>OY982530.1:2837200-12837200 GCA_963859965.1 Ceramica pisi
TTCTCATTTTTTTTCAAGAGTACCACAAATAGGTATCAGCTCAGCTGAGCTGATATCTATTTGTGGTTTTATTCAGATTGCTCTTTTTAATGAAAGTAGTTAATTATTTTTTTTAAAATAAAAATCTCATTGGTTAGGTCAGAATAACGATTATGAGCAGTCTAAAGTAAAAAAACCCTTGAAAAAAATGAAAAAAAAAAGCCGACGATAAATTCTAACTCTGGAGTGTCCAGAATCATGCCCTGGACCCGTGGAAATCGTTTGTGCATCGATGTCAGATACACGCGGTTTAGTTGCGAAAAGGCTAGGCAGATTGATTTTCATCGACGATTTCTTGCCTAGATTGGATACTGGACATTAGAATCAAATAGTTTTCCGTCCCTCGTCTCCTTTTTCAGCCGCTACCATTTTGACTAATTAGTCAATGTGAAGCAGCGCAGCTATGGGAGGCCTCCCACAAGGTGGACCGATGACCAGGTGAGGGTCGTGGGAAGCCGATGGATGCGAGACGCACAGAACCCATTGTTGTGGCGACACTTGGAAGACGCCAATGTCCAGCAGCAGTGGACGTATTACGGCTGATAATAATGATGATGAGTCAATGTGACTATTTTGTTGTGAGTATAGCCATTAATCGTAGTTTTTGTACAAAAAACTTTTTATAAAAAAATACAACCGACTTCCAAAAAAAAACACTACAAATTAAAAAATAACTTTGATTTCGGAAGTCGGTGTCAAAATATTATGAAGAAACTAACAAAAACACCAACTTTTTCACTTTTTAGTGGTACCCCACACCTAACAACACCACTGCAAAATCGCAGAAAAGCAAAATACGCAATTTCGATTACTTGGATGACATAAAACCATCAGCCAAGTAGACGAATTCCAGCTATTTCTATTTAAAATCCAAACTTCGTAACCGATTTTAATAAAATTTAAATGGGACCAATCTGCAAGTATATAGATACAACTTGAACAATTTTTCAAATCGGTTCATAACTGTCGGAGTTATGAGGTAACAAACATAAAAAAACACACAACCGAATTGAGAACCTCCTCTTTTTTGGAGGTCGGTTAAAAATTGCCCGTTTTATGGTCGCTCTTGCCTTGCTCTGTGTATCGCCTAAATGTTTGAAGTTCTCTAAGAAACTAGGCTCAAGGGAGCACCAGAGCATTTTATTTAACTCTTGAAATATTATTTCTCTTGGGAACTAGTTGGTGTTCAACTTGCAATGCTCATGTAGTTTTACTTGTGAGTTTGGTCTGCTCGTTTTCTGAAGTTTGTATCTTTACTTGGTTTATGCCAGGTTTATACTAAATTAGTATCAGTACCTAATAACTATTGATCACCATTATAAGCCTTTCCTTTTCCATACTATATTGGGGTCGGCTTCCAGTCAAACCTGATTCAGGTTAATACCAGTATTTTATGTGGAGCTGCCAACCAGATCTCCACAACCCATAACGATGGCCAAAGGTTTACAAATGACAGCGGGGACGGCCAAAGGCTAAACGTGAAATTCATGAGTTTATTGAATAGTGATAAATCTATTTTCTCTACATTTTTAGCGTCCACATACAATTTTAATTTAAGATAAAGTCTACCTATCTGACTTAACACCACAGTAATTTAACTAAGTGCTGTTTCTGCTAACTCGTGGCTAAAAATAAAAGCCGCACAGGTCGATCTTCAAGGTTAAGCAACGCTTGCCTAGGTTGGTCTGTGGATGGGTGACCATCTTAACATATCGACTTTCCTCCGTGTCTCGGAAAGCACGTTAAGCTGTTGGTCCCGGCTGTCATTTGGAGATCTTTGGCAGTCGTTACGGATAGTCAGAAGCCAGAAAATCTGACACCAGTCTTTCCAAGGAGTACCGTGTTACCTAGTTAATAGGTTGTGGAGGTCTGGTAGGCAGCCGCTCCACGTAAAATACTGGTATTCAGCTGAATCCGGTTTGACTGGAAGCCGACCCCAATATAGTTGGGAAAAAGGCTAGGCAGATGATGTTTTACCCACACAGCATTTAAATCTTTTTAAGACTTTGTGTATTTTTTCTGGCTTATTACCATCTTGCTGGAACAACACAACTCCCAACGTCACCCATAAAACCTAAACAATTCACCCGTCTACTATTGTTAACAATTTTTATGAGTCTCGACTCGATGCTCCGGAAAAATCTTCACATTAATGACCTCTCAAGCCTTTTATTGTTCCTATTAGTAAAAACTCCTGTCTTTTCCTCTTCGATTCCGTGATTGCGACACTACAGAATAATTGCTTCCTTTTAGAGTTTAGTTCGGGGAGCAAAGTTTGGGTGGAAAATCGCGAGCGTTTTGTTGCCGTCGTGTTTTAGTTGAAATATGATTTGTGATTTTGAATTTAGTAGGAGTAGAATTTTGGTTCAGAGCTAACTGATTATATGAAAATTGTGGTCTTTATAGTACATGTAATATGTATATATTTTGGTTCAGAGCTAACTGATTATATGAAAATTGTGGTCTTTATAGTACATGTCGTAATATGTATATATTTTGGTTCAGAGCTAACTGATTATATGAAAATTGTGGTCTTTATAGTACATGTAATATGTATATATTTTGGTTCAGAGCTAACTGATTATATGAAAATTGTGGTCTTTATAGTACATGTAATATGTATATATTTTGGTTCAGAGCTAACTGATTATATGAAAATTGTGGTCTTTATAGTACATGTAATATGTATATATTTTGGTTCAGAGCTGACTGATTATATGAAAATTGTGGTCTTTATAGTACATGTCGTAATATGTATATATTTTGGTTCAGAGCTAACTGATTATATGAAAATTGTGGTCTTTATAGTACATGTAATATGTATATATTTTGGTTCAGAGCTAACTGATTATATGAAAATTGTGGTCTTTATAGTACATGTAATATGTATATATTTTGGTTCAGAGCTAACTGATTATATGAAAATTGTGGTCTTTATAGTACATGTCGTAATATGTATATATTTTGGTTCAGAGCTAACTGATTATATGAAAATTGTGGTCTTTATAGTACATGTAATATGTATATATTTTGGTTCAGAGCTAACTGATTATATGAAAATTGTGGTCTTTATAGTACATGTAATATGTATATATTTTGGTTCAGAGCTAACTGATTATATGAAAATTGTGGTCTTTATAGTACATGTAATATGTATATATTTTGGTTCAGAGCTAACTGATTATATGAAAATTGTGGTCTTTATAGTACATGTAATATGTATATATTTTTTTATTGAGTTTGTTTTGCTCTTGGCTGTAGTCTAGGATAAAGATGACAGAGACAAAGTCTACGATGGAGCGAGCTTACCCAAAAGTAGCCTGTTTACTATATATCTGCTAAAAATGGTTGTCGGCCTATTTATGTTTTTCTAAAGTATTATTTACTTACCAAAACTTAAATATAAACAATCAAGTGCTATTTGGACTCGCAAGTACCTAAAGGGTTTCAAACTAATCATACTTTTTGTTATTTTAAAAGCACAAGCTTTTTATATGTTATCCTGTTATAAAAAACAAAAGAAATCTAGGATCTTTAGTTTTGAAATGGGCAATTTAAATTGCTTTTTATTAATTACTAGCTGTCCCTCGCGGCTTCGCTCCCGTCAATTAAGTATTCATTGCACATATCGAGTTTTCATTGTTTTTAAGATGTATTCTGCTATTCGGGTCGGAGACAAATCCAACGAATCAATAACCAAGAAAATTGGTTCAGCAAATCTCGAGTTATAAGTGTTGTAACAAACCCGTCTTTGTTTTGTATATATAGATTTCTCTTGAATCTCTCATTTGATATGTCAATCAACATATTTAGTCCCTGGGATAACTATTACAAAAATAACTGGCAGGGACAGGCGGACAAACAGAAAAATACACGTATTGTAAACTAATCAAAGCTCCCCCCATTTTCGAAACCCGACACATATAAGCAGAAAGTTTATTTTAAACGTCCTCAAACCCCATGAAATCTTTATTACTGGATAACAAGCCGATAATATTCTACCATAAAAGGCCGTCGCAACATCAAAACCACACCTTAACATTTTAGGGTTCCACAGCGAACAGGAAAACGGTCGTCCGTCAGTTTTGAAATGTGTCAGTCACACAGTTGCTACCAAATTGAGTCAAGATTTATTGGAATTGGGACCAAAGTCTTTGATCGTAATCTGCTTTTATTGTCCTTTTGCTTGCAATTTGGGTTCTTTGCAAAACAAAAGGTGGCGTATTTTGTTTTTGTACCTACCTACTTTGTATTATCCAGTTTAGTATAGTTTTGTTTACTTAGCTCAATTGATTTGTACAGTTTTCTAAGCAGCTTCTATAATAAGATTAAGACAATTTTTTTGTGTTACGACAACGTGTTGTGTGCATGCAGAGTTTACCTGTAAGAAATTGTTACACTTTTTTCTAATTTGTTGCTTCTGTGTCATTTGCTTGCTAGTGTATGCAATTGTTGGTAAACCACAACTAAATAAATATCCAATATGATCAAAATTAGAAAATGCTCAAAATTTTAATTTGTTCAGCAATAGATTAATAATCACATACTACAGGTTTCTTAGTTTAGTAGAGTGCTTCAATACGACTTCATTATTATGAAAAAAACAATTAAATCGAATTGCTTATTGCTAATGCTAACGTTGGATCATTCAGACCTAAGCTTAATTAAAAACTATGAAAAGCTTGAGCTAAGCCTCTTAATAATTTCGATTTTCGAACAAATTTCGAAAAGGACTCTCAAATTAAAATTGGCAATAACTTATAGCAAAATAAATGGCCTGCCTATAGTTTTGAGATAAAATAATTGCCATTTTGACCTTTGTTCGCTTGGGGGAAATTAGATTTGCGTTGTAAGGTCACTAACCTTTCTACACCCTTATCCCAGAACGGTAGGAGCGTGTTTTAGTTGAAGAATACTTCAATGGGAATCGGTTTTGTTTTTCAAAAGTAATCGGCAGTGGAAACCGCTACTGATACAGTTACATTGGTGAATGTGTAGGTAACAAGGCTTATCAATTTTGTAACGTATCTTGGTTATGGAGGAATCAGTTTTGTGTTTAAAAAGTATGCGTCAGTGAAAACCGCTATGGATATCGTTACATTGCCGAAAATAAAGTGTAACTAGCTGTATCAACGTTGTGAAAGTGAAAGTATCTTGGCTATGGGGGGATGGGGAAGATAATTTTTTTCTTTCTCCTCCGTAGTTCTTTTTCTAATTTATTTCGCTGTGTAATCGCAGGCAGTTCTGTAATACATAGGACGGTGGCCGTGATACTACTTGAGGATTGTAGAGGGTGTCTCAGTAAGAGTGCACTTTTTAAAATTGATTTTTTTTTCATGCAAGTGGTAACTCTGAAATTTGACAACTGTCACCTCTGTTTATTCCGATTATTAAAAATGGAACGCTTATGGAAAGACCAACGCGTTATAATTGTGAAAACTCATTAAAAAAATGGGTGACTGTGAACGGTATTCGTTACAGGAATATGATAACGGACTTCTTGTGGCCTCAACTGGACGTCATGAATCTGGACAACATAAGTGGTTTCAGCAGGACGGCGCAACCTGCCATACCGCACATGAAACAATCGACTTATTGCAGCAACGATTTCCAGAACACATTTTCTCACAAAATATGATGTCAACTGGCCACCAAGATCGTGCGTTTTAACGCCGTGCGATTTTTTTCTTTGAGGTTTTGTGAAATCTCGGGTTTATGCGAATAAACCCGAAACAATTCCTGAGCTCAAATCGGAAATCCAACGCGTCATCGGTGAGATACTGCCACATCTTTGTGCAAAAGTCATGGAAAATTTCATGAAAAGAGTAATGGCCTGTCATCGGAGCCGTGGGGGTTATTTGCCGGATATTTTATTCCATGCTTAATCGGAACATGTTTTCTTTACAATACAATAAAAATATCACAACTCTCTCATAAAATTCTTGTTTTTATTTTAAAATGAAAAAGTGCACTCTTACTGAGACATTAAATAAAACGACGAATTATTATCAAACGACTAAAACAATGACTGACATTAAAAAAAACTTTAAATAATTTGTACATGTATGATTCAAAAACAACAGTACTCTCACACTATTCCGCACTTTAGTACTGCGGCACATCCAGTAGTTCGTACCCTTCACCCAAACCCACTTATCTACTAACTATAACCCTACTTATCCCTACAATAAATGACTTAATCAAAAAGAATTACTGCAATATGAAAAGTTTCATTTGTTTTTTTTTCTAGACAATTCAGTAATCCGATTCCAACTATCCAGAGCCCCCTGATTTATAATAAGCATAGTAGTGTAGTCAGATCACACTGTATTTATATTTTTGACAGACGCTTCCACAGATTCAACGACTAACTTGTCTGTCAGTAACCTGCAGCCAAGGAGCCACTACATATTATACTAGCTGACCCGCGCAACTTCGTCTGCGTCACATTTTCCATTAATTCTGCGCTCCTTTTTGACTTAGCCTAATGATATACATATAGCCTATAGCCTTCCTGGATAAATGGGCTATCTAACACTGAAAGAATTTTTCAAATCGGACCAGTATTTCCTGAGATTAGCGTGCTCAACCAAACAAACAAACAAACTCTTCTGCTTTATAATATTATAACTCAGAAGTTCTCAGATTTTGTAGTGCAAGGCGTTGCGAACGTTCGACACTCGACTCTCGTGCGCGTACCAGAGAGTTTCTCTGATTTTGTTCAGCAAGGCGTTGTGAACGTTCAGGTGAAGATTCTCCCACGTATTCTTGCTGCCCGTGCTTGAGAACTATGTTTAGTAAGTTGAGACCTGGCTCTCTTAGGCATTTTCAAATGTTTAAGAAAATGTCAATAGCGTGTAATATTCTAGCTCTGAAAAGAACTGTTGGTTAGCCCTGAAAAGAACTGTTGGTTAGCCCTGAAAAGAACTGTTGTTTGGCTCTGAGAAGATCTGTTGTTTAGCTCTGAGAAGAACTTTTGCGTAGTTATAGTTTTAAGAACGAAATCTAAAAAAAATCGCACGAAAATTATTAGACTTCGCGCACGACCGCTGCGTAGGGAGCCGACCCCGCGTCTGAGCCACGCGTGTACCTTAAGTAGCCTCCACACTATTCCCGAAGTTGATCGAAGTTGAGCGAATACGATAGTGTAGAAGAGCACTTCGCTTCGCCTCGTGCAACTTCGCTTCGCCCCGGGCGACTTCCAGTTGTTGTCGGTTTTTGCGCCCGAGTCAAAGGACTCGAAGTTCGAACACGAAGCGTCTGTCCACACTACTCGGCTCACTTCGGTTCGCGTCAGCCATAGTAAATACGCAGGAATTTTATTATGCGAGAGTACACATTGCAACGGCAGTTGCCACATGAACGTTATCCATTATGCCTATCGTGAGGGGAACGGGCGACTGAGCTCCTCGCGAAGTTGCTCGAGTGTGTGGACACTTACTTCGGAATTCGGTCAACTTCGGAGAGCACTTCGCCTCGTGCAACTTCGGAATAGTGTGGAGGACACTTTATATTACTCATAGATCTAAACTCCCCTCCCGCACGCGCACCCCCGCCTTGGTGACGTCCACTTCGCAACGGGCTGTGCAGCAGAAATCGTAATATTTTAATTTCGCCATAACTTCAAAACCAAACGTCCGATTTTAATCATTCAAAGACCAAGTATTATCTACATAAACTGTACTTAGTGATGAAATACTTTATTTTGATAAGGATTAATAGCATGAGTAAAATAAACGCGTTTAAATGTAGTCCAAAAAGAAAATCAAGATTTTTAAATATAAAAGTGGTTGTTGTGCCTCACTCGACATAGATAGGTATAGTGGGTCGCGGACTTTTTTGTAGATATTTATAAGATCTACAATTAATTAGAACAATTCATGGTTCTATCTTTTATAGTTTAGGCAGCGTACGCAAAATAAGTAACTTTTCTGGTTGATTTTTACACCTTGTGTCCGAAAAACCCAAATATCTTACGGAACCCTATTTTTTTCCAAAATAAAATATAGCCTATGTTACTCGTGGATAATGTAGCTTTCGAATGGTGAAAGAATTTTTAAAATCGGTCCAGTAGTTTTTGAGCCTATTCATTACAATCAAACAAACAAACAAACAAAGTTTTCCTCTTTATAATATTAGTGTAGAAAACAAAGTCCTCCGCCGCTGTCTATCTGTCTGTTTGCGATAAACTCAAAAACTACTGCACCAATTAACATGCTGTTTTCACCAATGCATGTGTGCAATGCAGATGTAGGGGTTCTAGAGGAAGTTTTTAGTATATAATTTGTCAAGAGGGTGAAGCCACGGGCATCAGATAGTTTATGATAAAACAGAAATAATTTCTCCGGGACTTGTCAGGTTTCATTGACTTGATGCTTTTCTGGTCGCTATTGATTCTGGCTATCAAGAGTTGCAATAGCTGGAAATGGTGTGGTTGGCTGGTCATCTATACATATAATAAAATAGTAAATCTTGATATGTGTGATTACGATTGGCGCGAAAACTACTGAACAGATTTTGTTCAAATTTTGCACAAATGATCCTTATAGGTATAGGCAACACATAGGCTATATATTATCACGCTATATGCTATGGAGGACGAGCAATAATCAAAAATGTGTGTTTTAAACGAGAAAGTGCACATGGTTCGAACCCCGCAAACAGATTTTATTTTTGTACTAGCTTTTGCCCGCGACTTCGTACGCGCATATCCCGTTTTCTCCCGTTCCCGTAGGAATTTCGGGAAATCCTCTCTTAGAGCTCCCCTAAACTCCCCAAGGACCCTATGTGCAGCTTCATACGACCAGTCAGTAGTCTTGGTTGTGTTGTTGCGTTATCTGTCAGTCATTCACTCAGTAACGGAAGAATTTTATAAACCAAATGAAAATAAAACTAATACCTATAAAAAAGTGAACGTAAATTAGCCAAAACTTATAAAGCTATCGGTATCTAAAAATCTATGCGTACTTCACCTAAAAAGAAATAAAATGTAAACGATTAATAATTTGTAGTTTGAACGAATATTTAATTAAACACTACCAAAATAACTTATACCTATTTTATAAAATAATAACAAAAGGAATCTTAAAATAAATTATCAAAGACTAAATTATGTATTGTCTGTCAATAAGGTCGAACGCTCTGAACGTCAATTCGCATCAACTGGCAAAAATTGTATGAAGCTCGCGCTTTTGGCCTCTCGCAGGTCAACCTGAGAAGATTGGCTTCTGCTTAACCCGACTTGCCTGTGAAGGCTTTAATATAGTAATAAAGCCTCCAGCCAGGCTTTGAAGCTCGCGCTCGGACGCCCCGCCTTTTTATACCTTCGGCCGCGAGACGCGTCGAGCGCGGCGACCACAGGCGCGTCCGATTCTCGAACGTTCGCGACCGGCCGCACTGCGCGCTTGGCGCCTAGCTGCTAGGGCGGTCGCGAACGTTCGAGAATGTTCGTTTTACGAAGCTACTCGCTAGGTGACTCGCTAGCATCTAGGCGCCAAGCAAGCTGCCTGCCTGTGCGTTCGCGACCTTAGACAAAAATAATCCATAAAGCATGATTCAGTATTTACGCGCGATGGCTTATTATTAGCGTATTTCATGTATAACTTTGGTGTTTCTATACCAATTTCTATGATTATTTTTTATGGAATAGTTAACAATGTTAACTTTTTATTTAGGGATGACTGAGAGTGTTATAAACGTAAGAGTAGACAAATATAATCAGAAAGCTTCGAACTGCTAAGCTATCAGGAGTTACACGTGTTATTGTGCGTCAATCATAAAAGATAGACATATGCTGTCGTGGGATATTTTTTACATAATTTTAAGGAGAACATTTCCGTCATACATGATTTCTGTGTAGCTTTAACCATTAAGGTTGCACACGCGACAGAAGCTTAAAAAATAGAGTAACTTCTCCCGTTTTCCCAACATTTCCCTTCACTGCTCTGCTCCTATTGATTGTAGCGTGATGAAAAGTATACTATAACCTGCTCAGGAGTATGAAGAATAATTGTACCAAGTTTCGTTAAAATCCGTCGAGTAGTTTTTGTTTCTATAACGGTTATACAGACAGACAGACAGACAGACAGACAGACAGACAGACAGACAGACAGACAGACAAAAAATTTACTGATTGCATTTTTGGCATCAGTATCGATCCCTAATCACCCCCTGATAGTTATTTTGGAAATAAATTTCATGTACAGAATTGACCTCTCTACAGATTTATTATAAGTATAGATAGATAGATTTATTTTATCTTTGAACTGTATTTTTATGCCAAAATAATAATAAAATGGGGGTCTACGTACTTAAAATAACATTTAAATTTTTATTCGACGTTTTTCCAAACAGTTTAGCAAGGAATAAAAAAAACACAACATATTAGAAAATAATGAAGCGTATTAAGCACGGCTATTTCACAGTATAAACTTATCAGCACGTAGCGGGGCGGTTGTACGTCATGTCTTGTGTTCGGACTCGACGAAGGTTCGAATCTTGCCATATGGATTTTGTTTTTGTTCATTTTTAATTTATATTTTTTTTGTATAGTAAGCACAAAGAATTTTGTTATTAACCAACAATGGTGTTATATCTGTACAAACAAGAGTAAAATGAAAAATATTGACTTGAAAAGGACTACCCAGAGTGATTGAATATTAATATGTCTGGGTAGCGGTTTTCCAACAAAATTGAGGTCGGCTGCCAGCGCTACTGGATGCAGCTGAATACCAGTTTTGTACATGGAGTGAATTCCTATCTGAACTTCACATCCCAGTACCTATCTGGGTGATACCCTTTAGCAAGACTGCTGGTCGATTTTCTGGCGTCTGACTACCCGTAACGACAGACACCTTTAAATATATCTAACTATTTGTGAAATTACTAATCGAATGTTGGAAGTAATTCTTTTTGTTCGAATCTCATGAGTCGTAATAAAATTGTTTTTGGATTTTATTTAACTTATGCATTTCCTAACTTTTATACATTCTTATTTTACCTTATATTTTTAAATATTTGTAACAAGTTATTGTTTTATTTTGGATAGTTTAGTATGCCAAAATATAAACGCCAGCGTTTTAAAGTATAATTAACAGAACCTATTTTCTGTTTATCTGAATGTATTCTTTTTCACATCACGGTCGTAGAAAAAGTACAAAACCGCATTTATATAACTTAAACACAAAAACCTGATAGGAATTGTAGCGATGTTTTAGAAGAATTAAACTTATCTACTACGTAACGCCGATACCCGTAATGCCATCTATTGACCGAAATAGTACCTACTATCAACAAGGTGAGAATAACACCAAAACATATTTTTTGGGAAGTACTTTCCAAGGAATAAAACACCATCATATTTTTAAGGTATTAAAAATGTACTTAAAGGATTTCTTTACAATGAACTTCTATTTTAATATAAAAAAACCCGAAAAGTGCGAGTCGGACTCGCCCACCGAGGGTTCCCTACACATTTGTAGATAGGTACAAGGTATTATTTGAAATAAAAGCTATCTTTAAAAGTATTTATATTGCATTGAATGTGTAGTTTTCAAATTTTTAAGTTCTACGTCAACGGAAAGTACTCTATAAATTTTGATTACCTTGAGAGTGTCGAAATGTACATTTTATGAAGCATAAACGGCCGTATCTTTATATTACGTTGACTTAGAAGTTGTTTTTTTCCACAGCTTCAAGGGACTGTAGTTCTGAGTATATTATTTCAACTCAATACCTCCTACCGTTCCCGAGATAAAGAGTCTTGATAGACAGACGGACGGACGGCCAACAAAGTGATCCCATAAGAGTTCCTTTTTTTCCTTTTGAAGTACAGAACCCTAAAAAAAACTCCACACTCAAAATTTGACAGTTCTACATCATATTCCATAGATGGCGTTATACATTTAATCTCACTTTTTTATCGTGGAATTTGTTCGAAATAGTCACCGCGGCCCTAGAACACAAAGGGCGTTAGAAGGAACACGGATGCGTTTTATTCAGTAAGAGTCTGACACACCCTCCTGCTTTGCCCAGAGCGGGAGAAGTCATTTGATGATTTCCCATCCTTTCATAAAAGGGGTCACGTCATAACATCCACGATTAGATGGAAGTCCCATGGTAGAGGAGTCGAAAGAATTGCATTAGCTCCGTATATATTGGGTTTCTAGGTTTTACAAATATAAAATTGTTTCGATTTGCGTTCCTGGATCAAAATAAATAAAAAAATCAACTTGATTCATCAAGGTTGGTGTGGGTTTCAAGAGTATGGTTAAGTTATTTTAGATGATAGCATGTGCTGACCGATTGCTTCACAGCCTGGATCCATTTCTTCTGTGTACGGGGAAGCAACAGCCATCAATACGCAGAATATTAAGAAATGTTTTCAGATTAAGTTTTATGATTTCTATTTAGATATTTCAAAACTTTGCAAAGGCACTCGGCTGAAATTCACATATATTCAACAAACTGTTTATTCTTAAAGCTGTTCAATTCCCAGTGAGCCTTCGAAACATCATGACCAGCCCAGGGCCAGAAAGTATCCATTGCGGGCTTCACTCTCCAGTGGATCAAGGGGAACTGTAGATCCCTAGGCATTTTTTTTTAAACGTTGCCTCACACTTGGAATTTCTCATGTATCGTGGGTGCGTTTACAAACATACAAAGTCACATTCACAAACAGACAGACCCGGAAAAACTATCTGTAGGTCATACAAATATTTGTTCCGTGCGGGAATCGAATCCACGACACGCGACGCAGCAGCCAATCGCTCAACCACTGCGCCAATCATGTCGTTCATTAACGACTCAGACGAACTCGCGAAGAAAGGTTTTGAGGTGGTAGAGTTTTTTTTTAAGGATGGTATATCGTCAAATGACTCTTCTCGCTCTAGGTACAATAGGAGGAAGTGTCTCTTATTGACTAAAACCCATCCGTGTTCCTCCTAATGCTCTTTGCGTTCCAGGGTCGCGGTGACTCTATCGAAAGAATCCGAAACCCTGGCACTGGCCCGGCAGATAGGGCCCGCTAGCCCCTATCTGTTTTGATGAAAACTCCTTGAGGCACGCGTGGAATACAGCGCACAGCTTGACATAGCTATTTTTACTGCCTGCTGCAATCTATATCCGAATTCACGTACGAAACTGAAAATACAGGTCCAGCTCTACCACCTTTGGGCATGCCACAATTGCGGTGGTATGTCCCCTATTTGAGGAGTGGCAAAAGCGGCGTCACAGCGTCCTCACCATCCGCCTGACGCAAGTATTCACCGGTCACGATTGTTTCGGGAGATAACTTTTTCGGATTCAGCGGGAGGACACGACCGGGTGTCAATTCTTTTAGGATCACCTGGATGACACGGTGGAACGGCAGCACCACCGGGTCCTCATCGAGGCGATAGGCGGCGGCGACCTGTCGCGACCGGCCCTGATTCAATCTATGGTCCGGAGCGAGGATGCATGGGAAGCGGTTAACTCATTTTGCGAAGCAGTAATGCTAGCAAAGGAGGAGGCCGAAAGCGTGAGAGAGAGAGAAATCTCACGCCCCAGCCGCCGCAACACAAGAAGACGCCCTGAGCGACGAGAGTCACCGGGCGATTCCCTGCCACCGTAGGCGCGGTTCTGCGGACGGCGAGTGTTTGGTGGCACGCTGTCCGATCAAAACCAGGCTCGGGTTAACGGCGCGTTGTGTTCAACGTGCGCCTCTAAGAGATGCCAGTATTGTAGACGGGGCCCACTAGGGCCAGTGCCTGCCAAAGTGGAATTTGTTCGAATAGTCACCACAGATCTGGAACGCAAAGGGCACTAAGAGGAACACGGATGGGTTTTAGTCAGTCAGAATCTGACACTCTGGCTGGTTAACTTGGCCAGGACACCTGCTCACAACGGACACAATAGGAGTCTAACATGGTGCGGATACCGGAGTCTGTATAGTAGTGTCGGTGTCGTTTCTGTTGCAGGGGTAGATTGCTATTCCGGTTGGTGTCTTCCCATGGCCAACCCACGTTTCTCATTATGAAAACATATTTGGGCTGGTGGAACAGAAGAGGTGAAACAGCCAGTGCCTTGCATAACCCCCTTCCAAGTTCTTAATGCTAAGAGGAGTCAAGCAATGCTAGATATTGACTATTCGTATGTCTTAGAGATCTAACCTAACGACATTTTACTTAACAACATACACGCGAACGAAGTCGCGGGCAACAGCTAGTATTAAATAATATAAACAAATTATTTGAGGGAAAAATTAATAAACAAACATGGCATAACGTTTTCATAGCATCAAGCTTGCGTTTTCTGATAGCCGAAGCAGAGATTGACCGAGATTGTGCCCAAAAAATAACGGAGTTTTAAGCAATTTAAAATGTATGATAAATAAAGACATTAATAATTGCGTATTGCCTCACACGCAATTCGCAATTCACGTCATAGTGAATAATTTGCGCCATTCAGTATGATTACATCCCAGTCATAGAATAATAATAATAAATCCTTGGATATTTCACACAACGCCATATATAGTCCCAAGCTAAGCAACCTAATGCGTGTGTTATGGTAACGAGACGGCTGATAAACTACTTAGGTATATACATTTTTTGTTTGTAAATACATACATAATTATAGATAGAAAAACACCCAGACTCGGAACAAAATACATGTAAATCGTACAAATATTTGTTCCGTCCGGGAATCGAACCCGCGACATGCTGAGCAGCAGTCAATCGCTCAACCACTGCGACAATCATACATTCAAAAGTGTGATACTTTAAATTTTTTCCACCTTATTTTTTAATATTTTTTTGTTTTGTAATTTTTCTGCTACAAAACAAAAAAAAAAGTACAAAGACTTTGTACCATGTTAAATAATGAAAGACTTTGTTAGCGGTATCAAACCGTGTCTAATGTCGCTAAGTGTTCTTTAAGTTTTTACCTAGCATTAATATTAGAAGTAAGTGCTTCAAACCAGCACTTAGTAACGCTGAGGTAGAATATTTTAAGAGAATTTTATAATTTACTTACTTGAATTTTGGAAAAGATGCTGAACTTTTAAGTACAAATCTCAAATATACGAGTTTTTTTTTATGTTAATAACTTTTCTTAGCTCCAATTTCATAAATAAATAAATATACCAGCATATATTTATAAATTATACTAGCTGACTCGCGCAACTTTGTCTGCGTCACATTTTCCATTAATGCTCCGCTCATATTGTCTTAGCGTGTTGATAAATCTCAAATCTCAAATCGTTTATTGCAATCCATAATGTACCTACTCATACAGGAGGTAAAGTTAATAATTAGAAAAAATTATGGACTCTGTCGGGCACAGCAAAACTTTAAATAATTAGGAGAGAGGAAGAGCGCTTTTTATGATTATTGTCATTTTGATTTTCCTTAACAGCTGTTCAATCTCTATTAAGAGCGTGTATTCCGTCCACTAGCGCCGCCAATCGTTTTTTATTAATTGTGGTAAATTTAAGACACGTAGATAAAAAACCGCTATGTAGTGCACTGAAGAAATGTATCTATTATTTTTTGACAGCTATTTTTAATACATAACTCATGGCTAAATAGCCAAAACGGCAATTATTGCTAAAAGTGGCCACTTTTAGCAAAAATATCGACTTTGGCAACTATTTATGTTCTAAAGTACAAAACATAACTCTAAAAACATAATAAATACATTTCTTCAGTGCACTACAGAGCGGTTTTTTATCTACGTGTCTTAAATTTACCACAAATAATTAAAAACGATTGGCGGCGCTAGTGGACGGAATACACGCTCTTAAGTGCAAGTTCGATCGTGTATGGAGTACTACTCTCATCTTTGGGACGGATCTGCCAGATACCAGCTTGATGCAAATTTTAGTAGCCTATAGCCATCTTCGATAAATTAGTTATCTAACACTGAAATAATTTTTCGAATCGGACCAGTAGTTCCTGAAATTAGCGCGTTCAAGCAAAGAAACAAACAGACAAACAAACTCTTCAGCTTTATAATATTTAATTCTTTGTAATTCTTTTAGACTCTGTGCTCTCAAAACAAACCTAAGCATTTTCATACCATCTTGTTGTATGGTTTGACAATTCATTTGTCGTTCACTTTGCCTAAATTTTCATGAATCGTACTGCAGGATCCAGAGACCATTTTCAAATATTAAGTAATACATAATGACATGGAAAACTAAAAGTACTAATTTTCTTGCGTTAGCTACCTCGATTGACAAAAAAAAGTCTAATGACGCAATTTCAGCTCACATCAAAGTCATACCCAATCCTTTGATTATTTTTATAAACGGGCTGACTACTAAAAAATTCACCCCGTAAACACAAAAATTTAAATGAAAACCTGCTTTATTTAACATCACAAAAACCCTGAACTTGAATATGCATGAAACAAGTATGACGTCATGTGAATAGAGGACACTACTGACACGGCGGACCTCTCAGCGGGTTAATATTTTTGCATTCAACTGCATGTAGTGGTGCGGGGCGGTCGCATTTAGAGACTCGGTGGAACAGTTCTTCATAATATAGTGTGGTTAGACGAGCATTACAAGAAAATTTCAATGCAATTTCTTGTGTTTAAGGCTTTTCAGGACGTGTCAGCCACTACTGATGAAGTTTTCTTAGCCTACCTACACACTAGCGGTCAGCCGCGGTTTTGGTTATGTCTATTTAATCTAAGTTAGTTAATTTTGGTTCTCTCCTGGTAAAATTCATGGTTTTTCTTCTTTCTTTTCTCCTAGCATGTCACGTGCTAAACCACGTACAATTGGTAATTTGGATATTTCCTATAGAATGACACATTGATTGAAATGAGGATCCGAAGATACTGATCAGAATGAGCTGATGAGCTTCTTTACATTACGTAATCTTTCCTGACGGCAACTGTAATTGGTTGATCCAAAAATGAGAAGCCAATAAATCTCCGTGTCACTATCCGTGTCACTGTCGTACATTTCATTCACGCCCATAAACATATCACCAGAAAATTGCAGACTCCTTAATCTACATTTCTATACTTATATTATAAAGCAGAAGAGTTTGTTTGTTTGGTTGAACGCGTTAATCTCAGGAATTACTGGTCCGATTTGAATAATTATTTCAGTGTTAGATAGCCCATTTATCGAGGAAGGTTAAAAGCTATAAATATATATATCACGCTAAGATAAATAGGAGCGGAGCAATAATAGAAAATGTGACGCAGACGAAGTTGTGCGGGTCAGCCAGTATTGAAATAAACCATTCTTAGATTATCATTTCTGGATACACTTTGAAAAAATCGTTTCGTATAGAATAAATCCCAAGTTTTTTATTAATTTTATGTGATTTTTTACAATCTTACGGCGCTTGCAAATTTCCGATGACAACAAACCGATGGTGACTGAGGGCATCCTTTATTCATCCCAATATACTATGTACATATCAGATGCTTACAGGCATGAGCAAATCTACACAGAACTATATACAATGCAAGAGCCATGAGTGTGAAACGTTTATTTATTTCAATGAACATCGCAGAGCACATAAACATTTCTCACTGTAAATGTATCTCCCGACCTGCGAGATACATCTCCGGCCAGAGATTCTGCATGCTGTGACGTGTGGATAGGAGAAGGCTCAGTTGTTGCAACTTAAACTAAATGGCTATGCACTACATTAGTGCATAATCTTCTTAATAAATATATAGCACGTGTCACCTTGTTTGTTCGCGATGGACTCCTAAACTACTTAACCGATTTTAATCAAATTTGCACACCGTGTGCAGTTTGATCCAACTTGAAAGATAGGGTAGCTTACATCTCAATTTTTTGATGCAATATTATTTAGGAGCGGAAATGTGACGCAGACGAAGTTGCGCGGGTCAGCTAGTTATTACATAAATTATATAGATGCAATAAAATGAAATAGCTTATAATTAGTTTGTGACACTTTATTAGTAAAACTCTTGAAAAACATAATTTGTGTACAATTTACGTAAAGTGTATCTTATCTTTTTGTATTTTCTTTCTCCTTACAATTATCATTTTTTTACCGACTTCCAAAAAGGATGAAGGAGGTTCTCAATTCGGTGGTTATGTTTAGGTACTTAAACCATCGCTTAAAAGTGAAAAATATTTTAGGTTTTTTAACACCGACTTTCGAAATTAAGGTTATTTTATGCTTTGTAGTCTTTTGTTTGAAAGTTGGTTATATTTGTTGTTAGAAAAGTTTATTCTTTTCTATTCTAGCACCACCAAAACTAAAGAGAAACAAGATACAGTTGCTGGATCTTCTGAGTCTATCCCCACGATGCCTCCATTGTTTGGCGTCCAGCCACCGTCTCAAGTGGTGGTCTAACTTCAGATATGCAACTAAGTGCAACAGTACCGTATGGAGAACGAGTGTGCCCGTCATTAACGAAGGAAACTCTGACTAATTGTTAATCTAACATTGTATACATTACGTATTTACTTGAGACTGACGAAACTGGAGAGATAATGGTGGCTTTATACGCTGGAGTCTCTGGGTTTCAATTATTTTGTTGAACAGAAACTAAAAAACAATCATTTGCTGTGCCGATGTGAAATTAAAAATTTCAGCCGTTCGTTTCTGTAAACATGTCAAAGAGTGGCTTGACATGGAATGGCTTGGGTGGAATGAGCTGTCATTCCATTCTGATTATTATTACTTGGATGGACATGGTTAGTGGTTAGTTTTCAAAATAAAATGAACAATCCTTTTTTAACCGACTTCCCAAAAAGGAGGAGGTTATCAATTCGGTTGTATGTTTTTTTTTTTTTTTTTTTATGTTTGTTACCTCGTAACTCCGACAATTATGAACCGATTTGAAAAATTCTTGTTTTATCTGAAAGGATATACTTGCAGATTGGTCCCATTTAAATCATATCAAAATCGGTTACGAACTTTGGATTTTATATCGAAATACCTGGAATTTGACTATTTAGATGATTCTTTGATAATCGAAATTGCGTATTTTGCTTTTCTGCGATTTTGCAGTGGTGTTGTTAGGTGTGGGGCACCACTAAAAAGTGAAAAATATAAAAACTTTTTACAAAAAAATACAACCGACTTCCAAAAAAAACACTACAAAGTAAAAAATAACTTTAATTTCGGAAGTCGGTGTCAAAATACGAAGAAACTAACAAAAACACCGACTTCCGAAATTAAAGTTATTTTTTACTTTGTAGTGTTTTTTTTTGGAAGTCGGTTGTAATAAATAAATTAGGGAAAAAAAGCAAAACAAGCCACTTTGACTTATGTTTATCTACACTAATAGTATAAAGAGGAAATATTTATTTGTTTGATTTGAATAGGCTCCGAAACAACTGGATCGATTTGGATGAAATTTTGTACAAAGATAGTTTGAGACCCGAGGTAGGACATAGAATAGTTTTTATCTCGGATATCCCACGGGAACGGGAACTGTGTGGGTAAAACGGGAGCGAAGCCGCGGGGGACAGCTATATTGTATAATTATTTATAATCATTTAAAACTTAATTTTAGATTTTGTGAGTACTGCTTATTACTTTTATAATAAGACATACTGTACTTCACCAAATATCACAGGAATTTAATGACTTGATTTCATAGTTCCTAGAAAAATGAAACTGTGAAACTCGCTTCCATCTTCGGCCTAATCATCACTTTCCATCAGGTGAGATTTGGGCCAAGAGTTCCCCGTTTTGCATAAAAAAAAAAAAACAAAAAAAAACATCTTTTTTTACAAATCTTAAACACAACATATTTTATTGACATAAGCAACACGCCCCATTTTAGATATACTCCAAAATATCACTCACCACCTAATAAATATGATATGTTTAAACCCTTCCACAAACGCTCACCTCCTTTTCTCAGAGGCTAGCCCTGCCACTCCTTGTACCCATGTAGGCACCTATGACTTACACTTTCACACTGTTTTTCTAAAACATTGCGGTTGACAGAGTTGACGGGGGTCGGTCCTGTAAAAAACTGGTGGAAGGCACGACACAGATGTTCCATTATGCGGCGGAGAGGGTTGACTCCTGTCTTTGTTACCGCGAGTTTTTGGGTGTTCGTGCTAATGTAAATTTAATTTGGGTAGAAAGTCGATTCGAATGGAGTTTTAAAGAAGTATGGTGTGTTTATTTGTTTAGGGATCGGGTGTTTCCGTTGTCAAAATAATTTTGTTGGTTACAACCGTTTTGTTGGTGGTAAGTTAGTCTATGAAAATTTGTGAATTATTCTAGACGAAGTGTTATTCTAGTAGCAATGGCGATAGTCGAAATGCCAAAATATACCCATATATTTTCGACGTTTTTCTTTAGCTGCGAGTATCTCTAATTATAGTGTTAATTTTCATTTACGCCCCTTCTATGGCAATCAACTAAAATGTACTATTTACTGCTTTAGTAAAACAAAACAAAACAACACACAACAATATAGGATTTGAACACTATCTCACCTGAGATAGTGGTGAAATCCTATTCACTCTTAACTTATAGTCTCCCAGGTTGTAGCTATCAGGAAAAAAAACCGGCCAAGTGCGAGTCGGACTCGCGCACCGAGGGTTCCGTACAAACCAGTATGTATTATATTATAAGCAGAAGTTGCGATTTACGATTTATGACGTATTAAAAAAAACTACTTACTAGATCTCGGCCAAACCAATTTTCGCTGGTAGTTTACATGGTAATGTACATCGTACATTTTTTTAGTTTTATCGTTCTCTTATTTTAGAAGTTAAGGGGGGGGGGACGCACATTTTACCACTTTGGAAGTGTCTCTCGCGCAAATATTCAGTTTAGAAAAAAAAGTATGTTAGAAACCTCAATATCATTTTTGAAGACCTATCCATAGTTCTAAGTATGGGGACCCCCAAAATTTATTGTTTTTTTTTTCTATTGTTGTGTAAAAATCTTTATGCGGTTTACGAAAAACATCTACTTACCAAATTTCAACAGCATAATTCTTATAGTTTCGGAGAAAAATGGCTGTGACATACGGAAGGACAGACAGACAGCAATGACGAATCTATAAGGGTTCCGTTTTTGCCATTTGGCTACGGAACCCTAAAAACAGACATACCGTGTACCTATCATTTTGCAACCAAGTATGCCACGGATTAAAACTTCGTCAGACTAACTACTCAAACATCTTCAGAGAAATCCTACACACGAGCTTCGCTCGCAGCTCAAACTTGACTGTAATGCCTCTGCACTTAACGCCCCCCAGAACATTAGTATTCCTACGCGATTCTTTTAACAGCACTAAAAACAGTAAGAGAAGCAATTTCGTTGCAAAGTATTTACCACATGAGAGTACTTGTACACTAAGGATGCTTACTAACTTAGCGATTTAAGCCAAGAGCACAGAGCTCCCAAAACATTACTTATTTTCTCAGTGATAATAAAATGTGTGAAATAGGGTAATATTTATATGAAGTTTGAAGGTACTGTATTCTCTATTCGTAGGGACGTAGTTCATGCAGACCTTCTTGGTTGAATTGGCCAGTCGATACAGTTTTGTAAGGTTTAATGAAAAATATATAGTTAGATAATAAAGAAAAAAATATAGGTAATGAAAAATTTCAAAAGAAAAAAAAAGTTTCAGGATCTTTCGCTGAGACTATTTGCTACACTTGCTTAGATAAATTCGTAATATCTAAGATTTATTCCTGCCGAACCGAAAATCACTATTGGGCATTAAAATAGCACATTTTAAACCTTGAAACCGAAGTCTTGGTACTAAGGAATACCTTACACTGAAATCAGTATTACAAATTTGAGAAAGCGTTTTGTGTTACCAATGTGGTTTTTGGCTTTTATGCAAAATTCGATGTGCAAAGGCTAGCTAAATTCAACACTGACTAAAAATAATATCAAAAGCATTAAAAAAAATCTTAGATAAGGGTCCAATGTACTGCCACATAGGCACACAGAAGGAATTATGTTATGTGTACTCCTGCGTGCCTTTTTTAATTTCTTATAATTTCTAAACAATTAAATTACTTAATTTTTATTTTTTGATCCAACATCAACGCAAGCTATAAAAATCTAACGAACTTGAATAATTCAATCTTCTTTTCTCAACAAATTTAAACCCGATTCTATATTTTCAGCAAGCACGACAGTTGCATGATATGCCAGTCCTATGCATTTTTTTGCGTGACTACGGCAACTTAGCAAATATCAAACTGCACATACAGAAAACACAGTGAAAATCCGCTGAGTGTGTAAAATCCCTGACATGAAGACATTAAGTAAGAACTCTGTAAGTCTTGCCCACGAGAGGCTTATACTTAATCTGAAGACTCTTATAGATCATTATGGCTGTCTTTGACTGTGCTCATCTTAATCTTTATACCTATGACGATATTAGATAGTGGCGGACAAAGTTATTGGGCACTTCTTGTTAATGTATTACATTTTTCAGTCTTGAACCGTATAGAAACTTTTTAGTGTTCAATATCTTAGATTTATTTTAAATTGCGAGGGGTTTTGTAGAATTAATGGATTTTAGGTTTTTGTGTATTGTGAATTTGAAACATAATTCTTCTAAAATAACAAAGTCCGTGAACAGGAAGAGAAGGGTGTCTGTTACAGAGTATAATACGTTATCTTCAGTCCACATAATATTTTGAGCCGCATTAATATATTAGCTTACTCAAAACAAGCAATTGATTTAACCACATCATCGCAAACCATCAGGTGTGATATTGGTTAAACGTATGCCTATCAATTAATAGTAAAAAACTATCAAATGTTTGCAATAAAACAGTACAAAGGTAAGACCTGTCTCAAGTATCCTTGAGACGGGTCTTAAATACTTGCTGTTCTAGAGTTCTCAACATACTGTAGAACAACTTTATTACCTTCTTAATTATTATACTACCGCCAACTAAAACCGCAGGTAATTATCTCCCAATGAAATATATTTATTAGCACAGGAAATTCAGCTGCTCTTAAAGTGGGTCATTTATTTTGCACGGCATTGTACTAAACACCGAGGCACTTAGCCTAGCACATAATCTTCTTAGCGCTCGCTACATACTTATATAAATTGTTAATATTCGGAATGTTACTGAAATACTAGTATGATGCCTGAAATAGTGTTACTAATAGACATAGTTTGAAAATGGTTAAGAATGAAATTAATAACAAAATACTTTCTACAAAAAAATACCACCGACTTCCAAATGAAAAAAACACTACAAAGTAAAAAATTACTTTAATTTCCGAAGTCTGTGTCAAAATACAAAGAAACTCACAAAAACACCGACTTCCGAAATTAAAGTTATTTTTTACTTTGTAGTGTTTTTTTTTATTTGGAAGTCGGTTATCACTTTTTAGTGGTACCCCACACCTAACAACACCAATGCAAAATCGCAGAAAAGCAAACTACGCAATCTCGATTACTTGGTTAACATAAAACCATCATCCAAGTACATGAATTCCAGCTAATTCGATTTAAAATCAAAAACTCCTAACTGATTTTGATAAAATTTAAATGAGACCAATCTGTTAGTATATCCTTTCAGATAAAATAAGATTTTATTGAATCGGTTCATAATTAAGGTAACAAACATAAAAAAAAAATTACAACCGAATTGAGAACCTCCTCCTTTTTGGGAAGTCGGTTAAAAAGAAAGAAATGAAAATGGTTGTTTGGGACTCTTACAAGAAACACAATTAAGTAAAACTAAACAGTCATTAAAATTAAAAATCTAATAGCATGAGACGAGCTGGACGCGTACTGTGAGGATTGGCACGAGATGGCTCGGGAAAAGGATACTTGGAAGGACTTGGGGGGAGGCCTGTGCCCAGCAGTGGGACAGTACAGGCTAAAAAATAGCATGAATTTAATCTATGCGAGGCCAAAAAGAGGTCCCTGTCTCAGCTGTTTCTAGTTCAAATGTAGCTCACGATTTAGGACCTGTTAATGATAGTGTTTTTAGTCTTGCGGAATAAAGTTAGACATCAAAACAGCTTACCTCAGTTCTAAACGTCTTTTAGTGTCTAACGACCTAGCTTCAAATCTCGAAATAGTTCATTGCCGGGTACATAAAGGTGGTAAAATCGGCCTTATCGCATGTAAAAATCGATAATAGATCTTTTTTGGAATTCAGAGTTAATATTACTTGCAAGACCAATTTAATCTAAGGGAGATTTCAAAGCGATCCATAACTACTTGAGTGGTATTTTATTCGCTTCGACATGTTTCTGGCACTCTGCGACATAAGGGTATTGAACTTTAGGATGTTCACCTTTGCTACGATATTTAATCCTATTTATGTTAGTGAAAGAGAAACGTATATAAATACTGTGATTAAGTAGCAATTTTTTTTTAAATAATATCATGTTCCGGTGCCAACCCAAGTTTCTTGATACCGTGTAGGTATGCTATTATTAAAAGACTTGGTTGACAGAAAAAAATGTTTTTTTTTCCTTATCAACAAAAAATTAATGTTTTCTTGTAAACTGGGTGATTCTGAAGTTTTATTTGGTATAAAGTAATCAGAACCACAAAGTCAAACAGTTTTGATCGAACTTTGTGAATCGAATTCAATCCACAGTCGGAAAATGCAGGACATTCAGCTTACAGAACTTAAAACCTTTCCTGCCGGTCGATTCTGTTGACATCTTACCGTAATCACTTAGGTGGAGTGAACGACAAGAGAGCTGTGATTCCATCTTGCTTGTATTTGACAGCTCACTTGTCGTTCACTTCGCCTAAGTGTTCACTTCGACATGTTTACAGAATCACACTGCTGTATGTGGTTGGCTTAGAGCTACAAATCACTTTAAGGTTATTAATAGAATTACGTAGAGTTACGCTTGTGTATGCAAATAATCTTTTTTATTCTGTGTCATTTTAATCTATACTTAATATTATAAAGCACATGAGTTTGTTTGTTTGTTTGGTTGAACGCGCTAATCTCAGGAACTACTAGATCGATTGGAAAAATTCTTTCAGTGTTAGATAGCCCATTTATCGAGGAAGGCTATATTATGCTATATATAGATATATCATCACGCTAAGACCAACAGGAGCGGAGCAGTAATGAAAAATGTTACGCAGACGACGTTGCACGGGTCAGCTAGTTTATTCATAACTATTACAATACTATAATTGACTTACCTAAATTTCATAACATGTAAATCAAGCTTACTGGGAAAGTGAAATTGCTATTGTATACAAAAATACTCAAGTTAACGTAACGCAGATAAATATCAAAATAAGCTATGTATTTTGTTAGGTACATTACTGAAATATTTCCCGTGTTTGGGACCAAGTAAGCCAATCACTCAACGCTGTCTGTATAACCCTGTTAATAAAATCGAATTGTACAAGCTTCAGTGACAACCTTGAAGGATACGAGCTTTCCGGAGACTGGGACCGCGGTCTCAGTTGCCAAATCCATTTAATTTTAATATTGTTCTTTCGGCGACTGGGACCACCCAAAAATTAAAAAAAAAAAAACATTATTTAAGCGACAAGTAATACAGTCAAATGAAATTAAAGTAACATTAAAAACGTATCTATACTATCTATACTTCTATACTAATCTTACTAATATTATAAAGAGGTAACATTTGTTTGTAAGTTTGTATGTTTGTAAGTTTGTATGTAGGGGGTAATCTCAGGAACTCCTGGTCCGATTTGAAAAATTATTTCAGTGTTAGATAGCCCATTTATTGAGGAAGGTTATAGGCTATATATCATCACGCTAAGACAAATAAGAGCGGAGCATTAGTGGAAAATGTGACGCAAACGAAGTTGCTCGGGTCAGCTAGTATTAGATAGATAAATTATATTTTGAAATCTAACACTTTAATTTTTTTTTATTGAAAAAAAAAACCTTATTATTATTAAAAGCACCCAGCAACTGGGATCGCGCTTCCAGTTAGTTGCGGTCCCAGTCGCCGGAAACCTCAAGGAAACGAAATTCAAACATAAATAATTCTTGCAGCTACCTACCTATCTTTCAGACAAAATTCTTAATAGGCTTACGACACCGACGAAAACAGATGGGGTAGGCTTTGAAGCCCACAAGGCAACTCTTGAAAAACAAACGGCAGTAATTAAACAAGTTAGAACATTAATTGACATTGGGTTTTAATTGAAACGTCCGTGCTAGGTACCTGCATGAGGTGTGACGTCAAAGTTTATTTTATAAACACGCTAACTTTTGCCAGCGGGTCCACATTAATGTCAGAATATATCCCAAGGGAGCAAATGGTCCCCAGAAAAAAAGTCCTAATTACGGCTAACGAATGAAATTTGGCACAGAGATGGAATTTGGTCTAGAAAAGCACATAGACTACAACGTTCCCTTGGGATAATAATTACCAATTACTAGGGCGACCCCGCTAAGAGAAGGCAGTGAATTATAACTATATTTAAAAAGTCTCAAAGATATGAGTTGAGCTGCACGATAACTGACAATGTTTGCACTGTCTGGACAGGTTCATTCAAATCTGTTTGGCTTTTTCCTCAAAAATCTACCCCAGACATAACCTACATGGTTATCTTACGACTTTACATTTCCAAAGATTCAATCTCTTTAGTTTTATATATTAACGGAACTCAAAACTTTTACAGAGTGTGTATTTCTGTTTCCGCTATAACAACAAATACTAAAATTAAAACAAAAACATAAAGTAAAAAGGCGGTCCTTATACAAGAAACCTGTCGTTTTTGGCTTATGGTACGGAACCCTTCGTGTACAAGTCCGACTTGCACTTAGCCGGTTTTATTTGTGAATTAATAATTTCAACATGCAACCATTTTTGTAACAATTTACTGTTTTTTTTTAAAGAGTCTTCATGGAGTTTCTTGTGCGCTCTTGTTCGTTTCTTGTTCGCATTGGACCGTGCAACTATGTTTATACTAGCTGACCCGCGCAACTTCGTCTGCGTCACAATTTCCATTAATGGTCCGCTCCTATTTGTCTTAGCGTGATAGCTTCCTCGATAAATGGGCTATCTAACACTGAACGAATTTTTCAATTCGGACCAGTAGTTCCTGAAATTAGCGCGTTCAAACAAACAAACAAACTCTTCTGCTTTTTATTATTAGTATAGATTTTTGACTGAACATCCTCGACAAATAATACGGTTTACTTGAAATAAATTTGTTGACTTTGAATTGACTTTGACTATCCGCAGAATTTCGATGATAAAATATAAAATAATATTTTAAATTAAATTTATCGACGCTATAGGCATGTTTATTTGCGAGTAACTCTTTATCTGGAAGTGGTTAAAGCAGAGTTTAATTTTACACTGATTTTCATCAACTTGTAGCCGCCATCAACACTTTTTCATTTCGTGATGAAACTAACACAACACAGTCATTTATAAAAAAGTAATATTTATTTATGTTAACCAAATTCTATACATAAATAAAAACAATTTATTTAAAGAAAAAACTATACAATTAAAATATAAAAAAAAAAACTCCAAACTAAAATATGGCGTCAAAAAATTCGTCATTTATTGATTTATACTTGATGTATAATAGTGGTATATGTAGGCGTACTTAATTCAACGAGGCATTCTGTACCAATCAACTGTCCAGACTAGTAATTATTTGTAAGTAATTTCCAGAATTAATTATGCCAAAGTTGAAATAATTTAAATTCATAATTATTTAATATCAAAGCATAGTGTCCACACTTTAATAATTTAATGGCAAG
Source organism: Ceramica pisi (assembly GCA_963859965.1). Lineage (NCBI taxonomy): Eukaryota > Metazoa > Arthropoda > Insecta > Lepidoptera > Noctuidae > Ceramica > Ceramica pisi. The sequence goes on from OY982530.1 coordinate 2,864,919, forward strand.
AAGAACACCATGTGTTTAATTTTCAGTATAGACAAACCCACGAAAATTAATAAAAATACAATAGTTGTTGCGTTTTCCCAGAAAAATTGGTCCTTACAAAAGCTCTATTGTAAGTTTAGTCAGTACAATATAAAACTTCGTAATATTGTAGTACGAATTGTAAAAATGTTTTAGTGATAATTTTAGTGTTACGACATCCCACTTTTCTTTCAAAATATATTTATTTTAACCATTTTTCTTTCTCTATTGTATCAATATTTCAATTTTTATACTTATTGGAAACCATATTATTATATCTTTCTCCAACACAAATGTAGTGGCAAAAAAATATTTTCACAAAATTGAATTTTAAAATTGTCGTCTGCAAACGATTTGTCTTGAGTATATTTGCAGTTTTCCCAGAAGGAGTTAAAGCGACAGAGTAAAATATGTAAATCTAGATAAGAATACAAAAATACAAATGCTAGAAGGAGCGCAACATTGCAAATTGTATACACAAAAGCAGAAGTGATTTCTTCAGACAGCTGACAATTTTGAAAATGAAAAAACATTAGGTGGTCTGGTGCAAATGCTGCTTGGAAATATTTACTCCATGCATGCGCTGCTGGTGCAACATTTGAAATAACGAAGGTAAGTAGCAACCATTTCGAGCTGCTGTTCATATTCCTCGTGCACAAATTCCAAGTTGTTATGTTAGCTTTAACGTCAGACATACTATTGAGCTTACACAATTTGTTTAATCAAACGGTAGTTGAGATGTATTTAGTAAAATTCGAGGTACAATGCTGAATAGTTTGCAGAGGAGACGACCTTTATTTTAAATTGTTTTAAACCGGGTGTTCACGAGTACCTAGCGCCACCAAGCGGACATCGCGGGCAACAACGTCACCGTCATCGGCGACGTGGAAGCTGAGCGACGTGGAAGCCAGCGCGGGGGGAAGGGGGGGGCAACGCCTGCCTCGACCTGACCATCTTCCAGCGGTCATTCCATTACCATCACGGCGACTGAGTACTAGCTTGTTAAGACACTATTGTACTTATACCTAAATTCAAATATAACCGTTTTATCATCATCATCGTCAGACTTTCCATTCAAAATTAACTACCTCACACACCAACTGATCAACCTCCTGCACATAATTTGGTCCTTCGAGCCGGATCTACGACTTCTACGAGGAGACTCGAGCAGCCAGAGGACTCGAGAAGGTCACTATACCATCTTCAACGAAGAAGACACGAGGAGAACACCATCTGCAGGTAACGGTCAGGTCAGTTCCTTCCTAAGTCTGTGCTGAGTTTGTGCTAATATTGTATTATTTCTCGAAATTCCAGTTGTTCGTAGCGAGTGTGTGTCTACCTACATCACAACGGCAAATATCAAACCGTGAGTACTTGATTTTTGTCTCTCACACAACCACCACAATGACGAAAAAAAGGCATTCTCTCGTTGACACCGAAAGCAATGACGATATTATTAAGGATTTAGTAAAAAAACGCGGATCCCTAAAAGGCAAATTAACTTTGTTCTCAAAATTTGTGCATCTGTTAGACGGTTCTAATCCGTCAGAACTTAATTTAACAGAGTTACAGGAGCGCTTGCAAAGGTTAGAAGCGCTGTTTGAACAATTTTGTACCATTCAAGACGAAATAGATTTGCACATTACGGGTACTCAAATAGATCAAGAATTACAAGAAAGAGAATCATTTGAAAACCAATATTATGCTATTGTGGCCAAATCTAAGTGTATTTTAAAAGTCAATTCCTCAGTTCAAAGCGATAGCAATTATAATTGCATGTCACGCACACACGGTATCAAACTACCTACAATTGCTTTGCCGAACTTCGACGGTTCTTATGATCAATGGCTTGAGTTCCGAGATACATTTTTATCAATCGTTCACAATAGTAATACTCTTGACAACGTTCAGAAATTCCACTATTTGCGCTCAGTTCTATCAGGTAATGCACTACAGGTTATTAAAGCTTTAGAATTCTCCGCACAAAATTACATCGTAGCTTGGGACTTACTGGAGAGTAGATATAATAACAACCGTTTGCTAATTCATAATCACGTAAAAGCGTTATTTACTGTTCAGGCAATATCGAAAGAGTCAGCTTCCCAAATACGCAAACTCATTGATGCTATTTGGCGTAACCTTCGTGCGTTAAAGACGTTAGACGAACCTACCGACACATGGGATACGTTAATTATTTATTTAGTCGTCACAAAATTAGATTCGTCGACCGAGCGCGAGTGGGAACTCTTCAAAGGTACCCTCACAAACACGTCTTCTAATAAAAAAACATCGTTGTCTGACCTAATGACCTTTCTAAAGGACCGCGCGGATTTTCTAGAAACAATTAAACCTTCTAATAGCAAACACTCGGAAAGTACTCAGAATAATCACACAAAAAATTCGCCGTCAATAAAAACACATAGCCATGTTTCTACTCAGAAAGATGGAAAGAAATCGGCAAACCACACAAAATCGCCACGTTACAAATGCAATATGTGCAGCTCGAACCATCCCATTTATTCATGCGATAGCTTCCTTCTTTTATCATCTAAAGATAAATTAAAATTTATCGAAGAAAAGAATCTCTGCTGCAACTGTTTACGTGCCGGTCACGCATTAACTGAATGTTGGTTCGGGCCGTGCAAGCAATGTAACAAAAAGCATAACACATTAATACACAGTGAATTCGTTGACGCTAACGAACCGTCCACTGTTTCACACACAGTACAAATAGTGGCTCAGCCTGAGTCCACTACAGGAATCACACACACAAATATAACGTCTCATACCGCATCTCACACATCTCACACGCCTTACAATGCCGATAATATTGATACGCGCTATTTTTATGATCAAGTATTATTATCGACTGCATTAGTGGAGATTGCGGATGACAAAAATAAATATCACACTACCCGCGCTCTTCTCGATAACGGGAGCCAGCATTGTTTTATATCCGAAAAACTTTGCAAAACCCTAAACATTCCAACGATACAGTCCACTATGCAAGTTATTGGAGTAGGTAACTCCGTTACACAATCCACACAACTATGTGAAATAAAAATACGATCCAAAACAAGCTCATATAACACACACATTAATTGCTTAGTTTTGCCTCAAATCACATCACAATTGCCGTCACTGGGCATCGATCATAACATTACAATTCCCAATAACATACAACTTGCTGATCCTGACTTTCATTCAAGTAATGAAATTAATTTATTAATAGGTGCCGACAAGTTCTGGGACTTGCTAAATGAGGGTCTAATACGTTTGCCTAAAGGTCCTTATTTGCAAAACACAAAGCTTGGTTGGGTTATCTCAGGTTCAGTTCAAAAACAATTAAAACAAAGTTTAAATAATTCTCGAACACAATGTAATTTCACACAAGCATTAGACGCGGAACTTAAACGTTTTTGGGAACTTGAAGAAATTAATTGTAATAAATCAATTTTTACAAAAGACGAACTCACATGCGAAACCTTATTCAAAGACACCACTATGCGTGACGATAAAGGTCGTTTTTCCGTGCGTATACCACTGAGTGAATCAGCTGATGAGCTTCGCGACAGTTTTTCTATAGCCGAGAACCGGTTTTTGGCACTCGAACGTAAACTAATCCGAAGTGCGCCGAGCTACAGAGAGATGTATTGCAAATTTATGGAAGAATATTTAAGTTTAGGACACATGAGCCGTATCACTGAATATTCACAACCTTATTATTTTTTACCGCATCACGGTGTCTATAGAGAACACAGTTCGACCACAAAACTTAGAGTGGTGTTCGATGCGAGTGCTAAGTCTACGTCGGGCAAGTCTCTAAACGATATACAGTTTATTGGGCCGACGCTGCAGAATGACATATTTGCCGTTTTGCTACGATTTCGGCAATTTAAATATGTCGCATGTGCCGACATCGAGAAAATGTATCGGCAGATATTAATTCAGCCAGACCAAAGACAATTACAATTAATTCTTTGGAGGGAGAAGCCGTCTGAACCTCTTGGCATATACCAACTTAACACCGTTACCTATGGTACGGCATCCGCACCTTATTTGAGTATTCGATGCATTAAACAACTCGCGTTAGAATGTAATGATGACGTAATTGCACAAGTCATTAATGACGACTTTTACGTCGACGATTTGATAACGGGTCATCAAGATTATCACAAATTATTAGAGATATGTAGTAATGTTTCTAAGGTTCTAGAATCAGCTTGTTTTCCGTTGAGAAAGTGGATTTTTTAACTCGAAACCTTCCCAACCCCAAATCGAGTCTACCTTTAAAGACTTATCGCTAGGAGACTCGTGTCACACGAAAACATTGGGATTAGGGTGGTTTAATTCCTCAGATGAGCTGCATTTTAGTACAAAATGTAATCAGGATGTAAGTCGTGTTAGTAAGCGTAACATTCTTTCAACTATAGCGCAAATATACGACCCTTTGGGTCTACTCACGCCGATGATAGTTATTGCAAAAATCATACTTCAAAAATTGTGGTTAGCTAAGATAGGTTGGGATGATCCAGTCCCTAAGCCGATCTTATTAGACTGGCAGAATTTTGTTAGTAAATTGCAGTTTTTACAAAATTTACGCATACCCCGTTATGCACTAGGAGATAACACGCATACAGTTGAACTACACATTTTTTGTGACGCTAGCCTAAACGCTTATGGCGCGTGTGTCTATCTACGTAGCTATACAGATACACAAGTAACAACTCGTTTGCTATGTGCGAAGAGTAAAGTATCTCCCACAAAACCGGTTTCAATCCCTCGATTAGAGCTCTGCGGAACGGTAGTAGGCGCGAAACTATATAGAAAAGTAATCAGTTCGTTGAGATTAAACTTAAATAATGTATATTTTTGGTCAGATTCTACCGTTGTGTTAGGATGGCTTAAAATGCCACCAAGTCAATTAAAACCATTCGTGCAAAATCGTGTCGTGGAAGTGAACGAACTAACGGGTGATAAACCGTGGCTTCACGTACGCGGTAAACAAAACCCAGCTGACTTACTATCGCGCGGAATGCAATTGGATGATTTAAACTCGTGCGATCTGTGGTGGCACGGACCGCCATTCTTACACACTCTTGGAATGGAAGGTAGGCATAATGATAATTATAATATTAATTACGATGAACTACCAGAATTAAAATCCACTAAAATCGCATTGGTGAACCAAACAACGCCAAGTTTATTCCCTTTCGAAAGGTTTTCTAATTTTAATCGGATGCTCCGAGTGGTGGCCTATTGTATACGTTTTGCTAATAATTGCCGACATTAAGCCAAATCACAGCGCTTAATAGGTTGTCTGTCGGTCGATGAGCTACGTGTATCCAACAAAATTTTAACGCGTATTTCACAACAGGAGTCTTTCTCGACAATCTATGACGACGTCATAAATAAACAACTTTTAAAGTGTCCTCGCAATATCTCTAGCCTAAACATATTTTTAGACGAGCACAACATAATCAGAGTAGGAGGTAGATTAGAAAATAGCGAATCATTTTCATATGACAAAAAGCATCCCATGTTGTTATGCGGTCGGCATAGGTTCACGCGTCTTTTGTTTGAATATGAACACAGGGTATTATTGCATGCGGGGCCTCAATTGCTACTTGCCACGATAAGAGAAACTTGGTGGCCTCTCAGAGGTAGGAACTTAGCTAAACAAGTAGTGCATACCTGTGTGAAATGTGCTCGTATGAAAGCCAAACCTTTAAATATTCAGATGGGTAATCTACCACCCGAAAGATTGAAACCCGGGTATTCATTCATGTACTGTGGTGTCGACTATGCAGGGCCATTGTTCATGTTGAACCGTTCAGGAAGGGGTGCAAAGTTAATTAAATGCTACATATGTTTGTTCGTGTGTTTCACAACGCGTGCTGTACACATAGAATTGGTCACAAATCTCACGACTGAAGCATACTTATTGGCATTAAAACGCTTTATTTCGAGACGAGGTAAACCTGTGCAGATCTATTCTGATAATGGTACAACATTCGTAGGAGCGTTAAAGGAATTTGCAAAATTTATAGTCGATAAAGAGAATGACATTCAGGATTTCACTAGTAATAATTCAATTAAATTCACATTTATTCCGCCTTATTCGCCTCACTTTGGTGGTTTGTGGGAGGCAGGTATCAAGTCCTGAAAATTCCATTTAACTCGTGTCGTAGGAAATGCACACTTGACTTACGAGGAATTGAGTACTGTGTTGGCACAAATCGAGGCTGTCCTCAATTCCCGACCCATGTTTCCTTTATCGTCCGACTCCTATGACTTTCTCCCTCTGACTCCCGCTCACTTCCTGATTGGCCGACCGTTCACCGCACCAGCCAGTGAAGACCTGACGACAACGGCTACGCAGCGTCTACGTCGTTACGACCGTGTCGAGCAGATGCGTCAGAACTTCTGGAGTCGATGGTCCAAGGAATATGTTTCTGAACTCCAGATAAGATCAAAGTGGCAAACCAACCAGGACACCGTCGCTCCTAACACCCTCGTGCTCGTGAAGGAGGACAACCTGCCTCCCCTCAAGTGGCGCCTAGGCCGGGTGCTGCACACATTCCCGGGCAAGGATGGCATAGCCCGAGTTGCAAACATAAAAACAGCAACGGGTATAATAAAGCGCTCATTCTCGAAGATATGCCCACTCCCACAACCCGATGAAGACAATACCTCAACGTCTGCTTCATTGGAACCAGGTGCTTCCAAGGCCGGGGGCATGTTCACGAGTACCTAGCGCCACCAAGCGGACATCGCGGGCAACAACGTCACCGTCATCGGCGACGTGGAAGCTGAGCGACGTGGAAGCCAGCGCGGGGGGAAGGGGGGGGCAACGCCTGCCTCGACCTGACCATCTTCCAGCGGTCATTCCATTACCATCACGGCGACTGAGTACTAGCTTGTTAAGACACTATTGTACTTATACCTAAATTCAAATATAACCGTTTTATCATCATCATCGTCAGACTTTCCATTCAAAATTAACTACCTCACACACCAACTGATCAACCTCCTGCACACCGGGGTTGTTTTAAATTGTCTGTCTCTGAATTATCCCAATGGATGTACATGTTAAACTCAAAGTCTGAAAATGCTAATTCAGCAAGAAAAACAGCTCACAACTATTTTTGGCTGTTTTCAAAGGGCTACATTGTAAACGCGTCCTGTAACTTAAGGCGCAGATACGGCTCAGTACCTTATTATAAATTGAGCATCACTTCTAAACGTTAATTCATATTAATTTTTTTTGTTATTTGTTAATATAAGTTATATTAGACTATTTTTTTTAATGAAAACATTGAATTCTATTCAACTTTTTTTTTGTTAGCCTATGCTGTCCTACCTGCTGGGCAAACGCCTCCCCCATATTTTTCCAGCCAACTTTGTCCGATGCCTTCTCTAGCAATACGTCAGGAATGAGTCCAATTTGTCACGCAAGCGTTTTTTAGGCCTGTCTCGGTTGCGACGTCTATCTACAGACAGTCTGTCTGTCTGTCTTGGCGATCCTGATCCATTTGTCCTCGTGCATCCTGTAAATGTGGTCTGCCCAATCCCGCTTTAGCCTCGCCGGTTTGTCTCGGAGCATATACATAAGTTTGTTGCTGATTCTGTCGGTCCGTTTGATCTGTAAAATGCTGCGCTCCATCGCTCTTTATCAAACCTTGAGTTTCGATTTCTAAGCCTCAGTCAAAGATCACGTCTGAGTGCCATAGTAGGTATTCATAATGTAAATAATTTGTAAAGTTATTTTTAATATGGACCTGAAAACGATTATCGGACCAAAATCGACGAGAGTAATTTAATGGAACTTGCGCAATCTCAAAGATAATTCAATTATCGACATTTTGATATTGGGCTATTTTTTTTAATTCATAGAATAATAAGGGAAGTACAAATTCGCGGTCGCGCGGGAGAGAAACGAGTGCGCGTTTTGATCCTCCAAGGTCAATGGCGTATGTATTTGTCTTTTAAAACGGCCGCAACGCCTTGTGACTATGAACAAAACTAATAAATTTTCAAATTAAAGACACTGAACAATATATTTTTCTTTCAAAACTTTTAAAACAATTCAAACGCTTCTTTTTCAGCACAAGCAACAAACCAAAGAGGTATATATGAGTATATTTCCTACCAAGCAACAACCCAAAGGACAGGTATTCACAAATCACTTCCAGTACTGCACCCAAAGCTGAGCGCAGTCAAAGTGAAATTGTTTAACATTTCCTTACGTCTGGAACATCGACTACGGCCTCGGAGGGGCCCTGTCTGCTACCGATGCACTTTCTAGATAGAGGAATTTTAAATTGTATCAGAATTTGCATAGCTGTGTGTTTTGTTGCATGTCTTAAGACGATGAATGATGAGTTACGGTGTGGTTTGCAATAAAGTATGAAGTTTTTGATGAACATTAAATACATCTACACCTTTTTTTTGCTTTTTCCTTTTTCCTAATGCTTAAGTAAGGTAACTTTGTTATAAAGACTATGTTTAAAATAAAGATAAATGTAACGGGCTATAATGTATAATTAACATTCGAGGGATATGGCGCTGATAGTCGACATGCAGGCTCTGCCTAGTTCGACTACAGACGACTACACCACTTATACTGTCCTTAAGGCGCGTCCCCGAGCAAAACGCAGCGCTAGCCGTTTTTTGTGCAGTTTTTTGGAGCTATCTACTCTTTATCCAAAAGAAATATCAACTAATAGAAAATACATTCTACATAATCTTGGCTTCAAAATGGTAGATTTTATTTTTTATTACTAAGTAGGTATAATGTTTAAGTAATCTCCTCACAACGAAACCACAGAAATAAGAAAAAATAACTGAAAACATGCATCTTCTCGAAAACTAAAACTAACGATTATTTTGATTTTGTACTTACACTAATGGATAGGCAATTTAATTATGAACATTTTGGTAGAAGTATTTTTTTCAAACGACCAAAATTAGATTATATAACGATTTTATTCAACATTCTGAGCGCATTCGCTATTGTATCTCTTGCGCTGTTATTGAGGGAAAAAATGCTCAAGGTTATTTGGACAGGGTACAGGCCTTTAATAGCAGCTGTCAAAATATTTTGTAACTTATGTCTCAGTTTCTTTAAATAAACATATTACATTATTAAATTGATGATAGAAAGTCCTTTTTAATAGAAATAACTGTGTAATGGAATTATCTCCACTTCTCTTCTTCAGGAAGAAGAGGTGCTGGGCTTCCTTGGGGAGCTGAGGTGGATCGAATGGTATATTTATCACATCCGCACACAAATTACGCGCTTGGATGTGGAAGTGCAGAAACTAACCCGACTTTTGCACAAACATAAATATGCTTTCCGAAACTCACTGTTGGACATAACTCTATCACAAGTGTCGCCGCAAAAAGCGATTCTGTGCGTCCAACAGCTACCCGTTTCCCTCACCAGGTCATCGGTCAAATTTGTGAGAGGCCTTCAATTCTTCCTGTCCATGACGCCAGTCCAGAACTTTTCGGTTCCATCGACCATTGGTTTTGCGAGCCTACTTTGCCGAGTTGAATGAATTTTAGGTCACAGATAAATAGGACCCTGGAGGTGAAATAAACCTACTTTACCTTAAGCGAAGCTCCGAGGAAATTTTGTTTGGTAATTGTTCATGTGATATACAAAATGAGTTTTTAATCGACTTCCCAAAAAGGAGGTTCTCAATTCGGTTGTTTTTTATGTTTGTTACCTCATAACTCCGTCAATTATGAAACGATTCGAAAAATACTTGTTTAATCTGAAAGGATATATATACTTGCAGATTGGTCTCATTTAAATTTTATCAAAATCAGTAACGAAGTTTGGATTTTAAATCGAAATAGCAAGAATTCGTTTACTTGGATGATGGTTTTTTGTCATCCAAGTAATCGAAATTGCGTATGTTGCTTTTCTGCGATTTTACAGTGTGTTGTTAGGTGTGGGATAACACTTGAAAGTGAAAAAAAAAAAAATACAACCGACTTCCAAAAAAAACACTACAATGTAAAAAATTACTTCAGTTTCCGAAGTCGGTGTCAAAACACGAAGAAAGTAACAACCACCGACTTCCAAAATTAAAGTAATTTTTTACTTTCTAGTGTTTTTTTTTTATTTGGAAGTCGGTTGTATTTTTTTGTTGTATAAACAAAACAACGACAAAACTAATGAACAACAAGTTTAAAGTGAGTAGTCTCAGAGACAAGTGTGCTTAGAGATCTACAATTTAGGATAACTCGCACTGAGACAGGTGTTCTGTGAGCAACATTGAAGCATATTTGCTGCTGCTGGACGATACGACGACGCGGCAATGAGGTGTTTTTTGTTGTTTTTAGAGTGATGTTGTTTTTTGTTGTTATTAGAAGCTAGATGTCTTACATCTGAATTTAGCGCATTTGGTCTTACTATTTTCTAAAATTAATTATTAATTACATTTTCTATTTAGAGATTTTATTGAAACTGTACACAAATGAATAGTGCTTATTAACATCGTATGTCTTCTGGCATTTAATTTATGGTGAAAAACATCATCATCTACCTAGCCTTTTCCCAACTACATTGGGGTCGGCTTCCAGTCAAACCGGATTCAGCTGAATACCAGTATTTTACTTGGAGTGGCTACCTTTTTTTTTTTTTCGGCTGGGAAAAAATGCGTTAAGCATATCCTCTCACTCGGGAGAATGGGAGGGGTATATGGGACTCCCCGGGCAAGCCCGGTATACCCACTAAAACAACCCAGCACTGAAATTCCCGCAACGTCTTAGTGGGGGTGGACTGGGAGATCGGCGTAGCCATTACGTCCAGTCCACCTCCGACGACCGCCCGCCTTCACAGCGGGCCCTTCACGCCCCCCTCGTTGGGGGAGGGCCGGGAACCTCCGACGATGGTGGTGATGAGTGCAATGCGGGTGGAGGCACCCCCGCGCCTGTCGCCCGCTCATCACCACTGGAGTGGCTACCTACCAAACCTCTACAACCCATTAACTGGGTAACACGGTACCCCTTTGCAAGACTGGTGTAAGATTTTCTGGCTTCTAACTATCCGTAACGACTGCCAAAGATCTCCAAATGACAGCCGAGTCCAATAGCTTAACGTGCATTCCAAGGCACGGAAGAAACTCGGTATGTTAAGATGGTCACCCATCCACAGACCAAGCTCGGCAAGCGTTGAGCGTTGACTTTTACGGTAGAAAACATCGACGGCATTTAAATTGTTTTGCATTTCCTTTCATTTTTAATTTCGGTATTCCACTTTATCAGCAGTATTCCAAATATGCTGAATTTTCTCTATTTGTAAGTACGTGTCAAATATTAATTAATTGACTTTTGATTGTTGATAAAATAAAATTAGTGAACAAATTTTATTTACATAATAGCAAAGAAATTTTTGTTATAATAAAATCGATGACAAGACGTTGTACTGTTTTGACTTTAAATTATTTTGATAAGTACAATTTTTCTGTGCAATTATCCATGGCCTCGTATTTGCCATAATTGAGCTTATTTGTTGTCCAACATTATTAACGAACGTCATTCAGTTTATATCAAAGAGCCGTTGCTCGGCCCTTCGCCATGTCACTTTATAATTCGCCTGTTACCAATTTAATTAAACCCTTTTTAATGGTGACACCGTCGGCTTTGGTTGGGGACTTCACAATATTTTGGTTTATAAATCCCTAAGGGACGAGGGCTTAGTATTAATACGCTAATTGTATTGACAGCTGAAAAATGCGTTTGATGGTAATGCACTTGTTAAATTATTTTCCTAGCCTTTTTCCAACTAAATTGGGGTCGGCTTCCAGTCAGCGGCAGATTTGGCTGAATACCAGTATTTTACGAAAAGCAGCTGCCTACAAAACCCATTAACAGGATAACACGGGCGATCTTGGTAAGGCTGGTGTCAGATTTTCTGGCTTCTGATGATCCGTATCTAACGACTGCCAAAGACCTACAAATGAGTGAACTTTTTGGAAAATATCATAAACTAGCCCGTGGCTTCGCCTGCTTGACAAATAATATACTTAAACCTTTTTCAAGAACTACTCTATCCATTGGTGAAAACAGCATGAAAATCGGTGCAGATGTTTTTGAGTTTATCACGAACAGACATATAGACGCGGATGAGGACTTTGTTTTATGTGTTGTGATATTGATGTTGTGCCAATGCAAGTGAATGAGTCAGAGAACTCTCATGGAATTGAAACTTACCGAGTAACCGCAGAAGAAATGGGTAGATGATTCGCGCCTACCAGGGCAGCATGGCATACATAGAGGTGTGGAGCTTCTGCTCAGCTATAGTGGAGCAACGACGCCAAATGATGATGAAAACCAAAATAAAAATACCGCTACTGTAAAGAAACATACGTTATTAGGGTCTCGAATATAAAAATTAACATTCCGGCCAAAGTATTGAGTTCAAAATTGTGAAAAAAAAAAAACGGATATAAATAACTCTTTATCTTTATCAAAAGATTACAGGAAAACTTATAAGAAGCCTATAGATCTAAAGTAACACATTACAAAAATAAGATTCGCTCGGAATCCTTTCCACGTGAGTCCGTCTCGGACTTGTCCGGTTTTATTATAACTTTCTAAGGAGGCTTACATGAAAATAAAAGAAAGGCAACTGCTTAAGAATGGATAGGAAACTCCATTTAAGATCGACTCATTTCAAGACCTTCATCATTTACTTTGATTGTGAACCACAAAAGTAATTGAAGTGATTTAATTTAATGACCAACTTCAAACAAGAAATGGCTAAAATTGTTTCCACTTGTTTTAGACAGTTCCTGGGTGAAAAGGTTAATTTTTATAATTAGTTTATTTTGGCTGTCGTCTATTTATAACTTGGGAAGGGTTTTTAAGACAGATTGTTAATTAGAACGGTTTTAATATAATTAAGATTGTACACAGTTAGAAATTTAGAATGGTTGTTTTATTTTTTAAGAGAATTTTCAAATAAAACTGGCAACGAATTCGGTCGTTGAAGTCAGGTTTGACAACTTCCCATCTCGAATTTATTTTTAATAGTAACTAGCTGACCCACGCAACTTCGTCTGCGTCGCATTTTCCATGAATGCTCGGCTCCTTTTAGTCTTAGCGTGATGATATGTATCCTATATCCTTCCTCGAAACATGAGTCCATGTATCGTATGTATCTAATACTGAAAGAATTTTTCAAATCGGACCAGTAGTTCCTGAGATTACCCCCTACATACAAACTTACAAACAAATTTTATCTCTTTATAATACTTGTATAGATGTATAGATTAGTATAGGAGTATAGATATAGACTATAACAGTGGTGTTATTTGGGAACATATTGACTACGACACTAATTTAGTGTCACATGTTTCCGCTGGGAACATCATCTGCCTAGCTTTATCCCAAGTATATCGGGGTCGGTTTCCAGTTAAACCAGATTCAGCTGAATACCAGTGTTTTACCTAGTGCGGCTGCCTATCAGACCTCGACAACCCATTAACTGGGTAACACGGTACTTAGCTTTATCCCAAGTATATCGGGGTCGGCTTCCAGTTAAACCAGATTCAGCTGAATACCAGTGTTTTACCTAGTGCGGCTGCCTATCAGACCTCGACAACCCATTAACTGGGTAACACGGTACTTCTTGGCAAGACTGGAGTCAGATTTACTGGCTTCTAACAATCCGTAACGACTGCCAAAGATCTGCTGCCAATGAAAGCCGGGACCAACGGCTTAACGTGCTTTCCGAGGCACGGAGGAAATTCAATATGTGTAGACGGCACAGTTGGCGCAGTGGTTGAGCGATCGGCTGCTGCGTCGCGTGTCGTGGGTTCGATTCCCGCACGGAACAAATATTTGTATGGCCTACTGATAGTTGTGTCGGGTCTGGCTGTTTGTGTATGTGACTTTGTATGTTTGTAAACACCCACGATTCAAGAGAAATTCCTAGTGAGGGGCAACGTAAAAAAAAAAAATGTTTATATGGTCACCCATCCACAGACCAACCTTGGCAATCATTGCTTAACCTCAAAGATCGAGTCGGTCGGCTGTTATTATTTAGCCACGAGCTCGTCATGTTCCCGCTGAGAACAACCTGGATATATTTTTCTTTTGGCAATTGGCAATCGGGTACTGGAAAACGCAACGTTGTAAGGGTTCCTACAAAAGGTATACGATGAACTGTTGAGGGTAACAGAAGTCAGCTGGATGCAAGCAGCATTTGATCGATGGACTCTAGGGCGACGACACTAGCTTGCTGTGAACGCCATTCCGTTGAACTAGTGATGATGATTTTTTGGAGGTAAACACAATCAGGTTTCTTCATAAAAATATATGATTAAAATTTACTTTATAGCCCGCTGATTTAAGTGTCGGGAGGGGGTGGAGGGGGGAGGTGGGGGGAGGGGGTGCCCTCTGCACCACCCCCACCCCATGGAGCCCCACGGTTATGGAGATATCCATGGTTAAAGTTTTGAGGTTAGAATAGCATTTGAGTTAGAAAAACAGGTAAAATTGAGTATCGTTTAGCAGGAGTAGGGACGGGGAGGTGCCCCCTATGCCCTAGCACCACTCCCATGTAAAGGCGACAGGCTGTTCTTGAAAAAAACTAATTATAGTAACCTAACCTCAAAAAGTTTTATATTCAATCCGGAGGCCCAGTCGACGGAGCCCCGCTTCGCGGGGCTCCTACTTCTGAGTAGTTTATAAGAAATAACCTCGAAGGGAATGGCGGGGTCTATTCGCTCGCTTCGCTCGCTCACTCGACCCCGCCATTCCCTTCTAACCTAACCTGTCCGAGTCGGGGTGCCCACAAGTCCAGAGCTCGCTTCGGCCGCTCTTGCATCCAATGGCACTTCACTTGGTTCACATTTATTCCGTACTTTATGTATGTGAATATATAAAAACATTATATTTATGAAAAAAAAACAAGATATAAAATTGAACAAAAAACACTTCTAACGTTAACGGAACGTGAAATGTCAACTTTGACGTCTACCATGACAATTGACAATTTATCTAACCTAAAAATTTGCAAATGGCGTACTATTTTCGTACTTTTTTGAAACTTTAATGAATTTTATCTCGTAAACCGTGATTCTCCGCACCTTGTTACTTTGTAAAAGGCTTTCTATTCGTGAGTACTATCTACAAAAAAAAAAATGAACTTCCAAAGCCGCGGGCTATAAAGGAAATTCGAGCCAAATATATGAGTTATATAAAAAAAAACTGTTTTTGTTCAATTTTTCCATACAGAATTCGAATTGCTAATCCGCTAATCAGTAAACTGAATTAGTATACATAATTATGTATCTATTGTTCGAATTTTATGAGAAAACTATTTTTAATGAAAATATTTTTTTTTCATATACTCTACAAGTTCCATATTTGATCCCAAGTCCAAGGTAGATTCAGATAACATGGAATCGTGCTAACATTTTGACCATATTGTCATGTTGTGCAAATATTAATTTAAGTTTAGAATAAATAAATAATAACAATATTCAAATAATTAACAAAATAAAATCATTCTAGTCAAAATAAAAAAAAAAACATTGCTCGCACATTGCAAAATATTTTCAATTCAATAACACTAAAACACTGAACCCCTTCAATATTTCGTGAATAATATCACCAATTCTTAGCTCCACCTACTATAATATATTGTCAGTGCGAAATACCCTCATATCTCTTAAAAATCCTCCCAATGTATGTGGATAAAATATTCCAAATCTATAACGCAGTATGCGAACGACTTGGGTGGGTATAAAAACATTATCTTTTCGAACAAACCTTTCTTTATCTTTTGACGGGCGAGGCATAACTTTTCGACTCTATTTCGTTTACATTTTTCTCTATTGAATTGGTAACGTCTTTTGATGGAAATATTGAGTGAATATCGGTAGCTGTATCGGGCTTCCATATTGTTTATATTTGGTTGTTTTTTTTTCATTGTATGTGCATTGTTTGAAATACTATAATATATATACGTTCTGCGGATGCAGAGCAAACATTCGATTCACTTGATGAACACCAAGAACCAACTAGGCTTAACCCAGTTGTATATGTCCCTTGGTACCTATTGACCTAGCTCAATTCTGTATCAAGCGATAAGGGGGGAAGTATTTTTTTTTCGACTCCTCCACAGTATTCTTTTGATTAATTTCGTTGCGAGATCCAAGACAGTTGAATTGTTACTCCAGGACTCGTTGTGCTTCATTAGTTCGGCGTTTTTCTCGTGGTCGCCACTGTTGATTCTGGCTTTCAGGAGTTGCAGAGGTTAAAAATGTGTGGCAGGCTGGTCTCAAAAAAAAGAACACCAAGAATATTACCCATTTACTGGACTGACGTTTCAGAGCGTCATACCTGAAGGATACGGCCGACAATGATAATTATAATTAATTATGCTCCTCGACCTAAGCTCCGATCAATTTCTTATTTTATTTTGTTTCTATACTGACTCGCTTACTACTACGACCAACCAGTTCACAATACTGGCACTTCAAAAAGACCACTTCAAAAACCGAACGAAAAAGCGAAATTTCATTTTATTTTCCCGGCGAACTACAATTTTAAAGGCATCCTTATATTTTGCATACGGCTTCACTTGTCCGGACTTTGGGATTATGCAAAATTGTTTCGCTTCCATCTGTTCCTGAGGAGGACCACTTTTCCAGCCACGAATGTTGTTACAGGTGACTGAGGGATTTAACCGGGTATGGCGCAAATCCTTCGCGGTAATAGTGAAGTCTTAATGACTGGTTACCTGAATTGATTTTGTTATTAGAGTATGGCTTTCTAGCTGCCGCTCACGGGCTTCATTAGGTCGGCGTTTTTCTGGTGGTCGCCACTGTTGATTCTGGTTTTCAGGAGTTGCAGTGGTTGAGAATGTGTGGCGGACTAGGCCCTCGTAAATTTCGAAATTCTACACTTCTGTACTAATATTATAAAGCAGAAGAGTTTGTTTGTTTGTTTGTTTGGTTGGTTGAACGCGCTAATCTCAGGAACCACTGGTCCGATTTGAAAAATTATTTCAGCGTTAGATAGCCCATTTATCGAGGAAGGCTATATATCATTATGCTAAGACAAATACGAGCGGAGCATTAATGGAAAATTTGACGCAGACGAAGTTGCACGGGTCAGCTAGTTAGAACATAATGCTGGGATAAAAAGTACCCTATGTTGTTCCTGACAAAAATCTACTATGTGCCCAAACATCAAGATCTGTTCTGTTGTTCTGATGTGATTGAGTAACAAACATCCATCCATCAATACTTTCGCATTTATAATATTAGTATAGATATGGATAAAGAAATTATAAATTACTCGCTTGTGCTACCGGTTTCGCCCGCGTGATCCCTAGGAAACATATTCCCGGGTTAAAAAGTATGTATATGTGTTACTACAAACTATAATCTACTTCTGTGCCAAATTTCATGAAGATCCTTTCAGGCGTTCTGACGTGAAAGACTAACAAACGTCTTCACAAAATTTCGCATTTGATAGTAGGATGATTATTTTGTATTAATTATGAATGTTGTAAAGACATCATTGGACACTCTTCTTCTTCTCGTACGCAGTTTCAATGAAGTTTTGTGTGTTTGTATCTAGCTATTGTTCAGCTTATCGCAAAACTCTTTTAACTAATTGTTTAATACAAAAGATTAAAGTTGTATCTTTTCTAACTATTCAAAATGGTAACAAAACGTTTTCCTATTTGATAGTGTCCGTGAAGTTTCTTGCACGTTCTTCTCCATAGAGATCTACGCTTTCGAACGTGCAAATAGCTTCATGTTTTTGACTGACCGACCAAAACAATTTAAAAGTGCCTGTATTTGGTTAATTGTTATAAATGCTTTGATTCTTGAATATCTACACTCATATTATAAAGAGGAAATATTTGTTTGTTTGAAATGAATAGGCTCCGAAACTACTGGACCAATTTGAAAAATTATTTCTGTGTTAGATAGCCCATTTGTCGAGGAAGGCTATATATCATCTGCCGGAGTCGCGGGACTATTCGAAAGAGATACCGTGGCTCCGGAACACAAAGGGCACTGAAGGAACATGTTTGGGTTTTAGTCAGTAGAAGTCTGACACTCCCTCTCGCTCCGCCCCGAGCGGGAGAAGTCATTTGATGATTTCCCATCCCTAAAAAATAAAGGCTATATATCATCACGCTACAACTAAAAGGAGCGGAGCATTAATGGAAAATGTGGCGCAAACAAAGTTGCGCGGGTCAGCTATTTGATAATATTCGCAAAACCTACCGTAAATAATTTCACTTTAAAATCAGAACCCCAAAAGCCGACACTAGAATAAAATTCTATTAGAACTGTCGTAAGCCGTCTTTGTTTACTTGATAAAGTGCTCCAGTTCGATTACGTATCGCTGGTAACAGGATTGAGTAATAAAATCGTGTAGAAACGAAACTTGTGTACCTACAGTTAGAAGAAAAAACCAGGCAACTAGTCGGATTCGCGCGTAAAGCTTTCCGAACGAATCATGTTTTTCTAACGTTTTAAACCACAGAATCTATGAATTACTTTGCAAACTTATTACTAAAGAATCATAAATATTTCCTTTAAAATTTAAAAGACCAAGTAGTTGCGAATCTCTACCAAGCTCAATACTAGCCTCAGAACCGATGTGATGTAACTCTAAATTCCTGCATTTCGCTATAAACTTATCATAAAAGCCTACCCTAAAACTCTGTGGTAAAAATCAGTCCATTTATACAAAAAATTCAAGTCCATGTAATCGTACTGGTCAAATCATGTGAGAACACTGTAGGTTAATGTCTGAAGTGGTCTTTTGAGGAAAGTACCACACAGATTTGAGTGGACCTGTCCAGACTGCAAGCATTTCTCAGTTATCGTGTAGCTCAAACTTAGAACTTTAAGGCTGAGTTGTACCATAGAAGAAGTTATAGTTAAAGTTTGCGTCAAATTTAACACTAAGGCTGGGTTGCACCATCTTACTTTAACAATAACAAACATCGAAACTTCAGTTAAAGTATCGATTAGGCCAAAAATTAGTTGCACCATTTGACAAATAGTTAAATTACGTCATAACTTTAACCGTAACTGTAACCGCTCACTTTCCGCTGGTTAGTGTTATTGTTTGTGTTAAATTATCCGTCAACTGTCAAACGCGTTGAATATAATCTCTAAACATCATGTCCCTGCTCCAAGAAATACTCGCGGAAACCAGTTCTGAAGACGAAAGCGATGATTTTGTCAGTGTAAATAGAAAAAGATTCCACATGGGACGACGAATGTTTCTTGGCAAGATTTCGAGTCTCTAAGAACGTAGCTTGGTGGCTGACTTTACGATTGCACCGCTGGTTAGAGCATCCTACGATGAAGTAAGTTTCCTTATGTCTAGTATAGTACCTGTTTATTTATTTAGTGACTGCCATGAGAGAAGTTATTACGGTAAATAAGTACTTATTTTACTTCCTATAAGTACTACCTATGAGCGTTTGTTGCCATATTTTTTAAATGCTCACAAATAAATATGTTTAATTATTATATGGTATCTTTATTTTTCAGAAATAAAGCAGTAACTCCAGTGCAGCAAGTACTCATTGCATTAGAATACTATGCCTGTGGTTCATTCCAAAGATGCGTTGGCGATACAGCTGGTGTTCATAAGTCTACAGTATCACGCATAATATATAGGGTGAGCCGGGCAATTGCAAGCATGCGAGCAGAGTGGATATCCATGCCACAGACCGTTGAGGAGATGAAGAGGACAGCGACAGAATTTTATGATTTCAGTGCTTTTCCGAAAGTAATCGGAGCAATTGATTGCACTCATATACCGATAAAGTCTCCAGGTGGGCCAGATGCAGAAAATTATAGGAATAGAAAATTGACTTTTTCGATGAATGTACAAGTTATCTGTGATGCAAAAATGTACATAACTAATATTGTTGCACGTTGGCCTGGCAGCAGCCATGACAGCCATATATTTAACTCCAGTGTCATCAAGGGCAGACTGGAAGGTGGCGAATTCAATGGTTACTGGTTGGTTGGCGACAAAGGCTATGCAGTAAAGCCATATTTGCTAACACCTCTGCGTGATCCTGTTACTGACAGAGAGAAGCTATACAATGAGAGCCAAATCCGTACGAGGAATGTTGTAGAAAGGGTGTTTGGATGTTGGAAAAGAAGATTTCCTGCCCTGTCCATGAAAATAAGAACTCACTTAGACAGAGTCCAGCCCATCATAGTAGCTACTGCTGTACTGCATAATATTTGCAAAAAATATCGGGATCCTATGCCACCATTACTAACGGCAAATATGAATCAGGATAGTTATGAATTGACTAATGAGGAAGAGAATACAGTCTACACAGTGGCAAGGAATGATGATCTTAACAGGTCACAATTAATTAATAGTTATTTTAATAGGCTATGTCAATAAGTGTTAACAATAAAAAATAGAATATAAAGTATTTTTTTTTATTTCATTTTAAAAATCATACTAATTCATCAGACTTTTTTAATCTTCTTATTTCTAGTTGTATTTTTTCTATTTCGAATTTGTGCCGCTCCTCATTATGGCGCAGCGTTTGCTCATGGAGCTCCTGGGCGTGCCTGATGGAGTCTTTAATTCTTTGGAGCTCCAGCTCCTGCAGGCTATCCATTACTGATAACTTTTTCTCCCGCAGCAATTGCCGGACGACGTTAGTATTTAGACCGCCGGTGCAATGCCGATACCAAATACACTACAGAAAAACTGTGATGTTATAATACATTTAAACCTTCCTCTTTAATCACTCGTATCTATAAAAAAACCGCATCAAAATCCGTTGCGTAGTTTTAAAGATTTAAGCATACAAAGGGATATAGGGACAGAGAAAGCGAGGGATATAGGGATAGTGATAGTGATACAGTTCTCTACATATTTTTGCCTATTTGTGATTATCATACATTACTTTTTAGTGGTGATGACATTGGTCTCTTAAGAGAACTGTAGGGTGTGCTTGGATCAAAGTCCCACTTCTCATGAGTCGCCGAAGCTTCATTTGGTTTTTTTTTACTATCAGGAATCTGTAAAACATGTAACGATATTGATAACTGGCTTCAAAACATTAATTTGGCAACATGCCTGCCCATATGGTTATAGGTTGATTATGTATGTTAGGTGTTTTTATTTTAATATGTAAATAATACCTTGTATTGAAGATGCGCCTCCTCAGTCATATAGTCCTCGACTACTTCAATAACATTTTTCTCCTGATGAGGCTGTAAACAGAATACTAAAAAGATTCTTATTAATTTTGCAAGAACTACATACATACATAAAGATACGCCTGTGTTCCCTGGTGGGACAGGCAGAGCCAACCAATAACAAAATAATAATGAATAATACCTTCTTTGGTAGATGAGACTCCTCAGTCATATTGCCCTCAACCACTTCTATGATTTTCTCCGGCTCTCTTGCAGGCTGTTAATAGAATATTCAATACAATTACTTTTTTAAATTTATTTTAAAACTACACGAAAGTAAATAGATAATGTGTAATATACTAGCACTCACAAAGACAGTAAGCTTTTGATTTATGACATCATCATCATAAATAGCAAAATTTCCATCAACTGATGACGGTATAATTGCCCTCAGCCAGTCTGTAGCATCACTGACACCAGATGGTGGTATAGGTGGTGGCCCTCCTCCAGTGCGACGCATTTCTTGGCGCTCTTTGCAAGCTCCCTGTAAACATAAAAAATAAATTGGGTTGTGTATTTAAAGGATATACGAAAAGCTTTAGATAAAAATAAATATCAATTACTAGCTTCTGCCCGCGACTTCGTTCGCGTGACGTTTTGATATCGCAGCGCATCGCCTGCTCGTGCTATACCTTTTTCCGACTTGCTAAACTTAAATTGTGATACTATGCGTAGGAGTAATACCAAGTTAATAAAAACTTCCTCGCAAGTAATGCATTTAGAACAAATTTGATTTCCATAAAAAGGGTTATAGTGAGTTAACCTTAAGGGATAGACATATGCTGTCGAAGACTTTTTTTAGAACTTTTAAAGAGGAATAATTTCGTACTAACTTAAGGCGCGTCCCCGAGCAAAACGCAGCGCTAGCCGTTTTTTGTGCAGTTTTTTGGAGCTATCGAATCTTTATTCAAAAGAAATGTCAACTAATAAAAAATACATTAAATTTCTACATAATCTTGGCTTCAAAATGGTAGATTTTATTTTTTATTACTAAGTATAATGTTAAAGTAATCTCCTCACAACGAAACCACAGAAATGAGAAAAAATTACTGAAAACATGCATCTTCTCGAAAACTAACGATTATTTTGAATTTGTACTTACATTAATGGATAGGCAAATAAATTATAAACATTTTGGTAGAAGTATTTTTTTCAAACGACCAAAATTAGATTTTATAACGATTTTATTCAACATTCTGAGCGTATTCGCTATTGTATCTCTTGCGCTGTTAGTGAGGGAAAAAATGCTCAAGGTTATTTGCTCAGGGTAGGGCCTTAAACCGTTTACGCAGCGCACGCAACGAAAGCTTTTTCCCGCTTGCAACATTTCTTATGGCTGCTCCGCTCCTATTGGTCATAGTGTGATGTTATATAGCCCATAGCCTTCCTCGATAAATGGGCTATGTAGCACTGAAAGATTTTTCAAATCGGACCAGTAGTTCCTGAGATTTGCGCGTTCAACCAAACAAACAAACTCTTCTGCTTTATAATATTAGTATAGATTTTACCTTCTTTGCTGTTCTCTTCAAATTTTCAAATTTATATTTCAGTTGTTTGACTGTGCGTGGAGTGTCTGCAAGAGCGTTGAACTCGCATTCTATTTTATTCCACGCACTTTCCTTTTGCTTAGAACTAACGCCGTCCGTCTTTTTGCAAAATATAATATTTTTATATTTTGTCAAAACTGCTTGAAGTCTGTCCAATTCTATTTTTGTGAAATTTACACTTCTTTCCCTGAAACAATAAAATAAAATATAATATAAGCAAAGCCGTAACAAGGATATTCATAGTACGTAAAATTGTTCAACCAAAAATTAACACGCGCTAAGTGACAAAGCAATAAATAGGTAGGTACTTACTTTGTTTGAATGTTTGCAAGCAAATTGTCGTCCATGATTTTATTTTCCTCATATAGCTCACAGGAATTCGGTAAAGTATAATAAATATTTCTAAGCTTTCTTGAACTATTTATTTGTATTTAACAGACACCGAATTGACATCAATGAATTGGTGACACTGATGACAGCGCTAGAAACGAGTTCTTACGGTTATGTTTAGTTTTGCCATCTTTAAAAATGTTTCCCGCATCGAATTTGGGGTAAATCACGCCTCATTTGACTTGCAATCCCTTTAACTTTAACAAAACTAATGAATTCGCTGGTGCAACACATTTCGCCATAACCGTTAAAGTCAGCGTCACTGTTACTGTTAAATTTGACACAAACCTTAACTATAACTTCTTCTATGGCGCAACTCAGCCTAACAGTAGCGCTGACTTTAACGGTTATAGTGAAATGTGTTGCACCAGCGAATTCATTTGCTTTGTTAAAGTTAAAGGGAAGAGTCAAGTCAAGAGATTATATTCTACGCGTTTGATAGTTGACGGATAATTTAACACAAACAATAACACTAACCAGCGGAAAGTGAGCGGTTACAGTTACGGTTAAAGTCATGACTTCATTTAACTATTTGTCAAATGGTGCAACTAATTTTTGGCCTAATCGATACTTAAACTGAAGTTTTGATGTTTGTTATTGTTAAAGTAAGATGGTGCAACCCAGCCTAAGCAGCTCAACGATTTGACGACCTTAGTACCTATTTTACTGAAACCTTCTTCTCATGTTCTTATTAAATGTGTGTACTTAAATGGTAATTAAGAAATAATATAAATAAATGAAATGAATTCCAAACATAGCAATCCACATGCTCCTCATATTCACAATACGTTAAATGAGGACCATAAAGATAACTGTCTGAAATGGTATTTTCAGGAAAGGACCACACAGCTTTGAGTGAACCTGTCCAGTCAATGCAAGCCTTGGTCAGTAGTCAGTACGATTGTAAGACTTTCATGCTCATTTCCCAGAGTCGTCCGGTGGAGAGATGGATGGACGACATTGTTGCAAATGTAGGTAGAACCTGGATGAGGCTGACTCTGGAACTTGGGGATTGGCACAGGAACGTGGGAATTGGAACAAGCAAAGAGAGGTTTATGCTCAGTAGTGGGCGAAGTCGGGGATGATGATAATGATGTCTTTTATTCTGACGTCATAGGATTTTTTTTCTGATGATGGCAGCATTCTGGTCGGCCTTTGGTATGTCAGTTTTGCTTTTATTCTGCTTTTTGTCCGTGTCGACGGTTTCTGTTAAGCAGCTTATACGCTATAATATATAGCATACTATAGAGTATATAGCTCATAGCACAACAATTTTACACTACATAGATTGTCAATAATATATAGTACAGTACAGTGTGAACGTGTCCATAACAATGTATGGTGCGCGATATTGGTGTGCTATGAGCTCTATACTATATGCTATTATATTATAGCGTAGTCTGAAAGCAGTTTTATACGTGTGAACTTTATCAAAGTGTTTTTACATTATTTCTTTGGTGATTGTCGTTTATTTTTATCGGTAGCTATGCTAGAGTGTTGCGTAGTTTTCTTGAGGTAAAGGGCAAGTTCTTATAGAAAGTGTTTTCTGGTATTATTAGCAATATTTTTTTACTGGATTTAAGACCTTGTGTTCTTTTTTTAAAAAAAAATCTGTGTAATTAAGAGCTGCAATTTGAAATAGTATCAATTACATAGTTATAGTGAAATTCCAAATACTTAGATAAAAAAAATAACAATGCAATTTTCTTTATGCTTATTTTCAGATTTAACTTTCAATAATTTACCAAACAGTTACCACACATTTATTCTATATTCACTAAACATTTTAGGCCTACATCTTTTTGATGATTGTTTTCTTTCTATCAAGCGTGATTGTAGTCATAGAGCAAACTTACTCCTCAATAAAAAAGTGCTGGGTTTGTCTGGGCTGTATTCATATTTTATTTCAACCTTTTAAAACATTCTAAATTTTAGAGGTATTTTGTTTAACCCTTTACTTTATATAACAAATAACATCAAAATTCGCTGAAGACGAAACCTACCAAAATCACGGGGGAATATTGTCTCAACATTACAATATCATAAATTTTACGGGCGTCTGCGGTTTCTTGTAATTGATCATGAATAATGTATACTCCATTCATTCTCCTGTGCAAGATAAATTGATTCTGATTGTATTAATATTCCCTTGGAATTCAGGTAAGTGGGAATGCCAGGGGCTGTTTTTGTGAATTACCTAATGGTTTTAACGTGAGCTTTATGTAAACGGATAAGTTAGAATGAAGAACTTCTTCTGTCTTCTCTTTAAAGCACTCGTAGTATCTCGTAGGTTCGGCTTTAGTTGTGGCTATATTCTGCTCTGTATCACCTAATTTTAAAATGGTTCCATAATTTTGCATGCCTTAAGGCAAAATGTATCGGGACTCTCCACAAAATAACCATCATATCTGTATACCTACATTATGGGCAAAATAAATGATTTCTATTTCTATTGTATTGAGCCACTGCTGGGCAAAGACCTCTCTCCATTCTTTTATTGCTCACGGCGTTGTGCCTCTTCCTTCCAATTCGTAAGGAAGACATCCAGGTCGTCCCGCCATCTCCTTCGTGGTCTGCCGCGGCCTCGTCTCGGTGTTTCAGGGTTCCGATCCTGTATTTTACGGACCCACAGTTTATACAGTAACACTACGCACAGCATTGTAATAATCATACGGACGCATTTACCTATACACCATCTATCATCGGTCGTTTTATGGTAAAAATCGACGTTCTTCGCAGTGTTAAAAATTAACCCTAGTAACTAGATCTACGACATTTACATAAGTTTGGTACAAAAAGTAAAGTTTCACCAACAAATATACAAATACAAAATCCTTCATTTCAAATATACCAGTTTACGGGCACTTTTCAATAGTCAAGGTATGTCAGTCAAATAGATGAAGCTAAGTTGTTCTGCAACAAAACCAACTCACCGACCCTATCTCCAGCGCGGCAGTTGCACGTTCCGAAGAGTAGATCGTATGGAGAAGACCGTGCAAGAAACTCCATGGACACTTTTTTAAACACCACTATTTTAAACACCACAGTTTGAGTAATACTTATGATATTTGAGTAATGCATTTTGATGTCACACTCAGGAAAATGCGTAAGGATTAAGGTTATAATAATTTTTAAATATTTTGTGTAGCCAGTTCGTTTATTTTTTAGTTTTGACAGGCACGCGTTTGAACACTATAAGTGTTCATAAAATAGACATATACCTAACGGGTTAATATACGTGTTCATTTAATGTTTTTTTTTTTAATTTTTTTTTAATAATTTGTTTAGGTCAATCTGTTTTTTTTTTTATATAGGTACATAATTAATCTGCATACATCAACAATGTCTTAACGATTAAATGATTAAAAATTAACTCTGCTGGCTCTAGTTTATCACGTGTGGTTCGAGTTACGGTTTTTTCGTTAAATTCTACCATTGTACGTGTAGGCAGGCACATTAATTTTATTCCTGGAGGCTTATTTAACAAGACAACGTACTAATGCATATACAGTAACACTACAGTAGGTATAAACTGTGGGTCCGTAAAATACTGTATTGGAACCCTGAAACGCCGAGACGAGGACGCGGCAGATCACAAAGGAGTTCTCTGGAGCCATAACCACCGTAGCTTGGACCAGCGGGGTCGACAAGCTCGACACCGGCTGACTATTATTTTTTACATATATAAATGTTTTTATATATTTTCTTCTGTTTTTAAGAAATATTTAAAAAGGTACAAATATGTAAGTAAAGAAAATTAATAAACGAGACTGAAATAATAGTAAAACATCTAATTCAACTGGCAACAACAAGCTATATCCGTGACATGTCCACATTAGATGTTAGCCAAATTATGCTAATGCCCCCTAATTTGCGGGCAGACTGACGCGGACGCATGGGCCGCGCTAAATAATGGTGCGAGTGCGAATAGTGACAATTTTGTCGAGTGCTAGCCTCGCTCCCATTGTACGAATGATTTCAGTGATTGAGGGTTAGTCATGGAAAGGGCCTATGTTCGGTTGTAGAATCGGAATAAAACGCTCTTGCTAGACAGTACTGGACCTCTAGGCAAAGACGCGTTTTTAGGGTTTCGTACCTAAAAGCCTCCGCTGTCTATCTGTCTGTCACCAGGCTGTATCTCATAAACCGTGATAGCTAGAAAGCTCAAATTTTCACAGATTGTGCATTTCTGTTGCCGCTATAACAACAGTCAGTTGCCTAGCCATTTCCCAACTACATTGGGGTCGGCTTCCAGTCAAACCAGATTTAGCTGAAAACCATTATTTTACGTGGAGCGGCTGCCTACCAGACCTCCACAACCCATTAACTGGATTACACGGTTCTCCTTGCCAAGACTGGTGTCAGATTTTCTGGCTTCTCTTTTATTTTCTTCTTCACTATCCGTAACGTCTGCGAAAGATTTCCAAAATGACAGCCGGGACTAACAGCTTAACGTGCTTTCCGAGGCATGGAGGAAACTCGATATGATAAGATGGTCACCCATACACAGACCATTCTCGGCAAGCGTTGCTTAACCTTGAAGATCGACCTTTTTTTTTTTTTTTAGGGATGGGAAATCATCCAATGACTCCTCCCGCTCTGGGTGTAGCGGGAGGGAGTGTCAGACTTCTACTGACTAAAACCCATCCATGTTCCTTCATTGCCCTTTGTGTTCCGGAGCCACGGTGTCTCTTGCGAATAATCCCGCGACTCCGGCAGGCGTCGGCCCTTTCGGGCCCCTCTGTGTTGAAGATCGACCTGTGCGGCTGTTATTATTTAGCCAGGAGCTCCTCCCGCTATAACAACAATTCATAAAAAAAAACTTTTTACAAAAAAATACAACCGACTTCCAAAACAAAAACACTACAAAGTAAAAAATAACTTTAATTTCGGAAGTCGGTGTCAAAATACGAAGAAACTAACAAAAACATTGTTTGGTTGTATTTTTTTGTAAAAAGTTTTTTATTTTTCACTTTTTAGTGGTGCCCTACACCTAACAACACCACTCCAAAATCGCAGAAAAGCAAAATACGCAATTTCGATCATCAAAGAATCATCTAAATAGTCAAATTCCAGCTATTTCGATTTAAAATCCAAAGTTCGTAACCGATTTTGATATGATTTAAATGGGACCAATCTGCAAGTATATCCTTTCAGATAAAACAAAAATTTTTCTCCCTCCTTTTTGGGAAGTCGGTTAAAAATAAAGGTTCATGGTATGCAACCCTTCGTGTGCGAGTTCGACTCGCACTTGGCCAGTTTTATTTTTATTTTGTGATGGGTTTGCTCTTGACCCTAGTCTTGGTCAGAGGTGACAGAGACAAAGTCTTAAACGTTAAGTTTTCTTATAAAAATCTATATATAATTACTGAGAAATAAGTTTAGATTCCGTATTGAGTAATTGTTTTTCAAAAAGTTATGATTATACAGGCGAAAAAAGTAACGAAAGTTTAGACTTAACATTGTTTTTCCATAATGGCCGTTGTGTTATGACATGTTTCTTTATAAATATTCTCGTAAATAGTTTGAAATACACATAAGTAGTTAGTATATTTACCTATGAACATAATAATAGTAATAGATACTATAAATATTTCATAATTGTGTGTCAAAGAGAAAAAGTCGTAAAATTGGCGCCAAAATCACTACGGTTGTACCACTGAAAACGCAAAGATGGCCCGTCGGCGGTCACAAATTTTATATCAGTTGACAGAAAAAGTTGCTGTGTCATGCAAATAGTGTGTTTACTAGTGATATGAAGTATGAGAATGTATAAACATATGTGCCATCGTATTCTAGTGTAGTTTTGGTGAATATATTTGTGAATTCGACGTATTGTTATAAAGTGTGAAGGTTATGTGAAAGAAAATAATCAAATTGAAAACATATCACGTCACTGCAAAGTCAGGTCAGTTTTATTTCATTACATAGTGGTTTGAGTAGATTGGAAAACTAATGAGGATCCCGGAAGGTATAATTTATACTGTGTTATTATCGGTTTAATGGTGTAATCTTCATTTTGCTGAAGGCCTGCCCAACGTTTTTACCTAACTTGTAAAAGTCTCGACATTTCACGTAATGTGCGTTTACGCTGGCCGACACGCGAAAGGTTAACTTGATTTGTCTTTAATAATAATATGCGACGGATTGATAATATTCCGCCCGAAATTGAGGCAAGTTGCCTTGTTCTTCTACAAACCGCAACCCAATGCCTCGGTTACACGATAGCGCCAAGTAAAACTAGTGTCAGATTTGCTGTCTGTTCAAAGATGTATAAATGCCAGCAAACGCTTTTCGAAGCATGTGTATGAGTGGTCACCCATCCACGTAACAACCTCGTCAAGCGTTGGTAAACCTCAAATTTTAACAAGTGTAACCAATTTAGCCAAGCGCTGTCTCTATATAAAACTACTAGCTGACCCGCGCTACTTCGTTTGCGTCACATTTTCCATTAATGCTCCGCTCCTACTTGTCTTAGCGTGATGATATGTAGCCTATAACCTTCCTCAATAAATGGGCTATCCAACACTGAAAGAATTTTTCAAATCGGACCAGTAGTTCCTGAGATTACTCCCTAATACAAACTTACAAACATACAAACTTACAAACAAATCTTACCTCTTTATAATATTAGTATAGAAAGTATAGATTATAGTATTTTTTATATATTTAGGTTACTTTTAGGCAAGCATCGCTTACCATTAGGTGAGATAGTTATCAAACGTATGACTAATGGGTTTGCTCTTGACTCCAGTCGTGGTGAGAGATGACAGAGACAAAGTCTACTCTACTTAATTTTTTTATTTTTCTAAATACCTCCTAATATTTAGCTTTTTTTTGTTTTTTTTTTTTAAGGATAGGAAATCATCAAATGAGTCCTCTCGCTCTGGGTAAAGCAGGAGGGAGTCTCAGACTCCTACTGACTAAAACCCATCCGTGTTCTTCCTAATGCCATTTGCGTTCCAGGGCTGCGGTGACTCTTTCGAACAAATTTCGCAAACACTAATATTTAGCTGAATACGGTTTCAATGGAAGCCAACCTCAATATAGAGGTAATAAATTGTAAACAGTAGAGAAAAGGTTTGGCAGATAATGATTTTACCGACAACTAACGTTAAGGTTAGCTCTTGGAAAACAACTATGGTTTATAAAAATTATTATAAATAAGAATACCACAACCGACAATCTTAGTAACAAGAAGCTATATTAGCCAGTTCCTCTGTGTAAGAGGATTCCGGGTGAAACTCGCTTCCATCTTCGGCTTAATCATCACTTTCCATCAGGTGAGATTTGGGCCAAGAGTTTCCCCGTTTTGCATTAAAAAAAAACAGCTCTTCACTCAAATAGACTGACACCATTGCCGCATCAATGGATTCAGTATTCTGTTATAGCGAGCATCAAGTCAGAAGTTTTGACAGTGATTTCGTAGTTTATTCAAAACGACATCATCTGCCTAGCCTTTTCCCAACTATATTGGGGTCGGCTTCCAGTCAAACCGGATTCAGCTGAATACCAGTACCTATTTCACTTGTAGCGGCTGTCTACCAGACCTCCACAACCTACTAACTGGGCAGGACTGGAGTCAGATTAACTAGCTTTTTACAATCCACAATGACTGCCAAAGATCTACGAATGGCGATTCTGCAACCGTTCTCCGACAGTCGTTTCTCCTTTGGACTGATCACCGACAGGACGTTTCGTTTATAAGAGATTCGTCGATAGAACGTTTCACCTATGGACGTTTCGCCGACAGAATGGTTCGCATTCGTTTGTTTCGATGACAGGACTTTTCAACTATGGAATATTCGCCGACATACCGATTTGTCTTCGATTGTTTTGACATGGCTTTTAATTATTTAACTACAAAACCACCAAAAAGCTACTAACAACCTCCCTGAGACAAAAAATAAAAAGGCAAAAATAAGGTAAAGATATAAAAAATATAAAGGGTTAAGTAATTAATAAAATAAAAATGGTTAGGTTAGGTTAGAACCGTGACCTCCACGAGCACGAGCCGAGCGAGCGAAGCGAGCGGTGCCGCGGGAGCGGCCGGCGAGTGCCAGAAATAACTAAATTATATACCTAGAAAGAAATATGAAAAAAAAAACCTAAAAAAAGCTGAATACAAATGTTAAATTGAAAACTGACGATACTAAATATTTGCCTTATTTTATTTTGCGTTAAATGTGTTATTCAAACTGAAATATTTGACTAAGTATATAAAAATTGGTAAAAGTACCTACTAGTTGATAAAATTTTGATGAACGTTATCTGGTCGGCGAACTGTGCGTCGGAATAATGTTCCATCGGCGAAAAACAGAAGAGTGAATCGGTCTGTCGGCGAATATTCCATAGTTGAAAGGTCCCGTCGTCGAAACAAACGAATACGAACCATTCTGTCGGCAAAACGTCCATAGGCGAAACGTTCTATCGACGAATCTCTTAAAAACGAAACGTCCTGTCGGTGATCAGTCCAAAGGAGAAACGACTGTCGGAGAACGGTTGCAGAATCACGAATGGCAAACAACTATGGTATGGCATATGGTTATAAATAGCAGTACAACAACGGACAAACTTAGTTACAAAGAGCTATATTATCTGATCTTTATTCAAACAGACTGACACCATTGCCGCATCAATGGATACAATATTCAGTTAAAGTCAACTTCAAGTCAGAAGTTTTGACGTACATCGGATGTGACAGCAAGTTTGTAGTTTACTGATAAGTAACGGCGGGAGGTGCAAATAGTTGATGGTGAGATGTAGTGACGTCACAAGATCATAGAATAGATTTGATATAGGTATTTCTGTCGAAATCTCGGGTGATTGTTTTTATTTTTTAATTTGAGGTATTGGTTTGCTCTTGACTTAAGTCTTGGTCAGAGATGACGGAGACAACGTCTACGATGGAGCGAGCTTACCCAGAAGGAGCCTGTTTACTCTAACTTTGAAGAGATTAGGGTTGTAAGCGTTCGGAAACAGTCGCAGGCAGAGAGTACGTTTTAAGTTTTTTTATTAAAACATTTTGTAACCTGTGGTGAAACCATGACTGTAACTTCACTATAACTATCACTACATTATATAAAACAAAGTCCTCCGCCGCGTCTATCTGTCTGTGTGTTCGCGAGAAACTCAAAAACTACTGAACCGATTTTCATGCTGTTCACCAATGGATAGAATGATTCTCGAGGAAGGTTTTTTTTTTTTAGTACGTACTTATACAATTTGTCTAGCGGACGAAGCTGCGGGCATCAGCTAGTATGTTATAAATATGAAATTGAGATTTTATTTTGTTTGTTTGTTACGTATTCACGCTTAAACAGCTCAAGTTACGGGAACTATATAAGTTGTGGGAATAAACTAGTCCTTAGTTACTGTTATAAGCTCGTGAGGAGCTCGTTGCTAAATTATAACAGCCGCACAGGTCGATCTGCAAGGTTAAGCAACGCTTGCCGAGGTTGGTCTGTGGATGGGTGACCATCATAACATACCAAGTGTCCTCCGTGCCTCGGAAAGCACGTCAAGCAGTTGGTCCCGGCTGTCATTTGAAGATCTTTGGCAGTCGTTTCGGATTGTTAGAAGCCAGAAAATCTGACATGGTTAATGTAAGCGAAAAGTAACAAGACTGGATAGCAAATAATTTTCAAAGAGGCCACGTTCTTCTTTGACCATAAGTATAACCGTAAGTATGTTAATATTGTAGCAGAGCCAGTTATGAGCTTATATTATTGTACTTTTAAACCATCTGATATAACTTTTAAGTTAAAAACTAGCGTGAGAATCTTGGTATCCATAACGCAAGTTAAATCTTTCCTTGGGTACCAGAATTCAATACAAATACTACTGACACGATTGTTACTCTCTAATTTCATTGTTCTTGTTGCTTAATAGTAGTTCGTAAGTGTTAGATTGTACAACATTTTTAGTCAAATAAACAATAGGCTTGTGTACTGAAAAAATCTAATTAATGTATTTTTTCTTTTGTTACGGGAACCAAAAATTGACGAAGTTACGACACTTTTGAATATACGTCACACTCTGCCATAATTTTTAGCGGGTCGTGTCGTCACGAGCCCCCCAGAGTTTTGATGTGTTTTATCTTTGTCAATATGCACCGATTTACAAAACCAATAAATACGTGTCCATCATTTTTCAATACTCTAACTGACGGACTAACTAGTTCTGCAATTTGTGGATGATGGAAACTAGCCTATTATTTATATCTGTGTGTGAATATGTTGAGAATCTATTTCAAACTGTTGGGAAAAAATCACAAGAACCTGATCGACCATGATGGATTGAACACTCGCTCCGGAAGGGTTCTAATTACATTTCTATACAGGCTATGGACTGAAATCCTAAAAGTAATGGAAGTATATAGTCGTCCGTCAAAACTGGCGACGCACCACATTGGCAGAAGCTACAAGCATCTGAATAGGCTTGTTTACTGAAATATCCAATTAGTCCGTCAGTTAGATTATCAAAAAAATATTTGACCCGTATTTTTTATTTTGTTACGGGAACCAAAATTGACGAAGTTACGACGCTTTTAAAATTCTCAATACGACACGCCATGCCATAATTTTTAGCGAGTCGTGACGTCACGAGCCCTCACTCTCCAATTTTGATTCGTTTTATCTTTGTCAATATTCATTGATCAAAAACAAAAAATACGTGTCCATTATTTTTCAAATTGAACTGACGGACTAAATAGTTTTGCAATTTGTGGATGGTGGAATCTAGCCTATTACGCAGAGTGTAGGTGAAGCTCAAGACCGCTCCGATGGAGCTGGAGGTCTGCTGTGGACGCCCTCTGCGCCAAGTGAGTCTTTTAAACCAAGTAAGCCATGTCTGTATAAATACATCGGTTTTTTTTTTCAAATTTTCTTGACTTCATAAACCGGGTTTAAAAAGGCTATAAACAACATACATACGCAGTCTTAATAAAATCCTTATCCAAACAGAAATCCAATGACAAATAAAACTCACATATCGCACAAGTAATAACTTGAAAAGTATGTCGAATCGCAAAATTCATTTTTCATTTCTCATCTGAAGGCATTGTGTAAGAAAACCGAGCAAATAAGAAGGATCCATTACGGGACTCTTATATTGAAAAGTGTCTAAACACCGATATTTGAATTACTGGCTTACGGTTGCGGTTTTGTTTGCGTAGAAGTCGTAAATTAAAACTAAATTTAATACTAGACAAGTGGGT
Source organism: Ceramica pisi (assembly GCA_963859965.1). NCBI lineage: Eukaryota > Metazoa > Arthropoda > Insecta > Lepidoptera > Noctuidae > Ceramica > Ceramica pisi. The sequence continues at coordinate 2,899,334 of OY982530.1, forward strand.
TTTAAGGGTTCTGAACGAATTAAGTAAAAGTAGATTTTCCTGAAATGATATAGGGTAAAACCAGGAGTGTTGGACCAGCGGGTGAGAGGGACCATCGTAATTTCTACCAAGCTATTTAATTTATTTAAGCTGGCAACACTTACGTTCTTGTCAACCTGTTTGCTCCTTGTAGAAAGCGAGACTGTTAGATTTGTGTTTGTTAAATAAGTAAAAATCGAATTAAAAGGTTTCGGAAGCGTGTTTTTTTTTTTGTGTAGATGTTTAAAATGCGAGGGTATGTATAAGATATTGTATCAGTCGCTCACGCGCATCGATCGAGAGTAGTCGCATACGCAGCGATCAAGCGATCACTAATTTGAATTTCTCCTACCCTACGAACTAAATAATAATGGTGAAATGTGCAAAGTGTGTCAAACTATTGACCAAAAAGTCTCCTGGATTGCAGTGCAGCAAATGTAGTAAATGGCTTCATGCCTCTTGTGTGTCAATAACACCGGATCAACTTAGTGTATTGCACGATACAGATTCAGTGGATTGGAAATGCAAAACCTGCACTGGAGGTAGTAGGCCTAAACGACTATCATGTATCATGCCCGATATCGACGGAGATGAAAATACAGATACAGAGTCTGCTACCACTCACACCCACAGTGTCTACGCTGACAGCACAATGCAACAATTACTACGAGACCTACGCAAGGAAGTAAGGCAAGTTATTCAAGAAGAACTACATCGTACCCTCAAATTCTATTCTGATAAAATCGATGAGTATGAGAACAAGATCCAGAAATATGAGAAGTCTATGAAGGAGTGGGAAAACCGGTGCACAGATTTACAAAACCGTGTCAAAAACACAAACGTTAAATATGAAGTACTGGAAACCAAATTAAATCAGATGGAGCAAACACAATTAGGCAATCAGCTCGAAATATGTGGCATCAATCCATCCGAGAAAGACAATCCTGAAGAAATCGCCAAGAAAGTTGCCATAGCCATAACGCAGAACCCAGATGACGTCGTAAAAGCCTACAGAAAAAAGAGAAACCCATCAAATATTGCTAAAAAGAAAGATCAGTCTACTATTACTGTGATACTCCGAGAGGGAAACCGAGATCTATGGATAGATGCTGCCAAAAACACGACGATATCTGCTGCCAGCATGGGTCAAGACGGAGCTGAGAAGATTTATCTTCGGGAGTGTCTGACACCATCTACGGCCTATTTGCTATGGAAAACAAAAGAAGAACTAAAAGGAATGTTTAGCTATATTTGGTGCAAACACGGGAACATATTAGTGCGTAAAAGTGAAAAAGAAAAAAAAATAATCACGATTCGGTCGATCGCCGATTTAGAAAAGGTAAAATCATCGCATGAATAGGTGAGTTAAACTTTTTTTACTTTTCTCTCTTTCTCAATTACTGCCATCGTAAATATATAACCAAATTAATTTTTACTCTGGATACTACAGATCATAATATAGTAGAAACCAACTGTCAAACATGGGATGATTTTACTTCTCACATACCGGTACCCCAAAATTATTTGTACTTTCTTCATGTAAACATACGATCGATCAAGAAAAATTTTGCTCAAATTGAATATATTTTGTTAAACAGTAAACATACAATCCAAGTTCTGTTATTGACTGAAGTGAACATAAAGGACGATTTGGTACAAATGTTTGAACTTCCTGACTACAAGTTATATTCAGAATTAAGAACCAGTAGAAGAGGTGGGGGTGTACTATTGTATATACATAAGTCTGCATCTTTTATGAGATATAGAAACTTATGTACACAAGAGTTTGAATGTGTAGCCGGCGAAATAAATATCAATAGTCTCAAAGTCAGCTTATGTGCCGTGTACAGACCGCCCGACACAGCCAAACTTAGATTTATAAAAGAATTATCGTCCATAGTAGCGAATTGTCCTATAAAACAGGATTGTGTAATAATGGGAGATATGAATATAGATCTAAAATTATGTACCCCCGTAGTAAAACAATATTTATATTCGTTGTGCACCCTGGGATTTATCAGTGGTATTAGTTCTTATACACGTATAGAAAAATACGGTGACAAAATAGCTAAGTCATGTATAGATCATGTGTTTATACGGAATGCTAGTTCACATAATATTTATACATCTGTTGTGAATACTTCGCCGGCCGACCACTGCATAACCGGTTGTGCGATAATGAGCGCGGTAAACAAGAATGACTCACACTCTTCTAGTCAATTAGTAACAAAGATAGATAATCGCAGAGTGCACAATGAATTGAATAACATCGATTGGAGTATACCACTTCAATATAGTTGCCCAAATGAAATTGTCAGGTTCATGCATACTAAATTTAATAATATATATGATAAATGTAAATTCACAGCTAGTAGAAGTAGTAACAGCAAACGTAACACATGTACGTGGGCAAATGAAAGACTTAGAAAGATGTGTATGAAGCGTGATTTATTATATAAGATTTGGCTGAAAGATGAAAATAATCCACAAAAAAGATTGTTATATAATAAATATAGAAATAAAACAAACAAATACACGCAATACATAAAAAATAAAAAAATAATGATGGAAGTCTCTCAAAATTTCAAAAACAGCAAAAAGATATGGAGCATTGTGAATAGTCTAACCGGCAAAATTATGCAATGTATTGAGGATTTATTACTGATAACTTTTCGAACGAATCCATTATCATTAGCTAACACCTTTATGACAGAATTTAATAATAATATTAAGAACTTAAGCAATTCCTGCGATGTACCTCTTTTAAACAAACTGACGTACGAGATAGTTCCTGATAGATCGATTAGAGTCAAACCAGCGCGGGAAGATTTAGTTGAACGAATTATTAAACAAATGAACGATAGAAAAAGCCCGGGGTACGACGGGATACGAGCAAAAGATATAAAGTATACTTCAGCTAAATTGGTTCCAGTTATTACACATTTAATTAACTGTTGCTTACAGACCGGTACATATCCCGATCTTTTAAAGATAGGGGTAATACGTCCAATACACAAAAAGGGTCCGCGTGATGACGTCAATAACTATCGTCCAATCACTATATTATCGTGTATAGATAAGATCATAGAACGTTATATTGGTAATGAGATAAACAATTTCTTACAGATTCACGGTTTAATCAACAGTAATCAATATGGCTTTCAGAAAAATAAGAGTACGACACAATTATTACGAGAATTTACCGATGAAGTTAATAGACACTTAAATGAAAAAAAACATGTATTGACACTCTTTATTGATTTTAGCAAAGCTTTCGAAATGCTTCGTTGTGATATACTTTACGACAAGCTATCACGAAATGGAATACAAGGACCTCTATTAGAGTTACTAAAAAATTATCACACAAACAGATACACCACTGTTAAAATAGAAAATGAGTTTAGTTCAAAAGTTTCAGCTACTCAAGGAACAGCCCAAGGTTCAATAATAGGACCTACAGAGTACTTGCTTTATGTTAACGACATAACTAACGCCATCAATCCAGGATCTGTATCTGTGTACCAGTTTGCTGATGATACTTGTATCTTGGTCGCTAGTAAAAACATCTCTGATGCTCAAAGGTCTCTGCAGGTCAGCTTCGATCAAATGTGTAAGTGGGCTCATGACGTCGGATTGGTAATAAATGCATCAAAAACCAAGATTGTTCACATACGTTCATCACACAATAAATGTTCCACTACACCGTCAGTTATAGCACATGAACATTCTTGCTTGCATAGCTCGCCAAAGACTTGCAATTGCGCATCACTAGAAGTAGTCGACAAACACATGTACCTCGGTCTAATAGTTGATAGCCGATTCTGTTGGGGTCCACACAAAGAATACGTTTGCAACAAGCTCAGGTCTATTGTAGGCAAACTGAGCATTTTAAAGTATAAACTGCCTTACAAAACGCTCAGAATGTTATACATGGCCTTGGCAGACTCGGTTATCAACTACGGTCTGAGCAGCTATGGGAGAACTTACCATACATACTTGTCAGATATTTATAAGTTACAGTTACGAATATTAAAAATCATTGCACCTAGACATATAAAAAATAAAATAAAAAACAGCGACGACGATCTGTTTAAATACTGTAATGTTATGAACGTATTTAATAAAGTTGAATATTTCACCCTTGCTGAAGTAAATAGGTCGGAGCTGATAACAGAAAAAACAAGACCTGACTTTTTGAGATCCCTAACTCTTAAAAATAAATACATTCTACCAAGAGCCAACAATGTGTACGGTGTGAGGGTTGCAGAATATTTAGTACCTTACTATCTCAATAAACTTCCAGAAGACTTACAAACGTTATATAAAACGAGTTCGAAAAGTTATAAGTATGAATCCAAACGTTTCTTTACGCATATGTATACTGTATAAGTATTATCATGATGTAATTACTGTTTTTTTTTTTATTCAAACATCACTGTCGTAAAAACTAAAAAAAAAACGCGGCTCGCCAGTACACAGATAAACCCTATGAGGTTTACGTTGTATGGCAATATAATTGTAACTTAAGATTAAGTATTTTGGAAATAAACAAACAACAACAACATTTTTTAAATAAGAATTGATGTTTCTGTGTTAGTATGTTCATGAAATGATAAAATAACGTAATTTTTTTTGTTTATTTATTGTGCTTTTAATATGAGATAGTGGTCCGTCTATCCACACAATTTTGGAGAGATGAACCACGTTATATGTGGGTGAGATGGACCAATAGTCAACCATTTTGTTTGGAAATATTGAGTGGTTTTTGATTAATAACTGCTACTTATTTTGTAATCTATACATTTTTAAAGAGTTAATCTCTTCTTTTGTAGGTAATAATTATGCCTTTAACACATAAGAGCAAAAGTGGAGTATGTAGAGGAGAATAGACAGAAATTGCATTAATTCATGCTTTTCAAGCTGTTTCTAATGGAATGGGTATCACTGAAGCAGCAAAAACATTTGGGTCACTCTGACATTTGGGTCACACCCTGAATCAAGATGAATGGCTGCTGTGCATTATTTGTGAACGGTCCCATGAAGGCTGCACCAATTATCCCAATATGTGCGATCGATGCGGAAATACGGTGACAAATTGAAGAATTTCCTTTCATTTAATTGTTTATTTTACTTGTTGACTTCGTTTTGAATGTTTATATATTTGTTTAAGAAGTGTTAATAATTATTTTTGTAAGGACCATCTCTCCTAACTGGATGGTCCGACTCACCCGTATAATATGGGAGAGATGGACCGAAGGTCTATATACTAGAGGTCGCCCGCGACTTCGTCCGCGTATAAATTCTCGTTATTCCCGTGTAAAACCCAAAAAATATTACAAAACATACTTTGCTTATGTAGTGTTACATTTTATTGTAAGAAGCACAACATGAGAGTAAGAATATTATATGCGCCACCCCAAGCCAAGTGCGGTAGGCATAGGCTTGTGTCCTGAAAAAATCTAAGTAGTCCGTCAGTTAGATTATCAAAAAAAATATTTTTGACCCGTATTTTATGTTTTGTTACGGGAACCTAAATTGACGAAGTTACGACGCTTTTAAAATTCTCAATACGACACGCCACGCCATAATTTTTAGCGAGTCGTGACGTCACGAGCCCTCACTCTCCAATTTTGATTCGTTTTATCTTTGTCAATATTCATTGATCAAAAACAAAAAATACGTGTCCATTATTTTTCAAATTCAACTGACGGACTAAATAGTTTTGCAATTTGTGGATGATGGAAATGATGGAAACTAGCCTATTATCTACATTCTTGAAATTTTGGATTATTCACATCTTTTCAACAATCGTTATTGCTGACAAAATATCACATTTTTTTCTGTAGAGGACGAGACAATTTCAATGGTCTTCCAAATCCATTGTGGCATGGTTCCATATTTAATATCGCATCATTATCATATCGGCTGAAAGACGTCTTTTGCTGGACAGAAGCCTTCTTCAAGTGTCGCGACGACAACTGGTCCTATGCGTCTCGCATCTCTCTGCAGAGTGTTTGTGAGCTGAATGAAAATTAAGGCCGTACCCTGAGCAAATAACCTTGAGCATTTTTTCCCTCAATAACAGCGCAAGAGATACAATAGCGAATACGCTCAGAATGTTGAATAAAATCGTTATAAAATCTAATTTTGGTCGTTTGAAAAAAATACTTCTACCAACATTTTCATAATTAAATTGCCTATCCATTAGTGTAAGTACAAAATCAAAATAATCGTTAGTTTTCGAGAAGATGCATGTTTTCAGTAATTTTTTCTCATTTCTGTGTTGTGAGGAGATTACTTAAACATTATACTTAGTATAAAAAAATAAAATCTACCATTTTGAAGCCAAGATTATGTAAAAATTTAATGTATTTTTTATTAGTTGATATTTTTTTTGGATAAAGAGTAGATAGCTCCAAAAAACTGCACAAAAAACGGCTAGCGCTGCGATTTGCTCGGGGACGCGCCTTAAGGCTTTTTTGACAGTTTGCGATTGACATAAAAATGAGAAAGTTGATTAAAAAATAGTAGAATTGGCTCTCAGGTTATCGATCCACCTTGTGGTCTTCAAACACTCCATCTTTACCCGATCGCCACTCCAGAATGTCCCAATTTATCAAAAGATCCAGGCATAATACAGATTTTCACATTATTATATAAATGAAAAAAATTAAGTATTGAATGTTGGAAAATGTGTTGTGAAAATTATGGTTGGTGAAATAAAGATGAGAAAATAATATCAAGGAACATGAAAAATGTTTATGGTTTTCACGTTCTGAAATTGGTTTCTGATGGGGTGAATTTTTAAAGAGTTTTAATATCGCTAATGTGTGATAATGGGTTTGCTTGTTCCTTGGTAAAAACATATGAATAAACTAGTCACTTCCCGCGAATGTGGCCGCGGGAATGTCGAAAATTATCGCATGGATTACCCATGGTTTGACTGGAAGCCGCCCCAACGTAGTTGGGAAAAGGCTAGGCAGATGATGAATTATTACTTATTTATTATTATTATCTATCCAACAAGCAGTTAAGTACAATAACGAAATCCTGCATCACGATATCAGAGTTCACCGTGTGATTTGAACATAGACAACAGTCCGAATATCAACTATCGGGCAGTTGCCCGCCAGGCACAACAACCGCCTCATCGGAGGATCCTTCCTTTTCAATGGAGGTTTGTAGGACCATACTCTGTGTACCACCTACCTCCAAACCATTTTACCCAGTCACTGGATTGTAGATTCGAGGACAGATAGGTAGTCGCTCCGTATAAAATACTTGTGCTCAGCTGCATCCAGTGAGCTGGCAGCCGACCCCAACATAGTTGGGAAAAGGCTAGACAGATTATAAATTATTGAGGAATCTGTTCGAAGGAGTCACGGCGGCCCTGAACGCAAAGGGTGTATTAGGAGCAACACGAACAGGTTTTCGACAGTAAGAGTCTGAATCTCTCTTTCACTCCACCCAGAGCAGAAGGAGTCATTTGGTGATTTTTCAATCTAAAATAAACGGTCAAGAGCGAGTAGGACTCTCGCGCCGACGGTTCCGTACCATCACATAACTAGAAATGTTTTTAAATTTTCATCGGCGAGTCCTATATTCGTCATAGTTCTTGAGATATCTAGCTGTGACAGACGACGGAGAGACTTAGTCAGACCATAAAGGTTCGTTTTTACCATTTTGGTGCGGGACCCTAAAAAAGCATATTGACTAACGTCTGAATAAGTATACTGGAGTTCTCCGTCCTTCGTTTCAAAAGAAATACGGACTAAATTCCTGGAGCAAATCAAAACAGTGCTAAAGGTATTTTTCCAATTAATCTCACAAAGGATCTATACTTAGATGGAGTAATCGGATTCCTTGCAACGATTCTAGCGCAAGGAATGTGCAGTTTATTTATTTGCTTTCTTTTCAATACGCCTTAGATTTATTGCCCTACTGAATAGCACAGCGGGTCTAAATAAGCCACAGGCCAGGGTTGCGAAATTGGTTCTAAAGAGTCACCGCGGGCCTGGAACACAAAGGCCACTAGGAGGAACAGTGAGGTCAGTAGGTTTTAGTTAGTAAGAGTCTGCCACTCACAAGGCCACTTTAGTAGTATCATAATATTAATCATACAATAATCTGTCAATGTCATTTTCATCTTTATTGCTAAAGCACAAGATTCAAGATTGATTAGGAAAATTTGACAGTGACGGGTAGCGTGATGAGCTAAAGTGGCCTTTTTAGGCCCGCCTGGTCTATGAAGAAAAAGGTCAGTTAGTCACCACACTGCACTGGTTGTTTGGGTGTTCTGGGTCAAAGTGTAGGGATTTCTATCGGTCGGAGTGTTTTCCAGCAGAAATATCATGTCAAACCAAAATTGAATGACTGTATGCCTTGTCAGTTGATATAAATCCGTTTTACTCAACTCGGTCCGGAAAAGACTGAATTGGACTCACGTAAAGGGTTACGAGCAAAACAATATGTTTTGTTTTTAGTTTTTAATTCGGGAAAAAAAAAACAGATTATTCTATTTTTTTTTTATACTACCACAAAAGTATACATTTGAATATAATATACTTTTGGGGAAGTAAATTGTTGTTTATATTTTTTTTTCATCAATTTTATCTCAACGATTTAGTTACTCTATGCTTAAAAACAATGACGAATAATTGTCAGTTGTCCCAACAATGTCACTTCAGTCATTTTCGTAAAGTAAAGTATAATAGCTGCTTTGTATGTATGTATTTCACTATTTTTAAGTACAGACGCCAGCACATCAAGGTACCCGAAACTGTCAAATTTTCGCAATCAAAATTGAACTTAATCTCTTTACTCATAAAGTTGAAAATCTAATACAGAAATTTGATTTTAGTAGATTGTTGTAGTTTGATGTGCTGGCGACTGTACATGGACGGCCCAGGCTCCATACATTTTGGAACATCTCCTTGTCCTAATCAAAATTATAAAACTACAGTTGAACACATACACATACTAAGCGATAGTGTAATCAGATCGTTCCAACTTTAATCTGCTGCGTGCCGGATGAGCCTCAGCTGTTTACGTTTTAATTAGTCTCCGCTATGGAGAGCGAGCGAATTAAACTATTTTATTGGAACTGTTTTATTAAAGAACTACTAGTGGAAACGTAGAATTTGCGTTATATTACCTGCCTTATTAGAAACAGAGATATGAGCACCAATTCTATTTATAAATTCGCATGTCAGTCGCAAAGATGTTTTTTTTTTTAATAAAACATTGCCCCATACTAACATTCAACTTCATACTAGTGCATTTACAAACTTATAAATACACATACACAAAAAGCCAGACCCGGAACAACTATCTGTAGGCCATACAAATATTTGTTCCGTGCGGGAATCGAACCCGCGACACGCAGCGCAGCAGTCGATCGCTCAACCACTGCGCCAACCGTGTCGTCAATGGAATATGGTCGTCAATGTTTGGAATTTGAGTTATTTTTTTGACAGATGACTTAGATGCGAATGCGAAAGTTGTTTAAAAAACCGCCTAAGTGCAAGTTGGACTCTCAAATAAAAGGATCAAATAATATAAATTAAATTAAGTATAAGTTAATGAGAGCTCCCATACAAGAAACGTGTTATTTTTCGGTTAATGGTACGGAACCCTTGGTTTGAGAGTCCGACTCACATTTGGCCGGTTTTTGTGTTCCATAAACAACAAAAGCATTAAATCTTATTGTCTTTGACAATTTAGTCTTTGTCCTACGATATTAAAATTTCATACTTTATACTATTTAAAAAGTCTATATCGTCAACACTATTGTTTATTAAAAAGATCTCCCGGGAACTTTTCTCACAGTTTATTTCCCCGTTTATTAAGAACAGTTCACTGACTAAGTATTCCACTTTGTGGTCCTACTGACAATCGTTCTCAATGTAACCAGGTTCACTCCCTGACGACACAAATCAAGCTATAAGTTTCCAGTTTAAACTGACTCTCTAATGTACGGAAAGTTCATACCATACGAGGTTTGGTTATATTGGAAATGTAGTCTGGTATTTCCTATACAATACCTATGTCATATGTATAAACTGCACAGTTTGGTTTGTCACGTACGGAGTAATCTCGATTCGCTTGAACACGCCAACGTTGTGGGCTCTTACGAGTACCTATGTACCTCGTAGCCCGTACCTCATATCTTTATCTTTTATCTCTTTTCCTTATATGTGCACCTTGGGTTTCGTAGAAGCGTTCTTAGTGCATTTTGTAAAGGATGTTTTGGGAAATGCAGGATAGGAAAGATCTTGTAGCCGTATCTAGGGAACTACTACCATCAGCATCGGTGGTTTTTGGTCTATTTACTCAAATCTCAACTGATATTACAATGCGAAAGAGAGTTTGTTTTTTGTGTTGCTTTCATGCCTCAATCTTCAAACTGATTTAATGAATTTTAGTGCACAGATAGATTGGGAAAATTTTAACAGTACTAAGGCATTTGTTTCGTCGCTGGCGATCAGAGAGTAGCGAGTAAAACTTGAAACGAGTTGGCGAGCAACGAGTAGCGCTAGCGAGTGAAAAGTTTTTTTTTTTATTCTTTTTATAATTAGAGATGGGTTTTCTCTTGACTCTAGTCTAGGTTGGAGATGACAGAGACAGTCTACGATGGAGCGAGCTGACCCAGAAGTAGCCTGTTCACTCTCACTTTGAAACTATTATGGGTTGTAAGTTTCCATAGTTTTAGTCCCTTAGCTTTAAGCGAGTGATATTGTGCGAAGGGCGATTGCTCATAATACTCTCTCCGGCCCGTACTATAGGTAGAAATTGCCACTGATTGGTGAGTATACACTCTTGGCTTAAAGTCAACAGTGAATAGGTTACTTCTAGGCAAACGTGCTCCATCTCCACATCATCGCTTACCATCAGGTGAGATACGCGGGCATATTAACAGGAAAAACAAAAATACATAAACAGTAGTGGAAATTTATGGGATGGTGTGGAACGCACATTTGAAAGCTATTCGAGTCTTGATAATTGCTTTGAAATGATCAAGACTCGAATCTTTGAAATGAGCTCGTGGCTAAATAATAACAGCCGCACAGGTCGATCTCCAAGGTTAAGCAACGCTTGCCGAGGTTGGTCTGTGGATGGGTGACCATCTTAACATACCGATTTTCTTCCGTGCCTCGGAAAGCACTTTAAGCTGTTGGTCCCGGCTGTCATTTGGAGATCTTTGGCAGTCGTTACGGATAGTCAGAGGCCAGAAAATCTGACACCAGTCCTACCAAGGAGTACCGTGTTACCCAGTTAATGGGTTGTGGTGGTCTGGTAGGCAGCCGCTCCACGTAAATTACTGGTATTCAGCTCAATCCGGTTTGACTGGAAGCCAACCCCAATATAGTTGGGAAAAGGCTAGGCAGATGATGATCGAGTCTTGATAATTGGAAATGAGAATCTACTTTTTTTTTAGCTTTGTGAGGCACCAACATCGCCGCGGTCAACCGCTATGGTGACGTTCACCCTCAGGCCTCCAGTGGCCATCTCTCCCGATGTAAATAGGTCACACAGACAGCTCGCTCCCTCTTCGGCCTGGCTATTTTTCCACAAAAAGCCGTTAGTCGAGGCACATGATTGTGATTTACCGCAATCTCTTCGTTTATCACCTAATATTCAGCACTCCATTGCCCATTGGCAAATTGGATTTTAGTTGGCCTTTTTGGCCTCGGACCGATTAAGTATTTCAGGATGTAGCTTAATCCGGTCAACTTATTTTTTATAACAGTTAGTTTTTACTTATTTTACTTTTATGTGTATTGTGCGAGTCCAGAATAAACATTTTTCTTCTTTTTAGTTTGGAATTTTATTTTCAGTATGTGACAAACTTTATGCAAAAATTTGCTTAAGTATCAGATTTTAAAACTACATCATTCCATACTTAAATTATAAATTGTCGTTTTCATGAAAGAGCGAAAGTTAAAAGCTGTTCAAAAGTCTGTTCAATCCCATCACAGCTGAATCTCGTTCGGAGGGGGGAGGGGGTATAAACTTCCGTGTAGTACGATATGGCACGACCCCGGTATGTCACGTGCCTAGTAATCTAGATTCGCGTGAACACGCCGAGTCGTAGCCTATCTGCTATGTAGGTAGGTGTACAGTCGAACAAGTTGCAGATACTCGTAGGGCAGAAAAAGTTTGCGCTTCGGGAATCAACTTCGAGAGTAGGAACGCGTGATGATATTAATGATTATTAAAAATGTACATAAATTGCAATTTTTTAAATATATGACGATATATGATTTTAGGGCCATTAAAATTGTACTAATTTTCACATTCACATCTCAATCGCAATCTATAAAAAATGTATGAAAATAAAGGCTTTTTTTGACAGTTTGCGATTGACATGCGAATGCGAAAGTTGTTTAAAAGTTAGTTGAATTGACCATCTGTGCGTAATTAAAATATCATACAAAGGGCTTGTGATAAGAGCTCAGCTACAAAGAGTTGCGGTACTAATTAAATGTTTTGTCCTGTTTGAGTAATTTTATGGTGCTACGTTCCTGCTTACTCGAAAACTGACTTGTAGGCTTGTAGCCCATCAATAGGCTCGTAGTGAAGTTTTAAGAACCCGTAGTGAAAATGCAGCGACCAGCTGTTACTTATTAAGCTTTTCGCTGAGCTGCCTACTGATCGCTGGTCAGCATCCTCAGGTGATGACGCAATAAAAGCCATTTATCGATTTTTTTTGTTTATTAAAGTGTTTTTTTTTTCAGTCTAAATTGTCCCACTGATGGGCCCATTTGTTTTTGAAATTTTACTTAATTTTGTAAGTAATTGTGTTAAAAAATATATCGTTAGATACACTTGAGCATTTGTTGTTGAAGTCTTTCGTATCCATAGGCCTCGCCTTCAGCTGCAATGGCAACGTCAATCTAAATAAACTACAGTACCTTTTCATTTTTTACTTTTAGTCTCATGGTACACCTACTAAAGATAGTGATTTAAAGAATTAATTACTCGGCTTCAACTAGGGGATACCTAGGTAAATACCCGTTAGCGTAAAAACAGAGTATTTAGTATGTAGTTACTCCAGCTACAAATCATTTGCTTGCCAACCAAGTAGCTTGTTCAAATGTACATTTAACGTGTGTAGTGTTATCGTGTATGTAGTTATTAGAGAAGTGTTGGCGTGTAGAGTATGTTTGAATGGAGGTATGTACGTGTGCGTTAGTGTAGATGCTTTTATTGTGATCAGGTGCAAAGGTGACATTGTTTGTTTATACGAGTAGTGTGTAACTAATGTATGCAGAATGATTTTTGAAGTGTGAACGTGCGAAGAGACGGTTGTTTTCTTTTTTAGAACTAGGTTGAATTAATATTTTGTACTTTTTGGTTGTTATGCTTGACTAGATGATTTTACATGTGATGTTTGTATGCTTATGTTTTCTACTACATTTTATTAATTTAGAGTTGCAGGAGGCTTAAAGATTCTTGCTGAATGTATGTGAATGGCTTCTCTTTTTTTGTGATGTGTTTGCTTTTGACTATAGTCTAGGTCAAAGATGACGGAGACAAAGTCTACAATAGAGCGAGCTTACCCAGAAGTAGCCTGTTTACACTAACTTTGAAAAATTAGGGTTGTAAGCGTTTGGAAATACTACTTAACTATAATATGAATTTAGATGTGACTTTGTTTGTATGCTTATGCTTCCTAATATATTTTATAAGTTACGAGCTGCAGGAGGCTTAAGGTTTTTTCAAATTATATTTGTAAACTTTAATGTTCAGTAAAAGGGCTGCTCTTTTTAATCAGTCATTCAGTTATGACGGTTTGAGGAGCTCGTGGCTACATAATAACAGCCGCACAGGTCGATCTTCAAGGTAAAGCAACGCTTGCCGAGGTTGGTCTGTGGATGGGTGACCATCTTAACATATCGAGTTTCCTCCGTGCCTCGGAAAGCACGTTAAGCTGTTGGTCCCGGCTGTCATTCGGAGATCTTTGGCAGTCGTTACGGATTGTCAGAAGCCAGAAAATCTGACACCAGTCTTGCCAAGGAGTACCGTGTTACCCAGTTAATGGGTTGTGGAGGTCTGGTAGGCAGCCGCTCCACGTAAAATACTGGTATTCGGCTGAATCCGGTTTGACTAGGAGCCGACCCCAATATAGTTGGGAAAAGGCTAGGAAGATGATCATTTCGAAACCAAAATGACTTTTACAATCGTTTCTATAATACTAACACTCTTTCTTCAACCATCAAGAATTATTACAAAGACTCTCAATACCTAGAAAACGTTTTCATAATATAAATGTTCAGTGCGGAATTTCAATTCAATATATTTCTAATAGTTTAATGGTTCCGTCTACACTTCGAGAATCAAAGCGTTCGTTGGTGCGAATATCTTGTATGCAGTGAACGGGTGTGGATTGAATTCACGACCTCTTGATTGGTTTGACACCTTATGATGGAGCACTGAGGCTATGTTTGTATTATACGAGAGAGTTTGGGTACCATTGGATATGGCTAGACCGTGAGTATCAAAATACAAAAATATACAAAATACAAAATACTTTATTTCAAATAGACCAGTTACAGGCACGTTTGAATAGTCAAGGTCTGTCAGTCAAATAGATGAAGCTAATCCTGCCGCGCTAATGACAAGAGCAGCAGCTTGTTCTCCAACATAACACACCCACCGACCCCGCCTCCAGCGCGACAGTTGCACGTTCCAAAGAGTAGATCCTGTGGAGAAGAACGTGCAAGAAACTCCAAGGACACTCTTTTAAACCAGTTGCCATTGTTTACAAAATCATGTTTACATTCGGTGCGAAATAATTAATGAGTAAAACTATACAATGCAAAAAGAATGAGTCTACATCTATCTTTACTTAAATTATTTATTTTTGTACAAAGTGAGTTTTGTGAAAAATATAAGTTACGTAAGCTTTCTCTAGAGTAAAATTCAGTCAAAATACAGCCATGATATATTATGCAAAATTATTGAAAAATTGATCGACCAGATCATCATCATCGCCCTAGCCGTTTTTCAACTCTAATGGAGTCTGCTTCTAGATTAGCAAAATTTAGCTGAACCAGTATTTTATGCGGAGTGCCTTCTTATCCGACCTCCACAACCCATTAACTGGGTAGCATGGTACTTCTTGACAAGACTGGAGACAGATTTTCTGACATCTGACAATCCGTATTTACTGCCAATAATATCCACACACTTCAAACAGATGTTGGTAATAATGGTTCCATCTACATTTCGAATATCAAAGCGTTCGTTGGTGCGAATATCTTGTATGCAGTGAACGGGTGTGGACTGAATCACGAGCTCTTGATTGGTCCGACACCTTATGACGGAGCGCTTGGGCTATGTTTGTATTATACGAGAGAGTTTGGGTACCATTGGATGTAGATGTAGTAAGCATGGGACTAAGTATATTTACTTTTAAATTTTACTAGCTGTCCCCCGTGGCTTCGCTCCCGTCAATTGGCCTGTTTTTTTTTTTTTTTTTTCATGCGAACCTCGCCCTGACAATTATCAACAAAACTATAAAAGAATTATCAAATTTGGAACAGTCGTTACCAAAATAAATCGCCGAAATGTTTGTGTGCGCTAGATTTTTTAAAAACCGAGTTTTCTGAAAAAATATTACTAAAAATTATCCTTTTTGTACCGAGTCTGACAAAACTTCGTTATTTGTAAAGCAATCATGATGATTATAAAAAAATATTGAAAATTGCCTACAATTCTGAATAGTTGGAACTTTAAATACTTCAACCAGAGCATTATCATCTGTCTAGCCTTTTTTCCTACTAAATGTATTGGGATAGGCTTCCAGCTTAGCTAGATTCGACTGAATACCAGTATTTTACCAGTGTTTTCCCTATTTGACCTCCACCCGCATCCTAGTCATTGAGTAACATGAAATTTCTTGGCAAATGTGGGGTTTTTAATAATCCGTAACGACTGCCAAAAAATCAGAATACTTTATCCAGATAGAGGCAGATAAAAGTTCCGCCTTCACTTTAGGAATCGAGTCAACGGATGCGAATTGAATCCATGGTATCTCGATTGGTGCAACACTATATAGAATAGAATAGAAAGTATGTTGAAAGTACTTTTTTCAAAATTCAAAATTTTTCGAAATTACAGCATTTATTTCAATTAAACCATTTACAGGCACTTTTGAATTGTCAAGGTCGGTCGGTACAAAAATTTGAAGCTATTTGCACATTCCAAAGCGTAGATCTCTATAGAGAAGAACGTGCAAGAAAGTCCACGGACACTCTTCTAAAAATAATATTTTTTACAAAGATTTATTTACATCGGGTTGAAATTATATCTACATACATGTGAGAACGATGTAAAAGACGAGCAGGATAAAAGCGTCCGGAATAAAAGAGGACCAATTCAAGTAAATAATTAAATAATCTAAAACCATGGCAGCTAAGAAATTACCAGTCCCGACTGACGGCGCCCGTTCACGAACATGGCGCATGCGCCAGCACCATTCGGCTCAACCATTTTGAAAGGAGCCAAATGATCAAACGCATACGCCACCATCAGCTAGACTTTTGAGTGAGCATGACACTCCCAACCGCCAGGGTACATTCAAGTCAAAAAAGTTTATTATGTACACTATATTAGTTCCAGAAAAACCTATATCACGGACGGTCTCTCTTAATATACGGAGCGCATGCGCAATGTTTTGTTTTATACTAGAGAATTTGGATACTATTATAATAATTATGGATAGACCATGATTATCTTTACTAACATGTTTAAACTGAGTTTTGTGAAAAAATATAATTGAAAGAAAATAAAGGTTTCTCCAGAGATAAATGCAGTTAAAATGGCCTTACTAATAATGTTGCTGGGTGTTTTTTATATGAGAGGGTTTTGAAATGGATACGGTTGCATGTAAACCGATCTCAAACAAACAAAAAAATATCTGGTACCGGATCGCGGACCAAGGCTACTTTGATTTAGGTGGCGGAGCGGGAGAGGAGACCCTCTCGTCCCGGCCGCCGTGGTGGACGCCGCGGGCGTCGGGGGCCACCTGGTGACCTCCGGCCACCGTAGCCGCGGGCCTGTGGACGGCGAGCTATGGGTGGCTCGCCGTCCGTCCATCTAGACAGGCCGTGTCGACGGCGCGTTAGTGTTCCACGCGCGCCTCAAAGAGAGTCAGCAACACAGAGGGGCCCGAAAGGGCCGACGCCTGCCGGAGTCGCGGGATTATTCGCAAGAGACACCGTGGCTCCGGAACACAAAGGGCAATGAAGGAACATGGATGGGTTTTAGTCAGTAGAAGTCTAACACTCCCTCCCGCTACACCCAGAGCGGGAGGAGTCATTGGATGATTTCCCATCCCTAAAAAAAAAAAAAAAAGGCTACTTTGATTTACAGTATGACATACCTGCATTCCTTGCAATAAGCAAAAACTGAGATTTGTAGTGAGAAAACGCCAGATTGAAACGAGTAAAAGAGAAAAAAATACTCTTGCGAACTCCGTCAGAAAAATTCTTTGTTCCCCACACTGGAATAACAACCAAACATTTTTTCAGAAGGCACCTCATTTACATTATTTCAAATCAAAATTCTACCCTTACTTCTGAGAATGAAAACGAAGACAATTTTCAACAAACCTACACAATGTTCCCTAACAAAATCTTAAAATATTAGCATATCCCCGACGAATAAGCAAACGTGTGACCATTTGAAAATCAGACTTTCAAATCCCTTCCGTTCCACCTGGAACCGCAAGAATAAATTTATTCGCATACATAATCTTTTTAAGTTCGAAAGGAAACGTCACTGAAAATTGGAGAATCTGGATAGCTAAAACTCCACGGTATTGTTCAAGTTTAATTGAAAAATGTTTGTTGTCTGTTGATTCTGCACTTGAAATCGTTTTTAGGGTTTCGTAGCCAAATGGCAAAAACGGAACCCTTATAGATTCGTCATGTCTGTCTGTCCGTTCGTATGTCACAGCCACTTTTCTCCGAAACTAAGAACTATGCTGTTGAAATCTGGTAAGTAAATGTTTTCTGTGATCCGCATTAAGATTTTCATACAATAAATTTGAAAGAAAGAAGAAAAAAAAACAATAAATTTGAAAATAAAAATTGGAACTGAAACTAATAATTTTTTTTATCATCAAACCCATACGTGTGGGGTATCTATGGATAGGTCTTCAAAAATGATATTGATATTTCTCATGTATTTTTTTTCTAAACTAAACAGTTTGCGAGAGAAACACGAAGTGGTAAAATGTGTCTCCCCCCCTGTAACTTCTAAAATAAGAGAATGATAAAACTGAAATAAATATATGATGTATACTACCAGCGAAAATTGGTTTGAACGAGATCTATTAAGTAGTTTTTTTTTAATACGTCATAAATCGTAAATCGCAACTTTTGCCTATAATATTATACCTACAGGTTTGTACGGAACCCTCGGTGCGCGAGTCCGACTCGCACTTGGCCGGTTTTTTAAGCTATAGTCGGCAGATAATTCAGCCAAACTTGGCCTGGTATACCTTGGTGGTTTAAGCATTATCTCTTCCTACCAATTTGTACGCCACAACATGCGGCTGTTAGAACTTTTTTCTTTACTTCATTGTTATCTTACATTTATCATGAACACCATGTTTAAACAAATAAAATTTTACTTACTAACTTATGATTAGGAAAATCAAATGTCTTAATTCAACCCATATTAATAAAAATCTTTGAACGGTTAAGCGATTATGTAGTTTTTTTTTAAATTTTGTTGGGGATGCGTTTGACCACTATCTTACCTAATAGTAAGCGATGATGTGGCCGAGAAGACCCTATCCTTGAAGTAACCTATTTACTATTGACTTTAAGACTCTCCCAGTTTGTATGAAGCTATCAGGAAACACAGACTGGCAGGAAATTTCACTTCTTTTCTATTTATATGCACAATAAATGTGTTCCTAAAAGATTTTGACTAGGTGCTTGACAGATTTTAAATTCATAATTGATATAGAAAAAATAAACTTAAAATCTGCTAATCACTTATAACTAGCCAAAATATGTTAATTAATTTAACCCTAAATAATAATTTCAGCCTAAATATTAAAGACACTAAACATTAATGAAAAACTATATAAACAGGTAAACCAAATCATCTTTCGACACTGCAGACTGAGATCCCAGAACTGACAGACCTATCATATTTTCTCACTTACAAGATATGTGGGAAAGCAGGAATGTAAAACTACACCATTGGCTACTGAAATACCTTTTGGTACATCAAAAAATCATCATCTGCCTAGCCTTTTCCCAACTATATTGGGGTCGGTTTCCAGTCAAACCGTATTCAGCTGAATACCAGTATTTTTACGTGGAGCGGCTGCCTACCAGACCTCCACAACCCATTAACTGGGTAACACGGTACTCCTTGGCAAGACTGGTGTCAGATTTTCTGGCTTCTGACAATCCGTAACGACTGCCAAAGATCTCCGAGTGACAGCCGGGACCAACAGCTTAACGTGCTTTCCGAGGCACGGAGGAAACTCGATTTATGTTAAGATGGTCACCCATCCACAGACCAACCTTGGCAAGCGTTGCTTAACCATGAAGATCGACCTGTGCGGCTGTTTTTATTTAGCCACGAGCAAAAAAAAAATACAGTAATAATTGGCCGTCGGCCCAAGCTAGCAGGTATGCATAGCTTAAAAAGTATATACTAACACTACTCTATCCCAGACATTTTGTTATTGATAATATCTGAGAGGTATGGCTGCTCTGGGATCTAATTTCATTAGACATAGATAAAATATTGAAACTTTGTTAAAATTAACTCCTATTAAAGAACTTTTAATAATAGAAGTAGCCCAGAGCCTGGATTAAATCTTGGTGAAATATCATCACCAATTTTATGATAGGCAAATTGTGGATACTAGAATATAAATGTATTCTAGTAAGAGATAGTTTATTCTTAAAATTTTCCTTATTCGTGTTGAAACACAGAAGCTCAAAATAATAATATAGACAGAAGAAAAAAGATTCCGTAATCTTCATTACTTTTTAAACTTATGATAAAATCTCTTACACTGTTCAAAAAACTTTTTTTTTTCCAAAGGCATCCAAGGTGAAACTTGAAACTCATAAAGGAGTAAGCTCGTTTTATGAAATTTTCCCTTTACTACCGGGCTTATATTGTCACGTACTAAGCACAAACGTAGCGTAAAACATTATCTTGCTGACTGCAACGCTGTCGGTACTAAACAAAGTTTCGGAAACCTCGTATTTGCAATTTGAAAGTTAAGTAGTTATAAGCTTAGTTTTGCTTTTGTCTTTATGGAAAAGCGTCAGTCTGCATAGTGGAAGTGTTTCAAAATCTGCATGAGGCTAACTGAGGGGCGATTCCTACATTTAAAAAGAATGTTTGCATTCGCATCTTAGTTGCAATTTGACTCAATTTTGGCATTGATTGTCACCGGCATTAATAGCTATTGGAATATTTAAAGTCCAATCAATGACAGCTTATAATTGAATGTTTCTTCTTCTCTCTTCTTTAAACAGAAAAGGTGCCTACTTTCTATATGTTAATAAAATGTTAATCATAATCAGAATTTAGTTTTGTATTGTTCGAAACATTATTATGCAAACATGAAATCCTTATGGGATCACTTGTTCGCCTTTTTGCCTGGCTGGCTGGCTGTATATCTGTCACGGTCAATTTTCTCCTAATTTACTGGACTAATTCAATTGAAATCTATAATTTAAAAATAAGTCGGGTTTTCCTATCTGACGCTATAACTCCAGAACGCACGAACCGATTTCCACGGCGTTGCATTCGTTGGAAAGGTCTCGGGCTCCGTGAGATTTGTAGCAAACGAAATTTAGGGAAAGTGTGACGCAGACGAAGTTGCGTGGCTCAGCTAGTATGTATTAAATATATGCTATGACCAAGCCTACTGGTGTCGTGTTTCCCCGTTAGGATTAAATAAGCAGTAGCCAAATGTGAAATACTGGTACTCAGCTTTATTGAGTTGGAATGGAAGCCAACCTTAACACAGTTGCTAAACTACTAGGCAGATTAATTGAAACGTATGGAAAATATTAGCTTCACCTATCGAATTTTATTTTCAGTAATCAAGTAAAATAGACCCGAGAGGTTCATCGGCTCTGATAGGCTCGTCGAGTTGAAGCTCCAAAAGCTGGCTTGTCGGTTTTCTACCGGTTGCATTTTGTGAAGTGAGCGATGGAATTGTATAGTTAAAGCACCATCATCCATCATCGGACCACAAGAAGTACGGCGATGTGCCACCGGTATTATGGTGGCCATCTCAACCGCACGCATAAAACTTTTTGGGGACATATTCATTGTGCGTACAGCTAAGGAGTGGAATTCCCTGCCAGAATCTGTTTTTAGGGTTCCGTAGCCAAATGGCAAAAACGGAACCCTTATAGATTCGTCATGTCTGTCTGTCTGTCTGTCCGTCCGTATGTCACAGCCACTTTTCTCCGAAACTATAAGAACTATGCTGTTGAAATTTGGTAATTAGATGTATTCCGTGAACCGCATAAAGATTTTAACACAAAAATCGAAAAAAAAAAAATTGTGGGTGCCCATCACGCCATACTTAGAACTGACTTACTTCTTTCGTTAAATCCATCCAAATGTTGTCTGTAAGAGATTGCCCTGTGCGATAAGACCGCCCATTGTACACTTGTTTTTACAAACGTATTTCCTGTTTTTGTTATGAGGTGTACAATAAAGTAAGTATATAATAAACTAGCTGACCCGCGCAACTTCGTCTGCGTCACATTTTCCATTAATTCTGCGCTCCTTTTTGACTTAGCTTAATGATATATAGCCTATAGCCTTCCTCGATAAATGGGCTATCTAAAACTGAAATAATTTTTCAAATCGGACCAGTTGTTCCTGAGATTAGCGTGCTCAACCAAACAAACTCTGCTGCTTTATAATATTATCTCTATATACTCAGAGTCAGAGGTTCTCAGATTTTGTTGTGCAAGGCGTTGCGAACGTTCGACACTCAACTCTCGTGCGCGTATTACCTGAGATTTTCTCTGATTTTGTTCAGCAAGGCGTTGTGAACGTTCCGGTGAAGATTCTCCCATACGGTGTATTCTTGCTGCCCGTGCTTGAGAACTATGTTTAGTAAGTTGAGACCTGGCTCTCTTAGGCATTTTCAAATGTTTAAGAAAATGTTAAAAGCGTGTAAGTGTAAAATAAACACAAAAGTGTAAAATATTCTAGCTCTGAAAAGAACTGTTGTGTAGCCCTGAAAAGAACTGTTGGTTAGCCCTGAAAAGAACTGTTGGTTAGCCCTGAAAAGAACTGTTGGTTAGCCCTGAAAAGAACTGTTGGTTAGCCCTGAAAATAACTGTTGGTTAGCCCTGAAAAGAACTGTTGGTTAGCCCTAAAAAGAACTGTTGGTCAGCCCTGAAAATAACTGTTGGTTAGCCCTGAAAAGAACTGTTGGTTAGCCCTGAAAATAACTGTTGGTCAGCCCTGAAAAGAACTGTTGGTTAGCCCTGAAAATAACTGTTGGTTAGCCCTGAAAAGAACTGTTGGTTAGCCCTGAAAAGAACTGTTGGTTAGCCCTGAAAAGAACTGTTGGTTAGCCCTGAAAAGAACTGTTGTTTGGCTCTGAGAAGAACTGTTGTTTAGCTCTGAGAAGAACTTTTGCGTAGGTGTAGTTTTCTAAAAAAAATCGCACGAAAATTATTAGACTTTGCGCACGACCGCTGCGTAGGGAGCCGACCTCGCGTATGAGCCGTGCGTGTACCTTAAGTAGCCTCCACGCTATTCCCGAAGTTGATCGAAGTTGAGCGAATACGATAGTGTAGAAGGGCACTTCGCTTCGCCTCGTGCAACTTCGCTTCGCCCCGGGCGACTTCCAGTTGTTGTCGGTTTTTGCGCCCGAGTCAAAGGACTCGAAGTTCGAACACGAAGCGTCTGTCCACACTACTCGGCTCACTTCGGTTCGTGTCAGCGATAGTAAATACGCACGTATTTTTATTATGCGAGAGTACACATTGCAACGGCAGTTGCCACATGAACGTTATCCTATCGTATCCTACGTTATCTATCGTGAGGGGAACAGGGGGAACGGGCGACTGAGCTCCTCGCGATGTTGCTCGAGTGTGTGGACACCTTCGGACTTCGGTCAACTTCGGAGAGCACTTCGCCTCGTGCAACTTCGGAATAGTGTGGAGGACACTTTACGTCATTACTCATAGATCTAAACTCCCTTCCCGCACGCGCACCCTCGCCTTGGTGACGTCCACTTCGCAACGGGCCGTGCAGCAGAAATCGTAATATTTTAATTTCGCCATAACTTCAAAACCAAATGTCCGATTTTGATCATTCAAAGACCAAATATCGTCTACATAAACTGTACTTAGTGATAAAATACTTTATTTTGATAAGGATTAATAGCATGAGTAAAATAAATGCGTTTGTCCAAAAAAAAATCAAGAGTTTTAAGTAAAAAAGTGGTTGTTGTGCCTCACTCGACATCGATAGGTATAGTGTGTTGCGGACTTTTTTGTAGATATTTATAAGATCTACAATTAATTAGAACAATTTATGGTTCTATCTTTTATAGTTTAGGCAGCGTACGCAAAATAAGTAACTTTTCTGGTTGATTTTTACACCTTGTGTCCGAAAAACTCAAATATCTTACGGAACCCTATTGTTTTCCAAAATAAAATATAGCCTATGTTACTCGTGGATAATGTAGCTTTCGAATGGTGAAAGAATTTTTAAAATCGGTCCAGTAGTTTTTGAGCCTATTCATTACAATCAAACAAACAAACAAACAAAGTTTTCCTCTTTATAATATTATATATTATATTATAATATAGTGTAGATAAATAAATATATAAACATTTTTTTTTCATCAATTCCATACGTGTGGGGTATCTATGGCTAGGTTTTCAAAAATGATATTGAGGTTTCTAATATCATTTTTGTCTAAACTGAATAGTTTGCGTGAGAGACACTTCCAAAGTGGTAAAATTTGTCCCCCCCTAACTTCTAAAATAAGAGAATGATAAAACTAAAAAAAATATATGATGTACATTGCCACGTAAACTACCAGCGAAAATTGGTTTGGACGAGATTTAGTAAGTATTTTTTTTGAATACGTCATAAATCGTAAATCGCAACTTCTGCTTATTATACAGGGAAATTGAAAAAATACCCGAAACCTCTTAGGCAGTGAAAGTACACATGATTATAAGCAACTTTTGTTTTGGTAAAACTCCGAAATCTCGAAAAAAATATCAGCTGTTTCATACATTTTCATTGGCTAAATACTGCATTTTGTATGAAACAGCTGATATTTTTTTCGAGATTTCGGAGTTTTACCAAAACAAAAGTTGCTTATAATCATGTGTACTTTCACTGCCTAAGAGGTTTCGGGTATTTTTTCAATTTCCCTGTATAATACCTACTGGTTTGTACGGAACCCTCGGTACGCGAGTCCGACTCACACTTTGCCGGTTTTTTTCTAATAGCTACAACTTGGAAGTCTTTAAATAAATAAATATAAATTCAATAAATACGTTACTTCTAGGCAAGCTTGCTCGATTTCCGACTAAATCAACGCTTTTTATCAGACATTGAGACAGTAACCTCACGAGTGCCTATCAATAGTAAAATAAATATAGGTATATAAAAATATTTGTTGTGGTAGTCCAACGTTTGTACTTCATAGTTATCCTGAATCAATCCATTAATATTGCCACTACATTAATATTTGTTAACCGCAGTGTGGTTTGGTTTATTTGTAATGCTTTAGGAGATTATTTGATTTGTAAACGCAACAGTTCTGTTATAAGTCAGAATGTTGTGGCTTCATCACGGTTAATTTGATAATAATTTGTTTAAAACGATTTATGTGTACATAATTATGTATTTTTGTAAATTGTGATTTTAATCAGCTGCTTCTATGTAGTTTAGACTGACAAAATCATCACAACTGCCTAGCTTTTTCCCAACTATTTTGGGGTCGGTTTCCAGTCAACCTGGATTCAGCTGAATACCAGTATTTTACATTGAGCGGCTGCCTACCAAACCTTCACAACCCATTAACTGGATAATACGTTACTTCTTGGCAGGACTGGAGTCAAATTTACTGGCTTCTGACAATCCGTAACGACTGCCAACTGCAATATACATACACAATCTGTAAAAATGTTAATCGTCTACCTAATCAATTCTTGAGATACAGCCTACTGACAGACAGACGGACGGACGGATGGATGGATGAACAGTGGAGGCTTAGTTATAGGTTTCGTTGGATAGGTTCCTTTGGGTACGGAACCCTAAGAATAGCACCTTCGTGTGTGACTCCAGCTCGCACTTAGCTGGTATTTTTTAAGGCCAAGATTTGATTTTCTAATAGTTAATTCAATAACTTTTACCTGAGGAATAAAAATGGCCGTCTGACAGCTTTTTTATGGGAATTATGTCAATATGTCGTATTTATTCTTCCAATAAACGTTATTTGACTATTGAAAAATCAGCCCCTACTTTTATTCATAATCAAAACGCTGTAATATTACCGTTCACGAAACCAAAATACGTCCTTTCGATTCCAAACGTGTCGGTATGCTTGGTTGATGACGCATCAGCCACGTTTCCACATGACAGATTTATCGTTCCACATTATGTGAGCACACATTAACAGAAATCATAATACTTCCTTTCATTATTTCTGGTGTATTGTCGTTTAATATTTCGTTAAATGATTTTCTTGGAGGCGTGAGATTAAGAGGAAACGCGGGCGGTGAGACTTTTATGTAAAGTCACAAATAGAAGGCTGGCTTTCGCCTGTTTTCTTCTCCAATATTGGGCCGATTAAAAAGATATTTCATTAAGGGCTGATTAATTTTTCCATAGTCAGATAACGTTTATTGGAAGAATAAGTACGTCATATTGACATAATTATTTGGAGCTTGTGGCTAAATAATAACAGCCATACAGGTCGATCTTCAAGGTAAAGCCACGCTTGCCGAGGTTGGTCTGTGGATGGGTGACCATCTTAATATATATCGAGTTTCCTCCGTGCCTCGGAAAGCACGTTAAGCTGTTGGTCCCGGCTGCCATTTGGAGATCTTTGGCAGTCGTTACGGATAGTCAGAAGCCAGAAAATCTGACACCAGTCTTGCCAAGGAGTACCGTGTTACCCAGCAGTTAATGGGTTGTGGAGGTCTGGTAGGCATCCGCTCCACGTAAAATACTGGTATTCAGCTGAATCCGGCTTAACTGGAAGCCGACCCCAATATAGTTGGGAAAAAGGCTAGGCAGATGATTGACGTATTTTCTATACAAGACGGCCATTTTTATTCCTCAGGTAAAAGTTATTGGATTATTGAATAATCAACCCTTAATGAACAAGACAGATATCTTTTCCAATATTGGAGGACAAAATAGGCGTAGCCACCCCCCAAATTATGACTTTACATAAACTGTACAAATAAGATATATACTGAGACCCTATAAATAAATAAATAAAATAAAAAACATTTATTTCAGGTAACCAAAAAGCACCCATACAGCAACCAGACTACATAAAAGACACATACACACACATAAAAAAAAAAAAAAGTTTTTGTTTTTCATGAAAAGTTAACCTAATATTTATACTTACAGGGCTCTGTTGAAAGCGGTCTATATGATAATTTTAAGCATGTTTTGAGGTTTGTAGTGCTTATACAGATAATTTATCAACTAAAACAAAAACATTGGGCACAGTATACACCTTTATTAGTCAGTAGTCAAAACGCAGTAAGTCAAATCCGTTTAGTAGTTGTGGAGTAGTTTTTGCATGAAAATTCAAAAAAATTCAAAATTCAAAAATTCAAAATTCAAGCATTTATTTCAATTAAACCATTTACAGGCACTTTTGAATTGTCAAGGTCGGTCGGTCCAAAAAGTTGAAGCTATTTGCTCGTTCCAAAGCGTAGATCTCTATGGAGAAGAACGTGCAAGAAACTCCACGGACACTCTTTTAAAAATAATATTTTTTTACAAAGATTTATTTACATCGGGTTGAAATTATACATACATGTGAGAACGATGTAACAGACGAGCAGGATAAAAGCGTCCGGAATAAAAGAGGAACAATTCAAAGAAATAATTAAAATTAACCATGGCAGCTAAGAAATGACCAGTCCCGACTGACGGCGCCCATTCACGAACATGACGCATGCGCCAGCACCATTCGGCTCAACCATTTTGAAGGGAGCCAAATGATCCAACGCATACGCCACCATCAGCTAGACTTTTGAGTGAGCATGACACTCCCAACCGCCAGGGTACATTCAAGTCAAAAACATACCTAAAACTGAAAATTAAAGTTAAAGGTACACAGTACTCACACATGTGCTGTTAATGGCTGAAATTATACAATGCTAAGTAAGTTGATTCTAACAATGCAAATTTTTCTTACAATCTTCAGCCGGTCCAACAATGTTTCTGAACTATTTACAGATTAGTTTGGGTTCCCTAGTGGCTGTGGAGCAGGACCAGCATTCAGCCAAGCATTTTTATCTTCAATATAATCCCCCAACTTATAATATGCTTGCCTGCATAGTGTGCGTTTAATACAAGACTTGAATTTCGTCTCATTTAGTTCTAATATATGGGGAGGTATCTTATTATAACATTTTAAACAGTACCCCATGAAAGATGAGGCTACTTTAGCCAGTCTGAAGCCTGGTTGAACTAACTGGTCCCTATTTCTAGTACCATAATTATGTCTCTCGCCTCTTTTACTAAAAAGATGTAAATTCTTTCTGACATACATGATGTTTTCGTAAATGTATTGACAAGGTACCGTCATGATGTTAAATGATGATGAATGAAAGAATAACAAACAGTCATCCTTCTCCAATAGAACAGACAGCAACACAATTTGGCCTCTCAAGAAAAGCACCGTTTTGAATAGAATAGAATAGAAAACATTTATTCGACACAGACACCACACAGTCGGTGTTTTTGTTAGTTTCTTCGTATTTTGACACCGACTTCAGAAATTAAAGTTATTTTTTACTTAGTAGTGTTTTTTCTTTGGAAGTCAGTTGTATTTTTTTGTAAAAAGTTTTTTATTTTTCACTTTTTAGTGGTACCCCACACCTAACAATACCACTGCAAAATCGCAGAAAACAAAATACGCAATTTCGATTACTTGGATGACATAAAACTATCATCCAAGTAGACGAATTCTAGCTATTTCGATTTAAAATCCAAAGTTCGTAACAGATTTTCATAAAATTGAAATGGGACCAATCTGCAAGTATATCGCCTTTCAGAAAAAACAAGAATTTTTCAAATCGGTTCATAAATTTCGGAAATTATGAGGTAACAAACATGAATAAAAAATACATACAACCGAATTGATAACCTCCTCCTTTTTGGGAAGTCGGTTAAAAAGAGACACAAAACAAAATAAAAATTTACGATAGGTACAGTAAAATTGTACTGAGCGTGCCCAAGCCGACAGGGCTACCATCTTAGCGTAAATTCAGTCACCCACAGCTGATTTACAATTGGCACTCTGCAGTACCACACTGACGAGCCTCCTAAAATGTCGCACGAACAAACGCAGCTTAGTGTCGCACTAGGTTACTTCGAACGACTACTGACAGGCTATCCCCTTCTATAACTTACGTTACCAGACTCGACAGCCATATCCCCACAAGCCCTAAAAACATCACCAAAGCCCCCTTAAACTGGGTCGGATGTGCACATACGACCATATTTCACCAACATCAGACAGCAGTTTATCAAGCAGTGGATCACCGCATAAATCAGTGGGTTGAATGCTCTGCGATGCGGCCTGTGGCCTGAAAAATTCAAGCAATTTGGTCGGATGTCCCATTAATTGGGCGGTAAGTGGTTCAGCTGGATCAGACTGTTTGTGCACGGTGTGTACTTGGCCGATAATTATTTTGTGGAAGTTTGGCCTGTAAATTGGGTTGTATTTTGGTCTGGTAAGTTGGTGTGTTTTAGTTGTTATTTTAAGGATAAGGTATAATGTTGTTGAATCAAGCTTTAAGTTCAGAATTTATTTATTAGTGATGGTAATACTTTTTGACTTTCTGAAATATTTAATTTTTCAGACATGTTTATCATCTTCCTGCCCTTTCCCCATGTTACTTGAAGTCGGCGCAACACGTTCTTCCATTATGTCCTATTGGCCGTCATGCTATTACATACTTCGTTTTCTTTTAAATCGCTTCTCACACAATCCATCCATCATTTCTTTGGCCTTCCTTTCCCTCTCCATCCGTCTACATTTACTTTCATAACTCTTTTAGTTACCTGCGCTTCATCCCTCTTTCAAGTTAATTTAACCTGAAGTTATTTTGCCACGGGAACGGGCAAATCATTAAAAAAAAAACAATAATTTCAGTAACCCGCTAAAAGCCACCATACGAATCTAGTTTAAAGTATCGGAAAAAATGGCGTTATTTTTAAGCAATATACAAAATACAAATAATTTATCATGAATGTTTTATATTTGATAAAAAAAACGCTACCTCATCAATTTCTTCCAAAAAAATATCGAAAAAACCATCATTTCTGCGTCTAAAGATATCTGTTTCAATATATTTCTTCTTCCGAAAGCTGTCAAGTAGCTCGACCCTCGCAGCATGCCCTTTTTCCCCAATTTCAAACCCTTATTGGACGCTATTATTCAATTCGGAGTGTAGGCATTTTTTCCGAACATGTAAACATTTATTTCTAAAGCGACAGTGGCCATCTTTCTATCCTGTCATGACAGACAATCGAGAGATCGTGAGTTTAAATTAAGGTTCGAATACCAAGTAAACTGGGCGCCTGCATATTCTTAGGGCGGATTAAATTAATGAAACTGAACGCGATCAGCATGTGAACCATGTTTACGAGCTGTCATTTCTGTGCAATGATATTTGTTGGAGGTATCGGAAAAAATAAGCCATCTGGGAGCTTTCAACAATAACGCTACCTAAACCCTTTGAGATAAAAAAATAATTATGTTTGGTGCAATTGTGTATCTTATATAGGTGTACATAAAAGTCTGCAATGGTCGCGATAACCAACATCCACGCTGGTGAAGTCGCGGGTATGAGCTAGTTAAAATTGTGTATATAATAAATGAATACACTACCGTTTATGAAAGGAACAAACAGTATATAAATTGGTAGAAAAACAGTATTTTCAAAATAGTCTACTCCATGGACACGGTTAATTTTATAATCTTTTAAGCTATAGTCCAACTTTGCTATCTGCAAAATAATAATTTGATTGACTTTCACAAAGAAAAACTAAAATCCAAACTAATCCTTTAACTGAACAATCAAAATACAGCACAAACCCATTCAATAATATTACAAGCTTACATTAGAGAAATAGAAAATAATAATAAAAAATACTTTTTCCGCGAAGTACCCTTCCGCAACAAATTAAATTAAGTAAGAAAACAAGCGAGCGTCCACCTAACAATGGATGTCCAACAATAATGGACTGGCTGATAAACTATCCTTTCATCTCGGGCTTTCTTCCGGCCTATTGTGGCCTCAAGTCGGCAATAAATCGCCTATTTGAGGCCTTGAGTGCGAGCGGTTGATTGGTATTCTTTATTTCTATTTGATTGGAGTTTTGGAACGCTCACTTGGTATTCTTTTGTTTTCCTACGTCCAAGTTCAACTCTGCTTTCTGGAATGTTATAGATGTTACGTTAAGAAAGTCAAAGTACCAATTTTGCCAAATTTGCGTGTCAGTCGTAATCTCTCAGAAGTGAATGGATGTTGAAACTTTTTGTAAGAATATAACTGCCATGCAAATGCTAACGTTGTTCAAAAATTAGTAGTTTCTGGAAGGAAAATGATTGCAAAATAAATTACAGCAAATGGTTTAAACCCACAGTGATTGATTGAATAGCACTGCCACAATTTGTTTTTGAATGTCTACCTCCTAAACTTCTGCCAAATGTTCAAATAGACGAGGCGAGAAAACAACCTTGAATATATTTCCCCTAAGGACGCATTTTTAATCTAAAAAATGTTAGTCCACTAAAGTGGTGACCCTTCTAACAAAATTGCTGTCCCCGTACAAGGGTCGGCATGCAAAACCTTTTCACCTTTTCGGAATAGTTTTGCAACAAACTATATCTGCGTGAAATATTTAGTTAACCGAGGTAGCAGTTATTTTAGTTTTAAAGCTCTTTGGCTTGCTGCTTCATTATAATTAGCTCAACCAAAATTTTGCGCTTTATGTTGGAAAGTTTTGTGAAAATGTATCGCCGTGTGGAAATGAGGATCAAGCCTGTCCGCATTAAACAGTTTTTTTTTTTCTACTAAAAAGCAGTCTTTCCTGTTCTTGTTTTTGTTGGGTCTTTCTAAAAGTAATTGAATTATCGACAGGAGTTAATTTGTCAAACAACTTTTAAACATTTTCTGCGATACTTAACAGCACTTGTCTACGTGTACTGCAAATGTGTTAATTTTGTCTGATACAAAGTATTTACATTGCATGGTAAGTAAGTTTGGTACATTGAGTACCTAAGCTTAAGAATACATTGGTCTCTTTACCTAAAAAGAGCTGGAAGGATAGATCAAATGTAATTATTTTTGTTTATCACGGAGTGAGGAATAAATTGTGTATGTGCATACCAGTGGGTTAATTCTACTAATTTTCACATTTGCATCGCATTCGCATCTCAATTGCTAACTGTCAACAATGTATGAAAATGAAGGCTTCTTTAACAGTTTGAGATTGACATGTAAATGCGAAAGTTGTTTCAAAACTAGTAGAATAGGCTAGATTCCATCATCCACAAATTGCAAAACTATTTAGTCCGTCAGTTAGAGTATTGAAAAATAATGGACACGTATTTTTTGTTTTTGTAAATCAGTGAATATTAACAAAGATAAAAAGCATCAAAACTCGGGAGTGGGGGCTCGTGAAGTCACGACTCTCTAAAAATTATGTGAAGGTGTGACTTATTGAGAATTTTAAAAGCGTCGTAACTTCGTCAACTTTGGTTCCCATAATAAAAGAAAAAACACAGTCAAATATTTTTTGATAATCTCACTGACGGACTAATTAGATTTTTTCAGTACACATTGGCCCTCAGAGTAAAAAAAAATCATCTTGATTACGTTAGTTCACTATAAACCAATGTCATTGTATCGGTAAGGACACTATAGTTATTGCAGTATCACATCGAACATCTACAGTACAATTACGCAAACGCCACAACAGAATATCAGCTTTCCCATTATTTGGCTCCAATCTAATCATTTGATGTGACGACATCTCGTCATCCGACAAACAATAGTTGCTGACGGACGAGCGGCCGGTGGGTTCTCTGTGGCCTATTCTAGGCCCTTTGTTGTTGCGGTCAATCTGAGCGTTTTAGCTTAATTGGACGTCGTTCAAAGTGTTCTACTATAATTAATTTCGGTTTTGATCGATGATTGTTTGGTGGATTAATTTATGGTTTGAGTTGGTCGTTGGGTTAAGTTTTGTGAGGATCTGGATTATTCCAAGAATCAAATATTATTGATAAATGTATTAAAATTACTCTCTGTGCCCCCTATGGTTCGCTATTTGGCTGGACAAGCCATTAAACGATGTTGAACCAAGTCATTTGCCTAGCAGATCAATTAAATGCCGGGATGGCACTTCAGCCGCTCATTTAACGGCGCCGTCCAATGAAAAGGCTAGGCAGATAATTAAACGGCCGATTAAACTATGTAGTTGGCTGTGAAACAAACACTATGCTCTCTTTAACTAAGCTTAGGCCTCTCTCATTTACATCGTTATAATAGACTTATGGATGGCAAACACAGTCTAGCTGTGCTACGCACATAGCGGCCTAAAAAGCCCTATTGTAATAGTCATAACGTTTAAATTTGTTTGTTTTTTTGAGTGGGTTTGTGGGCTGAAATATGAGCGATCGCGATTTTAAGATTAGAGAAAAATATGAATAAAATAAACTTAGCAGAACTTTAACTCAAGTGAACTAAAAATTCATGATAAAGCATGCATTAACCAGCCTAATGGATAACCTAGACTTAAAGTAACTAACTTAATAAAAAATATTTAGAATTGAATGTAAGTAATTTGATTTGCATAATTATATAAAAAGGTTATTGTAAAATATCAAAATTTTACATGAGTACTGAAGCTTGATGAAATAAAATGGAAAAATAAATTGAATTGAAAGCTTGTTAATTTTATTTTATGACAACAATCTAATATTTTACGAAAAAAAGCTTTCGGTTGTTAACTTTACGATAATTCATTTGCAGTTTAATTCAAATCTACGATAATGTAATGACAAGAAAAAATATTACCCTGAATGTAATTCTGAAAAACAAAACTACAAGTTGTTTGGAAGCATTGTGATAACCTATTGAACATGCAATATTGTTTAGTTATTATCTGGATAATACAATTCGCTATTGTTTCGGATTTGTTATTATAGCTTTAAGTAGCTACATGTGACATCTAAAGCCATTATGAATGTCCGTATTAAAAAAAAAAGATAAATTTTCAATTGCAGTAATGTTAACATCGAATCGTACAGACGGCAGCACATCAAGGTAAGCAAAACTGTCAAATTTTGCCAATCAAAATTAAACTTAGTCACAGTGGCTATAAAGATGAAAATCTAATACAGAAAGACAGATTGTTGTATTATGATGTGCTGGCGACTATACATTAAATATTTAATTTAAGCATTTATTTTCATAATAACGAGTGTCAGTGAAAACAGCCAGAAGAAGTGTCTACTATCCGTGAACTGGCTGTGGCAGTGGAGAGCCACTGGAAGTACATTTTAATCCCATTTAAGGCGGGGTTGCAGTACTTTTTAAGATTTTTGAACGTCTGAAAATCTTATTAATTATGAGATTTTTATAAATAAAAGTCATTACATAAAAATTGAACATACCCTCAAGTAAATCGTAAACTTAGAAACGCGATTTAGAATTATTGGCTCGATACTTTTTTTAATCAAACATGACACTAAATTACAATTTTAAACGTGTACTGCTAAGAGATTTCATCACGAATATATATAAAAGTTATATCAATAGATAGAGCTTTTTATTTTGAAGTAAATGTAGAAACCATATTGTATAATTTCTTTATCAGTTTTCGCCAAGAAGAAAAAACAATCAAAATTTAGGCATTATTTCGCTCGCCGGACAGTCGCTGTTGTTGGTCAAAACACACAGTACTGCAACCTCGCCTTAAACCGTAATCTCTGCTACTCTCTCACATTTTGCACCACACTCGCACAAACACGACAGCCGAGTGACAGTACAATATATTCAGAGTGAACGTGTCGCCATCCCGGTAACCGTTGAGAGGTATGTAGCACTTTCTTTACGTGGAACAACAGCAAGTAATTAAGATTAACGGGGATATAGTTGAGTAATTACACGAGTGTGTACGAGCAAGTTCTTAGTTCTACTAATGCTTGAAGACACAGGGTGTCATTGGCGTGTCGGTGCGAAGTAATTTGTTAATTTACTGAAGTGCGTATAGCAGAATTGGTAGTCTCGTTTTGAGATTGAGGAGACGTTTTCATGATCTGGTTTACTAATGTAGGATTGAAGTAGAATAATTAATTATTTGTTTGGTTATGCTGAAAGTGTCGAAAAAAAAAGTGATAAAAAGGGATGCAATGTTATGTTTGGCCCAGTAACGGTAACGTCATTCGCTGACGCAATCATTAGGCCAAATACAAATGTTTAAACAACTTTCGCATTCGCATGCTAATCGCAAACTGTCAAAAAATTTATTAATTTTCATACATTTTTAACAGTTTTTGATTGAGATGCGAATGTGAAAATTTGTAAAATAGGCACTGTGGTCCTTAAAATTTTATTACAGGTGACAAGATACGACACAAGAAAAGAAAAGAGAGGATTAGGGAGAGGCATCAGGATTTTACCTTCATTTGGCTACCTGAACCTTTCTAGTATAAGTATAAACAGTTTTACATTCTTATGATACACAGTTTTATTTTAATTACTTTGCATTATATTTGAGCCAGATGTATATAGACGAGCGCTAATCATACTGACAAACTGCCACGCAGTTAAGTCGATGTACAGTCCACGATTGAAAAATGTGTGGTCCAGAATGAATCATTTATTTTTATTATTTTTTTGACTACATCCAGTCATACAAGGAACAAATTACGCCTGTGACAAACATCCTGGCAAGCCACCTTTGGGGTAGAACAGGGGTAAGAAGGCTTAAATACAAAGTACTTCAGGACTTCATCAGAATCTTTTCAAAGTTACAGTGAATCTACTTCTAGATAAGCTCGGGTCAGAGCCCATTCGTCCCCTAAAATTCGTCCCCCAGCATAAAAGTTGTAGATTCGGCCCCTATATAGGTGCCCATTGGTCTCCTGGTAGGGGACCAATTAATATTTTAATAAAAAATATTATTTTTAAGGTACCCATTCGTCCCCTCTAATATATATACAATATAAGTTAAAGATTCGGCACCTATTCAGGTGCTTATTGGTCCCCTGAGATAAAATTAGCTATATTTTACATAAGAAACGGTTAACATAGTACACTTGTGAACAGTTTATTAACGGAATTCGCTCCATCGTAGACTTCGTCTCTGTTATCTCTGACCAAGACTAGAGTACAGGGCAAAGGCATCTCAAAAAAAAAAGATAAATAATATGGCTACAAATAATACACTAGCTGACCCGCGCAACTGCGTCTGCGTCACATTTTCCATTATTGCTCCACTCTTATTTGTCTTAGCGTGACTAATGTGCTATGTAACACTGAAATAATTTTTCAAATCGGAGTCAGCAGTTCCTCAGATTAGCGCGTTCAACCAACCAAACAAACAAACTCTTCTGGTTTATATTATTAGTATAGATAAGTAAATAGCATGACGTGTTATAGGACACATACCGACCAATACATATAAACACGTCGGAAGAATTACTCATTGTCCATTAGTTCTGAGACAGATTGTATTAAGAGAAGAGACAAAAAAAAAACTGTGAGCCATGTGCTGCGGAGAGACCACACTAACACTAAAGATCAGTGCCTATTCTGCTAACATGTTGAAGATGGACAGACGAAATTGTTTTCAATGCAAGTAAAACGTGGATAAAGCTGGCTGAGGAATGTGGAGACTGGCACAAGAAAAAAAAAGATCTAGGTATGCTTAGCAGTGGGCGAAGTTGGGATGTGGATTATAATGATGGTCTCTAAGAGATATTTTAATCGCTGAAGGAATTTCTAGCAGCTTAGAAATAAAAACCTTGGAAGAATGACGAGATAGAATTTGTTACCTCCTATTTAAATGTATCAGAAACTGCATAACGGGATAGTTATTACCAAATCTAATTACGTTTATTTTGCACTGGCAAGTAATTACCTCGTCGGGAGTCGCTGGCGTTTCCCAGCCACCGTAGTAGGCGCGGGCCTGCGGATTGAGAGCGTTGGGCAGCTCGCCATTCAGTCAGAACTAGGCCCGGGTCGACAGTGTGGCGCGTTGTGTTCCATGAGCGCCTCAAACAGATGTCAGCATAGTAGACTGGAACCGCTTGGGCCAGTGCCTGACAGAGTTGCGGAATTTGTTTGAAAGACTCACCGCGGCCCTGGAACGCAAAGGGCACTATGAGGAACTTGGGTTTTAGTCAGTAAGAGTCTGACACTCCTTTCTGCTCCGCCCAGAGCGGGAGAAGTCATTTGATGATACCCATCCTTTAAAAAAGTATAATTACCACATACTTTCCAATACTAATACCGGCTATATTAAACTAGAAACTCGAAATAGTTAAAATTAATAAACTATTTTATCTACTAGAGTTATGGGTATCGTCCAAAGTTAACGAGGAAAACTCGCACTAGGGATACCAGTCCCCTACATATATATTCCTACCTACTTGTTCCTCACCATATTATATGTGTTAACATATCAATACATATTTACGGTGCCATAAAATATAGTCGTAAACACAGTAATAAAATGGTCATTTGGATCATATTGATACCGACTGATAGGTTATGGGCAGTGACGTGTGAAGTGATAAATTCGAGTCTTTGGGGTAACATACCCTCGGTTTTGGTGACGTGGTGAGTACCAAATAAGTACTTAGGTACGTCCTGCCAGGGTTGCGGAATTTGTTCGAAAGAGTCACCGCGGGCCTGGAACGCAAAGGTCATTAGGAGAAAACACGGGTGGGTTTTAGTCAGTAAGAGTCTGACACTCCCTTCTGCTTCACCAAGGGCAGGAGGAGTCATTTGATGATTACCCATCCTTAAAAAAAATGATTTATGTAGTAACGTAAAGTAGAAGCTATCATCAAATAGATTTAGATACGAATACATACGAGTGTGTATTCCGTCCACTAGCGCCGCCAATCGTTTTTTTATTAATTGTGGTAAATTTAAGACACGTAGATAAAAACCGCTCTGTAGTGCACTGAAGAAATGTATCTATTATTTTTTGACAGCTATTTTTAATACATAACTCATGGCTAAATAGCCAAAACGGCAATTATTGCTAAAAGTGGCCACTTTTAGCAAAAATATCGACTTTGGCAACTATTTATGTTCTAAAGTACAAAACATAACTCTCAAAACATAATAAATACATTTCTTCAGTGCACAACAGAGCGGTTTTTTATCTACGTGTCTTAAATTTACCACAAGTAATAAAAAACGATTGGCGGCGCTAGTGGACGGAATACACGCTCCTAAGTTGGCGTTAAAAATCATAAAATATTAGAAGTGACCCATCAAATAAAAGTAAAAAAAGATAAACATCTTTGATGGATTAGGTGTCTATATTATAAAAACAAATACAAAATCCAGTTACAGTTACTTTTGAATAGTCAAGGTCAGTCAGTCAAATAGATGAAGCTAAATCTGCCGCACTAGTGACAAGAGCAGTAAGTTCTGCAGCAAAACATACTCACCGACCCTATCTCCAGCGCTGCAGTTGCACGTTCCAAAGAGAAGATACTATGGAGATGAACGTGCAAGAAACTCCATTGACACTCTTTTATTTCAGTGTTTACAAAATCATGGTTACAATCGTTAATGAAACAGTTAATGAATGAAAAAATACAATTCAAAAAAGGTTTACGCGGTGTCCTGCGTGAGCGACGAACGCTGCGCGACGCGACGCTGCGAACGCGATGAACGCGATCAACTCAACGGCATACCCGACATGCGGCCTATATGACAGTCTGCGGCGAGACGCGACGTAAGGCGGACTTGTTTTGAGGGCGACCAGATGCGACACCACGAACTACGTAATGGTTGATTCAGAAGCGTTGATCGCCGCAGTGTGTGAGCAAAGATTGTTGTGGGACAAAAAACATAAACATTATAGGAATCGTTTATTTTTAACTTTCAAGCAAAATTGTACTGTACTTCTCCATGATTCGAGTAGTAATGACCAAAATCACGTAGGACATTTGTCGCGTATAGCATCGCGTCGCATTACGTCGCGTCGTGTTGCGTCGTGTCGCGTCGTATTCGTCGCTCACGCAGGACACAGCGTTAGTCTATACAGTAT
The DNA here is from genome assembly GCA_963859965.1 of Ceramica pisi. Taxonomy (NCBI): domain Eukaryota; kingdom Metazoa; phylum Arthropoda; class Insecta; order Lepidoptera; family Noctuidae; genus Ceramica; species Ceramica pisi. Next base: position 2,937,905 of record OY982530.1, read on the forward strand.
TTCTATGTTTTTTTTGTGTCCATATTTTTCACAGTTTGACAGTAAATGGTGATTGCAGTTACGTAATTTTCTGTATTTGTATGTTTTTTTTTTTGGGACAAACCCGCCACACATTCCCAACCACTGCAACTACTGAAAGTCAGAATCAACAGTGGCGACCACCAGAAAAACGATGAGTTATTGAAGCCGGACGAGTCCCGGAGAAACGATTTAACTGTCTTGGATCCCGCATCGAAATTAATCAAAAGAGTACAGCGAAGGAGAAGGAAAAATAAATATAATTTCCACTCCACTCTCCTTATCAAGCAGGGGACGGATTTGAGTCAGACCAGTAGGCACCAAGGGACATATACAACTGGATTAAGCCCAGTTGCCAAGCACCACGGATTATACACAACACTGAAATTAATGGGTCCTAAATTGTGAGCTACTTTTGATTCCAGTAATAGGTATGGCAAAAACGCCTGAACGCACGGAATTTTTTCTGGTTCCTACAAGGTCCGTATAGTAAACTACCCCAGATGAAATCTGAATACTATCTAACATAATGTTACGTCCAGTCTGCCAAAGAATACACTCCCATAAGACGTGATGTGCAGATTATTCGTATTGAAGGTCAGCTGTAGAACATTGACATAAAGGTGAACGATATGTATGTATATCTATCTAGTGAATAAAATATGGTGTTAATGTAAGTATAACGTTCACACCATATTTATTTAACACAACATAGATACTTCAGCGTTCGCCGTTTATAGTTTGATGATTTTTGTCGAAACGAAATAAATGCACCTCATCAGATGGAAGTTCCATGTTCGATGACGTAAAATAATAACTAGGAACTAAAACTACTACTGTTTAAATAAGACACAGCACTCAAGGTAATCATCTATGTGTCTGGCACCGGAAAACGGAAAACTCCATAAGATAGTAATAAATCTTGATTAAATTATAATTTTTCGGTATACCTATTATGAAAAAATCTTGTCTTGTACATAATATATCCAATAGTTTCCATCTGAATTCAATAGTTTCCAATAAATACGCGTCTTATTAAGAAAAAATAGTTTACAATTTCACGCGATATTTTACAATTTTACTAATCGGTGTTTGCCATTTTCCGGTGACGTGAACATGTCTATCTTTTCCCAACAATGTTGCAGTCGACTTTCGATCTAACCAGATGCTGTTAAGTACCACAATTTTAAATAGAGCAACTGCTAATCTGACCTCCACAACCCAGTAACTGGGGAATACCTCACCACACAGCAATTATTTTATAACGGCACAATTTCCCAGTGATTTTGGGGGCCGAGTCACCCGCGTCCGTAGGAGAATACCCTTCAGTGAATCCCTACACGTGGTCCCCGGGTGGTGCTAAACAGGTGACACTAACCGCCTCCATAGTCTAGTGGTTATACCACATGATTCAAACCCAGAGGTCCCGGGTTCGATTCCCAGTGGAGGCAAATTTTTTGCTCGGTTTGGTGGTAGTACTTGTTCTAAGTCCGCCTGGCAAGCTACCACCATCATGTCTAAGTCTGTCGCCATAACAACCATGTTAACAGCATTGTGGTATTCCGGCAGTTAGAGGTATGATAGCCAGTTCCTCTGTGTAAGAGGATTCCGGGTGAAACTCGCTTCCATCTTCGGCCTAATCATCACTTTCCACCAGGTGAGATTTGGGCCAAGAGAATCCCCCTTTTTGTAAAAAAAAAAGACAATCTCCTACATGTTCCCACAGAAGTATGGCGCTAATTCTATTCTCTTTACGGCAAGTCTGAGTACGAACAACGTACAATCCAGAGGTATTTCTATTCGCGCCGTGCACCACGGACCGACGTTCATGCTATTAAAGTTACGTCCAGTTTCTGTAGAGATGTTGTTCCTTTTTCGTTTTGTTTTCGGTGCGATGCTGTTTTGTTTTTCGTTCTTGTAGATTTTTGAAAGAGCTGCAGAATCTTAGTAATAAACTATTTCTCAAACATGCTTGGAAATGTGAGCATTATATTGACAACTTTCTTCTAGATAAATCGAAATTGCTGTACTGGCCGAGCAAAAGTTGTATGAAAATCCATATCTATCGTGTTTTATGGCCAAATAAATTGAATAGTAAACTCATATCTTTCGTGTAATTTAAAAATGGAATGATCTTATATTCCGAAACATGGCAACCGAGGTAACTTATCAAAAGTTTTATTTAAATTTCGAACGGGCTTGGAAATAGAAAGCTGTTTATTGAAATAAAAAATTAAGTTTTACGCGGAAATAATTTTTTTGTTGTTGTTGGTTGTTCGACATTGATTTTGAAAAGTAATTGTATTTAAACCGCGCATTTTTTGAGAAAAGTACTATACAAGCCTTGGCCACAACAAGGCATTGATGGACTTACGTCTGTATGCCTCGGCTACGCCTCGGCCCACATTTACACGTCGTCCACCAATACCTAGGCTCTTTTGCTGGCCGCTGCGTATTGTACTATTTCTCAAACATGCTTGGAAATTTGAGCATTATTTTGACAACCTTCTTCGAGATAAATCGAAATTGCTGTACTTGTCGAGCAGCGGCCAGCACAAGTCGTATGAAAGTCCAAATCTGTCATGTTCTGCGGCCAAATAAATAACATAGTAAACTCATGTGTCGTGTCATTTAAAAATGGAGCGATCTTTTATTTCGAAACATGGCAACGAAGGAGGTAACTTATCAAAGGTCTTATTTAAATTTCGAACTGGCTTGCAAATAGGAAGCTCTTTATGAACACTTTTACGCGGGAATATGTTGTTTGTTCGTTTTTTATATATTTTAAAAAGTAATTGTATTTTAATTTCCGCGCATTATTTGAAAAAATTAGTGTACAAGCCTTGGCCACAACAAGGCATTGATGGACTTACGAAATTACGTATGCTTTGGCCCACATTTATACGATCGTCCATTTATGCCTCTTTTGCTGGCCGCTGCAGTAATTAAGTATTATAAATGCGAAAACGGCTGTTTAAATTTTTTTGCAGAGATTAAATTACTTGGAATGGGCTAAAGGCTTTTATCCCGATCATATTCGTAAGAGATTGTGCCCAAAAATTCCACGGTCTTATCCCACCGGCACCTTCTACCGTTGGATCTAGACGCACTGCAAATAACTATCTCTATCTTGTTCCTTTTCCACCAGTTCGCACTTAGCATTTCTAAACTTTTTATATAATGCAAACAGTAAAGGAGTGAAACTCTCTGCTTCAACTCTAATCTCTTTAAATTTTCCGATTTACACGCGGGCGAAGGCACTTGCAGAAGCTGTGTTATGAATTATAGGCGACATATTAGGCTAAGGTGAACTTTTCTGAGTGAGATTTGTTAGTGACAGATGCCTAGCAGAAATATTTTCTATCCGTAAAAACAGACAGTTAGAATACAAAATAAAAACTGATCATAAAATAGGTCACTAGAAATCTATAAACATTTTGAGTTTTATTTCCTCTGAAACTGAGGTCCACGTGGAAGATTAAAGGATATTAAACATAACTGCGTACCTACTTAAAAATCCTAAATAAATAACATGATTTTCTTTGCCGAGAATCATATTTACTGTATCTCTAACATTTTTTATTTAGAATTCCAGATTATTTACACTATGCAAGACTTCTTTTGATTGGGGTTAAGTAGAAAAATTGATAAAATGTAAAAGCAAATACAAAATGGATTCATGACTAGACAGATGTAAGAAAAATCACTATAACAGATATATATATACCACTGCTGGGCTAAAGCCTCCCCATATTTTTTTTTTCTCACCTGATGGTAAGCGATGATGCGGTCTAAGATGGAGCACGCTGGTCTAGAAGTAACCTATTCACTCTTGACTTAAAAACTCCCAGGTTGTCGCTATTAGGAAACACAGACTACGGCAAGGAATTCCACTCTTCTTTTCAAATCAATTCTTCCAGACTCCTGCGCCGCTTCGATATAGCCCTCGTGGTGCTTGTCCAGGTCATCTCGCCACCGCTTTCTGGGTTGACTCCGGCGGCCCTGTCTATCCGCTTGCACCCATTGCTTAAAGATTTTTGTCCAGTGGTCTTAATATATTTAAAATAATGTTAACGCTAGCTTTATTTTCTATCAGTGAAACAAAACTTTGTATTTGAAATAGTCATTCTACCAGAGATCATCGAAATAACAAACAATGTTTTGGAGAATGTAGCTTACTTACATAGGAGTAAGTTTATTCACTGAATTACATTAGAATTTAGAATTTAGAATTTATTTATTTCCCAAGGTAAGTGCTACATAGTATACCGCAACTTAAGACTAAGTATAATTCAAAATAGGTAAGTACTCAATAAGTTCACAAAACATAGGTACGTTAATTATGTTCGAACATTGTTAACTTAATTAAAGTAAACGAATTGGCGGTATACAGTTAAAAATTCTTTACCTTCCGTGCTAGTCAAAGACTGTGTTACGGCAAGGTAAGGATTCTCGCTCCAGAAATACCAACTGTAACTTAATTGTCATAAGAACGGTTCTCCAATGTTTATGGTCATAAAGAAAAATACAAAAGATGCGATAACAGCTAATGAGTTTGGCGTAAACTAGTGGTATATGCAAAAATATCAGACAACATCACTTTTAACAAAACATAAATGTTAAATCAGTTTTGAGAATTGATAATAATTATGCTAATCTGATTTGAAATTAACACAGCTACACTTTATTCAATAATGTATCTAGGTACCAGTATAGTATTTTAACATACACATACATATGTAGGTATATAATATAAATATATATATACATAAGTAAGAAGTTATTTACATATAAATTAGTATATTTTGTTTATTTAAGTATTAGACTATAATTATTATATAATTTACTTACATATTTGTATAAATTTTTCTGTCCGTTCATAATCTAAACTACTCAGAAACTCATCCAGTGCCCTCCTGCAAATAGAACTCGTCATGTCTTTTAAGGTCTCAAACTTACTTATGCGATTATAAAGTAATGGGGCTAGGAAATAAGAAAAACATTGAGCAAAAGAAGTTTTACATGTGGGAACTTTATAAACTTCATGTGTTCTTCTACTGGATTGGTTAGTAGGTCTTTGGCAGAAGTGTTGTCTCAGAACAATGCTTTTAATGTAAAGTTGACGAATATTCAGGACCTCAAACTCTGTGTATAATTTTGACGTAGGGTATCTAAAGGGTTTGAAATTAATAACTTTTATTATACACCTCTGAGCGCGTTCGACTACAAGAAGCGTACTTTTTCGTGCACCACCCCAAGCGGCAATACCATAAGTGGCGATTGATTGACATAAAGCTAGGTAAACAAGTCTGTTAGTCTTTCTGTCTCTGAGGTTTCTAATTTTTTTGTAAATAGGTATTAGTTTGCGTATTCTAGATTTAAGTTTACTGATATGTGGTTTCCAGTTCAAATTTTTATCAATTTCAATACCCAGATATTTGATACTATTAGTTGATGATAAAATATGGCAATCGCAATCTCTGATAGCAAGACAACAATTAGAAGAATGCGCTTTCAAAAGATAATCTGAAGGTGGTTGCAGATTGTTTCTTATGCTAAAAGTGATATATTTGGTTTTATTTAAATTTAACGTGAGTAAATTGTAGTCAAGCCAATTTATTATTTTTTGGAGCCCATTTTCAGCTGATGTTTTGACTTGTGACCATGTTGAATGTTGAAATAAAATAACCGTATCGTCTGCAAATGTAATAATTTTTGATTCAGGTATGTCAGTATTGCATAAATCATTAACATAAATGAGGAACAAAATAGGCCCAAGTACTGAACCTTGAGGTACTCCAAAGTCAATTTTTAGCTTTGTACTAGTAACATCTCCGATTTTTAATGTTTGTGTCCTGTTACTAAGATAATCTTTAAAAAGTTCCAATGGCAAACCCCTGATACCTATAGACTCTAATTTACGAATCAGTAAAGAAATTGATACTGTATCAAAAGCTTTGGCTAAATCTAAAGATACACCTAAACATTTCTTTTTGCCATCAAGATTCCCGGCTATGTTGGTAACTAAGTCCTCTACAGCATCCACAGTTGATTTGTTTTTTCTAAATCCATATTGATTTTTAGCTAAGATATTATTTTTCTCTAAATAACTGTATAATCTGTAACTAATCACTTTTTCTAAAATTTTTGATAAAGTCGGTAGCAGTGAAATCGGACGATAGTTACTGATATTGTCTTTTTCTCCTGATTTGAATATAGGCACAACAATGGACTCCTTCAGAGCGTTTGGAAACTTGCCAGAAGACAAACACAAATTTATTAAATAAGTTAATGGTGTTATCAGTATATTGATATATTTTTTGATAAATAGTGATGATATACCATCCCAACCAGTAGTATTAGTATTCTTCAGTGACATAACAATTTTGTGTACCTCTAATTCATCTGTTTCCAGAAGCATAAATGAGTTCAATGGAGTGTTATTATACTTATAACCTTTGACTAGATCATCTTCCGTTATTTTTAATTTATGTAGAATATTGTTTGATAGTTTAGCCCCAATATTAACAAAAAAACTATTAGCATAATCAACGGATTCCTGCGGTGTTGACTTAACACGTAGCAACTCATTTGGAATTTTAGATTTCTCCAACACATTCAAATTACATACACGTTTTATGATATTCCAAGTCTTTTTTATATCATTTTTCCTTTTGGCTAAGTTACGTTTATCGTGCTCATTTTTTAAATTATGTAAAATATTGTTGCAATGATTTCTATAACGTTTATAGGTAGTTTCTAGGTGCTTGTCATTAGGTGATTTTAACTGTCTTTTATGTAATGTGTCTCTAAATCTCATACAACGTAATAATCCGGGGGTTATCCATTGTTGATGAGTTTGTTTTCTGCTTGGTATTACAGTTGTTTGCGTGCTTTTTTTAATTATTTCAGATAATTTTTTTATAAACACTTCAGTTGCTTTATTGGGATCGGCTAATGATGTTATGTTTGAAAAATCAATTTCGTTAATTAGGGTGTCAGCAATATCATAATTGATTTTTTTTAAGTTTTTTTTATGTTTGTCGTAGACAGTACTTTGTTGCGATAAAGGTATATTCAAATACAAACTGCTATGATCAGTCACAGATGACTCACAAATCACAGTCAACATTTTAGAATTAGATTTAACAAAACAGTGATCAAGACATTTGTTAAGACGAGTAGGAAGAGAATGACTAGGTAAGAGACAATGGGTTGCAAGTAAATCTAAATACTCGTCTGATTTTGACTCATTGTTATGGGTACCAATATCTATACTGATATCACCAGTTAAATAAATATTGGGTATGTGTTTCAGTTTAATTAAAAGCTCATCTAAAGAACAAAGAAAATTTGTTACTGAAACAAAGGACGGTGATCTATACATACAAATAAAGGCATGCGTTTTATCTATTTCGACTATTAGACAATCAGCATCTGCAGAATTTGGTTCATACACTATTAAATTTGCCAAACTACTTTTTGTGTATAAAACTACACCACTATTCTGATTGATATGTTTTTGAGTGTGGTAGGCATCGTATTGTTCGATTTCAGGAATTAAGTCTGAACTTTGTAACCAACACTCTGTTAGAATGATAATGTCGTATTCTAATTTACTCCTCGCCATAAAAAGTCTAAAATCTTCAAAGTTTTTATGTATACTTCGAATGTTCTGTACAATTATTTTAAGAGATGGTTCATTATTAATTCCATATTGCAAAAATGATTCCGGATCCTCAACCAAAAAGGAATCACCAGCGTTGATATTATTATCAACATCGGTGATCACATCCTCTAAAATGTTACACATTGTTTACAAAAAAAAAAAATAAGAACGAATTTTAAGGGTACAATAAGTTTGGTTGAGGGATAAAGTTGCCGATATTTGTGAGAGTAGTAGTAGTAAATATAAGAATTGTTTATCAACGGACATGGAGCAATTATAGGATATAATAAAATAGTAATGCGATATATGCATAACATCAGTATAAAATAAACAAATACATAATAAGCTTTATAGTAGTAATGTAGATATATAAAAAACTGGTAACAAAGAATAACAATAATTGTAACAATCTGGTGTGTGACATCATAATCTAGGTTTAAACTAAAAAAAGTACGAATGGAACAGTAATGTACTAGAAGAGCAATTGGCAGAAAAGACGCTGAAAAATACCGTAATTTGATAGAAAAGCTGCCATTATATAGTCATTGTATTGCCAAATCTTTAATTTGATTCAGGGTTTTAATGACTATGGCAGATTGGCCCTCTTCCTTGCGAAGTAAGATATTTCCTCGAGATACCCAGCAATATTTGTACTTTCCATTTTTCACTAATTCTCGAGCAGCTGCTAACATCTTTTTTGACAAAGGCGTCAGTGCTTCAGATATGTAAACTCGTGAAAAATCTCCACTAAGACCCAAAATTTCTGTATTCAGTGGTCTTTCCTTGTTTTCGAGGTTATATTTTTTAGACGCCTTTATAATTGATTCTCTCTTCTTGGCGTCGTGGTACTCCACAACGATTGGACCATCAAATTTACCTCTTCTGTATATATTTGTTGTTGCATCGATAGGCGGTATATTTAGAGTATTGTAAATGTTCTGAACCAATTCATATACGTTTTCTTTATCACGGCGTGGAATATTCCTTATTTCAATAGTATTCTTGATAAGCTGCTTTTGCAATTCATTTAATTGAAATTCTAGCTCAGTAACCCGTACATTTTCTGCTTCGTATTTAGTTTCAAGGTTTTGCACCCTACCAGCTATTTCCTTATAATTTTCAGCACTCTGCTCCAGTAGTTTTACTATCTGAGAATTAGACTCGAGTATCTGGTGATTCTGTTGCTTAATCTCATCAATTTCAGCACTCACTCCTCCCGTCCTCCCGTCCTCTTACTCCTCTTTCCTCAGAACCTCTTGACTTTTCCGCTCTAACTCCTTCTCATTTTCTAATTGGACGGCCACTTAATGCTATACCTCATCCACAGGTCTCTGATTGCAACATTAATCGTCTGGAGCGCTTCAAGAGAATAGAGCACATCAAACAGCACTTCTGGCAGCGTTTCTCACTTGAATACGTAGCTCTCCTGCAGCAGAAGGTGAAGTGGCGATCTTCGAAGACAGAGCTGAAGCTAGGCTCTCTTGTCCTCATAAAAGACAGAGCTCTTCCTCCTCTACTTTGGTCTTTAGGAAGGGTAACAAAGGTTTACCCAGGCAGCGATGACATAGCAAGAGTTGCAGAGGTAAAAACAAGGAGGGGCACCATAAGGAGGGCTTTCAATAACATTTGCCCCCTTCCAGATTTTTGAAGTCATCACTTCAACCCGGGCAGCATGTTGGGAATCGCACCCAACACACACGCAGGCGGCTCGCGCAGGCGACGTGAGCAACCTACGCGTCATCATCGCGATCGGCGAGCAGCGAACCGGCTGGCCGGCGCGCTTTCGCTTCCACGACGACCACCGCGACGGACGACACTCTTAAACGCTACATTAATTATTTCCATGTTTGTCCGGGACAATTACATTGTTTGTAAAATAGAACGGCAATATACCAAGCCTATTTAGTACTTACAGTCCACTTTTATTTCATCCTCTACGAGCAGTTCGAACATTGGTATATATATATATAGAACTATTCCATTTACTAATTTTATTCAATTATTACTACATTTTAAAGCTTTTAAAAACATAAAAAAATAGTACCTAGCCCACCGGTATCGGGGACAGGGTCCAAGCTACCGGCGGTCAGGTCTCTAGAGAGAGGAATTCCCTAACAATACGAGCCGTGTCCAGAAGTACTAGCTAGCTAGCTAGTAGCTTGCTCAATCAAACCATTGACCCAGCTGCCTAACAACAATACGACAATTTTATTATTATTTTTAAATTCAAGTTCCCCAGATTGTAGCTACCAGGAAACACATATTCCAGCAGAACATTCTACTCTACAGCTGTACACACAACGAAAGTATTTCCAAATCGTTTTGTTTTAAAATATTTGGTTTGAATTCGGCAGGTATTGTTAGTCTGCAGCAACAATACTTGAACACTAATTCCTAACTCATGTGGACTAAATACAACATTTTAGCCATCGAAATTCTGTCCACATTTGAATTTAGTTGACATTGACGTTTGAACAACAGTGTTTAGACTCGTTAGCATAAATACCTAATTTTAATGCATTTGTTTCGATGTAAATCCCAACTGAATTCCCACGACAGAAATGTTGGAATCAGTCATTCGAATACAGTACTGGTATTTGAATTGACGTGTTCGTGGTCAAATTAGCAAAATGGTTACATTGGCACCGATGACATTAACTTGTTAGCTAGGTTCTTTAAGGTGTGAAATGGGTAGAAAAGGCGACCACTCGAATATGACTACTATCTATGAACGTGGACGAAGCAATTCTATTTGCTTTGTCTACGTGGTGGAGCGCAGCGCAGAGCGTTTTTTACTGTCAAACAATTATCTACACTGTGTTTATTGAAATAATATCTAAAATAAGTTAAAACGTAGTCACTGATGCTTTTTCGGAATATTATTTGTTGTATTAATTTATTTATATGAGGACAATGTCGATAATAATAGTTTGACAGTGAAGAATGATCTGAGCTGCGCTCCGCCATATGCGCGTCGCCCCTATGGCCACGGGCACAAAGTCCGGGAACGCAGAGCGGCAGCGACGCAGCGACGGTGACATGGGCAGTGGCGCGTTCAAATAAATACATTTATATGGAACTGGCCAGGAAGACAGCGGTGCGGGGAGCGGCACGGCGGCGTTGAAAAAGCGGTGCGCGTTATTCGAGTGGCGCCCTCGCGTCTGCATTGCGCGTTCGCAAACAAGACACTAATATCTCATAATTATAGCACCCGCTTCGTGACCGGGTCTGCGCCACCGCACCGCCGCCGCCGCCGCTCCGTGCCCTCTGACTTTGTTCTCGCAACCTAAGGATCGTCACATGATCAATACGTGAACAATCCCTTATCCTACTATTTCCTACTAATAATATTATAAATTCGAAAGTTTGTGAGTATGTATGGATGTTTGTTACTCTTTCACGCAAATACTACTAAACCGATTACGATGAAATTTGGTATGTAGGTAGCTGAAGACCCAGAGTAACACATAGGCTAAGTAACATATATACTTTTTATCCCAGAGTTCCCGAGGGATCGGGATTTACACGGGAATAACGAGAATTTATACGCGGACGAAGTCGCGGGCGGCCTCTAGCATTTTTATATTTCGACATTAAAATTGTCATTACTAAATATTCGCACTTCGTCTACAAGGCCTCAGGACTTGTGAGTCTGTATGAAATACCATACTCTAAGACTAAGTCAAATGGTGATCAGACAAACATAGCAGTTCTAGCACAACATAGTAACCTGTGCAAAGTGTTCATAAAACCGTGTTAAGTTGTACTCTTTAAGTACAACTTAACACGGTTTTATGAACACTTTTTATGCCTGTCTCGTTATGAGCACTTTATTAGCTTTATATCGGCACTAAGTCGTAGGTACCACCTGCGCTATAAACAGGCAATATAATTTGGAACATAGTTTAGCAATATTATGTGCCTACAAGGTTGCCTAGGTAACTGGAGGTCTAAGAAGACCATTTTAGCAGAATCTGCCGGTCGATTCTGTCGACATCTCACCATGATCACTTAGGTGGAGTGAACGACAAGTGAGCTGTCATGCCATCTTGGTTGACAGCTCAATTGTCGTTCATTTCACTTCGACATGTTTACAGAATCGCACTGCTGAAAGTCTGAAAGCACATCACGCAACCAGACACTGCAAAATTTTCCAATCAACTTTTGAATGTAATGCGTTAGCGATAAAGATGAAAATGAAATTTGACGGATTTTTGTGTGATTAATATTATGATTCTACTAAAGTGACCTTTTAAGACCCATTGAGCAAGGCCTTTATAACGCATTGTGTACTTACAAGTGGAAAAATTGTGATCTATCTTGCGATTTCTATTGTAGGTACGATTTTAAAATACGTTTATTGTATAGCTTCTGCATAGATTAAGATTTTTGAAAATTAGTCGAAGATAAAGTGATCGCGTAGTAAATCTGTTTTCAGACTACGCTATAATATAATAGTATATAGGTCATAGCACAACAATATCGCGCACCATACATTGTCAATAATATATAGTACAGTACAGTGTGATCGTGTCCATAATAATGTATGGTGCGCGATATTGTTGTGCTATGAGCTATAACGCGTGTATCTGACATCGACGCACAAACGATTTCCATGGGTCCAGGGCATGATTCTGGACACCCTAGGCTTAGAATTTTTCGTCGGCTTTTTTCTCATTTTTTCATTTTTTTCAAGGGTTTTTTTACTTTAGACTGCTCATAATCGTTATTCTGACCTAACCCAATGAGATTTTTAATAAAAAATAATTAATTAACTAATTTCACTAAAAAGAGCAATCTGAATAAAACCACAAATAGTTATCAGCTCAGCTGAGCTGATACTTATTTGTGGTACTCTTGAAAAAATTGAAAAACATGAGAAAAGAACCAACGAAAAATTCCAACTCTGGGGTGTACAGAATCATGCCCCGGACCCATGGAAATCGTTTGTGCGTCGATGTCAGATACACGCGGTATACTATATGCTATTATATTATAGCGTAGTCTGAAAGCAGCTTTAGGCTTTGGAAGGTAGTACTGTGATATGATCTCTTAGATTTATGAAGGAAATAAATTAGAACGAAAACAAAGGAACAAGAAAATCATGACCAAAAAAGATTGACGTATCAAAGCGTTATTTACAATCTACTAACAAAAAAAATATCGTTTATCATAATTTTTAACTTGAACTGAGCTAGACTAAGAGGCACTAGAGGACGTTAACAACCGGGATTAGCACACTTGTCAAGCACATTGGATTTTAAATAACCATTTATATTGAACGGGTCCAAGATTGTCAGCTGAAAATTTATTGAAATAGAACACAACACAAAACAACAACAACAACGACAAAAATCGACCAGAAAAAAACGACAAACACAATTTACCGCCTGCTTTAATTTCCCTGCATCTGTGTTCCCGAACGCTTATAACCCTTATATCTTTCAAGTTAGAGTGAACAGGCTCCTTCTGGGTAAGCTCGCTCCATCGTAGACTTTGTCTTTGTCATCTCTGACCAAGACTACAGACTAAAAAAAAAGACAAATAAAATTGACTAATTAAATTATTCAGTTGTTTTAACGATTAAATGATCATTAATTTACTCTGCTGGCCTTAGTTTATCACGTGTGGTTCGAGTTATGGTTCTGTCGTTAAAAATTCTACCATTGTACGTATAGGCGAGCACTTTTATTTTATTCCTGGAGGCTTATTTAGCTATGCAACTTATTAATCAATGCTTGTGTGTGCATTTTGTTTAATAGTATTATAGTGCACTAGCTTTTAAGTGATAAATAATATTTATTTATTTTTTTGTGTCATGTATTTTTACGTTTATTATATTGCATACTATTGTATAAATTCAAGTTCTTAAAATGTAAAAAAAAAAACAGCTGGGGAGTTTGTTGGTCACTTCTTCTCCACAGCTAAAACACTAGAAAGTGGTGACGAGCGAGCGTTTTGGGGACTGTCTTTTGTAAAAAATTGACGTTCAAAACGTGCTGGCTCTCAGCCTAGTTAGAATAAATAATTTTAAATTTTCGAAAAACAAACGTTAAACAAACAAAAATAACAATAACACAAGAACAAAATAAACAATTTAAAAAAAAAACAGCTAAAAAAAAAACAAAAAAATTATAATCTATGGCTTCACAAACATGATTGTGTTTGAATGGAAATGTATACGTAGAATTGAAGCCAACAGTTCTTTAACTGCTACAATAAAGACACACCACCATTCTCTTCACCGACTACAAAAAGTAATCAACGAAAATCTCACATTAACTGCAGAGTTTAAAACCACAAACAACAATAGTCTTGGTTGAAGACTATTGTTTAATCACGCTCAGTAATTAAAGACTTGAAAGTTTAACCTGAACCGTTTTCTAAACACCTTTGCAGTGTGGAAAACGTCTGTTTTACATTACTCGTCGCGGTCGCCTAGATTCTAAGAACCACAAACAAGTTATCTTGGTAAGTATACAGACTTTAGCTAGAACAGGGCTGTACGGAGAGCACTAGAGGAGAAAAATGTAATTCAGTCCTACAAGTCAACGTTGAGAGCTTTCTGACAGTAGTCTAACACAATTTTATTGTTATAAATGTCATTTCGTGCTTAGATAGGAGTGCTAAGAACGAGTGTGTTTGTATTTTCGAGAAGCTGAAAGTTTATGATACTATGTTTTAATCAAACTGAGTAAAATTTTAAAAAAAATCTAGGAAAAAAAACATTAGTTTTTGGTATTTCCATATTATGAGACACACAGTAGCGCCATGCATGGTCAGAAAAAAGAATCACGTATAACGTACGTACGAATGACAAAGTTTCAAAGCATTCAGGAGCGAGCGCAATCTCATCCTTATGTTCCAAGCACGGCAGGGAATGGAAAGAAAAAGTGACATTATTTTATTAACCAACTTCCCAAAAAGGGGGAGGTTCTCAATCCGGTTGTATTTTTTTTTGTTTGTTACCACATAACTCCGACAAATTATGAACCGATTTGAAAAATCTTAAATTTTATCAAAATCGGTTTCAAACTTTGGATTTTAAATCGAAATAGCTGGAATTCGTTTACTTGGATGATGGTTTTATGTCATCCAAGTAATCGAAATTGCGTATTTTGCTATTCTGCGATTTTGCAGTGGTGTTGTTAGGTGTGGGGTACCACTAAAAAGTGAAAAAACTTTTTACAAAAAAATACAAAAGACTTTCAAAAAAAAAACACTAGCATTTAAAAAATAACTTTAATTTCGGAAGTCGGTGTCAAAATACGAAGAAACTAATAAAGTTATCTTTTCTTTGTAGTGTTTTTTTTGGAAGTCGGTTCTATTTTTTTAGTAACATGATGTCACATAACTGTAATTGTACATCTAGGTATCTTAATTGTTATTTCTTAATGAATTATTATAAACTCGTATGAAATGCAATATCTACTAATCAATCACGTGGATATAATGCAGTCAGGGCTTTCTGGGATCAATTAGTTATTTTATATTTATGACTAATAATTAATAATCTCTGTTTGTTCACGTGTAATAAAAAGATATTTATATATACAAGAAAAAATAGTTTATCATCTAAACAGTTTATCTAGAAATCTACAAAAATATAATTAAACAATAATATTTGTATAATACCAAGGCGTACTGATTTTTTTTTAAATCATGCTGATTTTTAAGATTTTCAAATTATTAAGATTTATGTATCAGCGAAGGTTATTAAAAATGCGTATACCTGTAGTTTTCTGCGGGTTTTTTATCATTGATGGTTCTCTTTGTCTAGACTAGGCCATCTGGGCTGTCACCTTTTTAAACAGGATATATGTAGATATCCTCTGGGCAGTGCAGAAGGGAGTATCAGACTGTAACTAACTAAAACCCAATCGTTTGCCTCTGTATAACCTTTGCGTTCCAGGGTTGCGGTGACTCTTTCGAACAAAACCATATAAAATTCCATGCCGCTATTGAAAAAATCTTTATCCACAAATTTAAGTACGCAAAAACTAAATTACCAAGAACAAAACCATGCAAATCAAAGACTAATAAAATCGCACTGTGCACTTCTAAATACTCGAATCCATAAATTTAGCACAAACCAATATAATTGTCTTCACACAAGCAAAACAACTGTAATTGCTCTACAACCCGAACAACTAGTTTCAATAAATGTCGCATCGAACTTTAAAAAAAGATACTAATAAGAAAACAACTAAAATCAAACCCTAAGACGATGTCGATAAGGTTAAAACTCCAAATCAAGAAACAAATACAAATCTGCCTGTTAAAGGGAAAATATATGAACAACCATTAAAAAGTTCTGCTTCTGCAATACAGGAACGGATGTTCAGAATTTATAACATAGTAGCTGGTGCCTCGGAGGTCGTTCAGGTTAATTTATTCCTTGCTCAGTGCCAAGCATAAGGGCGTTGTTAATGTATCATTTTATTAAATTACTAGTACAGCACTTGGTTTATTAAACGTTGGATAAAAAAAAAAACTACTTACTAAGTCTCGTTCAAACCAATTTTCGCTGGTAGTTACAGCAAAAAATATATCATGTATATTACCATGTAAACTACCAGCAAAAATTAGTTTGAACGAGATCTAGTAATTAGTTTTTTTTTTTTAATACGTCATAAATCGTAAATCGCAACTTTTGCTTATAATATAATACAAACGAGGATTGTACGGAACCCTCGGTGCGCGAGTCTGACTCGCACTTGGCCGGATTTTTTGTCACTCTGTCGGACTGTTTCTGCTAATCTCCGAAATGGCTGGACCGATTTTGACTGGATTTTCACTAGCAAATTGCATAATTATGTGATATGAAGTAAATTAAGTTAAAAAAAGATTAGGACTCTGTGCAAATAAAAAAACGAAGCCCATGAAACTGTGAATAGACGCGGTCGAAGTCGCAACCATCGCGACGGTAGTTGACAATAAAAGTATTCTGTTCAAAAAGGCAATTTCGTATAATTCACACACTTGATTCTCAACTTCGCTAAAAAATATGAATACACAAATACAAACCTAATACAGTTTCGCTCAATGTTTGTATTGGATTACACGCGGTTCTTGTGGGAGTCAATTTTATATTTTTGCTTTGTTCAACTGTTTGAAATTATTTTAATGTTTTCCAATTTATTCGAGGTCTGGAATGTTTGCGGTACCAAGGACGTTTCGAATTGTTTTGTGAGATCGTATATCGTCGCTACCATTCATACCTCTGTTTGTACCGCTGTATTTTATTGATGATTCAACATCATCTCACATCGGCCTAGCCTTTTCCCAACTATATTGGGGTCGGCTTCCAGTCAAACCGGATTCAGCTGAATATCAGTATTTTACGTGGAGCAGCTGCCGACCCGACCTCCACAACCCATTAACTGGGTAACATTGTACTCCTTGGCAAGACTGGTGTCAGATTTTCTGGCTTCTGACTATCCATAACGACTGCCAAAGATCTCCAAATGACAGCCGGGACCAACAACTTAACGTGCTTTCCGAGGCACGGGGGAAACTCGGTATGTTCAGATGGTCACTCATCCACAGACCAACCTCGGCAAGCGTTGCTTAACCTTGAAGATCGACCTGTGTGGCTGTTATTATTTAGCCACGAGCTCCTCCGAGGATTCAACATCATTTGCCTAGCCTTTTTCCAACATGTAAATTGGGGCCGGCTTCCAGTTAAACCTGATTAAGCTTAACACCAGTAATTTATGTGAGACGAGACTCCTTACAGCGGGTCTAATAATACCCATTCAACATTGAACCTAAAGCGTTAGCGATAAAGTTGAAATTGAAATTTGACAGATTTTTGTGTGGTTAATATTATGATTCTGCTAAAGTGACCTTTTTAGACCTACTGATCTCCACAACCCCGTAACTGGGTAACACCATACTCTTGGCAAGACGTGGGTCAGATAATCTGGTCTCTGACATGATTGTCTGGAGTCTATAGTCCACGACTGCCAAATATCTGACAACTCTCAAATTAGAAAAATATAGAAAACCACACTACAAAACTTTTATGAATGAAAACAGTTGCCCATTGAATTTAAACATATTGCTTGTATGTCCTTTTTTGGAACATGAACATGAAAATTTAGGCTAATCAGAGTTACCGTAACCCAAAAATTGATGTTGCAAAGGTTGTCGAGTGCATCACAAAAACTGACTTCTCACCTATTCTCAACTCTAATGACCCGAATAAAGCCGCTGAATCTTTTGTGTCTATAATCTCTTCCGCTATTACAGCACACACTCATACAACAATTACCCCAAGTAGACGACGCACCCTTAAACCATGGATTACCCCAGGCCTCTTAAGGTGCATACGTCATAGAGAAAAATTATATCTGAAGTTTAAAAAACATCCAGACAACGAAAACAGCAAGGTAATTCTGATCCGCTACCGTAACTTTTGTAATAATTTACTGAAAAAAGTTAAAACAACCCGAAAGCTGCATGGGCTCTTATCAAGCAGATAGCGAATCTAAACCAAACCAGAACACCGTCTTCAGAGCTCCTAAAATGCAGTGCTAATCCCTCCCAATCAGTAAACATGGTGAATGAATACTTTGCTAATGTGGGCAGACTTTTGGCATACAAAATTCAAAAATCTGAAGCTCATAATAGTACATTTAGCAATTATCATTGCAGTTTTGCTAAATCGACAGTGCTACATTCAATGGCACTTTACGAGGTTGACGGTTCCGAGATAAATAATAATTATTATCCTGAACCTAAAAGATAAATGCGCCATTGGTTTTGACGGCATCCCTACCTCAATTGTGAAAGCTACTAGAGTAATTATAGTCCCTGTGCTTGTCCACATTTTTACTTTATGCCTGTATCTTCCCAGACATCTTTAAGACCGCGGTTATCCACCCAATCTATAAATCTGGAGACAAAAACAGTGTCACTAACTATAGACCTATATCAGTACTTACGACTTTATCCAAAATAATGGAGAAGGTTATTAATATTAGATTAAAAAAAATTCTCACAAAATTCAATATACTAGCTAGTAACCAATTTGGCTTTAGAAGTGGCAAAAGTACTGATGATGCCGTGTTGGAACTAACCGGTACCATCGTTGATAATTTTGAAAATTAGCAAAAGACACTGGCTATTTTCCTTGACCTATCGAAAGCCACACTGTTTCTGTTTCCATACTCCTCTCGAAGTTATATGATGTTGGTATACGCGGCACAGCCTGGGATATGTTCAAAAGTTATCTCACTGGACGAACACAGTGCGTAAAGGTAGATAACCATGTTAGTAGAAGGGAGATGCTCGCTTTAGGTGTGCCTCAGGGCAGCGTGCTTGGCCCGAGTCTCTTTCTTATTTATGTGAATGAGCTGTGTCGGCTATCTCTCCCTAACTGCAAAATAGTAACTTACGCAGACGACACAGCTCTAATAATTCATGGCCGCAATTGGAGTGAAACTCGTAGAAATGCTGAGCTAGTCCTGATTATTGTCATAAAATGGCTGTCTACAAATCTGTTAACTTTAAATATCGACAAAACTAAGTTCATTACCTTTTCTTTAAATAAGACAGGCCAACCCCAGACTCCTTTTGCTCTCCAAACCCATACCCGCTTGAGCGGACACGGGGTCTACTTTGCTACCATTTAACAATTTGACGTAGACCGCGGCAACGGTCGCATTCCGACCTTTCCAGCAAAAACTACATCTGTTGTCAAATTATGTCCATTTCTGTCTAACACACGGTATTTCAATCCTTTTGCTCTTTTCCACTCGATTTTTTGACATTTCATACATGCTAAAAATACAAAATACGCCACGGGCGAGTCCATTTTTAAAAAGAAATTAAATTTTTAGTCAGTCTGTGCTATGACGCGAGTTGCGCAATGACGTAGCTGTCGAATAAACTTGTTTATAATGTTGTTTGTGAGTGAATTAGTGTTATGTAATGTTTTATGGGTGCCTTGTGATGTGATTAATGTGTGTGCAAGTGAAAATAAACATGTTGGTAAGTATTAGCATGTTTTTTTATGATTTTCCTATCCCTTGTTACACAAGGCGTCCATGTTGTCAGAACGCTATCGTAATTGATTAATTATTAAGTCTAGCTACTTGTTCTGACTAAAAAGTAATTATTATCGCATTTTATGTTTACTGGGCAATAGATTTCAGCCAAAACATAAACAAAACAAACGAAATTTACGTTATGATTAGAATTTTTGTTCCGTGGGTCGGAAGGTAAATAATGCAAAATGGCGGGAAATGGCTAATGTTTGGTGGTAGTTTTTTTTTTTTTTATATATGTTTTTGTACGGTGGAGTATGTTGTTTGTTATTTATCGTTTTTAGATATAACCCAGCTACCCATACAAGTCATAAAATATATATGTTATCGATTTACTTTTTAAATTATTCCTGTTCAAAGTTCACATAATGTGTTTTTTTCACCAATATTCAATGTTTACAAATTAATTAAAAAATATAGAAACTAACCGTTATCATACACTTAACGTAAGTATAAACAGCTGTTAATCGGCTTTACAAATAACGAAACACTTGAGTGGTACCTCTAATAGGAGGCGACTAAAAAATGTTAACGTAAACAAAAACATCTGGCGGGCAGCTGCCCGCCAGATGATATTTGACCCCGAGCGGTCAACGTCATCACGTGACATGTGCCCGGACCGTGCAAGCGGTTGTGCAAACCTTAGTTCTGACACTATTTGTGAGTGCCCTCAAATAGTAGGTACTGCAACTATTAAATATCTTGGTGTTATACTCGATAGTCACCTTAAATGGCACCAACAAATTGACTCAGTCGTGACAAGACTCAGGAAGCTGTTATATATTTTTAAGAAACTTAGATCTGCGGCAGACTTTAGGACTTTAACTAACGTATATTTTGCAGTGGCTCAGTCAGTGATGGGATATTGCTTAACAGTGTGGGGTGGCGCTCATAAGACTTCGATGTTACGCATTGAGAGAGCTCAAAGAGCAGTTCTGAAAGTTCTTGCGAAGAAACCTATACGCTTTCCTACGATCTCCCTGTATTCTATCTGCCAGGTCCTAACAGTCAGACAGCTGTTTGTTTCTCAGGCAGTGCTACGTAAACATTCCCAGCTTCCCTATGAACTAGTCAGATGCAACAGTAGACGCCGTTCGGATCGAGTATGCGATGTAAAACCTTGTAAAAATGTAGCAGCACGCCGTCATTGCACCTACGTAAGCTCAAAATTATACAATAGAATTAACAAAACGATCAACATCTATTCTTTCACCAAAAATAAATGCAGAAAAAGGCTCAATACTTGGCTAAAATTGCTTACATATGATGCAACTGAAAAACTTGTGGAAGTGTAACACATTCACATTCACACACGCTAACACACCCTTACACACACATACACAAAGTCACACTAACACTACACTTATTACATAATTTTATTGTCGTGTTTTTATTATTATTTTTTTTTCCTTTTTGTTTTAAACTACTTTCATAATATCATAGTTTAAATTATGTTTTTCTCTGGAACTAACTACCCTCTCACCAGGAGCCGGGCGTTGATAGCTGCGCCACAGTTACTAACTTTTGCAGTTATCATCGTTTAACTATTTTAAGAATGTATCTGTTTTTGTTCCAAATAAACGATTTATTTATTTATTTTATATATTTTTGTTACTTTCTTTCATTTTCTTCATTTTGATACCCTATTCGATAGGTTTAAAAATAAAACTTACAATTTACAATTTAGCGCCAAAAAATTGTTAATAATGGGACTTCAGATTTATGTACTGTGTATTGTCATAGTTGTGCTGACTTGTCGTAGTCTGTAGTCTGTCATTGTGCTTATTAAAATAAATAAATAAGTTTTTTTTAATTGAACTACTTAAAACACTTAGGTATTTGAAATCAATCTAACGATACCTTAACAGTCGAATTCCATTCAACCATTTGGAAGTTACGACGACAAACATACAAGATACGCGCGAAAAACATAACCCTTCCTTGGCAGTCGGGTAAAACTTAGAGCCAGAACGAACAGTACATTTTATTATAAATATGACATATTTATTCAATGTTAAGATGCATCAAAACTAGTATCATCATCTTTCTGCACTTATCCCATTTTACTTGAGGTCGGCGCAACACGTTTTTTCTTCCACTCTGCCCTATCAGCCGTCAAACTATCACTAACTCCCTTTTCTTTCATATCGCTCCTCACTCAAACCATCCATTCCTCTTATAGTTACATGCGTCATCAACACCAGTGTCTATTAAATTAATATAAGGCAAACAATATCGTACAAAACATACACCGTCATCATATCAATCGAAATACGTCTGTTGCTGGACAGAGACCTCCCCTCCTCTACTTCACACAGTAACAACTTTCAACAATATCTCTTACTGTATCTATCTCTATCTCTTCATACACAAGCCACTCGCTCAGACAATTGCCATTCATCCAAGTGGGCTCATGTCGAATGTTCCACTGCCAGGCTTCGTCAATGGTGATGAGATTACGCGGACGCATAGACTTGCGCGACAATCAATCATAATGTCACCGGGATGCAAATATCAATTGTTTTCCAAATAATTATGACATGGTTCGCATTGGTGCGGTAAGTAGCGCACATGGGGAGCATTAATTTTTATCTGACTCTTTCTTTATAAAGTGTTTTCATTTTAATATTTTTATTTTCTAGCCCAATGGTTTATATAACTGTTCTTTTGTGTGTTGTGCTTTCTATTCTTGTATCAAATAAATTTCCTTTCCTGAATAATATTTTGCGTTGGCAGTCGATGCACTACCCAGTGCGCAATGGCACGCGCTGTTGTATTCAGCGTCCACTACAGTCCACTATAAGTAAACAACTCCTCGTTTTGTATACCCTGTGGAATACTTCTGTTCGCTATCACAATTTGAAACGCGCTGTGGTCACCGATTCATATTCAGTTCCACACCCTACCATCCAATAGTGCTATTCGGTTACAATCGCAACGTGATAACTTCTGTAAAGTGAGCTCAAAGTGATCAATTGCAATGACAGCTCACTTGTAAAGTTTCACGTTGAAGTTTATCTAGAATCGACCGACAAGTCACCGCGCTCGCTACCGCTTCAGTCCCTAAGCTGTCACTATGTAAGAGGCCTTAGCGTCAGTCTGACGCGGAATTCTGCTCTGCAACCTTTATCAATTGCTCTACGTGACTCGCCTTTTACATGCGACGATGCGAATTAACTGAATTGAGATTTATTTTGGAGTTCGTACTACGTTTGGGTTTTTATTAGTGACTGTTGTCTCGGGAAAGTAATGTTAGGATGGCCTTTTTATTTACTTGAGGTAAGATTTATTGTTGGAGAACGTGTTTTAATTCTGTCTGCTCCGAGGCGAAGTACGAAATGTTATTAAAATTATCTCACTTTATTGTAAAGAAAATAATAATGCTTGTGATGGCGACCGTTTTTGGGGTTCCATTTATTGCAGGGCAGGGCAGGGGCGCGTAGTTCTTCCATAGTGTACAATATTATCAGTACATCTTTTGCTTCCATAGTCCTGCACCAAACGGGGATTGTCCTTGGGTATACTTTCATCAATACTAATATTATAAAGCAAAAGAGTTTGTTTGTTTGCTTGAACGCGCTAATCTCAGGAACTACTGGTCCGATTTGAAAAATTATTTCAGTGTTAGATAGCCCATTTATCGAGGACTATAGGCTTTAGGCTATATATCATCACGCTAAGACAAATAGGAGCAGAGCATTAATGGAAAATGTGACGCAGACGAAATTGCGTGGGTCAGCTAGTACTACAATAATCGTCGGTTGGTGATCCATTCCATTTAAAATGTCTAACGTGGTCTCTGTGAGTTAGCTCTCACTCGTACACCTACCAAAGAAGTGGGACCCTATAGTCACGAGATTACCAAGGACATAAAAATAAATGTGTATATATTCGTATTAAATCTCCCTCCTGAAAATGAAATCATTCTTCAAGAACAAGACGATAATATCATTAAAATTAACATATTTAACGAAAATATCTGCCAATGAAAGCTATTAAAGAAAACAAAATTGCCTTCCTCAATTACTTGTAGGAGACATCTAGGCTGCCAGGACCGCAAAGTTCATTCGAAATAATCACCGCGGCCCAGGAACTCAAAGGGCATTGGAGAAACACGAATAGTATCATCGAAAGGTAATTGGATGATTTCGCATCCCTAAAAAAAAGTTCAAGTTCGAGTCGGACTAGCAAGCCAAGGGTTCCAAACCAATTTCATTTTTGTAACATGTTATTTTAATACTTTAATCTGTAATCTGTTGATAAAGAACTATTATCTTCATTTTTTTTTTAAATTTTAAAATACTTGTCACAATTAAGATTCGCTGACGATATAGTGGTGATGTCAGAAAACCCAATTGAATGCAGTCCATGTTAGAGTCGCTATTTGAAGAACGCAAAAAAGTGGGTTTAGAGGTAAACCAAACTAAAACAAAACTTATGACAAACAGACACAAAGCACCAATAATAATTTCTAATACCAGCCTAGAATATGTCGAAGAGAACATCTACCTAGGACACCTAATTACTTTTAAAAACTGCACAGAAAGAGAAATAGAAAGAAGAATCAAATCCACCTGGAATAAATACTGGACATGCCAACAAAAATAAAAACAAAATCCGTGGAAATATGCCTACTTCCCACACTCACATACGCCTGCCAATCATGGCCCCTAACTAAACGAAATTTAGTATATAATTGCTGTAGATATATTTAAAAATGCACAAATAAGTATAGAAAATTAATAAATGAATTATAATCTTTTCAATAATAACAAACCATAGACTAAAAAAAAACCCAATGTTCTCGACATCCGCTATAATATTGAGGTAAATTCGACGGAACAAATAATTCAGCATTACAGAAGGAATATTGACGAACGTTCACAAACAATAGCGGTAATCAGATCAGCTAAGTTCGCGCACGACTGAGTTACAACCCAACTAGCTACAGCTACTAAATCTTGTTGTAATTAGCTATATAGTTGGAATATTGCTACCGTTGTCCTTTTTCATGGTAATTTGGCAATATTATTGACTAGCTACCGCCAGCGGCTTTGTCCTTGTGGACGTAGAAATTATTCTAAGAGAACAAAATCAGGAAATATTGTCCCAGAGTGGAAAGTATCCTGTGTCTTATTTGAGGACAAGATCTATCCGTGTGCCAAGTTTCATTCAAATCAATTTAACTGTTTAGTCGTTAAAACTTAAAAACGAAATCCGCATTTATGTCATTGATAAAATAAAAAACCGGCCAAGTGCGAGTCCGAAGAGGGTTCCGTAAGCAGAAGTTGCGATTTACGATGTATTAAAAAAAAACTACTCGATAGATCTCGTTCAAACCAATTTTCGCTGGTAGTTTACATGGTAATGTACATCATATATTTTTTTTAAGTTTTATCATTCTCTTATTTTAGAAGTTAAGGGGGGGGGGACACACATTTTTCCACTTTGGAAGTGTCTGTCGCGCAAACTTTTCAGTTTTGGAAAAAATGATCTTAGAAACCTCAATATCATTTTTAAAGACCTATCCATAGATACCCCACACGTATGGGTACGATGAAAAAAAAAATTTTGAGATTCAGTTCTAAGTATGGGGACCCCCAAAATTTATTGTTTTTTTTTTCTATTTTTATGTAAATATCTTTATGCGGTTCACAAAATACATCTACTTACCAAATTTCAGGGAATCCTAAAAATATCGAAACAAGACAATCTAACTAATTTTATGATTATAAATGGATAATATTTTTGTGTTCACCAAAAATCTTAAGGTACATCTATGTATGCATTTCTAAAATATTGATCTTAAACCCGTTTAATTGTTTTACTATACTTAAACTACTCGGCCAACAAAAATATGTTACATCAAACAAATTCCAAATTAACACCAAGATATAATACTTTTTTATTGTAGTGCGCTGCAAATATTCTATTGTAACAATAACTATTTTATTCTTCCCCGAAAAATACTGATCGTGCACCAAATATTCCTGAATGTTACACAAAATTGGTTAGGTTAGGTTAGGTTCATTTTTTTTTATTAATAAAGCTACATTGGACATTAATTCGTGTTTGATTCAAATACAGTTTGCAGTGCATTATCTGAAGTAAAACTAAAAAAATAAATGCTTGTTTTTAAAATTAGGTGTATTACTATTTTTACAAATTTGCAAAAGTTGTTAAATAGATGCTCGTTATGACATATTTTAATTAACATATTTTGGTGCACATTCAGTATATTTGGTGGAACACAGGCAAAATTAGGTAAATGAAATGGGAATAAATTGAAGTACTTTTAAATACCATCCATTATAAATGTGTTTGTCGTTTTGAAGCATTTAAAATAGATGTCCAAATAATATTTTGTTGTTTCCTATTTACTTTTTTTTAAATCAGTTTTGACTATAAACCAGTCGTAAATCGCTGCTTAAATTTTAACGTACCTACATCTGTATCATACCTACTTAATTAGCAAAATATAATATTTCAAAGATCAAAAGAGTTTTTGGGGGCCGAGTCACCCGCGTCCGTAGGAGAATACCCTTCAGCGAATCCCTACACGTGGTCCCCGGGTGGTGCTAAACAGGTGACACTAACCGCCTCCGTGGTCTAGAGGTTAAACCACCTGATTCAGACCCAGAGGTCCCGGGTTCGATTCCCAGCGGGGGCAAATTTTTTGCTCGGTTTGGTTGGTGGTAGGACTTGTTCTAAGTCCGCCTGGCAAGCTACCACCATCATGTCTAAGTCTGTCGCCATAACAACAATGTTAACAGCATTGTTGTCTTCCGGCAGTTAAAGGTATGATATCCAGTTCCTCTGTGTAAGAGGATTCCGGGTGAACTCGCTTCCGTCTTCGGCCTAATCATCACTTTCCATCAGGTGAGATTACGGCCAAGAGTTTCCCCGTTTTGCATTAAAAAAATAAATAAAAAAAAGTGTAATTTAAGCTCCGACCATAAAGAATAAGCGCACCACTGTCACACCAACAGAATCATAATAAGCAAATTACCTATAAAATATTTTCCACCCACCTTTCAAGATCCTACAAACGATAAGGTTACAATAATGTATTCTGACTTCTAACAATATTCTTTTCTTTATCGAATATTCATAAAAAAAAACCCAACCTACATCTTTTTGGAGATAATCGTCCTTTATTTATCTTTACGATGTCTATATTTTATGTGGTTATACGACCCAACTTATTGACTGGAAAACTTCTAGAGCGATAAGAAGTAAACAATTAGGCTACCCACTGGCTGGTGTCGCCAAAAAAACTTTACGTATCACTTGTCTTTATTACCAAGCGGGATGTGCCTAAACGGCAACGTATCAATTATAGGATCGCGACGCGCGAATACCCAGTATTACGACGGCATAAATTTTATAGGGGTTTCACCCATAAAAATGGGAAATTATCAAACTGTGACGAAATTACCTCAATAAATTATTGCGTTTAGGGAGAACGTTGAAAGTAATGCTGTTGATACACCAGATCGGATTAGCTCGCTTAATTTATCTGGGTAAGAGCGCGGCTGGAATAGTGATTCTGAATTCAGAGAGGAACGCAAGACAATTGATGTTGCTTCTTTGTTTGTCTTAGTTAAGCATGTTATTTGACAGTATACGCTTTGTCTTTGCTGTAACTCACGATTCTAGTGTTGTATTTAGTATAACAAGAATGCTTTAGCGTAATAAACTCGAATAATCAAATTAAATACATAGTTTATTCAAGAAACCGTCTTCAATTTTGGTCATTGACGTAATTTCTGATAAAAGCGTTCCATTAATAGACTGAGATCCCAGGGCTACAGACACTACACTAGATAGGGTAGTGTTAGTATGTTCTTTTACAAAATACTTATCTGTTATCTAGGGCCGACGTACTATATTATAATACCACATATTTTGTTAGTGGAAAAATAATAAAGCACGGGGACTCTGGGATCTCAGTCTAATCCTCCTAATACTATAATTCTTCCATTACTGACAGACAGCGCTCAGCTGAAACTACTGGTCGGAGGAAACTAAAATTTGTCATATAAGTTCCTTGAGTAGTGTAAGGGAGCACAAAGAGAGGGATTCCGGAAATTCCCCCGGGAATGGGAAAACGGGACATCTTTTCTTTCTTTCTTAGTTTCGGTCAAAAGCTACTACTACATTATGAAGTTAGATACACAGACTAATTTACTTCAAAATTCCCTTTGCTTGGTTGAACTGCGTAAATTCCATCACACCGTAGGACTGGCATTTATCCTGGTCCATGTAGACTATGCCAATAATCAACACTGATCGGAGGTTTGTGCCGACGTCAAATGGAATGAGCTCCATTTGACGTCGAAACCTCTGACAGGTTAACGGAGATTGCGATGGTTGATCTAAGTTGAAAAGAGAGATCAACGTTTAACGTTGATCTCTCTTCTCGCGGGACGATTGCCGAGCGAAATAAAGCTCAATTCCTATGTCATCAATACAGAGTTTCTTGATAATTGACCTTTCTTTGAGAATCCGTTATCCTTTATTTATTTATTTATTTAAACTTTTCGCACAAAAAAAAGTACAAAGGCGGACTTAATGCCTTAGGCATTCTCTACCAGTCAACCAAGGGTGGTGAAGAGATTAGATGGCAGGTGCTCTCTTTGAGAGGAACAATCATAAAAAATAATAATAATATAAGATGTCATAATGATAAATAGAATGGGTACGCAGTACATAAATAAGTTATAAACTTATAATACACTTACATACATATTTACTATAATATATACCTATACTATATACATACATATATTGTATATTATTATACAAAAACAAGAGAAAGAGGTGTTAAAATAAATATCCTTTAACAATTAACATGAGTTGCTTTTCGGATACATACTCATTTAAATGAGGCAACGAGATAATCAAAGACAGCCATTCAAACGTCAGTATTTTGGGCGCTTCTCCCATAGCCAACGATTCAGAAGTGTTTTCATGCCCACCGAGTTCCTACTTTTCCATTTATTTTTATCCACTTCTGCAACGTGCAACGTTATTGTTAGCATTAAATCTATGCTATCAAAGACAGTAAACCAAATTTTACGCACTCTCTGAACCCAAAGCCGTTAATCTGACAAGTACCCACCACCAATGTGTCTTTCAAACAGTTGAGTTCAAAATCGACTGTAGTAAACGACACTAACCCTTTCATTTCATTAACGACGGAAGAATAATGTTAGGACCCTTCAATTAGTCACTGTTACCGCAAGACCATTGTATCCCCAACTTAACGATGAACTGCTTCGGTAACATTAACTGCTTCGACTGGTTTAAGGATGTCTGTTTTAGCAGTATTGATTACTAAGTCGCAAAAGAAGATTTTCACAGGATCATGGCTTAATTAGGTAATGTTTGTGTTACATTGAATTTTGTTTTCGACTTGATTATTGGAATTGACGTCAAAATCATCCACCCACTGGCAATATTTTTTATTGTAATGTATTCATGAATATGAACTACTCTTATGGGACTTTTTGTAACCTATAAGTAGCAAACCCCACTTACCATCAGATGGGCTTCCTACATTTTTGTTACTTTATTGCATATATATGTATGCATAGTGCATGTATGAAATGAGCAGTTCAACAATCTAAAAAAATAAGATTCAGGAGCACTCTTATCCCCTGAAAGATTACCAAATAATAAAATGTCAAAGGGGATTTCAGAGGTACTCGAGAAAGTTTCTCAGTATCCGCAATTTACTTCACTAGCAATCCAGTGACTCATTTCAGAATGAATTTCCTCGAACTCATTACAGTTATAACTATGTCCATTACACGGTTAAGTCATCAATTATACTTCCAGCTTCGTCCGTCAGAATTTCTGAATGAGTTTCGGGGGCCGAGTCACCCGCGTCCGTGGGAGAATACCCTTCAGCGAATCCCTACACGTGGTCCCCGGGTGGTGCTAAACAGGTGACACTAATCGCCTCCGTGGTCTAGTGGTTATACCACTCGATTCAGACCCAGAGGTCCCGGGTTCAATTCCCAGTGGAGGCAAACGTTTTGCTCGGTTTGGTTGGTGGTAGGACTTCTAAGTCCGCCTGGAAAGCTACCACCATCATGTCTAAGTCTGTCGCCATAACAACAATGTTAACAGCATTGTTGTGTTCCGGCAATTAGAGATATGATAGCCAGTTCCTCTATGTTAGAGGATTCCGGGTGAATCTCGCTTCCATCTTCGGCCTAATCATCACTTTCCATCAGGTGAGATTTGGGCCAAGAGTTTCCCCGTTTTGAGTAAAAAAAAAAAAAAAAAAAAAAATGAGTTCTTTAACTTCAATTTTATTTATTGACTTCGTGGTAATTTGTCCCAACCTTGGAACCTTTCATGTCGTTTACGGTAACTTGAGATTACTTTGGGAATAGCGTTTTGTGCTATTGATGAGTTTTCAAGTTTTCTTCCTTCGTATTAGATGTATTGAATTTTGTGTTTGGTGAATAGAATTGTTTTGCGAGTTAAAGGTTAAGTTCGTGTATTGTGTTTCTTGCCGCTAGCTTTTATCTTTGTTCACATGAAACAATAATTGGTTGTTCCGTGAATGCATTACTAAGGTTTCCTATAAGGTAGAGAAGACATTTGTTGGCCTTATCTATCTAAAATCTCGTGGCTTAATAATAAAATCCGCAAGGGTCGATCTTTAAGGTTAAGCAATGCTTGAGAAGGTTGTTCTGTGGATGGGTGACCATCTTAACATATCGAGTTTCCTCCGTGCCTCGGAAAGCACGTTAAGCCGTTGGTCCCGGCTGTTATTTGTAGATCTTTGGCAGTCGTTACGAATTGTCAGAAGCCAGTAAAATCTGACTCCAGTCTTGCCAAAAAGTACCTTGTTACCCGTTAATGGGTTGTGAAGGTCTGGTAGGCAGCCGCTCTACGTAAAACACTCGTATTCAACTGAATCCGGTTTGACTGGAAGCCGACCCCAATATACTTGGGAATAGGCTAGGCAGATGATGATCTATCTAAAATCTCTAAGTTTTTATTTCATAATCAAGTTCTGTGTAGATAGTTAATTCTATTGCCTCAGCACGCAGACCTGACCACGAAGTTTAATTACCCTTCAAAGCCATAGCGGTATTCCGAACAGAATTTCCTGCAACAATATCTTAATTATTGAAGGCGTTCGATAGTCACGCCTTTGTCGACAGGTGGAATTGGTTTAATTGTGCAACCGACGCGATGGTTATTTGCTAAATAAGTTAGCAGTTTCTGGTCACGTAAAGCATTGCTCGCTGAATGCTGCCACAATTGTTAGAGCGTTTGCCAACAGTTGAAATTATATTGTATTTAGGGATTTCGAAGTTGTACTGCGTTTCTGATTTTGGTGGTGGGGATCGATATTATTAAGCGTCGCAAAATAAAAACACGTAATTAGTATCACGTTCTTTGAAAATCGACAAAGATGAAAGTTCTAGGGGTGTGGCTGTAAAACAGAAAAATGTAGTTAAAGCTAATTACACAAATAAACTAAAATTTCTTGTTACAAAAACAGTACTTAAAGTTGAAATACCGCAATCAGACCAAATGGAACTTTAAAGAAAATGTTTTCGTCTCTACCAAGAAGTAAAGCGTTCCCTACAGCAAATAAAATGTTAGAAATGCTAAGTAACCAAAAATGTAGTTAACCAAAATCTAGGCTACGATGAAAATAAATTTAACACCCTAAAAATCTTTAAACCTAATCTATTAAACGAAGAACCTAACCACAAAAACTCATTTGAAAATCAATTATATACGAGATCAAAGCGTTAACACCCTGTGGACAGTAATGAGATTTTTGCCCTGTAGGTACCTACTACGATATTATTTGGAATTATCGGTGGAGAATTATCTTTGAAGAAATTTCGAGTACCATGTAGGTTGACTGAACATGGGATTATAGCCGACTTTAAGCAACTTTGAGTGCCTCTTCATAATCTCATTGGTTCGTCCTCATAGTAAGGGATGGGTACCTAATTAGGTTGATCCGGCAATGTCAAGATATTCGTATATTTAATTAAATAAAAAGGTAAGTGGTCTCGTGTGCCTCGTTGATGTGAAGTTGTAATTAGATCGTCTCAAGATTTTTGAGTGGAATTAGCATTTTCTGTTTTTTTGTAGACGAGAATTTAGTACCTAGATTAAAACTTTTACGATAATTTTATCAGCTTTACAAAAGCGCTTCGTTTAAGTCAAAATAATGTTGTTTGGTGAACATCATTATATATTCAAAATTTGATTGAATTCTGCATGGTGCTTTTAATATCTTAAACAAAGGATCATTCACACGTCATGACGGATGGACGTTCAGATTGCAAACGGAATCGTGTTTTTTCACGATTCGTCCAAAGCTCCGAATTGATATTCACGTTCGATTCGTGAATTAGAGTTTGGTCTTGGATGGATGAATTAACTACTACTGCCTGCTGAACTGTGGGGGTCCAGGCGGGCGGGGTGGGATCCATCACAAAATCTTCAGGATATGTTTTTTGACGAACGCCATTTTTAAAACACGATACGCAATTTAATACGTGTCCGTATTTTTTACGATTCGTGCTGCGTGTTAACACGGGAATTTAAAAAGTACCACCGCTATAAAAATAAATAAACGAATTGTGAAAAAAGACGATTCGTCAAAAAACACGCATAGTCCTCGTGGGCTTAGGGGTTTGCTAAAAGATAGTTTTTTTAAGCTCATCGTACAACGTCTTTGCCTAAAAAAAATCATTTGGTTCAACTTATTCTAATAATAAAACTTCATTCACAAAATAAATACCATGGGTCATACATTAAAAGGTAAGAAAAGCTTCCTTGATTCATTTATATTCTGTACCAATTCAGCTCTTGGAAAACATTATTTTACCTGAATAAATATTACGTTCATAATTGTATTATTGCTTGCTTGTGCACGTGATTTCGTTTTCGTAGAATTCATCTCTTTCCTTACGTTCTACTTAATTTTTTGAGGTGGGTTTGCTCTTGACTTTCGTCTTGGTCAGAGATGATACAAAGTCTACGATGGAGCGAGCTTACCTAGAAGGAGCCTGTTCACTCTAACTTTGAAGAGATTAGGATTGTAGGCGAGACGCAGGCAGAGAGTCCTTTGCTGTGCGCATTATAAAAGACGTTTGGAAACGCTTAGTGCGAATTCGTGGAATAGCAACAAGGTAGGGATGGAAAGTTGCAGTGCGTCTGGATATTTGATGGTAGAAGGGGGCCGGTGGGATGAGGCCGTGGTGTTCTTGGGCACACTCACCGAAGTACAATCGGAACGGTAAAAAACGGGATAATAATATGCAAAAGCTAGACATGTATAATTTCTAAAATACAATATCACTTTGTTAGATAAAGATTTTGATAGCTGCAACCTGAGGGTCATTGCTCCATAGTTATGTTAGTGATAATGCATTATCACTAACCATAAACTCAGATTCACCTCATCATCCTTCCTCTAGCCTTTTTTTTAACTGTTGATAGGCATACGTTTGACCGCTATTTCACCTGATGTTAAGCGATGATGCGGTCTTAGGTGTAGCACGATTGCCTAGAAGTAACCTTTTCATTCTTGACATAAAGACTACCATGTTGTAGCTATCAGGAAACACAGACTAACCCAACTATATTGGTGTCGGCTGCCAGTCAAACCGGATTCAGCTGGATCTTAGTACTTTACGTGGAACGGCTGCCTACCAGACCTCTACAACCCATTAACTGGGTAACACAGTACTCTTTGGCAACACTGGCGTTTGATTTTCTGGCTTCTGATCTCTGAAGATCTCCAAAAGACAGCCGGGATCAACAGCTTAACGTGCTTTCCGAGACACGGAAGAAAATCGGTATGTTAAGATGGTCACCCATCCACAGACCAACCTCGGCAAGCGTTGCTTAACTTTGAAGATCAACCTGTGCAGCTGTTATTATGTAACTGAGATTCACCTACGCCAATCGATAATAATTTAAAAAAAGGCAAATCCGAGTCGGACTCGCGTGCAAAGTGTTCCGAACGAATATCTTTTTTGGAACATATTACTTTAACACTACAGACTTCTTATTAGTTTTCCTGTAATCTATTGGTAGTTCCTATAGGAATTTCGAGAAATCCTCTATAAGTGCTCCTTAACACTCCCCAAGGATGCTGTTCACCAGTAGCGGCATAGTTTTATAAAGATAAAGAAGATATATTGACAGATGTTTGTACTTGTTCCGTGGTCCTAACAGTGATATACAGTTTTTTTTTTCGTTACCTAGTATTTTTGAACAATCTTTTCTTTAAAATAAATGAATACCAATATATATATATATATATATATATTTTTATATACAAAACGGGGAAACTCTTGGCCCAAATCTCACCTGATGGAAAGTGATGATTAGGCCGAAGATGGAAGCGAGCTTTACCCGGAATCCTCTAACACAGAGGAACTGGCTATCATACCTCTAACTACCGGAACACAACAATGCTGTTAACATTGTTGTTATGGCGACAGACTTAGACAAGATGGTGGTAGCTTGCCAGGCGGACTTAGAACAAGTCCTACCACCAACCAAACCGAGCAAAAAATTTGCCCCCGCTGGGAATCGAACCCGGGACCTCTGGGTCTGAATCAGGTGGTATAACCACTAGACCACGGAGGCGGTTAGTGTCTCCTGTTAAGCACCACCCGGGGCCACGTGTAGGGATTCGCTGACGCGTATTCTACGGACGCGGGTGACTCGGCACCCAATAAAAATATAGGTATATGTTTAAAATCCAAAACCAATATCACTTCTTCTTTCAGAAAACACCTACTTATCATCTAAAAATAACACACATTTACCATGTACACTAGAATTGGAAGTTCCAGTTTATCAAGAGTAATCAAAACGTACAATTGTACTTTATTTAACCGTCCAACTCAATTCCGTACTGTATTTGCGAAGCACGAAATTACACCAATCCAGTATTGGATTATGTAAATGTGGATACGAATATGCAGATGCTCCCAATCTACCAATAGGATATATGCGTCCACAAAAAAAAAAAACAATTTTACATTTTTGTTGGAATATCGACATGGATATTAATTATTTTGTTTATATTATGCAATTTAAAATTAATTATGCATATTAAATTAACCGTAACGTGGCTACCTGAATGTCGGACATCGCGTAGCCTACCACTTCAGTTGTTGGGAATAGTTTATTTTTTTTGTGCTTATTGTTGGCTGCATTCACACCGAGAGCTAGTGGTTAAGCTGTTTTCAGACTACGCTATACTATAATATTATAGCATATAGTATACCTATAGAGCTCATAGCACACCAATATCGCACACCATACATTGTTATGAACACTTTCACACTGTACTATACAACATATTATTGACAATGTACGGTGCGCGATATTATTGTGCTATGAGCTATATACTCTATGCTATGTATTATAGCGTAGCCTGAAAGCAGCTTTAGTGTCGGTTCCTCAGCGCTGACTCGCGCTGTCTCGCTGTTAAGATCGACATAATATTGTTCTTACTTTCTTCAGCATGCAAAAAAAAAACAAAAAAAAAACTAAACACACACACATAACACATTTAAATTAAACTATATTTTAATTGCCAGCAAACCAGCATTAGCTACCCACTTTCTACAGCTACACTGTACAATAAATATGTTTTTTTTTGCTTGTTAAGTTGCGTAAAGGCCACGTAGAGGCCATTTGAAGGAACACGGATGGGTTTTAGTCAGTAAAAGTCTGACAATCCCTAGCTCCACCCGAGCTGATGAAGATATTAAACAATTTTCCAGCCAGCAAAAAAAGTTTCACAATTAACCATAATTATACACAAAAAAAAAAAGCCAGCCCTATTCAGAAGACATAAACATATATTCGTCTATACCAAAAGCTTTCCGGTAGTAGCCATTATTTCGCAATCGATTACAAACCATTAGCGTTTTAACTTATCTACACTTACACCTGATACCAACGTCCCCTTTCATACCGAAGGGTGCGACGCGACGGGAGAAAACTTCGCTGAAAGGGAGTGAAAAGTTTCTAATGAACAAACTTCCGAACACGTATGCCCCATGGAAATTAGACATTGTTGCCGCATACTTTTTGTATCTTCCCCATCGCTTTCCCGTTAAAAGTAAGAGGCGTGCACTTAGCGTGAATCGAAACAAGTATAAGACAAAGGTTTTAAGTGGGTTCTTAAGTGCTTCAACATTTTGAATTACTTAAGGGCCTGAAATAACAGCATGTGTGAGTTATGACACGTTATGGTGTACGGTGATGGCAGAAAGGGTAAAGAACAGGAAACTGGCATGCGATTTTTTTATTTGTATAATTAAATAATTATTAGCTCTAGTACACAATCATGAAATTATTTTTTAAACACCTTCAACAGCGATGTAGTTATAAAGCTACAAAGATTACAAAGCGATATAGTCATAAAGCTACAAAGATTACAATTAGAAAGAGAAGTCCGATGTGAACTTAGCCGTCAAATTCCAGGACGTCTATAGAGCTGCCAGCAAAACAGCGTTTTCGCGAGAGGGACAGATAGGTACGTTTAAAATAGTTATATCTCGTTGGTTTTTCGAGCAGTCTTAATTCTATTTTCACTGTTAGTATCATATTATTGTATATTTTTAGACAACTGTACAGATACTAAATGTTTTGTTATTGCATATTCCGTATTTCAAGAATTTAATTAAAATAAAAAATATTAGGTTACCATAGAGTAACCCATAGAAACCAACTACATATATAAAAAGTAAATTATGTAAGTAGTAGTTGAGATGGTAAATTAAGATTAGCAGTAAATAATATATTTACGCTATATGTGTGTTGTTACCAAATGGTAACAACACACATATAGCGTAAATATTCATAATAATCTAGACATAATTATCATCAGTTTAAACTATAGAATAAAAGAGCTGTTAATCAGTATCTTAACGTAACATACATTTTTTTAAATAACGCTGCATATTATTTTACACAACAGTGTACTAAGAAATAATGCAAAATATTACCACTTTAGCGTGTATTAAAAACAATACGTAAAATATAAATAAAATGCTACGAAATAAATAATCCAAATAATTCAATTCCGCTTCCACAATTTCGCGTTCTCAGTGCTCCGAGACTTTATTGGTACATCAGCTACAACACGCAATACATTTCCCTCACAATTTCATCCACCTCTCATTAAGTACTTTCTTATGTGACCAATTACATAATACATATAGTCGTGTCTCCGGTGCGTTATTCTGTAACTTGGGAGGCGGTCGCAGTTGTAATGATAAGTTTTTTTTTTTTACTATTGATAGGCATACGTTTGACCGCTATCTCACCCGATGATAAATAAGTGATGATGCGGTCTAAGGTGGATCACGCTTACCTCGAAGTAACCTATTCACTCTTGACTTAAAGACTCCCAGGTTGTAGCTATCAGGAAACAGACGCAGGCAGGTGTGGATGTAATTTAGCTGAGAACCTACCAGTGTGCTGAAAATTAGTTAGCAAAATATTCAAAACTGTATATAATTGAAATGACAGAGACAAAGTCTACGGTGGAACGAGCTTGTCCAGAAGTAGCCTGTTCACTTTAACTTTGAAAAGATTAGGGTTGTAAGGAAACAAAAACGCAGTCAGAGAGTTCCACTCCTTTGCTGTGCGCATTATGAAAGACGCTTAGTGCGAATTGGTGGAATAGCAACAAGGTAGGGATGGTAAGTTGCAGTGCGTCTGGATGTCTGATGGTAGAAAAGGGCTAGTGAGATGAGGTCGTGGAGTCTATTTAGTCATGTCCTTTAAAAAAAAACATGGCCTCAAACTAAGAATTAAACCTGTATCGTGGGTGCGTTTACAAACATACAATGTCACAAACACAAACATATCAAGACAAGATTTGTTCCGTGCGGAAATCAAACATGCGACATAGCACCTCCAGCCAGCTCATCACTGCACCAACTGTGTCGTTTTACGTGAAAAGGCTGCTTACCAGACCTCTTCAGCCCATTAACTGGGTAACACTGTACTTCTTGGCAAAACGAGTAAAATTTAATGGCTTCTGACAATCCGTAATGTCTTCCAAAGATCTAAATCTCGACCAACGTAATAACATGATTTTCTATAAACGGGGGAGTCTCGGTTTGTTTAGAAGGTCACCCATCCATAGACCAACTTCGGCAAGCGTTGCTTATCTTAGAAGATCGCCCCATGTGGCTGGTATTATTAAGCCACGAGCTACTTTCCCACGTGATCAATTACATTTATAGTTGTGTCTCTGGTGCGTTATCCTGTAACTAGAGAGGCGGTAGCAATTGTAATAAAATTATACATGAGGATGTACAAATTCAGCTAAAACCAGTACTTAACGTGAAGGAGCTGCCTATCAGACCTTCAAATTCCATTAACTGGATAACACTACTTCTTGTCAAAATAGGAGCCTAGCCTTTTCCCGACTACACTCCCGTCAGACCGGAATCAGCTGAATACCAGTATTTTACGTAGAGCGACTCTCTGATCTCCAAAACCCAGTATCTGGATAACACAGTTCTTCTTGGCAAGACAGGAGTCAAGTTTTCTGGCTTCAGACAATCCGTATTGACTGCCATTGATCTACAAATACCATTGATCTAAAAATAACAGCTGGGACCAATGACTTAACATGCTTTCCGAGGCATTAAGGAGTCACGGAATGTTAAGAAGGTTACCCATCGACAGACCGACCTCGGCAAGTGTTGCTTAACTTAGAAGATCGCCTCATGTGGCTGGTATTATTAAGCCACGAGCTCCTCCCTTTTACTACTTTCTTATGTGACCAATTACATTTATAGTCGTGTCTCTGGTGCGTTATCGTCTAACTTGGGAGGCGGTCGCTGTTGTAATTATATGTGGATGTGGGTTTGTCTGCTTTACTTTGGTAATCAAGGAGTATTTTTGGATCGATATAGAATAATTATAGGGTTGGATGTGAGGAGCAGAATTACTGTTTATTCCGTAAATGAATTTGGAAAATTTTACATTTTGAAAAGATTTTGCTTGAAATTATTACTTGGACATTATTATGAATTCTTTCACAATGTAATTTTATTTTTGATTTTTATTCTGACATTGTAATTTTTATATTGACATTGTTTTCTTTTTGCAACATGTTTTATTTTACTTTATTTTTTTTAAATAATCGTTTTCGTTTATTTAACTTACTTTTATTATTTAACTTATAAATTTACTTTTAAAAAATCCTTTAAAAATAAAATTAAGAAAAAGAAACATAAAAATATGAAAAATAATCATAATCATTACTATTATTTTATTTCTCTCATTATTTAATATTTCTACTCCAGCAATGGTAGTTTGTTTGAAACGATATTTAATTTTAGATCTCAATGTTACGTACCTTAGAATCTAATAATGTTCTGATAACTAGCTGGGACTGGGCAGAATTTTCTATAAGTAAATACGCAGGGCTACTTAACTTATGGAAGCTAACATAAATAATAAGATATCATAACTTCTTATCAAAGATAGTCATGATATAAAGACAGGAATGTGGAACGATCACTAAACTAACATTAAATTAAGAACTAAAATTGTTATCTTGCCATAATTGATCGTGCGTAGTAAGTAAATAATAAGGCAAACTAAAAAAAAGCTGTCATGGTGATTATGAGAGATTTTCCATAGTTTGCCATGTGTTATTACTTCCTAGAATTTGATACTTACTTTGATTATGAGAGTTTTTTCATAGTTTGCCATGTGTTACCTATTACTTCCTAGAATTTGATACTTACATTTCCCTCGTAGAGGTTGACCGCGCGGCTGGCCACTTTACCAGTTTTTATAAGCAACCGCCAGTGATTGTACGCACTGAACCGCCATTAAATGACAAGCGGTTGCATTTATTAAACTGAAACCGCGCAGTTGACCACGCCCTAAGGCTAAGAACTCACGGAGCGATTTTCACCCGCGACCGCCGCGGTTGCGGGCCCGCAGCTTCTGTAGAAAGCAGATATATATGTTAAAAATTAAAGCACAACTCACGACGCGATTTACGCCCGCGGTTTCTACAGAAGCTGCGCCCCACAACCGCGGCGGTCGCGGGTGAAAATCGTTCCGTGAGTTCTTAGCCTAAGAAGGCTCAAGCAATCCTAAATATTGACTGTTCCTATATATATCTTAGCCTAGAGAAGTATCGGTAAGAATCTAGCGACAACGCTAGATTATTTATTTTACTTTCCGACATTCACGCAAACGAAGTCGCGAAAAACAGCTAATATTTTTTTTTATTTTACGGCTTCTTTTGCATTTTTTTTTACAAAATTATGCATTGCCGTGCAGTTGAGTTGACAAACAAGGCCAAGAGTCTCCAGTGCTAGAAACAAATAGAACGACGCCTAGCTCAACCGGTAGCAATCGTTCTCTGTACAAGAAGTCTTCCCAAATACTACGTACATCTATCCTAAAAGCAAATCCGTTAGTCAGGTGGATTGTAGATGTATGCCTCTCATTAATACCGACAACTATGTAGTTCTTACTTTCTTTAGTTTCCTCTTCTTGGCAACTACCGTTATCTGGGTTATTTGGGTAGCAGTAGTTTTGTTTCAGAGTACTTTCTTTGAGGGCGGATTGTTACTTTGTTTTTATTGAACAGAGGTACAGTTGAGAAAAGAATCATCGTACATTTTACGGATTTGCTATTCCAAAAATATTGCATGAAAATTATAGTTGAAAACCGGCTAAGTGCGAGTCGGATTTTCACGTGAAGGGCTCAGTTCTATAAATCGAAAATCAAAATCAGGTGTCTTGTATGAAGGCACAAGAAACCTGGTATGTTTTAATTTAATTTCGTATTTATTATTTTAATTCAATTAATTGTTATTTTTTGTTAGGTAAAGAAATAAACAGTGTGAACATTTAAACTGTTTACCTACTACAGTTCTTGAGACACAGTACTACCCGCTGATAAACAGATGGACGTACGGACGGACAGAGAAGGCTTTGTTGGTTACCTTTCGAGTGTAGAACCCTAAAAAGAGGTGTTAAGTATAAAGTATAATTTTCGAAAGTATCACTATTAACATTCCATGAGTGTATAATATAACGAGCCAAGAGGATGATCGGCAATGATAAGCTCGTCGAATCCAAGCTCCAAAGTCTTGACCATCGACGCCGAGTTGCTGGCCTGTCGGTTTTCTATCGGTTACATTTTGGGGAGTGTGCGACGGAATTGCATAATTTAATTTTGCCAAGCCCGTTCCACGATCGGACCACAAGACGTACGGCGATGCGCCACTGGTACATGGTGGACATCCCACCTTTACGCACAAAACGTTTTGGGAATACATTATAATTCCCTGCCTGAGTCTGTGTTTCCTGACAGCTACAACCTGGGAGTCTTTAAGTCAAGAGTGAATAGGTTACTTCTAGGCAAGCGTGCTCCACCTTAGACTGCATCATCGCTTAACATCAGGTGAGATAGCTGTCAAACGTATGCCTATCAAAAAAAAGATATAGATGAAGAATAGAAATTAAAACGTCATATGAATCAAAATTCTGAACAAAGAGATACCCTGTCCTTAAAAAAATATCAGGATACGCAGTTATGATCAGGAAATAGATCATCTCTTTAAAAAAAAACACCTAAAAAGAGAGAGAGAGAGAGATTTTCTCGTTAAAAAAACTCAAGGTATTTTTCCCGATAACAACTGAGTTGTTATCTGCTTGCACACATGGTCGGGTTCACTAACGTATGCTAAGCCAGTCTTTCGGGACAAACATCACAATAGTGATGTACTTATTCGCAAAATGTGTCCACCTTTCCGTCCTTGACCTTTTGAATAAAAAATGGCGACCCTTCATAGGTAATGAGCCCCAAACCTTGAATATAAAGTGGGCATTTGGCACAAACACTCAACATCACTCACTGATTGCCAAGTTTGCGGTACAACTTTTGTTTAGGAACACATTAGATATGCATATGCACATACGAACCTTATGACATTGGTGTAAGGTCGAAAGTCGGACGGTTATATCTGGGAGGGTTGGCGTGTATGGTGAACGCGAAGACATTAGTATCTACTTATTTAGCTGCCTTCAAGTTAGAATTTATTAGTGATGGGTACAAAATGACTTATGTTTTTTGCCTTTTTGCCTAAAAACAGTAAGACATTTTAAAACCAAGGTACTAGGAATAATATCTGTACTATTGTTATAAAGCTGTAGAGTTTGTTTGGTTGAACGTACTAAACTCAGATTTGAATTTGAAAAAAATATTATAATATAATGTTTTACAACACACCTGCTCAAAAAACAAAATTATGAAGCCTGTTTTGATTACCATACAATAGATCGTGCGGTAAAATAGGTAGGTAGATCTGGATGTCATTGAGTTTAAAGAATATAAGCCTCACTCTAATCCCCCAAGGCGTAAAGAGGCCCTCCTACTAATTCATGCCATTGTCATCATGATTACGTTATGAAAAATAGACGCTGCTATGTGTCGTGTAAAACTTCGGCTGTCTCACAAAGCGGTATTAGCAAGCATCAGTAAGGGGGCAAGAAAGTGCATAGAGTAAGAATCTGCTGTGTATCGAGTGGTACCTCATGGCACTGCCTACATACTATACTAATCATTTTGTTATTACAACCATAAATAACTGACGTAATTTTTACAGCTTTTATATTTTTACCTTGTCCCAAATCGTATAGCAATACGGGCCCAAGTAATTTCTCGGTGTACCACAGGCTAGGCTTCTGCCTGGCCTCTCGCCAAGTCCAGTAACCTCATAATATCAGCTGCGGTGCCCACACGAACAGTAATTGTTCATTTTTTTATTTATAACTACCCTCAGGCAACGGATAAATTTATAGCACTACCTTTGGACCTTTTTCAATTTGTGCTAAGATGTCTGGACGTGTGGATTGAAAGATCTTTTATTCTTTTAGCTGAGTATGTTTTACGTTATTTATAAAACCTTTTTGCAATGTCAAAGTCACAGGTAAGAACACTTTCATGTTTTTGTGAAAATTATTCTTAGATGTTATAGGCTGCCCCTAAGGCCTTTCTATTTAATAACCATACTTTTATGCTACGGTTTTTACTATTTATTCAATACATTAGCTGAGCTGTGTAACTTCGTCTGCGTCATATCTGTCATGAATGCTCTTCTCCTGTTGGCCACTGCGTGATGTTATAACTTAAAACCATCCTCGATATATGGCAATACTATGGATATAACAAAATATTTATTTATAATATTACTGCAGTAAGTTGGTTTTTGCTAAAAGTAGACGAATGTAAGCCCGAGACGAAGTTGAGGGCATACCATAGTTAAGAGTTTGAAAATACCAACATCTGCACGTGTATCATATAACGTTTTACAACACATTTGCGAGAAAAATGAGATAAACTTTTTGTTTTTGGATATCAGTCGAAAAGTCACAATAATCTTTGCAATATAAAATGGCTCGAATTTGCAAATTTAAAATTAAAACTACAACGTCGTTTCATCTTTTTCTTAATTATTTTGCTGACATTCTTCTTTTAAAACTGAACTTCAAAATACTTATAATGCATAAGCAAAAGTTTTCGAATGTTCCATTTTTTATTTAGTCTAATTTGAAGTACCTACCTAAAATGAGCTTTAGTTTAATGTGGCGGTCATTTTTAA
Organism: Ceramica pisi; assembly: GCA_963859965.1. Classification (NCBI taxonomy): domain Eukaryota; kingdom Metazoa; phylum Arthropoda; class Insecta; order Lepidoptera; family Noctuidae; genus Ceramica; species Ceramica pisi. The sequence continues at coordinate 2,981,320 of OY982530.1, forward strand.
TCTGTGGTTTTAGCGATTTTCCCTTCATGGGAAGTTGAATATAATTTTGTTAATAATAATTAATTGAGTATTATTGAAAAATATAAGGAAACATTGAAATGTATAATGCGCTTTATGTCATCTAATAGCTTTCATTTGTTTCTTATCCTCGTATTTTGTATCTCCTGGTTGGAATTCCTGTATATCTTTTTAGGAAATTATAAAAAAGCCGTAAAAGATATGCACGACACATAAGTGCCTAGGTACTTTACCGCACGCTCCCTTGTTTTTGGGTTTCCCAGATTGATTGTCATTGATATGAATACATAAGTAGTGATGTTCCCGAGATTTAGTGACCGTTATTTTAACATGGATATGCCTTCAGAATCCCAGTACCTGACCAGCTTATATCAGAATCAAGTAGTTAAAAGTGTTGGCGTGCGTACTCATGATATCTTAAACATCAACTTCATTTAATACATCGACAGTCAGAAAAATATTCCCGAATCCCGGGAATCCCGGGACATGTCCATATTAACATTAACATTCCGGTTCATTGACCCAAAATAGCACTACCTACGCCGTTCCTTAGTTATTATAAAATAGCACTTAACCCGCTGCTGCGGCTTCGTTCACATAGTTTTAGTATTGAAATATTCGTTAGGATCTCTATTCTTTTCTAAACAAAATTTTAGCCTTAGTTACTTCCTGAGCTTTCTATTGGTGAAAAATGCTTAAAATCAATTAAATAATTTCAGAACCTATTTGGTATAAACAAATTAAAAAATCTTTCCTCTTTATAACATAAGTTTAGTAAAGATATAAATAACTTAATGTTTAGCACATCATAGCTCAAACGAGATGTCAGTTAGGTAAATAAATAGATTCGTAAGTTACACTGTTGAACTGATAAAATACTGATAAAATTAGCATCAAATCTACTAACATTAGCCGAACTAATTCGAACAAAAGCTTTGCACGAATGAATAGATTTCATCAGCATAAAATTAACGGTCCCTCAAAGGCAGCCTGTATAACAATTGTGTAAGGTTTTTTTACAATAAGGCATTTTAATTTATAAAGAACTAGCTTTTATCCTCGTCTTTCCTCGCGTTAGTTTATATTTTTGTCTTCACCTGCTTTTTTTTGTTCTTCCTCTCCAGGGACTGGGGCAGGGATCTACCTGTACAAAAAACCATCACATTATATTTGCCGATTTATGACACGTTAACATTAAGTCAGTCACCGAAAGTGGTGACCGCTTTCGGTTTAACCGAATTGATTCGTCGAATTAGGCTGTTTACATAAAGTCGGTCACCGAATACGGTAACCGTATTCGTTTAAGCGGTCGGTTTACTAGATTTGGAAAAGGGTCGGCGGCCGAATGCATGTAACTGAAAACCCGTTTTGACTAGTCAGTGCCCGAACACGGGCTCCAACCAAATCGGTCAAAACGACCAAATGTAAATGTGCCATTTGGCGGGAAAGCGTAACTAACAAACTCACGTTCGCATTTATGTTATTATATTAGTTCGGATTGAATAGTTTGTGAGTCGACAGCTATTACATGTTGGTCGCAAATTTTGTTTTAGCTAAAAGTGTAACACTTCGGGGCTATGACCCACCTCGCTAACTTTGCCAATGTTTACTTTCAAGGTGATGGTTAACCATCATGGATATGGTTAATGTTGATGGTTAGATTTTTGGGGCTCAGTAGGTGGCCACGATCCATCTAATCCGTTAATGTACAGGAGTATCTAGGCACTTAGCGCACTCCGACGTGCGGCTGAGTCAATGGCTAAAACATATTGGTCGCAAATATTGTTTTAGTTAAAAGTGTTGCCTTTAAAAGTTAACGATCGCCCGGCTCGCCAACATTGCCAATAATGTGCGTTGTACATTTTTGAGTACCTAAGCTTAACGAGTTTCGAGTCAAAGGGATTCGGTGAACGCTTCCTCTTCAGCCCCTTCAGTGTTTATTTATCGTGTGTGTTCAGAGCAAAAGGGGGCGACTTAATACATTATGAATGTGCAAATTGACTCATCTTGACATTATTTTGACTACGTTGGCGTCGGTGTCAATATACGACCGACGCAAAAGCAACATTTAATATATTTCTTAGAAAATTCAAGTCATTCCTCCAAATTGAGTGTTGTTATCCAACCTTTTCACTTTTTGCTCGAGCAAAAACGACGGTGTTTATATTTTGCCTCCGCTGGGTATTAAAAAACCCAATTGTGTCTGAAAATGGAGACGAACAATTAGTTTTTTTTAGGATGTTTTGACTGTTTTTGCAACGGAAGTGGTATTTTTTGTTGTAATAGGAATTTCAGAAATTAAATATGATTCAAACCAGTACCAACATGCTAACAATGCAATACATGATAACTAAAATGACAACATAAAAGGAATTCCCTGAATTCCACTGAACATGACAGTGATTATATTATTATTGATAACGTTGATGGAAATATTTTGAACATCAAATTATATTAAATGTACATTACAGTCGGTACGAACTAAAAGCGTATTCTGTATTTCACAGCTAATATCGGCATGCCGCATCTCAAAGATTCATGCCATTAGTAGATTGTGTAAGTACTAAAGTAAACCGCGTTTCAAGGATTAAGGAATTGGGGGAGACATTTCCTAATTTGCAAGTTAAGTCAAAGTGGTACCTGTTAATTGTGTTTAATGAAAAACACGTGTAGATTTTGGCGTGCGAATTCTGTAATGTAAATTGCTGGAAAGTTTCAGTACGACCTATTAAAAATTTATATTTTTATTATGAGTTACGAAAAATAGCCATACAATGGGACCAATCTGCAAGTATATCCTTTCAGATAAAACAAAAATTTTTCAAATCGGTTCATAACTGTCGGAGTTATGAGGTAACAAACATAAAAAAAAAACATATAACCGAATCGATAACCTCCTCCTTTTTGGGATGTTGGTTAAAATAGAACAAAACGGATTTTTACTATTTTTCATTAGGTCTGACGCATTCTCTACGTTTTGCCTCGCTGACAACCATGGTAACTGGATAATTCTGTTACAGTTTTGACACGAGAGAGAAAAACGTGGGAATAATAATTAATTTCGCTGTTGTGCACGTTGCGCGTTGGTGTAAATGCAAGGAGGCTAATCGCGCTAATTTTAAAAGTTTAGGTCCGCTTGCAATTCGTTTCCAATTCAGTTTTAGTTATGATCTAAGTAATTTCGATTCACCTGTAAGGAATTTGGTATCGCGCTAAAGTTTTAAAATTAAACTTCAACCAAAGTTGCGTCAAAACTATATCGTAACCTTTACAAATATTTTCGTATTTTCCTTCAAAATCCAAACAACACAACGCGAACGATTGAGAAAAAGTCACGAAAAAGTAGCACTGTTTCAACTTTTTGTTTGACAGCGGTAACGTTACAGTTGTGATGCAGTTGCGTTCCAAGTTTCTGTCAAACGTTTAGCGCGATACGGAATATTTAAAAAAGTTGTGAAATGGCTACAGTTCAGTTGCGTTCCAGTCGAATTTTATAAGCGCGATTGCCCTCCAGGTTTTAAAACAATAACCTCGTTATGAAATACGTAGTAGGCCTAGGCACTGGCGGATTTAATAATGAGGATGGTAATTAGATTACGGAAAGACGAAAGAAACGATGAATGGACTTTGTGAATGTTAATGTATCTAGAAGGAGGATCACTACTACATAGGATGGCAGAAGTTACTTCATGTTCAAAATGTATTTATCTACGGTACACGTCCCTGTTTGGGTCATATGAGTTCATATTTGTACCAAAGGGTTCAAACAAGGGCTCTCGATTTCACTCCGTAGGAACGTGGTGCTATAAAGTGTCATGTTGTCGAGATATTTGGAGGTAACGTCGCCGCGACACTGAATCGGTCCAGTGGATTCGGTGTGAAAAGTATGCGACAAAGGAAAAACTTACAGAGACATGAATATAAGAAACGCAACCTATTAAAGGTTGCGACAAATATATGCTACGCCGATTACAATTAAGTTGATACAATAACAAAAGATTGATTTTGAACCTTCTTATTTAATAATGCAATTTAACCAAAGCTTTTATCAACAGCTCGAAGCTAATAACACAGCTAAACTATCCACTCAATCAAGTCAAATGAGCTAAGCAAGGAGCTGTGCATGTGTATCCTAACTTCATATTAGGATACTATCGGCTACCACTAAAGTTTACTGTTAGCTAGTAAACTTCGGACGACCTGGAGAGTGCAATTGAATATTCATAGATGTATTTAGGAATAGTGATTAACTTGCTGATTCCTCTGTGTTTGCGTATAGGTTGACTGGATAAACAGAGGATATATTGATTGGGGTAATTTAGTGTTTGGTTTTCTTTTCAAATATTTAAGTTAAGTTGACCTCATTGCGCAAAATACATCAGTAGATAGGTAGATACTAGCTGTTTTTAAAGAAAATTATTTCAGTAGATTTGGAGCCAAATGTATGTGACAGATATAAAGAGAGACAAATAAAAGTTTGATCTAAAAAAGTGCTCCAATTTTTCAAAATCTCGTTCGAAACCCTTAAATATGTGTGGGAGAAGGAGACATGTGGCATCGAACCGTTTAAAGTAGCGCCAAAAATAATAACCCCATATATGGAATACTATTATTTAAGAGCGTGTATTCCGTCCACTAGCGCCGCCAATCGTTTTTTATTATTTGTGGTAAATTTAAGACACGTAGATAAAAAACCGCTCTGTAGTGCACTGAAGAAATGTATTTATTATGTTTTGAGAGTTATGTTTTGTACTTTAGAACATAAATAGTTGCCAAAGTCGATATTTTTGCTAAAAATGGCCACTTTTAGCAATAATTGCCGTTTTGGCTATTTAGCCATGAGTTATGTATTAAAAATAGCTGTCAAAAAATAAAAGATACATTTCTTTAGTGCACTACAGAGCGGCTTTTTATCTACGTGTCTTAAATTTACCACAATTAATAAAAAACGATTGGCGGCGCTAGTAGACGGATTACACACTCTTAAACCTTAATTCAACGACGGCCATTTATCTAGCTTCACTTATGGATACTATCAGCTACCACTAAAGTTTGCGATAAGCTAGTAAACTTCGGACGACCTGAAGAGTGCAATTGAATATTCATATAAGTATTTAGGAATAGTGATTAACTTGCTTATTCCTTTGTGTTCGCGTATAGTGTGACTGGATAAACAAAGGACATATTGATTGGGGTTATTCAGTGTTTGGTTTTCGTTCTAACTATTTAAATAAGGAACGTTAACATTTGACATAATTGTGCTGGAAAACACATCAATAGATAGGTAGAAAACTAGCAACTTTCAACCGAATTAGTCCAGTAGGTTTTGTTTGACAAATATACAGATATATGAGTGATCCAATAAAGGTTGCGTTTTAACATATGGACACATAAAAAATGGGGTAAGCACTAGATAATGATTTTGAGTTTTATCCGTTAATAACGAAGAGGAAACAAACGAACAAACTCATTTCCGCAATTATTATTGTTTGGTTAGGATACTTTATTGCATAGCAAACTAGTAACATAACTGTTTTAGATGCGCAACTTTGTGATGTTTACGAGTTCTATGGCTGTCACTGATACCCACACTTTTAGTTAAAGACTTGACGTGCTAATGCCATGCTGATTGATAATGTAGTTTTCTTGAATAGTTTTTGGAATCAGTTGGCTAATTCTACTAATTTTAAAAGAGTAGTAATTAGTCTTACAACTGTGAATCCAATTTCTTCTATTCAAATATTTGAAGTTACCACCAAAAATACTGAATTGCACACTAAAGCTCATCAAATAAATCAAATCTATTATACTGTTTGAACTATAAAGCTAAACTGTTTTACTGAATGACCATCTGTTAACTAAAAATTATCTAACTCGCGGGGCTCCTATTTCTCTCTGCAGGGTTTAGGTTAGGTTAGTTTCCTTTAAACCTTTAACCGAACCTTGGGCACCTGACGTTGACCGTCATTAATTAGTGTCTTCGAAATTAAGTGTTGGGATATTTAGTTTGCTTGAGATTTAAATAGAGGTGCAACTAAAAATTTTCCATTTTAAAACAATTTTCGCATTCGCATGTCAATTTCAAACTGTCAAAAAAGCCTTAATTTTCATACATTTTTGACAGATTGCGATTGTGATGCAAATGCGAAAGCAATGTGAAAATTGGCAGTCAGATCTGCGGGTTTACAAGGCCACTTTAGCAGAATCGGAAAGCACATCACGCTGCCTGTCACTGTCATATTTTCCCAATCAACCTTGAACCTAATGCGTTAGCGTTATAGACGAAAATATTTTTTTTTAGAGATTAGCTTTAAAAAAAATTGTAGACGTTTAAACTGACGTTTTATTTTGCTCCAAAAAATATAAACATCTAAACCAGCTTTTTCAACGATTACCCGTAAATAAAAACCAAAAAAGATCACCTGCAGTCTTCAGTTCATTTTCCAGCTGCGGGGTGCTTTTTCGCAACGCGGCATAGCTGTTAATTGACCTATTGACCCGACGATAAGGTCAGGGGTCATAATGTTTCGCTGTTATTAGCTGTTTCCTAAACGTGACTAGCGGGTACTGCGTTATAGAGGACGTCAGCTTGCATGTTATCTGGCTTTATGTTATATGGGTTGAGTTCTGAAACTTAAATATGATGGTTGTAAATTATGCGGGTATCAAAAGCTTGAGGAGTTTTCAAAGGAAACGAGTTCTAGTTTTTATGAATGAGAAGACCCCTAAAAATATTTACGAATGAATAGAAACTTATGGATACCTATATCAACACATGTATTTTTTTTGTCTTGTTTGTATGCATGAAACACAAAATAAAAACTTGTATTACGTGCCCTTAGCTTTAGTGAATATGAAGCACTACAGAAGTGAAAGCGGTATGAATTTTGGAAATGCTTTTTTTTTTGGTTAATTTGTTATACATACAGAAAGTAACTCTGAAATATGTAGGTATATATATAACTTTTGATAAAACCTGTATCAGGAGCTCGTGGCTAAACATAAACAGCCACACGGGTCGATCTTCAAGGTAATGCAACGCTTGCCAAGGTTGGTCTGTGGATGGATGACCATCTTAACATACCGAGTTTCCTCTGTGCCTCGGAAAGCACGTTAAGCCATTGGCACCGGCTGACATTTGTAGATCTTTGGCAGTCGTTACGGATTGTCAGAAGCCAGTAAAATCTGACTCCAGTCTTGCCGAGAAGTACCGTGTTAAATGAGTTGTGGAGGTCTGGTAGGCAGCCGCTCTACGTAAAATCCTGATATTCAGCTAAATCCGGTTTGACTGGAAGCCGACCCCAATACAGTTGGGAAAAGGCTAGGCAGATGATGACTTCTGATACAACCTGCTTAGGAAGTAGTCACATCGTGTAAACGAGCAACACGATGTGACTATTCACTATATTTACTCATCATGCTGTTTCCTATAAATTTTACCCAGTCTAGTGCAAAGCAAGTTATTAATTTAATTTTAATTTAAACTAATTTAATTTCTGTTTGACCTATTAACTCCTAATTATTTATTTAACAATTTATGTACTTAGACACACAAAACATAAAAAAGGAAACAGAAAAGAAGATACAAAGTGATGCTTATTTCTTAAGAAATATTATTGATTTTATGTTTCTTTGTTGAAATTTAATTGTATAATCATATATTTTCATTTGATTTGATTCAATGCTCTGACTGTGTGTGTTAGTTTCACGTACTTTATTTGTTTTTTGTTCAACTTCTCTGACATTTTTCATTATTATTTAGTACTTTTTTTTTTTGTAATTTTTAATTTATTTTTAATTACTTTAAATTCTGACATTGTAAATATACTTTTTTTTATTTAATTCATAATGTTAGTTTACACCTTGCTACGCAATACTTGTATATTAGATGCTGTGATTGTCTGTAAGTGTCGGAGCACTATAAGATTATTGTTAAAAATGCTTGTTAGCTTTAATATGCATGCAATGTTGATGATCCTAAAACCGACAAAACCTTTTGACGACACGGTTGGCGCAGTGGTTGAGCGATTGACTGCTGCGCAGCATGTCGCGGGTTCGATTCCCGCACGGAACAAATATTTGTACGACCTACAAGTATTTGTTCCGAGTCTGGGTGTTTTTCTATCTATAGGTAATATGTATGTTTTTACAAAAAAAAATTGTATATAAGTAGTTTATCAGCCATCTCGTTACCATAACATAAGCATTAGGTTCCTTAGCTTGGGACTATATGGCGTTGTGTGAAATGTCCAAGGAAATGTCCAAGGATAAATTATAACCAGTACGGCACTGCAAGGCTCCCGTCTATCTAATTCTATCAAAATCAAATATCCCGGACAGTTTCCGTCAGTTCACCATGGCTCCTTGGTCCAAGGTACTTAGTTTCGAGATAGAGTGTCTAAAGACAGTCTAAATTAAACGATAGCCTGACCGGTGCTGCTTGCAAGAAGTTTGAGCTGTTGTGGTGTAAGTGATGAGCGGTAGCGTGGCAGTGTTGACGTTGACTTTTATCACAAATATCAATGTTCTCTATTTCAATTTTGTAGAGCTTTTTAATGGGTGAAACCGAGGGTGACCAGGGTTGTTACATGAATAAGAATAAGAATGAAATTAATTTGTTAATCGTATCCTATCCTACTAATAAATGCGAATGTTGGTGAGGATGGATTGATGTTAGTTACCGTGTTACACAGTTAATGGGTTGTGAAGGTCTGGTAGGCAGCCGCTCCACGCAAAATACTGGTATTCAGCTGAATCCGGTTTGACTGGAAGCCGACCCCAATATAGTTGGGAAAAGGCTAGGGAGATGATGAGGTAGATTTTAGTCTGGAATTACACAAAGGGTATTTTTTTACTTCATTCGGCGACACTAGTACACCATAAATTTCAATCAGTTACTATTCTGAACAGTTAGTTTGAAGGTGGTCTTCAAACCGTCGAGGTTTAAAACTATAACGTTTTGAAACCATCATGATTCCGGTATGGGAGAGAAACGGAGTCACACATCATCATCACCATAATATCAGACAAAAGATGTCTACTGCTGGCCATAACCCCAAGTGTCACTACAACAACCAGTTCTGAGCTTCACGCATCCATCTGTTCTGCAAGCAATGTCCCCTGCCCAGTGCCACTTCAGTTTGACGATCCTTCGGGCTGTGTCGGTAACCTTGGTTCTCTTGCGGATATCATCTCGATCACGCAAGGAAACTCTAAGCATTGCCCTCTCCACTGCCCTTTGAGTGACTTTAAGCCTTCTGATGAGGCCCATTGTGAGCGACCACGCCCATTTTGTGTGCAACATTTTTCATTTTTTTTTTTGCCATCGCTTCACTCCTTTGCCTATCTCACAGGAAGCTAAGGAAACTCCGAGCATTGCCTTTTCCCCTTAGCAAATAAATACTTTGCCGCATATTCTAAGCAGTTGATATCAATTACTTGTTTGAACAAGTAATTGATATCAACTGCTTAGAATACGAACTATAATATGACAAGCAAAAACATGTTTTTTTTTCTGCCATTGATTCAACGTTTACTAGAATTAATCATGTAATTTTATTCTCATGTTCATATCATAATTTTCGTGAGCTACCACGAAACGAATATTTCTAGTAGAAAACTATTATAACTCTGAACAATCATTTATATGTAATCAAAATAATACGTTTCAAATATTATTCAACTACAAGTTTTTTGAATTGAAAATGATTGCAATCACTACGTGAGTGAAAATTAACTATTTAAAAACGAAAAGTGATTAGATTTTTCTTCTATTTGCTGATTATTCCCGTTTGAGTCGTTAAAAAGAGATTACTGGGCAATGAACTGGTAACTTTGTAACCTACAGTTAATGAGTCTGGGAGTTCAGTATCACCGATAGGTTACCTACTGTGGTATATAGAATTGTGGCTTCGTATAGTCTAGACGAAGCCACAATTACACCCCCACTACCACCCCCCAACCACTACTTTTCTTTTCTTTTTTTCTTTTTTTTCTTTCTTTCTTTTAGACGTTTTAATTTAACATCAAACCAAAGATAATAATTTAACACTTAATATAAATTACATACAGCTTTAAATAATAGAACCAATTTAATTAGGTTTACATTAAAATGCCTTTCTTAATATAGATGTACAGACGCCAGCACATCAAGCTACAACAATCTGTCAAATTTCTTTGTTAGATTTTTAACTTTCAGTTTTAAGAAATAGGGTTCAAATTTGATTGGGAAAATTTGATAGTTTCGGATACTCTGATGTGCTGGCGACTGTACTTTATAATTATAATGTCTAATCCTTCTTGTCTTTAGAATACAGCTAATCACACTGTACTTAAAATATTTATTTATACTTTATGTAGATTTAGAAGTGGTACATAGGCAGACTTAACTTTCAACAAGGTATTTTCTACCGGTAAACCTTTGGGTTAATATACTAATTGTTCCGATGTAACTGTCAAACACCGGGTTTATAAATTTAAAGTTTACAGCTGAAAACGTGTCAAATTACCTACACTCTAATACGAAAATTTATTAGATTTGTCAGATTTCAACGAGATATTTATAAATATTGAATCAGAAGTTAATAATTCCAAATTAACAAATTCTACATTAATTGATTACGTTCTCCCTTAATTTATTCATCACACACTATAGACAGAGTTACACAATAAGACCACGTTCAAGTAAAATGTAAGTACATACCTAGGTAGAGTCAACAACAACATCAACATCAACTTCTTCAGGCGCCACAAATCAAAATGAAAGTTTTAGATTGTATTATTCAAAATTCATCAAGTAAAAAAACTGAGGCGGATTAAAAAAAAAATCTATTACGATTCTTTTTTAAACTTCATGCACATATATGAATTAGTTGATTTATGATAATCTTTGCATATTTCTTAGACACTCCATCACGACCCGCTTTCGCCTTTTTCTTGGACGCTCTGCCTCCACCACTTGTCTCCGTTGACAGAACCTATTGTTAGCACAAGCGCCTCTAAGGGCCCTGCTTACTTCCTAACTACAAACCGGTATGGGGCAGCAATCCTACCCTAAAGAGGAATGCAATATTACACCACAAAGACGATAATATAAATTTTTGGCGAGTTTGTATCTATGCAAATTCTGAAATTGTATTATTTACCAACTCTATTGAAAGTGAACATCACCCCGGATCTTAAGGTTTCTTCAGACACATACGAAACGATATTGTGACTACGCAACCCACGATCAATATTTAAAAAAAATTCAACAGTTAATTTACTGTATTTTTTTTTATAAATAACTCATCTTCATCACAGTATCAGGCGCCACAATCACCCCGGTCCTGTGCGACTCGTGTAATCGCAACCCTCACCAGGTCATTGGTCCACCTTGTGGGAAGCCTTCCAAAGCTGCGTCTTTCGGAACACGGTCGCTACTTCCGAACTTTTCAGCCTCATCGACCATCTGTTCTGCGAGCCATGTCAGTGCCAAATTAGTTTGTTTTTCTTCATAAATAATAGGGAAAATGCACGCGATTTTTTATTTATAAAATGAATTACTTATAAGCTCCAGTAAACACTCTAGAAAATATTTTTTAAATATCTTCATCAGCGATGAAGTTATAACGCTTCAAAGATTACTTTTAGAACGAGAAGTCCGACATGGAATTTGACGTCACATTACGTGACGTCTATACATCTGCCATAGAAAACAGCGTTTTCGCGAGAAAGACACATATATTATTTTGTTTAAAATAATTATATCTCGTTTGTTTTTCGAGCGCTTTTGATTCTATTACCACTGTTAGTAATACATTTTTGTATATTTTTAGATAAAGTGTTTAGATAATAAATATTTTTTAACCGACTTCCCAAAAAGGAGGAGGATCTCAATTGGAATGTTTGTATTTTTTTTTTTATGCATATTCCCTGTTGCCATCGCATAATTGTCGTAATCCGCTTCGTAATTGTTTCAACTGTTAAAACTAAGTTTTAAACACAGCATACCCCAAAACCATCTAACCAGCGCTATTCGATCGAAAGGTCGATTTCACGGCCGTATTTCAATGGGAAAATATTGTAATGGAATATCCCGGGAAAGCGGTTTGTGGCCACGATTTTAAGAGTCGTATAAGAGAATTATTGGCGGTTTCGTCGACTGATAAAAGAAGTTCGCAGATTCTGTTATGTGAAAATGTGGGGTACGGTACCGACGCCTTTTCTTTAAAGTGCTTATGTTGGTCATGTTAAAACATACAATAATGTAAGAACTTTGTTGGAAGGAAATTAAGAATAGCAGTTTATTCCACACAAACAAAAATATAAATATCGCAACACTGTGGCCAAACGCTATGTATTTGACGGAAATATTAAACAGTTAATATTAATTTTTAAAAATACCATCTAACTATGGAAACTCACTTTATTACTGTTACGATCAATCATAATGACTAATCGAAGTTTAAAACGCAAACAAAGTACTGATAGAAGTAAAAAAAAGGCCAAATCTTCAAATTAACTTCAATACCATGTGATCCAATTTTTTGACAATTAAACTCAGGTGATTGTTGGTGCTGACACTCACCCTGTGCAACAATGATGCTGCTCGCTTGCGCCTGATTGCAACCTTATAGACGCACTTTGTTTTCCATTCGGTACTATTGCTTTTAATTATAACGTCTACGGCTTTTGATTCTTCTTCAAGATTCCTATGTATCCTTGCGTTAAGGAAACCTATTTAGACGTTACTCCGTATACACGTTGGTGATACTTTTCCAAACTAGGCTGAAGCTACCTGGTATGGTAAGTATAATAAAAGTAATAGTGTCATTGAACCCCGCGTGTCTAAGAATTTCGTTGCCATCTAGGCAAGATATGAAATTACTTTCACCACGGAGTCGTTCTTAGTTACAAACTATTCTTATCAAAATTGAAATCTTTTTGCCTACGTTCCATTTTGTACGACTATTCAGAATTACTAGACACAGTATTGTTCTCATTCCACTAATGAGTACATAATGTGTCACGTCACTTAAAAATTTTTTTTAGGAACAAGTGTCAAGTCTTTATTTTTAGGGTTCAGTAGCCAAATGGCAAAAACGGAACCCTTATAGATTCGGCATGTCTGTCTGTCTGTCTGTCCGTCCGTATGTCACAGCCACTTTTCTCCGAAACTATGCTGTTAAAACTTGGTAAGTAGATGTATTCTGTGAACCGCATTAAGATTTTCACATAAAAATAGAAAAAACACTATGAATTTTGGGGGTCCCCATACTTAGAACTGAAACTAATTTCATCAAACCCATACGTGTGGGGTATTTATGGATAGGTCTTCAAAAATGATATTCATCATTATCATCACCATATCAACCGAAAGACGTGTCACCACATCAACCGGTCCTGTGCGTCTCGCATCCATCGGATACCCGCAGCTCTCACTAGGTCATAGGTCCACCTTCTGGAGGCCTTCCAACGTTGCGTCCTACGGTACGCGTCGCCACTCCAGAACATTTTGGCCCCATCGATCATCTGTTCTGCGAGCAATGTGTCCTGCCCACTGCCACTTCAGTTAGCTCTCTTCTTTTACTCTCACTCTTGCTTGCTTGATAAGAATCACAATTCATTTGAATCTTTTGCTAAGTTAACTTCTTCTTTCTAAGCTTCTAGTCATCATTATTATCACCCACACTATCAATTTAACATTTCTTACCTTTCCCCTTCCTCTGATAAACATCCTCAAAAAAAAAAAACCTCACGATGTATTCCTAATTACTTCGCAGTACATGCCCGTGACAACCAATTCACGAATTCTGTATAACATAAATTGTGTAAGATTTTGACGAAGCCTTTGTAAGATTTAAGCCTGGTTACTCATAGATACCTTTAGAATTACCCACCCACCAATATTAATCGTTATGCTAATGTCAAGGCAAAATTCTGTAGCAGAAGATTTCTTCATTATAACCTCGTCGTAAGTCTAAGTAAGATTAATATTTATGGCGAATCCTTAGAATTCTAAGCCTAAATAATAACGCACAAACAGAATATAAAGTAGATCGGTTCTTGAGCCCAAGCTTCGGTTTCAACTATTTGTTTCAGGTTGTCTAATTAGTGACTAAGTTTCGATAGTACATCAATATGTCTGGAATCTTGTTTAGTGTTGTCAAGCATATTATTATTTGCTGTTAGATAGTTTATTCTATTGATATTGGATATTTACGTAACACGAGAGCGCCTACTAGGCAAGTTTACATTTTAACGAATGTATAGGACATGTAGTACTAGGGCATGGATCCCGGAATTCCGAAATTTCGTAACTCCGGAATTTCGGATGATTTTTTACAATATTTCAATTCCGGAACTGAAGTAAATATCGCAATCCGATACTCATATACTTATTTGTAAGATAAGTTACCACAATAATATATTTTAAGTGTTCTTCCTACAAGTGATGAGAGTGAAAGAGTATTTTCGTGTGCCGGGTAATTTGTAACCCCCTACGAAGCTCGCTCTCAGATAAAAAGTTAGATGCTCTGATACTCTTGAGAACATATCATTATCAAGAAGAGCGATCTTTTTTAACCGACTTCCCAAAAAGGAGGAGGTTATCAATTCGGTTGTATGTTTTTTTTATGTTTGTTACCTCATAACTCCGACAATTATGAACCGATTTGAAAAATTCTTGTTTTATTTGAAATGATATACTTGCAGATTGGTCCCATTTAAATCATATCAAAATCGGTTACGAACTTAGGATTTTAAATCGAAATACATAGAATTTGACTATTTAGATGATTCTTTGATAATCGAAATTGCGTATTTTGCTTTTCTGCGATTTTGCAGTGGTGTTGGTAGGTGTGGGGCACCACTAAAAAGTGAAAAATAAAAAACTTTTTACAAAAAAATACAACCGACTTCCAACTACATACACTACAAAGTAAAAAATAACTTTAATTTCGGAAGTCGGTGTCAAAATACGAAGAAAGTAACAAAAACACCGACTTCCGAAATTAAAGTTATTTTTTACTTTGTAGTGTTTTTATTTGGAAGTCGGTTGTATTTTTTTGTAAAAAGTTTTTTTTGAAAAACTGATTCTTGTCTTATTAACTTTATATTTCTTTTTAATATAAGTTGATTTAAAGATCTCAAGTTCCAAAAAATACGACAACGTAAGTTTAGAGATTTTTTAATATTTTTAAGTTTTGTTTTTTAAACCTATTTTCATGATCTCAGAAGAGGAGAACTTGTTGATTTTGTTCACTGTGATTTGTTGAATCTTAGGTAAATACATCATAATTTTATTAGATAGTTAATTAATTAATAAGCTACAATATGGCAATTGCAAATAGCTAGCACACGTTGATTTTGCTAATGTATCTATATTATTGAAAAGTATTATTAAATTACAATGTTTACAGTATCTACATTATGTACAAACGCGTATAAAAACAAAATAAATCATTGGGCATCAAAAAAATAATCCACATCGCTGTCAACGGCAAAAGTGCCCAGAACACTGGCAGCATTGCCACGTTGAATGGCAATGCTGATTCTTTGGACGAAGAACAGCCCAGCCCTCTGGTCACGTGAACCGTCGACAAGTTGTTTGCTGATGTCAAAAAAAAATTGATTATTGAAAAGTTGGTTATTTTTTGTTATATTTATTAAGAAAAACCTAATAGAAGGCTGTTTAATTGATCTCAGTCAAGAGTTTTTTGTCGATTTATTTATTTTTGTAATAATGATTTGATTTAGACAAAACACTTATATGCCTATTTATTGTGTTTTTTTTTTATTTCCTATACTTTTTTCTAATTCCGGAACCGGTTCCGGAATTCCGGAATCGAACCAGTAGTATCGTAAGTCAGTTCCGGAATCGAAAATCATCCGATATTACATGCCCTATGTAGTACTGAAATGAGAAGTGATCAATTTTAAAGTTTTCCTTTTGAAAATGGTGATCGTTGTCGAAAAGTTAATTTTCTTATTACATAAAAATTAATCCCAATTTTCCTTTGTCACAGCATCACGCGTAAATGGCTGGGCCGATTTCGCTCATTTTTTTTTTATGTTTGGTCCTGTCAGAAGAAGGCTTTTATGAAAGAAAAAAATAATAAAGTTGCAGTTGCCCGGGAGTGAAGCCACGGGGAATAGCTAGTGGGTTATAAGAATTACACTTTACACTAAAAAGCTGGTTACTATCGATGGAAAACTCATCAGAGATTATCTTGACTTAGACTCACAGAGACAGATCAAGAATAGATTTTACAAAAGAAAGTAAGCCGTACTCAGCTATAGATATAGAATAGAATAACATAACAAACTACAATGGAAGATTAAATAATTAAAGTAGGGTGGTTTAATCGCTAAAAACAATCTCTTACAGATAAAGGAATATCCTCTTTTGAAGGACAATGGCATGGCAGTGGCAACTATATGATAATAACGAGACGGTTTTCAATGATAATAACACAGCAACAGCAACGAAGATAGATGCTAGTCAACTGCAAATGATAGAAAGTCTTGCCAAAAGATACGAGATTTTGATACGTCACATCCTATACAATTCACAGCAACCAAATTCATATCTGTACCTATCGTGCCTTAAACCCTAAAAGAGCACGACGAACATATACGTCAGGAAAGCCGCAAAAATCTTGTTTAGACAAGTTGAAATCTTTGCATGCGAGAGTGGCGACGGATTAAGCCGTAATAACATGCAAATTAGTCCCTCATTCCTTATTGTGGGGCTTAAGATGGCGGATGAAGCGGTAAAAGACGTGGGAAGGGCGCTGGTATGTTTGATGTGAGGGGGTGAAGAGGAAGGTGACGTAAGACGAAATGTTAACGAGGTACTCGTAAGTATGGGTAAGAGGTATTAATTTTTTTCCTACTCCTCCGCTGTACTCTTCTCATTAATTTCGATGTGGTATCCAAGACAGTTGAATCGTTTTTCCGGGAATCGTCGGGCTTCATAAGCTCGTCGTTTTTCTGGTGGTCGCCACTGTTGATTCTGGCTTTCAGGAGTTGCAGTGGTTGGGAATGTGTGGCGGGCTTGTCCCAAAAAAAAGAGGTAAGATACTAATCTATCTGTTGATGCACAGTGTGAACTAACATATATTAAATTTTAATTAAGGTACACAAATAAGAAAAAAGGAACGATTTCATATTTTTATGATTCGTCTGCTCTCTTTTGTGGCTGTAAAGATATTTTCTGTACAGATAATGTAAGATTCAAATTGCTGGTATAGAGTAACAGTTTCTTGATCAGAGACGACACATGAGAAAATTCAATTCAATAAAAAGCCTTCACCAATTCGTAATCAGATGATTTTGATGTTCCTTCATAACTAATCATTACACACTACCAAATTATGTGTAAAAAAATTTCAAAATAATAAATATAAATTCAAAATAAATACCTTTCATAAGCAACCAATCATCATAACCCA
This sequence comes from Ceramica pisi, assembly GCA_963859965.1. Classification (NCBI taxonomy): domain Eukaryota; kingdom Metazoa; phylum Arthropoda; class Insecta; order Lepidoptera; family Noctuidae; genus Ceramica; species Ceramica pisi. Next base: position 2,998,773 of record OY982530.1, read on the forward strand.
GCTCAGCTTTCATAAACTCGCTGTCCCCCACTACTTGCGCTACCTAGCCATTCATAAATAATTCATGGACTGTAAGTTTTAGTTTTCCAGGTACACACATACTGAGCAACCTGTGGGTTGCCTGTTGTTAACCATTTAATATGAGCGCTCGCTGGCACAGTTTTGATGTGGTAATCCTTGCCGAGGGGCAATTAAGCACAAATTTGTCTTAAGGAGTTGCTTGTAAACAATTTGACTTTATTATTGTAGCTATTAAAGTGGGACATCCTTGGACTGAGAGTTAATCGATAAGAGAGGAAATGGGTGAAAAAGAGATTTTTTTTAGCTGTCTGAAGTGTCTGATTTGCTGTCAGAATATGATAAATATAGCAGCTGATCTCCTGGTACTAAAAAACACTAGCAATAAAGGTTTTCTGTGTGTTCCAACTACAATACTGTTCAAGTTTTTGAAATAGGATCGAACTAGTGTCATTTCAAAGATAAGAATGTTGAAACAAGAATGAATATTTATTTGTATCGTGTATTATTAAATTAAATATTATCTTTATTTCGGACACACAAACCTGCATAATAATATTATAGTGTTAGTAAACATCCAAAAATTAGTTATTGTTGTTGTTAAAGTTGGACAACGAGAATATAGAGAATTTAGCCAATCCAGGCAACTGTAACATTAGTAATTATATTAACATTCTCAACTTCACCGAAAGTGACGTGAGCAACGGAATAAATAAACTTAAACTCAACAGCTCTATTGGTCCTGATAATATTCCTCCATGGTTCCTAAAAGAGGGGAAGGAATTTCTCATTCCGCCCCTAAACCACATTTTTAATTTAGCTCTAAAATCCGGAGTATATCCACCACCATGGAAGATATCACGCGTGACTCCTATACCAAAATCTTTGAAAAAATCTTCAGTTGATGAATATCGCCCAATAGCGATACTATCTTTCCCGCGAAAGTTTTCGAGAATGTCCTTCACCAAGGCATTTATAAGCAAGTGGAGCGGTACCTGTGCAATGAGCAGCATGGCTTTCGCGAAAAGAGATCTGTTAACACCAATTTACTCACACTAGTTAATTACATCTCTACTAGTCTTGATCGCAAACGCCAGGTAGACGTTCTCTACTTTGATTTTCAAAAGGCGTTCGACAGAGTCAACAATGACGTCTTGCTGTCAAAGCTCAGTGCAATAGGTGTTGCTCCGGGGCTTCTGCGGCTTCTTGCAGACTATTTGCGGGACCGACAACAATTTGTCAGACTAGGTTTATATGAGTCACTCCCATACCACACTCGCTCGGGTGTGAGTCAAGGTTCGGTAGTCGGCCCACTCTTTTTCATTTTGATGGTGAATGACCTCCCTGATGTGGTTGTTAATGCTAGATCCCTCTTATATGCTGATGACTTAAAACTATTTTATGAAATTAAATCTGAGCGCGATTGCCAAGCTCTGCAATCAGACACTGATGCAGTATATAATTGGAGTTTAAAAAATAAATTGCATTTTAATGAATCAAAATGCTACGATGTCTTTCGGCTGCATGCGGCACCCGGTCAATTTTCTATACAAACTGAATGGAGATACTATTACAAGAACTGATTCCATGAAAGATCTGGGAGTCATATTCGACCGTAAGCTCACTTTTCACGACCACATCTTATCCACTGCTAAGGAGTCCTTCAGGCGCCTTGGCTTCGTTTTAAGGAACTGTCGTGACTTCCACAACCCCCACGTTATCAGGCTTGTGTTTGGGGCATTGGTCCGTAGCAAGCTTGAGTCTAGTGCGTGCGTATGGAATCCCTTTGAGAAGCAGTATGCGTTGGTTCTAGAGAAAGTACAAAAAGCATTCCTCCGATATCTTTACAAGCACATGTACGGGTTTTATCCCTACTTGTATCCCACTAAATTCCTGTTGGGTTGCTTAAGTTTCAACTCTCTAGAAGTAAGACGGTCGCGTGATCAGATGGCTGTAATATTTAAAATTCTTAGGGGGATTATCGATGATCCTGATTTGCATAATGAATTCTGCAATCTATGTGTCCCAGACAATTACTGTCGTGGCAGAAAGCACCGCTTACTGGCTGTTCCAACTAGCCGTACTATTGCACACTCCAAGTCACATATTCCTCGGACTGTAGCCTCTATTAACGCTCTCCTGGACTCAAGAACAGGTCTTGATATGTTTGCGGATGAATGGAAGATGATAATGTCAGAATGTTTGAATTTTTGTGAGAAGAAGCATGATTGACTAAAATCTATTTTAATTATGTTAAATAGAAACTAGCTTTGTTCGTGGATCTGGTTGCTTTTACTGGTCTTCAGAAACTGAAGCGCCTTTTGGCAAAGTTCTTGATAAAATTGGTATTGTACACATAGGTTCTCCGTATCAGTCTCTCCAGGGTAGTAGTATCTAAAGTCCATGTTTTGGGGTCCTTATCGCCATCAGCTGATTGTGATGGTTGACCAGGATGGTTTAAGTGAGGCAAAAAACCCATACTTTCTGGTCTTATCTCCTAAGTCTATGCGTCATTTTCCAAGTATCCAGTCACCTTAACAAAAAAATAAACATAATATTTTCATATTGCTAATATTTCAATGGTATTATTAGCAGAGTCGAGATCTGAAGATATGCGAAGATTTACAACATCGTAAAACGAGCTGGTGAGCTGGTAGCTCAATTTGAGCTGGTGGTGACATCTGCGGGGTCACCGCCTTACTCCACTTAGGTGTTAACCAACTGGCGTTCGTGGACTGGAAGAAGAAGGTCGATTATCTGGTTGCAGACGACCGTGACGTAGTGACGCTGTAGTAGAAGAAGCTGACACAAGAACGTGGGAGCAAGAAAGAGCTGACACAGGAATGTGAGGCCTATGCTCAGAATGACTGAAGTGATGGAGCGATTGACTGCTACGTTGTGTGTCGATTCCCGCTCGGAAACAATATTTATCTGTTATCGGCGTCTCGCGACTATCGAAGACTCCAGGTTTTCGACGCTGTGGGTTCTAGTGGACACTGGCCTGGATAAAATTATCTACGCCTGTGTCTACCGTTCGCACAGCGGTGATCTAGAGACAACTGGGCTCATACAGCACCTAAGTGAGGCGGCGGATGTGGCTCAGCAGCGGTACCCTTCTGCTCAACTCTGCCCTCGTAACAGCAAATGCAGTACTTGCAAAATGGCGGTTTCGAGAAAAACGCGTCTAAGCGTTTTAATTAAATCTCTACTTTCACTGATATAAATCTCATATGTTTTGTTACGGAAAAGGTATATAAAAATACAAAGTATTATTCAGTTTAGTTTTGATGTTAATTTTTCTTATGTAGGTCTTTAAAAACTCGAATACTGCCCTTAATCCTTGTGTCTCTAATAGTAATAAATAAAAGAAGTAAATTGAAATGCAGTACATGTGTTTGTTACTGCATTTGTATCAAGGAAATATATTGAATGCATTATGCACTAGCAAAGTTAATTACTGAATATATGTAGAATGAAAGGCATAATGCAGTGTAACAATGAGTTGTTAAACATTTAAATACAAAAAAAAGGAAAAACATGATTAATTATTAAAATCTTTTTATTTTATAATTTAAACAGTCTTTTGGCACATATAGTAATAAAATATATTGTACTGGGTACGGTGCTTAAGAGGAAACGCGGACGGAGAGACTTTGTATGTAAATAGTCATAATTCAAGGTTTGGCTCTCGCCTGTTTCCTTCTTCAATATTGGACAGATTTAAGAGATATTTCATGAACTATATAAGAAGAATATATTTTGTGTCGCTATGTTTTCTTTTTTGATGATAAATTAAATGTAAAAGCACTAGGACCCTCAAAAGATGCTCAAAATTGTCCAATAAACTGCTGTCAAAAGAGCCTTACTGAACAAGTTTGGCAACTATTAAATGAATAGAGAAAAAGATAGTGGCACAGTTTATATCCTTCTTATTCAGCTTGTGTAATATCTATTGAATCGATTTAATATTGGAGGAGGAAACAGGCGAGAGCCAAACCTCGAAATATAACTTTTTACATACGAAGTCTACAAGCCCACATTTCCTCTTATCTAAAATTATATAAACGGAACACTGCTTTCATAAGAAACTAAAACCTTTTTTTTATGCAAAACGGGGAAACTCTTTGCCCAAATCTCACCTGATGGAAAGTGATGATTAGGCCGAAGATGGAAGCGAGTTTCACCCGGAATCCTTACACAGAGGAACTGGCTATCATACCTCTAACTGCCGGAACACAACAATGCTGTTAACATTGTTGTTATGGCGACAGACTTAGACATGATGGTGGTAGCTTGTCAGGCGGACTTAGAACAAGTCCGACCACCAACCAAACCGAGCAAAAAAATTGCCCCTGCTAGGAATCGAACCATCTGGGTCTGAATCAGGTGGTTTAACCACTAGACCACGGAGGCGGTTAGTGTCGCCTGTTTAGCACCACCCAAGGGACCAAGTGTAGGGATTCGCTGAAGGGTATTCTCCTAAGGACGCGGGTGACTCGGCCCCCAGAAACTAATCGGCACTTATGTAAAACGCAGCATGCGCTGTAACACATCACATCATGTTTTACATATTTTATTTCATGATACTAGGGTCAATCGCAGTGTAAACCGTTACTGCATTTCACCTTAGACAACATAGTAATAAACTAATATACGAATGTACAAAATTAAAACGCAGCCAAAATGGGAGTACTGCGTTTCTTACTAGTATTTAGATGAATACTACATTCTAACTTGGTACTAATTAAGTGATTACTGCACTTTAATCTGGTATATGATCATTGCTGTTTTTATGCTAACAATATCAGATAATTTCTCACGAAATGCTGCATTTTTTCTTATTATTTCACCATGTTCCAACCATAGAAAAAAAAAATAAAAAAAACCACGTATAGCTTGAACTCTCCTAATGTCATTTTTGATAAAAACGGAAAATCGTTAAAACGTCGATTACTGCATTTGCTGTTACGAGGGCAGAACTGGTGTTGCTAGGGGACTTCAATGCCCACCATCAGGAGTGGCTGTTCCCATACCAGCACACAGATCATGCTGGACGAGAGGCGCGAAAGCTAGCGCTAGCGTTAAATCTCACCCAGCTGGTCCAGGGGGCAACAAGGGTGCCGGACGTTGATTCGCACACAGCCAATTGCTTGGACCTTCTGCTGACAACGGATCCAGACCGCTACTCGGTGTCGATTTCTGCTCCGCTGGGTGGTTCCGACCACTGTCTGGTGAAATCTGTGTCCGTCTACTCCCCACCCGATCCCAGCCCAAGAGGCACTCGGCGGGTATGGCGATACAGGTCAGCAGATTGGGATGGCATGCGATCTTTCTTCGCATGTTATCCTTGGCAGCCCACTTGCTTCTCTTCAACTGATGCATCGTCGTGCGCGGACGCCGTGACAGATGTGCTGCGGCAGGGAATGGAGTACTACATTCCGTTCTCGGACGTAGTGATGTCTGGCGAAGCTCGCCCGTGGTTTGGTGCCGAGTGCAACCGTGCTAATGCGCTAAAGCATGAGGCTTACCTAGCATGGGTTGACGCCCGTACCCGCAAAGCAAGTGACGCGATTCGGAAGAAGAGAGCCTTCAACAGGGCTGCCAAGTCCTGCAAGAAGGTGTTGCGGAGGGCTCGGTTCGACCACATTAGCCGAATAGGGAACAAACTTGCTTCATACCCAGCAGGTAGTAAAGCTTTTTGGTCCCTGGCTAAGTTGGTCGAATCGAACTTCTGCCGCCCCTCACTGCCACCACTGCTGAGACCCGACGGGTCGCTGGCCCACTCCGCTGAGGAGAAAGCAAACTTGTTCGCCTCTATGTTTGCGGAATCGTCACGTCTAGATTCGGGTGGCGCGAGGCCCCCTACTCCTCCTGTTGGATGCGGGTCATATATGCCGAACATAAGCATTCATCAGAGGGACGTACTTAGGGTACTGCGTAACCTAGACGTGAACAAGGCCAGTGGCCCCGACGGGATTCCAGCAATTGTACTGAAGACTTGTGCGCCTGAGTTGTCTCCGATCTTGACACGCCTATTTCGCCTTTCGTTTGAGACTGGGAAAGTGCCGAAGGCTTGGAAGCAAGCTAACGTGCAGCCCGTGCCCAAGAAGGGTAGTCGAGCCGACCCGTCAAACTATAGACCCATCTCGGTAACGTCCATACTCTGTAAGAGTATGGAACGGGTACTGAATCGCAAGCTCCTGGCATACCTAGAAGCGAACGATATCCTTAGTGACCGACAATACGGCTTTCGCCGAAATCGGTCAACTGGGGATCTTCTAGCGTATGCCATTCACATCTGGAGTGAGGCCATTGAGAAGCACGGGGAAGCACTTGCGGTCTCCCTAGACATCTCGAAGGCCTTCGATAGGGTCTGGCACGATGGCCTTATTAGTAAGCTTCATTCCTTCGGTCTGCCCGTCGGATTGTGTGACTGGATTGCAGATTTCCTGAGGGATCGGTCTATCCGAGTGGTCATAGATGGCTGCTCGTCCGGACTGCTGGATATTAATGCCGGGGTTCCTCAGGGGTCAGTACTCTCGGCAACATTGTTCCTGCTGCATATTAACGATCTGCTAAAACCCGGTACTTTTGGGTATGCAGACGACAGCACTGTTGCTGAGAGATACGTGTCTGACGCACGAGCTGGTGGGTCACAGACCCGGTCTCTCCGGGAGACTATGGTTGAGCGCTTGAACGTGTCCTTACAGGCTGTCTCCGAATGGGGCGATGCCAATCTGGTCAAGTTCAATGCTGCGAAGACCCAAGCGTGTCTTTTTTCCGCTAAAAGGAGTCAATTCAACACCATCTCTCCGCGGTGTAACCCTGCCCATAACCGATAGACTTGAGCTTCTTGGTGTTACATTAACATCCACCCTCAATTTTGGCCCCTTCATAGAGGCCAAGGCTCAAGTGGCTGCTAGAAAGTTGGGGATCCTGGCAAAGGTGAGACGGTACTTCACGCCGTAACAGCTTCTTAAACTGTATCAAGCGCAAGTTCGATCGTGTATGGAATACTGCTCTCATCTTTGGGACGGATCTGCCAGATACCAGCTTGATGCCCTCGAGTCAATTGAAAAACGAGCCAAGAGGATCATCGGTGATGATAAGCTCGTCGAATCGAAGCTCCAAAGTCTTGAGCATCGACGCCGAGTTGCTGGCCTGTCGGTTTTCTATCGTTTACATTTTGGGGAGTGTGCGACGGAATTGCATAACTTAATTCCGCCAAGCCCGTTCCACCATCGGACCACAAGACGTACGGCGATGTACCACCGGTACATGGTGGACATCCCACCTATACGCACAAAACGTTTTGGGAATACATTCATTGTGCGTACAGCTAAGGAGTGGAATTCCCTGCCTGAGTCTGTGTTTCCTGATAGCTACAACCTGGGAGTCTTTAAGTCAAGAGTGAATAGGTTACTTCTAGGCAAGCGTGCTCCACCTTAGACCGCATCATCGCTTAACATCAGGTGAGATAGCGGTCAAACGTACGCCTATAAATATATAAAAAAAAAAAAAAAAAAATATATGAACTGCAGATGGTTGTTCCGGGGCTGACTGTTTGTGTATGTAAGTTTTATATGTCTTTTAATGCACCACGGGAAAAATTCCTTGTGTGTTAACGTTTTTATGATAAGAAAATACAAGGAAAGAAAGTCGAGCTATGGATGATGACGATAATTAGCATCAATATCTTCAACACTTCCTATTTTCACTCTTCCATATCACCAACACAACATTTGGTAATCGAACATCAATAATACAATTCTACACTTCACACAATAAAATAAAGTTCACGAAACATTCTGAAAACAACGTATATATATTTTACTCCAGTACACTATCTTGCAGAAAAATCAATGAACCGAGTGGGGGCAGGTATCCGGTATACGGTGTATTTACTTTGTAAAATGCACTTACAAACGAACCTTTGTGAACTAATGTTGCATCTGAAGCTAGTTGAATTTTGTATCTCGTTTCCGAAAAGTCTGTTCTATTGTGAGTAGTTAGGAATGTTTGTCTAGTGAACGTGAGTGTAATTTACTTTGTCTACGTCAGTTCTGTCGTGGGTTTGGGAGGGATTTTGCGTTTGGTCTAGTAAATTGATATCGAGTTCTATTTGTGTTTAAAAACATGTTCTGTTTTATTTTTTGATCAAAATAGAATAGAATGGATTAGAATGGAATAGATTGGAATAGAATAGAATAGAATGAAATATAATAGAATGTAATATAATGGATTAGAATGTAATAGAATGGAATAGAATGGAATGTAACGGAATGTAATGTAACGGAATGGAACGAAATGGAACGGAATGGAATGGATTTGAATGGAATGGAACAGAATATAATACTATTATATTTATTATGAAAAAATTGATGAAAAAAATATTACATAGGGTGACACAATAGGCGGCCTTATTGCTAAGAGCAATCTTTCCAAGACTCACTAAGCCCAGTCCTTTTCCTACTAATTGGAATCGGGTACCATTTTAACTAGATGAAGTTTAATACTACATAGTATTAAACATGGAGCGTGCTGAAATCAGCGGGTCTAAAAAGGCCACTTTAGTAGAATCATAATATTAGAATCATAATTTTAACCACACAACAATCTGTCTTTATTTTCATCTTTATCGCTAATGCATTAGGTTGAAGGTTGATTGGGAAAATTTGACGGGTAGCATGACGTGCTTTCTGATTCTGCTAAAGTGACCTTTTTAGAAACCTCTAATGCCTAATTCAATTAATCTCAACCACTTCCTACCCTGACAGGTTTGCGGATTTTGTTCGAAAGAGCTGCCGCGGTCCTAGAACGCAAAGGGTATTTGTAGCAAGATGGGTGGTTTTTAGCCAGTGAGGAGTCTGAGTGGAGTAGAGGGTCAATTTGATGGTTGCCCATCCAAAAAAAAAGATAAAATGTGTTATTTCTATCTTATTTTACGCCTATACCCTGGCTTATAACGTTAAAAAAACGTTCAACTTTACAAAGAAAAAAAACAGGCATACATTTTTCGAAAATAATGTCGTTTGAAATCAAAAACACAAAACTCAATTTATTACAAAATTCTCATTTAAAAGTTCTAGACGCGTCAATCAACTCTAAACTCTTATATATAAGAAACTCCAAAGTCCGACGCTATTCTATTCATACCTATAGAAAAGGTCGTCGTTCATTACTCGAATTCACAAACTCCAGAACAATATCAGAAACCAATAAACTCTTATTAAAAACCGCGGAGGTATGAAATCGGTTGTGACATTCTAATAACTGAGGCTTTGAAATAAGCGATTAATCAGGTACATTCAAGATGAAGAAACTTTTTTATAATCCCCTACTTATTTAATGCTAGCTGACCCGCGCAACTTCGTCTGCGCCACATTTTACAATAATGCTCCGCTCCTTTTAGTTGTAGCGTGATGATATACAGCCTATATATAGCCTTCCTCGATAAATGGGCTATCTAATACTGAATGAATTTTTCAAATTGGCCGCCCATGTACCACTATTGTGCACAAAGTCTAAATAAATAAATAAATAAATTGGTCCAGTAGTTTCGGAGCCTATTCATTTCAAATAAACAAACAAACAAATATTTCATCTTTAAAATATTAGTGTAGATTATAAATGCGAAAGTTACTCTGTCCGTCTGTCTCTTCTTCATGCCTAAACCACTAAACCGATCTGGATGCAAAGATAGTTTAGGACCCGAGAAAGGACATTGAATTTATCCCGGAAATTCCACGAAAACGGGAACTATGAAGGTAAATAGGTTATACATATACCGGGAGCATGATCACGCGGGGCAAGCCGCAAGCTCACGCTAGTGAGGTGTATAGAGATGACAGGGACAAAGTCTACGATGGAGTGAGCTTACCCAGAAGGAGCCTGTTCACTCTTCCTTTGAAGAGATTAGGGTTGTAAGCGTTCGGAAACACAGTCGCAGTTAGAGAGTTCCACTTCTTTGCTGTGTGCATTATAATTAAAATTTAGTGTTACTTTTTTTATACAAAACGGGGAAACTCTTGGCCCAAATCTCACGTGATGGAAAGTGATGATTAGGCCGAAGATGGAAGCGAGTTTCACCCGGAATGCTCTTACACAGAGGAACTGGCTACCATACCTCTAACTGCCGGAACACAACAATGCTGTTAACATTGTTGTTATGGTGATAGACTTAGACATGATGGTTGTAGCTTGCCAGGCGGACTTATAACAAGTCCTACCACCAACCAAACCGAGCAAAAAATTTGCCCCCGCTTGGAATCGAACCCGGGACCTCTGGGTCTGAATCAGGTGGTATAACCACTAGACCACGGAGGCGGTTAGTGTCACCTGTTTAGCACCACCCGAGGACCAAGTGTAGGGATTCGCTGAAGGGTAATCTCCTACGGACGCGGGTGACTCGGCCCCCAAAAATCAACACAAGTTTGGATACACAGTGAGTTTTTATTGGGGTGTCGTCAATCAACTACCCACTATTTATAAAAAAACTGACATTGTGAAGTCATAATTTTTTATTGTTACCTTAATATTATAAATTCACTTGTTTTTGCCCGCAAATTCGTAACGCATATCCTGTGTCTTCCCGATCCAGTATGAATTTACGGAAATCCGCTTCCCAAGAAACCTATATACCCAATTCCAGCTTTCTAAGACCAGTAGTTTCGGATGTGCGTTGTCTATCAGTCAGTCACTTACTCAGTAACGGACAATTTCATATATTAGGATAATATTAGTTTTTACATAAAGCTAGTTGATTGACACTCCAATAAAAATCACTATTTTCGAGGCCCCAAACGACTGCTATTGTCATCGACCACACCCCAAAAATACTTTCGGCTATCAATGAAATGTTTTCCAACGCCTCCAAAATTTGTTTGCGATTTTATATCTAAAACTAGCTGACCCGCGCAACTTCGTCTGCGTCACATTTTCCATTACTGCTCCGCTCCTATTTGTCTTACCGTGATGATAATATATATAGCCTACTAGCTGACCCGCGCAACTTCGTTTGCGTTACATTTTCCATACAAACTTACAAACATGCAAACTTACCAACAAATTTTACCTCTTTATAATATTAGTATAGATTAGTATAGATAACCTTCCTCAATAAATGGGCTATCTAACACTGAAAGAATTTTTCAAATCGGACCAGTAGTTCCTGAGATTACCCCCTACATACAAACTTACAAACCAAAATATTGTTATCTCTTTACAATATTAGTATAGATTGTGTTGATTTTTGAAACAATCCTTATCCGGTGCCCACAAATTAAAAGAACAATAGTAAGACAATATTAGTTTGTCCCGATAGGGCCTTACGGACGTTGACAGGCAGGTATACGACTGAGACAGGTATTCGACGACACGGTTGGCGCAGTGGTTGAGCGATTGACTGCTGCGCAGCATGTCGCGGGTTCGATTCCCGCACGGAACAAATATTTGTACGACCTACAAGTATTTGTTCCGAGTCTGGGTGTTTTTCTATCTATAATATATATGTAATTACAAAAGAAAAAAAAAAGTATATAAGTTGTTTATCAGCCATTTCGTTACCATAACACAAGCATTAGGTTGCTTAGCTTGGGACGATATGGCGTTGTGTGAAATGTTCAACGATATTAAATATTATTAATTATTAATATATAATTTTCTCCCGTAACTGAGTGACTGACAGACAACGCATTACCGAAAGTAATGGTCGTAGAAAGCTGAAATTTTAAACTGGCTTGTATGACAGTGTAGGGTAGCACTAAGAGCGGATTTACGAAAATTCCTACGGAAACGGTAAGAAACAAGACTTGCCCATACGAACTCACGGACAAAACTAAGGGCTAGATTCACCGGTTACGGATAAAGTGTCGGATACTATACTCAAATTACTTAATAAATCTGCCAGATATCGCTATCCGACACCTGTGAAACCAAAAGTTTTAGTTCATCTGCCAGATAAGTTCCTAATAGGCTAACCGACACTTTATCCGTAACCGGTGAAACTGGCCCTTATAATCGAAAATCTTTTATCCGCGACTTTGTACGCGCATATCCCGGTTGCGTACTGCCATTGTGTATATCAGTACAGACACCCATAGTCTGTACTCGATCACTTTGTGCTCTTAAAAATAACAAATACTCTAAAGCAAACTGCGTATGACTGCAGACCAGTCTGTATAAGTATACAGTTTGCTTGCATATTTTTAAAGCAAACTACGTATGACTACAGACCAGTCTGTATAAGTATACAGATTGCTTTCATATTTTTAAAGCAAACTACGTATGACTACAGACCAGTCTGTATAAGTATACAGTTTGCTTGCATATTTTTAAAGCAAACTACGTATGACTACAGACCAGTCTGTATAAGTATACGGTTTGTTCGCATATGTTATAACCTCATCTAACACAAATTATTCACCAACAATAGAAGGGATCCGCTAATGGTCATGGTTCTAACCTAACCTAACCCACATGATTAACCAACCATAGAGGGGATCTGAACCTGAGGATCATTAAATGCCAAAAACAAAAACTCAAATAGCAACTCGTACGTATTTTGCTCTAGTATTTTAAAGCAAAATGTATATTGATTCAGACACTCTCTGAATAGGTACATAGGATACAGTTTGCTTTTCAACTACGAACGCAAACTGCGATCGAACTCAGAGCAACCCCGGTCTGGGTCAGTATACAGTTTGGCAATACGCATCCCGGTTTCGGCTGTGCGTTGTCTTTCAGTCAGTATCGAAAGAGTTTTATATAGTAACTAGCTGACCCGTGCAACGTCGTCTGCGTAACATTTTTCATTACTGCTCCGCTCCTATCGGTCTTAGCGCGATGATATATAGCCTATAGCCTTCCTCGATAAATGGGCTATCTAACACTGAGAGAATTTTTTAAATCGGACCAGTAGTTCCTGAGATTAGCGCGTTCATCCAAACAAACAAGCTCTTCTGCTTTATAATATTAGTATAGATATTATTATTATATTCGTTTTTATCGAAGGTTGATTGACACTCTAATAAAAATCGATGCCTTTCGAGGCCCCAAACGATTGCTATTGTCACCGATCACACCCCAGAAATACTTTCGGCTATCAATGAAATGTTTTCCAACGCGTCCAACATTTAGCTGTACCGTTTCTGCCACGTTTGCGCTTTTGTTTCCAAACTTGTGTTGATTTTAGGCAAAACAAATTATTATTCTTGTGCGTAACACAAGAGTAATTTCGAATAGGCCTTTGTGTTTCGGAATGTATTTGTTTTTCTAACAAACACTGTCGTTTGGGAATAAACTCGGTTTGTGTCTAGGCTAAGTATAGAGTTTCCGGTTCGTTTGTTTTGAGAATAACAGAAAGAGGTACAACTGGGACGGAATATTTTATTTGTTTCGTAGAGTATAGAAGCTTCCTAATGTATCTGTTGGTTCCTTGATTTTTCCCTCGGATCACACAGAGTTTTAGGCTAAAATTGGGATCTGTCCTTCAATACCATCGGACAGCCAGACGCACTGCAACTTAGTACCCCTACCTTGTTGCTATTCCACCAATTCGCACTAAGCGTTTCCAAGCGTCTTTCATAATGCGCACAGCAAAGGATTGGAACTCTCTGCTGGCGTCTGTATTTCCGAACGCTTACAACCCTAATCTTTTCAAGACTAGAGTCAAGAGCAAACGCATTTCAAATAAAATAGTTAGTTTTCTTAACTATAATGGGGTTGGCTTCCAGTCAAACCGGATTCAGCTGAATACCAGTGTTTTACGTGGGTAGGCTGCCTACCAGACCTCCACAACCCATTAACTGGCTTCTGAAAATCCGTAACGACTGCCAAAGATCTACAAATGACAGCCGGGTTTAACGTGCTTTCCGAGGTACGGAGGAAATTCGGTATGTATGTTAAGATGGTCACCCATTCACAGACCAACCCTGGCAAGCGTTGCTTAATCTTAAACATCGACCTGTGCGGCTGTTATTATTTACCCACGAGCGTAATTATAAAATTGTAATGTAATTTATTTCTCTGATTTTTTTATTATTTGTGGATTGATTTAATCAAATACAAAAGTTGTAGAAAAATTGATTGAAAAAAAATCACTTTACAGTTAAATTTTATAACGCGTCTGTATACTTATAAATGTTCCAGAAACTGGATACGACCATGAAGGTAATAACCTAACAGGTCTTTACATAACAGAGCAACAATATTATCGCAAGCTGATGTTGATACATAGATTCATAGTCAGACTCCGGAAAAAGGGATCCGCTCGAACAATCGGAATAATAAATGCGAGACCTCCAACCCAAAGGTCATCGACCAAACGGAATTGCCCTTACAAACGCCCACAAAGTAAGAAAAGTCTGTATTCTTAGCGCAGACATCTAAGAACACTTTGTTGTATTACTACAATGCAGAGAAAACAGTTGTATATAAATACAGCACAAAGGCAAGACGTCCGTTGTTTAGATTCTATTATTGTTCTCACAAACGTCGGATCCGAATAGCGTTAATAATTGTATTTTAGTTTTGTTTATGCAATTAATTGGAGATTGGTATAATGTGGGAGTGTGTACTTAGGTGAAATGAACGACAAGTGAGTTATCATTCCATCTGAGGGCCAATTCTACTAATATTCACATTCGCATCTCAATCGCAAACTGTCTAAAAATATGAAAATGAAGGATTTTTTTTTCAGTTTGCGATTGATATGTGAATGTGAAAGTTGTTTAAAAATTACTAGAACTGGCCTTCTTGTTTTTAAGGTTTGACAGCTCACTTGTCGTTCACTTCGCTCAAGTTTTCACTTCGTCATGTTTACAGAATCGCACTGCATATTATGGTTCGTTGCTAAATAAACTCGCCTACATAATGCAAACTGGTAAACATAGGTACAAAAAAAAACTGTTCAAATAATTCAATTTACGAGTCTGCTTAAAATCCTACACGGTACAAGGCGAATAAATAAAAAATCTTAGCATAGGATTACTTTGAAACTGGTGAGCGGATTTTAAAATAAATGATCCATAGAAATTAGGAATAGTATGTATACTTAGTGTAAGGTTTTTTTTTAACAAAATGAATGCTCATTCATTGGATTTCAAAATTGTGTTAAACTTGTAAAATGTGACGATTTTTAGTACATGAAAGATTGTTTACACCAGCCAGCGCGAACATGTATTTTATCATTACTACGTATTTATAAAGACCAATATGCATTACATAATTATATATTAAGCAAAGATCTACCGACCCAGGGGTGTTTCCTCATGTTTTTTTTTTACAAAGTTCTTCTGTATTTTACTCCTCTCTTTTTGAAGCCTCATTTACGAGAATAACTATGTTTCATAAGTATCTTTTAAAAAAAGACCAGCATATTGTTCTATAAAAAGTACAAGGATTAACTTTTATAAAAATCACAGTATAGGTACTGTTTTTGCTCATTAGTAAGCTTGTTCATAAATCCATGATACAGCGGATTCTCGCTTTCACACAGACCTTTGATGTTTATTTACAAAATCGAGCTCTCGTTAGCTACAAATATTTTCACTTTTATATGGCTACTGTCAACACAGTATTTTTTACAATAAGCTTATAATAATACCGAAAGGAAAACAAATCGTTTTTTTTTTAAAAGAGTCTGTTGGAAGTGTTAGCTAGCTCCCAATGCGTTTTACGACTTTTCTCCAAAGGATGATGTAGAGGGCAAGAAATAAAATAACTTTGTTGCGTAAAATTGCTGCGGTGAAAGTGTGACGTGTGACGTGGGCGGCGCTGGCCGATAGAATGAACATTGAGCGAGCGCGTCGCCCATATTTATAATGTAGCCGCACATGTCAGCGGCGTGGTGTGTGTCTGCTCAGTGTGGACGAATAGAATAGGCAGCTTATATATTTGATCAATTTCTTAGAATTAGGTACATGGAATGCTTAAATCTAGTAACGATTCCAATAAGAATCTTATTGTACATTTTAAAGTATGTTCCTAGTTGAGATTTTATTGTCTCATAACGATTAGCATTGAGTTTACATATAAAGTAGGAACTTGTAACTAATTAGCGTTTTTAGTCAACACAATAATGGAAATTGGTCTTTATTAGACTTCTAAGTTAATATTAAAGAACGTATAAAAGGTAAATAGGTAAGAAAATTAGGTATAACAAAGAATATGGCAAAAGTAAACAAAAGGACTTAATCTACCTAAATAACTAGCTATTATTTACGTCTAACTTAAATGTCTAGAGCTGTTATTTACAATCTCCCCCTCGTGCGCAAGCACCACCATAACTTGGTGATTAGTCCGTTGTTATCACGATGAGACGAGAGGCTGGGCGACGAATTAATCCGGCGGCTGTACGGATTTCGGTAACTCGAACACGTCCATCTGGTCCGGGGTAAACTTGGGTCACCTCTCCTCTGGGCCACACTCCTCGAGGCATTGTATTGTCTACTATCATGACAATGTCGCCGATTTTTAGGTTTCTATGTTCAGGATTGGAGCCGGGTCGGGGCATCAGCAGTGGTTTGTATTCCGCCGACCAACGTCCCCAAAATGAATCAGCTAATGCCTGGGTGGCTTTCCATGTATGTACGTCTATCGTGGTATCTTTGAACGAGCCGAATGGTGATATCCCGCTTGAGCGTCCTATTAGGAAATGATTGGGAGTCAACGCTTCTTCATCAAGGTTGGGATTCACTGGCGTCAGTGGCCTTGAGTTGACCACTTGTTCGGCTTCTAGCAACAACGTGTGTAGCACTTCATCAGAGGGATATTTCTCTTTCAGGGTGACTTTTAAAGCTGTCTTTATTGATCTGACGAGGCGTTCCCAGGCACCGCCCATACTCGGGGCGCCCGGTGGTATCTTCTTCCACGTGATCATTTTCTCGGATGCGAAGGCTTTTAGGCTTTGGTCGTTGCCTTGCATCGCTTCTTGTATTTCTTTTTCAGCGCCGACGAAGATCGTTCCATTGTCGCTGTATATTACAGTTGGCGCGCCGCGGCGTGCTATCAGTCGTCGTAGGCTCATTATCATGGAAGAGGCCGTAAGTGATGTGACCATCTCCATATGTACTGCGCGTGTGGTAAGGCATGTATATAATGCGCCCCACCTTTTCTCGCGTCTTCGCCCGACTGTAGCGTGCATGGGCCCAAAATAATCCACCGCAGTGGCTGTGAATGGCAGTTGATTTTGGGCCAGCCTTTCAGTAGGTAAGTCGCCTAGGGGAATTTTTGAGGGGATTCCCTTGTAGGTCCGACACCATTGGCATTGGTTGCATATGTAGCGTATAACATTGCGCAGTCCTATTATGTAGTATCTTTGTCGTAATTCATTCATGACAGTTTGATGGTTGCCATGGTTGAAGGTTGCGTGCGTGTGATGCACCAACAGCTGTGTAAAGCCTTCTTTGGCATGTAGGACTGGCATGTTTTGCTCATCTTTTACTCTGCTGTCCAAGCACAGGATCCCGTTGCGGTCGATCTTCACGGAGAGCTTGTAGAACGGCGACTTCTTCGGTGGTCGTCGCCCAGCCTCAATCGTCACAATGTCTTCGGCAAACGAGTTATATTGGCTTCTTCTTACTAGCAATAACTCGGCTAGTTTCATGTGGTTTGGTGTGAGTTCAATTCTCGTAATTCTATTGAGTAGTTTGGCTTTGAATACCTCAGCGGCGAGAAGTACAGTAGCAGCAGCACGGACTAATCGAATGTATTTTGAGAAACGTTCTACTTTCGGTAGGTAATCACTGACGTCATGCCTAATAGTCACGTGAACTTGTTTTATTTGTCGTTCTTCCCCTGAAGGGGGTGGCGGCGTCACGACTCGTTTCTCTTGCGGCCATTTACAGGGGTCGCATCGTATGAACTCGGGTCCACTAAACCACCTATGTGTGGCATTAAAATTGGCGGGAATGCCCTTGGTCGCGTCGTCCGCGACGTTATCAGCGCTGGGCACCCAACGCCAGTTTGCTGGCGTAGTTAAGCTTTCGATCTCGGCTAATCGATGCGCAACAAACGATTTAAAGGTACGCGGGTCGGATTTAATCCAAGCTAGTACTGTTTTTGAGTCTGACCAGTAATGGCATTTTAATATTTTATAATCGGACTCGCGCTTGACCGATTCGGCTAACCGGCTGCCTAATACAGCGGCTTGTAGTTCTAGACGGGGAATCGAAATAGGTTTTAGTGGGGCTACTTTGGCCTTTCCTACCACTAACCGAGACGATTTGCTACCATCTGTCCTAGTACTGACGAAATAAATTGCGGTCGCGTAGATCTTTTCGCTGGCGTCGCAAAAAATGTGCAACTCCCCCTCGTTAGAGGGCGTAGCAGGTATGTACCGATCTATTTCTAACTGTTTTAGCAACTGTAAGTTATTTATGAACGATAGCCACGTCACGTGATGTTCGCTAGTTATGGGATCGTCCCAACCTATTCCGCTACGCCATATTTCCTGTATGAGACATTTACCTATCATCGTAATCGGTGAAAGTAAACCTAGCGGGTCGAAAACTGACATGACAGCGCTAGTTACCTGCCGCTTGGTAGGTAAAGTGTCACCTTGTATGACGCTAGCCGGTGTGTTTCGTAGGTTGACGTTGAAGCCTAACGTATCGCGCGCGTGATTCCATATAAGACCTAACGTTCGCTCGGTGTCGCTTTTACCTAGCGTGGTCGTATCACTACTGCGCGTATCTGTGACGTCACTGATTACGTCGGGCGCGTTCGATGCCCACCCGCGTAACTGAAAAGATGCTGCTAGATGGACTTTATTTAGGGAGTTTATTATTTCTTTCGCTTTACTCTCGCTATCAAAGGCGCCTAGATAATCGTCCATGTAAAAGTTACGTACTGTAGCTCGAGCGACCTCAGGATATTGCCGACTGTGACTTTCTGCGTTTTTATTTTTAACATAAATGGCGGTACAAGGTGATGACGCTGCCCCGAATATTAATGACGTCATTCGGTACTCTTGTGGCGGCTCTCTTCTATCCTCACCCCTCCATAAAAATCGCAGACTGTCGCGGTCTTGCTTGGCTATTTTGACCTGTAGGAACATCTCCTTTATATCGGCTACTACCGCGATTCGACCTTCTCTAAACCTTACTAATACGCCGAATAGCGACTGCAAAAAGTCTGGGCCTGCTAGGAGTGCATCATTTAGACTTTTGCCTCCATATTTTGCAGCTGCGTCGAACACCAAACGTATTTTTCCCTTTTGTGGGTGCACGACGGAAAAATGGGGTAAGTACCAACTACGTGGCGATGTGGCCGGGAAATCTACTTTTTCGGCGTAGCCCGCTTCTATTAAATTATTTACCTGTTTAGAATATTCAATTTTTAAGTCTTCATTTTTGTCTAGTTTCGACTCTAAGCAATGCAGACGGCTGAGGGCTTGTTTTTTGTTATCTGGCATCATCTCAGTGTCTGTGCGCCATAATAAACCCGCTTCGTACCTATCGCTATTAGGCATCTTTTTACATGTTTTATTTAAGATATCTAGGGCGCGCTGGTCTGGATCCGACTTAGGTTTTCGCGGCTCTATACCTAACGACTCGATACTGAAGTAATCTCTTATCAGCTGTAAGGCCGGGTCGTCAACTTGAGCTGGTCGCATGTGGTTTATAGTTGCGACGGTATTACGCGGTCGTGAATCCTGGCCATGCAGAACCCATCCTAATTTAGTCAACGAAGCTACGGGTTGGTTTTTATTGCCGACGCGCAACTGCCTAGACGTTATTAAATGCCAATTGTCTTGGCCTATCAATACGGTAGGTTTACCTAACTCGTAACATAGCTCCTCTTCTATGTCGGCGAGATGACTACATTGGCGCGTTAGATCGCTGCTTACCTCTTGCGGTGATAGATTTAAATTACCTATAGTTTGCGCGTTCATAGTCTCTATGTTTCTATTATATAAGCCGCGAATAGATAACTTAACGTGACACGATTCCGTTTCGTCGATTCGATTTCCCCCTACTCCTTCTATAGATAAGAGCTGGCCGCGTCCCCTAGGAATGACACCGTCCGCCACCTCCTGTTCGACCAACGTCATTGTCGAGCCTTCATCTAACAAGGCGTGGGTGGTGACGATACCTAACGGTCCGCTTACCTCGATTGGCACTATCTTTAAGTAGGTATTCGACTTATGTATGTGGTTAATCGAGCTTACGTTCCCGCGTGCAGATTGAGACGACGAAGCCGGCTTGTCTTCTCTTTTGCTGCCACCGTGTAATAGCTTATGGTGCGAAGCTTCACACCCGCTCACCCCGCACGGTATATACTTGCATTTAAATACCTTTATGTGCGAGTCACGTAGGCATCGGAAACATAGTTTATTATTTTTGACCGTGTCCCATCTATCACTTACGTTTAATTTTATGAAGTCGGCGCACTCGGCGTTGCTATGATTACCTGCACATAGAACACATTTAACCGACTGCGTCGGTGCTACAGGCGGTCGCGACTTTTGAGACTTTGGCGCTTGTTTTCTCGTAGACGGTTTATTTAATGAGGCTACCGTCTTTCGAGTTTCGGTGTCTGATTGACACGAACTATCGCTATCTTCGCTGTATGAGCGATCGCGGTTATGTAACTTCTTACGAGTCGTATTTACTGCCCGCGGTTTTTGCTTGAATTTACGATCTTCCCGCGCTGTTTCGTATGCGAACATGGCGCCACATCGATCGGCCGTGATGTTTAGGAATCTCGATAATAGCTCGAGCTCGGGGGCGCCACTGTGCTCCGACCTGAACTCGTACCATTTATATTTAAGAATAATACTTAGCTTGTCTACTATTCTATTTACTAATTCGGGCGAATATAGGTATTGCGGCTGTTTGAGAGTTTTGATTGCCGCTACCGTATTGGCAACTTTGCTCGCGAAACTACATAAGTTGCGTCCATCGTCGGACATGCGTGGCATACGTTTAATATTTTCTAGTTCGGATAAGACGAGTAATTCTGGTCTGCCATACCGTCGTTCTAACGTATCTATTATTTCGTACGGATCCGATACTGTAAACAATAATGCCCTAGTCGTTTCGCGGGCTGCGCCTCGCAGCGCTTTTCGAAGGCGGGCCACGTTTTGGACGTCTGTAAACATGTCCTCCGTGTCATTATATACCGCCTTAAATGACATCCACTCTGCTATTGTCCCGTCGAAATGGGGCAGTTCATGGATATACTTTGGTACCGATGCGCTAGATTTGTTGGAGTTAACCGCCTGCACTATCGCGTTGGCTAGCATTGACATGTCGTTTCTATCATTTCGCGACGTGTTCTCGCCTACGCGTGGTTCACTCCTACTCGCGTCAGGAGGCCGTATGGGCTGTCCCGAGATTCGAGGTTCGTCTGCTATTGCCGGCCTACTAAATACGTGTTGCTCCGATATCCAACCTTCAACACGAGACTTTCCAACATTAGGCGGTTCCGCGCCGTTTGAACTTTCCAGTTCTATTCTGGCTATCTCCAAACGACTTAAAGCAGCTGCGGACGCCGCCCTAGCCTGTGCTAACTCGGAATTATGCAACTCTAATTCGGCTTTTAATATTGACAATCGACTACTCGCTCGGTCCGCGGGGACATTTACAACTGTGCCCGGCGCACTTACGACTTGAGTATTTAAATCTGCTGTCGGATTTATATCGCTGGCTATTCTATCGGCCCTATCTGTACGTGTGCTGCTGTCACCGGACGCATCCTCTGTGCCGGTGCCCTTACTCCACGTTTCTGTTTCTGTAGAGCCTGTTTGGCCCGACGCCGGCGTGGCGTCTGTGGCTGGCGTCGACTTGCCTGAGCGCAACATTCGCGCGTTTTCCATTGCGCACGAGGGGTCCCTACGCCTAATTATAACTTAAAATTAACACTTCACTTTCACTTTCTACTAGAATTGTTCTGGAACCTAACTTGCCTATCAGCCTGGCCGAGCTCCTAACGTGGTGATGTCGGACCAGGAATGGGAACGATAAGGTAAGGAAGGGTAGGAACCTCCCGGCAGAGGATGCGGGCGCTTTATGGGTGCATCAGAGTGTGGTGGGAAAGTCCAACACTCGTCGTTGCGTGCCAACCTGTGGCTCCAAAGCGGTCCACACCGTACCGGCGGGGTCTGACTGTGACACCTGTGGGGTGCGTGGAGTCGTCAGGTCGTCCACTATGCTTCCGTACGCTTGTGGCCGTTTATCACCGTTAGGTGGCCGCGTACGTAGGTAAGTATATGATGATTGCTTCCAAGTATCTTAGTGTGGCTAAGCAGACCACACTAATAACTCGCGCGTACTTGTTTCTTTCTTGCAATACTGGATTTCTTGAAATTCTTGTCTGTTCAGCCTTGATTTCTTCTGTTTTCTTTGCTTGACACAGGAAATCTTCTTATTTCTGGCTTGATTCAGGAAATCTTCTTGTTTCTGGCTTGATTCAGGAAATCCGACGACGAAGGACCATTGTTGGAAGTGTTAGCTAGCTCCCAATGCGTTTTACGACTTTTCTCCAAAGGATGATGTAGAGGGCAAGAAATAAAATAACTTTGTTGCGTAAAATTGCTGCGGTGAAAGTGTGACGTGTGACGTGGGCGGCGCTGGCCGATAGAATGAACATTGAGCGAGCGCGTCGCCCATATTTATAATGTAGCCGCACATGTCAGCGGCGTGGTGTGTGTCTGCTCAGTGTGGACGAATAGAATAGGCAGCTTATATATTTGATCAATTTCTTAGAATTAGGTACATGGAATGCTTAAATCTAGTAACGATTCCAATAAGAATCTTATTGTACATTTTAAAGTATGTTCCTAGTTGAGATTTTATTGTCTCATAACGATTAGCATTGAGTTTACATATAAAGTAGGAACTTGTAACTAATTAGCGTTTTTAGTCAACACAATAATGGAAATTGGTCTTTATTAGACTTCTAAGTTAATATTAAAGAACGTATAAAAGGTAAATAGGTAAGAAAATTAGGTATAACAAAGAATATGGCAAAAGTAAACAAAAGGACTTAATCTACCTAAATAACTAGCTATTATTTACGTCTAACTTAAATGTCTAGAGCTGTTATTTACAGAGTCCTTAGTTCAAAAGTGAATATTTTAGGCAAGCGTGCTCTATATTAGACCGCGCATCATCGCTTACCATCAGGTGAGATAGTGGCGAAACATATGACTATCAATAGTAAAAAGACGATATTTTTTTATTTTTGTTATTGTTTCCTCACTGTTTATAAGACGCTGACCGTCACCTACAAAAATTATCACGTACCTCTGAAACCATCTGCATGTATAGATACTAAAATTATATACTTATTTGAAAATAATTTCAATTTGACCTTATTTAAAAAATATCGTAAAATAAGTTGAGACTGAATAGAATTTCAACTTTATTGCGTGAGGAATAGAGTATTAAATTAATGTTTGGCAAGCAAGCCTTAATGCAGCTACATTAATATAAGTAACGAATGTATGCAGAAAATAAACCTACAGCTAGGCTACATGTTACGAATGGAAATGAAAGGAATATAATTTGTCGAAGAAGAAAATAAGGCAGAACAAAATCGAAAAGAAATATTACAAAACAGAAACAAGAAAGACACAGACTAATCCGAACCCAAACAAATTAATATTCCGACAGAAGAATAATGATAACGATAAAAATAAATAAACAACATGCCGGAATAATTCTACCGTTAACAACGCTCATCTACCACTATCCGAAGCAAAGGTAATCTAATGGATTGCAATCAGGAATATTGATACTGCGTAATTTGCTTATCTAAATAAGCTAGCTGTAAGCCAGTAAGCATCGGTTGATTGTTTGGTGAACCGTAACAGTGAGCCGTAGGTGCAATTCTAAGTATTTTGACGATGAGACCTATATATCGATCGTCTTTCTAGCTCTTAGCGATAAGGCTATGTCATGTTTTCTTCATCTATTTTTTTTGTATAAGTTGTGTGTGTGTATGTTGTGATTTTTCTGCTTACGTTTTTTTTGCTATATGGTGCATATAATACAATTGTAAGTATTTTGACGTAGATCTACATATCGACCGTCTTTCTTGCTCTTAGCGATAAGGCCGCCCATTTTGTCACCCTATGTCATGTTTTCTTCATCTATTTTTCTGTATATGTTGTGTGTGAGTGTATGTTGTGTTGTTTCTGTTTATGTTTTTTCGTTATATATGGTGTGCATAACAAAGAATATTTTATTCTACGAACATCGGACTCAAAATCTACGTATTTTTTTTTAGTTTGATATTAACAACATAACATGACTTATTACACTGAGAAGCCATAATTTCCATTACGTTTGAGGAAAACTGTTTGTTAGATTCTCAAAGTTTCAAATTCTGCCCTACGACCCCTTACGAGTACTTACCTATTGGTCTAGTTTACACAAAAAATCACTAATACATACTAGTGAAATGTCGATCATCAGTTTTTTTTGCTTCATCATCCTAATATATCAGTTTTTTGCAATGAATCTGATGAAAACGTAACCAAAAAAAAATATTGATGATACTAGATAGGTATTTTAATTTAAAAACAGTGTTTTTAAACAATATCACAAACCTAATTTCTTCATTTTTTCGTTAAAAAAGAAAGGTCGTAGATCTACGAAGTTTTCATAAGCTTTGACATATTCTACGTGTTTTTCTAACCTCGTCTACGCTTTTTCAGAAATCCGAGTTGCCAACACTGCGTAGGTGGGCGTAGTTGGGTGTCATTAGAGTCTTTAGAGTTTGACTACCTATGTGGGTGGACGTTGAGTATGCATGTTTGTTACTTGATATAAATAAGGTCACAGATTCCACAAATCACTATAAATTTGTAAAAAAAACAGTCAGTGTGTTTGTAGTTGTCATGTACTGGTCCCTGTGAGGAGCTCGTGGCTAAATAACAACAGCCGCACGGGTCGGTTTTCAAGGTTAAGCAACGCTTGCCAAGGTTGGTCTGTGGATGGGTGACCATCTTAACATACCGAGTTTCCTCCGTGACTCGGAAAGCACGTTAAGCCGTTGGTCCCGGCTGTCTTTTGTAGATCTTTGGCAGTCGTTACGGATTGTCAGAAGCCAGTAAAGCTGACTCCAGTCTTGCTCAGAAATACCGTGTTGCAAAGTTATTGGGTTGTGGAATTCCGGTAGGTAGCCTCTCCACGTAAAATACTGGTAGTCAGCTGAAGCCAGTTTGACTGGAAGCCGATCCCAATGTAGTTGTAGTTTATGATGATGTACTGGTCCCTGTAATTCAATCAATCTGTACAAACCATCTATATTTCGGCCGGCTTCCAGTCTGCGGATAATAAATAATTTACATGGAGCGAATGCATAATAATATACAGCCTTCATCAGCTAGTAACTGGGTACCTAATACGGAACTCCTTGGTAGGACTGTTAAAGATGTTCAAGTGACAGCCGGGACCAACGGCTTAACATACTTTCCGCAACACGGAGGAAACTCGGTATGTAATGAGAATCGCCCATGCATAGCTTATATTATCATAGCCTCGCTGATGCCCGCGGCTTCGCATGGATGTTGGTTGACAAACGAGAACCACTCTCTCCATTGGTGCAGCATGAAAATCTGTATAGTAGATTTGAATTTATCGAGAACATACAGACAGACGCGGCGGAGTCCTTTGTTTTATAATTTGTAGTGATAGTGATAGTGAAGTTTGAAGTTAGGAGCTCGTGGCTAAATAACAACAGCCGCACGGGTCGGTTTTCAAGGTTAAGCAACGCTTGCCAAGGTTGGTCTGTGGATGGGTGACCATCTTAACATACCGAGTTTCCTCCGTGCCTCGAAAAGCACGTTAAGCCGTTGGTCCCGGCTGTTTTTTGTAGATCTTTGGCAGTCGTTACGGATTGTCAGATGCCAGTAAATCTGACTCCAGTCTTACCAAGAAGTACCATGGGTTGTGGAGGTCTGCTAGACAGCCGCCCCACGTAAAACACTGGTATTCAGCTGAATCCGGTTTGACTGGAAGCCGACCCCAGTATAGTTGGGAAAAGGCTACGCAGATGAGTGATAGTGAAGATTGACCCATGTGGCTGCTATTATTTAGCCACAAGTTCCTCTCAATCTTGTACCACACGTTCTTAGCCACAAGTTCTTCTCATGAAATTTTTATTGTATTTAATGAATTGACTTGACATTAATTTTTATAACTTCTTAGACTGCTTTTACTATTGTACGATTTTAATTTAATATGGATTTGAAATCTTGTTTATTATAAATGTATTTTTAAATTCAGACACGATGTAAAAATCGTTATTGAATAAATAAATAAAAATCACTCTCTCTCTCGAGCAATAACCTCTGTAATTTTACCTACGTTAATATTTCAATAAATCACAATAAATCAAAATTTTCACGTGCGCCTCAAAATAGCAGATAGGGCCCACTAGTGCCAGTGTCTGACAGGGTTGCCGAATTTGTTCGAAAGAGTCACCGTAGGCCTGGAACGCAAAAGTATTTATTTAATAAGAGTCTGCCACCTAAAAGATAAAAGAACAACGTCTCTGACGACTTGATGTATGTAAGGAATCATGTTAATGGTCATAAAAACAGCACAAACTACAATACAGCCACTTATTTCATTGACACTAGTTAAGTGATCTAGATTACTTCATGAAATAGCCAATTTTATGACATGGCGACGACAAATATTTGCCTTGCCCCGGTCAACAGCCAGTTATTTTTCGACGTCAAAAATAATCAATTCAATTTCTAACTTAGTTCAGTTATAAACAGACCTACAGAAAACTAAGCGAGAGCAATGATGCCGAACGGCACCCTGGCTGCTTCGTCGCTACTATTTCATTTCTAACTAGAAAGTAGGTAGTACTGGAAGCAAGTCAACTGGAACGGTCTGAGTGAATTATTGTCTCGATTCTGTTTGAGGATTTGTTCAGATTGTGTTAGTCTTAGTCTTGGGAAGGTTATGATTTAGGAGATTTTGTGGGACTTTCGTATGTTTTTCTTGATAATACTTGTGCGGCTGTAAATCACTATTTGCTTGGCTAAACTTATGGATCAAGCAAGACTTTAAATCATGCTTTTTTACTTTTGATAGGCACGCGATTGACCACTATCTCACCTGATGGTAAGCGATGATGCGGTCAAAGATGGAGCACGCTTGCCTAGAAGTAACCTATTCACTCTTGACTGAAAGACTCCAACGTTGAAGCTATCAAGAAACACAGACTCCAGCAGAGATTTCAACTCTTTTGCTGTACGGCGGACGCACTATAAATGTGTTCCCAAAACGTTTTGTGCGTGTGGGTGGGATATCCATCATCAACCGGAGCTTGCCAGACTGGGGGGATTACACATATTACGTAGTTCTGTAGCTAGTCTACCATAGTCATTATGACAGACTATAACGCTAGTAATAATTCACTAGCGTCTTCATTTCAACCCATCGTCCAGAGCTGGCCAAAAGTCTCCCTTGATATTACTTATGGGGTTGCAAATCAGTATTTAATTATAAGCTAGTTAAAAATGGGTAGTGTTTAATCCTACAACTTTAAATCCAATTTTTTCTATTCAAATATTCGAAGTTACTGAATTGCACACTAAATTTGCTCATCAAATAAATCAAAACTATTATTCTGTTTGATTTATAAAGCTAAACTGTTTTACTGAATGACTATCTGTTAACTAAAAATTATCTAACTCCCAGTGACGTCGACCGTCTAGGGTTAGCGTTTCCGTCGACCTGCTGTCTATTTGACCTGACCTGTTGTCTAGTTCTGTCTGCAGGGTTTAAAAGGAACCTAACTAACCGAACCTTGGGGTGCCCCTGACGTTGACTGTCATTATTTAGTGTTGTCGTAATTTAGTGTGCAAATCAGTATTTTTGTTACCCAATGTACTATATTGGGTAATTAGTTGGGAGATATAGTTTGCTTGAATTTTAAATAGAGGTGCAATTAAATATTCCCCGATCAAAATTACGGATCATGACTATCAATATCGCTATATCGCTTGCCAAACTGTAGGTCTATTTTACATGATTCTGGAGATATAGGATAGAGTTTATCATAATCATCATCACTTGCATTTTCATTTCATCTCAAGGTATACTGCTGTACAAAGGCCTCATTAAGTATCGCAACATACACCACGGGTTGGTCCGGTGTGTTTTGCAACCAGCTGATATTCACGGCCTTTATCAGTTCATTGGTCGACCAATGAACTGAATGCTATCAAAATATTGAATTTTTAAGACATGGAGAGGTTAAGGTAGGATCTGAATATTGTTTACTGCATTTTTATTAACGGCGAGAAATTGGAATGTCGAGCAATAGAGTGTGAAAGAACATGCTATACCTTACCTTAATAAATTGGAATTAGGACAGAATATTGATAATATTTGAAGTCAATTTTAATTGGTAAGCATTATGTTACCAATATTTTTACTTAGCTAGCTAAAACTTCAGGCTCTAACATAGTCTATAACCTTTATAATACTGCATCAGCATTCCCACATTCACACAACCAGGATAAAAGGTTTGAAGTCACACATAAAACTAAGCTTGGTCAGTGAAGCGAGCAGACGTGTTCGTTATGGCCACTCGCACTTCGAACTCGAAAGATTCTTTAAAATAGCTACTCTGCAGTACTTTGACGCAAGTGGACGGCAATGGCCGACAATGACCGACAATGGCTCTGAGGATTGTATAAATAATGCTAGTAGCGTTGAAGTTTGATAGTAGAAGGAATTTAAAATTGGAAAAATGACAGCCATTTTGTTTTTGTGAAATTCCAAATTCAAAGCCGCTTCAAAGGCTGCTTTGTTTTTTATCGGAGAAAGAGGACCAATTCTGTGTTTAAGCAACTTTAACAATCGCATTAAAGTAGCAATTTGTCAAAAGTTTAGGGAAATTCAAGGTGTTTTTAATAGATTGCGACTGAGATGCGATCATGAACGTTACTCATAAATCAGTAAAATTGGCTCTATAAATGTATATGCTAGGATTATTAATATTTATTTTTTCTTATAAAATATAATGAATACCTTATTATAGTAAAGAAAGCAATGCAAGGAGATATTAGCAAATTATATCAAAATTGCGAATCCATTGCTATGTTCTAGGTTTAAGGAGAAAAGAGGGAAGGTAGAAAATGGAAATATAATCACTACCTACCTACTGTTGCTCACAAAACAGCACTAAAATACTATAACACAAAATTACGATCCCCTAATTCGCTTACCCCACATACAACTATTTCTACTCAGCCACTACTGCAGTCTACCGATCCGACACGTGCCGCCGATATAATCTTATTAGACGATACACACGGCCACATGGCCATTTGACAATATAGAACAGGGATGGGAAAACAGTTTTTGGGCTTACTCTTTACCACAATCACGCCTGATGGAAAGCGATGGATGAGGTCTATGATCGAGCGAGCTTTCCCAGAAGATGCCTGTTCACTCTTGCTTTGAAGGCAGACGGGTTATATGTGGACGGGATTACAGATGTTGGCAGAGAGTTCCACATTTTGGCTGTTAAAGGGGTTCGAACTTTTTTTATGGGAGCTAGCTTGGCCCCGAGGCGCCACCATTTTGTTTTTCAAGATTGTGCACATAGAGGACACTTAAACAAACAAAAATTGTAAGAAATATGTGCTAAAGTGTCACGTGCCGAGAATATTCCATAATTTCTGGCCAGAAATGATGCTATTGTTGGTGTGTTTGATAAAGAGCTGGACCACCCCTGATATAGACTATACGACCATAATACGATTTATTACTGGCACAGTTTCTGTGGTACTATCGTTTTATGTATGTTTTTATTGTTGTTCAGCTGTCGAGCCGATAATTTTGTT
The DNA here is from genome assembly GCA_963859965.1 of Ceramica pisi. Lineage (NCBI taxonomy): Eukaryota > Metazoa > Arthropoda > Insecta > Lepidoptera > Noctuidae > Ceramica > Ceramica pisi. Next base: position 3,028,615 of record OY982530.1, read on the forward strand.
GGTTAGTTTTCTGTGAGCACGCCGTGGTATACTTATTGAATTCATTTGAGAATGTTTACTTACGGTTTAAACTTCTAAAGCATGGTTATAAAACTGTCCAACTCTTCCCAAACATGTTTTGGTTGGCTTACAGTCTCAAATGCAGCTGAGTACCAACATTTTAACTGGGTAGCACAGTATCCCTTGCAAGTCACTTATCCACCATCAGTTGCATGATCTCGGAGATCAAACCGTGTATAAGTTTCTCAAAAGCTGTTGTTTATATAAAATACCTACTTACTTTTACGCTTGCCAAGGTTGGTCTGGTGGATGAGTGACCATCTTAACATAACGAGTTTCCTCCATGCCTCGGAAAGCACTCATTTGTAGATTTTTGGCAGTCGTTACGGATTGTCAGAAGCCAGTAAATCTGACTCTAGTCTTGCCAAGAAGTATCGTGTTACCCAGTTAATGGGTTTTGGAGGTCTGGTAGGCAACCGTTCCTCGTAAAACACTGGTACTCAGCTAAACCCGGTTTGACTGGAAGCTGACCCCAATGTAGTTGGGAAAAGGCTAGGCAGATGATGACCTACTTACTTTATAAATATACTAACTTTATAAATGCCAAAGCTAGTCTGTTTAATGCCTCTTCATAGCATTACAGCGTTGGATGAAACTTGGCGGGATAAAAAGTGTTTATTTACCCGACCACATCCACATAGACACTTTTAATCCCGCGTGTATTGTCGCTTGGGCCAGAAGGTGTTTCATAAAGGGGCATAAATGTTAGATTGTCACTATGTTTGTAAGAAGTTATAATCTCTGAAAGTACTGATCCAAATAATAAAATTCTTTCAGTCATGTAAAACTACACTATTGTTGAGTATCATAGGCTTTGTACCTAAAAAAAATATAAAGATTCTGTGAGCATTTATTTTTTATTCGCATAAGTTGCCTCAAATTTACATTTTTTGAGACTAATGTATCGTTATATAAAGTAGTCAATAGTACTTCTTTGATTATCTAGTCGCTATTACTTATATTTCTAAAAGTTTATACTTTTGATCTATCATGTTTCATAAGCAATCATAAAATTTTGTTACTTGGCTAAAGTTGCTTCAATCTCATTTCGTTGAACTTTGAATATCATTATCTAGTTTTAAATATTTGATATTTCTCTCTTGGTCGTACCAATAATCTTATATTTAGAAATTCCTGGAAAGGTAACTTTATTATAGACCGTAGATAGTACTTAAAAACGTTTTTGATTAAAAAAATTGCTGCGTCCTAAAATATAGGCTCGGCCTAGCTCAGGCTCTACAACTTTTAACAATTTTAGATGATTAAATTAATTATTAAATTGAGTGAAATAGGTAAGTCTAATGAATGGTTCCTTAGACACATTTCACAAAGATTACCTTGCCAGGACCTTCTAAAAAAATTTATTGGTACAAGCAAGAAGAAACAAATGCTCATCAAATTAATAAGTTATCCCATGAACCTGTATCTAGAAATAATTGATTATAAACTTCACCGTTATCTTCGAAATATATTTCTACATATCAAGTGATACATATATTTTATTTTTAGCATATTGATACAGCTGGGTACAATGCGATCGAAATAAGAATAGGATCCACTTAGTGCCATATTGTGACGTCATAGCTGTCAAATCAAACCAGTTAGCTGGGTCAGCAAAAAAAAATCGTAATCATTATTTTCAAACATTAAGTGAATTCACACCACACCGATAACACTTGTTATGGTGTGGTTTAAAATAACTAATAATGACTTTAAATAATTAAATATTATATTTAGCAAATTTACTACTATTGAACGTTTTTAATTAAGACTGATTTAAACAAAGTAAAATAAACCGTTATTGATAAGCAACTATTTCTTATTCTTATTTGAATCGAATTGTACCTTGTAACGATGCTACCTACCAAGGTAAGAAAACATTTAAACGTTACTTCAATGAGAATATGCTTCTTAGGGTTCCGAACATCCGTGAAAAACGGAACCCTTATAGGATCACTCAGGTGTCTGTCTTTCTGTCTGTCTTTTTGTCTGTCTTTCTGTCTGTCTTTTTGTCTGTCTTTCTGTCTGTCTTTCTGTCTGTCTTCCTGTCTGTCTTTCTGTCTGTCTTTCTGTCTGTCTTTCTGTCTGTCTTTCTGTCTGTCTGTCTGTCACAGCCAATTTTCACCGGATCTACTGGACCGATTCTGTTGGCATACATATGGATTTTTGTGACACAAACACGGGAATGTTACGTAAATAAATACATTTTGAGTAAGATATATTGTTTTAAAATTTCATGGTCACTAACATTAGAATAGTTCATATCGGGATTGCTACTATACGATTTGTTTGTTGTTCATGTTACTCCGTGATCATGGCGCTTGCAACAGTGCCGAAATATCGGAAACTCGCAAATAAAAAGGTACATGGTAGCAATCCCGATATGAACTATTCTAATTTTGAGTAAGGTTCACTTTTGGGGGTCAAACTAGAAAAATAAAATATAAAATCTTTTTTAAACTGTATCACGTGACATATCAAATGAACCGGTTTTAATACTATTATTTCAAAATGTTGAAACCAAAAATGACAATTCCCCGCCCCTTATATCCGAAACTACTGAGCCTTAAATGCAGATTATTGTTCTAGACCTAAAGAAAACAGAAAAACCTAAAAGAAATTTGTGGTATTACGATTTCATGTTAAAAAAATAAAATTGGTTCGGAACCCTTTGCACGCGATTTCATCTCGCACTTGGCTGGTTTTTATAATATAGAGCAAGATAGGACACAGTACAACTCCTTACTGCCCCTGATATCCAGATCAGTTGTAATCAGTCCATCCAATACCCTTTTTTTTAGGGATGAGGGTAATCATTAAATGACTGCTCCCACTCTGGGCGGAGCGAGAATGAGTGTCAGACTTCTACTGACTAAAACCCATCCATGTTCCTCTTTCGAATAGTCCCGCGACCCACCCAAGACCATACGATCACCATCTATTTATTTATTTATTTATATATATGTCGGCGTCAGCGACAGCTGAGCGATAGCGCCATCATCGTTTGGGTTCGGTGGTATCAGGATCATTGTAGAATAAAACACTGAATACAGTACTAAGCTCTCTTTATTAACTGTGGCTGAGTGCTAGTACTTTACAAATAGACAGTCCCCCAAAAACGCCCGCCCGTTACCACATCCTAGTGTTTTAGCTAGGGAGAAGACGTGGCCAACAAACTCCATAGCAACACATCTGTCTTTTGAGTTAGAAGAACTCGCATTTACAACATTATTAAAGAAGTCTGTTTAATTTAATTAAAATAGGTAAACCGACAGTTTCGTTTGGGACGAGTGTCCTAGTCGGTGTCTCGAGCCAAAGTGACCTCGCCAAAGTCCCCACTCTCCAATTTATACGTCTCTGTCCACGTGCCGCCATTACAGCTGTCAACTGACGTCACTACAATACTCAAATTAGCAACTAATTATTAAATGATTTCTTTATCCACGACATATACTTTATTGTACACCAAATGAAAAATGCATTAAAAGAAACCTTAAACTAACAAAACATACAATTGGCGGCCTTATCGCATTTCGCGATCTCTTCCAGGCAACCTGGAATGGATAGAGAAAGTCTGGACACTAAATGGGGTTGCACTTGGTGCAAATATACAGATAAGCCATCTGTTGCAAAGACAAAAGTAGGAAATACAATAAACCAAAGTAGATACATAAATACATACATATTAAATTATTAAATATAACAGAAAAAAACACAGACAGACATATTTAGTGTAAATAGGAAAATATGTAACAATTAAAAAATTATAATAATATTAACATCGAAAAGTAATCACAATGACAAGTAGTGCTCCTTGACTAGTCTTTTAAGCACAGGCAGCGATTGCGCGCGCTTATTTGACACTGGCAATGCACAACACCGCACACACCGCACCTTCTTACAATATCTACAAGCGAATGCAAAACAAATCTTATAAAACAAAGTCATTCAAGTCACACACTACCAAGCTTTTACAAGTTCACCCATCTATTACTAATTCGTTCAGTAGTTGAAAATCCCACGCATCTGTATTCCTTGAGGAATTATTCCGGTTTGACGCTTCACCAATCTCCCAGTTGCTGCCCTTTGGAAATAATTTATGACAGCCCGCATGTACGTAAGACATTTTGTGTGGGTTATTTGGCCAAACGAATACATAAGCCTATGCAAATTTTGCAAAATAATATTTTAAAGGACGTTCGCCGTAAGTAAAATTATTTTTTTATGAATCGGAAATCATAACCCGTCCGTGATCCTCCTAACATACTTTGCTTAAATAATCTAGAAGCTCACGCGCGTTGATCCTAACAAACGCGCGTAAAACGCTCCTATCTGGACAGGCTCTTATTTATGTTGAAAATAAAAGAACGAGGCCGGCTCACTTAAAATATTCCGGAAATGGTAACACCTCATTGAAAATGTAATTAGAAAATAATTGGATTTCTGGGGGAACGATAGAAAATCTGATATTGAACAAAATCGGTTAGTACCCAGTAATATTCGATGAAACACTGCTATATCCCGGAGCAATAAAATCGTGAAAATTAATCTCAGAATCTAATTTCCAGATGAGAATGTTATTGAATTTTAGGAAGTAAACTCTTTAATTTTTAAATTTAATTTATTTTTATTTATTGCTGTTGCTATAGCGGCAATAGAAATACACACTGTGAATATATCAAATGTCTATCTATAACGGTTCTTGAGCTGAAATTCGATTATCCAACATCATCAAACATACAAAGTCTGGAATGAGCTATGAGGAAGCAAAATTCCATTTCAAATCTTGTTTACCAAGGAGTCATATTCTCAAAAAACCATATTTCCTTGAAGTCAGCCAATTTAGCTTTTCTTTTACAGCTTCATAAGTGCCGTAAAATCTTGAAGCATCTTATTATGCACAACACTTCTTGGCTTTTCCTCCATTTCAAGATTTTCTCATCCATTATTTCTAAATTTCACTTATTCAGGCCGACAAAATTTTGACTGTGTGAATTTATGACGCCCCTGAGTCTGGCTTTTATTGTGAATGTAACCTAGATTTACCATGCTCCAATATTTATGTTAAACATTTGTGGTGTTTACTCTGTGGGTTTAGTAAAATCCGTTTGATGCGGTAACAGTTTTATAGATGGAGGAGTACGAGCGAATGTGGGGACATTTGCTGGCTAATCGTGCGCGACAAATTAGATCGCAGACTGTTCTATTCTAGAATATTCCTGTTTGGGTCCGTTGTTTGTGTCAGCATGTTTGTTTGTTTGGTCAGACTTATTGTCTTCGATGGAGCTATAAAGGTCTCTTTTTGTTTTGCTTTACTCTTAAAAATAAAATCAACATTTTTTACGTAGGCAGAAACATGATTAAGTGTCATAGCACAATGATTCCTAAACACTCTATGGCAATCTATTGACATCAAGACATAAAAGAATAACAAGATCTGGGGTTCTAAAAAGGCCACTTTTGCAGAATCATCATATTAATCACACAACAATCTGTGAAACTTTATTTTCATCTTTATTGCAAACGCATTAAGTTCCATGTTGATTGGGAAAGTTTGACAGTGATGAGAAGCGTGGTTTGCTTTCTGATTCTGCTAAAGAGGCGTTTTAGCCCCTCGGACTGCCAATTTTACTCATTTTTAATTTGCATTTGCATGTCAGTTGCAATCTGTCAAAAAAATATGGGAATTGAGGCTTTTTTGACAGAATGTGGCTGAACGCAAATGCAAACGTTGCTTTTAAAAATAGTAGCATTAGCCCTCAGTTGAGATGTTATAATCAAATAAATATATTTTTTCATAATGGTGATTTGACTACTATCTACTAAGTGGCACTGAGTTCAAAAAGTGACGATGTTCATTTTAATATTGAGTAAATAGGTGTCAGCAAAATTAAGTTTGGTCGTGTTATTTTATAACCAAAGAGAGTTAATTATCAAACTACGTATTAGGCCATTCAAACAAGACATTTTAGGTCGCCGCAATATTTTGGACCATCCTGACTTTTTTGTGAATAGGGTAGATGCCGGCCGGTACTGTACACTCACATTTTCAACCTCGAAAGACCAGTGCTAACTGCGTGGTACTCGGAAAACTTCAAAATTTTCAGCAATTTTTCAGACTTCGGCTTATTTCTTCTAAAGGGTGAATTCTTCATAAAAAGTTAATCAAAGGACTATGAAACTAGATAAAAATTGCCACAATTGCACACCAAACACAAACCAAATAGGGGCAATATCTTCAAATTGAACAAGCCCTTTTAAATATAGAGAAAAAAAAACACAGACCATTTTTCTCAAAATATCTTAAATTGTGTATAAAATGGAGCTCTGTAATTTGCTGGACTTTAAAAAAAGAAAATGAAAAGAAGAAAATGTGTGTGTGTTTATGAGTAGAAAATGTTTCTTATCTTATAAAATGCAATCGATTAAAAAAAATACTATTAACCCATATATGCCCAGAACTACTTTCGGATTCCGATTTTGGTTATTTTCGGATATGTTTATATGGATAACCCCCTATTTTAGTATTTACTAGTTTTAGAGTTTATTTTTAGTATTTAATAGATATTTTAGAGGTGTTCGAAAACGAAACAACGGGCAAATATCCTACATTCGCTCTGGGGAATTAAAACAAATGTGTTATAATGAGTTTATCTATACTAATATTATAAAGAGGTAAAATTGTTTGTAAGTTTGTAAGTTTGTAAGTTTGTAAGTTTGTAAGTTTGTAAGTTTGTATGTAGGGGGTAATCTCAGGAACTACTGGTCCGATTTGAAAAATTCTTTCAGTGTTAGATAGCCCATTTATTGAGGAATGCTATAGGCTATAAATTATAAAGATATCATGCATATTAGCCGAACTATCTCAATTTTTGTCTATCCCGGCGGAAAAAAAAATCTCTTACAACAGAGTTATTTGCGTGCGCTGCCTTAACAGTTGTATATAATTGAAAACAATGTATGGCAACCTGGTCCGCTTTGAAAATTTCTACAAAAAAGTCCGCGGCACCATATTTCTATCTTTTATATTTTAGCAGATATAGTAGCTTTTATGTGTTAAAAAAAGTATTTTTCGATGTACTCCTTTTTGAACGATTTTTTAAACAACAAAATATTAATCCTTATCGAAAAAAATGTTATAATGATCACAAGAACATCATAGAGATACGATTTGCCCGAAACAGTATGTCAATTGGTTGAATAGTTTCGAAGATAATATAAAATTACTAAATCGCAAAACGCCGCCCGCGTCGTCCATTCACGAACCGCATTAGAACATGCTTTGTGCAATTACGTAATTTTTCTGAATCGTGGTGGATTTTCCGCGGATGACCCTCTCCAGTTATTATTTAACTTTTGTCGTTAGGTACGTGAGTTGTACGTAGTTGGTTGAATGTTGGTTGAATGTTGTTGGTCTATTGTTTTGGTTGCTCGGTTTCTCAAAACACAATTACAATATTACTTCGTTCTCATTCTTCGAGCTCGAAGCCTGCTGTGATATTTGTTTTTCGGATATCGGACAGTTTCAGCGATTGTTTATCATGCCTAAAAGGAAATCTCAACTTTCCCGTCAGACATCCCAGACATGAGACAAGAGCAGCTCGAGTACGCCGTACGGCAGAGTCTGCTCTTGATAATCATCTGCGCCTCTCGAGGAATAGAGAAAATAATATTTCGCAAGCACGCGCTGGGAAATCTAGCTCCGAGCGTTCACAGCGGCTTGCTAACCAAAGCTGGAGAACATCGCAGGTCCGTGCTCGGGAATCTAGCGCTGAACGTGCACAGCGTCTCAGTGATTTAAAGCAGCATGTCTCTGCAACAAGGGATAGGGAGTCTAGCGCTGAGCGCTCGCAGCGGCTCGCTAGCCTAGCTACATACATATGCAATAAAAACAAAACCCTCCTTTTGGCAGTCAGGAAATAAATCATAGCACTCAGTACTAACCGAACCACACTCATCATTTCATCAGAAGTTAAAATGTTTACCGCCCAACGAAGTGGGCACGGGTCAGCTAGTTTATTATATATCCACAAGAAGTTACAGTAAAAAAAAAAAACTATGAATGAAATGCAGAGAAACATTTAGAATGTAAATTAACTTCACATTTTTGACAGAAAGTGACTGTTAGGCTTTTGCAGTAGGCACATCGCAGTCGACTAGGCACCCTGCCGATCATGTGCTCAGCGTTATGCTTTCGTACTGATGTAGGTACACTCGTAGATACCCGTTTGCTGGTTCCCGGACGCTGCTTATCATTGCCATACTTTTGAAGTAACGTTCGGGCAATGCTACGTCGAAATTCGAGTGTATCTATATCGTTAGAGAAATTGCGAGCTAGCAGGGTGGCATTGTTGACCGCAACGTCTACTAACCAGAAAAGCAAGGGAATATACCACTTTTTGCCCCTCATTGCTATTCGATAGGTACCGATATTTGCATCTAATCGATCAACCCCTCCCATAAAACGATTGTATTGGTATACAATGTTGGGTTGTGGCACATTTATTCTTTGTTTTTGCGCAGCTGAATATCTCCTTGCAGTTCGTATAGTGTGCAGGATGCGCATTTGTGTGCTGGGGTTGGTGAAGAATAAAACTAGGAGAATTTTCCTTGTTGATCTTCCTTTATTTCTTCTAGTGTTCTTTCTTCTTGTCTTGTTGCCCGCCGACTGTATCGATCCGGCAAAACGCTCCGTAATTTATACAAAATTTGCTAAGAAAATGTAAGCCCTGTGATTGGTCAGCCAATCAGAACACAGGAATTTTCAACCAATGAGAGCGAAGTCGGCATCGGTGCAGTTAGCTAATGTACGACGCTACGTTACCGTAACGAGAGCATTTTAACAATATTTGCGTTTTTCGCTAAGTTTTTCTATTACAACATATTATAAACTATATGTTTTTAGATTCTACGTAACATAAACTATATGACAAAAATATAAAACAAACAAAAACGAGACATAAAATGTTACGTAAACAATACGATCACTAGCTTAAATCTATGAATTATGTTATACAAACGATATAATTCTTAGTAAAAAAGGCTTAAATCTATCATACGATTATCCTAAACAAACATTCAAACATAAAAACCTTATATACTATTATGTAAACATTACGCTATCACTAACACTATGTACTGTCCTATCAGTTCGGTTTCAAAACTAAACACTATTCACATTCACTATATACACTATTGCCTGTCCCGCACATCACTCCCGCCGTGCGACCGCGTCGCATTCAGTTCCGGTGCGGGCACGTCGTCCGTAGGCAGGGGCAGGATCACCAGCTTCCTCACCGGCCGGCGCAGGACACCTCCTTTGGTCTGCACGTCCACCGTCCGCACGATGCTGTCTGGACCAGGATACACCGCGATGACTCGTCCTCGTATCCACACGTTGCGGGGCAGGTTCGGGTCGACGATCTGCACGAGGTCATTCACTTGCACTGGTTGACCTCGTCCGTGGGGCTCCCGCCGGTGTTGGAGCTCAGGAAGGTACTCCTTCACCCAGCGGAGCCAGAAGACATCTGCGAGCCTCTGTGCAGCTCGCCAGCTGGACCGGGAGATGGTGTCTTGCTCGGTGAATGTGCCCGGCTGGTTGGGAGTCAGGGCCTCGGGATCTTCTGCGCTGACGGAGACGTACGTCAGCGGACGACTGTTTACGGTGTACTCCACTTCAGCAAGTAGAGTAGCAAGGACTTCTTCGGTGGGGTGGCGCTCATGCAGTGTCGCTTGGAGAGCCGTCTTCACGGAGCGAACCATTCGCTCCCAAGCGCCGCCCATAAATGGAGCTCCAGGCGGAATATAGCGCCAGGAGATCGTCCTCTTCGCTGCTTCTTCCGCAGTCGCCGCGTCGATTGCTTGGCGAAGTTCCTTGTCGGCAGCCTTCAAGTTGGTGCCGTTGTCTGACCAGATTTCAGTCGGGCAGCCTCGTCGCGCGATCATTCTTCTGACCGCCATTACTGCAGAGTCGGCGCTGAGCGAGCCTGCGATTTCCAGGTGTATAGCTCGCGTTGTGAGACATGTGAAGATGGCCACATATCTCTTCTGTCTGGTTCGTCCGACGGTCACGGAGAGAGGCCCGAAATAGTCGACACCGGTGTACGTAAAGGGTCGCTTGTGATGTGCAAGGCGACACGCTGGCAGGTCCCCAGTTCTCGGATGCGGCGGTACTTGAGTCTTCATGCGGCAGAAGAGGCATCTTCGGAGGATTGCGCGGGTGATAGGGCGCAATCGTAATACCCAGTATTGCTGTCTGCACTCGTTGACTGTTGCCTCGACGCCGGCGTGATGTAGCTGTCGATGTATGGCCTGTATCCAAAGCTTCACTGTGGGATGATCTCCGTCGACTACTAGCGGGTTCTTGAAGTCTTCTTCCATGTCTGTCACCGCTCGGATACGGCTCCGGATTCGGAGTGAGCCGTTTACTGACTCGACGCTGAGCTGATGCAGGCGACTTTCTTTGGCGATCGGCTTCCCGCTGTTCAGATTGTCTATCTCTTTCGCGAAGGCTTCTTCCTGCGAAGACCGCATCAGCAGCTCTTCAGCTTTCCTGAGGAGCTCGGCTGTGACTGGGAGCAGCTTGAGCGTCGATTTCTTCGATGCTGCGGGCGTCTGCTGTTTAGCTGCAGTCGGCTTGTTTCTCCTCCAGGTAGGATCCGCTTCTTTGTTCTTCTTGGTTCGGCGATAGTTGACCTTCTGCCTAGGGGCTCTGCAAAGCTCGATGAACTGCAGAGCACGTGCTGTCGAATACCGGAGGCGGTCCCAGTTGGAGAATTTCGTCGGATCAGGCAGACCCTCTGCTAGCTTCAGTCTTCTTCTGTCGGTCACGTGATGCGTCTTCTCCTCGTCGGAAGGCTCTTCTGTTGCTGTCCTTGCGGTTTCTATAGGCCAGGAGTCTTCTGTCAGGTATAAGAAGTCCGGCCCTCTGTACCATCGATGATCTCTGTTGAAGGCGGTTGGTACATCTCGTGTGGCGTCGTCGGCTACGTTCTGTTTCGTCGGAACCCAGCGCCAGTCGTTGACCTTGGAACTTTCTTCTATTGCTGCTAGACGATGAGCCACGTAGGGTTTGTATGAACGCGACCCTGTCTTTATCCAGGTGAGTACTGTCTTGCTATCGGTCCAGAACACTTTTCGGTCAGGTTTCCTCTCGTGTTCTTCTATCACTGTCTCGGCGAGTCTGGTCCCCATGATCGCTGCTTGCAGTTCCAATCTTGGGATCGAAGTCAACTTCAACGGTGCCACTTTCGCCTTGGCCATGATGAGTGATATGCCGACTTCGCCATCTGGTGTTACGGCTCTCCAGTAGAGGACCGCAGAGTAGGCCGATTCGCTAGCGTCGCTGAAGACGTGAAGCTCTAGGGAGACGGCGTCGCTGTAGTGAAGGTATCGCCGCGGGATTGCCATGTCGTGGAGACTTTTTAGGTGTCCCATCCACGCGTCCCATTGTTCCGCTAGGTCTTCGTCGATTCGGTCGTCCCACCCTGTTCCTCGGCGCCAGACTTCCTGGAGTAGCTGCTTCGCTCGTATCGTAACAGGCGAGGCGAATCCTAAGGGGTCGAAGAGCGACATAACAATTCTTAAGGCTTCCCTCTTCGTTGGCTGCTTTCCTTCTATTAACGTCGAAGGTATTCTGGCTAAGTTGAGGTTGAAGGTTAGCTCGTCCGAGTTGATTTTCCAGATGACTCCTAGTACTCGTTCGGTTTTCTCTTCTGTTCTGTAGAGTTCCAAGTCTTCTGTTCTATGCTCTTCTCCCAGTGCTTCTAGGAGTGCCGCTGAGTTCGACTTCCACTGCTTTAGTTCGAAGCTGGCCTTATTGTGCACTTCGCGCACACTCTTCGTTACTCTTACGGCATCTTTCAGGCTTCGGAAACTATCGAGGTAGTCGTCGACGTAATGTTTCTCTATGATGGCAGCTGCTGCCTCCGGATGAGTCTTCTCGTGTTGTTTCGCGTTCAAGTTCTTCACGTATATCGCTGTCGATGGTGAACTTGATGCTCCGAAAATCAGCGATGTCATCCTGTACTCTTCCGGAGGTTGATCGTCGCGGCGATCTCCACGCCACAGATATCGCAGTGCGTCTCTATCTTCTGTACGTAGCTTGACCTGCATGAACATTTCCTTTATGTCCGCTGTCACTCCGATCAGGTGCTGTCGAAAGCGCATGACGACGCCTGGTAACGACTGGAGTAGATCTGGACCTTTGAGTAGCATATCGTTGAGCGCTACTCCCTTGGTCTTGGCTGCGGCGTCGTGCACAACTCGGAGTTTGTCTGGCTTCATTGGATTGATGACAGCAAAGTGAGGTAGATACCACGTCTTCTGTGGTGTCTTCTGAGGCGGCGCAGGCTCGGCGTACCCTTTTTCTATAAGGGCGTCCATTTGTTCGACGTATCTCTTCTTCAGGGCTGGATCACGGTCGATCTTCTTCTCGATGTTGAAGAGCCTCTTCAGGGAATTCTCATAGTTATCGGGGAACTTAACATCTTCTTTCTTCCAGAGAAGGCCGGTCTGATATCTGGTTTCTTCGATCTTCTCAGTTTTCTGATCCAGTATTCGAAACGCCTTTTCTTCTGGGTCAGTCTTCGGTCTCTTCGGGTTTATGCAGAGGGCGTCCATTTCGAAGTACTTCTTCACCAGGTCCTCAAGGTTGTCTTCTGTGTCTTCGATCATGTGCGACACGAAGTCTATCTTCTGCCCGAAGGATCTTGTTTGGCTTCCATGAAGAACCCACCCCAGCGGCGTGAGAGAAGCAACCGGGTGGTTCTTGTCGCCTTTTCGGGTTTCTTTGGTGAGCAGAAGGTGCCAATTGTCTTGACCGATGAGGACTTGCGGCTTTGCGTTGGGGTACGATAGGTGTCCCTTGATGTCCGATAGATGAGGGCACCCATCCACTAGTTCTTGCGGAACCCGTTGAGATGAGACTTGTAAGTTCTTTACTGTTCTTGCTTGAATTTGCTCTTCTCTGTTGTTGATCCCTTTCAGCCCGATAGTCACCCTTCTTGACGTCGATTCTGCCGTCTTCAGTTCATTGATGGTTTCTATCTTCAGCGGGTCTATGGGTCCTGTTGCTCCGATGCTGCTCACGACGCTATCGTCGACGAGCGTGACTGTTGACCCGTCGTCCATCAAAGCGAAGGTGTTGACTGTTCCCTTTGGTCCTTTCACCTGGACCGGCAGGATCTTCAGATAGGATTGCTTCTTTATCGTCCATGTTGAATTTATCACTTCTGTTGCCTCTTCATTTTCTGTCTTCTCTGCCTTTTCTGTCTTCTTTTCGTAGTGAAGCATGTTGTGGTGCGAATATTTACAGCTGTTGACACCACACGGCTTCTGTCGGCAGTTGTGAGTCTTGCTCCTATATCGCAGGCATCTGAAGCAGAGGCGCTTGGACTTCGCTGTATCCCATCTTGTATTGGCATCCATCTTCTTGAATGCTTCACATTCTGTTGCATTGGTGTGACTTGTTCCTTCGCACACAAAGCACTTCAGCGTGTTGGTCTTCTCAGTCACGTTCGTGACCCGCTGCGTCCTCTTCTGTGGTGCGGTTGTAGACGGTGCTGCCACCTGTTCAGGCAGAGCGTAGGGCGCGCACAGTTCGGCTTCTCTCTTGAAGAACTTCTCGATCTTGATGAGGCAGGGGTCTTCTTGTGGCTCTGTGGCTGAGAAGTCGTAGTATCTATACCGTAGTGTCGGCGTCAGCTTGTCCACCAATGTCTTCGCAAGTTCAGGGTTGTACATGTAGTTGAAGCAGCCCAATGTCTTCAATGTTGCTACGACGTTGGAGATCTTTGTTGCAAATATGCAGATGTCCCTCGGTGACTCGGAGAGGCGCGGCAGGCTTCGAAGAGTTTCCATCTCTAACATGGCTATGGACTCTGGTCTTCCGAATCTGGATTCCAATGTCTTCATTACTTCTGATGGGTGCACGTTCGTGATCAGCAGCCCTTCTACAGCTTCCTTGGCCTTGCCTTTCAGGTTCCTCCGTAGTCTGTTCGTATTCTCGACGGCGCTGAACATCGCTTCTGTTTCATGGTAGGCAGCGCGGAAAGGTAGCCACTCCTGATGCGACCCACTGAAGAACGGTAGCTCGATGAACTTGGGTCGCTGGGCGGTGCTGACAGCCCTGGTGATGGCTTCAGCTAGGAGGGCTAAGTCCCCTTGACCTCCCGCCGGTGATTGACGTGCTTCTTCATGCTTCTGTTGTTCGTTGTGGACGACCGTTGGTTCTTCTGGATGGCGATAGGGCTCGTTGGTGATGGCTAACACTGGACGAGTCACCTGGTTTTCCAACCAGTTGTCCACTCTTGCGTTGACTTCTGAGTAGAGGGAGACGTCATCTTCTTCTCCTTCTTCTATTTCCTCTTCGGTTTCATCCTCTTGTTCTAGTGCGGCCAGGCGTGCTGCAGCTAGTTTGACTTGGAGGCGGAGCAAATCTTCCTTTGCCTTCGCTATCTTCAACTGTTTCGACTTGCTATGCGTCGATCCCCCCCCTCCCCCCTTCTTGCTAGGGGGGGAGAGGTGCTGTGGGCCGGTTGGTTTCGACGTACCGGCTTGCTTGACAACTCGCTTTACTGTAGAGGCATCCGTTTCTTGGCGAGCATCTCTGGAGGTGACAGCGGCGGGCGGCTTCATCAACTGCTTCGATTTCGCACCTGCAGTAAGCGTCGTCGCGGCGGAGGGGGCGACAGAGGGGGCGGCGGCGCTGGCGGGGTGCGAGGGGGGCGGTACGTTCGCGGCCGAGGCGGAGGTCCGTGCGGTCGAGGCGCTGGCGGCGGAAGTCACGGTGGATGGATCAGTCGTCGCGGAGGTGGCGGTATGTTCTGTATACTCCGTGGCAGTCGTCCCTGTATTTGTCGATTCCGTCGTGGCTTCCGTACTGGTGCCGGTCGCTGAGGTCCCTGGCGTGGTTTCAGACGACGACGGCTTCTGTTCGCTCGACGGCTTCCGGCCCCTCCCCTCAGAACGCGTAACGTTCATGACGTCAGTTGATTCTTCAATCGGCGATCTTGAACACTTTCACTATATGCGATCTTCAAGGCTTCTTTCTTGAGGTACTATGTTCAAGGCTTCTTTCTTCACAATAAATCCGGCGCTCGAAGGACCATTAAATGTGCAGGATGCGCATTTGTGTGCTGGGGTTGGTGAAGAATAAAACCAGGAGAATTTTCCTTGTTGATCTTCCTTTATTTCTTCTAGTGTTCTTTCTTCTTGTCTTGTTGCCCGCCGACTGTATCGATCCGGCAAAACGCTCCGTAATTTATACAAAATTTGCTAAGAAAATGTAAGCCCTGTGATTGGTCAGCCAATCAGAACACAGGAATTTTCAACCAATGAGAGCGAAGTCGGCATCGGTGCAGTTAGCTAATGTGCGACGCTACGTTACCGTAACGAGAGCATTTTAACAATATTTGCGTTTTTCGCTAAGTTTTTCTATTACAACATATTATAAACTATATGTTTTTAGATTCTACGTAACATAAACTATATGACAAAAATATAAAACAAACAAAAACGAGACATAAAATGTTACGTAAACAATACGATCACTAGCTTATATCTATGAATTATGTTATACAAACGATATAATTCTTAGTAAAAAAGGCTTAAATCTATCATACGATTATCCTAAACAAACATTCAAACATAAAAACCTTATATACTATTATGTAAACATTACGCTATCACTAACACTATGTACTGTCCTATCAGTTCGGTTTCAAAACTAAACACTATTCACATTCACTATATACACTATTGCCTGTCCCGCACATATAGGCTCTACGCCGTATTCACTTGATAACAGAGTTACTACACTGTTATCATTCCAGCGTACCGCACAAATGCCGCTGTTTAGATCGAGCCGACTATCATGGTAACCTCGCTGTTCCTTCTTGCATGACTTCTCATCTTTCAAAGGACACTTCTCAGTACGATTGCTACGAACTGTACCAGTCACTAAGATATTTTTTTCTTTCATTGCTGTCATCAACGGTAATCCTGTGAAAAAGTTGTCGATGAAAACTGAAAATCTTGTTTCTTCGTAGACATTCTGAATCTCAGTCATCAGTTTTTGCACAACATATTGGCCTAAACCACTACTATATGTTTCATAGCGGCCTTGATATGGGTCGGCGTATAAGCAATATCCCAAGCGCAAGGCTGCAATCCACGTCTTGAAGGCTTTCCCCTGATATGCTGCTTACAACCGTGTCTACCATAGTAAGGTATCATAGATTCGTCTATGCTGATATCATTTTCAATTACAGCATATTGCAGAAACTTCTTATTCAGTAAATCAAAAAGAGGGCGGACTTTAGCCATTTTATCATTAGGGCAAAGGTTGGTATTATCGGCCACATGGAAATATCGAAGAATTTCTTCGAATCGGTTTCTCCGCATGGATTTCGCCACTAAGATATTATGTGTGTCCTCGTTAGTTTCCCAATACATCCGACGCCGCGGCAGTGGAGAATACCCAGTCAATATCAAAATGCCAATGAAACAATAAACATCACTATCAGACAGGGTAAACCCTGGGTTTCCTTTTTGTACTGCATACATTACAGAATGACGGACAATGTGCATGATAACTTCGTGGCTAAAAAACAATTCGAAAAAATCGACTGGTTCTGATGCATCGGACAAAGTAATGACTGACCTTGGGAATGGTGCGATCCATTCATCATTATGTTGGGGTAAGTCTTTCTTCACCCATTTTCGGGCTGTCTTTGGAAGTGGAGGTGGCGGCGGAGGTAGAAGCGGTGGATTATCTGTTGATCGCGATGGTCGGCTCAGCTTACGGGTTGCTAGAGATTGTGACTGGCTTGACGTGCTTGGGAGTGAAACTTCTTCGTCAGACTCGCTACCATCACTTATATTTATTCCCCTCAGCGTCAGTTCAGCAGGTGCCAAAAGTTGACGACGTGAAAAGTTTTCAAATGTTACATTCGTTTCGTCCCCAGAGTCAGAATCTGACACGATTCCATGACCTGGAGGGTCGATGTATATGTCAGCTGCTGTCACCTCATCATCCGAAGCTAAATCATTGATAACATCAATGATTTCATTTGTAGATAAGTGTGTGTTTCGCCTAAAACCAAAAAAACAGATTTTAGTACAAGCCTCACCTGTATATATACCCGACGTATCGTTTTCGAAACACGAAAGTTATAAAGACAATATAGGTATTTATAAATTCATATTTTATCATTCTAAATACACGAATTGGTTAATAATCTATCCAAATTTACTATAAACCTGTAATAAGTACAAAGCTTTACTAAATTAAACAGTTACTTACTTTTTTCTGGCTGACGACATGATTTTTAGCGCGACGTAAACACGACACAAATAACATTGCTTAGTATTTGATTCAAATGTCAACGTTGCTCAAAAAGCTTTGTTGCAAATAGAACCTACTTCCATAGTCCTGCAATAGATGGCGTTTTTTTTTACATTTTACTGCACTAATAAACGATTTATTACGCTTTTAGGAAAGTACTACCTCTTGTTTCGTTTTCGAATCAATGGGCATATATGGGTATAGCGATCTCAAATATTGCACGTGTTTTAGGAGTATTTTTTGTTAGGTTTTCTGAGCATCACGCAGTTAGCACCAGTCTTTCGAGGTTGAAAAATTGAGAGGAAACTACTGGCATGGACGAAAATAATCAGGGTGGTGTAATTTTTTGCGAACTAACGCGATTAGTCAGTCATCGGTAACTGGCCTATATAGCCAAATTAATACTCTAATTTAGATAAAATTAAATTAAAACCATAATTAACCGAACACAATAAAGTGCCACTAAAACCAATTAAATAGCTTGCTGAAACCTAAATTAGAAGATAGATTGCTTTGATTAATTAAATTCCACTATATACAGAGCTCGTTGGGATACTAATTTGATGAATACAATTTTGAAATGTGGCAATAATGAAATCGAACTACAAAATTTAACGACTAAATTCTATATGCGCCGATAAACATTGCTTCAAATGATTTTGTTTCCATCGAATAAAATTTCAATCAGAACGAAAATAGCTAGATTTAACCAAAGTGATAGCTAAGCGTAATTCAAACAGTGAACGTTCGGGAATTTAATGTATTTGTAGTTTATCCTTAATCCGAGCCACACGGATCCCGGAAAAGAAAGCCCCTCCCTTTGCAAGCTGTGCGTGTCGTTTAATGCGAAAACGGGATTACAGAAGGATGCCGAGATTCCATAGCAGAATGCGGATCAGCGGGCTGCCTGTTAATAATAACAAACGAGTATCACTAAAACATCTGCAAGCTTGGTGTAATTGTACATTGTTATCCAAGGTTTGAAAATAACTTATTTTGTCCCGAAACGGCGTATGGCTGTCAGTTGAAAAAAAATCTCCCTAGGGCTGAAAAGTAATATTTTCAACCCTCTCCTCAGGCAAACTCAGGCTTACTTTCCGAGTATGAGTAATGAAAATGTTATTGAGTCTACTGAAACAGTGTCAGCAGTGTGTGGTGCATAAATATTCTTGTAGTAGATAAGAATGAGGCTAGATAATGAAAGCACCAAACTTTCATCTAAATGCGGTGCGTTTGATGAAGTGAGCTGTAAATCCATACTAACAAGATGAAATGTCAGTTCACTTCATACTTAGTCCACCTAAGTTTACGCTATGAGATTTTGATTAAATAGACCGTCTGAACCAGAAGCTTTAGACCAGATATGGCCAACCGGTCGATTACGGCAAGGCAAAAAAAATATGAATACGTATAACAGACTGTGCAACTAAGTTATGTCAAAAAAAAAAACAAACTGTACAATTGTATTCTGTTTCATTTGTTATTTTAAAAAGTACCTATAGACCAGGGTCGATAATTTTTGAAACCAAAAAAAATTACAGTAGGATGAAACCCATTAGAAAAGGAGGGGAATGTGATCAAAATGAACGGAAAAATAAATTACGGTCGATCCGAGTTCGGGAAGTGGGAGGGGGTGAGTTTTTAATGGTAAAAAATGGTTTTCCTTGATTTCCAGCAAAACTACAAGTCCTATGGGATAGGAAAAAAGTTAAATGGCAAAGTTGTAGGTAATAAAAAGATCTACAACTTTTGCATTTGCAATTTTTTCACATAAGCTCAAAATTTAGGGGAAAAATTAAAAAAAAAAAATTGGTTTTTTATTTATCTTTAAAAAAAAAAAACTACGAAATTTGGTGAAAACTTACCTTATTATGTCCCAAATACACTGTAATTTATTTGATTTAAAATAATTTTTTTTTCGCCTTATATTAACTTAATATCAAAAAAGCACCCTAATTTTCAATCGAAAATTCTGACTTCAAAATATCTGCTTTTTTCAAAAAAATTGGGGGCTTTTTGTTCGTTGAAATATCTACTTTCTGATGGTGTAAAAAAAGTATACATTACTCTAGGAAATGTTCTCAGAAAATGCAAAGAAACGAAGGATAAAATTGTACGAGGAAGATATTGTACGGGAAGGCATAATTCTTTTTTTCAAATATTAAGTTTACTAGACGACGACTCGTGACATACTAAGAGAGATGAGCATGGTTTTAGTCTAGGTGTGTGCTAGAGCGTGTATGTTCACTTGCAGGAGCACGGTTTTGTAGCTTCACTTTTTTTTTTCGCGGTGCGCCGTCTTCGATCGTCTTCGTTTCTTTGCAGTTTTTGAGAACATTTACTATGGTAATGTATATATATTTTTACACCATCAGAAAGTAGATATTTCGTTAAGTGCTTTTTTGATATTAAGTTAAAATAAGGCGAAAATATAAATATTTTAAATCTAAATAATAAAAATATTTTAATTTTATTTATAAAAAGATAATTATAAATAAAACCAAAAACTTGGTTTTTTGAAATTTTCACCTAAATTTGGAGGTTATGTGAAAAAATTGCAAATACAAAAGTTGTAGATCTGTTTTATTGCCTACAACTTTGCCATTTAACTTTTCCATAGGACTTGTAGTTTTTCCGGAAATCAAGGAAAACCATTTTTTACCCTTAAAAACTCACCCCCTCCCACTTCCCGAACTCGGATCGACCGTAATTTATTTTACCTTTCATTTTGATCATATTCCCCTCCTTTTCTAATGGGTTTCATCCTACCGTAATTTTTTTCATTTTTTACCATTTTTGAAGGCTTCGGCCCTGGTCTACTATGCAATTAGAAGATCACACAGGGTTTCCTCAGTATAAATTTGATCTTGGGTCTAATGAAGTCGGCCACCCCTGCTCTAGGGTGAAAGCCGGATATTTGCCACACATTGACCTCTAAATTTTGTGGCAACTATCCCGTGAATCGTTATTCATTTATATTACATAAAGGATTGTTGCCTCGCCGAGAAAAAGGGACTTTTCTCTCGCAATACTTTGATTGCACCTTGCCATCCCGTGCAATCGCACAGACACATGCAACGTGGCCAACTTAGTATAGTTGAGTCTCTCGATTGCTAAATAAAATAACATGTGATTAATTTGCGAAACTAGAGTAATATAAAAATTAAGGCAGCTATACCCCTGGGGCAACTATCCTGGTCTCAACCTAGACATTCTAAACTAAAGTGACATTCTGTCAGTGGTAGTGTGTGGTAAAGGCGATTGCCAAAATGTATGGGATTGAGAAACGTTGTTGAAATGTCACTCAATGAAACCCATATTTTTGGCACTACGCTTTGGATAATAGAATGTCACTGATCTATAAAATCAGATGATCAGTTATTTTCCTTTAGGCTTGTGGCCTCAACATTATGTCAGTGTTCTATTATGTACAGCTGATCTCGAATACGAACAATCTGATTATGTTAGATAGTATTCAGGTTGCATCTGGTGAAGTTTACTATACGGACCTAGTGGACACCAGAACAAATTTCCGTGCGTTCAGGCGATTTTGTCATACCTATTACTGGAATCAAAAGTAGCTCACAATTTAGGACCCATTAGTTTCAGTGTTAATATATAATCCGTGGTGCTTGGCAACTGGGATTAACCCAGTTGTATATATCTCTTGAAGCCTATTTATTGACTTAACTCAAATCTATCTCCTGCTTGATAAGGAGGAAAGTGGAAATTATATTTATTTTTCCTACTCTCTGCTTTTTAACCGACTTCCCAAAAAGGAGGAGGTTATCAATTCGATTGTGTTTTTTTTTTATGTTTGTTACCTAATAACTCCGACAATCATGAACCGATTTGATTTTTTTTTTCTTTTATCTGAAAGGATATACTTGCAGATTGGTCCCATTTAAATCATATCAAAATCGGTTACGAACTTTGGATTTTAAATCGAAATAGCTGGAATTTGACTATTTAGATGATTCTTTGCTAATCGAAATTGCGTATTTCGCTTTTCTGCGATTTTGTAGTGGTGTTGTTAGGTGTGGGGCACCACTAAAAAGTGAAAAATAAAAAACTTTTTACAAAAAAAATACAACCGACTTCTAAAAAAAAAACACTACAAAGCAAAAAATAACTTTAATTTCGGAAGTCGGTGTTTTTGTTAGTTTCTTCGTAATTTGACACCGACTTCCGAAATTAAAGTTATTTTTCAATTTATTTTTTCTACAGCGGTACTCCTCTGATTAATTTCGTTGCGGGATCCAAGACAGTTGAATCCTTTCTCCGGGACTCACCGGGCTTTATTAGCTCAGCGTTCTGGTGGTCTCCACTGTTGATTCTGACTTTCAGGAGTTGCAGTGGTTGGGAATGTGTGGCGGGCTTGTCCCAATACTCAGATGAAGTGAGGTGAGCTACAATACAGTTCATAGTGACTTCAAAGCATTTGTGGCGCTCTATTAAGACTGAAACAAAGAAAAAGGACACAATTTCTACTGCTTAACTTGTGAACGTAAGCCCTATTGGAGCCGAGATGTATTGTCTTAATTTTGTTCTTTTAATTTGCGGGCGCTGACTGTTTAATATTTTATAGACTAGGGAAGCATAGAGTAGCAATAAGTGGAAGCTATGCTGCCAAGTATAGTGTTGACCAAGTTGACCTTGACGACTCTTGATTGCTCGCTCCCAGCAATCTTTAAAAATATTAGTATTGGAGCCCAAACACAGTACAAAACCTAAGCTTAGGCCATAAGCGATCGAAAAATAACTTTAAAGTTACTCGAGCGAATTTATTTATTGAGCAGAAAAAGGCATACGAAAGAATGCCCCTTTCAGCCTAAGTTAAAAAGTTACTACACATAAAATAAAATATCCCAAAAAATATATATATTACCTTCGCCCAATATTTCTGCACTTACCCAATAAAATATGAAACATTATTATAGAACGTTTTGCCCGTTCAAGTAACTCGTAAGTTTTCTCTGCTTCGGCGAACTTTTTGAGTTACTCTTAAGGGTGTTTGAATAGCCCAATAAAGCTGAAGAATTCTGCAAAAAAGGGATTCTTCGCTAAGTATATGAACGTAATGGCTTAGGAAACTTAATTTTTGGCGCGTTGGATTAAACATGTTCAAGTATTTTGCAGGAAAGTTTTGGATTTAAGGGACCAAAAGTTTCGTGGCTAAAGTGAAAATCAATGGGACTTTGTGATACTTACAAGTATTATGGGATGTAGGCCTATTATAGGATTTTCTTGCGAGTATTACTCGGTTATTGAGTCCATTATTTTTTTGAGCCAGAAAATATGGCGGCGTGATCCCTAGGGACAATACTTTCGGGATAAAAAGTAGCCTACGTGCTGTTACAGACTAATATCTGGGGGCCCGCCGCCAAGTCTCGAGCGAAGCGAGCACGGCCGTACCATCCTTTTCTCGAAACCATTCGCGGCTATTTCACCCCCCTATATCTTCGATATGGACAAAGGTAGGGGTTTAGATTTTCGGTGACCAAGAGTTAGTATGAGAATAAGTTTAACTTTTTTTTTTTTTTTTACTTGGTATGGGTTTGCTCTTGACTCTAGTCTTGGTCAGAGATGACAGAGACAAAGTCTACGATGGAGCGAGCTTACCCAGAAGTAGCCTGTTCACTCTAACTTTGAAAAGATTAGGGTTGTAAGCATTCGGAAACACAAACGCAGGCAAAGAGTTCCACTCCTTTGCTGTGCGCATTATGAAAGACGCTTGGAAGCGCTTAGTGCGAGTTGGTGGAATAGCAACAAGGTAGGGATGGCAAGTTGCAGTGCGTCTGGATGTCCGATGGTAGAAGGGGGCTGGTGGAATGAGGTCGTGGAGTTCCTGGGCACACTCTCCGAAGTACAATCTGTAGAAGACCGACAAACAGGCAACCTTGCGGCGATGAGCCAAGCTGTGTAGCTTGGTATCCAACAGTTTTACGTCACCAATGAGCCTCTTAGCTCTGCGTTCCACCGAGTCAAGCGCGGCAAGCTGATACTTAGCTGAGCCATCCCAAAGGTGGCTGCAATACTCCATGCAGGATCGGACTTGTGCTTTATAAAGAGTCAAAAGCTGCTCAGGCTTGAAGTATCGCTTCACCCTATTTAGGATGCCCAGCTTTTTGGCCGCAGTTTGGGCTTTGCACTCAATGGTGGCGCCGAAGTTGAGACTGGATGACAGCTCCATGCCTAGGAGCTCGAGCCGATCAGTCACTGGAATAGATGCACCCCGAAAAATAGGAGTTTGGTTGAAACATCTCCTTTTTGCGGTAAAGAGACACGCCTGTGTTTTGGTGGCGTTAAAAGAGACCAGATTGTCGTCACCCCACTGGGAGACAAGGCTTAAGGCCAAATTTTTCCGCTCTACCATGGCCTCTCTCAAGGAACGAACTTCATCTCCGCCGGTTGTGGCGCCGGACAAGTATCTCTCTGTAACCGTACTGTCATCTGCGTACCCAACAAGACCAGGCTGATGTAGGTCATTGATGTGCAGCAGGAAAAGAGTTGCAGAGAGAACAGACCCCTGAGGAACACCGGCATCAATAGCCATGAGGTCAGAGGAGCAGCCGTCAACAACTACTCGGATCGACCGTTCTCTAAGGAAGTCCGATATCCAGTTGCAAAAACCAGCTGGGATGCCATATGCAGGAAGCTTGCTGAGCAGACTTGCGTGCCAGACCCTGTCAAAAGCCTTCGAGATATCGAGAGACACAGCAAGTGCTTCGCCGTGTCTCTCGATGGCTTCGCCCCAGTAGTGCGTGAGATACACAAGAAGATCGCCAGTAGACCGTCCCCGGCGAAAGCCATATTGACGGTCACTGAGGAGATCATTGTCTTCAAGGTAAGTCAGCAACTTACTGTTCAATACCCTTTCCATAACCTTGCAAAGGATGGAGGTAATGGCGATTGGTCTGTAATGAGCAGGATCTGCGCGGTTACCCTTTTTGGGCACCGGTTGCACATTTGCAAGCTTCCAGGATTTTGGCACCGTTCTTTTTTCAAGAGAGAGGCGGAACAGGCGTGTCAGCACAGAAGACAGTTCTGGCGCACATTGCCTTAACACTTTTGCTGGAATGCCGTCAGGCCCACTGGCCTTATTCACGTCTAGACTGCACAATACTCTTCGGACCTCTATATTGTGGACTGCGATCTCCGGCATCGAAGAATCACAACGAGGTAAAGTTGGTGGTTGCTTAGAGCCAGCGTCCAGACGTGAATTGCTTGCAAAAAGAGATGCAAACAAATTTGCTTTCTCATTTGCAGAGTGAGCCAGCGACCCATCAGGTTTCAACATTGGAGGCAAAGTGGGTCGACAGAAGTTCGTTTCGACGGCTTTCGATAGGGACCAGAACTGCTTACTACCCGGGGGGTGTGATGCTAGTTTGGCCCCAATACGTCCAACATGGTCAAAACGTGCCCTTCGTAGAACCCGCTTGCAGAACTTGGTGGCAGAATTGAAGGCTCCCTTCTTCTTGCGAATCCTACGTGCTTTGACCTTTCGGTCGCGGGCCTTGATCCACGCTTGGTAAGCAGACTCTTTACGGGCCTCAGCGAGGGCGCATTCTGCATTATACCAAGGCCGCGATTTGTGACCGAGAGGAATATCGGAGAATGGAATAAAATACTCCATCCCCTGCCGAATCACGTCCGAAATCACGTCAGCACAGCACGAGGGGTCACCCGAGGAGAAGCACACTTGCCGCCAAGGATAAGACGCAAAAAAGTGCCGCATCTCATCCCAATCTGCTGACTCGTATCGCCATACTCGTCTAGTGCCCCTAGGGCTCTCATCGGGAGGAGAGCAGTACGATACGGATTTCACCAGACAGTGGTCAGACGTTCCTAGCGGAGCTGAGACCGATACCGAATGACTATCCGGATCAGTTGTCATCAGAAGGTCCAAGCAATTGGGTGTATGGGCGTCAACATCCGGTACCCGCGTTGCCACATTCACCAGCTGGGTTAGATCTAGCGTTAAAGCAAACTTGCGTGCCTCTAACCCGGCGTGGTCAGTTTTCTGGAACGGGAACAACCACTCTTTATGGTGGGCGTTGAAGTCTAAATGAGCTTCGCTGTTGGGTATCGTTGTTGGGCTACGTCAGTCGACTCCACGAGGGAATTAAATAGCGCAGTAGTTTCCTGATCACCGCTGTGCGATCGGTATACGCCGATGTAGATTGACTTCTCCACGCCAGTGTCCACAAGCAGCCAAATGGCAGAAAAACCCGATTTCTCAAAGCAACGGAGACGACGACAACAAATGTCATCGCGGACGTACACACAGACCCCAGCTTGCTTCTTGAATTTGTGTTCTAGAGAGTAACCTGGGTAGTTGAGGTACGCCACGTCCGACGGGGTTGTTATCTTCGTCTCCGTTAGGAAAAACAGGTGCGGCTTCTCGGTTTCTAGGTGGTGATGAACCGGATCGAGATTGGAGTGCAACCCCCTGATGTTAGTGAGGTGCACTTTAATTGGGAGGAAGTGCAGCCGTTGTTTCACCATATTTTTCTTAACTTTGTTCATAGATGTAGTGTGAGTGGGTGGGGAAAAAATCAAACTGTCGAGGCGCTGCTCAGTAAACCAAGTGGAATACTAAAGCTAATCAAACCTATGGGGAACTCATTTGGAGACTGCGGGGACGCCCGAACCCCCCCGGATATGGCCACCGGGTCCTCCCATCCAGTCGCCGGCTGGCACGGTGGAGCATACCGGGATTTTTCGCAAGTTGGCGGGGCAGCCTTTGGCACGTGGCTGGCGCGCTACTCGGGCCCCCTACTGACTGCGGTCGGCCAACGGCTGGCACCGTGCTTCGGATCCCGCTACCCTCCAAAATGAGTCACCCGGAAAGCCTTGCCAAGCAACCAAGACCGGCTCTGAACAGCGCAACTGACAATCTCTTTTTCCCCCAAAGGCACTGGGACTCGAGCGCACCGACGGAACACAGCAAGCTGCTTGGCGCCGGACTCCGGCGGGAGGGTGGTCGCGAGCCAGGCGGCTCCTTACGGAGCCTACCACCGCTTGAGTGGGATCGTTTAGCCGTACCACAGGCAAGCCTGTGGTGCCGTTGCCCGGGGTGGACCGCTAGGAGGTAGATCCCAAACCACCCCAAAACTTAACTCCCAAATTAAATGACATAAATAGTTCACAAGTTACGGTCGATCAAAGTTACATTTTGTCACTCACTTACTGACCGATCATCAAAATTCTAAATATCAATATAGGTTATTAGCCTTAACATAAAAATCTAAAATTATAAAAACATTATTAAAAAATAGTAAACAATTTTATATTTGGTTTTGCAGGAACTTAAGTATACATTTCGACTGCATTGTTAACTTTGTTCTTTGTTCACGCACAAACATTATTAAATTGGTTTATTTCTAAACATATATATTAAAACAGTAAATCTTAATTCTGTATGCTTACGATTGGCGCGAGAACTACTGGACAGATTTTGTTCAAATTTTGCATAAATAATCCTGTGGTCAACATAATTATAGGCTATACATTATCACGCTATGTGCTATGGAGGTCGAGCAATAGTCAAAAATGTGTGTTTTGAACGAGATAGTGCACATGGTTCGAACCCCGCAAACAGATTTTATTTTTGTATTTATTTTGTCTTTTGAACTGGTTTTTTACACTATAATATTGCCAAACTAATAATAAAAATTAGTTTTTGCGTACTAAGAATAACATTTGACTTATAATTTGTCACTTTTCCAAATAGCTCAGCGAGGAATTGTTATAAGAAGCCACAACATGTTACAAAATTGTACATACTTATGGGTCTAACCTTAGCAACGATTAGATAACCTTAGAACGCTGTAACGTTGGGGAGGTAAGCAGTGAAAAACCATGAACAGTGAAGCGTTATCATCAAAATGTTTTTCACAGCGAAAAATTATTGGGGCTGGCCGAACTTGGCCGAAAAAATATTTTGAACAGAAGAGGCGAAACAGCCAGCGCCTTGCATAACACTCTTCTAAGTTCCTTATGCTAAAAGGAGTCAAGCAATGCTATATATTGACCGTTCGTATATCTTATCTTAGAGATCTTACCTAACGACAACATATTACTTTCCGACATACCTACACGCGAACAAAGTCGCAGGCAACAGCTAGTTGTTAATGAATTGGCAATGATTAAAGAGATAGAGACAGAAAATGGGCTCTAAACAAAGCAGCATGTAATTTTTCCACCTTAAAAACTTTTGACATCTCATAGAAGCCAAAACCTGTTGATCTGATTTTGTAGTCAAAAATCAACATTTAGAGACTGTTTCAAAAGTTTTTGTATTTATTTTATAATTATAGTGACTTCGTACTAATAATATTACCAGTACATATTGGTATTATGATTACTTAATCTAACACTAAGGAATATTAACTTACCAGCAAATAATACCTCCGTATGCAATTAAGCCCCTTAGCAATATTTGCACAAGTTTCTCCCTATTTTGATAAAGCATAAAATACGGTTCCCTCTATGTGTTGTGGTTGTGCCAGTGGATCTCAAAGGTTTCTTATCGTGTGTTTCTTTAGTAAAAATACGGCAGTTTCCGATGTAACATTATTTTATTGATATGAGACTACACTGTTCCATTTTCTGGGTAAGCTTGCCCCAACGTAGACTTTGTGTCTGTCATCTCTGACCAAGACTAGAGTCAAAAGCAAATCCATCTCATCATCAATCATTTCATTTTTAAACGACTTTCCAAACAGGAGGAGGTTCTCAATTCGGATGTTTTTTTTCTTTTTTTT
Source organism: Ceramica pisi (assembly GCA_963859965.1). Lineage (NCBI taxonomy): Eukaryota > Metazoa > Arthropoda > Insecta > Lepidoptera > Noctuidae > Ceramica > Ceramica pisi. The sequence continues at coordinate 3,056,791 of OY982530.1, forward strand.
TTTATGTTTGTTCGGGCATAACTCCGTCGCTTGCCAACCGATTTTAAAATGATTTTTTTGTTGGAAAGGGTATACTTCCCAAATGGTCCCATGATAAGGAAACCAGGATCTGATGATGGCATCCCAGAGAAGTCGAGGGGAACTTTCGAAAATAGTACGGTATCTATTTTTAGGTACCACTAAAAAGTGAAAAATAAAAAACTAATCAAAATACGAACAAACTAACAAAAACACCGAGTTCCGAAGTTAAAGTTATTTTTTACTTTGTAGTGTTTTTTTTTTTGGAAGTCGGTTGTATTTTTTTGTAAAAAGTTTTTTATTAAAAATCTTGTTTTAATCTGAAAGGAAGAAAATATACTTGCAGATTGGTCCCATTTAAATTTTATCAAAAACGGTGACGAAGTTTCGATTTTAAATCGAAATAGTTGAAATTTGTTTACTTGGATGATAGTTTTTTGTCATCCAAGTAATCGAAATTGAAAAAAAAATAAAATACAACCGAATTGAGAACCTCCTCCTTTTTGGGAAGTCGGTTAATAAACAAAAAAAAAATCGTCATCATAATCATATCAACCGAAACCTAACTGCTGGACATAAGCGTCCCCATCGGTTACCCGTGACCTTCACCAAGTCATCTGTCTACATTGTAGGAATCCTTCCAACGCTGCGTTTTCCGGTACGCAGTCTGTACTCCAGAGCTTTTCGGCTTTTCTTTTCATACTGTTCCATTGCAGCGTAAAGGTATACCTTCCTTCTTACTCCCGGTCCTCTGCGGTTTCGGTCGAGTCCATTAAGATGGAGTTCAGCTCACACAGCTAGCTCTCTAATGGGCTCTCACGTTGCGTTTTGTGGCGGTAACTAATGGTACATCGCATATAAAGTTATGAAAATGAGGTTGTATGAAAGTTTAAACAGGACTCGAGTTCATTTAAACTTACTAACTTAGTCTTAAGATAATTAATTTTTACTAACAAAATAATTATGGACATAACGTGGTCTGAAATAAACAAATTTTATTTTTATTTTATTTTATTTTTTTATTTTTTTTTATTTATTTAAAGGGACATGTCTTGTGTTTTATAATTCAGGTTTTTTTTTAAAGTAGACTTTTTTTTTCTGACAACTTGCATGTACAGATTTGTAAAACACCGACAACCTCTCAGGACTCTTAACTAACATCATAATCAACAACTTTTGTCTGTACTTTATGTAGAGTGTTCTTAATACTGGACATATTTTTAGAAATATTTGTACAGGGTTACTATTAAAGCGAAAGCAGAAAAAAGATTTTTTCTTTTTCTTTTGCTTCGCATAGACTTCGTATTATTTAGAGCGTTCGATTAAAATATTTTTTATTTTTGTATGAAAACCTGAAAACTAAAATAATTACGATGAATTTTTAAAATTAATAGAACAAAATTTGTTGGTTATGATGTTAACATTTTTTTTTTTTTTTATGCGTAACGGGGAAACTCTTGGCCCAAATCTCACCTGATGGAAAGTGATGACTAGGCCGAAGATGGAAGCGAGTTTCACCCGGAATCCTCTTACACAGAGGAACTGGCTATCATACCTCTAACTGCCGGAACACAACAATGCTGTTAACATTGTTGTTATGGCGACAGACTTAGACATGATGGTGGTAGCTTGCCAGGCGGACTTAGAACAAGTCCTACCACCAACCAAACCGAGCAAAAAATTTGCCCCCGCTGGGAATCGAACCCGGGACCTCTGGGTCTGAATCAGGTGGTATAACCACTAGATCACGGAGGCGGTTAGTGTCACCTGTTTAGCACCACCCGGGGACCACGTGTAGGGATTCGCCGAAGGGTATTCTCCTACGGACGCGGGTGACTCGGCCCCCAAAACATGGTAACATAGTCCTGAGGGTTGTCGGTGTTTTACAAATAACCCTGTATTTCGTCTACATATTTTAATACACCGTTTCTCCGCTGTGAAAGAGATAACCGATTCCAAGATTCCAGCTCAACCTTATATGTCAGCTATGAGCAAGTCTGTAAAAAAGGTCACATTTATGAGGTAAACCGCTAAGTAGTAAGTGCTTTAATTTTCATTGTACGACAAACATGTGTATTGTTGATGCGTGTATTGTTTTCTAAGTAGATGGTAGCAAAAGTTCTAATTCGTGGGTGTGTGATATAACTTTGAGAGCCAGGCAGTGTTAGATAAATAAAGGATATGAACGTATGTATGATATCGGGACCGCTGTAGTGTGTTTATTAATATTCGCGGATGGGTGGGTTTGTGATGTTAAGGGGTGGAAGAACATTATTATTGTCACGTGTTCTTAGGATATAAGTATACCTACATGACGTCATACATGAAGATGTTGTTTGAACTTACAGCCCTGGGATTTATAATTAATCGATATTTTATCAATCTTTCTTACTAAATCTATACTTCTGTACTAGTAGTATCATCAAACTGAAAAGTTTGTTTGCTTGAACGCGCTAATTTCAGGAACTACTGGTCCGATTTGTAAAATTATTTCAGTGTTCGATAGCCCATATATCGGCTATATATCAGCAAATCTAAGATAAATAGGAACGGAGCATTAATGGAAAATTTGACGCAGACGAAGTTGCGCGGGTCAGCTAGTACGTTATATGTCTTAATTCTGACATAACAATTAGCATTTGATAAGAAACTCACACATTGTCGCACAAATTGGTACCTTGGAATCAGTATAATCAATCCATTCTGGACGAGACATGCAGCGTTGTATTATATACTAGCTGACCCGCGCAACTTCGTCTGCGTCACATTTTCCATTACTGCTCCGCTCCTATTTGTCTTAGCGTGATGGTATATAGCCTATAGCCTTCCTCGATAAATGGGCTATCTAACACTGAAAGAATTTTCCAAATCGGACCAGGAGTTCCTGAGATTAGCGCGTTCAACCAAACAAACAAACATACAAACAAACAAACTCTTCTGCTTTATAATATTAGTATAGATTGTACATCGACCTTTCCTGTTCGTCTGGCATCACAGCGGACTCCCATTAACAGATTACCACGGCACATACAAGTTTACCACCAAGGTACACGAAATTACATGAAAACTTTTATTTGAAAAAAAAAACAACAACAGTCCAAAGCCAATCTCACAACATGATTGACAAAAATCTTTTTTCTTCACAATCCATTAATTTGATTAAACATACCGCTATATCAGCGACATCGATCATTTCTACAGCAGTTGTAAACACTCCCGTGAGTCCATTACACACAAACTTCTTTAGCTAACATAAGTTACACAAAATAGGTACCAGGTACATGTGGAAGGTCAGCTTGAAATTACTTTAAATACTAAAGCCATTTTTTCCACCAATTATTATAGGAATACTGACGTTCTTTTATCACATTGCAGGAATAAGAACTCGTTGGTGAGACCGGTGATTCAAGGCCAGGTGGAAGATAAAGAGCAAACGGTGAATCACCAACTTGCTGGACTGACCTGATACAGAAAACTGCCGAGTCCACTATGGTACAGTGTACACGTAACGTGACCAACCGGCAGAAAGCAGTCCTTGGATAAGTCGACGACCCACCGAAGATTTCTATGGGTACCTCATCTGCGCAACCACGACCACTCTGACAAGACTGTCCAAATAAGAAGAAGAAAATCACCAACTACATAAATATATTGCGTTACGAATGCAGTACACGAAAACGTCGCTTTTGGCAATTGTCAACGGATGGAATTAGAGATATATTATGTATTTTTCAGTTGCTTTTTCGTGATAAAAGATAGAACAGCCATCCATTTTTATCAATTTTCGGGTTTAAAACGCGGCACACACACATAGATACACTTCACGTACAGCGAGTGCAAGCCGTTTGAGATCGCCACACGTACGAACACGCACACACACATAAACACACTTCGCGTACAGCGAGCGCAAGCGCACTAGCGACGGGCATTTGTTTAAGCTTGCCATTGCCATACACCTGCGTCTGTTTGTGTGCGCGCGCCTGTTTTCACTAGTTGTAGGTATGGAACCGAACTTCTGTACTATTCTGGCATACGTATTCACCGAACTATTTTATTAATCTTTGTAAATCGCCAATAAAGTCACCGACAGCAAACATTTTTACGGCTTGTGGGATATAAATACGCCTTGGAACGATAATATCGATATTTACTATACATATTTCTTGTACAGATCTTGTGGTGTAGTTGTTTTATGTATGCTTTAATATTCTTGCGTATTCTTTGTGAGTCTTAAGATGACGGTCGAAGTTCCTAAACATAAAAAGGTAAACAATAATGCTTGTTTGCGGGCAAAGATGCTAGACCGAAAAATGTATAGCAATTAAAACCACACCAAAAACCGACAACAGTCTTTTTGCAAGGATTTTTGAGGCATTTCCGATCACCTAGAAAATTAAAACTTTAAATCGATTCGGCTTGAGAATATGCAAAAATCACCACATATTAAAAAACAAAGTCCTCCGCCACGTCTGTCTGTCTGACTGTTCGCGATAAACTCAAAAACGTTACCATTTTTTTTATTCAACTAATACTTAATACTAACTCAAAAAAGGAACTCCCTTCTAACCCAGTGTCCATAAAACACCTCCCAATTTTCCCTATTTATATTCTCTTCTTTCTTAATTATGTCAATTTTATATCCCCTATTGTCTTTAAAATCGTATAGATTTTTTTTGTTTTTTCTTTTTTTAATTGGTTTGCTCTTGACTCTAGTCTAGCTCAGAGATAACAAAGACAAAGTCTACGATGAAGCGAGCTCAAGCAGAAGTAGCCTGTTCACTCTAACTTTGAAAAGATTAGGGTTGTAAGCGTTCGGAAACACAGACGCGGGCAGAGAGTTCCACTCCTTTGCTGTGCGCATTATGAAAGACGCTTGAAAACGCTTAGTGCGAATTGGTGGAATAGTAACAAGGAAGGGATGATAAGTTGCAGTGCGTCTGGATTTCCGATAGTAGAAGGGGCTGGTGGGATGAGGTCGTGGAGTTCTTGGGCATTATCTGTAGAAGACCAACAATCAGGCAACCTTGCAGCGATGAGCCAAGCTGTATAGCTTGGCATCCACCAGTTTTACAGATGCATCGAAAATATGTTTCTATGAACTTATTTCTGGGACTGCTGTTCCGATAAATAGAATCCTTTGATTGAATTCGATGAGAAAGTTACACTAGTAGCTAGCTTCAATTTCTGTGAGATTAGCTACAGAAACAAACGCTCAAAAACACTAGCGAATAATATTCGCCTCGGTAAGCTATATTTTCATCAAATAGCCCAAATAATAACTCTCCTATCTATAATGACAGGTCAAGAGTTCTTTTTTTATCTATGACCTTTTCTTTCAGTAGACTTAACAATTAATTCGCCCACAGTCAATTGTGACCAAATACAGTTCGCTGAGAGAAAATGGAATCGGTACAATAAACGCTTTTATTTTATTAGTGAAAGAGCTTTTTGTGATAGAACTATCCCAGGTACGTTCTATCATCAAAACTATTTCACCAGCCTAGCAGTTCGCCAGCTCTAACTTGAAGCTTCTTCAGTCAGCATATCTACTTCCTAACTTGATATATTGGAATCGGGCTCCATTCTTACCGGATGCAGGTAAGTATCAACATCTCACATGGATCGGCTGCTTATCTGATCTAGTACTGTAATATTGTCTATCTGCATCTATTGAGCTTGATTTGTCTGCCGGGATCGAGTACAGGATCCAAGCTACCAGTCGTCAGGGCTCCCGAGAGAGAAACCTCCTCACCATACGCGTCGTATCCAGGAGTACTTTCTGAATCAAGCCTGAGTATTATTATGGAAAAGGATTCCGTACTATAGACCTTAATTTAATATTTGTTGTTATGGAAATTTAGAAAGCCAACAACATAAAGTTTTCATGTTGTTGGCTTCCTACACTAACAGTTTGCACCAACTATTAGTGTAGGAAGCAATTGTTAAAAAAAAGTCAAACCTGACGACCCTGAATATTTATGACAAAAGGCCTGAAGTATTTACCTAATGGTGTGTCATGCGGTAGGCAGGATTATTGGACAGCACCAAAACGATTTCATGTTCAGTGATTTTGGTATTGCAGACATTCATTAGGCAGTTGTGACTACTTAACATTCGGTGAGGCTCATGAATAACAAAAACATATCAAATTTTCAAATTTAATAAGCGAGTTAAAAGTAATATCCTTTAGTGTTTCACTTGGGACTCAAGGCCTCCTCCCTGCGACATCGCGAGCCCGGTGTGGGTTGAATGGGGTTGAAGATTTAAGTATGCAGGCAAACAGTTACTATGAAGTGTAACTTGCTGGCAGCTGCATTATGAGGTACGTAACTACGGACTAAAGTCCACAATACTTCAGAAAAATGATAATTCTTAAACGAGATAAGATACTTTATTTGCATTGTCCTCATAATTATATAGTAGCAAGCAAAGATATGCCCTCATAATTATATAGTAGCAAACATAGATGTTACCATGATTTTTGTAATACATCACAAGATTTAAAAGAGTATCCGTGGAGTTTTTTGACTTCGCGTCGTGTCCATAGAGATCCACGCTTTGGAACGCGCAAAAAGCTTCATATTTTTGACTGACTGACCTTGAAAATTCAAAAATGCCTGTAAATGGTTTATTTGAAATACATATTATGTGCTTTGAATTTTGGACATTTTTCGTTCATGCTTTTGTCGTTTGTGGGCCAGGTTCTTGCAAAAACCGTTCTCTTTTATACTATAAACATTCGCAACCTACCTAGAAAGATCAGAGTCGTCATTTGAATGAATGAATTTATTTTATTTCCAGATTAACATCCAATACAACACATAAAATAAAATAACAATAAAACGCGCACGCGCTCATTTATCATGTATGTTGTTAGTGGTCAGGCAGGGGTCAATAGTTCTTCTAAGTATAATAAACGATTATCAGTCCACCAAACCGCCCAAACCCATAGCGTTTCATCTTTTGTTTCCATATTCTGCAATAGTCTTGCTCCAACCGGGGATTGTCCTTGGGAATACTTTCACAGTGCATACAGGGATAATCGCCGGTTGGTGCCCCATTACATTTGAAATTTCTAACGGGGCCTCTGCGAGTTAGTTTCAGCCCCTCGTACGCCTACCAAAGGACCGGGTCTCCTGAGACCCGAGAAAGAAAACAAACGTGCACGCGCTCATTTATCACAATCCTAATATATGACATTCTTCCGTTCCTGGTGACTGACTGAATGTCTGAGTGACTGAAAGACAGCGCACAGCCGAAACAACTGGTCGTAAAAAGCAGAAATTTGGGGAGTGTAAGGAAGCCTATCCGCTAGCGCGGAGTGAAGCAGCAGAGCGGAGAAACGAAGAAATTTCAACCAATGGAATTGCACAATATTTTCGCACCAGGTTAGTCACTGATATTTTGTACAATTCCATTGGTTAAAATTTGTCAGTTTCTCTGCTCCGTTGCTTCGCTCACAAATGGACATAAACAATCCTTTATTTCAAATAGACCAATTACAAGCACTTTTGAATAGTCAAGGTCTGTCAGTCAAATAGATGAAGCTAATCCTGCCGCGCTAGCGACAAGATCAGCAGGTTGTTCTGCAACATAACACACCCACCGACCCCGTCTCCAGCGCGGCAGTTGCACGTTCCAAAGAGTAGATCATGTGGAGAAGAACGTGCAAGAAACTCCATGGACACTTATGACGAATCCCTAAGAGAACACTAAGAGGATTTCCTGAATTGCTTTACGGAACGGGAAAAAAGAGAAACGCGCGTTCAAGTTCGCGGATAAAAACTATTAATTATACTCGGTGCCATTTTAGTCATGATTCCAATGAGTACTACACATTCATTGTTAAAATTGTTTTAATGAACAATTGAATCTATACTTATATTATTATAAAGCAGAAGAGTTTGTTTCTTTGTTTGTTTGATTGAACGCTCAGGAACGTCCAGGTCCGATTTGAAAAATTATATCAGTGATAGCCCCTTTATCGAGGAAGGCTATAGGATATATATCATCACGGTAAGACCAATAGGAGCGGAACAATAATGAAAAATGTTACGCAGACGACGTTCCACGGGATAGCTAGTTATATATAAAAAAAAAACGTACAACCGAATTGAGAACCTCCTCCTTTTTGGGAAGTCGGTTAAAAAGAAAAAATATTATTCATTATCATAACGCATGAGGTAGTTTGAATCATCCAGGAGCGAACGCAGTCCGAGGTTTTGTTCCAAGGACGCGTGGAATGGAGCGGTGACATATTATTTTGATATTATAAACAATATCATCAGGTGTTTCATATTTTGGATTTTTTTCTTTCTTGTACTATAATATTAATGGAATATTTATAAAAAAACTAGCTGATGCCCGAGGCTTCATCCGCTTGACAAATTATACTAAAACCTTCTTCTATCCATTGGTGAAAACATCATGACAATCGGTAGGTACAGTATTTTTTGAGTACCGAACAGACAAACAGACGCGGCTGAGGACTTTGTTTTATAATATGTAGTGATTTTGAAAATCACGCCGAGAGGTAGTTTATGTCGGGTACATTAATTGGGCCGCCTTTGTAAGATTGCCAAATATGGCACTGTGTATATATTAATGGGATCGCAAACGAAATTGATGGGATTCATTTTGTTTCAAATGAGGTAAGTAGCAATTTTTGCTATTTACCCGTGACCTAACTACATAAATACGGTATAGCCCCATCTATACCACATTGCGTATTGTGATGTCCTATTTACCTCTACGACAGTCTAATAACTTATTTACCCGTTCCATTTTATGACCATTTCAGTTTACAACCCTAAGCTTGAACTAATTCACGTAGGAAGGTATATGCTATCAAACATATCCCGATGTGAACTCCATATATTACTATGTCTATCCGTGACGCTAGAGGAATATATGTTTACGTATGTATGACCCGGAGTGACTCAAAGATCTTTATTGCCCTGTTTATTGGCGACCCAACGCCGGGGAAATGTTTAAGTAAAACTTCCCAGCGTCCATAATTGGTTGTCTCATTAGTTATTTATTGTGTTGCTTGTTTAGTTTATAGAATGCGATCGTATAGTGAAGAAGTGCAAGTCGACTCTTACATGAAAAGATACCATATGTAAATAAAAACATTTTTTTTTTTTTTTGTAAATTGGAGCCACCTTTAAATAATTACATTATCTAATAAAATTTTATTATTTGTTGTTAAGCTGTTGGTCCCGGCTGTCATTTGGAGATCTTTGGCAGTCGTTACGGATAGTCAGAAGCCAGTAAATCTGACTCCAGTCTTGCCAAGAAGTACGGTGTTATTCAGTTAACGGGTTGTGGAAGTCTGGTAGGCAGCCGCTCCACGTAAAATACTGGTTTTCAGCTAATTCTGGTTTGAATGGAAGCCGACCTTAATTTATCTGTGGAGACTTGTTATTAGAAATTTAGATATTATTTTGTCATTGTAATAATATTAGTCTGTAAGTCTTCCGAAAATAAATAAAAGAAAATAAAATAAATATAGTTAGGAAAATGCTAGGCATGTGATGTTGTTATAGCAGCAATGGAAATACACATTCTGTGAAATTTTAAACTGTCCACCTATTACGGTACGGTTCTTGAGTTACAGCACGCTGTGTTTAGTAGCAGTGTTCCGTTGGTTACCCTTTTGACGGGACTCTAATAAGGCCTTTTAGACTGGAACTAAGAAAATTTTGTACTTGGAGCTGGCATAAAAAGATTTAAGAAAAGTTCAATACTCAAGACATTCGAAGCTAAAGCTATCTACAATTTAAAATTCCATAAGTACCTACCAACAAAACCAGTGCAAATTCTACTATTTTTTAACGTTGGCATTTACAAGTCAATCGCTATCTCTGTCAAAAATATATGAAAATGAAGGCTTTTTTTCGCGCAGCGGACGGACTTCCGGCGCGATCTCATGGCGTCATGGAGACGACGACTATCGCAACCCAGCGCAGGGCACGCCACAATAGCGGCGATAAGTCCCCTCTTTGAGGAGTGGCTTGAGAGGCGCCACGGCGTCCTCACCTTCCGCCTGACGCAGGTCCTCACCGGACATGGATGTTTCGGGAGGTTCCTGCACCGAATTCGGCGGGAGGAAACGCCCGGGTGTCACCACTGCGAGGATCGACCGGAGGATACGGTAGACCACACTGTGCAGGTGTGCCCCGCTTGGGCGGCGCACCGCCGTGTCCTCGAAACGGCGATTGGCGGCGACCTCTCGCGTCCGGCCCTGGTCCAAGCCATGGACCGGAGCGAGACGAAATGGGCCGTTGCCTCCTTCTGCGAAGCAGTCATGCTAGCGAAGGAGGTGGCGGAGCGGGAGAGGAGACCCTCTCGTCCCGGCCGCCGTGGTGGACGCCGCGGGCGTCGGGGGCCACCTGGTGACCTCCGGCCACCGTAGGCGCGGGCCTGTGGACGGCGAGCTATGGGTGGCTCGCCGTCCGTCCGTCTAGTGACGACAGGCCGTGTCGACGGCGCGTTAGTGTTCCACGCGCGCCTCAAAGAGAGTCAGCAACACAGAGGGGCCCGAAAGGGCCGACGCCTGCCGGAGTCACGGGATTATTCGCAAGAGACACCGTGGCTCCGGAACACAAAGGGCAATGAAGGAACATGGATGGGTTTTAGTCAGTAGAAGTCTGACACTCCCTCCCGCTACACCCAGAGCGGGAGGAGTCATTGGATGATTTCCCATCCCTAAAAAAAAAAAAAAAAGTCTTTTTTTCACTGAGTGCGATCGAGATACGAATGTGAACATTGCTTAAAATTTGCAGAATTGGCCCTCGGTTTAAAATCTTCCTACTGCTGGGACTAGGGCTTCCTTCCAAATAATGGTTTGGCGTCAATTTTTTAAGAATTTTTGGTGACAGTTACGTATTTCAGTATTTATTTATTTATTTGATAGGAAACTCAACAGCTTTTTTTTACAACATTCAATATATGGTAACAATGTCCTATGGGGTTCTGAAGCCAATTATAGAGTTTCACAGCATGCATTATATAATACTAGATAGTTAGAAAATTGTAAAATGTAACTTGCATATTGTAGCTAGGAAAAAAAAGTTGATGGTTTTAAATTCTTGACTAAAAGAAAAGAAAAATATAACAACTAATAAACATTATTATACGAATATTATTTACTTACTGGTGAGTATCTTCATAAGGAATTTACGAAAGGATGCCTTGGATAACTGGAATATATCCAGGCTTTCAAATTTGTCTATGTATAAGCGAGGCAGTCGAGTCATAACAGCATTCTGCCCATAATTGGAACGGTGTAAAGGTACACTAAATAATGAATGTATGAATAAATATTCTTTGATTTTTAATCTTATTATAACAATATTTTATAGAGGTTCTTTTTTGTACATTTGTTTGTTTTTACCGAATAGGCTCCGAAACTCTTGGACCGATTTTAACCATTTTTCACCAAATTATTTTCCAAAAAAAAATAGAGACTTTTACGAAAATTGCAATACAAAACCAGAAGTGGACGACGTCGCGGGCAAAGTACTAGTTATAAATAAACCAACATATTTACCCTATCATCATCTGCCTAGTCTTTTCCCAACTACATTAGGGTCGGCTTCCAGTCAAACCGGATTTAGCTGAATACCAGTGTTTTACGAGAAGCGGCTGCCTACCAGACCTCCACAACCCATTAACTGGATAACACTGTAGGTACTTCTTCGCAAAACTGTAGTCAGATTTACTGGCTTCTGACAATCTATAACGACTGCCAAAGATCTACAAATGACAGCCGGGCCAACGGCTTTACGTGCTTTCCGAAGCACGGAATTAAGAAAAATATATGACTGTCTTAATTCAAGACTGGACTCTGTTTAAAGACAGATCGAGGTAGGTCGTTCAGTTTAAGTATAAAGCTCTGCTAAGTCATCCCGCTTCAAGATTACAACTTCCATTACCTAAAATGTATAAAAGTCTAAGCCATGCTCAATTAATTTTCGAGATTACGAAAAGCTAGCTTTCTTTAGACTCTATTTAGTTAATTAATCACTGTCCAGTAACAGACTTATTTCGCTTTTGAAGAATAATTTATCATCAACACACATTAATCTAATCTAAAAATATGTCGCAACAAGGATTTTTTTTTGCGAAACCAGATATTTAAATTGCTTTTTGAATAACAGTTCTACAAAAATATATGCAGGAAGAATTTAAAAAGTTTATGTTACCAAGATTGCTGTAAAATTTACACATGTTTATTACTGTTTATCACACGTAAGCAGCCGGAGCTCGTGGCTAAATAACAAAAGTCACACGGGTCGATCTTCAAGGTTAAGCAACGCTTGCCAAGGTTGATCAGCGGATGGGTGACCATCTTAACATACCGAATTTCCTCCGTGCCTCGGAAAGCACCGCTGGTCCCGGCTGTCATTTGTAGATCTTTGGCAGTCGATATAGATTGTCAGAAGCCAGTAAATCTGACTCCCGTCTTACCAAGAAATAACGTGTTACCCAGGTAATGGGATGTGGAGGTCTGGTAGGCAGCCGCTCCACGTTAAATACTGGTATTCAGCTGAATCCGGTTTGATTGATTGATTGGAAGCCGACCCCAATGTAGTTGGGAAAAGGCTAGGCTGATGATGATCACAGGTAAGCAGCCTTATTTAAAAAACCTAACTCCTTTCTTTGACTTCGTGTGGTTTATGCATTTAGTCAATATCACTTTCAGATATGACTAGTTTTTACCTGCTGTTTTTCCTCATCGTTCATTTTATCATCATCAGTCTATAACAGTCCCGTGCTGGACATGGGCCTCTCCTAGTACACGCCATTTAGCTCGATCTCGGCCTTTTTTAATCTATTGATAGGCATTCTACTATCTCACCTGATGGTAAGCGATAATGTGGTCGAAGATAAAATTCAAAGAAAGAATTATATTATTATACTAGCTAACCCCGAGCTTCGTCTGCGTCACATTTTCCATTACTACTCCGCTCCTATTTGTCTTAGCGTGATGATATAATAATATAGCCTATAAGCTTCTTCGATAAATGGGCTATCTAACACTGAAAGAATTTTTCAAATCGGACCAGAAGTTCCTGAGATTAGCGCGTTCAACCAAACAAACAAACTCTTCTGCTTTATAATATTAATTATAGATTCAAAATTAATTTTGAATTTAATATACTTTATTTGCTAAATTTATTTTGACTATTTACCTAATTTTTAAATTGAATGTTAATTTTTGATGTGTTTATTGAATCTCTGTAGGTATAGTATTTTTTTTTTCTATTTTTACTTTTAATTTTTTTGTGATCCTTATTTGTACACCAGCCATGGTCAAACATGTTGAGTCAAGAAAATAATATATGTAACACCTATAATAAGCATGGATATGATTGCCCAATGCCCATGTATATTATCTACACACGCATCTTCAGAACAGTATGGACTTAACTCAAAAAATCTAAGAATTTGAGTTATGGTCATAGAATGGTCACTACGTGTACTACCTTCAGTGACCGTAACTCGAATTCTTAGATTTTTTGAGTTAAGTCCATACTATTTTGAAGGTGCGACATTTTTTTTCAAATAAATTTCATCTAATCTAAAGATGGGGCACGCTTGCTTATAAGTAACCCATTCTATTTGACTTGAATAGTTGCAGATTTTAATATTGTCTATTGGACGCACTTACGACATAGCAGTACCTCCGTGCAGTTCAATAGAAAAATGCACCTTAATATTACTTCTACGAACGTAAAGAGTCGAATGAATAGAGTACAAATCGCATTCATTAAATCAGTTGAATGTACAGCCGGAGTACTTGTCGATATTCAATATCACTCATTAGGCAATTTGCATTTCGATGCTTTCATCAGTTCTCAAAGCTATTGTGAGATGGCAAGTTTTGTCAAAGGAGATTTCTAATGAGAACGTAGTTAGTAGTAATGCTGAACTTTGATTTTCTGCTTACGAAGAAAATCTGCAATTAGTCTTTAATTACCAAGACAATTTATAATTTGAAAGTGAAACTTTTATATATAGCATTTAGAAGTCAGGGATTGAATTAAAACAAACAAAAAGCTATGATACAATTGATTTTATTCGATAATCATATTCCAGTTTAGGAGAAAATCGATAACATTCCTAAAAAAAAATCTCGACGCCCTCATAGTACAATAGTATTTACAACCATACAATTACACACACACTTTTAATCCTGTAATGCAGAGTCAGATGGGATTAACTGTCACACTCTCATTTCGTCAATAGCGGCTTGCGGGAGGTTGGAGTGAAGGGAGGCCTTCCCTCTCCGCAGGGTTGCGTGCGGGCCCCTCGCCTCCGCCTCCCTCCCCGGGGAGGTTTGAGCCGTCGATCCGTTCGGTGGCTGGAATTTCTGTTGCCGTAACTCTTGCAAAGGCGGTGAGTTATTAAACTGGCTCAAATTCTTTGGCATAGTCGCATAACCCATCTGTGGGTAACTCACGTTAGGTATTCTGAAACTGTTGCTCCTGCTCCCGAGTTTGCTTGGAAGCATCATGTTGTCCATACTCAGGGTCGGACTCGGCGGAGACTTTGGAACATCCAACGGTCCCTTGAAATTCAAACTCGCCAGATGATCTGAACTCATCATGTGCTTCTTCCTATTCTGTCTCTCGACGTCCACGACTAAGCTAGGCGCATGCGTTGGATCCATATGGTAATGTGAATGCTTCCCGGAAATTGTCTCAAAATGTTTCTCGTTAAAACGATGCTGCTTCCCGCGAGACCTCGACTTATCTCTCTGATAATAAACTCCAGCAAAAATTAGGACATTCAAAATCAGTAGGGAGCACCCTATCGCTATTGTAACACTTAAGGCCGTGGAATAAGCGGCATAGCCGGCTGCTTCTAAATTAGCCAGAGTGTTGTCGGTAGCGTTCAATGTTTGCAGATCTCTTCCTGGCAGTATTGTGGCGCAAGTCGCCAGTATCGTATCGACGGTCGTTAGGGCTGTGTCGGTGTACACTGAACCGTTTGTTCGTCTGATTGCGTCATTATCGTTGATGTTTCTCGCCAATGGATCCGGTCTGACGATGCCTTCGTAGAGATCCTGCTCGTTGTGGTTTTTGAATAGGTTGTGGCGCGCAGCCACATCCTCCATGCCTGCGCGGTGGAGCTCAGGAACTAAACGCAGCCAGACGGAAAGTTGATGCGCTCGGTAGTGGTTCTTGAGGCGAGGTTTCATACCTGTGCAAGAACATACGTAACATGTAGATAGATTTTAGTATAAAAAGAAACAAAATTTATGGAAAGCACGGAAAGGTCGGTCTCTTATTATGAGTTGTTCATAATGAAAATTACAATTTTGTTTTCATTTTGTTACACATTGAGAGAAGTGTATTGGACGTTCATTAATATCGACTCGGGTATTGACGTAAGTAATTACGCAGAATGTTCTCATCATATTGTTTTGGTTTGTAGACCGTTCACGGACTTAATATTTGTAAAAAAAATTCAGTCCCTTATTTGACATAATGTAGAAATTAAACGGAGTAAAGACTCAAATTATATAGATGTAGAAAAAAATACTTTCAACCTTTTTGTGTTTATTTGTGCTTATTTTGTTTTTCAAAACTGTTTTCAATTTGAACTTTTACGTTTAGAAAACATTGCTTCATAGAGTACGTTATCTGTCTTGGCATTGGGTAAATTAACTTTTGTTTTCTCGCTTCCAAGTAAAGTAAAGCTCGTTCGTATAGTTATAAGTTTAATGCAGAAATTAGTCGAGCTTTTCGTTTTCAATAATGTTATTCAACTATCAAAATGTAGTAACCCTTAGAAATATTATGAAAAGCATCTTTGAATGCGGAAATATACGTTTATAAACTTGTACTTCTTATCAATTAATTTTGCAAGAGTGCTTTGAATTATATACAGACACCTTTCTCGTTTACTGCTCTATAAAGATAGTGACAACCGTATCAAAATCTGTGTTTCAGGAGAAATTGCAATTATATATTTTAAAAGTACAAAATTTAATAATGTATTAGTGTTTCAAATTCTGTTCCACAGGCAACATAGCCTAAATAATGCAGCTGCCTGCTTTACAATATCTTCAAAAATCTTATTACCTATCACAACAGTAGTAAAACTTACCTATTTCCAAATATTTCTGGTGTGTAGAGTCGTATTCTTCCCAATTTATACCCCTGAATTTATTTCTCTCCCTCGAGGCGGGAAGCAGCGACTCTTGCCGCGCGTTGTCATTTGGGTTCCTGAAACGACAATATTCTTTAATCTTTGTTAAGAATTTGTGAGAGGTCTTAAATATTTTCAGAAAGTTCTTGAAGACTGTCTTTTGAGTCTATATCGATGCTGGTATGTTCGCTGTGTTATTTATATAGTTTATTGTTATCTATTTATTAATTTTTATGGTAACACAGTAAAACGAATCACAGAATAAACACAATACTTCTCAGTTTTACTATGGAAACAAACGCAAAATCGCGAAAACATTTCCTGTTCACTACATTTTGTCGAGTAACGCGTACGTAATTATAAGGGACGTTTTTAGTTTCTATTTTTTGCGTTTGCTGAGTTGGTTTTATGATAAAAGTTGTTCATGATGATGAGTACAACGACCTCTTAAGAGGTATATAGAGATATATAGAGGTATTGCGTTAATTTTGTACATACACGTTGTATACAAGAACGGAATTTTGCGTTCTGTAGATATTAGGATTTATTTAATTATTATTTTTTTTAATCGGTATGGTTTTGCTTTTGACTCTAGTCTTGATAAAAAATGACAGAGACAAAGCATACGATGGAGCGAGTTTACCCAGAAGTAGCCTGTTCACTCTAACTTTGAAAAGATTAGGGTTGTAAGCATTCGGAAAGGGTTTCACTCCTTTGCTGTGCGCATTATGAAAGACGCTTGAAAGCGCTTAGTGCGAGTTGGTGGAATAGCAAGGTGGGGATGGCAAGTCATAGTGCGTCTGGATGTCCGATGGTAGAAGGGGGCTGGTGGGATGATGTCGTGGAGTTCCTGGGCAGAAGCTCAGAAGCAGAGCTCCGAAGTACAATCTGTAGAAGACCGACAAGCAGGCAACCTTGCGGCTATGAGCCAAGCTGTGTAGCTTGGCATCCAACAGTTTTACGCCGCCAATGAGCGTCTTAGCTATGCGTTCCACCGAGTCAAGCGCGGCAAGCAGATACTTAGCTGAGCCATCCCAAAGGTGGAAAAAAATGAATGCCAATGTGTTGCAGTTTTTACTAGGCAAAAATGATTTCATATTTTAGTCATGAATGAAAAAATTGTTCTCGCATTCGTAATCTTTTCTACAATAGCACAGAATGGTCTTATGTTCCAAAAACCAACAACGAAACGTAACATTTTGTAAAATCTACCCAAAATTTTATTTTCTATGCAAAGCTTTAGTTAGATCCAGTTTAAACCCAGTACAGGTGAAAGCGTCGCAAAATAACAACGGATTTAGGAAATAAAACAGGTAAAATTTTAAACGCAGTCCTGGAGTTACCTTAAATCAGGAAGTCCTAAAATTCTCCGGTACAGTTAGTGCCTTCGTAATGATTATAACCCTCACTAAATAACAGTAATTATTAAACACTCCCAAAAATTAAAGGAATATAAAACACATAATTAAAGGGAGAGATTATCGTGAAACGACGTACTAAAGCACAGGCAAAGACGAAGATCAAAGTAATTTAAACCTTAATATCTGAAGTACAAAGTTAATACTTCTTTGTAAGTTTCTAAAACTTTGAGGAGCTATTAAATAGAAGTTCAGAACAAGACATTTAGGGCATCAAATGGTCCTTATTCCCTTATTAATAAGGCTCACGTTACTGAAGCAATTAGTGATGCTTTAAGGGAACTTATGTTTCGCAAATTGTTAGATGGTATTAAAGGTGACGTGGATTTGTGCACCTTTGCGTCGGTGTGAAGATATTGCGAGGTCAGAGTTAGCGAGAAAACTTGACTTGACCTATTTTCTAAATTGCATTTTAGAGTTATGACTATATTAAAATTCATGGTCTGCTAAGAGCTTATGAAGAATGAGAATTATGTTAAAGTTAAGAGTCCTTTTGTCTGGAAGAAGCAATTTGCAAATATTAAAGTTGCTATTCATAACTTTGCATTAAATCAAAATTTTTGATCTTTATGATTAATCTTGGGCACCTGGTGATCTTTAGTAACCTAGGTAGCACGATACACAATAATTCCATTACATTTATGCATCTACTACCTAAGTATTATTTTGCTTATTTTCTGAATCTATAACCTCACCATAACTGGTGAAGATTTTTCCCGGTTGTTCTCCTCAGGAAATTACTAATTCGAACTTAATGGTGATTGAGCAATTTGGCTACATAGGCACTTACAAAATGTTAGAAGCAACTACCTTTTAATTCTGGCCTATGTGAAATAAATTATTTTATACTTAAATCCTATAAGAAACCATCGATAGTCATTTATTAAGATACTATACACACCCAGTTTTTACAAAGTTAGCGAGAAACAGCATGATGGACTCCGACAGAGCAACTTCCGATTTGGTGTAGTTCTGAGGAAAGTGGCCAAATCCGTCAACCAGTGGGGCTCCAAGAACGTAAGGTAACTCCTCGCCGTGGACTGCTCCCATTCTCTGAAACAATGGAAATATTGTTAGGCATTATTGTTAAAGGAGAAGATTTTAACGATTCAATCAATTTGCTGAATAAAGGTTCAGCTTGTTGGGATCATCTGCCAGATTCACGCAATGCAGTTGAAAGTTAGTATCGCACGTGAAACGAATCTGAATTCCAGAACCCAGTAGCTGGGTAGCATGGTACCCCTTGGCAAGTCTGTTGTAAAAATTCGGGCTTTTGATTTTCAGTAACAACCGTCTACAAAGATCTGCTAGTGACAGCTGGGATCATTCGTGTAAGATTTACTATGATTATTAATTTTGAATTAAATACAGTAGGTACAACTCTGATGTTGTGTGGCTTTCTAGTTAGAAATTTTATTGATTAACCGCTCAGCACCCGTGGGCACGCCCGCGTGCCATGAACTGTTTCATTCGTTAATACCCTACGCGACGTCACCGTTACGTAGAAACTTTTTTGTTGTGATTTTTTATTCTTTGTAATGTTGGTATAATATTTTAATTTCTGTTTTAGTGGGTGTGCCATAGGGTATTAACGGTTGAAACAGTTCAAAATACGGCTATTTGCGGCGGGTGCGAACAGGAGTTTTTAGCTACTAGAATTCTAATTTCATTTGACTGGTATGAAAACCTTCAAAGGCTGATTCATTACATATTCCATTATACCTCTACAATCAGATAAATGAGATAATCTTAGACATTATTAAAGCCAGTCGTCTCAATGCCATCATCTCCATTAATGTCTTTTCAAGACTAAATCTAATCTTATTCGCTTGCCTCATCAATACTTGTCGTCACATTATTAATAAGTATTCTATTACCAACAAGTTTACCTGTAATATAGTTATTGAATGTATCTTTCTCATTGCTCGCACCTACTTGTATGTATGTGACAAGTACGAAAATTTTAAATCGCAATTACGCAACTTGTAGGAAAAGGTAATCTTGATTAAAGTTATTTCGCTAATAAAATTCTCAATGCATATGAATGACAAGACAAACCATCAAGAGACACAAATTTCTATTCAAAATCAGTTAGTACGTTACCCAATGGACTATCTCAGACATTATTTTAAGTCACTCAGCCAGTCGTCTCAATGTCATTATTTCTATTAATTCTTTTTCAAGATTTAACCTAATTCTATTTGCTAGCCTCATCAATACTTGTCGTCACATCATTAATTAGTATTCTATTACCGACAAGTTCACCTCTAATATAATTATTGATTGTATCTATATCATTGCCTGCAGCACCTGTGTATGGCGTTTTGTCTTTGACAACTACGTGATTGTAGATAATTGCGTGTTTATGATATAATGAGGTAACTGCATTATCGTCTATTTTGAGGTAATGAGGTCGGTTGTTATAATTTGAGTTTGTATTTGTAGGTGTAATTTTGTATGGTTTGTTGTGGCTGTATTTAGTAGACTAGTGAGTGAAATACTAATGTTAAATTGAAATTGTTAAAAAAATATTTTTTATAAGTTAGTTTTATAAACTGCGTCATTAATCTAGTGATATTTATACTGCTGCTGAATATGAGGTCAACTGTACGACTGTATTTAGTAGATATAGAATAGTCAGGTGGAAATTAAAGTTCAAAGATATTTTTCGTTTTAATAAAGATAAGTTAGTTCTATAATAACTACGTCAATATTGTAGTGGTAAATGCTTCTGCTGATAATGAGGTTCACAGTACGATTTCCGGGTCGTCCAAAGTGTCTTTTAGCTTTTTCCATCTGAATTGTTTAGTAGCAACGAAATATTGGTGTTTGTATCTCAGCTTATCTCTTTCGAGGAATACAGGCGGGATAATAATAATTTTGTTTTTTTTTTTTTGAAAACTTATAATTTTTTATACTAATAATAGGGAATTTGCATGCGATTTTATTATAGCTCTAGTGAACAATCATGAAGTTATTTTTAACCGACTTCCCAAAAAGGAGGAGGTTCTCAATTCGGTTGTATGTTTTTTTTATGTTTGTTACCTCATAACTCCGACAATTATGAACCGATTTCAAAAATTCTTGCTTTATCTAAAAGGATATATTTGCAGATTGGTCCCATTTAAATTTGATCAAATTCGTCTACTTGGTTGATGGTTTTATGTCATCCAAGTAATCGAAATTGCGTATTTTGCTTTTCTGCGATTTTGCAGTGGTTTTGTTAGGTGGGGGTACCACTAAAAAGTGAAAAATAAAAACTTTTTACAAAAAAATACAACCGACTTTCAAAAAAAAAACTCTACAAAATAACTTAAATTTTGGAAGTCGGTGCCAAAATACGAAAAAACTAACAGAAACACCGACTTCCGTTTAAGTTTTTTTTTACTTTGTAGTGTTTTTTTTTGAAAGTCGGTTGTATTTTTTTGTAAAAAGTTTTTTAAATACCTTCATCAGCGATGAACTTATAAAGCTTCAAAGACTACAATTAGAAAGAAAAGTCCGATATGAACTTTGACGTAAAAGTCCATGACGCGTATAGAGCCGCCATAGAAAACAGCGTTTTCGCGAGAGGGACAGATAGGTATATTTGTTTAAAATAATTATATCTCGTTTGTTTTTTGAGCAATTCTGATTTTATTTTCACTGCTAGTGTTATATTTTTGTATATTTTTAGATAAACTGTTTAGATATTTTTTTTTTCATGTATTTTATTTAGAATGTATTTATTATTGTTAAATACTTCATTGTACATCTCATAACAAATACAGGAAAAATGTTTATAAAAACAAGTGTACAATTGGCGGACTTATCGCACAGGGCAATCTCTTTAGGAGAAGAAAAATTATAGTGAGAGGTAAAGCTCCTTCACCATTTTTTTAAACGTTGGCAGCGTTTCAGCACGTCTCACATGTATGGGTAAAGCATTCCACAAACGAACTGCTTGAATAGTGAATAATTTATCAAAGAATGATATATACCCTTTTCTCGTTGTCGATATTCAAATAAAAATTTTCAAGACATAACCAACAAAAATAAGCGTCTCCTAAATATCGCACAAAAACATTTTCACAAGATGACGACACGGTTGGCGCAGTGGTTGAGCGATTGACTGCTGCGCAGCATGTCGTGGGTTCGATTCCCGCACGGAACAAATATTTGTACGACCTACATGTATTTGTTCCGAGTCTGGGTGTTTTTCTATCAATAATATGTATGTATTTACAAAAAAAAAAAAAATGTATATAAGTAGTTTATCAGCCATCTCGTTACCATAACACAAGCATTAGGTTGCTTAGCTTGGGACTATATGGCGTTGTGTGAAATGTCCAAGGATATTATTATTATTATTTTATTTTTTTGTTTTCTTTCTCGGGTCTCTGGAGACCCGGTCCTTTGGTAGGCGTACGAGGGGCCGAAACCAACTCGCAGAGGCCCCGTTAAAAATTTCAAATGTAATGGGGCACCAACCGGCGATTATCCCTGTATGCACTGTTATTATTATTGTTATTTTTATTTTTATTTTCTCGGGTCCCTGGAGACCCGGTCCTTTGGTAGGCGTACGAGGGGCCAAAACTAGCTCGCAGAGGCCCCGTTAGACATTTCAAATGTAATGGGGCACCAACCGGCGATTATCCCTGTATGCACTGAAAGTATTCCCAAGTACAATCCCCAGTTGGAGCAGTACTATTGCAGAATAATTATGGAAACAAAATGAAACGCTATGGCTTTGGGTGGTTTAGTGGACTGATAATCGTTTATTATAGAATAACTATTGGCCCCTGCCTGACCACTAACAATATACACGGCTTTTAAATGGCAGGGGGTGACTTGCACACTCAATGAATGGGCCCCCGAAAACGGTCGCTAGCACAAAGTGACGTAGTGCCAAGGAGGCAACATAGCCTGAGGTGCTAGAGAAGTGGAGAGGTATACCACGGCTATCAGGACAATTCCGGAAGTGCGGTCAAGATCCCTACCAGCAGCTTACTGGATTATACATCCTTCTCCCGAGCACGTGTGCTCTAGCGAATCTCCACTCAGACCGGCCAATTAAGGCAAGAAAGAGGTGGGAGCTCTGTTCCTCGTCAGTTTTCACTCTGGCCAGCCAATAAAGGCAAGCCGGAGATGAGGAACAAGACTTCTCCCGGGAGATAAGGTTCGTGGGGTCGCTAATGCCCAACAGTTCGCCACAAAACTGCCTTGCAGATTGTATCTCTCTTTGTCTGGCCTCTCACCCTAGGTATGACCTAAGGTCCATCGGGAAGCGCAAGCCCCACCACGACGTCAACGTAGAGATACTGCGGTAGGGTTATTATTATTATTATTACAAGACTTCACATTGCGTCTAATTTTCTAAAATCACGTAGAATCTACGCAAAGATTTCCACTAAGGTTTCAGTTTCAGTTAATAAGAATAAACGAGGGTTTATTTTCGTAACAAGCTTTCGGCTTCTCCTTAGAAAGATAATACGTATAACGTTAGATATTATCAGACATGTTACATGCGAGAATTATGTAGGGATTGTTCGGAGCCACGTTATATAAGTAGTGACAAGATAATCTATTGGTTGCGAACACCGTTTTCCTCAATCGACCTTAAAAAGTTTCGTCGGAGGATAATCAGGAGATACAATCAACACGCTTGCGTACGATAGGTCTTTAAGATAGGTGGGGAGCAATGTTAACCTTTGGATACATTTGTTGAAGTGGTTTTCTAGACTTTTATGATTATCTTATCTTAGAGTAAATCTACATAAAGTTAAATAATTGTGTTTTGTTAACTTATGCTTTAGTTAGTCATGATTACGTGTAACAGATAAACCCACCAAGACCCGTAAGGCCCTCATCATCTGCCTTTCCCAGCTATATTGGGGTCGGCTTTCAGTCAAACCGGATTCGGCTGAATACCAGTATTTTACATGGAGCGGCTGCCCACCAGACCTCCTCAACCCATTAATTGGGTAACACAGTACTCCTTGGCAAGACTGGAGGCAGATTTTCAGGCTTCTGACAATCCGTAACGACTGCCAAAGATCTCAAAATGACAGCCGGGACCAACTGCTTAGCGTGCTTTTCAAGGCACGGTTCGAGCCAAATCTTCCCCATCCGTCAAAAGCCGTAAGAGCCGTATTATTAAGTACCAAAAGTACTTTGTCGAACTGCGGAAAAGCGGCGCGGTGGTTGAAGGGGTTTCGACGTTTTATGCGTACGGGCCTTGAGCGGATGTTCATAGGAAAAACGCAATACCTAAAATTGGGACATTGTGAACAATTTTTACTATAGGACCGAACCTGAAATTGCAAAAAAAAAGCTTTTCAGTAAATTCTGTCAAGTCACACATAAATAAATTATGTGATTTCTGAGTTGGTCGCATAGTCTGACTATGGGGTCAATACAAAAATCATATTACAAACAACGTGAACAGAATAAACGCAATTTCTGCGTATTTATTCTGTTTAAATTGTTTACCTATACGTTAAATATAATAAACTAGCTTTTACCCGCGCCATTGCTCGGGATAAGAATAAGTATAAGACATGTGGGAAGTGGACTCTGCAATCATTGTACCGATAGTTGTTACAGCCAACGCCAATAGTTTAATAGCCAATAGCTCGACCAATACCTCAGGAGGCTCTCGTTGGGCAGCTGGGTCAAGGGCTTGATTCAGAAAGTGGTACTTCTTGACACGGCTCGCATTATTAGGAGGTTCCTCTCTCTGGAGCCTTGACCGACGGTAGCTTGGACCCTGTTCCCGATACCGGTGGGCTACTGTTTTTTTTTTTTTGATATTTTTAATAGAAATATTCAAAAATAAGAAAATCATGTAAAGATAATGAATAAAGGATAATAAGAATAAAAAAAAATATTTGATCAAAGTTTATTCTCACATTAGAACCGCTACTTACCCTTTTCAAGGTCTCATCTACGTTTGTATTAAAATTCATTAGAATCGGTTCAACAAACAAACTCACTTTTGCTTTTATAATACTAGCTTCTGCCAGCGGCTTCGCCTGCGTGATCCCTAGGTAACATAGTCTTGGGATAAAAAGTAGCCTATGTGTTAGTCCAGACTATAATCTACCTCTGTGCCAAATTTAATGAAATCCTTTCAGGCGTTCTGATGTGAAAGAGTAACAAACATCCATCCATCCTCACAAACTTTCGCATTTATAATATTATATTATATTATAGTAAGGATTACCAACCCGTTTCTTCAGTGCCAAGTTGTTAATTTAAGACCTAACATTTTTCTTCCATATTTCAGCTCCCAAATTCTTACGTAATAAGTACTTTGTCATCCATGTGACAGTTACAAAGTGACATTATTACTCTGTTATATTTGTTGTTATATACCTATGTTACGGATGATGTATTAGGTCTGCGTAAGCCGGTGAGCCGATGTAGGTCACAATTCCGATCCACACGCGGTCAATCAAACACACCTGTCAAATTGGCATCTGTTACATAATCCCTTATGTGTGTTATCAAATTAACAGCTGATTTGTGAAAATGATTCGAGGAAGGGCTCGTGGCTGAGTAATAACAGCTGCACGGGTCAATTTTCAAGGTTAAGCTATGCTTGCCGAGGTCGGTCTGTGGATCGATGACTGTCTTAACATACCGAGAGTCCTACAAGCCAAAGTCAAAGTCAAAAGTCATTTATTAAAATTAGTTTGATTTTCAGCACTTTTTGAACGTCAACGTTTACAAGTAGACAGTCTTAGTGTTTTAGCTGGAAAGAAGAAGTGACCAACAAACTCCCCAGCAACACATCTGTCTGTTGCGTAAGAATAGCTTGCATTTATACAATAAGCCTCGAAAAGTACGTTAAGCCATTGGTCTCGGCTGCCTTTTGTAGATCTTTGACAGTCGTTACGGATTCAGAAGCCAGAAAATCGGAAAACAGCCTAGCTAAGAACTACTGTGCTACTAGCCACTGTGTTGCCCAGTTATTGGGTTGTTGAGGTCAGATAGGCGTAAAATATTATTATGCAGCCAAGACCCCAGTATAAACGGGAGAAGGCTACGCAGATGATTTGTAGTCAAAATGTTTTTACAGTACCATCCAACAAATATAATTACGCGCTAAAATAAACATTTTCAATATATAATTTAATTACAGTCATATATCACAGGAGTAATCCAGATTTTACGGCTTAATTTTAGGCCCAGTCTGAGAGAAATGTAACCTTAATTGCCTCCAAAGTCATTAACTTACATCACTCTATTTTCGTCTTATTTAATTATGGAGTGAGAATATAATTATAATGATTTTGTAAAACATGGCTGACAGAAATTGTGGCTTAATTTTTGAAATGATGGCTTTGAAAACAGCAATGGAAAACTAAATAAAGGGAATATAGAATTTAATTTTATGGACACAAAATAAACAGTTCGAAACTGAAACAACGGCTGACAAAATCACTATCACTACAACATATTACATACAACATATTAGTATGAAACAAAATCTTCTTAAAAAAAATGTGAATTCACGAAGCAGGAGAAAAACCGCAAACAAAAAGGACAAAGAACACGAAAACACTAACCCTTTTGAAAGTAACAAATTATTACGAAGTGTTTGTTATATAAACCGACGGAGTTACGTCGAGAGCGATGTTAAGAATATCAATTACACAGGGATAATTAATTTCCATTAATGATTCCTCGTAATATCGTTGGTCAACAGGTCCTTGAAAAAGTTCAATGTGTGTTTATCAAAGGGTCAGCACACATCGTGACGCAATGCTGGAAGGAGTTAGTTGTTAAGAACTGTGCAGCGTGCTACAAAATGTGGGCAGCAATATATAAAAGCAGAAACTGACTGACTGATCGTAGAAAGCAGAATTTTGGCATTTAGCTTTCTTACACTCCATAAGAGTGCACTTAGAGAGGATTTCCCGAAATTCCTACTGGAATTGTAATACTCGGGTCAAAAGTCGCGGGTGAAAGCTGGTCAGGAATAAAGTCAAGATTAACAATCTCTATATTCACTTATATACGACGCAACGTATTTCAATACGGTTTTCATTAATAGACAAAATGAGTCAAGAGGAGTATTTACGTGTATAATTTGTCCGGAATATGTTACAGGAATGAGAAAAATAAATATGCGCGTACGAAGTCGCGGGCAAAAGCTAATTTTATACAAGTAACGGTGTTTTTTTTACTATTGATAGGCATACGTTTGACAGCTATCTCACCTGATGTTAAGCGATGATGCGGTCTAAGGTGAAGCACGCTTGCCTAGAAGTAAACTATTCACTTTTGACTTAAAGACTTCCAGGTTGTAGCTATCAGGAAACACCGACTCCGGCAAGGAATTCCACTCCTTAGCTGTACGCACAATGAATGTATTCCCAAAACGTTTTGTGCGTATAGGTGGGATGTCGCTATTTTAAGAATTGAGAAAACAGTTTCCAGAAAAATAACAAGAGGGTATCTTAATTGATTCTTCAACTTAAGTGCTAGCTTAGACACGCTTGAGAAAACAGCAATTGAAACACAATTTTTGCCGTAGTTAAAATGTAGGCTACAATAATGTATAATGTTAAGACTTATGTATAAAATATATTTTAAGGAGAATATTTTATGACCTTGAACGGGAAAAAGCCTTTGCTCAAATTAGGTCGTTGTTTTGCAAAATAGGTAAACTATAACCCAGTTGTCAAATGCGCGTAACATAGCTGTTATTGTCAGAATGCGTTTTCAGCGGCCACTTGCATAACTTAACTTGTATGGATACAATTAGTAACGGGTCAATACCTGAGTGCCAATTCTATAAATTTTCACATTCGCAACTCAATCGCAAATTGTCAAAAATGTATGATGATTAAGGCTTTTTTGACAGATTGCGATTCACATGCGAATACGAAAGTTTTTTAGTAGAATTGTAAAAATTCCAACTTAACCCATTTTTGGAGAACACTACCAAAAATGGGTTAAATTAGAATTTTTACAAAAAAAAAAAAAAAACTAGGAATAAACCTAATTAAATGCTAGAAATATACTTCTCCAATCACACAAAAAAAAACTATGCATTTATTAAGCTTACCTGAGGATAGAATCCATCCTTCGTCTGATAATCAAATACATAGAAAAACGTCTTGGTAGGTCTTCGCGGTCCATCTTCATCATTCGGAGCTGGTTTTGGGCCTCCACTTAGAAGATCCCCACTTTGTACCAAGGGTGCAACGTATTGAGCATCTGACAGCGCTGAGACAGTCGCATCCCTTGTATTGATAGGGTTCTGTAAAAAATAATGTTTATAGAAACTACCAAGAGAAATATTTTCTTTATTTACGACTCAAAGAAATACATCCTATGGTACTTTATTACAAAAATCAGCCTCTAAGTTTTTGAAGCAGCGTGGGTCTTACATTGCTTCAAACACGACAGGGGAATATGATAAATCTATGAATATGACCTTCATCTCAAACACACACAATTATCATGCATATTCTACACACAATACGATTCAAAACAGCAACGCAATCTCCTCGCGAATTGTTACCTCATTTAATTTCGCGAGCCCTGTCGAATATTTGAAGAAGTAATCCGAAATCAAATCTTAGAGAGATTGGAGTTCAACTGTTTGAGATTTAGCTTAAATATTCGTTTGGAATTGTTATTTGAAATCTGCAAAGTATTATTCATAATTCTGACAACTAATATCGTTGAGCGAGATATGATTAGGCTCTTTGGCGTGAGTTCGAAGAAACGTCTTCGCGTTTTCGCCTTAAAATTTACGAGTTCTGTTGAAGTTTCGATGGTGACATACTGTTTACCCATAACTTGGCAGCTAAATTAGATTTCTTTGTTTTTAATTTGTTGTGCTACCTCAATCTATCATTTGAATTTCTTTTGAAAATATTTGATAAAAGGAGAATATTAACATCTGTCTTTTGTCAGATCAAAAGTAAAGTAAATTGAATCAAAGAAACATTTAGAAGAGTGATTTATCACTAGGAAGTAAATTAATTAATATCGTAACAAATGAAAGTTAAAAGACGTTCTCACAAGACGTCAAAGACTAAGTAATTACTCGAAAATCCTTAAGAGAAAATATCAAAGCAATCCTGAAATTCAAACTCGAAGATGTAAAATTTGAGCTTAGAGATTTCAAATAACTGTTTGAAGAAGTCAAAGAGGCAGGTCTCAAGGAGTCACACATAAGGGTCTCAAGAAGTGTGAGAACGGTATCTCTACGTTTATACACAAACAAACCTCTACCGTTCTTTCCCAATCCGTGTACTCGTTCACGATTGTATAGAAGATCTCACTCAGGTGATAAGTGTAGGAGTTTCTCACGTACGTTCTGCAAAGTAAATACTGCTTTAGTATTAGATTTGAATGTAAGATTTTTGCACATAAGATAAACATTATACACTCGTCTTTTTGAATAACAAACATTTCTTAAGTTCTCACAGGTTATTGGAAGAAAAAGCTTTATAATAAAATCGGAATTTAACGCGTGTAATGTGTGCGATTCATAATATAACTTCTGTTTTTTTTTTGTGAACCATTTTTGTATAAGCTCCGGCTCGGCCACAATCGCATCAGAAGCTGTTAAGCAATAATAATGGTCGACGATGAAACCGGCTTGCCCACAAGTAACCTACTTTACACACTCGACTCAAAGAGTGTATCATGTGTTTGTATACTCATCTCATTCTGCCTAGCCTTTCCCAACTATATTGGGGTCGGCTTGCCAACAGCATAACGTGCTTTCCGAGGCACGGAGGAAACTCGGTATGTTAAGATGGTCACCCATCCACAGACCAACCTCGGCAAGCGTTGCTTCCTTGAAGATCGACCTGTGCGGCTGTTATAATTTAGCCACAAGCTCCTAAGTTCTCTAAAAATGTAACCTTAACGTAATCGCGATCATACATCAAGATGGAGTCGAGCACAAAATCTGTTAAATTCACGGACCAATGAGCTGACAGCGTCATGACGTACCCTTTGAATTTTAAGGCGCGATATGACATAGGCGACGTAGCATAGCGTTCGCGCAATGCGGTACCATTTTTCCGCGCGAGTGAATAGGAACGGTGCCGCGCTCGAGCATGCGGCATGGTCAGCCTCTCTCGGTCCGTTTGGCTAAATCGTGTCAGTGTTTGGCATGTGTGAATTTGTGACAGAATGGTCTGCGTGGCGATTAGTGTCAAACAAGTCTTGCAATTACTAAGGCTCACTTGCAAAAATCATTCAATATCAGTTTCGTTCAGAATCATTTAGTACAGTTATCTTTTAAGTACGAGTTCGTTCTTTTCACCTGGGGTCATTTTGTTATTCTGAGTTTAAAAGGAGGTCTAGTTTGCGAAAGTAGGTTTAGTTATAGCTATTTTACTTAATTATGTGGTATATTTATTTAACGGCTAGCTTGGGCTACGGCTTCGCTCGCGTGCCATTTTATCTGTATCAACGTTCATCAAAATTGGTTCTGCGATTTAGGCGTGAATACGAAACAAATTCAGCCGGTCGATTCTATCGACGTCTCATCATTCCATCTTGTTTCTATGGTTTGACAGCTCACTTGTCGTTCACTTCGCCTACGTGTTCACTTTGACGTGGTTATAGAATTGCACTGCAGCATAGCGTTTATTATTTTATATGTATTGCTTGGAATATTCCCGTGTGAAAATAATTTTACAGAAAAAAAACGTTACGTTGTCTTTGGGTCGGAATCTTTTAATCATTTTATTCAGGAATAATATGTAGGATTAGATCAAATAGATGACGATACAGAACAGTAGGTGCCTGAATCTTCCTCAACTCTTAGTATTTATTTCAGGTTTTCCGATTATAACAGCAAACAGGATCAAAGAACTTATCTACCAATAGAAAACTCATAAAAACCAACCTTAACATTCGATCCCTTTTATCTGGCTCAATCCCATTTTGCACATCATGAGCCGAAAACTTCCACAAAGCTTCACTCGTTACTACTCCGAACAACAAATCGTATTTATTTTGAAATAATCTTCTGCCACTATCACTTCTCTTTTTATGAACATTCAAGTTGATATTCATGTTGTTTAGAGGTCCAAAACTTGGGAAGTCTCCAGTCGAATACATCGTTAGAAAGTCTTTTGCAAAATCTGTCTTTATGACTACCCCGTCAACTGATGGTCCAAATGCAGTCAGAAAGTTAGGAGGAGATATGTCTGCGGATAGCAATTCTTCTATAGATGCTTCTCTGAGGCAGTCAACTATGATCTCGTGGTCTTTCGAGAGATCATCCGGTACACTACAATTCATATGCTTGGCGAGCTTCAGTGAATAGTACACTGGGTCATCTACAATAGCCCAAGAGCTAAGTGCTGACCCGGATAAAAGGATAGCTCGGTGGAATAAACCTGAAAATGAAATTCCGGTTAGAACGAATACAAAAGGTATTACTTCCAAAGGTATTTGATAATAATACTATATTTTCCTTTCAAGATTTGGGCCTAAAATGTATTGTTCATTTTTTCGACTCAGAATTTGGCGGATTTGTAACTCTTGGATCTCTTTCAGTGTGTCTATGAGAACGTATCAGACCGTCTTCTGAAACTATTGTTACTTAATCGGATTTATTTCTCGTGTTTTCGTAGAAAGTGTTTTTATAATACTTTTCCGATGTTGTTTGTATTGGGATTAAGCCTCCGTTTCGAAAAAATAATTCTTGTTGCAAAGGACTGAAAGTAAATAATCAATCACTTAATGATTCAAGAAATAATTTTACTGCTCGAGTACTGGTAAATCAACTATTGAAATAATGACTAGCGCAAAGAAACTTTTCTTTAAGTTTACGTTAACCAAAAAAAAACAAATCACACAAACTGATAAAGTAATTGAAAAAGTTTCCGATCTGGAAGGTTTATGATTGAGTTCAGAAATCTTTTTTATAAAATACTAGCTGTACCGCGCAACTTCGTCTGCGTCACATTTTTTGTTCGTAGTGTGATGTTATAAAGTATCCTATCTTTTAAGTTGGATCAAATAACAGATAGTTACGAAGTTTGATCAAAATCGGTTAAGTGGTTTAGGAGTCCATTGAGGACAAACATTGTGACACGAGATTTATATATATTAAGATTAGAACCCATCCAGACGATGTCTCAGTTTTCTCCAGAACAACACGCTTAGTTCCAATATGATTCTTTATAGACTTTACTGCCAATGAAGTTTCCAGACTGATAGGAAATTCTGAATATTCATAGCTTCATTACAGCTTTCCGATTCATAGTAGCCTCTTGAAAATTATATGATCTTAAATTTATGAGTTCTTTGCTCTGATTTAGTTTGACCTAAATAATAAATTTGTCATACGTTAATTTATTTTAACTTTAGGAAAATAATTTTATTTTGTACAAAATTACTAAACTTATCATCATATTCCTACCATTTATGGGTTGGGGCTTACTACGAGTCTAACCAAATGCATTTTAATACGAGTATTTTACACGGACCATGCTTATCAAGTATCTCCAACCCAGTTTCAAGGACTGGTTTACATACTATCAGGCTTTTGATAACCTGTACTAGGTAGGTACTACACACACTTATTCAGCTCCAATCGCGTTTTGCTGAACGATTTTAGTCACACTCATGCAGCTCTACTTCTATCAGCTGCATACAGCGATGTCAGAATGAGAAGACGGCAGCGGCAGAACAGTGCTGAACTCTATCTATAGCACTCACATGATAATAACAAATTTGTCGTCATTTTATACCTTGTTTGCCGCGAAAGCTGAATAGACGCGGAAAGCTGAACGGATGCGTATACGTGACTTACAAAATCGTTGTTTTGTATGGGCATACGCTGAATAAGAGTGAGTAGACCGTTAATAGTCAAATCCCTAAACATGGTCACTTCTACCAGCTAAACGTGCTTTTTTCAGGGAGGCTACTCTCTAAACCCGAAGTCCGTAGTTTCGGGCGTATTCTACTCCGTATACCTAACCACTGAGAATCAATGACAACACATTTTGACAGTTACTGTAAAATCGTGTTGTCTTTCAATCTTAATTCAGGTTCGGGACCAATCATAAGTCCGTAGGTGATACGAGGTAGAATACGCCCGCAACTAAGCCCGAAACTACGGACTTCTGGCTTAGAGAGTAGCCCCCCAGGAACGGAAGGGTCTTAATAACCGATGATCCCCTTCCCTCTGACCGACGTCACCATGCTTCGATTAAACTTTAACACCGCCCCATGCAGCTATTGTAACTGATCCGCAAAACACCTAACAAAATATAATATGCAAAAAAAAACAACGGGTTGCATTCCAGGAGTGCCGGCAGAAGTGAAAAATTGAACATTAACGTTGTGCAGTTTTGAATCATCCGTCTTACGAATTTTCGATAAGGCACGTGTCCTGACGCAAGTTTTACATTTGATACCTATCCCAAGAAAAGTGCTCAACGCCGTCAAAGAAATTTTCAGTTCAAAAAATGCCTACAAAAGAACCAAAAATTTAAGACCAATTTTCCAGTTCTACAATTCCAATTAAAAACAAAAGACAATCTCACCAGGCATAACAGTGGGTGATATCATAAGGAAGTTGATGCAAGCTGCTCCGGAGCCGTGGCCCATTAGCGTTATGTTGGTTGGATCGCCTCCAAACAGTGCTATGTTCTGCTGCACCCAATGTAAGGCAGCTATCTGATCCATCAGCCCGTAGTTTGCCACCCGGGCTTTTAGATGCGGTGCCGGATTTGCGTTGAGGAAGCCTGCAAAAATGGGTACATTTAAAGCAACGTGTTTTTGGGGTTTGCGTTAGTGTCTAATGGAAATTATAGTCTGCTTAAAGTTTTAAGCCGTATGTGTCAGTGTTGCTCTGAAGTTGAATGTAGGTTAAACTATTTAGTTAATTTCTCTCTCTATGTTTAATGTTGGTGGTACTTTCTATTCCTTATTTTCTAATGTTAGGTGTATCGTTTTCGGTAAATCCATGTATAACGTGTTTAAATGCAAAACCTCCTAAGGGGGAATTGTACTCAACAGGAATAAGTTTCACTGTGAAACCAATTCTGATTTTGCGATAAACTATCGATTGCCCCATACATAACTCGACAAAATGTACTGAAGAGATTATTATGAGGATATTGTATCGGGGTTGGCAGTCCGTAGTAAAAGTTTTTCTAAATGATAAAAACAATGACCCCTTTAGAAGTATTGCGTTAATACATACTATTAGACGTTGTGGATATATTTGGTATAACATTTTCGTGTAGATTTTATCCAAATTCATAGAATTCTTTATTTCCAATGCAAAATTTAATTAATACGAGTCCAAAATTGTTCGTTTCGTCGTCTATTCCGACAGACACCTACTGTTTTAGTCATGTCATTCATAAGCGTATAGAAGGCACGTGCATCCAATTAATAGTTGGCGAAAATTTAAAGCATTTTTAATAAACAACATCCATCAAAGCGTTACAAAACGATGATTGCAGTAGCATGCTTTAAATAAGCGATTGCAGGCTGAAACTATTCTCAAGAGGCGGGTTTCATTCAAACAGCGGGTAGTATTGAAATGAATTGAAATGGAACGAAACACGTCTCACAGAAAAAAACAACAAAATAAAATCATGTTCATTACGCACGAATGTGCTTTGAAAAACTTTGCTTGAAATATTTTGTGAACATAGTAGGTACATCGGTAACATTTTTGTTTCATTTGTATCCCTCGTTTAAAAATGGAATGTTTCAATAAAAATAACGTTTCAGGATATTTTGTTGGTTTTAGAACCCATGTTTGTCCGGCTTTTCAATTTGCTTCATTGATCTACGAGTGAACGGTATGTGCAATGTATCAGCGGAAAACTGAACAATTTCTTACTCAACTGAGATGAAATGGATTACGGAGCGGTGCCTGATGGCAGCAGCTTGGCTTTGCTTTCTATTTATGCAAGTTTCTGGTTCAACATTCAACAATTATTTTATTGTTTTCATTTTGAAGCTGGATATTATGTACAAATGGATCGGAATAAACCTCAACGAACAAAAAGTAAGAGTGAATAGGGTAAGCTCGCTCCATCATAGACTTTGTCTCTGTCATCTCTTACCAAGACTAGAGTCAAGAGCAAACCCATCGCAAATTAAAAAAAAACCGGTCATG
Organism: Ceramica pisi; assembly: GCA_963859965.1. Lineage (NCBI taxonomy): Eukaryota > Metazoa > Arthropoda > Insecta > Lepidoptera > Noctuidae > Ceramica > Ceramica pisi. Next base: position 3,091,504 of record OY982530.1, read on the forward strand.
AGCGAATAAGACTCGTGCTGAGGGTAAGTACTGTCATATAAAACGTGATATATTTTCAAATTTTCATCGGCGAGGCTTTAACACTACGTTGTGTATAGCAGTTATAGATCAGCGCCTTCTTGACCGATAGTGAAACTAATGTAATTTTTGTTTATGATTTCTGAAAAAGTGTGGTATTTTATAAATCGTTTTATTTTTCCCTTAATCTTTACATACACTTCCATCATATTCAGATTTTTATATAATATGCATACATCGGAGATAAGGCAAGGGAAGAGGGGAAAGGTATAAAAAAAATTGAGAACCTTATCCCTTTTAGAATTTGGTTCAAAAGTCGAAAACCCTGGCTTCAGAAAAAGGTTTCAAAATGTGCAAATACTTGAGGAAAGGAGGGTGTTTGCACATTTATTTCCACATTTTCAGCTGCACTTTGATTTTTTTTAAATCTTTTTCAGTCAAAATAGTTGATGAAACGTCATCTAAAACTATTCTACGAGTTGATGACATTAGTAGTTCTTGAGATATCCAGCTGTGACAGACGGACAGACTTAGTCACACTATAAGGGTTCCTCTTTACCATTTTTCCCTTACCCAAAAAATACATAAAATACAAAAATATTGAACTCTTTTCTTTTATTTCCTTTACCGTAACAAAAACATCAGAATAGGACGTTACTTAAAACAGTTTCTTGACCAAATTTGTAAATCTATTGATTGTATTTGCAGATTTAGTAATTATGGTACAAATAGAAATTTTCATAAACCTACCAAACATTTTGAACAACAGTAACTTTAAAATGTTACTAAAAAGGTACCTCTTCACTGATGAAGAGATACCGCAATATAACCACATCATTGAAGAAACAGTATCAACCGCGTACAGCAATATTCATCTTTGTTTCTATACAAATGGAAGTTGATTGCCAATTGACACAGCTGTAACTGCATCACAGTAACTATAAATCAGAACATTTAAGTTGCAAATTGAATTTGCTCGACAATTTCAGATATACTTTCCAAGTTGATTTCGATTGGGAAGTAAATGTAAATTCGAGTACATCAATTAAATATTTAATTACAATCAGTAACTGAGTAAATTAACTTCGAAATAAAATATTGAAATAAAAGTAAAAAAGTAAGTTGTGAATGCCTTTGTTCGTTTCAAGAATCCTCGTGAGGTTTCCAAGGCATTCGAAATAATGAATTGTCATTTCAAATTCATCATGTTCCTACTCATAATCAAATACAAATAAATCGCCATTAAATAATTAATTTTAACTAAAATTCCTAATGCATAACATGACGTTACCAATTAATATGTATTTTCGTTGATATAGTCACTTACTAACACAATTTTAATTAATGGAGTACCTATGGGAATTATCTTGGGACCATTCCTTTTATTAAGATAATTAATCTCTAGTATGCGTACTGTTACATACAGATAATTATTTATTAAAATCCTGAAGTGTCTGTTCCATCAATTAAAATGTGCAGTATCAAAACAGCTAATAGAGTGAACTCACTTTAAGCAAAGATGAGTATAGAAATAAAACTTGAATAATTTCATGAATTCCAACTTCGGGCCGTTGAACTTTCAAGTATTTTACGAAATAAGACGACGACTTTATGACGTTCACTTAATTCACTTATTCAAATGAAGATGAATCTAAACTTTGTGTTGGACTCTTAAATTGTGTAGACTTGATTTGTTTAAGTGGTTTAAAATTTGATTGTTTCGGTTGATATTGTTGACGAAGAAGCAAAAGTGTCGCTCGAGCTTTTACGCTGGTCTTTGTTTTCATGTTTTTGGGAACGTTTAATGAGTAATTAAGTCAATTTTGAAAATTGACTTAATTACTCATTAAAGACGTGAAAAAAAGAAAATTGAATTTTCATTATTTCACGTCTTGCGAATTTTTAGCTCCCTTGAATTGTTATAGACAAGGGCTACTATTTGCGGACTCGTGAAGGATGTACTTGTATACTAAGTTTTCAGTCACCACGATTTTAATTATTTTCTAAAATACAATTACTAAGAAATTATACCAGTTTGCTCTCTACCACTTGGTATATTTTAATAACTGGAATAAACATAAGCAAAACTATTGGAAAACCACATTTCACACGTGTTCACTCATAAACAATTCAGGATGACAGACCACAAAAATTAATTATAACTGCCTCCTAACTACGCTGGTTATGTCAACTTTGAATGTCGTGTTTTACTATAAATCTTTACCTTATAACTTAATTAAGAAACCCCTCAAGAGTTGAAACCTTATATTTCATTGAGAAAGTCCCCTACGCTCTCTTACACCCTAATTTTCGGGGTAAAATACCCTAAATTGGCACTATTGTGTACTTAGAAGCATTAGTTTTGTAATTTAAGCTAGAAGCTATGTACAATGTTAGCAAAAGTTTATCAAATACACGTTTGTGGGCTTTTGATGTTAAAAGTGCCGTATTATAGGCCAGCAACATAGGTTTTTAATATATCGCGTAAGATTGTAAAGCTATTTCTTTTCGAAAAGACCCGGATATTTTGTAAACTTATTTAAAACATTTCTGTTCTCAATCTTATAATATTTTAAATACTTCAGTGAAATGCTATTAAATGTTTTGTGTAAGATTTCAATTTAATGTGTACACAATATTTTTTTGAGCATATAGCTGATATTGAGCGATTTAAATTATTATGACACAAATTTGAAGAAAAAACATGCAATGGGTCTGAGTCTCCCTTTAAAAAAAACGAGGCCTGTGTATGAGTGGTGACAAAATTAAAACTTTTGATTACTTACCAAGAACACCTAGTCTGAAGTTCAGGGTGACAACGATGAGATCCGTATAGCTAGCGAGGACTGCTCCATCGTACGGATGACTGCTACTCGAAGAGTAGCTCTCGCCATGGATATACACCATCACTGGTAACGCTAGCTTGGTTTCGTCCACTAAAACAAAGAAATATGATAAGTCACCAGTTACTAAACAGTAAAAATAAAGGTCCGGCAATACTAGTCTTTGTCCGCACGTGTCTTTTGTACCAGATACATTTTTAGAGTTAATTAGCTTGCATAACGCGATGTCCTGCGTGAGCGACGAATACGACGCGACGTGACGCAACACGACGCGACGTAATGCGACGCGATGCTATACGCGACAAAAGTCCTACGTGATTTTGGTCATTACTACTCGAATCATGGAGAAGTACAGTACAATTTTGCTTGAAAGTTAAAAATAAACGATTCCTATAATGTTTATGTTTTTTGTCACACAACAATCTTTGCTCACACACTGCGGCGATCAACGCTTCTGAATCAACCATTACGTAGTTCTTGGTGTCGCATCTGGTCGCCCTCAAAACAAGTCCGCGTTACGTCGCATCTCGCCGCAGACTGTCATATAGGCCGCATGTAGGGTATGCCGTTGAGTTGATCGCGTTTGTCGCGTTCGCAGCGTCGCGTCGCGTAGCGTTCGTCGCTCACGCAGGACACCGCGTAAGACGGCACGGTTGGTGTAGCGGTTGAACAATTGACTGCTGCACTGCGTGTCGTGTCGTGGGTGCGATTTCCGTACGGGTCAAATATTTGTATGGCCTACAGATAGTTGTTCCGGGTCTGGTTGTTTGTGTATGTGAAGTGCATATTTGTTAAGGCACCCACAATACCGAAGAAATTTCTAGCGTGGGACAAAGTCCCTGAAAAAAAAAAGGTTACATAAGCTTATTTCTGCCAGATGAAAAAAAAATGAGGCAAAATTTGTGCAAAACAAAACGAAATTACACATTTATTAAAGTTTACAAAATTTTAAAAGACATTCTTTGTAAGATTTAAATAACAAATAATGGTTATTCATTTTATCAAGACTTGAATCTTTCGTTTAGAATTAAGAAACTCTATGGTATTATTATTATTTTACTTTTTATATACAGTTGAAACTTTACATAAACCAAAAAAAATATTCAATTACAAGATTGAATAAAATATAACAAAAAAAAACCCTTATCAAAGTCCACGTATTGACCAGACTGTAATGCACCAAGAGAATTTCTAAACTCAACAAAAAAATTAAACCAGAACAAGGCTCCAAAGTAATTGATTGCTTAAAACAAACATTGTTTCTTTAAACAAAGGGTGAGGCTCTATTCATTAAATAATTCATTTTGCTAAAGAAACAGTAGTGGGAACAGATGTTTCTGAAGCCCGTAATGAAGTCTATCATGACGTAGTTGTCCTTTGTGTGGCAGCTATGAAAGGGTTTATGTAAAAGTTTTATGATGATAATAGAGAATTGTTTGCCCTAGTTTGAATTTTTGCTGGTTAGATGAGTTGGATAGTTTATTAATATTAATGGATGGATGGCAAGGGTCTGCAAAGCTGCGTCTATTTTTGTGATTCTGTTGTTTTAGTTTTATTATTGCTAAGTGTTTAATATATATAGGTAGATAATAATTCGTTTCAAATAGAAAAAATAGATTTGTTGAATACTTTAAAATAAATAAACACAAATAAACTTTAATATTAAAAAAAATCGAGTAACATAGTATTTCCATTAACAGCGATGCGTAGGATTTTTGAAGTGCAAAGAGCTCTTCCCCTTCTTCTGACCCGTCTGTATATAATCGTTATAATGTTATAAGTTTATAAACATATATTTATGCAAACTGTTATTTATAACTCTTTTTTAATAAATCTATGTAACAAATAATATGTTTTAACAAAAATAAGTACGTATTTTTTTCGTAAACATTTTTGAAATAAAAACTGTAGAACGTTTCAATTCTAAGAATTTCAATCACTAGGCACAGTATCATTCAGTTCAGTGCTTTGCTTTTACTAAAAATATTTCAGAAATATTCCTTAATTATACTTGAGTGAAGCGAATAACTTGAGCGTAAAATTCAAAATGTTCATACATCTAGACTTATAGTGTAGTTATTTTCTTTTGTAAACCTTACAAAGGTTGACTAAAATTATATTTAATTGGAAGATTAGCAACTCCCTGCCTACAATTTTGTTGTTAAAACCTGTTTTATATCAAAGCTATAAATTGTAACCACTTGCAATAGAATTGTTTCACTGAAATGCTGAATAAACTCGTAGGCATTATGTAGGTGCGTGATCATTAATTGACGTCAAAATGCCTTAACATTGACATAGTCGGTATTTGAGACTTTGAGCTAAAAATACAAATTAATTTATGCGGAAAAATATGAAAACATTATTATCATATTCTAAGTTGTTACTAATGATGAACACATTTTAATTTATTGACAAGCTTTCAACCAAGATAAACAAATAAAGCCTTTGAAATCTTTAAAGGTTTATACATTAATTTATTTTTAAAACGTCTAACAGAATAAACGCAATACCTTTGAAGATAAATATAAATACCTCTTAAGGGGAATATAAATGTGGATGGATGGAGAGGAAGACGAAAGCCAAAGTAAAGATAGATGGATTGTGTAAGGAGCGATATGAAAGAAAACGTACTTAATGATAGTTTGACGGCTGATAGGGCAGAATGGAAGAAAAAGACGTGTTGCTCCGACCCCAAGTAACATGGGATAAGGGCAGGAAGATGATGAGATTATGACTTCTTAAGGGTTCATTGAACTCATCATTATGAACAATGTTTGCTATAGGAACAAACCCGAAATATCAATTAAAAAAAAACAGCTGTTCACTTAATTTAAAAAAAACACGTGTTGCTCCGACCCCAAGTAACATGGGATAAGGGCAGGAAGATGATGAGATTATGACTTATCATTAATTGACGTCAAAATGCCTTAACATTGACATAGTCGGTATTTAAGTCTTTGAGCTAAAAATACAAATTAATTTATGCGGAAAAATATGAAAACATTATTATCATATTCTAAGTTGTTACTAATGATGAACATATTTTAATTTATTGACAAGCTTTCAACCAAGATAAACAAATAAAGCCTTTGACATCTTTGAAAGTGTATACATTAATTTGTTAAATTCTGTTGCTGACGTTTTAAAAATAAAACGTCTAACAGAATAAACGCAATACCTTTGAAGATAAATATAAATACCTCTTAAGGGGAATATAAATGTAGATGGATGGAGAGGAAGACGAAAGCCAAAGTAAAGATAGATAGATTGTGTAAGGAGCGATATGAAAGAAAACGTACTTAGTGATAGTTTGACGGCTGATAGGGCAGAATGGAAGATAACATGGGATAAGGGCAGGAAGATGATGAGATTATGACTTCTTAAGGGTTCATTGAACTCATCATTATGAACAATGTTTGCTATAGGAACAAACCCGAAATATCAATTTAAAAAAAAAACAGCTGTTCACTTAATTTTGTCGAGTAATGCGCACAGAAATGTAGGTATGGGGTGGAAGTTTTTTTCATCTTTCAATGTTAGTCCCACACTAAAAGTACTTCCTAATGACGAGTACAATAACCCCCCTGTTACTCGTTGTACAGAAACTTATATTTATGGGTTTATATACTTACTTTGCAATGGAGCGAAAATGTTTAAATATAGACAATCTTCACTTTGATTCTTAAGATAGGGAATCAGTCTTTTCAAATATTCTAGTCTGCCTTTAGGCATTTTCTCTAAAATGGTCCGTTCATCATCCATGTCTGGTAGTTTCTGCGGGCAGGCAGGACCAGGTCTGTCTGATACGCGCACTCCATCCCATGGGGAAGGGGTACGCGTTGGGCTGAACCTATAACAATAACAAGAATATAGATAACAACACTAATTTAAAATATTACCCCTTTTTTAGGGATGGGAAATCGTCAAATGACTCCTCCCACTTTCGGCGAAGCAGAAGGGAGTGTCAGACTCTTACTGACTAAAACCCATCCGTGTTCCTCCTGATGCTCTTTGCGTCCCAAGGCCGCGGTGACTCTTTCGAAAAAATACTGCAACTCTGGTAGGCACTGGCCCTAGCAGGCCCAGTCTTTCGCATGATACCCTTGGCATACTGAACGGTTCCTGTGCAACGTTGGAAACAATTTTGACAGTAAAATAGTTAAATTGATATCCTACAAAAACGCCACAGTACGAGGGAGTGAATCGCCGCTAGTTGGTCTTTTGCTCGTAAACTTGTCCAAATCAATTTATGTTCATTCATCATCTGCCTTGCTTTTTCCCCAACTATATTGGGGTCGGCTTCCAGTCAAACCGGATTCAGCTGATACATTGTGTATACGTGAAGCAGCTGCCTACCAGACCTCCACATCCCATTAACTGGGTAACACGGTACTTCTTGGTAAGACTGGAGTCAGATTAACTGGCTTCTGACAATCCGTAACGACTGCCAAAGATCTACAAATGACAGCCAGGACCAACGGTTAAACGAGCTTTTTGAGGCACGGACAATTTATGTTCATTCAGTAATTATAAATATAATGAAGTGGCAGGACAATAAAATCACTGCGAAAGATTTACTCGTGAGATTGGCGCCCAAGGATTAGAGTGAGAACATAATAGAAAATAATGACAAAAAACTGGAGAGTGCTTATCTAAGCAATGAATTAAGGCTATCATCTTATATGATGATGATGCTGATGTTGATTGCAACAATTATTCATCAATTAAATAAGAAAACAACACACAAGATAGCCATGTAATGACTCTAAATGAGATAAAACAACCTAAGGACATTATAAAATAAATGTAGAAGTTCTAATTTGCGTACCTCAGATACAAAGTCTGGTAGGCTTATGTTTTCTTGTAGCAAACATCAAAGTAAACAAGATAGAATGAACTCGCCAACTTTTGCTATTAACAAGCTTCCACATACAAATATCTGAACCAACGAAAAGTTAGCAAAACAATTTGTACCTATCATAAAAGTTAGTTACAAGAAACTTCTTTAACGTTTTTATCTTAGGACGTTAAAAAGTTAACATATTATTACTTTAGTACTTTTTTTTTTCTGATTCTAACTTTATTTAAAGGTAACCGTATTAAATCGAAATTGAATCTAGGTTAACATAAAATTATCAACATTTAAATCCTCGAAGTATTTCATTGAAAATATCCGTTAACACCAGACAGTACAGTGTTCAGTACCGCTGCTTTTATTCAAAAGGAGTCTGACATTCCATTCTACATCGCCTAGAACGGGAGACATTTGATGATTTCAGACCTAAAAAAAATTTGCTCTAATTCAAACCGAATTTTGTTCTTAATGTTCCAGTTCTTCCATTCAAAATTCAAAAAAAAATTATTCAAAATTCAAAAGTCATTTATTTAAATTAGGCTGAGGGCCAGCACTTTTTGAAGGCCAAGTTTTACAAAAGACAGTCCAAAACGCCCGCCCGTCACCACTTCCTAGTGTTTTAGCTGTGGAGAAGAAGTGGCCAACAAACTCCCCAGCAACACAACTGTCTGTTACGTTTTAGGAACTAGAATTTAACAATAATTAGTATGCAAAGTAATTAAATATTCAACATTCAAAATTCCTTCTAAAATCATTCTTTTGCCAGGCAAACATACCTAGTTGTCTGTATGTTTCATGAATTGAAAACAATAATTTTATCAGTATGCTGTTTTGGAAACGAAACTATGAACATATTTTATCTACTAATTGCTTAAGTATCACCACATATAAGCCTCTTTTGATTGTACAAATTACTAAACCTCTCAACTTTATTTTATAAAAGGTTCCCAGCCCATTGCCTACTCGATAAAGCACTCCTCTCGCAAAGCGAGCATAAAATTAAATACTTAAAAAGGTTAAAAGGTCTAAAAATATCTCACCTGTTGGATCCAACCGGCGGTGTAGCGTATGGTACGCCCAAAAAAACCTCAAGCGGACTCAAATATCTGTGTTCGTCCATAGCCAGAACTATCCCCTGTAATTTTCCATATTTAGTCTGCACTATCCTACTACTTATCTTAAACTTAACGTTAGATTTAGGGACTGGATTAGAAGGATTTAGATAGAACTTTTTATAGTCTTCGTAATTACTGTAAGCGTTATTCTCGGTATTGTAAAATTTAGTATTCAAATGTAGAAAATTTTCACTATTGTAATAAGGATTCGTATCGAAATTGACATCTGCATGTGAGGGGTCGTGATCTTCATAATTGTCATCGGGAGCATCGTTCTGTTTTGTGTTGAAGTATTTTGCACCTTTTTCATTGAAATGCCTGTTCATATTTGTGGTGTTGGAGTTAACTGTATCCACGGAGAGGCATGTCACGATGAGAATGAAGTAGATGTTGAAGAAGACTAGTTGTTTGGGGTACTTGATTTTTGCACATAAGGGAACATGACTGTACATGCTCGAACCACAGAGTTTAGTCCTTGCTCTATTGCGTTTGTTTAACATATTTCGTCATGTTGTCATTGTGTTGTGGCTGAAGTCACGATCAACTGGTTTTTGCTCTCCAACTGTTGGAATGACATCTGGAACAAAAATAAAGGGATCGTTAATTTCATATTCAAGTTTATCTATAAGTCTTTATATAATGTAGGATCAGTAGGAACATCTAACTTTAATTTGGCACAACACACAAAATGTCTACCAGCCTAGCTTTTTACCAAATGTTTTGAGCTCAATCTAATCTGTGTTTTCTAATAGTTGAGTCTGTGTTTTCTGATAGCTACAACCTGGGAGTCTTTAAGTCAACAGTGAATAGGTTACTTTTAGGCAAGTGTGCTCCATCGATCGATCACATCATCGCTTTTCATCAGGTGAGATAGTGGTCAAATGTGTGCCTATCAATAGTAAAAAGAAAAACCAAATGCAGCTGAGTACTTGTACAGACGCCAGCATATCAACGTACCCGAAACTGTCAAATTTTCCCAGTCAAAATAAATTGAACTTAATTTTTTAAGCTATAAAGTTGAAAATCTAATACAGAAAATTGACAGATTGTTATAGAATGATGTGCTGGCGACTGTACTTTATATGAGGTAACTGCCTATCCGGCAGAAACCTGTTAATACCAAAAACCTGTTATTGGGTTAAAATCCCTATGCCACTATCAATAGTAAAAAGAAAAACCAAATGCAGCTGAGTACTTGTACAGACGCCAGCATATCAACGTACCCGAAACTGTCAAATTTTCCCAGTCAAAATAAATTGAACTTAATTTTTTAAGCTATAAAGTTGAAAATCTAATACAGAAAATTGACAGATTGTTATAGAATGATGTGCTGGCGACTGTACTTTATATGAGGTAACTGCCTATCCGGCAGAAACCTGTTAATACCAAAAACCTGTTATTGGGTTAAAATCCCTATGCCAAAACAGATTGATTGATGTCACATTTTTTGGCTTCTTAATGACTGTTAAAGATAGATGTAATACTCTTTATTTTGTACACAATGTAAATACCTTGCTGTCTTTTTTGAAGATGAAGAATGAATAGCTCAACGAGAATTCCGAGGCATAGATAAATTTCGAAAGGAGAAAGCCAACCAATGGGCCCCTTAGTTTTGGTACCGTGTCAAGACGATTTATTTCTCAAAAATTAAGTCGTATTCTTACATGTTCAAGCTAGTTTTTTCAACATTTCTTTTACCCTAGCATTGGAAAACATAATTAATATATATTTCATTGAATTTATATCAGTTCTGCCATTAAAACTTAACCTGAATGTTGCCAGAGTACAGACTATCTCAATTAAATAATTGTAATCGATTGGAATTATCGATATTTTACTAAACCGCCGATTAATATGACCGGAGCTCCCGTCGTAATCTAGCTAACAATTTCATGTAATTGATTAGGCGCGAAGTAAACGGCGGGCTCAAATAAAGAATATAAAAGCACTAAAACTAACTTAAAAAACACAAAGGAATTATAATTTGAGAGATTGTACAGACATATAATATTATAACCAGAAGATTCTAGCGGTCTTAGCTCTACAGTACTTGAAGATAAAGTACGATTCTGAAATGATGTGGAGGTCCTCTGTGCGATAGCGAAGAACTAAGGCAGAAACAGACGCTCCAGTTAGTCTGGATAGTCTGATCAGACAATCGGAAGAGCAACCGGATCGTCTGTGTCCGCCTATATTTCCACATAATTATCATGTATTTCATGGTATTTCCTACCGTCAGAAATATTCCGCTACATTCATACCTGATTATTTTCTTTATAAAACAAAAGTTAGTATCACAGACATTATTGTGGTTAGTACTCAGCTTAGTAGCTCCCATTCATACCTAAATAGCGTTTATAATTATTTTTTTAATTATGTAAATAATGTAATTTATTAAAAATCGATTTGTAACTTAGCTATGAGCTCCTCTAATCTAAGGCTTTAGTCGTAGGTAAGTATTTGTTTTTAACAACACTATCTGCTAGTTGTGAGGGTACAGCCTACTAAACGCTGACTGCCGGCACGGCACGGCAAGGGATATTTGTAAGCGCACTTTGTACTTAACATCCATAAAAGAGAAGAAGAAGTTATGTAGTGTTTTCAAATAGGTATGTTTAAAACAAAAAAAAACTTAATTTTTTTAACCTCAATTTCAGCATCCAAAAATATAAGATTTCTCTTAAACTAGGGTGACAAATTGAAATTCGATTTCAGGATATGAAAAGGTAATTCTAGGTCTAAGAAACCAAGTTAAAACCATCGTGACATGCAAAGTTTTTAGGGGCCCAAAACTCCATACAAAATGGGCATTCTCCTTTAATAATGCCATCTATCCAAGGACCGAGCTCGGCAAGCATTGCTTAACCTTGAAGATCGACTAGTGCAGCTTTTTTTTAATGAGAAGTGGGCTTGCTTTGACCTCGATGGCTCGATCATGCTAAATGGAAGGCGCTGGATGAGGTCTATGATGGAGTGTGAGTGCCCAGAAGATGCCTGTTCACGTTACGTTCTGGGGCTGTTATAATTAAGCAACAAGCTACTAACGAATTTCTCATACACACAAAAAGGCTCCTAAAGTTGAAAGAGTTAATGCAAGTCACCATTAGGTAGAAGAATAATATTATTTTATACTTCCATTCTGAAATGCTAAATATAATATTTAAAGTTCCACAAACGACTGTAACGTTTTATGAACGTAGTAAAGTTTTATTTTATTGCAGCCAGTTTTTTGGGCAGAATTTATTTGATGGAGTTCTCTCATTGCCCTTTTCACTTAAATGAAATAGCTAGCCACAATTTACTGGACTTTTTGTGGTAAAACGCTGTCTTGGAGCGCGATTTGTTACGTTAAATGACCCAAATTATCAAGGTGAAATGAATGAAAGGTATAAAGTTCAACACAATTTGTACTGAACTTTTCCAGCCAGCAACATTTTTATATATATAATATTTTACTTCAGTCTTTTCAAGCGTACCTATTCTAACAATCAATATTTTAATTTCAATAATATGGTTTTTTTTCTAATTCAGTCAAACACAAACGCTGGAAATGGAATTTAATGCCAAGCAACAAATACTCGAAACATCAGAAACGTTTGGCATAATCAATAGAAATATTCATGTGCATCTGTCACAATGAAACAAAAACAGACGGGAAATTGAATTATTTATTCGTTTATTTCAATAGTGATTCTTTAGTAATGAATAACACTCATTGGACATAACAGCCGCTATCAAAATTGGCAAGGGTTGTGTGCCTAACAGGGTTGTGGAATTTGTTCGAAAGGGTCACCGCAGCCCAGGAAAGCAAAACGCATTTAGAGAAAGAAAGATGGGTTTTAGTAAGCAAGAGCCCTAATCCGAGTAATTTTAATGATAACCTATCCTATAAAAAGCGTTTCCAAACGTCTTTTACAATGTGCACATCAAAGGAGTGGACTCGTCTGCGTCTGTGTTTCCGAACGCTTACAACCCTAATCTCTTCAAAGTTAGAGTGAACAGGCTCCTTAAGTAAGCTCACTCCATAGTAAACTTTGTTTCTGTCATCTTTGACCAAGACTAGTCAAGAGCAAACCCATTAAAAAATAAACAAAAAAACAAAACAAATCAAGACTTCTAGTTGTAACTAAGATCTTCCAAATAAAAACATAATAACACTGCCTGACTCGAGAATTGAACTCAGGACCTCATACACAACAGTAGCAAATAAAACAGCTAGACCAACAAGGCAACCATTTTAGCTGTAAACTATTTTACGATACCTTGCTCAAACGTTAGCCGTGGTTTCGTCCAATTTAACTCAAATTCGATACTGAAATCAATTTATTTGAGATCCGATGTTGCGATCGGGTATTTTCGTCCGATACTACCAACCGATGATAGCCCTGCGGTTAGAACGATCACGGGCCCATTGTATGCCCACATTGTACATGACCGAATTGCCTAGCGATTCACTAAATTGGACTCTACCTTTTAACAAGGAAATGTTTTAGTATTTTTTTTTTGGTTGGTATTACTGTACGTGTGTATGTTTTTATGAGAAATAAGTTGCATGATGTAAGTAGTTTAGATAAAGAAGGAAGGAAGAGGAACTCGTGGCTAAATAAAACAGCCGCACAGGTCAGGTAACAGGCGCGATCTTCAAGGTATAGCAACGCTTGCCAAGGTTACCCAGTCAATGGGTTGTGGAGATCTGGTAGGCAGCCGCTCCACATTAAATACTGATATTCATCTGAATCCAGTTTGACTGGCTGCCGACCCCAATATAGTACCATTAAGGCTAGGCAGATGATGTTTGAAGTTTATGGAGTTCCGAGAAATGGAACCCTTATAGAATCGCTGTCAAAATCAGTCTGTAGTTGGGAAAAGGCTAGGCAAATGATGATGTGTATGTTTTCATGAGAAAAAAAATGCATGATTTTGTCATAATGGTTTTGTCTTTAAGTCAAGAGTCAATAGGTTACTTCGAGGCAAGCGTGCTTCATCTTAGACCGCATCATCGCTTTACATAAGCCGGTCGATTCTCTCGACATCTCACCATGATCACTTAGGTGGAGTGAACGACAAATGAGCTGTCATGCCATCTTGTTTGTATGGTTTGACAGCTCACTTGTCGTTCACTTCGCCTGAGTGATCACTTCGACATGTTTACAGCAGTGCGATTCTGTTAACATGTCGAAGTGAACACTTGGGCGAAGTGAACGACAATCCAATGCCTATCAATATAAAAAAAAAAAACATTTTCGAAACAGCAAAATGATATCTACCAGAAAAAAAGTTTAAACTCAATAAACTGTTATTGCATTAGACACATATTTTTAGGTAACAAAAAATCATCCGACACGGTTAGCGCAGAGGTTTAGCAATTGGACGCTGCGTTGCGTGTCGTAGTTTCGATTCCCACACGGAACAAATATTTGTATGGCCTACAGATTGTTGTTCCTGGTCTGTATGAGTACCCACGATAACGGAGAAATTCCAAGTGCAACGAAAATCTGTGGGACTGTGAGCCAAAATTCCATAACCAAATATAACAGTAATAGAATTTCTAGTAATGAGGCGTAAATAACATTATCACCGTTAATAATTTTAATCAGAAATAATAACGCACTGCGTACGGTTTTACAAAACATGATAAATTACCTTCATTAGTTATGTATTATTAACTCTGATATAACTTGGCTATTTGAATATGCACTTAAAAGTTATTAAATCCGATAAAATATTTGTGGTTATTTACATTTATAAGAGCTACTTAATTTGGTCGCATAATATAGTTATTTCATTTATGTGTTGCCATATTGACGGCCGCGTAGTTGTCAGGGTATGATTTTATCACCCTGTTTGCATAATTTTATTTCGTTCGCGGTATTACATGATGCTTGTTATAAATTTAGTGAAGGTTTTATTTAGTTTTCATGTAAGTTGTGATTTAATGTAGTTTATCTTACGCATGCTATTTAAGTATCGCATTTTTCGATTCGTTTCCAAGATAAAAATTGGGACTCGCAGAAGATAACAAAATAAATATCTAACAATAAAAGCTAACAACAGGAATTTGCCTATACAAGGCTAAAAAGGCCCCAATCTCAACATAATTGTATGGTGATACTTAAAAAAAATTGCAACAGCGCTATAGAATTGTCGACTAAAAGACAATTCTTGATAGAAAAAAAAACCACTCATCAACTCTAAAGTATTTAGTTTAAGCTTTATAAATTAGTTCAGGTGAAACGTGTGATTTAATTGGTCAGAACTTGCACCAGGAAAATGGAACGATTTGTTCAAAATAATATTTATAGAAACAACTGAAGTGATTGTGTTCAAGTGACCCTTTCTTTTTTCACTCGAGTAGAATACGGAATCGCTACGCACAAAATATCGATAAATGTTAACACGATGCTACAAATTCGCGACGCTCGTTACTGCGAAAGACCGTCTCTGCGAAGCTATAACACTGCGATTAACGTTACCGCGATAGATCTTCACTGCGACACTACTTCACTGCGATGCACCTTATCGCGAAAAATCATTTCTACGGAGCTAGATACTTGGCTTCGAAAATCTATTGCAAAAGTTAGTAAAAAGCAAACCAATCATTTAAAAATTAACCAGCCAAGTGCAAGTAGGACTCACATGCAAAGGATTCCGTTTCAGTCATAATTTTTATTATTTTAAAACAACCGACTTCTTGTAGGTTTTACTGAATTGGTTCATAATATTCGGAGCAAATTGATTGTGACCGCGATTCTATAAGGATTCCATTTCTTCATACGTGCTCTCGGAACTCCAAAAACGTCAAACAACATCAGCTGCCTAGCCTTTTCCCAACTATACAGCTGAATCCGATTTGGCTTCCAGTCAACCGGATTCAGCTGAATACCAGTATTTTACGAGGAGTGGCTGCCTACCAGACCTCCAAAATCCATTAACTGAGTAACACGGTAGTCCTTGGCAAGACTGGTGTCAGATTTTCTGGCTTTTGACTATCCGTAACGACTGCCAAAGATCTCCAAATAACAGGCGGGACGAACAGCTTAACCTACGAGTAAGGGAGTAAACTCGGTATGTTAGAATGATCACACATCCACAGACCAACCCCGGCAAGCGTAGCTTAACATTAAAATCAACCTGTGCGGCTGTTTAATTTAGCCACGAGCTCTTCAACTCCAAAAACTGCAAACGTTGATAGAAAGACCTTCAAACCTTTCATCACTTCCCAGTTTTGAGCCAGTAAGTAGAAGCGCCTACCAACTTCCTAGCAAAACCATGTTTTGTAATAAGTTTATAACTTCCCCATTGCTGCGTTAGGAGCTTAACTATAGTCCTTATTGTTTAGTTGTTGAAATCACAAAGTACCCAAACATTGTACAGAACACTTCTTAGAAGTATTAACCAGACAATGGGGCCAAGCCCTCTAAGCTACTATTAAAGTTTTTGTTACAAGCGTCGGTGCGAATACGCATACGATTTTTATTAGCTTTAGTAAAAAATCATGAAATTATTTTTTATACTTTCATTAGCGATGAACTTAAAAAGCTTCTGAGACTAAAATTAGAAAAAGAATTTCGATATGGACTTTGACGTCAAAGTCACGCATTTACAGCTGCCATAGAAAACAGCGTTTTCTTGAGAGGGACAGATATGTATTTGTTTAAAATAATTATATCTCGTTGGTTTTTCGAGGAATTATGATTTTATTTTCACTGTTAGTATTATATTTTTATCTATTTTTAGATAAACTGTAAACGTTATAAATATGTTTAGACCCGAAAATAAATTAGAAATTAACAGAGGTAAGAAAACATCATTTCTACTTCCACCCTTATCAAGCAGGAAACAGAACAGAGTCAGGCCAATAGGCACCAAGGGATATTTACCCCAGTAGCCCAGTTGTCAAGCACCATGAATTAAAATTTAGATAAGTCTTTCGATAGCGTTAGTAAATCTAGATCCATTTTAGATTTTTGGGCATTTTTTTAAGGCCCTATTGATTCACTATAACTCGCTTAGCGATTTACTATCTATGAACGTCTTTAATAGACTGAGATTCCAGAGCTGCCTGACCTATTTTATGTTTGTATGTTTAGTGGTGTGTTAGGATGTATTTTTAACATACGCTGGCTGAGCTTCGGCTGACAGTCAATTTTTTTTTTTTTGTAATGCAACAAAGGTATTTCAGTAGTCAAGATGGTAGTATTGCCTCCTCCCAAATTTTTGAAGGCTTTAGTTTATACTATTTTCACCTACAAAATGAACTGTGCCTAAATTACAGCCTTGTGTATAGGAGCTCACTCGAGGTGGCGATTAACAGTAAGATAATAACAATAACTTATTAGTCGTTAAATAACTAATTATTATTCTGTAAAACATTTTTCATAAAAATCAGTACCCAGACTTGACAATGGCTTTGGCACTTTTTATGGATGGGAATCATCAAATGACTCCTCCTACTGCGGGTGAAGCAGAAGGGAGTGTCAGACTCTTATGGACTAAAACCCGAAAACCATAAAGCCCCATAGTATGAGCGCATGACATTTTCGTTTATGGATTTTGTTCATCGCATGCGCTGCACACTTCCACCGATAGCGGGTACCCTGTCGGAGACCGGTGGGCCTCGAGGTCCCAAGCTGGACGGTGGTCGGCCTCGTCCACGTCGACGCGCAGGTGGTGGTATCGTCGGCGGCGGCGGCGAGAAAAAATCGTCGCTCGAGCTCGACGCAACTGCAGCTACCGGAATCTCTGGACTCGCGGCTGGCGCAGGTTCCGGCTGGCTGCGAGGCGGAGCTGAGCGACGAACCCGAAGGTGTTGGTCGTGTGTTATTGTCTCGTGCCCGTCTTCTTGTCAGCATTTTATTTTAATTTTATGGTAATCAGATTTGTCGTTTACAGGTTTTCCTTATTCATTTCTGGAAATCGACAGTCGGCCCAAGCTAGCAGGTATGCGTCTGACAGGTCTGGGCAACTCAGGGATCTTAATCCATAAGGTAGGAATGCACTTCGTTTATTTAGTTCCAAATAATTGACTGTAACAAGATATGCGTGTTCGTTCATAATTCTGCAGTGCGATTCTGTAAACTTGTTGAAGTGAACACTTAGGCGAAGTGAGCGACAAGTGAGCTATCAAACCATACAAACAAGATGGCATGACAGCTCACTGGTCGTTCACTCAACCTAGGTGATCACGGTTAGATGTTGACAGAATCGACCGGTAGAAAGTATGTTATTTATGTGAATACATTCGCGGGATTGCTCCACGGTGGAAAAACATTCATGTGTGAGATACTTTTGAAAGGAGTAGTGTTTCGGAAAGATTATGTGGTAGAATTTATGTTTTAAATAAAATGTATATGTGTATTTGACCCGTTTCTTTTCTTTTGTTACGTAAACCAAAATTGAAGAAGATACGACACTTTTAAAATTCTCAATAAGTCACGCCGTGGTATAATTTTCAGTGTGTTCTGACGTCACGAGCTCCCCACTCAAGAGTTTTTATGCGTAGGTTAGGGGGCTCGCTTTGTCAATATTTATTGATTTACAAAAACAAAAAAAAAACGTGTCGATTATTTTTCAATGCTCTGACGGGCAAAATAGATTTGCAATTTATTGATGGTGGAAACTAGCCTATTGATGCGTTCAATCGCATTTTTGTTGAACTGTTTGTTTCTTAATAGCGAATTCAATTTATTTTTTTGATGTTTGGTTTGACATGGAGAAAACTGTCTACCTACTACAGTTCTTGAGATACAGCCCGCTGACAGACAGCAGAACGGATGGACGAATGGACAGATAGTGGAGGCTTAGTAATAGGGTTCCGTTGGCTACCTTTCGGGTACGGAATCCTGAAAAACGAATCATTAAAGCAAATAGAATGCTAATTTTTTTGAGTCCTAGCCAAACTGACAGTTATGTTTTATTACAACCTTAGTTAGGGTTCCATTTGTTGGAAAATTAAAACAAATTTATGACAAACTAAATACTAAAACATTTCTCGAGAACCACTCCATCCATTGGTGAAAACAGCATAGTTTTGGAGTTTTCGCGAACAGGCAGACAGACGCGGCGGAGGATTTTGTTTTATAATATGTAGTGAAGTGTTAAGAGCGTGTATTCCGTCCACTAGCGCCGCCAATAGTTTTTTATTATTTGTGGTAAATTTAAGACACGTAGATAAAAAACCGCTCTGTAGTGTACTGAAGAAATGTATTTATTATGTTTTGAGAGTTATGTTTTGTACTTTAGAACATAAATAATTGCCAAAGTCGATATTTTTGCTAAAAGTGGCCACTTTTAGCAATAATTGCCGTTTTGACTATTTAGCCATGAGTTATGTATTAAAAATAGCTGTCAAAAAATAATAGATACATTTCTTCAGTTCACTACAGAGCGGTTTTTTATCTACGTGTCTTAAATTTACCACAATTAATAAAAAACGATTGGCGGCGCTAGTGGACGGAATACACACTCTTAAAGCAAACAAAGTACACAATACAGTCATAATATTTAGGTCAGTCTTTTAGTACGCCAGGCTCGAGGTGTCAAAATGTGTTTAGTAAAAGGTGGGCTTAAATGATGTAAATGTTACCTAAAGTCCAGTCGCGGAGCAGGAAGAATTTCGTACAATGACCTTTTTACCTAATGACAGAGGTCACAAACATTTTTGTATTAAGTGCGGTTTACATTAAATATTTGAAGGAGAAAGTACCAACTTAGAAAATAATAAGAATATTATTATCCTATAATGATGTATTTAGATTTTATATTATATGTTATAAAACTCGAGTTACTACTAATACGGCAAAAATAAAAATAATAAAAATTCAAAAATCAGAATCCGATTCCTCTGTATCGGAGTTACTGCTTTCCGAAAACGTCTCGCCTCGTCTCGCCATTTATTACAAAGAATCAACAGTTTTATCTTCATTATCATCTAGTTTAACTAATTTCGATTCCTTCTTTTTTTACGTCACATACACTTGCAAACAAGAAGAAACCTTACACTTTGGATTGTAAACCTTTGAGACTCATTCTATTTACGCGGGAGTGACAGAGACAGGTAATAACAGGTCAACAGACGAAATTCTTTCTGCTTCGCGGCCGGACTTTAGTACAAAACCTTTTTTTTAGGATGGGAAATCACCAAATGACTTCTCCTACTCTGGATGAAGCAGAACGGAGTGTCGGACTTTTACTGACTAAAACCCATCCGTGTTCCTCTTAGTGCCCTTTGCGATCCAGGGCTGCGGTGACTCGTTCGAACAAATTCCTCTCTCCCAGGTGACCGAGGTGGCAGGTAAATATTCTTATATAGGCAAGGCTTATTATTCGGGAAATATAACACGAACAACAAGATGGTAAAAACCAAATTTTGTTTTTGTATACACTTCACTAAATTATAAGCGTCCTGTACAACCCTGTTGGGACTTGCAGTATATTGTTTCCAACTTAAGTGCTTCCGAACCCGCACTTGTTATCGTAAGACGCTCCCGAAAAATGAGAACAGCTCCCTTGCGAATTTTCTCATCTTGAAACCACAAGATACAAAAATCTTTAGACATTACAATTATTAAAGCTCCAACATAAATCCTGTCTTCTTTCTATTAAACTTTTTTTATATAAAAGCAGCGAACAGCCACCCTTCTATTAGCATTTATAAAACAACCCGCAAACAACCCCTTTTAATGTTGGCAGAGAAAAAAAATCAAAACATGTTTATTAAGTGAAACAACCGGTCATTTCCCGTTTCGCTCCGCAAAAATGGTAACCTAGAAAAGGGCGCCATAATTCAAAGTAATATATACGCTGACGCGAAAAAAAGAATCGACGAAAATCCTTCCCTGCCATTTACCCTTACAAAGAACGCTACAAAACAATACAGCGAATCTATTCTCAAAACAGGCTATTACAATGCTGCTTTTGTTTACCAAAGACGTATCAAGGGAAAAAGAAAACGTTCGATGGACGTCGTTTATTCCGATTGTGTCCTTACTTTTGCAAATGTGACCATTGCTGGGGTCCGCTGGTGGGTCTCGAAGTAAAGCCATGATTTCGTCGGAAGCGATGCGTTTCACTTGGGTATATTTTCTGGGAGGTTTTGAATCGTCTAACTCTGTTTTATTTGTAGGCATTACCATATTAAATGCTGCTATCAATCTAGATAAGCATCGAGCTGCCAGAATAACTACGAGAGTAAGTAAATACCACTATTTACTGCATCGCACATGCAAGATCATTGGCGGATTTGATAGCAATAGACGAAATGGCGCTCGAACAAACAGACTGTTACTAAATGGCTCCATATCAGTAGACTGTTATCGGTTGCCATTTTTTATATTGATTTACTATCATAAACTGTCATGGGCTTATTTCACCGACGACGCAGAATCGACTGATGCCCTACCTTTACTGAAAAAATAATGGGCTGCTAATAAATTTGAACTTGTTTTTGTATGTCATAGAGTTCATTGTTTTTAAATTATCTAGAGCTAGATTCTGCCAACGTCTTAAACCGCGTGATCTCTAATAAACACTCTAGGGACAAAAATTAACCTATCTGTTATTCCAAACTATAATCTACCTCTGTGCCAAATTTAATAACAAAATACAAAAATACCAAATCCTTTATTTCAAATAGACCAGTTACAGGCACTTTTGAATTGTCAAGGTCTGTCAGTCAAATAGATGAAGCTAATTCTGCCGCGCTAGCTACAAGAGCAGCAGGTTGTTCCGCAACATAACACACCCACCGTTCCCGTCTCCAGCGCGGCAGTTGCACGTTCCAAAGAGTAGGTCCTGTGGAGAAGAACGTGCAAGAAACTCCATGGACACTCTTTTAAACCAGTTTTCATTGTTTACAAAATCATGGTTATATTCGTTACGAAATAATTTATGAGTAAAATTATACAATGCAAAAAAGAATGAGCCAATACACTGCAAAGATCAATCTTCAGCAGGTCCAACAATGTTTTCACATGTTCATCAAAGTTTGGGAACTTTACTCGATGTGGAGCGGACCAGCATTGAGCCAAGCATTTTTATCATCAATGTATTCCCCTAGTTTATAATATGCTTGTTTGCATAGTGTGCGTTTTATACAAGTTTTAAAGAACAATGGCGAAATCTTAGCTGAATTTGATTTAAGCGTCTAAAAGTGACTTATATACGAAGGCGGATAAAAAAAATATTTTAAATGAAAAGTAATTTGATTTTTTCATTGACGTTTAGTGTCGCCATTTTATATTTATTCGGCCAAGTGACAGTAAGCACAGCATTGTTGTAATAAAATCAGATTTAGTTTGTTATTTTAATTAGACGGAATAAATGAATTATCAATACTGTTTATTTCTAAGTGGAAATGTACCTTACAGAGAAGTAAAAATATTGTAGTGTAAAAATAAATCAATTACATCAATTAATGACGAATAAAAAGACTAGTATGCCAAATCTAAAAAAAAAAATAAGTTGGTTTGACAACTGTTGATTCGTTGTTAGTGAATTACGTGTCACAGAAGCGCCGTGGTTGTTTTCGAATTGGAATTACCATAGACATATCCTACAAAAGTTCATGACTGAATTCCTATTAATCTCGGCTTCCTCGAATAAAAATTCTTGCACAGACTAATTGAGTAGTTGACGCCGACGTTTTCTTTAAAAGACGCAAGAATTTTATCTCAGCTAAATTAATGTATGGGCGGCTGCCATTGTTCTTTCGTCTCATTCAGTTCTAATTTAATATATATGGCGGTATTTTGTTATAAAAGAATAGAATAGAAAACATTTATTCGACACAGACACAGCAAAAAAAAAAAAAACATTGTAAAAAAAGAGTGGCAAAAACATAAACAAGCAATTAGGTACAAAAAAAAAACTAAAAAAATTGTGCTGAGCGTGCCCATGCCGAAAGGGTTACCATCTCAGCATATGCTGGGCGTCAGACACCCAGCGCTGGTTTTCAGTTGGCACCCTGCAGTGACACACGGACGAGGGTAAATAAAATAAATAGATACTACGAAATAAATACATGTAATTAATATGTTAATGTAGAAAATAAATAAAATAATGTTTGATAAAATATATGTCGGCGTCAGCGACAGCTGAGCGATAGCGCCATCATCGTTTGGGTTCGGTGGTATCAGGATCATTGTAGAATAAAACACTGAATACAGTACTAAGCTCTCTTTATTAACTGTGGCTAAGTGCTAGTACTTTACAAATAGACAGTCCCCCAAAAACGCCCGCCCGTTACCACATCCTAGTGTTTTAGCTAGGGAGAAGATGTGGCCAACAAACTCCATAGCAACACATCTTTCTTTTGAGTTAGAAGAACTCGCATTTACAACATTATTAAAGAAGTCTGTTTAATTTAATTAAAATAGGTAAACCGACAGTTTCGTTTGGGACGAGTGTCCTAGTCGGTGTCTCGAGCAAAAGTGACCTCGCCAAAGTCCCCACTCTCCAATTTATACGTCTCTGTCCACGTGCCGCCATTACAACTGTCAACTGACGTCACGGCGTTTACCACTACCCACTACTACAATACTCAAATCAGCAACTAATTATTAAATGATTTCTTTATCCACGACATATACATAAAAATTTTAAAAGTATGTGTTTTTTATGTACGCTACACTGTCAAGGCTAAATTTCAACATACCTGCAAATCAACAAAAAAATAAAAAAATGACGCGGGTCGGTCAACGAGGTGCCGCGTATTACCGTGCAGGCGCCATCGCCTTAAAAGTAGTAATAAATCACCAGCAATGGAAATAAAAACGTTTTCTTTCTTAGAATAGGGATATTCGTCAGTAGGTGGATATTTCTAGGGCACAGGGCTTACCTGCCAATAGTCAATGTTTAAAATTTCAAACGAAAAGAGAAGAAAAGTGTTCGAAGTTGTGGTTCCAGGGGACATACCGCATCACATCCAGCATGAGGTTAGTTTCTGCACTAAGAGATTTTAAATACAATAAAAACAATGGAAATATAATTATTGAACATACATTATTAGATTACTTATTATGATTAGATTAAAAATAATTTATTGAATTAAATAATACGATTAAATAAACGATTTATCAATGTTAATGTCATTAAATTGGATTTGTGCATTTAAAATAAATGTCTTTAGTCTATTTTTAAATAAACTAATGTTTTGAAGGTCCCTAATTGGTGGAGAATTGTTATTCCAACATTTGGAGGCCGCGTAACGAAAACTTCCTCGGAAGGCTGCAGTACGGTGATGCGGGGTAGCCAGCTGCTGAGCACAACGCCTGGCCATGCGCTGACGGTGACTATATACCCAGGCAAGCTTCGAATAGAGGTATGACGGACATTTATACTTGATGACGCCGAATAGAAGACAGGCCAAGTGCAACTTCCGACGTGATTTCATTTTTAGAGTGTTTTGTTTGTTTATAAACGGCGTAATATGGCTCCTTGGTGGTACGTTGAAGCAAAACCGCACGCAAGCATTTTGAACCCTTTGGATAAGGCGTTCGGTACGTGCCAGAAGTCTAGGCCCTATGACCGTATCAACATAATTTAACTTGGATAGAACCAGACTTTCTACTAGCTGTACACGCAGGTCTTCGCTTAAAAATGGGCGCATTTTATACAAAATTTTCAGACGGTAAAAGCAGTTTCTTACACAGTTAGAAATATGGGATTCAAACCGTAATTCTTGGTCCATTATCAAACCCAGATTTCTTGCTTCATCAACACGATCAATACGTTGGCCCATCACAACTACATTTGCAAGATTTGGATTATAACACTTTAAACAGTATCCCATAAAAGATTTTGCTACATTAGCACGTCTGAAACCTGGTTGAATTAATTGGTTTCTATTTTTAGTAACATAGTTATGTCTGTCGCCTCGTTTACTGAAAAGATGTAGATTCTTTTTAACGTACATGATATTTTCATAAATATATTCACAAGGGACTGTCATGATGTTAATTTATCCAGGTGTTCTGACGTGAAATAGTTACAAACATCCATCCACACAAACTTTGATCAGCGGGTCGTCTTAGGAACTGTCGCATTAAAATATTAGTAGCAAGGATTATAAAAGGTATATTGGTAAGCAAATCAAGATTTAAGTCAAGGTATAGTAAGTTCAAGGTTAAATTATCTAGGTCTGTACACTGTGTCCTTCACGTTATTTACAAACTTTAGCAAACGCTTCCATGGAAGTAGTCCTTAAAAGGCTTGATTACAAAGATATAAGTAATTTCATTAAATTAAACTAAGCAGTATGAAAGGGTTTAAAAGTAATTAAAAATTAAAATCTATCAGATGCTATTTGAATTTAATTTGTTTTTCGTTGTCAATTCGAGAGGATTCAAGAGGAGGATTCAAGAGGTATATCGGATGATTTTGTTTGCATAAACTGCGGGTCGATTCTGTTGACATCTCACCGTGATCATTTAGGTGCAGTGAACACCAAGTGAGTTGTCATGCCATCTTGTTTGTATGGTTTGACAGCTCACTTGTCGTTCACTTCGCCTAAGTGTTCACTTCGACATGTTTACAGCCTTTCGATTCTGTTGACATCTAACCGTGATCACTATAGGTGTAGTGAACGATAAATGAGCTGTCATGTCATCTTGTTTGTATGGTTTGACATTTCACTTGTCGTTCACTTCGCCTAAGTGTTCACTTCGACATGTCTACAGAATCGCACTGCTGTTTAAGTATATTCGTCTTTTAGTTTATTCATTTGAGTATATTATTGCATGCCTAGTTTATTATGTATATATTTATATTTTTAATTTTACTATTAATCGCGTTTCTGGTTTCTCTTTATCCATATTGTACCTACTACTATTATTCTCTGCATCATCCAAAGTTTGACTGGTGGAAAATGCCTAAGGCATTAAGTCCGCCTCTGTACATGTGTATGCGTAAAGTATTAAATAAACAAACAAGGTTAATAAGAATTCACTAATGTGTATGTACTGAAAAATGCTTATTTCCATGTTCTGAACATCCTGTCGAAGTTTATGTATATCGTTCGGAACACGGTGTATAGTTACCTCCGAAAACGGGGATGAATATACTAACATGTTATGTGTTGCTCAGTTTGGCATCAAAGTCAGGGATAGAGAAAGCGATGACCTAGATAAGCCAATACAATGGCTTGCTATTACTGTGATCGATGAACAAGAAAGCAAATGTTTAGTTTATATATGTTTGTTCACAGTTCGCTAAACTAAGTAAACTGCTATATATTTCTAACGAGCAAGAAACGTTGCTAGAATATTGACCTACATAATTAGTGTGAGAAACTAATAGGAAACTGTTTGTGGTTTCTCTCATAATGAGTATGTTTTCAGAAAAAAGTATTTTCTGTTTTTATTTATCACTAGCTGACTTCGTTCCGCTTAACAGTCGATTCTTTATTATGTTTTTAAATAAACGTAGCCTAAGTTACTCCTTATTACATCAGCTATCTGCTAATTAAATTCCCGTCAAAATCAGTCCACCCATTTCAGAGATAAGCCGGAACAAACAGACAGACAGATAGACAAAAATTTAAAAAAATATTATTTTGGTGTATGTACCGCATAAAAATTCAATTATACATGTAGTAAAAAACGTTTGTTTCAGTAATATTACAAAAAGTCACTCCAATTTTATTTATATGTATATAGTATAGATGTATAGATATAGATATGTATAGATGTATAGAAGAAGATGTATAGATATATAGATAGATTTAAAGTATTACCAACGAGTTATAATAATACAAAACTTGGTACAACATACATTTTTATCATTGGAAACACAAGTACTCAATTCTATGCAAATATATATTTTTTTCTTTTAATACACAATCGGTGGTCGTATAAATTAGCTAGCTTTCGCCCGCGACTTCGTACGTGTATATTCCGTTTTATTTTTGTTCCCGTAAGAATTTTGGAAAATCCTCTATAAGTGCACACCTACAAAGTATAAGGGAGCCAAATTTGAGGTTTCTACAACCAGTAGTTTCGGCTGTGCGTTGATCGATCAGTCAAGCAGTTTCTGCTTTTATATATAGATAGAAGATACATTTGTTCGTAAACTATACCATCATAGTAATAGAATGGTGCCTTTTTTTTTTTTTTTAGGGATGGGATATCATCCAATGACTCCTCCCGCTCTGGGTGTAGCGGGAGGGAGTGTCAGACTTCTACTGACTAAAACCCATCCATGTTCCTTCATTGCCCTTTAAGTTCCGGAGCCACGGTGTCTTTTGCGAATAATCCCGCGACTCCGGCAGGCGAATAGACTGGTGCCTGAAGTAGGTTTTGAAATCTGAATTGAATCTCAAATGGTTTGGTAGAGTTATTGATACAACGGAGAGTTTATTATTATTATTATTATTTCCAAGAGAACGTACTACCAAGGTAAAAGGTAAGGTTGCGAATTTGATCGAAACAGTCACCGCGACTCTAGAACGCAGAGAGCATTAGAGGAACTCGGACGGGTTTTAGTCAGTAAGAGTCAGACACTCCTTTCCGCTCTACCCAGAGTGTCATTTGATGATATCTCATACTTAAAAAAGTGTAAAAAGTATCTAATATCCTTATTACGTATAAGATCCTGTACAGACGGAACGGTTTACGCGCAAGAATACTCGCGCCACGCGTTCCTGAGATACCAGAGCTACATATACCTCGTCCAGATGCTCTCGCGCGTAGAGCCTAACATAAATTGAAACGCACGAGTACCGCTCGAGTCTGGACTGGCTCTTAGTCAATCCATTCATCTTGTTTACAAAAACTAAGATAGATTAATATAAAAACTTCATTACTAGTCTAGCTTCTACATGCGTTAAAGTCCAAAACTAACCCAAGAAAACATAGTCTCGGAATAAAAATTCATGATACAGCGTGGGACAGGGACACACTTTAAAATCATGTAACGTATTACAAAAATCTTGGTAACGTTATTCTCGTTGTTGTATATTGGAGGACAAAGCAAAAAATAAGAAACTTTATACAACAATTCAAAATACAAAGATTACCTCAGTCTCAACTGACGGCGCTGGTTCACGAACATGACGCGTGTATCGGCACCATTCAGCTCAACCATTCCGTGGAGAACTGAATGATTCAATACACGCGTACCTACAATCAAAAATAAATAATACAATGCACCGTAATCTGCCTAGCTTTTTCTTAGGTGTGACTAGAAGCCGACCCTAATACAGTCAGTATTGGGGTCAGCTTCCAGTCACACGGGATTTAGCTAAATACCAGTATTTTACATAGAGCGGCTGACTCTACAACCCATTAACTGGGAAACACGGTACTTCATGGCAAGACTGGAGTCAGATTTACTGGCTTCTGACAATCCGTAACGACTGCCAAAGATCTACAAATGACAGCCGGGACCAACAGTTTAACGTGCTTTCCGAGGCACGGAGGTGTTTAGATGGTCACCCATTCAAAGACCAACCTTGGCAAGCGTTGCCTAACCTGGAAGATCGACCTGTGTGGCTGTTAATGTTTAGCCGCGAGCTCTTCTAATAAATTACACCGTAATAACTTTTAAACACACGTACCTACAATCGATTTAAGGACAGAACAACATTTTCTCTGTAAACTCACTGAACAAATGTTTAATCTAGATCTAATCTAAGACTGAGCAAACATCAAGAGGATATACCGTCAAATAACATATGAGGTTTACGTGTAATTCTGTCCGGAATTAACTGAGATTAGGTCGGTATTAGGCTATTTGCCCAATAAACTCATTTACCACGCTCAAAGGACCCGTAATAATATTTGGTGAAGCAATTAGGACCTTATAGGAAATTATGTATTTTATCGGGCATGGTATGTGCACAGTTGGTTCATGTCAAGGACCATAATCTTGGGTGAGTGAAAAGGATGTTTAAGGATCATCTGTAAAGGTTAATGGATACTGTGTTATAATAATATGAAGACTCGATCTTTTGAAGGTCTCTTGAAGGTTCAGTATCAATGATAATCTGTTATTAGACCCTAAGCCATGGCTTCGATACGGCTTGCATTGTGAGGAGGTTCTATAGAGCCCCAATCAGTGGTAACTTGGATCCTGCTCCTGACACCAACGGAATTTCTAAGTTTTTTTTTTATTAAGACATTTATATAGAAATGTATATGTCACCGGAAACTGGAAAACTCCGTAAGATTGTAAAACAATCGTTAAATTGTAAACTTTTTTTTTTTCTAAAAAAGACACGTATAAATTGGAAAATATAGAATTTGTATGGGATTTATTGTAAAACAAAACGATTTTTTCATAAAATATCGATATGTTATAATCTAATCAAGATTTAATACAATCTTACGGAGTCTGCCATTTTCCGATGTCATTTGTAGATCTTTGGCAGTCGTTACGGATTGTCAGAAGCCAGTAAATCTGACTCCAGTCTTATCAAGAAGTACCGTGTTACCTAGTTAATGGGTTGTGGAGGTCTGGTAGGCAGCCGCTCCACGTAAAACACTGGTATTCAGCTGAATCCAGTTTGACTGGAAGCCGACCCCAATGTAGTTGGGAAAAGGCTAGGCAGATGATGATGATATATAAATATCTATCAAAAGTGAACAAACGTAATAATATTCTTGCTTGAATAAAAGTAATTCCACAGTTTAAACGTAATAATCTCGAATAAAAGTCACCACTTAAACTTTAAAATAAAAATCCTTCTAAGCGTTTACAAAAGCCTTCCTCTTCATTGTTGTACCCTTATTAAGTTGCCTTCAGATTGCTACAATTTATGGAAAGGCAGAACTTTATCATCTTCATAAAAACATTCCATTAGTGTCAACCGGGTAGGAGGGCGTAATGTCAAATTAGTGTCCGACCCCCGTCGACGTCTATTTTAGACGAATTTTGTAGATGTCAAGTTGGGACGGAAATATCACATTTTGTAACTTTTATGATACTTTGCATGCATATGATGTCATCCAGGTAAATTATTTTGGGCTGATGAACTTTGTTGGTAATTTGTTGTTTGGGATGTAGAACTTTGTTTAAGGGAGTCAGTTTAGTAGATAAACAAAACCGAGTTAATGACTATTCATGATAATCCTCTTTGTTTGAATTAAAAGCAAATGCTTCATGTGATCTATCCAACATATATTAGATCAATATCCAGAAATATTTCTAAAGAAACTTCTAATCTATAGATATATGCTACCATGTATAAATTACATATTTCGATAGAAAAGTGTTGCAGCCTGTAGAGATACTCATAGTCTTAGAGCACACATTTACTTTTCCATGCTAAATAATCCAACAACATCAGTAGGTAAACGAAAGCTGAAGTAGCATTTAACATATATATAGGTGAAAAGCATATACAATGTACTTCACACATCCCAATCAGATGCGATCAAAATGCTAAAGAAAGCATTCTTGTCACGCGACTCGACCTTTTGCGACGCGGGACGAATTCCATTTCAAAACGTCGATTTAAATCAAACCTTAACAAACATTCATAGGGTTCATTATTGAATACTGGTAGAAGGTCCAGAAAAGGGTGATGTTTAAGCGATGTCAAAGGTACAGAAATTGAAGATGAGCAGGTTGGAATCGTCCCCTTGAGGGTTTTTCATCAGGCTTTGCATAATAAAATTATGAAACTTGATTTACTGGAGTGAGTGCTTAGGTTGAAATTAGGGTACCGGGAAAGGCAAATGGTAAAGTTTACAAGAACACGGGGTAATTACGAAAAATACGCTTTGGAGAAACTCAGTCTTTACTGTTTGGTCCCCAAATTATCGGGGAAATCAAAACCATTACTGTGGATGCGATCCCTTTGCTTGATTGTGACACGAATATTCTTTTCACCACGTTTTTCCTTAACCCCGATTTGATGATGTAACCAAAGCAGGAAATGTTAGATTTCGTGTTTTGAGTTTAGAACCACATTCTTATTTCAAACATCATGCAAACATCTCACAATTTTTATGTTTTTTTTTCGATTTTTCATATGCAAACATTGTGAGATGTTTACATGTAACAATCGAAAACATTACGTAAAATTTAACGTCAATGCTTATAACACCTCCCATCTCAACTCGGAAATTATTCACTCCATCAACTTGAGCATATATTCTTACAAATTGTCAGCTTAGCGGCGCAATTTGGCGGGCATTCCGGTTGCGTATAGCTATCCCACTGCTGAATAACTAATGTTCTCTTCGGCGTTTAGGGACCTAACCTAACCTGTTGGTGGCATGAAAGTTTTATGCTTAGTTTATAGTTTAACGGGTTTTGCAACTGCAACATTTACGGAGGTGTAAAGCTATTATATCGGTTTCTGCTACAGTGTTGTTTCAGACTTTTCAGCACATGTGAGAGTCAAGTTGAGTTGAGGTTTTTTTTTTGAGATTTGTTAGTTGTCCGTCTCAATCAAGAAGACCTTAGGTTTAAAAGAAACTTATGAAACCAAAAAGACTAAACTATAGCTGGCATTATATGTTTGAAACATGGGTTTGTGTCATATTTTCCCTCTTCAAGAACAGTGGACTAAATCAACTTAAGTTCAAAAGAGCGTAAGAAATTCCTTAATTTTCAGTTAGTACGTTTACCCGCTGAAATGTGATTAAAAAATGCTTTCCACAAAATAAATAAGCGTAACTCGTCATTTACAATGAAAAATAATAATAATATCTTTTATTAGAACACAAAAAATATTAAACGGTAAAAAATATTATACACAATTATTCAACTGCTTGAAAATTACTCCATTAACATGACGTATTGAAAAATCAATTCTCTTTAAAACCATTGATAAAGCGAAAGATCAAGCCTTTTGTAAAATCTGCAAAATGATAAGTATCTGCTGCAGATATTAACGCTTTTCTTTCTTCATATTCCAAAATATTCTGCTTCATAATTTGCATTCCCTTTTACGAATTGTAACTCAATCGGAAGATCCCAGTTATTCATAATTAAGTACAAAATACGATACAAAATTTATTAATTGTGGCTGAAGTTTGGTCGATCGCCAAAATTTTATATTGGATTGTAGCCAGCATTCGGAGTTACAATCATTGCTTCCGTCATTATTGTTTCTGAAGCTTTGTTCAGCAATGGAATTCAGTACCTATTTCAGATTCTCTAGTTAGAATTTAGAATTCTCATCCCAATATTCTGAATTCACTTGAATTTTGTGTGTTAAAAACAAATTCTACTTTTCCAATATACCGTGAATTCGTGATCCAAATTCAATTCACATACGCCAATCAAAACCACATCTTTAGAATCAGACTGCAGTCCAAAAATCCCTTTTACATTGGCGTTTCAAGCTCCAGATTTCCTTTGCCCGCTCAAAATTTTACCAATGAGTTGGTCTGAATATTTGAGGGAACACAAATCAACATCGCGTACTTAACGTTTAAGTTGAAATAAATTAATGTAGTTTTTAAAGGCGCGCCTGTTGGTGCTACAAAATTATTGCTGCAGGCAAGCGCTTTTGATTCGGTTACATCGCTGCAAAATGTTTAAGCGGTGAAGTAAACAAGTGGCACTAGTTTTTATTTCAGTTTTTTTTTCTGAAAATAACTCCTTAAAGCAATGCAGTAGAGGCAAATTTTCTTAAACTGGATTTTTTGTTTAACGATGATGAGTCAACAAGGAATTTACATCAACATATATATACAATAACACTGTCCAGGTAAACTGAGACATATTCGAAAGTTTTTATTTAGAGGTAGATGTCGCCATTTCTAAAGCAAGAAGGAATACGTACAAGTAAAGAAACTTAGTAACGCTCTAAAAAGCACTCACCCAGCCAAACGGGAGCAACAGTAAACTTCATAATAACATGACTAATTAAATAACATAACCGAGAAAAAACACAGAAAACTGTATAAGTGTAATAATTGAACACAGTCGCAATTTCAAAGCTACGACATTACAGCACCACATGGCTCCAAATAGTGCTAACGCACTTACGTTAATTAATGTTGGAATTTTCTAGAAAATTCCAAGAATATCAACGAGAGAACCAAGCGAGCAGAGTGCCCTATGTAATACTTTGATTAATGTGAAACTCGCGACAAACGATTTGTAAATTTCACACTTATAAAAGCTGCGTGTAATTAATAACGTTGTACCATTTAGAGCATTGAAGATTTGAAAGCTATAACTACCAGTAAAGCTCACTCCCGGCTTTTCGTTTCGATTTTTATCCTACCAAAATTAGGTCGTATTTTTTTTGGAATTTTATACAAAGGCCCTGCCAATTAACCTGGATATCCCAATTACAGAGAAATATCGATGTCGTAAAGGTTTTCGAGACTTGTTGTCAAGGTTCGGGCTCCGGACTACACGTAACTTTCCTGTCCGACGAATTTTTATAGCAACTAGAACCGACATGGACCGACGAATGTTAATAGTCCTTTGCGTTCGATGGAAATATTACATCCATTTATGATACTGGCTGTTGCAAGAGATCTTGCAGATCAATCGATGCCATTAAGCTGCTTGAAGAAAAGTTCTATCTTCTCAAGCTATCTAGTTAAATCTCTAATACAGGTATTTCTCTCCGAGCTGTCGCGCAGCAAAGCCGATAATCTCATTAGAGCGTAACGTACTTCTGCAAATATTAGCTGTGCTAGCGAGATAAAATAGTGGATTGCTTGTTTAAAAATGTACGTTTTTTTTATATTGTCTGTGAGTACTGCAGAGCGTTTTGCTTTTGTTTTAATATTAAACGGTCAGCTGGTTGGTAGTTTCATATTAAAAAATTCCACAATTTTTGTTACTTGTTTTTATATTCTCTTTTGGAACTAATATTTTTGTTGTAATAAAAATTTGTTTTGAAAGATATTCTGTTTTCATTGCTCTGCCAAAATGTTTATAATTTTTGGCGCTCATTAAACCTTAATATACTTATTTATTTACACATCATGTAGAGAAAAGGTACAATGATAAATGATATTTATTTGTAAGGTTGTAAATAACACTTTTACACGACAATCTTTTTTGGTAATTTTAAACTAGATGAGGCCGGCAATCGCTGACTTCATGCCTTAGCGCTTCTCTAGCATGCCTTTGAGAAAACATTTAAGGCACCAAAATTGGTAAAGAGCACGACAGATGCATTTTTTAAAATACAAGAAAAACACACCTAAGTACCTACTATACATGAATATTGTAAAGCTAACAAATTGAGCATAAATTATCTATCCTTAAGATTTTTTTCATTAGAACTAAAACTAAATGATAATATCATTCAACTTACAAAAACAGAAAAAAGAACAACAAAATTGCAACTTTGTACCCCAAATAAAGCCAAATCCAAAGACAATGATACAACGGTAACATTCACTCAATATGTTCGTGACCGATTCAATCACCTGAACTGTGTGCAAACAGACTTGAATGGCCTTCCATTGGTAGTCTCTTGTTAGTCTGTTGCTAGTCTCCAATTGGGCGAATACCGCACAGTATCGTCAGATGGATGACCGGTCAATTGTTTTGTGTGACCCTCATGTGTTGGTAAACAGTGTCTTATTGTTTTGAGAATATCTTTGGGTTTCATGTGTTTGGTATGTTTGGTGGGTTTATTTGCTGTGTGTTTTCATCTATTTTCTTTGTGTTATGTGTGAAAGTATCGTTTAATGGTTTTGTTATTATATTCATTATCTAGATAATTCATATTTGCTTTACAAATTATTATTCTATAGATACTCAGGGCATACCCAAGTAGCAAAATTCTCCTATAGCAATTGACTTATGAGATTACACGTCTTATAGAAATCTAGTAGACGCATTAACTCAGGCCACTGCTCCTGCCAAAGCATCTTCTAAGATGATTTGCACTACAAGTACTTTCGACCCTATCATTTAGTTTTATAAACGTTAATAGGATTATTTTACACGACTCTTACTAGAGTGGTCAACTGGTCAGTCAGGTTCAGTCTTATAAGTGCAAGTTATAAAAGTAATTAGCAAAGTGTGACTTTTGATCCGATAATCGCATTTGGTAAGATCGTTCTATCTTGTTAACGTCTTGTTTCATTCTTCTATAAGACATGCACTTCCTTATATGCCACAGATATAGCTGCTAGAGGTAAAGTTATTATAGAACAAATTTATCTTAGTTGTGACCCTTAACGGATTTTTAGCACCAAGCTCGCATAGCCTCTGATTTTTATAAGTAAAATTCTACTTAAATATGTTCTACATTTGCTATTATTAGAGTAATCGGCCATTTTGTGATTTGTTAGAGAAAGCTGGAACAATATAAATATGAATTTAAATAAATGGAGACGATTTATGCGTAGTGGCGGTTATCGAAGAAGAGTTACGAAAAAAGTACTTTGAAATGAAGTCGGTATCGGAGTTCGGGTCAAGCGGATCAAAAGAAAAGTTCTTAAATAAAAAGAGTCTGGTGAATTTGGTGAAGTTTGTGATGGTTCCGTACACGGTGAAATGGAAATATACTTAGACAACTGGGAGGCTAATTTTACAGAGAGTTGTAATGATCAAGAAAATACGAAAAATTATAGCGGAAGTATTAATAGTGAATTTAATGATGGTGATCATACGGAATTTGATATGAATGTCATGTTTAGGCTTTCTAGAAAATTAAAATACATTTCCATTAATCTTAGTTATTATTTTTACCAATTCAATCTAATCTCTTAGTAAAAACAATTACAAAATAAAAGTCTCGGCATAACTTTAAGGAATGACTCAACGAATAATAATTTAGCATCTTCATAATATTTTAAGAACACCCTACACATCATAACATAGCGAAATTTTAAGATAATTGATAAATAGGTTAGAATCAGAATCAGAATCAGAATCAGTTTTATTTGTTAACACAGGTACATATATACAGATCTTATTATAAATGACGAAAGAGCGCTATGTTATGCCAGGAGGCGTACAAATAATGGTGAGCAACTAGCTCAAGATTACAAATTAAAATTTAAAATAAAACATACATTATCTGCGAATCATTAATCGGAATCATGCATGGTATTGAATTAAATTATTAAAAATGTCAAAATATCTACGTAAGGTCAAACAACTTAAAACAAAAAGATAATAATTGAATGTCAATATCGACAGTAAATTTAAATTTCAAATTAGGTATTCATAATTTTAGTGTAATTAATAATTTAAGTTAAATGTCAAAAAAAGCCAGGTATTTAAATCCAAAATATTTAAAATGACAAAAAAAAAAAATACGTATCTAAGTTCAAATAATTATAATGTCAAAAATTATTAAATGTCAATATCAATGAAATTCATGATTTAAGTTTATAACAAAACAAAGACAGAAGAAATTACACGCATTATAATAATAATTAACATTATTTTGTTTATATTGAGCCATCATTCAAAAATTCATCCAAGGTGTAGTAACATTTGTCACAAAGCAATTTATTAAGTGCCTTTTTGAATTGTATTAATGGCATATTTTTAATGGCATTCGGTATTTTGTTATAAATTTTTGGAGCATTGCCGAAAAAGCTTTTACGCATTAAGGATGTTTTACACTTAACATTACTAAGTTTATTTAAATATTGTGTACGCAATGGATTTCTTCTGACTTCTGACAAGTTGACAAATAAATGCGGGTTTTTTTTCACAAATAATGCAGTTTCCATTATGTACATTGCTGGCAGTGTCAATATTTTTAATTTTTTGAAATATGGAACACAGCTATCCGTCGTTTTCAAACAACACGTAGATCTCACACAGCGTTTCTGGGTCCTAAATACAACCTCCCTATTAGCTGACTGCCCCCAGAAAATAATACCGTACCGTAAAATAGAAGCTACGAGTCCATGGTATGCTGTTAGCAATGTCTCAATATTTACCTTTTTTGAGAGTTGGAATAGTGCATACGCAGATTTGCTCAAACGTTTACATATTATGTCAGTATGAATTCAAATTCAAATTCAAATTCAAATTCAAATTCAAAGCATTTGTTTCAAATAAACCATTTACAGGCACTTTTGAAATGTCAAGGTCGGTCAGTCAAAAACATGAGGCTATTTGCACGTTCCAAAGCGTAGATCTCTATGGAGAAGAACGTGCAAGAAACTCCATGGACACTCTTTTAAATCATGTGATGTTTTACAAAAATCTTAGTTACATGTACTTGCTTCTTCATGTGAGGACAATGCAAAATAAAAAAAACTTAAAGCAACAACTTAAATATAAAGATGAAAATGAGTGACCTTTGGCGATGTTTGATGTACCTCATGTACCTAAGTATAAATATTTGCAACAGCTTACAAGATTTGCACATTACCGTATGGTTTAACTCACATTACCCACAGAACCCTGAAACTTAAATATGGTGGCCTAGGTGTGTCATGTAAGCGTCTTAACTTTGATTAAAAAGTCATATAATGGTTCTGATAAATGCAATGTTATGGCACGAGTTTTGACCCTATGTCGTATACGTATTTATTAATTTATTACTGAATTAACAAATAATGAAAATGTTAAATTTTGAAGGCGCATGAAGGTAATATGTTTTTTATCATCTAACACTTCATCAATAAAATTATTTTCGCAAGTTGAGTAGGCACTCTTTACAAAACAGTTAGACGACAAAAGTTACATTATTATAATGACAGACATTATTATAATGTGACTTTACTTTTGAAAATAATAAAAGTATTCAGTGTCATGCACCAGCACAGCACAATGAATTAACGAAAAAAGAACGAATGATCGACTGAATGAATCTACTAATGGTACCTATTACGCTGATCACTGTAGGATCAATTACTCTAGTAGCGGCACGCGCCAGATCATAAGAGGAACAATCGCTCTTTTTGGATGCATTTACCGGATTTTTATAGGACAACTATATTTTTTAAAGCACTTAATAAGGTAATTATAAAATCAAATAGTAATTTACCGGATTATAACAAAGCGACTATAGGGCGTAATAGTCCTATAAACTGCGCCCAAATGCGGCTCTATAAACGTTTACGGGATTTCTATAGGATTAAAAAATACGTGCTCCTAGGATAATTACAGGGCTAAATTTTGCTACTTGGGTAGAGCTTCCCTTTTTTAAAATCGTTCGTTAAACATGAGTGAGTAATAAATTGTTAATTAGCAATATTTATTTAAGTCAACACACGTACGGAAACTCATAAGTTTACATAAATAACACGATACATCCTGTCAAATATAAAATTAATTTGCTTCACATCCGTAGTACATGAACCTAATTGTACCGAACCAGATATTTGATCAAACATTTGTCCATACAAAAGCTCCAATACAAATAATACAGCAACCATTCCCGTCAAATATTTGTTCCAATCCCACCAGATTTGTGCTTCCACTGGAATGTCATATGAAAGCGTTTGTGTGTCCAAATCCTTTGTATTTGTTTACAAAACCATCGTTTACAGTCGTCTGCCGCTTTAATCTTTGGTTCGTTCGCGAATCGGATTTATGTTGTATAGGTTGTATGATATCGAGCGTTTCCGAAACAGGGGTTTCCGAAACGGAGGTTTCCGAAACGGGTGTTTACAAAAGACGGTTTTTATTCATGATCGACATGTCTAACGTATGACACCGATACAGGATGTGTCGACAGAAACTTAGTTGCTATATAGATCTATAAACTTGAAATGTATGGGAAGTACAGACAGTGGGTTCGATGAATAACATTTGAGCATCCGTTTGTGAACTTGATTGACGGTTTGAACAGTTTAATAGATGTTTCGAAATGATCGTTTGAATGCTGACAAGATTGCTTTTTGGTATAGGATAGTTGTGAAATTGATAGGTTTATTGAAACGGTTTTATTGTGAAACTAGCTGTTGCCCGCGACTTCGTTCGCGTGTATGTCGGAAAGTAAAATGTCGTTAGGTTTGATCTCTAAGATATACGAACTGTCAATATTAATACTAGTATTGCTTGACTCCCCTTAGCATAAGGAACTTGGAAGAGTGTTATGCAAGGCACTGGCTGTTTCACCTCTTCTGTTCCACCAGCCCTAATAATTTTTCGTAATGAGAAACGTGGGTTGGGCATGGGAAGACACCAACCGGAACAGCAACCTACCCCTGCAACAGATACTACACCGACACTACTATACAGACTCCAGTATCCGCACCATGTTAGACTCCTATTCTGTCCTTTGTGCGCAGGTGTCCTGGCTTAGTTAGCCAGCCTTTTTTTATGGACTGGAAATCATCAAATGACTTCTTCCGCTTTGGGCGAAGCATAACGGAGTGTCAGATTCTGACTGACTAAAACCCATCCGTGTTCCTCTTAGTACCCTTTGCGTTCCAGGTCCGCGGTGACTATTTGAACAAATTCCGCTACCCTGGCAGGCACTGGCCCTAGTGGGCCCCGTTTACAATACTGGCACCTCTTAGAGGCGCGCGTGGAACAACGCGCCGTTGACCCGAGCCTGATTTTGATCGGACAGCGTGCCACCCAACACTCGCCGTCCGCAGGCTCGCGCCTGGGACGTGAGATTTTCCTCTTGAAATTAAATCTTAGTTAAACATACATCTGAGTTCGACTGGTACTTGAAAAGTTTTTTCCTGTAACTTGTATGATAAACTAGACTATTTATTTATTTATTTAAACTTTTCGCACAAAAAAAAAGTACAAAGGCGGACTTAATGCCTTAGGCATTCTCTACCAGTCAACCAAGGGTGGTGAAGAGATTAGATGGCAGGTGCACTCTTTGAGAGGAACAATGATAAAAAATAATAATAATATAAGATGTCATAATGATAAATAGAATGGGTACGCAGTACATGAATAAGTTATAAAATTATAATACACTTACATACATATTTACTATAATATATACCTATACTATATACATACATATATTGTATATTATTATACAAAAACAAGAGAAAGAGGTGTTAAAATAAAATAACTCTGCGCTATTTATTTAGAAAATAGCTCTGCAATTAGACTATGTTATTCATAGATGCACCTTTATCAATTAAATCTGAATAGGCAGCAATAACTATAATGCTTTAGGTGTTACGGTAATAATACTGTTACCTACACACACACATACACACGCATTACTAGAAAAACTATTGTACTATGTTTTTCGCAAGTTTTCTATCTTTTTTTCCCATCGAAAGTTCCATAAACGATAACTTAACGAGTTTCCTCTCCTATCAACCAAAAAAGAAGACACTACACGATTCGGTGATGACATATTAATAAAGACGAATGGCGCCAGACAAATGGTTACCATGTGAAGGCACATTCAATAAATACCGAACTTATATCCGTATGATCGATGAGGTAGATCATTTCGATGGGTTTTGATTAATCGAATCATAGCAAATCGATAATGGAATAGTGGTGTTTTGAATTGGAACATTTTGCTAGTACATACTCTGTAATTTTATTTGCAAAATCCATGTTATTTTTGTGAGTGAACCTTCAATAGTTTGTTAAGAAAATATAAATGATGAGCAAAGAAAAGATGTTTCATTACAAGTTCTAGCCAATCTTGTACAGGCAGCCTTCGGGTACCTAATCATTACAAATTAAATTATGAAACTTTCAGAGCTATAGTAAAAGAGAAAATAACTACCGCTTATGTACATTAGCGTATTTTATAGAACGAAAAGGTGTAATTATGGGTAATCAAAAAATTTCAAGACGCATAATTACCTCTTAAATCCCGATTTCAATGGCTATTAGCACATCTACCAACTTTCTAATTTTCATCCCATCAAATTTAACGAAAGCAATAATGTTACAAAGGCTCATCTTATTCTAAGGCTTAATTACCAAACTTGTTTCAACCCAACAATTTTTTCCATCGCTTTACTTAATTTCATATTAAAATTTCGTAACAAAGGCCAAAGAACAAAACCTTCGAAACCACTAAACAAGAAAAAAAGGAAGTACAAGGGAAAGTGAGGAAAATGGAAAATTTATTCATCGTCAGCGCTTAGATTGGTGTCGCAAAGAAAATGGCGGTACAAGCCATTGAGCAAAACGTGGAATTAAAACTTAATGGGATGTGTTAAGATGGAGATGGAAAAAATAGGAAAGTTTAATTAACGGGGATCAGGCTATTTACTTTTTTCAAGAAATTAGGTTCTATGGTATCGGAAGCAGTGAAAAAAGGAAATACATTAAGTCGTACTTTATTGATGATCATGATATGACGAGCAGAATACACATTTCGCTGTAGCTTTAATGTATAAACTTGCTACAAATACATTAATACCGAGAAAAAGCTATCGATTGGATGGAGACAAAGTAGTTTTTAAAAACAAATTTCTTAAATTATTTGATAGTCGGAATTCTTGTTAGAATAAAATTACTACTATCTTACTCTCTTTAACGCAACGAAAATAGCTATAACAAATAGTTAAGATACAGAGAACAGAAACCTATTGTAATTTTTTTTTTTTTTTTTTTTCTTATAATATCCTTGGACATTTCACACAACGCCATATAGTCCCAAGAGCTAAGCAACCTAATGCTTGTGTTATGGTAACGATATGGCTGATAAACTACTTATATACATTTTTTTTTTTTTGTAAATACATACATATTATAGATAGAAAAACACCCAGACTCGGAACAAATACTTGTAGGTCTTACAA
Source organism: Ceramica pisi (assembly GCA_963859965.1). Classification (NCBI taxonomy): domain Eukaryota; kingdom Metazoa; phylum Arthropoda; class Insecta; order Lepidoptera; family Noctuidae; genus Ceramica; species Ceramica pisi. The sequence goes on from OY982530.1 coordinate 3,132,923, forward strand.
ATATTTGTTCCGTGCGGGAATCGAACCCGCGACATGCTGCGCAGCAGTCAATCGCTCAACCACTGCGCCAACCGTGTCGTCCAAACCAAAATTAAAACGTTCGTTTCTGTGAAGCTAGAGAAGTAAAATTGAACACTGAAGGAAATGCAGTTACAATAGAGGATAATCAAGATCTCGGCTAGGGATTTGTAAGTGAAATTGGAGCCTTATCCGAACTGTGACGTTTGAAACGGACTTGGAGAAGGAAGTACCTTTTAAGTCTGAGATGAGTAAACGGGAAAAGACGAAACTAAATGTTATAGACGAGAAATGTTACAAACTTATGATTTGTTGGATTAAAAAATATTAAACTGGTGAAAACAACGGTGAAACTAATGAAAGACAGTTTAGTTCCAACTTATATCATCTTAATTTCAGAGGAGACGCCACGGGCGTTGGAGGCCATCTAGTGACCTCCAGCCACCGTAGGCGCGGGCCTGTGGACGGTGAGCTATGGGTTGCTCGCCGTCCGTCCGTCTTATGACGACAGGCCGTGTCGACGGCATTGGTAGGGGCCCGAAAGAGCCGACGCCTGCCGGAGTCGCGGGACTTTTCGAAAGAGATACCGTGGCTTCGGAAAACAAAGGGCGCTGAAGGAACATGGATGGGTTATAGTCAGTAAGAGTCTGCCACTCCCTCCCGCTCCGCCCAGAGCGGGGGAAGTCATTTGATGATTACCCCTAAAAAAAAAGGAGTGATGTCCACTGATTGACATGGCTGGTGAGGGTTGCGGGTAGATGATGGATGCCGGACGCACAGGACCAGTTGTTGTGGCGGCACTTGGGGAAGGCCTTTGACCAGCAGTAGACGTCTTCCGGCTGATATAATGAGGATGATAATGATGGACATAGCTTCCGTCATATTTCCCGGTTCTGATCATCTGGTGATAATCAAAGAAGTCTACTGGATGTGGAGACATTTGAGAGAGTACAAAATGTTCGATATTGACCAGCAGTAGACGTCTTTCGGCTGATATAATGAGAATGAGGATGATAATGATGGACAAAGCTTCCGTCATATTTCCCGGTTCTGATCATCTGGTGATAATCAAGGAAGTCTACTGGATGTGGAAATCTTTGACAGAGTACAAAGTGTTCGATATATTATTTCTTCAGAACGACCGAGTAGATTATGAAATAGACACTCAGGGGTTAGTAAATGTGTTGCTTACTTCTTACTTGACGAGAGTTGGAAAGATAACTGAAGAAGTTTCTTTCAGTGTTACTTAGACCTCGGACTGCAATAGTATTACCTACTTAGTTCTAGAAGTAACGTATTGTTACTTGAACACAATGGTATCCAAAGATTTGAAAGGACGGCACAAGGGAGAAGTTTGTACACAATATATGGTGGGTATGTTGACAAGTCACAACAATTTCCCGTTTGACAAAACAAATCCCAACACGGAATAATATTTTACGCCCAACAAATATTTGTTGAAAGCCCCTTAAATAATTTAGTAACATTTATAAACCACTCAAAGTTTTACTCAAAGGGAAAACGGATCATGAATAGTATGAATAAAGTTGGTTTTCCTTTCAATGAACAAACAACAGTTTAATCATCAGAACTTCTGAAGTAACTAATCGAAGTTTTTACATAATCAAATCTATGTTTTTCATCAAAGTTAAAACTGATTATCCATTCAGTTGAATAGTGGACCATCGAAGCAACTTCGCGAATTCAATGAACCATTGCATTAGATGGAATGAATGGCATAATGAATATTTATCAGCACGAGTAGCTTTTTTATTCTTATTCTGAAGCTACAGTTCCCATTGCAAACTTGGAATGTAAAAATAATAGAAGATATCAGCAATTTAGATTAACGGTAAATTTTTGTACAAGTCAAATGAGGGACGCATAGTAATTTACTTATCTTTGTTCTAAACCCAAAAGAGAGTAGATTTTTGTTTAATTCATTGTAATTATGCATTGGTATGTAAATCTCTGAATTCCGACTCACAAAATAACTTTTCTTCAATATTATCCTATCACAATATCCGATTCGATTAAGGGTAAACCAGATCCCAATCTTTATGAAAATGAAATACAATTACAACTTCTTCAACTGATAAGCTGTGTGGGCTTTACATAGTCCCCTTTTTTAGCGTTCAAAAAAGCGTATGAAAAATTACTTTGGTATCTCGTTTTATAGTGTCAAAGAAAACTGTTCTCTGAACTGGCAAAGCAATCTAAGCACGTAATTATATGGTAACTTTTTTGTATTTATTTCAAGAACCCAGCAATTTTATTTCCATGTGAAAGGTTAAAAAGTATTCCCCAAGTAGCGTGGGTATAACAAAAGTGTGAGCGAATCAATTTCTACGAGGGATGCCAACATCTGTCTTATCTGCACGACATGACCTTTGCACAGCGCTCGTCTATTCACACACATTCACTTCTAGCCAAACCTAGCTCTTCAAATCGAAATACGATCCAATTCTCGAGGGTAAGATATACATTTGTATGCTAAGAGGGTAATACAGACAAAACAGTGGTCGTTCAATAGTATATGCTGAAATATACAATAGTTTCGTGTTACTTTTTACGCCTTTCAAAGGTTAAAACTCGTGGTTTTATGTTTTTTTTATTCAAGAGATCTTTTTTAGGCCGAAATCGAATAAAATAGGTTTTATTGTAATGTTTGTGAGTTTTCATTTCGATAGGTTATTGAATTTGAGTGCTGGAAGGAGAAATACAAGAAATACAATATTGTTGGTTCGAATTCGTCGCAAAAATCAATTGACTGAAAGAAAAAACTTCGAGAGGAGTTGTTCTCCTGAAGTTGTTAAAATGAATTAAAGGGAAAATAATTTCTATGCTAATGTAAGAATGAAAGAAAAACGAAGACCATTTATGTAGTCTATAGTTTAAAAAACTTGAAGGTAGTGTTTATAGTTATAATATCTAATGCCAATTCCACTAATTTTCACATTCGAAACTCAATCGCAAACTGTCAAAAATGTATGAAAAATGAAGCTTTATTGGACAGTTTGTGATTGACATACGAATGCGAAAAGCATGGTAATTTTTCATCATCAGTAGAAACTTTATCATAGGTGGGCAGTAATTATAAGGACATTATATGGACTTTATAATATACGTACAGGAAAAATAGAAATAAGTATAGTTAGTATAGTTTTATGTTTTATTAAACTACAAATTGTGCAAAGGTCAGAGCAAATAAAGGCTATTTTTATTTTTATTAAATTTCCGTACCCGAAGGGTAACCAACGGAACCCTATTACTAAGCCTTATTCACTGTCCGGCCGTCCGTCTGTCTATCAGCGGGCTGTATCGCAAAAACTGTAATAGGTAGACAGTTGAAATTTTCACAGATTGTGTATTTCTATTGCCGCTATAACAACAAATAATAAAAATAAAGGTTTATGGTACGGAACACTTCGTGTAAAATTCAAAATTCAAAAGTCATTTATTCAAATTAGGCAGAGAGTTAGCACTTTTTGAACGTCAAGTTTAATAAAAGACAGTCCCCCAAAACGCCCGCCGTTGAGAGTCGGAATGGCACTTGACCAGTTTTTAGGGTTCCGTACCCAAATGGTAAAAACGGGACCCTATTACTAAGACTTCGCTGTCTGTCTGTCTGTCTATCACCAGGTTGTATCTGAAGAACCGCGATAGCTAGACAGTTGAAATTTTTACAGATGGTTTATTTCTGATGCTGCTACAACAACAAATACCTACTAAAAACAATAAAATAAATATTGAAAGGGTCTCCCATATAACAAACTTGATTTTTTTGCCGTTTTTATAGATAACTAGCTGAACCGCGCAACTTTGTCTGCGTCACATTTTTCATTAATGCTCCGCTCCCATTTGTCTTAGCGTGATGATATATATAGCCTATAACCTTCCTCGATAAATGGGCTATCTAATACTGAAAGAAATTGGACCACTAGTTCCTGAGATTAGCGCGTTCAACCAAACAAACTCTTCTGTTTTATAATTATTAGTAGGATTGATGGTACGGAACCCTTCGTGTGAGATTCCGACTCGCACTTGGCCGCTTTTTATATTAAAAAAATCACTAACGTCAACGATACTTTAACGATACTACACGTCGACACATTCGTGCTTAGCCCTTAGAGTAGCAGTAATTTAACGATCGTACGTATTCGCCCCACATTTGCAAAACTGTCAAAAATAGTTTTCGTTTCAATTGGCCTTTTGATATGATGATAAATAATAACAGCCGCACGGGTCGATATTTAAGGTTAAGCAACGCTTGCCAAGGTTGGTCTATGGATTGGTGACCATCTTATCATATCGAGTTTCCTCCGTGCCTCGGAAAGCACGTTAAGCCGTAAAGCGCGTTATTACGTTTCTTTGGCAGTCGTTACGGATTGTCAGAAGCCAGTAAATCTGACTCCAGTCTTACCAACAAGTGCCGTGTTACCCAGTTATTGGGTTGTGGACGTCTGGCAGCCGCTTCTGCACTGGTATTCAGCTGAATCCGGTTTGACTGGAAGCTGACCCTAGTATATTTGGGAAAAGGCTAGGCAGATTCGTTTTGCTTTAATAATCATTTTTTATCCTGATTTGTGACATGTTGTTTCCTCCAAAGTTTCTTTATATATGGAAAGACATAACAGAATAAAAAGATCCAAGCTAAGTTTTTAATAACTGATCATCACGATTTTTCCATTCTTTTAAGACCAATTCACAAAACAATTCACGCCAAAATTGTAAAATTTTGTGTGTATTTCGTATTATACTCTAATTTGAAAAGCTTCTAAGGTAAATAAAATTGTAGTAAGATTTTTTCCACACGATAAATCTGACATACAATAAAAACCACAACAGTTTTTGTTCACGTACCAACCAACTACATGATAGTATGTGACAAATAGTTTGACACTTCATTCATCAAAATCTATTCAGAGATAAATCCCTCGCGGAATGAACTAGTGATCGAGATTGAAATATAATATACTGTTTATTCCCTAGAGTATTCGAGTTTCCATCCCATACATTACATTACACCAAAGGTTTTTCTTGTCACTGGCAGTTTTGCAAATAACGCAAAGCTTTTAGTAGGATTCCTGTCATTACATTACGTTGTAGAATGATTGGAAGAATGTCTGTTTGTTATTTCTCAAATAGTCGCTCATACATGATTTACGTAGTGGTTTTTATTTTCAGAGATGTCGTTCAAAGAATTGGTGTCAAAATGTTACGAAGTTATTATCTTACAACGATGTTCAATAACTAAGTAAGTACTTTCAAACACCTTAATACGGTTCAATGCAGGTCAGCTAAGTTGCTACTAGGTTTAGGGTGGGTTGTTTCAAACGGTAGGTTAACCGGTTAGATACGGCGGCGGCGGTGGAACCATTGTTTGCACCTGACGCAATAGGGAATATGCATGAAAAAAGTATTTATGATCTGAACAGTTTATCGTAAATTATTCGAAAATATAATACTTAATGTGGAATTAGAATCTAAATTGCTCGAAAAACGAACGAGATAAAAATATTTTAAACAAATATTTATCCGTCCCTCTCGCGAAAACGCTGTTTTTTTATGGCAGCTGTATAGTCATCGTGTAATTTGACGTCACATTACGTATCGGACTTCTCTTTCTAACTGTAGTCTTTGAAGCTTTATAACTTAATAAATGATGAAGGTATTTAAAAAATAATTTCATAATAGTTTACTAGAGCTAATAAGTATTTTATTTGGCAAATAAAAAAATTGCATGCATATTCTCTATTGATTTTATACTTTATTTTTATGTAAATTACGATTTATTTTAAATTTCGAACAATAAGATTCGTTCGTCAAAAAGTAACGGAAGACGTTAAACGTTCGTAAAATAAGCGTTGTTTCAAATCATTTTGCTATAAATTCCTGCTCATCCCAATAGCTCTATTTATAAACACGTGTCCTACCTAAATATCTTTTTTTTGTACTCTACCCTTTTTTGTGTCATCAGAAGAACTGTTATCGAAGAATTCAATAAATTTCAGAATATTGTTCTGATTGACGCAACTGGTAACGTAATCGCAAACATTATTGTGTTGTGTTTTAACTTTAACGCGTGCGTTAAGTGAACGTGAAACAACTCGCCCTTATTCCATTTCGGGAGCGGTCGTGCAGGACACATTAAAAATCCTCGTTTCTAAAGAATGGATATTACCAAACTTTCGGAACGATTCGGACGAAATCTAGAGGCAGTAATTGCCATTTATTTCACTTTAAAGCTCATTCTAGCAAACAACTCCAAATTGTGATAATAAGCCAAACGAGAAACACTTATTATCTGCCATGATGAACATTATAACGACCAACAAAGAACACAAATAACCATAATAATTGACAATTTAGCAGAGGTCATCAAAACGGCAATACAAAAACAACACATAGAAATTAATTATGCGAAAACGGGCGAAAAAATGGCGCTCCATAATAAGAAGTGAAAGGACCAGAAAAAGCGGTAATTAGGGTTCAGTAGGCAATCAAAAGTGAATCCCTTCAGGACGGAAGGCAAGATCGACGGCAATTTGCAACGTGGTCCTTGGAGAAGCATTAGCTGAAATGTGTTGTTGACCCATTTTGCTACATCTGAGTTCCCTACTCCCTTAATCTGTGTCTTATTTTCTTTCCTTGTCGTGGATTGAGCTGGTGTTGTAAAAGTGTGACCGATATGTAACTTGGTTGTCTTTTGGTTTTGAATGTATACTATTTACTACATAACCATAGGGTATCAGCTTTTTCTTAAATAACATCCTTTAAGATAGTTTTTTTCACCAACGAGTGTTACAAAAAAAATACAACCGACTTCCAAAAAAAAAACACTACAAAGTAAAAAATAACTTTAATTTCGGAAGTCGGTGTTTTTTTTAGTTTCTTCGTATTTTGACACCGACTTCCGAAATTAAAGTTATTTTTTACTTTATACCTAGTGTTTTTTTTTGGAAGTCAGTTGTATTTTTTTTTGTAATTTTTTTTTTACTTTTCACTTTTTAGTGGTACCCCACCACACCTAACAACACCACTGCAAAATCGCAGAAAAGCAAAATACGCAATTTCGATTACTTGGATGACATAAAACTATCATCTAAGTAGACGAATTTCAGCTATTTCGATTTAAAATCCAAAGTTCATAACCGATTTTTATAAAATTTAAATGGGACCAATCTGCAAGTATATCCTTTCAGATAAAACAAGAATTTTTCAAATCGGTTCATAATTGACGGAGTTATGAGGTAACAAACATAAAAAAAAAACATACAACCGAATTGATAACCTCCTCCTTTTTGGGAAGTCGGTTAAAAATGATAAAAAACTTTACAAAATACAAAAATTGGTACACTTAAACATTGTTCTGTAACGCACACTTAAGTAAAGGCAAACTCGGCAACGGTTGTGTGTGCGCGCCGGTGTGTAGCATGTTTGAAAAAATAAAAAATACTCTTCACACCACCATCTACACGCAAAACGTCAAATAATTTGACATAAATACCTAACCTTAGTACATTATTCTAATCCGAGAGTGGCTCCCGTCCGCCTCCGCTGCTAAGCGCAGTCAAAATGCGTTCCAAATTCAAATTACATTAGAGCCCGTTTATAATGAAATCCTGTACAATATTATTACCTGGCGGTGGGCTGGAGCCACAGTTTCAGAAGCGTGACATGCTTCTTTGGCGGGAGCCAACGGACGCCACCTGTTTTCATAGCTGGAACACAATTTTCTCGCAGTAGGTGTGAAAAGTAGAGTATGTTCCTCAGGGATAAAGGACTTGGGCTAGCTTGAATCCTTGGATTCTTGTATTAACTCCTTCACTTCGCTCGTGAGTTATACTCTAAACTATCGAATCCCTCATTTAGGTTAATGGGGATTCAATAGGATACCAGTATAGTGACATTAGAAATTGTTTTATCCCCTCGGTGCATAATCTACTGTTTTCGTTAATGTGTGTGTGTGCGCACTTGTGTGGTGAGTGTAAAAAATATTACTCAATATTATCATATTGTTTGTATGTTCGTATTATTCCAACCAGCTTAGTATCCAATATAAACACTTTTATCAATTGTTCTGCCCGTCCAGCTTAGATACGTTTGTCCGTCTAGATCCCCATCCGTTTCACCAGGTCGCTTTGTATCTGCTACCCTCCATTTATCTCGTCGCGTTTAAGATATTTTATCTGAATGTTGGCTCTGAGCTGAGAGGATGCTGCCAGGTTGTGTTTTAGTTCGTGGAGATCGAGGGTTGAATTTAATTTATGTAGTTAACATTGGTGCTTTATGTTTGGTATATACGAGTATAGTTTCATGTGTAAAGATAATTTATAGAATATATTGCCACTGTTCGCGCCCAAAATTAGGATACGGTATTTGGATGGATCAAAAATCTTTAATCTAAATTTGAACATGACATTTTAGATTTTTCGATCGATCCGAATATTCTAATTTGATGTTTAGGTGGTTGTGTATTTGTCGCGCTCTTTAGCTTGGATAGTATGTATTACTTTAATGTGTAGGTGCATTTATTTTATTTGTTTGGGAAATATTTGTTCCCATATAAATGCGATATTATTTATTCAAAGCACTGAGTCTGATGCAATATGTTTGCAGCATGGTTTAGGTACTTTTTTTACCAGTAGGAACTTCAATAAAAGGTGCCTGAGCTTATTTTTTCAAGCAAGCTTGTTTATTTTATTTATTATATTAATCAATTATTTTATTTAAAAAATGATTTACATGTTTTCTGTTTTTGTGGATTTGTTTCGTTGAGATGTGTATCATAGCTTCGAGATCTATTCAATTATTCGATTTATTGTTTTATATATAGTTTTTTTATTACAACAAGTAAAAATGTTGCATTTATTATCATGAAAAATACTTCAATTTATTATTTATTTATTTATAACCTGATGAGCACATGAATCGTATATTTATCAAGCCATCGCGTTTTATCAGCTGGCAAAACATCTACGCCATTTCGCGCCAAGCTTATACTTATTTTAACAGCATTTATTTCACTGTTTCTTTGTTCTGTGCCAAGAAATCTACTTTGTCATCGTTCCCTTTGTTTCGATGAGAAATCTCTTTAAACGATCGTTTTACTATTTACTGACCTTCGGAAGCCAACCAGGCGAGTAATTCAGCTCTGTATCGAACAAATTGGAATTCGTAATTTTGCCGATTCCGAAAATATAATTTTGTATCTAACGTTGTTGGGACAAAGGGCCGAAACGAAAATAAATGTTGGGTTAAAAGTCAAACAAAAGGGATCAAATAAAAGAGTTGTCTCGATTTAAGGTTACATAAGGAATATCTTAGTCTTTATCCTTAAATATTCTGCAAGAATGAATAGGTTACTTCTAGGCAAGCGTGCTCCATCCTAAACCGCATCATCGCTTACCATCAGGTGAGATAGTGGTCAAAGGCGTGCCTATCAAAATTAAAAAAGAGGTTTGTTTTGATTTTAGGTCCAATTTTTTTTAGCACACGTATAATTATGTCACCGTAAAATTGCAAACTCCATAAGATTGTAATAAATCTTTATTAGATTATAACTTCTCGATAAATTGTGAACTATTCATTTAGAATGCAATAAAACCTATCCAAATTTATGCGTTTCCAACACATCCGTGTTTTATTGAGAAAAATGAGTTTTCTACTATAACGATATTTTCGATATTTTCCAATATTACAGCGTCTGCAATTATACGGTGACATATTATGCAATGCTAACACACAGGACCGGTTGTTGTAGTGAGGCTTGGACGAAGCCAATTTCCAGGAGTGGACGTATTTCGGCTAAAATGCTGATGATTCAAGAAACTGAATGCAATTGTCTGTTAAATTGTAATTGTAGTTTAAAATGACCAAAACAGATTGACGTTTAAAAGTGTTATTTACAACCTACTTGCAGAATAAGAAAAAACAAACAAAAGAAAAAAAAAAACATTAAATATTTTTCCTAGAAAGCACAATAGCCTTGACCCAAAAAAAAAAATGAGCGGCGCAAATCATATACGTTTTGACAAAACAAATATAATACCTACAACAAAAAAAAAAATAAACAAACAATATAGAACAGGAATCGCTTGTGTGTCACAAATCCGATATCTATCTGTTACAAACGATGACGATATTGCTATGAAATTCCTTCGACGTATTATTTTTACGTGCGACTGGTCACGAACGTGAGGAGCAAACAAAACAAAGCCCAAATACTGTTGTTTTTATTATTTTATTAAAGACGGCTTTGAAAATATTTCATGTTAATTTTTATAGGGATGGCAATGTTTTTACTGCTCTTTATTACGACTTTCGTGAGGATTAATTTTTATGTTAATTCTTTTGCCGTTTTGTTTGGAATCATTCGATATCGCAAGGAGACTTATTCATGGCTTAGCAGAAGCCACCGAGTTGAACTCGTATTTTAAAGTGATTATGGTGCAAAATTTAGGTTATACTTACATCACTGTGAAATGGAAAACCACGTTGAGTTAAGTATTTCAGAGCATGTTAACGGTATAGAATCATTGTATTATAGCTACCCCCGCCGAAATTTTGATTTTCTTTTTCAAAGTTAAAGCCCGACTTTTGCCACTTCAGGGCACTGTTTGCATCGCACTAGACCGTACGCCACAACTTAGGGCGGGTTGTTTCAAACGGTTGGTTAACGTAACATACGTACGTCAAAAAGTAACGATTACGGAAGATGTTTAACGTTCGTTAAATAAGAAGCGATGTTTCAAAACATTTTGGTATAAATTCCTGCTCATCCCAATAGCTCAAGTTAACACGGGTCCTACCTAATTACCTTTTTTTGCATTCTACCCTTTTTTGTGTGATCTGAAGTACTGCAATTGAGTAATTCAAAAGAAATTTCACAAGATTGTTCTATTTGACGCAACACAAGTGACGTTAACCAGTGCTCAAACCATCTTTTAACGTAATCGTTATTTATTCACGTGAGTTAACGCTGACATATTGTGAAACAACAACTTTTTTTTATTTAACGATAGTTAGCACCATTTTAACGTTAACGCGTGCGTTAATTAAACGTGAAACAACCCGCCCTTAGAAAAAAAATCAAAGCAGCGATGCTCCCGCCGCGAGCTGGCATACAAAAAAACATGAACCCCTTTTTTAAACTGCTATTAATCACAACAGTTTATTTGTAAAAAATACTCAGATTACTTGGACGCAAACACGCCTGACGTCACTACGATGGTACAATTTTTACCAGGGATGTGACGTCACCCATATCTTCAACGCACTGTATCACTTTGTGTTTACGTGAAAAAAAAGAAAAATACGTGACCAATATTTTTTTGGAAATCTCTTTTTTTATTTTGAAACGACGGACTAAATCGTTTTTTTTAGGAAAATACCCTATTGTAAAAGCTACTTATAATTATCATTAAAATGCACACAGTTTTTGAGATAAAAGTCATTAGACCAAAACCACTTGAACATTCTAGTGTTTTATAATTTACTAGCTGTTGCCCGCGACTTCGTTCGCGTGTATGTTGTAAAGTAAAATGTTGTCGTTAGGTTAGATCTATATGACATACGAACAGTCAATATCTAGCATTGCTTGTCCATATCAAACAGCGAATGTTCAATTTTCACTTAACATTATTATTATAGCGTTTATAACATTGCATAAGTATGTTACTCGAGCTAATGACCTGTTCTCGTGTGGATGGTGTGCTTCCATACGAAGGCTTCGATTGCAGGATATCACGCGACTTATAATAGGTTATGTTATTATGTTATGTGATAATAATTCTTGTTACAATCACATTTTCATGTTAATATTATTATCCTTGACACTATTTTTAATCATATTTACGGTTTATACCATAAACGCGATATAGCATATATATTTATGATCGGATAGTGGTTTCAAACTATTTTACACGTGATGTCATGCAAGCGTTCCCCAAAGGGTGAGAGTGTTGTGACCAGTATTGTTTAAGTAGGGTGAGTCTGAAACCACTATCCGATCATAAATCCAAACTCAGGACTCTTAAAGACAAAAGTCAAAATTCATTTAATCAAATCAGGCTGAGTGTCAGCACTTTTTGAAGTCAACGTTTACAAGTAGACTGTCCCCCAAAAACGCCCGCACGTCACCACTTCCTGGTGTTTTGGCTGGGAAGAAGAAGTGGCCAACAAACTCCCCAGCAACACATCTGTCTGTTGCGTAAATGAAAAATAATAAAACATGGGTAACATAGAATAATGTCAAACATTTGTCAGAGTCACTAGTTAATCACGTATTGAATTTGTGAATGAAATTAGAAAAGGTTTTATTTATATTTCAAGGTAGAACATTTTCCGGTCCTTACTCACGCAAAAATTGAATACCAAATCGTTTACATCTTTTCTGTACGTGAAAATCTTAAAAAAGTAGCAGTAAAATAACGATATCGAGTGTGAATTCAATGAAAACTCGGCTGTCGTGCCGTGCGCTCGGTAAACTTTATTTTCTCAGCAGACGCGACTCCAAACTTGTTATTATGCTGAGCGGAGTTTATTTTGATGTGTTTTCTTTAGTTGAGACATGTTTCCGAAACTAAATCTAAGTAAAATAAAATTCCAAAGACTTTCAATTTCTAGTTTCTTACTTTTTGAAACAGATTTCGTTAGGGACTACTTTTTGAATCTAGAAAGCTTTTAGGCATGTCATATTTCAGACCAATACATTTCAAATAAAATATTAAAGGTACTGGTATAATAAATAATTCAAACCACTAGGGTTTAGGAATTCACGATTGGGACACTAAATTATGCTCACATTTTGCTAACCCCTAAGTCATTGTCAATTTATGAGAATTCGATTTGAATTCGATATTTGAAACTTAGATGTACCTTATGCTAGGGTTGCGTTCGAATTGTTCGAAAGATTTTCTACAGCATTGGAACGCAAAGGGCTTTTGAAAGAACTTGTGTGGGCTTTGGTCAGTAAGGTTGACTTTCCACTGGAGCGAAAGAGAGGATTGGAGAAATATTAACCATAGAAATTGCATAAAATCTCAGTAACTGGAGCGAAGTAGAGATTTTATGCAATTCCATCGGTAATTATTTCCCCGCTTCTCTCAGTTAACCAAGGAGCCCGACACAACTTACATAAGGAGGGTGTTATGCCCAGAGTGGGAAAAATGATTTCCAATTCAAAGAATAAACAAGTGTGAGTCGGACTTGCGCACGAAGGGTTCCGTACCATTATCTGTAAAAACGGCAAAAAAAACAAGTTTGTTGTATGGGAGCCCCCTTAAATATTTATTTTATTCTGAATTTTAGTATTTGTAGTTATACATAGCGGCAACAGAAATACAGTATCTGTGAAAATTTTTTACCCTTTGGGTACGGAATCCTAAAAAGTAATAGCCAATGGAAATAAGCCCGAGAAAACCTACATAGATATTGCATGAAAATAATTCATAATTAAAGTGAGTATGTCGTGCGACGTCTAGTTATCGTTTAATTAGTAGAAGAACGTGAAATGGGTGCTTGGCATGAAGAGAGAACGTGTGTTCTGATGGCTATTATGTATAATCGCTTCCCATAATTTTAATAAAATAAACTTCGCGTTTAAAAAATATCCATACAGTGTTGCCAAATAACCTTGGCTCACCTAATCTAACAATGCGTGTCCGCAATACTCTTGCCTACTCTTTCAAAGTTGTTGTTTCAAGGGTTGAAAGTCTTTGGATTTTTATTACTTGAAATAAAACAATCGAAACGTAACATTTATCATACAATATCTGTTGCCCGCAGTTTCGCCCACTTGAGAAAAATTATATACTAAAACCTTCCTCGAAAACTACTCTATCCTTAATGAAAACAGCATAAAAATCGGTGCAGTGGTTTTTGAGTTCATCGCGAACAGACAGACTGACGGACAGACGTAGCGGGCGACTTTGTTTTATTGTATGTAGTGATGCTCCAGAAAACTATAACGATAACGTTCTAGCATGATTGAGTAACAGTCATTCATCCATCCATTCATCCAGCCATCCAAATTTTCGTATTTATACTAGGGTTGATGAGGAAGTGGTTATGAGGAAGAGGATGCGGATGAGGAACTATTAGAAATACGTTTTGAGGAAGAGGATGAGGATGAGGATATGAGGAGGAGGATGAGGATGAGGAAGAGGATGCGTAAGAGGAATATAGAACCTGTGATTTGGAATTCAAATTTTAAATAAAAGAAAGATTGCCCTTTAATATTTAGAAAGAAAAAAAGACAATTGAATAGTCAAAATTCACAATAGGGAGGTAGAATTTAACGAAAATTAACTTTGAAGCTGTTTTTCCAGATAGACGGTTTTGTAATTCGTCGTAAACTAGTCCAGCGCCACTGAAAAGGCACTCACTGGGGACACTTGATGGAGGGGCTGAAAGATACTGGCGCACAGCTCTGTAAAGTTCAAAATATTTGGGGTTCATTTTCCACCACAACAGGCTGTCTTCTTGAAGACCTATTCTCTTCTCTTTAATATAATTAATATTAGTCATTCCTCTTAAATTCCTCTTAATTAATGAGGATGTGGAAGAGGAATATTTTATGCCTGATTTTGAGGATGAGGAATCGCTAAAGAATGAGGAACTTCCGCATTATGAGGATGAGGAAGAGGAATCCTCAACAACCCTAATTTATACTTTTGCTTTTTTTTTCTTTTTTTCGTGCAGCTGTATTATTTTACATAAGAATATTATTCAATAACAAACCTAATCCTGACTAGTATTGCAAATGCAGAAGTGAATTTGTTTGTTAGGCTTTCTCTCCTTAATCGCTAAACCAATTACCGGTTTTGACAGAGATAAATGGAACCCTTAAAACGGTTAAACGCTACTTTATTTGCGCAAACGAAACCACTGGTAAAAGCTAGTTTCTGATTAAAACAACATAACAGTGAAGAAGACTTAAGTATATCGAACAAATTAAAGAATCACGCTCGAGCTCGGAGAACCTTTCAAAATACGACATCATAATGATTATATTTTAAAGGTTTATAAAAGATATTTTACCAAAAATTTTCGTCAGTAAATCGATTAAATTGGAACCGGAAGAACGAAAAACAATATTGACAGATCCTGAGTGACCTATATTTGGAGCAAACTCGTTATTTATTTCGACTGGTGAAAATACATCCGATAACATTTGATTTAATAATGGCATTGTTATGGCATGATCTTAGCAAAGGCAAGTGGTTAGAATCAAATAATTGTCAGTGTCAAAAGTGTCAAAAAAAGTTATACTATAAACTCAGTCATCCAAAGAAAAAGGGCATCTACGCCAAACGAAGTAACCAATTCCCAACCTTAAGTTACTTCGTTATAATTATGTCGATAAGTCCTTTTTTATTATGAGGGCAGAATTATAAATGGGTGATAAAATTAGAATGACAAACTTCTCCTCTCTACTAAAGAGTGGAATTCCCTGCCAGAATCTGTGTTTCCCGATAGCTACAACCTGGCAGTCTTTATGTCAAGAGTGAACAGCCAAGCGTGCTTCATTTTTAACCGCTCCATCGCTTACCATCAGGTGAGATATCAAACGTATGCCTATCAACAAAAAAAATACTGAAAGCTTCAATGTCAAGAGATGCACAGCAGTGCTTCCAATAGCATTAATTTGTGTATCTTGCTGGCGTGTTGCCTCGAGCTTGTTTTCCTTCCAATCGGTCCAATATCCCGATTTTCTCCAGATTATATTGAAAAGATCGAATAATATGTCCCAAAAAGCACAAATTACAAAAAATATACTCGGTGTTACATTTTTAGATCCACCTCTCAAAAAAACTGAAATGCGAATCCAACACGTTATTTTTAGACATTTTGAGCTACACGATATAATACCTCGTCACTTCACTGGACGGGTTCCATTCAGTGTTCATAAAATATTCGAAGGCCGGACACTGCACTGCAATATTGATTTAGAGAATATATTTTTGAGGATTACGGTATGCCCACCATTTTGTTTCAATATTATTATTCGCAGTTATATTTGTTTTCAGCGTGAACTCTGCAATGTCTGTCTAAATGTCCAATACACGAATTTGGGTTTCCAGGTGCTTTTGTTTTGAATTGTACAATGAAACAGATATGTATGAGCTGTCAAAAGTTTTAGAGCGTTAAAATTGAAATCAATGTGTCAAATGATTGTCAAGAATACGTGCAGTTTGGTTTAGTATTATTGGGAATTTATTGCTGATTCAGTTGCCATTCTAATAAATAAAAGTGTATTTCCTGTGATTTGATAACATCCTTCTCAAATCATAAGGGTTAAGGATGCCTGTCCATTACAGTGGACAAAAGTAGAAATTTTAAACAACGGACTTAGATAAAATCTCCGCACCACGTGAGTCACTGATATTTTGACTGACATGATTGGTTAATATTTTTCCGCTCCGTACAAATGCACAGGTACCCTCATAAAAGGTACTTGCCATTTTAAAACTATTTTTAAACTTCCTCAAACTAATCAACTACATCACAATCTTTTCTGTTAAAATGTTAATTCCCCTCTCGGACAAAACTAACATATTATTCACTTAAGCACCAATTGAACTGCCAATACTTAATACCTCAGACTTTATTATCATTTGGGAGTATATCTAAAAGGGATCCCTCCGTGTCTCCTGTCACGGCTTGTCCCATGCAAAACTCGTTCGGTTTGCTTGCTGAAGGGATAAAGCCATTTGACTTTGAGGTCTGGGTTATGGGAAGCTAAATATAAAGTATTACGTGAATAGTTGGGGCGGTTTCTTTGAAATTGGGAGCAAACGAGAGGGTATTAGCTGCATGGATATGTGATCGTATTGGCAATTGAGGAAAACGTCTCAAAGTGATTGATTCTGTTGAAGAGATTGGATGTCAACAAGGGTTTTCATGTCAGTCTGTAAATATCCTTGGGTAAAAATAGTTTCTTTTTTCAGTGACAGACGAAAACTATTCATTTTTAGTAGGATGAAAACCGCTAATGTTATGTCGAGTCTGGGCCTTGGTAATATCGGCAACGAGAATTTATATATTTTTTAATTCAATTCAAGTGCTGGTTCGAGTTGGTACAGCTCTGGGCCTTAGTAATATTCTTAACGAGAATATATATTATATTTTTTAATCCAAAGGCAAGTGCTGGTTCGCGGTGGTACAGCAAAAGAATTCCTGGAAGGATTTGAGACCTCTGCCCAGACACTGCTGGACTGTTGTCGATACTTTCCAGTAGGACAGTATTAAAAAACCCTTAAAGGCAAAGCAGATTTCTTCTAAAATGATCATGAATAACGTGAAATATAATGTGGTGTGACTAATATTACACGTACTAGCACAAAATGTGTGTTTTATAATGAATTAAGAGCTATTAACTGTTTTTGTAATTATTATCCTTATTATTTACACGTTCTTGAATAGTGTCTCGGTTTTATTCAAAGTTTTTATTTTTACTTTATGAGGGAATATGTTATAACTTTTATCTCTTTTTTCTGTCTTTAACTTTTTCTCTTCAAAGTTAGTGTAAAAAGGCTCCTTCTGAGTAAGCTCGCTCCATCGTAGGCTTTGTCTCTGTCATCTCTGACCAAGACTAGAGTCAAGAGCAAACCTATCCCAAATAAAATAAATACTAAAAATTGTATGCACTTTTTTCTATATGTAGGAAAATATGGTTTATAATAACTATCGGCCTGCCTTGAGCTAAAATTCTGTCAAAAATATCACGATCTAACCAACTGATGCAAAGAACGAAAGATTTTTCGGGTTCTGACTACCCGCTATCTCCTGATTCAATAATGCAGAAATGATTTGTGAGCCCATGATACGAGCACCAAGAATCTTACCAATGTGAATATTTCGTCCAAAGAAAACGTGTCATATAAGTTATGGGGTTGACGCAAAATATATTTAATACTTTATGGGAAGCTCTTTTATTACTTCCATTCAGGAATTTACTTGAATATCGTGCGAGCAAGCAGTCCCAACTGGGCGCCAATATGAACTCAGCACATTCATGATTTACGAGTATAATGCTGTTTAGATTTATTCAGTAAAACAGACAGTCAGCTATTATAATTGATTGCTCAATGTTGAAACAACAAAAGTACGATACCCTAAAATAACACATTCATTTTCAACATTATTTTAGTCCCACGTTGGGCGCCAATAAAACTTTGTGAAACTGTTCAGTGTCATATTCTCTGACACTCTATTTACTTTAATTAAAATGTAAAATATTACACCTCGTAAGCCTCATAAGCCTAGTCAGTTAAGTTTTTGATGAAAATGAATTCACTAAGCCCCTAATATTAAATTTCAGTCTGAAACACATTTTTCAATTTAATAAAACTCGTCACGTCAGACCCATTTTAATAAAAGCGTTTTATTATTCTGGCTTATGTGTCAGTCAAAATTAATTATTTATCGTTTTGACTATTCAGTGATGCCAAAAGGCATACCTGAACGTGCAATAATCATGAGTATTTTTATTTGCTCCAGCCCCTTTGGTGAAAAATTCCGAGAATTCACCACGTGACAATCTACCCGCAAATCCATCATCCTTAAACCACTCTCGGTAAAATTAAAAAGAAAGTCACGAAAGGGAAGGTGACAGGCGAAAAGTACCGTCAAACGCACCTGTGAAGGAAAAAATATATTAAATGGAGGGTAATCCTTCGGTAAGCCTCTTAAACTGTCACCGTAACGAGAGGCCCAGCGATTATGAGATATGGCACAGATGGTACGCTTGTGTATATTTGAAGAGCTGTTTGCCTGTTTGGATATGATATGTTGTATGTTTCAATCCTTTTAGGTTAGGTTCGAGGGCTGAAAATGTGCTTACATGTGTGAACTGCTGTTGACATTTTATTCAGCAGATGTTCGTTTTTTTCGTTCATGCTAATTTTGCGTGTTTGTAATGTGCGAGTGGGAAGCTTTTTGTGTTATGACATTAGAGAGTGGGTTTCGATAATGGTAATTGATGTACAAGTAAGATCAAAAGTAAGGACGTAACCTTTTGTTTCTCGTGGGAGACGAAATACGAAACGATCAGGGTGACTTTTGCGTTTGTAAAAGGTATTAAATTATGATGTACATTGTACATGTTTGCTTATGATTTGAAATTTATGAGCGCCTTTGAAATTATAAACACAACTTGAGAAATACACAACAAACAAGCTTCAATCAATGTCCACAAACGCCTTTGCAAATTACTACAAATCACAGAAAACTAGGTCACCTTACAACAAATCTTAACATCAATCCCAAAAACCTAGTACCTAACAGGACTTATTCGGGATATCCTACATCTCGAAAGGCTTTCAAGTCATCCCAGGGTGAGGTTAAACATACCCCAATTAATTTTAAGGGAAAGGTAGAACCTGCAAGGCGGTATGAGGTACCTTTGGCATTAATTATTCTAAGTAAGCCCCAAGATGTCTGGGCGCAACTATTATGGGCCCATTTCAAAGCTGTCAGATGGCATCAAGGTGATTTATGGTCGAGTATCTGTTAGATAAGTTTGTGTTTAAATAAGTAATTGCTGGTTGATGATGTTTTTGGTCACTATTGTTAGTAGGGTAGGTCTAACAAAAAGTGATGTGTGAATTTGATTGGTTGTGTGTTTGTCTTTGCATTGATTGTTTCACTGTGGTGTAAAAACAATTGTTTCATTTGTTTGGATTTTCATTTTAGTTGTAAATTGGAGTAGGTTTTTTAATCGACCATCTTCCGCCAGCGTAATTTTCGTAAAAAGGAGTACAAAGTTTTCAGACTCCAGATTAGTATAGATTTATTTTAAAGTGCATGTTAATTAAGCAAATATGCCATGGTGATACTTTAACTACGCCAAAATATTCATCAATCACATAACCTTACCCTTCTGGGAAATTTAGACATTGCACATGGATATTTTTCTGTCATTTTTTTAAGATCAACCTAAACGTTTTATTTTTTTCATGACATCAGAGTCACTATTAAATTACAATTCTTTTCAAAACGTTAACAATTAACAATATCATATCAAATATCGAAATCTTCCACCAATTTTAACACAAAACCTCAAAAATTAACACCTGAATTCGATCCAGCCATCTGGTCTGACGAAATCGCTCCAGACGCACACAATTGCTCCCCAGATCCATTCAGACGAAGATTCTAGAAGGCACCTACAATGGCGTCTAAATTTCTATTGAAAATTATACGCCAACGGTCTCCCTGCGAATAAGTTAATTAAAGTTGTAATAAGAAATGATGCTGAAGAATTTTGCTAGACCGATCGTATTTTTTCTTTTCTTTTTGTTATTAGATTTCCTTGGGTGTTGTCTTGGTAAATGGTAGGAGTTTTTTTGCCTTGTTAATTGTGTCAGGTGCTGATTGGATACAGTAAATTGGTTTTATTTTGTGTCAAAACTTTTAATTTTTGTTTCTGACATTTTTTGTTAAGAGTCCTATTACATTTTTTACGGAAATTCATGATTTTTGACGCTGTAATTTTCAGCAGCAGTAAGATATTTTAATTATTTGATCCTGAATAACGATAGTGCCAGTCTCTTTCTTGTAAGTTAGAGTTACACATTTTCATTTTTTCTTTTCGTGTTATCTATACTAATATTATAAAGCAGAAGATTTTGTTTGTTTGTTTGTTTTGTTGAACGCGCTAATCTCAGGAACTACTGGTCCGATTTGAAAAATTCTTTCAGTTTTAGATAGCCCATTTATTGAGGAAGGCTATATATCATCACGCTAAGACCAATAGGAGCGGAGCAGTAATGAAAAATGTGACGCAGACGAAGTTGCGCGGGTCAGCTAGTTTACTATAAATATTTTACGAACTCACTTTGCAAGAAAAAATGTCGGCGATGGAACTTTGACGGTCAAATTCACATTGTTACAATCAATTCTTTTAAAAACTAAAATTGCTAAAAGATAAGTTAAATGTTTTACTTGTTTATTGGAGTTCTAGAATTTCTTGAAATTCCTTGAGTTTTCACGGAAAAAAACGTAAAGAAAGCCTAATTTAAGCCAGAATTGTCTTCATTCAGCGTCCATTATATTCCAAATAAAAACAATTTTATCAAATAAATTTATATGATATAAAATTTCAATCTACAATGAATACGTTTCATTAGTTTTCGTTTGTCAATATAATACAACAAAATTACAATAAATAAAATTAAAGTACTATAAATTCTGCGTCAATTCAGCGCGCGCGCTCCTCAGTCTCGCGCGAGCGCCCAAATAAACTCTATTCAGACTAGTAAGTATCAAATAGTTTCGCGGACTATAGATGTACCCCCAACGCAGACCAACGTAACTTGATCTATTGCAAACGAGCATTTACGATTCGTAATAGGACTCTTAAGCATAAAAACTTTGGACTTTTCTAAAACTGCATATTGCTATTACTTTATTTTTATGACTGTTCTTGAAATAATAGGGCTTTTTCCTTACGGTTGAGAGGCTGTCCATAAGGTGGTCAGTGATTTGACCAGTCAAACGGGCGGTGCCCGGAGGAAACCTATATCCAGGACATCTTTTTGCTGAAAATTTTGATGCTGATATATTTTTCACTTCACTTTGTTACAATACTTTTATTATTTATATTTAATTTATATTATATCATAATTATATTTATTTTGCAAAAAAAAAATTATAAAACTTATTTTGACGATAATACCTTAAAGCTGCTAAATTGAATCGAGTCACAATCTTAAGTATAATCTCAAAAATTGCGCTACTTGAAAACAAAATAGTCACAGTTTTTTTTTTCCTTTTGCTTCTTTGCAATACGCCAAACAGTTTTCGCAAAGCTCAGTTTTAATAACTGCTATTGAATGCATATCACTGATCATTATTTTTAATTTCGAGAAATAGTAGTTTATAAAACTGATATATCACCGAGTTTATTGAAACTGAAGTGTGCGTTCGTAAGCAACGGTAACTAAAACCACTTTATCTGCCAAGCTTTTTTCCAATTATATTGGGTCGGCTTCTAGTCAAACCGGATTCAGCTGAATACCAGCAATAAAAACTACAATTTTTTTTTTTCACTAAAACTATTTTATGATTGTCAAAACCTATCATCAAATACTACATCAATAATTATCTTCCGGTTCATTTTATCACACTAACTAGCTGACCCGCGCAACTTCGTCTGCGTCACATTTTCCATTACTGCTCCGCTCCTATTTGTCTTAGCGTGATGATATATAGCCTATAGCCTTCCTCGATAAATGGGCTATCTAACACTGAAAGAATTTTTTGAATCGGACCAGTAGTTCCTGAGATTAGCGCGTTCAACCAAACAAACAAACAATCAAACAATCAAACAAACAAACAAACTCTTCTGCTTTATAATATAAGTATAGATTCACAAAGTCCCTAATCGGAACCAGGAAGAAACGTGTTAGATTTGAGGTCCCAAAGCAAGGGAAATGTTGGTTGAATTTTAATGTCGGTACAAGGAAAACTATGTTACTCTTTATTGAATTACTACGAATACAGGGCGACATAAACGACGATAAATATTATTACAGAGTTATCGAAATAACTGTGGCTGTCGCTGGGGAGGCTTTTTAATAACATTAAAATATTTAATGGATTTAATACAGTTAAGGATTGCGAGCCAAAGATTTTTTTATGTAAAGATTGCATTCTAAACTAGCTGTCCCCCGCGGCTTCGTTCCCGTCAACTGGCAACTTTCTTACATTTTTCTATATTATAAAACCTTCTCCTTAAAAATACAACAAAAAAAATTAGAGAAATCGGTTCAGCTGTTCTCGAGATTTGCGCTTAGTAACACATTCAGCAATTCATTTTTATATTATAGATTGGAACACAATTTGCACACAAGAAGTTTTAGACAAAGGGTAATTCTATCAGCCATTATCAAAATGTACAAACTATCTTGGATTGACAATTGACATGCCTTACCTTGCCTTGGTGATGTCAAGTGGTCAATACGATATTTTTTCTCTGTTTGTGGAAACCGAGCCGGTGCCGACTGCCAGTATCACGTTGACTTTTCGACTGTATTTTTCCTGTCCATTTGCGCAAAGCGAGATAAAACTTAGAACTATTAACCAATTATGTCAGTTAAAATGTCAGTGACTCTCGAGGTGAGTGAGGAGATTTTATGCAATTTCATTGGTAAAAATGTATCCGTTTCTCTACTCCACTGCCTCGCTCTGCTGTAATGGCTAGGTACCCTAAGTCTAAACTCTTTATTTTAAAATCTTGGGGTGGAATCTAAAACGTTTTGGTGTGTTCAAATTTGACCTTTATTCACGTCTCATTGAAATGTTAGCATTATCACCCACAGCCCGACGTCGCCTATTGCATCGGCCTCACTTTTCTTACCATCCGCACCTGTGGCAGCTACATCAAGGAACTATCCGCTCTGAAAACAATGGCGTCTGCCCTTCCCACTGGCGAACGACCGACACTTCTAATCGAGTGGCGTTTACGAGTGATGTAATTTGATCAATTATATTTCACTTTATTTGCTCCCTCTCTGAAGCTGCTTTCAGACTACGCTATAATTTAATAGCATATAGTATGGTCGATCTTCAAGGTTAAGCAACGCTTGCCGAGGTTGGTCTGTGGATGGGTGACCATCTTAACATACCGAGTTTCCTCCATGCCTCGGAAAGCACGTTAAGCTGTTGGTCCCGGCTGTCATTCGAAGATCTTTGGCAGTCGTTACGGATTGTCAGAAGCCAGAAAATCTGACACCAGTCTTGCCAAGGAGTAGGTACCGTGTTACCCAGTTAATGGGTTGTGGAGGTCTGGTAGGCAGCCGCTCCACGTAAAATACTGGTATTCAGCTGAATCCGGTTTGACTGGAAGCCGACCCCAATACAGTTGGGAAAAGGCTAGCCAGATCGAATCATAGTATATAGCTCATAGCACAACAATATCGCGTGCCATACATTGTTATGGACACGTTCACACTGTACTGTACTGTATTATTGACAATGTATGGTGCGCGATATTGTTGTGCTATGAGCTGTATACTCTATGCTATATATAAAGTAGTCTGAAAGCAGCTTAAAACCCTTCTAACTAAAGGTTCAATATTCTGCGGTAACCTCGGAAATCTATTAGCAAATTAACAACTTCGCAATTATAAATCAAGACCAAGCGAGCTTCGTTATCGTAGTTATAAATACGTAATGTAAATAATATTCATCGTTCTAGCTCGATCCTAAGGGGGTAGGGATCGGCTTCCAATTTAACGAGATGTGTCTGAATAATAATAATTTCCAAGAAACCATCGCTTTTCGATTGTTAGTTAATGCTAGTAGACGGTATACTATTCCTTCCAATGTTAAGGCGGAATCCACCGTGGCGCATGGAGAGGCTACACACGTGTGTGAGGGTTCACCTTGCATGAGAATGTATGAGGTTGTCTCCACTGCAACCCACTGACACGCTATGCATTAATTGACGTCATTGATACACGCTTGGTTTGCTCGAATATTGCACTCACATAGCTCAATGCTGTCAACGCCATGCACGCTGTGCACGCGATACACGCTTTATATGTATGAATTATTGACCCACGACTATGTCCAAACAATATTCTAGCAAAAACACGCTACAGTCGTGGGTGTGTAATGTGTACTGCAGTGGAAACGTGGTCACCACATTGTCAAACAAATGAACCCACGCAGCTAAAATGCTCCGCCTAGCCGTGCGAGAGTGCGTAGAGAAAGAAAATAAACAAAAAGAGTTATATGCGCCAAACACGACGAATACCACAAAAAATAAACAAAATTAGTGACTGGCAAGTTATCCCGAATTGAAATTTTACAATCAGTGTATTTGTCGCATATCAGAATCCAAAATGATAAAGGATGTATTAGTGCTAAATATAGAGGTACTATGTGCTGTTATTTTCATCGATTTTCTATTCTCCTTTTATTCGTTTGTAAAAATTTCCAATGTGACCTGAATATTCTTTTTTAATTACTCCAACTTACTGTTACACTATGTAGAGTTTTAACGCATATTAACAGTTGTTGATAGAGCTAATAAATCAATAATAAAAAATAAACAAAGAAATAATCAAATAAATAAATTAAACAAATTTCTTAATTTTCGCTTGGAAATTTGAAACAGGACTTTTTTAGGGTTCCGCCAAATGGCAAAAACGGAACCCTTATAGATTCGTCATGTCTGTCTGTCTGTCTGTCCATCCGTCCATATGTCACAGCCATTTTTCTCCGAAACTATAAGAACTACGCTGTTGAAATTTGGTAACTAGATGTATTTTGTGAACCGCATAAAGATTTTCACATAAAAATAGAAAAAAAAAATTGGGGGTCCCCATACTTAGAATTGAATCTCAAAAAATTTTTTTTCATCGTACCCATACGTGTGGGGTATCTATGGATAGTGAGGTATAGGAGATCTCAAAGATCATTTTTTCCTAAACTGAATAGTTTGCGCGAGAGACACTTCCAAAGTGGAAAAATGTATCCAGGGGGGATACATTTTTCCACTTTGGAAGTGTCCCTTAACTTCTAAAATAAGAGAATGATAAAACTAAAAAAAATATATGATGTACATTGTTAAAAAAGTTATTGGAGGTTTGTGAGAGGTATGTTGAGGGGCACGGTTTGAGATACAATGCCAAGAAGAGTGAGGTTCTTATTTTTGGTGCAAAGTCCTCAGAAAGTTTACCTCCCATTAAATTGGCAGGTAATGTCTTGAATCGTGTTCATCAATTTAAATATCTCGGTCACATTGTCACCGCGGGTATCAAAGATGATCTGGATGTCGAAAGGGAACGAAGAGCATTGGCGGTTCGATGCAACATGCTTGTCCGTAGGTTTGCTCGGTGCACGTGTGAAGTAAAAGTGACGCTTTTTAAAGCATATTGCCAGACATTTTACACATGCAGCCTCTGGACAAGTTGTACGCAGAAAGCCATCAAGGCTCTTCGAGTTCAGTAGAAAAATGCATTCAGGATGCTGCTGGGGCTGCCACGCTTCTGCAGTGCGTCGGGAATGTTTGCTGATGCGCACACTGATGGCTTCGCAGCCATCAGACGTAAGCGTGCCGCGTCGCTGCTGCAGAGGGTCCGCGGCAGCTCGAACAGCCTCTTGAATGTAATTGCGGGGAAATTTGATTGCCCGCTCATCCATTATTTGTCAAACCTGCATGTAAGACTAACATAGTTATTAAGCTTACTAACAAGATATGGAAGTATTCCGAAATAAAATGATAATAATAAATATTACTATGTAAACTACCAGCGAAAATTGGTTTGAACGAAATCTAGTGAGTAGTTTTTTTTTAATACGTCATAAATCGTAAATCGCAACTTCTGCTTACGGAACCCTCAGTGCGCGAGTACGACGCGCACTTGGCTGGTTTTATTTTTTTAAGCTACTGAAAAAAAAAAAACTGATTCCATGAAAAAATTTAGTACCTATCATCATTCTCATTAACCTTGATGTTTCATATAACATCTGTACATTCATTTGGCTTTAGTAAAGTGATATTAACTCGCGGATAGGTGCCAAAGAGACTTAACACCTCGTTATCAAGTTGGCAAGCTCCTCGAGACATCTCTTAGAAGATTGTACTTGTTTCTGATGTTTGACTAAATGAGAGCCTTATTAGCCTGCTATACAGGGTTATTTGTAAAAAACCGACAACCTCTCAGGACTATTTTACTAACATCATAAAAACAACTTTTGTTCTATGACTCTTAAAAATTCATCATATTTTAGATCATCAGGTTTTCATACAAAAATTAAAATATTTAAATTGAACGCTCTAATTGTTACGAAGTCTATGCAAAGAAAAGAAATCCCTTTCTTATTCTTTTGCTTCACATAGACTGTCGGTATTTTATAAATAACCCTGTATACTCAAGAAGAAATCTATACGTATAAAATCGTTTGATGTGACTGACTGTGCTATCAATACAAGTCTTAAACTTAATTGATTTAAAAGAGTCTTCGTGGAGTTTCTAGCACGTTCTTTAATCCGGACGTATTTATCTTGCTTGTCTTTTACATCGTTCCAAAATGTATGTATACCTTCAACATGATGTAAACAAAACTTTGTATTAATTGATTATTTTAAGGTGTCGATGGAGTTTCTTGCACGTTCTTCTCCATAGACATCTACGCTTTGGAACGTGCAAATAGCTTTATCTTTTTTTACCGACTGGCCTTGAAATTTCAAAAGTGCCTTTAAATGGTCTAATTGAAATAAATGATTGAGTTTCAGTTTGAGTTTAAACTACTAGTGTGGACAGCTGAAAGTTAGAATAAAAGTATCTTCATCATCATCTCAGCCAAAACACGTCCACTGCTGGACCCAGGCCTCCCCCAAGCGTCGCCATAACGACCGGTAAAAATAAATATATAATATATTTTATTTATTTTTTGTGATGGGTATGCTCTTGACTCGAGTCTAGGTCAGAGCTGACGGAGACAAAGACAATTATGACTTGAGAATGCGCTTAGTAAGGATTTTTGATAAAATCGACTTTATTTATATTATCCTACTGCCATGAACCCGTTGGAACTGAAACTCAAAGCATTTATTTCATTTAAACTATTTACAGGCGCTTTTGAAATTTTAAGGCCATATAGCCAGTCGGTATAAAAAGATGAAGCTATTTGCACGTTCCAAAGCGTAGATGTCTATGGAGAAGAACGTGCAAGAAACTCCATCGACGTCCTTAAAATAATCAATTGTTACAAAGTTTTGTTTACATCATATTGAAGGTATACATACATTTTAGAACGATGTAAAAGACAAGCAAGATAAATACGTCCAGATTAAAAAAGGAACAATTCAAAGAAATAATTAAAATAAATCATGACAGCTGAGAAATGACCAATCACAATTTACGGCGCCTGTTCACGATTAAGTCGCAAGCACTAATATCATTCGGCTCAATAATTTTGAAGGGAGCCAAATACTCCAACGCATACGCCACCATAAGATAGACTTTTGAGTGAGCATGGCACTCCCAACCGATAAAAAACCTAAATACCAAAACCAGAACTTCAAGAGATAATTATAAGATGGATAAATTGAAGATTTAAGAACACAGATCTTACCTTTTTCAGCCCTTGTTTAAGTGGAGCTTAAGAACCAGGTCCGTAAAAAGTTCGATCACTTCTACTCTGCAAGGTAACGACAGATTTTTTATTAAGATGGATAAATTGAAGATTTAAGAACACAGATCTTACCTTTTTCAGCCCTTGTTTAAGTGGAGCTTAAGAACCAGGTCCGTAAAAAGTTCGATCACTTCTACTCTGCAAGGTAACGACAGATTTTTTACGGTTCTCGGTAACTAATCTTGTCTTCGGTAAATTGGAAAGTCTAGCAAAGTTACGGCACACGAACGTACGAGTACGACTACGACTAACGATTGGTTACCCAATTGCTTCGCAGACTGGAAATAATATCGGAACAGACAATATACTGGGACAATATAACTGACAATATTTGGTAACAGTACTTGAGAAATGTGCACGGTCTTAGGAAAGACAAAATAATTCGCACGGTTTTAGATAAAACTTCAAATTTGTACGGTTTAGGTAAGGCATAAATAATTTAAATTGTAGATGCACCGTAAGTGTGACAATGATACCATCTTATCCTACAACTATTAAAATCGTGAAGTATGTGGATGTATGGATGGATGTTAGTAACAGTAACACAAAAAACTACTAAATAACTTTTCATAAAAAAATATTAGTAGAATTGGCTTTCAGAGGGCCAATCCTTTTTAAACGTTCGCATTCGATTGTTAGTCGCAAACTGTCAAAAAGGGTTCATTTTGAAATGCGAACGCGAACTTTGTTCGAAAATTGGCAGAATAAACACTCAGGTAATTAGCGATCTACAATTTTGGCTCCAGCAACTGTATGTGTTTGAAAAGATAAATATTTTCTTTTTTACAATTATAGCAATAAAAGGTTCATTAATTTATTTGAAAGTAAAAATTTCTGTGAGTATAAAAAAGTATGAGTTCACTAATCGCAGTGGGTTTTATATTCCAAAGCTCGAACTACGAACAAAATCTCAATGATGTTCCATTAATTAAAAGTTCGGATTCCAACATAAAACTGAGGTGGACGTATTTAGTTATACTGCATGAGGTTGTACGTTGCTTTGTTTTAAAATTATCATTAGATATTATTCAAGATTAACTATCACAACAATGTTTAATAAGTTAATAACAGCAGCATCAGCAGGTTCGATCTTTGGCGTTAAACATCCTTTGCCGAGGTCAATCCTTAGAAAGGTGACAATCACTTACATACCAAGACTTCTCCGTGCCTTGGAAAGTTCATTATGTTTTTGAATCACAGTAGCTTTTGTCCCACAGCGGTGTCAGACCAGTCATTTCGCTAGGAGTTGATATCGTCCCATCATCTTTGCTTTGGTCTGCCACGATGTCTTGTGGCATTTAATGAGAGCCATTCGGAGGTTCTTTTCTCCTCTTACATTTGATTTTTCGGAATGGATAAGTCCGTCATTGCAGTCTAATGTTGTCGTCAAAAACTTAATAAGCTACTGGCGTCAAGAGAAAATTCATCTTAAATAAAAAAGCACCTCAATTAAGTCCATAAGTCAGAACTTAAAATCATCATTATTTGTACTACAATCAGATCTGAGACTGAAAAACTTTTTCGAAAGCCCTGTGCTAAATATAGCTCACCACAACCCCTGTAATGAAATAAAACTCATTCCAAATTAAATTCAAAACAACACGATAAAAGAACCACAATAATGAAACCGCTGTACTTTTGAAACTTTTCACCGATACGCGACTGAACCAATCAGTTCAACGCAAACGTGTTTCAAAATTGTTTCAAGCGAATAAAAGGAGCTTTTCCTGTATTCAATTGCGTATTTGTTTTTACTGAAACCTCCGAAACCTTTGCGGCTGTGCAAATGTTTTTTGGATTTTTTCGTGTTTGAGTATGGGGTTCTTGAGTGGGTTTATTTAGGGATCGTCGCGGATTTTGGTGGCTTAGGATTGGATTAAATGTCCATCAGAACTTTGAGAGGAATCAGTAGTAATGAATGGTGAGTATTCCGAATCGTTCTCAAAATGCGCTGGGTGACAGAAGTTATCCTGAAGTAAGCTTTTTGTATGCATGATTGGTTGATGCATACGCAAATGTACTGCGACACCTGTATTTTCTAATTGACATCCAAACATAAGGTAAGTGTAATAATACCCCTATATGAATGACAAACTCATCCTATTAAGATCAATGGTTCCAAAGTAACAAAAAATATTGTTAAATTTTGGTTTTGTAACCCAAATAAAACCTTGTGAACCGAGAAGTGTAGATCACATTTTTATTAGAGCGTGCTCTAGAGCGCTTACGACTCGTAGCAAAATGTAGGCTACGCCGTAGCAGCGTGAGCTACGCCGTAGCACTATAAGCTACGCCGTAGGACAGCTGCGTTAGCGCGGTGTAACTCGATCTCGAACGATTTTATTGTATTAGTACAAAACGGCTAAGGACGTATGTGTTGTAATAACTAATAATAATTAATTTATGAAAATAATTAGTTTTTTTTTTTTTCACAATATAAATTTTATGAAACAAATTCTTGCCGAATGTTCTAAAACACATCCTTTACGTTTTAAAATTCATTGCAAAAATTTTGAAAGACTATTAGACTTCCTTGCAAAACTTAAAGCTGCCGCCACTTTAGCGTGCTCGCCTTGGTAAATGATGAACGGACATGCCGCGGTCTGCTACAATTTATTTCGAGGCAGCTCAAGTACTTAAATGGCTCGTTTCGAAGCTGCCTTCGGAGAAGTGTTCTCGCCTTGAAACCGTTAGTATCTAGTTTCAGCGGTGCTGTTATTCATAGCACTTGGTTTTTGTATGGTAGAATATTTTTAGCTAAATTGCTGTGTCATATTTTTTTAAACTTCTGTGTTAGGGTTTATTTATTTATTTAACAATTTATGCACACACACACACACACAAGTAGATAACAAAAAAAAGGAGACAGAAAAATAGGTACAAAGGTGATGCTTGCTTGCTTGCTTGCTTGGTGTGGTGGTGGTGGGTTTTGAGTATATGTATAGTACCTATTATGGAAGATTGACTATTATTTAGCTTGAACAAGGCAACGATTTTGCAAAAATGTAGTGTAATTATAGTAAAGCGTAATAGTGGTCCAATTTAATACACTTACCCTATGACGCAATTGCAACAAAAATAGTATTTGAAAAAGAAGAAAATTTCACACGAGCCAGTCGTTCTCAAGTATCACTCTGTTTTTTTTATTTAATAAAAATTCTGTAAACAGAGCGAGTTTCTTCCCTATTTTCCTGTTTAATCCATTTCTTGGTTTTTCCATAAAAGTCGATAATTATTTTAATGAAATGCTTTCATTAACTCGTACAGTTGAGATTTGTCTGCCCCGATTGATTGTAGCAGTAAATAATTCGACCAATTGGAAATTGGGAGAGTTGAATTCAAGAAAATAACAATTTTGTTACAACATGGTAACTTTAGAAATATAACTTTAAGTGTAGTTTTTCTTTATATAGTTTCAATGTGGTGTGCAATAAAGTATTTATAATATAAAAAAAAAAAAATACTTTTGTTTTCCGTTTATATTATGGTTATTTTCTAAACTGCAGATCCAAATTGTGATTATCAAAATTGCAGTAAGCAATTTGGATAATCACAAATTCGTATAGCCGAACTCCGGATAACCAAAGTCTCCACTGTTCCATTTAAACTCACAGTTAACCCAGAAATAGTTGTCATCGATCTCTACTTTTCCATCTCAGCCATATAAACAAAAGATCACGAACTCCACATAAAAAGGCATAACATACGACGTTTTGTCACTGGATTTATTAAAACGTTGAATATATTTCCTTTGCCCTTCTCAGGAACCTTTCGCGTACCAGATGTGACCCGTGCCTTTAAGGCTGTGTATTTCATCGGGGGTGAGACCCACCCTTATATTTTTAGTGAAACCAACCCCTATTAGATCGGCCCCTGCTATAACGCGAAATGGTATTTGACATTTTTGTAAGTATTATTTCTTTTTGGGAGCAAAGTTTTTAGAGGAAGTGATGCGTGATTCCGGGATGGAGTAAAAATGGAGGCTTTTAAGGGGTCCAGTGAATGGGGGTCGTATGTGGATATGGATACGTTGAATCAACTTATGGTAGTGTTATTTTTGTTTGTGAAGTTTTGGAGTAACGGAGGAACATCAAAGAAAATAGCGTAGTCACCCTTATTAAAAAAGTTTTGAGTAAATTGTAAGAGTTAAAGGGTACGATGGGGTTGGCATATCTGTATAAACAAAAGACCCCAAAAAAATAAAGAGAAAAAAAAGGCAGAACAAAACAAAATTGTTGTGATTAATTAGCTAGAAATAGTTTTTTTTAGGAAAATAACGTGTCTTCCCCGTCGCTATAATACCTGTACCATACAATAAAAACGTTTATTAGAACGACAAAATGCACAAATAACTTTTTGTAATGATAATGTTAACTTGATAATTAACATCAAATTCTTGGCTAGCTTGCTTCATCTTAGACCGCATCAGCGCTTACCATCAGCTGAGATAGTGATCAAACGTATGCCTATCAAAAAAAAAAATATATATATATATAGAACGACCAAGAAGTACATGAAATTACCACCAAATTCCTCACAAAAAGATACTAAAAGATTCATGTATACTCCGTCTAAGTATTTCAACATCTAGCTACACAAGTACAAGCTATGCTCCTTCGTAACATTAAAATCCATTAGCGCTCTTCCTACAACGCCCTCGGGAAGTGTTGTGGCTGTGTATTCATTAGGCGACTGTAGCAAGACTAAGGCTGATGCTACATAGCTCAGCTAGGAACTTCGCTTGATTATTGAGTAGCGTGGCTCTAACGTCGTACGGTCTGACGTCTTGTGTCACTTTAGCCAAAAAAAAATAAAAACTATGTCGATCAGAGGGCCAATTTTGGTTGGCACAGTGGTTGAGCGATCGACAGCTGTGCCGCGTGTCGTGGGTTCGATTCCCGCACGGAACAAATATTTGTATGGCCTACAGATAGTTGTTCCGGTTCTGGCTGTTTGTGTATGCGACTTTGTATGTTTGTAACCGCACCCACGATTCTGGAGAAATTCCTAGTGTAACAACAAGCTCGTGACTCAATAATAATAGCCGCACAGGTCGATCTTCAAGGTTAAGCAACGCTTGCCGAGGTTGGTCTGTTGATGGGTGACCATCTTAACATATCGAGTTTTCTCGGTGCCTCGGAAAGCACGTTAAGCTGTTGGTCCCTGCTGCCATTTGGAGATCTTTAGCAGTCGTTGCGGACTGTCAGAAGCCAGTAAATCTGACTCCAGTCTTGCCAAGAAATACCGTGCCCAGTTAATGGGTTGTGGAGGTCTGGTAGGCAACGCTCCCCAAAAATACTGATATTCAGTTGAATCCAGATTAACTGGAAGCTGACCCCAATTTAGATGGAAAAAGGCTAGGCAGATGATAGTAAGCGCGCGTTTAACCACTACCTAATCTGTTGGTAAGCGATGATGTGTTTGACGACGGAGCATGCTTACCTAGAAGTAACCTTGACTTAAAGACGCCCCAGTTTTAGCTATCAGGAAATAGACTTTAGCAAGAAATTCCACTCCTTAGCTGTACCTACCTACGCACAATGAATGTGTTTCCAAAACATATAGTGCGTGTGGGTGGGATGTCCACCATGTACCGGTGGCGCATTGCCGTACCTCTTGTGGTCCGATGATGGAACGGGCTTAGTAGAATTAAACTATGCAATTCCGTTGTGCACTCCTCAAAATAAAACTGACAGGATAGGGTAGGAACTCAGCGTCGATGTGCAATACTTTGGAGATTTGAATCGACAAGCCTAGCCTTTAGTAGTACCTAAATTTCCTGCAACGAAAATAAATAACAACCGATTGAATTTGCGCGTGAGTGAATCGAGTATTTCAGTTAACAGTGGTGGCGGGAGCAAGACCAGTGGGCGCCACAAGTCGCCACTGACTGGGTTGTGGCATTATTTTACGTAAATCGCATCTCTCAAGATTGTGCACGGAGCTTTATAAGCTCCAAGCTGTGTGGCCTAGAACTTAATGTTTAGATGATGTTCATTGAAGCGGAATATTATGAGGAAATTATGATTTTAATGAATTGTTGATGTATAATAATGAGTGTTATACAGGGAAATTGAAAAAATACCCGAAACCTCTTAGGCACCTCTTAGACCTCTAAAAAAATATCAGCTGTTTCATACAAAATGCAGTATTTAGCCAATGAAAATGTATGAAACAGCTGATATTTTTTTCGAGATTTCGGAGTTTTACCAAAACAAAAGTTGCTTATAATCATGTGTACTTTCACTGCCTAAGAGGTTTCGGGTATTTTTTCAATTTCCCTGTATAATAGCCCGATGAATATTGTTTTATTTCTCAAACTGGAGACCAACTTAAAAATCGTTTTAGTTTAACATGAACCGTGTGACTGCTCTCTTCAATTCAGCTGCGGATAATAATTGCCGTTTCAAAAATCTTATTAGAAACAAAGACGATCACAATTTAAATACATACTATAATTTTAAAACAATATTCAAAAATATCAAAGAGAAAAACACTTATGAGTAATTTAACTTCGTAAATCTTCGGGATACAAAACAAGATGATATTATGAAATAATACACCAATATTATAGTGCTGTGTATTCCTATGGATTTTCAAAAAACTAATACTAACAGTTAAGTAGAAAATTGATAAATAAAATTGCACCAACGCGAAATGATAATACTATATACCGTGATGGTACATACAGAGCATAGTAGCTCTCCCCTTGGGGGAAGTGCTACTAAGGTGTTAATTTGAGGCATAACGTGTCGGAAACACGACAATTACTGAAAGGTATACTTTATCTGTTTTACTGTACCTACCTAAAATATTGAAATCAAACAGCCAACATAGCATCTAAGAACTGTTAAAAAACATAAAAACGTCGCATACAATGTTTAAAGACTTTTTTATTTCTTGGTACGGCAACAGCATTACATACACAACTACATACATCATCTGCCTAGCCTTTTCCCAACTACATTGGGGTCGGCTTCCAGTCAAACTAGATTCAGCTGAATATCAGTATTATACGTGGAGCGGCTGCCTACCAGACCTCCACAATCCATTAACTGGGTAACACGGTATTTCTTGGAAATACTGGTGTCAGATTTACTCACTTCTGACAATCCGTAACGACTGCCAAAGGTCCACAAGTGACAGCCGGGACCAACGGCTTAACGTGCTTTTCGAAGCACGGAGGAAACTCGATATGTCAAGATGGTCACCCATCCACAGACCAACCTTGGCAAGCGTTGCTTAACCTTGAAGATCGACCCGTGCAGCGTGCGCGTGCGTGCGTGCGTGCGTTGTTACTTAGCCATGAGCTACGAGAAACGAAAATCAAAATTTTTAGATATAGCATGCATGTCTGTTCAATAGTTATACACAGCTCACGCCATATTCAGAGGAAGCGTTCTCTACTATTAAAGTCTCTCTCATCATAACATAGGCCTCCCCCAAGCGTCGCCACAACGATTAGTCCTGTGCGTCTCGCATCCATGGGCTACCCGTAAAAGTCTCTCTACAACGAAGTTATTAATTCCTGTATCAAAAACCACTTACAACTAAAAACACAACAAACTTCAAACACACGATTGGCTTACACAAGAAATGGGGTTCTCAAACTTACCAAAGTTTTAGTAATAAGCTTCTAAACTAACAAACCCGACCTTGGGCTCCAGCAAATGGTAAATATGCGTCCCGAGTTCCGCTTGACTTGATATTTTTATACATGAGAACTGTGTTAGCATATTTTCTCCAGTCATAACAAATTCAGAAGGTACGTTTTCATTTGTCCGTATGTATTTTAGTGAAGTACGTTTTTATTAATGGATTATGTTTTAAAAGCTGTCTCGGGATACTGTTGCTAGTTTAGAATTATGACAGACCATATACAACGCGTAACAGATTACATGCAGTACCTCTTAAGGGGTCATTGTACTGATTGTTTTGAACAACTTTTACTGTAGGACCAACTACGAAATTGCGTAAAAAACCGACTGCTCCATTTTTCGACAAATGCAGCTGAAATGAACAGCTGATTTTTTTTCACAATTATTATTTCGTAGAGTAAAAGTTGTGCGTTGTGTAATGATGATTACAATGACGCCTAAGAATATTACATAATTATTAATTATTATTAATTATTTCATTTCCATACTGTTTTTTTTTTTACTACAAATAGGTTTGCTCTTGACTCTAGCCCAGGTCAGAGATGACAGAGACAAAGTCTACGATGGAGCGAGTTTACCCAGAAGTAGCTTGCGTTCTGTTGTTGTGTTGTTGTCTGTGTTCTGTATAATAATCTGAATGTATTAATTTATTAAAGACGAAGACTAAGGGCTTGAGGAAAGGAGTAATATTGGAATCATTATCATCATTTCAGATAAAATAATTATGTCCACTTTTGGACACAGGCCTCTTCTAAGTGCAGCATAAAGCGGGTTTGTGCTTCTCACATTCAGCAGCAAATCGTTTGACCCCATCTATCATCAAATCTGAGTGCAATGTGCCGTTGCTTGTGCCACATAAATGCAGCGATCCTTCGGGCTATGTCGGAAACCCTGGTTCTTTATTTGGGACAGAAAAAACAACGCTAAATTATATATTCGCAGAAAATCTATTACCAAAAAGGTTTTACTAAACACTACTCAAGATATCCAACAAAGCAAATCAATTTAAATTATCTAAACATAGAACAATAAAACCAGCACGTGTACAATCGATTAATGGTTAAATCTATGAATGGGTATGGAGTATTGTCTACTATTATTAACAGAACAATTGTAGCGAAATCAGTACAAACTACCTTTCATCGAAGCAGATATTATTAATAACAATTACGATGAAACATTCCCACTTTGAATAACACCTACATAACAGAACATTTAAAGGCATTGAAACCCATTTAGAACATCAAAGAGCTTCGCCACGTGTAACGGGATTTTGCAGCCGCCACCTTTGGACCGGCCTCGGCGGACCACCTTCAAGCACGCATTGTGTGGAGATTTTTGCCTAACGGCGAGGCGATGCTTGCACAAAATGTTTTGGGAACACATTCATAGTGCTTACAGCAAAGGAGTGGAATTCCCTGCCGGAGTCTGTTTCCTGATAGCTACAACCAGGGAGTCTTTAAGTCAATAGTGCAAAGGTTACTTCTAGGCAAGCGTGCTTCATCTTAGATCGCATCATCGCTTACCATCAGGTGAAATAGTGGGCATCTACCCTCAATTTCGGCCCTTTCATAGAGGCAAAATCTCAAGAGGCTGCAAAAAAGTTGGGGAACTTCACGCAGAAACAGCTGCTCAAACTCTATCAAGCCCAAGTTCGATCATTTAAAGAGTACTGCTCTCATCTTTGGGACGGATCTTCCAAATACCAATATGATGCCTTTGAGTCAATTGAGAATCGAGCCAAGAGGATCATCGGCAATGATAGGCTCGTCGGGTCGAAGCTCAAAGGACTTGACCATTGACGCTGAGTTGCTAGCCTGTCGGTTTTCTACTGGTTGCATTTTGGAGAATGTGCGACGGAATTGCATAACTTAATTTCAACAAGCCCGTTCCATCATCGAACCACAAGACGAGCGGCAATGCGCCACCGGTACATGGTGGACATCCCACTCACAAGCACAAAAGGTTTTGGGTACACATTCATAGTGCGTACAGCAAAGGAGTGGAATTCCCTGCCAGAGTCTTTGTTTCCTGATAGCTACAACCTGGGAGTCTTTAAGTCAAGAGTGCAAAGGTTACTTCCAGGCAAGCGTGCTTCATCTTAGACTGCATCATCGCTTACCATCAGGTGAGATAGTGGTCAAACGCGTGCCTATCAAAAGTTAAAAAAAAAACTGTAACAGTATGTGCAGCTGACGTGACCCTCTTAGACCTATTTGAGCCTGCCAGGCTTCTAATCTAACCCACGTCAATTATTTCCGTTTTGGATCGCAGCGTGGTACTTCGATGTCTTTCTTGTCTTTATAGCAAAAAAGGCTGGAAAAGAATTCCTGGAAGGATTTTGCCTAGCAGTGGAACAGCCAAAATACTTCCTAAAAATATATAACAACTGCCAATAAACAATCAAATCAAAGGCTAACAATTCGTTTTTAGCAGGGTAAAAATGAAAATTGTGCTCATCTAATCATTGTATAGCTCACAAATATTTTCGGATTTAAAGATATTTCTGTTAAAGCTTATTTCACAAATTAGATAACAAGCTTCCTTACGATATTATCCTGTAACAAAAAACCCGTTTGTTATCTTAAAAAATGCTTCAGGTAGACAGAGCCTCTGGCAAAATATCAGCCACGTGTATTGATCATACAAGGACACAAAGGATTGTTGTTAACACAACGAAAATTATTGGAATGTTTGGTATCTGATACCACTTTTATTACGACTTATTCATACATTCTCAGAATGTGCACAATTAAAAGGCAAACTTTCCAAGTATAAATGATCCCATAAAAACATCAACACTTGTAAAAAATCAAGTCTCGCAACTCAGCTGTCTACCGTAAAAAGTTGTGAGATCCATGTAATATGTACCAAGTTGGTTATTAATTTATTCAGTCCCTCCTTAAGGGACCTTCTGCTTTAAGTTGTTACGTAATTATGTAACCTAACAAAATCTTATAGTGAACATATCAATATTAAAAATCTTTAACGTTTTAAATAAATATATTGACTCGGTCATCGCATTAAAACACACTATATCTCACAAGTAATACTAGTATAACCTGGATTGTTTAGTCCAATAAGGCTTCTAGTTTTATCCACAAAAAAGTTTAAGGGGGATCGAAAATGGCCAGAATTGCTTCGAGAAAAAGATGGTACGGCCGTGCGCTTTTTTGCTCGACTTGGCGGGGGCACTTTCGTGCCCTGAGATTTACATGGCAACATACCTAAGATATGTGAAATTAGCTAATACAAAACACATCGCCGCTTAGTTCTCTCTTCAAGGAAATCTTATCATTGTACAATTATAGTGGCATATTCTTACGACATATAGCTAGTTTTCAATCAATAAAGGATTATTTAGTATCCTAGTAACATTTTTTTATTAGAAACTACTCAATATAACTAGGATGAGCGTTTACAAAGTCAAGCGTTTTATTACGCAATTTCATAAAAACGGCTCGACGGACGATGAAGTTTGATTATGAATATTATGAAAATTTTACATAGGACTGTCAAAAAAACGCTGTAATTAGATTATTTGTTTATTCATAATGTAATTTGCAAAATTTCGCATGGATTGATACAGTAGTTTTATAAGAAATCGATAGAACAAGGGAACAAACAATATTTCAGCCTGTTCTCCGTTATCAACATTTATTTATAAATACCACTCTCATATTACAAGTATTGTATACATTTTATAGCATGGTCAGTTTATTCAAGAACCAAAAACAGTTTACAGTTTAAGATAAGAGCCACTCGAAACGTAAGCAAACCATTTTTTGTAAGCAGAGTCGTAGCGTGTCAAATTGCGATAAAAAGCGCCGGGCGTTGACAGATGTTGACGTTTGACGCACCAAGACTCAAGAGGTTAAATAAATATATTGACTCGGTCATCGCATTAAAACACACTATATCTCACAAGTAATACTAATATAAACTGGATTGTTTAGTCCGATAAGTCTTCTAGTTTTATCCACAAAAAAGTTTAAGGGGGATCGAAAATGGCTAGAATTGCTTCGAGAAAAGGATGCGGTGCGCTTTTTTGCTCGATTTGGCGGGGGCACTTCCGTACCCTCAGATATATTTACATGGCAACATACCTAAGATAAAGCACGTATGGTTGTGTTTGTTCCATGACGTGGTAGTGACCATTGTATCATTCGAAGGACTGCCTGCATGTTCAAAACCAAAATAACAAATAAAGACTACTTATTTTTAACTATGCACGTCTCATGGGTCCTCTTGGTTAGAGCCTATATACTATAGTCAATATATTTACAAGAAAGATGCTTCATAACGCCCTTCCATTCAAATCCATATATCAGACAAGAGCCTCAGGGAACAAATGCCTATAACGTTCGCTTGTATGCCGTTTGCATCCAAATTATCCTTATATTCTTTATTATGTACTGGTTTTTGGCCATAAATCAAATCTATGGGATCTATTCATGATCATTTTGTGTGTTAGTATGGGCAAGCTGCAGTACTTTTTTCTCCGATATGGAAATAAGGGGGTGATACCATCGGGGATAGCGGATCAAATGTGTGAAAGTTTCCTAAATGTTCAGCTGAAATATAAGCAGAAAATAGATGAAATCTTGGTTCACATTTTTATTCAAAATGAGATAGCGATAGAATAGAAGACTCATTTCTACTCCATTTTTTCGGTTTTCATTTTAAATACTTCATCTTCACGATTATGTTGCAGAATTTGTTCAAAAGAGTCACCATGGCCCTGGAACTCAAAGGGCATAAGAAGAAACACGGATGGTTTTGGTCAGTATGAGTCTGACACTCCCTTCTTCTCCATCCAGACCAGGAGGTGTCAAAAATTCCTTACGATCACAGAACAACAAGACATGCTGGTACAGATGGAACTTTCCATACCTAGGGTATTAGTGAGATTTTTGATTACTCATATAAATTAACGGTAACCTTTACAATATTGATCAGGCTAAAACTAGTGCTTAATAAACATTTTGCGTCACCAAATATACTTGGCAATGGTTTATCTGTGCTCACGAATAAAATAACGGTGATAGAACGTTTTAAATGAAACTTTATTGAACAAACCATGCCTGCTTTAGTTTAAACCAATTCTAAAGAATGGATTGATCAATGAGGCTTGGTACTTAGAATAGATCAAGGTCACTATGTCATATTGTGTAATTTTGAATAGCCTTGAGAATTATGTATTTTGAATATTTTTAAATGTCCATTGCCATGTGGCAACCTATTACTTTTTTGGGATTTTTAAGTACAAATTTAAAAAGCGATAAACAGGGAACAATGACATAGATTTTGATATAAAAAAATATTATTACATCGAATTCTGAATTCAATTCAAATGAGTAACTTTAAAAAAAAATGATTCAGTGCTTCGGAAGGCACGTTAAGATGCTGGTCCCAGCTGTCATTTGGAGATCTTTGGCAGTCGTTACGGATAGTCAGAAGCCAGAAAATCTGACACCAGTCTTGCTAAGGAGTACCGTGTTACCCAGTTAATGGGTTGTGGAGGTCTGGTAGGCAGCCGCTTCACGTAAAATACTGGTATTCGGCTGAATCCGGTATGACTGGAAGCCGACCCCAATATAGTTGGGAAAAGGCTAGGCCGATGTGATGATGAGTAACTTCTCCAACTAAAATTGAATTAACATCAAAGTTGAAAAATGAGTAAAAGCTGGTTCAGTCAAGAACACTAGAAAATGATAAATGGCACCTAATTGGATTAAAGTGATTATAAATCAAAAACTGTTTGGAGGACTGAATATTATTTTACGAAAAGTTTTTGACGTCGAAATTTTGATTCAGTCTGACAAAGTGACTTGTTTTAGGCGGGTTTAATATTGAGTAAATTGGGGTGAAATGGTTCTTTTGAGAACTTGAGTATAGGTGAATATGAATGTTAGCTCAGAAGCGGTTTAGAAGGACTAGGTTTGTAAGTGTTAATGACTTGACCATAGTATTTGATTTTATTGTTATTTACAAATAATAGGTGAAT
Source organism: Ceramica pisi (assembly GCA_963859965.1). NCBI lineage: Eukaryota > Metazoa > Arthropoda > Insecta > Lepidoptera > Noctuidae > Ceramica > Ceramica pisi. The sequence continues at coordinate 3,174,764 of OY982530.1, forward strand.
AATAAGATACTTAAAAGGCTCACACTCAAAAACCATTCAGAGTTACGACAATTTTGGAACACTTTCAGAAAATGTCATTTTTACAATCTTCATCACAGATGCAAAGAGAGACTTCGGTGAAAAAATGTTTTTGTAACCTTAACTGTGTTCTACACAAGTAACTATCTTTTAGCGCTAGCCAGGCAAAAGCAATTGTCAAAACTTCTAAAATGTATAGTGCTGACATATGCAGTCGAAATGACATGTGATCGATTCTACATAATTATTTTGGCATTTCGACAATCGTAATCGCTGATGAAAAATTTGTTCTCTCATACCATATTTAAACCCATAATTTGACTGGAGTGAAAGGCGAAAAGTGTCCACGATGCAGAACCGAACCGTGTAACCTCTTTTTCAAGTCAGATAAAACCCCTCAACCTGTTATCCTTTTTTACTTACTAAATTAGCTAGTTCATAATTATGACAATGAACTATTCATAAACCAGAGAATCTATATGAAAATCTCGTTATACGCAGTTAATAAATCTCAACAAAATTATAAAATTATTTTCTCAGCCTTAACGAACTGATCATTATTTAAATCTACCTCATTATTATTCAGACGTTCTAGATATTAAAGAGAAACACACGGTATCCTGCTCGCCGTGTATGACTGAAGGAAATAGGTCGTTGCGTTCTCCGTTCGCGAGGGGTTAATAACCTGTCTAGGGATTGAAAAAAAATGGAAGGGTTGTTTTTTAATATTTTGTTTTTTTTTTTCATCGGGTTTGCTTGATAGTGGAGTGTATTATTTTAAGTTAATCTTGTAGTTTTTATATCAGGTAGCTTTTATATAATGGACTGATAAAATATAGGGCAAAAATATAAATACGGCAGAAAAGGACAACAAATATCACACAGTATGAAAAATAGAATTAAGTTTACTTGCGCCAAGCAGGAAAAATTTTGCGTTGGCTATAAATAATTGCAGTGTGCAGGAAGATGACCCCATGACGACTGAAAATGCCGATTTTAAAGGTTAGATCAATCACAAACATTTGAAGTGAATACGGCACAAAAAAAATCCCGATAATTACATAAAAAAACACGTTTGTCTTTCCCTCAAACGCACATAGTTATAAACACGTACTCCATCCTATAAAACGAAGCATCTTTTACTTATATTTCAGAACAAAACAAACAAGATCGATTGAATTCAGAAAATGAAATGTGTGTACTATTTCTATTCAACGTCATTTTCTAAGACGTTCACAGCACTGCACCCGACATAAAGCTGAGATCCTGCAAACATAATTATCGTATGACTGAACCCGATAGGTGCAGCTTTAGTATTTCTCCCAGTACCTACGCGTTTGATACTTGGTCGAGATTGATAGTTAAATAACATTTTTATTTTAATTATGCACCTACTATATTTTTTTTACCTTCGTATTTATTATTATTTATTTCAACTTTATGAACAAGCTGACGCTGACCCGCGCAACTTCGTCTGCGTCACATTTTCCATTATTGTTCCGCTCCTTTTGGTCTTAGCGTGATGATAACGTTCCTCGATAAATGGGCTATCTAACACTGAAATAATTTTTCAAATCGGTACAGTAGTTTCGGAGCCTATTCAATTCAAACAAACAAATCTTTCCTCTTTATAATATTGGTGTAGATGTAGATAATGGTACATGGGTGGACTTAATGCAACAAGGCATTCTCTACCAGTCAACCTTTGGGTTAGTAAACCTTCTTAACGTATCATGTTCAATTGACTCAAATCACCCCTCAAATCTGTGTGGTGCTTTATTCAAAAGACCACTTAAGACATTAACATACATGGTTCTTATAATTACTTGACCAGTACGATCGTATGGACTTTGAGAGAGACTCAGACCTCTGAGGTTGTTTCGGTGTTTCTTCTCAGAGCAGTCAGCTAGGAAACACCGGCCTCATCTAGTTTAAAATGACCTAAAAATATTGACCGGTAAATTTACAACCTACTTACAAAATAAATAATTAGGTATCATTTCCTCTAACTAAATTTTGTCCCACCAGTATTTAGTGACACGTACAGCTCTATCATTTGCCCGTTTGGGTTATTGTTTATACGACGGACTAGTTGCCCGTCGTGCACCCGTCGCGCGACGAGCAACTAGTCCGTCGTACACAATGACTCAAAGGAGGTGACGCTGACTGACTGATAGAAACTGCTTAAAAAAATATATTTTTTTATAAATAAATAGCTTATGATCGCTATCATCCATAAACTAAACTTGGCCGACTACTGAGCATGTCCTGAGACAAGTCCCACTGTGCTAGCCTAATTCTATCCACGTAAACAAAAACGTTGTGGGACCATCTTGCCCCAGGACGACCAAATAAATTGGTTACATAAAGTTTAAAGGCAACTTAAGTGAAGTTTAATCCCATGGATAACATAATTATTTAATTAGCTTTTAAGTAATCATATCACATATTAATAAAGCAAGCAAATTGGTGAGAAGGGCACTTAAATTAATTGAAAGTAGAAACCACAGCCCTCAGGCGCAGATCCGCTACCGATATAGAAAAAAAAAGACATCGTAATATTACTTTTAAATAAAGAATTGCATTTCTGCCTGCAGCAAAATGTAAGAATTATTGTTTTATCTTAGACTAGCTGACTCGTGCAACGTCGTCTGCGTTATATTTTTCATTACTGCTCCGCTCCTATTGGTCTTAGCGTGATGATATATAGCCTATAGCTTTCCTCGATAAATGGGCTATCTAAAACTGAAATAATTTTTCAAATCGGACCAGTAGTTTCTGAGATTAGCGCGTTTAACCAAACAAACAAACAAACATACATACATACAAAAAAACAAACAAACTCTTCTGTTTTATAATATTAGTATAGATTAATAGTGAAAAAAAGCCACGCGTTGCTACGGTTTTCCTGAAGATCGAAATTTAGACAAACATTTTGTCATGTTACCCAGTTACATAGGGTTGTTGTGGTAAAAAAATACAACCGACTTCCAAAAAAAAACACTACAAAGTAAAAAATAACTTTAATTTCGGAAGTCGGTGTTTTTGTTAGTTTCTTCGTATTTTGACACCGACTTCCGAAATTAAAGTTATTTTTTACTTTGTAGTGTTTTTTTTTGGAAGTCGGTTGTATTTTTTTGTAAAAAGTTTTTTATTTTTCACTTTTTAGTGGTGCCCTACACCTAACAACACCACTCCAAAATCGCAGAAAAGCAAAATACGCAATTTCGATCATCAAAGAATCATCTAAATAGTCAAATTCCAGCTATTTCGATTTAAAATCCAAAGTTCGTAACCGATTTTGATATGATTTAAATGGGACCAATCTGCAAGTATATCCTTTCAGATAAAACAAAATTTTTCAAATCGGTTCATAATTGTCGGAGATATGAGGTAACAAACATAAAAAAAAAAAAAAAAAACATACAACCGAATTGATAACCTCCTCCTTTTTGGGAAGTCGGTTAAAAATAGGCTGTCATTTCGTGATTCCATTTTTTTTTAAGCAGGATAAATCAACAAATGACTTCTCCCGCTGTGGGCGGAGCAGAAGGGAGCGTCAGAATTTCAGTGACTAAAACCCATCCATGTTCGTCCTCCTTTTGCGTTCCAGGGTAACTCTTTCGAACAAATTCCGCAACCCTCTATAATTCAGTGAGTACACACATATGATACGACATGGATACTTTGTGTATCTCTCAGTTTTCAGCTGAATTCTGTTAGACTTAAAACAGACTCTAAAATACTAGTTGAGATAAATCTAGGAAGATTTATTGAAAATATCGAGAGAGAGGATCAATTAGGAAAACACTGAATAGGTTACTTCTGAAATCGGCACCAAATGAATATGCAATAACTGTCATTAATATCAGAAAAAAAAAAAAAACTGTTGTTCGACTTTTCTTTTTTTCTTTAAGTTCTGTAGTAATGGAAAATGGTTCAAGATATATTGTTCGGGTATCTACGAAGGGATATAAGGAAACGGAAATAAATCTACTTGATTGTTTATCTGGCGCAAGCGCAAGGCAAGCGTAATCCATCGACGACTATATCGCCTCCATCAGGAGAAAGTGTGGTCGTATGCGAGTTCATCCTCAATAGAGTAAATTAATAAAATTAATAAAAAAACCACTCACTTATCTAAAAGCTCGTAAGCATCAATATGTAACCTTTCTTAAGTCTGTCTAAACAATCCAAAGACCGCCAACCAATCAGATCGATTGTTTCCAGGCAATCGCACCGCGCCGCCGGACCGATCGCCAATTGTTTCCTCATAATTGGGTCTCAGCGAGATTGGAAATTAGAGAGTTTTACAATTATCACGATAGATAAATCGTGATTGCTTTTGTAAGTTTCAGCAAATTGATTCTAAGATTTAGGATCGAAGGAAGGTTGAAATCTGCGGAATCTTTTATTAAGGTAAGTGGCATATCTTTTGCAAAAAAATGTCTAAAATCGGTTTAAATCGTGAGCTGAGCTTTATACCTTAATTTGAGTGCCATTTGGGATAATTATAAATTCTTGGAAACGTTTTGGGTGCACATTCATTATGCGAACAGCTAAGGAGTGGATTCCCTGCCATTGTGTTTCTTGATTGCAACAACCAGGGAGTCTTTAAGTTAAGGGTGGACAGTTAACTTCTAGGTAACCCTGCTCCTTCTTCAACCACATTATCCCTAACCATAAGATCTGATAGTGGTAAAACGCGTGCCTATCTATTGTAAAAAAAATGATCAAAACGATTTTGCAAAATAATTGCAGAGTAAGGAAAGGAAGATACTAAAATATATTTTGAATGGAAATAATATACTGATACCAAAAGTCGGATATCTGTCATCTTACAAGTTTGATTTACGAGGTCATTGCATATTAATTTTGGTTATGTGTATGTATGTATTTATGTATTTATTATAGATTGTATTTTTTTTTTTTTCTTCCTCTCGGTTTGTCTTTTCTATATGTTGCACCTACCATGCTGTATCTGCACCACCCTAAGGTCAACTGGTAGAAAATGCCTATGGCATTAAGTCCCCCTTTGTACAGTGTTATTACTTGTGCATAAAGTTTTAATAAATAAATAAATTAACTTCGCGATCGTAGAGTCAAAGGCATTGACTGATAGATATCTTTGAAGATATGAAAGATCACATTAAATGAACTGTAGGTAAAGCTTCATATTTTACAAAGAACATGTACCTTGTATTTTAAAAGCTAATTATAAATACAGATATTATTACAAATTCACAGAGACCTTTTTACGTGTCGACGAAAATTTTCAGTGTCGTTTTAGTCCTGTCTCCACAATTAGAATTAACGTCTGAAATTAAAGAAATTTTAGCCTGTTACTGTCTTCATACAGAATTATCTTCAAATACAGAGATGGCACAAATTATTATTAAATCTTGATTAATGCTCGCCAAAGTTTAAATTGGCGATAAAAATAACACATAAATGTCCAGGGTCCAGGGCATCTATCTCTGTACCAAAATTCATCAAAATCAGTTCAGCGATTTAGTGTCAATACTGCATAATGTGTGCTCTACAGAAAAAGCGTTGCTGCCGAATTGCCGCTGAACTTACACCCGAAGTTCGGCTGTACGCTATAACGCAACGCAATTTTGGCATAATGTGGCGCAATCATGCCGTACTTCGGTCACGTACCTTCGTCATAGTGTGTTTAGACACTTAGGCGCGAGAGCATAACAAACCAGCAAACAATTGCACTTTCGCATTAACAGTTTGAAAGCTATAATTTGGAGAGCCTACACTGAAGACAAGGAATGAAAACTCCGTCACTACTAAAAAGTCTAATGAAACATGTGTCTAAGTATGTAGTTACTGAACAAAAAAACGGAAAATTGCATCATACTGCTTCAAAAGTACACTTAAATACTATCTTGTGATGTTGTGTGACGGGGACGTTATAGTGACATGACTGACATTGTGTCTACCGACCTAACGCTCGGACTTGCCGCAAACTTCAAACCTCCACATAGGTTTGGCAAAATTTAAGGCTGCAAACATCAGCATCCCCACGCTTGTGCGAACGCTAGTATGTTCATCGCGCATCGAACTAATATCGGCTATAATTTTGAAAGTTTGTTAAGGTTTGGCAAGCGTGATCCAGCTTTAAAGTCAATTCAACTAGGTAGTTGAATTAGTAGGTAGGTAGTCGGGTGTAAAAGGTTTGTAGTAGTGATCAGGTGATCACTACTACAAACCTTTTACACCCGACTAGCCACGAGTTTCCACCTAATTTCCCAAACAATACATAGATGGCAAGTTCAAACAAGTCTGTTAGATATAACCGATACGAGTACCAACATAACCGGTTTAACAGTCACTCAAACGAAACTTCGAATGTCTTTGATTAAAGTCCGTGTAGATTGAATCTTGGGCCTAAACTGTACCTTTGTAATAGTTCGTTGAACTTCCAAAGATCGGTTGTTCTATTTTGGTATTGTGTGTGAGGTTATTAAAGTTACCTGGCTTGTTTGACCCCCGAAAATGTCACGTTTTATCCTTATAATATTTTGTACTGATTTTGACGATGTCGCCCTTCTATGATGGCAATTTTCTCACTTTGAGACGGGATGAAAGCGTTATTCATTTTTCTGAAACGTTTTTTTTAGGGTTCCGTTCGTCCATATAAAAAAACGGAACCCTCATACTATTATCTTACCCTAATCTTTTCAAAATTATAGTGAACAGGCTACTTCTGAGTAAGGTCACTCCATCGTAGACTTTGTGTCTGTCATCTATGACCTAGACTAGAGTGAAGAGCAAACCCATCTCAAATAAAATAAAACATTAACGTTCCGTTTCATATCAAGTATACTGACTGTACATCAAAAATACCAGAGGCAAATGGTTCGGTTTCATATAATTTAATGACTTGCCTAGTCAAGTAGCAGTGCATAGCGCACAGGGAGCTTATGCGCTATGTTCTACGTATACCCCGACACGGATAGGTTAGGTTCGAATTGTGTGACGGGAAAGCTAGAGTTATATGTTCGGTTCCTATAAACCCTGCAGCCCCTCTAGGCGTGTTCCGTCGTCGAGGGCGATGGCAATGCGTCACGAACTCAAATTGCTGCTAAAATAAATGTATTTTGAGTTGACTGTTTTGCTGTGCAATCAGTCATTCATCCAATACTAATCAATTTATGATAAACTTTGTTTTTTTTTTTATGAAAAAGAAGGTATTTCGATTACAGTTAAATACCCGATAGCAAAATCTATCAGAAGCAAACTAAGGACTTCCTATTTATCAAATGACTAACATTACATAAATATAAATTAATGCTTTTCAAAGCATCTAATCAATACCAGTAACTGGAATCCAACACAAACGTAAACAAAAATCCTTATAACATTAAAATCATTTATGAACAACCATTCCCATTAGGTACCATTATCCGATGCTAAAATCATTTATTTGTGCAATTAAATGTTGAAATATGCAAACGAGTATCATAAACTTATATCTTCCCTTTTGTATTACATTTGGTCAACCTACATGTCCTGTATAAGCTAACCCTTGTTTTTCCGGAAATACTATGCAATGACGGGTCTTGTTGTTTTGGAAATTGTATTGTCTGATTGTCGTCGAGCGTACCGGTTTCAAATAAAAGTTTCACAAATTCAGTTCAAATTCATTATGGCGGATTTGGAAAGAGATTAGATTTCCAATAAAAAGGATTATGTGTGGGTTTCATTTGAAATTGTATTTGATGAACGAGTCGCTTGTATTGAGAGGTTTATTCCGGTTTATTGGTTCAAATCCGTTTATAAATTTTTATATTTTTAGAAAATTTAATTCCAGAAATGGAAAATCAAAAGCTCTCCTCATTGTGCAAACTAGGGCGTTGTATAATAATGAAAATATTTTTATCCGTGGATTAAGTTATATAATTTAAATAAAAAGGCTAAACTGAAAAAAAATTACAGACGCAGGAATGATCCTGTTAAGGTTTTTTATTCGGATGTTTGGAACCTAAAGGTTCAGCTGTTTTTGAGTTTGAGCAAGACTATCGAACAATAATAAAATGTATGTTTAAATGTAGGTATACCTACAAGAGAAAATAATCGAGCGATGTTTGCAATAACCCCATGATAATTATGTTCAATCACATTCATCCTTAAAACTATGTTCTCGACACAAAACTTACTGGACTCATATTAATTATATGAGTCCAGCCCAGTTCTGTATGTTTTGCCACATTTTACAAACTAGATATAACAGATAAATCAATTTATTATTGAAATTTTATATTTAAATAATAGGTAATCGAACTATATACACTGAAAACAAAAATAGTAAGTCCAAACTTATTAAGGCGTCAAAAAATTCGTCCGCATTGCTGTCGACTAGAATTGAAACCCAAATGACTGGCGGCATTGCCACGTTTTATGGCAATTCTTATTCTCTGTCCGAGGTAAAAGCCAGACCTTTGATCACAAATAAAGTGTCAAATAATAAAAGTAAGCATTTTACTTCAGAATAAATCCATAATTTCTTAGTAAATATAATATTTAACGGACAAAATGCATGAACCCATAGTCTAAGAGTTTCAACCTCAAACGTCTCATAAATATGTTTGTATTTTTAGTTCAATTGAGTTAATGACCTTCATGTGCTAAAACTAAGCCTTCACCTTTTTTCACCTCCCTAAAAAGGCACTTAAAAACACATTTCACATCAGTACATACTTACAAGTATTCAGAAAAATGTGCGAGCCATTCAAAGGTCTGACCAATGAGGTGTTAGCACGTGTCTCGTACGTGACGGTCATTGAGGGTATGTTAGGTCGCTGTTGAAATTATTGGTGGAATGGCGGCGTCCATGTCAAGAAGTGGAAGGGTGGACCAAGATATTCTATTGGTTTTTGGAATTCAATTTATTGTTTCGTTTTTATGGTTCCGCAGCCAAATGGCAAAAACGGAACCCTTACAGATTTGTCATGTCTGTCTGTCTATCCGTCCGTATTTCACAGCCACTTTTCTCCGAAAGTATAAGAACTATGCCGTTTAAACTTGGTAAGTAGATATATTCTGTGAACCGCATTAAGATTTTCACACAAAAATAGAAAAAAAAAACAGTAAATTTTGGGGGTCCCCATACTTAGAACTGAAACTAAAAACATTTTTTTTATCAATCCCACACGTGTGGGGTATTTATGGATATGTCTTCAAAAATTATATTGAGGTTTAGTTTGAGAGAGACCCTTCCAAAGTGGTAAAATGTGTGTGTTTAACCCCCTTTAACTTCTAAAATAGGAGAATGATAAAACTGAAAAAAATATAATATCATGTATATTACCATGAAAACTACCAGCGAAAATTGGTTTGATGACTTGATGATGACTTGATGATTGAATTGACAAGATCTAGTAAGTAGTTTTTTTTTAATACGTCATAAATCGTATAAAACGATAATGGTACGGAACCCTTCGTGCGCGAGCCAGTTTTTTTATGCTTGGTCTTGGAAATAGTAGCAGTGATGACGCACTATATATAACTAGTTTTGCCTGCGACTTCACACGCGCATATCCTGATTTTTCTCGCTTTCTAAAGAATCTGTGTTCCCCTACACTCTCCAAAGAACCTACGTACCATATCTCAGCTCTTTATACGACCAGTAGTCTCAGCTGTGCGTTGTCTGCCAGTCATTTAATAACTGAAGAGTTTTTTATGCTACGTATTACAGAACAACTTTGATGCAATTTCAGTATTGGTCCCGTAGAAAATTTTGTTCATAATGATGCGTACAACGATCCCTTATTTCGTTTCTTCTGTTTCACGTTGTATATTGATACTAGCTGACCCACGCAACTTCGTCTGCGTCACATTTTCCATTTATGCTCGGTTCCTTTTAGTCTTAGCGTGATGATATGTAGCCTATATCCTTCCTCGATATTCAAATCGGACCAGTAGTTCCTGAGATTACCCCCTACATAGAGACTTACAAACAAATGTTACCTCATTATAATATTAGTATAGATTGATTTATTACAAAATGAAGGCAACCAGATTGTTGATTTTACCACGCTGCCGGATCGTGCTGTAATATGATCAAATAACAGTCTGTAACTGGAAATAGAACTTGTTATTTCAAGTACCTAATACACACCGAGTTATAGGAGATCTCCTCAACCAAACATAATAGCAAGATAATTGTTGACATTATATTTGGTTCCGAATCTGGTTTGACTGGCAGCCGACCCCAATATAGATGGGAAAAGGCGAGGCAGATGATGATGTTTGCTTGAGAAGATTGAATGGCTACTCTTTAATTGCCATGACCAGACCAACTCTACAGAAGCATTGCCTCCGAAGAAATATGAGTATGCTAAGTTTCAGCTTAATTGACGAGGCAAATTAAATGGGGCCTCACAGGTTAAGGTTGGTATCTAATGAAAAACGTGCCACGCAAACAACATAGCATTAGAGTAACATCACCCAGCGTTAGCATAATAATAATTATGTTTCCGATAATCCATTTTGAAGTTATAAAAAGCTTAACTAATCCGATAAAAAAAATAATTCTCTATTAATTTTTGAATCCCGGGATCCCGGTGTCACTTCCATGTATCATTGCATATTATAAAACAAAGTCCTCCACCGTATCCGTCTGTCTGTTTGCGATAAACTCAAAAACTACTGCCCCGATTTTCATGCTGTTTTCACCAATTAATAGAGTGTTTGTCGAGAAAGGTTTTAGTACATAATTTGTCAAGCGGACGAAGTCGCAGGCATCAGCAAGTTAATTTACACATTTTGATTCATTGGCCCGAAATAGCTCTACCTACTCCGATCAATAGAGATAACATTATAATTATCTTTTCATTAAATTCAAGATAGAATAGCTATGAAAAACGTCTGTATAATTATATCAGCTTGGAATGAATGTAACATAATTGAAATTAATTGATATAATGAGATCTTGACTGCCTGTTATTAAAGTGAATGAGGTACAAGGCAAAAAGAAAAATGAAATGGCCGGCTCCGGAATGATGCCGGAAGAAATGCCGGAACCGATGTCAAACGGCAAATTCGAGGGGTCAAGATACTGGACCGCGGTTGTTTTGTCTCTTTATGGTTGGTCCTGGTTAGGTCAAAGAGCCATGCTAATGTTAGTGGAGGTTAAAATAAATTTATTGACATTTTAAAGGACATGGTAAAAAGTGGCCTATGAATCAACACATGCGAAACCTTTACCATTATTCCTAGTTTTTTTTTTAAATTACATTTTAATGAGTAGAATAGAACGGACACTTTTTAGTTACGAAACCATTTTAAAAAGTAACTCACTTGGGTTTTATAACCCGGCGCCATTATTTTAAAATGAAACAAAGCGGTCTCAGCGCTGTAAGATTTTTAGTTACCTACAAAAAGAATAAAGCGATTAAAGCGCTGTATGACACGAACACTATTGACACTGACAGTCGATGAAATGACAGTTGACACTTTGATTTAAGTAATGTATTTTGCACCTGATATCAGGGAATCGGCCGTCGACCTAAGTTATCACGCTTTCGTATGTTAGAAGAACATAGTAACACTGCTCTACACCATTTTTTGGTGAGATAAAAAGTCTGGCAGCTCTGGGATCTTAGTCCATTTGGTATGTTTCTATTGTTTGGTATGTTTTATAACCTCAAAATCCGAAATCATTTTGGTTATTTTACAATTCTGAAAAGTGTCCGTGATTTTAATTTAGTTTCAGTCGAACATATGCATTCTTTAAAACACAGATAGTAAATTCACGTCTCTGTTGGTTCTTAGGCGAACGATGTATGGGCGATGAACAATGTCCTTTAATTTATTGACATTTTTTAATTTAATTTTTTGTTTTAATTTAATTTGTAAAATAAATTTACTGTTCGTTATTTGATTTGTGCTATTCCTTTTCCAATTGATTGATTTTATGATTTTTGTGTACATTGGGTTAATGGTTTGGGTTGGGTATTTATAATATTTATTGGAACTACGTTTGATTTACTTGTGAGGCACAATTCAGTACTAATTTAATTTATTTAACTTTTGAGTATTGCTTGCTAGTAGGGTCTAGTTGGCCCAAAGAGCTTTTCTAATGTTGGTGGAGATTCTAAACAACGTGTGTGTGACCTGTGGGGCACAGTTAGAGGTACCTGGTATTTTATTTTATTACATTTCTACATAGTATTTCAGGAGTGGATTTTGCGACAATTTTGTAGAAATTTATAATAAACCTTATTTGATTACCTTTTTGCATTGACACGATAGTAGCGTATAATATTGTCGTCGTAATGCAAAAATTTATGAATATTTTTATACATGTAGAAAAATTTTACATTTACAGAGTTGTTAATTTTATTTTTTCCTAATATTTATAATAAATTGAGTATGTGAGTATACCACGAGTATACTTAAAGTTTTCTACGAGTCCATTGTATTGACTCAGCACCCATAGAGTATAATATCGCTAACATCAACAGGAAAACGTCTGTTTATTAGTGGCAAAGGAGGAAAGATAGTTTTGGAATTTTAAGTTTCGAGGCTCGTCATTTGGTAGTATTGGAAAGGTAATAGACAAGATATACCTTTTTGTATAGGATTCGGGAATTTTCCCTACTATGTATTTAGTGAGTAAATGAGGAAAATATTAAAAAAAAGATTGAGGAAAAGAGATAAATGTCAACTTAGATTTTACGCCTTTCAGTTACGGATTTAGTTACAACGTGGGTGTGTTCCTCTAGATAGGTTACGACGTAACCTGTTTTTAGAAAAAACAGTTCCGATTTCTCGTGGTAAAACTAAACCACTATTTTTAATTTTAAGCGTTTTAGTTTTTAGTTTGGTTTTTAACCTTATGATCCGAACCGAACCTTCAAAACAGTCATTTGATTTAGTGTTTAACATTTTAAAGTGAACTCAGATATATGTCATCGTAAAATGGCAAACGCCGTAAGATTATATATAAGTGACTGTGACACGGACGGATAGACAGACAGACAGAGAGACATGACGAATCTATAAGCGTTCCGTCATTTGGCTACGGAACCCTAAAAAAGTTTAAAATTTTCCGGTGACATATACCCATATAGATTTCTTCTTATATATAAAGATATATAGAGATAGATAGATGCAACCCAGTAGACTAGTATATCAACAGCATAGTCCTTTCAGACACAATCCTTAGAGTAAAAGCGGAACATGGTCACAGCATTAAAGGCACATAGATATTCCTGCAACAAGACTCTCCACTCTGTGCAGACCGTTCCTTACAACTTGTAAAGGATACTGTGTGTACCACAAGTTCTGACTGTTCTTAGTAACGCTGTGAATGTATGCGAAGCAGTCTAGGTACTGCAGCGTTGAGTTCACTAACGGACCCGCGCAATTTCGTCTGCTTCACATTTTTTCATTATTGATTCGGTCCTATTGGTCGTAGCGTAATCTACTAGTCTATAGTTCTATACTTATATTATAAAGAGGTCAAATTTGTTTGTAAGTTTGTATGTAGGGGGTAATCTCAGGAACTACTGGTCCGATTTGAAAAATTCTTTCAGTATTAGATAGCCCATGTATCGAGGAAGGATATAGGCTACATATCATCACGCTAAGACTAAAAGGAGCCGAGCATTCATGGAATATGTGACGCAGACGAAGTTGCGTGGGTCAGTTAGTTCTTAATACAGGGCGTATTTGACATCGTAACGCAAACTTCGGGAAAAGGCTACATCTCATGCCACTAACCAAATTGTGGAAGTCATTAATCTCGCTAATGAACGGTTACAGAAATTGTCATTTTCGAGCGCGCAATGTATTGTGAACAACGCGATACAAACGCGTGAGAGCGTTGCACGCAATACATACCTACTTCACGTCTTGCACACAAACGTACATGGTCTGCGACGCCGCCGCGGCGACGCGCCGCGCCGCACCGCGCGCGTATGTGTGTATGTGGGTAACTACGAATCGCCACATGAAATTACTTAATCACTGAGAAATAACTACGGTGCCTACCTGCTGATGGTAGGAACATGTTTATGCAGAATGTTAGAGAAAAAAGCTGACCTTGAGCTATGTTTCTATCAGCGAAATGTGTTTGAATTTGGATTGCATCTAGGTATCGTCTAAATGGATGGCAACTAGCAAGGTCACCTTGAATGGAACACTGCATTACATCCTTCTTAAACATGCTTAAGAACTTGTTTTTGAAGAGCTTAAGAGAAAAGAAGGAGCCATAAGCTTAGTCTTTTAAAATCACGACTCCGATAAAGATTGATTACAAAAAATAAGCTTGTAAGTACATCGAGATCCGGTAACGCAGCTAGCTAATGAACTACCTAACTCTCTTTGAATGTACCTAAATACCTACGAATATCACCCTTCGCCGACGGCAATAATATCACATAAAATAATTTTAATCACTCAAAAATACCTACCTACTAACATGATTATGCAGAAGTTAAGGAGACTTGCTTAGTCTCTTATAATCACGAACACGACTCCGATAAGGAATGATAACAAAGCCGGCGATGTGCGAGTTAGACTCTCACACAAAGGGTTCCGTACCATAACCATAAACAAAAAACACGTTTCTTGTATGCGAGCTTTCCAATGGAGCTCTCTGTAAATTTTATTTTTTATTTGTTAGAAATACCATGCCTGAGATACAGCCCACTAACAGACAGACGGACCGGCCGCGGCGGCCGAACAGCAGAGGCTTAGTAATAAGGTTCCATTGGTTACCTACTCTTCGGGTACGGAATCCTAAAAAGAAGCTTGCAGTAGGTATTAACGAGTAACTACCTAGAACTCACCTTAGGCTCGCTCACCCCTAATCAGATAGGGTTCGAAGAATCGAAGTGGCCGGCGCCAGCACTGAGCGCGGCGCAGAGTTTCAGCGTGGACACGGGGCAGAAACGTTGGGTCCTGACGCTGAGGCCTGAGCACACTCCTCACACAGCGACGCAAACACATTCACTATGCGATTCCGCTTCTCGGCTGCGGAATCGCACTCTGCTGACACAAACACCTTGTCCTTGACATAACCCCAAAGAAAAAAACCTAATGGGGTCAAGTCTGGTGAGCGAGCTGGCCATGGCTCCCGGCCGAATCTCCCAATCCACCGATTCCCGAATGATTCGGTACCTAAGGCAGCGTCACATCATCAGCATGTTACCGTATTCTTGGGCACTGAAGTTCTCATTAAGTCCAGATGACATTTTTCAATGAAACACAAAGACACACAAAAACACGCAAGTTCACAGAAAGAAACCAAAATTTGCCTTCTCTAACGTTTCGAAAACCGATTTTTGCAAAAAAAATGCACTCGTTCGCGATCAGCGTCAACAAGGAACTGACAAAAATCCATCATTATTTCATTAAAAATGTTCTTTCGATCTATCCTTTGAGGTCGCCGACAGATACCTACATTGGACCTACAGTGCCAGGGCCGGGCTTGCGATGATAATAGTATGAAAATTCATTTTTTTGCTTTTAATTTATTAATGTTTTTTTATCGAATAATTTTGGTATTGTAAAACTGAACTTTTTTTTAAAACCAAACAGAAACAAATTAAGGTCATCAATCGTCATGATTAAGTTTCAACACCCGTGTTGATGCCGTATTTAAAATTCTGTCACATTAATTGTATCAAAGCGTACAATGGGTATAGCAAGATCCAATTGTAATAAGCATAACATTACTTATTTTAACTTATTTATTTATTTAACAATTTATGTACAAACATTTTATCAGAACATAAGAAGAAGGAAACAGAAAACAAAGCATTATTATGGTTTTACGCAATTATTAATAGTAAGAAAAAAAAAAGATTATTTTCTCGGTCGGATATCATCGTGACTCCACATAAACGCTTATTAAAAAGCGTTTTACCGGTTGCACCCAAATACGGCTCTGGCGTCCGTCGGTTTCGTCGGTAAAGGTCAAAGAGCGCGCGCTACGTGTTGCCGCCGCAATATGAAAATGGGTTTTATCGACACAAAACAAAGTAACCGATTTTCAACCTTAATCTATTACGTTAATGTTGGAAAACGGCTACTTCGTTTTGCTGTGATACGTTTCATTTTCTTTGGAATGCAGTCTTAGGCGGCATGCTTTTAACAAATCATACACGCGTGACACACATGCATACTTGTTAGTGTGTGGGCAGCTACTATGCATTGCGTTGACCTTTCGTTTGTACTTTAGCACAGCTGAGCTGATACCTATTTGTGGTTTTATTTACATTGCTCTTTTTAGTGAAACTAGTTAATTAATTATTTTTTTATTAAAAATCTCATTGCGTTAGGTCAGAATAACGATTATGAGTAGTCTAAAGTAAAAAAAACTCTTGAAAAAACTGGAAAAATGAGAAAAAAGCCGATGAAAAATTCCAACTCTGGGGTGTCCAGAATCATGCCCTGGACCCATGGAAATCGTTTGTGCGTCGATGTCAGATACACCGTGTATACTAGTTACTAGGACTTACTAGATGATAAAGCCAGTGCCTTGCATTAGTCTTTCAAATTCCTAATTCTAAGAAGGGTCAAGCAGTGCCAGATATTGACTGTTTATATATCTTATCGTATCAATCTTACATAGCGACATAATTTTACTTTTCGACATACACGCGGACGAAGTCGCGGGCAACAGCTAGCCCTTAATATATACTACTTTTCCGTTACTAGTGAGTGACAGACAACGCACGAAACTACTGCTAGTCTATTCTGTAAATAACCATTTCGATATCGACTTCACCTGAGTGACTAAGCTTACAAAGTGAACTTTATTTCACACATCATAAGGTCTTATATTTATACGAATTTGAAACTCACCTCGGATTCCGCTGTCGAGACACGAAAATGTTGTTACAGAATAGCACTGCTGATCGTAGAAAACTGAAATTTGGAATGTAGCTTCTTTATACTCCGTAGGGAAGCACTAAGGGAGGATTTCCCTGAAATTCGCACGGGAACGGAAAAAACGGGACATTCGCGTACGAAGTTGCGGGCAAAAGCTAGTGTTACCTATATATGTCACTGGAAAATGCCAATCTATCCGTGTCTGTTTTAGAATAAAAAGTTAACAATTTGACGCGATATTTTACAATCTTACTGCGATTGCCACTTTCCGGTGAAATATATGCCTTCTTCAATAATTGGGCTATTGAACACTAAAAGAAATGTTCAAATTGAAGTAGCAGTTCCTGAGATTAGTGCGTTACCAAAGAAACAAACAAACTCTTCAACTATTTATTTATTTATTTATTTATTTATTTATTTATTTATTTATTTATTTATTTAAGGACAACCAACAAAGCATACACAAAAATACATGATGAAGTACACGTGATGAAGTATATAAAGCTGAAGAGTTGGTTTGTTTTTAGGGTTCCGTACCCAAAGGGTAAAACGGGGCTCTATTACTAAGACTACGCTATCCGTCCGTCTTACACGAAGCTGTATCTGATGAACCGTAATAGTTTGACAGTTGAAATGTTCACAGATATACAACACAACAAATACTAAAAAAATAATATAAAATAAATACTTTTTTTTACTCGTTTTTATAGATATAGGTACGAAACCCTTATTGCGCGAGTCAGACTCGCACTTGGCTGGTTATTTTAATATTGATAAAACCAAGAGTACTTCAGAATGATTTCTAAAGCTTCAAGGTAATTATGAAGTACATGTACCTATGTATTTTTTATAACAGTTGACTAGCTAGAATAACTTTAATTAATTATTAGTATCTCTCCATTACCGTAAAGCCTGTTATTTAGGTTTAAATAATTGATCGACTTTTTTAACAGGAGGACTAAAAATGCCGCTTCAGGAGAATCGTATTATTAAAAACACAACAGTCTGTCAAATTTCATTTTCATCTTTATCACTTACGCATTAGGTTCAATTATTATTTTGATTGGGAAAATTTGACAGTGACGGGTTGCGTGATTTGCTTTCTGATTCTGTTAAAGTGGCCTTTTTAGAACCACAGTTCGTTGTTTATTCGTACTATTATTTGTATACTATTTTAATACCATTTTAGTAGGATATTTAAGATAATTATATAAAAGGGGGCTAACAGCCAATAGGTATAATATCAGACGTTTTACATAAAAAGTAATAAAAATATTGTTCATTTTCCAAACAAACAAACAAAAACAAATAAAATATGAAAAAAATAACACTGTTAACTTATTACAGAGTTGCTTATGTTATTGAACTTAAAGTGTTCAGAAACTTTAAACGTGTATTTTTCAAGGTATGTTCTTTCTTCTTTGAATTATATAATTATTTTGTCAGTGTCAATCCTGTATTCAATAAAAATACTAGCTGATGCCCGTGGCTTCACGCGTTTTAAAAATTATATACTTACAATCTTCCTCGAGAACCGCTATATTCATTTGTGAAAACATCATGTAAATTGGTGCAGTACTTTTTGAGTTTATCGTGAACAGACAGGCAGACAGACAGATGCGACGGAGGACTTTATTTTATAACTAGCTGACCCGGTGAACTTCGTTCCGCCTAACAGTCGATTCTTTATTTTTTTTAAATAAACGTTGCCTATGTTACTCCTTAGTACATCAGCGACCTGCCAATAAAAGTTCCGTCAAAATCGGTTCAGCAATTTTAGAGATTAGCCAGAACAAACAGACAGACAGACAAAAATTGTAAAAAATGTTTTTTATTTTTTTTATGCAAATCCGGGTAACTCTTGGCCCAAATCTCACCTGATGGAAAGTGATGATTAGGCCGAAGATGGAAGCGAGTTTCACCCGGAATCCTCTTTCACAGAGGAACTGGCTATCATACCTCTTACTGCCGGAACACAACAATGCTGTTAACATTGTTGTTATGGCGACAGACTTAGACATGATGGTGGTAGCTTGCCAGGCGGACTTAGAAAAAGTCCTACCACCAACCAAACCGAGCAAAAAATTTGCCCCCGCTGGGAATCGAACCCGGGACCTCTTGATATGAAGTTGGTTTAACCAGTAGACCACGGAGGCGGTTAGTGTCACCTGTTTAGCACCACCCGGGGACCACGTGTAGGGATTCGCTGAAGGGTATTCGCCTACGGACGCGGGTGACTCGGCTCGGTTATTTCGGTGTATGTACCGTATATATTCATTAACATGTAGTAAAAAAACGATTATTTCAATATTACAAACAGACACTCCAATTTTATTTATATGTATGTATAGAAGATGTATAGATATGTATAGATTAGTAAAAAATAATAATTGAATAGCTCACTTGGTAGCTAAACAATACAGAGGAAACACAAATCAAGCTTTCATGAAACCCAGTGAAACAAACACGATGATAAAATAGACTCGAACATTAAGTTATGACACGTAGGACATCAGGACTTTAGACCAAGGTGGACACAAAATATCTGAGGGCCAATTCTACTAAGTTTTAAACAACTTTCGCATTCGCTTGTCAATGGCAAACTGTCAAAAAAGCCTTAATTTTCATACATTTTGACAGTTTGCGATTGAGATGTGAATGCGATGCGAATGTGAAAATTAGTAGAATTGGCATTCAAGCCCGATTTACACTTCAATAAGTACAGTAGCGAGTTAACTTGCATCATCGGCGGGGTAAGTTGTTAATGTTGTTTGAACGGCAAAAGCGAGTTAATTTCTTGGCGAATCCAGTGCGAAATAGCCCCCTCTCTCACGTCTCCCGTGCCCCACCAACTTAACTGACCGTTATGTAGACGGGCGCGTTTAGTACAGTCCATAAATTTGTAAAGTGACGCGACTAGTCTTGTTCTCGTCAACTTATGACTACTCACTCCGTCCATTTGGATGCTACTTACAACTTACTTTTTATTACGTTACTGTCTGAGTTCTTAACACGCTACTGTACTTATTACGTAACTGTCTGAGTTCTTAACACGCTACTGTACTTATTACGTAACTGTCTGAGTTCTTAACACGCTACTGTACTTATTACGTTACTGTCTGAGTTCTTAACACGCTACTGTACTTATTACGTAACTGTCTGAGTTCTTAACACGCCACTGTACTTATTACGTTACGGTCTGAGTTCTTAACACGCTACTGTACTTAATATGTAACTGTCTGAGTTCTTAACACGCTACTGTACTTATTACGTAACTGTCTGAGTTCTTAACACGCTACTGTACTTATTACGTAACTGTCTGAGTTCTTAACACGCTACTGTACTTATTACGTAACTGTCTGAGTTCTTAACACGCTACTGTACTTATTACGTAACTGGCTGAGTTCTTAACACGCTACTGTACTTATTGAAGTGTAAATCGGGCAGCCGACTGCCAATTTTACTTAGTTTTAATCAACTTTTGCAATCGCATGTCATTTGCAATCTGCTAGATATATTTCAAACACCAAAACAAACACCGAAGCGTGATTCTTCTCCTATTACAAAGTATGACCTCTTCAGTCGTCCACTAAAAGCTCATTTTAAGCATCTTAGAATTCGTGAGCAATGGACGACGCTGAGTGAGTTTCCTTGTACCACAAATATTTTTGTAGAAAGGCATATGTTTATATAAATGATCTGGTTTCATTTCAGGGTGCGTGCGTTTGTGTGTGTGATACTGAAAATAGAAAAATTGCTCTAAAAACCAATGAGAAATAATTATTTTAAACAAATCTATATCTATATCTATTTCTATCTATCTATCTATACATATAATAAAACAGTAAATCTGGAGCTTGTATGTTTACGATTGGCGCGAAAACTACTGAACAGATTTTGTTAAAATTTTGCACAAATAATCCTTATAGGTATAGTCAACATATAGGCTATATATTATCACGCTATGTGCTATGGAGGGCGAGCAATAATCAAAAATGTGTGTTTTGAACGAGAAAGTGCACATGGTTCGAACCCCGCAAACAGATATTATTTTTGTATTTATTTTATCTTTGAACTGTATTTTTATGCCAAAATAGTAATAAAATGGGGGTCTACGTACTTTAAATAACATTTAAATTTTTATTCGACGTTTTTCCATGCAGTTTAGCGAGGAATAAAAAAAAAACACAACATATTAGAAAATCATGAAGCGTGTTAAGGACGGCTACTTCACAGTAAAAACTAATCAGCGCGTAGCAGGGCGGTTGTACGTCAGGTCTTGTGTTTGCCGTGACGAAGGTTCGAATCTTGCCATATGGACTTTGTTTTGGTTCATTTTTAATTCATATTTTTTTGTATAATAAGCACAAATAATTTTTTTATTATCACATTGAAGAAATTAATTATGTATTTAACATAATTAATTTCTTCAATGTCGTTATATCCGTATGAAAAATATTGACTTGAAAAGGACTACCCGGAGTGATTGAATATCAATCTGTCTGGGTAGCGGTTTTCCAACAAAATTGAGGTCGGCTGCCAGCGTTACTGCATGCAGCTGAATACCAGTTTTTTACATGGAGAGAATTCCTATCTGAACTTCACATCCCAGTACCTATCTGGGTGATACCCTTTAGCTAGACTTCTGGTCGATTTTCTGGCGTCTGACTACCCGTAACGACAGACACCTTTAAATATATCTAACTATTTGTGAAATTACTAATCGAATGTTGGAAGATTTTTTTTTTGTGTTTATAATGAAACCAATGTAAGAGTTTTTAGTGACTAAAGGGAGACACAAACCTAACGCAAGACTACAAACTCTTGCGTTAGGTTTGAAGCTGGCCGCATGGTACTCAATGGGTCGACTGAAACGTCGCCGCGTCGTGCACCATCGATGCATGCATGTCGCCTGTGGTACCGAATTTATTGAAAGTAAAATTGCATTATCTATCATTTTATTTTTTATTACATATTACATATAATAAAATAGTAAATCTTGATAGGTGTGATTACGATTGGCGCGAAAACTACCGAACAGATTTTGTTCAAATTTTGCACAAATGATCCTTATAGGTATAGTTAACACATAGGCTATATATTATCACGCTAAATGCTATGGAGGACGAGCAATAATCAAAAATGTGTGTTTTGAACGAGAAAGTGCACATGGTTCGAACCCCGCAAACAGATTTTATTTTTGTATTTATTTTATCTTTTGATATGGTTTTACACCATTATATTACCAAAATAATAATAAAAATGGATTTTTGCTTTCTAAAAATAACATTTTACTTATAATTTGTCATTTTTCCAAACAGCTCAGCGAGGAATTCTTATAGGAAGCCAGAACATGCCACAAAATTGCACATACTAATAAGATCTAATCTTAGAAATTATTACCATCACGCTATACCTTTGGGAAGGTAAGCAGTGAAAAGCCATGACATAAATATAATAGACTATTTTAGACTGGGTTCTCAACAGCGGTCGTAGCCCGTTGGGTTGTAAGACTGCCTTTCGAATGATGACATGGTGTGGGTTCGTATCTCATCAGTCGCGATTACTTTTGGATTTTATTTAACTTTTGTATTTCCTTACTTTTCTCATTCTTATTAATATTTTCAAATATTTATAACATGTTATTGTTTTATTTTGGATAGTTTAGTGTGCCAAAATATAAACGCCAGCGTTTTTAAGCGTAATTCACAGTACCTATTTTCTGTTTGTCTGTAGGTATTCCTTTTTACATCACGTTAAAAAAGTACAAAACCGCATGAATATAACTTTAACACATAAACCTGATAGGAATTGAAGCTATGTTTTAGAAGATTTAACATATCTACTACGTAACGCCGATACCCGTAATGCCATCTATTGACCGAATTAGTACCTATTATCAACTAGGTGAAAATGAAACCAAAACATATTTTTTTAGTAAGTAGTGGTACTTTCCAAGGAATTAAACATCATCATTTTCTTTAGAATGAACTTCTATTTTAATGTAAAACAACCGGAAAAGTGCGAGTCGGACTCGCCCACCGAGGGTTCCCTACACATTTGTTGGTAGGTACAAGGTAGGTATTATTTGAAATAAAGACTATTTTTTTAAAGTATTTATTTAATATGTAGCATTAACGGCCGTATTTTTATTTTACGTTGACTTAGAAGTTTGATTTTTTCACAGCTTCAAGGGACTGTAGTTCTGAGTATATTATTTCAACTCAATACCTCCTACCGTTCCCGAGATAAAGAGTCTTGATAGACAGACGGAAGGTCAACAATGTGTTCCAACATCATATTCCATAGATGGCGTTATACATTTGATCTCACTTTTTTATCGTGGAATTTGTTCGAGAGAGTCACCGCGGCTCTGGAGCACAAAGAGAATTAGAAGGAATACGGATGCGTTTTAGTCAGTAAGAGTCTGACACACCCTCCTGCTTTGCTCAGAGCGGGAGGAGTTATTTGATGATTTCCCATCCTTTAATAAAAGGGGTCACGTCATAACAACCACGATTAGATGGCAAAGTCCCATGCTAGAGGAGTCGAAAGAGTTGCATTAGTTCCGCTGTATATATAATATTGGGTTTCTAGGTTTTAAAAATATAAAATTGTTTCGATTTGCGTTCCTGGATCGAAATAAATAAAAAAAAACAACTTGATTCATCAAGAGTGGTGTGAGTTTCAAGAGCATGGTTAAGTAATTTTAGATTATAGCATGTGCTGACCGGTTGCTTCACAGCTTTGATCCATTTCTTCTGTGAACGGGGAAGCAACAGCCATCAATACGCAGAATATTAAGAAATGTTTTCAGATTTAGTTTTATGATTTCTATTTAGAAATTTCAAAACTTTGCAAAGGCACACGGCAGAAATTCACATATATTCAACAAATTGTTTAGTTTTAAAACTCTTCAAATCCCAGTGAGCCTATGAAACATCATGACCAGCCCAGGGCCAGAAATTATCCATTGCGGGCTTTACTCTCCAGTGGATCAAGGGGAACAATAGATCTCTAGGCATTTTTTTTCACTTTAAAAAACGTTACCCACGATACAGGAGAAATTCCTAGCCACACTAGGAATTTCTCCTGTATCGTGGGTGCATTTACAAACATACAAAGTCACATACACAAACGAACAGCCAGACCCGGATCAACCATTTGTAGAATAGAATAGAATAGAATACTGTCTGTAGGCCATACAAATATTTGTTCCGTGCGGGAATTGAACCCATGAAACGCGACGTAGCAGCCAATCGCTCAACCACTACGCCAATCATGTCGTTCATTGACGACACAGACGAACTCGCGAAGATAGGTTTGAGGTGGTGGAGATTTTTTTTAAGGATGGTATATCGTCAAATGACTCCTCTCGCTCTGGGTAAAACAGCAGGAAGTGTCAGACTCCTATTGACTACAACCCATCCGTGTTCCTGCTAATGACCTTTGCGTTCCAGGGTCGCGGTGACTCTTTCGAACAAATCCGCAACCCCGGCACTGGCCCGACAGATTGGGCCCGCTAGCCCCATCTGTTTTGATGAAAACTCCTTGAGCTATTTTAGACTGCCTGCAATCTATTGCCGAATTCACGTACGAAGCTGAGAGTATAAGAATAACTTTAATTAATTATTAGTATCTCTCCATTACCGTAAAGCCTGTTATTTAGGTTTAAATAATTGATCGACTTTTTTAACAGGAGGACTAAAAATGCCGCTTCAGGAGAATCGTATTATTAAAAACACAACAGTCTGTCAAATTTCATTTTCATCTTTATCACTTACGCATTAGGTTCAATTATTATTTTGATTGGGAAAATTTGACAGTGACGGGTTGCGTGATTTGCTTTCTGATTCTGTTAAAGTGGCCTTTTTAGAACCACAGTTCGTTGTTTATTCGTACTATTATTTGTATACTATTTTAATACCATTTTAGTAGGATATTTAAGATAATTATATAAAAGGGGGCTAACAGCCAATAGGTATAATATCAGACGTTTTACATAAAAAGTAATAAAAATATTGTTCATTTTCCAAACAAACAAACAAAAACAAATAAAATATGAAAAAAATAACACTGTTAACTTATTACAGAGTTGCTTATGTTATTGAACTTAAAGTGTTCAGAAACTTTAAACGTGTATTTTTCAAGGTATGTTCTTTCTTCTTTGAATTATATAATTATTTTGTCAGTGTCAATCCTGTATTCAATAAAAATACTAGCTGATGCCCGTGGCTTCACGCGTTTTAAAAATTATATACTTACAATCTTCCTCGAGAACCGCTATATTCATTTGTGAAAACATCATGTAAATTGGTGCAGTACTTTTTGAGTTTATCGTGAACAGACAGGCAGACAGACAGATGCGACGGAGGACTTTATTTTATAACTAGCTGACCCGGTGAACTTCGTTCCGCCTAACAGTCGATTCTTTATTTTTTTTAAATAAACGTTGCCTATGTTACTCCTTAGTACATCAGCGACCTGCCAATAAAAGTTCCGTCAAAATCGGTTCAGCAATTTTAGAGATTAGCCAGAACAAACAGACAGACAGACAAAAATTGTAAAAAATGTTTTTTATTTTTTTTATGCAAATCCGGGTAACTCTTGGCCCAAATCTCACCTGATGGAAAGTGATGATTAGGCCGAAGATGGAAGCGAGTTTCACCCGGAATCCTCTTTCACAGAGGAACTGGCTATCATACCTCTTACTGCCGGAACACAACAATGCTGTTAACATTGTTGTTATGGCGACAGACTTAGACATGATGGTGGTAGCTTGCCAGGCGGACTTAGAAAAAGTCCTACCACCAACCAAACCGAGCAAAAAATTTGCCCCCGCTGGGAATCGAACCCGGGACCTCTTGATATGAAGTTGGTTTAACCAGTAGACCACGGAGGCGGTTAGTGTCACCTGTTTAGCACCACCCGGGGACCACGTGTAGGGATTCGCTGAAGGGTATTCGCCTACGGACGCGGGTGACTCGGCTCGGTTATTTCGGTGTATGTACCGTATATATTCATTAACATGTAGTAAAAAAACGATTATTTCAATATTACAAACAGACACTCCAATTTTATTTATATGTATGTATAGAAGATGTATAGATATGTATAGATTAGTAAAAAATAATAATTGAATAGCTCACTTGGTAGCTAAACAATACAGAGGAAACACAAATCAAGCTTTCATGAAACCCAGTGAAACAAACACGATGATAAAATAGACTCGAACATTAAGTTATGACACGTAGGACATCAGGACTTTAGACCAAGGTGGACACAAAATATCTGAGGGCCAATTCTACTAAGTTTTAAACAACTTTCGCATTCGCTTGTCAATGGCAAACTGTCAAAAAAGCCTTAATTTTCATACATTTTGACAGTTTGCGATTGAGATGTGAATGCGATGCGAATGTGAAAATTAGTAGAATTGGCATTCAAGCCCGATTTACACTTCAATAAGTACAGTAGCGAGTTAACTTGCATCATCGGCGGGGTAAGTTGTTAATGTTGTTTGAACGGCAAAAGCGAGTTAATTTCTTGGCGAATCCAGTGCGAAATAGCCCCCTCTCTCACGTCTCCCGTGCCCCACCAACTTAACTGACCGTTATGTAGACGGGCGCGTTTAGTACAGTCCATAAATTTGTAAAGTGACGCGACTAGTCTTGTTCTCGTCAACTTATGACTACTCACTCCGTCCATTTGGATGCTACTTACAACTTACTTTTTATTACGTTACTGTCTGAGTTCTTAACACGCTACTGTACTTATTACGTAACTGTCTGAGTTCTTAACACGCTACTGTACTTATTACGTTACTGTCTGAGTTCTTAACACGCTACTGTACTTATTACGTAACTGTCTGAGTTCTTAACACGCCACTGTACTTATTACGTTACGGTCTGAGTTCTTAACACGCTACTGTACTTAATATGTAACTGTCTGAGTTCTTAACACGCTACTGTACTTATTACGTAACTGTCTGAGTTCTTAACACGCTACTGTACTTATTACGTAACTGTCTGAGTTCTTAACACGCTACTGTACTTATTACGTAACTGTCTGAGTTCTTAACACGCTACTGTACTTATTACGTAACTGGCTGAGTTCTTAACACGCTACTGTACTTATTGAAGTGTAAATCGGGCAGCCGACTGCCAATTTTACTTAGTTTTAATCAACTTTTGCAATCGCATGTCATTTGCAATCTGCTAGATATATTTCAAACACCAAAACAAACACCGAAGCGTGATTCTTCTCCTATTACAAAGTATGACCTCTTCAGTCGTCCACTAAAAGCTCATTTTAAGCATCTTAGAATTCGTGAGCAATGGACGACGCTGAGTGAGTTTCCTTGTACCACAAATATTTTTGTAGAAAGGCATATGTTTATATAAATGATCTGGTTTCATTTCAGGGTGCGTGCGTTTGTGTGTGTGATACTGAAAATAGAAAAATTGCTCTAAAAACCAATGAGAAATAATTATTTTAAACAAATCTATATCTATATCTATTTCTATCTATCTATCTATACATATAATAAAACAGTAAATCTGGAGCTTGTATGTTTACGATTGGCGCGAAAACTACTGAACAGATTTTGTTAAAATTTTGCACAAATAATCCTTATAGGTATAGTCAACATATAGGCTATATATTATCACGCTATGTGCTATGGAGGGCGAGCAATAATCAAAAATGTGTGTTTTGAACGAGAAAGTGCACATGGTTCGAACCCCGCAAACAGATATTATTTTTGTATTTATTTTATCTTTGAACTGTATTTTTATGCCAAAATAGTAATAAAATGGGGGTCTACGTACTTTAAATAACATTTAAATTTTTATTCGACGTTTTTCCATGCAGTTTAGCGAGGAATAAAAAAAAAACACAACATATTAGAAAATCATGAAGCGTGTTAAGGACGGCTACTTCACAGTAAAAACTAATCAGCGCGTAGCAGGGCGGTTGTACGTCAGGTCTTGTGTTTGCCGTGACGAAGGTTCGAATCTTGCCATATGGACTTTGTTTTGGTTCATTTTTAATTCATATTTTTTTGTATAATAAGCACAAATAATTTTTTTATTATCACATTGAAGAAATTAATTATGTATTTAACATAATTAATTTCTTCAATGTCGTTATATCCGTATGAAAAATATTGACTTGAAAAGGACTACCCGGAGTGATTGAATATCAATCTGTCTGGGTAGCGGTTTTCCAACAAAATTGAGGTCGGCTGCCAGCGTTACTGCATGCAGCTGAATACCAGTTTTTTACATGGAGAGAATTCCTATCTGAACTTCACATCCCAGTACCTATCTGGGTGATACCCTTTAGCTAGACTTCTGGTCGATTTTCTGGCGTCTGACTACCCGTAACGACAGACACCTTTAAATATATCTAACTATTTGTGAAATTACTAATCGAATGTTGGAAGATTTTTTTTTTGTGTTTATAATGAAACCAATGTAAGAGTTTTTAGTGACTAAAGGGAGACACAAACCTAACGCAAGACTACAAACTCTTGCGTTAGGTTTGAAGCTGGCCGCATGGTACTCAATGGGTCGACTGAAACGTCGCCGCGTCGTGCACCATCGATGCATGCATGTCGCCTGTGGTACCGAATTTATTGAAAGTAAAATTGCATTATCTATCATTTTATTTTTTATTACATATTACATATAATAAAATAGTAAATCTTGATAGGTGTGATTACGATTGGCGCGAAAACTACCGAACAGATTTTGTTCAAATTTTGCACAAATGATCCTTATAGGTATAGTTAACACATAGGCTATATATTATCACGCTAAATGCTATGGAGGACGAGCAATAATCAAAAATGTGTGTTTTGAACGAGAAAGTGCACATGGTTCGAACCCCGCAAACAGATTTTATTTTTGTATTTATTTTATCTTTTGATATGGTTTTACACCATTATATTACCAAAATAATAATAAAAATGGATTTTTGCTTTCTAAAAATAACATTTTACTTATAATTTGTCATTTTTCCAAACAGCTCAGCGAGGAATTCTTATAGGAAGCCAGAACATGCCACAAAATTGCACATACTAATAAGATCTAATCTTAGAAATTATTACCATCACGCTATACCTTTGGGAAGGTAAGCAGTGAAAAGCCATGACATAAATATAATAGACTATTTTAGACTGGGTTCTCAACAGCGGTCGTAGCCCGTTGGGTTGTAAGACTGCCTTTCGAATGATGACATGGTGTGGGTTCGTATCTCATCAGTCGCGATTACTTTTGGATTTTATTTAACTTTTGTATTTCCTTACTTTTCTCATTCTTATTAATATTTTCAAATATTTATAACATGTTATTGTTTTATTTTGGATAGTTTAGTGTGCCAAAATATAAACGCCAGCGTTTTTAAGCGTAATTCACAGTACCTATTTTCTGTTTGTCTGTAGGTATTCCTTTTTACATCACGTTAAAAAAGTACAAAACCGCATGAATATAACTTTAACACATAAACCTGATAGGAATTGAAGCTATGTTTTAGAAGATTTAACATATCTACTACGTAACGCCGATACCCGTAATGCCATCTATTGACCGAATTAGTACCTATTATCAACTAGGTGAAAATGAAACCAAAACATATTTTTTTAGTAAGTAGTGGTACTTTCCAAGGAATTAAACATCATCATTTTCTTTAGAATGAACTTCTATTTTAATGTAAAACAACCGGAAAAGTGCGAGTCGGACTCGCCCACCGAGGGTTCCCTACACATTTGTTGGTAGGTACAAGGTAGGTATTATTTGAAATAAAGACTATTTTTTTAAAGTATTTATTTAATATGTAGCATTAACGGCCGTATTTTTATTTTACGTTGACTTAGAAGTTTGATTTTTTCACAGCTTCAAGGGACTGTAGTTCTGAGTATATTATTTCAACTCAATACCTCCTACCGTTCCCGAGATAAAGAGTCTTGATAGACAGACGGAAGGTCAACAATGTGTTCCAACATCATATTCCATAGATGGCGTTATACATTTGATCTCACTTTTTTATCGTGGAATTTGTTCGAGAGAGTCACCGCGGCTCTGGAGCACAAAGAGAATTAGAAGGAATACGGATGCGTTTTAGTCAGTAAGAGTCTGACACACCCTCCTGCTTTGCTCAGAGCGGGAGGAGTTATTTGATGATTTCCCATCCTTTAATAAAAGGGGTCACGTCATAACAACCACGATTAGATGGCAAAGTCCCATGCTAGAGGAGTCGAAAGAGTTGCATTAGTTCCGCTGTATATATAATATTGGGTTTCTAGGTTTTAAAAATATAAAATTGTTTCGATTTGCGTTCCTGGATCGAAATAAATAAAAAAAAACAACTTGATTCATCAAGAGTGGTGTGAGTTTCAAGAGCATGGTTAAGTAATTTTAGATTATAGCATGTGCTGACCGGTTGCTTCACAGCTTTGATCCATTTCTTCTGTGAACGGGGAAGCAACAGCCATCAATACGCAGAATATTAAGAAATGTTTTCAGATTTAGTTTTATGATTTCTATTTAGAAATTTCAAAACTTTGCAAAGGCACACGGCAGAAATTCACATATATTCAACAAATTGTTTAGTTTTAAAACTCTTCAAATCCCAGTGAGCCTATGAAACATCATGACCAGCCCAGGGCCAGAAATTATCCATTGCGGGCTTTACTCTCCAGTGGATCAAGGGGAACAATAGATCTCTAGGCATTTTTTTTCACTTTAAAAAACGTTACCCACGATACAGGAGAAATTCCTAGCCACACTAGGAATTTCTCCTGTATCGTGGGTGCATTTACAAACATACAAAGTCACATACACAAACGAACAGCCAGACCCGGATCAACCATTTGTAGAATAGAATAGAATAGAATACTGTCTGTAGGCCATACAAATATTTGTTCCGTGCGGGAATTGAACCCATGAAACGCGACGTAGCAGCCAATCGCTCAACCACTACGCCAATCATGTCGTTCATTGACGACACAGACGAACTCGCGAAGATAGGTTTGAGGTGGTGGAGATTTTTTTTAAGGATGGTATATCGTCAAATGACTCCTCTCGCTCTGGGTAAAACAGCAGGAAGTGTCAGACTCCTATTGACTACAACCCATCCGTGTTCCTGCTAATGACCTTTGCGTTCCAGGGTCGCGGTGACTCTTTCGAACAAATCCGCAACCCCGGCACTGGCCCGACAGATTGGGCCCGCTAGCCCCATCTGTTTTGATGAAAACTCCTTGAGCTATTTTAGACTGCCTGCAATCTATTGCCGAATTCACGTACGAAGCTGAGAATACAGGTCCAGCTCTACCACCTTTGGGCACGCCACAATCGCGGCGGTAAGTCCCCTTTTGACGAGTGGCAAAAGCGGCGCCGCAGCGTCCTCACCTTCCGCCCGACACAGGTACTCACCGGTCACAATTGTTTTGGGAGATAACTGTTTCGGTTTCATCGGGAGGACACGACCGGGTGTCAACACTTTAAGGATCACCTGGATGACACGGTGGAACATAAGTTGGATGTCTGCCCTTCGTGGGCGGAGCACCGCTGGGTCCTTATCGAGGCGATAGGTGGCGGCGACCTCTCGCAACCGGCCCTGATTCAATCTATGGTCCGGAGCGAGGATGCATGGGAAGCGGCCACCTCATTTTGCGAAGCAGTAATGCTAGCGAAGTAGGAGGCCGAAAGCGTGAGAGAGAGGAAAATCTCACGCCCCAGCCGCCGCAACAGAAGAAGACGCCCTGGGCGAAGGGAGAAATCGGACGATTCCCTGCCACCGTAAGGCACCGGGTGGCACGCTGTCCGACCAAAACCAGGCTCGAGTCAACGGCGCGTTGTGTTCCACGCGCGCCTCTTAGAGATAATACGTATTGTACGTATTGTAAACGGGGCCTACTAGGGCCAGTGCCTGCCAGGGTAGCGGAATTTTTTCAAATAGTCACCGCGGACCTGGAACGCAAAGGGCACTAAGAGGAACAGGGATGGGTTTTAGTCAGTCAGAATCTGACACTCCGTTATGCTTCGCCCAAAGCCGAAGAAGTCATTTGATGATTTCCAGTCCATAAAAAAAGGCTGGCTAACTTAGCCAGGACACCTGCGCACAACGGACAGAAAAGAAGTCTAACATGGTGCGGATACCGGAGTCTGTATAGTAGTGTCGGTGTAGTATATCTGTTGCAGGGGTAGTTTGCTGTCTGGTGTCGGTTGGTGTCTTCCCATGTCCAACCCACGTTTCTCATTACGAAAAATTATTAGGGCTGGTGGAAAAGAAGAGGTGAAACAACCAGTGCCTTGCATAACACTCTTCCAAGTTCCTAATGCTAAGAGGAGTCAAGCAATACTAGATATTGACAGTTCGTATATCTTAGTGATCTAACCTAACGACATTTTACTTTCCGACATACACGCGAACGAAGTCGCGGGCAACAGCTAGTTTTGCAAATAAAAAAATCGTATGCATGGGGGAAAGTGTTGAAATTCCTTCAGCATTTGCAGCCAGTAGGTATATTTGTTAAGTCAAACTTTTCTCTTTTTTAACCGACTTCCCCAAAAAGACGAGGTTCTCAATTCGGTTGTATGTTTTTTTTTTGTTACCTCATAACTCCGTCAAATTATGAACCGATTTGAAAAAAAAAATGTTTTATTTGAAAGGCTATATGCTTGCAGATTGGTCCCATTTAAATTTTTAACCGACTTCCCAAAAAGGAGGAGGTTAAAAATTTCTAAATAAAAAATATCTTTAATTTCGTAAGTCGTTTGTATTTTTTTGTAAAAAGTTTTTGATGTTTCAGTACATATCGATATCAAACCTTAATGTATGCT
Source organism: Ceramica pisi (assembly GCA_963859965.1). Taxonomy (NCBI): domain Eukaryota; kingdom Metazoa; phylum Arthropoda; class Insecta; order Lepidoptera; family Noctuidae; genus Ceramica; species Ceramica pisi. Next base: position 3,207,481 of record OY982530.1, read on the forward strand.
TAGTCGGTAGCGATAGAGATGGCATTGGAGAGAGCGATACTGAGAGTTTCCTTGCAGGATCGATTCAGGAACGATGATATCCGCAAGAGAACCAAGGTTACCGACATAGCCCGAAGGATCGCCAAACTGAACAATGGGCGCCCACATTGCTCGCAAAACTGATGGGGCAGCAAAGTTCTGGGGTGGCGATTGTTTACAGGAAAACGTAACGTTGGAAGACCTTCCACAAGATGAACCGATGACTTAGTGAGGGTCACGGGTAGCCGACGAATGGAAGACGCACAGGACTACTTGTTGTGGTGAAACTTGCAGAAAAATTATGTCCAGCAGTGAGGGCTTTTAGCAAAATCAGCTGCGTGTGTGATTATGATGACGATGATTTTTCCCAACTAAATTGGGGTCGGCTTCCATTCAAACCGGATTCAGCTGAATACTAGTATATTACCTGAAGCGGCTGCCTACCAGACCTCCACAACCCATTAACTGGGTAACACGGTACTCCTTGGCAAGACCTTGTCATATTTTCTGGCTTCTGACTATCCGACTGTCAAAGATCTGTAAATGACAGCCGGGACCCACAGCTTAACGTGCTTTCCGAGGCACGAACCCATCCACAGACCAACCTTGGCAAGCGATGTTTACCCTTAAAGATCGACCTGTGCTGCTGTTATTATTTAGCCACGAGCTCTACTCGCTGTATTAACATCTTATAAAAATCTAAATCTCTTCAGAAACCAAACTAAAACCGTAAAGGGAAACAAAAAACAAACAAATTACACTTTCACAATCAGAAAATACAGAACGAATTCAAGCTGAAATTGCATTTTTCACACTATAGACTATACCGACAGCGTTAATAATTTAAACGCTAGATTTAGTTTTAGTAAAAGCCTGCGGAAATACATAGCTATGTACATGTGATTCTTTTTATTTCGTTTGCGAGTAGTTTTCACGACAGCGCCCGCATGCATGTAAGACCAGTTTTATTTATGTTTGTAAATTTTCTGACTTTTCCTGTGTATTTCAGCTCATGTCAGCTACGGATTGATATTTGTTTACCAACAGTTGACATTTACGCAATCCTATGGTAACTTTTCTCATAGAACTTTACCTAAGGGTCCTGAAAAGCTTAAGATTTTGAATATCATCATCTTTACTTCATCAGCCTATCGCAGGCCTCTCCTAGTGCACGCCATTCAACTCGATATCTAGCATCGCATAGGTTACTTCTAGGTAAGCGTGCTCCACCCACGAAGCAAGTACAAAGGCTTACTATGCCTATGAAAAGAAAAAAAAAATCTGGTGATATAGTGGTCAAACGCGTGCCTTAAAAAATAAAAAAAAAAACAAAAGAAGAAAAAAACTCTCATCCAGCTGCCATCAGCCACCCTGCGAAGATCGTCGCTCCACCTAGCTTGAGTGCGTTCTACCTCACATTTGCTGATTCACGTTCTCCACTCAAGAACTCGTCTTTCTAAACGGTTATCGCTACTACGGCGGTTTAACTTTATCGTTGCTACTTTCAATTCGGTAAAATTTTCAGTAATATTCATCAAAAAATATTCATATGATTTCCTCCAGACAGCTACACCAATACAAGGAAAATCATAAGAAAAGCAACTAAAATCCAAACGCAGTGAGTTTTCCTTGACAGTCCCTGAACATTAATCATAAACCATTCTCTGACCATATTTCTTTGATGTCATACAGGACACCACTATCAACCATCAAGGAAACAAAACATCACAAATAAGGAAAATCTCGAAACACAATAACACATTCACTATCTCCATCCGATTATATCTCTTATACTTTTCAATGAACAGAAATATAAAAGTAAAATATCATCCTGGCCAAATTTCAATCACGGTTATTATCCTCAAAGGAAATTAATAAAGTTCGGGCTGTATTACACTACTGTGTAAGCATACACTACGTCCGTTTTGTGTTCCTCTCATGGTTTAGTAAGACAAGGCCGGGATAGGACTACGCAAGTATAAGTGTCCAAACACACTGTGCCGAAGGTACGCGACGGAAGTTGCGTGACTGATTTTACGTTCCAATGTATTCGGCTGATGTGACATACCATAAGTGCCGAACTTACGCGGCAGAAATTCAGTCGCGCAACTTTGTGGGTATTTTGTGTCTCAAGCACTGTCGTGGCGTCCTGTCGCGTTATCTAAATAGCCGGACGGACAGACGCTCATTGAGACAGTCAGAAGATTGATACATAAAGACGGTCGCAACTTAACCGCGATATTTATTTTTTCTAATTCAAACAAGGTTTAGGTACCTATGAACACAACAAAGCACGTACGTCGTGTTCAGACAGAGGCAAAATAAACACAACGAGCGGCCTCCCGCTGCTCCCCGCCCCGGATCTTCGTCGGCAATCAAACCGAACTTCGGTCGCGTATAGTATGTGCTCTACAGAATACGTTGCCGCTAAATTGCCGCTGAACTTACGCCCGACCGAAGTTCGGCTGTACTCTTTATGCAACGTAATTTCGGTATAATGTTTCGCCAGTAATCCAAATAGCATTGCAGGCATAATCATGCCGAACTTCGGCCGCATATCTTCGGCATAGTGTGTTTAGATACTAATGGCTTAACGAGCTTTCCAAGAGACGGAGGTGTCACACTACCAACTTCCAAAATCCAGGCCGCTATTGGGAAAGGCTTATGTTTAACTTACCACCAGATATAGTAACAAATAGCAGACAAAAGTAGTAAATGATCACCAAAATGAAACTCGCATTTGTAAAATTATAACCAAAGTTTTAACACTTTGCTATCCTATTTAAGTAAAATGACTCCAAGTAAATCATGAATAACCCAAAAATAGTAAATGATCACCAAAAATAAAACAAATCTGACGCTCGGCGGCCGCTACCGCGGCACGCTCGCTTCGCTCGCTCGCCTTCGCGCGTTAATGGTTCTAACCTAACCTAACCCACATGTTTCACCAGCCATAGAGGGGATCTGACGCAGACACGTTACTATAGAATTTGAATATTATACTAACTGAATATTAATTTGCTCGCTAAGATTTGGTGATCATTTACTAAATTTGGTGGTCGAATACAATTTAAAGTGGAGTCGTGACTATTTTTCTGGTGTTAAGTAGATATTTTTGATTACAAAACTAAGGGTATCAATGCATTTTATGGTGGTCATTATATTTATCCCCATTGGGAAATATCCAATGAAAAATTCAAGTAACCACAGTCTCTAAGTTTCTCAACTTAATATTCTGTCTCAGGGGTACTGGAAGAAACTTCTATTGTAGTAAGTAATGCGAATGTACTCTTCTCTCTGTATATAAATTTATTTGATAAGTTTATTGCGTAATAAATAAATAAATAAACACTTTTCCCGGTCAACTCATTGTAACTCAGCAGTCCCACTTCCAACCACAAAACTATAAACTATTCAATTTATGAAACTAACCTAAATATTTTCACGACCATTATCTATAAAGAACTAATAAAAGAAGTGCATTAAAACATTTCCTTGAATATATTACGCGATTTTATTAAAAACTAACACGTTTTACGATTCTTTAGTAGAGATTGGTCGGAGATAATAAAATGTTAGAGTTTATGTCCCTTGTATACGGCTAGATTTTTCGGGTCAAATAAATTTCTGGGAACGTGCGAGGAGTACGGAATGAATTATGTAGTTGTGTCGCTGATGATAGAGACATTACTAGGTTGAACGTTTTGAGTATTTTTGTGAAGAGATGGTAGTTGAAATCAAACATGTCGAAGTGAGCACTTAGGCGAAGTGAACGAAAAGTGAGCTGTCAAACCATACAAACAAGATGGCATGACAGCCTGTCTATTCTGTCGACCACTCACCGTGTTCACTTAGGTGAAGTGGACGACAAGTGAGTTGTCATTCCATCTTTTTCTTATGGTTTGACAGCTCACTTTGTAATCACTTCACCCACGCCTTCACTTCGACATGTTTGCAGAATCGATCGGCAGTAAGTTAGCATTATTTTGCTTATTTGAAAAAAAAATGGCTACGCAAAGTGAAAGATCGACCTACATTTAAAAAAACTTTTTTTTTTTCAGTTATTTGCGGGTTTTCTTGCATCATCTCATAGTTATCGACTAGAGCAACAATTTCTTTCCTGAACAGATTTTTCGGAAACGGTGCATCGTAGGACCACGGTGTCTCAGAGCTCTAAAGACTCCTATGGACTAGGTTTACCCGATACTGCAATAAAATTGAAAACTATCCGAAAAAGCTCCTAAAACTTCGCCCCTAGGATGACCCACTAACCATGCAAGAAAATCCATGGACAATCTTTTAAACCAGTTATCAGTGTTTTAAAAAATCATGGTAACAATCCTCATGACATAATTAATGACTGAAATTATATAATTTAAAAGAGATTGAGTCTATACAATGCAAATAATAATCTTACAATCTTCTGCAGGTCCAGCAATGTTTTTACTTCTTAATAAATGTTTGGGCGCTTTAGTCGTTGTGGAGCGGACCAACATTGGGCTAATCATTTATATCATTTCATACTCCCTTAGTTTATAATTATGCTTGTTTGCATAGTTTTCATTTTATAGAATTTCTAAACCTCGTTTCATTTAGTTGTAATATATGTGGCGGTATTTTATTTTTAATCTTTAAACAATATCCCACGAAAGATGTTGCTACTAAATGCTGCTGAACGGATGTTGATGAAACTTTACAGCTAGCACAGGCTTTATATTATGAAGAGGACCTTATTGTACGCGGGTGGAGCAACGGGCGGCAAATTGTTAGTTGTAAAAATAAAATTATTATTATTAATTAAAAAAACTCGACTGCTTAAAATTAATGAACTAAAATAAAAATAAAAATTTAAAATTGCAAGTTACTTTACATTAAACTCAGTCGGAGGCAATGGTAGTATGTATCTTTGGTCAACAAAACATTTTAGTTAGTTAGGTAATTTTATTTCCAACTTTTTAGTTAGTAACAAATACCTATAAATATTAGTGAGAACACCAATTCAAAAACTTTATATCGCTTTATATCCCAAAATATTATTTCAACTGAAAAATGGTAAAAGAAACCTTACAGTGATTTTTAAATAGCTACTCAATGATACCCCACATGACATAGTTTGTTGATTTTCATTTTCACAATATGGCGTCCAGTAGTCGCCATATTGAATTTTCACTAACGTCATGTCTTTAGTGACACTTGCCAGAAAAAGAAGAATCGATTGACCTGTGAATCATAAAAATCAGCCCCGATTTTGGTCTGTATAATGCTTCAAAGGAACATACAAACATACATAGGCTGATAAACACATTCTTTGCGTCGCGCAGTCGCATGATACCTTATTATTTCATACAGAGAAATCGAGTGTTTAACCTTATCATGAAATGAAAGGAAACTTTTCCAATTTCAAGAATATGTTATGGAAAGTAAAAACTGCTCAGAAAACGATCATGAACGATATCAAGGTGATCGAATAATACTAAAATAAGAAAAAAATAAAAGGAAGAAATTAACAGAAACGAACCCCAATTTCAAAGTGATCCTCTCAATCTTCGATTAGAAACCGTATTCGCTGCGTGAAAACTGATTATTATGTTTAAAAAGGCGAGCTGCAAAGACAGCAAAAGAGCTCAGAATTTCGTTTTGCAAAAGCATTTTTGTATGTTTTTTCGGCTATTTGCATTCGCGATTTAAATCGTTCGCAGTTCAGAGTGCGAATTGGAAATGAACGAACTTTTTAAATGTGCGTATCGAATTTTAAATTTTGATCACGGTTTTAATAAAATTCTGAGTTCCAATTTACTTTTTTGAATATTGCAAATTAAAGTTCGTCGAACAAAAGTCAGCTATCCATAGGCGTATCTATTTCATACGTGTGTTGACTATCAAAATTATTTGGGTTTTTGTTGGTCCTAACAGTTTTCCATGGGTTTTTAATGAAGAAGTCTGGATCTTAAAAAATAAGTTTACATAGACGGTATCAAACAAGAAGCGAAGTGTAATCTGTAATTTGTGGACTAAATTAGTTTGACATTGAGTGCAGGATAACTGTGGTGATTCGGAAAACATTTTTTTTACTTCTGATAGGCACAACTTTGACCACTATCTCACCTGATGGTAAACTTGATGGCGAAGAAGTGTAAAAACTTGTGAGTAAACAATAATAGACATACGGTCGACTTTTAAGGTTAAGCAACACTTACCAAGGTTGTACCATGAATGGGTTAAAAAAACTACAAAGTAAAAAATAACTTTAATTTCGGAAGTCGGTGTTTTTGTTAATTTGTTCGTTTTTTGACACCGACTTCCGAAATTAAAGTTATTTTTTACATTGTAGTTTTTTTTTTTTTTGGAAGTCGGTTGTATTTTTTTGTAAAAAGTTTTTTTATTTTTCACTTTTTAGTGGTACCCCACACCTAATAACACCACTGCAAAATCGCAGAAAAGCAAAATACAAACGCACTAGTTGCCCATACGATTTTCGAAAGCTCTCCTCGACTTCTCTGGGATGCCATCATCAGATCCTGGTTTCCATATCATGGGACCATTTGGGAAGTATTCCCTTTCCAACAAAAAAAACATTTTAAAATCGGTTGGCAAGCGACGGAGTTATGCCCGAACATACATTAAAAAAAAAATACAAACATCCGAATTGAGAACCTCCTCCTTTTTGGGAAGTCGGTTAAAAAGCAAGGAATTTAAACTGACTAAAATAGGAAACAAAGCTGTATGACGTCAGCTACGCGAGCTAAGCCAAAATAACTTAGATGAACAAAAATCTTCTATCATACACAAAACAGCTTAACTCCAGCCTTACATACCATCTTAACAGAGTCAATTTTCCTTCATCCAACTTATCTCATAGTACCCTCATCCACTTCCAAAACAAAACATTGTGCATAACGGATGTCATCTAAATCCTTAAAAATATGAAGGATTTGGGCCTCGGCTCGCAAACGAGGAGACTTCAGAGTGGATCCGCCGGCAGAATATTAATAAAGAGGGCAGATCTTATTAATATTGATGATGTCACTGGCGGAACATGACAGATTATGTGTAGCTTTGCGTCTCTCAATCAGCGGACACAAGTTTTGAGGGGATTTTTTAGGAGGCTCGAAGATGTGATTAGTTTTGGCGTGATTTTTTTAATTAATGGGGACTAAGAAATGATGTTATAACAGCATGGATGTTTTTGAGAAATCTCGTTAATATTTCAGCCAGTTTTAAAAGCAGACACCAAAGTGCCAATTTTCAAGCACACTTCACATCACAGTCGCATCTGTCAAAAATCTATGAAAAACTGGACAAGTGCGAGTAGGACTCGCGTGCAAAGGGTTCCGAAGCAATTAAATTTTTTAACATGTTATTTTAACACTGCAGACTTTTAATAGGTTTTCCTGCAGTATTTAGTTATAGAAATTTTAGGCTCAGCAATTCCAGACTTCTTCTTCAAAACTTTTTTTATTTTAAAACCATCATAGTTAAGACATAAGCCCTTTCATTTCATATGTAACACGATACAGTTTGAAAAACTTTTTTATATTATTTTCTTGTTTGATCCTCAAAAGTGACCCCCATACTAAACATTAGTTTATTTACGTAACGTGACCGTGCTTGGGTCACAGAAGTCTTTATGTATACCAAATTTCAAGAGAATCGATCTAATAATTTCGGGTAGGTAAAAACTGGCTATGACAGGCGGACATACCCCAGTGATCCTATAAGGGTTCCGTTTTTTGTTCGGAACCGTAAAAATGAAGTTTCTTCGACAGATTGCGACTGAGATGCGAATGCGAACGTTGCTTAAAAATAAAAATCGGCCCTTTGAAAAAAATATCGTGTCTGCTGAAATAAAAGCAAAGGGATACCACTTTAGAAATAAAATATCAAAGATCCTTTCACTCATCTCTATAAAAAGGCAAGTGAACGTCCAAATACAAAAAGAATAAAAAAAGAAACCTTACATCCAAAAATAAATCAAGACCAATCTCTTAATTCGTTTCAAGATTGCCTTGCCAATACAATAACAGAAAACCTATCGCATCTAGAATAAATCTCAAACAAATCGAGGCCGCGACCCGACTTGAATAGCACCAATCAATGAATACTACTAGGAACATTAATGTCAAAGTGCTCAGTACTCTCGCGTTTAGCGAAGCATCGTTGCCAAGTACTTTTTTCGTAACCCGGGCCTCTAATTGCTCGACAGAAAGATTTATGCACTCAATCGACAATTGTGTTTCAGAATGATTCAGTCCTTCGAGCCGTATTTTTGGTCCTTCTCTCTTTATTTGCGTTGCTAACAATACTCCCAAATGATGCTTTGAATTTCGAACGTCGTGGAATTTACAAAATGTCGCTTTTGTTTTACTAGGTTTGACGAAGATTTATGTGTATTGCACATGATATGTTTATTTAGGAATTTGTCTCTTGGTGATTGGATTTCTCCGCAGGGTCAGACGTATTTAGGTCAGCTTTTCTAGTTAGAAGACTGCAAATCCTACTTCCTTTATACTTTATCTATACTAATATTATAAACCGGTAACATTTGTTTGTAAGTTTGTATGTAGGGGGTAATCTCAGGAACAAGTAGTCTGATTTGAAAAATTCTTTCAGTGTTAGATAGCCCATTTATCGAGGCTTTAGGAAGGCTATAAGCATAGACATATCATCACGCTAAGACTAAAAGGAGCCGAGCATTAATGGAAAATGTGACGCAGACGAAGTTGCGTGGGTCAGCTAGTATTATTATAAATACGAAAGTCTGTTTATTTCGTTACAAATTCACATCTTAAGACTAGATGTGTGGTAAAGACTTGGGTATAAAGCATATCTTTGAGCGTAATTTGTTTTTGAGAAATAATTTGCAAGTTTCACGTGGGAAGAATTTCATTAATGTGCTTATTCAAAAACTGCCCCAGTGTGAAAGTTTAAGAGTCGCCATAATGGCGTCAAAATATTAAATAACTCGACTATGAACACTGTTGCGTGCACAGTTTTATTGGTATTTTTGTCAAGTTTGTATTTTCAATACTCCTAAAAATAATTAACATTTATAAACATCAAAATCACACCACTAAAATGTATGTTAGCAACTGAATAACAAACAGCGTTATATATTCCCAATAGGATAGTCTAGCGAAACAGCGAAGCTTCTAATTAAGTAGGAAATGAGAAGCACGCGTGCAGACACAATGTGATTAAGCGTACAGAACGGTCTGAGGAGAATTTTGTTGAAAACTTGGTCCTAGACTCTTGGTTGTATTGAATAGTGCGGCTCGGAGGATTCATTGCTTGTGGTCCAGGCGAGAATAGTGCTGAGAGTTTAGTGCTTTGTCTTGAGTGTTTACAGAATATATGCTTGAAGTGAAGGGTGTGTTTTGTTTGGAAAAAAGTGGTGTATGTCGTACAAGTTCTTTTTTTTAAGGATGAAAAACCACGATTTGACTTCTTCGGCTCTCAAGGCGTGTCAGTTTCTTATTGACTAAAACCCACCCGTGTTCCTCCTAATGCTCTTTGCGTTCGAAAGCTGCGGTGATTTTTTCGAACAAAGCAGCACCGAGGACTATTACAACAGTATCTGTTAGTGATGCAGTATTGAGGGACTTTAAAAGAGACTATGACAGCTGAGTTTGTTTCGGTGTTTCTTCTCAGGGTAGTCAGCTAGGAAACATCGGCCTCATCTAGGAAAAAAATATTGTCGTGTAAAAGAGTTACATGTAACCTATTTGCAAAAATAAATATGATTTGTGATGATGATGGTTTTTTGAAAAAATATGGCCCTTTTATGAATTATATTTAAAAAAATACGACGGTGAAAAGGTACGATATCTATACTATTTTTAGAATTTTTGAAATTCTGGAGCTGTTTTTCTTTTATAAAAAAAAAGAAAACTTATAATATGTCACCGTATTGTATGAAGCAGACAATTCTAAATAAAATACAGCTCAGCGAATATTTTGTTGCCATATTTCGTATGCGTGTATCGCACAAACTTTTATTCTTTTTCCCTTGTGGAATAAATAAATTGCGTGCAAAGGATCACGGTAAGTTCTATGTGTTTGAACCTTCTAATGTTTTACAAGTAGATACGACGATAAGGCATGGAAATTGAGATATTCACTTCGACGGTAGGCTTGAATTTCATTATTCGAGTGTTACTTTTTTATCCGATTTATAAATAGCCAGCAGAGGGTTCGAAATATGAACCATCTGGCATTTGATGTTGTAGCTTTATTAAGTTCTCTCTTTTTTTCAAGGATGTAAAACATCAAATGACTCCTTCTGCTCGGGCTGGAGCAGAAAGGAGTGTCAGACTAAAACCCATCCGTGTTCCTCCTTTGCGTTCTAGAGCCGCGGTGACTCTTATTAAGTGATCTACATTTGCAAATCTAGAATATAAAAACCAAAATTAAAGGCAAGGTGTTTCTAGTACTGAACCGATCACGAAACAATCGGTTGCTTATATAACGATAATATGCGATGTTTCTAGGATAGGCTACGTAAGGGAAGTCCGAAAGGGCCGACGCCTGCCGGAGTCGCGGGATTATTCGCAAGAGACACCGTGGCTCCGGAACACAAAGGGCAATGAAGGAACATGGATTGGTTTTAGTCAGTAGAAGTCTGACACTCCCTCCCGCTACACCCAGAGCGGGAGGAGTCATTGGATGATTTCCCATCCATAAAAAAAAGGGAAGTCGCAGGAAAAAAATTACCCACTAAAAATTATTTTAACTTCATAAACAGAGTGGTTGGTACACAGCCGGAAATACTCAAATAAAGACAAAATTCCCAAAACACAACAACGAAGACTTCAAAACTTTACGTTTTTGGCAAAAACAATTTCTATTATATTTATCACCCTGAGGCAAAAAAAGTTTGAAAACACACATTTAATTAGAATTTCCAAACCTCTAAGCATCAAAGGAATCCACAAACACTGTTTCATGATAAAAAAGGATTTGAATATGACATTGTTCAAAAAGTTTTTTTTTATGGAAACTAAAGTCAATGGGGCGGTGATGGGAATTGCTTTAGTCCTATGTTTTATTAGGGTGAATTAGATTTTGGTTTTCGGGGTTTGTTTGCAGTTAAAGGATGTTTGGATATGATTTAGCTTATGCTCGCGACTTAGTACGCGTTTATCCCGTTTTATTTCTCGGGAAATCCTCTCTTAGTAATCCACGACACTCCCTCAAGAACCTACATGCCAAATATCAGCTTTCTACGACTAGTAGTTTCAGCAGTGCGTTGTCTGCCAGTTACTCACTCAGCAACGAAATAATTTTATATTTTAGGAGTATGTTATAGAGGTGTGGTGCACGTGTCATCTAATCTGCTTTGCCTTTAATGAGGTTAAGTTAGGTCTATATCCGGATGCGGCTGAATAACAGTACCTATTTTACATGGCCGACTGTCTGACCTGTACAACCGGTAAACTGGGTATTACAATACCTTTCGACGAGATTGGTGTCAGGTTTGCTGGCTTAAATCACTGTCAAAGTTCTATCTACCTTCGACGCTCGGGACCAACAGCTTAACGACCTGTCCGAGGCACAGAGAATTCTCAGTATGTTTAGATAGTCACCTTTTCATGGACCAACTGATTGAGCTGACGTTGCACCACAAGCTGTTCTCTGGGGTTCTTCTAAATGTCTGACAGAGAATTACCGTATTATTGCAGTCAAATTCAATCCTTTCAATAAGTTCAATCCTTCTAGAAAATCTTTGATTTTGCCAAGTTTTAAGCTTTTGCTGAGGCAGAATAAGCACTCTAATGAGCTTGAGTTTTTTAAGTACTGGAATTCACCTACAGATTTTCAAGCATGGACGAAAAAAATAAAGTTTGTATGAATCGTAGCAAGTGATGTTTTGTGGTTTGAACGATCTCAGGTCATTTTTGTTAAGAAAACTTTTAAATATTTTGGTCTTGAGTGGTATTTCATGATTTTTGTGACAAGCCTGCCACAGATTCCTAACTACTGCAACTTCTGAAAACCAGAATATACTGTCTTGGATCCCGCAAAGAAATTAATCCGAAAATAACAGCGGAGGAGTCGGGAAAATATAATATCTACATACCATCTTATCAAGCAGGAGACAGAACAGAACTAAGTCAATAGGCACCAAGGATTTTAAAGGTATATTAATTTTGTTTCCAGTAATAGATATGGCAAAAACTGCTTGAAAGCAGGGACATTCGTTCTACAAGGTCAGTATAGTCAGAACTCCCGATTAAACATGTATAGTATCTAACATAATATTGTTTTATGCTTGCGACCGCTTAATCACACCTGGCAGTAAATCTTTGATGGTTATTAAAAGTGAATGACCTTCTATCCTTTGGTTAATTTCACAATACCTCTCTAAAATGCTTCCAGAATACTCCATTGTCACAAAATGGTCCTTTACTCTGAAAAAATGCTTCAAAGCCATCGACGGTGGAGCCGATGTAAAAGAGTGGAATGGCTTTAAATTGCTGTAAAATCGTTCTGAATTGTGAACAATATTCCCTTTTCTTTCTAGGAAGTACAGACAATGGCGCAAATATGATTTTTTTCCGCTCTATTTTTGGGGATTTGTAGATTTTGAACAAATTCCTAGAACTCTTGCAGCACTGCTACAAATACAAATCTTAATATATGTACCAAATAGTTTTACCTTAGATATATACAGTACTAGCTGTCCCCCGCGGCTTTGCTCCCGTCAACTGGCTTCCCTACCTACCCATTTTTTTTTGCTTTTAAACCTTTCCTGTATTCTGGCGAACTATAACAAAAAAAAAATACCGAAATCGGCCCAGCTGTTCTTGAGTTATAAAATTACAACGAAAAGTGGCATTGATTTTTATAAATATAGATGTGTAGATGGTGTGTGTGTGTGCGATGGTGTTCACGTTGTATGGCAATGCTGTTTCAATCTATTAAGTTCGAAATCATATTAACAAAGAATAAGCATTCTCTTCTCAAGAATAAGCATTGCCATATAAAGAAGCGATGTTGCAAAATATGTTCTACTCTCTTCCTATTGACAACGATGTGGATGATTTGTTTAATACACAATGAGTTCTTTTAATAGAAATTGGTATATAATAATTATTATTGATCATTCAATTTAAAAATACTCAATTGTTTTATTAAACTAGTTGTTTATTAGCATATACATTAAAGTAGTTACATATTATTGTTTTTTTTTATCATTCTGACTTTCCCACGAACCTCGTTTACAAAGATTTCAACAACATTTTCGGATAAAATTATTCAAATCACGTCATGGGCTCACTTGATCTGAACACAAAGTAATCTGAAAGTGTTGACGGGCAGATAATAGGTTTTCATTCATTTGTGCCCAATTATCATTTTGGGACTATCATATTTAGAACACTGAACAACCTTAGGAAACGTGGAGTTAAAAACTGATCATGTAACGAGAAACTAAACGACGATAAATTAATAAGGTTGTTGCATACAGCTTGCATTTAAATTCAGAGCGCGGAACCTAATTATTTTATTAATAAAAGTTTAAAAATTTAGTTGTAGACAGCTTAAATACCGCGTGTATTTGACGCACAAACGATTTCCATGGGTCCAGGGCAAGAACTCTGGACACCCCAGAGTTTGAATTTTTCGTCGGTTTTTTTTCTCACTTTTTAATTTTTTTCAAGAGTACCACATTCATTCGTTCATTTTATTCAGATTGCTCTATAGTGAAAGTAGTTAATAAATTTTTTTTTATATAAAAATCTCATTGGGTTAGGTCAGAATAACGATTATGAGCAGTCTAAAGTAAAAAAACTCTTGAAAAAAATGAAAAACTGAGAAAAAAGCCGACGAAAAATTCCAACTCTAGGGTGTCCAGAATCATGCCCTGGACCCATGGAAATCGTTTGTGCGTCGATGTCAGATACACGCGGTAAAAAGGTAGGAAGGTTTTATCCTATCCTAATAGTCCTATTTCGTAATCCTGCACCTATGTTCCAACTTATCTTATAATAATACTAGCTGGTCTGGCAAACGTTATTTTGCCATGTAGTTAAAAAATATATACACGATACAGTATTTAAGTCAAGGGTGAATAGGTTACTTTTAGGCAAGCGTGCTCCATCTTAGACCACATCATCGCTTAACATCAGGTGAGATAGTGATCAGACGTATAAAAAAAACAAAATTTCACGAAAATCGGTCAAGCTGTTTCGGAGGACTTTGATAACAAAAACTGTGACACGAATTTTTTATATATTAGAAGATTATAGATATTGTGAAAGTTTATGAATTTGTAGATTTACCTATTTGTTACTCACTCATGTTAAATTACTGAACGGATGAATGAATGAATGGAAACAATGTTGCTTATATAACAAATAGACCATAATTTACAGAACTACATAATTATACGAGTAATAAAACGCGGGTGGAACCCTGGAGCGCAGCTACTATAACTATACAATGTACAGTCCATCTTGTCCATGTCCTAGCGTTTTATAAGAGAAAAGATGATTAATAATGAAACAGTATTCCTTATTTTTAAATAAGCTTCCAAATTAAGTAATTTATATAAACGGTCAGTAAAAAAGAAGATAAATTACGTCAAATGTGTCACAATTATCCATAAATCTGTGTAGTTGAATACCTAAAGAAATTATTATTAAAATTAGCGAAGAGAAAAATCATGTCCTTCGAAAGTCCATTCGCAAGTTTCGTTTCCTTGCAAAATATCCAATACACTGTTGACCCAAATAGGATATTGTTGGGGAGAAGTCTCGCATAAATTTTGTTTTCTCGCACATTTTATTCACAAAATAATGGTAATTTATTCGTATTTTTATTTAAAAGGTCGCATTAATAAGATTGTGTGGGACGAACTTATTCCGCGCATTTTTTCCCAATTCAAAATGTTATTTTATTATGTATGTTATTAGTATTAGCTAATGAAGTACATTTGTAATATCATAAACTTTTTCAAGAGCAAATCCCAAGAAATATGATTGAGGAAAATACTCCGTACAAAAAAAAAAAGATATTTAATCTTTTTTTTGTACTGAGTAACATATCTCTCTGTTTAATTGGAAAAGCAATTTAGCATCAACTCTTCAAAGTAAATACAAGAAACCTTTTCAGGATTAATATCTACCGTTCATCTAATTCAAACTCGTTGCGAATCCTCGCAGAAATCTTGTTTTGTAAAGAGAAAACTTTAAACATAACACGACAAGTTTCTGGAAAGTCTTTTGACATGCAACTGAACGTTTCAGACAATACATACCTTTCTAAAACCATGTCGGGGTCTCACATCCATTCAGTTGCGATCATCTCACTCGAGACATCGTCACGTCTATGATGAAAAGGCGAAAAACACTTCCTAAACCTAACTTCACTGTAACTAACACGAACTAGAAACTACTTAATTTAAGTCACAGAACAAAATTTACAACAGCAAGGAACTTTGTCTTTATAATATTGTTTTAAAACAAACACGGTCTCGGATTTAGAATGACTCGCACCACAAGACGTCCGCGTGTGGGCCCGGTCGCGAGGCGACTGACAATATTACCAAATATGAACCTAATTTTCCCCAGATCTGTGCGTGTGCCGGTGAGGAACGGTTTGCGTGCAACCTTTTGTATTAGTTTGCAAGGCTGAAAAGAGATGGCGTTGAAAGAAGTTCTCGTGAATATTTATTAGGTTTGAAGTGTAACAAAATGTTCGTTTGGATTTCACGTATTATCATCTAAGTAGGTCAATTTAAATTTTATAAGAGTAAACTTTCGTCAAATGTGTGTTATGTTGTATTCATTAAATTGCTCAAATAAAATTGTTTTGAAGACAAGCTGATGAAACAAAATAATAATTTTCTTATGGTATTGAGAATTTCTTTAGCTTGTGTATAATGGGATTTCAGACAACTGGTGGAATAAATATTCAAGTTAAACCTGATTTTAGTGATTCTGCAAAAAATATATGTAATGTTATTCTTGAAATATAAATATCAAACAAAATTAACTTCTAATTTATTAATTAACTTTCTTGTCCTTCGTTCCACCACTTTTTCAGAAGTACAATAAAATAATACTAACCAAAATATGCAAATTGTATGCTAAATAATCTCGAAAGATAGAAAAACGGTTCCTTTATTTGATTCTTTTTTGTGCTAAATAAGATTTAAATGTTTCTCGAGGAAAGACTAAAAATAAAATGAACGATATAAACTAACATTACTGGATATTTTCTGGAAATATATCCCTCTTAGGACCGCTGATATTATTGCCATTTTATGGCTGGTGCAAAACATAAGCTGATCTGCGGATGAAAGGACTATTTCGGTGTTTAGTGATAGCGTAAGGACCAATTCATAGGCTTTTGAGAAATGTATTTTTGGTTACTCGCTAATGGACTTCTGTTAGCTATCATAATATTATTATTCCAATGGAACTGAAAATTAATTTGAAAGATCATGTGTTTTAGAAAAGGATACACAATATTTTATTTACAGCCACGATTATGTAAGTTAATTGGTTCATTCTAATACATACTAATAAATTATTGTTACTATTGGACCTGAGGAACAATAAAATTCACATATTGTTAAACAACGTTCGCATCTCAAGCAACTACTGTCAGAAAAATCGTAGAACTCTTTACATTTTGACAATTTTTTGGCTTTGATTGTCACTAAGATGATATTTCGTCTTGAATTTGAACGCTTTGTGAATAAAAACATTTTCGTAGCACAAATACTACCTACCTTTTGCTTATAACATTTTAATACCTTCATAACAGTCACATTGCGTCAGAAACAAAGTAGGACTAGGAACACCTAATCAAAACTAAAACAATCCCTTAGTAAATATCATCTTACGACACACAAGGGAAATTATGAAATGATTTATTCTTCGCTGAGACCGCACGGAGAGTAACGAGGTGGAGTGCTATTGTAGTGAAGTTCTCGTAGCATACTCCAACTCGTAGCAATGATAGTTACGATGTTACTACGGCGTAGCACACCGCGTAGAGGGTCTACGAGTGTGCTACGAAAGAACTACGCGGTGTTTGTCTGCTGGTTGTTTACATTTCGTCGATATGAAGCGATGTTGGGTATGTTGATTGTGGGAGAAATGTTAGATGTGATGTGTAGACGTAAGATGGCTTTGGTTCCTTTTAGTGCGTAGTTTAATTATTGATGTTTAGTTGGCACGATTCGATGGAATTCTATAAACACCAAGTCATTACATTTTTAAAAGGCTTTTAATTGCATAAAACGTGGGGAAAACTGCACAAAAAATTAGGCTGTTAAAACGGATAGTTCGTTGAAAATTCATGTCATTAGGATTATTGGGACTGAAAAGGTGATGTAGCTTTTTATGATAAGTTTTTGGTCACGACTCTGATGCTAGCTTTTAGGTTCTAATTCCTTTTGCAGTTTAGAATCTAAAAAGTTGTAGTTTTTGACACAATCTGCTTCATTTGTTTAAGCTTCAACCTCGCAAAACTTTTAATTGTTTTTGTGTAACTAGTTTTAATTTTGTAGTTTTAGATGTCCAAATAGGATTTCTACAATTTTTATAAACTTTTTTTTATGAAAGGTGTGATATTAAAATCAGATTATCTCTAAACGCCAAAGTCTTATAAACCGCAACGCTTGACATTAGAATTCAGTAAGAGTGGGATATTTTTGCGCTATGGACACGATTTAGTATCGTTTTTATTTGTTTACAAGAAATATATACGGGTTCTGCGGCATTAAATATCCACGTTTTCTTTTATTTCTTACTTTTCCCTTTTTATAAGGGTTTTCGGTTACCTTAATATTTTTAGGGTGTTTGGTTGTTACAAAAAAATTCTTGAGTCATACTTTTTTATTATTTACTTACAAAGTAAGGTTGGTGCACCTGGGATTTATTGTTTTTTTATCGCGCCTTCTAGGGTTGAATGTGTTTTTGATCCATCCCAAGTTTGGTTCTAAATTAATTATTTTGAGTTGGCATCAAGAATACGTTAAAGAGTAGACGAGTAATTTTTTATATATTTTTGATTGATTTTCGTCCGCCAATGGACGCAAACAGAAACCACCGCTTATAAAGGCAACCAATATGATCTGGCGAGGCTCGCGGGTAGCGGAGGGATCCGAATCGATAGATGTGGCGACTCTTTGAAGGAGGTCCAGCAATGGACGTCTTTTGGCTGATATAATGATGATAGAAGCAACATGAAGCATGACTGTGTTTCCTTTGTTTTACAAGAACCGTGACAGAAACAGATATTTTGGGTTCCATCTGTTCAGCTACGAAACCCAAATACTAAGCCTTCACTTTACGTCCGTCTGTCTACATCGGGTTTTATCGTATGAACCGTTATAGGTAAGCCGTTAAATTAATAATTAATTAACAGTAAAATAAACGGGGCAGCTTTTTATTTTTTGACGGCACGGTTGGCGCAGCGGTTGAGCGATCGGCTGCTGCGCCGCGTGTCGTGGGTTCGATTCCCGCACGGAGCAAATATTTGTATGCCCTACAGATAGTTGTTCCAGGTCTGGCTATTTGTGTATGTAAGTTTGTATGTTTGTAAACGCACCCACGATACAGGAGAAATTCCTAGTGTCTAAGTATTAAAAAAATCAAATCGTACAAGAAACGTATTTTTGGATTTTTATACGGAACCCTTTGCCTTATTCGCACTTGGTCGATTTTGAATCAATTTAAGTCGCTACTTAAAGAATTGTTCAACTATTTTGACTGCTTAAGACAAGTACTCAAAACAGTTGAACATTACTTTTCATTTCATAAAAACACTGCAAAACAAAACTCTTAGAAATAGATTCACATCCAATTACCATTTCAAAATTGTATTTTCTCTGATCAAGGCTAATAAATAAGAACCCCACGTGTGCAACAGCAAAGTTTCCAACAATTTTATCTGTTTTATAAATTCAAGATGGCGTCTACCGTTAAGAAAACCGATTTATCTCAACAAGTTAGCGCGAATGTTCGTTTTCAAAGGTTTTGTTTGTATTTTTTATTTCTTGTGGAATTCGCTTTTTGTGTTCGTGTATTGAACGAATTGGATTTATTCGTTAGCTATGGTAATGCTCTTTTAATACTGCAGTTTCAAAACTCTGGCTGTATGCATTGTATTTAACGTGCTGTGTTTTCTGCTGCAGATACTTAAATGCTCTTTGCATTTATGATTTTTGTCTCTTTTTGCACATGTTTGGTGCATTGTTGAGGATACTATTTATGCTTTTGTTGAAGACTTTTATTCAAGAAAGAAGACTAAAGAGAAAGAATTTTCTGTACTTCATTCAGAAGCCTACAATAATAAACAAGGCAGTCACTGGACAGCTTCGATTAAAACCTGTTATCAATATAACACACAGAATAACACAGAATCGTAGTCTACAATAAGGTGGGTGAAACTCTGTCTTCCTAGATAGGCTACAAAATAGCCTGTGTTTAGGAGACACAGTTTCAATCCCTCAGCACAATTGGGTCTGGTACGTGTTACTTGTGCAGTTTGGCAACATTATAATTGTCAAACGCATAGGCACGGAAAATCTACAATGAGAAATTAATCAAGGAATAATAAGTGAAGGTTGTAGTATTATTTTTTACTTACTGTATCATTGTAAATACTCATTTAATTTAATGTTAACTAGTTATTGTTCTTCTATTGTTGCTCTCTCTTGTATTACTAAACAAGAAAAATTTTTCATTGTAGGTATTCAAAAATTTTCCGGGGTTTTCGGGGTAATGTAGGTGTAGATAGGTTATAAGCGCTCAGCAAGCGACACGTTAAAATGTGGCTAACTAGCCACACTTGACCTCAGTGTAGCGTTGCGCCGTCAACGGACACACGTCATGCAGGTTTCACGTTTTTGAAGATCGAATGTTGTATAGGTAACCTATCTACACCTTTTTACTTATAATATCATTGGGTAATGTAGTGTGTGTCTTATTGTTTTGTACTTACGCTCTCTATAAACTTCCTAGATAAATTAATACATAGCTGCATAGCCATAACTTGATTCCTAGATTCTTTTTAACTTGTATTTTCTAAGTTTTTCTGCAAATTAACTATCTTCAATGCTTTGTTTACATTTCTTGTATTATATTTGTGAAATGTGAGGTCACATATAGCACTCACCTACCTGGGAGGGGAATGCGTGCTAAAAGGGAAAAGGACAAATAAATAGTATTAAGGTTTAATGATTACACAACTTATAGAAAAGAACGGCTGATGAATGAAAAGGATGAGTGGACGTAAGATGGGAATGAAGTCTTCGTTGAAGGACCGGAGGACTGGAGGGTCCGTTGAAGAACCGGAGGACTGGAGGGTCGTCACTCTTCAGAAGGCTGGAGAGGATGGGCCGAGAAATGTCTTCATCCCAGGCTCGTTCAGCCCAGGCATCAAGGTGTCCTTTGAATGCGACAAGGAAAGAGGCCGACTTATAAGGTTCCGAGGAGGCAAACTTAGAAACGTCCTCTAAGTCTACTCTTAATATAGGAGAGAGGGCGACTTCTCTGGTTCCTAGGAGGTAAACTGTCCTCTCAGCCACTCTTAAGGAACTTTTTCGACTTGTTGCTGATCTCAGCTCCAAACGTAGACTGACCATTTTTTTACGACGGCTCTCAGATGAAGGCTCGCTTTTATTTTGAATTTGATATGAGTTTCTAGAATTTGATGGAAAAGAAAAATGGACTTTAAGAAGGTCTGATAACAATTTCATATGCGACCTAAAACTCCTAGCTAACTTCAGAATAGAATTAAAAAGAAAACTAGGCTTGTCCAACTGACATAATGACATAATACAAGAAATGTAAACAAAGCATTGAAGATAGTTAATTTGCAGAAAAACTTAGAAAATACAAGTTAAAAAGAATCTAGGAATCAAGTTATGGCTATGCAGCTATGTATTAATTTATCTAGGAAGTTTATAGAGAGCGTAAGTACAAAACAATAAGACACACACTACAAGGTTGTCATTCGTTTGATAAATTTCGGTTACGTCATAATATCAAACACATGCTATACAAATTAATATCTTGAACTATATCAATAAAAAATAAAAAAAAGTTTTTTTATTTGGTTCTTCAAAATAATTGCAAAAACAGTGTATTAATATGTATTACGAGCCTCAATATTCACGCTTTCAGAAAACGCATCCATAAGTTGCTATTTTACGTTGATTTGAAGTTCTCTCGAATTTAGTCGTGTCATACTCAATGCTATCGAATAATGTGATATAGTTAAACAAAAATGTATTATTAATATGTGTGTGTGCCCTTATGTACCTCTAACCTCACTCATATTCGAAATGAAACGAACGATTTGAACGTCAACTTTTAAATAAAAACAATCTCCCGAAACGCCCGACCGTCACCAGTTCCAAGTGTTTAATTACCTCTACAGATTATTACCAGCAATCCTCTCAGTAAACAAGATACATTCTCTGCACTCTGTACCAAAGATCCGCCCAATAATCTCCAGCACTCCAAGTTCTAAGGAACATAAATCAAAGTTCAACAATAAGATAGAAAGTCTTCCTTTGGGACAAAGCCTCCTAGACTGGGATCCTGAACAAAACCTTATGTTTTGGTGTAAGTTGAGAGAGTACGCGGGTGTGAAGTAATTAATTTTGAGAAATGTACAGAAGACCTATGCAGTGATGAAGCTTTATTTCCAATTATTAAGTCAAAAATGGTATCAGGAATCACGGATGACAATAAGCGAAGCTGGTTGAATTTATTTATTATTATTATAAACTTTATTGTACACCAAAAATTAAATACAATAGGAAACTTAGAACTAGATACATACAATGGGCGGCCTTATCGCATTTCACGATCTCTTCCAGGCCACCGATTAACAACTTTTTAAAACCTAAATTACTGAAACCTTTCTCGAGATCCACTCTATTCATTGGACAAAATAGCATTTAAATCGTTGCACTAGTTTTTGAGTTAATCGCGAACCGACAGACAGACGCCGCGAACGATTTTGTTTGATAAAATGTAGTGATGATTGTGAAACATACCCATTTTAAAATGACTCTAGTTGGTATCCAGTCTACTATTGGTTCGTAGCTTTGGTACATAATCTGAGGGCCAATTCCAATAAATTTCATGCAACGTTTGCATTCGCATCTCAATCGCAATCTGTCAAAAATGTATGGAAATTAAGGCTTTATTTACAGTTGGCGATTGACATGCGAATGCGAAAGTTTTAAAAAAAATAGTAGTAGTAGTAAAATAGGTCTTCTGGTTGAAAACCATAAAAGCATTTTTATTAATTACCTACTTATAAATATTGCAAAACCGTTGAAATGAAAATTTCAATAATGGGTTTCATTTTGAATAGAAGAGGAATACAGCCAGTTCAATAACAATAATTTTGTGGTCAGGAACAGCCATATTATGTAAAGTTATTTCAAGAAATTATCTTGTAAGGTCGCGAAGAAAATGGGAAACAAGATTATCCATCTTCAGCAATTCATGTCATAAAAGTATTAAATGCCTGACAAAGGTCAAAGACCCTCAAACCCGCGAATCATTTACAACTTGCACCATCATTAAAACTATTTTAAGTTCTGCACTTACCATATTTACGAAAGCTCCGTAACGTCATACAAATAAGGTCTTATTTAACAGCTACAACTAAGTTTGTGCCCTCAAAAATATCCGCCTGGCGGAGGTGTAAGAGTGAACAGATGGAATGACTTTAAGCCGGAAATATCTTAGTTGAAATAAAAGTGACAGCCTAACATATTTCCATGTAAGAATTTCAACAGATTTAAAATATTTTAGAGAAGCCTACATCTCGTGTCTGAAGCTGAGTGGTATTCGGGAAAACATGGAGTGTTTGACTTGGCGTTTTATTTTTATAGGTACTGCCATCGGTTTTGCCCGTGCGTGAGTTGGAAATTATCCCAAGAAAAATGAACTACCGGGAATACTATGAATATTGTGCTTTGTTGTAATCTAGGACACGGTGCTAAGTTTTGATACAATCCTTAAAACGTAAACTATTTAGGCCTGCGTTAGAAAAACATGTCATCCTCGTAGTAATTCCCAAAATGCTGAGGACAACATCAGATGCGTCTCCAATTTATAGGGTCTTCTGCAATGCATGTGCACGCCTTTGTACATTTGTTTTCCTTGACGTATAGGTTTGCTCTTGAATGTAGTCTAGGTCAAAGGTGACACATACAAAGTTAACGATGGAGTGAGCTTACCCGCAGAAGCTTGTTCACTTTAACTCCAACCTTCTTAATTGTGTGAGTATTAACTGGCTGATGCTCGCGGGTTCACCCGCTTGACAAATTATATACTACTAGCTGACCCGCGGAGCTTCGTGTGCGTCACATTTTCCATTATTGCTCCGCTCCTATTTATCTTACCATGATGATATATATCTTATAACCTTCCTCGAAAACTGGGCTATCTAACATTGAAAGAATTTTTCAAATTGATCCAGTAATTTCGGAGCCTATTCAATTCAAACAAACAAATCTTTCCTCTTTATAATATTAGTGTAGATGTAGAAAGACCTTCCTAGAGAACCACTCTATCCATTGGTGAAAACATCATGAAAATCGGTGCAATAATTTTTGAGTTTATCGCGAACAGACAGACGTGGCGGAGGTTTTTGTTTTATAATCTGTAGTGATTTTGGTATTTTTCCGTGAGTTCGTATTCCTTCGAGTATTGTAAGCCTTGCATCTAAACAACCAAACGCACAGATGTTCAGATTTTAAGAAATAAGTAAGAAAGTAGGATTATGAACTAAAAAAAAATATTAATTATGAACTTCTCAAAATAAAAGAGAAGAGCTTTCAAACACATCAGCCTGTAAATAGTAGAACTGTATTTTATTGTTTGTTCCTTATTATTCATAACTAGCTGACCCGGCGAACTTCGTTCCGCCTAACAGCCGATTCTTAATTTTTTTTTTTAAATAAACCTAGCCTAAGTTACCCCCTATTACACAGACAGACAGGCAAAAATTGTAAAAAATAATATTTTGGTGTATGTATTAATATTCATATACATGTAGTAAAACACGGTTATTTCAATATTACAAACAGACACTCCAATTTTATTTATATGTATGTATGTATAGATATATATAAATTCATATTGATATTCAGCTGAATTCCGTTTGACTGAAAGCGGACCCTAATATAGTTGAGAAAAGGCTAGTCAGGTGATGAACTGATAATTAATGGTTTTTTATAATATATGATATTTTTTCAGAGATTTTAAGCGTGATGATGATATCCATCATCACGCTTAAAGTCTCCAAAAAAATTGGCTGACTTTCACCTACAAACCTCTTAGCAAATGATAGCAAATAGACTGGATTGTCCTTATATGCGGCACTGTTGTGACAGACAAGTTACATAATAGTGTCGCATATAAGAGTTTGTAACTGCCATGTATTATGGGGAGAGAATATTGCCATCAACCGGTCATAGACTGACACTTCAGACTGCTACTGAGAAATTCCAGATATAAAACCTAATTACACTTTGCTCGACCCGGGAATCGAGCCCAGGACCTAGGATCTTCTCAGCAGTGGGGCTAACATCCAATCGACCAACGAGGCAGAAATATATCATTTTAAATATTCAATACAATATTGCCACAAAAATACATTATTTATTTCACAATGTTTCCCAATGTTTTACCGCAAATACCTGTCCTCACTGACATCGAAAAACCGATAAAATATTGCTAATTATTACAAGTTCTGCGAAATCGTTACCCAAATAAATTGGGAACGAATTGTTTTTATCGCAAAACGTGAATCCAAAAGATATACGATCCGAATGTCTGCAGTCAATGGGTAATTACAGGCGAAACTCATTCGATTTTTATGGGCGACCACTTTTTTGGCACCCCAGTTTATTGTTGAAGTTATTGCCGAGTTTTAATAGGTGATATCGTGATCGGGAGTGATGGGTGAGCCAGCTGAATCTACAATTCAGTGCACGGAAACTGGGAAGAAGTTTTTAATGTTACGTTATCTTGGATAGGTATTCGATTTATAAGTTTCAATGTGGTTTATTTGCCAGTACTTTCTGTAAACATATCACCGTAAAATCTTAATTGAAGTGAGCTTAAAGTGAATAGCGATTCCACCATGATAGAGACTTGCTTTTGCCAACGACTTCGAACGCGCATAGCCTATTTTTTCCGTTCCCGTAAAAAATCCGGAAATTCTCTCTTGCTCTCTTACACTCCTTCATCATCTGCCTAGCCTTTTCTCAACTATATTAGGGTCGGCTTCAGTCAAACCGGATTCAGCTGAGTACCAGTGTTTTACATGGAGCGGCTGCCTACCAGACCTCCACAACCCATTAACTAGGTAACACGGTATTTTTTGGCAAGACTGGAGTCAGATTTACTGGCTTCTGACAATCCGTAACGACTGCCAATGTTCTACATATGTCAGCCGGGACCAACGGCTTAACGTGTTTTCCGAGGCACGGAGGCAACTCGATATGTTAAGTTGGTCACCCATCCACAGACCAACCTCGGCAAGCGTTGCTTAATCTTGAAGATCGACCTGTGCGGCTGTTGTTATTTAGCCACAAGCTCCTCTTCTTACACTCACAAAGGAATCAAATTTAAGCTTTCTTCGACCACAAGTTTCGGCTGTGCGTTGTCTGTTAACCACTCAGTCACCTGTAATGGAAGATTTTTATATATTAGGATTGCTGATTTCCAACTCATTCACATCATTACAAGTGCGGAAAGGCTGTCATTGCATAGAGTTCCGACAAATGTCTACCCGAGCCGAGGCACAGCCGAA
Organism: Ceramica pisi; assembly: GCA_963859965.1. Classification (NCBI taxonomy): domain Eukaryota; kingdom Metazoa; phylum Arthropoda; class Insecta; order Lepidoptera; family Noctuidae; genus Ceramica; species Ceramica pisi. Next base: position 3,233,299 of record OY982530.1, read on the forward strand.
GGCGAGGGTTGACAGTCGGAACAAGTTGCAATGACGGTTCCGCAGGTGTACTGAACGACTATTTTTAATACAGTTGCGAAAAATTGAAGCAATTTAATAAAATAATAATAACACAACAAACAAGTAAACTCGCAAAGAAATTTCTTGAAAATGGCGCCAACCGTATATGAGCAGTTTTTTTTTCTTCACCCGTTTTGGTAGGCAAAGGGAACTATCCATACAGCTTAGTCTTCAGTAGATTTTATGATTTAATGAGGTGAAATGAAATGAAACCTAACCTAACTCATTCAATTAAATCATTAAATCTGATATTGAAATAAATTAGTAGCTTCTTTTAAGAAATATACGTATTTGTATGAATCACAAAAAGTCTTTAGTATAAACTTCATGGTTGGTTTTCCTTTTTAATAGACATTATTTTGACAGTTGGGAAAGAGAACGCACGAGTTCGGGAAAGATAAAAAAGAAGCACTAGTATGTAATAGCCCACATCCCGAACGCTATACGTCCCTGCAATACACCACTTTTTGAGCAACTGTATTAAAAATACATTTTATACATGTTAGTTTACTTTTAATTTATTTATTTTTTTCTTTACTATTTTTATGTCCTTGTAATCTTTGGATGTCATAAAAACATGTAACATTGTAAGGAGAAGACACTAGCTCTTGTAATATAGTGTACACTAGCGCAGTAGCTAGGGAATTCATAAAAAACGTTTGTATAATTTGTGTCAATAAAGATTTATATAATTGAAACTGACACAAATAGATATCATTAAAAAAAAAATAGTTCCCCTAATGTCGAAGTGTCATTGCCATCATGATTCCGTTGTGAAAAAGAGATAGTACTATGCGTCTCTTGTATATGTCTTTTAGCTAATTTGATGATTATAACGTAAAATTTTTGTATGTTTTTAACAAAGTGCCAATTCTACTAATTTTCACAATCGCATCGCATTTGCATCTCAATCGCAATGTGTCAAAAATGTATGAAATAAGGCTTTTTTGACAGTTTGTGATTGACATGTGAAAGCGAAAGTTGTTTAAAAATTAGTAAAATTGACCCTCTCGTTGAGTGAACGATGTACAGATGTGTGCCCCACACATGGAATGAAGAAAAAAATATGTGTATTTTTTTAAAGTCACAAAATCTGCCTAGTAGAAGCTCCTCTTTGTTATCTGGCCTTGATTATGCCACCGCTTACCCTTGCACTTGAAAATCCACTCCCGTTCCAAAAAAATAAAGTGACGGAGCGTGAATATAAAAGATAGGCCGAAAAGTACTTTCGAACAAAATTGATCCATTACTGCTGAAGTGCGAAGCGGGAGCGCGTGTGAGCTACAAAATGGGGGTTAATGGTCTAAGGATCACATCTTAATGCAAAAGCACCAATTAGCGTTTTCACTGTGCAAACATTGCGAGAAGTAAAATCGTACCTTATTTATCTAGTGACAGAGTCTGATATAAAAATACATTTTTCAGCGCGACCTTAGCGCTACGTGCAGTTTGATTTAGACGCTTGACTTTGAACTTTGTGATTTGGAAATTGAGTTCATTTTGCAATGTTGTTAGTCGGCAGCGGATAAACATTATGGAAGTGGGGAGTAAGAGGCTGCAAGACGAAATGCTAAGCTTGTGTTGGTTTGAATTACAGAAGGAGCGTTTCCACTGTTGTGTTTGTTCCATATTTCCCATACCGACTGTTTGGAAACGCTATATTTGATTTGTGACGTCATAAAGCGACTTCGTCTTTGATAGTGATGTACTTTTAAAAGTGGAACGTGACGGCGCTGCCGCCATTTTGGTTTTATGTGTCTTTTGTTTCTGTGTTTTATTTGTGTTCGGTTTCACATGAAATCTTGCAATGAAGGTTTTACTGTTGTTTTATCTTAAACGCGGTTTAAGAATGAGTAATATGCAAAAATGTTTTTATTTAAGCTTTATTAAGTAAATAGGTGAGATGAGTAACTTTTCCGAGGAAGTACGGAAACAATAACGATTTGTTATCTGTCACATCAGTTTGAATATTTTTGCTGCTAATTTTTTTTAGTGTGATAGCTCCTCTTTTAATACGCACGTCATGAGTACTGGTCAGTACAAAATAATTAAAATAAAAATCCATTATTTGATCCTGCTACATTACTTCATAAATTACAATTTTTATACTATAACACTACGTTTAATTATTAGCAAGGTCCCCAAGTTGGGTAAAGGCCTCCTCCAATGATGTCCACTTCTTCTGGCCAGTATACTGGGTTCTATTTCGGAACGCACGTTATGCGTTGGCTATTTTAGACTTGAGTTAAAACATCCGCCATGTTTATCGTATAAGGCTAACGACCTTTGCTCAGCATAATGCTGGGGCTAGTGTTTATAACAGCCACAGAGGCGATTTTTATGGAACACCATTGATTGGATCTCATCAATCGGAGCAGCATACCAATTAATTAAAAATAAACAAAAAAATATGAATTGGTAGATCAATTCGAAACAAACGATTCTTTGAGAGTTAAATTTGCGCAGCTCGTTGAAGAACGCAACATATTTTTTTTGTCTAGGCGATTTTTATCAGTCATTTTTGTGCTAGAGATTGTCTCATTAACTCTTTGTATTTTTCCTATGTTGCGCCTGCCCATCCAGTCCAAAAGACAGGGAATGTCACTTGTCTAGAGCCCCTCTGGGCTATCGTAGACAATAAACTGTTGCCAGCTCAAATTTAAGAACACAACACTAACTTCCAAACCCATAAATACAAACAGTACTAAACATTTGGCAGCTCGCAATAAGATCGTTATCACGCTGTCAGGGAAGCCTAGCTTCCTAGCTGGCACTTTAAGTGCCGACGTGACTACCGTCCGATGCGATACGAATGTTGAGAAATAGTGTCAAAGACTTCGGTGTCGATATCGATGAAAAGACGTTAGGTGCATCCTTACTGATATTAAAATTCAGAACTTCTTTAGAAATTATAAATGCCAAAAAGTTTCGAATCCTAATTTCTGTAATTGCAAAATTGATGTTTGAAATCTGGGAATGTAATTAAACAAAAAGATACATCATAATCAAGTCGGATGCTAATTGCTTAAGATTTAATGTTCAGTAAAGATAGGAGTATGCATGTATAATAAGATACATTATGTTAAAAGCCGCTTTAGTTTTCGTATGACGTGAAGACTGTCAGAACTTTTTATTTGAAGAAACAATTGTGTGATATATTGATATATTTTATGTATTGAATAAACTTTATTACACAGATAAAAAAACACTGTACATAACGGACCGGATATATTATTATTCTTTGTAAATTATATTGTATTGAAAAGATTCAATTGAAATGTTTTATTTTTTGTTTGTTGTACACCTACTACTGTAGTCTTTTTAAGCTAAAAGTTGACTGGTAGATAATTTCTTGTTGCATTAAATCCTTCCATATAACACTATATTGCATAAAGTTTAAATAAATAAATAAAGCTGTAGGCATTTTGTACCAAATCAATTTTAAGATAATTAACTAAAACAATTAAAAAATAAACTTTGTTTAACTAACATACGAAAACATCATAAATTCACATAGAACGTCACATATTCAAATCTAATAATCTGAAAACATTGAACTACACGCATTTTGTTAAAATCTACAAACCATTCCTCAAAAGCACATTTAACTCCATCATTAAACATTCTCTATGGAGCGGAACCCTCGATTTTCTGTGAACTACATAATTAAAATAGTCGAGATGGCTCAAAGGTTCCTTTGGTAAAAATCATAAATATAAAACGGGCTCGGCCGCCGCAGAGCGAATTAAACTTGTAATTACAGTGATTGCTTTGCGGCACATTCGATGTTTTAAAAGGAAGAGTTTTGGAATAGATGTGGTAATAGTAAAGAAAAGAAAATATAATTTTAATGAGTACGAAGTAAATGAAACGAAGGGTTTCGTACCACAAACCACATTAAAATTTCTTGTATGTATGGTAGCGGCAATCAAAATACACAGTCTAAAAACAGTTGCCTATCTATTACGGTTCTTAAGGTACAAGCCAAGTGGAGTGGCGTGCAGTGTCCTAGACTAGAGTCAAGAGCAAACCCATCTATACTAATATTATAAAGCAGAAGAGTTTGTTTGTTTGTTTTTTTGGCTGAACGCGCTAATCTCAGGAACTACTGGTCCGAATTGAAAAATTATTTCAGTGTTAGATAGCCCATTTATCGAGAAAGGTTATAGGTTATATATCATCGCGCTAAAACAAATAGGAGCGGAGCAATAAAGGAAAATGTGACGCAGACGAAGTTGCGCGGGTCAGCTAGTCTAAAATAAAAAACAGTTAGGGAAGTTTAGTATATCTAACAAAAATCTGCTAGTATTGTTGTGGTGGGATCGCCTTAAGAAGGTCATGGGAGCTCAGCGTCTCAAGATAATGTTACAGGCTTCTAAAACTACTAATCATTAGCTACAAAGTTTTTCTCAGCTTTGAAGCAATTTTAATGATTACTAGCTGATGCCCTTGGATTCACCCTCTTGACAAGTTACGTGCTAAAACCATCCCCGAAAATAACTCTATCCATTGGTGAAAACAGCATGAGTTTTGGTATCGCGAACAGACAGACAAACAGACGCGGTGGAAGACTTTGTTTTTTTTTTTATATGTAGTGATAATATTTTATGTTATATTTTGGGGGCCGAGTCACCCGCGTCCGTAGGAGAATACCCTTCAACGAATCCCCACACGTGGTCCCCGGGTGGTGCTAAACAGGTGACACTAACCGCCTCCGTGGTCTAGTGGTTATACCACCTGATTCAGACCCAGAGGTCCCGGGTTCGATTCCTTGCTCGGTTTGGTTGCTGGTAGGACTTGTTCTAAGTCCACCTGGCAAGCTACCACCATCTTGTCCAAGTCTATCGAAATAAAAACAATGTTAACAGCATTGTTGTGTTCCGGCAGTTAGAGGTATGATAGCCAGTTCCTCTGTGTTAGAGGATTCCGGGTAAAGCTCGCTTCCATCTTCAGCCTAATCATCACTTTCCATCAGGTGAGATTTGGGCCAAGAGTTTCCCCGTTTTGAGTAAAAAAAATATATCAATGTTGGAACTTCTTACTTTTGTTAACAAACTCTTTCTTCGCTTCAATCCTCCTTGAGTGCAGTAACCGATAAATTGAACATTTTATTTGTGAAATGGAATTGAGTATCTTTTTCTTGCAAAAATAGTCATTGTTGGACTCATACTATCGACAAAAGGGTGTGTTTTTACCTCCTAACTAGATCTATGATTCTTGTTGGAATGCACAGCCAAAAACGTCTTCGTATTTCATTTAAATATTATTATTTCAAATGGATTACTAACATTACGACTAATATATAAGTAATTAGAGAAGGTTATTACGGCAACACTTAGTCGCGGGATTATTCGCAAGAGACAGCGTGGCTCCGGAACACAAAGGGCAATGAAGGAACATGGATTGGTTTTAGTCAGTAGAAGTCTGACACTCCCTCCCGCTACACCCAGAGCGAGAGGAGTCATTGGATGATTTCCCGTCCCTAAAAAAAAAAAAGGGGACGCCTTTATCCAGCGGTTGACGTAATACGGCTGATATTATGATGGTAGATAAAACAAAATAAATGTTGCGACAATCGCAAATGAATTAGACTTCAGGAAAAATAACTATGACTATGACGTTGTCTATGAAAGGACAGGCAGATAATTTTTATGCATGAGCTATAGATACTACAACCAATTCAGAAAATACTCCCTTACTAAAGCTAATGATGGGCGGGCGTTTTGGGGGACTCTCTATTGTAAAACGTGACGGTCAAAAAGTGCTGGCTCTCAGCCTAATTTGAATAAATGACTGTTGAATTTTGAATTTTAATAACGTTTCATCAATTTTTCATAATTTACCAAAACACCTTGTGAAAACTTCACTCGTCAATTTTAAGAAAAGAAAAAAAAAAAAAATAAGAATATATTTTATTTAGCACATACATAAAACACGCACGGTACATGGTAAAACTAAAAATAAAAAATGGTAGGTATGCTAAACTAAGTGCGTGTCTCAGGGCTGCACTAAAAAGGCCCATTTCAGCGATATGTCAGACAGACTGATGCTGTCTGACGCTGGTTTTCTAATGAACCTTTCAAAGGACGAGTGGCGGTTCATTTGACTAAGTAGGTATAGTAATTATATGTATAAACATCATCGGAATGAAGTAAAATAGTAAACATAATACATAGAATATTGAGCGAATTATACTAAAAATAAAAACAAAGTTAGGTCGGGACGGGTTTTACAGTATCTTTAAATCAAATAAAGTGCTTAACAGCCAAAATTTCTTCGACCGGACCAAAATCTATCCAGCTTGCAACGATCAAATTCTGACGCGAATTGATGAATACGATTTCACGTATCTGTTGCATAAGCGTAATTTGCTAACTGTACCTAATTAGGAGGATTTAGCTTCGTCGAATACCCGTTACCGAATCCGGAATCCCGGAAATTTCCTGTGTTCTGCGTCCGTAGGTTTCATTTGTGGTGGAATATGTACTCGTCTATATTCCACATAGGTGCTTTGCAATGATCGGTGTACGTTTACACGCTTCGGGAATAATCCATCATTTGCCTCTGGAGGCTGAGTATATTGCAGTATTAGGACTGTTTTCAACGAGTATTTCTTTACAAACAATAATTCTGTTACGGTTTGTTTCTAAAGAAATTTTTGGTGAAGTTGTCCACTGTAGCACTATCCACTTGTTGACTGTCGGCGGGGGCATAGTCGAATTTATACATATCCGTCACTCCACTGAGTGATGGATAGAATGTTTGTATATAAATGGCCAAGTAATCAAATTTAAATTTACAAAGTACCTTTCTAGATACTTAAAGCACAATTTACACGTCATAAATTACATAGTTGGGTGATTCATCAGACTTGTCGAAAACCACTGCGTCTATATGCATTTGCTGAAACTGACAAATTGAAAGCCTGATGATTCGTTATAGGTTTTTATTTTTTATTTTTGATAGGCACGCGTTTGACCACTATCTCACCTGATGGTAAGCGATGATGCGGATGAAGATGGAGCACGCTTGCCTAGAAGTTACCTATTCACTCTTGACTTAAAGACTCCCAGGATGTAGCTGGTTTTTTTTTTTGTTATTTAGATAGCTAACCTAGTACATCGATAAGTAAACCAACATAGAATACTAATTGTGAAAACAGAATCGAAATTGATCGAAAAACTAACGAGATAACAATTTTAAACAAATATCCGTCCGTCTTGCTAAGGCTGCGTTTCCACGAGTGCGAGGTGCAAGGAATGTGTTTGTTAAAAACCAATAGAATTGCTTCATTTACTTACTCACGTTCAATGCAAGCCATTGTAATTTTGGGGGCCGAGTCACCCTCGTCCGTAGGAGAATACCCTTCAGCGAATCCCTACACGTGGTCCCCGGGTGGTGCTAAACAGGTGACACTAACCGCCTCCGTGGTCTAGTGGTTATACCACCTGATTCGGACCCAGAGGTCCCGGGTTCGATTCCCAGCGGGGGCAAGTTTTTTGCTCGATTTGGTTGGTGGTAGGACTTGTTCTAAGTCCGCCTGGCAAGCTACCACCATCATGTCTAAGTCTGTCGCCATAACAACAATGTAAACAGCATTGTTGTGTTCCGGCAGTTGGAGGTATGATAGCCAGTTCCTCTGTGTAAGAGAATTCCGGGTGAATTTCGCTTCCATCTTCGGCCTAATCAACACTTTCCATCAGGTGAGATTTGGGCCAAGAGTTTCCCCGTTTTGAATTAAAAAAAAAAAAAAAAAAAATGATTTTCTATTTTTGTGGAAAATAGTTTAACATTTGAATAATAATGCTCTGTCTACTTATGCATCTAATTAGAAATTAGTCACTGATGAAGGTGTTTGAACGGTTGTGATTCCATCTCGTCTCATCAGTTCTTTCGTTGCTATCCCTAATACGTCTCATTCACCAAATACGTCACTTTGTATATTTAGTTCGCTTTCCAAAATGTAAATAAAATATGTCTTCTTCATATTTTTTTACTATCATTTTCGAAAATCATAGATCTTAAAAATCAGTCCAGCCTTGAGTTATAAATCGCGTAACGATCGTCTGGTCTCCTCTTAAATATCATAAAACTAGCAGACACATGCAACGTCGTCTGCGTCACATTTTTCATTAGTGCTCCGCTCTTATAAGTCTTAGTGTGATGATATATAGCCTATAGCCTTCCTCGATAAATGGGCTATCTAACACTGAAAGAATTTTTCAAATCGGACCAGGAGTTCCTGAGATTAGCGCGTTCAAGCAAACAAATAAATTCTTCAGCTTTATAATATTAATAGTATAGAAAGATTAAGAAATGTACACATTCATAAATTTTTGACGATGAAATGTTTTGTACATAAGCGTCGTACGAATTGGAAAATAGTAGGAATAAAGCATGAGACGAGTTAGGAAAACGACTGAATATACAAAATGACGTACTAGTGATACAGACGAAAATAATGTCTAATGAGACGAATTGGAATCAACAGTTCAACAACACTTTTATATTTGTTAACAGGGCTAATGAGGTTTCGTTCACATGCATATTTTGATGAAATACATCATTTCCAATAATTATATTTGTCATCAAGTTGTATCACCTAATAAATAGATCTATCGCCACGAAATATTTTCGTTCTCAGATAAACAAAAAGTGTTCCTAGGTATGAATAATTATCAAAGTTTTATTACTTAAATAATAGCTTTGTACTCAGAATGGTAGATCTGTCACCAAATAAATTGATTTATTAAAAGAAAAATGGTTAGGTTAGGTTAGAACTGTGACCTACGCACCTACATGATTTTAGGTGATTTATTGTGGAATTGATTTTATATTATTTGGTGACTTGATTTTGGTGACAAATCTACTATTTTGTGGGCAAACCCTATTATTTAAGAAACACAAAACTAATTAAATTGGCGATAGCTTAAATGATACCCTTTCCAATAGAAGGCAGAAGTGAAAACTTGAACATTAACGTTGTACATTTTTGAATCATCCGTCTTACGAATTTTGGATCAGGTCACGTGTCGTGATGCGTCATCCGTCTTACGAATTTTCGAACAGGTCACGTGTCCTGACGCGAGTTTAGCATTTTTTACACATAACAAGAAAAGTAATCAACGCCGCTAAAGAAGTTTTCACTTCAAAAATAAACTATACCTTCTCCTCGCTTCGCACATCTTCGTCTCACCAAGCAGCCCGAGGCGTTGCTCCCCGAAGAAGTATAAAACGGGCGTGTCAAAGATAAATTGGGTTTCGGGATTTACAGAGCTTGACCGTGACGTAATTTAGATTAGCTTGCCGAGTTAAATAGCAACTTGAAATATCGACTCGAAGCAAACTCCGCATTGGACAAACAACTTGGCTTTGCAACGTTTTCCTTACTTGAAAGTTGGTGCATTCTAGGTTTTACAGGGAATTTGTTTTGTTAAGAGCCGAATGGATCGTTGCCTGTTTATCTTGGAATGGTTTGCTGAGTAAATAGAATTTTGTTGTCACTGAAGTTCGTTTAAAAGTTTCCGACTTATGGGTAGGTATGTGTAGTTCTGAGAAAGGGTTGATGAAAGATGCTATCTTATTTTAAAGTGTCCCTCTTTTTACTTAATCAATCAATCTTATTCTACTAAGGGCTGATTTTTCAAATCTAATAATAATAATAATATCCTTGGACATTTCACACAACGCCATATAGTCCCAAGCTAAGCAACCTAATGCTTGTGTTATGGTAACGATATGGCTGATAAACTACTTATATACTTTATTTTTTTTTGTAAATACATACATATTATAGATAGAAAAACACCCAAACTCAGAACAAATACATGTAGGTCGTACAAATATTTGTTCCGTGCGGGAATCGAACCCGCGACATGCTGCGCAGCAGTCAATCGCTCAACCACTGCGCCAACCATGTCGTCAATAACTTTTACCTGAGGAATAAAATGGCCGTCTGACAGCTTTTGTATGGAAAACATGTCAATGTGACATTTTTATTCTTCCAATAAACGTTATCTGACCATTGAAAAACCAGCCCTTAATAAAAATAGTATCTATCTAAGAAAAATATAACACACGTCTTGATTATAAATCTTCTAACTAAAGTCTAACTGCGATGTCATTTCTCCGTTTTTGTGCCACTTCACTTTTCCCTTATTATTAAAAAAAAATCTGGACTTAATACGAAGCTTCTAAATTGCGCTAGTACACTATAATTGAGACAGTTATATCTAGACAGGTCCACTCGAATCTGTGGAGTACTTTAATCAAAACCATCTCAGATAGCAAACATACAACATGGTTCTCATGTTTTGACGATAAAAAAACTTTTTACGAAAAAATTCAACCGACTTCCAAAAAAAAACCAGTTTTGGTTAGTTTCTTCGTATTTTGACACCGACTTCCGAAATTAAAGTTTTTTTTTTTGTAGAGTTTCTCTTTTGGAAGTCGGTCGAATTTTTATGTAAAACGTTTTTTTATTTTTCACTTTTTAGTCGTACCCCCCACACCTAACAACACCACTGCAAAATCGCAGAAAAGCAAAATACGCAATTTCGATTTCAAATCCAAAGGTCGTAACCGATTTTGATAAAATTTAAATGGGACCAATCTGCAAGTATATCCTTTCAGATAAAACAAGAATTTTTCAAATCGGTTCATAATTGTCGGATTTATGAGATAACAAACATTAAAAAAAATACAAATGAATTGAGAACCTCCTCCTTTTTGGGAAGTCGGTTAAAAATAAATTAAATGGACGTTAAAAGAGACGAAGACGAGACGTTTCTTCTCTTTCTGGGTTTCTCCTTTTCTCTGCGGTAGTTAACTAGAAAATGCTAGCGAAATCTATATGAATTTGACAAAACCGGTCAAGCACGACTCGGACTCTCACATGACGGCTTATAATATCATAAATCGGAAAAACCAACTTGTTTTTGTTTCCCCCTTTAATTTGTAATGTTATATGATTTCAAATATACATTTGTTGTAATAGCAGCAATAGAAATACACACTCTGTAAATATTTCAACATTCTACGGAACCCTGAAAATCTTCATCATTTATCAAGCCACAACTAACACAAAAAAGTTACCTATTGGAAGAAAAACTCTGCCTGCGTCTGTGTTTCCGAACACTTAAAACCCTAATTTTAAAATCAATAAATAAATAATCACAACTAAAAAAGAACACCCAGTGTTACCACCGGAACACCAAACACAACTGAAGCTTTTACCAACATCAATAACATACATCCATTCCCATCTTCAGAACACGACCGCATAAAGCCTGAAAGAAACACATTAACCCCTTGACATACAACGACACCCAAGAACCAAATACAACAGCAATTATAAGCGATCTATCAAAAAGTATCGTTTGTAAGAGCTCTCTACAACGAATCAGTGCTCACTCATGCTCTCAAAAAGGGTCGGGGGTCGAGGGTCTGAGGACATTTTGGGATTTTCCCTTTGTTAGTAGTCGCACAATGAAATCCCTTTCCGATTCCACTTTAATGAAGGGTGGTAAGTAACTATGGTGGGCGTAATTTTTTGTGGAACTGTTGTCAAAGTTTGAATTTTGTTTCGGTGATAATGGATTTAAAAAAAAAAAGTACAGGTAACGGGAAAAGGTACCTAGTTGGTTTAATTATAGGTATAATTACACAAATATCAATTTCAAAGAGATTAAAGGCAGACTCATGTTTGACCGTGCCAGGTTTGCGGAATTTGTTCGAAAGAGTCACCGCAGCCCTGGAACGCAAAAGGCAATAGAAAGAACACGGATGGGTTTTTGTCAGTAAGAGTCTGACATTCCCTTCTGCACCGCCTTGAGCTAGAGTCATTATATACTTAAAAACGTTTCACGTTTGATCGCGTCATACCGAATATTAAGCGATGATGTGATCGACTTTTGAGCAAGCAAGAGATATTCTATCACATGTATTTAAAAAAATCCAGGCAAGTGCGAGTCAGCCTTCCGTACCATACACCTTAATGTTTATTATTTGTTGTTATAGCGGCAATAGCAAGCACTTTAAGCTGTTGGTCCCGGCTGTCATTTGTAGATCTTTGGCAGTCGTTACGAATAGTCAGATGCCAGAAAATCTGACACCAGTCTTGCCAAGGAGTACCGTGTTACCCAGTTAATGGGTTGTGGAGGTCTGGTAGGCAGCCGCTCCACGTAAAATGGTATTTAGCTGAACCCGGTTTGACTGGAAGCCAACCCCAATATCGTTGGGAAAAGGCTAGGCAGATGAGCGGCGTGGACTGGACGTAAAGGCTACGCCGATCTCCCAGTCCACCCCCACTAAGACGCTGCGGGAATTTCAGTGCTGGGTTGTTTAAGTGGGTATACCGGGCTTGCCCGGGGAGTTCCACATACCCCTCCCACTCTCCCGAGTGAGAGGGCATGCGTAATGCATTTTTCCCAGCCGGAAAAAAAAAAGGCAGATGAGCGGCAATAAAAATACACAATCTGTGAAAATTTCAACTCTCTACTTATTACGGTTCTTGAGATACATCCCGCTGATAGACAGACGGACCCATAGACGGACAGTGGAGGCTTAGTAATAGGGTTCCGTTGGTTACCCTTTGGTTAAAAAACCCTGAAAACAAGCAAATTTTTAGCAAGGAGGTGGCAAGGAATAGATGTTTTTTCTTTAATATAAAGAAAATGTTATGCAAAAGGAAGAAAGATAATGCGTGTTTGTTCTCTCCTGCATTTGAATTAAACGAGATGTCTTTGACAGAGATAAATGTAACTTGAATTAGTTCCCTGTAGAAGTAATTATTCATATGTATTTTATGAGCACGTCCCGTAATAAATTACACATTCATTAAGGTACAAACTACTCTATTTAGAAGATCATAAAACTAAAACTCAAACTATGAACATAAAAACTAATACTTATGACATACGGCCTAAAAGGTTACCCTAAACCCAACTTTAATAAGTATCCCACAGGAACCCATAAACTCTAACTGCCCGAATGTTTGTCATCAAAATATATTCACGACATTATTTTCTTAGGAGCTATATACAGTATATTATCGCCATATGTGGCGGACCCCTTTTCAGCCCGCGTTCGAGCATCTGACCTCTGCACTTGTCATCACTTAGACGTAATATTCTGGTCACAAATATGCAAAAAACAACGCCTGAAAATACACTCTGTTTCATACCTTCTAAGGCTTAGTTCAGAATGCAGATTAGAATGCTGCTAAATCGACAAGTCATAGAGGACATATATCCGCAATGCAAAACAAACTTTCAACTTTAGTAAATAAGAATCAATTTATTTTGAAGCCGTCGTATCAGCATGAAACTCACGTAATTTTAAATTGAGTGTTTTCTGTTTTAAATTTTATGAGTAGCAGTGTAAGGTTGATTTTCGGATGACATGGAAAATGGGCTTAAAGAAAATCTAAATTTAGATGTAGGTCATTGCATAGAGGGCTCACTAATTGTTGATGGGCGTGCGTTAAGGAGCACTCTCAAGGCTTTTAGTAAAGACGTTATGTAGTAAATATTGTAGTTAGTTGTGTGTTTAATGTAAACTTGGGGAGAGAAAAGTTTTCGGGTGTTTGGTTGCAACGTTTTCCTTGTTTGAGTAATGTCTTGTGACGTCACGGGTATACGAAACATTGTTTCTTTAAAAAATATCTGTTTTGTTCGTTTTGAAATTAAAATAATACAAGTGCAAGTCGGACTCGCGCACGAAGGATTCCGTACTATGATCTATAAAAACGGAAAAATCAAGTTTGTTGTATGGGAGCCACCTTACATATTTATTATTCTATTCTATTCTATTCTACTCTACTCTACTCTGCTCTGCTCTGCTCTGCTCTGCTCTGCTCTGCTCTGCTCTGCTCTGCTCTGCTCTGCTCTGCTCTGCTCTGCTCTGCTCTGCTCTGCTCTGCTCTGCTCTGCTCTGCTCTGCTCTGCTCTGCTCTGCTCTGCTCTGCTCTGCTCTGCTCTGCTCTGCTCTGCTCTGCTCTGCTCTGCTCTGCTCTGCTCTGCTCTGCTCTGCTCTGCTCTGCTCTGCTCTGCTCTGCTCTGCTCTGCTCTGCTCTGCTCTGCTCTGCTCTGCTCTGCTCTGCTCTGCTCTGCTCTGCTCTGCTCTGCTCTGCTCTGCTCTGCTCTGCTCTGCTCTGCTCTGCTCTGCTCTGCTCTGATCTGCTCTACTCTGCTCTGCTCTGCTCTGCTCTGCTCTGCTCTGCTCTGCTCTGCTCTGCTCTGCTCTGCTCTGCTCTGCTCTGCTCTGCTCTACTCTACTCTACTCTACTCTACTCTACTCCGTTCCATTCCATTCCATTCCATTCTATTCTATTCTATTCTATTATGTTCTGTTCTGTTCTGTTCTGTTCTGTTCTGTTCTGTTACATTCCATTCCATTCCATTATAATTATAATTGTTTATCTTGTACCAAAATGTCTCATCATCATCTTACATATCAGCCGAAAGACATCCACTGCTGGACAAAGGCCTCCCCCAAGGGTTGCCACAACGAACGGTCTTATGCGTCTCGCATCCATTGGCTACCCGTGACCTTCACCAGGTCATTGGTCCACCTTGCTACCAAAACCTTCACATTTTTACACGTTCCTTTAAGTCTATATAGACATGACATTTCAAAATCCTTTTATAAAGAATTTCCTGAAACAAATGCCTATCTCCAAATTACACGATAAAAAAGCGGAAACTTCTATGCAAATAAAACGCAACTTCGTCGCGACATAAAAAAGTTTCAACCAAAATTTAATTAACTGTGAGAACAATTGAAAATGGCCGCCGCCGCCGGTTTAAACGAACGTGCAAATTAAACTTTAAGTTTTAATCGTTTCTGTTTTACTTTCCATTTTTAGGGTTCCGTACCTCAAAAGGAAAAAAACGGAACCCTTATAGGATCACTTTTTTGTTCGTCTGACTGTCAAGATCTTTTATCTTGGATATGCGTAGAGGCATCAAACTGTACTTATAATCATATTCTCAGATCTTATAGATCTCTATTTATAATTATAAGTAAAGATAGATACAGAATTATTTCAGACTACATATATATACAATAAAATAAAATAAACAACTCTTAACTAACTAAAACTAAAATTAAAACTAACATATGGCGTCGAAAAATTCGTCCGCATCGCTAGCCACTGGTAATGAGCCCAAAAGGCTGGCAGCATTGCCACGTTGTATGGCAATGCTTATCCTTTGGCCGAGGTAAAAGCCAGCCCTTGGATCACGCGAAGTGTCAAATAAGCGTCTTGACAGATCTTTAAACAAGTTATGAGCACTCGGACCCCACGAACCGAGAGTTTCAACCCCAAACGGCTCGAAAATATAATTTCCAACGAGGTTATTAAATTTCCGCCGCTTGAGGTTCTCTGCAGCCGCGGCGGCAGCGCCAGCACAGCACGAAGAGCTAGGAAGATGGGATGGCGCAAGAGTATCGACGCAGGTAGCGTCCCACACTAAAGGCCTACCCATCTTCCAAGGAAATAACGACATGCCGTCCGGTCTCTTGCCATCGTCACGTGCCAGGCCATTGGGTTCTAATACAGCCGGAACGCCGACGGCGACAAGAGCTCGTCGGATGATGTCATTAATGTTCGCGTGCCGCGCTATACGACTCGCGCTACGGCTGCATGACAGACCGTGGTGTCCGAGGCTGTTGACAACTTCGCCACAGTGGCAGCGATGAGGAGAACAACACGGAGCGCCAAGACGTAGGGAAGCAGCGAGGCGGAAAGTAGTATCGTCGAACAAGGTGCCTATGTTCGACGATGGTAGTGCGTGAAGCCAGAGTCCCGACTCCCATTGTCCCACAGCCAGCAGGCGCGCACACTCCGAAGCAGTCGCAGATGTGGCCATAAGGTCATGCTGAACTATTCTGCAGAGTGGCTCGTCCCACCGTCTTTGGGACGATGGGTAGTCGGGTAGATTTAGATTCGGGCAAGCGAGTCTCCAGGCATCCATAGCCTCAGTGAAGCACGGTACATCAAAACAAGTCAGTGAGGAAGCTAGAATATTCCTGACTAATTTCTCAGTGCCATGAACTGAGGATATGAAAGCCGGTAAACTGATACTCGTAATTTTGCGGACGCCGAGGCCTCCCATACGGATGGGAAGAGTAGCTTGACTCCAAGCTCGGTCGTCCAAGGCCACATTTAAAATTGAAGTTAGTGTATGACGAATGATTTGGTCCATTTTTTCTAAAAGGTGTGGGTGCTTCCATAAATGGGAAGCACGCAGAAAGTAAGTTAATTTAGGGCCGAAACAGCAGTAACGGATTAAGGTGATTGCCGAATGCATGTTAATTTTGAGTAACCTTTCCGAAATGTCATTAAAATTTTGTATTTTCTCCTCAACAAAATTGGGAAAAGATTGATCAAAAATTGGAGACCCAAGGAGGCGAAGAGAACTTTTTTCCATAACTTTGATTTCTGGAGATATTGCGTTGAATTTGAAAAGTGTCAGATGTCTGTCGGTACTGTCAGAAATGAATAATTCACACTTCGAAAGGTTGAGCTGTAGTCCTATAGATTGGAGTTGATTTTTTAAAACTTGTAAATCGGCTAAAACCGTGTCTACATCACCTCCAAGGGTACCATCATCTAGATACCAAACATTAAATTTGGAATTTAGCTGTCGAATGATTGGATGAATAGCTAAACTAAAGATCACTGGCCCGAGGGGATCGCCTTGTTGGCAGCCGACAGCGGATTCCAGAAGGTTGTCCCGGTAGAGTAATTTAGATGGATGTCTGTAACATTGCCAAAGGAGACTAAAAATTTGTGGTACCTCTTTTTTAATTTCTGCCAGCAAGGTGTCCCTATTAACCGAATTGAAAGCATTTTTGATATCAACCTTCAGGATGACCTCTCCTTTACCAGAATTTAAATAGGTCGTCATAGCGTGTACGGCAGCCTCACAGCCCCCTTTGGAGCCGTAACCGAGCTGCAGGGGCTGAAATTTGTTCGAAATATCCTCACCATAAAATTTGCAACAAACCTTGGCTGCCAAACGACGATAAGTAGTGCCCACGGCAATGGGACGAATGCCGCCATCCCTCTTGCGCAGAGCACATAAATTGTCCCCGTACAAGACGTCGATGACGGCTTCATGCACATTACCCGAGAGCATGAGATTAGTCAAAGCCGTGAGCTCCTTCAAGAGTAACTCACCGGCTTCCCCAGCGCCTGAGCAGATGAGGTCCTTCAGATGCTGAGGACTAAGGCCGTCGAGGCCGCCAGCAGAGCCACTCCGAAAAGAGCACACGGCCGTGACCACCTCTCGACCTGTAACGGTGAGGGTGTGAATGTCCGGATCAGGGGGGTCGGGAAAAGAAAGGTCAACCGAGGGGGCAGGGTGTTTACTCTCCAGAGCTGCAAGAGTATCTGGAGAACACGGTGCCACCACATCACTACTAAAAAGAATCCTGGCTGCTCCGCTAATGTCACCTTCCCCTAATTTGGATTCGACCAGATGGGAAATATCTCTTGATGAGGTATACTTCTGTGTCGATAATTTTGAGTCCAAATTATAGGCCGAAATATTACAATTATCTTTAATTTGTGCAGTTAGTGACTTTTTGGTTGCCAAATTCTTTTTTACATGTAATACTCTGTAAGGGAAGGTGAGAAGTTGCTCCCAGGCACTTTGCGAGTTCTCGCGAGCGGCAAGGCGAACGCATCCCGCTAGGTGTTGCGCCACAAGTGGTCTAGCGCCGCGGGGAATCCGCTTTAAAAGAGGAACGGTATTTTTGAATTTGGATAGGGTTTTCCAAAACGGGTCAAAAGTGGGTGTAGCTGGTGTAGAAAGTGTTGGTGTAACTACAGGATCTGAAGTGAGTGCATATTGGGGTTTGTGTGCCTTCCCAATATGCACATTCAGACCCCGCTTACCTTTAAAAAATCGTGCCTGAGTGCACAGAGGACACCTCTCCAAGATGTTTAGTGATGTCGAAGTTTGACTGGCACTATCTTCCGACACAACACTGCTGCCACTTAACATTAAAAAATACGTACCTATACTATTATCAAATTGACACTTATTAAACTATTTATCCATTAAAATAATTAGAAAATCAAAAACATTCAAAAAATTGTTCACATGACAAACTGCCACAATGACAAATGCGTCGAGCTTGAGGCGCAGTCGCATTAGCGGCCTGGGGCACCGCCGCACCCGAAAAGACATTTCGGGGGCGGCGCCCGGACAACCGTTGCCAGGAAACTCGAAAGGCGGCGTCGCGTCCTCGGCGTTGCCTCTTGGTTATATACGTCAGCGACGTCAGCTGATGCAGATGCTCCGCGGCTCGTATGCGACAAAAAGGACGCCACAATATAAATTTAATAAGGTGGGGCAGGGGCAAAGGTCTTGGGGATTCTCGGAGATTAATAACTTTATAAAATTGCACCCAAAAGTATTATTTAAAATTATTTTATCGAAGACAGTTTTTTGTCAACCTGTCGCCAGTGTTGCCGTGTTCAATCAAACTAAATTTATAATTAACTTATAGGTCAATGTAAAAAAAATATATCTCTCTTAGGAATCAAAAATAGGTTGGAGTTAACCTAGAACTATGAAATTTGGAAAGAATACCGACTGATACTACAAGTATACGAAAGAAATGTGAAACTACATTTGTAATTTAATCGTAAAAAATAGAGTCTTCATAGTAATATTTACTTACAAAGTATGGAACTCTCGGTGCGCGAGTCCGACTTCGCACTTGTCCAGTTTTTTTTAAATTCGTTGGAGGATTATTGGATTAAAAGTTTGGCATGCTCGGTACGTGAGCTGAATGGGGCTGGCTATTGGGTATCCATAATTGCTGGTTGATGTCATGGTTTTTAATTAAGGGTCCTCCCGAATTGGACGCTTTTTGGATTTTAATCTACATTATAATTAGTGTACCTACCTGTGCACAACGTTATAACTAATATTTTGAGGTGGGTGTGACCCAAGCAGCAAAATAAAATAAATAAATTTGTCATTTCTCACCACTAAAGAATAAACTTAACATTTTTAATAACTAATTATTTTACATGAGTTTACAATATAATTTGATGGCTGTAGTAAAAGTCAAGAAGTTTTGACAGGGGGTAGTGTTCAGCCTTGTGATTCGGTACCTAGTGAAAGTGTGAGAATATCTGATGTTAGAAAAAAGTAGCTGTGTGGTGTGTTATTGCAAGTGTGTACAAAGATTGTGAAAGTGGTTATGAAATAAAGGTAGTGAGATTTTCAGTTTCCAAGTAATACCGCGTGTATCTGACATCGACGTACAAACGATTTCCATGGGTCCAGGGCATGATTCTGGACACCCCAGTGTTGGAATTTTTCGTCGGTTCTTTTCTCATTTTTTTCAAGAGTACCACAAGTAGGTATCAGCTCAGCTGAGCTAATATCTATTTGTGGTTTTATTCAGATTGCTCTTTTAGTGAAAGTAGTAAATTAATAATTTTTTATTAAAAATCTCATTGGGTTAGGTCAGAATAACGATTATGAGCAATCTTAAGTAAAAAAACCCTTGAAAAAAATGAAAAAATGAGAAAAAAAGCCGACAAAAATGTCTAAGTCTAGGGTGTCCAGAATCATACCCTGGACCCATGGAAATCGTTTGTGCGTCGATGTCAGATACACGTGGTATAATTCCCATAACCACCTTCTAACCGCAACTTTTGCATAATATGTGCTTAATTTGAATATGTTGGATGTTTTGTTAATTTTATTGTTTAGGTGGGAACTTATAACAAAGTATTGTCTTTTAGCGAAACTGTACTGTGTGAAACACTGGGACAGACTGGCAAATATCTTCGTCTGCCAGCATCAAACGAGGCAACACGAAGAGCTTACGGACAGTATGCACCTTACAGTCCCAGTAGGGTACCGATATGATTTTCTTATGATGACCTTGAGAACAGCGCTTTGGGCTATCTCCAGCGCAAGAAACATCGTCTTTGCTGCCCCAACCCAAATTGAGATATAATTGCTGACACATACTGACGAAAGATGTTCCTAAGACACTGATTCTCTTAGAGTTCTCAACCTAGCAATAACTTAGTTAAGTTGTTTATCCCACCGTAGTTGTTCATCAATTTGTAATTCTAGATATCTTACAACACTGGTTGGAGTAAGAGTCTGACATTGGCAGGTCTGTGTATTATCCCAACATGTGTGTGCTATTATGTTTAAATGTTGTTGCCGATAGTTTGTTATTTTTTCTTTTCTCGAAGGTAACATAATGACTTCTTTTATTTTCAATTCAGTGTTTAAAGGTTAAGTCTTAGCAAGTTCATAATTCTTCTAAGACAGTCTTAAGCTTCGGCTTTTACGAATTCCTAGCTGGGTTCGTAAACTTATAATAGCAGTGTCATCATCTCATCTACCTAGCCTTTTCCCAACTATATTGGGGTCGGCTTCCAGTCAAACCGGATTCAGCTAAATACCAGTATTTTAGCAGTGTCATCTGCGTACGTATATATGGTTGCATTTGAAAAGAGTCATTTTGCAAAGGTAATTTATATGTTCGCAGCCATTTCTGTATTACAACAATAAAAATAAACAAATATAGAAATAGATTTAAATAACTATAATTCCCATAACAAAAACATAGTTCATTTAGTATAAACTGTATTTGTAATTAAATGTAAAACAAAATTTACGCTCCCAAATAATTCGTCATTGCATCGCAAATTTTAGTTTTCCTTCGTGTAGCAATATTGTATGTAATTAGCAATTAACTCAGCGCTCGTTGAAAATTTTCTTGTAGTTATTAAATATTTCCAGAAACTGACAATTTATTAAGAATTTCATGAAGAAATTAAAATGATAGAAACAATAAATTCGACGAGAATGAAGTAGCTCTCGCCCACGGATTCGATCACATTTAAATGGATAAGGTCAAGTTCTGGCCTAACGCACGCAGTGTGTTTCACGAAATAGTTTGAGCTGCTTTTGTCCTCATTTTGTCCTCAACTTTGCTTGTAATAATGACACATCATAATGAGAAGCTTGTGGCTAAACAATAACAGCCGCGCGGATCGATCTTCAAGGTTAAGCAACGCTTGCCAAGGTTGGTCTGTAGATGGGTGACCATCTAAACATATCGATTTTCCTTTTTCCGTGGCTCGGAAAGCACGTTAAGCCGTTGGTCCCGGCTCTCATTCGAAGATCTTTGGCATTCGTTACGGATTGTCAGAAGCCAGTAAATCTGACTCCAGTCTTGCCAAGAACCGTGTTACCCAGTTAATGGGTTGAGGAGGTCTGGTAGGCAGCCGCTCCACGTAAAATACTGGTATTCAGCTGAATCTGGTTTGACTGGAAGCTGACCCCAATGTATTTGGGAAAATGGCTAGGCAGATGATGATTAATTATTATTATTATTATTATTCCTTTATTTCAGGCAACAGTAGCCCATACAATATAAAATACACCTTTACAACAAAATATAAAAATAAACTAATATATATAACATATGAAAAACTAAGACACACGAAGTGACGGCGTCGTGTTACGCTGCGCGGTGTCACATAGCCTGCCACGAAAACGTCGGTAGACTACACTCTTCGGCCAAAACTCCTCCTTAAGGAACTTGTCGAGATGTTGTGTCGGAACCCGCACCACAAACGACTTGAAGTTGGTGTTGTGACGCGGTTCCAACTTCTCGACCCTCAAAGTCCAGTTGGTCTTCACCTTCTTGTACTCCACGATCTCCTCAACCTTCGTGGAGTGATGTAGTCGGGACACATACAGCAACGTTGTAGGTACCGCTGCCCGCAACAGCATACTTGGTCCTGTCAGTCCAGTACCGCATTGATTGCGACAAGTAGGCTTCTTCTTCTTCTTCCGCACTTTGGTGAAGCCATCCTCATCACACTCTTGCTTCATTGGACAGCGCTGTGTCGGACTCTTTGGAAGGGTTTCACAGCGACGGTTTTTGTTTTCCCCTTTCTGCTGCTTAGGTAGTGACGCAGCTGGATTGTTTGCAGCAGCAATTGCGGCGTAAGCTAGTTTAGGAGTCGACGTAGCTACGCGTGTCGTATTCTCTGCCGCCGCAGGGGGGCAGGAGGCGGCGGGGCACGGTGCATCGCCCTCGATAATTGCAATCGACGGTGAATCCAATTTCACCGATGCAAAACTGCTGACTGATGCATTTTGCGCCCCATGACGTGTGTTAACATTGGCTTCGTCATTTGCCCTACTTTCCGAAACAGTATTGCGTAACAACACTATCTCGGCACGTAGTTCATGGATGGTAGTTTCCGACTTCTCCAACTTGCACTGCACATCGGCCAGGCTTGACTTCAGCGATGTAATATCCTTGAGCAGCCTGGTGACATCTACGTGATCGAATGTGACGGGCGGTAACTTATGTAGCTCCTTCGCTACGAAAGTTGGCACGTCGTCAGGATCGGTCACCTTTATAAAGGTGATATAAGGTGATGATGTCTTGGATGCTCTTTTCTGTGCCGTCTCTCCTCCTAGATGGCATTTGATCGAGCTTCCCAGTTGTCCGGAAGAGTAACTTCTTGCCCATGCTGATATCGTCTTCTTTGAAGCTCGATTTGCAAATCTGCATGATGCTCATCTCGTCCATAGTATCGATGGCATTCTGTATGAATGCCAACAGTTCGTTTGCGATAAGTTGCTGAGAACTCATTGCGAAATATCAGGCAGCAGCTAAAGCCGCGCACTACGCTTACAACTGTGACAACACGTCCGTATTCGAGCGCGCATCGCACTGCACTGATTAATGACACATAATAATCACATAGAATGTTCTTTACCTGTCTGTAGGGCCCCATCTATATCTGTATCTAAATTTCCAAAAATCGGTTTAGTAATTTAGATGAGAAAGCGTACCAAATAACAAGTTCCACAAACAAACAAACAAACTCAGTGTCACATGTTGCAAATTCTTCGTTTTCCCCATGTCCATGATTTTGGATAAAAGCAAGAATCGGTTAGACAATTATAAATGCTGTTACATTCTGGAGTTATTATACAGTACCAATGGTAAGCAAATACTAACCAGAACAAAAAAAAGGGATACCTGTCTAGGTTTCATCATCTGCCTAGCCTTTTCCTAACTATAAATGTAGGGATAGGGCTATAGGGTTTGGCTCCCAGTAAAACCTGATGCACCTGAGTACCAGTTTTTTACGTGGAGTGGCTGCCTACGAGAGTTCCTCAACCCATTGACTGGGTATCAAGGTAGGTACTTCTTTGCAAGAATAGTGTCAGATTTTCTGGCTTCTGACAATCCATAAATATTACTACCAAAGATATCGAAGTGACAGCTGGGACCAACGGCTTAACGTGGTTTGCGAGGCACGGAGGAATCTCGATATGTTCACATGGTCAACCATCCACACATCAATCTTGGCAAGCGTTGCTTAACCTTGAAGATCAACCCGTGCGACTGTTATAGTTTAGCCATGAGCTCCTCCCCTACTGTCACGATCTATCTAGGTTTATTGACCACACTTTAAATAAATTTACTTTAACGTTATTGCTATATTTTCCGAGATTACGTGATCCATCATGAATTTATGACACCATTAATAATGCAGGAAAAGTTTCCAAGATTTTTCCAAATTCACGTCCCGTTTCGAAATATGTTCAAAACGCAAACTGTTCAGTTCGACCATTCATAAAGTTTCACTAGTAGCTCGGGGAATCTGAAGTTTCAGGTACAACTTTCTTTTAAATTTTGATTTCCCTGCACAACAAACTTGTAAGTTATCTGAATAAGTATTGATCGACAGCGATAAAATTGACGCATCTATAAATAAATATTTAATATAATTATTTAGTACAGTGAAATTACTAGCTCGTGGAGCTAGTGGCTAAATACCAACAGCCGCATGGGTCGATCTTCGAGGTTAAGCAACGCTTGCCAAGGTTGGTCTGTGGATGGGTGACCATCTTAACATATCGAGTTTCCTCCGTGCCTCGGAAAGCACGTTAAGCATTTGTAATGTTGTCAAACACTCGTCACGCGTGCAGTCTGTCAATCTGTTTAACAGATTACCACCAGGATTAAAGAATATTCAGAATGTGAACATGTTTAAAAATAAACTCAGGGCGTTTTTAATCAATAAAGGCTATTACAGCATTGACGAATATTATAATGACAAAAATCTTAAAATAGTTTGACGTAAAATTGAATTGAATGTTTGCCCACTGCTCGTTGACTGTGTTTTCATTGTTTGTGTTGCTTGTTTTTTGTATACGACCTACTGTGTAAATATTTCGACACAAATGTATTTTTGTTTATGAAATAAATAACTTGAACTTGAAAAATAATAAAAATAAAGTCGTTACGGATTGTCAGCAGCCAGTAAATCTGACTCCAGTCTTGCCAAGAAATACCGTGTTACCCAGTTAATGGGTTGTGGAGGTTTGGTAGGCCGCCGCTCCACATAAAATACTGGTATTCAGTTGAATCCGGTTTGACTGGAAGCCGACCCCAATGTAGTTGGGAATAGGCTAGGCAGTACAGTGAAATTAAAAGATGGACCGATATCCTGGTGAGGGTTGAGGGTAGTCGATGGATTTCAGACGCACTGGACCGGTCGTTGTGGCGGCACTTGGGGTAGGCCTATGTCCTACAGTGGACGTCTTGCGGATGATATAATGATGATGATGATGACGTATACTAAAATAAGTTTCTGTATCCATTCATACCGCGTGTATCTGACATCGACGCACAAACGATTTCCATGGGTCCAGGGCATGATTCTGGACACCCCAGTGTTGGAATTTTTCGTCGGTTCTTTTCTCATTTTTTCAAGAGTACCACATACTGCGTGTATCTGACATCGACGCACAAACGATTTCCATAGGTCCAGGGCATGATTCTGGACACCCCAGTGTTGGAATTTTTCGTCGGTTCTTTTCTCATTTTTTTCAAGAGTACTACAAAGTATCAGCTCAGCTGAGCTGATATCTATTTGTGGCTTTATTCAGATTGCTCTTTTTAGTGAAAGTAGTTAATTAATTATTTTTTTATTTAAAATCTCATTGGGTTAGGTCAGAATAACGATTATGAGTAGTCTAAAGTAAAAAAACCCTTGAAAAAAATAAAAAAATGAAAAAAAGCCGACGAAAAATTCTAAGTCTAGGGTGTCCAGAATCATGCCCCGGACCCATGGAAATCGTTTGTGCGTCGATGTCAGATACACGCGGTATAGGTATCAGCTCACCAGAGATATCTATTTGTGGTTTTATTCAGATTGCTCTTTTTAGTGAAAGTAGTTAATTAATCATTTTTTTATTAAAAATCTCATTGGGTTAGATCAGAATAACGATTATGAGCAATCTAAAGTAAAAAAACCCATGAAAAAAATTAAAAAATGAGAAAAAAGCCGACGAAAAATTCTAAGTCTAGGGTGTCCAGAATCATGCCCTGGACCCATGGAAATCGTTTGTGTGTCGATGTCAGATACACGCGGTATTGTCTTGTCGTAGAACTGTTACTATAAATTCTAAAATCTAATTAGTCCTTCAGTTAGATTATCAAAAAAAAATTGACCCGTATTTTTTCTTTTGTTACGGGAACCAAAATTGACGAAGTTACGACGCTTTTAAAATTCTCAATAGGTCACGCCGTGGCATAATTTTTAGCGGGTTGTGACGTCACGAGCCCCAACTCACGAGGTTTGATGCGTTTTATCTCTCTTTGTCAATATTCATTGATTTACAAAAACAAAAAATACCTTTTCGATTCTCTAACTGACGGAATAAATAGTTTTGCGATTGGTGGATGATGGAAACTAGCCTATTCTATTTATTAGCAAACAAGTCCAATCATGAGCCATGATTGATTTGAATTTCTTGTCTTTCAACAATAATACAACAAATCCATCACTGTTAAATTTCTCTGATCATCAAAACGAAATGTTACTATAGCTAAGAATTCATAAAACCTCAAATGATTCAGCATCACTGAAAAATACACTTTTAAGAAAAACATTTTCAAACAGTTGTTGATCATTTTAAGTGAAAACTGCACTAAAATTAAAATACCTTTTTATAAAGCACTCTCCCGTAATTTATATTGCAATCCATTTGTTGCACCGACTTTGAAAAGGGAAATTGGTGGATTTTTCAGTCGGTTACTTGAAAAATACCTATTTGAGTCTGCTACTCGTCACTGTCAGTTCGAGGGTTTCCATGCAAGGATATTCGGACATTTCTATTTATATAAGAGAAATAAGGGTAATAAGAGTACTGAATATATAACACTAGCTTTCGTTCGCTACTTCATACACGCGTTTTTTCCGTTCACGTGGAAATTCCAGGAAATAGTTTCATAGTATTCTACTACACTTTCCAAAAACCTACCTGCTATATTGATTAATTATATTGAGCAACTTTTTCTATTCTGTTGCGTTTTATATTGATAATCATCCCTATTGCTTTTCGGCCATGGTGGCAAATCTAAACACTAATACAATGCATATAAGCTAGATGTGTATGCAAACACAGGTGATCTCTTTGTTCCTTAAGAGTCCTATTACGAATCGTAAATGCTCGTTTGCAATAGACGAAGTTACGTTGGTCTGCGTTGGGAGTACATATAGAGTCCGCGAAACAATTTTGATACTTACTAGTCTGAAAAGGATTAAAGTTAATTTGGGCGCTCGCGCGAGACTGAGGAGCGCGCGCGCTGAATTGACGCAGAATATACCGCGTGTATCTGACATCGACGCACAAACGATTTCCATGAGTCCGGGGCATGATTCTGGACACCCTAGACTTAGAATTTTTCGTCGGCTTTTTTCTCATTTTTTTATTTTTTTCAAGGGTTTTTTTACTTTAGACTGCTCATAATCGTTATTCTGACCTAACCTAATGAGATTTTTATTAAAAAAATAATTAATTAACTACTTTCACTAAAAAGAACAATCTGAATAAAGCCACAAATAGATATCATCTCAGCTGAGCTGATACTTTGTGGTACTCTTGAAAAAAATGAGAAAAGAACCGACGAAAAATTCCAACACTGGGGTGTCCAGAATCATGCCCTGGACCCATGGAAATCGTTTGTGCGTCGATGTCAGATACACGCGGTATAGTACTTTAATTTTATTTATTGTAATTTTGTTTAATTATATTGACAAACGAAAACTAATGAAACGTGTTCATTGTAGATTGAAATTTTATATCATATAAATTTATTTGATAAAATTGTTTTTATTTGGAATATAATGGACGCTGAATCAAGACATTTCTGGCTTAAATTAGGCTTTCTTTACGTTTTTTTCCGTGAAAACTCAAGGAATTTAAAGAAATTCTAGAACTCCAATAAACAAGTAAAACATTCAACTTACCTTTTAGTAATTTTAGCTTTTAAAAGAATTGATTGTAACAATGTGAATTAGACCGTCAAAGTTCCATCGCCGACATTTTTTCTTGCAAACTGAGTAAATTACACGAAAAGAAAAATGAAAATGTGTAACTCTAACTTACAAGAAAGAGACTGGCACTATCGTTATTCATGATCAAATAATTAAAATATCATACTGCTGCTGATAATTACAGCGTCAAAAATCATGAATTTGCGTAAAAAATGTAATAGGACTCTTAAGTATCATATTTCAATTGGGATGGCAATCCGAAATGGAAAAAATTAGGCGCAAAACCAAATCAGCTTTATGTACAGTGTTCCGGATGATAGTCTTATACTTCGACCGGATGTTCAGAACATGGAAACAAGCATTTTACATTATGGACCCGTTAATCAATTCTTCCTTTTAGTTCATTTTTGTACATGCAAAATTTTATACCTTGGCGTAAATTACCCGATATGTATGCGTCTTTATCCGAATTGGCAACAAAAAACAATTGATTGATTTTTAGTTTAGACCCTTTCATTCTGCATAGCTCAATTAAATGAAATTACAATAATCTTTGTCACGAATCCATTTAATCTTTTTAAACCTTTGTTGGATTTGTTAAAGCTATAGAAGCGTTTGGTAAAGTTTATGTGTAACGTGAAGAACACGGTGTAGTGAGGTATCTTGGAAGCAAAAGGGTGCCACACCACCAACTTCCAAATTCCGTGTTGCCACTAAGAAATTGTTTATAAATCCTAATTACACTTCTTGACCGCAGATCCATTACGATTTTGAACTAAGAACAAAACAAATGAATTGTGTTCTTTTACTCATAATCACAACATATTCAACTTTATTATAGTACTTAAACCTTTCTAAATTTTAATCCGCGTAAACACCTCTTATTTGCATACAGTAGAGGCCATATTGCATTAATCCTGCGACATTTCTTGGACAAAGTTCCAAGTTTTGTTCTTAACACCCGAAGTTCGAGGCAAGTTACCGTATAATATGCGCGAATGCTAACCGAGAAATGGGTCAAACACTGCAAAAACTGCAGTCGCATAGTATTTTGAATTTTTAATATGTAAAATTATTTATGAACTTATGAACGGTCTTCGGTATAAAAAAAAAACAAAGTGTGTAGGAAAGACACAGAATAGGTACTGAAGTGTTCTACTGTATGCAAAGAAAAAATAAAACGTAAAAAGAATCTGTAGTCCAAGTACTAAATATTGTACAATAACATACGGACTTTAAAAAAAGCTTTGATAACTTTGTAGTCAGCCAAGAAACACTAGCCTCATCTATGTATTTTAAAACCATAGAAGATTGACATGTAAAAGTGTTATGACTAATTTACATCATCTGCCTAACCTTTTTCCCACTTAAAGTAGGGTCGACTTCCAGTCAAACCGGGTTCAGTAGAATACCCATATTTCGGAGCGGCGATCTTCCAATATCCCACCACTTGGTGCCTGCAGTCTCACCTCTATTTACTTTAATAGGTGCCGTCGAAACGTGATCCAAATTGATTTCGTCGATTTTTTGCTAGCGTATCGTCCGCCGTCGATTTTCTCAGAAAAACTGCAACGTACCCTGATAAATGAAAGATTTATTCAATCTATTGGAAAATTTTATACAATATAATTTTTAATAAAATTAGATTCAACGCAATCAGTCGGACGATTATTTTAATACAATTAGTTTTGTTTTATTTTTCTTTTTGTGGTTATTTTTCTTCGTGACTGGGTTTAAACTTTTTATTTTTATGTTGACGGCATTTTATTCTAAACGCGATTAATTAGTGCCTATTAGCAATATTATGCAGGAGTTATTAAAAATGGCAATAGCAATTCATCTTTACTTGCTCCTTATATGCGGATAAAATGCATTTGCGTAAATAAGTTATGTTACTAAATAAATAATTTACACAACAGCGTTCAGCTAAGTACCATGTCGAGATCTTAGAGGGCTCAAATATGAGTAGGAATAATATAACTTTTTACTTCGGTGAGTGTGCCCAATAACTCCACGACCTCATCCCACCGGCTCTCTTCTACCATCGGACGTCCAAACGCACTGCAAGGTACCATCCTTACCTTGTTGCTATTCCACTAATTCTCACTAAGCGTTTCCAAACTTATTTTATAATGCGCACAGCAAAGGATTGGAACTCTCTGCACGCATCTGTGTTTCCGAACGCTACACAACCCTAATATCATCAAAGTCAGAGTGAATAAGTTCCTTCTAGGTAAACTCGCTCCATAGTAGACTTTATCTCTGTCATCTCTAGAAAAGAGTACAGCGCAAACCCATAGCAAAAAAAAAAAAATACTTTTCCGGATGATAAGTATCATACGTAAATACTCATATATTCCTTGCCTTCCCCAGAAACAGTTTTTGATTGTTGCTACTTGGTCATTGTGTGTCGTTTGGTCGGTGGTGTCAAAATAATATTTCTTTGGAGGAAATACTCATGCTGTAAAGCAACCGTACGAAATTGACAGAACTCTATGCTCTCTTTTTTATTTATTTATTTATTTATAAACATAATAAATAAATAACAACAGCTTGGAGGACTTACAGCAAACTAAACATAATAAACAAACATAAACGACAGAAAGCCAATTACAAGTCCTCACGTATAGTGTTAATATAATATATCTCTATCGGTGGTTAACTGGTTTCGTAGTTACCTGTTTGATCGCCGGCAACGTATATGCTTTGGAGAGACCTTGTCCTTTTGGTGTCACACTTCTGCCGGGGTTCCACAGGGTGACGTTTTATCTCCTTTACTTTTCACAATTTTTATTGACTCAATTTCTAATCTCCTACCATATATATATATACAGACGATCTGCAAATTTACTTGCGTGCTCCTCTTGGAAACCTGCGTGGGGCTATCCTCACCATCAACCGTGATCTGGATCGCATATGCCAATGAAGCAAGCGGTATGGACTCATGGTCAAACCAGCAAAGACGCAGAGTATCGTCGTGGGCAGTTCCATGATGGTTTCAAGGATCGATTGGACATCTCTTCCCCAAGTTTGACACAGTTATTCCCTTCTCAAAAAAAAGTAAAAAACTTGGGGATATTCGTTGACTTTTCTTGGACTGCCCAACCGCAGTAAGTTAGACGGATGCTATCAATAAGCTGCATCTGCTGCATCGTTGAGGAGACTGCGAAATTTTCTTCCGATAACCACCAAAATTGCGCTTGCACAATCACTTCTTCCCATCGTTGATTATGCTGATGCCAGCTATCTTGAACTAACTCAGGATCAACTAGATAAACTTGAGCGACTTCAAAATATCTGTATCAGGTTCATTTTCGGGTTACGCAAATATGACCATGTTTCCGAATTTCGTCTGAAGCTCAAGTGGTTGCCATTTCACCCCTCTTTATCTTCGAAGAGAAACGTTTTCAGTTTCTTTGCGATTCTCACACTACATTTCTGAGGTCATCAGAGATAAGTTACGACTGAGGATGCCAATGAATTCGGTTTAAAGAAATTTATTTCTCATAAGAACATACAGTTCGCTTAAAATGAGATACAAAGTAATAAGTATGATTATACAATACAAATTTCCTCCGGAGTATTAGAAGTCATAATTTTGCACATACATGTTTCGCTTATATTTAAATGTATTCATGTTGTCGCATTCCTTAATATCTTCCGGTAATTCATTGAACGGATGAACTCCTTCAAATAATATGGTCTTTCTACCGTAATTAGTGCGCACGCTAATGACTTCTAGTTTGTTTTTATATCTATTTCTCAGGTTAAGTGACATTGTTTTTTTCTTTAGTTGTATGTTAGTTTGTATTGAGTTTGAAGTTATGTTTTTAATAAGGATGCAGGTGTAGTAAATGTATAACTGTCTAATATTTAATAATTTAGTTTTTTCGTATATAGTCTTTGTCGGAGTAACATAATTATAATGGAACAAAGTTTTAACTATTTTGTTTTGAACTCTTTGAAGTGAGTTTAAATTAGCTAATGCTGCGGAACCCCATATCTCAATTAAATATTCTAAATGCGATTTGACTAACGAGTTATATATCAAAGTGCGCACTTTATTTGGAATACAGTTTAGATATTTTTCGTTGGTTGATTGTTTTATTATTTCGTTATTTAATTCTTTAATTCGAATTCCACATGTTTCCTGGATAAATCTTTTACTGTTCAGGCTACCCTTCTGTGGAATGCTTTGCCAGTTCCTGTAAGACGCGCTCATTACCTACCTGCTTTTAAAAAACTTGTCAAGGAACATTACCTGTCACTGTGATTATGTCAATAGCCGTAATTTTATTTTTACTACATTTTTTTTTTTTTTAATATTTATAGGCGTATGTTTGACCGCTATCTCACCTGATGTTAAGCGATGATGCGGTCTAAGGTGGAGCACGCTTGCCTAGAAGTAACCTATTCACTCTTGACTTAAAGACTCCCAGGTTGTAGCTATCAGGAAACACAGACTCAGGCAGGGAATTCCACTCCTTAGCTGTACGCACAATGAATGTATTCCCAAAACGTTTTGTGCGTATAGGTGGGATGTCCACCATGTACCGGTGGTACATCGCCGTACGTCTTGTGGTCCGATGGTGGAACGGGCTTGGCGGAATTAAGTTATGCAATTCCGTCGCACACTCCCCAAAATGTAAACGATATAAAACCGACAGGCCAGCAACTCGGCGTCGATGCTCAAGCCTTTGGAGCTTCGATTCGATGAGCTTATCATCACCGATGATCCTCTTGGCTCGTTTTTCAATTGACTCGAGGGCATCAAGCTGGTATCTGGCAGATCCGTCCCAAAGATGAGAGCAGTATTCCATACACGATCGAACTTGCGCTTGATACAGTTTAAGAAGCTGTTCCTGCGTGAAGTACCGTCTCACCTTTGCCAGGATCCCCAACTTTCTAGCAGCCACTTGAGCCTTGGCCTCTATGAAGGGGCCAAAACTGAGGGTGGATGTTAATGTAACACCAAGAAGCTCAAGTCTGTCGGTTATCGGCAGGGTTACACCGCGGAGAGATGGAGCAGGGTCGAATTGACTCCTTTTAGCGGAAAAAAGACACGCTTGGGTCTTCGCAGCATTGAACTTGACCAGATTGGCATCGCCCCATTCGGAGACAGCCTGTAAGGACACGTTCAAGCGTTCAACCATAGCCTCCCGGAGAGACCGGGTCTGTGACCCACCAGCTTGTGCGTCAGACACGTATCTCTCAGCAACAGTGCTGTCGTCTGCATACCCAAAAGTACCGGGTTTTAGCAGATCGTTAATATGCAGCAGAAACAATGTTGCCTAGAGTACTGACCCCTGAGGAACCTCGGCATTAATATCCAGCAGTCCGGACGAGCAGCCATCTATGACCACTCGGATAGACCGATCCCTCAGGAAACCTGCAATCCAGTCACACAATCCGACGGGCAGACCGAAGGAAGGAAGCTTACTAATAAGGCCATCGTGCCAGACCCTATCGAAGGCCTTCGAGATGTCTAGGGAGACCGCAAGTGCTTCCCCGTACTTCTCAATGGCCTCACTCCAGATGTGAATGGCATACGCTAGAAGATCCCCAGTTGACCGATTTCGGCGAAAGCCGTATTGTCGGTCACTAAGGATATCTTTCGCTTCTAGGTATGCCAGGAGCTTGCGATTCAGTACCCGGACGTTACCGAGATGAGTCTATAGTTTGACGGGTCGGCTCGACTTCCCTTCTTGGGCACGGGCTGCACGTTAGCTTGCTTCCATGCCTTCGGCACTTTCCCAGTCTCAAACGAAAGGCGAAATAGGCGTGTCAAGATCGGAGACAACTCAGGCGCACAAGTCTTCAGTACAATTGCTGGAATCCCGTCGGGGCCACTAGCCTTGTTCACGTCTAGGTTACGCAGTACCCTAAGTACGTCCCTCTGATGAATGCTTATGTTCGGCATATATGACCCGCATCCAACAGGAGGAGTAGGGGGCCTCGTGCCACCCGAATCTAGACGTGACGATTCCGCAAACATAGAGGCGAACAAGTTTGCTTTCTCCTCAGCGGAGTGGGCCAGCGACCCGTCGGGTCTCAGCAGTGGTGGCAGTGAGGGCGGCAGAAGTTCGATTCGACCGACTTAGCCAGGGACCAAAAAGCGGGGGCCGAGTCACCCGCGTCCGTAGGAGAATACCCTTTAGCGAATCCCTACACGTGGTCCCCGGGTGGTGCTAAACAGGTGACACTAACCACCTCCGTAGTCTAGTGGTTATACCACCTGATTTAGACCCAGAGGTCCCGGGTTCGATTCCCAGCGGAGGCAAATTTTTTGCTTGGTTTGGTTAGTGGTAGGACTTGTTCTAAGTCCGCCTGGCAAGCTACCACCATCATGTCTAAGTCTGTCGCCATAACAACAATGTTAACAGCATTGTTGTGTTCCGGCAGTTAGAGGTATGATAGCCAGTTCCTCTGTGTAAGAGGATTCCGGGTGAAACTCGCTTCCATCTTCGGCTTAATCATCACTTTCCATCAGGTGAGATTTGGGCCAAGAGTTTCCCCGTTTTGAATAAAAAAAAAAAAAAAAAAAAAAAAAAAAAAGCTTTACTACCTGCTGGGTATGAAGCAAGTTTGTTCCCTATTCGGCTAATGTAGTCGAACCGAGCCCTCCGCAACACCTTCTTGCAGGACTTGGCAGTCCTGTTGAAGGCTCTCTTCTTCTGAATCGCGTCACTTGCTTTGCGGGTACGGGCGTCAACCCATGCTAGGTAAGCCTCATGCTTTAGCGCATTAGCACGGTTGCACTCGGCAACAAACCACGGGCGAGCTTCGCTAGACATCACTACGTCCGAGAACGGAATGTAGTACTCCATTCCCTGCCGCAGCACATCTGTCACGGCGTCCGCGCACGACGATGCATCAGTTGAAGAGAAGCAAGTGGGCTGCCAAGGATAACATGCGAAGAAAGATCGCATGCCATCCCAATCTGCTGACCTGTATCGCCATACCCGCCGAGTGCCTCTTGGGCTGGGATCGGGTGGGGAGTAGACGGACACAGATTTCACCAGACAGTGGTCGGAACTACCCAGCGGAGCAGAAATCGACACCGAGTAGCGGTCTGGATCCGTTGTCAGCAGAAGGTCCAAGCAATTGGCTGTGTGCGAATCAACGTCCGGCACCCTTGTTGCCCCCTGGACCAGCTGGGTGAGATTTAACGCTAGCGCTAGCTTTCACGCCTCTCGTCCAGCATGATCTGTGTGCTGGTGTGGGAAGAGCCACTCCTGATGGTGGGCATTGAAGTCCCCCAGCAACACCAGTTGAGCAGAAGGGTACCGCTGCTGAGCCACATCCACCGCCTCACTGAGGTGCTGTATGAGCCCAGTTGTCTCTAGATCACCGCTGTGCGAACGGTAGACACAGGCGTAGATAATTTTATCCAGGCCAGTGTCCACTAGAACCCACAGCGTCGAAAACCTGGAGTCTTCGATAGTCGCGAGACGCCGATAACAGATGTCGTCCCGGGCGTACATACATACGCCCGCGCGTGGTTTGAAGTGGTGCTCCAGGGTAAACCCTGGGTACGACAAGTACGACACGTCTGACGGACATCTGATCTGCGTCTCGAAAAGGAACAGGAGCGCTGGTTTCTCAGTCTCGAGGTGGTGATGGACTGCGGCGAGATTTGAGTGCAGGCCTCGTATATTAGAGAGGTGCACTTTGTGCGAGAGGGAGTGCTGCCGCTGTACAGCGTTTTTCTTTCTGTTCCTGTTCATGTTTAAGAGTGAAGGAAGGAGAGGAGAAGGAAGTAAAATGAGGTTCCATGCTGCTAACCCACAGGCACGCCCTGACAGGACGGCATCGTTGGGGGACTAGTCTGGAGACTGCGGGGACGCCCGAGCCCCCCCGGGAATGTCCATCGGGCCCTCTCGTCTGGTCGCCAACCAGCACGATGGTGCATTCCGGGATTTTTCGACAGTTGGCGGGGCAGCCTTTCATGTGTGGCTGGCACACTACTTGGGCCCCCAACTACCTGCGGTCGGCCAGCGGCGCACCGTGCCTCGGATCCCGCTACCCTCCGCGACTAGTCTCCCGATACGCCCATATCAACGCGTGCCTGATCGGTCTGCCTGCATTGGAACAACTATTTCGACCCAACTCCTCGTGTATTGGCTTCACTGGGCATCGCACCGGAACGCGGCTAGGTCGCTTGGCGGTACGTCTTTGCCCAGTGGGTGGTCACAAGCCATCGGCCGAAACCTACCACCAGTTGATGTCACCTGATTAGCACCACCCGGGGACCACGTGTAGGGACAATTCTTTAGGGTATTCTCCTACGGACGCGGGTGACTCGGCCCCCGAATAATACCTTTTATTTCTTGTTTATGTATCTATTATATATGTATCTGTTTTGTTATATTATAATTATTATTTTTTTGTTTTTCTTTTGTTACACAGACATGAAATTGGGGCTGTTATGGAACAGCCCCAATTTCATGTCTAGTCAAATACTGTCCATCCCAGGTTGCCTGAAAGAGATCGCGAAATGCGATATGGTCGCCCATAGTATGTGTTTTAATTTTAAGTTTCCCTTAGCATTTAATTTTTGGTGAACAATAAAGTACATATTAAATAAATAAAGTTCCACCGAATAGTGCTGTGTGCAGTAAATGTGTACAAATATTGTTTCATGAAATTCCAAACGTATGGGCGACGAATCAAAGGGTTGCTACTCTGCGCTGGATAACTATGTGACCGGTGACTCGAACGTGGTCACGTTCCACGCCCAGACTCAGGAGTTCTATAATCTGCTGACGTGGCGTATAACGTGGAATCGTGCTTCGATAGCTTTACACTCTATCGGAATGAGCCACACGACCAGTTCGATTGGTTTGACATTTGAAACTTTGTTTCTGTTTGGCGGATGTTTGATTTGTGGTTGGATGTTCAACTATACATATTATGTTAGTTCTATTTTTGGTTTAATTGCAATGACAATTCACTAGTTCCAAATCTTACTCACTGTTAGTCCTTTTGGGCATTTCATTTGGTTGTGTGTAAGATAAAACAAATTTTAACGTACTTATTAAAAACGTAGCCTATGTACCTATTATTTGCATTTATTATTCCAAGTTTGGCATACGGCATTCATTAGTCAAATGCCAAGGCCTAACTTTCATTTTATGAAAGCAAAGCTTTTAACATTTTAGAGTTGATTCAAATATCTGTCACGCTCTTGAACCATTCAACCAGATTCCTCCATTTTATTCTCATCTCAACCGAAAATCGACATTTCAAAGCTAACCCTCTTCTATTCAGTTTTCAAAGATTTAAGTGAGGTGTTACGTCGAAAATCCCATTAAATTCGGACCCAGTAGTTTTTGCGAAGCACGTACGAAGGTACGTGCTCACAAAATGAAAGTAAAATTTTCACCTAGCATTTACGTGGCACGTTGAACTCGTACTACGTACGAATCTTTGCGAATTATAAACTGCGCCTCTCAGTCTGTCTGTAATTTAGAATATTTTTAACATTATCTATATCTATTCTATCTATATCTATACATATAATAAAATAGTAAATCTTGATATGTGTGATTACGATTGGCGCGAAAACTACTGAACAGATTTTGTTCAAATTTTGCACAAATGATCCTTATAGGTATAGGCAACACATAGGCTATATATTATCACGCTATATGCTATGGAGGACGAGCAATAATCAAAAATGTGTGTTTTGAACGAGAAAGTGCACATGGTTCGAACCCCGCAAACAGATTTTATTTTTGTATTTATTTTATCTTTTGATATGGTTTTTACACCATTATATTATCAAAATAATAATAAAAATGGGTTTTTGCGTACTAAAAATAACATTTTACTTATAATTTGTCATTTTCACAAACAGCTCAGCGTGGAATTCTTATAAGAATCCACAACATGTTACAAAATTGCACATACTAATAGATCTAATCCTCGAAATTATTACCATCACGCTATACCTTTGGGGAGGTAAGCAGTGAAAAGCCATGACATAAATATAATAGACTATTTTAGACAGATTTCCCAACAGCGGTCGTAGCCCGTTGGGTTGTAAGACTGCCTTTCGATTGACATGGTGTGGGTTCGTATCTCCGCAATTACTTTTGGATTTTA
Organism: Ceramica pisi; assembly: GCA_963859965.1. Classification (NCBI taxonomy): domain Eukaryota; kingdom Metazoa; phylum Arthropoda; class Insecta; order Lepidoptera; family Noctuidae; genus Ceramica; species Ceramica pisi. The sequence continues at coordinate 3,270,836 of OY982530.1, forward strand.
TTTAACTTTTGCATTTCCTTACTTTTATCATTCTTATTAATATTTTCAAATATTTATACATGTTATTGTTTTATTTTGGATAGTTTAGTATGCTAAAATACCAACGCCTGCGTTTTAAAGTATAATTCACAGTACCTATTTTCTGTTTGTCTGTAGGTATTCCTTTTTACATCACGACCGCATGAATATAACTTTAACACATAAACCTGATAGGAATTGAAGCTATGTTTTAGAAGATTTAACATATCTACTACGTAACGCCGATACTCGTAATACCATCTATTGACCGAATTAGTACCTATAATCAACAAGGTGAAAATTACACCAAAACATATTTTTTTAGTAAGAAATGGTACTTTCCAAGGAATAAAACACCATCATTTTCTTTAGAATGAACTTCTATTTTAATGTAAAAAAACCGGAAAAGTGCGAGTCGGACTCGCCCACCGAGGGTTCCCTACACATTTGTAGGTAGGTACAAGGTATTATTTGAAATAAAGGCTATTTTTTTTAAGTATTTATTTAATATGTAGCTTAAACTGCCGTATTTTTATTTTACGTTGACTTAATAATTTGATTTTTACACAGCTTCAAGGGACTGTAGTTCTGAGTAGGTATATTATTTCAACTCAATAACGACTACCGTTCCCGAGATAAAGAGTCTTGATAGACAGACAGACGGACGGTCAACAAAGTGATCCAACATCATATTCCATAGATGGCGTTACACATTTGATCTCACTTTTTATCGTGGAATTTGTTCGAAAGAGTCACCGCGGCCCTGGAACACAAAGGGCATTAGAAGGAACACGGATGCGTTTTAGTCAGTAAGAGTCTGACACACCCTCCTGCTTTGCCCAGAGCGGGAGGAGTTATTCGATGATTTCCCATCCTTTAATAAAAGGGGTCACGTCATAACAACCACCATTAGATGGCAAAGTCCCATGGTAGAGGAGTCGAAGAGTTGCATTAGCTCCGCTGTTTATTTAATACTAGCTGACCTGTGCAACGTCGTCTGCGTAACATTGTTCATTACTGCTCCGCTCCTATTGGTCTTAGCGTGATGATATATAGCCTATAGCCTTCCTCGATAAATGGGCTATCTAACACTGAAAGAATTTTTCAAATCGTACCAGTAGTTCCGGAGATTAGCGCGTTCAACCAAACAAACAAACTCTTCTGATAGATAGATTGAGTTTCTAGGTTTAAAAAATATAAAAATGTTTCAATTGGCGTTCCTGGGTTGAAATAAATAAAAAAATCAACTTGATTCATCAAGAGTGGTGTGAGTTTCAAGAGCATGGTTAAGTAATTTTAGATGATAGCATGTGCTGACCGGTTGCTTCACAGCTTGGATCCATTTCTTCTGTGTACGGGGAAGCAACAGCCATCAATACGCAGAATATTAAGAAATGTTTTCAGATTAAGTTTTATGATTTCTATTTAGAAATTTCAAAACTTTGCAAAGGCACACGGCTAAAATTCACATATATTTAACAAATTGTTTAGTTTTAAAACTGATCAAATCCCAGTGAGCCTATGAAACATCATGACCAGCCCAGGGCCAGAAATTATCCATTGCGGGCTTTACTCTCCAGTGGATCAAGGGGAACAATAGATCTCTAGGCATTTTTTTTTTCACTTTAAAATACTTTGCCCCACACTATGAATTTCTCCTGTATTATGGGTGCATTTACAAACATACTAAGTCACATACACAAACAAACAGTCAGACCCGAATCAACTATCTGTAGAATAGAATAGAATACTGTCTGTAGGTCATATAAATATTTGTTCCGTGCGGGAATTGAACCCATGACACGCGACGTAGCAGCCAATCGCTCAACCACTGCGCCAATCGTGTCGTTCATTGACGACACAGACGAACTCGCGAAGATAGGTTTTGAGGTGGTAGAGCTTTTTTTTAAAAATGGTATATCGTATGACTCCTCTCACTCTGGGTAAAACAGGAGGAAGTGTCAGGAGGAAGTGTCAGACTCCTATTGACTAAAACCCATCCGTGTTCCTGCTAATGACCTTTGCGTGCCAGGGTCGCGGTGACTCTTTCGACCAAATCCGCAACCCCGGCACTGGCCCGGCAGATAGGGCCCGCTAACCCCATCTGTTTCGATGAAAACTCCTTGAGGCATGCGTGGAACTAAGCGCACAGCTTGACATAGCTATTTTAGACTGCCTGCAATCTATTGCCGAATTCACGTACGAAACTGAGAATACAGGTCCAGCTCTACCACCTTTGGGCACGCCACAATCGCGGCGGTAAGTCCCCTTTTGACGAGTGGCAAAAGCGGCGTCACAGCGTCCTCACCTTCCGCCTGACGCAGGTACTCACCGGTCACGATTGTTTTGGGAGATAACTGTTTCGGTTTCAGCGGGAGGACACGACCGGGTGTCAACACTTTAAGGATCACCTGGATGACACGGTGGAACATAAGGTGGATGTCTGCCCTTCATGGGCGGAGCACCGCTGGGTCCTTATCGAGGCGATAGGTGGCGATAGGTGGAGCGAGGATGCATGGGAAGCGGCCACCTCATTTTGCGAATCAGTAATGCTAGCGAAGTAGGAGGCTGAAAGCGTGAGAGAGAGGAAAATCTCACGCCCCAGGCGCGAGCCTGCGGACGGCGAGTGTTGGGTGGCACGCTCTCCGATCAAAATCAGGCTCGGGTCAACGGCGCGTTGTGTTCCACGCGCGCCTCTAAGAGGTGCCAGTATTGTAAACGGGGCCCACTAGGGCCAGTGCCTGCCAGGGTAGCGGAATTTGTTCAAATAGTCACCGCGGACCTGGAACGCAAAGGGCACTAAGATGAACACGGATGGGTTTTAGTCAGTCAGAATCTGACACTCCGTTATGCTTCGCCCAAAGCGGAAGAAGTCAATTGATGATTTAAAGTCCATAAAAAAGGCTGGCTAACTTAGCCAGGACACCTGCGCACAACGGACAGAATAGGAGTCTAACATGGTGCGGATACTGGAGTCTGTATAGTAGTGTCGGTGTAGTATCTGTTGCAGGGGTAGGTTGCTGTTCCGGTTGGTGTCTTCCCATGCCCAACCCACGTTTCTCATTACGAAAAATTATTAGGGCTGGTGGAACAGAAGAGGTGAAACAGCCAGTGCCTTGCATAACCCCCTTCCAAGTTCTTAATGCTAAGAGGAGTCAAGCAATACTAGATATTGACAGTTCGTATATCTTAGAGATCTAACCTAACGACATTTTACTTTCTGACATACACGCGAACGAAGTCGCGGGCAACAGCTAGTTAAATTTAAATTTTTTGTAACTTTGATTAGAATTTAAACTAAATAATAACAGCCGCACAGGTCGATCTTCAAGGTTAAGCAACGCTTGCCGAGGTTGGTCTGTGGATGGGTGACCATCTTAACATACTGAGTTTCCTCCGTGCCTTGGAAAAGCACATTAAGTTGTTGGTCCCGGCTGTCATTTGGAGATCTTTGGCAGTCGTTACAAATAGTTAGAAGCCAGAAAATCTGACACCAGTCATGCCAACGAGTACCGTGTTACCCAGTTCATGGGTTGGGGAGTTCTGGTTGGCAGCCGCTCCACGTAAAATACTGGTATTCAGCTGAATCCGGTTTGACCGGAAGCCGACCCCAATATAGTTGGGAAAAGGCTCGGCAGGTGATGATGATTAGTTTGCAAACATGACATATTCAACTAAGCGTGAATGGCTATATCCAATATTGTAACGAATAGTGAAAAATATTCAAAAGATCCTCGAACTCAATTTTGGTGAAACCTAAAACTGAATCATTGGATAGGAACGTATTCATGACTTACCTTAGGTTCACAGTGACTGAGAATTGAACATATTTGAAACTGAACAGAAAATGATGGGAAATGAGAGAGCTCTTGAGAAAGTAAGGAGACCATTTTCCGTTGCGGGGGTAGACTTCTCTTTTGGTTGTTTTGCACATGGCCATCGTCATTTACCTTTATTGCGTGTAATCCCACCGCTAACATCGTGAAAAGATAATTGTTACTGTTTCCCATTTCGAAAAAGGCAACGGCTGCCTGTTCACTGACACGAAGTGAGGCAGCGGATCGGCTGGTTGGCATTTTAAACAAATGCGGTGATACAACCACTGCCTTGCATATGCATAACAATATTTATCTTTTGCACAAACACATGAAACACGCGTGGGACATATAACACAGTACATACATCTACAGATAGATCGTGTGTATAATTAATTTATGCCATCCCATTGTTTAAATTTCTCAGATTCTCTGCTCCGCTGCCTCGCGCCGCGCAAATGGACAAGCCTGCTCAATGGAATTCCCTGAAATTAGTTGAAGTGTCAGTCACTGACATGTCATGCACTTCCATTGGTTAATACTTTTCCGTTTCTCCGCTCCTCTGCCTCACTCCGCGCAAATGGACAGGCAACCTAATGGGATGGGATGGCGAACTAAGTTTTATTAAATAAAAAAACCCAAAACTAAACTCTAATAATTCAGTTAAATTTGTCTACAATAAGAGGTCTAAAATAACTGAATATAAATCGCTGATATATAAAAATCTCGTGTCACAGCGTATGTTACCAAAATCCTCCGAAAAGGCTTGACCGATTTTTATGACTTTTTTTGCGTAAGATATTTGGTCAGTCTGAGAATATGTTTGTTTTTTATTTATTTATACGGCAAAACAACGTTTGTCAGCTCAGCTAGTTTTATAATCACTTATATTATAGCACAACTTTATTTCAGGAAAATTGAATAACATCAAAATTAGATACACCTAACTTTGAAAAATTGATTAGTGCTTGTTAAAATGAATTGCTATAACGAGCTAGAAAGAAAAATCAATTTGCATGATAAAAATAAGTGTCACTTACACATATTCAAATTGAATAATGTGACAAATTGATTAATTTGAAAACTAAATAAATATACACGCAATACCATCAAAATTCACAGTCAGCAGCTGAAAAAGCTGAAGAAACAAGGCAAGAATGAATAATTTACTCGTCTTTCTTGTTTTATTAGCAAGCGTGGGTATAATAAAATGTGACTGGTTTATACTTTCACGAAGAGATGCAAATCCAGACAGTTTACGAGGCGGATGCCTGTTTGGAACTGAACGAGAAGCTACCACTGGCGAATGTGTGGTAGTAATAGATAAAGATGGATGTTCCTCTGGAACGAAATTAAATAATAAAGGTGAGTGTGTTCCACAATCACGAAGAAATGCAAATCCAGACAGTTTACGAGGCGGATGCCTGTTTGGAACTGAACGAGAAGCTACCACTGGCGAATGTGTGGTAGTAATAGATAAAGATGGATGTTCCTCTGGAACGAAATTAAATAATAAAGGTGAGTGTGTTCCACAATCACGAAGAAATGCAAATCCAGACAGTTTACGAGGCGGATGCCTGTTTGGAACTGAACGAGAAGCTACCACTGGCGAATGTGTGGTAGTAATAGATAAAGATGGATGTTCCTCTGGAACGAAATTAAATAATAAAGGTGAGTGTGTTCCACAATCACGAAGAAATGCAAATCCAGACAGTTTACGAGGCGGATGCCTGTTTGGAACTGAACGAGAAGCTACCACTGGCGAATGTGTGGTAGTAATAGATAAAGATGGATGTTCCTCTGGAACGAAATTAAATAATAAAGGTGAGTGTGTTCCACAATCACGAAGAAATGCAAATCCAGACAGTTTACGAGGCGGCTGCCTGTTTGGAACTGAACGAGAAGCTACCACTGGCGAATGTGTGGTAGTAATAGATAAAGATGGATGTTCCTCTGGAACGAAATTAAATAATAAAGGTGAGTGTGTTCCACAATCACGAAGAAATGCAAATCCAGACACTTTATACGCCGGATGCCTGTTTGGAACTGAACGAGATGCTATCACTGGTGAATGTGTGGAAGTGATAGATAAAGATGGATGTTCCTCTGGAACGAAATTAAATAATAAAGGTGAGTGTGTTCCACAATCACGAAGAAATGCAAATCCAGACAGTTTACGAGGCGGATGCCTGTTTGGAACTGAACGAGAAGCTACCACTGGCGAATGTGTGGTAGTAATAGATAAAGATGGATGTTCCTCTGGAACGAAATTAAATAATAAAGGTGAGTGTGTTCCACAATCACGAAGAAATGCAAATCCAGACAGTTTACGAGGCGGATGCCTGTTTGGAACTGAACGAGAAGCTACCACTGGCGAATGTGTGGTAGTAATAGATAAAGATGGATGTTCCTCTGGAACGAAATTAAATAATAAAGGTGAGTGTGTTCCACAATCACGAAGAAATGCAAATCCAGACAGTTTACGAGGCGGATGCCTGTTTGGAACTGAACGAGAAGCTACCACTGGCGAATGTGTGGTAGTAATAGATAAAGATGGATGTTCCTCTGGAACGAAATTAAATAATAAAGGTGAGTGTGTTCCACAATCACGAAGAAATGCAAATCCAGACACTTTATACGCCGGATGCCTGTTTGGAACTGAACGAGATGCTGTCACTGGCGAATGTGTGGAAGTAATAGATCAAGATGGATGTTCCTCTGGAACGAAATTAAATGATAAAGGCGAGTGTGTTCCACAATCAGGAAGAAGAGCTGGTGGTGTCAATAGAGCTTAGAAGATTATTTTTCGGACAAGAACCGCCACTCCATAGCCCCCCTGAAATTGGATGTAATAGATAAAGATGGACATTCCTCAGGACCTAAATTAAATGATAAAGACCACTGTGTTCCAGTAAGAAAAGCCGCAGGTTAAAAATGGGGCAAGCGACCAGAGGGCCAATTCTACTAATTTTCACATTCGCATTCGCATGTCAATCGCAAACTAAAAAAATCCTCAACTTTCATGCTTTTTTGACAGATTGCGACTGAGATGCGAATGCGATGCGAATGTGAAAATAAGTAGAACTGTCACACAGATGTTATTTTACCCCGTCACTTGCTTCTAACGCACAACGTTTGTCCACAAATCTACCACATGGCTTTTACTTTGAGAACATTATGATTTCCAGAATATGTATTGTATTATATTAAGTCCTGTTATAATAAAAAACTGATACAATTACTTGCTGTCTCATTTGTGTGGAATTTGTTTCTCCTTTTATGTATGGGAAATTGAGTTTATGAGCGCTTGGACTTTTGGACAAAAATCTCAAACAACTCCGATTTTCTACTTCTGCCACTCTATCACAGCCAGTCGTGTTCAAGCATGATAATAGTAATTACTCAATGTCTCTAATGAAAATTGGCAACGCTAACCTATATTTTTTTGGGATATTATAAATTGCATATCAAATAAATAATCGCCTATCAATACATACTCATCATTTATATTCTTTTTTACATCAAATAACTTACTTCACTACAGATAAACTAAATGTTTAACAAAACTCAAACTGCAGATAATTCGATTATTCTTTTTTAAACCACTCAGAAGTAGGAGTCCCGCGAAGCGGGGCTCCGTCCACGACGCCTTTATTAGTATTGACTAGCTTCTGCCAGCGGCTTCGCCCGCGTGATCCTTAGGGAACATATTCCCGGGATGAAAAGTAGCTTATGTGCTATTCCAGACTATAATCTATCTTTGTTCTAAATTTCATTAAGATCCGTTAAGCCGTTCTGGCGTGATTGAGTAACAAACAACCAAACTTTCACATTTATAATATTACTCGTTTGGTGTAAAGCGAAATTATAACCATCTTACCCTCGACATTATAATTATTAAAGGATATTGCAAACTGTCGTAAGCCGTTTTCCGAAGCTACTCGCTAGCCTCTAGGCGCCAAGCTAGCCGCCTTATAGCATGATTCAGTATTCACGCGCGATGGCTTATTGTTAGCGTTTTTCATGTATAACTTTGGTGTTACTATACCGATTTCTATGATTCTTTTTTTATGGAATAGTTAATAATGTTAACTTTTATTAATGTTAATTAGGGACTACTGAGAGTTTTATAAACATAAGAGTAGACAAATACAGTCAGAAAGCTTCGAACTGCTAAGCTATCGGGAGTTACACGTGTTATTGTTCATCAATCATAAAAGATAGACATATGCTGTCGTTTGATATTTTTTTATATAATTTTAAGGAGAACATTTCCGTCATACATGATTTCTGTGTAGCTTTCACCATTAAGGTTGCACACGCGACGGAAGCTTAAAAACTGGAGTAACTTCTCCCGTTTTCCCAACATTTCCCTTCACTGCTCTGCTCCTATTGATTGTAGCGTGATGAAAAGTATACTATAACCTGCTCAGAAGTATGAATAATAATTGTACCAAGTTTCATTAAAATCCGTCGAGTAGTTTTTGTTTCTATAACGGTTATACAGACAGACAGACAGACAGACAGACAGACAGACAGACAGACAAAAATTGTACTGATTGCATTTTTGGCATCAGTATCGATCCCTAATCACCCCCTGATAGTTATTTTGGAAATATATTTCATGTACAGAATTGACCTCTCTACAGATTTATTATAAGTATATATAGATAGATTTGAAGCAAATTTAGAACCGTATTTAGAAAAACTGCTGTAAAAATATAAAAATAGAAGCTATATTTAAGTGAAAAAGAGTTAACATGTATAATGTGCATTAAGAAGCTGTGCATTGATGAAAAAACTTTTGCTTTAGGAAAAATCGCTGGACGCTGCGAAAATAAATTGTAGTATGTTTAGTGATATTTTGAGTTGAATATTATTTTTGTTGTGCAATCAGTAATTTTAAAGGGAATTCGGAATCTTATTACATAGAAAAAGGATATTTTTTGATTTTCGTTTAAATACTACCCTATTTTTTTTTAAACAGAGTATTATTTTAGAAATTAAAACAATCTACGATCGCAATACTTCCATTGAATCATTTTTTACGGTTCCGTAGCCAAATGGCTAAAACGGAACCCTTATAGATTCGTCCTGTCTGTATGTCACAGCCACTTTTCTCCGAAACTGTAAGAACTATGCTGTTGAAATTTGGTAAGTAAATGTATTCCGTAAACCGCATAAAGATTTTCACACAAAAATAGAAAAAAAAAAAAAAATTTTGGGGTCCCCATACTTAGAACTGAAACACACAAAAAAAAAAAAATATCAAACCCATATGTGTGGGGTATCTATGAATAGGTCTTCAAAAATCTTCAAAAAGAGGTTTTTATCATCATTTTTTTCTAAACTGAATATTTTGCGCGAGAGACACTTCCAAAGTGGTAAAATGTGTCTCCCCCCCTTAACTTCTAAAATAAGAGAATGATAAAACTAAAAAAAAAATATGTGATGTACATTACCATGTAAACTACCAGCGAAAATTGGTTTGAACGAGATCTAGTTGGTAAGTAGTTTTTTTTAATACGTCATAAATCGTAAATCGCAACTTCTGCTTGAAATATAATACCTACTGGTTTGTACGGAACCCTCGGTGCGCGAGTCCAACTCGCACTTGGCTGGTTTTTTTTTTGACATTTTCTGGTCTGACTACTTAGAGTAGGTACCATAAAATGAAATTGAAACTGTAACATTCATTAGTTATTTTTCCTCACTCCGCTCTAAAAATACGTTCCAAATCTTGAAACACAGTAAGTACCCCAAGTACCACATACTCCATTCGAGAATCCATACCGTGACACATACACCCTGCATAGTCCCTACCTTATATGTTTAATTAACTAATCAAAATGACTAACACAATTAATATAATATCGGAATTAGACAATTTTAATATAGCTCAATCAATTCTATGTTCACCGAATCAGTGTCTTACACTAATCAAGCATCCCATTCATTATTTAAAAGTCATTCACCAGAATATTAGGAGTATTAAAAAGAATATTGCACAATTTTTGGCTACGACTGCACTTTTGACTGCGACATCATCGTACTCACAGAGTGCTGGCTAAAAGTTACAGGTCCCCTTCCAAAATTAGACGGCTATTACACGTTTTTCACATCTAACAACCATTACAGAATGATGGAGTGGTGATCTTCATAAAAAATAGTCTTAAAGTAAGTGTATCCGAACCACAATTCCTGGATGGAAATTGTTTAGTATGTAAATTAGACGATAATTTTTATCTCATCTCCATTTATCGCTCCCCGTCGTACCAAAATATATAGACAATTTCATGGATAGCTTGCACAACTTAGTGAATTCTTTTCCACCAAACAAAAACATGGCACTTATTGGTGACATAAACATAGACATTAAGGAGAATAATGTGGATAGATTCTCTGACCTATACCTGACAATGACCGCATCTCTTGGTCTCTTGCCCACGCACTATATACCTACGAGACAAAATAATTGCCTTAATCATATACTCCTGAAATCCAAAGAAACGGCAATTACCATGGTCATCGACTCTCCAGTGACAGACCATCTCCCGGTTCTACTGTGTTTAAGTACTAAAAGTGCTGTACGTAAGCCACCAAAGCTAGCCTACCAAATTGACTACCCAGCCATCTTGCTAGCGCTGAAAAATTCAGATTTCACTCCAATATTACATTGTACAGATGCTAACATGGCTACTGATCAGTTCATTTCCTCCCTTTCTTCAATAATAAATCTTCACTCAAAACAAATGCGTGTCCCAAAAAAACAGATAAATATCAAGCCGTGGATCACCGTAGGTCTACTACGATGTATTAGAAACCGGGATCTAATGCACAAAAACCTAAAGAAATCACCAAATAATACAGTTTTAAAAATTACATACCTACGCTACAGAAACTTTTGTAATAATTTACTACATAATCTGAAACGCGACTATGAAAAACTAGAATTAGAAAAAGCCAAAGGTAATTCTAAAGCAACATGGAACGTTATTAAAAAAATCACACATACCCAACACCAACCTCAATCTGCTGTCGAACTCTTAAACATTACGAATGACCAAAACTCATCAGCTAATTTAGTAAATAAATACTTCGTCAATGTAGGTAAAGAGCTGGCCTCGCAAATATTGCCTAACCCGAACAGCTCCCCCCCAGAAAGTTCAAATGTGCAAACAAACTCCATGTGCATTCTAGAAGTAACCCATGAAGAGATAGACACCATAATCATGAGTCTTAGAAGCAACTGTGCAATTGGCTGGGATGGCATCTCTTCAAAAATTATAAAATTATGTAAAACCCTTCTTGTCCCATCAATCACACACATTTGCAATCTTTCTATTCAATCAGGAACTTTCCCCCGAGCGTTTAAAAGAGCTCTTGTGCATCCAATTTATAAGAACGGGAATAAAGATGATGTCACAAATTATAGGCCAATTTCAGTTCTTCCCACTCTTTCTAAAATTCTCGAACGTATCCTAAAGAACAGTTTATCAAAATTCTTCCAGTCTAATAATACGATAGCGAATAATCAATTTGGTTTTTGCCCGAGAATCTCTACCGAGGACGCCGTACTGAGCTTTACTGAAGCAGTGACTAAGAAAATAGACTCTAAAAAGGCTTGCTTCGGTATTTTTCTGGACCTATCAAAGGCCTTCGATACCGTCTCTATCCCCATCCTCCTCCGTAAGATGGAAGCTGCAGGTATCCGGGGAAATGCTCTCAAGATCTTCGAAGACTTTCTCACCGACCGGGAACAATGCGTCCAAATAGATCGAGTAACAAGTACCTGTGAGAAAATTAGCTACGGTGTGCCACAAGGCAGCATAATCTCCCCCTCTCTCTTCCAGTTATACGTTAACGATTTGTGCAAACTTAAGCTGCAAAACTGTGAAGCGTATATGTACGCAGACGACACCGTACTCCTAGCATATGGTACGGACTGGAAAACGGCTAAACTAAATGCTGAGAAATCGCTAAAGGCAGTCATGGCTTGGCTTTCTGCCAACTTGCTCACCCTAAACCTCTCTAAGACAAAGGTAGTTGCATTCCGTACTAACCCGAGGTCAGCGCCTCCACCCGGAGAATCGGTTATCAGGGCACATGTATGTCTAGACCCATCTCATCCTTGTAATTGTTCACAGCTTACTCTTGTCACAAACACAAAATATTTAGGTGTCTACGTGGATGAGAAATTGAACTGGCTCTCACTTAGAATCATTAAAAACTCGAGTTAGACGTCTTCTCTATATCTTCAAAAGTCTCCGGGAATCGGCAGATATTAACACCTTAAGAAACGTTTACCTCGCCCTATGCCAGTCTATCCTCTCATACTGCATCCCAGTCTGGGGTGGCACAGACAAGACGGCAATGTTAGGCATTGAACGAGCCCAGAGGGCTGTCCTAAAGGTCATGATGCGAAAGCCACGTCGATATCCAACGTCTGCCTTATTTTCGGAGTGCAGTGTCCTATCTGTACGGAAGCTATTCGTTTTGCGAACTGTTCTTAGAAAACACGGCTCCGTTCCATACGACAGAAATGTAATGCTTCGCTCCGGGAAACCGATATGTAGAGTGGAACGAATCAGAACTGGTTTCGCGAGACGGCAATTTTCGTTTCTTGCTTCGAAATTGTACAACAAACTAAATAAGTTATTATCCATTTATTCCCTGAATCAATTCGAAGTAAGAAGCAAAATAACGAATTACTTGTTACAACTGTCTTATGACGAAACTGAAAACCTCCTTATTCGTATTGTTTAATATATCATTCTAGGAGTTCACACGAAGATCTCATTTCGACAAACATCTCCACACACTCATACACTCTCGCACTCATCACTACACTCACCACACTCACACACCCAATTCTCTACAATTATCACCTAACAACGTAAACCCTACCTAATTGTTAAACACTACTTTCCGTCACATTGTTATCCCAAGCTAATTTGTACTACCTAGAGGAATCACTGACTCTGAAGATACAGGCATTGCCTAGTTTCAGAGCCAGAGTTCAACAAATGTACTGCTATAATATAAATAAGCCCTACCAAATTGTGCAATGTATACATACCTACTCGTACTAGTAATGTGACCGATTGCTTATGCTTAAGTTATTTATGTTAAACCTGTAAATCTGTTTTTGTGTTCAAGGGTTTTTTTTTGAATAAATTATTATTTATTTATTTATTTATTTATTTATTATTATTTAATCTCATGTTGTGGTAAATACATCAAGCCAAAGTCCCCAAAGCCACAGATTAGATGAGGATTTTAGATTAGTAAGTCCAGAGACTTACTAAATATTTCATACGTGATAAACGTTTGTTTTAAGTACCACTAGCTGTTGCTTCCTAGTAATGTAATGCTTTCATAAATATTTTTTTTTTACTAAAAATTATTTATCACTAGCTGTTGCGCGACTTTGTTCGCGTAGAAATTTTGATGTGTACTATGTAAGAACGGACCGCCCGATGCTCCTCCCTTCTGCTACGTTTCCGTGATTGCCAGACAGGTCTCAGCTGCGCCAAAATAGCTCTTCACTGCTTTGGCAATCCGTGAAGTGATGTCCTCTTTCGTTTCGCTAGTCTCTGACGTGACGCTCCCGAGGTAAGTAAACTTGTAGATGCGTTCCACTGCCTCTGTGCCGATAAGCAACGGTGTAGAGTTTTTCACCCCTGTACACATTTTCTGGATCTTCCGGGTGTTCGTTTTAAGACTGAATTTCACTACTTCCTGGCACTGGTCAATAAATTTTGCTTACGTTTCGGCGTGTGTTACTTAGCAGGCCTATGTCAGTGGCGTAGTCTAGTCCAACTTCCGAAATTAAAGTTAATATATATATTTGTGAAATAGTTATTTTATAAGTACACTGTTCCTGTTAGATACAATTGTAAGGTATTAGGAACCCTACATGTTTTTATGATACAAAAAGTAGCATATATCGTTCTCAGACCACGAAACTACCACTTTACAAAAACCATGCCAGTACCTCGCCCCTTAAATGAAAAACAAATTATTCCATGGGAACTGCATTCTTCCGGGATGAAAAGTAGCCTATGTCGTTGTATGACTTCAAAATTATCACTATGCAAAGAATTAATTCAAACCTTTGTTCTACTAAATACTAACAGTTTTATTCCACGGGGACAATTCTCTTTTCCGGGATGAAAATAAGCCTACGTCAATTTTTGTCCCCTAATCCAATACTTACTATACAAAAAATCATATCAATCCCAAGCTTTCTGAAAAATAATAATAAATAAATCCCACGGGAACCATAAACATTTTCACAACATCATTATTAACGCATGTTGCATTGTTTACGTAAGATTCTGAAAAAAAAAAAAATCGAAATTGAACTTTTCCTTTATGGCAAAAATAACATTGTATGTGACGAATACTTCGAGAAACGATACAAATCATTACAGTATTTACATAAATACCGAAACAAACGTTCTAATACCAACTTTCAAAGTTTTCCCTCATTTCCCTTTCGTTTTGACTACAAATTTAATGTAACTTTTAGAATTTTCCCTTGAAACCGGCCTTCGCTTATCCACACAAATTACCGGTTTCCTTTGGAAAAAAGGCATTATTCTGACGCAAATCCGCAACATTAAACAATGGTGGACAAAGGATAGCTTCCGTCGACCAACCCCTGAATGCATGGGAGATTTATTGTACTTTCAAAGTTGGCTTCTCTAGTCTTCAAGCGGTGTTTGCGCGCTTGTTTGAATATTAATAATGATAGTTGTTTATATTTTATATTAAAAAAATGTATTTTGCTCAAGGTTCACTCATACCTGATAGTATAGACTGCTTTGAGCTCCACTGACTTTTTTGCCGATTATTTGTGCCCGACAAATACATTGGGCACTGTCAGAGCCACCGTCACAACCTGTTCGGATCACCTCGTTCGTCTGGAACTGTAGCTAGAGCCGAATCTCCAGTGTGTCGTACTCTAAGGATGCTCAACGGCCTTCTGACTGCCGATCCGGAATGTGATGTGTTTTCTGATGAATGGAGAAAAATAATGCGAGCTTGTCTGGTGTTCTGTGACTGACAGTACGCGAGGGTGTCCAATGTTTCATGTTAATTTCTAATTACACATCCAAATTTGCACACATTTTGTATCTTGCTATGTTTTTTTTTCTGTTAATTCTATGTTAATAAATGTAATTGGACTTGCACCGTTTTAATTAACTATAAATAAATAAATAAATAAAAAATCTTTCAACTCAATAGCCAAGCGGGGCAAAATTCTGGCCAAATAATTTTTGAACAAAAACTAACAATATTTACATCGTCCCTTGAGATTTGGTTCTTGATGGTTGGAGAAAACCGTAAAATAACAGGTACAGGGTTGAAAAAGACCTTTGATCAACACCGGAACTGCAAAAGTTAGATACAAAATAAAACCTAATACACTTCTGGACACATCTATTGGCCCACCTTGTATTTTCAGTTTCGTTTGGTCCTAGCTAAAATTTTATATTAGGTCGAGCAAAAAGTTTTTATGCAGTTTTGAACCTGGCACATTCACAATTTCATTCAATAAGACAATTTGGAGGCTATTTGTTGATATCAAACAATCGAATACTAAGAAAACTTGTTTTTATTGGTTTACTTGGATTTAATTCTTGAAAAAGTGATTGATATCTTTGGTTTTGCAACAAACATTACTTATTCTTAACATTAAGGTGAGGTTCTATCAATAATCTATGGATACTTCACCTGAAGTCGCCGCCCAAGCTGTGGCACTTATTCAGGCCGGACACAGCCAAAGAAACGTGAGTGCTCAATTAATTTAAGTCGATCTGCGGTCCGAAATGTTTATCGGAGGTACCTAGAGACTGGCGGTTTTGTTCGTCGCCAAGGAAGGCCACGATCTCGGGTCATAACTGAAAGGCAGGATCGATTCATCGTGACGACCAGCTTGAGAAATCGTCACCTTACCTCCATTGAGATACAAAACCAACTTCGCGACTTCCACGGAGTATCTGTGAGCGCTCGAACTGTTCGGAGAAGGTTAAAAGAACGCGATATGGTACCACACAAGCCAGCTAATAGGCCCAAACTAACGCGAGCCCACCGAACAGCGCGCCTTCATTTCGCACGCAGTCATTTAAATTGGACACAGCAAGATTGGAGCCGTGTACTCTTTTCTGATGAGTCTAAAATTGTGTTACATGGCAATGATTGAAGGAAGAAGGTCTACCGACGTAAGGGAGAGCGTTTCGCACAATGCTGCTTTGAAGAGAGGGTTGCTTATGGCGGTGGCTCATGGACTGTCTGGGGCGGTATATCCGCGAGCGGCAAAACTCAACTTGAGGTTGTTACAGGACCACGACTGCCAACATTAAATGCTGAAAGGTACATTCGTGAGTGCTTAGAACCTGACGTGATACCATACGCGGACTATGTGGGCCCAAATTTCCTTTTTATGCATGATAATGCAAGAGCCCATGCGGCCGGCATCGTCAGGGAATATCTTCGGGATGTGAACATCACAGTTATGGACTGGCCAGCCAGAAGCCCAGACATGAACCCCATTGAGCACATGTGGGACGAGCTAAACAGACGTGTTAGGGCTCGTCAGCCAGTTGCCCAGACGATGCAGGAGTTGAAAACTGCCATAGAAGAGGAATGGGAGATGATCCCTCAAAATTTCATAGAGCGGTTGATAAACTCTATGCCTAATCGTATGAGAGCTGTGGTAGATGCCCATGGAGGCAACACTCGTTATTAAATTAAACCTTTATTTGATAAAACATGTTTTTTGTTCGAAAATCAATTGCCTTTAACAAGGCGCATATCCGACTTGTTAGGCGTAGCTCCATGTCGTATGGTATTCTGAATTCAAATTTAAAACAATACGATCGAAAAAGATGGTAAAATGTATCGGTTTTAAAACTGCATCAACAGTTTTTGTTCAACCTAGCAATCATATTTCGGTAGGGGCCATCGAAACCTAAACTCTAAGGTGGGCCAATAGATGTGTCCAGAAGTATATAAAATTCTAAGTGAGTGACTGACAAACAATACACAGCCAAAACAACTGGTTGTAGGCCAAAACTACGGGTAGAAAGCTGTAAAAGAGGATTTTCCAGAACTCTTACGGGAGCGAGATGTGCGCGTACGCAGTCGCGAGCAAATGCTAGTCTTATAAAAAGTATTAAACAATTTAATTCGTAAATCTGTTTTACAGCCACAAAAACGGTACAACTGTACTTTTAAATTACAAATAAACTGTAAAAGAATTACTGCGACATTATTAAACTAGAAACAATAAATTTAATTTATTAAACAAATCAAGTACCTATATTGACTTGGCTCTGGAGGTTGTTGACATGTGGGAAGTGGACTCTGCAATCATTGTACCAATAGTTGTGACAGCCAAGAGCCTCGACCAACATCTCAGGAGGCTCTTGTCGGGCAGCTTGATCAAGGGCTTGATTCAGAAAGAGGTACTTCTTGACACGGCTCGCATTGTTAGGAAGTTCCTCTCTCTAGAGCCCTGACCGACGGTAGCTTGGGCCCGGTTCCCGATACCGGTGGGCTATTGTTTTTTTATATTTTTCTTATCTGTATTTTTGAAGAAATATTTAAAAATATATAAAAGATTTGTCAAAGACAAATAAAGAGAAATTGAATTTATTAAATTGATTTATCACCGTATAATTGATTTGACCCTTTCAATCTACACCGGGCGTAACACCGCTGTTGCTAGGCTAAGACCCACTGAATTTTATAAATAAGAAGTGGAGGATAGAATGTGAGCGTAAAAATTTGATCCAGGGATGTTATTGTTTGTGGAATATGTTCGAAAGGTTTGCCGTTGCTCTGGAACGCAAATTAAACGCATAATTATGGAGGAAGACGGATGGGTTTTAATCCGTTAGTTTGACACTCACTCTCAATTGTTTGATGATTTCCTGTCTCTAAAAAAAGCAAATGTTGAAATTTTGTGTGTATTTTGCACTATAAATGTAATTGCATAGTAAAGAAATACTAAAGTATGCGAGAGAACATCCAGCGGAGGCCAAGCGCAGATCATCACGCAGGGGGTGCTTGAGGACGAAAGAAATGCTGGCGTGAAGATTTATATAGACTCGTTACTAGAAACCCTACTGAAAACCTGTATCAAATTAGTGATTTACTTCCAGTTCGTAAATTGTACATTATCCAAACTATTTTAAAAACACATAAATCCTTAAAATATGACTCCAGCATAACAGCTCAAAGAAGAAAAGACCTTATTGCACAAATTCCCTTTACAAACACTGTATTCGCCGGGAGACAATACAATAAGCGATCAGCTATGCTTTATAATAAAATCAATCGGAAAATATACATTTATACAAAAAAATACTACGATTGTAAAAAAACACTAATAGTTTGGACTAAATCACTAACTTATAATGACACGGAAGCACTCTTGGAACACATTAAGGTTGGGTTGCACCATCTTACTTTAACAATAACAAACATCGAAACTTCAGTAAGGCTGGGTTGCACCATCTTACTTTAACAATAACAAACATCGAAACTTCAGTTAAAGTATCGATTAGGCCAAAAATTAGTTGCACCATTTGACAAATAGTTAAATGACGTCATAACTTTAACCGTAACTGTAACCGCTCACTTTCCGCTGGTTAGTGTTATTGTTTGTGTTAAATTATCCGTCAACTATCAAACGCGTTGAATATAATCTCTTGACTTGACTCTTCCCTTTAACTTTAACAAAGCTAATGAATTCGCTGGTGCAACACATTTCACTATAACCGTTAAAGTCAGCGCTAAGCAAACCACATATATATATCCCTGCATAATAAATGCGCATCACGCCCTAATCACACGCATATAAGCAAGGAACATAATAATTAACTAATAAACTAGCTAACAACACACAGAACATCACACTACCACACTTCATACACAACACACCACAAATATATCACACCTGCAAGCAAGATTTTAGATTATCTTTATTAGTATAGTAACTTCTATATTTATATTTTTGATTGTTTGTTTTTTTATTTATTTTTGTTTTAATTACTAGATTTTGATTTGTATTTCTTTGTTATGGAAGAGCGGAGTTTCCCAACACAGGCATTACTTGCTTAAAGAGAAGCTCCAAACAATGAAAACACGTATGTAAACTAATGAAGCAATAAATATTTTTGTATTTTTATTTTTTTGTTTGTGATGAATTGGTCGGAGATGGTAAAACACAAAGAGTGTTGGAAAGCAATGGGGGGGAGCTTTGCTAAAGCAGTAGGACAGTAAAGGCTATTTACAAAGAAATTGACTGTCTCGCATGCCAGTTTTTTACTGTACCAAAAAACAACCTACAATCAAAACCTAATCATTATTATGGAAGATTCTATTCAAATTTCGTTATCTTTATTTATTGGAACCCACATTATAATAATAATTATGTGAGCGACCGATTAGCGCGCCGCATAATGGTAATCGATGTTACCATCCCACATGGCGAGAATCTCGTGAAAGCTGAGAAAGTGAAACAAATTAACTATCTCGACTTAGCACACGAGGTTGTCGAAATGTGGTATGTGGATTTGGCAGTCATTGTGCCGATTGTCGTTACGGCCAATGGTCTGATGACCAAAAGCTTCGACGACCACCTGTCGAAGCTATCGTTACGCAGTTGGGTGAAGGGCCTGATGCAGAAGGCAGTACTCCTCGATACGGCTCGTATTGTGAGGAGGTTCCTTTCTCTGGAGCCCTAACCGCCGGTAGCTTGGACCCTGTTCCCGATACCGGTGGGCTACTATTTTTTTTACTATATTTTTTTATTTTTTATTATTTTATTAGAAATATTTAATAATGTAAATTATATGAATATAGAAATAAATAAATGGAATAATAATTATTACTATTAACCCCTATATTATAATAACATAGAGGTAAATAGTTTCAGTTTTCAAGTGATATTCAATGCTCCAGTTCAAAATATGAAACTGAACATGAGCGGTTTCTCGTAAATAGCCCGTCTTAAAAAATAAACAAAAAGATTTATAAGTTATTTAGTCCTTACTCTTTTGAGCCCACCAATAACGCCATCTCTTAGAAATTTTCCAAACCACTCTACAACGACCCTCTAGCGGAAAATGTATGTACTTCAAAATGAAAACGGTTCACTACAAACTGGTGAAATATGTTTTCCTAACTCTCAGAAATACCCAGGTTTTACAGTAGATGGCATTATTTACAAAGCAATATGGTATATTCTCACCTTTGTACACATTAATTTAATGTTATTTGATTTGTAGGCTTATGACGTATCTGGTGATAAAATAATTTAAAAAAAATATTTTACTTTTCAATAAGAATATTTCCACATAATTTGAGAGAGCCTGAAAAAGTGAAAAAAAAAAACCTTTTTACCCCAATATTTTAGCATTCTTACTTTGTAAATGTTTTCATTTTTGTCGACTTTGATTTTTTAATCAATTAACTATTTTATTTTTACTTGTGATAGGTAAACATGTTCCAAAAGTGAGATTGCCTGACCAACTACATATTTTGTGCTTAAAGTGTTAAATAAATAAATAAATATGTTATGTTCAACATCCATTTACATTGCCGTTTACAAAACGTTGAAATGCATATCAATTGAACAATCCGCATGTGTGATAGAGTAAGCTGGATATTTTTTTTTAGAATAACGAACAAAAAAGGAACCCTTAGAGGATCACTAAGTTATTATTAAGTTATCTGTAACTTTGTCTGTCCGTCTGTTACATCAGACCTAAAATTACCATTCCTATCTCCGGAACTACTGAGCCAAAAATACATAAATTATCCAGAATATTTATCTAGACAATAATGAAAACATAGCGACGTAAAAAGTGACTTTATGGATAGAATTACATGTGTTGTATTGGTTAGCTCAGCATGTCTTATTTTTTATTGTTTAATAATATTTACTTATCGTCATGTCAATAAATATTGACTCCTTTTGATACTTTCTTTCTCAATTTCATATTATAAAAAAAAAAGATATTAAACTTACGAAATTAGAAAATTCAGATAACATTTCGAATCATTTGCCATATTTATAATTATATTTTGTCACTTTACTCATGGCGCGTTTACTTCAAGTTAGTCCCCGAATGCGGCGACCAAATTGATTTGTCGAATTGGTCTGTTTACATTAAGCCACTCACCGGATACAGCGACCATATTCGTTTAAGTGAATTCGGCGACCACATTCAAAGCGACCGCATGCGACCGTGTGCTGCTACCGTCATCTTCTTGCTCTTCGATTGGACAATGAGGGCCTCTAAGCACATCAGCCGTTTTCAGTCACCTAAAACGGTCTGCAACCGAATACGGCTAACCGAAAACCCATTACAACAAACTTGTAGAAATTATAATTTCAGCTGTATAATTTTATTATGTGCTTGATGTAATTTGTGGAGATAATATCCTTGGACATTTCACACAACACCATATAGTCCCAAGCTAAGCAACCTAATGCTTGTGTTATGGTAACTATATGGCTGATAAACTACTTATAAACATTTTTTTTTTGTAAATACATACATATTATAGATAGAAAAACACCCAGACTCGGAACAAATTCTTGTAGGTCTTACAAATATTTGTTCCGTGCGGGAATCGAACCCGCGAAATGCTGCGCAGCAGTCAACCGCTCAACCACTGCGCCAACCGTGTCGTCATAAAATAAACATTATTATTTTTATTATTTACACGAGTCGGTGACCGCATACGGGCTGCAACCGAATCGGTTAAAACGACTTAATGTTAATGACCCATTCTTCATTCATGACTTCTTACAAGAAATATTAGTAATAGACCATTAAAGGCCCACAAACCTACAACCTACAATACCTACAATTATAAATACACAACTCCCCAGCTAGCTTCAAAAACTGAAAATCCACAATCCAAACCCTTTGAAATTTGACTATAAAGCGGATTGTACTAATCTGTGTCAATTTGCCGAAGTCAATGAATATAAGATTAATTGGGGTACGTATCTCGACGATCGGGAGCCGCTTTTGAATAATTAATAGGGATGTAACGCTATCCTTTTCTAACACGTAATTTTATCTCGTTTCTCGACTTTAATTGGATAAAGAACAGGTACGTTCTTAATACACGTAATGTAAGGGGCTGTGTGTGGCATTAACCTACATGGTTCTCATATGATTTGACCAGTACGATTGTATGGACTTTAAAAGAGACTTTGACCTCTGAGTTTGTTTCGGCGTTTCTTCTCAGAGCAGTCAGCTAGGAAATGCCGGCCTCATCTAGTTTAAAATGACCAAAAAAGATTGACGTGTAAAAGTGTTATTTACAACCTACTTACAGAATAAATATCATTTATCATTTATCATTTATCATTTATCATTTGTTAATTCTTGTTGGGCAGACGGAAATTTCGTCTGTTCTCGGTGTACTGTTTTTTTGGTCTTTGCGCCTTCTTGCTTTTTAATGGGCGCGGAAATTCTAATTAATGTTAAATTGGAATGGAGCTTTGTGGGTTTTAGGTTTCAAAATGGCTGAGGTATATTATTTACTAATTATTCTACAGTATCATGAATCTAAAATAAATAGAAACACATTTTTCCTCCAGACAAAAATATATCTTTATGTTTAATAAAATAAAAATATAAATTAATCTTTAATTCGGATAAACAACATTCATATGGATTAGTAAACAAATAGATAACTTATTCCTATGTTTAATACCTTTGCATTAATTTTATTAAACTTCTTTTTCAAAATTGGTTTAAAGGATGACAATTGAGATGTCGGCAAATGAGATGTATGGAGGAAGAAGGTATAATGCGCTGACCTCCAATAAACTGGTGGTTTATAAACCATAAACCCCAAATATTTAGGGTTTATGGTTTACAAACCACCAGTTTATTAGCTACCAACCGCGGATCCACCCGCTATTTAATTAGTATCTACTTCTCCCTTTTCAGTATGTGTTATCTTAATACGTGGCTAAATAGTAACAGCCACGCGGGTTGATCTTTAAGATTAAGCAATGCTTGCCAAGGTTAGTCTGTAGATGGGTGACCATCTTAACATACCGAGTTTCCTTCGTGCCTCGGAAAGCACGTTAAGCTGTTCGTCCCGGCTGTCATTTGGAGATCTATGGCAGTCGTTACAGATAGTCAGAAGCCAGAAAATCTGACACCAGTCTTGCTAAGGAGTACCGTGTTACGCAGTTAATGGGTTGTGGAGGACTGGTAGGCAGCCACTCCGCGTAAAACACTGGTATTCAGCTGAATCCGGTTTGACTGGAAGCCGATCCCAATATACTTTGAAAAGGCTCAGCAGATGATGTTATCTTAATACGCGTCAACTGCCTCTGTGGCTGAATGGTTTAGGTGTTTGCCTTGTCACCGTATCGCATAATTTGTAAAGTGTGTTTGTGTGTGTGTTTTCCAGTTTGGCTAGGATATTGTAGGCTGACTGTTTGTTTTGTTGTCTGATTAAAAAGATGATTCCGTGCTTCGGAAGGCACGTATAAGCCGGTGGTCCCGTCTGCCAAATGGCGGTCGTCAAATCAAACATGTCAGAGGCTCCTGAGGTGGTTTAGAAAATCTGACACTAAGGTGTATGGGGTTGTCTCACAATGAGAAGAAAAATACGTGTCTGTTAAATTACTGAAAGTTTCATGAAAATTCGTTCTGTAGGTTTTGCGTGTACAACTAAAAGTGTACGTAGGACAAGATTAGATTGACAGGATCGAATAAAATTTTTCGGTTAAAAGGTTTCTTTGGTTTTCAAACCTCTATAAGCTTGGTTTGAATAAGGTACGCATAGTTTAATATTTTTTAGAATTTTCAAAATGTTAAAAGTAACTCTTTAATTGCCTTTTCTAAATAGTTGTATTTTTTTTAAATTAACATGTCATTTATTTATTTTCTCTTACAAGAAACAGATAATATACAGAACTTCATGAAGGAAACAATTTGAAGATGGGAGATATACCTGCAATATAAGTCAACAAGTCTTTCTTTATCTCGAATGCATGTTAAGGCCCATAATAAAGACACATTACTGTAGATTATTCCAAACTTTTTCTTCTTTAACCCTTTAAAAGGCAATCGGAATATATTTCCCACCATATTTTTCAGCTCATTAATTAAATAATGAGTTCCTGGTAGATATTCCATTGTTTTACAAAGGCTATATAAAGACTTTTCAATCAGTCATTAAACATTCAAAGAACATATTTTTTTGTTTATAAATAGAAATTTATTTTGTACCAATAAAACCTATGCTTATTGTGCATTATTTTCCGATTCCCAGATTAGTATGCCCATTTAAGGGACTGAGAAAAATATTCTACTCCAAAATAAACTTTGATTATATTGGATATTGAAATTCAGAACGTATTCAATGTTCACATAAATACGTTAAGATTTGGATCCCGGCTTGGACCCTAATATTTTATTTACGCCATTTAAATGTTTAATACTAAATTCAGTCAGTATTTTTTCCTATTTCGAATATGCAAAATTTAGTCTTAGGCACTTATTCACTGCCGCCAAGGAAGCGATTAGCTTTCGACTATTTGCTAACTGAGGAAAGGGACAAAAGATATAGATCTCGTGCGAGTAAAAGAGACACATAAATTTATAGTCGATAGCTGGCTGTTTGACGAAGAGCCGGCTATTACCACTAGTTGATCGTAGCGACCAGAGCTATCAAAGATTGTACTCGCTCAGCGTTGCTCGCTTGGCGGTAAGAATTCACCAACCAGCCGTAAAATTTGACGTGACCAACCCCTATTTTTGAACTTTGATGTTACGTACTTTATTTTTATGAGTTTCGATAGAGAAAAATATATGTAATTATCTAATATTTTTTGATAAACTAAGTGACGGAAAAAATAGAATCATGTTTTTTTTTTTTTAAGAAAACTTTGCCCCAGACTAAGAATTTCTCCTGTATCGTGGGTGCGTTTACAAACATACAAAGTCACATACACAAACAGCCAGACCCGGAACAACTATCTGTAGGCCATACAAATATTTGTTCCGTGCGGGAATCGAACCCATGACACGCGACGCAGCAGCCTATCGCTCAATCACTGCGCCAACCGTGCCGTCATATTCAAGAAGCATCACTAATTCCACTATTAATATAATTACAGTAGTTTGTTTTATTGCATTTCATTGTTGAGAAAAAAAAGAAACAGTTTTGATACACATCCTTATAATTTTTTTTTTTTAAATATTCTTTTTTTTTATACGATTTTCGTCGATAAAATAAGGTATACTTTCCCTCATTTTCGTATATGCACATTATAAAGACTCACACTGCATAGAGCCAATATTGACATGTTTCAAATATCTGTAATTACCATCTTCTATATGAATTTTGGCTTCTAGATAACTTGTAAATCCAAAGCATCGACAGTAGCCATGTTTTTGGTTTTTGGATCTCAAACTCATACTCAAACTCAAGCATTTATTTCAATTAGACCATTTACAGGCTTTACAGCATTTATTTCAATAAGACCATTATAGACAATTAGACCATTTACAGGCTTTACAGCATTTATTTCAATAAGACCATTACAGGCACTTAGACCATTTACAGGCTTTACAGCATTTATTTCAATAAGACCATTACAGGCAATTAGACCATTTACAGGCTTTACAGCATTTATTTCAATAAGACCATTACAGGCACTTAGACCATTTACAGGCTTTACAGCATTTATTTCAATTAGACCATTTACAGACTTTACAGGCAGGTTCGAATAAATTATGATGATTATGATTTTTTATGATGAGTGTGATAATGAGCATTAGAGCTATTTAATAAGCGATATCTTAATTTTAGTTTGAATAGAGCCATGCCAGTGTTTTTGTATAAAGTTTTCCCACAACATCTATCGTAGTTTAATGTTCAAATGCAACCATGTTTTTGCGGATCAACGTTTAACTGAGCTTCCCTGACGAATATGTCTTCAGTATGAACCAGCAAAAACAGTTGTCTCGACAGCATTGAACTAAATTAAGAGAGATCTCCTCGGGGAGACCGCTACAAGTACAGCGAATATCTTTTGTATTAAAATTTTAAAACAAAAGAGTTAGCGAGTTTCAGGTTCATTGTAGGTGAGTTCTTAAGTTAAAAATATGAATTTTTAAACTAGAGAACCCACCTGTCTTGCTTTTTCCCAACTTTATGGGGGTCGGCTTCCAGTGAAACCGGAATCTTAAGGTAAAATGTGTGATTCAAAATCCTTAACTTGCACTTGGAGTCTTTATTTCAAAATCTAAGTTATATTTTTTACAGGTTTATACTTCTTACCTTCACGTAAAATACACGCGCGATCAAAAAGGGATGGAGCCTTATCAAAGTAAACAGAAAATGACAGTTCTCAAGACAAGTAGCGTTAGTGAAAAAACTCTGAATTAATTATAAATTAGTTATTTAGTTCTACGATCTATCATAGGGTTGTGTTAATATACAGAAAAGTTTCATGGTTGCAATCCTTTTAATAATAATGTTTAGATATACGAGTATATTATTTACATTAAATCGAAATTCATGGACCATCTTCGATACTTTTGTTTTCCAAATGTATGAATAAAACATGTTTGAATGAATGAAAGTGATTACAAGTAACAGCTTTATTAAAGCAATAAAAACAATTTTATTTTTAGAATAAGGAAAACTAAGTTCAACTTCAAAAATAACAATTTTTTTTCATTTTATATGTCACACGAAACAGTTAAATTTTTTTTCTAATTTGACCCCCAAAAGTGCCCTCCCTACTAATCATTTATTTATTTACGTAAAATATCCATATTTTGGGTTATAAAAGTGCATTTTATGTGTACCAAATTTCAACAGAATCGGTCTTGCAGATCCGGAGAAAACTGGCTGTACCGACGAACAGAAATCCGAGTAATCCTATAAGGGTTCCGTTTTTTACGGATGTCCGGAACCCTAAAAATTAAACGAACAAAGCAATGTCGTACGTTAACGACTTTGAATCGATTGTAGTAGATGTTAACCACATAATTACCATTTAAGGCATCCGTACAAGATTGATCAAGATTTGAAAAGCTTGGCAGCTGTTGACAGTACATTTCTTTCTTAATTTAATTGACTCATTTTTTTTTCTTAACTGACAAGACTTCAAGTATAACTCACGCGCGATCAGAATGGGATGCGACCTTTTGGAACTGAGACGCGCGCGGTCCGCCGGCCAGCCGTAGCGTCGGCAAAAGTTGTCAGCGGGTTTAAAAAGGCAACTTGGCAGAATCAACCAGCAATTCATACTACCCGAAACTATTAAAGGATTTTTCCATTCTCGGCTTCAAACCAAAAACACCGACTTCCGAAATTAAGGTTATTTTATACTTTATAGTGTTTTGTTTGGAAGTCGGTTATATTTTAACCCCGCTGCTTCTAGTGTCTTGCACCCCAGTCAACAATAAAAGGTAAAGTCTTCCTTTGACTGCGGGTCACTCCCAAGGGACAAACTTAATGTTTTATGATAATCGCCTTGTTTAATTTATGTAGGCTGGTCATAATTGGCGTAAACTAATTACACGGTACATGCGATGTTTGACGTATTCCTTGAGGGGTACACAGGACAGGTGGAATTCAAAATTTGGGGTAACAATGTCCCTGTTATCCATTAGACTAGTTCTGGCTTTGTAATTTAATGCAAGTGGGTAATATTAAAATCTTCTTTTGATGTTAATGATGTTCTTTTTAACACACACAAAGCCCACCTATACGCACAAAACGTTTTCGGTATACATTCATTGTGCGTACAGCTAAGGAGTGGAATTCCCTGCCTGACTCTGTTTCCTGATAGGTACAACCTGGGAGTCTTTAAGTCAAGGGTGAATAGGTTACTTCTAGGCAAGCGTGCTCCATCTTAGACCGCATCATCGCCTAACATCAGGTGAGATAGTGGTCAAACGTTGCCTATCTTTTGATAGGCAACGTTTGACCACTATAACGTAACAAACAAGACACGTAGATAAAAAACCGCTCTGTAGTGCACTGAAGAAATGTATTTATTATGTTTTGAGAGTTATGTTTTGTACTTTAGAACATAAATAGTTGCCAAAATCGATATTTTTGCTAAAAGTGGCCACTTTTAGCAGTAATTGCCGTTTTGGCTATTAAGCCATGAGTTATGTATTAAAAATAGCTGTCAAAAAATAATAGATACATTTCTTCAGTGCACTGCAGAGCGGTTTTTTATCTACGTGTCTTAAATTTATCACAATTAATAAAAAACGATTGGCGGCGCTAGTGGACGGAATACACACTCTTAATGTGATCGACATTCCACTTTTGACTTTTTTTTTGGGTAAAGACCTTACGCTAGACTTGGTTGTAGCCACCAGGATTCTTTGACTCCGATAGGGAATTATACACTTTAACTGTACGCAATGAAAACCGTCTAGGTTTTGTGAGTATGGGTGGACCAGTTCGTAGATTACTAATAAACTCGATCTATTACCACATTCAGACACTGAAAATCTCCAGTGCATGCATAAATCCTAATTCGTTCTCAATCTTTATTCAAACTGATTGAAGAACTATATTCTATGTCGCTTTGAAGGAAACTCTCTTCATACAACTCACCCCAGTCGCTAATACTTCGGAAGACCCTTATATTAATGTAAATAAATAAGACGAGTCAGTTGGTTTGAGACAACTGGAGGAAACGTCTTAAAATATCGTCGTAAGATTTATTTTCTAAGTCAAAATTTATTTCAGCTCGGAGAATATTGTGTAAGTGACGTCCATGACATCATAATGTAATCAGAATGAAATAAAAAAGAAAAAAACGACTGCATATACTTCAACAAATAGAAAGCAGCAGCAACCACACAAAACACTATTAATATTTTACCATCTAAAAACCATCCCACTCTTGAAGTTTTCCACTATCTTTAAAATAAAAATAATAATATAACAATCTAGAACTACTGTTCCACCATCATGGCCAAGAGTGCTCATAACGGGAACTTACATAAATTGTCCGATCACAAACAAGAGTTGGTGTTAAAACTCGCCAAAGTGTGATTCTGGATCTGTGGCTAAGTACTTGGGTTTTACAGGCATGAAAAACGTTGGACGTGTTGGGAGGTCTTGCCCTGTGATACAGGTCTGTAAGGCCAATCGGACCAGTAGTTCCTGAGATTAGCGCGTTCAACCAACCAAACAAACAAACAAACTCTTCTGCTTTGTAATATTAGTATAGATTATAATAATAATATATAATAATAATAATAATATCCTTGGACATTTCACACAACGCCATATAGTCCCAAGCTAAGCAACTTAATGCTTGTGTTATGGTAACGAGATGGCTGATAAACTACTTATATACATTTTTTTTTTTTTGTAAATACATACATATTATAGATAGAAAACACCCAGACTCGGAACAAATACATGTAGGCCGTACAAATATTTGTTCCGTGCGGGAATCGAACCCGCGACATGCTGCGCAGCAGTCAATCGCTCAACCACTGCGCCAACCGTGTCGTCAAAATTATAGAAGGCGGCAACCAAGAGGAGGGGTCTGGAGGCCAAAAGGAGTAGGAAAAGAAATGCGAGAGTGATCATTGGAAGCTTAAGCCACTGCACATTTCAATAAAAAAACAGGCCAAGGGTGATTCAGATTTGCCCACAAAGAGTTCCGTGCCACAAACCGAAATAAAAACTTATTTTTTATTTAGTAAAATTATTATTATATGTTGTTATAGCGGCAATTAAAATACCCAATCTGTGAAAATTTCAACGATATACGCATTACGGTTCTTGAGATACAGCCCGCTGACAAACAGACGAACGAACGGATGGACAGCAGAGGCTTAGTAATAGGGTTCCGTTGGTTACCCATTGGGTACGGAACCCTAAAAAGAGAAATCGTTGTTGAAAAATTAAAATCAAGTTCTTTATTTTTGATAGGCTTTTTGATTTAAATTCGGGAAAAGAAACATTATAGTTTGAGCCAACACTATCTCACCTTGTGCATTTTAGTGGTCGGAGTGAACGATGAGTGAGCTGTCATTTCATATTGTTTGTATGGTTTGACAGATCACTTGTCGTTCACTTCACCTAAGTTTACACTCCGACTAGCTGACCCACGCAACTTCGTCTGCGTCACATTTTCCATTAATGCCCGGCTCCTTTTAGTCTTAGCGTGATGATATGTCGCCTATATCCTTCCTCGATACATGGTCTATCTAAGACAGAAAGAATTTCAAATCGGACCAGTAGTTCCTGAGATTACCCCCTACATACAAACTTACAAACAAACTCGAAAAAATAGCCCTGTCTGATATCTCTTTGAGGTGCGCGTGGAACACATCGCGCCGTCGACCAGTGCCTGGTTCCGATCGGACAGCGAGCCTCCCACGAGCCACCCAACGCTCGCCGATCGTAAGTCCGCGTTTGCGGTTGGTGGAAATCGACCTGCGAGTCTCGACGCCCGGGGCGCCATCTTCTGTAGCAGCACCTGAGGAGCTACTACACTAGTCAATGAGGGTTTTTCACGTGACAAAACCCATATAAATCAAGACGATAGATAATTCGACTTAGCTCGTCAAAGGCGAGACGCGGAAATGCCGGCTAAAGTTCTATTATAGAATCAAAAATCATTAAGTTGCTTAGCTTCGGACTATATGGCGTTGTGTGAAATGTCCAAGGATATTATTATTATTATTATTTTTAAAAGCGTCCAAAAGTGTGCTAAGTCCACAATATCAGCAAAGTCATGGAAAACACCTGGAAAAGGAATGCAACGAATTGAGAAACATGGCTGGTAGGGAAGATGGCCTCTTTATAGCAGTGGTGACAAAGACAATTGGTACTGATGATATTCCAATGGTGATGCTACTGGTCATCATCAGTATCATATCAGCAGATAGACGTCCTTTGCTGGACATCGGCCTCGCATCCATCGGCTACCCGCGACCTTCACCAGGTCATAGGTCCACCCTATGGGAGGCCTACCAACGTTGCGCCTTTCGAGCGGTCGCCACTCCAGAACTTTTTGGCCTCATCAACCGTCTGTTCTGCGACCAACGTGCCCTGCCACTTTTGATTTGGCGATCCTTCAGGCTAAGTCGGTAACCTTGGTTCTCTTGCAGATAATCATCATTTCTGATTCAATCACGCAAGGAAACTCCAAGACTTTAAGCCTTCTGATTAGGCCCATTGTCAGCAACCACGTTTCAGTTCCATATGTCATCACTGACAATACGCACTGGTCATAGACTTACTGGTCAATTGATCCAAAATGCTCGTCGAACAAGCTCGCATTATCCCACGCCCGTGAACAATACGACGGTAACCATCCGTCCCGTTTTGAAAGTTCGCAACTTAACTTTAATCCTGACTAACGTAATTGCTAAAGTTTGAATACAAAACCTTGTTCACGGTAACGCGATTTAGTGTCAGACATTTTGTAATTGATGTAGTGGCTTTGCCCTTTTGCGTTGAGGCCGTGCTGTTGAAGGAGTGATGAGAGAAACGTCTCATGGGTGTCTGAGGTGGCGAAACTTTTTGGTAAGCAGCCATTAAAGGAACAGGTAATGTGCAAAGGAGTAAACACGAAAAGGGTTTCTCGTAGAAATTCAAACATGTACGTATTTCTAAAATATTTGCAAGCTTAGGTTGTTCACTTTAGGCAGATGGATCAAAGGTGATTGCTGTATGCAAAATACAGTCCTTTTGGACTCGGGTTGTATGGAGATTTCTCTCTCTCGGGAGCCCTAACCTAGCTTGGACTCTGTTCCCGTTGGACCGTGTTTTTTTTAACTTGAAATGTATTTCATTAATTTTTAATTTCAAGTAATTAAAATTGGGCCGGGGGCCGAGTCACCCGCGTCCGTAGGAGAATACCCTTCAGCGAATTCCTGCACGTGGTCCCCGGGTGGTGCTAAATAGGTGACACTAACCGCCTCCGTGGTCTAGTGGTTAAACCACCTGATTCAGACCCAGAGATCCCGGGTTCGATTCCCAGCGGAGGCAAATTTTTTGCTCGGTTTGGTTGGTGGTAGGACTTGTTATAAGTCCGCCTGGCAAGCTACCACCATCATGTCTAAGTCTGTCGCCATAACAACAATGTTAACAGCATTGTTGTGTTCCGGCAGTTAGAGGTATGATAGCCAGTTCCTCTATGTAAGAGGATTCCGGGTGAAACTCGCTTCCATCTTCGGCCTAATCATCACTTTCCATCAGGTGAGATTTGGGCCAAGAGTTTCCCCGTTTTGAATTAAAAAAAAATGACATTGATTTCTGTGTTTTTAATGTTTTTCGGCGACTTATTAGGAGCTCTATTTCCAGCAGCGGACGTCTTTAGCCTGATAATTATGATGATGAATTAAGTGAACTTAAAAAAGAAGATGGCTAAATGACTGCCCCAAGCATGTCTATGAATCTCACATTAACCCGGAATATTTAAATATTCATTAATTGATTGTCTAGTGTTTAATAATCTCCTAGAACTTTGGTGAACTGTTTAACATAAAAAAAAAATCTTAGTTGTCAAGTCAAGTCGAGTCTTCAAGCATTTTCTGTTTGACATGACAAGATAGTACTGCAAGCTAGGGAGCCGTATAACCATGACTGTTTTTTTTTTTGGTAAAATTGAAAAAATCTTAATTTTATAACAGTAATAATTGTACGTAAGATATTTGCACGCCATGACAAATGGCAATCATGTCGTGAACCATTCTAATTTAAGATCTCTTATGCATTAATTATTATTTGAAGTTTGTATGTATACCTACACATGTTTGAGCAAATAAAATTCTTATTCTATTCTATTCTTACATTTATAGGTGCGTTTATATTACAAGTCGTTTCAACTTGATTCTACCTCAAACCATCAAATAAACTACAGTGCGATACTGCAAATATCTTGCCGTGTGAACAGCTCTTGATTCTGAAAGCATCTCACGGTGAAGTAAACTATCATTCCTCTTTGATATGTTTTGACAACTCATTTTGTGTTCACTTCACCTAAGATTTTACGGTGAGATTTTTACGGAATCGCGCCTGCTCGTCTACTCTATCAACATTTCACTAAACTTAACTACTAAAGTGTCCATTTTGTTTGTATAATATATATTGACAGCCCATTTAATTTCCACTTCTCCTAAGTTTATACGTTGAGAGGTTCACATAACCGCACTACTCAACTTGATGTGACGGTCAATCCATGCAGACAAGATCGAATATAAAAGCTGGTTGTGTCTGTAAACATGTCGAAGAGAAGGTTTGGGTGAAGTGATCACAAACGGAGCTGTCATTCCATCTTGATTATACGGATTGACAGCTCACTTCGTGATCACTTCACCCATGCTATCACTTCAACATGTTTCCAGAAACGCACTACTGCCAGTCGATTCAGCCGGTCGATTCTGTTGACATCTCACCGTGATCATTTAGGTGCAGTGAACACCAAGTGAGTTGTCATGCCATCTTGTTTGTATGGTTTGACAGCTCACTTGTCGTTCACTTCGCCTAAGTGTTCACTTCGACATGTTTACAGAATCATACTGCTGTTGACATCTCACCGTGATCACTTAGGTGGAGTCAATGACAAGTGAGCTGTCATGCAATCTTGTTTGTATGGTATGACAGCTCACTCGTCGTTCACTTCACCTAAGTGCTCACTTCGACATGTTTACAAAATCGCACTGCTGTACCATATAAACAAGATGGCGTGACAGCTCACTTATCGTTCACTCTATCTAAGTGTACTTAGTAAGGTGTCGACAGAATAGACAGGTTGATGTTTATATCGGGCCTGTGGACGGTGAGCTATGGGTAGCTCGCCGTCCGTCCGTTCCATTTAGACAGGCCATTTCGACGGCGCATTTGTGTTCCACGCGCGCTTCAAAGAGAGTCAGCACACAGAGGGGCCCGAAAGGGCCGAAGACGCCTGCTGGAGTTGCGGGACTATTCGAAAGAGATACCACGGCTCCGGAACACAAAGGGCAATGAAGGAACATGGATGGGTTTTAGTCAGTAGAAGTCTGACACATTTGATGATTCCCCATCCCTAAAAAAAAAACTGATGTTTATACTACATCTATATGACTTCGTCACCGCACGAATTTTTAAAACCAAATAAACATTAATAAAAACGCAATTATTTCTCTTTGTACCTCCCATATACGGATATGAAATCAGCTGGTGCAGTGGAACCATTGTTTCAACAATACAATGTGAATTGAAATCAGGAATAAAATTAACATCTCATTTATGGCAATCAGTGTTGAATTTATTTCCTGAAAGCTGTCTTTTGTAAATGCGATTGTAAAATTAATACAATTTTAATAACAGGAAACTTTATGATTTTTGACAAAGAAATAGGAGAAATTATTACTCATAAAGATTACTATCTAGCCAGACATACGTCGTTTTTTGTAAGAATAAAAAAATAAGTACCCTACAACCTATTCTTAGACCTACTGAGTCATCATCTGCCTAGCTTTTTCCCAACTATATTGGGGTCTGCTTCCAGTCAAAACGGATTCAGCTGAATAACTCCATTTTACGTGGAGTGGCTGCCTACCAGACCTCCACTACCAACTGGGTAGCACGGTACTCCTTGGCAAGATTGGTGTCAGATTTTCTGACTTCTGACTATCCGTAACGACTGCTAAAGATCTCCAAATGGCAGCAGGGATCAACAGCTTAACGTGCTTTCCGAGACACGGAGGAAACTCGGTATGTAAAGATGGTCACCCGTCCACAAACCAACCTCGGCAAGCGTTGCTTAACCTTGAAGATCGACCTGTGCGCTGTTATTATTTAGCCACGAGCTCCTCTTAGACCTACTGAGTATCCACAAAAAATTGGTCAAGCCGTTTCGGAGGAGTATTTATTTCTAAAACTGCTAGTCCGATTTTGATGCAGCTTTCAGTAATCACCAGAGGCGCTGCAGTAAACATTTTTGTTCGTACAAAACTAAAAAACAAAATTAAAGATTTTGAATAACCTACGGCGGCGACGGTTAAAACGTAATTGAAAAAGGATAGTTTTAAAATTATTTAATTCATATTCAATTTCTTATTTTATCTTTCGCGTCGTGGGTTTTTCAATTATTATTTTTTTAAAATTATTTAATTCATATTCAATTTCTTATTTTATCTTTCGCGTCGTGGGTTTTTCAATTATTATTTTTTTAAAATTATTTAATTCATATTCAATTTCTTATTTTATCTTTCGCGTCGTGGGTTTTTCAATTATTATTTTTTTGAAGTGAAAACTTCTTTAGCGGCGTTGAGCACTTTTCTTGGGATGGGTATAAAATGTTAAACTCGCGTCAGGACACGTGACATGATCGAAAATTCGTAAGACATCCGTCTTAATTTAAAAAATGCACAATGAAGTTTTCACTTCTGCCGGCACTCCCGGAGTGCAACCCGTTGTTTTTTTTTTTTTTTGTGAATCTTTTTTTTACCCTTTTGCTTCGAAAACTGGACTGTTACACTGCTGTGACTCAGTAAATTGTTAAACTGTACTTCCGTCCTTAAAGCTAAAGAGATTTTACACCACAGTTATTTTTTTAGATTTATATCGCAACTGAACAAATCCTTTAGTAAGATTTCTCACAAAAACCCGATACCTTTCCATCATAACCACTTCAGCAAACTCGAGATCATTGACATCCACTATCGAGCCAGCCAAACATAAAACACTGCCAATTGTCCGCGCCAAATTAGTACCTAACGTTTTTCCACATTTATCGTTCGTATATTTTGCTATTTTTGGCAACGTATGCCAATTTCTGGGGTAAACGCACCCGAGGGATGAACGATAAAAAATTACGACACCGCAGAGAGTCGGAGTTTTTAAGAGAATTCAATCGACACCACATACTACCTAGTCTTTTTTTGAAAGCGACGGACGCATGAGCAATTTTTGGAAACTGGACTGGAATTTTGAATAGCTGAGTTGGTTTTGCTGCACACCAACGTATAGTTTTGGAGTGAATTTTCTGCCTTTTTTTCAGAGTTTTTCGAGTGAATTTTTGGAGTCTATGAAATAGTTTACTGTGTTTTTGAAGTATCACGTCAAAAATTTCTGTTGCATTTTTTCTGCGTCACGATATCGGGCGATTCGCAACGAAAAATATTTCTGTATGAATGAAATTCTGGCAGGTTTTTGCGAGTGAAACTGTAGTGCGATTCACTAAGGCAGAACATCTTTACAACTAAGAAATCATCGTTGAAACATCTGTTAAATATATGCCACATCAGATGTTTCAACGATGATTTCTTGGTTGTAAAGATGTTCTTCCTTAATGAATCGCACTACTGTTGTTCTCTCGTTTGTTACTGATACGATTTTGAACTCAGTTTAACTCACCCTTTTATGTTCTAATTTACCTAGTTTCACAGTAGAAAAATATATGAAGATTTTATTTAAAAATTTAACACTTGACAAAGTTAAAAGATAAAAATAACAAAAAGCAAACGAAGAAAACAGCTTCTGATTTTTATAGCACAGACAGCTTACTCGAACAGAATATTGATGATACGTTTGCGGACGAAGCATCTGTTACCATTGATTATGCGGATTCAATTTTGCGTTGATTTTAACTTTTATTTTATTTAGTTACGCTTTTCTATCGCAACTGTGTTTAGTGTTAGACCAAGTTTTCTCATGCTACCAGATCGTATGCAAGTTTATAACATTATGTTCTTTAAAGTAGGTATCGCTCAATCTTGCCCCGAAATATACTAGAAACTCATAAACTTGCTTGCTGGTGGAAATGCAGTCTAAAGCCGGACTTCATCAATGTAACTGAACGCGATCAGTATAATATACTCGTACTGATCGCGCTCAGTTACATTGATGGAATTGAACCACGTTTACGAGCTGTCAGTGTCAACATTATATATAAAACGCAGTTTAGATATACTGGTCGCGATCAGTTTCATTGGTGAAATCCGCTCTTAAACCATTCATTACAAGAAACTTAGTTTGTTGACTATTCAATGATCTCTGCTTAAAAATCGGTTCTTGTGCATGTAGCAGAAAAACTTAATGGGCAGAGCATATTATTGCCATAGTAGATAGAACCTGTATGAGGTATACACAGGAACGTAGAAATTGTTAAAAGAGACCTTTTGATAAGCTGCTGATGATGATGAATCTCTTGTTTATCAGTATATTTTTGATGCTTTGGTTAAATGGGTTTTAACAAAGATTAAAATGAAATCCTCCAGATTGATGATAGCAGTGGTGCCTTTTTAATAAACTCTACCCTACTCTCTCTAACTAGAACCTGAAATCTTTCCTAGAGAAAACACGCCGCGAAAATGCTCAATTTTATTTTGAAATTATTCCGCGAAAGCGAACCATTCCGTACAGTGTTTTGTGTTTTATGGTAATCATAACTCCTGGGAACAATACAGGCCGAATATTCGGTGCCGAGAGAGCCTCAGTAAATCATTTTGGGAACAAAGTGTGTCCGCCACTGCGGTGATTTGTCAAAGGACTTGCAACGGACTGTCTCTGTGAGGAGACGTCTGGGGAGGCAGTTAGATAGTGTAGGACTTCCCTGTTGCGAAACATGTAGGAGAAAATATGCACAGAAGGAATGGAAAAACGAATCCGATGGAGTCCGAATTGCTTTCTGTAGATGGATGAACGTTTGATCGGTGTATTGGATTCGTGCATTTGGAATCGAAACTTTTTGCTTTTATGAAATACTTTTTTGAACACCCTAAGTTTTTTAAGAGTAATTTCAATCGTTCCTTTGAGAAACTTTTGAAGTCTGAGATTTTAAATAATCAATTCAAGCATTTGGTTGGTTGGTTGGTGGTTGAACATCTCAGACCAACAATATATAAATTGGATTGGAGTACTGTCAAGTAGCTACTAAATCTAAGTCGTCCTTAGGACAAACAATGAAAAGTGACCCACCAATCAATATACCAACTACCAATCAACCATCCAACAAACCATCGAAGTACTCAACCACGACCAACCAACCACCACCACCACCAATCACCAACCCAACCAACCAACCAAACCACCGTTGGTGGTTAGGCTGGTTGGTGGTTTCAATTACTAGTATACTTGACAGCAGTCCATTCCAAATTATATATATGTTGATGGTCTGCGATGTTCAAATAATAGAATAACGAAAACCCTTGCAGACAGCATGGATGTGCCTTCCACAAATGGTGTCGCAAGACAACAGCTCGAGAAACACATGACGTTTCAAAGTCCACGACATTAATTCGTCAAAGGAATTGCGAATACAGCATGAATCACACATGTGAATGAAATGGGATCACGTATGGAGTTATAGACATAGAAACATGCTTGCAGATATGCATGCAAGACAGGTGCAATTCGGAGATGAAGTTAAAGTGAAATGATAGAATGGCATCTAGAATTTCCAGCAAATGTTCAAATGGAATCTGTACTCGCGTCTTACGGTGATATATCCAGGGAAGGTGATAATAATTGTGTCAATGAATATTACTATCGTAAAGGATGATTCTGTGCTCTTCGTATCTTGGAATTACATTTAAGTAACGTGAAGCATGCTAACAAGGAAAATTTGATTATTGTATCCTTCGTGTTTATGTAATATTGTTTGTTGTTGTTGAATCATTTAACATTGAAAATTCACAAACATGTAGGTAATGATTCAATATCATGAAAATTAGGAAACTTGTTTAAGTATATGTTACCGACATTTATTTCAAATTCCGCCATCCATACACCCTTAAATAATTCACCTTATATACCGTTACAAAGTGTTTCTAAATGGCACTGCAAAGATCGTACTAGAAACAATCACTTAAAAATGCTAACAGAAATAAATCAAAATTTTGTACGTTAATTTATTTTGCAGAATCTGCATTTAAGTACAATCAATTAACTAGTCTCACCAATCAAACAAGTAAAACAGTACAGACAGCAATTTTCACTAATATCAAATACCTTCCGTCAGCTTGTTCAGCAATTCATTATTAACGGTGGATTCCCTAATGTGTTTGTGGTAATACAGTCAAATAGGCTGTTATGTAGGTACCATTTACCATGTAACAGCAATTATATGCTTAATGTGAGAAGTTGAGGATTGTTGGAGATCCGAGGATGTGGGCTGTTGTTTTGTTATCGTGGAGGAGGATACGAGGATTAAGGCTTGTATTCATGTCAATGACCTTGTGCATAAGAACGATTGCGGGAGTGACGTAGACGTCCGTGAACTTTAATCAGTCGTATTTTAATTTATTGTAATAAAAATAATGCATATTTTTAAAAAAGTAAAAAAACCAAATCCTTTCTCTTTTTTTTTCTAATGAAATGGTTTCATCTTAACGATTTGGAGGTGATTTAGTGGATTTTTTTCTTAAAGTAATACAAATAGAAAAATCATCTAGAGTAATCTTACATGATTTTTATTATTATTTTTTTATGTAATTTCTCCGTAAGTGCGGACGAAAAGCTGCTTATTTCGAGAGAGTAGCTTTTGGAACGAAGTTCCTTATCGCACGTTGCGAAAGGGGGCTAGAAGGAAAAAAATCAGATGAAAAGTCAAAGTCAGAAGTCAAAGTCAGAAGTAAAAGTTAGAACTCAAAGTCAGAAGTCAGAGTCAGAAGTCAAAGTCAGAAGTCATTGTCAGAAGTCAAAGTCAGAAGTCAAAGTCAGAAGTCAAAGTCAGAAGTCAAAGTCAGAAGTCAAAGTCAGAAGTCAAAGTCAGAAGTCAAAGTCAGAAGTCAAAGTCAGAAGTCAAAGTCAGAAGTCAAAGTCAGAAGTCAAAGTCAGAAGTCAAAGTCAGAAGTCAAAGTCAGAAGTCAAAGTCAGAAGTCAAAGTCAGAAGTCAAAGTCAGAAGTCAAAGTCAGAAGTCAAAGTCAGAAGTCAAAGTCAGAAGTCAAAGTCAGAAGTCAAAGTCAGAAGTCAAAGTCAGAAGTCAAAGTCAGAAGTCAAAGTCAGAAGTCAAAGTCAGAAGTCAAAGTAGCCCACCGGCATCGGGAACAGGGTCCAAGCTACCGGTGGTCAGGGCTCCCGAGAGAGGAACCTCCTCAAAATACGCGCCGTGTCCAGGAGTACTGCTTTCTGGATCAAGCCCTTGATGCAGCTGCCCAACGAGAGCCTCTTGAGGTGTTGGTCGAGGCTCTTGGCAATAATGCCATTGGCCGTCACGACTATCGGCACAACATCGGCATGACAGTAATCAAAGTCAGAAGTCAGAAGTCAAAGTCAGAAGTCAAAATCAGAAGTCAAAGTCAGGAGACAAAGTCAGAAGTCAGAATCAAAATTCATAGGATATTAGATATTAATGTGTTTTTGTTGAGTGTATACAGGTTTTTTGTTCATAATAAATAAAAGGAACTTCGTTCCATCCGGGTGTAATACTTAAGTTTTTTTTTTTTAAATAATGTTTGCTTAAAAATCATGTTGTTTTTCTTTGTAGTTCACGTATTTGTGAAAGATCGGCACACCTGATGGCAGAACCCCAGTTAAAAAATTAAAAATATGAGTTCTTTCGATAGACATTATGAGGTCTAGAAAAAACCTCTGTAAAAATCAAAGGCGAGAGACGTCAATTGCTTGACACAAATCCTCCCTCAAGTGTCACCTAATTGACGCGGGGTTCGAAAAAGGCCACTTTAGTAGAATCTCTAGAAATGACTCTTTCTGTTTTATTTTTCGTTCCTAGGCCTTTATGAACTTGGAGAATTGTATTGGTGATTTTGATGATTATAATTCTGTAACTACATACATCTTACAGCCGCGAATAATATTTTAATCAACATACAACCTAGCACCGGCCTGCAAATTGCAAAAAACGCAAGAAAATTTGAATTTCGCGGGCTGGTTGGAGCATTCACCTTAAAGAGCCCTTTTTAGACCTGCAGTCTTGTGAATAGAGTAACCAGAGGATATTTGTGGCTAATACCCTGGTATAACCTGTTATCAGTTCAAGTGAAAGATCTTTTAACGCTCTACGTTCCAGCCCATGCCAGTTATAAAAAAAAATGTAGAAACTTTAAATATCGGAACTTACTTAAACTGAGCATGCAAAAAAAAAAACCGGCCAAGTGCGAGTCAGACTCGCGCACCGAGGGTTCCGTACAAACCTGTAGGTATATAAGTAAAAGTTATGGTATTTTTATTGCTAAATGAAATCCATAACATAACAATGTGGAAAGCTGACGGTACCTTGTCAATACATATATGAAAACATTATGTATGTTCGGAAAAATCTTCATCTCTTTAAGAAGAGAAGTGATAGACATAATTTTAATACTAGAAATAGGCACAATTTGGATCAATCTCGGTTTAGATTGGCTAAGGTACGAAATTCTTTTATGGGGAATTGTGTAAAATTTTATAATAAAATACCACTGCGGATTCTACAACTGAACGAGACAAAATTTAAAACATGCATAAAACGCACACTATGTAGACAAGCATATTATAAATTAGAGGATTATATCCTTGATAAAAAAGCTTGGCTTAATGCTGGTCCTGCTCCACAGTCACAGCCACTTGGGTCCACTAATTAGTTTTCTTTTATTTTATATTTGGAAGAGATGCTCTCCCTTTTATTTTTATAAACATGGTTTTTTTTTTTTTTTTTATAGTATTTTTTTTTATTGGAGTAAATGTTTAATCTTTTTATTTTTAACTTTTGAAAAGTTATAGTATTGTATAACTTCGAAGTATTTTTTATTTATTTTGTAAATATGAGTACCACGTGTAATATAATGTAACTGTTTTTGTTTTTTTTTTTTTGACATGAACGAGCATGGCAATTGAGAGTTTGTCATGCTCACTCAAATGTCTCGCTGATGGTGGCACGTGTGTTGGGTCATTCGGTTCCCTTCAATATGGTTGAGCTGAGTAGTGCTGATCCACGCGTCATGTTCGTGAACGGGCGCCATCTGTTGAGACTGGTCATCTCTCAACTGCCACTAGCTTATTTTAATTTTATTGTTAATGTAATTTTTAATAGGGAATGGGAAGCAAAATTCTCGTGTCGCGGTGTTTGTTTCCAAACTCCTCCGAAATGGCTGAACCAATTTGCATGAAATTTTGTGTGCATATCGGGTAGGTCTGAGAATCGGCCAAAATCTATTTTTTTATTTTTTTTTGTTAATCGCATAACAACGTTTGCTGGGTCAGCAAGTCTAATATATAAAATTCTCGTGTTGCGGTGTTTGTTTCCAAACTCCTCCGAAACGGCTGAACCGATTTGCATGAAATTTTGTGTGCATATCGGGTAGGTCTGAGAATCGGCCAACATCTGTTTTTTTTTTTTAATCGCTGAACAACGTTTGCTGGGTCAGCTAGTAAGTTTATGATTATTAAAAAAAATATACTATGTGATGTAACTAAAAATTTAAGATTTTCGGAATTTTTCCTATATGTGTACTTTATAACGTTGCTTCATGCCAAATTTCAAGATTCCAGGTCGTCTGGAAGTATCCTTTAGGTTTTGATTCCCTTGCGAGTAGTTGCGAGTTTCAAAATATGCGGCTTTAATTGCTGTATCTTTTGATTGCGTTGACGTAGAAGTTTGATTTTGTTACAGCTTAAAGATATTATAGACTTGAGTATTTGATAAGAATTTCAATATAATACCACTACGCGTTCATGAGTAAAGGGGTAATAAGTTTAAAATTATTAAAAATATTTTTATTATATGATGTAACTAAAAATTTATGCTTTTCGCAATTTTTCCTTTATCTGTGTTATAAGACGTTGCTTCGTACCAAATTTCAAGATTCTGAGTTCACGGGAAGTACCCTGTAGGTTTTGATTCC
This sequence comes from Ceramica pisi, assembly GCA_963859965.1. NCBI lineage: Eukaryota > Metazoa > Arthropoda > Insecta > Lepidoptera > Noctuidae > Ceramica > Ceramica pisi. The sequence goes on from OY982530.1 coordinate 3,313,501, forward strand.
CTTGCGAGTGTCGAAAATTTGCGGCATAAACGGGAGTATCTTTTGATCGCGTTGACTTAGAAGTTTGATTTTTTCACAGCTCCAAGAGACCATAGACTTGAGTATTTGATATGAATTTCAGCTTGATACCTCCACGCGTTCCTGAGAAAAAAGGTCTTGACAGACAGACAGACAGACAGACAGACGGACAACAAAGTGATCCTATAAGGGTTCCGTTTTTACCTTTTGAGGTACGGAACCCTAAAAATAAAAAAAACACCTTCACATCAATGCCACTTGGTGACAGAAAAAGTATTCTGATACCATATTTCCACGAAATAACGATTTACTCTCTCATCATCTGCCTAACCTTTTCCCAACTATATTGGGGTCGGCCTCCAGTCAAACCGGATTTAGCTGAAAATCAGTATTTTACGTGGAGCGGCTGCCTGCTAGACCTCCACAACCCATTAACTGGGTAACACGGTTCTCTTTGGCAAGACTGGTGTCAGATCACTATCCGTAACGACTGCCAAATATTTCCAAATGACACACAGCAGAAACAGCACAGAAACCTGATAATTTAAAATAAATTATACCAAATAAAGGAATTGTACCTTCCAAATTGCATTGCTCCAACCAAAATACAGGCGAAATCACTTGACCCACATAAATACGATTTTATCGCAGAGCCGTACATTTATTCTGTTATGTAGATGACAAATGGCTGCCATTGCAATTATTTTTTTGGAAAATTCGATCCCATTTAAGTGACATTTAAATCGATGCAATAATAAATCAGACTGTAAATTGTTTCACTTCAGATTGATGTGTTCTACACATATACAGGGTTATTTGTAAAACACCGGCAACCTCTCAGGACTATATTACTAACATTATAACCAACAAGTTTTGTTCTATGACTTTTAAAAATTCATCATATTTTAGTTCATCAGGATTTCATACAAAAATAAAAATTATTTAAATAGAACGCTTTAAATGTTACGAAGTCTATGCGAAGCATAATAAAGCTCATTCTTTTTCTTTTTCTTGCGAAGCATAAGAAAGATTCGTAGAAAGAGCGTTGAATTTAAATATTTTTTATTTTTGTATGAAATCCTGATGAACTAAAATATGATGAATTATTAAAAGTCATAGAACAAAAGTTGTTGGTTATGATGTTAGTAACATAGTCCTGAGACATAATATAGTCCCTTGAATGCTTGATCGCGACCAGTTTCATTGGTGAAATCCGCTCGCGCGACTGAAATATGAAAGAGGTCTGGTCGTTTCGCTTTTTATGTAAATACTGGTGTTCAGCTAAATTCAGTTTTATCGGAAGCCGATCTCAAAATGGAGAAAAATTTTAGGTAGACTGTTTGAGGTCTTTGACCAGAATTGAAATGAGACACTGCATAGCCAATTATAAGTATTCGGGCTATTGCAGTATCAATGCTAGAAAATACCCTGTACAATATTTCATTTCACTCTGCAGTCAAATCCGTAACAGCAATTTTTTGTCACAAAGTTAAACTACGCTACAAAACTACGTGCACAAACTTTCCCGCTCAAAAACAAGCGTAAACCTCACAAATTAAAAACCATCGGGGAAGCCATGAAATGGCCAAAATTAAATCCGTTATCAGGGTCAACCGGTACGAAACTTTGCCGGCATAAATTCACAAACTTAAACGATCGAATAAAATTTTATTGTTGCCTATCTTGTCCGGGTTGACCGGGGCAATTAGCCATTGTTATGCCCGGGTTTATGGACAAATACCCGGGTACGTGGCACTTCGGGCAGGCCTCTATGATTTATTGGCCTACGTGGCCTCGGCCGGGCATTGTTCGATATTTCCGAGATATTTGAGTTTGATATTCCGATTTAGATGGGATCGTGATGTTCAGGAGGTTATTTGTGGGTGATTTGTCACGTGGCTAGTGAATTGTATGATTTATTTTGTTGGTTCCTTGTTGGTTTGTTTTGGTGCAGGTGGAGGGGAAAGTTCTGTGGGTGAATTATTGTTGTCACTGTTAATAAATAAAGTTTCATCGTTATGAGTTCAGTTGGATGTTTTCACTCTGATAAATATGTGACAGTAATTATTTTGTTAATAACTTAAACGACTGGACAAGTCATCTAAAAAGCTGCACTATACCATAGCATACTTTATTTAATTTTATCGTATCAGCATTTATCTCCATACATACATAAATCTAAACTAACTTAGCTTAGCCCTTCTATTCTACTGCAGAGCAAAGGCATTTTTGCCATACTTTAGTTCTAAGTAAGGGGAACCCCAAAATTTATTGTTTTTTTTTCTATTTTTGTGTAAAAATCTTAATAAGGTTCACAGAATACATCTACTTACCAAGTTTCAACAGCATAGTTCTTATTGTTTCGGAAAAAAGTGGCTGTGACATACGGAGGATCAGACAGACAGACACACAGACAGACATACAGACATGACGAACCTATAAGGGTTCCGTTTTTTCCATTTGGCTACGGAACCTTAAAAAAACTCTAAAGAATCCATAGTCGTCTAAAAACATTAAAAAAATCTGCGACACCTCACCTGCCGATAAAATCAAGCTCAGATCCTTCAGGAACGACAAGACACTTCTGTGAATGACAGCCGCATGATAAATTACTTTTATTAGCGGATTTGTCATGGGAGCCATCGATCAAACCCCATAACGATCGAACAACGAACTTATATCGTTAAATCCGAATTGATTTGGGAATCTGAGCCTCTCTCAGATTTTATGGTTGCAGGTTTTCAAGGTTGATATTTTTTCTGTCGTTAGGTTTTAGTGTGATTGGATGAGATAACAAGTTAGGTTGTTTAAAGTTATTTAAGTGTTATTTGACTGTTAATATGGATGACAAATATACGGACATTAGCTTCTGTGACGTACTTATTTGAAAGTCGGATATCATGTCTATCTGGTTGATCCAAATATAATGATAATCAGTTCAGCCTAATATATAAATTCCGTTACTGAGGGACTGACAGACAACGCACAGCTGAATCTACTGGTCGTAGAAAGCTGACACTTGGCATGATGGTTCCTTGGGATGTGTAAGGGAGCACTAAGATAGGATTTTCCGATATTCTTACGGGAACGGGAAAATCTATACTTATATTATAAAGCTGAAGAGTTTGTTTGTTTGAACGCGTTAATCTCAGGAAACGATGTGAAAAATTATTTCAGTGTTCGATAGCCCATCTATCGAGGAAGGCCATATAAATATATCATCACGCTAAGATAAATAGGAGCGAAGCATTAATGGAAAATGAGACGCAGACGAAGTTGCGCGGGTCAGCTAGTACGGGATAATGCGCGTACGAAATCGCGTGCTACTAATGATAAAGTTTTTTCGTATGTTTGAATGTGTTAATCTCAGGATCTCCTGGTCAGATTAAAAAAAAATGTGTTTGCATTTGATAGCCCAATTCTTTTAGAATACAAGGCTACAGGTCATTTCACATCACGCTCGAGCCCATAAACACCGTGCAAAGAGAAAAATAACCGAATTAAACCATGGTTGGTTTTTCTTACCTACCTTCACACATAAAATTTTTGCATTTTTGGTTACTTCGACAAAATAATATACTGAATATCAAATATTTATCCTTATCCAACATAACTGACCGATGTTAATGATTCAGGGATTTTAAAAGCAGAGAACAGGATGCTTGAACCAATTCCCTTATGGAATCCCATGGTTTGAGGGCACACCGCATATAATTAGGTCATCCCATAGCATCCCTAGGGAGCTGTAAGGAGGAGGCTTATAAGAGATTTATTTCAGGTGGACTGCTGCCTTAATTTAAATGGGAATAGCTGAAATTATGGCGATTTTAAATACCGTTGGGAAAATAAAATTGCGCTATTGATTTTTGTGACTTTTATTGTTGTTAACCGAGAGTACAGCAGTTTTTTTCTAAATACCTACATAAATAGGTTGAACAAGTCTACTACAATATTATATTTAAGACACTGCACAGGTTTTTTTTTTGTTAATAAACACAAAACATAAAGGCAGAAAAACAGAAAACAGACCTAGTTAAGGTCTGTTTTCTGTTTTTTTTGCGTTTCATCTAAGTAGTAACAGCGTTTATCTAACAAGCTGCTGACTTAAGCAAAAGTAAGCCTTTTCAGTATTGGTCTGCAAAGCCATTTGTGTGTGATGAACATCTTTGTAATAAACTTAAAAAGTACAATCAAGAAAATTTCCAGCCATAAATAAGTAGGATACAATAATCTCGAACATGTATTTAAATACAACAAATACTTTGCAGCATGACTATTTTTTTTAGATATTAAACTACGTCTATTAAAGCTTTTACGACATAAATTACGTAGAGAATAAAATAGGCAATATTTATTATGAAGAAATTTACTTTGCAGGTTCGCCAACGTATGGTGTAGATCCAGTCCAAGTGATCTTGGCATCTTGCCATCTGAAAAAAAACAACAAGTGTAAAATGGGTGGTCTTATCGCACAGGGCAATCTCTTACAGACAACCTTTGGATGGACTTAACGAAAGAAGTTAGACTTAAGGCGGTCAGTGTAAAAACATCATAAATATTATTAATTAAACATAATAATATAAAATGTACAATACAAAAAAAGTAAATAAAAAGACCTAAGTATATATTTATACTAATAAATGTGAAAAATACAATTTAGAGTGGAGAAGAAAAATTATAGTGAGAGGTAATGCTCCTTCACCATTTTTTAAACGTTGGTGGCGTTTGAGTACGTCTCACATCTATGGGTAAAGCATTCCACAAACGAGCTGCTTGAACGATTTATCAAAGAATGATAATGCATGCGGATACTTAATTTAAGAGTTTCCAATGATCTCAAGGACCGACAGACGACAGACAGAGAAACTAAAAGCGTTCTTAAGATAAAATGGAGAAAAAGGCTTAAAAGTACATTATAAAGCAGATAAAGGATGTAAACATTCCGGCGAAGGCGAATTGGAAGCCATTTGAGCTTAGTACGAAATTCAGACACGTGGTCACACTTGCTTAAGCCAAATATGAACCTGATACAAAGATATTGAAGTCGCTCAAGCTTGTTAATATGTCTATCACTCCTCCTTTTTCAACGAGATAAATCAAACTGCCCATTTATTTCTCAAATGCAACAGCTGAATACCAGTATTATACATTAAACGAGTGCTTAATTGACCCCTGCAACCCAGTTTAGCTGCATCCATGCCGGCGACAAGAAAAACTAACAAAGCAAAATATCTATGTCGCAACTAAAACAAACCGCAACGCCATCTATCCAACAAGCAGCGAACTACTACAACAAAATCCTGCACTGCAATTTGAACAGATACAACAGCCCGATTATCAATATCGGGTAGTTGCCCACACCGGACACAAAAACCGTCCGGTCGGAAGATCCTCCCTTTTCAATGGTTGTTTGCGAAACTTTTCTCTCTGTACTGCATTCCTCTTTATCATTAACAGGTTAATAAGATATCCGTAAGCAAAACTGGTATCCGATTATCTGACTTTTGACCACCTGTAACGACTGTCAAATATGTTCACTTGACAGCTTGAACCAACGGCTTAACGTACTTTAAAGCATGTTATAAACTGGTTTACAATGGATGGTCACCCATCCACGGTCTGGCCTCAACAAGCCTAGCTTAACTTCGAGTATGTTTATTATGAATATGCTCAAAAATCAGCAGACGTTCGATTTTCGAGCGTGCTACCTGAGGCGCGGGTGGAAGAGAGCGTGCTTTGAGCACATCTGAACGTGTTTGTTTATTAGCATGCTACTATAATCTTCCTCAAGTTTCGGGAGTGCTTAATACTAGCGCGCCTTTTGCTAGCAAATATAAGCAGTTCAAAAGCATGCTCTTAAGCATGCTAATTGGCGTGCTATTATAGAACACGTTTCTCTATATCTTAAATCATCACGCCAGCGTTTAAACTAGATACTAGGTACTCATAAATGTCAAACAGTCATGCTCTCGAGCGCAAACATAAACAGGATGGTTTACTCTCAGAACGCGCATATGAGGACCGTAAAGTAAATCTAGACTTGAGAGTACTTCATGAAGTACTCATCAGAGCTTGAATGGTGTATGCGCAGTACAACAAGTGTTGGCAAATAGATAGGTCGAGTTTTGCGGAAAATATAGAAGTGCTGTGTGTATTTAAGATCACGTTGTATATCTAACTAGCTTCTGCCAGCGGCTTCGCCTGCGTGATTCCTTGGGAAAATATGCCCGGGATAAAAAGTAGTCTATGTGCCATTCCAGACTATAACCTATCTCTGTTCAAAATTTCAGCAATATCCGTTCAGCCGTTCTGGCGTGATTCAGTAACAAATATCCAAAATTTTGCATTTATAATATTATAGTTAGATTCGATTAGGCAATGAGCAGCAACTTGTAACTATGACAGGTTACAGTGTTAGATAAAATGGTACAATTGACATTTATCTAAAATATGGGTTTTTGAGGTCCTACTTCGATTGCCCATGTCATTATGGGGGTATGCGGTACAAAGAGTAAGGCAAACCTTTATTGAAAAGGGAGGATCCTCCGATCAGACCGGCCGGCAACTACCCGTTTTTCTTGTGTCGGGACACCATCGTAATTCCGTTGTAAAAGAGGGACAGTGATCGTGTACAGTTCCGATTCTCTCCCACACCAGATTCACGATAGCTGTAAAACGGCATAGTAGGGCCCCAGTTTTCTTTGCTACCTACTTTTGCTTGACCTAGTAGGTATGTTAACAAAAGCTTTGATGATTCATAAGTAAATGGCGAGGTATATAGTATACTTGGTGTGTATCAATTTCTCAAGCGGCGTAGCACTGATGTCGTCACTACGCAGCGTTCCAACTACGTCATCATGGGCCCGAGTATCCACGTTCAGCAAAACGCTACAACCGCCACACGTGTAGTAGTGGATATCGAACCTTGAAACAAGAAAAATAGAGTTGAATTTACATTTCAAGGAAAGTGTAGCCTTTTTAAATATTTAGAGAGTAATTGCGAAAGGTTTTTACGTAAACGAGGCAATCTGTTTGTGGGAGTATCGAATTAAAGGTTTTGTGTTGTAATGATTATTGAATGAAGGAAGAAAATAATAAACTTCATTAGTAAAGATGAGGTACCTCCTCTCAGCGTGATAATTTCGAAGCAGTTCACGATTGGTGTTGAAGAGGACCCCATAGTGACCGGAGCAGCTGGTGACCTGAAAATAAAAAAATAAAAAAAACGGTCAAGAGCGAGTCCATAACATTATATAAAACGTGGATTTTTTTTCAATGTTATCGGCGAGACCTATATTCGTCTGAAAATTTTAATACTGTGTGTAATTTTTGTTGATGATTTCTGAAAAAGCGTGCTATTTAGTGAGATCGTTTTATTTTTCCTGTAATGTTATGTCTATCACATAGAATAATTTGAACTTTTTACCAATGTTATTTACAACTATTCTAAATTTCAAAAAAAAAAAAAAAAAAATAAGTACAGCAGGATAGCATTAGTAGTTCTTGAGATATCTAGCTGTGACAGAGGGACAGACTTAGTCACACTATAAAGATTCACTTTTACCAGTTTGGCACGGAATCCTAAAAATAATCCATGTAGTAACACACCTGTAACTCAATCAATTTATGCTCCCTGATATAATGCGTTTCAAATGAGAATAGGAACGTCAATGAATATAAATCTTTTGTTTTAGTTATTTTATTATGTATTTATCTCTTGAAAAGTACGGTTTGCAAAGAAAATTTAGTTACATACATACGACACGGAACAATCGATAACGGTTTATTTTACTTTGTTTGAATAAGTCTTAAATCAAATTTAAATAAAAACGTTAAATAGTTTTAAATTGGCTAAATATAATATTTAAAGTCCAAAACACTTTTTTCACTCAATTTTAAAAGTTTATAAATAATATTGAAAACAAAAATAATCTTGCTTTGCCTACCGAATTGGTTTGAATTGACAGATATGACGTCACAATATGGCGCTAAGTCGATCCTATTCTTATTTGAAACGCATTGTACCTGTGGTACTTTTTTCTGGAGCCCTGTCTGCCGGTAGCTTGGACCCTGTTCCCGATACCAGTATGGGCAAGCATATATTATTCAAATATTAAAAAATTTAAATTTGTATTAAGAGTGTGTATTCCGTCCACTAGCGCCGCCAATCGTTTTTTATTAATTGTGGTAAATTTAAGACACGTAGATAAAAAACCGCTCTGTAGTGCACTGAAGAAATGTATCTATTATTTTTTGACAGCTATTTTTAATACATAACTCATAGCTAAATAGCCAAAACGGCAATTATTGCTAAAAGTGGCCACTTTTAGCAAAAATATCGACTTTGGCAACTATTTATGTTCTAAAGTACAAAACATAACTCTCAAAACATAATAAATACATTTCTTCAGTGCACTACAGAGCGGTTTTTTATCTACGTGTCTTAAATTTACCACAAATAATAAAAAACGATTGGCGGCGCTAGTGGACGGAATACACGCTCTTAAGTGCACATAATGCTACGCGCCAGAATTAATGCCGGATACACAACGTACTACTACCGCCATCTAGTATCGAGTAGCGGAACTAACGGAGTCACGATCTTTCTAGACTTTTCGATGCTAGAACATTCTCGATGTTTCGACGCCTGGTCAGTCGAGACCGTTATGTACCCGAACGTTCTAGATGTTTCCATACTCGAAGGTTCTGGAAATAACTTGTGGGACTATATTATTTAAGGTGCGCATCGCTTGCGACCGAGTCAGTATTGAATTGGCGATACAAGCGAATCTTCGGAAGCGATCATCAACTGCGAATTAAGTTAAGTGAAGTGTTAAATAGTGCGAGTGTGTGTTATAATTAGTGCGTTTAAAGTGATAATTAGCGTTGATTATTAAAGTGTCATTTTTGGTAAATTAACCGGCTATTTTTATTGTCACGAACCCCAAGCTCGTAACAGTAATAAATATTGCTCAGGGCCTGGCGAAATTATAGTACAATGCATTGTGATTATTTTTAGATTCAATTCGACCATTATCATGATTGTGAGAATCGAGATTTTACAGTTGCGATTTTAAAAGCATAAAAATAAATTTAAAAAACGTTGCGTCAAAACCCAACTGCCAAAAATGACTTAAAATTTCCAAACAATTCACTTCACAAGCAGTCTGATGCACTTGGAGGCATTTATTTTACTTTTACACTGATTTGATGCCACCAAATTACATACATACACTCAAAAAACATGACCCTCTTAATGGCACAGTCACTTAAAAATATTATGGATCGTTGATTGAAAATTTAATAAGGCAACCAACCCAAATAGGCAAAGCTGGAGTCTTCAACCTGGAGCCAGGATACTGCTTGTTGATGTTATTCTTGGAGTTCTCCTCACCGCCATACCACACCAGAAGACCGACGGGACTACGAGCCAATATTCCAAATTGAGGCATGGCCTGAAATCAAAAAGGTACCATTTTATGAGAAAAAAATGGGATTAAATGTATCAGTGTCCAATCTTTGCTCTATGTCAAAGCCACTTTAAGCTGACCTCTTATTCTACTCAAATTCTGCCGGTCTATTATGTTAACACCTCACCGAACTTCACCTAGGTGAAGGGAACGACAAGTGGGCTGTCATTTCGCCTAAGTTTCCACTTCGACATGTTTCTATGGCTATATCTTGTTTGTATGGACTGACTTGGTGATGAAGTGTCACCAAGTCAGTCCAAGCCTTCACTTCGACCTGATTACAGAATCGACCGGCAGATTTAGGGCAACTCTATCACAGATGTGTGTTTAGCTTTAGGTTCATAATAATATTAGCCTATCTTTTTGCTATCAGCAATTTTCGTTTAGACTGCAAGCCGACCGCAATATAGTTGGGAACAGGCTGGGCAAATTGAAGACTAATAGCCATTTTTTGTGGATGAACCATCGAATGATTTCTCCCGCTACGCTCAGAGATGGAGAAATCATTTCAAGATATCAACCAGTTTCAGACTCTTACTGACTAAAATCTATCCGTGTTCCTCTAAATGCCCTTTTTGTTCCAGAGACACCTTCGAAAAAATCCGCAACAATGGCTTGATGTTATAGAGCACTAAGAAACAGTATACTTGCGTAATGGTCTTCATCACCGACATACAGTACTCCGTTATGAAGATACGGAGTAGCTCTTCCTGTCAGGAGCAGCGTCACCACGTTGATGGAACCCTCCACGTGTGCGGAGACCAGATGGGTTATCTTGCCATCCAGGTCTTTCTTTATGCTGAAATTATTATTTATTCTTGCTTAATTCATTGAATAAGCAGTATTCGGTGCACAGTTTTATGATCTGATGATCACTGGTACCTTAGTAACTGGTTAGTATTTTATTAAGGTAAATTAGATTATTTCTATAACCAATAAAATGTAAAGATTAATAAAGGAGTTGCAAATAAATTGAGATAGGGTCAAGATAATGATGATGATTATTAATTACCATAATCTTGACCCTATCTCAATTGTAAATACAAATAAAAATTAAATCCAAAGTGCCATACATATCTTAAAGAGAAACTTGTTGGAATAAAACGGAAAGAACATTTGTGGCATAGCTACCCAGTCACCAATTTTTTTTTTTTAAAGTCGTGGCTTACGGTGAACAGCAGTTAATAAAACAAAATGGCTATGCCAGCTCCCATAAAAAAAATGTTCGAACCCCTTTGACTTACTTATCGCATCCTCTGGACAACACACAAGCATACAGCAACAGCAAAGCTCCAAAACCATCTTCAGTTTGAAACTGTCAAAAACGTCTTAATATGAGATAACCAACAAAAATGTCTCTATGTGAATATAGTATAACACAAAGTCGCTTTCTTTATAAGCCCTCAGCAGTGTGATTCTGTAAGACTTCATTCTAAACTTCGAATCTGAATCCGCTGTGAGTTTCCTGATTGGCATTCTAAAACTCGATTGATAATTCGAATCTACACTAGCGCTACTCTTGCGAGCGTGTTTGCGAGTTGAACTAAATTGACCGCGAGATTTTGACAGATAAAGTATGAAATGACGTAAAAAGTGGAATTCTATAAGGTAATTCCCCCGTCACTTCGACGCTCACTTCGCACTCGAACCCGATTCAAAGTGTCAAATTAAAAGCATCTATTTTACGAGTGAAAATAGAAGAAATCATAGTTAAATAGTGTTTAAGTAAAGTTTTTAAGGTGAATAAATGCCTACCTACTTAAGCGATAACGATGGCAAGAATGTTTTTGTTTAAATCTTTATTAGAAGAAGGTCATGCTTTGGATAAACTAGAAAAGCGTCGAAAATCTACCAAAATTCGAAGTTTATCTTTATTAACCCGAGATGACGACTATGTGAGCGTGTTTAGATTGTGATTAGGCCAGGGTTTCTTTCCATAAACTCTACCAGAGTTTCAACCTGAGCCGACGATGGTTGAGAGGAACGTGTCTCATTTGGAATGAAACATTTTTGTTGGATTAGAAAACAAAATAAAACATTTCTTTAATTAAGTACTTAATTAAATTATTTTTGAACTTTAAGTATAACCAGAAATATAAACTTACTTCATGATTATTTCACAATTATTATCGGCACTGAACGATCAAAAACCAACAAAACGTAAACAAAACAATACAACGCACTCTTACCACTCAATAAAATATGAAAATATTGTCCACAGATTACTAATGATATTGTCTGTCAGTCATTTTTTTTCGTAAGGTAAGCATAGATTATATTCACGTCACGAATTTAGAGTTTTCTGTTTTTTTTTACTTATTAGCTGCCTCAAATTCCTTAAAATAAGATCATAATAATTTAAACATCATAGTAGCTAAAATTCTGTGTCGAAAACTGGTAAAATAAAAAACCGATATATCTCGACTTACATTTTGTTGAGTGTGGTAGTCACTAGTGGCTGTATTGGTCGCTTTGGAGCTCACTTCACTTCGCAAGTGCCTAGGTGATGCTTACAGAATGCAAAATCAAGGTCATTTTGAACCTTATGCGAAGTGAGAGCGAATAGCGACGTGAAATGCGAGTTGTTGTTTGAATTTTACAGAATCGACATGCTGTACGCTTATGTTTTTTAAAATTAGTAACGGATTTTTACGCGGTTTTCATCAATAGACGGAGTGATTCAAGACGATCAATTTCAAATTTCTTTTATATGTATAATTCGTTCCGAAATGATTAAGGGAACGGGAAAAATGTGACAAGTGCGTACTAGGACGCGAGTTATAGATAGTTCTATAAAATATCGCTTACCAAGTATAAATACCGCTTCAAAAATATTTGGAGATCCTCCAAAGTCGTGAATTCGAAAATGTGCAGCTTGCAAGAGAATTTTATTTATGAAAACTTCTGAAAATAAAGTGAAGCTTAAAATATTTCGTTGCTTTATTTTAAACATCGTCCTTTTAACAGTGTGCCTTTGAAATATTATCTGCTTAAAGTAAAATTAATTGTAGACTTCGTTAAATCGGCTTTGACTGGTTTTTATTATAAAATATTATTATTTATAATTTGATTATTATCTTGCAACCATATTTTTTCTTTACCCAAAAATGTTATTAGTTTTTGTACACGGGCTTCTGTATTTTTAATTTCATTTAAGAGCTCTTTGATTAATTAATAACGTTTTCTTTGCTAAAACGAATATTTTTTTTGGAGCTTCTAATTAAAACAAGTCATAACCGTTACCAAAACTAAAATAATTATAGTACTCAGTTTTGTTACGAGTGTTATTTTCTTAAATGTAATTTTAGAATATTTTTGTTCATTAGAATAATGTTATGCAATTATTTTAACCCCCGACTACAGCTAAAGGTACAAGTAGGAGGTACTTGTATATATTTGTGTCCGTCTGTGGCATCAGAACTCCTGATCTGTTCAAACCGATTTTGTATTTTTTTTAACTAGTAATACGAATACTCGATATCGGCTTTATTATCCATTTAAAAACATAGAATAGAATAGAATAGAAAAGAAATCTATAGAAAAGTAATAATTATGATGCCAGCTACGTCACGTCGGATAAGTGAAAAAAAAAAGAAAAAATTAAATAAACGGTTCCCCGACGTGATGACTATTAGATCGCAATATTACTATTCGCTTAATATTATATTTAACTTAAATGATCAAATCATTAAATTATGTATGTACTTTTACAGGTTTTTTAATTTTCAGTAATATTAGAGTGCCAATTCTACTAATTTTCACAATCGCATCGCATTCGCAATCTGTCAAAAATGAATAAAAAGTAAGACTTTTTTGACAGTTTGCGATTGACATGCGAATGCAAAAGTTGTTTAAAAATTAGTAGATTTGGGCCTCTGATTTCATAACAATAAAATGAAACAAGCTACCTTCTCAGTAACTCCATCTTGGTAGTACGCTGAGCTATGCTGCACATAGTTATTTTCACTGGGCAGCGCAACCAGAGCCTTGGGCTCCACTGCAGCCTGGCCGGTGTTCCCTCCACCTCCACATCGCCAGATAACCTCGCTACAGGCACGCCAGAGAGCTTCCTCCTGACGTTCTTCTGAAGGTCGAAGGTATCTGGAAAGTGTATAAAATCGTATTTATTTACCTACTCCTCCGCTGCATTCTTCTGATTAATTTTCTTGTGGGATCCAAGACAGTTGAATCGTTTCTCCGGGACTCGTCGGGCTTCAATAGCTCGGCGTTTTTCTGGTGGTTGCCACTATTGATTTTGGCTTTCAGGAGTTGCAGTGGTTGGGAATGTGTAACGGGTTTCGCAATACTTATATAGCCTAAAGGCAGGCGTCGCCATGTCGTCACCGAAGGCAACACTGGCGTGATGAATGCAAGACGTTTGCTGTTTGTAGTGAACGCAGTCATGACACGGGTAAGAGTGGAAAGCCCTTAAAATGTCTGCGCAGACATTTTATTCAGAGTTCAATGTCAGTGTGTTACTTAAGTTGGTGTTGTGTGGAGGACCACACAACACTTTTAAGAAACTAAAAAAAAACTTTGTAAAAGCAAAACCAATTTTAGTAAAGTAAAAAATGTGAGAACGTTCGGGAATTAGTCACAAAGAACCATTATTCAGCTTTGAAATTACAGACTATATAAATGTAGTAGCTATCGCAAACCGTTACATAAAAATAAAGAGAAAAATATGACGCCATTATCGAAAATAAGAAATGTTTCACAGAATTTATTTAATGGTCACAATTTTTCACGAACCTTCTTATAATCATAAGCTATAATAAAAGTTTTGATAAAGTAAAATGATTAATCAAAACGGATTTGCGTCTGTGAGACGAGATGATAAATTCTCAATAGATCCTTCAGCGATTACAATAAATTATAATATTGGTAGGCTAGTGTAATCCGACTTTGATAACAAATTATTTTGGAATGTTTCGTAATTATTTAAAACGGAATATTGTTTTGTTGGAATCACTATCGCTAGAATTATAAAACAAAGTCCTCTTTGCGTTTGTCTGTCTGTTCGCGATAAACTCAAAACCTACTGCACCGATTTACATGCTTTTTTCATCAATAAACAGAGTGGTTCTCGAGGAAGGTTTTAGTACCTAAATAATTTGTCAAGCAGGCGAAGCCGCAAGCACCGGCTCGTTATCAAATAATAATAGAATCAGTTCATGCCTAATTAACTTGTCTGAGAAAGTGGTAGAATCACCTATATCTTAGTTATAAATCTTAGATTATTGAAGTTATTTTTTTTTGTATAATTGTGTGGTATTATTTTATTCTACCTTTAGCTGGCAAAGAGTGTGGGCAAAGATTGTCTAAAAAAGATATTGTTTTGTGATAAAGTATATTTCCTATGGGAACATTTGGTTCACTGTTCACTAAAACTGTTTGAGGAACTAATTATTTATGATTAAGATCTGATGTAAAATGCACCAAAAATCACAACAATAAATAAATCTTGTATCTAAAGTAGTGTGATAATATCCGGGGTTTTGTCCGAAAGTATCGTGCTGTCGAGATATTTGAAGCAAGAGATCGTTAGATGACTGGTGATCTTTGGAGTCGACATTATCTCGTCACAATGGCATTGGAAATGTGACTTTATCTGATTATTAGTAAGAGTAGGAACGTTATTAAAAGCCAAATATTTTCATGAAATTATAATTTTTAGATTCTTTCTTTATCATCTGTACTGATATTATAAAGCTGAAAAGTTTTTTGTTTCTTTGTTTGTTTACTTGCTTGCTTAAATGCGCTAATCTCAGGAACGACTGGTCCGATTTGAAAAATTATTTCAGTGTTACATAGCCGATCTCTTCCCCCCGGACCACCGAAAGGTGCAGACGTATCAGACCTGTTATAATATAACTGTTTACCAAAAATATTTAAACAATTTCGAAATATTTTAATTCATCAACAAAAATAAGAGTGCATAAATACCGAGGAGCTAAAAACGGCAACCGAGTCACGGCGGCATTAGTAACTCCATCAATCGTGCTCGCCTGGTACCTGACTGCTGGACGCACAGGACTTGCCCACACAGACCGTAAGAAACCAATTATATTACTTATATCTGCGCGGGCGCGCCACCACTGCCAGCGACCACGCCCTCGGTGACCTGACTGGATAATTAGGCCAGCGGAGACCGCCCACCAGTATAGTTGGACACCTCCAGCTCCTACCACGTTGCAGGTATTGGCTGCTATAGCAGGTACGTCCTCACTCGGTTTTACTTCGGTACACTTCTGGTAACCTGGTAGTGATGGACTCATCCTTGAATAAATCCGCTTCGGAAACAGATATCAACGTATTGGGAGCCGATAAAACACCGCCTAACTTTGTGTTTCGACGGACTAAGCGAAGCAGGGAAGAAATATCAGTAGGCCTGCAATTAGATGAATTTAAGGAAGAGATGAGGAAGATGATGTCACTTTTTACAGAAAAGCGAGAAAAAGAATTACATGAGATAAAAATTACTTTAAATGAAATTCAACAGTCTAACAGTAATATAGACAGCTCCATTACATTTCTCACTGGCCAATTTGAAGAGCTTAAAAAGAAAGTTCATCTGCTAGAAAATCAGAAGAAGGAAGATAAGCAGTATATCACCATTCTAGAGGATAAAATCGAGGACATGCAGATGGGCTGTCGTAAAGCTAATTTTCTAATAAAAAATGTACCAAAAAAAGCCAACGAATCCAAAGAAGATCTTTTAGAAATGGTTATGTGTCTCTCTAATAGTATAGACTGTAAAATCGGAAAATATGACGTCAAGGATATCTACAGAGTACGAGGCAAGAATAATGAGAGCCATAATATGCCAATTGTTGTGGAGAGCAGTTCAACTCTCTTGAAAACAGAAATACTTAAATTGGGAAAGGCTTTCAATATAAAGCATAAAACTAAACTAAGCGCTAAACACCTAGGCTTTAAAGTTCAAGAGGATACTCCCATCTTTATAGCTGAGCATTTGACCCCAAAAGCGTCTCGTCTACATTTTCTTGCTCGTGATCTATCCAAATCTGGTGCATACAAGTTCTGCTGGACTGCATATGGTAAAGTTTATCTTAAAAAAAATGAACAAGGACCGACTATCATGATTAAATCTGAGGCCCAGGTACATCAACTTGCGCAAGAAAAATGACTAGTGATACTTCTCACATGTCACAAGGTGAACTATCAACCGCGAACCAGTTATTTGGTATTGTTATTTACGAATTATTTTAGATCATTTAACTTATTTTATAATTGTCCTAAACCTTTAAATTATTTTGCATGCTACTTGTTTGTAAACATACTTA
Source organism: Ceramica pisi (assembly GCA_963859965.1). Classification (NCBI taxonomy): domain Eukaryota; kingdom Metazoa; phylum Arthropoda; class Insecta; order Lepidoptera; family Noctuidae; genus Ceramica; species Ceramica pisi. Next base: position 3,330,296 of record OY982530.1, read on the forward strand.
CACAATTACAGACACACACATATATACAAAGTCGTACTACAAATCACTTCCACACACTCTCTAATCACAAACTATACATAATATACAAATATATAACTAACCAAAAATATATACTCGGTACTAGCAACAGCACCGTAAGGGGCTTTCTTGTTAGACGTTATCATTCTACAAACTACATATTTTATTATACTGCTATTACTAAGAAATATCTTAATTTAATCATTTATAATTTATATCTAGAAATGACATTAATTCAATTTAATAATTATGATGAGTGATAGTTTAAAAACACTGGCTGACATAGACAACATCAAAATTGCACGATCAGTTGAATGTGACCCGTCTGACCTTACCAAGCACATAAAGATAAATACGAACGATTTCACTATATTTTCCCAAAATATAAGGAGCATTTATTGTAATTTTGACAATTTCATTGCAACTGTTTCCACTTTTTCATTTGAAACAGACGTCATAATACTCACTGAGTGTAGATTAAGTGATGAAAAACTTATCCCACAACTTATAAACTACACTTCCCATATTACAACACGACACTTAAATCAAAATGACGGGGTAGTTGTCTATGTAAAAAACTCTCTTGTTCTCAAAGTTAAGGAAATAAATTTAGTCCAGGCATCATGCCTACGATTGGACACTCTTAATAATATTATTTTGTGTATTTACCGTTCCCCATCGCATACAAATAGTGACAGTTTTATAGACTCACTCAGTAAAGAACTCAATGCTCTGGGCAAGCAGAAAAGTATTATTATAGCGGGTGATATAAATATTAATATTAAACCCAAAGATTCAGAACAATCCTATGAGCGTAAAAATAGAGTTAACTATCTAACTATGCTATCAACTCATGGAATACTACCTGGCCATATACTTCCCACGCGAGGAATAAACTGCTTGGATCATTTTATGCTCAGGATTAACAATAACAAGAAATCAGCTTTTGTTGGTGTACTACATACTACAATTACTGACCACTATACAACACTGTTATCTCTAGCTAAAATAAAAACTAAACAAGTTGCACCAAAAACTAAAACTAGTCTAAATTTTGAAGGGGCGCTTAAACATATACAGGAAAATAAAATAGCAGAACTACTCTTTTGCAATGATCCCATTCAACTTATTAATATTTTTATACAGATACTAACTAATTCTATAAATCATAATACTATCACTACAACAATTCCTAATAAAAAACGTATAATTAAGCCATGGATTACCCAGGGTATATTAAAATGTATTAATAATCGGAATAAAATGCAAAAATCACTTAAAAGGGATCCTAACAATGACATTTTAAAAATCACATTTAATAGGTATAGAAATTATTGCAATTACCTCATAAAAAAATTGAAAAGGAATTATCAAAAGCAATTATTAGCCAACTCAGTAACCAACAATAAATTACTCTGGAAAAATATAAAAAATATCACCTATTCTCAAAAAATTAAAACAGAGAATACGGAATTATTAAACATAATGTCATCACCTACCGAATCAGTTAATCATGTTAATAACTTTTTCGTTAGCATTGGAAAGCAACTGGCCCAGCAAATTCAACCCGACTTAGACTCTAACCTCCAACACCTAATTAGAAATGAATCTTCCGTATCTCATTCTTTTGTACTCTACGATACTGACTGTGATGAAGTAGATAGAATTCTAATGAGCTTAAAAACTGACAGTGCCCCCGGTTGGGATATGGTAACGACAAAATTTCTTAAATATATTAAAATAGAGGCTGTTCCAATCTTAACTCATCTGACTAACCTGTGCTTTAATAAGGGCGTCTTTCCGGAAGCACTAAAACGATCCGTTATAACACCTGTACACAAGGGAGGGAGCAGAGACGATGTCAACAACTATAGACCAATATCAGTCCTACCAGCGATTTCCAAAATTGTGGAAAAACTTGTTAATAATAGGCTCATTAACTATCTCAGTAAATACAACTTACTGTCGCCTACACAATTTGGGTTCAGACAAGGGGTATCAACTGAGGATGCAGTAACTGCCCTAACATCGCTGGTAGCTGATACTATAGATAGTGGTAACAAATGTGTTACTGTCTTTTTAGACTTAAAAAAAGCGTTTGACACCGTCTCTGTTCCAACCCTGGTGAGTAAATTAGAAAAATACGGAATAAGAGGTACTCCGCTCTCTCTTTTAGAAAATTATCTTTGTAATAGGAGGCAGAGCGTTAGAATTGGAAAGTATACCAGTGACTACTCGGATGTAACTTTTGGCGTACCGCAAGGCAGCGTATTGGGCCCAACCTTGTTTTTGATTTATATTAACGATCTTTGCAATTTAAATATCAAAAACGCTAAAATTTTCTCTTATGCCGATGATACAGCCATAGTATTTTCTGGTGTCTCTTGGCAAGATGTTGAGTGCACAGCTGAAGTGGGCATGGCTTGGATAGCTAAATGGTTAAAAATTAATTTACTTACCTTGAATACAGGAAAAACTAATTTCGTGTGTTTCAGTGTTAGCGCACGAACTGAACCGACGGAGGATTTTAAAATTAAAATACATGATTGTGAGGACTTCAAAAATAATTATTGTAATTGCCCACAAATAAATAAAGTAAGACAAACTAAATATTTAGGGATAATAGTAGACCAGAGATTATCCTGGTATCCCCATATTGAACAAGTTGCCAGCAGAGTTAGAAAACTGTGTTGGATATTTAGTGCGCTGAGACATATTGTGCCCAAAAATATAATTAGTAATAATAACACCTCTAGGAATCTCCTCAATGAGATATACGTCGCTTTGGCTCAGTCTGTCTTAGTGTACTGTATTCCTAACTGGGGAGGGTCAGCAAAAACGAAATTCATAGAAGTAGAGCGTGCACAACGTGCCCTTATAAAAACTATGTATTTTAAGAAAATTAGATACTCCACAGATAGGCTTTATAAATTAAGTGAATTACTCTCAGTAAGAAAACTATACATTGTTCAAACAATATTAAAAAAACACAAGACCCTACTGTACGATGCATCTAAATTAGCAAAACGAAGAAAGCATGATATTGCAGAAGTCCCCCCAACAAAAACATTGGTTGCCTCCATGCAATTTAAAACACGGTCTGCTCGATTGTATAATAGAATAAGTAAAGAAATATGTATATATAAAAACCAATATAATGAGTGCAAAAAAAGTATAATGAAATGGATCGAACCACTTACTTATGAGGAAACGGAAGAACTCCTGAAAGTAACCACATAACTTATACTCTCACACACAGGCACTCAAACACACAACACACACATACATACACACGCAAGCACGCACACACACACACACACACACACACACACACTCACACACACACACACACACACAAACTGTACTTATGCCAATCTTGTCTGTATTCGATTATTGTCTACTTACCGATGTCTAAGTTAATATTTTGTTATGGAAGAGCGGAGTCTTCTAATACAGGCATTGTTTGCTTAAAAGAAGGCTCCAATCACAAACTAACTGTTGTAAACTTGTAAAACAAAATAAACAATTTGAATTTGAATTTGAATTTGATTTATCGTGGAAGGCTATATGCTATATAACATCACGCTGCGACCAACAGGAGCGGAGCATTAATGAACAACGCGACGCAGACGAAGTTGCGCTAGAAAGCTAGTCAATTATACTTCTCAAACAGCAACAGACAATTACAATAAAATATCCTCCAACACCATTAATATACCGTGTATTTGAAATATACAGCGATGGTGAGACCATAAAATCGACCATTTGAACTAAAATATTGTTCGGCAATGCATAGTGCGGATTTATGCCGAAACACGTGGCGTTCTCGAGAATTATGATCGGCATTTTGAAGCTATGCTGTATGCCTTTGCGCAGGGAATTTTTGGCTTATTCTGAGGAACGATATTTTTTCGGTAACTAACTTTAGGAAAATTAAATTAAATTACTAAGCAAAATTTTAATTATGTCTGCGTCGCGTCAGTGGTAAGATACAGACAGACAGACAGGAGGCTTAGTAATAAGGTTCCGTTGAATACGTCTTCTCTGTTCTCCTTCGGGTACGAAACCCAAAAAACGTACTACGCCAGGTCAGCATGAATGGCCAATGCTTAGTCAAGGTAATAATTTACCTTACCTTCCACTTTAACATCAGAGGGCCAATTCTACAAAATTTTAAACAACTTTCGCAGTCGCATGTCAATCGCAAACTGTCAAAAAAGCCTTAATTTTCATACATTATTGACAGTTTGCGATTGAGATCGCATCTCAATCGCAAACTATGCGATATGAATATGAAAATTAGTAGAATAGGCCCTCAGATTTATTCGCTACCTAAGTGTTCTCATCCTCCGCTGCCCACAATTTACAGTATCTGTGTTTGTGTATTTGTGATTGACAAAATAATTTTCATGAAATGTATTCCAAATCAATTTACAATATGTAAATTCATTACTAAAACAACTAAAATCTAGCACACGTATAAATTAGTTGAAATTGTATGATAATTAATTACAATCAGTAGCTCAATTTATTGTACACTATTACTATAATCTGCACCTAATAAGGTAGAATAATATTGCCATTTTATTAATTTGGTTTAAATGTTGGTCAATTTTAATTTAAGGCTTATGTGCCAACCCAACCGTTTGTTATTGGCTAATCAATAGGTCATCCAATTATATTATCAGTAGATATTGTTGTAATACCAAAAGAATTTAATCTATACTAATATTATAAAGCAGAAGAGTTTGTTTGGTTGAACGCGCTAATCTCAGGAACTACTAGTCTGATTTGAAAAATTATTTCAATGGTGGATAGCCCATTTAAAAACGGAAGGGCATAGGGTATATATCATTACGCTAAGACACATACGAGCTGAGCATGAAAAATGTGACGCAGACGAAGTCACGCGGGTCGCGGGTTTGTGTTTTAGTTTCCAATAAATATTATCTTATTATCTTATCTTAGCTCGTATGGAATATAAGTTACAATGTAAGCTTTAACTATGAATGATATCCTGATTTATTAATAAAAAACAATGATCCTAAAAAGCATAACGATATAAATGCGGACAATATAATAAATGTAAAGGAGAGTTTTAGAGGAAAAACTAAGAAAAATATTTGTTTTTGAGAAAAAAAAAACAGACCAAAAACAGACCTAGCCAGGCACAGAAGGCTCAAAAAATTTTATCTCAGCATAAAGTTGCTATTCGACTAGAGATTTGAGAGGTTGCTAGCGGAACTGGGTATAGCAAACAATCACATATTTGTACAACACCGCTACACTTTTTCAGACTACCTAGCACACATTACTAACGGAGAAACACTAACGCAGCTATAGTGCCTCGCGCCTCAATGAGAGTCAGCACACAGAGTGGCCCGAAAGGGCCGACGCCTGCCGGAGTCGCGGGATTATTCACAAGAGACACCGTGGCTCCGGAACACAAAGGGCAATGAAGGAATATGGATGGGTTTTAGTCAGTAGAAGTCTGACACTCCCTCCCGCTACGCCCAGAGCGGGAGGAGTCATTGAATGATTTCCCATCCCTAAAAAAAAAGCTATAGTGCCTACTAACAAATTAATACCAAATCTAGAAAAAAAATGGTCTCATAAATCCAACACTTTTTCCCCAACGTTATATTGCCACAGCCTACCAAAGATCTTCAGAAGTATAAATCTTCGATATCGAATAAGACGTAAATATTTTTATATCTCGATCGTCAAAATAACCGCTTTTTCAGTACAGATTTGAGTGTAGTTCCAGACTGGAATCGTTTGTTAGGACCCAGGCATGAGTGTGAAAGGGAACGCCTGTAATTTTTATAGCAACGCCTCTGGGTTAGAACAATACTTTCGGTACAATTTTACGTGATGGATTGATGATATTGTTGTGTTGCTTTTTTATTATTAAAATTTATGTTATCGGCAGTATTGGGTTCTCGTTTTATGTGATTAATATTTTGTAACTGGATTTTGTTTGTAACATGTCATGCTGACGGATTGATTTGTATCCAGGGGCTTTGAAGAAGTAAAAAGTAGTTTTATCAAACGGTTCAACCAGCTGTCCTACTTTAAAATAATCTGAATAATCAAACTCACTGATTATGAAATATGGTAGGTGCCAGAAAAATGTGCAATAACGGTCATTGACCCACAAACATTTATTGACTTTCTTGATATCAAAAATACCTATTAAGACATAATGCTTTCTTGAATCGACTTCAATTGTGATCCTTTGCGTACTCTAGAAATAAAGTTCCACACTAATACCTAACCATTTTTTAAATCAAAACAGACGCGATGCTCTGCACTGCGTTATCACCATAGCGAACGGCATTGAATGAAATGAGTCACATTGCCACGCATTACTCTGCATGTTGCGTGTCAACGCACCTACGCGCGTGAGTGCGTAAAAAACCCGCAGATCTGCACTCCCGCATGTATGCGCGTAAGCGCGAATTTGCTGATGATGATAACCTTTGTTTAGTAGGTTTTTGCCCAACCCCAATATACTGGGCTTCCAGACTAACCGGATAAAACTGAGTACAATGATTTAACATGGAGTTTCTGTCTTTCTCACCTCCACAACCGATCCTTACGTAACCGGGTTATACGATACTTCTAGACAAGACTGATGCTAGGACTACCCGTAACGACTATTAAAAATGTTTAAATGACAGCCAGGACTAACAACTCAACGTGCTTCTATAGCCACGGAGGTTACTTAGATGTAATGTATGGTCACCCATCGACGAAACGACCTCGGAAGTTGTAGTTATAGATGTTATAGATGGTTGTTATTATTTAGCTCTTTTATTTTTTTTATTTGAGGAGCTCGTGGCTAAATAATAACAGCCGCAAAGACCGATCTTCAAGGTTAAGCAACGCTTGCCGAGGTTGGTCTATGGATGGGTGACCATCATGAATAACATACGGAGTTTCCTCCGTGCCTCGGACAACACGTTAAGCTGTTGGTCCCGGCTGTCATTTGGAGATCTTTAGCAGTCGTTACGGTTAGTCAGAAAATCTGACACCAGTCATGCCAATTAAGGAGTACCGTGTTACCCAGTTAATGGGTTGTGGAGGTCTGGTAGGCAGCCGCTCCACGTAAAACACTGGTATTCAGCTGAATCCGGTATGACTGGAAGCCGACCCCAATATATGTAGTAGGGAAAAGGCTAGGCAGATGATGACCAGCTTTTCCAGGTTTAAAACTAAACATACAAGATCTTAACAATGTTCGTGGATGGCAAAATGTCTCGCGGCATAGAGTAACGTATTTCCTAAGGGAATATCGTTTAACTTACGTATCTGGCGGGACATCGCACTTGTTATCCTTAGTCTGTGGCCTCGAATCAAACAGCAGCCACTTGATCACGTGAGCCTGAAGAGCTGACAGCAAAGACCTGTCCAGAAAAAAAAGTGTATAATGACTACTACAAAGTAGCTATCAGAAAATATCTTACGGCAATAATAAACTTTACCCGTCACTAGGAATTTATTCTGTATTGTGGGTGCGTTTACAAACATACAAAGTTACATACACAAACAGCCAGACCCGGAACATCTATCTGCAATTCATAAAAATATTTTTTCAGTGCGGAAATCAAACCCACGACAGGAAGGTCCATGTTTAGAAGGGATAACGTCCTGAGGCTAACATAAAAACGATTAAAGTTCAATAAACAGTATATTTGTCACCTGGCTCCGTTCCTTGGAGCAGCCAGTCCATAGCCAAGAGGCTGGTCAGGTGGTCTCATCACCAGAGAAGTACGGATCCATTCTCCTCGAGGTGGGCAGGAGGCCGAGTTGAAGCAGGTGACGCGGAGTTCCTGTGGAGAAGACGCAAGCGAGTAAGACAAAGACATAAGTTTATAAGAGAAAACTTAATGTTGTAAAGAACTGCAAAAATGAAGTTAGTAATAGTGTTCATAATAGGCAATTTATTTATAAGAGATTCTTATTCGGGACTCGAACCTCTTCTTCAAGATCGGTATACCATATTTCTACTTATGAGTACCTATAAGTGACTTTTGCATTCGCATGTCAGTTGCAATCTGTTAAAAATGTAGAGCGATGAGAGCGATTGGGGTGTTTTTCACAAATTGCCACTGAAATGCAAATGCGAACATTGCTTAAAATTTTGTGACAATGGCTCTCAGGTTATTACTATTACCGCGTCGGCAAAGACCGAAGCAAGAACACCAGCCAGATTTTTCTACTAAAATGTCACTGTGAATATTTATGTGTAGTACGCGTAAAGTAAACTTCCGCTTGAAGCTATGGAAAGACAGCTCACTTTACCTAAATCAAATCGAAGCATTTATGACATTCGAACCATATTACAGGCATTTTTGAATTGTCAAGGTCAGTCGGTCTAAAGAGATGATGTCTATTTGCACGTTGCAAAGCATAGATCTCTATGGAAAAGAGCGTCACAATAAGATATCACAATAAACTGTTTACTTTTAAAGGGTAAATTTTTCAAGTGTCCGTGGATGGCCAAATCTAAAACTATGAGGAATAGGAAAAAACACTGAAAAGGGTTTCGAGCTTGATTTTCATACAAACTTAAACTGCATCATTGATTTAAAAAAAAATAAGTTTTCCTTGTCTGGAATCTTTGCAATTTGTTTTCATCCACAAATTGCAAAACTATTTAGTCCGTCAGATAAAGTATTGAAAAATGACGGACACATATTTTTTGTTTTTGTAAATCAATGAATATTGACAAAGATAAAACGCATCAAAACTCGGTAGTGGGGGCTCGTGACGTCACGACTCAGTAAAAAATATGCGAAGGTGTGACATTGAGAATATTTAAAGCGTCGTAACTTCGTCAATCTTGGTTCCCGTAACAAAAGAAAAAACACGGGTCAAATGCTTCTATCTAATCTAACTGACGGACTTTTTAGATTTTTTCAGGACAGAAGCCTATTGTATATTTTTTGGTTTAAGGTTTTATTTGTGTTTTATATTTTAGTGTGCAATAAATCATATTTAAATAAATAAATTAACCTGGTTGATTTAGAAAAACAAAAACACGGCCTGTATACACGCTACAACGGATTAAATTCTGGGAAGTAATACACATGGCAAACAAGGAAAGATCACATAATAAAAAATGGTTCCAGCGACTTGAAAACCTCCTCCTTTTTTGAAGTCTTTTGAAAACAAACTCTTTCAAAAGCTTTTTTCAAAAATTAATGATGCTGTTATAGTTTTCTTCAAAATCGGACCCAAAACTCCTTTCAATGATTTTCGATAGGTATTCCTCATAGGATTTGCCCATTCACGCACTCTAAAAATTCACCTGTTTACAGAATGTTCCAAAGTGTTAGCGCTAGGTATTCGCTATCTAAAACAGAATGTACCTACAGAAAAACGAAAGTCCTATGAACACAAAGCCCCACTATTAGAACCCGTTAGCTTTGTTCACAAAGACCTGGATATCCACAATATACTCACGGTCGCTAACTCCTCAGTTATCGGCTTGCCACCGACCACAGCTGGTCGGGCCCCATTCAATAACTTGTTCCTGGCATAGAGAACGCGCTCTGAAAAGGATTTATAGTTTCATTCCTTTGCTTTTATATTTACAGCTCTCGATTTTGTCTGCGGTATTCGAGATTAATCTCCATTGAAAATTTTTGGAGACGTGAAGTTTTTATAGATTGGAATATACAGTGTAAGTACAATCGAAATGTTTCAAATCAAATGTATATAAACAATCTAGCCTAAAAATAACTAAACTAGACTGTTTTGTGTAATAAATAAAATGCTAATTAACAATCAATAAGAAAATAACGAATTGGTTTTGCTTTGGGCGAACTTCTTAATCCACAGTTTGTATTAACTACGAATTAAGTAGTTTGCCGTAACAAATTAAACAACGTCCAAATGTGTTTGTGAATCAATTGTTACAAATAATTTTAAACTAATAATAATTATAAATTATTAATCTGCCTATTGGTGAGTAATATTGATCAAAAAGCCCATTTTAACTAAAAAAAATTGTTAGAACAACTACGGATGAAAAAAAGAACGCCGTCAATGTAATATTGTTCTCAAAGAAATTTGGCCTACTTCCTTGAATATCTGCTCAATAATGTTACATAATTCAATAAAATAATTATTTAGCGGATATCACTGGTAATATTTGTAATTTTCAAAGGTATTCAAGAATCGCGTTTTCTTCTGATACCTGCCCGAGAAATCCTTCCTCTCTCGTATAAATGGACCCCCTTTGGATCCTGTTAGCTCAACCATTGTTAGGATCACAATACATTCCAATTACGAAAGTTTCCTACCAGATTTTCTTGCTACCTCCATAACTTGGAACGAATTTACGAAAAAAGAGGGAATAAAAATGGACGGTAGCATCGTATGATTTCATATTTGCAGCAATGGTTTTAGTAAATTGTTTCGTTTTTGCTTGATCTCTTAACAATAGGCTAGTTTTTACCATCAATAAATGGCAAATCTATTTATTCCGGCAGATAGAGAATTGAAAAATAATAGACACGTATTTTTTTGTTTTTGTAAATCAATGAATATTGACATAGATAAAACGCATCAAAAATCGGAAGTGGGGGCTCGTGACGTCACGACTCACTAAAAATTATGCGAAGGTGTAACGTATTGAGAATTTTAAAAGCGTCGTAACTTCGTCAATTTTGGTTCCCGTAACAAAAGAAAAAAAACGGGTCGAATGTTACTGACGGACTAATTAGATATTTTCAGTGGACAAGTCTATTATTTAAAAGCATTGGAACGCGCAAGCTCGCTCGTGATTGGTTCAACTATATTTCGGATAATGTCATTAGCACTACCATGGAAGTGAAGGCTGGAATAAAATGAAAAATCGGGATGGAATGACAGCTCACTTCGTAATGACTTCAACCAAGTCTTCACTTCGACATGTTTAGGTACAAAATCGCACTGATGTATGACCCGTAAGTCATTTTTGAAAAGAATTAACTTTGGTTTAAGAATTACTATACTAACGCTGTTTTAATTACTCATTCAAAATTCAAAAGTCATTAATTCAAATTAGGCTGAGAGCACTTTTTGAACGTCTAATTTTTCAAAAGACAGCCTATCTCCGTCAAACTCCCCAGCAATACATCTGTCTGTTACGTTTTAGGAACTAGAATTAATTTATACAACAAGTAGTATGCAAAGTAATTGGAAAGCATTACATTACCAAAATAATACTCAGCGTAACTTTCTTTCTGGTTGTTTTCTTCACTTAGAAATACACCAGAAAGATTTATCCCTCGAGATTTATAAAAAACATACCCATTAGTGCTAGAAACCTCAGCATTTTGGATTACTCGCAGAAAAATGTCACAATAGATTTCCGCAAGGTAATGCCTGAGCCCATCAATTACCAAGTAGAATGAGAAGACAAGTTTTATTTTTTGGATTCTACATTAATACTAGCACTTCGCCCGTGGCTTTGTCTGTACAGATTCAGTACTGAGATTTTACCCGTTTTTACTTTCTGAATTAAAAAAAAATCAAATCTTAGTGCTCAATAACATCATAAGGAAAGGCCTAGCGTAAATTTCATACTAAACCTACAAACTCCTTTATTTCAAATAGACCAGTTACAGGCATTTTGAATAGTCAAGTTCGATCAGTCAAATAGATTAAGCTAATTCTGCCGCGCTAGCGATAAGAGCAGCAAGTTGTTCTGCAGCAAAACACACCGACCCTATCTCCAGCGCGGCAGTTGCACGTTCCTATGGAGAAGAACGTACAAGAAACTCCATGGACACTCTTTTAAATCAGTGTTTACTAAATCATGGTTGCAATCGTAATTAAATCATTTATGACTGAAATGATTCAATTCATGTTCCTGGTTCCGGTAGTTTGGCTGTGCGTTTCAGTTGTATACAGACAGATAGAAGATACTACACATCAAGCTACAACAATCTGTCAAATTTCTTTGTTGGATTTTCAACTTTATCACCAAAGAGGGGTTCAAATATGATTGGGAAAAATTTACAGTTTTGGATAGCCTAATGTTCTGGCGACTGTACCTAAGTCGTATTTTTGTTAATTATGTTTTCACGCCTAAACTGCTACAACAATTTTGATGAATTTTAATACAAAAATAGATAGGACTTTGGAGAAGTACGTAAGAAACTTTACTAATTTCATCTAATGCAGACGAATTCGAAGGCACCAGCCAGTAAAAAATAAATGAAAAAATGTCTCCAGGAATTTACATAGTTACAGTTCCCAAACGTTTTTCCGTATCAAAGGACCAAAATTGGATCCAATCGAATTTAGAGTACCTCAATTTGTCTCCATTTATTTTGATCTTGACCTGAGAAGTCGTCAACTGACTGTAAATAAATTGGATGTAGGGATTTAAATTATTCTGAGCACAGTTCGCTTGTACGCCTATACTCGAATTTCGTATTCGAATTTGTAAGCGAACTTTTATAGAATTACATACAATTCGCATGGAATATATAATTTTACGTTTAAAATTGAAAGAGGTTTTTTTTTTATTTGGAGGCAACAATATCATAACTAGCTGGCCCGCGCAACTTCGTCTGCGTCACATTAATCATTAATAAAATGTCTATTAAAAAAATAAGGGTTGGTGATAGAAGGGTAAAAATTTTAGGGTTGTATGTATTTTTTAATGCCACGTTATTGAAAAAAAAATATATTTTTTTTTTGTACAAAAAAAAAAAATAGGGGTGGGCATTGGGCAACCCTTACCACTAAGGGGTGTGAAAAATAGATGGTAGCCGATTCTCAGACCTACTGAATATGCATATAAAATTTGGTAAAAATCGGTAAAGCCGTTTCGGAGTAGTAAGGTAACTAACATTGTGACACGAGAATTTTATATATAAGATGAAGCATGAATTTGTAAAATTGTCAAAGACACAACTAAGTTAACTAGAACAAACTCACAATTTAATACAAATAATACCTACTAATAAATATAATAATTGTTCTATAATATTTTGTAATTACAAGCATAAAGTTTCCCTATGAAAGTACGTTTACTGAAAATAAATGTTCCGACTTCACTTCATTAAAATATGTTTTAAATAATAGTATTGAATGCAAGATCCTTAAAAAATGTATACGTTTTTGCTGCAAAAAATATTTTTTTCTAAAACAAAAACTGACTTCCAAATAAAAAAAACACTACAAAGTAAAAATACTCGGCGTTTTTGTTACTTTCTTCGTATTTTGACACCTACTTCCGCGATTAAAGTTATTTTTAACTATGTAGTGGTTTTTTATTTTAAAATAAAATTAATAAATCTTTATTTTCAGACCAACGATCCATATAGAATCAATAATACTTATACACAAAGACTATACATTTACACACACTAAATAAACAACAAAACATTGTCATCTCACATATCTGAATGACGGTCTGTGCGCCGCCACCCAGTGAGACAATATCGGGCCATCCACCCTGCCGGCTACAGTAGCCACGAGGCTGTTGGGGCTGTCGCGCACCCGACGCATCAGTGATGCGATTCGCAGACGCAGTAGCGAGCCAAAATCCGGAACACGTGCATCCGCAAACATCCCCGATGCGCTACAGAAGCGCGGCAGCCCCAGCATAACCCAGAACGCATTATTATCATTATTTTTTTTTTTATTTGGAAGTCGGTTATATTTTTTGTAAAGAGTTTTTTTTTGAACGAATTCCAGCTAGTTTTATTTAAAAGCCAAACTTCCTAACCGATTTTGATAAAATATCAATGGGACCAATGAAGAACCCTAGTTCTCCATTGGTTCTTGTTTTATTTTCAGATAAAACAAGAATTTTTCAAACCACTTATAAAATGACGAAGTTATGAGGTATCAAATATAAAAAAGCAACCGAATTGAGAACCGCCTCCTTTCTTGAATTCGGTTAAAATCAGGGCTCTCTGTTCGTTCCTCGGCAAGTCATTGTTTGCAAAACCGCATCTTCTGATTTATTTACGACGACCGTGAGAAAATTTGCAGGTTTAGCATTTATTACGAAGGGATTTTAATGGCGCTGCAGAGTTCTTTGTAAATACTAAAATTTTGTACTTCAGAAATAATATTTGATTACAAAATACTTTTAAAATGTAATGCAATACATTTTGTAATTTTGAGGGATACATGGATTTTCCTTTTTGCTTTCTTGTTTTAAAAAAAAACAATGTACGCAGACTTTTCTCGTTATCAATATTTTATTAGTGAAAACCGTATTTTTTCCGTAGGCTTATAAAATCAAGAAGAGAAAGAAACATAACAAGACAGTGACATTGCTTTACTGACAGATATGGTATATTCTCTAGTATAAGCGATAAAACGCTTAAGCTCTAGACAAATCTTTATTCTTTGCCGAAAAGAGAATGTATGATAACGCAAAAAAAAAATTACGCATTCAATCCCATACATTTTAAACATTTGACAAAAGTTACTGTCAATACAAAGTCACTTAATCGGAACGGTAATCAACTGTCTGGCTCCGATTTGATTTATTTTGATATGCATATGGTAGAGTAGTAGGTACAAAACCGATTTTTTTAGCTGCCCAAATCAAAGAAATTATCCTTCAAAGTACTGAAAAGTGATTAAACCTTTTAACTTCTATAGAGAGTTAAGATAAAATTTTTTGTCGGTTATTTAGACTATTCACTAACATAGATCAAATCGAAGCCGGACAGTGGGATAAATTTTCTAGTCTAAAGCCTCTTAATATACACTAATATTATAAAGAGGAAAGATTTGATTGTTTGAATTGAATAGGCTCCGAAACTACTGGACCGATTTAAAAAAATCTTTCACCAATGTGTAGAATGGACTGTCCGTATGAACGTAGGCTATATTTTATCCCGTTAAAATAAAGGGTATACCCGTACGAAGTCGGGACGTGCAGCTAGTAACAAATAAAAATACAAATAAAACCATAAAAATATAAACAAAACCTCGCACCATAATACTCCTCCTGGAAAGTACCAAGCACGCCCTTCCTCATCGTACCGTCTTGAGTCTGGTAACGGAAATAGAGATAGTGCTGTGATACACTCATGAGTTCTTCGGTGTCCAGTTGTAACAGGTCTTGACAAGTTGAAGTTCACTTCGGAATAACGAGGGCAACAAGCTGGCTCTTCAACTGACTCCAATGAAATTGGACGAAAACTTTCGGTACGGAGGAGCCCGTTTGGTAAGTCGAAAAGCTACTTGAATAGGAACTAAATTGTTTTCCTTGTTGGATTGGTTTATGATTGAAACTAGAATTTAGCGTCGTTAGAATTTTATGAGCAGAATTTTGCAACGAGCTTTTAATATCCAAAATAAAAAAATACTGAACTAATATTAGTTCAGTATTTTTATTTTTCGTTGCCAAATGATTAACAGTGAAGTCAAATTAATCGGAATCATTTTCATCTGATTTGAGTATTGAATTCTGATATTCATATAAATAAATCGAAAACGTTTGATTACTTTTGAATGGTGTAAGCTGATTCGTCAATTTATCATGAAACAAATTGATTTATGGAAATCGTTTTAAACGCTTATTAAAATATAAATAGAACGAATGTTCTATTTTTAATTTTATCAAATTCTACTCCACATAAATCCTTATCGATGACTTTTAGTGTATACAAATCTGAATCTTTCTATACCGATTATTTTAACAAATAAGTCGAAGTATATAATACATTCTGGACCAATTAGTACGCTTAAGTTTAGTTTAGGGTCACTTTTTCCATTCGTGTTCTAAAAAAAAAAATTGGCTTCAAATCCAAATATTTATGCACAATGTCACATTGGAATTTGAGGAAGTGAAAACCGGGACTGACACCTTACGAGGCAAAGAAAACACGTACATTTGAATGCAGAACAGACTTTTCACTTTGGTATACAGTGTGAAATAGCTGAAGTAATTGCATTCGTGCCACACGCTCGTTCAAGGGCAACCAGACATAAGCCATATATTGGTTATTGAAGGCTGCAGTAGTGTGGATGTACCGGTGAATGTAGAAGTCGTAAAGTTTTGCAACAAGACTGTAAAGTTGTAGAAGGTGGTGACATGATAGATGGCTATGCATTTGTTTGTGATGAGTTATGATAAACAAGCATTATTTGAATAATTTCACAGGCAAACGCTGTTTGTTTCATCAACAATAAAGCATGTCTCAATACAGTATTATTGCCGAGGCAGAATATTGGTACGATAATTATAATGCAATTGAATTACCAAATGACACTGACAATCTTCTCCTTCTTCTTATTATGAGGCTAGTAAGGTCTAAGGGCCCTTTTCCTAACATGTGTGTTTTCACCCGCGCGCAGATCTGGTCCGCATGCGGGTGATCGCACGCTCCTAGCCACACGAGGACAAAGATTTTGTTTACCGCTATAGTATCTTACGTGTAGCCAGTGACTAAACACGTGACGCGGACCGCATGCATTGTTTAACGACCACCATTTGGCGGCCGGGACCACCGGCTTATACGTGTTTTCCGAAGCACGGAATCATCTTTTTATCAGACAATCAGGTGATTCAAGCCTGCAATGTCCTAGACTACTTAACTGAAAACAACTTTACAAAGTATGTTTCCCGTGGCAAAGCAAAGCAAGCGCCTAAACCACCTCGACCACTGAGGCAGTTAGCACTAACATGGATTAAGAGCTATCATTACAATTCTATAATGTATTTGACCCAATTTTTTGCTTTAGTAAAGGAATCATGCATTTTCCAGGACACAAAGCAGCAAATGACTATAGTACAGCTTTCTATCAGTAAACGAATAATAAATCGGAATTCTGCTCAAACAATTAAAAATCTTTCAGACATAAGTTTGGTTACATTTTTATTTTAACATCAAAATGAATGATGACACCATAAGATCTATAGAAAATCTACGAATCATCTACGACTGCTATAAGATTGTGAGTAAAAACAATAATTGGTTTAAAAAGGTTTTTCGGTTTTCTAAAGCAAAAAACAAATAACAAACAGAAAATAGGTACTAAAGCTTAATAAAGGAAGAGCGTGTTTTCCCTCATTCGCGCGGTTAATAAAGATTTTAAAATAGATGTCAATCATTGTGGTGAGCGCGTCACAATCGTTTAACCTACATGACCGACGTATGATGTGGAAATTGTTGAAGAAATCATAGATGAAGATAATGAAATTGGCAAGTGCGTGAAGACAATGTATCCATTTGATATTGAGTGATAGAAAATGAACTAAAAATAATGAATACATAAATAAAGCTGTTCCATAAATACGACTATAGAAAATTATAGAAATAACATTATTCTATCTCAAATAAAAAAATTGATGCTCATAATGTTACAGAAACAGGTATATTGTGATACTGATATTGTGACACTATTTGTTTCAAACATAAGTTCTGCGGAAAAAAAATCTTGTTTTTTTCTTAAAGTTGAAAGTTTGTGTATTTTTGGACATGAAAGTTTACTTTGTGGTTCACAAATCCACATTGATTTACCTTCAAACGTAGCTGCAGCTCCTTCCCGATTAGTTCGAAGCATTGTTCCAAAATTTTCTACAATAATAGAAAAATATTTCATTGCAATCGTTTTATGCTTCAACTTTTAAGGACTATTGAGTGATTTAATATACTTAACTATATTTTGTGGGTTTTGATGTTAGCGAAATATATAATAACATTTTTTAGAATATTTTGAAGAAAGCCGCAACAAAAACCTAGCAAGATTAGAAACAATTGGGGCATCCAATTTAAAATCATTACCCGTCATGATATGTGCCAATGAAAACCAAATTACAACATAAACCACAATCAGAAACAACAAAACTCACCTTCGACAAAAGAAAATCGTTCTTAACACAACAACACAAAGTTCACAAGTGTTATAAAATGATGCAGAAATAATGCACGTCAAACCAGCGTAGGTGATTGTTTGGAAATGGTTGCATTTGCTTCACGCCGTTCCCTTGCACATTATAATGTAGATAAGCTGGGGTTGTACGTACGTGTTAAATAAAACTGCGGCATGTCTATGGATGAGGCAATTTTGAAGATAAAAGCGCCCAAAATATTTCTGCATGTTATAAATCTTGATAATGTCTGCAGCTATGATAAGGAAGTAGCAGTTACTTTATAGAAAGAAAAAGTTAAAGAAACAATACCAAAGTGAAGAAAATACAGAAAAAAACTAAAATGATAAAAATTACAACAATGAACGGGACTGTGGGAAGCATTATGACTTATTGCATGACATGTCAATAAATTGTATTGAGACGAGTAGGTCATGAATACGAAAAATATATTTAATTTGTTACCAATGGAGAATACAGACGAAGCATCCACGCACCATTAATATAATATCTTCTATCTTCTATATAAAAATCTCGTGTCACGGTGTTTTTTATCGAACTCTTCTGCAATAGCTGGAAAGATTTTTACGATAATTTTTGTGCTTGATTTGTAAGGTCTGAGAATATATCGTAGGCTATTTTTTATGGTGTTCGAACGTTTGCCGAGTCTGTTGCTTGTAATATATTTTGTCGAGTAACTGAATTATTTAAAACTAGCTGGCCCACGCAACTTCGTCTGCGTCACATTTTCCATTAATGCTCGGCTCCTTTTAGTCTTAGCGTGATGATATGTAGCCTATATCCTTCCTCAATACATGGGCTATCTAATACTGAAAGAATTTTTCAAATCGTACCAGTAGTTCCTGAGATTACCCCCTACATACAAACTTACAAACAAAATGTTACCTGTTTATAATATTAGTATAGATAAATTAAACGGACAGTCTAAAAGTAGAAAACTCCGTTGTTTTTTTTTGGCAAAATAAAATTATTGTTTAGAGAAAAACCTCACTGAAACCCTACCAAGACTATAAATCAAAAAGGTTAAAAAGAAAAGAAAGAAAAAATAAGTCTCAGCTATCCTTTTGCTCAGCCAAGTGTAGTTTTAAGTTAAAACTTTAAGTTTTAAAAACCTATCACATAAAACGTAAATCCTAGACCAAACTTGTTCTATTGTATCTTACATCACTATTATTGGCTGCAGTGTTACTATCGTGCCACCTACCGACCTTATAGGAAATTAATATTTTATTTTTAGCGCCAATACCGAGCGTGTGTTCGTGTATCCGAGCCATAATATGGCGCGGCCATATTTTAAAAAGGGCGTCGGGAACGATTAAAAAAAAACCGTTATGTTCGATAGGATTTTAGAATTGTTTTCTATGTTGATTTACGACGTTTCATTCTTTGCTTGTCAGTTTCCTGTATGTGGGTTTTGGAATTCGGGAAAAAAAATTGCTGCTAAATCTTTTTCAGTTTTAGGTGTGAAGTTTTGTGATGTTTCAAGTTCTGTTTATTATGTTAGTGCCACCAAATATTTTAAAGTTCAATAAATTATTCCAAGGTGGCAATGTACACAGGTTAGCTTGGTACTTGTAAAATTCATAATATTTGATTAAAACTCTGAAACAAACTATCATTTTCACTTTCATACATGAAAATGAAGTAATAATTTGTGTCCTTGTCATTATTTGCCTTTGAGTAATTTTTTTACTATATTCACTTATTAAAGTCGAGATGTTCAATGGCTGTACAAATAAGAAATCATTATAATTATTATTTTATTAATAATCTCATAACTCTTTCCTAGATTTTCCTTTCATGTTTAGTTTTTTATTTATTCTCTCCTACCTTTATCTCCAAATTGCACTAACCTAGTTTATTTTTGAGTTTCAAAGAGCACATTATCAACCGGTTCAACCGATTCATTCATGTAATGGTCGGATGGATGACTCTCGTAATACAGGTTAGCATAGGGATCAATGATCATGTTTTGTACTTCATCATTTTGTTCCCTAAATTATCATTGTGCACTTTTTGTCAAATAAATTGTATTTTTACCACGTTTTGACTAATTAAACGTACCTTTTCGTTCTATTCCTCTAAAAGGTCTGTTTTCCATGTTAATCACAGCAAGTAGCACAGTGTCAGACTGAAATTTGCTAACTAAGTCTGTGACTTCACTGCCGAAAATGTTTACTTGATTGCATCCAAGTTTACAAGTGAAAGCGGAAACTGGTCCAATTGCCGGCGATATAATAATAAATAATAATAAATCTTTATTCAAAAGTTCAAATTGGTACAATAAAACAATAAATCTTAGATAATAATATAGGTAAAACGATTTTAGATGCCTGTACTAGGAGGATCCTGTATCACAGGCGGCAAGGGCGCAAACAGTGTACAAAAAATTGCCTTCGATTTTTTTACAATATTTACTTAATATTACAATTGTTAAATGAGTAATGTTAATTTATTTTACTAACCTAATTTACTTAATTAAACAAATATCCCCTGAAATTAATAATAAAGATCAAAAATTGTAGCTAAGTTTAGTTTACATATAAATTACTTAATTCTAACACTTCATTAGTTTCTCATACACAGTGTGAACAATTGGCGTCAGCAGAAATGTTTACTGGGTTAAAGTCAATGTTGCAGAATTTTCACATAGCAACTCATGTATTGAATTGTGTTTGATTTTTGTACTGGACGGCTAATTCACTTAAACAGCAACAAATTCAGGGGAAGTAGGTCATCACAGCGGAATGTTCTTTTTGAATCAGCATCAGGTGTAAGTCCGGAAATCTGGCCTTGAGTATGACGCTCTAGGCGCCCTCATAATCGACGGAATTAATGTATCTGAATTCCGCTATCTTCCTTGCAGGGCACTCAGCGTCTCCTGTTTTATGATTGCTGGGTTTTTTAAAGCGTGAGCAAGTTGCACATTTAGGCATTTCAGTTTTCTTTGCACACTCTGCCATCGAATGCCCTGCTTCACCACAATGACCACACATACAGTCGACCTCTCTGCATGATTTCGCTGCATGACCATATTGTTGGCACTTGTAGCACCGAGTTACTAATGTAAAGTCCCTGACAGGACAGGAAGACCAATTTATAAAAAGTCTCGATTGAGTGATCAGGGCTTTACGTAAATTAGCTGGTACTTCAATGACGTAGTTACAGGTCGACGCATCTCTCTTCCCAGATTTGTGGCTTAATTTTACGAAGGTCAGGAATGATTCCAAGGACATACCAGGAAACTTGTCGGCTACGTTTTGTTCGAAAATGCACTTGAAGACCTCATTTTCAGACATGGAAGTCGGTACTCCTACGACCACGATCCGGGGTTTGCGCTTGTTGGGTTCGTCGGCGGTAAGTCCAGAAGTAGAGAGCTGGACTGCTTGCTTTAATTTGTCTGCGTCGTTTTTGGTCTCGGTACTGATAATTACGCCTCCATTTTTTGTTTTGCGGACACCACGAACATGCAGCTTCATTTGCTCCGGGCGTATGATTTTTTGCACGAGGTCTTTTGTATCATCGCTAGATTTGAATTTATCGTTCGGATAAATGGCCACAGAACTAAAATTGTTCGGTCGAACGTAGTCACTTGTTCCCTTTTTTACCATATCGGCAAAAGAAACATTTTCAGAAGAGCGAGAGTCCTTAATGTTTTGCTGGAGCTCTGAAATGTGGTCCGACAATTTCCGCTTTTCTTGTAAGTCTTCCACCATACTGTATGCTTGAACGGCTTTCTGCTTCAGGGATTGATATAGGACTGCCATCTGTGAGGTGCCCGATCCTATTTTGCGGCATAAGTTGGATATCTTCAACTTCTGGTCTGAGTTAAGTTTGCCATCCGTAGCAATAGAACAAACCTCATTTAAGTGTTGCTCAATGGATGACATCCATTTTTGTATCTCGGACGTGGATGCAACTTCAATTGATTGGGCTGTATTTTGCGTCGTCGTCTTCCCCGGTGAGGCGGAAGGGTGCACTTGACCACATGGATTACGCGGGCTGTTATCCATTATATTTTATAATAAGTTCACTATTTCTAAGTTTTCATTATATTTACTAAAACTAAACTCTAGGCAAAAATTTTAGAATTGCATTACTATTTTAATGCACTAATCTAGGTCACTATTTTTATTGTGTTAGTTAAAAATTGCTAACGAATACGTCTGTATGCTACGAGCGAGCGCGAGCGATCTAGATATAGGAACACAAATGAAACAATGGATTTATTGTGTGCAAGATGATATTATGGATAGAAAGAAGGTGACTATTAGGATAACAGCAAAATTATAACATCCGAGGTTAAGTGACACTTGCTGAGGTCAGTCTATAGATAGAAGACCATCCATAACATACCAAGAAGTTTGGGAGTTCCAGGTTGAGAGACCATGCGGTGCTGGCTCCAAATAATTTCAATAAGGGTTCTAGACAAGTGGCATTCGGAGGCTACTGTCAAAACGACAAAAAAATATAGGATTGTCGAACGCATTCGCTAATAGAATGGAACTTTGTCAAGAGCTTTCTTTCGTTTCTTGATTTTGCACGAGCCAGTTTCCAGTTGAGAGCTTGTCATGCTCACACAAATGTTTCGCTGATGGTGGCGCCGATGTTGCATCATTTGGGAGGGATAAAATGGTTGAGCTAGAATGTGCTGATACAAGCGTCATATTTGTGAACGGGCGCCGTCAGTTTAAACTGGTCATCTCTAACCTGCCTGGCCTTTTTCATCTGTACTTTTTGAATTCTTTTATATACTTTCTTGTTCTTTGCATTGATTGTCCTACGCATAGAAGCAATCAAAACTAATGTTACTATGATTTTCGTAATACGTCACATGATTTAAAGGAGTGTCCGTGGAGTATCTTGCACGTTCTTCTCAATAGAGGTCTACGCTTTGGAACGTGCAAAATAACTTCATGTTTTGGCCGATCTTGATAATTCAAAAGTAAATGGTTTATTCGAAATAAATGTTTTGAATCATGAATCTTTGTAATTGTAATAATTTTTTGATTTTTATCGTTCTGGATGATGATAATAGACCAACAATTATTTACCTAAACAAACTGTTGCCATGAATTTTCATAAAATTAAATTAATGAAATCGCTACTATCTCACACTTTCCACCATACAAAACTGCAAAGTGTGCTGATATGCATTCATCAAACTAATCGAGAAGATAAGCATAACTTGCAGCGTTTGAGTCTAAAGATCTTGAGTTCTGGGTTTTGTTTGACTTTTTTTTGTTTTGTTATGAATAAATTATTATTTAGGTTATATTCAAATGTGTTATTGGATCGATACTTTTGTAATATGTAAGGATATTATTGTTTACCTCGGCAAGAGACTACTTAGTCCTAGTCTTAGTACCTTGTCCTGCCTCAAACTTTTTTTCAGAAGTTTTTTTATGAAGGTTCATTACTACCACTATCCACCGCTAAATATGATCTGTCATAAAATAGTCACCGAAATTAGTTTTTTTACCCAGAAACTAAAAATTAACGTACATCCAAGTATCAAAACCAAGAATCCAAATTAAAGCAATCTCGCTGCTAAACGGCTTTAACCACGAAAGTGTGCCGAAGGTTGAATACGCGGAAATATCTCATGAACATAATTAGAATTACATAATACGGTTTCAAGGAAACTTAGCTTTAAAAAAATCTTCATTTATTTCAGGCCATAAACACCCATACGAAGATATTATATTAAAATTATAATTCCACAAGAAAGATATTATTAAAATTAGAAAAAAAAAATCGAACCCGTAGAAAGGTTTGACTAGAGTCACTGCAAAAACATCAGACGGACAACGTTTTCACTTTATTGCTACCTATTCCAGTCATTCTAACGGTAAGGTTATGGTTCCAAACATCCTTGAAAAACGAAACCCTTATAGGACAACTTGGGTGTCTGTCTGTCTGTCCGTCTGTCACAGCCAGTTTTCTCTAGATCTACTGGACCGATTCTATTGAAATTCGGTATACATATAGACCTCTGTGACGCGTTACGTAAATAAAAAAAGGATTGTGTGGTTTTATGAAACCACGGTAAAAGTGAACCTTTTCACTAAAAAAGGTTAGCTGATGCGAACTATAGGCGCCGCCATATTGGCCTCGGCTGCTCTGACGTCATCGTCACGCGACATGGAACACACAGACGAAAAAGTTTGAGACGCTTAAATAAAAGTTTTACTTTAATAAATTTTGAGAATGAGGTCACTTTTTTCAAACTGTATCGTGTGACATATCAAATGAAAGTCCTAACTGTGAAGGTTTTAAATATAGTATTTTCATAATTTGAAAATAAGTAGTTTGGAAGTTATTCAAGAAATTAAACCAAAAAAGACCATCCCCTCCTTATTTCCCAAACTACTGAGACTAAAATTTCGAAATAAATTTGAATAATAGTTATCTACCTAAAGATTTCAAAAAAACTCTAGTGTTAAAATAACATATTGTGATGTGATGATCGTTTAAGAAGTTTTCGCGTAACAAACTTACTTACATTCACATTTATAACAGTAGTAGGGATATTTCTTTTGTAGGATCCTGTTGTATGCCAGAGTTGTGGAGTCGTTTCAAAGAGTAACTTCGACTCTGGGACGCAACGGGCACTTGAACGAACACGGGTAGGATCAGTTGGTAATAGTCGGACTCTCCGACTCGCCGGGAGAAGTCATTTCGTGACTTCCCATCCACAAAAAGGGCCCCGTTTTAACAATAATGCTCTTGAATGAATGTTCTTGAATGAATATTAAATTGCCCAATATTTTTTTATTTATTTATTTTTGAACATAGGGTATGGTAAAAGATGTTATAAAATATAAGTATAAAGTCCCAACAATGTTCCACCAGAAATCAACATAATTATGAATAAATTTTAAGAAGAACTTGCAGAGGATTCTATACATAGTTTTAAAAACTGATTGATTGCAAAATACAAATACGTTTCTTATATTTTTTACTATGGAATAGAATAGAATAATTTTATTTCAGACTGGAGTCCATAGGGTTAGTATCAATTTTTACTTAAATTCTATTGTTAGTAGGTTACAGACACAGACACATAAAATTATACAATTAAATTTCGGTGTGGAGCCGCATCCACCTCCGCAACATCGGGGAATCCCACTATATTCGCAATGTGAAATATCAAACAAAAATACATTACCTTCATAATCACTTTCACGATCTGGTGACAGAAGACGAAGTCTCTTATCTACAACTCCACCTTTCTTCTCACTCTCTTTCTTCTGTGCTTTGATAGCGTCATAGTCCATATCGTTCCGGCATTTAGGGGTTCTATTATACACTAGATATTTTGTAAGCTGATCCATTTTAACGGCTTTATTCTTTTTTTAAAACTGGATTTTTATTTTGTACAGGGTTATTGTTATCCACTGCTGTATTTTATTTCGTATCGTTCACTATGAATATTTTATTACAAACTATTAATTCTTTAAAGCTTTGATTTTTGTGTATAACATTTTTTTTTGTTTTCATACAAAACAAATGAGTTATTTTATTTGTTGGATATAAATGTTTATGGCTTAGTAAACAAGTATTGCATCAAAGCCCATTTTGATGCAATACTTGTTTTAGTTTTATTTATATAAGTTTTATAACGCTGTTTAACAATCCAATACTACTACATTTATAAACCTTTGTCTGTTATAAATTATAGTTTCGTAATTTCCTTCATGATAAATGAAAATGAATTATTTCGTAAAAAAAATTAAGCATATCAAAAATTATTGTGGTTCTCACGCTCCTCACACACATGCCAAAACTCTGGTATTTCGTAACTATGAAAAATTTTCAGTATCACCATAACGAGACTCATTAGCAGAAAGCTGTATATAAAGATTAACTTTTGGGACAATCAACAACCACAACACACATTTTTTACTTAAATATTTTTTTGGTAACTTTAGGTATTTTTTTTTTTTTTTAAAGAATTCAGATCATGAAATTGTAATCTGAGGGCCAATTCTACTAATGTTTAAACAACTTTCACATTAGCATGTCAATCGAAAACTATCAAAAAGCCTTCATTTTCATAAAATTTTAACAATTTCCGATTGAGATGCGAATGTAAAATTAGAAGAATTGGCCCTCTGATCATCAGACGCATGAAGCAGCAAGTCACAAATATAAAACGGAAAAGGACCTTCTAAATCCCGCAGCACCGCCCGATCCCCGCGACTGAGTAATTCTCTTCGCGTCAAGCAATGCTTATGCAAATCACAATTTACATTAACCGGATGAGTGGGCCTTGGCAGAGGCGCTTATCGTGTGACGACTGCCTAATCTGTTTGTCGTTAAGATGTTTCAGAGTTTCAAGGTCTACCTATGTGTGTTTAGTATGGTGCATAGTGCAATAATGGTGAGGTGGATTTTACAGTGGTTTTATCTTTTTGTTTATATAATACTAGCTGATTCCCGCCCGCTTGTCAAATTTACTTAAACTTCCTCGAGAACCACTATATATATTGGTGAAAACAACATGAAAATTGGAGCAATAGTTTTTGAGTTTACCGCGAATAGATAGACAGTCAGACGCGGCGGAGGACCTGGTTTTATAATATGTAGTGATACATCGAATTGAAGTTAAAGTGTTATTTACTTCGTGTTCTAAATAAGAAAAGTTTTCAAATTGTATAACTACCTATACCTAATGTTTTTCAGAAGGTTGCAAAACGCTAGCTTTAAAACAATGGCCCTTTGCCCAGCTCTGAGATGCTTGATACTGTTAGTAGACAGTAATGTTTTTATTTGAAAACAAAACTTATAATAATAAATCATAACAAGTTTACTAGGATGGTTTGAAAAGTCAGTGACTTCTTGAATTTATCAAACCGTATAATGCCGCTTCTTCCAATACTGTGCGTTTATTTATATAATTACATACAATTAACTTTTTCTAACTATACATGCTTACAAACAGCTAGACTAATAATTACGGCAGTATGTACAAACGCGTGTAAGAATAAAATAATTCACAGGGCAACAAAAAAAAATATCCACATCACTGTCAAAAAGCAAAATGCCCAGAACACCGGCAGTATTGCCGCGTTGAATGGCAATACTGATTCCTTGGCCGAAGAAGAGCTCAGGCCTCTGGTCTCGTGAACAGTCGACAAGTTGTTTGCTGATGTCCCGAAAGACTTGATGCCGACTCGGACCCTATGGGCCTAGTGTTTCAACGCTAAAAGGCTCAAATATACAGGGAAATTGATTTTCATTGGCTAAATACTGCATTTTGTATGAAACAGCTGATATTTTTTTCGAGATTTCGGAGTTTTACCAAAACAAAAGTTGCTTATAATCATGTGTACTTTCACTGCCTAAGAGGTTTCGGGTATTTTTTCAATTTCCCTGTATATTATAACTCCCAATTAGGTTAATAGCGTTGACGTTTCTTAATTAATTATAAATTTTTGAATCCTCTACTAACTTATCCTGTGAGTGAAATTAAAACACTATGCAACACGTTGCAGTATAATCCGATTTTACTAACTTTAAACCCAACGTACTCATACCAAACATTGTTTTAATTACTGCTTTAAAACTAATTGGAGCTCCGCTTACCGCTCATTTCCTAAGCATGATTTAATGTGTATATTATATGAACATTTTCACAGAATGTACCAAGTAATATTAGTATTCCTCTGATGATATAGCAAAATATTATTTGTACAATAATTGTGGACCGAAATTATTTAGCACTGTGGTCGATTAGTTCTGTTATTGCTTGCACATTTTTCAGATTCAAAAGGGTGCATTCCCGTACTAATTGGTGAAGAATAAGGAGCTGAACTTACCCTACATTACAATTTAGCTGATCCGACACCATCATCATCTGCCTAGCCTTTTCCCAATTATGTACATTGGGGTCGGCTTCCAGTTAACCCGAATTTAGCTGAATACAAGTATTTTAGCTGATCCAACACCAAAATGATAGCGGAGGAGTAAAAAAAACACAATTTCTACTTCCATTTCTATTTCAGATTCCAAAGAACGTAAACCCCATGGTGGTTCCAACGGGTACCACAAGTCCGGACCAGGTTAAAAAAAAATAGCGACTAACCTACGATTTCGCCAGTTTTTAGTTTTTATCGATTTCAAAATTAAAAAGAAGCTAATTACATAAAATTGCCATTCATCGCGACAATGCTGCTTATTTTGATGTTGACAGCGACGTGAATGAATTTTTGGATGCCCTCTAATTTGTTTTGTTTTTTTAGCGTTTGTCAATAATTTCGCTATTTTTTTTGCCAAGTTGTTTAAAAATATTTAGCAGTTACTTTGAATCACCTGTACATAATAATATGAGCGATAAAACGATAATAGAAAACATTTGAAATCCGCAACCGTACCTAGCATTGCAGTGTTTCTAAATATAATCTACGTATGGGAATTATAATAGGGTGATTTTGTATGTAAAGTGAACACCTGCATCGCTCGCTTATCGCAGCTAGGCTTTTGACAGTGATGGCTTTGTAGTGCGACCTAATGTAGTTAATACTTTTAAACAATGGCGAGGAAATGACAATAGCGTTAATGGCAATTGAGAGATAAAACCTTTTGTTTGAAATGTGTTTTGATTAATCCTGCTACGAGTGTGTTTATGAAAACTGAGGAGATTTTAACTCATGAAAGTGACGCAAGTCCTCTATCTCTATCTTTATTGAAAGTACAAACACCAGCACATCAACAACCTGTCAATTTTTTTTAATAGATTTTCAACTGTATCGCTGAAACATTAGAATCAAGGTTGATTAGGAAAATTTAAAAATCTCCTTGACTCTATTACCGCTGATGAATGGAAAGTGAATATTTGGAGATTTGCAAAAATACTTTTTTTTTTATACAAAACGGGGAAACTCTTGGCCCAAATCTCACCTGTTGAAAAGTGATGATTAGGCCGAAGATGGAAGCGAGTTTCACCCGGAATCCTCTTAAACAGAGGAACTGGCTATCATACCTCTAACTGCCTGAACACAACAATGCTGTTAACATTGTTGTTATGGCGACAGACTTAGACATGATGATGGTAGCTTGCCAGGCGGACTTAGAACCACCAACCAAACCGAGCAAAAAATTTGCCCCCGCTGGGAATCGAACCCGGGGCCTCTGGGTCTGAATCAGGTGGTCACTAATTAAGAAAGAGAATTAATTTTACATAACGTTGTCTATGTTTGCTATTATTTCTTCGTGTTATGAAATTGTTCAATAATAATAAATCAGTGTAACGGGTTTTCTGTTAAATTCATAAAATTAATACCTAATTATAATTTTGTAAGCGTTGACCAATCATAAACTAATTTTGAACATTATTTTTCTTTAATTCTTGTATCAGAGTGAGGATATAAATAGACAAGGAATTAAATACGTGTCTGAGCAAGGACCAAAACTTCTCAGCGATGCATACATTTAAAATTAGAATGATTTGTAATTAGTTTTCACCGCAAAGTATGCCTTCAGTGTTCCACACATCTGCTTTGCTTGTGGGCGTAATAAAACATCACAATACAGAGAAGGTATAAATTAATATTAAATATGTTTTTAAGGTTCCATATGTCCCGATGAAAAACTGTTAAAAACGGAAACTTAACGTAATTTTATCGAATCTGGGTGATTTTTTATCTTTGCCTCTCAACACCTTTATTGAAGAAACTAACTAGCCAATTAGAAAACAAAATAAAAAAAGTGTTCTTTACTCAAAGATTTTTTGGCAGCTTTTTTTTCTAGATTTCTCTGACTGATAGATATACTCTTTATTGAACAACATAACGAAATACAAAGTTAGAGTGAACAGGCTCCTTTTTCGTAAGCTCGCTCCATCGTAGACTTTGTTTCTGTCATCTCTGGCCAAGAATAGACTCAAGAGCAAATCCATAGAAAATAAATAAAAAATACTGTAAAGGCTGAAAAATAATAGGCCGTCACTGTGGGCATTTTTATCTTTAAAGGTATTTCTACAGTCAATCTATGGATTGACAGAAAAGAAGAAAATTACATAAATGACTCATTCGGAACCCTTTGCACGCAAGTCCAACTCGCACTTGTCCGTTTTTTAATAAATAACGGTACCAATTATTTTGTAACAAGAGCCAGAATATTGGAAAAAAAACACATCAATGTACACTTTTATGGATAAAAGCTTTTACTGCCACGGATGATGCTTTTATGGATAAAAAAGCTTTTCCGATCATTTTTTTTTTACTGTAATTACTACGAGTCTGAAAAATTCTCAGAAGCTTTTAGTAGTTGCTAAAATTCTTTACCCCGATTTTAATTTTTCCATTACAGGAATTCTTCACTTAAAAGTATATTTTGGTCAAGTAATTTTTATCCTTATTTTGTTTGAATTTTCAGGTTTTTTTTTATGTAATTATTGGAAAACTAACAGCTACATTAAGTAAATAAACCGTTACCTGCGACCATATTCTATAACTCAATTATATTTTGAAGGAGTTCTGTTTGTATAAGACTGAGTAAACTATCTTTAATACAAAACAGGACGTGTTTTTGTAAGAATTTATATTAAATAAAAGTATTTAGTAACGGAAAAAGAGGTAAAACAAGAGTGTCGCAGGTAACAGTAGAATAGATTTTTTTTATGTATTTATAAGTCGAAAAAATGAAAAATACTTTTTTTTACAGAAAAGCCGTCACCTGCAACGCTCTTGTTTTAGTTTTAAAATAAATTGCTTGCAAGACTCAACTTATTGTACAAACCTAAATAAATTAGCAAAAACTACAACCGAATGGATACCGTTAAATGTCAGAATGCAACATCGCGTCAACATGTGCTCGAATCCTATCGAAAAGACTGGGGGTTGCTCTCTAAACCCATAGTCCGTAGTTTCGACCTTAATTACGGGCGTTTTTACCTAACCACGGGTTAGTTACGGGTTCGGAACCGTAGGCGTAGGGGATACGTCGCATAGGCGGAAATTACGGACTTCGGGCCTAGAGTACTCTCTAAACTCGAAGTAGGCCTTGGCCTGATCTGGTTGAGAAAAGTGGTGTGTGGGAAAAGGAGAATGAAGCCTTCATCCAGCTTTGAGGCAGAATAGGCTACATAGATAGAATAACTTATATATACATTTATCTAAATATTAATTTTCATAACTTCACAGGTAATAATATCAAACACTTCTGAATACTTACTACCAAACCAAATAATGTGTTTTGATTTAGCTATGCATGCCTTTTGGAACTCATTGTGTGCGACTGTGACGGTATTCTTATGTTCTTAATATTTTTATCATATCCTCTAAATCACTACATCTATACTAATATTATAAAGCAGAAGAGTTTGGTTGAACGCACTAATCTCAGGAACTACTGGTCCGATTTGAAAAATCCTTTCAGTGGTAGATAGCCCATTTAACGAGGAAGGCTTTAGGCTATATATCATCATGCTAAGACAAAAAAGGAGCTCAGCATTAATGGCAAAAAGACGCAGACTGTTTTCTTCAATGAATAGAGTGGTTCTCGAGGAAGGTATTACATAATTTGTCAAGCGGGCAAAGCCGCGGTTATCAGCTAGTGTAGATATAAAAATTCAACTTCAAACGGACCTTGTAATTTGTAGAACCCTAACAAGGTCAATCATGAAATTGTAAATGTGTGATATACATGAGAGCAAATAGATAAGTGAATACATAATATTTGAATGGATATAAATCGTACTTGAATTAGGTTAGTGACCTAAAAATAAAATAAAAAATCAAATTTTCTAGCATTTACAAAGTTCCAAGTAGTATAAAATAAGGTAAAAGACAAGCTGATCCAACTTTTCTTGCCCCCACAAATAAAAATGTTTCTTTATAGTCACTACAGAATACACGCCAAGTCCTTTTGGAATTGAAAGAGGCGATCGACACCTTCTGTTTTTTTTTACATAATTATCACCTTTACTTTGCCTTGAATGCGAATACTGGGAAGTGTACGTAAATTTAATCACTTTTAGATTCTTTTGTTACATTATATCCGTAAACCGGAAATTTTTGCACGTCCTTGTCTCACTCGCGCATCACACTGTCCTTTTCTAACACGCCTTAACCACTACCACTTTATGAAAATGAAAAAAATAGAAATAAATAAATTAAAAAAAAAAACTCACCACTCTCACTCAAAAGTAGATTGGATGGTTTGTCCATCTCAGGATCGATCAACGCAAGTCTAGACATTTTTTTCTGAGCTTTTTCTTCCATTTTATATTTTTTCGAGAAATTTGTTTTTTCGCTGCTATCAAAGTCAACACTCGACTACCGTGTGTGAAGTTCTGACGCGAATAGACCTAATAACCATATAATTTTGTCATGTCTAAGGAATTTTAGACACGTCCGCTTAGGAAAAAAGTTCAGACTTTGCCAGTTTATTATGAAAATTAAAACGATAAAGTTTCTTTGATTGGCGGCTGTTAGGCATTCAGAGTAATAGACAGGTGTTTACAATAGCATTCAGTTTTGTGGAGAAGTTTACTGTGCCTATATATGAATTGTGATTGCCCGACATTCGTTGGGAAAGTTTACAATCGCCTGATGTTGCTAGCTGGCAATAAAAGCGATATTCAAAGTATAGATTAATAAATTGCACTGAAAGAAAGCAAACAATTAAGAAAAATCACGTAACTACGGTGGATAGGTCGGGTTAAAAAACATGGACAGTGTTATGTGATACCCGGTGCTCAAATATAAAATAGGATTACTGTAATACAACAACTTCATTTAACGTGCCAATCTTTTGGATACATTACCAGCTGACAGCGTTGAGGACGAATTTGTTGATGCTATATTTTAGTTTTTTGTTAGTTTAGCATATTACTGTAATTATAATTTTTAAAGAAAAAGAAATGGTCTATAAATACAGTTTAATTTTCTAGACTTTTATATTATGTTAACAGTTATCATATTTTCTGCCTGCTTAATTAGGTGTATATAAATATAGTTTTGACGGACTGGGAAACCTATAATTAGAAGGAATACTTTCCAAACAAAAAGTGATTAGAAGTAAGATAAAAAACCGGCCAACTGCGAGTCGGACTCGCGCACCGAGGGTTCCGTACAAACCAGTAGGTATTAAATTATAAGCAGAAGTTGCGATTTACGATTTATGACGTATCAAAATAAAACTACTCACTAGATCTCGTTCAAACCAATTTCGCTGGTAGTTTACATGGTAATGTACGTCATATATTCTTTTTAGTTTTATCGTTCTCTTATTTTAGAAGTTAAGGGGATACACACACATTTTACCACTTTGGAAGTGTCTCTCGCGCAAACTTTTCAGTGTAGAAAAAAATTATATTAGAAACCGCAATATCATTTTTGAAGACCTATTCATAAATAGCTCACACGTATGGGATTGATGAAAAAAAATTTTTTGAGTTTCAATTTTATGGGGACCCCCAAAATGTATTGTTTTTTTTTTCTATTCTTGTGTGAAAATCTTTATGCGGTTCACGAAATACATCTATTTACCAAATTTCAACAGCATTGTTCTTATAGTTTCGGAGAAAAGTGGCTGTGACATACGGACGGACAGACAGACAGACATGACGAATCTATAAGTGTTCCGTTTTTGCCATTTCGCTACGGAACCCTAAAAAAAGAGTGGCCAGTGTGCCTTTGAATGATGACGGTAGTGGTGAGGTAAAATAAACGAAATAAAATTGTAATTATTCATCATCTGCCTAGCCTTTTTCCAACTGTATTGGGGTCGGCTTTCAGTCCAATCGGATATTGTTGAATACCAGTATTTTACGTAGAGCAGCTGCCTACCAGACCTCCACAACCCGTTAACTGAGTAACACGGTACTTATTGGCATGACTAGAGTCAGATTTACTGACTTCTGATAATCCGTAACAACTGCCAAAGATCTACAAATGACAGCCGGGAACAACGGCTTACCGTGCTTTCCGAGGCACGTTCATTATTACTAAAAATAAATATAAGAAGTAAATGTTGGGTTTACAATATCGAAGAAAATGTTATGCTATGGGAAATGTTCTCATAAAATATAACACCTATGAAAGAGAGAAAGTCCGATACAAGTACCTAAAATTGGTTATAACACTGCTGAACCAGAATGCAGAATAAACGCAGAAATAACTATAGTGTTATACCTTGTACGGACATAAAACATTACAAAGAACTTTTCTAGTTCTACAATCTTGGCAATGGAATTTTTATATTCAACAAATTGAGCCTTGCAAGCGCTAAATTGAATCTAAAAATCTCACCTTTATCTTTAGAAAGATTCACAATTTTCGTTATAGTTGCCGGCTTTTCTGTTTTTTCTTTTGCTATCTCTTCTTTCTTTTCTTGTGCTAAAGCTTTAATATTTTTCCAACGGTTTGCTAAGTTTTTGTTCATTTTTGCATTACGTCACTGGTTTTTGGTTTAAGCTTTTATTTTCGTTTTCGCGAAGGGTACTGTCTCGAGTTGGGGTTAGATTGAATGTGTTCTTGCTACTTAAAAGTTAAGCGATTTTTGTGCTATATAGTAACGGTGATTGGTTTTGATACTTGCTTTTTTTGCTGAGGAATTTTGCTGATGAATATTTTTTAGTTAAATATTTATGTGAGTAAGAATTTCACTATAAAATTTTTATTCATATTTCATGCTTTAAAGACTGAAAAAGGAGAATGTGTTTACTGTTTACTACTCCTTAAATATCAAACTCTTTACTCATATTCATATTATTCTATCATAGAGAAGTAAAATTGTTTGATAAAGGCAGTCACAGGGAATCTCTGAAAATAATAATCAGTACAAGTATTTTTTATCGCGAATGAAATAGATAGCTTCTGTAAGTCTAGAAACAAAACCGCAGGATAATTATGCAAGTACGCTATAAATTACAAAGACTTTTCTTTGTTTTAAAACTACTACCTGCTATAAAATTAGGGCATAACCCATAACCCCTCAAGCTTTTCTCAGTGCAGCTTAAACAAGCCAACACACCTCAATATTCCGAGAAAGTGCTCAAAGATTGCGCTCCTCACGATCCATTAGCGTAAGTATCAAGAATGTTCACTCCCATTATAAATCGATTTAAGTGCCATACAAAAGGATGTATTGTTGCACCCTAAGGTCACAGGGAAACCCATTATAGCCGACAAATTGTATGCATAGGGACAATCAGAAAACTATTATGTTTCATACAATGAATCTTGGTACTTTGAAAATGATTCGTGAAGTTTTGAAATAAATCGACGAGGCTGACTTGCGGAATTCGTTTCAGTTTAAGTACTTGGTTTGTAAGGGAGAACAATTGCTTTTTCGGTGACATGTGAGCAATGTTCGTAGAAATATTTTGAAATTGATATTGTAAATGTAATAAAACATTTGGAACGCAGATGGAAGGTATTCTATCTGCCCCTTGATACGTCTTATGATGAGGTGGATGATTTAGAGACAGACGGAATTTTATGTAAATAATGTGTATTGACCATATTGACACACAGTAATAGCTAAGAAAAATATTGTGTGTTTATACTTATAACTACATTGGGGTCGGCTTCCAGTCAAACCGGATTCAGCTGAATACCAGTATTTTACGTGAAGTGGCTGCCTACCAGATCTCCATAACCCATTAACTGGGTAACACGGTACTTCTTGGTCAGACTGGAGTCAGATTTACTGGCTTCTGACAATCCGTAACGACTGCCAAACGTCTACAAATGACAGCCGGGACCAACGGCTGAACGTGCTTTCCGAGGCACGGAGAAAACTCGGTATGTTAAGATGGTCACCCATCCACAGATCAACCTTGGCAAGCGTTGCTTAACCTTGAAGATTGACCCATGTGGCTGTTATTATTTAGCCACGAGCAGCTCACTTATAAACTAACTAACTATTACTAGAGAACACAGTATGGACTAACGTAGTCCGTGTCTCGAGGTGGATTGCATGTGAAAGAAAGATGTTAGGGATAGCGTACCGAATCTCTAGTGTTGCCACTTAAATGGAGTGCGTTCGTCAAATAAATGTTGACACATGCAATCCCATATCTAATGGGCGCTCACCTAATATGCACAATACGTGACACCTCAAGCGTGAATGATCTAGAAGTAGATTTCGTTCTAAAAGATACGAAACGATTTTTAAAACAAATCATGAAGATTCTTGAATTGAGTGGTGAAGAATCTATGGCTCCCGATTAAATAGAATTTAGGCTTTAACTAAAGCGTTTTCCAAAAAGAGGTGTTATTTTGATTATCAAAATGCAATTTTTTTATAAAAATAATCGGATATTTATTTCATTATAAAGAGAAAGGTATGTCGTTAATAGTGGAAAATAACAATATCAGGCATGTGACCACCACGACCACGCTTACAGGACCATTATCCTTTTCATGAAATTTTCCATAACCAAATCGCAAAGTGCCTATCCTATGTCCTCGATAGCCTCACGCATTCCATTTTTGAGTTCTTGAATCGACGCTGGCCTGTTGGCGTAGACCTTCTCTTTCACGTGGCCTCAAAGGAAGAAGTCGCAAGGTGTTAAATCACAAGATCTCGGTGGCCAATTGTGATCACCTCTTCGAGAGGTAACACGGTCCGGCAACTTTTCCCGTAAAAGTTCGATGGTTTCGTTGCTTTTGTGGCACGTAGCGCCGTCTTGTTGAAAGTAAACGCTGTCCAGATCAATACCATCCAATTCCGGTGATAAAAAATCATTAAACATCTCTCGATAGCGCATTCGCGATTTGGTTATGGAAAATTTCATGAAAAGGATTATGGTCCTGTAAGCGTGGTCGTGGTGGTTATTTGCCTGATGTTATTTTCCACTATTAAAGAAAGAAAGAAAGAAAGAAAGAAAGAAAGAAAAATGTTTATTTGGGACTCGCACAAAACAGACAGAAGCAAAATAACAAAATACAGATAATAACATGAAATTGATCTGTGCGAGGCCAAAAAGGTCCCTATCTCAGCATATGCTGCGATATCTAAATAAATAAATAACACAGCGCTGGTATTACGATAGGGCCTGTGATGCCACGGACGCCCTCACGTATATGTTAAATTAATAAAAATAAATAAAAAATGATTAAGAATTGTAAAATAAACACTAAAATACACATATTTAATAAAATAACATAATAATATCGACCAACGCTCAAAGGCCCGATGCTCCAATTTCATTTGTAAATGTCACAAATGACGGAACGGGCGAGCGCACTTTGAGTGTTGTGGTCAGTGTCAGGTTGTCTTTGGTTGTCTTTTAACGGCATACCTTCCTCTTTGTAATGAAATAAACATCCGATCTTTTATATATATATATATTTTTTTTTTAATATCAAAATAACACCTTTTATTGAAAACCACTTTACTTAAAATAGTACTACTGCAAAAAGTCTGAGTTGAATAAAATGATCACAAAAATACGTTAAAACTTTAAATAGGCGAACGATGGCAAAGCGTTTTCACCATCAGTCGTTATTTGGGCAGCCGGCCAGAAATGAGCTGTATCATTACTTCCTTATTGTATGCTTTCGAGACACATCTCGATTTCAGTAAAAGAAATTAAAATATTCTTGTACTGTTATGACACATTATCGACTGGTTCGATATTGAAAATGCTGATGCTCTGGTTGTCTCTATACTAATTGGTTGACATTCAATTAAATTCAATTCATTTGGCGTTCAGTCAGAGGATTGCCGACAACTGCTTTATCAGTATCATCCACCTCCCGACTTTGTACCCTGCTGAGCATAATTTTCTATTTTGCAGTGCCAATCACCACGCTTCTTTGCTACCCTCATCCAGGTCTTACCTGCAGTGGCAAGGATGTCATCTGCCCATCTCGCGACGTTCAACATTCTGATGATCAGTCCTTGGTTGCCACTCGGCAACAGCCATACTTTACCACGATTTGCAATAATGTCCCCCCCCCCCCCGAATAATGTCTCTAATCTCTTCAAAGTTAGAGTAAACAGGCTCCTTCTGGGTAAGCTCGCTCCATCATAGACTTTGTCTCTGTCATCTCTGACCAAGACGAAAGTCAAGAGCAAACCCATCTCAAATAAATAAAAATGTCCTGCCCAACTCCATTTGATTTTTTAACTCACTTCCAATATTCGATACCATCGTATATCTTCGAAACTCGATAGCTGCTTACTTCTCTACAATTATTTTGACTTTTAAAATATTCTTTGTCTTACATTGTATTTGTCACAGGTCACTTATATTTTTTTTTGTAGATATTCACACTGAATAAAATCTTTTATAAAAAATATTCATAATCATAATAATTATTATTATCACAAAAACATATTCCACAATACAATACCAAACTTAATAACCACTCAATCAAAGCCTACAAAAGTCTGAAAGCCGTGTTCTTGGCCCAGATTGCTCATGCGTCAATAAACTTGGCTATGGGCTATTGACGAAGTGTGTGACGGAGCTATTTTCTTACAAGTTCAGTGGCATTGACCTCAAAGATTCATTAGGGGTTTGAACGGCTCTGACGTCAGAAGCTAGTCATGGTTGATTGGATTCTTATAATAATCTGTCTACTTGGAGCTTGGCTTACTTGGAGTGTGAATATTTTTTAATCTGTTTAAAGTTATTTTTATGTTAAGACGCGGAGGAGTAAAATATACAAAATTGAAGCAACGTGTTTTTTTTAAATTTTTTACAGAGGACAGAACAAAGCTTGGCCAATAGGTACCAAAGCACGTATACAACTGGGTAAAACCATTTGCCAAACATCACGGATTAAAGTTAATACTAATGTAAGTCTTAATTTACGAAGCTATAGAAGCTGTAACATAACCGTTTTGCCAAGAAGTACCGTATTACCCAGTTATTGGGTTGTAGAGGTCAGAAAGAAAGAGTCCATGTAAAAACATGGTATGCAGCAAATGGCAGAATCCGAATTCACTGACAGACGACCCAGATATACCTGTAGTTGGATAAAAGCTAGACATGCTTCAAGCTTTCCTTTTATTTTTAACCAGCAAAAAATGCATCCCACCCCACCGACATCACCCAGCAAAATAAAGAACGCGGCCCACGTTCTCAATAAAGCTCTAATTACGCTGCAAATCCAACACGGTCGAGTAATACTTCACAGCAGCTAATAAACTGGATATTATGTGAACGAAATAAGTTCGACTCGCTCGGATAAATGTGCCACCTCAATCAACGTCTGGAGCTCAGTCTCGGGTATTTGTTATCACAGTTACCTGCTACAGAATAGAGGGGTGGAGATGTTTTGTGTGTCGTTGTTTTTGGATAAAGCTATCATAAAGAAAGAAATCCTTTAATTTGGTGGGTTATCGAGATTCCTCCGTGCTTCGGAGAGCACGTAAAGCCGTTGGTGTCGGCAATCATAATATTTTGAACATCTTTGACAGACTTTCCGGGAAGTCAGGGTTGTTCCACAATAATCTCTATACTGGTGACCACACGACGTAATCCAGTAGAGAATGTACGCGACTTTAGTTGCGGGCGTATTCTACTCCGTATCATCTAACCACTAAGAATTAATGACAACACGATTTCATAGCCTACTGTCAAATCGTGTTGTCATTAATTCTTAGTTCAGGTTCGGGACTAATCATAAGTCCGTAGGTGATACAGAGAAGAATTAGCCCGCCACCCCGCCACTAACTTTAAATTTCATTTCGCGTATGAAATTACTTGTTATTAAAAGAATTATGAATATTATTTTTCTGAATAGTTGTTAACTGTTATTCAATTAAATTAGAATTAAGGCACCATATCACTACTATGCTGATTTATTATGCATTGGAAATTTTTTATAAAAGATAATTAAGTGAAAGCGTTTTCTTCAATTACGTACAATAGAACGTCATTTGTCATCGACAAGTTACATAATCTGTGGTCATTGACTCATTGATTGACACCCGGCAATCATACCGCAACATATTTCATTCGACAGATTCCCTATTTTTTGGTAAATTATTTAAGTGAAATCGCAGTAAATAGAAATGAGATCGCTAATTACCCTCCTTGCTTATCGCTAAGTACACTTTTAGGCTACGCAACAGTAGGGTAAAAGGTAGTTTTGAATCAAACCTCAAAAGTATAATTGACGCTTTTACAAAAAAATGTGGTTATTAAATGATTTTCAATCGGGATGATGTTTCCAACATAAGAACAATCCAATCTAAATGAAGTTTATTTTGGGACATGAAAAATTAAAGTAAAGTCCAGCTCCTATAGAAATATGGCGATGTTCTTTACTCTAAAGATGATAATTTACCACCTTTTTTGCAAATGGCCGCTGGAAAAACCTGCCTATGTGAAGTCAAAATTTAGTATAGAACCATCCTCTCGTCTCTGTAGTTAATTCGACGAATCGTAGCAATATTGCTTAATAATACACTATAGCACTGCTCCGGACCAACACCGTCTTAAGAGGCTTCACTTCTGCTAAATCCATTATTATAATCTTTTAATACCCTCCCCCCCAACCCCCGAATACCTACCCAAAGTTTGATAGCTTAAATAATAATATTTCCTGAACTGCACTTAGCACTAAATGCAATGGAACTGTGCAAAAACCACCTGTAGTAGTTAATAAATTCGGTATAGTAAATTATGTTGATAATAATTGCTAAATTAATTCCACCTGTTCTCTTGCAGTGCAGGATCGGATAATAAAACGCCCTGTTGAACTAGTATTGCAAATATTTCGCGACACACCTGCTTTGGAACAGAAGAGGGGTAGAGAGGATTCTGTGTGTGTTAATTTTTGCGTTGCTTGTCAAATCGTTTCCTTGTTCTTTTTTGGGTACACTTCGTTGTAACCAACGGAACCCTATTGACCTTCCGGTCTGTCTTTCTGTGTCAGCAGGCTTTATCTCAATAACTGTAATAGATAGACAGTTGAAATTTTTGCACATTTGTGTTTTGCCGTTATAACAACAAATAATAAACATTATATCAAATTAAAAATTAAAGGGGGCTCAATGACAGGATTAACGTGGAAATGAGTCTGCCTGCTTGGAAGCCTATATTTTTATTTTTATTAAATAAAATAAAAGTAAAATCAAAATAAAATAAAAAAGCCTATTTATTTCCTTTAGTTTACAATTTACAATGCTGTATTACGATTTAAAATTTAGCGTTAGTTGACAAACAAATTCAAATTTTCTTATTTTAGTGCTGAACATTATATTATGTATGTTTGTTTAGTTATCTAAGTTTGTTTGTATTATTTTAAATGTTAGCTATTGTATTTTATCTTAAATTTAATTGGTTAGTGTATTATTATCTATATCTTGTTAGTATATTATTATATTAGTTTCTTGTTGGTTTATTCTTAAATTTAATTGTTAGTAAGCAAGTATTATCTACATTCTATATTATATTATGACTTGTTTGGTTTGTTTACTCTACAGGAATCCCTTGACGGGTAAAGGCCTCCTCCAAGAAGCTCCACTTGTCTCTATCTTGTGCAACCTGCATCTAGAGTGGGCCAGGTTTATTTTTATTAATAATACATAATAATGAAATGCAAAAAAATGTTTTACTACCAAAAAAAAAATTGCAACTGACTCACCACCTGGAACGATAACACACCTAGAAATTTAATGAAATATGTGTAAGAATCTAAAAAGAATTACTATGTTTGTCACCATTGCAAGCACCGTATGTGTGTAATAATATTTGTGAAATTATAAACAACAGATTTATTTCCACTAGGAATAGTAAATTTCATACAAATTCTGTACGATACATAGAAAACAGTAACTTTATTTTCTATACATCATAATACGACGATTTTTTTTTATTGTTTGGATCTTCCGCGTTATCCCGACATGGAAGAATTTACAATATCACGTGACGAATTTTAAACGTACGATGTTTTCAATAACCCTGTGATACCTTATCAATTCATTATACAAGTACCTAAAGCTAAGAGGAGTCAAGCAATGCTAGATATTTACTGTTCGTATGTCTTATCTTAGAGATCTTACCTAACGACAAAATATTACTTTCCGACATACCTACACGCGAACGAAGTCGCGGGCAACAGCTAGTTTAATTATATATTTCAATAATATTTATTTAATGTACATTTTTGATTGTCTACCTATAACCCGTAGTCCACATCCATACCATAAGTCTCACTGCGTCAATACCAATACAAACCTCACTATTTCACCCATAAAATCGTCAAAACAAATTACCTATCTCCATCGTTACCCAGTCTCGTAGCCTATAAACTAAGAGTGCACTGCATCGCATTGATTCACTGCCCGCACCACAGTTGAATAGCAAACCATTTTTGTATTGGTTAAATAAAACTGGGCGAACGTGTGCTGCTTTAGAGGTGTGGTGGCTACGGAATATTGTATTGCTGGAAATGTTTTAGATAAAAGGTGTTAGTGGATATCTGGATACGGGTTGCCTGGGTGACATAAGCTTAAAGCGATTATTTTTATCCAAGGTAAACTCTGACACTACACGATAAGAAAAA
Source organism: Ceramica pisi (assembly GCA_963859965.1). Lineage (NCBI taxonomy): Eukaryota > Metazoa > Arthropoda > Insecta > Lepidoptera > Noctuidae > Ceramica > Ceramica pisi. The sequence goes on from OY982530.1 coordinate 3,372,662, forward strand.
GAAGATTCAAGCAATCTATACCAACATCATCATGTCATATGAAAGTTTGTTACTTAATCACGTCAGAACGCCTGAACAGATCTTGTTAAAATTTGTCACAGCCGTAGAATATAGTCTCGAATACATTTTTTATCACGGGACTTTTGGGATATTTTTTTACTATCACGTGGATGGAGATGCTGATGGCAGCAAGTAGTAAAAAAACTGGCCAAGAGCGAGTCGTACTCGCGTGCAGAGGAGTTCGAACCAATTTCATGGTTTTAACACTACAGACTTCTTATCGGTTTTTCTGTAATCTTTACGTATAGAACTACAAAGAGTGATCCTTCCATTGTTGTATGAACCATTTTCAGAAATAATTGAACGTCTTCTTATTTTATTTCTAAAATCAAAACATGCAACTTCGAAGTCGTTGACGTTATTACCTGTGTTTATTTCAAAAGTAATTTTTGGTTTTTGGTCAATTTATTTTTAAACTTCAAAATAACTTATTTTAAAAATAATAAAACAAAATCCACAGTAGGCCCTTTCAATGGATATGTCACACAATATTTTTGGAAAAGAAGAAGAAAACTGTCAAAGTCAGACACATCGGATTGAATTATGACGCTTGCATGCATTTTCAAATGGCATTATGGTACTACACAATTTTGTTAGTCTCAGTTGTTTAACACCTACCTATATTTATGAGTATCACGTCTATATTATTAGAAGAGTTAGGCTAGGCAGGTCAGGCATAGACGCTGATTACGGAAGTCGGTTTAGTTCCCGCGATCCCTGGCGTAGGTGAGAGATGGAACACCGGGGTGGTTTTAGTCAGTAAGAGTCTGACATACCCCTCCGCCCGCCCCAGGGTGGAGGATATACATGATGATTTCCCCCCGTAAAATAAAGGCAGGTCAGGCAGAGATGTCCTATAAAACGGGCGCGCGGATTGCCAACATCGTTTATTAATTTTGTCCTGAAACTGGAGCGATTGAAACCAGAAAGCGACTTAGTTTTAACCCCAATTTCAAAACAGTCATAAATACTTTTAACCACTACATATTCCAGAAAAAGTCTACCTAATAGAGAGCGCATCAATGCCAACTACATGCCTTTTAAAACACAATAGGTAATATGCATGGAAAAAAATATTTATAATCTATACAATTCATCAAAAAATATAGAGAAGAAAATAAAATCAAAATTGCTCGAAAAATAAACGAGATATAACTAAATTAAATTTTATTATATGTCCTTCTCGCGAAAACGCTGTTTTATGTGGTAGCTGTATAGGCGTCTTTCAAAGACTTAGCTTATATCAGACAAAGCTTAAGCTTATATCAGACGTCCCTTTCTAATTGGAATATTTGAAGTATTATAACTTCATCAATGATGAAAATATTTAAAAAATATTTCATCTAATATATACTTAATTTTCCAAAAAAAAAAAAAAACATCGCGTACATCTTCCCTTTATTAAAACTCGCGAACTTACTAACAATTTCAACAAAGATCAGCAAGCATAATCTTACACTACCATTACAATATCCTGGAACCATCCTTCTCCATAAAATTCCTTCTGTTCGACATAAATCATCTAGCTGTTCAATATCCGTGTCCATTCCGATTTTCAAGGCAGCAGCGCTGATGCGACACTATAATGAAATATGGTGGACAATTCACACTTACTTTATTGGAGATCCTTGCTCTAACGTCGACTATCGCAAGGTTGGCGAAGATTTTATTCTTCCAAGTATCTTTGTTGTATATTGAAGCTTATTGGAAAAGGTATATTGGATGTTGTTTAAACTACAATTTGTGGATTCTTCAAATTCCTTTAGTGGAAGGTGTATTTTTCTTTGTTAGAGATCAGTTACTCCAGAGAAGAGCTTGTACAAATCAGTAGTAAACAGCCTTAACTTTTATACAGTTTTTGCTGATGGAAATGAAATCTGATATCATATTTTTCCTTTTTTTTAAATAAACGTTGCCCCATACTAGGAATTTCTCCTGTATCGCGGGTGCGATTACAAATATACAAAGTCACAAACACAAACAGCCAGACCCGAAACAACTAAATAATAATATCCTTGGACATTTCACACAACGCCATATAGTCCCAAGCTAAGCAACCGAATGCTTGTGTTATGGTAACGAGATGGCTGATAAACTACTTATATACATTTTTTTTTGTGAATACATACATATTATAGATAGAAAAACACCCAGACTCGGAACAAATACTTGTAGGCCATACAAATATTTGTTCCGTGCGAGAATCGAACCCATGACACGCGACGCAACAGCGGATCGCTCAACCTCTGCGCCAACCGTGCCGCAATCAATAGGTTATTAAAACCTTTCCGTTACGGAGTCAGTGACTGACAGACAACGCACAGTTATCTATTGGTCGTATAAAAAACTGTTTACAAAAAAATACAACCGACTTCCAATCCAATAAGTGTTTTTGTTAGTATCTTCGTATTTTGACACCGACTTCCGAAATTAAAGTTATTTTTTACCTTGTAGTGTTTTTTTTTTTGAAGTCGGTTGTATTTTTTTGTAAACAGTATTTTATTTTTCACTTTTTAGTGGTACCCCACTCCTAACATAATAACCACTGCAAAATTGCAGAAAATCAAAATACGCAATTTCGATTAAGTACTTGGATGACATAAAACCATCATCCAAGTAGACGAATTCCAGCTATTTCGATTTAAAATCCAAAGTTCGTAACCGATTTTGATAAAATTTAAATGGGACGAATCTGCAAGTATATCCTATCAGATAATATAAGAATTTTTTAAATCGGTTCATAATTGTCGGAGTAATGAGATAACAAACATAAAAAAATACAACCGAATTGAGAACCTCCTCCTTTTTGGGAAATAGGTTCAAAATGAACTGTGGTATGTAGTTTTCTTAGGGAGTTACCTATAAAAAGTTTAATATTGCCACTGTAGGCAAATGTCTTCTTCATTGCCTCTCACTCGTCCGGGTGTGATGACCAATCCATCGAAATCGCCTCTTAGCTGTCATGCCAGCGTTTCTTCGGCCATCCTTGGCTGCCAATCTGGCCCAAATGTCATGCACGACGTATTGCCTATAATATTATGTTCGAACTCATCTAACTTGATACTAGACACGATACACAGCTTATCAACATTGTTGCCCACATCAGTGATTCTTATTCTACGCTACACTCAATTATCCTGTAGCAAACATTGAATTTGGTTGTTATTGTTAATAGCCATAGACTTTTAATTCGGAAAAATCCACTGATTCTGAAGAATGGCCCGAGAGCAGAGACTCAGCAAAAATAGCCGATTTTTTTACTATTGACAGGCACGCGTTTGACCCCTATCTCACGTGATGGTAAGCGATAATGTGGTCTAAGTTGGAGCACACTTGCCTAGAAGTAACTTATTCACACTTGACTTAAAGACTCCCAGGTTGTAGCTATCAGGAAATACAGATTCTGGCAGGGAATTCCATTCCCTAAAAATCTAGTTTAATGTAAATACTACATAGTTTTACTAAAACCTAATAATAGGCACTTGACTAAATAATATGACGTCATCATTCGAGTCAAAATTAGCCCCTTTGTCCTTTTCGCTTATTATACATGACGTAAGTAAAGTTACAAGGCATATATAAAGCTAAGTCCACACAAGTTTCCACCGAGTTTCGAGCTCATTAAATTGAAAGGTTACACAGTGATATTAGAAGCAAATGATCTTGCCATTACCGACCTTCTAAAACTAACAACTTCATCAAAGTTAGAGAATATTAATATCCCTTTCATAGCGAATCATTTTCAGTATAGTTTCGACACTGTTTAGGGTAGTGGCACACGAGACTTTGAACTGATTTAGAGTGGATTTCATCAATGAAACTGAACGCAATCAGTACATCTAAACTGCGTCCAAGAGCTGTCTGTGTCCATATAACAAAAGAACACCTCAGACATCAACCTACATGGTTCTCAAAATGATTTGTACCAGTACGATTGTATGGACTTTAAAAGAGACCTCTGAGTTAATTTCGGTGTTTATTCTCAGGGTAGTACCTAGCTAGGAAACACCCGCCTCTAGTTTAAAATAACCAAAAAAGGATTGACGCGTAAAAATGTTATCTACACTAATATTATAAAGAGGAAAACATTGTTTGTATGTTTGTTTGTTTGTTTGTTTGATTGTAATTAATAGGCTCAAAAACTACTGGACCGATTTCAAAAATTCTTTCATAATTCGATAGCTACATTATCCACGAGTAACATAGGCTATATTTTATTTTGGAAAAAAATAGGGTTCCGTAAGATATTTGGGTCTTTCGGACACAAGGTGTAAAAATCAACCAGAAAAGTTATTTATTTTGCTTACGCTGCCTAAACTATAAAAGATAAAACCATAAATTGTTCTAATTAATTGTAGATCTTATAAATATCTACAAAAAAATCCGCGACACACTAGACCTATCTATGTCGAGTGAGGCACAACAACCATTTTTTTATTTAAAAATCTTGATGTTTTTTGGACTACATTTAAACGCGTTTGTTTTACTCATGCTATTAATCCTTATCAAAATATTTTCATCACTAAGTACAGTTTATGTAGACAATATTTGGTCTTTGAATGATCGATTTCTGCTGCACGGCCCGTTGCGAAGTGGACGTCACCAAGGCGGGGGTGCGCGTGCGGGAGGGGGAGTTTAGATCTATGAGTAAGGTACCCGCGCGGCTCAGACGCGAGGTAACAGTTTTTCTGTAGTGTATTTAGTATCAGCATTGCACCCGTGCGAAGCCGGGGCGGGTCGTGTTTAATATATTTACATTTTTTTCTTGTCCCGTCTGTGTCACCCTTTAAGTAAGAACAGTGACTGAACGCATACATTGAAGTGCACTTACAGTACGTTTCCAATTCTCTCTATTTTGGTCCCGCTATGTCTCATACTGTTAAACTTGTCGGGCGAGTGAGACAGCCTATTTATATTCGGTATCAGGTGTCATTAGGGCCGCAAGAAGTTAGGTACTATATACATTTTACTCTTGAAAGTTGGCAGGTGTTAGATAGACATTTTACTAAAAATTTGCCAAGTGTGAGTTGGACTCGCTCGACAAAGAAAACGAATCGTTTTTTTTTTTTTTTTTTTAATATTTCTATAAAACTTGTTTATTTATATTTTCCTCTTATATTTTATCCGTACAAAGAACTAGTATCCGTTATTTTTTTTTTTCAAATTTTAGGCTCAATAATTTAATAAGTAAAGTTGAGAAATGGTCAATTTTCAGTTTACTTGAATAACTTCAAAATTAAACAATATTTTTAGGTCCTCTCAATTCGGCAGTTTTGAGAACCCCTGATGTATTTTGAGATCTTACAAAGTAATTAAAAGTCTTATTGTATTATTTAAAAGCATACAAAATCAAAAAAATAAACCGCAATCACTAACAGAAGCCCCTCATATTAAAGCTTATTCAAAACTTTTGCCGTAAACTTACGATTTTAAAATAATGCTAGAAGCCTAAACAAAACGTATTTAATTATATAAAATACTATGACATAAACCACAAAATTTCTAGCTTTTGTTAAAGTTCGAAGAATTTAGTATTTATAACAAAATTAAAAGGTTTTTGAATAAAATTCTAAAGTTAGGGTGCCTTAGGGTGGTACTACATAAGTTTTAGACTATACTTTATTGCTTAACAATTTTCAGATTGAAAACATACGGTTTTAAAATGGTAGCAGGCGTGCTTTTCTTTCTGAAATTGGAAACAATCTCATAGATTCTTTTTTAATTTTAATATGACAATGTAAAATTATAATAATGAATCCCAGTAATTTACCAAAACAGTTTGTTTTTATTTAATTCCAGTTAACTCGCATACGAAAAGTTTCGTACCGTACACCAAAAAAGCACGGTTTTGTATTCTTCAATATTACATTTTAATTGTTTGTTGTTATAGTGACAACAGAAATATACACTCTATGAATTTTTCATTTATCTACCAATCAGGGTTTATTAGATAAAACCGCTAACAGACAGACGGACGTACAGCTATGGCTTAGTAATTAAGAACTAGAAACAAGTTTCTTCGAAATAAGGGTGTTTAAAAAAAATCACAATCAAGTGTCATGGTACAAAAATGGCTATCGTTTAATTTCAGTAATTCTAGAAGATCATAAATAATGGACTCTAATACTACTAGACTACTAGTTTAGTTTTAACCGACTTTCAAAAAAAGGAGGAGGTTCACAATTCGGCGGGTATATTTATTTTTTTATGTATGTACACCGATTTCTCCGAGGTTTCTGATCCGATTTGTGTGATTTTTTTACATTTCATCTTTGCTTATTTCAATTTCTGCGTAGACAAAGATGTCATCCAAGTACTAATCCACTTAAAAGTGAAAAATATAAAACATTTTTACAAAAAAATATAACCAAATTCCAAAAATAACACTATAAAGTATCAAATAACCCTAATTTCAGAAAAACCAAGATACAAAACCAAAAACACCGACTTCCGAAATTAAGGTTATTCAATACTTTGTAGTATTTTTTGGAATTCGGTTATATTTTTTTGTAAAAACGATTTCACAATGGGATTGCAATATTTACTTTGCATTTACATAATTTTATAGGATGTGCTCGTTAACTACCAATACTAGTAGAATCGCTTCATTTTCTATGGGTTCTTAAAAAACACATCCCTCATTACGTATCCTAGCACATCTCTAGTTTTTTAAGTATGGGAAATCATCAAATGACTCCTTCCGCTCTGGGCGAAGCAGAAGGGAGTGTCAGACTCTTACTGACTTAAACCCATCCGTATTCCTCCTTATGCCATTTGCGTTCCTCGGCCGCGGTGACTCTATTTTTTTTTTTTTATACAAAACGGAAACGGGAAACTCTTGGCCTAAATCTCACCTGATGGAAAGTGATGATTAGGCCGAAGATGGAAGCGAGTTTCACCCGGAATCCTCTTACACAGAGGAACTGGCTATCATACCTCTAACTGCCGGAACACAACAATGCTGTTAACATTGTTGTTTGTTCTTTCGAACAAAATCCGCAAGCGAGCCCGTCTTCTATGCTGACAGCTCTTTGAGACGCGTGTGGAACACAGCGCGCCGTTGACCCGGGCTTGGTAATGATTGGAGGGCGAGCCACCCATTGCTCGCTTAAATACAGTGGCCAGGAATCGCCCTGTGACTCCCAACGCCCGGGGCATCTTCTTCTGTTGCGGCGGCCGGGGCGTGAGATTTTCCTCTCTCTTACGCGTTCGGCCTTCTAATTCGCTGGCATTACTGCTTCACAGAAGGACGTAACAGCTTTCCACGTTTCCTCGCTCCGCATCATGGATAGAACCAGGACCAGACGCGAGAGGTCACCGCCAACCCTTAGCCAGCCTTAGGGTACGTTTACCGCTCAGTTATTTTGCCCCCTATGTTCCCTAATAGCGTTAGACCGCTGTAACTCTCCTAATATAAATAAATTAAAAATCTCAGCGCGTTTACTGATTCGTTTAGTCGTATTGCTTCGACTTTGGGACGACTGTGTCACCTTTTAATTTCAATTCAAAGTCAATTACGCATCTCGCATATGAATGTAAAGTTAAATTGAATAGAAGTAACGCGAATTTAAGTTACGAGAGGAATGTTACTCACAGTGTAACTTTATTATGACTTGGTTTTAGATTTTTTTTTTTCAGAAATGTGGTTGAGGCGTGAGCAGTCACTATCGGTTGACCGCGGTGCCGGCTGACGGCGCGGCTGGCTGCTTTTACAATTTAATATGCAACCGCTAGTGATTGTACGCACTTAACCGCCACAAAACTGTTCCAACCGCTCTGGCCACTCAAGCAAACCGCCTAGCAAAGGCAACCGTTAGTGTGTAGGAGGGCTGAAGCAAGATTAGTCACCAATATTGCAGGCCTTTACCACACTGCTAACGTTGCGAAATTTTTTAAAAAGATTACCGTGGCCCTGTAAAGCAAAGTGCATCTGAAAGAACATGGGTTGGTTTTAATCAGTAAGAGACTGACACCGTCTTCCGCTCCACCACGAACAGGAGCAGTAATTTTATGATTTTCAATGCAAAAAAAATCCTTATCCACAGTTCCCGTCACTAAGTACGACTCATAACATTGGGCAGAGTAACTTTTTCAGTGTAGGTACACTGACAAAGGTACTCTGCCCAATTTTTAAACTTATTATTTTTAAAAGAGTGTCCATGGAGTTTCTTGCACGTTCTTCTCCATAGAGATCTACGCTTTGGAACGTGCAAATAGCTTCAAATTTTTGTACCGACCGACCTTGACAATTCAAAAGTGCCTGTCAATGGTTTAATTGAATAAAATGCTTGATTTTGATTTTGATTTTACCCATAGTAGGTACGCCCAATATTCCCTATGAGATATGGAATAGGGAGCAATCCTGTTATTGCCTACAAGTTAAACATAACGGAGCAGCATCTATATCACCACAGACAAAGTACGAAATACCGCATGTATCTAACATCGACGCACAAACGAATTCCTCGTTGAACGATGAATCCATGACATGGATTCATCGTTCGTGGAATTGTGGACATGGATTCCATGTCCAGAATCATGCCCTGGACCCCCCCAGTGTTGGAACTTTTCGTCGGTTCTTTTCTCATTTTTTCATTTTTTTCAAGAGTACCACAAGTATAAAGGTATCTATTTGTGGTTTTATTCAGATTGCTCTTTTTAGTGAAAGTAGTTAATTAATTTTTTTTTTTATTAAAAATCACACTGGGTTAGGTCAGAATAACGATTATGAGCAGTCTAAAGTAAAAAACCCTTGAAAAAAATGAGAAAAAAGCAGACGAAAAATTCTAAGTCTAGGGTGTCCAGAATCATGCCCTGGACCCATGGAAATCGTTTGTGCGTCGATGTCAGATACACGCGGTATAAACGTCACAGAAATACTACTTCGCGCATTTAAAGTTATCCACGCGATTACTTCGGGCAGTGTTGCCCAACAGACACAGCACTTGTATAGTTGAAGGCTCATCTTTTCAGTGGAGGCTACGGAACTTAGCAACCAGTTTTCCAAGTCCTTTATGATACCACTAGCTGACGCGCGCAACGTCGTCTGCGTCACATTATCCATTACTGCGCTCCTATTTGTCTTAGCGTATAACCTTCCTCGATAAAGGGGCTATCTAACACTGAAATAATTTTTCAAATGGGACCAGTAGTTCCTGAGATTAGCGCGTTCAACCAAACAAACAAACAAACTCTTCTGCTTTATAATATTAGTATAGATATAGATACAGCATTCTGCTTGGCGGATTATTCTCTTTACTGTTTCTGGCTGTATATCGTACAACTTTTCCTCTGAAAAAGTTTCAACTAGAAGCAAGAAAAACCGGCCAAGTGCGAGTCGGATTCGCACACAAAAGGTTCCGTACCAAAAACCGATAAAAACGCGTTTCTTGTATTCCCATACAAGAAACGTATTTTTATCGATTTTTGCCCCCTTTAATTTTTTATTTACTTTAATTTGTATTATTTGTTATTGTATAAGAAAAAAAAATTAAAGTAAAAAAATCCACTGTCATTTGTATTACAGTTCTTGAGATACTGCCCGCTGATAGACAGACAGACGGACGGACAGCACAGGCATAGTAATAGGGTTCCTACAGAACTGTATTTCCTTTCTCTTCAAAATCCATCCAAAGGTTGTCTTGAAAAGATCGCTCTTAGCGATAAGGCCGCCCATTGTGTCACCCTATGAAGCCCTATGTAATGTTTTCTTTATCTATTTTTTCTGTAACTTATATGGTGTACATCATAAAGAGTATTCTAATCTAATATATTGTTTAATGAAGATTCATTCAGACAGACCAACAAATTATCGTTTGAAAAATTAAAATTAAAATCATACACCATCTTCATGGTTGATGATTTAAACTGACTATAATAAAGCCGTAAAAAAATACTGAAATCGTCAACAAAAACATGCTATTGCTTAAAAAAACAAATGCGATATTCTTAGATTTCAACAAATAATTAAAACAAACTTCAGTCCAAGAATCACGTTATGTATTCATTTCACAAACACTGCGCTGTTTTAACTTTAAGCGCAAATGGTAAAGCATTGTTCGGTTAGAATACGTCTCAAGTAAGGTTAAATCATGTCACTGAACTTTTGTGAATACTTGCTTCAAGCATGTATGAAAGTAAATTAAATGGAGGTGACTTTTAAAATATAGTGGCTGTGCTAAGTGCGTCTGCAATTGAAATTGAAATGTGTTGAATGGCTGACATTCGAAATAGGCGTGAAAATAAATGATTGGCAATTTGTTTTTTTTTTTGGCATATTGTATATGTGTGCTTAAGGAATTTAAAAAGGATTATAATCAATTTAATGATGATTTAGTGATATTAGATTAGACGTACCTAGCTGTAGAAAAGTTTAGCTTGAAAAGTTTTTTTGTGACATTAGACCAAGCGGTTTAAAAGTCAAAAAGTGCTTTAAAAATTAAAAAAAATATATTATATAGGTACATAGATATGGTGTTGCTGAGCCCATCGATTGGTGCTTTACGTAAACTTTTGCGCATTTGTGAGTCATATGCGGAGGCCCATGGGCTCAGATACAATGCTAAAAAGAGTGAATTCATGGTCTTCAAAGCAGGTACCAAATGTTACTCATCTGTACCTCCTGTCACTCTTTGCGGCATTCCTTTAAAAAGGGTGCAGCATTTCAAGTACTTGGGCCACTGGGTTTCTGATGACTTGTGTGACAATATGGACATTGATAGGGAGCGCAGGGCGCTGTCTATGCGATGTAATAAGTTGGCTCGCAGGTTTGCGCGATGTACTAGACCTGTGAAGGTGACTTTATTTAAGGCATAAGTATTGTCAGTCGTTTTACATGTGCAGCCTGTGGACCAACTTTACGCAGCGGGCGTACAGCGCACTGCGCGTGCAGTACAACAATGCTTTCAGGATACTGTTAGGGCTTCCGCGGTTTGGTAGTGCTTCAACTATGTTTGCTGAGGCGCGGACCGATGACTTCTTCGCGATCATACGGAAGCGGAGCGCTTCACTATTAAGCCGTCTGCGAAGCAGCTCGAACAGTCTCCTGAAGGTATTGTCCGAGCGGTGGGACCTATCGCTGATACAAAGGTGGATGCAGCTTCATGTTAGCGCCTCGCCTCGTATTTTTTGACATTATATTTAGATTATTGTGTAGCTATTGATTGAATTTTTGTTAATTTTGATAATGTGTTTTATTATTGTAGTGTTTTTATTTTAAGTTTTATTGAATTGAATTTAAATTTATTCTGACATTTTTCAATTCTAATGTTTTTAATTGTAATGATTATTTTAATGTCAATTTTTTTTCAGCGATTTTTATTTTATTTTATTTTTTATATAATGTATGGACCATGTCTGAAGTAAATAAATGAATTGAATTGAATAGAAAGCGGACGCTGGAATTCTTAGGAAACTTTTCCAATATTTCAGCATATGACTTGTAATAAAAATAAAAAAGAAGAAAGAATAAAAAAATAAAACGTTGGAACTTGTACAGGACAAACGACAAACTATCAATACAAGCATGTGCTGCGATATTAAAAAAAAGCAGGCGTCTAAAATGCCACTTTAGCAGAATCAGAAAGCTCATCACGCTACCCATCACTGTAAAATTTTCCCAATCAACCTTGAACCTAATGCTTTAGCTAAAGATGAAAATAAAATATGACAGATTGTTGTGTGGTTAAATTATGATTCTAATATAATTTTGCTTAAGTGGCATTTTTAGACCCTAAGATCTAAGTCTAGCTTAGTATAGTAATTGTAAATTGAGCAAGATGAACAGCTAGAAAGTGAAGCGGCTGTTTAATCCTAAAAAAATTCAACACTGTATTCTTAACACCTAAAGTAAAATTTTAGCACACAACACCCTCTTAAAATAACCCAAACATTATCTGCGTATACACTCACTTTCCTTGATCCAGACATCCCATTCAAGTCTAGAAATTCACCAAGACTACCCAAGACCAAAGGTCTAGACCGTAATTTAGGAGATAAGATGGTCCGTCTAATAACTGGAGACTACAGCTGCAATGTATAAGGGTCCAACCGCCGAGCAATAACGGCTGAGACCCGAGAAAGTTAAACTGTCTTACAACCACTAACTGGTTAACTTTACTGTGTGATTGATCGTTATAAAATATTTGGGTTTTGAGTTCAGTTTTGTTTATGTGATTTAAGATTGAGAAGGTTTTAATTTTGCACTTAAAATTATAAGTATGTATAAATATACTAGCGTGAAAGAGACTCGTGGCTAAATAATAATAGCAGCACAGGTCGATCTTCAAGGTTAAGCAACGTTTGCCGAGGTTGGTCTGCGGATGGGTGAGCATCTTAAAATACCGAGTTTCCTCCGTGCATTGGAAAGCACTTTAAGCTGTTGGTCCCGGCGTTACGGATAGTCAGAAGTCAAAAAATCTGACACCAATCTTGCCAAGGAGTACCGTGTTACCCAGTTAATGGGTTGTGGAGGTCTGGTAGGCAGCCGCTCCACGCATTCAGCTGAATCCGGTTTGGCTGGAAGCTGACCCCAATATAGTTGGGAAAGGGCTAGGCAGATGATGAAATATACTTGCGTGTGCCTGCGGCTTCACCCGCGTGATCATACTCCCGGCATACAAACCGCGTGTATCTGACATCGACGTACAAACGATTTCCATGGGTCCCGGGCATGGTTCTGGACACCCTAGACTTAGAATTTTTCGTCGGCTTTTTTCTCATTTTTTCATTTTTTACAAGGGTTTTTTTTACCTTAGACTGCTCATAATCGTCATTTTGACCTAATCCAATGAGATTTTTAATAAAAAAATAATTAATTAACTAATTTCACTAAAAAGAGCAATCTGAATAAAACCACAAATAGATATCAGCTCAGCTGAGCTACTCTTGAAAAAAATGAGAAAAGAACCGACGAAAAATTCCAACACTAGGGTGTCCAGAATCATGCCCTGGGCCCATGGAAATCGTTTGTGCGTCGATGTCAGATACACGCGGTATAACTTATTCACCGTCATTGTTCCCGTTCCCGTGGGATTTCCGGAATAAAAAATATCCCATGTCCTTTCTAGGGTTTCAAACTATCTTTCATCAATTTCATCCAAATCGGTTCAGTGGTTTAGGCACGAAGAAGAGACAGACAGACAGAGTTATTTTCGCATCTATACTAAAATTTAAAAAGCAGAAGAGTTTGTTTGTTTGTTTGGTTGAACGTGCTTATCTCAGGAACTACTGGTCCGATTTGAAAAACTCTAGGCTACATATTTTATCTTCACGCTAAGACAAATAGGAGCGGAGCAATAATGGAAAATGTGACGTAGACGAAGTTGCGCGGGTCAGCTAGTTTATTATAATTTTAGTTTGTGGACTGGACGTAAAGGCTACGCCGATCTCCCAGTCCACCCCCACTAAGACGCTGCGGGAATTTCAGTGCTGGGTTGTTTTAGTGGGTATACCGGGCTTGCCCGGGGAGTCCCACATACCCCTCCCACTCCCCCGAGTGAGAGGGTATGCGTAACGCATTTTTTCCCAGCCGAAAAAAAAAAAAAAAAAAAGGGGATAATCTTTAGGAATATTTTTTTTGGTAAAAAACCTCGATTGCCTAAAATTTACGAAAAGGTTCATAATCATCAACATTACAGTTGAATGATGCTGCGATCATTATTCCACTACTGGAAATAAACCATCCCAAGTCTCACCAAATTAACCTGTCCCGTGCGTCACGCATCCACTGATTTCCCGCATAGCATCTCCTGGGTAGCTTCCGAATGGTATCTCTTCTGTAGGCTAATTCAAGTAACTAAATAAGTGCTGTTGTAGTGCAGTTGAAGTTATGTTTCGATCAAAATAACGCTTTTCGTATTCTCTACTGCTGTCAGACACGCTCGCGTCAAGTTCACGCCACGCGAGCGCAATAACGGCATTCTACTGTTGCGCGTCTTTGGAGCGTGTTTCGGAACGCAACATGATCGGTATTCTACTATTTGTTTGCCGTCCCAAAATGACAGCTTTTAAGTTTAAGTTTTAATATTATAATTACGTCATATTCATTGAAATGTAATCGAATCTATTCGATTATTTAGTGAGTAATAATTTTTCTCTCCACCAGTAACTTTGTTTATCATGCAGTTGACGTGCAGTTCACGCGCAGTTCAATCAATACAAGAATACCGTTTATCACTAAAAACTTAAACTTAACTGTAACTGCGCCAAAACTTAATCGGCGCGTCATAACATTACGTAAATTAGCCCTGTGGTACACGTCGCCACTCCCAGGATCCTTTTATTTGGTACTGATCGTTTATTAACAAAATTCACATTTTTTGTGCCAACAAAAAATCATCATCTGCCTAGCTTTACCAGTTTTTACGTGGAGCGGCTGCCTTCCAACCCTCCACAACACACACAGCAAAATACGAATATATAATTTTAGGTACCAAGAATAAGCAATCAGATGTCTGTATCACCCTAATCTTTCAAGCATGTGAAGAACATAAACAAAACCAACAACTCGTAATTCCGGAAATAATTATTCCGTACGAAAACCGGGAATAATCAGAATTCACACCGCAAACGTAATCAAATTCAAACGAGTAACGCAAACTCAACATGAAGGGTTCCCTTAAGTAATATCAAACAATTCGGTGCCATATCAAGAAATTTGCTTTCTCACTTCTAATGCGAGAGAATTTTCCCGCGAACATCACTTGGAACAAAATATGCGGGTACTTTGTTTCCCAACAAATGGATTGTGAAGGCGGTTGGAAATTCGCGCTGAAGCTGAAGGTTGTGGATGAATTTTTGTTTTGGCATGGTTCGTTGACCTTGGGTTTAATTTGGTTAGGTGATTTTAAGTGAATTATGAGGTGGTTTTAATAGTTATTTTCCCAACTGTAATGGGGTTGGCTCCACACACCTTAGTGTCAGAGTTTCTAAACCACCTCAAGGGTCTCTGACATGATTTAATTGACGACCGCCATTTGGCGACCGAGACCACCTGCTTATACGTGCCTTTCGAAGCACAGAATCAACTTTTTATCCGCCAATCATGTGATTCAAGACTGCAATGTCTCAGATAAGCTGGAAAACCACTTTACAAAGTATTTTTCCCGAGAAAGTCGTACCCAAAACCACCGGATCACAAGGCAAACACCTAAACCCCTCGAACCACGGAGGCAGTGAAATAAATATGTTACGATATAGTATTTAAAATATGTTATGAAACCTAAATAGTAAAAAAAACCTTTTCTGTCATAGGATGAAATATCACCAGCCCATAATAGTAATAATATGGTGGACAACTCAAAATACTCATAAAACTGGGAATACTGGCATTGTGTGTACAGCTAAGGAGTGGAATTCCCTGCAGGTGTTTGTATTTCCTGATAGCTATAAGCTGGAGATCTTTGAGTCAAGAGTGAATACGTTTCTTCTAGGCAAGCGTGTTGCCACGTATACCTCTCTGCTTTCGGGTCATACTGCCTACTACTATTGACTGCATAATAAAGTACATCGGACGCCAATTTCTGCATTTTTGAACCATCAAAAAATAATAATATGAAACTTCATGTTTTATCCGCGACACTGTGTAATCAAGGTAAGCGTTCTCCATCTTACACCGCATCATTGCTTATCATCAGTTGAGATAGTGGTCAAACGCGTGCTTATAAAAAAACAGTTTCAATATTCTAGTCTCTTTATGTATACTAATTTAAATATTATAAAGCTGAAGCGTTTCCTTGTTTGATCGCGTTAATCATATGAACTAGTGGTCCGATTTTAAAAATTGTTTCAGTATTAGATAGCCCATTTATCGATGAAGGCTATATATTATCACGCTGAGGCAAATAGGAGCGGAACAGCATGTGACGCAGACGAAGTTGCGCGAGTCAGCTAGGTCTGTACATAAAGTTATCTTTTAAAGTTGTTTAGGTATTATTTTTCTATATGAGCAGCTTTTTTTTTTTTAGGGATGGGCAATCATCCAATGACTTCTCCAACTCTGGGTGTAGTGGGAGGGAGTGTCAGACTTCTACTGACTAAAACCCATCCAGGTTCCTTCATTGCCCTTTGTGTTCCGGAGCCACGGTGTCTCTTGCGAATAATCCCGCGACTCCGGCAGGCGTCGGCCCTTTCGGGCCCCTCTGTGTGCTGACTCTCTTTGAGGCGCGCGTGGAACACTAACGCGCCGTCGCCACGGCCTGTCGTCACTAGACGGATGGACGGCGAGCCACCCATAGCTCGCCGTCCACAGGGCCGCGCCTACGGTGGCCGGAGGTCACCAGGTGGCCCCCGACGCCTGCGGCGTCTACCACGGCGGCCGGGACGAGAGGGTCTCCTCTCCCTCTCCACCACCTCCTTCACTAGCATGACTGCTTCGCAGAAGGAGGCGACGGCGTCCCATTCCGTCTCGCTCTGGACCATGGCTTGGACCAGGGCCGGACGCGAGAGGTCGCCACCGATCGCCGCTTTGAGGACACGGCGGTGCCCCGCCCAAGCGGACCACACCTGCACAGTGTGCTCCACCGTGTCCTCCGGACGATCCCCGCAGTGGTGACACCCGGGCGTTTCCTCCCGCCCTATTCGGTGCAGGGACCTCCCGAAACATCCATGTCCGGTGAGGATCTGCGTCAGGCGGAAGGTGAGGACGACGTGGCGCCTCTCAAGCCACTCCTCAAACAGGGGACTTATCGCCACTATCTACATGAGCAGCTCATGCTACCTATTCATTTTGTTTGCATAAAGAATGTCAGTCACCAGTTTTGACTTGAAAATATACACCTAATTTAAAAAGTTCCCATTTTATCCGCGACACTGTGTCACAAAATGTGTACCGTTACACATGACAGTGTCATGAGATATTTATTCCGGTTATATTCAGCTCAAAACTGGACATTCAAACGTTTGAGAGCATTCAGTTTTATTATTCTCTGTGTCGGTACACTAGCAAAATGGAGGCGGTTTAATGGAGATAAAACGGGAGCATCATTATGTACACAATTAATGCTGTGGCACTAGTTTTGTCTTATTCGTGTTTGTGGTTTGTTAGACTAGAACAATTTTTAACGAGATTTAAAATTAATACTATTATTCCCCTTTGGCAGAGTAGAAGAAAAAAACGTGTTGCGCCGACCCCAAGTAACATGGGATAAGGGCAGGACGATGATGATTCCCCTTTGTAGGGTAAAGGCCTTTTATTTGTTCGCGACTTCATCCCCGCATATATCATTTTTTCCCGTTTCGCAAGAATTTTGGGAAGTCTTCTCTTACACTTCCCAAGGAACCTATATGCCAAATTTCAGTTTCTATAAACAGTATAGTTGGGTCTGTGCGTTATCTGTCACTCCGCAACGGAAAAAAGTGTGATTTGGGATATACTAGTTGACCCGTCGAACTTCGTATTACCTAAATTTGACTTATTTTAAACTTTTTTGTGCTTGAAAAGGCACACAATACAATATTAGAGCAAAACACAGGACAAAAAATCGGTCAAGCAGTTGCAGCAAGACTATCGAACAGCAGTGTGATTCTGTAAACACGACAAAGTGAAGGCTTGGGTGAAGCAATCACGAAGTGAGCTAGCTGTCAATTAAAGTAATCAAAATGAAATTACAGTTCACTTCACTTCGACATGTTTACAGCCGGTCGATTCAGCATCTCACACTGTACACTTAGGTAGAGTGAACGATAGGTGAGCTGTCATTCCATCGCCTGAGTTTTCACTTCGACATGTTAACAGAATCGTACCGCAGAATCGACCAGCTCTAATTGATTTTATTGTAATGTGTCATGTCAACACAGGTCAAACACTTATAGAATCAAGTGTTGAATTGGCGGTTTAATATGGTCGAATAATTTCCAATATAATAAGGATTTGTTATCTTTATAGTAGCACCTAAAATGAAACCTTTCTGGATTGACACGTTTAAAATATGTCATTCCCAAACCTCAAGATTTTTTTAAAATAAACTCTCATCGCTTAACCTAATATCTACCGTCAGTTTGTTCAAATTTATTTCACGTAGTACGCGACAGATAAAACTACAAATCATTTTTGCATCTCTTCCTTGGTGCATAAGTCACACGTGCCCGTAATATCTTGAGCCCAACATGAGAGAATGTTGAGCTGATGTTCTAAACCATCTAAAGATACAGTACCGTGTAGTTGTGGTGGATATCTCATGTGAGGCGAATCTTTGTCCCTGGCTATCACCGACCATATCCATAGACCGCGAAAATCACCATCAGATAGGTCGCCTGCGTTTTGAAGATTGAAACCTAGCCTAGAGTCCTTTACAGAAAGGGCCATCTTTGCACATCTGAGCTACTGGGTACACAATCTGTAACATAAATCAATGCACTACCCGAAAAGGTGTCAGTTGACTCTTCACAATATTAAAAACTTTTGCTATGGGATTAAAGCCCGCTCTACACTTGCGCCGCAAATGGCCGCGAAAGCCATGAAACGCGAGTGTAGATGGATTCGCGTATCTTTGCGCTTTTGCGTTCGAGCTTCGCGCCGTTCCCTGCTCGATGTCGGTTATTTGTCGCGCGTCAAAGGGATCGCGCTTGGTTCGCGGTGCGTGAACGCGAATCCATCTACACTCACAGCACGTCGCAGTAGCGCTCGAAACGCAGTCGAGAGTGGTCGAAATTAAGAATTTACCTGGTTCTACTGCGATGGAGTTTTGTCATCCACCATCTTCTTTTTCTCCATCTCATTTTTGTTTGTATTTTATTTTATATGTTAACTATTAATTATTGTTAATTGTAGTACGCTATAGCATATAGCGTCACAGCAGCGGCAAGACACATTGGCGTCCATTTTCTATGAGATCGCGAACGAAACTGTAAAACTTAGCGATTGTGGAGGGAAGAGAATCACACGAACCTCCAAAGGTTTGTGTGCGCATAACTATATAACGTTATCGTAGTCAAAGATGACCAAGGAAAAAACAATTTCGTAGGTAAAACCTTATGCATTACAATTTCACCTGCACCCATCATCTCTATTCACTACGATATCCAGTAGTTAGCCCAAAATGAATCGTCCGAAACAATATTAGTGGACGGAAGAGTACTAGTTTCCGTTAAATTAATCATCCCGGATTCAATTGTACAGTCACCAACAGAAAGCAGTAATTACCAAAGTGACATGTGACACAAAGCCTCTATGACATTGATGTGTACAATTGTACTAAAAACACCATTTCCTGAATGCAGTTGGGTAAATCGAATGCATTGCATTTTGAGCTCTAATTCTTAGCATATACAAGCCCAGGGTTTATTCGGAAAGTGAGTTGGTAATTGGGTTATGCACGTGACATTTTACAATCGGATTGGTTCAAAATTTTGGGCAATATTAGCTGTTAAGCCTTTTTTGTGTTTCAATTTTTGTGTTGTGGCTAATTTATTTTGATCGTTTTGACTGATTCGGTTGCGTCGTTATTCGATCACCAACTAGTGTGAAGAGGTTTTCGGCTAGCTGGATTCGGCCGCAGGCCGTTTTTCGAATCCGTTAAAACGACAACTTAAACGAATACGGCCGCCGTATTCGGTGAAACTGAATGCGGTCGACGTCTTCGGTGACCGACATTAGGTGATAGAAAAGTATGCACTGAAGACTCTTTTAGTTTTAAAAGTATAAAGCCTGATTGAACTTCCAAGCATGTGTTGCTACGAACTAAGAAAATCTCAAGTCAAAAAAAAACTTCGACACGAACCCGATTCTTCCAATATCAAAACTGCAGTCTCACCATAAGGAAAAAACCCTTCCTTCCCTAAAATATAAGCCAAAGTTTTCCCAAAAACATATCACTCAACTTTAACCAAACATTCTTCAATTCAAAACTATCCCTTCTGAAGAAAAAAACTGGTAAATCAAACAAAATCACTAAAATACCAACCTCCGAAAATATATAAACGTTCCGTAAAAAGGAGCCAAGGATGAGCCAAACTCATGCACTGAGGATTCCGTACCACCTTAAATAATATTCACCGCTGCCGCTGTACGTAAAATACTGGTATTCAGCTGAATCCGGTTGGACTCGCAGCTGACTCTTTTAAAGCTGGGAAAAGGCAGATAATGACTCGATTCCATTTTACTATGATTGAAACTGCTTGAAACAACATTGTAAATAACAAAATGTTTTTTCTTAGCTCAGTTAACACAGCTGAGCACTTTTTTGAGCAATTCCAGCCTTGTGAAAGATAACGAAGAGCGTAGGCGAGACAATAGGGTCCCGTATTCACCCTTTGTCTACGATACCCTAAAACAGGGCCACGGCTATTTGACCCCCGAAATGGGATACAGGATAAACGAATAAATCACAAGGAAGATATGCGGAGAAATCTTCCGGGACAACTTTTCAGAGACGCGCTGAAAACTGTACGTGTTTACGAATTTATCATGGTTTTGGAAGTTTATATGGTTTGTTGTTCTTTCTCAGTTTAAAAAGGAACTTTTGATTTGCAGTGAAATCATCCTTATATAAAATTCTTCCGTTACTGACTAAGTGAGTGAGTGACTGACTGACCAACAGCGCACAGCCGAAACTATTGCTTGTAAAAATAATATTCCCGAGCCAAAAAGAAAAAAAAACTCCATGATTTGTTAATAAACAACTGCTACTACTAATACAGTAAAAAGAATGCCTATCAGACAAATCACTGCTCTAATACAGCAGTGCGATTCTGTAAATATGTCGAAGTGAACACTTAGGCGAAGTGAACGACAAGTGAGCTGTCAAACCATAAAAACAAGATCGAATGACAGCTCACTTGTCGTTCACTACACCTAAGTGTACACGGTGAGATGTCGTCAGAATAGACTGGCTGGTCCCCTCAGTTATGATGCGTTCAGTTCCTCTATTTTCTTCTACCTAGTTTCGTCTATTTTCTATCTTATCAATTTGTATCAATACTGTTATTTCCTATGTGTGACTATTGTATGCCCTACTTTCTTTTTTTTACTTTTAATAGGCACGCGTTTGACCACTATATCATCTGATGGTAAGCGTGAACGCGGTCTAAGATGAAGCACGCTTGCCTAGAAGTAACATATTCACTCTTGACTTAAAAACTCCCAGGTCGTAGCTACCAGGAAACGCAGATTCCAGCAGGCAATTTCACTCCTTTGCTGTACGCACTATGAATGTGTTCCCAAATCGTTTTGTGCGTGACTTTCAACTAACACGTCTGTCGTAGCGGAAAACAAATTCTGTCACAAACATCCTAACTTTGTGCTCACCTTATTCATACAAGAAACTCTAGTGCACAACGGTTCCAGGGTGTATAATAATAAATTTCGTTGTTTTTGTTAGTTTCTTCGTATTTTGACACCGACTTTAGAAATGAAAGTTATTTTTTACTTTGTAGTGTTTTTTTTTTGGAAGTCGGTTGTATTTGTAAAAAGTTTTTATTTTTACTTTTTAGTGGTACCCTACACCTAACAACATCACTGCAAATCGCAGAAAAGCAAAATACGAAATTTCGATTACTTGGATGACATTAAACCAACATCCAAGTAGACGAATTCCAGCTATTTCGATTTAAAATCCAAAGTTCGTGACCGATTTCGATAAAATTTAAATGGGACCAATCTGCAAGTATATTCTTTCAGATAAAACAAGAATTTTTCAACAAGATTAGAGACAAAACAAGAGTTATGAGGCAACAAAAAATTAAAAAAAATACAACCGAATTGAGAACCTCCTCCTTTTTGGGAAGTCGGTTAATGATCTAAACCGCGCAACATACACAAGCTGGGCGATTCAGCCACTGATTGAATTAATGTATGTTATGTTACTAGTATCTTATCCCAAAAGCTTTAATTTAGAACCGAAATTCCCCATACCAATAAAACATGCCCATATAATTTTAATTAACATAAACAGCGTCCTAAAATGTAACCGAAACGATACAACTAGCGTAAATCCGTTTCGTAACGTTTGTCGTAAAATAATCCGATCCCTTATCCCCTCCCCCTCTCCTCAACGTTGCCTGTCAACCCCATTACTCGTACTTAGCTACTAAATAAAATAAATACGGATTACGGGAATGTCTCCTTAAGTGTAGAGCTGTTGAGGTGTCGATATCGAAGAATAATTATTTCGTTTGTAGTAAATGTTTTGTTTTAAAATATTTTTTTCGTTATGCTATAGGTACATTAAATAAAACAGCAATTTATCTAAAACTAGTTTCTGCGAGCGGCTTCACCCGCATGATCCCGAGAGAACATACCTGTTTTAAAAATAGCCTATGTGTTATTCCAGACTATAATCTACCTCTGTGTTAAATTTTATGAAGATTCTTTCAGGCGTTCTGACATGAAAGAGTAACAAACATCCATCCTCACATACTTTGCATATATAATCTTAGTAGGATTGCCTACATAAATCTTCTACACTAAAGTAATAATTTAAAATTTGAATCTACTTCTGAGATAAAAGAAATAAATTCAAAAAAATAAATAAAACAAATAAATTCAACGCGTGAATGGCGTTTTTATTTCAGATAAGTAAAAGAAATGCTACATCATGAAGTCGTAGGTCACGGGCATTATCCTGTTAAAATCTGCATAAAAAGCTTGGTAAGTTATTTGTGTCCTCTATTTACTTCAGTAATTTTATTTTAACTCAATCTCAACTGGCTAAGAATCTGGCTAAAGTTTTCGAGAGTTCAAGCACCGATTTCATTCTACCAACTGTATCAAAAGCTACAATTCTTGAAGAGTGTATTATTTGGAACTTTTCAGCCCTTTTAGCGATCGGGTATTTTGATACAAATATTGTTTTTTTCTCAAAAATATCGACGTTCCACACTACAGGTACCACACTATTACAAGCATTGGTAATTTTTTTATATTTCCCTCCGGCTTTCTGTTAGCGTGTACATCAATTCCCGCATTACTGCTGAGACCCTAACCGCTGTGTCGGGATACTAATGAGTCGTGTCTTTCTTAATTAGTGGCTAATATCCGTGGTGATATTACGCTTTCTATAGTATTTTTTTTTTGTAAACAATGTTGTTACACGCTGAGTTGCGGTCTTTTTCTTGGAGCAGGTATTTTTTTTTCTTTTTCAGCAGTGCATAACGTCATAATAATTCTCTAAGGATCTTATTACTGCGATACAGGCTTCATGTAATCAACCATGTTGCATCCGCCTTTGTTCGTAAAAACATACAGTTTTAATCAACACTATGTTTTACTCAGGATTTCAGGGTCCGTTTGTATGAATTTTATATGGATAACTGTTGTCGCACGTTTCGTGTACTTTAACTAGGTGCCCAGCCAATACAGCAACTATACAATCTGAAACCAGTCTTGCCAAGTGGTATCGTTTCGTGCTAAGTCCTCACTCTCGTACATGCTTGACGTTTTCACATTCATTCGAGCAAGATCGAACGTATTAGTTAATTATAATATAGAACTTATGGTTTACGCGTACCGGGACAAAGTGCCAAAGGATTACATTTTTACAAAAGGACATTCAAACTTATTAAGTAGGCATGCACATAACTGGCAACGTTATTTTAGATTCCGTGGCATTGAAAGGGATTTCTTGACACGGCATTGGAGAGCGCTCTAAGGGATCCCACGACGGCGTGCCGCGGCATGTTGCGGGATGTTTTGGTATACCTACCACCGGAATACTAGATACAGTTAAAATTCCGGCAGGTGGTGCCTAGCCCTCCGTGCGATTAAAGCGGGTATTGTGCGCCAACCGGTGGCAAAATCCTCTGCTATCCCGGTGTTCTTAGGCTTTTATTGTTCGAAATCGAAACAACATGTTTGAAAGAGAAATTCACGTGGCTTAATTTGTGTTTGATCAAAATTGATCATTGAACGTCAGCATAAACAGGGTGTCCCAGAAATTGACGTAAAGCTGTAATCGGGTGATAGGACAAATCTTTTTTGTCAGTTACCAGAAAAATATAAAAAAAATCTTAGTCATGTATTTTTTTTAATTACAGTCATTTCTTTTTTTTTTCGAAAAATGGAAATAGCAATGAATTTAAAACAACAGGTTACACAAGCACTACTTAAGATTACAAAAAAAAAAAAAAACGAAAAAAAGGAAAGATTTTTAGCTAAAGGAGCTCAAAACCATCATCACAGGGTGCACATTTTTCGAAAAAAAAAAAAAGAAATGACTGTAATTTAAAAAAATACATGACTAAGATTTTTTTTAAATATTTTAACACAAGAAACTTAAAAAAAAAGGAAATATATACAGAGGGCCGAGCACAAAAGTACTGCTTATCTATACTAATATTAGAAAGCAGAAAGAGTTTGTTTGTTTGGTTGAACGCGCTAATCTCAGGAACTACTGGTCCGATTTGAAAAATTCTTTCAGTGTTAGATAGCCCATTTATCGAAGAAGGTTATAAGCTATATATCATCACGCTAAGACAAATAGGAGCGGAGCAGTAATGGAAAATGTGACGCAGACGAAGTTGCGCGGGTCAGCTAGTTTCATATAAAATTTCGACCAGCAGTCCTGCGACAGGAGAGTAGAAAAGAAACATATACACAGTGTGTAGAAACAAAAAAGAAAACTAAAATAGACTAAACTAAATTATCGCTGAAGATATTTAAACACCTATGAAAGAGCTCTTCAGCCAGTTATGTTTAATAAGTGCTCCATCTGTCCTGTCCCCAAAAAATACTAAAATAATTAGGTACCTACGTCTTTCTGGGTCACTCCGACAAAAACTCAGCCCCGTCCCAGTTGTCATCAAATCGTCTTCAGCTTAACATGCTCTCACGGAGGGTGGATCTGAAAAATTGCTCCGTCTTATAGCCCATCGATCATGGCGGTGACTTGCAATCCACTGATGGGCTATTAATGTGGGCTATGTAGCTTTGTTGCGATTTGTGCGATGTTTATGGTGTAAAGATTGAGATGTGAGGTTTTGGTATATACCTTCTCTACCGGATAAATCTCGGTAGTTCGTCGGAAATAAATACCTAGATGGTTATGGGAATCTATCGCCAGTCTTGCCAAGGAGAACCGTGTTACCCAGTTAATGGGTTGTGGAGGTCTGGTATGCAGCCGCTCCACGTAAAATATTGGTATTCAGCAATCCGGTTTCACTGGAAGCCGACCCCAGTATAGCTATGAAAAGGCTAGGCAAGAGATGAATCTGTTAGTTTAATACTTTTCCTCCCTCCTCTTCACGTCGTGAATCAACCACACATTGTCACAGATATGATACACATCCCCACACAGCCTAGCTGCATTGCTCATCTCGAGTAGAAAAGCATCCTTAGTGGGAGTCTTTCAGTCAAGGGTGAATACGTTATTTCTAGGCAAGCGTGCTCCATTTTAGACCCCATCACCGCTTACCATCAGTGTACCAATACTACTAATTTTCACATTCGCATCTCAATCGCAAACTGTCAAAAATGTTTTTAAGGCTTTTTTCACAGTTTGCGATTGGCATGCGAATGCGAAAGTTGTTTAAAAATGAGAAGAATTGGCCCTCATGTGAGAAAATGGTCAAACGCGTGTCAATAAAAAGAAAATACATTTCAAGTTGTAATTGCATAAATCCGTTTTCAGACAATTTTCGTCTAGTCGTCCGGTTATTACATGATTTGTTCGGATCCGGCCCGTCAGATGCAGCCGGAAGTCGGACCTCCGCTCGATTCCCATTTCGTGAAATGCAGCTACGTTTCAATGATAAAATTACTAGAGATTTTTGCTCCAAGACTTGATATAGCTGTATGAAGAAAATTTTTAGAAGGCGAAGATTTTAACTCAGTCAGATTACGTGTGCAAATAATGATTTGTTTGCTTTTGATGATTTATTTTGTTGGGACATAAAACTTTTGATCTTCACAATTTATTTGTAGCGGCATTAATGCCGTCACAAGAAAAAACCAACGAAGCAAATCTACATCGCAACAAAAAGAAAAAAACCGCGACGCCATCTATGCAACTGGCGCTGAACTAAGAATCTTTTATCACGCAAACAGAGTCTAACGTGCGATTTGAACATATTATACATCCACCCGAATAGGCTGTTGCCCCCGAGGCACAACAACCATCTGGGTGGAGGATCCCTCCTTTTCAATGGAGGTTTGCAAGACTTTACTCTCGGTTCCGCATACCTCCAAACTGGTGACTCTTAACAAAGAACGTCAGTGCAGCCTTCGTGCAACTACTTCAGCGTGACGTTATTATCATCACTTTCCTTCCACATCGTGACCGCAAGATCTCGAGCAGCGAGTCATACAGCCAGTCAGGTATCCTGACCACCACCAGTCTCAGCCTCTATCATCACCCTCATTTTCATGAGTGGCCTTAGCAAGCACACTGCACCTTCGGCCAGTCACATGAAGAGCCATGAAGAGCCTCTCCTGGTCGACCCCAGTAGTCACGTCACTACGTCGCACCGCTCCGACTCACTGGAGCCAGCAGCAGCACCACTCCGACTCACTGAAGCCTGCAGCATCATCCTTAATCACTAGGAACTCATCACCCTGACTCTTCAGGGCACCGTAGACAGTTCCAACTCACCGAGCACTCTGCGACTTCCAGTTTCAACTCACTGGAACCAACCTTCTACTGGCGTGGCAAGCATCTCTAGATGTATGGATGGACGACTCAACTACTATCGACCTCCGGTCTCCAGAGGGAAGTGATGTAGCGGCATCAATGCTGCAATGCTGTCACAAGAAAAACCCAACGAGACAAATGTAAATCGCAAAAAAAAACCGCGACGCCATCTATCCAACTGGTGGTGAAATAAGAATCCCACATCGCGCAAGCAAAGTTTACCGTATGATTTGAACATCCGTCCAAATATGAACTATCGGGCAGTTGCCCGCCAGGCACGAAAACCGCCTGGTTGGAAGATCCACCCTTATCATATGAAGTTAAAGAGACTTTGATAAATGATATTTATTTTGTCAGTGGGTTGTAAATAACACTTTTACACGTCGATCTTTTTTGGTAATTTTAAACTAGATTAGGCCGGCTTTACTCTCTGTACCGCATACCTCCAAATATTCCCTTGAGAAAATTTTCGTACAACGCAGTTGACAGAATCTAGTATTATTATTATCTACAAAATATACAGATGCCATGTACTTTGTTACAAGTAATAAACTTCGTACTCCAAAATCCTCGCAAATAATTCAGAAATCAGTACGAAACGCAATCGTACACTTCGATGCAATAAAACAGGGAACGCAAACTCCGTCTATACTATTACTATTCAGAGCAGAGTTTGGGCGAGATGTTTCGCCGTTTTAAAATTCACAGCACGCTACCGCAGGTGTACCCAATTGTACTATCGCTCGGGTCATTGAACACGCTATGAAATACTGTACAGTATTTTTGAACGCATGTGTATTTATTTGGTACGGAAGTTTAAAGGCTTTGACTTTATGAAATTTGGTGTAACATTTAATAATCCTATTTTTTTTTTTTTGATTTTTTTTAGGTTTTGTATTTGGAATTGGAAAACTGATTGAATATTGGTGACTATTGACATTTATATGGAAAACTAAGTCATTGCGAATTTAGTATCGTGAAATTGCATAATGTATCGCTTCGTCTAGATATTTGACTATTTACTAATGACTTCCATGTTCTGCTTGATATGAAATACTCGCTGGACCAAATTATATTGGTTGTCTTTCCTCTAAATAGTAACTTATTTATTTTAACTTCTCGCACAAAGAGGTACAACAAAGGCGGACTAAATACTTTAGGCATTCTCTACCAGTCAATGGTTACCGGTGGATGAATGGGTGGGGAATTAATTAAATCTATGACGTCATCAATATCAACAAGACCATTGATAATAATACTGAACTGAGTGTTGTACGTACGTCGATAATTATATTATATTTAAACTAATCTCTATTTGACCTAGTAGTCTAGACAAAGTGATATCAGCGCCAAGGATTTATATAAAACACTTAAAAGTTCGGCATTGAATAGAATTTATTGGATTAACGTTGAATAGAAATGTAACGCATTTCTATAGTGCACGTCAATCCCACAGATTTGGACCTATGACAATGCTTGTAGCTTTCCACTTAAGTTTACTGGACAACGACATGACTTCCGGGAATGGACTATTGTGTTCTTTTACATTAACAGCTAAAAATCTACACACTTGACTAATTTTTGTCGCGCTTCAACGTATAATCGTCTCCACGGTAGTATCAATACACGGTCCCCGGGCATCGGGAGTCGCGGGGCAATTGCCGGCCGTCTTAGGCGCGGGCCTGCGAATCGCGAGCATCGGGCATCTCGCCATTCAATCAGAACTAGGCTCGGGTCGACGGCGCGTTGTGTTCCACGTGCGCCTCAAAGAGATGTCAGCATAGTAAACGGGGCCCGCTAGGGTTAGTGCCTGCCGGGATTGCGGAATTTGTTCGAAAGAGTCACCGCGACCCTGGAACGCAAAGGACACTATGAGGAACATCCTTAAAAAAAGTATCTATACACGGTGCCATTTTAGTTGTCTTACGATGGCAACCCATTTCATAAATATCCAATGACTTCTACACATCCATAAGAAATTCATTATGAACATTTAAATTATTAAAAAAATATATATATTATTAATTATTATAACGCATCGCGTAGTTCAAAACATCCAGGAGTGAGCGCAGTCCGAGCTTTGTGCTCCACAAGTTGTGAATAAATTGGCGACATTATTATGCTATGTAAATTTTTCATAATTCTTATGCAGTACTATTAAATTAATGACAGTCATATTAAAAAATAACTAATCGTGGCTACAGGTTGTTTATATCGGGTACATTAAGTGGGCTGCCTTTGTAAGACGACTAAAATGGCACCGTTTATTTTGACAATAACTCATTAAAATTGGTTCAGCTGCTTAGGCATGACAGCGAAACAAATAAACAAACCATGTCGTATTTAAATGTATTAGTCAGGATTGAGCAACAAAAATAATAATTGTTATATATTACAAACTCTGCTTACCCCTCCAAGGAATACAGGCGTGACGATAGGTAATGTAATGTAATCTCTTTTACAAACCAACAGTCACCTGTAACTAATAAAACAAAGATACGTTCCAGCCCCGACCTTCAAACGCTACTTAGCAATGTTTATAGGCAAGATAAAACCCCTGAAAGCATTTAGATTACAATTTTCTTTCATTCTTACGTAACGTGCAATGTAACGACGTATATAACAATTTAAGCCAAATAAACTCTTACCGGAGACCTCTTAGTGGAGACCGCGTATGGGCAAACGTATTGTGGGACGCCTTGCGGCACGATGGATCGTTGATTGAAAGAAGATATGGCTGGCAGCGGATGGATGTGGACTGCTCAAGACCGGAGATGATTGGCGCCCTTTGGGGGAGGTGACGTTCAGCAGTGTGTGTCAGTTGACTGATATGCTGATGATTATGAAACTCTTACCTATTATGTAAGAAGAAGTATAATCAATATGGCGCCTAAGTTTTTCCCAATTTTTTTGGGGTTTATTTTCTTACCGTATTGCCCAGTTACTGGGTTGTGGAGGTCTGATAGACAAGTCACTCAACATCAAACTGAATCCATTTGAACTGGAAGTCATGCCCAATAAAAACTTGGAAAAGGCTAAGCAGATGATGTTGCGTTCAGCTTTCTATCTACCTGGATGTAGTGTTACGAGGTGCGGTTGCAACACGTTGTTACAATATACGTTTTATTACGATGTGGGCTGGTATCTACCTAAGTAAATACCAGTATTTTGCAACGACCAGCCTTGACACGATACCTCTTGGTTACTTTTTTGGCAAATTTTCTGGCTCCTGACTACCCGAACCAACAGTCAAAAATCAACAGCAATGACTGCCTGGACCAACTGCTTAAAGTACTTTTCGAGGCAAATTTGGCATGTATGTGAGAGTTTGCTGTGCGCTTAAACTCAAAGATCAACTCTTGCAGTCATTCTAACAACTCAAGCCCACATCGTAATACAACGTGTAATGTAACAACGTGTTCCGACCGCACATCGTAACACTACATACAATCTAAGCCAAGTAAACTCAGTGTAATATAAGAAAAGCAAGTAAAAGTATATTAGTTTAAGTAAATTACAATGCAGTTCGTTCGGCCGGCAATGTAAATAGCCACCTGCAAGTCTTGCAACCACATTACACAAATGAGAGTATATTTCTTTGCTGGTTCTGTGCACTGGAGTCCAAGGAAATGTGGCTTGTGAATTTTTAATACCGTTTTGTTTATATTAGAGTAAGTGGAGTTATATTAAATGTTATGGGTATGTTAAGATTGTTGTGAATACTTAATTCATTTTGTTTAGTGGTAGTTTAGTTTAAAAGTCCAATAAAATATGCCTTTTTACTATACGGGCTTTAAGTAAAGCAGAAAATCTACACAAAGAAACAAACCAATAACTGATTTCAGAAAAGAATTACAAGTTATAAATATAGAGTTCTTCTAATTAAAAAAAAAAACCAAATTAACCAAATTTATTATAATACGAAGGGGCCTAAAAACAGTAGTTACTCTCAATATTATTTGCCTAGATTCAGTTACGACGTGGTCAAGAAAATTGGCGTAAATTTGGTCTAGAGTCTAAAATAATGTGCGCGCAGTAAATCAATGTAAGTACGTTTTTTTTTGAGTATTTTTTTAACCGTCTAGTGGGCAACACATTGGCAAAATTAAGATTCGTTTTTCTTCGCCGAAAATGGCTAGCGAATACTGTATTACCCAAACACCAAAGCAAAATAATACACATCCTTCCAAGATTATTTAATTTCGATTAGACTTAAATAAAAAATAACGCTTACCCAACAAAATCATACCGACCTACATATAAATATTTTGTCTTCAATTTCAGGCAAAATTTCATTTTTGCAACTGTAGCTATGCTGCATAAGCCTAAATAAATAAGCTCGCTGGCTCGTATCTCGGCCCAGAACTAATATCAGCGTTGTGTAAACATAGTGCGCCAAAATTGCTGAAATTGCGCCTGGGGTGATACTTTTGCAAGTAAGTGTACGGGTAGCGGAAGATGGGAGGCGAAGACGAAATGGCTTCTTGGTTTTTTCAGCGTTTGAATTTTTAAGGTCCAATGGCCGTGAGTTACCGGGTTTGCAGCTGGATGTTAGTACTCCGACTGGTTTTTTCAGTGTTTTGCTAGTACACAAACTTTTGCCGTTCCTGCCCGTTTGTTTGGAGCAAATATAGACTCCAGGCTGGTTGAAATGTTGTTAATTTTGATGGATGGAACTGGTTTTCTTGCAGTTGTACTATAGTGTTTTATGTTTATCTACATTTTTTTGTATCCTTATTGACAACTACATTTTTGAGCCGTTTGGGGTTGAATGTCTTGGACCGTGGAGTCCAAGTGCTCACGTCATATTTAAAGATCTAGCAAAACGCTTAGTTGACGCTTCGCGTGACCCAAGAGCTGGCTTTTACCTTGGACAGAGGATAAGCATTGCCATTCAACGGTGCAATGCAGCCAGTCTTTTGGGCTCACTTCCAGTCGATAGCGATGGGGACGAATTTTCTGACTCCGTATTTTAGTTAGGAGTTTTATTTTCTATTTTAAGTGTATATATTTTGTTCTTTCAATAAATGAATTAAATAAAACAAATATTTTAAGGTACAGAGGAGTTTACATAATTTCCTTACAAAGAACGATGTTGTTTGTTGTGAAATTCTAAAGCAAGCAACGGATGGATGGGAGACGCACAGGGCCGGACGTTGTGGTGACGATTGGGGGAGCTCCATGTTCAGCAGTTGAGGTCTTTCGGATGATATGATGATAACGAAAGCAAACAACGTTCAAATCAAATCAAATAAATCGTTTATTTGTCAGAATATGGTAGGTATGTACATTACATGGTCTTAAGTTTTTAAAAAGTTTCATCATATTCTACCACATGGGCGTACAAATGTTAAAGGACATCAACCAAAATGGGCTAAACGGTGAACAACCGCATTGAGAAAAAATTAATTTATGAATAATTTAGTAATAATATTTAGTAAACATTGGTTTCTATTCGGGAGTGTCAAAATAAATAATATTGAAAATGAATCAAAAAGAGTTTTAATTGATTATTTTGTTTGTGTATGGTGACAATTGCGGTGCAGCGTGCGGGGTGCGTTGAGTTGGTTGCCAAAATAAAAAACCCATAAATAATACTATCGATATTTGTTGTTTCGATATTATTCTCATGTTTTACAATAAAATATATTCTATTCTATTCGATTCGAGAACTTCAAAACATTAAAATGTTTTCCTGGAAGACTGAGCTTTGCTGTGGCCGCTAGAGTATACCTACCTTACATAAATAAAAATATATAGTTTACGTAGAACAACATTTTTTTAAGTGGTAAATCATCCGTTTACTTCTCCCGCTCTAGGGTGAAGCGAGAGGGTGGGTCAGACTTTTACTGACTAAAACCACATTCTTTACAGGAATTCCCCGCTCCCCTAGCGAGCATCGGTCCTTCCGGGTTCAACTGATAGGGCAGAGAACTGGCAACACTGATCCAGACCCGATTGGTGATCGATTATCAATGTCATTCGCTTTGCGTTTGCGCTCTATTTCGTATCGTATTGTGAATATTACTTCGACTTTAGCTATTTTTGACGACTTGTGCTATTCAAAATGGATTCTGATGATTTTCTACCCAACAACCCCGGCTCACTGTCGGATTCAGTACCCGCTTCAAACGTTAACACCCTGGCATTTCTTCGGATAATGAACCTGCTTTACATGGTGACTTGCGCGTGAACATGGACTCGATTTCGCCTATTGAATCTATACATTGTGTAAATTGTGGCACTGAAATCACTCACAGGAGAAGACACATACTTAATCTTGTGGAAGTGCAGCGACTTATACTGCAATGGATCACACCACGATAAGAAATGACGGTTCCTATACTATTGAAGTGTGCATTCATAGAGCTAGTGACCTTTTACAAGGATTTCCTTCGATCGAGAATTGCACATTATTGCGAGGAAAATACAAAGCAGACATATAAGCCGTAAAATATATTTCGTTTCTATATTATACGAAAATCATATTCCAGGCATCCAAGCTAATAAACATTATTGCTGCAACTGCATAGTCGGCCGAAGGACTGTAGGTTGCTGCGCTTATATCATGGCTGTGGTATGGTATTTTAAGCTGGGCAAGGTTTGAAAATGTAACTCCACCTGCTCAGTTTTTAGACCATGTTTTATTAACATATCAAAATGAATAGTTTTACAAATAAACAATTTATTTCAAAATATTGAAGTTTTTTTTTTGTTTTGTATTATACCTACTAATCAATTTGATACAAAACTTCTTACCTATATGTTTTCTTTGTACTGCAAGCCACTCAATAAAATTAAAAATAGTGCAATATTTTTATGTCCATGTTCAAGCCCAAACGCCATACAAAGTGGTTGATGTCCTTTGTTACATTAGTTAAAATTCAAAAAGGAATGTCAGTTTAATATCAAATAATAAAATTGGATTAAATTACATGTCAGTGTCATTTAGGAAGTCATTTAAGTTATAATAGCATTTATTACATAAAAAATATTTAAACTGCTTCTTAAATCCAACCAAATCCAACTCTCTAATTGTTTTTTTTATTTTATTATAAATTTGCGGGGCTCTGCAGAATATGCTTTTCCGCATGAGAGCTGACTTAGCTCTGCGTCCACGGAGCATGTCATTTCGCCTGTTACGTTGTACAGTATCAGATAGGGACGAAAACAAATTTGGATTAAGTCTCACAAATAAAGCTGTTTCATAAATATACAAAGCTGGTAGTGTCAGAATTTTATGCTTTTTGAAATATGGTACACAACTGTCCGTTACCTGAAGCCCAAACATAGATTTTATGCAGCGCTTTTGCGCTTTAAACGCGGCTTCCCTATTAGTAGAGTTACCCCAAAATATTATGCCGTATCTTAACACAGATACAACTAGACCATGACAGGCTGTGAGTAGCGCATCCGTGTTAACGGTTGGAGCGAGTTTATATAAGGCATAAGATGAGCTACTTATTTTCTTGCATAATGTTTCAATATGATTCTTCTAGTTAAGTTGTCTATCTATTTCAAGTCCTAGGAATTTAGCACTGTCAACGTCATTTTATTACATTGCTTTGATATTTCACGTCCATTTTTGTACTAGATTTTCTATGGCCAAAGTGCATAATTTGAGTTTTACCAAGATTAATTTTTAAATTGTTTTTATTAAGCCATGAGATTATTGAGATTAACGCGTCATTTACATCAGCTTCGTATTGGTCACAGGGTAATTTATTGCTTTGGGCAGGTCATTAATATATATTAAAAAAGTAAGGGACCTAGAACACTGCCCTGTGGTACGCCAAAGTATACAGTACGTTCTTGGGAGAGGTATGTTACTTCTTCTTTCGTCTTTAAATTTAAGTCTGTTACAGCAGTTTTTTGTTTTCTATTTGAGAGATAAGTCATTAATAGATCCAGAATATTACCTCTTATACCATAGGAGTACAGTTTGTTTCTTAAGGTATCGTGGTCAACATAGTCAAACGCTTGTGTCATGTCACAGTACATAGCACAAACAGGTGTATTTTTATCAACGTTAGTCATAATTGTATTCAAGAAGTCATAGATTGCCATATTTATTGTCTTATTTTTCCGGAAACCTTTTTGCTCGTTGCAGAGACAGAACGTTATCAAACTTATGATCAGTAGTCTTGCTGAGGGCCAAACTTGTATTAACTGTTGTGATTAAATTAATCAGCAATACCACTCAAGAAACACAGTAGGGGTCGCAGGTAGCCGATGGATGCGAGACGGTCCGGTTATTGTGACGACACTTCGGCTGTACAAAATCAAAAACTAGCAAGAGGATCTGAGCAAATTTTATAGGAGAAGAAAAAGAAACATTTTCTTTGACCATTAAGAACAATATCTTTTTGTACTGTTTTCATTTTCATATTAAGAAATACAACTTGTTTTATCAGTCTAGTTGTGCAAGTTTTGTGTGCCTTACATAAGTTTGATTTGGGTTATCCAACATAAGTATCACATGAAATCCATAATTTGGCATTTTCATAACTTTAGTCCTAATTTCGATAGAAATATGGTTGTTTTTGCATTAGCTGCAGCATATTTTTTTGTGTGGATTGGTTTAAAAAAACGTATTTTGCCAAAAATGTCCCTTGCGTCCAGCAGTGAACGTGTTTTGGCTGGTTTGATGATGCTGATTATTCGAAACATTACAATAACAACAAATCAAATACTTAATTAGGATCTGGAATCTGAATTTGAATTCTTCACAACGAACACAATAGGTATGCATTTTCAATCAGGGCACCACGCCGCAACAAAAATAGACATTACAGTACAACAAAAGAAAGAACATTATTAAAAGCAGGAACAAATTAGCGAAACAATAAGAAATGTCCTCCCATTTAGAATTACAACCGAATTATTCCTAATTAAACTTTTGTAAGGGGATAACGTTAAGCAATCCTCTTTCTACTCTCACTTTTAGAACTTTTAAATGTAAAATGGTTTTATGCACAGACCATGGAACCAACGCTCTGGCACCAACTAGATAGACTATATCTGCAATGCGGCAGTGCGATTCTGTAAACATGTCGAAGTGAACACTTAGGCGAAGTGAACGACAAGTGAGCTGTCAAACCATATAAACAAGATGGCATGACAACTCACTTGGTGTTCACTGTACCTAAATGACCACGGTGAGATGTCAACAGAATCGACCGGCAGTAAAAATGTCGAAGTGATCACTTAGGCTAAGAACTCACGGAGCGATTTTCACCCTCGACCGCCGCGGTGGTGGAATTGCGGTTTTATTTCTAAACTCACGAGACCGGTTATTTGCGCGGTTACGCAGCCTTCGCAGTTGCAATCATCGCAGACGGGGCGGTTGCAAGACGGGCAGTAAAACGATCAGTTGAGATCCAGACCGCCATGGACCAAAGTAATAAGTAGTTCGATTTTAATATCAATTTTTTATAATGTTTGTTTAATTTAATTTCAAACATGCACAAACATGTCATTATGCCACAAGTCAAAATAGCATTGGATTTCTCATGAATTCTGTACCCATCGCCCCCCGCTGGCCACCGCGGTCGCCCGCCAACCGATCGCAGAGCGCGCGGGCGCCACCTGCCTAGGCTGTGGGTAACCGCGGCCTGCGCGATTCTACTAGTTGCCCGCCGGTGCAGCGGCTACCGCAAACAACCGCGCACACCGCGGGCGTAAATCGCGTCGTGAGTTGTGCTTTAATTTTTAACATGTATATCTGCTTTCTACAGAAGCTGCGGGCCCGCAACCGTGGCGGACGCGGGTGAAAATCGCTCCGTGAGTTCTTATCCTTAGGCGAAGTGAACGACAAGTGAGCTGCCAAACCATACAAACAAGTAATCACGGTGAGATGTCGACAGAATTGACCGGCTGGTGTCTTGTGATATTCGTGCGCTCACTACAAAACGCCACGGGCTATCAATTTATGTGAGTGATTCGTGACATTTATTGAGTTGCTTTGTTTGTGCTCGTTTTTTTTTAATATCATGAATTTTAATTTTATACCGGTAATTTTAATAATGTTGTGATATCGTTTGTGTATTTGCTTTATTTTTATTTATGTTATGTGTTTGCCCTTTGGTGGTCGAAATAAACGTTTTTTTTTAATTTTTATTTATTTATAAACCAAACTAAATAAAAATCTGTATTTGCTACAGTACAGAAGTACATAGGAATAATGAACTTTTTGTAGAAACATTTCCCATTTTTTTAATAGATACCTGACAGATAAACCGATGGTGAAATTAACAAAAAAAACCACCCGCCAAGTCCCATAAACGAAAACCATGATTTTTAATGGAATTCAATATTTTAATTTAAAAAAAATACTTTCTACCGTTGCTGCTATAGTGACAATAAATAACGCCTGAAGTACAAACTCTGGGAAAATTGCAATTGATTAAATAAAAAAAAACGTTTATATTCTTCCAGAAATAATAAAAAAATAAAATAATAATTTAAACTGGTACTTATGGAAATAATTTAAGTTATGATAACAACAATGTTCATTTGTGGGAGACTGGTGCCTAAACTAAGCCGTGACTAGTATTTCAGGACACCAGGGACTCCCTCTACAAGCAAAGATATTATCAAAACACTTTTTACGATCCAGGTACAGTCTGCCGTCAACGCCGATTAAAGTGAACCGATGACTTGCTGAGAATCTGGTAGCCCATACATGTTAGACGCACAACTGGCTGGTAACATTGCTAAAATGAACTTTTTTGAGGCAGCCGTGAGGAACTCACAATTTTCTTGTTGTCAGGAAGTTGTCCTGCCCTTATCCCATGTTGCTTGGGGTCGGCACAACACGGTTTTTCCTTCCACTCTGCCCTATTAGCCGTCAATCTTTCACTAACTAGAAAGAAAGAAAGAAAAAGAGTTTATTTGCGGTTACTAACTCCCTTTTCTTTCATATCACACAATCCATCCATCTTTTCTTTGGCCTTCCTCTCCCTCTCCATAAATCCACATTTTTGTTCATTACTCTTTTTTGTTAAATGCGTTTCCTCCCTCCTCTTCACATGACCATACCAAGACAAGCGATTCCCGTTTAACTTTTCCATCACTGGCGCCACTTTTAAACTACCTCTAATGTAGACATTGTTGTTTTTACTGTCACATTGTTCTATTATTATTTATCTTGTAGGTGTACTCGGAATATCGTCAAATAAACGATTGTTCTTCCTTTCTTTTTTCTATGAAGCAGCCATTCAAAAGACTCTGTGCTCTGTAGTTTCCTTCTTATAAATTCGTTTTACGGCATTAAACTCTTGCTTTACTTTGGTTATAAGAAAATTGTGAAACACTGAGTGATGCCGGCGACATTCTTGTGAGATGGAGAGAAATTGCATTCTCAGGGTTTAAAGTTATTGTTCTGCGTAGTTGGCATTTAAAATGTATTCTTACGAAGACGGAGTAAGACACAATTATGCATAGATAGGTACTGTGTTTAAAGCCATTACCCTAAAAACTTTTACAAAAAAACTGCAACTGACATACAAATAAAAAAGCCACTACAAAGTAAAAAAATCATATGACAAAAAAATATTTTTTTGTAAAAAGTTTTTATTTTTTTACACTTTTTAGTGGTACCCCACTGCAAAATCGCAGGAAAGCAAAATACGCCATTTCGATAACTTGGATGACAAAAAACCATCATCTAGGTAAGTAAACAAATTCCAGCTATATCGATTTCAAATTTCTTCGGAAGTTTACGAACCGATTTTGATAAAATTGAAATGGAACCAATGGATAAGTATATTTTAGATTAAACAAGATTTTTTCAAATCGGTCTATAAATGACGGAGTTATGAGGTAACAAACATAAAAAAATTTAACCGAATTGAGAACCTCCTTCTTTTTGGGAAGTCGGTTAGTAGAATCACATTAGGATCATAATATTTATCATACAACTATCTGTCAAATTTCATTTTGATCTTTATCGTTAAAGCATGTACAAATTTGATTGGAATTTTTTTACAGTTTCGGGAAGTTTGATGGGCGGGTTGGTTCTACTAAAGTGGCCTTTTTATACCCGCAGGAGATTCTTCTAGTTTCTAGTAGAAAGGAGCTCGTGGCTACATAATAACAGCCGCACAGGTCGATCTTCAAGGTTAAGCAACGCTTGCCGAGGTTGTTATGTGAATGGGTGACCATATTAACATACCAAGTTTCTTCCATGCCTCGGAAAGCACGTTAAGCTATTGGTCCCGGTTGTCATTAGGAGATCTCTGGCAGTCGTTACGTATAGTCAGAAGCCAGAAAATCTGACACCAGTCTTGCCAAGGAGTATCGTGTTACCCAGTTAATGGGTTGTAGTTGCAGCCGCTCCACGTAAAATACTGGTATTCAGCTGAATTCGGTTTGACTGGAAGCTGACCCCAATATAGTTGGGAAAAGGCTAGGCAGATGATGAGGAGGTTTTTCTAGTTGTCTGAAATCTGTTCCATAACACCACAGCTGTCAATAATATCTGAAGAGCTAAGAAGAGGTGTGCCGATAGCAGGGTCACCAAATTATGAGGCACAATTTTTACAAAGCCGACTTTTGACGTGATTCAGGCACTTGTCTCACCCATACGATCAGCGAGAAGCGAGTAAAGCTTCAAACTCGAAACGAGTTGGCGAACAGCGAGTGAAAAGTTTCTATAGTTTTGATGCTTGGTTTAAAGGGAGTGCTTTTGTGCGACATGCTTTTACTCGCAAAACTAGCTCCAGCCCGCATTATAGGTAGAAATTACAACTGGTTGATGAGTTCTGACCACCAAGCGAGTGTCGCTGAGCGAGAACAGTCTTTTTTAGCTCTTGTCGCTACAATCAAGTAGAGGTAAGAGCTGCACCATACATTGTAAATAATATATAGTACAGTACAGTGTGAACGTGTCCATAACAATGTATGGTGCGCGATATTGTTGTGCTTTGAGCTATTTACTATATGCTATTATATTATAGCGTAGTCTGAAAGCAGCTTTAGTGTCATTGACTCATTGCCATTTTTACTGTCACGTCCTCAGCGGTTAGGTCATTGCTATCGTCACTCGTGCGATTGACTCATGAGTTACGTAATGTATTTGTCTATTTTGTTTACAACATACATTTTCTTACGTGTTCCCAGTTTGGAATTCAGTACCGAGATTTGAATGGCTTAAAAGTTGGGTAATACTCATTATCATCTGAGACAAAATAAAACAAGAGTCCGTCTGCCTCAAAGCAAGAGTGAACAGGCATTTTCTGGGCAAGCTCGCTCCGTCATAGATCTCATCCATCGCTTTCCATCAGGCGTGATTGTAGTCAAGAGCAAGCCCAATAATAATAAAAAACCGGCCAAGTGCGAGTCGGACACGCGCACTGAGGGTTCCGTAAGCAGAAGTTGCGATTTACGATTTATGACGTATTAAAAAAAAACTACTCACTAGATCTCGTTCAAACCATTTTCGCTGGTAGTTTACATAATAATGTACATCATATAATTATTTTTAGTTTTATCATTCCCTTATTTTAGAAGTTAAGGGGGGGGGACACATTTTTCCACTTTGGAAGTGTCTTTCGCGCAAACTATTCAGTTTAGGAAAAAATGATCTTAGAAAACTCAATATCATTTTTAAAGACCTATCCATAGATACCCCATACGTATGAGTACAACGAATTAAAAAAAAATTGAGATCCAGTTCTATTTTTATGTGAAAATCTTTATGCGGTTCACAAAATACATCTACTTACCAAATTTCAAAAGCATAGTTCTTATAGTTTCGGAGAAAAATGGCTGTGACATACGGACGGACAGACAGACATGACGAATCTATAAGAGTTCCGTTTTTGCCAATTGGCTACGGAACCCTAAAAAAGCGTACAGGAGCAAGTATATACCTAAAAAATATCAACAAAATTGTAAACCTCCTCTTTTTTTAAGTCGGTTAAAATAACCGGCCAAGTGCGAGTCGGACTCGCACACTAAGGTTTCTGTACCATGAACCTTAATTTTATTATTTTAGCGGTAATGGGAATACACAATCTGTGAAAATTTCAACTGTCTACCTATTATAGTTCTTGAGATACAGCCCGCTGACAGACAGACGGACGGACAGCGGAGGTTTAGTAATAGGGTTCCGTTGGTTACCCTTTGAGTACGGAACCCTTAAAATTTAAATCTGGTCACCCACTGTTCCATGAAAACTTAACCTTACCTGTAACGAATTATTGAATGTGGTGTTTTTGTCTAAACCCCTTTGGTTATACTTTAGTTCTCCACAATCAGTGCGCATGAGCACAATTACTTTGACTGCACCAAAATCTATGGGACAAGCAAAGTTTTATAAACTTCAAAAGAGTACTTTTTCATCGTGATTGCTTCAAATATTAAGTTTACGTACGTCTTTTTATTATAAAGCTATCGAAAGTGATGCAACATGCATACACAAAGAAAAGATATGATTCTGGTGTATGCTTCTGCAAGCAGCTTCGCCCGCGCGATCCCTTGGGAACATACTCTCAGAATATAGCCCATGTGTTATTCCAGACTATAATCTACCTCTGTGCCAAATATCATGAAGATCCTTTCAGGCTTTCTGACGTGAAAGAGTAGGTAACAAACATACATCCTCAAAAACTTTCGCATAATATTAATAGCTGTCCCCCGCGTCTTCGCTCCCGTCAACTGCAACTTTCTATTTTTTTTTTTCATAAGAACCATCTCCTGACAGTAACAAATACAACAAAAAATTAACGAAATCGGTCTAGCCGTTTACGCGTGATGCGATGACCACGGGAAATAGGGATTCATTTTTATATATAAAGATAAGATTAGTAGGAAAGGAATTAGGATATTAATAGCGAGTAGGATAGGATATCAAACCTAATTCTCAACAATACAGCTTCGCCCATTACGCTAATAGTCATTTGCCCAACACATCTCTATCGCTGAACTCATAATAATTCTGGTAACAAATGCGCTACAAGCTACATCAGAGTCAGCTCATCATGTGGTGATGAAGAGTGGTCGTTAATAACGCGGGCGGATCCCCAGCGGCTGTTCCGACAACTAACCACTACTAGGGGCTTAGAATCAGAATTGGTGTTGGAATCAATTTGGGACATTAATGGACGGGCTAAGAATAGAATAGAACAGAACGTTTTGAGATCATTATGCAGATAAGCTGTTTATACTTGCAAAGGTCCATTAACTGATCGTTTTGTGTTTTTCTCTTAGTTTTAAATTAATTAATTCAATAAAAAAATTGCCTACCTTTTTCAAAAAATGGTTTGAACGAGATCTAGTAACTAGGTAGTTTTTTTTTAAAACGTCATAAATCTTAAACCGCAACTTTTGCTTATAATATATACCTACAGATTTGTACGGAGCCCTCGGTGCGCGAGTCCGACTCGCACTTGGCCGGTTTATTTTTATCAAAACTCGTACAGATGAAATTGCCCACGATCGTAGTAGCGGCCTCTGAATCAGCTCATACAAACCGAGTAAATATTTTATGTGGTGTGTGAATGCTTGGTTTTGTGATCGTCTTGAGACCACTTTAGATGAAGGTTCGATTATTTATCGAAGCTCTAGATGTGCGGTTATCATGTATAAGTTAGATCTGTTTGTTGGTGCTTGAAACTGGAGTTACGACTGCATATCGTTATTTGGAAGATATGAATATTTTTGGGACAGTTAGTGACAATGTTCGATGAGCAAGTATAAGTGCCAAAATTCGTCAAAACCACATCACTAATGATGCTATATGCTAGGTGTTAATGAATTTTAGCCAAAGCTAAAAAGTTCCGGGACTAGTCCCGGAATAGTTTTGGCGACAAAAATGCGATGGAGGTACAAATCAAATTTACTTTCATTATTCAGTTTATGATTTCATGTCCGATCACTTGATTAAGACCGTGACTTTTGTTGTTTTATGGTGTTGACGAATTTTTTTAGATGATCAACAAATATTGTCGCTGACTTTACTATCCACCGTTGACTATGAAGCTAAGTTTATTGATGTATATTATCTTTCTAAATTAGCTTGGTTTTGGTCTGGACCTGACACAGACATATAAATAGTAGACCTGACTTGTAAGGGATGTCAACTGCAATCATTATCATTTTTTAAATTAAATCATATAAAATCTGTGCTTCATATATCTTTCTAGATCTTTCTGCGCTTGTGCTTAAAACGTTACTCCAAAAAAAAATCGACTACCTATTTTTGGTTAACTCTTTGGATTAAATAGTTTTTCAAGTCTACAATATTTTAACTGTCTATCACAATTTGACACTGTCAATATAAGTGTTATCGAAAGATCTCAATATAACGTTATTTTGAAATTGATTAATAAAAATCAACTATCATGAGGACCGAATCAGCAAAATTTCAAAATCTATACCAATCCAACTACGATCTTAACATCGCAAGCCTGCAATCTTTGAGTACTGGTATTAAATACGAGGATCCACGGTTTCAGTTGAATTTGGTTCAGAAGGTAAGCAAGTAGTACTTCAGCTTCCCTCCTGCCTATCAGTATCTATACACACTATGCCGAAGGTACGGGACGGAATTTCCGCGGCTGATTTTACGTTCCAATGTATTCGGCTGATATATAATGGCACCATAAGGCATCGTTCACACCAAACGTATAATCTGCCGCTGACTGTGAGTATGCTCACTGTGTTGTAGTCAGCGACAACGCACTACGTTCGGTCCGGTGTGAACAAGAAGTTAAATGTATATTGAAAAGCGATAAACTGCGTAACGCGTGCTCACAGTCAGCGGCGGACAATACGTTTGGTGTGAACGATGCCTGTAAACGCACCCATTACCGCCAGTTTAAGCGGAGTTCAGATTGATATCCAAAAAATAAGCACATTCTTAATATGTGGCTTCAATAAAAATGTTTTTTCAAGTACTGGAATTATCGATTTTTTTAGTTATATATAAGAACAGATTATCAAAGAATTACTTAATAAAATAAAAATTAAATAAAAGGAAAAAGGGTCATGTCCCTATTACCGACTCAAAATATCGGGTGTGTGCCTAATACCGTTTATGTGACACCTAATACCGACCACTAAATAAATGGAACCGTTAAAGTTAAATAAAAATGCTCGTATAAATTGAACTGTTTATATAAATACTCCAACACAGTACAGAATGATCAACACTTAACAATTATAAATGTATTCTTATAATAGTATATTCTTAACAGCGTTAGATCAATAAAAAATATCATATTTATACGAATTATGTATAACAAATTACCGAAGGCCAGCATTGATTATAACTACTATAATATATAACCAATGGGGGCTTTTGGTATTTTATAAGAGTAAATGACATTATAGAATTTACGTCTTTAAATGGGTTCGGGCGCTTTAATGTTTCCACTAGGTAATTAAGACCGTTTCCAGTAGCTGGTCTTTTGTTACAGGAAAATTTTGTTCCCAAATAGTGAATCCAGTCTATTAACTGACGTTCTTCGTCCTTGGTGAAAACGGTCTGAACACCACAGTTTTCATTAGAG
This sequence comes from Ceramica pisi, assembly GCA_963859965.1. Classification (NCBI taxonomy): domain Eukaryota; kingdom Metazoa; phylum Arthropoda; class Insecta; order Lepidoptera; family Noctuidae; genus Ceramica; species Ceramica pisi. The sequence goes on from OY982530.1 coordinate 3,416,799, forward strand.
TAGGTACTTGTTATCTCTCTTGTCACGAAGAGTTTTTCTGGGAATCCCAAACTTCTTCGAGGTTTCATAGATATCTACTTGCTCCATTAGTGATAGCCATCAGTGCAGAGCGTCAAGTTGATTAACTATATAGGTACTGTATATTGTTTACGTTTTAGTCGATCCATGTTTCTGAAACAACATTTATTTACTAAGTCTAGGATATATTGTAAACGGATAGCAAATAGTAATTAAAATTACCATATGACTTCCACATATTTAAAATGTTAGCTAAGTATTATCTACTATAAATATAATAAAGCTTATGTTATTTTAAATCTGTATGTTTATTATGGAATACTATAATGTCTATTAAATAACTTTATGTTTACAGACATTATATTTAAATGTACAAGTAGATCGGTAATAGGTTTTCTTAAAGGAAATCGTATAACCTATTACCGACCCAGGGGAATGTGTATGAATTATGTAAATACATGTGATTTTTGTACATGTATTTGATTTTAAGTGGTGCGGTTGCTAAAAATATTTAATAATAATGATATTTCAACTATAAAAATACACTATTTAAAGTTATACCTCCTTTATTCATCAAAATATTTATATAAGAACAAAGTTAGTGTATACGGCTACTAAAGCTCTTGAATATATGGCGTTAATAGCTCAAATATAAGTTAACATACTAAGGAACTGAATTAGTATAGCCTCCTGCCTATTAATTTATGCATTTTAACAAAAATCATGGCACACAAAAGATACGACAAGTACTTATCAGCGACATGGGTCGACAATAGGAATAAAATTGTGATTTTTGTTCCTATTACCGCCTATTTTTAATATTGAATTTTAAGCAAAATAAAATAGTATCTCACTAAAATGAATAATTACTTGTGTTCCTGAAAGTATCAAAAATGCATCAAAAGAACTAGAAGTTACATTAAAATGCTTGACGATATAATCTTCTGCTAAAAAAGAAACAAGAGTACTTACGCCATCGGGAATGCCACACTATGGAAAATGCACTAAGGTGCCGCGTCCACGGACGAAGTGAGCAATTATTATTTAAATCGTCGAGTTACGCACCCAAACAAGAGATGAACATTTGCAATACAAATACATCTACTTTTTTTTAAAGCAACCAATTGTGTAGATTTAATACATGACACAAAAATGATAGTTTTCTGAATAGGGCGGTAATGAGCGCGGATTTTAACGGGTCGTTATTAGGTGCGTTTACGTTAAGTGTTATCGAAAGATCTCAATATAACGTTATTTTGAAATTGATTAATAAAAATCAACTATCATGAGGACCGAATCAGCAAAATTTCAAAATCTATACCAATCCAACTACGATCTTAACATCGCAAGCCTGCAATCTTTGAGTACTGGTATTAAATACGAGGATCCACGGTTTCAGTTGAATTTGGTTCAGAAGGTAAGCAAGTAGTACTTCAGCTTCCCTCCTGCCTATCAGTATCTATACACACTATGCCGAAGGTACGGGACGGAATTTCCGCGGCTGATTTTACGTTCCAATGTATTCGGCTGATATATAATGGCACCATAAGGCATCGTTCACACCAAACGTATAATCTGCCGCTGACTGTGAGTATGCTCACTGTGTTGTAGTCAGCGACAACGCACTACGTTCGGTCCGGTGTGAACAAGAAGTTAAATGTATATTGAAAAGCGATAAACTGCGTAACGCGTGCTCACAGTCAGCGGCGGACAATACGTTTGGTGTGAACGATGCCTAAGTGCCGAATTTACGCTGTACGCTATAACGCAACGTAATTTCGGCATAATGTGTCGTCAGTAATCCAAATAGCATTGCAGGCGTAATTACGCCCAACTTCGGTCTCGTATCTTCGGCATAGTGTGTTCAGACACTTAGGTTCCGTACCCAAAGGGTAAATGACAACGGAACCCTACGACTAAGCCTCTGCTGTCCGTACGTTCATCCGTCTGTCAGTCAGCTGGCTTTATCTCAAAATAGGTAGACAGTAGACATTTTTACAGTGTGTATTTCTATTGCTGTTATAACAAAACATTATGAAAATTAAATCCCTCTCAATGAAATACTTCCCAAACAAGAAGGGGGCCGAGTCACCCGCGTCCGTAGGAGAATACCCTTCAGCGAATCCTTACACGTGGTCCCCGGGTGGTGCCGTGGTCTAGTGGTTATTATACCACCTGATTCAGAACCAGAGGTCCCGGGTTCGATTCCCAGCGAGGGCAAATTTTTTGCTCGGTTTGGTTGGTGGTAGGACTTGTTCTAAGTCCGCCTGGCAAGCTACCACCATCATGTCTAAGTCTGTCGCCATAACAACTTTGTTAACAGCATTGTTGTGTTCCGGCAGTTAGAGGTATGATAGCCAGTTTCTCTGTGTAAGAGGATTCGGGTTAAACTCGCTTCCATCTACGACCTAATTAATCATCACTTTTCATCAGGTGAGATTTGGGCCAAGAGTTCCCGTTTTGTATATAAAAAAAAGAAGAAACCAAGTCCGCTTTACACTTGGCCAGTTGGCCTGTTCCGTCCGTCCGTCCGTCCGTATGTCACAGCCACTATTCTCCGAAACTATAAGAACTATGCTTTTGAAACTTAGTAATTAGATGTATTTTGTGAACCGCATTAAGATTTTCACACAACAATAGAAAAAAAAATTGGGGGCCCCCATACAAAGAACTAAAACTCAATTTTTTTTTTCATCATACTCATACTTGTGGGGTATCTATAGATAGGTCTTCAAAAATGATATTGAGGTTTCTCATAGTGTGCGCGAGAGACACTTTCAAAGTGGAAAAATGCCCCCCCCCCTGTAACTCCTAAAATAAGACAATGATAAAACTAAAAAAAATATATGATGTACATTACCATGTAAACTTCCACCAAAAATTGGTTTGAACAAGATTTTGTAGGTAAGTAGTTATTTTTTAAACGTCATAAATCGTAAACCACAACTTTTGCTTATAAAATACATTTTATTTTTATTAAAACTTTATGCACAAGTAATTTGTACAAAGGCGGACTTAATGCCATAGGCATTTTCTACCAGTCGACCTTAGGGTGGTGCAGAGACAGCATGGTAGGAGCAACATAATTAAAAAACAAACCGTAAGGAAGAGAGAAAAATAAAATACATTTATAATAAATACATAGATACATACATACACATAAACATACAAGACAACACACATTAACAAAACTATACCTACAAGTTTGTATGGAACCCTCGTTGCGAAGTCCGTCTCGCACTTGTTTTTACTATTGATAGACACACGTTTGACCACTATCACACCTGACGACAAGTGATTATGTGGTCGAAGATAGAGCACGCTTTCCTAGAAGTAACCTATTCACTCTTGACTTAACGGCTCCCAGGTTGTAGCTATCAGGAAACACAGACTTCAGCAGGCAATTTCACTCCTTAGCTTATTTCTTCCATTTCTCATTTGTTGGGCTTCTTCAAGATTATTGACTAAGATGCTGTCCAAACCATTGTTTTTTTTAGGGATGAGATATCATCAAATGAGTTCTCCCGCTTTGGGCGGAGCGGGAGGGAGTGTCAGACTTTTACTGACTAAAACCCATCCATGTTCCTTCATTGCCCTTTGTGTTCCGTAGCCGCGGTATCTCTTTCGAATAGTCCCACAACTCCGGCAGGTGTAGGCCCTTTCGGGCCACTCTGTGTGCTGACTATCTTTGAGGCACGTGTGGAACACGAACGCACCGTCGCGTCGACACGGCCTGTTGTCATCAGACGGACGGACGGCGAGCTACCCATAGCTCACCATCCACAGGTCCGCGCCTACGGTGGCCTGAGGCCACCAGGTGGCCTCCAACGCCCACGGCGTCTACCGCGGCGGCCGGGACGAGCCCTATTACCATCTTTTTTTCTGTCTGCCGCGACGACACAACAACAAGAACTGATTTAAAATTATAATGCTTTCCAGAAAGAACTGGCCTCTGAGCGCCCTATCATCCCATCAACTAAATGCGAGAGACTGGCATACTACAGAGCATTCACATCATCGCAGTCTAAAACAGAGATAATAGTACCAAAATCACAGAACATTAACAAGTATGTATGATTGTGGTCCTCAGCATCATCAAATTCATCAAATCAGCCAAAAAAACTTTTTACAAAAAAAGTCAGTGCTTTTGTTAGTTTCTTCGTATTTTGACACCGACTTCCGAAATTAAAGTTATTTTTTATTTATTTATTTATTTAAACTTTATGTACAACAGTGTTACATGGGCGGACTTAATGCAACAATGCATTCTCTACTATTTTTACTTTGTAGTGTTATTTTTTTATTTATTTGGAAGTCGGTAGTATTTTTTTGTAAAAAGTTTTGTATTTTTTTCACTTTTTAGTGGTATCCCATCGTCAATCCAATTCCAATAACCACCCTCTTACCGCAACTTTTGCATCATATGATCATATAAGCTTAGTTAAAATGGCGGTTAGACAGTATAGCCAGCATTAAAGTAAGTAACAACGTGGCTATTGTTTGTAAGCACTGACCTCTATTAAACACTAGCTGTCCCCCGCGGCTTCGCTTCCGTCAACTGGTAACTTTCTTATTTTTTTTACATAAAACTTTCTGCTGATAATAACAAACACAACAAAAAAGAATTAGCGAAATCGGTTCAGCTGTTCTCAAGATTTGCGCTTAACAACACATTCAGCGATTCATTTGTATATTATAGATTAGAAGTCAGTGTTTGTAAGGAATAGTCAGTCTTTCTATCTTTATAAATTAAAACTTAGTCTCAAGACTCATTGTACTGTACGTTTAAAGTTTATAAATTTATTGTATTACTTTATGATTTTCTCTTTCAGTTTTCTGTGGTTTTATGCTTTCAACATGCTGTTTAAGAGCTGGCCACATGGGTTTGTTCACTACTTCTTTGCTGCATACGCACCAGAGGAGCACATGTTTATTTCGAAAATGGTGCCTCTTTGTTGGGGTGCGTTAAAAACTTTATTATTATGTGAATTGTACATCTTGATCATTACTCTTGTAGTTCTCCCATTGTAAGGCAAAGGCGATATCTCATACAAATCTCAAAACATAATCTCATTAAGAATCACGCTTGCTCAGGATTGGTTGGCGATTTCTGAATCTAGTTTTCGTCACTATGCCTGACCCTAGGTCAGGGATGACCGAGACAAAGTCTACGAAAGAGCGAGCTTACCCAAAAGTAGCCTGTACACTCTAACTTTGAACATATTAGGGTTGTAAGCGTTCGGAAGCACAGACGCATGCTGAGAGTTCCACTCCTTTGCAGTGTGATACTACAAATAACTGCTAACTAAACATTATCAACTCATATCGTTGCCCTGTTTCTCTCGCGGTCATAAGCGCGACCGCCGAGTGTGAAGTACTGGTATCGATCCCCAAGTCGGGTAAAAAGGGCTACAGGATTTATTATGAGCTAGCTGACCCGTGCAACGTCATCTGCGTAACATTTTTCATTACTGCTCTGCTCCTATTGGTCTTAGCGTGATGATATATAGCCTATAGCCTTCCTCGATAAATGGGCTATCTAATACTGACGAATTTTTCAAATCGGACCAGTAGTTCCTGAGATTAGCGCGTTCAACCAAACAAACAAACAAACTCTTCTGCTTTATAATATTAGTTTAGATTTCGTAGAAGCAGCCCGAAGTTTGGAAGTTTGTGGTATAAGGCTGCGTTTCCACTAGAGATGTGCGAGGTTGCGTAGCGAAAAATGTGATGGTTAAGAACAAATAGAATCTTGAATAATGAGTAAAACTACTTCAATAACAGAATAAACGCAATACCTCTTATATTGCGTTTATTCTGTTACACGTCATATTGTAGTCAAGCTGGTTTTATTTTCAGGTGTAAAATATTTATTCGTTATGGTTGGGTTTCTTGAAATGATTTCATGTGTGGATTTGATGGTTGTGATGTTCAATTACATATTCTTTGGAATTATTTCGAAGAATCCTTGGAACAGGTAATTTAATCATAAATATAGGTATGCCTAAAGAAAAATTATTTGCCAAATAGGAGTCGGAATAGAATACGAAGATTTCCGTGTCATACACTGAAAAAGTGACGTTTCCTGTGTGGTTATATTTGTTGTTATATTAACAAGAGAAAAAGACGCTATGTAGAGGGATTCTTCTGTAAAGTTTGCGTATTTCTTGGCAAACCATTTTTGAAATAGATCCTAACCTAGGTACGTCGTTTTATTCAACCAAACTTCATTTCGAATTTATTTTTTTCAGATGTGTTAGTAAAACCTACTTTGATGAAAAATTCAATACTACAATACATTGCTACGAGATGCAGGAATTTGCAAATATTTTAAAAAAGTCACATTTGATTGATGGACCTTTTTATGTTCATAAAGATACCGGCGAATATTTTCAAGTGGCCCAAGTGGCTTACTACCGGTAATATTTTTTTTAAGACTATATCAGTCGCTAACGACTGGGAAAAAAATTCGTGGAAGTGAAACGAGTGCGCGTTTTGTTCGTCCAGCTCTTTTGGCCTTATTTCTCTACGCCTTTTTTCTTATGACTTTTTTTTTTTTGGGACAAGCTCGTCACACATTCCCAGCCACTGCAACTCCTGAAAGCCAGAATCAACAGTGGCGACCACCAGAAAAACGCCGAGCTAATGAAACCCGATGTGTCCCGGAGAAACGATGCAACTGTCTTGGATCCCGCAACGAAATTAATCAGAACAGTACAGCGGAGGAGTAGGAAAAAATAAATATAATTTTCACTTCCCTCCTTATCAAGCAGGAGACAGATTAGAGCTAGGCCAACTGACGGACTAAATAGTTTTGCAATTTTTTGTGGATGATGGAATCTAGCCTATTGTGGCGATATTTGATGTACTCCTCAAAGAGGTTAGCTACCGCTAGAGAGGTGCCGCAGCAGGATCCTCACCTTTCCTTATCCTCACATCTTATGGGAGTGTATTTTTTGGCAGATTGAACGGAATATAATGTTAGATAGTATTCAGGATACATCTGGAGTAGTCTACAATGCGGGCCTTGTAGAGTCCAGAACAAATTTCCGTGCGTTGAAGCAATTTCGCCATACCTATTACTGGAATCAAAAGTAGCTCACAATTTAGGGCCAGGTGCTTGGCAACTGAGCTGAACCCAGTTGTATATTTAGTTTGGTGCCTAGCTCTATTCTGTCTCCTGCTTGATGAGGAGGGATTCGTCGGGCTTCATTAGCTCGGCGTTTATTTTGGTGGTCGCCACTGTTGATTCTGGCTTTCAGGAGTGTCAGTGGTTGGGAATGTGTGGCGGGCTTGTTCCATAAAAAAAAAACCTCACCGTTCGCGTGATACGGTTATTTTGGGAGATACTTTCTAGAAACCGGGTAACTTTCTTTCACGGTATTTTTTGAATGAATGAATGAATTAATGAATGATCATTTATTTCTGAGTGTATGGTACATGTAAGGTCTTAAAATTAAACAGTCAGTCAAATTTTAAAATTGATGTTGTATTTTATTTTTCAATTCCAGGGCACTAATTGATCGAATAGCTAATAGCTGGGATTTTTCTGTTTTCTTTGTCGTATGGGGTTTTGTTCAAATATTACAAATCTACGCTTGGAAGAGGCTTTTTTGGAAGGTCAGTTTTTTAAAATTAACTTGAAGTAAAGTTGTGATACAGCAACACCTAAATGAAATTGCTTTAGAAAACTGTCTTTTGATATGATTTGCCTACATGGAAGTCGATACTGTGCAGTCATTGAGGCAAGATTGATTTACAAACTTATCACGACATATTATAAAACAAAGGCACCCACTGCGTCTATCTGTCTGTTCACGATAAACTCAAAAACTTCTGAACGGAATTTCATGCGGTTATCACCCATAAATGGGATTTTTTATGAGAATTTTTTTAGTGTGTAATTTGTCGACCTCCGTGTAAATTGGCTGGAATATGACGCTAATTTTATTGTTACCCAAGGTATCAAAAATTTGCACCCTTGCAAAACTGGGCTGGGTCGCTAGTAATAATCAATAAGTACCTATACGATACAATATTTATTTCTCAAACTTCAGTTTTATATTACAATCATCACACGGCCACATCAATGTGGCCTCGACCCCTGAACTAGGATTCTCTAACTAACTCCGGTTACATGGATCAGAGTGAGGAAGCTTAAAGACCGCGATTACTGCAGCTTATATATAGGTACATTGATTTGCTAAAAGCAAAATAAAATTAAAATATATCGTAAAAATAAATACAGTTATTAAAGATACAAACAAGGTTTATACAAAGTGGTTATGATAATACGACAATAAAATAAAATTCGCATACTTCAAGACATTCTCAGACTACATATAAAAAATCATTTGAATATATCCAGTAGTTTAGTCACAGGAAATTATTTTTCATTTTTAACATTTGCTACACGATGTATGTATTAATAGGGAAGTACTGACAGGTTAACGACCCCCGCATCGGTATGCACATCAAAAGATTAAAGACACATTTCCAACCAGCACCATAATAGTTTTTACATTTGATTCAGTGCAAATTATACCTTACGCGCTATTGCTACTCTATCACAGGTTAGTGAACCATTTATAAATGGTGTTCTATTTTCTTTCCACTTTTATGTCATTTAATTTGTTTGAAATTTTATTTTTTTTAATTTTGATTTTAGGGTTTTTTTGATAGCTTACAATTGTTCATATGAACTAGTATTGTCAATGTTTTCATTTATTGTCGTATTATCATAACCACTTTGTATACAGACTCTTACATTTATAATATTGGGTAGTGCGAAAAAAATATTTTATATTTGCAGGCTCTTCATTACAGTCAATGGGGAATTAATTTTGTAGACCTCTGTGCGTTAGGATATTTGATGTTTGCGCGCTATAGCAGCATATATCCAGGGCCACCGGTTCAAAATGAGGGCACAAAGAAACATAAAAGATGGGACATAGGATTTGTGGCTGAATTTTGGGTTAGTATATTAAGCGTTAAGTTCTAATAAAACGAAGTTACCGATTTCCGCCTTCAAGAAAATGACTTAAGGTCGGAAATCCACCTCATTCCACCGGCCCCCTTCTACCATCGGACATCCAGACGCACTGCAACTTACCATCCCTACCTTGTAACTATTCCACGAAATCGCACTAAGCGTTTCCAAACGTCTTTTATAAAGCGCACAGCAAAGGAATGGAACTCTGCCTGCGTCTGTGTTTCCGAATGCTTACAACCCTAATCTCTTCAAAGTTAGTGTAAATAGGCTCCTTCTGGGTAAGCTCGCTCCATGTAGACTTTGTCTCTGTCATCTGATCATCTCTGACCAAGACAAGTCAAGAGCAAACCCATCTCAAATAAAATAAAAAAAAGATACGTCCGTTCCTCTTACAGTGGCAGATTGTGAGGATCACTTTGTTTAAAATTCATTCAGTCTACAACAAATAAACTGATGGCTTCAAAACTCTCAGCCTCAGAATATTAGCAAATGTTATTACTAGAGCAAAGTTTTTATGAACGAAAAGCTACCTAAATGAATATCATTAATGCCTTTAAATTGTATTTTATCTCCTTGACTTTATTGTATTTTGGATTATATAATCTCTTTCACAACTGTTATTCAATTAGCGTTAATGTAATGATAACCAATATTTTTAACAACTATATTTGTACGCCGGAAACGGCAGAATATTTGGGACGTAATACATAATATACATAACAACTTTGTACAATATTCTGACAAATAAATGCATTCTATTCTATTCTAAAATTATGGTCGCGTTCTTACAGCACGTGAAGCTTCATGTGAGCGGTTTCATTTTTACACATTCGTGCGTTTTATTTTTACAGGGTGTTGACCTCGCAATGCTTGCAGAATCGGTTACTGCCCCTCCTATAGTCCACGTTCTAACATCGAGAAGTACTCAAGAGGTAGTACTTATGATATTTTTATGTTTATTGTGCTTGGCACCAATCACGTAACAAAATTATTATAGCACCACATTACTTGTCTACGTTGTTGAAAATATTTAATTGGATATTTTCGGACTCCGGGGCCATTATTTTTGAATTTGCCTTCATTGTCCACATAGTACTAGAGGCCGGATCTAGGGCCATACCGTCTGAAATCTAAACAAGATTACAGACGGTATGGTAGCATGAAATTTAAAAAAAAGAGCTTTTTTGCCATACCATAGTAAAATATTTCAACCAAATTAGTGACCTCATCCGCACTAAACGGCTGTCGCAGTATAGTGGGAGTTGGAGGACTCGTGTGTGAGAGACAAGAAAAACCAACGAAACAAATCTGCATCGCAACATAAAGAACTGCGACGCCATCTATCTAACTTGCGGCGAACTAAAATCCTAAATCGCGCAAGCAGAGTTTACCATGCGATTTGAACATTTACAGCCCGAATATGAACTATCGGGCGGTAGCCCTCCCGGCACAACATCCACCTATGCGGAGGATCCTCCCTTTTCAATGATCCATAGATTTCAACGACATGATTTTGTAAATCCAAGTACGTTGCCCCCCAATGCGCGGGGCCCATAGCATTCGCTACTCTTGCTACATGGTTAATTCAATATTGACACCATGGTAATCGGTAGCTGGGTTGTGGAAGTCAGATAGGCATTCATTTAGAGCCAGGCCACAAGCACCAAGGGACATATACAACTGGGATTAGCCTAGTTGCCTAGCACCACGAATAATATGAAAAAATAATGGGTCGTAAATTTGTGAGTTAATTTTGATTCTAGTAATAGGTGTGGCAAAATCGCCTGAACGCACGGATTTGGTTCTGGTTTCTACAATGTTCGTATAGTAAACTACTCCAGATGAAACCTGAATACTATCTAACATAATATTACGTTCTAATCTGTCTCCTGCTTGATAAATAGGAAAAAAAATATAATTTCCACTTCAATCATCATTTTTTTTTTCCTACTCCTCCGCTGTACTTTTCGGATTAATTTCGTTGCGGGATCCAAGCTAGTCGAATCGTTTCTCTGGGATTCGTCGGGCTTCATTAGCTCGGCGTTTATCTGATGGTCGCCACTGTTAATTCTGGCTTTCAGGAGTTGCAGTGGTTGGGAATGTGTGACGCGGTTCTCCCAAAAAAAAAGCGTTCGTTTATTCTGGAAACCGACACCATCATAATTGAAAAATAAATAGTTTGACTTTTAGTGATTGGCAACTTGGCATATTCCATTTGCAAACGTTAGTCTATTCGTTTAGCTTTCAGTGCGCTTGTCTATGACAGCGGAATGCAGAAACTGAGATCTTTAACCAATGGAATTGCATAAGATTTCCGCATAAAATCTACATGCTAAATTTCAGCTTCCTTCGACCAGTAGTTTCGGCTATGCGTTGTCTGTAAGCCGCTCAGTAACGATTTTATATATTAGGATTTTTAGTTTCTTGTTCTTCGCAATCCAAAGTCCCCAGTCTGCGCAGGTCTTTATTTTGACTACTACTATTAAACCGTGATAAATATATAATGTACGTATTTACAGATTGACCCAACTACGGACAGTGCAACAATGTTAATATCTAACGCATTCATATACGTGTTCCGAGGTCTGCTGACCATATGGGTCAAGGTGTATTGTGAGAGGTTGATTAATACGGAGATGCCTGATTCACAATTTAGTAAGTTCACTTTTCTATCTCCGCTCGTGGCTTAACAATAACTGTTGGTCTATGGATGGGTGACCATCTAAACATACCGAGTTTCCTCCGTGCCTCGTAAAGTACGTTAAGCCGTTGGTCCCGGCTGTCATTTTTAGATCTTTAAATTTCGTTACGGATTGTCAGAAGCCAGTAAATCTGACTCCAGTCTTGTCAAGAAGTACCGTGTCACCCAGTTAAAGGGTTGTCTAGGTCTGGTAGGCAGCCGCTCCACGTAATACACTGGCATTCAGCTTAAGCCGGTTTGACTGGAAGCCGACCCCAATATTGTTGGGAAAAGGCTAGGCAGATGATGACTCTATCGTCATTATGAATATAAGAGATGACGTCAACGAACAGATGGATAGATTGTTTGACATATTATGTGATATCGTTACGATTGACAGGACGAGTGGGAAGAAAAAAACTTGGTAGGTGACTCCTGTGCCATAGTATATGTATTTTTATATTTGTGATGGTTTTGCTCTTGACTCTAGTCTTGGTCAGAGATGACAGAGACAAAGTCTACGATGGAGCGAGCCACTTACCAAGAAAGAGCCTGTTCACGGAGTTTTTTTTCATATTATGGATCAATTTTGACTGCTCCTTGGCTTTTGGTCGTAAACGTGACTGCCGAGCGTCTTGAGTTCAATTCATCATCTTGTTGCCCTTATCCCATATTACTTGGGGTCGGCGCACCACTTTTTTTTTCTTCCGCTCTGCCTTTAGCAGCCAACTATCACTAACTCCCTTTTCTTTCATAGCGCTTTTAACACAATCCATCCATATTTTCTTTGGCCTTCCTCTCCCTCTCCATCCATCACCATTTATGTTCATTACTCTTTTAGTTAAGTGCGTTTCATTTCTCCTCTTCAAATAACCATACCAAGAAAAGCGATTACCTTTTAACTTTTCCGTCACTGGTGCCATTTTTATACCCACTTTGAAACTACCTTCTTGGGTTCGATTCCCAAGTGTTATTAGATTTATCCGTTAGGAATTTATCTAAAATAGGCCGGAGTTTGGAAATAGGTGGTGTGATTAACCCGTGCCTCGGTTCGCATCTTCCGCCGTTGGTACTTAAACCATCTTGAAAATGTATGAGAGGAAGACAGAGCTATACAAGACACACACCACTGATCTTTTGTCACTATGCACTATTTGCCTTTCACTCATTGGTGGCACATTGATGGTTTCGGCCCCAAAAGAGATGTTCCAAAATGTATGGAGCCTGGGCCAAGTCTTTGTACACGATACAAAGAAATCGGGAAATACGTTTTAATCAGTTCAGTTTATTTGCTGGTAAAACACAAGAAATTACACATGAAATTGCACACACAACAAAAACCCGTAATGGCAATACGCTATCGTTTTGATTTGAACGACGTTTGACATACCTAATATATTTATGTCATGTTAATTTACCGACAACGAGACAAAAGTGATTGAAGTGACATTGTTGTGACAGCTGACAGATAACTTTCTATGATCTATGGTTTACATCGGTGCGACGCCATGTTGAAAATTGATGAAAGTAATTTCATCAGTCAAATGAATTAATTATCTATATTTTTCTTGAATTCTGATGATTCTTTTTTTTTGAGGTAGTGTAAATAGACCTGGCCCATTTTGAAACATCTCCTTTGGCACATTATAATGTGGGCTAGTTTTAGGTCTGCAAATCTGCAAAATGTGCACAGTATTAGACAAATCGGTTTTTTGTTTCAGATGAAAAATCTTGGTTCTACTTATGGCCCATATTTTGGCAGCAATTCTACCTGGGCGATATATATAGCTTGCTTTATATGATCTTCTCCATGTTCTGTGAATCGTTAATTCTTGTAAGTATAAAGGTAGTATTCAGGTTGACTGGTAGTTGCATGTTTTTCTTCCGATGTGACGTTCTGTTAATCAATCTTTGCAAATTATGCAACGATATGATCTCTTGGTAAAGCTTGTGGTTTTAATTAAGAGTGTGTATTCCGTCCACTAGCGCCGCCAATCGTTTTTTATTATTTGTGGTAAATTTAAGACACGTAGATAAAAAACCGCTCTGTAGTGCACTAAAGAAATGTATCTATTATTTTTTGACAGCTATTTTTAATACATAACTCATGGCTAAATAGCCAAAACGGCAATTATTGCTAAAAGTGGCCACTTTTAGCAAAAATATCGACTTTGGCAACTATTTATGTTCTAAAGTACAAAACATAACTCTCAAAACATAAGAAATAATTTATATCAATCGCTTTTATGTTCTCCATATTGCACCTACCACTATTTGTCTCTACATCACCCAAAGGTTGACTGGTAGAGAATGCCTATGGCATTAAGTCCGCCTCTGTACATTTGTGCTTAAAGTGTTAAATAAATAAATAAATAAATAAATAAATACATTTCTTCAGTGCACTACAGAGCGGTTTTTTATCTACGTGTCTTAAATTTACCACAAATAATAAAAAACGATTGGCGGCGCTAGTAGACGGAATACACGCTCTTAAGATCGTCGTTTTGTAGAGTAGTCGATTTTTTTCAGATATTTTCTACGTCCTGAGTTCGTGAATAAACACTGCTAGTTCTGAACACGAAGTCCTGGGTACAATTTCCTTAATAATTTTCTTATTATTAGACTTATTAACTGAAAATGTTCAATTGCAACCCGGATTTGTGCCCAGTTTTAACTTAAAACTTAATCACTACACATTAATCACAACATGTTCAATGTTCTTTTTTGTGAGAAGTTGTCAAATGACTCTTCGACTTAAACTCTGGGCGGAGAGGAAAGGAGTCTCAGATTCTTACTAACTAATTCCCATCCGTGTTCCTCTTATTTTCCTTTGCGTTCCAGGTCCGTCGTTTCTTCAAACAAATCTCACAGTCCAGTTGTTGACTTAACAAATTATTTTGATCTCAACTAACATATTTTTGCAATTTATCTGCTACAGGTTGTAACAAATCTTTGTATAACTGAAACAGTGGTGTGTGAGTGGCCAAAAATTAAACGTTGGCAAGTTACAGTGGTATCAACTCTGATCGGAATATTACTTCATGCCTATACAACTATAGATGTAAGTATGGAACCGCTTTGTTTCAGTTTTCTATCTTAAAAATTAGTAAAAAAGGTTTGTAAGACAAACCTTTTTCGACAAGTCTAGTCTTATCACCCAAAGAGGAATGGAACGGTAAAGTCCTTTCAAACTCCTTGGTCAACTGTTTCAAAGATTTGGAGTTTCCATTTTTCTAAAGGAGCTGTCGTAGGCCACTCGGCATCTTTTTGGATTTTTCAAAGTTACGGCGTACGATCTAACATGCATACGACTATATGGGTTAAGAGCACTTCAAGAAACATGAAACGTTAGTAACAGGGTGATTATTAAGTTGCCGAAATATTTGAATTTAAAGTCGCTATGTGAGAACAATATAAATCAAAGGCAACATGACACTTTACATGGCCCCATGTGTCTTTTTTTGTTTGTTGAAATGTGCTCTACTCATAAATGATCTCCGGATGAACTTGGACAAAACCCAGGTTATGTTCAACGAACTCGTTACCCCGGGACCGATTGTTGTCAATTCCGGTGCTCTTAAGGTTTTTTGAGAATACTTGTACTTCGGGCAGACTTTGCAGTTTGCTAAGAACAGCTTTGAGAGAGAGGCTAACAGAAGAATTCAGCTGGGTTGGCAGCGTTTGGGAAGCTTCGCTGAGTCTTCTCGTCAGGTATTCCACAGAGCCTAAAGACTAAGGTCTTTAATCAGTGCGTCCTGCCTGTTATGACTTACGGAGCCGAAACGTGAACACTCACGGTACGGCTAGTCCATAAATTCAAGGTCGCTCAGCGCCCTCAGGCTAGGTGGAGTGACGATCTTCGCAGGGTTGCTGGTAGCAGCTGGATCAGAATTCAGAGTTGCTGGTGATCGAGCCAAATGGCGTGCAATTGGAAAGGCCTATGTCCAGCAGTGGACTGTTATAGGCTGATGATGATGATGATGATAAATGCATGTTAGATCAGCCGTACTCAACCTTTTTTCTCTCTGGGCCACATTGCTTTTCAACTATAGTCATGATGGACTGCAATATCGTACAATAAAATAAAATTCAATATTTTAATAGTAACTACTTACATGAATGAGACTTTTGACTTTGTGACAAAAGGATTTTTTTCATATGGCGTAGGCCAACTTTTTCGAGGTGAGGAATAGTCTCAGCCCATCGTTAAAGAGATAATCAGTACAGAATAGATACATGCGCATTGATATACTGACTAAATTATCAATAATGTGCATACAGGGCCACACCGAAAAGCTTGAGGTTGAGTATAATAGCAACATAAAAAAAACGAAATGGAGGCTAATGGGGCTTGGACAGGGTACATTGCATGCTGAACAGATAACGATGAGACAGTGGCAACCGCGTGCCAGAAGACGAAGCGTCAAAAAGCCTCCCACACAGTGGACCGATTACATTTTTAAGATCGTGGCAATCCGTAAAATGCGACACGCACAGGACTGGTCGGCAGCAGCAGATGTCTATCAGCTGAGATGATGATGATTATTTCAAATTAAGAATGTTTAATTAATTAATCGTTTCTCCTTATCATCCTTTTTACAGACGCGAGCTATTTTATGGATTTACGGCAAAGGAATAGCAACATTGGTGGAGGTTGTTTTCCTCTATTTTCTGTATCCAGTGGGGAGACTAGTGGATGATTTTACGTTCCATTATGGCGTGCGACCTACGAAATTGAAAATTTTGAGCATGCAATTCGTGCCTGTATATTATGTGGTAAGAAATATTTTTTAGATTCCCGAACATCTGCAATCTGCATGATTATCATCTGCCTAGCCTTTTCCCAATTAAATTGGGGTTGGCTTCCAGTCAAACTGGATTCAGCTGAATACCAGTATTTTAGGTGGAGCGGCTGCCTACCAAACCTACACAACCTATTAACTGTGTAACACGGTATTTCTTGGCAAGACTGGAGCCAGTTTTACTGGCTTCTGACAATCCGTAACGACTGCCAAAGATCTACAAATGACAGCCGGGACCAACGACTTAACGTGCTTTCTGAGGCACGGAGGAAACTCGATATGTTAAGATGGTCACCCATCCACAGACCAACCTTGGCAGGTATTGCTTAAACTTGAATATCGACCCGTGCGGCTGTTGTAATTCAGCCACGAGCTCCTCCGTCCGCATGATTAATGGAACCTTTATAGTGTTACGCGCCAGAATTAATGCCTGAAACACAACGTACTACTAACGCCATCTAGTATCGAGTAGTGGAATTAATTGAGTCATGATCTATCTAGATTTTTCTATGCTAGAACATTCTCGATGTTTCGACATCTGATCAGTCAGGATCGGTATGTACCCGAACATCGTAGATGTTTCCATACTCGAAGGTTCTGGAAATAACTGTCGGACTATTGAGGTGCGCATCGCTACGACTGAGTCAGTATTGAATTGGCGATAGAAGTGAAACTTCAGAAGTGATCTTCAATTGCGAATTAAGTGAAGTGAAGTGTTCAGTGGTGCAATTGTGTGTTGCTATTAGTGTGTTTGAAGTAATAATTAGTGTTGATAATTAAAGTGTCATTTTTGGTTAATTAATCGGATACTATTGGACCGATTTTGTTGGATATTGGTATACTTATGAGTCTGCTACTACTTTAGGGGAACAAATTACAAAGTGTTTGAGAGTGTTCCGTGTCTACCTTATATATTTTACTTATTTTTATTTCACAGTTCAAAATTTACATCATGTTCACCGCTTTCTACGATGTTATGAGGACAGAATCTGTTGGGGAAGAGAACAGCCATTACATCTGGTCCTGGTCTCTGATGGTGATACCTATCGTTGTGGGGATTTTGATGACTATGTTCAAATATCTCGTTGTACATAGACTGGTAATTATCTAAACTTTTTAATTTTTGAACCACCTGTCTGTTAGGTTGACGAACTAAGCTGGTACAAAGCGCGAAAAACCGGCTAAGGAAACATCACGCTACGACCAATAGGAGCAGAGCATTCATTGAAAAGGACAATGGCAGCCACCTATACATTAATTAAGCTGAGATTAAATTCTTGCGTCTTTTAATGAAAAATATCTTGTTTAACTCGGCGTCACTTACTGAATTAGTTTGTGCAACCTTTTTATTTTTCCCTCCCTGTAAGGTACATTTCCACTTAAAAATAAACAGTATAATTCATTTATTCCGTTTAGTTAAAATAACAAACTAAAACTGATTTTATTACAATAATGCTGGACTTACTGGCACTTGGCCGAATAAATATAGAATGGCAACACTAAACGTCAATGGAAAAATCAAATTACTTTTCATTTAAAATGTATTTTTTATCCGGCCTTAACTAGTAATTGTGATAATTTGAAAAAAAAAAACGTAGAAAAATAATGGAACTGCCTTCGTATATAAGTCACTTTTAGACGATCAAATCAAATTCAGCTAAGGTCTCGCCATTGTTCTTTGACGCGGCATCTGCCGCGCTGGAGATAGGGTCGGTGGGTGTGTTATGTTGCAGAACAACCTGGCTGCTCTTGTCGCTAGCGCGGCAGGATTAGCTTCATCTATTTGACTGACAGACCTTGACTATTCAAAAGTGCCTGTAACTGGTCTATTTGAAATAAAGGAATTTGTATTTGTATTGTATTGTATTGACGTAGAGGAAATTGATCGGTTCAGCCAGTTAATTCATGAAATAAAATTGTTTTTATAAAGTTTGGGGGCCGAGTCACCCGCGTCCGTAGGAGAATACCCTTCAGCGAATCCCTACACGTGGTCCCTGGGTGGTGCTAAACAGGTGACACTAACCGCCTCCGTGGTCTCGTGGTTATACCACCTGATTCAGACCCAAAGGTGGTTCGATTCCCAGCGGGGGCAAATTTTTTGCTCGGTTTGGTTGGTGGTAGGACTTGTTCTAAGTCCGCCTGGCAAGCTACCACCATCATGTCTAAGTCTGTCACCATAACAACAATGTTAACAGCATTGTTGTGTTCCGACAGTTAGAGGTATGATAGCCAGTTCCTCTGTGTAAGAGGATTCCGGGTGAAACTCGCTTCCATCTTCGGCCTAATCATCACTTTCCATCAGGTGAGATTTAGGCCAAGAGATTCCCCGTTTTGTATTAAAAAAAAAAAAAAAAAAAAAAGTCATCATCATCAGCATCATACCAACCGAATGACGTCCACTGGCTGGACATAGGCCTCCCCCAAGCGCCGCCACAACGACCGGCCCTGTGCGTCTCGCATACATCAGCTACCCGCGACCTTCACCAGGTCATCGATCCACCTTGTGTGAGGTCTTCCAACGCTGCGTTTTCCGGGACACGGTCGCCACTCCAGAACTTTTCGGCCCCATCGACCATCTGTTCTGCGAGCAATGTGCCCTGCCCACTGCCATTTGTTTTTGACGACCTTTCGGGCAGTCGGGCTTTATCGGTTACCTTGGTTCTCTTGCGGATATCATCATTCCTGATTGGATCACGCAAGGAAACTCCAAGCATTGCCCTCTTCATTGCATTTTGAGTGACTTTAAGCCTTCTGATGAGGCATTTCTAAAGTAGATATGTTCATTTATTCCAGCCCTGGAGTTTTATGATACGCCCTGTACCAAAATGGGGACCGCGTGACTTTTCAATAAGGCAACTAAGAAAGCAATTTGATTCAAGATTTGTAAGTAAACAAAAAAAATACGATGCTCTTTATATCATAACTAGGGATTGACTTAATTTAAAAATTGCTATTGGTTTAAAAAATGCTAGTTATTTTAATGGCTACATTCCAGATGCTTATAATCAGATTCACGTTTCACCACAGAACTACGTAATTTTTGTGTTAAAGTAAAAGTAGGCTATCGCAATTGGCGATTGTATAGCATCTTGTCAGTAAACGATTTTTCGTAAAGGCGCAGTCCCACCGCGGTGCGTGCTGTGCAAGGGCACGCGGCGCATTTTAGCTGCGTCGATTTTTTTCTTTGGGTCTATGTTTCCACTGTAGTACACATTACACACGCCTCCGATCCACAAGGCGTATGTCAAAACTGTGCTGCGAAACAGTTGTACATAGTGTATAGTGTGTACCGCATGCACACTCACAGCGTGCATGGCATTCATAGCGTTGTGCTATGTGAATTGATGACAATGACTATTGATTCTTGGTGCGTCCGTGGGTTGCAGTGAACCGAATCTTAACACACGTGCGTTGCGTCTCCGTGTACCGCTGTGGGTCTTGGTCTTCTTGGTGGGATCCAGACAAACCACCTACACACAATATTCTTCTTTATAAGTACCTGTTAGTCTATAAAACATTGGGTTGTATTTTATTCTGTTACAGTACATTGATTTTGAAGCACCAAGACTTCTCAGTCGCTACCTTTTATCGAAGAAAGAGACCAAAGTGTACAATGTTGATGTTCGGTACGATTACCAGAAAAGAACTGCTATTACCAAGGCAGTTGGTTTTGGCGAACATAATGAAGAGAAAAAAGAAAAAACTTCGTGAAAGCTGAACAATTTTCTTGTAATTTGAAACAGTTTGATCTTTTAGGTTAGGTTTTCAAAACGATGCCGCTAGCAATCAGATACATGCGTCAAATTTGAAACCTCTTATAAAACCCTCTTTTTGGTCGGGGTTAAGGGTGGATTTCATCAATGGAACTGAACGCGATCAACATATGAAGCATGTTTACAAGCTGTCAATGTCACTATTTTCTATGGAATATTGACACTGACAACTCTTGAACGCAGTTTAGATGTACTGATCGCGATCAATTTCATTATTCAAATCTGCTCTTAATCCGTCTAATTCCTAAGTTGTGTAATTTAATTAAATTTATGCGCCCCGGCAATTTTCGTTCCGATTTCCGATTAAACAAAATTGAACGACCAACTGATTGAAAAAGAGCAAAACTATGATGGAAGAACTGTTTTAGTTTTATAATTATTTCAACAGAGCTTACACAAATAATGTGCCGTAAATAGACTGCTTATGCGGTTAAGTGTAGTATTGCAAAGTTAAATTAACATTAAGCAATAGAATTCCTGTAAAATCTCGTTAATTAAGCTTCAATATAAATGAACACTGTTGTTTCAAATTATCTGTTAGCTTTGCCGAATTGCACAAGTAGCCTTAACTTTCTAAATATAAACTAAGACTAACAATTAAGTGATATTTATGTGTGTGTTTATTTTTGCTATAGCTGTAATGATCATGGGCTCTAAAATTGCCACTTATGCAGAATGAGAAAGCACGTCACGCTACCAATCAACTTTAAACCTATTGCGTTAGCTATAAAGATGAAAATTAAATTTGACAGATTGTTCTGTGGTTAATATTATGATTCTGCTAAAGTGACCTTTTTAAACCCGCTGAGGAGCAATTCTCGTATTTTTAAAAGAACGCCTTTTACATATATTTTACATAATACGAGAATTGCTCCTCTGCGGGTCGCATTCGGATCGCGGTCGCAGATGAAAACTATTTATTATTATAAACACCTCTAACTTTTAGACATTGATGTTCATTGATAAGATATTGCGACGCGTTTGTAAAACGAAAGTTGGCCTTGTTATCTGTGTTAATTGAATAAGTTTATATAAGTTTAAACTAAAAAATATTCGGCTTTTATTTTAGACTAGCATTTTCGAAGTTTATATTCTGGTTCAACTCGATAACCGATAAAATCTATCAAATTATAGTATTCTAGACGTTAAATTATGAATGAGTACTGAACAGGCATGGGGCTATAAAATTATTAACAGAATCTTCGAATCCGCCGCGGCGATCCGAAAGAACATAAATTACTATAACTCATAAAATGATTGATTAAAAATCTTTGAGAAATGTGAAATCTTTTCGCTTCGAAACTCCGTAAGTAATAAAATTAAAAACGATTTAATTTTTGCAAGATTTACGGGTTTCTTTTTACGGTTCCGTAGCCAAATGGCAAAAACGGTACCCTTATAGATTCGTCATGTCTGTATGTCTGTCTGAATAGTTTCCGCGAGAGACACTTCCAAAGGGTAAAATGTCTCTGGTAAAATGTGTCCCCCCCGTAACTTGTAAAACAAGAGAATGGTAAGTAGTTTTTTTTTAATACGTCATAAATCGTAAACCGCAACTTTTGCTTATAATATAATGCCTACAGGTTTGTACGGAAAGTCAGAAGCCAGAAAATTTGACACCAGTCTTGACACGGATTACCGTATTACCCCAGTTAATGGGGTGTGGAGGTCTGGTAGGCAGCCGCTCCACGTAAAATACTGGTATTCAGCTGAATCCGGTTTGACTGGAAGCCGACTCCAATATAGTTATGAAAAGGCTAGGCAGATGATGAGGTTTGTACGGAACCCTCGCTGCGCGAGTCCGACTTGCACTTGGCCGGTTTTTTTATCTGTTTCAAAAACTTATTGTAAGTTATTGCTAATCCAATAAGATTATTTCTGTAATTTTATAGCTTTTCGTTCAGCGCGTCAAAAAGGCCAATTTAGCAGAATCATATTTGAGTCATAATATTAACAACACAACAATCTGTCATTAACGCATTAGGTTCAAGGTTGATTGGGAAAATTTGACAGTGACGTGTAGCGTGATGTGCTTTCTGATTCTGCTAAAGTGGCCTTTTTAGACCCTCTGATGATAGAGTGAAACTCAACTCGTGACTAAATAATAACAGCCGCACAGGTCGATCTTCAAGGTTAAGCAACGCTTGCCGTGGTTGGTCTGTGGATGGGTGACCATGTTAACATACCGAGTTTCCTCCATGCCTCGGAAAGCACGTTAAGCTATTCGTCCCGGCAGTCGTTACGGATAGTCAGAAGCCAGAAAATCTGACACCAGTCTTGCCAAGGAATACCGTGTTACCCAGTCAATTGGTTGTGGAGGTCTGGTAGGCAGCCGCTCCACGTAAAATACTGGTATTCAGCTGAATCCGGTTTGACTGGAAGCCGACCCCAATATAGTTGGGAAAAAGACTAGACAGATGATGATGATTGAGCGAAACAAAAACACTGTCGTCAGGAACTGTTGGTCTATTCTGTCTACATCACACCGTGTAAACTTTGGAGTGAGTATGAAGGGAACTGTCATTCCATAATGTTTTTTTTTTACTGTTGATAGGCACACGTTTGACCATTATTTCACCTGATGGTAAGCGATGATGCGGTCTAAGATGGAGCACGCTTGCCTAAAAGTAAACTATTCACTCCTGACTGGGTTCAGGTTGTAGCTATCAGGAAACACATACTCTTTCACTATTCTGTTTCCAATGTTTGTATGATTTGACAGCTCACTTTATGTTCTGTCCATACCTTTTTTTTAACTTTTGATAGGCTCGCGTTTGACCACTGCCTCACCTGATGGTAAGTGATGATGCGGTCTAAGATGGAGCACGCTTGCCTAGAAGTAACCTATTCACTCTTGAATTAAAGACTCCCAGGTTGTTGCTATCAGGAAACACAGACTCCGTCAGGGAATTTCACCTTTGCTGTACGCACTATGAATGTGTTCCCAAAACGTTTTGTGCGTAAAAAAAACGTACCGCTGGCGCATCGCCGTTCGTCTTGTGGTCCGATGATGGAACGAGCTTTGCGGAATTAGATTGTGCAATTGCGTCGCACATTCTCATTCAAAACGCAGCCGGTAGAAAATCGACAGGCTAGCAACTCGGCGTCGATGCTCAAGACTTTGGAGCTTCGACTCGACGAGCCTATCATTCACCAATGATCCTCTGGGCTCGTTTCTCAATTGATGCAAGGCCATCAAGCTGGTATTTGGCAGATTCGTCTCAAAGATGAGAGCAGTACTCCATACACGATCGAAAATGCGCTTAATAGAGTTTTAGCAGCTGTTCCGGCGTGCAGTACCGTCTCACCGTTGCTAGGATCCCCAACTTGCTGAGCTTGTATTCCTGTTGGTAACAAGTTCAACACAAAAACGTTCATGATTCCAAAGTACTTATTTTCTACGTTGATTTTTAAAATGGTCGAGCTTATCAACAACCTGATAAGGTCACGCGTACAGATAGGTCGATGTGACGACGCTGGGAAGAAGACCATGTTAATGCAGTGGATTTCTATCGGCTAAATAGATGTTACATTATATTGATAACCTCCTCCTTTTTGGGAAGTCGGTTAAAAAGTTGAAAAAATCTGTAGTTGAAGTAAATTTTCGAGTTTTATAGCTATACTTACTTCCGTGGATTAACTCTGCCCCCATTCACCTTCTTACAAAGAGGTGAACCACAGCAAAAACATTCATAAAACATTATTCAATGTTCATCCTTAGAACGAAAAATTGAAAGCGATTCAATCATCGCCATCCATCTAATTCATATTAATACATACAGATTTTTCACAGGCGGATCACTAGGCGAGCATAAATATTTAACAGGGCCCCCGCTCCATCGTGTCAAATGCAAATAAATTCAATTCGGTTACTACAATCGCATTACCACCAATGTTAATTAAATCTGTTTTGTTCATTGCAAATTTAATAGTAAATTACTTTAGTATTTGCGAAGTGTTGAATGGTTTTATGTGAATTACTGTTCGGAATAGATAAGGGTACATTTTGTGAGATTAATTTGTATGAAATTGAAGTAAATTGTATCGGAAAAGAACAAAGAAATCCAGTGGTGTCACTTGAGCGTGTCCTCCCGCCGATCCCAAAACAGCTCTGAAACAACGCCATGGCGCCTCTCTAATCAATCCTCAAAGAGAGGACTCCCAATGTCCAGTGGCTGAACTAATTACACATTCGTTTACATAACAATAATAATTATGTTGTGTTATGTTACCTAAGAAACATCCTTTTCATTGCCAATGCCGTGTTAATATTCCGTTGGTATTCCTTCGTGAAAAATAAAAGAAAAAACCTTCTAATTTACACTGAAATAGAATCATTAGATGCACAGGTAGCTGCAAACGTACGTACGTACTGTTATTGTAAAAGTCATTTAGCAACTTATTGCCAACTGCCGGGCGAGATAAAGTAGATATTTTGGCTTTTAGAACGCGTTGAACGTCGCTAAAGTGTTTACAAGTGCTTCTAAATAAACTATGATTGCCTGGTACTTTTATATGCTTTGCTAAAAGTTTCCTTCACGATAGCTTTCGCGATAGGATGCATTTTCTCCTTCACAAAAGAAAAAGTCATACGTATAATGTATTTAAGACCTTCCAATAGCTTGTCTTAAGATACTGGGAATTAAAAGTCATTTTAATTACATCTAAATATCTGGAGGTGATGGTGAAATTGAAGTATAAACCACTGCCCCAGCAACGTATTAACATGGTACTGAGCAATATGTAATGTCGAATAGCTCAATATTAGTATTTCGTAGATAAACAGTTTCAGGATCTGTCTAAATCGTTAACAACCCTGAAAATAAAATTGTATAACCCCTACTAAAATAAGTGTAGAAAACTTTAAACACATGACATTGCTATGAACTTATTACCAGGCGTTTGAATGAATCAATGCTGGTTTATTGAATAAATGCGTTTTTGATTAGCGACAAATTAGTAAATGTCTACAAAGGGGAATTGCACTAATAACGTGATTCAACAAAATTCCTACAATCCTTGAGTACCTAATTAATTCTCGTAAAACCTGAACTACTTATCTAAAGGAGTTGAACTTTATTTCAATCGCAGTGAATAAAATAGTAACATTTTCAACGAAATCGATGCAATCAGATGATACGTAACGCTAAACGCCGCCATATTCAGGAATACATATTATCTTCTTCTTCGCCTGCCGATATCTGAAAGTTCATTGGTGCTCTTGGTATCAGTAGACCACGTCATATGGATTTTCCTAATACAATTGGCCTTGATGATATCAACCCTCACTTCATAACTGTTACTACCAGTCATTTGGATTCACAAATGTTGTCTTCACAAACCTATAGGGAATACAGATAAGCAAATGACGATGTTGTGCGTTTAAGGCGGACCAATAGAATTGCTTCATTTACCTAACCTCACTCAGCGCAAAGAATTCTATTGTTTCTTAACAAACACATCTCTCGCTATGCATCCTCGCACATCTCTGGTGGAAACGCAGCCTAAGACTCTTCACACTGAATTTTTTGTTCAAAAATTTTTATAACAAAAATAACGTACATTGATTCGCATTGCATTGGTTCTTTAAAAAAAAATAAGTACTTGTCAGTTTACATGAAACACTATGAGGAATTTTGGTCTATTTACAAAATAGCTTGTAATAACTTAACGTTTCAATAAAAGTATCACCTTAAAAAACCAAGAGCAGCACAAAGTACAACAAACCCAAATCGAATATTCTCTAAAAGCATTTTTAAACGCCCATACAATTTGCTTACAGTCGTACATCGCATTCAAAATGGCGTAAAATCAACAGTAAAGCTCAGATTTCGCAATAAAAACGTTACTAAAGCAGCTAAAGGCAAGATTTGTGATGTTTTGTATATCTCTGTAATTACCCACGAAGTAATGAGACTGGGTAAAAGAATTATACTATAGGGAAAAAGGTATCCTAATATATTTTATGGATAGGCTTTTGCTACCGGCTTCGCCAGCCTGAAAATCGATAATATTGACATAGGGTCATATTAATTGGATAAGAAGTATCTTCATCATCCATAGTCATCTTATGCCCACTGCTGGGCATTGGTCTTATTTTTCTATGCCAACTTGATCTAGGTTCCTCCCATGATGAAATGGGCAGACGTTATTACTTATTTATTTTATTTTAAGACCATGCTGTCAGGCTAAGTCACAGTGTGCAGGATAAGGCTTCGTTTTCACCAGAGATGTGCGAGGATGCGAGCGAGGAATGTGTTAGCAAAAGATAAAATGTGTAGTTAGCGAGGAATGTGTTTGTTAAGAACCAATAGTATCGCTTGCGCTGAGCGTGGCAAGGTATATGAAGCGACTCAATTGCTTCTTACAAAAACATCTCTCGCTTCATATCCTGGCACATCCTATAATCAACGTAGCCTACAATCCTCCCTTTCTTATTTCCATTCTTCCTGGCTTCCAATAATATGAACCAACACCGTCGATAGGTAACAAACATTCACATATGTATAATTATTTTATTCGTGGACTAGAAAGAATGGGAAGTAGCAATGTAAACAAAAACTCGTTTTGCACACAGATTAGTTTTTATAGTGTATCGCGAAGTTCCAGCTATTTGCATAAATTAAATGGTATGCAATGAGTTTCGATTAGTTGCAAAAAATTGCCTTGGCTGGCTTTGTGCAACAATTTAAAAGGGAGATTTCTGATTTTTTGGGAGTTTTCTGTTTTGGTGTACAATAAAGAATGGTGAACAATATGAATGAATGAGATTTAATTCATTTGGAGTCAGGATAACATGACTTCTAAGGGTCCTGAAAGCTAGCTTAACCGTTATATAAAAACAAATCCCTCATACGATCGATCGTGTCTGTTGGATAGGCAAAAAAAAAAACGATAAATTGTAGAATCCTAAGGTTTACACAGATCGATTGCCAGTTTATGTTGGTTTACAATTTTTTGTAATGACTTTGAGAGATTACAGACTGTAAACACCTGTTCGTAAGTACTTGAGTTGGCTTGTTACCTTACCAGTATGCAGATATTCGTCCGCTTGCCGCTCTCACGTGTCTGACTACCTCACTACCACCCGTGCGCTCGAGACAACATTAGGTGTATTGGTTGGTGTTGGTTGGTTAGTTGGTTGGTTGGTAAGTGGTTTGGTATTCGTTCGTCTATATTATTGTGGTAGATCATAAACATAACATAGACTATCAAATCTTGATGGTAAAAAAGTGTTTCAAATGTTCAGTTTACAATTTATCGAAAGTACAATCTCTCCAGATATTTTATTATCTTACTGAGTTTACAATTCCGGTGACATCATACTGAAAACAATTCTCACGTACGAGTAATAATTATAATAAACATAATGTTACATTCATAATGATTGGTAAAGTCTTCGGACTCAATAGTCAAAGAAAGACAATTGTCTTAGTATGTTTTATCAGTAAATCTGTGAAGTAGTTTCTCAGTGTCAGTCTTCTTCTTATCATATTGGGCAGTAAGGTCTAACGACACCACACACCCGCCGAGTGTCAGAGTTCCTAAAATGCCTCAAGGACCTCTGACCTTATGTCGGCTATTTGGCGGCCGGGACCACCGGCTTTTACGTGCCTCCCAGCACTCACTTTCTCACACACACACACACAGTACATACAAAACATATCCTTGCACGTCGTGAATGTGGCATATTTTGTTTACTACCCAGTCCACCTAATTTTATATGGATTCCCTATACCGCGTGTATATGACGTCGACGCACAAACGATTTCCATGGCATGATTCTGGACACTGGGGTGTGTTGGAATTTTTCGTCAGTTCTTTTCTCATTTTTTCATTTTTTTCAAGAGTACCACAAATAGGTATCAGCTCAGCTGAACTGATATCTATTTGTGGATTTATTCAGATTGCTCTTTTTAGTGAAAGTAGTTAATTAATAATTTTTTTATTAAAAATCTCATTGGGTTAGTTCAGAATAACGATTATGAGCAGTCTGAAGTAAAAAAAAAACCTTGAAATAAAATGAGAAAAAAGCCGACAAAAAATTCTAAGTCTAGGGTGTCCAGAATCATGCCCTGGACCCATGGAAATCGTTTGTGCGTCGATGTCAGATACAGGCATGCCTAATTTGGGAATCCAAATAGTCAATAATTTTTATACTACTGATGTCTGAAGTAATGTTTTCGGTGAGCGTAACACAGGTTAATTCCTAGCACGGGACTGGGGTTTGCTCCGCTATCCACTGTAATATTTGTATCCGTCACTCATGGTGTAGTAACTAAGTTAACCTGTAGGTACTCAATCTTTTTGAAAAAATAAAGATTTAATTTTATTTATTTTTTTATTTTTTTTTTGTCAGGCAAGCAGGTGATTCAAGCCTGCAAATGCCAACCTGGAAACAACTTTACAAAGAATGCTTCCCGTGGGCATCGAACCCACGACAACCAGGTCACAAGGAAAGCGCCTAAACCACTCGACCACAGAGGTTAACTAAGTTTAGTGTCAGTGAAAATGGCAAAAGTTTTTTTTTTCTCACATTTGTGTCAAAGATTTGTGCTATTTCTGTATTTATTGTGACTTTCTAGCTGTAATTACGTAATTCCTGGTCGCGACCGCGTCTCTTACTCTAAGAAAGGACGTGGTCCAAGTTTCAGGAGTACAATGTTACAGTTACAGTAAGTTGCACTGGGATATTTTTTGTCGGCAAGGTTGGCGCAGTGGTTGTGTGATTGACTGCTGCGTTGCGTGTCATGGGTTCGATTCCTGCACAGAGCAAATATTGGTATAGTCTAAGGATACGTCTGGCTGTTTGTGCATGTGAATTTATATGTTTGTAAACGCACCCACGATACATGAAAAATCCTTTGAATGGAGCAACGTGGAGAAAAAGTTAATCGTTGCAACTGCTTGTAAAAGTGTTGAAGAATTACCTTAAAATTATCTTCCAAGCTTATTCCCTTACAGTTGCTTGATCTACCCATTGTCACTGAGTGATTGACTACATTCAAGTTTTAGTTACATAATCTTTCTTACTTAGAAAAATCTCAAGCTGGTCGCAAGCGCGACTGCCAAGCGTGGAGTTCTGAGGGCCAATAAACATTTTTAAACAACTTTCGCATTACCATGTCAATTGTAAACTGTCAAAAAAGCCTTAATTTTCGTACATTTTTGACAGTTTGCGATTGAGATGCGAATGTGATAATAGAATTGGCACTCTGGGTTCAGTACGCAGGTTGGGCAAAAAATTTTATTGGATTTTCCTACTAGAAATTTTTCTATGACGTCTGGAGTTTGAAAGTTGGTGGTGCCACCAACCCCACCCCGTGCACTACGCTCACTTAGCTACTACACAAGCACTAAGCTCTCTTAGCGACCCATCAAAATATGACGAGAGTGATGGCAGAGGGTGAGCATCTGTGTTTGTTTTTCTTGTGTCCTATAATATGCTCCGCGCCGATGTTTAGTCTCCTTTGAGATTGGCCGCCATGGTCTTAATTGATCAGAAGGACTAGATATACCAACGCCCGCTGTTGCTAAAACTGCAGCGCTGTTGCCCTGTCTCACACATGAGTACGAACATAAAGCTCAGATTTTTTTTTACTTTTGGTAGGCATACGTTTGACTGCTATCTCACCTGATGTTAAGCGATGATGCGGTCTAAGATGGATCACGTTTGCCCAGACGTAATATATTCACTCTTCAACTTAAAGACTCCCAGATTGTAGCTATCAGGAAACACAGACTCAGGCTGGGAATTCCACTCTTTAGTTGTACGCACAATGAATTTATTCCCAAAACGGTTTGTGCGTTTCGGATGAATGTTTACCATGTACCGGTGGGTCGTCGCCGTACATTTTGTGGTCCGATGATTGAACAGACTTGGCGGAATTAAATTAAGCAATATGTGAAAAACAACCATTTCACCTTTTTATCACCAAAACTACTTATGATTATAGTAAAAAAAAACAACGAATAGTTTAATTTTTACTTACATCAGAAGGTACAGTTATTTGCTTATTTATGGCGCAATTTAATTTATTTTACTTTTCTTAAGATTCCTCCAAGTCGCCAATCGCTTATGCCTTACACCAAGAAGCCAGCGATCGTTATCTTTTCACTAAATTAGAGGCGGGCGCAGCCAGAAAGGGTTTCAGTTTATCTCAGCCTTTAATGTGAGCAGATGCGGGTACATGCCATTGTTTATTTTCTTATTACATTGTTCTTGTTCTTGACCTATT
This sequence comes from Ceramica pisi, assembly GCA_963859965.1. Taxonomy (NCBI): domain Eukaryota; kingdom Metazoa; phylum Arthropoda; class Insecta; order Lepidoptera; family Noctuidae; genus Ceramica; species Ceramica pisi. Next base: position 3,447,302 of record OY982530.1, read on the forward strand.
GGAAAAGAGGTCATGTTGAAGACTTTGGTCTTCAATTTGGACTTATAAAATGTGTTTCTGATCATTTCATGTATGGTTTTTATTTTTGTTTATTTCAATATGGCTTATGTTTAACTTACCACCAGATATAGTAACAAATAGCAGACAAAAGTAGTAAATGATCACCAAAATGAAACTCGCATTTTAATGTAAAATTATAACCAAAGTTTTAACACTTTGCTATCCTATTTAAGTAAAATGACTCCAAGTAAATCATGAGTAACCCAAAATAGTAAATGATCACCAAAATTAAACCAATCTGGCGCTAATGGTCATGGTTCTAACCTAAACTAACCCACATGTTTCACCAGCCATAGAGGGGATCTGACGCAGACACGTTACTATAGAATTTGAATATTATACTAACTGAATATTAATTTGCTCGCTAAGATTTGGTGATCATTTACTAAATTTGGTGGTCGAATACAATTTAAAGTGGAGTCGTGACCATTTTTCTGGTGTTAAGTGGATATTTTTGGTTACAAAACTAAGGGTATCAAAGCATTTTATGGTGGTCATTATATTTATCCCCTTTCAATATTAGCTGTCCTGCGCAACTTCGTTTGTGTCACATTTTCATTAATGCTCCGTTCCTACTAGAACTAGCGTGATAATATATAGCCTTACTCGGTAATTGGGCTATCCAACACTGAGATAATTTTTCAATTCAAACCAGGAGTTCCTGAGTGTAGCGCGTTCAACCTAACAAACAAACTCATCAGCTTTAAACGTAATGTTACTATAGTATCTGTAGATTAAATGTCTCATTAGCATTGAGCATATATAAGACCTTGAAAATAGGAAAGTATATAGGGACGGAAAGGATATATAGTAACGTATAAATTTTTATATAGTAAGCTGGATTGCATCATCCACAAATTGCAAAACTATTTAGTCCGTCAGTTAGAGTATTGAAAAATAATGGCCACTTATTTTTTGTTTTTGTAAATCAATGAATATTGATAAAGATAAAACGCATCAAAACTCGGGAGTGGGGGCTCGTGACGTCACGACTCAGTAAAAATAATGCAAAGGTGTGACGTGACGTATTGAGAATTTTAAAAGCGTCGTAACTTCGTCAATTTTGGTTCCCGTAACAAAAGAAAAAACACGGGTCAAATATTTTTTGATAATCTAACTGACGGACTATTTCGATTTTTTCAGGACACAAGCCCATTATGTAGAAGGAACTTAAAACGACCACTGCTGGACGAACACTAGCGTCAACACATCACCCTGCGAAGTATGACAATCAATTTGTCTAGCCCAGTGGTTCCCAAAGTCGAGTGGATCGCGACCCACTGAACAGCCACTATCAAATTCGCGACTCACCTCTTGGCCGTGATGAAAACAAAAAGGCGTAACTTTTATGAATGAGGGACTTACTTAAGGAACTTATTTGTTTACAGAGACTGCTATTTCAATGAAAATTAGGATTTTTTTCCATATATTTTGTCATTATTTCAGCATCGGTTTCTCAGGTCAGGGACCATCTAATATTCCGTCGCGATCCACCAGTGGGTCTCGACCCACAGTTTGGGAAGCGCTGGTCTAGTCCCTTTCCTCCCACCTATGTATGTCGAGGTTGGTTTCCTGTCTAATGGGTTGCAGCTGGGTACGTGCACTTTACATGAAGCTACACACAATACTTTTTACCCGCACAACCCCACCACAACGTTAAAATATAACTAGCTGTTGCCCGCGACTTAGTTCGCGTGTATTTTTTTTTTAATAAAATGTTTTCTATATTACGTCTTATACCTCCAAGAATATGTGTACAAATTTTCATGATGATAGGTTCAGTAGTTTTTGCGTGAAAGCGTAATAAAAAACTCACATTCACATTTATAATACAGGGTGTCTCACGGCAGAGTTAGGATTTGAAATTCGAATATTTAAAAAACTGTTGCAAGTAAGTGCGGGGGGAGGGGCGCAGTAGCTTCGTCGTTCGTGCGGATTTGTTAGTCACGATGTCGCAGTGGTCAGGTGAGCACCGTGCGTTCGCTATCGAAGCGTTTTTGAAAGGTGGAGAATCGTACGTTGTGGCTCAAAGACAGTTTTGTTCTCACTACAATATCAGACGTTTACGCGATGGACCAAGCGAAAATTTGATTCGTAAATGGATTATCAAGTTTCGAGCTACCGGTTCCGCTATAAATCAACCGCGTCCGGGCCCAAGCAGAACTTCAAGGACAGAAGAAACAATAAACGAAGTGGCAGCTAGCGTTCGTCGCAATCCACGCTTGTCAATACGCAAAAGAGCGGCGGCATTAAACGTCACCAAATCAACCGTAGAGCGGGTTTTAAAACGTGATTTAAAATTCCATCCCTATAAAATACAGATAGTGCAGGAAATAAATGAAAATGACTATGATTTACGTAAAAGTTTTTGCCAGACAATCATTGAGAGATTTCGCACTTTGAATGCTGTGTTTTGGAATGACGAAGCACATTTCCATTTAAACGAATATGTTAACAAACAAAATTGTCGCTTTTGGTCAGTTGTCAATCCCAGACAAAAACATCAAAGACCGCTGCATAGCCCAAAAGTGACTGTGTGGTGTGCTCTTTCGGTCAACGGGATAATCGGGCCGTATTTTTTTGAAAATGCGACAGGTGCTACGATAACTGTTTCTGGTGAGGTGTATCGGCAAATGATATCCAATTATTTTATACCCCAACTTCAAGAGCATCCAGCCTACAGCTCAAGGACGTGGTTTCAGCAGGATGGAGCCACTTGCCATACTGCAAGAGCCACTATGGACCAACTTCGTGAATTGTTTCCTCAAAAATTGATATCCCGCTTTGGTGATATCGCGTGGCCTCCGCGATCACCAGATTTGACCCCCATGGACTTTTTCTTATGGGGGTACCTTAAGAGCAAAGTTTACGTCAATACTCCGAGGAATATCGCTGAGCTAAAAGAAAATATCCAACGAGAAATACGCGACATCGAGCCGGCTATGCTTAGGCGCGTTATGCAAAATGCGATGAATCGATTCCGTGAGTGCGTGCTGCGAAATGGAAGACATCTGGAAGATGTTATCTTTAAAAAATAAAATCCGCATTATAGTTCAATAATTTTCAATAAAAATGTTTTCACAAAAATATGCAAATTGACTTTTATTTCATTTCTAAATCCTAACTCTGCCGTGAGACACCCTGTATTAGTAGGGTAACACATTTCAAAAAGTGGTCAAATCGCATCTTTTTCAGCTAAAGAGAGTCATTAAGCTCCTTATTGGTTCGAAGTTGAGCTAATCGACTACTGACCAAGGCTTGCATTGACTGAACAGGTCCACTCAAATTTGTGTGGTTCTTTCCTCAAAAGACCATTTCTGACACTGATCTGCATGGTCCTCATATAACGTATTGTGAATATGAGGACCATGTAGATTGCTATGTTAGGGGTTTATTTCACTTAATGTTAGTCTGGCGGTTTGAGTTCTTTATGCGGCCTACGCAAATGTCCTTACTTTGGTATTGTTCGTCAGTTCGTTGAGCTCCTTTAAGTTCTAAGTTTGAGCTACACGATAACTGGCAAATGCTTGCACTGTTTGGACAGGTCCACTCAAATCTGTGTGGTAGTTTCCTCAAAATACCACTTCAGACATTAAGCTACATGGTTTTCATGTGATTTGACCAGTACAATTATTGTATGGACTTTAAAAGAGACTTAGAACTCTGAGTTTGTTTCTTCTCAGAGCAGCCAGCTAGGAAACGCCGGCCTCATCTAGTTTAAAATGACCAAAAAAGATTGACGTGTAAAAGTGTTATTTACAACCTACTTACAAAATAACGATTAGCGATTTATCATTTAATTAAATATTGACCATCAACAGAGCTATAAATACCTCCGTACAAAAAAAGGAGAAAATAAAGTAAACGAAAGTAACACCAGTTCGAAAACCAAGACTTCCTGTCAATAAATTGAGAATTTGAGATGTCAAAGAAAAAAAAATTTCCGCCTCCCAACAAACCCCTTGTTTTAAACAGGAACCAATCATGGCTCCACCCGCAATCTCAACAAGAGGCTTAAAATATTTACTCTCTGGGACGAGACTGAAAATTAAAAATCATATTTACGATTGTGTTTTTAATTCTCAGAAACAAACGTGTAAGCAGTTGAATTATTTAGCTCATTCTCGCTCCTCAAGGGTGAACAAGTTGTCATATAAATTCTCGAGTGTTACCATTATTTACAACAATTTACAACAGCCTTGAAGTTTTTGCTTCTACTTTTGAATTCTACGAGTGTGCGCTTTGAATTTGTCTTCAGTTAGCTTGTTTGTATTTTTAGTGGATGAAGAATTTTTTGCCAAGGATTTTTGAGTTGGTAGTTTTGTGTATAGTGATTTAGTTTTATGGTCGGATATTATGTCATTTATGCGATCAAAAAGCGTTGTTGTGTTCCGGTTTGAATCGTTTATTACCATCATCAAAATTCAAAACCTCAAAAGTCATTTATTCAAATTAGGCAGAGAGCCAGCACGTTTTGATCGTCAAGTAGTAAGTATGCAAAGTAATTAATATATGACACAAAAAAATATATACAGGGTGTCCCAGAACTCAACGTCAAGCCGGAATCGGGTGATAGGACAAATCATAATAGGAACCAGCAACAAAAAAAAAATCTTAGTCATGTATTTTATTAAATTACGGTAATTTCTTTTTTTTTTCCGAAAAATGTATTCCCTGTGATGATGGTTTTGAGCTCTTTTAGCTACAAATATTAACTTTTTTCGTTTTTTTTTTGTTATCTTGAGTAGTGCTTGTTGTTTTAAATTCTTAGTTATTTTCATTTTTCGAAAAATTACGTGATTCAGATTTTTCTGGTAACTATTATGATTTGTCCTATCACCCGATTCCGGCTTGACGTTGAGTTCTGGGACACCCTGTATATTATCACTTCATCATCCATTCGAACTTCGCCCATTGCTGGATGTGAACATGATTATGATAGCCTCTCTGATTAAAAGCCACTCTTTTCCTTTGCCAATCCCAACTGTGTCAAATGTGATGTGTGTATCTAGGTTCTTAAAGCGATGACAGCATTGTCGCCTGCATATTTTGATGCCGGACGACCAACAGTCGAAGAGTCAAATTTAATCTATCTATACTAATATTATAAAGTAGAAGAGTTTCTTTGTTTGGTTGAACGCGCTAATCTCAAGAACTACTGGTCCGATTTGAAAAATTATTTCAGTGTTAGATAGCCTATTTATTGTGGAAGGCTATAGGCTATATATCATCACGCTACAACCAATAGGAGCGGAGCAGTAATGTTATGCAGACGACGTTGCACGGGTCAGCTAGTAAAAGATATTTCTTCTCTATTGATGGGTTGACGTTACATGACATATCAGAATGGCTGCTGCTAACAGTTTTTTACAAAATAGTTTAGTAATGTAGTATAGGCTATTTTTAACCGACTTCCAATAAAAGAGGTTTTTAATTCGGTAAGTATTTTGTTTGTTTTATGTATGTACACCAATTACTCCGAGATTTCTGACGTGTGATACTTTTTTAAATCGATACTTGCCATTTGGTATCTTCAAATTTTGTTCAGTTTGGCTCAGTAGTTCTTATTTTATGAGCATTTTTGCGTTTTTCATTTTCTGCGTAGACGAAGTATTCGTCCACGTATCACCACTTACAAGTATTTTTTTTTACAAAAAAATATAACTGAGTTCCAAAAAAAACACTACTAAGTAATTTCGGAAGTCGGTGTTAAAAAAAGGAATATTATACAAAACCAAAAACACAGACTTCCGAAATTAAGATAGTGTTTTTTTGGAAGTCCAATATATTTTTTTGTAATAAAAGTTAATTTGTTTTCCTTTCAAGCAATTATCTCTCCTTAGCAACAAGAACACGGTGTCCACAAAGTGGTTCCAGAAAAAAACAATTACTTAAATCTAGGCCCGGCTACGTAATAATCCGGCTCAAAGAAACAATATTTTCATTCTAATAAGAAATAATCTCGGGAATCCTATTCCGATTAGGTTTCATAAAAACAAAGGTTCAATAAGGCTGACCGTTGCGTATTATAGGTACTAAAATGAGAATTGTTTTCTTTTTAGGAGGTTGCCTTGACCCCGACAAATATAACTCTAAGTAAAAGTTAGTGGAGCTGAACTCTTCGTGAACGGGTTTGTCTAGGTAGTCAGACACAGACTCAAAGACTCAAACATTTATTAAATTAAACTATTTACATTCACTTTTGAATTGTCAAGGTCGGTTGCTCCAAAAAGATGAAGCTATTTGCACGTTCCAAAGTGTAGATCTCTATGGAGAAGAACTTACAGGAAACTCCGCGGACACTTTTAAAAATAATAAATTGTTACAAAGTTTTGTTGACATCGTGTTAAATTTATACATACATGTGAGAACGATGTGACGAGAATGATAAAAACGTCCGGAATAAAAATGGCACAATTCAAAGAAATAATTAAAATAAATTCAAAGAAACCATGAAAGCTGAGAAATGACCAGTCCCAACCTATGTCGCCATGACATGCGCCAGGCTTATTTGTCTCAGCTATTATTAATGGAGCCAAATAATTTAACGCAGACGCCACCATCAGCTAGGGAGGTACCTACTTGGTCGACAGCGAGGAGTCCTGGGACGCGGTGGTCTGAGGCTGCAGAAAAAGAGCGGGAGATCCTCTTTCTCTTTTTCCGACGTCTCTCCCTACCCGCAGCAGGCGCACCGGGCGTCGGAGGAGGATCCAGTGGCGCTGGACTTGGGGATCTCCGACGCCCCCCCATTCATCCAGACCCGAGGTGGTGGTGCGTGGTGTTCTAGTGCGCCCCTCTTTGACGTCGCAGGTCAAAGGTATAAACTTTTGGGAAACAGATTCCAGCAAGGAATACGACATCTAAGAAGTACGTATAATGAAAGCATTACCAAAAAGATTTGTGTTTATGCGACCATACACACAAATCCTTTTGGTAGTGATTTCATTGTGTCAAAACATATTTCAATTTTATTTTTTTTGCCTTATCTTATCTTATTATACAACAGTCGAAGAATAATAGCCAAATAGTTAAACACTAACGCTATTTTCACCTCCCAAATATGCAAAATAGTAGCTTAAACACTTTTGTTTAGAAAAAGGCTTCTCTGAAACTGGACTAGGCAAACCCATTAGCGTTCTCAACTAAAATCTCTCGAGCTTAGATTTCGCTCGTAACAGCTCTAAATCTAGATTAAAATAACTATTATCTGAATTTCTAAATGAATGCCATTTCTGCCCAGATTCTAATGGGAGTGTAATGTTGGTGCTAGAGGAATTTCATTTTCCTAACTGCAAATTGAAATATTTTGAAGTTGTGGTTGCAACTTTAAGGGTGTTGGAACTATGGAAAATTCTTTGGTGTTTTTTTACTCGACATGGGTTTGTTGAACAAAGTTCCAATTTTTATTGAATCTTTGTAAGTCGGATGTTCTCATTCATGTGAATAAAATTTTCACACTAAGTTTTTGTTTCTATTTTGAAAAATAAAACTAGTTGAAGTTCACACATTTATTCATATTTCAAACAATTGCTCAAATAAATAATACACACATACGTCATTTATAGCAGCAAACAAGTCATCCAGGTTTTCATTTTTTTATTTGATTTTAATTATCATTGCGTGATGCTTATTTTTTCAACACTAGCCGTCCATTAGACTGCGATACAATTTGTGCCCAACCAGCTGTAACTATAGAACAGAAAGTTAAAATCTGAAGGGATTTAATAATCTTTCTAAAAATAATTAGGTATCACCTCTACGAGCGAATATATCCAACCATAAGTCCGTCCTACTATGTCAGGTAATTGGATCAGCAGTGTGATTCTGTAAACATGTCGAACAACAAACACATAGGCCAAGTGAACGACAAGTGAGCTGTCTAACCATACAAACAAGATGGCATGACAGCTCACTTGTCTTTCACTCCACCTGAGTGATCACGGTGAGATGTCAACAGAATCGACCGGCTGATTACCACGTGTCCAAAAAACTCGTTGCAAGCTTGTTTTAATGAAACAAACATTGCAGCGATCATGCTGTGAGTAGATCGCGTCTCGCCGCAGACAGCAATCAGGCTGCGTTTCCACCAAAGATGTGCGAGGATGCGCTTCATTGACCAAGCCTCGCTCAGCGTAATCCATAAATTCTTAACAAACACGTCCCTTGCTGCACATTCTCGCACATCTCAGGTGATAACGCAGCCTTAGACGTTATTACTTAAGTAATACTTAAATAATACTTAAATAAGATACTGCCCGCTAACGGACAGATAGACAGACGAATTGACTGACGGACAGCGATTTCTTAGTAATTGGGTTCTGTAAGCTACCCTTCGGGTACGGAACCCTCAAAGTAACTCATGGTGAAAAGTATACTTACTTGGTTTACAGCACTCCATGCCATTTTGTTGCTGTTTTGGACACAAGCCTACCTCAGACACTTTTGTTCCGAGGGGGCAAGCGTATCCTTTGGCACAAATTCCCCCGACACGCAAACATGGCATCTCGAAAAATGGAGCCTGTCCATCTGGAAAAACATAAAAAAATATCCATATCACAACATTTATTATAAAACCAAAGTCCTCTGCTGCGTTTGTCTGTAAGTCTGTTTGCAATAAACTTATTTTATTTTATTTGTTTATTTTATTTTATTATATTTGGAAAACTTGCAGCTAATTATAAAGCATGGTTACTTATTCTAAAACAATGAGGGCTAAATACAAGATGAGTACAAGTTAATTAAAAACTGCTGCACCGATTTTCATGCTGTTTTCACCCATGGATTAAAGTGGTTCTCGAGGAAGATTTTAGTATATATAGTTTATAAAGAAAAAGAAAACGAAAGAGCTTTCTTTTGCTTCGCATACACTTCGTAACATTTAGAGCATTCAATTTAAATATTTTTGTATGAAAAACTGATGAACTAAAATATTATGATGAATTTTTAAAAGTCATAGAACAAAAGTTGTTGCTTATGATGTTAGTTACATAGTCCTGAGAGGTTGTCGGTGTTTTAAAAATAACCCTGTATAATCTGTTAAGCGGGCGAAGCCGCAGGCCTCAGCTAGTCTTTTATATTTATAAAAATGAATCTCTATTTCTCATGGTCATTGCGTCATGCGTGATGGGTTTGTCACTGTCAGGAGACGGTTTTTAAGAAAGAAAAAAATAAGAAGGGCTAGTTACAAATAAAAAAAAAACTAGCTCTTTCTTTTGCATGCTGAAGGAAATGGTATGAAGAAACTTGGTGAAAAAAAATACTGGTACAGATGAGAGAAATAAAACGCCGCTTATTAAAACCCTGACTGCCTCGAAATGATTTTTCTAGTTGGCCAAGTAGACGGGAAAAGACCACTAGGCACTTACCTACCCGTCGGTCAGACCGAGTAAAGCCGCTCACTGGTCTATCAATAGCCGAAGCTTCTCGGACCGCCGATGACTCGACAACGTGGAAGAGCATATTGCAAGTGACCAATACCTCAGAATAGACACGGGCTTCAACAATGAAGATAACGACTTAGAAGAAGATGAAGAAAGGCAAAATCAAAGATACAGTGAATAGACTGTGCAATTGATATAATATATCCAGATATAAGAGGCAACTATATGAGAACTGGGCAAAATAACTACGGATTGGGTCCCAAACATCAGACATCGGCGATACGGTAGAATTAAAAGCAAATGGCCATCCAGCTTCCTGAAGGATTCGACTCAGATTGTTCAAGACAAGATAGATTGAGGTGGAAAGAAAGAAAGGCTTCCTTTGCCCTGCAGTAAGACACTACAAGCTTATAATAAGAGTAGAGAGGTTACTACTGAGATGATGAACACAGTATGAGGATAGGAAATAACAAGAACTTGAAACTTAACGTGTCTTAGAATTGATTGAGGCAAGTTAACGACGCAATCGAGACGTGAATGATAATAACAAAAATTAACTTGTGACCCGGTTGTCGTGGGTTCAATTCCCACGAGAAAAGTTGTAAAGTTTTCTTCCAGTTTCGCTGGGGCATTGCAGGCTTGAATCACCTGACTGTCTGATGAAAAGATGATTTGGTGATAGATTTAGGTGAAAAGAAAGAGAGGCTTCCTTTGCCCTGCAGTAAGACACTACAAGCTTATAATAAGAGTAGAGAGGTTACTACTGAGATGATGAACACAGTATGAGGATAGGAAATAACAAGAACTTGAAACTTAACGTGTCTTAGAATTGATTGAGGCAAGTTAACGACGCAATCGAGACGTGAATGATAATAACAAAAATTAACTTGTGACCCGGTTGTCGTGGGTTCAATTCCCACGAGAAAAGTTGTAAAGTTGTCGCCCAGTTTCGCTGGGGCATTGCAGGCTTGAATCACCTGACTGTCTGTTAAAAGCTGATTTGGTGATCATGACTGTATAAGCCGGAGATCCCAGTCGCCTAATAGCGATCGTCAAATAAACCATTTCAGAGGCGTTTGATGTGGTTTAGGAACTCTGACACTTGGGTGTGTGGGATTGTTAGACCTTAATGCCGACACATTATGAAGAACACGAAGAATAATTAAAATAAGGCATACAACAAATACATTACCATTCTCACTAAGATTACGATCAAACCATGAAACACACCAAATACCATTTGCAAATAAGGTTAAACAAAAAATTTTGAAGAGCATTTGGGAGGCGGTCACTTTAATCATAGACTTATAGACGACTAACTATAGAAATAAAAATCTTTAATGAATCGGAGTTATCGTTGTGACAAAGCCTTTCTAAATGAACTAGTAGTTGAAGTTATTGAATATGTTAGTAGGCTAGACCAATTTGTTCTACATGATGTTTCATTTTTTTTTTAGATTGGTTTACTCTTGACTATAGTCTTGGTCTTGTTTTATATAAGATGCGTCTCACTTCTCGAGGTATTGGTTTAGAATATCAGCAGTTAAACTGCATGTCCATTCCATAAATGTCCTGTCTTAGTACATTTTTTTTAACTTCCATGAGTTTTCGACCCAATTCTAGTGGTACTATCATTAATGTCCTGCGTTTTTTTTTTATTTGAGAGAGGTTAATTGCTCTTGACTTTAGTCTTGGTCAGAGATGACGGAGACAAAGTCTACGATGGACTTAGCTTACCCAGAAGGAGCTTGCATGATGCTTCCATTCATTTCAGCATCCATTCATCCATTCATTAACCCTTAATAGGGCATACTAATCTGGGAATCGGAAAATAATGCGAAATTATTATAGGTTTTATTGGTAGAAAACAAATTTCAATTTTTAGAAAAAATTGTGTTCTTTGAATGTTTAATAAGTGATTGATATATAGCCTTGGAATACCTACCAGGAACTCATTATTTAAGTAATGAGCTGAAAAATATGGTGGGAAATATATTCCCTTTGCCTTTTTAAGGGTTTGCCCATTTTTTTCAGAAATCTTCAACAAAAATGACATTAGTTCTACTATCCGTACAGAGATGGCGCTGATCTATTATAATTCTCTGACGAAACACATTTCACGTTTTATATATGATGGTACGGAACCCTCGGCCCGCGAGTCCGACTCGCTCTTGACCAGTTTTTTATGGTCAAGGATGTCCTTATAGACACCTGTACTGGTTTTCCTTCTTAGTATCATTTACCAAGCTTTAAGGGTGCTTTTCCATCCGAGATGTGCGAGATGTTACAGAGATGTGTTGTGAAAACGCACACAATTTTTTTATAGGTGGATCTGTATTAATGTAACACTGTAAACTAATATTATTATTCTTTGTTGCGCAGTCCCTTTTCCAAAAGTCATACTCAAGCTCAATAGTTGTAACTTTTTTTTTTAAACTTCTGTTCTTAAAATAGAAACCATTTTATAATTTCCAATACAGTAGATGTTAAGTAGTGCTTTTCATCTACGTAGAAGCTAGATATCTTTAAGTGAATAAACTTGAGTACTCATTTATTTTTCTCATCTCGTACATTTGGTTCTGATTTAAAATTACACATCCTATAACTAGTACATTCATAACAAGACTGACACGTCCCGTACATTGTTTTTGTTAATAGTTGCTACTACAACTTTCACACGTGTGCATCCGTCCTTAGAAGAGAGTTATTTGAATAAACATAGAATATTATTTAAAATCGATTACCAGTCCTAGTTTTACGTTAAACGTGAGTGGTAGGGCAGTAATATTTAAAAAAATGAGATTTAATTTTTTTTGTTTAATTATATTTGTGAGTGGCCAGAGGTCTATGGCCTGGGATAGCTTGAAAGAACACGAAGATTTTCTGGGTAATTTGTTTTTTTTTCGTAAATATATAAAATCATCAAAATCAAAATTAAAATAGAAAAAATTAAGTCATTTATTCAAATAAGGCTGAGTGCCTGCACTTTTTGAACGTCAAAGTTTACAAGAAGTCAGTCCCCCAAAACTCCCGCCATTCACCATCATCTGCCTAGCCTTTTCCCAACTACATTGGGGTCGGTTTCCGGGATTCAGTTGAATACCAGTGTTTTACGAGGAGCGGCTGCCTACCAGACCTTTACATCCGATTAACTGGGTAATACGATACTTCTTGGCAAGACTAGAGTCAGATTTACTGGTTTCTGACAATCCGTAACGACGGCTAAAGATCTACAAACGACAGCCGGGACCAACGGCTTAAAGTGCTTTCCGAGGCACGGAGGAAACTCGGTTATGTTAAGATGGCCACAGACCCATCCATAGACCAACCTTGGCAAACGTTGCTTAACCGTAAAGATCGACCCATGCGGCTGTTATTATTTAACCACGAGCTTCTTATTGGTGTCTCAGTACCGTTGTAAATTTAGCTTCTTATTTCAGCTGGAAAAGCCCCATTTTTCGAGCTGCCCTGTATGCGTGTTGGTGGTACGTGCGCAAAATTGAATGCTTGTCCCCACGGAACAAAAGTGGCGCAAAAAGGTTTATGCCCAGAACAGCAACATTATGGCATGGAGTGCTGCAGACCTCGTGAGTTCTCCTCCATCTATTCATTTTTTTTTGATAAGAAGCAGCTAGTTTGACCAGGTAAAATTTTGGTGTAACTTTTTCGGTTATAGATCTATTTTTGAAACAGTCTACTGATTCATAACTATTACATAAGCCAGCATGCAACATATTTCTGTTTTACTTTAAAACTTACCCGTTAATAAATAGGAACACTTTAGGCATATTTTTTATCTCTAAAAAGCTTCAGCAAAGAACATGAACCAGCTACAATACACCAAAATTTTATCTAGTTCTCCATTGGCATTTTTTAATATATTATGCAGTGAGTACCGCGGAAAAAACCCGATAACTCTATTTGGAAGCATATTCAGAGAGAAATGGCATGATAAAAAAACAAAAACGAAAATCCTCGCTACCCCAGAATACTTTTAAGATTGATCAACAGTTTATAATTTCATCTTCAAACTTAAAACTGCAACTAAACAAGTGCATTACGTGTATTCTAGAATCTGTATTTTTCGATTTGTAAACTTTAACTGCAAGTTTCATAGGCAACTTCCTTAAAGGCGAGTTGTTTCACGTTCACTTAACGCACGCGTAAATGTTAAAAATGGTGCTTAGTATCGTTAAGCTAAAAAGCTAACCGTTAAAGCACGCAAAAAAATAAAGATTACGTTAACAGATGGTTTAAGCACTACTTAACGTTACTTTAGTTGCGTCACCTATAACAATATTTTGAACTTTCTTTGAAATTCCTCAATAGCAGTTCTTCTGATGCTACAAGAAAGGGCAGAGTGCAAAAGGTATTTAGGTAGGACACGTGTTAAGAACTTGAGCTATTGGGATGAGCAGGAATTTATAACAAAATGTTTTAAAACATTTTGGTATAAATTCGTTAATAAATAAGAAGAGTTGTTTCAAAATATTATACTTTTATTGAGAAATTCAAAAGAAATTTCACAATATTGTTCCATTTGACGCAATTAAAGTAACGTTAACCAGTGCTCAGACCATCTTTTAACGGAATCGTTATTTTTTATGTGCGTTAACGCTGACATATTGTAAAACAACTAATTTTTTTGATTTGACGCAAGTTAGCACCATTTTTAACGTTTACTCGTGCGTTAAGTGAACGTGAAAATTTTACTTTTTGACGTACGTATGTTACGTTAACCAACCGTTTGAGACAACCCGCACTTAATCTTACAAAGCAAAACAGTACCTACTTGGTTAATCAGACACATCAAGCTACTTATGCCATTCGCACTAAGCGTTTCTAAACGTCTTTTATAAGACGCACAGCAGAAAAGTGGAACTCTATCAGCGTCTGTTTCCGAACACACTCAACTTTTATCTCTTCAAAGTTAAAGTGAAAAGGCTACTTCTGGGTAAGCTGGCTGCCGCTCCATCATAGACTTTGTCTCTGTCATCACTGACCTAAACTAGAGTCAAGAGCAAACCCATCTCAAATAACAAAAAAAAAAATTATCTATACTAATATTATAAAGCAGAAGAGTTTGTTTGTTTGTTTGTTTGGTTGAACGCACTAATCTCAGGAACTACTGGTCCGATTTGAAAAATTCTTTCAGTGTTAGATAGCCCATTTATCGAGGAAGGCTATAGGCTATATATCATCCCGCTAAGACCAATAGGAGCGGAGCAGTAATGGAAAATGTGACGCAGACGAAGTTGCGCGGGTCATCTAGTATTTTATAAGCTGACCGGGCCGTAGAAATTAGGGCCACCTTTACCACCTAGAGGTATAAAAACTGGCCAAATGCAAGTCGCACTCGCGTGCAAAGGGTTCCGAAAGATTTTCACTTTCTTAAAGTTATAATTTCAACACTATAGTTCTTATAGATTTTTCTGTAATCTACACTAATATTATTAAGCAGAAGAGTTTGTTTGTTTGTTTGTTTGGTTGAACGCGCTAATTTCAGAAACTTCTGGTCCGATTTGAAAAATTCTTTCAGTTTTAGATACCCCTTCGAGGAAGAGTATATATGGTTATATCATCACGCTAAGACAAATAGGAGCGGAGCAATAATGGAAAATGTGTCGCAGACGAAGTTGCGCGGTCAGCTAGTCGGTAGATAAAAAAATACTATCTACATTTCTTTTTAAAAATTTAGCCTTCAAGGTCTGTCACTCAAATAGATGAAGTTACTTCTGCCGTGCTAGCGACAAGAGCAGCAGGTTGTACAAAACACACTCACTGACCCTGTCTCCAGCGCGGCAGTTTTAATAATATCTTCATATTTATTTTAAAATTATGAAAAAAAAACAACTAACTAGACATCCCTGAGGTTTAACAAAGATATTCGTTTAGAAAACCAAACTTTTTCTAAAATCAGATTTTCTAAATCGAATTCAATTTCCGAGATCATTTTTAAATAAAAAAACTTTTTACAAAAAATACAACCGACTTCCAAAAAAAAACACTACAAAGTAAAAAATAACTTTAATTTCGGAAGTCGGTGTTTTTGTTAGTTTCTTCGTATTTTGACACCGACTTCCGAAATTAAAGTTATTTTTTACTTTGTAGTGTTTTTTTTTGGAAGTCGGTTGTATTTTTTGTAAAAAGTTTTTTATTTTTAACTTTTTAGTGGTGCCCCAGACCCAACAACACCACTGCAAAACCGCAGAAAAGCAGAATACGCAATTTCGATTATCAAAGAATCATCTAAATAGTCAAATTCCAGCTATTTCGATTTAAAATCCAAAGTTCGAAACCGATTTTGATATGATTTAAATGGGACCAATCTGCAAGTATATCCTTTCAGATAAAACAAAAAATTTTCAAATCGGTTCATAATTGTCGGAGTTATGAGGTAACAAACATAAAAAATAAAAAAAAAAAAAAAAAAAAAACATACAACCGAATTGATAACCTCCTCCTTTTTGGGAAGTCGGTTAAAAATAGCAAACTCTATGCCATAAAGAACACAGTTATATTTCCATTGCACTTTATATTTTTAGGGTCGTTTTTGTACGAAAATGGTCGTTTAAATCTTTTATAAAAAATACACAAAGCTAAGGTTTATAACTGAGTTGGTGGCGATCGATTGAAATTATCTCGAAATATGAATTCTATTATTTGAATTATTGTACGAAAACGATCATAAAAAGGTTTTGATAGATCTTTAGGTAAAAAGGGGTGAACAGAAACATTACTTTGAATTCGTAGGTAAGTTGTGTTTTTGTGTAATAAGGATTTTTGTGACATAAGACTTTCAGCATAAAATCGTTTGTATTTTTATGGAATGATCACATGAACTTCTATGCCCTTGATAAAAAAATAAAACGTGCGATTTTCACACAATTATATGCGCCGGATTAAAAACATAGCGTGTGAAACCATGATGAAACTATGAGACAAAAAAAATATAATTCTTAATTTAATATCACACGGTGCCATTATTATGATACTTTTTTTCGCCAATCATTTATAAATCCAGTGAGTCATTTATAATAGGGGTAAAAGATATTATGCTAAGTCGACGCTAAGTCGTAGTTACAAATTAATAACTAAATGTTAGAGTGTGAATTTTAGAAAAAAATATGAATGAGATTTTGAAAATGGGCGCTGATGTGTTACGTATGTTTACGTAGGTAGGTATTGTTTTGGTATTTAGCTTATTTTAATTTTATTGCAGGTCTAATTATAGCGTTAATATTTATTTAAGAAATATACATAAGCTAGACCTAAATGTTTAGTGAAATGATTAAACAGTAATTAAAATTCATTTTTAATAAATCAAATTGACTCACTATAAAAAAATTGTCGTGTAAAATACAATTATCATAGCTAGCTATAATTTCCACCTTTACGGAGGGAGGATTCCCGTTTTATAAGAAGCGTTTGCAGTCGCAAAACAAACTCATGTGTATATTCGTGACAATGAATTTGACAGCTTGACAGTTTAATATTGTCTTTGGCACTTTCATGTCTCTTTCATAATTACAAGTAAAGCAATGTTGTATCCTGCTGTCAAATCCGACTTTTTCAATGGTTACGAATATAATTCTTTACATTTTGACAAGTTTGTACCATTGATTATAGATGAGATGATATTCCGACATGAATTTTAATGCTTTTAAGTACAAGAGTTGACCATTCACGACAATTTTATTCATTAGTCAAATTGCTTTCAAATATGTTTTTTTTTTTTTTTACTTTTCGTTATTTATCATTTTTGTTAACAAACACCTTTGTTTCAGTAAAGGGGGCGACCGAGTGTCGATCAAGACACGGCAAATGCGTTCCAAAATGGTCAAAATGCTCTCCAAACTTGACGGTCCGAGACACTACAGGGTGTGGTGATGAAGAAGTGTGCTGCTACAGTGCCGCATGAAGAAAATGATATACAAAGACTCACCCTATGTGCATAGTCATGTTGCACTATTTTAATTAATATGACTATTGTTTTTAATCATTGTATTTTGAGTTGAAATAAAAAATATTTTTTGTAGTGACTTCATGTATTTAACTTTTTATAACACACTAGATGACCCGCGCAAATTCGTCTGTGTCACATTTTTCATTAATGTTTCGCTCCTATTTGTCTTTGTTTGATATATAACCTTCCTCGATAAATGGGCTATCTAACACTGAAATATTTTTTCTAATCGGACCAGTAGTACCTACCTGAGATTAGCGCGTTCAAGCAACCATCAAACAAACTCTACAGCTTTATAATGTTAGTATAGATAGTCCCAAATAAGTTTTATTAAGAAATTATAATTTGAAAGTCACTTTGTCTAGTGATTTCTGAAAAATTATTGTCATTGCTGAAAGAATTTCACTTGGTCTTGAACCTTTTGAAGGAATATCCCTCTGAATAAAATACGTAAAACAGGGTGAAGAGGATTTTCTCGTTACTTAACTATTTTAGCTTAAAGATCTGTCAGAATCTGTAATTTTGGTATCGAAACTACTTTAGAAACTTAACACATGTCCTTGTTTCGTGAAAAAACAAATCAGTTAGTCATTATAAATTACTGATTTTTTTGAGATAGAGTAAAAATATATTGCTCAGAAATCACCAAAAAGTTTCTAAATAATTGCTATGTTAGGTACATAATATTCAGGAAGTATGGATAGATACACAAAAATGAACTATTTAACTTTTAACAAGAATTACAAGTTAGTAAAGCAACTAATGCACATTGTCAGATGCAATAATCAGATGTTTTATGGCAAAAATTCATAGAAACATTCGAGTTTCAAATAAAATTAACCACATCATTATCATCTTAATAACATAATACAAGTAATTTTGTAAGGCAACGAAGAGCCAGACAGTTGTTGAAAAAAAACGGGTTAAGAGTAATTCGGACTCACGCACCAAGGGTTCCGTACTAACATATGGAACGTGAAATGTTTTTAAATTTTCATCGGCAAGGCCTATATTCGTCAAAGAATAGGCTAGTTTCCATCATCCACAAATTGCAAAACTATTTAGTCCGTCAGTTAGAGTATTAAAAAATAATGGACACGTATTTTTTGTTTTTGTAAATCAATGATTACTAACAAAGATAAAACGCATCAAAACTCGGGAGTGAGGGCTCGTGACGTCACAATCCGCAAAAAATTATGGCATGGCGTGACGTATTGAGAATTTTAAAAGAAAAAATACGGGTCAAATATTTTTTTGATAATCTAACTGATGGACTAACTAGATTTTTTCAGAACACAAGCCTATTTTCACACTGCGGTGTTTAATGCAGTTTTAGATCAGCGCCATCTCTTTACCGCTGGTAGAATTAATGTATTTTAAGTTGATGATTTCTGAAAAAAAATTCTATTTAGAGACATCTTTTTTATTTTTCCTGCCATTTTACATACATGTTTATCACATGGAATAATTTCAGATTTTTCTGTATGCAAAAATCGAAAACCATGCGGCCTACAAAAACTAATAATGTTTGAGAATATGCAATTAAAAGCGGTATTTCATAGAATACCCCACATACTCAAGTAGTGCTACTTTCAGTAGCTGTTGATAATTTTTTACTGAAAATCAGCGGAGACTTAGTAATAGGGTTCCGTTGGTTAACCTTCGGGTACGGAACCCTAAAAAATAAATGTGCTCAAAGTGAGTACTTACGGCTGCGCCAAAACAGTTCTGACCTAAGTCTTTGTAATTTGTCTAGGTCTGAAGGAGGCCTATTTTGAGATGCCGTGTATGCGACTTGGTGGATTCTGTGCCGATGAATGCCCAGCAGATACCGGAGTAATCCGCAAGGGGTTGTGTCCGGACCAACAAATATATGGCGTGGAGTGCTGTACATCTTGTAAGTTCTTCCCAAGCATATTTATATTGACTATAATTATTGCAAAATAAACTATTGTCCAGTCAAATACTGTCCATCCCAGGTTGCCTGAAAGAGATCACGAAATGCGATAAGGCCGCCCATTGTATGTATTTTAGTTTTAAGTTTCTTATTGTATTTAATTTTTGGTGTACAATAAAGTAAATAATAATTAAATAATAAATATTTGTAAAACAATTTATATTTTGCACAAAAAAGATCAGTTTAACAATGTACGTCCTTTGTACGTTCTAGTTATTGTCCTGTATTTTCCTCGCACTCGCACATATACTTCTCTTTCTTTACGCTGCATTCCGTTTTAACAATATTAAGCTTTGAACAGTTATTTAGAGCAATTTTTTTATCCCACACACACACACTTAGGACCAGCCCATATCATATTAATTATAATATATTATAGCAGAGCGCAGCGCAGAGCAGTTTTAAAAAGATTCCCTGGCTGGAGACTTTAATATTTATATTAAGGTCGCCACAGGAAAGTCCGGTTAAGCAGTCCACAACCTCTTAGGTTGACCTGCGAGAGGTCACTCGTATGAAAAAAAAAAAACAAAGCATTTTTCACTGTCAAATGGCTACTGCGCGAGCATGCACGCTACTTAGCGCGCATGCGATTTCGGTCGGATAAGTTAGGACTTTCGAATAATTGCAAAACAAATGACGAAGGTTGAGTATACACACTGCACAGCCTAGCGCATACTCGAACATCCACGCGCAGTCTCGCGGTTACACGCGCGTTCTCGGGTAGGAACTCGCCTTATATTTCAAGCGTGCAGAAAACTTCGCCGACATGCATCTTAGTTCTTATGTCCCAGCAAATTATTATCAGATTTAACGTCCATTCGGCGAAATGACGACGAAATGGTCTGATTAAAAAGTATGTATCTATGGTTGTTTAATAATGCTAACCAAACCGATTGTTTCAGATAAACAAATCTTAAACTGCTGTTTAAGACGGAGGGAGTGCGTACCGAATACATTTGAATGTTCCCAGATTTTCGTCATACAACATATTTTACTGTATGGGAATACATATAATTGATTTTTCTGCCATATTAGTTAAGTTTCAGAATTTAAGATATAAATTCTTCGTAATTTCCTTTACTCGGTTCAATGAGGTTAACATGTTCATTTATACCTTGTTATTTATTAAGATTACTCGAGAACTTAAGGTCTTTGACATAGGTGAAGGATCGTTAAACTGTCGATCGATTCTGGAAATATGTCGAAGTGAACACTTGGACGAAATGAGGTGTCACTCCATCTTGATTATATGCATTGACAGCTCACTTCGTGAACACTTCACCCAAGTGTTCACTTCGACATGTTAACAGAATGGGCTTGTGTCCTGAAAAAATGTAATTAGTCCGTCAGTTAGATTATCAAAAAATATTTGACCCATGTTTTTTCTTTTGCTACGGGAACCAAAATTGACGAAGTTACGACGCTTTTAAAATTCTCAATATGAACACCTTCGCCTAAGTTTTAGTGAGTCGTGACGTCACGAGCCCCCACTCCCGAGTTTTGATGCGTTTTATCTTTGTCAATATTTATTGATTTACAAAAACAAAAAATACGTTTCCATTATTTTTCAATACTCTAACTGACGGACTAAATAGTTTTGCAATTTGTGGATGATGGAATCTAGCCTATTGCACTGCTGAAATGGCAGTGAGCAGTGCACACTGCTAGCAGAATAGATGGTCGGTGCGGACGAAAAGTTTTGAGTGGCGACCGCGTACCGTAATACGCAGCGTAGGAAGGCCTTCAACAAGGTGAACCTGTGACCTGGTGAGGGTCGCGGGTAGCCGATGGATGCGAGACGCACTGGACCGGTCTTTGTGACGACACTTGGGGGTGACCTATGTCTAGCAATGACAGTCTTTTGACTGACTTGATGTTTGAGTCGACTGAAGGTCGGACAAGCAAATTTGAAATGCCTAGTAACAGTAATAACCATTACAATACAAGCCTAATTTTTGCTTAAGTCAATGTTTTGTTGTTACATTTATAGATATTATTATTATTGTTTAATTAATACGTTGATGTTTTAAAATGTAAGCAGGTATCTTAGTGAATGTGTGTTCAGAAATAAATGCCTTTGCTATACAATTTGAAATTATTTAAATCACCTTACATTTCCCAGATGCATAATGAAATGTGTACACAAACATTAGGAGTCTTGTGTTCATTCATTTAAAAAATATTTCTGCAAAGAATTATTGAATCAGTAAAATCATGAGGTCAGTGTTTTTCATTAAATTGCTAATTTACGTTTAAAGGATGATTCAAAGCCTGTTTGGTATATAATCTATATATATCAGTCTCTTCATCTTTTAGTATCGATAATTTACTTTTACTTCGACATAGCTCGATGGATCGCCTAACTGAAGTGGCAGTGGGCAGGACACATTGCTCGCAACACTAGGTTACTTCTAGGCAAGCGTGCTCCACCTTAGACCGCATCATCGCTTAACATCAGGTGAGATGGCGGTCAAACGTACGCCTATAAATATTAAAAAAAAAAAAAAAAAAAAAACAGATGGTCGATGGGGCCGAAATGTTCTGAGGCCTTAGTGTGAGTTTTTTCGACTCACATTCGAACGCGTTCGATTGCGAGCGCGTTAGAATTTAATATGGGAATTTAGTTATAGTGCCACCTGGTGGTCACTCGTAGAACCTAATTTCCCATACTAAATTCTAACGCGCTCGCAATCGAACGCGTTCGAACGTGAGTCGAAAAAACTCACACTAAGGCCTCTGGAGTGGCGACGCGTACCGTAGGACGCAACGTTGGAAGACCTCCCACAACGTGGACCGATGAAGGACCAATACTACTAATTTTCACATTAACATCGCATTCGCATCACAATCGCAAACTGTCAAAAATGTATAAAAATTAAGGCTTTTTGACAGTTTGCGATTGACATGCGAATGCGAAAGTTATTTAAAATTTAGTAGAATTGGCTCGCATGGTCGTGAGTAGCCGATGTATGTGACAGGCCCAAGACCGGTGGTCGTGGTGACCCTTGAGAGAGGTCTATGTCCAGAAGGTGGAGGTCTTTCGGTTGACATGATGGTGATGAAAATTTTCTTTTTGCCAACCTGGGACGTAGAAGCAAGCTTCTGGGTTCAGAACTAGATACAAATATACATATTTACACAATCAAATGCATGTCTTTCATTTCTACGTCGGCACGGAGACGGTATATGCACTTGGGGTGTGAGGATGTTTGTTTGTTTGTTTGTTTTGGCAAACCAATGCTGCCTTATTTATCCAAACCTTGTCCTGTCCGATTTTGATGTGGCTTTCAGTGGTGGGTTTGGATTTGATGGGTGCATGTTCAGTTGTTATGGTGAATTTTCTTTGGAACGTATTTAACAAGTACATACCAGACTAATCCACCATTGGGTAACTGGCTGACTTAGATATTTGCTTCAGTTCTGAAGAGTCCAGTTAATTGGTTACGAAGAGCAGGAGACAATAATTATGTGGCATTATCATGTGAATGATTCTGTTTCATCCTGAATACAGTATGAATTTCACGAATTTACTATCCAATGACCAAAAAAATTTTTTGAATGAGTAGATTCTAACCCATTAAACCCTGGTCAACAGCGTGGCTACTTGGGAATGTGTGAACAGACTGCGAGCCCAGCGGGTCCAACATATAAGCGGTTCTAAAAAGGCCATAGAATAAGGCAGCACATTAAGCTACCCGAAACTCTTTCATTCAACTTTGTACCTAATGCTTTAACGATAAAGATCAAAATGAAATTTGACAGATTGTTGTACATGATAAATATTATGATCCTAATTATGATTCTACTACTACTACTGATTTGTTTTGGTCAGGGTCTAAATCTGAAATATACAACTAGAAATATATGATACATTTCCAGTTGTACATTTCAGTTTCACTTTAAAAAAAATAACAAAGTCGCCATATTTTAGCGATGGTTCGTCCTGAAGCAGAAAATGTATGAAAAAGCGTCTTTCATAATGAGCACAGCAAAGGAGTGGAACTCTTTGCCTGCGTCTGTGTTTCCGAATGCTAACAACTCTAATCTTTTCAAAGTTAGAGTGAACAGGCTACTTCCGGGTAAGCTCGTTCCATCGTAGACCTTGTCTCTGTCATCTCTGACCAAGACTAGAGTCAAGAGCAAACCCATATCAAGTAAAAAAAGGAAAAGAAAACTGACAAAAGTATCCCATCCTAAATATTTATCATCAAAACATTCAAATGTAAATTGGGATCCGATTATATTTAGTGTCACCACAGCAGATGTAGAATTGGTCAGTGGAATGTGTTAAAGAACGCGAACGGAGAGAAGCTTAACAATAATGGCCACTGGTCCATTTCCAAAGATGAGCAATAAGGTTCACTAACGAGTGATTTATTTTTTTTATACAGAAACGAGGAAACGCTTGGCCCAAATCTCACCTGATGGAAAGTGATGATTAGGCCGAAGATGGAAGCGAGTTTCACCCGGAATCCTCTTACACAGAGGATCTGGCTATCATACCTCTAACTGCCGGAACACAACAATGCTGTTAACATTGTTGTTATGGCGACAGACTTAGACATGATGGTGGTAGCTTGCCAGGCGGACTTATAATAAGTCCTACCACCAACCAAACCGAGCAAAAAATTTGCCCCCGCTGGGAGTCGAACCCGGGACCTCTGGATCTGAATCAGGTGGTATAACCACTAGACCACGGAGGCGGTTAGTGTCACCTGTTTAGCACCACCCGGGGACCACGTGTAGGGATTCGCTGAAGGGTATTCTCCTACGGACGCGGGTGACTCGGCCCCCAAAACTGACTACCTGAGCAAAGAGGTATGAGAAGAAGTAATCTCCGCCTACGAAGCAGTGCTAGCAAAAGAGGGGTCAGACTGCTTGAGAGAGAGGCAAACCTCACGACCCAGCCACCGAAACAGAAGAAGTTGCAGTGCAGTTCCAGCCGTAAGCGTTGCCTGTGGACTGCAAGCTTGGGTGGCTCACTGTCCGATAAAAACCAGGCCTGGGTTGATGGTGCGCTGTGCTCAAAGACATGTCCGCTCCACCCAGAGCAGAAGGGACTTCCCATCCATAAAAAAAACCATTGCATATCGACACTCTTCCGTTCGTCGGAAAACACGTTAGGTCATCATTTGGAGATCTTTGACAATCGGTATAGCCACGGGTAGTATCGTGATATCCGGCTACGGATAGTGGGGACCTTTTTATTGTTTTGGATGGAAAACCATCAAATGACTCCTCCCACTTTGGGCGAAACAGAAGGGAGTGTCAGACTGTTACTCACTAAAACACATCCATGTTCCTCCTAGTGCCTATTGCGAACAAATTTTTGGTGACCCTTACGAACTATTTCGCAAACCTGGCAGGGACAGTGGAGACCTGGCTGGGGTTTTAAAAAGGCCACTTCAGCAGAATCAGAAAACACGTCGCGCTATCCGTCACTGTCAAATTTTCCCAATCAACCTTTTTTTTTAGGGATGGGAAATCATCCAATGACTTCCCCTGCTCTGGGAAGTGTCAGACTCTTGCTGACTAAAACCCATCCATGTTCCTTCAGTGCCCTTTGTGTTCCGGAGCCACGGTATCTCTTTCGAATAGTCCCGCGACTCCGGCAGGCGTCGGCCCTTTCGGGCCTCTCGGTGTGCTGACTCTCTTTGAGGCGCGCGTGGAACACGAACGCGCCGTCGACACGGCCTGTCGTCAGATGACGGAGGGACGGCGAGTTGCCCATAGCTCACCATCCACAGGCCCGTTCCCGATCAACCTTGATCCTAATGCATCTATATCTATACTAATATTATAAAGAGGTAAAATTTGTTTGTAAGTTTGTATGTTTGTAAGTTTGTATGCAGGGGGTAATCTCAGGAACTACTGGTCCGATTTGAAAAATTCTTTCAGTGTTAGATAGCCCATTTATCGAGGAATGCTATAGGCTATATATCATCACGCTAAGAAAAATAGGAGCGGAACAATAATGTGACGCAGACGAAGTTGCGCGGTTCAGCTAGTTAGCGTTAACATGAAAATAAAATTTGACTCATTGTTGTGTGATTAATTTTATTATTTTAATATGATTCTGCTTAAGTGGTCTTTCTAGATCCGCAGATAGTCAGTTGCACCATTTAAAATATTGATATCCAGCTGCATCCGGTCAGACCGGAGACCGATCTCAATAATGTTGGGAACAGACTAGATCAACTGATTAACGTCAGGATGTATAATACTAGGCATCAAAATATTGAATGTTTTCAAATATTTGCTGGTTGGTTAGCGGTTTTAATCTTACCATTGTATTTGTGGACTTGGTTAGAAGTGGACTTGTTGCAAAATGTATTCGAAGATTTTAAACGCAGTATTTCTTTTAAATTATCTATGTTATGTAGAGCTGGCATTAATAAATAGCGTGATGGTAAACGACGCATTTAAAATTTCAATAGGTAATCGATCAAATTTTTTTACTAATGAAAGTTGGCGTCTGAGAACAATATTACCTGATGAAAACTGATGAGGTTATGGGACACGCTTGCCTCGAAGAATCCTGTTTACTCTTGACTTACCTGTTGAAAAACCCTAAGGTTGTTGCTATGGAATCACAGAGTGGAACAACAAAACCCCTTGGTTCCTAAGCAGACGTTACAGGACACAGCAGGGAATGGCTGATTTCATACTGGTTATGTCCGAAATCAAACGACACCCATAAGGTTTTTCTAGTCTCCGGGAGGTTCAGACATTTCTATGAGCCATCAATTTGATTGCCACACAAAAAGTTCCCTTATTTCAATGTGGCAATCTAGTTGATGGTCACAGTAATAATTCTTTGGACAATCAATGACTATAATTAAAAACGTGTACAGCATTCAAACCAAAATGTTAACCACAATCAGCTGGGTACATGAAGCAAAATGACCAGTCGGGAGTCCCGTCCCATCTCCAGTTATGTTGACATATTTGGGCATAATAGATATCATAAGATAAGAAAATGATATTCCACGATTTCTTTTACCATTATTACCGTAACTTAAACTGTTTCAGGTAACCCAAAACTTCAAGCCCCATTTTTCGAGCTCCCCTGCATGCTAAAAGGCGGAACTTGCACCAAAGAATATGCTTGTCCACCGTTTACAAAAGTCGTGCAAAGTGGTTTATGTCCGCGGCAGCAGCGATTAGGAATGGAGTGTTGCAGACCCTGTGAGAATTATGGAAAACATAAAGGAGCATCATGCAGTCGGCGTTTGCGATAGGCAACTCTTTAGTGGGATGAAGTATTCGTAAGTACATGAATGAATATAAATGGTCGGTGTTGCAGTCAAAACTGTTTTGTAGCGCAAAAACCAAAGAAACCACCAGTCTAGATAATTTTAGGGAATACTAGTATTTTTTTCGCATATGTCTAAAACATTTATGGATAGTGGATTTTTGTTACTGGAGAAAAAAACTTTTTTATTCCGATGATATTTTTTTGTCGTTATTGGTTTTTAACAAAAGAAAAGAGTTATTATAAGTACAAAATGTGAATAAATGGAAATGGAGAAAGCTACCAGGAGAAAGATAGATGAATTGTGTGAAGAGTGATATTGTAATAAAAGAGAAGTGAATGAAAGCATGACTGGTTAAGAGAAAATTTATCAGTAGAAAAAAAACGTGACATGCAGACCCCGAGTCATTGTTGAAAAGTTCATTCTCCAAGGTTATGGTTTTTTTGCCCTGGAACGCAAAGAGTACCTATTAAGAGGAACACGGATGGGAATTTTAGTCAGTAAGAGTCTGACACTCCCTTCTGCTCCACCCAGGGCGGGGATGATTTGATAATTTCCCATCCGTCCCAAGTGAGCAGCTCACTTGTCGTTCAATCCACCTAAGTGATCACGGTGAGATGTCGACAGAATCGACCAGCTGGTTACACGGAGTCCCGCATACCGGGAGACGCAGCGTTGAAAGACCTTCTACAAGGTGACCGATGACTTGGTGACGCACAGGACCTATGGCGTCTTTCGGCTGATATATTATGATGGGAAATTATCGGGGTCTTTTTTTAAGCTGTCATGCCATCTTTTTTGTATGGTTTGACAGCTCACTTTTTTTTCCCCGCTTGGGCGGAGCACACCTGCACAGTGTGCTCCACCGTGTCCTCCGGTCGATCCTCGCAGTGGTGATAACCGGGCGTTTCATCCCGCCCGATTCGGTGCAGGTACCTCCCGAAACATCCGTGTCCGGTGAGGACCTGCGTCAGGCGGAAGGTGAGGACGCCGTAGCGCCTCTCACTGACAGCTCACTTGTCGTTCACTTCGACGTGTTTACAGAATTGTACTCTGCAGTTGCTATTTCATATAATATCGATATTAATATATTTATTAACATTAATACATTATTCCAGATGCAATGGACTACAAGTGCACAGCGAAGAACGGCTACTGTTTATGAAAGCAATACACATGCCTTGAGATAGAAATAAATGATGCGACTGACTGTTTGCCTAAAGAGATGTGCTGTCTTTACTCCAGCTATACAACACTATTTTTTAATTAGTACAAAAAAAATGGGGCTGTTCCCGTACCCATTACTGATCATAATTTTGCAGTCAAAAGTAAAAAAAAAAACGAAATCCCAAAATTGTTTAATTTGATTTATTTTTACTTGAGTATCTTAAATGATTTCTTAAAAATTACTTAATTGTAAAAAGTTGATAATTTTGTTGGTCCTAAGCCCAATTAGAGTGCGAAAGAAAAGTTTGGATTGCTTATTTTTTCGTTTACCATAAATTGAGTGACATTTTGGGATTTAAACAAACGTTAATAACTTTGCTGTTTATGAATATTATTTATTGAGACTTTACATATATAATAACAAGACCTTTTCTAATAAGCCCTTTAAGTATTTGTACTAATTAAAAATTAGTGGTGTATAGCTAATTTTTTAAGCCCCGGTTGCAAGAATCAGAGGCATCTTTTAAATTTAAAGTTAGTTGCTAGCACAAGTAAAGGCCTGTTCAGGCCCACGCGATATGCGTTGCCTAGAGCGGTAGCGATAAATGTCACTCGGTTTCACGCGGTATCGCTATGGGTATTTTGTTTGGGGTCCCGTGGCTAAAGTTTGAACAGTAGGATTACTGCATACCAACTCGGCTTTCGCTACCGCTCAAGGTAAAGAATATCGCGTAGGTTTGAACAAGCCTTTATTATGGTCGGATCCCCAGATCTGGCTGTCTGATCCTCTTACTTTTATGCTACGTAAGTACAGTGAAGACAAAACCATTTGATAATGTAAGAAAAAAAAGAAATCTAGAAATCAATACAAAAATGTAGATTTCAATATTATTGAATTATCCCTGTACGTATATTTTGTTGCTTCCTGTCCTTAAAATCTGTTAATAGATATTTGTGAAACCCTGCATGGTGGATGAGACCGGAATAGAAAATATTATAAAATAAATCTGATCCCCCAGAGTATCAGATACGGAGTATTATAGCAAAATAACTTTCAAGCACGAGGTTAAATAAAATAATAATTCATACATAATGGCCACCGGTTAGCAACTTACTGGGAGTTAGTAGATAACTGTGTTTTGTGCAAGTGCGTCTGTATTTCCGAACGCTTACAACCCTAATCTATTTATAGTTAGTGTGAACAGGCTGCTTCTGGGTAAGCTCGCTCAATCGTTGGCTTTGTCTCTATCATTTCTGACCTAGACTAGAGTCAAGAGCAAATCCATATCAAATAAAAAAATAAAAAGTGGGCCCTAAAAATAAAAAGTGGGCCCTAAAAATAAAAAGTGGGCCCTAAAAATGTTCCATTTTAACAAATCCTTAGTATTATTCCTTATTATTTATTTATTATTTATTTATTTCTAAAAAGTTTACGCAGTAGTAGAAACATAAGAGCGTTGCCGTTTTTCATCTGAGGATATAAAGGTTATTGATCGCATTTTCAATGTTCGTAGTGTTTAATATTTAAGATCTTCATCTCCATCACCTGTTTCAGCTGAAAACCAGTACTTTTAATGTTAAGGATCTTCGTTTTAAATATTGTCTGTGATGAATAAACATTTAATTTGTTTTCCTTATGCTCGTTTTATTTATTTTCGTAGAATAGTAGGAAAAGCGTCAATTTAACAAAAGACCAAATAAATCCATTTGGCCACCAAAACTCTGATGTAAGTGAGTAAAATTTCAGACATGGTGAGTATTTAATTCTATGACGAAGAAACCTGTGTCTCAACAGTGAAAAAAATATTGTCTGATTAAGCTGTGCCTATCATTCTAGGGTAAATGAATGCCACATGCGCATAGTGCTCACATAGATTGAACAGAATAAAATCACCCACAATTCCCAATTTATTAAAATCATGCTATGATTCATCATCATCAGGAAGATGTCCACCGCTGGCATAGGCCTCCCCCAAAGTGTTAAGAAAAAGAATGAGAAATTTTGTTTGCTCAAACATGTGTAGAAAATTAAAATAATAAATGCATACCAGATCCTTAATTAAAATGGCTCACGACATGTTTGCCATTTCTCCTGGCGTACAAATTTATAAATTTAAGAACTTTTCAATTTTACCCAAAAACATTATTTAATATTAGTCACGGTTATACAAATGTCTTATAACAATCATTTACACTATCCAATTATTTATTTTCCTATAGTCCAATATTACAGATTAGAATAAAATAATACAATCAAGATTTACATTACATTAATGGGCATTAAATTATAATAACATTTCTAATATAAGCATGTTGCCACAACAACCTCGCATCCATCGGCGGCATTGCAGGAGGCCTTCCAACGCTGCGTCTTGCGGTACGCGGTCGCCACTCCAGAACTTTTGGAGTATTCCTGTTAGAGTACCAATTCTAAGAGCACCAATATTTACCAATCAATATTTTTGCTTGGTGCTCTATCGAGAATAGTTTTGGTGCTCTAAAAATTTGGTGCTCTAATGGGAATACTCGGAACTTTTCGGTCCCATCAACCATCATCATCATCTGCTTAGCCTTTTCCCAACTATATTGGGCTCGGCTTCTCCTTGGCAACACTGGTGATAGATTCCCATCAAACATCTAGGTATGATTATTTGTAAAGTTTTGAAAAATGGTTTTTGGGGCCACAAAACTTAATGTTAAAATCTCTGAGTATCGCTTAACAGTGATTGTGAAAATGATTATTAATATAATTAAATTAAAATTGGTTTATAATTACTTTTGCGGTTTGGCTCAGCATGTGACATGAAGCAATTTAACGGTTTTCAAGAGCATTTTTTTATGCACGTTTGGATCTATCTATCAAAAGCAAATGTTTGAAATAAAATGTGATTTTGAAACAAGTTTCAATATTATATTTTAATTCAAACATTTCTCTCTAATCCCGATGACTATAGTTTCGGTCTTCGTTATGAGCGTTTTCTACTCCGTAACCCCTAACCACTAAGAATGAATGACAACACGTCATGACGTCACGTTGTCATTCATTCTTAGTTCGGGTTCGGGACTAATCGGAAATCCATAGGCAATACGGAGTAGGGTCCGCTCGTGACTAAGGAAGAAACTACGTACTTCGAGCTTAGACATTAGACCCCCTGATATATGGCAAGAGCGATCAGGTGCAGCACCTTCAATTTCATCTGATCTGCTACCGAAAAAAATCTGATTAAAGAATCCAAACAAAATTTTATTTGATCTAAGATTCGAGCTCAAAGTCCTACGCTCAGCAGTCGCGCTTGCAATCACAAGACCAACGGGACTGAGTTAAACAATGGTGCCATGTTATTAGGCTGGTTCAAACAGTTTTATAAAATTGGCATGAATATCCGTGGGAAAATTTGATCGAGAATGAAAATTGTCAAATGGCATGAAACAATTTGATCAAACAGTTTGATTGTACTGTTTCATCAAATTACTTGAACGTCTATGGCCTGCATAAGGCACTCTTCTCACCGCCGCCGCTGGCGAGGAAACGAGAGGAACGGGACAAAAGATGTAATTCTCGGAGCGAGTATTGCGAATACCGGTCCGCACTATAGTTAGAAATTACCACTGATTAGTGTGTACCAACCGCCAAGCGAGCATCGTCGAGCGAGTATCGCTGTGCAAGAATTTTCTTTGCGACAAAATAGTCGTGTGAACAATCAGCTATCGACTACAAATGCATATGTCTCTATCACAAACACAAGATTTTTATCATGTATCCCGTTCCTCAGCGAGAAAATAGTCGATATCTAATCGCCAATCGGCCAAATACTAATAGTAACAAGTAATTCACTGATGAGCATTTTGAAGAACCTAACGATAAGAAAACGAATGATGAAATAATTAAAGGTCGAAGGAAATAAAAAAACCAAGTCTGACTAATGTCGCCTTCTGTTTTAGGATTCCCCACAGTTAAACTATGTATTTATTCAGCGTAATAGTTTCTATCGTTCTCGCAAGAAATCTTAAGGACAAGGCTATTAGACGAATGCGGGTCAGGATTAGTCAGCATGTCTGTTACGTAATGGTCTACTGAGTCAACCTTTTAGCTTAAGGAATTATATAATGGGGTTTTAAGAGCGTGTATTCCGTCCACTAGCGCCGCCAATCGTTTTTTATTATTTGTGTTAAATTTAAGACACGTAGATAAAAAACCGCTCTGTAGTGCACTGAAGAAATGTATTTATTATGTTTTGAGAGTTATGTTTTGTACTTTAGAACATAAATAGTTGCCAAAGTCGATATTTTTGCTAAAAGTGGCCACTTTTAGCAATAATTGCCGTTTTGGCTATTTAGCCATGAGTTATGTATTAAAAATAGCTGTCAAAAAATAATAGATACATTTCTTTAGTGCACTACAGAGCGGTTTTTTATCTACGTGTCTTAAATTTACCACAATTAATAAAAAACGATTGGCGGCGCTAGTGGACGGAATACACACTCTTATGACAAGCAACGACTGACTTATTTGGTAAATACAGAATAAACGCAATATGAGAAAAGGAATCATGGAGCTTGATCAACTTTCACAAAAGGAACAACACTGAAATAGCAAAAAAAAAAACTACTTCCCCATACATTTCTGTGCGCAGAGCTCGATAAAATTTACTGAACAGCACAATTATTTTAGTGGGTTGATTAAAGTTGTCAAAAATGATGAGTACGATAACCCCTTTCAGAATAAACGCAATATCTAATTTTTAGTTTATTTTTTACAGGTTGTTAGGTCATATACAGAAATGAGTATAGGTAGAATGAAATCATAACATGTACTACCACAGACTGTAGTCCACGCTTAATACATACTAAGCGTAAGACTAAAATGGAAAAATCCGTAACATTGTAAAATATCGCGTGAAATTGTAAACTTTTTTTTTTCTATACAAAATACGGGTGTATAAAGAAAGAAAGAAAGAAAAATGTTTATTTGGGACTCGCACAAAACAGACAGAAGCAAAATAACAAAATACAGATGATAACATTAAATTGATCGATTGCTGCGATATTTAAAATAAATAAATAACACAGCGCTGGTATTATGATAGGGCCGTGATGCCACTGACGCCCGCCCTCACGTAGCACATACTAAATATAAATTATATTAAATTTATAAAAATAAATAAAAAATGATAAAAGAATAAGAATAGTAAAATGAAACAATAAAATACACATATTCAATAAAATAACATAATTATATCGACCAACGCTCAAAGGCCCAATGCTCCAATATCATATGTAAACGTCACAAATGACGGAACGGGCGAGCGCACTTTGAGTGTTGTGGTCAGTGTCAGGTTGTCATTGTGAATCGGAAACTATAGATGGGATGTATTATAAACAAAACGATTTTTCATAATATATCGAGAAATTATAATCTAATCAAGATTTGTTACAATCTTGCGGAGTCTGCCATTTTCCGATTACATACACATATTTTATAGTTCACTATTATGAATATAAATCACTAGTTGAATACCGACAATAAACTATAAGGAATGGAAACAATAAAGGATAAGGCATGTTTTGGAGCCATTTAATAATAGTAGAGGTGTTAAATCCCATCTTAGCCTTTGTTCTACGAGGCTAATTATAGGATTTAAGAATTCACAGGGGATGTTTACTTTTAACAGTAGGAATGTAGAAAAAGAAACAACCAATGGTCCTCAGTATTTTTAGGGTTCCGTATCTCAAAAGGAAAAAACGAAACGCTTATAGGATCACATTTGTCGGGAACGCATGGAAGTATTGAGTTGAAATTAAAACCATATACACAAGTCTACAATCCCTTGAAGCACTAAAAAAACAGTCTTCTAAGTTAATCTTAGAAAACGGATACGGTTTTGCCGCAAAAAAAAAACATGTAATTCGTCACTCGTTAAGGGACTCAATATGTATAGGGTATTTTCCGTTGACCTAGAACTATCACAGTGTAGTCATTTTAACCCAAACGTTGACTGGTAGAGAATGCCGTGTTGCATTAAGTCCGCCCATGTACCACTAAA
This sequence comes from Ceramica pisi, assembly GCA_963859965.1. NCBI lineage: Eukaryota > Metazoa > Arthropoda > Insecta > Lepidoptera > Noctuidae > Ceramica > Ceramica pisi. Next base: position 3,481,132 of record OY982530.1, read on the forward strand.
TAAATAAATAAACTATTAAATACTAAAAACAATACATTTGATATTAAGTCATTAAAAATATAGTCTGAGTATGTAACTAAAAATTTTTATAAAACCCTGGTGGGCGAGTCCGACTCGCACTTATCCGGTTTAGTTAAATAAATTAACCCTTATGAGTAGTGGATTTCGATCGATGGATTTCGCGAATGATTTTATTAAAACCTATTAAAATTGGGTATTATTGTCGACGAATTTCCATCGCTAATATAACGAATTCTACACAAACTTTCGTTCCACCTCCTGTCAACTCTTCCATCAAATTTAGGTGATTTTTTTCAAAAATCGTCATGAGTACTTATCCTCATCAGATAACATGGAGACAAAGTTACGACATTAAATGAAAACACTGACAATACTTTTTCCTACTTTTCCCTTTCTTTCCAGATAACTGCAGTGCGATTCTGTAAACATGTCGAAGTGAACACTTAGGCGAAGCGCACGATAAGTGAGCTGTCAAACCATACAAACAAGATGGCGTGACAGCTCACTTGTCGCTCACTCCACTCAAGTGATCACGGTGAGATGTCAACAGAATCGACCGGCAGGACGCGTATATCGGAGTTTTTAAAAACGACCATATTTTATCAAGATAAAATTAAGTGCAGATAGAGGTCAACGCGTATGTCCATTTTCAGCATTTCGTTTCGACTGTGCGTCTTAACCCTGATTGAATTTGAATAGACAAAACACAACATCCGAATCTAGTGACACAAAACCTCTAAGGGCAGATTATTTTGGGAATACATTTCTTTAATAGTTATTACACATCATTGTCTATTCTGCCGAAAAATATTAAGGCATATAAACATCCTTTAGTTGAATGACTCATTAAGGTTTCTCAAACCTGTTCAGATACCAACACAGGATACGTTATGTAATTATTTACGATCATTTTAAATGCGACTGACTATATACATAGCATGTTACTTAAATGCTTCTGTCATTCACATTTGGAACATAGTTAGAAGTGGTTGTGCAGTCAAAATGGTTAACAGAATATTATTATTGACTCTCCTATCGAAAGTCGCGTTTAGTTCAGCGGCTTTAAGTGATGCTTTTGAGTTAGACAGTCTTACTGGTAAGTATTTTTTTTTCTTTAAAGACGGCCTATCGTGAGGCTTACTAGGCGCTGACAGATGATGTAATCTCATCTAATTAGAATAATTAAGTTTATGCTGAAGTCTGATATATTATTATGCAATTGTTGTGTGTATTTGAGATTTGAGGAGGATGGCTGAAGGAATAGTATTTGGGGTTTAAGTTACAGAGGGATGATTGGGGTACAATCTGAATCTCTTTAGCATTTTGATGTTTTGTAACAGATTGAGATACGTAGACGCTTAACACTACTACAGACACCTTTACACACACACCATTACAGACATACTCTCATCTATCCTCTCATCTACCATACACAACGTCACTCTTTTACATATAACCTATTGTTATGTATTTTTGCGCAAGTTTTTCCCGATGTTTTCCTTCACTCTGAGTTTGATTCGAGTACGAGGGGATTTGGGACCGAGACCGCGGTTCCGCACTACACCTGTATTATTTTTGAGTGGTACTTTGGTACCACAAGAAAAATGAAGCACAGTTAACAATTAAAACTGGTTTAAATATTGATCAACAATTGCACAAATTATTAGTTATTACCGGTACAAAATAAAGGTATTATTTGAAGATCACAGGGAAATAATGGTCTAAATCATCCTGAAGCTGTTTTTGAGCTAGTCAATCCCGCAATAGGAAAAGGGTAAAAAAGTGATCATAGTTATCTAGGCTTTAAGAGCAGGCACTCTAAAATAATTTCTACGCAAGCTCCGCCCCATGCACCCCGCCACTACCGCTATGGTGCTAGACGCTATGCTAGCCGTAATAAAGTTGAATACCGCATGCGCTCTTTGATCGCGTTCGAGCTCGAAACTAAATGTCGTAAGTCTCAATTCTTATTTCGTTTATAACTGAAGTAATAATTGATCTAGAGAAAAAATATCTTGTGACTGGATAGTAAACTATATTTTCTTACTGTTAATATTTATTTTAGACATAAAGGCCACGCAATCTTGAAAAAAAAAGGAATAATCTTTAAAAAAGACATGATTTTTGAATTAAAAATGAATCGAGTGAAAATGTTACAATTACGTAACTGTCTTGTACATGGAAAGAAAAAGATCCAATAAATCATATACTAAAGTTCCATTTTGATAGTATGTGTGACTGTTTCAGAATATTAATGCAAATTAACATAAAATTTAGGGAGCCTCCTCTTAACCTATCTTCGTAATATTTAATGACTTAATTTGATCATTAATTCAATTTATGTATGTTTGAGTGTTAATTAAGAAAAGATTAGATATATCGTATAACTTTTTTTTGGTTGACCAAAGAAAAGACTTTGTGAAGTTTATAAATTTATGGTCTCAAAGTACCACTCAAAAATAATATTGGTGTAGTCCGGTACCATGGTTCCGGTCCCGAAATCCCCCTTTTTTTTAAGGATGGGAAATCATCAAATGACTTTTCCCGCTTTGGGCGGAGCGGGAGGGAGTGTCAGACTTTTACTGACTAAAACCCATCCATGTTCCTTCGTTGCCCTTTGTATTCCGGAGCCGCGGTATCTCTTTCGAATAGTCCCGCAACTCCGGCAGGCGTAAGCCCTTTCGGGCCCTCTGTGTGGTCCTGAAAGCCCCTTCAAAATTTAAAATTCATTTATTTTGTGAACACAAGGTACAATGATCTTATTATATAATGATTGGTCCAACCTATGTTCCGCCAAAAGGCATACAAAACTGTGATGCTATGATCAAAATTAAATCAATTGTAAAAATCTCGTAATAAAAAACAATGTCAGCAGATAAAAACTGTCAAAACTTAAATAAAAAAGTGCAAAAAAATAATAACCCGCCACCCGTGTTTCGGTATTTCTTCTCAAGGTATTCAGCTAGGAATCTAGGAAAGTTTATATTGATCGAGATGAAGCCCACGTGGCTTCATCTCGATCAATATAAACGAAAAATATTGGCCAGTAAAAGAGTGACTTGTAACCTATTTTAAAATAAATAAACTTTAATTGGCATTAATGATATCGGTCGTTAGTAAGATTCATTAAAATACCGATAACTTTGCAACCAATTAGTAAATATTCGGTTACAACCTTTGCTTTTCTGTTATTTACCTAAAATAAATACACACCACCAAATCAATTTCATATTAAAGACTAAAAATTTAAAAGCTGAGGTTTGTGTTTTGGAGACATTAATAACTGTCAAAATCGTAATTATGTTACACAAACTGATTTTAGCAAATTGAATAAACGATGTCTGTAGTTAATGTGAAGTGTTTTCAAATAATACTTCCCTCATTTTACGCGACTCACAACTCACAAAAAAACACTCGACTGTCTTCACCCTTATTGAGCAACCTAAGAGCCATTTCTACATTTTTAAAAAACTTTCGCATTCGCATGTCAATCACAAACTGTCAGAAAAGCCTTAATTTTCATACATTTTTGACAGATTGCGATCGAGATGCCAATGCGATGTGAATGTGAAAGTTATTAGAATTGGCATACGAAAAGGTCTGACCTTTTCTTCCGCCTAGCCTTTTCCCAACTATATTGGGATCGGCTTCCAGTCAAACCGGATTCAGCTGATTACCAGTATTTTACGTGGAGCGGCTGCCTACCAGACCTCCACAACCCATTAACTGGGTAACACGGTACTCATAGGCAAGACTGGTGTCAGATGTTCTGGCTTCTGACTATCCGTTACGACTGCCAAAGATCTCCAAATGACAACCGGGACCAACGGCGCTTAACGTGCTTTCCGAGGCACGGAGGATAATCGGTATGTTAAGATGTCACCCATCCACAGACCAACCTCGGCAAGCGTTGTTTAACCTTGAAGATCACTCAGACCAAAAACTGTAAAAAATACCACCAACTGCATCAGGCTGCTTGAAAAGTGACTTGTTTTTAAGTTTTTACTCGTTTACTGCGGAACGGTTTTGACAAACATCATTTTTTTTCAATGTTTCAATTAAAGTAATAAAAATCTGTATGTAGTACTTAAAAAACGCAATGTTTAATCTCCAAAATAAAATGTTTTAACAACTTTTGTCTGACACAACTAACAAAAGACTAAAGTATAGCATCAAAAATTCGTCCTCCACGCTAGTAATGTACCCAAGAGACTGGCGGCATTGCCACGTTGAATGGCAATGCTTAATCTCTGCCCAATGTAAGAGCCAAAATAAAAATGATTGTAGTTATGAATAGTTTTACTGTCATAAATATTTACTTTATAGAATATTATCTCGTATGCTAATGAAGAATGTAATCATGAAGCGTTTTTATGAATGTACTCATTTTTATTTTATTGCAACATGTGGAAAGAGCTTATCTTTCTTTGTAAACAAAGGTTGGAGTTATTAGACATTGCATACCGTAGCTGATTTCTAGGTCTGTTAAAAAATGCCTCGTTTCACAATCATACTGTTGGTTAATTCTGTCGACATCTCACCGTGAACACTTAGATGGAGTGAACGATAAGTGAGCTGTCATTTTATCTTATTTGTACAGTTTGACAGCTCACTTGTCGTTCACTTCGCCTAAGTGTTCACATCAACATGTTAACAGAATCGCACTGCTGAAGTATAGATATTATCTTTTGAAGGACTATGCCAGGCTATGGAAATACCTATCTGGAAATATACCTACTTTTAAAGAGACGAGCTCTTTTGTAGTAGTTTGATTTCTTTCTGGAGAGCCTGATGTGCCTTAACAGGCGTAGCAGAGGGGGTTAAGGAGTAGTCTTTTAAGAAGTAACGCAGGACCCCCTTTCATATGCTGATGGAAATCACCGAAGTGGTTTTAGTGAGGCAAAAATCCTTGGTCTTCTCCCCAAAAGTTCAGATTTCTTTTGATGGATTCCCTCGAAAACAAAAAAAAATAATAAGATGTCACTTACATCATCTGCCTAGCCTTTTCCCAACTATATTGGGATCGGCTTCCAGTCAAACCGGATTCTTCTGAATACCAGTATTTTACGTGGAGTGGCTGCCTATCAGACCTCCACAACCCAATAACTGGGTAACACGGCACTCCTTGGTAAGACTGATGTCAGATTTTCTGGCCTCTGACTATCCGTAACGACTGCCAACGATCTCCTAATGACAGCCGGGACCAACATACTTACATGAGCGATGTCAATTAAATTATAATTCTTCTTCACCGTTCCTTCCACGTCTTCAAGCCATGCGGTCCTCTGGACCACTCTGTACAACCAACAATTTTACTATGTCGTATTCCCGACGTATTTCGTATGTGGGAATCACAAGCGCAGGTAGTACTACATCCGGAGTTGCGGGACTATTCGAGATACCGCGGCTCCGGAACACCAAGGGCAATGAAGGAACATGGATGGGTTTTATGCAGTAAAAGTCTGACACTCCCTCCTGCTCCGCCCAGAGCGGGAGAAGTCATTTGATGATTTCCCATCCCTAAAAAAAAAAAGTTAGAGTACTACATAAAACACGCAGTATATACAGCAGTAGTATATTGTACGGATGAATGTTTGTTAGTAGCGCAACGCAAAAATACTGGACGATATGAAATAATTTGGTTTAGACTCTGGGTTAGCTGATGGAATACAAGTCCTTTTTACCAGACGTTGTACCTTTGGAATGGTTTCCAAATTAGGACGCGGACGAAGTCCTTGGTAAGAGCTAGTGGCCCAATAATTTTCCCTGAGAGAAGGCATATGTTCAAGCAGTTGAAACATTACAGTATCTGAACATTTTTATTTCAGCTGGAAACGCACCATTCTTTGAAATACCCTGTATGGCCGTTGGTGGGGTTTGCGCTAGATCGGTAGCCTGCCCAAAAGGAACAAAAGTTGGTGTGAGAGGCTTATGCCCAGTTCAACAAGATCTTGGCATGGAGTGCTGCAGAGCACGTAAGTTCTTTATGGATTTTATATTGTTGAATGGGGAATGACGTCGACTGTCGACTCTAGCAATATCAAGGGGTCTGGCTAGGTACTAGTCCAGTCTAGCTGATTTATAGATCCATAATAATCATTATGGATAGTCTGTCGCTCTTAGCGATAAAGCCGCCCATTGTGTCACCCTATGTTATGTTTTCTTTATCTATTTTTTCTGTAACTTACATAATATTATGGTGTACATAATAAAGATAATTCTATTCTATTATATTCTCGGAAATATAATACTGGCATCTTGTTTAATATAAGGTTGTATTTAAGTTTTCTTATTAAAAAAGCTCTTTTCACAAAGGAGGAGGTTCTCAATTCGGTTGTTTTTTTGTTACCGCATAACTCCTTCAATTACGAACCGATTTGAAAAAAATCTTTTATCTGAAAGGATATACTCTGCAGATTGGTCCCATTTAAATTTTATCAAAATCGGTTACGAACTTTGGATTTTAAATCGAAATAGCTGGAATTCGTTTACTTGGATGATAGTTTTTTGTTATCAAAGTAATCGAAATTGCGTATTTTGTTTTTCTGCGATTTTGCAGTGGTGTTGTTAAGTGTAGGTTACCACTAAAAAGTTTTTATTTTCATGTTTTAGTGGTACATGAAAAGGGCGAGAGGATGATGATAGAATCCTCATTATTTAAACTAAGGTTTAATACAACTATTATATTTTGTTTCAGCGAAAATAAATATTAAATGCAAATCAAAAGGCGGTAAATGTCTTTCATTAAACGAATTCTCATGTCCACGAGCGTTAAAAGTTGAAGAGGCAACTGATTGTGGATCCGAAGAAGAATGCTGTGTTTTAAGATAAATATAAAGATTAGTTATATGTAGAGGCTTTTTATTGATTCTACACTCCCTTACTAAGTGATTTTAGTGTATCTTTATTTTTTTTCAGTCAAGAGTGAATACGTTACTTTTAGGCAAGTGTGCTCCATCGATGAATAGGAACATAATAATATAACATCGTAATGTGAACTGAAAATTAACTTTAAAAGTGTCCTCTTAACGATTTTCACCTATTTGCTCCTACTATTAATACACGGTGACATTTGAGTCGTTTTACAAAGGCGGCCCAATTAACGTACCCGACATAAACTACCTTTGGGCGCAATTATTAAAAAAATAATTGATTAAAATGAAAGGGACACTTAAAGAAAACAAAAATGCATTAAAATTATGAAACACCCCGTTAATAATGTTTACGTATCAAAACAATGTCGCCGTTCTTGGAACACAAGGTTCAAACTGCGCTCACTCCTGTATGTTTTAAACTGAGTCATGCATCATGATAATTAATAATTTGTTTCTTTTATAATTATAATTCTTAAGTTCGTAAAAATCATATTTTTAAATTAATGTTATTATTTGGATATATGTAGTAGTGGGTGTCTGTAATATTGTAAGACGAGTGAAATTACCTGTATAACATTTTTAACGTTAATACTTAGATCATTTTAGCGTTACAAATACGTTTCGCCAGCAAACAAATGTTTGCTACAAATGCGTCACAATTACGACAAACCAAAACCGAGCAAAATACATTACGTCGACGACAACGCTTTCTGAGAGAGTTGTGGTTACCGTTAGGAATATAAGCAGTTATAAAATACACATGTTCTACTATTATTAGGTTAGAATTAAAGCGGAAACCGAACTTAACGTGAAATGTAGGATAATTTAGAAAAACTAGAAACTTTGACAGCCTAGCATAATTCAGAAATTGGTTCATGTTTTCCTGGGGTTACGGTAATTAGTAACACCCACAAAGATTAAAGTAAAAATAATTTCCAAACCAAATCAGATTGCATTTTTCTTCATTGGCTTTCCATCTTAGCCTGAATGAAATAATGCCAAGATTTAAGTCAACAATATCCATGTCAACTTCTTTAAGAGTCCTATTACATTTTTTACGGAAATTCATGATTTTTGACGCCGTAGTTTTCAGCAGCAGTAAGATATTTTAATTATTTGATCCTGAATAACGATAGTGCCAGTCTCTTTCTTGTAAGTTAGAGTTACACATTTTCATTTTTCTTTTCGTGTAATTTACTATAAATATTTTACGAACTCAGTTTGCAAGAAAAAATGTCGGCGATGGAACTGTGACGGTCAAATTCACATTGTTACAATCAATTCTTTTAAAAGCTGAAATTACTAAAAGGTAAGTTGAATGTTTTACTTGTTTATTGGAGTTTTAGAATTTCTTTAAATTCCTAGAGTTTTCACGGAAAAAAACGTAAAGAAAACCTAATTTAAGCCAGAAATGTCTTGATTCAGCGTCCATTATATTCCAAATAAAAACAATTTTATAAAATAGATTAATATGATATAAAATTTCAATCTACAATGAATACGTTTAATTAGTTTTCGTTTGTCAATGTAATAAAACAAAATTACAATAAATAAAATTAAAGTACTATATATTCTGCATCAATTCAGCGCGCGCGCTCCTCAGTCTCGCGCGAGCGCCCAAATAAACTATAATCCTATTCAGACTAGTAAGTATCAAAATTGTTTCGCGGACTATAGATGTACTCCCAAAGCAGACCAACGTAACTTCGTCTATTGCAAACGAGCATTGACGATTCGTAATAAGACTCTTTAGAAGTGATAAAAATGAAAATATCCTGATTGAAGACCTGATTGAAGACGGCTACGTCCTGTCCATCACGTCTGACATAGACCAAATTTTCAACAAACTTCAGAGGTAGCGAGCAGGGCACTTCGATCGTATAATAGATGGGTCCCGCCAGAACGTAACGCACTGGATGAAGTCAGTATAGATGAAATGGCGACAAGTCACTGGGACAATTTCAACCCATGGATGAGGTCAAGTTGAAAGGGAAAATCTACAAGTCCATGACTTATCACGACATTCTGATCAATACAACACGACAGATCTTAACCTATCGTAATATATGGATCTGAATGTTGGGCTGTGAAAAAGTCGAATTAAAATAGATTGTATGTAGCGGACATGAGAATGTTGAGATTGATGTGTGGAGTTTAGAGAATGGATAAAGTGAGAAATTACTTCATTGTAGTTGAAGAGTGGCGCCAGTGACGCAAAAGTTAAAAGGGAATCGCTTGTCTTGGTGTGGTCATGTGAAGAGGAGGGATGACACGCATGTGCATGTAACTAAAAGAGTTATGAACATACATGTGGATGGATGGAGAAGGAGAGGAAGGCCAAAGAAAAAATGGATAGATTGCAAACCAAAAGCCACTAAGTCCCTTTTCTTTCCAGAAAAGGGACTTAGTGGCTTTTGGTTTGCTACATTATACAAATTAAAATAAAAAGACATAAAAAACGGAACTCCTAAATAAAGGTTGAAATTTTACCTAATTTTTATTAATTTCCATCGTTAAAATTCTAATAAATTTAATGTTGCGTTTTATTATTTTTATAAAATAATTTAAAGTTGTGATAACATAATAATTTTCTTACAAAAAAAGAGCGCGATACATCTTTTTAATAAAGACGAACAAAAAATTAAATTAATTAGTTACACAAAATTAAAAAAGTACGTAATTGATGCAATTTTTCATAACTCCATTAACATCATTTTTACTTAAAAACGAAGAAAGTTGCCCTGCAAACTTCTAAAATAAGGAAAATCATGAATAATTTATGAGTTTCATGTATAAAGATAATTATGACTTTCCTTGTTAGATAAGCAAGATGTCAACTGTTGATTTTAATTAATTTATTACGTACTAGCTTCTGCCAGCGGCTTCGCCCGCGTGATCCCTAGGGAACATGTTCCCGGGATTAAAAGTAGCTTATGTGCTATTCCAGACTATAATCTATCTTTGTTCTAAATTTCATTAAGATCCGTTAAGCCGTTCTGGCGTGATTGAGTAACAAACAACCAAACTTTCACATTTTAATTTTTTTTTTTTTTCATTTTTTCTATTGATTGTAGCGTGATGAAAAGTATACTATAACCTGCTCAGGAGTATGAATAATAATTGTACCAAGTTTCATTAAAATCCGTCGAGTAGTTTTTGTTTCTATAACGGTTATACAGACAGACAGACAGACAGACAGACAAAAATTGTACTGATTGCATTTTTGGCATCAGTATCGATCCCTAATCACCCCCTGATAGTTATTTTGGAAATATATTTCATGTACAGAATTTACCTCTCTACAGATTTATTATAAGTATAGATAGAAGAAGATAGATAGAAGATAGATAGAAGATAGATAGAAGATAAAAATTTCTTTAAAATATTTTCTTTTAAATTTCTTGTTCTTTTTACTTCAGGTGGATTTACTCTTGACCCTAGTCTAGTTCAGAGATGACAGAGACAAAGTCTACGATGGAGCGAGCTTACCCAGAAGTAGCCTGTTTAGTCTAACTTTGAAAAGATACCTAAGGGTTGTAAGCGTTCGAAAACACCGACACAGGCAGAGAGTTCCACTCCTTTGCTGTGCGCATTATGAAAGACGCTTGGAAACGCTAAGTGCGAGAGATTTGATTATTTAAAGGTAGAACAACTGACATTGTTGGCATTAGAATAACAAATGAACTCATTGTTTGTTCCAACGGTTTCGTTTTCATGCTCCACCTAGCTCGCAGGAACCGTGTAATTATATCCAAATGTTATAAAGCTGAAGAGTTTGTTTGCTTGTTTGGTTGAACGAGCTAATTTCAGGAACTACTGGTTAGGATATAAATAAATAATATGACGAAGACGAAGTTGCGTGGGTCAGTTAGTTTTGAATAAAAGAGTAAGTAGCCATCAGCAATAGCATAATTTTCTATCAGTGACATTGTACTCCTGGTCGGATCATAACTTTCCGACATAAATTGAAAATTAAATAATTTAATCCGCCAAGCCCGTTCCATCATCGGACCACAAGACGTACGGCGATATGCCACCGGTATGATGGACATCCCTTCCATACGCACAAAATGATTTGGGAACACATTCATTGTTCGTACAGCTAAGAAGTGGAATTCCCTGCCGCCTGAGTTTGTATTTCCTGATACAACCTGGGAGTCTTTAAGTCAAGAGTGAATAGGTCACTCCTAGGATAGCGTGCACTATCTTCGACCGCATCATCTCTTACGATCAGTTGAAATAGTGGTCAAATGTATGCCTATCAATAGTAAATAAAGATATCACTTTTTTCGAAGAATCCCCTTAAAATAATTGTAGGTACCAGAATCTCCACCACATACACAAAATCCTACCAAATGCAGAAACAAAACAGCATCTAAACAATTGTTACGAGCAGAGTCCCATTCCTAACAGCCACACGCGTACTCCAAAACAATGGATGCAGCCATCCCTTTGTAGGGAAGACTAAATATATATTACACAATACACGTTATACATTACAAGCCTGAATGATGGATTATAGTTGGTGTATTGTTCAAATAATAATGATAGGGTAAACGCCAGATAGTTGCCACCCTTTTTGTAATTAGTTTATATCTCCCAGTGCAAAAAGGAAAATACTTTATTGTATACTAGCTGACCCGTGCAACGTCGTCTGCGTAACATTTTTCATTACTGCTCCGCTCGTTTTGGTCATAGCGTGATGATATATAGCGTTTAGCCTTCCTCAACAAATGGGCTATCTAACACTGAAATATTTTTTATAATCGGATTAGTAGTTCCTAAGATTAGCGCGTTCAACCAAACAAACAAACTCTCTTTATAAAATAGATAAGTTCTTTGGTCTAGAATCTTTAAATTTGTGAAAGTAAAAACCATTATAAGTTTAGGGTTAGAAGGGATTTGGCACTCACCTCACAATACTTAAAATTTTTTGAGAAGAAAGTTGCACATTGCAACTATTTTAGGGCAGGTGAACCTGTGTGTCCCCGATAGGTGCGTGTGGCGACTACGGCGACCGCGTCTGCTAGTGGAACCGCGCAGTTGGACCAACCTCGCACGCTCAAACTGATTGCTATTGAGACGGACTAATTTGTTGTACGCTGGGTGAGTTTACAAGGAATGCATTATTTTTAATTTTTTTTATAGATGTTAGAATAAGTTAGGATAAGCGCATATATCGCATTGGGTTGGGTTACATAAGAAGAAAAAAAATTTTTTTTTTTACCAGCAATTTAAACTACATTATTTACAATTAAATAAAAAATGTCTTAACAAACTAAAAAACTAAAAATAAATCTTACATACATAATTATGGCGTCGAAACATTCGCATCCGCATCGCTAGCTACTGGTAATGAGCCCAAAAGGCTGGCAGCATTGTCACGTTGTATGGCAATGCTTATCCTTTGGCCGTGGTAAAAGCCAGCCCTTGGGTTACGCGAATTGTCAACTAAGCGTCCTAAAAGAAAATAAACAAATTATCTTTGAAAGTTCCAGAGTATAGGCGACTTTTGCGGACCACTAAATTTTGGGACAACTATCCCGTATATGGGATAATTGCTTTATCCATAATATATAATTATGTTATATTCAGAACTCATAATCGGTCAAAACCAATTTTGACTGCAAAAATCAGGCAAAAGTAGTTTTGACCGATGACCTTAGTTAAAAACAATTTTGACTGATTTTCGTCGTCGAAAGTGGTTTTAACTAAGGGCGTTGGTCAAAACTGCTTATAACTGCAAAATATTGGGTAATAGTGTTTGTGACCAAATTGTATGGTAAAAAAAAACTAACCTAACCTACCTAACCACCTTAACGTTTTATGAATTTTGCATTATAGTCTAAATTTTAAATCAGGCAAAACCACTTTTGACTGGTTTTTGCAGTCAAAACTGTTTTTGACTAAGGGCATTGGTCAAAACCACTTTTGACTACAAAAATCAGTCAAAACTGTTTTTAACTGAAAGCATCGGTCAAAACCACTTTTTGAAACGGTTTTGACCGGTTATGAGTTTTGACTGTAGCATATATATTTCATATAGGATCCGCTCCGCCGAGAAAAAGGTCTTTTATCCCGCAACTATTTCGATCTCGCTTTGCCTTCCCCTGCAATCGCAGAGACACATGCAACATGGTCAACTAAGTAGTACTTGTAGACATTATCGATTGAAAAATAAAAATAACATGTAGTTCATTCATGAAACAAGAGTTAATTAAAGCGAAGCAACTATACCCCTGGGGCAACTACCATGGTTTTACCCTATACATCATCATCAACATCTGTATTTAATAAAATAAGATGACTTGTAATTTCAGTGCATACGTTGTGTTTTTGTTTTATAATATTTACTTAATAGATTTATTTATTAACTCATCAGACAGTGGAAGCAGTGTTACTTCATCCATATTTTAATTAAATTATAATTTATAAATGAAACACAATGAGCTTAAGCTCAATGCAGCCTCTGAAAGGGTGCATAACAAATCTCTGTTAATAATTAACCACACGCCCGTATCAACATCCTTAAATAATTAAAAGCGCACTGCAATTAGCCGCTACAGTTGATACTCTACTTGAATACGTCCGGCGCATCTAGGGCACTCAGTTAGCTAGGCTACTAATACAGTTAACAAGCTAATCTTTTTACCTCGACATGAAGCTAAAGAATAACTTCATAATGACATGAAAGGAGTAGATATAGCAGATTAATGACACAGGATAAATGCCGATATGACTACAGATATGGCAACTATAATATATAGACTCGAAGGTACTACTGAAAATAATTTTCACGTATAAAAAAACTACACAACTCGTGATCTGACCTAGCCAGCACGACTATTATGTCATTCGCAACCATCTCACAGGGGACAAAAGTACCACATAGACGTGAACAACTTCTACTATAGGGCCTTAGGTTGTTACATTAAATAAAAAAAATATTTCAGTACATAATTATGTAGGTACGTGAACAGAACAAAATATTATTTTTTGCACTATCAGAGAAAAGTTTATAAGTATGGGACTTAGTTCATACATTAAGTTTTTTATATATAGTAGATCGACCACAGAAATCCTCGAGTGCCTATTCACAGTAACATCAATCGGCCAACATGGCAGTTATTTCGTCACATAACACACAGGTTTTTTTTACAAAATTCTCGCAACTGGCTTAGAATATTACTAGTTGATGTTACACGTTAAATGTTAACGTGGTTTAGCAGCCGCCCGTTTGCATATTTTCGGCAAACTGCTGACTGTTCCATATTTTGTGACGTGACTACACACTAAAGAGTCAACTTTAAGCAGTATTTTAGTCCACCTCGTGTTATTTTGGAAGTCCATTTTGTGATATAGATTTTGTTAGTTTTTTTAGTAATATGTTCCTAATAAAATATGTAAAACTAAAGCAGTACCTACTCTGACGTTTACTGTCAAAGAAATATACCAAAGTTATCTAAAGCTAGCATTAAATAAATAAATTAATAAATAAAAATAAAATAAATAAAAAGCGTTTTATTTCTAGACAGAAGGTAATAAACAGTAATAAAAATGAAGGTAACAAAACAATATCTTAAAAAAAAAATAGATTTAAAAATAAAAGTAACTTAAAAATAAAAAGTAACTTAAAATGAAAAGTATCTTAAAAACAAAATATGAAATGAGAAGTATATATGAGAAGTGTGTTTATTCTTCTGCTAGAACCCCTGTGCAGGTGAAGGCCTCCTCCAAGGCTGTCCAGTCTTCTCTAGATTTGGCTAGTTCAAACCAATCCAGACCGCCGACTTTAACTACGTCATCTTCCCATCTTGCGCAGGGTCTTCCTCTTCTCCTCTTACCAAGTGGTCCTTTCTATGCTGTAACTTTGTTGGTCCATCTCTGGTCTTGCAAGCGTGCTACATGTCCAGCCCATTTCCATTTTAGAATCAGCGCTTGTACCAGTCCATCTTTGGCCTTAGTTGTTTCTCTGATTTGTGTGTGACGTATTTTTTTGATTTTCAACATGCTACGCTCCATTCCGCGTTGACAAGTTACAATCATCAAGCATTACATACCTTACCTTATATGATGACGGATAAAAAATGTTGCAAAGTTTTTTTTTTTGGGATGTAGATCTAACCAGATGGTAAACGAGGAATGATATACAATGGAACTATTGAGCCCAGAATATGCTAGCTGTTCACTATTGCTTGGAAGAAAGATGGCTTTAAATAAGTCAGATGCTGGTAGGGACTCATTTTTTTTTCACGGATGGGAAGTCATCTAATGATTCCTTCTGCTCTGGGCGGAGAGAAGGAAATGAGGCTCATCCGTGTTCCTCCTTATGCTGTTTGCGTTCCAAGGCCGCGTTGACTCTTTCGAACAAATACCACATCAAGAGCAATGCACATTGCGCCTAAGAACTGCTTAGCTTATCAATTTATATAGTCTAAATGATATTGTACAATTTTTCATGCTCTGCGAAAACCCATCTAGACCAGTGTAAGATCGACGATAAAACTATCATTGCCATTTGTTCCCAAACAATTATCCAGCTTTCATCAAACAAGTCTACAGTAAAAAACACAAAGACTGTCATTCCATCCCTCAGGACAAGTTTCCAATAACCATCTCGCATCGCTCACAAATCACCGATCCAATTAGTGCAATCATCAAATTGAAACAAAGTGCAGTTTATCAAACTGTCGTCTGAATTTAAAAAAGAACTAAAAAAACATCGAGTCATTCCGTTGAAGATTTTAATTCAAGTGAAAGGAAACTTTTCTTGTTTCCAACGAGTTTCACGCGAGAGAGACTGGCCTGATTAATGGTAGCTGGCTGGAGATAAAAAAGAATGCGGCTCCTTGCTTGTGTTTAAAAAAAAGCCGTTACACAAGTCACAATTTGGTGACGTCAACACGTTATTGATGTGTTTCTTGTTCTTCGCGTGTCTGTGTCGTGATTTCGGGACTAGACGAGTGAAAAATGGACGATAGTTGGAAGCGAGTGAGAAGCTTGTTAGCGATGCTGCAACCCGTTTCGGTTTTTGAGTGAGATGTCTTTTTTTAACCAGAACAAATTTCCGTGCGTTCAGGCGATTTTGCCATACCTGTAACTGGAATCAAAAGTAGCTCACAATTTAGGACCCATTAGTTTAAATGTTAATATATAATCCGTGGTGCTTGGCAACTGGGCCTAACCCAGTTGTATATGTCCCTTTGTGCCTATTGGCCTAGCTCTAATCTGTCTCCTGCTTGATATGGAGGGAAGTGGACATTAATTTATTTTTCCTACTCCTCCGCTGTACTCTTCTGATTAATTTCGTTGCGGGATCCAAGACAGTTGAATCGTTTCTCCGGGACTCGTCGGGTTTCATTAACTCGGCGTTTTTTTTTTTTCTGGTGGTCGCCACTGTTGATTCTGGCTTTCAGGAGTTGCAGTGGTTGGGAATGTGTGGCGGGCTTGTCCCAATTAAAAAAAAAAAAAAAAAAAAAGATGTCTTTTTTGTCCAGTTATTTTACATGTTCGGTAGAGCCCTTGGTATTTTAGCCAAACTAGGAAAAAACTGTTTAAGATGCATCAAATTTATTGAGAACCAAAGAACTGATTTCTGAAAAATTGCATCCCTTATTTTGTACCCTCTATCTTAAGGATGCGCAGTAATGTTCTGCCTAAGTGAAATTTCAAAAATTGCATGATTAATATAATAATAATATAATATAATATAATATCCTTGGACATTTCACTCAACGCCATATAGTCCCAAGCTAAGCAACCTAATGCTTGTGTTATGGTAACGAAATGGCTGATAAACTACTTATATACATTTTTTTTTTGTAAATACATACATATTATAGATAGAAAAACACCCAGACTCAGAACAAATACATGTAGGTCGTACAAATATTTGTTCCGTGCGGGAATCGAACCCGCGACATGCTGCGCAGCAGTCAATCGCTCAACCACTGCGCCAACCGTGTCGTCATTAAGCTTAAGATTTACCAATACTCGTTTTTAGGGTTCCGTACCCAAAGGGTTACCAACGGAACCCTATTCCTCCGCTGTCCGTCCGTCCTTCTGCCTGTCTGTCAGCGGGATGTATCTCAAAAACCGTAATAGATAGACGGGAAATTTTCACAGAGTGTGTATTTCTATTGCCACAGAGTGCGGGGCAGCGCCAATACCGACCTGGCTATGATCGCTAATGGACTGGATTGCCCTTATATCCGACAATGCTGTAGTAGTCACACAGACATATTTGTACAGTGTGAGTGCTCGTATTCGTTTTTTATTGATTATTTATATATGTTTTTATTGTATCTATATTATGTGCTACATGAATCGTTTGTGTGTTGTTTGTTTGTACATATATGAGTCTTAGAACCCCGATTTAAACTAATTTAATTTAATGTAATAAAAGTTAAATTAAACTTTGAAAGGGGTTCCAATATAAATAAACATATTTTTTTTAATCCTTCGTCTGAGAGTTCGACTCGCATTTGACCGGTTTTTATACGTTACCTACAAATAAACTCCACAGATCTACCTAAAGGAACATGGAGTTCTAGCACACCCTCCACTTTAATACAACCTCCTAGATACACTAACGCAAAAAACAGTCAGCCTGTATAATCAGAACGAGGCCAGTTCAAATCAAGTCCTAGTGTAGCAGGATTTGATTTCAAGCAGCAAACGCCCATGAACACAGTTGTAATTAGTCCGAAAGCCTAATTGAAAGCGTGGTTGATTGAAGATAAAATTACTTCAAATAAAGTTTAATTGGTATTTTTAGCTATTGATTGATTTATAACTTTATCTTGCACTGAAATATTTCTGTGTATGATTTATTTTAGGCATTTTCATATTTTTTTCTTTCACATATTTCTTCATTTTAATTACTTAGATAATCTTATCAATAATTATAAAACGCAAAATGAAAATCTTCAAAATGAAATGGTTTTTAAGAAATAAAGTCCCCGCAAAGGGACTTAAAAAAAGTCGTTTATGGAATAATCTATTCAAATACTTATTTCATTGAATAGGTTCAGCATAAAATTTCGTTTTCCTCCTACAATCTCAAAAATATAATTTTATTACTCCTACAGTTTCCTGTCTTTCAGCTTTTAAATAATATATTACAGAAGCTACTTGCATAAGAGCATCCTTCATAAATAAACATAAACAAAACTCAGATTTTAACATAACGCCGACTCACTAAATTATTCCAAAAAACTGTTAACTTTTAAGCACACGTGCTGCAATTTTTTTTTGTGTCTTTTTTCTCGTTTCCGCTTTTGCACACCATTCTACAGCAGAGACAGTATTTGTCAGTTTGCTCGGAAAAATGATGCGAAAATTCGTATTTTTTTTAATAAACTGATATATTTTTAACAATAGAATATCTTATCCTTCTGGCTTTGTTAAAACTTGATTATTTGGGTGTCAATGTTGGTCTCGTTGGTTTTTTTCGTCTATTGGATTATTCCTTTTCATTTTCTCATTGTTGCTTTACTTAAGTCTAAAAGAAAGTCCAATGTTTTGTGAGCTATGCGGCCTTTTCATTGTGTGTTTAAGTGAATATTGGGTCATATTCATCGAGTGATAAACAAAACAAGCGAAAACTTAAAAAAAAAGTTGTAATGCAGACATTACATTTCAATTTTTTTTTCTTATTTCGATTCCGTTGTAAGCGAAATATATCTATGAGCCACCACCCATAGGTATATTTCACCAGTCAAAGTTTCTCGATTGTCATTACGATTTTTTTTACTGTTAAGATAAACATGTACACGTTTGACCACTATCCTTTCTGATGGTAAGCAATGATGCGGTGATGGATGTAGCAAGCATGCCTAACATACAAGTAACCTATTCACTCTTTGCTTAAAAACTCCCAGATTTTCAGGAAACACAGACTTTAGCAGAAAATTTCATTACTTAACTGTACGCGTTTTTGTGTACAATAAAGAATTAAGAATAGGACGCACCATGAATGTGTGTGGTGGAATGTCCACCATGTATCGGTAATACACCGCCGTCCGTCTTGCAAGTCGCACGTTTCGAGTATCTTAGGGCGGATTTCATCAATCTGAAACTGAACGCGATCAACAAATGAATCAAGTTTACAAGCTGTCAGTGTCATTATTTTCTATGAAATATGTTAAGAGCGTGTATTCCATCCACTAGCGCCGCCAATCGTTTTTTATTATTTGTGGTAAATTTAAGACACGTAGAAAAAAAACCGCTCTGTAGTGCACTGAAGAAATGTATTTATTATGTTTTGATAGTTATGTTTTGTACTTTAGAACATAAATAGTTGCCAAAGTCGATATTTTTGCTAAAAGTGGCCACTTTTAGCAATAATTGCCGTTTTGGCTATTTAGCCATGAGCTATGTATTAAAAATAGCTGTCAAAAAATAATAGATACATTTCTTCAGTACACTACAAAGCGGTTTTTTATCTACGTGTCTTAAATTTACCACAATTAATAAAAAACGATTGGCGGTGCTAGTGGACGGAATACACACTCTTAACACTGACAACTTTTGAACGCAGATCAAAATTGATCGCGATCTAACGATCAGTTTTATTAGTGAAATCCGCTCTAAGTCTCTCCACGCTTACACTAAAGAAGGAAAGAAAGTTTTTATTTGGAACTCGCACAATACACATTAAAGTAACTACTACATGCGTGTGCATGTGTTTACTTCATTTATTTTTTCTATAACTTATTTTTATTTTGGGGGCCGAGTCACCCGCGTCCGTAGGAGAATACCCTTCAGCGGATCCCTACACGTGGTCCCCGGGTGGTGCTAAACAGGTGACACTAACCGCTTCCGTGGTCTAGTGGTTATACCACCTGATTCAGACCCAGAGGTCCCGGGTTCGATTCCCAGCGGGGGCAAATTTTTTGCTCGGTTTGGTTGGTGGTAGGACTCTAAGTCCGCCTGGCAAGCTACCACCATCATGTCTAAGTCTGTCACCATAACAACAATGTTAACAGCATTTTTGTGTTCCGGCAGTTAGAGGTTACGGAGGAACAGGCTTATGTTCGGGCGAAGTCCAAACACAGAATTTAGTTTAAGGTTTATATTTCGAAGTTCAGGTAGGTACAGTTATAGGGTTTTTTGAGATTAACGTATTGGTCGTTCACATTGGCGTTTGGTGGCCGATTGCCGGCGCGCGCTCCGCGGCGCGCGCGCCGGACTGCTGTCACGATGACGATCCCCTCTCGGTGTGGAGGCGCCCCCCCGCGCCTGGACCGGTTTGCGGCGCAAACATCCTCCCCGGCATTGAAGGAATCTTCTAAATCTCTCTTCTTCTTCAGTGTTTTCAATTTACTTGCTAGTAGTCATCGTAGGTTGGTTGGCAGACATTGGCAGAAGACAAAGTTTGTTTACAGCTCGTCGGATGGTTCCTTTGGCTACGTAGACGTCCGCCACTCTGGATATGCCGTCTCGTCCTGGGTATAGTTTGGTAACTCTCCCCATTCTCCATTGCAGTGGCATCAGGTTGTCCTCCTTCACGACGACCAGGTCTCCTACTTGCAGGGGCGGGCAGTTCTTCTTCCATTTGCCTCGCTGTTGGAGCTCAGCCATGTACTCCCGTCGCCATCGCTCCCAGAAGTGCTGCCTAACTTGTTCGATGCGTTGGTATCTAGTCGGGTTCTTGGTGTTGATATGCGGTGACGGAAGCGATATCAATGGTCGACCAATCAGAAATTGCCCTGGAGTGAGAGGGTTTAAGTCCATGGGATGGGATGAAAGTGGGGTGAGCGGACGGGAATTGAGTATTGCTTCTATTTGTGAAAAAAGTGTAGCCAACTCCTCAAAGGTGAGAAAGGCATTGCCAGCTACGCGTTTTAAAAGGTTCTTTGAGGAGCGAACCCCGCTCTCCCAAATACCTCCGAAGTGGGGTGAATAGGCCGGACTAAAATTGAATTTTATGCCTTCATTTGCTGCGAAGTCTGATACTGACTGACGACTGGATCGTAACATTTTGCCCAACTCATTGTTTGCGCCCACAAAGTTTTTGCCATTGTCGCAATAGATAATATTAGGCTTGCCTCGACGTGACGTAAACCTGCGTAGACACATAATGAATGCCGCGGTTGAAAGATCGCTGACTACTTCAAGATGCAAGGCTTTGACGGCTAGACAAACAAAAATGCATAAATAGGCTTTTGTGACCCGGTTTCCTTTGCCTTTTTTGGAAGAGATCATAAAGGGGCCTGCAAAATCGATCCCGCAGGCATTGAAGGGAAAATTCTCATTTACTCTAACATCCGGTAAGTTACCCATTATAGGCTGTATTGTTTTGCTACTTATACGGGTACAGGTAGTACACTGTTTACTGATAGCGCGGACCAAGTTTCTGCCTCCTAAAGGCCAGAAATTCTCACGAAAGGATGACAAGAGGAGCTGGGGACCCGCATGAAATAGTTTGTTATGTTCATATTGCAGCATTAACTTAGTAAGGTGATGCTTGGCATCAAGTATGATAGGGTGTTTCTTATTATAGTCGAAAACAGATTGTTCCAACCTACCCCCTACCCTAATTAGACCGTTGTCGTCAACAAAAGGATTCAAAGATAATAGTCGACTTTTGTTGTGAAGTGGTTTACCTTGTTTTAGATGGGCTATGTCCTTCGGGAAAGATACTAACTGACTGAACTTAAGTAATATTGTCAGTGAGGATTCCAGTTCGTCTATTGTTAAGGGACCGCTAAGCTTGTCTGTGTTTGGTGTGCTATTATTAATAAAACGTAAAACGTATGCAAAGGTTCTTTTTAATTTCAGATAATTCGAGTGATCTTCGAAAGTGATTATAGTCTGTTTATTGGACGTATCATCAACCGTTAAATGAACTTTAATTTCAGCTTCAGGTAAGTCATGAGGGCCGAGATGAGGTTGGGTAGGCCAATCCGAAGTGTCATCCTTTAAGAAGGAAGGACCCTCCCACCACAACGAGCACGAGCGCAGATGTTGTGGCTCAACTCCTCTTGATCCTAAATCGGCCGGATTTAAATTGGTAGGAGTATGCTTCCATTGAAAGCCCTGAGTAAGCGTGTTAATTTTGTTTACTCTGTTGCGTACAAAAACTGGCAGTGTTTTGTTGTGTGATTTTAGCCAGCAAAGCACTACTGTGGAATCGGTCCATAAGAACGTATTTCTGACACTGCACGGTATTGCTTCTAAAACCTTTGAGCATAGCTGACTACCAAGTAACGCCGCGCAGAGCTCTAGGCGCGGAATCGTCAGGCTTTTAATGGGTGCTACTCTTGTTTTGGCACAAAGCAACGTAACGTTAATACTGTTGTCTGCATTGAAAGATCGCACGTAACAGCAAGCAGCGTATGCGTTCTGAGAAGCATCGACAAAGATATGCAAGTCTACGGGCTTCGCGGAGCAGTCACTTAACACATGGCGACGTAAAGATAATTGTGAGATATGGTGTAAGTTATTTATAAAATTGAACCATTGTTTTACATACGGTTGAGGAACTGGATCATCCCAGTCCAATTTTAAATTCCATAAGCCTTGTATGAGAATTTTTGGTATAACAATACAGCACGACACCAAGCCTAAAGGGTCGAACAGTTTACATGTGGTAGAAATAATTATTCTTTTTGT
Source organism: Ceramica pisi (assembly GCA_963859965.1). Taxonomy (NCBI): domain Eukaryota; kingdom Metazoa; phylum Arthropoda; class Insecta; order Lepidoptera; family Noctuidae; genus Ceramica; species Ceramica pisi. The sequence continues at coordinate 3,503,646 of OY982530.1, forward strand.
TACATTAGTATTAACCTCAATACTACTAGGGAATTGAAGACTGTCATCTTTAGGTGCCCATTTCAAACCTAACACATTGGCTTCAGTACTAAAATCACGTGGCGATGGGTTAGTTTTAAAACCAAGGGGACTTTTTGAAGCGTCAAATATTTGTGGGCAGTTCGTCTTGAACTTTCTCAAAGGAAATCCTGCTGAGGCTAAGACTTTGGTTACATTTATGTAAATATGTTGTAACTCTTGCTCACTGAAACTACCAGTAATTAGATCGTCGATATAAAAGTGAGACCTGATAGTATTGGCAACAATTGGATCTTGACATTCGAGTGCAAGCTGGACGAGACACCTAGTACTCAAGAAAGGGGCCGATGCCGTACCATAGGTGACTGTGTTTAATTGTTTTATTTTTATTGGTTCATGAGCGTATTCTCGCCATAATATAAGCTGTAGATGGCGCTGCGATTCGTTTAGTTTGATCTGCCGGTACATTTTTTCTATATCGGCAGTTAGTACCAACGGATAAACTCGAAAGCGAATGAGAATCGAAAACAAGTCACTTTGTATTACTGGGCCTACAGCTTGAATGTCATTTAATGATTTTAGCGTGCTAGTCTTAGCGGATGCGTCGAAAACTACTCTCAATTTAGTAGTTTCATGATTATCTCGTACTACGCAGTGATGGGGTAAGTAACAGCCAAAAGAGGGTCTGTTAATTTCTTGCAAGTGACCTAAGTTTTCGTATTCTTTCAAAAATTCAGAGTATTGCCATTTTAAAGTAGGATTTTTATCTAATTTCTTTTCTAGTGATAAAAACCGTTTCATAGCCATTGGAAATGAAGTACCTAGAGTCTCCTCAGCAGACTCTTTAAGTGGCATCATGACTGAAAATCGACCATCAGTTAAGCGATGGGTATTAGTTACAAAATGGGTTTCACAAAATTGTTCATCTATCGACGAGGTACTATTTTCTGAGGGTAGCTCTTCTACCTCCCAAAATTTTTTTATGGAATCGTGGATGTCTTGAAGTGACGATTGGGTTTGTACAAAATTGCATTGTATGTTTTTGTTTTTGGAGCTATGACCTGTTGGACCAGCTACTAGCCATCCGAAGGCACTTTCTAGCAAGATAGGCTTATGTGGACCTAGTGTAATTTTGTTAGATGAAACAATGTCAAAATAATGATCAGCGCCTAGCAAAATATCTATCTCAGAAGGTTTGTAAAATATTGGATCAGCTAAAGCTATATTATTGGGCAGGCCTAGTCTCTCGACATCGACTTGAACATTAGGTAAGTTGGCAGTCACCTTCGGAATAACAAAACAATTAATATTTCTTGTGAATGAGCTAGTGCGTGATTTAATGTTCACCTGACATCGCTCTGTTATAGGACAAGCTACTCCGTTAATGCCTGATACATTTAGTGTATCTAAATTTTCAGTTGATAGGCCTAATTTCTCTTTTAGGTTCTTCGTGATAAATGACGACTGGCTACCAGTATCTAGCAACGCGCGAGCAAGGTAAGTTGTTCTATATTGTTTGTTCATAACTTCTATTTTTGCAGTACACAGAAGAACTTGTCCGGAAGAGACTGCAGCTAAGCTAACAGGTAGACTAGACGACTCAGAGCACTCGGTAAATACCTTATTTGTGTCACCTTTGTGTAATAATGTGTTATGTTTTTTCTTACAGGAACGACAAGACCCCTTTAAACTACACTGGGTGTTGAAGTGACCACTTCGCAAACAATTTGTACACAGTTTGTGTTTTGAAACCTCGCCTAACCTATCCTCAACACTCAACGCTTTAAACTTGTTACATTGGTGTACGAGATGAGGCTGATCACAAATGGGACAGGTTTTGTATTGCTGCGAGCCTTCAGCACTTGTGGAGGTAGCAAAAGATTTAGTGGTCCTGCCTTCTTTGTTATTATTATTACCTGGGTTAGGCTTGTTTTCTAAATTGCGACAGTTAGCAGTTTCTAATACATTCGCCCTATTTTCCATGAAACTCTTAAAATCGTCTAAAGTGGGTAGGTTAGACAATCTGCCTTTGTATTCTTCCCACTTGTTGCTAGTCCTAGGATCTAGCTTCGCTGATGCCAAGAATATCACTAGCGGATCCCAATTATCGGTAGGAACGTCCAACGTATTTAAAGCATTCAAGTTTTTAGACACCTGATCAATTAAATACCGCAAAGCCTTGAAAGATTCCTTTTGTATAGTATTACCGTTAACCAATGAGTTCAAGTGATTATTGATCAGAATATTTTTATTGTTGTACCGATTGCACAATGTATCCCAAGCAAGCTCATAATTCGTCGCGACAAACTCCAACGATCTAATTACGACACTGGCACCCGATTGTAAACAATTTCTTAAATAGTGAAATTTATTGATGGGCGCTGTTTGCGCCGCAAACCGGTCCAGGCGCGGGGGGGCGCCTCCACACCGAGAGGGGATCGTCATCGTGACAGCAGTCCGGCGCGCGCGCCGCGGAGCGCGCGCCGGCAATCGGCCACCAAACGCCAATGTGAACGACCAATACGTTAATCTCAAAAAACCCTATAACTGTACCTACCTGAACTTCGAAATATAAACCTTAAACTAAATTCTGTGTTTGGACTTCGCCCGAACATAAGTGGCGACCGTGACAGGACTTCGAGGGCTTGCAGAGCAGCATCAGAGGTCATCACCAACAGGGAGTAAGCTCGTTCCTATTAACACTTACATTCCTTCCAACATTTCCATATACCTACTTCTATTTTCCAACTTCCATTGCTGTGCTAAAGTGTATGCTAACCGATCAAAGTGTCAGAAGGTATCTAGCTTATCGCGTATCTTCCTACTGTACATAATATGGTACCTAATTCAGGCTTAATAGACAGCTACCTATCGTAATAATTTCAGTTAGAAATTGTTAACTATCAATATAGGCCGGCCGATTCACGTTCACACTCAATTTTCCCGTTAATTTTGCAGCCTATTTTGCAAATCCCATTGTGTTGCAAATCGTTATATTCGTTTTTTACAGACAACTTTTTAACGCCTATTTTGCTGAACATAGCTTATCCATGTTGCAACTAGCTTTATATAATTATTTTTTCCTTCTTTTGTTTTTCTGCCCATTTCTGTCATTAATTACATTTATCAACCAATAATAATAATTGTGCAGATAATAAACCAACTCGTAAATTATGTATTTCTGAAGTCAAGCGCTGGTCCGTTGCTTTAAATAAAATCACCTACCCCAATTAAATACAAATAATTTGTGTGTTACATCTAGAAACCCTACCAACGTCGGTCGGTACTGCCGACCCTACGTCCGTGCTCGAGCGGGTGCCCGGAGCCCGCGCTGTGTCGGCGCCGCCTCTGCGGTCTCGCGCGTGGGTGCCGCTAGCGCGGCCGGTGCGTTGACGCGCTCGGCACCTCGGCCTGCACTTGTGCGCCGCGCCGGTTTTTCTCGTGCGCTGCTCCCGGTTGACGGGCTCGGCAGCGGCTGTATGGTTTGAACTACTGTCTATTGGATTGTTTATTAATTTATTTGTGTTTAATTTTTATTTCTTTTGCCCCACTCATTTATTAAAATGGCTGAAAAGGAAACGACCACTAGAGTTAAAAGTCCGCTTCCACTATTAAGAATAGATTCGACCGGTAAGCCCGACGTTAAGGATTATTTAAGGTCATTAACTAAAAAACGTGCGGGGTTTCGAGGTCGGCTAACAATTTTGAAGAATTTTATGGGAAAATATAAAATTTCTGACATTCCCAGAGTATCGAGCTTGGAGATGAAAGAAATTTCGTTAAGATTAAATCAATTGAAAGAATTAATGTCGAACTTTGATCGCGTACAAACTGAGATCGAAGAGTATTCTGATAATTTGGATGAACAGATTTCAGAACGAGACATTACCGAAACTGAGTTTTTTACCCAAATAGCTTTTGCTCAAGAGTTGGTCGATTTGTTTTCAACTGAAAATAAAGAAAGTTGCGCCTCAAATGTTCCTACCTCGGGTTGTTGTCATGGTCATTATAATGATTCAATTCGGCTTCCAATTATTAATCTACCCACCTTTGATGGAAGTTATGCAAAATGGCTTGAATTTAGGGATACTTTTAAAACCCTTATCCATGACAATGACTCGATTTTTCGAAGAGCAAGAGTTACAACATATTTACATAAATGTAACCAAAGTCTTAGCCTCAGCAGGATTTCCTTTGAGAAAGTTCAAGACGAACTGCCCACAAATATTTGACGCTTCAAAAAGTCCCCTTGGTTTTAAAACTAACCCATCGCCACGTGATTTTAGTACTGAAGCCAATGTGTTAGGTTTGAAATGGGCACCTAAAGATGACAGTCTTCAATTCCCTAGTAGTATTGAGGTTAATACTAATGTAACAAAAAGAATAATTATTTCTACCACATGTAAACTGTTCGACCCTTTAGGCTTGGTGTCGTGCTGTATTGTTATACCAAAAATTCTCATACAAGGCTTATGGAATTTAAAATTGGACTGGGATGATCCAGTTCCTCAACCGTATGTAAAACAATGGTTCAATTTTATAAATAACTTACACCATATCTCACAATTATCTTTACGTCGCCATGTGTTAAGTGACTGCTCCGCGAAGCCCGTAGACTTGCATATCTTTGTCGATGCTTCTCAGAACGCATACGCTGCTTGCTGTTACGTGCGATCTTTCAATGCAGACAACAGTATTAACGTTACGTTGCTTTGTGCCAAAACAAGAGTAGCACCCATTAAAAGCCTGACGATTCCGCGCCTAGAGCTCTGCGCGGCGTTACTTGGTAGTCAGCTATGCTCAAAGGTTTTAGAAGCAATACCGTGCAGTGTCAGAAATACGTTCTTATGGACCGATTCCACAGTAGTGCTTTGCTGGCTAAAATCACACAACAAAACACTGCCAGTTTTTGTACGCAACAGAGTAAACAAAATTAACACGCTTACTCAGGGCTTTCAATGGAAGCATACTCCTACCAATTTAAATCCGGCCGATTTAGGATCAAGAGGAGTTGAGCCACAACATCTGCGCTCGTGCTCGTTGTGGTGGGAGGGTCCTTCCTTCTTAAAGGATGACACTTCGGATTGGCCTACCCAACCTCATCTCGGCCCTCATGACTTACCTGAAGCTGAAATTAAAGTTCATTTAACGGTTGATGATACGTCCAATAAACAGACTATAATCACTTTCGAAGATCACTCGAATTATCTGAAATTAAAAAGAACCTTTGCATACGTTTTACGTTTTATTAATAATAGCACACCAAACACAGACAAGCTTAGCGGTCCCTTAACAATAGACGAACTGGAATCCTCACTGACAATATTACTTAAGTTCAGTCAGTTAGTATCTTTCCCGAAGGACATAGCCCATCTAAAACAAGGTAAACCACTTCACAACAAAAGTCGACTATTATCTTTGAATCCTTTTGTTGACGACAACGGTCTAATTAGGGTAGGGGGTAGGTTGGAACAATCTGTTTTCGACTATAATAAGAAACACCCTATCATACTTGATGCCAAGCATCACCTTACTAAGTTAATGCTGCAATATGAACAAAACAAACTATTTCATGCGGGTCCCCAGCTCCTCTTGTCATCCTTTCGTGAGAATTTCTGGCCTTTAGGAGGCAGAAACTTGGTCCGCGCTATCAGTAAACAGTGTACTACCTGTACCCGTATAAGTAGCAAAACAATACAGCCTATAATGGGTAACTTACCGGATGTTAGAGTAAATGAGAATTTTCCCTTCAATGCCTGCGGGATCGATTTTGCAGGCCCCTTTATGATCTCTTCCAAAAAAGGCAAAGGAAACCGGGTCACAAAAGCCTATTTATGCATTTTTGTTTGTCTAGCCGTCAAAGCCTTGCATCTTGAAGTAGTCAGCGATCTTTCAACCGCGGCATTCATTATGTGTCTACGCAGGTTTACGTCACGTCGAGGCAAGCCTAATATTATCTATTGCGACAATGGCAAAAACTTTGTGGGCGCAAACAATGAGTTGGGCAAAATGTTACGATCCAGTCGTCAGTCAGTATCAGACTTCGCAGCAAATGAAGGCATAAAATTCAATTTTAGTCCGGCCTATTCACCCCACTTCGGAGGTATTTGGGAGAGCGGGGTTCGCTCCTCAAAGAACCTTTTAAAACGCGTAGCTGGCAATGCCTTTCTCACCTTTGAGGAGTTGGCTACACTTTTTTCACAAATAGAAGCAATACTCAATTCCCGTCCGCTCACCCCACTTTCATCCCATCCCATGGACTTAAACCCTCTCACTCCAGGGCAATTTCTGATTGGTCGACCATTGATATCGCTTCCGTCACCGCATATCAACACCAAGAACCCGACTAGATACCAACGCATCGAACAAGTTAGGCAGCACTTCTGGGAGCGATGGCGACGGGAGTACATGGCTGAGCTCCAACAGCGAGGCAAATGGAAGAAGAACTGCCCGCCCCTGCAAGTAGGAGACCTGGTCGTCGTGAAGGAGGACAACCTGATGCCACTGCAATGGAGAATGGGGAGAGTTACCAAACTATACCCAGGACGAGACGGCATATCCAGAGTGGCGGACGTCTACGTAGCCAAAGGAACCATCCGACGAGCTGTAAACAAACTTTGTCTTCTGCCAATGTCTGCCAACCAACCTACGATGACTACTAGCAAGTAAATTGAAAACACTGAAGAAGAAGAGAGATTTAGAAGATTCCTTCAATGCCGGGGAGGATGTTTGCGCCGCAAACCGGTCCAGGCGCGGGGGGGCGCCTCCACACCGAGAGGGGATCGTCATCGTGACAGCAGTCCGGCGCGCGCGCCGCGGAGCGCGCGCCGGCAATCGGCCACCAAACGCCAATGTGAACGACCAATACGTTAATCTCAAAAAACCCTATAACTGTACCTACCTGAACTTCGAAATATAAACCTTAAACTAAATTCTGTGTTTGGACTTCGCCCGAACAAGGTATGATAGCCAGTTCCTCTGTGTAAGAGGATTCCGGGTGAAACTCGCTGCCATCTTCGGCCTAATTATCACTTTCCATCAGGTGAGATTTGGGCCAAGAGTTTCCCCGTTTCGCATAAAAAAAATAAAAAAATATGGTGTACATAATAAAGAGTATTCTATTCTATTCTATTCTAAAATAAAATAAGTAAAAGTAACTGTTACAAAAATATGTAGACAGGTAGAAAAATCCTAAAATACTAACACTAAATCTGTGCGAGGCATGTCTCAGCGTATGCTGCGATATGTAAATAAATAAATATTACAGCGCTGGTATTATGACTAAGATCCTTGACAGCTTTGAAATCCACTGGTCATCTTTAAGCCAAGAAGTCGTTCATAAGTCCTTTATACCGTCATCCAAGTAATTGCAATAAATTTAAAATCAACAGCCACAAATGTTTCAGTACAGCAATTTTCTCTAAATCCTATTCACGCACTGCCAGAGTAAAACCATACTCACCTGGTTGTTACAAATAAACAGAACATTTTATTCGCCCATCCTCTCTCATTAGCCCAATAAAAGAATTTCTCGTACACATACACACACTGTAAGCCATTTTATGTACCTGTTTTCCTCTAATCACGGGTCCAAATAAACAAGAAAGAATTAGAAATGTACTGGAGACACGTGTAGACGAGAATAGTGTAGAAAAAGTTAGAACAAAAGTTGTTAGAACGAATGTACGAAACTATTTTATTAACTTACTAGCTTCTGCCAGCGGCTTCGCCCGCGTGATCCCTAGGGAACATATTCCCGGGATGAAAAGTAGCTTATGTGCTATTCCAGACTATAATCTATCTTTGTTCTAAATTTCATTAAGATCCGTTAAGCCGTTCTGGCGTGATTGAGTAACGTAGTAGTTATAATATTACTCGTTTGGTGTAAAGCGAAATTATAACCATCTTCCCCTCGACATTATAATTCACTCGCTAGACTCTAGGCGCAAGCCAAGCTAGCCGCCTGCCTGTGCGTTCGCGACCACAAAAATAATCCTTATAGCATGATTCAGTATTCACGCGCGATGGCTTATTATTAGCGTTTTTCATGTATAACTTTGGTGTTTCTTTACCGATTTCTATGATTCTTTTTTAATTTTTTTAATGTTAATTAGGGACGACTGAGAGTTTTATAAACGTAAGAGTAGACAAATACAATCAGAAAGCTTCGAACTGCTAAGCTATCGGGAGTTACACGTGTTATTGTTCGTCAATCATTAAAGATAGACATATGCTGTCGTTGGATATTTTTTATATAATTTTAAGGAGAACATTCCCGTCATACATGATTTCTGTGTAGCTTTCACCATTAAGGTTGCACACGCGACGGAAGCTTAAAAAATGGAGTAACTTCTCCCGTTTTCCCAACATTTCCCTTCACTGCTCTGCTCCTATTGATTGTAGCGTGATGAAAAGTATACTATAACCTGCTCAGGAGTATGAATAATAATTGTACCAAGTTTCATTAAAATCCGTCGAGTAGTTTTTGTTTCTATAACGGTTATACAGACAGACAGACAGACAGACAGACAGACAGACAGACAAAAATTGTACTGATTGCATTTTTGGCATCAGTATCGATCCCTTATCACCCCCTGATAGTTATTTTGGAAATATATTTCATGTACAGAATTGACCTCTCTACAGATTTATTATAAGTATAAGTATAGATAGATAGATGTAATTTTGGTCTCTGTTTTTTCGTTGTAATGTTTTTAATCCTCTAGATTTATTAATCGACAACGTCAGACACTTGTTCTATATTGTTAACGTTTTGTTTCTACTTATTGTTGTTTTTGGATATGTGTGTTATTAAAATATTTTTGTCTTTTATCGTTAAAATATTCCATTTATTCATTTTATATACCTACATAATAATATATATTACATTCTTAGATATTAAAAAAAAACCTTTTGTTATAGCGGCATGAGAAATACACAATCTGTGAAAATTTGAACTATTCTTGAGATACAGCCTTCTGACAGACTGATGGATGGACGGACGGACAACGGAGGCTTAGTAATTGGGCTCCTTTGGTTACCGTTTGAGTATGGAATCCTAAAAATCATCCCGACTGGTAGATATATGCTTTGCTACTCAAACGAAGCCAGTTAAACAAAAAGAAAATCATTTCTAAACATGAAAATATAAAATATTACACATATTATTTTGATCTTTAGCTCATCTTCCCAGCCAGTTATAAAAAACTGAATACTAGCAGCCAGCCAATAGCATCCCCATCTACCTACTTATGCACTATTCAGAGGCACATGTTCGTTTGGAACGTGACTTGCGCGGTGCCAACACAATTCGCACTAAACTTCTACTGCTTCGTAATTGCATAGAGTGCCTCGGCGCATACGGATTCTCTACAACTGAATGAGAACGAATGATAAAAAGTTGCTAATAAAATTGTATTTTGGACTTTTAGCCTCGAGGCTGGTGTAGTTTTAAAGTTGTAGAGTGTAAGTTTAACATGTAAACTTGAACTAAAAGTGAAGGCTGACCTTTAGTAAAATAAATGACTTATTTTTAAACGAATTCTTCAAAAAGGAGGAGGTTTAATACAACAGGCTTCCAAAAACAAAACATTACAACGTATATAACAACTTTAATTTCGGAAGTCGGTGTCAAAAAACAAATAATATCCAAAAACACCGATTTCTGAAATTGAAGTTACTTTGTAGTGTTTTCTTTTTGGAAGTTGGTTGCGTTAATAACTAAATAAGTGTATGAAACAATACAATATTAAGATTTAAAGTTGTAATAGGATTAAGACTACAAACATAATAAACAGAGAAAAACGTTTGCTCAATCTCGTAGAAAAACTATTTATACATTCTCAACTGTCACTTTCTCCCATATTCGATTTTGATATCATTCAACTACACTACATAGCGTCAGTCGTGTATTTTTCAAAAGATATAACATGGCTCTATAAACTAAAACATAATGAAAGCCTGACTCATTCAATTCAATACACTTCACTCATTTTAAACTGAACGACGAACGAACCCTTTTCTACAGTGAACACACTCGTTTAAAACCACTAACATTCCATTTGATTTCGCCATACATACACGAGCATTTGGACTTTTATTTAGCCGTTTTCAAGCTACATCTAGATCCAGCCATTTAGCCACTAGACCCCCAATATGGCGTGGAATGGGCAAGTCATTAGTTTATGTGGATCGTGCGTCCGTATTTCCTATTGCAACAAGTGTTAGTGTCAAAATTGTGGAAGAGAGTTGAAAAGGATTTTTTGGTTTGTTTGTTTGTAAAGGACATTGCTCATCGCCCATACATCGTTCGCCTAAGAACCAACAGAGACGTGAATTTACTATCTGTGTTTTAAATAATGCATATGTTCGACTAAAACTAAATTAAAATCACGGACACTTGCCAGAATTGTAAAATATCTAAAATGATTTCGGATTTTGTTTCTATTATTTGGTATGTTTTACATACCAAATAATAGAAACATACCAAATGGACTATGATCCCAGAGCTGCCAGACTTTTTATCTCACCAAAAAATGTATAGAGGAGTTTTACTATGTTCTTCTAACATACGAAAGCGTGGTAAGTTAGGTCGACGGCCAATTCCCTGGTATCAGGTGCCAAATACATTAGGTACATCAAAGTGTCAACTGTCATTTCATCGACTGTCAGTGTCAATAGTGTTCGTGTCATACAGCGCTTTAATCGCTTTACTCTTTTTGTAGGTAACTAAAAATCTTACAGCGCTGAGAGTGCTGGCGCCGGGTTATAAAACCTAAGTGAATTACTTTTTAAAATGGTTTCGTAATTAAAAAGTGTCCGTTCTATTCTAATCAGTAAAAAGTAATTTAAAAAAAAAATAGGAATAATAGTAAAGGTTTCGCATGTGTTGATTCATAGGCCACTTTTTACCATGTCCTTTACTAAGTTTGAGTGTTCGAATTGATAACTTAAAATCAGTAAAATTTTCACGGTTTTATAAATAAAAGATTATGAAACAAGGAACGAAAATGATTACATTATGAATGTGACACAATTTATGAAACTTTCAAGTTGCTTTGAGTGTTTAAATGAATATTAATGTTCATTTTTTTATTATTTGCCTATGATTAAATCTGTGATGCTTTGGTAATTTATTTTCAGAAACATGGTGGTAAGCTGTTGTAGATAAGTAAAAATTGACTTTGTCAAAAAACTCAACGACTAAAATCGTTACAAAAAATTAAAAGTTATGCCAAATCAGTCACTTTAAAAGCAGTCTGATGTAGTTTGTGGCATCAAATCATGAGTGTGGAAGTAAAATTTATTTATTTATTTATTTCTATAAAACCCTCGAACAACCCTTCCTTCTGGCTCAGTTGGGTAAAAAATGCGCGAAGTTTCTTAAAAAAATTACTTGATACCAGTCAGTATTTATAATACTGACTGGTATCAAGTAATTTTTTTAACTTTTTAATAATCATTTTAAAATGTTTCAAAAAATATTTAAAAGCAGTTAATAAACCTGCTGTTTAGTACGTATGAAAGGAAGTCTAAGTGTTGACGACCAAAAACTAATTTAAATACTAAGTATTTCTAGCATATAACAACAATGTTTAATTAAAACCACAGCACACACTGTTTACAATTAAATAATAGCCAATTTACTAAAGTATAGAAGTAAATCACGTTAATATGACAAACACACGTAACTTGTGGTTCAGAAAAGATACAAATCACGTTCAATTAGTTCAGGAATGTGATTTACGAAGCGTTTTGGTAGAATGATGGTAGAATTACAGTTGTAATTTAGTGTCATTTTAGTCGTCGAGCCCCACCTTCGAATGAGCCCTTAACAAAATTCAAAAGTCATTTATTCTAATTAGGCTGAGAGCCAGCACTTTTTGAACGTCATGTTTTTACAAAAGACAGTCCCCCAAAACGCCCGTCACCACTTTCTAGTGTTTTAGATGTGGAGGAGAAGTGGCCAACAAACTCCCCAGTAACACATCTGTTTGTTACCTTTTAAGATCTTGAATATATACAATAGTACGCAAGTTAATTAATACAGGACACAAAAAAGAAAAAATATTTACCTTTAAAAGCATTAAAACAATTGATTCAACATTCAGTCATCCCCGTTTCTGGTGTCAACGATTGTCCTTTGCTCTTGAGCCTACTATGGCCCTATTAAGAAAGACAGTGTCATTACTATCCTGCCCTGATACGATTGGATAAATATCACTTTTCAAGAGTGCGGAATTAGAGGCAGCAGATTAACTTTTAGTGCCTAACTATTTAATCGTAACATTTGCAAAAAAAATAATCCTCATCAACAGAACCTTCAAATCTTTGTTTCATTTAAAGCACACTGGACACTGCCATTAAGAAGTGGCAGTGTCCATCACCAGATCCTAAGTCTCATCATATTAATTTATAAAAATAGATTCACCTCTAAATACACACTTACACGTAAAACATCGCCAATGAAACCTGCCACTTTATCACTCCAAAATTCCACAAATTTCTACCTCCAAACATCAGGTGTGTATACCAGGAACAATAATAATTGCTCTCTTAATGATAATGTTATTAATAAGCGGAATCAGCTGTGAGGAACATGATGTAATCATGTTCAAACACGACGCGACGTGACAATTTACACGTGTCTCTCATTCGTCATAAAGTCACTGTTTGTTTGGCGGTAGAGTGGAATATTTAGCATCTGATGGCTTTGTGTTTAGGCGGGAGTGATATGAAGATTCGAATGACGTTATTGCGATGCACGCTATTTCGAAAGAAATTAAGAGTGGTACGCCAGTTCGAAAACACATAATTAAGTCGGAAACCGCTATATCGAATGACATAGTCGCGAACACGCTGATTCGAAAAACTGTTTGAATGTCACGGGAACAGAAATAATAATGTCGTGTTCGTCGCGTCGTGTTTTGTATGGACTTTAAAAGAGACTTTGACCTCTGAGTTTGTTTCGGCGTTTCTTCTCAGAGCAGTCAGCTAGGAAATGCCGGCCTCATCTAGTTTAAAATGACCAAAAAAGATTGACGTGTAAAAGTGTTATTTACAACCTACTTACAGAATAAATATCATTTATCATTTATCATTTAATGAAAAAGTACTGGGGTCTTATACGAATATGTGGATCTATGTAATAATATTATGTAGACTGGGTATGTATATTATCTATAATTAGTACTCTTTTTTTTAGAGTAAATATTTTCAAGCTTGATGATTTTGCCACGCTGAATAAAAAAATTAAAAAAATATTTTTTAAAGCACTTCTGCGTATACGACATTTTTAGTTAAATTGTCTTGTGGTAGAAGGACATACTGGTTTTCTCCGCAACCTGATCTTGATAACGCCACATACAGTTCTGTTGTCCGTCTGTAAAACAGTCTTGACGTAAATCAATTCCTTTGTGCTTATTATGTTTGTCCCTCTGCTTTATTAATTGTAACGGCAAATAATACCTTAACGGGAAATTTAATTCTCTTAAAGCTAAATTATGGCTAATCATTGGGAATTATAGGAATGCGAGGTATTAGTACCGTTTGACCATCTGCTGGACCAGTTAAAACTATAGCGACGATCACATTGTTGCGAAGAAATTTAACTTGGAGACGGGTCCCGTTACATTTTGGTGGTTTAAGATTCCTCAACAAAATTATTGGAGTTCCAATTTTTAATTTTAGGGAATGTGGCAAAGGCCACTTGCATTTAGAGAATTAAGAAATTCTAGCGGGTAAATTTTTGTTTTTTTTTTTGAATTTTTGAATTTTGAATCAAGTCATTAATTTCATCAACACTACTGTTTTTAGCCAGTATTGCCCTCTGGCACATCCACTCGTAATCTTTATTTTCTAATTGAACAACATCCGGGTAGACTTTGGAAATCAGGTCTTCAATACTTGTCACTTTATTACTCAAATCGTCATCAATTACTATTTTGTATTCAAAATGAGGTACTTTTTCGTCTCCTTTTGAAATTAACTTTGAAGAGAAATTTGTACTGCCTCCACCCAAATGTGCTCTCATGTATGTAAATAGTTTTAGGGTGTGAACGAATTTCCATAACGGAGAGGTATTTAAGCAAGACTTCACAATATCAGCTCTAGTTCCCCTTACAATCACTGGTAACGTTTGTCAAAAGTCACCAGCAAACATGACTGTAATACCACCCATGATTTTGTTACAGTTTCTAATATCTCTAAGAGTCCTATCTAAAGCCTCTACATGAGCTCTATGAATCATGGTGCATTCATCTCATATTATTAAACTGACATCTTGCAAAACTTTTCCCAAAGGGCCGTTTTTACGGATAGGGCACACGCTATCTTTCTCCAAAGAAACAGTAAGAGGCAGTTTAAAAGTTGAGTGAGCAGTGCGTCCACCTGCTAATAGAGTCGCAGCGATACCGGACGACGCAATGGCCAAAGTTAATTTACCCTGAGACCTAACTTTTGCTAATATCAAATAAATAACGAAAGTCTTGCCGGTTCCACCTGGAGCATCCAAAAAGAATATCTTTCCTTCGTTAAAACTAACACTGCTTAAAACACAATAAAATTGTACGCTGTAAGCTGGTAATTTACTAATTTAGGTTCATTTTCAGAAATATATTCATTTAATGTATTTAAATCATAATTATGGTTTCCGCAAAGCTGCTTCCAACGGATCCATATAATTATTTGTTTGATTATTTTTATTCGATGCTGGAAGTCCAAAATCAGTTAAAGATTTATCACACATCTCATGAATCTTATCTTCAATCATTATAAGTCCTTCATTGTATATATCATCATTATATTCTAATGTAACTTCCTGATTGTCATTACGAATTCTGTTTAATATATCTTCACACAAATCATTACGAAATTTGCTCCATAACTCGAAGGGGTCAGATGGCTGACCAAATATGAGTATGATACTAAATAATTCTCTTAACTTTGTGGCTGACTCTGATATAACTGCATCTGACAAAGTATTCTCCCAATGTTGATCTCTTTCCAGTAAAACGAATCTCTTGCAAGCTCCTTGATAAGTCTGTGAAATAATACCAATCACGGTCCTGAGATCGTCAAATGAACATCAGTTGTTTCTTCAATGCCGGTGGTATGTGTATTATTTACTTTAATGTTCTGAACGTATGCAAGGTCGACCGATCTAATTAGCCTTAAATAGCCTCGTGATACAAAGCACCCTCCTTATCAAGTTTATCAACAATTTTCTGGAGTAAATTACCCTTAGATTTTTCAACCGATGCTCTGTTACGCGACTTGGCAACTCTAAAATTACTTATAGCAAGATTGAAGAAGTATCCGGTAACATAACGTTTTTTAAGCTTATGAAGCTGTCTACGTGCTCTGCGATAGCTTTACCACCTACCTGTTATCCACGTTCATGTCTTTTCCTTTGACACGATCAACTCCTGTGTTTCCACCATTATCTAGAGATTTGCGCCTGTAGGTTGGGTAACCATCATCACTGGTTTGTGTTTCAAAAATAAAAGATCTAGGGTACTTTTTAGAACAATTTTCTTCTTTCATACACGGTAACGCAGGATTATGAAATCCACAAGGAACATGTATCATGTTTTTTATGACGATATTATGAAGTATGGGATCTTGTTGTTTGTCAGGTATTTCAGCCGGTATTATTTTGTCTATAGAATCCAGTTGTACTTTGTTTGCTAGCCATAATAAAATGTGGGCATGAGGTAAACCTTTTTTTTGCCATTCTACGCTGTAAGCAAAGGCGTTAGTTGGTCCAAAGATATGTTTCTTCGTCAATAGTTCTACCATTTTCTTAAGTTTTAAATGAAATACTGTGGAATCCAAGTCATGTCTGTCGTAAGATTTGTGATCGGGTAATAATTCAATTTTTATTTCTGTCCATTCGGGGTTGCAGGTGAATGTAATGAAGAGATCTGGTTTTCCAAACTTTCTGACGTATGTCATGGCATCTTGACTTTTTTCATTCATATATCTCGGTGATCCTGTAAATGACGATGGCAATATAACACGCTGGCCAATAATTAGAGGCGTCTATATTACCATCATTAGTCACGGCATCTTTTAGATGAATGTATTCCTCAGCCCTCAATTTTTTTTATTTTTTTTGATAAATCAAGCCTCTCAGATATCATTTTTGCCGCCATATTAACACAATATTGGTTGAATAATCCTTTGAAATAATGCACTCGCAACTGCATACATGATACAGTTTTAGATCTTGCAGCAACATTCTGTTGTAGAATGTTTATGCAATATCCATCATTACCATACGGAAACAGTAAAGGATATTGAAGTGGGTCATAAGATCTGTGAAGCTCAGAAACTCGTTGAAGTTGGCCATCTCTCGCATTCAACACAATATCTCGGGGACCTTTATCCTCGTCTATCAAAAGAACAGCCACTTCGTCTACTACTGGCGCATTATACCAACTTCCATGATCGTTGGAAGGTTTTACATCGGCATGGATAATAAGTTTTAAATCACTCATTGGTCTATTTTCGAGATTGTATTTAAAACTTTGAATGTACGTATTATGATCGTGAAGATATTTTTGTAGAGCATCGATAAGATCTATTTGCAAGGACGGGTTTAAATTTGAACGCAAGGATACCTGATCTGTATGAGAAACAAAACATATTTGCAAAAACTCTGGTCGTGCACCTTCAGCTGGAAGCAAATTACCAATTAAATGATAAACTTGCCCCTGCACTTTAAAAGTGGGCATAAAATTCCCCTCTCTAATTTCTTTGGTACCAAATGAAGTCATCTGAAAAAGTGTATTATACTGTCTTGAATGATTTAAGAAATGCTTTGAGGATGGATGTGAGCATGATATTAGTTCTTTTAAAACTGATGTTGGTTCGGGAATTTTAGGTATATTTACTTTGCCACCATTACAACATAGCCCAGGAGTTTCGGCTTTCCATTTCTTTGCTTGGCATTTGTTGCATATTTTATCCATTGTACCAATATCAACATCATTTAGTACAGAATAGTCAAGGTTACAGTCATAAGCAAAGGCAGAAATCAAAAAATTGTATTGCCTGCGAGTTCTATTCATTGCTGATCGTGCATTTTACTGAGCTAATCGGTGGGAACGTTCAGCGCTTGACAACCGTTCGCGGTTTGCCAAAGTTCGAAAATTCTGTGATTCCAAACGCTGAGAACGTTCAGCGCTTGATTCCCGTTCGCGGTGTACCAATGATCAAAAATTCTGTGATTCTAAACGCTGAGAACATTCAGCAATTGATTCCCGTTCACCGTTTGCTAAAGTTTGGACATTCTGTGAGGCCAGACGGTCAGAACGTTCAGCGTTTGATTCCCGTTCGCGGTTCGTTAAAGTTCTAGAATTCTGTGAAGCCAGACGGTCAGAACGTTCAGCGCTTGATTCCCGTTCACGGTTTGCATATTTTATCCATTGTACCAATATCAACATCATTTAGTACAGAATAGTCAAGGTTACAGTCATAAGCAAAGGCAGAAATCAAAAAATTGTATTGCCTGCGAGTTCTATTCATTGCTGATCGTACATTTTGCTGAGCTAATCGGTGGGAACGTTCAGCGCTTGACAACCGTTCGCGGTTTGCCAAAGTTCGAAAATTCTGTGATTCCTAACGCTGAGAACGTTCAGCGCTTGATTCCCGTTCACGGTTTGCTAAAGTTCGGGAATTCTGCGTGGCTAAACGGTGACTACGTTCAGCACTTTGTTTGTTAAGCCAAGCGCTGCGACCGCTCAACGCTTGATTCCCACTCCCTAGCATGGTTTTGTTCATTGATTTTTCGTTGATTAGCCCACCTATGCATGTTTTCATCTTCTGTTTCATTGCTGCGCAAAAGCCGCAGCCGCTTTGCTGTAGCAGATTGCCGAGAAAGCTGAGTTCTTTTTCTAGGCATTTTGTTTAGAGAAAAAAAAACAATAAAAAATTAGGGAAACAATTCCAAATAGAATATGACTACAAAATCAAACTATAAGTATAGCCAAACTTTTCTTAATCAAGAAACAATAAAAAGAAATCAGAAATGACTATAAAATCCAATAATAATATTATGTACTTAGATAAAGCACAACTGTTCCGAAGGGAGCCGACCACGCGACTGAGCCGCGCGGCATGGTACCTCGCAGAGCTATCGGCGGGCGTCAGGCGCTCCCCCCTCACGCTCCGCCCGCGATCCGAGTATAATAAATTTTGTTGCGGAGTTATTATAAAACTATGATATCTCTTAAGATATTCATTGAAATTTAATAATATCAATGGCAATTTTGGTTCAAAATTAAATACTTATGTAACGTATTTATTTGGATTAGGTACCATGTTAATAAAAACTTCCTCGCAAATAATGGATTACATTCGAACAAAATTGATTTCCATAATAAGGGTTATAGTGAGTTAATCTAAAGGGATAGACATACATTATGCTGTCGAGGACTTTTTTTTAGAACTTTTAAAGAGGAATAATTTCGTAATACTTGATTTTTGCGTAACTTGTCTTAAGCCGTTTACGCAGCGCACGCAACTGAAGCTTTTTTCCCGCTTGCAACATTTCTTATTGCTGCTCCGCTCCTATTTGTCAAAGCGTGATGTTATATAGCCTTCCTCGATAAATGGACTATCCAACGCAAAAAGATTTTTTCAATTTTAGCCGGTAGTTCCTGAGATACGCGCGTTCAACCAAACAAACAAACAAATTCTTCTGCTTTATAATATAAGTATAGATTAAAGTGACAAATTGTTCAAAGCAGCTTCTATAATTAGCTGAACAAAAATATAGAAAAATACTTATAACATTTCTGCTCACGACTTCACAATAAGCGTTTCCGAACTTCTTTTATAATGCGCACAGCAAAGGAGTGGAACTTTCTGCCTGCGTCTGTGTTTCCGAACGCTTACAGCCTTAATCTTTTTAAAGTTAGAGTGAAGAGGCTCCTTCCGGGTAAGCTCGCTTCATCGTAGATTTTGTCTCTGTCATCTCTGAACAAAACTAGAGTCAAGTGGAAAGCTATTGCGAATAAAAATAAACTTCGTACACGCATATCCTGTTTTTCCTGTTCCCGTAGGAATTTTGGGATATTTCTCTTAGTGCTCCCTACCGAGTGTAGGGAACCTACATGACAATCCTTTCCGGTCCTTTGGTAGGCGTATGAGGGGCCGAAACCAACTCGCAGAGGCCCCGTTAGAAATTTCAAATGTAATGGGGCACCAACCGGCGATTATCCCTGAATGCACTGAAAGTATTCCCAAGGACAACCCGGTTGGAGCAAGACTATTGCAGAATATGGAAACAAAAGATGAAACGCTATGGGTTTGGCCGGTTTAGTGGACCGACAATCGCCTATTATAGAAGAACCATTGGCCCCTGCCCGACCACTACCAATATACACGGCTTTTAAATGGCAGGGGGTGACTTGCACACTCAATGAACCCATTCATTGAGTGTGCAAGTCACCCCCCAAAAATGGCCGCCAGCATAAAGTGACGTAGCGCCAAGGAGGCAACATGGCCTGAGGTGCTAGAGGAGTGGAGAGGTATACCACGGCTATCAGGACAATCCCGGAAATGCGGTCAAGATCCCTACCAGCATCTTACTGGATTATACATCCTTCTCCCGAGCACGTTTGCTCTAGCGAATCTCTACTCAGACCGATTAAGGCAAGAAAGAGGTGGGAGCTCTGTTCCTCGTCAGTGTTCACTCTGGCCAGCCAATAAAGGCAAGCCAGAGATGAGGAACAAGACTTCTCCCGGGAGATAAAGTTCGTGGGGTCGCTACTGCCCAACAGTTCGCCACAAAACTGCCTTGCGGATTGTATCTCTCTTTGTCTGGCCCCTCACTCTAGGTATGACCTAAGGTCTATCGGGACGCGCAAGCCCCACCACGACGTTAACGTAGAGATACTGCGGTAGGGAAAAAAGGAAGGAAATATTTATAAATTATTATTCTGGTTTAATTTGTATCTGTCTTTGAAAAACTTTTTTTACAAAAAAATTGAACCTAAAAATATAAAATAACCTAAATTTCTGAAGGTGGTGTTTTTGATTTCGTATCTTCGTTCTTTAACACCAGCTTCCGAAATTTAGGTTATTTTATAATTTGTAATGGTGTTTTGGAAGTCGGTTATATTTTTTTCTAAAAAGGTTTTTGAAATTGAGAACATCCCTCATTTTTTGGATGTCGGCTAAAAACACAATTGTCTAATTTTTCTCTTTACAAATGCCAAGAAACATCTATATTTGGTTATGTTATTTGATTATTTTATATTCTGTGTGAAAGCTAAAAACCACATAGTTTGACTTATTTGTTGTTGGATAACTTTCGTATTTGTGTACTTGCTCTGCGGCTTTTCCTCGAATTTATAATTAGAGTTACTTATTGTTTGTAATTTCTATGTAATTATTTGGCATGAATTTCTAGCTCAGATTATAGGCGCGTTCTACGAACTTGTAATGATTCGCCACTTATTCTTCCCAGCTAAAACACTAGGCACTGGTGGTGACAGACTGGGTAATTTGGGGGACTGTCTTCATGTAAATTTTGACGTTCAAAAGTGCTGATTTACAGCCTAGTTGGAAAAAAATTCTTTTGATTTGATTTGCTCCATTGACTACGTTATTGCTTACTATCAGTTGCAATAGCGGTCTAACTCGAACCTATGCAAAATGGAAAAAAATATATATAGTATCGGCTTAAAGTGTAACCTGATGCAGTTGAATACCAGAATTAGACAAGGAAAAGGCTACACCAAGTAACTGGGAAAAAACAGTAACCTCTAGAGATAGGTCCTCGCTTCTATTATTATTTAGTCATGTGTTCTTTTCTATCCTTGCTGTTGTGTTGTGTCTGTGTCGAATAAATGTTTTCTATTCTATTATATACTATCCTCTTTTGTAATATCTACAGATCCAGATACTTTATTGCAATAAACCTTGGAGGACGCTTTCATGTAGATTAAAGTCATGTTTTGATATTTATTTATTTATTTATTTATTTAAACTTTTCGCACAAAAAAAAAAAGTACAAAGGCGGACTTAATGCCTTAGGCATTCTCTACCAGTCAACCAAGGGTGGTGAAGAGATTAGATGGCAGGTGCTCTCTTTGAGAGGAACAATGATAAAAAATAATAATAATATAAGATGTCATAATGATAAATAGAATGGGTACGCAGTACATGAATAAGTTATAAAATTATAATACACTTACATACATATTTACGATAATATATACCTATACTATATACATACATATATTGTATATTATTATACAAAAACAAGAGAAAGAGGTGTTAAAATAACTCTGCGCTATTTATTTAGAAAATAGCTCTGCAATTTCCGCTTAAATGCAAACCGACTGGTGGTCGTCCTGATATCAAGAGGTAGCGAGTTCCAGAGAAGAATAGACTGAATATGAAAGGAAGAATGTACAAAGCCAGAAGTATGGGAAGGACATAGTAGGAGAAGATTGTTAGAAGAACGCAGATTCCTAGCGTGTGAAGAACATAAATATTGGAAGTGAGACAAAAGATAAGAAGGAGGAGTGGAAGAATTGAGAAGGGAGAAAAGTGTGGTCAAAGCGCGCAAATTTCTCCTTTGGCGAATGGACATCCATTTGAGCTCAGCCCTATAGGTCGACACATGGTCATATTTCCTGAGGTTAAATATGAACCGGATACAGTTGTTGAGCAGTCTGTCGAGTTTATCGAGCAAAACTGCATTCAAGTCAAAGTAGCACACGTCACCATAGTCGATGATAGGGAAAATCAAAGTCTGCACAAGCATAGTCTTTGTCTTAGCGGGCAAGAAGTTCCTCAGACGATACAGGGTTCGCAGAGTACCGTTGACCCTTTGACTAACACTAGAGACCTGACGTTGCCAGCTAAGTGTCGAGTCAAGATGTAAACCGAGATCTTTCACAGTAGGGGTAAGGGGTATGACGGTACCATTGAAAATAAGGGGAGGAAGAGAGCTTAGCGTCACCCTACACATCATGCGCAAGCCTCCAATTACAATAGCCTGACACTTTGAGGGGTTTACTGACACCCCAAAACTATCAGACCACTCTTGGATAGCATTTAAGTCTCGGTTTACATCCTCTATAGCGTCAGACAAACCTTCCACCCGCGTCGCTGTATACAATTGAAGATCATCGGCATAAAGATGATACGAACACTGAAGACAGTGAGTTATAAAATTAATGAAGATGGAGAATAACAATGGAGAAAGAATACCGCCTTGTGGAACCCCAGCATCCAGCTTACGCCAATTCGATGAGCTCTCATCAACGCGAACCGACTGCTGACGTCCCCGAAGATAAGAAGAGAACCATTCCAGAGCCTCGGACGAAACCATAAGATGAGAGAGCATGGAAAGGAGAATCTCGTGGCTGACGGCGTTAAAGGCGTTAGAGAAATCAATTAATACCAAAACGGTAACCTTGGTATTCTCCATCGCTTCTCTAACGTCACCAGTCACTTTAAGGAGAGCGGAGGCTGTACTATGCCCAGGTCTGAACCCCGACTGAAAAGAGCTAACAAGGTTGTTCCGGTGAACAAACCCTGCAAACTGCTTGTGTACGCAGGCCTCAAGAACTTTAGACAGGAATGGGAGAATGGAGATAGGTCGAAAGTGACATGGTAGGGAGGGATTTGTTATTTTAGGGAGAGGGCGGACATAGGCCATGCGCCACAGAGCTGGGAACTGTCTGGAATCAAGAGAAAAGTTAATGATATGGGTAATTGGAGGGAGAAGGATATCGAGGATACAAACGAACATACCGCGACTGATGCCATCATGGCCCACAGCCTTGGATTTTATGGACATGATGATCTTTTTAATTTCGTCCAAGGTGACCGTAGCGAAGTGAAATGGTTCTATGATGGGACTAGCTAGGCCGGTAATGAAATCAACCGTTTGGGACAACATTTGTGCATCCAAATGACTGGTGGTTGTGAAGTGACGGTTGAGATCATCAAGGCCAATTGTATTAGGAAAATCCACATGACGTGGTCTACCGATACCAAGAGTACCAAGAAACTTCCAGATATCGGCAGGTGAAGAAGAAGATATGTTTTCGAGAATATGGCGGCGTTTAGCGTTACGTATCATCTGATTACACCGATTTCTAGCAGCTTTGAAAAAGTTCCTATTTTCCTCACTGCGATCCCTTTTAAATTTACGAAAGGCCCGATCCCTGCGCCTCATTGCCATCCGAACCCCTGTCGTCATCCAAGGAGCAGGAGGACGCCGTAGCTTGATCTTCTTAACAGGAGCGTGTTTATCATAGAGAGCAAGGACCGTCTGATCAAAAATACGCAGCTTCTCATCTACATCTGTCGCCGCTGCAAGGTGTTCCCAACTGAGGCCTGACGCGTCCTGACGAAGCTTCTCAACATCCATTTGTGCAAAACAACGCATGTGCAGAACTTTTGGGACAGGTTTAGGTGGTTTTAGGACATAGGAAAGGAAAATAAGGTCATGATGGGAAAAACCAGGAGCAGGACACTGACCATGAGAGAAAACAAGGGAGGGAGAGGATGTAAGGATTAAATCAAGCCACATGTCATCACCTGAGATATTAAAATGAGTTGGTTTCAGTGACAGTGTATGGAGACTAACTGACTCAATGATGTCAAGGAGTTTACGGGATCGAGGGTTGTGGTGAGCAAGGTCAGTGTTAAAGTCACCCATATGACACAATGTGCGTACTCTGACCCTACGGACTCCAGTGCCAATTCCAGATTGGAAAAATAGTCCACGGCGGGTGGACAATAAACCACACCAAGAAGGGTCTTGACGCCTTTGACATATACCTCCAAAAAGAGGTACTCGGCGGAAGCAATGTATTGCGAGGGTGATGAGGCAATGATTTTGAAAGGGAAATCGCTACGAAGATAGATAGCTACACCACCCCCTCCCTTTCCAGTTCTATCATTGCGGATAAGAGTGAAACCTGGGAGAGAGTAGGTGGTGGATAGAAGATGAGGTTTAAGCCAACTCTCAGAAACCAGAACAGCATGGGCATTGGCGTCGGTAAATGTGTCCAACAGCTCACTGTGGTGACTTGGGACACTTTGCGCATTTATATGGCAGACATTAAACAAATGACTTTTTTGTTGGCTGAAGCTCCGACGCACAAAGTCACCAAGGGTGTCAGTCAACGAACAAAAACTTGCATTAGCGGATGAGCTAGATGAATCAATGGCAGAGTAAAAGGAATCATCATCAGATAACATAAAATAAAAATAATAAAAATAAATAATAATTGCTAAATTATCAAATAAACTATAGCGAAGATCGTTTTCGCTTTAGGGCAACACCACTATCCATGCACCACCCACCAGCAGCACCAGTATAAATGTACATGGATCCTTTGACGCGTGCCCAAAATCGGAAATATAGCGACTTGTTAGCAAAAAACGTCAAAGGTATACAAGCGCCAAAAGATCCCTGCATCACTGTACAATAGTAGTAGCAATACAAAACTAAAAAAAAAAAAGATAAATTTGAGAGAGGGAACAGCATCACTCATAAACACAAAAAAAATATTTGCAATCAGGAACAAAACGAAAACATGGCAAATTTACATGAGCAAAAACGAAACGCAACTTGAGAAACACAACACAAACGTGGAACACGGAAAATGGAACGTCAAAATTTAGGCAAATTCAAGATTGACAAGTGACATGACAGCGTGACAGTGACAGCTAATGACGAAACAATATTATTTTGCTAACACAAACATTTAACAAAAGTAACAACAGAATGAGATTTTAAGTAGTTTTGAGATGAAAATATGAAAAATTAAACAGGTAGCACTGAACGGTCAATAATGATTACGTTAACTGACGTCCCAACCACAAAAGAGAAAAAAAAAATACTGATAAGTTGGAGAACCACAAACACAATAATTATATGCTGCAAACACTTAGTTTTTACGCGTACCACTATCAGGCTTGCCTCCAGTACGAGCAGATGATTCTCTTGTCTTCTTAGGGTACTTAATCAACAAGGGATTGAGTTCCTCTAAAGAACAAATCTTATGTCGTGTTCCATCGGGGCATCTGATCACAATAATCCCGTCCTGAGTCCAGCATGCTGAGATCCCAAAGTGCAGGCGCGCCCTGCTGAATACTGTCTGCCTAGACCTGGTCAAGAACTCCTTGACTGCAACCGTGGAACCCTTCAAAGCAGACTTTGCCCTCCAAACAGTGGATTTCAGGTCAAAATTGGAGAACCTCACCAATATAGGTCTGCTAGTTGTTGGTCCTTTGCTTGACGTTCCTAGTCTGTGACACACTTTGATGGAAGAAGCAGTAACATCAGGTAGCGCCAGTTTGTTCTTTAGAATGTCTAACACAAGAGCCTTGCAATCCTCTTTGTCCGCTTCAACAAACCCGGTGAATATTAGAGCTTTCCGCCGAGATCGTGTCTCCAGTCCATCAACCACTCGAGAGCACTCAGTGATCTGCTTCCTAAGAAGTCCCAGCACGCCGAACATAAGCTCACGAAATGACCGGAACTCTTCAGCAATCTTTGCCACGGTGTCCTTTGTGGGTCCAGCACTTTGGATCTGTGCCTCAAGCTCACTCATCTTTCTATGGAAGCACTCCTCGAGGTTCTTCTGGGCCGATTGGATGTCATCAAGTTGCGAAGCCATGGTGAAGTGTACAGAACTTGTAGTGACAACGTAGTACTAGTGATAAGCTGGCAGGTGGTGTAGTTTAAGTGCTTGTGTTACATGGAATGTTTCACCAATGTAAGTGCTGCTTATTTAGTATTTTAAATAGAAAATACTGTACTCGAAAGCAAGTAATAATACTTATAAATATTTTTAATTAAAACAGATTTACAAAATTACGTGTTAACTTTTTTTACACCTACCGCCGAAAAAAGCGAGATATTCTCATATGCAGTCTTCAATCTTGTAAGAAATTGAATAACATGCCAGCAATGATCTTTCTTTCCACAAAGATTAACAAAAACAAGACTAATCCGAGACCGCCATTCTTTTAATAAGTTTCCGCATCCTTAAGAGTTCTCCGGAGGTAGTAAATTTCCCGCAAATTGAGTGACTTGTTCGCGATCCCTCCACAAATGCGTCCCTGGACGTTGCACTCTTTGTCTTTAATGTAAATAGCTGTGTGGGAAGAAGAATAAAAGTTTGTTTTTGTGTTGAATATACGGTTTTGTAATTTGTGTAGCGTGGTGTCTGAAGACTGCAGTTTGGAAACCAAAATAAAATGTTTGTTTCTCGTTCTTAAACTTGTTTTATAATTGAAGTGTCTTTGTTTTAAGAAAATATCTAATCTGCAGTAACAATGCCAAGTCTTTTGGAGTCCAAATTAAGAGGGTATCGCTAAATGATTCGCGTAATAGTTGTTGTTGCTTTGTATGAGGCTGTGGCTAAAGTATAACAGCCGCAGTGTGGATCTTCAAGGTTAAGCAACGCTTGCTGAAGTCGTTCTGTAGATGCGTAACCATTTTAACAAACCGAGATTAATCGGTGCCTTGGAAAGCATGTTAAGCTGTCATTTGTATCTACAAAGACCTCTGTAAATATCCCTTTAGCAGGCATTATGGATTGTTTGAGGCCAGAAAATCTGACTCCAGTCTTGCGAGGACTACCGTGTTACATAATGGGTTATGGAGGTCTAGTAGGCAGCTACAAAAATACAAATACTAGTATATATAAATACTGGTATTCAGCTGAATCCAGTTTGACTGGAGACACGCCCCAATATAGTTGAGAAAAGGATGGGCAGATGATGCATTATATGAGGTCGAGTTTTTTTTAACAACCTATCCAAGTATGCCTTCAGAACAATAAAGGTAGATAATTAACAAAAAATACACATTATACTCCATCACTAAAAACGTCCTCACCCCCCAGCATCCGCAGAAAATCTCAAGACCCTTTCAAAGTAGAACTACACAGTAAAAAGTAACACGATATAAGTTTCCAAGTTCCAACACCAATATCATAATGCTACGTACAAATTGAGTGGCAAAGACGTGAGGGACCGCTTTCCTCGTTAGCCAGAGTGAGTTTCGATGTACCAACACAACGCTTATACCGCTTCAAGGGAATAATTGTGGATTTTCTGAAGGATTTTTTGATGGACTAGGTTTTGTTAAGGGATTTGGAAGTGGCCTTGGATTGTGAAAGTTTTGGGGTGTGGTTCAAGTGTATTGAGAATTTGAATATCACTACATTATAGTTTAAAACAAAGTCCTCCGCTGCATCTATATGCCTGTCTGTTCGCGATAAACTCTAAAACTACTGCACCGATTTTCATACTGTTTTCACCAATGAATAGTGATTCTCGAGGAAGTTTTTAGTAAATAATTTGTCCAGCGGGCGAAGCCGCGAACATCAGCTAGTGAATACTATAATAGAAGTTTTTTCCCTGTAGTATGCTTATCTGCAGTTTTGTTTTTTTTTTCATATATCTAGCCTGCTGGGCAAAAGCATCTTTTTAATCCTTTCGTTGTTCCCAGTTCTTGTCATTATTTTCTAATTTCTGAAATAGACATCCATGTCATCCTGCCATCGTGGCCTTCATGATCTGCCGCGGTCCTACGTTGCAATCTCAAAGCCGACCGCTCGATGGGCCCGTAAAACAGTATTTTCTGCTAATTTGTACTTACCTAGTCATCTGCCTTGCCATTTCCAACTGTATTGGGGTCAGACACCAGTCAAACAGGAGTTACCTTAATACCAGTATTTTACGTATAGCGGCTGCCTACCAAACCTCCACAACCCGTTAAATGGGTAACACATTACTTCTTGGCAAGAATGGAGTCAGACTTTCTGGCTTCTGACAATCCGTAACGACTGCCAAAGATCAACAAATGTCAGCCGGGACCAACGGCTTAACGTGCTTTCCGAGGCATGGAGGAAACTCGGCATGTTAAGATGGTCACCCATCCACAGACCAGCCTTGGCAAGCTTTGCTTAACCTGGAAGATCGAATTCTGCGGTGTTTAGCCACAAGCTCCTCTCCAATTTGTACCTACCTAGTAGGGAGTCAAAATAAATTTAAAAAATCTGCTCATTTCTGTACTGAATTTTCTGTCCTACCATTGAACAAAGGCCATCCCAAAATCCTCACAGGCAGCCCTTATGATTTTCGTCAAATTCTCTTGCCTGATCTATTATCTATTATTATCTTTTTTTTTTTTTGTTCAAAAAACAAGCAGTAAGTATGCTATATCAAGTACTTCGTGACTTTTAAGACACACAACAGTGCCAACAAAGAACTTCAAACTAGTTTAAAACTATAGCTTCCAACAACTGTGAGTCGATTAAGTGTATTTGCAGCAAAGAATACGTCCATGATTAATCGCTTTTTAAATACACTGGAAAATAACTTCAAACCGCTTTGTTCTTCAACTGTCGTATTGTTTGGGTAGTAAATAAAACGTTATTGGAAACTAGCTTTTGACTGTGGATTTGCTCGCATGAAAATCGAGAATAACACGGGAAAAAAGTGAAGATGATGTTGTGATCCAATCAATTTTGGCCAAGGCAACTTCAGCTACACTGTAACTATCGTTCGTGAACTCGCATGTGGCTTATTTGACGGAGCAAGAAGTGTTTTGTAACCTACTAGCTGACCCGCGCAACTTCGTTTGCGTCACATTTTTCATTAATGCTTCGCTCCTATTTGTCTTAGCGTGATGAGAATTATGTAGCCTATAACCTTACTCGATAAATGGGCTATTTGACACTGAAAGACTTTTTTAAATCGGACCAGTAGTTCCTGAGATTACCCCCTACATACAAACATACAAACTTACAAACAAATGTTACCTCTTTATAATATTATATTATAGAAGAGCCTTTCCGCGCAGTGTTTCTTAAACGCGCCTATGACGCGCGCTATCGCGTTTCGTACGACATTCACATAGCAGATGTAACTGCTTGCTGCTGCTTTTGGTCATACTTATCTACAGCGAAATAAGCTCGTGTTCGTAAAACTTGCGTCATCAGCGCGTTAAAATAACGCCGTGCCGTGAGCATAGGCTCTAAGTCAAGACACTACGTCACTTAAGATAATAAGATACTTCAAGCCCGTTTCCTAGTCAAGCAGTGATTAGTTAATATAGACATCCAAAATTCTAAACATGGAATTCCAGATTTATAAGATCGCAGGATGGTATTTGAATAAACAGAAAGTTCCTTGAATAGTCATATCGTGACTCACTTTGGCTCTATAGCTTCCTAAAATGTAATGCGTCTCAAATAAGATATGATGGCATATTTATATGTTTGTCCATATTTTCTAAGGCATTGGTTTTTCTGGGATATTTAGATAAAATGGCAGATGAATTCTGAACTTACATTGACTGTTGCAATGATTTGAAACTTTTGGACTAAGTTTGATGCAGTTTTTGTGATCAGCATGTCTGATTGCAAAAACTCTATAACGACATATCGTTATAGAGTTTAGCTTAGTTGTTTTATTCATCAATCTACGCATCATTTCTGTAGTATTCCCTTATGCTGCTCTTTATTTTCTGGCGGAGTAAGCGGTTTCTCTTGTTTTCTTTCTCCTCATCACATTTGCCACACCAAGATCCGCCACAAACACCGGTCCTGTGCATCTCACATCCATCGGCAACCCACGATCCTCACCTGGTTATCAGTTCCACCTGTCTTCCTTCTTTCTCCACATTCGTATTTAAATCGTACTCCACGATATTTTCATTGGCCTTCTGCATAAACATATCCATCATCTTAAAAGTTAACAAAAACATAACCTAAAATCTAAGCACGCTCTAACACGCAAACTCTTCTCGCAAGCTTACCACATTAGATGCCACTAAAACACTTAATACCATCTAATACCCACTTATGCCTAGCCTACTCAGAAACTGTCTCCGGGGCATTAACGCTCGTTACAGGGAAGTTGGGTAAGCAGTAGCAACTACAAGATGCTGGGAAACTTTTAATGCTATGAGAAATGATATTGCAGAGCTATTTTGGTGGCGGAAAATTATTTTGAGTGCGGTTGGAAGTTGTGTTGTGTTGGTTTTGAAAAAGACTTGATAATGTATTGGTAGTGATGCTAAAAGATGTAGTAAAGTTAAGATTAAAATAAGCTGTAGGTTTGTAACAGTATTTTATAAATAACCTTTTTTATTGTAGAAGGAAGATAATATTAATAAAATTGTAAGAACTTCAAATCGGATCATTCGTTATCTTCACTTTTGGAAAGCTGCAGTCACTTTTAAAGCAGATAATGAGAGCATTCTCTTTGACTTAAGATGACACAGTCGGCGCAGTAGTTTAACGATTGGCTGCTGCTCTGCGTGTCGTGGGTTTAATTCCCCCGCATATTTGTATGGCCTACAGATTGTTGTTCCGGGTTTGGCTGTACATGTGTAGCTTTGTATGTTTTTAAATGTACCCACAAGAGAAATTTTTAGCCTAGGGCAATGTAAAAAAATCTTTACAGACCACGTGACATTCGACTAACTCTTTGAATTTTAATTTTTCTACAATCGTTATAGCTAATATAAAAATATCAATTTGTCATTAGCCTCTGTATCGATTATGTAAATAACCAACTTTATATAAAATCATGTCATTATCATCTGCCTAGCCTTTTTCCGAACTAAATAGGGGTCGGCTTCCAGTCAAACCAGATTCAGCTTAACTGGGTAACACGGGATTCCTTGGTAAGACCGGTGTCATATTTTCTGGCTTCTGACTATCCGTATCGACGGCCAAAAATTTCAAAATTACAGCCGTGACCAACAGCTTAACGTGCTTTCCGAGGCACGGAGGAAACTCGAAATGTTAAGATGGTCACCCATCCTTAGACCAACACTGGCAAGCGATGCTTAACATCGACCTGTGCGGCTGTTATTATTTAGAACGAGCTTAAAAACAATTATATAGCAAGTACCATTTACGTATAGGATGGGATTAATTTGATTAATACTCGCATATAATTGAGCCCATTTTCGGATAAGAATCTTACGCCTACATTAAATCATAAACAGAAGGAGTTGGAAACGTTGAAAATAATCCATTTACTTTGAGCGCCGCACCTCACGAGATTACAGCCGGCTGACACCAAACACCAATTTACATCGGATTAACTGAAACGTTCTATACCTAAATAGGATTTGAAGATAAACCCGATTGAACTGTTATCACTTTTGAATGTAGATGGCTAAAATATTTATAAAACCCTTTATCGAGTAGAATAAGGTTTTTAAATATGTCTTACGATCCGGTATAACGGAATATTGGAAACATCGTTAGATTGTAATCAAACAAAGAAAGAGTTTGTAATCTTATGGACATGCTTGAGGTGACGACAGTCTGGTCTCTTTTAACGCCACCAAAACACAGATGTGTGGGTTAACACGCGCTTGGATCTGTGGATCGCAGAGCTAAGAGGCTCATTGGCAATGTAAAACTAGTGGATGCTCAGCTACATAGCTTGGCTCATCGCCGCAAGGTTGCCTGCTTGTCCGTCTACTACAGATTGTGTTTCGGTGAGTGTGCCCAAGAGCTCCCCGACCTCATCCCAGCAGCCCCCTTCTACCAACGGACATCCAGTCGGTCTGCAACTTACCGTCCCTACCTTGTTTCTATACCACCAATTTGCACTAAACGTTTCGAAGCGTCTTCTAAAATGCGCACAGCAAAGGAGTGGAACTCTCTGCCTGCGTCTGTTTCCGAACGCTTACAACCCTTATCTTTTCAAATTTAGAGTGGACAGGCTATTTCTGGGTAAGCTCGGTCCATCGTAGACTTTGTCTCCGTCATGTCTGACCTAAAATAGTGTCAAGAGCAAACCCATCACAATTTAAAAAAATGCAGATACGGAAAAATTGTAGACCGATCGAATTTAATTTTGAGATTATTTTGAAATCCCAATAAAATAATAATTGGTATCAAAATTTATTTATTTCATAAAATTTATTATAAACTAATGTTGGTTGTAATACTCGCAATCCGGTGACAGATAGATTCAAATGTATAAAATTTTGCTGTTAGGCGACCTATCAAAGAATGAGAGAGAATTTTGCCTATTTGTTTAGAGTATCTGTCCGTTACAGCGAAGCGAGACAACGGAGCGGAGAAACAGAAAATTTAATCAATGTAATAACATAAAATCTCCGCACCACGTGAAACACTGACGTTTTGACTGACATGATTGGTTAATATTTCACCGCCCTCGCTACGCGCAAATGGACATGCACCCTTAAGCATCTATATACGCTGTTGCTAAGTGTTAAATTATTTTTATCAACTATGTTTGGAGCTTAATTCTTGAAAAGAAGAACTTTTTGTTTTTATTTAGAGTAAATTACTATTTATTAATTATATACTTTATTGTACACCAACATTTAAACACAAAAGGAAACTTAAAACTAAAACAGATACAATGGGCGGTTTTATCGCATTTCGCGATCTCTTCCAGGCAACCTGGGATGGACAGTATTTGACTGGAAATGAAATTGGGGCTGTTATTGGTGTGTCAAAAGAAAAGCAAAAAAATAAAATAATATAATATAATAGATACACACTTCACGCTATAATAATATAAAAGATGCATAAACACGAATGAAAGGTTGTAAATATAAATGATGATTGACATAATCACAGTGACAGGTAATGTTCTTTGACAGTAAATGGACTGTTGAGGTTGAGGGCCAATTCTACCAATTTTTAAAAAACTTTCGCATTCGCATGTCAATCGCAAATTGTCAAAAAAAAAAACATACATTTTTTGACAGATTGCGATTGAGGTGCGATTAAGAAAATGAGTAGAATTGGCACTCTAGTAGGCAGACACTTTACGAAAAATTTATATTCAACTGTATCCAATATAATTGGGAAAGGCTAAGCCGATGAAGATTTTCACGATCTATAGGCAAAGCTCTAACATTATCATCAACTGCCTTATGAATCAAGACGAACAAAGTTATATATATGACTCATCATTCTTCAAAATGTTGAGCATCATCACGTCATTTTCTTCTACCACCCCGTACCTACAACTCCTGCTTACTTTCCTCAGTACATAGCGCAAAACGTACGTAGATACTGCAAATTAATTAATGATTTAATCCTCTTAAAACAACGCGTTGAGCTTAAGTTACGAAAGGGAGCGGGCGATTCAGGTAGATCACTGGTTTTATCTTTAGATGGCGCTATTCTATTAGTGTTTTTTTTTGCCTGATTTTAGTAAAGCTAGTCCGTCAACACCTACAATATCTATCTCCAAATTTAGGCCTAATTCCTCTGGTTTCTGACAAAGTGTTTATCAATTAGCGATGGCGATTAACGAAGTGCCAAAGTTTAAGAGATTGATCACGTGATATTTCGATATCGCTTGTCAATTCATACATTTTGATGTTTTTACAATAGCGTTTGCCAAACTCCCGCTGACAGAATGACATTTTCTTTCTTTCTTTCTTTTTTATCAGTCTTTAAGTGGATTGGTAGGCATAATTTCATGAAATAAAAATACGGATAAAGTTATAAAACTGCGTCAGTAAAAATCTTTTGAATCACACCATACACTAACATTGTGCACGCCATAATAGTCCTTAAATATACTTAATCGTGTCGTCAACACGTATCTACATACATTATAAGTAATCTCTGTTGTTTAAACGCAAAAGCTTTACTTAACATTATTTACGCTCAGTTTGTTTTGAAAGGTGGATTGAATATTAAATAGCATCGACAATGTGGTAGTTCTAGTAATAACTCAAACCAAGAGACACAGATCATCATCCACCTTGTTGAAGACATTCCAACGCTAGGATTCCTCACTGGAGCATCTTTCAGCCGCGTCAACCTTTCGCTATGTTGTAACCAAGGTTCTCGAACCTGTAATGAAAAAGATAACTGTTGTAGAAACAATGTTACTAAAACCTTTTCTCAACTACGTTGGGGTAGGCTTCCAGTTAAACCGAATTCTGCGGAATCAGTATTTTACGTGAAGTGGCTAACCACCCGACTTTCTTAATCCATTAACTGGGTAACACGGTACTTTTTGGCAATCCTGGAGTCAGATCCTGGAGATGATGTCGCGGAGGAAACTCGATATGTTAAGATGGTCACCCATCCACAGACCAACCTTGGCAAGCGATGCTTAACCTTGAACATCGACCCGTCGGCTGTTACTATTTAGCCACGAGCTTCGATCTATTAAAAGTTCAAAACTGATGAAAACTAGTGTGTAGATTAGTTTTAGAGCTAAACTAGCTAGGAAATATTTAAATAAAAGACAGAGCGTGGTTAACTAACAGTTATATTCGGAGCAGCAGAAAACGGAAGGAACAATAGGTACAGCGCGCCATCTGACGTATAACATAGAAGACAATTGGATGCGATCACTGAATATAGAAACTAAGTTGCATGGACTGCGTTCACATTTCAACATCCTCCCTTGAATGCAGACCCATGCCGATCAGGAACTGGTGGTGCTTCGGTTTTGCCAGAGCTTTGGTCAGGCAATCAGCGAGCATCAAATTGGTTGCAATGTATTCAATGTGGATGTCACCAGACATAACCTTGTCACGAATGTAGTGGTGATGTACATCAATGTGCTTGCTTCTAGAATGATAAGCAGAATTACCTGAAAGTTTAATTGCACTTTGATTATCACAAAACAAAGTTATACAAGTAGCCTTAGATGAAGGCCACAATTCGCATTGTAATTGTCTCAGCCAGAGAGCCTCTTGAGTAGCTGCTGAGACCGCCATATATTCTGCTTCAGTTGTTGATAATGCAATGGTTTGTTGTCTCTTAGAGTTCCATGATATAGCACCATCTTGAAATATGAAAACATATCCTGTACAAGATCTCCTGTCTTCAGTACAGGATGCCCAATCAGAATCACTATATCCTGTAATTTCTTGACTTAAATTGTTTTTATATAATATCTGTAAATCTTTAGTTCCCTTAAGATATCGAAAAATCCTCTTCACTGCTGACCAGTGTTCCAAAGTTGGGATCTTGTTATAACGACTAAGTGTATTCACTGCATAACATATATCTGGGCGTGTACCCTGTGATATATAAAGCAAGCAACCTATTGCTTCTTGGTAGGGTATTTCATTTAATATATTATTTTCTGATGAGTTGGAGAACTTAAGATCGGTTTCCATTGGTGTTCCCATAGCTTTGCAGTTCTCCATTCCAAATCGTTGTAATACACTCTCTATATATTTAGTTTGATCTATATAAATTCCTTTTTTTTCATCATATGTTATTCTTAGACCAATATAGTAATTAGCTTTTCCCAAGTTCTTCATGTTAAATTTCTGTATTAATTTTCTTTTTATATTATTCGCAAATTCTACATTGTTATAAAAAAAAAGCAGATCATCAACATATAGAGTTAAATACATAATGTATCTTTCACTGTGTATATAATATACACAGGGATCCAATTGTGATTTCTTAAAACTAATTTCAGATAAATAGTTATCAAGTTTTTGATTCCACGTTCTGCTTGCTTGTTTCAAGCCATATATACTTTTATTTAGCTTGCAGACTTGGTTTCCTGAAACGTCATAATGTGGTGGTTGTGTCATGTACAACTCAACATCTATATCACCTTGTAGGAAGACTGTGATAGCATCTAGCTGTTCCATCTGTAGTTGATGTTTGGCAGCCATACCAATAAGATATCTGATAGAAGTAAGACGTACCACAGGGGCATATACATCAGTATAATCAATGCCATAAACCTGCTCATATCCCTTGATGACCAGTCTTGCTTTATATTTAGCAATGTTGCCATCAACATCTAATTTTGTTTTAAAAACCCACTTACATGGAATTGCTTTTTTACCAGGTGGCAGCTCAGAAAGATTCCAGGTGCTGTTCTCTATTAATGAATTGTACTCACAGTCCAATGCTTTTTTCCACTCTTGCGCATTTTCACTATTCAAGGCTTGTTTTACAGTTTGAGGATTTGGTAATAATTCACCATGATTTGACACCGGCATATTTTGACAAAGGTAGGTAGGCATTACTTTATTTCTTCTGGGTCTCAGGTTTGGAGCAGAAGAAGGTTCTGGGCTCAGCTTGAAATTACGGCCAGGTACATACATCTACATTTTATTATTATTTATTTATTTTATTTATTATATACTTTATTGTACACCTCATAACAAATACAGGAAAAACTTTGATCAAAACAAGTGTACAATGGGCGGTCTTATCGCACAGGGCAATCTCTTACAGACAACCTTTGGATGGATTTAGCGAAAGAAGTTAGATTTAGGGCGGTCAGTGTACAACATCATAAATATTATTAATTAGACACAATAATGTGAAACAACAATACAAAAGATAAAATAAGAATAATAATAAAATATATATACATATATATATATATATATATATATATATATATAAATATCAGATATACAGTTTGGATAAAAAATTATAGTGAGAGATAATGCTCCTTCACCATTTTTTTAAACGTTGGTAGCGTTTGAGCACGTCTCACATCTATAGGTAAAGCATTCCACAAACGAGCTGCTTGAATAGTAAATGATTTATCAAAGAACGATGTGGAATGCATGCGAATACTTAATTTAAGAGTTTCCGATGATCTCAAGGACCTAGAATGTGTGTCACAGAGAAACTGAAAGCGTTCTTTGAGATAAAAAGGAGTAGAAGGATTAAAGAGTACATTATAAAGCAGAGAAAGGATGTGGGCATTCCGGCGAAGGCGAATTGGAAGCCATTTGAGCTTAGTACGAAATTCAGAAACGTGGTCATACTTGCGTAAGCCAAATATGAACCTGATACAAAGATTTTGAAGTCGCTCAAGCTTGTCCAATTGGTCTTGGGAGAGATCAAGATAGCTGGCGTCAGCATAGTCCAAGATTGGAAGAAGAAGAGATTGTGCTATGGCAATTTTGGTGTTGATGGGAAGAAAATTACGAAGGCGTCTCAGAGAGCCCGCTGAGGCGAACAGTTTACGACTGACCTCCTGCAGTTGTTTAGTCCAGGAAAGAGTGCTGTCGATAAAAATCCCCAAGTTCTTCACAGTGTGAGTTATAGGAATAGTAGTGCTATTGAAGGAAACCTGGGGAAGTGTCGACCAATCAATCCTAGAGACGGTCCGAGAACTACCAACAACAATAACCTGCGTCTTAGCTGGATTGATCTTCAGCCCAAACTCAGTGCTCCATTCAGCTATTCGAGCAAGGTCTATATTAATATTCTCAATCGCATCAGATAGCTCTCCGAGAGGGGCTTGTGTGTAAATTTGGAGATCATCAGCATACAAGTGGTAGAAAGAAGACAGTTTTTTAGTTATACTATTAATAAAAAGTGCGAAAAGTAGAGGAGATAACACGCCACCCTGTGGCACACCGGCAGAGGTGTTACACCACGAAGAAAAAGATTCTTCAATGCAAATACGCTGCCGGCGGCCAAACAGGTAATCATGAAACCAGTCAATTACCGAAGGAGATATGTTAAAAGAGCGTAGAACTCCAAGCAAAATGTCGAAGTCAACAGTGTTAAAAGCATTGCTAAAATCAAGCAGAGCGAGTGCCGTTAACTTCCCCATTTCCATGCCGGATCTGATATCATCCATAATGTGTACAAGAGCTGAAGTAGTGCTGTGTCCAGGTCGAAAACCAGATTGGAAAGGATTTAACAGATTGTGCTTGGAAAGGAATGTGCTAAGTTGCTGATGGACAAGTTTTTCAAGGACTTTGGATAGGAATGGAAGGATGGAAATGGGACGATAGTCAGAGAAACATGCAGGATTTGATTTTTTAGGTAAAGGTATAACATAGGCGTCTTTCCAGGTTTGTGGAAATACCCTACTGGAAACAGAGAAGTTGAGGATGTAAATGAGGACCGGGAGAATGTTATCAAGGATGGGAATGATCATCTTACGACTGACACAGTCACTACCAATAGCGTTGGATGTAATCGATACAATACTCTTTTTAACATCACAAGCAGTGAATTGACTAATGACAAAAGGGGAATAATCAGGTATCGGAAGGTTTGAAAGATGACTTAGTGTGGCAGCTTTGGTGGCTCTATCTAGTAAGGGCGAAGTAGAAAAATGACTATTAAGTAAGTTGAAGTCTAAGTCCTTAGGAATCCTGTCATGAGACTTTTTTCCAATACCTAATGATTTGAGAAAACTCCAGACCTTAGCTGGATCACCATTTTGAACAGAACTATGGATATGTTGGCGGTTTGCGTTCCTACACACCTTGTTGCAGTGGTTTCTAATTGTGACGTATTTTTCCCTGTTGATGTCGTTGGGCCGAATTTTATACTTAAACTTCGCGGCTGCTTTTTTCCTTAGCAAAAGTTTAATCTCATCATTCAGCCATGGCGCAGGGAGATGCTTTACTCTCACAGCTCGAATAGGTGCATGTTTATCGTAGAGCTGAATTAGGGTAGACGTCAAGATATCAACTTGTTCGTCGACGGACGAGGATGTGACAAGAGGCGTCCAGTCAATGCTGCTGGCATCCTCTCGAAGACGATCAATGTTCATCCCGTCAAAATTGCGAAGCAAAAGAGTTTTGGACTTATGCTTAGGTGGGCGAATTTTAAAGGAGGTGAAAATCAGGTCATGATAGGAAAAGGCGTCAGCTGAACATTGACCATGTTTAGCGACGTGATCAAGAGAAGATACAAAAATAAGATCGAGAAGTGAGGGAGCAGAGTTAGGAAAATGATGAGTGGCACCAAGATCGAGAATAGAGAGATTGGTTGATTCAATTATGCGGCGTAGAGAAGAAGAGCGGGAGTCATTTTTAAGGAGACATGTATTAAAGTCGCCCATTATAATGGTATGACTGTAAGAGGGAATTAAAGATTCTAAAATACGTTCAAAAGAAGAAAAGAAATTAATACGAAGAGAAGGACAGTAGTAGACCCCAAGAAGTATCTTAGAATGATTTAGTTCAACTTCCAGGAAAAGATGTTCACCGGCGTTCGATGGGGGCGGCTGAGTGGACATGTTAACAACGGAAAAGGGAATGTAGTCACGGAGGTAAATAGCCACCCCACCACCACCACCAACCGCGCGATCATTCCTGATGAGTTGAAAACCTGGAAGAGAGTAGGAGGAAGACGGAAGACAAGGTTTTAACCACGATTCAGACACAAGAATTGCATGAATATTCTTACAGTCAAAATTGGCCAGCATATCAGCGAAATGAGCCGGAATTTTTGTGGACCACATTAAAGTTCTTGGATACATCGGAAAATACAGAGACGAGAGTGTCGGCTAAAGAAGGAACACTTACGAAACTGTCATCGTAACTATTTATAGAAAAAAAAGTATCAGTATCACTGCTACAGCCAGGGCTGAGCATATAATTATATAAAAATAAAATATTTTATAACAAAATACAATTATAAAGTTAACATCCACCTGCCAGTTGTGCTTAACACAAGAGTAAATGTGAACATAATTAACAGGTAAAAGAAAAATGAAATTTAAAAATGAATTTACAAGTTTAGTATACCAACACAAAAATGATCGGAGAAGACCGTGTAACGGAACGTAATTAAAGCAGTGTTCAAGGTTGTCAGTGCAGTGATAAATGGAACGCAAATAATGAAGTGACATTTAGAAAGTGACATTTGACATGACATTGATTTGATTGAAAACGAAAAACAATACGCTATAAACAGAAGTGAAGATTAAAATAAGTTTCAAAGAATGGACGATTATAACTTATACTGAACTACCTACAGACAGCAGATAAAACCTACCTACCACCTGGACTATTTAAAAGAAAAAGAAAAACAAATAATGGAGTATCACTTTCTAGCTACAGCACGCTTGGTTTTAACTGCAGCGACCTTTCCTACAGTGACGGGTTGAACGATGCTAGTCTCCGGCTGTCCTGAGGGCTGCTCCGGCTGTGTGATTTTGTTGAGATCATCAAAGGAAGTGACTCGATGCCGCGTTCCTTTCGAATCTAGGACGAAGATAGCGCCTGCCGTAGTCCAGCATTGGGTCACACCAAATCTGTCCCGCGCCGCCATGAAGACATTGTGCCTAGATTTTGTCAGGAACTCCGAGACGGTGATGCCAGACCCTTTCAACTTAGTTTTGCCAAACCAGATTTTATCCCGGAGAGCTACATCATGTAATTTGAAGAGGATTGGTCGGGGTTTGTGAGATGTACTGCGCCCCATCCTGTGACACCGCTTGATACTAGACATAGTCAAGTCCAACTGCAGATGCCGCTTGATTATTTGAGCCACTGCCTGTGCAGTCTCCTCGTCTTGTTCCTCCGACACACCATGCAGCAGTAGGATTTTCCGCCTCCCACGCATCTCCATACTATCGAGGCTTTGTGCAAGAATGCCAACTTGCTGCTGGAGAGTACTTATTGCCTGAACAATAAAAGTCCGGAAAGATGCAAACTCTGTTGCCAAACCTGAGGTGGTTATTGTAGTGGTACCTGGACTCTTCTGAAGCTCCTTCTCAAATTCTGTCATCCTTTGACTGAACATAGTGCTCAAATCACTGATTGTGCGGTTAATTGCCTCCATTGTGCGTGTTGTTTTAAAATTATTTTGTGTTTCGGAGCTGAAAACACTTCACTGGCAGGTAGAGATGATTAACTAATGTTTTGTATCATTTATGTTTAAAACTTATTAATATTAATATTTTTAATTAAAATTTTCAATTAAGAGTTAAAATTTAGCTGTTTACTCTTGACTACCCACTTTTTTTTTTAGCGATTTAT
The DNA here is from genome assembly GCA_963859965.1 of Ceramica pisi. Lineage (NCBI taxonomy): Eukaryota > Metazoa > Arthropoda > Insecta > Lepidoptera > Noctuidae > Ceramica > Ceramica pisi. Next base: position 3,544,405 of record OY982530.1, read on the forward strand.
TACATATGCAGCTGTGGAAACTGTCTCTGCCCAGAATTTCTTTGGTAGTTGCGCATCATTTAGCATGCATTTGGCACGTTCAACCAGCGTTCTGTTCATTCGCTCACTCATCCCATTTTGTTCAGGGGAGTATGGTATAGTAAATTGTCTTTGGATTCCAGAATCTTTGCAAAACTTATTAAATGCTTCATTGGCATATTCTTTTCCATTGTCGCTTCGCAATATTTTAATCTTAACTTGTAACTGATTCTCAACTAGTTTCTTAAACTCTCTAAAATATTCAAGCACTTGAGACTTAGAATGCATAAAATAGACAAATACCTTTCTTGAATAATCGTCAAGGAATGTTACATAATACTTGGCACCTCCGAGTGACTTTTCCTCCATCGGACCACATACATCCGAGTGTATTGTCTCGAGAAGTCCAGAAGCCCTTGTGCCAACACTCTTGAACGGTTGTCTGGTCTGTTTGCCTTGCAGACAAGTATTGCATGTCACATTCTTTTCTTCACTTAGTTTCAGACCTATTCCTTCAGCAAATTCATTAAGTTTTTGTAAATTTTGAAAATGTAGGTGTCCCATCCTTCGATGCCATAGGTGAGCTGAGGATAATAATGCAAATGTCTCATTATGTATTACGTATAAATTGCTTTGTAAATATCCTGTCATAACTAGCTTTGAGTTACGGTATATTCTGCAACTATTTTCATCAAATTTTACTTTACAGTTATTTATTGTGATTTGATGTATTGATAACAAGTTGACAGCCAAATCTGGGACATACAAAACATTTTTTACCTGCACTGTACCGATTAACCTCTTGTTCATTCCATCATAACTTTTTATATTAACTTTACCACAGCCCCGGACAGGTAACATTTTATTATCTGCAACAGTTATGTTATTAATTGAAGAAGGTTCAAAATCATAAATCCAGTCCTTATTATTAGTCATGTGCATCGCAGCCCCTGAGTCAAGGTACCAACAGCTCTTATTCAGTGTGGGAGAAACAGGAAATGCAGCCACAAAGCTGGAAGTCCCATCAGATTTGTCGTTTGATTTGTTGGAATTAGTATTTTGACTTGAGCCTTTATCAGTGCGACAAAATTTTGCGAAATGACCGTGTTTGTTGCACTTAAAACACCTCGGGCCTTTGCCTGAAGGCTTGCCTGCCTTTGAAGTTTTTTTTGTGGTAATTCGAATAAAAAACCCCGGAATCATTATCATTTTTGACATCCTGAAGGATTTTTGTTTTAACTAAATCAGTACTTATTGCCACACCCGAGCTTTCCATAGCCATGATCATTGTTTTTATATTATTGGTTTATATGATTCCGGTAACCCTGCAAGAAGGAGTGTACCGAGCCACTCGTCATCAACCTGAAAACCTATATTTCTGAGCTTGTGTGCGCAAGTTATTACCTTGTTTACATAGTTTTCTACATTTCCACAGCTTTCCATGTCTGTAGTAATTAATTCTCTAAGTAAACCTACCTTCCTTGTCAAGCCTGAGTCATCAAATGCCCTACGCAAATTGTTCCATACCTCTTTGGAGGATTTTGCTTCCTGAATGTGGATATAATTAAGCGGATCCACCAATAGTACAATTTTTGTTCGAGCTTTTGTGTCTTCGCTTTTTGTAAATTCCTCGCCTTCCACGCATTTCCATAAGTCCTCGTGTTCCAAGTAGGTTTTAATAGCAAAACTCCATGTGGAGTAGTTGTCTCGGCCTTTTAATTTTTCGATATTGATCAATCCAGTTGATGCCATTATTAATAATTACTTTTGGCAGTGTACGTCTACACTGAAAGTTTTGCTGAAAAAATAAACCTAACAAACAATGGCGACCGAGCCGGATTTGAGGCACGCGGCCACAAATTACTTTTCGCCTAACTTACTAGAAAACTTTCCCTACTTTAAACTAATCGGGCGTCTAGGCCCATAACCTGATGAAAACTAGTGTGTAGATTAGTTTTAGAGCTAAACTAGCTAGGAAATATTTAAATAAAAGACAGAGCGTGGTTAACTAAAAGCTATATTCGGAGCAGCAGAAAACGGAAGGAACAATAGGTACAGCGCGCCATCTGACGTATAACATAGAAGACAATTGGATGCGAACACTGAATATAGAAACTAAGTTGCATGGACTGCGTTCACATTTCAACAAAAACCTCCCCAAAATAGTCTATACAGACAAAACAACGTAAGAAAATACTAAATCAACCGCAAAACGGTTTTGTTCCAAAATATTGAAATATCTGAAGAGAGAAATAAAACAAAGCGCTTTCGATATCAAAGAGATCAACAGAAACAAAGTTTGCTGTGTCAATGAAATCAGTTGCCGCTGAACAGAAAGTAATTACTACCACGACGGAATCAAAGTTTATAATAAAAATGTAGGAAATAATTTGTTGCCCGCTCGAGGTGTTAAATGTGCCACAGACTTGGGAAAGAATTTGTGACGTAGACAGAATATTAATTCAAGAAATTAAATTCACTATTTGTAAATTACTAAGACGAAGCGTTGGAAGCAGGTCTGTTGAAGGCGGCGGGAATCCACTGGATTCGATACTCACAGGATCGGTTGACGTGGAGACATTTGGGGAAAGCAGATGTCCAGCAATGGACGTCTTTTGATAGAAATTATGATGACGGTGATGATAAATTTGTATAGGTACATAATAATTATGTTATATTGTTTTAAACTTTCATGGTCACTAACATTAGAATAGTTAATATTGGGATTGCTACCATGTACCTTTATATTTTCGAGTTTACGATATTTCGGCACTGTTGCAAGCGCTATGATCACGGAGTAACTGAATATCTTGCGGGTGGGATGTTATTGGCAGACATCGGTCTACCCTCTTCTGTTTCTTTGCCTAGTGATATTTTTAAGTTTCATAGGATCTGCTTTATGCTTGTTTGTTTACCCTTGTGTAATATAATTTGAGACTTCTTCCTTTTTGTAGATTACCTCACGTAACGAGGCTTTATTCATGTAACTTTAAAGTTATCCTGTAAAAGTAAAGATACCCTGAGTCAAACCGTTTTGGTATGTGAGTATGCAGGATTTCGGGGTCGAAGACATGCACACTGGTGATTCCCTCCGCCAACCAAGTGACTCCAGGAAAATTAAACTTAGGAGAGAGACTTTTACAGTATACCGTAGTTGGGGGCCGAGTCACCCGCATCCGTAGGAGAATACCCTTTAGCGAATACCTACAAGTGGTCCCCGGGTGGTGCTAAACAGATGACACTAACCGCCTCCGTGGTCTAGTGTTTATAACACCTGATTCAGACCCAGAGGTCCCGGGTTCGATTCCCAGCGTAGGCAAATTTTATTTCTCGGTTTGGTTGGTGGAAGGACTTGTTCTAAGTCCGCCTGGCAAGCTACCACCATCATGACTAAGTCTGTCGCCATAACAACAATGTTAGAGTTAGAGGTATGATAGCCAGTTCCTCTGTGTAAGAGGATTCCGGGTGAAACTTGCTTCCATCTTCGGCCTAATCATCACTTTCCATCAGTTGAGATTTGGGCCAAAAGTTTCCCCGTTTTGCATAAAAAAAAGATCAAACCAATAAAGTGCGGTGTATTCTGCTTCTTGAGGTTGAGACTCGAATGTTATAGGGTTGCATTTGAGGTTTACGTCCAGCTAATTAAGTCATTTATTGAAAATAATATATCTGCCTATGATCTCATCCTGAAATTCCACCCAATCTAGCAGAACAAGCCAAGATATTGGCAATAATAATTGGATTATTAGCAATGACAGGCTCCAAAGTCTTGAGCATCAATACCGTATTGCTAGCCTGATGGTTTTCTACCGATTGCATTTCGGGGAATGTTGGACGAAATTGCATAATTTAATTTCATCGAACCACAAGACGAACGGCGATGCGCCACCCGAACATGGTGGATATCCCACCCACACGCACAGAATGTTTTGGGAACACATTCATTATACGCCCAGCTAAGGAGTGGAATTCCCTGCCAGAGTCTGTACGTTTCTGATAGCTATAACATGGGTGACTTCAAGTCAGGATTAAATAGGTTACTTCTTGGCAAGCGTGCTTCATCTTTGACCACATCATCGCTTTCTATCAACTGAGATGGTGCTCAAACGCGAGCTTATTAATAGTTTTTTTTTTTTTTTTTTAACAAACTTATGTTAAAACAGTAACAGTGAGACTTCTAAAACGTATTAGGTCTACACAAGAAGTATTGGAAGCGGAGCAGGCAGACGCGGTAATTGATCGATGAGCTCGGACGATGTAACTGCGAGCTGATTCTGTTCTGATACTAATGGTGTTACAGTCTTGATTATTTGGAGAGCTTCTCTTATTGTTAGTACTGTTATTGTTAATAACTTATTGTTAGTAGAATTTTAAGTTTTAACTGTGGCATGTCACTCATACAATTTAGAAAGCTGTACACAGTGTTATAGAAACTTTGTATAGCTTACTCAATGCTATGTATGACAATATCTCCTATGAATGTAGTTTCTTCTGTGGCTTATTACTCGTTCATCATCATATGCCTAGCCTTTTCCCAACTAGGTGTATTGGGGTCGGCTTCCTTTCAAACTTGAATTGATTCCGATGAATACCAGTATTTTACGTGGATTGGCTGCCTATCAGATCTTTTCAACCCATTAACTGAGTAACAAGGTACTCCTTGGCAAGCCTGGTGTCAGATTTTCTGGCTTCTGACTATCCGTAATGACTGCCAAATATCTCCAAATGACAGCCGGGACAAACAGTGTAACGTCCTCTATGAGATAGTTGGTAACACCAAGGCGTTGCTGGCCTTCCGTGGGGAGCGGGGGTGGATGGAATGACACATTTGTCCCAACTACACGAAAAATACGTGCCTAGTTGTGGAGTTGCGGGAACCAGCCCCATTTACTTACTAACAGTTTAACGGGCTTTCTGATGCACGGGGGAAACTCGGTATGTTAAGATGGTCACCATTCTACAGACCAACTTTAGCAAGCGTTGCTTAACCTTGAAGATTGATCTGTGTGGCTGGTATGATTTAGCCACAAGCACCTTGCTTATTACTCGTGACTTTAATTTAGTTAATGTAGTGATTTTCATCAATATTGCATTACTTATCTACTGTTTTTAAAAAAGATTATATAACTTATATTCGGCAAAATGTCCTTCACAACACTTGAAATTTCCAGTATTGATATGACTATAGGTTCTCAAATTGAAATCATAGTCTTTCTTTTCTTGTGGATGGAGTATCTTCAATTGAGTTCCCCGGGAGTGGGTAGAGGGAGTGTCAGACTCTTATTGAGTAAAATCCACCCGCAATTCTTCAAGTACCATTTGCTTTCCAGGGCAGCAGTTACTCTTTCGAACATCTCAGCAAGCCTAGCAGGAGGCATTGGCACTAGCAGGCTCCGTCAAATCACAGTTTGACTACTTATTTTAACATAAAAATAGTTATCATTCCATACACCGTCATAACTTAACATAATGCTAACTTTTTTCCAAAATAATTGCCGTTTATAAAACTTATATTATTTTTATTAAGACTCATAAATACAATGTCATCAGAATCAGACTCAAAGATTTCTCCAAGTGCATTTCTTAGCAACAAGATGTATTGAAGCCGGGTGCAGATTAAAAATTATTTCTTTTATTTCTTTCTGCTATTTATTTCTTGTCCGCGTCTTCTCTTTGGTTTTCATCCAAGTTGACAGCAGATTACTGTGGCAAGTGTTGTGAGAAATTGTGAGAACATTGTAATAGATATTTTTAATGGAGTTTCCATGTTTGTTGGAGAATAAAAGATAGTGTTTAAGGTTATCAACGACTTGATGGAAACTGCCATGATGACCAATGATATATAAAACTATAGATACGTTGTCCGCTCTCTAAAATGACTACATGAAATGAAGCCAATTGGCCACATCGCTCTTAGTTACGCACCAACCTGTCACGTGACACTACGTTTGTTTTGATGTCAATTTGACTATAACTTATCCTGTGACGTAACTGAAGATGTATATTTATCTCCCTCTAGCAACAGGCTTCCCGCCGTACGGTGACATATTTTCTTTCCCTTTCTTCATGCGTATTAGTAGCTATCTAGTATTTTCGCCGTTTTTAAGCGCCGCGATGTTGGTTTATGACGTGTCTATATATAATACGTCATTGATGATGACAATATCAACTAGGTCGGTTTTCATCAATCGGAAACTGAATGCGATCAACATAATTATGAACAACGTTTACAAGCTGTCAGTGTCATTATTTTCTATAGAATATTGACACTGACAACTCTTTAACGCAGCGTTTCATTGATGGAATCCGCCCTAAGTAGTTTAAGATTGAATTACACGTAGTCAATACTCGTTAACAGCTTTATATAAAACAAGCGACTTCGTACGCGCATACTCTGGTTTTTTTCCGTACCCGTAGGGGGAAATCCTCTTTTAGTGCTCTCTTACGGAGTGTAGGTAAACGACACGCCAAATTTAAGCTTTCTACGACCAGAGGGCTAATTCACGTAATGTTATGACGCGCCGATTAAGTTTTAGTGCAGTTGCAATTAAGTTTAAGTTCGAGTGATAAACGGTATTCTTGTAATCTTTGAACTGCGGGTAAATTGCTCGTGAACTGCACGTTAACTGCACGACAACCAAACTACCAAACTTACTGACGGTGGAGAGAAAAAATATTATTCATTAAATAATCGAATAGAAACGAATAAATTTCAATGAATAAGGCGTTATTATAATATTAAAAATTAAACTTAAGCTTATTAGCTGTCATTTTGGGACGTCAAATAAATATTAGAATACCGATCATGTTGCATTCCAAAGCACGCACCAAAGACGCGCAACAGTAGAATGCCGTTATTGCGCTCGCGGGACGCAAACTTGACACGAGCGTGTCTGACAGCGGTAGAGAATACGAATAGCGTTCTTTTGATCGAAACTTAACTTCAACTGCACTGCAACAGCACTTATTTAGTTACGTGAATATTATTAGCCTACAGAAGTCTCGGCTGTGCGTTGTCTGTCAGTCATTCAGTTGAAAAACTTAACAAGTTGTTCTGGTATTTTATTCCACATAAAATGAAAATACTAACAGTGACACCCTAGTCTCTTCAAACCAAGCTCAACTAGACAAAACTATCACAATATTCAAAGGATCCAAGAACGAGAAACCCAAACAAAATATCAAAGCTGACAATACCGAAGTTATTGAAGCGCGTGTAAGAATGAATGAATGAACGACAAACTTGTACAGATGCAATCGGGGCTCTGCAATGCTATTTAAACTTAGACTTTTGTTGTGCTGCAAGTTCTGATGTTTCTTCGACAGTTGGGCCGAAGTGTGAGATAGTTTGAGAGCGAGTTTTGATGGATGCGATGGTCCGATGAGTTTAAGATTGAAAGGTACTGATGTGAGTTTTGCAATTTGTTCTGTGATATGTAGTGTTGAGTGAGACCTAGTGTTAAAGTTTTGGTATTGTATTCTTTAGTCTATTTTCCTGATAATGTGGTCTTCTTACAGAAAATGGCTTCAAGCATTCAATACTAATGCTAATACTGTTGTGTACACTAACTGTCGATTATGCACTCTAATTGTGATAAAATGTACAATTTTTTTGCGAATAAATATTACTATTACTAATACAGTTTATGAGATTTTTTAGAGAAGAGGTTTTCAAAAGTAAGCATATATGCTCTGTTTAAAAAATGACATTCAGCTGCATTAGATTAGATTAGAAATTCACATCAAAATATTTGGGAGAAGACTGGAGAGGTTTTGAATGAATGTTTTGTTATATGTGTCAGGAGTCAACTCCTACTGTGTCAGATTTTAATGTATCAATGACTTAATGAAACGTACGTCCAATGAAGTGACGTAGCAAAGACCTTAACGTTTGCAACGCCAACATAGCACGTACACAAAGTCATAATTACAAGATTTCCGTACAATCCTGCACCAAGGAGCGATAAATTCAATACCATAGGCTTACCAACCGAAATACGGAAGTTAAAAGCATAAGGAAACTAGAGTCCCTTATCGCGGGCACATAAATAAGAATTTTAGCGACCGATGTGATGCAAGAATATCCTTTATACTATCACATAAGCAGGGATTTATCGCGTTCAGCTTGATCACGATTTACTGGTGTGTTTAAGATGAAAGCGAAAGCGGTTTTCGGTTAAATCAGGTTATTTTTTTTTAAGAAATAGCGGGGTTTACTGTTTTGTGTAGAAGTGTGAAACCAAAAGTATTAACTGTTGCATTCAAATGTCATGCGTTTTTTTATTGGATATCATCAAATGAATCTGATTTTTTGGGGCCGAGTCACCTGCGTCCGTAGGAGAATACCCTTCAGCGAATCCCTACACGTGGTCCCCGGGTGGTGCTAAACAGGTGACACTAACACCTTCGTGGTCTAGTGGTTATACCACCTGATTCAGACCCATAGGTCTCGGGTTCGATTCCCAGCGAAGGCAAATTTTTTGCTCGGTTTGGTTGGTGGTAGGACATCTAAGTCCGCCAGGCAAGCTACCACCATCATGTCTAAGTCTGTTGCCATAATAACAATATTAACAGCATGGTTGTGTTCCGGCAATTGGAGATATGATAGCCAGTTCCTCTAATGTTAGAGGATTCCGGATAAAGCTCGCTTCCATCTTCGGCCTAATCATCACTTTCCATCAGGTGAGATTTGGGCCAAGAGTTTCCCCGTTTCGAATAAAAAAAAAAATGATTCCTCCTGCTCTGGGCGGAGTGTTCGGCAATGTCAAACTTTTATTAACTAAAACATACCCGTGTTCCTCCGAATGTCCTTTGCATTCCAGGGCCACAGTAACGCTTTCAAACAAATCCTCAAACCCAAGCAGGAACTGCCTTCATTCATTTCAAAATGTAAGCGTTACTAATTTGTCTTTGCACTGATTGTTAATGGTGACTTCTTACAGCTCAACTACAATGGTTTTTCGGCCGGTACTGGTAGATGAGTCCAGCGTATCAAAGACTCTATAGTCAATCGTTGATAACAAGCCATTGTAACACTGGTTTGTAAAGCGTCCGTGAAGCGATTCAGATTTTTATTTGAAAAAGATAGGATATTATTGTAAATCGAATACCAGTCCTAGTTTTACGTTAAACGTGAGTAATATTTAAAAATGAGTTTTTTTTTATTACTTTTGTGAGTGGCCAGAGGTCTATGGCCTGGGATAGCTTGAAAGAACAAGAAGATTTTCTTGGTAATATGTATTTTTCTCGTAAATAAACAAAAAATCATCATCTGCCTAGCCTTTTCCCAACTACATTGGGGTCGGCTTACAGTCAAACCAGACTCAGTTGAATACCAGTTTTGTACGAGGAACGGCTGCTTACCAGACCTTCACAACCCATTAACTGGGTAACACGATATTTCTTGGCAAGACTGGAATCAGATTTTCTGCTTTCTGACAATCCGTTACAACTGACAAAGATCTACAAATGAGAGACGGGACCAATGGCTTACGTGCTTTGCGAGGCACAGAAAAGTCTCGGTGTGTTAAGATGGTCACTTATCTACAGAACGACCCCGGCAAGCGCTAGCGCAAGTGCTTAACCATTAAGATCAACCAGTGCGTCTGTTGTTATTTAGCCACGAGCTAAATAACAACAGACGCAGTGAGAGGTATGATAGCCAGTTCCTCTGTGTAAGAGGATTCCGGGTGAAACTCGCTTCCATCTTCGGCCTAATCATCACTTTCTATCAGGTGAGATTTGGGTCAAGAGTTTCCCCGTTTTGAATAAAAAAAAAATAAAAAAAATCTCCTCATTACTGCTATCTATACTACTGCCATAACATTCATACAGTCAATAACTAGCAGTGCTAAAAAGGCCACTTTAGCAGAATCAGAAAGCATATCACGCTACCTCACTGTCAAATTTTCCCAATCAACCTTGAACCTGATACGTTAGCCATAAACATGAAAATAAAACTTTATAATTCTAAAATGATTCTGTTAAAGTGGCCTGTTTAGACTCGCTGTATTTGCTTAATATTATTTCACAAGCGACTTTCGTTATTTTCTGTATACACATCGTTCACTCATGCCTTGTACCATCTTTATAAGAGAAAAAAAAAGCTTGGCAAGGAAATACGTAACAATGTTTTTGTACTCGTTTCTTATGTTGTTGTCCTTGCTAAACGTTTTTGATATTTTTATGTTGCTTTGTAGCTTTCAGATTTGTTGTTTACGATACAAACAACGTTTAATTTTGCCTGATTTACACCAGATTTTTATTGAAATATATGGTTGCGGTCTCAATTGAGTGTTTGTAGTCAAGAACCAATCCAACCCTAGTGTATAGGTTTTCATACTATATTATAGTTTTAACTGAGTTCTTAAGTGATGACGCAATTGACAGTTGATTTTAATTATATAAAGACTAGCTTTTACCCGTTTCCGTTGAAATTTCGCGAAATCCTCTCTTAGATTTCCCGAAATTTCCATTACACTCAAGAAGAGTCCAGTCGTGCCGGCTGTGTGTTTTCTGTCAGTCGAGTAGTTGCCAGACAGCAAGAAAATTCTTTCGTTACTAACTGACTGAATCTATACTAAAATTATAAAGAGGTAACATTTATTTTGTTTGTAAGTTTGTATGTAGGGGGTAATCTCAGGAACTACTGGTCCGATTTGAATGTATCGAGGAAAGATATAGGCTACATATCATCACGCTAAAACTAAAATGAGCCGAGCATTAATGGAAAATGTGACGCAGACGAAGTTGCGTGGGTCAGCTAGTTTTAAATATATTGATGAAAAAATAACCATAAAGCAGAAGAGTTTGATTGTTTGCTTGAACGCGCTTATCTCAGGAACTACTGGTCTGATATGAAAAATTCTTTCAGTGTTAGATAGCCCATTTATAGAGAGTGGCTATATATCATCACGCTAAGACAAATAGGCGCGGAGCATTAATGGGAAATGTGACGCAGACGAAGTTGCGCGGGTCAGCTAGTAATAAAATAAAAGCCTGCAAAACTAAAAATTCCCGTTGAATTAAAGCAGTAGAAAACTGCACTTTTAAACCTGTCTAATTAGACAAAGACTTGTTAACTGCGGTTAAACCCATCGTTAACATTGTAAAGTTAAACAAGGAGTATTTTAACCTGAGTTTAAGCGTTTCATCATCTTTGTTATCTCGGTAATTTTATTGCAGTTGCATCAAGTGTTTGAGATGGAATTTAAGCAAATAAGAGTAAGCGAAACGTTGTTTAATTTTGCTCTTTATCTGCTTTGGTTTTGTGCAATTTATTTTGTCAAGTTAATCTTTTTGCAAGAAGTTCAGGCGTTCTTTTGCTATGAACTCCTAGATAAAGTCGTCATCTGCTTAGCTTTCTCCCAACTTCATTGGGGTCGGCTTCCAGTCAAACCGGATTCAGCTGAATACCAGTATTTAACGTGGAGCGGCTGCCTACCAGACCTCCACAACCCATTAACTGAGTAACACGGTAATTTTTGGTAAGACTGGGTGTCAGAGTGACTGGTTTCTGACAATCCGTAACGACTGCCAAAGATCTACAAATGACAGCCGGGACCAACGGCTTAACGTGCTTTCCGAGGATTGGAGGAAATTCGATATGTTCAGATGTTCACCCATCCACAGACCAACCTTGGCAAGGGTTGCTTAACCTTGAAGATCGACCCGTGCGGCTGTTGTTATTTAGCCACGAGCTCCTCGCCTTGATAAAGTGACATTCCATAATTATATTGAAGGTGGCTGGCAACGGATGCATGCGGAATGCTCAGGACCGGGATGGTTGGCGTTCTTTGGGTGAGGTTTACGTTCAGCAGTGGACGGCAATTAACTGAAATGATTATGATGATGATAATAATATTGTAGGAATGAAGAAATGAGTAAAACCGTGACCCTGGAACGCAAAGGGCATTAGGAGAAACACGGATGGGTATTATTCAGTAAGAGTCTGACATAGAGCAGGAGAAGTCATTTGATAATTTCCCATTCTTAAAAAAATACAAATTTACTTATGTCTCCGAAATGTCACGTGTTTAAAACATTAGGCATTTTCCAATCGTCATTCCTGATGGAATACAGATCCAGATACCCATGGCTATAGTTATCAGTTTCTCGTACCTAAAAAAAAAATATAAAAAAATAGTACAGATAAAATAGTTAAAATTAAATACCTCAGAAATGTCTGATGTGAACGAACGAATTTCAGAGCAAATCTAAGTGAAGAAATGTTTATGAATAGAGCTGTAAGAAACCCGTTCGATACATGCTTCTAATTACATCAAACTCTTTGACCGGTTTTCCCGGGTTTCCCGAGTTTCCCCGTTTTGCATAAAAAAATATATTTATATATATCTATACATATAATAAAATAGTAAATCTTGATATGTGTGATTACGATTGGCGCGAAAACTACTGAACAGATTTTGTTCAAATTTTGCACAAATGATCCTTATAGGTATAGGCAACACATAGGCTATATATTATCACGCTATATGCTATGGAGGACGAGCAATAATCAAAAATGTGTGTTTTGAACGAGAAAGTGCACATGGTTCGAACCCCGCAAACAGATTTTATTTTTGTATTTATTTTATCTTTTGATATGGTTTTTACACCATTATATTATCAAAATAATATTAAAAATGGGTTTTTGCGTACTAAAAATATTATTTTATTTATAGTTTGTCATTTTTACAAACAGCTCAGCGAGGAATTGGTATAAGAATCCACAACATGTTACAAAATTGCACATACTAATAGATCTAATCTTAGAAATTATTACCATCACGCTATACCTTTGGGGAGGTAAGCAGTGAAAAGCCATGACATAAATATAATAGACTATTTTAAACTGATTTCCCAACAGTGGTCGTAGCCCGTTGGGTTGTAAGACTGCCTTTCGAATGACATATGTCTGCGGTTCGTATCTCATCAGTCGCAATTACTTTTGGATTTTATTTAACTTTTGCATTTCCTTACTTTTCTCATTCTTATTAATATTTTCAAATATTTATAACATGTTATTGTTTTATTTTGGATAGTTAAGTATGCCAAAATATAAACGCCAGCGTTTTGAAGTATAATTCACAGTACCTATTTTCTGTTTGTCTGTAGGTATTCCTTTTTAAATCACGTTAAAAAAGTACAAAACCGCATGAATGTAACTTTAACACATAAACCTGATAGGAATTGAAGCTATGTTTTAGAAGATTTAACATATTATCTACTACGTAACGCCGATACCCGTAATGCCATCTATTGACCGAATTAGTACCTATTATCAACAAGGTGAAAATTACACCAAAACATGTTTTTTTAGTAAGAAGTGGTACTTTCCAAGGAATAAAACACCATCATTTTCTTTAGAATGAACTACCTACTACTAACGGAAAAGTGCGAGTCGGACTCGCCCACCGAGGGTTCCCTACACATTTGTAGGTAGGTAAAAGTATTATTTGAAATAAAGGCTATTTTTAAAAGTATTTATTTATGTAATATGTAGCATTAAACTGCCGTATTTTTTTTTTACGTTGACTTAGTCGTCCAAGTTCCTAATGCTAAGAAGAGTCAAGCAATACTAGATATTGACAGTTCGTATATCTTAGAGATCTAACTTAACGACATTTTACTTTCCAACATACACGCGAACGAAGTCGCGGGCAACAGCTAGTTATTAATAAATTGATAACATTATTTACATAAAAGGTAAAGAAAACCTAGTGGTTTTCTTTATCTTTTAAATTTTAAAATAAAATCTTATGTCAACAATATCAGTTATGCAGATAAATCTTTTATATAAACTCACAATACTAACCTGCTTCGTAAGCACCATTACTACTAACACCAAAATACTAACAAAATTATGGACTGCATGTAGTCTGAAATAAAGATTTATATTTAATTTACACTGTATCAGTTTTCTTCATGACTGTCTGCAAATGTGATTTTGAGTGTAGCTAAACTTTTTAGTGGGCATTTTACGAGTTGAGCATAGCGGGAATGGAGCAAAGCGAGATTAGGGACTATTCACACTATTCTGCTTATGCCCATAGTAAACAACCATTTTGTATGAAGACGCGTACGCATCCGTTCAGTTTTCCGATCTATTCAGCTTTCGCGGCAAACAAGTATACAATGAGGACAAAATGTGTTATCATCATGCGAGTGCTATAGATTGAGTTCAGCAGTCTACTGCCGCTGCCACCTTCATATTCTTACGACGCTTTACGCTGCTGATAGAAGCAGAACTGTACAAGTGTCACCGAAATTGTTCAGCTTGATGACGGCGCGGTTGGCGCAGTGGTTGAGCGATCGGCTACTGCGTCGCGTGTCGTGAGTTCGATTCCCGCAAGGAACAAATATTTGTATGGCCTACAGATGGTTGTTCCGGGTCTGGCTGTTTGTGTATGTGACTTTGTATGTTTGTAAACGCACCCACGATACAGGAAAAAATCCTAGTGCGGGGCAATGTAAATAAAAAAAAACTTATTGTGAATTTACCACAACTCTCACATACTCCTAATATACATTACCAACCAATTCTGCTTAAAACCAGCTATGCCCCATTTTTGGCTAACTAACGAACCCCCATACATACCTCGCAGCCCTATGTTACATAAATAGCCACTCTAAATAACATAGTTAATCATTTAGACGACATGCAAGTTTCATCATCCTTTAAGTGCCAACCAGACCATTGCATGGATTGAAGTCCTAAACAGCCTAAATGTCCTACATCTAAACATTAGAAGCATAAATAAAAACTTTGACGAGCTTAGATGTCTTTTAGTCACAATGAACACGACATGTGATGCAATAGTGTTATCTGAATGCTGGCTCAAAAAATCAGGAAACATTCCAACTTTAGACGGATTTTCATCTCATCAAACCCAGAATTTAATTAACCAAAACGACGGCCTGGTCATATATATCAGAAACAACCTACGTCACACTGTAACAGAACCTAATTTTAATGATGCCAGCTGTCTTATCTGTAACCTTGAAAACAAGCTAACTATTATAGCCATATATAATAGACCACCGTCACAAAGAAACATTGACCTTTTCTTAGAAAACCTAAACAACGTCATATTAAACCTTAAAAGTCAGAATCACATCACAATTATTGGAGATACGAACATTAATATCAGTCCGGATTGTAATGACCCACGTACACAGCAGTATCTAAACCTAACTGCATCTCACGGATTTCTCCCAGCTTACCTTATACCTACTCGTTTACAAAGTTGTATTGATCACATACTGCTAAAAACCAGCAACAAAGCGACTATCTTAATACCGGAAACGTCAATCACGGACCACACAGCAGTTCTTTTAAACCTAGAGATCAACAAACTAAAAACACCAAATTTCGAACATCTAGCCTCAATATTTCAAACGCTGTCACTGATATTATAAACTGTGATTTCTCTACTGTACAAAATGACTGATGCTAATCAGGCCACCACCGAATTACTAAATATAATCTCACCCGTTTTATCTAAAAATACTATCCAGAAATCAATCCCAAGCAAACAAAGAATCATAAAACCATGGATCACCATCGGTCTTTTGAGATGTATACATAATAGAGACAAAATGCACAATAAAACAAATAAAGAGCCAACCAACCAGATCCTAAAATTAACTTATCTAAGATATCGCAATTTCTGCAATAATATAATAAAAAAACTAAAAAAAGAATATGAGGAAAAGGAATTCGAAAAGGCTAAAAATAACCCCAAAAAAATGTGGGAACTAATTCGCAACGTTACTGACACCAAATGCATACGCTCGACATCAACAGAGCTTTTGACAATCGAAAATTGCCCTACTAAATCCGTCAACACAGTTAACACGTTTTTTGCAAATGTGGGTTTAAATCTAACCAGTAATATATCTCTCCCGAATTCCCCCCAAGCCGCCAACAACGATCGACTGAGTACGGCTAACTCAATGGTTGTTTTAGAAACAGACGAAGAAGAGGTTAAATCAATAATAAACAATCTCCGAATTAATAGTGCCACTGGATGGGACGGTATCCCCACAAAATTACTAATGTACGCTAGTCACGTTCTAGCTCCACCTATAACATATATAATTATGCAACCTGGCAATATCTACAGGTACATTCCCAAATGCCTTGAAATAGGCAATTGTACATCCAATTTACAAGTCTGGGGACCGAGACGAGGTCACTAACTACCGCCCAATATCAGTCCTGCCTGCGATCTCTAAGGTTTTGGAAAGAATTATGTACAAACGCCTGAATAATTTTCTTGACAAAAACAAAACAATTTCCCAAAACCAATTCGGCTTCAGACGCGGATTGTCAACTGAAGATGCAGTGGCATTCCTACTCGACTTTGTTGTTGATAAAGTTGACAATAAATTTAAATTTTTAGGAATTTTCCTGGACGTTCAAAGGCGTTCGACACTGTCTCTGTCCCTCTACTTCTTTCTTAACTAGAAGACATCGGAGTTCGAGGAATTGCTCTGACTCTATTCAGTAATTTTCTCACCGATAGGTAGCAGTGCGTTAAGATTGGAGAACACATTAGCGACGCAAGTAGTGTGGTTGTCGGCTTGCCACAAGGAAGTCTTCTCAGTCCCCTTCTTTTCCAAGTCTATGTCAACGAACTCTGCCAGCTATCCCTCCCCTCCACAAAAATAATAGCCTATGCAGATGACACGGCAATCTTATCGTATGACCGTGACTGGTCTTCAGCAAAAGAGATTGCCGAAAGGGGACTCAGTGAAGTGATGCTGTGGCTAGGAAAAAACAATCTTGCTCTGAATTAAAAAAAAACTAATTTCATTACCTTCGGCTTAAGACCATCCACCCTTCCCTCAGACGGTTCTTTATCAATAAAAGCCCACATATGTACCAACCTCTCTTCCCTCTGTTCATGCCCTTCTATTACCAGAGCATCAGTAATACGTTATCTCGATATTCAACAAGACTCCTGTTTGTCCTGGAAACCACACTTACAAGCAATGTCAATGCGAGTTCGAAAACTAATTTTCTTGTTTAAAAACTTAGAGTTTCCGCCAACAGCAACATTCTTAAGATCGTTTACTCGGCACTTTGCGAATCAATAATAAACTACTGCATCACTGCGTGGGGAGGGGCAGCCAAGACCGACATTATCCAAGTAGAGCGAGCACAAAGAGCAGTTATAAAAGTTTCCTTGAACAAACCATTTAGATTCCCAACTCGGCAATTATATGAAGAGTATAAAACGTTAACAGTCCGACAACACTACATTCTACGCACGGTCTTGAGAAAACATGCCACCCTTCCGTATGCCAGAAATAACAGCCTAACAGCCAGAAGAAGATCTAAACCGCCTTGCCCGACAACACACACAAACACTACATATGCTAGGCGACACTTCACTTACCTAAGTGCACGCATCTACAACGAATTGCACCAAAGGCTAAATATCCACTCGCAAAATACACACAAATGTAAAAAAATAGTAGAAACGTTTCTACTTACCCTAAATTATGACGAGACAGAAACACTGGTAAAACCCTCATCCACATAAATCTTAAATAAACATGGAAAACATCCACACACACAGACACTATCACACACATACCACCACTTACATACGCACACGCCATCACAGTCTCACCTTCAAATTCACACACAAACTACTCACGCACACGTGCTCACAGTACATAAGTTATTGTTAATGTTACACATTTGGTTCACTTCTTGTAAATTGTAATTACGGACGAACGGATGTCTCCTATAATACAGGATTTTCCTAGTATAGGGGACATTATTCATAAAATGAATGTAAAAAACAACTCATACGCTTGTTATTATGTAACATGTCATGTATTTTTTCTTTCTTTGGGCAAAATTAATGTAAATACTAATAAAAAAATTATGTTAATTATCTTTGTTTTATTTGTCTTATCTATCTCTGAGGTTTTTATTATTATTTATTTGTAATAATTATTGTTGGCCACACTTGGATACTGGGATTTTATTATAAATCCCGGGAAATCCGGGGAAGATCCATGTTAATATCAATATTTCGATGCAAGTACATAAATAACTCTACTTAATTCCAACCTCTCATGCGAGTGCTATAGATTGAGTTCAGCACAATTCTGCCGCTGCCGCCTTCTCATTCTTACGACGCTGTGCGCGGCTGATAGAAGCAGAACTGTATAAGTGTGACTAAAATTGTTTAGCTTAACGTGAATGGAGCTGAATAAATGTAGCAGTCCCAAAATATGCAACCAGCAGGAATCAAAACTATTTTACCTGGAATAATAGTTGAGATGATATCTTTCCACTATAATCTCAACACAGCTAAAACCAATTCAACCACGTCTTACTATCATTAATACCACCAAGGCGCCGTTTTGGGGGCCGAGTCACCCGCGTCCGTAGGAGAATACCCTTCAGCGAATCCCTACACGTGGTCCCCGGGTGGTGATAAACAGGTGACACTAACCGCCTCCGTGGTCTAGTGGTTATACCACCCGATTCAGACCCAGAGGTCCCGGGTTCGATTCGGGTTGGTGGTAGGACTTCTAAGTCCGCCTGGCAAGCTACCACCATCATGTCTAAGTCTGTCGCCATAAAAACAATGTTAACAGCATTGTTGTGTTCCGGCAATTAGAGGTATGATAGCCAGTTTCTCTATGTTAGACGATTCCGGGTAAAGCTCGCTTCCATCTTTGGCCAAATCATTACTTTCCATCAGGTGAGATTTGGGCCAAGAGTTTCCCCGTTTCGAATAAAAATAAAATAAAAAAAAAACAAAATTACAACTGCGACGATGCTTCATATTTTTCTTCCATTCCAACCTCAGGGAAACAAGACAGCGTTATCCGCAAACTAATTTCACTCCATAATAACCCGTTTAACGAAACCACTGATGTAACGTAGGTAGTCTACTAGAAATTGTAATTATAGTACCGGAAAATGCAGCCTGTAAAAATAGAGCGATCTTTTTCTGAAAATCTCTTTCAAACCGAAGTATTGTTGCAAGTGAGATGGCGTTACATTTTTAATTAACTGCGGAATAAAGCGGCAAACTGCATGTATTTTTAAATGTAACTGACTATACTAAGACTTAAGATTGAAATAGGTGTGGCACATCAAAGCTGTATGCCCGTATTTTGCAGGACTTGAGGCTTACACAATTAGACGGGATCACGGTAGACGGAGGAGCAGATGGTGCGAAGCCTTGGATGGATTCTTGAAGCTCACCCATGAGAGTAATGGAATGATTGGGAGGAGGCTTTTACCCAGAAGAGAGAAAACACCGGCTGACCAAAATGCAATGCTGAAACTAAGTACATTATGTAACCAAAAACAAAATACTAACATACACTCAGGAATGAGGATATCCGCAAGAGAACCAAGATTACCGACATAGCCCAAAGGATCGCCAAACTAAAGTGACAGTGGGCAGGGCACATTGCTCGCAGCACATATAGGCGATGGGGCTGAAATGTTCTGGAGTGGTGACCGCGTACTGGAAGACGCAACGTTGAAAGGCCTCCCACAAGGTGGACCGATGACTTGGTGAAAGTCGCGAGTAGCCGATGGATGCTAGACGCACAGGACCCGTTATTGTGGCGAAGCTTGGGGAAGGCCTATGTCCAGCAATGGACGTCTTTCGGCTGATATGATGATGATAATGATGTTGGCAGACCGAGGAGTAGGTGGTGCGAAGCCTTGGACGGATACTTGAAGCTCACCTATAAGAGAAATGGAAGGAATGAGAGGAGGCCTTTAATACTTAAACCAACTAAGTACATAATGAAAACAAAACCAAATACTTACATACACCTAGGAATGATGATGTCCGCAAGAGAACTACGGTCACCGACATAGCCCGAAGGATTGCCAAACTAAATTGACAGTGGGCAGGAAGACGCAACGTTGGAAGGCCTCCCACAAAGTGGGCCGATGACCTT
The DNA here is from genome assembly GCA_963859965.1 of Ceramica pisi. Lineage (NCBI taxonomy): Eukaryota > Metazoa > Arthropoda > Insecta > Lepidoptera > Noctuidae > Ceramica > Ceramica pisi. The sequence continues at coordinate 3,564,376 of OY982530.1, forward strand.
ATGAAGGTCGCGGGTAGCCGATGGATACGACTGGTAACGCTTAAGCGAGGTTTTTGCCCAGCAGTGGACGTATTTTGGCTGATGTGATGATGATGACATACACTCAGGCGTCAAATTATTCTTCCATATTGCTACTGCTAGACTGTGCCCAGAAGATTGAAAGCATTCCCAGAGTGAATAGCAATCTCTATTGTCTTTTTTGGAAAGGGCTATAATAATAAATAAATAAAATAAAATGAGCCTTTATTGCTGATATTTTTACATTTATCTTAACTCTATAAACTATATCTAAACATAACGATCAATTATATTCTATCGGTAGCCGGTTTTTCCATTTCAGCTTGTCTTTCGACAAAGGCCTCCTCTAAAGCTTTCCATTTTGTCCTATCCTTTGCAATTCGTGTCCACTCAGGACCAGCTATCTTTTTCATATCGTCTTCCCAACGTTTGGTTTGTCTTCCTTTGTTTCTTTTGCCGTCACGCGGGTACCATTCTGTTACAAGTCTTGTCCATTTCTCTGTTCCTTCACGTGCCCTGTCCATCTAGAGATGGAAAGGGCTATATTATTTGGTAAATATGGTCCCTCAATATTTTCATGTGCAAACATCTTTAATTATTCATTCAGTTAAAAGTAAAGTATCGATGATATTGGTAACATTGAAACTAAATATTATAGTTCCAATGAAACCAAAAATCTAGGAGTATTCTTTACTTTAAACTAAGGAATAAGTCCAAAATATCACGCCAGCATTTTTTAGACCTACCTCGGTTACAATGTCCATTTGCGCGGAGCGAGGCAATGGATTGAAAACACGCAGAAATATTAACCAATGGAATTGCATAAAATCTTCGCACCACGTGAGAACCCTTACAGTCCCACACTGTCTGACAATCCTGGCTCACCTTATCCCTGTGCATTAAATCGTACATTGTTATCTTAGTTTGAAAGTAAGTTATTGACGGTAGTAAGTTGAAAACGATTCTCCCTAGGGCTGAAAAGTAATATTTTCAACCCGCTCCTCAGGCAAATTCAGACCTACTTTCCGAGTATGAGTAATGAAAATACCTTTACTACTTTACTTAAAAAAATCACAAAACAAAAACAAAAGTCTATTGTTCCCATATTCTTGAATGGAACAAGTACCAAAAAACAAACAGATCCAACAACCAACTCCGATATCAACACTGATATAAAACACAAATGGCCGAAACCATAATGCAACTTTGAAATGAAATTCTCGGCAGAATGAAACAGGATAAAGTTTTTAATAGTTCCAACAGAATTACGAGGATATTAACATTTCGTGCCGCAAAATTGCAAGATTGTATTAGCATATTTAATAAAATACTACATTTTGGTTGGTTCGTTTGGTTTGTAGGTCAAAACGAGGCTGGAAGGCCTGGATTGCCAGATTTAGAGGGAAAACAACTTGCATAAATATTTAATTTCAAGATTGATTGCTGCCAGTGTCCTGGGCATTTTTCACTTCGACAGCGATGTTAAAAAAAGTAGTAACAATACGATGCATTTCCACCTAGAACATGCAAGTTGCATTACATAGCGGGGTAACCCGCAGAAAAAAAGTCATATTAATTAGTACCTAGCTTTCGTCCGCGACTTTGTACGTGCCTATTGTTAAGGGTCCGTCGGGCTCAGTAATTAAAGCTAGTGGACTGTAATACAAGGTTTATTGATGCCGTCAGCAAATTACTTTCTAACGATTCCGAGCAAAAATATGAGTATTTTGGATGTCGACCGTTCTTGGATTGAGAGTAAAGGATGATATTCACGCTACACCGTGTTGCGTACGGGGCGGGCCCCGGTCGGGGCCCGGCCGGGCCACGTTCAAACTTTACGGTATACTTTTTGCATGAAGTAATTCATGCCTGACCGTGGCTCGGCCGTGAGCCACCGGGACTCGGCCGGGGCCCGGCGTTGAAATGTCGGTGGGTAATGTATGACCGTGCCCCGGCCGAGCCCCAGCCGGGGCACGGCCCGGTCGCAACACGGTGTGGCGTGAATCATTCTTTATGCTCGAGTGCTGCGTGGGGGACAGCTAGTAGTACACATCATATATAGATAAAACATTAAAATATAGATCTATGAATTAATATGACTTTTTTTTTTGTTAGAGATTTTTTTTATTCAGCCAATAAAGTTATATTGATATTATAAAAATCATAAAATATTTGTGTGTTAGATTAAATATTTAAAACAACAAAAGCAGGTAGGTGTTACAACCAGCACCCTTACAAAGTTGTTAAATAAATTGTATTTAAGATTAATCTCTCCCAATCATGCCCCGCAATGTAATGCAACTTGCATGAGAGTTGCTTACAGGCTAAAAAGCGGCCAGATGATCAGAAATTTTAAATTAATTTCATAATAATATAATAATGTATCTCAAAAACCGTAATAGGTAGATAATTGAAGTTTACACAAAGTGTGTATTGCTTTAACCACTATACACAACAACCAAAAGAAACTAAAATTTTTATAGAGCTTGTCGGTCTTCTACAGATTGTACTTCGGTGAGTGTGCTCAAGAACTCCACGACCTCATTCCACCAGCCTCCTTCTACCATCAGATATTCAGACGCACTGCATCTTACCATCCTTACCTTGTTGCTATTCCACGAATTCGCACTAGGCGTTTCCAAACGTCTTTTGTAATGCGCACAGCAAAGGAGTGGAACTCTCTGCCTGCGTCTGTGTTTCCGAACGCCTACAACCCTAATATCTTCAAAGTTAGAGAAGTTCTGGGTAAGCTCGCTCCATCGTAGACTTTGTCTCTGTCATCTCTGACCAAGACGAAAGTCAAAAGCAAACCCTTTTCAAATAAAAAAAAAACAGCTCCCATATATAAGAAACGTATTTTTTTCGGACTGTATTACCTTTTCGTGGGAGTCCAACTTTTGAGGTATTTTCTTCCGTCTAGGTTACTGCGCAGTTTTCATATATTTTTCTATCACAATACTTTCACACCACGGGACATTAGACAGATCCGTAGTTAATTCCCCCAAGGATTAGTCGCAGATTATACTGTGGCATAACTTTCCTTCTCCCATCGGATTAAAAGCGAGATTGCAGGCATGGATAAATTTAGGCCACCCGGCTGTACTTGTGACTATCGTAAAACTCGGCTTAGAGATTATGTCGAGAGGATAGAACGCAGCTGAGATATTGCGAGGAGAATTCTTTGTTACAATAATATAATAATAATATAATATCCTTGGACATTTCACACAACGCCATATAGTCCCAAGCTAAGCAACCTAATGCTTGTGTTATGGTAACGAGATGGCTGATAAACTACTTATATACATTTTTTTTTTTTTTGTAAATACATACATATTATAGATAGAAAAAACACCCAGACTCGGAACAAATACATGTAGGTCGTACAAATATTTGTTCCGTGCGGGAATCGAACCCGCGACATGCTGCGCAGCAGTCAATCGCTCAACCACTGCGTCAACCGTGTCGTCGAACAATAATAAATTAAGTTGATCTCTGACACTTGGAGGCCAATGTCCAGCAATGAACATGTTTCAGTTGAAATGGTGATAATGAAAATAAATCTATAAATACATCATGCACGTTAGAAGCGACGGGGGTTATTTTAATTATTTTTTAACAATGGAAAGAATATTACTGTTCATTTTTAAGAAAAAAATAGTTTTCAAAATAAGAGGTTAAAACTTTTAATAAAATAAAATTACAGAAATATTAAAATTTCCCTGCGGACATTGTAAGATCATAAAATAGATTTGCATAGTTAACATTATGATTCGACCGCGGAATGAATTTAGCGCAATGTATTTTGGTGTAATGGAATATGAAGATGCAGTTTCAATAGTAAGTTATTTTGTTAAAAATTAATAAGTAAGTTTCTTTCTATATAAGTAACTAGAATGTTAGAATATGGTGATTTTTGTCTCTTTTTTTCTCTTCAAAACTGATTAAAAAATAATAATGCACCATTATATTATTTGTTCACCATCCATGGTTATATGGCAAAGTGTTTGTTTATAAATAAAAAAATAAAAATAAAACAATTTTATTTTCCACGGCTGTATCGACGATACGGTTGGCACAGTAGTTGAGCGATCAACTACAGCATAATGCTGAGCGATGACCGTTTTACGTAAAGGTGACGCATATTGTCCCAGTTTTTTTGTTATTTTTAGTGTAGTGTTTGATTTCTATGCGTCATGCTTGGCGTGAATAAACTATGTTTCTTTCTTTCTTTTCTTTCAACTGCTGCGCTGCGTGTCGCGGATTCGATTCCCGCACGGAACAAATATTTGTATGGCCTACAGATAGTTGTTCCGGGTCTGGCTGTTTGTGTAAGTGTAAATATGTTTGTAAACGCACCCACGATACAGGAGAAATTCCTTGTGTGGGGCAACGTTTTTTTTTTTTAATATAAAATAAAAAATGTCATTGGCCTGTAGGATCTGAGTGTTCTTACTTTATTTAAATATCTCTCCAAACAAACGCAAAAAAAAACACAGTTCTCGAAAAACTCAACAAACGTTTTTATTTGAAATTTTAAACATTTCTTTTCATCGTTCTTTGCCTCAGTGTCAGAAAAGGATCACATTTTGTGCACTGTGTTGAACCTATTCATTTTAACATCTAGCTACATCACTTTTCTAAGTAATTTTATCAAAGACTTTCAATTATAGATAAGCAAAATTCTAATTAAAATTAGATTACATGCTTGTGAAAGTCACCTCAATTTTTCAATTACTTTTGAACTTATATCAACAAAAGCTGTTACTGAATCAGGATTTAATCAAAATTATTATATTTCAATCTGCAAGATAAAAAGTACACAAAAAAAAAAATCAGCTTCGTTCCTTACTTGAGATTTCAAATGAGATAATTTGAAAATGAGACTAGTCCATCTGCAGATGCAAATGGATGCAGTGCAGATAAGCTAAAATCTTTACGTAGTCTTCACCGAGTAAGGTTTAGGACGCTGGCGTGACGACTTAGATGCGTTTATGACGAAATGGTCAGAGAAGACGACACTCCCTTAAAAGTGAAAGGCTACGGGGGATTCTTTTGCCCAGCAATATGACAATAAGCGATCATCATCATCTGCCTAGCCTTTTCCTAACTAGTAACATTGGGGTCGGCCTGCAGTCAAACCGCTGAAAACCAGTGTTTTACGAAGAGCGGCCGTCTACCAGACCTCCACAACCCATTAACTGAGGTACATCTTGGCAAGACTGGAGTCAGATTTACTGGCTTTTGACAATCCGTAACGACTGCCAAAGATCTGCAAATGACAGCTGGGACCAACGGATTAACGTGCTTTCCGTGGCACGGAGGAAAGTCGGTATGTTAAGATGGTCTCCCATCCACAGACCAACCTTGGCAAGCGTCGCTTATGACAATAAGCGATGATTATTTTAATTTGCCAAGATAATTGCCATGGACATATTCAGAAATAATATTATTTATGTAAGTCAGACGGACAGATAGAATGTGTAACCTAAATCGGTCTCTACATCTCGTCAATACAAAAATTATCTAATTAATTAATTAGATAATCATCTAAATTTTTGAAATTCTTTTATTTTGATTTTTTTTAATTAAATCCTTCTTTCGCATGGCTGCTTGCGATTTTCCGGGATTAATATTAATGTTAGCAGACGTTATCCGCTCAAGATATTTTGGTATTGGACAAAGACTAAGTTCTCTAACTTTTTTTTTCAAACTGTATCGGTATAATATAAAGATAATAGGGCATTTTAAACTATTTTTGTATGTTATCAAAATTTTGAGATGGATTTTTATTTTATTTCGTGATTCGAACTTCTTTGTAACCTTCAAAGATAACGATGCACTTATAACCATGTCAGTTGATTTTGTTCACTTTTTATTTGTAGACTAGTGTTATTAGCTACTTTTTCACTGTTGGTAGCTTTGCGTGCATGTGTCGAGAAAATGAGGAAAAATTATATAATTAATTAATTAGATAATCATCTAAATTTTTGAAATTCTTTTATGTTGAATTTTTTTTAATTAAATCCTTCTTTCGCATGGCTGCTTGCGATTTTCCGGGATTAATATTAATTTTAGCAGATATCCGCTCAAGATATTTTGGTATTGGTCAAAGACTAAGTTCTCTAACTTTTTTTTCAAACTGTATCGGTATAATATATAGATAATAGGGCATTTTAAACTATTTTTTTATGTTATCAAAATTTTGAGATAGATTTTTATTTTATTTTGTGATTCGAACTTTGTAACCTTCAAAGATAATGATGCACTTATAACCATGTCAGTTCACTTTTTATTTGTAGACTAGTGTTATTAGCTACTTTTTCACTGTTGGTAGCTTTGCGTGCATGTGTCGAGAAAAAAATGAACTTTATAATTGGAAGAAAAATACGCCTAGGCTGTCATTTGTAGATCTTTAAGAGTCGGTGCGCATTGTCAAAAGCAAGTAAATCTGACTGCAGCCTTGCCAAGAAGTACTGTGTTATCCAGTTGAGGGTGAAGTTGGTTGAATTGGTTATGGAATTCGGGTAGCTCCACCTAAAATACTGGTATTCAGCTAAATCCGGTTTGACTTAAAGCCGACCAAACAAATATAGTTGGGAAAAAGCTAGGCATATACACCTAGGGCCATAGCTTTACTGATTAACACTATGGCTTATCGGTTAAAAAAAATGTGGGACCAATAAGGCAGTTATGATGACATCATCACCAGCGTTTCAGTCAAAAAACGTGCTCTGCTAGATATAGACTGACCTCCCCCACATCGACCTGCCTCGTTCGGAAGTGGAGTCCACGCCATTGTGGGCGAAGATTAAACCCTTTTTTTAACCGACTTTCGAAAAAGGAGGAGGTTCTCAATTCGGCGGGGTTTTTTTTGCTTTATATATGTACACCGATTACCCCGAGGTTTTTGATCCGATTTGTGTGATTCTTTTTTAGTTCGATGCTTGTCATTTTCAGTCTCATTAGGTATTTCTGATTTTATGAGCATTTTGCTTACTTCAATTTCTATGTTCCGATTTTCGCTGAGAGCAGTTGTGTTACATGCGATCGCGCGCGTTCCACCGTGTAGAAGTGCTTACGCATCAAAATAACGCCGTCCAGTCGGATGCACCGCAATGACCTAGTTATTGCATAATGCTGACGGCTGTCAGCGAATATTATTGTTAAGGCGAAGTTACTACTAACTTCTACAATGGATTCGAAAAATCCTACAGTGAACTCTATAAATATAAACTTAAAAACAGAAACTGAACATCTGCTGTATAAGTACTTTTGCGAAGAACGAAAACAGCGTGAAGAGCTGCAAAAAAACCTAAATGACTTAAAAGGTCAAATAGAAAATCTCCAGCAACAGCTGAAACTTCAAGCGGAAAACCCCCCAAAATCAGCTACTACAACCAGCACTGAGACTTCTACCCCGGGTGTTGAATATGCCACGGACGAAGAAGAACTAGCTCGAGAAACAGGATGGATACGGCAAAAAAGCAGGAAGAAAAGAAAATTGAACACCTCTCCCGCCCAACCCATTCGGAATGAACACGGAAGTGAAGAGAATAAAGGTAAGGATAAAACCATTAAAACTCCTTTGCCACCACCTATTGTAGTAGATGGTATCCAGGACTACCAGAAATTCTTCGATTTTCTATCTGAGAGCCAATCAGCTGACGCGTTTAGCGTAAAAATGATGAACGGAGATACAATCAAAGTAAATGCCAAAAATGAAGATTCGTACAGAGCAATAACAAAAGCCCTCACACTTAACAACTGCCTATGGCACTCCTATGAGAACAAGCAAGAGAGACCAATTAGAGTAGTGGCCAAAAAACTGCATTTCACATGCATTCCAGCGAGAATTGTTGAAGACTTACGTGGTAAGGGATATAAGATAGTAGAAGCTGTCAACAAATTGAGTTGGAAAACCAAAGAGCCACTCAATATGTTCATGCTAACATTTTCAAATGATGAAGATACTAGCAAAATATATAGCATCAAAACTGTGTTGGGATGTAATGTGGAAATACAGCCGCTAAAATCCACAAAACTGGTACCTCAGTGTAAAAGATGCCAGGCGTACGGACATACCCAAAAGTACTGCTCCAAAGAACCAAGGTGCGTTAAGTGCACAGGTAAACATCTCACTAAGGAGTGCAGAAAACCAAAAGAAGAGAAGCCAAAGTGTGTCCACTGTGGAGCTCCACATCCAGCTAACTACAGGGGATGCATCGTAGCTAAAGAAATTCAGCAAATCCGAAACAAAAAATCGAAAGGCACAACAAATAACACAACCCTTCAACAAAATACACCTACTAGAAGAGCTGAAAGCATCAGTCAGCGCAAACAAAGCCAAAACACAATAAAAACAACAGAGAAAAACGTCTCCTATGCCCAAATAGCTACAAGAGGCATAGCGAAAGCACCTTTGGCTGATATGGACAGTGACAAAAAGTTAACTGAAATCTTACAGTTAATGTCATCATTTGCTGAAAGACTAACAAAAATTGAAAATAGCAACAAAGCTGCTATCCCTAAGCCAAAAAAATGAATACTACATTGAAACTCATGGCGTGGAACTCAAATGGGTTACAAAAACATCATAATGAGTTACAAGTAGTATTAGACATAGAAAAAATTGATGTTTGCCTGATATCAGAAACTCACTTCACAAAACAATCTCATATTAAGTTTAAAGGGTACAAGGTATACCATGCACTTCACCCAGACAATTCTGCAAGAGGTGGTAGTGCCATTATTATAAAAGAAAACCTTCAGCATTATGAAAAGTTTAAATACGAGGAGAAAGAGATTCAAGCAGTAGCGATTTGTCTGCAAACCAAAAAATATCCAGTTATCGTATCTGCTATCTACTGTCCACCACGGTATACGATTAAAAAAGATTACTTTATGAGCTTTCTAACTCGCCTTGGTAGTAGATTTCTCTTGGGAGGTGACTTCAATGCTAAAAATACGCATTGGGGCTCTAGACTAACTACTACTAAAGGAAAAGAACTACTGAGTGCCATAAAAGAGATGAAATGTGATGTCTTATCAACTGGAAAGCCCACCTACTGGCCAACAGATCCAAATAAAATACCCGACTTAATAGATTTTTTTGTAACTAAGGGTCTATCAACTGGGTATGTAAAATTGGAGCAAAGCTATGACATGAACTCGGATCACTCGGCAATCTATTTAGAAATAAGCGAGACAATCTTGTTTCAAGAAAATAGTCCCACTCTTGTCAATAAGTGTACAGACTGGGTGGGCTTCAAGACCAAATTGAATGATGAAATAGACCTTAAAGTCCCATTAAAAACACCCGAACAACTAAACACTGAAGTGGAGAACTTCATAATGCATATCCAGCAAGCAGCGTGGGAAAATACACCTGACTTCAACAAGAGAACGAAGGGAAATACATACCCGTTCCGAATCATTCAGCTCATCATAGAAAAAAGAAGTCAGAGACAAAAGTGGCATCAATCTAGGTGCCCTGATGACAAACGAAAACTGAATAACCTAACAAAAAAACTAAGAAGAGTAATCCAAAACTTTAAAGACAACTCAACCAACACCTATCTCCAGAACCTAAGTAACGACCAAAAGACAGACTATTCCCTCTGGAAGGCTACTAAGCACCTAAAAAGACCGGTTACCCAAATCCCACCCATCAAGTGTGAAAACGGGCAATGGGCAATTAGTAACGAGCAGAAAGCTAAGAGGTTTGCAGAGAATCTTGAAAATATATTTCAACCAAATGTCGATGAAGTGATTGAAGATCACACATTGGCTCATATAGAGGCATCAGAAAATGAAGCTAACATAAAACTAGTAACACCCAGAGAAGTCGTAAGAGAAATTAAACGTAATATAAGTACGAGAAAATCACCAGGTTACGATTTAATAACTGGAGAAGTTCTTCATAACCTCCCAAGAAAGGGCCTGGTTAAGTTAACAACCCTTATCAATGCAGCACTGAGGCTTAAATATGTACCAGACCTATGGAAGGTGGCTGAAGTAATAATGATAGCTAAACCAGGGAAACCTGCCCACGAAACTTCATCATATAGGCCTATTTCCCTGCTACCAATCATGTCTAAGTTATTTGAAAAGCTATTACTCAAACGGCTTAAACCAATTATAGATAGTAAAAACATAATACCAGAGCACCAATTTGGTTTTCGAGAAAATCACTCTACCATCGATCAAGTGCATCACAACAGTGATAGAAAACGCCCTTGAAGACAAGAAAGTATGTTCTACTGTATTCCTAGACGTGGCGCAAGCATTTGATAAAGTATGGCATGAAGGCCTCATACACAAATTAAAGAGCTTGCTACCGAAACAGTTTGCAGATATACTAGAATCTTACATTCTGAACAGAGTCTTTAGAATAAGGCAAGGAGATGCCTATTCGGAACTAAAACAAATTAACGCTGGCGTACCGCAAGGAAGCGTGTTAGGTCCGGTCCTGTACCTACTATACACTTGCGATATTCCTGAATTAGAGCAAAACACGATTGGGACTTTTGCTGATGATACAGCTATAATGGCTGTAGGAGACAGCCACGAAGAAGCAGCAGAAAAGGTCCAAATGGCTGTGAATCAAGTTTATGACTGGACTAAAAAATGGAGGATTAAACTAAATGAGTCAAAATCTGTTCATATTAACTTTACCAACAAAAAACATCAGTATTTTCCAGTTTACATTAATAGTAAACTAGTACCATACGAAAATACAGCCAAGTATCTCGGTATGACTCTTGACGCAAAGCTACGCTGGAAAGCTCACGTCAAGAAGAAAAAAGATGAACTCGAACTTCGGTTCAAAAGCATGTATTGGCTGCTTGGAAGAAACTCCATGCTATCCGTGCCAAACAAATTATTGCTATATAGACAAGTCCTGATGCCAGTTTGGACTTATGGTATTCAGCTGTGGGGCTGCACCAAACAGACCAATATATTAATAATACAACGATTCCAAAACAAAGTGCTAAGGGAAATTGTAAATGCTCCTTGGTACATACGAAATGATGACCTCCATCGGGACCTAAAAGTTGAGTTCATCGAAACAGTTATCCAGAAATTTGCAGAAGCTCACGAAAAGAGACTTCATCAGCATGTGAACGTCGAGGCAATCCAGCTTCTTGACCACACAAACATAGTGAGAAGACTAAAAAGAACAAAACCGTTCGAGTTAGTGTTTAGTGTTAGTAAATAGTGCAAAGTACAAAAGTGCCAAACGAACACAAGATCGAAGTGTATTCGCCTTAATAGAGACAATAAGAAAAGTGCTATTGGACACATTCTTAGTATAGACAATTTAATAGTTTAGGTTATAATTAAATTACTTATTAGTCTATTTATAGGGCTAGATTGTAATAATATTAGGGTCCATCGTATTGATGAAACCTAGGAAAAGGAAAAAAAAAAAAAAAAAAAAAAAATTCTATGTAGACCAAGTATCACCACTGAAAAGTGAAAAATAAATAACTTTTTTACAAAAAAAATATAACCGACATCTAACAAAAATACTACAAATTATAAAATCTGTGGTAAAAAACGAAGACACAAAACCAAAATATAGACTTCCAAAATGAACGTTATTTTATTTGGAAGTCGGTTATATTTTTTACGTTAGGAAATACTCATGGATGTCCTCCACCATCGGAGGATGGTGGAGGACATCCATGAGGCCTCGGCCGCAGAGGGTGCCCCTCCTGGGCACCCTCTGCGGCCGATATTCCTCTTGAGAGAACTGCCATCTCGGACCTTAACAGACTTACCAAGTTTGTTGCCTGCAGGTCATTATGGTGGCCGGAGATTGTTCCGTGTTCTCAAATGCCCAGTGCGTCTGCTGCGGATTAAGAGAGGGTTTAGTCTCTCCCCTCCATTCCCGCTACCTCTTTTGCTACCAAGACTTGCTCGCAAAAATAGGCGAGGGCTTCGCATACGCTCTTGCCTTCAAATAAATCCTTTTTACAGCACAAAAAGCCTGCACATCAGATGCATCCAAAATAAAAGAGTGCCGCTTCAAGTCAATACACTGAAGTGTTGACCCATTTATCGAGTCGAAAAATACTGTATACACGTCTCTCCAAATGTTTCGAACGAACACGGTCGCCGAACGCGAAAAACAAAAGTTTCGCCGAAACACGAAGCGATATTGTGCCTCCCGACATTTAAGTGCACGTCGTCGCATGCGTTACAGCGCTGAATATTTTTGGGACACTTTCATTCGACAATTTGAAGTTTATAAAGAAGTCTGTTCTGGCACTCAACGTTCTGAGTCTGTACTTGTTTAAGTTTTACAAAGGTGAGTAATAATTTTCAGCGATATTCTGAATATTTATCTGCGAGCTGTTCCCAACTATATTTTGGTTGGCTTGCAATCTAATCGGATGAAACTGAGTACCAGTATTTACGACCATGTCAAGACTGCAAGGAGACTTCTTGGCTTCTGACTATCCGTTATCACTGTCGAAAATCTAAAAAATACGTGCCTAGTGCGAGTTGGACTCGCGCACGAAGGGTTCCGTACCATTATCTATAAAAACGGTAAAAAAATCACCTTTGTTGTATGGGAGCCCCCTTAAATATCTGCTAAAAGTAGCTGTGAAAATTTTAACTGTTTAACTATCACGGTTCATGACATACATAGGTAAATGATATTTATTTTGTACTTTTACACGTCAATCGCTGACTGCTCCGAGAAGAAACATCGAAACAAACTCAGAGTTCTAGTTTCTTTTAAAGTCCATACAATCTTACTGGTCAAATCACATGAAAACCATGTAGGTTAATGTCTGAAGTGGTATTTTGAGGAAAGAACCACACAGATTTCAATGCACCTGCCCAGTCAGTGCAAGCATTTGCCAGTTATCGTGTAGCTCAAAGTTAGAACTTAAAGGCACTCAACGAACTGACGAACAATACCAAAGTAAGGACATTTGTGTAGGCCGCATAAAGAACATAAACCGCCAGACTAGTATTAATTGAAACTTACTTATTTAGCGAAAGAAAACAAGAAAGTTCATCACAAATCCAGTCAATAGCTTTATAAGTTTCTAACTATAATCTCTAACTTAAAACCTTTATTACATAGCATGTAATTTTACTTAGCGCTTATTAAACTGAACTTATATTAATTTTATATTGCACAGCATTATTATTTATGCAAGTTAGCCTCAAGGCTTGTAACTTAAACCTAGTTACAAGGCCGGTTTTCTAGGTCAGTTCGTTGTATGAGAAATCTAGATCATCTGGTATTTTCTGCATTACTTACTTATTTACCTAATTTACCGTAGAGAAACTAAGTGCTAATGCATTAAAAGTACAAGAAAAATACAGTCGTGTGTTGGTTGCACTTGGTAGGGAAATAAAAACACTACCTTTTTTGTGGAGAGAGATTTATTTAATTCATGATGTTGCTTGGAATGTATAAAATAATCTTATATATAAAAAACAAAGATACAAAAAAACCGACTTCTGACATTAAGGTTGTTTTATACTTTCTAGTATTTTGTGTGGTCCGATACCTTTAGGCTCAAAGGGCGTAACCGCCATTTTGGCCAAAATGAGATTTGATTGTAGTCATACTTAGTTTTTTTCCTCTTTCGATTGGTATATTTAAAATTTCGATATTCGCTAAAAAGTGGCGGATACAGCCATAATTTTCGGATTGCTTAACATTAATTTTATTTAAATTTGGGCCGTAAATGAAAAATATTTCATTTTTTAAAACCGCAAGGTCGTAACAGGTAAACAAAATTGTAAACTTGGCAGTATATCCTGTGATCTGTCTCTTTTGGTGTTTACGCCTCTGCCTATTTTAGAATTTTGTTCGTACTTGTCTTATACAACCAGAGATTTTATCAAGTTTGGCGGTTACGCCCCAAAATAAACTAAAATATTTACAATTTAGCTTATACGCCCTATTATAACATTTTTGACGCAACAATCATGCCATAGTTTTATAGAGTCGGTGATTACGCTTCCAAATGCTTTTGAAATATTAACAATTTGACCAAAATATTTTTTACAAAAGCGTCTTGGGTACTTTACACTCAAAGTTTTATGCAATTTTTCGGCCCTAAATCACCTGCGTAATGAAGTAAAATAACGTTTGTCTAACTGTCATCCAAAATAAAGTGCGGCGCAATTGTTCTGACAGAGATAGTATCTGTATCGGGGAATGGGCGGGGTGGGGTGGGGAATTGTTTACGATAACCACGTGGCGCGTGCCTTTCGACTGCTGGTGTAAGCATTAATGATGACCGAGCGTAATACATGTTTCTGAAGTGTTTTGTCGTTAAAGTCGTTGTGTTAACAAGATGGACACTGTAAATATGCTCAATTTTTTGTTGAGGCGTCGCAAGTATTTGGCGTCTTTGGCCGAACATCGTCGGAGATTACTGAGGTAAGTTTTTATCTTGTACGATCGTTGATTTATTTTTTTAAATACATACTCCTACAAAAAATAGCTCAGACTTCAGACATGGAAGCTGAACTCTCAACCATAAATGGAAATAGGTATATTTTTTGCTTCCAATAATTATAAAAATTACAAGACCAAAGTTATTAAGGAGTTTACGCCTTAGCTTTGTCTAACTTGTTGTTCTTATATAGCGGTAAAGCTTCGAAAAATGCTATTTTTATAAATAAATGTCAACAAATTTATAATCGTTTTCGATGCTTTATAGCACGAAGTACGAAACAATGGAACTGTATATCAAATTGAATTGTTGATAATACCTAAAGATTATACCTACACGAGTTATTTCGTACGCATATGTCAATTTAAACTTCCAATAAATGGGCGGATACGTCGCATACGTCAACAAAAATTGCCAAATGAATGATTTTATACGTCGTGTACGTCATTATGAAAAGCTAAATTCATTATGTTTTGTATTGTAAGATTCTTACTTACCTACACTTAGTGTGCATCGCACGAGCTCTGCTTCGCGTACACAATTCCTACTGACATGCGTTATCAATATTATGAGCGAATATTACGTAGTGGTGTGTAAAGGTACTGTTTCTAATTAAATACCTAATGGTACCTTTTTGCGCAATATACCTAAATACTTGTATGATATAAATTATCATGGTGTTAATCGCTTTATACATTCTTAGTTCAAAACTATTAATAAAATAAAAATTCAACACTGTAATATGTATCGGTACGTTATAAAGTTGAAAAAGTTTGTATAATTTCCAGAGTTTAAACAAGTGGTGTGTTAGTTAATTATTATATATTTATTTTCAGGTCTTTTTCTTCTGAAAGGGCTTGCCTCAAAACATTGAACAATAACAACAAAGAACAATATTTTCTTAGCAACAACAGCGCTGACAAAACAGACGACAGCTTTGATGAAATAGATAACAGCGATGATACTAATATCGAACCGTTGCGCGTTGCGGCAAAGTTTGGTATTAAGGTACCCAAAACTTTAGTATCCCACATGAAAGCGTCTGTTATAAGTCCACTAAAAGCCAAAGAAAATATTAACCAAGTTCCAAGCAAAATAGTTAAAATTATCTCTGACATAATCGTCACACCAGCTTACCGGCAACAAGATATTGGCAAACAAGCCAAAGAATTATCTCCCTGCGCCAGAGTTGACGTTGAGAATACTTCTCCTGAACTTTCCAAAAATAGCCTGAACTCCGTGCCTCAACTTACTTGGCAAAGTCGTGCAGAATTGTCTCAATGTGCTAACATCGGTGAGGAGATGAATTTCTCTCCTAGAACAACCAAAGATGTGATGGATTCTATATCTGTACTTACCTGTCAAACTCCTATGGTGTCACCATCCATCATCACCGATGTTGATATAAACATTTTTCCTGAGGCTGACCATGACTTGCCAGACTCCGTTCCTCAACTTACCTGCCTCAAACCTGTGTTGTTACCGTCCGCCATCACCGATGTAGAAATAAACACTAACCAAGACTCCGTTCCTGAACTTACACGCCTAACTCCTGTGTTGTTACCGTCGGTCATTACTGATGTTGAGATAAACGTCTTTCCTGGAACTTCCGCAACGACACCAGAAGACGTTTTTCAACATACTTACGAAACTCTTGCTAACTCTGCGTTATCACCGCCTGTCATCGTCGATATAGAGACGAATATAGTAATTTGAATGACTTGATTTTTTTTGTTTTGAGATTGATTTTATTATTATTGCACAATGATTATTATCACACCGTTTCTATTATATTTTTTGTTGTGATTAAACATTTTTGATATAATATTTCTTTTATTTTAAATGCTATGTTCTGGACTGCACTGCAGTTGTTATGAGTAGGTGTAGTACTAAAACTATCAAGCAAATGACCCGATTGGGAAAAATGAACTTAATTACCAGAGCTTATAGTGAGAAAAATCATTGATGAAAAATGCCACAATCGTCACTTACACCACATATTGGACAAAGGTTTGTAGCTTACATCATTAATTGGACACATGTATACAAAGAGATTGTATCTTACATCATGAATTGTTAGTTGATTTCATATGATTTGCTATTATACCCATAGCTGCTTGTGCAGGAGCTTTGTTTTCTGGCGTAACCGACAACTTTGTTTTTTTTTGTAGGGTGTATACGAAGTCTATTTTTTTAATTGTTAGATTTACTTTATTTATTATTCTATAATGTTCTTTATCTCAAAATTCTAACAACTTTTGTCTTTTGCATTTTTTTATAGCTTTAAGCACAAAAAAGTTATGTCGGAAAACTATTTTGTTGTTTTGTTTTTTGGCTCTCCTGAAAAGTCGTGGTTTGGTGGATACGCCCTTTGAGCCTAAAGGTATCGGGAAGTCGGTTATATATTTTTTTTTACTTTTGTTTGGTGCTTATATGGTGTACATAATAAAGAGTATTCTCATCTAATCTAATCTACTTGGATGACGTCTTCGACTACGCAGAAATTGAAATAAGTAAAAATGCTCATAAAATTAAAACTACTGTGCCAAACTAAATTCAATTGTTACGGGATCAAATGTCAAGTACGCCGCAAATACAAAAAAAAATACCCGCCGAATTAAGAACCTCCACCTTTTTGGAAGTCGGTTAAAAATAGCTGATGCCAGCGACTTCACCCGCATGATCTCTAGAAAATTTACTCCCGGGATAAATATAGCCTGTGTTATTTCAGCCGATAATCTACCAAATTTCATGAAGCTCCTTTCAGGCGTTTTGACGTGAAAGAATAACAAACATCCATCCATTTATCCTCATAAACTTTCACATTAAAAATATTATTAGGATAGGATTCTTTCATTACAGACTGACTGACAGACAGCGCACAGTCGAAACTTCTGGTCGAAGATAGCTGACATTTGGCATGTAGGTTCCCTACACTCCGTAGCGGAGTATTACAAGAGGATTTGCCAAAATTCTTAAAGGAACGGGAAAAATCGGCATAAGCACGTACGAAGTCGTGAGCAAAAGCTATACCTAGTTAAAAATAAAGGATCGTTAACCTATTCATGATTTGTTGCTTTTAAAACTTTGCTTTTTCCCGATTTATTTGAAATTAATAAATAAATAATGATTAAATAAATAAATACGTTTTATTTCGGAATAATAACAAAAGATAAGTACTTACAACAAGTAAAACGAAGTATAAACTGTAGCGCAGATGTAAAGAAATCCACAAGACTAAGCAGGAAACTTGGTAAACAAATTCGACTTATTTTGGTAAAAAAAAAAAAACGCTATTCGAAACCAAACTCGAAAAGTTTACGAAGAAAATCACAACATGACCGTTCTTTACCAAATAATTTCATTCAACATCTCTATTTCAGATAAGTAACTATAATTAATTCTCCTTTGATAGACCTTATGATGTCCCGCAAGAGATATGCGATGAATAAGATCCCGATTAAGGCCTCAACGACGAGCGTCCTAATTAAATATCCTCTCAATATTGAAATTTAATTAAATTATACTAATTAATATTTGATTTCAATGTTAACAAGGTTTTGTGGTTGACTTTTCCTGTATGTTTTTTGTTATAATTGATTTTTTTTTAGAAAGAAAAATGTAAAATATCTTTTTTTGGCAAAATTCCATCAGGTCTACATACATAACAAAAAGTAGCAATTAAAACATAAAAGAAAACCGGCCGAGTGTGAGTCGGAGTCGATCACGAAGGGTTCCGTACCAAAAAGGTGCATCCAATCCAAGTGTTAGTGGGCAACATTCGAAAAAATATTTTTTGTTAGTATATAAGTTAGTCATAAGTTAAAAAATGTTACCTTATGTTATCGTGTTGCATTATGTTGCTCCACAAAAAGGACTAAGGTGTGGATGCACTTTAAAACTAACAAAAAAAAAACATCTTTCTTGCTCCTATAAGGAGCTTCCTTTAATTTAAATTTTATAGTTGGAAACGAAAACAGTTCATTTCAGCAATGTGTCTGAAGCTGGACTTTCTGTCAACTTAAGAGCGTTTATGACGTACGAGAACGGCAATTCATACAAACTGTCAAGGCCTTATTATTGGAAGTTTATGAACCGATTAAAATGAAACTGTTCTCAACAATTTTTTTAGAATGTTTAATGCTTTTGCGTATGTAACTTGTCGTGCGTATGTAACGCTCTTTAGCGACCAGTGACACCAATTCACAGCGGAGTGGAACTCTCTGCCTGCGTCTGTATTTTCGAACGCTTACAACCCATATCTTTTCAAAGTTAGAGTGAACAGGCTATTTCTGGGTTAGCTCGCTCCATTGTAGACTTTGTCTCTGTCATCTCTGACCTAGACTATATAGAGTCAAGAGCAAACTCATCTCAAATAAAATAAAAAAAGTAACGCGCGAAAATTTAAAGTTCCTACTTCCCCACTTGTCCTGTTTTCTTCATATGCTTGCTAATATTGTCAATGTCAAGTCTGCATGTTCGGATTTTTGGATATTACGAGATAAGACTTTCTATGTCAGAAGAACGTTCTTGGAGTTGAATTTCTAGGACGGATAAAAGATGCAACTAGGAATTTCTTCGTAGCAACCAGAGAGCCTAGCACGAATATTTTGACAAAAACTAACGTTACATAAAATTTTACCATAGCTACAATACTTGTTTCACACATAATATTTATTTGAATTAGATACCATAGTCATATTTTTAAATCGCATAAATTGTGTATGTCCCAAAAAATAGAACCAAAATACTCGATAATAGAAATTCACCTACGATAACATTACTATACGTCAAAATATTCTTGCTTAGCCCCTCTGTAGTATGGTGTGACACCCCCGTGTATCAGAAAGAACGTAAACCTGTTGGTTCTGCATCAGATGTCACCACAGTCGTGAAGAGACGCTGTTACCCGTTCGTTTGCCGTTCCATTGGACTATGAGATAGAATAAAAGAGCAGAGAGTGAAACTGTGTTTGAGTGCACACTATAATAAATATAGGATAAAACCAGGATAGTTGCCCCATGGGTATAATAATGGTTGCCTCGAGTTTAATTACTCCAGTTTCGCGAATGAATCACATGAACCACAACCACAACCTATGATCCACAGTAAATTATTTGAATTTGAATTTGTAATTTTATTTATGGATCGAGAGATTCTACTACTACCACTAAGTTGACTATTTTGCATTTGTCTGCGCGATTGCAAGGAGCGATCAGTTTTTTCTCGGCGAGGCATCAATCTCATTTGTAATTTATATAGATAAGGCGGATAATTGTCACAAAACTTACAAGTCCGCAAAAATTGCCTTACTTACCCATTTTAAAAATAAAGTATTTTGCTTTTTGTACTGAGAAGTATAACGTAATTTCAAAAAGGGTGGTAACTATCCAGCTTTTTCCCTACCTCTTGTGTATTTAGCAAATTGCCATAGCAAATCTTTGGGGCAAATTCGTTTTCTAAAACTAATATATAAATCAAATTTAGATATAGGGCAAACATTAATGGTGTTGCTACCATCTTTCAGAAGTAAACAAAGCTAAAAATAACTCAAAGAAATATGAAGAAACATTTTAAAACTTGAGTAAAACATAAAATACGCCATTAATAACCGTTTGCTTGCTACTACGAGCACCATTAACCAACCCGTTACCCTTAATTATCCCATAAAACTTGAGGGTCAATAAAGTACAGGCTTAATTTTCTATGACTCCAGAATTTAGTTACAAACTGCCGGTTTTTAAGGATTATTAAGAGCCTTGAGACGATGCTAATCGGAATGAGCTCATCATCTATATAGTTCTTGAATCTTCTCCAGAGAAATCCAAAAACATTTTTGCCAATATCAAAATTATGACATTTTAATTAGGCTCAACCTTGTTTCTTTTTGCCACCAACAAAATATTTCGCATCATACACTTAGGTGGTTTTTTCATTTACAATGTTTGGACGTGGTATGTCATAAAAGCATAGGATCAGAAAAAATGGGATTTGCGGGTGCGAAATCGCGTGCAAAAGCTATTTTAATATTTAATGATGATTTTGTGTATCTTTGGTATAAGAAGTACCTATTCTATGGTTTTTGTTAAGCTACTTGGAACCTCAAAACGGTTTAAAATTAATTGGTTTATGAATCTTTAGTTTAAAAATTCAACCTTAACAAAACAGAAGATTTTTGTAAATATTAAATTTTCTCCGTCTTGTAAATTTGTATGTATAAGACGTACACGTACAGAACCAACACAAGTAATATTTTTGTTTGAAACTGTATTGTCTATATAAATCTCATAGATATTTTTTTCATAAAGTGAGATTGACTAGCCTAGCCTAGAAATACAAATTAAAAACACTTTCTTCTCCATCTTTTGTAGGGCAAAACTACCTTGCTTATTGGACGCATGGTCGATGGGGCCGAAAAGTTCTGGAGCTAGTAGCGACCGCGTACCGGAAGATGTAGCGTAAGATGGCCTCTCACAAGGTGGACTGGTGCCCTGGTGAGTGTCACGTGTAGCCAACGGATGCGAGACGCACAGTCCAGCAGTGGATTTGACAACTTTGATATTTTGGTATAAATTACGTGTTAAGAGCGTGTATTCCGTCCACTAGCGCCGCCAATCGTTTTTTAATATTTGTGGTTAAGACACGTAGATAAAAAACCGCTCTGTAGTGCACTGAAGAAATGTATTTATTACGTTTTGAGAGTTATGTTTTGTACTTTAGAACATAAATAGTTGCCAAAGTCGATATTTTGCTAAAAGTGGCCACTTTTAGCAATAATTGCCGTTTTGGCTATTTAGCCATGAGTTATGTATTAAAAATAGCTGTCAAAAAATAATAGATACATTTCTTCAGTGCACTACAGAGCGGTTTTTTATCTACGTGTCTTAAATTTACCACAATTAATAAAAAACGATTGGCGGCGCTAGTTGACGGAATACACACTCTTAAAAGATACTTACTTTTTGATAATTAATATTCAGTCATAATCTTCAACTTTTGCTCAGAGGAGCTCGTGGCTAAATAATGACCGCCGCACAGGTCGATCTTCAAAGTTAAGCAACGCTTGCCGAGGTTGGTCTGTGGATGGGTGACCATCTTAACATACCGAGTTTCCTCCGTGTCTCGGAAAACACGTTAAGCTGTTGGTCCCGGCTGTCATTTGGAGATCTTTGGCAGTCGTTACGGATAGTCAGAAGTCAGCAAATCTGACACCAGTCTTGCCAAGGGGTACCGTGTTACCCAGTTAATGGGTTGTGGAGGTCTGGTAGGCAGCCGCTCCTTGTGTAAAATACTGATATTCAGCTGAATCCGGTTTGACTGGAAGCCGACCCCAATATAGTTGGGGAGAAGACTAGGCAGATGATGAAAATTCAACTTTATATTCTGTCAAAAATTAAGTTAGGAAAATTCGTAATACCGATAATTTGGGTAAACAATATAGCACACAAGAAAAAATTACAATATCGAAATAAAAATCAGCATCGATTTATTTTAAAACAGTCGAGAAAAGAGAGCAACATACTGGGCCAAAGTGAAAATCGGCATTAAAATATGGCAACATTATTAAAGTTTACATTAACAAATTTACACATCCTAAAAAACTACTACTAAATCCTAATCAATATTATTTAACCAATATACAGCAAGTGTGTTCCTTCGGGCAGTCGGTAGCCTCTGTAAACCTTATGTCCTTATGACAAGGTGTCAAACCAGGCATGCAGACTCCACCACGCTTTTCGCATCTTGTCTCCTTCATTGATACTGGAAGTATGAAAATAT
Organism: Ceramica pisi; assembly: GCA_963859965.1. NCBI lineage: Eukaryota > Metazoa > Arthropoda > Insecta > Lepidoptera > Noctuidae > Ceramica > Ceramica pisi. The sequence goes on from OY982530.1 coordinate 3,586,608, forward strand.
TGTGGATTAGAAGATGTTAAGATATGAACAGAAATAAAAAAATTGTCTGATTCTAGAGTGATCGCAGCCACTATAGGGTATGTATTAAAAATCTTTTAAGGCCGTCAGATAGATCACAAAAAAACATTGGACACGTACATATTTTTTCAACAAATCAATATTCTTTAGCAAATCAATAAAAATTAACAAAGATAAAACAACTTCTATTACTTGGATGACAAAAAACCATCATCCAAGTAAACGAATTCCAGCTATTTTGATTTAAAATCCAAACTTCGTAGCCGATTTTGATGAAATTTAATGGGAAAAAAAAAATAAGATTGGTCCCATTTATTTATTTTTTTCAGATAAATCTAGAATTTTTCAGATCGGTTTATAATTGACGGAGTAACGAGGTAACAAATAATACAACCGAATTGAGAACCTCCTCCTTTTTGGGAAGTCGGTTAAAAAGCGGTTGCTTTATTCAAATCTAGAGTTAAGTACTAAATCAAAGACTGCACTGAAACGTGTTTGCCTCGATCGAACCAGTGTCAATGATTTTTTGCACTAGATTGAATTTCTAATGTATACAGTATGTCTACGACATATATGCAATAATTGAAACCACAAGTAACACTTGTCCACAGAAGTATAAATAAATTGTTATAAATTAAAAAAAACGTAAATGAAAAAAATTAAGTTTTCAAACAAAATAAATATGAAAATAAATTTAGTAAAAGTAAATCACCCTATTTAGAAAACGTACCTTGACCTCGACTGACCTCGAGAAGTGCGGCAACAATGCTCGCGCGGCGGCGTTTTGATTTATCTTTGCCAATTGCGATGAAATTCACTATGGTTATTTTTCACCCGTTCTTTTTTACTTCGTGATAAGTTGATTACTGAACTAATCTAAATAAATTCTGTCATAGCACAAGATGGATTAAAACTTAAATTTTCTCATGTTCAAAATGTCGACCACGTTTTTGAACCCTGTGTTCACAAAATTAATAAATGAATTGAATTGAATTGAATTGAATTGAATGCACAAGTGACATCGCCGAACAATGTTGTCCCGAACCTTGCCCAACAAATTTCGACCAGGATCCGAGTGTTTATTTCACCGTAAAAAACAAGTACAAATAAAATTAAAAACACAATTTACACACACTAAGGTCAAGTACCTACTCAGTGTCTATTTCACTGTAAGAAAATAATTAAACTAATACATACAAGTAAATAACAAAAATCACGTAAAACAATGCGTGTACTTAAGTACCTATCAAATCTTTGCGAAATGCACACACGCTATCCCGGAAGACTCGCGGTGAACTGACAAAACTTACATCCGTACTGGCAAAAAATAAAAGTCATAGGCAAATAGGGTAAACAATGTAATAATTATCTTTTATCGATACTTTTCTACAATTACTTATCTAATAAAGACTTAATACGCAATCAAGGCATTACAATACTAGTACTATTTTTAATAACCGTATTTAACAGTGACGTGATACCTAGTTAAATTTATTGGACTTTTAAAATAAATTTTAATTTTTGTACGTTTCGACTTACGAAACTACCGTAGGTACTACCTAGATAGTGAGTAATGTAGAAAACGGGTGAGTACGTTTTTTTAATAGGATGTTTCTTCCTAAAATGTAAACATTAATACATTATTTTTTATCTCTAAATCCTCTCAATTATAATTTTTAATCAGAATAGGTAGGTGGGTACATAGTGGTGCTATAATAATTCTAAACTAACCGTGTCCTTTAAAATTAGAACATCTTTTTTGCTAACCGATCATTATTCTCTTCAAAAGACAATGAGAGAAAGCTGATAATATTGTCGATCTGTGTCCAACCCTACGCGTCGAGCGCGCGCGCAACCCGCTCCCCGCGCCCCTCCTCGCCAAAAGCCGAAGGCCTTTGAAAAAGCCGACACACGCGTGCCGCGTCCTTCTGTACTAAGCCGACAAACGAACCGCACCGCGCCAGCGTGGCAACGTTGCTTTTCAATGTTCAAGGATTCAAGTTCATTGTACTATTAACCTACTGTTGCAATTCTACAGAGTGTTCAAATTTGCTTTAAATTAAAACTCGACTTTTTGACAAAACTACTGGACCGATTTCGTTACTTTTTTGTATAGCGTTATCAAATACCATAACTAGTATGTGGTTTCAAGGATTGCATATATGTCGTAGACATACGGTATGTCACAGGAAAATGGTGAACTCCGTAAGACTACAATTTCGCGTGAAATTGTAAACATTTTTTTCTGATTAAGACACGGACGTATAAGAAAATATTGAATTTTGATGGGCAATACCGCGTGTATCTGACATCGACGCACAAAGATTTCCATGGGTCCAGGGCATGATTCTGGACACCCCAGTGTTGGAATTTTTCGTCGGTTCTTTTCTCATTTTTTCATTTTTTTTCAAGAGTACCACAAATAGGTATCAGCTCAGCTGAGCTGATATCTATTTTTGGTTTTATTCAGATTGCTTTTTTTAGTGAAAGTAGTTAATTAATCATTTTTTTATTAAAAATATCATTGGGTTAGGTCAGAATAATGATTATGAGCAGTCTAAAGTAAAAAAACCCTTGAAAAAAATGAGAAAAAAGCCGACGAAAAATTCTAAGTCTAGGGTGTCCAGAATCATGCCCTGGACCCATGGAAATCGTTTGTGCGTCGATGTCAGATACACGCGGTATTATATCCAAAACGATTTTTCATAATATTTCGAGAAATTATAATCTTATCAAGATTTATTACAATCTTATTTATGGAGTTTGCCACTTTCCTGTGACATATTATATAAACAACTACGAAGTCTTTAGAGTCTTTACTTACATCCATAACAGCACTCAACTCCTTTACTTCGCTGTGCAGGACACAAGCCTTTTTCTTCCACCAGGTGACCCCTAGGACAGTCAATTGCCAGTGTGCACAAACCTCCTTGCGATGTGCACGGATATTCATCATGGATTGCATCTATTATTCTGACTGCAAACATCGAGATTGTTAATTTACATGCTTCTTGGTTTTCATTATAGAAACAAAGCAGTATATTTTGTCAGGTTTGTGGAATTATTCGAACGAGTAACCGCGGCCCTGGAACGCAAAGGGCGTTTGAAGAAACACGGATGGGTTTTATTCAATAGGAGTCTGACACTTCCTCCTATTGTACAATGTATTTGATGATTCCCCATCCGAAAAAAAACCTTAGATATGAGTTTATGAATTTAAGATATTACAGCGATTGCTTACTTTTAAAACTAGTATTTTATGTCAAAGACGAAATTAAATTCAAATTGTAATTAAATTCTAGTTTGATGTGAGTGTATAGTTCGCAGTTGTAAGCATCAATTTATAAGATTATATTCGTTTTGCATTACGAAAGTATAATTTACTTTTTATAGTTTTTAGTCTTTAGACAACATTTTTGTCACAGTTTTTCAATATCTCAGAACACCAATAGTTTTATTTAATTAAATTATTGAGAGACCATTATTTGATCAATAATAATTATCAAGTAATTGTAGGCGATGATGTCATCGACAATAAACCAGGCAAGTTATAATAATAAAATCGATAATGTGTGTCTTAATCTTGATTTGAATACAAAAAAAAACTACTCCATTCAATCAACTAAATAAGAATCTTAATATGCCAATCATAATAGTATTACGCATCAATTAACTTCAAAACCAACTTAAACAATACCTGCTACGAAAACCAACCTCAGTCTTATTGCAAAGTGTGAGAGTTTAAATTAGAAGAAGGAATGGATATCGATCAGCAAATGTAAAGTGAGTCATGAACTCATGACTGAATGCGGCCATCGGATAATATTGTGAAATGATTGTAGATGATCCTTTGACTAGTATCAATAGATTCTCTATGTATTCGATCAAGATTATTGGCAATGTTGACTGAATGAGCGGCATTGGTCGTGTTTACTATCAATACAAGAACTGTTATGATAATACGTGCCCTGAGGCATGCAAGTTTGATGGTTGATCTTGGAGTCAAATACTGTGTAGAATGTGGATTGATGTCTATTTCTGCTTTATGCAATTCATAGGATTTGGTATTTGACCAAGTTATGTGAACGGTCAAAGAGATTTATTATATCAATTAGACCCGTTACAAGACATTATTATCCAAGAAATATTTTTAAAGGTTATAAACCAAATAAAAGGTTACAGACCATTGCATTGTTATCAATAATAACAACAACAACAACAACACACCAAACTCACAGCAACAACAAAATAAACAACACAAATAACCACTTTACCCAGATTTTGACTTAAACGCAATGATCAGAAGCAACAAGAACGCAATAGTTAAAATATTATATTTGAGAGTGTCATCGACAAGCATGTGAAATTGGGTCAACACTCATAACAAAATCAAACGCACTTAGTGAATATCTAACTTTCATCATGTGCATTTAAAATATCATAATATTATGATATCAGACGTCAATAAGTCTATCCACACTTGTACTATAAAGATTAAACATATCACATGTACAAGCGTTGTGTACCTATCATGCTACCCCCATACTACCAAAACAAAAAGAATGAAGAACCAATCTACAAACAATCAAATTAAATAAAAATAAACAAGTTATACTCACAGTCAGCCTTTGAATCTCTAGCCCTTGCAACTCCAACAACACACAAGACAATGACTAACTTGCCACCATACATGATTGCACTGATATCTTTATGCACGGCCACACTCCCGCAGATATCGACACAGAATGAGCCATCGGTATTCCGACCATGTTTGTTTTAAATATCGCTTCAACTGTTACGTATGCCGATAATGATGGAATCTCCAGATAGGATGCACATGAAGTTGTAAACAATAATATTGCGGTTGGAGCAATATTGACTTTAGTTATCAGTTCTTAGGTGGAGTTTAGTTGTTGTTATTTCTACTGTTTAGCCATTGCTGATATGTAGGTAGATTGTTTTGTCTTTATATTCTTCCTCTATTTTGAATTTTGAATTTTTGTATTAATTTCTATGGTGTCTGAGTTTATAAACTTTTGTTTAAACTTGATGGATTGAAAATTTTCTTGTAACGTTGGTCTTTTCTTTAATATGTATTTCCTAATGTAGTCCGTCTTTTTAGGCGCTTTGTTTTGTTTTTTTAAGTTCACTTACTTAACTGGGTGTCGATTTTTTGAGTTTTGATTTAATTGTTTTTTAATCTTTGTTGTTCACACGAAACATAGAAAAGGAAAACTGTATAAAGGTGAAACAATCCGTGAGAAATTAATTAATAAATGGTCAGTAAAATAGTTTGCATCTTGTTTTTGTTTTTTTGCTGTTGCCGTCACTTTTGATTGGATTGCAAGGAATTCGGTGATGAGAAGACAATGCACATTCTCAGTTGAAAACGATCAATAAACACTATGCATATTATGCGTATACCATCTACGTGTATTTTTCTACTAGTAATTCAGAAAAGTACAAAGGTAACTGTTGAAAAAACTTTAGGTTTTTGATAATTTTTGCCACCGTTGCAATTTACCGTGTAGTGCCATCACTCTTTCGAAAAAATCTGTAACATCGAGTGGACACCTAGGATCAAAAAAATGAGAAAATGTATATAAACTGCACTATGCCCTATGATATGCACTATGCTATGATAAGACAATCGCCTCCGGGGCCTAACAGTGAGAAACTGGGAAGGAATAGGCTGTTGATACAATTTATTACTAGATTTACAAGAAGTTATGAAAAAGTTGAAACATGCCTTTTTGCTCCGTAATTTAAATTATTGCTATTGAACGCGCAAAGCTAGACACATTTTCATACCCATTTTTACGATAAAATTACGCTTTTTTGGGTGTATTTATGGTAAGTAGCACGTCTGGACATTTTCGAATGCTTACCGATCAAAGTTATAAAGGTGACTTGGCAACATTTGTACCGGTTTGCCTAGAGGCTGTTTGATATTATTGGTATATTGATGAAATGCAATACCCAGTTACTACAGGAATAATTAGTTAGTGTTGGTATTGACAATATATTATAGTGTGGTAACGAGTATTACTAATGTTGGATCTAAACATTCTGAATTCAAAATATAATTGTTATAGGTATTTTTGATTATTATATGTTCACTGGAATTTAATAAACTAATAACACCAAAATGGAGTCTTAAAACCAAAACCTCAGACCTCACATACAACAGCAGAATGTTCTCGAACCAAAATGACATTCAAAGCAAAACAAATAATGATAGCTCAACATGGTTACCTACATTAAGAAATAGTTACAGCTCAACACCCGTATAGATTAACAATGACATAATTGCGGCCTGTAATCCCTTATCGTTGGTGACTGATGGAACCCGCATCTTGTATCACCTGAACTGAGTGATTAATGACTGGCGCTGTTGGTTTGTGTGGGAAAGAGACAGATGATGTTTTTATAAGGGTGGAAGTAGTGATGGGTTGGAGGTCGTTGAAAAGCGATTTTGGAAAGAGGTGGCGTTTGGTGGTTTTATTTTGTAGACTTGAAATGAAGTGGATTGTTTTTTTTTTACTATTGATAGTCATACTTTTGACCGCTATCTTACCTGATGTTAAGCGATGATGCGGTCTAAGGTGGAGCACGATTGCCTAGAAGTAACCTATTCAATCTTGACTTGAAAACTGCCAGGTTGTAGCTATCAGGAAACACAGACTCAGGCACGGAATTTCACTCCTTAGCTGTACGCACACTGAATGTACTCCCAAAACGTTTTGTGCGTATAGGTGAGATCTCCACCATGTACCGGTGGCGCATCGCCGTACGTCTTGAGGTCCGATGGTGGAACGGGCTTGGCGGAATTAAATTATGCAATTCCGTCGCACACTCCCCAAAATGTAACCGATAGAAAACCGACAGGCCAGCAACTCGGCGACGATGCCCAAGACTTTGGAGCTTTGATTCGACGAGTTTATCATTGCCGATGATCCTCTTGGCTCGTTTTAAAATCTTAAATGTTAAATATTAGCTGTGCCCAGTAACTGTTTAGTAATTATTCTTCAAGAAATACACATAGTTGAGCAAAATTCAGTTAAGCAAGAAAGAATAAATATTTATTTGGGACCCACAAAGGACAAAACAAAAATAAAATAAAAGATTTTTTTGTTTTTTTTTTTTGTCCTTTGTGCGTCCCAAAAAATATTTCTGTGAATATTTTGTGTGAATGTGAAGTGATTAAAAACTAGGCACAAAAAATAAATACAATTTTGAAAAAAAAAAACCGATAGTCCACCGAAGGCAAAACCTTCAAGTGTGTTTCCATTATTTCTCAGTAGCAGCCCGTACTTTAAAAGTTGTTGGTGTGACACCCCCTTGCCACGTTCGTAAAGCCGTGGGTCCTGCGCCTGACCTCTTTACGTGGTGTAAGATATCACACCCCCTCCCCCCTGTTTATATGAACAGGGAGTGGACCAGCGTTTTGCGTATACGTTCATACGTTATAAATCTCCTGCGTACTTGGCTAATCTCTGTCGAGATTGGCCACTTTGATCGAAATGTGTTTCAGGGATTATTAAAAGAGTAAAAATCGCTATTCCCAACAATATAGTGCGGGCTTTAATCTTCTTAGCAGTGACAAGGATAGAACAAAGAGGTAGCTTACGTCTATAGCTATATCGCGCAGTGATCTCTTGTCATAACCATAGTTCAAGTACATACTCGTATCTAGTATATGCCTATAAGTTAGTGGTTCTGTAGGTGTGAGTCTAGAATAGACGCCAGATAAATCCTATATATATTAAATTATTTCGTAACTGAGTGACTGACTGACGGCACGGTTGGCGCAGTGGTTGAGCAATCGACTGCTGCGTCGCGTGTCGTGAGTTCGATTCCCGCACGGAACAAAATATTTGTATGGCCTACAGATAGTTGTTCCGGGTCTGGCTGTTTGTGTATGTGACTTTGTATGTTTGTAAACGCACCCATGATACAGGAGAAATTCCTAGAGAGGAGCAACGTTTTTTAAAAAAAAAAACTTTTTGCAAAAAAAACAACCGACTTCCAAAAAAAAAAACACTACAAAGTAAAAAATAACTTTAATTTCGGAAGTCGGTGTTTTTGTTAGTTTCTTCGTATTTTGACACCGACTTCCGAAATTAAAGTTATTTTTTACTTTGTAGTGTTTTTTTTTCACGTTTTAGTGGTGCCCCACACCTAAAAACACCACTGCAAAATCGCAGAAAAGCAAAATACGCAATTTCGATTATCAAAGAATCATCTAAATAGTCAAATTCCAGCTATTTCGATTTAAAATCCAAAGTTCGTAACCGATTTTGATATGATTTAAATGGGACCAATCTGCAAGTATATCCTTTCAGATAAATCAAACATTTTTTAAATCGGTTCATAATTGTTGAAGTTATGAGGTAACAAACATAAAAAAAAAAACGTACAACCGAATTGATAACCTCCTCCTTTTTGGGAAGTCGGTTAAAAATTAAAGCAAAGTAAATATAGTATTTGAATACTTATATTACAAATGATGGCGAAGTTGGACTCTTTAGCAGTGATCCTTGATAGGTATTTTTTTCACCAAAACGTCGTTTGTATTGGATTTCGCTAATTCACCACAAGGCTGCAAGGTGACTTGCGATTAACGTCACACACAAAAGTACTGTCTCTGATAAACATAGATTTAAACAATGATACATAAAACTATAGATACGTTGTCCGCACTCTAAAATGACAACATGAAATGAAGCCAACTGGCCACATCGCGCTTAGTTACGCACCAACCTGTCGCGCGACACTACGTTTGTTTTGATGTCAATTTGACTACTACTCATCCTGTGACGTAACTGAAGATGTATAATATATTTATCTCCCTCTAGCAACAGGCATCCCGCCGTACGGTGACATATTTTCTTTCCCTTTCTTCATGCGTATTAGTAGCTATCTAGTATTTTCGCCGTTTTTAAGCGCCGCGATGTTGGTTTATGACGTGTCTTTAAATAATACGTCATTGGATTTTAAAGCTCCCACAGCTCTCATTTTTTTTTTGATTTTTGTAGTGACTTAATATGTGACTTTTTCTTTGGAAATTATTGAAAATCATCTTGATTCTTTTTGTAAAATTTCAAATTTTCTAAAAGCAATCAATGCAGTAGTACAGACCGATCCATGAAATAAAAATCTAAATGATGATGCATGTTCTATGGGGAGTAAAAGGAAGCATTTAAAAAACGTTTCCAACAGGAGCAGGAAAAACGGAATATACGCGTACAAAACCACGGTCAGGAGCTAGTCTATATTTCGATATTTGTGCATACACAGGTGTCCCAAAACTCAACGTCAAGCCGGAATTGGATGATTGGACAAATCATAATAGTAACCAGAAAAATAGGATAAAATCTTAGTCATGTATTTTTTAAATTGCGGAAATTTCTTTTTTTTTTCGAAAAATGTACACAATGTGTACATTTTTTAGCTAAATTTTGTAGCTAAATAATTTTAAAATAATTTAAATTTTTAAAATAATTTTTAAAATAAACAAACACAAATTATTACAAATCTTCACTTTATTCGTTTTTTTTCTTGAGTAGTGCTTGTGTTACCTGTTGTTTTAAATTCTTAGTTATTTTCATTTTTCGAAAAAAAAAGAAATTACTGTAATAAAAAAAAATTACAAGACTAAGGTTTTTTTTTATATTTTTCTGGTAACTGTTATGATTTGTTCTATCACCGATTAAGGCTTAACGTTGAATTCTGGGACAACCTGTATAAAAATAGGCGGCATTGAATTTATTCCAAATGTCTGTTTATTTGCTCCCATACTGCATTCTCTTACTTAGTAAAGCCTTAGCTCTTCATAAATTCAACTTGAATATTATGTATTTTCTGTTGAAGTTGATTTCGCTTTCAGTTAATGTAGGTACACAAGAACTTAGCTATATAATGATAAAGCAACTACAAACAAACAGAATACATACAATTATCTTCATTATCACGTTTGACACGCCTCTAGAGATTTATTTGTGTTTCAAATTATATGAGAACACTTTCAGTTTATTTGAAACGAGTTTCAGGTTTGTTTTGTTTGTTAAAAATTATACGTTTTGTTATTAGGTTGTTAGTACGTGTTAAATTACTCTTGACTTATTTTTATTAACTACGCCCTGGGGAATAGCTAGGTGTTCCCTTTGGCGTTGTTTGACTTTACCAAATTACATAATTTTTTTAATCTATGAGCTCAATAATACAGGCCGTACGGGTCGATCTTCCAGGTTAAGCAACGCTTGCCAAGGTTGGTCTGTGGATGAGTGACCATCTTAACATACCAAGTTTCTTCCTTGCCTCAGAAAGCACGTTAAGCCGTTGGTCCCGGCTGTCATTTGTACATCTTAAGCAGTCGTTTCGGATAATCAGAAGCCAGTTAATCCGACTCCAGTCTTGCCATGTAGTACCGTGTTACCCAGTTAATGGGTTGTGGAGATATGGTAGGCAGCCGCTCCGCGTAAAATACTGGTACTCAGCTAAATCCGGTTTTACTGGAAGCCGACCCCAATATTGTTGGGAAAAGTCTAGGCAGATTATGACATATTTTTTAAATCACATATTTAGTGGTAGAAATAAATTTGTATCATTGAGTTTTTACTATTATTTGTGTGTTTAAATTTATACATTTGAAAGTGAGTTTGTTTGTTTGTTACTTCGTAACGTCTTAATGGAGTTGGAAGAGACTTGGCAAACAGCTAGACCATGTTCTGGAATAGGACAAACTAGGTTTTTCTATTCCAACTGTCGACTTTCATGTGAGTGATGCCACGGGTGACCATATTAAAGGCTAGATAACATATAAAAAACAGATAAACTTTCACATAAATATCTAATCATAAAAATGCAATAACAGCCTTTTAAGATTGGCTGCTTTTCTATCGGTTTCGATTGGATTGCAGATCTAGTAAATTTTTTGATTAATGGGCAAAGGTCGCAGACGGTTAAAGTTTAAAATTAAAAATGAAAACCCAACACTCAACAATAAATAACAGATCTTATCAGCGGTCACAAAATTCAAACCTTCACTAACAGACACACAGTTGAAACTCAATTACCGATAAATCAAAAGACTAACAACAATAAACAAACCTACAATAATCTAATTTCAAAGCAATTTAAACTTGGACCCTCTATTTCATGTTTAAGTATAGAAAATCGGGCCCTGAACGCCCATTGGTTGGTGCCTGCGGGCACATTTTGCTGGCGCCCAAGGACATATTCTGCTGGCGCAACAAGACATATTTCGGGCAACCTCAGCAACTGAGGGACGACATTTGAAAGTGCTCAAGTTAAGCGTTGCATCGCAGATTGTGACTGAATATTAATGAAACTTCCCGCGTAAACCAAACACGTTAGTTGTTTACGGAGCTAAAAAGAATCGGATAAGGTATATTATACAATTTTGATATTACCCTACCCTGTAGTAAGTTAATGAGCTAACCTTTGAGGAGCTCGTGGGTAAATAACAACAGCCAAACGGGTCGATCTTCAAGGTTAAGCAACGTTTGTCAAGGTTGGTCTGTGGATGGTTGACCATCTTAACATAACGATTTTCCTCCGTGCCTCAAAATGCACGTTAAGCCGTTGGTTCCGGCTGTCATTTGTAGATCCGTGGCAGTCGTTACGGATTGTCAGAAGCCAGTAAATATGACTCCAGTCTTGCCAAGAACTACCATTTTACCCAGTTAATGGGTTGTGGAAGTCTGGTGGGCTGGTATTCAGTTGAATTCAGTTTGACTGGAAGCCGACCCCAATGTAGTTGGAAAAAGGCTAGGCAGATGATGATAATAAGCCTAAAATAATCAAATACAATTTCTACTAGTATTATAATCTGGAAAGTAGCTCTGTTATTTTTCCACGCCTAAATCGCTTCAAGGCGTTTGTAGTGCGAGTACCGACATGTTTTCTGCACATTGTTATGCAGGAGAACTTTTGGCCGCAGGTCGTGGTGTTTCATCGCTTCCGCAGCCATGTGCCACTAGAACGCACTATACAACAATGCTGTGTGAAGTCTTTATTAACGTATGCTTTAGATTTTGTGTACTAACACAAACTGTATATATTTATGGGCCCGGTTCGCAAGTGCTAAAATACAAAATATAACATGGGTAATATCGAAGTAACGTAGTTAACAATTAATATCTTGAGAAAAAAAAACTCCATGCTAAAATTAGAAATGACCATAAAAAAATCTGTCTTCAAAAAAATACTTCAAATATCACCAAAAACCGTGTTTTAAGCATTTTGAGATTCTCATATCTCAAAATTATGAGCTACTAGAGCAAATCTTTGTCCGGATTCAGATTCAGCGTCAAAAAATCTACATTAAATAATGCGTCTCATTCTAAGGGCAATAAGAAAATGAAATTTAAAATCATTAGAAACATTCTACAGTATTTTATTCATTTGTTATTCATATTAAAGTAGGTAATTAATAAATTCTGGTTTTACTGGAATTAAAGTTTCATTTTAGGTACCACATCCTAATTTAGCTACATCAGCGACCATCTTACAATGTCTTATTCCACAATGTAATATGGAAATTATAATCTCAAGTAGTTTGCACAGAAGCGACATCACAATGTAGGTACAAAAGGCATCTTTTATGACTACTATTATCACCAAATCTTTAGACAGTACTTCTTCATCTTGGATAGAGTATCATTTAATGTCAGTACCTATTGTTTGTTAGTGGAGAAACAAGGGTTTTGTTAAGTTTATGATTTTTGAATGAAGCTTTGAAGTAGGAATTTTGATGTTAGGTAGTTGAGATGAAGATTATGCCTGAGTGCTAGAGATGCTTTTATGTTCTAGACTAGATTATATTTACATTTCTCATTCCTAAAACTATACACTAATCGCAATTTTGTTAGAGAAGGCGATTGTCGGAATGTTTAAATATATGTATAACTAGCTGTTGCCCGCGACTTCGTTCGCGTGTAGGTATGTCGAAAAGTAATATGTTGTCGTTAGGTAAGATTTCTAAGATAAGATATACGAACTGTCAATATCTAGCATTGCTGAACTCCTCTTAGCTTGTGGAACTTGGAACAGTAGGGTTTTTAACACGTGATAGAGCTACATTAAGTTTGGCCATGGGAAAACGCCAACCGGAAGAGCAATCTACCCCTGCGGATCTAGACTCGGGTATCTGCACCATGTTAGACTCATATTCTGTCCGTTATGCAAAGGTCTCCTAGCTTAGTTAGCCAGCCTAGCTCCCCCAAATGCACAGATGTCTCCTGGGTGCTTTACAGGTTTCATGGAGCGACCTCACCGTTTCAAGAAATTGTTCACGTCGGGAAGCCTCGGCCTTACTTTCAGGATGACGTGGGCAACTGATTCCTCGGCGCCAAAGCAACGTCTGTAAATTGGGTCTGTGACGCCTATGTTAAAGAGGTGTTTCTTAGGAGGAATTTCTATTTTACCTGAAAAGTCGTTAAGTTACGTAGTCATGGGTATGGCCTTCACGTAGCTATTTTTGACTGCGTGCAATCTATAGCCGATTTTACGTACGAAACTGAGAATACAGGTCCAGCTCTGCCACCTCAAAACCTCTCTTCGCGAGTTCGTCAGTGTCGTACGTGCCTAGGGATCTACAGTTACCCTTGATCCACTTGAAAATAAAGTTAATCCCGTAATGGATCATTTCTGGCCCTGGTATATATATAACTAGCTGACCCGGCGAACTACGTTCCGCCTAACAGTCGATTCTTTAAAAAAATATTAAAATAAACGTAGCCTAAGTTACTCCTTATTACATCAGCTACCTGAGTGACTCCTTATTACATCAGCTACCTGCCAATAAAAGTCCCGTCAAAATCAGTCCAGCCATTTCAGAGATTAGCCGGAACAAACAGACAGACAAAAATTGTCGACGAAAAAACTGTTATTTCGGTGTATGTACCGTATAAATATTCATATACATTTAGTAAAAAACGGTTATTTCAATATTTACAGACACTCCAATTTTATTTATATGTGCATGTAAAGATGTATAGATCTGGACAGTTTGTCTAAAAATATAATACTAACAATGAGACAGACGACCGGACGGACGGACGGACAGCGCAGGCTTAGTAATAGGGTTCCGTTCGTTACTCTTCGAAGAATAGACAGATGACAAGGTTTTTGTTCGATACGTGAACATGAAAAATAATCATCAACTGAACTTAATAATTAAAACAAGTTTAAAATCAGCATAAAGCGAATCTGCGAGGATTTATAGATCAATTGAGCAGTTAAGCCATTTTCCGAAACGTAGAACCCTTTTCCCGTTTACGGTCACGCTTCAATTAAACTCAATATGCCAGCCATGGATATCGATTCCGTTATAATTTAACCTTTCGCCAAAATATCAGAAAGGGAAAATATAATTAAACTTTTTCGTGTTCTCTATATTGTTATTTTATCCTTTTTTAGGGTTCCGTAGCCAAATGGCAAAAACGGAACCCTAATTGATTCGTCATTTCTGTCTGTCTGTCTGTCCGTCCGTATGTCACAGCCACTTTTCTCCGAAACTATAAGAACTATGCTATTGAAATTTGGTTAGATTGGAAAGATTTTAAAACAAAAATAGAAAAAAAAACAATACATTTTGGGAGTCCTCATACTAAGAACTGAAACTCAAAAAATGCTTTTTTCATCAAACCCATGCGTGTGTGGTATATTGTATGTATAGGTCTTAAAAAATGATGTTGAGCTAAGTATATCATTTTTTTCGAAACCGTATACTGTATAGTTTACGCGAGAGACACTTCCAAAGTGGTAAAATGTGTCCCCCCCCCCTTAACTTCTAAAATAAGAGAATGATAATACTAAAAAAAATATACGATGTTTATTACCATGTTAAACACCAGCGAAAATTGGTTTGAACGAGATCTAGAAAGTACCTATTTTTTTTTAATGCGTCATAAATCGTAAATCGCAACTTTTGCTTGTAATAAAATACCTACTGGTTTGTACGGAACCCTCGGTGCGTGAGTCCGACTCGCATTTGGCCGGTTTTTTTTAATGGGAAATCATCAAATGACTCCTCCCACTTTGGGCGAAGAAAAAGGGAGTGTCTGTCTCCCATCCGTGATCCTCCAAGTGCACTTTGCGTTCCAGGGCCGCGGTGACTCTTTCGAACAAATTCCGCACTTTTTTCCCTTAAGCTGCCTTTCCATCAGAAATGTGCGAGGGATGTGTTTGTTAAGAACCAATAGAACCTTTATTCTTCATTAACCTATCTTCGCTCAGCGTAAGCGATTCTATTAGTGCAAATCAACATTCTGATTCATTTACAATAGGATGTTTTGTCCGATTCGGTTGAAGTCCGTATTCGGTCACCGACTACTGTAATCGGGTTTTCGGTTAACCGTATTCGACTACAGCCCACTAATCACAAACTAGTCACTAGTCGGTGACCGGATACGGGCCGTGGTTCTAAGCGGGCGGGCGGAGGACTAACCGAAATCGAGTTACTAGTGTATACAGTATTTCGATTCGTCGAATTCGACCGCAGACCGTTGTTAGACAGTGAATGGACACAACTGATTTGTTGAAACGCGCCACTCATTTTTTGGCTGAACGCGGTAAAACGATAAATTAAACTACCACGTATGCGGACCAACTTAATGTAAACAGCCCAATTCATATCTTCATATTTTTTTTCAAATATTATTAAACCTATTTAGTTGTAATTTTTGTGTAGTTTTGGTATGCGTCATGTTGACCGCAAATAAACTCTTTTTCTTTCTTTCTTTTTTCTTTCAATTCGATTAATAAATTCAGTTAAACCGAAAGCGGTCTCCGCATTCAGTGACCAACTTAATGTAAAGGCGTTGTTATGGTTATACCTAGTTTCGTACCAACATTGTCGTATCGTATTTCTGAGAAGTGATATTTTAGTTGTTCATATTACATTTTTGGTTAGAACCTGATATTTATAAATGCGAAGAGTGAGTTTGTATGTCACGATTTCACGTCTAAACCTCTGAATCAAAACCTCAGAGACGATTATAGGCTACTGTTTTGCGAATCTTTATTTTCCTAGGCAAAGCTGATTCCAGTTTATAATCTACCTGAAGCTAGTATTATCAATATTAAGACTTACTTGTTTGAAAAACCCAGCACGGCGCGCGCTCATAATGAAAAACAGAAATGCTGAATTGCAAAATGACAGGCGCTTGATGACATTTTCGAAAATAACCACAATAATTTCACCAGCTTACTTCACAGGAACCGTTTATTCTTCATTGATGGTGAACTCTTCCATCAATAAAGTAAAAATTGCATTCGCAAAATAAAGAAAAAGCATGCTTATAAAATATAGGTATTGAAAAAAAAACGTTTAGTAAATACATTCGTAGTGCGTTTCCTGCTGGTCGATTCTGTCGACATCTCACCGTGATATCTTAGGTGGTGTGAACGACAAGTGAGCTGTCCTTCCAATTTGTTTGTATGGTTTGACAGCTCACTTGTCGTTCACTTCGCCTAAGTGTTCACTTCGACATGTTTACAGAATCGCACTGCTGATAGCTACAACTAAGGAGTCTTTAAGTCAAGAGTGAATAGGTTACTTCTAGGCAAGCGTGCTCCATCTTAGTCCGCATAATCGCTTACCATCAAGTGAGATAGTGGTCAAACGCGTGCCTATCAAAAGAAAAAAATAAAAAATAATAATAAAAAAATAGGGGGTTGAACTGGACACCTTTTTAATAGGTCGGCCCAAAATTGCGTAATACCGGAGAAAAGACCGCCACATAATACCAAACAATGCAACTCCTGAAAGCACGAATCAACAGTGACGAATACCAGAAAAAACGCAGTTTCAATGAAACTCGAGTCTTGGACAAATAACACAACTGTATTGGATCCCGCAACGAAATTAATCAGTATAGCGGAGGAGTAGGAAACAAAAATAATGATTTTTTCATTAATCATTCTCGGAAAGTAGGCCTGAAGTAGCCTGAGGAGCGGGTTGAAAGTATCACTTTGCAGCCCTAGGGAGAATCGTTTTCAACCTTTGCCCTACAGTGGGATACCATAGGCTCATAATCCTACTAATATTATAAATGCGAAAGTAGTTTGTGAGGATGTATGGATGTTTGTTACTCTTTGACGTCAGTAAACATGAAAGGATCTTCATTAAACTTGGCACAGAGGTAGATTATAGTCTGGAATAACACATAGGCCACGCATGTTTTTATTCTGGGAGAATTTTCCCTAAGTATCACGCGGTTGAAGCCGCTGGCAGAAGCTAGTAACTATATTAAGAAATGTTTAATTCCGTCTCTTTAAAAAAATGTTTTAAATCGATCAAAATGAAAGCAAGTCATTAACTCATAAAAAAATACGTAGCAGTACAATTAGTTACGATCGGAAGGTATTCGCTGTATGTGCCAGAGTTGCACCGAGATTAATAGCTTAGCAAACAACGAGAGCGGAGCC
Source organism: Ceramica pisi (assembly GCA_963859965.1). NCBI lineage: Eukaryota > Metazoa > Arthropoda > Insecta > Lepidoptera > Noctuidae > Ceramica > Ceramica pisi. The sequence continues at coordinate 3,604,083 of OY982530.1, forward strand.
GAGTTTGTAAGGACGGGGACAGAAGGGTGCAGTACTATACGAGATAAGTTGATTTTAAGAGTGGGTTTCACCAACGAAATTTATCGCGATCAGTACATCTAAACTGCGTTCAAGAAATTCAAAATTCATAAGTCAGTTATTCAAATTAGGCTGAGAGCCAGCACTTTTTTTTAACGTCAAATTTTACAAAAGACAGTCTCCCAAAACGCCGCGCCCGTCACCACTTCCTCGTGTTTTAGCTGTGGAGAAGAAGTGGCCAACAAACTCCCCAGCAAAACATCTGTCTGTTACGTTTTAGGAACTAGAATTTGTACAATGAGTAGAATGCAATGTAATTAATACATGACACAAAACAAAAATAAATAAATTAAAAACTATAAAACAAAATACACAGACAAGCAAGTGTTGACGTTTGAAGAAAGATTTACCTACATAGTCAGATAAATAAATAATAAAAAGAAAAAAATAAAACCATCTTAATGCACACATATAACCTGTCATAAACTAACTAATCATAGACAAAGAACATGATAATAATGTCTTGCGTTGTTCAACACAGCGACCAACTATTTTATTTCAAGAGCTGTCAGAGTCAATATGCAAAAGAAAATAATGATACAGGCAGCTCGTAAACGTAGTTCACATGTTGATCATGTTCAGTTTAATTGATGAAATCCGCCCGTGTTTGCTTTTATGCAGTTATTTAGACCTTTTTGTATAGTGTAATAAGAATCAAATGACTCTCACAAAAACGTAACGTAACATGGAGCTTGTTTCTGTAGAGGTAGTAACTATTTATAGCTTACGCCAGATGAAAGTGGAATAAAGTACAATGACGTTTCCCTAATATCTCTTCGTAGATACTAGAACAATAAATTAAGAACTGTTTTTCATTACTAGAGAACGTAAAGGATCACGATAGAAGTCGATGCAGGACACCTTTATGACATTATTTCTGATTTTGATCTTAAGAAAGTCAATAAATGTATGGTACTAATAATGACTTTAGATAATTACACATTATATTTAGCTAATTTACTTCTAAAAATATATGGATTAATAGTATGTTTTCTGCAGTAAGTAATCTTTTTTATGAGACTTATTAATAAATGTATGTGGGTCAATGTACTTTATTCCACGATTATCTGGCGTAATCTATACACATTCCATCCTGTATATTTAAGTACAGAAGCCAGCTTAACAACAATCTGTCAAAATTCTTCAGTAGATTTTCAACTTTATCTCGAAAGCATAAGGTTCAAATTTGACATTTCCGGATAGTGTGATGTGCTGACTGACGACTGTACCATAATAAGAGGCAAGCCGAATGCCATCAACAGGGCTCAAATATAAAAAAAAAAAAAAAAAAGGGCTCAAATATGTTTATCTTTCGTGTTGCCACTGAAGAATTTTACCAAATAACACGTTTTCTGACGTGGGAACCTATCCCAACGATCCCACAAAATACCTAGTAAAATAGAAAAAGAGTTTTTGAAATGACGCTCTTCTTAGATAATCTGATACTTTTGTAGTTACAAGAGAAGTGCAAAACTAATTATTCCAAGCAAAAAAATCACACTAAAGGCTGATTTCTCAGTAGTCAGATAACTTTTATTGGAAGAATAAATAAATAAATAAATAAATATCCTTGGACATTTCACACAACGCCATATAGTCCCAAGCTAAGCAACCTAATGCTTGTGTTATGGTAACGAGATGGCTGATAAACTACTTAAATACATTTTTTTTTGTAAATACATACATATTATAGATAGAAAAACACCCAGACTCGGAACAAATACATGTAGGTCGTATAAATATTTGTTCCGTGCGGGAATCGAACCCGCGACATGCTGCGCAGCAGTCAATCGCTCAACCACTGCACCAACCGTGTCGTCGACAATAAGTCATATTGACATATTTTCGATACAAAATCTGTCAACCGGCCATTTTTATTCCTCGGATAAGAGATATTGGACTATTGAAAAATCAGGCCTTATCGATATCTTCGTTTCTATTAAGTTAAACTACTGCTCAAAAATTTTTTTTCTTAGAAAAAAATTATTTAGGAGGCAAATCCTAGCAACCCTAACGGATCAGCAAATCAATGTATAAATTAATAGATATAGTTAATATCGTAAAAACGTAATGTTAAGCACGCACACAAATTTACTTTTTCTTTTTGTAATCATAATATTATTATGGGCAATCAAATTGTACATGCATTTATTACATGCAGACTGTTATACTGATATTGTTTATGTGTTGTTTCTTTTTGTTCCTTAAACAAATAAATAAATATAATACTCTGATACAATCAGTCTTCATAAAATTTAATTTGGTAATACTGGTTTGCTTCGTAAACTTTTATCACATTGTAACTTCCATCTAAACGCATCCTAACCCTAGAACCTACCTCACAGGCACTCCTATAGAACATTATTCGTCTCTCTAACTCCACAAAGTGCTTTTGAATCTTTACGAAACAAAGGGAAAAATACGAATGTATTCCATTGGATTGCTTGCTATGCAAGAAATATTATCATCAACTTTGCGTAAGGGTTGCTCTTAGAAATTGAAGAACTAGAATATCATCGGTGATAGTGCAAATCCGCGAAACTAACATTGGATAATTTCGCGTATCTGAAAAATGTAGCCATACACTATAGTCAGGACTTGAATTAATTTCTACTAATATACAATATTGACTTTGTTAGGTTTCCACTGTTAACAGTTCCCAAAACTTATGAATTATTACTCTCCATGTAATAATGGGGTCAAAATTGTATAAACCTATAAACTTCCTCTGTAAACCCTTCGCAGAGTGCAGATACGCGTAATTATCCAATGCTACAATACGAATATTTTATTTTTGCCCATGTAAAGTTAGGTTTTAGTGACGACCGCGCAGGTCCCATCGCATAAAAAAGTGTTACGTTCGTAGAATATTTTTCTGATTTATAGGTACGTTTTGTATTATTAACAAGTAAAAAATACAACCAGTAACAATAACAAGGTCACAAAGTGTGTTACTTTGTGACCTTATACACATATACACCACAAAAACACACAAAACACAAATGAAACAGTAAGAAAAACCAAAATAAATATTTTAAAACAGTCGTAAACTGTCAAAACCATTTAATTTTCCTACATTGTGACCACTTCTTGACATTTTTGCCGAAATTATATTGCGGCTTGAATTTAAATGTTTTTAAATTATAAATAAATAAAAAGCCCTTTATATAGATTTAACACCTACATAACATTAATTTGAAAACTTAATCTTAGTCTAGTATTCTAGAATTTTCTCCTTGGATACTTCCTGCAGATCTGTTTGCCAATCGGCAAAGGCCTCCTCCAACCTTTTCAATTCGTGTCTCTCTTGAGCCACACTGTTCCACATCACTCCTGCCACTCGTCTGATCATCGTCATCCCACCTTTTCTGCGGTCTACCTCTTTTCCTTTTTCCTTCTCTAGGGTATCATCGTGTACGGCGCGTTAGTGTTCCACGCGCGCCTCAAAGAGAGTCAGCACACAGAGGGGCCCGAAAGGGCCGACGCCTGCCGGAGTCGCGGGATTATTCGCAAGAGACACCGTGGCTCCGGAACACAAAGGGCAATGAAGGAACATGGATGGGTTTTAGTCAGTAGAAGTCTGACACTCCCTCCCGCTACACCCAGAGCGGGAGGAGTCATTGGATGATTTCCAATCCCTAAAAAAAAAAAAAAAAAGGGTATCATCGTGTCACAATTTTACTCCATTTGTCTGGTCCCCTCATCATGTGCCCAGGTATTTAATAAGTATGTGATATTCTCACCGTAGATCACATTACCACTTTCCCGTGATATGCGGTCAACGTACGCTGTACCTTTTGTTCAAAAGAAAATCTATAGCTTGGAACGAAAGTGTGAAAGGTCGGGTTTCTCCTGAACAGCATATCGATCCATAGCTATGGGTATGTCCCTAGCGACAAGTTCTTTGGCCTTACTTAACTCGCTTTAGATAACGTGTAAGTTTTATTCCCTCGGGGTATATTATAAAATACTTGTGGACCCAGTTATATGATGAGTTTTGATAACTGCTTGCAGTTCGGGAGTCTGGTTTTGATTTGGGTTGCACATTATTTGATCTTGAAGATTGTCTGGCTAAAAATATGACAAAAATAAATGCCCACACCTTTTTTAATCTATTAACTAAAGCTCATCATGAGTTTTAATAACTGCTTGCCGTTGGGGAGTCTGGTTTTGATTTGGGTTGCACATTATTGATCTTAAAGATGTAAGTCTGGGTAAAAATATGACAAAAATAAATGCCCACACCTATTTTAATCAATTTACTTGCTCTGAGCGTCTGTTTGTGTACTTACATGAAAATTTATAGGGGCAAAAAGACGGTGGAAGATCAACCTTCACCCACGAGATGAGATATATATTTTTATCAAATATTACTAAAAGAATTAAAGAATTTATTAAGAACAAGTTTACAGACATAGCAAGCACAAAAGTCTAAAAGCAACAAGATTTAATTGATAAAAACTTTGTGTGCAATTGAGTAACCCTAGACCCCACACTAGGATAGCCTGTGTCGTGGGATCTAATATCCTCGTGGTTGATGAGACATGTAAGTGCACATAGTAGTTTACAGTTGGGTTTAAATAAGTTAAAATTCAAGGAGAGAAAACAAAATTAAATAAAATTCAAGATTACGTTCATGTAAGTCGTATGTGTGGTGTGTATGTGCGTGGTGAGTGTTTATAAATGTTCTAAAATGGTATGAGTGAGTATGTGATAACCATATTGGAGGGCAATCGCGCTAATAAAATTCGGTTGGAACGCAACTGAACTGTAGCCATTTCACAACTTTTTTAAACATTCCGTATCGCGCTAAACGTTTGACAGAAACTTGGAACGCAACTGCATCACAACTGTAACGTTACCGCTGTCAAACAAAAAGTTGAAACAGTGCTACTTTTTCGTGACTTTTTCTCAATCGTTCGCGTTGTGTTGTTTGGATTTTGAAGGAAAATACGAAAATATTTGTAAAGGTTACGATATAGTTTTGACGCAAGTTTGGTTGAAGTTTTAATTAAACTTTAGCGCGATACCAAATTCCTTACAGGTGAATCGAAATTAGATCATAACTAAAACTGAATTGGAAACGAATTGCAAGCGGACCTAAACTTTTAAAATTAGCGCGATTGGCCTCTTGGCTCACCTAAAGTTCTTTACCCGAAATTGTTCTTCCTAATTATTTGTAATCCGAATGATCACTCTTCCTAAAATTTTTCATCCTAAAGTTTTCATTCATACTGTTATAGTGCCAACAGCGATGTTCATAACACTCATGTTTCCGAAAATTTTAATTAATAATATTATTAATGTAAATGTATTTAAACTCCTACTATTTTTTATCATAACGCTTTTATCCCTAAACATAATTACCATAACATAGAAAAAATTCGCGACCAATTTCTAGGTAGCTGTCGTAGTTGGTCACAGTTCTAACCTAACCTAACCTATGGATATATTTGCAGGTATACACCGCTATAAATAAAATAATAAGAAATCGAAACAAAAAAGATATGACTTTGAATAATAGTGTAAAAGATGGTTATGTTGAGAAAATATATGAAAACAAATAAAAGTATAATAGACTAGCTGACCCGTGCCCACTTCGTTGAGCGGTAAACATTTTAACTTGTGATGAAATTATGAGTGTGGTTCGGTTAGTACTGACTGCTATGACTTATTTCCTGACGGCCAAAAGAAGGGTTTTGTTTTTATTGCATAATAATATGTATGTAGCTAGGCTAGCGAGCCGCTGCGAGCGCTCAGCGTTAGACTCCCTGTCCCTTGTTGCAGAGACATGCTGCTTTAAATCACTGAGACGCTGTGCACGTTCAGCGCTAGATTCCCGAGCACGGACCTGCGATGTTCTTCAGCTTTGGTTAGCAAGCCGCTGTGAACGCTCGGAGCTAGATTTCCCAGCGCGTGCTTGCGAAATATTTTCTCTATTCACCGAGAGGCTCTTCCGTGCGGCGTACTCGAGCTGCTCTTGTCTCATGTCTGGGATGTTGTGATATCCTTTTAGGCATGATAAACAATCGCTGAAACTGTCCGATATCCCAAAAACCGAAATATCACAGCTTCGAACTCGAAGAATGAGAACGAAGTAATATTGTAATTGTGTTTTGAGAAACCGAGCAACCAAAACAATTTTAAAGACCAACAACATTCAACCAACTACGTACAACTCACCTACCAAACGACAAAAGTTAAATAATAACTGGAGAGGGTCATTAATCCGCGGAAAATCTTAACACCACGATTCAGAAAAATGACGTAATTGCACAACGCCGTCTATGGGTAAATGGATAGAACGTCCGTACAAAGCATGTTCTAATGCGGTTCGTGAATGGACGGCGCGGGCGGCGTTTTGCGATTTAGTAATTTTATATTATCTTCGAAACTATTCAACCAATTGACATACTGTTTTGGGCAAATCGTATCTCTATGATGTTCTTGTGATCATAATAACATTTTTTTCGATAAGGTTTAATATTTTGTTGTTTAAAAAATCGTCCAAAGATAAGTACGTCGAAAAATACTTTTTTTAACACATAAAAGCTACTATATCTGCTAAAATATAAAAGATAGAAATATGGTGCCGCGGACTTTTTTGTAGAACTATTCTAGGCGGACCAGGTTGCCATACATTGTTTTCAATTATATACAACTGTTAAGGCAGCGCACGCAAATAACTCTGTTGTAAGAGCTATTTTTTTCCGCCTGGATAGACAAAAATTGAGATAGTTCGAGTAATATGCATGATATCTTTATAATTTATAGCCTATAGCACTCACGAATACTGTAGCTTTCTACCAGTGAAACAATTTTTCAAATCGGTCCAGTAGTTCCTGAGATTACCCCCTACATTCAAACTTACAAACTTACAAACAATTTTACCTCTTTATAATATTAGTATAGATGTTTATTGCTGCTGACATTATGAAGTTGAATGCTTCACAATATGAACATTAGAGACAGAGTAGTTAGGAATTGTGATTGTTAGGATGAAAAATGTTAGGAAGAACATTTTCGGATTTCCAATTTTATCGGAGTTGAAAATTCAGGTGAACTTTGGCGCACCCATGTGATAAACTGTATAATACATATGATGTGAGTGATTGTAGTGATGTGTATTGAGTGTCTGTAAGGGTGTGCTTGTGTACCTTTATGTGTAGAACATATGTGTGGATGAGTTATTGCAGATGATTTACATCAGGGGAATTAGGAGAGCTTCAGTTTTCTCATAGTCCTGACCTGATAGCCATTTTGTAATTTTAGTTTTACAATTGTGCTTGGAACAACCAAGTTTAATTTATTCAAACTTGCCAATGATAGCTAGCTAAACGTAAATTGACCATCATCTGCCTAGCCTTTTCCCAACTATATTGGGGTCAGCTTCCAGTCAAACCGGATTTAGCTGAGTACCAGTTTTTTACGTGGAGCGGTTGCCTACCAGACCTCCACAACCCATTAACTGGGTAAACGCGGTACTCCTTAGTAAGACTGGTGTCAGATTTTCTGGCCTCTGACTATCCTAACGACTGCCAACGATCTTTCTAAAGTTCTAAAGCCTACGCTGACGGAGAAGCTCTAGTTACGTAATATTTGCGTAATAGGTTTAGCTGTAATATAATTTTAGCTGTAAGTCATCCATAGTGATAAATAAATAAATAAATACTGACTAGTGTGATTTAAATAATGGCCACTTACCTAACTTCTATGGGTTTTCTTGTAGACATGGGCAAAATGCATCTCTAAAAATAAAAATAAAAAATATCTTTCGGTCACTGGGATATGTACCTATCACTATTTTGTTTCTTTATACCCTTATGAACCAATAGCTCACGCTGTGCAGCGTGGCTCCCCTACTCGCTTCACTCAACTCAATCCACTGTATCAGTGAGAGCGATAGATTTAAAGCGGGAAAGAACATTTCAAATACGGAAGTGCGAAAGAGATGCTTGAATTTGACCTTTGAGGTCTAAAAGAACGAGTGCCTAGATGTGCGCTAGCTAATACGGTTGCGAAACAGATCGAAAAAGACGTCCTGAGTGAATGAATTGTAAAGATACACAGATAAATTCAGAGGGCTAATCTTTGAACTGCGCGTAAGCTGCTCGTGAACTGCACGTAAACTGCACCACAGCCAAACTTACTTATGGTGCAGAGAAAAAATATTACTCACTAAATAATAGAAAAGAATCGATAACATTTCAATGAATATGACGTAATTATAATATTAAAGGTCATGGCTCATTATACCGGCACCGCAACTGCACAGCTGCAGCACGGCGTCGCCTCGTATTTCAGCTACGGCTACCCGGCTACACGTCGTCCGCTCGCAGTCCGCGCACCAGCCGCGAGGTGCAAGCTTGCTGTCACCGCAAACACAATTTTACATGGCATTTGTCATTGAACACGCCTAGGACTGGCGAATCGGAATTGGCGCGCAGTAAACATGCGGACGGCGCGCTGTAAGCACGCGGACGGCGCGCTGTAAGCACGCAGGCTGCGAGTCAAGTTGTATTGAAGCGGTTAACACGCTAACTGCCTGCCGTTGGCTTTTTGACATTGACATTACAAAATGTATTATACGACACACGAATTAAGGACTAATTTGGATGACAAGATAATTGCTGGGCTGGAGCGGTGCCGTTGCGATGCTGTTATAGTGTGCCATAACCTTAAAACTTAAAATTAATCTTATAAGCTGTCATTTTTGGACGTCAAACAAATAGTAGAATACCGATCATGTTGCGTTCCGAAGTTCGCACCAACGATGCGCAACAGTAGAATGCCGTTATTGCGCTCGCGTAACGCAAACGCGTGTCTGACAGCGGTAGAGAATATGAAAAGTGTTGTTTTGATCGAAACTTAACTTCAACTGCACTGCAACAGCACTTATTTTTTACGTGAATTAGCCTACATATATGTGAACGGGTACAAAGAGTGATTTATGGAAACGGATTGATCTTTATAGTATGTATCTCTCCTGAGTTACCCATCTCTATTTTCCTCTTTAAGGGCTTCGAAATACTTAAGAATTTCATGTATTGACTCTCTCTTGGGGAGGAAAGGGTTTAAATTTGAATTTGCATTTGGGCCGTTCGACGACGTATCAAAGGAATGGATTTATTGTGAGGCACTGAACAATCTTTATATCTTTATATCCATAAAAATATAAGCAGAAACTGACTGACTGATCTATCAACGCACAGCCGAAACTACTGGTTGTAGAAAACTGAAATTTGGTATGTAGCATCCTTACACTCTGTAAGGGTGCACTAAGAGAGGCTTTCCCGAAATTCCTACGGGAACTGGCAAAACGGGATATGAGCGTACAAAGTCGCGAGTGAAAACTAGTTTTTTACACTAATATTATAAAGAGGAAAGGTTTGTTTGAATTGAATAGGCTCCGAAACTACTGGACCGATTTAAAAAATTCTTTCACCGATGTGTAGAATGGACTGTCCGTATGAACATAGGCTATATTTTATCCCGTTCAAATAAAGGGTATAGGTACCCGTACAAATTCTGAACGTGCAGCTAGTTTTTCATAATTTGAAATAATTAAACATAAACTTATTACAAAGTGTTACACAATATGAATGGCTGACCTTAATGCCTACAAATATAAAAGAAAAATATTTGGAAAGAAAATGTATTAGCCTTGATTGACGTGAAGTTCTGTTTTAGTAATTTTTTCAGGCTGAAACATTTCCCAGAGTTTGTTAAGAAAGTGCTTACTGTGATTTGGTATTTTGACTGTAATGACTAACTCTCATAAGTTTTACCATTTGTTATAATACAGTGCCTTTTAGATACAGAATTTCATCATAATAATTATTTATTTTTAATGTAGGCTCATTGATCATAAGTCGCTTCAAGCCTCGTTATTTCGACTTTTCAAACAATACTTAGAAATACTTTCTGCGACTTAAGCTGAACAAGATATTTCCACTGCTATTTACAAAAGCAAATTGATTGTCAATGAGTAACGATTCCCTAAAATAGACGACCAAGTGGGAGTGGGACTCTCACACAAAAGTTCCATAACATAGACTGAAAAAAAAAACAGAAAGAACTTCTTTACGATGTGAAAATTTTAACTATCTGCCTATTACGGTTCTTGAGATAGAGTCCGCTGACATACAGACAGACGGATGGACATCGGAGGATTAGTTACAAGGTTCCGTTGATTACCTTTCGAATACGAAACCCTAAAATCAAAGACGGCGAAAACAGTTACTGGTAAAAATAATCCGGGAACGAAAGTCAACGGGCAGGGTACGGAAAGGTGAATGGCCCATCGCAATTGGATGTCATATTAGAGGCACAATGTTTACTGAAAACCTTTTCGGCTAATGGATAGAAAGGATATTTTGGAAGAGTGAACATTTTCTACGGATGTTTTTTAATAGTTTGTTTTGTGTCTCGAGTCGCATATTGAAATGTATCGGGGTGGGGGATGTTCTATTTTTAAATGGAAAAGTCTTATTTATTTGTTTGTGTGCACGTAGTTAGACTATGAGATGGTTTTGGGTAGTAACGAGTTTCAAAAGAAAACGATTCCAGCTTATACTGCTTTGTTTTGTTGGCCTGTAGCTTATTAGTTGTAGTAAGCCCTCCTACAGACTAGCGATAGCGGTTGAAACGCCTAGACGGTTCGCTTGAGCGGCCAGCGGTTGGAATAGTTTTGTGGTGGTTCAAAATATCAAAAATCCAAAAATCATTTATTTGTATTAATAAGGTAGGTACATAAAATGTGTTGTCTTATTCTACCTTTAATTTCGGCGTGCAAATATAAATTAAGTTACAATTTTATTTAAATTAACTAGCTGTTGCCCGTGTCGTTCGCGTGTATGTCGGAAAGTAAAATGTCGTTAGGTTAGATCTCTAAGATATACGCACAGTCAATATCTAGCGTTGATTGACTCCTCTTAGCATTAGGACCTTGGAAGGGGGTTATGCAAGGCACTGGCGGTTTCACCTCTTCTGTTCCACCAGCCCTAATAAGTTTTCGTAATCAGAAACGTGGGTTGGCCATGGGAAGACACCAACTGGAACAGCAATCTACCCCTGCAACAGATACTACAACGACACTACTATACTACTACACATACTCCAGTATTCGCACCATGTTAGACTCCTATTCTGTCCGTTGTGCGCAGGTGTCCTGGCTAAGTTAGCCAGCCTTTTTTTATGGATTGGAAATCATCAAATGACTTCTTCCGCTTTTGGCGAAGCATAACGGAGTGTCAGATTCTGGCTGACTAAAACCCATCGATGTTCCTCTTAGTGCCCTATGCGTTTTAGGTCCGCGGTGACTATTCGAACAGCGTGCCACCCAACGCTCGACCTGCGTCAGGCGGAAGGTAAGGACGCTGTGGCGCCGCTTTTGTCACTCGTCAAAAGCGGACTTACCGCCGCAATTGTGGCGTGTCCAAAGATGGTAGAGCTGGACCTGTATTCTCAGTTTCGTACGTGAATTCGGCTATGGATTGCAGGCACTCTAAAATAGCTATGTCAAGCTGTGCGCTGTGTTACACGCGTGCCTCAAGGAGTTTTCATCAAAACAGATGGGGCTAGCGGGCCCTATCTGCCGGGTCAGTGCCGGGGTTGCGGATTTGTTCGAAAGAGTCACTTGACGATATACCACCCTTGAAAAAAAAGCTCCACCACCTTTAAACCTATCTTTACGAGTTTGCCTGTGTCGTCAATGAACGACACGATTGGCGCAGTGGTTGAGCGACTGGCTGCTGCGTCGCGTGTCGTGGGTTCGATTCCCGCACGGAACTAATATTTGTATGACCTACAGACAGAACCTATTCTATTCTACAGAGTTGTTCCGAGTCTGGCTGTTTGTGTTTGTGACTTTTTATGTTTGTCAACGCACCCACGATACAGGAGAAATTCCTAGTGCGGGGAAACGTTCTTTAAAATGAAAAAAACAATGCCTAGGGATCTATAGTTCCCCTTGTTCCACTGGAGAGTGAGGCCCGCAATGGATAATTTCCGGCCCTGGGCTGGTCATGATGTTTCATAGGCTCACCGGGAATTGAACAGTTTTAAAATTAAACAATTTGTTGGATATATGTGAATTTCAGCCGTGTGCCTTTGCAAAGTTTTGAAATTTCTAAATAGAAATCATAAAACTTAATCTGAAAACATTTCTTAATATTCTGCGTATTGATGGCTGTTGCTTCCCCGTACACAGAGGAAATGGATCCAGGCTGTGAAGCAACCGGTCAGCACATGCTATCATCTAAAATTACTTAAACATGCTCTTGAAACTCACACCACTCTTGATGAATCAAGTTGATTTTTTTATTTATTTCGAAGAACGCAAATCGAAACAATTTTATATTTATAAAACCTAAAAACCCAATATATACAGCGGAGCTACTGCAACTCTTTCGACTCCTCTACCATTGGACTTTGCCATCTAATCGTGGTTGTTATGACGTGACCCCTTTTATTAAAGAAATGGGAAATCATCAAATGACTTCTCCCGCTCTGGGCATAGCAGGAGGGTGTGTCAGACTCTTACTGACTAAAACGCATCCGTGTTCCTTCTAATGCCCTTTGTGTTACAGGGCCGCGGTGACTCTTTCGAACAAAATCCACAATAAAAAAGTGAGATCAAATGTATAACGCCATCTATGGAATATGATGTTGGATCACTTTGTTGACCGTCTGTCCGTCTGTCTATCAAGACTCTTTAGCTCGGGAACGGTAGGAGGTATTGAGTTGAAATAATATACTCAGAACTACAGTTCCTTGAAGCTGTGAAAAAATAAAACTTCTAAGTCAACGTAAAATAAAGATACGGCCGTTTATCTTCTATATCTATCTATCTATCTATCTATCTTCTATATCTATCTTCTATCTATATCTATCTATCTATACTTATAATAAATCTGTAGAGAGGTCAATTCTGTACATGAAATATATTTCCAAAATAACTATCAGAGGGTGATTAGGGATCGATACTGATGCCAAAAATGCAATCAGTACAATTTTTGTCTGTCTGTCTGTCGGTCTGTCTGTCTGTCTGTCTGTCTGTCTGTATAACCGTTATAGAAACAAAAACTACTCGACGGATTTTAATGAAACTTGGTAAAATTATTATTCATACTCCTGAGCAGGTTATAGTATACTTTTCATCACGCTACAGTCAATAGGAGCAGAGCAGTGAAGGGAAATGTTGGGAAAACGGGAGAAGTTACTCCATTTTTTAAGCTTCCGTCGCGTGTGCAACCTTAATGGTGAAAGCTACACAGAAATCATGTACGACGGAAATGTTCTCCTTAAAATTATATAAAAAATATCCAACGACAGCATATGTCTATCTTTTATGATTGACGAACAATAAAACGTGTTACTCCCGATAGCTTAGCAGTTCGAAGCTTTCTGATTGTATTTGTCTACTCTTACGTTTATAAAACTCTCAGTCGTCCCTAATTAACATTAATAAAAGTTAACATTATTAACAATTCCATAAAAAAAGAATCATAGAAATCGGTATAGAAACACCAAAGTTATACATGAAAAACGCTAAAAATAAGCCATCGCGCGTGAATACTGAATCATGCTATAAGGATTATTTTTGTGGTCGCGAACGCACAGGCAGGCGGCTAGCTTGGCGCCTAGAGGCTAGCGAGTAGCTTCGGAAAACGGCTTACGACAGTTTGCAATATCCTTTAATAATTAAAATGTCGAGGGGAAGATGGTTATAATTTCGCTTTACACCAAACGAGTAATATTATAAATGTGAAAGTTTGGTTGTTTGTTACTCAATCACGCCAGAACGGCTTAACGGATCTTAATGAAATTTAGAACAAAGATAGATTATAGTCTGGAATAGCACATAAGCTACTTTTCATCCCGGGAATATGTTCCCTAGGGATCACGCGGGCGAAGCCGCTGGCAGAAGCTAGTTCTACATAAAATGTCATTTCGACACTCTCGAGGTAATCAAAATTTATAGGGTGTTTTCCGTTGACGTACAACTTAAAAATCTGGTTTCATTTTATGCACAAAAAAAATTACTTCCAACATTCGATTAGTAATTTTACAAATAGTTAGATATATTTAAAGGTGTCTGTCGTTACGGGTAGACAGACGCCAGAAAATCGACCAGCAGTCTTGCTAAAGGGTATCACCCAGATAGGTACTGGGATGTGAAGTTCAGATAGGAATTCACTCCATGTAAAAAACTGGTATTCAGCTGCATCCATTAACGCTGGCAGCCGACCTTAACTTTGTTACAAAACCGCTACCCAGACAGATTGATATTCAATCACTCTGGGTAGTCCTTTTCAAGTCAATATTTTTCATTTTAATCTTGTTTGTACAGATATAACAACATTGAAGAAATTAATTATCTATTTAATATCATTAGATAATTACAAAATTCTTTGTGCTTACTATACAAAAAAATATGAATTAAAAATGAACAAAAACAAAATCCATATGGCAAGATTCGAACCTTCGTCACGACAAACACAATACCTGACGTACAACCGCCCTGCTACGTGCTGATTAGTATTAACTATGAAATAGCCATCCTTAACACGCTTTATGATTTTCTAATATGTTGTTTTTTTTTATTCCTCGCTAAACTGCATGGAAAAACGTCGAATAAAAATTTAAAATGTTATTTTAAGTACATAGACCCCCATTTTATTATTATTTTGCCATAAAAATACAGTTCAAAGATAAAATAAATACAAAAATAATATCTGTTTGCGGGGTTCGAACCATGTGCACTTTCTCGTTCAAAACACACATTTTTGATTATTTCTCGTCCTCCATAGCACATAGCGTGATAATATATAGCCTATATGTTGACTATACGTATAAGGATTATTTGTGCAAAATTTGAACAAAATCTGTTCAGTAGTTTTCGCACCAATCGTAAACATACAAGCTCAGGATTTACTGTTTTATTATATGTATAGATTATAATCGAGCAGTCAGAACAAAAGAAAAAATCTATTGAAGTTGTATTATTAAATAATATAAATGTCAATAAATAATATGAAAAATAAAAAAAATACAATCATAAATGTCAATAATAATCATAATTGTCAATAATAATCATAATTGTCAATCATAATCCTAAATGTCAATAACGGAAGAGATTCGCCAAACAATAATAATAAAAGTTTTAAAGGTTATAGCGTGCAAACACTAGCGGCTGCATATCAAACTGGAAAAGCGGCTAGCCGCGCGGTAAGCCGGCCCCGCGGCCAACTGCTCATGCGTAGGAAGGTGATTGGGCGGATAGGAGCATTCTTTAGTATCATCAATCCATCACGGTATTGTATTTTTTTTTAATAAAAAATTGTGAAACACGAGACGTAATAGTGTCCGGTAAAAATCCAGTTTTACAGTTTTTTTTGTTACTTTTCATAGGCACGCGTTTGACCACTATCTCACCTGATGGTAAACGATGATGCCGTCTAAGATTGAGCACACTTGCTTAGAAGTAACCTATTCACTCTTGACTTTAAGACTCCCAGGTTGTAGCTATCAGGAAACACAGACTCCGGCAGGGAATTCCACTCCTTTGTCGTACGCACTATGAATGTGTTCCCAAAACGTTTTGTGCGTGTGCGATGATGGAACAGACTTGGCGGAATTAAATTAAGCAATTCCGTCGCACATTCCCCAAAATGCAACCGGTAGAGAACCGACAGGCCAGCAACTCAGCGTCGATGCTCAATACTTTGGAGCTTCGACTCGACAAGCCTATCATTACCGATGATCTTCTCCTAGTAGAGAAGTTCCTGGTTTCCAATTACACTCAAACTTGGCATAATTATGTAACTTAAGGTATCTAATGTTGTGCAGTTCTGATAATTCAGCCGAAACGTAGTCAAAGGCACTCCTCAACGAAACAAGGCAGAACCATCACGTTTGGACTCATTGTATATGAAAACTAATAGACACGCGCAACTTCGTCTGCGTTACAGTTTTTCATTAATGCTCCGGTCCTTTTGGTCGAAGCGTTATGTTTTTAAGACTACGACAGCTGTTTCGATGAATGGGCTATCCAAAACTAAATTTTTCAAATCAAACCAATAGTTCATGAGATTCACGCTTTCAACCTTACAAACAAAATCTTCAGATTTTTACTATTTTCAGTCTTCTTCTAACTCTTAAATTGCGTAATCAAAATAAAATACCAACGTTCAAAATTGAATAAACAAAACCCAAGATAAACAAAAAACCGATATCGAAACTAAATAAAAATACACTGCAACGGTATCCAACATAATCTTGACCAAACACGACCCTTCCGTGGATATATTTTCATAAAAAAATATTCTACCATTTTTTGTAGTATTTTCCTTTTCAACATAAAACTGTTAGAATCGCATTCCGATGACTCTTCAACCCTTAGAAGTGGTGCTCGGCCGATCCGTATTTTAGTCCGTCTGATCCGTATTATATGGCTACCCCATGTATATGAAACTGGCAATATATTTTCCCTGGAATTCTATAGGATACCGTGTGAAAAGGTTTTCAAGATTTCCGGGATTTTATTCTGAAATATTTCGGCGAATAATAACCTGAATAAATTGGTGAGCCTAACAGTATTACAAACAATAATAACGAAAGTTTAGTAAAGACATTCCAAATCCAATTTTTGAAATACGGATACCTACGCTTAATTTACAATGTATGACGATAGGTTGCAATCTATTTGCATGTGACTCTTTCTTTCACAAGCCAAAAGAATTTTGGCTACTTCCCGTGATGTTACATTCCCGATTTGTCGATCGACAATGTGACATAACGGGAAGTAGCCGAATTTGAAGCCAATTTCTGACACTTTGTTTCGTAAAGTTCTTTTGCTTATCTATACATATAATAAAATAGTAAATCTTGATATGTGTGATTACGATTGGCGCGAAAACTACTGAACAGATTTTGTTCAAATTTTGCACATACATATAATAAAATAGTAAATCTTGATATGTGTGATTACGATTGGCGCGAAAACTACTGAACAGATTTTGTTCAAATTTTGCACAAATGATCCTTATAGGTATAGGCCATATATTATCACGCTATATGCTATGGAGGGCGAGCAATAATCAAAAATGTGTGTTTTGAACGAGAAAGTGCACATGGTTCGAACCCCGCAAACAGATTTTATTTTTGTATTTATTTTATCTTTGAACTGTATTTTTATGCCAAAATAATAATAAAATGGGGGTCTACGTACTTAAAATAACATTTAAATTTTTATTCGACGTTTTTCCAAACAGTTTAGCGGGGAATTAAAAAAAACCACAACATAATATTAGAAAAATTCATGAAGCGTATTAAGGACGGCTATTTCACAGTTAAAACTTATCAGCACGTAGCGGGGCGGTTGTACGTCATGTCTTGTGTTTGGACGCGAAGAAGGTTCGAATCTTGCCATATTATGGATTTTGTTTTTGATCATTTTTAATTTATATTTTTTTTGTGTAAGCACAAAGAATTTTGTTATTAACCAACAATGTTGTTAAATCCGTACAAACAAGAGTAAAATGAAAAATATTGACTTGAAAAGGACTACCCAGAGTGATTGAATATTAATATGTCTGGGTAGCGGTTTTCCAACAAAATTGAGGTCGGCTGCCAGCGTTACTGGATGCAGCTGAAAACCAGTTTTGTACATGGAGTGAATTCCTATCTGAACTTCACATCCCAGTACTTATCTGGGTACCCTTTAGCAAGACTGCTGGTCGATTTTCTGGCGTCTGTCTACCCGTAACGACAGACACCTTTAAATATATCTAACTATTTGTGAAATTACTAATCGAATGTTGGAAGTAATTCTTTTTGTTCGAATCTCATGAGTCGTAATAAAATTGTTTTTGGATTTTATTTAACTTAGGCATTTCCTAACTTTTATACATTCTTATTTTACCTTATATTTTTAAATATTAATAACAAGTTATTGTTTTATTTTGGATAGTTTAGTATGCCAAAATATAAACGCCAGCGTTTTAAAGTATAATTAACAGAACCTATTTTCTGTTTATCTGAAGGTATTCCTTTTCACATCACGTAGAAAAAGTACAAAACCGCATTTATATAACTTAAACACATAAACCTGATAGGAATTGTAGCGATGTTTTAGAAGAATTAAACTTATCTACTACGTAACGCCGATACCCGTAATGCCATCTATTGACCGAAATAGTACCTACTATCAACAAGGTGAGAATAACACCAAAACATATTTTTTGGTAAGTACTTTCCAAGGAATAAAACACTATCATATTTTTAAGGTATTAAAAATGTACTTAAAGGATTTCTTTAGAATGAACTTCTATTTTAATATAAAAAAAAAACCGGAAAAGTGCGAGTCGGTCTCGCCCACCGAGGGTTCCCTACACATTTGTAGATAGGTACAAGGTATTATTTGAAATTAAGGCTATTTTTTAAAGTATTTATATTGCATTAAATGTGTAGTTTTCAAATTTTTAAGTTCTACGTCAACGGAAAGTACTCTATAAATTTTGATTACCTTGAGAGTGTCGAAATGTACATTTTATGAAGCATAAACGGCCGTATCTTTATATTACGTTGACTTAGAAGTTTGTTTTTTTCACAGCTTCAAGGGACTGTAGTTCTGAGTATATTATTTCAACTCAATACCTCCTACCGTTTCCGAGATAAAGAGTCTTGATAGACAGACGGACGGACGGCCAACAAAGTGATCCCATAAGAATTCCTTTTTTTCCTTTTGAAGTACAGAACCCTAAAAAAAAACTCCGCACTTAAAATTTGACAGTTCTACATCATATTCCATAGATGGCGTTATACATTTAATCTCACTTTTTTATCGTGGAATTTGTTCGAAAGAGTCACCGTGGCCTTGGAACACAAAGGGCGTTAGAAGGAACACGGATGCGTTTTATTCAGTAAGAGTCTGACACACCCTCCTGCTTTGCCCAGAGCGGGAGAAGTCATTTCATGATTTCCCATCCTTTCATAAAAGGGGTCACGTCATAACAAGCACGATTAGATGGAAGTCCCATGGTAGAGGAGTCGAAAGAATTGCATTAGCTCCGAATATATTGGGTTTCTAGGTTTTAAAAATATAAAATTGTTTCGATTTGCGTTCCTGGATCGAAATAAATAAAAAAAATCAATTTGATTCATCAAGGTTGGTGTGGGTTTCAAGAGTATGGTTAAGTTATTTTAGATGATAGCATGCGCTGACTGATTGTTTCACAGCCTGGATCCATTTCTTCTCTGTACGGGGAAGCAACAGCCATCAATACGCAGAATATTAAGAAATGTTTTCAGATTAAGTTTTATGATTTCTATTTAGATATTTCAAAACTTTGCAAAGGCACTCGGCTGAAATTCACATATATTCAACAAACTGTTTATTTTTAAAACTGTTCAATTCCCAGTGAGCCTTCGAAACATCATGACCAGCCCAGGGCCAGAAATTATCCATTGCGGGCTTCACTCTCCAGTGGATCAAGGGGAACTGTAGTTCCCTAGGCATTTTTTTTTAAACGTTGCCTCACACTAGGAATTTCTCATGTATCGTGGGTGCGTTTACAAACATACAAAGTTACATTCACAAAACTGGCTGTTTTTGAATGTAACTTTGTATGTTTGTAAACAAAAACCCGGAAAAACTATCTGTAGGTCATACAAATATTTGTTCCGTGCGGGAATCGAATCCACAACACGCGACGCAACAGCCAATCGCTCAACCACTGCGCCAATCGTGTCGTTCATTGACGACTCAGACGAACTCGCGAAGAAAGGTTTTGAGGTGGTAGAGTTTTTCTTAAGGATGGTATATCGTCAAATGACTCTTCGCGCTCTAGGTACAATAGGAGGAAGTGTCAGACTCCTATTGACTAAAACCCATCCGTGTTCCTCCTAATGCCCTTTGCGTTCCAGGGTCGCGGTGACTCTATCGAAAAAATCCGAAACTCTGGCACTGGCCCGGCAAATAGGGCTAGCTCCTATCATTCTGTTTTGATGAAAACTCCTTGAGGCACGCGTGGAACACAGCGCACAGCTTGACATAGCTATTTTTACTGCCTGCTGCAATCTTTATCCGAATTCACGTACGAAACTGAAAATACAGGTCCAGCTCTACCACCTTTGGGCATGCCACAATTGCGGTGGTAAGTCCCCTTTTTGAGGAGTGGCAAAAGCGGTGTCACAGCGTCCTCACCTTCCGCCTGACGCAGGTATTCACCGGTCACGATTGTTTCGGGAGATAACTGTTTCGGATTAAGCGGGAGGACACGACCGGGTGTCAATTCTTTTAGGATCACCTGGATGACACGGTGGAACGGCAGCACCGCCGGGTCCTCATCGAGGCGATAGGCGCGGCGGCGACCTGTCGCGACCGGCCCTGATTCAATCTATGGTCCGGAGCGAGGATGCATGGAAGCGGTTACCTCATTTTGCGAAGCAGTAATGCTAGCAAAGGAGGAGGCCGAAAGCGTGAGAGAGAGAGAAATCTCACGCTCCAGCCGCCGCAACACAAGAAGACGCCCTGAGCGACGAAAGTCACCGGGCGATTCCCTGCCACCGGCTCGGCAAAACCAGGCTCGGGTTAACGGCGCGTTCGTTCAACGTGCGCCTCTAAGAGATGCCAGTATTGTAGACGGGGCCCACTAGGGCCAGTGCCTGCCAAAGTTGCGGAATTTGTTCGAATAGTCACCACAGATCTGGAACGCAAAGGGCACTAAGAGGAACACGGATGGGTTTTAGTCAGTCAGAATCTGACACTCTGTTATGCTTCGCCCAAAGCGGAAGACGTCATTTGATGAATTTCCAATCCATAAAAAAGGCTGGTTAACTTGGCCAGGGCACCTGCACACAACGGACACAATAGGAGTCTAACATGGTGCGGATACCGGAGTCTGTATAGTAGTGTCGGTGTAGTTTCTGTTGCAGGGGTAGATTGCTATTCCGGTTGGTGTCTTCCCATGGCCAACCCACGTTTCTGATTATGAAAAAATATTTGGGCTGGTGGAACAGAAGAGGTGAAACAGCCAGTGCCTTGCATAACCCCCTTCCAAGTTCTTAATGCTAAGAGGAGTCAAGCAATGCTAGATATTGACTGTTCGTATGTCTTAGAGATCTAACCTAACGACATTTTACTTTACAACATACACGCGAACGAAGTCGCGGGCAACAGCTAGTATAATATATAATATAATATTGGCTTGGCAATGTATAAAAAATATTGTTGAATTGATTAAAAAAATTGCGTTGTCTTTTTTTACAAATACAAGTAATTTACAAATACATTACCGCAGCTTTGGAACGAAAAAGCCATTTAAAGGAAAACGGATGAAAGAAAACGAGTAGTCTTCAGTTAAAATACTGACCAGTTACTGAGTTTCTTAAATAAGGCCTTATCTTTTCATATCATCAAGTAGTCCACAAAACTTCACTCAGCACCCAACACCAAAACTTCCCCGACCTTCCGATCCCATCTAGGAGCACATCCTAATCAACACTATCCGCTACGGAACCCCACTCTAAGGTGTATTAAGATTAATCACTGTTGACAGTGAGTTTGAGGTGGGCGCCGATAGACCCTCGTTGTAGAATGTCCAAACTTGAACAAAGTCTGCTTGGAACAATGACTTTGATGCTTTGTTAGTTGAGAGGCTGAGAAGAATACGGAATTAAGTGAAGGTTGGTGTTTATAATTGATGTATCCTTTCAGTTTCGTTGAAAGTATTATTGGACTGCCAATTCCAAAAAATTTCTAGCAACGTTTGCATTCGCAATTCAGTCGAAAATGTCGCAATCTGTCAAAAATTTTAGTAAAATGAGGTTTTTGAGGCTGATTTCTCAGTCACAACTGAGATGCTAATACAAATGTTTCTTAAAAAGCAGTACAATTTCTTTCACATTTGCATCGCATTTGTAATTCAATCGCAATCTGTTAAAAACTGTATGAAAATTAAGGCTTTTTTGATAGTTTGCGATTGATAAGCGAATGCGAAAGTTGTTAAAAATTAATAGAATTGGCCCACTGGTGTTTGGTCTTAAAAATAGAGCTGTTTTAGTTCGATCTTTTTGAAAAAGAAAAAAACTCTAATCTGTTTGAATAACAAGTTCGCGTCTCAACCTGATTATATCAACTGTTCACTGGGTAATTACAAAAATAGATACACACCACAAATGCAATTCTGTCTACATCAGCCAATTATTTATTTATTTAAAGAGCCGAATAAAAGAGATGTAGACAGCGTGTGTAAACTTTAAACAAAACATACAATGCATAAATATTACTAAAATAAATATGGTTCTAATATTTACAAAAAATAAAATTAAATGGTGCTTGAACGTGTCTCTGCTTCTCTAAGATCATAAACAGCCTCTATTTCTTCTGAAAGTTAACAATTATAACTAAAAAATCAATTATTATGTCTTGCAGTATACCAAGAAACAATATTGACGTCTTTAAGTAACCCAACGGCACACAGAGATTGCTCGTTTCAAAGAAGATATTATTCCATATTGTGTTCAAGCACTCTAGATGAAGAAATGGCAAACCGAGTAATCTGCGTACAAAACCATTTGGGCTCATCAAACAAGCCACATTAACAACCAGCAACAAAGGCGATCAATGTAAATTCAACAAACCAAGTACCGTTGGCAAGATCGTCAGATTCGAGCAACGTACCAATTATCACATAACGGCTTAAGTGTAGGGTCGAGTAGCTCTATTAACTTGAAGTTCAAGTTTCATACAATAACGTGCTTAATAATATTATAAGTAATACTAAACTGCCCTTCGGATGTTCGAGGAAATTTCTTGGGGCACAGAGTAGGGATTACAGTGCGACGATCGTTTGATTTATGTTGCAAGGGTTATGTTGGTATGTAATACTAATTTCTGCAACGGCTTCGCCCTACAGAACATACTCCCGGAATAAAAAGTAGCCCGGGATAAAATGTGCTATTCCAGACTATAATCTATCTCTATTCCAAATTTCATCCAAATCCTTTCAGCCGTTCTGGCGTGATTGAGTAACAAACAGCCATCCAAACTATCGCATACATAATATTGGTTAGAAGATGGACAATTGAAAAAAAAAAACAAAATACATCAAATGGGACAAAAACGATTGGATTTTTATATTATGTTAACCGATCAGTCAGATCAGAAATAAAAGTTATTTTATGGTTAGCTAGGTCACTTCATTAAGTATGCAATGCGTACAGACCAAATCCTTTGGAACTAGTGTTAATAAAAATAGTTGAGCAATGCAAACTTACTACTCCAATTCAACTTAGCTCCTAGTCTGCTGCCAAGTTTAAATTTAGTGCTGGTAATTATGGGGGCAATGGGGGCAAGAGCATTAAATGTCTGTGATTTACTTATTTTAAAAACACAAAAAAAAAAGATGGTGGTCGCAGGTAAGTCTGTGCAGTCGTTATTTTCGTGAAATAGTCACCATTTTTTTATTGTATTAAGATACACATAAATCGCTTACAATTTTAAACCAAAATGAAAGGGAGAAGTTCCAAAATGTATGGAGCCTGGGCCAGATCATTGTACACTATGTTCACGTGTCACAGTGTTTTATGAAGCCCGATTCTCGGACATCCCTTTTTTATTAAAAAATCTGACAGAAATAATCATTTAAATGTAAGATTTCGTATCCCCATTTAGCTACCAAGTCCAGTTTCTGAGTTATATTTTTTTGAAAATCGACCAAATTCTATTTCAATATTCAGAAAAAAATAATTACATTTAAACTAAGCGTGATAGAAATAACGATGTCAAATACATTGATGGCGCAACTTATGCCGAATATTTTAGTGCATAAATGAACCTCGCAACTTTGCTAGATCCAGATATATAGGAGTTTTTCGGTTTAGAGTTTTTCTTAATTTCCTCGAAAATTTCGCCATTTCGGGAAAAGTTATTTATACTGAAATGATTTCGATAACTTTTCCAACACACCACAAAAATTTCAAATTCCAATTCCATGGAACTTGGAAACCACAACGATTTTAAGTTTTATCCGGATTTTAAGTCGTTAGGGTTGTCAAAATCTCAAATAATTATTTATATCCGGATTTTATATAACTTTTCCAAAATATATTATGTACCTAAAATCGATGGTTTGGATTATCTGACGTGAAGACGGGCATATACCAGCTTGTTATCTAAACAAAATATAATTCATCAATCTACGTTAATAAAAGGCATATTATTCAGGCATTTTGTGTTATTTAAGTATTTTTGTAGTACGTACTAAATACTGCGAAATGACACGCAAAATCCACATATGCAATAGCAAGAACATAAGCTGGGAGTACCTTCTGCGAAATTTTTTATCCACACAATAAGGATAAAAAAGAACAAAAATAGTTAAATTGGAATAACTTCTAAGTTCCATGGATTTGGGATGTCATAATTATGTGGTGTATTGGAGTATTAAATAGAATTATTTCTGTATAGATAACTTTTTCCGCAACGGCGGAATTTTCTAGAAAAATAAGAAAAAGGAAAAACCGAAAAACTCGTATAAAACGACTAATGGTGCAAGGTTCATTTACGGACTAAAATATTTTGGCATAAAATACTCCATCAATGTATCTAACATCATTATTTCGGATCATGCTTAGTTTAAGCGTAATTAATTTTTTTCTTAATATCCGGATGGAAAAATTACGATTTTCAAAAAATTATAACTCAGAAACTAGACTTGATAGCTAAATGGGGATACGAAATTTGCATTTAAATTATCATTTCTGTCAGGTTTTTCAATAAAAAAGGGATGTCCGAAAATCGGGCGTCATAAAACACTGTGCGTGTGTCAATTGCCTATAATTGAAATATATTTAGTCTGTGGAAAACAGCTTCCCTGTTTTATTATACTATACTTAAAAATAGGGAAAAACATTTAAAACAGATCTCAAGTGTCTAATTTCATTAAAGTCTTAGTATGTTGGTTAAAAAAAAACATGAAATTACACTTGAAATTGCAACACACAACAAAAACCTGTCATGGCGGTAAACTGTCATTTTGATTGATTAATGACGTTTGACAAAAAGAAAGCAAGAGACAATAGCTTAAAAAACAGTGACAGTGTGAGAGCTGACAGTTATTTGTTTATTATTAATTAGTATTGTTTCAGCACAGAGTGACTAAATCGGTGAGACGCCATGTTGAAAATCGATAAAAATAATGAATGAACATCAATAAACTTATAATAACCTAATTGGGAGTTATATATTTGAGTCTTTTGGTGTTGAAACATTAGGTCCATGGGGTCCGAGTGCACATAGAGTCTTTCGGTACATCAGCAAACAACTTGTCGACGGTTCACGTGACCAGAGGGCTGGGCTTTTCTTCGACCAAAGAATTAGCATTGCCATTCAACGTGGCAATGCTGCCAGTATTCTGGGCACTTTTGCCATTGACGCGATACGCGTTTGTATAATATAATGTAGATACTGTAAATATTTTAATTTAATAAATACTAATGTTATTGAAAAAAAAAATAACTACCACAAAATTATACATTTAAATAAATTATCTGTATTTGTCTCGAATCCTACGGATTGTTCTCTTTTTTTAGGTAATGTACATAGACCACGTTGGAACATCTCCTTTAAAACTTTACAATTTCCTACTCTGTGATCCCTTCTCCGGTACACATAATCTGCTTAGTTATGGAATATTAAGTTTGTGCTCACTTGAGACGGCCTATCGTGAGGCTTACCAGGCGCTGACAGATGATGTAATCTCATCTAATTAGAATAATTAAGTTTATGCTGAAGTCTGATATATTATTATGCAATTGTTGTGTGTATTTGAGATTTGAGGAGGATGGCTCAAGGAATGGTGTTTGAGATTTAAGTTACAGAGGGAAGATTGGGGTACAATCAGAATCTCTTTAGCATTTTGATGTTTTGTTCCACATTGAGAAACGAACCAAGAGGATCATCTTAAAATGATAGGCTTGTCGAGTCGAAGCTCCAAAGTCTTGAGCATCGACGCTGAGTTGCTGGCCTGTCGGTTTTCTATTGGTTTCATGTTGGGGCTGTGCGACGGTATCGCACAGCCCGTTTAAGCATCAGATCACTAGACGTACGGCGATGCACCACCAGAACGTAGTGGAAAATGTCCATACAAAACGTTTTAGGAACACATTAATTAAGCCTACAGCTTACAAAGACTACGGAAGTGGTATATCCTGGCAGAGTCTGTGTTTCCAGATAGCTACAACCTAGGAGTCTTAAAGTCAAGAATAAATAGATAACTAACTAACTCTAGGCAAGAATGCTCCATCTTCAGCTTACTATCAGGTGGGATAACGAAGGGGTGTTCATTTACAATACAAAAAAGAAATTACAATAGTACTGGTAGTATGCTGGAAGAGATTTCTTTAGAAATAAGCATCACCTTTGTACCTAATTTTCTGTTTCCTTTTTTATATTTGTGTGTGTGTACATAAATAGTTTAATAAAAAAAATATTATTAAAATAATAATTTTAGAATGCTTCATGGCCAAATGGCAAAACTGAACCTTTCGTCCTGTTCACATGGCTATCTGTACAAAGTTTTGTTCGAAGTTTTGGAAAATACTACGCTACACAAACTATTTTATGCACTGTGCAGTCGATACAAACTCAATGAATATTATGTAACTAGCATGCACTCGATATTCAAGTACCTACCACAAATGCCGACTACTGACTCTTTGAATGTTTTAGTCCGACACGAATTAACCGATTTTCCTGTACTCTTATAGTAACCTAGCTAAGGCTTAGAGCTAAGTATAATCATCATTTCCCAACTATGTTGGGGTCGGCTTCCAGTCAAACCGGATTCAGCTAAATACCAGTATTTTACGTGGTGCGGCTGCCTACCAGACAACAACCCATTAACTGGGTAACACGGTACTCTTTGGCAATACTGGTGACCGATTTTCTGGCTTCTGACTATCCGTAACGACTGCCACTGATCTCTAAATGGCAGCCGAGACCAACAGCTTAACGTGCTTTCAGAGGCACGGAGGAAACTTGGTATGTTAAAATGGTCACCCATCCACAGACCAACCTCGGCAAGTGTTGAGTTCAACCTGTGCGGATGTTATTATTTAGCCACGAGCTTCTTTTCACGCTTTGCCTACGTAAGACAAAGACTAATTACAACGACTGTTTACTGCAGATTAGCTTTCTCTGTCATCTTTTTTTGGGTTCCGTACCGAAAATTTAACCAAGGGAACCCTATTACTAAGCTATCGCTGTCCGTCCATTAGTCCGTCTGTCAGCGGGTGTAAATCAAGAACTGGAATTGGCAGAATGTTGAAATTTTCAGTGTTTATTTATATTGCCTCTATGTATAACAACAAATAATGAAAATTTTAATTAAATTTAAAATATAAGGGAACTCCTTTACAAGAAACTCGTTTTTTCGATTTATTGTATGGTCATTTTTCGTGTGTGAGTGGACTTGCACTTGGCTGGTTTTCTTTTCCTTTGCTTTACAGTATGTCAGAAACTTCAACTGCCTAACCTTTTTTCCAACTATGTAAAGGTCATCTTTCAGTCTAAGTGGTTGCAGCCGAATACCAGTATTGTAGCCATGTTATATACTGGTGTTCAGTTGCAGTCTAGATGAACTGATGACCTAGTAATGACCATGGGGATTCGCTTGATGCCAGGACAGGCCTATATTCGGCAGGGGATGTCATTGAACTGATTATAATTATTAGAGCAACAAAATTCAATAATAAAAAAAAAAAACAAATAAATAATAATAATAAATGACTACCTAACACGATACACGATAGGTACATCTGATTCAGACTTCAAAAATGTCCGCTAAACAAAATATTATACACCAATCATTTTTCATTTTTAAAATTAAAAAAGTTAATATTATAAAGAAGTTAAAATAAACGTCTATAATTGAACAAATAATGATCAGCTTAATGTAACCACATTGAATTGACAAAACCTTAAACAGTGCGTTTTTTTTGTCATTGAAAAAGCCTCTTCAGGCCAGCATTGCCTGTCATTTCAAATACAAACAGAACTCCATTTCCCGTGAAACCGTGATGGTCATTGGGCTTGTCAATAAACGTTATCTATACGTCAGTCCAGTAGTAAGTCCAGTTTTGAAGTGATGGTTGAAAATAGCACTTCGGATGACAGGTGAAAAAACGTTTGTTTTTTTTATATTCTGTCAACCAGTAGATTTAATTAATAGTATACGGGAGAGAGTGAATGAATCGTGGCGTGCAGAATGGTGAGGAATTTTATTTGATAAGTCAATGTTCTGCCGGTCGATTCTGTAAACACGGCGAAGTGAAGGCTTGGGCGAAGTGAGTGACAAAGTCAGCTGTCAGCGATGCTAGGGATAGACGAAATGTTACATTTCCAATCTTATCGACATCGACAATCGAGTTTATCAATAATAAAAATTAATTATTTTATTTACAAGAATTTCATGTTACCTCTAAGTAGCTATTGAATATTTCACATGAATTCAAAACTGCTATTTACGAGTCTAAAAATAAATAGGTAGGTACCTACCTACTTAAGATAATTTACTTCTAACGGGATTTCATACTAGCTAATCTTTATTCTTGGAAATTATAATAAACCGATTTTAAAATTGTACTTTATAAGCCAAAGACGCTATCCTCATTTTGCGCATGCGTGGATTAGTAGAGCAAACAGCTGCTTAAAAAAGGAATTCCAACCAAACATTTTTGAATCGCGGATTGTATAGTTAGATGTAACTTATCTACTTTAATGAATATTATGTATTGTACCAGCCAAGTTACTTAGGTACCCAATCGTTGCCAAAATTACTTACTTTGTATTGTTGTGCTCATCCTCACCAGTCACCACATAATTACATTGTTTGTGCACATCGCCGTAAAAAAGCATGTTAGATCTCAATTCAAAGTGCATCAGCATTACGCATGCGTAGAGTGACAATTGAAACGAGCGAAGCGTTCCCTTCACCGAATTCCGGTGACTTTAAGGCAGATCGGATGTGAGGTGAGGTGTACACGCGATCGTTCCCCGTAGGCATTCTTTTTTTAAACGTTGAATCTTCCATGATAGCTAAATGACAATTCAAACGCGGGAAGTGTTCCCTTCACCGTATTCCGCTGACTTTAAGGAACACGCGAACGTTCCCTTCACCCAACGGGTGCCCACCCGTTGACAGCGCGAGCATTTATAAATCATTGATTACCTACCTATATGCATAGCGAATTTGTATTCGAAGCTTTCAAATCGTTTACGGTTTAAATGTTATTTTGATAATTTTAAATGGGTAGCCAATTTGTACCAAGCTACTTTTTTCCAAAAGCAGGCAATCAATAAAGGGGGTGTGTGTTTAAAACAATAAATAAGATTTTAAAACTCGGTTTAGTGGTATTAAACTCGTCAGATTAATGCATGCTAGCAATTACTGAGATATTTTAACAATTTAACCAACAAAAACTTTCGGACGCCTACCCATAGCACGCGTGGCTGACTGACGAAGTGAGGACCATGCGTGTGTTCCGAAATATAACTCAGTCATGAATCCAACGCCAAATATTGTTTGTACCGGTGAGACAAGTGTGACGTAAATAGTAGTACCTATATCAAACGTGCTTGTGTGCATGAGACTTTGAGGATTTTTTTATTGAATCACTAGCTATCCCTAGAACCTTCTCCTGACATTAACGGATACAACAAAAAGTGAAAGGGGCCGAACCGATCACGCGTGATGCGATGACCAAAGGAAATAGGGATTAATCTATTATAATATAATATATCTTAATATATATAAATCTCGTGTCACAATGTTTGTCTTCAATGGACTCCTAAACCACTTAACCGATTATAATAAAATTCGCACACCATGTGCAGTTCGATCCAACTTGAGAGATAGGATAGTTTGAATCTCAATTTTTTGTTGCAATATTATTTAGGAGCGGAAAATGTGACGCAGACGAAGTTGCGCGGGACAGCTAGTATATATATATATATATAGGTTTGTAATATTTACAATAATGATTATTGTAAACGAGCACAAACACTATTCTCAAGATGGCGTCAATTTATGACGTCAACACACTTGCCAGCATATTTCGGAACGAATCAACAGTAGGTATGGCTTCGGATTCATTTCGTCATGAGCACTGGCAGTACACTGGGTTATGTTATTATTTCGGGACACACGGGTGACCGCACTGACAGCACAGTCGCCAGCACATCACGCTATCCGAAACTGTCAAATTTTCTAGATCAAATTTGAACCCAATTCCTTTATGAAATAAGGTTGAAAATCTAACAAAGAAATTTGTCAGATTGTTGTACCTTGATGTGCTGGCGACTGTACGTGGCGCTCACTCGGTGAGTGATCAAACCATAGAGTAATAAGGGTATTTTGAATAATGGATAGTGTACACAAACGGATCCACAGACAAACTTGGTGATAGTATGCTACAGCGTGCAAACTTAGCGGAGATACAATTCTAGCTGCTTTTTATATGGCTTTCTGATACACATACGTTTAACTGATTAATAAAAAAGACTGATTTCATATAAAAAAGCGGCCGAACCGTGATTTCACTCACGGTAACTCTTTCTCGTAGTCTATGGAAACGCGTGAACAGACTGACATAAAATACCTAAATCGTTATTCACCGACTTGCTTTGACGCTTGTTTTGAGGGTTCCCTCAAAACAAGCGTGAGAGAAAAATAGTTTAGTTTGTTCGAAGTATGGTTTTTAACGGAACTTCGTTCAATTTGTGACGTTTTATGGGAGGTTTAGTTACGTCGTAATAGAACGCGCGAGCAGACACAAATGAAAAATGGCTCAAGTAGGATCAAACCAAATGCATGATGAACTGAAAACAAGCTTCCAGATTTTACCACTAACACAAACATTAATGTGCTTTCCGATCTGGCTGACTTATTTGCAAAAGCGGTTCAAATTAGAAGACGACATTGTGGTGGACAATTTTATTATTTATAGACGACCCACTGACCCAACTGACTTAATATTTAAGAACCCAGAAATAGTTAGTTATGTGAAAAACTGTTGTTTGTGAAATATAATTTGCCAATCCTAAATTTTTATTATGTACCAACTAGCAGGTAAAGTTTGTATTTTTATGAAAACCTATTTGAAACAAAGATTATTCACTTTCCATTACCTACTTCAAAAAAACATAATTCACTCTTTCCCGCTTTCATCTCCATGTTAACTAAGAAGGCCTCAATTAGGTAGGTACAACTTAAATGGCACATTGTTATTTTGTTTATCAAACTGCCACTTAAATAACTGACATTAATGTTTAGAAGAACATTGGCAACAATTAATAATTTATTACACTACTCAACAAGACTTTGCCACAGGGAATGTATTAACTAGTTTTGAATTACCTAGGTACCTACCTAACATCACAAAACCATATTTATTTTGTTCTAATAAGTTCTAGTTTTGTGTTATAGCTAGGTACTAAAAGTGAAATCATTTTCGGATTTTTATTTTTCAATAAATTAGCTATTTTTTTTTTCAGTTTACCAAGTTATTAAAGTCTATAATAATGTGGAAGAAGTGTTAACAAATGTCATTACATTTATGATGAAATTATTATACGATAATAAAAAAACAATGTGAACTTTATTTTGGGATTTTTCGAGTTGAATGGGTATTCTGACATACCATCTGCTGCATAATCAATCCTTTAATAATTAACTTGATATTTTCCTGTATAAGAACCACCTGAAAACTTTAGTTTTATCCTCAAAGCTCCACTTGAAAAACTATATGACTGTGTATCTTTAATTAAAACTTTATTTCTATTATATGGAGTGTAGGTCATCGATGCCAACTTCTTTTGTATAGGTCATCGATCACTAGTTTTTTATTAGTGATTGATGGTATAGGTACATTAAATAAAACCTTATCATGTACATGTATAATTATTAAGGACCATAATCTCTTATCTGGTTTATATCAACCTTATTCAGATCAAAACAGTATTGCCTATCTTTTGTGCTTGGTGAGAACAGAAATAAATCAATAACTGGCGAAATTACAATTTTACTCATTTTTGTACACATCAAAGAATAATAATAAGTACATCTTTTGGATTGAGCCTTCTGCATGCTGAGTCTTCATATTCTTGAATTTCCGCTGAGGTGACAATAGCAAAATTAAAAAAATGTCTGGATACACGGGGTCGGTGGCTGCCTCTAGTTGAAAACAATGCATTAATATTACTGAATCATTATTATTCAAATGTATTGGAGCTGCTTGAAAAAAAAACTCTTATTTATTATCATTGAAATACCTCAAATTAATGCAGTTCTTAGATTTAATAAATACAGCAAAATAAACCCACTGCTGGAGATAGGCCTCTCCGAAGCGTCCCCACAACAACCAGTCCTGTGCGTCTCGCATCCATCGGCTACCTGCAACCTTCACCAGGTCATCAGTCCACCTTGTGTTGGCCCTATCGACCATCCATTCTGTAAGCAATTTGCCCTGCTAACTGCTACTTTAGTTTCCACATCCATCACAAGGAACAATGTTATTCCTAGATAGGATTTACAATTTTTCTTAGGTCTCCAATGCATGGTATATGTGAAAGTACATGTTTTCTCACCTGCTGTTAAGCGAAGATGGAGCACGCATGCCTTAAAGGAACCTATTCACCCTTGACTTACAACACAACTACGTTGTAGCTATCAGGAAACACAGATCCCGGCAGGGAATTCCACACCTTAGCACACACTATAAATATGTTCCTCAAACGGTTTGTGCGTGTGGGTGGGATGTCCCCCATGTACCGGTGGCGCATCGCCGTTCGTCTTGCTTCACAGATCATCGTCTGAAAATCATAACACTTAATAAGATTACAATCGTGGCAAAATACTTTATTTTATGCTGAAAGCCATGCATGTCAAGTAGTGTGCACCTTGCGTGCGTACCTACCTATAATCTAGATTTGAGCGTATCCGTAGCCACAATAATTCCTTTCCAAATAATATTTGGCTTAGGTAGTACATGAACCACAATCGAATGTAGGTACAATAAATTAAAACATCTAGGAAATTAGTGTCGTTTCGATTCGGTTCTAAACACAATAAATTGCGAACATCACACATTTGACAGTGATTATCACTTTTAATCATTAACATTCCAAAATTGAAGAACTGAATTCAAAGCTGAAGCTGATTCAAGTTCCAGTGATTCATTTGTTTTGTTTTCTTCTCTAAGATTTTCGCCGACATTATTTCGAAACTTTCATATCAGCCTATCAGCGACGAGCTGAGTTTTTTTTTTGAGATTTTGCTGTTTTGGCTACTAAGGTCTTTAAGCTTCTAATTTTTTCAAGCCTCTGTTGCCGGACATGAACGAGATGAACTAGAACAAACATACATTATGTGAAGTTATTAGTATTGAAAAACAAAATTTTATAGGTAGGTTAGTACTTATTGCAATATTACTTTAGAACTTTATGAGTGTATGTAAAAATCTGTCGGAAATGCATACTTACTCCATT
The DNA here is from genome assembly GCA_963859965.1 of Ceramica pisi. NCBI lineage: Eukaryota > Metazoa > Arthropoda > Insecta > Lepidoptera > Noctuidae > Ceramica > Ceramica pisi. The sequence goes on from OY982530.1 coordinate 3,637,714, forward strand.
TTTACGGGACTTAAGAATAAAAGAACGCCAGAAGAACACGTAAAATTAAGTATTGGCGCGAATTCACTGCTTAACCGCTCACAAGAATAAAAGAATGCCAAAAGAACACACGTAGCAACTTTTTTTTAATTATTTGTGCGAATTCGCTGCTCAACCACTCACAAGAATAAAAGAACGCCAAAAGAACACGTACCTAGCAACTTTTTTTAAAAATTATTCACCTCTTTTTTTTAACCTCTCGCCGCCTGGACTTTATAACGTTATTATATTATTTAAAAAAAAGGTGAGTCGTAAATATCAAATTCGCGTCAATAATTTAAAAAAAGTACCCTACGTGTTCCTTTGGCGTTCTTTTATTCTTCAGTCCCGTAAAAATGGAGTAAGTATGCATTTCCGACAGATTTTTACATACACTCATAAAGTTTTAAGTAATATTGCAATAAGTACTAACCTACCTATAAAATTTTGTTTTTTAATAAGAATAACTTCACCTAATGTGTGTTTTTTCTAGTTCATCTCGTTCATGTCCGGCAACAGAGCCATAAATTGAAAAATTAGATGCTTAAAGACCTTAGTAGCCAAAACAGCAAAATCTCAAAAAAAAAAACTCAGCTCGTCGCTGATAGGCTGATATTATTATATATAAATGTTTCGAAATAATGTCGGCGCCATGCTAAACTAAAATCAGTAAAATCTTAAAAACAAAACAAATGAATCACTTGAACTTGAATCAGCTTCAGCTTAGAATTCAGTTCTTCAAGTTTGGAATGTTAATGACTAAAAGTGATTATCACTGTCAAATGTGTGATGTTCGCAATTTATTGTGTTTAGAACCGAATCGAAACTACAGTAATTAATTTCCAAGATGTGATAATATTGTACCTACATTCAATTGTGGTTTATGTACTAAGCCAAATATTTTGAATGTAATTATTTTGCCTACGTAAACACTTAAATCTAGATTATAGGTAGGTACGCATGCAGGGTGCAGACTATTTGACATGCATTACTTTCAATTCAAACAGCATACAATAAAGCATTTTGCCATGATTTTGATCTTATTATGTGTTATGATTTTCAGATGATGATCTGTGAAGCAAGACGAACGGCGATGCGCAACCGCTACATGGTGGACATCCCACCCACACGCACAAACTGTTTGAGGAACATATTTAAAGTACAGATATGGTGTGGAATTCCCTGCCGGGATCTGTGTTTCCTGATAGCTACAACATAGTTGTGTTGTAAGTCAAGGGTGAATAGGTTCCTTTTAGGCAAGCGTGCTCCATCTTCGCTGAACAGCAGGTGATAAAACATGTACTTTCACATATACCATGCATTGGAGACCTAAGAAAAATTAAATATAAATATATAATATCCTTGGACATTTCACACAACGCCATATAGTCCCAAGCTAAGCAACTTAATGCTTGTGTTATGGTAACGAGATGGCTGATAAACTACTTATATACATTTTTTTTTTTTTTTTGTAAATACATACATATTATAGATAGAAAACACCCAGACTCGGAACAAATACATGTAGGCCGTACAAATATTTGTTCCGTGCGGGAATCGAACCCGCGACATGCTGCGCAGCAGTCAATCGCTCAACCACTGCGCCAACCGTGTCGTCAAATATTATTTGATTTTAAAAAATCGTAATAGTACCTAGTGTGTTATCTAATCATCAACTGTCTTTCAACGGCTAGTCCTATACATGTGCTATCTCCCTCTGTATATAGGTAGTTACCTACTTTGGACTCTGAGAGATAATGTGGGTGAAAATGTGCTGAACAGCTGGTTTTTCTTCTGGGTTGATTTTTGTATAAATGGGTACCTACTAATAATATAACTGAAGAGTTTGTTTGTTTGGTTAGACGCGCTAATCTCAGGAACTGCTGATTCGAATTGAAAAAATATTTAAGTGTTAGATAGCCCATTTAATTTTATCGAGGACGATTATATACATTTAGGGAGGAGCTCGTGGCTAAATAATAACAGCCACACAGGTCGATCTTCAAGGTTAAGCAACGCAAATCCTATCTAGGAATAACATTGTTCCTTGTGATGGATGTGGAAACTAAAGTGGCAGTTAGCAGGTCAAATTGCTCACAGAATGGATGGTCGAAGGGCCCACACAAGGTGGACTGATGACCTGGTGAAGGTTGCAGGTAGCCGATGGATGCGAGACGCACAGGACCGGTTGTTGTGGGGACGCTTCGGAGAGGCCTATCTCAAGCAGTGGGTTTGTTTTGCTGTATTTATTAAAACTAAGAACTGCATTAACTTGAGGTATTTTAATTAATGATAATAAATAAGAGTTCTTTTTTTAAGCAGTCCCAATAGATTTGAATAAAAATGATTAATGTTAACGCATTGTTTTCAGCTTGAGGCAGCCGCTGACCCCGTGTGTCCAGATATGTTTTTAATTTTGCTATTGGCACCTCAGCAGAAATTCAAGAATATGAAGACTTAGCATGAAATCCAGAAGATGTATTAGCATTCTTTGATTTGTACAAAAATGAGTAAAATTGTAATTTCGCCAGTTATTGATTTATTTCTGTTCTCACCAAGCACAAAGGATAGGCAATATTGTTTTGATCTGAATAAGGTTGATATAAATCAGATAAGTGTTTATGGTCCTAAGTAATTATGCATGTACATGATAAGGTTTTACTTTTATGTACCCATACAAAAGAAGTTAGCATCGATGACCTACTACATATCACAGAACTGAAGTTGGAATTAAAGATAAACAAATATAGTTTTCCCGAAATGTGTTTTTCAAGTGGAGCTTTGAGGTGAAAACTAAAGTTTTCAGGTGGTTCTTAAACCGGCAAATTATCAAGTGAAAGGATTGATTATGCAGCAGATGGTACCTACGTCAGAAGAACACCCACTCAACTCAAAAAATCCCAAAATAAAGTTCACATTATTTGTCACCTTTCTGTAGGTGATGAGGTACCTAACTGTCACTGGTCACGCGTTTCCATAGACACTACGGGAATGAGTTACCTTGAGTGAAACTCATAGCCACGCATTACTCATGCTTCGGCCGCTTTTTTTATGAAATCAGGCTTTTTTTATTAATCAGTTGAACCTATGCGTATCAGTAAGCCATTAGAAAGCAGCTAGATGTGTATTTTCACTAAGTTTGCACGCTGTAGCATTCTAATACCAAATTTGTCTGTGGATCCATTTGTGTACACTATCCATTATTCAAAATACCCTTATTACTCTATGGTTTGATCGTTCACCGAGTGAGCGCCACGTACAGTCGCCAGCACACGAAGCTGCAACAATCTGTCAAATTTCTTTGTTGGATTTTCAACCTTATTGCTAAAGGGATTGGGTTCAAATTAGATCGGAAAAATTTGACAGTTTCGGATAGCGTGATGTGCTGGCGACTGTGCTGTCAGTGCGGTCACCCGTGTGTTCCGAAATAATAATATAACTGTGATATAACCCAGTATACTGGCCAGTGCTCATGACGAAATGAATCCGACGACGCCATACTGTTGATTCGTTCCGAAATATGCTGACCAGTGTGTTGACGTCATAAATTGACGCCATATTGAGTGAGAATAGTGTTTGTGCTCGTTTACAGTACCTAATCATTATTGCAAATATTACAAACCTATATATATATAGATTAATCCCTATTTCTTTTGGTCATCGCATCACGCGTGAACGGCTGGCCGCTTTCACTTTTTGTTGTATCCGTTAAATATCAGGGGAAGGTTCTAGGGATAGCTATTGATTCAATAAAAAAATCCTCAAAGTCTCATGCACACAAGCACGCTTGATATAGGTACTACTATTTACGTCACACTTGTCTCACCGGTACAAACAATATTTGGCGTTGGGTTCATGACTGAGTTATATTTCGGAACACACGCATGGTCCTCACTTCGTCAGTCAGCCACGCGTGCGGCCGACGTAGGCGTCCGAATTTTGTTGTTGGTTACATTGTTAAAATATCTCAATAATTGCTAGCATGCATAAATCTGACGAGTTTAATTCCACCAAACCGAGTTTTAAAATCTTATTTATTGTTTAAACACACACCCCCTTTATTGATTGCCTGCTTTAGGAAAAAAGTAGCTTGGTACAGAAGTGACTAGCTATTAAAAAATATAAAAATAACATTTATACCGTAAACGATCTGAAAGCTTTGAATATAACTGTTGTTTGTTGTTTTTCCTGTACTTGTTATGAGGTGTACAATAAAGTATATAATAAATAAATAATAATAAATAAATAACTTCGCTATAGGTAGGTATTCAATGATTTAAAAATGCCCGCGCTGTCAACGGGTGCACCCGTTGAGTTGGGTGAAGGGAACGTTCGCGTGATCCCGCACCTGCCTTAAAGTCAGCGGAATACGGTGAAGGGAACACTTCACGCGTTTGAATTGTCATTTAGCTATCATGGAAGATTCAACGTTTAAAAAAAGAATACCCACGGGGAACGATCGCGTGTTCCCCTCACCTGCCTTAAAATCGGCGGAATTCGGTGAAGGGTGCACTTCGCTCGTTTCAATTGTCACTCTACGCATGCGCAATGCACTTTGCATTGAGGTCTAACATGCTTTTTTGTGGCGATGTGCACAAAACATGTAGGTAGGTAATTATGTGGTGACTGGTGAGGATGAGCACAACAATACTTGGGTACATGGGTAATTTTGGCAACGATTGGGTAAGTAACTTGGCTGGTACAATACATAATATTCATTAGATACCACCTATACAATCCGGGATTCAAAAATTGTTTTTTCTTGTGTCTTTTATTAATATTAAAATGTTGGTATTTAGATGTAGCATTAAATTCAGTAAACTCAAGTATCGATATAATTCTCTGATATATTAATCAATCACTAGCATTTTTGACAGCTAACTTCATCCCGTGGTCACTACACCCAAGCCTTCACTTCGACATGTTAACAGAATCGCACTGCTGTAGTGTACTGCCTATCACTACATATTATAAAACAAAATCCTCCGCCGCGTCTGTCTGTCTGTTTGTCTGTTTGCGGTAAACTCCAAAACTATTGCACTGATTTTCATGTTGTTTTCACCAATGGATAGAGTGGTTTTTGAGGAGGGTTTTAGTATATAATTTGTCAAGCGGGTAAAGCCACGGGCATCAGATAGTCCTCAAATATAAAGTTCCTCCGTTACTGATAAGTCGCTGTTAGTTTTTTTTTTTATTGGGACAAGCCCGCCACACATTCCCAACCACTGCAACTCCTGAAAGCCAGAATCAACAGTGGCGACCACCAGAAAAACGCCAAGCTAATGAAACCCGACGAGTCCCGGAGAAACGATTCAACTGTCTTGGATCCCGCAACGAAATTAATCAGAAGAGTACAGCGGAGGAGTAGGAAAAAATAAATACAATTTCCACTTTCCCTCCTTTTCAAGCAGGAGACAGATTAGAGCTAGGCCAATAGGACATGTACAAGGGTTAAGCCTAGTTGCGCACGTTTATATTTATTAACACTGAAACTAATGGGTCGCTGTTAGATAATGTACATCCGAAACTTTTAGTCGGAGAAAGCTGAAATTTGGCATATAGATACTTTGGAGAGTTTAAGAGAGGATTTCCCGAAATTGTCACGGGACGGGTAAAAATGCGCGTGCAAAGTCGCGGGTAGATACTAGTCTACACTAATAATTATTATTATAAAGAGGTAAGATTTGTTTGTTTGTTTGTTTGAATTGAATAGGATTTGAAAAATTCTTTCAGTGTTAGATAGCCCATTTATCGAGGAAGATTATAGGCTATAATCTATACTAATATTATAAAGAGGTAACATTTGTTTGTAAGTTTGTTTGTGGGGGGTAATCTCAGGAACTACTGGTCCGATTTGAAAAATTCTTTCAGTATTAGATAGCCCATTTATCGAGGAAGGCTATAGGCTACATATCATCACGCTAAGACTAAAAGGAGCCGAGCAATAATGGAAAATGTGACGCAGACGAAGTTGCGCACCAGCTAGTAAAAAAATAAACATGAAAGATATTTTCAGCAAAATATTTTTTTAATAAAATTAATTGCCTAAATTATACTCAAATTCTTCTTGTTTGCCAAATAATTATCCTAAAATATAAAAAATAAACTCTGGCGAGTACTTAGAGCGTCTTAAGTAAAATCTCTCGACAGTAACAATATTTCGTTTCTCAGAAAAAGTCTAATTTGTAAAAAACTTGGTATTTGTGCCAAATTCTGGGAAACATTTGTGAGACGAAAATCTTACGAAATATGACGTACGAAATAGAGAATTGCAGAAGGTTAGTTCTATACAAGGAGCGAAAACGCGCGCACACATACGCAAACTTTCCGTGCAGCGAGTACATGCGCCTATGCAGTAGTTTGCTTCAGTAAAATCTAGGTGAAGTGAACATAAGCTGTAAGTCAACGAGCAAGATGGATTGACAGCTCACTTTTTACTGCTTACTCCACCTAAGTTTACAATACTCACAATGAACTATCATGTTACCTTGATTCTATGGATTGATTCACTTGTTCGCATCACCTTAGTTTTTACCTTAGCTTAAGGTTTGGTTGAAGTGTTCACGAAGTGAGCTGTCATTTCATATTGATTTCATAAATGAACAGCAGTGTCATTTTGTCGACATCTCATCGTGATCACTTAGGTGAAGTGAACGACAAGTGAGCTGTCAACCATACAAACAAGACGGCATGACAGCTCACTTGTCGTTCACTCCACCTAAGTGATCACGATGAGATGTCGACATAATCTACAGGCTAGATAAGATTTTTACAGTATAGCACTGCTGTATTTGTTTGAGATCGCCGTATGTACCCGTTTGTGTACGTGTACCTGATTTTGTTCGTTGTTTGGAACTGGGCTTCTGCATATTTTTATTCTATGTATGTAGTGTCGCCAAATTGAATTGTAACAGACGTTAAGACGAGAAAGGGAATCCTGAATCGCTCATTATGCTTCTCGTATGTTGAATGAGAACATTTCAGAGTAGGCATCTTTTTAGATAACCGAGCGGTAAAGTGTTTAGCAACACTGTAGCAATAAAATGTATTTATACGGTACGCATTTTCAAAAAAGCGATTCTTTTTTCCGATATTTACACGTGTGTGTGCTAGAGAATTCAATTGATTTTCATTTCATGATCAGTTTCAAGAAATTGAATGTGTATTCCCGTTTTATTTTATTTTATAAACTTTGCTTGGATCTGCGTAGCAACGTAGCTGCTATTTACCTGTTTATTTGCCAAAGTTTTATTATTTATAATCCTAATTATATAGTTTTTTATATACTTCCCCACTTTTATTAGGTTTCTTAGCAAAAAACGGAATCCTTAGAGAACACTCGGGTGTCTGTCTGTCTGTGACGGCTCGTTTTCTCTGGCTCTACTGGACCGATTCTGTTGAATTGAATTCCTGCAACAAAACACACTCACCGACCACAGGGTCGGTGACTGTGTTTTGTTGCAGAACAACTGGAGACAGCTCCAGCGCGGCAGTTGCACGTTCCAAAGAGTAGATCCTATGGAGAAGAACGTGCAAAAATCTCCATGGAATTGGATATGGATAGTTTTGAAGTCACTATTCTGTAAAAAGTGCATGGAAACGTGACGTCACAGGAGTTTTCGACGCACTGTATCGTCTTAATTTATCATTTATAATACACTTTTCTTCACAGCAGTACCACCAGTATTAAAAACGCTAGAATGGTTCCGTACGTAATTTTTTCGTCGGACATTTTCCGCTTCCTTCTAATTCGTTAAAATTCACTTTGATGTCATGTCCCCGCTGAAGTACACTCAATTGCTCATTCCCTGACATTTTACATAAACTAATTGGATTGTCATTTAAGAATCTGGTAAATTAGAGTGTATTGTTGTTTGGGAGTGTCGGTATCTTGATTTATAAAATACTAGCTGAAATACAAAATACAAAAATACAAATACAAGTCATGCCCGCGCTTTGCCCGCTTGGTACATAATATACTAAAACCTTCCTTGAAAACCATTCTATCCATTGATGAAAACGGCATGAAAATCGGTGTAGTAGTTTTTGAGTTTATAGCGAACAGACAGACGCGGCTTAAGATTTTGTTTTAAAAAATTTGTAGTACCTAACTTATTTTAATTAAATGGAAATACTGCTGCAGACCTAGTTGCTAGGTTCAAGCCGCAAGTTTATTTTCCAACGCGTGGAGGAAACCTCATGTAAAAAAAAAGTCATTAACAAATTAGTCCCTAATTAATAACCGACAAGTATTTTCTGTAGGTACTACTGTTTTAATAAATGAAAATGAGGAAGAAAGCGAGAGAAAAATCGTAAAAAAATAGAATATGTGGACTTGCATTTTGAACTGTGTCAGATTTTTTTTGGGCTCTGGACTCTGGGCACGAGAGAGTGCCCGTCTTTTAACAACTAAAACCCACCAATGTTTCTTTAATCATATATTTTGCTATTGTCTGTGTTGTAGCCGCCTTTGTATTAACGCACACGGGACTGATTCTTATCGGGCGGCAAGCTACCCATCGTTCGCCATCTGCATTCTCTCGCCTACGGTGCGGTGCCCGGAAATAGCCCTGCGACTGCCAACGACCAAGGCATTTTACGAAACTATGTTGGCTAAGGTCAGCAAGTAAAAAAAAAGTCACAGATAAACCCAAGCTCTTGCTTAAAGATAGTAATGAAGTACTTAGTGACGGGCCGTTAGCGGTAGATGTAAGCCTCATTTAACCCTTTCCCGACAGTTGATTCTTGTTTGCAACGTGGCCAATGAGGTATCTAAATTAATTGTTATTTTTTTCTTCAAAATAAAATTTCAGGATGGTGGCTAAATTTTTCAGCTAAACTTTACTAGCTTTTGTCCATGGCTTTGTTCGAATTTAATCTATACATATAAATAAAATTGGAGTGTCTGTTTGTAATATTGAAACAACCGTTTTTACTACATGTATAAAATGAATATAATATACGGTATATACACCAAAATAATATTTTTTTTTAATTTTTGTCTGTCTGTCTGTTTATTCCGGCTAATCTCTAAAATGGCTGGACTGATTTTGACGGGACTTTTATACGGTCAGCTAGTTTCACATAAAAAGAACCTACAACCGTCTCCAACAAATAATACCGCGTGTATCTGACATCGACGCACAAACGATTTCCATGGGTCCAGGGCATGATTCTGGACACCCTAGACTTAGAATTTTTCGTCGGCTTTTTTCTCATTTTTTCATTTTTTTCAAGGGTTTTTTACTTTAGACTGCCCATAATCGTTATTCTGACCTAACCCAATAAGATTTTTAATAAAATAATAATTAATTAACTACTTTCACTAAAAAGAGCAATCTGAATAATAAAATAATAATTAATTAACTACTTTCACTAAAAAGAGCAATCTGAATAAGACCACAAATAGATATCAGCTCAGCTGAGCTGATACCTATTTGTGGTACTCTTGAAAAAAATGAAAAAATGAGAAAAGAACCGACGAAAAATTCCAACACCCCCAGTGTTGGAATTTTTCGTCGATACTTTTCTCATTTTTGTCCAGAATCATGCCCTGGACCCATGGAAATCGTTTGTGCGTCGATGTCAGATACACGCGGTATACTCAATTTTGCAGTTATAATATCAGTGAAGATTTTAATCCTACAATTAGTTGTACAATTATTTGATACTTGCAGATGCCATCGGATTTGCCTACTTGATAAATTATTATTATACTAAAACCTTCCTCGCGAACCACTTTATCCATTGGTGAAATCAGCACGAAAATCTATGCAGGAGTTCTTGAGTTTATTGCGTACAGACAGACGCGGCGGTGGACTTTTTTATAATATGTTTGATAATATTAATGTATTTATCAAAATGATGAATTTCTAGGTCTAGTAGAATGTCTTTGATGCCCGCAAGTAAGAGGTTCTAAAATAAGTAACAAGACAAGTATTTTCTGAAAAATAGAAATAACTTCAGACCTTCAAAACTAAATCAGACCCAATTAGTAGCTTTTATATAAAAGAAAATCTCGAACGAAACGGATCTCCATTAACGCGCCAAAAAAAAACTGAGCTAGTGATGCCATTAACAATAGTAAAAAAAAGGAAAAAGTTCACTCACGCAAACCGATCGCAAATTGGAAACTCACTTTGTAGGGAGCTATTTTTTGTCGGCTCTGGAACGCGACGTCTCGGCATAGAGTTTATAAATTGAATAGATGTGACAAAACGGATTAGGACGATGCGTTAAATGGATTTAATCTGGGGATTGACTGAACATCGATTAGTGAAGGAGCTATATAATTTGTTGCAAGATCAGGGGCCGTTTTAAAACGTTTGGAACTACCAATTTTTTAGTGTGAGAAAAAGACGGAACTAGGTAGGTACGACAAAATATTACACTACATGCGTGCAGGAGTTGCGCGGGTCAGCTTGTCTATTGACAATGCTTTTGATTTTGACAGTTCAAGCAGTATCCATTGAATTGTTAAGCTTGTCGAGTAAATGAATATTCAAACATATGAAGCAATATATCAAAATTTTTCTTCGGTTATTTTGAAGTGTGTAATGCAATTATTAGTAGGATGCACGAGCACAATTTTTTTTTTTTGCCGAGTTAACGATTTTTCGAATTTTTTGAAAATCATAATTCATCTTGTATGGTGATTCTCATAAAAAGTAATGTAAGTATATTATTTCAAAACAAAAAATCACCAACGTACTCCATAATATAAATAAATTGCAGTGTGAATTGTACACTCGTTACGACTACATTCAGCCTCTCAACGCTCTCATCTGAATGATTCCAATATTTAATCTATGGCCTATTTTCTCTTTTTTCAGTGCGCCAAAGCAAAATTCTGAAGGCCCAAACGCTTTTCATATCACGCCCTTTTTATCTTTTATACTCGTTCTTTCTTTTATGAGCGAATTTTATTTGATACTCTACTATAAGATTCGTACGTAATGGTTCGACGTAGTATAAGAAATATTGTATCATTGCCCTCATTTGTACCAATTCAAAGATTCCCTTTATTACATTTCATACATTGGTCATAAGTCATAACGGATCTCGTTCATCCCTCGTAGTAAAACTTGCCGACGACCACGGGTCTAAAAAGGCCACTTTAGCAGAATCAGAAAGCAAATCACACAACCCCTCAACCAATCAACATTGAACCTAATGCGTTGGCAATAAAGATGAAAATCAAAATTCACAGATTGTTGTGTGATTCTCCTATAGTGGCATGTTTAGCGCCACCGGTCAGTCGATTAGTGACACCCCATTCCATATCAAAATTCCTCCGTGCCCTCGAAAGCATAATATTAACCAGTTGGTCAGTTTAAATACTAATTAACAGATTTTCAATTCACATTATCTTTTTCTTTTTATGGATTTGCTCATGACCATAGGCTTGGTCAGAGATGGCAGAGACAAAGTCTACGAGCGAGCTTACCCATAAAATCTATAGAAAAATACCTGTAGAAATATGGTTAGATTTTTTTATGAAAATACCTTCGGCGCAATGGTACCGGTATCAGGTGCTAAAAAGATTACCAAAAAGAGAAATTTAGCAGAGCGTGGTTTCGATCCACGGACCTCTGGGTTATGGGCCCAGCACGCTTCCACTGCGCCACTCTGCTTGTGGCTGACAATGACGAAATTTCACTCTGGTTTCAGTAGACTTATCTTATTAGGCTTATAATTTATCAATTCATAATATTAGTATGGATTATAATTATTTTGTTTCCACAGATAATTAAGACATCATCTAGCTCTCTTAAACCAATTATGTAACAAACAAGCATTTAATGTTTACTAAGGTCCTTCATAATTTAAACCCTCTAGTACCTAAAATAGGGTATCCAAGCTAAGTACGATTATAAATCTTGGAGCCACAGGTAGTAACGTGTTGAATTGGGATTCAGGATTAGGTCTGCTATACATCATTGTGGGCTCGGGAACCAATTGGACAGGACACGTAGGTACTGGGGGTAGGCTGAAAATCTAAGATTGGACTGAAGATGGATATATAGTTTGTAGGCTTCAAATTAAATTAAAGTTTAGTAGGTAGTTGGTTTTCTGTTTTAGGGATCTGTAAGTTCGAGTTAAAAATGAACCAATTGTTGGAGCACTCGCGTGGGTGTCCGTTCGTTTGTCACAGCAAATTTTCTGAATTTACTGTAATCGAAAAATCAAATAAAGTATTTTTTTAAAAATTAAATTGAAATAAAAAATCCGGCTCAGTGCGCGTCAGACTTATACACGAAGGGTTCCGTACCATAAACTTAATTTTTTATTACCTATTTGTTGTTATAGCGGCAAAAGAGATACACAATCTTTGAAAATTTCAGCTGTTTGCTTATAACAGTCCGTTGACAGACTGACGGACGGACAGTAGAGTCTTAGTAATAGGCTTCTGTCCATTTGGGTTTGGAACCCTAAAAAAATAGTAGATCAACTTCAAACCCCTTTTTTAATCATAAAATATAAAATTCTTCCATTACAGAGTGACTGACAGACTACGCACAGCCGAAACTACTGGTCGTAGAAAGCTAAAACTTGGCATGTAGGTTCCTTGTTCAATATAAGAGAGCAGTAAGAGAAGATTTCCCAAAATTCTTACGGGATCGGGAATAATCAGAAGTCTTTTTTTTATGCAAGACGGGGAGACTCTTGGCCCAAATCTCACCTGATGGAAAGTGATGATTAGGCCGAAGATGGAAGCGAGTTTCACCCGGAATCCTCTTACACAGAGGAACTGGCCATCATACCTCTAGCTGCCGGAACACAACAATGCTGTTAACATTGTTGTTATGGCGACAGACTTAGGCATGATGGTGGTAGCTTGCCAGGCGGACTTAGAACAAGTCCTACCACCAACCAAACCGAGCAAAAAATTTGCCCCCGCTGGGAATCGAATCCGGGACCTGTGGGTCTGAATCAGGTGGTTTAACCACTAGACCACGGAGGCGGTTAGTGTCACCTGTTTAGCACCATCCGGGGACCACGTGTAGGGATTCGCTGAAGGGTATTCTCCTACGGACGCGGGTGACTCGGCCCCCAAAAAAAGTCGCCAGCAAAAGCTAGTTGAATAATTACATTACAATACAAATATCTTTATTTCACTCTACACAAAGTTTCACATCGGTATGCATACCTATACATTCTTCAAAAAAAAATACAACCGATTTCCAAATAAATAACAAAACACTACAAAGTAAAAATAACTTTAATTTCGGAAGTCGGTGTTTTTGTTAGTTTCTTCGTATTTTGACACCGACTTTAGTGGTACCCCACACCTAACAACACCACCGCAAAATCGCAGGAAAGCAAAATACGCAATTTCGATTACTTGAATGACAGAAAACCATCATCCAAGTAAACGAATTCCAGCTATTTCGATTTCAAATCCAAACTTCGTAACCGATTCTGATAAAATTTAAATGGAACCAATCTGCAAGTATATCCTTTCAGATAAAACAATTTTTCAAATCGGTTCATAATTGGCGGAGTTATGAGGTGACAAACATAAGAAAAAAAAAATATAACCGAATTGAGAACCTCCTCCTTTTTGGGAAGTCGGTTAAAAATAAACATTTATTAATAACTAAATATTTTTTTTTTTATTAATAACACATAATGCGAAACGTACATGATCTGATGAATATAAAATAATCTAAAAATAAAGCGTCGTAATTCTTTCCATTTCGCATTTTATGACTAATTTACCTTAACGTTTTCAGTCAACACCGTTTAGATAGTGAAACGTTTATATTTCCGCTTGCAATTCGTTTCAGGAAATATTAACATAAAATGTTACCTTGGTTTCCGTTTCGTTTCTTATCTCAGTAATATAACAATGATGATAAGGTTTGTTTGGAATGTGTGTGAACTAAATTAATGCCCTTATTTAGATAGTAGATAGTATTTTGTGTGTTTTTTTGTTTCATAATTTACTATTTATGTATCCTTTATTTCAGGCTACTATTGCCCATAAATCAAACTACATTTATATAAGATCTATTACTATATCATGAGCTTGTGCTGTACCACTGCAGGGCAAAAGCCTCCCTTCCTTCCTTCCACTTACTTCGACCTTCTGCCTGTCGAGTGGTCGTTTCCTTGCGTTTGCGATCAACTGCGAGGTAATCTACTGGTTCAAGACTACGCTCGAACAGAAGAACTGCTACGACACCAGTAGTAGGCGTTTAAATAATAAACCAGTACAATTAATGTTCACATACACACCTTCAACGTAACACACACAACACGTACATATACACTCTAAAAGTCGATTCCAGATATTCCTACGTTGTTAGTTTTAATTTTGATATACATACTTTGTTACCTACAATTTCAATGACTATTTTATAATGTTGGAACACAACTTAGAAGGTTTTTGGTATTACAGTGACAGCAGAATACTGACTACTAAGTCACAGGATCACCTAGTTTAGGAGTCAGGGTATAGTACCTTATCCGTATGAACTTTTGGTTAACCAAGCTATGATGTGTCCTAGTCTTAAGTCTGAAAAGGTTCAAAGGTTTTTGTATAAATAAAGGTTTTTATTTCATTTTATTTTTTTACTATTGATAGGCATACGTTTGTCCGCTATCTCACCTGATGTTAAGCGATGATGCGGTCTAAGGTGGAGCACGCTCGCCCAGAAGTAATCTATTCTCTCTTGACTTAAAGACTCCCAGGTTGTAGCTATCAGGAAACACAGACCGGCAGGGAATTCCACTCCTTAGCTGTACGCACAATGAATGTATTCCCAAAACGTGTTGTGCGTATAGGTGGGTTACATCCCACCTATACGCACTACTTTGCCCATCGCTCATCTGATTTGCGGCAGATACCAGCCATATGACCAGCCAAGTTACACTTTAGCCTCGCAGATGTGTGGCCACCTTCAGCAATTTGTATTATGGAACGAAGTTCAAAGTTTTCAATGCGATCGGTGATGAAATGTGATCGTAAATATATTAATCTGTTAAAGTGATTAAATACTCTTTCTCCTACCATTTCATTTGTCGTTGAATTACAATGATTCGGTGATGGCCCAGTAGCAATGACCTTGACTTACGTGTCAAAGATAGAGAGATCAAATCCAGGAAAATTATTTGTTCAACACTGGTAGAAGAAAGTTTTCAAGACTGTTGAAGGAAAATATTAAAAACTAGCTGACCCGCGCAACTTTGTCTGCGTCACATTTCCCATTATTGCTCCGCTCCTATTTGTCTTAGCGTGATGATATATTATAGCCTATAACCCAATGACATATTATATATAGACACGTCATTAAACCAACATCGCGGCGCTTAAAAACGGCGAAAATACTAAGCTACTAATACGCATGAAGAAAGGGAAAGAAAATATGTCACCGTACGGCGGGATGCCGATGATAAGATAAATATACATCTTCAGTTACGTCACAGGATAAGTTATAGTCAAATTGACATCAAAACAAACGTAGTGTCGCGCGACAGGTTGGTGCGTAACTAAGCGCGATGTGGCCAATTGGCTTCATTTCATGTTGTCATTTTAGAGTGCGGACAACGTATCTATAGTTTTATATATATCATTGCTATAACCTTCCTCGATAAATGGGCTACACTGAAAGATTTTTTCAAATCGGTCGAGTAGTTTCGGAGCCTATTCAATTCAAACAAACAAATCTTTCCTCTTTATATTATTAAGTATAGATGAAAATTAAAATTTGAAACATTCAAAAATCGGTCTGTACAGTGTCATAAATAAAATTTGAATAAATTTGTAATGTGTACATCCACCATCTTCTGACTTCGCGTAGAAGACTATGGTCCGTTTCTTCTAAGAACCTTACCTTGCATACCTTTAAGTGGCCTGTTCCAGTTAAAGGTATGCATGCCTGCACTGTAATATTAAAGACACATAACGACAAGTATACCAACCTATCTAAACATTTGCCAAAGATCCATTATCTCTGCACAAAAATAATCAGAAGATTGCATTACAACTTTCTGCAGAAACCTTTCTAGAACCAATAGATTGCTCGCGTCTACAGTCCCAAAGTCATACTGCATGAAAACACCCCTAACTCCCTTATAACGTAACAGAGTAATAGTATTTTGTCGTCTCCTTAATCATCCGGTCTTTGGACCCCAGACGCCTTCCTTTGTGTAAATTCTAACAAAGATGGCCCCTAATTGAAATCTATTTGTTGGTACAGTCTGGGAACGTAGCACTGGAATTGTTCTTGTTTTGTGGGTTATATGCGCGTGTGTGTTGAATTTTGTTATGTCTATGATTTTTATATTTGAGAAGTAGTATAGAAAGGAATAAAATAGTACACCAGCATCTTTCTGGCTTATTTCGAGTTTAGGTCAGATATGACAGTGACAAAGTTTACGATGGAGCGAGCTTACCCAGAAGGAGCCTGCCTATTCACTGTAACTTTGATGATATTTGGGTTGTAAGCGTTCGGAAACACAGTCGTAGGCAGAGAGTTCCACAAAGACGGTTTATTTAACGTATTTCGTTCTTTATGGTGTTGGACGTATAAGAACAGCGTCTTCCCATCACATCCCGTGGGTGTCATAAGAGGCGACTAGTGGACTCACCAGAGAATGGGCAGGAGCATGCTCTGTACATTGCAACAGCAACACTGCGATCGCCAACCCGCCAGCCAAACGTGGCGATTATGGCAAACTCCCTTAATATGATGAACACAAGGACCGGTTATTGTGCTGAAACTTTGAGGAGGACTATATCCAGGAGTAGAAGTCTTTTGTTTGATATGATCTGTCTAGCAAAATTGCTGAAAGGAACTCTTTTTAACCGACTTCTCAAAAAGGAGGAGGTTCTAAATTTGGTTGTATTTTTTTTGTAATGTTTGTTACCTCATAACTCCGATAATTATGAACCGATTTGAAAAAATCTTGTTTTATCTGAAAGGAAGGCATAAGGAGGAACACGGATGGGTTTTAGTCAGTAAGAGCCTGACAATTCCTTCCGCTCCGCCCAGAGCGAAAGAAGCCTTGCCTTCCAAAGCTACATTTTTAGATACACGGTCACCACCCCAGAACCTTCCGACCCCATCTACTATCTCTTCTGCGAGCAATATAGCAAGCCCAGTGGTAGCCCAAACCCTCAAAATACATCGCAAAATTTATACAAACTATTACCAGTTAGCAAAAGCACCTTTTCGTATTTATAAACTACGGTTGCAGCTAACAAGTTAGTTTCTCAAGTTGACTCCCTTAGCGCAACCAACCCTTATATAGCTAAAGTTAGATAATAATAGTTCATCTATATGCGCATCTTTTGAATATTAAACAGGAATGCATCGACTTTATTGACGAGATGAAGCCGTTTCAAGATGGTACAGAATATGAATTAGTTGGAAACTGTTTGACGGGAGGGGTAGTGAAGTGGAAACAATTAGTTTTGTAGTTGATTTTGGGGTGTGGTAGCTTTGTTAATTAAATTATTTGGTAATTATTTATTTCTGAAGTTGCGGTCGCGTTTCCTGCTGTAGAGCGTTGGAAGGCTTCCTGAACGATAACCGCGAGATTTTGATGAATTTAAATTGTTCAAGACCAGTAGGTATATATTATGACAAAGCTTGGAAAAGCTCTACGTCCAACAGTGCACGTATTTCATTTAAAATAATGATGTCCAAAAGACAGAAATAACTGATGAATTTTGCTCATGTAGATTCAAGATCCAGAGATAGATTTAAAATATCTTCGGCTTTGTTTTCATTTCCTACTACCGTGAATATTCCTCATAATATTCTTGTCTTGTAATATATTAAAAAAAAAAAACTCAAAACTCGTAGCAAAAGTATTTATACTAAACCTTCCAAAGTCACAAAATATATATTGTTAGCACGCATCAGTTATTGTAATCTCAAAGGTGAAAAGTTGTGTTAAAAGAGACAACATGATAAGCCCACAGTGCACCAATATAACAGTAGAACCACTAATAAGAAAATTATTTCTGAAAAAAAAAAACTTTTTTGAAGTTTCTAGAAACTTTGAGAACGTGATGATTTGTGAAGATTGTTGTCCTTCACGACCGGCAACGTTAATAACATCGTTTTTTGATTATTAAGAATGGCCGGCACACCCTGGGTGGCATTTGATAACATAGAGTCTAGCTGTCTTATCCTTCCAGCACGATAAGGTAAAAAAACCTGACGGTTTTTTCTTGTGGCCCAGAAACTGCGTTTTTTACATTACATAAATATTTGAACAAAGGAACAACTGTAATTATTTGTATATATGTATTATATTAATCAGTCGTCTATTTGACTTTAATTTTAACGCAAATTCTGCAGTAGACTAAAATATAGAAGACAGAAGCTAGAATTAAGATAGCAGCAGATATTCTACAATAGAAGCTTTTTTTAAGAATGGGAAATCAGACTCCTCCCGCTCTAGGCGAAGCAGAAGAGAATGTCAGACTCTTACTGATTAAAACCAATCCGTGTTCCTCCTAATGCAATTCGCTTTCCAGGGCCGAGGTGACTCTTTCGAACAAATACCGCAACCTTGGCAGGCTGCAATAGAAGCTAGTATTAGAAAGACAAGACAAACTTGCTCCTCTGTGATTTTCTCCACTACAACCTCATAATTCAACCCAAGCGAACAGACACACGGGACGATAAAACTCTATGCTTTTTGGTGCGGTTCAAAAAATCACAATACACCATGCCTCGCTGACTTCTAACACATTTCATGTCTCATATACATATGGAGAAACGCTTTTCAATTTTATCTGCTTAGCACTGTGAGATTTAAATCTTTAGAATACGAGAAAAATAATTTGTTTCAATTAATTGTAGTACCGAAAAAATGTTGCATTAAGACTTAACCTAGTTGTTGTTGCTTAACCTCAAACCAATTCTATCTGTGTTTTTTTTTATAACGTGGCTTTATGCCTACTAATGCCCTTTTTCCTGCCAGTTTGCATGCTGAAAAGATACCTACAGCAGGAAACCCACAAAGTACCTATCCAATCATGACAGTCTCAATAAAAAACTTTTTACAAAATAAAACAACCGCCTTCCAAATAAAAAAAAAACTAAAAAAACGTTTTTTGACACCGACTTCCGAAATTAAAGTTATTTTTTACTTTGTAGTGTTTTTTTATTTTGTTTGGAAGTCGTTTGTATTTTTTTGTAAAAGATTTTTATTTTTCACTTTTTAGTGGTACCTCACACCTAACAACACCACTGCAAAATCGCACTAAAGCAAAATACGCAATTTCGATTACTTGGATGACAAAAAACCATCATCCAAGTAAACGAATACCAGCTATTTCGAATTAAAATCCAAACTTCGTAACCGATTTTGATAAAATTTAAATGGAATCAATCTGCAATTATTATTATGCTTTCAGGTAAAACAGCAAATCGGTTCATAGTTGACAGAGTTATGAGGTAACAAAATTAAAAAATTACAACCGAATTGAAACGACGGTTGAAACTTTTGTTGTATTTTATTTTATTAGAATTACTCTTCACACTTACTTGTTTAAACCAACTTATAATTTATGTTTATTTAGATACTAGCTGTTGCCCGCGACTTCCTTCGCGTGTATGTTGTAAAGTAAAATGTCGTTAGGTTAGATCTCTAAGACATACGAACAGTCAATATCTAGCATTGCTTGACTCCTCTTAGCATTAAGAACTTGGAAGGGGGTTATGCAAGGCACTGGCTGTTTAACCTCTTCTGTTCCACCAGCCCAAATATTATGTTTTCATAATGAGAAACGTGGGTTGGCCATGGGAAGACACCAACCGGAATAGCAATCTACCCCTTTTTTTTTTTTTTTTTTTTTTAGGGATGGGAAATCATCCAATGACTCCTCCCGCTCTGGGTGTAGCGGGAGGGAGTGTCAGACTTCTACTGACTAAAACCCATCCATGTTCCTTCATTGCCCTTTGTGTTCCGGAGCCACGGTGTCTCTTGCGAATAATCCCGCGACTCCGGCAGGCGTCGGCCCTTTCGGGCCCCTCTGTGTGCTGACTCTCTTTGAGGCGCGCGTGGAACACTAACGCGCCGTCGACACGGCCTGTCGTCACTAGACGGACGGACGGCGAGCCACCCATAGCTCGCCGTCCACAGGCCCGCGCCTACGGTGGCCGGAGGTCACCAGGTGGCCCCCGACGCCCGCGGCGTCCACCACGGCGGCCGGGACGAGAGGGTCTCCTCTCCCTCTCCGCCACCTCCTTCGCTAGCATGACTGCTTCGCAGAAGGAGGCAACGGCGTCCCATTCTGTCTCGCTCCGGACCATGGCTTGGACCAGGGCCGGACGCGAGAGGTTGCCGCCGATCGCCGTTTCGAGGACACGGCGGTGCGCCGCCCAAGCGGGGCACACCTGCACAGTGTGCTCCACCGTGTCCTCCGGTCGATCCTCGCAGTGGTGACACCCGGGCGTTTCCTCCCGCCCGATTCGATGCAGGTACCTCCCGAAACATCCGTGTCCGGTGAGGACCTGCGTCAGGCGGAAGGTGAGGACGCCGTGGCGCCTCTCTAGCCACTCCTCAAAGAGGGGACTTATCGCCACTATCGTGGCGTGCCCTGCACTGGGTTGCGACAGTCGTCGTCTCCATGACGCCATGAGATCGCGCCGGAGGTCTGTCCGCTGCGCGACAATTTGCCGCGTCAGCGGAGTTTCCCCCCGGCGTAGTACCTCCACGCGCCAATCATGCAGGCGCGCGAGGACTATCGCCTCCAGATCCCATGGCGGCAATCCGGCAAGGAGACACACCGCTTCGCGCGAGATCGTGCGGTACCCTCGGGCCATCCTTAGGGCCATCACCTTTTGGGGCGCGTTCAGATAGTTGGCAGCACGCTGCCGCAAGGAACGCGCCCACACCGGGGCCCCGTAGAGGGCCATGGACCGCACGACCCCCGCGTAGAGCCTCCGGCAGGAGGCGTTTGGTCCCCCCAGGTTGGGCAGGAGCCGCCTGAAAGCAGCCCCGGCCCGCTCCAGTTTGGGTGCCAAACGTCGGAAATGTTCCACGAAGTTCCACCGGCTGTCGAGGACGAGCCCTAGGTACTTCAGCGTCAACTCGACGCCGATGGAAACCCCTCCTACCGTCAGCAAGGATCCCGACGGTGGCGTATTGCCTCGGCCATGAAAACACATGGCCTCGGACTTGTGCAGCGCCACCTCGAGACCCAATTGCCGGATCCTCTCTACGACTGTCGCAACCCCGCGTGTCATAACGTCGGCCGCCTCCGCGTACGACCCCCCCTGTGCCAGCACCAGCGTGTCGTCAGCGTAACAGATGACGCTGACGCCGCTAGGGAGGTCGGCTCGCAGCACCCAGTCGTAACCGATGTTCCACAGGGGCGGCCCCAGAACCGAACCCTGTGGGACACCGCACGACATCTCTCGCCGGTTCCACTCACCGCTGTGACTAGGGTAGATTACTGCCCGGTCGGACAGGTAGTCCCCGACAACACGACGAAGGTAGGTCGGCACCCGATGATACCGGAGTGCCTCCCCAATGCAGCTCCAGGGCATGGTGTTGAAGGCGTTGGCGATGTCGAGAGACACCGCCAAGACAACACCACCCCGGGAGACCGCATCCCCCGTCGTGAGGGCTCTGACGCGCATGACGGCGTCCACCGTAGAGCGCCCCTTGCGGAAACCAAACTGGTTGTCCGCAAGATCCGGCCCCGTTCCCGCTAGGTGCCCGGCGAGGCGGTTTGCGATAACTCTTTCGAAGAGCTTGCCCACCTCGTCGAGCAACACTACGGGCCGGAATGCGGACGGCGAGTCCGCAGGGCGCCCAGGCTTCCGGATGAGGACCAGCTTCCCGGTCCTCCAAGGAAGCGGGAACTGGCCCCTCTCCATGCATGCGCTAAAGAGCCCCTCTAGTCGAGGCCCGAGAGCCTCCAAGGCCAGGGCCCAGGCTTTGCCAGGCAAGCCGTCGGGCCCTGGGGCGGTATTCTTGGCCTTGAGCCTTCGTACCGCCACTCTCAGGTCTACCCCAGTCACAGCCGGGATGTCGTCGTCGTCGTCCTCTAGGTCCGCTTCCGGCACCGCAGGCGGCGGAGCCATAGGCGGGGGAGGATGTTCCCCTCGCGCAGGGAACAGAGCGCTCACCACGTCCTCCACGAGCTGAGGCCGGAGACTCTGCGTCAGCGGGGGGGCCCAGGTGCGGAGCTTGTTCCGCACCATAAGGTAAGGGCGCCCCCACGGATCTCTGTCGAGAGTCGCCAGCATTTCCTCGCGGGCCAGATCCCTAGCCCGCAGGACAGCGTCGCGGAGAGCGGTCTTCGCAGCTCTGTATCCCTCGTATAGCTCTGCTTCGATGGCATCCGCATCCGGTGGACGGATGCGACGCCTGCGATGCCTGGCGTACCGGCGCCGCGCAGAAATGCACGCCTCGCGCAGAGACGCCAGCTCTCGCGACCACCAGTACACCTGGCGCCGGGCTCTTCCTGGCCGGACTCGGGGCATTGCCACGTCACAAATGTCGGACATGGCCTCCTGGAACCACCCTGCCTCACTGTTGACGTCGGCAGGCCTGTCCGGTGATGTCACCCAGGCCTGCACGATCGAGGCTTCCAGGAGGAGCTCCCGGTCCAGCTGCTTCAGAGCCCAACGCGGACCACTCGGAGTCTGTACGACCGGCGCGCTTGAGGTCTGGGTGGAGACGTCAAACCGGATATACCGGTGATCGGAATACGTCTCCACCTCCTCCATGACACGCCAGTCAATGACCCGCGGTGACAGAGCGGGACTGGCGAACGAAATGTCCACCACCGACTCGCCCCGCATCCGCACACACGTGGGGACAGAACCCCGATTGAGGACGACTAGGCCTGTCTCCAGAGCCCAGTCTTCCACCATCCTTCCCCGCACGTCTGTCAAACGAGAACCCCAAGCCAAATTCTTGGCATTGAAGTCCCCGAGGACAAGTATGGGTGGGGAATAGTGCCCGACGACGACACCCAGCTCTACAAGAGAGTTGTGGAACTCGGCGAGAGTTCGGTTCGGGGAGAAGTAGACGCCTACTACGACGATCTCCCCGAACCGTGCTGCGACGCACCCCTGTCCCTTCCTGACACTTTCAAGGGACGGGGTACCGGCGGCGGCCGACGATATGATGGTCACTGAGCCGCTTAGGTCCGCAACCCAGTCATCCCTGGGTGGGACAAAATACGGCTCAGCGACCACCGCAATGTTGATCGACCACTGCGCCATGCTTTGCATCAGCAAATGCTGAGCGCAGGCGCAGTGGTTGATGTTCGCCTGGAGGAAGTTGAGTGGGGCCGTTACTGGCATTCCATGTCAGCTTCCTCCCCCTGGGCCCCCAGCAATCTACCCCTGCAACAGAAACTACACCGACACTACTATACAGACTCCGGTATCCGCACCATGTTAGACTCCTATTGTGTCCGTTGTGTCCAGGTGTCCTAGCCAAGTTAACCAGCCTTTTTTATGGATTGAATTCATCAAATAACGTCTTCCGCTTTGGGCAAAGCATAACGGAGCGTCAGATTCTGACTGACTAAAACCCGTCCGTGTTCCTCTTAGAGCCCTTTGCGTTCCAGATCTGTGGTGACTATTCGAACAAATTCCGCAACTTTGGCAGGCACTGGCCCTAGTGGGCCCCGTCTACAATACTGGCATCTCTTAGAGGCGCACGTTGAACACAACGCGCCGTTAACCCGAGCCTGGTTTTGATCGGACAGCGTGCCACCAAACACTCGCCGTCCGCAGAACCGCGCCTACGGTGGCAGGGAATCGCCCGGTGACTCTCGTCGCTCAGGGCGTCTTCTTGTGTTGCGGCGGCTGGGGCGTGAGATTTCTCTCTCTCTCACGCTTTCGGCCTCCTCCTTTGCTAGCATTACTAATTCGCAAAATGAGGTAACCGCTTCCCATGCATCCTCACTCCGGACCATAGATTGAATCAGGGCCGGTCGCGACAGGTCGCCGCCGCCTATCGTATCGACCCGGCGGTGCTGCCGTTCCACCGTGTCATCCAGGTGATCCTAAAAGAATTGACACCCGGTCGTGTCCTCTCGCTGAATCCGAAACAGTTATCTCCCGAAACAATCTTGACCGGTGAATACCTGCGTCAGGCGGAAGGTGAGGACACTGTAACGCAGCTTTTGCCACTCCTCAAAAAGGGGACTTACCACCGCAATTGTGGCATGCCCAAAGGTGGTAGAGCTGGACCTGTATTTTCAGTTTCGTACGTGAATTCGGATATAAATTGCAGCAGGCAGTAAAAATAGCTATGTCAAGCTGTGCGCTGTATTCCAAGCGTGCCTCAAGGAGTTTTCATCAAAACAGATAGGGGCTAGCGGGCGCTATCCGGGCCAGTGCCAGGGTTTCGGATTTTTTCGATAGAGTCACCGCGACCCTGGAACGCAAAGGGCATTAGGAGGAACACGGATGGGTTTTAGTCAATAGGAGTCTGACACTTCCTCCTATTGTACGTATAGCGAGAAGAGTCATTTGACGATATACCATCCTTAAAAAAAACTCTACCACCTCAAAACCTTTCTTCGCGAGTTCGTCTGAGTCGTCAATGAACGACACGATTGGCGCAGTGGTTGAGCGATTGCCTGTTGCGTCGCGTGTAGTGGATTCGATTTCCGCACGGAACAAATATTTGTATGACCTACAGATAGTTTTTCCGGGTCTGGCTGTTTGTGAATGTGACTTTGTATGTTTGTAAACGCACCCACGATACATGAGAAATTCCTAGTGTGAGGCAACGTTTAAAATAAAATGCCTAGGGATCTACAGTTCCCCTTGATCCACTGGAGAGTGAAGCCCGCAATGGATAATTTCTGGCCCTGGGCTGGTCATGATGTTTCGAAGGCTCACTGGGAATTGAACAGTTTTAAAAATAAACAGTTTGTTGAATATATGTGAATTTCAGCCGAGTGCCTTTGCATAGTTTTGAAATATCTAAATAGAAATCATAAAACTTATTCTGAAAACATTTCTTAATATTCTGCGTATTGATGGCTGTTGCTTTCCCGTACAGAGAAGAAATGGATCCAGGCTATGAAACAATCGGTCAGCGCATGCTATCATCTAAAATAACTTAACCATACTCTTGAAACCCACACCAACCTTGATAAATCAAGTTGATTTTTTTATTTATTTCGATCCAGGAACGCAAATCGAAACAATTTTATATTTTTAAAACCTAGAAACCCAATGTATTCGGAGCTTATGCAATTTTTTCGACTCCTCTACCATGGGACTTCCATCTAATCGTGGTTATTATGACGTGACCCCTTTTATGAAAGGATGGGAAATCATCAAATGACTTCTCCCGCTCTGGGCAAAGCAGGAGGGTGTGTCAGACTCTTACTGAATAAAACGCATCCGTGTTCCTTCTAACGCCCTTTGTGTTCCAGGGCCGCGGTGACTCTTTCGAACAAATTCCACGATAAAAAAGTGAGATTAAATGTATAACGCCATCTATGGAATATGATGTAGAACTGTCAAATTTTAAGTGCGGAGTTTTTTTTTTAGGGTTCTGTACTTCAAAAGGAAAAAATGGAACTCTTATGGGATCACTTTGTTGGCCATCCGTCCGTCTGTCTATCAAGACTCTTTATCTCGGGAACGGTAGGAGGTATTGAGTTGAAATAATATACTCAGAACTACAGTCCCTTGAAGCTGTGAAAAAAACAAACTTCTAAGTCAACGTAATATAAAGATACGGCCGTTTATGCTTCATAAAATGTACATTTCGACACTCTCAAGGTAATCAAAATTTATAGAGTACTTTCCGTTGACGTAGAACTTAAAAATTTGAAAACTACACATATAATGCAATTTATATACTTTTAAAGATAGCCTATATTTCAAATAATACCTTGTACCTATCTACAAATGTGTAGGGAACCCTCGGTGGGCGAGTCCGACTCGCACTTTTCCGGTTTTTTTTTTATATTAAAATAGAAGTTCATTCTAAAGAAATCCTTTAAGTATATTTTTAATACCTTAAAAATATGATGGTGTTTTATTCCTTGGAAAGTACTTACCAAAAAATATGTTTTGGTGTTATTCTCACCTTGTTGATAGTAGGTACTATTTCGGTCAATAGATGGCATTACGGTTATCGGCGTTACGTAGTAGATATGTTTAATTCTTCTAAGACATCGCTACAATTCCTACCAGGTTTATGTGTTTAAGTTATATAAATGCGGTTTTGTACTTTTTCTACGTGATGTGTAAAGGAATACCTTCAGATAAACAGAAAATAGGTTCTGTTTATTATACTTTAAAACGCTCGCGTTTATGATTTGGCATACTAAAGTACCCAAAATAAAACAATAAGTTGTTATAAATATTTAAAAATATAAGGTAAAATAAGAATGTATAAAAGTTAGGAATAGATAAGATAAATAAAATCCAAAAACAATTTTATTACGACTCATGAGATTCGAACAAAAAGAATTACTTCCAACATTCGATTAGTAATTTCACAAATAGTTAGATATATTTATAGGTGTCTGTCGTTACGGGTAGTCAGACGCCAGAAAATCGACCAGCAGTCTTGCTAAAGGGTATCTCTCAGATAGGTACTGGGATGTGAAGTTCAGATAGGAATTCACTCCATGTACAAAACTGGTATTCAGCTGCATCCAGTAACGCTGGCAGCCGACCTCAATTTTGTTGGAAAACCGCTACCCAGACATATTAATATTCAATCACTCTGGGTAGTCCTTTTCAAGTCAATATTTTTCATTTTACTCTTGTTTGTACGGATATAACTACATTGTTGGTTATTAACAAAATTCTTTGTGCTTACTATACAAAAAAAAAAAAAAAAATGAACAAAAACAAAACCCATATGGTAAGATTCGAACCGCCCCGCTACGTGCTGATAAGTTTTTACTGTGAAATAGCCGTCCTTAATACGCTTCATGATTTTCTAATATGTTGTGGTTTTTTTATTCCTCGCTAAACTGTTTGGAAAAACGTCGAATAAAAATTTAATGTTATTTTAAGTACGTAGACCCCCATTTTATTATTATTTTGGCATAAAAAAACAGTTCAAAGATAAAATAAATACAAAAATAAAATCTGTTTGCGGGGTTCGAACCATGTGCACTTTCTCGTTCAAAACACACATTTTTGATTATTGCTCGTCCTCCATAGCATATAGCGTGATAATATATAGCCTATGTGTTGCCTATACCTATAAGGATCATTTGTGCAAAATTTGAACAAAATCTGTTCAGTAGTTTTCGCGCCAATCGTAATCACACATATCAAGATTTACTATTTTATTATATGTATAGATATAGATAGATAGATATAGATAGATAGATGGCAACTCAGTAAATATTATTTTGTTGCTCAATATTAAGTACCTATATTAATTCTACTAGTATTTCCAAGAACATATTCATGAATTCATTTATCATTTCCATTGTTAAAAATAAATTTTCTCACTGTATCATCCAGACATCCATCTGTCACAGTCTGACTATTTTACATTTTAATCAATCACTTAAACTTTTTAGACTAATAATGACACATAGTAGTTAGAAAAATAAAACTACGCTTCAGTGCAAATTGGTATCTTTTTAGTTTGTCTTCGTCAAATTCATAGAATTGCAAAAGGCCTCTGTGGGCACTGAAAACGGCACTGTCAGAAGTTTCCCAGCAAACCAATCGTGTCAGTGAGTATAACCATTTACCGATTGCAACTTCCCGTGACAAGTCAGAAAGTTGTTGTGACAGTCGATATTTAAAAATAATGTTTGAATACAAAAAAAAAAAATGAAAGTTCAAATTTCAAAATGCTAGGATATCAGCTAGCTAAATAAATAATTCTAGTAATAATTAAATGTACGTGTGAAACAATATTATTTCCTGCCGGAATCTGTTTGCTACAAACTTGGTATCCTCTGAATCAAAAATGAATGTAAAGGTTACTTGCCGTGTCGACGGCGCGTTACTGTTCCACGCGCGCCTCAAAGAGAGTCAGCACACAGAGGGCTTAAAGGGCCGACGTCTACCGGAGTTGCGGGACTATTCGAAAGTGATACCGCGGCTCCGGAACACAAAGGGCACATGAAGGAAAATGGATGGGTTTTAGTCAGTAGAAGTCTGACACTCCTTCCCGCTCCGCACAGAGCGGGGGAAGTCATTGGATGATTTCCCATCCCTAAAAAATTACTTCTAGTCAAGTGTGTTCCATCGTAAACCACAACATTGCTTTCCATCCTCTCAGCATTTGATCATTCATTACTCATTGTGATCAAAACCGAGTTTACATTACGCTGGCTTTCATGTCTAAGTAATGGCATCTTTTTAGGATTCCGTATCCTAAGGGTAACCAACGGAACCCTATTACTAAGTCTCCGCTGTCTGTCCGTCTGTCCATCCGTCTGTCACCAGACTTTTTTTTATACAAAACGGGGAATCTCTTGACCCAAATCTCACCTGATGGAAAGTGATGATTAGGCCGAAGATGGAAGCGAGTTTCACCCGGAATCCTCTTACACAGAGGAACTGGCTACCTCTAACTGCCGGAACACAACAATACTGTTAACATTGTTGTTATGGCGACAGACTTAGACATGATGGTGGTAGCTTGCCAGGCGGACTTAGAACAAGTCCTACCACCAACCAAACCGAGAAAAAAATTTGCCCCCGCTGGGAATCGAACCCGGGACCTCTGGGTCTGAATCAGGTGGTATAACCACTAGACCACGGAGGCGGTTAGTGTCACCTGTTTAGCACCACCCGGGGACGACGACATAGGAGTATTCGCATTATAAAACTGGTCAAAATGATTTTTCGCGTTTTTTTGCAATTTAATCGAATGAAAGACAAAGTTCAATGACATTAGATATTTATTAAAAAAAAAACTATAAATTTGCGATAAAAAAATATCATTAGTCAGACTCAAACTGTTCGTCTACATGTTCTTCGTCATCTTCGTCTTCTTCTATACTTTCTTCGGCATCATTTTCATTTGGAGGTAAAAGCGGTGTACTTTCGACCATAAGACTGATGGCTTCCATCGAAAATGGCTTACTTTTCTTGTGTAGCTTTGGTCTGCTACAACTTAAATGCGGGTCTGAACTTAGTAACAGCCTGTTTAATACATCTCCGTTACAATCGACTCGCGAAAAATTTCGAGCAAAATTTAGCCTATAATACCGTATGTGCTTTTTGCGGGCCTCTGCTGCATCTTCCGATAGTTGACCGATAGGTAGGATTGCAGTAGATATGACTTTGGCACCATGCATTAAAATTTTGTGTATAGTTGGTGACATAAGATGCCAACCATACAAATTTGTGTACATTTCAGCAGTTTCATGTGCATAGGCTCCAAATTTACCAACATCAATGCTGTTGCCACTTGAAATCACTTCTAAGATTACTTCAAATCGTTTTATTAGACCAATATTGATGCCCGTAATACGAGAAGAGCATTCCGGATCAGCAAAAAATCTTCTGGACGTATTGCCGTCATTAGTATTCCCAAATCCTGGCTTGGGAATGTCTACGAGTAGACCCATTTCTTCTTTGAAGGTAGTTTGAATCTTTTCTTTTGTTTCTTTAACAATCTTTTTGTCTTCGGCTGTTCGCGCTTGCCACTTTTTTAATGGTAATTTATAAGATAGGTGCAATAGCGAC
Source organism: Ceramica pisi (assembly GCA_963859965.1). Lineage (NCBI taxonomy): Eukaryota > Metazoa > Arthropoda > Insecta > Lepidoptera > Noctuidae > Ceramica > Ceramica pisi. The sequence continues at coordinate 3,667,365 of OY982530.1, forward strand.
TCGAAGAAACGAATTCTAGCATGAAGAATCGATAATCCAAACTTCAGTGCTTTCTCATTGACTTCCTCTGCTACAATTAATTTGTTGAAATCTTTGGAAGTCTGTTCGCAAATATAACATCTCATAGTGGATGAAGTATCAGTTGCAGCATTGCATACTTTTCCGTCGATCATGGTAAGTATCATGGTATGCTTTATTTTACCTAATCCATTAGGTGTGGGCAATTCTGTTTTTTTTTTAAATTTGCAGCTTGACTTTTGATGTACGCTATTTCATTTTTAGTAACATCTTTTGATTCATTGATAAAGCGTTTTCGTATGGGTCTGCAAAATCTGACAGAGGAAGGTACTGGGTTTTGCCATATGATTATTTTTTGTTCTCCATCAACCATTACAACTAATCTTAAAGGCACGAATGAGCTTTGAAAAATATTTGCGTCACTGTCGGTATTGTTTTCAAACTTTTGTTTATATTGCAACTGCTGCGCTCCATCACAGCCCCATTTTGAAATTAAAACCATGTTTTTCTGTTCTTCCTGTGAACAAGTATCTAAAACCTCTGCTACGTATTTATACAGACGCAATGCAGTGTGGTCAAGTAAAGCTTGTAGTTCAATCTCAGAGCACGTTTCAGTCACTCGAATCGATTGCTCATTGGGGTAACATTCTTTTTTGGCCTTTTTTATGATTGAATAACAGGGGTAGATACTCTTGTTAGCCCCGTGTATAACTTCCCACTGTCTTCTACTGAAGTCGCCTTCTACAAAGATTGCCAGAGCTCTTCGGGTGTATGTTTCTTAACAACTATTTGTTTTTGAGCAGAAGTAATAACTTTGCGAAATTTTGTAGCTCTGGTTGGCGTGGAAGTCATTTCTTTTATTAATTTTGACGCATCACTATTTCCTGAAGTGCGCTGACTCACGCCAGCAGCATACGTCAGTTCCTCGACAGGTACCTGCTCCCGTAGTACTTTTGTTTTTCGACGCTTACTGCGGTCACTTAGCTCTTCGAATGTTTTAGGTGGACGTCCTGGTTTTTGTGTAGGTTCTGCAGACCAGTAGGGCAGTTCGATCGAAGACGTGAGCCATTCTTCATTATTATTCAAGAAACGTTCATCCTTGTTACTACCGGTTGTCCATTTCTTCTTGAAGTCACTCCTGAAACACCTCAAGGCCCGACTTAAAACAGTTTTTTGATCAGTTGGACATTTAGTAATTTCCACAAGTTTTTTTTTCCATTAATGAAAACTTTTCGTCCACTTTTTTCCCCTTGAATTCTTTCAGGACGTCATATAAAGCTCTTCTGATAAATATCCTGACGGTTTTATAGGAATCTACGAGAGAAAAAAACAAAAATTACAATGTTGAAATAATTCAACTTTTACATGCATTAACTTCGAATGGATAAAAACAAAATGGCGGATTAAGGCGGACAATTTTATTGTAATATATGATTGGCATAAGCCTAAATTTCGTCTCTATAAAAGAAATGTAGCCGGACAAGACCAGACACTTAGACAAAAACACTGTTATAACAAAATTAAAAGTAAAAATAAATGCCCTTATAGGACCCGTTAAACATAGTTCCTAAACGTACAAAATACAAACAAAAAATAATAAAAATTCATTTTAAATTACGGTACGTACCTTCCACTTCCATATTCAATGAATATTTTTTCTGAAGTCAATCACACGAAAATACAATAGCGAGAGAACTAAATACCACAAACAAAAGCGTCGCGAACAAAGACGTGCGATTCCAACATTGACTGGGTTCCGACTGACTTTACGACAAGAGGCAAGTGGGGGTAGAAGTTTTATGGCGGCCGATTGACAGACTGGTTATCAAACTTAAACAAAAAATGGTTTGAACGAATTTTTGAGTAACTTGTTACTTTTGACTTTTAACCGGTTTTAACATACGAATACTCCTATGTCGACGTGTAGGGATTCGCTGAAGGGTATTCTCCTACGGACGCGGGTGACTCGGCCCCCAAAGACTGTATGTCCGTAACCAACCGTAATAGCTAGAGTTGAAATTTACACACATTGTGTATTTCTATTGCCGCTATAAAAAAAAAATAAAAAAAAATGTTTACGGAACGGAACTCTTCGTGTGCGAGTCCGACTCGCTTTTGCCTGTGTTTTTCTTTTCCAGCGTGGGGATTCCATATACTGTGGCCAAATCCTTCAGGATTGGTCGCTCCACTTACGAAAGACACTTTGAGATACTTTTTGTGTGGCTTAATCTTTTAAAACCTGTCAATTTTTTGTCCGATGGGATACTTTAAAGCGGTGCTAATCTCTTATAAGATGGTGATTGGTTTGCTGAAGTCGAATAAGTGGTTTATTTTTGTAAGTAGTGTACAGATTTAAAATTTTAAAAGCGATTTTGTAGACACAGTATTCATTTTGATTTAAAGTTTATATGTTTCTGGGTAGTTAAAATTTGTTACAGCATTCGCTGTGTTTTAGTAATATTTTATTGGTGAAAGTAATAAATTCCTTTTGATTAAACAACAGTTAACTTAAGTATGATCTAAAATGTTATTAATCCATTGCTGGTATCACTATAACTACTACATATCATAAAACAAGTCCTCCGCCTCGTCTGTCTGTGCCGAAAAAACTACTGCACCGATTTTCAAGCTGTTTTCACCATTGGATGGAGTGATTCTCGAGGAAGGTTCTAGTATAAAATTTATTAAGCGGGTGAAGCCGCGGGCATTACTTAGTTTTCTCTAAAGTATTTATGGAAAGCATTGCCACTATCAGGGCACAGTTTGATAGTAAAGATCTAACATTAATATAATTATTGCTAGCCAATCACGTGCAAAGGACTATTTTCCCAAAGCAACAAGCCCCCACTTATAGAGGACAATATTTGCTATTTCCTGTAACTCCTAAATCAACATCGAAGGTTAAATAAAAAATATTTGGCGCCAAATCTCACGGTGTTTGTCTAGAGAAAAATATTGTTGCACTCATTTACCAATTTTCCTCAAACCCATGTATATTTATGTATATAGTATGTTTATGTAACTGCCCCGTTTTCTTCATTGTTAGTTTACAAGCTATAACCGAGCGTGGGCCTAGGTTCGATGATCAGATCGGGTAAAAAGATGAACGCTAAGTTATCAAACATTTTCTTAATGTTCAATTTTCCAACATCTACAGTTTTTTTCACTTAAAAAATAAACCAACCAGAAAAACGGGTTTATATCCTAACTAACTGACCCGCGCCACTTTGTGTCACATTTTCCATTAATGCTCCGCTCCTATTTTTCTTAGCGTGATTATATCTTACCTTCATCGATAAATAGGCTATCAAACACTGAAATAATTTTTCAAATTGGACCAGTAGTTCCTGAGATTAGCGAAACAAACAAACAAACTCTTCTGCTATATAATTTTAGTATAGATCAACACACAGACGAAAGAGCTGGACGAGAAAGCTAAAATTTGGCATGTGGTTTCCTTGGGAAGTTTAGGGGAGCACTAAGAAAGTATTTCCCGAAACTCCTACGGGAACGGGAAAAAGCGGGATTTGCGCGTACGAAGTCGCGGGAAAATGCTAGTATTATAAATTTCATCCACAAATCTTTCACGACCTTTAGACAAGTCACAATAAGGTAAGGTAAGATTTCTTAACATTTTTCTTTAAAAATAAACTTCAATAAATCTAAATATTTTTTTTAAATAATTGTTACGACTAAACTTTACCCAAAATCGTTACATCATCATATTTATTTAATAGAGAAAATTTTAAACCACGTGGGTGTTTGCCTGCTGGCAATTGCGCTTCAAAATCTGGCTCACTGAAATTCAAACACACTGAGCTACGTTTTAAGCTTTAACGGCCCGAGGCTTTGCGGGTTTCAAATTTATACGTCATAACCTCACCCAAATATAGGAGAGAGTTTGGAAAAATGTTCGGTAAATTCTGACAATTATAGCAGTTCATATCTGTCAAAGTTTTTTTTATCTTTTTGTCTGTTTTAAAAGGTATTTTTTTCGTTTATGTCATGTAAGGTTAACGGACTGCGTAAAATGTGGGGGCCGAGTCACCCGCGTCCGTAGGAGAATACCCTTCAGCGAATCCCTACACGTGGTCCTCGGGTGGTGCTAAACAGGTGAAATTAACCGTCTCCGTGGTCTAGTGGTTATTATACCACCTGCTTCAGACCCAGAGGTCCCGGGTTCGATTCCCAGCGGGGGCAATTTTTTTGCTCGGTTTGGTTGGTGGTAGGACTTGTTATAAGTCCGCCTGGCAAGCTACCACCATCATGTCTAAGTCTGTCGCCATAACATCAATGATAACAGCATTGTTGTGTTCCGGCAGTTAGAGGTATGATAGCCAGTTCCTCTATATAAGAGGATTCCGGGTGAAACTCGCTTCCATCTTCGGCCTAATCATCACTTTCCATCAGGTGAGATTTGGGCCAAGAGTTTCCCCGTTTTGAATAAAAAAATAAAAAAATGGTTCTGTATACTCGTAGAGACAAGTGACAAGCATGTTATGTCTGGAAAGGAACTACTAACCAATTGTGCTCCATTTAAGCATAAATCATATTTATTTTGCAAACTAGTTATATGTTACTCTTTGGTCTTATTATTCTAGATGAGGCCGCTGTTTCCTAGCTGACTACCCTTAGAAGAAACACTGAAACAAACTCAGAAATAGCTTCGTTTAATCTATACTTATAATAAATCTGTAGAGAGGTCAATTCTGTACATGAAATATATTTCCAAAATAACTATCAGGGGGTAATAAGGGATCGATACTAATGCCAAAAATGCAATCAGTAAATTTTTTGTCTGTCTGTCTGTCTGTCTGTCTGTCTGTCTGTCTGTCTGTCTGTATAACCGTTATAGAAACAAAAACTACCTGACGGATTTTAACGAAACTTGATACAATTATTATTCATACTCCTGAGCAGGTTATAGTATACTTTTCATCACGCTACAATCAATAGAAAAAATGAAAAAAAAAAATGAAAATGTGAAAGTTTGGTTGTTTGTTACTCAATCACGCCAGAACGGCTTAACGGATCTTAATGAAATTTAGAACAAAGATAGATTATAGTCTGGAATAGCACATAAGCTACTTTTAATCCCGGGAACATGTTCCCTAGGGATCACGCGGGCGAAGCCGCTGGCAGAAGCTAGTAAGGATTATTTTTGTGGTCGCGAACGCACAGGCAGGCGGCTAGCTTGGCGCCTAGAGGCTAGCGAGTAGCTTCGGAAAACGGCTTACGACAGTTTGCAATATCCTTTAATAATTATAATGTCGAGGGGAAGATGATTATAATTTCGCTTTACACCAAACGAGTAATGTTACTCAATCACGCCAGAACGGCTTAACAGATCTTAATAAAATTTAGAACAAAGATAGATTATAGTCTGGAATAGCACATGAGCTACTTTTCATCCCGGGAATATGTTCCCTAGGTATCACGCGGGCGAAGCCGCTGGCAGAAGCTAGTCGTGAATAATGTATGAAAACCATATAGGTCCACGTCTGTGGCGGACTTTTGAGGAAATCCGATTTGAGTGGACCTGTCCAGACAGTGCAGTCATTTGTCAGTTATCATGCAGCTCAACTCAAAACTTTGAGGAGCTCAAAGATCCGACGAACAATACCAAAGTAAGTACATTTGGGTAAGTCACAAAATGTACTCAAACCGTAGTCAGTCATGAAACTTATCTTAAAAAATCGACTTACGTAGTCCTCACACTTACAATACTTAATTACAATAATTAAACCATGTGGATTAGTTTCTGAGATTGGTCTTCAGAAGAAAAAACCACGCAGATTTGAGTAAACCTGTCGAGTCAGTGCAAAACATTTGTTTGTAGTCATGTAGCTCAACTCTGATCTACTTAGGAGCTCAACGTTTATGAACAATACAAAAGAAACGACATTTGGGTTCTCAAAACACTCAAGACGCCATTGGATTTTGATTATAAATAGACGTGATCAATGATGACGGATCCTTCTTAAATTGCGTTCGAGTCACTCTCTTGTCTCGCTCACAATCCCGATGAAAACTCAAACTGCTCAATCACTGAAACGATGAAGCCCTATGGTGATTACTTAGAAGACTCGTCTGGAACGTAAGGCATACCTACACCCATCCCGCCATTTTTATCTAAACAATCTTTCACAGGCATAAATAATTATAATCAGTTTCAAGAGACCCAGAAACACATTAAAATCAACAAAAAACCCACTACTTTAAGCTCAAAGTGCTTCAATTTAAACTGCAATCTCAATAAAAACCACGAAAAACAAACATTCATTCGCTTTTTATAGTAAAACAAAGAAAGATACCAATTCCCCGTGTTTGAGTAAGCGTGAAAGTTGAAAAAAAGGCAGGTAGTTTTGCGGGCAAAGCAGGGAGGCTAGAGACAGGCTTGCTACAAAAGCAACTAAAAATACTAGTTAAAAAGCGTAGTTTTAGCTGGGAATGTTTGCCCGACCCACTTTATTAGGCCCCGTGCACTGTGGGGCCATGAAAGTCGATGTATTAGCTGTGTGTGCTGATTTGTATCAATTATTAGAACAAAAAAGAAATAAAAAGGAAGATCCCTAATCTCTTCAAAGTTAGAGTGAACAGGCTTTTTCTGGGTAAGCTCCCTTCATAGTTGTCTACCTGTCTGTCAATTCAAGACTCGAGCGTTAAAAGCAATCCACCTCAAGTGAAATAAAAATACAAAACTGGCAGGCATACAAAGTTATAAACCTAAACTAAAATTTCTCAAGACACGTGTAGATTGCTTTTTTATAATCTGCAAGATAAAGGTGTTTACAGGGGGTCAATTCTACTAATTTTCAAGCAACGTTCGCATTCAACTTTTGTAACATAACACCTACTTAATAATTTACTGTATGCAAATTAAAATGTTTTTTTTTTATGAAAGTTTATGGGACGCTATTATACTTAACTGACAAATATTTCGTTTACAGTGCAATCTCTCATACAAAACCAAAACTCATTCACAACATGTTCAAAAATTCTTACCCTTCCCGCTCATTTCATGGCCCTGAGAATGTTCGCAGAGTAGTTTCCGCAAACCCGCGGTTTGTTTATTTAAAACTTTTTTCTCCGTGAGGTGTGGTCGCCTGTTCTGCAATTTGATGACGTCAGCAGACAGATATGACGAACGCATTCGTAATTCAACGCCAACGCCATGGGCAAAGGATTTTTGAACAGTTTTATTTAGGGAAAATATAAAATACTGTTTGGCTTGGAGACAAAAATTGTAGTGGGTTTTATATGGTGCTGATTTTTTAATGATGTGTCTGCTTTGAAAACTTATTTCATCTTCGTATTAAGAAGTAACACCGTCATGTTCTGTACACATTATATCAAATAATATTATAATTGATTATTTTGAAACTTAGTCTGAAAAGTGACGAAAAGTCGACAACTCTGTTCTACGTAATATAAAACTGTAATAAAATATTTAAGGTCAAATCTCAGTAATTTCGGTAGTTTCAATAAGGCTTTCCTGAAACATTTGAAAAACATATATATATATTTATTTATTTTTTTCTTTCCTGAAATGACGTTCACTAAGAGGTACTGAGGCATAAAGACTAGGCACCTTTCCAAACGCTAGTATTTTCTGACATTTGTTCTCGTCTTTTTGGTCCTCATTATGGCCACCGCCACCGGGTCAGATATGCTTGCGGTCTGATATACAATATTTTTTTTTGAAATTTAGTAATTATTTCAATGAAATAATTGTTATTCTTCTTGTCGCTCTTCTGCAGATTGTACTTCGGAGAGTGTGCCCAAGAACTCCACGACCTCATCCCACCGGCCCCCTTCTACCATTAGCAACTTACCATCCTTAGCTTGTTGCTATTTCAACAATTTTCACTAAGTTTCTCAACCTCTTTAATAATGCGCACAGCAAAGGAGTGGAACTCTCTGCCAGCGTCTGTGTCTCCGACTGCTTACAACCCTAATCTCTTCAAAGTTAGAGTAAACAAACTCCTTTTGGGTAAGCTCGCTCCATCGTAGACTTTGTCTCCGTCATCTCTGATCAAGAATTAAGAGCAAACCAATAACAAAAAAAAAATATATATATCGAACAATTAGTTACGCAGTGGGAGCCGAGACGACGGGCGTAGTCGCATAGGAAAGCCTAGGCGTTTTGATTTGAGCGAATTGATGATTGGATATAAAAAAATACCAGAGGGCTAATTCACGTAATTATATGACGCACCGATTAAATTTTGGTGGAGTTAAGTTCAAGTTTGAGTGATAACCGGAATTCTTGTAATCTTTAAACTGCGCATAAGCTGCGCGTGAACTGCACGACAGCTAATCTCTACCAAACGTTCTTATGTTGGAGAGAAAAAATATTACTCATTTCAATGAATAAATGTCGTTATTATAATATAAAAACTTAAACTTATAAGCTGTAATTTTGAGACGTTAAACAAAAAGTAGAATACCGATCATGTTGCATTCCGAAGCAGGCACCAAAGACGCGCAACAGTAGAATGCCGTAATTGCCGTTCCTCTGTGTAAGAGGATTCCGGGCGAAACTCGCTTCCATCTTCGGCCTAATCATCACTTTCCATCAGGTGAGATTTGGGCCAAGAGTTTCCCCGTTTCGTATAAAAAAAAAAAAAAAACTTGACGTGAGCGTGTCTGACAGCGGTAGAGAATACGAAAAGCGTTGTTTTGATCGAAACTTAACTTTAACTGCACTGCAACAGCACTTATTTAGTTACGTGAAATTAGCCTACAAGAAGAGTGGAAGGCTATGAAGGAGACCTTTGCCCAGCAGAAGGATAATAGTTTGAAAAAAAAAAAACAATTGAAAATCGTCAAACCTGCTACGTTGTCACACTGAGTAATAAATTACAAAAAAAAATCTAAAATGTTTAATTCAGTCCTAGTTTCTGAAATGGAACAAATTCTTACTTTTTCAAATATTCCATTTTTCATTTCTCTTTGACATGGTCCCTTGAGGGAGTCTACAATTCTTTGACAAGGTCAAACTGTTTGAAAGTTACACAATAACATTTAGGTACATTAAAAATAAAGACTTCAGAAAAAAGAAAATACTTAAGTTATTTTGGGTTTATTCCTGTTTTTTACTCTGACCCTAAAGGTCTGTACATACCGGTGTAACAGGCTGTAATGTACCATTCGCAGCGCAGCATACCTAACGTCATAAATCGTAAATCGCAACTTTTGCTTATAATATAATACCTACAGGTTTGTACAAAACCCTTGGTGCGCGAGTCCGACTTGCACTTGGCCGGTTTTTTTAATTTTGTGTTTTCGTGCGTTACTTCTGGCAGAATAAATGTACTTTTTTAACATAAAAACATGTTTTATTTTAAAAAATCTGAAAATTTAAAATAAAAATGAAATCTGTTTTCTTCATGTTAAGCAGTACACAGGCTGACTCCTTGCAAGTACAGGCAGACACAAGGCATACTTGTTCAAAATGTGTACTTCTATTACTAAGCCTCGGCTGACGTTCGTCCATCCGTTCGTTTTTTTGACAGTAGGCTGTATCTTTAAGAAACAGATAAGGGACAACTCACATTTATTCAGCTCTATTCAACATATGCCCATTGAAAACAACGTTTTTCTATGGAGACGCGTACGCGTCCGTTCAGTTTACCGCGTCTATTCAACTTTCGCGGCAAAAAAGTATACAATGAGGACAAATGTGTTATTAGGGTGATTCTTTGAACATGTGCATATCACGCGGCCCTCACCAAATAACTACTTAGTGAGATATAAAGTTATGTTTTTTTTTTTATTTCACGAAAAACATAGTTCCAGCTCTATGTACAGAAGTACATAATATATTCTATTCCTATTGTTCCTAAATCTATAAAAGCTGTAATTGGAAGCATTATTTGAAGTTAATTTACGAATCCTGATATATGTCTATCTTAAAATATTCACCCATTATCATGCGAGTGTTATAGATAGTGTTAAGCACTGTTCTGAAGTTGTCGTTTTCTCATTCTAACAACGCTGTACAATGACGTATTAGATATATAGGCACGTCATAAACCAACATCGCGGCGCTTAAAAACGGCGAAAATACTAGGTAGCTACTAATACGCTTGAAGAAAGGGAAATAAAATATATCACCGTACGGCGGGATGCCTGTTGCTAGAGGGAGATAAATATAAATCTTCAGTTACGTCACAGGATAAGCAATAGTCAAATTGACATCAAAAGAAACGTAGTTTCGCGCGACAGGTTGGTGCGTAACTAAGCGCGATGTGGCCAATTGGCTTCATTTCATGTTGTCATTTTAGAGTGCGGACAACGTATCTATAGTTTTATATATCATTGACGCTGTACGCGACTGATAGAAGCAGAACTGTATAATTAATGTTACCAAAATCGTTCAGCGAAACGCGAATGGAGCTGAGTAGTCCCTTTATAGTTGAAAGGAGATTGGCAGAAACCCATGTATTTTCAGTACCACATAAAGGCTTAGCGTTTCATAGAATGAATATATGGATTTGAATGCTAATATAGAGTACAACAGAATATGTAATGGTAAGCCATACATTAGACTTGGGGTTATTTAATTGATTTTAAACATAACCTCAAAATGGAACACCAAAAATAATTCTTAAAGATACCTACCTACATACTTTGTAACTAAAGGAAAACCCTTAAAAATCATACATTTTAATCAGATAAAGTGTATAGATTGTACTTTAATAATTATAGAAAGATTTTTGAGTTACTAGTAGATGTTACAGCAAGGTGTTCTTAGTTGCGTGGAGGCGCAACGCCGGGGCGAGACTCCTCTGCCGCTGCAAATCGCAGCACGGCGGACGGAGCTCCGGCAGAATCTCATGGCGGTATGGAGACAGCGACTGTCGCAACCCAGCGTTGGGCACGCCACAATTGTGGCTATAAGTCCCCTCTTTGAGAAGTGGCTAGAGCGGCGCCACGGCGTCCTCACCTTCCGCCTGACGCAGGTACTCACCGGACACGGTTGTTTCGGAAGGTACCTGTTTCGAATTCAGCGGGAGGATACGCCCGGGTGTCAACACTGCGAGGATCGCCCGGAAGATACAGTGGAGCATACGGTGGAGGTCTGCCCTGCGTGGGTGGAGCAACACTGTGTCCTCGTTGAGGCAATCGGCGGCGGCAACCTCTCGCGTCCGGCCCTGGTTCAAGCCATGAACCGGAGCGAGCAGGCATGGGAAGCGGTCACCTCCTTCTGCGAAGCAGTAATGCAAGCGAAAGAGGAGGCCGGACGTGTGAGGGAGACCTCGCGCCCCGGCCGCCGCACCAGAAGAAGACGCCCCGGGCGTCGGGAGTCGCAGGGCGATTCCCGGCCACCGTACCTGCGCCTGGGGCCTGCGGAGGGCGAGCATTGGGTGGCTCGCCATCTGATCAGAATCAGGCCCGGGTCGACGGCGCGCTGTGTTCCACGCGCGCCTCAAAGAGTTGTCAGCAAAGCAAGTGGGGCCCGCTAGGGCCAGTGCCTGCCGGGGTTGCGGAATATGTTCGAAAGAGTCACCGCGGCCCTGGAACGCAAAGGGCATTAAGAGGAACACGGATGGGTTTTAGTCAGTAGGAGTCTGACACTCCCTCCTGCTTTACCCAGAGCGGGAAGAGTCATTTGATGATTTCCCATCCTTAAAAAAAAAAAATGTTCTAAGTTGAGATAAGGAAACGGCAAATATAGGTAAGAAGATTTTGAATGATTTTAGGCTATCCAGTTGCTGTGACGTCACTTATAATAGTAATAACGTTCCTCTAACGGGATTTGAATCTGTATCCAAGATGGTCCATGACCCACCCACAAGATGGTCGTCAACAGGACAAAAGATAATGAATAATTAAATAGAATAGGTAAAAATGCAACCATAGTATTCATAAAACTTTTTATTGTAATGTTAACAATACATTGTCAAGAAATACCGCAGGGGGGGTTGTTCCTTCGTGTCGAGCGTATGCGAAATACACAGTTATAACAGTTACAACAGTCGCCGATGATGGAGCTTTGACCTTGCTGTTACCTTTCAACGGCTATGAAAACAAAATATGTGATCCGCCCCACATGACGGGATTTTATTTTTGCTCTTAACAAAAATGGATTTTCTCCTCCTAAACTGCTCAAATCCAGCTGGTCGCGATCTATTTCGGGTGTGTACATTCCTTGAAAGCGGAAATGTTCTCCAACGTATGATCTAGCTTGACGGATCTAGCATGTGCCACACGCAAACAACACCAATTCTTCCAAGGAGAGCCGTGGGAATTATTGTATATTTGAGGCATCTATATTCGGAAACATAATACTGCGACGATTCAGGCGCTCCATGGCTATAATCGCTAATTCGTTCTCTAAAAATAAACGTTCATTTATTATATTTTACATTATTTGAGCATTTCTTGGGTCAGTAAATCGAGTTCCAAATGCATTTAATACAGCACAAGCAGTTTTTAAATCTTTCATAAGATGAGGACTCGCTCGATTGAATATTCTTGTCTGAAGATTTTGAAATCTCTCTTTATCTGGGCACACAACGGGATCGACATTCTCAGATTTGAAGTACAAACAATGTTATATAAGATTCCTATCACCAGTTCCGTCCTGCACAAAAGTATAATCAACTGAACGCAAATTGTAATGTTATAGCAACATGGTGGCTGAAAATTCACATGGTTCACACTTCATTTATAGACGCATATGAACACTACAAATATCCCAAACGACGAACTAAATAGGACACCTACATACAACACAGAAATATGACGTTTTGCCTACATATTTTTTGTATTTGACATAAAGTGACAGCTGGGTTGCCAAATATTAATTATAATTTGAATCGAAATAAGTTTGGCTCTATTTTATGCGTTTTGTTGTGGATTAATGCGTTTTGTTTTTGTAACGGGGTAGCACACTAAAATCATGTTTTTTTAATTACTACCAACAACTAATTAACCATTTTAGCTTGGAAAATAACTACGGATAAAAGACCTATAATTTGCATATAAGAAGATTTTGGAACATTTAGATTTAATGAGGGTACCCAAGTCGCCAATCTTCTTTCCTAAGTGTGATTTTCTATTGCCGCTGTAACGTCACATAATGAAAATTCAATTAAATTTAAAAAAAAAAAACTAGAAGGGGCTCGCATAAAGAAAACGTGTTTTTTCGGTACTAAACTAGGATGGTTTTGCATAAAAATTAACGACTAAACAAACATTTTACAATCAACATAAACAAACAAACGTTGAACACATCGATGCAAAACTTTTAAACCACCTAAATCAAACATTTTCTCCGTACAGACTAAGTAATATTTTCTTCGCAATAAAATACTGTCAACTTGATTTATTCGCCGGTGTACTTACGTGAAAAATACTCCAGCGTCGAACCGGTCATTGACCCTACGATCCATCTTCGTCATTCGCGTTTTGATCTCCTAATTGTTTTTTTTTATTGCCAAGATTAATGTGATTTTAGAAACTAGGGCATGAATCGAAACCTAAGCAATTAGTGCTTAAACAAGAAATGTTATTCTTGGAATCTATATCTATATATAAAACAAAGACGGGTTTGTTACAACACTTATAACTCGAGATCTGCTGAACCAGTTTTCTTGGTTATTGATTCGTTGGATTTGTCTCCGACCCGAATAACAGAATCTTAAAAACAATGAAAACTCGATATGTGCAACGAATACTTAATTGACGGGAGCGAAGCCGCGGGGGACAGCTAGTCTATATATATAAAAGCAAGTCGTGTTAGTTACACTATTTATAACTCAAGAACGGCTGATAGCTGAAAATAGCTGAAAATTGGTGGGTAGCTTAGAATCAGGAGACGGACATAGGATAGTTTTTATCCCGGATTTCCTACGGGAACGGGAGCTATGCGGGTTAAACGGGAGCGAAGCCGCGGGGGACAGCTAGTAAGTTTATAAATGGCAAGAGAATAAATAAAACCTTGATTTTGACCTTGATGATAAGTCAAAGAAGGTTTTTATAACAGTTGGTAGGAGTTTTAAAACCTGGAGAAACTTGTTAAGGATTTGTCATCTTTCAGTTTATAATATTCAAAGTCCTACTTCCGCCGGCTGATCTCGGTAAGCATTGCACAATTGTCCCATCTTTGTGCCAAATCTACTACTAACTTTCACATTCGCATCTCAATAGGAAACGTCAAAAATGTATGAAAATTAAGACTTTTCAGGGTTCCGTAGCCAAATGGCGAAAACGGAACCCTTATAGATTCGTCATGTCTGTCTGTCTGTCTGTCTGTCCGTCCGTATGTCACAGCCACTTTTCTCCGAAACTATAAGAAATATGCTGTTGAAACTTGGTAAGTAGATGTATTTTGTGACCCGCACTACCACCATTGATGCCGTAGAAGTGACAATATGTTGGGCAAACTAAATTTAAACGACTGTCGTGCCAGTGACACGAGGAAGAAAAACAAGAAGTCAAATGTAAGTTCTCTATTATTATTAAGCATGCTTTGGTTAAGCATTTTAAATTCTCAATTCGTGAAATGCGTGCAATGTATGATCCTAAACTTAGAGTATTTTTATGCAACTCTCAACTCAAACAGCAACTGCCAAACCCAACAGAAAGACAGAGTGCACACAGCAATAAACTACATTATATCTTTGTGCCGCTTGAAACGGCGCCGCGTAATGCTATATTGACCATCGTCCTTGTAAATACAGTTGTGAAGTACTGCACTTTTTTATTGTAGAGTTGATGGCGATTCGGTTCTAGAGTGGTTTGGGTGCAAATGGTAGGAAGATATTGGTGAGTGGTAAATTATAGCTGAATGTATGCCTGTTCTCACTATCACTATGCGAAACTTTTTTACTAGTCTTTAGAAACAGCGTTTTTCTATTACTAAGATCATTACCGTTTTCACTTTTCATATAAATAATATCTTTTTATTCACAGTAATACACCCAGTAGAACGAAGTCACGGAAAATCACAAGATCTTCAGTATTTGAAACAAGAGAACCCACAGCAATCTAATCGAAAACTATTCAACCAGTAACAGAGAAGCTCGAGGTATTTCATACGGAACAGAAACGTAATATCTATCCATTGCAAACGCTGCAGGAAATCACGAGGAAATTCACTTGTTTATAAACGACAACCTGTGTCTGAGAATC
This sequence comes from Ceramica pisi, assembly GCA_963859965.1. Lineage (NCBI taxonomy): Eukaryota > Metazoa > Arthropoda > Insecta > Lepidoptera > Noctuidae > Ceramica > Ceramica pisi. The sequence continues at coordinate 3,682,527 of OY982530.1, forward strand.
GGAAAACAATGTTGGAAACTAAGAATCTAGAATTCTTGACATAGAGTTAGAGCAGTTTTGAGGAGCTCGTGGCTAAATAACAACAGCCGCACGGGTCAATTTTTCAAGGTTAAGCAACACTTGCCAAGGTTGGTCTGTGGATGGGTGATCATCTTAACATACCGAGTTTCCTCCGTGCCTCGGAAAGCACGTTAAGCCGTTGGTCCCGGCTGTCATTTGTAGATCTTTGACAGTCGTTACGGATTGTCAGAAGCCAGTAAATCTGACTCTAGTCATGCCAAGAAATACCGTGTTACCCAGTTAATGGGTTGTAGAGGTCTTGTAGGCAGCCGCACCTCGTAAAATACTGGTATTCAGCTGAATCCAGTTTGACTGGAAGACGACCCCAATGTAGTTGGGAAAAGGCTAGGCAGATGAGTTAGAGCAGATTTTCTCGACAATAACACAATTTATGTTTTGTACTAATGAAAAAAAAAATTAACATACCCCGACTTAGATAAGTTGGGGTATGTTATTTTTTTTTTCAAACTAATAACAACATACCTATAGATATAGGTATGTTATTATTTTGTAATTGGTGTGCTTTGTTGGCCGAAATAAACGTTATTAATAGTGAAACAATTGTGCCGGTTCTACTAATTCCAGATTCGCATCTCAATCACAAACTGTCAAAAATGTGTAGTGACACAGTACCTGTCACAGTTACCAGCGAACCACAAACCACCATACCGTACTACCTTATCATTACACAATACCAATTACCAATACCTCAGAACCAATTACCACGTTTTACCAATTTACGTTTTATCGACAAACTCTGATAAAGAAACAGTGAAGCAGCACGTTTTGACGTATCCCTATAAAGAAATATGATAAGCTTGTAAGCGCAAGCAGAGCAAAGCAGAAGCACCCTCCGTGATCTTCACTTCAAGCTTCAGAACCGCGCAGTTGGAACTCGTGGGCTAGTGCAGAGATCTTCACTCGTCGAACGCTCCCGCCGAAACGGATCAAGCTCTTTTTTTTTTTTTTTCGGACGGTCCACTCGCAGTTGTATAGCAGACCGTTGTGCCAGACCTTGTCGAAAGCTTTCGCTATATCGAAGAACAGGGCTCCCGTCATGTGACCACGTTGGAAGCTGCCGCTGATATGCTCAACGATGCGGTAAACCTGTTGGGCGCACGAGTGATTGACTCTAAAGCCAAACTGCTCGTTGGGAATGAGGCTCTTGCGTACAGCGTAATCTTTGAGACGCTTATAAATAAGCCTCTCGTAGATTTTGCCGAGAGCGCGGAGCAGACTGATGGGGCGGTAGGAGGACGGGGAGGACTTGGGCTTGCCTAGTTTGGGAATACCGATAACGGTGGCCTCTTTCCACTGTTGCGGGAACATGTTGTTGGACAGAGCGCCATTGAAGACGGCGGTCATCAACATGATGAGGGTTTCGGGGAAGAGAGAGAATACCCTGTTGGTGATTCCGTCAGACCCAAGAGCTTTCCTGGGTTTGAGATTCCCAATGATCTCCTCCACTTCGTCAGGAGTGACGGGGGGGAGAGGGTCATCGGGGTCCTCAACAGATGGAAGGGAGGTCCTACGCTCGACCTCGGCATCGACCTCAGCGAAGTGAGCCGGATCGACTGGGTTCAAGCTTGGGGAACACTGGGACTCTAGACTGTCGGCCAGGCATTCGGCTTTCTCATCGTCGTCAAAAGCGACGGAGTTATCGGGGCGGGTGAGGGAGGATCGCGCTCAACGCACCACTCATATTTATAGATTCGCGACAGAACAGTGCCGTGTGCAAAACAGCGCCGCGCGCCCCACGCGCGTCTCACCCTACGCGCGTCACTACTGGTAGATTTAACGTAGTGTATTAAGAATGATTTTGTATATAAGTAGGATGTTTTAGCAAATAAAGATCAGAGTTAATCAGACCTCCATCTAGCTTGTTTTATTTGCAAGGTAATATCCACAGCACTAAAAATGTATTAAAATTAAGGCTTTTTCAGAGTTTGCGATTGATATGCGAATGCGAAAGTTGTTTAAAAATTAGTAGAATTTCTCTCTGATATAACTACAAATTCTCAATTGTTGACTTTTCCTTTATTTGTACTATAAGAACTTTCTTCTAGCCAATCAAGATTCTAGCTCAACGGAAGTCCCCTATAGGTTTTGATTCCCTTGCAAGCGTCTAAGCATACGGTGCAAAAATAGCCTTAACTTTAGATTGCGTTGACTTAGAAGTTTGATTTTGTCCATGCTGCAAAAGGTAACAGACCTGAGTATTTGGTTCATCCGTCATTATGAATCTCTTGTTGGTCTTTTACGTTATGTGCAATCGTTGCTGTTACAAATACCCACCCACACACTAGCTTGAAGGTTAAACAAATATGTCACCAATATAACACAAGAATCTATGTTTTTAGCTTCTGTACCGGCCTATCGCTCGATCAGGCTATTAGGTCTTTTCCCGCCCATCATCTGTAGTTAATGGCTGAGATTGGGCACAGAGTGAGTTACGATCAATATAGACACAATAAAATAGTAAAAACGATACCTAGTTATCTGCTTACCAAAGAATAAATTTCAACTTTATCTAAAAGAGATTAACGATGTTTTGGTTTGTTCATATTGGCCATTATGAACATATTTTAGATCCAGGTAAGTTATATTGTTGCGGATTTTGTTCGGAAGAGTTCATACCTTAAGCCAGCGTTTCCCAAACTGTGGGTCGAGACCCACTGGTGGGTCGCGCGACGGAATGCTAGATGGGCCCTGACCTGAGAAGCCGATGCTGAAATAGTGACAAAATACATGGAAAAAAATACATAATTTTCGTTGAAAAAATCCCTTATTCATAAAAGTTACGCCTTTTTTCTTCATGACGGCCAAGAGGTAAGGCTTGAATTTGGTTGTGTTTGTTAGGTGGGTCGCGGTCCACTCAACTTTGGGAACCACTGCCTTAAGCGTTTCCAAACGTCGTTTATAATGCGCACAGCAAAGGAATGGTACTCTCTGCGGCGTCTGTGCTTCCGAGCGCTTAAAACAAAACCCAAATTTGTTCAAAGTCAGAGTGAACAAGCTCCTTCTGGGTTAGCTCGCTCCATCGTAAACTTTGTCTCCGACATCTCTGACCAAGACTAGATACAAGAGCAAATACATAACAAAAAAAAACTCCACACTTATAGCATATTTGTGGGTTTGTTCACGAGGCCCAACCTAAAGTATCATGCATTTTTCCGTGGTAAAAAGTAACCTGCGATATTCAGCGATAGTAATGTCATTGTAAAAATGCTCATAAAATAAAAAGTACTCAGCCAAACTAAATGAAATTTGTACAGGACTAAATGGCAAGTATGCCGCACTGAAATAAAAAAGAATTACAGAAATCGTATCAGAAACCTAGGAATAATCGGTGTATATACATAAAAATATACCTATCGAATTAAGAACTTTCTCCTTTTTGGAAGTCGTTTCAAGAAAATCGTAATCTTTTCAGAATTTCCAGAGATCGTTCTAGGGAAAGCGTACTACCCAGACTGGACAAAGAACTCTCTTTCCACTTTTTCCATCTTGCGCAAAGCCGAGTATAGTTTTGGAGATTAGGTACCTTTTAAAACCATATTACCTGTTACCACAGAAAATATTTTTAATTACACAGATGTCGAAAGTAAAACAATTAAAACTTTAAATTTTATTCCGTTGTCCATTCAAACTTTACCTACCTATCTACCTATGAACTACATTTAGTGTTTGCTTTTAGTTTAACAACTGTTTATTCATATGAAATTAAGTGAGTCAATATCATGCGACACGACAGCAAGGTAACATCCTCGTGTGCTTACTAGAACACCTACCTAAATGTCATTCAACCTTGGTTATCACAGGCGTGAAAAGACCACTAGTATTACCTCCTTGCACCAAGGACCTACATAGTAGTGTTGACGTCATCTTGCCAGTATTTTACATTTTGTATTTAAAAAATAACTACATTCAATTTTAATCATAACGTTACACAATTTTTATCAGTCATTTACATACAGTCAATGAATATCGGCGTGTGTGTACGAACCTTAGGGCCCTTTTTCTGTCATGCGTGTTTTTGCCCGCGCATCGATCTGGTCCGCATGCGGGTGGTAGCACGCTCCTGGCCACCAGCATGACAAAGATTTCGTTTGCCACTGCAGTATCGTGCGTGTCGCCAGTGACGCGGGTCCCATGCATGTTCATAGACTATGACCATGCGTGCTTCCCGCGTTACAGTAAAAACAACACTGAAAACAGAAGAACGCCGCCCGCATTCGGATAGCACGCAGGCGAGCTATGCGCCCACATTCAATCGGCATTCCACGCGCGTGGTGCCTGCATGATAGGAAAAACATGTATGAAATCATAGGATGCGAGGGGCGAAAACACGTATGACAGGCAAAGGGCCCTAAGGTTCGTACACACACGCCGATATTCATTGACTGTATGTAAATGACTGAGTCGCGCCAGACCTGACGTGACTGACGTGAGTTTTAAGGGTCGTACACACACCCCGATATTTTATTGACTAATTCACCTATATGACTCAAACACGTGACTGACGTGTGAAATCGATACCGGTATCAAACAACTTCCAAATTATTTAATACTAGCTTTTGCCAGCGGCTTCGCCCGCGTGATCCCTAGGGAACATGTTCCCCGGATTAAAAGTAGCTTATGTGCTATTCCAGACTATAATCTATCTTTGTTCTAAATTTCATTAAGATCCGTTAAGCCGTTCTGGCGTGATTGAGTAACAAACAACCAAACTTTCACATTTTCATTTATTTTATTTTTTTTCTATTGATTGTAGCGTGATGAAAAGTATACTATAACCAACTCAGGAGTATGAAAAATAATTATACCAAGTTTCGTTAACACGTTGACTGCCGTAGTGTAAATGAGAAAAATCAGTAAAAAACTTTTTGATGAAAATAGGTGGGTAATATCAATATTTTATAATATATCTAATTTAGGATTCGATCAGAAGCTGCGTTTCATAATTATTTCGAAAAAACTACATGAGGCCACCGGTGACCTACGTGGCGCCGTGATAGTAAAAATGTGAATTTCCATTACGGGGCGCCGGGGCGGGCACATCTCCGGTCACCCGCACCCCGCAATCGTCTGTTAGCGCTTGGACGGTGCACCCGTGACGGACGCTCGTGCTTTTTAATTTGTAAGATTTCGTGATTCAACATGGAGATTAGTAAAGATTTCGACGTAAATTTTATAGATATTTCATTAGATGATTTGCGCGACATTGACTTACTAGAAGCTAGTATTTTTGATGAAATTGCTAGAAAAAATGATTTGAGTGAAAATGAAGAATCAGAGATTGAAGATTATAATATCTATCCTTCAAAAAAACGCAAACGTATATTTATTCCTAGTGAATCTGAGAGTGAAATTGATGACGTGGAAAAATTTGTGAATGAAAATATTGATAGATTTAGAATTTGTAAAGAACGTCCAAATGAACCATATTTTTGTTTAATTTGTTTCAATAAGTTAAATTTCTTCGTTTAATTTGTATTTTAGAAAACCTAGTTACTTGTTTTTTACTTATATTTCACACATTGATAAAAATAAATCCTTGATTTTTGTGACGGTTATGTTTTTCTCTTACTTTCTTCATTTTTGTCCCACATTTCTCACAATTTCATAAACACGCCGAAACCACGCTGTAGTAACAGTCTACAGCGCCACTCCGGCCACTGGCATACACTAAATGTACGATAAACGTGGCCACCGGCGTAATAATTCTGCCCAAAAACAGGTCTGTCTTGAGGTCACCGGTGACCAACACGGCGCGTAGATACAAGACGGGGTCCGGTCACCGGTGACCGGGCTGGCAGTCAACGTGTTAAAATCCGTCGAGTAGTTTTTGTTTCTATAGCGGCTATACAGACAGACAGACAGACAAAAAATTTACTGATTGCATTTTTGGCATCAGTATCGATCCCTAATCACCCCCTGATAGTTATTTTGGAAATATATTTCATATACAGAATTGACCTCACTACAGATTTATTATATCTATAGAAGATATAGATAAAGTTTTGATCATCCTCATCATCATCAATTCAGCTGATAGACTTCGAGTATCGCATCAACGGTTGGCCGCGAGCGTCTCATTTACCAGTACATAGGTCTATCTTATGGGAGGGCATCCATTGTTGTGTCTTCCGTTTTGCGTTCGCCACTTGAGACGTTGGCCCTTTCGACCATCTGACTTACCATCAATATGCCCGCCCATTGTTACTCAAGTTTTGGCGATTCTTCGAGCTATATCAGCAACCTGAACTTTTATGAGCCTCAAACCCACTACAGAACAAAATAAATGGTAGCTCCTATACCTAATCTGCTATCCTATAATTGATTCGAAGAAGGTGTATATAAATCGTTATTTGAAAAGGCGCATCGCTTATTGGACGAAATACGCCCATTGAGAATAATAGTTCTAAAAGATTGACCAATGATACAGACTACACTGGATCGATTCTCGAGGCAATACTTTAAGAAAGCTTAAGTACATTGTACAGCAAAGGTTGAGTGAGGATGTCTTTCTGATGCAGTACGATAGGTGATGGTGATGGATACATTTCTACCAGCAAATACAACAAAGTGAACCGGTAAATGAAAAATAAAACGAGGAATAATAAAAGGTACCCAAAGAGCAATTAAAATTAAAGATAAAAAGTAATTAAGGAAACCATAACGTGCACAAATAATTACAATTCGTGAGATATTAAAACATTTGTTATAAATACCGATGGCTCATTCTGTGTTAATATCAGCAGGACTACAGTCGTGCATAAAGATATTGGTATAATCATGTACAGCAACAAGCTTATTATTGTCTTTTGTGTTTTTGGAGCTATCAGCGCTTATACGAGTAATAGCAACAAAGATTGTAAGTATTTTTTGTTTTTGTTCTTGACGAAACTTTAATTAAATTACTTCAGTGGCATACCTGTCACGAAACGACAGTGCGATATCACACCTGTTTTCATAGATGTTGTTTAACGTTTGTAGAATGTTACAAAATTGAGTCACATTATCGCATTGCGCCAGCCTTTAGTGGCCTTAGGACTGATGTTACTAATAGTACAGTCACTACTTATTTCAAAGATTTAGCTTATCAATATTATGCTAATGTGGTAAGAACTAAAGGTAACTTAATTTTTTAAACATCATATTTTATCGAATTTTTATCGTAATGATATATTTATATCAATTTAATTTTAAAGTGTGTTTTTTGTCGATCTTATTTGTTCTGCAACAAAAAATACATATTGTTGTAATAAATTAGGGTAGAAAAACTACTACGACTAAAAACTTCGAAACAAGTCACTTTTCAAGCAGTTTGATCCAGTTTCCTGAAATCTATGATTAAACTAAAATAAATTCAACCCTAACATTTTGAAAGTTAGAGTGAACATGGCAGGCTACTTCTGGGTAAGCTCGCTCCATCTTAGACTTTGTGTCTGTCATCTCTGACTTAGACTAAAGTCAAGAGCAAAACCATCTCAAGAAAAAAAAAAAAACCACTTAGTGCATCAGACTACAACACCTTACTCTCCTTTGCGTCGCGCAGTGGGGTAAAATTAACCTACTTTCTTCCCTTTTGGTTAAATCATCTTTCGTTTCTTTTTCTAGTGAGAGAAATTGACTCAATTTACAATGAATCCCCGTGCCTATCGCAAGGAGGCATATGCACGATAGCTGAAGACTGTCCAAGTTTGGCAGAACCAAGAGGACTATGCCCTAAGCAACAGCGCAGTAAAGGTGTTGAGTGCTGTTATGGAGGTAAGTAAACTTTTAGAATTGGCACTATTTCCAAACCACAGTGCCAATATCAATTTTCACATTTGCATGTCAATCGCAAACTGTCAAAAATATGTATGAATATAAAGGCTTTTTTGACAGTTTGCGATTGACATGCATGACATCGTTAAGAGGGCCAATTCTACAAATTTTTAAACAACGTATATTTACATACGAATGCAAAAGTTGTTTAAAAATTAGTAGAATTGGCTCTCTGTTCGCAAAACTAAGGCTTTTTTTGTCAGTTTTCGATTGAAATGCGAATACGAAAGTTAATTAAAAATTAGTAGAATTGGCCTTAACCATGTACATAACAATTCAACACACAATTAGCTAGCTCAAAGTTATGCATTCAGTTTTGTCAAATTGATCATGTATGGATGACTTTCGGAAACCCTGACGTCGTCGCGTCGCCTGGACTAAGTGTCATCATAAAGTCGAAAAATGTACGGAATTTACATGTGCTATCGAAATGTTAAATCGACCGATGTCCTGGTGAGGCTCACGGGTAGCTGATTGATGCGAGACGCACAGGACCGGTTTTTGGAGCGACACTTGAGTGAATCCTATCTCCAGCAGTGGATATTTTTCGGTTGATATAATAATAATATGATGTTGATCGAAATGTTACGTTGTTCTACTCATTTAAGATTTCAGACAATTAATATCACACTAGAGCCGATGTCATTCGAAGCAAATGATGACATTGACATGTAACATAATTTGTAAAAAAATAATATTAAGTACATCACATTTCGTTCATTATGTTTAAAACTGATCGAAGTTTTCGTAAGGTGATGCCGCGACACTTGCACCTCTTTTTTTAAGGATGGGAAATCATCAAATGATTCCATCTGCTCTGGACGGAGTGGAAGGGAGTGTCAGACTCTTACTGAACAATACCCAGCCATGTTCTTCGTAATGCCCTATGCGTTCTTGGGACGCGATGACTCTTTCGAACTAATTCCGCTACCCTGGACATCAAACATTTTACATATTCTATTCTATTCTATTCTATTAGGGGGTTTTGGTTTCCACACTTAGTCCTGAAGTTGGACCATTGTACGTGAGCCATGGCGGCCGTCATTCCAACCACCTAACCTCCCTCCAGAAACAGATCAGTTTTCTCGGCATGTTCAGGATATCTGCTAGCAAGTTTGGTGACCCTATGGTTTGCTTCCGTATTTCGGCGACACCCTCGCACTCAAGGAGTACGTGCGGTACCGTTTCCTCCCCTCCATTCATGTTCTGCATGGAGGGCTATCCGCAATACCTATCGTGTGCAAGTGTTTATTCAGTGAACAGTGATCGGTGATGGTCCCTGTCACCATTCGCAGGCTGTACCTATCCAGTCGCAGAAGGTGCCTGGTCAGTTTTCAGTCCAGGTTTGGCATGGCTTCCTTGGACTACCTGCAGCCTGGTGCCAAGGCCCACCAGCGTTCCGCTTGTTTGTGGGTATGTTCACGCAGCCATGTGCGGAATTGGGCGAAGCGGAGCGGTACTATGGGTTCGGGTCCAACAACCACAGCACCAGATCCCCTCCTGGCCAGTTCATCAGCCGCGTCATTACCTAGTGATCCGCTGTGTCCTTTTATCCACTGCAGCGTCACGGTGTTGCGGTTGGCCACCGTGACGTGTTCTAGTGCATTGTGGCATTCTTGTATGAGTTTCGAGGTAGTGCAGTTCTTCTTTAGGGATTGGAGGACTGAGGCACTGTCGGAAAGTATCCGGATGTGGGTGTCAGTGACTTTCTTGCCCTCTATGGCATGAACTGCCAGGATAATGCCCATGCATTCCGCCTGGTAGACGGTGTTGAGCTTACCTAGCGATCTGGATATTTTAATGTTTAGGTCATTGGAGTAAATTCCAACTCCCGTACCAGTGCTTGTCTTTGATCCGTCAGTATAGATTCTTAACTCGTTAGGACCTGAGTGGTCGTCCAATTCCTCTGCTAAGACTATGTTGTAATGTTTTTTAAAGTGGTGAGCTCTGTCGTTGGGTGATGTCATCATGGGTTGCCGTTTAACAGCGTCTTCCATGATGCACGTGTGCTTGATTCTAGAGTCTGTACCTAAGGTTCCAGATGCGCTGAGCCTGAAGACCGCTAGAGCCGCCACCTCTCGCACTATAAGGTGTAGTGGTGGTAGTCCCAGCATGGCCTGCAGGGTCGCAGTGGGAGCTATTCTCATACTGCTAGTGATTGCCACACAGGCAAGACGTTGCAGTTTTTCGAAGTCTTTTTGTGCCGTGCCCGCCATATGTGATTATTGGTCTAACAACCGTGGTGTATAACCAGTAGGTGATACTGGGGCTAATCCCCCAGTTCCTACCTAGCATGCGTTTGCATTGCCACATGCAAATACTGGCCTTTGTAGTGATGAATTCAGTGTGCTTCGCCCAGTTCAACTGCTTGTCCAAATAGACTCCCAGGTATTTGGTTTCAGTTGAGAGGCTTGGGGTGGTTCCAAGGAAGCGAGGTAGTTCTAGTGGTTTGCTTGAGCATGTTTGTGATCCATCCGCTCAGTGTTGTGTCTACACCGTGCCTTCCAAGGGCGGCACTGATACTCTTAAACATGGTTTTATCGAAGGCGCCCTCGATATCAATGAAGACAGCTAGTGAGGAACACTTATGATTTATCGCACACTCGATCTTTGAGACTACGCTGTGCAGTGCTGATTCCGTTGATTTCCCCGTAGAGTAGGCGTGACTGGACGTAAAGGCTACGCCGACCTCCCAGTCCACCCCCACTAAGACGCTGCGGGAATTTCAGTGCTGGGTTGTTTTAGTGGGTATACCGGGCTTGCTCGGGGAGTCCCACATACCCCTCCCACTCCCCCGAGTGAGAGGGTATGCGTAATGCATTTTTTCCTAGCCGGAAAAAAAAAAGGCGTGTTGTTGTCTGTGTAGTGGGTATTTCCATCTTGAATGTATCTGTCACAGAGCCTCTCCAGGGTCTGCAGTAAGAATGATGTCAGGCTTATTGGTCTGTATGCTTTGGGTTGTGTGTAGTCTGTTTTCCCTGGTTTAGGGATGAAAATGACTTTGACTTCGCGCCATGCGAGGGGTAAGTATCGGTGTGCTATACAGGCTTGATAGACTACTGTCTACCATGGTGTTATGACGCCTTCCCCCCATTGTAACAGGGCGGGGAAAGTGCCATCTAGACCTGCGGATTTATATGGTTGAAAGGTCTTTAAGGCCCATATTATCCGTTCTTCTGTTACTATATCACGTGCTGTAGACCAGTCTTGGTCAGTAGGGGCCCATCTCGGTTCATCCCTCCACGTCCTGTCCTCTAGGAGGTTACAGTCTGGGAAGTGCGTTTCCAGGAGTACCCTATTTGTCTCGTGGTCTGTTTGTGTGTAGAAATTATCTGGTTTTTTCAGTGCTCCAAGAGTGCGGTTATGTTCGGCTGATAGAATCTTCCGCACTCTAGCGGCCTCATTGTTTGATTCTATAGTTTCGCAGAAGCTCCGCCAGGCTGTTTCACTGGCGGTTCTGATTTGTTTTTTAAAAATATTTGGGTGGTTTTGTATGTTTCCCAGTCTTCTGGAAGTCTGGTGTTTTTAGCTCTGTTGAATTGTTTACGTAATGTACTTCTGAGTTTGCTAAGCTCGGCATTCCACCAGGGGTTACCCTTACCTCTGGTGTGTGTCGGCTTTATTTTGCAACAAGTGTGATACGCTTCCTTATTGTAGTCAGTTAGTTTTGTTACCGTGTTTTCTATTTCAAAGGTGTCAGTACATTTTACATAATTATTATATCAACATTAAGGTGGCAACGCTAATTCACCATATTGAAAGAAGGCACATTTTTCCGCCTATTCGCAATTATCATAATCATCTTAACTGTTTGCTTTTTTTTCAGTATCGCGGAAGGAGACAAGGTGCCAAAGACGAGGTGGAGATTGCATGGAGAGATGCAATCCACGCCTTGTTGATTCCATTGCTACTGATTGTCCAAGAGGCAACATTTGTTGTTATGTGCTAAAATAAAATTGATTAAATGGACCAAAAACAGTTTTACAGATTTTGTTATTTTATCCTGGGGAATCTTGGTTAGTAAAAACCGGCCAATTGCGAACTCCACCTCGTCCGTGTAGGACACGGATGAAAATTAGGAGGACCTAATGCCCGTTGCGTTCCAAGGCCGTGGTGACACTTTCGAACAAATAGGCTTGTGTCCTGAAAAAATGTAATAATTACATTTTTTCAGGTTTTTACTAACCAAGATTCCCCAGGATAAAATAAAGAAATCTGCCGTCCGTTAGATTATCAAAAAATATTTGACCCGTATTTTTTCTTTTCTTACGGTAGGTAACCAAAATTGACGAAGTTACGACGCTTTTAAAATTCTCAATACTTCACGCCACGCCGTGGCATAATTTTTAGCAGGTTGTGACGTCACGAGCCCCCACTCCCGAGTTTTGATGAGTTTTATCTTTCTCAATATTCATTGACTTATAAAAATAAAACATCCATTATTTTTCAATACTCTAACTGACGGACTAAATAGTTTTGCAATTTGTGGATGACGGAAACTAGCTTTTTCCGCAACTGTGGCAAGGATTGCTGATGTCTGCGACTAAATAAATCCTCGAATAAACTGGATGTCGAGTTTAGTAATAGCTTTAGCAGTGCATTAAAACTCATTCAGGGCAAATAATAATATATTGGAACTAAATCACAAATGCATATTGCTATATTTAGATATTGATATCACTATTCATTTACATAATTATGCGAGTATGTCAGCCGAAATTTTCTTAGTTTTCAAAAACATATTATCTTGAATTATTATCGGTTCCTATTAAAATTAATTTAGTATTCAGTATTGTAATTATGATACTAGCCGACTCGTGCATTTTTCATGAATGTTCTGGTCTTCTTCATCGTAGCGAGATGTTATAAAGCCCTCATCGAAAAACGAGCTATACAGAAATGTGACTGTTCCTAAGTTACCCTAGGCTGATAAAATTTTCGTTTTTCCTAAATAACCCTAATAGATAAGGTCGGTCCCCCCGAAGCAACAAAACCTCGACAGAGTGTTATAAGTCTTGATAAGAAATACATCACGTATTTCCATCCGTTTGACAACGTTTGAATTGTTATAAAAATAACAAACAGGAAAAGTCAAGCCAAAAACATTATTAACACTGAAAACAAATATTAAATAGCATAATTTAATTTTTCAATATTAAGAGGATGCTTAATTCGGACGCTCGTCGTTGAAGCCTTAATCGAGATCTTAGTCATCGCATTTCTCTTGCGGGACATCATTAGGACTAAAATAAAAGGAGAAGTAATTATATTTATGTACTTCAATCTGAAATTGAGATGTTGGATTAAAAATGTGATGTGTGTGTGTGTGTGTGTGTGTGATGTTTGTGTGTGTGTGTGTGTGATGTCTGTGTGTGTGTGTGTGTGTGTTGAAATAATTTATCAATTGGTAACGAACGGTATTGTTATGGTCACCACTGGAAGAACCTAAGATTTTTAGATCAAGAAAAGTGTGGACAGATTGCCTCATTGGTTTTATCACATCATAGGCCTACCCTACTTCCAAGACATAATTGTCATCCCGTCTCCACGAACCAAGCTATTGTGATTTAAAACAGCAAACACCCTAGTGATACGATCCTTGTCACCGCTATGACACCTGTCTTATAAACGCATCATTCCCTGAATATTTTTAAGTCATGAAAAACATATGTACAAGTAATAATGCTTCCTAACCTATCCTCGGCCCCTAAATACACCATCATTACAAAATCACCGTACTCATCTCATACATGAAAAACATATTGCAAAGAAAACACTGTTAATCCGTACATGTGTTGTTAACGGGCGAGCGGTCACAGAACCCCTCAGTAATTGGTTTGTTAGGCTTAACCGCTTGCTGAGCGAGCGTAACGTGAAATATTCCATCGTTTTTATAACAATACTATTTATAGTCACGGGTAAGAGTGATGAAGTAATGGAAAAATAAGAGGTATAGGACATTTTTTTTGTAGTTATTTTATTTTTCATCAGATTGGCATAAAGAGAACCTACTGTCCAACCAAAATATGAATCAGTCAGATGTTGATAATGCATAGCTTGTAGTCTTCAGCGAGTCCAAAAAGGTCACCGTAGCAGATTCATAAAGAACATAACGCTACCTGTCACTGTCAAATTTTCCCAATCAATCTTAAACCCTAATGCTTTAGCGATAGAGATGAAGATGAAATTTGACAGATTGTTGTATGATTAATACTATGATTCTGCTAAAGTCGCCTTTTTAGACCCGCTGAATTATGCACCATTTGCCATTTGGGCTGACTTCAAGTGTAACCGTACCATACCGCGTGTATCTGACATCGACGCACAAACGATTTCCATGGGTCCGGGGCATGATTCTGGACACCCTAGACTTAGAATTTTTCGTCGGCTTTTTTCTCATTTTTTTATTTTTTTCAAGGGTTTTTTTTACTTTAGACTGCTCATAATCGTTATTCTGACCTAACCCAATGAGATTTTTAATCAAAAAATAATTAAATAACTACTTTCACTAAAAAGAACAATCTGAATAAAGCCACAAATAATATCAGCTCAGCTGAGCGGATACTTTGTAGTACTCTTAAAAAAAATCAGAAAAGAACCGACGAAAAATTCCAACACTGGGGTGTCCAGAATCATGCCCTGGACCCATGGAAATCGTTTGTGCGTCGATGTCAGATACACGCGGTATACTAGCATTTCAAATGGACTAACTTCCTGTCCTCCAGAACCCAATTAGGTACTGGATAATACCACATCTCTTGGTAAAAATGGGTGTCAGATTTTCAGGCTTCGGACGAACCGTTACGACGGTCAAAGATCTACGAATGACAACCGGTAGCTATGATTTAACGTCCCTGCCGAGGCACGTGCCCTCGTCTTGATACTTAATTTTCGGCCGTCGCCTATTTCCGGACAAATGCAGGCATCGCTGACGACGTTGTTGGCGACCCTGAACCTGGTTGAACGACCGGGTGCTGCGCTGCGTATCGCGGGTTCGAGTCCACACGGAACAAATATTTGTATGGCCTATAATTGTTTCGGGTCTGGCAGTTTGTGTATGTGAATCTCTATGTTTGTAAACGCACCTACGATACAGGAGAAATTGCTAGTGCGGGGCGACATTAAAAAAATGCTTTTTAACGTATGAGACATCATCAAATGACTCCTACTCAGAGCGGATGGGAGTGTCAGACTCTTACCGACTAAAACCCTGTTCCTCCTAATTCCCTGAGCGTTCCAGGGCCTGAGTGACACTCTCGAACTAATAGGCTATATTCCATCATCCACAAATTGCAAAACTATTTAGTCCATCAGTTAGAGTATTGAAAAATAATGGACACGTATTTTTTGTTTTTGTAAATCAATGAATATTTACAAAGATAAAACGCATCAAAACTCGGGAGTGGGAGCTCGTGACGTCACGATTCACTAAAAATTATGTGAAGGTGTGACGTATTGAGAATTTAAAAAGCGTCGAAACTTCGTCAATTTTGGTTCCCGTAACAAAAGAAAAAACACAGGTTAAATATTTTTTGATAATCTAACCGACGGACTAATTAGATTTTTTCAGGACACAAGCATATTCCATAACCCTGGCAGGCACTGGCCTTAGCTTACTGAAGATTGTTGTTATTATTTGATCATGAAAACTGGGAGTAAAAAGTATATTATGTCATTGTAATTTTATCTGTAGTGGCACAAACTAGCAAAAATCTGATTGTTTTAATAAATACTTTTTTATTTATTTCTCTACCTACCAGTTCGAATATCTCAAGCGAATCTACAGCTACGTTATGTGAGAATATCGAGTGTATTTGATGAAAAAATCCCGATTACACACTCCAATCCCTTCAGTACAAAGGCTCTCTACGCAGCGATGAGGTTAAGCCGTGTATCGCAATCAATCATTTTGCCGCGTAACGGAGACGCCTGAGGTTTTTTTTTTAATATGAAACATGACAACGTATTTTGTCAGCGATATAATGAATTAATAGGGACATGAATTTGAATATTTTTTATGGGATATTTGATATTTTTGATGGAAGTCGGTTATGTTTTTATAATTATTTATTTTAAAGGAAAATAGACTCTCGGATATTTGCATAACTTTGCTCCAAAACCAAGACATTGATGATGCATTCCATAGTTTATTTAACTTACGCTTATAAGTGACGCTAGCACAGCGTTTAGACAGCGTCCATGAAGCGTCTAAACGTCTTCACCTGCGGACATGGTAATGTAGCGTTTTCGGGCCGTCTACGCATATGAAACTACGATTATATAGCGTTAACACAAGGCCTATTTTGGCTATGGCGGCCAACCTTATAGAGAACCAGCCATCGGCGCAGGACTGGTTCATTTCAAAAATACACTCCCCTTCCATCACTCTCACATTCCGAATAGCGCATAACCAACGGCTTAACTTGCATTCCGATGGTAAGTCACACCCTCAACTTTTATACTTAAAACTACCATAGAGAAATTTAATGAAAAAAAAAAACAAATAAAACCTGCACGACATGGGAAGTGAACCCTACAACAGACTCAGGGCAGAGATTCGAGGCAGATGGAGCACTTAGAATACAGAAAAGGACTCACACTCTAGATCAGCTGCTATACTCAACCTGCAGCCTGGGGGCCGCATGTAGCCCGTAAATCTTTTCAGTATGGCCCTGTAGCCTAGCAAATTATGATGCAATATTTATTCAGTGAATCACTGGTTAATTCCTTGACACTGTGCTGAAACTATTCCTCCCTTATCTACTATTAAACTGGAAAAGTTTGCCTATGTCCCCTATGTCACATGAAAACGGTGCTACAAATTCAAAAGTCCAGTCAATCTTTTCTGTTTGCAGCTCACCGTGTTCACTTAGGAGAGTGAACGACAAGTTAGCTGACATTCCACCTTGTTTGTATGGTTTGAGCTCACTTCGTGATCACTTCACCCACGCCTTCACTTCGACATGTTTAAAGAATCGACCGGCAGTTCATGTGGATACTTTTAAAAATGCGGTTATTGCGGCTCATCATGCCAATAGTAGAAGCGCAATGTGGCCCAGAGAAAAAAAGGTTGATTACGGCTGCTTTAGATAGTCCAGAAAAGCATGCTATACATCCAACTTAGCACCCACTAAACCGAAAAGTCTCCACGTTAATTTGTTATTTAATAAAGGCATAGTAACACTAACAGTATCTTCATGCCTCGTTTGGTACCTGAGCAATAAGCATAAACCGCTCGCCCATTACGTGGGCAGAGCTGCCTTGTTGTTCTAAAATATGAGCGTTGGAATATTATTGTGGTTTTGCAATGTAATTTCATTTAAAAGTTCTAGTTTTCTACTTTTGAAGCAATGTTTCAGGCTTATGGTTATGGTTTTTTTTAAATATGTGGGCTTAGGTATGTCCTGCGTGGAATGTGGATGGTGGTTTGATAAGAACAAGTTAAGCTATTGAATCTCTAGGTCTCCCGATAAAGTGAAATTCTGTCAGCTGTTGCGACATTTTAGCGCATGTAACTCCAATACAATTAAAACTTTTTGGCAATCTTAAAGTTATCTCAGATACCAATAACAGGTACGTTCTGCAGAAGCTCTTTTGATTACTGTATTGTTTTTTTTTTTTAATTACGTTAAACGGTGTCTCTCAGATTCTGATCCGAGATCAGGCTTCTTTTTATTCCTTTTCTTCCAAGTCTGTCTTCGGCCAAGTTTGAGATCGTCACTCTACCTTCACCGCAGTTGACCTAGCTGGCGAAGCCTTCTCTCAAATGTGCCGAAAGTGACAATTTTCGCCCATCTTTTCGAGCACATCACTTGACTGAGCATCGATACCACCAGGCAATTCTAAACTCCCTATTCTGTGGAAATTCATTGGGGTAATGAGCTTCTATTATGGTTTGGTTTGAAGAAGGGCGTTTGGACTATAGTTCACCAAGCTACTGTGAGTTGCTTGTTCTTGCGTTGGAACCTAGTTCGTTGATCAGCACGGTACATCAAATAGTAGATAGGGCCCTCAAGGGCCAGTGCTTGCCAGGGTTGCGGAATTTGATCGAAAGATGCACCGCGGTCGTGGATCGCAAAGAGTATTTGGAGGAACACGGATGGGTTTTAGACAGTAAGAGTCTGACACTCCTGTCTGTCCACTCTTTCCACTCTGGGCGGAGCGCCCAGAGTGCTTTTCTTTCTAAGGTGTTGGATCCCAAGCACTCAATTTTGACTTAATTGTATCAAAACACAACATGAGTCAGAGTATAGCTTTGCCAAAGTAAAGTCGAGTTCAAGAAAATAATCCTTAAATGGACTTAACAGATATTTACATCAGATTAAACACAGGAGTTTAGTTCGTATAATTTGTACAAAATTAATGTTATGTTTTAATTTAACTATTTAAATATAAAGAGTATTTAAAAGATGGCATCCATCGTCTCCGCAGACAAAATGAAGACAAATCATTTTCGAAATAAATATATTCAAGTACTACCGAATCAATTTTATGTCTTTATTGTAATCCAAATAGATTGCATGCAGCGAAGATGAGATTATTGAGATGGATGTGTGGAGTATCGAAAATGGATAAAGTGAGAAATCACTACATTAGAGGTAGTTTAAGAGTGGTGCCAGTGTAGGAACAGTTAAAAAGGAATCGCTTGTCTTGTTATGGTCATGTGAAGAGGTGGGATGAAACACCATGTAACTAAAAGATTAATGAACATAAGATCCAACAACAAGAGAAGGCCAAAGAAAAGATGGATGGATTGTGTCAGGAGCGATATGAAATAAAAGGGAGTTAGTGAAAGTTTGACGGCTGATGGGGCAGAGTGAATGAAAAAAACTGTGCCGCACCAAGGGTTCCGTACTATTATCGTATTATACAATTTATGACGTATTAACAAAAAACTACTTACCAGATCTCGTTCAAACCAATTTTCGGTGGAAGTTTACGGTTTAAGTTTTTTAGTATTATCATTCTCTTATTTTAGAAGTCATGGGAGGGATACATTTTACCACTTTGGAAGTGTCTCTCGCGCAAACTATTCAGTTTAGAAATAAATTATATGAGAAACCTCAATATCATTTTCGAAGACCTGTCCATAGAAACCCCAACACGCAGGGGTTTGATGAAAAAAAAAAACGAGTTTCAGTTCTAAGTATGGGGACCCCCAAAATTTATTGTTTTTTTCTATTTTTGTGTGAAAATCTTAATGCGCTTCACAGAATACATCTACTTACCAAGTTTCAACAGCGTAGTTCTTATAGTTTCGGAGAAAGGGGCTGTGACATCCGGACGGACAGACAGACATGACGAATCTATAAGGGTTCCGTTTTTGCCATTTGGCTACGGAACCCTAAAAACGAATTCACGAAAATTTTGTCCATAACTTACTTGAAACATTTTTTCAATTTACTACCTCAAAAACCGTTCTTGCACTATAACTTCTTGGATTCCACACTAAAATTGTTGCCAACTCCACCAAAATAGCCTAAACATTGTCCAAAAACACGGAGTCGTTGACACAGCATGAGGTTGTAGCAATAAATTGTTCGGCAGGACCCGTACAGTTGTTACATCGCTTAATGGTTGTAAACGTATTATTTAGTGGCTGGTTGCCTTTATGGTGCTGTGCAGACGGACGATTGTCTGTGCTGGAGTATTTAATGGATATAACCAGCGGCCAAGTGCGAGTCGGACTCGCGCACGAAGGGTTCCGTACCATTATCTATAAAAACGGCAAAAAAATCAAACTTTATTATATATATAACGGCGCGTGACATTATTCAATAATGAAAATCAGTTAATTTTAAGAGTTATAATTTATTTGTTATTTTTTTAAAGAATTGGTAAAATAATTCTGTTATGTTCAATTTGTATTCGACTAAAAGGTTATTTTAATTTAGAGCGGGTAACACCAAATGGAGTTGCGTCTGTCATGGCGGGCGAACGTCTTGAAAAATGATTTGGGTGGTGGATAGCCTTTGCACGTGGTGATCACTCGCAAACCCATTGGCTCTAAATCACTTGTAATCCTTAATTGTTTGAGTAATTTAAGTGTCTGAATTATTAAAATAGTGAATAGCCAACGCTACAAAGTTATTTTATTTCAACGTTTCCTGAAGTCCAACGCCCACTATGGATTCCCGTGCTGACGAGGACACGGATCAGCAGTCAGTTGCAGCAGCTCGGCTTCCCGTCACCCCGTTATATACTATTACTGCTTTATTAGTACATCATCATCATCATATCAGCCGATAAACGTTTACTGCTGGACACAGGCCTCCCCACGCGTGTTGCCACAACAGCCGGTTCTGTGCGTCTCGTATCCGTCGACTACCCGCGACCCTCATCAGGTCATCAGTACACCTTGGGGGAGACCTGCTACTTTAGTAAGTCTGAAACCTGGTTGAAATACTTGGTTCCCATTTCTATTGTCTTTCGCCTCGTTTACTGAAAAGATGTAGATTATTTCTAACTTACATGATATTTTTATAAATATATTGATAAGGGACCGTCATGATGTTAATTTATTTTAGAGAATCTCGCCGGCGGAGATGATAAATGGCTCTGATGGCTCTTTTCTGCAAAATGAAAATAGATTCGATGTCAGCAGCCCGTTCCCTTAGTAAAATACCGTAAGACATTATACTGTAAATGTAACAAAAATAGACTAGTCTCGCATATGCTGCTGAACTTAGCCATCCTGCAAGAGGTGTTAAATGAGGACCCCATTGTAGCCTTGAGTTTAGCTTAAACCTCCTTAAACAACCTGGGTGTCTTTGTATGTAGAGGTATTTTACTGTCACGTTACCTCTAGGCAGCCTTGCTCCATCATCGATCACATTATTGGGTTCCATCAGGCATACTTGTGCTCGCGGTTGACTACAAAAAAAAATCGGCTAAGTGCGAGTCGGACTTGCACACGAAAGGTTCTGTGCCAAAAACAAAAAAAAACACGGTTCTTGAGAAACAGGCTGCTGACGGATAGACGGACGAATGGAAGGACGTATAGCAGAGTTTTAATAGTATGGTTCCGATAGTTAGCCTTTACGTACGAAACCCTAATAAAAGATAAGAGAATATTATCTTCAAGGAAATCGTATCAATTTGCTCAAAAGTCCAACCAAATTAAACGACTTTTCCAACGTCGTGTGTAGACAACCTTATGGTTTTAAACGTATTATTTAGCGTGCAGTTGCTTTGTAAACGTTGCGTGGCTCATTTATGTCTACTTTCTAATGCTCGTTGTTTTATTACTGTAGCTTTGGGTGCAACCCGGTGGGACGTTTTGGAGACGAAATTTAAATTTTGGACAGTAATGGCCGTTAAATCAGAATCTTGTTTGTTTTATGGCGAGAATAACGATGGTGTTATGGTAAATAGAGACCAAATTGAATGTAAAACATTAACTTGTTTTAGGGTTTTTCTAATTGTCGAGTTGAAAAAACTGGCCAATAGCGAGTCGCACTCTCACATGAAAGGCTTTGTCTTTCATTTCAAATTTATTTTTTACTAGCTGACCCACGCCACTTCGTCTGCGTCACATTTTCCATTAATGCTCGGCTCCTTTTAGTCTTAGCGTGATGATATGTAGCCCACATCCTTCCTCGATACATGGGCTATCTAATACTGAAAGAATTTTTCAAATCGGACCAGTTCCTGAGATTACCCCCTACATACAAACTTAAAACAATTGTTATCTCTTTATAATATTAGTATAGATTATTTGTTACTATAGCGGCAATTGAAATACACACTCAGTGAAAATTTCATCTGTCTTCCTATTGCGGTTCTTGAGATACAGTCCACTGACAGACAGACAGACCAACGGACAATGGACCCTTAGTAATAGGGTTCCGTTGGTTACAGAAAAATAATTCTAACTATAATAATCACAACTGTTATGGAGTTAATAAGATTGCACGTAAATTCTTTATTCTTCTCATTAAAGCCGACTTGCTTAAACCAGGGTTTTGTTCTAACTTAGAAATAGTTGCTAACATGAGGTTAAAAAACAAATATTTAATACATAAAGGATTTGCATCCTTTATGTATTAAGTATTTGTTATTTAACCTTTTTATTTGTGATTGGTTTGCTCTTGACTCTAGTCTTGAAGAACTTTAGTCTTGCCCAGAAGGAGCCTGTTCACTCTGAAGTCTTTGAAGAGATTAAAGTTGTAATGTTTGGAAACACATTTATAGGCAGAGAGTTCCACTCCTTTGCTGTGCGCATTATAAAAGACGTTTGGAAACGCTTACTGCGAATTGGTGGAATAGCAACAAGGTCGAAATGGTAAGTTGCAGTGTGTCTGGATGTCCGATGGTAGAAGGGGGCCGGTGGGATGAGTTCGTGGAGTTGTTGGGCACACTCACCGAAGTACAATCTGTAGAAAACCGACAAGAAGGCAACTTTCGGGCGATGAGCCTAGCTGTGTAGCTTGGCATCCACCAGTTTTTCGATCCTCCAGGTTTGTTGGTTGAGAACAAATAGAATGACTTGCGCTGAGCGAGACTAGGTAAAAACATCCCTCGCTCATCTCTGCTGGAAACGTAGACCAACTGTCCTAAATACGCATCCACACCGCAGTTACTTTTTGTGGAACAGCGTACCCAAATGTCAGTGGGCAACATCCGATACTAAAAAGTTATTTGTTGTCTATACTAATATTATAAAGAAGAAATATTTGTTTGTTTGTAATGAATAGGCTCCGAAACTACTGGACCAATTCGAAAAATTCTTTCAGTGTTAGATAGCCCATAAGTTGAAGAATGTTATCGTGTTGCATTATGTTGCTCCACAAAAGGGGACTGTGGTGTGGATGCACCTTAACTGTGTAGTGGAACGACGGTGGATAAAACACAAAATTATAAACAAAAATATGAAAAGTCAAAAACATTGGTACATCACCTGCCTAGCCTTTTCCCAACTATATTGGGGTCGGCTTCCATTCATACCGGATTCAGCTGAATACCAGTATTTTACGTGGAGCGACTGCCTACCAGACCTCCAGAACCCATTAACAGGGAAACACGGTACTTCTTGGCAAGACTGGGGTCAGATCAACTTGCTTCTGACATTCCATAACGACTACCCAAGATCCCCAAATGACAGCTTAGCCAACGGCTTAACGTGCTGTTCGAGGCAAGAAGGAAACTCGATATGTTATGATGGTCACCCATCCACAGACCAACCTTGACAAGCGTTGCTTAACCTTGAAGATCGACCCGTGTGGCTTTTTACTATTTAGCCACGAGCTCGTCCTCCATAAAACATTCGTACATCGCCTTTTATCCAGATTTATTTAAAAGTAAAAAAAGAGCTATTTAAAGTGACACATTTTCAGAGAACCCCCAAAAACTATCTCTCAACCACCCCAAAGAATAAATCTTAAATTTTCCCAGAAAATTCTCTTGCCAAACTATCAAAAAGGCAACTAGGTGACAAACTTTAATACCACATTAACATTACTTGCAAAACCAGCTTCAGTTATAATCTAGTGTCTTGAGAGGCCCACATGAGGCATTATTGAATTTGGAGGGGATCCAAACGAGAGATTTGTGTCAGCCAAGTGTTGGTGCCAGATTTACTCGCGCAATCATGTTGTACACCATTAATTCCCTTATAATTGTTGGTATATGTCTTCAAGCTAGGCCCCCTGAGAGCTAGGCAGTGGTATTTATGCGATTTACTCAATTTCGTGTGGATTTGGGAGCTATAAAGCACTCTTTGAACATCTCCACAAATAGTTTTCCAAAAACGAATCTGTACTGATATTATAAAGCAGAAGAGTTTGTTTGTTTGTTTGGTTGAACGCGCTAATCTCAGGAACTACTGGTCCGATTTGAAAAATTCTTTCAGTGTTAGATAGCCCATTTATCGAGGAAGGTTATAGGCTATATATCGCCACGCTAAGACAAATAGGAGCGGAGCAATAATGAAAAATGTGACGCAGACGAAGTTGTGTGGGTCAGCTAGTTTTAAAAATAAAACTGAATGCGATCTGCAACTCCAAACCGTCTCCAAAAGCTGTCAAGAGAGTTTAATTATATGTGTTATCAACGATAGGTAATTACTAGCATTTTTAAGGTTTACGTACCCAAAGGAACACTATTATTAATCCACGCTGTCCGTCTGTCTGTAAGCGGGCTAAATCTCAAAAATAGTAATAGGAAGACAGTTGAAATTTTCACTTGTATTCTTACTGTCGCTATAATAATGAACTAATAGTAAAAATTAAGGTTTATGGTACGAAACCCTTCGTGTACGGGTTCGACTCGCTTTTGGCTGGTTTTTACAGTTTCAGTAAAACAAGAAGTTCACAAGAGAAAAGTGAAACATAATTAAAATTAAGGACAAGACATAAGACAACAGACACATTTACCCAGCATACAATAAGGAGTCACTGCTAGTCAGAAGTTCTATTAGTCTTAAAATAAATACTAAGAAACCTCGCACACTGCAAATCCCCTTCAATTTATTAAGATGACTAGATTTTGTGTTGAAATCCTGTTTTTTTCCCGTTCCCGTAAGTATTTAAGTCAAATGACTCCTCCCGTTTTGGGCAGTTAAGGAGGGAGTGTCAGAATCTTACTGACTTTACCCATCCATGTTTCTTCTAATGCCCTTTGCATTCCAGGGCCGCGGTGACTCTTTCTGTGGACTATCCGTAAGCGTCGTAACAACAAATCAAAGACGTGTAAGTCGATATCGCGTTTGTTACACTATGTGCAGGGATTCTCTTTAGCATTTGTAGCTAGAATTACTGAAAAGTATTCCAGAGTGCCATTTCTACTAATTTTCACATTCGCATCGCATCGAATGCGACAGTTGTTTAAAAATGAGTGAAATTGGCCCTCAGATTGCAGCAAACCATACATACAGAAGTTTCAGCACCCCGTATGCGAGCAATTTCGATACTGAGAATGAATTAAGACACAAAACTTCTGCTGTACTGAAGGGCAAAAGCACTTCTTATGCAGTAAAGATAAATCATTATTGTCCAGTGTGGTTCAAGAGCCTATACTTGATACATCTTGTGAATTAAGCAAACGGATAATTAGATGGAAATTCGGACACCCATTTATTAAACAAGCTATCCAACGACATCATGGAATAGACGATACAATTATTCATACCCAGTTTACGACGTTTTCAACTTTTTGTTTTACCAACTTGTCAGCGTGATTTATATGTATACCCTTACCAAATTCCAATTTTGTAGTTCTAAGCGTCTCTGAGCTAAACAGCGGACAGACAGACGACCCTGCAATGGTATACTACGTGTTCATAATAATCCTTCCTGTGTGAATAGGGAATATGCATGAAAAATATATTTAATATCTATGCAATTCATCTAAAAATAAACAGCAATATAATACCAACAATGAAATATAATCAAAATTGCTCAAAAAACGAACGAGATATATTTATTTTAAACAAAATACCTGTTCCTCTCGCAAAAACGCTGTTTATATGCAGATGTATAGGCGTCATGGACTTTGACGTCAAAGTCCATTTCGGACTTCTTTTTCTAATTGTAATATTTGAAGCTTTATAACTTCGTCGCTCATGAAGGTATTTCAAAATAATGTAATGATTATTTGCTAGAGTTAATAAGTATGCGATTTTTTATTCCCAAAATGAAAGAATAAAAAAATCGCATGCATATTCCCTCCCTATTGCCCCGGGGCAAGTCTCTCAAGAAACCACTTAAGATCTAATATACCAAGAAAATGTTTTGTAAAGCATTATTGAGTCAAATAATATTTCAGAGAGCTACTATGATATTGCAATTCATACACTAGCATTTACTGTTATTTCCATTGTCGTCAGAGAATCCTACTAATATTATAAATGTGAAAGTTTGTATGTTTGTATGTTTGTATGTTTGTATGTTTGTATGTTTGTTCGTCAATCACGCAAAAATGGCTGATGGGATTTGAATGAAATTTGGCACACATATAGTTCACATCCTGGAATAACACATAGGCTACTTTTTATCCCGATAAAAGGCAAAGCTTAATGGCGGCGGAGGAGGAAGTGGAAATCAGACGTTTCTGCTGCCTTAGTACTTCAGATTCACAAGTACCAGGAGAGCATAAACATGTCGAAATATTTTCGGGTCTGAATTTGTGAGCGCCAAAGATTCTCGAGTACCAGGAGAGCAGACATATGTCAAAGTATTTTTGGTTAGGTTTTTTTTTTTGCTGGAAAATAGATTGGCTTTTCGTTGCAAGCGTTCATGTTTGGATGTTTGTCCGTCAATCACGCAAAAACGGCTGAAGGGATTTAGATGAAATTTGGCACATATGTAGGTCACATCCTGAAATAACACATAGGCTACTTTTTATCCCGGTAACATACATGACTTAATGGAGACAGAGGAAGAAGTGGAAGTACAAAGTTTTTGCTACCTTAGTACTTCAGATTAAAAAGTACCAGGAGAACAGAAACATGTCGAATTTTTTTTCCGGGCTAGAATTTTATTACGAGTGCTAAAAGATTCACAAGTACAAGGAGACCAGGAACATGTCAAATTATTTTTGGGCAAGACTTTTTTTTAAGCAGAGCAGAAACTTTTCGAAGTATTTTCGGGCCTGGTTTTTTTTTACTATTGTTAGGTAAACGTTGGGCCGCCATCTTACCTGATGTTAAGCGATGCTGCGGTCTAAGGTGGAGCACGCTTGCCTAGAATTCCGAGCGCTACCGATTCACAAGTACCAGGAGAGCAGAAACATACCGAGATATTCCGGGGCCGGAATTACGAGCGCTACAGATTCACAATTACCAGGAGAGCTGAAACATCTTGGAAGTTTTTATGGCGCTTGAATTATGAGCGCTTTAGATTCACAAGTACCAGGAGATCAGAAATATATCGAAGCATTTTCCGCGTTGGAATTGTGAACGCTATATTTTCACAAGTACTAGGAGAGCAGAAACATGTCGAAGTAATTTCTGGGCTAGAATTTGTGAACGCTATAGATTCGCAAGACCCGGAGAGCAAAAACATGTCGAGGCATTTTGTAGCTGGAATTACAAGCGCTACAGATTCATAAGTACCAGGAGAGCAGTAACATCTCGAAGTATTTTTTGGGCTGGAAATTCTGAACGCTATAGATAGATTCCCGAAAATAACCAGGAGAGCAGACACACGTCGATTTATTTTCGGCGCCAGAGTTGTGAGATGAGATGAGATGAGTTGAGATGAGATTTTTCTCACCACAATCCTACTAATATTAATAAAAAAACCAGTCCAAGTACTTTCTCGAAGCTGGAAATATGAGCGCTAAAGATTTTCTTTCGAGTACCAGCAGAGCAGAAACATGTCCAAGTATTTAGGGTAGTTTTTTACTGGAAAATAGATGCTTTCATTGCAAGCGATTCAAAAGTACCAGGATAACAAAAACATGTTGGAGTATTTCTGAGGCTGGAAATATGAGCGCTAAAGATGCATAAGTACCAGGAGACCAGACACATGTTTAAGTATTTTTGAGCAAGATTTTTTTACCAGGAGTACAGAAACATGTCGAAGTTTTTACTGTGCTGGAATTGTGAACACTTTAGACTCACAAGTACTAGGAGAGAAGAAAAATATCCAAATAGTTTTGGAGCTGGTATTGTGAGCGCTAAAGTTTCACAAGTACCAGGAGACTCACACATCAAAGTATTTCCGGGGCTTTAATTGCAAGCGGTTTGGATTCAAAGGCACCAGGTAACCAGAAAGATATCGAAGTATTTAGAATTTAGGATTTAAAAGATACCAGGAGAACAGAAACATGTTGAAGTAATATCGAGGCTCAAAATATGAGCGCCAAAGATTCACAATACCAGGAGTTATTCAAAAAGTAATTTTGGGACTCACACTATCTGGATACCAGAATCATAAAGATGCAATTACAAAAATAACAATATGAGGCATTTAAGTTGCGCACCAGTTCTAAAGTCTACGCAGACGAAGTCGCGGGAAGAAGCTAGTATTCGTATATATGAAAAAATGAGAATGGAGAAAATTATTCAAAATGCGAATCTAAATTGGTAGTTTCATTTCAAATATAAAGTAGTGTTGGTTAAAATAAACGAAATATTCTGTTATTCTTTGATCTTTTCTCAAATAAAAAAAGAAAGACAGACTGGAAAGAATATGTAGAACAAAATTGCTAACATTATAAGAGTTGTGTTACAATTTTGGTGCTATTTAATATTGGTCTTAGGTATTGGTATTGGTCTTGTTTGGTTGGTGGGCCATGTCAGAGGTCCTTTTTTTAGGGATGGGAAATAATCAAATGACTTCTCCCACTCTGGGCGGAGCGAGAGGGAGTGTCAAACTCTTACTGACTAAAACCTATCCATGTTCCTTGAGTGCCCTTTGTGTTCCGGAGCCACGGTATCTCTTTCGAATAGTCCCGCGACTCCGGCAGGCGTCGGCCCTTTCGGGCCCCTCTGTGTGCTGACTCTCTTTGAGGCGCGCATGGAACACGAACGCGCCGTCGACACGGCCTGTCGTCATAAGACGGACGGACGGCAAGCTACCTATAGCTCACTGTCCACAGGCCCGCACCTACGGTGGCCAGAGGTCGCCAAGTGGCCTCCGACGCCCGCAGCGTCATGTCAGAGGCCCTTGTGTGCCCTAGTGGGTGGGGTCATTAGACCTTACTGCTTACACGATAGAAAAAGATGAATATTGGTCTTTACAAACCTACGAAATTACCATGCCACTTTGAATTATGAGTACCTCGGCTTGACTTTAGAATTATTTTCGAAGAATCTCGTAGAAATGGTATCCCTAATTTGCCAGGGTTGCGGATTTTTAACCGACTTCCCAAAAAGGAGGAGGTTTTCAATTCAGATGTTTGTATTTTTTTTTATGTTTGTTCGTGCATAACTCCGCCGCTTGCCAACCGATTTTAAAAATGTTTTTTTTTTTTGTTGGAAAGGGAATACTTCCCAAATGGTCCCATGATAAGGAAACCAGGATCTGATGATGGCATCCCAGAGAAGTCGAGGGGAACTTTCGAAAATCGTATGGGCAACTAGTGCGTATGTATTTTTCTTTTCTGCGATTTTGCAGTAGTGTTGTTAGGTGTAGAGTACCACTAAAAAGTGAGAAATAAAAAACTTTTTACAAAAAAATACAACCGAAATTAAAGTTATTTCATACTTTTTTTGATGTTTTGGCAAAATTTTACTTGTCTAGCCTTTTTTAAGGTCGGGAAATCATCAAATGACTCCTCCCGCTCATGGTAAATTAACGGAGTATCTAACTCCTACTGATTATAGCCCATCCGTGTTCCTTCTAATGCCTCTTGCATTCCAGGGCCGCGGTGACTCTTTCGAGCAAATTTTTCAACCCCGGCAGGCACTTGTCTAAAGCTTAAAGCTGAATGTCGACTGGAGCGGAATTGCATAAAATCTTAGTAACTGACACGGAGCAGAGATTTTATGCAATTGAATTGGTTTTTATTTCTCCGCTCTTCTTCTCTCCGCTCCTACTGGCAGTTATTTCAATGCCCAAAAATATTGAAATATTACCAGATCAATACAAGTATGAGGTCATCATCTGCCTAGCCATTTCCCAACTATATTGGGGTCGGCTTCCAATCAAACAGGATTCCGCTGAATACCAGCGTTTTACGTGGAGTGGCTGCCTACCAGACCTCCACAACCCATTAACTGGGTAACACGGTACTTCTTGGTGAAACTGGAGTTTGATTTACTGGCTTCTGATAATCCGTAACGAATGCCAAAAGATCTACAAATGACAGCCGGGACCAACGGCTTAACGTGGTTTCCGAGGCACGGAGGAAACGCGGTATGTTGAGATGCTCACCCATCCACAGACCAACCTTGGCAAGCGTTGCTTAACCTTTAAGATCGACCCGTGCGGCTGTTTTTATTTAGCCACAAGCTCCTAAATACAAGTATGAGGTAACCTAGAAATATAATCAAAATGTCCAAAAGTAGGTTCTCGTACAATAGATTGCCCAGCTTCAGTTAACTCAATACCGTTCGGGAAGTTCGCCCGGCGGGAATCGAACCGGTAACCATTGCTCTCGTGGAATCCAATTTGCTAACTATTTGACAGGTGAGCGACGTCTACAAGGGTTGCAGGAAGGTTTAATTTCGTAAATTAGAAAAATGTTTAATAGAAATAGAGCTGTTTAATTTTAGATTTATTTATGGGTTTCATTTGAGAAATGGGTTGCGAAAATGATTGCTTTTTGTATTTTTTAAGGTAATATAAATCAATCAAGCTAAGCTATAAAATCAGAGGCTTAAGTTGAAATGGGGGGCGAACTTAAGGGTTAGTCGTCTCCAGACCAGTCAGGCCTAAAGAACCAGCATGCAGTTGAATGCCCGCATGCGTTTATGGTAGTATGTGCGTGCGGTCTTTGAATCTGCTACAGTGCTCGTCGCGTTTCCGGAGAAGCGATTTACGCATGTAGCGTCGCACGCAGCGGGACCTTTTTTTTTACGTATGGAAATCACCAAATGACTTTCCCCGCTCTGAGCGGAGCGGGAGGGAGTGTCAGACTTCTACTGACTAAAACCCATCCATGTTCCTTCATGTGCCCTTTGTGTTGCCCACACCCCGAACACCGTAAACGAGCACTTAGTCAGTTGAATGTAGTTGTTTTCACATTACACCCAAAATATGGGGGACCATACAAGATGTAAAATAGCTTGTTTTAAATTATTCTTTTACCATCAATTTAATAATATTATTTTTGTTTACGGTAGAGACCACCTTACTATAATTACTATAAATGCGAAAGGAAGTGTTTTGTTTGTTCATCACGCTTTTAAGTTAAACCGCAGAACCGACTTTGACTTGACTATGACTTTTGGTGGTCTGGTGAAACCATGGGAAACTCAGTATCCCATAGTTTTAAAAGGTCTTTTAACTCTTTATTAAGGCGAGGTTGCAGTATTGTGTGTTTTGACGAACAACAGTGACTTTCCGGCGAGCGAAATAATGCCTAAATTTTTATTGTTTTTTCTTCTTGGCGAAAACTGATAAAGAAATAATACAATATGGTTTAAAAATTTACTTCAAAATAAAAAGCTCTATCTATTGATATAACTTTTATGTATATTCGTGATAAAATCTCTTAACCGCTCGATTGCCTTACGGAACTACAGTTCCTAAATTTTTTTTGCTCTAGATTGCGTCATCGGAACTACAGTTCCTATTTTTAAAATAACGACCTGGCAACAAATTATGTCCATTTCTGTCTAACCAACGATATTTTGTATCATTTTGCTCTTTTCCACTCGAATCTTTATACATTTCTACATGCTAAAAATACGAAACAGGCCACGGGCGAGTCCATTTTTTAAAAGAAATTAAATTTCAAATTCAGTCTGTGGTATGACGCGAGTTACGTATCACGTAGCTGTCGAATAAAAGTGTTTAATAAGTTGTTTGTGAGTTTTGTGATGTGAATTAATGATTTATTGGTGACATGTGCTATAGTTAATGTGTGTGCAAGTGAATTACAACATTTGGGTAAGTTAAATTATGTTTTTGATTCTTTTTCGTAACCCTTGTTACACAAGGCGTCCATGTTGTCAGAACGCTATCGTAATTTATTAATTATTAAGTCTAGCTACTTGTTCTGACTAAAAAGTAATTATTATCGCATTTTATGTTTACTGGGCAATAGATTTCAGCCAAAACATAAACAAAACAAACGAAATTTACGTTATGATTAGAATTTTTGTTCCGTGGGTCGGAAGGTAAATAATGCAAAATGGCGGGAAATGGCTAATGTTTGGTGGTAGATTTTTTTTTTTTTATATATGTTTTTGTACGGTGGAGTATGTTGTTTGTTATTTATCGTTTTTAGATATAACCCAGCTACCCATACAAGTCATAAAATATATATGTTATCGATTTACTTTTTAAATTATTCCTGTTCAAAGTTCACGTAATGTGTTTTTTTCACCAATATTCAATGTTTACAAATTAGTTAAAAAATATAGAAACTAACCGTTATCATACACTTAACGTAACTATAAGGAGCCGTTTCTCAGCTATACAAATAACAATACACTTGAGTGGTAGCTCTAATAGGAGGCCACTAAAAAAAGGTTAACGTAAACAAAACATCTGGAGTGCAGCTGCGCGCGCTTTGATATTTGAAGCCCGGGCAGTCAACGTCATCACGTGACTCATGCTCGCCGGCGGCCAAGCGGTACACGTTAAAATTGTAATTTAGTGTCATGTTTGATAAAAAAAAGTATCGAGCCAATCATTCTAAATCGCGTTTCTATCTTTACGATTTACTTGAGGGTATGTTCAATTTTATGTAATGATTTTTATTTATAAAAAAACTCATAATTAATTAGATTTTCAGACGTTCAAAAATCTTAAAAAGTACTGCAACCCCGCCTTAAGTACACAATATACGTCACAGAAAGGATATTATACGAAGAAAACACAACTTAGTTAGAGTAGCATAAAAGTATTCTATCCAAGTATGTATCTATAAACTCTATCTTGCGACTCTATCGTCAGTCATCTGCCTTGCCTTTTCTCAACTGTATTGGGTTCGGCTTCCAGTCAAACCGGATTTAGCTGAATACCAGTATCAGACCTCGACAACCCGTTAATTGGGTAACACGGTAGTAAGACTGGAGTCAGATTTACTGGCTTCTGACAATTCGTAACGACTGTCAAAGATCGACAAATGACAGCCGGAACCAACGGCTTAACGTGCTTTCCGAGGCGCCGTTTCCTAACCCGGTATGTTAAGATCACCCATCCACAGACCAACCTTAGCAAGCGTTGCTTAACCTGGAAGATCGACCTGTGCGGCTGTTAATGTTAAGCCATGAGCTCCTCACGAGCGACTTTTACGTCAGTACTTTGAAGAAATTTTCAAACGCACCTTTTTCTTTCCAAGAAATATACCCCTACAATGTAGGTCTGAGATATAATCGACCCCGTAACGAACGTCAGAATTACGTCCAACAAGAATATTAAGGTCAGACAAGTTCAGAGGGGTTCAGCAAAGTTCAGACAGCACGAGAGCCAATGGACTTAGGTGCATAAAGCACTAGGTAGTATGAAACAGGGTTTAATGCAGCATTTTTATGGCATTAGTGTTACACAGAAAATAGGGTTTTGTACAGAGATAATGTATCTAAAATAGCGTTGGGTTTTGCGAGTAGAATTGTAAGTGGATTTTGAAAAGCGAAAAGCTAGATTTTTTAAAGGTTTTGTCTCGTGAACCGTATTAAAATAATAAAAAAATTTAAATGTTTAAAGTGCAAACGTCTTCTATTAGTAGTATAAACATAATTTTTGACCATTTTATTTGTATGGTCAAAGCCACATCAAATGTTGATGAGGTCAAAAGATCGTATCAAAAACAACGCTTGTATGAGCTTTTAAACTAAATGTTGATGCGGTTTGAATATTGTTTTAAAACTTGGAAAAGTTGATGTAAACAAAACTTAAAAAAAATTACATTTAAAGAAAGACAAATTTTGAAAGAAAACACGTTTATTCCGCCAAAAATGACGCACAAAACACAAAATTAAAAGAAAACAACTTAAGATATCTTTATGTATTTATTTTTTTAATCATGGACTCCATGGGCGATTTTCTAGAATTTTGTTCATGAATGTTGACTTAGAGTGGATTTCACCAATTAAACTAATCGCAATCAAGCTGCGTCCAAGAGTTGTCAGTGTCAATGTTCAATAGAAATAAATGAAAATGACAGCTCGTAAACGGCGTTCTGTTGATCGCGTTCAGTTTCAGATTGATGAAATATGCCCTAAACATCATTATTGAAAGGAACTCGTATGTTAGTTTTGCTTGGATCCACAACTGTAAGTTGTTGCCAACACAAAATAAATACGTATAACATTAATACAATATACCGCGTGTATCATCGACGCACAAACGATTTCCATAATTAATTAACTACTTTCACTAAAAAGAGCAATCTGAATAAAACCAAATAGATATCAGCTCAGCTGAGCTGATATCTATTTGTGGTACTCTT
Organism: Ceramica pisi; assembly: GCA_963859965.1. Taxonomy (NCBI): domain Eukaryota; kingdom Metazoa; phylum Arthropoda; class Insecta; order Lepidoptera; family Noctuidae; genus Ceramica; species Ceramica pisi. Next base: position 3,716,427 of record OY982530.1, read on the forward strand.
GAAAAAAATGAGAAAAGAACCGACGAAAAATTCCAACACTGGGAGGTACACAGAATCATGCCCTGGACCCCTGGAAATCGTTTGTGTGTCGATGTCAGATACACGCGGTATAATAATTATACATTCAATAATAATGTTGTACTATATAAAATGAAATACACTACCGCTCAAAAGTATTTGGCTACCGTAAAATAAGTATTTTGTTAAAGTTTGAATAAAGAAACGACTTCATAGTAATTTTTACTATTTATTGGCAATACTTAAAGCATTTGTTTTTATGTATTTATCTTCATAATCCTTGTTTATTTTTATTTCAATACGAATGCAGATAGCCAAACACTTTTGAGCAGTTGTGTGCATACATAATTATATGTATGTGTGGTAGTGTATTGTACCAGTATATATTTGTATCAAATATTCTCTTTCTAACATTTATCAACATTAATTACAATAGCTACCAGATGCTTTCAAAATAATAGTAGCATTTTCAGTTAAATAAACATGTTTAGAACTAACATTTCTGAATGAGACTTTTGGGAATATAACTAATATAGTCTATTTAGAGGTAGGTTTGATAAATTCACAGATAAATTGCCTCCTGATAGTTTGAACGCGGGATAGCAATGGACTTCTAATTTATCGTCACTTAGGTAGCAATATTTCATTGTTGATCATGAATTTTGTCATCGTTTTGTATGGTATACAGGTATGTAATATGTTTGTATCATTAATGACGATACTTTCATGTAATAGTAATAATGAAATAGATCGGATTAACTTACCTACTGTCATCCAATACTCAATGTAGATATAACGTTTTTTTTAAGCCTGTACTGTCCACTGCTGGACAAAGGCCTTCCCCAAGTCTTTCCAAGTACCCTTTTCCCGCGCCACCTTGTGCCAGCCCTCACGGTACGCGTCCAGCTCGCCTCACCACCTCTTTCTCGGCTGGCATCGGCAGCACCGTCCATCTTTGGGCACCCATTGTGATGAGATTTTTGCCCAAAGGTCACTGTGCATGCGGCTAACGTGACCCGCCCAATCCCACTTAAGGCGAGGTTGAAGTACTGTGTGTTTTGACGAACAACAGCGACTGTCCGGCAAGCGAAATAATGCCTAAATTTTGATTGTGTTTTCTTCTTGGCGAAAACTGATAAAGAAATTATACAAAATGGTTTCAAGATTTACTTCAAAATAAAAAACTCTATCTATTGATATAACTTTCATAAATATTCGTGATGAAATCTCTTAACAGTACACGTTTAAAATTGTAATTTAGTGTCATGTTTGTTAAAAAAAAGTATCTTTACGATTTACTTGAGGGTATGTTCAATTTTTATGTAATGATTTTTATTTATTACAAAACTCATAATTAATTAGATTTTCAGACGTTCAAAAATCTTAAAAAGTACTGCAACCCCGCCTTAAGCCTGGCAGCCTTCTTACCCACATCCATTATTCCCGTTTTGGAACGCAGAATGGTATAACGATTATTCAACCTTAATGGCTTGTTTACTGAAAAAATCTAATTAGTCCGTCAGATAGATTATCAAAAAAAAAATTGACCCGTATTTTTTCTTTTGTTACGGGAACCAAAATTGACGAAGTTACGACACATGTCTTGTAATTCTCAATTTGTCACGGTGGCATAACTTTTAGCGGGTAGTGACGTCACGAGCCCCCACTCCCGAGTTTTGATGCATTTTATCTTTGTCAATATTAATTGATTTACAAAAACAAAAAATACGTGTCCATTATTTTTCAATACTCTAATTGACGGACTAAATAGTTTTGCAATTTGTGGATGATGGAAACTAGCCTATTTTGTGCACAGCATGCGGATAAAAACTACAGTGAGCATGACAGATATCCACAGAGCGCACGTACAATGGACCACAGACTACCAAATGTTTTGTCATATTCATCTTCGAAAATTGTGATACAGCGAGTTGTGTCAAGTACAAACTACTACCAAATGAAGACGAGATTACTTCACATAATTATACATTATGATGCTTGCGGCTTCGCCTGCTAGATAAATGATATATATACTAAAACCTTTTTCGAGAACCAATCTGTCCATTGGTGAAAACAGCATGAAAATCGGTGCAGTAGTTTTTTTATCACGAACAGACAGACATACAAATAGACGTGGCGGAGGAGTTTGCTTAATAATATGTAGTGATGATGCCAAAATATATTCACTGCTGGACATTGAGTTTCCCTAAGTGTTGCAACATCGACAGCCTACAGTCTTGTTCTTCACTAGGCCGTCTGTTGTCAAGAAACAAGGACTAAAGTATTTCAATGGCTAAATACGGTTATGGCGTCGAGCTTTTTATAAATAACTAGCTGATGCCCGCGGCTCCAATCGCTTAACAAATTATATACCAAAACCTTCCTCAAAAATCACTCTATCAATTGGTGAAAATAGCATAGAAATCGGTGCATTAGTTTTTGAGTTTTTCGCGCACAGACAGATGCGGTGGAGGACTTTGTTTTATAATATGTAGTGACTAGTAGCTTCACGTGGCTTCGCCCACCTGACAATTTATATACTAAAACCTTCCTCGAGAACCACTCTATCTATTGGTGAAAACAACATGAAAATCGGTGCAGTTTTTTTTGAGACAGACAGACGCGGTGGAAGACTTTGTTTTATAATTTATGTAGTGATAGTGATAAATAAAGATGGTTTCATGTCATTCCAAATAAAAAAACAACATCATAATAACAACAGCATTAAAATATTTTCAAATAAATCCGATTAGAATCACGTACAAACATTATTTTCGAAAGATTACTTTTTATTTAAAAAAACTCACACGTTTTTTATCTCACACATCGTTTCTTTGCGCAATCATGCGTCAAATAGTATATATTGACACTGCAAAGTAGATTTAAGGTCTGTTGAGACCTAGGCGATGTTCGCAAAGAAAGATAGCGAAAGCCGGGTGAGTTTGTCACCCAACCTAATCAGAAATTGTTTTCGCTAAGAGTAAATTTTCTTGCGGAACTATTTTAATGTATTTGCTATATTTACGACAAATACAAATACTATTACAGGCACTTTTGAATAGTCAAGGTCAAATAGATGAAGCTAATTCTTGCAGCAAGTTGTTCTACAGCAAAACACACTCACCGACCCTATCTCCTGCGCTGCAGTTGCAGGTTCTAAAGAGTAGATCCTAAGGACAAGAACGTGCAAAAAAACTCCATGGACACTCTATCTCACGAAAAAATAGCTCACAACGCGTCATTCAATTCAACATCATCAGTTTGGTCGTAAACCGTCGGTACAAAAAACCGCGAGAGCGAGAAAACAAAAAAGTACAAAGAAAAGTAAAGTAAAAAAGAAAGGAAGAAAGTATATATAAATAAATAAAATGTTGCGAGCTATTTTTAGGATTACCCAAAGGCCAACGGAATTACGAAACCCTATTACAAAGCCTCCGCTATACGACCACACATACGTCTATACATATCAAATACAATGAAAATAGTTTCATAAGTAACACACATACGCTATGTTCGTTACTTATGATATTTTAATTGCAATTTGTGGATGATAGAAGATTTTATCATCCACAAATTGCAAAACTATTTAGTCCGTCAGTTAGAGTATTGAAAAATAATGGACACGTATTTTTTGGTTTTGTAAATCAATGAATATTGACAAAGATAAAACGCATCAAAACTTGGGAGTGGGGGATCGTGACGTCACGACTCACTAAAAGTTGTGCGAAGGTGTGACGTATAGAGAATTTTAAAAGTGTCGTAACCTCGTCAATTTTGGTTCCCATAATAATAGAAAAACACGGGTCAAATATTTTTTTATAATCTAACTGACGGACTAATTAGATTTTTTCAGGACACAAGCCCATTATGTGTACTATTTGTAATTTGTTTTTTTTTGTGATATTGTAAATTTCAAATAGGTATATTGTAGACAATTTGTAATTTAATTATTATTCTTTGTCATGTGTAAGTTGATAAAAGTCTTGATTTAGTACCTACTTTTTTGACATGGGAATTGTATTGTTTTTTTGCTTCTAATACATTTTAGAAGCATTAATATTACAAAATTAGCATGCCGAATGGAGTTGGCGGATATGTTGAACTTATTATGTATGTGTGATAAAATCTGTATAATATTGTACCATATTTCAGGCAAATAAATGAATCTCTATCTATATCTGCTTCCTTTTGGCTTTCGCTATCACTATGGATAGCGAATATGGCGTAAGTTTGAACAGACCTTAACTTATATTAAAGAGATTCTAAAAAGAGTGACAGGACTAAAATGAAGACATATATAGACAGACTTTCAGTTAATTCAGAAATCAATATAAGTTGAAAATATCTTAAAGGCTTTCGTGTCATCTGATGCGAGCATTGAAGAGCCTGTAGACAGATTTTTTTAAGAAGATTGAAGAGTCACTGTAATTCAATATTTTAAATTAAAAAAGAGGCGATTTTATGAACGTTATAAGAGGATGACAATAATAATTCAATCAATATTATTAATTACTCATTCATCATTATATGTAAAATGCCTTTAGTTGATGAAATTGGTCTAAAATTTCATCCGTCCTGTAGTAAGTGATTTAAGAAAATGGTATACGGCTGAATTTTTAAATACAGCTTCATGTATTTTAAGTCGTGTATTCATTTCTCTATATTAAGACATTAAGTAATAATATATATTACGTACCTATATCAAATTATAATTGCATGTAAAATTAATTATATAGAAATAATAAGATAGAATTAAGGTAAAAAATAATCATTTTTTTCTTTTGTGTAATACGTGGGAAATAATTTTATTTTATTTTTATTTTATTATTCATTTCTTGTGAGGCCAGTGGCGGCTCAGTGTTAACAACCTCAACTTAGGTACCTCCAATTCAGCGGCGTAGCTACCGCCGTATCAGCCTTATCAAAGATACGGGGCCCCTGGTATATACATGGGCCCCGACGCGACATGTGGAGGCAAAGCTATAAATTATACATGTAGTCCCGCCGTCTGTTCCGTGGCCTACCGAGACAGTCCTTAGCTAGTAGAGCCCATTTTGTTAAAAAATTCAAAACCTCTAAAAACGCTTATCTAGAACTGTTCGATATAGGGCCCTCTTTAAGATTAGCTTCGCCACTGCTTCCATTCCACATCATTTTTATAATTATTTAGATAGATTTGAGATTACGTTTGTGAGGAATTTTTTTTAAGCAACGTTCGCATTCACATATTTATTCTGTCAACCAGTCGGTGAAATTATATGAAAAGTGAGTTTTTTTTTTACAGATTGCGAATGAATTTCGAATGCGACTGTTGCTTAAAACATAATAGAAATAGAGCAAACCGATCAAAATAAAACCTTTAAATATAAAGGTTACATACCATACATTTTTTTCTCAAAATATCGTCTTCCTAATAATCATTCCTTCAATTAAGACTTCATCCTCTCATAATAACGCTTTAAAAATAGGTTCAGCAGAATTTTCCACGTCTATAAGTTTCGAACAAATTACTTCAGACGCGTGTCGGGTTCTCGCCATGTAAACTTTAGCAATTAAGGGCGCTTGCTGTTGCTAGGTGATCGATGCGCTTGCCCTTATTATTTTGTATATTACGCTGTTTGAAGCGGAACTGACAGAAGTTTTAAAGCGCTTTATTGGCTGAATGGTTACTCTGGTTTGGTTAGTTTGAAGTGGGTGAAAGATTTTGTGGAGTTTTGTGTTGAAAACCTTAAGCTAACAAGACCGATGAATCCCCTTACCACCCTTATTATTCTAATTCACTCAATTTTACTTTTTACGAATTGCACTAAGTGTTTATGAAAGAAGTGTTCGACACACAAACTGCATCCATCCAGTAAAGGTAACGTACGTCTTTTACAAGGTTCAAATAATTTAAATACCAATATTCGTCAATTTTGATTCTGTGGGTTAGGACTTTCGCATCATCAACGTAAAACAAAGTCACTTTTTTGTTTGTAGGTACGCTTACATCTTAAAATTCCTACGCTTTAAATTCCTGCGGGAACGAAGAAAAAGCGATATGCGCGTACAAAGTCGCTGGCAAAAGCTTCTTTATATTAAGGATACGGTAAGGATTAGTCGAACTCAGATCGACCTTTTTAGGGTCCCGTAGCCAAATGGCAAAAAAGTCCGCCGTAGGTGTGTCACAGCCACTTTTTTCCGAAACTATAACTATGCTGCTGAAACTTGGTAAATAGATGTACCTATTCTGTGAACCGCATTAAGATTTTCACACAAATATAGAAAAAGAAAACAATAAATTTTGCGGTCCCCATACTTAGAACTGAAATTCAATTAATTTTTTGTGTGGTATCTATTATGTAAATGTCTTCAAAAATTATGTTGAGGTTTCTCGTGTAATTTTTTTCTGTATTGACTATTCAATACAGAAAAAAATTACACTTTGCGCGAGAGACACTTCCAAAGTGGTAAAATGTGTGTCCCCCCTCAGAAATTTATAAAATAAGAGAATTTTAAAACTAAAAAAAAAATACATGAGGTACATTACTATGTAAACTTCCACCGAAAATTGATTTGAACGAGATTTAGTAAGTAGATTTTTTTAATACGTCATAAATCGTAAACTGCAACCTTTGCTTATAATATATACCTACAGGTTTGTACGGAACCCTTGGTGCGCGAGTCCGACTCGCACTTGTTTTTAAGGATGGAAAATCATAAAATAACTCCTCTCGCTCTGGGCAAAACAGCAGAGAGTGTTGACTTTTACTGACTAAAACCCATCCGTGTTCCCCGCGTTGGCCGCGGTGACTCTTTCGAACAAATTCTACAACCCTGGAATGTAGATCGACCTGGAGTAATATTATACATATCTCTCATCAAAGTTAAGGTTTGAGAGCACATTCGTAAAAAGTTGGTTCGTAATTGTTTGCATCAACTGTTCAAGTATGTTCGTGTATTACTTTTATTGTATGTGTAGTTTATAAATATTTTTATTAATTCAAATATTTATCACGTTTCTGGTTTTTAGAGTTCCTTACCCAAAGGGTAAAAACTGGACCCTATTAATAAGACTTTGCTGTCTGTCACCAGGCTGTATCTCAAGAACCGCGATAGCTAGACAGTTGAAATTTTCACAGATGATTACCTACTTTTGTTGCCGCTATAGCAAAAAGTACTAAAAAAAATTAACTTTAATTTCGGAAGTCGGTGTCAAAATACGAAGAAACTAACAAAAACACCGACTTCCAAAATTAAAGTTAGGTATTTTAAACTGTGTAGTGTTTTTTTTTTGGAAGTCGGTTGCATTTTTTTGTAAAAAGTTTTTTAAACCTTTGGGTGATGCCACCCAAAGGTTGATTGGTAGAAAATGTCTAACGCATTAAGTCCGCCTCTGTACATTTGTGTGTGAAAAGTATTACTTAAATAAATAAATAGGTACCCATGTGAAATTGAAACTAATTTCTCAATTGCAATACCTTTAACACCCAGCATGCATCGCCTTGTATTCCATCCCCTCAATTTAACTTAGCACCGATTGTTTAGTAGTTTTAACTAACCCTTCCGCCGCTCCCACAGCCAGGTCCATTAATGCCGTTCCAGTTAGACTGCGTAATTGCAAAACTTGGACTCGGTCCGACAACTTGAACAGGTGGAGTAATTTGTACGAGTTAGGACTGAATTATTATGGACTCCTTTTCTGGTAAACCTTTAAGTGGTGTTTAGGATATGGTTGTTAGTTTTTGAGTTATTCTTTCGATGAGTGTTCTTTTACATGGCATGTGTGATTGTCTTTTATGACGATTGGTTAAAATACAGTATGTTTAGGCTGACTGTCCACTGGAGAGTAGCGAAAAATATAACCAATGGAATTGCATTAAAAACTCAGTGACCGACGAGGAGCGGAAATTTTATGCAATTCAAAAATTATGAAAGGAGGATGGCGAGGTTGCACGTACAATGGGACCCACTGTTAGGAGTATCGTACAGTATGGAAACTTATAACTAGTTGTAGAACTATATAAAACTAGCAAAAAAGCAAATGGGCAGTAAGTCGTAGAGGCTGGAAGATGTAATAATTAGTAATCGGGCAATGCACAATTGACAATTCACACAACGCATTTAAACGGGTAACTAAGTCCAAACCACTTGCAAATCGCAATCCAAAGGTAAAACCTGTTGTCTTAGTCGGTATGTAGAATAATCAGTCCAAAGGTAAAGCCAAGTTGTCAAGAATCACAAAATCGCATAATAAATATCCCACGTTAGCCGCTGAAAACAAACACTAATTGTTTTGCCACTGACTGCCGACTCCAATGGACAGCGTAACGTTCCATTCTACGTTATCACAAATAATCGTAATAATTACAATATTGTATATTTTTGTATAAAAAATGTAAATGCATTTTTAATATTACCTTTTGTATGATTTTCTCATATTTTACAAGTTTTGTTTAAAAATAATAATAAACAAGCATAAACAAGTGTAAGAACGTAATTCATGTAGGTAATGAAAGAGTAGGTTGGAATGTTATATGAAACACAGTGCGTTTAGTAACTGCATGATGACTTATTTTTATGTAAATAAAAATCTTTTCTAACTTTAAATTCCTGTCACATAATGACTCAATATTTTTTACATAATCCTTTAACAAACTCTTAATTATAGTAAATATGAATTTGCAAGTGAATGACACCTAGTTCATTTATAAATAATGTGGGTACAAATTCGCCATCCTCCTTTCAAAACGCCTGATGCCTAATTGTCGTGTCACGACACGACAATTAGGCATTTTGTGCACAACACTAGCAGTCTCTTAGATTGATCTTGTAACATATTTCTATTTTTAACCGACTTCCCAAAAAGGAGGAGGTTATCAATTCGGTTGTATGTTTTTTTTTTATGTTTGTTACCTCATTTCTCCGTCAATTATGAACCGATTTGAAAAAATCTTGTTTTTTCTGAAAGGATATACTTGCAGATTGGTCCCATTTAAATCATATCAAAATCGGTTACGAACTTTGGATTTTAAATCGAAATACCTGAAATTATAATATTTAGATGATTCTTTGATAATCGAAATTGCGTATTTTGCTTTTCTGCGATTTTGCAGTGGTGTTGTTAGGTGTGGGGCACCACTAAAAAGTGAAAAATAAAAAACTTTTTACAAAAAAATACAACCGACTTCCAAAAAAAAAAACACTACAAAGTAAAAACTAACTTCAATTTCGCAAGTCGGTGTCAAAATACGAAGAAAGTAACAAAAACACCAACTTCCGAAATTAAAGTTATTTTTTACTTTGTAGTGTTTTTTTTTTGGAAGTCGGTTGTATTTTTTTTAGCCTAGAATTTTGAAAAACTACGCCTTTTAGGGATATAGTTTACAGGAACCTAAGGTTTTAAACTGACACTTTCAACATTCATTCGGAAAAATTTTTACTTGGTGCTTTTCTGTAGTCGATTCAACAACATTTAAAAATAGAACTGAAAAACAATTTACATGATGTACATGTCAATAAATGCGAATGCGAAAGTTGTTTAAAAATTAGTAGAATTATTCTACTAATTATTAAACAACTTTCGCATTCTACTAATTTTTAAACAACTTTCTACTATTTTTTTAACAACTTTCGCATTCGCATGTTATTCACAAACTGTCAAAAAAGCCTTAATTTTCATACATTTTTGATAGTTTGCGATTGAGATGCGAATGTGAAAATTTGTACAATTGGCACACTATCTGCAATCAATAAAATATTTTCATTAGTTCTCGGAACTAGAGGGCCACTAAATGTATCATTTGTATTCCGTTTATTTCCTCTACTATAGGATTATCCAGACTTCAATCAGTACTACCAACCATACAGCTTAGTGCTACCAACATCTTACCTTAGATAATGCAAGATCTGATAAGATCTTCGCGGGTTCTATTCAATTGGTGAAGCTTGTTATATTGGATCGTTTTCAAGCTATTTGTAGATTAAAGTAGTTTTATTGGATAGCTAGAGAGGTAGCAAGCTGCCTGTATCAATTGTACAGTACGAATATTCTAACTTTACCCGTGCGAAGTTGGCTGTTAGTGACGACCGCGCAGGGTCCATCGCGTAGAAAAGTGTTACGTTCGTAGATTATGTTTTTTTGTGTACGTGTTATATTTGAATTTTGAAAAAATGCATGCAATAACAATAACTCGATCACAAAGTAACACAACAAACACATACACTACAAGAAAACACAAAGTCAAACAGTAAGAAAAAACCAGAATAATTAATTAAAACAATAACAACGTTTAACACTTTTCGCACCAACAGTCGTATTGCATTGAGGAAGCGAGGCACGAGTATGCATTAAAACGTATACGAGTGACTGAGACGGCATACGCGACGTACCCGCGCATGCGCTTTTCTATGTTTCTTGTGAAATTGACATCCTGCGCAATCGATTGCGACGTACTTCGCATGGGTAAACTTAGATTATTCGTACTGTAAACGCGACTGCCGCATAGGGTCCCGGGTTTAAGTTCCAGGTCGGATAAATTTGACATGGGGATTTTTGTTTTTTTTAATACTTCTGGAAATACTGCGGACAAAAGTTATTCGAAGCTTGGGCAAGGACTAGTTTTCTTACGCAACATTTTGCAGATATTAATAATGCAGATATTAATAATGTAGCCATTGTGTATTTTAGTAGGTTGAGATAAAGTTTAAATAATCAATAAAAAAACAAATCTTTGCTCGCCGAGGAATGAAACACAGGAGCTCATGCTCAGTTTTTGATAACTAGACTTACAATAACATCTACTTCGAGGCTTCATGATTATTGCAAGACGTATTTATTTTTAATATTTTAGAACTATAATTACAGCTAAAGCTGGTAAAATACAACACAAATCATGGTATTTATTTAAAAATGCTTACTAAACGCTTCCCAATTTTTCGCATCACTGCATATTATAGACGGATTAATATCGAAAATGTATTTCTCTCTCAAAATAATAATAATATACACAGAAGCGTCGCCTAAGCAATATTATAAATCATCATCCGAACAATGGTTCCCATAATAAATGGTGTTATTTGACGTCGTGTAACTTTTGCCGAGTTTATTAAATGTAATTGTTTCTCGGGCGTGACTAATGATACACACAGCTTTAAAGTTCACTTTGTTAGCGCAAAAACATGTTGCTAGTTAAAAGATTGTAGTAATGGTCTTCTCGGGTTTAATATCTTTATTAATAATAATAATAATAATCACCACTCAACCTTACTCTTGTAAGGTTGAGTGGTGATTATTGGATATCAAGATGATGGTGACCTATGCGCTTGATCATGAGCGCCGTCAGTTGGGACTGGTCGTTTCTCAGCTGACCTGGTTTACTTTACATCTTTTCTTTGTATTGTTTCTTTTTTTATTCTGGACGCTTTTATCCTGCTCGTATTTTACATCATTCTTACATGTATGTTTTAATTTCTACCTGATGTACAAATCTTTGCAACAATTTATTATTTTAAAAGAGTGTCCGTGGAGTTTCTTGCTCGTTCTTTTCCATAGAGCTCTACGCTTTGGAACTTGCAAATAGTTTCTTCATCTTGGACCGACCGACCTTGAAATTGCAAAAATAAATGGGTTAATTGAAATGAATGCTTTGATTTAATTGATTTGATTTGATCATCATCATATCACCCGGATTACTTCCACTGCTGGACACAGGCCTCCCAAAGTGTCCACAATAAATGGTACTGTGCGTCTCGCATCTATCGGCTACCCGCAACCTTCATCAGGTCATCGGTCCACCTTGTGGGAGGCCTTCCAACGTTGCGTTTTGGTACGCGGTCGACACTCTAGAACTTTTCGGCCCCATCGACCATCTGTTCTTCGAGCGTGTCCTGCTCACTGCCACTTTAGTTTGGCGATCTTTCGGGCTATGTTGGTAATTTAGGTTCTCTTGCGGATATCATAATTCCGGATTATTGCAGATCATTGTTTTGTAAAGAATGGGTTTCAGGGAATGAAAATCGGCTTCAATTGCATTCGAAGGCTGATAACCTACAAATTCCTGATAGTATTTGATAAAAGTATGTTGCACGAAGTGTTAAGTTCAGCTTCTCCATTGCCCTAAATTGTATAGGAAAACGTTTGAACAGTATTTGCAATCTGTTTTACATATTATTTGAATCACAAAACAGTAAACTTTGGCGTTCTTCATTTATTTTTTTTATTTTATTTCAGAGATTAACTTCAACAGTTTACGATTGAAATACTTGGTACTTTGCCTTATTTGTATTCTAATTATATTCAAATCATGCCTTGCCTCAAATCAACCTGGCTTGCCTTGCCCCAACTATTTTGGGGAAAGCTACCACTTTACAAGTTGCAGCCAGTAAGTCTCATGGAGTGACTGCCCATCTGATCTCTCTTTGGCAAGAGTAGTGGTACGTGGATGTTACAAAATTTTAAATGTATTCTTTCTTGAATTGAGGCGGAGCTCTGTATACAATAGGCTTGTGTAGTGAAAAAATCTAATTAGTTCGTTAGTTAGATTATCAAAAAATATTTGACCCGTATTTTTTCTTTTGTTACGGGAACCAAAATTGACGAAGTTACGAAGGTTTTAAAATTCTCAATGCGTCACGCCCTGGCATAAATTTTAGCAGGTCGTGACGTCACGAGCCCCCACTCCCGAGTTTTGATGCGTTTTATCTTTGTCAATTTTCATTGATTTACAAGAACAAAAAATACGTGTGCATTATTTTTCAATTCTCTAACTGACGGACTAAATAGTTTTACAATTTGTGGATGATGGAAACTAGCCTATTAAACCCGTACCTAGTGATTTACCAATCACTCGTCCGTCTGCAATGTGCCCGAGCATCAATTTCAGTCGATTTCCAAACTTGACGGGCAGCTGAAACACAATTTATTAACGCATCGGGTTTTAAATTCGTAAAACGTGACGGATTGTTTGCCATCACATGCGACAACAATGAAGTAAAACGAGTCCGTGACGAAAATACTTATAAAGTTTGTATTTTTTTGGAAATTTTACGAGCTCGAGTGAGGTTGTATTTCACAAGGCTTGAAATATCAGAGCTTAAAACACTACGTAATTTTGCAAGAGAGTACCTAAGCATTGACTACAACGTGTATTTAATTTTGAGCCAATTCTGACAACATAAATGACTCTACAAATGAATGTTGTTGAGTTTAAAATGCAAAGAATCCATCGATTTTTGTGTCACGCTGATACACTGCAAGCCTTGCGGTAAGATTTCCGGCTGTCCGCAAGTCTCATAATAATCATATGTCTACTTACCATAATTATATCTAAACAAAGGAATAAAGGGAATTATGTTATTAATTTATATAATACATCTGTAAATAGTTAGCTTACTAAGCATTATATAACTGGTAATTTCTTCGTTCAGTCAGAGATAAATAATTATTTTAATCTATAGTAAAGAATCAGCATTGGCATTTAAGGTGAGAATTGGCAATGCTGCCAGTGTTCTGCGCGTCCAAATTAGCCACTTTAGCAGAATCAGAAAGCAAATCACACTTTCCCGTCACTGTCAAATTTTCCCAATCAACTTTTAACCTAATGCGTTAGCGATAAAGATGAAAATTTGACAGATTGTTGTGTGATTAATATTATGATTCTAATATGATTCTCCTAAAGTGGCATTTAAAGCCCTCTGGGTAGGCTTTTTCTATCAACTACGGACTATTTCGATACAGGCAATTTTTTTAATGCCCAATCAAATCTTTTCTTTTAATTCTTTATACGTATTTTACATGGCTACATAATTTGTCATTTTTATCGATTTGTTTAAATTAGCTACTACTTGCTGTACAGATGCCAGCACATCATGCTACAACAATAGTGAATTTTCAACTTTATTTCAAACGAATTATGTTCAAAGATTGGGAAAATTTGACAGTTTCGGGTAGCTCGATGTGCTGGTTTAGTACTTCATAAAACTGCTTTCAGAATACGCTATAATATATAGCATAGAGTATAAATATAGCTTATAGCAGTTATAGCACAACAATTTCGCGCACCATACATTGTTATACTACAGTACAGTGTGAAAGTGTCCATAACAATATATGGTGCGCGATATTGGTGTGCTATGAGCTCTATACTATATGCTATTATATTATAGCGTAGTCTGAAAGCAGCTTAACTATACCTACATTTGTACAATAAAACGGGTACAAAAGTAGCTCCTCTACAATTTAAATATGAGCTATCGGACTAAAGTAGCGCATGAATGTGAAATATAATTCTTTTCAAAAGTAATATGTGAATGAATCACATTCGTGACTTTAAACGTTTTCTCCGGCACTCTTTCATTCAGGAACAGCTATTCATTGCAATTTACTTACCACCATTTTGAATTTTCTCATTGTAATACTGACAAGGCAAGTTTAGAATAGATTTGAATGTAAGGTAGCGTTATGTAGTGAAGTATACTTAAATATGAGCTGGGTTTGCTCTTGGTCAGAGATGACAGAGACAAAGTCTAAGATGGAGCGAGCTTACCCAGAAGGAGCCTGTTTACTCTAACTTTGATGAGATTCGGGTTGTAAGCGTTATACAGTTTCGGTCAACTGGGTACTAGGCCCACAGGACCAGTTGGTATGGAAAACCATGGGAGAAATCCAGCAGCGGACGCCTTTTGGTAGAAAATGATATCATTATAATGAAGATCACAACGAAAAGTGGAAGATCTTTAAAATTTTGTATAGTTTTAAACAAATTATATTAAAGTACAATGCAGCAGGGAATGTTTTATAGGTGTGTTTTAAAGGTTAAATAGTGTCTTTTATTTCATGGCTAAATAGTAACAGCCGCAAGGGTCGATCTTAAAGGTTAAGATTGCTTAACCATAAAGATCGACCCTTGCGGCTTGCCAAGGTTGTTCTGTGAATGGGTGACCATCTTAATATACCGAGTTTCCTCCGTGCCTCGGAAAGCAGACATTTGTAGATATTTGGCAGTCGTTACGGATTGTCAGAAGCCAATAAATCAGACTCCAGTCTAACCAAGAACTACCGTGTTATCCAGTTAATGGGTTGTGGAGGTCTGATAGGCCGAAGCTCCACGTAAAACAATGGTATTCAGTTGAATCTGGTATGACTGGAAGCTGACCTCAAATATACTTGGGAAAAGGCTAGGCAGATGAGTGTCTTTCACAAGGTCTATCCAATATTGCTTTATGTATATAAAACACTGCAGGCTCGTCGTCTTCTCAAAGATGAATATGATATGTAATGAAAGAAAAGCCTGAAGAAACGATAAAACCAAAAAAAAACAATAGAAATAATAAAAAATGCATGGCTAAACTAAGTCAACTGATAAAGAAGTACCTAAGTAAGAAAAAACCATATTGCATCGACTTTGAACAAATTACAACGACGGCGTAAGAACGATTAGTACGGGATCCTACTGCTCGATCCTGCAGCTATCTGTATTTTTGCTGAAATTAATTTTAAATGAAAGTTGAGGAAGTATTCAATGGATTAGTGATAGGTTGCCTATAAAAATATAGCCGCAATTACCGGTAATAATTTTTATATTATTAATTTGGTAATACAAATTGCAGCTATATGTTTTTTTTTAATAACTTTTACGTTATTTTAAAGAAAATTATGTAAATAATAGATAAAAAATGGTTGCCAGCTCTAAGTCAGCCGCAACCCTAGGGTTGCTAGGTGTTCTGGTATTTTAATTTTAATGTAAAATTAAAGTTTTTTTTTTCTATTCCTTACATCATTTTTTTTACATGACGTACAATTAATAAAAAATCATATAGCTGCAACTTATATTACCAAATTAATAATACAAAAATTAATTGCGGCTATTTTTTTAAAGGCAACCTATCGCTAATCCATTGAATACTTCCTCAATTTTAATTTTAAATTAATTTCATAAAAAAAACAGACAGCTGCAGTATCGAGCTGTGAGATCTTAGACTAGATTAATTAGTATCTTTAAATACCTACTCTAATGGAAAACGATACACACTCTAATATTCCTTCAGCCAAACGAACATAGCAACAGAGGAAACAACAAAAACAAACAATAAATCCCACCCAATTAATAAACACAACTTCAAAACACAAACAAAGAATAAATTAACCACCTCACCAACAAAGTATTGGCTTCCATAGTTTTCAATGTTGATCTTTCTCACCAGTATGTCCCAAATAATTTTATTATCCAACTTACCGCATAAATTAAACTTTTCCACAACAATTTGAAGTTACCAGTTTTGTTGTTGTCACCCTTTCTATATTATATTTAATAAATCATTATTTATCCCTTATTTCTCCAGCTTTAAGGGTGGTTATCGCGTGGCCAGTAGTGATAGTATTAAGCCGTCCTAATTGATTGCTTGGAACAGAAATGCTGACGGGTAGTCAGAGGTGTGGAAGACTATCGCAATTAATTTTCTGGTTTTGATGACAAGTTAAAGTGTTGACGTAAAATGTTGTTAAGCTGAGTTTGTACAGTGTTGTTTTATTAATTTTGTTTAGTAATAAAATGGCCAATTTGGGCTGGTGCAAGCAAATATGGTGCCTGATGAGAGGATAGTGGCTTTTACTTGTACAATAACAAAAAGAGATTTTATAACTTGATTACTTGGAAAACAAGCTAGCGTATCGTACGGTAATGCGTCACCATTAGGTTGACATTTTACCGCTACATACTTCACGCGCACAAATTTTTTGGGCATACTGTCAATTCGCTGTCGGGATGTGTGAAGGTACAGTACGATTTAGAGTTCTTTGCCGCTCGGAAGTTAGGTTTTAGTGACGACCGCGCAGGTGCAATCACGTCAACAAGTGTTACGTTCGTAGGATATTTTTCTGACATACGTTTTGTATTATAAACAAGTAAAAAACACAAAACATAACAAGGTCACAAAGTAACACAACAACAATATACACCACAAAACACACAATACACAAATCAAACAGTAATAAAAAAACAAAATAAATAATTTAAAACAATAAAAACGTGTAACACTTTTCGCATCAACAGTCGTATTACATTGAGTAAAAGGGACACAAGTATGCATCGAACGTATACGAGCGACTGAGACACCATAACACCCGCTATCTTGCGCTAGAAGGTGCATGCGCGACCTACCCGCGCATGTCGACGACTCTGTTCACATGCTGCCATTACAACTGGCAACTGACGTCACGGCGTTTACCACTACCTTAGTACTACAATACTCAAATCAGCAACGAATTATTAAATTAATAATAAAGTTATCCACGACATATAAAATTATAGCATTTTAGTATTATTTATGATATTAGGCACAGGATTACTCTAGCTAGGCAAGTATATAGAGATCTATGTACATGGTTAATCTCGCAAGTTCCCATCGCACACTAGTAGACAAGGACCTTTAGAGTTTACCGTAATAATGTGCTAGTTCCTGCTTATAACCACTACATAATTGCTAGAAGGATTCCATTACCGAAATCCTGCATAGACTGAGGCGATATTAATCAAAGATGCTTCGAGTATGAATGAGATAAGCTACTAAACATCAAAGTATATCAACGTCGTTTATGCTTCTTAAAGTTAATAAGAACAAGGTAAACGATAAAAACAAAATAATATTAGCAGCGGTACCATCAGTCTATTCTGCTAGTCAATTCTGTCGACATCTCACCGTGTTCACTTAGGTGGAGTGAACGACCAGTGAGCTGTCATTCCATCTCATTTGTATGGTTTGACAGCTCACTTCATTATCACTTCGACATGTTTACTGAATCGACCGGCTGTTATATTTGTCACCGTGAAAACTTAGGTCAGGTGAGAGTGACGTAAACTGTCATTCCTTCTGATTGTCAGGATTGACAAATGATTTAAAGCCCACTCGACCTGTTTATGGTGAGAAGTTTACAAAATAGACTAGGAGGTTGACAAAACGTAAGTGATGTACACGGGATTATGCACACTTCGTTCTATTCGCACTTTGTCCCGCGTTCGCAGTAGGTCACTTTCGCAGTTGGTAAGCCGTCTACTCGTTTGTCGAAACTAACCTACCGCACAAGTATCATCATAAATAACTACTTCTTATTTTATTGCACTTTTCGATTTTTCGTTACTATATTTATTGATTTTGTACAAATCTTACCCACTTTGGTCCATAAACCTACCTAACAAAGTACTTGCATGAGACCTACTGCGAATGGAATTAACTGCAAATGAGACCAACCGCGAATGGGACCAACTACTATTGGGACGAAATGCTAATGGGACCTACTGCGAACACGGCACCAAGCGAAAATGGGACGGAGTGCGCAAAACATAAAACTGCTAATTCTAGGGCGTCGTCTCACATCGGTGACTGCACTTACTAAGAGTCAATCGACATGAAAAGATGAAGAAAAAAGTGACTGCACAATGGTTTCAAGCTGCATCCCTTTGTAAAAAGCAAGAGGAGTGATTTAAAAAAAAGAAAAAGTTGTGCAATGTATTTCCAGTCGTGGTCTTGTTTGCAAAAATAAATCTCACATGCACAAACAACAAAGCCCGGCCCATCTGTTGGTGGGTGTTGCGTTCCAAATTCGTTACCTCGTCTCATACATACTCCATGAGAGGTCAATCTTCCGCTGCATTATGTTATTCTATTATATATAATTGGATCACAAGCTCAGCTTATGTCTGTCTTGTAAATTGAGTGACATGTGATAATCGGCGAAGATATGAGAATGAGAAATTATGAATTGATTTATCGAATTGGTTCAGTGTTCATGAGGGTTGGTTCGTTACCGTTTGAGATTGAAACAGCTGCAATTTTTTTAATAGCTTCACTACTAATATTTTGCCGCAGTGTAGAAGTTGTTAATGCTACAGTGGGACGTTTAAGGGTCCTAAATATCCGTATGAATCCACAAAACCCCTTATTAAGATGTCGATTATCTCTCCCTTATGTCTGAAACTAAGATAATTGTGCTAAATAGCTACGTTTGCACTAGAAATGTGCAAGGATACGTGGCGAGGGATATGCTTGTTAAAAACCAAAAGATTTCATTTTACTAGCATCGTTTAGTACAAGCGATTCTATTAAATTATATTTATTTTTAACCGACTTCCCAAAAAGGAGGAGGTTCTCAATTCGGTAGTTATTTTTATGTTGGTTACCTCAATACTCCGACAGTTATGAACCGATTTGAAAAAATCTTGTTATATCTGAAAGGATATACTTGCAGATTGATCCCATTAAAATTTAATCAAAATCGGTTACGACCTTTGGATTTTAAATCGAAATAGCTGGAATTCGTCTACTTGGGTGATGGTTTTACGTCATCCAAGTAATCGAAATTGCGTATTTTGCTTTTCTGCGAGTTTGCAGTGGTGTTGTTAGGTGTGGGGTACCACTAAAAAGTGAAAAGTTAAAAACTTTAAAAAAAAAAATACAACCGACTCCGATCCGATACCGATAGTAAAAAACAACTTTAATTTCGGAAGTCGGTGTCAAAATACGAAGAAACTAACAAAAACACTGACTTCTGAAATGAAAGTTATTTTTTACTTTGTAGTGTTTTATTTTGGAAGTCGGTTGTATTTTTTTGTGAAAAGTTTTTTGTAAGTAGGTTGTAAAACAACACTTTTACTCGTCAATTTTTCTGATCATTTTAAACTAGATGAGGCTGGTGTTTCCTAACTGACTGCTCTGAGAAGAAACACCGAAACAAAGTCAGAGGTCAGAGTCTCTTTTAAAGTCCGGACAATCGTACTGATCAAATCAAATTTTTATCTGAAGTGGTATTTTGAGGAAAGAGTTCCAGGCAGTGCAAGCATTTGCCAGTTATCGTGTAGCTCAAAACATAGAACTTTATGGAGCTCAACGAACTGACGAACAATACCAAAGTAAGGACATTTGAGTCGACCGCATAAAGAACTCAAACCGCTATTATTGGTTCTTCACAAACACATCCTTCGAAACGCGTTCTCAAACATCTCTCCTGCAAACGCAGCCTGAGAAGTTTTTTAGTATCATTTTAGGAAATATTATTCATCGGAACCTGTTTCACAAGAGTCTGACCCTCACTCGGTCAATTTTTGTTGAAAATCAGTTCAAGAAGGATTAGAAATTCTTCGTATCATGTCGGCAGTAAGGTCTATTGTCCCGATACACCTTAGTGTCAGAGTTTCTAAACCGCCTCAAAGGCCTCTGTCATGGGCCTGTGGACGGCGAGCTACGGGTGGCTCGCCGTCCGTCCGTCTTCAGATGACAGGCCGTGTCGACGGCGCGTTAGTGTTCCACGCGCGCCTCAAAGAGAGTCAGCACACAGAGGGGCCCGAAAGGGCCGACGCCTGCCGGAGTCACGGGACTGTTCGAAAGAGATACCGTGGCTCCGGAACACAAAGGGCATTGTAGGAACATGGATGGGTTTTAGTCAGTAAAAGTCTGACACTCCCTCCCGCTACACCCAGAGCGGGAGTAGTCATTGGATGATTTCCCATCCCTTAAAAAAAGGGCCTCTGTCATGGTTTAAAATTGAAACAAATGCACACATCTATACTATATACTATAAATATACTATATACTAGCTGACCCGCGCAACTTCGTCTGCCTCACATTTTCCATTACTGCTCCGCTCCTATTTGTCTTAGCGTGATGATATATAGCCTATAACCTTCCTCGATAAATGGGCTATCTAACACTGAAAGAATTTTTCAAATCGGACCAGTAGTTCCCGAGATTAGCGCGTTCAACCAAACAAACAAACAAACAAACAAACTCTTCTGCTTTATAATATTAGTATAGATTTACTATATTATTATAATATTGTAAAGCAGAAGAGTTTCTTTGTTTGGTTGAACGCGCTAATCTCAGGAACTACTGGTCCGATTTGAAAAATTCTTTCAGTGTTAGATAGCCTATTTATCGAGGAAGGCCATATGTCATCACGCTAAGACAAATAGTAGCGGAGCAATAATGGAAAATGTGACGCAGACGAAGTTGCGCGGGTCAGCTAGTGACATTTTTAAATTCATTTGCCTCGATTTCGAAAAACATAATAAGGTAACGGATCCTTGGATCATTCAATACATCTATTAGGTACAAAAGGGTATGGGGATAAACCCACATAGATTTTTATTTCCCCTTCAAGATAATGTATGCCGACGGTTGGATAATTTGCAGGCGCTTACGAGAAATTGCTACTTTACGCGCATCACCTGTTTTATAGATTCCGCCTTCGATAATTATTTTTAGGGTTCCGTTCACAAATAGCTAAAAAATAAACCTAACGGAGCGACTTTGTTTTTCTATCTGTCTTCATTATTTTAGGGAAAAATATTGTCTTGTATGTTTCCAAATTCTAAAATTAATCTAGTTATTAGAGCTCATCTGCCAACCCTTTCCTCAACTGTATTAGTGTCAGATCCCAGACAAACTGAACTCAGCTGAATACCAGTATTTTACGTGGAGTGGCTGCCTACCAGACCTCCACAACCCATTAAAAAAAGAAAGAAAAAGAGTTTACTTGCGGTCAATATGACGCATATCAAAAGTACACAAAAATTACAATTATACCTATCTATGAACAGGCTGCTTCTGACAATTCATAACGACCGCCAAAGATCTAGAAATGACAGCCAGGACCAATGGTTTACAAGGCATGATGGAAATTCGATAAGTTATGATGGTCACCCACCCATCCACAAACCAACCTTGGCAAGCATTGTCAAACAATAAAACAAAACAATCCTTTTTTGGGTATGATTGATCTAAGGGCCAGTTCTACTAATTTTTAAACAATTTCGCATTCGCATGTCAATCGCAATCTGTCAAAAAAGCCTTATTTTTCATACATTTTGACATTTTGCGATTCAGATGCGAATGGGAGTGAATGTGAAAATTAGTAGAAATGGTCCTCTTGAATAAAATACAGTTCTCTATATATAATTCTGATAAGCAGTTTAAGGATAAATTTAAAAAGAAAATAAATAAATAAATAAATAAAAAAAAACATTTATATCAAGATCGACACCCTCCTAGAGCAAGACCAACTCGATCTTTACTAGATTTTTATGATATTCATGCCTTTACATAAACGTACTATCATAAAAATCAACGGATAAAGTTTGAGTTGATCTGAAACTTAAAGTTTTGCTCCTTCTCAATTTATATAAATGTAACTACTTTGGTTTGACTCCGAGGAATATTTTTAAAGTTAGTGAATTTCGGATTTCATCTGTGGAGTTTCCATGTGATTTTTTCTAGTACGAACTAGGGCATGCATTCCGGAATTCTGGAATTTCGTAATTCCGGAAATCCGTAAGAATTTTTCTGGTATTTCTATTCCGGAATTGAGAAGAGTAATATTGGAATTCCGATATTATTTTGTCTGAATGCAACAAAACTAACCAGCTTTGTGAGCTATAAACTTGTGATGATCTTGCGAAGTCGTATTAAAAAATAGTATATTTCATTACAAGTGCGGAAAGGCTGTCATTGCAAAGAGTTCCGACAAATGTCTACCCGAGCCGAGGCGCAGCCGAAGGCGAGGGTTGACAGTCGGAACAAGTTGCAATGACGGTTCCGCAAGTGTACTGAACGACTATTTTTAATACAGTTGCGAAAAAATGACTTACTCATGAATGACTTGGACTAATTTGACTTTTCCGGTAAAATGTTCTCCGAAGCATTTTGTGCAATTATACTGAGTTCCGGTGGTGTTAATTCAAATACTCATTTTGTGCAACAAACAACTAAACTCGCAAAGAAAATTACTGGAAAATGGCGCCAACCGTAGAATATAACCTAAGCAAAATTTATTTTTTTCTTCACCCATTTTGGTTTGGGCAAAGGGAACTATCCATACAGCTTAGTCTTCAGTAGATTTTTTTATTGATATGAAATGTAAATTAAATTTAATGAGATGAAATGAAATGAAACCTAACCTAACTCATTCAATTAAATCATTAAATCTGATATTGAAATAAATTGGTAGGTAGCTTCTTTTTAGAAATATACGTATTTGTATGAATCACAAAAACTCTTTAGTGAAAACTTCATGGTTGGTTTTTCTTTTTAATAGACATTATTTTGACAGTTGGGAAAGAGAACGCACGAGTTCGGGAAAGGTAAAAAAAAGCACTAGTATGTAATAGCCCAGATCCCGAACGCTATACGTCCCTGCAATACACCACTTTTTGAGCAACTTTATTAAAAAGAAGATTACCATTAGCAGCTGTGCACCTTTGTATTTAAAAAGAAGTAAGTTGTTCTTCAATTTTACAAAAATTGTTTTTGCTCTTGACTCTAGTCTAGGTCAGAGATGACAGAGACAAAGTCTACAGTAAAGCGAGCTAATCCAGAAAGAGCCTGTTAACTCTAACTTTGAAAATATTAGGTTTTAAGCGTTCGAAAGCACAAACGCCGGCAGAGAGTTCCATTCCTTAACTGTGCGCATTATAAAAGACATTTTGAAAGCGCTTAGTGCGAATCGGTGTAATAGCCACAAGGTGGGAATGGTTAGTTGCAGTGCGTCTAGATGTCCGATGGTAGAAGGGAGCCGCTGGGATGAGGTCATGGAGTTCTTGAGCACACTCATGGAGGTACAATCTGTAAAAGACAGGACAGGAAGACCGACAAGCAGGCAACCTTGCGGCGTTGAGCCAAGCTATGTAGCTTGGCATCCACCAGTTTTACGTCGCCGATGAGCCTCATACTATCTATATTATAGCAGTGGAGTTTTTCAGCTGGTTTTTTTTTTGAGACAAGCCCGCCACACATTTTCAACCACTGCAACTCGTGAAAGCCAGAATCAACAGTGGCGACCACCAGAAAAACGCCAAGCTAATGAAGCCCGACGAGTCCCGGAGAAACGATTCAACTGTCTTGGATCCCGCATCGAAATTAATCAGAAAGTACAGCGGAGGAGTTGGAAAAAATAAATATAATTTCCACTTCCCTCCTTATCAAGCAGGAGGCAGATTTGAGTTAGGCCAATAGGCTATTGCAAACTATAGTAAAAAGTTGTCAGAAAAGACAAGCCCTTTGATCTAGACCGCGTACTGACAAGCGTAGTGTGGGCAAGAAGACCCCCACCTAAGTGGATTAATGACCTGAAAAAAGTAGCTGGAAACATCGGGCAACAGTTGTTGCGCAGATTGGGTCGAGATAAGCGTAGGATGAGATGAGAGAAGCCAAGGGCAGGGGCACATTGCTCGCTGAACTGATAGTCGATAGGATGGAAAGGTTTTGGAGTGGTGACTACGTACCGGAAACGAAACGTTGGAATGCCTTCGATGAAGTTGATCGATGAACTGTTGAAAGTCGTGGGAATCTGCTGAATGCAAGACGAACAGGACTCGCTTCCATCTTCGGCCTAATCATCACTTTCCATCAGGTGAGATTTGGGCCAAGTTTTCCCGTTTTGCATAAAAAAAAAAAAAATGTGGCGAATACTATTCGGATAGAGGTCTTCTGAGATGAATTCTGTAGGCATAAATGATGATTGTTAAGCCGTGGGAACATGCTGAATGCGAGACGAACAGAACTGGTCAATGTGGCGATACTATTCGGATAGAGGTCTTGTAAGATGAGTTCTGTAGGCATAAATGATGATGTTAATGATAACAAAGAGACGAAAAATCTGAATGCCAACAAAACAAAGAGGAAAAATCATCTCAAAATACACGGCTATAAAACCAAATAAATCAACACACAACAGCTCATTTCCTGATCAACAAGAAAGCAACATTAGGGCCACATTTACGCCACATAAGCCCTTAATCTGCAGTAGAACCATTCGCTCATTTTCTCAAGGTAATCGTAATTGTGTTAGTGCGTGTTCACACTGATATGGACCGTCTGTTTAAAATTAAGATGATGGCAGGAGATTGGTAGATTCATTCACTTTACAGTGGCAAAAATGTCCGTCTAGAAACACAGACCTGTCTTTTTTCTCGGATCTGTCTAAATGTGAACAGTGTTATATAATTTGTGAGATCGCTGTCCAATCAGAACCAGCCGGTCGATTTTGTGAACATATCGAAACGAAAGCTTGAGTGAAGTGAATACCAAGTGAGTCGTCATCCTATCTTGATTTCTTGGATTGACAGCACACTTTGTGATCACTTCACCCAAGCCTTCGACAGTTTTACAGAATAAATTGCTCTGCTAGTCCGCATCGACAGAGCGTTGTGTTGCTCGCGTGCCTCAAAGAGATGTCAGCAAAGTAGACGGGGCCCGCTACGGCCAGTGCCTGCCAGGGTTGCAGAATTTGTTTTATTTTTTATTTTTATTTATTTACTAGCTGACCCGCGCAACTTCGCCTGCGTCATATTTTCCATTACTGCTCCGCTCTTATTTGTCTTAGCATGATGATATATAACCTTCCTCGATAAATGGGCTATCTAACACTGAAATAATTTTTCAAATCGGACCAGTAGTTCCTGAGATTAGCGCGTTCAACCAAACAAACAAACGCTTTATAATATTAGTATAGATTTAACACTTTCAGCACAAAAACACACAAAGGCGGACTTAATGCCATAGGCATTCTCTACCAGTCAACCTTTAGGTGATGCAGAGAATAGTGGTAGGTGCAATACGGATTAGTTCGAAAGAGTCACCGGGGCCCTGAAACACAAAAGGAATTAAGAGGAACACGGATAGATCATATAATTGTACTGCCACTGGTATATCCGTCTCTTTAGACGTGCCGGGAAAACAGACGGTCCATCACAGTGGAAACAGGCACTTAGGATACTCTTCGCGTTTACATTGGTACCTATTTTATGGCGTTTTTACGACATATATAACTATGGATTAAGTTGAAAGTATAATAAAATATCAGCTCGGAGACATTCTAACGTATTGCCGTTTTATACATTGTTGCGGAGTTAATTTGATGTGAAACTGGGGTTTTTACTTTTATTAGTTGGATTAAATTGGCTGAAAGAAAATGCATCTTAGGGCGAGTTTTTTAATCGCAGTTGACTCAATCAGCAGCCAAAAATTAATAAAATAGCTTTTCCGATCAATTGTTAGCTAGAACGAAGGTCAAATAAACAAGATTTTTTATTAAATATTTATATTAATTCGTTAAAAAAATATTGTAAATTTAAAAATGAACAAAAAATGCATTGTATAATAGTCGCACACTAGACTTCCGGCCAAGTGCGAATCAGACTCGCGCAAGAAGGGATCCGTATTATCGTATTTTTATATTTGTAGCTATA
Source organism: Ceramica pisi (assembly GCA_963859965.1). Lineage (NCBI taxonomy): Eukaryota > Metazoa > Arthropoda > Insecta > Lepidoptera > Noctuidae > Ceramica > Ceramica pisi. The sequence continues at coordinate 3,742,658 of OY982530.1, forward strand.
TCGACTACAGAAATACACACTATGTGAAAATTTCCATTGACAGACAGACGGACCGACGGATGCACGGACGGATGGAAGTGAGTTGTAAATCCTTGCAATGGAATTACAGTTCACTTCATACTCAATCCACTAAGTTTACCTACAAGGTGAGATATTAATAGACCGGCTGTTCAAAATTGCCGTCAATACTCAATTCAAGGCATTCTGTTGTGAAGTTATGGGGCAACATCGATCAGTCCCTTTGAATGTATGTAATTAAGTAATTAACTTCACAAGTGTGAGGGCCAATGAAAGACAGATTGATTTAATTAGAGAGTTAGCTGTTGTTGCTATTGAATTGGGCTGTAGGAAATGGTGTTTTGGTGTATGGATGTATAAGTCAATGCATGAACTTGCAAGGAATAATAGCATATAAAGGTATACGGAATAGAGAGTAAAGTCCCGCAAGTCTCCACAGGAAGATCCTCTAATCGGACGGTTGTTATGTGCGGTCGGCAACTGCCCGATAGTAGATATTCGGACTATTTTACTTGTTCAAACTGCACGGAGATCTGATACCGCGAAGCAGGATTTCATTAATAGTTCGTTGCTTTTGGGATAGATGGCGTTGTAGATCTTTTTGTTGCGATGTAAATTTTTGCTAAGTTGGTTTTCATGATTATCTGTAGAAGCCCTTTCAACTTCTGTTTCCTTAAAGTCTTTCGAATTTGAATTTACTTTTTACCTTCGTCAGGCAGGATCTCCATTATCATTCCAATAGAAGTCGACCGGTCGCCCAGAACCTGAAGATCAGTAGGTATTTTTTTATTTTTTATTTGCGGTGGGTTTGCTCTTGATCTTAGCCTTGGTCAGAAATGACAGAGACAAAGTCTACGATGGAGCGAGCTCACCCAGAAGGAGCCTGTTTACTCTAACTTTGAAGAGATTAGGGTTGTAAGCGTTCGGAAACATAGACGCAGGCAGAGAGTTCCACTCCTTTGCTGTCCGCATTATAAAAGACGTTTGGAATCGCTTTTGTTTTTGGAGGTTTGATGTATTCAAATGACTAAATTTGCCTACTATCCACGTAGGAAAAAACATATATTATCATCACAGTTTATTTACCTGGAAAACTTGAAACCAGTTTATTTTTTATAACCTGGTGAGCTGGGTGTCTGATTTTTGTGTAGGGGAACCCCTATTTGTGTAGGGGTTCCTACACAAAAATCAGAAACCCAGCTCCCCAATTCATTACTCAAAGTTACAGCTCCAGATTTAGCTCACAATCGGTCCAAGTTAAATCGTAAAACCCGTAAAGCAGTAACGAGCGATCGGAGTACGCACCGAATGGTATGTCGTTTGTACCCGAGTGACATATTGTGGTAACTCCGGTGGAATAAATCACGCACTGTACCTGAATGGACACAGAGTGGTTCGAGGTAAAGCGGCTGGATGTGGCCTTGGAAATTATTGCCTTGACAAGTCTTTTTTTACTTGGTTATAAAATCACCTGCCTATAATAGCCTTCCCAACTAAATCCTACGGTTTCTAGTCAAACCGGATTCAGCTGAGTACCAGCCGGTCGATTCTGTCGACAACTCACCGTGATCACTTGGGTGGAGTGAACGACAAGTGAGCTGTCAAACCATACAAACATGATGGAATGACACCTCACTTATCGTTTACTTGGGTGGAGACTGTATACTTGGGTGGAGTGAATGACAAGTGAGAATCTTATTTTTTATGGTTTGAAAGCTCAGTTGTCGTTCACTTCGCCTAAGTGATCACGGTGAGTTGTCGACAGAATCGACCGGCTGGTACTCAGCTGAATCCGGTTTGACTAGAAACCGTAGGATTTAGTTGGGAAGGCTATTATAGGCATAGGTATTTTGCTTGGAATGCACTATTAACTGGGTAACACGATACTTCTTTGCAAGACTCGAGTCAGATTTCCTAGCTGCTTACAATTCGTAAAGACGGCCAAAGAGATCTTCAAATTTAGTTAGATCCACAAAAAGGGCCCTACCTATTTTGTATAAAAAATCCTCACAATTGGTTCTCCAATTGAGTGAAAGTGAAACAAATTCCCAAACAATCAAAGAAAGAAAGAAAGAAAGAAAGAAAAATAGTTTATTTGCGGTCAATATGACACAAATACTATTATTTCCCAATGTTGAAAATACTCATTACACCATGAAAGGACAGACCGTTCAATACCCACCAGATATATGAACCAATTGTTCTTCAGTTGATATTATAGGCTATAAATCAAGACAAACCCAAATGAAGCCATCAAAGAATTTGACCGTCATCGTCGAGGAACTATCACGAACAAAGTGCGATAACCAACGCATCACATTACTCCACTATTTTATTTATTTTTTTTTTTTTTTTTTTTTTTTTATTCATTATGTAGGCACCCGTTTACAGCCACCGAGCACATAAACTTTATATAGCCGTCTCTTCCAGCATATTGCTATCACGGGCGCTAATAGAAACACAGCCTATATCCTGGGTATGTCGTACGGCTGATCCATTTTTTCCATGAATTATGGCACTCCCGGGAAAATATGAAAAAATACGACTCCGCAGTCTGACGTCATGGCAACGAGGTCTTGTTTAGATGTTTTCGTACGTGTAATCAAATCTGTATGGCTGGAGTTAGGCTTACCCCTTTTTATCTGTTAATGGAAATAAGGTATTAGACTACTACGAAAAATTTAAATAAATTAATACTTATTGGGTAGATGTTACTAAATCAATACGATTGGTAAACCCAGCGGCCAGGTGCGAGTCAAACTCGTGCACGAAGGGTTCCGTGCCATTATCTATAAAAACGGCAAAAGAATCAAGTTTGTTGTATGGGAGCCTCCCTAAATATTTATTTTATTCTGTTTTTTAGTATGTTTTGTTATAGCGACAACAGAAATACATCAGCTGTGAAAATTTAAACTGTCTAGCTATCGCGATTCTTGAGATACAGCCTGGTGACAGACAGACAGCGAAGTCTTAGTAATACGGTCCCGTTTTTACCCTTTGGGTACGGAACCCTAAAAAATAACTGAAATTTGTGGAAAAACAGAGATTTTATACGCTTTAGAAGTTAGTCTTCTATCCTTGACACTCAATAGGCGTCTGTATTGGATGGCTTCAAATCAAAATGGCGGGACTTGTAAGTGACGTCACATGCTAGTGCTCTCTGTTTATACTGTGCCAATTATTGAGATTATTGAGCAATATTTTTAGCTTCCTCTTGTCTGCTCTCTAGGTTTTGAGAAATGTTATAAAAAATCCAACCAAAAACCCTATTGACTGGATTTGTTACCTCTGACAGATTTAGTGCTGACAAGAAGAATGTTCACTATCTCTGAGGCTCGAGGAGAAAGATTACTTACCTATAGAAAAAAAGAAAAAGAAGAGTAAAGCATTCACGATAACATATCATCATCCCATTGATTTTTGATAACGCTCTTGTTGAAATAATATTAAAGTCTAACCGTATAAGGTGAAGTGAATCCGTCCAATCAAAGTAGCATCAGTTCACCACAACCTCACTCCCCATACGTTTTCACGGAGATTTATACAGAATAAATCGGCTGATCTTTTTAATGGGTTTGAGTTTCAATCTTCAGTGCTCGTATACACTTAGGTGGAGTGAACGACAAGTGAGCTGTCATTCCATCTTATTTGTATGGTTTGACAGCTCACTTGTCGTTCACTTCGCCTAAGTGTTCACTTCGACATGTTTATGGAATCGCACTGCAGATGGTTGATGGGGCTCAAATATCTGGAGTGGCGACCGCGCACCGGATGACGTAGTGTTGCAAGGCTTCCGGGAACAAGGTGGATCGATAACTTGGCTGTCGATTCTGTAAACATGTCAAGTGAAGGCTTGGGTGAAGTGATCACAAAGTGAGCTACAGTGCGATTCTGTCAACATGTTAAAGTGAAGGCTTGGGTGAAGTGAACACGAAGTGAGCTACAGTGCGATTCTGTCAACATGTTAAAGTGAAGGCTTGGGTGAAGTGAACACGAAGTGAGCAACATTGCGATTCTGTCAACATGTTAAAGTGAAGGCTTGGGTGAAGTGAACACGAAGTGATTTGACTAACAAGATGGCATGACAGCTCACTTGTCGTTAGCTCCACCTAAGTAATCACGGTGAGATGTCAACAGAATCGACCGACTATTATTTCAGCTTGATAACATGGATTGACAGCTCATTCTTGATCACTTCACCCAAACCTTTACGTTGATATATTTACAGAATCGACCGGCTGGTGAGGTTTGAGGGTCGCCGATGGATGCGAGACTCACAGGACTTGTTGTGGCAACGCTTGGGAGAGGCAAATGTCCAGCAGTGATCGTCTGCTGGCAGATGAGATGATGATGAATTAAAATCTGGGAAGTGTGAGTGATAAAACGACACGCTAGGTTGACCTCAGACTGAGATGTCTACAAAAAAAGAGTTATGGCAAATTGACATTTAATGGTCTGGTTTAAACGACTTCCCAAAAAGGAGGAGGTTCTCAATTCGGTTGTATTTTTTTTATTTGTTACCTCATAACTCCGACAATTATGAACCGATTTGACAAAGTCTTGTTTTATCTGAAAGGATATTATTATACTTGCAGATTGGTCCCATTTAAATTTTATTAGAATCGGTTACGAACTTTGGATTTTAAATCGAAATAGCTGGAATTCGTCTACTTTGATGATGGTTTTATGTCATCCAAGTAATCGAAATTGCGTATTTTGCTTTTCTGCGATTTTGCAGTCGTGTTGTTAGGTGTGGGGTACCACTAAAAAGTGAAAAATAAAAAACTTTTTACAAAAAAATACAACCGACTTAAAAAAAAAACACTACAAAGTAAAAAATAACTTTAATTCGGTGTCAAAATACGAAGAAACTAACAAAAACACCGAAAAATAAAAATCTTTTGGATTCAATACAATATACAAATAATATGTTTAATTGTTTGTTTATATACTAATAACATAAATATAATTATGCTAAAATAATAAACTAATAAATGTGATGTTTTTTTTTTTGTTTAACAGAACTCACAATAATTATGACACAAAAAAGTGCTCACTTTCAACAAAACACCTAGATGGATGAAGTCGCAAGCTTAGCCCTACTATGCACTAGAGCGGTTGGCCGCGGAGGTGGCTGACCGCTTTTCAAGTTTAATAATATGCAGCCGCTAGTGATTGTACGCACTTTCAGCCCGCGAATTTCAAATTTTCTTACGTTTTTTGCAATTTGCAGGCCAGTGTTTTTCTTTTGTTCCTATGCCTTTATGAACTTAGAGGGTTGTATTGGTGATTTTGATGATTATAATTCTATAAATACATACATCTTACAGCCGCGAATAATATTTTAATCAACATACAACCTAGCACTGGCCGGCAAATTGCAAAAAAGCAAGAAATTTTGAATTTCGGTGGATGGTTGGAGCATTCCCCTTAACCGCTACAAAACTATTCCAATCACTGGCCGCTCAAGCGAACCGCCTGAAAGATTCAATCGCTAGTGCGTAGGAAGGCTTAGGGCGGATTTCATTAATCTGAAACTGAACGCGATCAACATAATTATGAACAACGCCTAAGAGCAGTCAGTGTCATTATTTTCACTCTTCAACGCAGCTTGATCGCGATCAGTTTCCTATGTGAAATCCTCTATTAGCTCTGTAGTTGCTAATGACTTTCACAAAAAATTTCTGTGCTTCTGGGAGGAGCTAGGCTGACTAACTTACAATGTACCAAGTCTAAGTGCTGAAAATGGAGTCTTAAACTAGGTACTCTATTATAGAACCTAATTCCGGAGATTATTCTTCTAACTATTTTTTTAAATTTAGTTTAATTTTATCTGCTGAAAGTAGGTTATTTCTTTTGGTACTAGCTCAAAATTATGTCAGTTATCTTTCTATGCGTGTTAAACAGACGCCCCAGAAAAACAGAAAAAATATTTATCGTTATTTTCTAAATAATCCAATTATTTTAATGAAAAGTGTATTGTTGTCTAATTGTGAACTCAATTAAATGACTGCTCCAAAAAGCTAATAACTGGTATTATGAAAGCCATTGATTAGCCTAATCAATAGCTTTTGTGATTACGGTCACTACCTTCAGTATTGCTTCCCTACGAAATATTGGCCAAGAAGGAGCTTTGTCTATGAAAAATCCCTATTCATATTGTAAATGCTAAATTAACTCTGTCTGTCTCTTCTGCATGCCTAAACCACTGAATCGATTTGGATGAAATTTTTATCAAATATAGTTTCAGATCCAAGAAAGGACATTTAGGATAGTTTTTATTCCGGAAATGTCACGGGAACGGGATCTATGAGGGTAAATCGGTTATATGTATGCCGGGAGTATAATCACACGGGCGAAGCCGCTGGCATGCGCTAGTGTTTAATATATAATTTAAGTAAAGAAGTAATTTTAATATCTTACTTGAAAAAAAAGACCCTTCTTATGATGCTTTCGAGTAAAAAGATAATAGGCACTAGGCAGGTGTATTGAAATCACTAAGGAAAATGGCCCTAAAATGAATTTTAATTAATTTTTATTTTTATGTATCGACTCAAGGAGTGATCATGTTATCTTATGTTATTGATCAAGATAAAAAGGTACATGGTAGCAATCTCGTAATTAACTATTCTAAAATGCATTCTTATAACACGATTGGCTTTTTCCTGTTTTTTCTTTTAGGGTTCAGTACCCGAAGGGTAACAACTGAACCCTTTTACAGCGCACTGTCCGTCCGTCTGTCTGTCTGTCTACGGGCTATATGTCAAGAACCGTAATAGATAGACAGTTGAAATTTTTCAGAGTGTATGTGTGTAGTGTTTCTATATTTTTTTTATAGGCACGTGTTTGACTACCACCCACCTGATGGTTAAGCGATGATGCGGTCTAAGATGGAACACGCTTGCCTAGAAGTAGCCTACTCACCCTTGACTTTAACTCTCCCATTTTGTAGCTATCAGGAAACATAGACTCCGGCAAGTAATTCCACTCCTTAGCTATAAAATACTAAAAATTAAATTAAAAATTAATAACAAAGCTCCCATAGGTATAAGAAACTTGTTTTTTTTTTTCCGCTAATGGAATTTTGAGAATAAATGGTTTAACCGAAGAAGTGCTAAAAAAATTCACTTGTGTAACCTGACCAAGTCTAGCGTAACTCCGAACTCTAACTTTAAGTGCACTATAATCCACCCAGGTAGGAAAGTTGGTCGGTTAGATTCAAAATCTACAAAAAACTTCAGTAGCCCGGCTTAAACAAATGAAGCCATCCCTGACAAAACAGATATAGTTCCCATCCTTTGACAATATCCACACAGCCCCGAAATAATTTTATATTTCTATGAAACGTAAACGAAGTTTTTTGCTCTTTGATACAGATTTAATGTTTATAAAAGTGATTTTTGATAACAAAGGGTCCTTTTGTAAAAAGATTTTCAGGAGGAAAGTGGGGCTAAATAAAATAAGGCAACTTATTTTGCCTCCGTTCGAAAAAAACTGGCCAAGTGCGAGTTAGACTCGCGCACGAAGGGTTCCGTACAAACTTGTAGGTATATTTTTATAAGCAAAAGTTACGGTTTACGATTTATGACGTTTTAAAAAAAAACTACTTACTGGAGCTCTTTCAAACCAATTTTTGGTGGCAGTTTACATGGTAATGTACATCATATATTTTTTTTAGTTTTATCATTCTCTTATTTAAGAAGTTACAGGGGGGGGGGACATATTTTACCACTTTGGAAGCGTCGCTCGCGCAAACTAATAAAATTGTATTACAAAACTCAATATAATTTTTGAAGACCTATCCATATACGTATGGGTTTGATGAAAAATAGAGAACAAAAATTGAGTTTCAGTTCTAAGTATGGGAAAAACCCCAAAATTTACTGTTTTTTTTTTCTATTTTTATGTGAAAATCTTAATGTGGTTCACAGAATACATCTACTTACCAAGTTTCAACAGCATAGTTCTTATAGTTTCGGAAAAAAGTGGCTGTGACATACGGACATACGGACGGACAGACAGACAGACAGACATGACGAATCTATATTATAAGGGTTCCGTTTTTTGCCATTTGGCTACGGAACCCTAAAAAGAACCCAATTTCAATAGTCTTTGTGTATGAAAATGTGTTTAATAGTACTCATAGTATTCGATTTAAAGATTTTTCCACGAACAATGTGCCATGACCTTTCGAGTTCAACAATACACTTTGATGAATTCTTTATTTATTAATGAGCTCAACTGTTACTCGTTCATGTTTTAAGAAAAATGGTTTTGTCGAGAAAACGAAAACTTTTGAACGAAAATATGATATTATTTTTAGATTTCTTTAACCTCAGGCATTTATATTTAGTTCACAAAACTCACAACCACAATAAATGCCTTCTATAGTAACCATCATTATCAAAAATATTGCTAAAAACACGCTGAAATCATACCACAGCATGTCATTCTTGGACCCGCGAGGTCCAATGCCTACCATGATTGCGGAATTAGTTCGAGAGAGTCATCTCAGCTCTGGAACACAAATGGAATTAGGAGGAACACGGATGGTTAGACACTCCCTTCCGCTCCACCCAGAGTGAAAGGAGTCACTTGATTATTTCCTTTCCTTAAAAAAAACCAGTCATCTTAAAATTCTTTCAAAATGTTTTCCTAAGTTGGGTTGGACAAAGAATAAAATTTTCAAAGATGCATCTTCTACAAAAGCAAGATAAATATCACTACCCTTATTCAGCACCCTTAAGTACCAGCTGATATCATTCCGCTCAACTGAACCTTATTTATATAAGGACCTAAGATTCTGATTTCCTTTAATTCTGAACTGGAACTAGTTCTGCTATAACTTCAACTTAAAGGGGTAAGGGGCCAAGGTCAGAACCCAAGCTAGGCCCCTGAGGAACCCTCGCGTTTTATATTATAGATGCTTTAGAAATCTGGGGTATACATAATGAGGGTAACATTATGTAAGATAGTTACGACTCGAAATATGTAGAGACTTCTGTAATGTTGTTTTGTGAAGATATTGTTGAAGGTATATGGAAGTTGAATATTCTTTTGGGATTAAAGACACGTGTAAAAATATGTTTTGGTACAAACGCCAACACATCAAGCTACAAAAATCTGTCATTTTTCTTTTCTGGATTTTCAGCTTTATTCCTAACAAAGTAAGTTCAAAGTTGATTGGAAAAATTTGACAGTTTCGGGTTACATTATTATTATTAAATACAACATTATTTTGGCCAAAAACGTCCAATGCTTGACCAAGGCCTACCCCAAACGGCGCCATACCGAGATTCCTCCATGCCTTGGAAAACACGTTAGGCCGTTGGTACCAGCTGTCATTTGTAGATCTATAGCATTTGATTCAGACTATCAGAAGCCAGAAAATCTGACTCGTCTTGCGAACTGTGTTACACAGTTTATGGGTTGTAGAGGTCAGGCAGGCAGCCGCTCCACATAAAATACTGGTACTTAGCTAACTTCGGTTTGACTGGAAGTCGATCCCAATATAGTCGGGAAAAGGCTAGGCAGATTATGAAGTTTTCTTGTTACATCTTTAGTTTTTTTTTTTTGGGCAATTTTGTGTATGGCCTTTTGTCACTTCAAAACCTATCTAACCTTTTATGGTTGTATGTTTTTTTATGTTTATTACCTCATAACTCCGACAATTATAAACCGATTTGAAAAATTCTTGTTTTATCTGAAAGGATATACTTGCAGATTAGTCCCATTTAAATTTTATGAAAATAGGTTACGGACTTTAGATTTTAAGTCGAAATAGCTGAAATTCGTCTACTTGTATAATAGTTTTATGTCACCCAAGCTATCGAAATTGCGTATTTTGCTTTTCTGCGATTTTGCAGTGGTGTTGTTAGGTGTGGGTGTGGGTACCACTAAGTATAGTCGGTGTCAAAATACGAAGAAACTAACAATTACAGCAACTTCCGAAATTAAGGTTATTTTTACTTTGTAGTGTTTTTTTTTTGGAAATCGGTTGTATTTTTTTGTAAAACAGTTTTTTTTTTAATTAATTTTCAATCATCAAGTGACTCCTTCCAATTTAGGCAGAGCAAGAGAGAGTGCCAGACTCTTACTGACTAAAATACATCAGTGTTTCTCAATGCCCTTTGCGTTCCAGAGCCGTGGTGACTTTTTCAAACATCTTTCGCAACACTAAAAAAACCTACTTAACCTGCTTTTTCTTAACAAATATCTCAATACACCAGCTGTTTTTATTTAATTTAAAACTAAATTTATTTTCTAAACAGCAGTGCTACTCTGTAAACATGTCGAAGTAAAAACTCAGGCGAAGTGACCGACAAGTGAGCTGTCAAACCATACAAACAAGATGGCATGGCAGCTCACTTGTTGTTCACTCCACCTAAGTGATCACGGTGAGATGTCAACAGAATCGACCGGCTGAATTGTTTATCACTTCCTTGTCAGTGAGTCCATTGCCCTTTTATGTCTTCACCCTAAGAATTCCTAATAGACCGTTTTTGTGAATATATCAATGACGGTAGGTAATATAGTGCAGAAGTTGAGAACTAGAACTATGCGGGAATGAACTCGAGTTTGGCAATAAATCATAGTCACCAAGTTAGGGAGGCTTACAACGGATGTACGTCACACCGTACTGTACTTTGAAAATTGAGGACATACTCGTGATAGATATTGAGTATAAGGTAAAAGAATAGAAGTAGAAGGGGTAGGATAGCGTGGAAATTTTTTTTAATTTAAAAATTTATCGTGAATTTATATTCTTCTTAGTTATTTTACAATTATAAAAGCCGCACGCACCTGTCGAAATAAAAACACTCGCACGTTTTGGATTCAGGGTTAAGCAACGTGTGCTTGAAAAACTTGTCAAGTCTTGGTCATTGTAGATCTTTGGCAGTATTTACGGTCAGAAGCCAGAGAATCTGCCATGAGGTACTGTGTTACCCAGTTAATGAATTGTGGAGGTTTGGTAAGCAGCCGCTCCACGTAAAATACTAGTATTCAGCTGATTCCAGTTTATCTAGAAGCTGATCCAAATAGTTGAGAAAGGTCTAGGCAGATAACGATATTTTATAATCTTAGAGTGTGCAGTTAATTTACAGGTAACATAAATAACAAGTTCAAAATAGGGCAATACATATATAATATAACATTCAAACCAGTTTCAGCCAGTCGATTCCGAATTAAACTCATCGTGAAAACCTAGGTGCAGTGATCAGCTCACTTCGTGAACTGTCATTCCACTTTTTGAGGATAGGAAATCATCAAATGACTCCCCCCGTTGGGTGAAGCAGAAGTGAGTGCCAGACTCTTACCGTGTTCCTTCTATGACCTTTGCATTCCTGGGCCACGGTGACTCTTTCGAACAAATTCTGCAACCGTGATAAACTCACCCAAGCCTTCACTTTGACATGTTTACAAAATCGCACTGCCACAGTTTCTGTAAATGCTGATTCTGTATACATGCTGTAAATCTATGCAATCAAGTTGGAATTACAGTTCACTTTGTGCTGACTTCACCAAAGTTTACACTGTGAGATGTTGACAGAATTGACCAGCTGGACTGAAACCCAGCTCGACAGCGCCAAAGTTTTTCGCAAACAAAAAAGAGCGATAAAATTTAATATTGACAACGTTTAAAACATAAAAGCTTGCACGTTATTTTATTAACTCAATGAATAAACATACAGACAAATGAAATATTTTATTCAACATGAATTGTGCGCAATTAATGTATTAATTCTGAAAGAATTCATTTATTTCGTTACGGTGTGATGGATAGTTTATTTTTAGTATTTTATTCTTTTCAGACCTTAATATCGGAAGGCAAAGGTCAAAGTGAAGGATATTTTTAGATTTTTTGTGATCAAAATTGTAAGGACCTATAAATGATAATGATAAATGATATTTATTTTGTAAGTAGGTTGTAAATAACACTTTTACACGTCAATCTGAAAATAATAACTGGGCAAAAAATCGAGCTGAAGCCAGCCAACTCAAATGTCTTGACACAGCATAGATACGCCTGGCAAAAATTGACTAGAAGAACAGACCACAGGCCATGACAATGGAATAACACAGTGATCAGCTTCAAGCTTCAACCCTGTACTACGATGTGTCATTGCCAACATGTCTCGATTGTAAGATTGGGAGAAAAGAAAACGGTATTCCTTTTATTAAAAACAACAAAAAAACAATTTTAAGAGTAGTAAAAAGTTGGTACTACAATGACAGACTTTTTTTTAGGTATGGGAAATCATCAAATGACTTCTCCCGCTGTGGGCAGAGCGAGAGGGAGTGTCAGACTTCTACTGACTAAAACCCATCCATGTTCCTTCATTGCCCTTTGTGTTCCGGAGCCGCAGTACCTCTTTCGAATAGTCCCGCAACTCCGGCAGGCGTCGGCCCTTTCGGGCCCCTCTGTGTGCTGACTCTCTTTGATGCGCGTGTGGAACACAAACGCGCCGTCGACACGGTCTGTCGTCATAAGACGAACGGACGGCGAGCCACTTATAGTACAATGACAGACTTACAACCGAAAACAAGGTAGATAGATGATTTCCGCCTTACCTTGGGGCCATAGTGGACCAGAGTAGCAGAGGATAGAGCTCAGTGAAGAGAGCTAGAAGAGGCCTATACCAAGAGGCACACGCACCGAATTGAGAGACATACTCGTACTATCTATACTAATATTCTAAAGCAGAAGAGTTTGTTTGTTTGTTTGTTTGGTTGAAAGCGCTAATCTCAGGAACTACTGGTCCGATTTGAAAAGTTCTTTCAGTTTGAGCCCAGTTATCGAGGAAGGCTATTAGGCTATATATCATTACGCTAAGACAAAAAGGAGCGGAGCACTAATGGAAAATGTGACGCAGACGAAGTTGCGCGGGTCAGCTAGTAATGAAAAAAACTTGAAAGTATGTATTGGCAATGTTGTGGTGAATTCGGAATAAGAGCTTTTTAACCGACTTCCAAAAAAGTAGGAGGTTCTCAATTCGGCGGGTATTTTTTTTGTATTTGTACCGATTACTCCAAGGTTTCTGATCCGATTTGTGTGATATTTTTTTAGTTCGATGCGGCATACTTGCCATTTGCTCCCTTAAATAAATATTTAGTATAGATCAGTAGTTTTTATTTTATGAGCATTTTTGATGATTATGAGATGAAGACGTCGTCCAAGTATCACCACTTAAATGTTAGAAAGCAAAGATACAAAACCTAAAACTCCGACTTCCGAAATTAAGGTTATTTTATACTTTGTAGTGTTTTGTTTAGAGGTCGATTATATTTTTTTATTTATTATAAAGAGTTAATTAAGATTACAGATGCTTCCAGCACAGCACTTTTCTAAACCTATCCAGTTGATGTAAGGACTAGGATACATACAAAATAAATATAAGTGATTTTATGTAAGTAAATCTTTTTATTTGAAAACACTCTGGTTGAGAAACCTTATAGTCATATTCAGATCTTACGAAGGTTTTAGTTTGTTAATATGTTTGTAGTTATTTACATAACAATCAGCTAGAATATGATACAACATGGATAAAACCATGTTGAATCGTTCAAAATATCTATTTGTAATACTTTGCTTGTTAGAGAAGATGTTTCTACTTCTTTGCTTTCCAAGTTAAATTATCCATTACAATATCACCATTCAAAGGCAGTTTTGAAAAAAAATACGAAAATAAATGCTTCATTTATCCAAGTCTCCCGTAGGTACTAAAGATGTCTTAAAAATGTTACGAAAGAAGCCTTACCTGTAAACCTTACCTGTAAACCTACCAACAAGTTTTATGTATGGTTTCATACATTCTCAACCAAAACACTCAATTCAAAAATAAGTTTTTCTGCGAGTCTCTTATAGCTAGTTTACAAAGTGCGAGCTGCTGACTAGACAGTAGACAAGTAGGCCTAGTATGCCAGTAGGTCGGCTCGTCTTAGCTGTCTTCACTAGACAGTAGACAAGTACTCTTATGCCAGTAGGTCGGCTCTCTTAGCTATCTTCAAGATGATAAAAGCTGGTCAGGCGCAACTACCGGCCTGGCGAGCTACTGTCGAACGCGTACAAACGATGCAAGAGATGTCTTACGCTAATGTAAAAACAAAAAAAAATTGAAGTAATTCGGGTGCAAGCTGTTATCCACCTCACACGTGGCAGTTACTTGTAAAATATAGGTACTCCATGCGATTTGAGTTATTTCACTGCACTCGGCAGGTTGACTCGCACACAAGCTCGCACTGTGTAAACTAGCCATGACAGTCAACAAAATGATTTTCGAAAAGCAATTTTAAGTAACCGAAAAAAAGGTCATTATTTTTTATAGTCTACTTTTCTTTTGAGCCAATTTAAACATCCACACTTTAATATCTTAATCGATTTTACTATTCTTCAAAAATAAAACTCTATTATACACCACAAGTCATACCATTAACGGTACTCGAGCCATTATTGAAAGCTTAAAGCCGACCATCTGCGTTGCTTTAATATATTCAATGTGCACTAAGCCTAATAGCTTCTAAAGGAGCGACAGCAATAAATCGTGTTATTCAAGCAATTTGAGTGAATAAATGGAATAGTAAAATATGGCTTTAGGTGAACCGTTAGGGTGAATAGTGTTTCTAGAATTTAGGGCATTTGCGCGTGATTGATTATGAGGTGGTTAAAATGGGCTTTTGACATTCATTTGTACTTGAATTTGTGTTGTTTTTTTTCAATTCTACTAATTTTTGAACAACTTTCACATTCGCATGTCAATCGCAAACTGTCAAAAAAGCCTTAATTTTCATACATTTTTGATAGTTTGCGATTATAATCATAATCATTTTATTGCTTTGCAAACATGAGTATGGTACATACATAGTTGTTTTTATAACAGTAAAGTTCTCCATATTTTACCGTCACAATTTTTTTTTTTTTTTACACAACACGGGGAAACTCTTGGCCCAAATCTCACCTGATGGAAAGTGATGATTAGGCCGAAGATGGAAGCGAGTTTCACCCGGAATCCTCTTAAACAGAGGAATGCCGAACCGGACCGTACCGGACCGGATATTTTACCGTGCGATTGAGATGCTAATGCGATGCGAATGTGAAAATTAGTAGAATTGACACTCTGGTGACAAACTTTAAAAATAATACCTATAGGTTTCCCTGCCTGGTTTGTTTCTTTGTGTGTTAATTTGGCAAATTTGTAAAAGAGAAATAACATTTATACTGACAAATTATATACTAAAACCTTCCTCAAGAAACACTCTATACATTGGTGAAAACAGCATGAAAATCGGTGCAAGAGTTTTTGAGTTTATAGCGAACAAACAGACAGACAGACGCGACGGAGGACTTTATGATAGTGATTGCGCTAATATTAAAAAACTAATATTAAAAAACCAATGTTCACCACGAAATAGAAATATTTATATATTACTATATTTTCTTTTTCCTTGTTAAGAAAATGTCAGACACACCCTGATACTTAAACCGTTGAATTTAATTAAAATAATACGATGTTTCTGAATAATCGCAATTTTGACCAAAAAAGACTCAACGTGGACGCTAGAAAATACAAAAAGGGATTTCATTATTTACGTAAAATTAATTTTAGAATGACACACCAATTGAATTTGTAATAATTACATTGACTATTTGGATAAAAATAATTTTGTTTAACGAAGCAAATTGAGCTGTAATGAGATTGCCGAATGCGTATTAAAATAATTATTTGTTCTTCAATTATGTAGTGTGAAGCACTCAATAAACTTGTATCCTCAATTAAGTTTTTTGAATCTGCGAGTGCGTTTGGATCCTCTCTCTCTGGAGTCGGTCCCTCATGTCTGAGGATCGTGGTCAGCATTAGGGTTGCATCTGGAATGGGTGATATGTCTCCACCGGTGTCTGTCCAGTGCGTCTCTTACAATTGAGTAGAATTTAGAGGTCGATGAGTTCTTCACTTGATCGGTCCATCTTATTGGTGAACGATCGCGCGGTTTTGCCTTCGGTTTTCCCATCCACGATCAGTTTGTCAAGGTTTTCGTCGCCTCTCCGCATTGCGTGGCCAAAATAGGAGCGTTTGGATTGTTTACAGTACTAATAAAAATCATTTATTTTGGTATCACAACTATTATATAGAAAAGAAATAAATAAAAAGCATTTATTCCGCCAGAAGCGACACACAAAACTTAAAAATAAAAGAAAATAAATTATCAACTAAAAAAACAACATATATCAGAAAATTGTCAGTTAAAAAATTAAAACTTAGTGTCAAAAAATTGTTACTAAACTGTCAGGGCCGAACATCAACCTACCACGATTCTCTGGTTACACCGGTCAGTTTAATATAAAATAAATCCCACCCGAATTCGATAGATTCCAATATATCCGTGTCTTAATAAAAAAAAAAAAATAACAATTTCACGCGATATTTTATAATCTAACGGTGATTGGTTGCGATAAATGATGTTTATTTTGTTGTGCCTACAATCATGAAGTTTTTACATGAAATGAAGCTTTATTGACCTGGAATTTTAAGACGGTACCGACAATTCCAACCAAAAATTTCATCACGTACCTACCAAACAAAATATATGGAGTTTTGTGATAAGTTATCTCTGAAAGTACTCATACGATCACTTAAATTCTTTGACTAATTGAAAGCTAGCTAGAAGAACTTGTGGTTAAACAATAACAGCCGCAAGGGTCAATCAACACAACACATCAAGGTTAAGTAACACTTTCCAAGGATGGTCTATAGATGGGTGACCTAACTGACCAGCTTAACATATCGTGCTTCCTCCGGCCTCTGAAAGCACGTTAAGCCATTGAGGACTGTTATAAGCCAACAAATCTGATTCCAGTCTTGCCAAAAAGTACTATGTTCTACAGTTATGGGTTATTTGGGTCTGGTAGGCAGCCGTTCTACGTAAAACACTGATATTTAGCTGGCTTTTGTTTGACTGGAGGCCGACCCCAATGTAGTTGGGAAAAGGCTAGGCTAGTGATGATTAAAAGCTATGCCATTGATATGAGTCAGAGGTTAATTTGTTTACCGGAAAAATACACGTTTTATTAACCGATTTCCCAAAAAGGAGGAGATTCTCAATTCGGTTGTTTTTGTTTTTATGTTTGTTACCTCCGTCATTTATGAACCGATTTGACAAATTCTGGTTTTATCTGAAAGGATATACTTTTCGATTGGTTCCATTTAAATGTTAATCAAAATCGGTTGGGAAGTTTGGACTTGAAATCGAAATAGCTGGAATTTGTTTACTTGGATGATGGATTTTTGTCATCCAAGTAATCGAAATTGCGTAAGTATTTTGTTTTCCTGTGATTTTGCAGTGGTGTTGTTAGGTGTGGGGTACCACTAAAAAGTGAAAAATAAAAAGCTTTTTACAACAAAAAAGTAAATAATAACTTTAATTTTGAAATCAGTGTTTTTGTTAATTGCTTCGTAATTTTTTACCTTGTAGTGTTTTTTTATTTGGAAGTTGGTTGTTTGCGATAGATCACAGAATCGAATTCAAGAAAATAATTAGATTCCTTCTCAAAAATCCTTTCACACAAGATTTTAGCCCCAAATATCATATTCAACATCATATCCCAGCCATAAACCATTTCAAGTAAATCAACCGAGCGAATCAACCAATTTCAGTTGAAACTTGATACCAACGTAACAGTTCTGAATCTCAAGATGGAGTTCAATTTGAATAGTCATAAAGCGGGGTGATTAATATCGTTCGTAACAGACGTTGGGGCCTACAGGCCTAGCTCATTTGCATGGTACTGAGATTGTGCCGCGGTATTCTGTAGGAGTTCTGTAATTTCACACCTAGTACAGTTTTGAAGTGTTTCATAATCAAAGGCATATTTATTTATTTTATTTATTTAAAAGATTTACTAACAGCTTATGTATAAAGTGTTTCTTAGGATAAGTAATACAAGCCTCATTCTTATGCAGTCACCAATTACAGGTTAACCAACATTGACAAAATTAGTAATAAGACAATAATAAAATTAGAATAAAATTACAAGATAATAAATATAAAAAAGGATTGTGTGGTTTTATGAAACCACGGTAAAAGTGAATCTTTTCACTAAAATAGGTCAGCTGCTGCGACTATAGGCGCCGCCATATTGGCCTCGGCTGCTCTGACGAGCGCCTTTGACTTTATCCCTACTCCGCGGCTGACCGTCACGCGACATGCAACACACAGACTAAAAAGTTTGAGACGATGTAATAAAAGTTTCACATTAAATAGAATCAATAATAATAGACTCAGTCAATTGTTGCCAATAAGCCTGACATAGTGGTGATAAACCGATTAGCGCGCCGCACAATGATTATCGATGTTACCATCCCACATGACGAGAATCTCGTGAAAGCTGAGAAAGAGAAAAAAATTAAGTATCTCGACTTAGCACACGAGGTTGTCTAAACTAAACAAAAAGAATAACCGAAATCGGCCCAGCCATTCTCGAGTTTTAGCGAGACTAACGAACAGCAATTCATTTATATATATATAGATAGATTATCGGATTTACAATTCTTGTCTGGTCTAATTTTATGATAAAACTTACAGTTTTGCTGAAAATCGCGAATTACCCGTTTTGTGACCCTTAGTAAATTTTTTTCCAGGTGTTGGATCGATGAGTACTTTTCACATTTCATTTACAATAGTGTTTTGAACAATCCTACCAATTTTCAGCCCAGTGTGAATTTTCGTAACCTATTTTTGGTCTAATTTGACCGGACTACATTTTTAGCGTTTGATTTCGAATATTGTCACTTCTTGACTAGTCATAAAAAGGGGTTATTTGTTTCGTTCATAACTTTGTAAAAATGTTTCCAGTTTGGCTAGGACATTGCAGGCTTAACTCACCTTAACTGTCTGATAAAAATATGAATTCGTGCTTCAGAAGGCACATATAAGCCGGTGGTCCCGGCCACCAAATGGCGGTCGTTAAACCATGGTTTTATGGTTTAGTTTCAAAACTGTAAGCGTGTAAGCGCAGATTCCGTTTTTTCCCCGATCTCGTTGGCATTTCGGGAAATCTTCTCTAAGAGCTCTTCTACACTAGCCAAGAAATCGTCATGCCTTTCTGCTTTCTACGACCAGCGTATCTAAAAAGCCACTTAAGCAAAATCAATCAAAGCACATCACGATACCCGAAACTGTCAAATTTTTCCAATCAATTAATGCGTTAGTGATAAAGATAATGTCTTATATAATGCGCACAGCAAAGGAGTGGAACTCTCTGCCTGCATCTGTGTTTCTGAACGCTTGCAACCCTAATCTCTTCAAAGTTAGAGTAAACAGGCTCCTTCTGGGTAGGCTTGCTTTATCGTAGACTTTGTCTCTGTCATCTCTGACCAAGACTAGACTCCAGAGCAAACCCATCTCAAATTAAAAAAAAAGATGACAATGAACTTCGACAGATTGTTGTATGATTTATATTATGATTCTACTTAACTGGCCTTTTTATAGACCCGCAGTAGATTCGGCTGTGCACTGTCTATAAGTCAGTCATTCAGACAGTCACTCAGTCATCAGTAACGGAAGAATTTGATATATATACACTTATATTATAATGAGGAAAGATTTGTTTGTTTGATTTGAATAGGCTCCGAAACTACTGGATTAAATTTTGTACAAAGATATTTTGAGACCCGAGGAAGGACATAGGATTATTTTTATCCCGGAAATCCCACGGGAACGGGAACTGTGCGGGTAAAACGGGAGCAAGGCCGCGGGGGACAGCTAGTAATTTATAAGATGCTACTGTCTATACTATAGCTTATGCTAACACAGGACCACCTTAACTCATGCATAACTCTAACCACCCAAGTTCAACCTTACCCATTCAATAGATTTTATTACCTTCGATATACCCAAGAATGTTAATAACCGTACTCAGAACTCCCTTAATTAAACATAGCTAAAATAACACCTTACCTTCTATATTGAACCATCGTACTCTTGCACATGCCATTAAAATCCATTTTACTATCATCTAAGCGGTTTTATTGGTCGCTCGTAAATCGCACACGAAGTTAGCCGAAGTTAGAGGATTGAATTGATCGTAAAGACTCGTGTATTGTTGGGGTGGCTGTGGTTTTGTGATTTTTCAATTAAAAATATATATATTTACATGTTCATTATTATTTAAGTATTTGGATGAAACGAGAAGGTGAGTTCGTGTGTACGATGCGTTTCAAATAAGAATAGGATCTACTTAGCGCCATATTGTGACGTCTTAGGCGCGGGACAAATACAACAGGCGTCGGGCGGAGGCGAGGCGCGGGCGAGGCGCGGCCGAGCGCGCCGCCACTTCTTTGATATTTCATACAAAATGTATAGGGGCGCAAGACATACTGAGACGGCGGGGCGCGGGCGAGGCACAGGCGGGGCGCGGGCGTGGAGCGGGAGCCGCTTCCTCGCCCCTGGCGCACCACAAGAAGACGTCATGTTGCATGCATCCACTGTGTTCGCCCACGCCACGTCTTTCCGACACCGTTTGCGCGCCTGTTCTGAGCTGCACCGGCGCCGCGCTCGCACCACGCCCGCGCCTCGCCTCTTATGTTTGTCCTGCGCCATAGATGTCAATTCAAACCAATTCGGTAGGGTGAGCAAAGCAAGATTATTTTTAAAAAAATATATTTAATTGGCCTGTGGACGGCGAGCTATGGGTGGCTCGCCGTCCGTCCGTCTAGTGACGACAGGCCGTGTCGACGGCGCGTTAGTGTTTCACGCGCGCCTCAAAGAGAGTCAGCACACAGAGGGGCCCGAAAGGGCCGACGCCTGACGGAGTCGCGGGATTATTCGCAAGAGACACCGTGGCTCCGGAACACAAAGGGCAATGAAGGAACATGGATGGGTTTTAGTCAGTAGAAGTCTGGGGAGAGTTAGATCTATATAAAAAATCCAAAATTCCCTAGCGTTTTCGTTTACTATTAATAGGCATACGTTTGACCGCCATCTTAACTGATGTTAAGCGATGATGTGGTGGTCTCATCTTGGGAATTCCTAAAGTAACTCGTTTTGCTGATTATAACACCACTGTTATTTAATTGTGTCTTATCTTTATTATTTTCATTACACAACACAACTGCTGTTTGAGCAAACTATTAAGATAAACAAATAAAATAACCTAAAAATTAAAGCAAAAAATAGAAAATTAATAACTTAAGTTTGTTTAATTTGGCACAATTCAGCATTTTTTTTTTTTTTTTTATACAAAACGGGGAAACTCTTGGCCCAAATCTCACCTGATGGAAAGTGATGATACTTGATGAGTGATACTTGATGTGGTGGTGGTGATTGTACTTTGCAATCATGCCTAATTAATCATATGAATGCTTAATAAATTATTTATTATCTCGAAACCAATTTGCTGAGAAACTTAGATAGGTTTTCAGAATCATTCTTTATTGCTTAGCGCCTAGAGATTATCTAGTTGTCAAATGAAAAGTACAGCCGGTCCATTTTGACAATGTCCCAACGTGTGAACTAAAGTGAAACGAAGAAAGAACGAAAGAAGGAAACTGTCATTCAATCTTATTTTTATGAATTTGATAGCTCTGCAGTGCGATTCTGTAAAAATGTCGAAGTGAAGGCTTGGGTGAAGTGATTACGAAGTAAGAAGCAGTGCGATTCTGTAAACGTGACGTCGAAGTGAACACTTAGGAAGTGAACGACAAGTGAGCTGTCAAACTATAAATAAAAATGGCATGACAGCTCACTAACTTGTCGTTCGCTCCACCTAAGTGATCACGGTGAGATGTCAACAGCAGTGTGATTCTGTAAACATGTCGAAGTGAACACTTAGGTGAAGTGACCGACAAGTGAGCTGTCAAATCATACAAACAAGATGGCATGACAGCTCACTTGTCGTACACTCAAGGATATTATATCTTCATATCACTTAAGCTTACACGGTAATAGGTTTATAGAATCGCACTGCTGAAGCACAAGGTGAATCACGAAGGCGGGCAGTGCATGAAGTTTTTTTTTCATCTGGGTCTGACTAAAGGTCCACACGTACCAGCTCTGTGTCCGTTACATTGACGTATTCTAATCCTTACACGTTATAATGGACCATATCACGGACCGTCCTCTTCTCTAAGTCCACCCTGGTAATAGGGAATATGCATGAAATTTTTTTATTTGCAAAATGAAATACTTTTTAGCTCTATAAAACAATCATTAGATTGTTTTTTAAATATTTTCATCACTGATGAAGTTATAAAGGTTCAAAGATTACAATTAGAAAGAGAAGTCTGATATGAAATTTGACGTCAGATTACATGACGCCTATACAGATGCCATACATTACAGCGTTGTCGCGAGAGGGATAGATATATTTGTTTAAAATAATGATAACTCGTTTGTTTTTCCAGTTATTTTGATTCTATTTTCACTGTTAGTATTACAATTTTTAATATTTTTAGATAAACTGTGTATTTAATAAATATTTTTTTCATGCATATTCCCTATTGTGGATCAATGAATGGAGGAGTAGTGTCGGAGATGGTCTTCTGTCTTCTGAAGACCATCTCAGCATGGTGCTTTAATGGAAAATTGTAAGTGTGAGGAGTACGTAAATTCTTAATTCTTTATTGTACACCAAAAACAGCTTAAATAACATACATTGATGGAAAGTTCATGTACAAAGGCGAGCTTAACTCAAAAATGAGAATAAATTAAAAAAAAAAAACGTAAATCGTTATTTTTTAAGATTGATTTCATGACTGTTCGGGTTTGAGTACATTTTGTGGCCTACCCAAATGTCCTTATTTTGGTATTGTTCATCGGATCATTGAGCTCCTCAAATGCTTGCACTGTGTGGACAGGTTCACTCAAACCTGCGTGGTACTTTCCTCAGAAGGCCACCACAGACGTGAACCTACATGGTTTTCATATTATTTACGACTAGCTTCTGCCAGCGGCTTCGCCCGCGTGATCCCTAGGGAACATATTCCCGGGATGAAAAGTAGCTTATGTGTTATTCCAGACTATAATCTATCTTTGTTCTAAATTTCATTAAGATCCGTTAAGCCGTTCTGGCGTGATTGAGTAACCTGCCTGTGCGTTCGCGACCACAAAAATAATCCTTATAGCATGATTCAGTACCTATTCACGCGCGATGGCTTATTATTAGCGTTTTTCATGTATAACTTTGGTGTTTCTATACCGATTTCTATGATTCTTTTGGAATAGTTAATAATGTTAACTTTTATTAATGTTAATTAGGGACGACTGAGAGTTTTATAAACGTAAGAGTAGACAAATACAATCAGAAAGCTTCGAACTGCTAAGCTATCGGGAGTTACGTGTTATTGTTCGTCAATCATAAAGGATAGACATATGCTGTCGTTGGATATTTTTTATATCATTTTAAGGAGAACATTTCCGTCACACATGATTTCTGTGTAGCTTTCACCATTAAGGTTGCAAACGCGACGGAAGCTTAAAAAATGGAGTAACTTCTCCCGTTTTCCCAACATTTCCTTTCACTGCTCTGCTCCTATTGATTGTAGCGTGATGAAAAGTATACTATAACCTGCCCAGGAGTATGAATAATAATTGTACCAAGTTTCATTAAAATCCGTCGAGTAGTTTTTGTTTCTATAACGGTTATACAGACAGACAGACAGACAGACAGACCGACAGACAGACAGACAAAAATTGTACTGATTGCATTTTTCGCATCAGTATCGATCCCTAATCACCCCCTGATAGTTATTTTGGAAATATATTTCATGTACAGAATTGACCTCTCTACAGATTTATTATAAGTATAGATAGATAGATTGTATGGACTTTTAAAGAAACCTTTGAGTTTATTTCGGTGTTTCTTCTCAGGGTACTCAGCTAGGAAACATTGGCCTCATCTAGAATAATATGATCAAAAAATATTGAAGTGTACAAGAGTCATATGTAACATATTTGCAATATAAATATGATTTATGAATGAAAATTCTGCTTGTAATTCGGGCTAATGAATCCTGCGTCAAACGATGGGCACCTTACTCCATAATAACACCACATGTCCCATCCCACCCCAAGATTCAGCCACCCTACTTTCGTTTTATCCTCATTACATCTCTCAAACTATTTTTATGGTCATAATTTATTTCAGCGATATTGGGATTGGTTACACCATAAACATGTCGTCAGCTTCCTTGACCACATAAGTTTTGATAAAGATTGTAGGGTGTTTTTATGGTTGGCTATTAAGTGGTGTGTTGGTCGGTTTCGTCAGAGCCGAGTTGTAGGATAGTTCAGGGTTTGATTCAAGGGCAAGCATTTTTAACCGACGACGCCAAAAAAGAGAAGGTTCTCAATCCGTCGGAATCTTATTTTTTTTTATATATGTTCTCACACCTGGACTGCCACTGGTAATTTAGTTTTGTTTAAAAAGGTAAACTTACCAAGCGGTCCCTTGGTGATCAGGTCAAGATCTGATGATGGGATTCTCGAGAAATAGAGGGAATTCTTCAAATTTTATGGGTACACTTGCAGCGATTTGGGTATTTTTTTGAAGAGTATTTTCTCGAAGTGGTTTCATTTCAATTTAGTGAAGATCTTATGAATAACTTTGGAGATAGGCAACGGAACTCTTTTAAAACTGATAACAAATGGATCGGGATGCTGAAATAGCATGACGTCTGTTTATTAATTACGCTAGTTCATAACTTAACATCACTACGTTAGGCTGTGAAGCAGATATGAATGTCGATTTAGTTGTGGGGTCCACAAAAAAATATTTTTTTACAAAAAAAAATCTGTTAACAAACAGTGTAAAGGAAGTTTCTTTAATGTACTGTAAACTGGCGTTATAACAGTTTCGGCAATTATGTACTGAAAAAAAGATGTACAATAAGATAAACACTACAGGTTCAATACACTATCTAGAAAAAGTACAACCGGAGATTTGTTCGCTGGATCTGTCCGCCGCAAAGGCCTCTTTCTATACGTTAAAATGTGCAAAAACGTTATTTGTTGGTGGCCTGATTTTAATTTAAATAATGTTACAAAATTTATTTAAGCAATGAAAATAAGATCTAGCAAAACGCTTAGTTGACGCTTCGCGTGACCCAAGAGCTGGCTTTTACCTTAGAGAGAGGATAAGCATTGCCATACAACGTGGCAATACAGCCAGTCTTTTGGGCTCACTTCCAGTCGATAGCGATGGGGACGAATTTTTTGACGCTATATTTTAGTTAGTTTTAGTTAGGAGTTTATTTTCTATTTTAAGTGTATATAGTTTGTCCTTATGAAAACAATAAAAAACAATGTCTAGGCAAAAAAAAAAAAAAAACAAACAAAATCGCAAAAAGTTGGGCGTATTTATTAGCGGTGTAAACGGGCTTTCTTTTGCTTATTTAGGCTGTCTGTTCAAAAACATGAAGCGAGGCAGCGTAGCGGAGCGGAGAAATGAAGGAAATTTTCATCAATTCCATTTAATTTTGTTGATATTTCTCCGTGTCCCCGCTCAAAGCACAGGCAGCCTAAATTACTGGCTGACTTTAAGAAAAAAGGCATTAAAAAAAAAATGCTCTCAATTGCCACTACCAAAATCCAGATTCACCAATTTATTTTCCTCCCCCATCCTCAGAGAGAAAATCCGTGAACAGTATTCCGAACGATACACACACATAATCAATCCTGGGTGTCCATTCATCAACATCCCAAACTCGGTACCCTAATTTAAATTCATGGGACGAAGTTTAAAAATAAAGGTTTTCCGTGTGAACAGCCCTGTAATCTGATGAAACAACAGAATTTTTCAATAAACCGAAAGTTGGGATCGATATTGAACGAGTTTGTGACCCCTACGAAGAACCGAGGAAGTTTATTTGTGTGTTTATTTGTTCTCATTTTGGAGGAGCTGTTAGCTTATTAATTACAGTCGCATGCGTCGCAACGCTTTCCATTCACTGTATATCGAAACTAATCGGTGTCTCGGAAACCATGCCGATGATCCCAGATGTCATTTGTAGATCTTTGAGAACTTAACGTAAGGTATTGACCGTAAGTGTAATATGTTGGTACGCAGGTTTGCAAGATGCGACATCAATATCAAGATACCTTTATTTATGGCATATGGTCAATCTTTTTACACCTGCAGCTTGTGGACAACCTCAATCCCCTGCGCGTGCAGTACAACAACGTATTTAATATGCTGTTGTCGTTGCCACGTTTTTATAGCGCTTCGGGGATGTTTGCGGCAGCGTATACAGACGATTTTTTTGCGATCATGCGCAAAAGATCAGCATCCCTGGTGCACAGTATAAATATGGACCTGGTGCGTCGTGTGCGTGGCAGCGGTAACAGCTAGTCTCTTATGCGTTGTTGCCAGCAAAACTGAGGGACACCTGATGGGACAGTTGTGTGGGAGACACTTGTGCCTGTCAGATGTGCGCAGAAGATGTTGTTAGGTAATTGTTATTTCAATAAAATTGTATGGGCATTTTAGGTAGGTTTTTCATTTTCATGGTCCAAATAGCTCGTAGATATTTTTGGGTAGGTGTTAAAGGCAAGCTAAAAACCTGTCTAGTCCTTGTCCTCTCTTAACACAGAAAAGCTGATCTGGCTGTGGCTAGGGAGTGGCGGTGGCTCCATGAAAATACTGATAATAATCAGCGGCATTCAGTTGGACTGGCTCATTCGAGAGACTGATTCATTCAGCTGACCCTAACACAGTTAAGCCTTGGCATATTTTTTTGTTGGTTTTTTTGCCTTTTTGACACATTATGTAAAATTGAAAGTGTATTTTTGACCCAGTATCACAAACTCAGTGAGACCGTGTGCTGGCAATAAAGTAAACTGTCTAGTGTAAGGTACTGTCTAGGTAGGGTTTTTTCCTGTTATGAGTTATTTCGCGCACGCGCGGGTCTGGTCCGCGTGCAAGCTGCCTACATTCTACAATTTCATGCATTTTTTCTATCATGTGGGCATCACGTGTGCGTGCGCACGCATGCGGATTGGCTGCGGGTGCACAAACCGAAAAGGAATAGGGCCCTAACCGATTATTAGATCTCTTTGGAACAAAAAACTTTTTATTTTTTTATTTGTGATGGGTTTACCTAGTGGCATTAAAACGAAGTACATTTTAGTTTAATTTTAAACAGGGTTTTTTAGTGCAGCCCTGAGACACGCACTTAGTTTAGCATACCTACCATTTTTTTTATTTTTAATAGTAAGTTTTACCATGTACCGTGCGTGTTTTATTGTATGTGCTAAGTAAAATATTTTCTTTCTTAATAGACGTACAACTCACATATAGGTAGGTATGCAAGTTTGGCTTGTTGATTTTTGGAAAAAGGGAAAACAAAATGCCAAATGAATTCTATTTATTCCTAGTACTAGCTGACTTGCGCAACTTCGTCTGCGTCTCATTTTTCATTAACGCTCCGCTCCTATAAGTTGTAGCAATATTGTGATAGCTTTTGTCGATAAATGGGCTATTTAACACAAAAAAAAAATGTTCAATTCAAATTAGTAGTTCCTGAAATTAGCGCGTTCAACCAAACAAACATACAAACAAAAAAATAAACTCTTGTTTGTTTGGTTGAACGCTCAGCTCCATGACATTAGTATAGATAAAGATAATTTAAAGATAAAGATAATTTATTTTTATTCATTCATCTTAAAAATTGTTACAAGTTATACAGTACTTTAATTGAAATTTTGATATTGGAAAAATAATAAAAATGAGCAACTGCACCTGAGCTAGGCCGAGCCTGTATTTCAGGACGCAGTCTATATTTAGATAACGCGTGTAAGAAAATTTGTGTTTTACTTATCAAACAACAAACTATGAACACAAGTATCTTCACGCCCGAATTCTCCAAAGATTTAGGCAGGAGAGTGATGCCCAGTATAAAAGTGTAGCGTGTTTGCTACAACTAAAGCTAGATATAGAGTACTACTTTTCAAATTATGGTTTTAATTGATCGGCTCCCGTTTGAACACAATCTCACCTGTTGATAAGCGATAATGTGGTCGACATTGAAGTAATATTGCCTAGATAGAAGGAACCCATTCACTTTTTACTTAAAGACCCCTAGGTTGTTGCTGATAGCTCAGATCAAAGCTATCAGCAACCTGATTTTCTTTGTACGAAAACATCTCTGAAATCATAACAAAGTAGTTCCAACAAAATAGTCACAAATTACTAATCGCATCGAACTAAGAGTTAATCAAAGTTGTAACATCTTTACCCATTAGTTACAGTTGAGTACTTTCCTTACTAACTGTTCTCGAACGTAAAACTATGTGGCTTCGAGTCGTTTGTACGTTGTTTTGGGAGATGTTCAGTAACCCATACTATAATATATTAATATTATAAAGCTAAGTTTGTTTGTTTGAACGCGTTAATCTCAGGAACTAATAATCCGATATGGATTTTTTTTTTCAATATTAGATAGCCCATTTATCGAGGAAGTTTATAAGCTATATATCACGCTACGGCAAATAGCCGGGTCAGCTAGTATTGACAGCCAAGTGCTGACAACTCGCGTGCAAAGGGTTCCGAACCAATTTATTTTTTTAACATGTTGTTTTAACACTACAGACTTCTTATAAGTTTTCCTGTAATGCTTGGGTATAGAACTATTATCTGCATTTTTTTTAAATTCTTGGCTCAGTAGTTTTGGAGATTAGGGGAGGAATGGTAAATTTTGGCCTAATATCTCTTACATATAAAAATGAATTGCTGTTCGTTAGTCTCGCTAAAACTCGAGAACGGCTAAGCCGATTTTGCTAATTCTTTTTTTTGTTTAGTTTGTCAGAATACAGGAAAGGTTTAAAAGCGAAAAAAAATGGGTAGTTGACGGGAGCGAAGCCGCGGGGGACAGCTAGTCTTAAATAAACCGGTGGAGGCATACAATACACTCCAGATGTAATCCTGATCACGATCCTTAGGCAGGAGGGACCATGGAGGGACCGACTCCAATAGCCCTTTCATTTGATAACTTTTAATTTATTTTTTTCAGGTTGACAACCAAAAGTGTTCCAAAATTTATTTATTTACGTATCGCGTCTCTGTTTGGATCATCGACATCCATATGTGTACTTTCAACAGAATCGGTCCAGTGGATCCGGAGAAAACGGGCTGTGACAGACGGACAGACGTACAGACAGACAAACACCCGAGTGAACCATAAGGGTTCCGTTTTTTATTCGGACCCCTTATAAAGGGTGTGGGGCAGTACCAACAGCGTCATAAGCATGATTGCAAGTCGCCTGGACTGTGTGTATGTGGGTCACTGTTGAGTACTCATGGTTTGACACAGCAGTGATCCACCCTTATTTGTTGTGTTGTTTGTTTTTATCAGTGTGTACTAACATTAAAGCTCATAGATTATTTTAAGAATAATACATTATTTAACTTCTTCGCCTGAAACACAGGACCCTCCTAGTTCAGGCGACAGTGATATTCATATTCATATTCATATTCATATTCTTTATTTGCATTCCATAATGTAATGTGTGAAGATCTTATAATGGGCTTAAAGCTAGGAAACAATTACGGACCCTGTAGGGCACAGCAAAAAGTATAAAATTAATACAACATAAAATTAATAAATTCATTAACAATTTTAAAGCATGTCCTATATATATTAGTTAACAATTTTAAAACATGTTCAATTACTTAAATAAATTAATTAATAATACCTAATACCTTTACCTTTACCTTTTGCTATTTTATGTCCTACAGTGTAATTTAGAATTATGAAAATTAAATAAATGATTTGACTTGATTTGATAGTCGTAAGTTTTACTAACAGTATTTGAGTCTTGATACTTGATTAAAAATAAATTCTATGCTTATCTATTCTAAAGTTTAAATTTAAGTTTAAAAGAACCAGATTAATCTCCTTTAAGTTCCGTAACCGAAGGGTTACCAAAGAAAGCGTGTGAATTTTTTTTTTTTTAACATAGGTAGGTACCTATCATTTTGAAATTATTCAAGAAATTAGACCAAAAACGATCATTCCACCCCTATCTCCGAAATTACGAATATTAAAATTTTGAACAAATGCAGATACTTACTACTACTTGTAAGAAGTCTTTAATGTTAAATAAACATGTCACAAAAATGAAATTGGTTCGGAACCCTTTGCACACAAGTCCGACTCGAAATTAGTTTTTAGTTTGATAGATTCAGTGAGTAAAAATCTATGGCTAATGTTTCTGCATGTAAAAAAAGAAAATGAGGAGAGTCAGAAAAGTTTCATTGATGATTTAATACTACACCTATTATAATTATTTAATTAGAATCATTTTAAAATCAGTTCAGTTCATCAAAATGAATAGGTTTTTTTAACCAATGGTAGGGGTAAAATACTCAACAATCACCGTCAAATCGTCGAGACTCGCGCTCAAACTTTTCGAATCAGCCCCACAACGGTACAGCGTCGTCAATCTTTTCATGTATCGGAAACTATTGCTATTAACTGTATTTTTCGACACAGTGTTGCAACACTGTGCAGCTTTTTGTAGTTTAAAAAGGTTTTTTGTAAATAATTATGTGCCTACTTTCACTCCTTGTGTAGGTTCGGTTCAAACATTCTAACATGATGTCTTCTTCACGCAACCAATTTTCGATCATAGTGGGCTATCTTACCAGAGATTAGCCAAGATCGCTAGGCATACTATAGTGCACAAGTGTCTGCGTAAATACCCGTACACTCTCTGTTGTGGAGAGGTCTAATCCACGCGCAATCAGAATCGTATGGAACTTTGTCAAGTAAATAGAAGACTACAGTTTTTCTTCAAGTAGCGTTATCAAAAATGTCCTGAATATTGATAATAAATTAGTTTAAATGATAGATCGTAGTAATAACTAATTTATTATCAACATTCAGATCATTTTTTCAGGATTATAAGGTGCCATTCAGAAGTCACAATGGGTTTTATACAAAGTTACATTATACTGGCGATAGCGATTGTTCAAACAACAAAAATTCGAAAATAAGACTTGGAATCAACATTCAAAGTCGTGGTCCTGCTGAACAAAAACGCGAAAGTTATCATCGTTGATATTTCAGTAAAATAATACAAATGTTTCAGTTCTGTTTTATTACAAAATGATGAGTTCGATATGCACCACCGAAATGTCACGAAATAACGCGCATACGCTTAGTGGATCCACACGACAATGACTCGAGAGTCGAGTTGACGGTCCATAAGGTTGCGTTTCCACAAGAATTGTGCGAGGATGCGAAACGAGGGATGTGTTTGTTAAGAACTTATAAAATTACTTCATTTACTTAGCCTCGCTCGGCGCTAGCGATTCTTTTGGTTCTTAACAAACACATCTTCGCACATATCTAGTTAAAACGCATCCACCTTTTTTTTTTCTTTTTTTACTTTCTTTTTTTTAGGGATGGAAAATCATCTAATGACTTCTCCCGCTCTGTTAAAACGCACCCTTACATCTTGTCTTTAGGCTCATATCACAAAACATCACAACACCGTTGAAAGTAAACACTAAACCGACCTTTCAGTATCCCAAAACTCGCAAATAGCTCCAAAAATGTCTAAGAAGAAGAAGTAACTATGAAAAATGTCTGCTATTTTTGAACTTATTGCAAACTTTTGTTTTCCTAAATGTCATAGCTAAGAGATAGCAAGATTAATCACTCTGGCACAGTTCCAGGCCACAGGCGGTAAGGTGTACAGTAAATAGCCAAATAGCGTATAGATGGCGGGGATATTAACCCATTACCGAACCACGGAATAAGCTGAGGGGCTAGCACGAATATTTTGACGTATACGTTACGTTACGTTAACGTAAGTGAATTTTTAATGTGAAAAACTACAACCCCATCGTATTTTGTTTTAATTTTATGACAACTTCGTCTGCGTCACATTTTCCATGATTGCTCCGCTCCTATTTGTCTTAGCGTGATGATATATAGCCTATAACTTTTCTCGATAAATGGGCTATCAACCACTAAAAGTATTTTTGAAATCGGATCAGCGCGTTCAACCAAAAAAACAAACAAACAAACTCTTCTGCTTAATAATATTAGTATAGATACACAATTTATATCTTTAAAAAATATGAATATGGGATCTACTTCAAATAAATAATTATGTGCGAAACGGAATTATAAAACAACACCTTGGTAATTTTGATATCACAGACTCATAATAAAATAGTTTACAACAGAAGAAACTTAACATAATACATCACAGAAGTAACATATTGACTTGACTGGTGAATGTAACAATTTATAAAATTACCGAATAGGAGAACACAAAGGGAACCAATTAAACATTTTACCACTACAAAAGTATTAGGCTGACTTGCGAGAACTACAGTTACTTTTTTTTTAACTCAGAATTAGTTGCAAACACAAGTTTAATTTGTATTTGTTTTTTTTTCGTTGTGTTTTTTATTGGATGCATGCCTAGCTATGTGACGTCATTCTAATTCCAATATGGCGGATCATACAAGATGGTGGACTAGTTATTTTTCTGCACTACCACAGTATGGGTATCAAATGAAATGTATGGCATAATTAATCCAAGACAATTTTATTGTTTTTAAAAAGTTTTTTCTACCATTTTATGTCACATTGACTTAAGAGAGAGGGAAATTGGTTCCTTCTAAGAGCTAGCTGTCTTATTAACTCTGTTTTTGCTTCTAATCTGGGGCCATTATTAAAAAAATATTTCTTATTTAGCCTCGTTTTTGCAACTGGACAAGATAGTGCAAGTGGGGCTAGCAAAAATCCCCTCCTCATCATAGGCAGGCCTATTCATTATACGTAGAGTGGCTGTCTACATACCTCCACAGCCCATTAACTGGGTAACACGGTATTTCTTGGCAAAACTGGTGTTAGATTTACTGGCTTCTGACACTCCGTAACAACTGCCAAAACATCTACAAACGACAGCCGGGACCAACAGCTTAGCGTGCTTTCCGAGGCACGAAGGAAACTTGATAATAATATGTTAAGATGGTCACCCGTCCACAGACCAACCTTGGCAAGCGTTGCTTGACCTTGAAGATCGACCCGTGCGGCTGTTGTTATTTAGCCACGAGCTCCTCAACAATCCCCTCCTAGTAGATAAAATAGCCATTTTTCTCTATCTGTACCTACACACTAACATTTGTCGACCCAACTAACACGATTATCCCGCGACGTTCACTGGGTAATGAAAGAACACCTGCTCTCCCGCTGTTTGTTCTATGACGTAGGCGTGTGACGTCACCACACAGCTTTTATTGTCCCTAATGGAATTCTGTTATGTAATCTTTAGTGGAGGGTTTGGTTAGAATTTTGTGGGAATAAATAGACGCGAATTTGTGACTTGATACGGTTTTAAGCGTGTGCCCGTATTCTGTTATGAGCCAACCAGTCCAATAGCATTTTGAAAAAAATAAGAACAGACATTCATTTAGTACAAACTAAAGGCACTCCAGAGGGCCATTTTTTAGCTTTTAAGTCACGTTTGCATTAGCATCTTTTTTTTTTTACACAAAACGGGGAAACTCTTGGCCCAAATCTCACCTGATGGAAAGTGATGATTAGGCCGAAGATGGAAGCGAGTTTCACCCGGAATCCTCTTACACAGAGGAACTGGCTATCATACCTCTAACTGCCGGAACACATCAATGCTGTTAACATAGTTGTTATGGAGACAGACCTAAACATGATGGTGGTAGCTTGCCAGGCGGACTTAGAACAAGTCCTACCACCAACAAAACCGAGCAAAAAATTTGCCCCCGCTGGGAATCGAACCCGGGACCTCTGGGTCTGAATCTGGTGGTATAACCACTAAACCACGGAGGCGGTTAGTGTCACCTGTTTAGCACCACCCGGGGACCACGTGTAGGGATTCGCTGAAGGGTATTCTCCTACGGACGCGGGTGACTCGGCCCCCGAAGCTTCTCTCCCGAAGATCTTATTCGCAAACTGTCAAAAAAATCCATACACTTCTAACAGATTGCGACAGACTGTCATGCGAATGCACCGAAATTAAAAAAATTGTAGAATTAGCACTCTGGTCTAAGAAATGGTAGCCAATTAATGCGAGCCGCACAGGAACGGTTGTTATAACGACACTTGGGGGAGGCCTATGTCCAGCAGTAGACTGTTTTCGGTTGACATGATGATGATGAAAGGCAATACGTTTACAGGCTGTGAAGGGGTGAGTACACGTGAACTACTAAAAAGACTACCAAACGTCTTCTATAATGAGCACAGTAAAGGAGTGGAACTCTCTGCCTGCGTCTGTGTTTCCAAACGCCTACAACTCTAATCTCTTCAAAGTTAGAGTAAACAGGCTCCTTTTGGGTAAGCTCGCTCCATCGTAGACTTTATCTCTGTCATCTCTGACCAAGACTTAAGTCAAGAAATAATTTTTACGCGATCAAATATCAAGCATGCTTAACTTAAAAAGAATCACACAAATTAGATCAGAAAACTCGGGGTAATCTGTGCACATAATTATTTTTTTTATATTTTTCTGGTAACTATTATGATTTGTCCTATCACCCGATTCCGGCTTGACGTTGAGTTCTGGGACACCCTGTTTATATAAAAAAAAACGTTCCGACGAACTGAGTACCTCCTCCTTTTTGAAGTCGGTTCAAAAATAATAGAAACGAAAAGCACGAAAGAGACATAAACAGATGGTCACCGATCCAAGTCAAAACCTCGGCAAGCGTTGCTTAACCTTGAAAATCGACCAGTGCGACTATCGCATAAACAAGAGCTCCTATCTAGAGCCATGCCTAACTTATTCAAGACTGACATAATTACGTTAGGCTCAAGCTAGTTTTAAACAGGGATTTATGCAAAATGTTCGTTCTTAAATTATGGGCCTTACATTAAAATAATGGAATATGCTTCGCGTTTCTGCTAGAAAAAGTAATTAAAGTTTAATACGTCATCATCATAATTAATCGTACCGTATTTGAGTACCATGTCCCAACAGCTTTGCTTATAAATAATTTAGCGCTGCTGCGAGGCACGGAGGAAACTCGATATGTTAAGATGGTCACCCATCCACAGACCAACCTCGGCAAGCGTCACTTAACCTGCAAGATTGACCTGTGCAGTTGTTATTATTTAGCCATGAGTTCCTCTATCTATTAGTACTATAGTAGTGTTGTTTCGTGTCTAATTTACGAGTAATATAAATTATCCTCTACAATTTTGGTGTAGTAGATGTACTACCTACATTGTCATCGGAAACTTAGTTAAAATATTAACAATCAGGCCTAGATCGACAAAGAAGCCGGATACCAAAACGAACCAACCCCATTCCCATTTATAGCTAAATCGGTTACGCTCTGTTACTTTAGAACGTAACAAAAAAAAAAAGAAATCGCTACAAGATTGTACCTTGGATCTGAGCCAAATACTGCCTGACCCAGTACTTTTCTGTGCTAAGTATGCCGAGGAAACGTAGGAATACCGGTTATGTCGATTCACTGTAGGAAGAGGAATAATCTTTATGGATTGTCACCCGTTTTGCGATAGCGAAATATGAGTTGCATATACATCATAGCAGTAACTATAAACTATGGTTTAGCATCTTGTGTATTGGCAATAAGCCGAAAACAGTAGCGTGGCTGGGGTTAGAGGAATGATGGCTGAATTGATGTTGGCTTATGTCGCAGTGAAGTACAGCTTAGTATACAAAACATTACATTATTAGATATAGCCTAACCGTTCGAAGAATTCATGCGGGATGTGACTAATTTTTTGTGACGTTTCGTGATGAGACAAGCCAATATTGGGTCCTTTCCTCTTTTTAGTGTTACACATTAATGATCTACCCCATCTTTTGAAAAATCAACCTAAAATGGTATTATTTGCTGACGATACTTCCTTGATTTTAAGATTCAAGGAAGGATAAGAAGGCGTTCCATAAATCTTGACGACATCAATAACGCCCTACAGCAGGGCCAAAATTAGTTTACTGCCAATAATTTAGTATTATATGAAAAAAAAAAACTAAATGCATTAGCGAATGTTAAAAGTAATGATCGCGATATAATATTGAACAAAGAAAAACTAGAATTCGTCGAAAACACGGTTTTCCTGGGGATCACGCTTGACTCAACACTACGATGGGGTCCTCATTTAACAGCTCTTGCGGGACGGCTAAGTTCAGAAGCATACGCTGTCAGAAAAATCCGTCAATTCACAGTTATTTTCATAGTATCATGTCTTATTATGGTATCTTATTATGGGGACGAGCTGACTAAGATTTTTGTAAAACATCACATGATTTAAAAGAGTGTCCGTGGAATTTCTTGCACGTTCTTCTCCATAGAGATCTACGCTTTGGAACGTGCAAATAGCTTCCATGTTTTCATTTTTTTGACTGATCGACCTTGACATTTCAAAAGTGCCTGTAAATGGTATTGAAATAAATGCTCTTGAATTTGAATTTCAATTTAATAATGTTAAACGGGTGCAAATTTAAACACAATAGTTTGAGAACATTAACACTTTTTCCGACTTTTTTATGGATGGGAAATCATCAAATGACTCCGCCCGCTCTGGGCGGAGCAGAAGGGACTCTTACTGACTCTTACTGACTAAAACCCATCCGTGTTCCTCATCCGCTCTTTGCGTTCCAGGGCCGCGGGTACTCTTTTGAACAAATTCCGCAACCCTGCCAGGCACTGGCCCTAGCTAGCCCCGTCTAATTCGCTGACATCTTTTTGAGGCGCTTGTGGAACACAACGCGCCGTCGACCCGGGATTTTTTCCGATTCGGGAATCAAACCTTTAAAACCTTGAGCTGATTTATTACTGCACTCATACGTTACTAATTACATTAAGCATTTGAAACCGAATTTTCTTACAAGTAGTAACCAGATTTCAACGATAACGGTGCCCGAGATGGCGGCAAATGTTACGCTTTGGAATGAACTTTTGAACGCGTGGACGTTTTTTTCACATTTGAAAGGTAATAATATTACTGCTTCTATAATTACTATATTTAGATTACGCCAAAAAAAAAACTGAAATTCAGAACGACATTGATATATTAAAAGAACACACAGATTTTTAACTCAAAATATCTCAACTCAGAAACCCACCCATAGTCATAATAACATTAAGATACATACTGATAATAGAATTAAAGACTATAAATCTGAACAAAATATTTTTTGCGCTTTTATCTCGCAGCACATCTTCGGTATAATTTATTAAAATGCACTTGACCGGTTTTTTGTCTGGAATGATTTGTAGTGCATTTGGCACCATTTTTCTGCAGAGGAGACCGATTTGAATTTTGTTTGTTCAATATTTTACTATGCTTTTCTGTAAAGTAAAAATCGGGACAAAGATGTTTTGACAGGAAACTACGTATCTTTCTGAAAAAAATCTTTGTCTCGATTTTACAACAATTCCTTTACAATTTCGACATAGTATGGTTGTAAAAGTCACGTTAACTTTTCGCGAGTTGGGGCCCATAACCTCGTAGTTTGTAGATATAACACAATTTTCTATGACAGCTGTCTTCCCTGATGGGTAAATACGAAAAGTTATCATTGCACACACATTATTTGTTTTATTTAGTTTTTTAGTTGAGACATAACATATTTTCTTTTAATTTTGTATTTAAGTTAAACTTATGGTCTTTTAAGTTTATGGTTTTGTGTGTCGCTTCTGGCAGAATGAGTGTATTTTCTTTCTTTTTTTTCCTATATTTTTCCGGTTGGCCGCGAATAGCAAAGGCGGCAAGCTTGTATTAATTTTATGATTAAATACTCGGGGGCTACTGAACAATTCCCAGTAGTATATGCAAAAACATGAAACACTCACTCACTAGCGCTAACAATCACGAGTCCAAAAGACCACAAAGAGTGAGTTGGTCTCCCACATGAAAGTTTTCGTAAAATAAATCAATATCACGATAACCGTATGAGGTTCGTACGTCTTAATTTTTTATTTATTTTAATGTTTATTATTTGATGTTATAGCGGCAATAAAACTATCTATTGCCGTTATAAGCATTAACCTAAACACTTTGTGAAAACAACTGTCTACCTATTAGGGATTTGAGAGTATTCATTTTTATTCTATGCAGCTCTTTTTTTTTTTTTATTCAAAACGAGGAAACTCTTGGCCCAAATCTCACCTGATGGAAAGTGATGATTAGGCCGAAGATGGAAGCGAGTTTCACCCGGAATCCTCTTAAACAGAGGAACTGGCTATCATACCTCTAACTGCCGGAACACAACAATGCTGTTAACATTGTTGTTATGGCGACAGACTTAGACATGATGGTGGTAGCTTGCCAGGCGGACTTAGAACAAGTCCTACCACCAACCAAACCGAGCAAAAAATTTGCCTCCGCTGGGAATCGAACCCGGGACCTCTGGGTCTGAATCAGGTGGTATAACCACTAGACCACGGAGGCGGTTAGTGTCACCTGTTTAGCACCACCCGGGGACCACGTGTAGGGATTCGCTGAAGGGTATTCTCCTACGGACGCGGGTGACTCGGCCCCCAAAACAGACTCGATGAGAAACAGACAAATAAACAGAATAGGCTTAATAATAGGGTTCCGTTGGTCACCCGTAGAACCCAAAAAAATAAAACATGAAATAAATTGAAGAAGAAATCCTACCAAAGTTAAACATGACTAAACCTATCACCTGTAGTGACTTTACTCGTTGACCCAAATTGACTTTGGTAACTTACCAAACTTTGGTAAACAGCAAAATTGGTGTTTTTCTTTCAGGTCCAAACCGTGAGAACTCAATAAATAATTTTGTTTAGACTTTGATTGGCCTCATTGGTTTTGAATTTACCTGTATTGAGGTTTTGAATTACATTTTTACGAAGTAAAACTGGGATAAGTATTTTGTTTGACAGATTTTTGTGATTGATGTTAGTAGAGTAAGCGCCAAATAAACTTGCAGTAAAGTATTTACTAAAATCCCTTCGAAGATACCCAAAAAACAAATTATGAACCATTTTTCATTGCGAGATAACGTAAAGGATCACAATAGAAATCAATTGAGGACGGTTTTATGTCTTTATTTCTGTTTATATTATTTAGAAAGTCAATAAATGTATGTAGGTCAATGACCGTTATTGCACACTTATCTGACGCCGTATTTGCTTGAAAGTTGAATATAATCTTAAGGGAACGGACTACCATGGTATCTAGAGTCCTAATTTTCTGGAGAGTTTTTGGCCACTTCTTTTACCCAGCTTAAACACTAGGAAGTGGTGACGGGCGGGTATTTTTGGAGAACTGTCTAACTGACTGTCAAAAAGTGCTGGCACTCAGCCTAATTTGAATAAATGACTTTTGACTTTGACTTTGATTTCAATCACGTTAAACGTTGCTCCCAGCTGTCAACAGAGAGCTTAGTACAAATATTTTTGACGTATAGTAAGGTGACGTAAAATTTTACCTTAGCTACCGATAAAACGCGCTAATCTCAGGAACTACTGGTCCGATTTGAAAAAATCTTTCAGTGTTAGATTGCCCATTTATCGAGGATATATCATCACGCTAAGACCAATAGGAGCGTAGTAGTAATGAAAAATGTTACGAAGACGACGTTGCACGGGTCAGCTAGTAGTTATAATAACGGGATTGCTAACATGTACCTTTTTATTTGCGTTTTTAATGTTAGTGACCATGAAAGTTTAAAACAAATGATATTTATTTTGAAAGTAGGTTGTAAATAACACTCTAACACGTGAATCTTTTTTGGTAATTTTAAACTAAACGAGCCCGGCGTTTCCTTGTTGACTGCTCTGAGAAGAAACAACGAAACAAACTCAGAGGTCAAAGTCTCTTTTAAAGTCCATACAATCGTACTGGTCGAATCATATGAGAACCACGTAGGTTAATGTCTGAAGTGGTATTTTGAGGAAAGTACCACACAGATTTGAGTGGACCTGTCCAGACAGTGCAAGCATTTGCCAGTTATTGTGTAGCTCAAACTTAGAACTTAAAGGAGCTCAACTACTACTATCGTATATACTACTCGTATCGCACATAATATTTAATTAGATACCAAATTCATATTTTTAAATGATATAAATTGTGTAAATTCCATAAATTAAACCAAAATACTATGGGGTTGTTGTTTTTCGCATTAAAAATTCACTTATTTTGACGTTACTATACGTCAAAATACTCCTGCTAGCCCCTCCGATATTTGACAGTCGTTAAGAGTTTTTAGGAGCTAGAAAATCTGATACCATTCTTGCCTAGGTGTATCATGTTGGCCAGTTACTGGTTTGTGCAGTTCAGGTCGCTCCATATTCAGCTGCATCCCGTAAGATAAGAGAGAAAGGTTAGTTGACCTCAACATAATTGGGAAAACACTTGGCAAGTTTTTTACCCAAGGGTAGGGTTAGGGTTCCGTACCCAAAGGGTAAAACGGGACCCTAACCCTAACTAAGACTCCGCTGTCCGTCCGTCTGTCACCAGGCTGTATCTCATAAACCGTGATAGTTAGAGAGTTGAAATTTTCACAGATGATGTATTTCTGTTGCCGCTAGAACAACAAATACTAAAAATAGAATAAAATAAATATTTAAGGCTCCCATACAACAAAAGTATTTTTTTCTCCCATAGGTATAACATACTGGTACGGACCCTTTCGTGCGCGAGTCCGACTCACACTTGGCCGGTATTTGATAGAATTTCGACAGTGATAACGGGTAGTCAGAAGCCAAAAAGACTCATACCAGTTTTGGTATGGTCTTCAATACTGGTACTCAGTTTCATCCGATAAGATTTCAAGCCAATCACAATATATTTGGGAAAAGCTCGCAGATGTATATTTTTAGAATATCGCTTATACTAAAATGATTATCCACCTTTGTAAAACTCAAACAAGTACATAGTCAGAACATTGAGTGCCAGAATAAACTTCTTCATTTTCGAATAAAAATTTAATGTCCCAAAAATATTCAGCGCTGTAACGCATACGACAACGTACACTTAAATGCATTTTTTTTACATTATTATCATAAATGAAAACTTCCTACCCATAAAAAAACAATAAGGTTAACTATCTCAGAATACTTTGTCAAATATTAGGTACTGTATCGTATAAAATTGCATAAAATGGATTTCTACGATACGAAACGTTTACATGAATGTATTGAATCTCCCCTTCTTTTTATATTTGCTACGGATAGTGAAGCAGGGTTTTTATAAGAAGTGAACTAGAAATTATAGTCTTGACTAGTTGTTGCCCGCGACTTCAAATTGGTTTAATGTTTTTTCACAGAACCGCAATTCTTATTTTTAAGGAAATTAGTAATCTACCCTATAACATATGAGACACTAATCTGCATGGTTCTTAAAGAACGTATTGTGTAAGTCATTATTTATAATGGTCAATTTCATGACTGTCTTGCCTACTACGCCTTGAAACATGCAACTTAGCTTTATATTTGTGACCTCAACAATTCAAAAGTGAATTTTAAGGTTTACTTGAAATAAACGCTTTGACTTGACTTGATCATTGTGCATTTATTAAAAAGCTGTTATGTTAAGATTACAAACAGACGCTTCCATTTCATTTATTTTTATGTACAGATATTCCGTAGTCGGAGAAAATATTGTGTTAAGATGTAACGACCAATTTGGAAGGATATGTATAGTTGTTTTTCTTGGTTACCCAATAAAAGCAGATTTTATTTTGTTTGAAATTGTTGAAGCATCTTTGTATTATTGTCCAAGTAAGAAAACGAATATCGTTTTTCTTGAATTACAAAAGGCATTCCTTAGAAAATGTTACGTAACTGAGGGTAGGCAAATACTTCCTCGAACTGGTCTTCAGTATTGTTTACTGTGTATTTTTGAAGCTAACTAGTACTTACACTGTAGTGTAAATAATTACATTGATGAAAGTAAAAGTGAAACTCAAAAGAAATAAAAGTCTCAAATATCAAATTGTTTATTGCAATCCATAAGTACAATTATTAAATCCTGTCGGGCACAGATAAACTACTAGACACATGACGTAGTTTCAAAAATCCAGTTGTGTTGTCAAGGACAGCGTGGAATGGAACGGCGACACTATTAGCAGGGCGTTTCATAATTCGTCATCATAATTAATTATTAAAAAAAAAACATGCCTATGCCATATTTCATATGGGGCACATTAAGTGTCACCTTTGTTAGACCGAATAAAAAGGCACTGCGTATTAGAAAAGGCTTGTTAAGTCTGTCTATGCATCGGCATCGGTCTGTCTGACTGTTTGTTTGTTTGTAACCTTTTTTAATTAATCTCGGCATACGGGTAGACCAAACTTATCCCGTTTTAGGATATTGTAGAACTTGAATCATTTTTATCCCGAGAGTACGTTCATGCGAACGAAGCCGCTGGCAGAAGCTAGTGAATATCGTAAACATAGCTTTACCAATTTATCCATTCAACTCAACCAACATTGAATGCAAAATGACGTCACTCATAAACCAACATCAGCTATTTAAAATGATAAACTGCAGAATATAGTGCAAGCATCTCGGTTCAGCGCGAAGTTCCATTGAAGCATATAACGCGAATGGAGCGGTGTCGCTTTGGCTCACAAGTACCGACACGTCGAGAGGGCGTTGACCTGGACTGACGTATGATCGTAGGGTGGTGGGAAGGAATGAATTATTTTACTTGTCATTACAGAAAAATGTGAGACCTCGTTCTTTTCTTCGTCTCTAAGCAGTGGTTTAGAGGTGGTCGTTGAATCAATAAACTGTTTTTTAAACGACTTTTCATTTGTTAACGACTTAACTGTTTATCGTCAACGAAAAAACAAGTTGAATTATAATAATCTGTTAATTTTCGTCAACGGCTTACGGATTATTTCAACTTAATTTTATTTATTCGTTTCCGAGAATCAACTGGTCTGTTATGCAAATGCGAAACGATTACTTCCGAATGATACCGGACAATGCCGAACATCGTCGCGTTTCTTATAACAAA
Organism: Ceramica pisi; assembly: GCA_963859965.1. NCBI lineage: Eukaryota > Metazoa > Arthropoda > Insecta > Lepidoptera > Noctuidae > Ceramica > Ceramica pisi. The sequence goes on from OY982530.1 coordinate 3,785,630, forward strand.
TCAGTAATCTTCAATGAATATCAATTTATTATTTGCAACATTGTCAATCATTGAAAACGTTGACATAAATTGACGTTGACGCCAATCGCTACCGTTCAAAACCTGTTAATAATTTAACAGTTTTCTCAACAGTTAAATTACGTTAACTAGAAAACCATCAATGACCCATGTCTACAGTCAACTACAGTGGTTCAATTAAAATAATTATGTTAGTTCTCTGTCAAGGGTAACACCCAAGTAGGTAGGGTTACTACAATGTTCAATAGTGACTCTTGGTGATTTTCAGAGTGCGTCTAGCTGAACTATTAAGGAGATGGAAGGCGCATAATATCTGTGTTTTGAGAACAATAATTATGTTGCTACCAACGCTGCTGTGGAAGTGGCAATGTTTTGAGCCAACCAAATCTAAAAAACTGTCGTGCCTGTGACACGAGGAAGAAGACGAGGGCTACTGTTCCTGAGAAGTGGTAGAGGTAGGAAGAGCTTGATAAGAAGTGAAGTCGAAATTATTTCTGAATCTCACGCAGTTTTTTACTCGGGATTTCACACAGTTGAATTGTTACTCCGGGACTCGTCGAGCGTCATTGTTTTATGCGGTTCCTGGTGGTCGCTATTGTTCATTCTGGCATCTACCTGAGTCGGTAAAATTGAACGCTCAAGGTCCATTTTGAGTACTCACTCACCTTGCTTTATACACGACTGCCCAAAAGAGTGTTATTTCCCAACTTTCCAATATTTTTCGTGGTATACGGTCACGTGCATCAGACCTCCAAAAGGCAGTTATTGGCAAACGTTGGGTAGTAAGATACCATTTTATTTATTTATTTATTTATTTATTTATTTATTTATTTATTTATTTATTTATTTATTTATTTATTTATTTATTTATTTATTTATTTATTTATTTATTTATTTATTTGGATCTCCAACAAAAGATACACACATCTAACATAAAACACAGTGATACAGTGGTTCACTCAAATGTGCTCCTTCAGTTATAGGAGACCACAACATGCGCATATAACTAGGTTTATATACCTACAAAATAAAAATAAGATATGCACAAAATTAAATTAAAATTAGAATTAGAAAAAATAAATAGATTAAATTACATTCAATTAAATTAGATTAAGTTATTCCAATACATTAAAAATATTCAAGTATATTAAAGTAAATTAAATTGGTCCAATAAATAAAAAATAAAAAATTAAAATTTTGCTTTTTCATTTGATTACAAATTACAATTACACTGTTAAAATGTCAATTATAAAATACAAATACAGATTCAAACTGAGAAGGTTATTAACCGGTCGGGTCCTTGTGGTTCCAAATGGGCTCGCTTTCAAAGTTACAAGCAAATTACAAGAATAATAAATAAAAAAACAAAAAAAGGTAAAAAGTACATTATTCATTATATTACAGCGGTTATATTTGGCATCCGGTATACATTTGTATATGTCGGTATACATTTGGCAGGACTGGTAGTCAGAGTTTCAGGCTTCTGACGGGACCAAAGGCTAACCGTAGTTTTCGAGGTACCTACGGAGGAATTTCGATAACTACTCGTATGTTATGAATGGTCAATTCAATATAGCTTAGTCATGAGTCCTTGATATAGAATCATTTGAGGCAATATAATAACGTACTTACTATAGCTTAGCGAACAATAAGCAATTTTTTAAAGTTACTCGCTGAACATTTCACCACTAGCTAATTTTCTTCGCTCAATATAAAATTTAAATCTTGTTCAAATTTTTTGCTTAAAACTTTTTAATTTTCGCTGCTTTTGTTTGAACGCTCCAATTTTACTTAACAGCATTTTCAGTTTGGAATTTAAATTCTCAATAAATTGTTTAAGGTTTTTTTTTTTTTTTTTTTTTTAACCATTTATGTACACACATTTAACAAGAACAAGAGAAGAAGGAAACAGAAAAATAGGTACAAAGGTGATGCTTATTTCTAAAGAAATCTCTTCCAGCATACCTGCGAAAGGAGAGTATATAGAAAGAAAAGGAAAGGAAGTAAATAAACAATAATGTGAATGGTTAGCACGTTTTCTTTTGACCAGAATTTTAATTGACTCAAACTTAACGAACAAAACACAGCCATCTAGTGTAAAGAAGAAATAAATAGTTAGGAACTTACTTCTTATCAAGTTTTCTTGCAACTCTAAGGTGTACTACAGAAGATATTTGGTACAGGACCATTCTACCACTTCTTCAAAATCGGTCTTTATGCTGCGACTCTGGACAAGTGCAACAGTCAGCAGCGCTGGTTTTCAAATACCGTTTGTGTGACGTTCAGATGTCCCTCAGCTTGAGTAAACAAATACATAGAGGTGTTACCCATTTAAGTCATAATCTTTACCGTATTCATCATCAGTTAAACATTTTTATTGAAACTAACAACATTGTATAGTGTAGGTAGTTTTAGTAGAAATCCTTGTCAAACGTTTTCAGTGCCTAATTAGTAAAAAAATTTAACTATATATAGGTATTCTTTCAAAAGCGATTTTGAATGCGCGTGATGGAATAAATAAGTAATTTGATTTTTACTCTGAACGTACCTACCAAAATGATTCTTTTGATTGCATTTTCAATCAATTGCCGCTCTATTAACCCTTAATTCGATAATGTTTTACTATAAAATTTCTACCAAAAAGAAACATAGGAATTTCTACCTGTTAAGCACCTTCAAAAAAAAAAGAAGGAGGTTCTCAATTCGATGGGTATGTTCACCAATGACTCCAAGGTTTCTGATGCGATTTGTGTGATTCTTTTTCAGTTACTTGCATAATGGCATACTTGCCATTTGGTCCCGTTATTTTTTTTTCAGTTCGGCTCAATAGTTTTTATTTTATGAGCATTTTTGCTTATTTCAATTTCTACGTAGACGAAGACGTCGTCCAAGTCTCACCACTCAAAAGTGAAAACTAAAAAAAAAAAAACTTTTTGTCAAGAAAATAATTATTTAACTGACTTCCGAAAAAAATATCACAATAAAAAAAACCTTAATTTCGAAAGTCGGTGTTTTTGGTTCTGTACCTCCGTTTTTTAACACAGACTTCCGAAACTAAGGCTTTTTTTATACTTTGTGGTATTTTAAACTTTGTAGTATTTATTTTTAAAGTCGGTTAAATGTTTTTGATAAAATAGTTTTTGCTGGCGCCATCGAAGGAGAAAACTTCGCTCACAAAGTCTTGAAATTAATCTTGCTTTATCTCTGACGTTGGAAAAAATATTGCAGTGATTGTCGACAGATTATTACAAAAACGGAGGTAAATAGTCGGTTGTTGTTTTGACAAGGGATCGCAAAGATGAGAAGCTGTGTTTGTAATGTTCAGGCGTAAAGAAATGCCGATTGCTTTGTAAGAACTGTGGGAAACAGTCGAGATTTGCTCAGTATCTTGTTCATTGCTGACCAGCTGGGTAAAGGTCGAAGAGTTCTAATGAGGCCACGTGACATATTCATGAATTATTTTCTTAAATATTTTTGTTAATTTTCTTACATATTGATTTAGCAAAAAAAGTTATCCTGTTACATAAAGTTCTTTTGTTCCTGAATGAGTGAATTACTGACTTACAGACAACACACAGCCGAAACTATTAGTCGTAGTAGAAACATGAAATTTGGCATGTACATTTCTTTGGGATTGTAAAGAAGTAGTAAAAGAGAATTTCCCGAAATTCCTACGGGAACGGGAAAAACGGGATATGAGCGTACGAAGTCGTGAGCAAAAGCTTGTCTTTAATGTAACTTTTTTTTCACTAGATGTCTGAGAAACGTCAGTGTGACAACCTAAGGTGGGTTACTGAATTCAGTATTTAAAGCAATATAGAATAGAATAGAAAAACATTTACTAGATACAGACACAACAGAACAGCAAAAAGACACATTAAGAAAAGGGAAACAATAACATAAAATAAAACTGGTATAGTAAAAAAAAGGAGCAGTAAAAACTGTGCTGAGCGTGCCCATACCGAAAGGGTTCCAGGTTACCATTTTGGCATATGCTGGGTGAAAGATACCCAACAAACAGCGCTGGGTGTCTTTAGTTGGCACACTGCAGTGACACACGCAGGAGGGTCAATAAAATAAAAGAATACTGTGAAATAAATACATGCTTTTAATTTTATGTAAGTTTAATGGCAATTTTTTACAGGTGTTCAGGGGGCTACTCTCTAAGCCCGAAGTCCGTAATTTCGGGCTTTGTTGCGGGCGTATTCTACTCAATATTAACTAACCACTAAGAAATGATGACGATTTGTCAGCTACTGTCAAATCGTGTTGTCATTCATTCTTAGTTCGGGTTCGGGACTAATTGTAAATCAGTAGGTGATACGAAATAGAATACGTCCGCAACTAAGCCCGAAACTACGGACTTCGGGCTTAGAGAGTACCCCCCAATTGAAGAGGTTAATCTCAACAAAATCGGAGGTTTGTCTCTAAGTGCTTACGCTAGTGTTTCTACAACTTGGCCGGAGAAGAACTGGCAGTTCTCGTTTTTAGTCCTTATGTTGGACAGTTGTGCATACAACTGGAAGATTATTTGAGGAATGCAATGCTATCACAGTCATGTGCCTGAAATGTACCTTTTCTTCACTAGAGAAAAACAAATACCTACCTGAAAAACATAAGTCAAAGTCAGGGAAACGGTGTTATCACTAACGTGGCGGCTCCATAGAATAGTGCCATCAATACAACTCTATTGAGAGGCCACACCGCACAGAATAAGAATATGTACAGAAGCGGAAGCCGCACTAACTCCGGAAATATTTACAAGCTGTCATTAATAAGGGCGTGTTCAAATTTGGCACATTTGCGCTGTTTTGTTAATCCTAAATAATATATATAACTAATAAACGCTCAACAGCATCGCTGCAGCCGCGCATCATTTATTTATATGGAAAAAGAACGCAGCGGTTTTGCACGGTTCTTTGCGGCTAATTTGAAAGCTTACGTTAGCGACACTTCGTACCTAAGTTCGGTCAAATGCGTCCATCTAGTCGAATGTTAATCTTTACATTTTACTGCTATCGTCAATGATTTCGTTCATAATTTGCTTGCAAATCTACAGTTCTGTAAAAAAAAGTAATTACTACAGTGCTGTTTGCTTAAAGTTGTCTCACTGCAAACCAAATTGCTACTTGCTCCTTGCATTGAGATGTTGAGTCGAATAAATTTCAGGCACAAGCACTTTGAAGCGTCAAAGAGTCAATCTGAGATGGAAAGAATAACATTAATTTGATTTAATGAAAAGATGACGTTAGCGGCATAAGACCTTTAAGGAAAACGTCCAAAATTTTCGCTGTTTTTAAAGTCTATAGTGGCTACAAAAGTAAAACACCAATTTGACAATAACCAATGAGTCCAAACCTACCCGTTAACAGCCCATTGGTTAATTCGCAGGTATTAATATAACGTCAGATGCCGTTCTAATGTGATAGTGTCTTAAATATCGCCCGTTAAAAAATACTAATATGGCTTACGCTTCTGTACAATTATTTCTTCTGTGACGTAACCATTGAGAGGCCACCCGATACGTCTTCCTTTTGTTGGGTAAAGAATATTAATTGATAGTCGCTGGACAATGCAGATAACGTTGTGTGTGGAGGAACTTATTATTTCAGTGTGTTGATGAATAGATTTATTTCCATGTGGGTTGGTGTGTTGAAGAATAATTACGGTGTCTGATTTCGGGAAGAGGAATTGTGACGTGATCTTTTGAAGTCTCTATGAGTGATGAGGGTTTGTTTGAGGCGATTATTTTTTTCTTTATAAGGAGCTTTGTAACAATACTGACCATGTCGCTCCATCATAGCCAAATCTTGAATTTGGAACTAATTATTCTATATGCTTTATCTATACATATAAATAAAATTGGAGTGTCTGTTTGTTTGTTTGTACATACACCAAAATTACATTTTTTACAATTTTTGTCTATCTGTCTATCTGTCTGTTTGTTCCGGCTAATCTCTGAAATGGTTGGACTAATTTTGACGGAAGTTTACTATTGGCAGGTAACTGATGTAATAAGGAGTAACTTAGGCTACGTTTATTTTAGAAAAAAAAACTAAAAAATTAAAGAATCTACTGTTAGGTGGAACGAACTTCGCCGGGTCAGCTAGTACCTAATAAATTTTATACAAAGTCTTAGCCTCGTCTGACATAGGCTTAGCTACAACACTATTTAAAGTACCAATTCCAAACATACTTTGGGTTTCAAACAGATTTCTCCGGAGACGTTCGCCCCGCTCACACTCCATCAAGATATGATGTACATCCTCGATTATTCCACATGTCTCACAATTTGGTGAAGGTGTGATACCCATCAGGAACGTAAACTTCCTCGATGGGAAGTGACCGGATCGAAACCTCATGGCAGTCCCAATATCTTTTCTATTAAGTGAACAGTTATCTATACAGGGAATTACTATAGGCTCAGGCTGATTGGTTTTGTACCAAATACCTTTTTATCTTGATCTCGCATCATGATATTCTTTCCACAACATTTTTACAATATTTTTTTACCTAGACTGCAGTCATTCAGCTCTGCTATCTGATCTTTGGATGTCAAAAGGCACCACATGATAACTGCCGCATGGATTGATTTTCCATGGTAACGGAAATTGTTTGAAAGTGTCACAGCGGCCCTGGAACGTGGAGGGCATTAGTGGTCGCGGGACATTTAGTAAAATAATTGGGTTCTAAGTACTGCCCTGTTTTTTTTTATGTTTATGTTTGTTATAAACGATAACGATTGATGGCGGCCTGTTTACACTATGATATAATAACAACAAAAATAATATTTTGGCGATTAAAGGATCTTTAGGAATGAATGTTGAACGTACTAATTTCACTACATATTATTATAATATTATTAATACTGAGCTATATGTAACTATATTTAGTACCCATGACCCAAAGTTTCGCCATCTAATGTCGGGTAGAATTATATTTGGAAACGTTGACGCTAAGAGATTCTTCCAGAACCATTTTAATAAATTACGTTTAAAATAACTTAAAAATGAAATGTGACGCAATCCATGGCATCAGTACGTCTATCCGAGTAGTTTTTATAAGATAAAATAAAAAACTTTGTACATTGTTTTTTACTTGTATCGCGAATATGCTGTAAAATGGGTACGTTTACGAAGTTGAGCACAGGACGAACGCCAACAATACACTGACTTAAGCCACGCCCACCGTGATGACGTAAGGACCTAGTTGAAAATCACAGTGCACAGTTGCTTAGGCCGTCTCCTCTTTGTACTTGCTCCGTGGCATTACTAATGTTACGAGCTTGGGGTTCGTGGCAAAAAAACAGCCGATTATTTAACCAAAAATAACACTCTATTAAAACACTAATTATTACTTAAAACGTACTAATTATAACACAATCGCACAATTAAACACTTCACTTCACTTAATTCGCAGTTGAAGATCGCTTCCGAAGATTCGCTTGTATCGCCAATTCAATACTGCCCCGGTCGCGAGCGATGCGCACCTTATATAGTCCCACAGTTATTTCCAGAACCTTCGAGACTGAAAACATCTAGAAAGTTCGGGAACATAGTCGGTCCCGACTGACCAGGTGTCGAAACATCGAGAATGTTCTAGCATCGAAAAGTCTAGAAAGATCGTGATCCAATTAGTTCTGCTACTCGATACTAAGTAGATGGCATTGGTAGTTCGTTGTGTACCCGACATTAATTCTGGCGCGTAACAGTAGGAACACAGTTGGGTTTTAGTCAGTAAGAGTCAGATACTCCCTTCCACTCCGCCCAGAGCAGAAGGAGGTATTCAATGACTGTCTACCAAATTTTTCGAAATCGTTGCCAAGGCCGGCTTGTGCATGTGTGACCATCCATTAAGGGACTACTCACACTTATGCAGCTCTATTCAGCTTATGCCTATAGTAAACAACGATTTTGTATGGAAACACGTACGCATCCGTTCAGCTTTCCGCGTCTATTCAGCTTTCCAGGCAAACAAGTATAATGCGAGTGCTATAGATAGAGTTTAGCGCTGGTCTTTAGCTAACGCCTTCTTATTCTTGCGACACTGTACACGGCTGATAGAAGCAGATATCTATGAGTGTGACCAAAATCGTTCTCGACTCTCGATCGACCAAAATGGAGCTGAAAATGTCTGAGTAGAGTAGTCCGTAAGGCGGAAATCCAACGCAACGCACGGACACGCTACGCAACAATTGACGTCATTGGCACATGCGTGGCTTGCTCAAATATGGCTCCCACGTAGCTCAACGCTGACAACGCCATGCGCACTATGCACGCGGTACACGCCGTATACGAATATTAACCCACGACTATATTTATCAAAACCATGTTCTTGCAAAAATTGTGCGTAGCCCCTCCGTGTGCCGTGGTGGGCCACGCTATAGTTGTACATAGTCGTGGGCGTTTGGCGTGTACTGCAGTGAAAACGTAGACCCACGTTGTCAAACAAATGAACTCACGCAGCTAAAACGCACCGCATGAAGGGTCCCGTACCATTATCTATAGTATTCTGTGAATATTTCAAGCGTCTACCTGTTCCCGTTATCAATATCGAATCAAAAACGATAAAAAACACGTTTGTTGGTTGAGCCCCCTTAATTAATTACTTATTCTATTTTTTTTTGTATTTCTTGTAAAGCGGCAACAGAAATATCATCGACTGTGAAAATTTCAACTGTCAGACAGACAGACGGACGGCCAGCGAAGACTTATAATAGGGTCCTGTTTTACTCTTTGGGTACGGAACCCTTAAAACGGCAGAATAATTACGTAAGATTGAAGATCTCATGCCCTTTATCAAGCCTTCACTTCTATAAAATTGCATACTGTTTTAAATGTAAAGAAATGCGATAAAGCTCTTATTTTATAACATGAATCAAGTCTTCATAAAATACCGTTTCATTAAACAAAACCTTCAAAAGTAGTTTTCATAATAAAATCACACTGTAGTATAATATTTTCATAGACCATTACCGCAACTACTCTAAATCTTTGGATAAAACCTTAATTATTACAAAAAATCTTCATAATAATTGTTAAAATTTCATAAAACTGAAAGTTTATAAACATAAAAAAGCAATTACCTATTATTTGTAGCAAAAAGTTTAAGTAGATATTGTTTAAACAACTATTAGGGCCCAAGATTAAATAAAACAGGATAGCAAAATATACCTATCTATTACTTGCATTGACACAGGTTAAGATCTACAAAAACATAGGTATGACAAAAAGGACCCGAAAGATATGTATACATGGCATTTTAAGATTCTTAAAACGTCACACACTAAATTAAAATAGTTGATAAAAACTAGAAAACCAAATCAAAACATGAATAGATTTATTCGTCAAAATGAAAGGAATTGTGTGAAGTGTACTTATTACAGTGATCAGGTTTCTACCTCAAGTTTTTTGAGTAAAGAACGTATTAAACCTTCAGGCCAAAGCAAAGTTAAAGACGAGTATTTTTTAAACTCTGTTTTAGCTTGAATATTTCAAATCTTTATTTCAAAATTCAGAAAGCATGACGCAGTATTATAATAATAAGGTACTTCATATCCAGCCCAACGATTCCAAGTCTCAAACTACTGACGGAGTAAATTCCGCCTGTTCGCAACGATAAAAGTATTACCCTCAAACATACTTTTAATGTACCCCGCTCATGTAAGCAAGAAGTTACGCTGCAGTTTTCAACAAATTTCACCGTTTTCATTCTCTGAGTAATGTGTATGTTAAAGGAAGAAAGTAGCAATTTGTAGCGCTCAAAATGAGTAGGTGAAATTACGTTGCATTAAGTTTCAGACATTTTGTGTCATTACTAACGCAAAATGAGTCAGACCGAAAGTTTATCAACTCATTTTAAGGTATTAACTTTACTTATAGAGGGTTAGGTTCATCTGCCCATCCCCCTTGACAGATTCTTTCACTGATTCAAATAGTCGTATTTGAATCAGTGAAAGAATCTGTAGAAATCACAGACGCGTCATCAATTGGAGTGATGACGTCAGTGATTGTTGTTAATTCATGCCACAGGAACTACTGGTCCGATTTGAAAAATTCTTTCAGTATTAGATAGCCCATTTATCAAAGAAGGCCACGTTAGGTATATCATCACGTTAAGACTAAAAAAAGCCGAGCATTATTGAAAAATGTGACGCAGACGAAGTTGTGTGGGTCAGCTAGTATGTCATAATTTTTGAGAGATGTGAATGCGAACGTTACATATTTTTTTTTAGAGATAGCAGTATAAACAAAATTAATTCATTCCAGAAATTGAATCTCAGTAAAAACATTAGTTCAGTGGTTACTTGATAAAACATTGCAGCCTTCAAAATACTTCCAAAACTACCTTACTTATCACGAAAACACCGCATAAAATTAACATTCATACCGTCAGCAAAACAATCAAAAAGTGAAAAGTAAATTCTGAAAGCCTGTCTTACATTGAACTTTATTCAAGCCCCCACGTTCCTTTTAATGCATTTCGTGACCACGTTGCTAATTAATATTTTGTTTTTTTTTGGTGTCGCTCCTCAAACTTCTAGTGCTTAGTGAAACTAGAACTCTTTGCATAGTTTTTAATGTTTTGTTGAGACACTGAAATTGAAAATTTTCTTTTGTTATACTTTTAAGATGTTTTTAAGTGGCGGGTGTCGACAGATGTCTGCAGTGCATCGAGTTGGTAACTATTAAAAAAAAAAACTGGCCAAGTGCCGAGTCGAACTCGCGTACCATCTTAATAAATATAAATCAAGTGTCATGTTGTTTGTCCGCGATAGACTCTTAAACCACTTAACCGATTTAAATCAATTTTGCACACCGTGTGCAGTTTGATCCAACTTGAAAGATAGGGTAGTTTACATCTCCATTTTTTGTTGCAATATTATTTAGGAGCGTAAAATGTGACGCAGACGAAGTTGCGCGGGTCATCTACTTATTTATAAAAACAAGGATAAAATCACGTTTGTGGTGTGACAGCCCCATTAAATATTTACTTTATTTTTTGTGGTTATAGTGGCAACAGAAATACCTACATCATATTATGTGAAAATTTCAACTGTCTAACTATCACGGTTCATGAGATACAGCCTGGTGATATACTGACAAACAAACGGATGGGCAGCGAGGGTAGAAAGTTAGTTCAATTTAGAAATGTCTGTTTGGTCCTCCTGACCGATTCCGGCCATAGCAGCAAAACTCAATGGAGACAAGCCATCAACTCGGAACATAATAGTGCACAAGTTTGTGCACAAACACAGGTGCACTCCCACTTCCATCACTCTCATATCCCAATGGTACGGCAACCCGATGGTACGGTAACCCGATGGTACGGCAACCCGATGGTACGGCAACCCGATGGTACGGCAACCCGATGGTACGGCAACCCGATGGTACGGCAACCCGATGGCACGGTAACCCGATGGTACGGCAACCCGATGGTACGGCAACCCGATGGTACGGCAACCCGATGGTACGGCAACCCGATGGTACGGCAACCTAATGGTACGTCCCCCAATGGTACGGCAACCCGATGGTACGACCGGAGAGATGTCTGGCTTGACGTGTTTTATAAGGCACGGGGTGCCACCAATTTTCAAACCCTGGACTGTCACAAAGAATGCTTACAACCCTAATCTTTTCAAAGTAAGAGTGAACTATTTTTGGGTAAGCTCACTCCATCGTAGACTTTGCCTCTATCATTTTTGACGTTGACTAGGTCAAGAACAAACTCATCTCAATAAAAAAAAAACAAAAAGAAGATCTTATTGGAAAATTCTGATACCTAACACTTTTTTCCCGACCTGCCGGTCTAAAAAGGCCACATTAGAAGGATCGTATTAGAATCAGAATATTAATCGCACAACAACCTGTCAAATTTCCTTTTCATCTTTATCGCTGACGCATTAGGTTCAAAGTTGATTGGGAAAATTTGACAGAGACGGCTAGCGTCAAGTGCTTTTTGATTCTGCTAAAATGGAATTTTTGAAACCCTGGAAATACCAGCTGGCTGGTAAACCCAGGACTCCAAACTCGGTAGTCTCGCTTACAACCGCGAGTCCAACGGAGCATTAATTAACTACTAATTAGTTACAATAATTTAAACCGCTGCTAAATTTTGATGATTGACATAAAAGCCGCTGCTGAACTTGATTGTCATTTAAGTCTTTACTTCTTCAACCGCGATTGAAGTGAAAATTACTTGATTATTTTTCTTAAAATCACATAATATCTTACAAGCTTTAGCTGAAATAGATCCATCAACACAATAACTTCCATTTCCTAAACTTTAAAAACTGCCAAAAGCAACCTTCGTTCTACACACACAAGGGTCAAAATCCTTAGTGTTTAATATAAGAACGCCTAACCGGTGTGACTGACTGTACAAAACGTGGAACTCTAAGAAAATTAATCATATAAGCTTCTTTCGGAATTCCGAGGAGTCTTAAGTCTTCATTTGAGTTGTAGGCATTTATACAGCATTTGCTCTTACTCGCAAACTTGAGAGACACTTAAATAATGTTGTTTAATAAGATTATTTTTAAACCAGGACGGAATGGCACGGGATTTAAATGTATGCCAAAGGACATTCAAACTTATCTAGTCGGAATACAACATAAATGCCAATTAAAATATTATAAATCGTTCCATGGCATCGAAAGGGATGGGATCCCGAGGCAGCATGCCACGGCACGTCACGAGATGTCTTGGTAGGCCACCGAAATGCTTCAGTTAGCATTCCGGCGGGCGGTGCCGTGGCTTCCCACCGCGGGATCTAAGCGGCGAGTGTGCGCTGACCGGTAGCAAAATCTTCCCCCATATCGCCCCGGTGTGCAAAAGCCTCATACTAACTTGTTTCTGGGATAATCTTGATATGAGCAACAATAAATTATTTCTTTTCATTATGCTGGGATGATCCACAACATCTTTGTTCCACTTTTCATATTAGGTACTAGTAAGATATACAATGTCTTGGTTCTGGTAAAAATATCCTATGAAACTTGTCACATAATAAGACCATGTCCTAGAATAGGATTTAATTATAATTTAAAAATAAGTAATTTTTAATTATTAAACATTAATTAATTAAAAAATCAATATAAAAATTATCCCAAGGGAACAATGGATCCGCCATTGTTTTTTAAACTTGAAGTGGGTGAAGCCACTGTTAAAATCTAGTCTTAAATAATAATAATTCATGAACGGTACAAAATCAATTCAAATCATAATTAATACTCCGCAATAAACACAATCCGTCACTCAAAGTAGATTATTGAGAAAAAGTAAAAAAAAAAAAACTTCAAAAGCGTGTATGTACAAAGAAAAAATAAACTCAAGTTAAACTTCAAAGCTTTTCCTTCGAAATTGAGAAAGGATTTTTTTTGTTACAACAAAAGGATTCGATTATGGACGTAGAAAGCGGGCTCGACACTTGTGTGCGCGAATGTACCGGGCCGAGCGGTAGCAAGAAGAGCAGAGTTTTTTATTGGATGGCTATTTATTTTGGATGGTAACGTTTTATTTTCTGATTTGGGAGTTTCTACACGAATGTTTCCGAAACACAGAATAACAAGATGCCCCAAGCGTTGCTGGAGACAGAATTATTAACCAATCTGCATACCAAACGTGTAGTAAACGCCGTTGTCATATAATATATGTAACTAGCTGACCCGCGCAACTTAGTCTGCCTCACATTTTCCATTACTGCCCCCCTCCTATATGTCTTTAGCCTATAACCTTCCTCGATAAATGGGCTATCTAACACTGAAAGATTTTTTCAAATCGGACCAGTAGTTCCTGAGATTAGCGCGTTCAACCAAACAAACAAACAATCAAACAAACAAACAAACTCTCTTTATAATATTAGTATAGATATACAGAGTGTTGCAAAAGTTCGAGGTCACAATTAAAGCTGTTCAACAATGCTATCGATACTTATTTACTTATAATATTATTAATTCAAAAGAAACTTTGTCTGCCTGTTTTACGCAATCACGCCTAAACTACTGAACCGAATTAAATTAATTTTGGTACAGAATCAGAGATAGTCTAGAGCCTGAAAAAGGACATAGGCTACTATTAATTCCGGGAAAATGTTCCCTAGGGATTACGCGGGCGAAGCCGCTGGCAGAAGCTAGTAACAAATCAAAATAAAAATAAAACGTTTTTTTTTAACTCAAAAAAGAAACATAAAAAATATATTTATTGCGCCAAGCAACTCGCATACCAAAAAAAAGACGACCATGAAAAAAACGATAATGCAAAAAAAAAACTAAGCACAACAAATTAAGTCTTTTACGTAAAAAATATTACGATGAGGACAAGTGATAATAATATACATAACCAGATGAACCAATGAGTAATCAGAAAATATGCTGATACGATGCATGCACAGTACCTAATAAATGTACCGTGAATGTAAACGAATCCTTCGAATACAGAGCTTGTGATGCAAGCTTTCCTGAGGCACACGATGTTTTGCAGCGGCGGCTGCAACGCGGCGCTGAAACTGTGTCACAGCGTTGTCTTACACGAAATATTTGTGGCATGTCACACGATGCGCTGCGATGCCGCACCGGACTTGAAGCCGCATGCGTCACAAGGAAGGGCACACACTCGCTCGTTTTGATTTTTTTCAAACTGTCCAATGCTGCTTTGAACCCAGCGACGCCGCTGCAACATAACAACGGTACGGCGAAATCTTTGCGGTGTGGCGTCGTAACGCATCGTATGCCTTACAAAACACAAAATCCATTATTTCAAATAACCCAGTTACAAGCACTTTTGAATAGTTAAGGTCGGTAAGTAAAATAGATGAAGCTAATTCTGCCACGCTAGCGACGAGAGCAGCAAGTTTTACTGCAACAAAATACAATCACCGACCCTATCTCTAGTGCGGCAGTTGCACGTTCTAAAGAGTAGAATCCTATGGAAAAGAACGTTCAAGAAACTCCATGGACACCTTTTGCTGTGTGCTCCGGCACTAACATAGGATATAGACATGGGGTATGATGACCTGGTGTCACTAAGCTAATTCAACATTATTTTCCTTAAAAATCGCCAAAAATGCACAAACCTCTCCACAAATTCTAAACTACTACATACCTGCGGTTTCTCTCGCTCGACACGTATGCTGCTTCCCACGAGATGCATAACGCGGTTTTCGTGGTCTCAAGCAATTTACATGTTAAATGTCCGGTTCGTGAAGGTTTTCTCTAAGATGTTTTTTTGTTTTAGCATTTGCGATATTTTTAGATGTAAAATAATGTCGCAAATAATTGCATTCCAAAATTACATAGAGATTTCTACAAAAAAAAAAAAACTGTTTTTCATCGTTAATCTATGAAGTTTAAAAGATTTATTCTATCAGTTTCAGTAAGGCTAAGAACTCACGGAGCGATTTTCACCCGCGACCGCCGCGTTGGTGAAACTGCGGTCTACGCAGCCGTCGCGGTTGCGATCATCGCCCGCAGACGTGGCGGGCGATGACCGCAAGACGGGCGGTTGCAAGACGGGCAGTACAACGATCAGTTGCGATCCAGACCGCCATGGACCAAAGTAATTAGTAGTTCGATTGCAATATCCATTTTATAATGTTTGTTTAATTTTAAACATGCACAAACATTTCATGATGCCACAAGTCACTGGTGCAAAATAGCGTTGGATTTCTGTACCCCTCGCCCCCCGCCGGCCACCGCGGTCGCCAGCCAACCGATCGCAGAGCGCGCGGGCGCCACCCGCCGAGGCTGCGGGTGACCGCGGCCCGCGCGTTTCTACCGCGCGATTCCCGAAGCTGCGGGCCCGCAACCGCGGCGGTTGCGGGTGAAAATCACTCCGTGAGTTCTTAGCATAACCCAGATGTTACTGAAACTATTTTTAGCCTCCGATAACCGTGATTTTTGGATATGTTTCTTTATATGACACATTATAACTAAGAAAAATAATGAAAAAAAATCAACTTTTCTGGAAAAGCCAGGAAAAGGTGGCCTTTTAAAAGGCCCGTCGTAATATGGGGGTCGTATACATGTATGGCGGTCTAGTAATGAAACAAAATATTGTAGAATCAATATTTAATCAATTTATATAGCAAAAAAACACAAAATTATGGTTGTATTAAAACAATAGAAATACACACACACACGTGCAAATGCCCTCGTTACTGAGTTTGACTGTGATGTACCATAAAACAGTTTTGGGGTGTAAATGAATTTTACTCTTTTGACAAATAAAAAAGCTTTTTGATTTGCAAGCTTTGCATCTTAGTTAAGGCGCACTATATTGAACTAAGTGATCAACCCCATCATATCGAGATGATTCTCGATGACCTAGGTGTAGGTGTGTGACGATTTCTCCATTTATAAGTTTGGTTTCGCGGTACGATCGGCTGAACAAATCCAGATATAGTTGACGCGCCTGTAGTAGAAGAAACAAACGTAGAAGGCACAGGAACTTCGCTATCTTCACCGATCGTGTCAATTGTGCGTCTTCTCTTACGCAAGCACGACAAAGGTTGCACGTCATCTTCACTCTGAGAGAACGTTACCTCAGCAGGAGCTCTTAGCTGAGAGCCTGCAAGAAAATAATATAAATATTGTTATAATACAAAGCACAACCAAACACCACAAGCAAAGTAAATGAAATAAATTCATAATTACTTTACCTACCTGAAATATTTTGTAATGTTACGAACTCTTCATCTCCTGAGTCTTCGTCAGTAACATCCGCGTTGGCATTCTCAGGTGGGAAAATGGTTATTTGGTTTGGCAACAAAGTGTCTTCGTCATCTCGCTCTAACTCATCAACAATTTCGATGAGATTGAGCGCTTTTACTAATCTCGTGCTAAAACAGAAATTATCATATAATAAACCCCTATATTACGACGGGACTTTTAAAAGGCCATCAATTTCAAACGTAAAAAAAGAACATTTATTTTGCGTTTCGAACCAAACAAATGAAGTTATATTTTGATGAAATATTCTAACATATAAATATCAAAGCGAAATCTATCAGATTCAGCATATAAATAACATAAACGCTTACCTTTGTGAAGCCATTGTAAAAAAAAAACTCCGAGATCTTCAAAAACACTCAAAATACATGAAAATATGTGTCCAATTGGGAACGTAACTGCATCAAATAAAAGGTGAACAGGTACTAAGTAAGATAATAATATGAATATGTATGTCAAGTAATTGAAAAATAATGAAAAATGCAGGTAGATTTCGTTATTTTTTTGGGCCTTTTAAAAGTCCCGTCGCAGTATCTGGGATAAGACGACCTTTCTGTCGAGGACAGGTTTTCTTAACATCTTGTCTAGCTCATAATCTAGCTTAACTATATTTTATACTTTTCGATTAAAAATATACTTAATAGTGAATGATTACAATTTAAATAACTTTACAAATTCTACTACATCATCTGCCTATCATTTAAACAAAAATTTTTAGCAAGACCGATGTCAAATTTTCTGACTTCTGAATATGCGTTTTGACTTTCAAAGATCTGAATGCCAATACTCCTTATTTTTAAGCAGCGGTCGCAGTCGCATTCTGTCAAAAAATCCTCAATTTCCATTAACTGAGACGCAGCGTTGAAAGGCTTTCCACAAGGTCATTCCACCTTGTGGAAAGCCTTCATGAGTGTAGCGGGTAGCCGATGGATGCGATACGCACAAGATCGATTGTTGTGGCGATACTTGGGGGAGCCTATGTCCAGCAAAAAACTTCTTTCGGCGATAAGTGATGAGTGGAGATGCGATTACAAAATTAATAGAATTAGTCCTCTTGTGGTCCATTTTTGACATTATCGTTACAGTATGAATTCATGGCTAAACGATAACAGCCATACAGGCCGCATCTTCAAGGTTAAGCAACGCTTGCCGAGGTTGGTCTGTGGATGGGTGACCATCTTAACATACAGAGTTTCCTCCGTGCCTCGGAAAGCACGTTAAGCTGTTGGTCCCGGCTGTCATTTGGAGATCTTTGGCAGTCGTTACGGATAGTCAGAAGCCAGAAAATTTGACACAAGTCTTGCGAAGGAGTACCGTGTTGCCCAGGTAATGGGTTGTGGAGGTCTGGTAGGCAGCCGCTCCACGTAAAATACTCGTATTCAGTTGAATCCGGTTCGACTGGAAGCAGACCTTAATATAGTTGGGAAAAGGCTAGGCAGATGTGATTACAATATGAATTTCATCAGACAACAGCTTTAACAACCAACACATCATCATCTGCCTAGCCTTTTCCCACCTATATTGGGGTCGGCTTCTAGTGGTAACACGGTACTCCTTGGCAAGACTGGTGTCAGATTTTCTTTCTTCTGACTATCCGTAACGACTGCCAAAAATTTCCAAATTACAGCCAAGACCAACAGCTTAACGTGCTTTTCGAGGCACGGAAGAAACTCTGTATGTTAAGATAGTCACCCATCCACAGACCAACCTCGGCAAGCGTTGCTTGACCTTGAAGATCGACCTCTGCGCTGTTGTTATTTAGCCACGAGCTCCTCAAGCTCAAAACCTTAACAAAAACACAATGTACTATAATTTCCTTTGTCTTCCTACGCGTGTTATAAGTCTATAGAGGAAAACGGATTTGTCTGCCTTCGAGCCGATCCGCGTGGGCTTATGCCACTACTTATTTAGCTTTTTCACTTCTAAACAAACGGTGTTGGTGTCCTTTTGCCT
The DNA here is from genome assembly GCA_963859965.1 of Ceramica pisi. NCBI lineage: Eukaryota > Metazoa > Arthropoda > Insecta > Lepidoptera > Noctuidae > Ceramica > Ceramica pisi. The sequence continues at coordinate 3,804,327 of OY982530.1, forward strand.
TTTGTCGTAGGATTTGGGACTAAAACAGTTCAAAGTAACAATAAATGAAAATAAATGTCGTACTTGTCCTTTGATTTTTGGACTACAGATTCAAAGGAAAAAAACGCTTTGATTCAAGATTGAAATAGTTTGTACGGATATGTCGGGATAGTTACGACTGCCAGCTTAAGCTGATGTTAAAGAAATTTTTATCAAGCTATACTTTACTATTCTTGCCGTATTGGTTTGCGGAATTTGTTCGAAAGACCCACCGTAGCCCTGGAACGAAAAGACGGTCAGTGGGTCATCTTAGGGGCGGAAGACATTTGGAGGAGCACGGATGGGTTTTGGTCGGTCTTACACTCCCTTCTGCTCCACCTGGAGTGGAACCTTCCGCTTCATCTGGAGTGGAAAGAGTCGTTTCATGATTCCCCATCCTTAAAAAATGCTCTGTATTGGTTATACGGATTAGGCACTGTTATTGGGAGATATTTTGGTCCCACGTCTTAAGGACTGTATTATTTAACACAACCTGATGTTCGCAGTTTCGCCTGCTTGACAAATTATATACTGAAACCTTCCTCGACAGCTACTCTACTCATTGGTGAAAACAGCATGAAAATCGGTGGAGTAGTTTTTGAGTTTATCGCGAACAGACAGTTGTTTTATAATATGTAGTGTTAGGATTAGTCTGACTAGTTTTATCCAGTACCAATATTTTAATGGAGCGAATGCCAATTTCACTTCCAATAACCTGTATCTGAGTAACTCAAAAACCATTGGCAAGGCTGGTATCTGATTTTCTGGTTTCTGGCTTCTGACTATCCATAATGACTGTCAAAGATCATCAAATACGAGCCGGAACGGGTAGTTTAATGTGTTTTCTGGCACGGAAGAGACAAGACTCTTTACAAGTTCAAGACATTACGTACCAAGGTATATAATGGATGGTCACCCATCCAAGAACCGACCTCAGCAAGCATCGCTTAACCTTGAAGATCACCCTATGGGGCTTTTTTAATATAGCTACGAGCTTCTGCATTTACCTAACTGAATCTAGATCAAAAATATTGTTATTTCATAAACATCAAATCGCATAGTATTAAGTGAACAACCAGTCAATCTCTTCATCATTATCTCAGCGAGCTTATAATCTTGTTTTGCTCAAAACATTCCTCCGTCTGACCTCATATCCCGATTATAAATCTACGGACACACAACATCTAACAAAGAAAAATCTCCCCGCATTTCAGACTTACTTTCCAACTCCCGCAAAAACTTGAATAAAGTAGCACTAAATATTTCATCTGGAACAAGAGACTTAGGATTATTATATGTCACAATACAAGGCAGATCTTCATAAAACATGCCGTTCTAGAAATAAACAAAAAAAGCAAAAGTATGTATCGTCATATTTTGTAGATTCCCACGTAAGTATAAGTTGTTAGAGGGCGAGATCGTAAACAGCTCGTCACGGGTTTCGTAGGTAATAAAGGAACCCAAAATTCCGCCTCGCAGCTCAAAGTGTATGTAAGGGAAAAATCTCTAGGAATTTTCCGTGGAACATTTCTAGTCGGAAGAATTCGATTAATTTGCCAGCACTTTAGATTTAAAACCGCTAAAACCTCTATTGGGTCTCGTGTTTGTTTTAAAGCGGTGTTGGAGTGTTGGAAAGTCCTAAGTAAATAATAGTAGTGTGGAAATAAATAGAAAATGAAGTTTATTTTTCTTTGAGAATTAAAGATTAAGGGGCAATGTTCTGATGCATTTTGTGGGTTTAGATTACGCCATCTTTGAAAGAAACCATTTTGAACACTTACATTACAAATAAGACAATTTAAGTAAGGTAAGTTTATTCAGATACTAGCTTCTGCCCGCGACTTCGTACGCGTTCCCGTGGGATAAAATAGCCTTTGTGTTATTTCAGACCATAATCTATCCCTGTTCCAAATTTCACCCCGATCCCTTCAGCCGTTTTGACGTGATTGAGTAACAAACCTACACACAAACTCACAAACTTTCGCATTTATTATATTAAATAACAGCAAAAATCGTAATATTTTAATTTCGCCATAACTTCAAAACCAAACGTCCGATTTTAATCATTGAAAGACCAAATATTATCTACATAAACTGTACTTAGTGATGAAATTTATTTTGATACGGATTAATAGCATAAGTAAAATAAACGCGTTTAAATGTAGTAAAAAAAAAATCAAGATTTTTAAATAAAAAAATGGTTGTTGTGCCTCACTCGACATAGATAGGTACAGTGTGTCGCGGACTTTTTTGTAGATATTTGTAAGATCTACAATTAATTAGAACAATTTATGGTTCTATCTTTTATAGTTTAGGCAGCGTACGCAAAATAAGTAACTTTTCTGGTTGATTTTACACCTTGTGTCCGAAAATCCCAAATATCTTACGGAACCCTATTTTTTCCATATAAAATATAGCCTATGTTACTCGTGGATAATGTAGCTTTCAAAAGGTGAAAGAATATTTAAAATCGGTCCAGTAGTTTTTGAGCCTATTCATTACAATCAAACAAACAAACATACAGACAAAGTTTTCCTCTTTATATTATTAGTGTAGATATTGCAAACTGTCGTAAGGCGTTTTACGAAGCTACTCGCTAGCCTATAATGCGTTCGCGACCATGGCTTATTATTAGCGTATTTCATGTATAACTTTGGTGTTTCTATGCCGATTTCTACGACTCTTTTTATGGAATAGTTAATAAAACTTTAATAAGGGACGACTGACAGTTTTATAAACGTAAGAGTAGACAAATATAATCAGAAAGCTTCGAACTGCTAAGCTATCGGGAGTTACACGTGTTATTGTTCGTCAATCATAAAAGATAGACATATGCTGTCGTTGGATATTTTTTATATAATTTTAAGGAGAACATTTCCGTCATACATGATTTCTGTGTAGCTTTCACCGTTAAGGTTGCACACGTGACGAAAGCTTAAAAAATGGAGTAACTTCTCCCGTTTTCCCAACATTTCCCTTCACTGCTCTGCTCCTATTGATTGTAACGTGATGAAAAGTATACTATAACCTGCTCAGGAGTATGAATAATAATTGTACCAAGTTTCGTTAAAATCCGTCGAGTAGTTTTTGTTTCTATAACGGTTATACAGACAGACAGACAGACAGACAGACAGACAGACAGACAGACAGACAAAAATTGTACTGATTGCATTTTTGGCATCAGTATCGATCCCTAATCACCCCCTGATAGTTATTTTGGAAATATATTTCATGTACAGAATTGACCTCTCTACAGATTTATTATAAGTATAGATTAAAGAATACAGAAGTATACTATATACACTTAAAATACAAATAAAATCTTAACTATATGGCGTTGAAAGTTTCGTCCGCATCGTTGTCGACAGTAAGTGAGCCCAAAAGACTGGCGGCATTGCCACGTTGTATAGCAATGCTTATCCTCTGTCCGAGGGAAAAGCCAGCTCTTGGATCACGCAAAGTGTCATCAAAGCGTTTAGCTAGATCTTTAAGTAACACATGAGCACTTGGACACCACGGTCCAAGAGTTTCAGCCCAAAACGGCTCAATAATATAATTGCCGACAAGGCTATTATATTTTAAATTATATTTATTCCATACTAGCTTCTGCCAGCGGCTTCGCCCGCGTGATCCCTAGGGAACATATTCCCGGAATGAAAAGTAGCTTATGTGCTATTCTAGACTATAATCTATCTTTGTTCTAAATTTCATTAAGATCCGTTAAGCCCTTCTGGCGTGATTGAGTAACAAACAACCAAACTTTCACATTTATAATATTACTCGTTTGGTGTAAAGCGAAATTATAACCATCTTCCCCTCGACATTATAATTATTAAAGGATATTGCAAACTGTCGTAAGCCGTTTTCTGAAGCTACTCGCTAGCCTCTAGGCGCCAAGCTAGCCGTCTGCCTGTGCGTTCGCGACCACAAAAATAATCCTTATAGCATGATTCAGTATTCACGCGCGATGGCTTATTATTAGCGTTTTTCATGAATAACTTTGGTGTTTCTATACCGATTTCGATGATTCTTTTTTTATGGAATAGTTAATAATGTTAACTTTTATTAATGTTAATTAGGGACGACTGAGAGTTTTATAAACGTAAGAGTAGACAAATACAATCAGAAAGCTTCGAACTGCTAAGCTATCGGGAGTTACACGTGTTATTGTTCGTCAATCCTAAAAGATAGACATATGCTGTCCTTGGATATTTTTTATATAATTTTAAGGAAAACATTTCCGTCATACATGATTTCTGTGTAGCTTTCACCATTAAGGTTACACACGCGAAGGAAGCTTAAAAAATGGAGTAACTTCTCCCGTTTTCCCAACATTTCCCTTCACTGCTCTGATCCTATTGATTGTAGCGTGATGAAAAGTATACTATAACTTGCTCAGGAGTATGAATAATATTTGTACCAAGTTTCATTAAAATCCGCCGAGTAGTTTTTGTTTCTATAACGGTTATACAGACAGACAGACAGACAGACAGACAGACAGACAGACAGACAAAAATTGTACTGATTGCATTTTTGGCATCAGTATCGATCCTTAATCACCCCCTGATAGTTATTTTGGAAATATATTTCATGTACAGAATTGACCTCTCTACAGATTTATTATAAGTATAGATAGAAAACTATAAGATAAAATGTGTCTGCCTAGACTTTTACACACTATGTTGGGGTTGGCTTCTAATCTATCGGGATGCTATGTGGCTAATACCTGTACTCTAGATGAAGCGCCTGAGCGATCTGATGTCCATTATCGATGATTGGTGGTGTCATAATGATGGATTTTTGATTTTTACAACGACTGTAAAAATGTTTCAAGGATGACCAACGGTATAACGACCTCTACTCTAAGACGAAATAAGAAAACAAAAAATTGCGATACAGAAACGATTTATTTTTCCCCACACAATTTGTATAACGTAACGTAAGAAGCACTCTACACACAAAAAACTGTCATGCATGCAATTTCCTCGCTTAGAAGAAAAAAACGAAACATAATCTAAAAACGCTGAAGAAACAACGTTATCGAGATCCCAGAACGCTGTTAACAACTGCGAACATCAATCAATGTCCGATGCTAGGGTTGTGCGAAATTGTTGTAGTTTCAGAAAAACGTTCATTGAATGGAGTTTTTATTGGCCCATATTTCGGGTCTGATTCGGTGCGGAATGCTTTTTTGGTTGCCGAGACCGCAAACGATGTTAATAACAAGATTCATTGAGACTGGATGGTTGATTGGTTGAGGATAGGTACTGTGTAGCCTTTTTTGGAGCGTCGTCGACCACCCTCGAACATTTAGTAGGAGTTCCACGTCCTGTGGACTTAATTAAAATACATAGGTATCCATGGTATGAATACAAGTAAATAATAAAAGACTTTTTGAAGATTTTATTTCACATTTAGCCACATGACTCAATAGTAATAAGAAAACCTGCAATGAGTTTTGTAAGTTTAGAAAAAAACAATTTCTGGCTGGGGCCTTTACCCAACTATGTTAGGATAGGTTTCAGTCTTAAAAGTCTGAAGTTATACATCTGAATAGCAGTTATTTACACGATTTTACGGCCTGGAAAATAAAAGTTAAGTTTGAAAAACATAACAAATAAAGTAAAAGCATTGCCTATAAATTTTAGTGTGTCACTAAAATAAACCTACTTGTAATTCTGCGGTAGTCACACGTGATTGAAGAAAATGGATTTTTGTAGTATACGGAAAGCAGCGAACTAGAAATCTGTCAGGATATTGATAGATTTTCAGACCTTAGAAATAACTCTATGAACAGATGAGTATCCCTAAAAGGCTTAGCCGGAGTTAAGGAAGTATTTACAACAATAAATAATAATAGCAGCATGTCGATGATCAATTTATTGCTGGGATCATAGCGCTTGAAATTGTTAGGATTAACATGCTTTTCGAAACACAAAGGAGTCTCCGTATTTAATGGATGGTCACCTATCGACGGACAATACTTGCTCAAGGCAGGTTTGCAATTTAATACTTAACTATGAATCCAGAGTGCCAATCCAACTTTCGCATTCGCATGTCAATCGCAAACTGCCAAAAAAGCCTTAATATTCATACATTTTTGACAGTTTGTGAATGAGATGCGAATGTGAAAATAAGCAGAACTGGGACTCGGGTTTCTTTAAGATGTTTTCTTTCACTAATAACAGCGATATTCAAGATAGTTTTCATTGACGTAGGTTCCCAATATATGAATTGAAACAAGCACCAAGTTTGCCGGATTTCCCTACTACCGAAGAATGACAAGCCGAGACTTTAACTACCAAGTCATCATGAAAAAGTCCACAATTCTTTATCTTATGATGACGTAAGCAAAAATATCTCCTAAAAGATTAAACAACACCACAGCCCTTTGTTTTTTTTTCTGGTGGAATAAGCAACAATTTCTTCCTATTTCCCCTTCAAAACTTTTTCAAAGCGTGCCATTTAAAATTATCTGTGACACTTGGCGGCCACGGTATGACCAGAGAAAATTCAGATTTTATTTTTAACTTTTTAAGATGTGATTTGAAAGGCAATTTGAAAAAATACGATAAAGTGCGAGTTTGACTCCGACACAAAGGGTTTTGTACCGTTAATCAGGTAAAGATACGTTTCTTGTACGGGATCCCATTCTAATTTTTAGTTTAATCTAAACTAATATTATAAACCAGAAGAGTTTGTTTGTTTGTTTGGTTGAACGCGCTAATCTCAGGAACTACTGGTCCGATTTGAAAAATTCTTTCAGTGTTACATACCACGCTAAGACAAATAGGAGCGGAGCATTAATGGAAAATGTGACGCAGACGAAGTTGCGCGGGTCAGTACGGATCTTGATGAAATTTGGAGCCTGCCGGAGTCGCGGGATTATTCGCAAGAGACACCGTGGCTCCGGAACACAAAGGGCAATGAAGGAACATGGATGGGTTTTAGTCAGTAGAAGTCTGACACTCCCTCCCGCTACACCCAGAGCGGGAGGAGTCATTGGATGATTTCCCATCCCTAAAAAAAAAAAAAAAAAATTGAAATTTGGAACAGAGACAAATAATATTATAGTCTGAAATAGCACAAAACTTTTCATCTTTCTCTACTTTTCATCCCGGGATTATGTTTCCTAGGGAATACGCGAGCAAAACCGTTGGCTGAAGCAAGTGAGAAATATGAATACGAAGTGAGTAACAAATAAAGAAATCTAATCTTATCTTATCTTATTCTAAATTTTGATAACTTTTATGCCACAAAAATATATAGAATGATACAAAGCAGCATTTTATCATCAATGTGCAAAAAAAGATGACTAATTTATAAGCTGAAAAAAGCACCTTAAAAATAAAATATCATTAAAAAAAAACACAAAAGTTATTTTCATCCCCCGCCAGGAGCATTGGACACCTTAACGAGATTTTGTTTATCCTACCCTCTTTTTTCTTTCTTTGGACATGAATTGTGCATTTTAATTTATGACTCCTTTTAATAATTTTGCTTTATTTTTATGCTTTAAAGCAATGAGTAAATAAGGGTGGTGTAATCTTTTAAATATATATTATTAAAAGAGCAAAGCCCCTTTAAAGTAGAAAGATACCGTTGAGGTTGGAAGGTGCGAGAACTGTAAACATGTCGAAGTGAACACGTAGGCGAAGTGAACGACAAGTGAGCTGTCATACAAGTTGGAATGAAAGCTCACTTGTCGATCACTCCACCTAAGTGTACACGGTGAGATGTCGACAGAATAGACCGGCTGTAAACATGTCGAAGTGAACACGTAGGCGAAGTGAACGACAAGTGAGCTGTCAATCAAGGTGGAATGAAAGCTCACTTGTCGATCATTCCACCTAAACAAAAAACTAAAATAATTTACACACATGAAAAAAGAAGTCATGTTTCTTTTTGCCTACTATCTTACTTTCTTCGTTCTAGTTCGGTAATATTAAAAAGTTATAATGCACACTTTAGAAAACAATATTGGCAGTGCAGAGGAAAAATTATATCTTGACTGTATACTAAATAGTTTAATATAATGTTCCTACTGCACTGTGAAAACATCTATCAATACTAAGAGAAAACAGGAACAGATCCTATACAACCCGTAATCCGGGTACAACCTCGCTCTCGACTGTCAATAGTTCCAGCTTTGATGCAATTTAGTTGTTGCATTATCTACGTGAAAGCTATTAGGATTCAGTCTAAGATAGTCTCACTGATCCTGTTCAGATAATAAACTTGGTTCATCATTTTTATTTAATAACGCATGACGTGGTATGTGCATAAGATCATGTTTTCTGCTCAAACTTAGCCATAAATTGCACGATAATATATATAGGTATGTGTGTATGGTATATTCTAGTATTCGTGTACAGTATTGTATATTCCATATGACTGTTTATCTGTGTTAGTAGAAAGGAACTTTATTTTATTAGCTGTGGTACACTTGGCCGATAAAAATGCATGTTTTACTAAACATTTACCTACTTGTAACATCTAAACAATATTATTTTTGTATGGGTTTTGATCACATATATAGATAGACTTAGATAACGCAAGTATCACGGTCTGTGTGAAAACCAAGCGTGCCAATTTTTGGCTACCTACCATAAGACGTCACAAGCGCTATTTAGTGATGGGAAAATCAAATCGATTCAAAGACGCCGCCCACCTCGCCCCACCCACCGCCTTGCACCAGCGCTCACCCAGCCGACGTCTGACTAACGCAATACACCGATGCAGACTGAGCGCGAAAGTGGCCACTTACGATTTTTGTACGTAAGCTACGTACAAAAATAGTAAGAGTTGCTCTTGCGTTATCTAGGTCTATCTATATCTGTGGTTTTGATAAACTCTCTGTTTTCATCTTTTCTCTTTGACATTTATTCATTTTTAGCATACGTCCCACTGCAGGACAAAGGCCTCCCTTTCTTCCTTGCATTCCTTTCTATTGTGGGTTAAACCTATTGATAGGCATCAAACTCATCCTGCCATGTTCGCTGCAATGTCATCGGAATTTTTGGGACCCACATAGTGGTCGCTTTAGCCCATGAATCGTTCAACATGTATAAGACGTGTTTATTACATAGAAAGCTCATAAATGCAATAAGCACATCTAATTCCTCTTTTGAAATGTTCCTACGCTACCGTCATCTTTTATATGACATTGAATCTGACTGCTCTTGAACGACATTTTTAGATTTGCTTTTCGCGTTCAGTTTCATTCGCCTTTAATCATTCATTCTGCCCTTGCAATTTATTTATAGCATCTAGAATACCTTTTTTCACCCAACCAATAATTTTCAAATAGGCCTTAAAATTACACCATGAAATCCACAACAACACAACCTTTATACCTACCATCTCATTTCAAACCACTTCCAATTAGTTTTACGCCCCACCCTCAGATCGCACAATCATAAAACAGGATCGGAGTCATAAAACAAGATAATATCTGATATTATTAAACATCTTAGCGGTATAAATATCGTATACACACCAGTATAACACCGGTATAACGCCACATTATGCCACAAGGGCGTAATATCTAGAGTAATTCAAAATAGAGGCTCAAGGAAAGGTATAAAGAATTCTATCAACGTGGTATTCGAGCCTGTTCGCATTTGGCTGGGTGGTTTGGGTGGGGTGTCTTCTATAGCGACAATATTATAAGCGACGCTAAAAACTGGTCATGCTGACTTATAATTAGAGTTACATAGTTGACCGTTGGTTGAGTATAGCTGCTCTAGACCAAAAGTAATCAAATATTCCCCTAAAAATAGATCGACCGGTTTTATTTTTCCTTCCTTATCAGGATTAAGTAAAATTGTGCCTATATTTTAAATTATTCTTCCTCAGCCGGTCTCAAGCTCAGCCATAGTAGGGGATTATAACGGTCCAATGAAATCACAACTACATTGTAAAAGTGAGATAGAGTTATACACAACAAGGAGCACTTTCCCTTTTTCAAAAACGATATCACGTTGGCGTTGTTGTCATAGTAGGGGGCTGTTCTTGGAAGCGGTCACCTCATGCAAAGTCGTAATGCTAGCGAAGGAGGAGGCCGAACACGTGAGAGAGAGAGGGAAACCTCCCGCCCCAGCCGTTGCAACAGAAGAAGACGCCCTGGGTGTCGGAAATCGCAAGGCGATTCCCGGCCACCGTAGGTGCAGAAGGCGAGCGTTGGGTGGCTCGCTATCCGATCCGAAACAGGCACGGGTCGACGGCGCGTTGTGTTCCACGTGCGCCTCAAACAGTTATCATCATAGTTGACGGGGCCCGCTACGGCCAGTGCCTGCCAAGGCTGCGGCATTTGTTCGAAAGATTCACCGCGGCCCTGGAACGAAAAAGGCCCTAAGAGGAACACGGATGAGTTTTCGTCAGTAAAAGTCAAACACTACCTTCTGCTTCGCTCAAAGTGGGAGGAGTCATTTGATGATTTCCAACAAAAAAAAAATGAGGGTTGTTCTGAGGCATAGAAGGATCAAGCAATAAATCGTTAAGTACCTTGTTACTTTTTTACGAGCTTGTATTTAACTTGCAATGTTTTTAAGCATGTTTTCTGGTTTCAGTTTCTTTATTCTCATTCGTTTTTTTTTAAACATACACTCTACGACTGGCACCACTCCTCACTTCTCACCTCAATAGGCAAGTGTAAATATGACATGACTTGTCGACTCAGATGAAATAAACTGTGCAATCTGAGGCGTCGTTTGTTGTGTTAGCTCACAGTGATATGAAAATTTGGACTTTCAGAGAGGAGAGGGCTCATTCAACCGTTATTATAATTAGGAATTATTTTTAGATGAAATTTACTTCACGTAAAAACATAGAGAGCAAGTTTTATCAACATTCTTTCCTCATAAAACATATTTTGCTGTCTTTATTTTAAATTGACATGATTGGTTACAGTCGCCTTGGAGAATGTTAACTTGTAAATCCTGATCGAAGCAAATGTGTCTATTGAAGACCTGTCAGCGTTATCTTTATTATAAGAATAAGTGTTTCAGTAGTTTTTTTTTACTATTGGTAGGCGACGTTGCGGTCTAAGGTGGAGCACGCTTGCCTAGAAGTAACCTATTCACTCTTGACTTAAAGACTCCCTGGTTGTAGCTATCAGGAAACACAGAATCAGGCAGGGAATTCCACTCCTTAGCTGTACGCACAATGAATGTTCTCCTAAAACGTTTTGTGCGTTGTGCGTATAGGTGGGATGTCCACCATGTACCGGTGGCGCATCGCCGTACGTCTTGTGGTCCGATGGTAGAACGGGCTTGGCGAAATTAAGTTATGCAATTCCGTCGCACACTCCCCAAAATGTAACCGATAGAAAACCGACAGGCCAGCAACTCGGCGATGATGATCAAGACGAGGAGCTTCGATTCAACGCTTATCATTGCCGATGCAGTTATTTCTAGTCAATCGTCGACCACATCATTAAAAATAATGAATTAAGACCTATGAAGGTTAAAAATCTCTTTTACCTAAAGCAGCTATCGGGCATCAAGAAGATTCAACCTTTTGATAACAATCAGGCAACAACAAAAACAAGATATTTCCTAAAGTAATTAAAAAGAACTTCAAGACAGTACAAAATGAAAACTGACATAAACAACATAGAACAGTCACGAATTACATCACAAGTCTTAAGAACAGAAATTAATCTTGAACACGCTGAGACGTAAACTTCCTCAAAAGGCTTGACACAGAACGACTGGTTTTAATCGGTCTCCGTTTTATATCTACAGGTTACCAAATATTTCATTCTAAGTAATGTGCGACGGAATTGCTTAGTTTGATTCCCCTAAGCCAGTTCCATCATCAGACCACAAGACGTATAGCGATGCGTCACAGGTACATAGTGGACATGCTACAAGCAAAAAACGTTTTGAGAACACGACCATTGTGCGTACAGCTAAGGAGTGGAATACCCTGACAAAATAATTTGATTCCAGGTTGTAGCTATCAGGAAACACTTCTGTGTTTCCTGGGAGTCTCATCATAGTGTTCAGTATCTTCGACCACATCATCGCTTGCTACCAGGTGAGATAGTAGCCAAACGCGTGCCCAAAAATACTAAAAAATATTTACCCACTCCAACCCTTGTCTGGTCCTTGTCTAGGCCACAAGGTTGGTCCTGGTCTCAACCAGTAAACTACCTAAACCATATCTGATTTTAGTAATGTTGCCAAAGTTACACAAAACACATTATCAACTTATGATCCCTAATACCTATTGTCTTCATCCTAAGTTATTAGCGTCGAAGCAACAGTGTTTTTTTTTTCTGTACTCAAATTAGTTTTACTCATAATCAACCCATAATTATTTTAGCCAGCCAGCACTCTTACATAAATTAATATTCAAAATAAAAACTTTTCTCAAGACATTCTCTACTCAAGCAAAATTTTTAATACGATCCATTTCCACCGATGTATTCTCATCCGACTGTCAGTCATCTCCGCATAAGCAAACAGCTTTTTAATATAAACGTCAAACTTAATTTGAGAGGATGTCAATTAATTTCCAAGGCCTCTTCATTGTTCTAGAATTCTAGATCTTTTGTTTGTCTAGACTTAAGTAATGTCTGGAATGAGAGACGAGGATTATGTAAATGAGGCCTATATTCTGGAAATCTGTGTATTTGTTCGTCGTTTAAGTTTGAAGACGGCGTACATCAAGCGAACCACTTTTCCAGCTGACTAAGCTTCAATTTTGTTTTAGAGCTGAGGACCAGTTCTACTAATTTTTAAACAACTTTCGTATTCGCATCTCAATCGCAATTTGTCAAAAATGTATGAAATTTTAGGCTTTTTTGACAGTTTGCGATTGACATGCGAATGCGAAAGTTGTTTAAAAATTTGTAGAATTGACCCTCAGGTTAGGCTGTATAACCTAGAATATTAAAACGAATGCCTTAGTGGAAGTTTTTTAACTGAACTCAATCATGTTAATATAAACGTTCCCTTATGTAATATTCTACAAAAGAAGGTTTTCCGTTATGCTCACTAGATGGCGCTTATTCAGTTCCAAGATAAATTCATGTCAAGAAAACAATTTTGACATTCATAGTCTACTTGTGTTGCTCAAATAGTCAGTTCAAAATTAATTAACACTATGTAACAAAAAATCATTTGCGTCAACATTCAGCCTTCAGTCGCCAGAGTGCCAATTCTACTAATTTTCACATTCGCACTTCAATCGCAATTTGTAAAAAAAATTATGAAAATTAAGGCTTTTTTGACAGTTACTGATTGACATGCGAATGTGAAAGTTGTTTAAAAATTAGTAGAATTAGCCCTCAGGTCATCGGTCCACCTAGAGGTAGTTCTTCCAACACTGCAACAATAAATCGAGTTAATAGTAGTTTTTGGGTTTTAGAATACTTTTAATATTTGGAGAATACTTACAAAATCAATCCCTCAAATCGTTGGCAGTAATGAGTGATTCATTTACCATAAAGTTATTCTCGTCTTCCTTTAAGGAAGGTTGCAAAAAAATCTCAGAGACACAACTTCATATACCTCCAATCAAGGAATGACGAAACGCTCGAAAACAAATGAAAACATTCTCGAGGCACCAAAAACACTGAACTTCTCCACACTCTCATAGCCCCAGAATTACTTGTAGTACCACCCTCCCACGGGTAATATCGTGTGTAATAAAGACTAGCAAAGCAACATTATTGCGATTCAAACGACTCAATGTTTGCCCTGGAAAGTAATTCACAAACAAATTATGTTGTTGTTGAACTTTCGGCTTAATGAGTGTGTGGAGCTGTCGAGTTTTGAGTTGTGATTTTGTGCCTTTGAAACTGACTTTTAAATTAATTTTGGTGATTCTGTCTTTGAATTACTGAAGCGGTTTTTTTTTGTAGAAGTTCGGGACAAAGGCCTCTCCCAAACCTCGCCTCAACAACTAACCTACTACATTTATCGCTATAACATTAAAGCGCTGGCTATGTTAGGACGTAAACTTAACTACACATGGGGCAGTCTGTAATTTTGACGATTTTATGATTACCAGCTTATGTCCGCGCCTTTGCTGGTGCTATTATTTATTGTTTTGGCAGTCGCTAAGTTGGATTGCCAGTAGCCAGAAAATCTGATACCAGTCTTGCCAAGTATTATCCCGCTAATGTGTTGTGGTGGTCTGGTAGGCACCCGCTCCATACAAAATGCTGGTATTCAGCTGAATCCGATTTAACTTGTAGCTGAACCCAATACAGTTGGGCAAAGGCTAGGCAAATGATGATGACCGATTTTGTTCCTCTATATCACTCAAAGATCGATCCGTGCGGCTGTTTTGTTGGCTCAGTAGCGGAACATTGATTTGTCACAACTGATTGATTGTTTACTCAACCGTTCAAAGACTTGTTTCTTGAAACTTTGAACGATTGAGCCACACAGTCTAATACACATTTCAACCTACATTCGATATTTTTGGCTCTCTAAGAAAGGTCTGAACTAACACTAAACATTTGCAGTGATTTGATTACCTCAGTATTCCTCAGTGTTTGTTTAGGACATCATTGTCCCTTCGGTTGGCAAACAGAGTGAACGAAAAGTGTCTTGGAAACGCGTATAGCTGTGGAGATGGATACTTTTTGGAGTAACAAGTAATATGTTCTTTGTTTTGATCTAAATTTGAAAATCATGATCGAACTGAGTGCGCCTCTTAGGGCTGATTTTTCCAACGCCAGATAACTTTATCAGAGGAATAATTTTGAATTTTTGACAGTTCTTCCATACAAAAACTGTCAAACGTTAAATTTATTCCACGAATAAAAGTTATTTGGCGTTGGAAAAATCAGCCCTTAGAGTGAGCCTACACGAACATAATTTCGTGAGTTGCGTAAATTCAGTTTAGCTAACGAGCGAGTTAGAAATTATAAGTCTAACTCGCTCGTTCGCTAAACGCCAGTTTTATACCCTAAGTGGGCACATTTACAAAAAAGTTGTGGATTTAAATTCACACACATTAAAACAAACTGTCGGAGCCTTTACTCACTTACATCAGTTACATCGCCTAAATAAAAAAAAACGCACATTGACAAACATATTCACACATACATCCACACACACTCACCCCTATATTCACACACACAAACTCACAACAAGCACATACCACAACACACCACTACACATCCCCTCCACATTTTACTCGTACACGCACAACTATCACTGCTGTCAAGTTTAAACGGTAGATCGACACTGTCCACAGTTGTATAAAAAATTGAATTTATAATATGTATATTATGTAAATAATGTCACTTAAAATACATTTCCGTAACAATACCCACGTGTTTCATTAATTTGATATGCCAGTAGGTAGTATTATTGCAACCAGTGTTCAAGTTGCATAAATAACCAGATTTTTTCTTCTTTTTTTTGGAACAAGTTCGCCACACCTTCCCGACCACTGCAACTCCTGAAAGCCAGAATCAACAGTGGTGACCACCAGAAAAACGCCGAGCTAATGAAGCCCGATGAGTCATGGAGAAACGATTCAACTGTCTTGCCAGGATCCCGCAACGAAATTAATCAGAAAAGTACAGCGGAGGAGTAGAAAAAAAATACTAGTAATTTTAGCAAACCTAAGCTGATTGAAATTTATTTTAGACTTATTTTGATAAGGATAAGCAATGCCATACACCGTAGCAATGCAGCCAGTCTTTTGGGCTCACTTCCAGTCGATAGCGATGGGGACGAATTGCGGTATTTTAGTTAAGAGATTTTTTTTTCTATATTAAGTGCATAAAGTTTGTTCTAATCCCTGATCAATAAATTATGAACCGTTTTTCATTACATATCTACTTTTAATAGACTTTTAAGGAATATAGTAATATCTTATAAAACTTTCCACTAATAATTAATGTAGAGGCTTATAATACCAGCGAAGGATTAGTCGCGGTTTTAAGTGGGTACATTTTCTTTGCTCTAACCTATTATTATTATAACAAGACAAATAATAATGGTTTGCGTATTTATTACATGTAATCCTGATAAAATTATACTGTAACAAAAAAGAGGAAGTTCTTTACAAGGTTCGTCATTAAAACTGTTTTCCTTAATATTGATGGAGGGTAGTGTATAGCCAAGTTTAGGAGCGTATGGTGGCAATACAAAATATTATTGATTGATACTACTACTGTGTGGGTGAATGGATATTTGTTACTCTTTCACGTACAAAATTACTTTTATCATGAAACTTTCTAGTAATATTAATAGATTATATATCAGAATAAAAAATTGCCTATTATTTATTTGGGAAAATAGTACAACTAAATTATATATATTATAATTTTGGGGGCCGAGTCACCCGCGTCCGTAAGAGAATACCCTTCAGCAAATCCCTACACGTGGTCCCCGGGTGGTGTTAAACAGGTGACACCGCCTCCGTGGTC
Source organism: Ceramica pisi (assembly GCA_963859965.1). Classification (NCBI taxonomy): domain Eukaryota; kingdom Metazoa; phylum Arthropoda; class Insecta; order Lepidoptera; family Noctuidae; genus Ceramica; species Ceramica pisi. The sequence goes on from OY982530.1 coordinate 3,820,747, forward strand.
TAGTGGTTATACCACCCGATTCAGACCCAGAGGTCCCGGGTTCGATTCCCAGCGGGGGGCAAATTTTTTGCTCGGTTTGGTTGGTGGTAGGACTTCTAAGTCCGCCTGGCAAGCTACCACCATCATGTCTAAGTCTGTCGCCTTAACAACAATGTTAACAGCATTGTTGTGTTCCGGCAATTAGAGGTATGATAGCCAGTTCCTCTATGTTAGAGGATTCCGGGTGAAACTCGCTTCCATCTTCGGCCTAATCATTACTTTCCATCAGGTGAGATTTGGGCCAAGAGCTTCCCCGTTTTGAATAAAAAAATAAAATAAGATAATAATACATAATTCCCTTATGTAATATTCTACAAAAGAAGGTTTTCCGTTATGCTCACTAGATGGCGCTTATTCAGTTTCAAGATAAATTCATGTCAAGAAAACAATTTTGACATTCATAGTCTACTTGTGTTGCTCAAATAGTCAGTTCAAAATTAATTAACACTATGTAACAAAAAATCATTTGCGTCAACATTCAGCCTTCAGTCGCCAGAGTGCCAATTCTACTAATTTTCACATTCGCACTTCAATCGCAATTTGTAAAAAATGTATGAAAATTAAGGCTTTTTTGACAGTTACTGATTGACATGCGAATGTGAAAGTTGTTTAAAAATTAGTAGAATTAGCCCTCAGGTCATCGGTCCACCTAGAGGTAGTTCTCCCAACACTGCAACAATAAATCGAGTTAATAGTAGTTTTTGGGTTTTAGAATACTTTTAATATTTGGAGAATACTTACAACATCAATCCCTCAAATCGTTGGCAGTAATGAGTGATTCATTTACCATAAAGTTATTCTCGTCTTTTTTTAAGGAAGGTTGCAAAAAAATCTCAGTAACACAACTTCATATACCTCCAATCAAGGAATGACGAAACGCTCGAAAACAAATGAAAACATTCTCGAGGCCCCAAAAACACTGAACTTCTCCACACTCTCATAGCCCCAGAATTACTTGTAGTACCACCCTCCCGCGGGTAATATCGTGTGTAATAAAGACTAGCAAAGCAACATTATTGCGATTCAAACGACTCAATGTTTGCCCTGGAAAGTAATTCACAAACAAATTATGTTGTTGTTGAACTTTCGGCTTAATGAGTGTGTGGAGCTGTCGAGTTTTGAGTTGTGATTTTGTGCCTTTGAAACTGACTTTTAAATTAATTTTGGTGATTCTGTCTTTGAATTACTGAAGCGGTTTTTTTTTGTAGAAGTTCGGGACAAAGGCCTCTCCCAAACCTCGCCTCAACAACTAACCTACTACATTTATCACTATAACATTAAAGCGCTGGCTATGTTAGGACGTAAACTTAACTACACATGGGGCAGTCTGTAATTTTGACGATTTTATGATTACCAGCTTATGTCCGCGCCTTTGCTGGTGCTATTATTTATTGTTTTGGCAGTCGCTAAGTTGGATTGCCAGTAGCCAGAAAATCTGATACCAGTCTTGCCAAGTATTATCCCGCTAATGTGTTGTGGTGGTCTGGTAGGCACCCGCTCCATACAAAATGCTGGTATTCAGTTGAATCCGATTTGACTTGTAGCTGAACCCAATACGGTTGGGAAAAGGCTAGGCAAATGATGATGACCGAGTTTGGTCCTCTATATCACTCAAAGATCGATCCGTGCGGCTGTTTTGTTGGCTCAGTAGCGGAACATTGATTGTTAACTCAACCGTTCAAAGACTTGTTTCTTGAAACTTTGAACGATTGAGCCACACAGTCTAATACACATTTCAACCTACATTCGATATTTTTGGCTCTCTAAGAAAGGTCTGAACTAACACTAAACATTTGCAGTGATTTGATTACCTCAGTATTCCTCAGTGTTTGTTTAGGACATCATTGTCCCTTCGATTGGCAAACAGAGTGAACGAAAAGTGTCTTGGGAACGCGTATGGCTGTGGAGATGGATACTTTTTGGAGTAACAAGTAATATTATGTTCTTTTGTTTTAATCTAAAGGAGATGGCCAATTTACTTAGGGCACTCTGCCTAGCATCTAAAAATTCATGTACATTAACCAATTTTGCTTTATTTTAACATTAGTATGCTCTTAAATTAATTGTAAAAGTTACATAGTTCAGTAACTTCAGATTTCTTAGAAATGAACAAAAACATGTCTTGGTCATGAACCTCCTCGGGTTTATAACTAAGTGGTAGCCAGATTATTCTGCATGGGTAAGCTACGCTTGTCAATGAATGGATGACCATTAAGCCAATTAGACTTTAGAAATCATGTTTAATAATTTTCTATAACATGACGGAGAACATTGTTAGAAATCCAGGCTCTCTTGTCTGATGAGATGTAATGTGCCAAGTGTAATCTAAATTCTAAACCTTGTGAGAGTAGTAGGACAGGAATAGAATCATTAGTTACCCAAAATATGTATAACTGGATACTCTTGATAATAGAATAGAAAACATTTAATTTCACATTTGATAAAAGGTTAGGTAGTGTCATAAAGGATTGCAGTGTTAAAAAAAAACAAACATTAAATAACTTTTGAAAGAAATATTTAATATTCAATAATTCTTACAAAAATGCCGTCTAAAAATGATGCTGGTGGAGTAATATTGGTCTGGTGTCTTGCCCAGCCTAAGTACCAGATCATTGTCATCACGTGGCAACAACACCCTACCGTCCTATTACCGACCAAGCAGCTGCAATAGTAGCCCAAAATAGCTTCTAGTGGGCAGTTGCTACTGGGCTCAACATCAAACATAATATATGTATAATATACTCTTTGACTAGTATGCCTTGACTTTATACGCCCCCTTAATAAATAGGGCGCATTTCCACCTACATTTAGAACCATCTCCTGGGAATGATCCAGTTCTGGACACACTTCCACCTCATAAACTCCATTTTCTCTGATGTGTTCCCCATAATATGATCTTGCCTGTTTGACTTGGTATGGCCCTAATGAGAATAACAACAAATGATCATACGTAAATATTGGAAACCTCTCCAGTTGCGGTAGATTACCGTCAATTCTTGTGAACATAACTCTTCTCCGATTTAAATTAAATTCATTCACCAATTGCCCTAGATGATTTGGCACATTCATGAACCGTAAAGCCCTTTGAATAATTTGTTCACAATTTGGACTATCTATGAGACAAGGATGGAATTTATTTAAAATAGCTGCTGCTATTTTAAAATCAATCATTAAATGAGTAGCAGCTAGATTGAAAAACCGTTGCCTAAATAATTTAAAATCCCTTTTAAACCTTCCATTGACAACTTCGACTACCCATCTGCAAAGTGTCACCTTTCTGCTTTTATTAGCCTGGGCATAAGTTAATTGAGTTTGTCCTTGGTCAAGTGATTCTGGCTTATAAACTTTATAGTTATAGCGTTCCAAAGTTGGTATAGCATCGCGAAATCCACGATCTAATATAAATATATCATTCGCTCTAAAAAGTCTACGGTAAGCACCATTTTCATTTTCGAACAAATTGTTCATGATATCTGCATCACTCTGAGTTGCAGGAAATGGACCTACAGCATCAATAATATGACCATCACATGACACTATCAAAAATGGCTTGACTAAGTTGTCATATTTGTGTAAGCTATAAGTTTTCTTTTGAAACATATAGTTTGCACTTTTCTGAAGATAAATATATGTACCATCAAATATGGTTACAGCAGGCCTATTCTCAGGAGCTACTTCTGGGTCACTGAAGAGAGCAGATGGAATTCGTAAATTCCTGGCAACAATTTCGGAATGATTTATATGACTGACTCCTAAATGCTGTGGTACAAAATTCTCATAAAGACAAGATCTAACTTTTTTCATTCTAAGTTCTAAAGTAGCTCTAGGAATATTAAAAATGGTTGACAATCTACGGTTGCTTTCACCAGACCTTAACTTGGCTAAATATATGGCTAAGGCTGTTTTTGGTTTCCGTACATCAAGTGCTGGCAAACTATTCAATAAGCTAATGAACTCGGTTACTGTAAGTCCTGTCCAATAATGACACACATGGTTGGGCATTACATGGATATTTTCAAAATTAATATATTCCTCTGTGCATTTTGATATTTTGATTATATCCTCTATTTGACTGGCATTAAAAGAAGAAAATGCCATACTATTTTGAGGCAACTCATGCCACTGATTTGCATATAAATGTAACTCGCATACTCTTGAACTACGTGGAATATAAAAATTATGATCGGTGATTAAAATCCGTTTTACAAAATCAGGTATTAGATAAAAGGATCTATTATAACATCTATTAAATATACAATGGGCAGAAGTATTTGAAGCCCGCTTATAGTTAGGTAATGTAATTACAGTAGAACTACGGGTTGGTGGTAAATCAGCCGGTGGAGGTAAGATGGGGGGATCTGGTGGTGGTGAAATCGGATTTTCATTTTGTGTATTATCTGTAGGTTCACCAATTTCTTCCCGAGATGAATCTTGATGTAATTGTCTGTTAGCCCTCATCCAGCAGGGATGACAAACATAGTTCCTGGTTATCCCCTGAAACAAATACATAATATTGACTTGTAACTAATAAAGCTTGTGATAGCTTAATGGTGTGAATGTTACATAGATTGTAGTCTCTATGTTTTTTCGGTCTTGCATACATTTCTGGCTCTTAGAACTTACATACAAATAACAATAGTTTATCACTTTTAATATAATGTGTAAGAATATCATACGAGAAGCCCTCGCAAATGCCTGCGAATTATTCAACACATACAAATGTCTTTTGACATCTCACAAAAGGTCATCTGTCCTAAAACTAACTCTGCTTGGTTTGGGATGGTATAGCCATGTATGATGATATTACTGTGGCAACTTACTTAAATATTACATAACTAGATACTTAACACGCAGACACAGAATAAATACTTGAGCTCACTTGCAAATATTTAACAAGGGACAACTTTAGGAATCGAACCCATAACAACCTTGACTGCTAAGCTGCAGTTTAGCAGTCAAGGTTGCTGCCCACTGGAACAACAAGCCATATTGTTCTAAAAGCTGTGAAGTCCGGCAATCTGCACTGGCAAATAGTGTAATTTTACTTATTATTAGAAAGGGCCCGCTGGGAAAATTATGTTTTTTGATAATCACTTATTTTTGTATTATTTCCATACATTACAATAAATCATTACTGTGATACAGAATAATAATCATACCTGAAGTCTTGCAGTAAAAGAAAATTGCAGAAGAATTGGTGACCCCGATTCAATTATATGATGTCTTATATCCCTTACTGATCGGCCACAACCAAGGCACACCATAGTGTGGCCCAGTATTCTATGATTGGCACCTTCTGAAGTTAGCAGCAAGAAGCAGGGCTGACAAATATGTCCATCTTCTGGAAGCTGAAACGCAAAGTAAATTATGAGTTATGGGGTATATCCACACTTTAAATATTTTTCTAAGAAGAAGGTTCTTGACCAAAATAAATGTTTTCATCCGCTCCACTGACCATATTTGAAATAAGTACATACCTGAATTGTTAGCCATTGTACAAGCAGTCTTTGGAAATGTATGTCTAACGAAGACAAAACATGTCTTCTTAGCCGTCCCGTAGCTATACCGCAGTTAATACACCTCATTGTAAACAGTTCACAATGTCCAAAACGTAGGTAAGCACAATCAAGTCCGTATTAATAAGCACTAGATAATCGGTGGGCAATGGGATCAGTCCGTGTAGAATAGCAATGGTCGATATGGAGAAAAGATAACAATATAATAGCACAGTTTACAAACAAGACACAAACTCACACGCAACGCAACGAAACGAACGGATACAAAATAATGGCGGGCGAAAGGCGAATGTCGAACCTGTCATAACGTTACGTTTCGTTTTTAAAGATAATTATTTTTTATAAAAAAAGTTATTAATTATAAATATTTCATAGCATAGCATTCGAGTAATTAACAAAATATGAATGTTATTATGATTACGACGGTTCACAATCATTTTACAATCAGAATAATTTTTAATATTACTCTGATGGAACATAAGTATATTAGCTTAACAGGGATTGGAACGTTTATCTAAAATGGCGGGTTAACTTGATACGCCGGAATCGAAAAACAACTATTTAAGTTTAAATACTTTTTCTGAAGTTGTACAAAAATGTAAATACTTTTAAAAAATGTATTTCTATTTTTGTTTAATTGTAATTAGGTGTATATTAATGTATATGCCACTGAGTTAACTAGGCTGAAACTGGCCATGTCATTTGAATATCATGATCGAACTGAGTCCGTCTCTTAGAGTGAGGCCACACGAACGTAATTTTGTGAGTTGCGTAATTTCGGTTTTATAAATTCCAACTCATTTTTAACCGACTTTCCAAAAAGGAGGAGGTTCTCAACTCGGTTGCATTTTTTTATTGTTTTTTTTTTACCTCATAACTCAGCTGAATACCAGTATTTTACGTGGAGCGGCTGCTTACTAGACCTCCACAACCCATTAACTGGGTAACACGCAAGACCCCTGGCAAGACTGGTTTCAGATTTTCTGGCTTCTGACTATCCGTAACGACTGCCAAAGATCTCCAAATGACAGCCGGGACCAACAGCTTAACGTGCTTTCCGAGGCACGGAGGAAACTTAACTTAAGATGGTCACCCATCCACAGACCAACCTCGGCAAGAGTTGCTTAACCTTGAAGATTGACCTGTGCGGCTGTTATAATTTACCCACAAGCTCCTCTTAGTAGTTTAGTAAATAAATATGACGACGCAAAAATCTAGACGATCACATTTGAAAAATTGTATCTTTTGTCTGGATAGATGTGTGAATTACGTTATGGAGAAAAGGACTGTGATTTGATTTGTGTTTCGACTCTTCGTCAATGTGCCTTTTTAGTCTTCTATAATTTTATTTCCGTAACAGTGCCCATCGTGTTCCATTAATTTGATATGCCAGCAGGTAGAATTATTGCAACCAGTGTTCAAGTGGCATAAATAACATGATTTAGCTTATTTTTTTTTTGGGACAAACCTGCCACACATTTCCTACCACTGCAACTCCTGAAAACCAGAATCAACATTGGCAACCACCAGAAAAAAGCCGAGCTAATGAAGCCCGACGAGTCACGGAGAAACGATTCAACTGTCTTGCTTGGATCCCGCAACGAAAATAATCAGTAAAGTACAGCGGAAGAGTAGGAAAAAAAAGCTAGTAATTTTAGCAAACCTAAGCTGATGGAAATTTATTTTAGACTTATTTTGATAAGGATAAGCATTGCCATACACCGACCGTAGCAATGCAGCCAGTCTTTTGGGCTCACTTCCATTCGATAGCGATGGGGACGAATTTTTTGATGCCATATATTAGTTAAGAGTTTTTTTTTTCTATTTTAAGTGTATATAGTTTGTCCTTTAAATACCCGAATAATAAATTTTGAACCGTTTTTCATTACATACTTTTGATAGACTTTTAAGAAATATAGTAATATCTTATAAAACTTTCCACTAATTAATGTAGAGGCTTATAATACCTGCGAAGGATTAATCGTGGTTATAAGTGGGTACATTTTCTTTGCTCTAACCTATTATTATTATAACAAGACAAATAATAATGGTTTGCGTATTTATTACATGTAATCCTGATAAAATTATACTGTAACAAAAAAGAGGAAGTTCTTTACAAGGTTCGTCATTAAAACTGTTTTCCTTAATATTGATGGAGGGGTGTATAGCCAAGTTTAGGAGCGTATGGTGGCAATCTATCTATACTTATAATAAATCTGTAGAGAGGTCAATTCTGTACATGAAATATTTTTCCAAAATAACTATCAGGGGGTGTAGGGATCGATACTGATGCCAAAAATGCAATCAGTAAAATTTTTGTCTGTCTGTCTGTCTGTCTGTCTGTCTGTCTGTCTATAACCGTTATAGAAACAAAAACTACTCGACGGATTTTAACGAAACTTAGTACAATTATTTTTCATACTCCTGAGCTGGTTATAGTATACTTTTCATCACGCTACAATCAATAGGAGCAGAGCAGTGAAGGGAAATGTTGGGAAAACGGGAGAAGTTACTCCATTTTTTAAGCTTCCGTCGCGTGTGCAACCTTAATGGTTAAAGCGACGCAGAAATCATGTAGGACGGAAATATTCTCCTTAAAATTATATAAAAAATATCCCACGACAGCATATGTCTATCTTTTATGATTGACGCACAATAACACGTGTAACTCCCGATAGCTTAACAGTTCGAAGCTTTCTGATTATGTTTGTCTACTCTTACGTATGTAGCACTCTCAGTCATCCCTAATTAAAAAAGTTGACATTATTAACTATTTCTTAAAAAAGAATTATAGATATCAGTATAGAAACACCAAAGTTATACATGAAATACGCTAATAATAAGCCATAGCGCGTGAATACTGAATCATGCTTTAAGGATTATTTTTGTATAAGGTCGCGAACGCATAGGCAGGCGGCTTGCTTGGCGCCTAGAGGCTAGCGAGTAGCTTCGTAAAACGGCTTACGACAGTTCCTTCAATATACTGTCGAGGGGAAGATGGTTATAATTTCGGTTTACACCAAACGAGTAATATCATAAATGTGAAAGTTTGGTTGTTTGCTACTCAATCACGCCGATCTTAATGAAATTTAGAACAAAGATAGATTATAGTCTGGAATAGCACATAAGCTACTTTTCATCCTAGGAATATGATCCCTAGGGATCACGCGGGCGAAGCCGCTGGCAGAAGCTATTACAAAATATTATTGATTGATACTACTACTGTGTGGGTGAGTGGATATTTGTTACTCTTTCACGTAAAAATTACTTTTATCATGAAACTTTCTAGTAATATTAACAGATTAGCTATCAGAATAACAAATTGCCTATTATTTATTTGGGAAAATAGTACAACAAAAAAGTTTTATTAGACGGTCAAAATTTTCGTTTTCTTATTTTGGAAACATTAAAAATATATTTTCATTATACAAGTGTAAATATTTTAAATATTGTCTACTTGTTCTAGTGGTAATATATGCTTCTATTGAGTATGAGTTGCTGAGTTCCACTCCTGGGTCAAGCAAAGTGGTATTGTGTGCAGTGCGGTGTACGGCAGACGTGAAGGTGTCGCTATTTAGAGCATTCTGAACCTTCTTTTACACATGCAGCTTGAGAGAGAGATATTTGCAAGCTTCGTATGGAGCCTTTTGTGTCTAATTCAATAATGCGTTTAGAAAACTGTTGGGGTTGCTATGGCGCTGCAGTGCCGTAATTATTTTTACACAATAACACGCAAGCGCGCAACATCATTGGTGGCTTGTCATGACTAGCCCTAACAGGGTTCTGAAAATGATCGCTGACAGAGTGGACTGTCCGTATGTAATAATAAATAATATCCATATATTAATATGTTACTAACCCTATATGAATCTGCTCGAAGTAAAGTTTTTGAATTGAATTGAACTGTATATTCCTATCTGGAATTACTCAATAGCAGTCCGGAGGTTGGACTTGTGCCTAGTTGATGGCAAAAGGCTCAGGTACTGTTTCTACGGTAGTCTTAGCTCTGCCTAACTCTTTAAGGTATATAGGTATGGTTTTAAACAGAGTGCCAATTCTAATAATTTTCAAATTTCGATTTCATTCACTTGTCAGTCGCAATCTGTCAAAAATGTATGGAAATGAAGGCTTTTTTGACGGATTGTGGATGAGATGCAAATGCATACGTCGCTCAAAAGTTAGTAGTCTGGGTCCTCAGGTATGCGGTACAGAGATTTAAGTCTCGCAAACCTCCGTTGAAAAGGGAGGATCCTCCGACTAGATGGTTGTTTGTCTAGTGGGCAACTGCCCGATAGTTTTTATTCAGACTGTTATATATTATGTCCTAATCGAACGGTAAACTATTATACCGCGTTGCAAGATTTCGTAAGCAGTTCGTTGTTAGTGGATAGATGGCGTTTCGGTTCTTTTTGGTGCCGTACCAATTCCGTTAGTTTTTCTTATGGCGGCACTGTAGTCGCTATAGTTTTTTGTTGGGTACGAAAATTTACGAATTTATTTATTTATTTAAACTTTATGCACAATTGTGGTACATGGGCAGACTTAAGCATTCTCTACCAGTCAACCATTGAGTTAAAAAAGACTAAATTTTGGTAGGTGTACAACAACAAAATGCTAAAATGATGTTTTATAATATTTTTCTGATTAAGAGAACTTACAATAATTATGACGAGACCAAACTATGAATGACAGGCTTTTAAGTAGTGATTTAGTTAAGAGTGTCTATCCAATTTTGTTTCCACTGTCACCGAACCATTATGTTCAAGTGTTGATTCCATAGCAAACTAGCGTAGCGTAAGAGAACTTGGTTTACCTACTCAACATAAAAAAGTTTTTTACACAGATTGGCTCGAAACGCCCACGCATATTCCCGTACAATCTTGTAAGACCAATATTATTTAAATTTTCTAAGGAAAATAGTGGTGTTCGAATAAGGTATTGCTAAGGATTAGTTCTGTGTGAAAATGTACAGCTGGGGATAGAAATAAATAAAAAACCATCATGTAAAAAAAACGTTTCTTTTTTACAGTAAAGATTATAGATTACGATCGTTGAAATTGGTACAGTCGACCGAACGAGAACAAAGAATAGTGGAAATAAGCCACCGTAAGCTGCTCGCAGACGTGGTACAGAATTTTAATAAAATACAGTTCAGCTGACTCTCTCGCTGGATCTCTGGATCTCGCCAGTGATGAGATATTATTGATTTCCCATCATTAAAAAAAAATGGTAGAGAGTTCCACTCCTTTGCTATGCTCATTATTAAAGACGCTAAGTGCAAATTGGTATATTGGTATTATAACTTAATCAAAGTTTTACGTTCTGTTGACCCATTCTGTGTTTTACGATTTAAACCACTCCGTCAGATCACTCGATCTTCAAATATCATTTACACAAGCGAAATCAGAATAAATATTTTAATAAAACCTTTTAAAAGAATGAGAGGAGCTATTTTCATGACTCGTCCATCAAATAACAGTTTTTATACTGCTCTATTCCTGGAACAACTTGGTTTTTGAATCAAGATAATTCCATTTCATTTTAATAATAATATTTTGGTCTAGCTTTGGTAATACAGCGTGTTTCAGAATTGCGTCTTCAATGTAAAATTGGGTAGCTGATATACATTACGGAAAACATATCGAAGCCTAATAAGTCAAAAAGTCAAATAAAAGTGAAAAAGTAATTTATTCAAATTTAACGTCAAGTCCCCGAAAAACGCCCGCCAGTCACCATTAGGTGCATCCACAACGCAATTACTGTTTGTGGAGCAACAGAATGTAACACGGTTGATAACATTAGGTAACATTCCACAACTTATCTAACTTATATATACCAACAACAAATAACTTTTTGCTATCGGATTTTGCCCACTAACACTTGGAAACATTGTTTATTTTGAGTGTGGAAATAGAAAATTCTAGCTTTTACTCATTTTGTCTTTCTACGCATATTTTACGTTTTCTGGGTTCCAGAGATAATTCATTGTCATTGTTATGTAAAACTGGTACAGGAATTTTATGCTATTCAACATTGAATTCAAAGGAATTCTAGTACTTACCTTTGTAATGATTTGTCTTAAGGAATTTGCTTTGTCTTATTTAGAACTGTCTTGTTGAGGATAGGCGTAACTTTAGTATCAATATGATATATTCTATTAGTCGAAACCTAATAAGTTGGGTCATTTAGATGTAGCGGCATCAATGACGCCACAATAATAATCAACGAAACGAAACATATCTACATCACAACAAAAAGAACTGCGACGCCATCTCTTCAACTAATAATGAACTAAAACCCTGCATCGCGCAATCAGAGTTTATCTTCGATTTGAACATATAGGTTCGTCAGCCCGAATATCAACTATCGGGCAGTAGCCCACACCAGAAACAACAATCGTCTGGTCGGAGGATCCTCCCTTTTCAATGTAGGTTTGCAGGACTTTACTCTTTGTACCTCATACCTCCAAAGAGATACAGTTTTTTTTAAACTTAGGTCCATGCACATGTAATAAATTATCTTAATATAGGGGGACTAATCCCACGTGACTTTAAGTTATATAGGATTAAAATTCTTCAGCCTGGTCTTGTTGGGTACGCAGATGACAGTATGGTTTCAGAGAGATACTTGTCCAGCGCAGCAATCAGCGGAGATGAACCTTGTCTGGGTGAGGGTGATGATAATCTGGTCTCTTTTAACGCCACCAAAACACATGCGTGTCTCTTTACCACAAAAAGGAGATGTTTCGACTAAAATCATACTTTTCGGGGTACATCTGTTCCAGTAACTGATCGGCTCGCGCTTCTAGGCGTGGAGCTGGCATCCAGTTTCAACTTCAGCGCCACCATTGACTCCAAAGCCCAAACTGCGGCCAAAAAGCTGGACATCCTACACAGGGTGAAGCTATACTTCAAGCCTGGGCAGCTTTTAACTCTATATGAAGCAAAAGTGCGATCCTGCATGGAGTATTGCAGCCAACTTTGGGATGGCTCACTCAGCTAATAAATTATCAGCTTGACGCGCTTGACTCGGTGGAACGCAGAGCTAAGAGGCTCATTGGCAAGCTACACAGCTTGGCTCATCGCCGCAAGGTTGCCTGCTTGTCACTTCACATATTGTACTTTGGTGAGAGTGCCTAAGAACTCCACGACATCATCCCACCAGCCCTCTTCTACAATCGGACATCCAGGTGCACTGCAACTTACCATCCTTACCTTGTTGCTGTTCCACCAATTCACACTACGCGTTTCCAAGCGTCTTTCATAATGCGCACAGCAAAGGAGTGGAACAGTCTGCCTGCGTCTGTTTTTCCGTACGCTTACAAACCTAATCTTTTTAAAGTAAGAGTGAACAGGCTTGTTCTGGGTAAGCTCGCTCCATCGTAGACTTTTTCTCTGACATAGTCTAAGGTCAAGAGCAAACCCATATAAAAAAAACTTGTTTTATTTACTTCGTTTCGTTTAAGCAGTGGCAAATGCCAGAAAAATATATCGTGGACGCCTTACCTTAGTATTATGCTGAATATCTTTTTTGTTTTTACTATACACTAATACGCTATCAACTAAAATATTAATTTAAAGGCCCGATCAAGCTATGTCTGACTGATTAAGATACGTTTGGTTAAATATATTTGGGAAAATCAGTCGTCAAGGCAGCGAAGCCACGCGAAAATCCTACTACAACTCAAACACACGATAATCAGTTTTATCGATTTCCCTATCGCAGACGATATCCCACAGATCTTCATAATATAAATACATGATAAGTCGGAGATAATTTTAAAATCCAGTAAATCCGTGCTCCAGAGACTTGAGATCACGCCTGATTTGTATTCAACGTTCACGCTGGCGCGTCCGTATTTCTGAGGGACCAATACGGAATTATGGACCATAATATTATTGTTATCTTGATCAATAGATTCAGTTATAACAATATCCTGGTTCTGTAAGGACTATTAAAGTGTGCCTTCATGGCCAAATCAAAAAGGAGAATTTAAAGGCAAAATCAAAAAGACCGTGATAAGACCTGTCGTAATGTATGGATCAGAATGTTGGGCTGTGAAAAAGACGGATGAAAATAGATTGCATGTGGCGGAGATGAGAATGTTGAGAAGGATGTGTGGAGTAACAAGAATGGATAAAGTGAGAAATGAGTAGTTCATTTCTCACTTTTCATTAGAGGTAGTTTAAAAAGGGGATAAATATAATGACCACCATAAAATGCTTTGATACCCTTAGTTTTGTAACCAAAAATATCTACTTAACACCAGAAAAATAGTCACGACTCCACTTTAAATTGTATTCGACCACCAATTTTAGTAAATTATCACCAAATCTTAGCGAACAAATTAATATTCAGTTAGTATAATATTCAAATTCGATAGTAACGTGTCTGCGTCAGATCCCCTTTATGGCTGGTGAAACATTGGGTTAGGTTAGGTTAGAACCATGACCATTAGCGCGCGAAGGCGAGCGAGCGAAGCGAGCGTGCCGCGGCAGCGGCCGCCGAGCGCCAGATTGGTTTAATTTTGGTGATCATTTACTATTTTTGGGTTACTCATGATTTACTTGGAGTCATTTTACTTAAATAGGATAGCAAAGTGTTAAAACTTTGGTTATAATTTTACATTAAAATGCGAGTTTCATTTTGGTGATTATTTACTACTTTTGTCTGCTATTTGTTACTATATCTGGTGGTAAGTTAAACATAAGCCGTTTAAAAGTGGCGCCAGTGACTGAAAAGTTAAAAGGGAATCGCGTGTCTTGGTATGGTCATGTGAAGAGGAGAGAGGAAACGCATTTCACTAAAAGCGTAATGAACATAAATGTGGATGGATGGAGACGGAGAGGAAGGCCAAAGAAAAGATGGATGGATTGTATAAGAAGCGATATGAAAGAAAAGGGAGTTAGTGAAAGTTTGACGGCTGATAGGGCAGACTTGAACAAAAAAAAAAAAACGTGTTGCGCCGACCCCAAGTAACATGGGATAAGGGCAGGAAGATGATGATGCCTTCATGGCCAAATCCGACTATGAGGAATATCGAAAAACACCCTATATTATTACACCATTCGAAAGTGTAGCTAATAAGGGTAAAATTCTGGGAAGTATTAACACATGGAAAATTAAAGGAAAGCTTTCATTTTAACAAACTCATGACTGAATCAGAGCAGCTGTAATTTTTGGTCGAGGTTAAGCAACGGTTTGCCGAGGTCAGTCCTTGTATGGATGGTCCGGCTGTCTTTTGTCGATCTTTAACAGTCGTTACACATAGTTAATCTTCTCATTCGGTAAGCTCCTGCTAGAGCGTTCATGTCCGTCATGAAGTGGAGCTGTAGTATCTACCTTCATCACAATTTCTCGCCATTTTTGTTTGTTAGCGGTCGTCCGTAGCAGACTTGGTCTGTTGCCTTCAACTCTACCATGCACAAATCTACCGAGACGTTCGATGGAGTCACTGTCTGGCCTAGAGACGTGCCCGAAGATCTTTGAGAAGCGATTATGTACTCAGGCTGATACGCGCTGTTTGATGGTGAAATTTTGAGTATGGATTCCATACATTTGTGCGGAACTTGGGCCATGATATTCTGAGCAATATTCTCCAGTACCACATTTCCAAAACGTCTATGTTAAGGAAAGACAACTTTCTATCTTTCGCAGCGTCAAAGATCGATCCGTACGGCTGTTTTATTTAGTCGCAAGCTCATTTCATATAACACCTTAAAATTACTAGATTTTCAACAAATTCAACTCAAATTCAAGCATAACCATTTACACTTTTGAATTGTCAAGGTCAGTTGGTAGAAAAAATGAAGCTATTTGAACGTTCCGGAGGATGTCGTTGCTCACGTCCGTAGGATTTACCACCTTCTCCTAGGCCCACCCTACACGTGTCGTCTGCTGTCTGCTAATCGAGCAACAACGCCGAGCAACAGGCGGCGGTCAATTAACCTGTTCGAGGTATTCACAGGCCTCAGGAGAACTAAATACCTTCAAAAAAGTGTGACCGCATCACCTTGGGAAAGTGATGTGCGTATGCCCCAACTCGTAACATGAAAGTATGAATGATAGCCAAATAGATTTGTCATGCGATCCGGCTAACGCCCGGCGCTCGCAGGTATCCGGGCCTGCGAGTGTGAAATTGGTTACCGAAGTCTGCACAGGGGTAGGCGACCAGGCGAGGTCGGAGAAGACGTCCTCTTCTCGGCCCGCTGTGAAGGCGGGTCGTCGGAGGTGGACTGGACGTAAAGGCTACGCCGATCTCCCAGTCCACCCCCACTAAGACGTTGCGGGAATTTCAGTGCTGGGTTGTTTTAGTGGGTATACCGGGCCTGCCCGGGGAGTCCCACATACCCCTCCCACTCCCTCGAGTGAGAGGGTATACGTAAAGCACTTTTCCCAGCCGCAATAAAAATAAAAAAAAAATGTGGTAGGCGACCAGGCCCCTGTGACAGAGAATGCTACTGGCAGCACTAAAAAACTCGTACAGCAGGCATTTCATCCGAGCCTCTTCATCTCAAGACCTAGATCTTCCTCATTTGGAAATCTTAGCACAGCCGGCACCATAAAGGAGAAAAATTTGATAGCAACACCATCAGAGCCTATCACCATAGATGACAATGACAACAGCTGTCCCCCTAAATGGCAAAGAATGCCCGCACAACGTAACCCTAACGAAAACGATTGGCAACAAGATCGAATACCTCAAGCCAAAAGGAAAAGAATGGAATCCAACTCACCACAGGCAGAAAATGAAAAGAAAAAATCCAGCACAACTTTTTATTCAGTACCTACACAAAATAAATTTGATATAGTAGACAATGACAAAGAGTTCTCAGATGCTAAAGAGTCAGTCAAGCCTCCAAAGCCAGAACCAATTTTTGTAACTGGAGTCCTGGATATCACTGCTCTTAGAAAGGAACTACTAAAAATTACAATAGCAGAAAACTATATTATGACAACGCTTAGATTAGAACACATTGTGAAAATAATGCCAGCAAGTATAGAAGTATACAAATCAATAAGAGAAAGTTTCATTAAGAACAACATTAGTCACTACACGTACATGTTAAAGTGTGAAAGACTCTACAGAGTTGTACTGAGAGGCCTTCATAGTTCAGAAGATACCACCCAAATAAAGGAAGAACTCAAAGAACTTGGACATGAAGTAAGACAACTGATAAATGTACGTCACCGAATTTCAAAAGAATCTTTACCTTTATTCTATGTAGACTTGGAACCAAAGCCTAACAATAAAGAAATATTCAAACTGAAATTCTTAAATCATACAAAAATACCTTTTGAACCTCCATACAAAAAAAAAGAAATCCTCCAGTGTAAAAGGTGTCAAAGATTTGGTCATTCCAAAAATCAGTGCCCTTTCAGACGTTTCAAATGTTTCAAATGTGGAGACGACCATTCAACAACCAGTTTTACTAAAACTAGAGATACAGAAGCTACATGCGCAAACTGCCAGCAAAAACACCCGGCTAGCTATAGAGGATGTATAAAATACAAACAATATAAAGAACATATACTGAAAATCCAACCGAAACCAACACAGCCCAATAGAAACCAATAACCGGATAACGGAAATTGACAAACCACAGCCAAAGAAACTGAATAACTACAAAAGAACCACAGCAACTTACGCTGAAGTGACGAAAAATACTACGGACAACATAATTTATCCAGACCAACCTCCCCAAATACAGCAACTCGGTGACATCTTAGATAAAATGTTCAACAGAATTCAAACCATGATGATAAACATGGTAGACAGCATGATGGATCGGTTCCTCCAAGTTCTAAGCAGCCATAAGAAAATTTAATCATAATCTCAAAATTATAACATGGAACGCCAACGGACTAGTTGCACGTAGACTAGAGCTAGAAATATTTTTGAACATGAAAAGAATTGATGTGGCACTCATTTCCGAGACCAGATTTACAAGCAAGAGCTTTATCTCAATAAAATACTATGTACACAACTAACCATCCATCGGGAAAAGCTCATGGAGGAACTGCAATACTCATTAAATCTAACATAAGACACCACCCGCTTGAACCCTACTCAACCGACAAGCTACAAGCCACAGTAAATAATGTCAGTGACAAAAATTCAGACATTACACTTGCTTTAATATACTGCCCTCCGAAACATCAAGAGGAGACTATGAAGTTTTCTTCTCTAGGCTTGGGCGTTGCTTTATAAGTGGAGGCGATTGGAATGCAAAGCATTCTTTTTGGGGTTCTAGACTTATAACTACTAGAGGCAGACAGCTTTACCAAGCTGTGAGAGATCTTAATCTTGATTGTTTATCCACCGGCAAACCTACCTACTGGCCGACTGACCCACAAAAAACTCCTGACCTATTAGATTTCTTCATATCAATTAATAATATCAAAATGGAATCAGACTTAAATCTAACCTCAGACCACTCTGCAGTTATTCTTAATTTGAATAATAGGATAATACTTACAGAAAGACTACCCAAAATCCACAATAAGAAAACAAAAAGAAAGAAAGAAAGAAGAAAAAAAAAAGAAAAAAAGAGAAAGTAGAAAAAAAAGAAAAAAGAAAGGAAGGGGGGGAGGGGGGGGGGGGGTAGTAGAAAGTATATAAATAAATAAATAAATAAAGTATCAGGATATCATCACAGCGGAGAGTCAGCTTACAATCTCTCTGAAAACCACAGAAGAAGTAGAACAGGCTATAGAAGGATTAAATAAATTGATTCATGACGCGGCAAACAGGTCCACACCTCAAAACAGAGCGGGAGGTGCAAAAGAATATGTGTACCCAGCATCAATCAAAGACTGTATAACGGAAAGACGTAGACTTCGCTCTGTATGGCAAAACACCCATTATCCTAGAGACAAGGCTGCCTTTAATAAAGCCTCATAGCAACTAAAGGCACTAATAAAGGAATGGAAAAATGAGAACCTGCAATCATATCTGGCAAAACTGACACATACTAGTGCCACAAACTATTCCTTGTGGAAGGCTACAAAAATCCTAAAGCGCCCTCAACAACAAGTAACACCATTAAAAACACAATCAGGGACCTGGGCCCGCTCTGACAGTGAAAAAGCTAACACGTATGCCAATCATCTACATAAAGTTTTTGAACCACTTTGTAGCAGCAATCAACAGCTAGACAATGAAATACACAAATACCTCACTTCTCCTAATCAAATGTCACTGCCTTTGAAGCATGTTACACCACAAGAACTAAGGCGCGAAATCCTAAAACTCAAGGAAGGCAAGTGCCCCGGTTACGATCTTATTGACGCTACTTTGTTGAAGCAACTTCCAAAAAAGGGGCTACTGCTTATACTAATTATCTTCAACGCGTGTCTGAGATTGTCCTTCTACCCAAGCCAGTGGAAGATTGCCCAAGTAATAATGATATTGAAACCAGGCAAGCACCTCAAGAGGTAGCATCATACAGACCCATTAGTCTCCTTCCGGTAATTGGATAATTTCTGGAAAAGGTCATATTGAATAGAATGAGAGAACATCTAGCAGAGATAATACCAACTCACCAGTTTGGCTTTAGGGAGGGCCACGGTACAATCGAGCAAGTGCATCGGCTAGTTGATGTTATTGGTCGAGCGCTGAAAGATAAACAATATTGTAGCGCAGTCTTCCTAGACATTAGCCAAGCATTCGACAAAGTTTGGCATAATGGGCTACTCTTCAAAATCAAAAGAACGCTTCCACATTCCTTCTTCCCATTATTCAAATCTTACCTCAAAAATAGATGCTACGAAGTAAAATATAATTCCGAATCTCAAATGCATGAATTTAAGTCTGGAGTACCACAGGGTAGCATACTGGGACCAGTTCTCTATCTTATATTCACAGCAGATTTACCCACTCATGCTTCGATCACTACCGCGACATATGCAGATGACACTGCAATCCTATCAACACATGAGAATCACGAGGCTGCATCCGAAATGCTCCAACAACACCTGACTCTGATCGAAACATGGTTGCAGCAGTGGCGTATTAAAGCCAATACAGATAAGTTGGTTCAAGTAACCTTCACACTCAGAAGGAAAACCTGTCCACCTGTAAAACTTGGCAATACTGAAATCCCACATTCAGATGACGCCAAGTACTTAGGTATGCACCTTGATCGACGCTTAACCTGGCGCAAACACATATGGACCAAAAGCAAACAATTAGACTGCAAACTTCGAAGCATGTATTGGCTCACTGGTCGTAAGTCACAACTGACAGAAGCCAGTAAAATGGCTATCTATAAGGCTATACTGAAGCCTGTATGGACTTATGGCATACAGTTATGGGGAACAGCAAGTCACAGTAATGTTGAAATACTGGAAAGGTTTCAAAGTAAAACAATGAGAGCCATATATGTATAGTATAATGTTTAATATTCCACCGTACATAAACAATCGATATGTAAACCTAGATTTGAATCTGCGAACAGTGAAAGAAGAAATAGAGTCATACAGCAATAATTATCAAAATAGACTAGACCAACATGTTAATCAACTGGCTGCTGAATTGAGGGGAGAGGGCAATGTGAGATTCTCTCGACTGAAGAGAAATAGTATACCAGATTTAGCTATGAGATTTGCTGACAGAAGATGAGTATGGCATCAATGGGTGCTCAGCTCGGCTGAAGATAATAATCCCGATGAAAATCTGACACCATATTAGATTATTGTTCCTTGAAAACAGATTGCTAAGTAGCAGGATACATTAAAAAAAAAAAAAAAATTGAACGTTCTAAAGCGTAAATTTCTATGGAGTATAACGTGCAAAAAATTCAACGGATACACTTTTAAAAATAACAAAGTGTTTCAACAACAAAACAAAAATAAAACAAAGACTTGTTTATATCCTGTTTAAATTGTGCATACATGTGAGAACGATGTAAAAGAAAAGCAAGATAAAAATGTCCGGAATAAAAAAGAAACAATCCAAAGAACGACACTAATGAATTCATTAGTTTCATTTAAAACCTATGTATAAATGTACACTTAAACGAACATGCCTCACACTAGCGATTTTTCCTGTATCGAAGGTGCATTTTATTTATTTATTTATTTAACACTTTAAGCACAAATGTACAGAGGCGGACTTAATGCCATAGGCATTCTCTACCAGTCAACCTTTGGGTGATGTAGAGACAATAGTGGTAGGTGCAATATGGAGAACATAAAAGCGATTGATATTAATATACAAACATACAGAATACATAAATATTATATAAACTATGCATATTACATATATAATATAACAAAATTTTAATTGAAAAAAAAACATACGAACATATTTATACAATTAGTACCGATAGATAGTTGTGAAATATTAGCGCTGTGATGAGACTACTGCCAACTTCTTGCGAATGTGCTCACGAACTCTAACTTTAAAGGTTAATCGGTTGGTGGCCATCCTGAATTCCTGAGGGAGCGCATTCCACAGAGAAATAGCCTGAACGAAAAAGGAAGAGTGAATAAAGTCAGTACGGTGAGTGGGACATTGAAGGACGCGGTTTTGTGATGAGCGTAGATTTCGATTATGGTTGGCACAAATGTATTGGAAGTGAGGTGCAAGATAACTGGGGGAGTTGGGAGAGTCAAGGAAAGAAAACAAGGTAGTAAGGGCTCTTAGCTCTCTGCGCTCGCGTATGGGCAACCACTTTAGAAGCGACCGATGCGCAGAAACATGATCATATTTACGCAGATTGAAAACGAATCGAATGCAGTAATTCAGAAGGCGGTCAAGTTTGTTGAGGAGATCTGCATTCAGGTCGTAGTAGCACACATCGCCATAATCGATGATAGGAAAAATTAAGGTCTGTACAAGCATTGTCTTCGTGTTTGCTGGTAAAAAGTTTTTTAAGCGATACAGGGCCCGCAGCGCTCCAGTAACCTTCTGACTGACACTAGCGACTTGAGTACGCCAGTTTAAGGTGCTATCAATGCGCAAACCTAGATTTTTTACATCAGCGCTAAATGGGACGATCGTACTGTCGAACAAGACATTTGGCAAAGCTGTTAAATCCAGTTTAGCAATGCTTCGTGAACTCCCAATGATGATAGCCTGACACTTATCAGGGTTTACCGTAACACCAAACCTGTCCGACCACGTTTTAATGGCTATCAAGTCCCTGTTCACTTTGTTGATAACGTCAGATAATTCATCGACCCTCCCTTGAAGATACAACTGCAGGTCATCTGCATACAGATGATACGCACATTGAAGTTCGGAGGTTATTAAATTAATAAAAATAGAAAACAGAAGAGGAGAAAGAATGCCGCCTTGAGGAACGCCAGTTTCCAAATTAAGCCAGCAAGATGAGGAATCCCCAACGCGAACCGACTGCTGACGTCCCTGAAGATAGGAGGTGAACCACTCCAGTGCTTCGGGGGAGACCATAAGATAGGAGAGAATGGCTAAAAGGATTTCGTGACTGACGGTATTGAAGGCATTTGAGAAATCGACTAACACAAGTACAGTGACTTTGGTGTCTTCCAGTCCTGCCCTTATATCGCCAGTCACTTTGAGGAGAGCGGAAACAGTACTGTGCCCAGGCCTGAACCCAGATTGTAGAGGGCTTATGAACGCGTTACAGTGCACAAATTGCGAGAGTTGTTTGTGTACGCAGGCCTCGAGCACTTTGGATAGGAATGGAAGTATAGATATTGGGCGGAATTGGGTTGGAAGAGTCGGATTAGAAACTTTTGGTAGTGGACGAACAAAGGCTTTACGCCACAAGGACGGGAATACACCGGAGAATAGGGAAAAATTAACAATATGAGTGACGGCAGGTAAGAGGTGATCTAGTATAGTAATGATCATGCCACGAGTGACATTATCACAACCCACCGCTTTGGACTTTATGGATAGAATGGCTTTTTTGATCTCTCCCGATTCAACTGGAACGAAACGAAAAGCACTGATTTGAGGACGCGTTAGACCAGAGATTAGAGACAGAGTAAGTAGTTTGGCTTGACGATCCATTGTGGGTACAGTGGAGAAATGATAGTTAAGATCGTCTAAGTCAATAGAATTTGGAAGGTCTAAATGTCGCGGTTTGCCGATACCAAGAGTTCCAAGGAATTTCCAAATATCGGCAGAAGACGAAGAAGAAATGTTTTCGAGAATATGGCGGCGTTTAGCATTGCGTATCATCTGGTTGCATCTATTCCTTGAAATCTTATATAGGGTCCAGTTCTCATCAGTACGATCCCTCCTATGCCTACGGAACGCACGGTCCCTACGACGCATGGCCATCCGTATTCCTCTTGACATCCATGGTGCTGGAAGACGTTTCATCTTCACTTTTTTGATAGGAGCATGGTTATCATAAAGACTGATCACGGTATCATTGAAAATAGCAACCTTATCATCTATCGAAGTAGCCTCCGTCATAAGCTGCCAGTCAATTAAAGATGCATCTTCCTTAAGTTTCTCGACGTCCATCCTCGCAAAACAACGCCTGTACAGGACCCTGTGTTGAGGTTTAGGTGGTTTAAGGATATAGGAGAGAAAAATCATGTCATGATGAGAGAAGCCAGGAGCGTCATGTTGACCATGGGAGGAGACGAGGGAAGGATTTGAGATGAGGATAAGGTCAAGCCAGGTGTCACCGCCTGCAGTGTTATGGTGAGTAGGTTGGAGCGGAAGCACGTGCAGACTAGCTGACTCGACCAGCTGGAGAAGCTTACGGGACCGAGGGGAATTTTGGGTAAGGAGGTTTGTATTAAAGTCACCCATAATTATGTGATGTGCGTACTCAGAACCCAAAGATTCAAGTACTGATTCGAATTCAGTGAAATAATCGATAGAGGGAGGACAGTAGACAACACCGATAACGGTTTTGGCTCCTTTGACGCCAACTTCCAGGAAAATATATTCAGCAGAGGCAGAATAATTTGAAGAGGAGGAAGCAATTATTTTGTAAGGAAAATCACTACGAAGATATATGGCCACACCACCCCCACCCTTGCCGATACGATCATTCCTTATAAGAACGAAACCAGCAAGAGGGTATGTGGTGGACAGAAGATGAGGTTTGAGCCAAGTTTCGGAGATCAGGACGGCGTGAACGTTGCTGTTATTGAACGCATCGTACAGCTCGCTATAGTGACTGGCGATGCTTTGAGCGTTAATGTGACATACATTCAGCAACCGACTAGACTCATCGTTAAAGTTGCGTAACAGAAAGTCACCAAGGTTTTCGCCGAGAGAGCAAAAACTTGGGTCGCTTGAAGAGGCAGCAGATTCATTAGCGGAAATATAAGTCTCATCATCTGACATAAATAGAAGGAATGAATATATAATTATATATATATATATATATAAAAATGAAAATAAATGCTACTAGGGGCAATTCGTGCTACTCTGCACCACCCACCAGCTGACACAAACAGACATCATGGTACTCAGCACATACACACAGACACAATAAAAGCAAAATTACAAAAACAAATAAAAGTATTGAACAATTAATAACCCCATACATGAAAGAGAAAAAATACATACAGTACATAGCACATCCAAATGCGGAGTAGAAGCGAAAGAAAGAAAAATTAAAAGAAACCATTGTCGAAAAAAAAAAAAAAACAGTGTTCACTCCATGTAATAGGGAATATACATGAAAAAATTATTTATGATCTGAACAGTTTATATTGGAAAATATAATACTAACTGTGAAATTAGAATATAAATTGCTCGAAAAACGAACGAGATACAATTATTTTAAATAAATGTATCTGTCCCTCTCGCAAAAACGCTGTTTTCTATGGCAGCTGTATAGTCGTCGTGTAATTTGACGTCACATTACGTATCGGACATGATTGTTTACTAGAGCTAATAAGTATTTTATTTTGCAAATAAAAAAATCGCAAGCATATTCCTTATTGGCCGCTTGGAGTTTCTGAACGAAAACTAAAGTGTCAAATGTCATGTCATGCTCGTTCGTTATGTCAGTTTTGACACATGACTGTTCTAATACTAGTGTCTAATACGTCTAATACTACTCATTGATGTTAATAATTTTGATATTTATATTTTCTAACACTGTTGGTTGAGGGCAAAGAGTATAATAATATAATTGTATCGGTGTTGAGGGTATCGAATGATATACAATTAATTATACAAAACAGAAAACAACACAAAAGAAGAATTAAATTAATATGAGACGGGGAAAACACAACAGTAAGTATTACCTATAGCTATTTAAAAACAATAGACAATAAATAACAAGTAAGTACTTTACTTATTTACGTGTGTCTTTCAGGGTCCCCGCAGCGTCCGCAACTCTTCCGCTTGAAGCTGGTGTCTTGGGATATTTGGCAATCAAGGGCTGCAGCTCGTCAGTGGAAGTTACCTTGTGCCGCCTTCCGTCAGAGGACTTCACATATACGACGCCGTCTTGACTCCAACACGACCGCATACCAAAATGCTCGCGCGCCTTCCCGAACACAGTCTGCCTGGCCCTCGTCAGAAACTCCTTGACAGATATTTTGGAGCCTTTAAAACCTGTCTTGGCCTTCCAAATCAAGGCTTTGATTTCCACACTGACGAACTTGACGAGAATCGGCCTATGATGGTCGTTGCTGGGAGCCCCAAGCCTGTGGCAGGCCCTGATAGAGGATGATGTCAGATTCTTCAGGTTAAGCTTAGAGCTCAACACATCCAGGATTACTACCGCACTATCTTCATTCTCCGCTTCAGCAACTCCTTGGAATACCAAAGCCTTCCGCCGGTGCCTGGTCTCCAAGCCATCAATTTGTTTTGCACATTCGGTGATTTGGTTACGGAGCAGACCAAGCATAGAAAAAATTAGCTCCCGAAAAGTGCGAAACTCATCTGCTATCTTGGCAACTGTATTTGCTTTCGCCGGCCCCGCTCCCTGGATTTGCGCCTCAAGCTCCCCCATCTTCTTCAAAAAGTTCTCCTCCAGTGTCTTCTGAGCAGCAAGAACTTCAGCAAATTGAGACATTGTGTATAGTGCTGACTGATTATAGTGACAGTTAAGTGATCAGCTGGCAGGTGGTGTATAAAACGTGTTTATGTTACATAAATGTGCCACAAACGTGAGTAACTATATTTCAGCAGTTGTAGACTAAGTACTGCTGTAAAATTAATCAGTATTTTCACTATTTATATTTAATTAAAATTCCGAAAAAAAACCGAACGTCTGTACTTTTTTAACACCTACCCGCGAAAAAAAAGTTTGCATTCACAAACATACAAACTCACATACACAAACAGTCAGACCCGGGACAACTATCTGAAGGCCATACAATGCGGGAATCGAATTCGCAACAAGCAGCGCAGCAGCCAATCGCTCAACCACTGCGCCAACCGTGTCGACAACTTGGTAATACCATAACCTAAATTCTACCTTTTTCGCCGCACAGGTTTGAAATGTAAGCGACTTTTTATTCCCTAGAATAACGCAAAGGCTCTACTAAACCATCAAAATTAAATGTCATTCTCAAAATCTCCGCTCGCTTTCAAAGGCCCTCCGGCCCGCAACTAACCTTGCATCAAAATCTTCCTACCTCCGGGAAATTACTTCGAACAATTTATTCACGATAATTTTTTCCCTAACCGATTTACTAACGAATTTCCCTTTAACAGAATAGGGACTGTGATGGGAAATAAAATCAATATGGACCCGATACGGAAATTAGTATGGAGGGATGGTGTTTAGAAGAATAAGCAAGGAAAGAGATATTGAGATGATTATTTTGACCATAATGACGTCATTGCTGATTTTGTTTTGTGGAAAGTAGGTTGTTTAAAAAGCTGGTTAAGTGCGAGTCGGACCCTCACATAAAGGGTTTTGTACCTAAAACAGAAAAAAATAACAACGGGTTTCACTCCGGAAGTGCCAGCAGAAGTAAAAACTTGAAAATTAATAATAATAATAATATCCTTGGACATTTCACACAACGCCATATAGTCCCAAGCTAAGCAACCTAATGCTTGTGTTATGGTAACGAGATGGCTGATAAACTACTTACATACATTTTTTTTTTGAAAATACATACATATTATAGATAGAAAAACACCCAGACTCGGAACAAATACATGTAGATCGTACAAATATTTGTTCCGTGCGGGAATCGAACCCGCGACATGCTGCGCAGCAGTCAATCGCTCAACCACTGCGCCAACCGTGTAGTCTCAAAGTCGTCGTAAAATTGACGTTGTGTATTTTTGATTTTAAACCCATCCCAGAATAAGTACTCACCGCCGATATAGAAGTTTTCACTTCAAAAACACATTTCTAGTATGGGAGCCAAAATTATAGCTGGTATAGCGGCACTTGAAATACACACTCGTTGAAAATGTTTCTGTCTCGGTTCTTGAGATGCAGTCTGTTTACAGACAGGCGGATGGAAAAACAGACGGGTAGCGCACCTTTTGCGTATGAAACCCTAAAAAATATACCACACAATATCTACAGGTTCAAATATGACCAGAGTCGACCAATTATTATAAACTAAAGACTGAATAAATGATTCCACTATTCTATTCGAAAAAAATGCGAATGAATCGTTGATTTAACCATTAAAATAAACGATTCATTCGAATTTTTTACCATAAAAATGATTAAGTATGTCAATGCTGATAATAAATGTATCAGGCAGTCGATATTTATTTCGCAAATTCAATATCAGTCCCATAGAAATAGAAAATGGTATGTATAAGGCACTTGTCCCACCGCCGGCGATCAGCGAGTAGTGTGTAAAGCTTCAAACTCGAAACGAGTTGGCAAGCAGCAAGTAGCGAGTGAAAAGCCGATAGTTTTGACGCTCTGTTTTAATCGAGTGCTTTTGTGCGACGAGATTTTACTCGCAATACTCGCTCCGGCCGCCACTATAGGTAGAAATTACCGCTGCTTGGTCAGTTCTGAGCGCCAAGCGAGACTCGCCGAGCGTGTGTCGCTGAGCGAGTCTTTGATAGCTCTTATCGCTGCGATTAACTAGCCGGCAGTGTGAACAGCCAGCTATCTTCTATACTTATAATAAATCTGTAGAGAGGTCAATTCTGTACATGAAATATATTTCCAAAATAACTATCAGGGGGTGATTAGGGATCGATGCTGATGCCAAAAATGCAATCAGTACAATTTTTGTCTGTCTGTCTGTCGGTCTGTCTGTCTGTCTGTCTGTCTGTATAACCGTTATAGAAACAAAAACTACTCGACGGATTTTAATGAAACTTGGTACAATTATTATTCATACTCCTGAGCAGGTTATAGTATACTTTTCATCACGCTACAATCAATAGGAGCAGAGCAGTGAAGGGAAATGTTGGGAAAACGGGAGAAGTTACTCCATTTTTAAGCTTCCGTCGCGTGTGCAACTTTAATGGTGAAAGCTACACAGAAATCATGTATGACGGAGATGTTCTCCTCAAAATTATATAAAAAATATCCCACGACAACATATGTCTATCTTTTATGATTGACGAACAATAACACGTGTAACTCCCGATAGCTTAGCAGTACGAAGCTTTCTGATTGTATGTGTCTACTCTTACGTTTATAAAACTCTCAGTCGTCCCTAATTAACATTAATAAAAGTTAACATTATTAACTATTCTATGAAAAAGAATCATAGAAATCGGTACAGAAACACCAAAGTTATACATGAAAAACGCTAATAATAAGCCATCGCGCGTGAATACTGAATCATGCTATAAGGATTATTTTTGTGGTCGCACAGGCAGGCGGCTAGCTTGGCGCCTAGAGGCTAGCGAGTAGCTTCGGAAAACGTCTTACGACAGTTTAATATCCTTTAATAATTATAATGTCGAGGGGAAGATGGTTATAATTTCGCTTTACACCAAACGAGTAATATTATAAATGTGAAAGTTTGGTTGTTTGTTACTCAATCACGCCAGAACGGCTTAACGGATCTTAATGAAATTTAGAACAAAGATAGATTATAGTCTGGAATAGCACATAAGCTACTTTTCATCCCGGGAATATGTTCCCTAGGGATCACGCGGGCGAAGCCGCTGGCAGAAGCTAGTCGACAATAAATGTATGTGTCTCTTTTACTCACATGAGATCTAAACTTTTGTCCCTTTCCTCAGCGAGCATATAGTCGAAAGCGAGTCACTCCTTCGCCGGTGAGACAACTTCCTAATGACGCGTAGGTACAGTGAGGTATAGTGACACCTTCCCTTTCAGTTATTGCGTTAATCCTGTTATACGTTTTATGTATAACTGATTCATTTATACACTCGGTTCCAAAAATTACGGGTCAGTCACAAAAATTGAAATACCTCCAGAACTGTAAAAGCTAGATCAATGAAATAAAAAACAGAATAAAGATTTTTTAGTTGCGCTTCTAATGGCATATTATTTAAACTGGTTGATGAAAAAAACTTCATTAGAACAACAAAATTTAAAAAAATGACTATTTTTAAAAACAAAATTTTTGTTTCATGTCATTATGGATGCTTTCCATTTCTATTCTGTCACAAAAAAAATTATCGTGAACGTCTTCCACGTGCATAATTATTATTCTGTGAGGTGAAGCATGGCAGTCACGCTAGAGGAATGTACCAGAATCCTAACTTTTTTGGAACTTGGGCGGAGCCAGCGTGAAACAGCCAGAAACATTGGTGTATCTTTGTCGACTGTTCAGCGGGTAGTCCAGCGGTACCAAGAGACCGGATCACACCTTAGAAGACCAGGAAATGGCAGACCAAGATGCACAACGGCCAGGGAAGACAGACAACTGGTGGCTACAATGCTCCGAAATCGTTTTCAAACTGCTGTTGGTCTAAAAACTCACTTTATTCGCTTTGGAGGTGGCAATTTAAGCGCTCAAACAGTAAGAAGACGTCTTGCTGAAGCAAATTTGAAACCATTGAGGCCCGCAAATGGCCCCAAACTGGAACGGGGACATCGAATTGCAAGACAGAGATACGTGCGCGAACACCTAAACTGGACACTAGACGATTGGTCTAGGGTAATGTTCACGGACGAGTCTAAATTCATGCTTTATAAGCATGATGGTAGGCAGTTGGTGTACAGAAGACCAGGGGAGCGCTTCCATCAAGCGTGTGTGGAGGAAAAAGTGGCGTACGGTGGAGGCTCCGTACAAGTTTGGGCTGGGATTTCTGCTGAGGCCCGCACCGAGCTGGTGCTCATTCAAAATGGAACTCTAAATGCAGAGAGGTACGTGGAAGAGATCCTCAATGAACATGTAGGTCCTTTCATGGCCAGGATGGACCGGCATGGCATATTAATGCATGATAATGCGCGTCCCCATACCGCCAGTATTGTACATGACTACCTTGAAGAGGTCGGTATCGAACTCATGCAGTGGCCAGCGCGAAGCCCGGACTTAAACCCCATCGAGCACGCCTGGGACGAGCTTCAGAGATGCGTGAAAGGTCGAAACCCCCCACCAATCACGCTTCCCGAGCTCATACAAGCACTGGTGGAGGAATGGGAAGGTATTCCTCAGCACCGGCTCCGAAATTTGGTGTACAGCATGCCTAATCGCCTGGAAGCTGTCAGAAGAGCTCGTGGAGGCAATACAAAGTATTAAATGAAGAAAGTGATGAAAAACAGCAAAAAAACAATCATAAAAAAAATGTAATCTTAAGAAAAATATGACTACTTTAGTTTTTTTTTTAATTTAAGATTAATATTGTGGGTGTAACTAAGTTTTATTTTATTTTTTATCTGTATAATTAAATTCTCAATTGAACAGTCTTCGTTTCATTAGGATGGCATACGTAGTTCGGGAGATATTCGGGTTTATGTGACTGACCCGTTATTTTTGGAACCGAGTGTATATCCAACTAGCTGACCCGCGCAACTTCGTTTGCGTCACATTTTCCATTAATGCTCCGCTCCTATTTGTCTTAGCGTGATGATACATAGCTTATAACCTTCCTCGATAAATGGGCTATCTAACACTGAAATAATTTTTCAAATCGGACCAGTAGTTCCTGAGATTACCCCTACATACAAACTTACAAACATTTTTACCTCTTTATAATATTAGTATATATATTCAAAATCTATCTAAAGCGTCTCATCCTTTGATTTCCAAACGTATTAAATAATTCTGACCGACTGTGGACTATCCGCAAAAGACACACACAACACCGATATCCCAGCAAAGTATTTCTCAAGTTTGATTCACTAGATTCAAGTCTGAATCAAGGAACAACATATCGTGTTGAGCTTTGCAACTTGGCCAACCATTCAGAGCTACACTTTGAGACAGGAGAAGTGGGACAGTTTTGTTTACGTCACAGATGTGAATGACTTTTTGTTTTTGCAGATTTTTTTTCTATGTTTAGATGTCAGTGGATTTTTGGGTCAGATTTTATGGGTGTTGTGTGTTTTGTTTAGGGGAAAGGAAATTGAGGAAGATGTTGAAAACTTTTAGCAATAGCGCGACTGCTAATGTTTGAAAATTAGCGGTCACGCTATTGCTAAGTTTAGCTTAGCTTAGTTTTCATTAATATTTTAAAATTGATATTTAACTTTTATCTATTGAGATATATTTTAAGTTTTTTTTTAATGTGAAGGTATATTTTTTTTGCTAAATTTTAACAAATAGTTTTTTACTTCAGGATTAATACTGGGTTTATGTTCAATAGATTTAGTTACTGTTTTTTTTTAATATATATTGTTGACTCCTATATCAACTTTATTATACACCAAATTTAAAATACGTACACAATATCTTAAACTAAAAACATACAATTGGCGGCCTTATCGCATTCCGTGATCTCTTCCAGGCAAGGGAATTTAAATATTTAAATTCCCTTGCCATCAGGTGAGATAGTGGTCAAAACACGTTTGACGCCTATATAAAGTAGTAAAAAAAAATCTACTGTCTCATACATTGATCCAAATTTTAAATTCTTTGTTAGATTCTTAAGTAAAGTAAAAATTAACCGTATTATTAATTAATTAACGTCTAGCGTTATGTTAAAACCGCTAAACAAGTTTCCAAGAACCAGACAGGTATAGACATATTATATAATCGATATTGAAGAAAACTCAACAGCACTATTACTAGAAACTTCTCATTGAGAAATTCAACGAGATATGATTCTTCCTCATAAAAGTAACAGTGACCAGGGTTGCAGAATTGTTGAAGAGAATTACCGCGGTCCTTTTTTATATATTACGGGAAATCATCAAATGACTCCTCCCGCTTTGGGCGAAGCAGAAGAAAGTGTCGGACTTTTACTGCCTAAAACCCATCCGTGTTCCTCCTAACGCCCTTAATTGCTTTCCAGGGCCACGGTAACTCTTTCGAACATATTCCTCAACCATGGCAGGCACTCGCCCTATAAGCGGGCCCCACTAGCCCTAGTGAGCCCAGTTACCGCGGCCTGGAACTCGTTTGCAGAAACAAACAATCAGCTGCGTCACTACCTAAGCAGCAGAAAGGGGAAAAGAAAAACCGTCGCTGTGAAACCCTTCCAAAGAGTCCGACACAGTGCTGTCCAATGAAGCAGAGTGTGATGAGGATGGCTTCACCAAAGTGCAGAAGAAGAAGAAGAAGCCTACTTGTCGCAATCAATGCGGTACTGGACTGACAGGACCAAATATGCTGTTACGGGCAGCGGTACCTACAACATTGCTGTATGTGTCCCGACTACATCGTGGAGTACATGAAGGTGAAGACCAACTGGACCTTGAAGGTCGAGAAGTTGGAACCGCGTCACAACACCAACTTCAAGTCGTTTGTGGTGCGGGTTCCGACACAACATCTCGACAAGTTCCTTAAGGAAGAGTTTTGGCCGAAGGGTGTAGTCTACCGACAATTTCGTGGCAGGCTATGTGACACCGCGCAGCGTAACACGACGCCGCGGCCGTCACTTCGTGTGTCTTAGTATTTCATATTTTATATGTATTAGTTTATTTTTATATTTTGTTGTAAAGGATATTTTATTTTGTATGGGCTACTGTTGCCTGAAATAAAGGAATAATAATAATAATATTAACAGACGACCGAGTCCTACTAATATGAGGATGGATATTTGTTACTCTTTCACGTCAGAACGCCTGAAAGAATCTTTATGTAATTTAGCACAGAGGTAGATTATAGTATGGAATAACACATAGGCTATACATTCCCTAAAGATCACGCAGGCAAAGCCACAAAGATAACAGTGAATACAAAATTATCAGCCACTTTTAATTTTCAAAATCCTGAGTGTTTTCATCCATAACAATACGAAATGAACAATTGACAATCAGTCACAATACTTACAGGATCTAATTACAGTGTCCCTTGAAATCAAGCGCCCGGAATACCAAGTAACATTTAGAGAAAATAAAATCAGATTTACAATATTTGTTCACCTTTATCAAAGGTACATTGTTACAAACTCTTATTGAATTTAGCTGGGCAAATGTAAACAAATGAGTGTTAGTTGGTTTAATTTGGAATGTATAAATCTGAAGTAATATTTGGAGGAATAAGATAATAATTTGTTCAAGGCTTGTTTGATAAATTATGATGGAATAGTAAGTTGTTTATGATGTTTTTATTTTTTGTTTTAGATCAAGGTCTTGTCTATTGATTCGTTTGTTTTTAGGGTTCCATGCCCAAAGGGTAACGAATTTTCACAGAGCTTCTGTTTTTGCTCTAACAACAAGTCATAAAGTTAACTCATTTTTATTTTAACCTTCCTACAAGAAACTTGTTTTTTTCCGCTTATGGCCACCATAGGCGCGGGCCTGTGGACGGCGAGCTATGGGTGGCTCGCCGTCCTTCCGTCTAGTGACGACAGGCCGTGTCGACGGCGCGTTAGTGTTCCACGCGCGCCTCAAAGAGAGTCAGCACAAAGAGGGGCCCGAAAGGGCCGACGCCTGCTGGAGTCGCGGGATTATTCGCAAGAGACACCGTGGCTCCGGAACACAAAGGGCAATGAAGGAACATGGATGGGTTGGGTTTTAGTCAGTAGAAGTCTGACACTCCCTCCCGCTACACCCAGAGCGGGAGGAGTCATTGGATGATTTCCCATCCCTAAACAAAAAAAAAAAAAACAAAAATGGTACGGAACCCTTCGTGTGCGAGTCTGATTTGCACTTGGCCGGTTTTTGAAGTAAAAACTTCATTAGCGGAGTTGAGCACCTTTCTTGGGATGGGTATAAAATGTTATACTAGCGTCAGGACACGTGACCTGATCGAAAATTCGTAAGACGGATGATTCAAAAATGCACAATGTTAATTTTCAAGTTTTCACTTCTGCCGGCACTCCCGGAGTGCAAACCGTTGTTCTTTTTTTAAATTTTGAAGTAGCTTTCCCCAACTATCTGTACACTTGCAATGGACCCTGAACAGTTGAAAAACTCCAATTAGTACAATTTCTAAATGTTCCATCATCCTGTCAAATAATTATAAGAATAAAGGAAATTGAGCAAGGTACTATGGCACTTGGTTGCGCAACTTTTGACACAGTAAAGTAATGAAAATTAGACACAAAAAAAGGGTTGTGTTATACTTTAATACAAGGTTAAATTCAAGATTAAATGTTGTGGGGTTTCTGAAGAAAAACATAAGTTGAGTACCTATTGAGGTTATGTTACATAACTCAAAACAATTCGTTTTGAAACCCTATTAACTGGCAAATATTTTGCATTATTTTGGTACATATTAATTGAGTTTTACCTATGTTCATCATTATTTATTATATTTAAAAACATTGATCTAGAAATCTTCTCAGAAAAACGGTAGGAGAAATCCATGTACGTAAGATTTTTACCATGGAATCCGTTGCTTCTCTGATTTGGCGTCTAGGCAGCGGGTGTGCTAATAAAAGAGAACAATTCATACAGCGCAACATGTTTTCACAGAACAAATCACCGTGGACGTGAAAATGTTCTAACAATAATAATTCACTTCGCAGCACACGCACAAAAAGAGTCAAATTGCTAGATGTAGTAGATAGACGTGGAATCCTAAAACTCAACTCGACACGAATTTATGTTTGTTAGCAGAGAAAAGCTGAAAACAATTTTCTCGGTTTACCGGCAGTTAACACGGTAAACAGTAAATACCAATTTGTTTGACATTTCATCGAATAGTGTTGTGACACAACAATAGACTACGGCGTCGTAACATTATCTATTTTAACTTAATTGTTTTATTTTTGTCTTGAAATTGCTTTTTAACGAAAAAATAGTAGGTAATATTATTAAAGAATAATAATGACAACTTTTAATATTTTTAGTTTCAAATGTAGATTGTTTTGTTGTTCCACGACTTATGTTAATGTTCAATCGATCGATTATAATTGAAAAAGGAGTCGCTTCACTATAATGGAAGAAATGAAATTGTATCGTATTAAATACTAATTAAAATGAAAATAGAAACCCCACAAATTATTTCAATGAATTTAAGTCAAAAATCGATAATATTAATAAAATGAATTATACATTAACTCAAATGGCCTTTACGCGTCAAAAAGTGAAACTATAAATGCCCAATCTCCTTTCCTATCAGAATACGTAGGTAACACACGGCCATTAATCAGCTTCCGCTGTCCGTCCGGATGATTTGGATCCGTGGGTTTTCCCTGGTCTGGCAACGAAGTCTTTCGCCAGTGAACCAAAGTACCCAGCATTGCGCGTAGAATCAGCATGCTAAAGTGCAATTGGGCCGGCCATTCGCCACTCCAGAACCTCCCAATTTATCAAAAGATCCAGACATAATACAGATTTTCACATTTTTATTCGTGAAAAAAATTCAGTACTTAATAGGCTTGTGTCCTGAAAAAATCTAATAAGTGCGTCAGTTAGATTATCACAAAATATTTGACCCGTGTTTTTTCTTTTGTTACGGGAACCAAAAATTGACGAAGTTACGACGCTTTGAAAATTCTCAATACGTCACACCTTCGCATAAATTTTAGTGAGTCGTGACGTCACGAGCCCCCACTCCCGAGTTTTGATGCGTGTTATGTTTGTCAATATTCATTGATTTACAAAAACAAAAAATAAGTGCCCATTATTTTTAAATACTCTAACTGACGGACAAAACAGTTTTGCAATTGGTAATTTGTGGATGATGGAATCTAGCCCATTATGGTTGGTGAAATAAACATAAGAAATTACTTTTATGGAACATGAAAAATGTTTATGGTTCTCACGTTCTGAAATTGATTTCTAGTGGGGTGAATTTGTCTGTAGACAAACAGACGGTCGATTTAGAAGAATGTGTTAAATTGGAGGCCGCGAATGGGCAAACGTAGTGTGGGACTCCCTCCAGCACGATGGATCGATGATTTAAAGAAGGTGGCTGGCAGCGGATGGATGTGGACTGCTCAAGACCGAGATGATTGGCGCTCTTTGGCTTACAATCAGCAGTGGACGGCAATTGGCTGAAATGATGATGACAAATGAATAGGTAGACAAAATATGACGACACGGTTGGCGCAGTGGTTGAGCGATTGACTGCTGCGCAGCATGTCGCGGGTTCGATTCCCGCACGGAACAAATGTTTGTAAAGAGTTTTTGAATACTTTTAACATGCTAAATCTCTGGAAATACCAATCGAATTTCAAAATTTGTGATGAGTTTGCTTTTGACTCTGTCTAGGTCAGAGTTGACAGAGGCAAAGTCTAGGATGGAGTGAGCTTACCCAGAAGGAGCCTCTTCACTTCACTCTAAATTTTTTTGCATTTTTTATCCCAATTATTTAGGAAGGCTATTTTATTTTCACGTTACAACCCATAACCAATCATCATTATTTTTTGATCAGCCTAGTATGTTGAAGATGCATTTCAAGGAAGCATTTAATACATGTAGTTTATCAGCTATCTCGTAACACAAGCATTAGGTTGCTTAGCTTGGGACTATATGGCGTTGTGTGAAATGTCCAAGGATATTATATATTATATTATATTATTATATATGACATATTTAAAAAGGATGTATTTATTTCTATTGCCCCTATAACAACATACCGCGTGTATCTGACATCGACGCACTAACGATTTCCATGGGTCCAGGGCATTATTCTGGACACCCTAGACTTAGAATTTTCGTCGGCTTTTTTCTCATTTTTTTCAAGCGTTTTTTTTTACTTTAGACTGCTCATAATCGTTATTCTGACCTAAGTCAGAATAACGACCGACAGTCCAATGAGCAGCCCAATGAGATTTAAAAAAAAAAAAGATTAACTACTTTCACTAAAAAGAGCATACTGAATAAAACCACAAATAGATATCTTGAGCTGATACCTATTTGTGGTATTCTTGAAAAAAATGAGAAAAGAACCGACGAAAAATTCCAACACTGGGGTGTCCAGAATCATGCCCTGGACCCATGGAAATCGTTTGTGCGTCGATGTCAGATACACGCGGTATAATAAAAATCAAATTTTAGTTAAAAATTAAAGTAGTCGCCCATACGTGTCACACGACGAAATGTATTTTGATCGGATTTTCTTTACTTGTTATCACAAATCAACTATGAAAGTTCATTCATCACTTGTCTTAACAACCCGTATAATCTCAAAAACAGCTCTCCTACCAACATCGCAAATTACGAAGCTCAAAAATTTTAATTTCAGAACAAGTACTAAAGAGAAGCATCATAACTCCAGTCTTCGTAACTTACAACATCAATGTACCTCGTTTATACCTGTTTCTTGCAAGAAAATTAGTATTCCATGTTGTTGGCTCCAAAATTAAATCATTCTACGTTTTATTAACCAAATATTATCTTAGCGTTGAATTTTCAATGATAAGAGCTATTTTGTTGGTAGCACCGTTAAGTAAAGCAAGATAAAATGATGCTTAATTTGCAGTTTTGCTGAGACAATGGAACGTGAGAGTGTGGCATCGTGTACTGATTTATTGCTGTCGAGGATGCATGGATTTTGCTGGACAAATTTGAAATGGGACTTTCTTCTTTGTTTAAGATTGCATTATTTATTTTCTTTGATTCTAATAAGTACTTTGTTGAACAGACTTGACTAAGGCAAATTTAATAAAGTCTTGGCTCAACTACATAGCGATGATGCGGTTAGAATTTTTAGGTTTATGGCCCAGATGTGATATAACTAATGTGTATTTGGGTTGAGTATTGCGATTATAAATGTCCCTAAGTGAAATGAGTTTCGCGTGCAAGCCAACCACGCGTTTTGAAGATTCTCATAAAAAAACCAGGCTTTGAGATAAAATTATGAAGGAAAGGTACTCACGGGACGTTGGGAGCCAGCATATCACCACACAGTTAACTAGTCGTCGTCTTTTCACGGTATTTTTGAGTTTTTTCACCACGCGCGTAGGTTATTTGCCGGCCGGCATATACATTGACTAATATATATAATATGCATAAAACGCTCACTTTGAACTGATTTGTTTGTTTTCGCCCCGTTCGAGGGCAGAGCGGTTCATTGTCTGTGACGCGCTCGCAGCGATTGGCGAGCGCGAGGTGGCGGCAAATTTAAATTAGGAAGGGAAAGGACTGGGAAACATCCCGAAGCCTGTTCACTAAGTAAATAAAGAAAAAACAAAAAGTACCTCAGCCCATCTTGGTTTTGAATGGCTGCAAGTTCCGAGGGATTTTCAAAAAAAAATGTTTAATACAAACCTTACCTTGACAATCATGATGGTAACAAAAAATAAGTACCGAACCGGTCGAGCCTTTGTCAAGTAATGCTCCTAGGGATTTTTACTTATATTTATTTCAGAAAATAAAGTAAACAATAATTCATATTACAAGCAATTATGTGTTCAAAGTTTTAATAACACAGAAGACCCAAATGAGTTTTACGGCGAGTTTTTTTCAATACTAAACGCTCAATATAATGATAGTTTTCCATTAAAGTCAAAAAGTGTTAACACAAAGTTTATATTCAGTGATTGGGCAACTACGGGCATTCGAATTAGTAGGGAAAAGCTATACGAACTATATGGCCTTAAGCAACATGTGAATAATATAAGCTTTCATAAGTATGTCGCGAAATATTCAAAAACATTTAAAAGTGTATGCAAAATAGCAAAAGCTCTGTTTATTAGTAATAAAATAAAATCAGCAGATGACAAAATAAAAACTACCTGGAAAATAATTAATAATGAAACAGGTAGGAAGAAAAAGCGTGAAACTGAATTTAATTTAAAATCCGTACATGGTCCCATAAACTCAGATGCAGAGGTAGCTCAGGAATTTGAAAACTTCTTTGCTGATATTCCTCGTAAAACTACAGAAGCTCTTAACTCGTCACCCGCGCTCTCTGCTGCCTTACTTAGGAAGAATGTCAAGGTTT
Organism: Ceramica pisi; assembly: GCA_963859965.1. Classification (NCBI taxonomy): domain Eukaryota; kingdom Metazoa; phylum Arthropoda; class Insecta; order Lepidoptera; family Noctuidae; genus Ceramica; species Ceramica pisi. Next base: position 3,859,575 of record OY982530.1, read on the forward strand.
GTCCATCAGAGTTCAAGTTTAAACATACAAACCCCCTAGCCATTATAAAAGCTTTTAAAGATCTTAAAATTAAATCAACAGAAGATCTTTGGGGAATGTCTGTAAAAGTCTGTAGATCTATTATTGAAACTATTGCTCCCCACTTAGCTCTTATATTTAACTCTAGTGTAGACCGGGGAGTATTTCCTGATCTCATGAAGCACAGTAAAGTCGTTCCACTGTTTAAATCTGGTGATAGTCAAGAACCCAACAATTACAGGCCGGTTTCAATCCTGCCGGTTCTCAGTAAGGTGTTTGAAAAGTTAATGCTTAACCAGATGTTACTACATTTTAATGAAAATTCCATCTTTCATGAACATCAGTACGGTTTCACCAAAGGGCGTTGTACAACTGACGCCGGTGTCACTCTAATAAAGAACATCTTTAATGCCTGGGAAGATTCGCAAGACGCCATTGGAATTTTTTGCGATCTCTCGAAGGCGTTCGATTGCGTTAACCATGAAACACTCTTGTTGAAACTGGAGCATTATGGGATTAGGAATACATCTCTTGATCTGATTAGATCGTACTTGAAAGACAGACAGGTTAAAGTACAGGTAAACGGCGTGAACTCACTGGGGTCTGAAATGACAATGGGCGTTCCGCAAGGTTCAATATTGGGTCCATTCCTCTTTTTAGTGTACATAAACGATTTGCCCCAATTGCTTCAAAATGAGCCAAAGATGGTGTTATTTGCTGATGACACATCATTGATATTTAAGATAGAACGACGGTCACAAAATCTTGATGATGTCAATAACTCTATTCATCAAATTCAAGATTGGTTTACGGCAAACAACTTAGTATTGAATGAAAAAAAAACCAAATGTATTAAATTTACTTTACCAAATGTTAAAAGTAACGAATGTGACATCGTATTGAATGGACAAAAACTGGAATTTATTGATCAGACGGTTTTCCTGGGAATCACTTTAGACGAGAAATTGCAATGGGGACCTCACATAACATCTCTTGCGGCGCGGCTAAGCTCAGCCGCTTATGCTGTTAGAAAGATAAGACAGTTAACAGATGTAGAAACTGCGCGTTTGGTCTATTTTAGTTACTTTCACAGCATTATGTTGTATGGTATTTTGCTATGGGGTCGGGCTGCTGACATTGAATCCATATTTATTTTACAAAAGAGTGCTGTCAGAGCCATTTATAATCTACGTCGACGCGATTCTCTTAGGGAAGTCTTTAAAAAGATTAATATTATGACAGTCCCATGTCAATTCATTTATGAAAATATTATGTATGTACGGAAAAATCGACATCTCTTTAGCAAAATTAGTGATAGACATAATTTTAATACTAGAAATAGAAATAAACTAGATCAGCCATTTTATAGATTAGCCAAAGTACGAACATCTTTCATGGGGTACTGTATTAAATGTTACAACAAAATACCTTGTGACATATTAGAATTAAATGAAAGAAAATTTAAAAATTATGTTAAAAGCACACTATGTAAACAAGCATATTACAAATTAGATGATTATATTCAAGATAAGAATGCTTGGAAACATGCTGGTCCTGCTCCATAGGACAGTCTAAGGTGTAGTAAACAAAGTCAAACTTATTGATAATGTTTGTATTAATATATTTAGTATATCTATAGATGTCTTTAATGACTTTTATATTTAATTTAACTCACACACTGATTTATTGTTCTTTATTTGATAAATCAATAGTACCAACATTTTTAAATAAATGTGTGTTTGCATTGTATAGACTCAAGTACCCTGGCGGTTGGGAGTGTCATGCTCACTCAAAAGCCTAGCTGATGGTGGCGTATGCGTTAAATTATGTGGCTCCATTCAAAATGGTTGAGACGAATGGGCCTGGCGCATGTCATGGCGCCGTCGGTTGGGACTGGTCATTTCTCAGCTGCCATGGTTTATTTTAATTTATTTTAATTATTTCTTTGAATTGTTCCTTTTTTAGTTCGGATGTTTTTATCATGCTCGTCACATCGTTCTCACATGTATGTATAATTTCAACACGATGTCAAGAAAACTTTGTAACAATTTATTATTTTTAAAAGAGTGTCCGTGGAGTTTCTTGCACGTTCTTCTCCATAGAGATCTACGCTTTGGAACGTGCAAATAGCTTCATCTTTTTGGACCGACCGACCTTGACAATTCAAAAGTGCCTGTAAATGGTTTAATTGAAATAAATGTTTTGAGTTTAAATGTTTGAGAGCAATTGCTTCCAGTCGAATCGAAGAAACTATTTCTTAGAAAAGCATTCAAATACAAGCAGAGCAAAACTAATAACTTTAGAAGATTGTATTATAATTTATTCATTTTAAAATATCTACCACGCATAAAACATAATTATTAAAACTAATTATAGACGAAATTAAAAATTTGGTAAAAACAAAAACAATAATGCAATTTGTAGTGATAATACAATGATTTTAATTTCAAATTTATAATTGTGAACCAGAACCATTCAGCAAGCAGAAACAATAATAATAACCATCTCAACATGATTGGAAAACATTCCGACAAACCTGGAAAATTTCACCTTCATTTCAAAAAGAACCCTTCAGATCAATCTCTCTTAAAGACAAGCTGCTTATTATATTAATTTAAATGAGGTAAATAAAATAATATCGCCGCCATCCCTCATCTTTGATGAGCAACAAGACAGATGACAGGGTACATTGTTGATCAATCTACGTTTTTGTTTGCAAATCATTGTGAAAAGTTTGAGAAAGTAAGATGAAAAAGGGGACGGTTTATTAATAAATTGATGATTTGATTGGTTACTTTCAATCAATTCTGAGGTTGATTATCTTAAAAGAAATTTTCGGGGTTTCTATTTATAAAAGAAGTGATTTTTTTTTTGGGTTGGCTTTGCACTTGATTCTATACTAGGTCTAAGATGACAGAGACAAAGTCGACCATAGAGCGAGCTCTCCTAGAATAAGCTTGTTCGCTCTTACTTTTTGGAGATTACGATTGTATGTGTACTTTGTTGATCAATATACATTTTTTGTTGTTTGCAAATCATTGTGAAAAGTTTGAGGAAGTAAGATGAAAAAGGGGACGGTTTATAAATGTATGATATATTTGGTTACTTTAAATAAATTCTTAGGTTGACTATGTTAAAAAACATTTCGCGATTTCTACTTTATCTTAAAACAGGTTGCTAGTTAAACCTCAGAATAGTTGCATATTCAATAAAATTATATTATTATATAAATAAAGGCAAGAAAGGGTGTTCTAAAAGTTATACCTAGGAATATCGTGACGCAAAACCCAAAATGTTAGCAATAATAAAATGGATAAACCAATTTTATTACAAACAAAAATCAAACCCCTAAGATCACCCATCTAAAAACTGATCTCGAAAAGTGTAGCTTAACCTTCTACAAAAAAAAACATAAAAATTTGCGTCCCACACCTTAACTTTGCATTTCAACCAGTCATTATTTTAATAAATGACCTTCAAACCGTTTTCCTGAAAACCTTTTTTCTACCGATCAGTTGCCATTGAAACTAAGATTTTCCTCTGAAAAACCTTCCACGTGTACTATACTAATAAATAAAATCAGTCGATCCATCGATCCAAACATGATAGATGACGGATACTGTGATTGGACGGCGCTGCGTGTTTTAATTATACTCGCAACAATGTTTCATTTGCTACGTGATCAATCTCTCGATTAAAATGACGTCTACACGTGTTTGTGTGGAAAGGGAGTTTTTTTTAACTATATTGGTTAATTTCAGGATAGAGGAGCTGGTAGCTAAATAATAAATCTTCAAGGTTAAGCAACGCTTGCCGAGGTTACTCTGTGGGTGGGTGACCATCTGGACAAACCGAGAATCTTTCGTGGATCGTAAATCACGTTGCTGTCATTCGTAAATTTCTGGCAGTCGCTAGGGATTGCCAGAGGCCAGAAAGTCTTCATTCATGTGACATCCAGGCCAAGAGCAAGCTCATTCCTCAATAAAAAGGTACTGTGTTTCCTAGCTACTGGATTTAGGAGGTTAGATAGAGAGTTGCTCCATGTAAAATACTGGTATTCAGCTGAATCCAGTTAGACTAGAAGCTGACCCCAAATACTTATAGTTGGGAAAAGGCTAGGCAATTGATTTGATTGGTTTATGTCAAGATTTTGTGTTGTCTAAAAGTTTAAAAAGTGGTATTTCCAAAGAATATCGTGTCACCAAGTATCAAAGACATTTTTATTCAACAGCATACAGTTAAATAGAACGCACATAGTTGTGGAATGGCTAAGAAAATAAAACACCGGTCAAGAGCAACTTGGACTCAGAAGCATGGGCATAGCTGAGTGGCAATTTCATATCAAAAGATATGACGCAGGAAGCAGATAAGGGTCAGTAACGCTTAAATAAGTCGGTAATATTTTCGCACTAAGGGATTTCTATTAAAATAATGTTAAACACCAAAACAATCGTGTGTCTTTGAGCTTTCCTACGCTTGTTATAATATATGTTCACTAACTGACCCGTGCAACGTCGTCTGCATTACATTTTTCATTACTGCTCCGCTCCTATCGGTCTTAGCGTGATGATATATAGCATATACCCTTTCTGGATAAATGGGCTATCTAACACTGAAATCATTTTTCAAATCGGACCAGTAGTTCCTAAGATTAGCGCGTTCAACCAAACAAACAAACTCTTCTGCTTTATAATATAAGTATAGACTAGCTGTTGCCCGCGACTTCGTTCGCGTGTATGTCGGAAAGTAAAATGTCGTTAGGTTAGATCTCTAAGGTAAACGAACTGTCAATATCTAGCATTGCTTGACTCCTCTTAGCATTAGGAACTTGGAAGAGTGTTATGCATGGCACTGGCTGTTTCACCTCTTCTGTTCCACCAGCCCTAATAATTTTTCGTAATGAGAAACGTGGGTTGGGCATGGGAAGACACCAACCGGAACAGCAACCTACCCCTGCAACAGATACTATTCAGACTCCAGTATCCGCACCATGTTAGACTCCTATTCTGTCCGTTGTGCTCAGGTGTCCTGGCTTAGTTAGCCAGCCTTTTTTTATGGACAGGAAATCATCAAATGACTTCTTCCGCTTTGGGCGAAGCATAACGGAGTGTCAGATTCTGACTGACTAAAACTCATCCGTGTTCCTCTTAGTGCTCTTTGCGTTCCAGGTCCGCAGTGACTATTTGAACAAATTCCGCTACCCTGGCAGGCACTGGCCCTAGTGGGCACCGTTTACAATACTGGCACCTCTTAGAGGCGCGCGTGGAACACAACGCGCCGTTGACCCGAGCCTGATTTTGATCGGACAGCGTGCCACCCAACACTCGCCGTCCGCAGGCTCGCGCCTGGGGCGTGATGTTTACCTCTCTCTCACGCTTTCGGCCTCCTCCTTCGCTAGCATTACTGCTTCGCAAAATGAGGTGGCCGCTTCCCATGCATCCTCGCTCCACCTATCGCCACCTATCGCCTCGATAAGAACCCAGCGGTGCTCCGCCCATGAAGGGCAGACAATCCACCTTATGTTCCACCGCGTCATCCAGGTGATCCTTAAAGTGTTGTAGAGCTGGACCTGTATTCTCAGTTTCGTACATGAATTCGGCAATAGATTGCAGGCAGTCTAAAATAGCTATGTCAAGCTGTGCGCTGTGTTCCACGCGTGCCTCAAGGAGTTTTCATCAAAACAGATGGGGCTAGCGGGCCCTATCTGCCGGGCCAGTGCCGGGGTTGCGGATTTGTTCGAAAGAGTCACCGCGATCCTGGAACATAAAGGTCATTAGCAGGAACACGGATGGGTTTTAGCCAATTGGAGTCTGACACTTCTTCCTGTTTTACCCAGAGCGAGAGGAGTCATTTGACGATATACCATCCTTACAAAAAAACGCTCTACCACCTCAAAACCTATCTTCGCGAGTTCGTCTGTGTCGTCAATGAACGACACGTTTGGCGCAGTGGTTGAGCGATTTGCTGCTGCGTCGCGTGTCATGGGTTCAATTCCCGCACGGAACAAATATTTTTATGACCTACAGACAGTATTCTATTCTATTCTACAGATAGGTGATCCGGGTCTGGCTGTTTGTTTGTGTATGTGACTTTGTATGTTTGTAAATGCACCCACGATACAGGAGAAATTCCTAGTGTGGGGCAACGTTTTTTAAAGTGAAAAAAAAAATACCTAGAGATCTATTGTTCCCCGTGATCCACTGGAGAGTAAAGCCCGCAATGGATAATTTCTGGCCCTTGGCTGGTCATTATGTTTCATAGGCTCACTGGGATTTGAATAGTTTTGAAACTAAACAATTTGTTGAATATATGTGAATTTCAGCCGTGTGCCTTTGCAAAGTTTTGAAATTTCAAAATAGAAATCATAAAACTTAATCTGAAAACATTTCTTAATATTCTGCGTATTGATAGCTGTTGCTTCCCCGTACACAGAAAAAATGGATCCAAGCTGTGAAGCAACCGGTCAGCACATGCTATCATCTAAAATTACTTAACCATGCTCTTGAAACTCACACCACTCTTGATGAATCAAGTTGATTTTTTTATTTATTTCGACCCAGGAACGCCAATCGAAACAATTTTATATTTTTAAAAATCTAGAAACTCAATATTAAATATACAGCGGAGCTAATGCAACTTTTTCGACTCCTCTACCATGGGACTTTGTCATCTAATCGTGGTTGTTAAGACATGACCCCTTTTATTAAAGTATGGGAAATCATCGAATAACTCCTCCCGCTCTGGGCAAAGCAGGAGGGTGTGTCAGGCTCTTACTGACTAAAACGCATCCGTGTTCCTTCTAATGCCCTTTGTGTTCCAGGGCCGCGGTGACTCTTTCGAACAAATTCCACGATAAAAAAGTGAGATCAAATGTATAACGCCATCTATGGAATATGATGTTGGATCACTTTGTTGACCATCCGTCCGTCTGTCTATCAAGACTCTTTATCTCGGGAACGGTAGAAGGTATTGAGTTGAAATAATATACTCAGAACTACAGTCCCTTGAAGCTGTGTAAAAATCAAACTTCTAAGTCAACGTAAAATAAAAATACTGCAGTTTATGCTACATATTGTACCTACCTGCAAATGTGTAGGTAACCCTCGGTGGGCGAGTCCGACTCGCAATTTTCCGGTTTTTTTACATTAAAATAGAAGTTCATTCTAAAGAAAATGATGGTGTTTTATTCCTTGGAAAGTACCACTTCTTACAAAAAAAATTTGTTTTGGTGTAATTTTCACCTTGTTGATAATAGGTACTAATTCGGTCAATAGATGGCATTACGGGTATCGACGTTACGTAGTAGATAATATGTTAAATCCTCTAAAACAGCTTCAATTCCTATCAGGTTTATGTGTTAAAGTTATATTCATGCGGTTTTGTACTTTTTTAACGTGATGTAAAAAGGAATTATTACAGACAAACAGAAAATAGGTACTGTGAATTATACTTTAAAATGCTGGCGTTTATATTTTGGCATACTAAACTATCCAAAATAAAACCAACATGTTATAAATATTTGAAAATATTAATAAGAATGATAAAAGTAAGGAAATGCAAAAGTTAAATAAAACCTAAAAGTAATTGCGAACCCACACCATGTCATTCGAAAGGCAGTCTTACAACCCAACGGGCTACGACCGCTGTTGGGAAAGCAGTCTAAAATAGTCTTTTAAATTTATGTCATGGCTTTTCACTGATTACCTCCCCAAAAGTATAGCGTGATGGTAATAATTTCTAAGATTAGATCTATTAGTATGTGCAATTTTGTAACATGTTGTGAATTCTTGTAACAATTCCTCGCTGAGCTGTTTGTAAAAATGACAAATTATAAGTAAAATGTAACTTTTAGTTCGCAAAAACCCATTTTTATTATTATTTTGATAATATAATGGTGTAAAAACCATTTCAAAAGATAAAATATATACAAAAATAAAATCTGTTTGCGGGGTTCGAACCATGTGCACTTTCTCGTTCAAAACACACATTTTTGATTATTGCTCGTCCTCCATAGCATATAGCGTGATAATATATAGCCTATGTGTTGCCTATACCTAAAAGGATCATTTGTGCAAAATTTGAACAAAATCTGTTCAGTAGTTTTCGCGCCAATTGTAATCACACATATCAAGATTTACTATGTTATTATATTTATAGATAGTATAGTATAGTATAGATAAGTAATCATTTTTAACCGATTTCCCAAAAAGGAGCAAATCGGATCCTTTTTCTATGTCTGACTCTAGTCTTGGTCAGAGATGACAGAGACGAAGTCTACGATGGAGCGAGCTTACCCAGAAAGAGACACACTTAAGTTCTAACACTCTAACACTTAAGTTTTTAAGAAGAGTTTTACAATAGAACGCCAGATTCAAAGCCAAAATAACCCAAAATCAATATTTCATTCCTATTACCAAAGGCATCCGCCCCAAATTAATTATTTATTATAAAGAAAAAAGTTCCGGCACACTTCAACGTAATTAAAAGAGCAAAAATATTGTAAACAAAAATACTTGGCAACACTGGCACCCCGCCACGACAAAAGATGGTTGAGCAAAAGCAAAATAAACAATAATGGATTAACTTTATGTAAGGGATCATCCGGTCCAATTTTGTTTTCAATTAGAATGAAAGGGCCTTGTTTTGGACATTTGAATGTTGGCGACACTGTTTGATCAAGGATAGAGTACTTATCCTACCTCGGTTCGTTTACCCCAGAGGGTAGGCATTCTATGGGAGGTTGTGACACCTAACGGTATTTAGGATAGAATAGAAGGAATTCCTTGAGGTGCCTTGGGAGGTGAGAAAACAATTAAATGTTCATTTCACGTTTTGTCAATGGAACTAAATTGTAGAAAGATTTTCAAGATGCCAATTTTTTTTTAACTGTTAATTGGCACGAGTTTGACCAATATCTCACCTGATAGTAAGCGATGATGCGGTCTAAGATCAATATTCACTCTTGACAGACTCCCAGGTTGTAACTATCGGGAAACACAAACTTGGGCAGGGAGTTCCACTCCTTTACTGTACGCACTATGAATGTGTTCCCAAAACTTTGTGTGTGTGTGGATAGGATGTCCGCCATGTACCGGTTAAGTATAGACGTTCGTCTTGCAGTCCGGTGATGGAACGGGATTGTCGGGATTAAATTATGCAATTCCCCAAAATGCAGCCGGTAAAAACCCATCTGCTAGCAACTCGCCGTCGATGCTCAAGACTTTGGAGCTTCGACTCGACGAGCCTATCTTTGCCGATGATCCTCTTGGCTCGTTTCTCAATTGCCCCGAGGGCATCAAGCTGGTATCTGGCCGATCCGTCCCAAAGATGAAAGCAGTACTGCTTATGCGATCGAACGAATTACTTTTTCACAATCAAGAAAAATAGTCTTCCCAATAGTTGAATTCTCTATAGAGAACGGTAACACCGTTTTCTGATAGTGATTAGTTCCTCATGCGTGCAGGTAATTAAGCATGATCCCTGTAGATTATTACCATCAGAGAATCCCCACCTGAGGAGATTCTTTCTGAGTTATTAGTTAAGGTTCCAATGGCTTACGCTTTACAGCATAAGACAGCTTTTCAGGAAACAAAGGGCAGACTCGAGAGCCTAAAATATGCTCATTTACTACATTTGGCATTATTTCAACATAATTATTTTAATTGATTCTTAATAATAAAAACATGAAAACAACTAAACCTAACTATATACAAATAAATATACAAAAACAAGATACGCTTAGGCGTCGAAGAATTCCTCCGCATCGTAGTCATCCGGAAACGTGCCCAAAAGACTGGCAGCATTGCCACGTTGAATGGCAATGCTAATTCTTTGAGCAAAGAACGAGCCAGCCCTCTGGTCACGCAAAGTGTCGATAAGTCGACGAGATATTTCCTTAAAAAGGAGACGCGCACTCGTACCCCATGACCCAAGCGTTTAAACCCAAAACGGCATTTTAAATGTTAACAACACTTTTGTCTTCTAGATCATCGTTAGTAGTCTGCTGGTGTCGGGAGCAGGGTCCAAGCTACCGGTGGTTAGGGCTCCAGAGAAAGGAACCTCCTCACAATACGAGCCGTATCGAGGAGTACTGCCTTCAGTATCAGGACCTTTACCCAACCACGTAACGCCAGCTTCGACACGTGGTCGTCGAAGCTATTAGCCATTAGGCCATTAGCCGTAACAACAATCGGCACAATGACTGCCGAGTCCACATTCCACATGTCACCAACCACGTGTGCTTAATCTGTTTCTCTTTCTCAGCTTTCACGAGATTCTCGTCATATGGGACGGTAACATCTAATATCATTGTGCGGCACGCTAATCGGTCTATCACCGCATTGTCAGACTATTTGGTGACCATAGTCCTATCAGTGATATTTGAAGCAAGAACGTCTGTATCTCTTCACCGATTTCATCGGAGATCAGATATCGACGTGGGGTAAATCTAGGTGCAGTCCCTCTTCCATCACTGATAATCCAATGAAACGCCAATCCAATAAAACTGGAGATAGATCTGGCGCAGAACCAACGGCCTAAAGTGCTCGAAGCACAAGGGTGCTACACCATTAACTTCCAAATTCTGGACTGCTTCTAAGAAATTTCTACTAGAAAAACCCATCATCATCATCATCAGCTTATAACAGTCCACTGCTGGACATTGGCCTTTCCAAGTGCACGCCATTTGGCTCGATCATTGGCAACTCTCATCCAGCTGCTACCAGCTACCCTGCGAAAATCGTCGCCCCATCTAGCCTGAGGACGTAAGTACTATCTTACGTTTGCCAATTTGCGGTCTCCAAAACCCAATAACACTTTGTTTTGGAGACCTGGCAATCGAATCCAGGACCCCAGGCTCGGCAGTCCACACTTCCCGTAACCACGAGACCAATATAGAAATTTAGCTTTACCTCTTTAATAAGTAGTCAAAGCAAAGTTCTACTTCTAGCAAACTTGCGTGAAACGTTCAAAGTTCGACACAGGCCGGGCAATACTTTATTTGGTTTCTTCCTAACGTAATATGCTCTGCTAGAAAGCCATATTATGAGCCTTGTTACGGAAAATAAACTTAAAACTGACCAAAAAGGGCTGAGCTATATGACAGACTTCTGCCAACCCTCTCAGAGGTAAGACTAGTGACGATATATATATTTTTTAAATTTAGTCCATAACCATGAAAGTCTATAAATAAAAATGTATCAGTAAAACAGTAACAGTTTAGTGTTTAGAATAATTAATTTTCTGGGGTGTGTGACGAACCTTTGAGGCGACGTTTGTATTGCGCCTGCGTGAAGTCGCTGATACGAGCCGGATTGGGTAGGGTGGGTGCGTTGAGCTGTGTTTGTGGGAAAATGTGTTTGGGTCTGACTGAAGTACTGAGGTATAGTGAGAAAATTGGAGAATATTTTGCAGTTTTATAAAATTGGTACTTAGCTAAAAGAGATGGATATTTTTTGTAATGTTTTTTTGTTTTTATTTGAAATTTTATTTTTGATATTTTTTGGGATAAGACCAAGAAAATGAAAATTTCAATCTTCTAAACTCTACTGTTTGATTGACTTTCAAAAACTGCTGGTACTAGAGTCATTTATTTTTCTGACTACGGCGAGGTAAAAAGAAAAGTTTTAACATACAGCAGGTATTTTTAATTTTCTCATTAAAAACAAAATGAAGATGACTTTAGTTTTGGTATCAATTCAGCTATCTAATAATCTATCATTTCTTTAACCACCACAAAAAACTTAAATTAAATCAAACAAATACACACGCGAAACACTCTACAGAACGACACCACACGACGTCTAATCAAATCCCCAAAACTCGACTCGTTCTGTGACATAACTTGACATATCCCAACAAAATCCTTTAACATACCCACCCTAACTGCAGCTTCCAGCACCCGAGGAGCTTTCATATTGACCTATACGTATTACGAGTACTCTCCGTACACTTTCAGGGCGTGTGAGCGAGAGGAAACGTGAAAGCAACCTCCAAACTTACGTGGTAGAAAGAGATAGATGTAACTGAGCGCCCGGCCCGGCCCGCACGTTTCAGTGTACCACGAACGTTTGCAAGCCTCGGTTCGGCGCGATCCTTAACGAAACACGTGCGTAAGGAAAAAATAGCCAAAATATAGACTCGGTGATCGTATGTTGACGGGCGGACGGAGTGCAGACCAGTGCAGTGTTTTCCAATTGATTCAGTGTGTTTAAACTAGTGTGTGGTGTCAATAGTGTGTTCGAGTGATTTTTTCGTTCCCGCGAGAGTACGAGACACGGTGAATGTGAGTAATTTCATGATTTTTACGCTTGAAAGAGAATTTTTGGTGTCTCAGACGATATTGGACGCCGTAATGGTATCTTACGTAGATTGTGTAACGTTTAAAATCATAAATTGTTGCCCTATTTGCAGAAATGTTGAGCGATTTGATCGTAAATATTGAACTTTTTTTTTTGACATAATGTGATAACGTTTGAATTAAATCTATAGCATGTGAAGTTGACATAACATGCTCCAGTGAATGCAAATATTTTTTTAACGATGAATAATAAACGTCAAACTTTTTAACAGTCGATATAAACCTAATAACTGTGTACACGATATAGCAACACACCGAATAATTTTAGGCAAGTTATTTTATAAAACAAAATCTGTAGTTTATAGGGAACTTTTTAAATACGGTTTAAACCTATCGTTTTTTAGGGTATTATTTAATTTTGTACGATAATAACGTTGAATCTGTTTTCAACTACGAGTTAATATTAAAAAATATGCAATAATAATACATCCTAGATGGTTAAGTATAGTATGTTGTAAATATTTGACAATTTAGAGTATCCACCAGTAACCATTTATCACCCTCATAATTTTGTAACCTATATTTTTTTGAATCATTAAGATATTATAATTTTTATTAAAATTTATATCAGTGCATCTATTTTAGAATAACATAACGATTTTCAAGTGATTTTATCGGAGTTGCTCAGTGATGACAATAAAAATAAAACTTAACCTAATTTCTTCGTAATCTTTCTAACGTTCTGGCTGAATATCCATAAACAATAATTAAGGCAAAATATTTAACAAAAATCGTAGGCGCTACTGGCTGGCTCTCGCATGCCTATTATCGCATCTGTGCGCGATGACGCACGATGGTGCACGCTTGCATGGACGTAACCTATTAACACGCGTCTTGAGGATCCTCTAGTCACCTTATTACCGGGAACTCCAGGCGAACGGCGCGGCGATGCGCCACCGGTACATGGCGGACGTCTCACCCACACGCACAAAACGTTTTGGGAACACATAGTGCGTACAGCAAAGGAGTGGAATTCCCTGCCGGGTTCTGTGTTTCCTGATAGCTAGGTACAACTTGGGAGCCTTTTTAGACAAGAGTGAATAGGTTGCTTTTAGGCAAGCGTGATCCATTTTAGACCGCATTATCGCTTACTATCAGGTGAGATAGTGGTCAAACGCGAGCCGAAAAAAGTAAAAAAACAAAAACTATACTCCACCAAAGAGTTCTTACACTAAACCTATGTTACGGGAGGTTTCGAGTCTATATTTCAGTAAGGTGTCCCAACACTAAATCTGTGTTTAGGTAGGATTCCAGTCCAACCGGTTGCAGCCTAATCAATATTATGGTACTTATGTATTCAATACTTCTTGCACACAAATGTTAGAGGCGGAATTAATGCCTTACATTTTCTACCAGTCAACCTTTTGGGATGCAGAGACACCTTAGTGGTACTCACCAACTGAATTGTAGATGTCGGGTCTGCACTCGCTCCATATTAAATACTGCTACAGCTGCGTTCTAAAAGATTGAAAGCCGCTCCAACGAAATAGCTCTGAGAAATTACTGGTAAAAATAAGGGCCAATTTGTCAGTAATCAGATAATGATTACCTTAGGAATAGAAATGTCAGTCTAACAGTGATTGCACACAAAATGAAATATGTCAATGAAATATGCGCTGAGTCGAACGTTCTCTGTTACCTACGTGCAGCACCTTCTCTATAGGCTGTGATCAAATGTCTATGGCTATTTTTTGCACAGAAAGCCTGCCCTTTACATAGTCAAGCTCTATTTCATCTTCATCACTTTAGGTAAAAGATATCCACTGTGAGATTTAGGCCGGAGGCAGTTTATCCTGTTCATTCTATCTTTGAAAACATAAGGGTTGTAAGCGTTCGGAAACACAGACGCAGACAGAGAGTTCGTCTAATTTGCTGTGTGCATTATGAAAGACGCTTGGAAGCGCTTAGTGAATTGGTGGAATAGCAACAAGGTAGGGATGGTAAAAGGTAAAAGGGGGCCGGTGGGATGAGCTTGTAGAGTTCTTGGACACACTCTCCGAAGTAAAATCTGTAGAAGGCCGACAAGCAGGCACCCTTGGCATGCTCTTGACCTTGATCACGCCTGACGGAAAACGATGGACAAGGTCTAGGATGGAACGAGCGTGCCCAGAAGATGCCTGTTCACTCTTTTTTTGAAGGCAGACGGGTTATACAACATACTGTGAATATGAACACAGACGCTGGCAGGGCAACGCCTGGCGTTTAAATTCTTCCAGTACATCCAAAGGTTATCTGGTAGATATCACTCTCAGCGATAAGAATTAAGTTTGTGTAAAAGCGTTGCGTGCGTAAGAATATATTATTCTAACAGCACGTCGCCCGTCATTTTGTTTGCGCAATTTTCTTCAATCTCTATTTTTTTCTTAAACAAATTATGGCTTTTGTTACTCTTTATGATAACTTAGCTTTCTATCACTACGTATTATTAAAAAAGTCCTCTGCCACGTCTGTCTGTTCACAATATGCTGTTTTAACCAATGGATAGAGTGGTTCTTGAGGAAGGTTTTAGTATATTTTTTGTCAAGCGGGCAAAGCCGGGGGCATCAGCTCCTTGGTGATAAAATTGTTAAAATCCGTCTCATAGTTTCGGAGCCTATTCGGTATAAATAAACAAACATAGAAAAAAACTATCCTCTGTATAATATTAGTATAGTATTATTTATATTAGTATATTACCTACTCCAAAATAGTTATATAAGGTATACAATTTTATTATTTCATCAATCTTTCTAACTACAAGAGAAACCTTTGAGAGGCCTAGACACTGTCTGAACCTGTTCTTCATCAGCTTATCATATTCATGGAAGCCTGTTTACGCATTTTAAACATAGGTCTTACTTCACGTCAAGAAAATCTTGATTGATAGTTAGAATACAGCACTTATTTCACTATTATTAAAGATGGACATCTAAATTTCTCTTAAACAAAATCAAAAAGAATTCATATTGTTTTCAGAAACCTAATTCTTCATATTTCAAGAGCAAATTCGCAATAAGTTGCGAAAATCATCACTTCGCTAATTTGTTGGTTTCGTTAACGGTTTTATGTGTATGTTTGTATTAAATTATAAATTTATTTATTTATTTTATTATTTATGTGCACGCATAAAACAGTAAAAGTTAACATTATAAATTAATATAAGTACAAAGCAACTGCTTATTTCCAATGAACTAGTATTTAGTTGCCCCGGCAACTAAATTGTAAAGATTTAAGAAAATAAACACATTTTTTTTTTGAACTTTCTTCGAGCAGACCTGCAAAAGTAGAAATGAGAAATAGATGTCGACAATAGTGTGTAAGAACAAGCGAAAAGGAGTCTGCAAGGCCTTAAAATTAAAGTTAAAAATAAGTAAATACGAAAATATAAATTTTATTTTTTTGTCTCTGTTTGTCGATCCTTTAAGTTGCACTTACCATGTCGACTGGCACAAAATACCTGAGGGATCACAAGTCCGCTAGTGTATAAAGTTTGAATGAACAAATAAATATTTCCACAGAAAATAAGAACGAACTTTCCAGTCTGTAGAAGATCCGTCTTCCTTAACACGACTCTTTTTTATCCTATCTAGTAGCTCTAGCAACTTTATGATCCTCTATTGCACTACTAAAGCAAAGAGCCAGATAGGTAGCCTTTAACACCACCTAAAGAAACAAATCTAATTTAAGATTTCTTGAAAGTGTTCCAGTTTTATTTTCCCTTGAGCCTTTTGCAGTATTGTACCGTTTACAGTCGAACCGTGACCAGAAAAGTTGGCAAAATAAAAGTAGAACTATAAAAGAGCTATAAAAGTTAATGTCAGTTTTTCGGAGCCGTGATAGGTTTTAGGTGTATGGTAAAACGCGATGTTGTGGTGGCACGCACATATACCAAAACTATAAGTAACTTATCGATATTTTTTTGACGACACGGTTGGCGCAGTGGTTGAGCGATCGGGTGCTGCGTCGCGTATCGTGGGTTCGATTCCCGCACGGAACAATTAGGCATCTGTATGGCCTACAGATAGTAGTCCCGGGTCTGGCTGTCTGTGTATGTGACTTTGTATGTTTGTAAAGCACCCACGATACATGGGAAATTCCTTGTGTGGGGCAACGTTTTTTTTTTTTTAAAGAAAAAAAATATTACATAAGTACTAGCTTTTTGCCTGCGACTTCGTAGGTCCATATCCCGATTTTCCCGTTTCCTTAGCAATTTTTGGAATCCCCTTTCCCCTCTAAGGAGTGCACAAAAACTTCGTGCTAAATTTCAGCTTTATACGACCAGTAATTTTGGCTGTGTATCGTCTGTCAGTCACTTTGTTGCTCAATCACTCAATCATGGTTTTTTTTCAATATACCCAGATATTCACCAGAGTCACCAGAGGGCTGCGCCTTTTTTTCGGTCATAGAATCAGCATTGCCATTCAACGCCCTACCCTAACCCTGCCAGTGTTCTGGGCTATTTTATTTTTTTGTCAATGGTGTGATGTTTCTTTACGCCTGGTTTATTTATATTTATTAAAGTTGTTACTTCAAGTTACATCTGAAAATAGTATATTTTGACATTAAATTTTCTAGCCTGTTTCCAACTTCATCTGGTTCAGTTTTTTTTTAATATTAGGCACACGTTTGAGCACTATCTCACCTGATGGTAAGTGCAAGTAAGAGCACTCTTGCCTAAAGGTAAGGTTGTCACTACCAGAAAACACAGACTCTGGCAGGGAATTCCACTTCTTACCTGTACGCTCAATGAATGTGTTCCCAAAATGTTTTGTGCGTGTGGGTGGCTGTCCATCCTGTACCGGTGGCGCATCATCTTACATCTTGTGGTACGGTGATAAAAAGGGCTAGGCGGAATCAAACTTTGAAATTTCTTCGCACATTTCCCAAAAAGCAACCCATGGAAAATCGACAGGCTAGCAACTCGGCGTCGATAGCTTCAGTGTACTAGCAACTGAGTACCCATATTTTACGTGAAGCACCAGCTTAGCTGATCTTCCCAGCCCATTCCTTCTAAAGACTGGTGTAATTTTAGGTGAAGCACCAGCTTAGCTGATCTTCCCAGCCCATTCCTTCTAAAGACTGGTGTAATTTTAGGTGAAGCACCAGCTTAGCTGATCTTCCCAGCCCATTCCTTCTAAAGACTGGTGTAATTTTAGGTGAAGCACCAGCTTAGCTGATCTTCCCAGCCCATTCCTTCTAAAGACTGGTGTAATTTTAGGTGAAGCACCAGCTTAGCTGATCTTCCCAGCCCATTCCTTCTAAAGACTGGTGTAATTTTAGGTGAAGCACCAGCTTAGCTGATCTTCCCAGCCCATTCCTTCTAAAGACTGGTGTAATTTTAGGTGAAGCACCAGCTTAGCTGATCTTCCCAGCCCATTCCTTCTAAAGACTGGTGTAATTTAAGGTGAAGCACCAGCTTAGCTGATCTTCCCAGCCCATTCCTTCTAAAGACTGGTGTAATTTTAGGTGAAGCACCAGCTTAGCTGATCTTCCCAGCCCATTCCTTCTAAAGACTGGTGTAATTTTAGGTGAAGCACCAGCTTAGCTGATCTTCCCAGCCCATTCCTTCTAAAGACTGGTGTAATTTTAGGTGAAGCACCAGCTTAGCTGATCTTCCCAGCCCATTCCTTCTAAAGACTGATGTCATTTTTGAAGTGAAAACTCCTTTAGCGGCGTTGAGCACTTTTCTCGGGATGGGTATAAAATGTTAAACTCGCGTCAGGACACGTGACCTGTTCGAAAATTAGTAAGACGGATGTTTCAAAAATACACAACGTTAATGTTCAAGTTTTCACTTCTGCCGGCACTCCCGGAGTGCAACCTGTTTTTTTTTGCTACTAAATACGTAACAATCGTCAAAGATGTACGAATTACAGCCGAGCCTGCTTAACGAAGGTCACACAAGTATATGGTATAAATATAATCCCCTTAAAGGCTCAACTGTTTAAAGGTTAGGTTACCCATTTCTGAAATAGATAGGTGAGTTTGGCGTTGAAAGGCGTGGGCGCATTTCTGAATTTACCTTCGTTTCAGTAAAGCTTGCGTTTAAGAGAAACGATGGATGTGTAGGCGTTTCCAATTCCCAGCCGCAGAGGGAGGTGATATTGGATATGCCTCTAAATATTGGCGAACACATTGAACCTTTCATCGTTCTAAAAGAGTCTCCTCCACAGCTTCACTCAGCTCACTTTAACTGGATGAGCAGTGAGCTTGGCAGTGATTTGAAGGAAATTGTAATCGTCAATTAATACAATATCTATTTCCATTGTTTCCATTTTAACAATCATTGGCGTTACAATTAGCATATTGAATGCATTAAATATTGATCAGTTGAAATGTAAAAAAATATCTTCATTTAAAGATCTAATAACTAATATAATTAAAAAACACACACATACATCTATAGATAATATAATTTGTAATGATTTTCAAATATCCAGGGTAAAATCACCAGTAACTGGCCACTTAAGTGCCAGTCATTGAAAAAGTCCGTGAAAAATCAAAATGTGTAAAGAAATAATTATTTTTAATTAGTTTCAGATGAAGCGTCGATTAGTTTATCGACATCTATGTGTAAATAATTAAATAAAACAGAATTACGTAGAAATAGTTTAATCAAATGAAAAAGTATAAATTTTAAGTACCTACGTATCTATCACAGATTGCTTAGTAAGACCAGTAACTAAAACTGTGTTTATATCTTCGACCAATCCGCTTCAAGTAATCTCCAACTTGTTTCTTATGACACCAGAGGATAAAGAGGGATATCCCCTGCAAAGCTTGGGTCTTCGTCCAGAATTTATTGTTAGAAACAAGCGATTAAGGAAAATTTGTGCGTAACACGTTACACCTCGAAAACCTGCCATGCGTTCACGGCTATTAAGACTTCTGTAAATTTCCCTTGAGATGTCTTAAGCTGGGCTTTGTATAACGGAGCCATTATCAGCAGCGTAGATTTGTCTTGTACTATTAACATTGTTCTGCTCGAAGAAATCGACTCAATTCTTGCAGCTGCTATAATTTCTATGTTTTTTCCACTTTGACTATGTATATACTTAGGATGATGTTGAGGCTGCTTCGTTGGTGTGTTGTGTCTGGAATATTAGAGCTATATCATTTGTATAGGATTTTATAATATCATTGGCAAACAACCTTTTCCGAAGAATGTATACGTGCTGCAACTAAACTTAAATTTTGAATCACACAGGACCTGACTCTACTTTGGAGCTCTTCTCTTAAGCTAGTAAATTAAGTAGTCAATCTAATGTATCTGAAACAATTCTTTTTTTATACTTCACTATCGTGCAGATCAATTTTATCATCAAATTCAATTTTTTTTTGTTCTTGTGCATATGTTCAGTGTCTTAAATGCATTATAATCCTCATTCCTCCTCCTCATTCATCCTTATTAAAGACCTCTTTGGATGTAAAATCTTCTTCTTTAACAGTCAGTTTGACGCTGTCAAATCTTTATTCTTTAATTTTGAGCGTACTTTTTTTCTGTCTTTTTCCCATACAATCTTCAAGTCGACTGTTTTCCGATGATTTCTTCCATCGGAAATTAAAACGTGCGTTCCTTCGATTTTCAATTGGGCGTAATCAAATGAACGTATGTCTTTGGGGATAATAGAATTCCTTGCTTTAGGCCTGACATGATAAATGTCTCGGATTTGCGAACTAAGGGTCTGCTGGCTTTGTGTTATGTGCAAAATTATGTCCTTTGTCTTATTGGTTTCGAAGTTTTAAGTACTATTGATGGTATTGCGGCCTTTTAGAGTTCCGTACACAAAGGGTAACCAACGGAACCCAATTACTAAGCCTCCGCTGTCCGTCCGTATGTATGTCAGCGGACTGTTTCTTAAAAACCGTATTAGGATGGCAGTTAAAATTTTCACAGTGTGTATTTCCATTGCCGCTATTACAAAAAATGTTGTTGAGATGTTTTGCAAAGAAAGTTTGGTATGTGATGTTGTTAAGACGGTTTAATGAGATAATAACGGAGAATCAGACATTTTTCCTTCCGAGATATTTCTTAAAGATAGATATAAGGACGTTTTCGCTTCTGACGTCAAGAAAATCTACGAGAATTTTCCCATATAAATAACAAGAGACCTAGTCTTGTCGATGTACTACCGAAATTCCGACAGCTTAATGAGTTTTCGTGCCCTAAAGGAACAAAAAGATAAAGTTTGTTATTTTTATGCGAGAAAATGCCAACTGAGTTTAATGAACCCCATCCGGCACGTGTCATTACAGAAAATATTTTAATTTCGCCCTTAAAACGAAAACTCAAAGTGGCGCCATAAAGAATAAATTAACGCAGGCCCAGAAGCAATCAAAAACCTATATAAAACGGTCATAAAAACTTAGAGGAATGGGACCAAGCAGGAACCTCAAAATAAAGAAGTCTATTAAAAGAAGAACTTAATGGAAACGCAAATTTGAGTTTAGAAACGGTAAGAATGACAAATAATTTGTTCGACAATATTAAAAAAAAGGGCGATTGATTCACTAAAATGATTGATTGACAAAAGGATTGAAAGGGTTGTTAATTGGGGCTCTTATAATCATAATAATATTACTATGTATTGTTTTATTTATGTGCTGTGTACTCCAGAAAGTGATAAATTCACAATAGATGTATAATTTATTTTATGTATAAAGGCCAAGTGGGAGTCGGATTCTCACACGAAGGGTTCCGTACGATAAAACAAAAAAAAAACACGTTCCTTTATTTTTTTTGTTGTTATAGCGGCACTACACACTCTGTGAAAATTCCAACTGTTCATCTATTACGGTTCTTGAGATACAGCCCGCTGATAGACAGACGGACGGACGTATGTGTGTGTGTTCCGTTTGTTGCTTTTTGGGTACGGAACCTAAAAAATATACAAGTAGGTAGCAGAAAAGAAGGATAACTCAATTTTGGTTCATATTCTGGAACACAGATCAACAACCTAAAAATAACTTAAGTCGAAAAGACAAGTGAAAGAGTGTTTCATTTTCTTTTGTTTCGTGGTTCTCGTATTTTTTTCGGTCAATTTTTAGAGACGGTAATTTAAGGCGTTGGTGACGAAAATAGAAACGATTTGGATATAATTGATCGTGTTTTGTCCAAAGATAGACTACTAACATAAAATATTGTGGAAGTAATTTTCAAATAATGACTTTCAGGAAACATAGCGGTTATGAAATACTATAAATAAGCCGATTATTTAAATAATTAGCTTCGTTTTTAAACTCTGTAGCTTCTTTCTGCCAGTGGCTTGGCAGCGTAAGGCTGTGATCGATTCTATTGGGTCCTTCTATTAGTGGATACCAATAGAATAGCTTTATTTACCGAGATAGGTAAATTAAGCGATTCTAATTCATTCTTAACAAACATATCCCTCGCATCATCGCAAGTATCTGGTTGAAAAGCAGCCAAAACACTGGGAATTATCCCACGGCTACATTATGTCTGGGATAAAAAGTCTCTCATGCTCAAAGACATGGTCTACCTGATTGCCAAGTTTCTTTCCAACCTATTCAGCTGTTAAGACGACTGTAAACTGAAAGGTAAGAGAGATACAGAATGACAGACAGTGCTACTTTCGCATTTATAATGTTAAGTATGAATTATGTTTGCGGAATCAGTAGGCTAATTCACGTAACTAAATAAGTGCTGTTGCAGTGCAGTTTAAGTTACGCTTCGATCAAAACAACGCTTTTTGTATGCTCTACCGCTGTCAGACACGCTCGCGTCAAGTGCGCGTCACGCGGACGCAATAATGGCATTCTACTGTTGCGCGTCTTTGGTGTGTGTTTCGGAACGCAACGTGATCGGTATTCTAATATTTGTTTGACGTCCCAAAATGACAGCTTATAAGCTTAATTTTAATTTTTAATATTATAATAACGTCTATATTCATTGAAATTTATTCGTTTCTAGTCGATTATTTAGTGAACAATATTTTTTCTCTCTACCGTCAGTAAGTTTGGTAGTTTGGTTGTCGTGCAATTGACGTGCAGTTCACGCGTAGTTTACGCGCAGTTCGAAGATTACAAGAATACCGTTTATCACTCGAACTTAAACTTAATTGCAACTGCACTAAAACTTAATCGGTGCGTCATAACATTATGTGAATTAGCCCTCAGTTTGAAAGAGTCGATGCGTCTTGCAATGCAAAGGACATTAACAGGAACACGGACGGGTTTTAATTAATAATAGTCTGACACTCCCTTCTGCTCCACCCAGCGTGGGAGGAGTCATTTGATGATATCCTATCCTTTAAAAAAATATCAAAAACATTGATTGTGAACCTAACAAGTCTTATTAGCTCTTTTGTAAAGACGCAAACAAAAAAGAAAAAAAAACCAATATAATTTTCTATGGTAAAAAATAATATCTCCAGTGGAAAATCACTTGGTTTTATTACGAGACGAATTTCTTAGAGCTACGCCTCAGAAGATTCAAGTAATATCACTTTAATATATAAATCTTTGAATACAGGCATACAAATAGGTGTATACTTTATTATAGACATATTAGCCCTTTGAAGGTGTATAATTCGCAAGAAATGTGAGATTTCTTTATCCATTTATATTTTTTTTAGAGATTTTGTAAATACAAATCTATATTTCTCGGTAAAGTGTTTTCTATACTAAGAACATTGATGTTTTCTTGAAGACGTAAGCACGTTAAAAAAGATAAACATTTCGTACATATTTATACTTATGTATATTTTTAAGAGCTGTTTGAATCCTAAAAAAGCTTCTGAAGGTTTCATAGTATTTGTGGTTTACTCCAAAAAAAACGTCACGAATTTTAAATCGCTAATTTAGTAGAATCATAATATTAATCATACACCAAACTGTCCAATTGCATTTTTATCTTTATCGCTAATGCATTAGGTTTAAGATTGATTGAAAAAATTTGACAGTGTCGGGTAGCGTGATGTGCTTTCTGATTCTGCTAAAGTGGCCTTTTTAGACCCGAAAAACGAAAGATATTTTTTAATATTACTTGGGGCTTCTAAATTCATGCAATCTCTCAACATCACGAGTCAAAATAGTATAACAGCATCTATCGAGGTGGAGCGAACTGAAATATAAAAATGTGACAGTTTAAATTTCGATTCCTAAGGGCGAATGTCAGTGACAATGTTCCGTTGCTCTTGAATTCGGTGTTACTTGCTTTTGCTTATGGCTTCACTCAAGTCCAAGTCGATAAATAATAATAATAATAATACCCTTGGACATTTCACACAACGCCATGTAGTCCCAAGCTAAGCAACCTAATGCTTGTGTTATGGTAACGAGATGGCTGATAAATTACTTATATAATTTTTAATTTTTGTAAATATATGCATATTATAGGTAGAAAACACCCAGACTCGGAACAAATACATATAGGTCGTACAAATGTTTGTTCCGTACGGGAATCGAACCCGCGACATGCTGCGCAGCAGTCAATCGCTCAACCACAGCGCCAACCGTGTCGTAAATTACCCCAAAGTAACATAATTATATTATTCTCGGGGTAAAAATTTTCCTATGTCCTAATTCAAGTTTTGTCTCGTAAAAGTCGTAAAAGATTTATTTGGTTTGGTTCAGTAGTTTCTATTTTTTGTAAATTTTTGCTTGTTTCAATGACGTCGTGTAAGTTAATTGAAAAATAACAATTTTTACAACAAAAAAAAATATAACCGACTTGCAAACAAAACACTTCAAAGTACTTATAAAATAATTTTAAAGTCTGAAATCGGTGTTAATAAACAAAAGAAAAGACCCCGATTTCCGTAATAAAAGTTATTTTATACTTTATTGTGTTTTTTTTGGAAGTTGCTAATATTTTTCTAAACTAAAAAAGTGTTAGAAAATTTTATCAAGGTACCGACCAGTTTTAACCCACGGTTTTGTTACCGTGGTCCAGAAGTACCGATATTTTTTAATAGAAGCTTTCTAGTACTTTCCCAGTTGCTTATATACTTTATCTATCTATAATTTAAAAAATTGTAAGTATCGAATCATTTATCAAAGATTATCTCTTACAAACATAATATATATAAAACGTTGATAAGACAAGCACCGGTCGTTGACCCACAAAGGTTCAATATTGGTTCGACACAGGAATCTCATCACTAGAAACTTTCAGATTCCAACTGTCCTGGTTCGTACCGATCCGTTTTCAATTAAACTCGTATCTAATTAACCATGTGAGGGAAATTATAAGAAATTGCAATCAATTAATGCGAGTTCATACATCTGTGGTCCAATCCTACTAATTTTCAAGCAACTTTCGCATTGTGAACGTTCCTAAATTATCATAAGCTGATAAATTTTTTGTTTTTAGAATTATTATCCTAGTTGTTATCCGAACAGTTACATTTGATTCCGTGACCAGGATAGGTCGAGCTCTACGGGAACACGCGTTGGAGGGGCGTGTTTCTCCCTCCTTCTCGGGAAGAAGAAAATTCTGAATAAAAAAAACAATATTTTATCAGCCTTGGTAACTTAGGAACAGTCACAGCATGTCAGTCGCAATGAGTCAAAAGATTTTTCACAAATTTTTGACAGATTGCGACAAATAATACGAATGCGAACGTTGCTTATAAATTAGTAAAATGGGCACTCCGGTTGAAAATTTCAGTATTATAAATACTGAAATTTTCAACCGGAGTGCCCATTTTACCTTTTCTGACAATTTTTGGAATTAAATAAATAGTGAGAGTTTTGCAAATGTACCATGTCTGTTATGTACAGTAACTGCGATCAAACCAATAAAAAAATACAACAGAATTGAGAACCTCCTCCTTTTTGGGAAGTCTGTTACAAAGCTCATTCGTGAGTGCAGGTGGAGTGTTTTCTTATTAATTAATTTTACATTATTATCAATACCCTAGTCTGAAAGCTGTCTTTTTTCTCTCTCTCAATCTTTATCAAACTGTATTGTACTGGGAAAAGGACTCCTCCACAACATACCACTCGTCTCGGTAATTTGCCTTCTCTGAACAACTCGTAAATGTCTCAAATTCGTCAATCCAGATCCGATTGAGTATTTTGTCCTTTTCTTATTCATTATTTTCCATTAAGTTTCCAAACCTCAATAGTGGACTTAAAAAACACATTTAACTCTAACCGTCCAAAAATTTAAACTTTTGTAGAGTAGAAGTATCAGTTGTTTTCCAGTTTGTTTAAAACATTACAGGCTTGAATCACCTGATTGTCTGATAAAAAAAAAAACTTTTTACAAAAAAATACAACCGACTACCAAATAAAATAAAACACTACAAAGTAAAAAATAACTTTAATTTCGGAAGTCGGTGTTTTTGTTAGTTTCTTCGTATTTTGGCACCGACTTCCGATATTAAAGTTATTTTTTATTTTTAGTGGTACCCCACACCTAACAACACCACTGCAAAATCGCAGAAAAGCAAAATACCCAATTTCGATTACTTGAATAACATAAAACCATCATCCAAGTAAACGAATTCCAGCTATTTTTATTTAAGATCCAAAATTCGTATCCGATTTTGATAAAACTTAAATGGGACCAATCTGCAAGTTCTGTTCAGATAAAATAAGAATTTTACAAATCGGTTCATAATTGACGGAGTGATGAAGTCACAAACATAAAAAAATACAACCGAATTGAGTATCTCCTCCTTTTTGGGAAGTCGGTTAAAAAGATGATTCATTGCTTCGGAAGGCACGTATAAGGCGGTGGACCCGGCCATCAAGTGGCGGTCGTCAAATAAACCATGTTAGAGCTCTTGAGGCGGTTTAGAAACTCTGACACTAGGGTGTGTGACGACACGGTTGGCGCAGTGGTTGAGCGATTGACTGCTGCGCAGCATGTCGCGGGTTCGATTCCCGCACGGAACAAATGTTTGTACTGCCTACTAGTATTTGTTCCGAGGCTGGGTGTTTTTCTATCTATAATATGTATGTATTTACAAAAAAAAAAAAAATGTATGTAAGTAGTTTATCAGCCATATCGTTACCATAACACAAGCATTAGGTTGCTTAGCTTGGGACTATATGGCGTTGTGTGAAATGTCCAAGGATATACCGCGTGTATCTGACATCGACGCACAAATGATTTCCATGGGTCCGGGGCATGATTCTGGACACCCTAGACTCAGAATTTTTCGTCGGCTTTTTTCTCATTTTTTATTTTTTTCAAGGGTTTTTTTACTTTAGACTGCTCATAATCGTTATTCTGACCTAACCCAATGAGATTTTTAATAAAAAAATAATTAATTAACTACTTTCATTAAAAAGAACAATCTGAATAAAGCCACAAATAGATATCAGCTCAGCTGAGCTGATACTTTGTGGTACTCTTGAAAAAAATGAGAAAAGAACCGACGAAAAATTCCAACACTGGGGTGTCCAGAATCATGCCCTGGACCCATGGAAATCGTTTGTGCGTCGATGTCAGATACACGCGGTATTATTATTATTATAGGGTGTGTGGGTTCCTTAGACCTTACTGCCCATACTATAAGAAGAAGAATCAAAAAGGGAAATATTTATTTCTTTCGACGGTACAAATTTTAATCTCAGCGAAGACACAATTCTCGCTCACAAGTACGTTTGGTATAGTAGCTATACCGAACCGTTTTCGCTCAGTTGACTCCAACAAATTGCGCGAGACGATAAGAGATTGATCCAGTGTTTTCCTTTATTCTCGAATCAGTATGCAAAGTTGCTAGCTCCACTTTAGAGATATCAGCTTCCCAGTACATTTGAAGTATCTAGTTCGACGGATCGGAATAAACCAGTTTTCTGTTGTTTATTTGAAAGGTTTCATGTCTGGGACAGGATGGGTTGTATTTGTACGGTACATAGTGGCACTTTTCAATAATAATATTGGATACCTACTACGAATATCATCAATTATAGTCATCATTAAACACCGCTGAAAAACGTCCAATACCGGACATAGGCCTCCCCTAAGTGTTACCACAATAATTACTGGACCTTAGGATCTCGCATCCATCGGTTACCCGCTAAGAATATATCTTGCATCAAACCTATATCTTAAAAAACTATAATTATTTTTATTTACATTCATGGTAGATTTTAATAATTTTGTTTTAAAACATTCACGTCATCATTTGCCTTTTCCCAACTCTATCGGGGTCCACTTCAGCATTTTATTTCAGTGCAGTAAACTTCAGTAAAGTACTTGAAGTTCAAAAAACATTATGCATTAAAATTCATCGAAACATCTACTTAATGTGGCAAAATGATTTATAATTTAATTTCCTGAACACATTAAACATATAAATAGTTTAGTTGATAGTCCGTTACAAATTTAATTGTGATGGAATAACCATGTGTGGACTATTATATCTACGAGCCTAAACCCAATCTATAAAAATGTGTCCTCACTTTCATACCATTTACTAAAGTAAACAATAGAGTGCCATCAAATGTTATTTTTAGGTCAACGCAAAATATAATGGATCCGCACAACATTGGACAGAATTTTATCGAACTCCCTTTTTATTAACCGACTTCCCAAAAAGGAGGAGGTTATCAATTCGGTTACAACCGAATTGATAACCTCCAACCGAATTGAGAAGAATTGAATTGATAAACTGTAAAAAAAAAAAACATACAAGTATGTTTTTTTTTTTTTTTTATGTTTGTTACCTCATAACTCCGACAATTATGAACCGATTTGAAAAATTCTTGTTTTATCTGAAAGGATATACTTGCAGATTGGTCCCATTTAAATTTTATGAAAATCGGTTACGAACTTTGGATTTTAAATCGAAATAGCTGGAATTCGTCTACTTGGATGATATTTTTATGTCATCCAAGTAATCGAAATTGCGTATTTTGCTTTTCTGCGATTTTGCAGTGGTGCTGTTAGGTGTGGGGTACCACTAAAAAGTGAAAAATAAAAAACTTTTTACAAAAAAATACAACCGACTTCCAAAAAAAAAACTTTTTACAAAAAAATAAAAAACTTTTTACAAAAAAATACAACCGACTTCCAAAAAAAAAACACTACAAAGTAAAAAATAACTTTAATTTCGGAAGTCGGTGTCAAAAAACGAACAAATTAACAAAAACACCGAGTTCCGAAATTAAAGTTATTTTTTACTTTGTAGTGTTTTTTTTTTTGGAAGTCGGTTGTATTTTTTTTTTAAATTTCATAAAATATGTTTGGGTGTGATTCTTTATGATATTTGCGTTGGATATTTTTTTATTATTTGAGATGGGTTTACTCTTGACTAGTCTAGGTCAGAGATGTCAACTATAACTTGCGTTAACTATACTGCGAAAAAAATAAATAATGGAAATGTATTGGGACAGGAAGTTCCATTCTTACATACAGTGAAACAATTCCGTATCTTTATAATATTGTTTAAATAGACTTCATAAAGACAAATCAAAGATTTTAGGATAAAAACATACTGCACATTAAAATGTTTGTTCACTATAGGAGTAACTGATTCACAAAACTGTAATAAGTAGTCGATTATGTACCACGGGAATAAAATGTCTTATGTCGAGAGTTAACTCCCGAGCATATTGAGGGAGTTACCTAATTTAAGAAACCTGAGGGATTGAAGCTAGCTCAAGGCAAAAACCACGTTTAACCCTGAGGAGCATACCCTATTTTCATTTCAAGTTTTTTTGTACAGTATCAAGGTTTATGCCTTATACTAGATACTTGAATTCTCCGCCATTTCAGCAGTCATTTGTCCTCATTCACTCAAATGGAATTGTATCTACCTTTTAAAGTTAGGCACTTTTTGTAGATACTTCATCAATGGAGCTCCTAATTGGCTAGACTTCTTTTTACGGCCCGTTCTTAACAATACTTATTGCGTCTCTTCTATTATTGTTTATTTTTAATAAGATGTCGTTTTTGTTGTTTCTTTTGTTTTCGTTCATTTGTTTTACGAATTGTTCTTTTCAATGTTAGAGAGGTCTCAATCTATACTTTGTATCGTTTTTGCTGTATCTCGAAGTTTTGTTAGAAGTTTTTTAGTTTTAAGTTTGTTATTGCTCGCGATTTCGCTCACGTGAGCGATGCTTGTCGTCGACGATTGACAATAAAAAATATTTTGTGACATCCTAACTTAAGTAATGTTAATATGATTTTTATTTATTGATGATTTCATCTGTAAAACTCGACCTTTCGTACTAACAATTATATTATGTCATCACCATAATTATCAATAGGAACTCCAATATTAATTTACAACAACTTCAAACACCATTGCCATAATAATATTACTTGACACAACAAATTGATTCAACTTCATATAACAGCAATAATTATCCATTTGAATACTATTATTAAACAATAAGGCTACTTACATGAAATTATAGTACATAACCCTTTCCGCGAGGGTAGTTATAACTAGTTAGAAACACGCACATATATAATTAGAAGCACGCACGGTCTTAAAGACCTCGGCCGCGGTGCAGGGTTGAAATGTACAGTCAGGGACAGGTATGTCATATTCGTTGAGCGAAATTTAGTCATTTTGGTATGTTTTGTGTTTCGTACATTCGTAAAAAACGGAACCCTTATAGGTTCACTGGGGTGCCTGTCTGTCCGTCTATCACAGCCAGTTTTCTCTGGATCTACTGGATCGGTATACATATCGATGCCTTACGGCCAAAAAGGAATAAGTGACATTTTGTTTTGCGAAATCGACTTATAAATGATTTGAATCGGCTTCTCGATTTCAAGTCTAACCTATTTACGTCGATTTTACAAAAAAAAAAGTCGCTTATCCCTTTTTGGCCGTAAGACATCGATATGGATTTTTGTGACCAAAGTGTTTTGGTCACAGAAATAACTCAACATTTGAAATATTTATTTATTCGACGGTTCACGTGACCAGGCTGGGCTTTACTTCGACCAAAGAATCAGCATTGCCATTCAACGTGGCAATGCTGCCAGTGTTCTGGGCACTTTTGCCGTTGACAGCGATGTGGATTATTTTTTTGATGCTTACAGATTTATTTTGTTTTTATACGTATTTTTCTTGAATGTTTAATAAAATAACGTTTAATTAAAAAAAAAAAAAAAAAATGAAATCAATAGTTTAACATTCAAACGAAGCCAATTCCAGAAAATGTACTTCTTTATTATGTTACTAACTGTACAGTGTACAACGTTTTAAGTGCATCCCTCACGTTTGTAATCACATGTTGTGTAGCAATAATGTTTTGGAACACAATCGTTATGTAGAAGTGGGTGTGGTTTTTAAAGAAATTTTTACTTCCTGAGTTTTTTTACTTACTCAGTCTATTTTTACCACACACTTTTTTGGATTTCGTTTGAATTCCATGTAATTTGTCATATAATTATGATAATTTTCTTCCCATTAATCCTTGTCATCTTGGGTTGGGCGCAATATGTTTTCTTCCAATCATCCTTCCGCCTTAATAGCCTTATCTAATCTGTCTAGCCTTTTCATAGGCCTAGCTCTAATCTGTCTCCTGCTTGATAAGGAGAGAAGTGGAAATTATATTTATTTTTTCTACTCCTCCGCTGTACTCTTTTGATTAATTTCGTTGCGCGACTCATCGGGCTTCACTAGCTAGGAGTTTTTCTGGTGTTCACCACTGTTAATTCTGGCTTTCAGGAGTTGCAGTGGTTGGGAATGTGTGGCGGGCTTGCCACACATAAAAAAATAGCCTTTTCATATTATGTTAATTGACACCAGCCGGGGGATTTAAGAAGTTGCTTAATTTTACGCGATCCTTGACGTAGGTGGTTAACACCGGAGTGGTTTTAGTCAGTAAGAGACTGACAGACCCCTACGCCCACCCCATGGTGGAGGACTTCCAAGAGGATTTCCCCCCGCTATAAAAAAAGGCTAACTGGATGTAGCTGATGTGCACAACCCAGCGTTACGTTTCCCTCTATACTTTACGCCAGATAAACGTGGAATAAAGTACATTGACCCATATACATTTATTGACTTTCTTAAGATCAAAATCAGAAATAATGACATAAAGCTGTCCTGAATCGACTTCTATCGTGATCCTTTACGTTTTCTAATAATGAAAATCAGTTCTCAATTTATTGTTCTAGTATCTACGAAGAGATATTAGGGAAAGGTCAATGTACTTTATTCCACGTTTATCTGGCGTAAACTATAGCTAGATTGGTGACAGATGTTCTGGCTTCTGACTAGCCGCACCGACTTTCAAATATCTACAATTATAACAGCCAGAACCAACACTTAACAAACTTCCCAAGACACGAGTTTATATTTTGATATTTAAAATTTTCCGAGTGGAAGCATGCGGGGCCCGCACGGTGCGGGTGGTGAAATCGGTGCTTTCAAGCCTTTACTTTTGGGTAAACGCAGTGTTTGATCTTAGAAATTAACTGCGACTGCTACTGTATATGAAGTTCAATTCGTTTTTTATCCATGTTATGTTTATAATTCTATCGAAGACTTTGTCTCTGTCATTTCTGTCCTAGACTAGAGTCAAGAGGAGACCCATTTCAAGTAAAAAAAAAAGTTTCACAGAGCAAAATCTACTTGGAAAACTATTATTGTTTTATTCTTGATATCTTCTCGCCCACTATTATTAGAGGACTTATAAATAACACAAACTAATGAAATTATTGTGTGGGTATCTGTCCACCCCAGGCGATGTTATTTGAATAAGCACTACTAAATTATTTTGTCCTTAATTTGGAAAATACGTTGGCGGTATAGGTAGGTCAGTTTTTAGATAGGATACAAAAATATCACCAATTTTATCGAATGTAACTTTAGAAACGTCAATCTCAAATCACAATCTGAATTGTAAACAATTTTCCTAAAATGTCACGACGCCGATGTTCAAACAATCTTGAATTTTTTAGAACGTTTTGGGCGTTTATTTCCAATGAAAATGTAGACTGAACTGTTATTTTCTGTATTTTCTTGGTACGTCGAATGAATTATTTCATACTTACATTACCAAGGAAAAGAAAATGTCATCATCTAACTAGCCATTTCCCAACTATATTGAGGTCGGCTTCCATTCAAACTAGGTTCCGCTGAATACTAGTATTTTACGAGGAACGGCTGCCTACCAGACCACCACAACCCATTAACTGGGGTAACATGGTACTCCTTGGCAAGATTGGAGTCAGATTTTCTGACTTCTGACTATCCGTAACGACTGCTAAAGACATCTACAAATGACAGCCGGGACCAACGGCTTAATGTGCTTCCCGAAGCAGGAAGGAATCTGTTAGGATAGTCATCCATCCACAGAACGACCTCGGCAAGCGTTGCTTAACCTTGAAGGTCGACCCGTGCGGCTGTTATACTTCAGCCACAAGCTTCTCCAAAAAAGAAACTTTTGAGAAAAAGAAAATGTATTCGTAAATTATTAAGCGGAGACTTTAAGTACAATCTGGTAGAAGTTTTCCAAAATTTATTCTGGTGTAAAACCTGGCATCGTGAGTTATGTCGCGCGGGAAACTTTGAGGCACACGTACTCCAAGGTAGGAATTAGGTCAGACGTTAGTCACTCCCGCAGAATGATAAATCAGTTTGTTTTTGGCAGAATTTATCAAAATTTTCATCATTGTGTTATGAAAGTTTTTTTGTTGTGCAAACTTAAAGTCGTTAGCTTTTCGAAAAAAAAAAAAAACATGAAATGAATATACACCGTGTTCTTCACGGTTTCCTTAAACTTAAGCAAATGCTTATATAGCTTGAACAAATCAAATCCAACAGGAGTACTTATAAAGGCTTAGTTCCAAAGATATTTGTAATTTCATTTAATTGAGTTATTCAGTATGAAACGGTCATAAATATGTGGCCTATGTTGCCGCTTAGTGCAATTCAAATGAAAAATCTATCAAATGCTATTTGAATTTCATTTGTTTTTCGTTGCCAATTCGGATAAAGAAGCATGCATATCGGGTGATTGACGTCTTTATCGTCCATAATCAAAAATGCTTGTTTTCATGTTCTGAACATCCGGTTAAAGTTTATTTATATATAACGGAACATGGTGTATATAAAATTGTTCCATTGGTGTTTGATTAAATGACTGATAGACAACAGCCGAAACTACAGGTCGTAGAAAGCTTAAATATACAATGTAGGTTTTCAACTGTATCTGAGATTGTGAGGAGTTCTTTCTTCAATCTTCTCTTCTCGTACTACTCGGCTCCGACTTAATTCAAATGTCAATATAATTTGACTTGTTTTTTTCTTGCCTTTCGTCACTATCCGTCTCTTTTAAGCCACGGACACGAACTCAGCGGGGGCGGCAGCGACGCGGGCTGCTCCATATTAATTTATGATTTTAACGCGATCAGCGGCGCGTTCAAATGCATAGATTTACATTGAACTGATCCCGCCGCCGCTGCCGCCACTCCTTGCCCTCTGAGTGCATGACCGCGGCCTTAGAATCTACTCAGTTATTAAATAAGGTTGGCCGACTACGTTTATCGAGTTTTAACCACTACGTTTTTCCGTCAAGACGCTGTCTGGCTGTTTCACAAAAAAGTCGCACAAAAAGACGTACCTAGAGCAAATTAATTTACAAGAAGTTTTTTTGAAGGATAAGATCCATCGTAATTATCCGGATAAGAACTAGTCACTGACATAGCTTGCTAATGGACTAGTAGTTTGTAGTATTATAGTCGGGTTTTCCTCTTGATAGCATGCTCGCACAGTGTCAGTACGTTTCAATTATAAAAAATAATAGTAGCTTTGTACAGTGACTTACCTTTGCCATAAATATATCGCATGTATCAGACATATTTCCGGAATTAAAAGTAAATTATGACACTCAACAGATGGAATGACTTCCTAAAAGTGAAATAATTTTCGTAATCAGATCAGGGGGTCTGTTAGAATAATAAAATTAACCACACAACAATCCGTCAAATTTTATTTTCATTTTTATCGCTAACGCATTAGGTTTAAAGTTGATTGGGAAAATGTGACAGTGACGGGTAGCAGTGATAAGCTTTCTGATTAAGATAAAATGGACTTTCTAGACCTGCAGCAGGTACGTCCAGGGATAACTTTTTGTCTCTCTTACTCACTCACTTTCTCTCTGTACTTAGCCTTATCGTCGGCTTTTCTCGTCACTCTTCGCCAAATGTATCTGTTCTGGGTCGTCGTTTAAGATGGATATTTTTCATTAAAAAAAACAAACCAACAAGTTTAGTAACTTTAGATTAAATATAAACACTTACAAATAAAATTACTACGACGAACATAAATATTTCAAAACTCACCTCAGTAACATAACTCCTCAAAACTTATAATTATGCGGTACTAAAGTTATTTGTTATTTGTTACTACGGCAACTTATTAATTGAATTAGAAACTTATTAAACCTGATATTGATATTTTATACGTAGAAGTTGTATTAGCTAGTTTTTTATAGGATTCTGGCTTTTGATGTAGGTACGAATAATAATCATTGGTTGGCAATTAGTTTGATTTTCTGAAGTAAAATTGGCAAATGGAAAATTACTATTTTTTATTTTTAACCGACTTCCCAAAAAGGAGGAGGTTATCAATTCGGTTGTATTTTTTTTTATGTTTGTTACCTCATAACTCCGACAATTATGAACTGATTTGAAAAATTCTTGTTTTATCTTAATGGATATACTTGCAGATTGGTCCCATTTAAATTTTATGAAAATCGGTTACGAACTTTGGATTTTAAATCGAAATAGCTGGAATTCGTCTACTTTTTTTTATTTTTTTATTCAAAACGGGGAAACTCTTGACCCAAATCTCACCTGATGGAAAGTGATGATTAGGCCGAAGATGGAAGCGAGTTTCACCCGGAATCCTCTTACACAGAGGAACTGGCTATCATACCTCTCACTGCCGGAACACAACAATGCTGTTAACATTGTTGTTATGGCGACAGACTTAGACATGATGGTGGTAGCTTGCCAGGCGGACTTATAACAAGTCCTACCACCAACCAAACCGAACAAAAAATTTGCCCCCGCTGGGAATCGAACCCGGGACCTCTGGGTCTGAATCAGGTGGTATAACCACTAGACCACGGATGCGGTTAGTGTCACCTGTTTAGCACCACCCGGGGACCACGTGTAGGGATTCGTTAGGTGTGGGGTACCACTAAAAAGTGAAAAATGAAAAAACTTTTTGCAAAAAAATACAACCGACTTCTAAAAAAAAACACTACAAAGTAAAAATAACTTTAATTTCGGAAGTCGGTGTCAAAATACGAAGAAACTAACAAAAACAACGACTTCCGAAATTAAAGTTATTTTTTACTTTGTAGTGTTTGTTTTTTGGAAGGTGGTTGTATTTTTTTGTATTTTATATTTTTGGCTCACGAACAATTGAATAAACGTATACATGGATAAGAGATATAACTATGTGTATTTGTAGATATAAATGTATGTTGACACTATAAAACTGATTCACATCCGTACACTCAACGTAAGGTGCAGTTGAAAACTAGAGTTAGGCAGCACCTAGTTGTCCGGCATTTTGCTGAACTGGACCTATTTGGCGCAGAGTATGCAATGTAATTATTTTAATTAAATTAAGTTCCCTTTTACATACCTACATTGTGTGTATGTGTGTGTCAAATATATTTGTTTTCTTTCTTATTTCTTTCTTTCTAGATACATCTTATAAACTTAATGACTAGAGTACCAATCCCTTGCAGGTTAGCTCAACATGCATTACATCATTGTTGATTGACGTTGGTTTAAAGCTAGGTGAGTTATGAGTTTCAACTTGACATAGAGTTAATGACCTTTTTGATTCTATTAAGTCGCTAAGAGCTGAATAGCAAACCAATGAATGAGTTATCTCTAAGCAATAACATTTGATTTTGGTACCATTAACGGCTATGGTATCAGGTAGTTTACACACATGAATCAAAGGAGTCAACCAAGCTTTTCGGACATGATACAAACCAACAATTTTTTTTTTCAACTAATTGTAGGCATGCGTTCGACATCCATCTTCTACCACATCACCGCTTACCATCGTAAGAGCACGCAAGCCTAGAAGTAACCTAGTCACTCTTGACTTAAAGACTCCCAGGTTGTAGCTATCAGGAAGAACAGACTCTGGCAGGGAATTCCACTCCTTAGCTGTATGCACTATGGAGGTGTTCTCAAAACGTTATGTGCGTGTGGGTGGGATGTCCACCATGTATGTTGGTACCGGCTTCCAGTCAATGTAGATGCTGTTGAATACCAGTATGTATTTACACAGAGCGTCCGCCTGTCTGGGATCCTCTGACCAGTAGGGTGATAATATTGTTGTATACGTTTGTATTTTATTACGGGCATAATAACATTTCACAGTAAAAGCTTGGACGTTGTCCAAAATGACCATTTTTGTTATTGTTATCAGTAATTCGCGACAGCTAGCATCGTAAAAAATATAAGGATGAAATGAATTATATTAATTTATAATATTCCTTTATTAAGTATATTGATCATAAATTTGTTTAGATATTTACAAAATTGTGGTGTCGTGGGTTGAGCGAAAGTTGTTGATTTCAGTCCATTAAGATATTCTCAGTTGTAGCTCAGTGTCTGGACGTGTCAGTATAATATTATGAAAATAATATGTCACTGACAAAAATCTGAAGGCCAGTTTTACTTTTTTTTGCAACCTTCATATTCGCATCTCAGTCGCAAACTGTCAAAAACACCTCCATATTGGCAGATTGCGACTCAGATAGGCAGACCCTCCGTGGTAGACGCCGCGGGCGTCGGGGGCCACCACCTGGTGACCTCCGGCCACCATAGGCGCGGGCCTGTGGACGGCGCGCTATGGGTGGCTCGTCGTCCGTCCGTCTAGTGACGACAGGCCGTGTCGACGGCGCGTTAGTGTTCCACGCGCGCCTCAAAGAGAGTCAGCACACAGAGGGGCCCGAAAGGGAAGACGCCTCCGGAGTCGCGGGATTATTCGCAAGAGACACCGTGGCTCCGGAACCGAAAGGGCAATGAAGGAACATGGATGGGTTTTAGTCAGTAGAAGTCTGACACTCCCTCCCGCTACACCCAGAGCGGGAGGAGTCATTGGATGATTTCCCATCCCTAAAAAAAAAAGAAAAAGATAGGCAGACCCTCTTCTGGGAAAAACACAGGTGTGACGTCAATGCCCTACAGGTCATTGACCTTGTCTATCTAGACTAGCACCACCCAAAATAAAACCACCAATACACCGCTTCATTAGCGATATCGCGAAACACGAACCAATCTCGCAATGACGCCACGAAAGCCATTAGCAGGCACAAAGCGCGTTAACCAACGATGGCTTTAAAACAATAGATATTTTAATTACTGGCGACGACGGCAATGTATAGTGCAGTTAAATTGAGTTTAATTTTCATGAAGGTATTTTTATGGTATAGGTAGCTAGCAGCCCAGTTTTGCACGGTTTTTGAGACTTGAAAATAGATCGAGATTTATTTCATGTAAGTTTAAAATGAATGTAGCACATAACATAATGAAGGATTACCTTAGGGTTATGCAAAGATGCATCTATACCTACACCGTGTTTCGGACGATTTTCATAAACTTCAACCGGATGTTCAGAAAATGGAAATAAGCATTTTTCACTACAAATCAATCCTTTTTTTTTTGTTTATTTTCTATAAAAAAAATCTCTTGACGTAAATCACCCGATATGTGAGCCTATTTATCCGAATTGACAACGAAATTCAAATAGCACTTGATAGGTTTTTCATTTTAATTGCACTAAGCGGCAACATAGTCCACATAAAGACCCTTCCATACAGCATATATCAATGAAATGGAATTACATAATATATCTTTTGATGGATTTGATATGTTAAAGCTATAAAAGCGTTTGTTAAAGATTATGGATAACGTTACGAACATAGTGTATGGTACACCCATAAATATTCAATATTAATCAAGCATAATAACGTATACACATATACGTAAACATAATTTCTGTTGAATAAACTCTCTACATGAAAACCGCATCATGTGGCTCTACGGTCACATCACGTTTCAATCCGGATATTTAGATGAATCGAGAACAAAATCGCGTGCTATGGGAACCTCCATCCGTCATGACATAAATCGTGCTCTTTGACAAATCGTCAATGACGAATCTCGTGTGTATGCGGTCTAAGCGATATTTTACAAACAACTTGTGGATAAATTTGACAGGGACGGAGAAAAGAACTTTGATCATTCATCATCTTTTGTTTAGCCTTTTCCAAACTACATTGGGGTCGGCTTCCAGTTAATTCAGCAGAATACCAGTATTTTGCTAAGAGTGGCTGTCTACCAGACTTCCACAACCCATTAACGGGGTAATACAGTACTTCTTGGCAAGACGAGTATCAGATTTTCTGGCTTCTGGCAATCCGACTTAGCGACTGCCAAAGATCTACAAATGACAGCCGGGACCAACGGCTTAGCGTGCTTTCTAAAGCACGGAGGAAACACGATATTTAAGGTGGTCACCCATCCACAGACCAAACTTGGCAAGCGTTGCTTTACCTTGAAAATAATTGTGATGAATCGAGCTACGTCCATAACTATCATAACAAGAGAACCGGACTTAATTAAATACACGAACCTATTCAATATTTCAGTAAAAATATAATCATTTTCAAACTAAATAATAATCTACGTTCCTGTCTGTTACCAGGGTCGAGTGCAAAAAAAAATAATCTTCACAAAAAATATTCTTGTTAAATATAAAATCTTTGAAACGGAAGAAATAAGGCCAAATATTCTTGTTCAACGGAATATTCTCGAAATGAAAGAAACAGGGCTTCCATTCAGAGACCGCCTAAACAATTTTTCCGTCTATTACTTTAGCAGAAAAAAAATCTTCTTCCATCCGCTCGATATCTCTTACAGTTGGAACAAAAGCGCTGTATTTTCCAAGTCGGTAAATTAATTTGTGGTCCCGGGTCAATGTAGCGTAACAGCTGATGACCCTAAATCTCAGGATGTCATCAATTTCGCAAGAAAAGTTAATGTAACATTCGGTTCGCTGGGCGCCATTTTGGTTTTTCCTCGTGTCGCTTCACTGACAAAACTGGCGACCATTTTGGATTTCTACTTACTCAGGAGTTTTCGGAAAGATAAAACTATCCTTGAAACTGGGGCTTCTATTCATAGATAAAATGTTCAATTAATATTACCAATCAATGATGGTAAAACTTTGGGTCCAACTTATAAAACCAGTAAGTTAAACCGTCAGGGAGATTAATACTTACACCAAACATAAAAAACATGTTGACCTAATGGAACCAAAGCAGCCTGCAGAACAAGGATAAAAAAATCGGCCAAGTGCGAGTCGAAATCTCACACCAAGGGTTCCATATAAAAAACCGAATAAATATGTTTGTTTTAGTAGAGCCTCTTTTGTTATAGCGGCATTAGAAATACTACCTACATGTTGAATATTTCAACTGTTTACCTGCCTCTGATAGTATAAAAAAAAAATATAAAATCTTGGCACTCCAATTATAATTACAGTTCCAATTGTTCTATGCTTCGAAGAACTCTGTTCTAGGAAACACTAGAAGACATAACTGCTGACACAAATCAAAAGCGATTCCAGGAAACACTTCAGAGTGAAATCGATCTATCAGTGAGAAAAATATACGTGTTCCTACCCAGCATTTCTTGTACTTAGAAATACTCTACAATAAATCTAGATAGAATGTTTGAATATTATTAAAATGAAGGTACAAAAATGAATACTTATTTTGAAAGATTCTCTGTCTGCGTCCGTGTTTCCGAACGCTTACAACCCTAATCTTTTCAAAGTTATAATGAACAGGCTACTTTTGTGTAAGCTCGCTTCATCGTAGACTTTTTCTCCGTCATCTCTAACCTAGACTAGGGTCAAGAGCAAACCCATCACATACAAAAAAAATAGAAAAATATTGAAGAATTAGTAAAAACTATCAACAAATAGAGGAATTCTTTGTCCCCCAAACGTTGTTTGTGCTGCGTTCAGCACAAACTCAAAAATCAATTTAAAATATATTTTTTACGGCCTCTTATCTTTTGTCGAGGTTTGAGAATTCAAATTAATAAAATATCCCATTGCCTGAATTAGTAAATATCTATTTTGTAAGTAATTGTATTAAAAAAAAAGATGAAACATTTTCAGGTATTCTTTAAAACGGAATAATCCTGTCCATATAGTGGAGCCAACATAGAATATCGGTTTGTCCAGTAATTGAGTTGTCGGGGTCAGACATCAGCTCTATTTTAAAATATTGATATTCAAACACATCTAGATTCTCTGAAAGTCGACCATAACCAATTTTGAAACAGCCTGGGTGAAAGGAAATCATTTCTGATAGCTTACATGTTGTTTTGTAAAGAAAGGCCCCATGCAAAAAATCGTAAAATCAATCGTATGCAGTTTTGATGCAACAAATTATTTATTCTTCTAATGATACTTTTTTTATTATGCGTTTTTTTTTGCGTTCATATTTTTTATGTTTATATTTTTATACTTACCTACTTATTCTATGTATATTGTTTCTATACAAGAAAAAACATCTATTCATTTAGTTAAGTTATGCACAAAAAATGCATGGGGAGGTTGAATTTTTTTCTCGCGATTTTCGGGTTGGTGCCGTAGTGAAAGTTTTTCATAATAATGAGCATGTCTTTAGTTTAGTAGCCCCATCTATAGGTAATTTTATCTTTTCGTTAAACTCTGAACCTTTATTGTCTCAAATATTTTTTTCTAAAAACAAAAAAGATAAGTAGAACGGCGCATATCTTATAGGGAGTTATAAATTTGAGACATTTTGGGTTCAAACGAACGATGAGCACTCCATGGGTCTGATCCATGGAGTGCTCATCGAGTCTTTCGGGTCATCAACAAACAACTTGTCGACTGTTCAAGTGGATTTTTTTTCTTCGGCCAAATAAAAGCATCAACTTACTAACATTCATCGCGGCAATTCTGCAAGTGTTCTGGCTACTTTAGCCATTGATGCCATGATGCCCAATGGTTTATTTTGTTTTTATACGTGTTTGTTAATAATTCCGCAAATTTATTTGTGTAGTTTAATAATTTTAGCAGCTACTTCAGGTTTACATAAAAACAATAAAAAACCTAGAAAAGTCTTGTTGTAATTTTAGCCTTAGTTGGCTATAACGGGCACGTCGTGCCACCCACCATCCACAGACACTTCACGAATTTAACACGCGAGTACGTGTCTAGATTTTTCAATGTTGGTTTTTTTATCCGATAAAAAGATTTAACAACGTTTCGACATGAGAGGCTCTTAAAGCTTCGTACTTGTATTGTTCTAGTTAATCCAGAATGAGATCCCTATAAATGTGTGAAGGTCAGAAAAACACGATTCATGAACTTTACCATCCATCAGAAGTCTTACGCCAAATTTCTAAGTAATTTTCTCCACTCGGCTAAGCCTCCCTCAATCACATCTACATCTACACTAATATTATAAAGAGGAAAGATTTGTTAGTTTGTTTGAATTAAACAGGCTCCGAAACTACTGAACCGATTTGAAAAATTCTTTCAGTGTTAAATAGCCCATTTATCGAGGAAGGTTATATATCATCACGCTAAGACAAATAAGAGCGGAGCAATAATGGAAAATGTGATGCAGACGAAGTTGCGCGGGTCAGCTAGTATTATATAAAAATTAATCCCTATTTCCCTTGGTTATCGAATCACGCCTGAACGGTTGGACCGATTTCGCTAATATTGTTTTTGTTGTGTTTGTTAATGTTAGGAGAAGGTTTTTATGAAAGAACTAGCTGACCCGTGCAACGTCGTCTGCGAAACATTTTTCATTACTGCTCCGCTCCTATTGGTCTTAGCGTGATGATATATAGCCTATAGCCTTCCTCGATAAATGGGCTACCTAACACTGAAAGAATTTTTCAAATCGGACCAGTAGTTCCTGAGATTAGTGCGTTCAACCAAACAAACAAACAAACTCTGCTTTATAATATTATATTAGTATAGAAAACTGAAAAACTAGCCGAAAAGGCGCGAGCGAAGCCGTGGGGGACAGCTAGTTACTAATAATTTTCATAAATTTCCTCGCCTAGAGATTTCTTTCCGTTGACGTTACAACAGGGAATATGCATGCGATATTTTTTTTTGCAAAACGATATACTTATCAGCTCTAGTGAACAATCATGAAATTATTTTTAAATACTTTTATCAGCAATGAAGTTATAGAGCTTCAAAAATTACAACTAGAAAGAGAAGTCCGCTATAAACTTTGACGTCAAAGTCCAAAAAGAAAGAAATAAATGAGTTTTTATACGCATGAAAGGGCTTATCGTAAGGGTCTCAAAATCATTTATTTTTATAATTTTAAAATATGGAATTGATGAAATTACCCATCTACTCCCTCTTATCTAAAAAAAAGCTGAGCCTGATATTGAAAAAAAAATACTAATAAAAAGACAGAAAAATCTATAAGAAAGCTATGGTTTAAAAGTAACATGCCAAAAACATTTAATTCGTTCAGAACCCTTTGCACGCGAGTGCAACTCTCGCTTAGCCGGTCTTTTTTATACATAACTGACTTACAATGCAATGTACTTTGAGAAAATAATATGCCTAAGTAACCAAATTCTGTTTTCGACACGTCTATCTTGGGCGGAAAAGTATAAATGACTATTGACATTTGTACCCTGTGTTTTCCGAGAACGTTTCTGACCCAACCAATAAAGATGACAAACTACAAAAGTTTTCAAAAACTATCTTTTACCCCAATCATTAATACGAGGCAAAAAACATACACAAGGCTTTTATAACAACGATTTCTTTTTTCCGTTTCCTGTGGAGAAGTTTCGGGGAAAACGGTTACTATGAAGCAATATTTGGCATATGTCGTGACCAAGAAAATATGTTGGCCAAGTACAGAAAAAGTTTTGGTTGTACGTGTAGGCTTAATATAGAGACAGGAGAACTTTAAACGTAGATGATTTAGTTGCTGATGGCTTTCGGCTTTGATGTATTTTTGCTGTGATTTAGGGGAAGTAAAATAGAACGATGATGTTGTTTTTTGATAGCTTTGGGATTTTTGTCATGGCGTGATCTTTGCATATAATACCAGAAAATATGTAATGTATTGTATATGATGCGTGTGTGTGTTCGTTTTTATGTAATAATAAATAATATTTATTCGAGATAACCAGCATGAATATTTTAAAAAAATCACATTAATTGTTATTTTGGGCAGAAAGGTTAAAGAACAAAATCAATGTGTGAGAGATGGATATAGAACGATCAAATAAAAAAATTGAGCCCTGCCTCCTAAACCAGGAATGTCCTGTATCGTAGGAGGCAGTGTCTTCGATTACAAAGAGGACAAGCAAAACCAGCGGCCAAGTGTGAGTCGGACTGGCGCACGAAGGGTTCCGTACCATTATCTAAAAAAACGGCAAAAAAATCAAGTTTGTTGTGTCCCCTTAAATATTTATTTTATTCTGTTTTGTTAGTATTAGTTCTTACAGCGGCAACAGAAATACAT
Source organism: Ceramica pisi (assembly GCA_963859965.1). NCBI lineage: Eukaryota > Metazoa > Arthropoda > Insecta > Lepidoptera > Noctuidae > Ceramica > Ceramica pisi. Next base: position 3,903,412 of record OY982530.1, read on the forward strand.
AATCTGTGAAAATTTCAACTGTCTAGCTATCGCGGTTCTTGAGATATAGCCTGGTGACAGACAGACGGACAGATAGACAGCGATTAGTATTAGGGTCCCGTTTTTACCTTTTGGTTACGGAACCCTAAAAATGAGCTTTGGCATACTCGGATAGTGCGAGGAGCATGTTTTTTCTTTTCTTTTAAAATGTATGTTCAAATGATACTTATTTTTCAAACAGATTACAAATAACTGTTCGCCATATATTTTTTGTGAAATCTATTATAACTAAAGCTAGTATAAAGCTGAAGAGTTTGTTTGTTTCATTGGTTGAACGTAGGTACTAATTTCAAGAACTGCTGGTTCGAATCGAAAAGAGTTTTGATAGCTTATATAAAATTAAACTACGATTTATACTAGTGGAGCATTCGGACAAACTTGGACAGGTCAGCTAGTTAATTTATATCAAGCTATTATTACTTATTTTCTACCCTGAGTTTAAAAACCCAAACAAATAATAATTTGTGTATATAACTCAACACGAAAACTCACGTCTATTTCCAATGTGTATATCAATAGCTAATATAGACCTTATGTCATTTACCAGAATAATAATACCTTTGAAACCTTCTTTCATACTAAAAAGATAAAAACGTAGGCCTTTTTATGTGTTTGACAAGGGATACACAGCTGTCTCTATACATAAACATACATAACCCTTCGTCGTATTCAGATAAATGGTAACGGAACGTTATGTACTTTTAGATGTATCTTTAAATAAGGAAATTAAATTACCTAAGCGAAAGTATTTAAACAGTTTCTCCAAATTCGCTTTATTTAACCTAAGAGTATTCACGGAATGCCGAGAGGTACCTGAAAACATTAATGGCAAACATCAAAAGACTTTCACAGCCGTCCCCGAACTGAATTGACCTTTTATTACAGTTGTCAAAATAGTCCATTATAAAGTTAATTTACTGTGCCAGAGTAATGACAGGAGACAGGGTAATGACGACAGTCCCCTGCCCTCTCCCATGCCCTGCGTTTTGTTATTCCTTCTATATGTTGTGAGTTTTAATTTCATAGGTGGCTGAACTTAATTCAAAGGGTTGTGTTGAAGTGATGAATTTTAATTTTGGTACATATAAAACCGACCAGCGGTATTATCAAAAGTGTGGTTATAACCAAAATTCTGCTACTTTTATTTAATTTAATGAGAAAAATGAGTTTAACCAAAACTTTTTGTAAAACCCAGATTTTGAGTGGGTTGGTAGTTTTTATTTGTCTACAATTATTTCTAACAAATTCAAGTATTTCTAAAGACTTACAAAAAATATTTCTAAAGAGTCCGACGGCCATTTGACCTTACTTTTTCCAATATTCTATTTTAACATTTTGTGTCTTCAATTATTTTTAAGAAAATTTTTTGAAACGATTAGGAGAATGCCTCAACTCAAAGAGCAAATTACTAGAATTTTTTATAAAGGATAGTTTTCGAGGAAATCGTTTTTAATACCAATTAAAAAAACTGTTATTCAGCTGAATCCAGGTTGACTGGGAGCCGAACACAATATAGTTGGGAAAAGACTAGGCAGATGATGACAGCCCTAATTTTTTTCTGGGTTTTCTCATTCTTTTTGAAAAGTATTTTTGTGTTTACCTTTAGAATTAAAAACCTAATAACCTATTTAAATTTAACTTACAAGAAAGAAATGTTAACTTTTAAGTCCATCTAGTTATTATTCTCATTACTAATTTTCGTCCTAATAATGTGACGTATGAGTGGATGCATGTGGTAACAGAAACCGGAATTTGAATGACCTCGATTTAATATGCGAAAATTTTAAATCGAATTTTCAACAACGCAATTATTATATTTGAAACCAGATATTGCAGAATATTGTAGAACATGGCTTTGTGTTGAGCGACGAATCTCATCTTGGATTGTCTGTCAGCGCCAAATATTAAACGTTGATTAAATCTCATTGTGCTAAAGATTGAATAATAAAGCTGTTCTTGTACCTATCTATACCGTTGTAGTTTGCTAACGTGTAATATCTTGCCTGGTATTAAGAAGTACTTTTCCGAGCAAAAATGCCGATAACGTTAAAATAATGGCTGGCACACTTTGACACTATTTCATGTGTCAAAGTGTAACATCAATTTTTCAGTTCTTTTTTATCATTTCTGCATTTTTAGACTTATAGGTATGATATATGTGGGTTATTCGGTAATCAAACGTTACCAGTTACTGTTGAAATGTAGAATGACTAATTTTTTAGTACTAATATTATGTACCTTAGTAGTGAAGTTCACAGTTCAGCTTATGTGGTCAAATTGGGCTCACTTTGACCACCCTTTCTTCCTAATCCTCCAACATGAGTCATCATATTCTTGCAGAATTTGGCAGCTAAATTTAAAGGTCTGTTCGTAAATTCGGACTTAAATTGCGTTATTTTGTTTAGTTTTACGAGAAAACTTGTAAATAAAAGCCCAGACTACCCGGATGCTAGAAATTGTTAAAAAATATTCACGTAGACGGCGTTATCAGTCTCATATCAACTGAATAATATCATCGCAAGTTTCCGATTTAGAAATTATTTTCTCTGAATCAAATTGTTTTTTTTTTTTTCATTTGTAGGTACTGTAATATTTTTGACTATTTCATTCTTATAGTATTTTAAATGATTTTTTTAATTCTTTCTTTTTCTTCTTTTTAATTATTTTATTCTTATATTTCTTTCTTTTTAATTTTTTCTTTCTCAAAGGACAATAGGAAGCGTTATTCTTAACATTGCTCCAATTTTGTGTACCGAATATTTAAACAAGTTTACTTTCTTCCCGTTTCTTAATTTCAAAATAGTATTTTTTTTTTAATCCTAAAACATTTAGCAATGTAACAGTAATCATGAGTTATTTATCAATACCCCATAACATTGTGGAAGCTACACATGACTCTTTAATGTGTTTACCAAGGCGGATAATTGCTTTGTGCATCAATGATTAAGTTGACTATGCGTGCCTACAGTTCAGTTGGTAACATTCTGACTAGCAATGGCTGTGGTACCCTAGTATTATCGATGAAAAAAGTAATTTAGATATTTTTAATACTGTTTATTTTCATTTTCTGAAATGTTGGCGTTATCTATACTTCTATTATACTAATATTATAAAGAGGTAAAATTTGTTTGTAAGTTTGTAGGTAGAGGGTAATCTCGAGACCTACTGGTCCGATTTGAAAAATTCTTTCAGTGTTAGATAGCCCATTTATCGAGGAAGGCTAATAGGCTACATATCATCACGCTAACACTAAAAAGAGGTGAGTATTAATGGAAAATGTGACGCCGACGAAGTTGCGTGGGTCAGCTAGTTTTATCATAAGCTAGCTTTTGCCCGTGACTTCGTACGTGCTTATCTCGTTTTATCCCGTTCGACAGAATTTTACAAAAAATCCTCTCTTAATACTCCTGTACACTCCCCAAGGAACCTACATGCCAAATTGCACCTTCATATGACTACAAGTTTCGGCTGTGCGTTGTCTGTCAGTCACTCAGTAAAGGAAGAATTTTATATATTAGGATTATCATTCATCATCATCAATTTACCCGAAAGATGTCCACTGCTAGATTTGGACATAAGATCCGATCAAGTATCATGATCGGTTCTGTGCGTCTCGCATGCAGCAGATTCCGGTAGTTTTCACCAGAGTGGCATTTCTACAAATTTTCAGCCAAACTTTGCAATCACATCTCAATCTCAATCTTTAAAAATTGTAAGAAAATTAAAGCTTTTTTGATACTTAGTTTGTGACTGACATGCGAATGCGAAAGTTGTTTAAAAATGAGAAGAACTGGCCCTCTAGTCATCGGTCCACCTTGTGGGAGGCCTCAATTTAATCAATATGAATTGTCACTGTTGGTATAAAAACATAAATAAATTACTGTACTTTCGGAAAAAATACAGAATGAGCTGTCAATCTCACAGATTTTATTTTCTAAGAGATAAATTGACCAAACAGTTTTCGTAAGTTTCCAACGACATTGCTGATAAATCGACTCCAAAAAAATCTCCCATAAAAAAAAAAGAATAGAATCAATCCAACATAAGCCACTGTCTCCCAACTTCGAACAAGCTAAAACATTGTCGTTAAGCGAAAAAAAAACCTTCAACATTGCCAAAGATGTTTTGCGGCTAGATTCGGCAATAAAAATGTTCGGTAACAAACTAAAAACACGACCATTTTTTAGCAGAAAACTTTTAGAAGATAAAATGTAGATACTATAACATAGGTTTAACTTCGTACGTACTTTAAGTAAGGTGATGCTCTCAGTCTCTGGGTGAATTTCGTTACTAGTTTCAATCCGTGTTCGGCGTGTTAAATGATGTTACAATTCATGAGAAGTAGCGTGTATTGTTTAATGAAGTTGGAGAACTTCTATTTGATTTGTTTCTGGTGTTATTGGGTGAGAACTTGTTTATAGGTGAGCGAAGATATGACAGTATGAGAGTCTTGTCAAGGCGATGAACTTCAGTTTATTGCTTTGATGACGATAATGACTGTTTTAATATAAAGGTTAGGTTTATCTCAGTTGTTAAAACAAAAACTTGGAATTTGTTCCCCAGTTTATTTTTATAATGAATCGTTAAACATGACAAGGCCAGATGTCCAACACAATTTTTTTTTTCAAAGAAATTTTAATCGTCTCTAAAATTCCATGGTCCTCCTTCCTCCTTTTCTAATATTTTAGGCAATAATCTTTACAATAAAAAAAATCGTTTGTGTGAATATGTAATCTGCTTCTTGATAATAATAAAATTATGTTCCCATACGAAACTTCGAACGAAAATTAATCCCTACTGCAAGCCAACATTCAAGGGTATAACGAACATAGAAGAAACGTTTACTAACCGAAATTAGAAATAATAATTCCATTTTTGTGTCTTTTATTTAATGATTCCTTACCACAATACCGCCAACGCTTGTACGTTAGTCCAACAATCCAAACCGCATTTACTGGTAATGGATTTCCCCAGCTTACGTGACGACAACACGCTTTCGTGCGTCACGATTTTTAATAAACCCCAACATGCGGTAAATTGAGGAAAAAAAGTATTAAAAATAATTTTTACACAAAAGTACACATGTAGAACTGGCACGTACGTAACAGACGAAGCGTGACCAAAAGCTTGAAAGTACTTAATTTTAGGTAGCAACCTATTTCCTGCAATTATTCATCCGCCTAGCTTTTTCCCAACTATATTGGGGTCGGCTTCCAGTCAAACCGGATTCAGCTGAATACCAGTATTTTACGTGGAGCGGCTGCCTTCCAGACAACCCATTAACTGGGTAACACGGTACTCTTTGGCAAGACTGGTGTCAGATTTTCTGGCTTCTGACTATCCCTGACGACTGCCAAAGATCTCCAAATGACAGCTGGGACCAACAGCTTATCGTGCTTTCCGAGGCATGGAGGAAACTCGGTATGTTAAGATAGCGTTGCTTACCCTTGAAGATCGACCTGTGCGGCTGTTATTATTTAGCCACGAACTATTCCTGTAAATATACAAGTTATATCAAACATATCGTACATAGCAGTGCAGTGGTTACCAGCGCTACAAGCTTGATCATTTGATTCCTAGATCACGCAAAGCCGAATTGCTAGGTTTTATTCAACTAGGTAACTAGTAGGTTAGGTATGTACCTTTTTTATAATCAACATTGGTTTTGAAATTGTTTGTGTTGAGTTGTTATCAATCTATATCAAACTAGCTCACCCACGCAACTTCGTCTGCGTTACATTTTCCATGAATGCTCGGCTGCTTTTAGTCTTAGCGTGATGATATGTAGCCTATATCCTTCCTCGATACATGGGCTATCTAATACTGAAAGATCTTTTCAAATCGGACCAGTTGTTCCTGAGATTACCCTCTACATACAATCTTACAAACTTACAAATAAATGTTACCTCTCTTTGTAATATTAGTATAGATTCTACCGCTACTGTCGGTCTATAATTGTCAAGATATCACGGTGTACACTTAAGTGCAGTGAACGCCAAGTAAGCTGTCATTACGTCTTGTTTTTATGGTTTGATATATAACTCACTTATCGTTCACTTCTGTCGACATTTCACCGTGATCACTTAGGTGGAGTGAACGACAAGAGAGCTGTCATGCCATTTTGTTTGCATGGTTTGACAGCTCACTTGTCGTTCACTTCGCTTAAGTGTTCACATCGACATTTTTACAGAATCGCACTGCAGAATCACACCGCTGGTGACTGAGTGACTAATAAACAACGTGCATCCAAAACTACAGCCGGTCGATTCTGTTGACATCTCACCGTGATCACCTAGGTGGAGTGAACGACAAGTGTGCTGACATTCTTATCTTGTCTGTATGGTTTGACAGCTCAAATTGTCGTTCACTTCACCTAAGTGTTCACTTCGACATGTTAACAGAATCGCACTGCAGAATCACACCGCGCGCTGGTGACTGAATGACAGACAGTACTAGGTCATAGGGAGCTGATGTAACCTATATGCCAAATTTCAAGTTCCTATGACCAGTCGTTTTCCCCCATTTTTTCCGTCTCTGTACGAAGTTGCGAGAAAAAACTAGTAGCTACATAACCATAATTATGCAAAAGACTTACATTTTCTACACGTTAAGTAATCATTTTCTAAAATCTAGCGAGACTAAATTGTAATATTAGTTAAGGACAATACTTTCTACCTTTCAAACATCTGAAGGTCATTCAAAGGTTCCCTTGGTCGCCCAAACTTTGGCTTTGAAATCTAACACCGCTTGGATTTCATACGAGAGAGATGTGAAAAAATCTCTTCTGACATTAAGGTTACTTGTTAGAAGAAGTGTCTTATTTCCAAAGGGTTAAGGGTCACTTTTGGTAAATTTTCTCTTATTGTTTGTCATCAAAGAGAGTATTCTAAATATAGTTCCACTCATATAAAGGTCGTGTTCGGTGATCACAACGGGCCGGTCAACAAAGTGTGTGAATCAGTTAACATAAAATGTACGCACCGTCAGGCCGTGGACACGAAGTCAGCGGCAAAGGAGCCCCGCGACCCGCTGACTTCGTACCCATGGCCTTATTGTTTTGAACTCTGGATGACCTACGGTCCGCACATACCTATGTGTTGTTTAGGACCCACTTTTATTGATACATAAGCAAATACGCGAATTAAAAGGTCGTGACTACTTAAGTCGCAGAAAAAAAAAATGTTTTTTTAAACTTTATATATACGGAACTAAATTTTGCCCACGAATACGTACTCGCATACGCCGTTATTCTCGCTCCCAAAGAAGAATGCCCATTTTTGACCTAACTTTGTACAGAAATGAAATAAATCTTAAAATTCAGCTTATTGAATTGTATATTAGATACGCTTATCACAATGTTGAAAGAAACGCAGGAAAAAAATATTTTTTAGTTTTTCTTTATGCTTATTCTACCTCAAGGGTTAACGTATTACAATGTTTTGAACGCATCTCAACTAGCCTTTTTACGACGTTCCATTTTACACACTGATACTTGACTTTATTCAACTCTGTTTCAGAGTTTTATTCATTATTTTACGTTTTATTCAATCAATAAGTATTTTTATTAGTCTTTGTATAATGAAAGCTAATTAAAAATAACATAATAATTAAGTAAATTAATCACGCAGCATATAATTGAGAGTAAAACGGTTTTTTTTTGACATTTGACAGTTCTGCAATTGACATCGGCGCAGTCCTTCGCTGTTGCGCTTGCGTCTCGTTGTGTACTGTGCCATTTTGTGTGTGTTTCTTCTTTTTATGACCCTGTTTACCGCCCCTGGACCTTGATATCTTTCTCATCTGACGATTTTTGCTCTCCATACCGTTGTAAATCTCTTGATAATGCCGCTTTTACCAAAAAAACTACGTATACTTTGTATAAACTGCAACGTATTTTTTGGAATTCGTGGCGTTTAAATCGTAAAAATGACTGTTGGACATTATTTTCTAAACTTAAAGGTAGATTTTCTACTATACCTCATAACTATACATGTACTTTCATTATCAGGTTTTTAAATGTATGGGAAGTGGGCATTGTTCTTTCAGCATTCTACGGTACCAGTGGTTTCGGCTGTGCGTTATTTGTCAGTTGCTCACCCACTCAGTATCATCATTTTCCTGCCCTTATTCCATGTTACTTGGGGTCGGCGCAACACGTTTTTTTCTTCAACTCTGCCCTATCAGCCGTCAAACTTCCACAAACTACCTTTTCCTTCATATCGCTTCTCACACAATCCATCCATTATTTCTTTGGCCTTCCTCTCCCTCTCCATCTATTCACATTTATATTCATTACTCTTTTAGTTAAATGCGTTTCCTCCCTTCTCTTCACATGACCATACCAAGACAAGCGATTCTCTTTTAATTTTTCCGTCACTGGCACCATTTTTAAACTACCTCTAATGTAGTCATTTCTCACTTTATCCATTCTTGTTACTCCACACATCCTTCTCAACATTCTCATCTCCGCCTCATGCAATCTAGTTTCATCCGACTTTTTCAAAGCCCAACATACTGATCAATACATAACGACAAGTCGTATCACCGACTTTTAGATTTTTCCTTTCAACTTGAGTCCCAGTGACCTGTCGCCATTTCATCCATCCTGAGTTGACCCGATGCGTTACGTCTCGGTCTATATCGCCATCCCCCTGAACAAGCGACCCGAGGTACCGAAAGTCGGAGCAGATCGGTATAGTCGCTCACTCACTCAGTAACGAAAAAAAGGATATTGATTTCATTAAGTACACGTTACAGACTATTGTCATCAGGAGACCCTGGGAATAAAAATTAATAAATTAAATTAAGTTTTATTGTTTCTCATACAATTGTTCTACAGCACAACATTGAGGCAGCCCCGTTAAGTTATAAGGATACTTGTAAATCAAATAAAATCAATATGAAACCTAACGTACTAATACAACAGTTAAAGCATTTCCTAGATACATAGGTACAGAAACTTTATCTCGCATTGAGTGAGCAAACATCATGTTGTTTCAACAAGCAATGTTTCTCATAACTCACTCCAAAATTCAATAAACAAGCTTTTACTTTGATTTAACATCAAAAAGCTCGACACTTATACGATCACAATTCATATTATAACAAGGCTTGATAAATGTATAACGTTAGGTCGGCGAGCTGCGGGCCACGCCGCGGTATACCACGAGTTAACGTGCGGACAAACCGCAAATATATATGCTGCCTAAGTAATAGTATGTAATATGTATAGCTCGGTGAATTATTGCTAGGATTAAGAGGACATTATCATTGGGATTAATAGTCGTTGGGGTGTTAATGGTAAGTAGGTAGATTAGTGTTAGTGAATTATGAAAATGCATATGTAAAAGATCAGATGTTGGGCTCGTTTGCTGGTCATCGTAACGTCTGCTATTTTGTTGGTGTACAGGGTGGAAATAGAGAACGTTAAAAACAGGTTAAATTTTTCAGAATTTCAGACAGGTGATTTTTTAAATGTTCGGAACTTAAATGCAGTTTTAATTAACTTTAAACAAGAGCAATTCGGACTCGCGTACCGCGGGTTCCGTACCATCGTATAAAATGTGAAATGCTTTAATCATCGGCTTGGCCTATTTACGCCAAAAAATTTTAACACTGCGGTGTATATTGTAGTTTTAGATTAGCGCCATCTCTTGACGGCTAGTGGAACTAATGTTTTTTTTTTTTGATAAATTCTGAAAAAGGTGTGCTATTTAGACACATCGTTTTATTTTTCCTGTAATCTTCATATGAACTTCTATCATATTATGGAATAATTTCATATTATTCTCTATGCTAACTTGAGTGTCTCAATCTCCTTTAAACATTACTTGGCCCCATCCGTATTTAGGGTTGTTTTCCTCGGGTCTAAACTTTTAAACGAGTATATTAACATGTTAGTGGTACCATAACATAAGCTCTGTTTGATCATTGGACCAGGCAAATTGTTATTGAGTTAGGAATTCCTCAGCAGCAGCCCGGTGATTGGATTTGTACTGGGATAAGGCACTTGTCTCACTGCCGGCGAGGAAGCGTTTAGCTTTCGACTATATGCTCCCTAAGGAAAGCAAAATAAGATATAGACCTCGTGACCTAGTTGATCGCAGCGACAAGAGCAATCAAATATTGTACTCGCTGAGCGACATTCGCTTAGCGATCCTCGTTTGGCGGTCAAAACTCACCAACCAGCGGTAATTTCTACCTATAGTGCGGGCTGGAGCGAGTATAGCGAATAAAAGGCCGTCGCTCAAATGAACTCACTTAAAGCCGAGCCTCAAAACTATCGAAACTTTTCTCTAGCTACTCGCTGCCCGCCAACTCGTTTCGAGTTTAAAGCTTTACTCGCTACTCGCTGATTGCCGGCGGTGAAACAAGTGCCTAAAGCAGTTAAAGTTGGTTATACTACAACAAGGGCCTGAACCTCTTACAGGTTTTCAGGCGTGTTCCCACGTTATGATAGTGTTCGTGCAAAAACGTGTTAAGTTAAACCTTTCTCCAAATAAAGAAATCTTAACATATAAAATTCCCCAAAAGTGTGGACCGCTGACTTGGTGAATTCCAAGAGAATCTGCTGGACGAGAGACGCACAGGACTCATGCCTGAAAATTATTTCCAACACCAAAATTTGCTACCAACTTTTTAATGATCTTCGTCAATTTTCCTATTACAATTTGGCATTTTTCCAGAGGGCCAATTCTACTAATTATTAAACAACTTTCTTATTCTGATTTCAATCGCAAACTGTAAAAAAAGCCCATAAGTATACACGGTGCCATTTTAGTTGTCTTATAATGACAACCCACTTCATCTATCCAATTACTACTACACATTCATAAAAAAAAAGCTCGTGGCTAAATGATAACAGCCGCACAGGTCGTCTTCAAGGTTAAGCAACGCTTGCCGAGGTTGGTCTGTGGATGGGTGACCATCTTAACATACCAAGTTTCCTCCGTGCCTCGGAAAGCACGTTAAGCTGTTGGTCCCGGCTGTTATTTGGAGATCTTTGGCAGTAGTTACGGATAGTCAGAAGCCAGAAAATCTGACACCAGTCTTGCCAAGGAGTACCGTGTTACCCAGTTAATGGGTTGTGGAGGTCTGGTAGGCAGCCGCTCCACGTAAAATACTAGTATTCAGCTGAATCCGGTTTGACTGGAAGCCGACCCCAATATAGTTGGGAAAAGGCTAGGCAGGTGATGATTCATAAAAAAAAGAAATTATATCAATTAACATAAGAATTATTTTAAAATTAAAATATTATTCACTATCATGACACGTAAATACTATTAAAATTATGTTTCAGAATTCGAATTTAAAGAATTATTTAAAAAATCGCCCCTAGAGGTAGTTTATGTCGAGTACATTAAGCGGGCAGCCTTTGTAAGACGACTCAAATAGCATCGTTCAATGACCCCCATCTGAGTATCTGACCACCAAAATTGTCTTATCCTATTCGAGATCCCTAATCCAAGGCAATAAAATTCTCGTAATTTCTTACCAATACCGTCTCGTCTACTAAAACCAAAACCGAATGGTCAGGATTACCTTATTCAATATCCCGACAGTAAATGAGAGAAGTATGTAATTACATTCAATCTGTAACTGAATACGTGATCTGTATTTTCAGAGCAACTTCCTGATGTTATGAGAGTTAGCGAGTTTTGGCAGGGTCCGTTGTTCGCGAATGGTTTGTTCAGTATTTTTGTTGTTTGTGGAATAAAATTGTGATGGTTTTTGAGTTTTCAAATGCGTTATAATATATATTTCTATAGATTGATATTATTGCTGCAGTTAATAAAAATAAGTCTAAAAGTATTAAAGATATAAATTAATCAGTTGGTTTCGTAGCACTTTCGTACAGCGTTCGTAGCAGTGTGCTACGAAACCTCTACGACTGTGCTACGAGACTAATATGAGTAGAACAGGCAACGTTCTCATTCGTAGCTTAGTCACACTCAGTCAAATTAAAAAAAAGAATCAAAAAGTAATTTTTTGTTTCTTAAAACTAGTAGAATTGTCCCTCTGATTAAATATAGCAAAAACGATCAATTAATCTTATATATATAAAACAAAGACGGGTTTGTTACAACACTTATAACTCGAGATCTGCTGAACCAATTTTCATGGTTGTTGATTCGTTGGATTTGTCTCCGACCCGAATAGCAGAATACATCTTAAAAACAATGAAAACTCGATATGTGCAATGAATACTTAATTGACGGGAGCGAAGCCGCGGAAGACAGCTAGTTATGAATAAAATAAAACAATAAATTATGAATTTCCAAAACTGTTATATATAGTTACTTTCATATCGTTTTATTATTTAAAAAAAAATGTCTAAGGTCCCTCGTTATCCTAGCACCCGTCAGTTTCGGATAGGCGGAGTCAGGGGTCAATCCTAAACATCAGGGAAGTAGTTTCAAGGGTTGGTAGCCCCACTTGGCAGGGGTCCAACTGATGCGATCTACGAGTACTTGTGTTCCAAGGACTCGGGCGTTTGTGACCGCTAACCCAAACTATTTGGTTGGGTATGTGTTTCTATTTTGTTCTTTTATTACGTGTAAAAGTAAGCGTTGGTTAACGCGTAAGTTTATCTAGAATGTGTGCTTATCCTTATCCTTTAGTTAATCATAATTAACCTTTTTCGTCCTATTAATTGTCTACAAGCCAAAGGCCTTGTTTGAGCTTGCTTGAAAAGGAAAAAGCCACAATTGTTTGCTTAGTGTTTGTTTAACCATTTCAAACTACTTTATTAGACTTAATTAACTGGCGGAAATGAGTGTAATTAATGCTATCATTTAGACGGTGCCTTGTAGTCTTTCTATCCGAAGTACGGAGGAGTCTTGATATGTTAAAATAGTTACCCATCCACAGATCGGCCTAGGCAAGCGTTGCTTAACCTCAAAGATCGAGCTGTGTTGCTGTTATTGTTTAGCAAAAAGATGTTCTCAGACTAGATTATTAAATAATGACTACTGTTTTTTACCCGACTGGTCAAATAATGCGCCTGCCACGTATTGTTGGCCTTCATGACCCTTGGTTAACAGCTTCAATGTCTAACCATGTATAAGAAGTATTAATCAATAAATACTTACCAAGTATCACACTTGGTACATCTTTAAAAAAATAAACCTGTCAAAAATCGCCCATTTAGTATTAAGTACAGAATTCATTTTTGAGCAAAATTATTCGTGCCCAGTTACGCCCTTTTGCTCCCCAACCCTGCTAATCTGCGCCATCTTAGAATCATGATTTATGTAATATTTTCATACCATTTTATTTTTAGCTCACAATAAGCATCAAAACAATTACTCATCCAGAAACCATTAAGCATTCTCCCCGTCTCTCCCGTTCAGGGCCTTTTTTCCTCTTTTTTCTTCAGTTCCGAGAATTCTCTTAAAAATTCACTGTCGATTTTTATCGTCAAATTAACATTTTTTTCCTCACTTTGCTTTATAGCCTGTGATTCCACTTTTCTATGCTTTTAATCCTTTAATCTTAGAATTCGTGATGGATGCTTTTGTTAAGGATTTTCTGATAAAACAATCCTGTGATAATTCTTGGACGAAGGGAAGGACAAATTGCTCGAGGATTGTCGGGATGTTTTATTGTTTATTATTAAATTATTTGATAGAGAAATTGTTTTTAAGGTCTGTTTTTTTGAAGTTTTATTTAATAATTAAACTGGAACCAACTGGTGCAGTCAGCACTACATGATTTTTATTAAAAAAAAAATAGTCAGACAATTCTATTTGGAATTAAAAAATGTTAATTTTAATCCACGTGTTTTTTTTATCTAAATGTAAGCTTTGAAGGAAAACAGAAACGACTACTTTTTTACAACATTCATTTATCCAAATGAACTCACATCATAAGTCTATAACAATTTTCAGTATATAAAACAAATGTGTCACAAAAATATCTCCCTTCATAACAAAGCCACTTTATCGCCGTTACTAGGAAATAAGGATGTTAAACATCTACCCACAGTGTTCCATAAAGACGTAACAGTACACGGGATAAAAGGGAATTCCGTGAAGGATGAACTAGTGATGTGAAAGAAAAAAGAACAAATTATATCGAAAGCCGAAACTGGAGCCTCTTTGATAAAATTCTTACTTTCTCATTATTTTCGCCTCGATATGTCAAAAAATAATGACGTGTAAAAGAGTTATTTTTACACTGCTGGCATTTTACTGGCCAGGGTTCATGTGGAATTTCTTCGTTTCTCCACTCCGCTGCCCCACTCCACCTGTTAAGGACAGACACCCTTAGGAGGCCTGTACCACAACAATGGGTACATCATTGGGATACAAAGGTCTGAGATAGAGATTGGACCGGATCTTTCTGGATCTAAAGCGAATCTGTACTAGATATCACATGTCTACATCACCAGTTTTCTTCAGCATTTTGAGAACAGTGGTGATGAAATTAACTACCCAAAGTAATACGCTTATTTTATGCCGTAACTGTTATCACTAAGCTATCACTAATATAATTTATGCTGTTAATTATAACTTGTTATGAGCTGTACCATAAAGAATATAAATAAATAAGATTGAAAGTATGGAAGACGTCAGCTACTTAGTTAGTTTCGTAGCACTTTATTAGAGCATTCGTAGCAGTGTGCTACGAAACCGCTACGAATGTGCTACGATACTAATGTTAGTGGCACAAGTAGGTACAGGCCGCAAGTAACTGGAAACAAAACCAAAGTTGCGATTATTATTTTTTTACCATTTTTTTACTATTGATAGCCACTATTGAAGATGTAGACAGGTTGTAGCTATCTGGAAACGCAAACACTGGCTGGCTTTGGATTTTTTTTAAGAAGTATAATATTATGTATGTATTACATACTCGATTAGTTTCTCAGTTCTTCCAAAGTTCTTTAAACTAATTCCTATCGAAATCACCTTGACACACGTACAAAAAACCATACCAATATTTCCATACACCATATTGATTCCCCATATACCGTCCCCGTTCTTTATACAAAAATGACACCATAAGGAACAAATATTATTATCTAGACGCGAACCATGTCGCACGCAAGCTTTAATATGAGGGGAAATAGTTTTAAAGTATGGGGAAATACTTTCTTTAGGTACCTGTGGTGGTAAGGGTTTGACCTCGATGTGGGAGAAATAATAAGAGGTTATCTATGTATAACGGGTCATTTAAAGTAATATTTAGCGCGTGGTTGGTAAAATAATTGGGAAAACTTTACACGTGAATGATCTGGTAGAGAAGAGTAAATAAAAAAATAATAATAATAAACACACAGGTCAATTTTTTTTTTACTATTGATAGGCATACGTTTGACCACAATCTCCCCTGATGGTAAGCGATGATGCGGTCTAAGATGGAGCACGCTTGCCTAGAAGTACCCGATTCACTCTTGTCTTAAAGACTCCCAGATCGTAGCTATCTGGAAACGCACCATGAATGTGTCGATTTTCAAGGTTAAGCAACACTCATGGGTCGGTAATTACGGTATTTATAATGGGTGCCCATCTTCACATCGAGACTCATCACCGTGCCTCGGAAAGCACGTAAGCCGTTGGTCACGGCTGAAATCGTATGTACTAAGATTTGAGTCCGTGTCAATCCTGTAACAATAAGTTCATTTTCTTTCTTCCTATTAAGTTTTATAGACTGGCAAAATATGTACCAAATACTCTACTAACTCTGCTCATTTTTTTCTCTTTCTCTGTAATAGTCTGATTAGCAACATATACTTTAGATTCCCCTGTTTACCCAAAGGTCGTTGTTCTGATAAATTAAGCAATAAATTAAAGTATGTAAAGGCGGCGGCGGTTTTTCATTCAAAATTGCCTCGGTTCAGTTGTGTTGCTTAAAGAAAATGGATCTCTAACGTTTTAGTATTTACTATAGGTACTCGAATTTACGACGCCATTTTGAATTTCGTGTTGTTTACGTAGGCTTTGCTTCATTTTTACGAGTGGCAATAATTTTGAGGAATGATGCAAATTTTATTTGAGGCTCTGTCTAAAAGTTTAGTAGTAGTAAACCTCCTTGGAACGTCAAGCATTTGAAACTTTGTAGGTAAGGGTGGCAGGTTGTATATTGAAGAATACTTGGGCTCTAGACTAAATGCGATTCTATCAGCGAACGCAGATATCATAATTCCAAAATATAAAGGATTGATCAAGTGACGTTTCGTTGTTTGTCGATCCTAACACTAATATTTTGTCAGCGATATAAATGTTTTATTGACGACCAAGTGTAAAATTATGATAGTTTATCGAGGGTTTCTTTGTATTGCATATATCTATTCATCGAGATCACTCATCATAAAAAGGAATGTTTTACTGTAATAAAAATTAAAACAGTAATAATCGTCAAAAAGAGTAAGAGCGATAAATGACTCAGTAATTGAAATATGAAGGAAAAGTAACTTAAACATCGACAAACAAAAGTTTTATTTAATTTCTCTGCCGCCCATTAAGTCTCATATAATTGTCTCTCAGTATAACATATTTATATCTTTTTGCTACATTCCTTTTCGGACATTTAAATTAACTCAGTAATTAAGGTCAAGTCCCGTATAATGAAGCTCAAAATACCATCCAACCCCTTCTTACTTACATTTCATTACTTTCAAAGGGGAAAAACTGGTCCTTCCTCAAGACTAAATATCCTTTTTGCTGTCATAAAATACAGGCGACAAATTTGTGAGATGACGTCACATAGTAGGGCTCATTTTAAGGGTTGTGCAAAAATATAAATGGGACATTTACTTCGTCGACCTTCGCTAAAGAATGATGTGGTAGATAAGAATTTGTTCTCGCCAAAATTCTTCGCTGGGTTCTTTGTTATGTGAAATAATCTACGTGTATTATAGCCCTAGTTTTTACCTTGTGGAGAATTTTAGGGAGCAACATTTAAGAGCAATATTTTTCGGGTTGTGTGAAAATTTTACTGGGATGAAAGTTTCCTTGTGAGGCCAAAAATATTTCATGTTTCATGCCCAATTTTTTAACAAAATTTTTGGTAAAATATATCGTTATAGGTTTTGGCAGTTCTTGATGGTTTTTTTTGTTTACTAAGTGTCTCTGTAACTAAATGTTTTTAGTAAACAAATACCACCAACCAAACCAAGCAAAAAATTTGCCCCCGCTGGGAATCGAACCCGGGACCTCTGGGTCTGAATCAGGTGGTATAAGATTAGCTTAATAAGTGATTTTTAGGGTTTTTTCCATTCACGAGAATTTCATAGTAACAGCTACGATTAGATACAATTTTTATATCTTTTGTTGGAATTAGCCTGAGAAAAATATCCTATTACTTCATACATGTTTTTACTATCACGAGGGCAGCACGTGTGCTTAATGCAGATTAGCTGCGGGCGTGCGTGCTATCTTGATGCGGGCGGCTTTCTTCTGTCTCCAGTAATGTTTTTACTGTGACGTGTTTAGTCACTGGCGAAGCGAATGATACTGCAGCGGCAAACGAAATCTTTGTCCTGTGGGTGGCCAGAAGCGTACTGTGGGTGGCCAGAAGCACGCGGCTGAAAATACGCATGACAGGAAAAGGGCAATTATTTTCCATAAATTTTTGACAGATGTCAGATATGTCAGATGCGAATATTGTATTGGCAGTCTGGGCTCCAAAAATGTTATTCTTATGTTACTGTTGAACTGCTTAAGGTGGATGGATGGTGATCTCAGATGCCATTTTGTCGCTAGATGGCGCTAGATCCACAATTTGAAAATGAAATAATTTACACAAAGCAAAGTGCCGGCTTGGATTCGAACCATCGACTCGTACCACCATACAAAGATACTTGTAAATATTATAATATAATAAAATATCTTCTTGTCTTCGCGCTACTTCTTGCAGTCTTCTCGTTGTTGTCACTTTTTACTTCCATTTATATAATTTCCGTGCGATCTGAATCAAATGCTGGAAGACGCAGTTTTCGCTGCTACAAATGAATTTACACAGTTTTGTTAGACTATTCTTACTGAACCCACACCTCAGAGACCTGCGGAATAAGTTAGGAAATGAGTAAGACTTATATTTTTATACCTTTTAATTCCTTGATGTCTAGACATTTAGCATTTTTCTCAACTCTTCTCAAAATAATTTCATTTAGTACACATGTTTTAAAAAATGTTACCAACTTCAGCATCATAGCGTTGATAAATTCCTCATCCCGGTTAACTTCTATGACAGTCAATGGTTGGGTAACAGATATAAAGCAAATGAAGTAACATTTATTCATTTTGGTAATTCGCAATTGACCTGGACCTAGAATCAAAATAATAAAATAATAATAGCTGTTAAAAAGAAACAATCCAAGAAATACATTATTTTTAGACATACATACATACCAAGAAATAATGATATTTGTTACTTGATAATAATAATTATGCTTTTTGTTCATAACTAAAACATCATTTTCCAAATGAATAGGAAAATTTCTATTTTCTGATGCTTCTCTAATATTTTGAGATTTCCTTTCCAAGGAGGGAAAACATTTTTTTTCTACAATAGTATTTTCTGCTTCTATAATACCTGTAAAAAAGAAAAGTTTTTAGGCCTATGCTACTGAACCAAATTTAAAAAATTCACGCGACATTAGATCCATAGGGGCAGAACCACAGGCAAAAGCTAGTTATTTGTATATTTTTATTATTGAATAATCCTACCATCAGGGCTAGCTGCTAAGAATCCAAATTCTTCATCAATGAAAAGTCCTGATGGCCTGACAGTTTTGCTATATTGTTGCATAAACATGCTCTTTGCAACATGTTCATTTTGTTGTCCATACATTATATCTTTAGTACAAATATTATTTTTGTAAAGAATGCATTTCACATGATTGTGACATGGTGTGGCATTACGACGTTTGCAAACCTAAAATAAACAAAGTGACAATCATAATTATTGTACTGGCTTGTGCTGTGGCTTCTTAGAAGGCTCCACTTCGTATTACAAACTCTGGATTTGGAGCTTGATTATTGTTTTGGGTAGAGTACTCTTCTTGTAGAACACTATCACAAAGTTTCATAGCGCGCAAACACATAGTTTTAGAGAAAAAAAAATCCTAAAAATTCAATTATTTCTAACCTATTTACGTTACGAAAAAATGACATATTTTGCCACAGATAACTTAAAAAATCGGTCCAAGGTCGTTTCGTTTTACGGTCAGACTAAGCGACCACACATTTAAAAGTTTTTTTTAATTGAATATTATAGTTTTTGACTTTATTTTATTTTTTAAAAGTTGCGCAAGTATTATGTTTTCAAATAAAAGACAAATAATAGACTTCATTAAATAAAAATAAAAATAAATATTTTAGCGATTGTGGGTAACGAAACGTAATTTCAGAATACTATGATGTATGCGACGTTTACGTTTGACAGTTGTCATTCATTGTTTGTACTCAAGGTCGAGAGCGTCTATCGTACAGTTCGATTCAAACTTAATGGCGGTTCGGAAGTTAGCTGCGAGTGCAGTTGCGCGCAGGTACAGTCAAGTTGACAATAATTTAGGCTCAACTTAATTGGCTGATACCCAAAATTGCGTTTTGCGCATCGGAACGTACGATGTTCCGAGCCGCCATTAAGTTTGAATCGTACTGTACTCCTGTTTGTTTCAACGATTGAGTGACACCATGGCGTCTCCGAAGTCCCCGACTCAGAATGCAAGAACAAGCGGAGCGAGCTCTGGACTTGGGGGCACCCCGACTCGGATAGGTTAGGTTAGAAGGGGATGGCGGGGTCGAGTGAGCGAGCGAAGCGAGCGAATAGACCCCGCCATCCCCTTCGAGGTAATATATTTACTAAAACAATCCTTGCCTGTTCGAGTAACTTCTTACTGTTAAGGAGTTGTACCTTCCATCATCAGCCCAGCTACCTGAGATGGTGACAACCATATGCAAATACACAAGATACTTCATAAAATATGCGAAAAATAATAAGTAAGCCTATAAAATTTGAGGGTTGCCCTCGATTTCTCTAAGATCCCATCATCAGATCCTAACTTGGTGACAATGGGACCACCTCAGAACTATCTACTTTCGAACAAAAAAAGAATTTTGAAAATCCGTCGACAATTGGCGGAGTATTCGATGAACAAACATAGAAAAAAAAAACATACAATCATCCGAACATAGTACCTCCTCCTTTTTGTGAAGTCGGTAAATAAGCAATTATGAAAAATCAAAGTGGTTTGTCTGTGTATTCACTAATCTTGCTGGTTTCACATGAATTAAATATGATTCAATCAATAGATGTACTACGTACCTACGTTTCACCATTGTGTAGGTAGCTTCGCTGGTCGCCTGATTTAGTTATAACTTACTTATACATCAAATTCTATTCTCTGATTTCATTCAACCCAAACCAATGGATTAGTACCTAAGCGTATCAGAAAATGTGTTATCAGTACCTACTTACATACATTAAAAAGATTTTTAAATCTGGAAAGTCAAGGAATTAAGTGTGTACTAGTAACTACTTACTACATATTTAAACTAGATAATACAATAATTACATCAGTATTGTATCTGTGTGAACCAAGGGCAGATCGCAGAGATAATTTTTTCACTTTATGTAAAGCATTCTATCTCATTCCATACTAAAAAACATTTTATCAATCATAAAATGTTAACTCCGCGGGCAAACCCGCGCGCCCGGCGCTATCTTGCTAGAAACACAATATTCTGGAAACGATTCGCAACTTCGCAAGTTGTCAAGACTCAAGACAATCACGCATGGACGGAATGGCAACAGCGCGGTCACAGACGCGGCGGCGCGGCGGCGACGTGCTGCTGCTTGAACGGCAACGTCGCATGATCGCATCCGCGGTCCGCGCGTCACTCGATGGCGCTTGTTCGAATTATCGAACAGCGCCATCTATTTATAAATGTTTACCAATCGTAAATTCGAAACACAACAGCAACCAACTTTCTCGGTGGTTCTATAAATTTCTGTCAGATGGCGTGATTCAGATCACTCACACATGTAAAGATTTTTCGTTTTTTAATCGGTATAATTCTCCTAGAAATACTGTTTTTTTTATAAAATTTGGGCTATATGCGACCATAATACATTATAAAGTCTCATTATAGTTGTTTTTATTCTGCAGAAACTGTTTATTTACGGAGATTCCCTCACCTGAATAATGTATGGCGAGGTCTATCTAGGCATCCACCTTAAGATGTTTTACTCTAATTAACGAATCTTCTGGCCTAACTATTCCACGAGCAACATATTTGGTAGAATATTGATAATGCTTAAATCTTTCCTCAATCAAAACTCGCCTACATCCATCCCAAAAAGAAAAGGAAGCCATAATTATAAATAATTTACCCGAAAACTTTTTTGCGTAACTTGGCAGAAACTCTGCCATTAAAGCCTAATAAATTCCTTCTGCTTTTAAAGCCACAAATTTCGCTAAACAACGGAGCTTTGCGAGCGGCGTCTTAGAAAAGTTGAATTTAACTCAATCAACTGGAACAGCCATGCTCAACCTTTTTATCTTCCTGGGCCAAACATAGTTTCTAGTATTATTATCACGATGAGCTTACAGAAAAATAACACTTTACACTTAATCACATTTACATAAATTGAGTTTTTTTTAAGCTATTGCATAGCTTTTATCGCTGGCTTTGAGCGCGGCGACCGAATCAAGAAATTTCGTAACGAAAATAAACCTAACACGTTGAAAGCCGCGCATGGTCTAACGTCGTTTCAGTTCGGCAGACTTCGGCACGGTGCTAAAAAAAGCTATGCAATAGCTTTACCATGGCAGTCTCCGAGTGCCACACGTTATTTTTCATTTTATATCAAACTAGCTTTTTCCCGCGACTTCGTACGCGGTACGCGCATATACCCATTTTTCCCGCTCCCGTAGAAATTTCGGAAAATCCTCTCTTAGAGCTCCCCTGAACTCCCCAAGGACCAATAGTTTTGGCTGTGCGTTGTCTGTCAGTCATTCAATCAGTAACCGAAGAATTTTATATATGTTCATGAGGACATGTATCTCTTTTTTTCAAAATTTTCTTTCATGCAAACCTCGCCCTACCAATTATGAACACAACTATAAAAGAATGACCAAATTTAGATCAACATTAGAGAGAGAAGTTATGCACGTACCTACATACATTTCGGCGATTAATTTTAATTTATATAGATAGATAGATGAACAGTTGTCGAAAAATTTGCTACAAGCTGTGGAATAGGCCAAATTTTTCGTTGCTAGTGGATGAATAGTCGTAGTACATCGTCAAGGAGTCAATAATTAAGCCTCTGTAGAGAGCTGTATCAGTAGGATAGATAAATAGTTTACCTTTTTAGTGGCTGGAAAATAATCAAATGACTCATCCTGCATTAGACGGAGCAGGAGGGAGTGTGAAGTAAGCCAAAACCCACCCGTGTTCGGTCAAATGCCCTTTGCATTCCAGGGCCGCGGAAACTCTTTCTAAGAATTCCACAACCCTGGAAATATAATATATTGTAGCTAAGTATTTAATAATATTACTACTTACACATTGAGTAAATATAGCACAAATAATAACTTGTTTAAAGATCTGTCAAGACGCTCAGTTGACACTTCGCGTGACCCAAGGGCTGCCTTTTACCTCGGCCAAAGGATAAGCATTGCCATACAACGTGGCAATGCTGCCAGCCTTTTGAGCTCATTACCAGTGGCCAGCGATGCGGAAAAATTTTTCGACGTCATGTTAGTTTTATTTTTAGTTTTAGTTAGTTAAGAGTTTTTTTTTTTATTTAATTGTATATACATGTAGTATGAACAAATAACAATAAATACCTAAGTAAATAACTAATAAAATTTTGTTTACATCATCTGCCTAGCCTTTTCTCAACTATATTGGGGTCGGCTTCCAGTTAAACCGGATTCAGCTGAATACCAGTATTTTACGTGGAGCGGCTGCCTACCAGACCTCCACAACCCATTAACTGGGTAACACGGCACCAAGTCCCAATATTAACATTAAAATGAAATTAAGACAGACAAATTATAAGTAACAATTTAATGTGCTAGGCTACAGGGTCAGAACAAAAGCTCGACTGGCCACATTTAACCCGTGGGCCGCAGTTTGAGTATTCCAAAACAAGATCAATTTGGTTAAAAGAGAACAACCGATATAGATCTGCACGGTTTATGTGCAAAAAGACTTTTTTACTGTCAAGATAAAATCGTTGAATGTCGTCGCGTTTTCTTTACGAAGTTCTGTGAAGGCACGCCGAAATTAAAGGTTTTTGTTGGCAAGTATTTGAGGCCGTTCGTGACGAAATGTGTAATGATGATTGATATAAGGGGTGCTTCGGCATCGAGGCAGTTTCTTTTGCTTGCTTTGTGTCAGGTATTAAACGTGTGATTGAATGTTTTTGTGTGATTGTGTCTCTTTGAATGGAATGTTTTATGTATTTTAAATGTAAAGTTTAAAAATAAAAGCTTTTTGTTACTTAGTACATTTTTTTTTATTCGGTAGTTCAAGCTACTATCATCAATAATATAATATATTATAGTACAGTACAGTGTGAACGTGTCCATAACAATGTGTGGTGCGCGATATTGGTGTGCTATGAGCTCTATACTATATGCTATTATAGCGTAGTCTGAAATCAGCTATATACGATGAAAAATATCCTAAAGTAATAAAAAGGTAGGTAATCAGTGCGTCTTTATGAGAAATTGATCGATTACAGTTAAAATTGATGAAAAGAAAAAAATATTCATTAAAAAAAGTGTTTATTTTCAATTTGACGGTATTCTATTAACACTATTTTCATATAATAATAGGGTTGGCTAATTACTTCAGATTATTATGGAGTTTGTTTCATTTAAATAGATCATTTAGTTGAAAAGTTAAACAGTTTTGTTTTCTCTGAGGTCACAGTTGTGACAATAAATATAAAATAACAAAAAAAATATGTTTTTTTTTAAACGTTTTCAGTCGATAAAATTAGGTATATTTTCCCTCATTTTCGTATGTGCACATTAGAAAGACTGTCACTGTATAGTTTATACGGCGGCATTCGGAAGCTACACTATTGTCGACGTTTTTCCAAAAATAAATGCTGGGTTCCTTTAGGATAACCCAGAGGAGCAGTACAATCTTTGAGGTTCCGTAACCCAAATGATAATCCTTATTAATAAGCCTCTGCTTTCCGTCCGCCTAACGGTTAGTCTGTCAGTCAGGGGCCTGTATCCCAAGAACTGCAATAGGTAGACAGCTATCACAGAGGTTTTATTTCTATTACCGCTACAAAACCCTATAAAAGGGGTTCACACATAAAAAAAGTGTTTTTTTTTTCGGTTTATGTTACCGAACTCTTCGTCCAAGTCCGACTCGCACTTGGCCGGTATTTTTCTTTTGTTTCTTTACCGATATAATGTGTTCATTCATCTCTTACATCCTAACCTTAAACACCATATCCTGTAAACCATTTAACACACAGGTCATAAAACAAAACACAACACACACCCATTGCTAACACAATATATAATTAAAATCGCTTTTCCATAGAGTATGAAAGACGTTCTTTGTTCTCTAATGGACTCTCAGTAATATGATAGCTGTATGTTTAATGGAACATACTTTACACTGCATAATGCTGGTGTTTGTGTTGCACGTGTCTTGTTACTGTTTAGAGACACGTGTATGTGTGCTCATGTCTTGATCGGATGAGAGGGGTTCTCAAAGTCTTTGTGTGTGTAGTGTGAGTGATGTCATGTTTTGTACTGAAATGGTTTGTGTTATTTATTCAATTCAATTCAATTTATTTATTTCAGATAAATTACAAACACATTAGCAATTGCAACCATCCATAAAATATACAAAACACAAATTACAACAATACAAGAACACAAAACAATGGAAACATTGGATTTATATGAAAGAGTTAATTGATTAGCTGGGCGCAAACCCTTTTTTTTTGTAACATATTTATGCATTATTGAGGGTCAGAGAAATTAAAAAAAGAATTTATTGAGAAGTAACACAAAGCGTTCCAGAAGTTCGAGATCATGAAAGGGGTGTTTTATAAATGCTAAATAGTAGAGAAAAATTATCAAAATACATTAGATTCAAACCAGTAGTTCCTGAGACTTTGTTTTTTTTTAACGAAACGAACAAACTCTACAGCTTTATAATAGTAGCATTAAAATATATTATTCTAAATTAAGTAACTGTAAATGTGATGGCTTCTAAAACAAAACTTGCGGCAAAATTCTCACGCGTTACTTTTTTCGTGACATAAATTGCGAAACGAAAAATAACCAAAAAGTAAGATCGAGGCCAAAAGTTAATCTAAATTTCGACATCCAGACTGAACTACGTAACAAGAATTCTAACAAAAATATTATTCAGTATGTTTCAAAGAAAACGTTGTCTTGTTTCAACAGAAACGTATTAAAATATGTGTGTGTTGTTCTTGAATTTCCATTATCTCCACATACATTTCCATAATTATCATAGTATGGCTCATATCGAAGATACGGAAGAATTACATAATCTTACTCCACATTATCGCTTACCATCAGGTAAGATAGTGGTCAAACATGAGCCTATCAAAAGTAAAAAATAAAAAACACATACAGACGGCAAACATAAATATGATAAAATATTGATCATAAAATTGCAGTAACAGTTTTAACTATTCCATAGTGCAAACCAGCTTCAGGATTGCGGAATTTGTTCGAAAGAGTCGCCGTCGCCACGGCCCTGGAACATAAAGGGCATTTGGGCGAACATGGACGGGTTAGAGTCAGTGAGAGCAGTTTCTTACTGACTAAAACCCGTCCGTGTTCATCGTCAAATAAGTATCTAATGACTCAAAAGTTATTTAATGACTAGCTGATCCGTGCAACGTCGTCTGCGTATCATTTTTTATTACTGCTCCGCTCCTGTTTGTCTTAGCGTAATGATATATAGCCTATAGCTTTTAGTATAGATAATTTCCTTAAACTTGAGGCATAAAATTCTGAATTCATTCAGTTTCAAGATGTCACACCTGTGCACATATTGTTTTTATTATGGCATTTCTTTATAAATTAGAAATATTAATGGCAGCATTTTTTTCTTACCAATGGACTTGTTCACTGAAAAAATCTAATTAGTCCATCAGTGAGATTAACTAAAAATACTTCTCCCGTTTTTCTTCTTATGTTACCTAAACTAAAGTTGACGAAGATACGACGCTTTTAAAATTCTCAATAAGTCACGCCGTAGTATAGTTTTCAATACGCTCTGACGTCACGAACCCCACTCCCGAGTCTCGATGCGTTTTATCTTTGTCAATATTCTATGATTTACAAAAACAAAAAATACGTGTCCATTATTTTTCAATACAACTGATGGTCTAAATATATTTGCAATTTATTGATAGTGAAAACTAGCCTATTTCGTTCAAATTTTCTCCGTATTCTGAGCTTATTAAATAGCACATAGCTTATACATAGTGGATTTCCTGTGTTCACAACTATAGTTACGATGTTACTGTACTACGCAAACTTGGGTAATTTCGATTCTCACCAGTTGTTTTAGTATTCCAACACTGAATGTTTTATGAAACTTCCAAGTTTGTGTTAATTAAATTTGCTTAAGTAATTGTACGGTGAAGCGAGGATGAGATTAGATCAGGTGTCCGGATAGTGCTTGCGTCTTAGTAAAGGTGTCATCTGAATTATTATTTTGCCTCGTCTTATTGTTTGTTGGTTTTTAATTTTTGAGAATAGATATTTCTGCCGAAAGGTTCAGGAGTGGCGAGCGTGTATCAGTTAACGCAGCTTTGGATTTGCTGGGGAGTTTGTTTTTCTGGCGAGTTTGCTTTTGGCTTCTTTTTCCCAGATAAAACACTAGGAAGTGGTGACGGGCGGGCGTTTTTGGGGGACTGTCTTCTTGTAAACGTTGACGTTCAAAAACTGCTGGTACTCAGCCTAATTTTGATTTTGGATGTCTCCTACAAAACAGCTTCCGCCATAACAAAAAACGAAATAATCGATTTCCGACCTTAACATATTCTCTTAACGTCGGAAATCCGTTACTTCGACAGACCAATCGTTCGTCCAATGTTAGAGTTAGGTATTGTGTTAGACCTGCGAGAGTCAGCTGGACATATGCCTTCTCCAAAGGTAACCACGTATCCAGCAGATTACCTCCACATCCCACCAAGTGCCGTCCAACGCTGGGGTTTCCGGTATGCGGTCGTCAATCCCGACCCTTTTAGAGTTACTTTGGTTTTTCAGCGGATATCATCATGACTAATTCTACTGATCTTACTACTTAAAATTAGGATTTTAAAATTCCGAAGCGTTAATGTGTGAATTATGGCCGTACAAACATCATGTGTTTTACGAGATAATTTTATGAAGTAAGCAACTGTAATAGGGTTGTTTGCAAGAAAATGAAAATGTATCCATATTTTATAGCTGAAGTGGGTTACAAGAATAGCTATAAGCTCTTAATGCTCAACCGACGCAAAAATAGCTTTGTTATGAACCAGTTAGCATACAGAGTCAATTATGTTTGTAGGATTTTAACTTATTTACTTACATAAAATAATGCTAGTAAAAACCAGTGGTAAACATTTAACCAGTGCCAATGTCCACACAAAAACTGAATTTATTATTTGAATTTGAATAGCAAGTGAGGTTATAGCTATAGAAATTATATTCAGGGGTGGACCCCTGAATAGAATCTCCGTCCAAACAATAATTATATTTAGATCATTCTATAACAATAATCGAATCATGTTTTTCTTAGATTTTTAGTAAAAATGCAGATACCGCTGAATCTTTACGTTTCTAGGTAGATAAGTGGCTCGCCATCTGATCAGAATCAGGCCCGGTTTGAGTTGTCAGCAAAGCAGATGGGGCCCGCTAGGGCCAGTGCCTGCCGGAGTTGTGGAAATTGTTCGAAAGAGTCACCGCGGCCCTGGAACGCAAAAGGCATTAGGAAGAACACGGATATATACTATATGCTATTATATAATACCGTAGGTAGTCTGAAAGCAGCTTTAGATTGTCAAAAATCGCGTGAAATTGTAAACTAGTTTTTCCAAATAACACACGGAAACTATTGAATTTGAATGGGATATAATTATTATTATTACAACACGATTTAATTAATTACGTTATTTACAACACGATTTTTCCATAATATATCTAGAAATTACATCTAACGAAGATTTGATACAATCTTACGGTGTCTCCCATTTACAGGTGACATTTATTTTTTACTATACGTAAATTCGTATGCCACGTTTGACCGCTATCTCACCTGATGTTAAGCGATGATGCGTTCTAAGCTGGAGCACGCTTGCCTAGAAGTAACCTATTCACTCTTGACTTAAAGACTCCCAGGTTGTAGCTATCAGGAAACACAGACTCCGGCAGGGAATTCCACTCTTCCATTGATGTAATTATATGATATTATTTTTACAGAAGACAAAACTTACACGTGAACATTTGGGTCGTCTTTAGGGCGGTGTTAATCCTCATACCTTTGACTCTCAGATATAAAACTAGGTTCCCTTCAATACTGCAATCACCCAGCCCTCCCGTCAACAACTTACATCTTGACCTGCTTCTAGCCGACAAGGAGTGGAGGGGGGGCATTACTCGGCAGATTTCTGCACCTTGACAACTACGAACCAGTTTTTTCTCTTCAGATATTAAAATTGGAACTTTAGTCGAGTTACCAAATCTTAAGTCTACAATTCTGTGTAAATACATCACTTATAGGTGTGCACAACATTATCATTGAAAGATAACAATTAAGAAAGATAAAAAAATTACCATACATTATTACATTTGATTGATTATTATTACATTTGATAAATTAAAATAAAAGATGTCACAAAATGCAAATGTCAAGGATGCGAATTTAAAACACAGCAAAAATTAAATTAACTAAACACGCAATACAAAAATACTTATAAACTAAACAAGATAACAGTGTGAATGAGCATTATAAATTAGATTAAATTATATTACTAAGGGCCAGTTTCACCGGTTACGGATAAAGTGTCGGTTAGTTATCTGATGGATAACTAACCGATACTTATAATACTATAAGGGCCAGTTTCACCGGTTACGGATAAAGTGTCGGTTAGTTATCTGATGGATAACTAACCGACACTTATAATACTTTATAATACTCATACTTAATAAATCTGCCAGATATCGCTATCCGACACCTGTGAAACCAAAAGTTTTAGTTGATCTGCCAGATAAGTTCCTAATAGGCTAACCGACACTTTATCCGTAACCGGTGAAACTGGCCCTTATACTTTATAATACTCAAATACTTAATAAATCTGCCAGATAGGTATCGCTATCCGACACCTGTGAAACCAAAAGTTTTAGTTCATCTACCAGAGAAGTTCCTAATAGGCTAACCGACACTTTATCCGTAACCGGTGAAACTGGCCCTAATACTTTTGTCCGTGTCCATGTAATGTAGGTTTCTGCCTACCCCAAGCGTCGCTACAACAACCAGTCCTGTGCGTCTCGCATCCATCGGCTACCTGCGACTACGTGTAATAGTTTTTTCATAGTATACCCTTCTACCATCGGACATCCAGACGCACTGCAGCTTACCATCCCTACCTTGTTGCTATTCCACGAATTCGCACTAAGCGATTCCAAACGTTTTTTATAATGCGGACAGCAAAAGAGTGGAATTCTCTGCCTGCGTCTGTGTTTCCGAACGCTTACAACCCTAATCTCTTCAAAGTTAGAGTAAACAGGCTCCTTCTGGGTAAGCTCGCTCCATCATAAACTTTGTCTCTGTCATTTCTGACCAAGACTAAGGTCAAGAGCAAACCCATCACAAATAATAAAATAAAAAAAAAGTATTTTACTATTTAATATTAAACACATAATTGCTACTAAAACATCCACCAATTTAACACGCAACCACTTTTTACCTTTCAGCCGAAAAGCGCTGCCTATTTAGCAAATATTGATTTAGTGTGTCTAAATGCGCTACTTTGTGAAGGAACCCTACGTAGTTACGTTTAAGTAAAGGTCTGAAGGGCTTCTCGTTATTAATCACGGCTTTTATACCTAGCGTTTGACTGATAGGCTGCTTTTGAGCGTGACAGCTATAAAACACGCTCAAAGATTGAGTTTCGTGAATAAGTTGATTTATTTACACGTATTGGTTGGGTTTTAATTTAGTTGTTGGGGAATTGAGAGGAAAGTCGAGTGTTTCTATATGAGGCTTGTACAGGCCTGGAAGGTATGGTATTTTTTTTATAGTAGGTACTAACTTTCACCCGCGACTTTGTACATCATCTCTTTTTTATTTTCGTTTAAGTAGGAATTCGGAAAATCCACTCTTATTGCTTTCTTATACTCCCCAAGAAACTACATGCCATTTCAACTTTCTACGACCAGACGTTTCGGATGTGCTTTGTCTAAAGTCTATCACTCAGTAGCGAAAGAGTTTTGCGTACATAAAACCAAAGTTTATTTCTATTTGTGAATGTTAGCTAACCATTAAATTGCGGATTGGTTATGAACATTGACATTTCAGTGAAATCGCCATTAAGAGATACTAATTATTCACATCGCAGTTTCTTGTTTCCTGCCTTAATAAAAAATAGTAATCAAAAACGTAATTTTTGCGACCTTAGGAAACATGACGAACAGCTAAACTGACACAATATGCTCAAGGCGATACTTCAAAAAGGTAAAACAAACAAACCTTACTCATATTGCCACAAACATCCATGTTTACCTCTAAAACTACCTTCAGTAAACATGAGCACCCAAATCTCGAAGAAAACGTCTTCAAACAATGCCAAAACCATAACTCAAATCGATATTCTCAAAACAGTCGTGAGTCACACATGTCGGGGACACAACCCTAGTTTTTATCGCCGAATAAGGAAACGCGACGTGAGGAACGCACGTTAGCCGACACCCTTACGAGTAATGGTAGAGAAGCTGTAATAAAACTACCACATGGGGCCGCAATAATGACCCTATTTTCGTTGGAAGGTTACAATCTGTCATTGGTTAGATGTTGCGTAAGTGTTTTAGTGGCAAATTGTTTGGAAGCAGGTTTCAATATCAAAAAAAAATATCCGGTTCCAAGTCGATTTCGAGTGTACTGAATATATTTTTTATCTAAATAGGCAGTGTGCCTAAAGTGATATCCGTTTTGTAAAAACCTATCGAAAACAAGACGGATTCGCGCACCGAGGATTCCGTACCATCATATAAAACCTGTATTTTTTTTAATTTTCACCGGCGCATACAGGTGAGAAAATTTTAACACTGCGGTGTTTATTGCAAATTTAGATCACTGCCATCTCTTTACTGTAGATGTTTTCTTTAAAAATGTGCTATTTAGAGACATCGTTTTGCATAAACTTCTGTCTCATAGAATAATTTCTGAATTTTCTCTATGCAAACTTCGGAGTTAAGGGGGTTGTCAAAAGTCGGAAACTAGCCCTAAAAAAAGAAAAAAATATATTTGAGAATGCACAAATAGAGCTCTTTCAAATTATACCCCACATGCCCTAGAAGCCCCACTTCAAATTTTTAAGAACCCCATCAGTCGCTGTTGCTTTAAAAACATTTTCATTTTTATTTGTTTCTTATAATAAGCAAAATAACATAGACACACAAACACACACAAAGGAACACACACACACATCGTCATTTATATAAGGAACTCTGGATTGCAAAACTCATAATGGGTCCCGATAAATAAATGTTTTAATCAACTGAATAGGTCTGGCTACCATATTTTTTTGGTGTCAAATACATGAACTCCATTGCGTGCCCAAAAGCTTAGGCAACAGAACCCAGTTTTGTGTGTTGAAGTGAATTTGATTGAATGTTAGCTCAAAGTCATTCTAATAAACCACACTATCGTTCAATTTATTTACAATTTCCTTTGACCTCCGTGTAGTTTGTTGACCTTTGACTTTCATAAAAACAATTAAGGACGCAAAAAGCAATGAAATGTAAAGAAAAGTTAACCTGCGTGACTGTTTCTTAATTTTATTTGTGGATAAAAGTATTTCACTTTAATTGCGTAGGCTGGGGTCATGTGAGCGTTTTTAATAGTTTTCTAATACCAAAATTCCATCGACTGCATTGTTTTATTTTTATTTTTGTAGGCGATCACAATTTTATTAAAAAAATCTTACATTTTGGAGAAACTGCAAAGCAAAGAAGGAGTGGAACTCTCTGCGTGCGTTTGTGTTTCCCAACGCTTACAACCCATTAATCTTCAAAGTTAGATTGAATAGGCTCCTTCTGGGTAAGCTCGCACCATCGTAGACTTTGTCTCTGTTATCTCTGATCAAGACTAAAGTCAAGAGCAAACCCATCTAAAATAAAAAAAATCTTTGACGTAAGTATAATTTTATATCAAACATTTGTAAATTATGTTAAAATTACAAAGCGTATTTGCGTTGGATGAAACAAAGATAAAAAAATCAATTTCTCGATAGTTGACGCTACTCTATGGTTGCATTTACGCTAATTCGCAAAAATCAAATCGCTGGCATATTCAAATATAAAAAAAAATGCAAAATGTTTTGTTAGGTCGTAGGAGATAATTTCAGAAATCATTTATTTTCAAATTCATGCACTGATTGACTATACAAGCTACATCTGAGAAGCACTAAGAGGCTATTTTACTCCGGAAAAGTGCTTGGTTGCATGCTTGTTTTTCTAGAATAAGCCACCGAAGCCTCATTTAGAGGTTATAACCAAAAAGTTGATTATGAAAACATACGACAAGCCTACCCAAACAAACTTTTTATGTGAGTCGATCCATTATCATAAAATGTGTACAGTAAAGGGTGATCACATAAAATTGACGCTTGTGACAACAAAATCGACTGGTAATTCGCTTAAGGGTCACAGTTTAACAATAAAGGTACGTCTTTTATTATCATGAGCATCAATTTTAATCCGGACATATTAAAGGGAATTTTCATTACGAACAACACAATTAACCTATTTGAAAAACTGAACGGTACCATTAGTTATAAATAACTGAGTGCTGATTCTTCAATTATTATTTTTTTGTGGTTTGCTCTTGACTGTAGTCTTGGTCAGCGATGGCAGAGACTAAGTCTACGACGGAGCGAGCTTACCCAGAAGGAGCCTATTCACTCTAACTTTGAAGAGATTAGAGTAAGCTTAGTAAGCGTTCGCAAATACAGACGCAGGCAGAGAGTTTCACTACTTTTTGCTGTGCGCATTATAAAAGACGTTTGGAAACGCTTAGTGCGAATTGGTGGAATAGCAACAAGGTAGAGATAGTAAGTTGCAGTTCATCTGGGTGACCGATGCTAGAAGGAGGCCGGCGGAATGAGGTCGTGGAGTTCTTGGGAACACTCACCGAAGAACAATTGTTAAGCAAACGTTGCAAATGGACTAACTGCCAAAAATGAATAGAAATTGGGTTTTTTTTTTTCCATTGGCATGCGTATGTGAACGCTGCTTTAAAATTATTAGAAAAGGCCGTCATCACTGCGAGAAAGAGTGGTGCCGAAAATCAATACATTTTCACAAATAAATTGATATTTCAGAGGCAATGGCGCCGTTTCTTTTGTTCATAATTATTTAGTGATAAAATAAAAAATAATAATATTAACATCTCTGAAAGACAAACAGCTGAAGAAAAAAACAGTGACTAACGCTGGCATACAAAGACTAAATAAATAATATGTCAAACTAGTTTGTGTAAAGTTACTCAGTTTGCATTTGCAACTCAGCCACAATCTGTCAAAGAATTATGAAAAATGAGTTTTTTTCTAATGCAAACCGTGCCTAAATATTAGTAGAATTGGTACCATATTATGTCCTAATCTAAGCCTTGCCATAGATTTTCCGTTCGCCAAGTTTTTCAAATCCGTTTAGCGGTTGAGAGGAGATTGATAAACAAGCATTCAGATATTCACGATTATAACATTTAAAAAAATACAACCGACTTCCAAATAATAATAAAAAACACTACAAAGTAAAAAAATAACTTTAATTTCGGAAGTCGGTATTTTTGTTAGTTTCTTTGTATTTTGACACCGACTTCCGAAATTAAAGTTATTTTTTACTTTGTACTGTTTTTTTTTATTTTGAAGTCGGTTGTATTTTCTTGTAAAAAGATTTTTATTTTTCACTTTTTAGTGGAACCCACACCTAAAAATACCACTGCAAAATTGTAGAAAAGCAAAATACGCAATTTCGATTACTTGGATGATAAAACACCATCATCCAAGTAAACGAATTCCAGCTATTTCGATTTAAAATCCAAACTTCGTAACCGATTCTAATAAAATTTGAATGGGACCATTCTGCAAGTATATCCTTACAGATAAGTAAAACAATATTTTTTTAAATCGGTTCATATTTGACGGAGTTATGAGGTAAAATACATAAGAAAAAAAAATACAAACCATTGGGAAGTCGGTTAAAAATAGTAGGATAAGACGGCGACTCTAATCCGTGTTTTGTTACCAACGATCAATTAAATCAGAATTACCACTTACCAACAAAATCAAAGTCAAATGATTCAAAACGTTTATTTCAATTTCAATTTAGGCCATGAAGCGCACTTTTGAACATCAACAGTTACAGTTAAAATAATATCAAAATACCACAAACAAACTGCCGAGTTGTCGCCATGATAAGGCGCCATCTCTAAGAGGGACTGTCTTGCGGCTATACTATTTATCATTTCATTCTGTAATAACTCTATGATCGTGTCTCCACACGTCGATTTTAAAGCGATGATTAAACTGATATTTTAGAACAAAACTCCAAAGACTCGCCGCGAGTTCGCCGTGAGACTCAACTCTTGCAGTGCACTCGCCTTAATACATTTTCAACAAAATAATTAGATAATAAATAGCAGTGATTTCTTGTGGGCATGCGGAAACCGTTGCAAGACTAACGTCAAGTCATTGTGAGGCGGAGAAATAGTCGTCTCACAAAGATTACATGACGATAATATCCTTTCACTGCATATATATAGACATTATCTCAAAATATTTGAATAGATTACGTAATATTTCGATAGCGTTATTGACGTTTTGCCAATCGTTTGTCACGCTCCCACCAACGGAATGTCTCTTGTCTAGAGCATGGGTGGACTTTCAGCGATTCACTCGCTCATGGAGGTGGTGCCTAACGCTTACCCTAATGACATTTCGACTAATCATTCATCATTTTCATTTATAAATGAAATTTAGATTAACCGAAACATTTTGTAATTTCCATTTGCAATATACATTTGCATACAATTAATCTAACGATATCCTTTAGGCTTTTAATATTGATGCTCATTGTGAATTGCTAAAGCGGCTTTTCAAGGCTTATTGCGCGTTTGGTTAAGTATTTTGCATTCAATTATACC
Source organism: Ceramica pisi (assembly GCA_963859965.1). Lineage (NCBI taxonomy): Eukaryota > Metazoa > Arthropoda > Insecta > Lepidoptera > Noctuidae > Ceramica > Ceramica pisi. The sequence goes on from OY982530.1 coordinate 3,938,838, forward strand.
GGCTTATAAAATAGTATTATTTTATTACTTATCTGATTTACGTCATATAATGTTTAATTATTAAGCCTTTGGTCTTCTTGATTTTACTGTAAATTCCCATGCATCTTTGTAGTCTTGCAACTAGGTTTTTAAATGTTTGAGTCAATTGAAAACTTGTTACAAAAAATACAACCGACTTCTAAAAATAACTTTAATTTCGGAAGTCGGTGTCAAAATAAGATAAAACTAACGAAAACATCGACTTCCGAAATTAAAGTTATTTCTTACTTAGTTGTGTTTTCTTTTTTGGAAGTCGATTGTATGTTTTTGTAAAAAGTTTTTTTATTATTTCACTTTTTAGTGGTACCCACACCTAACAACACCACTGCAAAATCGCAGGAAAGCAAATTACGCAATAGCGTTAACTTGGATGTCAAAAAACCATCGTTCAAGTTAACGAATTCCAGCTATTTCGATTTAAAATCCAATTTGTAAACCGACATGCATATCAATTCAGATAAAAAAAAGAATGTCTCTAATCGGTTCATAAATGACGGAGGTATGAGGTAAAAAACATAAAAAAAAAAAAACAAAATTACAACTGAATTGAGAACCTCCTCCTTTTCGGGAAGTCGGTTAAAAATATTTGTCGTCAAAACACTTTCCAAGTTTCCTTTTCTCCCAATCAAAATCTACAATAACATTCCAAATTAATGGTTTTATGACATTACACTCTCACTTTTGGTCGTAAAGATGATTAAAACAGCAATTACAAATCATACACGTTAAGCATTCATACGGTAACACTCTTCCGCGGCCGCAATAAAAATATCACCAATTACATTTTAAATGTGGCCCTCATAACGACACGCACTTGACCGCTTTCAACACTACACTTCGAACCTCAAATTAAGGCCCGTCCCTCGGGGAACATTGCAGTTTAAAATGCTTTGTATGTGTTTGAATATTTTAGTAGCAACTACCTCGTAAGCGAACCAATCAGCGGGTCCCATTCCATGTGTGCGTCACTCCGTGATACCGTGAAATATTTTAGAGTGTGCGAAATTTGAAGGTTACGCTCTATAGGGTGAATTTGTTTTTCTTACAATGTCGGTTTTGTTTTAGTGTCGTGTTTTGTTTTATGTTTGTGGCGCAATGAATTTCGAAATGCGTGATGTTGTGTAATTTCCCTTGGCTGTTTACCTGTGTTGTATGCGTAATTCGCTGTTTTGTAGGTTTCTGGTGCTGGTATTATTTGAGCGCGGTGAGTTTGTTCTCTAATTTCAATATGTGATCAAGGAATGGTTGTGTTAATTAAGTGATAACGTGTTCAGTCGTTATATTCCATTTTTGGTTCGAAAATTAGATATTGGCTTATGTTATAATATTGCTAAGTTTAGTTTTCAATTTGTTTCAAGAGGGCCTTATTCAAATTTAAACTCACCCTCTGAAATAGGGCCGTTATACCGTCCTTCATGAAACTGTAAGATGACAAGATACCGGAGATCACTTCAGGGAATAAGATGGTCTCAGTTAGGTCTTACATCCTCAAACATAAAATGTATAGAGTCTACAGTAGTCTCAGGTCGGCCATATCTTGAGGCAATATCGTAAACAATGTCTTAACCCTAAGATGTGATACATGTTTACACATTGCCTTCATCAAAATTTCTAACATTGTCTAAAACAGCCGTTTGAACACTGACAAATTAAATTTCTATCTCGATATAGATTCCATAAACAAATTATTCGGTAATTTCACAACAATTCTCATATCTTACGCAGCGAGGCTCACAAAAGGCGTTTAAACAGAATTGCTTCCATACATCATCGAGGTTCGGGTGAGGACACAGCGGTCGCTAAGCGAGAGCGGGACTGCAGCCAAACGAGGTATAAATTACGGCAGATAAGTAAGATTAATGTGCACTTACGAGAAAATGAACTTAAAGTGGTCGTAGAGTCTGATATTGACATCGTTCTGGGAGCAATTCTTCATTGTAATATGCTTATTCACTATCTAAATTCAGCCGAATAACTTTATGCTATACTTCCATAATCATAGACTATTTCAGGATAAAAGACACTATTTCCAATACCACCATCAATAAATTGCGAATCTATTTAGTCCATCAGTCTATCAATGAATATTGACAAAGATAAAATGCGTCAAAACTTGGTGCATGCATGAATAATTGAGAATTTTAAAAGCATTGTATTTTCGTCAATTTTGGTTTACGTAACAAATAAAAAAACGAGTCAAGTTCTTTTTGATTTGATTATCAAACTAACGGACTTATTAGATTTTTTCAGTAGACGAGCTAATATTATAACTATGAAATGTCTCCTCGTAACGTCATCTTAAAAACTTACCTTGTTCATTTCGGGCTCATTTTGTTCCATAACATCACCTTTACGGTGGCGTGCATCGATTCAATTACCCGTATATCTTGAAGGTTTGGAACATGGGTTGGTGCGAGGATATTTTTTATTCTCATTGGATATCAAAATATGGGCTGATAGGTTTTCTGTCTGCCCCTGTTAAGCTATTGTTTGCTTATGTCATTGAGCGTTCAATTTCATTTTGCGTGTTACCAAGTTTTGGAAACTGAATTTTGACTGGTATTGTGTGTCTTGGAATGAATCGTTAGAGAACAATCCAGATGAAACACTACACACTTAGATTGGTCAGGGAAGCGATTGAAATTACATAGTACAAAAATTTCAATCGTGAGGATGGGTTTAAATTGTCAAACCGAAGATTTCAACAAAGTGTTACTTCGCGGTCAGATACGGTGAGTGTTGTGTGTCGAGAACAGTTGCGGGAAAAAGTGAGTTTGTGGACAGCGGAGATGATCGTAATAAAAGACTACGAAAGAGGGTAGACCGATATGTCTGCCAATAACATCCCACCCGCAAGATCTTCAGTTACTCCGTGATCATCATATTATATAATATATTCAATGATATATAAAACTATAGATACGTTGTCCGCGCTCTAAAATAACAACATGAAATGAAGCCAATTGGCCACATCGCGCTTAGTTACGCACCAACCTCTCGCGCGACACTACGTTTGTTTTTATGTCAATTTGACTATTACTTATCCTGTGACGTAACTGAAGATGTATATTTATATCGGAAACTCGCAAATAAAAAGGTACATGGTAGCAATTCCGATATGAACTATTTTAATCCAGATGAAGTTTTACTAAGCACTGTAATGATCATATCTCATATCGTTTCTGATGTACTAGCAAAATAACAACGATGATAAATGAACAAAACTTGCTTTGGAAAAATAATGTAGAACGTGTCTCGTTTTCAGATCTTTATATTTAAAGAAGTTTTTAATTTTGCTGTCATTCCATTAAATTTTCAATGAACAACATCATACCTACCACAACTTCTTTTTAGAACCCTATTAGTATCGGCACTTTACTACAGAGTATAAAAAGTTCAAGAATGTTAATTAAACACTTACCTTACCTTACCTAAGGTACACTTTTACCTTTTGAAATTTTCTTTAAAACGTGACAAACTTAAAAATGCTGGGGGAAGGTAGGGTGACGTAAGAAAGTGTCAAGGAAAAAACGGGGCAAAATTAAAAACTTCAAAACAATTGATTGCCACAACCTCGTCCTTTTGGTGTTTTGCTCCTGAGTAATATACCGGAAAAAATATCGTTTCTAATTTATTTCACCTGTACTTTGGAGTCACGTTTTTACGTACTTGAGTTTTTTTTCCGGTTCGTTATTATTTTTGATGAGCAGATGGGGTGAAAACGTATTAATGATGTTAGTTAGTGCTACTGAAGCCTTATAAAATATTAAGTTACCATTACATGAGTGACTCAATTTTAAGAGGTACGTTGTACGTACGTTGGGGTTCCGTAGCCAAATGGCATAAAACGGAACCGTTATGGATTCGTCATGTCTGTCTGTCCCTCCGTATGTCACAGCCACTTCACACAAAAATAGAAAAGAAAGAAAAAGAGTTTATTTGCGGTCAATATGACGCATACCAAAAATACACAAAAAAAACAATACATTTTGGGTTTTCCCCATACTTAGATCTAGTAAGTAGTTTTTTTTTTAAATTTATTTATTAATGCGTCATAAATCGTTAACCGCAACTTTTGCTTATAATATATACCTACAGGTTTGTACGGAACCCTCGGTGCGCGATTCCGACTCGCACTTGACCAGTTTTTTGTTTTGGTTTTTATCATGTAGTTGTTTTACTTGTGACTTACATCGCGGTTATCTACAAAGGGATATTATATGGAGGCGCGTGGTGATTGCGTGACGATTTTATAAGCAAACGCCAGCACATTTGTTTTTTTTTCTAGTGGCTTTATTTTCTCTCATTGGATTTTCATTACATGAACCGAACCGTGCTGTCATGCCAAGAGGACCCTGTGGTTAACTTAATATTTTTTTATAAACCTAGCAATCTGGTTTGAAATTTAAATCTATTTTCAATAACATTTACAATATGTATCAAGATGAAATACTATCCTTAATCAATACTATCCCTAACCTTATCAATAGTATCCATAAAGTAGTCTAAAACTTTAACTGTAAGATTAGATTTATAACTAAATATCAAGTTTATCTGGTCCCTACCGTAGTATGGATCACAGATAGTTAATAATACACCAGCCTTACAAAGTAGACCGCGTCTAGAAATTATTAACGGTGTGTGTGTGTGACCGTTGAACTAGCGCGACTAAAATAGACTAGCACCATGTGAAAACCCTACATTATGCAATGTATTCCCATCACCTGGGAGTTTGTTGACACTGCAGTAATTACGATGGCAGCGCCTGAAAATAGTTTAGTCAAGTGCTGTAATTACATCTAGAAGAGCTCGTGGCTAAATAATAATACCAACACGGGTCGATCTTCAAGGTTAAGCAACGCTTGCCAAGGTTGGTCTGTGGATGGGTGACCATCTTAATATGTGGAGAAGAAGAAGAAGAAGAATAAGTTTATTTGTTAGAATATTGTTGTTACAAGGTGTTACTACAATTTTAAGTCCAAAATATTCTGCTGTTTCCAGCGTACAAATATTTTCAAAAATTATAATGAAATCAAAATCAATTGAGAAACATAGGAAATCATTATCTGATATGAAATACAATTGAAGGGATTATTGAATACAATGTCAATGCAAGCTAAATATAATGTCAAGAGTTATATAATGTCAAGGAATACTAAATATAATGTCAGAAATAAAAATAAAATATAGTACAGTGTTAAGAATTTTTCGTTATAGCTTGTCAGAAGCCAGTAAATCTGACTCCAGTTTTACCAAGAAGTACCGTGTTACCCAGTTTATGGGTTATGGAGGACTGGTAGGCAGCCGCCCACGTATAATACTGGTCTTCAGCTGAATTTGGTTTGACTGGAAGCCGACCCCAATGAAGTTGGGAATAAGCTAGGCAAATGACGGTGTAATTAACATCTGATGGAATAGCAACAACAATGATGAAGAATATTCAATAACTTAAGGCGGGGTTGCAGTACTTTTTAAGATTTTTGAACGTCTGAAAATCTTATTTATTATGAGTTTTTTAATAAATAAAAATCATAACATAAAAATTGAACATACACTCAAGTAAATCCTAAAGATAGAAATGCTATTTAAAATGAGTGGCTCGATAATTTTTTTATCAAACATGACACTAAATTACAATTTTAAACGTGTACTGCAAAGAGATTTCATCACGAATAAATATAAAAGATATATCAATAGATAGAGCTTTTTATTTTGAAGTAAATTTTGAAACCATATTGTATTATTTCTTTATCAGTTTTCGCCAAGAAGAAAAAACAATCAAAATTTAAGCATTATTTCGCTCGCCGGACAGTCGCTGTTGTTCGTCAAAACACACAGTACTGCAACCTCGCCTTAAGTCTGTAAATAGAGTAAAACAATGTCACTGTCTCTTTTTGACTGTTTTTCCGCTTACTTCTACTAAAGCACGGTACTTTGGTACGGTTCTCATTTATAGATAGGACGATAAACAAAAAAGGTCTTTAAAAAAAAATGATACGTGAAATGCCCAGAAGGTCTGCTAGTTACACAATTAGATTAGAAATGGTAATAATATGGTATTGCACATAATGTAATTTCTATAGTTTATGTAAATAGTTTACATTGTGGATATGTCACTGGAAAGTATTGCAATAAATCTTAATTTGATTTTGAAAAAATTGTTTAGTATAAAATATAAATCTCATGCAAATTCAATAATTTCTGATACATATGTGTATATTTTAGAAATATAGTTTACAATTTAACGCGACATTTTACAATCATACGGTGTTTGCCAATTTACGGTGACAGATAATATATTGAGTAGCAAAAATAATTTTGAAATGAAGTTTAGAAATAGGTTTTATTGAAAGTTTATTTCAAATTCGTTCATCATTTCAATACTTTGTTTACTGGATAAAAAAATATGTACGATAAAGTTCCGTGATAATCAGAAAATATTTGCACACGTATTTATGCTGGTAACAAACCCATAAATTAGTTAAATATATATCGCATCAAAATCACGAAGCCCGGGGGTTTGTGATGTCACTTCTAGGTAAAAGAAAGAAAGAAAAAGCATTTATTCTGCCAGAAGCGACACACAAAACTGGTGGTTGATTACCATAACAAAATATATAAGAAAACTTGTCAGTAAAAAAAAAAACTAAATAAGACCAGATTCATTTGTTCATGCCCAATATTTTTGGTAGTCTTGCTAATCCAACTGTATTTCTAATAGGTAGGTAAAAATATAGAAGTAAATTTAGAACGGAACCCGAATGACACTAAAGGTCAAAAAGCACATATTTCTTCAGCAATTAAGATTCCTCACACTCTTTCCGTCCCAAATAAAAACGGACCTTATTGGCTTTACTTCGCACCTGACTTTTTTTAGGTTTTTACAGCGTCGGGCCTTACCTTCGTCAAGTTTATTAGAAATCCTTATTGGGAAAAGCTTCTATAAAACAGGAATTAATTTTTTATACAAAACTTGCCGCCTTTTCTTTAAAATGTTGTAGTATAGATTTTTGCTAGAGTCGGATATATATGTAGTATTTAAATCTGCAAAACTATTTAATAAGTTGAGAATTTTGTTGATAGTAATTCTTTCAAAACAGGTCAGTATAATTATGTTTTTAATCATATTAAATCCATTATCGAAGTTTCCAATTCTACTAATTTTCACATTGGCAACTCAATCGCAATCTGTAAAAAAAATATATAAAAATTAAGGCTTTTTTGACAGTTTGCGATTAAAAATTAGTAGAATTGGCCCTCTGTTCACATAATTTTATTTATGAGCCGTTTAAGGTTGAAACTCTTGGACCGTGGGGCCCTAGTGCTCACATGTTATTTAAAGAACTAGCTATACGCTTAGTTGACACTTCGCGTAACCCAAAGGCTGGCTTTTACCTAGGACAGAAGATAAGCATTGCCATAAAACGTGGCAATGCTGGCGGTCTTTTGAGCTCACAAGGAGTTTATTTTTAATTGTATGTGAATTTTAATTTTTCCACAATACAAATAATCGGTTCTAAAATAAATAATAATAGCAGACAAATGTAACATTTTCACTTTATCTCCTCGTCATCATCCATAAGATAATAATAGCTATTTCAAACTGCCTTTCAACAGACTTAACGCTCAGACTAATATCGTTTCAAAGCAAAGCATAAAACATAATTATACTCACTTCTACAGCCTCAATTACAGCTAACATTAATACAAACGTCAGTCGAACATTAACCAGCAATTCGACAAAGACGTATTACATCGATCCATTAGTTTGCGTTTAGTTTCGACTATTATGAATAGAGTGCGCAAAGGTCACCTCGTCAGACAACGTCTTCTGTACTAACAGAACGACGCGCTTTTCATGGTACGCGCGTTGACTTTTCTGTATTTTTTTTTATGTCTAATATGGAGTGGCTCAAGTTTTAGCACTATTTCGTGTGATGGTAAGCTATACTCTCATATTGTAGCTAACAGCAAAACATTCTTTTACAGGAAATTCCACTCCTTAGCTGTACGCATAATGAGTTATTTGCTGTTGCAAGTTTAGCAGCTTGGATATCGATACAATCGCGCTTAGCGATACAAACTCGCGTCATCGGGTATGCTGCGATGTGTTTTGTTTACCGTTTGCATCGGAAAACGCTCTACTGGTGCCGCTGTTGAAGTAGCAGACTGTTACATGCGTCCTGGATGCATCAACCATACTGTGCGATAGTAGCGATTAAAAGCTTTAATTCATTGGATGCCAAACCTGATTTTACAAGCTCTCCTTCCGTTCGTCCGCAAACACTTCAACGAACGGAAGGAAAACTTGTCTATATGCCTTGGAGTGTTGAAAATTGCGTGTATGACTGGACTGTTATATTTTATTGTTATTTTGTTCGTAATTTATGTCCAATATATATCTTTTACAAATTGTATTGGCCGTTGTCCATGTTATTTAAAAGATAATAAATTAAAGTTGGCTTTATGTAGATCAAACATCAGGTAACATTTATGTTAGCAGCGCGTTTTTTGTTGCGATAAACGCGCGTCTACGGCTCGTCAAGAACGCATCGTTCGTCTCGCCTTAAGGTTCTCCATACGGCCCGCGAATTTCAAATTTTCTTACGTTTTTGGCAATTTTCAGGCCAGTGCTAGGTTGTATGTTAATTAAAATATTATTCGCGGCTGTAAGACATATGTAGTTATAGAATTATAATCATCAAAATCATCAATACAACGCTCTAAGTTCATAAAGCTGTAAAAATGACTTTTTCTGTTTTTTTTTTGTTTCTAGGCCTTTATGAACTTGGAGGGTTGTATTGGTGATTATGATGATTAATATTTCAGTAACTACATACGTCTTACAGCCGGTTAATCAACATACAACCTAGCACTGGCCTGCAAATTGCAAAAAACGCAAGAAATTTTGAATTTCGCGGGCTGGTTGGAGCATTCACCTTAAGAATTAGTTATTAGCTTAAATCCTAATTAGTTTTGAAGTGAAAAATGTATTCCCAGTATGCAATTTGTTTGACTGTGATTTAATTAAGAGTAATACTTGGAATATTGTTTAAAGTTTCGAGACTCTGATGGTAGTTTAATTATATTTGCAATAATATAATTGTAACTAATTGATCCTGTAGCCTCGAGCGTAATTACCTAGAGGCCACTAGATCTCAAATAAATAGAAGATCCATTTATATACTCGTACTCATGAAATAAGATTCTGAGAATTTCTGATCAGTAAAATTTAATCTCGGTTGGTACCATTATTTTATTAATTGGTTTTCATATTATTGGCTCTCTTTCAACTCTCAATAATTCAGATTTGGCAAAGATTAAGTTTGTGTCACAATGACGAAATATTAATTGTTATTTATTTTGGTAGTAAATGAGGTATGATGGAAATCTGATTTATTGAATTTATATTTATCAACTATTTATTCTAGTAGCATTTCTTTTGTAAGATATCAAAAGAAAACGTTTATGTTTTTCCGATGATATTATCATTAGCGTATGACATTCAACGCTAACGCTTTTGTTAGAGTAAGATTATAGAAATCTTATCCAGTTATTCCAGAGATGAGGTCTTATAAACAACCATAATCATCATTGTGTGTATCTGTGTGTGCCAAATAAATTTGTTTTCTTTCTTTCCATAATGACCTTTTAAATTATTGGTTTAAATCAAAAGGTTAACTATATACCTATGTATTCTTCAAACCGCCGTTTTATTTTCAAATAGGCCTTTAACTCTTTGAAAAACCCTCAAAATGCTGTTACGCGAGGTTTACAGTGGTCAGTTTCAACAACAAAGTTACAACATAGAAAGTTTCTAGTTTAGAATTCACGTAAAATAGGTTGCTGTTGAAAATAGCACCCGTATTTGTGGCTAGTTTGCGATTCACAATTGTTTTTTTTTTTTGACTGATCAAACTATAGTCAGTGTGATTGTCGACAAAGAGGAACCTTTTTAGTGAGACATTGTTTCCTGCCAGTATCATCAAAAATAATAGGGAATATGCATGCCAAAAGTATTTATGATCTGAACAGTTTATCTAAAAGATATTCGAAAATATAATACTAACAGTGAAATTAGAATCTAAATTGCTCGAAAAACGAACGAGATACTATTATTTTGAACAAATATATCTGTCCCTCTCGCGAAAACGCTGTTTTCTATGGCAGCTGTATAATCGTCGTGTAATTTGACGTCACAGTTCGTATCGGACTTCTCTTTCTAACTGTAGTCTTTGAAGCTTTATAACTTCATAAATGATGAAGGTATTTAAAAATAATTTCATGATTGTTACTAGAGCTAATAAGTATTTTATTTTGCAAAAAAAAAATCGCATGCATATTCCCTATTGCAAATTTAATCAAAAAGATTGTATGTTAAGCTTTACAATAGCGTCAAACAGTATTGATAATAAATTGTGTTTGCAGTTTTTCTGAAACAATTAACAAATTAGTTAAAATGACGAAGTTAATTGTGTTACTTCTAGGCAAGCGTGCTTCTACCACATCATCGCTTACCATCAGGTGAGATGGTGCTTAAACGCGAATCTATTTCTATACTAACATTACATAGATAAAGAGTTAGCTTGATGTGCTAATCTCAGGTACCTACTTTAGTGTTGGATAGTCCATTTAACGAGGGAGGCTTTAAACCGTGTTCCGGACGATTTACATAAACTTCGACCGGATGTTCAGAACATGGAAATAAGCATTTTTTCATTGTGGATAGGTACATTAATCTATTCATATTTAATATATATTACCATTTCGATTGAACCTAGATGGATGCCAGTGCCTTGCATTACAGTCTTTCAAATTCCAAATTCTTAGAGATTTGTATATATTATCGTATCAATCTTACATAGTGACATAATTTTACTTTTCGACTTACATGCGGACTAAGTCGCGGGCAACAGCTGGTAAATAAATAAATGATTGAAAGGGTCAATCAAAGGGAATATTCAAACTCGCACGAAAATTAACCAACCACCGCAACTTAATTTATTACTACAAACAAGGATTTACATCCTTCACTACCTTGATGTCACCCTAGTAACAATGTCACATGAGGTCGAATTAAAGCTGACGGAAACACAACTGGGCGTAACCTCACAGATCGATGGACCGGGCTCACTATCCTTGTCAATCTCTGAGGCAGCTAATTGACCACAAACCCCTCGCAACCACCCATCCGGATCAGAGAAATCCAATCTCATGACATAAGCAAACAATCCTAACCGGTCCGGATGATATTTCCTTGGTGCCTATCCAAATGAAATTTCGAATTATTTCAATCGAATACGCAATACTGTTCATCCGTACTACGTATTGTGGTTACGAAATTCAAGTTGTGGTGTTCTCGAATTTGTGCAAAATGAATGGAGTGTGAACTCCGTAACTAATTTAATACATCGCATAGATTTCAAGCCAATTCCTCATACGGTTACAGGGAATATTAAATCAAGAGTTGATTTTGCGTCTACACGATATATGGAAGTTCTTGTTAAGATTTCTGTTGAAAACTAGAGAAATGCCATTGCACAATTCTATAGCTCAATAAAACATTGGTTTCGTAGTAACAACTAAATGTTTTGGGAAGGTTACCAAAATTAAATAAACCTAATTCAGGCGTTCAAATAAGTCTTTAAGTAAAATGGTGCTTTACAGGTACAGAAGTTTTTGCTAAACAAACTTCAACTTCAATCTATCGTTAGAAGGTAGAATTTCTAGAAATCCTTATAAGACTACTACGCTAAAAGAAAAGTACGACCAACTTTGTAAAAAAGTTCAGGAACTTTAGTGATGACTCAGTGAGGTTTTGGCTTTTACATCAGAGTGGCAATTCTACCAATTTTAGGGTACCGAAAATCCGTGACAAACGGAACCCTTACAGGATCACTCGGGTCTGTCTGTCTGTCCGTGTGTCACAGCCAGTTTTCACCGGACCTATTTGACCGATTCTGGACCATGGGCAAAAATGTATGAAGCCTGGGCTCACCCACCAACAGAGATGAGATCACTTTGAATATACTTGTAAAGCACTAAATATAAAGATAAACACTCATTTTTGCGAAGAATCCATGGGGTTATTTTGATATAAATATTTTTCTCTCACCATAAATAAACTATAATCCTGCAAAGTAGTGCTGTTATGGCATTATAGTTTTTGTTGTTTGACATCTTTACCTAGTTTTCGTTATTCCAGGTGCAAAGAATAGGTACATAAAAAACCGTCACTACATACCATCAGAAAAGGTTTTGAAACTTATGCAAGCTATAAGTTCTTCTCTGAAATAAAAAGTTAGAGCTTTTTTCGTTGTAGGTACATATAGGTGCCGTCAGCTATAACAATGGCTTTTGTATTTTCTTCGTTGCCAAACAAGCCTTTTGGTAATAGCAGGTTTCATATTTTCTCGCGAAATACGGTCAATACCAAGGTGTCTGTTAACGAAGTCATTCATTAAACATTCTCTGGATATTGCAAGTTTTCGTTCCAGTGTTCGGCGAGATATATTGAACAATGTTGACAATCTCTCGTTTGACTCTCCTGTTCTTAGTTTTGTCATATAGATACCGAGGACAGTCCGTGGACGATTATTTCTTTGTGCTAGAGAAGGAGTCTCAACCAAAATTCTATTGAATTGCTGCAAGTTTAGCCCAGTCCAAAAATATAAGTCATTCCGTTAATGCAGCTTCTAACTCAAAATCAAATCTCTGGCCTTGGGTAATGGTTCTTACCAGCATGTAAGTCATATCTGTGATCTGACGTACATCTGCGTAATATTACAATTATCAATCAACAAGTTCCAATTGCCGTTACCCATCAGATGTTCTTGGCAAAATCTTGCACTTTTAGGTATATAAGCTAAGCGGTACTCACAAAGAATGTGTACTTTAATTGTAACTGGGATTCTAAGAAGTTCTGCGTTAGGGCAGCCATCGCCATCACCTCCTTCTGCGAAGCAGTCATGCTAGCGAAGGAGGTGGCGGAGTGGGAGAGGGAGAGAACCTCTCGTCCCGGCCGCCGTGGTAGACGCCGCGGGCGTCGGGGGCCACCACCTGGTGACCTCCGGCCACCGTAGGCGCGGGCCTGTGGGCGGCGAGCTATGGGCGGCTCGCCGTCCGTCCATCTAGTGACGACAGGCCGTGTCGACGGCGCGTTAGTGTTCCACGCGTGCCTCAAAGAGAGTCAGCACACAGACGGGCCCGAAAGGGCCGACGCCTGCCGGAGTCGCGGGATTATTCGCAAGAGACACCGTGGCTCCGGAACACAAAGGTCAATGAAGGAACATGTATGGGTTTTAGTCAGTAGAAGTCTGACACTCCCTCCGGCTACACCCAGAGCGGGAGGAGTCATTGGATGATTTCACATCCCTAAAAAAAAAAAGGGTCGGTAAATCACAGAACAAGAGAGGATACACGGAAACACACAGCTAACAACGAGAGAATCACAAGTCGACTGACCAAAGACTCGACTGACTGAGAGCAGACGGGCGCCTGGGCAGGCGTCCGAGAGGTGTGATAAGGATGGAGAGTGTTGTAAATCACATGGGCGCAGGCGCATCTATTGTTTACCATTAATTTAAAGCATGAATATATTGTTACAATAAGTTTTATGACTATAACAATTGTCTTTTTCTACAAAACCTATTTAGGTGCATATCTTTTTTCTGCAATGGAATTGAAGGTGGTGCCAGTAGTAACAATTTTAGTACAAACAAAATCCTTTACAATGGCATATGCCATAACTCTGTTGGACACTGAGCCCAATTTGACTCATGGTATACATATGGACTTCTGTGACCTAAACACAGATGCGTAATGTAAATAAAAAAAGATTATGAGGGTCACTTTTGGCGGTCAAACTAGAACATTTATTTTAAAAAAAGTTTTTCATACTGTTTCGTGTGAAATATGAAATGAAAGAGTTTACTGTGAGGGTTGAAATGATATTTATTAATAATTTTAAAATAAATAGCTTGGAAGTTATTCACGAAATTAGACCAAAAATGACCGTTCCCCTCTTATCTCCGAAACTGAGAGGGGTGATAAGAGGGGTATCTCCGAAACTACTGAGCCTAAAATGTTGAAATAAATGCAGATAATAGTTCTACATATGTCTAAGATTACAGGAGAACCTAAAAAAACCTCTGTACCTACAGTTAAATCAGACGAAGTTGTACGGGTCAGCTAGTCCCTAATATTTTTTTATATTTTTCTGGTAACTATTATGATTTGTTTTATCACCCGATTCCGGCTTGGCGTTGTGTTCTGGGACACCCTGTATGAGTCAACATTTTCTGCGTTGTACCTGTGCATAAAAATGTAAAAACTCGTGTCCAATTGAATTTGAATGCAATTTTACTGAAACGAGTTTTTGCAGGCGATAAAATGCATTCTGTTATTTTTTTCGTTAGGCATCCATGTTAGTTCTTAATGAAATAATAAAAATAAAAATTATTTTTAATAAGGCACTAAGTCCCAATATTAAAATTACAATGACGAATGTTCTGTTGTTTTAGATAAAAAAAAAAAAAACAAGTTATTATTTAGGTTTCCTTATTTGAGCTAAATTATCAGGCTGATCCAAAAGTAATGATATAATCGGTTCATATTTTCCATACTTGCCGCGCTTGACTCGGTGGAACGCAGAGCTAAGAGGCTCATTGGCGACGTAAAACTGGTGGATGCCAAGCTACACAGCTTGGCTCATCGCCGCAAGGTTGCCTGCTTGTCAGTCTTCTACAGATTGTACTTCGGAGAGTGTACCCAGGAACTCCACGACCTCATCCCACCAACCCCTTTCTACCATCGGACATCCAGACGCACTGCAACTTGCCATCCCTACCTTGTTGCTATTCCACCAGCTCGCACTAAGCGCTTCCAAGCGTCTTTCATAATGCGCACAGCAAAGGAGTGGAACTCTTTGCCTGCGTCTGTGTTTCCGAATGCTTACAACCCTAATCTTTTCAAATTTAGAGTGAACAGGCTACTTCTTTGTAGGCTCGCTCCATCTTAGACTTTGTCTCTGTCATCTCTGACCAAGACTAGAATCAAGAGCAAACCCACATCAAGTTAAAAAAAAAAAAAAAAAAAAACATACAACCGAATTGATAACCTCCTCCTTTTTGGGAAGTCGGTTAAAAAGTACTGTTGTTAAAGCTGAAGAGTTTTTTGTACGTTTAAACCTGGCCTATGCTCAGCACTGGGAGAATCGCTGTGGATGATGATGATGGACGTGTTATCTCTAGGACTATCAGTCGGATTACAAAAACAGCCCACTCGACTTGAGGAAGGCTGTTTTAACATTACGCTAGGACTGAGCAAAATAAAAACAATATCATTATTTTTTGATCAGCCGAGTATTTCAATATCGATTCCAAATACTTACTTATCCAGGGAATTGCCATATTCCTTTTGATAAGTTGTCATTCAAATATTGATTCTAGATTATAAATTAATATTCAAAACTTAAAATCAACATAATTATAAAAAAAAATCTTGAACACTACTGTGTAAGTTAAAAAGTTAAAGCATTGTTTTTCCTTCACTACGTTTAAGTTCTGTACAAAACTTAAAAGCAGTAAATGAATATAATGTTACCTCACAAACGTCTTCCAACTACATAGAACGTTACTTACGATCACACAAACTCGAAAACAGTAAGCAAAGCAGCGTACAAAACTTAGTCTTCAATAGTTCGCGAGCTCGATACAACTTGCTTCAATAGATTTATGAGCAAAACGTGATCCATTCCACATTCACTTTGCTGCCAGTGTTTTGTATGCAAAACTGATAGATATGTTAATGCTTCTTTCATATTATAGTCTGTGGTTATTATACTTTTCTAAGAGTACTTAGTAATTCCATGCTTCTGCCAAGCTAAAGAGTTAGCGCGCCATTTTGGTTTTTATAGCGGTAGCTCGAAGGATGTGCTAACTAATCCTTTTGTTTCTAAGAACATTAGTATTCTTTTTTAGAGACCGTGATTGAGCTTTTTGGTCTTGGTGTCTTCTTGTTTTTATGTAGAAACCATTAGGAGATCTAATACACCTTTGTTTTGGGAAATGTTTTTTTCCTATCGACTGACTCTTTTACTTTACTTTAAACTAAGGATACTGCACCAACCTTGGTTTGAGGTGGCGTTCAACAAAATGTCTGGAAGGAGGCCTTTGCCCAGCAGTATGGGCAGAAAATAAAAGTTATTTTTTACTGTGTAGTGTTTTCGGAAGTCGGTTGTATTTTTTTGTAAAAAGATTTTTATTTTTCACTTTTTATTGGCACCCCACACCTAACAACACCACTGCAAAATCGCAGGAAAGCAAAATACGTAATTTCGATTACTTGAAAGACAAAAAACCAGCATCTAAGTAAACGAATTCCAACTATTTCGATTCGAAATCCAAACTCCCAACCGATTTTGATAAAAAATTGAATCAATCGACAAGTACATATTTTCTGATAAAACAAGAATTTCTCAAATTGGTTCATAAAAATACAACCGAATTGAGAACCTCCTGCTTTTTGGGAAGTCGGTTTAATAAAAAGAAATAGTTCGTATTCACTGTAACATATTTTTATCGTGCAAAAATATATAGAATATGCCAATAATTGCCTAACTTTATTTTTAAAAGGCGCACCAAAAAAACCATAATGCGTTAACGTAGGCAGCCGCAATATTGCAGCTCACCGTCCGTCCGTCTTATGACGACAGGCCGTGTTGACGGCGCGTTCGTGTTCCACGCGCGCCTCAATGAGAGTCAGCAGTGGGAGGGGCCCGAAGGGGCCGACGCCTGCCGGAGTCGCGGGAGTATTCGAAAGAGATACCGTGGCTCCGGAACACAAAGGGCAATGAAGGAACATGGATGGGTTTTAGTCAGTAGAAGTCTGAAACTCCCTCTCAGTCCGCTCAAAGCGGGAGAACAAATTGGATGAATTCCCATCCCTAAAAAAAAAGAAAAAGTCATCCACAATATTAAAAAGAAAATCCTCTAACATTGGAGCTACCTACTTATGATTCAACATACGTAACAAGGGAATATAAAAAGTGGGTCATAATATTACCCATAACCGATGCTACAACCCCGTTCATTATTTATGTACAATTAGTATCCGGAACCCAACATTTTGTTGCGGCTTTTACAGCCGTCATTCACGTCGGAAAATTCGAAACATTCAGTTAAATCTTTATTCAACGATAAGACTAAATTACATTCAAAATCCATACGTGCCACAATTTCAAGATAGCTAAAATATTTATATGATGGATAACGCTACTTTTCATCGGGCCTATACCCTTGGGTTAATATTTTATGATCACGATGACGTCACGGGTCTTTGAAGCACTCATTTTTCAAATGCTGATACAGATTGTTTGAATAAATAAAATTTGATGTATGAATCAATATGGTATATAGTAAGCGTATTTGGATCAAGATGAGAAGATTATTTGAAAGAGATAGTGGGCTTTTTAGATGTCTTTAATCTACACTAATTTTATAAAAAGGGGTATTTTTATTTTTGTGTTTGTAGCGAATAAACTCTAAAACTATTAGACCGATTAAAATACTTTTTCAACATTGGAATGCTATATTATCGCTGAGTAACATAGGCTATATTTATTACTAGAAAAAATGAGACTGTTCAGAAAATTGTATCACATACGAAGTCGCGAGCGAAGTGGTGTGTCAAATGAAAAGACACTTACCACTTTGATAAAATTCGCAGTAGCAATCTAACAACAAAATATTTCAACATTTCGTTCAAATTCACAAACATGAAAATGAAAACGAAGTGATCAAGAGCTTAGTTTGTAAAACCATTCCATCTTAATGAACATGTTGCAAGAGGAAAGATTATAAACAAAGGGTCAAAAGCAAACTCTCCAATCACAACAAATCCCAAACGCAAAGCTAATTGGCTCTTCCTATTCTAGCCCAGATCCTATAAATCCATTACAAAAAATCGGGATATGCCCCAGATACGCAAAAATCTGCATACAAACTGCAGCGTCGAATCGATTTCAACCTCTGGAGACATTAAAAAGGATGACAAATGACTCTTTCTACATTCGTTGCGAACGCTCGCAATAATTCAATAAAAGCGTACCATTAAAGGTGATGAATACTGATGGGAAAATAAAGACGTCTAATCAAGTACGAGCGTTAAAGCGCTGAATCACTTTACGATAGAATGTAGGGTATCTGCAGTACTTTGTTATTCAGCTTTGTGGGAGCCAGTTTTTAGCACTTAAGTGCTGTTGATATAGAAACTATTGCTTTTGTCAAACGATGCTTGGGCACCGGTGTTTTTTTTTTTTTTTTTTGTGAATTGGCCTGAAGTGGGAAACGTGAAAATTGTTTGTTAACGGCCCAGTTTGACAAGAATAGTAAATCGGGACCCGTGTAACTTTATGGTGGAATATTTGTAAAGTGATCTAGAATATTGGATATAGAGTGGAGTAGATTGAATGTTGCTTTTGGACTGATATTTACGATATATTTTTAGGGCTTTTTATTAGGGTATGTTTTTTAAGCTTGTAATGTAGATATTACTTTGAAAGAAGTTAGTATCTTGGTAAAAAATTCTAACAATGTTCCTTTGTTTTTTTTACTTTTAACTTTCCTAGTACCTACGAATTTCAAGTAATTTGAAATTATGAAGTATTTCAAAAAATTTTCATGAATTTTTCAGTAGAGATCTCTACAACGACGTTTTCATGAATTATCAAGAAAAACACGTGATAGTTCATAATTTTCGAAAAAGGTGACACGAATTATGTATATAACTCTACACACAGCATGTTAATTCATTCACAAAGAAAAATCTAAACACGTCCCTGACTGTTCTTCTCAAACATCCGCTTTCTGACGGCACCCCAATTATACGCAAACAATACAATTTGCCCGCCCATTAACACATGAAAGGTACTAAACACATTTTTCACAGTTGAAAAATTAATTCCCACCCTATTTACAACAGACGAAAAATAAAACATGAATGAATTATGTTTTCCAAACAAATGTACAGTGAGGAATCTTCCGGTAACCCGGAAAAAATCGGACCTTTTCCGTGTCCAATATCTGCCTACGTATAGCTGAAAGGTACATTTTTGCCCGGACGGTATTATTAATTCATATTAACGAGTCGTACGGGCAAAGGTTATCTGACTCTACACGGATGAAAACGGTCAAATATCATCACCCTGTAACGACAACACGAACTTGGTATTTTTTACTCGTTATAAAATCGTGCTGAGGAATTTAATCAGCCTCTTTGATGTTGGTTATTTTATCCCGTATGAACTAATTACCCTTTTTATTTCTATGGTTATCAGGTTTTTTTAATTAATTGAACTCAGCTTACCTGCAATGTTAATTATTTTTAATAATTATGGTGTGGTAAAAATAATAAACACGAGATGGTAGATTTTTTAAAAACACAATTATTTGGATTATATTAAAAATATAATATCTTAGTACTTACTAGAAGAGAATCTTTCGACATGTTTAACAAGGCTGTAGCTAGAAAATTCTCAGTATCATAATATTTTATCAGCGAAGAAAAATACCTACCAATGAATCCAAATTAAATTGAATGAAACTAAATTTTCGTTATGAAAATATTTTTTTTTAGTACTTTGTTAAGTGCTCCGCTTGACAATCTGAATACTACTACTATAAGAATAATCAAGTTATATGTCATTTAGTCTAGGCGAACTATGCCCAAGACTTTCTGCCAAATCTTTATGCTCAAATATAGGCGTTTATTACAGTACCTAAGTTATTTCGTTCTAGTAGCTTGCAAAAAAATTACACTATACAAAACATTTAAAGCATTTTAAATCATTTGGGTATATATTTTCGGCAATTCTGTAAAAAGTGCTAAGCACATCGTTTTAAAAAAATCGATACAAAAACAAATGATCGCTTTACTGTGAAAAAAATTGCTTTTAATTTTAATCTATCGGATTTTTTCATCCGAAAATTATTTCGACGTGAATTTATTCAAAATCGATACTAAAAATGCTTTAATTAAATATCTACCAAAAAATTTACTATCTGTATTGATCAATATTGCAAAAACCTTCACAGAATAAATTGTTGTACATTCAGTGAATAACAAAAAAAAATCCTTTGTTTCAGATTCCAAAATGGCTGCGGTAATACTTTACCAACGAAATAAACCCTGACCAAGGATGTCATAACAACAAATCAAATGAATTCACAAGAAAATAAAAGGGAAACACAATAAAGAAATGGGTGTACAAAGGTGATATTCACAGAAAATGGACACCCATAAACTGCCACTACACATTTGCAATTCAATAAAACAGTATATGGTGAACATAGAAATAGTTTCAAGAATAGTAAAGACACACTACAGAAAAATAATAGAACAGAAAAGGAGGGTGGCATTGAAATTGGGACTGCAGGAGAGGATAAAAATAGTGATATTGCTCATCTTATTAATGACAGAGAGCTCAAGTTGCAACGGATTCGGTGGCAGGAATTCTATGCTAAGAACAAGGGTGATCGGAACTCGATACGGAAAGCTCCAAGGGGTAATATTGCCAATGGATCAACACAAGTACTTGAAGCCTGTCGAGGCGTACCTCGGTGTTCCCTATGCTACACCACCAACGGGGTCAAACAGGTATGTATTCTATTTTATCGTCGGTCAACGGTATGGACATCTTATTAAACGCTTGGCTAGGTTCCGACGTGACGCAAAAGTGGACTTGTCGAATATACGGATCGTTTTCTAAGAACGAATATATTTGAGAAGACGTGAGAGGAACGTAATAGCTCTCATGTGGAAACGAGACAAGTTTAGAATATTATTTCAGTTGTAGCTAAAGTTAGAATAGTTGAAGTTACAGTGTCGCTTTGTAATCATCACAGTTCGTAGAGAAATGATATTGCAATTTCGTTGTGTTGTGTGGCAGATAACTTTACAATGTGTGTCATGTTAACAGAGATAGAAGTTTTAAAGTTGCATGTAACGATTTTACTAGAAACTATGAATAAGTAAGCAGCAATATAATATTCACATAGTTATAGTTTTATTATAAACACATAGTTTTGAAATTTCATGAATCTGTGTTCGATCGTTGTCATCCAAGCTAAGATTGAAGATATGACAGGAGCTCTCTTTATCTATACTAATGTTATAAAGAGATAATATTTGTTTGTCAGTTTGTATGTAGGGGGTAATCTCAGGAACTACTGGTCCGATTTGAAAAAATCTTTCCGTATTAGATAGCCTATGTATCGAGAAATGCTATACTGTAGTATAGTGATGATATATATATACATTAGGGTGGATCGTTTTTTTTTTTTTTTGATATATTTTTGAGGCGGGGTGTGGAAAAGATGCTCTAAGAGGAGACAATTAAAAGTTAATATGACAGTATTATGATATTTTAAGTGAAAGTACTGCCACAAGTATATTGAAGTTTTCATTAATCGTCTAAATCTAGGATTCAGTCTGAGCTTAATTAAACGATTTTTTTTAATGATGTACAATATTTATTATTTTTTTAGTACTTAAAACTAGAACTAAAATTATAAATAAGAATAAAAAATCAAATAAACCGACGAAAACAACAACCACAATTAAAAAAAAAAACGAAATTCAGGAAATCACAGTTTTGTAATGTTTTTTTTCCATCACATCCAATAGCCACGATTAGCTTCAAATCAATCGATTTAGCCTGTAAGTAAGCAACAGTTTATTGGATATCGTTTTAGCGTCACCTGATGCCACAGAAATGTGTGTACCAATATATTGTGAGTCAGGTTCTTTCAATAAAGTTATGTGTTCTTCAATTACAACTTTTCCGCGATTGTCCTCGTTAATTAATGTTTTATCTTTACGGCCGTCGAACGATATGCTAATACATTGATTAAAGTTTAGCATTTCATTGGTCGTCAAAGTGGTTCTTGTCTTGGTTACGATCTATGGCATTTGATGTGTCGCTTTCAGTTACTAAACCGATGTTTTCTGATGTAGCAGAGACGATAGCAGCTCCTGCTCGATCTGAAATACCATAACGATCCACTGTTCTGGCTACGACTTGAAATCGATTTTCAGACGGCATGATGACAGAGAAAGAGGACGAGGCCGAAGTTAAGTCTGTTTCTTGGTCTTCGTGTAGTTTAGCATTTATTTTGGAGGGCTTAACACTTTGAGAAGTAGATGGTATGGCTGTTTCTTCGTATAACTTACGCTTTAACTGTCTGGCAATATTGCTCTCATTTTTCTTTGTAGTTTCTCTATCCAACGAGCTAATCATCATTTTTCTTTCACCTCGCTGATCTAATAGGAAGTCTCTTTCCTTGATTGGTATTATACGCGCCTTTTCACAACAACAAATGTCAAACGAACTACATTTGCAAGTAGCAATATCGAACAAAGCCTTACTATCCATTTTAAACTTATTCAACTTGTTTCTGTAGCTTTCACTGTTTTTTCTAGCTTGATAGGGTTTTAAAATTATGCGATATTTATCATGGTATGCTTTAATTCTGGCAAAGATTGTACGATGTTCTATTATAGGTAATGACGCTTTTTTCCAGATCAATTCGATGTCAGTTGCAGCATTTTCACTTGTGTTTCTTACTAAATCTTGCAGTCGTTTCTCTGATTTATTGCAGAATATGAAATATTTCATCATGTCTTCATAGGTCGGTAGCAAACTAGTAGGTAGTTCTTTGCCAGAACCAAATATGGGGCAGATTTTATCACTACTACGCAAACTCATTATACTTTCGTTACACTCACAATTACAGTTTAAAAACCAAAACAACGTGCTTCATTATTGTGCAATTGAAACAAATACTAATAACATAACAATCCGCAGGCGTGGGTGGTGTTGAACTACAGTAAAATAGGCAAAATTCTGATCAATTTTACACGGGAAAAGTGTATGAAGGAAAGTAGACATTTCATGCAATTGATTAATTATCTGATCAAAAACAGATTATATATAAAAAAATCGTTGAATAAGTAAACGTAAATTAAAATAAATCTATTTTGTATAAATATCAATTCTCTCTGATTTTCTAAAACTTTAACGACTTTGTGGCAGTACTTCTAACTATTATTTTTAAATAATATTTGGTAGTTGTAATCGATAGGTGCCAGAGCATCTATCCCGCATACCGCGACAAGGAAATTCAATTTAAAAAAAAACTCCGTACAAGAGCGATCCACCCTAATATACATATCATCACGCTAAGACTAAAAAGAGCTGAACATTAATGGAAAATGTGACGCAGACGAATTTGCGTGGGTCAGCTAGTTAATGTATAAACTCATGTAACTCCCAAGACCGAAAACGCTCGTTGAGCGAAAAATGAGCTCACAATGCGTTGTGACTGGTTTCAAAGTTGCACATCACTTGAGAAAATGGCCACAATGCGGTGTGGAAATGAAAAAAATGCCCTGACTCGTGTCGCAATGTCGCATCACTTAGAAGTGAAGCGAAATTGTGAAATAATTATGCTGTGGCTCTGATGTTATCGCTAACCTCTAACCTAACCACAACGACTTACATTCTTGAGAAACTTATACTTATTTTATCAATTTAGAAACCCGAAACTTAGAATTACTGTTACTTGTAGGAGTAAAACAGATTTGTAACGGACCCCTAACGCCATCTAGTGTTGCATGTGTATAACACTACCCTTCGTCGGCACAGCAGTGTGGATCGGCGCCGCTCGTGAATTTTCGCATTGCAACCGCATGGCTGGCTATAAGGACTGACGTCTTGGAACATTTTGTCATTCGAGTAGATAGAGAAACAGAATTCGGTAGCCACGCAGCCAATTCTTAGCCTAAGCAAGACTAGTTCCTGTTCGATAGCCTAGCGGTCTTCAGGGACTAGCCAGCTAGGGATGTTTAAAGAGCAATAGCCACGCAGTCTCACTCCTCACTTAGGGTTGCAATTTTTGTTATGTAACTTTATCATAGTTGTCAGTAAAAGTCTAAAGTCATTTATTAAAATAAGGCCGAGTACCAGCACTTTTTGAACGTCAACGTTTACAAGTAGACAGTCCCCAAAAACGCCCGCCCGTCACCACTTCCAAGTGTTTTGGCTGGGAAGAAGTGGCCAACAAACTCCCCAGTAAAACATCTGTCTGTTGCGTTAGAAGAACAGCATGCAAATATGCAAAGTATTACTAAAAGAAAAATAATAAAACATGGGTAACACAAAAAACCTAAGAACTAAAATCATTCGACACTCTTGTAAGCTGTCACAGAATATTTATGACTAAACGTCAACGGGGCCTTATAATACACCAGCCACCCTACAGATTATTATAATTAATATTCTAAAACTACCTTTCAAAGGAAGTGGAGGAGAAACGTACACCTACATAAAGCAAACGTAGAAAGTAGACCTAGTAATGTAATTACTTTATCAGATAATAACTTAGTTATATAAAACTTGAGCCTAAGGCAAGACAAGCACAAATTATCAGTAAAAGCAAACTTTAATGTTCATAATACCCTTGGAGAACTTTTACGAATCATAATTTAATGAGCAACAAAAATGTTCAGACAAAATTGACGAAAAACGTGTTTTCTTTTCTGTAACATATCTTGATATTATTTAAGCTGCGAGCTTTATTTAATTTTATCAGTAGCTTATTTATGCGGCAACGATCACGTTACATATAACAATTTAAATTTAGTATCATGCATTAGGAAATTATAGTGTAGAATTACGTCATTATAATCAGATCATCACTCCAAAGGATAACTTTTTTATGGGTCCCCTATGTTGTTTCGAACGCCGCTGTTGCGACACACGCTGTTGCAAATTATTTTGCCACTGCCTCACAGGTTCGAAAGCTCATGGACTCGAATGAAGTAGTCGCGAAAAACGCTGTTTCGAAAAACATTTTCACTGCCTCATACGCTCGAATGCTTGTGATATCGCTTTATTTAGTCTTAGAGTGTACAGAAAAATATTTAAGCAGTAATTAAATAAAATCAACAAATTCGGTGTCAACATTTTAATATTATATAAAAAATAAAAAATGTCTAGGTACCTAAGTGGTATAAATTATCGCTGTCCTGAAAAATACCACTAAGTAATAATAAATACCACTTAGGAACCTAGGCAATTTTTTATAAAGATTAGTCTTAGATTTTGTGTTCAGTACCTACTCATAGGAAAAAAAATGTACCTACAGTTGAGATACTAATATTTTTTATTGTTACTTTGTTAATAATAATATTAAAAATGACGATGTTGACACCGAATTTGATGATTTTATTTAATTCCTGCTTAAATATTTTTCTGTACACTTTATTACTAAATAAATTGAAATCACAAGCATTCGAACGTATGAGGCAGTGAAAATGTTTTTCGAAACAGCGTTTTTCGTGACTACTTCATTCGAGTCCATGAGCTTTCGAACCTGTGAGGCAGTGGAAAAATAATTCGCAACAGCGTGTGTCGCAACAGCGGCGTTCGAAACAACATAGGGGACCCCTTTTTTATTGTTGACCAGCTTCTGCCAGTGGCTTCGCCCACCTTATCCCTAGGGAACATCCTCCCGGTATAAAAATATCCTATATATGTGTTATTCTAAACTATAATCTACCACTGTGCCAAATTTCATGAAGATCCTTTGAGGCGTTCTGACGTGAAAGAGTAACAAACATCCATCCTCACAAACTTTCGCATTCCCGCGGCTTCGCCCACTTGACAAGTTATGTACTACAACCTTCCTCGAGAACCAATCTATCTATTGGTGAAAACAGCATGAAAATCGGTGCAGCAGTTTTTGAGTTTACCGCTAACAGACACACAGACGAGGCGGAGGACTTTGTTTTATGTAGTAGTTAAATGCAGGTAGTGATAGGATAGTATTTAGTAGGAAATTGGATAGTAGGATTAGGTCAAGTTTGAATCCTCTGACCAAATCCTACTATCCAATTCTAATCTACTGCATCGTTGACCATATTATTTCTATCTATCCACGTAGAAATAATATGGTCAACGATGCAGCACGCTTGCCTACAGACTTGCAGCTAACAGACTAAAAACAAATTTAACGTCTTAAATATTATTTTCATTTATCATGTAGTACATTTTTCCAAGTATATCTGTTGAAAATGTACTTCATAACATCACAACAGCTTCTGTGAACGTCTAATTAGTGGAAATTAATTTGAGGAAACAGCTTCTACTTTCAATTGCAGCTTTTGGGTATGAAGTCAAAACAGAAAACTCATTAACGAAGTGAGACTGTGCTGAGATTTTTAAATAACTTTCAAAACAAAAACGTGCTGTGGTTTTTTGGCTTTGTGATGGTAAATGTTATTCGTATATAATGTCTTGATTAATAGAAACGTGAGCAAGGTGTCTGTTGAAGTAATAATTGCCGTATGGGCAAGAAATTCAAGGGATTCGTGGATGGGTGACCGACCATCTTTTACATATCAAGACCTCCGTGCTTTAGAAAGCATATTAAGCCGTTGGACTTGGCGGCCATTTGTAAAGCTTTGACAGTCGTTACGGTTGATCAGATTTTTTTTTTCAATTTTGATATGCGTATTTTTTACCACTATATCACCTGATGTTAAGCGAAGATGCAGTCTAAGATGGAGCACGCTTGCCTAGAAATAACTTATTCATTCATAACTTAAAGTAAAATACTGATATTCAGCTGAATTTGGGTTGTCTGGAGCCGACTCCAATATAGTTGGGGAAAGGCTAAGCAGATGATGATACTTTTACATTATTCAGTTTTTTAACAAAACATTGTACCTTAATTACAGAATACCGCACATTTCCTAAGTGCCAATTTTGCTAATATTCACATTCGCATATCAATCGAAAACTGTCAAAAATGGATGAAAGTTAAGGCGTTTTTGACAGTTTGCAATTGACTTGCGAATGTGAAAGTTGTTTATAAATTAGTAGAATTGGCCCTCTGATGACGTTTCATCATCATCATCAGCCTATAACAGTCCACTGCTGGACATAGGCCTCTCCAAGTGCACGCCATTTGGCTCGATCACTGGCAACTCTCATCCAGCTGCTACCAGCCACCCTGCGAAGATCGTCGCTCCACCTAGCCTGAGGGCGTCCTACCTTTGCCGATTCGCGGTCTCCACTCAAGAACTCGTCTACCCCAACGGTCATCGATTCTACGGCTAATATGGCCGGCCCATTTCCACTTCAGCTTGCTTATTCTATGAGCTATGTCCTCTGATGTTTACATAATTTTTATTCTTTCAAAACATCAAATTCTTTGTAGAAACTGTTACGACTAACCACTTGAAAATTTATTCAGGCCACCGTATATTCAGTGGCCTGGCATAAATATTATAAAAGTTGGTTCTTTTGAAATAACGATTGGGAATTTAGTATCAGGTCAATTATTAACATCGGAACGGAAGTGAGATATTATCATTTTAATGATAATGCATTAATGTCACCTTTAATATCATCATGGATTCCATTTAATATTAAAATGTCATGTAAACCTGAAGGTAAATTATGGTCATAGTTAGTAAGTTTTTAGGGTTATGTACCCAAAGGGTAAATCGGGACCCTGTTACTAAGAATGCGCTGTCTGTCCGTCTGTCCACAGGATGTATCTCATAACTCTCATAACCGTGAAGTCAGACAGTTGAAATTTTCACAGATGTTTACTGCTGTTGCCGCTATGACAACAAATATAAAAAAATTGAACAAAAAACATATTTAAGGGGGCTCCCATATGTCCGAAAGGGCCGACGCCTGCCGGAGTTGCGGGACTGTTCGAAAGAGATACCGCGGCTCCGGAACACAAAGGGCAATGAAGGAACATGGATTGGTTTTAGTCAGTAGAAGTCTGACACTCCCTTCCGCTCCGCCCAGGGCGGGAGAAGTCATTTGATGACTTCGCATCCCTAAAAAAAAAAAAAAACAAAAAGGGAGTGTCCCTTATAACATACGTGATTTTATTGCTCCTTTTATAGATAGCGGTACGGAACCCTTCGTGCACGAGTACGACTCGCACTTGGCCGGTTTTTATTAAAGACTAGCTATTTCCCGCACGATTATATTTATTTGTAGCGTGCTCCATCTTTGACTGCATCACCGCTTACCATCAGGTGATATAGTGGTCAAACGTATGCCTATCAATAGTAAAAAAAAAATGATGTCCTAATATATAAAATTCTTTCGTAATTGAGTGAATGACTGACGCACAACCGAAACTACTGGTCGTAAGAAACTGAAATTTTGCATGTAGGTTAATTGAGGATTGTAGGGCGGCACTAAGAGAGGATTTCCCGTAATTCCTACGCGAACGAGAAAAAACGTGAAAGGCGCGTACGAAGTCGCTGGCAAAAGCTAGTTTAAAATTAACTAACCGCTTGTTATGATATTGTTGCCATCTCAGGTAGAACCTGGATCTGCCGGAGTCGCGGGAGTGTTTGAAAGAGATACCGCGGCTCCGGAACACAAAGGGCAATGAAGGAACATGGATGGGTTTTAGTCAGTAAAAGTCTGACACTCGTCCGTAAGTCTTGAGTTGAGCTACACGATAACTGACAAATGTTGAACTCTTGGAACAGGCCCATTCTAAACTTGGTGGACATTAAATGATTTGACCATTACGAATTGTATGGAAGTCAAAAGAATAACACAGAGTTTTATCAAATGCTGCACTCTTGGAACAGGCCCATTCAAATATTGGTGGCCATCAAATGATTAGACCATTACGAATTGTATGGAAGTCAAAAGAATAACCCAGAGTTTTATCAAATGCTGCACTCTTGGAACAGGCCCATTCAAATATTGGTGGCCATCAAATGATTAGACCATTACGAATCGTATGGAAGTCAAAAGAATACCATAGAGTTTTATCAAATGCTGCACTCTTGGAACAGGCCCATTCAAATATTGGTGGCCATCAAATGATTAGACCATTACGAATTGTATGGATGTCAAAAGAATAACCCAGAGTTTTATCAAATGCTGCACTCTTGGGTCAGGCCCACTCAAATCTTGGTGGCCATCAAATGATTAGATCATTACGAATTGTATGGAAGTCAAAAGAATACCATAGAGTTTTATCAAATGCTGCACTCTTGGAACAGGCCCATTCAAATATTGGTGGCCATCAAATGATTAGACCATTACGAATTGTATGGAAGTCAAAAGAATACCATAGAGTTTTATCAAATGCTGCACTCTTGGAACAGGCCCACTCAAATCTTGGTGGCTATCAAATGATTAGATCATTACGAACTGTATGGTAGTCAGAAGAATACCACAGAGTTTTATCAAATGCTATACTCTTGGAACAGAACCACTCAAATCTTGGTGGCCATTAAATGATTAGACCATTACGAATTGTATGGAAGTCAAAAGAATAACACAGAGTTTTATCAAATGCTGCACTCTTGGAACAGGCCCACTCAATTCTTGGTGGCCATCAAATGATTAGATCATTACGAATTGTATGGAAGTCAAAAGAATACCATAGAGTTTTATCAAATGCTGCTCTCTTGGGTCAGGCCCATTCAAAACTTGGTGGCCATTAAATGATTAGACCATTACGAATTGTATGGAAGTCAAAAGAATAACACAGAGTTTTATCAAATGCTGCACTCTTGGAACAGGCCCACTCAAATCTTGGTGGCTATCAAATGATTAGATCATTATTTTTATATTTCTGTGTTTTGATCTCTTTTTTTTGACAGTCAGCTAGGAAACACCGGCCTCATCTAGTTTAAATTTACTTAAAAAGATTGACGCGTAAATGTGCAATTTTAAACCTATTTATAA
The DNA here is from genome assembly GCA_963859965.1 of Ceramica pisi. NCBI lineage: Eukaryota > Metazoa > Arthropoda > Insecta > Lepidoptera > Noctuidae > Ceramica > Ceramica pisi. The sequence goes on from OY982530.1 coordinate 3,968,680, forward strand.
AATACCTAATTATCATCGGCTGCCTCTACATTACCTACTGTAATGTAGAGGTAGCCGTTCAAACGATAACGTTGCATAAAAGACCTGAGGGCCATTCTACTATTTTTTAAACAATGACATTCGCATGTCAATCACAAACTGTCAAAAAATATTATTTTAATTATTATTCATACACTTTTACGGATTGCGAATGAGAAGCCTAGCAATGCGAATGTAAAAATTAGTAGAATTGACACTTTGTTATTTGTTGATTTATCAAGCTAAGCCTGCAATTTTAAGCAAGTGAAGGCAATATAAATAAAACTTATTTGGTAAATAAATTGTTCATATTTTAACTCCGTTATAAATTTATTAGTTAATATGACATCAAATAGGCAGCATCGTTTATTATGTGGAACTTTGGGGACAATGTAATTTTATGAATTGAGTAATTATGAATCCGGCGTTGTGGCGTTTTAATTTATGTACATAAATTTAACTCAAAACTTTTCATATTTACTAAAATTTAACGCTTTTGTCCTTTTGAAAATGTTCCAATAAATCTGTAGTTATTTAAATGTAATAAATTTAAAAAGTTTTCATCATAAACGAGTTACTGAAACCAACATTTAATCCAATATTTGTCTACTTTTATATGTACCAACATTTGACCGAATGTTTGTCTCTAGGTTTGCGCCAACACGAGCACCGGCGCCGTGGGATGACGTGAAGACTGTGGACCAAATGGGTCCGGTATGTCCTCAAAGACTGCCTGACATCTCTAACGAGACCCTGGCTTTGGAGAGGATGCCCAAAGGCAGGCTGGAGTACTTGAGGAGATTGCTGCCACGGCTCAAGAATCAGAGTGAAGACTGTCTTTATATGAACATCTATACTCCTGTGCAAGGTAAGTTAATCTTGAACCTTATTATCATCATATAGGACGTGCACTGCTGAACATATAAGCCGCCCCCAAGTATTGCCGCAACATACGATCCTCTCGCATCATTCTGACCCTCACCAGGTCTTCGGTTCACTTTGTGGCAGGCACAACTTCTCAGCCTCATCGAGCATCTGACCCTAGATTGCTAGAAAATATTTATTGCACGTAATTTTTATGTAGAACAGAGAACAGTGCTCGGGGCTAGATAATAACAGCCGCACATGTCGATCTTTAAGGTTAAGCAACGCTTGCCGAGGTTGGTCTGTGGATGGGTGACCATTTTAACATACCTAGTTTCCTTCGTGCCTCGGAAAGCACGTTAAGCTGTTGGTCCCGGCTGTCATTTGTAGATCTTTGGCAGTCGTTACGGATAGTCAGAAGCCAGAAAAACTGACACCAGTCTTGCCAAGGAGTATAGTGTTACCCAGTTAATGGGTCGTGGAGGTCTGGTAAGCAGCCGCTCCACGTAAAATACTGATATTCAGCAAAATCCGGTTTGACTGGAAGCCGACCCCAATATATTTGGGAAAAGGCTAGGCAGATGATGAACAGAGAACAGTAGAACTTTCCTGAACTTCGCCCGTTTGTTGCATTGGTAATGACTGACTGTACTAATGTTGAATCGCTACTAACGCGAAACTGTATTGATGCAAACAGTGTCACCAGGCGCGTATAATTAGTCCCTACAATTCTCGAGTCTATCGATGCTCCGTCACGTCGGTTTGAATGCAGCATCGCAAACAGCGACAGCATTGCTATTGTATAACGCCAACTTAATATCTTGGTACCAATTCTATTAATTTTTAAGCAACTTTCTCATTTGCATCTAAGGGCGGATTTCACCAATGGAACTGAACGCAATCAATATTTGAACCACGATCACGAGCAGTTTCATTGTTTTCTATGGCATATTGACACTGGCAACTCTTGAACGCAGCTTGATCGCGATCAATTTCATCGGTGAAATCTGCTCTAAGTCGCAATCTTTCAAAAGTGTGGGGAAAATGAGGCATTTTTGACAGATTGCGACTGCGAATGTTGTTTAAAAACTGGCCAAGTGCGAGGATCTCTCGGGAAAGATCCTTTAAGGGTTCCGTTTGTTGCGTATGTTCGTAACCCTAAAATAAGAAGAATGGACTCTCTTCCTACAATTGCATCGCTGCAAAAAGTCACCAGACAGATAAATAAACAAAAACAGTATGCCCTGTTCGATGCAGCTCACGAACTTATAACGTTTATAATTATCAAGAGATTTTTTTATATATTTTAAAGTTTACCCATAGAACAATGCGTTGTAAATTGTGTTTATTTTTCTTCCAAAAACACCAATAACATTCTCTTTCAATCGTTTACTAAAATACGTTCCTATACGCACTCATTCAGTTCCCTCAAATAAGTAAAAACATTGTGTGCCTTTTGATCATAAGTTAGGTTTAAACGATCTGAGCCCTGACACAAAAGGTAGGATAATTGCTTTGAATATAACAGTAATTCTTGGTCTTTATTATTCCTTTCCATGCCACCCTGTGTATAAAAGTAAATTATATCTATGGGTTAAACACCATGTTAAAAATAAAAAGGACTTGTATTTAAATCTTTTGAATATTTTCCTTTTAGGGTTCCATACACGGGGTAAACAACGGAACCTATTTCTAAGCCTCCCTTGTCCGTCTGTCCGTCTGCCAGCGGTCTGTATCTTAAGAACCGTAATGGCGGCCACATACGTAGCGGTATACCTGAACGGTATACCGGAACTGAAGGCTTGTGCAAGTATACCGGAGCGTGTGTGTGATAAAACTTGCACAAGTTTCCTGACTTGCACAAGTCTGGTAGGCAGATCAAAACTACGATCTGAATACCTGCGCAAACTAGTTTGTGCAAGTATGCATGAGCGTGTGTGTCGCACGCGCTATAGTCCTTCGGAGCGAATTTCAATTCATTTAAAAGGTTGGTGAGGGAATACTTATTTCTTTTCAGTAACCTTACACCATACATAACGTTTCTTCTTACACTTCTCTTTTTCTTAATAGCTAGCACCAAACCAACAATAGCCAAAACGACATCGTTTGTGGGTGCCGGTGGCATATTTCACAAAATACTTATTGCACAACACGACTTCTTCGGTTTGTCACAGGCGCAGAACTGAGACTGCACAGGGATACTTGAATCGTGTGTGGTCACTATGGACGTTAGGTATACTTGCACAAGTCTTCAGTTCCGGTATACCGTTCAGGTATACCGCTACGTATGTGGCCGCCATAATAGGTAGGCAGTTGAAATCTTCAAAGAATGTGTATGTCTATCGCCGCTAGTACTACTAACAACGTGTTATTTTATCGGTTTATGGTACAGAACCCTTTGTTTGAGAGTCCAACTCGCACTTGACCGGTTTTTACCGATAAAAGCCTCGGATCTATGAAATAAAGAATTAGGTTTAAAAAAAAAATTGTACACAAGATGGCGTCACTGAGGCGTCAGGTCCAGACTCACGTCGAAACGGCTTTTTTCCGACATTAGCACTAGCGTCAAAGTTAATTTTTTATAGAAGACGATCTCCTGCCTACGTGACTACTGCCACCCGATGGCGTTTTCCTAAGATTTTATAAACGGTAAAGGATTTTAAATTAAACAAGAGATTAGAGAGAAGCAATATTGGTGTTATCAAGAATAAAATCATTAACTTCTAGTAGTCTTTTGATCTTAAAATTAAAGTTATTTCTGGATATCAGAGCAATCTCTATAATTAGAAAACAGCCCAATTCAAATATATTTACTTCCTCAAATTTTTATAATGAGTTATATTTATACTATCGAAGTCTCCATCTTGTAACCTTTAGCTTATCTGAACCCAAAGGTTAACATTTTCTCAGACAACCGAACCGAAGGTAATAATCTACCTACACGTCCGGAGCCCGTTTCATTTTGCTTATTTTTCCCAATTTTATCCTGGTTTACGGCATCACATTACAACATCGGGAACTGGCACAGACATATAAATAGTAGCAGACCAAACATTCGTTAAAATTTGCGTAGCCATTACGCACACCTAGGGAATGATATCATTACAGGGCCGAATTAGGACCGGTTGCCAGTGTTATCTAACGATATTCTGAAAATCCCTGAAAATCTATATTCTCTGGGTACATGAAATATAGATTACTCATCAATAGTCTTAACGAATAGAACCACCCTCTATTCCCGTGGTTATTGTTAAAGGCGACTAAGGGAATATTTTAAGAGGACGATGGGCAGCAGTCCACTCTTTATCTTTTGACGGTGTTTACAAACCATTGACGGACGTCAGTATCAGCTAGAAAAACTGGCACTGCAGTCATTAACCCGCATGCCATGTTTTGTAGAACCGAGAGTCAAGGTATAAGTATGCCTGAAAGCTAGTTTAGGAATAAATCAGGATTTTTAAAATAAAAGTAATGTATGTAATTCAAAATTCAAGCATTTATTTCAAATAAACCATTTACAGGCACTTTTAAATTGTCAAGGTCGGTCTGTCCAAAAAGTTGAAGCTATTTGCACGTTCCAAAGCGTAGATCTCTATGGAGAAGAACTTGCAAGAAACTCCAGGGACACTCTTCTATCTTACACTCTCATAATGCTTACATATGGAGTAAATTCGGTAAACAGTGTAGGAATTGCTCCGGGACGTAATGTTGTTCGAAAAGCGCTGGGATCGATCAAGTGATTCTCAAAATGCTTTGAACAAAGTACACTTGAAGGTCTTGGTTGCCAATCCTGGAGTTTCAGTTTTTAATCCAGGCATTCCGTAAACTTTCATCCTTGCGAAACCTGGAAAAATATTAGTATGCTCAATTATTGCCCGCTGAATGAAAATTCATCGTTATGTGAGTAGACTATACCGTATTTATACATATGCCTATGTTCATGTTCTCCATAACACAGACACTGGGTAACATAATATTGATTTTATAATTTATTTTTAATATTAGCATGACATGTGTACATACACTGAAACTACTACAGGTATTTTGGAATTGTATCACCAAAAAAGAATAAAACTTCATACATTAAACTGAGGCTTTATTTGATAAGTCAATGGAAATAAATATTTTACATAAATACATACAAATGCAATTTACTAAAAGTTTCGTCTTTGTTGCCTAATTCGTCCCTGACTAATTGAACAGGTACTTGAGCTGTCACTTGATGCCACTTTCTGACTATTTTGTCCTTGTTATGGTTTATTTCTTTAGTTGTAGGCTAACGGTACAGACAAATCGCATCTTTGTTAAAAACTGTATGTAAAATACGAATAAACAGTATGGAAACATTTGAGTTTAGTAAAGAAAGCACTAAGATTTCCCAAAACTTACCGATGAAAGGTCAATCCAGGTGTTTTGTGGTAGCTAGCACTGTCACAGCGATACGCACAGCACTTCACCATATTATTTTACCGTCTTCGTGTGTTTTATGTCCCAAACAAGTAATATTTTATCAATTTTAAACGCGATTGAAAAACATTTGATGCTTATCAATATGGCAGACAAGCTACGCGTCAAATTTTGTCTATGTATGAGTCAGTGTGACAACACGTGACAGAACGAGACATGCTTATGAATTGTCACTTAGAAAAAAAAGGATAAAGAATCATACCATATAAAAAAATATATCTACGTATTAATGTTTGGTCTGCTACTATTTATATGTCTGTGGGAACTGGGTCCCTTGAGGCTAGATACGGAAATATTTTTTGTTAGAAAATCAGCTTTCTGACCCTCTGTTGGTCTCACTGTCGCAAGCTGCTGAACGTGAACGAGGCTTGGGTTCGATTTCCAGGTCGAGCAAAAAAGTTTTAAGGGTTTTTTGTTTTCCCGTTAAGGATTTGTCTGTGACAGCTCGGAGTTTGGCACAGGGGTGTCATACCAAAGGTTTTAAAGCACATTAAGCCGATGGTAATTAAAGATCGCCCAACTAAAGTGGCAGTGAGCAGTGCACATTGCTTGCAGAGCGGATGGTCGATGGGGCCGAAAGTTCTGAAGTGGCGTCCGCTTACTGGAAGACGCAACGTTGGAAGGCCTCCCACATGGAGGACCGATGACTTGTTGAAGGTTGCGGGTAGCCGTTGTCGACGCTTTGGGGAGGCCTTTGTCCAGCAGCGGACGTCTTTCGGCTGATGTGATGATGATGTCGAAACCGTTGGTCCTGCACCAGATCCCTCCTCTCTCATCTCGGGTTGCTGTCCCATCGGAATATGAGAGTATTTTTTTTTACTTGATATGGGTTTGCTCTTTTTTTTTTTTAGGGATGGGACATCATCCAATGACTTACCCCGCTCTAGGCGGAGCGGGAGGGAGTGTCAGACTTCTACTGACTAAAACCCATCCATGTTCCTTCATGTGCCCTTTGTGTTCCGGAGCCACGGTGTCTCTTGCGAATAGTCCCGCGACTCCGGCAGGATATGGGTTTGCTCTTGACTCTAATCTTGTTCAGAGATGACAGAGACGAAGTCTACGATGGAGCGAGCTTACTCAGAAGTAGCCTGTTCACTCAAACTTTGAAAAAAATTGAGTTGTAAGCATTCGGAAACACAAAGAGTTTCACTCCTTTGCTGTGCGCATTATGAAAGACGCTTGGAAGCGCTTAGTGTGAGTTATGGAAGAGGCGAAATGCACCTGTGCTTACGCACCCTCGCGTCAATGGCTAGTCTTGAGGGCTATATGATCTGTTTGCATGTTTGTTTATCAATCACGCTTCAAAAGTTTAACGAATCTTGATGGATCACCGCGAGAATAATACACACACGACATAGAATAATTTTTGTCCTGGTAGAAAACGCGTACCATATTTTTTAACTTTGAGAGTGGTAGCAAAGGCTTGTAAAAATATCCCTCGATGGTTCCAAGACGTATTTGTCATCAATCGTTCGGCATCGCAAAATGGAGAGCTAACTTCGTAAAGGAAGTCCTTTGGTAGGAAAAGTAATATTTTCTTTGTTGCATTTCTAGCTCTTACAGTTGGAAATGGCTTTAACTCGGTCGCTAGAAAGTCTTTACAGATCGAATGTAAATATTGAATTTGTTTCTTGGCGATGTCGATGTTCCGTTGGGATTTAACTTCTGAGAAAAATATGGCTAATAAGAGTCTTGTATTACAAAAAAAAACCTTTTTTTTTTACTTTTTCTACACACTCGTTTGGCTTGAAGGCTCTTGCAGACAGGTGCTACGAGACAATGCGTCAGCAAAAGTACTCCACGGTTTCACAAAAACTCGTCTAAAATTAAAATTATGTCTATGTTCGGCCAAGTGAGAGTCTGACCTTCACACGAAGGGTTCCGTATTATAAACTGAAAAAACACGTTTGTTGTATGCCCCTAGAAAAGGCTAGGCAGGTGATGATGACTGTTTTTAAGTTAAAGTCAGTCTTGCCTGAGAACCTTGTTACCCAAATAATGGGTTGTGGAAGTCTGGTAGGCAGCCGCTCTACATAAAATACTAGTTTCAGCTAAATCCGGTTTGACTGGAAGCCGACCCCAATATAGTTGGTTAAAGGCTAGGCAGATGATGATGTACAAAACATAAAAATTCTACGTAAAAAGTTTTATTTCACACAAAGCTCCACTTTCTTTTATACGGAAGGAAAACGTCGACGTTACCAGGAAATATCACATCAAACTATCTCCCACGCAGTTCCGACGGTAAAATTTATTTCAGCAGTCACCATTATGGTCTTTCAAGTCCCATTCATAGGTTCTAATTTCCTTTGATTATGATTCAGCTTGCATCTGTGCTAATGCTTTGTCATCCTTATGTGGGCATAGAAATGTGACCAAAAGCAGGATGTTTAGTGCTCAGATCACGTTCGTCCCTGTTTTGACCCAATTTTCCCTTTATTGCTTACGTAATCCTGTTGACAAAAGCCTTTTTTTTCGTAACGTCTGAAATAATTTAAGATGAGTATTTGATTGTAGAGATGAAGGCAATGAAGTCTGGTAAATTATGTTAGCGAATTTTATACGAGTATATTTGGGGCCTTTACGTTATTTTATTTGATGTTAGCAAAAGTGGCTAGGGAATTACTTTTTGCATTTTGAGTCTTGCCTCAGTGACACACTCTTTTAGCTTCTGTTATCGTTGGAAGATATAAGGTATGTATGTATCTTACTAATGAAATACTTACTTTCGCTCGCGACAATCCCATTCGTTTTTCGCAAGAAACCGACCATATTACTGTAAATACATAACCAAAATTAATGTAAATCTAACGCAACGATATTTGAAATATCATCAGCGTAACACATTTGTAATTAGTTATCGAGCTCATTGCTAATCAAAATCAATCACAAATAAATGTTTTTTGTGGGTGCGCCAAAGTTCACCTAAATTTTCAACTCCGAAAATGTTCTTCCAAACATTTTTCATCCTAACAATCACAATTTCTAACTACTCTGTCACTAATATTCATATTCCGAAGCATTCAACTTCATAATGTCAGTAGCAATAAACATCTATTATACTTTTATTTGTTTTCTCTACATAACCATCTTTTACACTATTATTCAATGTCATATCTTTTTTGTTTAGATTTCTTTTTATTTTATGTATAGCGGTGTGTACCTGCAAAGATATCTATAGGTTAGGTTAGGTTAGAACTGTGACCAACTACGCGCGAGCCGAGCGAGCGAAGCAAGCGGTGCCGCGGCAGCGACCTGCGAGCGCTGCCTCGAAATTGGTCGCGAAACTTTTCTATATGGTAAATTATGTTTAGGGATAAAAGCGTTATGAGTTTAAATATATTTACATTAATGATATTATAATTACAATTTTCGGAAACATGAGTGTTATGAACATCGCCAGTAGCACTACAAATAGTATGAATGAAAACTTTAGGATGAAAAAATTTAGGAAGAGTGATCATTCGGATTACAAATCGTTAGGAAGAACAATTTCGGGTAAAGAACTTTAGGTGAGCCAATATGGACCCATTTTTTGTGCCCAGTCTTTTCCTAACTATAGGTATAGGGTCGGCTCCCGGGCAAATCGGATTCTACTATGTCTTGTATAAATGCGAGTTCTTCTAACAGATGTGTTGCTGGGGAGGTTTTTGCGCCACTTCTTCTCGCAGCTAAAACACTAGGAAGTGGTGACGGGCGATAGTTTTTGGGGGACTGTCTATTTGTAAACGTTGACGTTTAAAAAGTGCTGGCTGTAAGCTTAATTTTAATAAATGACTTCTGACGTTGATTTTGACCAGTATTTTAAGTGGAGTGGCTGCTTACCAGGCCTCCAAAACCTATTAACTGGGTAACACTGTTTTTCTGGCAAGACTAGTAGTGACAGATCTGGCTTTTAATAATCCATAACGACTGCCAAAGATCCCCGAAATGACAGCCAAGCCAACGGCTTAACATGCTTTGTAAGGCACGGAGGAATCTCGATATGTTAAGATGTTCACCGATCCACACACCGAACTCGGCAAGAGTTGCTCGACCTTGAAGTTCGTTCTACGTTCTACGAGCTCTTCTTCGAATTAGGATTAAATGTATACCCCGGTCTATTTTTATTAATCAACCTCCAGAATAGGCTAGATTCCATCATCCACAAATTGCAAAACTATTTAGTCCGTCAGTAAGAGTATTGAAAAATAATGGACACGTATTTTTTGTTTTTGTAATTCAATGAATATTGACAAAGATTAAACGCATCAAAACTCGCGAGTGGGGTCTCGTGACGTCACGACTCAGTGAAAATTATGCGAAGGTGTGACGTATTGAGAATTTTAAAAGCGTCGTAACTTTGTCAATTTTGGTTCCCGTAACAAAAAAAAAACACGGGTCAAATATTTTTTGATAATCTAACTGACGGACTAATTAGATTTTTTCAGCCCATTGCCACATTGAAAACGTTCCCATAATAAATTGAACCAAAGGGAATTTCATTAAAATTACTACCATTTTCGTTTAGTTTTATTTTGAAACTAGTTCTCGCCCGTGACTTTGTACGCGCATATCCCATAAAGAATTTCGGGAAGTTTTCTCTTAAATTTCCCCTTTCTTGGAGCAGAGACAGTAACGGAAGAATTTTGTATATTAGGAGTACCAAAGGTATCAGACGTAACACGACGTAACAGAGTCGTTTCAAGGTCGTTTGAACTCTGTCGGACTATTTTTATTATCTATACATATAATAAAATAGTAAATCTTGATATGTGTGATTACGATTGGCGCGAAAACTACTGAACAGATTTTGTTCAAATTTTGCACAAATGATCCTTATAGGTATAGGCAACACATAGGCTATATATTATCACGCTTTATGCTATGGAGGACGAGCAATAATAAAAAATGTGTGTTTTGAACGAGAAAGTGCACATGGTTCGAACCCCGCAAACAGTTTTATTTTTGTATTTATTTTATCTTTTTATATGGTTTTTACACCATTATATTATCAAAATAATAATAAAAATGGGTTTTTGCGTACTAAAAATAACATTTTACTTATAAATTGTCATTTTTACAAACAGCTCAGCGAGGAATTGTTATATGAATCCACAACATGTTACAAAATTGCACATACTAATAGATCTAACCTTAGAAATTATTACCATCACGCTATACCTTTGGGGAGGTAAGCAGTGAAAAGCCATGACAAAAATATAATAGACTATTTTAGACTGATTTCCCAACAGCGGTCGTAGCCCGTTGGGTTGTAAGACTGCCTTTCGAATGAGATGGCGTGGGTTCGTATCTCATCAGTCGCAACTACTTTTGGATTTTATTAAACTTTTGCATTTTCTTACTTTTCACATTCTTATTAATATTTTCAAATATTTATAACATTTTATTGTTTTATTTTGGATAGTTTAGTATGCCAAAATATAAACGCCAGCGCTTTAAAAGTATAATTCACTGTACCTATTTTCTGTTTGTCTGTAGGTATTCCTTTTTACATCAGGTTAAAAAAGTACAAAACCGCATGAATATAACTTTAACACATAAACCTGATAGGAATTGAAGCTATGTTTTAGAAGATTTAACATATCTACTACGTGACGCCGATACCCGTTATGCCATCTATTGACCGAATTAGTACCTATTATCAACAAGGTGAAAATTACACCAAAACATATTTTTTTAGTAATAAGTGATACTTTCAAAGGAATAAAACACCATCATTTTGTTTAGAATGAACTTCTATTTTAATGTAAAAAAAACCGGAAAAGTGCGAGTCGGACTCGCCCACCGAGGGTTCCCTACACATTTGTAGGTAGGTACAAGGTATTATTTGAAATAAAGGCTATTTTTTTAAAGTATTTATTTAATATGTAGCATAAACTGCCGTATTTTAATTTTACGTTGACTCAGAAATTTGATTTTCACACAGCTTCAAGGGACTGTAGTTCTGAGTATATTATTTCAACTCAATACCTACTACCGTTCCCGAGATAAAGAGTCTTGATAGACAGACGGACGGACGGTCAACAAAGTGATCCAACATCATATTCCATAGATGGCGTTATACATTTGATCTCACTTTTTTATCGTGGAATTTGTTCGAAAGAGTCACCGCGGCCCTGGAACACAAAGGGCATTAGAAGGAACACGGATGCGTTTTAGTCAGTAAGAGTCTGACACACCCTCCTGCTTTGGCTAGAGCGGGAGGAGTTATTCGATGATTTCCCATCCTTTAATAAAAGGGGTCACGTCATAACAACCACGATTAGATGGCAAAGTCCCATGGTAGAAGAGTCGAAAGAGTTGCATTAGCTCCGCTGTATATTTAATATTGGGTTTCTAGGTTTTAAAAATATAAAAATGTTTCGATTGGCGTTCCTGGGTCGAAATAAATAAAAAATTCAACTTGATTCATCAAGAGTGGTGTGAGTTTCAAGAGCATGGTTAAGTTATTTTAGATGATAGCGTGTGCTGACCGGTTGCTTCACAGCTTGCATCCATTTCTTCTGTGTACGGGGAAGCAACAGCCATCAATACGCAGAATATTAAGAAATGCTTTCAGATGAAGTTTTATGATTTCTATTTAGAAATTTCAAAACTTTGCAAAGGCATACGGCTGTAATTCACATATATTCAACAAATTGTTTAGTTTTAAAACTGTTCAAATCCCAGTGAGCCTATGAAACATCATGACCAGCCCAGGGCCAGAAATTATCCATAGCGGGCTTTACTCTCCAGTGGATCAAGGGGAACAATAGATCTCTAGGCATTTTTTTTTTACTTTAATAAACGTTGCCCCACACTAGGAATTTCTCCTGTATCGTGGGTGTATTTACAAACATACAAAGTCACATACACAAACAAACAGCCAGACCCGGATCAACTATCTGTAGAATAGAATAGAATAGAATACTGTCTGTAGGTCATACAAATATTTGTTCCGTGCGGTAATTGAACCCATGACACGCGACGCAGCAGCCAATCGCTCAACCACTGCGCCAATCGTGTCGTTCATTGACGACACAGACGAACTCGCGAAGATAGGTTTTGAGGTGGTGGAGTTTTTTTTTTACAGATGGTATATCGTCAAATGACTCCTCTCGCTCTGGGTAAAACAGGAGGAAGTGTCAGACTCCTATTGACTAAAACCCATCCGTGTTCCTGCAAATTACCTTTGCGTTCCAGGGTCGCGGTGACTCTCTCGAACAAATCCGCAACCCCGGCACTGGCCCGGCAGATAGGGCCCGCTAGCCCCATCTGTTTTGATGAAAACTCTTTGAGGCACGCGTGGAACACACCGCACACACGAAACTGAGAATACAGGTCCAGCTCGGGCGTGCCACAATCGCGGCGGTAAGTCCCCTTTTGACGAGTGGCAAAAGCGGCGCCACAGCGTCCTCACCTTCCGCCTGACGCAGGTACTCACCGGTCACTATTGTTTTGGGAGATAACTGTTTCGGTTTCAGCGGGAGGACACGACCGGGTGTCAACACTTTAAGGATCACCTGGATGACACGGTGGAACATAAGGTGGATGTCTGCCCTTCATGGGCGGAGCACCGCTGGGTTCTTATCGAGGCGATAGGTGGCGATAGGTGGAGCGAGGATGCATGGGAAGCGGCCACCTCATTTTGCAAAGCAGTAATGCTAGCGAAGTAGGAGGCCGAAAGCGTGAGAGAGAGGAAAATCTCACGCCCCAGGCGCAAGCTTGCGGACGGCGAGTGTTGGGTGTCACGCTGTCCGATCAAAATCAGGCTCGGGTCAACGGCGCGTTGTGTTCCACGCGCTCCTCTAAGAGGTGCCAGTATTGTAAACGGGGCCCACTAGAGCCAGTGCCTGCCAGCGTAGCGGAATTTGTTCAAATAGTCACCGCGGACCTGGAACGCAACGGGCACTAAGAGGAACACGGATGGGTTTTAGTCAGTCAGAATCTGACACTCCGTTATGCTACGCCCAAAGCGGAAGAAGTCATTTTATGATTTCCAGTCCATAAAAAAAGGCTGGCTAACTTAGCCAGGACACCTGCGCACAACGGACAGAATAGGAGTCTAACATGGTGCGGATACTGGAGTCTGTATAGTAGTGTCGGTGTAGTATCTGTTGCAGGGGTAGGTTGCTGTTCCGGTTGGTGTCTTCCCATGCCCAACCCACGTTTCTCATTACGAAAAATTATTAGGGCTGGTGGAACAGAAGAGGTGAAACAGCCAGTGCCTTGCATAACACTCTTCCAAGTTCCTAATGCTAAGAGGAGTCAAGCAATACTAGTTATTGACAGTTCGTATATCTTAGAGATCTAACCTAACGACATTTTACTTTCCGACATACACGCGAACGAAGTCGCGGGCAACAGCTAGTTTATATTATAAGAAGACAATTCACCTACTCATAGGCTTAAAAATGAAAATTATTCAAAGCTAGTCTAAATATTATGTATGTAGTACCTACTTACTTAGTTTGAATCAACGTCTTGATCAACGTGGTGATACCATAGCTAAAAATTTGTTCTAAAAAATAGACTGCAAATAATACTAGACGTTCCCAGCAGTAAAAGCTTTTCCTCCTTTTAGTAAACTACGTCACAATTTCTCATGTTCAAACTCAATATAATCAAAAGCCCTCAAGATACCATAAACCGTCCATCTTCCAAAATCTGATCTTCCGGATTATCCAGCGAAACTAATCACGAATCCAGGGAGGGCCATAAATCAGTTTCCGCGCTATGCACCCATCCGTCGGTTCATTGCACCCAAATGTTAGACGCCTAATCCTTACGCATAGTTGCCCATATACAAACCTCTATGGCCTCGGTCAGGGTGGTAAGATTGAGCGGGTCCTAAAGCGGGTGCGAGAAAACTTGAAATGGATCAATTTACATGTCAATTTGAACAACTTTTTCCAACAGCTGTTTTTTTTCAATTTTTTACTTAATTATGCTGTCCCTAGTTTTTAGGGTTCGAACCTAAAGGGTACCAACGGAAACCCTATTACAAAGTCTCCTCTGTGTGACCGTCTGTCAGCGGGCTGTATCTCAGAAATACACAACACAACAAAAAGTTGATATTTTCACAGCGTGTGTATTTCTATTGCCGCTATATAAAAAAAAATTACGTTAAAGATTAGAGGCCCCCAATCAAATTTTTTTTTTTTCGGTTTTTGGTATACAACCTGTAACAGAATAAACGCACACTCGCATGGGGCACTCGATTTATTTTCGCGATTTCAGTGTTGGTCCCATAGTAAAAGTTGTTCATAATGATGAGTTCAATGACCCCTTAAGAGGTATTGCGTTTATTCTGTTACACGTTGTAGAATCCTTTGTGTGAGATTCGGACTCGCACGTGGCCGGTTTTTGCTATTCGTTATCACTGATACAACTTTATATTTTTTTTTCCTATTGACAGACTTGCGTTTGATTAATAACAATAAACTGTCAAAAAAGCCTTAATTTTCATAAATTTTTGACATTTTGCGATTGAGCTGCGAATGCGATGCGAATGTGAAAATTAGTGGAATTGGCCCTCTGATGGTAAGCAATGACGAGGTTAGAGATGGAGCACGCTTACCTAGAAGTAACCTATTCACTCTTGACTTAAAGACTCCCAGTTTTTCTTTGTCTAGTTTCTCTAATAGCAAACGCTGTCGCACTCGCTGCCGCCTTTGCCACCATAGACGAGGCTTATCTTATGGTTTTGGATATGGGAAAATTTATTTAGCTTTTGTAAGACTGTGACGTAATCGGAAAGTATTCGCCATAAGCCAAAATGGTTCTGTTATTCTTTTATTGATTTCTGATATTAATTTTTTTTGGTGTAGCAATTTTTGCTGCTGCTGGGAATGTTTTACAGTTCATATTATTTTTTCATATTTTTCATTAGGATTAATAATCGGTACAAACTTGAATGATTATGAAATGATTTGAGAAATTTTTGACAGTCACCACATTCTTTAGTATAGCAATCCTATTGAAAGAGAGCATGTGAACGAACTCATACCTCCCAGCTATAGCCAAATTGTTATCTGTTATATTTTTTTGCTGATCTACAGGGTTACTTGTAAATCGATGTAAATCCGTCAAGGGGCGGCAAGTATACGACGCGACGTCTGCTGCACTTGCGTCTTTAGCACGTGTGTTGCATTCTTGCCTTTCAAACCAGTAGCACATAAAAATGTTGAAGTACTTAAAATTAATGAGGTTTAGTTTAATGTAGCGGTCATTTTTAATCAGTGGCCCTCCCCATCACGAAGCATTTTGCTTATAAAATCGGCAAATTTCTTCGCGAGGATCTTAAACTAAAAACACAGATAATTTTCTCTCCCCGCGCCGATTAAAACAAATGCCACGTCACGAATTGCGTATCATACGTTCACAGTATTTTTTGATGAGACAAGCATTTTTAAAGAGTATAATGAATCGTAGTCATATAATTTTAATAAAGTTGAAATAAGTATCTACTTTTTAATATGTTCATAGCTTTTTTTTTTTATTTGAGATGGTTTTGCTCTTGACTCCAGTCTTGGTCAGAGATGACAGAGACAAAGTCTACGATGGAGCGAACTTACCCAGAAGGAGCCTGTTCACTCTAACTTTGAAGAGATTAGGGTTGTAAGCGTTCGGAAACACAGACACAGGCAGAGAGTTCTACTCCTTTGCTATGCGCTTTGCTTTGTTTAGCTTTAATTGAAGTATCAGCTACAATATTTTTCTTTTGGAATCCATTCCATATTTAGTTTTCTTTTCATTTGGAATAAAATCTAAAATTTTGGGTAAAAATCAAAAAAAGAATATACGTCGAATAACAAGGAAAGAAAATATAAAAGAAAGAAGTGATCTACGAATTTCAAAATATTTTCTATACATTATATTGTATAGAAAATATTTTAAAATTCATGGATCACACAACGCTTTTTTGGAACAATTACATTCCTTCTATAACTAAAATATTTCATGTAGGAGGCATACAACCTAACCATGTTCTCAATCAGATTAACGAATTCAGACATAAATGATTTAAAGTCCCCGATATAATCAAACTGAATAATAGCGAAGACACAAATCAGAAACACAATAGGATTTATTAAACACTAGGGGTAAAATATGCAAATCAACGGTATTTAATAAAAGTCGTTCTATGAATACAGATCCTTTCAAAAGCAAGCATTCAATTACTGTTTGATTTCACGAATTTTGCCGGTATGCCAGACGAAAATGCAATAACACAGAGTTACGCTTTAAAAGAAAATGTTTGACTTCATATTTTCATGCAATTTATTCGGAAAGTGCATGTCGCGGCATGTTGAGGGAGTTCACCATAATATTACATTCAATGACTTTGTAATGTGACTCACGGATTATTTAAAATTGAATACTAGACGATTTTAAAAAAGTTCTATACTCGAAAGGTTTTTTCAATCGTTGCAGTAATTCTAGTTCTAAACCGTCAGTGTATCTATGCGATTTTAATAAAAACACATGAGCATCAGTGTTTCTTCTGTCTTGACTAGTAATGAAACATCAGATACTCATGTCATTTCAAATAACCTTTTTTTGGCGTAGTGACTGCAGAACCAAAACAAAGTTAATTCAAACATTTATTAATTATTTATTTATAACCTAATGCGACAGTACATGTACCAGTCTACCAATAAATACTTGTACAACCTACAACAATCTGTCAAATTTCTTTACTAGATTTTCTTCGAACTTTATCGACTAAGTTATTGGGTTCAATTTTGATTGGGAAATTTGGCAGTTTCGGATATCGTGATGTGCTGGCGTCTGTGCAAAAACATGTTTTGATATGGGCCATCGTTTACGAGTTATTTCCGAAAACCAAAAAAAAGGTACTTTTACACCTCGAATAGCTTCACCTCCACCCATCAGTACTTTTAATATGTTGTTTCAAATACCATACAACTTTGGCCAAAATTTGCTTACATACAAATTACATATATAAGGTATGTTTTTTGTTTCAAAGAAACTGCAACTTAATTTTAGTTTTCAAATAAATAGGTAGTTTAAAACGCATCACCTACTTTTAATTCAAAAACATCAAAAAATAGACCATCCATTCTTACAAAAAGACCCTTTTGCATCTATACGAGTCCCTCCTCAACGAAATGGGAGCTCAAGCTTTACTCGAACATTTTAATCACAGTTTGCAATGGTTTGTCCCCTCTTTCATCTGGATAGTTTTGTTACTATAGGCCTTTGTTCGCTACTAACAATAGTCACGTGAAACGCGCAAGATTGTGAACGAAGTATTTGTGAAGAAATTATTAACGTCAGACCGGATTGTACTTTTGTGGATATTGATAAAAGATTCGGAACAAATATGGAGGTTGTTACTGGTGGAATGTAATAAAGAAGATGCTTGTGATGGAATTTGAAGGACTTTGGTATGTTTTTGGTGGAAAAGACATTGTTACAGGAAGAGTTGCTCTAACCCCCTGACTATTTCATCGACCTGGAAAACTCTCAATAGACTTCGTACTCAGGTCCACCGCAGTAAAGATAACTTCTTCAGATGGGTGTTTTCGGATGGCCCCGATCTTCAGTGGCGTCTCCCCGCAGTCAATGATCTATCATTCGTCGAGAACGAGGATTCTCTTGTGCATATGTCAATTAATTTGGGGGAGGAGCTTGTGTCTTAATCACAACAAATGCACGGGTCGATCTTCAAGGTTAAGCAACGCTTGCCAAGTTTGATCTGATGGGTGACCATCTTAACATATCGAGTTTCCTCCGTGCCTCGGAGAGCACGTTAAGCCGTTGGTCCCGGCTGTCATTTGTAGAACTTTGGCAGTCGTTACGGATTGTCAGAAGCCAGTAAATCTGACTCCAGTATTGCCAAGAAATACCGTGTTACCCAGTTAATGGGTTGGGGAGGTCTAGTAGGCAGCCGCCCCACTTAAAATGCTGGTATTCAGCTGAATCCAGTTTGACTGGAAGCCGACCACAATGTAGTTGGGAAAAGGCTAAGCAGATGATGATATGCCAATTAATTTGGGCTTAGTTCAGCATGTCTTAGTATTCCAAACACGCTAATGTCTATCATATCAATCGTCATCTCCTATCTTTTGTGGCTGTATCAATTTCCCCGTGTTTCTTATCCCTTCTGGTTTGCTTTTCGTTACTTGACTATTGGAGATTTACACACAAATTTTCAGTCACTAATGCCACTTTCAGACTTTTTCTTATTTAAATCATTTCCTATTTTAATCAGTCATTTATTAATTTTGATTTCTTGTTCAGTTGTTACATCAAAAATAATGAAAACATGTAAAAATTGAAATACACCACCGAATTATTAATAAAATTGATAATAATCAATCGAATTATATTCTCGTACGCAGTCATGTGCATTAATTTTACCAATATCCTACCAAAATCGTTAATAGTAGCGGTTTACAATTCAGGCCAATGCTACGATTTACGTTTTTGATCTCAATAAATAATGATTGTGATAATGATGGTTTAAGCTAAGCTAGGATTCATAAGGGCCCGATCTATTATGTTTCAATCAACGTTAACATTCACAAATCATTTGCAATCTGCCAGAAATGTCCGTACAACTTTGACAAATTGCTACTAACGTGCGAATGCAAACGTTGCTAGTAGAAATGGCCCTTGAATCCTGGGGTAACAGTTCGATATGTGCAAAAAAAACTTGCAGATTGACCGACCTTGACCTCTATTTCGCAAAAAAATAGCTTAAACTGTCTGCAATGTTCCAGCTATCAAAATCGTTTAAGTGATTTACCCGAAATTGATTTTGCCTGAAATAAGAACAAATAAACTCACTTTTACGTTCATAATATTGGTTTTTGATTTCACTTGAAATGATTATGGTGATTGTATCATTGGGCTCCGAAAAAGTATAAAGCAAGCTGATGCCCGCAGCTTCACAAATTATATACTAAAACCTTCCTCAAACACCACTCTATTCATTGGTGAAAACAGCATGAAAATCGTTGCAGTAGTTTTTCAGTTTATCGCGAACAGGCAGACAGACAGACGCGTCGGAGGACTTTTTTTTAAGTGATTTAAGAGTTTTGGTTTCCGGACCTCCCGTTTAATACCTACAAATGTTTTTTTCAACAAATCCCCACTACATAATATCTCCGTTGACCGACCGAAGACATCGCTTAAAGCCATAATTTTTTTGCAAGTGTAGGTGCAGTAGATTTTGAGTTTATCGCGAACAGACAGACAGACAGACACGCCGGAGGACTTTGTTTTATAATATTATGTAATGACTAGGCTTATTCGCATTGGATATTCTACTCAATATATGAGATTGCAGTGTATATTTATTTGTAGTGAAAGGGTTGTTAGCCCCTCGTTAACGACCACTACAGGCCACGTTTAACCACAGTTAATATTTACAACTTGCGGGGTATGATAAAAAGCTGTTAACAGTTCTGGTTTGTACTATCTTTAGTCGTAAAAATGTTTAGTGTGTAATTTTAGATTCTATTTTATTTCCAACACATTAGCGTTTTTATTATATTTCTATGTTGACTATTGCTTTATACTTCAAGTCTAATATTATATCTTTGTCAATCTGAACTTGTTTTTGTGTTATTATATTTTGTTTTATTTTTGGAATGTTTCTGCCTACTTTAATATTTATATCGTTATCTCTTTTCTCATTTCTTCAATCACTTTCCTTTGTGTTCATATCATCGTGTTTGGCACGTTTGTTTTCTTTTTATTATATCTCTGTGTTCCGTTTTCCTTATAACACTCAAGAATATACTGAGGCAATAAAATTGAGTATAATTTTATATCTTCCAAATGCGGGAAGCGTATAATCTTGTTAGTGAATTTCATAGAAATACAACATACCTAAAATACAAAAGTGAATTACAAAAATAATATTATTACTAAGAAAACATAAATTCAGGACATTAACGAACAAAACATGAAATATTATACAACACACTAAAAACATAGGTTAGTTTTCAGTAGGTATGTTGTATTATATCTCATGTTTCTCCTGTTGACACTTGCAACTTGCAACTGATACTGTTTAAATGCAATGCAATCTGTTTAAACTTCACTTTATGTCACTTTATGTGATAGGGATAGTTTGAAAATGGAAATACATCTTACAAATGACATTATACATTCAGAAAAAAAAACACACTAGACAGATCATGAGATTGCAAAAAGACAAAATTTAACGTTCTAATTTCAAATAAAACGCCAGCGATATAAATGAAAAAGAACTATCACTGCCAGCACGTTAAAAAAAACTGCATTAAAAAAGCAATGAAAAAAGTAGGTACTAAAATAGCGAAATGTAAAACCCAAACAATAACAAACCAGAGAAGAATTCATTTGCAAGTATTAAAAATACCGAAGATAGTAACAAAATGAACAATACCGCTATTCTAACTTTTAGTTTTCATAAAATAAAGAGGATAATACACCTTTGTAAAGTGTGCCGACGAAACAAGCTGTCTTTTATCCGCTGGAGTTAAGAACTTCTATCTCTTCATGCACTTTATGAACGTAAAAGTTTTAAACGATGCTCTAAATCTTAATATATATAAATCTCGTGTCACAATGTTTGTCCTCAATGGATTCCTAAACCACTTAACCGATTATAATAAAATTCGCACACCATGTGCAGTTCGATCCAACTTGAGAGATAGGATAGTTTAAATCTCAATTTTTTGTTGCAATATTATTTAGGAGCGGAAAATGTGACGCAGACGAAGTTGCGCGGGACAGCTAGTGTTATTGTATAATATAAAATTCAAATGCACGTCTAAGAAATGAGGTATATGGAACTAGACTCTAAGAAGTATTTTGCTTAAGAATATCTTTCACTGTGGAATTTCATGATTTAACAATTCTTACATAGTTGACATCGTCCAACTAGTTCGCTTCTAGCTTACTTATTACTACTGCTTCTTGTTCTATCTAGATTTCCATCAACATGATTCTCGGAACCTGTTTGAACGTTGAACAAAATAGTTATTCTAGCTTTTGTGAACTTTTATTATTAACTTTCCAGGTTCTATTTCAAGAATTTCCCTTGTTCAGTGTTTCACTTTAATATTCGAACGTGTTTCCTGTTAAACTAGATCGTTTTGAAAGTGCCTATTCATATATTGAGTCTATTACTTCAAACTTAAAGGAAATGCTCCGCAATTTAATTCCAGACTGTCGCAAACGTTCATTATCTTCCGCTATCTGCCAGTTAAATAACAAATTGTTTAACTTTATGGTTATGAGCAGTCGTTGTGCTACCATCGAATGATGGTATTCAAATTAATTTCGAAAACTTATCCCAAATGCTGTTTTAAACTTTGTGAAATATTGCTTCGGTATTCAAATGGAAAGTAAGTAATATTTTATGAATTCAAGTTCATATATTTTAGATATTTTTTTAGAAAGTAACTACTAGAGTTTATATGGATGACCTTAATAACATGCGAGCTTAAAAACTGAGGTCGGTCAACGATACAGTATAATTTTGTTTGTATATCGTATTATACTATGGAATATACAACGTATACCAGAATAAACGTAATACCCCTTAATGGTTACTTAAACTTTTACTACGGAAACAGACCCGAAATCGCAAAAAAAACAGAAAGAAAGAAAGAAAATACATTTATTCCGCCAGAAATGACGCACAAAAACACAAAATTAAAAGAAATTAAGTTACGAACTAAAAACACAAAATTAAAAGAAAACATGTTATCAACTAAAACTAAATAAAACCTTTACATTTATGTTGCCTATGTCAGGTCCGGGCATCAACCTACCACGAGTCTCTGGTCACACCAAAACACAGTTCAATAGTTGTCTATGGCGTGACCGTGACATCCGGCAATGACTGACAGTGACAAGTACATTTTGTCAAGTTATGCGCACATAAATGTATGGGGCATTTCATTTTTTTTTTTCGCACTTTCAATATTGGTCCCATACTGAAAGTTGTTCATAACGATTAGTAAGTATTGCGTTTGTGAAGTATTGAGTTTATCCTGTTAGACGTTGTATTTCATCCAGTGGTTTATTTATAAAAAAATATAGGATTCGAAAAAAGGGGGAGGGTCTAAATTCGGCGTGTATTTTTTTTTGTTATGAATACACCAATTACTCTGAGGTTTCTCTGATTCTTTTCTGATTCAATGCTGCATACTTGCCATTTCGACCCGTCAAAATTTAATTCAGCTAGGAAACATCGGCCTCATCTAGGAAAAACAAATATTGACGTGTAAAAGAGTTACATGTAACCTATTTGCATCATAAATAATATATGATTTATGATGAATTCAGTTTGGATCAACGAAAATTACTGACTTATGCGTAGACGAAGACGTCGTCATCACACTTTAAAGTGAAGAGTAATAAAAACTTTTTTACAAAAAAGTCGGTGTTAAAAAAACAAAGATACGAAACTAAAACACCGACTTCCGAAATTAAGGTTATTTTATACTTTGTAGTGTTTTTTTTTTTTTGAAGTCAGTTATATTTTTTTGGAAAAAGTTTTTTTGCGGTTAGTTTACAGTCTAACCGTATTCAGCTAAATACTAGTATTTTACATGAAGCGGCTGCCTACCCGACCCCATTACCCAGATTAAAAAAAATATATATTTAACATTTTATTTCACGCACCATTATTACATTAACGACACGGTTGGCGCAGTGGTTGAGCGATTGACTGCTGCGCAGCATGTCGCGGGTTCGATTCCCGCACGGAACAAATATTTGTAAGACCTACAAGTATTTGTTCCGAGTCTGGGTGTTTTTCTATCTATAATATGTATGTATTTACAAAAAAAAAATGTATATAAGTAGTTTATCAGCCATATCGTTACCATAACACAAGCATTAGGTTGCTTAGCTTGGGACTATATGGCGTTGTGTGAAATGTCCAAGGATATTATTATATTATTATTATTATTATTACTCTTAATCATATGATTTACTGCTCTTCTGACAAGCAAGATAAAGAGCCCGAACATAACATACCCACCATGTTTGAAAAATTTATTACACCCTTTTTCAAAGAACTCTGACGTCACTTCGGTGGATGCAGAACAAATATTTGCACAATATATTTCTTGGGAGACAAGGCGATGCGGATTGTACAAGACACTGCCATGCAAATACTTTTCATTGGTTTGTGTCTCCAATGTAGAAGCAGGGATTTGGGATGACAATTTGTTTTCGGTTGGAAAGACATGTTGGTTTTTTTTTTTTTTGGGACAAGCCCGCCACACATTCCCAACCACTGCAACTCCTGAAAGCCAGAACGAGACGTGTTGGTTAACGAAAATTGACCGACAAAGATACAACAACGTTGATATTATGTTATAGTTTATTTTTTCTTTTATTTTTAGTATGGAAAAAAATCCCGTACTTTAATAAATATTTTTAACCGACTTCCCAAAAAGGAGGAGGTTATCAATTCGGTTGTATATTTTTTTTATTTTTTTTTTATGTTTGTTACCTCATAACACCGACAATTATGAACCGATTTGAAAAAATCTTGTTTTATCTGAAAGGATATACTTGCAGATTGGTCCCATTTAAATCATATCAAAATCGGTTACGAACTTTGGATTTTAAATCGAAATACCTGGAATTTGACTATTTAGATGATTCTTTGATAATCGAAATTGCGTATTTTGCTTTTGTGCGATTTTGCAGTGGTGTTGTTAGGTGTGGGGCACCACTAAAAAGTGAAAAATAAAAAACTTTTTTATTTTTTACTTTGTAGTGTTTTTTTTGGAAGTCGGTTGTATTTTTTTGTAAAAAGTTTTTTATGTTACTTTCATTGATAACTTTAGCAGGGTCATTTAGAACATTGAATGAATGGAAGGTTCAAAAATTCTTTATTTTATTGGCGATGTACGATAAGACTGAGTAAAAGGTTTAAACACGCAGTATGTAAGTGTCATTTATTTTTGTACACATGTTAAGTTAACATTCTATGATAATCTCTTTGTTTTTAATTTTGTCTCAAATCAGTACAGTTAATTGGCACATTATAATTTTTAATATACACCGTGAAATTTAAGTGGTTGTTTTCCGCAGCGAAATATTTTTTTCTTGGTAATCTGTTGTGAATGGTTGCTCCGGAATCAATAACCCATCTCCCTTCATTTGGAGCTGGCGCAGAGAGAGCCATTTCCTTCAAGACAGCCTGTTCAACCTCCTTTTTATGATGGCAATCTGTTTCTTTGAAAACTTTTCCCGACACACTCATAGCCTTCCTATCCTTCTTATTGGGACATGCGGGGCTTTTATGTCCTGGTTGTCTACACTTGAAGCAGATGATAGGCTTCGTCTTTTTGCTTGTAGAACCTGTTGAACGTAACGCAGCCACCTCGTCCTGGTAAGAGTCCTTGGAAAGCTCGTTTAATAGCTTTGCCTTAACCAACTCACTGGTTACTTCAACATTCGAATTCTCTAAAGCCATGATCAGCGGTTCGTAGCGTGATGTCAATCTTCCGAGAATAATCGCAGCCAAAGATCCATCGTCGATCTTCTTACCAATATCTTCAAGATCCTGAGCAGTACTCATAATGGCGTTGATATATGATTCTATATCTTGGAAATCGATCAAGGTATATTTGTATAGTCTACGCTCTAGAGATAGCCTTCTACCCATACCTTTATCTTCGTATGCCTTTTGTAAAGCACTCCAAGCTTCCTTAGCGTTTTTCGCACTTCTCACGTGCGCAATTGCACCTCCGTCTACCGTAAGGCATATTTTTGACAAGAAAAAGTGAACGATAAAACCGTTGAACTTAGGTATATGCCAACTGATAGATTACCTGCAGATGTTTTGACGAAACCTTTGGGTCCAACAAAGCATCGCAGTTGTTTACAAATGATTGGTATATTATAATGGTTTTGTTTATTTTTATTTTTTATACTTTTGTATGACGAGTGCCATGAAATTAACTTTTTGAGGGGGCATGTTGTATATTAATACTCTTTCTACAAAAAGTTATGGTTGCGTGTCTTTAGTCTATAGTTCAACATAATCCAACCAAAATTTTTTTATAAAAAAAACATAAACTGGAAATGGAAGGCAGCTAATGCCGTATAAAACACTTGAGAGCTTATTTTGATCTGAACATTTATGATTCGCTATTCACTTATAGGCAGCGTTACGTGTGTGTTTTGAGCAGTTACCTACCTACGTCACTAGTGAGCGTCTATTGTTTCTCACGCTTTCAAGTTTCTGAATATTTTTTTAAATTATTTGAAAACAGAATAAGTTATTATTTATGCCTCGATATTACGTCTGAGGGCCAATTCTACTAAGTTTTAAACAACTTTCGCATTCGCATGTCAATCTCAAACTGTCAATGAAGCCTTAATTTTCATACATTTTTGACAGTTTGCGATTGAGATGCGAATGCGATGCTTAAGTGAAAATTAGTAGAATTGCTACACTGATAGTTAATCGTTCTGCCGCGGGGAAACAACCATTAAAATATCACGGTGTATAGAAAAAATAAAATATTAAATTAGGAAAATCTGCTTTGACGAACTGAGGAGCAATAATTACTAATTTTTAGACAACTATCGCATCGCATGTCAAACGAAAACTGTCAAAAAAGCCTTAGTTTTCATAAATTGTTGACAGATTGCGATTGAGATGCGAATGCGAATGTGAAAACTAATTGAATTGGCACTCTGTTTAGTTAGTGAATTAATTTCTAAATACTCGTAAAATTCAATTGTGACTGACTTTAAAAAATCACCAGACAATAAATGTATTTAAATAATTCCTAGATTATGATAAAACTTTTTACAAAAAAATACAACCGACTTCCAAAAAAAACACTTCAAAGTAAAAGTTTTATGGAAGTCGGTTGTATTTTTTTGTAAAAAGTTTTTTATTTTTCACTTTTTAGTGGTGTCCCACACCTAACAACACCACTGCAAAATCGCAGAAAAGCAAAATACGCAATTTCGATTATCAAAGAATCATCTAAATAGTCAAATTCCAGGTATTTCGATTTAAAATCCAAAGTTCGTAACCGATTTTGATATGATTTAAATGGGACCAATCTGCAAGTATATCCTTTCAGATAAAATTTTTCAAATCGGTTCATAATTGTCGGAGTTATGAGGTAACAAACAGAAAAAATAAATAAAACGTACAACCGAATTGATAGCCTCCTCCTTTTTGGGAAGTCGGTTAAAAATAATCTTTGACACATTACATTAATGGAATTCAAAGTTCCCCCACCATTCAAAGCCAATTCAAAAATAAATATTTGTTCAAAACATTTTCACTGAAGCAAATATGTGACCGACATATTATTGGGAAGCAAAATGCAAATTCTTTTCATTGAACATTTAGACTGAATACCTTATACTAATGTATTCCAGAATTGAATGCATTCCATAACCTTCGGAGTGGGTAGAACGAGCATAATGTTATTTTAAACTGGAATATTTTTACCCGAGCGCTCTATATTCACGATTGCCTTTATATAGGAGGCAGGTATTCGAGGGTAAGGTTTGAATGGGAATCTTGAAATAAATAGCACCATTGGCTTGTTTCCCGGAGATGTAATATTTTGGATGGAGGTTGAAAGAATTTGGGCCATTGAAATTGGCGAAGGTAAAGGAATTTCGTGTCGTCTACGATTTAATATTGTGCATTAAGAAGTGAAAGCTGTTTGTTTATTAAAATTTCAACAATGACGATATTGTATTTAACTATAGTAAAGAATTGAATAGTTTTGTTTTTTTTTTTATACAAAACGGGGAAACTCTTGGCCCAAATCTCACCTGATGGAAAGTGATGATTAGGCCGAAGATGGAAGCGAGTTTCATCCGGAATCCTCTTCACAGAGGAACTGGCTATCATACCTATAACTGCCGGAACACAACAATGCAATGTTAACATTGTTGTTATGGCGATAGACTTAGACATGATGGTGGTAGCTTGCCAGGCGGACTTATAACAAGTCCTACCACCAACCAAACCGAGCAAAAAATTTGCCCCCGCTGGGAATCGAACCCGGGACCTCTGGGTCTGAATCAGGTGGTATAACCACTAGACCACGGTGGCGGTTAGTGTCACCTGTTTAGCACCACCCGGAGACCACGTGTAGGGATTCGCTGAAGGGTATTCTCCTACGGACGCGGGTGACTTGGCCCCCAAAAATACTTTGAATGTATACGTTTGAATACTAAATCATTGAGTAATGATGATCTTGGCGAATCCGCCCCTAAGACGACCCACTGACCAATGATTTAGTATAAACTACAGCTAGTTGCAATAAATATCATGTCTGCTGCTTCGCCCACTTGACAAATTATATACTGAAACCTTTCTCAACACCACTCTATCCATTGGTGAAAACAGCATGAAAATCGGAGCAGCAGTTTTTGAGTTTATCGCGAACAGACAGACAGACACACAAACAGGCGTGGCGGAGGAGTTACTACTTAGTTAAGACTTCTCCTCCAGCATGAAAAGAACTTGAAATAATCTATACTAATATTATAAAGCAGAAGAGTTTGTTTGTTTGTTTGTTTGGTTGAACGCGCTAATCTCAGGAACTACTGGTCCGATTTGAAAAATTCTTTCAGTGTTAGATAGCCCATTTATCGAGGAAGGCTATAGGCTATATATCATCACGCTAAAACCAATAGGACCGGAGCAGTAATGATAAATGTTACGCAGACGACGTTGCACGGGTCAGCTAGTTCCAGATAAAAATCAATGTAGTAATTTTTTCTTTTATTTAAATTCTATCATTACCCATTTTCATTTATCTACTTCTTTACGAAACGTCGAATTTCCTCAGTCATTTCTTAGAATCACTATTTTGTCGACCATTTTCAAATTCGTTTACAGTAAGGATAACTACATTGATCTAGCTTAATTTCAAAAGGCCTTTGCTTACTTTAATTAACAACTTTATCCTTAACTACATTAGGTAGGTATTTAATTGTTAATTTTCCTGTTTCAACAAGCGGGCGGCCATCGACAGCGTTTGAAATAAAAAGGTATTTCTTAGAAGCTGTCTTAAGTCAAGTCTGATACAATAAGCTCTTGATTTTTGTTTCCACATAATTTTTGTTTAGCACTATCCTTATCTCTTTTCTCTATTTATCTTAATGTTTTTTTTAAGGATCGGTAATCATTAAATTTATCATCCCGCTCTGGGCGGAGCAGAAGGAATTATCAGACTCTTGTTGCCTAAAACCTATCAGTGTTCTTCCTAATGCCCTTTGCGTTCCAAGACCGCGGTGACTCTTTCGACCAAATTTCGCTACCCTTATCATCAAGCTGTTTACCGTCAAACAGGGTCAATAGGAACGGAGGGGTGAATAGAAACAAAACTTTGACAAGGTTTTTCACTTTACTATCATAATATTGATTTTATAAGAAAGCAACTATGTTTTATTTATACAAATTCAATGAAATTGTACATCATAAATGCTGCAGAAAATAATTAAATGGCGTAAAAATCGTCTTCAAAGTTTTGTTTCGATTCGCCCCTGCATTCCTATTCACCCCGCTTGTAGGTATATTATATATCCCTTTTCTGGGTTTCTCCACAATTGCATGTGTCTTTATTTCATGAGTTTGTTGCCATGCTGAAACTTTCATTCAAAATTCTTCATCCTCACCAAAAAATCGTCGATCAAATCCACCATCGATTCTCACTCCCTTACTTCCCACAAATAACTACTACTAACTAGTTTAAGTCTGATATAAGTACTAAGTTTTTTTTTGTAGACTAGCTGACCCGTGCAACGTCGTCTGCGTAACATTTTTGATTACTGCTCCGCTCCTATTAGTCTTAGCGTGGTGATATGTAGCCTATAGCCTTTCTCGGTAAATGGGCTATCTAACACTGAAATAATTTTTCAAATCGGACTAGTAGTTCCTAAGATTAGCGCGTTCAACCAAACAAAAAAACAAACAAACTCTTCTGCTTTATAATTTTAGTATAGATAACGATTTTTGTTTAACATAATTTTCAATTCTTACTTCTATTAATTATCTAGCTGCCTATGATCTCTTTTTTATTCAAGAGTTTGTTGCCATGATAAACTTTAAAAATTCTTCATCGTCACCAAAAAACCGTCGATCAAAACCACTATCGATTTCCACTTCCTCTCTACCCTCAAATTACCAGCAATTCGCATTTTATTCCTCAATTTTATTAATACTAAACACGATAAAATAAATTCCGTACCGTAAAATCCGCAGCCGTGGCACGACCGTTACATCGAAACGTTATCGATGTTATTACTCCAGTGACTTGTGAATTCGATACGAAAATACTAGTTATTCGAGAATCCAACACGAAATATTTCTGGGAAGAACTTGAATTGATACCGTACCTCAATATAATATTACTAGAGTTGGAAATACATTGCGATTTGTGATTTCGTTCAAATTTAGAACTGCAGTTTTAAAACGATTTGAGGGAAGCGGAGATTGTAGCAAATTGTGTCTTAGCTCATGGTCGCACAGGTCGATCTTCAAGGTTAAGCAATGCTTGCCGAGGTCGGTCTGTAGTTTGGTGGTCATCCTATCTTATACCGAGATTCCTCCGTGCCTGAGAAATCACGTTAAGCCTGGTTGGTCCTGTTGGTCTTGGCTGCTATTTGGAGATATTTGGCAGTCGTTGCGGATCTTCAGAAGACAGATATTTAACACCAGTCTTGCCATGAAGTATCCTATTAGGTACTCAATTAATGGGTTGTGGAAGTCTAGTAAGGCAGCCGCTCCAGGTAAAATACTGGTATTCAGCTGAACCAGGATTGGCTGGTAGCCGAACCTAATATTTTTGGGAAGAGACTAGGTGGGTGAAATACATATTTTATAGATTTGTAAAGTGCTTGGAATTCTTAGAGTTGTAAAACTTACCAAACTGAATTCTCTTAGGGAAATGGATGAATGTTTAGCCTTGATTGTGGATAGAATGGCAAAGTTATGCAATAATGAATAATGCAACGTATTTCTATTCATGCTATGATAATTTGTTTCCTTAAGGGGTGGAAGGTTAGATGGTATTCTATTTTCGTTAAACCGCTCGGATAGTCATGACACATAAAAGGGTTTGCAATTTTTTTTTTTTTGCGGTGAATAATTTTAGATGCCTTGAGTTTTTTTTTTATAGTTTTATTATTTTATGGTAAGGGTCGTGGGTAGCTAATGGATGCGAGACACACAGGACTGGGTTGTTGTGTGGACACTTTGGAGAGGCCTATGTCCAGCAGTTTTTTTTTTATTTTTTTTATTTGAGATGGGTTTGCTCTTGACTTTAGTCTTGGTCAGAGATGACAGAGACAAAGTCTATGATGAAGCGAGCTTACCCAGAAGGAGCCTGTTTACTCTAACTTTGAAGATTAGGGTTGTGTACGTTTATTTGGCTGATCATTTTATGATGATGATTTTTATTTTCACGTTTTTATTGTTGTGCGCTTTAACCAGTGGCTTCACACAATATGTAAATGGTGTAAATTACTCCAAACGAATATACTCTAGATCAGATATACTCAGATCATTGTAGTTTCATCCAGATCCGTTAAAACGTGAACGGGCAACAAACAGACAGATGGAGAGACCGAATCACTTTCCCATTTCTCCTTTCTCAATTTTTTTCTTTCTCTTTCTTGAAAGTAGTAGTATATTAATAGTTGTATTACTATGTTGGTCGTTGTAATAATTATTGTAACAATATATATGGTGCCCCATTATATTTGAAATGTCTAACGGGGCCCCTGCGAGTTGGTTTTGGCCCCTCGTACGCCTACCAAAGGACCGGGTCTCTAGGGACCCGAGAAAGTAAAAAAAATAAATAGTAACTAATAATTAAATTATATTGAGATACTGTCTTCTGCAAGCGGTTTCACCCGCGTGATCCCGAGGGAACATATTCCCAGGATGAAAAGTAGCGTATGTGCTATTCCAGAATATAATCTATCTCTGTTCCAAATTTCATCAAGATTAGCTCAGCATTTCTGGCGTGATTGAGTAACAAACATACAAACTTTCGCATATTTTGTAATGTTAGTTAGAATTTAGATTTATACGAGCATTCATCTGCCTAGACCAGACCCCACAGCCCATTAACTGGGTAACACAGTATTTCTTGGCAAGACTGGAGTCAGATTTACTGGCTTCTGACAATCCGTAACGACTGCCAAAGATCTACAAATGATAGCCAAGACCATCGGCTTATCGTGCTTTTCGAGGTTTGGAGGAAACTCGATGTGTTAAGATGGTCACCCATCCACAGACCAACCTTGGTAAGCGTTGCTTAACCTTGAAGATCGACCCGTGCGGCTGTTGGTATACCGCGTGTATCTGACATCGACGCACAAACGATTTCCATTGGTTCAGGGCATGATTCTGGACACCCCAGTGTTGGAATTTTTCGTCGGTTCTTTTCTCATTTTTTCATTTTTTTCAAGAGTACCACAAATAGGTATCAGCTCAGCTGAGCTGATATCTATTTGTGAAAAATGAGAAAAAAGCCGACGAAAAATTGTAAGTCTAGGGTGTCCAGAATCATGCCCTGGACCCATGGAAATCATTTGTGCGTCGATGTCAGATACACGCGGTATATCCACGAGCTCCTCATTTATACGAGCATTCATTTCAATAAAAAAATATATCAACAGCAACCATATAAAATCATTTATCTGGAAAACAGCATGCATAGATATTCATTGTTATTCAATGATAAAAATATAATTCATATCCGTTGGCACATATCCAATGTTCCGACTTTATCTACCGTATACAACGGCCCGTCATGCGAGAACTTGATAACATAAACAAAAGTAGCGGAAAAAGTCGAACGATCGGCTGAGAAACGATTTGAATTTTGTTGCCTTCCTTCCATGGCGGTTGGTGGTTGATTGATTTATTATCGTTTTGTTTGTAACAGTTTCCAATAATTTAGCTGTTGTTGATTTATTTTATTTGATTGAGAAAACACCTTTGTTGTCAGAAGTTGAGAACTTATTGTTTCTTTGTAAGTTTGGCTTGTACTTTTTATTAATCGATATCAAAAACATTACTGAAAATAAACCCTTTATTGGCATTTTTTAATTGACAAGGTAGTTCAGTCAAAAAGATGAAGCATAATGCACCTTCCGAAACGTAAATCTCTATAAAGAGGAACACAAAAGATACTCCACAGACACTTAACCCGCTAAACGCCCCTATTGGAGCCAAATCGTCATCAAACCGTCGAAACCCGTAAGGCTCGATTGGGGCCAAGCCGACTCACGCGATTTAAAGCTCTAATATTAAGTAACGAAAGGTTTCTGTTAAACTGCGGAAAAACGGCGCGGTGCTTGAAGGGACATTGACCGGGCGTTTACAGAACACAGAGATCAAACTAAATAATGTAAACAAATAATAGCATACTAAGTTAATTATAGTAATAAAGATATTCGAAGATAGGATGTGGTCAGAAGCTAACAAGAAAGAAGGAAAAATAACGAAAACGTGGGATAGTTCATTATCATGTTGCGGAAGTTAAAGACAAATTGTATAATTATACCTTGGTACACAAATGAGAAGAGTTCGTAAACTATTATATTCTAATTAAGAAAATGCAAGAGAAGCATAGGTGGAACCTTGATTATGTGGGTAACACAAAACAAGAATCGGTGATAAAGATATAAGATTTAATGGAGACAGTAATAAACATGATGAAACTGAAGAATATTTCATTGCAGTTAATCCTAATAATAAAACGCCATTGATACTGCAATTAACTAAGTAACCTACTATCTAAGATGTTAACCATCGACTCAAAAATCGAGCGATCGATTAAAAAAAATACAGCCAGAATTTAGTTCTGAAACAAATATGTACCTGACAAAGAAATATAAATAAAAGAAAATCCAAAATACAGTGTAAAAAGTAACCAAATGCCAAATCATTTTCTAATAAAAACTTTTGTTACAGTTGGACCTACACTACAAGCGAAGTATCCTGTGGTGATCTTCATCCATGGTGAATCCTTTGAGTGGAACTCGGGGAATGTGTACGACGGCTCTGTCTTGGCCAGCTATGGTGGCATGGTTGTCATCACCATCAACTATAGGCTTGGGATTTTGGGTAAGTAGATCTTTAAAACTATTAGTGTTAATTTATCTGTTGTTGTCTTTAACATATTGCTTTTGACGATGTAGCCTATAGTGTAACATTATAGGTATATTATCTTTTTTGTAACTTAAATGGTGTGCATAGTATTTTTTATGTAATACGAATAAGAAATT
This sequence comes from Ceramica pisi, assembly GCA_963859965.1. Taxonomy (NCBI): domain Eukaryota; kingdom Metazoa; phylum Arthropoda; class Insecta; order Lepidoptera; family Noctuidae; genus Ceramica; species Ceramica pisi. The sequence continues at coordinate 4,002,289 of OY982530.1, forward strand.
TTTTTCTGGCTTTTTGGTACTCTTGAGTTGACTTTTTTTATTACTATTTAGCATCTTGATTATCACGGTGTAGCCTAGTTCATCATAATTTTTGATTAAACTTACTTCCTTAAAAAGGAAATTATTCTACCGAATCCAAATTCTACTTTAATATTTAATCAAACGTAAATCGACCTAATTATATTTATTCATATCAAGCGCTCTCATACAGAATTCTTAAACTAACGCCTTTGATTTGTCTAACGTTCTCTTATTACACAAAAATTAACTTACTCTCGTTTACTGATTCTATTTCATCTAAAACTAACTGTATTTCCCCGAAGCCATTAACTAGTTCTGTTTTCATACAATCTAATTATATGACTAGCTCCGAACTCTTACTTTCGTCACGTTCCACTTTTCTTAATTAAACATTACCCAAACTAATTGCCTTATTGAATTATGAACTTTATTACTGATGTTTTATGAATGATTTTTGGTGTATGTGGGTGGGAGAGCAAATTAATCATTTTGCAAAGACCAGGGTTTTCAATGCTTTTATGAAATTTATTATTTATTTGCTCTAGTTCGTGAATTTGTGAGAGAGTTTTAAGGTTCGGTGTTTGATTATATTTTAACAAATCAAAATGCTTATTTGAAATTACCTATCAGCTTTCATTTTTACCACTCTGATGATTAGAATTTTATTATGGTTTTCTTTGAAATAATGAAATAAAGAAGAAAACTAGAAATTGGAGGACTCCATTTTTGTGGATTGGGAATCATCGAATGACTTCTCTCGCTCTGGACGGAGCAAAAAGGAGTGTCAGACTCTTACTGAATAAAACCTGTCCGAGCTTCTCATAGTGCCCTTTGCGTTCCAAGGCCGCGGTGACTCTTTTGAGTCCGCTACAATGGGGTGACTCTTGAACTTTCCACTATCAGGGAATGTGGTGAAGAAGGCATGTTGCGCCAACTTTAAATAAGTCGAGATAGTAATTTTTTTTTTTTTTGATAACAGTGACTTAAAGACAAAATAAATGACAGAATCCAACTGAAGAAAGAGAAAACATTTAATATAACCTAACCCTTACTTAGATTGCTTCTAGGAGTCTAAAAAGGTCACTTTAGCAGCATCAGAAAGTCTATCACGCTACCCGTCACTGTCGATTTTTTCCAATCAACCTTGAACCTTAATGCGTTAGCGATAAAGATGAAAATGAAATTTTACACATTGTTGATTGTTGTCTGCTAAAGTGGCCTTTTTAGCCCCCTAGATTTCAAGTTATAATCAAAAGCCATCCCATTATTGCTTTATTACTGACAACTCACCCTTTATTTAGCTCTTATAGTTAATTAACAAAGCCTTGGTTTACTAAGAGAAAATCTAGCTAAACCGATATTAACGTCTATTTGATCCGTCTAGTACCTACTTTCTGTAACTTGGGAATCAAAGATAATTAGGTTCTTATTCGTAAATAATTACTATGAAAGAGATTAAATGTTTCACCTCAGATTAATCTTTGGTTAGCAACTAAACGATTTTGATTCAATAATTGTATTTGTTGTTAGAAAACATGTCCTAATGTTCCATTTGCTGGTAATTAAAATTGTAAAAATAAATAGGATTGGCAAGGCATTTTGCAGTCTACAAAATTATGGAAAAAGCTTAATATTCTGACGTAAAGGTGGAGTGACGATCTCATTATGTTTGCGGGATAAAGTTGACTAGAGATCGCCCAAGAGAGAGAGAAAGGGGACTGGAAAAAGAAAGAGGAGGCCTTTGCCCAGCAGAAGTACACAAGAGCAAACTAACAAAAAAAAAACAATAAAATTACTACTATCCTATTTTTATAACATACTGGCTGTCCCCCGCGGCTTCGTTCCCGTCAACTGGCAACTTTCTTATTTTTTTTATTCATGCAAACCTCGCCCTGACTATTACGAACACAACAATAAAATAATTATAAAATTTGGATCAGTCGTTACGAAGTTATGCGCTTCGATACATTTCGGATATTCATTTTTATTTACATAGATAGATATTATATTAATGTTCACGGAATCAGACATATGAAAATCTACTTTCAATCAGACATATGGCCTGGCACGTGACGATGGCAAGAGATCGGACGGCATGTCGTTTTTTCCTTGGAAGACGGGCATGTCTTTGTGGGACGCTACCTGCGTCGATACTCTTGCGCCATCCCATCTTCCTAGCTCTTCTTGCTGTGCTGGCGCTGCCGCCGCGGCTGCAGAAAACCTCAAGCGGCGGAAGTATAATAACCTCATAGGAAGTTATATTTTCGAGACGTTTGGGGTTGAAACTCTCGGGTCGTGGGGTCCGAGTGCCCATACCTTGTTTCAAATCTGCCGAGACGCTTAGTTGACACTTGGCGTGACCCAAGGGCTGGTTTTTACCTCGGCCAAAGGATAAGCATTGCCATACAACGTGGCAATGCGGCCAGCCTTTTGGGCTCATTACCAGTGGCTAGCGAGGCGGACGAATTTTTCGACGCCATTTGTTAGATTTATTTTTAGTTTTAGTTATTTAAGATTTTTATTATTTAAATATATTAAGAATAGATTAAATAAAATAAATATTAAGTGCAAATTTTAAGTTCAATATTAAATTCTAATTTCCATATTTTCTCCAACAGGTTTTCTAAACGCAAATCCAATACCGCATCTAAAAGCCCGGGTGGCTAACTACGGGTTGATGGATCAGATAGCTGCCTTACATTGGGTGCAACAGAACATCGCTCTGTTCGGCGGTGATGCTGGTAACGTAACCATGTTGGGCCATGGTTCTGGGGCAGCCTGTATTAATTTCCTCATGATTTCGCCTACTGTTATGCCTGGTAAGTAAATCTTTAGCCTTTTGAAATAGAGCTGCTAACATACCATCATCATCATCATGCATCTTTTACCAGATATGACAGGCGCCAGATAAATGTACAATAACGGTCATTGACCCACATACATTTATTGACTTTTTTAATATCAAAAGCAGAAATAAAGACATAAAGCTGTCGTGAATCGACTTCTATAGTAATTCTTTACGTTGTCATCAACTACGGGTTATTATGGAAATGTCAATGTACTTTATTGTAAGTTTTTCTGGCGCCTATCATAGTAAATGGTCAATCGTGTATTTAAAACAACTGTAATACCTTGGGTGCAAAAATTTTGTTGCTATTTTTTTTTTAAAGAGGTGTTTTGAAAGCAGCTGGTCTATTCTGTAAACATATCCCGGTGCAAATTTAGGTTTAGTAAAATTGAAGTGAACTGCGATTCCATCTTAATTGGATAGACTAATTGCTCACTGTATATTCAGATGGTCGATTCTGTAAGCATATTGAAGTGAAGGCTTGGGTGAAGTGACCACAAAGTGAGCTGGCAATGCAACTGATGAAAATGGAATGGAACAAGCCCGCCACACATTCCCAGAATCGACTGGCTGTTAATGTAAGCTTACACGGTGTCATTTTTACAGAATGGCACCACAGTTATCAGAGTCCATATAATTTGCATCTGAACAGTTTTCTGTACTAGAAATAGATATCTCACAAGACCAGCTCTATCACTTTTATATGCCTACTTAAATTTATTTAAATGTTCGCTGAAGGGACCAACAAAGCGCTATATTATAGCAACGACCTTCACAAAATACAATACACATATAGGTATACAAGCACCGGGTATGTGTACCTTACCTTTTTGAAGGAAATAAGATAAGATCGGTGTATGCCTTTCTAGGGTATCGCTTTCCGAATTTGATGCTTATTTATTTTACTTTTTCGGTCTTTGACCGTTTTTATTTTAGTTACTGGTACAGTTTACAATATTTCACGGTTTCAGTTTCATGCATGTTTCAACTAGCAATCTCGTCGCGTAGGCTTTGACTAGCACAAAATCCAAAGCGTTGGTTAGGAATTTATAACTGAAAATTGAAACCTAAAAAATAGAAATACGAGTAGAACAGATAACGTATCTACTATTTCACAAACGGTAAAATTGCGAAAACATACCAATATCAAACGCTTTGCAAACAAAATTTCTATATAGCATTTATTTTTCTAGGCTGTGAATAATAATAACTAAAATTACAATAGGAAAATTGATGGTTTTGTTTGAAAAAATGAAACATTTCAAACTTACTAGTATCAAAAGTTCTCAATTACTTTCATTCAACGGTTTCAGTCCTCATGAAATAAAGTAAAAGCTATCTTATTCTTCCAGCAAAATGATTTCGAATAGTCAAATATCGTTTCTGATTCCAAATTGGTAGTTGATTTAGTCTATACAAATGTAGTGCAAAGTGCATATTTTGCCGAAGTGATCATCAGTCGCATTACCATGTACAAATTTGGAAAAATTGGATCTGAAATTTATTCCCCCAATTCACAATTAGAGCTCTTTCGGGATTTCAAATTTATTCCGACGTGCAAACTAGAATTTTCAATGGAATTGCCTATTTGGATCAATATTGCTATTTTAGGAACGTATACCTGGTAATATTGAGTAGAATATTTATGATAGGGATACAAAAGGGACCGACTGAAAATGTCCCGGGATTATAAAAAGTTTTAATGAAAATAGGGGGTAATAACAATAGACGTCAGAGTTTACCCTCTTTCTTGTAATAAAACTGTAGAACTCTACATAAAAAGCAGGTAAACGTAAACTAAATGATGTTCTAATTAAATCTCCGGGTAGTTAAAACGTAGCTCTCACAGCCTTTTTAATATTCTTGAGACTTCATCTTCATCTGAAGATATTATTACGGAACTTGGTAACATGAAGACGACAGAAATAAGTTTGTAGATAACGACTTGATTGCAGCTCTCTTTGCAATTGCTTTGAACTTATTTCTGTAATAAGATTCTTAACTGTGTTTACACCTACATACTGAGGGCATCAATTTGCTGAAACATGATGTTTTAAACTGAAAATTTCTTCGTTTGAAGTCAGTGAGGGGTCTTTCAATAACTTTGATGCATTTCAATTTTTTTTTCCTACTCCTCCGCAGTGTTTTTCTATCTCTTTCGTTGTGGTATCCAATACAATTGATTTGTTTTTCTTGAACTCGTCGAGCTTCACTGACTCGGCGTTTTTCTGGGGGTCGTTTTAGGAGTTGTAGTGGTGGAAAAAAAAACAAAAAATATTAATTCTTGAATTTGTTACAGGTCTATTCCATCGTTCAATCCTCCTATCAGGATCAGCACTCAGCTCCTGGGCATTAGTAGAAGATCCTGTCAGCTTTTCCGTCCAACTAGCAAAACAAGCCAACTGCACGCTTCCAGAAGACATTGTCAAAGACCATGAGCTCATAGTAGACTGCCTCAGAGAGGTACCACTAGATGAACTAATGTCTGCAGAGATCAGTACACCAAGTTACTTGACAGCATTTGGCCCATCAGTGGATGGGGTTGTGGTCAAAACTGATTATGCAAAAGAACTGCTAACGTTCTTCATACCAAATGATCTTCAAGGTTTCTCAAGCGTATCAGGAGTAAACAACCTGAAAGCTGATAAAAGAAACGGAGAAAGAATGTTCGGGATAAGGGGTGGACAAAACAAGTACGATCTTCTCTTCGGAGTTGTCACCAGTGAAGCTCTCTGGAAATTTTCGGCTCAGGATATACAAAATGGGTTCGAGGGCGAACGAAGGGATAGAATAATAAGGTGAGGTCGATGTTTATTCAGCAAATTGGTGTTTGAACTACGGTCATAGGGTGTCTCCTTGAATGGCTGTAATCAAACGTATTGGATATTGAAGGTGAAATATTTTTTTCGTACAATAGAATAGTATATTTTATTACATCAAGGTACTTTTGTGTGTCGGACTTGTTCTCAAGAATTTGTTTGTATATAGGGTCTGTAGAGGTGTTTAAGCCCAGTGTTATATAAATTATTTAGTTAATGATGAGCAAGAAAAGAATTCGTGCAAATTTTCTGAAAGGGTAACTTCCAAATTATGTGCTCATTGAATTCTAATAATGGAATAAAACTTATCGGTGTTGAATATAGGAACGCTTACCTTTTTATTTTATTTTGCATAAAAATAAAATTTGGTAGGTGACCTTATTTATTAATTTACTGGTTCAACGTAGATAAAACTTTGGATACGGTTTTTAAAGAATCCGTTATACAACTTTTACCAAACAATATAGACTAAGTACTCGAAATAAAAGACCACGAAAAAACAACGATGAAACGACCCTAAGATAGTTTATAACCATTTCATTCAAATAAATAATCACAATAATAAATCCTCTAACGAAACAGAATATCGGAATCGTATAAATTATTTCTCGAACCATTTGCCGCAGCCGAGTTTTATTTTAAAAAATATAAGAGCATTATAAATCCTCATTTTAATGTGCATGTCACGCCATACGAGCGTACTCTTTGCATTTTTTTTCACAGACACCAATTATAGGCTTATTTGTTACAAAACAGTTCTTTGATGTGAACTTGTGTGGCGTGTCTGCATGATGAATTAAATTATTTCGAAAACGTTATAATATTTCGATATCGTTTCCCTTTATTCGTTTTTATTTGGGCAAAAATTACAATTGTTTTTATTGAAAAATGTTTCACCTTTTTTGTATTTATTTCTGTATGCATTTTTATTAAAATCGTTTCTATTGATATCAATGACATTACGAATTAAATATATTGGGAGTTTATGAAATTTCCGTTTAAGAGCGTGTATTCCGTCCACTAGCGCCGCCAATCGTTTTTTATTAATTGTGGTAAATTTAAGACACGTAGATAAAAAACCGCTCTGTAGTGTACTGAAGAATGTATCTATTATTTTTTGACAGCTATTTTTAATACATAACTCATGGCTAAATAGCCAAAACGGCAATTATTGCTAAAAGTGGCCACTTTTAGCAAAAATATCGACTTTGGCAAATATTTATGTTCTAAAGTAAAAAACATAACTCTCAAAAAATAATAAATAAATTTCTTCAGAACTAACACTACAGAGCGGTTTTTTATCTACGTGTCTTAAATTTACGACAGTTAATAAAAAACGATTGGCGGCGCTAGTGAACGGAATACGCCCTCTTAATTTCGGGCCACTTTGATAACTGTGAGAACTCGTTTTGACTTGAAAAATGAGCTATTGTTATTTTTTTTATTTATAATATCGCCATTATTCATAAAGGGCCTGTTTAATAAAACGTCAATTTCATAGATAACCTAATAAAAGTAAACGACATCAATATCTACAATTCTAATTCAAAATATTCCACCAAACTACCGAACAGTTCAACAATATTTGTGTTAGGGTCAGTAATAAGAATGAACCGTGACAGGTTATTGGTCCATTACCTCCAAATGCCCACAATCACAACCATTTCAGCCAATCATTTATAAGTAAGTACTAGGTATTTACTCCTGGTATTTTGTTCAGTCAATAACAAGTACGAATAACAAGTACTCGAAAAAGATTTTCTTTTTTCTTTCCCAGATTCTCGGTATTTATAGACCGTTTAGGTTTTACTCCTGGGTCGTTGGAAATAGGTAGGGAGGCGGAAAATTCATTAGAAGTGTTTACGTAGGTACCACTGAATTACGTAAGCCTTTTTCTGAATAAGCGCCTTTCAGGGTATTGTGTAAGAATTGATATTAGCTGTTCTAGAACCATTTTATATTATAAAAATAGGCATTGGATTGACTGCACCCAAGTTGAAATGGAACATAGGAACGTCTTAAGGTGAATCCATATATATCCGGGTCGTGTCATCGAACGTGTGTGAACGAGTTAGACAGATATTTGGTCCAACACTTTCACATACTCCGATTATTTGTGAGTACTATCAGACCGGATACAGCCCGAATATCTGTGTGTGCGTTCTGCCGAGATAAAATGTATCCAGGCCATGTTTTACCTATGGTGGACTTTTATTATATTTTGACGACACGGTTGGCGCAGTGGTTGAGCGATTGACTGCTGCGCAGCATGTCGCGGGTTCGATTCCCGCACGGAACAAATATTTGTACGACCTACAAGTATTTGTTCCGAGTCTGGGTGTTTTTCTATCTATAATATGTATGTATTTACAAAAAAAAAAATGTATATAAGTAGTTTATCAGCCATCGCGTTACCATAACACAAGCATAAAGTTGCTTAGCTAGGGACTATATGGCGTTGTGTGAAATTTCCAAGGATATTATTATTATTATTGAAACATACTTAGCCGTTAAAGCTTGTTTGATTACCTAAACATCCAAAGAATCAAATATTCATAATTGATATTGCTATAATAGTGTACTTAACACATAAAATCTATTTACAAGCATATAATATGTATAATTGCTGTCCAAACTAAAAAGTTACGACTGCTGCCTAGTACTAGCGTATTATTTCGATTACTAAACATTATTATTTTTCCAGGACGTACGTAAGAAACGCTTACACATATCATTTGAGTGAAATATTCTTCACAATCGTGAACGAATACACAGACTGGGAGAGGACCGTTCAGGTAATTATAATTATTTATTGGTTCAATAATTTATTCACCACGGACTTTATTACTTGTTCATTCTCATTATTCGTCAATTAATCGTGAATGGGAACTGCTGTTTATACCAAGTTTATGTACTGCAGTAAAACGGTAGGTCGTGTTAATTTTATGACCAACTAGGTGATATTCGCGGCTTCGCCCGCTTGAAAAATTTTAAACTAAAACCTTCTCGAGAACTACTGTATGTGTCAGCAACACAGAGGGGCCCGAAAGGGCCGACGCCTGCCGGAGTCGCGGGATTATTCGCAAGAGACACCGTGGCTCCGGAACACAAAGGGCAATGAAGGAACATGGATGGGTTTTAGTCAGTAGAAGTTTGACACTCCCTCCCGCTACACCCAGAGCGGGAGGAGTCATTGGATGATTTCCCATCCCTAACAAAAAAAAAAGAACTACTGTATGTATATATTGGTGAAAACAGCATTTTTTTTACTTGATATGGGTTTGCTCATGACTCTAGTCTGGGTCAGAGATGACAGAGACAAAGTCTACGATGGAGCGAGCCTACCCAGAAGTAGCATGACATCGGTGCAGAAGTTTTTGAGTTTATCGTGAAAAGACATACAGACAAATGCGGCGGAGGAATTTGTTTTATAATATGTAGAGATTGAAAATGTACTATTTGTAAGAAATTAAATTTGGTTGAGCAACAAATGTAGGTTTTCTCTCAAGACTCGTCATATCAGCCGAAAGATGTCCACTGCTGGATATAGACTGCCTACCTCAAGTGTCGCCACAACAACTGATCCTGTTCATCTCGCATCCATTGACTACCCGCGATCCTCACCAGGTCATAAGTCCACCTTGAGGAAGGCCTTCCAACGTTTCGTCTTCCGGTACGCGATCACCACTCCAGAACTTTTTGGCCCCATCGACCATCTGTTCTGCGAGCAATGTGCCCTGCCCACTGCCACGTACCCGGCCCAGTATTCTTTCTAGACTGAATAAGAAAAACCAACTTCCTCAATCATTTTTTTCACCTGCCAGCAACTCGAATAAAAGTTTAACCACCCTTACATTGCCGGTTACGATTGAGTGATTGATCTCCTTAAACCTAACTAGCCCGCTCTGTAACGCAATAAGCATGCGAACAGAGGGCCTTATCTACTATTTTTTAAACAACTTTCGCATTCGCATGTCAATCGCAATTTTCATACATTTTTTAAAGATGGCGATTGAGATGCGAATGTGAAAATTAGTAAAATGGGCACTGTGTGTGGTTGCAAGTGGCCTTATACTCAAAATAAATCCCAACAAACAATTTCGCCAAGTTAAGAATTTTAAATTCAATGTCAAAACATTAAATTCACATAACACGAACTCTCCTCCTTTATTTTCCTCCAAAGCTATCGAACTTCATGAAACATTACCGAAAGTAGAATCAACTTGACCCACATTCACACATTTAGTGTCACACGTTTATGATGACTTGGCAGTGCCACCAAAAGGCTTGGCACTTGCCTCTAAACTCCTACCACTGTCAAATTCCCACTGTTTCCCAGTTCAACCGACTCCGTATTGAGTGTCCCGGATTTATTTTATAGGTTAAGTTCGGAATAGTTTGCTGAATTCTCACGATTTATGATGTTTCATTTTCATTATGATTTTCGTCTGTTATTGTTCGTTGAAATTCTTCTGTTCGTGTTGTTGTAGTGTCATTTGCATATTTGAATTTAGCGTTTTGGTTGGTTTCATGTTTGATTACTGCATTGTTTATTACTGTTACCGTTATATTATTCAGTTTTATCAGAGCAGAGTTTTTACCAGGAACATATTTTTTATTTGAATACACCAATTCATATTGTTATTCAGTCAGTTTTAGTTCCAATATTGGATCTAATTTCTCAGTTTTTTTTTTTTTACTATTGATAGGCACACGCTTTACCATTATCTCATATCTGGTGAGATATGCGGAGGTATGCGATGATGCGGTCGAAGATAGGTCTCGCCTTCCTAGAATTAACCTACCTATTCTTTTTTGACTTAAATACTCCCAACTGGATTCTAAAACAGATTTTGGTTCATTTATTCAATCTATTTTCACTTAACCAAAGTGAAGTATCAAGCAAACAACTACAAAGAATAGTATCAGTTATTTATATTCGACCTTCATTATTAGATCTCGTTTTGTCCAAGTTGTTAATAGGTCATCGACCTACTCAGTAATATGTACATGACCGGAACACACACAACGTAGGAGTAGGAAAGAGTTATAAATATAGTAAAAGCGGTGGGGTGCTGACCGTCAATCGAAAGGTCACAAGTTCCCTCTCAACTCTGTAAACGATTGAGATGGACTTACAAATATTTAACTTGAGAATTTCAATGGAATTTTAATAAAGGGCCTCGATAATATTGATTTTAACTCCGACCTTGAAGGAGTGGTTAAGATTTTGGCAGCCAATGAAATGGCTTACCCTTCGCTCATAGTTTAGTACAAAACTACTCGGGTGGTTGTAATTGGAGACACATTTGCTGACACACATCACGTTTGTGAGAATTGTTCATGTTTCGTTAGCATTTGTTGTAGGAAAGCTTTTGGTACTGAAAAGGCTAATCTTGTTTAAAGGATTGTCTGCGCAACCATTTCGCTTGTTAACGGTGACGAAACAAAGAGAATTTTGTGGAAATGTTTGACGTTGGTTTATGTATGTTATGTCGTTGTAGAGCATGTTTGTTTTCAATCGGTGTTTGTCATTTAGTTGATGTATTTCCTAACACTGGTCAAAAGAACAAAAATTAAGCATTTAAAAGTGGACACATTAAGATGAATACAATCATCTTTTTCAGTTTTCTTAACGTCTCTTCTACGACTAACAGAAATTGGAGACCTACCTCATATTATTTATCTTGCCTTTGTTGTCACACTTCTTCGCTAGGACGCTCCCTTAAGTTCATTCAAGTACTCTTCTTCCACATCATCTCGCACCAACCCTCATATACCTCTTTTAGGCTAGAATCGCCACACCTTCCATTTTCAGGAACCCACAGACTACAGCAGTGCGATGTTGTAAACATGTTGAAGTGAACGACAAGTGAGCTGTCAAACCATACAAACAAGAAGGTATTACAGCTCACTTGGCGTTCACTCCACCTAAGTGATCACGGTGAGATGTCAACAGAACTGTTTAGTTTTAACTGATTCTCTTTTGTTTTAGCATCCCATAAACACGCGAGACGCAGCAGTACTGGCTCTATCTGATGCCCAATACGTGGCGCCACTGGTCCAGACCGGAGACTTCCTTAGTTCCCCTGACACGTCACCAAGAACCTTCTTCTACGTGTTCGATTACCAGACCAAGGATGGGGATTATCCTCAGGTGAGGGTTAGAATATTTTTATAACTTTTTTGCGATATATTTTTTTTTTGCTTTCTTTAAGTTCGCCGCGTTCGCCACAATTTTTCGCCTCATTTTTTATAAATTGGGTGAAAAATAAGTGTGACCAAAATCGGTGCAACGAAATCCGTATGGTGCTGAATAAGTGTGACTTGTCCCTTATTATTCATCTATTCAATTCCAAATATAAATCTTCGTTCACCCCAATAAATTGTAGTACTAAAACTTCCTTCTATTGCAGCGGATGGGGTCAGTCCACGGAGAAGAGCTCCCGTACTTATTCGGGGCCCCATTGGTCGAGGGACTCGGCCATTTCCCCCGAAACTATACGAAGTCTGAAGTGGCGTTGTCGGAGGCATTCATACTTTATATGGCTAATTTTGCGAGAACTGGGTGAGTTTGTCGAGTAATGTTTTAATTTGTCCGTTTTAGTGTTTGACACGGTAAAAATTCAATGTAGTTCATTCGGGAACGTCATAATATAGCTTTGAGAAGTGTTGGTGGCTACTGCTGAAGAGCATTGTCAATGCTTTTCCTACAAAACAAGAGTCTCTGTTAGAGACACAGTTTATTTATAGAAGTTTTTGGCCCGTGACAGTTCTGATTAGCTGCCCATACACGCCCGGATTTACCCGACAGATCTGTCTGACAGTCGTGCCTGGCGGGCAAAACTGATAATTTAAGGCAAGAACAGGCAAGATACACCTGCCTGATGACTGCCTGCTGCCTGTCTCAAAAGCAATGGTTCGGAAACTGGTCAGATATATTCGAGCATCCAACTGTGCGTATGTTGCGTGGGAATAGATTTGCCTGCCAGATCGCTTCTCAGTTGAACAGACAGAACCACACATTACAGACAGAACCGTTTCTGATAAAATCAGAATCTCGTGTCAGATTTGAGATGCCTCTGGCGGGTAAATCCGTACGTGCATTGAAAAGTCACGGATCAAATCTGAGATGCGTCGGACGGGTAAATCCGTGCGCGCATGACTAGCTTCTTCTTATCGTGAGGGTGGTAAGGTCTAATGGCACCACACACCCTAGTGTCAGAGTTTCTAAACCGCCTCAAGGGCCTCTGACATGATTTAACGACCACCATTTAGTGGCTGGGACCATCGGCTTATACGTGCCTTCCGAAACACGGAATCATTTTTTTATCAGACAATCAGGTGATTCAAGCCTGCAATGTCCTAGCCAAACTGGAAAACTACTTTACAAAGTATGCGAAAATTTGAATATGGAATCGAACCCACAACCACCGGATAATAAGGCAAGCGTCTAAATCACTCTACTACAGAGCCAGGTTATTGCTTTATACAAAAGCTATGTTCGTCATCAAACAAAGTTTATGCTCAGTGTTATTTGCACATGCGTTGAAATTCTGTGCTTGGGAAATTTTGCAAATTACCAGTTTTAACCAGAAAAAAATCCAAAAAGGGGAGACTTGAATTTGTAGCGATAAATTAAAATCATCTCGAATAAAAAATTCGAGTGTAGAATTTGTTTGCATTCTCTGGAGTTATATCACATAAGAAAATTTACAGAACATAATTTATAATTCACTAAAAACAGTAGTGCGATTCACTAAGGCAGAACATCTTTACAACCAAGAAATCATCGTTGAAACATCTGATGTGGCATAAATATTTATCAGATGTTTCAACGATGATTTCTTGGTTGTAAAGATGTTCTGCCTTAGTGAATCGCACTACTGATTACTATTATTAGGTATAATTATTATGAGTACCTACTACTAACCAAAGGGTAATTAGATGATACTTGATTAAACTACTATTTGTGTAGCTACGTAATAAACTGAGTTAGTATTTAGTAGGTATGCAGTTAATCGACTGTCAGTCACAGCGGTTACTGCTAAGTAGTTGATGCGACCACAATGTGCCAGTTAAGGGTTGAGTTCAGGCGATATTTTGTTGAGGTAATTTATATTTCGTTGTATTTCTCTGTACAAAAATAAAGAAGTCATTTTTTTATTAATACTTGATCATAAAAAGAACTAAAACTTAGAAATAATTAACTCGTCAAGACGAATCAAACGAGCCCAAACTCGATGAGATTGTGTCCTTTTATTACGGACTTCCTATACCCACCTTCCAGTACCATCACCAGATCCTGGATACCATGTTAAGACAAAGTAATCGTCAAGACAAATCAAACGACTCTAAACTCAGTGGGGTTGCGTCGTTTCATTAAGGCCGTACCCTGACCAAATAACCTTGAGATTTTTTTCCCTCAATAACAGCGCAAGAGATACAATAGCGAATACGCTCAGAATGTTGAATAAAATCGTTATAAAATCTAAATTTGGTCGTTTGAAAAAAAATTTCTACCAAAATGTTCATCATTAAATTGCCTATCCATTAGCGTAAGTACAAAATCAAAATAATCGTCAGTTTTAAAAAAAATAAAAATCTACCATTTTGAAGCCAAGATTTTTATTTTTTATTACTAAGTATAATGTAGTAATCTCCTCACAACGAAACCATAGAAATGAGAAAAAAATACTGAAAACATGCATCTTCTCGAAAACTTATGTAGAAATTTAATGTATTTTTTATAAGTTGACATTTCTTCTGGATAAAGAGTACATAGCTCCAAAAAACTGCACAAGAAACGGCTTGCGCTGCGTTTTGCTCGGGGACGCGCCTTAAAGAGCTCCAGTGACCACCTTCCAGTTCCATCATCAGATCAGTTCCATGTTAACATAATATAGCATTGTCACGGAATAAACATATACGTGCAAAATTTCAGCTCAATGGAAAACCAGGAAGTGTGTCAAATTTAACTTGCAAGATTAGATTACAGACAGAGAACGGGACAAGTGAAACAAAAAATAAAAGATTGTAATACAATAAAAGCTATTAAAAAAGAACGCAGCAACTGACTGACTAATATTTTGTTTTCTTTTCAACAATTTTGTTAATTGTTAAAGTAACCATTGTAAAAGTAAATATGCCTAAACAATTAGAAAAGTATGTATCATCAAACTTAAATTGTAACTAAATCTTGTTGAAATTAATAATTAATCAGCTGAAAATAAAACAGACAGACAGCCGAGTGATCCTATAAGGGTTCCGTTTTCTATGGATGTTCGGAACCCTTGAAAAAAGTCTGAGTGGCGAAAATATTGTATTTTGACTAAATAAAAAAATTATCGAATAATTAATTTAATGATTTGGTGACGTAATGTTTTATGAACGTCTACTATGATTTCAGTCCCAAGGTTAAATTTTACACCTAAAAAGTGAAAACTAAATGTCCTTTTTCACTTATCTTTACTAAAAATACCGGCCAGTGCGAGTCGGACTCGCGCACCGAGGGTTCCGTACAAACCTGTAGGTATTATATTATTATTACAAGCAAAAGTTGCGATTTACGATTTGTGACGTATTAAAAAAAAACTGCTTACTAGATCTCGTTCAAACCAATTTTCGCTGGTAGTTTAAATGGTAATATACATCTGATTTTTTTTAGTTTTATCATTCTCTTATTTTAGAAGTTACAAATTTTACCACTTTGCAAGTGTCTCTCTCGCAGACTAGGTATTCAGTTTAGAAAAAAAATGATAGTAGAAACCTCAATATCATTTTTAAAGACCTATCCATAGATACCCCACACGTATGGGTTTGATGAAAAAAAAATATTTGTGTTTCAGTTCTAAGTACCTATACCCCCAAAATGTATTGTTTTTTTTCTATTTTTGTGTGAAAATCTTAATGCGGTTCACAGAATTCATCTACTTACCAAGTTTCAACAGCATAGTTCTTATAGTTACGGAGAAAAGTGGCTGTGACATACGGACGGACAGACAGACAGACATGACGAATCTATAAGGGTTCCGTTTTTGCCATTTGGCTACGGAACCATAAAAATCAATAAACACTAGCGAACGCCACCTAAATCAGAATTGCGTGTGAAACAAATTCATATCCGTCGGACCATTTAAGCGTGAACATTATTTCTGACGACAGCACATAAATCAAGGAAAATAAAATACACATTGTCTCATTATTTACTCCAGTTCAGTAAATGGGAGACTAACTAATTCTTTCCTGTAACCTAGGTATAATATACGTAGTTTTACTTGTATTTTAGTACAGTTATCAACAGCTTAGCCTTTTTCTAAAAATTATTCTTTAATTGATATGTGTTTGCTCTTGACTCTAATCTAGTTTAGAGATGATAGAGACAAAGTCTATGATGAAGCGAGCTTACCCAGAAGTAGCCTGTCCTTGACAAACTCTTGCCTTTCGATTTTGAAAAGATTAGGGTTGTTAGCGTTCGGAAACACAGACGCAGGCAGAGAGTCCCACTCTTTTGCTGTGCTCATTATGAAAGACCTTTGAAAACCCTTAGTGTGAATTGGTACAATAGCAACAAGGTAGGGATGGTAACCTCCAGTGTTTCTGTAGAGAACTTTATTGGTATCCAGTCAAGCTGGATTAAGCAGAATACTAGTATTTTAGGAAGAGTGACTGCCTATCTGATCTTAACATCTCAGTAACTGGTACCACGATATTTCTTATCAAGACTGGTTTCAGATTTCCTATCTTCTGACAATCCCTTGACTTAACTTTGACGTAAAGTCCTATAATTCCTAACTGGGGCATAGGGCGTCCACAGTAGTTCTCCATCGCGAGCGGTCTTAACTTCACTTCACTGCACGGTTTGACGGGAACGGCCACGCTTCCTCTTCCCTTGTGGATTCCAATCCATACCCTACTTGGGAATATGATCGGGATTCCTTTCTCGTGGCATATCTCCAACAGCTCTATGTTAGATATCGTTTCTAAAAATACAGACTGTCAAATATTTACAAATGGCAGCTGGGACCAGTGGCTTGACTTGCTTTCTGTGGCACGAGGGAGTCTCGATATGTTAATATGGTCATTCATCCACAGATGGACCTCGGAAAGCATAGGGCTATTACTTTTTAGCCACGAGTTCCTCCACCTGTATTTTAGTATAGTAATAGCCATGAACAATGCCGTAGCTTCGTAATGGAGTCGCTAGTGTCACTCTTGTGTGAGACCCTTTCTGTACTTCGGTGGGGCTATTTTACTTTCAAGTAATGTAATAGAAGACGTTCTTCTATGAGCTAGGTGTTAGTATATTATTTAAACATGTATTTTGATACATTATGAAGCCGTAACTATGGCTCTTGAAGTCGCAGAATAAGGTAAATCCAGCTTTGTAAAGAATTGTCTCTATTGACTATTGTTAATGATTTCTAAAGCTTGATGGTTCAATTTAGTACACGTGTTAGTGTTATAAATAGAAGAATATTCCTTTTTCATTGCTTGTGTAAATACTAGGGTACAATTAATTAAGCATAAGTACCTTACACGTGTAGGCCTACGTAAATTTGGCACAAGTAACAACAACACATACTAAAATTATTATATTATACACCGGTTAAGCCGCTATCCCACTGGCGTTTTACGAGCGTTGGCGTTTCTCCAACGTCTATGCACCGTCAACGCTGCGCAGACGCGACGTTGACGTTGCAGTTTCTGGCAACAGGTACATTCACGCCGTCCCGTCCGCGCCCACACAGAAAGAGCGGGATGGCGGGATTTTACCTGTTGGCAAAAACGCAAGGTTAACGTCACGTTGACGCGACGTTAACGTTTACCACTACAAACTTGGACGTTGGAGAAACGCCAACGCTCGCAAAACGCCAGTGGAATAGCGGCCTTATTCTCCCTATGCTCCACTCGTAAAATGTCTACTAAAAGGTTTTGCTATGCAAAAATTCGCAAAAAAGTATCAAGTAAGCAAACAGATTTTGTTCAAATAACCCTGCCAAAATTATAAATAGTTTAAAATGAGAACTCTATTATAAGGCTCGCTGAGTATATTCCGGTTTTTCCGAACGTTTTCCAACCAACAAACTTTTCAGGCAGTACCCGTTGTTTGCTTCTATTTTAATTGAAATAACTATATTCCTCAACTACTCGTCAACAAAAGTTTTAAATAATATTGTATTGTTAGTGACTATTTCGAAACAGTCGCTGTGTTGTTTCAATTTTAAAACCTACACGCTCCGCTTAAAGTTTATGTTTGAGCAATGAATTAATTTATCGTGAAGTTAGCAGATATTGTGCTAGGATTATCTAGTCGTTGTGAATAACGTCAAGGTTAACGGTTATTGAACGTTTAATTTTCATTATAAAGGCTGTTTAGTGAGATAGCTCTGAAAATACGCTCTCATTTTGAAATACTCTCCAACGGTCTTTATGTTTACCGTTTCATTAAATTGATCCGTTTGAAAATTAGCTGACGATGTTCGGTTTTAACTTTAATCCAACCATATTCTTTTATAGTTTTGTTTTAGCATAACAGAACTGCCGGTTAATTCTGTATACATGTCGAAGTGAGTTGTCATTCCATCTCGATTGCGTGGATTGACAGCTCAATTTGATCACTTCACCTAAGCCTTCGCTTTGACATATTTACAGAATCGACCAGCTGATCATAGCTTTTTTTTTAAACCACTTCGATGTATGTTAATAGGCATAAGACCACTTTACGCCTTTATTTCCGTTTATGACATTCAAAGATCAAATAAAAACTACCATGACGGTATTTTTTTTTGTTCTCTGAATATTCGCAACAAAAATTGTATAATAATGTTTACCGATTTTTTTTCTCTTTTGTTCATCTAGGAACCCGAATGAAGTTCATCGTCAAGAATCTGTGCTGCCAATATCAAGAGAAAGGAACAAATACAAGAGCATACTGTGGGACGAGTACGATACATTGTACCAAAAATATTTGGAAATTGGTAAGCAAAACACAGTACCTCGTATATTTAGAAAAGTTAAAATCTAACGACATTGGCGTGATGGAATTAATGTGTAATTTTATTAAAGAAAATCACCAGAAATTAATTAATACAGCTTTGCATATTACAAAAAGATATTACGATTTTTGAACGCCTGAAATCTAATTTTCGTTGATACTCAACAAGGCCATTTTCAAACAAGTCAGTATCCCAATGAACGTTTTTATCTAAAAATCTAATAACAGAACGTTATCCTCACATTAATCCACAAAAGATAAAATTTAATCTCGCTCACCTCACCATCACCGGTAATATCAATTCCGAAAGTTAATTACGCCGACTTTTCATTTATTCGCGCCTCAATTTTCTCCCTTAAAATTCTTTTACGCGTTACACAATAAAAATTCCATTGCAGGCATGAAACCGCGGATGAAAAACCATTACAGAGCTCATCAGCTGTCCGTGTGGCTACGTCTGATCCCGGAAATTCACCGCGCAGGGATGAAAGACGTGGTTGCGAAACACAACCTTTTTAGAAACCACAATGACCCAGAATTGTACGACGGTCTGGTCAGGCCCGACCCTCTCACACGCGCTAACTATTTCGATCCTACGATGGAGCTGTACCGCAAACCCACCTACAATCTCACATTAGACATACCCTCCACTACGATGGACACCTACGTCACGACGTGCATTAGTGTGATGTCCGCTCGACCAGGGTCCGCCGTCACACAGAGCCAAGTTCCAAACAACACGCACACACAGGACGTATCCAATTTAGAAGTCGCAGGTTACACCGCCTACTCAACAGCCCTTAGTGTAACCATAGCTATAGGATGCTCTCTGCTAATTCTTAACGTTCTTATATTCGCCGGGGTTTATTATCAAAGAGATAAAACTAGACTCCAAGTAAAAGCTCTCCAGCAGCAGCAGAAAAGAAACCATAACTCAACGTTCGATAGCGTATCGTCGAAGCATCCACATTACTTCGTCGGACATTCGCAAAGCTCGAGCACGATTGTCGACATCGATCATCAGGACAAAAACGCGATAATCGCAATGACAAATCGAGTTCCCCACTTCACTACAGCGAACTGCCCGAACGTTTGTCACACGGGGATACAAATGTCGAATTTGTCGCAGAAATCGAGTCCGCCAACAAATAGGGGACAATGTACGACTTTGCCGAGAAAAGTGGGGTTCAGTTATCAACAGAATCAGATATGTAACGCGTCGAATTGTATGACGCTACCGAAAAACGCGACTTTTATGAGCAGTGCGGGGAATTTGCCTGACGTGCAAGCTCAGACGGGGCAGTCTCAGGGGCCGGGGAATGGATCTGTTCTTCCCCCTCCTTCGTCTCCCCCCTCCCAGCACTTCTCGCAGTCTAGAGTACCTCAAGCAGCGATGTCGGAGATGAACGTATGAGATATGGAAGATATTTACAATTATGTGTAAAGTGACGGTGGAAACATTGAGTGAGTGTCACGGGACAAGCCATGGTTGTAAATATCGGACTAACGCAGTGTATATACGATGTTAAATTAATGTAATATGTAATACAGGTAACATTTTAAGTACTCATAGGTATAATTGTAATTATATAGGTTTCTGAATAAATTGTCATTTTTTAAAACGATAATCAAATTTTTCAGAAATCGTAACAAATTAATCTGTACATTTTGAAGTTTTTGTTGATCGTGTAAATATTATTATTGTAATATCATTGCCATTCAAAATGGATGACAGAAGGAGGTCATTTGATAAAAAAAAAAACTTGACAACGTCATTATAACCACCGTGTGCATTCTGAAAATAACTCGAATGAATTGTCTTACGGGTCAATCAAATCATGCAGCAGAGCATACACATATTGTTACTTCACCTAGTACCGTCATTGTAAATGACTATTACTGTAAATAAATTAGAATCTTAAAGACTGTATACTTAAAATAAGATATTTTCAGTTCAAAGGACCATGTGACACAGATCATTAAGTTCATTGTTGCAAAGAATTATTTTGGAATGCTAAAGTGTCGCATTAAGAAGTTTTAAAGACGGCGAATTATCTTTATTTTCCGCCTAAGTACGTGTTTGGAAGTTTCTAGGGCAAAAAAGCAATTTGTTTCAATTTCACAGTGAACCTAACCGAGTATAAAATTGAGTATCTGGAATACAAGAAACGTTAAAAAATATAAGTTCTAGGAATGGGTTTAATATCATTTTAGTCGGAAATGTTTTACGTTCTGTAAAATTTCTTTTATTTTGATATAGTGCGTAAAGCTAAGGAGTAGAATTCTCTGGCAGAATCCGTGTTTCTGGATAGCTGCAACTTAGGGTCTTCAAGTCAAGAATGAATAGGTTACTTATAGGCAAGCTTCGTTTTGACTGCATCATCGCTTACAATCAACTGGGTCAGTGGTCAAACGCGTGCCTACAGATAGTAAAAAAATAATCTTAGGGCGGATTTCACCAACGAAACTCGCAATCAAGCTGCGTTCAAGAGTTGTCAGTGTCAATATTCCATGGTTCATAATATGAACCACGTTTATGAGTAGATTGATGAAATCCGCCCTTAATAAATTTGGGACTTAATTGACAATGCAAATTAGTTTTAAAAGCAAGTACCTCTGTAGTCATACAGTACTCATCTCAATTCAAGCTGGCAGCATTTTCTTGTTTTATTAAACCTGAAGCAGACTACATTACAAACTACGATCTAGGTCAAAACTTTCGAAAACCTGATTACACACAAAAGCACTAAAACAACCCATCTACATAAATATTTAATGGAACATAAATTACACTTTTGTAAAGTTGCCTTCCATTTTATTGTTACACAAAACATTCGAACCCTCAAAGCCAATCAGACAAAGCAATGTCTAAAATGAACAATACACTTTTACCGTTCATGCATAAATAAACTGTTTCAACTTATCGTGAACACAAAGGGTACAATCGAGATTTATAGAAACGACCACTTTTACCGAATCCTCTTTAAAAAACTCGAACAATACATGATTAAAATGTCCTCAAAACATTTATATGAAAAAAGAAAATCGTCAAAAGGAAAAACAATCAGTATTGTCATCAATAAAATCGTGTTCATGGCGCGTTTTTGAGTTTGTATCCATTTTGTTTCTGCCGTGTGCAGCAGCCGACGAAATTGTAATGGGCTTTTGTGTATTGAAATTTTCTGTGTTGGGATTCTGAGTGCGTGTTAGGGATAACGCTTTGGTATCGTATGGATTAGGACCACGAGCGTAGGATTGCTTAGTGATTTTAAAGTGCGAGTGTATTTCATCCATGTGATTGATCACTGTCGAGTTCTAGCTTAAGTCCAACTGAAATTCGTTTGAAAGTAAACTCAGCACATCTTCATCTTTCAGTTTTTATCCTTGTTTGTTTGTTTGCAACATAATTAAATTGTCAACGTATAGTTAGTCCGATTGATAATTATTATAAATCTGGTTTTAAATTTGTATGTTGTCTGAAATATGACGTCATGTTTCAAACATGAAAATTAAGTGTACACCCAAAAATTGCGCTGCTTACAATACCAAGCCAAAAGTAAATAACTCTTTAAAAAAACTGCGTCCAATTTCCTATCACAACCAAATTAGAGCACGCAGGCTTAACACGAATATTAGCAAGCCGGTTTTTTATTATCAGAAACAGCGCACATTTTCATACAGCGGGATCAGTGAAAATAAGTGTATGTGAAAAAATGTATATATGAAAAAAAGAGCGAAATATTTCGCGCTGCGAATCAGAGGCTTTAATATCAACACGCTGAGTTTATGAGGTCAGGAAATCTAGCTATAAACTAACAGGGGTTTGGTGAATGGCTGCGGGGGCGAGGTACCGAGGTCGACTCTCCATGTTACATATATCGGGTCGATTTAGGGCTCACGCATGACCAATTTTTGGTTAAATTACTGTTTTGTCATAGCTGTAAAATGTGGCTTTGTAATAAAAGTTTGTTAGTTCGGCTTTTGTTAAATGGTCTTGTTTTAAAACGAGGTTCATATTCGTAATGGCGTGTGAAAAATACTTTCATGATAATTATTAACTCACGCATTTTGACCAGTGAGGTGAGCAGTTTTTATTGCGTCACTACGAGCTATGTTCTTTACGAATTTCGTTTTCTCTGTGAGTTTATTTGCCATTCAAAAACCATTCATTTCAAACGTACTGAGGATATAGGTAGATTATTTCTTGTGCCATAAACTGCAGCTTTTGGAAATCATATTCAATGACTCCAGTATCATTGCAACATGGCTTTGATTTTCCATCCAAAGTGAAAAGAAAATCAAAACTCGGGAAACGCTAAAGCAATACCTATCACGTAACGAACCAGGTAGAGTAAAATCTATGTTTAATTTCTCAGAGCATTGTAAACTGAGATTACGCTGGGGAAAACTAGGCTAGTGGAAACAAGATAGACTATTTATGTGTAAGGTAACGTGTTTTATCAACAAAATATTTACTTTATGTCTACTTCTACAACGGTGATCTGTTGTTGTACCTCTATAGGTGTCAGACAAGTATTATATTATTATTGTTAATGCAGCTTGTGATAATGTTTTCCTAAAATAAACGAAAAAAAAAAAACAGAACTTAGGAATCTTTCCGGTTAAAAAAAACCTCAAAAAATCAAATAATGCAGCACGCACGTCATCAAATTATTTCCTAATGTATAAAAAGTTAAAAATTATGGAAGGGATCCTGAAAATGAACGTTTATTATTAGTTTAAATACCCCCCCCCCCCCCTACATATCCCCACCCCTAAAATATGGGCACGCATTTCTGGGACACGCTGTATAGCAAAATGGGTTTTTAAAGCATTATAAAACAAAACATACATCTACCTAGGCCTTTTCCCAACTAATTTGGAGTCTGCTTTCAATCCATTCTAGTTTATGTGGGGTAACGCGATATTCAAAACCAAAAAATGGGTGAAAAGAACAGCAAAAAGTCTGAAAAAAAATTGAGAAACCTCCTCTTACCTAATCCTGTTATTCAACCATTCAAAAATACATCGAGTAACATAAAACCTACCTCGCCCACAATTTCATCAAATTTTCCACCATGGTTACACAAAAATTCCTGAAAATAAAAATAGTTGGATGTTTTATTCCTAAAATGTTCCCAATATGTTTTCAATATCACGTCAGACGTAAAATTTTATTTGAAAAATATTTAGATAAATCTGTGTCACAGGTTCTCATATGGTCGTGTTGTTTTAACTCGTGTTCCGTACAATTTTATATTGATGTATTTTTTATGATGTTTGACTCCTGTACTATAGTAGCATACGGTTTGTGTTGTGTGACACTAGCTCTTTGCCTATTACGAAGTGAAATGATCAAGTTTTTGTATGATGTAAATATTTTTAAAGTTTTTATTTTTGAGTTGTTTTGGTGAGTTGGTGAAACAGCCATAGTGATATTGATTTAGTTTTAATTATAAGTATATTGTACATTTCCTGTTTTCAATTAGGTTTAATGTAAATAAATTATCGCCTATGTTCAACTAAGTTCGAAATCTACGTCGTAATAAGCAAAGTTTCTATGTCACAATTTCTGTTAACGTAAGTTTTGTATCGAATGTTTTCCTCAATTTTTTGTGTAAAGATCATATAATTATTAACTTGGAAATTATCATAATATGTTGGGAATTTATAAGATAACAAGTTATCTAACCGTTACTATGAAATCTTATGACAAGTATCAACATTTAAAAAAATAAGAAAGAATAAAATTCGTGAGAAAATCTTCTAGATTTGTTTTTTTTTTTTGTAATCCCTTCACAGGTTTATGGTTTCAGTATAAATCTTACTGCAAGTGTTTGCCTAAATACAATATTGGACAAACACAATCACTCAAAGCTAAAGTGCCAAAAAGTCATTTGAAAATTTCTCATCCTAAAAAAGAATGTGTTCTGACTAGGCAGGTACCGCCATTTCAGAATAGCCACTGCTGCTAAGGCACTTGTCTCACCGCCAGCGAAGAAGCGATTAGCTATCGACTATTTGCTCGCTCAGAAAAGGGACATAAGATATAGATCTCGCGTAATTAAAAGAGACACATACATTCATAGTCGATAGGTGGCTGTCAAACTGCCGGCGAGCGGCTCTTACCAGTTGATCGCAGCGACAAGAGCTATCGAAGATTATACTCGCTCAGCGACACTCGTTCGGCGATGCTCGCTTGGCGGTCGGAACTCACCAACCAGCGGTAATTTCTACCTAGAGTGCGGGCTGGAGCGAGTATTGCGAGTAATCGCCAGTCACACTCGCTGAAAGCCGATCGTCAAAACTATCGAAAATTTTCACTCGCTACTCGCTATTTCCCAACTAGTTTCTAGTTTAAAGCTTTACTCGCTTTTCGCTGATCGCCGGTGGTGAAACAAGTGCCTAAATTCTACATATTTTGTAATGACAACAACTGCGTCATTCCCAATTATTTAACGTTAAATAAATATGAACGCTCTTGAAAACTTTGTACTCAGATATAAAAAATCGTCCCCCCTAATAACTCAATTGTATCAGAATCGGACAAAACATTATTTTCACGTTAAGCCTCGATCACAATAAAAGCTTTTATGTAAACGAAATAAAGTAAATATTGTTGTATAATCATAGATTTTGGTGATTCGTTTACGTAACCCTTACTTAATAGTAATATAGGTACTTTAAATATTAAACATTTTAAAAAGGGCAAAACTAACTTCGTTGCTTTATTTATTTGCCCTTCACATCTTAAATGCTGAACGGATTTGATTGAAACTTAGCACTCTAGTAGACCAAGTCCTGACATAATATGTAGCATACTAGGAGACGTTGAACCACCTAAGTTGGAACGACTAAATACTTTCATTGGATTAGCTAAAAAACTAAGCAATCGTTCCTGAATAATTGCTGCTGCTGCATCAAGCACGTCCTAAACTTAGGCATAAAATGCTTTAGCAGTCTGCTCCAGAAGACTGGCATTCAAACAAAGTGTAACAAACCCAGTAATGTATGAAAAACATTACGGAACCTTTGACCGCATCATACTCGATCGATCATTGACCGTCCGTGAACCCGCTTCGGTTCGCGCTCAAACTCATAAAAATATGGCGTTCATTTGTTTTAAGGTGCGTTTACACGGGCATTGAAAATTGATCGATCATAAAGTATACTGCGGGTCTAAAACGGCCACTTTAGTAGAATTAGAAAGCATATCAAGCTTACCGAAGCTGTCAATTTTTCCCAATCAACCTTGAACCTAATGCTATAGCAATACAGATGAAAATGAAATTAGACAGATTTCTGTATGATTAGTATTATGATTCTACTAAAGTGGCCTTTTTAGACCCGCTGGTCGATTGTGACATCGAAAAATATCAATCAACGAGCTGACCCGCGCAACTTCGTCTGCGTCACATTTTCCTTTAATGCTCCGCTCCTTTTTGTCTTAGGTCCTTTAGGTCTCCTCTATAAATGGGCTATCTAACATTGAAAGAATTTTTCAAATCGGTTCAGTAGTTCCTGAGATTAGCTCGTTCAAACAAACAAACTCTTCGGCTTTGTAATATTAGTATAGATTTACAGCAACGCCAACGGCAGCCAGCGTTAATTTGGGAAAATGTTTTGCAATAACAATATTGAACGATATGGAGTTAAATTGAAAAAAAAAAAGAAAACAGTCTGAGCAATGTAGAATACATGGAGCGCTACTACAATATAACCGAAAAAATTGTAGTATTTTTGCTCAAAAAAATACCCTTATAACGCATCTTCATAATACCCATACTAATCGAGGCTGAATGTTAATGGAGAAAGTATGTTGTCGCTTTGCAGCAAAGCATTGATGAGATTGGTGATTGGGTGATAATCGGTTTCTAAAATAGGTTTTCTTTTTTTATGATTCAAATATTGTTTTTTTTAATTCGAAATTCGTTCTCAATTCAAATAAGTTCAAATCTAGGTTAACGCTCAAATGCAGATAAGGTTCTACGTATATATAATGTGACTTTTCTTTAGATTAAAGTAAATCTAACTGAACTTTGAATACGTTTACTGAAACTGCAAGCACATAAAATTAATTTATTGATGTTAATCAACTTAAAATACTGTATAGGTACCTGTCCATTACTGAATTACCCAAAATGATTTCATGCCAAAAGTAATACTATTTAGACCCTGCAGAATGGTTAGATTCAATACAATATCTTAATCACAGACAAATATGTAGTCCCAATATCCGCGTCATAAAACGTATTTACAACCATCTCTTACAGACTGTATGTCATCAATTTTATTGGCAATAAGTACCTACAAGCTTTTGCTTTTGCAAGGAGCTCGTGGCTAAATAATAACAGCCACACGGGTCGATCACTAAGGTTAAACATTGCTTGCCAAGGTTGATCTATGGATGGGTAACCGTCTTAACATACCGAGTTTCCTCCGTGCCTCGGAAATCACGTTAAACCGTTAGTCACGGCTGTCATTTGCAGATGTTTGGCAGTCGTTACGTATTGTCAGAAGCCAGTAAATCTGATTTCAATTTTGCCAAGAAGTACCGTGTTACCCAGATAATGGGTAGTGGAGGTATGGTAGGCAGCCACTTCTCGTAAAACGCTGGTATTCAGCTGAATCCGGTTTGACTGGAAGCCGACCCCAATATACTTGGGAAAAGGCTAGGCATCAAGTACTAGCTTTTGCCTGCGACTTTGAACGCGCAAATCCTGTTTTTTCCCGTAGAAATTTCGAGATATCTTTTTTTTTATGCAAAACGAGGAAACTTTTGGCCCAAATCTCACCTGATGGAAAGTGATGATTAGGCCGAAGATGGAAGCGAGTTTCACCCGGAATCCTCTTACACAGAGGAACAGGCTATCATACCTCTAACTGCCGGAACACAACAATGCTGTTAACATTGTTCTTATGACGACAGATTTAGACATGATGGTGGTAGCTTACCAGGCGGACTTAGAACAAGTCCTACCACGAACCCAGGACCTCTGGGTCCGAATCAGGTGGTTTAACCACTAGACCACGGAGGCGGTTAGGCGGTTAGTGTCACCTGTTTAGCACCACCCGGGGACCACGTGTAGGGATTCGCTGAAGGGTATTCTCCTACGGACGCGGGTGACTCGGCCCCCAAAAATCTTCTCTTCGTATTCCTCTATACTCCCCAAAGAACCTACATGCTAAATTTCAGCTTTCTACGACCAGTAGTTTTGGCTATGAGTTGATTGTCAGTCACGCAATTAATCAGCAACTGAAGAATTTTATTAATACAGTTTCGAACAAAAACATTTCAGTACGTAACTTAATCACCACCCCGTTATTCTTCAAAGTTGTAAGCAGAGGAAAAATACACCCATAGCCCGCACAGGGGCTTACAAAATAGTTGAAAATATACGGAATAATTATGTTTTATGCTAGTCATATTGGTTCCACCACAGTGTCACAAGGCGATATGACCAGTGCGTGTTGCCAGTGATGACTTATGGAAATGAAACGTGGTCGTTCACAATGGGCCTCATCAGAAGGCTTAAAGTTACTCACTCAATTCAAATTGGTTCAAGGTTGATTGGGAAAATTTGACAATGACTAGTAGCGGATGTGCTAAAGTGGCCTTTTCTCCCCTGGGCTCCAACTGAAAAAAATTTCGTCCTTATGAGAAGCAAACTGTTTGAAAGTATGAATATCGTTGAAGTGACGATGAAGATATTTTCAGTCTATTTGGCATTTCTACCGACACGATGAATATATTTTCAGCTTAATTTAGATCTCTTCTGACACATCTTGATCCAGATCAAAAAGCTTTTTTTACTTTTGATAGGCACGCGTTTGACCACTATCTCACACAGTGGTAATACTACAATGACTGTTAAATTTTTCTCTCAATTAAGTCAGGACTTAATTGATTACATGAATTGTTTGAAGAATACAAAAATTAAATTGCTTATTTAAATGAAAAACCGCCACAAAGTCTTCTGCCTCTCAAACATCCAGGAACAATAAAACAAAATCCAACAAACTGAAAAGCACTTTGAAAAAATCCAAAAACATTAGTTAGAAGCTTTACTAACTGTTGTAAAAATGAGCGTAAAAGGTCGCCAAGAGGCACGACTAAAGGCGAATAGCCATTTTCTTTGAAAGGCACTCGGATGCTTTTTAGCTGCAAAGGATACCTACGTATCTACATAAAGAGTCACCTTTGACGAAGTTATCTCGTGTCATCTTTTTCATGGTTCACATAATGTTACCCGCCTACTATGTACATTTACGGTCAAAATAGGGTTGTCAGCTTAAGGTCTGTTTTCGTTTGCTCCGTACACACGACATTTATTGTGCGGCTTTTCCCCGTGAATTTGTACGCGCGTCTCCCATTCCTCTAGGAATTTCGTTTTAAATCCTCTCTTAGTGTTCTCCTACATTTAGGTTCCTTGTGGAGTTCAAGGAACATACATGCTAAATTCCAGCTTTCTACGATCAGTAGTTTCGGCTGTGTGTTGTATGTATATTAGTCACTCAATCACTCAGTCAAACTGAAAGTAAGAGTTTTATATAATTATATTGATTTACTACTTTACAGATTCAGTATTTTTTTGTGTTGTTGGAGTAGAAGAAAACTCAGCTGCTGATAAAATATCTGAAACTGACAATCATTAAATAAACCAGATATGATTTATTTTCATAAAAGTTGAGTCCATTAAAACGGTTTTCGTTTGAAGTTAGTATCGAAAAATTGGTAAAAGGTTTGTGTTAATTTGATATTTTGTTTTCAATTTTCCAACATACAGTTTTCAATATGAGTTTAGTGCCATAACACCAAAAGGTACTAAGAATCTTGACTTGATAGAGGAAATAATGTGAAAACTGACGAAGCTATAAACGCCTCGACTGTACCTACTATGGTTTTAGGGGTGTAAAATATGGCAGCTTTATTTTTTCCTTTTTATTTTTATAACGCAAATGTGAGATGTGATGTTAATTTTTTGCATGACGACGCGAAAAGAGCCAGTACATTTTGTTGATGAGAGAAATTTAGGTCATACCGACTTATTTTGTGACGCTGTGAGGTAAGGTAGCACATGAGAGATTTATCTGATGATACATTTAGGTCGCCGAGCCTGCCTGTCGAGATACTCAAGTTGAAGAGTCATACGTGGCAGGTTTTGATGGGCTGTCGTCATTATTAGCCTGCCAAGTTTTAAAGTATCTCCTCATAAATTTTACTATTTGAGTGGAGTTTTGTAGAACTGCCGGTTGATTCTGTAAACATGACAAAGTGAAAGCTTGGGTGAAGTGATCACTAAATGAGCTCTCATTCCACCTTGATTACTCTGATTGACAGCTCACTTCGTCATGAAGCGAAGAAGATTTTTTATTAGATTTCGCTGTACTCTTCTGATTAATTTCGATGCGGGATCCAATACAGTTGAATCGTTTCTCCGGGACTAGTCGGGCTTCATTAGCTCGGTGTTTTTTTGGTGGTCGCCACTGTTGATTCTGGCTTTCAGGAGTTGCAGTGGTTGGGAATGTGTGGCGGGCTTTACCCAAAAAAAAGAAGCTCACTTCACACAAGCTTTCACTTTGACATGTTTACAGAATCGCATTGCTGGAGTCATGATCACCTCTCTGGCTAAAATTATTGGTGATTTAAAAAAAGTTTTATTAGCATGATATATTCTATCAAAGTCAGAAACTTTCATGTTACGATTACATATCACCACGACTGGCTAAGGAGTTATGATGTATCTTTAAAACAGCGGGTCTGAAAAAGCAACTTTAGCAAAATCATATTATAATCATAATATTAACCACACAACAATCTGTCAAATTACATTTTCATCTTTATCGCTAACTCATTAGGTTCAAGGTTGATTGGGAAAATTTGACAGTGACGGGTAGCGTGATTTGATTTCTGATTCTGCTAATATGGCCTTTTTAGACCCCCAGGTTTCAGTTTAATGTTTAAGATCAAACATTCAAGGGATTTTGAACTCACTGAAGTATGAAATAACCCCTACTTGAAACTATCATTCAGCAGACTATGATAGATTTCATCACGAAAAGAGAATTTCGCTTTGTTCTGTGTGTTCACGATTCCAAGGGGTCTAAAAAGGCCACTTTAGCAGAATCAGAAAGCAAATCACGCTACCCGTCACTGTCAAATTTTCCCAATCAACCTTGAACCTAATGCGTTAGCGATAAAGATGAAAATGAACTTTGACAGATTGTTGTTTGATTAATATTACCATTCTCGTAAAAAAGCCTTTTAAGCCCCCAGGTCAGTAATTCAATATTTTTTTTATGTTGTTTTCCTATACCATAAATCAGTGGTGTCCAAGTTTACTAAAAAGTGCAGTGTGTTGCAGGAGTTTAAGAAAAGCTTTTTGTATTTTGTCAAAGTCAAACACTGTGGTGGCAATGATAAAAATTTGTATCAAATAATTGGTTTCGTATCTATCAATCAGTAATCCTTTATTATCATCTAAGGGGCTACTCTCTAAGCCCGACGTCCGTGGTTTTGGGCTTAGTTGCGGGCGTATTCTACTCCGTATCATCTAACCACTAAGAATTAATGACAACACAATTCGAAAGTTACTGTCAAATCGTGTTGTCATTCATTTTAAGTTCCGGTTCGGGACTAATCGTAAGTCCGTAGGTGATACGGAGTAGAATACGCCCTCAACTAAGCCCGAAACGACGGACTTCGGGCTTAGAGAGTAGCCCCCCAGATCGTATTTTTCAACTGCAGAGGAATAAAATGTTTCTACTCGCTGATCTGACTGCTTTCAAAAGTAACGTCATATTATGCATACGTTTTGTGAAAACTTTAAGACTGGATTTCAATAATGAAACTGATCGCTATCAGTACATTGAAACTGCGTTCAAGAGTCGTCAGTGTCACTATTCCATATAAAATAATTACACTGACAGCTCGTAAACGTGGTTTATATGCCCCACCGCCTCCTACCTCTCTGCGCCGGCAGAGAATACAACACGCGTAGCTACGTCGAACCCTAAACTAGCTTACGCCACAATTGCTGCTGCAAACAAACCAGCTGCGTCGCTACCTAAGCAGCAGAAAGGGGAAAAGAAAAACCGTCGCTGTGAAACCCTTCCAAGGAGTCCGACACAGTGCTGTCCAACGAAGCAAGAGTGTGATGAGGATGGCTTCACCAAAGTGCAGAAGAAGAAGAAGAAGCCTACTTGTCGCAATCAATGCGGTACTGGACTGACAGGACCAAGTATGCTGTTACGGGCAGCGGTTCCTACAACGTTGCTGTATGTGTCCCGACTACATCACTCCACGAAGGTTGAGGAGATCGTGGAGTACATGAAGGTGAAGACGAACTGGACTTTGAGGGTCGAAAAGTTGGAACCGCGTCACAACACCAACTTCAAGTCGTTTGTGGTGCGGGTTCCGACACAATATCTCGACAAGTTCCTAAAGGAAGAGTTTTGGCCGAAGGGTGTAGTCTTCCGACGTTTTCGTGGCAGGCTATGTGACACCGCGCAACGTAACAAGACGCCGTCACTTCGTGTGTCTTAGTGTTTCAAATTTTATATGTATTAGTTTATTTTTATATTTTGTTTTAAATGTGTATTTTATTTTGTAAGGGCTACTGTTGCCTGAAATAAAGGAATAATAATATGCTGATCGCGATCAGTTTGATTGGTGAAATCCACTCATAATGTATTCCTAAGTGTGCATACAGCTAATGAGCGGAATTCCTTTCCAGAGTATTTGATGATAGTTCATGATAGACACAACCTGGGAGTTTTGCTCCATCGGTGACCACATAACCGCTTTCCACCAGGTAAAATTGTGATGCGTGAACTTATCTATACTAATATTATAAAGAAGTAACATTTGTTAGTAAGTTTGTAAGTTTGTATGTAGGGGGTAATCTCAGGAACTACTGGTCCGATTTGAAAAATTTTTCAGTGTTAGATAGCCCATTTATCGAGGAAGGTTATAGGCTATTTATGTCATCACGCTAAGACTAAAAGGAGCCGAGCATTAATGGAAAATGTGACGCAGACGAAGTTGCTTGGGTCAGCTAGTTAATGATAAAAACAAATAAAACAATGAAAAAAAACTCTGTCGTCTCATTTTATGGTCAATTCGATCAATTATGGACCATACCGATATACCTATATCTAAATTGGTTATTTGATCTTCGATTTTGCATAAGAATCGATTCGACCTAGATTTTGAATTTTCCAAGTTTACAACAAAATTATTATATTTTGTTGTAAATTTTTCAACATAGAAATAAACGATAAACACAAAATCTCTTCATACTATCTCCACTTTTAATAAGCAACATAAGTATGCGATGTAACCCATATAATGATACATTGAAGAATTTAATGGCCGATATCAATCTGCAATGTGGGATAGCTCTAAAGAAAATGGGTTATAGCCTTAAAGTGATAGGCTAGTAAACCAGCGCCATTTATAAAGAGTTGTGATTTTCAATCTTATCTTTATTACATTTTAAAGTTTAGCACTATGTTTTACAAAATGTTGGTGAACGTCTTTATATAAGGTGCCGTGAAAATGGATGGACAAACTTTTTGAAATCATTCAGACCTCCAAAAATAAAGACAGTTTTCGGCCTAGATTTTCTAAACTCAACATAATTATATTAAACTAGCTGACCCACGTAACTTCTTCTCCGTCACATCTTCCATTAATGCTCGGCTCTTTTTAGTCTTAGCGTGATGACATATATAGCCTATAGCCTTCCTCAATAAATGGGCTATCTAATACTGAAAGAATTTTTCAAATCGGATCAGTAGTTCCTGAGATTATCGCGTTCAAACAAACAAATTCTTCAGTTTTGTAATACTAGTATAGATTTACAGCAATGGCGTTAATTTGGGAAAAATGTTTTGTAACAACAATATTGAACGATATGGAGATACCCTACATACAAACTTACAAACAAATGTTACTTCTTTATAATAATATTATAGATTAAATTAAATATCTTTATATCGGACACGCAAACATCCATATTATAGTGTCCATATTAACACTAGGCAAAAAGTTATTTTTACAATGTTTTCTAACATGTAAAAATAACTTTTTGCCTAGTGTTAGTAAAAATCAACCTCCGCACAAACTGCTGCACAATCGAAGAACTAAAGCTCTCGGCTACAGTTTTCAGGATGCTCTTTTGACTGTCCTTCACTCTTCTCAGCAGCGACGCCTTTTTAGCGCGCATAATTGCCAGGGTCAGCTTCCAGTCAAGCCGGATTCAGCTGAATACCAGTATTTTACATGAATCGGTAGCCTGCCGGACCTCCACAACCCTTTAGCTGGGTAACACGGTGGGTATTTCTTGGCAAGACTGGTGTCAGGGGTCTGGCTTCTGACAATTTGTAACGACGATGACAATTGACATGTGAATGCGAAAATTGTTTAAAAATTAGTAGAATTGGCCCTCTGATTTATTTCTGTGACAAAAACATCACTAGTGGTATAAAAACCATTAGTTAGTACTAAAAAAATAAAGCTACCTCCACTCCACAAAGCCCCAAATCTCAACCTAACTCTTCAAACCAAAGCTAGAATAACAGGCCCCGAATAAGCACGAAACGAAGTCAAAACGCCATAAATGAAGTCTAATCAAATTAAAAATTTTGCTAGACAGAAACTTTTGCGTCCGCTGACCCAAATTACGGAGGACTGAAGGGCTCTCGGCATCGCCAGAGCGCATGCAACATCGGTAGGGCTGGCCAAGGACGGAATGCACTTAGATTATGCAAGTAGCTGAGAAGAAGTGAAAAAATGAGTATAGTCAGTGTAAATAAAAAAGCTTTTTGTTTTGAGATCAATTTTAAATTCGTGAAAAAATCTGGTCTATTTATTATACGATGGTT
The DNA here is from genome assembly GCA_963859965.1 of Ceramica pisi. NCBI lineage: Eukaryota > Metazoa > Arthropoda > Insecta > Lepidoptera > Noctuidae > Ceramica > Ceramica pisi. The sequence continues at coordinate 4,036,862 of OY982530.1, forward strand.
AAATTTGGTCTCGTTTCGAGGAAAGCCGAAAACAACAACGGAAAACAGGCACGTTGATACACACATATCAACGTGCCTGTTTTCCTCGAAACGAGAAAATGTGAAATATTATTTTGGGGTATTCCTCATCTGCCGGACCTGAATTGCGAATCTGAGTTGCGGGACTATTCAAAAGAGTCAGTAGAAGTCTGACACTCCCTAGCTGTGCCACTTTCTGACACAGCTAGGGTACTTTACAAACTAGCTATGCTAAGATTAGGTTAAATATTGATATGTTATAATGAGTTTTGTTAAACCAACCAGGGCGGCATAATCGCGTGTGCGACAAAGCCCTTTCATTTTGAATAAAAAAAAAAAAAAAAAAAAAGTCTGACTCTCCCTTACGCTCCGCCCAGAGCGGGAGAAGTCGTTTGATGATTTCCCATCCCTATAAAAAAAGGGTATTCCTAGATGTTTTGATAAATACAATCAGAATTTCTGTTCTAATTATTATTTTACCCCTTTTTTAACCAATTTTCTTTACTAGCTTCAATAGCCAAGAAAAAAACCAATTCAATCAATTGATGGCAAAAATGACAAAGACTCACTTTTGCCATCAATCGTGTTTTTTTTTATCCGCTGTTTAGGCGACTGACATGATTGAAGCAAGTTCTCATCAAAAGACCTTAAGGCCATAGATACTCATAACCAGTCTACGATGCACCTAAATACTGTAACCAATAACAATCATCCAATCACACGAGTCAGCGAGCACTATCGTCTCTACCAGCTAGTTCTGACTATTCAAAAAAACTTTTTACAAAAAATACAACCGACTTCCAAAAAAAAAACACTACTAAGTAAAAAATAACTTTAATTTCGGAAGTCAGTGTTTTTATTACTTTCTTCGTATTTTGACACCGACTTCCGAAATTAAAGTTATTTTTTACTTTGTAGTGTTTTTTTTTTTTGGAAGTTGAAAGTTTTTTATTTTTCACTTTATATGTGGTGCCCCACACCTAACAACACCACTGCAAAATCGCAGAAAAGCAAAATACGCAATTTCGATTATCAAAGAATCATCTAAATAGTCAAATTCCAGGTATTTCGATTTAAAATCCAAAGTTCGTAACCGATTTTGATATGATTTAAATGGGACCAATCTGCAAGTATATCCTTTCAGATAAAACAAGAATTTTTCAAATCGGTTCATAATTTTCGGAGTTATGAGGTAAAAAACATAAAAAAAAAAACATATAACCGAATTGATAACCTCCTCCATTTTGGGAAGTCGGTTAAAAACAGTTCTCAACCTGCACCAAACTCGGGTCTTCAGCAAACAGCGAGTCAATTCTACACGTGACCAAAAGGCTTTGCTTTTCCTCGACCGAAGAATCTCCATTGCCGATACATAATACACACAGATACACACATACATACAAACACACACACATACACTACACACACACACACACACATACACACTCACATACATACACAACACACACACACACACACACACACACATCCATACATACACACACACACACACACACACACACATACACACATATATACATTGCTGCTGCGCAGCATGTCGCGGGTTCGATTCCCGCACGGAACAAATATTTGTACGACCTACATGTATTTGTTCTGAGTCTGGGTGTTTTTCTATCTATAATATGTGTGTATTTACAAAAAAAAATGTATATAAGTAGTTTATCAGCCATATCGTTACCATAACACAAGCATTAGGTTGCTTAGCTTGGGACTATATGGCGTTGTGTGAAATGTCCAAGAATATTATTATTATTATTTTTTTGTTTTCTTTCTCGGGTCTCTGGAGACCCGGTCCTTTGGTAGGCGTACGAGGGGCCGAAACCAACTCGCAGAGGCCCCGTTAGAAATTTCAAATGTAATGGGGCACCAACCGGCGATTATCCCTGTATGCACTGTAAAAGTATTCCCAAGGACAATCCCCGGTTGGAGCAAGAATATTGCAGAATATGGAAAAAAAAAAGATGAAACGCTATGGGTTTGGGCGGTTTAGTGGACTGATAATCGTTTATTATAGAACTATTGGCCCCTGCCTGACCACTAACAATATACACGGCTTTTAAATGGCAGGGGGTGACTTGCACACTCAATGAATGGGCCCGCGAAAACGGTCGCTAGCACAAAGTGACGTAGCGACGTTATTATTATTATTATTTTTTTTTATTTTTTTTTTGTTTTCTTTCTCGGGTCTCTAGAGACCCGGTCCTTTGGTAGGCGTACGAGGGGCCAAAACCAACTCGCAGAGGCCCCGTTAGAAATTTCAAATGTAATGGGGCACCAACCGGCGATTATCCCTGTATGTTATATTATTATTATTATAATCGTGTAAATCGGCTCATGTAACTGTTATTGTATGGCCTTAAGCTTCCTTGAAAAACAAAAGACTAACTTTCTCCGAAAAAAGAAAACCGGTCACGAGCGCACCGAGGGTGCCGTACCATCATATAAAACGTGGAATGTTTTAGATTCTCATCGGCGAGGCCTATTTTCGTCAGAGAATTTTAACAGAGCAGTGTATATTGCAATTTTAGATCTGCGCCATCTATTGAGTGCTAGTGGAACTAATGTAATTTTTGTTGAAGATTTCTGAAAAGGTACATGAACTTCTATCACATAGCATGATTTCAGATTTTTCTTCATGCGAATTTTGGAGATAAGGATAGATTATTTTTATTTTTTTCGATAAAAGTAAAACATCATGTAACCTAAAAAACGGTTTTGAGAATGTATATGTAGCGCTCTTTTATAATTATGATACCCCACATGCTCCAACAGCTTCAATTTTTTAAGAACTCCTTTCAATTGCTGTTGAAAAAAAAACACATATTTACTTCATTCATATTTGCAAAATAGTTGGGCAAACGTCATCGAAAACTGTTCCAAATTTCAAATTGATAGCATTAGTACATACTTCTAGATATATCCAGCTGTGACAGACGGACAGACTTAGTCACACCATAAGGGTTCCTTTTAACCATTTTGGTACGAAACCCTTAAATCGATATAACTGCTGCAAATGAACCAAATATCGCTTATACAGACAAATCGTAATAAGACGGCTTGCAGACATGTTGGCGGCTTGCTATAATTGCTTCTGTTATAGCCGTCAACGGGAAGGAAGTAATAAACCAACAATATTATCATATAAAAGCAATTATGCTGTTATTATTTATGTGAACCCGGTTTCGCAGACGGTGTGAAGGGATTATTAGGCGGATTGGGAACACGTAGAGCCGCGAAGATTTGCAAAAGTGCTTTAACAGAGAATTTTATAAATTAGTTAGAAATCACGTTATTCATAACTTCGGTCAAAAAAATTGACTTTATTGACTTGTTTTTAGCGATCGGGTTTTTTGATAAAGTTATTATTTTTTTATTTCCTACATTTTGTAAGTTACATTTTAGAAATTGTCTCCGCAAGCCTTTTACTTTGATACCCTACTTGATAGGTTTTGAGAAAAAATAAATTAATTACATTATTTGGGGCCAAAAATCTGCCATATTTTTTTCTTTTATTTTTATGTACCCAGTGTCACTCTCGCGACTAATACGAATCTATTGACACCACTCACATAAAAATACGACAAGCCGTTTAGGCTCTAGGGCGTGCCAAAGATATATACACACATGTACATACACTTGAAAACCAAAACCTCCTTCTTTCGTAATCGAATAAAAAGATTCTTCTACTGGATATAGGCGGGGAGCCAGCAAGCGACGTCAAATCGATCCTGTAGTATGTGGTTCTTTTCTTCACGCATCTAGAGGACTCCTGCGGCCCGCTCTTGGTCTTCGCTCATCTTGTGGGTGCAGTCATATTTTCCAGTGCACAGTAGGCAATCCAGAACTAAGCATTTTAAGCTAGCAGGGCAGTGCTAGCTAGGACCTCACACTGGCCTGCTGGCTAAAATTCTATGAAAATCTCAAGAACGTTAACTTCAGACTTTGGTTTGATTGAATACCTATATGCTACAACTTTGGCTATAGAAGTGAAGGGTTTGCTTCAAGCCAAAATTGACTAAGAAAGTTATATTCTTGAACTCAATCTTCACTTGGTAATTGATAGGGTTTTGTTATCACAACTTTGTTTCTAAAAAGAATATTCTGTTTTTAAATGTCAAACCCTTTTCAACACTCATATAACTTCAAAACCCAAGTCTAAAAACGCTAATACGCCAACGCGCCACCCCTACAAATATAAAAGCGGCTACAAGAGTCATTTCAGCACTTAACGTGTCTAACGTGTGTCGGGTATTCGTCACAGGCACGGCTCACGTACGATATTAGCGACTTGTCCGTACGATATTACCGAGTCTTCCGACATCAACATACATTTGTGACGGTGGTTTGGTGTTTGCTGATGAGTTAAGAGAGGTAGGTGGTTGTGAAATGCACGCCGTGGCATGAGACTGTGTTTCGCGAATGGGAATTGAATTTTGGGAGTTTTAATACTATAGGAGTAGATTCAAATCAATTTTAATTATGCTATTGTTTCAAGTTGCCCGTCCCGATTACATCATTATTTTTAAAATAAACAACGTGCTATTGTACGTGTCTACAAGTGCACAAATGTTGCCAATAATATGGCAATATGTGTATGAATAGGTTTTAAGCAAATAAAAATATCTTATCTTATATATGTAGGCGTTGGAAACATATTTTAATAAAGCAACATTATGAAAAAGTCTCTTCCATTTTTGAATCTGAGTCCATACCATGTAGACGTGCATTTTTACTATTAAAAGACAGACTTGTGACGAAAGTACATAACCTATTCACTCTTGAATTAAATACACCCATAGTAGTTATCAGAAAACACAGACTCTGCCACAGAGTCCCAACTTCTTAGCTGTACGCACAATGAATGAGTTCCCAAAACCGTTTCGTGCATGTGGGCGGGATATCCATCATGTACCGGTTGCGCGTCGCCGTTCACCTTGGGGTTCGATGATGAATCGGGGCTGGCGGAATTAAACTATTCTTGCTGATCCTTTTAAATTAATAAACTAAGTTTATAATCATAAAACCTGTGCATTATTATTTTATATGCGCTTTGTGGTCTCGTGTTGAAACAAAAACTAAACAGAATTTCATTGAGTGACTAACTTAACTACTGACCAAGGCTTGCATTGACTGGACAGGCCCACTCAAATCGGTGTGGTTCTTTCCTCAAAAGACACCTCAGACACTGATATTCTGCATGGTCCTCTACAGTATTCTGTTTTTGCTCTACAGTATTCTGTTCAATCCTATAACCCCCACTTACCTTAAAGAACGTTTTAAGTTCCTTCATGACACACATAATAGATATCTGAGGTCATCAGAAAACTTGGGATTAGAGATGCCAATGCATTCCACCAGCTTCTACGGCAAATCTTTTACGCTTCAAGCGGTGCGACTATGGAATGGATTGCCCGTGTCAGTAAGACGTGCTCAATCTTTGCCCACTTTTAAAACAATGATCAAACATCACTACCTTTCTCTTTGACCATTTTTGCTTGGGTTCTATGCTTTTTGTTTCAAAATTATAATTGTATTTATTTATCTATTATATATTTCTTCATATAAATCGTACACCTAAGACTACCTACAGTAATTTATTTCCTTTTTTTTTAAAATCCATTCTAAGGTTGCCTTGAAAAGATCGCTCTTAGCGATAAGGCCGCCCATTGTGTCACCCTATGTAATGTTTTCTTCATATATTTTTTCTGTAACTTAAATGGTATACATAATAAAGAGTATTCTATTCCATGGTCCTCATATAACGTATTGTGAATATGAGGACCATGTAGATTGCTGTTAGGGGTTAATTTCATGTACCTAATGTTAGTCTGGCAGTTTGAGTTCTTTAATTCTTTAATTCTTTAATTCTTTATTGTACACCAAAACAACTATGCGTCCTACACAAATGTCCTTACTTTGGTATTGTTCGTCATGTCGTTGAGCTCCTTATAGTTCTAAGTTTGAGCTATACGATAACTGGCAAATGCTTGCAAAAAGGTACACTCAAGTCTGTGTGGTTTCCTCAAAATTCCACATCAGACATTAACCTACATGGTCCTCGTATGATTTGACCAGTACGATTGTATGGATTTTAAAAGAGACTTTGACCTCTGAGTCTGTTTCGGTGTTTCTTCTCAGAGCAGTCAGCTAGGAAACACCAACCTCATCTGGTTTAAAATGACCAAAAAAGATTGACGTGTAAAAGTGTAATTTACAACTTACTTACAGAATAAATATCATTCATCATTTATCATTTAATTTCGTTGACTCTATAGAAAACTTGTCGAATTCGATTCGAAAAAAAAATCGAAATCAATTTTTTTTTTTTCAAATTAAAACTTATGCTAGCACTTCTGAACTTCAAAGTTCTACATAAATACAGTCTCACAAAACGCCCGCTTGCCACGATTTTCAGAAGGATATATTCAACACTTCTAACAAGCCACCTTGTTCCAAACTGCCTTCCTCGTAAAAATCTCTAACCTAAACCATCTGTAAAATTTTCAATTGTCTAACTTGACAGCGAAGGAAAAGACTAGTATTGGGTTCAGTTGATTATCCTTTGGGTCCGGAACCCTAAAAATGCGACATTAAATCAAAGCAGTAGGTATGTACCTACAAGCAATGACATAAAAGTAATCTTACCATATAATCAGATGCCTTTAGCAATTGTAGTAGAACATTCAATGAGTAAAACAAACATGAAGATTCACAAACTTTCAGCCAGTATTTCACTAACAAAATGAAAACGTCTCAAAAACTTTCTGGCATCACAACGCTCAGTTTTCTCTTAGGAACTCTTAAAACTTGCGCAGCATGACAAGATATTTTTTGTATACCTCGAAGGCTTGAATCTCGGGAACATTTTTCGTCGAGACCATAGAGCCTAGATAAGACTCGACAGCTAAAGACGCCATTGACAAAACTGTCGATACAAACTAAATGTGTGAATGAATATAACCGGTACCTCATAGACTTTTTTTTAAAAACGTTGCCACACACTCGGAATTTCTCCTGTATCGTGGGTGCGTTTACAAACATACAAAGTCACATCCACAAACAAACAGCCAGACCCGGAACAACTATCTGTAGGCCATACAAATATTTGTTCTGTGCGGGAATCGAACCCTCGACACGCGACGCAGCAGTCGATCGCTCAACCACTGCGCCAACCGTGCCGTCAAATTGACGGCCCATAAAATTTTGAACACAAAATTCCTTCGAATACTTTGACCATGACCACATTGGTAGAAAGACAGGCTATAGACGTATGCGAAAAAGAGAGTAAAGGGTCCCAAACACGTCCATTGAAAATGTTGACCGGACGGTTGTTTTGTCTCGTGGGCAACTGCCCGATGGTTAATATTCCGACGATTTCTTTAGTAGTTCGTTGCTGTTGGGATAGATGGCGTTGCTATTTTTTTTGTTGTTAGCGTACAAATTCCCCTTGTTATTTATTTAACTTGTGGCGTCATTGATTGAAGTTATTTGTGACGGAAGAGTTGATAGATAGAGGGGGAAACACAGGATCCCAAACCATATCTAGTTGGTCAACCTATTAAATCACAGTCTGCGATGCCATTCACACCGCCGAAGACAGGACAAGATAGCAAATTATAATCCTCGAGAATATAATAGGCTCGATTCCATCATCCACAAATTGCAAAACTATTAAGTCCGTCATTTAGAGTATTGAAAAATAATGGACAGGTATACACGCATCAAAACTCGGGAGTGGGGGCTCGTGACGTCACGACTCACTAAAATTATGCGAAAGTGTGACGTATTGAGAATTTTAAAAGCGTCGTAACTTCGTCAATTTTGGTTCCCGGAACAAAAGAAAAAACACGGGTCAAATGTTTTTTGATAATCTAACTGACGGACTAATAAGATTTTTTCAGGACACAAGTAGGTGATGGCTTACTTGTGCTGATCGATTTGTTGCTGTTTCTGCAAAAGGAACTGATGGTCTCAACATTTTGCACGCCTGCTTCCACCCGCTTCCCTTACAGCGCGGTTATCTGCACAGACCAGCACCGATAGGCACTGGTAGATCGGCACTGGGCACGCCACAATCCAGGCGAACAGTCTCCTCTTTGATGAGTGGCCAGAGCGGCGCCACGGCGTCCTCACCTTCCGCTTGGCGCAGGTACTTACCAGACACGGTTGTTTTGGGTCCTATTTCGAATTCGGCGGGAGGATACGCCCGGGTGTTAACACTGCGAGAATTGCCCGGAGGACACGGTGGAGCATACGGTGGAGGTCTGCCCTGCGTGGGTGGAGCAACGCCGTGTCCTGGTCGAGGCAATCGGCGGCGGCGACCTCTCGCGTCCGGCCCTGGTTCAATCTATGTTCCAGAGCGAAGAGGCATGGGAAGCGGTCAACTATTTCTGCGAAGTAGTAATGCTAGCGAAGGAATAGGCCGAGCGCGTGAGGGAGAGGGAAACCTCGTGCCCAGGCCGCCGCAACAGAAGAAGACGCCCCGGGCGTGGGAATGGCAAGGTGATTCCCGGCCACCGTAGGCGTGGGCTGATCAGGTCCGGATCGACAGCCCGCTGTGTTTCATGTGCGCCTCAAAGAGTTGTCAGCAAAGCAGATGGGACCCACTAGGGTTAGTGCCTGACGGGGATGCGTAATTTATTCGAAAGAGTCACCGCGGCCCTGAAACGCAAAGGGCATTAGGAGGAACACGGATGGGTTTCAGTCAGTAAGAGTTTGACACACCCTCCTGCTTTACCCACAGCGGGAGGAGTCATTTGTTGATTTCTCTTCTTTAAAAAATAGATCAGCACCTGCATCCTTTGTGTATACGAAAGCTTATAATAGGCTAAGCCCTATGGAGGACTAAAACTTTTTCTAACGCATTTTGTATCGGCAGAAAATAATATTATATTAGTGGCATTTCTTGTTGCTGCCAAAGCGATAGTTCTGAGCTCTGTGGTCGAGACTGTTTGCCAATGAAAGAAAGTACAGCTAAGTAGCAAGCTAATTAGAGACATGAAAACGAACGAAGAATTTTATTTTTAAAGAATTTTAAGGAAAATAGGCTAAATTCTATTGAGTCAAGTTGGGAGGAGAATGTAGTGTTCTGCACTTCTGACTATCCAATGTCATTTCACAACAATAATTTCTTCTGAAAAGGAGGAGGAGGAGCTCGTGGCTAAACAATAACAGCCACACGGATCGATCTTCAAGGTTAAGCAACGCTTGCCAAGGTTGGTCTGTGGATGGGTGACCATCCTAACATATCGAGTTTCCTCCGTTTCTCGGAAATCACGTTAAGCCGTTGGTCCCGGCTGTCATTTGGAGATTTTTGGCACTCATTACGGATTGTCAGAAGCCAGTAAATCTGACTCCAGTCTTGCCAAGAACCGTGGTACCCAGTTAATGGGTTGAGGAGGTCTGGTAGGCAGCCTCTCCACGTTAAATAATGGTATTCAGCTGAATCCGGTTTGACTGGAAGTCGACCCCAATGTAGTTGGGAAAAAGGCTAGGCAGATGATGAAATTCTTCAGAACCTGGATACTTGTATTGTGTAGGTTTTTAAGCCACAATGACTTATTTGTTAGGTTTTCGAAAATCCGTGAAAAACGGAGCTCTTATAGGGTCACTTGGGTGTCTGTCTGTCCGTCTGTCTTTCTGTCTGTCTGTCAGTATATGCGTTAATATAAAATTAATCGTTTCAGTAGATTAGGAGAAACTAGGCTGTTACAGATGGACAGACGGACAACTCAGTAACTCAGCAATTAATACTTAGGGTTCTGTTTTTAGGGTTCCTTAAAAACAGTTTTCTCCGGATTTACTGGACTGGACTGGATTCTGTTGGAATTCGATACCCATATTATGGACTTCGATGACCCAAATACGGTTACGTAAATAAATAAATGTTGAGTATTGTAAAGTTTTTCAAACTGTATAGTCATAGGGTGACATATGAAATGAAAGGACTTATCATGAGTGTTTTAATTATATTTTTTCACTAGCTGACCCGTGCAACGTCGTCTGCGTAACATTTTTCATTACTGCTCCGCTCCTATTGGTCTTAGCGTGATGATATATAGCCTATAGCCTTTCTCGATAAATGGGCTATCTAACACTGAAAGAATTTTTCAAATCGAATCAGTAGTTTCTGAGATTAGCGCGTTCAACCAAACAAACAAACAAACAAACTCTTCTGCTTTATAATATTAGTATAGATAATTGTAAATAAATAGTTTGGCAGTTATTCAAGAAATTAGACCAAAAAAGACCATCCCCCCCCCCTTATCTCCAAAACTACTGATCCTAATTTTTTTAAATAAACGCAGATAATAGTTGTCTACCCAAAAATTACAGGAACACCTATATAAAGTCTGTAGTGTTTACAATAAAATGTTAAAATAAAATAGTGAAATTGTTTCAGAATCCTTTGCCTACGCGAGCCCGACTGGAACTTGGGCAGTTTTTAGGGTTCGGTAGCCAAATGGCAAAAAACGGAACCCTTGTAGATTCGTCATGTCTGTCCGTTCGTATGTCACAGCCACTTTTTTCCGAAACTATAAGAACTATGCTGTTGAAATTTGGTAAGTAGATGTATTCTGTGAACCGCATTAAGATTTTCGCACCAACATTTATTTAAAAAAAAAAAACAATACATTTTGGGGGACCCCATACTTAGAACTGAAATTCAAAGATTTTTTCATCTTTAAAAATGATATTGAGGTTTCTAATATAATTTTTTCTAAATCGAATAGTTTGCGAGAAACACACTTTCAAAGTAGGAAAATGTCCCCCCCCCCCCCTGTAACTTCTAAAATTAGAAAATGATAAAATTAAAAAAAAAATATGATGTACATTACCATATAAACTTCCACCAAAAATTGGTTTGAGCGAGATTTAGTAAGTAGTATTTTTTTAAATACCTACGTCGTTAATACGTCATAAATCGTAAACCGCAACTTTTGCTTATAAAATATACCAACAGGTTTTTACGGAACCCTCGGTGCGCGAGATCGACTCACACTTGGCCGCTGGATTTTATTTACCACTATATCTGTTTTCAGTAATGAAAACAAGTTCTGCTTAGAAGATCATTAAAAAATCTATTTTGCTTTTACTATTGACAGGTAGACGTTTCACCACTGTCTGACCTGATGGTAAGCGATGATGCGGTCAAAGATAAAGCACGCTTGCCTAGAAGTACTCTTGAATTAAAGACTCCCAGGTTGTAGCTATCAGGAAACACAGACTCTGGCAGGGAATTCCACTCCTTAGCTGTACGCACAGTGAAAGTGTTCCCGAAATGTTTTATGCGTGTGGGTGTCTACCATGTACCGGTGGCGCATCGCTGTTAGTCTTGTGGTCCGATAATGGAACGGGCTTGGCGGAATTAAATTATGCAATTCTGTCGCACATTCCCCAAAATGCAACCGATAGAAAACCGACAGGCTAGCTACTCGGCGTCGATGCTCAAGACTGGAGCTTTGACTAGACGCCTTTCACTGCCGAAAATTAAGATGACCATAAAAAGAACCAGCGTTGTCCCCTGTTTGATCTGGTAGTACTAAGATTAACCGAGGTACGGTGCAACGGCATAATGCCTAGAAAGGCAACAAATTAAATGATGCCATTATACATTTTTCAATCAAATTGATCATCTCATACAAAAGGAACTCAAAAGAAAATAACGTAAGCAACATTTTAGCTTGGCCAACTAAATTATAAGGCAAAAATAAACAGGGAATTTTAAACTTTATGCATAAAGGTATAATATATTTATTCAGATTTGTAACTTACTGAAACATTGGGGACAGTATAAATATTAACTACGCTGTTCAACATCTCGTTTACTAATGTACATATATTATGAACATACATAATATGGAGGTTACAAAGGCAGCAAGATAAGTGTGGATCAAACTTTGTTTAAACAGAGATACTTTTTAATCGACTTTGAAAAAAGGACAAGGTTCTCAATTCGGTTGTATATTTTTTATGTTGTTACCTCATAACTTCGTCATTTATGAACGGATTTGAAAAATCTTGTTCTATATGAAATGATATATATTTGTCGATAGGTCTCACTTTAATTTTATCAAAATTGGTTTGGAAGTTTGGATTTTAAATCGAAATAGTTGGAATTCGTTTACTTGGATGATGGTTTCTTTGTCATCCAAGTACTCGAAATTGCGTATTTTGCTTTCCTGCGATTTTGCAGTGGTATTGTTAGGTGTGAAGTACCACTTAAAAGTGATCAATTAAAAAAAAAATTGGAAGTTGGTTGTATTTTAAACCGACTTCCCAAAAAGGAGGAGGTTTTTAACTCGGATGTATTTTTTTTAATGTTTTTTACCTCATAACTCCATTATATATGAACCGATTTAAATTTTGCCATCCAAGTAATCGAAATTGCGTACTTTGCTTTCCTGGGATGTTGCAGTAGTGTTGTTAGGTGTGGGGTACCACTAAAAGTGAAAAATAACTTTATTTTCGGAAGTCGGTGTCAAAGTACGTAGCAATTAACAAAAACACTTACTACTACTTTATTGTTTTAAGGTTCCTTACGTAGATATAATAAACAAGATAAGTGAATCCATGAATAACAAAGTTTTGGTTTGTGCTTCGATTTTTACAAGAAACCACTGAACAGCACGGCATTCTTATTATTTGTCACGATCGCGGTCGAAGGCACACTAGTTGGCGGCGACGGCCATTTGCGTACCTATAACATAAGCTTGTCGCGCGTACATCTGTTTTTTTTTTATATTTCTGTGGTTCCTTACGTCCGAATATTAAACCGTGAGTCTATTTGTTTGTCCATATATCTCAGACCCTTTGCTCCTGTACGTCTTCTGGACCCATTCAGATGAAATTTGGTTCTCATGAATTTCTGTGAACTAAACAAGAATACGAAACGTAAATATTAAATTTTGAATACGGGGTTCCTTTAAGTGCACAACAAAAAAAAAGCGAATTTTAAGGTCCGAAATAGTTCCCGCTTACCGAAAGCTGCATGAATCTACGATGCGAAACGCATAAGCTCTTGGAGCAGTCCTATGTCCAGCAGTGAAGTCCATCGGCTGGAATAGGCTTGTGTCCTGAAAAATCTAATAAGTCCGTCAGTTAGATTATCAAAAAATATTAATAATAATAATAATAAATGAAATGAAATGGGCCTCTGCGAGTTGGTTTCGGCCCCTCGTACGCCTACCAAAGGACCGGGTCTCCAGGGGCCTGAGAAAGTAAAAAAATGAAAATAATAATAATAATAATAATATAATATCCTTGGACATTTCCCACAACGCCATATAGTCCCAAGCTAAGCAACCTAATGCTTGTGTTAATATTTGACCTGTATTTTTTCTTTTGTTACGGAAACCAAACTTGACGAAGTTACGACGCTTTTAAAATTCTCAATACGTCACACCTTCGCATCATTTTTAGTGAGTCGTGACGTCACGAGCCCCCACTCCCGAGTTTTGATGCGTTTTATCTTTGTCAATATTCATTGATTTACAAAAACAAAAAATACGTGTCCATTATTTTTCAATACTCTAACTGACGGACTAAATAGCTTTGCAATTTGTGGATAATGGAATCCAGCCTTATGATTTTATTGGTATGAGCCGTTTTCTCTCTATCAAGGTTTCCGTACCCGAAGGGTAGCCAACGGAAAGCTATTACTAAATCTTCGCTGTCCGTCCATCCGTTTGTCTGTCAATGGGCTGTATCTCAAGAACTGGAATAGGTACAATTCAGTTAAAATTTTCTCAGACTGTAAGAAACGTGTTTTTTTTTTTCGGGTTATTGTTCAGAACCCTTTGTGTGAGAGTCCGACTCGCTCTTGGCTGGTATTGTTTTATTTTCACTAAGCCAAGTTCCCGATAAAGTGTTACCACAGAAGCGTGGCTGACTGTACCTAATTTAAATTCCCTAATATATTTATTTACTCATTTTAATTTTGCATTTTTAAACAAATGTCGGTCTTAATCTTCTCATTACTTAAGATGTACTAATAATATTCACAGAGTTCATTTAGTAACTGTGTATAAAATTCATTCTGACCGTTTCATTAAGAAAATGTTCTCAGACTGTGGGTAAAATTAAGCTGAGGTGAATGACTTTGTACATGACCGGTTATAATTTAAAAACTGTATACCTCAGCTGTGCGGGATAAAAATGTAAGCGTTTGAGTAATTTATAATTGGATTACTTTCTTTCGCAATTTAAATTTATTTCGCGAAAAACAGAAATATTTAAGTTATATAAAATTAATGTTTAACATATTTGTCGTACTAGTTTATGGTTGACTAGAGGCCGCCCGCGACTTCGTCCGCGTATAAATCCTCGTTATTCCCGTGTAAATCCCGATTCCTCGGGAATTCCGGGATAAAAAGTAGCCTATGTGTTATTCTGGATCTTCAGCTACCTACATTCCAAATTTCATCGTAATCCGTCCAGTAGTTTTTTCGTGAAAGGGTAACAAACATACATACACATACACATACATCCATCCTCACAAACTTTCGCATTTATAATATTAGTAGGAAGTAGGATAGGATATAGTTGTATAAAACCAACAGCTGTGCTTTTTAATACTAAACATTTTATGGCTAAGTAAGTAGTCATCGGTTACTATTTTATAGTTTTACTGTTGATAGGCAAACGTTAGACTACTATCTCACCTGATGGTAAGCGATGATGCGGTCTAAGACGGAGCGCGCTTGCCTAGAAGTAACCTATTCACTCTTAACTTAAAGACTCCCAGGTTGTAGCTATGGAAACACAGACTCCGGCAGGGAATTCCACTCCTTTGCTGTACGCACTTTAAGTGTGTTCCCAAAACGTTTTGTGCATGTGGGTGAGATGTCCACCATGTACTGGTGGCGCATCGCCGTTCGTCTTGTTTGTCCTTTACTAAATTCAGAAAGTAAGCATCAACTATAATTATTTTGGTCAACTGTGCTGGGGGGCTTAAGCTCAATAGCGGTATTGTACTTAGAGGGCAGACCATCTAACTTCCATAATCATGTTACTCGGAATGTGAAACTCGGTGAACTTAAGGATCGTGTGAAGGAAAGTAGACCGCATATAATTCCGAAAAAAATGTTAATCAAATCCCGGAAGCCAAAACCACAACCTAACAAGTGATAAAACAAGAAATTGGAGCCAGGAGTTTTAGTACCCCATAACACCTTGAATGGCCCGTATTTTTTATTTGTGAACAGTGAATACAACGATTTGGTCTCGTCCACTAGAGATGTATGTTTGAACAACAGCAGTGCGTTTCTTTATACATCTCACCGTATAGACATGGAGTGTGCTGTAGATGGAATGACAGTTTACTTTAGGTAGCAAAAAAATAGCAAATGACTCACCGATTAAACTTTCGTGGAGCGACCTAAGATTACTCGGTGAGTCATTTACATTTTTTTTATTTGAGATGGGTTTGCTCTTGACTCTAGGTCAGTGGTGACAGAGGTCAAGTCAACGATGAAATGAGCTTATCCAGAAGAAGCCTGTTTACTCTAACTTTGAGTCTTGGTCAGAATAAACCGGCTGTATATTAGAAAACAGTACAATTTCGGCTTTGTCACTTTCTTGATTTTTAATTGGTTTATGAAATAACCCAGCTTCACTAAATAGTAACTAGCTTACATGAAAATATTCTAGGTACGGTTGGGTGGCTGGCTGTCCGATAGGAAGCAGACCCTGGTCGACGGTGCGTTTTGTTCCACGAGCCGGTGGAACACACCGCGTCGATAAATAAACGTCTGCCAGGCCTGCCAGGGTTGAATTTGATCGAAAGAATTATCGCGGCACTGGAACAAAAAGGATGTTTTGAGAAACACGGATGGGTTTTAATCAGTGAAAGTCTGACACTCCCTTCCACTCCAATCAGAGAAGAAGGAGTCATTAGGTTTCACATCCTAAAACAAAATATACAACTGCCCGAGAACAATCATCAGACAGTTGCGCATCTGAAAAAACTAACATCTGCTCGGAAGATCTTCCCTTTTCAATGGAGGTTAAAAAATTGTATGTCCTATTGCATATCTCTATTAAATCTTCGTCAAGTTCGTCATTGATTGTGAGCAAAATTATTTACAAGATATCCATTACAACGTCGTTTAAAACTTGCGAAGCCGATCAGACTTTCGCAATTCCGGAGGTGCAGACGAGGTCCCGTCACAACTCTACTGTCCACGCCTACCTGGATTTGTAAATGAAGTTGTAACTTTTTGTTGTGGCATTTGCTCCAGGGTTTATTTGGCTTATAGGCGTAGGTGAAGTATTTCCGTGATTACTAAGGCAACATAAACAGGAGGTGTAAAACTAGAACTTATGTTATTGGTGGAGTACGGCCGGCTTATGGGAAGGGCCTTAACTGCTGGATTAGGTTCGGTGTAGTTTGTGGAATGTTTGGTTATTTGGTAAGGGGGTCCTGCCTTATGGTGGAAATTAGCTAAAACATCAAAGCCTGAACAAGATTTATATTCTTGACTTGGTCCAGCTATCTCTTCCAAGATGTATAATAATGGTCGTAATTTTTGTAACCTTTTAGCTGAAGATATACAAGTGGAATAACATGTATTTTTTTTGTTTATGTTTTGATATAATTTCTTTACTGTATAGCAAATACAGAACGCTACCTATAAATATGACGCACGAACTTCTGGAACGTTCTGTATAGCTATACAAATCTGACCTATAAGCCAGAGTTAATTTCTCGTTCTTCTCACTCCCCTTACAAGATCAGTAACGGCATTTTAATTCCCCCTAATTTTAACACGACTTCCGTGAAACAGATGGGCGGAATCCACTTCAAACATGAAATAATTTGCAATTTCGTACATCTCTGAAAAAAGTCCTAATTTAATAATTAATTGAGTTACATCACAGAGAAAGATTAACTTGTGTATGAAAATGTACGGGAGGAAATTAATTTTGTTGCTAACTTTGTGTTCGTGTGAGTTATGTTTTACAAAGCACACAAGAGTTTGTTGCGAGTCTTGTGTGAGTTATACAGGAGCTTCAAACGACTTTTGACTTACCTTTGTACAACTTGTACTGAGTTGGGGATTTTACTCGAAATAGTCACCTCGGCCCTGAAACGCAAAGAGCATTAGAAGGAACACGGATGGGTTTTAGTCAGAAAGAGACGTACGAGTCATTTGGTGGTTTCTTACCCTTATGAAATTTTAATATTTACTTCTTGTAATAGAATAAACACGAAATCTAGACTCATCATTCTGAACAACTATTACCAATGGGGCCAATAGGAAAATAACGAACAAAAACATTGATTGCTCCATAAAGGAGAATGCCCACGGCACTATGGACAAATGTACTCAATTCAACATTGTTGTGTCTTCATAAAATCGTCTTTAAAATACTTGATGGCATGTCTAAACACTACCTCAAAAGATTTAACACAAACTACAATGGCATTTCTGAGATATTTACGAAAATGAATTTACTATTTTGAGGTTATGTTCGACCAAAAATTAGTTGAAAAAAGCGATTTAAAAGGGTCTGAATGGGTTTACGGGTGAGCTTGGTATCTTTGAAGCATAATTTGTGTAAAATCTGTAACGTTTTACCTCACCAAGTCTTACTGATTTAGATTTTGCGCATTTTTAAATCTCATGCCCGCGTTTCATGAAATTGCAAAGCATGGAAGAAATCATTACTAAAATAGTCAATCGCTCAGTGTTATTGTCTAGATCCTACTCAAATCATAGATGTGGTAGGTATCATGAAATGGTCTTTGTAAGTAGAGAGGGAAGGTAAAACACACAACACCAAATACAACAAATAAAATAATGATTATTTCTTAAACTTGTATTTTATTCTTCTAAAAATATGTTATCCAAAAATAGTGCTGGAACACTAACATTGTCATAACGTGCCCAGCTCAAATACCACACTTTGCACATTACATGCACACAGCAACCTACAGTTCTTTTTCCCACAAGGCAAGAACAATAGTATCCTACAATAGCGCCTAATGTATCTCTTACATTTTCATCTTTATTTACTAAAATATTATAACTATAATATGTTCTACTAGACACATGCCTCGATTTTATTCTTCCTCTTACTAAATAATTATTAGTTCCCAATACTAAAATTCCGTGCAACTGCAATCTTAAATGATACTACACACAAGTCATTCATATCCTCGAATACACTTAAGTGATTGAAAAAAACAATCCTAGTAAATAAGTTAGTTATTACCAACACATCAGTAGAAGGTTTCTACCTATATAGGTTATGTTACAGTCCGGTAACCCAACGTTCAGGTGAGGAACTAACACACAGACATGGATTGCACTTGTGTCCTCTAAGATTTGTTATATGGTACGTAAACATAAAGCGCAGTTCCTAACTAAAAAAAATCCTACTACGTTAAAAATACAATATACGTTCTTACCGGTGTTGGTGAGATCCGGACTAGTAAAATGTCCATGATGTTATTCGGAATCTCCGACAACATGTGTCTGTACCCAAGTGGCGTTAATCTCAAAGAGCAGTCGAGACATTGCATCACAGTCGCACTCGCCATGATCACAACTCAAAAAGTCCGGCTTTTAGTAATAAACAATACACACGGTGCAGTGGCGTTAAAAATATGTTTATTTTCAATGGGTTGGCAGCAGTAACGGAGGAACTAAAAGGCTCGACTCGAAGCACAACGTACCAAAACCAGCAGAAATAACAGTATTGTATTGCAAAAATATGACAGACGCGCAATAAACGTCAAATAAGGTTGTACCCATACTGATGAAATATCGATTTTAAATCAATTTGCGTAAACCAGCCAGTGGTATTTCACAAATACAATTTAGCGCCGATGTCGCCGTTTACAACCACTGACATTGATAATGCCAGCAACAACTTGTGATTTAGAAATCAGTTATTACTTTACAATAACAGATTGAACAATCAATACAAAATCGATATAATTTTATTTTATGAAGGTAGGTACGCACATTACACGCAATAGAAAAAATGGACATCCCTAGTATTGACAGTCGGTAGTAAAAAATGGCGTACTATAACGTCGGAAACATAAAAGTACTAATTATTTTTCAAAAAACTATCCCATTTTAAATATCAATCAAAATATTTTTAAAAATATATTTTTATTTTAAATATTTCATGCCGTTCAAGATTTTGAGACACAAGTAATTTATCAAGAGTACTGTTCATGGGCAATCTCTTTTACGTTTCCATTTACTCGAAATATAGTATTTTGTTGTTGTAAATTTTATTTAACAGCTGATTTTTATTGTTGAGATTTAACAATTAATTGTTGTATTATATAGGACCTAGTATTGAGCTGCATAAGATTTAGAGAATGTCTTTAATTCACCTACAGTGAAGTAGAATATATCGAGAAAATTCTAAATCTACAACTGACAATCACTTTTACTATTTATTTTTGAACCTATCACTAAACCTCCGCTGTCCGTCCATCCGTCTGTATGTGTGTTTGTCAGCGCTCTATCTCAAAAAACGTAATTTAGGTAGACTGGTGAAATCTTCACAAAGTGTCTTTTGTCTATTTCTATTGCCGCTATTTGGCACGCTATAAACCGCTATAAACCGAAAAAAAAAATTGTCTTGTATGGGGATACAAGACAATTTTTTTTTTTCGGTTTATAATAGACTTCTTCTCGCACTTAACCAGTTTAAAAAAGTTAACGTCAAAAGAATAACTGAACCCCTTTTAACTAAAAACATCATTACTTTGGTGTCACCCAATAAACAGTTTTTTATTCTTTTCTCACTAACTCGCACCATAAAATTCATTTTTTATTAAAACATTTATGAATAAAGTTCATTACGGTTACCGCAAGCCGTGCGAAGTCTCCAGTTTCATCATAATTATTATCAAATGAACATAACATGTTTGATTCGGTTCTGCTGCTGGTTATAGAGTCACAAAAATGTACAGAAGCGACACTTATACTTTTGTTTATGATTTTCATTTTCATTATTATAGGCACGCGTTTGACTACAATCTCATCTGATAAAAAGTGATGGTGTGACGATGGGAGCATGCTTTTCTAGACTTAAAGATCTCCTGGATAAAATAAGAAACACACAGTGTAGCAGGGAATGCCCAAACCATTTGTGTGCATATCAGTGGGAGGTCCACTGTATAAATAGGTCCTTCTTAGCAAGCTTGCTCCATCGTAGACTTTGTCTCTGTCATCTCTGACCAAGACTAGATTCAAGAGCAAACCCATCACAAAAAATCTTGCTGAAATAGTCACTCACTAGCCAGTTCCTTCCAGGCTTTAATGCCCCACAAATTTTTGACATAGAATAGAAAAGAATAGGTAGGTGTTACTGAGAACTGACGTCTACAGCCTGTGCCGTAGACGGTGTAGATGTTGCAAACTTGTCTGATACGGCCTTTAATTATTTGTATGGAAAAAAAGTTTTCTGTTATTGCCATCAGATGGCGCTCATTCAGAGGGCCGAATATAATATTAACGTATAGTAACGTAACGTAAAATTTTACCATAGTTACAATACTCGTTTCATACATAATGTTTGCGCGAAGTATTGTTTATTTGAATTAGATACCATATTCATATTTTTACGTGATTTAAATTGTGTATGTTCCATAAAATTAAACCAAAATACTATAGGGTTGTAGTATTTCACATTAAAATTTCACTTACGTTAACGTTACTGTACGTCGAAATATTCGTGCTTGCCTCTCTGTTCATTATTAATTGACGTTTACGGTAACGCGATCGAGAACGTTAGAAAACTCGCACTCGCCACAGACACACACTTTGATATTTCGATTTTCAAAAGGGTAAGGCAGGGTCGCATCTGCGCGAAGTATTATTTTTCCATCTATGATGTGACCGGTACCATTATTTGCATGAATTTAAATGCGAGGTCATGTGAAGTTGGCTGTGTTCAGGAGATGTATTAGCTTTTCGCTGGTTTTACGTAGAATTGTTAATGATGAGTTAAAAATATGTTGGTGGTAGGTTTAGTAGCAGAGAGATAATAAAATTCTGTTATTTTTTGGAGTTTTCAGTTCACCTAGTTGTTTTTGTAGGTTATTTGTCTTCATTATTTTTAAGAATATGTGGCTACATTGTTGATGATCTAGATGAGTTCGAGGTTTTCTAGCTAACTACCTTGAGAAATAACACCTAAACAAACTCAGAGGACTCTTTCAAAATCCATAAAATTAACAATTAAGTACACAAACATTTTAGAACAGTCATCTAAGAACGTTTTCCTGTATCTACAACGACTAAAAAACTGCGATTAAAAAACCCATCCTGTACTACCAAGTCCCCCACACACCATACACACACCCATACCACACACATACCCATACTACACACATACCCATACTACACACACACCCATACCAAACACAAATCTAGCAGATAAAACGCAACAGCAAATCCATACGAAGTGACTGAAAACCCAGTACATTTTTGTACAGACTCACGAATCGATTGCAACACTGGCTGAACGGAAAAACGCGTTTTTATTTTTCTATTTTTTTTTCTCGCTTTTTTCGCTTTCACGGCAGTCAGAGACTAATGGACAGATATATTGTTTAAAAGCCTTTTAGCTATGTAAAAACTTGAGTGGGCGTATTCCGATTATTTTAGTCTTCTTTTCGAATCCCTTGGGGAGAAATAGTGATGCGGATTTTGCTGGGTTTTTAAAAGGCAAATGTTTTAAAATGGTTTTGATTTCGAGTAATCGTTGTTGTGATTTTCGTGTGTTAGATTTTCTGGCTTCTGACAATCCATAACGACTGCTAAAGATCTACAAATGACAGCCGGGACCAACGCTTTAACGTGCTTGCCGAGGCACGAAGGAATCTCGGTGATGGTCACCCATCGACGGACCGACAAGCGTCGCTTGATATTGAAGATCGACCCGTGTGGTTATTATTCATTAGCCACGAACTCCTCAAAAAAACTCTTAATTATCAAAACAATCACATAAAAACCAATCATATAAAACCAAAATACATTAATGTTCTCTAAGATTCCCCAATGATGCCGACAGCGAAAATCACAACAATGTGATTTTCGCTGTCGGCTTGAAATCAAAAAAATGATTTACCTGTCGCCTAATATTGACGTGAAGATCTGAAAGAAAAATAATGTTACACAATAGTATGTGCCTTTGTGTGATTCTACTTCTATCCAAAGATTTATGAACTAGGATACTGAGTTTTTGTCAAACTCTAGTCTAGCCTGAAAAATAGTCAAAGGGGTTCTAACTTTTTTCTATGGAAGCTGGCCTCCCAAATGGGGCTCCCATTTTGTTTTTTTTTTTTGCATGGATTACATGCATGGGTAGGAAACTAAAATGAAACAAAACATGTTTACAAGATGGGGCTCTGAACTTTTATATTACCGAGATATATAAGGTAAAGTCGCCACATGAGAACATTGAAAAAAAAAAAAACAAAAAAAACTTTTTACAAAAAAATAGAACCGACTTCCAAAAAAAAGAAACACTACAAAGTAAAAAATAACTTTCATTTCGGAAGTCGGTGTTTTTGTAAGTTTCTTCGTATTTTGACACCGACTTCCGAAATGAAAGTTATTTTTTACTTAATAGTGTTTTTTTTTTTGGAACTCGGTTCTATTTTTTTGTAAAAAGTTTTTTTATTTTTCGCTTTTTAGTGGCTCCACACCTAACAACACCACTGCAAAATCGCAGAAAAGCAAAATACGCAATTTCGATTACTTGGATGACATAAAAATATCATCCAAGTACACGAATTCCAGCTATTTCGATTTAAAATCCAAAGTTCGTAACCGATTTTCATAAAATTTAAATGGGACCAATCTGCAAGTATATCCTTTCAGATAAAACAAGAATTTTTCAAATCGGTTCATAATTGTCGGAGTTATGAGGTAACAAACATAAAAAAAAAAAAAACATACAACCGAATTGATAACCTCCTCCTTTTTGGGAAGTCGGTTAAAAAAGCAATATCAGCGGGGAGGCTATCTCTCAAAGGTTTTGGCATTATGTAATTAAGTTTTTGAAGAAAGTTTCAAATACTCAATTCAGGAAAAGGTCATAATGTCACACTTGAAATTCCTTAGGTAATCCATTGAGGAACCATAAAAACCAAACAAAAAACTGTAAAGTACACATTTATAAACAAAGTAAACAGCTTGATTAGCAGTACCTACATTAGTCAACGAAATTCTTCATTAAAATCATAATCTGTCTAGCCTTTTTCCCGACTATGTAGGAGACGGCTTCTAATCAAACCGGATTCAGCTGAATACCAGTATTTTACGTGGAGCGGCTGCCTACCAGACCTCTACAACCTATTACCTGGGTAACACGGTACTTTTTGGCAAGGCTGGTGTTAGATTTTCTGGCTTCTGACAATCCATAACGACTGCTAAAGATCTACAAATGACAGCCGGGACCAACGCTTTAACGTGCTTGCCGAGGCACGAAGGAATCTCGGTGATGGTCACCCATCGACGGACCGACAAGCGTCGCTTGATATTGAAGATCGACCCGTGTGGTTATTATTCATTAGCCACGAACTCCTCAAAAAAACTCTTAATTATCAAAACAATCACATAAAAACCAATCATATAAAACCAAAATACATTAATGTTCTCTAAGATTCCCCCGCAAAAGTTAGAAACACTAATACGGAAAGATCTAATGTAGAAGTTCGTACTTGACAACTTGGATTGAACTAATCGGATCAAGTTCCAAACAGTACTGCTTTTAGCTAATCATATCTACAGGTTATGACGACAAGTTACATTTTGTTTTGGATTAAGATGAAGACGGTTTTTAAGGTTCCGTAGCTAAATGGCAAAAACGGAACCCTTATAGATTCGTCATTTCTGTCTGTCTGTCCGTCCGTATGTCACAGCTACTTTTCTACAAAACTATAAGAACTATGCGGTTGAAACTTGGTAAGTAGATGTATTCTGTAAACCGCATTAAGATTTTCACACAAAAATACAAAAAAAAAAATCTGGGGGTCCCCATACTTAGATCTGAAATTAAAAAAAAAAATTCATCATACCCATTCGTGTGGGATAGGTATGGATCTGTATGTGTAGTAGGTCTTCATAAATGATATTGAAGTTTCTAATATCATACTAGAAACCTCATTTTTGAAGACCTATCCATAGAGTACCCCATCTATGGATAGGTCTTCAAAAATGAAGTTTCTAGTATAATTTTTTTCTAAACTGAATAGCCTGCGCTAGAGACACTTCCAAAGTGATAAAATTCCCCCCCCCCCAGTAACTTAAAAAATATGATGTATATTAATGTAAACTATCAGCGAAAATTGGTTTGAACGAGATCTAGTAAGTAGTTTTTTTTTAATACGTCATAAATCGTAAACCGCAACTTCTGCTTATAATATAATACCTACTGGTTTGTACGGAACCCTCGGTGCGCGAGTCCGACTCGCAGTTGTTTCCCGTCGAACTATTCAGCTGTTATTATAGCCACGTGCCCACCGAATGATTAACGGTATCGTGTTACCCAGTAACTGAGTTATGGAAGTCAGATGGGCCGTTCATCATCATCATCACATCAGCTGAAAGGCGTCCACTGCTGGACATAGGCCTCCCACAAGCGTCGCCACAACGACTACCCGCTACCTTCACCAGGTCATTGGTCCACCTTGTGGGAGGCCTTCCAACGTTGCGTCTTCCAGTACGCGGTCGCCACTCCACAAATTTTCGGCCCCATCGATCATCTGTTCTGCGAGCAATGTGGCTTGTCCACTGCCACTATATTTTCGAGACCTTTAGTCCCCCTAACTGGGTCCAGGGGTGGCAGACTTAGCTATGTCCGTCGCCCTTCATTAATCCGGACCCGAGGTTGCGGCGCGTGGTATTCCCCCCTCTTTGACGTCGCAGCGGGAGTCAAACACCTTACTCCCCCCGCTGACACGAGGTGGCCGCAGATGTGTTGCCGCGATCCGCCCGGCGTAGGTGGGAGATGAAACACTGGGGTGGTTTTAGTCAGTAAGAGTCTCACAGACCCCTCCGCTTGCCCCAATGATGAGGATTTCCCCCCATAAAAATGTTCCGGTACGCGGCCGCCATTTTAGAACTTTTCGGCCCTATACTACTATGTCGGAAACCTCATTCGTAACGGTTCTCTTGTGGATATAATCATTCCTGAAGTCACGCAATGAAACTCCAAGCGTTACCCTCTCCATTGCCTTTTGAGTGACTTTAAGCGTTCTGATTGTTCATTGTAGACAGTTCACTTTGCAGATTGGAATCCGACTCCAACATGGTTGGGAAACAGCTAAGCGGTTTTTTTTTTGTGATGAATTTGCCCTTGACTCTAGGTTAGAGATGACAGAGACAAAGTCTACCATGGAGCGAGCTTACACAGAAGTAGCCTGCTCACTCTTACTTTGAAAAGGTTAAAGTTTATTTATGGTATTACGGGCTCATAAAATAAAATACATATAACAATAACTGTAAATAAATTACATTTGATTAAGCTCCTTGGATGGCCTTTGTCAATTCCATTGTAAACGTAAATCGTAATTACGCAAACATGTGATTCAATCATGTTATTATTTTAAATTGCGTGTAAGCTTTTAAATTGATAATAATAAATATTATACCCGTACAATATTATTTGAATGTTATACTAAGAATCTTTTTTAAATAAAAAACCAGCTGTTGCAAAACCCACGCCAGGTTCAGGTTCCACGAAATAAAATGGATTTTAGTAAAATAATTTTTGTTTAAAATAATAAAACAAATGTGGGTCAGAAAATTCAAGTAAATGTTTTATTAATCTGGGTATTTCATGTCCTGATATCAAGGTTAGGGTTAACCCATTTTCATCAGAACTGGTAGGTATACTAATTAATATTCCTGTTGACTCGACTTGACCCGAAAATCTATTTTGCGATCTGGCTTTTTGAAGTAACAGTTGAGTCCTGAAAGCGAGTGAAAATAGAGTTGTTATATTGACTTATTTACAAAATCCTGTTTGAATCATTCCGGTCTAGAAACTCTTGAACTTGAAGCTACATTTCATGACAAAATTGAGTCCTAAGCGACTTCAATACAATTCTTATTTAAATATTGAGCAAGGAAAATTCGTTTAACAATTACCTTACAATTCATTCAGTGAACAGCCTGTCGAATAGTAAATTATTTTGAAAGAATGATCTTGAAGAGAATAGGAAAAAACTTAATTGGAAGGGGGAGAACTGGATAGTAAATGCTTTAGAAATTATAGCACTGGATTAGGGCGCGTGGTGTACGTTTAGAGCTTTGGGGTGCGTTCGCTTTGCCGCTGTGACCCTGAGTCAGCTGATTTGAAATAGGCGTCCAATTTGTAATATTTTTAGCACAAAACATAATAATGGTCGAAAGACTATTGCAACCAATTGTATTACTGATTCTGAAGAAACTACTTCCAGGTATGTTAAATCTGCACGCGAACGTTGTTTAATAATTAGTAGAATGGCACTAGGGTTGTTTACAAAACATAAACATATTCACAACACATACCATAAAATAAGAGAAAATGGGGTAATTGATTTCTGTCCACAATCATAAAGTTAGCCGTACGTGAGCTCTTGGCTAAATACCAACAGCCGCACGGATCAATCTTGAAGGTTAAGCAACGCCTGCCAAGGTTGGTCTGTGGATGGGTAACCATCTTTACATACCGAGTTTCCTCTGTGCCTCGGAAAGCACGTTAAGCCGTTGGTCCCGGCTGTCATTTGTAGATCTTTGGCAGTCGTTACGGATTGTCAGAAGCCAGTAAATCTGACTCCAGTCTTACCAAGAAGTACCGTGTTACCCAGTCAATGGGTTGTGGAGGTCTGGTAGGCAGCCGCTCCACTGGTATTCAGCTGAATCGGTTAGACTGGATGCCGACACCGATGTAGATGGGAAAAGGCTATGCAGATGATGAATCATAAAGTTAGCCAACAGAACGCCTAAATTCAGTTGAGCCATTGATTAAGATATCGACTTCCTTCACAGAATTTGAAGTTGTGCTTCCTTGGCAGAAACTGAGAAGTTATCCGTTATCGAAAATGAGCTAAGCAATCAAACAAATATGGGGATCTATAAACGTTGGGTTCTTGCCAAAAGAGAACTGCGAATGATACCCAAGTTTCGATACTGGGGTAGACGCAAAAAATTTGTTGTATCAGGATATGGAATATTTCGGGGTCATGAGATAACGTATACTACTCATGATTATTTGCATGGGTATGTCATGTCTGTATCAGAAGTTTGTTTTATGTAGCAGTTGTTTTAGTACCAATACATTTTGTGACTATCTGTCACTCCTAGATAATTAAATACTTATTTTATTCGTTTCAAAACATTTCACATGTTGCCAGATACTTGAAGGACCATAAATTGCTGGGCCAGCCGTCCACTTAATTTCGAGAATCACAAAATATGTTAAGTATCTGCTTTTGAAATGTGTAGCATGAGATTTGGTACTCAGGAAATCAATCAATCTTTGTTTTAATGGGAAACAAACGCGCCATTTGCCAGACGTTATTCGAATGCAATATTTTACGTTAGTGGAAATACAACCTACTCCTCAATTCGTTAGAGTCGATATTCGTTAGCGGATAACATTATCGACTCAGGCGCTTGTACCTGAAACCCGAGAAATGATGCATGCACTTATGATGTGCACTTTAACTGGGGTAAAACCCACAGGCACTTTTGGGCTATTATTAAGAAATTGCAAAAAAAAGCCCAACAGGACGCCGGTCGGTGACGCTCGTGATTTTGGAAAAGCGCGTGACTTGGCGTTAGGGCTTGGAAGGATACGGAGCCAAGTTAGGATTGATGGCTCTGACATGGCGAGACTCTGTAAGCGATAGGCTAGTGAGAAGACTGATAGTAGTCAATGCCATATGGCGAGATGGTGTAGAGCTGTTGTATCGCGAGTGCAAGTAGTATTTATTAGATTAATATAAGTTAGAAATAATTTAGTATTGAATACGTGTGTGTGCGTTTGTGCTGGTGTGAATGGGTGAGTCTTTTATTGTTCTAATTTACTCTGGGCTGATATTGTGTTTCATTATACACAGTGACACTAACGGAGCCGCAGGCAAACCTAGTTGTCTATAGGTTGTATAACAGAACAGACAGATACGTGTTGCTAGAGAGTTTGTTGTGCCATTTCTTCTCTCTAGCCCAAACACTAGGAAGTGGCGACGGGTGGGCGCTTTAAGGGCTGTCTATAGGCTTTAAGAGTTGAAGTTCTCAACTATATTTATTTCTTGAGTTTATAACTCTCGATTGTAGTAACTATTTGTATTTGTATTGATTCTTGAATTTATATTCTCTACCTGCGACCACTGATTCGGTCAGATACGAACACTGTGTCTTACAGATGTACTTGTTGTACAGAGAGTGCGCTTCCTGGGGTTGGGTTGACCATATCTATCTTATATTATACAGTCTAAGGACTTAGGGACCATGTCTCTATATTATGAGCATGATGTTTGACGTTCTGCCGCTGGAACTAGTCGCTCCGTTGCTAGACAAGGACGGTCGCACGGTTGGCGCAGGGAAAGCCGCCTCGTCACGTTTACAGTTCGACCGAACTGCTAGGGACCGCGTTTCCTATAAACGTGTTGCCGACACTTTGTTGCTGAAAAGCCGCTGGTGTCACTTAAGGAAGTGTTGCTCTGAGTGCTATGGGTGCAGACGTGAGGTATCGTGCGAGTAACTATTGACCTTATACCAGTTACGCTAGCGTAAAGGTTTCTCACACGATCTATTATTAATTAAAATAGAGTAATTGATTTTCCCTTTGTTATAAGGTGAGCTTCTGAAACCATTCCTATTTTATTTCATAACTATGAATTCCTAAGTCCTTCTATTATATATTTCAATCCAAACTTTGACCTATCAATGTGATAAGGCATTGGATTATTTCATACTTTTGGAATTCACTTCATAAAAGGCGGGAGGATGTCCAGTCTGGTCTGAGTCCTACGGGGACACGCGTCGGTTGGGGCGTGTTTCTCCCCCTTCGGGGGGACCGACCTTATCTATTAGAGTAATTTAGGAATAACGAAAATTTTATCAGCCTGGGGTAACTTAGGAACAGTCACATTTGGTCCGCGTGACCAGGATTCTCGTCATTAAATGTACTGATTCACGTCAGTGCAACGAGAAAGAACATTTATGGGTTACTACAAAAACAACACAACGTAATTTGAGTAAGGGACAAAAATAGTTATTACGGCTAAGAAATGTGATTTCATTAATTGTTTCGTAAATCGATACAGACGAAATAAGTTGCAGCGGCTACAATGCTCATTTACAACAAAAATAACACAACGTTATTTTAAGGTTCCATAATAATCGGTTAGGGATAAAAGAAGAGGCTATATAAAACATCTTACACAATGTTTTCATTTATGGCTTCTTCACCTCTCAAAGACATCTTAGGTTACAACAGTTACACCAAGTAGTGTTAAGTAGTTACTGGTTGATTATGTTAGTTGAGTTCAATGTCGACAATTAAATAGCGAGTTCAAATCTCGTATGATTTATCCGTTTTAGTATGTGCTAGGACTAATAAATAATCGGAGGGCTAGGGAATCTTAACTCTTAAGATTCCTGTGTCAAAGATTATGGGTTAAATTCCCGCACTAATAATTTAAGAGGTATTTTTAATTAGTTTATGGGTTGTATGTCTATCTGTTTGAATAACTGTATTCATAAAAGAGGCTTCAATTCTCATATACACAAAGTTATGGTATTGTAATTACAGGGGAAGGTGACTGTCCGTCACTTTTCACCTATATTCTAACAACAGAATATTATATTTATTTCCAATCTTTCGCATGGCATCGGGTTACTTAAAAACACATTGCGTCTGAAGTTTATGGCTTGGGAACCGGACACGTTACCGTTATTAACAACAAACATTCTTTCATCTAAAATAGTAAAGTAATATTGCACAAATAACAGTTAACTAAAAGGGTCCGGCTCAGCAACAAAAAAAAGCAGACCCTTAGAACAAAGAGAAAGCTTTAGACAATAGCGGCAAATAACTCCGGAAGGGCTACATACACGTGGCAATTTTTATTGTATACGTAATAATAGTACAACTGATTTTATGCTTGAATTACTGAACTGTTAAAGAAGAGATTAATTTACTGAATCGATGTAGGTATTAGTTTCATTGATAGGCTAATGTGCTAATCTTGGGTTCGACTCCCAATAGTGTTTTGTGTGTCTGACAGTTTGAGACACTGGTTTAAGATTTGTATAGCTGTAGAAGTGAGCTAAGTACACATCCTAGTTATGGGTCAGACTGGTTGTGAAAATGAAACGTGGTTGTGTGGTTAAGATATGTATAACGGTGTGATAAGTGAAATGAACATAAGACTTACCCTTACTTATAGATGAGCGTTATATAATATACTACCTATTCATTACCTAAGGTCAGGAAAGGTGAAAACTACGAGTAGTTTCATAATGGCAATTTAATCACCGAGAAAGGGAAACTCGAAAATCATTGTAGGATAATCTCAATATCGATAACTTGGCAGGGTGTCATTACTACGATGTATTGGAAAAGATACTTGTGTGGTCTTATTTCAAATTCCAGGATATGCACATCATCACTAGGCTGCGACAACGGGATATCTAAACCTACGGTTCGTGTGTTGCACCTGGTCCATAGTTTCATCTTATTGGCTGAGACCGATTTCAGCAACTTCGAACGTAGCGTGGCTCCTTTTGCGAAGCTAAGTGTTTCTCTTATTAAACTCTGCAGTAATGTTACTGCGCAACATGACATTTGGCATGTCACTTAAATCAATGTTGACAAGCTATGGTGCTATGGTCTATGACAACCTATGACATCAAACTAATATACCAACGAACTAAATTGTCACTGGTGTTACAGTCTGAGGGGGGCATTATTCTAATTGATCAAGCCCTTGTCGCGAAGGCTAACATGCTTAAGAAAATCTGTCTATAGATTTTTACATAATACTGCAAGTCTTAATGAATTGCAAACCTGCTCTGTTCTCATCGTATTGATTTAATATAACTCTGTAAAACCTATTCTACTTCAGAACCTCTCGGGACTATTTCATCTTATTGGAATAAATAATAATATGTTTATGTGCGAACTATTTCAGCTACACCTGGATACAAGTAGGGGCAGCTGTCTATGAAGCTGACTCAGCGCGGGGCACTTCGGGAAAGGCCTCTGTCCAGCGACAACTGCGATAGGCAGAGTTTGGAACGCAGGAGCACCGTAGGTAGTGTGACCTAGTAGCAGAAATACTCTTAAATGGGACTCTGGTATGTAAATTCACACTATAAGCATGCGCAGTCTTCTCTTATTGGAATATGAAGAGTACTTCAAAATATATGTGATCGAGGACAGCAATTATGAATCGATTGAACAAGAGATTATATGAGATTAATGTGTTACACTTAACTATAAACACAATTTTCCTGGATTTTGTTATCAAATGTAGGCATTATTCAAAAGAATAAGTTCTAATAGAGCAGTTGGGTATCGAGTTGCAGATTAAGATAGACTTTGATGTGGCTAACTATTGGAGAGTATGAGGTGCAGTAGATGAAAAGCAAACGAGTAATGACACTTGGTTTTGGACCGGGGTAGAGGGCGGTCGACGAGTTGATCATAACGAAGGCCTAAAGCTACGTTTCTCACATTACTAGGGCGAGAGTATTATGATTAAGTAATGCGTTTAAAACGATAGGTGTCGTTCGAAACAAGGTTATGTGAGTTGAGTATTAATGCAAGGAAAGTGTAAGCAAGTGCGTGTTAGCGTGTGTGAATCTCAGTGATTGTGTTGGTGAACGAATGGGATGGGTGGTGTATGCATAATCCTTCCTTATCTCCTTCTATGACTTAAATGAGGTAATCAACACCTGTGTTTGGTTTTAGGGACTCGGAGAAAGCCTTTCTATAGGGTGTGCTTATGACCTAGAATCAGACTGACTGCAACAATGACTATTAACCTGACTATAACCTGACGCATGACAAACCCTACCAAGTCACTGCTTAGGAAAGGCTGAACCGAATGATACTCGTAACCAGTTAGGGCCCGCTTGAACAATAATGTTTACTTGCAAATGTGTAAGATTGTGTCATATCAACCAAACATTAGTAGAGATTGCCTCTCCCTAGGACTGACTGAGTGCAGTATATACTTTGCACTGTTTCTGAAATATGCACACTTCCATTGGAGGGGGGTAGGCTTCACCAAGTACGGGTTGAACTGAATTGATAGTTGTCCTAATGGACGATAGGGACTGTATCGTATCTCGCTAAATCACAACCGGCCCCCGAGGCCTCTCACTGATATAAAAAAAAATAATATTTAGCGAAATACATGTTTTGGAAGCCTAGATGGAACGCTCGCTGCCAGACGTGGCAACGGTTGCTGCAGTACTCTATGTGCTTCCCCGAAATGGGTTAGATTAAGGAAGTGCGAGGTGACGATTTTAAAACCACTTCGGCGTATAGCGAATCAGTGTAATGTATTCTGCAAACGACTGACGATGCGGTACGCTTGTGCTAAGTTAATAATTGTATTGTCTTTGGAACTGAGTTGATGGGCCTATTCAAGGGGCTAATTTACATAACGCGCGTCCAGTATTACTGGAAACTTGTCTCGCTTAATAGCAGAGATACTTCGCAGTCCTCGGCCTTAGGATTAAGTAAGACAAGCTTGAGTTTAGGGAACGTGTACTGTTGTGACCGCAGCAGGTCCTCTCTAGGCCTATGCGCAATAGGATCAGCGGCACACGTACGACGTGTTTGCTGTTGTAAAATAGTCTCACGTCACTGGGTTGGGACTTTTGACTAGTGTGAAGTAGTTTATTAACGTAATTCGAAATAATGATTAGCCAGGCAAGCGTTACGTATCATTCTCCTTTTTTGAAATCCTGTAGGATAAATGAGGCTTTGCTGTGTAAAGTGAAAACAAATCACACACAGATCATCAGAAAATTTGCAACGATAATATTAAGAGAGTGGATATTACGAAAGGAAATAAGTTGAAATACAACAGTTATGTGATGGTTCAAAATTAGATGAGATTCTGGTGTGTATACCTAAACGATAAGCAACTAGGTCTCTGGAATTTTATATTAAAAAAATGCGCCGAGAGAGTTTAGGGAGGAATAAGTTGACATAGGTTGAGTTTATTATGTGTCAATTGAGGACGTATTTGTGAAACGTTAAGAAATTATAGAAGATATTGCTACTAATTGGATATGGGTTCCAACTATAAAAGTTATTATATTAGAATCACTTCACATTTAAGATGAGTATTTATCTACATCGGTATAAGACCAATATTAGTAGAGGCAAGGTTTAAGCTATTGTGAAAGCTCATCCGCTGTACTGCGTCACGCGTCTGATTTTCAGAGGGGGGAATGTGACTATCTGTCACTCCTAGATAATTAAATACTTATTTTATTCGTTTCAAAACATTTCACATGTTGCCAGATACTTGAAGGACCATAAATTGCTGGGCCAGCCGTCCACTTAATTTCGAGAATCACAAAATATGTTAAGTATCTGCTTTTGAAATGTGTAGCATGAGATTTGGTACTCAGGAAATCAATCAATCTTTGTTTTAATGGGAAACAAACGCGCCATTTGCCAGACGTTATTCGAATGCAATATTTTACGTTAGTGGAAATACAACCTACTCCTCAATTCGTTAGAGTCGATATTCGTTAGCGGATAACATTATCGACTCAGGCGCTTGTACCTGAAACCCGAGAAATGATGCATGCACTTATGATGTGCACTTTAACTGGGGTAAAACCCACAGGCACTTTTGGGCTATTATTAAGAAATTGCAAAAAAAAGCCCAACAGGACGCCGGTCGGTGACGCTCGTGATTTTGGAAAAGCGCGTGACTTGGCGTTAGGGCTTGGAAGGATACGGAGCCAAGTTAGGATTGATGGCTCTGACATGGCGAGACTCTGTAAGCGATAGGCTAGTGAGAAGACTGATAGTAGTCAATGCCATATGGCGAGATGGTGTAGAGCTGTTGTATCGCGAGTGCAAGTAGTATTTATTAGATTAATATAAGTTAGAAATAATTTAGTATTGAATACGTGTGTGTGCGTTTGTGCTGGTGTGAATGGGTGAGTCTTTTATTGTTCTAATTTACTCTGGGCTGATATTGTGTTTCATTATACACAGTGACACTAACGGAGCCGCAGGCAAACCTAGTTGTCTATAGGTTGTATAACAGAACAGACAGATACGTGTTGCTAGAGAGTTTGTTGTGCCATTTCTTCTCTCTAGCCCAAACACTAGGAAGTGGCGACGGGTGGGCGCTTTAAGGGCTGTCTATAGGCTTTAAGAGTTGAAGTTCTCAACTATATTTATTTCTTGAGTTTATAACTCTCGATTGTAGTAACTATTTGTATTTGTATTGATTCTTGAATTTATATTCTCTACCTGCGACCACTGATTCGGTCAGATACGAACACTGTGTCTTACAGATGTACTTGTTGTACAGAGAGTGCGCTTCCTGGGGTTGGGTTGACCATATCTATCTTATATTATACAGTCTAAGGACTTAGGGACCATGTCTCTATATTATGAGCATGATGTTTGACGTTCTGCCGCTGGAACTAGTCGCTCCGTTGCTAGACAAGGACGGTCGCACGGTTGGCGCAGGGAAAGCCGCCTCGTCACGTTTACAGTTCGACCGAACTGCTAGGGACCGCGTTTCCTATAAACGTGTTGCCGACACTTTGTTGCTGAAAAGCCGCTGGTGTCACTTAAGGAAGTGTTGCTCTGAGTGCTATGGGTGCAGACGTGAGGTATCGTGCGAGTAACTATTGACCTTATACCAGTTACGCTAGCGTAAAGGTTTCTCACACGATCTATTATTAATTAAAATAGAGTAATTGATTTTCCCTTTGTTATAAGGTGAGCTTCTGAAACCATTCCTATTTTATTTCATAACTATGAATTCCTAAGTCCTTCTATTATATATTTCAATCCAAACTTTGACCTATCAATGTGATAAGGCATTGGATTATTTCATACTTTTGGAATTCACTTCATAAAAGGCGGGAGGATGTCCAGTCTGGTCTGAGTCCTACGGGGACACGCGTCGGTTGGGGCGTGTTTCTCCCCCTTCGGGGGGACCGACCTTATCTATTAGAGTAATTTAGGAATAACGAAAATTTTATCAGCCTGGGGTAACTTAGGAACAGTCACAATTTGCATAGGATTTTCCTGTCGATATGGGAGGAACTTGTGGCTAAATAATAACAGCCGCACAGGTCGATCTTCAAGGTCAAGCTTCAATTGCCAAGGTTGGTCTATGGATGGGTGACCATCTTAATATTCCGAGTTTCCTCCGTACCTCGGAAAGCACGCTAAGCTGTTGGTCCCGGCTGTCATTTGGAGATCTTTGGCAGTCGTTAGTCGGAAGGCAGAAATTCTGACACCGGTCTTGCCAAGGATTACCTTGTCGTGTTACCCAGTTAATGGGTAGGTACTACTGGTATTTATTTGAATTCAGTTTGACTATAAACCAACCCCAATTTAGTTGGGAAAAAGGCTAGGCAGATGATGTGGGGGTCGGGTTCTAGTCTAATTGGATGCAACTGAATACCAGTTTTATGTCAGATTTTCAAGCTTGACTACCCGTGACAGCTCATTTTTTACTGTTGATAGGCACGTGGAAAGCTGTCAAAGATATAACCGCTTTTGGTTGTTACTAAGCCAATTAAAAAACCTCCGCTGTCCGTCCGTTGTCCATCCATCCGTCTATTAGCGGATCTCAAGAACTGTAATAGGTAAGAAATTGAAATCTTCACTGCTTTAACAAAAAAAAAAATAAAGAAATCAAAAAGTACATAGGTAGTATTAAAACTTGTATTTGTACGAAACCCTTCATGCGCGAGTCCGACTCGAACTTGACCCGTTTTTTTATTACTATGAGTTATATCATTATTTGGAGCGTCGAAGTCACTAAACGATCAATATTTCAGATTGTTTTGTAACCATATTTTGTGCACAGATATTTCCAATGGTAACATATTTGCTATCTAACCTATACGTGGTAGATAGAAATCAGAATTCTGAGAATTGTCGTACCTGTATGACGTCGAGCGATTCGCAGCAATATAATCGTTCTTCCACTTCGACAACTCTATATTATGAACGTACGAGTATCTCCACACGGCGATATTATCGCGCCGATTCAATGAGTGACATTGACGAGCAAAACGTCAACTCGCGGCAATTCACTCACTCGTGGAAGTAACACCTAAATGCCACAGATATTGAGATTGACTTATTGAGGGTTTCACTTGCAATGAATATTAACTTGTCAAAGTGATAACTGTTAAAGCTGCGCGTAGATTTATACAAGACATAACAGAATGAACCCAAAGACCGAAAGAAAGAAAGGAAGGTCATTGTACTCATCATCAGACTCATTATCATCATTATATCAGCCGGAAGATGTCCACACTACTAGACATAAGCCTCCCTGCGACACAACAACGACCGTTCCTGAGCGTCTCGCAGCCATCGGCTACCAGCGACCTTCTCCAGGTCATCGAGCAACTTTATGGGAGGCCTTCCAACGCTACGTTTTCTGGTCCGCGGTCGCCACTCCAGAACTTTTGGGCTCCATCGACCATCTGTTCTTCGACCTGCCCTCTTTTTTTTAAGTTTTGGAAATCATCAAATGACTCCTCCCGCTCTGGGTAAAGCAGGAGGGAGTGTTAGACTCCTACTGACTAAAACCCATCTGTGTTCCTTCTAATGTCCTTTGCGTTCCAGGGCCACGGTGACTCGAATAAATTCCGCTACCCCGGCAGGCCCTGGCCTTAGCGGGCCCCGTCTGCTTTGCTGACAACTCTTTGAGGCGCGCGTGGAATATACGCTGTCAACCCAGGCCTGGTTCTGATCAGATGGCAAGCCAGTCAATGCTCGCCGTCTGCAAGCCCGCGCCTACGGTGGCTGGGAACCGCCCTGCCACTCCCGATGCTCGGGGCGTCTTCTTCTGTTGCAGCAGCCGGGGCGCGAATTGCCCTGCCCTCTGCCACTTCAGTTTTGCGATCCTTCGGGCTATGCAATCACGAAAAAAATCTATACGTACTGTACTTTGTACTCACAATGCAATCGCGGAAAAAATCTGTACGCACTGTGCTTTGTACGTTTATACAAACAAAATACATATATGGAGCTGTCATTTCAGGTTTTGATTAATTTGTTATAATTTTGATCGGTCAATAAAGCTTCCTGTCTCAAGAATAACAACCTTTCTAAACACTGATTCATAATATTATATTAATGCTGACCACAAAATACAAACGAACGTGCATACAAAATATTAGTAATCGGATATGAGCTCAGCAATCAAACGAATATGGCTGTCTTAGAACATTGGACAGATGCCAGAACAAAATTTGTGAACGCAATCACAGTTGTGGAACCATTCGTCAGATATTCTAACGGAGGTACTAACATAGAATTTGGCAGAGGAGACAGTGCATTAAAATATTTAAGGGATAAGAAAAATACCACCACTTGCTCTGTATGGAAAACTGTACGAACCCCTGTATGGAAAAACGGAACCCTAATAAGATCACCTGTTTCTGGGACACTTTTTCGAGGGTAAATTAGAAAGTTTTTCCAACAGTACCGTGTAATATATCAAATCAAAGGGCACATTTCAAGGACAAAAAGTTTTTCTTCATATAATTTTGAAATTTTCCGTACCGCAGTAATTAAAAAAAGTTATGAAATTTGACCAGTCTTATGTACCAAACCAGGTATAAACGATTCCGACTCTTACTTAACCGGTTTTTACTTGCTAGATGCTGATAAAGTACAAACCATTATAGATCAAAACAGGACAGGTCGTTATTTAAAATTCTTGTAATGATTTAAATCCTGCGTAGCGAATACAAGAAAATCAGCTAAATGCAAATTTCTGGACACACGCCAACTGAGAAACGTGAACACGAATGCAATCGTAGCAAGTGGCGATACCTCAGATATAATCTAACGAAGGTGTGAACATAGATTTATATTTAGAAGTGACGTTTATTTCCTCCAGTTTATTCACGGAACTAACATTGCCTATGTTTAAAAAAGCGTACAACACTAACACCTCTATCGACTCCTAGTACGGTTGATCCGATTCTATTATGTTCATGAACGAATCATAATTAAATAAAGTTAACACACCTAACAGGTACCTACTAGCTTTTGGGGGCCGAGTCACCCGCGTCCGTAGGAGAATACCCTTCAACGAATCCCTACACGTGGTCCCCGGGTGGTGCTAAACAGGTGACACTAACCGCCTCCGTGGTCTAGTAGTTAAACCACCTGATTCAGACCCAGAGGTCCCGGGTTCGATTCCCAGCGGGGGCAAATTTTTTGCTCGGTTTGGTTGGTGGTAGGACTTGTTCTAAGTCCACCTGGCAAGCTACCACCATCATGTCTAAGTCTGTCGCCATAACAACAATGTTAACAGCATTGTTGTGTTCCGGCAGTTAGAGGTATGATAGCCAGTTCCTCTGTGTAAGAGGATTCCGATTCCGGGTGAAACTCGCTTCCATCTTCGGCCTAATCATCACTCTCCATCTTTCCATCAGGTGAGATTTGGGCCTAGAGTTTCCCCGTTATGCATAAAAAAAAAACTTTTCCTGTTCCCGAAATAAATTCAGGAGAATCTCTCTTATTGCTCCTCTACACTTCTCAAGGAACCTATGTACCTACATGCCAAGTTTCACATTATCTATTCTGTGACCAGAAGTTTCGGCTGTGTGTTGTCTGTCAGTAACTCACAAGGTCAGTCAGTCTGTAACGGAAAGATTTTATATTTAAGGAGTATTACCGCGTACTGGCCCATGTCCAAATTTATTTGCGCTCAAAGGGCTACTACAACTAATTTTTAATCAACAATTCTACTAATTTTTACATTCGCATCTCAATCGCAAACAGTAAAAAAAACCGGCCAAGTGCGAGTCGGACTCGCGCACCGAGGGTTCCGCGGTACAAACCTGTAGGTATTATTATTATAAGCAAAAGTTGCGATTTACGATTTATGACGTATTAAAAAAAAACTACTTACTAGATCTCGTTCAAACCAATTTTCGCTGGTAGTTTACATGGTAGTATATATTATTATCACTTATTTTTTTTTAGTTTTATCATCCTCTTATTTTAGAAGTTACCGGGGGGGGGACATTTTACCACTTTGGAAGTGTCTCTCGCGCAAACTATTCAGTTTAGAAAAAAGTGATATAAGAAACCTCAATATAATTTTCGAAGACCTATCCATAGGTACCCCACACGTATGGGTTTGATGAAAAAAAAATGTTGAGTTTCAGTTCTAAGACAAGTATGGGGACCCCCAAAATTAATTGTTTTTATTTTTTATTTTTGTGTAAAACTTTTAATGCGGTTCACGGAATACACCTACTTATCAAATTTCAACAGCATAGTTCTTGTAGTTTCGGAGAAAAGTGACTGTGACTTACGGACGGACAGTCAGACAGACAGACAGACATGACGAATCTATAAAGGTTCCGTTTTTGCCATTTGCCTACGGAACCCTAAAAAGTATGAAAATTAGGGCTTTTTTGACAGTTTGCGATTGAGATGTGTATGTGAAAATTAGTAGAATTAAACTCTGATCAAGTCAATACGTCTTTTACTTCGGTATCTACTCCTTTTCTATAAAAAATCATGTTGCACCTTCCCAAGCCATCCAACGAAGCCCTATAGATCTCGGAACTGTGACAATAATTATCCTAATCAAAGCTTCAAATAAACCATTATTTAAATATACCTCAACTGTCCTATCTATTCAAAACCACTTAGTCTATCCAAAGTATTTTCGGACAGTACGTAGCATCAACCTAAATTACTATTTTATCGTATTAATATTTTATGCCGTTCCCTTTAAATATGCTTACCTATTTTAGTTGTAAAAGCTAAATGATGACAGATTTCTCGAAAATGTAAATGCTGCTTAGAACTTCTTGCTTGAAGTTCATAGTTTAGGAATCAAAGAGAAATGTGACCCATATTTTTATTTTGGTTTGACAGAAGTTTTTATGGCATTAGCAATTATAAGATGTTCAACATAATTTAACTAATGCAGTGCGTCTTTGCTTTGATCCAAAGACGCTACATATCGTCTTAAATCATTAACAGCTGATAATGCCTGGAAGTTTGATAAAACCGGAGTTGACTTACCTTCGTTTTCATCATTATCACTTAGGGTCTCTTTTTGTGTGTTATTCACATTCTCAATAAGATCTTCAATTGATTGAATTTCGTACGGTGCCACATTGTCATTATATTATTGGTCTGCGTGATCGTCTTAAGCGGGTTCTACTGTACTAAGCCACGAGCTCCCCATTAGTTGCCACCTAGTAAAGAAAAAGAAAGAAAGAAAAAGAGTTTATTTGCAGCCAGTATGACGCATCCCAAAAATACACAAAAATTACAATTATATAAATGAAAAATTTGTAAGATATGCGTCTAATCCGCGCAAAATGGCCATCTCTCAGCATAATGCTGGGACTCGTGTGCGAGACAGAGCCACACCGCTGGTTTTCAGTGACAGCCGGCGTTGACAGTTTGACGTCGACGATTTAAAAAAACGTTGCCCCACACTATGAATTTCTTCTGTATCGTGGGTGCGTTTACAAACATACAAGGTCATATACACAAACAGCCAGACCCGGAACAACTATCTGTAGGCCATACAACCAACCACTCGCAACCACTGCGCCAACCGTGCCGTCAAAATACCACCAATATACACAGTGATGCCAAGAAACCAAATCCAAAAGCGAAGGTTTGCAGTCCTATAAAGCAGAAAAAAAAATAGAAGCTAAATAACCCAAACATTTTATGTATGTCGTGTACACACGCAGTACAAAACTATGCCATAATAGTAAAATATCGTCGTAAAAATATCTGATCAAAAGTTATTTATTCCGTCTGATTTCATTTTACGATTATTTGATGTGTAGTTTCTTGCAATAGGACCATATTGCAAGAAACTACACATCACCCTCAAAATTGTGTACCCACTACGTCGTATCAGACATTTTCGATATTAATAAAAAATATTATATCGTCTTAGGTTCGCTAGTTTTTAGTTCTATTTTATGGTCGAGACTCGAATTATTTTAGTCGTTTCAAAGTTGTGCAGTGTAGTGAAGTTTTCAGAATTTAGAAAATTAGATTTTTTACAGTGAGTTCGTAATTGATTTCCATTGCAAGATTTATTCAATCAGGCGACGCGTAATTAGAATTTGTATGAAATCTCAGCTTCGAAAAATTAGAAAGAAATGTATGGCCCTTCAAAGACGGCAATTGTTTCTCGAAAATTGCAAATCTAGATTAACACTACCTGGTAGACAACATACCATACCAAAACAACAGAACAACATCCAACTTTGCGATTTTAGCCTCTTTTATAGAGCTATCAGATAGAAAGGTTGTGGTGCAATTAAAACGTGAACACACAAACAGAAACACTCCTTAGCTGTACGCTCAATGAATGTATTCCCAAAACGTTTTGTGCGTAAAGGTGGGATTTCCACCATGATCAATCACAACTCAACGTCTAAAGATGTCGTACTTGAAAAATTTATATATATAATATAAGGTAGGTAGACCACCTACCTTTCTTAGCCTAGATTAGAAAACAGAATTCTTTTTTATCGTTAGTACTTTCGAGTGGGTTGATTTACTCGTGGGAAAAGCCTACGGCAAAATCTAACTGCTTATACTCCATTGTTTCATTGTTTATTTTTAGAAATGCAAAGTTAATATGCTTGATCTTAAGCCCCCAAAACTTTTATAAAGATCTCTGTAAAGAAATTCTATACGAAATTATAAGTTGGAAACAATTTTAAAACAATACAGCTGATTACGTCATCAAGAATCTGACAAAGGTCAGTAGGCTTCCGGTTATGATACAGGGTGCTTTTAAAACTTAATAAAGTTTTTTTTTATATGTTTGGTTTCAAAATGTTAAGGTGCGTTTCCAGAGATGAGCAGTAATGCGTAGCGAGGGATGTGTTTGTTAAGAACCGATAGAATCACTTACGTTAAGCGAGGTTAGTTAAATGATGCTTCATTTAACTAACCTTGCTTAACGTAAGTTAACAGTTAGTTTGACTCTATTAGTTTTTCACAAATAAATATGCACGTAGCGAACGCATCCTCGCACATCTCGGCTGTAAAAACTGTGAAACAACATCCAACCACAGTTAAAACCCAGTGAAGCAACCAAACCCACCCTGTAGTTAAAATTTTATCTGTTTCGAAAAAAAAAAAAAACTATTTACTATTCAGAATCACCGCGACCGGGTAAGAATGTTAAGGTGCGTTTCCAGAGATGAGCAGTAATGCGTAGCGAGGGATGTGATTGTTAAGAACCAATAGATTTACTTGCGTTAAGCGAGGTTAGTTATATGAAGCAACTCTATTGGTTTATAACAAAAAATAGAACCGACTTCCGGTTTTTTTTACTATGTGGTGTTTTTTTTGGAAGTCGGTTATATTTCTTTGTCACTTTTAAGTAATGATACTTGGACGACGTTTTCACCAACGCAGAAATTTAAATGAGCAAAAATGCTCATAAAATAAAAACTCCTTAGCCAAACTGAATATATGTTTTATATGACCGAAAGGCAAGTACGCCGCATCGAACTAAATAAAAATCACACAAATCGAAATCACAAAAACCTCGGAGTAATCGGTGTACATACAAAAAACAAAAAAAAATCCCTCATAGATTCGTCATGTCTGTCTGTCTGTCCGTCCGTATGTCACAGCCACTTTTCTCTGAAACTATAAGAACCATGTTGTTGAAACTTCTGTGAACCACATTAAGATTTTCACACAAAAATAGAAAAAAAACCATAAATTTTGAGGGGTCCCCATACTTAGAACTGAAACTCAAAAAATTGTTTTCATCAAACCCATACGTGTGGGGTATATATGGATAGGTCTTCAAAAATGATATCGAGGTTTTTAATTCATTTTTTTCTAAACTGAATAGTTTGCGCGAGACACACTTCTAAAGAGGTAAAATGTGTGTCCCTCCCCCCCCCCCCCTGTAACTTCTAAAATATGAGAATGATAAAACTAAAAAAAATATATGATGTATATTACCATGTAAACTACCAGCGAAAATTGGTTTGAACGAGATCTAGTAAGAAGTTTTTTTTTTAATACGTCATAAATCGCAAATCGCAACTTTTGCTTATAATATAATACCTACAGCTTTGTACGGAACCCTCGGTGCGCGAGTCCGACTCGCACTTGCCCGGTTTTTTGGAATTCGGTTACCAAACACTTCCTTTGCTACGCATCCTCACACATCTCTGGTGAAAATGCAGCCTAAGGGCGGGTTGTTTCAACTACACTTAACGCACGCGTAAACGTTAAAAATGGTGCTAACTATCGTCAAATCAAAAAATTGGGTTGTTTCACAAAATGTCAGCGTTAACGCACGTAAAATATAACGTTTACGTTAACAGATGGTCTGAGCACTGGTTAACGTGACTTTAGTTGCGTCAAATAGAACAATATTGTGAAATTTCTTTTGAATTCCTCAATACCAGTTCTTCTGATGACACAAATAAGTGGTGGAATGCAAAAGAAGCTATTTAGGTAGGACCCGTGTCAATAATTTAGCTATTGGGATGAGCAGGAATTTATACCAGAATGTTTTGAAACAATGCTTCTAATTTAACGAACGTCAAACATCGTCCGTAATCGTAACTTTTTGACGTACGTATGTTACGTTAACCAACTGTTTGATACAACCCGCCCTTAAATGAGCTATAAAAACTGCCACACAACATCCAACCACAGTTAAAACCCAGCCAAGCAACCAAACCACCCTGTAGTTAACATCCCCCGACATTATGATAATGCCCAACTTTTAGAAGGATTCGCGCTTTTAGTTGAACGGACAAGTTTATTCTGTCCTTCGCCTGTTCTCCTTGTTCTCTTTTGTTGAAACTTCACGACTGTGGAGATCCGTACAACTTTCACAATGGTATCGCTTGGTGTGTGTAAATAGGCCGTCGCGTTGGTTGGCTGCTTTTTGGTCTGGATTTTTGTTTATTTTTGTAGTGAGTAGTTGAGAGTAGAAGGTTTTGGAAGGCGATGGATGAATAGTTTGTAGCGTTTTTAATTTGATGGTGTA
The DNA here is from genome assembly GCA_963859965.1 of Ceramica pisi. Classification (NCBI taxonomy): domain Eukaryota; kingdom Metazoa; phylum Arthropoda; class Insecta; order Lepidoptera; family Noctuidae; genus Ceramica; species Ceramica pisi. The sequence continues at coordinate 4,081,149 of OY982530.1, forward strand.
AATAAATTTAGATTTTTTTCTCAAACGATGTATAGACTGTCTATCTAGAGTCGAGTAGGTTTCTGACTATTTGCAGATTTTGGTCATGAGAAAGAATTTAGATAAAATGAAAACAACTCAATAATATGGATCCCAATTTTTCGGCAGAACAATTCCCGGTCATCCTGTATAAGCTATTCATTTTGACATTACTTTTTAAACAAACGTTTTGATAGGTTCAAATATTTAGATTATTTAATCACCGAAATATGAAATTGGTTTTGTAAATTGCAGAAATCCATTTCGCAGAAGACAAAATCTTTATATAGCTATTAATGGGAAACTTGAAAAGATTTTTCATCGGTTTTGTTCAAGTTGATTTCTTCTGTTTATTCCTTCTGTTGAAGCTTTCCGGTATCGGAAACTAAGACGTTGATCATATTGAATTAGGTTGATATTTGTACAAACAAGGAAGTAAGTTAACTTCCTTATTTGTTTTTATAAGTGCGGGTCATATTGAGGATCCCGGAGGACGCGGTAGAGGTCTTCCCTGCTTGAGCGGAGCTGGACGAGAGCGGTGTCCTCGTTGAGATGACCTCTTCCAGCCAGCCCCGGGGGGCTACTCTCTAAGCCCAAAGTCCATAGTTTCGGGCTTAGTTGCGGCCGTATTCTACTCCGTATCTACGGATTTACGATTCGTCCTGAATCCGAAATAAGAATTAATGACGACACGATTTGACAGTTATCAAATCGTTTTGTCAGTAATTCTTAGTGGTTAGGTGATACGGAGTAGAATACGCCCGCAACTAAGCCCGAAACTTCGGACTTCGGGCTTAGAGAGTAGCCCCCTTGGTTCAATTCATGGTCCAAAACGAGAAAGCACTTCTCGGGGATCTCACTATGAAAACTTGGTAAGGGAACTTAGTGGGCTGTCATTTCATACAAGAATGCTATTGACTGTATTTTGTACAGAAAAGACCGGCTATAATATTATTCTTTACTCTTCAGATCACTCCTCGTTGATGCGAGTAGGAAACTGAATCTATCGATGAGTAATTGGTTAGTTAGATCCATAACTCCATGTCGGAGCAAGCTTACACGATGGAGGTCTGCCCTGTTTGAGCGCGGTACTACCGTGTCCTTATTTAGGCGTCCGGCCGTGGTTCAATCCATGATCCGGAGCAAGGAGGCATGGCAGGCAGTCACCTTTTTCTGTGAAGCAGTAATGCTAGTAAAGCAGGAGGCCGACAGCGTGAGAGTAAGGCAAACCTCACGCCTCAGCACTAAAACAATATACTCTTTCGCTATTTTTATAAATTAGCTAGTAAAATGATATTAATTTAACAAAACTAATTGGTTTGTTAAATTAATACCATTTTACTAGTATGAGTTTTGGAATTTATACATTCCCCTTAATTCCCAATCTCATGGTGTTATGCCTACATACGCACTAGCCTCGCGGTTTACCGCGCGACTGACCGCTTTACCAGTTTTTATATGCAACTGCTAGTGAGTGTAAGAAAGAAAGAAAGAAAGAAAAATAGTTTATTCACGCCAAGCATGACGCATAGGAATCAAACAACACTTACTACACTAAAAAATAACAAAAAATCGGGACAATATGCGTCACCTCCACGTAAAACGGTCATCGCTCAGCATTATGCTGGGACTCGTGTGCGAAACAGAGCCCCAGCGCTGGTTTTCAGCGACGACCGTCGCTGACAGAAAGACGTCTGCCGGGGCAGCACAAAAACTGTACATATGAGACAACACAAACCAAAACAAAAACAAAAACAAAAAAGGAATAACAAAAAAGAAAGACAAATGTACATTCCAAATGTGGTGTTGCGCAGGCGCAGGCAATGAGAACGCGCCCGACACTAAGTGGCACTGGCACACACAACTCAAAAGAGTTTTGTGATCTGTGCTGTGCGCACATGAAAAAAAATAAAAAAAAGAACATAAAAAAAGCACAAACTAAATCCATGGATCGTACTGCCATGCCCATAGTATCTATGCGCACGCCCAACCATAGATTAATATACTGGTACGCCCAACCTACAATATGGCCGCCGACAATATTATGCAATGCGAAAGAAGATCCTCCTGACGCGCAACTTACATAATAATATGATATGCCATTTCACAATACTCTGTGTACGCTCTGAACCGGTTGAAATGAAAAGCGGTTGCATATAAAACTGGAACCGCGCGGTTGACCGTCCCCGCGGCTGACCGCTAGAGCGCACGTAGGCTAAGATGCGGAAGTGGACCTAATGCCACTTGTAATAGCGATGGTTCACATTTTTGTTTTCCACCTTATGCCACAGAAATAATACAAAAAACTAAAAAGGGTCATGGTTCTTATTATAGTTGAGCTCGTTACAGTTCTAAATTTGAGCTACACGATAACTGAAAAAAACTTTGACTTTGACTTTGACCTCAAAATACTACCTCAGTATTAGCCTGCTTGGTCCTCATTATGTTTTCATCCGTACAGATTATATAGACTTTAAAAAAGACTTTGACCCCTGAGTTAGTTTTGGTGTTTCTTCTCAGAGTCCCCATCTAGTTTATACGTACCAAAAAAGATTGAAGGGTTAAGTTAAGTAAAGTTAAGTTATTAAGTTTCACCTATTCACAAAATAAAATCATAAACAGTTAACATTTTAAACAAAACTAACTATGTGATCTACAGATTGCTCCATACTTGAATGCTTGCATAACACGACAAAATGTTCTAAACAACAGACTATCTTCACACTTTTGGCGTCGTTCACGAAAAATTGTTCGTAATTATGGACACAACTTTTTTTTCAGGTTTGTTTTTTTTGTAACAGTTCGTAGATTGGTCCATAAAATGCAGCATCAAAGTCCCTTTAGCGATGTTCCCGTGGTGACGCGCAATTCACATGCTGTGACAATGGCGGTGCGTGTGTGCAGCTATTTGACAATGAGCACTGAGCAGTCTGCGTAGGCATGGTCCAAGTAAATCAAAATATCGATATTTTTTTTTTTAATTATCGATGATATTGAGACACTGCATGAAGGCACTGAAATAAGGTACACTGGTGGTGTCCTTTTTAATCACTACATATATTTTAAAAAAGAAAGTCCTCCACCGCGTCTGTCTATTCGTGATAAACTCAAAAACTACTGCACCGATTTTCATGCTGTTTTTACCAATGCAGAGAGTGGTTCTCGAGGAAGGTTTTAATATATAATTCGTCAAGAAGGCGAAGCCGCGGTATCAGCTAGTGTAAAATAAATGAATATTTTGATGTAGTAGGTATCAGGTTCTAAAATTGTTTTAAGCTTTACTGACAATTTCATATGGAATTATGTTCTGATGTTAATTATAAATTAAATTAAAATTACTGTTGTTTAACTCACAAAACTGTTGATTATTAAAAGTTTTTGTGAGATCATCATCACTTAACACGAGTTTGGGGATGTCCTTTTCACAATATAATTTATTCTGTCTTCATCACAAATTGTTTATTATAACTACTAACACTAGTAATAAGTTATAATAATTATTATTTACTAAAACGCTGGATCATTGCTGTCTGAAAATAAATAATAAAAAAAAGAATATCATCAATTGTGACAATATTAAAATTTAAACAGACAGATTATTTGAGAACGTATCAGTTTTGTTTGAACACGTTTACAAAAACAATTTCACGCACATATCTGATCCTTTGAACATGTTTCATAAAAATTTGACTTTTTATTTCCTGAATTTCATTTTAATATTTTTGGGAAACATGTTTTTTTTTTGTTTAAATACAAATACAAAAATGGGCTCGTGGCAAAAATACGTATCCATAAATTGCCGACTCAAAGCCGACCCCGAATTAGTTGAGTAAGAACTAGTATTGATACTTTTTGTAAATGTAAACTCGATATTTATCGACACATTTCTATCATTTTCCCATCCCTCAGTCTACGTGCGGGGCACGTCCCACATTACTCGCAACCTACAAACATCGCACAACTCAATGACGTGTGCAACGCTCTTACGACGCAGTTATGCTTTATGGGATCTAGTTCACTCGTTTTTGTGTATGTTGGCTATATTTCCTGAAAAGTATTTAGGTTACAAGCTGTGGAGAGAGGGTTCGAGTCATTGGCGATGAAAGGTAAGGCAGAAGCGGGAAAAATAACTCAATGGTCAGCCTTTCTTTCTGCACGACTCTGACTGAGTCAACGACTAGACGCTGAAAAGCATACCTTCTCGTACTTACTGCACCGATATCATAAGGTCGAAAACCATTGACAACCTCTATGCAAAAGTTTGTTTTTTGCCAAGGAACTAATGCTTCTAATTTTAATCAATCGCAATAATATGTCAAAAAAAAACTGGCCAAGTGCGAGTCAGACTCCCGCAAGAAGGGTTCCGTACCATTATTGTTTTATACGATTTATGACGTATTAAAAAAACTACTGACTAGATCTCGTTCAAACCAATTTTCGCTGGTAGTTTACATGGTAATATCTATCTATCTATATACTTATAATCTGTAGAGGGGTCAATTCTGTACATGAAATATATTTCCAAAATAACTATCAGGGGGTGATTAGGGATCGATACTGATCCCAAAAATGCAATCAGTGCAATTTTTGTCTGTCTGTCTGTCGGTCTGTCTGTCTGTCTGTCTGTCTGTCTGTCTGTCTGTCTGTCTGTCTGTATAACCGTTATAGAAACAAAAACTACTCGACGGATTTTAATGAAAATTGGTACAATTATTATTCATACTCCTGAGCAGGTTATAGTATACTTTTCATCACGCTACAATCAATTGGAGCAGAGCAGTGAAGGGAAATGTTGGGAAAACGGGAGAAGTTACTCCATTTTTTAAGCTTCCGTCGCGTGTGCAACCTTAATGGTGAAAGCTACATAGAAATCATGTATGACGGAAATGTTCTCCTTAAAATCATATAAAAAATATCCAACGAAAGCATATGTCTATCTTTTATGATTGACGAACAATAACACGTGTTAACTCCCGATAGCTTAGCAGTTCGAAGCTTTCCGATTGTATTTGTCTACTCTTACGTTTATAAAACTCTCAGTCGTCCCTAATTAACATTAATAAAAGTTAACATTATTAATTATTCCATAAAAATCATAGAAATCGGTATAGAAACACCAAAGTTGTACATGAAATACGCTATAATAAGCCATCGCGAGTGAATACTGAATCATGCAATAAGGATTATTTTTTTATAAGGTCGCGAACGCACAGGCAGGCGGCTAGCTTGGCGCCTAGAGGCTAGCGAGTAGCTTCGGAAAACGGCTTACGACAGTTTGCAATATCCTTTAATAATTATAATGTCGAAGGAAAGATGGTTATAATTTCGCTTTACACCAAACGAGTAATATTATAAATGTGAAAGTTTGGTTGTTTGTTACTCAATCACGCCAGAACGGCTTAACGGATCTTAATGAAATTTAGAACAAAGATAGATTATAGTCTGGAATAGCACATAAGCTACTTTTCATCCCGGGAATATGTTCCCTAGGGATCATGCGGGCGAAGCCGCTGGCAGAAGCTAGTACATCATATATTTTTTTCAGTTTTATCCTTCTCCTATTTTAAAAGTTACAGAGGGGGGGGGCACTGTTTACCACTTTGGAAGGATCTCTCTCGCAAACTATTTAGTTTAGAAAAAAATAATATTAGAAACCTCTATATCATTTTTGAAGACCTATCCATAGATACACACGTATGTGATCAATGAAAAAAAAAAATGAGTTTCAGTTCTAAGCAAAGACTATTGTTTTAAGTATGGGGACCCCTAAAATTTATAGTTTTTTTTTCTATTTTTGTGTGAAAATCTTGATGCGGTTCACGGAATACATCTACTTACCAAATTTCAACAGCATAGTTCTTATAGTTTCGGAGAAAAGTGGCTGTGATATACGGACGGATGGACAGATAGACAGACAGACAGACGGACAGACATGACGAATCTATAAGGGTTCCGTTTTTGCCATTTGGCTACGGAACCCTAAAAACTTCAATTTCCATAATTTTTTTGTCAAATTGCGACTGACATGCGAATACGTAAGTACTACATTGCTTAAAAAATAAGAACTCAGTGAGCCAATTCTATTAAGTTTCATATTCGCATCGTATTCGCATCTCATACGGAAACTGTCAAAATTAGTAGAAGAATTGGCTCTCCGATATTTGATTTAGGATCTTTCAGCCACATGAATTTCTGTTTGTGAAATTTAAATCCACTTCATAAACTTGGTCTTTATTTAAATGACGAAATACACAAGAACGTTACCTCAGAAAATCATGTAATTTTTTCATACCTACGCAAAAGCAACGACTGCAAAGAGACAGCCGTTCTTGGAATAATAAAATTGTTTCATTACATTCCGTTGCAGAGCCCTCATCGTTTAGATTGGGACATAATTATACGTAGCTTGAAGACATGAATGCAAAGTAATATCATGTTTTCCTCATATAACAACACATGAAGATTCTTAATAAATAAAAAATGTGCCTAAATTTTTTCGACGACGACACTCATTTTGTTATGAAACTGAGTTACTTTGGAGTAAAAATGTTTCATTTTTTGTAGCGTATTAGTCGCTTGTAATATTCCGTAAATGCCGAGATCTAAAAAGAAGAAAAATGTCAGAGTAATGACGTAAAATTAGGAGGCTATATAGATGCTGTTTATTTGAGCGAATGTTTTTAAAATTGGAACTCTGAAATTTGTTTAGGTACTTTGTTAACGAGGTAGGATCTAAATTTCATGAACGAAATGTGTTGCACAACACTAGAATCACTGATTGCTATATATTTTTTTCTTATTTTGTTAGCTCTTAAATTGGTGGATGACGCATTAGGTAGTTGTAGTTTTTTGTGATTTGCTCATAAATTGGTGGATAACGCACAGGATTAGTCGTATTTTTTGTGATTTGCTCTTAAATTGGTGGATGACGCACAGGATTAGTCGTATTTTTTGTGATTTGCTCTTAAATTGGTGAATGACGCACAGGATTAGTCGTATTTTTTGTGATTTGCTCTTAAATTGGTGGATGACGCACAGGATTAGTCGTATTTTTTGTGATTTGCTCTTAAATTGGTGGATGACGCACAGGATTAGTCGTATTTTTTGTGATTTGCTCTTAAATTGGTGGATGACGCACAGGATTAGTCGTATTTTTTGTGATTTGCTCATTGGTGGATGACGCACAGAATTAGTCGTATTTTTTGTGATTTGCTCTTAAATTGGTGGATGACGCACAGAATTAGTCGTATTTTTTGTGATTTGCTCTTAAATTGGTGGATGACGCACAGGATTAGTCGTATTTTTTGTGATTTGCTCTTAAATTGGTGGATGACGCACAGGATTAGTCGAATTTTTTGTGATTTGCTCTTAAATTGGTGGATGACGCACAGGATTAGTCGTATTTTTTGTGATTTGCTCTTAAATTGGTGGATGACGCACAGAATTAGTCGTATTTTTTGTGATTTGCTCTTAAATTGGTGGATGACGCACAGGATTAGTCGTATAGCTCTTAAATTCGTGGATGACGCACAGGATTAGTCGTATTTTTTTGTGATTTGCTCTTAAATTGGTGGATGACGCACAGGACCGGTCGTTGTGACGACACTTGGGGGGGGGGGACAGGTCCAGCAATGGATGCCTTTCGGCTGATATGATGTTGGACGAATGTTAATTTTCCTTTCAGACTTTAGACCAATAGCCGTACTGGTAATATTATATTCTGGTTCCTGCTTGAGATCAAGGGAAGTTGAAAATGTGTACTTTTCTTAGGCTTAGTTTCTTTTAGAGATATTTCTTCGCGCGTTTTCTTTTTATCTCAGAAGAAATGTATCCATTAAGTTGTGGAGATGAAGGTGAATTTGCCATGTTCAGTTTTAGATTGTTGCTTGCGACCCGCGGCGGTGTAAATTGAGCCTTACTCTTTTACTGTTTTTTCTGGCAGTATTTTAATCAGATCAATTTCGTTTTGGGGTCCATGACATTTTCTCCTTTATTCGTCCCTCTCGATTTTCAGGAGATGCAGTGCTTGGAATTAATTAAAAGAACATGCATCTACAAAAAAAATAGAAATAACTGGAGTCATGACATTTAAGTAACGAGAAAATTTCACGCAACAGAATCGAAACCTAACCCAACTCCTAACACGCCTCAAAACACGGCCTCTACGAGTCAAGGTATCTCCCAAATTCCATAGACATTGAAATTCTAACCCAATGAAATCCCCTATCCAAGCGGTATTTGGTATGCAAATGAATGTCTACTGCATCCCGATACAAATCATGCGAGTAACGGGCCCACGGCGAATCAGTTTCGTATGTGATACGAATAAAGCGATGAGTGTTTATTTCTTGGCTTCGGGGTTCATTTCTAATTTTGGCCGTGTTAAGTGTTGCTCGGGCTTCAGTTAGAGATTTGGCATTCAATAGGCACCTAATTTCTTTTTCGGCTACTGAGGCCCTAAAGCGGCGCAAATACTGTAACCTTATTGTTAATTACAGTTTTGAGCTGTTTGGGGTCGTAACGCTTGAGTCATGGGGTCCGAGTGTGCGTCTCCTTTTTAAGAACAATCTCGTCGACTAATCGATACTGGCTTGCTCGTTCTTCGCTCAAAGAATTAGCATTGCCATTCAACGTGGCAATGCTCCCAGTCTTCTGGGCACGTTTCCGGATGACAGCGATGCGGAGGAATTCTTCGACACCTAAGCTTGTCTTTGTATATTCATTCGTATATAATTAGGTTTATTAGTTTTTCTTGTGTAAAGTGGGTTATAATTACCTTAATAAATGATATTACAAAAAAAAATCGTCTTCTTCACCCCTACTTTCTCTCTTCTTCATTGCTGAAGGTTGTACGCGTCTTGGATAGCTTTTACTGATTCACTGATGACCTGCTTCCAACCCATTTTGTCTTCAACTCTTCGCAAGGCAGTCGTCACTTAGAGTCCTGCTTAAGATCGGACCAACGAGCTTCGCGTATACCTAATTTTCTGCTGCATTTTGAAGGAAAATACATTTACTATTTGGGTCTGTGTGGCTTGTGAGAGATTTGTGTGCTTTTGTATTCAGGTGTTTTGTTTTTCAAGGGTAAAGATTTTTTATTTCGATTTCCTGAATGCAGCTTAGTTTCTATAATATTAAGAATCGTCCATCAATACTAAGTATAATCGTATGAGTGCCCACCGGATACTTTACGCCAGTCATGTGTTCTATGAATTGGTGGTAATTCTAATACCGCTTGCCATTATATTTCACCATTTTGATGTCTTGTTGTTATGTTTGCTTGAAAGTCTTTGATTGGTTTAACAAGCTGCACGGTTGGCGCAGTGCTTGAGCGATGGACTGCTGCGCAGCATGTCGCGTGTTCGATTCCCGCACGGAACAAATATTTGTAAGACCTACAAGTATTTGTTCCGAGTCTGGGTGTTTTTCTATCTTATGTATGTATTTACAAAAAAAATGTATATAAGTAGTTTATCAGCCATATCGTTACCATACCACAAGCATTAGGTTGCTTAGCTTGGGACTATATGGCGTTGTGTGAAATGTCCAAGGATATTATTATTATTGCTTAACTATCATGAATATATAACTTTTTAGAAAATAAATCTAGCCTTAGCTTTGATCAGTGAAATAATATTATCAATAATTTCTTCTAGAGATACCCGTTACCAAACATCTAACTTTCAAGCCTGTTTTTTCCCACAGCTGGGCAATTTCTTTTTCTCACCAATCTGTATATTGCAGTATGAACCATTTTTTGATGGGAATCGAGCTCGTTGTTGGTCTGCCGTGATGTCGTACAAACACTGGTACCAACATTTTACTTTTTAAACTACATCATCATCTGCCTAGCCTTTTCCCAACTATGTTGGGATCGGCTTCCAGCCAAACCGGATTTAGCTGAGTACCAGTATTTTACGCGGAGCGGCTGCCTACCAGACCTCCACAACCCATTAACTGGGTAAAAACGGTACTTCATGGTTAGACTGGATCCAGATTAACTGGCTTCTGACTATCCGTAACGACTGCCAAAGATCTACAAATGACAGCCGGGATCAACAGCTTAACGTGCTTTCCGAGGCACGGAGGAACTCGGCATGTTAAGATGGTCACCCATCCACAGATCAACCCTGGCAAGCGTTGCTTAACCTTGAACATCGAGCCGTGCAGCTGTTGTTATTTAGCCACGAGCTCCTCTAACAAACAAGCGTACGAACATTTTAAACCACATTAGCCTCAACTGGTTACTTACTGAAGTATTACCTTACTAAAGTAGAAGTAGAAAGCAATTTGAATGTCTCCAATATTATTTACCTCTGGTTCCTCTATGATCCTCACCTGTAGCTACATCTATAGGTACACCTCCGTCTCCCAAGCTCCCTTTGCCCATAATATCTCAAACCACAGACATTAACATAGCACAGGTCTGATTTATTCATCGTCGGGTAGGTCACGTTTCTAATGTTAATACAGAGGGCCGTTTGAGACTGCGTATCAAAGAATTTGACGCCCGTTACGTGGTACGTGATTGTACTGAATTTTTCTGAAAAGTAGTTTGGTAGGTTAGGGCAGAAAAAATGCCAAAAGTAGAATAAAAACCAATCATGTAACAAACAAATCGTGTATGGAATACTGCTCTCATCTTTGGGACGGATCTGCCAGATACCAGCTTGATGCCCTCGAGTCAATTGAAAAACGAGCCAAGAGGATCATCGGTGATGATAAGCTCGTCGAATCGAAGCTCCAAAGTCTTGAGCATCGACGCCGAGTTGCTGGCCTGACGGTTTTCTATCGTTTACATTTTGGGGAGTGTGCGACGGAATTGCATAACTTAATTCCGCCAAGCCCGTTCCACCATCGGACCACAAGACGTACGGCGATGTACCACCGGTACATGGTGGACATCCCACCTATACGCACAAAACGTTTTGGGAATACATTCATTGTGTGTGCAGCTAAGGAGTGGAATTCCCTGCCTGAGTCTGTGTTTCCTGATAGCTACAACCTGGGAGTCTTTAAGTCAAAAGTGAATAGGTTACTTCTAGGCAAGCGTGCTCCACCTTAGACCGCATCATCGCTGAACATCAGGTGAGATAGCGGTCAAACGTACGCCTATAAATATTTAAAAGAAAAAAAAAAATGTGCGAGTCGAAATCTCCCACGAAGATATTCGAACCAAATGTTCCCTTTAATTTTTTGACAGTCAGACAGACGGACGGACAGCGAAGGCCTAATCATACAGCTTCGTTTGTTACCCTTTGGGTTTGGAAGCCTAATTAGTGTTTTATTAGTCAAATCTATACGAATATTATAAAGCTGAAGAGTTTGTTTGTTTACTTGAACGCGCTAATCTCAGGAAATACTGGTCCGATTTAAAAAAATCTTTCAGTTTTAGATAGCCCATTTATCGAGGAAGGCTATAGGCTATATCATCACGCTAACAAACTGGAGCGGAGCATTAATGGAAGATGTGACGCAGACGAAGTTGCGCGGGTCAACTGGTTATTCATGTAAATGTATATACATATTTGTAGGCTATCTCTATCCATTCCAGATTGCCTGGATGAGATCGCGGAGTGCGATGAGGCTGCTAATTGTATGTTTTTTAGTTCAAGGTTTTCTTTATAAATTTTTTATTTGGTGTACAATAAAGTATACATAAATAAATAATAAATAAATACAAAAATATTTTTTTTGATGGTACTTAAAACAGAAAAAAAAAATATGGTGGTGGCGGTCACGGCTCCAGGCAGAGAAACCTGCTGACAATAGGGGCCGCGTGCGCATAAATTATTTTATATTTCGATTCGACATAAAATTGGGCAAAGCCGTTGACAGAGCTGAAATAATTATTTTGTAACTTATATTTTTTTAGTATTTACATTGATTCGTCCTTTATGATCATCAATGCTGATAGTGTCCGACCGAAACAAGATTTTTAGTCAAAATAAAGACCAACTAAAACGACTAGTTATCGTTTGAGTTGCTCTTTATTTTGAACATTATATTTGTGTTCAGAAACCGTTATGTGATTCTATAAATTCGTATGAATACATGAAATATCTTACTGTTTCATTGATTTCAAAAACTGTTTCGAAGAACAATTACTTTTAAGATAAGAATGACATTGTTCATTTGTAAAAGGTAATCTCTGTGGTTACTGGTTTAAACAAAACATTAATTGACAGAAAGTTACACTATCGCTGATTGTCTTAGGCTTCTGAAACTTAAATTTATACTCATATATATATATACTGGAAATAGGGTCTGTGAGTGTGTTTAGTTGCAGAAAAACTGACTGCTCTTGTCACTAGCGCGGCAGAATTAATTTCATCCATTTGACTGACAAACTTTGACTATTCTAATGATGTACATGGCCCAATGATTACATTTTTTTTTTATCTTCTTTTCTCGTTTGTCCTATATAATTTTAATATTTTTACACATTGATATTTTTATATTCTCATTTATTGTGTACTTTGACATGAATGTTTACTTTTTAAAGTAATCTATAATATTATTTTTATTTTTTATTTTTTTTTACATGAATACTTTTTAAAGTAGTGTAACGTGTAAAGTAGTAAAGTATTATCATTATTATTTATTTAATTCACTATTGTGAATATGGGGACTATGTGGGTTATTATTTTCTTTTGTTCTCTTTAAAGTATTTTGAACGTCGTCTGGCAGTTTGAGTACTTTTGTGACCTACCCAAATGTCCTTTCATTGGTAGTGTTTGTCGAGTCGTTCAGCTCCTTTTGGTTCTAAGTTGAGCTTTTCGACTACTGACCAAGGCTTGCCTTGACTGGACAGGCCCACTCAAATCTGTGTGGTTCTTTTCGGGGATAAATATAATGACCACCATAAAATGCTTTGATACCCTTAGTTTTGTAACCAAAATATCTACTTAACACCAGAAAAATAAAGTCTAAAAATACAATAGTACCAGCTATTTTAGTCACGATTCCACTTTAAATTGTATTCGACTACCAAAATTAGTAAATGATCACCAAATCTTAGCGAGCAAATTAATATTCAGTTAGTATAATATTCAAATTCTATAGTAACGTGTCTGCGTCAGATCCCCTCTATGGCTGGTGAAACATGTGGGTTAGGTTAGGTTAGAACCATGACCATTATCGCGCGCGAAGGCGAGCGAGCGAAGCGAGCGTGCCGCGTTAGCGGCCGCCGAGCGCCAGATTGTTTAAATTTTGGTGATCATTTACTATTTTTGGGTTACTCATGATTTACTTGGAGTCATTTTACTTAAATGGGATAGCAAAGTGTTAAAACTTTGGTTATAATTTTACATTAAAATGCGAGTTTCATTTTGGTGATCATTTAATACTTTTGTCTGCTATTTGTTACTATATCTGGTGGTAAGTTAAACAGAAGCCGTTCTTTTCTCATAAGACCATCTCAGACACTGATCTGCATGGTCCTCATATAACGTATTGGTCCATTTGAAAAAAAAAAATGTATTCGTAATGAAACTGTTTATTATATCATTGACACCATACCAAAGGACAACAGTACAACACCGTCAATCTTGCCTTATTGCCCCAACCAATTTAGCAAACACTGCGCCACTGTATCACCCCATTCAAACATTATACCTATAGATGCCATACCATTATCTAATCCAATTGATCGCTTATCTCCATTCGGCCGCAAGGGAATGATGTGTACTGTTGTAGTCATGATGAATGATAATGATAGCCTCTAGCTGCTAACGTTGGAGCTGCAACGTTTAAACTGAAGCTATGCGATTATGCCTTTAGTCTAGCTATACTTATGTATAGCTAGTCTAAAAGTTGCGAGCAATTAGACGTACCGCAGGTTAACCAGCGATACAGTGCGATTTTTCTATCTTTGCGTATGGGAAGTACGTCGCAATTGGTGGCGCAGGATGTCAATTTGACAAGAAACATAGAACAGCGCATGCGCGGGTAGGTAGCGCATGGCGTCTCAGTCCCTCGTATACGTTCGATGCATACTTGTGTCTCACTTACTCAATGCAATACGACTGTTGATGCGAAAAGTGTTTGACGTTGTTATTAAGAGAAGAGAAGAGAAGAGAAGAGAAGAGCAGAGAAGAGAAGAGAAGAGAAGAGATTTCTTAAGAAATAAGCATCATCTTTGTACCTACTTTTCTGTTTCCTTTTTTTTTATATCGTCCTCCCGCTCTGAGCAGAAAGGAAAGGAGTGACTCAGACTCTTACTAACTTAAACCCACTTGCGTTCTAATTCGACCAAATCCACAAGCCTGGCAAGTACCGGAGTTGCGGGCCCCGGCCATTATGCTGACATCTATTTCAAAAGCACGTGGAACACAACGACCTGGGTCTGGTCCTTATCGGACTTCGAGCCACCGATCGCTCGCCGTTCGCAAAGGCGGGCACTGTAGCATAGCATAGTAAATTTGGTTCTATAGTTACTCAGTGTCTTAATTAGGTAACCTGCGGAATGTGACTCGTCAAGTTTTTCTGTATGGCACTGTAGCACAGTATTGATTTCATAGTTTCAGTTCTTTAGCCTTTTCCATGGATTACAGGGATAGTGAAATGATTGTTACTTTAACAAATATCTTGGCAGTGTGTGGAATTCGAGCTATTTTTTGCCAGCTAGCTTTAATTGTTAATGTTAGTGAGATAGTTTCTGTTTTATAAATGAAAATAGACATATAACTTGTGAACTGCACTGGAAATTTCCAAACGGAAAACCTTACACTATTTGCTTAACGTTATAATCAAACCTAAGTCTTCATGCTCCCCAACTTTGTTTGCAATCGATCAGCGTTAGACAGCCAACTCATAAAACAAATTAATAAAACAGAAAACCTCATAACATTTTGTACGTACTATGTTTAGATGGATTATTTTACATCAACCATTTCCATAATCGAGCCGCAATACATAAATAATTCAACATCTGCCTGGTGACCAATAAACATTGAATAATATCTCAACGAAAAGTTTCAAGAAATGCTAAACTGTCTCGGAACCAGCGGAAATTATTCAAAAGCAAAAAAAAAAAGGAAGAAAACAGCCTGTTTAGTTGTGCTGGAAGGAAATAAAGTTTCAAGATCAATTTATTATTGGAAGTAATATTTTGGAGCCGTTTGGGATCAAACTCTCGGGTTGTGGGGTCCGAGTGCCCATAACTTGTTTAAAAATCTGCTAAGACGGTTAATTGACGCTACGCGTGACCCAAGGGCTGGCTTTTACCTTGGTCAGAGGAATGGAATGGAATGGAATGGAATGGAATGGAATGGAATGGAATGGAATGGAATGGAATGGAATGGAATGGAATGGAATGGAATGGAATGGAATGGAATGGAATGGAATGGAATGGAATGGAATGGAATGGAATGGAATGGAATGGAATGGAATGGAATGGAATGGAATGAAATGAAATGAAATGAAATGAAATGAAATGAAATGAAATGAAATGAAATGAAATGAAATGAAATGAAATGAAATGAAATGAAATGAAATGAAATGAAATGAAATGAAATGAAATGAAATGAAATGAAATGAAATGAAATGAAAATGGAATGAAATGAAATGAAATGAAATGAAATGAAAATGGAATGAAATGAAATGAAATGAAATGAAATGAAATGAAATGAAATGAAATGAAATGAAATGAAATGAAATGAAATGAAATGAAATGAAATGAAATGAAATGAAAATGGAATGAAAATGGAATGGAATGGAATGGAATGGAATGGAATGGAATGGAATAGGATAGGATAGGATAGGATAGGATAGGATAGGATAGGATAGGATAGGATAGGATAGGATAGGATAGGATGACGCGCTCGGTCCAGTCCTCCGGGATTGGCTCGAGCGGCCGCACGGCTTCCTCTCCTTCCGTCTGGTGCAGGTGTTGTCAGGCCACGGCTGTTTCGGCACTCACCTGCACCGGATCGGGAGGGAGGAGACACCGGCGTGTCACGACTGCGGCGCGGCGGAGGACACGGCGCAGCACACACTGGAGGTGTGCCCAGCTTGGTCCGAGCCGCGTCGCAGTCTCACTGCGGAGATCGGACAGGACCTCTCCCTTCCCAGCGTGGTCAGATGCATGCTGGGGAGTGAGGAGTCCTGGGCCGCGGTCGCCTCCTTTTGCGAGGATGTCATCTCGCAGAAGGAGGCGGCGGAGCGCGCGCGGGAGGACGACCCTCTCGCTGCGCCGCTCCGCAGACGAAGGCGAGGTCGGAGAAGACGCCCTCTTCTCCCTCCTCGCGGTGGTGATGGGCGGGCGACAGGCGCGGGGGCGCCTCCGCCCGCGTTGCACACGTCACCACCATCGTCGGAGGTTCCCGGCCCTCCCCCAACGGGGGGGGCGTGAAGGGCCCGCTAAGGCGGGCGGTCGTCGGAGGTGGACTGGACGTAAAGGCTACGCCGATCTCCCAGTCCACCCCCACTATGACGTTGCGGGAATTTCGTTGCTGGGTTGTTTTAGTGGGTATACCGGGCTTGCCCGGGGAGTCCCACATACCCCTCCCACTCCCCCGAGTGAGAGGGTATGCGTAACGCATTTTTTCCCAGCCGAAAAAAAAAAAAAAAAAAAAAAGGATAGGATAGGATAGGATAGGATAGGATAGGATAGGATAGGATAGGATAGGATAGGATAGGATAGGATAGGATAGGATAGGATAGGATAGGATAGGATAGGATAGGATAGGATAGGATAGGATAGGATAGGATAGGATAGGATAGGATAGGATAGGATAGGATAGGATAGGATAGGATAGGATAGGATAGGATAGGATAGGATAGGATAGGATAGGATAGGATAGGATAGGATAGGATAGGATAGGATAGGATAGGATAGGATAGGATAGGATAGGATAGGATAGGATAGGATAGGATAGGATAGGATAGGATAGGATAGGATAGGATAGGATAGGATAGGATAGGATAGGATAGGATAGGATAGGATAGGATAGGATAGGATAGGATAGGATAGGATAGGATAGGATAGGATAGGATAGGATAGGATAGGATAGGATAGGATAGGATAGGATAGGATAGGATAGGATAGGATAGGATAGGATAGGATAGGATAGGATAGGATAGGATAGGATAGGATAGGATAGGATAGGATAGGATAGGATAGGATAGGATAGGATAGGATAGGATAGGATAGGATAGGATAGGATAGGATAGGATAGGATAGGATAGGATAGGATAGGATAGGATAGGATAGGATAGGATAGGATAGGATAGGATAGGATAGGATAGGATAGGATAGGATAGGATAGGATAGGATAGGATAGGATAGGATAGGATAGGATAGGATAGGATAGGATAGGATAGGATAGGATAGGATAGGATAGGATAGGATAGGATAGGATAGGATAGGATAGGATAGGATAGGATAGGATAGGATAGGATAGGATAGGATAGGATAGGATAGGATAGGATAGGATAGGATAGGATAGGATAGGATAGAATAGAATAGAATAGAATAGAATAGAATGGAATGGAATAGAATGGAATAGAATAGAATAGAATAGAATAGAATGGAATAGAATGGAATAGAATGGAATGGAATGGAATGGAATGGAATGGAATGGAATGGAATGGAATGGAATGGAATGGAATGGAATGGAATGGAATGGAATGGAATGGAATGGAATGGAATGGAATGGAATGGAATGGAATGGAATGGAATGGAATGGAATGGAATGGAATGGAATGGAATGGAGTGGAATGGAATGGAATGGAATGGAATGTAACAGAACAGAACAGAACAGAAAATAACAGAACAGAACAGAACAGAATAGAATAGAATAGAACAGTATAGAACAGTCTAGAACAGTCTAGAACAGAATAGAATTAAATAGAAAACATTTATTCGACACAGACACAACACAACAGCAAAAACACATAACAGACGATGATGATGATTTGTTGTGCAATGAATTTAGGTCAGCAACACAGGCTCGAAACCTCGAAACTTTATTTAAAAGCACAATCTTTAAGAAGTGTATATCTGGATATTGCTGCGAATCCTGCTAACAAATCTAAAAATATCTGTGACGAACACAGTTTTTTTAAACTTAAATTTATAGCTCGCCGAACGAAAGCCAAAAACTGCCAATTAGAGGAGAATTACAGAAGAAATTGATCGTGCTTTGAATTCGTGTATTTAAGCGAATTTTGGCATACTTATAGGAAATTGTATTTCATAGCAATAACGTAAAAGTACTGTTGCACGGGGCTGAAACTATCGGGGTTGAGTGTACCAGGTTTTTTGAAATAAGCAATTATAGTTAATTTTGTTGAAATATAAAGGGCGCCAAATGTACGAGTGGCCTGGGGCGCTTAGATGGTTAAAGCCGGCCCTGCTCATTTCACCTAAGTTCTATCTCATAATCTAATCTAATCTAATCTCATTGAGATGCTTACAGAATAGGGTAGATGACAAAACTAATTATCCCATCAGATAGATATCCAATATTGGACACGTACATGTTTTTTATTTTTTCACGTAACCAAAAAATTAAGCCATATACTGTGGTTCACTCATAATCTTTGATTCGTTTTATCTTCGTAATTTTTTTATTGATTCGATAAAGCAAAAACTACGTTGTCAATATTTTTCGAAAATCTAAATTGCGTATTAAATATAATTATATTTTTTTTACTCAGGAATCATCCCTATTGCACTAAAGTAGCTTTTACTACCACTTTACAAAATAATCCGTCAAAAAGATATTCAGGTTTATAAAGTCTAATAATATTTAATTTCTAATCGCGACGTGCTGAGGCAGGCAAAACCATAATCCTTTTTTTGAAAAGACTAGCACCAAATTTAATGCCCCGTAAATATAACGTGTATTGAATATTAAACGAAATTCAGAAAGGAACGGCAGTAACGTTTATTGTGTTTTTATAAAAGTCGGTCTGGAATTAGGAACTTAACAATATTTTGATTCTGACAGTTGTGTTAATAGATTGTTTGACATTCAGGTAATTTAAAATTCTTCCTGATTTTCAAATGCATTCTCCAGGGAATAAACACAAATAACATGAAGCTCGTGGCTAGATGATATCAGCCGCACGGTTCGATCTTCCAGATGAAGCAATGCTTGCCAAGGTTGGTCTGTGGATGGGTGACCATTTTAACATACCGAGTTTCCTCCGTGCCTCAGAAAGCACATTAAGCCGTTGGTCCCAGCTGTCATTTTGGCATCTTTGGCAGTCGTTACGGATAGTCAGAAGCCAGTTAATCTGACTCCAGTCTTGTCATGAAGTACCGTGTTACCCAGTTAATGGGTTGTGGAAGTCTGGTAGGCAACCGTTCCGCGTAAAATACTGGCACTCAGCTAAATCCGATTTGACTGGAAGCCGACCCCCATATAATTATGTAGTTGGGAAAAGGCTAGGCAGATGATGAATATGACATGTCAGTGAGCCAATACTTAACTAGCACTGTTGAACGCTACATTTTCTATAAGCCAGAATCTTTAATCGGTGTATAAAATTCTTCCGTTACTGAGTGACAGACTGACAGACAGCGCACAGCCGAAACTACTGTACCCAGAAAGCTGAAATTTGGCATGTAGCATCTCTACACTCCATAAAGGAGCAATGAGAGAGGATGTCCCGAAATTCCTACGGGAACGGGAAAAAACAGGATATGCGCGTACGATGTCGCGGTCAAAAACTAGTCTTGCTATATCAAGTGACTGCTAAGAGAGAAGCACTGAAACCATATACTGGACAAGTCTTGGACAATGGTTCAGCAGAATAGCTACCCAGAGACCAAATGTTGCAGAAAAAGTGAAAAATTCAGATTCGAAATTGATATGCAACAGTCAAACTGTTTGTAACGATTGGAATCTGTAAATGCTTCTACCCCACCATCAAAATTCAACCACCACAAAAATAATCAGACTACCTGATTCTTTTTGTGGCGGTTGCCCACCGGACTAAAACGGGCGATTTTTTTTTTCAACAAAAATTATCAGGCACAGCCTTAAGCTTCGCAAGCGCTATGTAAATGCCTGGTCACTGAATAGGGATGTCGGCTGCATCGGCTTGCAAATTGCGGATTCCCTGTGTCTACATATGCTGTAATACTGCTCTCATAACCTTCGGATTACTAGCCCTGTTGGAGCTTGCTTGTTGTATTTAGGTTTACTAGGGATTAAGAAACATGCATTGCTTTCTTCTTTGTGTTAGGTAGATGTTATACTAAATAAAATTATCGAAAAAACATAATACCTATACTTTTTTTTTAAGGATGGGAAATCATCAAATGACTGCTCCCGCTCTGAGCAAAGCAGGAGCAGCACTTTCAAATGTGGACATATTTTTTTGCCTTTATCTCTTACACTAACTGACCCACACAACTTCGTCTGCATCACATTTTCCATTGTTGCTCCGCTCCTATTTGTCTTAGCGTAATGATATATATAGCTTACACAGCTATATGCTGGCACTAGCTTCTGCCCGCGACTTCGTACGCGTTCCCGTGGGATAAAATAGCCTTTGTGTTATTTCAGACCATAATCTATCCCTGTCCCAAATTTCACCCCGATCCCTTCAGCCGTTTTGACGTGATTGAGTAACAAACCTACACACAAACTCACAAATTTTCGCATTTATTATATTAAATAACAGCAGAAATCGTAATATTTTAATTTCGCCATAACTTCAAATCCAAACGTCCGATTTTAATCATTCAAAGACCAAATATTATCTACATAAACTGTACTTAGTGATGAAATACTTTATTTTGATACGGATTAATAGCATGAGTAAAATAAACGCGTTTAAATTTAGTAAAAAAAAATCAAGATTTTTAAATAAAAAAATGGTTGTTGTGCCTCACTCGACATAGATAGGTAGGTACAGTGTGTCGCGGACTTTTTTGTAGATATTTATAAGATCTACAATTAATTAGAACAATTTATGGTTCTATCTTTTATAGTTTAGGCAGCGTACGCAAAATAAGTAACTTTTCTGGTTGATTTTTACACCTTGTGTCCGAAAAACCCAAATATCTTACGGAACCCTATTTTTCCAAAATAAAATATAGCCTATGTTACTCGTGGATAATGAAGCTTTCAAATGGTGAAAGAATATTTAAAATCGGTCCAGTAGTTTTTGAGCCTATTCATTACAATCAAACAAACAAACACAAAGTTTTCCTCTTTATATGTATTATTAGTGTAGATATTGCAAACTGTCGTAAGGCGTTTTACGAAGCTACTCGCTAGCCTATAATGCGTTCGCGACCATGGCTTATTATTAGCGTATTTCATGTATAACTTTGGTGTTTCTATACCGATTTCTATGACTCTTTTTATGTAATAGTTAATATAACTTTAATTAGGGACGACTGAGAGTTTTATAAACGTAAGAGTAGACAAATATAATCAGAAAGCTTCGAACTGCTAAGCTATCGGGAGTTACACGTGTTATTGTTCGTCAAACATAAAAGATAGACATAATTATGCTGTCGTTGGATATTTTTTATATAATTTTAAGGAGAACATTTCCGTCATACATGATTTCTGTGTAGCTTTCACCGTTAAGATTGCACACGCGACGGAAGCTTAAAAAATGGAGTAACTTCTCCCGTTTTCGCAACATTTCCCTTCACTGCTCTGCTCCTATTGATTGTAGCGTGATAAAAAGTATACTATAACCTGCTCAGGAGTATGAATAATAATTGTACCAAGTTTCGTTAAAATCCGTCGAGTAGTTTTTGTTTCTATAACGGTTATACAGACAGACAGACAGACAGACAGACAGACAGACAGACAAAAATTGTACTGATTGCATTTTTGGCATCAGTATCGATCCCTAATCACCCCCTGATAGTTATTTTGGAAATATATTTCATGTACAGAATTGACCTCTCTACAGATTTATTATAAGTATAGATATAGATATAGATAGATATAGATATAGATAGATAGCTGATGATATAGCTAGCTACAGCCTTCCTCGATAAATGGGCTATCTAACACTGAAAGAATTTTTCAAATCGGACCAGTAGTTCCTGAGATTAGAGCGTTCAACCAAACAAATAAACAAACTCTTCTGCTTTATAATATTAGTATAGATTAGTATATATATAGGTCATGAAATTTTGTAACACAGTCTTATCCATATGCGACAAGAACTTGTCCTAAAATTTCAGAACAAAGAACAACACCAATTTTTTCCGGCCCAAAAGTTCTGTATCATGACCGTAATATCCAAATTCGAATATTTTTTTTTTAAAGAGCATATTTTGCAAATCGCCCTTCATTTTCGCTTTCTCATTGTTAAAATGGTCACTTAAATAAAAGAAATACTCACTGCTATACTCCTGTTACTACTTTTTGAAAGGTCTTTTTGTGGCCGTTATAAAAACGTTAAACGTATTATCCTCAAAATTTGTAGATACCGTCGCCGTCGTATTGACAAACTGTAATGCTTTTAAAAATTCTTTGCAGTGATGATATCTCAACTCCATAGTGTTTTTAAATGTGCTCCACGCTTTGTATGAAAATAGGTTGATACATTCGTTATCGCATAGTCGCTTCAAATCTTTATCAGGGAACTTTATTAAGAAGTGTTTTTAAATTAAAAAAAAAAGAAATTCAGTTCAGGCGTCTTCGAGTAATCGGGAAATATACATAAAATAGTTCAAAGAATTTGAGAACTTCTTCTTTTTTGAATTCGGTTAATATTATTTTTATGAGCTTGTTCTGTCTTACTGCAGGGCAAAGGCCTTCCTTCCCTTCTTCCACTTTCTTCGTTCTTCTGCGGTCTTCGGAAGACAATTAAAAACTTTCTTCATTCCAGAAATATTAATGCAACAATTCGATATTTTGCTATTCAATACAAAAACGTTTTTAAATTCCAATCAAACCGTTTGTTTCTGATCGCATTTAAAACCAAGAGCTCAAGCAAATACATTGAAAAAAGGTTAAAAAAAATAACAGCATAAAACCCAGACGTTACAAAAAGACGAGAGAACCAAACGAGAGGAAACGATGTTGAAAAGAAATTCAATAAGCAGAGGGTAAATCATAATGTAACGATGCCTCGCTTGCACGACTTTAAGGAGAATATTCAAGTTGGAAAAATCTGTGGTGCAATAAGAAAGTAAAGTAAAAACGAGTGCCAAAACACGCATTGCATAAACACGTGCGAATCATTTGTGACGTCACGTCTGAACCTGAGGCTCATAACAAAAAGAAGACGAAGCCAGCGGATCGTCATCATATCAGCCGAAAGAAGTCCACTGCTGTACATAGACCTACTCCAAGTGTCACCTCAACAACCGGTCCTGTCACTTCTGACTAATGTGATGGTAACTGCTTAAACACACACTTAATATTAGGAAGAGATTTATGAAGAAGTTTGGATCTCGCGCCAATGTCAGAATTTAATTTAATTGTATGAAAAACCTTTGTCTCTGTTGGTGGGTATGTAGGTAATGGCGAGGCATTAAATGTATACTCCTAAAACAGTGACACTAAGGTGAAGAAATAAAATTGAACAGAACAGTTTCTCAGATCTTTTGTATTTGTCAGATGCCTCTCACTTTTGAACTCTAGATTAAATTACTGAAAAGCTTCTGCTAAATCTTTTGAGATTTGAACAGAAACCAAATAAACATGATTTCTTTATTTTTGATAGGCTTGAGTTTGATCTCAATCACCTTTTTTTATTTGAGATGGATTTGCTATCGACTCTAGGTTAGAGATGACAGAGACAAAAGTCTACAATGGAGCGAGCTTACCCAAACGTAGCCTATTCACTCTAACTTTGAAGAGATTAGGGTTGTTAGCGTTCGGAAACACAAACACAGGCAGAGAGTTCCACTCCTTTGCTGTGCGCATTATGAAAGACGCTTGGAAACGCTTAGTGCGAATTTGTGGAAGAACAAGGATGGTAAGTTGCCACTGCAACTGCCCCCTTCTACCACTCGTCTAGATTTCCTATAGTAGAAGGGGGCTGGTGGGGTGAGGTCGTGGAGTTCTTGGGCACACTCTCCGAAGTACAATCTGTAGAAGACCGACAAGCAGGCAACCTTGCGGCGATGAGCCATGCTGTGTATCCACCAGTTTTAGGTCACCAATAAGCCTATTAGCTCTGAATTCCACTGAGTCAAGCGCGGCCAGCTGATACTTAGCTGAGCCTTCCAAAAGGTGGCTGCAATACTCCATGCAGGTTCGGACTAGTGCTTTGTATCAAGTTAAAAGCTGTCCAGGCCTGAAGTATCGCTTCACCCTATTTAGGCTACCTGATGGAAGGCGAAGATGCAGTGCATCAAATTTTTTCCAATCTTCAAACACATCCTTTGATAGAATTTTCATTTCTTTCCTAGAAATAGGTCTGTAACAAACCAAACTCCAGCTTAACCGAACAGTTAGGAGTTAGAAACGCAACGTATATTACTTTTATTTCTCTTGGGACAGAACTGTTGCTACAACTTTTTAACGACACCGGTACAAGTTTCCCCTCTGTATCTTGGTTTACATAAAATGTTGGTGTTATGACATTTCTGTTCGGTCTTTCCCTTTTTATGTTGGTTTTGAATCTTGGATTGGAAGCTTTGATTGGTTTATTAGTGAGTATTGAATTTTTCAGTTTTAGTTTTAATGTTTATTTTCTTGTTACCTAGCCAATAAATACACTTGAACGTCAGTAAATGCAAACTACTGTTTGCTCGTATCATAAACCTCATTCACACAAATGTCTATACTTGAGCTGGGACAAGTTAGTCTTGAAAAGTCTTGCTGCAGTCAGGTTCCTAACTTCACACAACCCGTAGAGGATGGGTTATAAACAATAACAAGAACACGCGAAGTATTTGTAGACTTACCTTCCCTATCTTATCACAATGAATATGGAGCACTTGTTTTTCTCTGTTACTAACTGAACTGAGGATCCAAAGCTCTCCAGTATTTAATGATCCTATTTGGTAACTTACGTAAAAGTAGCTTATTCCTACAATCACGACTCATGGCCTATGTGAACCCATGACAATCAGCAATACTATAGCTGTCTATCAATGTAAATGAAATTCGAAATGTGATCAGAACTTTCAAATGGAACTATGTGCACTCATATTAAATTTACATTTAATTTAAAAGGAAAAGAAACATTAATTATTTAAAAAAAAATTTAGCCAGACACAAATTATTTCAAATTCTTCAACAACACTCCTCGATTTGTTACCGGAGGCGATTGTCGAAACATCAATTTTGGCAACTTCGGCGTTTCGAAACTGACATTCGCTAATATGTAGAATGACACTTTGTTTGTCGCTTCTTATCTTCCAAAGTCATCAGTAACTATAACAAAAACATTGATAATCCTTTGACTACTAAACTAACTCAATTTCATCACCACCCTTTAATAACCACTATTAAGAGTTCTCAAGAAAATTCTCCCCTAAACAATATTTTAAGTTAGTTTTCACGCCTCAGAAAATATTTCCTGAACAAGGCGGCTAACTTTAATCGATGTTGCAAACTCTATAAGTTGTAGTTCATAGTTCGGTACTCGTTATAAGTTTGTTAACCGACTGGTTTGCGAGTAATTACTTCATTACCGAGTACATGTTTACTCGGCGACCGAGTTCCGTTTACCTAAGGATTAGGGTAGGTGAAGAACTATTTATAGTTTGTACTTAGTAGGGATTGGCACTTACCTACTTTTACTTACCGACTTGTGCTTTGGTATATTTAGCTTAGCAAAACAAAGTTTCTTAAACCTATGGCTGACGCAATTTGGCTTGGCAATAGCAGTCGTAAACCCGCTCCGATATCCGTCAGGATTTTTAATTTTTTCTCTAAGATTAGACTGAAATGAAGTTAATTGCTCGGATAGGGAGTCTTGTATTAACTTTCAACAGGGCATAGTCCTTCAATAATTACCTTTATAAACCGAATCGCTGTTTGATTTCTAGTAGGTTAAAGGTGATACCTTAGCGATTATAGCTGGAGTACCACAAGGTGCAAGGCGCTACATTGCACAGAAGAAATCAAGGCATGTGCAAGGCGCTACATTGCACAGAAGAAATTAAGACGTGTGCAAGGCGCTACATTGCACAGAAGAAATCAAGGCATGTGCAAGGCGTTACATTACACAACAGAAATAAAGGCGTATGCAAGGCGCTACATTACACAGAAGACTACATTACAATTTCATGCGATATTCTACAATCTTACGGTGTTTGCCATTTTCCGGTATTACATAACTTGTAATTTATTCGAGTCTGAAAAGACATGAGTAAGAGGAAAATTACCGCCTTTGCCGTGAAATAATGAAATTAACAGGTACTAATATCGGTCAGTATGTAACTATTTCTCACAGGACATTACAGGGGTAATATCGGAAAGGAGCGGGCGCTGATAAGTCTTCTCTAACAGAGTGTAGGTAACATTTTTCACATTATTATCTTACCGAACATTAGGTGTTGCTGAGAAACTCACCAACTACTACGGTTGGAAGAATTGTAGGTTTTATTCGTAATTACCGAAAAAGGAGAACCTGCTATAGTAGGTATAATATCTGTTTACATCAGTAAACACGTTAACTGATGATGTGCCATCAGAAACTGTTCCGGATCAAGATGCAAAATATCACCATCTGCCTAACCTTTTCCCAACTTTATTGGGGTCGGCTTCCAGTCAAACCGGATTTAGCTGCAAGATGCAAAATATCAATTACTGTAATTATGTACTAGCTGACCCGCGCCACTTCGTCTGCGTCACATTTTCCATAAATGCTCCGCTCCTATTTGTCTTAGCGTGATGACATTTAACCTATAGCCTTCCTCAATAAATGAGCTATCTAACAGTGATTGAATTTCCAGAAGTTCCTGAGATAAGCGCGTTCAAACAAAAAAACTTAAATTTTTACTTTTTAGATAATTAATCCTTACACGTGATTCTTAGACAACGATAAAGCTGTTGGTGCAATCCTACGTGCCAATACAAAACCACAATTGATTCAACACCATCCAGGACCGTATTTCCAGTGTTCTACACATGAATAATATTCCAGTTACCCCTACCACGAAAAAGATGGGTCCAGAAGGTCGTCTTTAGACAACTTCTTTCAACCTTTTCTTACCCGACTAATATACTTAAGTAATGTATGTTTGTAAAATTTCATTATTTTATGCAGTACGATTGTAGAACTTACATATTTGCACCTAACATAATTGACTCCAAAAATATGTTTCTGTTTGAAGAAGTATTAAATAGCAATATCTGTCTGCTATACTGTGATCTTCTGTAAGTGTATTTTAGGTACGTTTTCTTTTATCGCTTCTTGTTTATATTTGTTTGTATGTATATTTAGTCTGAACTATTCGAAATCTCCTTACACATTTTGTACATTTTATGTTCCTCATCCTACTTTTCCGTCGCTGGTCTGCTGGTAGAAATTTCATTTTAAATATTGAAAGCAGTACCTTTGCGCTCTTCTCTCTATATGTATATATATATTATTTTTAATTTTGGAATGTGTGACCAAAAATAAATATAAGAACAAATACACGCACACATAGAAAAGCTTCACGTACAGCGAGTACAATACGTTTCAAATAAAAATAGGATTGACTTAGCGCCATATTGTGACGTCATAGCTGTCAATTGAAATCAAATGGGTAGGATGAGCAAAGCGATATTAAAAAAAATATCATTTATAAACATTGAGTGAAAAAAGTGTTCTGGTAAGGTTTAAAATAACTAATAATGACTTTAAATAATTAAATATTATATTTAGCTAATTTACTACTATTGAACGTTTTATTTAAATTTGATTTAAGAGTTACAAGTAAAATAAACCATTATCAATATGCATCTAAGTTTTCTTTGCAAACCGTACTTTTCAAGAGACATTTGACAGATAGAGGTCATTGACGTTCCTATTCTTATTTGAACATTGTACTTGACGTACGCGTACGTATGCGTCTATGTGAGCGTGCGCCTTTTTTCACCTCGCCTTTCGCCTGTTGTACGGAACCTACCTTCTGTTCCTATCGGTCGTATGCCCCTACTAAGCTCAATACGTCTGTATGGAGGTTCGCCACTCAGCTCAAAGGAGGTTTGAGCTCACAACCTCTCTCGTCTCGATCGTCAGTCACCACGCCTGCATTGTTAGGTGAATAATTTAATCGAAGCAAATTTTGGAGTCGTGATTTCTAACTTTGGAATTGTTTAAGGTATTGTTTTGCTATATTGTGAGTTTGCCAAACTGATATCAAAATGAAGAGCAGATTGAAGTTCTTCTGAAACCTATAGCGATTCATTGTTCATGAAATGTTTCGTAATTCTTTTTTCTGCATGATCAATAAGAGTTTGATTTTCATAAAAATGTTTGACTCTAGTAATAGGAGTGTTTTTCGAAGAAAAAAAATTAAATGCAATTAAAAATTGATGCAAAAACTACTCACTAGCCGCTTGCCCGCGCGCGAGGATTGAACATGAAATAGAATACGCATGAAATAAATATTTGTTATTCATTCAGTTCATCTAAAAATATACAAACACATAATACTTACAGTGAAAATAGAATCAAAATTACTCGAAAAACAAACGAGATAAATTTAACAGTAAGTTGCTGACCTACCTCAGTGACGTAGTATATGGCTTCCGCCGGGGACGGTCTACTGGCGATCTTCTTGTGTATGTCACGCACTGCTGGGGCGAGGCCATCGAGAGACACGGCGAATCACTTGCCGTATCACTCGACGTCTCGAAGGTCTTTGACAGGGTCTGGCACACAAGTCTACTCAGCAAGCTTCCTTATGGCATCCCAGCTGGTTTTTGTAGCTGGATATCAGACTTCCTCAGTGAACGGTCGATCCGAATAGTCGTTGACGGTTGCTCCTCTGACCTCATTTCTAATTATTGTAATCTTTGAAGCTTTATAACTTCATCGCTGATGAAGGTACTTAAAACATAATTTCATAACTGTTGACTAGAGCTAATAAGTATTTCATTTTGCAATTAAAAAAATCGCAAGCATATTCCCTATTGTTTCCATATTCATTACGAACAAGAATAACTCATAGGTATAATAATTTCCATTCAATAAAAATACTTTCACAAAATTTATTTTACTGCCATGACTTTACTAGTCGTGTTTTATTTGGCACAGTATGGCGTTTGTAAATAAAAGTTTTTTATGGCCAACTTGCTACATTGTACTATAGTGCCATATGCCTACATCCACATGCCTACTATAAAGAGCACGTAGGTACCAACTGGTGTTATTTTTCATGCTCATTCGGGGAGTAAAATATCGTGTATGTTTCCCGAGAGTAATTTTGTGGCAATATTCTACAAATGATTGTCAGTCTCTCTTCTTTGGTTGAATTCTTAATAAAAACTCATTTTGCTTGACTATTTCAGACAGAGGATCGTGTTTTTGGGAGTATCTACGCATGTATGTAGGTACGTCTATTTTATTGACAATCCGTAACTGACAATGATCTAAAAAATAAATAAATAGTGCCTGTATGCACTAAATGGTATGTACCACCGTCTTCAGGAAGTACACACGCGACGTCATGCAACTCGAAACAGCTAACTCAAAAATATTCTCCAGCATAAAATTTTAAACCCCTGAACCAATCCTCATTTAATTTCCTCCTCCCGTCTTCTAACAAAGCAGGTGACATTCATCTTTGTTTACGAGTGTACGTATACGTAAGTTGGAACGTGAATCGTAAAGTGCGCGCTACCGTTTAGGTACAACCGTAAAATTGATAGGTCCGCCGTGTATTAGGGATTCCGCGTTCCAGTTTTGTGTAAGTAACGAGTTATTTTTAATCCAGAATAGGTGGGCTTTATGTTTTTTTTTCCAATGTTTTGTAAGTTTTCAATTTGTGTGGAAATTATAACGTAAAATATAAATAAAAACGAACTCAATCTTTCAGAATCAGAATTACTTATTTGCCAGAAAATACATACAAATTACAAGGAAAGAGATTATAAATCCTAAAAATCACTGTATTCTGCCTGCAAGCAAGCGTGCAAACTAATGTCAAATTGTCATAATTATTGTGTTAGTTGACGTCGTGTTGAAGCTATCATATTATGGAACAGAGAGTAAAGTCCCGCAAACCTCCATAGAAAAGGGAGGATCCTCCGACCGAGTTGATATTCGAGCTGATGTAAATCTTCAAATCGCAAGTTAAACTTTGATACCGCGATGCAGGATTTCGACGTAGTAGTTTGCTTCGAGTTCGATAGATGGCGTAGCAGTTCTTTTTGTTGCGATGTAGATTTCTACGTTAGTTTTTCTTGTGGTAACAGTAGTAGGATAGGATCTTCTAAAATGCTTACACTAATTGTTGATTCAGTTTGAGAATAGGGATGATCCTCGGTTAAAAAAATATGATTTTATGTAGTCCGTCAATTATACTACCAAAAACTTAAAAAAAAAAATCAGAAGAGGGAGTTTGTGACGTAACGTCTCGGAGAAAAGTGTGTCAAGGCGTGACTTCACTCGGAATTTCATAAAAAAAAAATGTTTTAATATTTTTGGAAATCAAACTGACGGTCTTATTAGTTTTTTTTTCGTTATTTAGGGTATGATTAATAAAATTTATAAAAACCAGATGTTGATTATCATATTATTTTCCTATAGTGGGGTAACGTTGACCAAATGTTACCTACACAGGATGTAACAACGTCTCCCCTTTCAATTTCCTTACCATTTTAATTGATACTAAAACCAAATTCGTACCTTAAATTCCTCTCGCCTCTTTCCATCCTCTTTTCGCCTCACTTAACTGACGCTTAACGTGGATATTTCCGCAAACCATTCCACTTTACACGTACTGAGCCCCTTGAAAACTTTCAAAAACTTGATTCGGTAACAAACCTTAATAGTTTTCAGACGGCTGGGAGTTTTAGGTGGGTTGTGCAACAGTGAGAGCGGAGCGGAGAAACACAAAAAAAGTTGTAAAAAAATAGTATGTACCAAGAATGACGCATAATTATAAGGTCCAGTACCACAGCGAATCCCGAGGCAACGATGCAGTAGACGAGCTTGCCAGAAGCTGCCTTTCGGGAAACGCACCAGAGACAAACATCACAAGCTATGGGCTGACCATGGTGAGTGTAGGCAGGCCAAAGAGGCACTTCCCTCTATTGATGGCTGGTTCACAAAACAAGCCCTAAGACTGACTAAACAACAGTTGCGTTCAGTCACAGCCGTAACAATTGGCCACGGGTCTTTCAATAAACACCTCTATGCTATAGGAGCCACTGATAGCCCACTATGTAGAGCCTGTATGGAGGAGGATGAGACCGCAGCACACCTGCTTCTAAGCTTAGCATATTCCCAATGTTGGGGTGGGCTACCATTTGAAGCGGATGCAGTATTTACATAGAGCGACTGCCTTTTAAGTAAATAATATATTCGCACAATTTTGTATTTTTTTTGGAACTAAAATTCCGGTGAAATTTAAATTTTGCAGAAGCTGCGTATTTATTTTACAGGTTTTTCCAATCATGATAGGGTTTGAATTATTTTTTAACGATAAAAGAATATTTAAAAATACTGGCAGTGAAATTTGACGCTCTTTTCATCACAAAAACATGCCTAAAGCTTAGTGAATAAAATTCATTTCAAATTGCACTGTAAGTCCGCGCACTCATTTTCAAACACCAGCTTAAAAATCATAACTCCTTCCAACTTTAAATACTGTTCCAAATTAAAATCCGCGGCCGAACTCGTGGTATCTAGCGTCTGCTTCAATATTCTATATACAATAGGAATGACTTGCAATCAATTTAGGAAGCTATGCTGTCAAAGATAGGGTTGGAAATCGAATGAAAATCATAAAAGTCTCGTTTTCGCTCAGCTCGCTTTTCTCTAGTGTGAAATACGCCCAAGACTTGTTCTGCAACCACACTAAGAATTTCGAATTCTCGCCTCCCTTAATCTGACTTCGGATAAGTTTTGAGAATTATCTGGATCAAGTACTATGCGCGGAATTTCGGGATATCCTCTAAATAATATGAGATAACGATCTTAAGTGGTCGGCTTAAAGTCGATTTTCGGACGAATTACGAGCGTTTTGTCTCGTATTAAATAAATTCAAGGACGGTTTTGTCATTGTAATGTGAAACAATCTCGGGATTGCTTGAAGTTCTTCAATACATTTCAGCTTTAAGTCTTTCATTGTTGTAAATGAGTCTTCCATACATCGCTTTGAATAACAACGCGGGTGAACTTGCGCTTACAGTAATTTGCTTGTCTGAATAATGCCTCAGACGACCATTAGTTGAGACGGGACGGCTTTGTTGAGAACTATACGGAACCACTCTTATTTATTACCACCACATACCACTTTGGTAACGTGGCAACTGAAAACTGGCCTTATCGAGTGGTATTTTGTACTCTTTACCCTAGTACAGGGATGGCGAACCTTTATTGGTAACCGTGTCAATGTTGATATTTTTTTTATTAATTTGCCCATGATGTCATACAGATAGATAGAGCGTTTATTTGGTACAAAGAAAGAAACACAACACATGAAATCACAGTAACAAAACATAAAAAAAATACAAATAATTAAATTTATCACATAAAAAAGAAAAAGGCAGAATGTATGGCAATTACTCTAAACGAAATAATTTGCCAGAGTACCTACCTACATAAAAAAATATATATATATTGTCTAAGTGCTACCGAAGTATCTTGATTTAGTGATTTTACGGACAAATATTTTATTAGCAAACCGTAATATGTTTTCGTAAACCAACGTAATGTTAAGAGTGTTAAGTTCGTTTTTATGCAAATAAAAGGTACCGTAATTTCGTGGTTGCAAATATTTATGTTTTTTACAAACGAGTAGACAAATTTAAGCCCGAGACAAAGTCGAGGGCTTACCATAGTCACAACTCACGAGTTTGTAAATACCAATATCCGCACGTGTATCATACAACGTTTTACAACACACTTGCGAGAAAAATGAGACAAACTTTTTGTTTTTAATTATCAGTCGAAAAATTCAACAATCTTCGCATTATAAAGAAATGCTCGACTTTCCAAATTTGAAATTAGAACTACATCGTTGTATGAAGAGCGCTTCCATGGAGGTTCAATCATTCAGCTTATTACCTGTTATAATTTTTTCTACGTTAAATCTGAACTTCAAAATACAGGAATAAGCATTCGTTTACAGACGTTTCATTTTAATATAGTTGAATATAAACTAAAGTAAAATGTACTTTGTAAATAAACGATAAAAAAACAAGCAGTGACTCTAATGAAAATATTTGTATTCTAAAAACAGACCCCATGATAGTAAGTTAGTAAGGTAGGTATGTCACCACTGTACTTAATGGACCGTCCACACAACATAATTTTTTATCTCATCATTATAAATTTTGTCTATGCAAGAAAGTCAATGCAGACAAAATGTCGGAGTGATAGAATTTGTTTATACAGAGTTCAAAGTCTGCGTCGACAAAAGTCCGTGCCGTGTAGAGTCACTATTATACTATTATATCCATGCCTCATAAGGCAATAGTCTCACCGCCGGCGACTAAGCGATCAACTGTCGACTATTTGCTCGCTGAGAAAAGGGACAAAAGATATAGATCTCTAGTGAGTGAAAGAGACTCATATTCATAGTCGATAGCTGGTTGTTCCCATTGCCGGCGAGCGGCTCTTACCTCTAGTTGATCGAAGCGACAAGAGCTATAAATGATTGTACTCGCTCAGCGACACTCGCTCAGCGACACTCGCTCGACGATGCTCGCTTGGCGGTCAGAACTCACCAAACAGCGGTAATTTGTACCTGTAGTGCGGGTCGGAGCAAGCATTTCGATTAAAAGCCCGTCGCACAAAAGCATCCGCTGAAAGCCGGGCGTCAAAACTATCGAAATTTTTCACTCGCTATTTGCTGCTTGCCAACTCATTTCGATTTTCTAGCTTTACTCGCTACTTGCTGATTGCCCGCGCACCTTATTTTTTTCAAATAAAAAAAAAAAACAAAAAAAAAATAATTTGTCGTACTCGCTTTTGATGCAACGCGCGCAACCTAAAAATTTCGCGCGGAGACCCATTTTCAGCGTTATAATAAAATTATAAATAATGGAGATAGAGTTTCGAGAGCTGGAATTTTTTTATTGTAAATTTCCTCTTCTTTCGGAATCTTTTTGTTTCTTAAATATTAATATTTTATGAAATATTGGCAAAAAACGAAATGTCTTTTTTATCTTTAATTGTTTATAACTTTTGCAATTTTTTATGTGCTAATTCACGCTTTTGGCACATTTTTCTAGGCGTCATTCCGGATCCAATGAGCTATCGCACACAATTTTAAGAGCAGTATCTCTATTTTAAACCATTTTCAACTTGTCGACTAGACTAAAAGGACTTTCACTCATTGAATGAATGTTCTATTTTCTTTTGTTTCAGTTTTCTCTACTCCTTCACATTCTCTTTTGTTTTCTTCTTCGATTTTCAAAACGCAGCCCGGAAAACAAAAGATCATCATTTCTTTACCATAACGCTTAATCGACTATGGTGTATGAGGCTCCCAAGAATTCTGCCACCCACTTAACCCATCACTTCTTGCCTATGGCTTCACAGTTCGTAAATCATTGACTTTTATGGTGACCGTGAGTTCCGTAAAACGGGCGTAACCTTTCAACTGGAAGTTTATGTTGGTATCACCAGCCGTGATTAGTGAATATGAGTTATGACTACATAAAATGAAGTACTAAGAAAAGTAACAAAGAAAAATGACTTTTATTGACAATACCGATACCCAAAAACGTCCAAAGTTTTATAAGGTTAGTTATCACTTTGATGAGGTTAGTAAAAATTATTTATCACAGTTGTGATGCCACCAAATGCACCAGACTTTTTTTTATATTTTATTTGAGATGGGTTTGCTCTTTATTCTAGTCTTGGTCAGAGATGACACAGACAAAGTCTACGATGGAGCGAGCTTACCCAGAAAGAGCCTGTTCATTCTAACTTTGAAGACTTTGAAGAGATTAGGATTGTAAGCGTTCGGAAACACAGATGCAAGCAGAGAGTTTTGCAGGGCAGTCTTCACAGGTACAGCAACCTTTGCTGTACCTGTGAAGACTGCCTGGAAAGTGACTTGTTTGGAAATTCTAAGTTTTTATCTCTATTTTTCTGTCGTATCTTCATTGTTGAATGTCGTGTCAAGTCTGAGGCAGTCGGTGCACTATGCTCTTTCACGTTTTTGTGTCATCGGCGGTCTTGAAAGCTTCGGCTATTGATAGGCCAGTGAGCGTCTTTACTCTGTCTGACCAACGGACCGTCTACTTGGCCAACTACCATAAGCTTCTCGAGGCTGTCAGAGTTTCTACGAACGCCATATCAAAATTATTTAAAAATTCGCGGGAAGCAAACAGCGGACAGTCTTGCTGGTTATTTGGAGCTCCTTGTGAATTGACAAGTTATTTATAGTCCTGCACGCCGGACTAACTTTTCCATTCATGAGGAGCTCTAAATAAGTCCATGGAATTCGCAGTATCCGCCCCCAAACCCACGCAAGGTTTTTTATGTTTAGAGATATATGCATTAAAACGTGCAACTATAACTACATTTTTTTGACTGACCAACCTTGAAAATTCAAAATTAAATGAATTTGTGTACCTACATATTTCTTATCGTCATCTGTTTAGGATTCGGATTGGACGGTTTCCAGTTTTACCTCATGGTACAGCATTCCTTTACTTCAAAATACTAGTATTCGGTTAATTTCCAGTCCAGTCATAGATTGATTACGTAGATACTATCAAAAACCAGTCACTCATTCCTTTGGCAAGATTCGTATTTTATGATAGTCTTATATATAAAATATATAATTATATAATATAATAATAATACATAGATTGAAGACTATCGCATTAGGTTAAGGAAAATCTGTAGTGATAGCTCTAAGTTTAAAAAAAAAAAAGCCTATTTCCCTTGGTCCCGGCATCACGCGCGAACGGCTGGGCCTATTTCACTAATTCTTTTTTTGTTGTGTTTGTTATTCTCAGGAAAAGGAATTAATGATAAAAAAAATTGCGGGAGCGAAGCCGCGGGAGACAGCTATATATTGATAAAAAACCCATATCAAACAATAATAATGGGATTAGAAAAAAAAACGTTATAAACTTTCCATATGAGTCAAAACTGTACAAACAGGAAAGTCAAACCTTTCAAACCCAGAATCTAATTTTAAAACGTAAAATTAATCCTCTGTGGACCGCAGTCATAATTCAGGAGTAACCGCATGCCATCAGCTTGGCAGATTTATGGCAAAGATTCGATGTGGCTAACTCAGAGTTATTGGTGTCATGTTTTATAGGACATAATATATATTCATATTTATATGCATATAAATTTGAAGAGGGGGTTTTTTAGGTGGGTCGTAGTGTCCCGTTGAGATATTATCAGCATTTAAGTTACGGTTGGGGTGTCATGTTTTAGTGATGCGTATTGCAATGTTATTTTTTTTTGGTTCCACTTCAATGTTTACTCACATTACTTATCTGAAAAGAAGCAGATTAGACACTAACCATTAATAGATTTAATTAAAAACTAAATGGATAAATAACTAGGTACCAGCAAATTTAATTTGCAATAGTATTCATGTTAATACGCCCAAATAAAGATACAATACCTTAATAATATTCAAAAACTTTTATAAGATAGACACACAGAAACATCGGTTTAAAAGATCTGTTTGATGGAGATTTTCACTGCAGAGTACCAAATCACAAAACAAGTTTTTTTTTATGGCTGAACATAGGTAAGTACACAATTTGTTATTGTCAACATATTCTTATGAATAACCAGCCTTGAAACTACCCACTATGTACTAGTAATTTTGCTCAAGGATTAGTCAATATTTCCATTTTAAAATAAGTCTTTGAATGGTCAAAATAGCTATTGTCAAGTTCAACCCCTACAATGCCGTTCATGTCACAACATCTACAATAACCCCATACCCGGATCAACCCATCAGATATTAAAAGAAACGGTCCATGTTCTTTCACACGCCCAAAAACTGTACAAGGATTGAAGAGTACCCTTCTGTTAGGGCGCTTACAATCGGGCGACATCTTCTAATATATATAAATCTCGTGTCACAATGTTTGTCCTCAATGGACTCCTAAACCACTTAACCGATTATAATAAAATTCGCACACCATGTGCAGTTTGATCCAACTTGAGAGATAGGATAGTTTAAATGTCAATTTTTTGTTGCAATATTATTTAGGAGCGGAAAATGTGACGCAGACGAAGTTGCGCGGGACAGCTAGTAGTCCTATGTGGATTTTATAATAATAATAACAATATCCCAACCACAGTATCTCTATGTTGACGTCGTGGTGGGGCTTGCGCGATGACCTTAGGTCATACCTAGGGTGAAGGGCCAGACAAAGAGAGATACAATCCGCAAGGCAGTTTTTGTGGCGAACTGTTGGGCAGTAGCGACCTCACGAACCTTATCTCCCGGAAGAAGTCTGGTTTCTCATCTACGGCTTGCCTTTATTGGCTGGCCAGAGTGAAAACTGACGAGGAACAGTGCTCCCACCTCTTTCTTGCCTTAATTGGCCGGTGTGAGTGAAAATTCGCTCGAGCACACGTGCTTGGGAGAAGGATGTATAATCCAGTAAGATGCTGGTAGGGATCTTGACCGCACTCCCGGGATTGTCCTGATAGCCGTGGTATACCTCTCCACTCCTCTAGCACCTCCGCCTATGTTGGCTCCTTGACGCTACGTCACTTTGTGCTACCGACCGTCGGAGCCCATTCATTGAGTGTGCAAGTCACCCCCTGCCATTTAAAAGCCGTGCATATTGTTAGTGGTTAGGCAGGGGCCAATAGTTCTTCTATAATAAACGATTATCAGTCCAATAAACCGCCCAAACCCATAGCGTTTCATCTTTTGTTTCCATATTCTGCAATAGTCTTGCTCCAACCAGGGATTGTCTTTGGGAATACTTTCACAGTGCATACAGGGATAATCGCCGGTTGGTGCCCCATTACATTTGAAATTTCTAACGGGGCCTCTGCGAGTTGGTTTCGACCCCACGTACGCCTACCAAAGGACCGGGTCTCCAGGGACCCGAGAAAGAAAACAACAGAACAATATTACATCATTAATTTTCCGATTACAATGACTCACAGATTACCCATCATATCAGCCGAAAGACGTACGTCCACTGCTGGACATAAACCAAACCAAGCGTCGCCACAACAAATAGTCCTGTGCGTTTCGCATCCATCGGCTACCCGCGACCTTCACCAGATCATCGGTCCACCTTGTAGGAGGCCTTCCAACGATGCGTCTTACGCAAGACGTAACATAAACATACTCGTTTAAAATTAAAAAAACAATTGTGATAGTAAATGAAACTTAAAGCTATGTTAGTACGGGTCCAGTACAATAACGGGTTCAGGATGTTGATGGGGCTGCCCCGTTTCTGCAGTGCATCAGGTATGTTTGCACAAGCACACGTCGATGGCTTTCATGCCATCGTCAGACATAAATCAGCCTCTTTGCTCGGCAGAGTGCGGGTCAGCTCCAACTCCATCCTGAAGACCATAGCGGGGAGGTACGACTCTCCTTTGTTAGGTGATGTTGTTCGGAGATGTATCTCGAACAACATTCTTGTATCTAAATAGATTATAAGTTTACTAACATAGGAATACTATACGGACCTTGTAGAAACCAGAAAAAAATTCCGTGCGTTCAGGTGATTTTGCCATACCTATTACTGGAATGAAAAAGTAGCTCACAATTTAGGACCCATTAATTTCAGTTTTAATTTATAATCCGCGGTGCTTGGCAGCTGGGCTTAACCCAGTTGTATATGTTCCTTGGTGCCTATTGGCCTAACTCAAATCTGTCTCCTGCTTGATAAGGAGGGAAGTGGAAATTATATAAATTTTTTTCCTACTCCTCCGCTGTACTTTATTATTAATTTCGATGCGGGATCCAAGACAGTTGAATCGTTTCTCCGGGACTCGTCGGGCTTCATTAGCTCGGCGTTTTTCTGGTGGTCGCCACTGTTGATTCTGGCTTTCAGGAGTTGCAGTGGTTGGGAAAGTGTGGCGGGATTGTCCCAAAAAAAAAAATAACATAGGAATAAGTTATCTTTTTGTTTACTAACCCATATGGATGTTGCTTATCCGAAATAAAGATTATTTTATTTTATTTTATTTATTTTTTTAGTTTCACTTAGTTGCAGTTAGCATTTGTGCGTTCCGGTGGTACTTGTTCGCGACAGCTGTGGAATACTTCATCCTGTGGACCTGTGGCCAAAAGCTTTATTCCATCACCACAGGTATACGCAAGACAAATGTCTCAAAGTTGACGTTGCGATGCAACTCCAGCAGCTGCATTCTCGGCGAGAACTCAGCCTCTGGCGCATGAACTTCACAATGTCTGCCGCGTCAAAGGTGTAGAGGAAATGAGGTAGGAGGGATTTGACTTAATAGGGAATATGCATGAAAAAAGTATTTATGATCTGAACAGTTTATCTTAAAGTATTCGAAAATATAATAATAACTGTGAAATTAGAATCTAAATTGCTCGAAAAACGAACGAGATACAATTATTTTAAACAAATATATCTGTCCCTCTCGCGAAAACGCTGTTTTCTATGGCAGCTGTATAGTCGTCGTGTAATTTGACGTCACATTACGTATCGGACTTCTCTTTCTAACTGTAGTCTTTGAAGCTTTATAACATAATAAATGATGAAGGTATTTAAAAAATAATTTCATGATTGTTTACTAGAGCTAATAAGTATTTTATTTTGCATATAAAAAATTGCATGCATATTCCCTATTATACACTGGAATATTCAGCTTCACAGCACGCAGTTTTTCGTTAGGCTCGTAGGAACCTTGCCGCAGACATTTGACTGCGAGGTATATTGAGTAAACAGCATCCTGGATGGCGGAGAACCATCCTCCAGTGCCCCAAATTCGATATCAGGAAGTCTTACATCAATTTTAAAAATTGTGAAGCAGTTAAAGTTGCCCGTCGTCTGCTTCACAATTTTTATTAATGCTCCGTTCCTATTGGTCGTAGTATGAAATTAGCAAACAAAACATTAAAAAAATCTCTTCAGCTTTATAGTATTAAGTATAGGTGTATAAATAGATGATAGCACACCCAAAGACATTCCTCGGTTCGTGCAGGATTATTGCAAACATAGAAGCATAAAAATTACCGCAAAAATCGAAGAAAGAAACTAAACTGGGGACTGTTATAAGAATTATTATAAAGTCAAAAGTATACCTTTAGGATTAACAAGCGCTACCTAAACATTACACAAAAAAGCCAATCCATTGCTTCTTGACGTTTCAAAAATCATTATAGCTGATGGAACGTCAATTTTTGTTCACGCTATTGTCACAATCGTCCGCTTGCAACCACCCTTATCTTCTTACATGTGACAATAAAGGGCCAAGGGTCCCGTTTTAATATCTTCCTTTTGGCGAGTGTCGTATATCCGAGTCGTCTTCACTTGTTATTATTTTTGAGACAGTTTTCCTCTTCGTAATTGGTAAGGCGATACAGAGGATCTTTTTACACTGGTTTATAGTCAGCGTTATTGGTAATTATTAATGATTTGTTGGTTGATTTTAGAAGTTAATTGAACTTCTTCTTTGGTAATAAGATTGTTTATAAGTTATTAGCTTTTAGTTAGACGACATTGGAAGAATGTCATAGAAGTATTTGGTGATATCGTAAATATAAAACGGTCAATAGCATTAATAATTTGTAGGAAAGAAAAACTTTCCTCAGGTACCTA
Organism: Ceramica pisi; assembly: GCA_963859965.1. Taxonomy (NCBI): domain Eukaryota; kingdom Metazoa; phylum Arthropoda; class Insecta; order Lepidoptera; family Noctuidae; genus Ceramica; species Ceramica pisi. The sequence continues at coordinate 4,121,972 of OY982530.1, forward strand.
CCAAACGTTCATACGGTATACCGTGTTGCCAAGCTGTTAAATGGCAACAGTATGAGACTTTGACAACAGTGTCAGATATTATTCTTGAAGGGAGAAAGACTAAATAATTTCATTCTATTCAAGCGTGAATAGAATACATTTTGTAAGTGATCTTTAAAAATATCAGTAATTTAGGCTACTTCCTCGAAAAGAATAAAAAAAAAAGAGTTTAAAAAGCGTGCAGCTTTTTTTAGGTATTTACGCAGGAATTACATAAAAAATTGTAAGTAATATACATAATATGATAAGTAATTTTGTCCAGCCATAATTTTTGTATCGGCATTAAATACTAAGAAAAAAAAACACCAAATCACCTTCAAATCGTTGAGATGAAACCATTTTATTCCGTAATTCTTATCTAAAGAGTATAAACAATATCTACAGCTTTGCAATACAAACGAAACTGATTTGGTTTGTTTGCTTTTAAAAATATGTATTATTTTTATTATAATAAATCAAAATGCTACCGGTTAAAGTTCGCGTCTATATCAATCTCGTACTCATCCATTTACACAAGGTCAATGGCATGAACACAAGCTTTAAAAATTATAGTATACCGCGTGTATCTGACATCGACGCACAAACGATTTCCATGGGTCCAGGGCATGATTCTGGACATGATTCTTTTCTCATTTTTTTCAAGAGTACCACAAATAGTTATCAGCTCAGCTGAGCTGATATCTATTTGTGGTTTTATTCAGACTGCTCTTTTTAGTGAAAGTAGTTAATTTTTTTTTTTATTAAAAATCTCATTGGGTTAGGTCAGAATAACGATTATGAACAGTCTAAAGTAAAAAAAACCCTTGAAAAAAAATAAAAAAATGAAAAAAAAGCCGACGAAAAATTCTAAGTCTAGGGTGTCCAGAATCATGCCCCGGACCCATGGAAATTGTTTGTGCGTCGATGTCAGATACACGCGGTATGTAGTAATACGCCGTGTGCGTATCAGTATAATTTATAATTTTCCATCATTGATTTTAAATTGTTTTCGTAATGGACCAGAAGTTCGATTCTGTAAACCTCTCGAAGTGAAAACTTAGGCGAAGTGAACCTCACTTGTCGTTCACTCCACTCAAGTGGTCACGGTGACATATCGACAGAATCAACAGGCTGAAATGTTGTAAAAGGTATAAAATTTACAAGATTTTCTAGTAGAACTGATAAATATAATGCGGCGGAGATGCGAACACGAACGTTGCTTGAATATAATTAGAATTGGCACTCCAATCATGTAAGGGATCAACAATGAAGACGCATAACGAAATTTGTATTTTCCGATTGTTTTCCGAAATGAGACCATAATATTTTAAATGTATTTTTCTACAAAACTGAGAACAATAATTCCCAAAATAAGTCATTCTTATGTCAATTAGAGTACTATAATAATAATTAAACCAGTACCCCATTACGTTTGAAATAAATGTCTAACGGGGCCTCTGCGAGTTGGTTTCGGCCCTTCGTACGTCTACCAAAGGACCGGGTCTCCAGATTCCCCAGAAAGTAAAAAAATAAACTAACTATAAACTAAAATAGAGCATCAAAAAATTCCCAAAACTGATAACAGTAAATAATTCTATCCTACTTTCCACCTTACCATGATATTTGTATCCCAAAATCTAAAGACAAAAATATTTATAAGGACCGAGGTGGGTGTAGTTACCAAGTTTTCTTGTTAGACATCGAATTCAAGCACTTCTCAAATAGTCCTCATATTTGCTTAGTTGGTATGAGAGGTAGTATATTATACTGGAGAGCTTTCTCGTCCGTTCGACTGCGGCCAATTAAATGATACTATTTACCCGTAGTACAAATTATTATTTTTTGTCTGCTGTCTAATAATTTTTACTTTTTAATGTAGCAAAATCAACCTTAACGAAAGTTTAGACAAAACGCGAGAAAGTCTACGCTCCAAGCCTATATATAAAAAATAAAACTAATCATCGGGTTATCGTATTCGCAACAGTAATGCAACAACACAAGGGCTTAGTTGGCGATTCGGTCACTGAGTTTCGACCAATTCGGTCGAAATAGGAATTTAATTATTATTTATTTTTTGAGTGGTGTTTCGGATGATACTTTTTTTAATGCAAATTTTCTACCGTCAGAATAAAAAACCAGGAAATTGTTGGATAAGATAAAGTCTACAACTAAACTTCCTTACCCTTTTAATGAATCACGTGTAAGAAAGAAACAGCAATACTTTGTGATAATAGTTTTTGTTTTGTTGTTTTTGTGTCAATGTAATTGCAACATACCAAAAGTCGAAAACAAACCGTTGTCTCGTAACTAAATTAAAGGTTCAATTATGTTTCTGACGTAACTTTGCCTCTAAAAAATGATTCGGCCGAAATACCACTTAAAAATTGTATAATATAAAATTAATAATAATAAAATTCCTGATTCGACCAGATAGGACGAAACTCAGCAGCCGAAACGCCTACTAAGCGAACACAAGTAATACATCATTTACAATGAAAGCTGAACTCGAAATACCATAGATGTGATACAAATAGAAACAAACCTGAGTCTTCCCCCATGCTTTTAAAAACACAAAACTACCCGTTTTAAAAATGCATGCCTACATTTATGTATATTTTTTATGTTAATTACTAACACTTAAAAAATAAATAAATAGGTATATAAGCAACGCAATAGCGTTTGACCACTATCTCACCTGATGGTAAGCGATGATGTATTCGAAGATGGAATACGCTTGCCTAGAAGTAACCTATTCACTGCTGACTTAAAGACTCCCGAGGTTGTACTCGTAGCTATCAGTAAAAACAGACTCAGGCAGGGAATTTCACTTTTTTGCTGTACGCACATACTCAAAAATGAAATTATTTTTATTAACATAAACACAATTGTCATCATTTTAGCCTAAAGTCTTCCTTCAAGTGTTGCCATACCCGTCCTATGTATGTCACATTTGGCGGATTCCTGCACTGTTTTTTTTTTTTTAATTTATTTTAGATGGATTTGCTCTTGACTCTAGTCTAAAATCTACGATGGAACGAGCTTACCCAGAAGTAGCCTGTTCACTCTAACTTTGAAAAGATTAGGGTTATAAGCGATCGGAAAAACAGACGCAGACAGAGAGTTCCACTCCTTTGCTGTGCGCATTATGAAAGACGCTTGGAAAGGCTTGGTACCAATTGGTGGTATAGCAACAAGGTAGGGATGGTAAGTTGCAGTGCGTCTGGATGTCCGATGGTAGAAGGGGGCTGGTGAGATGAGGATTGCTGCGGATTCGGTAACCTTTTTTAGGGTTCCGTACCCAAGGGTAAAAACGGGATCCTATTACTAAGACTTCGTTGTCTGTCTGTCTGTCTGTCACCAGGCTGTATCTCAAGAACCGCGATAGCTAGACAGTTGAAATTTTCAAGGATGATGTATTTCTGTTGCCGCTATAATAACAAATACTAAAAAATTGAATAAAATAAATATTTAAGGGGTTATGATAATGGTACGGAACCCTTCGTGCGCGAGTCCGACTCGCAAATGGCCATTTTTTTTTTCGTTAATTTTTCCATGCTTTTAGCGATAGAGAAATAACATAGAGACTTTTTCCATCGGATTTTAATCTTCAGTGTGCTAGTCCTCTTATATTCTACGTATCAGCCATTCGATCGAGCCAATTACTTATTGGCTACAAGTTAGGAGTAGGGTCTCGTCAAGATTTAGATTAACATGCCACATTATATTTTAAGCTGGGTCTGACCTCGACCTTTGTCAGGCACGTGCTTATACTATTTGTGACCAATGGACTGTATCGATCTTAAAGAACATTCGGCAAAATTGTATTGGTCCTAGTCTGTCTCGAGAAACTCGAAATAAGGATCTCTAAAAAGCTGTATTAAGCTGTTTAAATATATTGCTGAGAGTGTTACAAAATAATTTCAAGTGTGAAAGAAAAGTTACATCTTACTTGTGCCAACAAGATTTGTGTGGAAATATATTATATGACACTGAAAAATGGCAAACGCTGTAAGATTGTAAAATATCGCGTGAAATTGTAAACTTTTTTTTTACAACTAGACCCGAATAGATTGGAAACTCTTGAATTAAATAAAAAAAATAATCTTACAGAGTCTGCCATTTTCCCGTGATATATACAATGTAAAACAGAGTCAACACAATACCTCTTAAGGGGGCGTTGTAGGTACTCAGCATTATCAACAACTTTTTTACAATGGGACCAAACCCGACATCTCAAAAAAATATCTAGTGACGGATGGATGGATTTTGTGTTAGGGTTCCATTGGTTACCCTTGGAACCCTAAAAAATAATTTTGCTCTGAAGTCCATCCATTTATTTATTAAAATACTTTACGCAAACACATGTGCAGAGGTGGACTTAATGCCATAGGCATTTTCTACCAGTTAACCTTTGGGTAATGCAGAGAATAATAGTGGTAGGTGCAATATGGATAAAGCGAAAACAGAAAGGCGATTAATAGTAAAAATAATACAGAGATAAATATTTACATAAAAACTATACATACAATAAAATACTATAATATATACATACTCAAATTAATAAACTAGTACACGAATATAATTGAACAGTTTATGCAAACAAAAATTAGAGCTGTGACGATACTGCTGCCAACTTCTTACGAAAGTGCTCTCGAACTTTAACTTAGAAGGTTAATCGGTTGATTGCCATCCTAATTTCCTGGGGAAGCGCATTCCACAGAGAAATTGATAGTTTAAAAAAGGAATTGCACCACTGTATCACGCATATTGATATTATACGTTGTCATTTGGAGATCTTTGGCAGTCGTTCCGGATAGTCAGAAGCCAGAAAATCTCTGACACCAGTCTTGCCAAGGAGGACCAGTTAATGGGTTGTGGAGGTCTGGTAGGCAGTCGCTCTACATAAAATACTGCTATTCGGCTGAATTCTGTTTGAATGGAAGCCGACCGCAATATAGTTGGGAAAAGGCTAGGCAGATTAAATGATGCTGAAATAGGTTTCCAAGCATTTCAGCTGTTTAATTGTATAAAAGGGTATTTTTTACATAAAACACAATTGTGTTATAATAAATCACTAGTATTTATGTGAACTTATAATAATAAATGTCTACAAAACACGTAACAAAACCAAAGCTTACTGGCAGAAAATTGGCAACAATGACACATCAAATGGGCAGTACTGGTGAAAAGAAGAAAAAAGGAGACTTAATTTTTTTCTTCGTCTGGTTTATGGATTCCTACCGTAAAATATGTATATGCACTAAAATGGGTTCATTTTTGTTTTTTATGAGGGCCAATTCTTCAAATATTTAGATAACTTTTGAAAGCAGCTTAAGGGTTGTAAGCGTTCCACTTTTTCCATTCCCTCTTTTCTACTATGTAAAACACGTCGAAGCCACATTTTTCTTCAGTCTTCGACGAAGGATGATCGAAATTTCAAAATTTTAGCGTGAGAAGTTAACAATTTTTGACCTCATTTACACCGTAGTGTATCAGTGCTAGTTTTGAATTCAAATTATTTCGATAGCCACATCACAACGCTAAAACTAAAACTTTTAGTGATATTGGAAAGCGTTTATTGATAGTTTCATGACTAAATTGGTTGGTTACAATGCGTTACAGAATAAAAATCGAGTATTTGATACAACAAAATTACAAATTAATAGAGTACGAGTATTTGACTACTACCAAAAATCTACATGAATAGAAAGGAGTACTTGAAAGATATTACTAAAAAACATTTTTTTTTCGCGGTATTATACTGTATTACTAATAAGTCTTTTACACTGTTCATATTATCAGCGATATTGTTATTCCTTTCTGACACCCGGAAAAACCTGACTGCAACAAAAAATCTGAGAGAAACTTTCATGCAAAAACAAAATAACCCAACAAAAAATGTTCCACAAACATTTTTCCATACAAACTACCAACACACCACACACAAAACATTCCAACTTTCCACCTACCATTAAAAAACTGTATACCTGTGTCATATTTAAAACTAAACTTGTAAACCATTGTGTGATAGGACAGACAAGTGACGCTGTACGGAATGGTGTTCATCAAAAGATAGCAATGAATGAAATGCTTTCACAGCGAACCGGATGGACCAGTACACTAACTGTAGTAGACGGTTTCATGCAGTAGTGTGGCAGGAATTTTAATTTTGTAGCTCTGTTTGCTGTATGTCATGTAGGCCAGATTGAGCAAGTCGATTTGGAACGAAGATGTAAAATTTGTTTTTATTACGGCTTTAAACGTCATGAAAATGGTTTTAAGATTGTAACAAATTTTGAATTGGTTATTGGTTGGTTGTTAGTAGTAGTGATATTGTTTTGAATACAATCAATCCCATCCAATTCATTTCTTTTTGAGATGAAAGTGTTTACAATCTTAGTGATTTATTACAATCTTACTGTGCTTGTAATAATCCGATGACAGTTTAAACTTATTATATTATTCATCGCATCGGTTAATAATATGAATAAGCTTGTTTCAACAAATTCCAAATCTATGTAGTCCGTCGATTAGAGTATTGAAAAATAATATACACGTATTTTTTATTTTGTAAATCAGTGCATATTGACAAAGATAAAACTCGGGAGTGGGGGCTTGTGACGTCAGCAAGCACTAAAAATTATACCACGGCGTGACGTATTGAGAATTATATAAGCATCGTATCTTCGTCAATTTTGGTTTATGTAACAATGTAAAAAACGGGCCAAATTTTTTTGATGATTTCACTAATGGACTTATTAAATTTTTTCAGTACAACAAGCCTAGTATCGACACAACAAAGGTAGAGAAAATATAAATTGAGGCTCTAGACAAAGTTACATTCTATTAGCGACAACGAATAGGTATCGAAAAATTCAAAATATACGGATGTAACTCGATTACACTTCAGTGTGACAAAGTTGGTATGGTGCTAACATAGTGCGGCCTTCTGTCAGGCATTTAGAGCGTCGACTTGCTTCCAGCTATTTCTGTTCGCCTGGTACATGCGATCACTTACCGCTAACATTTTCAGCTTCAAGTTTGAATATTTTCAGCGTAATTATGATTGAGAGGAGTTCCGAGAATATTTTCTGTTTAAGGATAGGAATTTGGTAAGAAAATAGACGTTAGATTAAAGATGGAATAAACATAATCTGCTATCTTCTGCCAGCGACTGTGCCTGCGACACGTTACAGCAATACTTGCCTAGCCTTTTCCCAACTACATATATTGAGGTCGGCTTCCAGTAAACCTGGGGGGCTACTCTCTAAGCCCGAAGTCCGTAGTTTCGGACTTAGTTGCGGGCGAATTCTACTCCGTATACCTAACTACTGAGAATCAATGACAACCCAATTTGACAGTTACTGTAAAATCGTGTTGTCTTTCAATCTCAATTCGGGTTCGGGACCAATCATAATTTGGTAGGTGATACGAGGTAGAATACGCCCGCAACTAAGCCCGAAACTGCGGTCTTCGGGCTTAGAGATTAGCCCCCCAGATTCAGCTGAATACCAGTGTTTTACGTGGAGCGGCTGCCTGCCAAACCTCCACAACCCACTAACTGGGTAACACGGTACTTCTTGGTAAGACTGGAGTCAGATTTACTGCTTCGGCTTCTGACAATCCATAACGACTGCCAAAGATCTACAAACGACGGCCGGGAACAACGGCTTAACGTGCTTTCCGAGGCACAGAGGAAACTCGGTATGTTAAGATGGTCACCCATCCACAGACCAGCCTTGGCAAGCGTTGTTTAACCTGAAAGATCAACCCGTGCGGCTGTTATTATTTAGCTACGAACAGCGGCTGTGCCTGCGTGAAAGTCCTTAATTATTCGTCCTTCCTTGAAGTATCCTTTGTCCTACTCCAGGACATGTCTTCTCATGTGCTAAGTTTCATATGAATCTATTCGGCCGTTAAAAGATGAAGAGTTAGTAAACAGACCGACAGTAATTACAGTAAAAACATAAAACTACAAGTGCTGGGAATGAATGAAGCTTACAATTAAAATGATTTACTTCTTTTTTCCAATACCCACTTCACTGCCTATTACTGAAGAGCTCTCAGCAATTGCAACGGTGGCTTAGGAAATATTGTAATAACCACCCCGCATGCCATTGATTTCTCCATTAATTAAAAATTTAATTAGAGCGTTGGTTCTTGATAATTGTAGTCGATAGAATTGCAGTTAGGCTTTGTAGAAACGCATATAACTACTAATGGAAAGATTAATATAATGGAATATATGTTTTAAAATGGATATCGAATTAAATAGTAAATTACTTAATAATAATTTATTAATCTTCTAATATATATAAATCTCGTCTCACAGAGTTTGTTATCGAACTCCTCCGAATTGGTTTGACCGATTTTTATGTTTTTTTTTAACCGACTTCCCAAAAAGGAGGAGGTTCTCAATTCGGTTGTATTTTTTATGTTTGTTACCTCATAACTCCGTCAATTATGAACGGAATTAAAAAGTTCTTGTTTTGTCTGAAAGGATATACTTGCAGATTGGTCCCATTTAAAATTTATTAAAATCGGTAATGAAGTTTAGATTTTAAATCGAAATAGCTGGAATTCGTTAACTTGGATGATGGTTTTTTAACCGACTTTCCAAAAAGGAGGAGGTTCTCAATTCGGATGTTTGTATTTTTTTGTTTTTTTTTTTATGTTTGTTCGGGCATAACTCCGTCGCTTGCCAACCGATTTTAAAAATTATTTTTTTGTTGGAAAGGGTATACTTCCCAAATGGTCCCATGATAAGAAAACCAGGATCTGATGATGGCATCCCAGAGAAGTCGAGGGGAACTTTCGAAAATCGTATGGTATCTATTTTGCAGTGGTTTTGTTAGGTGTGGGGTACCACTAAAAAGTGAAAAATAAAAAACTTTTTACAAAAAAATACAACCGACTTCCAAAAAAAAAAAACACTACAAAGTAAAAAATAACTTTAACTTCGGAAGTCGGTGTCAAAATACGAACAAACTAACAAAAACACCGAGTTCCGAAGTTAAAGTTATTTTTTACTTTGTAGTGTTTTTTTTTTTGGAAGTCGGTTGTATTTTTTTGTAAAAAGTTTTTTATTGTCATCCAAGTAATCCAAATTGCGTATTTTGCTTTTCTGCGATTTTGCAATGGTGTTGTTAGGTGTTGGGTACTGCTAAAAAGTGAAAAATAAAAAACATTTTTCAAAAAAAAAACAACAATTAAAAAATAAAAATAAAACAACAAATAAACTTTAATTTCGGAAGTCGGTGTCAAAATACAAAGAAACTAACAAAACCACCCGTTGTATTTTTTTGGAAAAAGTTTTTTTTGTGTATTATTTTGATAGGTCTGAGAATCATATTGGTTTTTTTATTTCAAAATAACGTTTAACGAGTCAGCTAGTTAAATAAATTATTAAGATCAACATGATCTGTCCAAACAGACATTTTTTTTTATTATTTTTTTTCTTATTTATCTATTATTCCTGGAAGGGTTCAGCAGAGGTGTTCTTATGGTACGGAGTGTAGTTAGTCGTATACTAGCTTTTGCCCACGACTTCGTACGTACATATCCCGATTTTCCCCGTTCCCGTGGGAATTTCGGGAATTTCTTCCTTAGAGCTCCTCTACACTCTCCAAGAAACCTACGTGCCGAATTTCAGGTTTCTACGAGCAGTAGTTTCGGCTGTGCATTGTCTGTCAATCACTCAGTAACGGCAGAATTTTATATACGTACTAGCTGTCCACTTTCTCATTTTTTTCTTTCATTCAAACTATAAAATAACGATAAAATTTGCATCAATAGTTACGAAGTTATGCGCGTTCATACATTTCGAATTCATTTTTATTTAGGTACTTAGATTTGGAGATTTATACAATTTCTAATTCTAAAAAAAATACATTATAGGTAACTTTATTTTAACTACTGCAAACTATATCACATTGATTACCTGTAGCAAAACACAACAAGACATGCAAAACAGGCTCCAACCACTCGACACATCGCACAATCTCGCTTGATCAAACAGCGACCTCTTCAGAGATACCCGAAGCGTTAACAGACGAAAATGATGTTACGCTAATTAATTACAATCTACATTTAACGAGCACTTATCAACGCTTTGATCACTGATATTTAATATCGTCGACGCAAAAACATCTAAGGTTAGGTTCTTGACAACATTTTCTTAAGAGTTAAAGGATTTTGGAACGATGTTTTTTATTTGAGAACTGGAATGGCTTGCCAAGGTCGGAAAAAAACTTCTCCGTGTCTTAAAAATCACGTTTAGTCGTTAGTAATGGGTCTTTTTAGGGTTTGAACATCCGCAGAAAACAAAACCCTAAGACTACGACTACTACGCGCACTTACGGTCAGCCGCGGGGGCGGTCAGCCGCGGGGGCGGTCAGCCGCGGGGCCGGTCAGCCGCGGGGGCGGTCAACCGCGCCGTTCCAATTTCACATATATGCAACTGTCATTCAGTGTGTTCTTACTAGTGGTTGCATATTAAAACTAGAAAAGAAAAGAAAAAAGAAAGAAAGAAAAAGAGTTTATTTGTTGTTTTGTTTTGTTTTAAAAAGTGGCCAGCCGGCAGCCGCACGGTCAACCGCTAGGTGGTTAAAACTAGGGAGCCCTAAATTAAAAAAAAAAACCTACAGAGTACAGTAAAACTTATAAAAAGTTTATTTTTTAAAGTAACATGTTACAAAAAAGTATTGATTCGGAACCCTTTGCATGCGAGTCCGACTCGCACTTGGCCAGTTTATTTTATTTGCGAACAAGAATAGTTTGCCATGGTCAAATTTCACCAATATAGTTGGGCTATAGGTAAATTGACAGACCGTTTCTCGTATCAAACTTAAATACAAAACAAAAATTATTTCATAGCAATGGAATACAAAACATAAGTTTATAAACCGGTTTGACAAGAAGTACACATTTTTTTTAAATTCAAACGCAGACGTTTTTATGCAATCACTCGGCTTGAATGAAATCCTTTGACGATCTGCAAACGGTAACTCTCCACTGAATACCTACTTCTTATACAAGTCGTATTAAGTGCATGCATATTCAATTCAGTACCTTTTTTGGGGTTTCTGAACCAGTATCCAACGGAACCATAAGATTATTTTATGTAATAAAATAAAATTGCCATTAAAATTTCCAATGGACGATGCCTAATATCAAAAGATAAGTTAAAGCACCCAAAAAATAAAAATTATACTCTCATTATGTTACTTTTACAATATCATTGTGTGTCCATTACATTTGGTCATGATGGGTAATTTGGTATATTGATTATAGGTAATCAACTAGATTACTTTTTTGTGTAAGCGAGTTTCGCTCGTTATTATTGAAATAGCGAGTTATGTTCTAATGATATATTATTATAGCATATAGTTCTACAGCTTCATGTAGGTAATTATGTATGCTTCTATTCCTATTTTATTTGTTGAAATTTATTACTATAATGTATTTTTATTTGATTTATATTTTGACGTGGTAATTTTGGACATAACGATTTTAATGGTGGCCTTTTGAGGAAAGTACAAAGCAGGTTTGAGTGGACCTTTCTCGACAGTGCAAGCATTTGCAGCAGTTTTCATGTAGCTCAACTCAGAACTTTGAGGAGCTCAATGATCCGACGAACAATACCAAAGTAAGGAAATTTGGGTATGCCATACATGGTATTTTTTTTGTGAATTGGCTGCGGGTTTACAACCCGCGTGTGGCTAGGAGCGTGGCATCACCCGCATGCGGGCCAGACCCACGCGCGGGTGAAAACATGCATGACAAAAAAAGGGCCCTCAGGGATACACTACGTGAAAAAGCAGCAGTTGCTATGCAAGCAACTAACATGACATAGCTTCTACAATATTAAGTAGAAAATAAAGGATTTAATAAAGAGTATGTATGACCTAAAATGGACCCAATAATACACAGAACCCAGAACAGTCCTAAGGCAACATCTGTTACAAAAACCGATCCTTTTTACCTCAAAAAATAAAAGATTCCTTTAGAAATACTAAGTTTTTATTCAACGTAGAAAGAGCAGGCAATCAGCATAATGTCAGCATTAGTAGGGAATCGCGTGTGTCTGACCAAATGTGAGCATTGACCCAATTTCTCTTAGGAGTATTATTATAGGAGATTTTTTTTGTTTGTATACCTAACGTCTTGCAGGGGTGGTGAAACTTTTTTTATGTTGGATATAAGGGATTCTTAATAAGGGTAAACTAATTCTTTAGTGTTGAAGCCATGTATATATTTATATACCTTGGCAACACAATGGCCAATAAATAAATTTACGAAGCCTGTACACATTGTTCGAAAATTAAAAGTTACGCACCATACAATGGGGCGTGCGGTAAAATAGGTACTCTAGCACCGTGCGTATCACAACATATAAAAAAATCAATTGCGGACGCAGACACAGACTGAAGCGTTTGAGCAAAAACGCTTCCATCTGCGTCTGCGTCACACTCTAAATAACTATTACAGTACCTATAATGATTTAAGAATTTGGCCGTGATGGTCCTGATGATGATTGCTACTAAAGTTTCTGGCAATTAAAAGTTATGACCACTTTAAGGTGACAATTAAGTGCCAGAATGTATTGATTTGTTTAGTTAGAATTAATTGATCCCATTCAAACAAAACAATACAATTATTATGGACCCTCTAACAAATAGCTGAACAATTATTCGAATTTAGAACTAAACTATTCGAGTTATCTTCCATTATTTTAATCTAAAACATTGATGTTTACAAAATGAAATTATTATTCGTTTTAAATTCCATTCATCATCTGACTTTCCTTTTTTCTCCTTATTAATTTTTGTCACAACAAAGACCGCTCTTTCATTTCCTGGCAAATATTGCCAATCCCAGGTTGTCTGGAAGTAATGCGATATAGTAATACATATAATTATGCGATTAGGTCGCCCCATTGTATGTGTTTTAATTTTAAGTTTCCTTTTTGTTTAACTTTTAATGTTCAATTAAAGTGTAATAACAAATACAGCTTTCTATATCGTATACTAGCTGTTGCCTGCGGCATTTCCCGCTTGCCAAATTACTGACATATATACTAAAACCTTCCTCAAGAACTCTATCACACACACACTCTATCTCACACACTCTATCTATTGGTGAAAACGGCATGGAAATCGGTGCAGTATTTTATGAGTTTATCGCTAACAGACAGACAGACGCAGCGGAGGACTTTGATATATAATATGTAGTGATATTTAAAATAATGGGCTAGATTCCATCATCCACAAATTGCAAAACTATTTAGTCCATCAGTTAGGGTATTGAAAATAACGGACACGTATTTTTTGTTTTTGTAAATCAGTGAATATTGACAATGTTACAACGCATCAAAACTCGGGAGTGGGGGCTCCTGACGTCACGACCCACTAAAAATTATGTGAAGGTGTGACGTATTGAGAATTTTAAAAGCGTCGTAACTTCGTCAATTTTGGTTCCCGTTATAAAAGAAAAAACACGGGTCAAATATTTAATATTTGATAATCTAACTGACGGACTAATTAGAAGTTTTCAGGACACAAGCCCATTCCACCAAAGGTTGACCATCCCTAACTTTAGTGAATGCGATTGGGTAATCTGTGTATAGTATGTAAAAGGCTATCAGATTTGATTGAGGAAGTAAGTGTATGGGTCTTGTTGGAGCAAAGTATTGAGGAAAACTCTGTTCAGATGCAAATGTCGTGGTATTTTGTGTTTTGGCTGTTTGGTGAGCAGGGGACAGTTTATGATCAATGGAGTAATAGATTTGTGGTTTCTCAAAAGGAAAAAGCCGGTACCCTTATAGGGTCACTTTGTTGTCCGTTCGTCCGTTTATCTGTCAAGACCATTTATCTCGGTAACGCGTAGAGGTATCTAGTTATTGAAAAATGCTTTTATACAATTGACGAATTCCTTAATGATAAATTGTAAGTTATTTGACATTGTTTTTATTGAATTTTGACATTTTACAATTTATTATTTTAATCCCATTAATTTGACATTGATTATTTTTAATTCTTTGTTGTATTATTATCATCATTCAATTAATTATTTATACTTAATTTTCAATTTATTGCTTGTTTTTATTTTTTGTCGTAAGTTATGTTGTGTTTTTTTTTTGTAAGTATTTAAATGAAAGATGTTGACTATTCTGTTTAATAATAATAACTAATGATAGAGTTTACACCTTTACGGTAGATTTTTTGAGGAACTGTTTATTTATTATGAGGAACTGTTTATTTATTATTAAGATCTCGTGTAAAAAGCACCAAAAAATGAACACACCAATAAATGAATCTTGAATGCTACAATCCCTTGAAGTTGTGAGAAATCAAATTTCTAAGTTAACGTAAAAATAAGATACGGCCATTTATGCCACAAAAAACGTATTTTTAGACACTCTCAAGGGATTCAGCGTTTTCAGGAGGTTCTAAATTGACGTTTCAGGTTTATTTAATGTCAATTGAACCGACTGAAGTATTTATTCACAGATGGTGTGTTTTACACACAGTATTGTAGTGTTTTAAAAGGGATGATCATCATACGTAAATTATTGAATTTCACTAAAGTATAATGATACGAGCAATGTTTTAAACCTCACATTAGGGGTGTGCAGTTTTTTCTTTATTTCTAGTTCTTATGTAACTTGATATAATCATCATGTTTTATTTTCGTGCCAATGACGGCTAAATCCGAACACGTTTTGCCCAGATTTAGCTCTCACATCTCCGGATTTGCCTATTTCGACATTGTTGTTTCGTATGTACAATTTAATCCAGCTTGGAGGATTAAATTTTACATTTTACAGCGGCACGTTAATTTTATATAAAGGTTTGCCGTCTAATCTTTGTGTAGAACAACATGTGTTTTGAGTTACGTGTACGAGTGCTTTGTACGTAATTATATTTTCGTTCTATGTATTGTTTTTTTGCACAGCTGAGCTGTTTTAATTGCTATGACGTGTTTTATCTTGCGGTAGTAAAATTATACGGAAGCAATTTTATTTTTGTTTGAGACACAATTTTCTAATTACGTACTATTTAAAAAATGTGGTCTACTTATATGTTTTTAGAGTTCCGTAATCAAAGGATAACTAACTGAACCCTGCTTCTAAGTATCCTCTGTCCGTCTTTGTTTACGGAATGTATCTCATGAACCGTAGAAGGTATTGGTATTTGTTTAATTTTAATGAGAAATGTACTGAACGACAAACGTGTTTTATGACAGTTTTTTATTATTAACTAGCTTCTGCCAGCGGCTTTGCCCGCGTGATCCCTAGGGAACATGTTCCCGGGATTAAAAGTAGCTTATGTGCTATTCCAGACTATAATCTATCTTTGTTTTAAATTTCATTAAGATCCGTTAAGCCGTTCTGGCGTGATTGAGTAACAAACAACCAAACTTTCACATTTTCATTTTTTTTTTTCATTTTTTCTATTGATTGATTGATTGTAGCGTGATGAAAAGTATACTATAACCTGCTCAGGAGTATGAATAATAATTGTACCAAGTTTCGTTAAAATCCGTCGAGTAGTTTTTGTTTCTATAACGGTTATACAGACAGACAGACAGACAGACAAAAATTTTACTGATTGCATTTTTGGCATCAGTATTGATCCCTAATCACCCCCTGATAGTTATTTTGGAAATATATTTCATGTACAGAATTGACCTCTCTACAGATTTATTATAAGTATAGATATAGATTTTTAATTTGTTATGGGTTTGCTCATGACTCTAGTCTAGGTCAGAGATGACAGAGACAAAGTCTACGATGGAACGAGCTTACTCAGAAGTAGCTTGTTCATTCTAACTTTGAAAAGATTATGGTTGTAAGCGTTCGGAAACACAGACGCAGGCAGAGAGTACAGTTAGGCTTTAAGGTGGAAGCGCCAGGGTAGCCCGCGAAATTCAAATATTTTTATGTTTTTTGCAATTTGCCGGTCAGTGTGAAGCTGTATCTTAAATAAAATACGATTCGCGGCCGTAACGCATATATGTCTAAAGAATTGTACCCATTTTAATTATCAATATAACCCTCTAAGTTCATACAATTCGATTGAATGACTTTTTCACAAAATAATATTCAATCGAGTTCTATGAACTTAGCAGGTTATATTAATGATTCAAATGGTTATAATCCTTTAGATAAATGCTCTTTAAGATCGCGAACTGTATTTTGTTCAACATACAGCTTCAGACTCACCGGCAAATTGCAAAAAACATAAAAATATTTGAATTTCGCGGGCTACCCTGGAGCATTCACCTTAATTTATAAAGGGGGAGTACTAACCACACGCGGGCGGCTTCTGGGTCGATATATCCCTACAATGTGTAACAGAATAATCGCAATACGCCTAAAGAGTCATTTTACTCGTCATTATTAACAACTTTTACTATGGAACCAACACCAAAATTATGGGAAAAAAATAAGGTTACAATGACCCCTTTAAGGGTATTGCGTTTTTTCTGTTGCTCGTTGTATAATACCCTACTTTTCAACACACACAAAAAAGACATAAACATATAAAATAACGCTCCATTTTTGCGGCACTCAGCGATAACCCCGCTCATCGTGTTTGACAAATGCGTTCGCACCGCACATTACAATGTTATAACAGCTACCTCTACGTATGTATACTACTGCTTTTAACCGCACTTCAATGAGTGCAATTTGTTGCTGCTTTTTGGTAATGGGCTGAGCAATACTATACGTAAGTGGCTGAAATATTATTCATTTATTTAGACTTTATGCACTATAGTGGTACATAGGCGGACTTAATGCAACAAGGCATTCTCTACCAGTCAACCTTTTGATTATAAAGACTACACTGTGGTAGGTGAACAACAACCAAAAATAAAAATAAAAAATAATATTGGCTGGTGGTTGTCTGAAAAAAAGCCAAATGTCAGTCGAAAGTCACTGAAGATGTCGTTACCTACTAGATATGCCAAGCGCTTACAATTTAGCAAACGTTTATAAATTCTTACAGAGGATGGACGTTACCGAGTTATAGAGTCTGTTGTTTTTGTTTCCCGGGTCAAACTCAGTGTTTCCACGCAATTGGAACTTTTCTAGTCTCAAATGAAAACAATTTTATGACAGCTACCCCTTTCAATGAGTGCAATTTGTTGCTGCTTTTTGATAATAGGCTGATCAGAATTGTACGTAAGTAGCTGAAATAATATTGGCTGTTGGTTGGCTGAAAAATAAATAATAAGCCATCATATTGAAGGTCACAAAATCTGGCTACATAATTTGGAATTTGTTAATCCTTCTTGTCGTTTCACTGAAACGAACGATGAAGAGAATGTTTTTGCCTTTTGCCAACTTCTACGTAAAGGTCATTTAACAATCTATCTAGTCCGATGACTGTACCAAGCTTCATATCAGCTTTATTTTATACATCAAGAGAGTGCTACTTTAGAACAAATATAAGAATCAAATGTTTGGTCATTAAGGTTTCAAGAAATAATAAGATAAGGAACACGTTTTCATATATTACGCAAAAATGAAAGCCCTGGCCTGTTGCATTTTCAAATATAAATGGTTTTGGGATCGGTTATTTTTCAAAAATTTTATAGACTGTTTAATTTTAAGAGTCCTATTACAAATCGTAAATGCTCGTTTGCAATAGACGAAGTTACGTTGGTCTGCGTTGGGAGTACATCTATAGTCCTCGAAACAATTTTGATACATACTAGTCTTAATAGGATTATAGTTCATTTGGGCGCTCGCGCGAGACTGAGGAGCGCGCGCGCTGAATTGACGCAGAATATATAGTACTTTAGTTTTATTTATTGTAATTTTGTTTTATTATATTGACAAACTAAAACTAATGAAACGTATTAATTGTAGATTGAAATTTTATATCATATTAATTTATTTGATAAAATTGTTTTTATTTGGAATATAATGGACGCTGAATCAAGACATTTCTGGCTTAAATTAGGCTTTCTTTACGTTTTTTTCTGTGAAAACTCAAGGAATTTAAAGAAATTCTAGAACTCCAATAAACAAGTAAAACATTCAGCTTACCTTTTAGTAATTTCAGCTTTTAAAAGAATTGATTGTAACAATGTGAATTAGACCGTCAAAGTTCCATCGCCGACATTTTTTCTTGCAAACTGAGTTTGTAAAATATTTATAGTAAATTACACGAATAAAAAAATGAAAATGTGTAATTCTAACTTACAAGAAAGAGACTGGTACTATCGTTATTCAGGATCAAATAAT
Source organism: Ceramica pisi (assembly GCA_963859965.1). Lineage (NCBI taxonomy): Eukaryota > Metazoa > Arthropoda > Insecta > Lepidoptera > Noctuidae > Ceramica > Ceramica pisi. The sequence goes on from OY982530.1 coordinate 4,140,246, forward strand.
TAAAATATCTTACTGCTGCTGAAAATTACAGCGTCAAAAATCATGAATTTCCGTAAAAAATGTAATAGGACTCTTAAGTTGCTATTTCTAGGATAGGAGGTAAGTAATCAATAAAATCATTTATATTTTTTTGTGATTTTATTTTACAATCTGTCTTTAATATGGCACTGGAAAATACAAAATAGTAAAAAAGTAATTATTATAACTGAACTTGAAATAAAAAAAATAGTGACAATCATTGAAACAACTTTTACAAAAGGTCGCTTCACTAACAGAACATTTGGTTACCACTTGGGAAGCTTTTCGTAGTTTTCCGTTGATGGTTTTTCCTTGTCGTCCATATTTCTTTTAACATTCAGAGCAACGACCTATCTTTTTCACTCCATCTTTCATATTCGGGGCCAGAGGGCTAATTCACGTAGTTTTATGACGCGTCGATTAAGTTTAAGTGCAGTTGCAATTAAGTTCAAGTTTGAGTGATAAACGGTACTCTTGTAATCTTTGAACTGCGCGTAAGCTGCGCGTGAACTACACGTCAACTGCACGACAGCCGAACTCTACCAAACTTACTTAAGGTGGAAAGAAAAAAATTTAACTCACTAAATAATTTAATAGAATCGATTACATTTTAAATGAATATGACGTCATTATAACATTAAAACTAAAGTTTTAACACTTGTGTAATAGTAAATGTTGTCTGTGTACATGTTCCCGCCCTCGTTGGAAAAATACGTTTACCTGATTTTACCTGTGTATCTTTTCGGAGACACATGGCCTGGGAGGTATGAATTTCAAATGAACTATTTCACAAGCCACGTGTATCCAAATGTCATACGAATGAAAATCCAGGAAAAACAACGTAAAAGGGGGGGAGGGGGTGAAAAGCAAAATATGATTATTACGTAGTTTTTAACCGACTACCCAAAAAATAACTTTAACTTCGGAAGTCGGTGTCAAAATACGAAGAAACTAACAAAAACACCGACCAAAGTTGCAAAAAAAATAAATAATTAAAACCCTCACAGTAGGCGCTTTCATTTGATATAATAAGGTGTTATAGTTTGAAAAACTTCTTTTTAATTTTCTAATTTTACCCCCGAAAGTGAACCCCATACTTAAAATTTATTTATTTACGTAACGTTTCCGTGCTTAACTTATACTTATTCCATATTTTGTATACCAAATTTCAACATAATCGGTACAGTAGATCCGTAGAAAATTGGCTGTGACAGACGGACAGACAGACACACCCGAGTGATCCTATAAGAATTCCGCTTTTTGTTCGGAACCCTAAAAAAAACCAAAAATTGTTTCAATGGTTCTGGTTTTATAAGTTACTGCGACTTATAAAACCAAAAGATAAACCTAATATTTTTTATTTCAACTGACTTCAAAACAAGAGGTTTTATTATTAAATGGTGTTCGACAATTTCGTTTGCGCCCCACATTACAAATACTGTTTATAGCACGGTGCTCCTCTTAACCGCACTCAAATGAGTGCAATTTGTACGTAGCTCGGTTTTTGTTAAGTGCTAACAATCATTGCACTGGCATTACTCAAAGCGTATAACGAGCGGTGTTTGTGAGGTAAATAATAAAGAGATGTAGGGAGTTTATCGAAACGACAGAACCGGCCAAGTGTGAGTCGGACTCTCACACGAAGGGTTCCTTGTCATAAACTGAAAAAGCCTTTCCGCTTGAATTTTATCAAAGAGAAATACATACTCTGTGAAAATTAAAACTGTCGACGTATTCCGGTTTTTGAGATACAGCTCGCTTGTAAGCCGAATAAACTCAAAAACACAAGGGACCGATTTAAAAAAATCTTTCACCATTACAAAGTTTAATTATCAGGAGATTCCCTAGGCTATAACTAAGCTAGGCTATACAAAAACACAAGTCCGATACTGCATGGAGTATTGTAGTCACCTTTGGTATGGATTAGCTAAGTACTTGCTAGCCGCGCTTGACTCGGTGGAACGCAGAGCTAAGAAGCTCATTGGCGACGAAAAACTGGTGGATGCCAAGCCACACAGCTAGGCTCATTGCCGCAAGGTTGCCTGTTTGTCGGTCTTCTACAGATTGTACTTCGGTGAGTGTCCTCAAGAACTCACACACACGGACACCTTGTTGCTATTCCACCAATTCACACTAAGCGTTTCCAAACGTCTTTTATGATGCGCACAGCAAAGTAGTGGAACTCTCTGCCTGCGTCTGTGTTTCCGAACGCTTACAACCCTAATCTCTTCAAAGTTACCAGTAAACAGGCTCCATCTGGGTAAGCTCGCTCCATCGTAGACTTTGTCTCTGTCATCTCTGACCAAGACTAGAGTCAAGAGCAAATACATACAAAAAAAAAGCGATTCCTACGAGAAGCAATACTGAACCCGCGTGAACAAAGTTGCGGACGAAATGGTAGTTTAAGAATATATCTCTATTCTCATAACATTTGCACTTATAAACGAAAATTTAAAATATGAAGTTAATACAGCAGAAAATTAAACAATATCATTACATTATGATTTTAGATTTTTTTATTTGATTTATTTTTTTATTTGTATTAATTTGATTGATTTTATTTTTGCAACAAAAATTTCACATTACTCTCAACGGGTCAAGCCCACGTCCACACAACACAGTCAGTAACCTTTATTCCTCAAGTAATAGAGGTCTATTTTCTCTGTCTTCAATCAATCGTTTACTGTATTAAACACGTATATTGCTTGAAAATACGTTCCCACCATACATTGCAATGTCATACCACAACGTTCCTCTCGACCGCACAGGAATGGCTGCAATTTGTATCAGTTAATTTTCTCTTATGCGAGCAGTATTGTAGGCGATTAAAATTAATTTTGTTGTCAGTCAAAACCACAATTGCAGCTGTATTTGATAACACTTTTATTATAGTGTTTCTTTGTTGTAATATCAATTAAAATTGATGGGGTTGCAAGTGTCATTGTAAATCTGGTACGTTCAGTGAGCTACTTTTTATTATTATCCTAATATATAAATTTATTTCGTTTGAGTGACTTACAGACAAAACACAGACTAAACTACTGGTCATCGGTGTCTAAAAATTGGCATGTAGATTCCTTAGTAGGTAAGGTAGTGTAAGGGAGCATTAAGAAAGGATTTTCCGAAATTCTTACAGAAACGGGAAAACACGGGATATGTGCGTACGCCAGCAAATTCATTAATTTATTCAATTCAATGTAAATTGTTATTGAATTGAATACATGAATTAATTAATGAAGTTGCGGGCGAAAAAGCTAGTGAAAATTAAAATTTAATATCGTCCCGGCCATCCCTTTCACTTCAAGCAAAAAAAAAACTTAAAAAAGACAAGGATTAACGTTGACAAAGAAGAATAAACAGCTGTTTACAATATTCAGCTACAGAAGCTGAATATTGTAAACAGCATTCATTAAGGCATAATATTCATAACGAGGCAAAGGAAATTTAGCTAGTCGCCAGCAAGATACTCCATTATGAGCCCTCGCTGTACGTACAGTCACCAGCATGAGTATGTATGTGATAAATAACACGAGTTTTATTTATTAAGTACTGAATATTTATTTGAATGAAGCTAATTAAATAAACACGAGTTGTTTTGAAACAAAATTGGTTTTTATAATAAATTGTGTTTTATAAAATGCGTTTACAAGACGCGCTTTTAAAACTATCCTTCTCACGCAAAACTTCGTTGTTCTGGCACAAATATGGCATGACTTGCGCGTGATTAATGAAATAACATTATGTATTTAATTTTTAATAAGTCTGTGTTTATTATTTTGTACCTCACCTGAAAATTGCGTACAAATGCCACGAAAGTGTCTGGAAACTGTCAGTAATTTTCGATGTTGACTGTACCTACCTACTAGTCTTGTATGTACTTACGTGTGTCATCAAGTGACTTTGGTACTGGCATTAAATATTTTATGCACTGGAGCTTGAGCAAGGGACATCTTGCATCTTGCTTGAAACGCTTCTTTTATTTTTGGAACAGTGTTTTGGGTGACAGCTGATTTCTATATGGGGTGTTATGATAAAATTGGTCAAGGTTAATTAGGCAAGTGTAGATAGTTACTAAGAAATCAAATTAAAAAGATATATGACATCAGGATTCGAGATAGAAATCGGATTTTTACAGTTGAAACAATCAGTGGTCTAATTCCATGACAATCTATACTTTTTTGGGGTAATCTTATGGCAAATTCACTTCAAACTCAAGAATATTTTAAATTGGTGTTAATAGATGTAAATTATCGTGAATAACAAATAGGTAACGGTTTCATAACACCAGGCAAATAGGCTTGTCCACTGAAACAATCTAATTAGTACATTAGTTAGATTTTCAAAAAATTTTTGACCCGTTTTTTTTTAACTTAAACTAAAATTGACGAAGATACGATGCTTTTAAAATTCTCAATACCTCTCGCCGTGGTGTAATTTTTAGTGCTTTGTGACGTCACGAGCAAACAAAGATGAAACGCACCAAAATCCGTGAGTGGGGGACTCACGGATTTTAATGCGTTTTATCTTTGACAATATTCATTGATTTACAAAATAAAAAAAGTGTCCATTATTTTTCAATACTCTAACTGACGGACTAAATGATTTGAAATTTATTGATGGTAGTCTAGGTTACCCAAAGGATTGGGTTCAGGTTTTGCTTTTGGGTATGATACAAAATATGAATGAAAACTCGGCATGACTTTCTCGGAGATATAATTGGAGGTAAAACCAATTAATCATAACTGCAATTGTCTATACAAAACGCTTTGAACCAAGTTTTAGGTAAAATTTAAAACTCACTTTAACGCTACGAGCGTGCTACGCCAAAGAGACTTAATTTCGTAGCAGCACTACGTGTGTTCTGTAGCGCTGAAACCACATAATATACAGAAACAGAAGGTCCATACATCCAGAAAAAACACACGCTCATATAGGTAAGTACAGCAATACGATTCTGTAAACATGTCGTAGTGAAAAATTAGGCGAAGTAATTGACAAGTAAGCTGTCAAACCATACAAAAAAGATGGATTGACATCTCAGTTGTCGTTCACTCCACCAAAGTGTACACGGTGAGATGTTGACAGATTAGACCAGCTGTTCGGAATTTCTTTGAGCTCGCAGTACATACGAAAACGCATGTACACATGGACACGCTTCACTTTCAGAGAGTGCAAGCGCACTCGCGACTGGTATTTCTTTGAGCTCGCAGTACATACGAAAACGCATGTACATATGGACTCGCTTCACTTTCAGAGAGTGCAAGCGCACTCGCGACTGGCATTTCTTTGAGCTCGCAGTACATACGAAAACGCATGTACATATGGACGCGCTTCACTTATAGTGAGTGTAACCGCACTTGCAACTGGCATTTCTTTGAGCTCGCAGTACAAAGTACGAAAACGCATGTACACATGGACTCGCTTCACTTACAGAGATTACAAGTGCACTCACAAACGGCATTTCTTTGAGCTCGCAGTACAAACGAAAACGCAAGTACATATGGACACGCTTCACTTACAGAGATTGCAAGCGCACTCGCGACCGGCATTTCTTTGAGCTCGCAGTACAAACGAAAACGCAAGTACCTACATATGGACACGCTTCACTTACAGCACGAATGGCATTTCTTTGAGCTCCATTATTTTTCAATACTCTCGCTGCACGTTCGCGTTTATGTGTGCGTGCGCCTGTTTTCTTTGTTGTATTGTGTTAGCCTTCTGTACTAAAGTTTTTGTAAAAGTCTGGAAGCAAGTGTTTTAATTTTAATTACCTAGACGTAGGATATCTTACAGGATCGTATTAAGACTTGAAAGAGACGGCTTTCTCAAGTTTCTTTGAGAGTACATTGAATATAATCTTCATCTCGCCTTTTCTTAGACTGGTCTTTGAAGACGCGTGTTTATAAAAAGCTGTGTTCTTGAAGGAAGTACTAAAGATACCTATATTTTTTTTTATTTTACGGTTGATAAAAAAAGAGGTTCCTACTATGAAGAGCTCTAGTTCCGTCTCTCTCTCTCACACCAGAATAACAGCTTTATGTCCTCATTAGGTATACTGGTATTCAGCTAAATTCGGTTTGCCTTGAAGCTGAACCCAATATTGTTAGGAAAAGGCGAGGCAGACCATGACTAAAAAAACCCTTCTTAGAAAAAAAAAAACAATGTATGAAAAAATTCAATACGTGTTTATTTACAAATTTGCCTATTGGTTTAATTCATAATCATAATACGCGGTGCCATTTTAGTCGTATTACTACACAATAAAAAAGGAGGTAGTTTATGTCGGGTAAATTAAGTGGGCCGCCTTTGCAAGACGAATGAAATGGCACTGTGTATTTATTTTTTGTGCAAAATGACAGTATGCGTTTATAAATGCTTATTGATGCCGTATCCGTATTCTATAGCCCATAAACAAACGTTCGCACCTACATATAGTACGACTAAAACGTTCCAATCACGACAATTGGTAACAACACGGTCGTTACTACAAGTTAGATAAGCTTTTAAATGTTTGCGGTCAGCTCATTAAAGTCCGACGCCATCTAATTTATTGTTTTGTTCAGAATTGTTTGAAATTAATTTGAATGTGGTGTGCTTGAAATGAGCGTAATTTGTTTATTTTTGAGGTATTGGCTCGTGAAGTGAATGAATTGGTTGGTTTGAATGAATGAATGAATGAATGAATGGTGGTGGTCACTGAATGGATCAAGATTAAATAATATTTATTTATTTATATAATATAATAACTTTATTTCACAAAAATACAGATTTCACAATGTAATATAAAGACAATTAAAATAGCTTTGGAAGTAACAAAATAGATTATAGTCGGTGTTTTTGATAGTTTCTTCGTATTTTGACACCGACTTCCAAATTAAAGTTATTTTTTACTTTGTAGTGTTTTTTTTTTTTGGAAGTCGGTTGTATTTTTTTGTAAAAAGTTTTTTTATTTTTCACTTTTTAGTGGTACCCCACACCTAACAACACCACTGCAAAATCGCAGAAAAGCAAAATACGCAATTTCGATAACTTGGATGGCATAAAACTATCATTTATGTAGACGAATTCCAGCTATTTCGGTTTAAAATCCAAAGCTCGTAACCGATTTTCATAAAATTTCAATGGGACCAATCTGCAAGTATATCCTTTCAGATAAAACAAGTTTTTTTTCAAATCGGTTCATAATTGTCGGAGTTATGAGGTAACAAACATAAAAAAAAAAACAAAAAAAAACATACAACCGAATTGATAACCTCCTCCTTTTTGGGAAGTCGGTTAAAAAGACAGCCTGAGGCAAGTGAGTTAGTAGCAGATATTTTGAAAAATCATTATTGGTTTTGTGACGTCGTTATTCTTTTCAACGTTGTCTATAGGTGACGAACAACAGGGCTACTATAAGAGCCTGCTGCTAACTGCGAGTCAGACTCTCACAAAAAGGGTTCTGTACTATAAAAAGTTTCTTGTGTAGGAAGGAACTCCCTTTAAATTGTATTATTTGTTATTATACCGCAAATAGAAGTACACATCCTGTGAAAACTTCAGCTGTCAAACTTTTAAGTTTCTTAAGATACAGTCCGCTGACAGACAGACAGACGAACGGACGAGGGAGAGCCAAATATAATTAACAACTCAGTATCCTTGGACAGGAAATAACTACGCCAAATAATTTTCCTCTAGAAAAACAAAAGATTAGCGCCATGTTTCCTAACGACCACTATTACTAAATCTCCTTGCCATGCCATTACACTAAAACCATTCTCGTACATCTGTCATACATACAAAGGGATTATGGTCAACGACATTTGTTTTTAGTACTCGCTTAATGTATCTAGATTTCGCCTAGAGTGTGTGATTTATGGCTTAAAATGTGCTGGCTCATTTTTAGAGTGTCATATGTACTAATGATGCTATTTTTTTTTTTTTTTTACTTGGTATGGGTTTGCTCTTGACTCTAGTCTTGGTCAGAGATGACAGAGACAAAGTCTACGATGGAGCGAGCTTACCCAGAAGTAGCCTGTTCACTCTAACTTTGAAAAGATTAGGGTTGTAAGCATTCGGAAACACAAACGCAGGCAAAGAGTTCCACTCCTTTGCTGTGCGCATTATGAAAGACGCTTGGAAGCGCTTAGTGCGAGTTGGTGGAATAGCAACAAGGTAGGGATGGCAAGTTGCAGTGCGTCTGGATGTCCGATGGTAGAAGGGGGCTGGTGGGATGAGGTCGTGGAGTTCCTGGGCACACTCTCCGAAGTACAATCTGTAGAAGCTGCTAAATAATATTGTGATAGAATAGAATAGAATACTCTTTATTATATAGATACACCATTTTGGTTGCAGACAATAATAATGAAGAAAACATTACATAACGTGCCACGATGGGCACCCTTATCGCTAAATCAAAAATCAAGAGCGATTAAAAGCAAAAATACAAAGTTTGAGCCTAAAACTGAAATTTGGAACGTTAAACACGTTAGAAAAAAAAAATACAATCGCATTACCCATTGTCTACCAGTCCTTAAGGTATTCATTTTGGACCTTCAAGGGATGAAGGGTGTGGACTTAGCAATCTTCATTGTTTAAGCAACTTTTGTACAAAATTTTATGTTTCTAGTGCCAAAGATTCTGGCTGTGCGTTGGCACTCATTGTTATTGTCGTTTGGATAAACGAACGTGTAGGAGCCGCTACAGACGGAGCGTTTTACGCGCAAAGGATCTCTCTCGTTTAATAAGTCCATTTGAATAATCACTAGATTCCACATCCAATATGGCAACTGTCTTTTCAACTCTTTAATTAAAAGTTCGGTTACGAAGTTATCGCGCTCCTATTTCAAACAAAATACATCCACTCGCCAAGGACACGCGCATACTACTGAACAGAAATAAAAGTAAGTCGAACTCGAATTTAATTTTATCTGTGAAACCTGTCAATAATCAAAATACCCAATTAGAAAACCTACTCACTGTCACGAAAGATCAAAAACTAAGTGACAATTTTGATACAAACGAGCCAACTGAACACGTTCCTATTTGAGCCCAATACAGTGTAAGTCAAACTGACCATCACTAAGTTAGTGGAAACACTCCGCTGCTAAGTATTATACAGTTATTTATCAAGTTACCTAAGTTACAGAGTCAACTGCATCGGGAACTTTGATACTATCTTATAGTTTATGTTGGGGGATACTGGGTTCGAATTTGATGAGCTTGTTGGGTAGGTAACGTTATAATAATATATTATTTAATTGAATTGCGGTATTTGAAGTGGGATTTTCGATACAAAACATAGGTACAAAGCTCTACTTTTTTATTCACTCACTAGCTTTTACTCGCGGCTTCGCTTGTGTTAGTTTAAATTTTCGGAAAAAAAGGAGCCTTTAACCGCATCTTGTGGCGTGTCTATCTCAGTCCCAAACATTCATCAGCGATTATGGCACTGGTCTCAATGTCGGCGATCAGCGAGTAGCGAGTACAATGCGTTTCAAATAAGAATAGGATCGACTTCGCGCCATTTTGTGACGTCATAGCAGTCAATGCAAACCAATTCGGTAGGGTGAGAAAACAAGATTATTTTTTAAAATTATTATTTATAAACATTAAGTGAAAAAAGTGTTTTAGTATGGTTTAAAATATGTAATAATGACTTTAAATAATTAAATATTATATTAAGCTTATTTACTACTACTGAACGTTTTTATTTGAATTTTAAGACTTATTCAAACAAAGTAAAATAAACCATTATCGATATGCAACTAAGTGTCTTTGCAAACCGTACTTTTCAAGAGAAATTTGACGGAAAGAGGTCATTGACGTTATTATTTTCAATTTGAAACGCATTGTAAACCTTCTAACTCGAATCGAGTCGGCGAGCAGCGAGTAGCGAGTGAAAAGATTCGATAGTTTTTACGCTCGGCTTACAGCGAGTGCTTTTCTTGGACGGGACTCGCAAGACTCGTTCCGGCCCGCACTATAGGTAGAAATTACCGCTGGTTGGTGAATTCTGACCGCCAAGCGAGTATCGCCGAGTGAGCGTCGCTGAGCGAGTACAATCTTTGATAGCTTTCGTCGCTGCGATACACTAGTGGTAAAAGCTGCTCGCCGGCAGAGTGAACAGCCAGCTATCGACTATGGATGTATAAGTCTCTTTTACTCACACGAGATGTATATCTTTTGTCCCTTTCCACAGCGAGCAAATAGTCGATAGCTACTCGCATACTCGCCGGCGGTGAGACAGGAGCCTTAGGCGAGAAAGACAAACATACTATTTAACTCACGTTTGGATTTATAGTACTTAGATATGGTTAGAATAAACTCGCGTTAGTGCACTTTCTCAGCTAGGGAGCCAGTAATGTGGTCATCGACGGTACATTTTTGTCGAATGAAAATAGTCCATATAATGATACAATTACGGTCCATTATCGGTTTTAATATAGTGTTACAAAAAATATATCGGTTCGTCGAACAACCCGTCAGTATGTAGGCCTGTCTACACAGTACGGTGTCAGGCAGCAGGCGTCTCAAGTATTGGACGTAGACTAAGACAAGTGTTAATAGCGACACTCGGTTAGCTACTAAATACTATATACTAGTAACTATCCAGGCTCCTTCTAAGAATAAGTAGACTGTCCCGGCTACCGATTCAATTCAGATGTACTTGTGATTTTTAATAGTGCTATGTTACCTAGTTAGCTTGGAGGAGCTCGTGGCTAAATTAATAACAACCGCATGGGTCGAGCTTCAAGGTTAAGCATCGCTTGCTGAGGTTGGTTTATGAATGGTGACCATCTTAACATACCGAGACTCTTCCGTACATCGGCAATCACGTTAAGCTGTTGGCCCCGGATGTCATTTGTAGATATTTGCCAGTGGTTATAGTTCGTTGGAAGCCAGAAAATCTGGCACCAGTCTTGCCAAGGATAGGCAGTTACTGTACGTAAAATACTGGTATTCTGCTGAATCTGGTTTGACTGGAAGCCTACCCCAATATAGTTGGGAAGGCAAACCAGGAGGCTTGGCTGATGATTATATGTTTCCTAGTTGCTAAGCTGTGAAGCTAAAGATACGCAGCCGATGTCTGAGTCACCGGATAATGGCAAACTCCATAAGATTGTAATAAATCTTGATTAGATCGCATACTATGATAAGAATAAGAGGATATATTATAAAAAAAAATCGTTTTGTATATTATAAATACTATCTAAATTCAATGGTTTCCAATATATCCGTGTCTTAATTAAAAAAAAAAAAAACTTACAATTTCACGATATATTCTAGCGTATGCCAGCGGTTTCGCCAGTCTTTTGCCATCGCGACATGCCAAGTCATTGGGTTTTAAAACGGCTGGAACGCCGACGGTGACGAGAGCTCGTCGGATAATGGTATTTAAAGTAGCGTGTTCGCAAAACGGCCTGCACTGCGGCTACAAGAAAGGCTGTGGTGCCCGAAGCCGTTGACAACTTCCCCACAGTGACAGCATCATCATCTTCCTAGCCTTTTCCCAACTACTATATTGGGGTCGGCTTCCAGTCAAACCGGATTCAGCTAAATACCAGTATTTTACATGGAGCGGCTGCCGACCAGACCTCCACAACCCATTAACTGGGTACCACGGTACTCCTTGGCAAGACTGGTGTCAGATTTTCTGGCTTCTGACTATCCGTAACGACTGCCAAAGATCTCCAAATGACAGCCGGGACCAACAGCTTAACGTGCTTTCCGAGGCACGGAGGAAACTCGGTATGTTAAGATGGTCACCCATCCACAGACCAACCTTGGCAAGCGTTGCTTAACCTTGAAGATCGACCTGTGCGGCTGTTATTATTTAGCCACGAGCTCCTCTTCCCCACAGTGACAGCGATTACTTATAATAAATTAGTAAGTCGGATAATTATGATTTCATATAAAAAAAACATGTCTTTGCCCAGTCCACTACAGACTTTCCCCCTATTATAAGCTACGCAATAACACCCTATTTTCTGTCTTACTGGGGACAAAAATGAAGCGAATAAGTACCTAAAAGCAATATTGAACAACCTTTTTGTCAAGATTGTTCAGGATGAGCCAAGCTACACAGCTTGTCTCATCGCCGCAAGTTTGCCTGCTTGTCGGTTTTCCACCGGCCCCATTCTACCATCACGCACTGCAACTTACCGTCCCTACCTTGTTGCTGTTCCACTAATTAGCACTGAGCGTTTCCAAACGTAATTTATAATGCGCACAGCAAAGGAGTGGAACTCTCTGCCTGCGTCTGTGTCCTTTTTTTTTTATTTAGGGATGGGAAATCATCCAATGACTCCTCCCGCTCTGGGTGTAGCGGGAGGGAGTGTCAGACTTCTACTGACTGAAACCCATCCATGTTCCTTCATTGCCCTTTGTGTTCCAGAGCCACGGTGTCTCTTGCGAATAATCCCGCGACTCCGGCAGGCGTTGGTCCTTTCGGGCCCCTCTGTGTGCTGACTCTCTTTGAGGCGCGCGTGGAACACGCCGACGATACGGCCTGTCGTCACTAGACGGACGGACGGTGAGCCACCCATAGCTCGCCGTCCACAGGCCCGCGTGCGTCTGTGTCCCAACGCTTACAACCCTAATTTCTTCAAAGTTAGACTGAACAGGTTCGTTCTGGGAAAGCTCGCTCCATCGTAGACTTTGTTTCTGTCATCTCAACAGAAAGAAAACAAAAGAAAAAACTTTCCAGACAGCTTCAATAAAAAACGCACAACACGACACAATTTTTTTAATAGTAAAACACACTTCATACTTCATAACATCCTCTCAAATAAGTCCACTTCTCCCAAACTTACAAAGCTGCCAAACTGTACGTGCCTAAATCGGAAAAAGGATACAACCGGAGTGCATTTTGTTCTCAAACGTACGCCGCGCTTGCGATACTTTGAAGGTAAAGTTTCCGAGCAACTGTGCCTTTTTTGGGACCCGTATACGGGGTGTACAGTTGGAAAAAGAAAAAAGTGTGCAGGTTGCTAAGTGCGATAACTTTTTTTATTGGATGGACTTTGTTTTTGATTACTTTAGTAAAAGGTCGTAGTATTTTTAACCGACTTTCCAAAAAGGAGGAGGTTCTCAATTCGGGTGTTTGTATTTTTTTTTTTTTTTTATGTTTGTTCGGGCATAACTCCGTCGCTTGCCAACCGATTTAAAAAATGTTTTTTTTTGTTGGAAAGGGTATACTTTCCAAATGGTTCCATGATAAGGAAACCAGGATCTGATAATGGCATCCCAGAGAAGTCGAGGGGAACTTTCGAAAATCGTATGGTATATATTTTGCAGTGGTTTTGTTAGGTGTGCGGTACCACTAAAAAGTGAAAAATAAAAAATTTTTTACAAAAAAATACAACCGACTTCCAAAAAAAAATACACTACAAAGTAAAAAATAACTTTAACTTCGGAAGTCGGTGTCAAAATACGAACAAACTAACAAAAACACCGATTTCCGAAGTTAAAGTTATTTTTTACTTTGTAGTGTTTTTTTTTTTGGAAGTCGGTTGTATTTTTTTGTAAAAAGTTTTTTATCCTTAAATTTGCACAGATTTTTTGTTCTTTTAAAGCGCCGTTTAGTAAACATAATAGAAAACGAACTACTACTTGAACCAATGTCATCGACTATATTATTTGTAACTTGAAAAAATGCAATACTAAACCCGCGCGAACTAAGTCGCGGTCGAAGTGCTAATAATAGATAATTTTATATTTTAATTAAAGGAGTTTGACTCACTGTTGATCTAGTAGAAGTAGTAGAAATAAAATAGGCCCACATTGTGTTAGTGTCTAAATTATCTTATAACTATGTTTGTAAATACTTGGAACAAAAAAAAAAGTTATCTATCGTTATACCGCGTGTATCTGACATCGACGCACAAACGATTTCCATGGGTCCGGGGCATGATTCTGGATACCCAAATCTTAGAATTTTTCGTCGGCTTTTTTCTCATATTTTCTTTTTTTTTTTCAAGGTTTTTTTTACTTTATACTGCTCATAATCGTTATTCTGACCAAACTCAATGAGATTAAAAAAAAAATTAAACCACAAATAGATATCAGATCAGCTGAGCTGATACTTCGTGGTGCTCTTGAAAAAAATGAGAAAAGAACCGACGAAAAATTCCAACACTGGGGTGTCCAGAATCATGCCCTGGACCCATGGAAATCGTTTGTGCGTCGATGTCAGATACATGCGGTGTATCGACCACAGATAGTTTCATCAAGCCCCATGTAATACATGAAGCTTGATATCCATAGTAGGCTCTTCCAGCCTTTCAGCAAACACCCTCAGGATACTCTTGGTGCTTCCTCCCGCTCTGCGTGTCATCGACGCCACCTTCTTACGCATTATTGCGAAATAGTCGTCAGTATGCGCATCGGCGAACATACCTGACGCACTGCAATAGGGTGGAAGCCTCAACAATACCCTAAAAGTATTGTTGTATGGTACTCGTAGCATTATTTGTTTTTTGGGTATGATTAGCCCACAGGCAAAAAAAAAGCTTCACCTTTTTTTACAACAAGTAAAACTATTTCGCTGAATGTACAACAGAGTAGTAAACTTTACTGCGGGAAACATTTTCGGGATGAGTTTTTCTGACGTAACGTTAGTTTCCCAAATGACTGCGTGTCGTCATGCGTCGTTGACTCGCTGACTGCACTGAGCCACTGAGCGCAAAGGGCTGGTTTTGTGATTTGTTTTTGTACTTTTTTGGGATTTTTGCTCTACAATATTTTTTGGTGGCAGTATCATTGCTGTACGCCTGTAGAAGGACGTTGTCGTCGCGGTCGACCGCGGCGAAGAGGTGGTGTGACGATCTCATTATGTTTGAGGTACAAATTTGGCTACAGATCGCCCAAGACAGAGAGATTTGGAAGGAGAAAGGGGAGGCCTTTGCCCAGCAGTGGGACACAAGAGCAGGCTAAAAAAAAAGAAATAATTGCTGTGAGTTTTTTTTCCGTAAATTACTGCAATTTTCTGCAACCATATAAGAAATATATCAACTTAATAAATGTCTTTTGCCAGAAATGAGTGTTTTCTTATTCGGAAGCTGTCAAATTTCAGTGAATAAAGACACATGAGAATTTTACACATTGTATTTTATTTATTAGTAGTTCGGTTATGTTTGCATTGGAACGTCTTGCAACCACTACGTCAATGGAGCTCAAATGACTTCAGAACCTGCTGGTTTCCAGTTTTCTGTGTGGTGGACCTCTAATGGATGCGGAGGGTCACGCTCGTTCATTTAAGTAGCGTCCCGGTTGCGTAAAACCAATCCCTGTATATGACCCAACACTGGATGGTGCTGAATAGTACACAGACATTGTCCTGCACAATTTTGAAAATAAGCACACAAACCTGTTTCGAGCCAGCTCCTTTAGTTGATTGGATTTTACCGCACAGAGTTTGGCCCTCATGTTTGCAACAATCATGTTCGCTCTCAACAATTTTCTAAACCTACGCGCTGTACCGCAACATGATTGTAAAGGCGTCTAGGAATGAATCTGTGCCGAATATCGAGTGAGTTAGAGCGAGACAAGTATATTGTATCATATATTGCATTCGTTTGCTATTATTTCGGACTTCGGTCAGTTGAACTATGACATCGACCTCGGCACTTGTAATTTCGCCCTACCAACGCAGAAAAAACCCTTGCTAATAATAAACGAGGTCATCGTTTATCTGCAAGTGTAAAATTAAATAGACCAAATGTGAAAAAGCACTAAACAATACCTACTGAGTTCTACTAATAATTACTTTTTCTTACTTTATGTACTTACTTTATTTTTAAATAAAATTATTTAACATTCATGATTTTAGTTTATTTTTGTGTCTGTTATAGTATACCAATGTATATCAGAAAGGGAATGCAAAACTCTTTAAATAATATAATCAGTAACCATGAGTTAATTCGTAACAGAGTTTGTCCATTAGAAAATTCATAACATCCATAAAACGGGTACGCATAATGTTGCGGCTCAACGCCTAGAGCGCTGGTTCATACACAGATATTGGTATTACGCGTCCCGGTTCGCCAAGGCCACCTAGAAATCTTTAATCTATTGTTCTACAATTAAATTTATATCGCACATACTCAAGAAAATTTTGAGGCATGGAAAAATTTGCCAAATAAAATTAATGGAATGGAAACACGGAAAATTTTGAACTGTTTTTATGATGGTTTAAATCAGCGTTCGCATTCGCATCTCATACATTTTTGATGGCTTGTGACTAACATGCAAACGCGAACGTTAAATTTACTACAATATTGTCACTCCGAGTATTTGTCATATCAAAGTTCCTGTAAACACCCTGATACTGATCAAATAATATTTGCAGAATCACTGCTACTAATACTAATTCACATAAAGAAACGACAATGAATGTCTAGTTTTGTGAAAGTATTCGTAGAAAAAAATACTCTACCCTAAAACATACATGACTAAAACCTTTAACAGTAAATAAACCCATCGTATTTTTCTTACCGAATTCCCATTTCAATCACGAATGAATGTAACCAAAAATTTGATTCAATATCAATAGACAAAGCAATCAACCGATAATCTTTTTCAAACATACCAAAAAATATGACATAACAAAACCCACATGCGATACAAGAATAATTGTACCGTAAAATCCAAGCAATTATTTGGGTTTCAACCCAATATTTTATCAATCAACCAAATTACATGGTTCTGCGTATCGAATTCACTTCAAATATTTACCTGTGTTACATTCTTTTAATGTGCGCAACCCTAAAATGGCGGCGAGACCGGACCGATCAGTTATATCGATAAAATGTAGATTGTGGAAATATTTTTACGTATGTTTTGAGGGGTGTATTTTGAAAACGTGCGTGAAATATTACTTTATTAAACCTAGAAAAATAACGAACCAAGTTTATTTCGTTTTTGGATTATAACGTAGTCTTTTTAACCCACAGGTTGACTGGTAGAGAATGCCTTGTTGCATTAAGTCCGTCAATGTATCAGTTTTGTGCAAACCGTTAAATAATAATAAAAATGTGTTTACTTTCTTAAATCTATACAATTAAGTTGCCGGGGCTTCCCAGAAAGTAATCCGAAGATACTTGTGATGGGATAAACCTGGCTCTTCCTCAATTAATTAACAATTGTTTCGTTGTGCTAATTAGTATTATGTTAAGCGTTTTTTTATAAAACGAATATAAAGAAAAATGAAAATCGTGTTTATGGCAGTGTGTGTGCAGTGTGTGTAACTAGAGTCTGTTTTGTATAAATGTGTGTTTATGAGTGCGTGAATGTATTTTTTGTGTGTATGTGTTTGTATGAGTGGGTGTGTGAGGGTGAGTGGGCGCGTGTATGTGAGTGGGCGTGTGTATGTGTGAATGAGTGTGGAGGTGTGCTGGAGTGTGTGTTTGTAGGAGTGGGGGTGTGTTGGAGAGTGTGTGTGTGTGTGTGTGTTGGAGTGTGTGCGTGTGTGTGTATGCATGATGTTCAACCCATCGTAGCCAAAATGTCTTCCACGGCATCATAATCAAGTGTGAAGAGCCATTCCGTCAAAATAATAATAATCGTTATAGTATGGTATTTGGGCATAATAATTATGTAAATTGTGACAAAACCTTGACGGAAAAACTGTCCTGAGTTTTTGACAGAGTGAAGGTCAATTCTCAATTTTTTTCGCAATCACAATTCATTCGCAAACTGTCAAAACTGTTTTTTATTCTCATAAGTTTTTGTTATTTTATGTCGCTATCTTGATTTTGCGATTTGATTTTGAAAGTTTTTCAAGTACAAAAAGTCTTTAATCATTATTTTTCTCTAAACAAAAATCTAAAGAGAACAGAAGCCACATAATAAACTCACGTTTTTCCCAAGGGGGTATGAAAGATAAAGAAATAGTCTATACCAAAAAGGCAACACACACACCACGAATGGGAAACACGCTACTCAACAAAGAAAACAGCCCATTTCCTCGCAATCAAGACCCAATCCTGGACCCAACACTTAATCAATTCCCCAGCTAATCCTAGGTATCCTACACTTGGGTAGGATACCAGGATACTAGGCTACCTGGTATGCACGTCACGCCACCCATACGTGACGCCCATTCGGCAACTCCAACACGAACGGCTAAATTTTCAAGATTATCTTTCCAGAACTTTTTGGAACGCTGCCAGTATGAATATAGTGGTAGGGTAGTCAGATTTTTTTAAATTTTCATTGTACATTTCACGGTTTAAGCCAGTTATTATTCGGGAATTAAAAGTGTTATAAAAGGAGTTGGAATAGTATCTTTAAATGCACTTTGAGTTAGTAACAACACCTCACAAAACTATTAAAACAATATGTTTTAATAATTTTATGAGGTGTTACTAACTCAAAGTGCATTTCTGTGCCTTTATATAGATAAGCGTTTTATCTTCAAGCTATATATAGCCTAGAGCCTTTTATATAGATAAGCTTGAAGATAAAACACTATGTAATAATTTGGATTTGTATGGTCGGCTCGATGTGGTGAGAAGTGAAAACTATCTGTTTGTTTTTATATTTTAAGTTTTACTTGTGATCGGTGCCGCGTTTGACCACTATCTCTCCTGATGGTAAGCGATGATGCGATCTAAGATGGAGCACGCTTTCCTAGAAGTAACCGATTCACTCTTGACTTAAAAGACTTCCAGATTGTAGCTATCAGAAAGTATAAACTCCGGCAGGGAATTCCACTCCTTTGCTGCACGCACTATAAATGTGTTCCCAAAACGTTTTGTGCGTATGGGTGGGATGTCCGCCATGTACCGGTGGCGCATCGCCGTTCGTCTTGTGGTCCAATGATGGAACGGGCTTCAAATTAATTGGGGTAAGGACATGATTATAGAGCTGGCAGATGGAATAGCCCCCAAAAGGGGCTATTCCATCTGATGATACTTGAAAATGCTAAGAATAAGAAAAATATTTTGATTTATAAGAGTAGCCATGGTGATTAAGAGAGGATTCAAACCCGTTCTATTTATTTTTCGTAGAAATCTAGTCAATTCATCATTCTGACTTGGTTTAGTGCAATCAGTGTTGTGCATGTCAGTAGTAGATTCACTCTGGAAATAATACACATAATTATTTACTTGGTTCAATAGTATTATGTAATTATATTATTTTTCGTTTTTTTCCGTATTAGTGTTTGCTGGTATCCTGTGCACGTTTTTTTTTTAATTTTAAATGTTGCCCCACACTAGGAATTTCTCCTGTATCGTGGTTGCGTTTAATAACATATACATACACATACACAAACAGCCAGACCCAGGACAACTATCTGTGGGCCATACAAATATGTCTTCCGTGCGGGAATCGAACACACGAGACGCAGCGCAGCATTCAATAGCTCAACCAGTCGTCTAGTTATAAATGTTTAGAAAAGGTGTTCTTTATTCACCATTGGAAAACAAAATATCGAATACTGCAATAATAAGCACCTCGCTTCACCTTTACCCTTATTTTCAACTCTCAAACCGAATAACCCGATACATTTATATTAAAATTCGCATTTTGGGTCAAAGGCTTTCACAAAACTGCAAATAGCTACGCAAAATGAAACGTATACGATTCTTTTGTTATAAAAGTACTTTTTGAATTTTGGTAGAGTTGACTTAAATAAAGTCTGCCACAGACGGGTCAGTACAAAAATGATGGCATATTATTTTTTTATAATAGGGTAGCTGACTAAAAAATCGAATAAGTCCGTCAGATAGATTTCCAAAAATATTGGACATGTTTTTTTTCGCTACTTCACGTAAACAAAAATTAAGACGATACAGTGCGTTGGAAACTTGTAAGACGTCACTTCTCGTATGTAGGTACGCTTTTTACAAACAAGTGACGTCACCAGCCCCCACGCCTGATCTTTGATGCGTTTTACCTTCGTCAATTCTTATTGATTTTAAAGCATAAAATACCTACGTGTCCAATATTTTTCCATAATCAAACGACGGACTAAATAGAATCATATTTTTATTACTCAGGAATTATCCCTTTTAATATTCTACAAATTAATACTATTAATTTACCCCATTTTTTTTTGTAAAACTAAACTTGAACCGTGACTTGAATGAATCAAAAAGTTTTTACTATCCCAAGGGAGTATACTAGCGGCATAAAAGTATGCAAAGTCTGTCTCCATGTCAAGATTAACCCATGCTTCAAACATCCAAATCCAATCAGCCCTTGAAGCATCATTTAAGCTTTCCACATATTTCAACCCCATCAACCATCTGTTCTGCGAGCAATGTGCCCTACCCACTGCAATTTCTATTAATGGCAAAGCCAGAAGGGGGGGGCTATGTCGGTAATTTGGCTCTCTTACGGATATCATCATTTCTGATTCGATCTCGTAATTAAGAAAACTCCAAGCATTGCGGACAGGTTGCTAGTTTAAAATATGAATAAAATAGGATGACGGGCGCACCTTCTCGCATCGTTGCGTTGATTGAGCCCGTCTGCCGCAGCCTTTACGCACAGATTTGATCGTCGATTATTTTACACTTTTAAAGGGGTAAAAAGAGCTAGTTTTTGTCTTGGAATGATGCTTTTATTTTTTTATTTCTTTAGCACTTTACTTCAATCAAAGTTATAAAGGCTTAATTGGTTACAAAGAAAAATGTACTTAGTTTTGAATGCTCTTAAGTTGAAATCATGGTGTAGAAGTTAAATATCTCTTCGTGCAAGGTTTCGTCTGGCAAAGGTACCTTTTAACATCCGTCTACAAACACAAACATTTTTTACATTGTATAGAGTGAAACGCTGAAGTGTTAATAATATCTGCACGGGTAGGTAGACGGATGACCCGGTGGAGGTCGTGGAAGGTCGCCGTTGGATGCGAGACGTATAGGACCGGTCGTTGCGGCGACGCTTGGGCGAGGCCCTTTGTCCAAGAATGGATGTTTTACGGCTGTTATGATGATGATGATAATTATACAAGTAACAGCCGTTAAGGGTAGTGTGTTCCCCAGTAATTGTACTGTCGGGTATGGGCAGTCGCTCCATGTATAATACTGTTAGGAAGAAAAGTCGAATGCAATAGAGAACCGGACTAAAAACGAAATTAGAAAAGTTCAATTAGTCCATCAGACAGATTTCTAAAAAAACATCCGACACGTATTTATTTCTTTTTTCACGTATTCAACTCAACTCAATCATTCATTTTATTTCAATTAGACCATTTACAGTTTACATTTACTTTTGAATTGTTAAGGTCGAACAGTCCAAAAAAAGAAGATGAAGCTATTTGCATGTTCCAAAGCGTAGATTCTATCTCTATGGAGAAGAATGTGCAAGAAACTCCACGGACACTCTTTTAAATCTATTGATGAAATAAAAAACTCATGGTTACATTTTCTTTGATTGCTTTAATATGTGAGGAAAGTTTATAAAACAATTCAAAGGTACAGATTAAAAAACCAGTGCCAGGTAAGAGATGACCAGTCTCAACTGACGGCGCGCGGCGCCCGTTCACGAACATGACGCGTACGCGAACATTCAAAACATTAAGGAAACGCGGGTGGAGAGAATTTGTATGTAAATAGTCATAATTCGAGGTTTGGCTCTCGCCTGTTTCCTTCTTCAATATTGGACAGCTTTAAGAGACATTTCATGAACTGAATAAGAGGAATATATTTTGTGTCGCTATGTTTTCTTTTTTGATGATATATTAACCGTAAAAGCACTGGAACCCTCAAAACATGCTCAAAATTGTCCAATAAACTGCTGTCAAAAGAGCCTTACTGAACAATTTTGGCAACTATTAATGAATAGAAAAAACATAAGGGCACAGTTTATATCCTTCTTATTCAGCTTATGTAATATCTATTGAATCGATTTAATATTGGAGGAAGAAACAGGCGAGAGCCAAACCTCGAAGTATAACTTTTTACATACGAAGTCTACAAGCCCACATTTCCTCTTAAGGGCGGATTTCGGAACGCGATCAGCATATATGAACCACGTTTACGGGCTGTCACTGGCATTATTTTCTATGGAATATTGACACTGACAACTCTTGAACGCAGCTTAATCGCGATCAGTTTCATTGGTGAAATCCGCTCTAAGACAATACAGTGGAAATGTGACGTCATTTTTCATTTGATTTCAGTACACTGTTTAACCACAATTGACGTCACACAAGTTTTCAATGCTGTATCGTCTTATTTTTAACCGACTTCCCAAAAAGGAGGAGGTTATCAATTCGGTTGTATGTTTTTTTTTTTTTTTTTTTTTTTTTTTATGTTTGTTACCTCATAACTCCGACAATTATGAACCGATTTGAAAAATTCTTGTTTTATCTGAAAGGATATACTTGCAGATTGGTCCCATTTAAATTTTATGAAAATCGGTTACGAACTTTGGATTTTAAATCGAAATAGCTGGAATTCGTGTACTTGGATGATATTTTTATGTCATCCAAGTAATCGAAATTGCGTATTTTGCTTTTCTGCGATTTTGCAGTGGTGTTGTTAGGTGTGGAGCCACTAAAAAGTGAAAAATAAAAAAACTTTTTACAAAAAAATAGAACCGACTTCCAAAAAAAAAAAACACTACAAAGTAAAAAATAACTTTCATTTCGGAAGTCGGTGTCAAAATACGAAGAAACTTACAAAAACACCGACTTCCGAAATGAAAGTTATTTTTTACTTTGTAGTGTTTTTTTTTTTTGGAAGTCGGTTCTATTTTTTTGTAAAAAGTTTTTTTGTTTAAATGAAAGAAGAAAAAAATACGTGTCGGATGTTTTTTGGAAATCTAAATGAAGGACTAATTAGATTTTTTAGTCCAATACCCTACTGAAAACAGGCCATGCGGATTGACTGATTGTCAAAAAGATGAAAAGGAGGTTTGTTTGTTGATTTTCAACAAGTAGACAGGTATTCCAAATCCATTAATTTTACGAAGTTCAGCCGCATAATTAAAACATAGCTAACTATTGGTAACCATTTATTGAAAAGTAGCCTAATAAACTGTGAATTCCACCTGCATTTACCATGCGCAATAGTCTAATCAAGTAAATAAATGACCAATAGTTTAGACCAATGTGGCAGGTACGCCATACATCACTGACGGTCGAGTTTGGCTCAATAAACTCATTAACATAGAACAAGAGTGTTTAGAATGGGCACTCCCTTAATGAGTTTTCTCGTTCGGCTATAAGCGAGTGCTCTTTGGCAAAGAGCGATTACTCGCACCACTCGCTGCCTGAACTATAGGTAGAAATGGCGTGTTCTCTCGGCGTGAGTTCCGATTCATGACCGCCAAGCGAGCATCGCTGAGCGAGTATCGATGAGCGAGTATAATCTTTGATAGCTGTTGTCGCTGCGAGAAACGAGTAGTAAGACAGTTCTCGCTGGCATTGTGAACGGCCAGCTATCGACTATAACTGTTGACTGTCTCTTTTACTGACGCGGTATCTATTAGGTATAAGCTTTTGTTCATTTCCTCAGCGAGAACCTAGTCGATAGCCAATCGCTTCCTCGTTGGCGGCGACACAAATGCCTTATGAAAGGCGTTCAAATGTCTTTGGTGAAGGTCAATCAATTCAGAATGGACTGTATCTTCACATAAGGTACACATAATCAACGTAAAAAATATACGATTCTCCGAGATCCAACGGATCCAATAAAATTCTTAAAACATAAATTTTGTTAAGTGATCTAGGCGAGAAAGCGTAAAAAACACGCTTAATGTCGCAATTTATGATACTACAACAGAGCATGAAAGTATGTGGAAAAAGTTGAAAAAATAGATCATAATATAGATATCAATATCTCACTGAAGTTACACGACGAAATTAATCAAATTACTTTTCCTTTTCACTCAAAGAATGTACAGTAGAGCCGCCTCTGTTCGATTTTTTACTCTATGGCGTTACCTGGTTTCTACGGGCCATCCCTTTTACTATCATTTAGTTGCCAACGACCCCCATGAGAGGCCGTAGGACGGTCCATCGTAACCTGAGCTACACCAGAAAGAGTACTGAATTATGCACATAAATATGCCTGAAAAAATATTATGCTTTTGGGATCAAACAAAGCATGAAATTTTAAGGCATATATTTCAGCCCATAATACATCTAATATATTTTGGTTTCATTCATGATATAAACCAATTAATAAAATACGAATAAAAAAGGTTATTTTTGTTTAAAAATAAAGTTTAGTCATTTTGTTATATTTTGTTTAGGTGCTCTACCTTAAACTGTATTTGTCTTTCGACAAAAACGACATGATTTTGCTTCTAGTGCGCCCTTACTATGACAATTTAAAACAATCATGATTAAGGTGTGAGAGAGAGACACGGAGCTATTGAAAAAGAACGACACTATCTCTTTCAAGCGCCGATGGGAACCCAGATGTGACGGCGCTTTAGAATCATGATGACTTTGGCACTTTTTAGTACAGCCCCAGTTGTTTTATTACAATGCCCCTTTGGTCTTTTGGTCCTGGTCTTGATTGGCAAAGCATGTGTTTTTTTTTTTTATTATTTTAGATGGGTTTGCTCTTGACTCTAGTCTAGTAGTCTAGGTCAGAGATTACAGAGACAAAGACTACGATGGAGCGAGCTTACCCAGAAGTAGTACCACTCCTTTGCTGTGCAGAATAGCAACAAGGTAGGGAAGGTAACTTGCAGTTGTTTTTTCAGGCTTTTTAATCTGAAATCACTCAGGCAACCCAAAGTTTGGATGTTGGAGAAGTGACATTCATTCAGAACATATTGTGAATCGTATTGAATGGGATTTTATGAATAAAAGAACAGCAAAATATAAGAATTTTTACACACGAGCTACGATGAAACTATCAGGCTTAGTAGTACAAAAGGAATAATAATAGAACGTTGAAAGAATCCCGAAGCTATCAGCGAACAATTTCAACAATCCTACGTAATACGATCAACGTTCAACATAGAGAACCTATTACTCTTACTACAAGTACTATTACGTATGGTCCTGTGAATAGCCGTGTGAGATGAGGAAATTCAACAAAAGTGATTTTAAATCTTGCAGAGACAATGTCGGGTGACTGTTACACCGTTCTGTGTCATGTATGTAACGTGGAACTAAAGGAACGTGAAATTGTGAAAAGCCTTTTTAGGGTTTCGTGCCCGTAACGGAACCCTATTACTAAGCTTCAACTGTCCGTCTGCCCGTCTGTCAGCGAGCTGTATCTCAAGAACCGTAATTGGTAACCAGTTGAAGTTTTCGAGTGTGTATTCCTGTTGCCGCTATGAGAACAAAAAATTAAATTCAAATAAAAAAGGTAATTCCCGTACAAGAAACGTGTTTGTTTCAGTTTATGGAACGGAACCCGTCATGTGAGAGTCCGACTCGCACTTGGCCGGTTTATGGTTTGATAATGGTGTAATGTAACATGTTTCAGTAATACCGGAAGATTTTGAATAAACTTGTAATAGCAAAACAAGCTGACGTGTACTCCAGTGGCCTATAGGAGAAGCACTCAAGGTTGCACGTTCATGTGGGCCGTTGCCGATCATAGGTTTTATTATAGACCAGTCAAGCCTTTGGAAGGCACGTATGAGCTGGTGGTCCTGGCCACCAAATGGCGGTTGTGAAACCATGTCAGAGGCCCTTGAGGCAGATTAAAAACTCTGACATTAGGGTGTGTGGGATTTTAGACCTTACTACCACACGATAAGAAGAAGAACGTCAGCCATGTCCTAAAACGAATTGCTTTCACCGCTGCGGTGTAAGAGGCGGCCATATTAAAAGGAATTCAATATATTACCCTTATAACTTTTAGATTCCACTTTATCAGTTCCTAACATATTTTATGCGCGTTTAAAAATCCTCTCCGGTAATTACATTGTAGTTTTATGTTCATGACCATGTTAGTTTACGAGGTGAACAGAATAGGCTGTTACAATGATTGGAATATGCCTTTGTCCAGCAGTGGTCAGGTGCATTTGTTAGAACAGAAATATCTAGAAGACATAACCCGACCTAACTTTGTTTTTATTTTTAGTATAATTTGCTCCATTTATTCTATTATGTTTATTATTTTACTTACTTCATTCCGATACATGCTCCGTGATTCCGATGTACCTACTTAGTCAAATGAACCGCCACTCGTCCTTTGAAAGGTTCATTAGAAAACCAGCGTCAGACAGCATCAGTTTGTCTGACATATCGCTGAAATGGACCTTTTTAGTGCAGCCCTGAGACACGCACTTAGTTTAGCATACCTACCATTTTTTATTTTTGTTTTCTTTCTCGGGTCCCTGGAGACCCGGTCCTTTGGTAGGCGTAAGGGGGGCCGAAACCAACTCGCAGAGGCCCCGTTAGAAATTTCATATGTAATGGGCACCAACCGGCGATTATTCCTGTATGCACTGTGAAAGTATTCCCAAGGGCAATCCCCGGTTGGAGCAGTACTATTGCAGAATATGGAAACAAAAGATGAAACGCTATTGGTTCGCGTGGTTTAGTGGACTGATAATCGTTTATTATAGAAGAACTATTGGCTCCTGCCTGACCACTAACAATATACACGGCTTTTAAATGGCAGGGGGTGACTTGCACAATCAATGAATGGGCCCCCGAAAACGGTCGCTAGCACAAAGTGACGTAGCGCCAAGGAGGCAACATGGCCTGAGGTGCTAGAGGAGTGGAGAGGTATACCACGGCTATCAGGACAATCCCGGAAGTGCGGTCAAGATCCCTACCAGCATCTTACTGGATTATACATCCTTCTCCCGAGCACGTTTGCTCTAGCGAATCTCTACTCATACCGGCCGATTAAGGCAAGAAAGAGGTGGGAGCTCTGTTCCTCGTCAGTGTTCACTCTGGCCAGCCAATAAAGGCAAGCCGGAGATGAGGAAAAAGACTTCTCCCGGGAGATTAGGTTCGTGGGGTCGCTACTGCCCAACAGTTCGCCACAAAACTGCCTTGCGGATTTTATCTCTTTTTGTCTGGCCCCTCACCCTAGGTATGACCTAAGGTCTATCGGGACGCGCAAGCCCCACCACGACGCCAACGTAGAGATACTGCGGTAGGGTTATTATTATTTATTTTTTATTATTACGTTTTACCATGTACGTACAGTTTTACTTACAGTTTTTTTGGTTGGTTCTCGAAGAAGGTTTTTGTATATCATTTTTCAACCGACATCCACACGGGCGTAGCCGCGAGTATCAGCTAGTAAAATATTGTTTTATGTATGTGCTAAATAAAATGTATTCTTTCTTTCTTTCTTTTTTTTTACATATTCAGATTTTCTTTTATTTATAGCATATGTCATATCATATTAAAAGAGGAGGAGCTTGTGGCTAAATACCAACAGCCACACGGGTCAATCTTCAAGGTTAAGCAACGCTTGCCTAGGTTTATTGTTTTAAACTTTCATGGTCACTAACATTAGAATTGTTGTTGTTGTGTTTGTTTGTTGTTGCTTGCCAAGGTTGGTCTGTGGAGGGGTGACCATCTTAACATATCGATTTTCCTCCGTGCCTCGGAAATCACGTTAAGCCGTTGGTTCCGGCTGTCATTTGTAGATCTTTGGCAGTCGTTACGGATAGTCAGAAGCCAGAAAATCTGACTCCAGCCTTGCCAAGAAATACCGTGTTACCCAGTTAATGGGTAATGGAGATCTGGTAGGCAGCCGCTCCATGTAAAACACTGGTATTCTACTGAACCCGGTTTGACTGGAAGCCGATCCCAATGTAGTTGGGAAAAAGGCTAGGCAGATGAATGATTGAAACATGCGGAACTTTCCAAATGGTTCATGTTGTGATTGTAGTACACTATTTTTTTGCTGCAGCTTTCGAGTCGGTCTATTATTTCGACATATACCGTATACACTTAGGTGAAGTGAACGACAAGTAAGCTGTCATTCCATCTTGTTTGTATGGTTTCACAGCTTACTTGTAGTTTACTTCGCCTAAGTTTTCACTTCGACATGTTTACAAAATCGCACTGCAGGTCCGGGTCGAAGGCGCGTTGTGTTCAACGCGCGCTTCAAAGATATATCAGCATAGTAGACATGACCCGCTAGGGCAAGTGCCTGCCAGGGCTGCGGAATTTGTTCAAAAAAGTCACCGCGGCCCTGGAACGCAAAGAGCATTAGGAGGAAAACGGATGAGTTTTAGTCAGTAAGAGTCTGTCACTCCCTTCTGATTTGTGGCTATCGATATTTTAGCTTTTCCAGCATACCTTTTTATACGTTTCCTACAAGTCTAAATGAGACCCTTTTTACCGTTTCCTAAGAAAATCACTATGGCAAGTATTGAACTAGTCAGGTGCGAGTTCAAAGGTCAACAGCGAAAGAAATCGGAATTGAGAAAACTAAAAAGGTAAAGTTCAGTTAGGTAAAGGCCACAGTGTTGACTTTTTTCTTTTTAAATGCCTATCTTTTGAGAAGAATCAAATAGTAAAACTATATACCTTACTGTTTAAAATCAATATGTTGATTTTCCATTATTTTAATATATCTGAACATTTCTTATTCACAAGGTAGACCAATGACCTGGTGAAGGTCGCGGGTAGCCGATGGATGCACCGGACCGGTTCTTGTGGCGACGCTTGGGGGAGGACTTTGACCAGCAGAGGGATATCTTTCGGCTGATAATATGATGATGATGATGATTAACTTGTCTTAAATAAACTTTTATCGGTCTATTCTACTGTTTAATCGATGTATTCCCGTTGTCCCCGTAGGCCATGTCCCCGTTAAAGGGGACAAAGGGGATTTAATCAAATAATTTAATTAAATTACTTCCCGTTGTCCCCGTACGCTGTCCCCGTTAATTTCTTGTAATATACGCTTTTCAAATTATGCCCGTTGTCCCCGTTGAGTTGAAATAAGAAGTGAGAGTGCCTTAATAAAGAGAATATTGTACCTATACAAATGAAATGGAACTAATATGCCCTAACTATTCTAACCATTTCCGTCAGCAGGTCGACGGAGCCCCGCCCAGCGGGGCTCCTATTTCTTTCTCCAGGGTTTAAAGGAACCTAACTAACCGAACCTTGGGGTGCCCCTGACGTTCACCGTCATTACTTAGTGTCGTCGTAATTTAGTGTGCAAATCAGTATTTTTGTTATACAGTGGGTAATTAGTTGGGAGATTTAGTTTGCTTGAATTTTAAATATAGGTGCAATTAAATATTCCCCTTAAATATGTACCTATGTGTAAACATCTCTTATTTGTTCCTATACTTAGGATTCAAATCTATTATGTACAAAATAGCTTTCATTTCAGTAATAGGCTTGCCGCGGTAAATAATCCTCGTTTAAAAAATTAAATAAATATTTAAAGTGGACAGCGATACGTGAAATTTTAACTGTCCGTTGTCCCCGTTGCCCATGTGTACATAACGGGGACAACGGTAAGGAATCATATGACGTTCTGATGTCCCCGTGACGGGGACACAGATTACGGGGACAACGGGAATACACTGTTTAATCGACCAAAAAAATTGAATTTTAATCCGTTATGTTTATTTACGCGTTTTGCAATCATAAGAAATTCATATGAGATATAATTTATTTACTTAATCATGTGTCATACATACAAGAGAAGACATGTGCAAGATAGACACAACATTTTACTAGGTACAGACCTGTTTCTCATATGATGTGACGTGAAAATGTCGATCTAGTATTAATTAAACAATTATCTTAAATTAAATAACAGTAAGTACTGTAATACCTTTAAATTAACAGAAAAAAACAAAAAAAATAAGTTCCCGCTGAATTCATGATACAACTTTAGCTTGTTGCTCATTCATCATTAAAATAGTTGATCAGGCATTGTAAAGTATTGATCTTCATAATCCTCTGCATAGCTCGACAAAATTTTCTGAATAGCTGATTTTTCTTTCGCGATTTAGAGTTTGGTCCCACTGTAAAACATTTTTTTTGATGAATACCTCTTTTCGTTCGTTCTTTTTTTTCGCACATTTCATTCGCATCTCAGTCGTAATCTGTCAAAAAAACCTCAATGTTCATACATTGTTGACAGATAGCGACTGACATGCAAATGCTGACTTTGCTTAAAAACAGTAAAATTGGCATATTTTACACCCTGTTAAGCAACTTATGCTCTTGACTGTTCGAAAGCTGTGTTCTTAATTGAACTTTATTTTAAAACATGAAATATTATTAGGATCGATCACCAAGCCCCAATTTTCTACGGCATTAATTAAATTTGCGTCCCTATTCTGGCTGAGAGTTCCTGCAGAATTTAATTTGAATTTAAATCTTCTACTTTTCGTGTCTATTGACTCATTTTATATTTATTCCGACCAGTATTGATCAACCTGTATAGCTCTATCATTGGCATCGTTCAAATCTTGTTTGTGTGAATGTGGTTGAGCGTGATGGGCATTTATATTAAAAAAAAAAAAATGATTATTGTCTTCCACAAATAATATTTATAAACCTAATACCTAAGGAAATAATTTAACCTATGATGACAACAATGTTCATTTGTGGGAGACTGGTGCCTAAACTAAGCCGTGACTTCTATTTCAGGACACCAGGGACTCCCCTCTGCAGGCAAAGATATTATCAAATAGGTTTTTTTGTTTTTTTTTTATCGACAAAGAAACAAACAGACCGATAGATAGACCGACAGACAAGTCTATATTATAAAATAGGTGTTGACCTGTTAATTAATTATGTTTTAGAATAACTGTGTTACCCTACTTTAAAGTGTTATTTAACATTTTATCGTTAGCGTTAAAACACGATCACCGTACAAAGCTTCAAATAATAATATACATAATAATAATTACCGAACACAAACATTGTCATGAGTATCAAAGTGAATTAAATTTCAAACGAAATACGTTTTACATGCAAAATGGAACAGAATAGATAGACCTTTTATAATATCTAATTACATGATAATACTAGATATTGCCCGCGGCTTCATCCGCGTTAAAAGTTTTCATGGATTGTATTTTGTTTTTTTTTACCTAATTCATTGTTTTACTAAAACAAAACATTATAGTTTTTGTTGCTCCATAAAGCAGCAGCTTCCTACCAGTAAAGGTCTCGTCAAAATCCGTCTAGCCATTTCGAAGATTAACCGGAATAAACAAACAAACATAATGACAGACAGACCGATAGATAGATAAAGCGACAGAGAGACCGATAAACAGACCAACAGATTGACAGACAGACCGACATACAGACCGATAGGTAGACCGAAATACAGACCGACAGCTAGACCGACAGACAGAGGGCTAATTGACGTAATTTTATGACGCACCGATTAAGTTTTAGTGCAGTTGCAGTAAAGTTCAAGTTTGAGTGATAAAATGTATTCTTATAATCTCGGAACTGCGCGTAAGCTGCGCGTGAACTGCACGGCAGCCAAACTCGACCAAACTTACGTATGGTGGAGAGAAAAAAGATATTACTCACTAAATAATCGAATAGAATCGATTACATTTCAATGAATATGACTTTTTTATAATATTAAAACTTAAACTTATTAGCTGTCATTTTGAGACGTCAAACAAATAGTAGAATACCGATCTTGTTGCGTTCCGAAGCACGCACCAAAGACGCGCAACAGTAGTATGCCATTATTGCGCTCGCGTGACGCAAACTTGACGCGAGCGTGTGTGACAGCGGTAGAGAATACGGAAAGCGTTGTTTTGATCGAAACTTAACTTCAACTGCACTGCAACAAAACTTATTTAGTTACGTGAATTAGCCTACAGGTCTACATTCAGATCGACAAACAGACCAACAGACGTTACGACCGGTAGACTGACCGACAGACAGACCGTCAGGCCGACCGTCTGACCGATAAACTTACCGTCAGACAGACCTTTTTAGTGACCAACAGACAGTCTAACCAACAGACAGACCGACAGATTCTTCCATAAAATGTTATGTATAAAAACTGTAATTTTGTGATTACAAACAGACACTTTTATTTATTTAGACTTAGATTTATTATTTTCAAATAGAAAAGCGTTTGTTTCAGCATTGCATGCTATTTAGCTAATTACCTACTAGCACAATTAACGTAGTTAGGTTTAGTTGAAATATAGTACATATTTATCGCCAATGACAATTTAATCGTTGTGGCTAAATATTAGCTGGAATGCAGATTGTGTACAAATGGGTAGCTTTAAATGCCGATAGAATTGAAGTGAAATTAGTTTGTGGGTGTTTTTATAATATTTTGTAGTCCCGCTGCTGGGGAAAAGTTGCCTCCGTTTATAGATCATCATATGAGTCCTCCGGCTCAGCGTGGAGCAGAAGGGAGTGTCAGACTATAACTACATATTATAAAACAATCATCCGCCGCGTTTGTCTGTCTGTCTGTTCGCGATAAACTCAAAATCTACTGCACCGATTTTCATGCTGGTTTCACAAATAGATAAACTGGTTCTCGAGGAACGTTTTAATTTGTCAAACAAGCGAAGCCGCGTGCATCAACTTGTTACTGACTAAAATCCATCCATGTTTCTCATAATGCTCTTTGCATTCCAGGGCTCTTTGGAAATTCCGCTACCCTGGTAGACTCTGGCCCTCATGAAGCCGTCCACCCTTCCCGGTGTGTTGCCTTCTTCGACTCCGTTGTAAATGCCTCTAAGTCGTTATAGTATAATAGCACAGTCTTAGTTTTGTAAAGGTAATGTGTCCTGTGCCTAGTGTTGCCTCAAATATTTCAAAGTGTGTTTTTTATACAAGACACATAACTTATATTTTTCAATAAACGATTTTTTAATTGAGACAATAACGAAAGCTCAGAACAATGAATTTAGTAGTACAAACCAGGGATGCCTTGCAACTCAAAAGAAACTAAATCTTTCAATAATAATAATACCGAAAACTTCCTTACTAAATGTTATACGCCAGAATACTCCCTCGATCTTCCTCTGGAATGCGATCAAAATAACTTAGTAGATTTTCTCCTTAGTTGTTTAAAGGAAAATAATTTCAATTTACCTCCTTAATTGCTGTTAAAATCATTGTATAAATATTTTGAAATGCAATTCTCAAGTACCAAGAGTAAATGTTATGCTAGCACTTAAACAACACTGAAAACACTGCATTCAAGCTCGCAAGCTCCCAAAAATTCATGAAAAACCTACGGCCGAAATTGATTGTGATAACTAAACTTTCCCCGAAATTGAGTGCTCAAATATTGAGCATCAGCTAACATAAAACCGGTAACAGACAGAATTAAAAAAACCGTTTCACATACATTTCCAACTATGAGTTGTGGATTTGTGGAGTGCCAGAACTTTTTCAAAATGTAGATGACAAATTTATACACTTAATAATAATAAATAAATGACATTATATTCCATTAATAATAATTTACTGTGATATTAATAATAATAAGCAAATTATATTCTTTTCTATTGATAATGATAAATAAATGATATTTTATTCCATTGATAATAAAAAATAAATGACATTCTTTTCCATAATAAATAAATTACATACCATTCAATTGGCAATTGTATTCTATTAATAATGATAAATAAATACCATAATATTCTAGTAAAACATATATAAAAGCAACTAATAAATTACATCAGTAAATGACATACTATTAAATTTACAATTATAAATAAATGACATTGTATTCTATTAATAATAATAAATAAATGACATTGCATTCAATTAATTATGACAACTAAATACTATTCTATTCTAATAATAAAACATTTAAATATATGAGCAAATAATATTTTCCATCAATAATAATAAATAAACGACATTGGATTCTATTAATAACGATAACTAAATAATATACTATCGTAATAATAAACATTATCGTGATACAAAACTAAAAAAGTAGGTAGGTAATAATTATATGTAAAAAACATTAGAAAAAGTTGGACAGGAAATAACAACAGGGTCCATAATTGTTTCAATTTTAATCTATTTTACCACCTTTATGTGTACATTATGGAACGCAATAAACGATTTGATTTGATTTGAATGCAATGAAAATCGTACTTTTCGGAACATTTTTGGTAATTCTATTGGTGATTATAGTGCTCAGTTCATAGGTTTAAGTTTTGAGTAACCTATTAGCAAAAAGTTTCATTGTACATGACTGTGTATTGTGTATTTCAACATTTTATTGTAACTGTGTCACTTAGAATAATAACGCATAGAAACCTAGTACGAGTGCAAAAAGTGAAGCAACTAAAACTTAGCCTAATCCGTCAATCCGTCAAACTTAGCCGTCAGTACTCAAGGTCACGTTCCGTCGAACACAGCTCGCGAGTAAATAATTGAAAATGACAGTTTGTTGCGTGAAAGGATGTTATAGCACATCAGGAAAACAAAAAAATGTGATAAAATAACATTTCACATCAATAAGTACTCATATTCTATGCACTATTTTTACGTAAATCGATAACTAAAACAAAATTCTAATAACCTAACTTTTAATAACACAGTGTTGCTATTTGTGAGGAAAAAAATACCCACATTGCTTTCATTCATGTTTTTAATTTTTGTAATTTTAAAATACAATACTTACTGTTAATTCATATCAAACCCGATGTTTTAACATTGATTATAATTATAAACCATCAAGCATTCTAAACAAATTGAACAATATCGCATATTAAAAATATGTCATATTACATAAAAAATCCTGTTTACCTTTTCCAGTTCCCAACAACATAAAATACTTGCCTTGATAGCAAAATAGTAATGCGTCTTCCCATATTTTGTGGGTAACGGCTTGGTAATGGTATCACTGAAAGCTATATCTGTGTGCGTTAGAGGAACGTAGACACATTCGGCTCACGCACACAAAGAAAATGAACTGGACACACGGTTTTTTCTCGGGTTTTGTTCTAGACGCGGCTTCTATGCGTTATTATTCTAAGCTGTGTCATTATTTTTAAATGTAGGTATATGGAATTGTATTGATGAAGTTCCTGTGGCATAATGCTCTAACATTAGCATCCACTAACTGTTAGTGGTTGGAAATGTTGAGCTACATCACTGTTATAGATGTATTAGTGACTAAAATTTACAACAGTGGCATGATACGCTGTGTATTGCGTTACATAACAAACTCAAACTGATAGTTCAATGGACAGCTTGAGATAGTTCAATGGACACCATTTTCAGGATACACAGTAAATAAAAAATGGCGTTTTTATTTACTGTGTATCCTGAAAATGGTGTCCTTTGCCCACTGACCCCGTGACATTTACAATCCGTGCCCTGGCAAATTGATTACGTTTTATTCCTTATTTCACAGTACGAACGCGTTACGTAAATAAATAAATTTTGAGTATGGGGATCACTTTTGGGGATCAAAGTAGAAAATTAAAAAAAAAGATTTTTCAAACTCTATCATGCGACATATCAAATGAAAGTGCTTACTGTGAGGGTATAAATTATATTTTTTTCATAATTATAAAAAAACAATTGAAGTTAATAAAAATAAGACCAAAAATGACCACACCCAAAACGACTGAGCCTTAAATTTTGAAAAAAGATTACAGAAAAACGTATAAGAAGTCTGTCATGTTAAAATAACATGTTAAAAAAAATTAAAGTGGCTCGGAACCCTTTGCACGCGAGTCCGACTCGCACTTGGCCTTTTCTAGTTTGACCCCTATAGTTACTTAGCGAGCCACTTTTGGGGTCAAACTAGACAATTTAAAAAAAAAAACAAGTTTAATAAACTAATACTATTAAACTTATTCAAGAAATTAGACCAAAAATGACCATTTCTCCTCCGAACCTACTCAAATTTCGAAAAAAATGCAGAAACTATTTTATTCCATATAAAACAACTCTCTCGAAAACATTAAAAATATTAAAAACCCAAACTGACAGTTCAATAGACAGTACGCCGCCATCTTTTATTTTCCCCGTGTCCCAAAAATAGTGACCCTTGCCCACTGACCCTGTGACGTTTACATTCCGTATCCTGGCAAATTGATTACGCTCTATTTCCTGAGTTGCGTTATTGCGAGGTTTGCTCACCTGCTCTCTCGTATTGGGCAAACATTTGTACATTTGTTGTTACATGTGTTGAAATAAATAGTTGGAGTGGTTTTGTTTGATTTGAGTGATGTGTTTCGTATTAAATCGTATATAACAGTCTTTAATTTATTTTATTGTCAGCTTTTAGAAGTAATTATGAGTACTAATAGGTTATGAAAGTGTTCTATTATATTACCACAGACATTATTTGGACAAGACATTTAGTGGTGACGGGCGGGCGTTTTTGGGGGACTGTCTACTTGTAAACATTGACGTTCAAAACTCTAAGTACAGGCAAAGTACAGGCACTCAGCCTTATTTGAATAAATGACTTTTGACATTTGATTTTGTATTTTTTCAGTGTGGACATTAAAACACCATTTAAATTTAACTGAGCATTGAAGTAAAACCTACCTCATTTTCGAACTGCAGGTGCAATATAACATGCATTGCTGATATACAGCTGCGACCGTGAACATTGGAAGCCAACTCGAATATAGTTGAAAAAAAGCTTTTCAAATAATGAATTTGAGTAACATTGTTGTATTCTAATATCGTTTTTCAGCTGATATACAGAAAGAAAATCGGTGTATACACTGATACCACAAATTCTGTTTATGTTACTAGACGCAAATTGGAATTATTTGGAATCTTCATTGGTTTTTCAAAAAACAATTCAAAATTTTAGGTATTATTTAGCTTGAAATTGTATAATTTTTATTTTTTAATGGCATTTTTAATAACATTTCTTTTTGATGGATACATTTTAATTGGGTATGTATTTTTCACGAAACGTTATGTAAATTCACTTACTTGCGCTGTAGTAAGTGAATTCCAACGCTCTGTGTCCAAAATCACATTTTGATTCCATGTTATTCATTTAAGCACCAATTTATATCCATATTCTAACCTGCGTGAATGAATTTCTTTAATTACCCATCAAAACAACGCTTTTTTTTTCATTTCCTTTAAAAATCCTTACTAATAGAAATTCATAAAATGCGCCACAAAACAGTTCGAAACCTTCATACCAGTTACACGTCCTAACTGACCCCGCAACACAGAAACACAATAATCAAGTGCTCGATTGAGATAACTGCTTCAATATTTTGTTCACGTACCGCTGTAGTGTGAAGCGATACCAGCACAAATGACAGGGGTCTATGTGACGAATGGAAGCTTACAGGAGAGAGGGATTTATTTGGCCCGAGTGAGCAACAAGCACCTGAATTCGGAAGCAGTTTGATACAGATTTTGGAGATAGGACTGGAATAAAACAAGAGACTTGGATGCTGGGGATGCCATGAGATTGTTGAGATGGTGGAATTTTGAAGTGATTTTTGAATATTACTTAAAAACTCGAACGGTGTTTGAAGAATTACGAAAAACAAATAGATACGCTCTTTAAATGCAAGGTTTGAAATAAAAATTAATTTATAGGAAAGAAAATACAGTCTAATTGTAGTGAATCTCGGCTACCTTACTTCCAACCCAAAAAAAGGTACAGATAAAAGTTCTTAACAGAGCATCAAATTCTAGAATATAAAATAATATAACCTACGTACACAACATACATTACAAAAAAGATAGATGAAAAAAAACATTACTTACATAAGGTGACACGTGGTGGCCTTGTCGCTAAAAGCGATTGTGTCAAGACAACCTT
Organism: Ceramica pisi; assembly: GCA_963859965.1. NCBI lineage: Eukaryota > Metazoa > Arthropoda > Insecta > Lepidoptera > Noctuidae > Ceramica > Ceramica pisi. The sequence goes on from OY982530.1 coordinate 4,177,886, forward strand.
TGGATGATTTTTTGGATTTCTATACTTGGCTTTATTTATAAATATGCTTGCTCATATCAAATGAAATTTCCAATATAATATTTTACATTATTTGGATTATTCTTATTCCACAAAAATCACATTTCCTTACAAAACAACATCATTTATTGCCAGTGACGTTCACCACACTCCATTCATCTTATTTTCTCACAAAAACAAAACAAGGCACACCGCATACATTATTCTGTTTTGTCATCAAATGAACTCACTACACTTGACAAAAATAAAACAAAACACGGTGTCATACATTCTACTCACGTACAGTGTACTCTATGGTGTTCCACTTATTTTGCAACATTGTTCACACCATTGATGAGGGTGTGTATTGAGTGGTATTGTAAAATACGGTGTCACTAAATGTGTTACACTGTCAGGGTGTCACACTATGTACGAAACTGTCATTTATTTTTAGGTTATGTGTCATACAAAGCTGTCATGTATGTATAGAGATATAGGGATTTTTGAAGGTCTGATATCAACTGTTTAACAAAAAAATACTAGTTTTTTTTTTTGAGTGAATTCTAATATTTTTTTCAAACTAAGAGAAGTAAAATTGTTGGTTTGTTGAAGGTTATCTCGAATAACTGATGCGATTCCAAAAGTTTTTTCATTGAGTGTAAGCTACACTTTGCAGCTGAGTAAAATAGACTAGTAAATACGAAGAGACAAAAGCGAGAAAAAAATAGTAAATAATATTTACACGTGTGTTAACTATTTAAAACTTTCGTACTTACTTGCCTACATATACGTAACCTTTTCTGATGTAACTTTCCGTCCGATAGTCAAGAACAGATTTTGTTCAAAGTGTTGGTGGAGTGTTAACTGAGACAAATCTCTGAGCAAATACCCTTTGAAACTTATGACACTAAATAAAATTAACCTTGCCACCTCAGCGGGAAGGTCGATCGACGACTTAGTTAGTCAGTCCAAAAACCTTACTTAAACGTCATGTTCCAAGATGAAGATATAATATGCACTTACTTACATACCAATTACAAGTGATAACTTTAACAATCGAACTCATTCTTAATTATATAAGGAAACAAGAAAAAATAAGCCTATTCAAAAATTGACCTACAATTCTGGCCGCAAAGAGACCATCAATGATTGGAATTGACAATTTGAATTCTGAATAATTTTCTTTCTTTTGAATTGAGAAGACTTTTTGGCAGATGGCCAAACGTCTCTACAATGAAAGCATTTGAACTTCTCGGCGTCACGTGCGCAATCAGCACAAAATGTTGAAGGCATAGACACTTTTGTGCAAGTATTTTAAACTTGGAATTATAATGTTGCTGGCTGGAAACGCTGGTGAATACGACCTATGACTTAGATTAATCATCTGTGAATCTGCGTGATGGATTTAGGCTTAATCCGTATCAGAGAAAAGAAGATCTATTCAACAGATGTAACATGCTAAGCTGGTTATGCTGCGCTATGTCATTAAAACGCTCGTTGTTAAATACATAAGAATTGAATCATCTCCACCAATTTTAATTAACAATTACAAACTTTTTCAATATACTCTGATCTAAATCTGCCTTATTTTTTTCCAATTATATTAGGGACGGTTATTCTTAAAGGAAACAGAATAGTAGTATTTAACACAGATTGACTGCTTGCCGACCCCCACAAACGAGTAGCCTGGTAACAGGGATACGTCTTGATTATGGCTGGTGACAGATTATTTGGTTTCTAACAAACCATAACGACTATCCTCTACTGATGAACAGGGCAGTACAGTATATAATGAACGGTCACTCACGAACCGTCCTTGGTAACCGTTTTTAGAGTTCTGTACCAAAATGGTAAAAAGGATCCCTAATAGTGTGACTAAGTTTGTCCGTCTGTCACAGCTGGATATCTCAATAACTGCTAATGCTATCAACTTCAAATTTTGAATAGTTTTAAATGACGTTTGCGCAACTATTTTGCAAATATATTCCTGCTATTTCACGAATTCGCACTAAGCGTTTCCAAACGTCTTTTATAATGCGCACAGCAAAGGAGTGGAACTCTCTGCCTGCGTCTGTGTTTCCGAACGCCTACAACCCTAATCTCTTCAAAGTTAGAGTAATTAGGTACCTTCTGGGCAAGCTCGCTCCATCGTAGACTTTGTCCCTGTCATCTCTGACCAAGACGAAAGTCAAGAGCAAACCCATGTCAAATAAAAAAAAATAAGAAAGAAATAATTGAATGTGTATTTTTTTTGCTACAGTGACTGAAAGAGGTTCAAAATTTTCTTTTTTACGCGGCTTGGTTTTTGACTTTTGACGAAAAATTTAGGTACAAATTGCCCCCCCCCCCTTATCTCTTATTTCTGACAGTTTGCAAGGAGAAAAATCTTAAATTATCTATGTGATGGAAGTTTATGTAAATATTACAGAAAAATAAAACGATGTCTCTAAATAGCACACTTTTTCAGATGTCATCAACAAAAGTTACATTAGTACCACTATCAGTCAAGAGACGCTGCTGATCTAATACTGCAATTTACACCGCAGTGTCAAAATTGTCAGACGAACATGGTCCTCTCCGAAGAAAATTTGAAAATGTTTCACGTTTTATGATGGCACAGAACCCTCGATACGCGAGTCTGACTCGCTCTTGACCGGTTTTTTAATCTGGAAAATTTATAACTGCGGTTGTTAGTACTATGCCACGAACATAGGATGTAAAAAAAACTCTAGATAATAATTAACTAATTCACACACTTTTAGCTGCCACGTGAAAGCATTTATAAACAGAAATACCCTAGAACCTTCTCATTTTGAGGAACTTCCCGCTGTGTATAATTACACCTGCTTAAGAAAGTTTATTACGAAGCAATTATAATTTAATCGGAGTAACAACGTTTACTAAAATTAATATACATTTGATTGGCGTGTTGGTTATTGGATCAAACTCAAAAGCTGAACAGATTTGGATGAAATTTGGAACACACATGAACGGAAAAATAGCACTATCCGGTAATGTCCGTCACATTACCGGGTAGTGCTATTTTTCCGTAAGTAAGGTAATTTCCTTAGGTAATTTCATTGATTTATTTATTAAATCTTTATTCACAAGTAAAGACACTGTACAAAAAACGGACTAAATGCCATAGGCATTTTCTACTAGTCGACCTTAGGGTGGTGCAAAGACAGCATGGTAGGTGCAACATAAAGAAAAGACAAACCGAGAGGAAAAAAATACAATGTATAATAAATACATAGATACACATAAACAAAATGAACAACATTATTAAGAAAACACGAATCCAACGAATAAAATACAATATATAATAAATGCATAGATACATACATATAAACCTAATTCAATAAATAACCATAAATGTAGTGTAGCCTATAATTAAGGCTACACTACAGAATGTACATATACTTCATCACGTGTATTTCATCATGTATTTTGGTGTATGCTTTGTTGGTTGTCCTTAAATAAATAAACAAAATTAACATCGTTATTAAGAAAACACGAATCCAACGAATCCGCTGTGACAACTGAGGTGAAGTGAGCTGCACACCATTTCACAGTGTTAGCATAAGGTGAAGTAAACATGAAGTGCCAGTGAGATTATTACAGAAAAGCGCACACACAAGCTAAAAACAAAACAACCGGACATAACCAAATCTTTCACACATACATTACTTAAAACGTAAGGCAAACTAAAATAGCAGACGCATTATTAATTTAAGTTGCTCGGACGTACCCCGAAGCGACAGGGGACTGTCCCTGACAAATGCACGAGCACACAGCGAGCTACCTAACTCTTAGAGATTTATAACTACCACTATTACAAGTAAATAAGTGGTTTCCAGCTTTGTTCCTTAGTACCAGATTACAAAAAAAAAAACGTATCCAAGTTTCATTGAAAAGTACGATTAAATAATTTTTACAATCATTCAGATTTCATTGCATTGCATTTCACCTATGGGTGATTTACATAAATTCGACTCTCGAATGTTTAATTATTGTGCCTGTTGAATTATTTTTTATGAAAAAATATATTTTTTGTATTATTCCACCAATTCGCACCTTGCTTTTCCAAGCATCTTTCATATTGTAGATATAATATAGATGATGGCTCACATACTAGATGTAATTTGTTGTACATACTATGGTGTAAGCTGTGTATACCTATAATAGGCATAGGCACGCCAGGACTAATACTTTGTTTTTTGTTTCTGGCTTTTAGTTGTGCGTTGTGTTGTAATAATGCGGACAGCAAAGGAGTGGAACTCTCTGTTTGCGTCTGTTTCCAAGCGCTTACAACTCTAATATTTTTCATAGTTACAGTGAACAGGCTACTTCTGGGTAAGCTCGCTCCATTGTAGACTTTGTAGCTGTCATCTCTGACCTAGAATAGAGTCAAGAGCAAACCCATCTCAAATAAAATAAAATAAAGTATATTTAAAAAATAATTCATTTGCCAGATGATTCTTCAACATGGTCTTATTGGTGACCTAGAGTAATGCGATACCAAATGAAATACTTCGGACTTTTTCTACTATGTATCATATCTATGAAAAATCTTAAATTGATAGAAAGATAAATTACTATCGGCGTGCTGCCATTCGCTATTACGGAGAAGTGCACAGCGGGTCTAAAAAAGCCACTTTAGTTAAATCGCATTAGGATCATAATACCTATTATTTTTAATCATCATCATACAACAATCTGTCAAATTTTCATCTTTATCGCTGAGGCATAAGGTTCAAGGTTGATTGGCAAAATTTGAAAGTTTCGGGTAGCATGATGTGCTGGCTGATTCTATTTGAGTGGCCTTTTTTTAAATCAGCTGTTCCTTTGGAATATACCTATACAGCGAAACCACGATAAACTTTGCTATGTTAAGCGACACAGTTTATGTATTCATAGGTACTTTATGTATACGATAATAAGCATGAAAAATAAACTATAACTTAAACAACAAACAGCTTTATTGCATTCCAGACAACCTAGAATGGTCAGTGATTGCCTAGACATGAATTAATACCAATATTGATTAAAATAGTTACATGAATTTTCATTGGTGTAACAATTTCAATATTACATGGCATGAATGAGCTGAATTTCAAAGTTACGTCAAAATATGAAGTAATTTCAACCTTGCGTTTGCATTTAATAACCCTAATTTATTTGGGTCCGTACCCAAATGGTAAGCATCGGAACCCATACTAACCTCTGTTGTCCGTCTGTCCGTCCATCTTGTCTGTTAGCGGGCTGTTTCTCTGGAACCGTAATAAAAGACAGTTGAATATTTAGAATGTATTATTCCATTTATTTATTTTATGTATTATTCCATAATTTACATTGTTAAATATTTCTATAAAAATAATAAAAAACATTATTTATTATTTTATTTATTATATACTTTATCGTACACCAGAAATTAAATACAAAAGGAAACTTAAAACTAAAATACATACAACGGGCGGCCTTATTGCATTTCGCGATCTCTTCCAGGCAATTATTTTTATATATATAAAAAATAGTAGCCCACCGGTATCGGGAACAGGGTCCAAGCTACCGGTGGTTAAGGTGCCCGAGAGAGGAACCTCCTAATAATACGATAAGGCCGCCCATTGTACCTATGTATTTTAGTTTTAAGTTTCCTTTTGTATTTAATTTTTGGTGTACAATAAAGTATATAATAAATAAATAGATAAATAGATACGGGCCGTGTCCAAGAGTCCTGCTTTCTGGATCAAGCCCTTGATCCAGCTGCCCAAAGAGAGCCTCTTCAGGTTTTGATAGAGGCTCTTGGCAATTATGCCATTAGCCGTCACGACTATCGGCACAATTACTGCTATGTTCACATCCCACATGTCGACAACCTCGCGAGCAAAGTCAAGTTACTTGGTTTGTTTTCAGAGTGTATTATTATTATTAATAATACAATTAAATTAAAGAGGGCTCCTATACCAGAAACGTGTTATTTTATCGGTTTATGGTGCGAAACCCTTTTGGTGAGAGCCCGATTCGCACTTGGCCGATTTTTATAGTTTCTACAAATCTAAAACACATTACTTAATTAAAAAATTATAGACTCAATCAAAAGAAATCAAAACTTTGTCTAGTTAAATTTTTATTTCAAATTCAAACAATAGCAATTCATTTCCATTCATTCACTCTGAATGAAGTTCCCCGCAGTTTTCCGACCTTAGTCATTGACCCCTAACACCGTTGACCTGCCGATACCCCGAGACCGATGAGGGCATCGCCGGCTGATAGGCTCTTGGCTTTAACATACCATTATGCATACGGGTCTGGAGAGATTTTTGTATCTACCTATACTAATATTATAAAGCAGAAGAGTTTGTTTGTTTGTTTGATTGTTTGTTCGTTTGTTTGGTTGAACGCGCTAATCTCAGGAACTACTGGTCCGATTTGAAAAATTCTTTCAGAATTAGATAGCCGATTTATCGAGGACGGCTATAGGCTATATATCATCACGCTAAGACCAATAGGAGCGGAGCAGTAATGAAAAATGTTACGCAGACGACGTTGCACGGGTCAGCTAGTGATAAGATAACTGTCTGTAGCACATTCTTGCAAAAACTCTTAAATCTGAATTTATTTTGTCTAAAGAAAGTTTAAAATTCACATTGCTTAAGACTGGCAAATACTGTAAAGACTAAGAACGTATTTCACCAATGAAACTGATCGCGATCAAGCTGCGTTCAAGAGTTGTCAGTGTCAATATTCCATAGATAATAATGACACTGACAGCTCGTAAACATGATTCATTATGTTGATCGCGTTAAGATTGATGAAATCCGCCCTGAAAAACATGTCATAATCTTTTACTGTCGAATACTAGCGAAAATCAATACCGCGTGTATCTGACATCGACGCACAAACGATTTCCATGGGTCCAGGGCATGATTCTGGACACCCCAGTGTTGGAATTTTTCGTCGGTTCTTTTCACATTTTTTCATTTTTTTTCAAGAGTACCACAAATAGGTATCAGCTCAGCCGAGCTGATCTATCTATTCAGATTGCTCTTTTTAGTGAAAGTAGTTAATTAATCATTTTTTTATTAAAAATCTCATTGAGTTAGGTCAGAATAACGACTATGAGCAGTCTAAAGTAAAAAAAGCCTTAAAAAAAATGAAAAAATGAGAAAAAAGCCGACGAAAAATTCTAAGTCTAGGGTGTCCAGAATCATGCCCTGGACCCATGGAAATCGTTTGTGCGTCGATGTCAGATACACGCGGTATTACAATACACAAATAATATTTTAAAAGGTTACGCACTTTTTTATACTGTTTCCACCATTTTGATAATCTCTTCTTACGACACAACTTACATTACACAAAGATACATTTAAAGTTTCCAGTAACAACTTTTCTACACTTGAGAATGACGTCACAACGATAAGGTCTTAGCGTTACAAACTTGATTAATACTATCATTATTTACACCGCGACAGCGCGTTTGTTCCAGCTATGTATTAAATATTAATTATCTCTAGTCCATGGAGTTTCTTGCACGTTCTTCTGTATAGGATCTACTCTTTAGAACGTGCAACAGCCGCGCTGGGCATAGCGTCGGTGAGTGTGTTTTGTTGCAACAACTTGCTGCTCTTGTTGCTAGTGCGGCATAATTAGCTTCATCTATTTGACTGACAGACCTTGACTATTCAAAAGTGCCTGTTAACTGGTATATTTGATAGAAAGGATATTGTATTTTGTATTCTCGTACATTTCTTGTTATAGCAGACTCTTTGCTCTCATATCAGGAGATGACAAATTTTATGACTGCTTACTAGTTCAAAATTATAAGGATCTTAACACCGTTCTTTAAGTATCGATAAAAATACAGGATCTTATGACTGACTATCAACATCGCCCTTCGCGATATTAAAAAGAAAAAGCTTTTATTACTTGTTAATAAAAAGAGTTAAAAAAAATTAAATTATTTTTTTAAGTTTAAAAATAAGAACTTAGGTCCTTTTCTACTGTAAGATAACAATTGGCTGTAACATTCTTTTAGTTCGATTTTCTTAAAAAATATATACGAATATTATATAGATATTTAGTAATTAAAACATTACAGAGTAGGTACTTGTCAAGACGAATCAGACGAGTCCAAACTTTTTATCCCATGGCCACCTTTCAGCTCAATCATCAGATAAGCTTCATGCAAATTCAGTTGCGATGACCTGGTAAGGATTGCGGGTAGCTGACGGATGCAACGCACACAAGACCGGTCGTTGTCGCGATGCTTGGGGGGGCAGTGGACATCTTCATCAGTTCATTTACTTCAATCGAGAACCGGAGAGTGAGCCAAATATAAATTACAAGATGAGTATCTTGCAATTACAGAGCTGCAACAGATTGCTGAGTTGTATTTGTCATTACGACAAATACACACCCGACAAACAGGACACCCGGACAGGTGAAAAGTATGTAAAAGCTTGCAATAATAGTAAAAATTATCTGCTGCTTTCTCCGGACCATTAAAAAACTAACCCATGTATGGGAATCTAAAGGAAAAATTGGCGTGGACAACCACTTCAGAGTTACACTTCGGCACAGTTTGGAATTCCAAAAATTGAGTTCTTCTTATCGTTTGGGCAGTAAGGTCTAACAACGCCACACTTCCTAGTGTCAGAGTTGCTAAACCGCCTCAAGGGCCTCTTATATGGTTTATTTGGCGGCCAGAACCGCCAGTTTATACGTGCCTCCAAAGCACGGAATCATCTTTAACCGACTTCCCAAAAAGGAGGAGAGAGAGTCTCAATTCGGTTGTATGTTTTTTTTTAATATATTTGTTACCTCATAACTCCGACAATTATGAACCGATTTGAAAAATTCTTGTTTTATCTGAAAGGATATACTTACAGATTGGTCCCATTTAATTTTTATTTCAAAATCGGTTGCGAACTTTGGATTTTAAATCGAAATAGTTGGAATTCGTCTACTTGGATGATGTTTTTATGTCATCCAAGTAATCGAAATTGCGTATTTTGCTTTTAGGCGATTTTGCAGTGGTGTTGTTAGGTGTGGGGTACCATTAAAAATTGAAAAATAGTAAAAAAATACAACCGACTTCCAAAAAAAAACACTACAAAGTAAAAAATTACTTTAATTTCGGAACTTGGTGTTTTTGTTACTTTCTTCGTATTTTCATGGAAATCGGTTGTATTTTTTAAATAAAAAGTTGTTTTTTTATTAGACAATCAGGTCAAGCATACAAAATTTATCCAAGCCAAATTGAAAAGCTACTTTTGAGAAGAATAGAGTACTTAAATCAAATCAATTTGATAGTAATGATGTTCAAACTCACGGTTCTGTCATTAATGGAGTAGTTTACATGGGCATTTTAATCACATCCCAAATGCGAAAAGTTATCAGTGTTAATGTCATGTCCGAGAATAGTTTCACAACACTAAAACAGTTCTTCTGAAATGTCCAAGTACCTATATATAGTATAGGGCACCCACAGTTCTTCTTCCAATAAATCTGAAACCGCACAATATTGGATGAAGAAATCACTAAATCAGCAAGACTCTTCCGTCCTGCCATTCCTCAGTTATTTGGTAAAGGATGTGAGGATGTGGCCTATAACTACCTCAAGAAATAAAAATTCTTGGGAACCAAGGTGAGTTTTGATTTCAAATTATCAACTCTGTAACTTGATTTGTAGATTTGGTTTGGCAGCTTAGGGACCTTAGTCCATTAAGGTTTCTTCAACATACCTTATTAAAAATCGAAAAATACATTCTATCAATTTCTATCTCAGCTATCACATAATTATGTCCCCGGAAAGTGACAGAATCAGTAAGATTGTAATAAATCTTGATTATATTATAAGTTATCGATGTATTATGAAAACAATCTTTTTGTGTATTATAATTTATCCCATCGAAATTTGTATAGTATCGCATAGTTTTCAATGCATCCGTTCTTATTTAGAAAAAATAGTTTACATTACCACGCGACATTTCACAATCTTACGGTGCTTGCCATTTTCCGGTGACAGCTAAAATGGTTGTTTGGTAGATATTTAGAAGTCTAGAGAAGTTTTCATCAAATTAGGAATTTTGTCATTTCGTTCCTAGTTCGATGTCCAATATTTATGAACCCGGCGAACTTCGTTCCGCCTAACAGTCGATTCTTTCAGCTACCTGCCAATATAGTCCCGTCAAAATCGGTCTAGCCGTTTCAGAGATTAGCCGGAACAAAAAAACAAACAGACAGACAAAAATAGTAAAAAAAATATTTTGGTGTATGTACCGTATTCATATTTATTTAAGTTCAAGTTCTTCCAGTCAATTTACTCCCGCACTGCGCCGTCTCATGGTACGCCTCCAAATCATCTCGCTACCTCAACATGTATGTAGGTAGCACCAGTGGTCAGTAAATACAACCTACAATTTAACATTACGTTTCAAAACATTCTAAAAGAAATACCCATCTACTTTGTTTGACTACCTTCAAAAAATTGAAGGTAGTCAAACCTTTTAAGTCGTACAACGCTCGCGTAACAAAACGGGTCCACTCTATTTCCTGTTACAATTTCGCCGCTGAACAAGATGCGACATGTCCACGTCAGTGTGCTTGTTTTGACGAGGGTGAAGTAAAAGGGTTGAGACGTCCTAGGTATGGGGGTGTATGGTGGCACCTTTAACGTATCTGTTTGTTTGTAGTTTTGTTTGTGATTGTGATATTGTGTGGGACGATAAGACGCTCCCAGTGTACAAAAACTTGATATTTATGAAACGATGCCTATTTCTCACAAAAATACACAGGCTACTTCTGGGTAAGCTCGCTCCATCGTAGATGTTGTCACTGTCATCTCTAACCTAGACTTGAGTCAAAAGCATACCCATCTCAAAGAAATTTAAAAAAGAACTACAAATCAACTTCGTCTTATTCAACGGAGAGAAGTACCATCATCATCTTCTCGCAGTTATCTTACGTTACTTGAGGTACTGGTGAGGTGCAACGCGATTTTTTCTTTCATTCTGTCCAATCAGCCATCACGCAATCAATAACTCCTTTTTTTATCATATCACTCCACACATAATTCATCCATCTTTTCTTTGGTCTCCCTCTCCCTCACCATACAGCTCATTTCTATTGACTGAGAAGAATACCAACCTGAATTAAAGCTTCGTCTGCTACATTTTGGGGGCCGAGTCACCCGCGTCCGTAGGAGAATACCCTTCAGCGAATCCCTACACGTGGTCCCCGGGTGGTGCTAAACAGGTGACACTAACCGCCTCCGTGGTCTAGTGGTTATACCACCTGATTCAGACCCAGAGGTCCCGGGTTCGATTCCCAGCGGGGGCAAAAATTTGCTCGGTTTTTGTTGGTGGTAGGACTTGTTCTAAGTCCGCCTGGCACCATCATGTCTAAGTCTGTCGCCATTACAACAATGTTAACAGCATTGTTGTGTTACGGCAGTTAGAGGTATGATAGCCAGTTCCTCTGTGTAAGAGGATTCCGGGTGAAACTCGCTTCCATCTTCGGCCTAATCATCACTTTCCATCAGGTGAGATTTAGGCCAAGAGTTTCCCCGTTCTGTATAAAAAAAAAAAAAAATAATAAACAACATATTTCGTAATTGTGATTACTTAAATAAAGATGTTGCAAATAAGTTGCCAACCACAGTTTACAAACTGTTTTCCATTGTTTATGCTATTAAAGTTTAATAATACTATTGATGTACTGTGCCAATAGTGGTTTGATAAATTGCACGGATTTAAAAATAAATTGAAATATGACTAGATAATAGCGAACAAAGACACAGCTACAAGTAGTCCCACAGTGCTAACACAGACCTTAGCAAACACATGTGTTTGCAGTCTACCTTACGATCCGCTATACCTACTTAAACATATATATACCGGAGTATACTCTCCTAGGGATGTACCATTGAGATGGAAACAATTTAGCGATAGCAGTCCAGGCAGAGGTGGGAAAATAAGCAAAAACTAACGACCACGTGAGAGGCGAAAGAGAGAAAGAGCGAAGGGCAAGAGACAAAAACTGTACAGAAGGCACAGATTTCATTAAAACTAAATTAAAATAATTTATTTTCCTAAAAATTAAACGTTTTTTTTTCAAGGCTGCGGCCTACGGTCAACCCATATACGGGTAGAGAACACTTAAAAAAAAAATTAGAAACATGGTGCCCTAAAGTGCCGCGATTTTGAAAATAAAAAGTGTTTTAGGCCTACTCCCGTAAAAAATATTCCTAACCCTTTCAACCGCCTTCTTATGAGATATAACCTGTTAACAGATATAAAAGATGGACAACAGAGCCTAGGTAATAGTCCTCCATTAAAACTCCGCTTCCGCACTTGAGGAGACAAAGGCGATCTTTTGTTACAACCCTACAGTTTACCTATGTAGGTGCACCGGTGTATAACCGGACCTATGGGAACCGTAATATTACATCTAATATGGTGATTGCTTTTGGGACATTAAAACTTATTCATATGTTAAAATGGAGTGTTTCTTGAACAGATTCCTACCAGGAGTAACTTGGTTCCACATTATTATGATAAGAAGTCACATTTAAGCCAGAATCGTTCGCTGCTGAACTACTGTGGCTCTTGCAGTGTTATGGTAAAAACATTACCTTTTTTCTGGTACAATTGAGTAAAACAGGTTGATATCAAATTGTTAGGTGCGGTTTATTTACACGCATCAGCATAGATTATATTGCTCACCGTACTTTGAGAAAAAGCCAATATTTTAAGAGTACTTGCCAAAGTTTTGACCTAATTGTACAATCCTTAGGACATTGGCATCCTAGGACTTGTTTATACGACGTCAATTGGGCAAACAAATTGCTAATAATGTTAAAGACCGTCCCCTCATGCATCGTTCGTTTTAATTGCACTACATATTTGCTCAATACGGAAAAATTATACACACCAAAACGTAAAAAAATGCAATTTTTAAAGTCAGTGTTCGACACTTAAAACTAAATGACACGTCCAAAAAAGTCAGTGTTCGACACTAAAAACAAAACGACACGTCCAAACGAGTGTTTAAAACAAAATAAAAATACTACAAGTCGTCAACATCAGTCGTAAAGACTGCACTCTACATCATATCAGTTTATATCTTTGTCGGTAAGCTTTTGTTATATTCAGTGGAGCTTTAAAGTAAATGCTCGTAGCAGCGTCTACAAATTGTCTACGAGGCTACGATATCGTAGCATTTCGTAGCACTCCGTAGCATTTCATAGCACTCGTAGCGAATGAGACGAGTTTTTACTTTAATGATATTGTTTATTTATTGTGTTATAAGGTCTATATTTGAAGGATGTATGTATACGTGACTGAGTGTGTGTTATGTATATTTGTGTTACTAAATATAATTATGTAGGTACTTATGAGATGCGTGCGTAATTAGCCAACATCATGAATAACTACGGTTTCTGTTCAATGGAAGTACCAGAGGGCCAATTCTATTAATTTTTAAGAAACTTTCGCATTCACAAATCACTCAATAACTGTCAAACAAACCTTAATTTTCATACATTTTTGACAGTATGCGCTTGTGATCCAAAAACAAATGGGCACTATCACATAGGTCTGAAAAACTCTTTAGGATTTAGATAAAGAAGTCTTTGGGATACATTTACTTTATACTTGCAATTACTGTTTCAGTATATTCATCCCAAATGAAAAAAAGAAAACCATTTCATATAAAAGATAATCATTTTGAATTAGAAAAAAATCTTAAACTGTCCTCGTTTTTAGTACTCGAAGTACCCAAGTAGCAATATAATGTCAAATAAATGGTACAATAACGTTTTTTATTTAACTTTCAGGATGATGAATATGGTTTTATAATAGTTTTTTATACGTAAATATAACGCAGGTTTGGGCGCATATTATATAACATTTGAATCGTGTAACGGTCATTTTGCGGTCGTATCAGTGACCATTACGCCGTTGGGTAAAAATCGCACAGACGTTGTAAGTTTAACTAGTAAGGTTTGTAATCGTTTCTAGTAATACTCCTACATAACTATATCATCGTATAGACGTATACTTTTGGTTATACTATACTGATGTTCAGTGGTGCAAGCTAGAACATTTGATCATTTTTTTACTTAGCAATAAAACTTGAAAAAAGGTAAGTCAAATGTTTTAATACTCATTATAATTTATTAATTTAATGTAGAGAAAGCTTATTGTGGTGAAAGATGAAGAGCGGTGACTTATACTTGGGAATTATTTTTTTTCGATGAAATGTACGGTTTCTTTGTTAATATTTTAATGGGCCTTCATAATCTTTGTATTTCAATATTGTTTATAAAAACAAAATAAATTAATGGTCGTCAATAATCTCCGCCATACTACCGATAGACATTCGGCGACTGCATTTAGACCTGTATATAACTATTGGTCTTATAGATCTTCTCTCAAGCTCTTTAAACCTCTGTAAAATAAAAATAAAAACATACTTTAGCCACCAAACGTCGTTCCATATGAAGATGGAGGAATATAAAGCTTATTTCACACAATATTTACGCCCGCGGCCACTCCTCTTCATAGAGTACGTGAGAGGGTTAAGCAATGTAGGACAGTTACACATTAGAGGACTCTTGCAGTGTATGACCCTGTTGTATGTAGAAGGCTATAATGTCAAAATTATTATGATGGTTTTCAAGTTGTTACTTAAAATCAAGTGTAGTGCAAGCCAGACTCGCATGAAAAATTATCTGTTTTGAGATGGTTTTACCCTTGACTCTAGTCTAGGTCACAGATGACAGACTGAGACAAAGTCAACAATAGAGCGAGCTTACTAAAAAGTAGCCTGTTCGCTCCAACTTAGAAAGGATTAGGGTTGTAAGCGTTCGGAAATATAGACGCAGGCAGAGAGTTCCACTTTTTTGCTGTGCGCATTATGAAAGATGCTTGGAAACGCTTATTGCGTATCACAAACCGAAAATATCACGTTTTCACCGAAAACAAAACTGAAAATATCACGTCCTGACCTTCCCCAACGAAGGCGTTCGTCTTTTGGCTTCAACTGCGTATGGACTATGGCCTATTCTGTAGCATTTCACATACGTGTAGATTTACTGGACGTCGAGATTTAAACTAGAGCCTTATTTCGTGACGATTCCTGTAATGGAGTGAATCATGATTTTTTATTTGATAGGCACGAGTTTGACCACTATCTCACCGGATGGTAAGCGATAATGTGGTCGAAAATGGTATTGTTACGTATTCAATTGATTTGCACCTGAATTTAAAATTAAATTAAATAACATTTATTTCGATCAACAAGGGATCATAGCACACACATAACACATAATAAAACAAAACCAAAAACACTAAATTATAACATTAATTTCATTACATTACCAAAACTAAAATTAAAAACCTAATAAAAAAATGTAATTTAATAAAATATATTTTATTTATTTATTAAATATTTTATTTTACACCTCATAACAAGTACAGAAAAAACGTTTATATAAACAAGTATACAATGGGAACCGTTATAAAACTGTATAAGTTTGTAATAAAATTTTGAAATAACAAAAAACTTGCATGAAAAGTTATTGGAGATTTATAAAAATAACCATACATGCCTTTGTAACCAAAAACCATCAAATCAAAACACTATCAAAATCCTTCATAGCATTCCACTATTGTTTCGTCAATAAAAATCTCATTCAAAATTTTACGTCTCAGGAAACGAACCTGAACCTCCAGCGTTGGAACAACACTTATCCGGTGCGAGGCGAACATTTTATTACCGTGAGAGTGAATTTATTTACACTGTATCTAATACTGCTTTTACGCCATCTTTAGAAGCTTCGAAACGGGCCATAAACATACTTTAAGATGTCGCTTTACGGTTAAAAGCGCGAGTTTCGAGTCGGGATTTCTTCGGATTTTGGGACAGATTGGGTAGGTAGGTACGATACAAGGTTTAGGTTTTTATGTTAAATTTTGATGGGTGTGAGTATGTAAAACATTTGGAATCACGTAAAAAATAATGGCGTTGTGAAAATTAGGAAAATAATAAAATCCCTGTTTTTTAGGGTTCCATACCTCGAAAGGAAAAAACGGAACCCTTATCACTCCCCTAATCACTTTGTTGTCCGTTTGTCCGTCTGTCTGTCTGTCTGTCTGTCTGTCTGTCAAGACTCTTTTTATCAGGAACGCTAAGACGTTCAAGCTGGAATTTATATCAAATACTCAGGTTTACTGTCCCTTGGAGCTGTGTGAAATCAAACTTCTAAGCCAACGCAATCAAAAGATACAGCCGTTCATGCCACAAATTTCCGCATTGACACTCGTAAGGGAATCAAAACCTACAGGGTAGGTACTTCCCGTGAACTCAGAATCTTGAAATTTGGTAGAAGAAGCCACGTCTTATAGCACACTAGCTGACACGCGCAACGTCGTCTGCGTCACATTTTCCATTACTGCTCCGCTCTTATTTGTCTTAGTGTGATGATATATGGCCTATAGCCTTCCTCGATTAATCTATCTAACACTGGAAGAATTTTTTAAACCAGACCAGTACTTCCCGAGATTAGCGCGTTCAACCAAACAAACAAACAAACTCTTCTGCTTTATAATATTTGTATAGATATAAAGGAAAAATGGCGTAAACCGTAAATTTTTAGTTACATCATATAATAAAATATATTTAATAATTTTAAACTTACTACCCCTTTCCTCATGAACGCGTAGAGGTATTAAATTGAAATTCATATCAAATACTGAAGTCTATAATATCTCTAAGCTGTAACAAAATCACACTTCTATATCAACGCAATCAAATAAACAGCAATTTAAGCCGCATATTTTCAAACATGCAAGGAAATCAAAACCGGTACTTCCAGTCGACCTAGAATCTTAAAATTTGGCATGAAGCAATGTTTTATAGCACATGTAAAGGAAAAAATCCGAAGACCTTATATTTTTAGTTAATCGATTGTCGTGATGGGTGAACTTTTACTTATATACCTACAGTATTGTACCTATGGAACCCTTGGTGCACGAGTTCGACTCGCATTTGGCCAGTTTCTTTCATGGGAATGGGTAGGAAATCTCAGAAAGTCAGGTAATATGACTTTGACAGAATATCAAAATTCTTTTTTCGCTCACATTCGTACTATTGCGCTTCTAATATTATTGTACAAATACTTAAACATAATAATGAGTACCTACAAAAAATTTATGATCGAAATCCATACCAATATTTGAATGCGATAATAACTCAGTCTGTTTGTTGGTTATATTTTGTCGCCAAAACTCTAGACCAATTTTTATGATTTTGGTATAGAGACTTTGTAGAAGAAAATAAGATATTTTTCATTTCGAGGTTTGTTACCTCCTTGTGATAATGTTTGACTTAAAAAGACCAAAGAGCTGCCATCCAAGTTGTTCTGTTTGGTAACATTCGATTAAAACATAAAAATAATTTGGTAGTCGTTTTTAGAATTAGTGCAAACAGTAAATAAACTAGGCTCACGATCACTATTCAAAACCAAGCATAAGTATTGATATTGAACGAGCAACCACAAAATACTACAAATATACATATTGAAAAGTATTTCCCAAGCATCGGCCCATTCATAATAATAATAAAATAAATCCACTTTGCAAGTTAAGCAGTTTAATAATGAATATTCTCTTAGCGCAGTGCGGAGCGGCGATTAATTAATAAAACTGATTAAATATTAATACTGGACATACATGCAGTGATTGCTGGTCGTTTGCGGATTTGAATGAACGA
Organism: Ceramica pisi; assembly: GCA_963859965.1. Lineage (NCBI taxonomy): Eukaryota > Metazoa > Arthropoda > Insecta > Lepidoptera > Noctuidae > Ceramica > Ceramica pisi. Next base: position 4,195,664 of record OY982530.1, read on the forward strand.
GGGATTATATGAGAAGGCAAAAATTTTGCTGCTTTGTTGGTCATAGTCTTGATTAACATTATGTTACGTTGATCCTTGGGGTGGCAGAATTGGTGATTAGGTTTTAGAATAGACAGACTATTTTAGTTCGCCGCTAGGTGGATAGATGGCGTCGCGGTTATTTTTGTTGCGATGCAGTTTTGTTTCGTTGGTTTTTCTTGTGGCGGTATTGATGCCGCTACAATACCATACAGTTGAAGAAAAAAATACATTTGGTTCGTGAACAATATTTAGAATCTGGACTCAAGACATTTTATAAAAGCCAACATGTCTCCGAAGAGAAAAGCAAACGTGTAGAAAAAGTGAAAAAAAAAATAAAAATAATTCGCCATTTAAGCAATCCAATCTATTATTCCCGGCCGATACTGAAAAATCGCACTTGAAAATTTCTTAAAAAACTTTGCTCGAACTAGAAATCGAGCCATGAAAGGTATTCTTTATACTTAGAAGTTATACTTGCAACCACAACACCAACACGGAAGCTTCCATATTCGCTTTAAGTAGCATCGAGTTTAAGTTACTTTTGTAAAGGCATAGATCTATTACATTAGGGGATAAATTATGGCATTATGATGTCTTATTAAGGCCCTTTTACACAGTATTCCATATGTAAAGGATATCATTATACAGGGAAATTGAAAAAATACCCGAAACCTCTTAGGCAGTGATACACATGATTATAAGCAACTTTTGTTTTGGTAAAACTCCGAAATCTCGAAAAAAATATCAGCTGTTTCATACATTTTCATTGGCTAAATACTGCATTTTGTATGAAACAGCTGATATTTTTTTCGAGATTTCGGAGTTTTATCAAAACAAAAGTTGCTTATAATCATGTGTACTTTCACTGCCTAAGAGGTTTCGGGTATTTTTTCAATTTCCCTGTATAACTTCAGTTGTACAGTTAGGTACTACTTCACTATCACTACATATTATAAAACTAAGTCCTCTTCCGCTTCTATCTGTCTGTCTGTTCGCGATAAACTCAAAAACTAGAGTGGTTCTCGAGGAAGGTTTAAGTATATAATTTCTCAAGTGGATGAAGCCGCGGGCATCAGCTAGTATATTATAAAACATAGTCCTCCCCGCGTCTGTCTGTCTGTTCGCGAAAACCTCAAAAAACATTGCACTGATTTTCATGCTGTTGTAATGATCCATAAGGGAAATTTACGTGCGCAATACCAGATGGCGTTACTAGGCTCAAAACAGCAGTTTTAAAATTTTATTAGACGGTAGACAAATGACGGTGGGAGAAAAATAATGATACCGGTGAACGTCAATTGAGAACGGGAGACAAAGGTTTTGTTTCTCCGTCATTCGTTTACCTAATTTGTGGATATTAAGTGATCACTGCGTAAAATTACGCAAAATACAAATCAAGTATTGTGAATAGTGTGCGAGTAGTGGAAGTCACGGGGTAAGTGTTTGCGCTATTAGTTATATCGAAGTGTAGTTTGGACTGGACACTGGAGATGTTTCTACATGGCTGACCTTTCCCATTTTGCTTGTCCCCAGTCTGCGGAAACGCCCCTTTCGCCCAGACTTAATTTTAAGTACTTTGTGGTTGAGATCCGGATCTGGATTGATAGAACAGGAGATAACGGACGACATATTCGCCACGGTTATCGAGTAGTCGATTGGTCTCGCGGCATAGTTGCCGGACTGTCATAGCAATACGTCGAGTTCGAACCCAGCCGAGACATCAAAGTTTCTTTTTGTATTTTTATTTTGAAAGATTTTGTAACTTATCGTCTAGTTGTTTTTTTTTTTTTGCTTTATTTTTCTTTTCTATTTATTTTGTTTTTTTTATTCACCCTTTTAATGTGTAATGATTAATAGACATCAAGGAGGTTTTTTAGATTGTGGCAACTGCCAACGAAGAATTAATAAATTTCATGCAAGGTAACCGTGTTTATCATTCAACATCAGCTTACTTGAACCCCGGTCATTACATTGGCGCCCACGGGTTAACTGAATGAAAGATAAACAAGGTGTTTAACGGTGATAATACAAATTTGTTATTCTGTCAATTAAAGTTTTTTTTAACCTGTTTTGGTACTTTACACATTTAGTACAGAAATTGTTTTTTAAGTTCGACAAATGTTATATTAGGTACTGTGTTTCGGGCCGGCACACAACCTATTTATTGTACAATTTTAAGATAATTACTACTGTTTGTTACCATTCAGCTGTGGTGAATAATCATGGATGTTAATGCACTGTACAAAGATGAGCTTGAGTTTGAGTTGGCCTGTCGAGGGATTTCGGATTGTAAGACCGTGGCGACTATGCGAAAGTTTTTACGCGAAATCTTAGTTCGAGAGCGATCGGGCGAGTCAACAATTTCCTTTAAGGTTCCAAGATCCTGCATTGATAATCCAAGTAATGAAATATTAATTTGTGGAACTAAGCTATCGACAATCATTGCACTTATTTCTGAGGTATCACACAGTCCAGAACATTCGTTTTTTAGACGTATACACTCTCGTTTGACACACTTATCGAACCGTGCTAAACTTATCATACCTTCGGAGGCCAGTGATATCGAGGAACATTTGACATTGCTAAAGAACATCCAGGATACCATGTCGTCACTAAGACAGCTTGAGCAAGAAGAAGATGAGGAAGAGGATGTAATTTCCGAACACGATAAAGACATCTTACAAAAATCTCTGGGCGAAGAGGCCATTCAGATAATGGAACAGTTGGGGAAATGCCGGGTTAAGGAGAAAACTGCCGTTCCTACGGAAATGCATCACAATCGTGCCACGCAGTCAATGGTTGCCAATACGGACATACCACGAACAACCTTAGATGGACATAGTCATTCTTCACGTCATCCAGGCTTACAAAGGTCCTCCACATTTGATAATGGCTTTCACAAACGGAAGTTGGTACCGATTAAGGATTGGGGTGTCAAGTTTAGTGGTAAGGGTACCGTCAGTGTGAACGCGTTCTTGGAAAGAATTGAGGAACTTAAAGAGGCACGGAATGCTGGCGATGAAGACTTATTTCGGTATGCCATAGACTTCTTCGAAGATGAAGCCTTGATATGGTTCAGGGCTAATAAAGGCACAGTAGCAAATTGGTCTCAATTAGTTAAGTTACTGTTGGACACCTTTCAACAACCATTCTACCAAGAGGAGCTATTGGAGGAGATCAAACGAAGAACGCAAAGCAAACAGGAAAGCATATTGATTTATGTTGCCACTATGCAGAATATGTTTAATCGATTACCGACTCCTATTCCTGAAACACAAAAATTACTGATACTTAGAAGAAATTTACAACCCTATTTTCAGAAGGCCATATGCCGAGACTCGTTTGATTCAGTGAGTGAATTAACATCAGTCCTAAGAATAATTGAACGCACAAAGTTAAGTTGTGATAATTTCAAGGAACCTACTCCCAGTGAGCACTCCATGGAAAGGGACCTAGCATTCAAGGGAAGTACCTCGAAGACATCTCGAAGTGAGCACATGACTGAGCTGGCAGCTATAGATGATAAGGAAGTTCTTCTAACAAAATGTTGGAACTGCAGGAGTCCAGGGCATCGCTTCAGGGATTGCAAATTACCGAAACAAAGACTCTTCTGCTATAGATGTGGACGTTTCGGGAAAACCACAGATAAATGCTCATGCAGTGCTACCAATAAGGGAAACGACAATTCGGAGTCGATGCCAGCCGATCGCACCCCGAAAAACTAGGTCATTCTACTTCGAATGACTGGCAGCAATGGCTACACACGGTTTCAAGTTTTTTTAAAACAGGGAAGATCTGTGATATTACTAAGCAATGTCAAGACAATCGATACTATGCGGAGATGAAAATTTTAAATCAGTCGTTTGTGGGATTGTTAGATTCAGGAGCTACTGTCTCAGTGATTTCGCAGAGATTTGCAGAGAAAATTATGAAGTTGGGATTCTCAGGACATAAAATCGATAAAGAAATGATCTCGACGGCTGATGGCACCTACCACTCAATGGATACCATTGTTCATTTACCTGTTCAGTTCACGGGAAAATATAAAGTGGTAGAATTTTATGTTATGGACTGTTCAAAACATGATATTATTTTAGGTATGAATTTTTTTGAGTCATTTAATTTGGCCATAGGCCACATCGATTGCAGCTGCTGACATTACAGAAATAGACATCTCTCAACCAGTGATTTCGCGGGATGAACTTTCGGTTCAACAGAAAGATCGTTTGGACACCTTGTTAAAGATTATGGCAACAGAGATTGGTAAAGGTTTAGGAAGGACATCGTTGATCAAGCATAGAATTGACACCGGGGACAGCCTACCCATTAAACATAGACAGTACCCATTTGCACCTCCAATTATGGCAGAACTTGAGAAGGAAATCCAGGACATGCTGGAAAATGATGTAATAGAACCCTCGTTTAGTTCATGGCGTTCTCCTGTATTACTGGTAAAGAAATCTTCGGGTAAGAACCGATTGTGTCTCGACAGTCGTCAGTTAAATAAGGTGACAGTAAAAGACTCTTATCCGTTGCCTAGGGTTACCACCATATTAGACAGTCTTAAAAACGCTCGGTTCCTGTCAACCATTGATCTTCGCTCAGCATTCTGGCAGATACCATTAGAAGAAACGAGTAAAGAAAAGACTGCTTTTGGACTCGCTGGAAAAGGACTTTATCAGTTCAAAGTCATGCCGTTTGGACTGAGCAATGCTTCTCAAACACAACAAAGGTTAATGGATCGCTTGTTCACGCCAGAATTTGAAAGTAGAGTGTTCACCTATTTAGATGACATCGTAATATGTGACGACAGCTTTGACAATCATTTAGCGTCGTTGTCACATGTAAAAAATCAGCTCAAAAAAGCAGGATTGACGATCAACCTGGAAAAATGTGTATTTGCGCGATCTTCCTTAAAATACTTAGGATACATTGTAGACAAGGAAGGATTACGCACGGACCCGGACAAGGTTAAAGCCATACTCGACTATCCTAGGCCAACAACTTATACTGAACTAAAGCGGTTTATTGGCCTAGCCAGTTGGTACAGGCGGTTTGTGGAAAATTTTGCCATTGTCGCAGCTCCACTTCATGAACTCACCAAGGGAGGCAAGAAGACTAAACGTATCACTTGGAACAAAGAGGCTGAAGATGCTTTCATAAATCTAAAAACTGCTCTTACCTCGACACCAGTGCTAAGAGTGCCAGACTTCACAAAACCCTTTTCAGTTCAATGTGACGCCTCTAACAGAGGCACTGGTGGAGTCTTAATACAAATAGCCGATGGTATGGAGGTACCCATTGCTTACACAAGCCGGAAACTGTCGGAAAGGGAAAGCAAGTACTCAGCGTCTGAACGAGAATTATTAAGTGTCCTGCATGCTGTAGAACAATTTCGTCCATATATTGAAGGTAATCATTTTATAATTGTAGCCACTGAAGGGCACTATGGTCCGTAATACGGACCATAGTGCCCTTCAGTGGCTACACCGAAATAAGGACCCTCATGGGCGCTTGGCAAGGTGGGCTATGCGCTTACAACAATTTGATTACGAGATAGTCCATCGCAAAGGTAAATATAACACTGTACCGGATGCCTTATCTAGAGCGATTGAAGATGAAATTAACATATTAGAGGTAAAACCAGAAGATAAAGATGACTGGTATAAGTCAAAAGAGGACCTAGTACTGGCTGGAAAAAATGAACCGGATTGGGAAGTCAGTCAAGGACAATTGTGGAAATACGTAAAATTAAAGCAATTTCCTAATGAAAATGACAGTTGGAAACTTGTGATCCCAGAGAAACTCCGTCCAGGGATCCTAAAGGAATGTCATGATGACCCAACATCTGGTCACTTTGGTGCCAAAAAATCAGTCAACCGCGCGAGACAACACTATTTTTGGCCGAATTTGATCCAGGAAATGAAGAACTATGTACGGAAATGTGAAGTGTGTGCAAAATATAAGCACTCACAACACAAGCCATCAGGATTAATGGGGAAGCAACGAGAGGTAACAGAGCCCTTTCAAATCATTTCTATGGATCTAATGGGTCCTTTTCCAAAATCAAAACATGGAAACACAATGCTGCTAGTCATAACATGTTGGTTTAGCAAGTTCTGTTTTCTTTATCCACTGAGAAATGAAAAGGCATCAACTATAGTTCAAATACTTGAAGAACACATATTTTTAATGTTTGGAACTCCTAGTGTAATAGTTTGTGACAATGGAAAGCAATTTGTATCCAACCAGTTTAAGGAGCTAGTTTCAGGGTACGGTGTAAAACTGTGGTATACCCCTTACTACCATCCTCAGGCCAACCCCACTGAGCGAGTAAATAAGGTCATTGGCTCGGCTATAGCTTCTTACGTAGAAAATAACCATAAAGAATGGGACAAGTATATACCTCACATAGGGCATGCGATCAGAACATCGGTTCATGAAGTGACGGGAAAAACACCAGCCTATTTGTTTTTCGGACGCGAAACGACGGTCCAGGGCGCGAAACCCTATAATTTTGAACCAGACGAATCGATAACCTTCAACAAAGAAGAATTTGAAAGAAATATAGCATTCAGAAGTAAAATTTATGACGAAGTCTGTGAAAGGATACGGCAAGCACATGAAACTAACAGCGAACAATACAATAGCAGACGTCGTATCTGTAACTATAAAGTTGGTGATCTAGTTTGGAAACGCACTAAATTCCTATCGAATGCTAACAAGGCTTTTATGTCTAAATTGGCCCCTAAGTTTGAGAAAGCAGTCATCGCAGAAAAAATATCAGACGACGTGTATAGGTTAAAGAATTTCAGAGGCAAAGATTTAGGAAAATGGCATTCTTGTGACCTGAAACGTTTGGTTTGAATCCAGTTGGATTCTTTAGAGGAGAGGGGATATTGTAATGATCCATAAGGGAAATTTACGTGCGCAATACCAGATGGCGTTACTAGGCTCAAAACAGCAGTTTTAAAATTTTATTAGACGGTAGACAAATGACGGTGGGAGAAAAATAATGATACCGGTGAACGTCAATTGAGAACGGGAGACAAAGGTTTTGTTTCTCCGTCATTCGTTTACCTAATTTGTGGATATTAAGTGATCACTGCGTAAAATTACGCAAAATACAAATCAAGTATTGTGAATAGTGTGCGAGTAGTGGAAGTCACGGGGTGAGTGTTTGCGCTATTAGTTATATCGAAGTGTAGTTTGGACTGGACACTGGAGATGTTTCTACATGGCTGACCTTTCCCATTTTGCTTGTCCCCAGTCTGCGGAAACGCCCCTTTCGCCCAGACTTAATTTTAAGTACTTTGTGGTTGAGATCCGGATCTGGATTGATAGAACAGGAGATAACGGACGACATATTCGCCACGGTTATCGAGTAGTCGATTGGTCTCGCGGCATAGTTGCCGGACTGTCATAGCAATACGTCGAGTTCGAACCCAGCCGAGACATCAAAGTTTCTTTTTGTATTTTTATTTTGAAAGATTTTGTAACTTATCGTCTAGTTGTTTTTTTTTTTTTGCTTTATTTTTCTTTTCTATTTATTTTGTTTTTTTTATTCACCCTTTTAATGTGTAATGATTAATAGACATCAAGGAGGTTTTTTAGATTGTGGCAACTGCCAACGAAGAATTAATAAATTTCATGCAAGGTAACCGTGTTTATCATTCAACATCAGCTTACTTGAACCCCGGTCATTACACTGTTTTCACGAATGGATAGAATGATTCCCGAGGAAGATTTAAGTATGTAATTTGAAGCCGCAGGCATCAGCTAGTTTATTAAAAATGCGAAAGTTTGTGAGGATGGATGTTTGTTACTCTTTCACGTCTTAACGCCTGAAAGGATCTTCATAAAATTTGACACAGAGGTAGGATTTTAGGCTGGAATTACGCATAGGCTATATTTATTCCGGGAGTATGTTCCCTAGGAATCACGCGGGCGAAGTCGCTGGCTGAAGCTAGTATGTTGGATTTGCAAAAAGTTTCATAATAATAGGAGAACCTATTGCTTGAATTGGCAACCACCGGACAGTATGACCGTTGCCATACATCATCTGTCTAGCCTTTTCCCAACTATTTTGGGGTCGGCTTCCAGTCAAACCGGATTCAGCTGAATACCAGTATTTTACGTAGAGCGGCTGCTTACCAGACCTCCAAAACCCATTAACTGGGTAACACGATACTCCTTGGCAAGACTGGTCTCAGATTTTCTGGCTTCTGACAATCCGTAACGACTGCCAAAGATCTCCAAATGACAGCCGGGACCAACAGCTTAACGTGCTTTCCTAGGCACGGAGGAAACTGGGTATGTTAAGATGGTCATCCATCCACAGACCAACCTCGGCAAGCGTTGCCTAACCTTGAAGATCGACCTGTGCGCAGGGATTGAATAACCGGAAAAAATATGGTACCGTAATTTAAAGGTATGACGTCATCCCTTTAAATTTCGGTACCTTAAAATAAAGGTACCTTTAAATTACTATACCTTAAAGTAAATGTACCTGTATATTTTCGATATTGTAATATTGAGGTATCATTACTTTTTTAAGTACCTAAATTATGAAATAAAGGTTTTCTTTATACCCTGCCACCCGCGCTGAGGCGGCCGCAATGGGAAGGGAGTAGGTACCTACTTGATCGAAAATTTATATTCGTGCCTCGGCAGCCAGATAAAGGTGGGAGTGAAATAGCGGTTGTACCATAGCGAATTAAATTATACCAATTACCAAACAAATATACCTAAATAGTACTATTTAATACCTACCTAGCTCTATTTGCAAAAATTGTACCACCTCCAGGACAAAATCAAGATACACCCGCCATATTGACATTAAGATGGCGGGTGTTCTGTAATATTTTATTATTTAATCATTACTCACAAAATATAATTACTGCAAAAAAATGTACCTAAAAAGTACCTCAAGTAAAAAAAAACACACACTTGATCAGTGGGATAGGTCCTGAAAAATAAAACAACCGTGTCTCGTTTAGGTACTTATGTTTTTTTTTTTTTTACTTTCTCGGGTCCCTGGAGACCCGGTCCTTTGGTAGGCATACGAGGGGCCGAAACCAACTCGCAGAGGCCCGTTAGAAATTTCAAATGTAATGGGGCACCAACCGGCGATTATCCCTGTATGCACTAAAAGTATTCCCAAGGACAATCCCCGGCTGGAGCAGAGGGCTTAGCACGAATATTTTTGACGTATAGTAACGTTGCGTAAAATTTTACCATAGCTACAGTACTCGTTTTGCACATAATATTTATTTGAATTACGTAATAAAGTCATATTCTTGAATGATATAAATTGTGTATGTCCCATTAAATTAAACCAAAATACTATGGGGTTGTAGTTTAACACATTCAAAATTCAGTTACGTTAACGTTACTATACGTCAAAATATTCGTGCTAGGCCCTCTGTACTATTGCAGATTATGGAAACAAAAAATGAAACGCTATGGGTTTGGGTGGTTTAGTGGACTGATAATCGCTTATTATAGAAGAACTATTGGCCCCTGCCTGACCACTAACAATATACACGGCTTTTAAATGGCAGGGGGTGACTTGCACACTCAATGAATGGGCCCCCGAAAACGGTCGCTAGCACAAAGTGACGTAGCGCCAAGGAGGCAACACAGCCTAAGGTACTAGAGGAGTGGAGAGGTATACCACGGCTATCAGGACAATCCCGGAAGTGCGGTCAAGATCTCTACCAGCATCTTACTGGATTATACATCGTTCTCCCGAGCACGTGTGCTCTAGCGAATCTCCACTCAGACCGGCCAATTAAGGCAAGAAAGAGGTGGGAGCTCTGTTCCTCGTCAGTTTTCACACTGGCCAGCCAATAAAGGCAAGCCGTAGATGAGGAACAAGACTTCTCCCGGGAGATAAGGTTCGTGGGGTCACTACTGCCCAACAGTTCGCCACAAAACTGCCTTGCGGATTGTATCTCTCTTTGTCTGGCCCCTCACCTTAGGTATGACCTAAGGTCCATCGGGACGCGCAAGCCCCACCACGACGTCAACGTAGAGATACTGCGGTAGGGAAGATACTACATACGGTACTTATGTTATTATTATTATGAATTATTGATCTAGGTACATATTTATATTATATTTAAGGGTATCATGAATGTAAATAACGCGTCAATGTTATAAGGTACCTCTTAATTTCATCCATACATAATGCAATTAGCGATAAGTGGATTCGGAGTTTTGGTAAAATTATTAAGATCATCAAAACATTTCCATTCAGCATTATGGTGGCAATGAGCTCGATAGTGGCCAATGTTGTGGATGTCTGTAACATTGCCGCCGCGCCGGTGGTTAAAAACTCAATTAATCCAAGAACTTTGTATTTTGTATTTTTTTATGTTATTTCCATAGGTATGTCTTTAAGACAAATTACATCTGTTTGATTCAGCTCAAAAGCTATTGTATAACTTAGTTTGTATTTTAATGTTCGTATGCCGTTGCAGTCATTACGTCTACGTTGTACAATATTATTATCTTCATATAATAATATACACTCTGCCGATTGGTTGAGCATTGATAATATATTTGGCAAGTTAAAATTAAGTGGCAAAATAGTAATTCTTCATTGTACTTTGTTGATGACACAATCAGTATTCGTACATTATTCTCAGACGTACTATAGATTGCATCGATCAAAATATTATCAAAAATAAAAGATACATTGCATTCGCAAGAGATCAAAACTTTTTGATTAATAACAGTTTTGTTTTGTGTTGTTGCTAAATCAAAATTATTAAGTGACAAAATTAAAAATTCTAATAATAAAGTAAAAGCCACGTGGCAAATCATTAACAATGAAACGAGCAAATCGGTTAAACGAGACAATCAGTTAGAGATTATAGTCAGTTTGCATGCTCTGTCTATCGCATCATATTTTACACTATGCTTGTATTATATTGCTTGTGTTTTTAGTATAAACAGTGTAACAATTGTAGATAGGCCAATAAATAATAAAAAAAAAATAGTCGACAACAAATTAATTAGTGAATCTGCTACCGTAGCATTTAATGAGTTTTTCCAATAGTCCTATAACTTGAACTCGCTCCTTGGATTCGTCTCCTTCTAAAGCTGAAAACCTGTGATTTCTGGGGCATTTTCATAAAACTTTTGAGTAATATAATAGACATAGTAGCCCCCTATCTTGCTGTAACTTTTAATTTATGCGTGGATTTAGGAACTTTTCCTGATCTCATGAAGAGTAGTAAAGTCATACCTTTATTTAAATCAGGTCATAAAAATTACATAGGCAACTTCCGGCCTATCTCCATCTTACCTGCATTTAGTAAAGTATTTGAAAAATTAATACTGAAGTAGTTGTTAATACATTTTAATTCACTCACATAGACTACTTCATAATGAACAGTATGGCATTTCAAAAGGCCGTTCGACTACAGACAGATGCGGGTGTCGCTCTTCTAAAACATAAATTTAACGCATAGGAGAGCTCGCAAAACGCAATTGGAGTTTTCTGTGATCTCTCTAAAGCTTTTGATTGCGTACACCATGACACAATTTTACGTAAACTACGTCATTACGGTCTCCAAAGTGAAGCTCTTAACGTAGTTGATTCATATTTACTTAATAATAGGTTCCAATGTGTTGATGTCAATGGTGTAAAATCTTCCGGGCTGCCAGTGCATTTAGGTGTGCCTCAAGGCTCAATACTGGGTCCATTCTTGTTTCTGGTGTACATTAACGATCTACCATTTTCTTAAGGGATATCTGTGACGTACTATTGTTTGCGGATGATAACTCTCTTATCTTTAAAGTAGATAGAAATAGACAAGATTTCTATAGCGTAAACAGCGCTCTTTCAATGGTTACGGATTGGTTTACTGCAAATAATTTAGTTCTAAATGCTAAGAAAACGAAATGTATAAAGTTTGCCTTGCCAAACGTTAGAAATTTAGGTCCCAATGTAATCTTAAGTGAAGAAGTGCTTGAAACTGTGGACACTGCAGTATTTTTGGGCATAACTGTTGATTCCAAACTGCAATGGGGCCCACATATATCAAGCCTGTCGGGAAGGCTCAGCTCTGCCGCATACGCCGTCAGGAAAGTTAGACAATTTACTGACGTTGACACTGCTCGGTTAGTATATTTTAGTTATTTCCATAGTATTATACGGTATTATATTGTGGGGTAAAGCTGCTGATATACAAAATATATTTGTCTTACAAAAACGTGCTGTGCGAGCAATATATCAGCTAGGGTCAAAAGCTTCATTAAGAGAAATTTTCTAAGAGATTGGAATTCTCACGGTAGCATCTCAATTTATTTTTGCAAACATTTTATACATTAGGCAAAATATACAGTTATACAGTAAAACGAGTGACATCCATAACTAACAAGCAAAAACTACATGCTCCTTCACACCGACTTCGTAAGGTCCATGATTCATTTGTGGGGCTCGGTACCCGTTTATACAATGTATATACTTCCACTTTCTTTTCTCGATCTGCCTTTTAACTCATTTAAAGCTAAAGTAAAATCTAACCTCTGTTCGAAGGCATACTATTCTGTTAGTGATTATTTCGATGATAAGAATAGTTGGTCGCTGTGTTGAACACAAGACTTATTATCATGATCTTTTTCTATAAGCAGTTCGTTTATGACGGGTTATATATTGTATTCATATAATATTGTATTTTTATTAAATTTCGTTTTTGTCTTTTTTATACTTTATTTATCTGACTATGTAGGTCAATCTTTCAACGTCAACACTTGCTTGAGTGTGTATTTTGTTTTATAGTATCATTTTTTTGTTTTGTGTCATGTATTAATTACTTTGCTTTCTACTCATTTTATACATTCTAGTTCCTAAAACGTAACAGACAGATGTGTTGCTGGGCAGTTTGTTGGCAACTTCGTCTCCACAGCAAAAACACTAGGAAGTGGTGAAGGGCGGGCGTTTTGGGGGACTGTCTTCTGTAGAACTTGACGTTTAAAAAGCGCTGGCTCTCAGGCTAATTTGAATAATGACTTTAATTTTGGCATACGAACATTAAAATACGAACTAAGTTATACCATAGCTTTTGAGCTGAATTAAACAGATGTAATTTGGAATATGGAAATAACATCAAATAATACAAAATAAGAAGTTCTTGGATTAATTGAGTTTTTAGTTCCGGCGGCAATGTTACAGGCATCCACAACATTGGCCACTTTCGAGCTCATTGTTATTGTACTGCTGAATGGAAATGTTTTGATGATCTTAATAATTTTTTAACCAAAACTCCGAATACACTTATCGCAAATTGCATTATGTATGGACGAAATTAAGAGGTATCTTATAACATTGACGCGTTATTAACAGTCATGATTTATAGTCAGACATGATATATATACTTCTATACTTCTATACTAATATTATAAAGAGGTAAGTTTGTATGTAGGGGGTAATCTCAGGAACTACTGGTCCGATTTGAAAAATTCTTTCAGTATTAGATAGCCCATGTATCGAGGAAGGACATAGGCTACATATCATCACTAAAAGGAGCCGAGCATTAATGGAATATGTGTCGCAGACGAAGTTGCGTGGGTCAGCTAGTCTACACTAAGAGGAAAACTTTGTTTGTATGTTTGTTTGATTGTAATGAATAGGCTCAAAAACTACTGGACCGATTTTAAAAATTCTTTCACCATTCGCAAGCTACATTATCCTCAAGTAACATATGCTATATTTTATTTTGGAAAAAAATAGGGTCCGTAAGATACTTGGGTTTTTCGGGTATAAGGTGTAAAAATCAACCAGAAAAGTTTACTTATTTTGCGTACGCTGCCTAAACTACAAAAGATAGAACCATAAATTGTTCTAATTAATTGAAGATCTTATAAATATCTACAAAAAAGTCCGCAACACACTATACCTATCTATGTCGAGTGAGGCACAACAACAATTTTTTTATTTAAAAATCTTGATTTTTTTTGGACTACATTTTAACGTGTTTATTTTACTCATGCTATTAATCCTTATCAAAATAAAGTATTTCATCACTAAGTACAGTTTATGTAGATAATATTTGGTCTTTGAATGATTAAAATCGGACGTTTTGTTTTGAAGTTATGGCGAAATTAAAATATTACGATTTCTGCTGCACGGCCCGTTGCGAAGTGGACGTCACCAAGGCGGGGGTGCGCGTGCGGGAGGGGAGTTTATATCTATGAGTAAGGTACCCGCGCGGCTCAGACGCAAGGTAACAGTTTTTCTGTAGTGTATTTAGTATCAGCATTGCACCCGTGCGAAGCCGGGGCGGGTCGCTAGTATAATATAAATATGTACCTACATCAATAATTCATAATAATAATAACATAAGTACCTAAACGAGACACGGTTGTTTTATTTTTCAGGACCTATCCCACTGATCAAGTGTGCGTTTCTTTTTACTTGAGGTACTTTTTATGTACAATTTTTTGGTGCAATTATATTTTATGAGTAATGGATAAATAATAAAATATTACAGAACACCCGCCATCTTAATGTCAATACGGCGGTTGTATCTTAATTTCGAAATAATTTTGTTCTGAAGGTGGCACAACATTTTTAGAGCTAGTTACTAAATAGTACTATTTAGGTATATTTGTTTGGTAATTTGTATATAAATTATTCGCTATGTTTTTGTGGTTTTGCTTATTTGCCTCCATTCATTCATTCAATTTGACGCCGTTTCCGCATCTACTTTGTTTGTCAACTTAATCACAAGTGTGCTTTGTTGTAAATTTACTACTAGATTGACGCCAAGATGGATGAAAGTACAAACTCATTAAGTATGTCTTAACGTTATTATACCTATAACTTTGTGTTACTTTATACTTTTTTAGAATAAGGCCAAACGAATGTAATTTTTCGAGTTTTGAAATCGTAAAGTCTCTACATTCGCTTTCATACAGAAATTCTAGTCTAGCAGTCAACTCTTTGCGTCGCCGCGCTCTGTGTGGCACAAACAGAACTTTTGTATGCAATCGAATGCAGCGACAGGGACACATTTTACGGACTCACAACTCAGAATATTACCTAAACACACGCGCCCCGCGCCGTCGCGTCGCCGCCGCTTCGCGCTCGCTCTTCGTCGCATAATTTTTTTCTGTACCGAAATTATTTCGGAAAAGGTACTAGTAATATATAGGTATAACGATACCGTAAAAAAATATATGTATAATTCTTTATTTATCGATACCACAACCGTAATTCCCAACCGTTTTGGTTCAACCTTTAAATAGAAGCTGTATCGTAATTCTATACCGGTACCATACCCTTATACCTTTACCGCTTTCAACCCCTGCCTGTGCGGCTGTTATTATTTAGCCACGAGCTCCTCCGTTGCTTACTTAACCGTAAGTTAAATAAAAAAAAAAAATCAACAACAAAATGGCTGTCAAAAAAAACTGTAGCGATTTGGATAATGTTGCATTTTAAATTCATTAAACCTTTAATCGATCACGCGAAGGTATGCACGACCATGCGTGCATTTTACGAATATTGTAAAGACTAAGGTTTGTTACACACGCCACGTTTTTTCGTAAAAAAAATAAAACAGAACCTGTGTGTAATGTTGTCAGGCATGAAATAGTGATATTAATGTATGTATAGAATGTCGCTTAAAAAAAATTAAACTCAAACATGGCTTATTGTTTTTTGACAGGTCAATATTTTTACTATTGATATACCTATTGTAGTTTCACACTTATCTTATCGATGTCAATCACACGTATTGAAAGGCTCTTTTCGTCGCCAGATGTATTTAGGAAATATTGGCTGCAGTCTGCCAACAGCTTCGCCTGCGTGATACCTACGGAATATAGTATTTCCGAGATAAAAGTAGCCTATGTGTAATTCCAGGCTTTTAAATCTGTGCCAAATTTCATGAAGATTCTTTCAGGCGTTCTGCCGACAAAGCGGAACAAAAGGCAATAATGTATGACAGCTTATGTATGAAGGATTTTGATACAGTTTTCACTACTAAAAAAATAAATAATCGAGTAGAGTTTTTTGTATGTAATTTGCGCCATGAAAGCAGCAAGAGGGAGGAGCAACAGCATCCTGAAAGTCGTGGCTGAGGACCCGAAAGCTCCTGTGCTGAGGCATTTCATGAGAAGTCATTGTCCGCATGAAGTGCCTCGTAAGTACAAGACTCATTAGTTATTTTTAAACTTGTTTTACTAACCTTAATGTGTAAGTTGTACTAACAGAATTGGTTCCTTATGTTGTTCCCAATAAAAACAATTTGTATTGTATTGAAAGCCGGGGCAGGTCAATAGTAGCTAATAAGTTAAAACAAAAGAAACGTAAACAGAAATATTCAGCAAAACTGAAATACAACACAATCTTCTTGAACGCAAAGAAGGTGCATTAAAAATAAATTAGGAGAAACCGATAACCCATTTACATTTTTCCCATAAACCAAAGATTACAGCCACTGCGGCGTTGCAATAAATCATTAACCACAGACATTAACCGAACCAGTTAACCGATCAACATACAAAATACTACCTGGAACTTGGAACTCATTACCATAATACACTAACAACATACCCATACAGGTAACTTGTACCACTCGAACACAAAATACCGACAAATTGTTCTTACGTTGGTACTATCGCGTGTGTTACCAACCTTACCTGTCAAAATCTGCATTACATTGCGGCCTCAGCTATTACAATAATTAATTTTCTACTTAGCTTGTAACAATTTCAGGTAGGAACAGTTGCTAGTATAATTAATATTATGTTACAAATAATATATTTTCTTTTGAGCCCCTCGGCGTTTAGGGCTGCTCATAAATTGTGTTGTGTTAAATTTAATATGTGCTGTCAATCTGTTAATTCCGGAGAGGGTTGTGTTAGAATTTGGGCTAGTAGACATGTTTGATGTTCTTCGAATGTAGCTCATAGTTTACCATAATTGTTACTCAAAGGTTAATAATAAGTCACAGCGGAGCCTTTAATTAATCTGCCAGTGCCCGCAAATTAAAAAAAAAACAATAGTAAGACAATACAACTTTGGCCCAATAGGTAGTAAACGTACCTACAACATTTTGTGAAACTTGCTATTTCCAGCGGCATTGCTCCCATTCCTCATATATTTCAAGAATTAAAAATACCAAGTTAAATTGGAGAGCTTTTCCCAACAGTGGGACAACATAGATTAACTAAAAAAAAAACAAAATTAAAGTTGTAGCTTTCGATAACTGAAATTACTGATCCGATGATAAAAATGATGTCGCATGTTAAACAAAAACATCGCTTTTTTAGCTTAATTTTCAGGTTAGTGCTTAATTAAAATTGTTAAGAGATCAGATGCATTTTACCCTATAACTTTTTTTTTATGAAGTTCATTTAAAGATGCTAAAAATCTCTATTTGAAAAAAAAAGAATTTCAGTAATTATAAACCAGTGCCAATATAAACAAACCATAATCAGATCTCCCTAAATAAGAGACAAAAGGCTTGAAGCTTAGTCTGAGTGTCACCCCTGAAAGCTTGCCTGAAAACGGATATAGGCCAGATTATACTATCATTAATTACCTAGGCAACAGTTCTCCTTTTAAAGTTATTAATAGTCAGATTAAAAGCTAAAGTTTTTCTGAGAAATAGTAATCAAGACCGGTTCTCAAACAATTAATATTTTGCGTTCATTATGGTTTATACTTTGGCTTGCTTCTACAAACTGCTTCGCTCGCGTGATATCGGAAATTATTCTGAGGGAGCATACTTCCGGAATAAAAACTAGCCTATGTGTTATTCCAGACTATAATCTACCTGTGTGCCAAATTTCATGAAGATCCTTTCAGGGGTTCTGATGTGAAAGAAGAACATCCATCCATCCACACAAACTTTCGTATTAATAATATTGCAGTAGGATTCCAGGACATGGTCGACTGATGTGCCAAGTTTCATCCAAATCTGTTCAGCCGTTAAGATGATAAGAGGTTACAAACCAACAAAATCACTTCCAAAAATAATCTAATTGAATAAATGGTTTCATTATTGACTCTGAAATCTATGATTTGCTAAAGAACGACTCATTCACAGACTATACTAATTCAAACATTAGGTACGAGATTTAGTCAAAATTTTCCATAATCTCAAAAATCATAAAGTTTGGAAATTAACTGCGTCTTAATTGAGCAATTAACTGTGAATAATTGATTAATTACATTGGTTATTTATTAACTACTTGGTCTTTAGTAGTTATTTATTTGCACGTTACACAAAAGGGTCTTGGGATAGACAACAAAGTGCAAAATTGACTGACATATACTAGTCCTCACTGTCTTTTTATACGGGGCATTTTTAATTGCACCTCTATTTACAATTCAAGCAAACTTAATCTCCCAACTAATTACCCACAGTATAACAAAATTACTGATTTTTACACTTAATTACGAAGACACTAAATAATGACAACGTCAGGGGCACCCCAAGGTTCGGTTAGTTAGGTTCCTTTAAACCCTGCAGACAGAAATAGCTTCGTCGACCTGCTGACGGAAACGCTAACCTTAGACGGTCGATGTCACGGGGAGTTAGATAATTTTTAGTTAACAGATAGTCATTCATTAAAACAGTTTAGCTTTATAGATCAAACAGTATAATAGATTTGATTTATTTGATGGGCAAATTTAGTGTGCAATTCAGTATTTTTGGTGGTAACTTCGAATATTTGAATAGAAAAAATTGGATTTACAGTTGTAGGATTAAATACTACCCTTTTTATACCATATAAATATTAATGTACCTGGAAAACGGAAACTTTTTTTTTGTGTAACCTTGGAGTTTCTTGCTGGTTCTTATCCATAGAAATAACCATTGGAACCGTTCACTAGTTTCTGACGTTTTATATTATATTACAAATTTATATATTTTGGATTGGACATTGAACTAGAGGCCTCTCTATGGCGCCGATCCCAAGCTTCGGCTATCCTAGCCACAAAAAAAACTTTCCATGGGATAATTATTTTATGCACTTAAACGAAAAGGAGTCTATTTTGCGACAAAAAAAATAATAATGTTCAACTATCTATACTATAATATATAATAAAATATAATATTATAAAGCAGAAGAGTTTGTTTGATTGTTTGTTTGTTTGTTTGGTTGAACGCGATTATCTCGGAAAGTACTGGTCCGATTTGAAAAATTCTTTCAGTGTTAGATAGCCCATTTATCGAGGAAGGTTAAAGGCTATATATCATCACGCTAAGACAAATAGGAGCGGAGCAATAATGGAAAATGTGACGCAGACGAAGTTGCGCGGGTCAGCTAGTCTACACTATCTACACTAATATTATAAAGAGGAAAACTTTGTTTGTTTGTTTGATTGTAATGAATAGGCTCAAAAACTACTGGACCGATTTTAAAAATTCTTTCACCATTCGAAAGCTACATTATCCACGAGTAACATAGGCTATATTTTATTTTGGAAAAAATAGGGTTCCGTAAGATATTTGGGTTTTTCGGACACAAGGTGTAAAAATCAACCAGAAAAGTTACTTATTTTGCGTACGCTGCCTAAACTATAAAAGATAGAACCATAAATTGTTCTAATTAATTGTAATATTATAAAGAGGAAAACTTTGTTTGTTTGTTTGTTTGATTGTAATGAATTGGCTCAAAAACTACTGGACCGATTTTAAAAATTCTTTCACCATTCGAAAGCTACATTATCCACGAGTAACATAGGCTATATTTTATTTTGGAAAAAATAGGGTTCCGTAAGATATTTGGGTTTTTCGGACACAAGGTGTAAAAATCAACCAGAAAAGTTACTTATTTTGCGTACGCTGCCTAAACTATAAAAGATAGAACCATAAATTGTTCTAATTAATTGTAGATCTTATAAATATCTACAAAAAAGTCCGCGACACACTATACCTATCTATGTCGAGTGAGGCACAACAACCATTTTTTAATTTAAAAATCTTGATTTTATTTGGACTACATTTGTAGACGCGTTTATTTTACTCATGCTATTAATCCTTATCAAAATAAAGTATTTCATCACTAAGTACAGTTTATTTAGATACTATTTGGTCTTTGAATTATTAAAATCGGACGTTTAGTTTTGAAGTAATGGCGAAATTAAAATATTACGATTTCTGCTGCACGGCGCGTTGCGAAGTGGACGTCACCAAGGCCCGGTGCGCGTGCGGGAAAGGAGTATAGATCTATGAGTATTACCCGCGCGGCCCGTACCCCACAGGGGGTGCCCCCAGCGAGCGGAGTAGTAGTTTTTAGTTTTGTTGCCTTGGCTGGGGGCCTTAAATTCATTTGAGGCCACCACAGGATGGCCCGGTTCAGCAGTCTCCGTCCCTCAGAGGGGGTGAACTGCGAGTGGTCCGACAGAAAGAAAGAAAGAAAAAACCCGCGCGGCTAAAGCCTAAGACGCGAGGTCGGCTCCCTACGCAGCGGTCATGCGCGAAGTCTAATAATTTTCGTGCGATTTTTTTAGATTTCGTTCTTAAAACTACACCTACGCAAAAGTTCTTCTCAGAGCTAAACAACAGTTCTCCTCAGAGCCAAACAACAGTTCTTTTCAGGGCTAACCAACAGTTCTTTTCAGGGCTAACCAACAGTTCTTTTCAGGGCTAACCAACAGTTCTTTTCAGGGCTACACAACAGTTATTTTAGCTAGAATATTACACGCTATTAACATTTTCTTAAACATTTGGAAATGCCTAAGAGAGCCAGGTCTCAACTTACTAAACATAGTTCTCAAGCACGGGCAGCAAGAATACGCCGTATGGGAGAATCTTCACCTGAACGTTCACAACGCCTTGCTGAACAAAATCAGAGAAACTCACAGGTACGCGCACGAGAGTCGAGTGTCGAACGTTCGCAACGCCTTGCACAACAAAATCTGAGAACCTCTGAGTTATATAATATTATAAAGCAGAAGAGTTTGTTTGTTTGGTTGGTTGAGCAAACTAATCTCAGGAACTACTGGTCCGATTTGAAAAATTCTTTCAGTGTTAGATAGCCCATTTATCGAGGAAGGCTATAGGCTATATGTATATCATTAGGCTGAGTCAAAAAGGAGCGCAGAATTAATGGAAAATGTGACGCAGACGAAGTTGCGCGGGTCAGCTAGTCCCAAATATAACCCTTGATTTGGGCCACACAGCCCTACACCCCTTCAAAGTCCGAGGCACGCAACTATACCATTCATCATAATTCCACGGGTCTGTGCACGACTCCGTATACTTATCGTATCTGCATTTTTTCGTGTGTTACTTATAATTTATGCTGTGTTTTCACTGCCTAAAATAATAACAGCCGAACGCACAAGGGTCGATTTACAAATTTAAGCAAAAATTTCCGAGGTCAGTTTGTGGATGGGTAACCATCTAAATATAACTTCCTACTCTGATGCGTCATTGCCGTCATGAATCGAACTGTTCTTTCAAGAAAACTCTCGAAAGTACAGTGCTGTTCATCTTGTATAGCTCTGTCTCTCTCTCACAACGGAATCATTATAGGGTCAAGCGATGCTAGATATTGACTGTTTGTATATCTTATCTTATACTAGCTGTTCCCCGCGGCAACTTCAACTTTTTTTTATTTCTTTCGAAAATTCTACTCATAATCACAAACACAACAAAAAAAGAATTAGCGAAATCGGTCCAGCCGTTCACGTGCCATGCTTGGACAAAGGGAAAAACGGATTCATTTTTATATATAAGATATTAATATTTTATTACTTAATATTATAAAGAGGAAAGATTTGTTTGTTTGAATTGAAGGCTCCGAAACTACTGGACGGATTTGAAAAAGTGTTAGATAGCCAATTTATCGAGGAAGGTATATATCATCACGCTAAGACTAATAGGAGCGGAGCAATAATGGAAAATGTGACGCAGACGAAGTTGCGCGGGTCAGCTAGTATATATATAATTATATATAGATATCTTACCTAGCAAAATCAACTTACTTTCCAACAAAGACGCGAACGAAGTCGCGCGCAACAGCTAGTAATTTATAAATTCATAACAAAGTATTTCCAACTCAACCAAAACAATTAATAACGTAAACTCAATGCAGAACTTTTATTTTACCTAACAGTTTAAGTGTTAATGCCGATCTTAAGATTAAACAGTCCGATACATAACATTATGTTAAATAGTAATTTTTCGTGATTGAAAATGGCTCACACAAAATATAGTTTTAGGGTTCCGTGCTCAAAGGGTAACCAACGGAACTCTATTACTAAGCCTCCACTGTCCGTCTGTCCGCTTGTGTGTCAGCGGGCTATATCTCATGAACCGTAAAAGGTAGACAGTTGAAGTTTCCCAAGGGTGTGAATTTCTGTTGCTGCTATAATAGCAAACAACAAAAACACGATGGTACAGAACCCTCACGCGAGAGTCCGACTCGCACTTAGCCAGATTTCTTTTCACATCACCCTCAGCCCTGAAATTCCCCTGTCCTCAATTGCTATTGATAGATAGGCCAGCATGACAACCATTATTTCGCAAAACTTTTTTTTGTGCCCAACATATTCTAAATAGATAACTGTATTCTTTAAGATCCATGATTATTCTCGAAGACAGTCATTACCCAGTTACATGAAAAATTCATCATATCTGCCAATTACTGTCCACTTCTGAATGAGGTCATGGCACAAAATACCAGCTCCGCAATGGCACTGTTCCAAGCCAGCAATTACTTTTTATTCCGATGAGAGCATTAAATCGTGTGTCTTCTAATATATTTCATAATTTCAATATGGCAAGACGGCGTGGCACGCTTGCCCCTAAAATACAATTTGACTCACAGCTCATGTGCTTACAGTACGCCGACCGTGTGCTTATTTCGCGCCGACTTTGAATCACCAGTCTTAAGCGTATTCAATCATATAGTGGCCGCAAGCTTACATCTCGCGTTTGGTACGCGGTATGCGAGCTTGCACCTCGCGGACGACGCGTAGTCAGCGCGCTTGCAGCTAGGTTTAGCCTAAATTTGAGGCAATCCCGTGCTGCAGCTGAGCAGTTAAAAAATATCTGGAAAATTCAGTAGCTAACAACAATCAATCACCCAACGTACCAAACGTACCCAACGTTTTAATTTCATTTAGAACCAACCAAAGTGAGCACTACGAGTATTTTTATTTGAAATGGTTTGCTCTTGACTCTTGACAATGGAGTGAGCTTACGCCAGACAGAATAATCATACCTAATTATGTTTTGAAAAAAGTCACTGCAGTCACATTAGTCAATAACAAGAATTAACGACGTTTTCCAGGGCGGGAAATCTCGTCACCCGTGCACAGTCAATTTCGAACGACATCCACAGATCTGATCCTTGATTGCAATCGTAGATCGCGTCATGTCGAGGTTTATTTTTTTAAGGATGGAAAATCATCAAATGCCTCCTCCCGCCCTGGGTTAACTCTTACTGACTAAAACCCATCCGTGTCCGCCCTGGGACCTAGTAATAAAAAATCTTCTCCCTTGAGCCAACATCTCGAAGTCATCCTTCAAAACTTTTTAATGTCCAATTAAGTATACTTATAGAACGTCTTTTTCCATAAAAAAGTTCCACTTCGTTTGCTAATTAAGTTAGAATTAAAAGAGATTTACTTCGATACGTAATTAAAGAAGGCAATTAAATTATAATACGCTTCTGTTCTGTAACTTTTTTGTTAGTCTCATTTTGTTCCGTGGACGGTAGGGATGTAAGGAAGTCTTATCGATATTGTTTTGGGTAATTGGACTTTAATCACAATCTTTTCAAAGTTAGAGTGAACAGGCTACTTCTGGATAAGCTCGCTCTATCGTAGACTTTGTCTCTATCATCCCTGACCTGTTATTTTTTTTTTTTTAAGTATGGGAATTCGACAAATGACTCCTCCCGCTGTGGGTAAGGCAGGAAGGAGTATCAGACTCCTACTGACTAAAACCCATCCGTGTTCCTCCTAATGCCTTTTGCGTTCCAGGGCCGCTGTGACTCTTTCGAACAAATTCCGCAACCCCGGCAGGCACTGGCCCTAGCGGGCCCCACTTGCTTTGCTGACAACTCTTTGAGGCGCGCGTAGAACACAGCGCGCCGTTGACCCTGGCCTGATTAAGGAAGTCTTATCGATATTGTTTTGGGTAATTGGACTTTAATCACAATCTTTTCAAAGTTAGAGTGAACAGGCTACTTCTGGATAAGCTCGCTCTATCGTAGACATTGTCTCTATCATCCCTGACCTGTTATTTTTTTTTTTTTTAAGTATGGGAATTCGACAAATGACTCCTCCCGCTGTGGGTAAGGCAGGAGGGAGTGTCAGACTCCTACTGACTAAAACCCATCCGTGTTCCTCCTAATGCCTTTTGCGTTCCAGGGCCGCTGTGACTCTTTCGAACAAATTCCGCAACCCCGGCAGGCACTGGCCCTGGCGGGCCCCACTTGCTTTGCTGACAACTCTTTGAGGCGCGCGTAGAACACAGCGCGCCGTTGACCCGGGCCTGATTAAGGAAGTCTTATCGATATTGTTTTGGGTAATTGGACTTTAATCACAATCTTTTCAAAGTTAGAGTGAACAGGCTACTTCTGGATAAGCTCGCTCTATCGTAGACTTTGTCTCTATCATCCCTGACCTGTTATTTTTTTTTTTTTAAGTATGGGAATTCGACAAATGACTCCTCCCGCTGTGGGTAAGGCAGAAGGGAGTGTCAGACTCCTACTGACTAAAACCCATCCGTGTTCCTCCTAATGCCTTTTGCGTTCCAGGGCCGCTGTGACTCTTTCGAACAAATTCCGCAACCCCGGCAGGCACTGGCCCTAGCGGGCCCCACTTGCTTTGCTGACAACTCTTTGAGGCGCGCGTAGAACACAGCGCGCCGTTGACCCGGGCCTGATTCGTCGCCCTGTGACTCTCGACGCCCGGGGCGTCTTCTTCTGGTGCGGCGGCCGGGGCGTGAGGTCTCCCTCACACGTTCGGCCTCCTCCTTCGCTTGCATTACTGCTTCGCAGAAGGAGGTGACCGCTTCCCATGCCTCCTCGCTCCGGATCATGGCTTGAACCAGGGCCGGACGCGAGAGGTTGCCGCCGCCGATCGCCTCAACGAGGACACGGCGTTGCTCCACCCACGCAGGGCAGACCTCCACCGTATGCTCTACCGTGTCTTCCGGGCGATCCTCGCAGTGTTAACACCCGGGCGATTCCTCCCGCTGAATTCGAAACAGGTACCTTCCGAAACAACCGTGTCCGGTGAGTACCTGCGTCAGGCGGAAGGTGAGGACGCCGTGGCGCCGCTCTAGCCACTCCTCAAAGAGGGGACTTATCGCCAGAATTGTGGCGTGCCCAGCGCTAGGTTGCGACCGTTGCTGTCTCCAATCATTCCTGACCTAGACTAGAATCAAGAGCAAATCCATTAAAAAAAAAATGTTTTAATTTTATAATGGTCTAACTTAATATATTAGTTTTCAATGTTAAAGTTAAATCATGGAGATCCAACCAATGGAGTACTTTATTATATTTTTAATTATTTTTTTCTTGCAACTAACTTTTTACTTCAAAAATGTAAACGTTTTTTTTACTTAGCCTGTACTGTCCTACTGCTGAGCAATAGCGTAATGTAAACTTATGGGGAAATCACACGTATCACAAATATAGGTATCTAATATACTTACCTATATTTGTGATACGTGTTTCAATTGAAAAAGAATTCTGAAATATTTAGTTTTTTCCTGATTATTTGAAATTCTTATTAATTAAATGTATTCATAGATATGCAAGACATTACAATTATTATTTGACGGACAGATTTACAAAAACGACAATACAACATTTTTATAATTATAATTTAGCTGAAAACCTTCACAAGATGCTTTGGAACGAAGAAAAGAAAAATAAAGACTAGTTAACTTTTACATCCAAAATCCTTGTTACCAAACGCAAAGGAGTTCGAGATTGTTACTCGAAAAATCTCGTCAACCTGATCATGCACCATGTTTCATACTTTTTTGTTTGTTGAAGTGTCATCTACCCACATTTTTACATTAGATGGTGCGCCGCAATACTAAAAAAAAAAACAAAATAGCGGCGGGTGGACTATGCCACAATGATTATTTGTCCTTTATCGACAATGAACTATCGGACATACCACATCCCTACCAGTCGTTAGAGCACGAAATCACGTTAAATGCCGTTCGGAAATTAAAGCGGATACTAGGGCGGATACGACGTGACCAGATGCCGACCTCCGCGGATAAAAATAATGTTTCATAGTATCGCGTAGCTAACACTGGACAGGTGTTTTCTTGTAGTGTTCTATCCTAAAAATGTTAACTCATAACCCAAATATGTACTCTTCTGATTAATTTCGTTGCAGGATCCAAGACAGTTGATTCATTTCTTCGGGACTCATCAGGCTTCATTAGCTCGGTGATTTTCTAGTGGTCGCCACTGTTGGTTCTGGCTTTCAGGAGTTGCAGTGGTTGGGAATATGTGGCGGGCTTGTCCCATACTAAAAGAACCCAAATATAGCAGAAACCAGTTACAGTGTTTATTTTCTGGCTGTATTTTATTTTTTTGTATCAATAATTTTAAACGGATAGGTACTAATGAGGGAGTACTGTCCTAAAATTGTCTGCCATTGTCTTTCCCAAATATTATGATTTTGTTGAACCAAGCTGTGGGAAAAACAACACCCCCACCACCCGACTACTTGCAACCCCAGGAACATCTGCCACCTGGACGTGATTTGCAGTGACCTATTTGGATGGCACTGAACCGGTTGCGCACCCAACTAGGCCACTACAAAAACAATCTGGCGAAATGGGGATTCATAGACCCGTCGGATACTCGATGTGAGTGCGGTGTTCTTCTTCAGAACATGAGCCAAACGTTGGAGTGCCCCAAGTGCCCATACACCTGTACTTTGGGCGATATAATTAATGCCACCGACGCTGATATTAACGTAGCCACCTACTGGGTTCTAGAAGTCTAAGAAATTAACCATCGTCTCGAAAAGAAAAAAAAAACCACGGGTTTCACTCTAGGAGTGCCGGCAGAAGTGAAAACTTGAACATTAATGTTGTGCATTTTTTAATCATATGACTTACGAATTTTCGATCAGGTCACGTGTCCTGACGCGAGTTTAACATTTTATACCCATCAACAAGAAAAGTGCTCAACGCCATTAAAGAAGTTTTCACTTCAAAACATGGTCAACCTTAATACGTCCGATAAGAACCAGACTCAAGTTAACGGCATGTTGTATTCCACGTGCACCTCAAGAAGATGTCAGCACAAGTGATGGAGCCCGCTAGGGCCAGTGCTTGCCAGGGTTGCGGAATTGTTTCAAAGAGTCACCGCGGCCCTGGAACACAAAGAGCATTTGGTGACACGGTTGGGTTTTGGTCAGTAATGGTGCTCCCACATTGCCGTTATAAAATGTTTGTAAACATTTTATAACACCAAAACATTTACTAACAAATGTTAACAATTGTTGCACTTTGTTAGAAACTGTTACATGTTATAAGTGCTCCTACACTAATAGAAAATGTTTACTAATGTAATAAAAGGTAACACATGTTTTATTTTGTTATAATTTGTTAACTAACATTACTAAACATTTTCTAACATGAAAACATTTTTTAACATTTGTTATATAATGTTAGCCAACAAATGTTTACTAACGTTACTAAACAATTTCTAACGGCAATGTGGGAGCACCATAAGAGTCTTGCGGAATGAGTCATTTGATGAAAAAACGCCTGACTCTAACCACCTAGTTATTACTGATACTTTTACACATCCAAAACTAAAATCACAATATACATAGGTACCTACCAATCACAACAGCAATCGCCAACCAACAGTGATCCACCTGTCTACTCATCATTCATAGCAAGCAAAATAATCCCGACATAACAGGGGATGATACGCTGTCCCCAATAACATAACCACATGGATTATATCAGTATAATATTGTTTATTATTTAGAGGATCGCTCGGTGACGTCACTGGCCCAGCGACGGATTTTCAAATGGGTTGTTATCCTAAACACCAATGGATTTTTTTTTTATTTCAAAAAATTTTAGAGACGTATTTTTCGCCATTTAGAAATCGAATCATTGATAGAGAATCAAAGTTTAAGAGTAGGGGCTGGTGACATCACGTTTTAGTAAACAGTGACCAATAATTTGGCTCCAGTGGAGCTTTCAACGCACTTTATAGTTTTCTTTTACGGTGACGTCCCCTTAAGGAAACCAACGAAACCCCGTCCTTCCGTTCGTGCGTCCGTCTTTCTGTCAGCGGTCGCTTACTTTTACGTAAAGCCTGCCTGTGACAACTACTGCAATGGGCAAAGCCTTCCAAAATCTTCTAATTTTGTATAAGGCTTGAGATTAGAATTTAATTTGACTAGTGAGGAGAAATCTGCTATCAATTGACGTATTAAAGCTAGCCGCAGTTCTACATTATTATGAACACGTCTGTAAAAAAAGTATCATTAGTGAAAACACTCTGCAAAAGTAGATGCCTTAGGCATTTTCTTCCAGTCAGGGAATGCGGAGAACACTGCGCATGAAATTTAATTACCAAAATAAACGAATTATCATTATTAAAGCTTTGACAGCAAAGGAGTGGAACTCTCTGCCTGCGTCTGTGTTTCCGAACGCTTACAACCCTAATCTCTTCAAAGTAAACAAACAGTAAACAGGCTCCTTCTGGGTCAGCTCGCTCCATCGTAGACTATGTCTCTGTCATTTCTGACCAAGACTAAGGTCAAGAACAAACCCATCTCAAATATCAAACGAATCATCTCAAAAAAATAAAAAAAGCTTTATGCACTAGTCAAAACTGTACAAAAGCTGACTTAATGCCGTAGGCATTTTCTATTAGTCGACCTTAGGGTGCTTCAGAGAGTGCCTGCCGGAGTCGCGGGATTATTCGCAAGAGACACCGTGGCTCCGGAACACAAAGGGCAATGAAGGAACATGGATGGGTTTTAGTCAGTAGAAGTCTGACACTCCCTCCCGCTACACCCAGAGCGGGAGGAGTCATTGGATGATTTCCCATCAATAAAAAAAAAAAAAAAGGGTGCTTCAGAGACAACATGGTAGGACCAACATAAAGACAAGACAAACAGAGGAAAGAAATAAGTACAATCTACACTAATATTATAAACAGGAAAGATTTGGTTTTTTGTTTGTTTGAATTGAATAAGTTCCGAAACTACTGGACCGATTTGAAAATTTATTTTAGTGTTAGATAGCCCATTTATCGAGGAAGGTTATCATCACGCTAAGACAAGTAAGAGCGGAGCAATAATGGAAAATGTGACGCAGACGAAGTTGCGCGGGTCAGCTAGTCTTTAATAAAAAAGATACATACATACACTGTATAATAAATACATAGATACATACATACACATAACCAACATTAACAACGTTGTTAAGAAAACACGATACCTGTTGGATCCGTGTGTGTTTTTTCCTGATTTGTTTATCAGCGCTTTAGTGATTCCTCCAACTTCTTGCGAATATGCTCACGTGCCTTTACCTTAAAGGACAACTGACTTGTTACGGTACTGATGTTCAGAGGGAGCTCATTCCAAAGGAAGATCGTCTGGACAAGGAAAAAAGAATGGATAAACCCAGAGCGGTGTGAGGAACATCGTAGAAGACGATTATTGGTGGAGCGAAAATTTTTACTGTGAGCAGAGCAAAGGAATTGAATTTGTGAAGTGAGTTAAGAGAGAGAAGAAGGATTATTAAGAAAATAAAACAGACTAGTCAAGGCCTTCAGCACTTTGCACTGGCGACTGATTAACCATTTTAACAGTGATCGATGCTTGTGTGTTTGCAGTCGTCATAGATCAGCCTTTTCCCGACTATATATTGGGGTCGGCTTCTGGTCAAACCGGATTCAGCTGAATACCAGTATTTTACGCTACTACATGTCTGACCTCCATAACCCATTAACTGTACAACACGGTACTTCTTGGCAAGTCTGAGTTAGTTTGTCTGTCGTCTGGCAATCCGTAAAGACTGCCAAAGATGTACAAATAACAGCAGGGAACAACGGCTTAACGTGCTTTCCAAGGCAAAGAAGAGTCTCGCCATCCACACTGTGAAATCGGTAAGCGTTGCTTAACGTTGCAAATCGACCCCACGGTATAGCCGCACGTTGTTATTTAGCCTAGAGCTTCCAAAATAACAATATTATTGAGAAAAATCAATCAAACTCATCAACGCTGAATGCTGTGATGATCCTACTGATATATTTTATTTGCTTGAGATTCAGGTAGGTATTCATTTAATACAGAATACCTATATTATTATCTCAAATTAGACTTCAAAAAACAAACTTTATAAAGGAATAAAATTTCCAAACAGGCTTCAGTTTAAATCTCTTAAAATTAACACTTCGTTCTTAACTCAAACTTGAAAATTCTTTACAAAGTGACGGTTGAAACGAAACTTTATCTTCGAGACAATAAGGTTTGAAGTTCATTGTTTGAAAGTTACAAAAGGTTGATGAATACCGTCTTTAGATCATTTCATTCGTTCGTTCGTTCGAGTATTCGACACTTTCGATGTAGGAAACACTCAACTTTATCTCTGGGGACAGGTGACGTACAGGGTGCTTCTTATGAAATTAATGTAATTAATTAATTGAGTTTTAAGAAAACCTTCACCTGTTAGAGTTTGCAGCTTGTTAAGATACACAAGCCGTTAACTCGAAAGGAATTCCCTTCGGCAAAAATAATAAACTTCTATACAAAGTTTCACTCCTTGTTATACTCCTTTTGGGTATAATTTTATCTTTCTTTAAGTTCGATTTTTTTACAAAAGAACTTTGGTATAAAATGACATGCTTTCATGAATTCTAGACACAACACCATTCGTGAAAGTTTTTGTGATCTCTGTAACAGAATCTAAGATTGTCATTTAGTTTTTCAATACATTTGGAGCTGTCTATAGTAAAAATAAGATAATATCTGTTTTTATAATTTTAACATAATTTCAAACTTTTATTTTTCAATTGACTAATGATGTCGTTTTAGCAAGAAGCTTGATTACTTCTATTATTAAGTGGTAGAAATTTAATTGCAACTTATAATCAAACTCAATAATTCATCCATTATTAACTGTCGTTTGTATTAACAACTTAATTTACCATCTTATAGTATCCAATATACTCTTTTATAACGACCAGTTTTTCATTAATTCTTATTTTCTTCTTATTATTTGAGTTCAAGACCAACGGGGGTTGGACTCACGTGATTGCAAGCGCGGTGCGATTTTAGGCACTTGTCTGACCGTCGGCGAGGAACCTATAAGCTTTCGGCTATTCGTTCTTAACTTAACTTCGATCAACTTCGGGAATAGTGTGGAGGCTACTTTAAGTTCACCTATGTACCACTATTGTGCATAAGTTTAAATAAATAAATAAACTCACCAACCAGCGGTAATTTCTACCTGTAGTGCGGGCCATAATTTCTACCTAAGTGAATATTGCGAGTCCGTCGCACAAAAGCACTCGCTTAAAGCCGAGCATCAAAACAATCGAAACTTCACTCGCTATTCACTGCTCGTCAACTCCTTTCGAGTTTTTAGCTTTGCTTGCTACTCGCTGATCGCCGGCGGTGAGACCAGTATCATAGGTCGGGCAAAAAGTGTAATCTGGTTTCTCTATTAAAAATTTCTCATTAGTAGCTCGGAGTTTGAAAGCTATTGGTGTGCTCCCGTACCGCTGAATGCAAGTAAAGCTGTATAAGATACTCTGTAATAAGTGATAAAATACAAGTTACAGCTATCTATAAATATATATATGAAACTTACTGATTGATATATTTTTATATCATTTAACGATATTCCAATAAAAAAAAAATACAAAAAAAACAGTCGTAACTACTGGGACTAGACATGAAAGTTTGTATTTTTGCTATTTTGTACACTGGCTTTCTCGCGCAACTTCGTCTGCGTCACGTTGTTCATTAATGTTCCACTCTTATTAGTCGTAGCGTGATGTTAGACCGGTGAATGGAATACCTACCTAACACTGACAGAATTTTTCAAATCGGACCCGCGGTTCCTGAGATAAGCGCGTTCAAGCAAACAAACAAAATCTTCGGCTTTATAATATTAGTATAGATTTAGCGAGGTAATACGGTAGAAAATCCTTTGAACAAAATCTACGCAGATGAAGTCGCAGGCGAAGTGCTAGTGTCAACATACATAGATGGTGCGATTGGGTCTATAAAGTGTAAACAATAGTCATTTAATTAACATTTAAACATCATATTGCGTGTTTCAGAACATTAAATTAGGCGTTTTGTTTTCAAAAGGGAACGTTTAATGTTAAGAGCAAATTTGTTAGCAATCGTGTTTTGTACATTTTGCGTGTTCTGGTGAAAATTGAAATAAATCACATTATTCTGTTGTTTGTTATAATTTATTAGACAAATAAAATTATGAATTTGTTGGATAAGGAAGCAGGACTACTCGGTGGAAAATGCGTTAGATTTTTTCAATGTTTATTTCACACTAGCTGATGCCCGTGGCTTCGGTTGCTTGATAAATTATATACTAAAACCTTTTTCAAGAACCTCTCTATCCATTGGTGAAAATAGAATGAAAATCGGTGCAGTAATTTTTGAGTTTATCGTGAATAGACAGACAGACAGACAAACAGACGCGACGGAGGACTTTGTTTTATAACATGTTAGTGATAGCGATATTTTTTTTTTTGGGAACAAGCCCGCCACACATTCCCAACCACTGCAACTCCTGAACGCCAGAATCAACAGTAGCGACCACCAGAAAAAATATCTTATTTTTTTATATTTTTTTTTTTCATGTTATGTTTTTGCTGTTGTGTTGTGTCTGTATCGAATAAATGTTTTCTATTCTATTCCTTTTAAAACCGACGAGTCCCGAAGAAACGATTCAACTGTCTTGGATCCCGCAACGAAATTAATCAGAAGAGTACAGTGGAGGAGTAGGAAAAAATAAATATAATTTCCACTTTCCACTACTGATAGCGATGTGAATGTGTAACTATTCATCATTATATCAGCCGATAGACGTCCACTGCTGGACATAGGCTTCCCCTAAGCGTCGCCACGACGACCGGTCTTATAAAAAGTATCATAAATATTATAAAAAATTGAAATTATAAAAAAACAAGTGTCAAACATGATTTTAACGTGTTAAAATCATGATTTAGAATATTTTCTTTATTCAAAATCTTCACAATACCATTTATACACTAAAACAAAATAATATTTAAAAAAAAATCCAAAAGAACTCCACACTAACTTCACTCGAAACTAGAATTCGATTTCTAAACAGAACACCCTGTAAAGACGAATCGAAATTGTAAGAATTTCCGTGTGTGGGACACCTATTGTTGCCTGTGCACACATAGAAGGTAGGTATGTGTGTATGAGAAAGTTGGGGGTGTATTTGTGTGTACGAGAAAAATTGGGGGTGTATATGTGAGTATGAGAAAACTGAGAGTGTATGCGTGTGATTATGGGTTTTTCTTTAAGCCGTACGATTGTTTCTTTTGATACTATAACTTATTTTCACGGTTTGTCGTTTATTGGGTCTGCACGTGAGTTTTGTGAGGCAATTGTAGATTGATTTTGACGGAACCTAAATTCGAATTTCAACTCGAATTTACTTAGAATTATCAAATTGACAGTTATTGCTGGTTATTGGCGTTAATTGAGTTCCTTTAAACTGTTTTAGAATAATATGGGCGTTTCTCTTCAAGCAAGAGTCTTACGGGTTTTTCCAATGGATGTATTAACTAGAATGTTTGTAATAAGGCTTTGGTGCTAATTGAATGAGTTTTGTTACAATAATATTTTACCGCCAATTAGGCATGGAATTAGCATCAATTTATGAAGCAAACACATTATTATTCATCAAATACTGGATAAATAATAACAGCCTCACAGGTCGATCTTCAAGGTTAAGCAACGCTTGCCGAGGTTGGTCTGTGGATGGGTGACCATCTTAACATGCCGAGTTTCCTCCGTGCCTCGGATAGCACGTTAAGCTGTTGGTTCCGGCTGTCATTTGGAGATCTTTAACAGTCGTTAAGGATTGTCAGAAGCCAGAAAATCTGACACCAGTCTTGCCAAGGAGTACCGTGTTACCCAGTTAATGGGTTGTGGAAGTCTGGCAGCCGCTCCACGTAAAATACTGGTATTCGGCTGAATCTGGTTTAATTGGAAGCCGACCCCAATAAAGTTGGGAAAAGGCTAGGAAGATGATTGTTTAGCAAAAATATGAGCCAGTTTTACGTAATCAAAATCATCAAATGACCCCTTCTGCTCTGGGCGGAGCGGTAGGGAGCGTCAGACTCTTACTGACAAAAACCCATCCGCGTTCCATCAAATGCTTTTTGCGTTCCAGGGCCGCAGTGACTATTTTGAACAAATTCCGCAAAGGGCTTGTGTCCTGAAAAAATCTAATTAGTCCGTCAGTGTGAGAATCAAAAATATTTGACCCGTGTTTTTTCTTTTGTTACGGGAACCAAAATTGACGAAGTTACGATGCTTTTAAAATTTCTCAATAAGTCACACCTTCGCATAATTTTTAGTGAGTCGTGACGTCACGAGCCCCCACTCCCGAGTTTTTGATGCGTTTTATCTTTGTCAATATTCATTGATTTACAAAAACAAAAAATACGCGTCCATTATTTTTCAATACTCTAACTGACGGACTAAATAGTTTTGCAATTTGTGGATGATGGAATCTAGCCTATTGTGGTAGGCACTGGCCCTAGCGGGCCCCGTCTAATATCCTAACATCTCTTTGAGGCTTAATCGCATACTAGAGTTTTTCGTAATAACAAAATCAAACAGGTACAAAACACAGTTTATTCCAACCCGACAGAAGAATTCAGAACCAACACTACGTATCTATAACAGCCTGTTGCCCGACAAATACAATATTCATAGACAAATAGAATTACAAGCAAATAGCACTATGTTCCACTAGTTACAATTGATTTAAAATCCAGTACAAATCCAGACAAATTCAATGGAAACCCGTTAATAAAGTGTTGCTGTTGGTTTGAGCTAAACTTTTCCGTTACAACCCGTTTATCTCGCCTGAGTGCGTTTTAGTGCTAATACAATGGCTGAATATGGTGTTGCTGAGAGATTTTGCATGTGGATGGTTTTGTTTATCTGTGCGTTTAAAGAGGAAATGATAGGTTTACTTTATAGGTGAAACTTTTTAACTACATGAAACAAATGCTATAAGAGCTTTGATTTTTTAATTTTTCTGTGTCTGCAAGGTAGCTAACGGAGCCCTATTAATAAGCTTCTACTGTCCTCCGTCCATGCTGACTCTCTTGGGAAAATTAGAAGCAGTGGTTTCCCGTTGCTTTCTGCCCCAGACATTTTAGAAGCTATTTTGACTCTAAGGCCGCTGTTGCCCCTTCAGTCGGTTGCCCGACCGGTGGTATGGTTATCCCACCATTTTCGGTCGCCAGAGGCTCGTCCGTTGTCTAGCAGGGAGCACCGCGGTGGCCAGTGGTCACCGCCGTCAGCTATTCGTAACGAACCACTCACGCGTGCAGGTGAGGTTGACTTTTGGGCAGGATAGAGGTGATATTTCCGTTCTCCCCTTACTCCCCAACCCTGATGCTGACCACAATCCTCAGACATGAGGGACCGACTCCAGAGAGTCCTCCGTCCATCCATCTGTCTGTCTTTTTTTTTTGGGATGGGAAATCATCCAATGACTCCTCCCGCTGTGGGTGGAGCGGGAGGGAGTGTCAGACTTCTACTGACTAAAACCCATCCATATTCCTTCATTGCCCTATGTGTTCCAGAGCCACAGTATCTCTTTCGAATAATCCCGCGACCCCTCTGTGTGCCGTATGTCTGTCTGCGGTATGTATCTCAAGAAAGTAAGTAGACAGTTAAAGTTTTCACAGAGTACGTTTTTCTATTGCGCTATAATAACTTTTTACAAAAAAAAAATACAACCGACTTCCAAATAAGAAAAAACCCTACAAAGTAAAAAATAACTAACAGCGACTTCTTAAAAATATTTTTTAAGAAGTCGGTGTTTTTAATAGCTTCTTCGTATTTTAACACCGACTTCCAATATTAAAGTTATTTTATACTTTGTAAAGTTGATACTCCCCACGCTTAAAAACACCACTGGAAAGTTCCAGGAAAACGAAATACGTAATTTCGTTTACTTGGATGACAGAAAACCTTCATGCAAGTAAACGAATTCCAGCAATTTTTTTTGACGCACCACCTTATGGACGATATACTTCCAAGGGCGAGGAGACTTAAGAAAAGAGTTTCTCAAGATTTAATTTAATCTAATTTAAAATACTATTTATTTAAGAGGGCATGTCACTGGACCTGTACCTCACATACCATACATCATTACATAAGTATTGTTGAATGTTTCTCAGACAGATTGCAATAAAAAAGAACAGGAAAAAAATTGTTTTAAAAGCCAAACTTCTAGTTATCTCACTAAGTTAAAATAAAAGGTTAACTCTAAAATTACGTTCCTTGCATTTGCATGGGGCTCGCGCAAGGAACTTCATTTTTATTTTTACATTTTGGTACGGAAAGCTTCGCATGACAGTCTGACTCAGCCGATTCATAAGGGAACGGAAAAAAATTGGCTACGCATGAACGAAGTCGTGGCCAAACAATAGTCTAACATAAATTCTTACAATGAGAACACTACCGTAAACAAAAATCCACCCTTGTTATTTACCCTTGTTATTTTTAATTTCAAACTGTTCCAAATCGTGTTTTGGCAAGGATTTCCGCTGCATCTTTTGTTCAAAGTTTAAGTGAATTTTGATATCATTTCGCCAGCGTTTTTAAAGAATACAACCAACAGCTGTGCTGAATTTTAAAACGTGGTTTAAGATGTTAAAATTTTCATATACGTTGACAGTGTTTGTGTATGGAAAATGGGCTGTAAGTGATGCTTGAATTAAGATTTAAGTGGTTTATTACCTTTTTTAATTAAGTAATGGGTTTCGTCTTGACCAAAATCACGCCTGATGGAAAGCGATGGATGAGCAAAAGCTGCATGGTTTTATGTGGATGTATGTGGAGCACAGACGTTGGCAGAGTCCCTAAAAAAGCATAGTAATAATAGGTAATATGCATGAAGATTAAATTTGTCTGGAATATTTTTTTCTAGTTTTTTATTGTCGTCACATTATATGTAAAAGATATTTTTTTTTATTTATTTCTAATTTATACCGAAAAATAATTATACAAAAGTGCAAAATCAGCGCGGGTAATTTAAACTTGCGAAACGCATCACCATTGGTCGCGAGTCGGGGCCAATGGTGACAAGCGTGTGAGACGTCACACAACACGAAGAAATTGTCAATTTGACATGACAATGACATGACTGACATTGAATTGACTTGATTTACCGGCTCCCGTCTTCAGTGTCGAGTGAAAAATGTTTTTAACCGTTAAAAAATGTGTTCCTGCGGTGATTTCTAGTTAATCTAGATTTGTAATTAATCCAGGACGATGACTGAAAGTGGTTTTGTTAAAGCGCAATCAGACAATTTACCTAAAATAGATTATCTCGTGTATTTTATGCAGTTTGTGTAGTTTTGTGCAGTTCTTATAGTGTTTCACACTTACAATACTTGTGTGTTTCTCAGCTTCTTCCATGGTCTGTGTGGCAATTAAAACGAGAAACAAACACGCGACGCACTGGACGTCACAACAAAATGTAATGTGACGTCATCCAAAACCCGCGGAAAATGGCGGCGGCGTTTGAACTGCAAAGTTTTATTCAGCATTTTAAATATTCTTTTAAAAAATAATTAAGACATTTCCAAGACTATTCATATTTTTTCCTGCATTATAAAGATGAAAAGAATAAAATAAAAAAAAAACATGCATATTCCCTATTGATACTTAATAATGTCTAGAAGTATCATCAATAATAACAATTCAGTATTTTTACCTTCACCCTTAACAAAGTATCGTGGGGGCCGAGTCACCCGTGTCCGTAGGAGAATACCCTTCAGCGAATCCCTACACGTGGTCCCCGGGGTGGTGCTAAACAGGTGACATTAACCGCCTCCTTGGTCTAGTGGTTATACCACCTGATTCAGACCCAGAGGTCCCGGGTTCGATTCCCAGCGGGGGCAAATTTATTGCTCGGTTTTGGTTGGTGGTAGGACTTGTTATAAGTCCGCCTGGCAAGCTACCACCATCATGTCTAAGTCTGTCGCCATAACAACTATGTTAACAGCATTGTTGTGTTCCGGCAGTTAGAGTTCCTCTTACACAGAGGAACTGGCTACCATACCTATGATAGCCAGTAAGAGGATTCCGGGTGAAACTCGCTCCCATCTTCGGCCTAATCATCACTTTCCATCAGGTGAGATTTGGGTCAAGAGTTTCCCCGTTTTGTATTTTAGAAAAAGTGTAACCAAAAATCCTTCTTTCTTATCAAATATCTTCTATCTCTGGTTTGGTTACACCATCTGAGGCCTAGTTTAAAAAAAAAAAACTGACAAATTAATGACAATCTGACAGTTCATCGAGATTTTACATTTATTTCATAAATTCTCTGATTTTTTTGCAGTTTTAATACTCGTTTCGCACATAATATTTATTTAAATTAGATACTATATTCATATTTTTGAATTAGACAAATTGTGTATATCCTATAAAATTACACCAAAATATACGGGTCTAGTTTTTACGTTAACGTTACTATACGTCAAAATATTCGTGCTAGCCCCTCTGTTTTATTAAACAACATCTGTTTCAATTATGTTAGTTTTTGACAATGTCGCAATAACAGTTATGTAAAACATGGCCCAATGTGCCAATTTTGACGACACGGTTGGCGCAGTGGTTGAGCGATTGACTGCTGCGCAGCATGTCGCGGGTTCGATTCCCGCACGGAACAAATATTTGTACGACCTACATGTATTTGTTCTGAGTCTGGGTGTTTTTCTATCTATAATATGTATGTATTTACAAAAAAAAATGTATATAAGTAGTTTATCAGCCATATCGTTACCATATCACAAGCATTAGGTTGCTTAGCTTGGACTATATGGCGTTGTGTGAAATGTCCAAAGATATTATTATGTCCAAAGATATTATTATTAATTCTACTAATTTTCACATTCGTTGAATCGCATGTCAATCGCAAACTGTCAAAAATTTATGAAAATTAACGCTTTTTTGACAGTTTGCGATTGACATGCGATTCAACAAGATTGATATTCGTGTGCAAAATACAAAATACAAAAAATACAAAATACAAAATCCTTTATTTCAAATAGACCAGTTACAGGCACTTTTGAATAGTCAAGGTCTGTCAGTCAAATAGATGAAGCTAATCCTGCCGCGCTAATGACAAGAGCAGCAGGTTGGTCTCCAACATAACACACCCACCGACCCCGCCTCCAGCGCGACAGTTGCACGTTCCAAAGAGTAGATCCTGTGGAGAAGAACGTGCAAGAAACTCCAAGGACACTCTTTTAAACCAGTTGCCATTGTTTACAAAATCATGTTTACATTCGGTGCGAAATAATTAATGAGTAAAACTATACAATGCAAAAAGAATGAGTCTACACAATGCAAATATAGTCTCACAATCTTCAGCAGGTCCAACAATGTTTTCACATGTTCATCAAAGTTTGGGCACTTTAGTCACTGTGGAGCGGACCAGCATTAAGCCAAGCATTTTTATCATCAATGTATTCCCCAAGTTTATAATATGCTTGTTTGCATAGTGTGCGTTTTATACAATTTTTAAATTTCGTTTCATTCAGTTTTAATATATGTGGCGGTATTTTATTATAACACTTTAAACAGTATCCCATAAAAGATGTTGCTACTTTAGCAAGTCTGAAACCTGGTTGAATTAATTCGTTCCTATTTCTAGTAACATAGTTATGTCTGTCGCCTCGTTTACTGAAAAGATGTAGATTCTTTCTAACGTACATGATATTTTCATAAATATATTGACAAGGGACCGTCATTATGTTAATTTGTTTAAACAGTTCCCTTAAAGAATCTCGCCGGCGGAGATGGTAAATGGCTCTGATGGCTCTTTTCTGCAAAATTAAAATAGACTCGATGTCAGCAGCCCGTCCCCATAGTAAAATACCGTAAGACATTAAACTGTGAAAGTAGCTAAAATAGACTAGTTTCGCGGTTTCAACATCTGTAAACTGGCGAATTTTTCTTATAGAATATGCTGCTGAACTTAACCTTCCTGCAAGAGATGTTAAATGAGGACCCCATTGTAGCCTTGAGTCTAGCTTAATCCCCAGGAAAACTGTTTCTTCGACGAATTCTAGTTTCTCCCTGTTCAATATTATGTCACAATTATTACTATTTACATTTGGTAAAGTGAATCGAATGCACTTCGTTTTTTTCTCATTTAATACTAAATTGTTAGCTGTGAACCAATCATGTACCTGCATTAGGGCGTTATTTACAACGTCAAGATTGTTTGCATGTCTATTTACTTTAAAAATCAAAGATGTATCGTCAGCAAACAACACCATATTGAGTTTATTTTCTAAAATATAGGGCAAATCATTTATATAAACTAGAAACAAGAAAGGACCCAAAATTGAGCCTTGTGGTACCCCCATTTTCACGATTAATCCTGTTGAATTGTTGCCGTTTATATTAACTAGCTGCTGTCTATCATTCAAATATGATTTTAATAAGTTCAAGGCTGTTTTGCTTAGTCCGTAATGCTCTAGTTTTAAGAGTAATGTTTCATGGCTCACACAATCAAACGCCTTCGACAGGTCGCAGAAGATACCTATGGCATCTTGCGCCTCTTCCCACGCATTAAAGATATTTTAATAACGTTACACCAGCGTCAGTTGTACAACGCCCCTTGGTGAAACCGTACTGTTTGATATGTAAGATATTATTCTCGTTAAAGTGACTGAGCATTTGATTCAGTATAACCTTTTCAAACACCTTGCTGAAGACCGGCAACACCGAGACAGGTCTATAATTATTACTATCTTTACTGTCCCCGGATTTGAATAAAGGAATTACCTTACTGTATTTCATAAGGTCCGGGAAAACCCCTTGATCTACACACAGATTGAATATAAAAGCTAAATACGGCGCTATAGTGTCAATAATAGAGGCACATACCTTTACAGACATACCCCATAGATCTTCTGTCAATTTGATCTTTATTTGATTAAAAGCTTTTATTAATACAGTTGGGGTTATATGCTTAAAGTTAAACTCAATCGGGCAAGTTGAAACGTTCGCTTTCAATAATTCAACAGAAAGTGAGGGCGAGGAGTTCAAGGTGCTTAGTCTAATGCACACTTGCATTTCCAATTTACTTTTGACATTGGCAGAATAGTCGACATCGGCTCTACTTGCCATTAATAAAAAATAGAATAGA
Source organism: Ceramica pisi (assembly GCA_963859965.1). Taxonomy (NCBI): domain Eukaryota; kingdom Metazoa; phylum Arthropoda; class Insecta; order Lepidoptera; family Noctuidae; genus Ceramica; species Ceramica pisi. The sequence goes on from OY982530.1 coordinate 4,237,099, forward strand.
ATAGATATTCGTGCTACTGCCAGTCCCATACATTTTTGACATCTGCATCATCACATCACCAGCCTTCGTTATATTTTCTCTTTGGTTTATCTTTTCCAGTTATGAGGATCGCGAACAAATATGACACAAATCCAAGTTCCATATTATACTGTCTTTTGCAGTGTGGAGCGTTTCCAAACGTCTTTTATAATGCGCACAGCAATGGTGGAACTGTCTGCCTGCGTCTGTGTTTCCGAACGCTTACAACTCTAATCTCTTCAAAGTTAGAGTGAACAGGCTCCATCTAGGTAAACTCGCTCCATCGTGGACTTTGTCTCTGTCAACTCGAACCAAGACTAGAGTCAAGAGCAAATCCATCACAAATAAAAAAAAAAGTGGACCCCTCGAGACTTACTGCCTCCAACATCCTTCATAATCCCGTCTGATCATTTTACGTGAAACTTTTCAAAACTCTAATGTAGTTGAAAACAGAACGAACATTAGTATTACCTACTCCTATCAATTTTTACTTTCATCATCTGCCTAGCCTTTTCAGCCCAACTATATTGGGGTCGGATTCTAATCAAACCTTTAGATTCAGCTGAATACCAGTATTTTACTTGGAGTAGCTGCCTACTAGACCTCCGCAACCCACCTTACAGTAGTCGCGTGGTCTACATATGTAATCCAATCATACAAAATTTCAAATTTCCAAAAATCGGTTTACGCCACTTATTTTATCCTTCGGGTACTTTAAGTTGAATAGTTGACGCACCCGCTCAGTGCTGCGCACACGTTGGTTGCTCGTGGTTGTGAAACAGGAGCAGCGCAAAGTCCGCGGTCTACGAGTGTATGCCGCGCGACCAATCACGTAAGTATTTTTGCTATACTTGTTACTTTTATTTTATGCAAGTATTACATTTAGATTTTATTGTAAAATTAATCAGTTTATTTATTATTTATTGCATTGTGTATATATTAATGTTTTCGTTTATTTTGCAGGTAATTTTTACAGTTTTAGAAGAAAATTATGGATACACAAGTTGTTCAGATTGAGGCATGGCTGGGTGAAGATGATAGCCGAGACGATTCATGACGATTTCTCAAGTTCAGAGGACCATCTTGAGATCATTTTCTCAGCACCATGGTTGGAACTTTACGGAAGGACAAAAGAGCAGTACCGCGGCTATTTCGAGAGACGAGAGGAAATCCAATATATTCATCAAAATTTGGTTTCCACCCACCATGTACGAGACACCAATGATGTACATCATCATTGGTCTTACAAGGCAAAACCAAGTGGTAATATTGATGTCAGCAATGCAAAACGACGCAGCAATTGATGCCGAGACAAGTGATACGCACTATGCATACATTCGGCAAATAAAAACTTTGAATTTGTTCGACACCGTGATTTCCTCATTGACTTGTATGAAATCTCTGGCTCAGCAAAGACTGGACAAAAAAAAGGTTGCCATGAAGCCTGTTCTTCAAAATAAAAGATCTTCTGGGTCTTTCGCAACAAGAAAATCAGCCATCGACACCAGGACCGATACGGACGAATTACGTTGGTCGTTGCCATGACTGCGGTAGAGCTCGTAATAGAAGCACTCGAAAGATGTGCAATACGTGCAGAAAGTTTATATGTCCTAACCATTCCAAGATTGTGTGCTTGTCTTGTTCACAAAATAGCAATTAGATTACATTAATAATATATAGTTTTCTTTTTATCTCATCTAATGTAAACTTTGTGGTATTTTGTTAAAAAAAAGAAGCATTTTATGTTCTAGTTGATTTTTTGAGCATAGAACATATGTAATTATGTTTTGTTGATTATTTTTAATAGAAAACACTTAGATATTAAGATTTAAAAACAAATCAACAGGTATTTTGAATTTATTGTCTATTTTTTTTTGTTTTAAATTTGGTATACCCATGTAGACCACGCGACCAAACACGTCACTTTTAGGTACGCGACCACTGTAGGGTACTGGGTAACACGGTATTCCTTGGCAAGACTGGTGTCAGTTTTTCTGGCTTCTGACTATCCGTAACGACTGGCAAAGATCTACAAATGACAGCCGGTACCAACAGTTTAACGTGTTTTCCGAGGCGCGGAGGAGTCTCGGTATGTTAATTTCGTCACCCATCCACAGATCAACCTTGGCAATTATTGCTTAACCTTGAACCGTGTGGCTGTTAATATTTTGCCACGAACTCCTCTCCTATCAATGCCCTTTCAACGAGCTAAATATAGAAGTCAAAACATTTACTTCTCACAGACTATAAAAGCAATCGTATTGACTATCAAAAGTTGCTTCGAAGTCGCCAAAGTCAAATAACATTGATCCTCCGCCATTAGTACGTACTAGAAACTAATCGACAATGATGTTAATACAAGTTTGTTAGTTGTAGCCGCTGTAAGGTTAATTGCTAACATTCCGGTTTAAATTTTAAATGGTTTGGTTTTGTCAATGGTGCAAAGTGTGACAGCATCAGTCTGTCTGGTATTACTGTTTGGACGTTTTTGACACATTATTTTTTTATAAATGACAGTTCTGTTTCTTGCATTACGTGTGGTTAACTTTTGTTAACTGTTGTCAGAAGTAAAAAAAATCGGTAAAGTGCAAGTCAAACTCGCCCACCGAGGGTTGCGTACAAATTTGTAGGTACATGTTACTTTAAATAAAAACTCTGTTTTTTATTATTTAATTATTAATGTATAGTTTTCAGACTTTTCTCTGTACTTGAAGTATAAGACGGTATTACTTGCTTTTCATAGTTTTTGTTCAACGGGAAATACCCAAGAATGTCCAAATGTAAGTTTTTTGCTATATAAACAGTCATATCTTTTTTTATTACGTTAACTTAGAAGTTAGATTATTTTACAGCTTCAAAGGACCGTAGACTCAAGTATATGGTATTAATTTCAACGCGATACCTCTACGCGTTCCTGAGATAAGGGGCCTTGACAGACAGACGGACGAACAACAAAGTGATCTTATAATATTAAGGGTTCCATTTTTTCTTTTTGAGGTACAGCTCCTTAAAAATAAGTGTTTCTTTCGCACTTATTTTGTGTCCGCTTATGGTTGGACTGGAAACTAAACATTTTTGGAGAAAGTCTCCATAGAAAATGTTGATAGCATGAGTAGAGGAGTAGGCTTTTGAGAGCAAGATCTTTCAACAACATAATCATTTGAGCTGAAAAACACAGACCTCTCCGAAATGTAGCTCTACGGAGCGTCTCGGATCCTAAAACTACGGCACCGTATGGCAAAAATGATGCAAAAAAAAATTTTTTTTTTTTAATGTATTACTTTCTAAGCTCTATTTAATCTTGCCGAGTAACTATGAGTTATTTTGTTTAAGTACCTCTGAATTTTGTTAGCTCGGTCTACTTTTGTATACACACGACAAATGAAATTATTTAGAAACCTATTTCAGCTCCAGGCTATTTGTGTCAACCTTAGGTAAACTGGCAAATGTAACCGGAGAACTATTATTTTTATAATTATTAGCTTTTATTAAATGCGTAGGCGATACATAAGCATTTCTTTATACCCACGCGATGTCCAAAAGTAACATTTTGTAGCCTTTCAAGTATCAACCTACATGGAGTAGGTAGGTAAATTAGGAACGTTTGTGGAACGATTTTAATTTAGAGTCAACAAATGTACTTGATAATAAGAGTATATCGGGTTTTTAAAAAGGTTAGTTTCTTTGATACTATTTTTAGAGACATACATTCAGTCTTAGAATAATAACGCATAGAAGCCGCGTCTAGAACAAAACCCGAGCAAAATCGTGTGTCCACTTCATTTTCTTTGTGTGCGTGAGCCGAATGTGTCTACGTTCCTCTAACGCACACAGATATAGCTTTCAGTGATACCATTACTAAGCCGTTACCCACAAAATATGGGAAGACGCATTACTATTTTGCTATCAAGGCAAGTATTATATGTTGTTGGGAACTGGAAAAGGTAAACATGATTTTTCATGATTTTTTCGGAAGGTATAATTCAATTTATTTCAAAATAAAAGGAAATAAATCGCATAAAGAATGAGATATTGTTCAATGCGTTTAGAATGCTTGATGGGTTATAATTATAAACAATGTTAAAACATCGGGTTTGATGTGAATTAACAGTAAGTATTGTATTTTAAAATTACAAAAATGAAAAACATGAATGAAAGCAATGTGGGTATTTTTTCCTCACAAATAGCAACACTGTCTTATGACAAGTTAGGTTATTAGAATTTTGCTTTATTTATCGATTTACGTTAAAATAGTGCATAGAATGTGAGTACTTATTTGTGAAATGTTATTTTATCACATTTTTTTGTTTTCCTGATGTGCTGTATCATCCTTTCACGCAACAAACTGTCATTTTCAATTATTTACTCGCGAGCTGTGTTCGACGGAACGTGACCTTGAGTACTGACGGCTTGACGGCTAAGTTTGACGGATTAGGCTAAGTTTTAGTTGCCTCACTTTTTGCACTCGTACTAGGTTTCTATGCGTTATTATTCTAAGCATACAGTATATATTAAAGTACTGTGTTAAGTAGACTATTTATGTATGAAAAGTGGTTATTATTACTTGGAAGTATTTCTGAATCGGGGCGAAGTATTTATTTTTGATAGGCACGCGTTTGACTACTATCTCACCTGTTGGTAAGCGATGATGCGGTCTAAGATGGAGCACTCTTGCCTAGAAGTAACCTATTCACTCTTGACTTAAAGATTCCCAGGTAGGCAGGTAGCTATCAGAAAACACAGACTCCGGCAGGGAATTCCACGCCTTTGCTGTACGCTATGAATGTGTTCCCAAAACGTTTAGTGTGTGTGGGTGGGATGTCCACCATGTAACGGTGGCTCATCACCGTTCATCTTCTCGTTTCTTTGAAGTTTTTCATTAATGTTTGTATGTAATATATTTAAATAGGTTCTCTCAAACTGGCTACTTTTTCGGTCGAAAAAGGTTCTAGTCACCTTGAAGGTTTTCAAGGTGACTTCGAAAAATCTTTGATAATTCTAAACCAGTGGTTCTATTGTTTGCTTTAGACATTATATTATTAGATAATGAAATTACTCTCGGATGAATAAATTATAAACTATTCACAAAATTAGAGTGCTACCAGCTTAGAGTAAACGAACTATGAAAATATGAAAAATCAAGTACCTACGAGTAACAATGTTTCAAATAGGGCTGTCGCACACTTATTTATTAAAGCTTTGTGAATGTTTCTGGTTTATTTAAATTCGGTTTAAAATAAATTTTTCGGTATTTTAGCAGGCCACAGACGATGTCTGCTGAATGTACCTACACTTCCTTATAACATTCACCGGAATGTGGGCGACTCCGTAAGATTGTAATGCATCTTGATAAGATTATAATTTCTCAAATCAAAAAATCTCAAATCTCAAAATGTTTATTGCAATCCACAATGGTCCACATTCAGATGGTAAAAATAATAAAAAGAAACAATTATGGACCCTGTTGGGCACAGCAAAACATTAAATAATTAGGAGAGAGGAAGAGCGCTTTAAATAACTTTTATTATAAAGTAAATGTTTATCATTTCCTGACTAGCTTGCTGATTGCTGATTTGCTTGGTCTCGATACAATATGAAAAAATCTTTTTGTATACAGGGAAATTGAAAAAATACCCGAAACCTCTTAGGCAGTGAAAGTACACATGATTATAAGCAACTTTTGTTTTGGTAAAACTCCGAAATCTCGAAAAAAATATCAGCTGTTTCATACATTTTCATTGGCTAAATACTGCATTTTGTATGAAACAGCTGATATTTTTTTCGAGATTTCGGAGTTTTACCAAAACAAAAGTTGCTTAGAATCATGTGTACTTTCACTGCCTAAGAGGTTTCGGGTATTTTTTCAATTTCCCTGTATAATACGTCATATATTCCATCCAATTTCAATAGTTATAATATCATGCGTGAGTTATTTAGAAAAAATTGTTCACAATTTCACGCGATATTTTACAACCTTAGGTGTTAGTCGGTGACATAACCACCAATAAATGGTGAAAAAAATGTATGAGGATCTCATCAAACTTATTGATCGACACCATCAAACGATGATAGAATGGAGTAGTTGACATCGATCAAATGTAGGGCAACATCTCATTGTATGTTGAGGAAGTCCCTTTACAAGAAAATGAGTATTCTATTCTCGAGGCTGGTAAATAGAAATTTTCCCTTTTACAAGGAGATTTTTCAGACTTAATTCTATTAATATTATAAATGCAAAAGTATGTGAGGACAGACGGATAGATGGATGTCTGTTTCCTTTTCACGTCAGAATGTCTGAAAGGATCTTCATGAAATTTGGCACAGAAGTGGATTAAATTTTGGAACTAGCTGACCCGGCGAACTTCGTTCCACCTAACAGTCGATTCTTTAATTTTTTAGTTTTTTTTATTCAATGATACCTACTAAATTTCATTTTATTTTTACTTATTACAAATTTAGTTTTATTTTTATTGACATTAGCTGTACCCGCGACTTCTTTCGCGTGGAATTTAACAAAAAAGTTAATAAGTTTTAAGTTTTGTTTTTTTAAATTTTCTAAAATAAACGTAGCCTAAGTTACTCCTTATTACATCAGCTACCTGCCAATAAAAGTCGCGTCAAAATCGGTCCAGCCATTTCAGAGATTAGCCGGAACAAACAGACAGACAGACAGACAAAAAATTGTAGAAAAAAATATTTTGGTGTTTGTACCATATAAATATTCATAAACATGTAGTAATAAACGGTTATTTCAATATTACAAACAGACACTCCAATTGTATTATAGAAGATAGAAGAAGAAGAAGATCGAAGATAGATGAAGAAGATAGAAGACGAAAAGAAAAAAAAGAAGATAGATAGATAACACTTACACTTTTTTTATCCCGGGAGTATCTCCCCTGGTAGTAGTCCTTAGGGCTCACGCGGGCCAAACTACTGGCAGAAGCTAGTTACTGAATGTCTGTAATTTAAATTATTTCACAGTCAGTTGTATGGAATGACAACCCTAATCCACTTTCAAAAATATCAAAACAAGTTTCACGGACTCGAGAGTGTTCAGATTCATGACCCGAATAAAACAATTTAGTTTTAGTTCAGAAGTCATACAAAAGTCAGTTAGAGCTTATCCAGGCTTAAAATATTATTCTAGAAATGCTAAGTAGGATTTATAGTCGCGTTAGTTTGTCATAATATTTGTTTAAGAGTACTGAGTGAGTGAGTATCGGGTCAATCTTAAAGGTTAAGCAACGCTTGCCAAGGTTGGTCTATGGATGGGTGTCCATCTTAACACATCGAGTTTCTTCCGTGCCTCGGAAAAGCACGCTAAGCCGTTAGTCCCGGCTATCATTTGTAGATCTTTTGTCAGAAGCCAGTAAATCTGACTCCAGTCTGGCCAAGAAATACCGTGTTACCCAGCTAATGGGTTGTGGAAGTCTGGTAGGTAGCCGCTCTACGTAAAACACTGGTATTCAGCTGAATCCAGTTTGACTCGAAGCTGACCACAATTTAGTTGGGAAAAGGCTAGGCAGATGATGAGTGAGTGAGTAGCTACAATTTATTTCATGCAGGCGATCTAAACTTATATAATTATATCATCCAAACCATCATTTTAGGAAAAAAAACATCCAGATCCATTCAGACTAATATGCTTTGCTTATATTAGAAAACGCAGCGTTGGAAGGCTTCTCATGAGGTGGACTAGTGATACCCGCGGCTATCAGCTGGAAGCGAAATACGCAAACCACATTAGCAACCCAAAAGCTAATGCTGATTTTGCAGTAAAAGCAAAGCCTAGACCAACGTACTGATGCAACATTTACTATGCTGATATGATGGATGGAAAGCAAATAGACAAACCTAGATATATATTGTGTAATTATGTAAGCTACCCGCGTATGGATATTAAGCATCGTGGCGCCATTTTGACGGCTACCAAGTAGTACTCGGTTTATGCATGAAGTAAACGTTATGTCAACGTAAAGAACGTTATGTAAAGAACATTTTCTATTGGGTTAAAAATCATCCAATCAGCGGTACAGATAACGAAAAGTTTAGTACCCATATAAAGTATTGACCGCGTGATTTTGATAGTTCGTTCGTAGTGAAGCTTCCAAGTAGCTTTTATAACTTAGGTGTATCAAAACTGTAGTCCCACTTCCAACCAAACAGAAAAGAGCTCACGATGCTTTAAAATTCATCACCCACTTAAAAAACATTTGAACGTTTAAAATTTCATACCATTCATACATAGCTGGTTTACATAATTCTTTCTGCGAACTTATCTACATTGTAAAGGGAATGGAAACTGTGCTACGCGAAACCTGGGCTTTTATTACGTCTCTATGGGAAATCGGCCTAGCGTTAACCGAACTATGTTCTTACTGGATGCAGCTGAGTACATCAGTATCCTAATTTATAAAATTCTTCTGTTACTGACAGACAACACACAGCCGAAACTACTGGTCGTAGAAAACTGAAATTTGCCGTGTAGGTTCCTAAAAAGTTCCACTGAGAGAATATCCTGAAATTCCGACGGGAACGAGTGAAAAAGAACAGAGGATGTGTACTTACAAAGTTGCGGGAAAAAGCTATTTATTTTTTGGAACAAGCCCGCCACACATTCCCAACCACTGGAACTTCTGAAAGCCAGAATCAACAGTGGCGACCACCAGAAAATCGCCGAGCTGAATGAATCCCGACGAGTCCCGGAGAAACGATTCAACTGTCTTGGATCCCGCAACGAAATTAATCAGAAAAGTACAGCGGAGGAGTAGGTAATTAATATAATTTCCACTTCCATCCTTATCAAGCAGATAAAGCTAGTTTTCCATAGTGCGATTTCTGTTCTGACCTACCCAAAATGATGATTGTGTAAAACAATATCTTGGCAAGGATGGTGTTAGGTTGCCTGACTATTAGTACCCAATGGCTGTCAAAGATCTTGAAATTGTAGCTGCAAGGAACGGTTTTAACGGTTTAAGAGAGTAAGATTTTTGATGACTATAATCAATTTGCCACGAGCAAAAAAGTTTTGCGTAAGGTCACGATTGGTAGTGTGAAAAAAACTTTTTACAAAAAAATACAACCGACTTCCAAAAAAAAAACACTACAAAGTAAAAAATAACTTTAATTTCTCAAGTCGGTGTTTTTGTTAGTTTCTTCGTATTTTGACACCGACTTCCCAAATTAGAAAGTTTTTTATTTTTCACTTTTTAGTGGTACCACCTAACAACACCACTGCAAAATCGCAGAAAAGCAAAATACGCAATTTCGATTAATTGGATGACATAAAACTATCATCCAAGTAGACGAATTCCAGATATTTCGATTTAAAATCCAAAGTTCGAAACCGATTTTGATAAAATTTAAATGGGACCAATCTGCAAGTATATCCTTTCAGACAAAACAAGAATTTTTCAAATCGGTTCATAATTGTCGGAGTTATGAGGTAACAAACATAAAAAAATATACAACCGAATTGATAACCTCCTGCTTTTTGGGAAGTCGTTTAAAAATAGGGAACATGCACTCAATTTTTTTATTTCAAAAAGAAATAATTTTTAGCTTTAACAATCATGAAATTAGTTTTTAAGTAGGTACCTATGGTGAAGTAAAATGAAGAAAACTTCAAAGATTACCATTAGACAGAGAAGTCTGATATGGACTTTGACGTCAAAGCCCATGACGCCTATACAGCTGCCATAGAAAACAGCGTTTTCGCGAGAGGGACAGATATATTTGTCTAAAATAATTATATCTCGTTTGTTTTTCAAGAAGTTTTGATTCTCTTTTCAGTGTTAGTATTACATTATATATATTTTCAGATAAACTGTACAGATAATAATTATTATTACCTATCACAGTGTAGTATTTTTAACCAACAGGTTGACTGGTAGAGAATGCCTTGTTGCATTAAGTGCTTATTATCGGGTCATGACAGTAAAATGTTTGGGAACACTGATCTAGATTTTAACAAGTCATAGAAAAGCCCCAGTTTCTACTGGCTCTATATTTGCTAGGCTTATTTGAATTTATATAGGATACCCATGTTTGATTTTGAAGTGATGTGTCTGAGTTTTAGACCTGAAACTGAAAATTCGACAGTTTTGGGAAACTTGCTGAAGAAGGCTGAAATGTTTTTGTGTCAGATGACGTAGGTGGGTTCTCTGAAAATATGATGATTAAGGGTTTGTATAAGAGCTGATAGATTCATAATTAAATATGAAGGTTTAAGATAAGGTTATTATTATCAATATTGTTAACACTAGCTCTACCTGTAACTTTGTTTCGAACGGACGAACTTCATGACTGAACAACGCTTGCTTAGATTGATCCGTTTTTATTTTTATTTGAGATGGTTTTGCTCTTGATTCAAATCTAGGTCAGAGCTGACAGAGACAAAGTCTACGATGGAGCGATCTTACCAAAAAGTAGCCTGTTCACTCTAACTTTGAAAGTATTAGGTTGTAAGCTTTCGAAAACACAGACGCAGGCGGAGAGTTCCACTCCTTTGCTGTGCGCATTATAAAAGACGGTTGGAAACGCTTAGTGCAAATTGGTGGAATAGCAACAAGGTAGGGATGGTAAGTTGCAGTGCGTCTGGATATCCGAAGGCAGAAAGGGGCTAGTGGGATGATTCCACGGTGTCGGAAAGAGCGTTAAACCGTTGGTTCCGAATGTCACATCTTTGACAGTCATAGAGGCAGTCGCACCATGAAATACACCAATATTTCCAGTATAACTAAATGCTGCTAAGTACCAAATTATAACGTTATAATACTGGAAGCCGACCCCAAAATTCATAGTTAGGTTAATTCTAAGGCAGATTAATTGACACTATTTACATGCCAATTAAGCAAAAACACACCGAACAAACCGACAAAGTAACGAAAAAACCCACACATTTTTGCCTTAGCACCAAAACAATACCGCGCGTGCCTTTCTATTTGAACCAGCAACAATAAACGTTGGGAAAACAATTGGAAAATAAAACAAAGTACGGTATTCAGTAATTGCTTTTAATAATTAACAGGCGCGAGTGAATCAAGCGATCACGGTGCGTTTCCAGCTACAAATCACTGGGTGATTGTTGGTACAAGTAAGGAGGTTATGCTGTTGTGTTGAACACTAGGTAATGATTTAATTTTTCGGTTTGTGATTTTCAATATCATCAGCATAGATTTTTGAGGACTACGAACTTACAGTTTTTGTTTTTATTCTTTATTTATAAGGGGTTTTTATACGCACGGATACGTCAACCCCATTGTACCTTATACTTAATTTACACACAAATATTTATTTACTATGCTACTATGATTATATAAGAACCTATATTTATATTTCACATCACTATATCCTAATATAAATATAGGTTCCTATATCTATATTAGTACGTACAGTTGAATACGAGAGTTTTCCGGTTGCGATGCTTTCCAAAAAAATATTAGTTCGAAAAGATTACGAAATGGCATCAACAACACACATCTTTTCAAAGTTAGAGTGAACAGGCTACTTCTGGGTAAGCTCGCTCCATCGTAGACTTTGTCTCTGTCATCTGTAACCTAGACTAGAGTCAAACGCAAACCCATCTAAAACAATAAAAAACAATCAATCAAGGACACTTCTTGTTGCTTTACGTTTAACCTGTATTTAAGTTGAGTAAGTAATGTTTTTCTATTTCACCAGGGTCATATAATTTGGTTATATTTTGTGTTGAGTAGAATGGTAGATGGTTGGTAGTCGATCTCATTATTTCTAAATTTTGTGAGGTTGATTGCCAACACGATAATTCTGAGCACCCTTGTTGGAAACTACAGTAATATAGTAATAACAAGCGAAAGGCCACTGCTGGAACTGTGGGCCTCCTCAAACGTCACCCCATTCACTAGTCTTGTTCGTCTGCGTCCTTCACTAAACCATCCAACTATTAGATTCCGGTGATCGTGGGTCCGATTACCGCGGGAAGCATACTTTGTAAAGTTGTTTCCAGTATAGCTAAGACATTGCATGCTTGAATCACCTGATTGTCTGATATAAAGATGATTCCGTGCTTCAGAAGGCACGTATAAGCCGGTGGTACCGGTCGCCAAACGTCGTGCCAGAGGCCCTTGAGGTGGTTTAGAAACTATGACACTAAGGTGTGTGACGTCGTTAGACCTTATTGCACACACAAGAAGAAGATTAAACCATCGTGATAACAACCATGATCTAACAATGAATAAACTTACTGCTAACGTCTACTCATGTGCAAGTAACGCCTTTTAATTACAAAGGTTATTTGTGGTTATTACAACGAGCCAACTAATATGAACTAGTAAAACACAAACTTTATACCATTACAATCTATGCACCGTTTGAGTAAATTTTTGAGTTAAAGTTATGGGGGCTGAGTCACCCGCGTCCGTAAGAGAATACCTTTCAGTGAATCCCTACACTTGGTCCCCGGGTGGTGCTAAACAGGTGACACTAACCGCCTCCGTGGTCTAGTGGTTACACCACCTGATTCAGACCAAGAGGTCCCGGGTTCGATTCCCAGCGGAGGCAAAGTTTTTGCTCGGTTTGGTTGGTGGTAGGACTTGTTCTAAGTCCGCCTGGCAAGCTACCACCATCATGTCTAAGTCTGTCGCCATAACAACTATGTTAACAGCATTGTTGTGTTCCGGCAGTTAGAGGTATGATAGCCAGTTCCTCTGTGTAAGAGGATTCCGGGTGAACTCGCTCCCATCTTCGGCCTAATCATCACTTTCGATCAGGTGAGATTTGGGCCAAGAGTTTCCCCGTTTTGCATAAAAAAGTAAAGATACGATAGTATTTTATTGTCTTTAGACACGAAATCCAACAGCCAACTGCCAGCTAAGACTATCGCTCCATTTGGCACCAAGAGGTAATTCCACACCTAATGTGGAATCCCAAAGCTTTGTTTATCCTGCTAGTGGTCTGACGAATTCTCCATATAAGCTGATCACGCAAGATAAACCGCATGGTATCTTAGACCTCTTTATCAGAAACCTCTTCATGGTTTCCTAGAAGAAGAAGTTGAATGATAGGTCACTGAACATCGATCAATGCTTTTGGGTTTGATATTATCTGGTTGCAATCACATCTATGATCTAAATCATAGATGTGATTGTCTGAAACTCATCATTAAGTTCAAATTCTGAAATTCAAAGGCACGTCTAAAAAAGAACTTCAGAAGCTAGTGCATGATTCCAATTGGTTGTTTCCTATGGAGAAGAAGCGGTGAGAAACTTAACGGTTACTCTTAAAGAATAGTATGGATACATGCGATAGGACAGTGTAAACCTGATCAAATAAGTTCAGGAAAAAAATCTGGATCGAAATAGAAATTTAATCTATGAGTCTAGGGAGTTTATATCGTAGACAGTTACCTTCCACATCTTCACAGACTCCTCCCGCTCTGGGCGGAGCAGAAAGGCGTGTCAGACTCTTACTAACTAAAACCAATCCGTGTTCCTCTTAATGCTCTTTGCGGTCCAGGGCCACAGTGACTCTTTCAAACAAATTCCGCAACCCCGGCAGGCACTAACCCTAGCAGGCCCCGTCTACTATGCTGATATCTCTTTGAGGCGCACGGGGAATAAAACACGCCGTCATGTAGGTACCATACTGCCAGATTTCGTTCCACATCCAATGTTTGACGACACGCGTTTTTGGATGACTCTGATTTTTTTACCCTACCATGGTCACCATTACTTGTGGTGTACTAAAACTTAATTTTAAAATTCAAGCATTTATTTCAATTAAACCATTTACAGGCACTTTTGAATTGTCAAGGTCGGTCGGTCCAAAAAGTTGAAGCTATTTGCACGTTCCAAAGCGTAGACCTCTATGGAGAAGAACGTGCAAGAAACTCCACGGACACTCTTTTAAAAATAATATTTTTTTACAAAGATTTATTTACATCGGGTTGACATTATACATACATGTGAGAACGATGTAAAAAACGAGCAGGATAAAAGCGTCCGGAATAAAAGAGGAACAATTCAAAGAAATAATTAAAATTAACCATGGCAGCTAAGAAATGACCAGTCCCGACTGACGGCGCCCGTTCACGAACATGACGCATGCGCCAGCACCATTCGGCTCAACCATTTTGAAGGGAGCCAAATGATCCAACGCATACGCCACCATCAGCTAGACTTTTGAGTGAGCATGACACTCCCAACCGCCAGGGTACATTCAAGTCAAAAACATACCTAAAACTGATTATTAAAGTTAAAGGTACACAGTACTCACACATGTGCTGTTAATGGCTGAAATTATACAATGCTTAGTAAGTTGATTCTAACAATGCAAATTTTTCTTACAATCTTCAGCCGGTCCAACAATGTTTCCGAACTATTTACAGATTAGTTTCGGCTCTCTAGTGGCTGTGGAGCAGGACCAGCATTCAGCCAAGCATTTTTATCTTCAATATAATCCCCCAACTTATAATATGCTTGCCTGCATAGTGTGCGTTTAATACAAGACTTGAATTTCGTCTCATTTAGTTCTAATATATGGGGAGGTATCTTATTATAACATTTTAAACAGTACCCCATGAAAGATGAGGCTACTTTAGCCAGTCTGAAGCCTGGTTGAACTAACTGGTCCCTATTTCTAGTACTATAATTATGTCTCTCGCCTCTTTTACTAAAAAGATGTAAATTCTTTCTGACATACATGATGTTTTCGTAAATGTATTGACAAGGTACCGTCATGATGTTAATATTCTTAAACAGTTCCCTGAGAGAATCGCGCCGGCGGAGATTATATATCGCTTTGATGGCTCTTTTCTGCAGAATAAAAATAGACTCGATGTCTGCAGCCCGTCCCCATAGTAAAACTTGTAAACCTTCCTTAGAAAGGATTAACCGCTAATTTCTTTCACTGAGACCAAACACAAAACAGTCCTTTGGTCATATATCAAGCACATTTGGACACATTGGTCCGTTTAATGAATTGCACCAAACGTCCTGATGCTTCCGAAATCTGTTGTGATTTAAACGGCACCCAAATTTATTATAAGCTCAACATTCTCGCTGATAACTCAGATTCAATTTAGGATAAACTTCATGTATATGTTCCTTAAAATATAGTTTCTATACGAGAATAGTTTTCAAACTACGATAAATGACACCATCGCTGTGATCGGGACAAATCTATTGGCGTTGCTGGCAAAAATCCAATCGCATGCTGCGACTGTGAAATCTTTACAGGTAGCAAACAACATGCTACCCCTTATATAGGTACCGATTGAACTGGAAGGAATACATGTATACCAACAATGACTAATCAATCAAGTCTTGTGGAAGTATCTTAATTACCATCTTCAATTCATACATATGCAAGGATTGGTTTAGTGATTAAGATTTTTTTTATTATTATTTGATTATTTTTGATAGTTAAAAAAAATATATATTGTTGTTTTTTTTAATTATTTTTACTATTTTCATTTTTTTTAAATTATCATTTAATTGTTTTTGTTGACTGTCGGTAGGCACGTGTTGGTAATTACTGTAAGTGCAGAAAGTAATTGAAAGAAAATAAATAAATAAATATTTGTAAGGTTCTTTCCAAAGAAAGGAATCCCCAGGTAATTATCCCCGACGCGACGCTATGAGTTTCAAACCGTACCCAAACGTTTATAACGTGAGAAGAAAAAACGTTTGCAAGGTTTACAAGTTCGATTCAAATCAAACGGACTAAATATTCGACTTTTAATAAGTTGCTTATCAGCCGTGTATCAATCAATTTGAAAAACAGCATGAAAATCGTTGCAGCAGTTGTACGAGCCAGTAATGCAGATACGAATTGCCGTGATGAGCTGTACTTTTAAAAAGAGTGTCCATGGAGTTTCTTGCACGTTCTTCTCCCTATGACATACTCTTTGGAACGTGCAACTGCCGCGCTGGAGATAGGGTCGGTGGGTATGTTGCAGAACAACCTGCTGCTCTTGTCGCTAGCGCGGCAGGATTAACTTCATCTATTTGACTGACAGACCTTGACTATTCAAAAGTGCCTGTAACTGGTCTATTTGAAATAAAGGATTTTGTATTTGTATTTTTACACACTTCAAAAGACCGCTCAGCACCCAGTGGCACGCCCGCGTGCCATAACCTGTTTCAACTGTTCCTTAGCCGTAGCCTTCCTCGATAAATGAGCTATCTAATACTGAAAGAATTTTTCAAATCGGACCAGTAGTTCCTGAGATTACCTCCTACATACAAACTTACAAACAAATGTTACCTCTTTATAATATTAGTATAGATAGTATAGAAGTATAGATGGGGCTTGATCAACAGAATAACCGAATCATCAACAGTGAATCAAATCGCTTGACACGAGATCTGACGAGATTAAATTGTACACAATTCTACTTACCAACGGCAAATGTCGCTGTACCATTTAATCCTCACAATTGCCTGATAATCGCATCTAGATTTCAATTTAGCGTATTCCTACGCTTCGTGCTAAGCTGTTTGAACCGAATTACGAATGGTTTTGCTCTGGTAATGCTGTGCTCTTCGGAATTGGGCAGGGCTGTGAATACGATTGCGTGTAATTACCTACTGTGTTTCTGTATCGTGATGCAATGATGAGTGGTTACTGGTGAGGCGTGTAAAAAGCCTGCACCTTTGTGCGGGTTTTAAAACCTAAGTCTTATGTGTAATGGCGGACCTCAAAACAATTCAATTTCCATAATGATGAATCCTCGACAATCCACCACCAGAGAATTATTAGCAGCAAAACATACTTAGCTTGGCAATCCAGAGATCCCACTCAGACCCAGGGAGATGGGAACTACCTCGTTCATGCACCACTCGCAGGTATAGGTTGCCGGCCGGCGAGCCAAATCTTCTTAAATCCACCAGTGGGATGGTTGAAACTCCATAATCAACACTGCACTATAATTTCTCAATGTTTCACAGATGCAG
Organism: Ceramica pisi; assembly: GCA_963859965.1. Classification (NCBI taxonomy): domain Eukaryota; kingdom Metazoa; phylum Arthropoda; class Insecta; order Lepidoptera; family Noctuidae; genus Ceramica; species Ceramica pisi. The sequence continues at coordinate 4,254,054 of OY982530.1, forward strand.
GTCCATTTATTTTACGAAGTATCGTCACGATTTCACCAAAAAAGGATTTTTATAGCGGAGCGCATAGGCGCGCTCACACCGACATATTCGAACGGAGACAGGAAATTGTCCGCCCTCGCTAACGCCATCTATAGGCCCTTGCGAGAAAACTCAAGAAAGTTTCAGATATATGGGCGCTGCATAAATAAAGGTAGTGCGAGGATTCATCAATTGAGAAGTTAAAATATTTAATTTGAAATACTAACATATTCCATTATATGGAGAAATCCTAAATTATTGTTATTTTACTATTTATATTGAAAAAGCATTGACGCTTCACCATTATTCACAGTATTCGATAGCGGAACAAAGTGTAGGACTACATTTCTCTGTTTGGAAAGGAAGACATATATTTTCTTACTTATTTGAGGTACATAATTAGGCTAAGAATTGGCAAAAAATTCGCCGTGCGTTTGTCCATTCCACCAGTCCTAACATAAAAAAAGAGTGTTTGCTTAAGACCGCACGGCGGCGGTAGTGAAAACTTCATTGGCAATCGCAATCAATTAATATCATATTAGTAGTGTTTGGATCGTATTAGTAGAATAAATGAGAAACAAGTCGAAATTTAACTTATTATTTATTAAATTCTATATAAATCAAATTACTTATTTTCGTTATCGTATTCTACAAAAGATACACTGGGTTTGTGATAACTAAAATAAGAAATATATATTTTCAATGAAATTTTACTTAAATATCTAGAAATAACTATTAAATTAATAAAGACCGTTATTAGGTATGAATTGAATATACTAAACACTGACAGCAACATAACAGCGAAAAGCAACTGACTGTATTTTTCTCGCTCGGGTACACTCGTTGGTCCCGAGTTCACCCGATCGAGCCTTTCACCTCAGAGCGTGACGGGGTCAGCGCAACTTACTACATGCGCCAAAAGAAGTTTTCACTTCAAGAATCATCACAATCGAAATATGATCGTAAATCCTCGTGTATGACGGCCAAGTCTCGACATGTAAGAGATGGTCACCCGTCCTCGGTAGGACCTCGGCAAGCATTGCTTAACCCTGAAGTACTTTTATTAACACCACAAGCCAACAATATCTTTGCTCATTCAAGTCATAATAATTACACACACACAACGTACGCTATCTTTACTAATGTAATAATCACAGTACTCTCTGTTAGTTTAAGAGCGGATAGTATAGCCAATTTAGCTGAGTTAATTACGTGTAAGGGTCGCCTTGCGAGCTTGACATCGGACACCATACTGTTATGTAGTTGGATAGTTGAGTTACTAGCTATGACGTCATCTCTGTTAAGTTTTGTCCACACTGATGCAGGCGACTTAACTGTTTAAATCACTTTATTTTTAACCGACTTCCCAAAAAGGAGGAGGTTATCAATTCGGTTGTTTTTTTTTTTATGTTTGTTACCTCATAACTCCGACAATTATGAACCGATTTAAAAAAATCTTGATTTATCTGAAAGGATGTACTTGCAGATTGGTCTCATTTAAATTTTATGAAAATCGGTTACGAACTTTGGATTTTAAATCGAAATAGCTGGAATTCGTCTACTTGGATGATAGTTTTATGTCATCCAAGTAATCGTATTTTGCTTGTCTGCGACTTTGCAGTGGTGTTGTTAGGTGTGGGGTATCACTAAAAAGTAAAAAATAAAAGACTTTTAACAAAAAAATACAACCGACTTCCAAAAAAAAACACTACAAAGTAAAAAATAACTTTAATTTCGGAAGTCGGTGTCAAAATACGAAGAAACTAACAAAAACACCGACTTCAGAAATTGAAGTTATTTTTTACTTTGTAGTGTTTTTCTTTTTTTTTGGAAGTCGGTTGTATTTTTTTGTAAAAAGTTTTTTTTATAGCAAGGGTTATAAGCGTTCGGAAACACAAACGCAGGCAGAGAGTTCCATTCCTTTTCTGTACGCATTATGAAAGACGCTTGGAAACGCTAAGTGTGACTTGGTGGAATAGCAACAAGGCAAGGATAGCAGGTTGCAGTGCGTCTGGATGTCCGATGGTAGAAGGGGGCTGGTGGGATGAGGTCGTAGAGTTCTTGGGCACACGTCTCCAAAGTACAATCTGTGGAAGAGCGACAAGCAGGCAATCTTGCGGCGATGAGCCAAGCTGTGTAGCTTGGCATCCACCAGTTTTACGTCTCCAATGAGCCTCTTAGCTCTGCGTTCCATCGAGTCAAGCGCGGCAAGCTGATAACTTGTTTCAGAAACCTTTACAAATTCTTATCTCCAAGGATTCAAGTAATTACCAAAACCTATTAACTTAGATCTACCTTATTACCCAGGTAATGTATTAGCATAGTGATGTTTGCCGAAGAGGCTCAGGACTGATTAGTTTGCAATTAGAGCAATCTCCGCTGAATACAAGTTGCTGCTTACTGATATTAATGCCTTGACAGCGGGCTTGCGTGTGCTGAATTAATGTGAGCAAGTTTTGTTGGGATACCTACTTGATTAAATTTAATAAGATTTGTGGAGAAATGTATGCAAGAGATTTTGAGGCTTCTTCGAATTGATTTAAAAAAATGATTGGTTTGGGTTCCGTACCCAAGGATTAAACGGGACTCTATTACTAAGACTCCGCTGTCCATCCGTCTATCTCTCCGTCACTCACCATGTCTGTATCTCATGAACCGTGACAGTTAGACAGTTGAAATTTTCACAGATGATGTTTTTCTGTTGCCGCTATAAAACAAATACTAAAAAAACAGAATAAAGTTAATATTTTATGGGGTTCCAATACAACATACCGTGTAAGTTTTTTGCTCGATATTGATAGCGGCAACAGGTAAAATATATTCACTCTAAAAAAAAAAACAAATATTTAACGGAAAATAAATCACATCTTTTGTATGTGGGCCCCACTTATCTATACTAATATTATAAAGCAGAAGAGTTTGTTTGTTTGTTTGTTTGGTTGAACGCGCTAATCTCAGGAACTACTGGTCCGATTTGAAAAATTCTTTCAGTGTTAGATAGCCTATTTATCGAGGAAGGCTATAGGCTATATATCATCACGCTAAGACCAATAGGAGCGGAGCAGTAATGAAATATGTTTCGCAGACGACGTTGCACGGGTCAGCTAGTAAAAGATATGATTTATTTTCCATTTTTACAGATAATGGCACGGAACCCTTGCGCGAGTCCGACTTGCCAAGTGCAAGTGCCACTTGCCAAGCCAGCTTTTTATTTAATTTAGTAAGTACTGTCTCACTTCTGAAGAAACGTCTCCCCAATTGCTTCTAGCTATTTTTTCTCGAACCGCCAAGAAAAAATTAAGGGTTAAGAATGCCTGTCTTGATATACTATACTATACTAATATTATAAGGCTAAAGAGTTTGTTTTTTTTATTTGCTTGAACGCGCTAATCTCAGGAACTATTGGTCCGATTTGAAAAATCTTTCAGTGTTAGATAGCCCATTTATTGAAGAAGGCTATAATCTATATATCATCACGCTAAGACAAATAGGAGCGGAGCATTAATGAAAAATGTGACGTAGACGAAGTTGCGTGGGAACTATTTGAGATTATGATTTGAGATTTATTTCTCCGTTTCTCCGCTCCAGTGCCATGCTTCACGTCAAAGGACAGACAACCTAAGATATTCTCTCACTATCATCAAAGAGCCTTATTATAAACCTACAAAAACGTATCCCGATAACAGAGAGCTATCCAATGGACCCACCATTTGTGCATACCGCGTGTATCTGACATCGACGCGCAAACGATTTCCATGGGTCCAGGGCATGATTCTGGACACACTAGTGTTGGAATTTTTCGTCGGTTCTTTTCTCACTTTTTTCAAAGAGTACCACAAATAGGTATCAGCTCAGCTGAGCTGATATCTATTTGTGGTTTTATTCAGATTGCTCTTTATAGTGAAAATAGTTAATTAGTTATTTTTTATTAAAAATCTCATTGGGTTAGGTCAGAATAACGATAATGAGCAGTCTAAAGTAAAAAAAACCCTTGAAAAAATGAGAAAAATGCCGACGAAAAATTCTAAGTCTAGGGTGTCCAGAATCATGCCCCGGACCCATGGAAATCGTTTGTGCGTCGATGTCAGATACATGCGGTAGGTACCTATAGTACAGTCGCCAGCATATTAAGCTATCCAAAAGTAACAAATTTTCCCAGTCAACTTTGAACCTAATGCTGTAGGGATAAAGTTGAAAATCTATTTAAGATATTAGACAGATTTTTGTAGCTTGATGTGCTGACGTCTGTACCTAAGTAAATGTATATAAATGCCTCTCTATTTCAATTCTCCAGACTATTAAAATATTACGCAATATAATATTTTACTATCAAACCCCTTTCTAGGGTTCCGAACAAAAAACGAAACCCTGATAGGATTACTCGGGTCTCTGTCTGTCTGTCTGTCCGTCAGTCACAGCCAGTTTTCTCCGAATCTACTGGACTGATTCTGTAGAAATTTGCACATATGAACTTCTGGGACCTAAATACGGACGCGTTACGTAAATAAATCACTTTTAGTATGGAAATCACTTTCGGGTGTCAAGATAGAAAATTAAAAAAATATTTTTTTTTAAATAATGTTGTTTGACATATCACATGAAAGGGCTTACTGTGAGGGTTTTAATTATATAGATTTTTTTTCATAATTTTAAACAAATTCTTTTGAAGTTATTCAAGAAATTACACCACAAATTAATGACTAATATGACTATTCCCCCTTTTTTTATCTCAGAAACTACTAAGCTTAAAATGAAAAAAAAAATGGATATTATATACCTTTACCTACAAATTACAGGAAAATATACTAGAAGTCTAGTTTTAAAATAACAAGTAAAATAATGAAATTCGTTCGGAACCCTTTGCACGCGATTCCGACTCGCACTTGGCCAGTTTTTTAAAACGACTAGGGATCCTTTTTTAATAAAAAACCATGATGTTACCAAATCTGTAACAAAAAATACGAAAATACAACTTTATTAGGCATATAGTCTTGAGCATCGACGCCGAGTTGCTGGCCTGTCGGTTTTCTATCGTTTACATTTTGGGGAGTGTGCGACGGAATTGCATAACTTAATTCCGCCAAGCCCGTTCCACCATCGGACCACAAGACGTACGGCGATGCACCACCGGTACATGGTGGACATCCCACCTATACGCACAAAACGTTTTGGGAATACATTCATTGTGCGTACAGCTAAGGAGTGGAATTCCCTGCCTGAGTCTGTGTTTCCTGATAGCTACAACCTGGGAGTCTTTAAGTCAAGAGTGAATAGGTTACTTCTAGGCAAGCGTGCTCCACCTTAGACCGCATCATCGCTTAACATCAGGTGAGATAGCGGTCAAACGTACGCCTATAAATATTAAAAAAAAAAAAAAAAAATACAGTGTAACTAGACGTGGCTGAAACGCAGTGTCCACAAAACCTGAGGCAAAATTTCGAAAAAAAAAAAACTAGCAAAACCAAATCCCGTGTCGCACAAAGGTCACATATCGTCAACTGTAATTACTATAGATCATTCTCAATACTACGTAACAGTGACTGGCCCAGCGGCCCAGCTTATACTAACACCAGGAATTCCCATTCGAATCCCATGGCTTTGGCTCGTTTCCACAAATGAAAGGTGCTCTTCTAACAAGAGGACATCCCGCTATGCTCATAGGGTGGAAAACTTTAGAAGGTCTACTTAGAAATTTATTCGTTTAATCTATACATACATACATACATGTAAATAAAATTGGAGTGTCTGTTTATAATATTGAAATAACCGTTTTTTACTACATGTAAACGAATAAAACGGTACATACACCAAAATAACATTATTTACAATTTTGGTCTGTCTGTCTGTCTGTTTGTTCCGGCTAATCTCTGAAATGGCTGGACCGATTTTGACGGGACTTTTATTGGCAGGTAGCTGATGTAATAAGGAGTAACTTAGGCTACGTTTATTTAAGAAAAAAAAAACTAAAAAGTTAAAGAATCGATTAGGCGAAACGAAGTTCGCCGGGTCAGCTAGTTCACAATAATATCAATGTGCCTAGTGTTTTTCCAAATAAATTGGAGTTAGCTTCTTATACACTGTGTTCTTCACGTTATCTGTAAACTTTAGCAATCGCTTCTATAGCTTTAAAAAATCTAAATCAACATAGGATAGTACCTACCTAAAAAGGATTCACTACAAAGATAGATATCTGTAATTTTATTTCATTGAGCTATGCAGTACGAAAGGGTCTTAATGTGGCCTATGTTGCTGCTTAGTGCAATTAAAGTGATAAATCTATCAAATGCTATTTGAATTTCATTTGTTTTTCGGTGCCAATTCGGTTATAGAGGCATGCATATCGGGTGATTTACGTCCAGGTAATTAGAAAAAAAAAAGAATTGATTAATGTAACCATTATATGAAAAATGTTCTGAACATCCGGTCGAAGTTTATATTATATCGTCTGGAACATGGTGTAATGGATTTGCATGAATACTATCGTCGGTTTCAGATAAACGTGCAATAAAGTACATTGACCTTACCGTAACATCTCTTCGTAGATACTAGAACAATAAATTAAGAACTGATTTTCATTATTAGAAACGTAAAGGATCACGATAGAAGTCGATTCAGGACAGCTTTATGTCATTATTTCTGATTTTGATCTTAAGAAAGTCAATAAATGTATGTGGGTCAATGTACTTTATTGCACGTTTATCTGGAACCGACTTTAATATTTTGCATGGAGCGTCTTCTGACCTCCACATCCCAGTATCTGAGTAACATGAAACCCTAAATGAGACTTGAGTCATATTTTCTGCCTTCTTTTTCTTTTAAATTTATAACAACTGTCAAAGATCATCATTTTGAAAGCCGGTGCTTCCCGAGAATCGGAGAAGCCTCAAATTATACTGTGGTGATGTCAGCAGTCCGTGTATGGTCATCAATCTAACCTCGGTAAGCTTGCTTAACCTGGAATAGCAACCCGTGATGGCTGTTATTCATCTGCCTAGCCTTTTCCCAGCTTGTATATTGGGGTAGGCTTCCAGTCAAACCAAATTCAGCTGAATACCAGTATTTTACGTGGAGCTATTGCCAACAAGACCACCACAACCCATTAACTGGGTAACACGATACTCCGTGGCAAGACAGTTGCAAGATATTCTGGCTTCTGACTATCCGTAACGACTGCCAAACATCTCCAAGTGGCAGCCGGGACCAACAGCTTAACGTGCTTTCCGAGGCACGGAGGAAACTCGGTATGTTAAGATGGTCACCCATCCACAGACCAACCTCTGCAAGCGTTGCTTAACATTAAAGATCGACCTGTGCGGCTGTTATTATTTAGCCACGAGCTCCATGCCATGAAATATTTTGCTGGTCCAGTGCTCGACTGCAAAGCTGGACGGCACGGTTGGAGCAGTGGTTGAGCGATCGACTGCTGCGCCGCATGTCGTGGGTTCGATTCCCACACGGAACAAATAATTGTATGGCCTACAGATAGTTGTTCCGGGTCTGGCCGTTTGTGTATGCGACTTTGTATGTTTGTAAACGCACCCACGATACAGGAGAAATTCCTAGTGTGGGGCAACGTTTTTTTTAAAACAAAAAGCATGAACTTTACATATGGTGTTCTGGGTAAGATTCCATGTGTCTTAAAAGGTTCGTTCTCGTATAAAATGTGGGACTGTGGGTAAACTATACATATTTGCTTAGCCAAATTGGAAATACAGGCATGAGTCTGACACTCCTTTCTGCTCCGCCCAAAGCAGGAGGAGTCATTTGACGATATCCCACCCTCAAGCATGATGATGTATGCCTGTATGACAGGCGACGAGATTGTACAACACTTCTAATTTAGCTACGCAATTTTCTAAAGCAAACAACGATTTTCTACCTTCAAAAATAGGTACTTTAGTTTCTGGAGCCAATTTGAGATTGAAAGGGTATCAGGAACGGTAAATATAACCAATATTTTTTCTCACTCTACGATTTCGTTCTATGTAAGCTTGATAAAAACCCGGATGGTACTTCTGTTCATATTTTGTTATGACAGTGAGGTTCAAAATGCGTGTGTTGGGGCAAACTTGGAAACTTATTCTGCTTTAAAACAAACAGTTGGTTTCACATGTATGTAAGATTGTTTGTGTTAAAAATTATTTTGTTATAGTAGCCTTATTGGCAACTACATTTTTGAGCCGTTTGGGGTTGAAACTCTTGGACCGTGGGGTCCGAGTGCTCACGTCCTATTTAAAGATCTTGCAAAACGCTTAGTTGACGCTTCGCGTGACCCAAGAGCTGGCTTTTACCTTGGACAGAGGATAAGCATTGCCATACAACGTGGCAATGCAGCCAGTCTTTTGGGCTCACTTCCAGTCGATAGCGATGGGGACGAATTTTTTGATGCCATTTTTTAGTTAGGAGTTTTTATTTTTTTCTATTTTAAGTGTATATAGTTTGTTCTTTAAATACATTTCTTTTGTTGTTAAATTAAAAAAAAAAAAATTGCATGAACAAATTAAAAAAACTATGCATTTTATGAATGCTGATTCATTGATGACGTAAAAGAAAAAGTATTGATTACTGGCTGACCTGCACAACTTCGTTTGCGTTACATTTTTCATTAATGCTCTGTTCCGACTGGTCGCAGCGTGATGTTATACGTGAGCCTAAAGCTTTTCTCGATAAATAGATTATCCAAGACTGAAATAATTGTTCAATTCGAAGTAGTAGTTCCTGAGATTAGCCAAAGCGGGAGAAGCCATTTTTTTTTTACTTTTGATAGGTACGCGTTTGACCACTATCTTACCTGAAGGTTAGCTATGATGCGGCCTGAGATACAGCACGTTTGCCTAAAAGTAAACTATTCACTCTTTAATTAAGTATCCATAAAAATTGATTGATTTCCGCTGTAAATACTTCCATTTACAGTAGAATCCGTTTTACTCGGCCTATATTGACCAACCGCCAACGAAGTTTGGTTTTCTTATAAAAGTCTTTGTAATAAAGTCGGATAATGACTTTGCTTGCAGTGACATGTCGCTTATGCCATTTTTAATTAATTTTGTCCGTTAAGTGACCGACATGATACCCGGCGATGGGCACGTGGCTTGTTTTAGTTTTGAATCTCAGTGTTTAATTGACAGTTGAACGTCACGCATTATTTTTTGTGAATTCGTATGTAAATGTTTCTCTATTAAAAAAGTATTTACCAAAAAAAGGTTGTTTTTCTTTCACAAAAATGCTTTGAAAGACATCCGCTTCGTATAACGTGTTTGTCAATTTTCTTTTCGATGTCATTATAAATGGATTCCACTGTATCTTCTCTCAATAACGGAAACTAAATAAATCAATGTTTATGGCTAAGGAATGTGACATAATTAAATTTTTTAAAGCTGTGTTTTTTTCAACAAGTAAAGAAAATTAAAACCGACGTATCTTAAACTATATCCCTAAAAAAACTTCACTCGTGCCTCCAATTATCGACCTAATCGCCTATCGATTAACTTCTTTATCCCGTAAAACATAAAGTTCACTTTGGCGTAACGAAACAAGGTCATCCATTGGCTTGGACGAGGGTTCTCGGGGTGATTGTTTTAAATAGCCGTTTTGGGTAAAAGACGTATTTTTTAATGCCTTTCCTTAGTATAGATTAAAATCACATTGATTATACCTTATTATACTTAAAAGCTTATTATGGCATTTTTTTTCTGTTAAAATTTTGTGTAAAATTAATTTGCGTATGAAAACTGTAATAGTATCCAAGGGGGCGAATCAAATGCTACAGCCGGTATATTCTGTGGACATCTCAACGTTTACACTTAGGTGGAGTGAACGACAAGTCAACTGTCATTCCATTTTGTTTGTATGGTTTGACAGCTCAAACAAAAAAACGTGCTAAAATATCAGTTTTTTTTATGATTTTTAAAAAGTTTGTTCAAAACTGTTTTTTTTTTTTTTTTTTTTTTTTTTATACAAAACGGGGAAACTCTTGGCCCAAATCTCACCTGATGGAAAGTGATGATTAGGCCGAAGATGGAAGCGAGTTTCACCCGGAATCCTCTTACACAGAGGAACTGGCTAACATACCTCTAACTGCCGGAACACAACAATGCTGTTAACATTGTTGTTATGGCGACAGACTTAGACATGATGGTGGTAGCTTGCCAGGCGGACTTAGAAGAAGTCCTACCACCAACCAAACCGAGCAAAAAAAAATTGCCCCCGCTGGGAATCGAACCCGGGACCTCTGGGTCTGAATCAGGTGGTATAACCACTAGACCACGGAGGCGGTTAGTGTCACCTGTTTAGCACCACCCGGGGACCACGTGTAGGGATTCCCACGTTCGTGTACTGTGACCCCAGTGCAAACAAAACTGTGTGACTAAAAATAATAAGATTTTTTTGAATACGTTTTCCGCCGATACGCTTTTCGTATGTGCACATTATAAAGACTCACACTGTATATATAAACTATACATACATACAATAAAATACTCAAATTAATAAACTAATAAAACATATTTGAACAGTTGATAAAAACAACTTTTTATAAATGTGCTCTCGAACCTTTGAAGGTGTATCGGCTCGTTAACCTATTGTCATTTGATTCACTAATCAAACTAGTTCAAATTCCACTATACTATGTTAAGTACATACTCACACACAGTCAAAACCACTGCTCACTGTCGATAACTCAGCTGAATGTGGCGCTATAATTAGTGCTGCGTTAAAATTAGATCTGCCTGCCTATAATTGGTGTTTATAATTATCTTGGGGAGTTGGGGTAAGCCTGGTGAGGTATGCGTGCTTTGTTTGAACTATATATGTATGTTGAAGCTTTCTGCTTTCCTTGTTTGTTTCGTACTACAAGGTTTAGAAAAGTTTTTTTTAAATATATTTTTAACAGGCTTCATCTAGTTTAAAATGACCAAAAAAGATTGACGTGTAAAAGTGTTATTTACAACCTACTTACAGAATAAATATAATTTATCATTTGACTTCCCAAAAAGGAGGAGGTTCTAAATTCGGTTGTATTTTTTATGTTTGTTAAGTACCTCATAAATCCGTCAATTATGAACCGATTTCAAAAATTCTTTCGTTTTATCTGAAAGGATATACTTGCAGACTGGTCCCATTTAAATTATATCAAAATCGGTTACGTAGTTTGGATTTTAAATCGAAATTGCTGGAATTCGTTTACTTGGATGAAGGTTTTTGTCATCCAAGTAATCGAAATTGCGTATTTGGCTTTTCTGAGATTTTGCAGTACATTAACACTGCAAAATCGCAGAAAAGTCAAATGTACCACTAAAAAGTGAAAAATAAAAAACAAGTTTTTTTTTATTTGGAAGTCAGTTGTATTTTTTTGTAAAAAGTTTTAATTTAACAATGAAATTAAATTAAATAATGTCAATGTCAATTTTGTTCAAAATTAAATACTATGATGATTAACGTATTTGTTTGGATAAGGATTAATATCATGTTAATAAAAACTTCCTCGGAAATAATGCATTCATTTTAGAATAAATTAGATTTCCATAAAAAGGGTTATAGTGAGGATAGACATATGTTGTGAAGGACTTCTTTTTAGAACTTTTAAAGAGGAATAATTTTATAATAGGTACTTGATTTTTGCGTAATTTAAACCGTTTTCCCGCTTGCAACATTTCTTATTGCTGCTCCGCTCCTATTAGTCATAGCGTGATGTTATATAGCCTATATCCTTCTTCGATAAATGGACTATCCAACGCAAAAAGAATTTTTCAATTCGAGCTAGTAGTTCCTGAGATTAGCGCGGTCAACCAAACAAACAAACAAACTTTTCTGCTTTATAATATTAGTATAGATATTATATTTCGTGCGTAAATGTGTTCAGTTAAAAAGTGATAAACTAGGTTCCGAAGCGTTTCTTGTCATATTTCAGATAAAATTTGGTATTCTTCTGTAAACTTAGAAGACAAATACTATGTAGTTGGTAGTATCTCCTCGCTTCAGACAATGGATTGAACCAGGGCCGGACAACCGATGTAGCATGCCGCGTGATTAAGGCGCGTCCCCGAGCAAAACGCAGCGCTAGCCGTTTTTTGTGCAGTTTTTTGGAGCTATCTACTCTTTATCCAAAAGAAATATCAACTAATAAAAAAGACATTAAATTTCTACATAATCTTGGCTTCAAAATGGTAGATTTTATTTTTTATTAAAGTATAATGTTTAAGTAATCTCCTCACAACGAAACCACAGAAATGAGAAAAAAATACTGAAAACATGCATCTTCTCGAAAACTAACGATTATTTTGATTTTGTACTTACACTAATGGATAAGCAATTTAATTATGAGCATTTTGGTAATATTTTTTTCAAACGACCAAAATTAGATTTTATACCGATTTTGTTCAACATTCTGAGCGTATTCGCTATTGTATCTCTTGCGCTGTTATTGAGGGGGAAAATGTTCAAGGTGATTTGGTCAGGGTACAGCCTTAAGCTACCCGAAACTGTAAATTTTCCTAATCAACTGTGAACCTTTAGTAAAAAGTTGATAATCTATTGATGAAATTTTACAAATTGTTGTACCTTGATGTGGCTGGCGTCTGTACCATCAACCGATGTAGCGTGCTTGGTTTTTTTTAAGGATGGAAAATCATCAAATTACTCCTCCCGCTCTGGGTAAAGCAGGAGGGAGTGTCAGAATCTTACTGACTAAAACCCATCCGTTTTCCTCCTAATGCCCTTCGGTTCCAGGGTCGCGGTGCCTCTTTCAAACAAATTCCGCAACCCCGGCAGGCACTGGCCCTAGTGAGCCCCATCTGCTTTGATGACAACTCTTTGAGGCGCGCGTGAAACACAGCGCGCCGTCGACCCGGGCCTATTCTGATCAGATGGCGAGCCACCCAATGCTCGCCGTCCGCAAGCCGACGCCTACGATGGCTGGGAATCGCCCTACGAATACCGACGCCCGGGGCGCGAGGTCTCCGTCACGTGGTCACGGTCAGCCTCCTCCTTCGCTAGCATTACTGCTTCGCAGAAGGAGATTACCACTTCCCATACCTCTTCGCTCCAGACCATGGATTGAACCAGGGCCGGACAACCGATGTAACGTGCTGCGTGAAAAATTAAGAAAACATTTAAACACATAAATTTTATATATTTGTCTTCAATATCGTCTGTTCCCATCTATAGTACATATTTAGGTTATTTATTACACCCAGGGTAATTGCAAAGTAAAGCTGAAGGCTGAAACCAAACTGTTCAAATAAATCAAAATACAATAGGAATCCTGAACACCTCCAATTATAACAAAGCATAATTTTAGTCTCCAGACACTTAGACAACAGACATAACAAAATAAATACAGAATCGTACCAAAGAAGCAATTTCTCATAAAATAACAAATTTAGTTAAATTCGGGCCTGATAAAGTCCACTTCTGGCCAAAGTAAGTGGGTCCCCGAATTAATTCAGAAGATAACGACCCGCGATAAATAATAGAAACGTTAGCTTTAAATAGAGGGACTTCATAACTTAGCATTGTGCCAAGGTTCCTTTAAGATTTCTTTGTGAGAAAAATCCTTGAATGGCCGGTTTATTTTTTATTCAGTGTAAAATGGGTTTGCTTTTAAGACAGTCCCATTTTTGGGGATTTTTAAGAGAAGATTCATTATGTATGTGCTCTTTTTTAAGAAAATGTAACATATTAAAAATTAGCTAAGAAATAATGAGAGAAATATAGCTTAGTAAATTAGTATATCCAAAAAACAAAATTGAAAGAGGATTTTAATTATTTTTCCGATCTTTTACTCTGAAAAGATATAGGAGTCTTTGCTATTTGTATATCTGTTAAGTTCATGCAATTCTTAGCTGGTCTGGGCAGTAATATGCAGTTTATTTTTATTCCAAGACGATCACTGCTCGACCACTTGTACAACGACACTTACAAGACCATATCTTCACCATCATTTCAGCCAAAAGACTCACACTGCAGGCCAGAGGCCTCACCGTAAGATAGTATTTCCACATCGACTGGTCATGTACATATCAAATACAAGCGTATACGTCACCAGACTTCCAAGTAGGAACAAAATTAATGTTTCCCAACGCAGACGTCGAGGTAAATGGATTTAGTAACTAGGTTTGTCTGGTATGTAAGCTAGACCAGCCACTTGTACCTATTAATTAGTTGTTCCTATACGTACATTGTGTCCGTAAACCCAATTTGTCATTGTCGTACCCTTGTCATTAGCCAACATTTTGGTCTATATTAGGTTCGTACAGGGATTATTATAATCTTCCTTGGACCGACTACTTTTTCTGGCTTTAAGTGTAATAAAGTTTTGTGGGTACATAATTAGTTTGAATTTTCGAAGTACTTAGTATTTGTTTTTTGACGTAGAAGGTAATTAAATTATTTGAATTATTTAAACTTTTATTAAATTTACTATTTTTAATTAAGATCGACTTTCTCATTATTTAATAATATAATATGAGATTCAATCATAAATATGACCTGAGGTTTTAAAAACATATAAATAGGTAACTTTCAGTATAAAAACTGAAAATACATAACAACAATTTGATATAAATTTCTATAGCATAAATGATAAATATATAATTACTACTTTTTACGCCTTTCCTTTCATAGCAGGTAGTACCTAGATAACTGAGGTATCGACCTATTTACATAAAGTTTAAGTAATTCATCCCCTAGGGTTCTCATATCCACACATCTATTCATGTTTGCTTCAGAAATGCAAACCACTAACAGAGCCTAACTCTGTACAGTCGACAAAAAGGATTTGTTGCCAGGCTGTTTAAAGGTCAATTCTCATACTTAAAAAATCCCTCCAAGTGTGAGTCAACGAAGGGCACGATGCAGCTCTCTAGAGATGCAGCCGCTGCCGCTGACAGACAGGCAGACGGACAGACGGACGGAAAGATGGATAGATGGGTGGACAGACGGACAGTAGAGCCTTAGTAATAGAGTTCCGTTGTTTACTCTTTGGGTACGGAACTATAAAACATTAAAATTCAAAACACAATTATTCAAACGAATGCAACTCAAATTCTTTAAAAACTTCTCAAGATAAAACACATTCAATAATCATACAAAAAAAAATTCATTAGGAATGAGTTTACTCGTCGCAGTATAGAAACTCGCGTTTCCTTAAGCTGTTTTCAGACTACGCTATAATGTATAGCATAGAGAGAGTATGTCAATAATATATAGTAAAATACAGTGTGAACGTGTCGCGATATTGGTGTGCTATGAGCTATATACTACATATTATATGCTATTATATTATAGCGTAGTCTGAAAGCAGCTTTATTCTTGGAAATGAAAGCAGACTTAGATTTTTTTCTAATGTGTAATAAGTATCATTAAAACGTTTCGATCATTGCCTAGAAGCGTTAGGTCAAAACTTTGACGTTTTTTATTCTGAGTTGCTATGAATTTTATCTTCATCTAACAAGATTAAAATTTTGCTAACCATACAACTACGTACAGTCGGTAACAAAATCTTCAACCCCGATGTATCTATTGCCCGATATTTCGGTCCTTCGTCTACCCAGGACAAACGGGCGACATTTTGACGTGATGTCACATAGCTTGATGTTTGCCCAGATTGTTTCCTCGATAGAACTTCTGTTAAGGATAAGTAGTTTTGTTGAAGAGATATTTTTAGGATTGCGACGGACAACGCTTTGGGAGATTGTCGTGTGGTATCTTTTAGTTTGGGTTTGTTATTGGTTTTCGTGGAAGTAGGATTGATTTTAGAAAGGTATTTCGGTGAATTACTTTAGTTTCGTTATCCATTTGGTGTGTTCAATTATGGTATGTCAATAGTTTCTGTTAATACCATAGTATATTTTTATTTTATTTTTGACTAGCTTCTGCCCGCGAATTCGTTCGCGTAACGTGATGATATGTATGCCTTCCTCGATAAATGGGCACATATTACTGAAACTAAAAGAACTATATAACTGAAAGAATTTTTCAAATAGGACCAGTAGTTCTTGAGATTAGCGCGTTCAACCAAACAAACAAACTCTTCTACTTTATAATATTAGTATAGATGGGTTTTCTCTTGACTCTATAGTCTTGGTCAGAGATGACAGAGACAAAGTCTATGATGGCGCGAGCTTACCCAGAAGGAAATGAATTATTATTTAACATAATAATTATATCGCCTGAATGTTAACGTTGTTATTATTGTCGGCGGCCATGTTGTGGGCTGGGCGTGCGCATAGACAGACTACAATTGGGCACGGCAGTACGAAGTACGATGCAATCGATGCATGGATTTAGTTTGTGCTTTTTTATGTTTTTTTTTTGTGCGTACAGCACAGATCACAAAACTCTTTTGAGTTGTGTGTGCCAGTGCCACTTTGTGTCAGGCGTGTTCTCATCGCCTGCGCCTGCGCAACACCACATATTATAGTGTATATTTTTATCTTTATTTTTTATTATTACTTTTTTGTTTTTGTTTTTATTTTGGTTTGTGTTGCCTCATATGTACAGATTTAATGCTGCCCCGGCAGACGTCTTTCTGTCAGCGACGGTCGTCGCTGAAAATCAGCGCTGGGGCTCTGTTTCGCACACGAGTCCCAGCATAATGCTGAGCGATGACCGTTTTACGTAGAGGTGACGCATATTGTCCCAGTTTTTTTTGTTATTTTTAGTGTAGTAAGTGTTTTATACCTATGCGTCATGCTTGGCGTAAATAAACTATTTTTCTTTCTTTCTTTCTTTCTTTCTTTAACTATACTGACTATTTAATTAATCATAAGTGAGTATAGACAGCACGCAAAAGTTTTTTACTTAAAGGAGCACCACCTTATGATCCAGGTTTAACCCGCCACTGACCACCACTGACAGATGGACGCACCATGGATGCATTTACATCGTTACAAGGGCTTGTAGGCTTAGACGCGCGTCAAGAATTTGGTTTGTCTGGTCTCCTCACAAAATTTTATCATTTGCCTAGCCTTTTCCCAACTATATCGGTCGGCTTCCAGTCAAATCTGATTCCGCTAAATACCAGTATTTTGCGTGGAGCGGCTGCCTACCAGATTTCTACAACCCATTAACTGAAGAACACGGTACTCCTTGGCAAGACTGGTGTCAGATTTTCTAGCTTCTGACTATCCGTAACGACTGCCAAAGATCTCCAAATGACAGCCAACAGCTTAACGTGCTTTCCGAGGCACGGAAGAAACTCAGTATGTTAAGATGATCACCCATCCACATACCAACCTCGGCAAGCGTTGCTTAACCTTGAAGATCGACCCGTGCGGCTGTTATTATTTAGCACCGAGATTCTCATAATTTTCTAATATTGAAGGATAAAATATAGGAAAACACAAAAACCTGATCAGTATTCAGAATATTCCCGACAAAGACATCGAGGTTAGACGTCGATCGGTTCACGTAATATGATAAGATGGACCTTGATAGAGCTTTCACTAGGTCACGAGTCCTAAGGACAGCGTGATCCAATTGAGACCTAGACATAACACTTTCTCAAGGTCACAAAGGATTACTTAAGTAACTTAATAGTTAAGGGAGTGACCAGACAGCAATACGTAATTTAAATATGAATGATGAAACATTTGACTTTGAAACAATTTAGTAATAATTTAATTCAACTTTGTAACAATTTATTATTTACTTGCATATCCCGTTCCGTAAAAAATTTCGGGAAATCCTTTGTTAGTGGTACCCTTTTTAGGGTTCCGTAGCAAAATGGCATTTCATCAAACCCATAACCCATAACGTGTGGGGTATCTATGGATAGGTCTTCAAAAATGATATTGAGGTTTCTATTATCATTTTTTTTTGACTCAACTGAATAGTTTGCGCGAGAGACACTTCCAAAAGGTAAAATGTGTGTGTCTTCTAAACTAAGAGAATGATAAAACTAATAATAATAATAATAATAATAATAATAATAATAATAATAATAATATCCTTGGACATTTCACTAAAACTAAAACTGAAATAATAATATAATTATGATGTACATTACCATGTACACTTCCACCGAAAATTGGTTTGAACGAGATCTAGTAAGTAGTTTTTTTTAATAAATCATAATAATTATTATAAAAAATAATTAATTATAATTTATAATAATCGTTATAATTTATTTTTAGTTAAATTTCATAAATCGTAAACCGCACCTACAGGTTTGTACGAAACCCTCGGTGCGCGAGTCCTACTCGCACGTGGCCGCTGTTTTTTTTTTAGGATGGGAAATCATCAAATGACTTCTCCCCTCCCGCTGTGGGCGGAGTGGAAGGGAGTGACAGACTTTTATTGACTAAAACCCATCCAATGCCTGTTAATGGTATAATTTAAATTAATGCATTGAGTTTTCAGTGGCGTCTGTTTCTGTGTTTCTTTGCTCATTTTTTTTTAAATACTCAGCTGATTTTGACACGGTTTCATTTGTTAACAAACGATAAACTTTTCCAGTCTAGCTTAATACTCTTGATCGGAACCACGGAACAGAAAAAAACTGTTGTTTTCTGTTCCGTGATTGGAAACATATTTAAACTCCCCGCGGCTACTAAGAAATTATACCCGAAAACACAAACCCTCCTGGAAATCGAATACACGACCTCATGTTCTTGCCAGGGGGGCAGATATTTTCGAAAGAGTCTCCGCGGCCCTGGAACGCAAAGAACATTAGGATGAACACGGATGGGTTTAAGTCAGTAAGAGTCTGGCACTCTCTTCATCTCCGCCCAGAGCGGAAAGAGCCGACCTCATGCTCAGCAGTAACTTACCGCTTGCATCATTTTGCCTAGCTTTTTCCCAACTATATTGGGGTCGGCTTCCAGTCAAACCGGATTCACCTATATATCAATATTGTATATGGAGCGGCTGCCTACCAGACCTCCACAACACGGTACTCCTTGGAAAGACTGGTGTCAGATTTTCTGGCCTCTGACTATCCGTAACAACTGTCAAAGATCTCCAAATGACAGTCGGGACCAACAGCTTAACATGCTCTTCGAGACATGGAGGAAACTCGATATGTTAAGATGGTCACCCATCCACAGACTAACCTCGGCAAGTGTTGCTTAACCTTGAAGATCGGCCTGTGCGGCTGTTATTATTTAGCCACGAGCTACTCCGCTTACCGCTTGCAATCCCTCAAAAGTCTCATTACTATTGCCACTTGCAATATTACTTCAATCGTCCCCTAAATCAAAAACCCAACCAGGTATAATTAACAAATGCTGCTTCCATCTTAGTTGAGAGTTAAAATATTTACATTCTCCAAGCAAACAGTGTTAGTTGCTGCCCCTGGGGTACCATTGAATTAAGCTCCGTGCCGTGAGCCTTGTACCGGTATATTTATGTTGTACACCTATGTTTCCGTTGGGGGGATTATGGGTTTCGGGTCCAAGGTTCGAAGGAAGTTGGTAAGATTATATGTGGAACAAGGCATGTTATTGCAGAACCTTTTGGATAAAGACAAGACAAGTTTGTCTAAGACGAATTTAGATATTTTGTGAGGGTTTTGAAACTTGTAGGCAAGCGTGCTCCATCATCGCGGACAAACTTATGCCTAAGCCTATCAATAGTCAAAAAAAAAATACTCTCTGTGTTATACTAAGAGTTTCTACTCCAAGTCCGAATTCATGCCCGGTTGACGGCAAAAGACCACGCCACCGTTAGACGTAAACATCATAAATAATGTGAGTGTATCTCTTTAGTGATAAAAGTGCTTATTGAAGCAAAATATTGCAAGCGGAATTCAGTATCTCAAATATTTTTTATAAAACCTCTATCTTCATTTTGGTTCCATTTCTAAACAGAAAAGAAAAACCCACAACAATAACCATGAAAATGTTATTCCGAAAACTAGCAGCCTAACGAAATCACCCAACTCATAACAATCTATACGCTCTATTGCTATCCCTTACACTCCCACCACTTAATACACATCCACCCATCCCTCTCGCCAAAATTTAATCAGACTACAGCCAAATTAAATGACAGTATCGTAATGAAATCAAACCCGTCAAACGGGTATATCCACAAATTATTTGATAAAATGGCGAAATCATGCGCTCGTTAATAACAGATGCCCCTTTATGTCAATGATTTATTAGCGGTTTAAATCGTGACGTCATTATCGCAAATGACACGCATACCGTTGCAGCGATAGCTTTGATGTCAAAAGCTTTTGATAGTTTGGGCGTTCACTTGTGTGGGTGATCACCCACACAAAGTGCAACACACAACAAGTCAACACTCATTTACAATCGTACATCTAAACTATTCGAATGAAACTTATTTTTTTGTATGTTTGCAGAAGGGGCTTCGAAGCCATAAGGGTGGGTCTTCGAGGCTAAGCAACGATTGCCAAGGTGGATGGAAGACCAGTAAGGGCATACCGACATTCCTCCAAGCCTTGGAAAGCTCGTAAGCCCTTGGTTCCGGCTGTTATGTCAACAGCCAGAAACTCATTTTTGGCATCCGTTCGTGAGCGGCTGGATAAGACATGGCTGGACGTGGATCACCGTGTTGCCCAATTTCTCACAGGTCATGGCAACTTTAAGAGTAAATTATTTTCCTTTAGGCCTCGCCTTTATGTTAATGTTAGTTAATGTTCTACAGCTGACCTTGAATACGAACAATCCGCACATCACATCTTTAGGGAGTGTATCCTTTGGCAGACAACGTAATATTATGTTAGATAGTATTCAGGTTACCTCTGCAGTATCACCATACGGACCTTGTAGAAACCAGAATAAATTCCGTGCGTTCGAGCAATTTCGCCATATCTATTACTGAAATCAAAAGTAGCTCTCAATTTAGGACCCATTAGTTTCAGTGTTAATATGTAATCCGTGGTGCTTGGCAACTGGGCTTATCCCAGTTGTATATGTCCCTTGGTACCTATTGGTCTAGCTCTATTCTGTCTCCTGCTTGATAAAGAGGGAAGTGAAAATTATAAGTAGACATTATTTATTTTTTCCCTATTTCTCCGCTGTACTTTTCAGATTAATTTCGTTGCGAGATTCAAAACTGGTGAATCGTTTCTTCCGGGACTTATCGAGCTTCATTGGCTCGGTGTTTTTTTGGTGGTCGCCAATGTTGATTCTGGCTTTCAAGAGCTGCAGTGGCTTGAAATGTGTGGCGGGCTTGTCCCAAAAAAAAAGCAGAAAATTATGTAGCATTTTTGCCAAAGCCTATCGCGTAATCTGGTCACTCATTTTTGAAGGTCAAAAGACAGTCTTTCCATGATAAATGCACTCAACTGGATTCACTTACAATGGCCTAGTCTGGAGCCGACCCCAATATAGTTGGACAAAGGCTAGGCAGATGTTTGAATGTGAATGATGCTAGAAGGATCGGACAGGACCGGTGCATGTGGAGTCGCTCCAAAGTATCTTAAACAGCAGTTCATGTCATTCGGTGGAAATAACTCCAATAGTATAAAATAACTAAACGCATCATGTAAATTCTTTGTGAGAAAGTTCTTGAGAACTATGTCTGTAAGCTACGTTCATCACAGTATAATGCAAGGTTTTATTAGAATAGGCCAAAAAGCTAGTCCTGACTATATTCATGACAATATAATAAGTCGTATTGAACAGCTGGATACAAAATTGCGTTACTAGTAAGCATGAAAGGGACATGCAAATAAATCTCTTTCACACTTACTGGCAAAGCGATCTTCTATCCCACTCTACTCAGCTGTCAAATCCGACTTTTTAGATTGTCATGAATTGTTATGAATTCGAAAGTGTTGTTTGTAACGCTTTTACGCCTAAATAGCAAAAACGATTATGATAAATTTTACCCTGGAAAAGGTATTTTTGGCAAATTAAAACTTGGAGTCGAGTCAAGCCGCGGGCATAAGTTAGTTTTCTATATTTTATGACCAATAGAGAGTGTGCGGACTGTGTTAGAATACTTCAATGTGTGTGTGTGTGTGTGTATGTATGTAATTGCCTTTTCAATTGCCCATTGATAGAATATCAGCCTAGCAAATAGTTCTCGTTTGTGGAAACATTTAATGTTGCGTAGTGTCAATTAACAATTTTACACTGATTGAAACTGTTTGATCTGGCGCTGTTAGTAAATTAATATCAAATTGTTTGTCGACGGTAATAATATGTTCATGTCTTTTAGTTTTGATGAAATCTTTGCGGTATAAATTGTTAGATCTATTTTACTTGGCATAATCGCTTTTTATAAATCAACAAAATTTGATAAAAAAATATATCTCATCTGGTCAATGACTTCCCACTGTCACCCCTACCATTTCCTTTCTTTTCTGTTTTTCAGTATTTTCAATTTTTTTCTTATCTTTTTTGTATCTCTCTCCTTTCTCTTCTTTCTTTCCTTTATATTCTTTCTTTCATTTTTTAAGAATCGTTATTCATTATAAGTTTTTTAACTTTCGTTTTTCGAATACAGACTTCATTCCAATTTTCTTTATCCAAATTAGCTCCGATCCTCAATCAGCCAGTTGAGTGAACGTAAAAGGAGATAAATCCGGGAGGCAACGTGACACGCTTCAGTTTTCACTTAACACGGCGCAGATACCATCGGATACCATTTCCTGATGCAAGCGGGTGTTGGCGTTGGTTTCCACTGCTTGAAGTTATTGAGTCTTTTGATTTCTATATTATTTTCTGTTACATAAATAACGTCGAGAGGTTACTAAAGATCGTCACTCACTGGACACCTGAGGAAGGCTGTCGTCGTCGTGGTTGACCGCGGCGCAGGTAGTGTGACGATTATATTATGTTTGCGGGAAAACTTGGCCCAAGATTGCTCAGGATAAAGAAGTTTGGAAGGCCTTTGGTAGGCCTTTGCCCAGTAGTGAGACACCATAGCAGGCTTACAGAAAATTATAATAAGCGTCGTTAGAAACACACATAGGGAAATCATCCAATGACTTCTTCCATTCTGTCCGAAGCAGAGAGGAGTGTCAGACTCTTAAACTGCTTTCAGACTACGCTATAATCACACTCATAGCAAGGCAACATCGCGCACCATACATTGTTATGGACACGTTCACACTGTACTATACTATATATTATTGGCAATGTACGGAGCGCGAAATTTTTGTGCTGTGAGCTATATATACTCTATGCTATATATTATAGCGTAGTCTCAAACCAGCTTTACTGACTTAAACTAATCCGTGTTCCTCTCCTAATTCCGTTTGCATTCCAGGGCCGCAGTGACTCTTTCGAACAAATTCCGCAACACACACCTGAAAAGAAAGAATAATATTACTGCTGTGTGAACTGTGTTGGTCACATGTTGAAGTCCAGAGACAGTGCGGGGAGATATGGATGGCCTTGAACATGCAGACACAGGAATCAGACCCACGACCAGATTTAGTACACCATAACAGAAGGCCAGGAGCTCGTGGCTAAATAATATCATTCGCACGGGTCTATCTTCCAGGTTAAGCAACGCTTGCCAAGGTTGGTCTGTGGATGGGTGATCATCTTAACATGCTGAGTTGCCTCCGTGCCTCGGAAAGCACGTTAAGCTGTTAGCCCCGGCTGTCATTTTGTACATCTTTGGCAGTCGTTACTGACAGTCAGAAGCCAGTTGATCTGACTCCAGTCTTGCCATGAAATACCGTGTTACCCAGTTAATAGGTTGTGGAGGTCTGGTAGGCAGCCGCTCCGCGTAAAATACTGGTACTCAGCTAAATTCGGTTTAACTGGAAGCCGACCCCAATGTAGTCGGGAAAAGACTAGGCAGGTGATGAACAGAAGGCCAATTCACTAATTTTTAAACAACTTTCGCATTCGCATGTCAATCGCAAACTGTCAAAATAGCATTAATTTTCATACATTTTTGACAGATTGCGATTGAGATGCGAATGTGAAAATTAGTAGAATTGGCCCTGAGTTGTCAAATAAGCTTTATACATTTTGAAAACTAAACAACAATACATGATGTTAGCCGCCATTAGGTAAGTTTAGTGTAAGAACTCCTATTTCTTACCGTGGCATGGTCTTAAAATAAACAATCACGATTAAATATCATAATAAAGAGCGCTTAGTTTTTGTTACCTCAAACCTAACTTCAACTCCTGAACTAACTAACTAATTTTCACTTCCAGTTTCATCAGAAATCCCGTGACGTCAGACAACGAACCCTTATCTAGCCGATGTTGGGATCATCGACACGAAACGGAACCGTCAAATAAGTCCGTTTAACTCACGTCGGATTAGCCAATACATAGTTTTTCTAATACAGGACACTGTGCCAGGATTTATGTACAACTTTCGCATTCGCATGTCAATCGCAAACTGTCAAAAAAGCCTTAATTTTCAAAAAAATTTGACAGATTGCGTTTGAGTTGCGAATATTAAAATTAGTAGAATTGCCACTCTGGTTGTAACGGAAAAATGTGGTCATACTAAATTTAAAACTGTTTCTGCCTACGTAAATGAACAACTTTTTCAAAAACACCAAAGACTTCCAATACAAAAAATTCATGCAAAGTTTTCATCACCTAATAGGAAAGTAATTTTTTGTATATTTTAAAATATATATGAGACGGATGACTTTCAGGTTTTGCTTCTGTGTTACACCTTGTTTTTTATAAAAATAGTAACTTTCTCTCGCGACTGCGTACCTACACACAACTGTCAAGTCTGTCGCCATAACAACAATATTAACAGCATTGTTGTGTTCCGGCAGATAGAGGTATGATAGCCAGTTCCTCTGTGTAAGAGGATTCCGGGTGAAACTCGCTTCCATCATCGGCTTAATCATCACTTTTCATCAGGTGAGATTTGGGACAAGAGTTTCCCCGTTTTGCATAAAAAAAAAACTTCGATATTTAAAAAAATCCTCTCTCAGTGCTCTCCAAGGAACATACATATTCGACGTCCAGCAGTTTCGGCTGTGCGTTGTCTGTCAGTTGCTTATCAGCAATTAAGAATTTTATATATTAGGATAAGATAATGATAGTAGAATTTGCCTTCGTCCCGAGGCAAATTCTACCTTTAATTTTTTTTTCCCATTTTTTTCACAAATAGTGAGATCCACATCTGTGATTGCAAGAGTCTATATCTTTTACTTGTTGCAAAGTTACGCTGAAACAGTAAATAATAATATTCGAGCCAATTTTCCCAACTCAAACTTCTAGAACACGCTAGCCCTTGAAGTCAGGGGTTTACTTTCTAAGCTCGAAGTCTTTAGTTTCGGTGTTAGGGTGCCTGTCCATTACAGCGGCAACGCAACGGACGCAACAGAGAAAGGACATTGCTCATCGCCCATACATCGTTCGCCTAAGAACCAACAGAGACGTGAATTTACTATCTGTGTTTTAAATAATGCATATGCTCGACTAAAACTAAATTAAAATCACGGACACTTGCCAGAATTGTAAAATGTCTAAAATGATTTCGGATTTTGAGGTTATAAAACATACCAAACAATGAAACATACAAAATGGAATAAGATCCCAGAGCTGCCAGACTTTTTATCTCACCAAAAAATGTATTGAGTAGTGTTACTATGTTCTTCTAACATACGAAAGCGTGGTAAGTTAGGTCGACGGCCGTACATCAAAGTGTCAACTGTCATTTCATCGACTGTCAGTGTCAATAGTGTTCGTGTCATACAGCGCTTTAATCGCTTTACTATTTTTGTAGGTAACTAAAAATCTTACAGCGCTGAGAGAGCTTTGTTTCATTTTAAAATAATGGCGCCGGGTTATAAAACCTAAGTGAGTTACTTTTTAAAATGGTGTCGTAATTAAAAAGTGTCCGTTCTATTCTAATCAAAAAATGTAATTTAAAAAAATAACTAGGAATAATAGTAAAGGTTTCGCATGTGTTGATTCATAGGCCACTTTTTACCATGTCCTTTTACCCGATGTAATTGCATAAAATCTCCTCACCACGTGAGTCACTGACATTTTGACTGACATGATTTGTTAATAGTATTTTCTTCGTTTAACAAATGGACAGGCACGCTTAGTAACGGGAATTTTCTATTCCGTATCACCTACGGACTTATAATTTGAATTTTAATGTCATTTCTGACCTAGACCAGAGCAAAAAAAAAATATATAGTCATAGTCATTCTTAGTGGTTAGGTGATACGTTATAGAAAATGCCCGCAACTAAGCCCAAAACTACGGACTTCGGGCTTATAGAATAATCTCCCAGACACGTCAATATTCAGAAATATCTATCAGTACAATGTCAAATAACAAAGTACGAATAGAAGACGAACACTTTTTTCTTTCGAAACTGTCAGTTGTAGACACGGCTGATTGATTTATTGGCTTTCTTCACTTATATTAGTTTTTTTGTAAGTTCTCAGTTACAAGGTCTTTCATATTTTCTTTGTTCTATTCAAAGTTTATAGCTTTTGTTGATGAAGTTTGATGAAATATAGATCGCAGTATTATAAAAAGTTACCTTTGTTTTATGTGAGTCTACCGGTGGAACGATAAATGTTTGTCATTGTACTTGCCAAAATTTGCGATTCATTTAACTTTATAAAACACTAGCTGACCCACGCAACTTCGTCTGCGTCATATTTTCCATGAATGCTCGGCTCATTTTAGTCTTAGCGTGATGATATATAGCCTATATCCTTCCTCGATACATGGGCTATCTAATACTGAAAGAATTTTACAAATCAGACCAGTAGTTCCTGAGATTACCCCCTACATACAAACTTACAAACAAATGTTACCTCTTTATAATATTGGTATAGATAATATTAGTATTGATTTACTTCTCAATATGACTCAATAAGCGCTGTGGTAGGCGCGAGTTAGGGACTACTCACACTTATTCAGCTCCATTTGCATTTCGCGGAACGATTTTGGTCACACTTATACAGTTCTGCTTCTATCAGCCGCGTACAGCATCGTAAGAATGAGCAGGCGGCAGCGGCAAAACAACGCTGAACTCTATCTATAGCACTCACATAATATGTAGTAACACATTTGACCTCATTGTATACTTGTTTACCGCGAAAGCTGAATAGACAAGGAAAACTGAACGAATGCGTATGCGTCTGCATACAAAACCGTCGTTTTCTATGGACATGAGCTGAATAGATCTGAATAATTATGAGTAGTCCCTTATTCTTGCAGTAAAGTACATTGACCTGTACATGATATCCCTTCGTGAATACCCGAAGAATACAATATGAACCGTTTTTCATTACTAGAGAATGTCAAGGATCACGATAGGAGTCGACTCAGGACAGTTTAAGTCTTTATTTCTGTATTTTTTATAGATTTAGTTGATGAAGTTTGATAAAATGTACATCGCAGCTTTATAAAAAGTTACCTTTGTTTTATGTGGATCGGTGTCACGATAATATATTGGCAAAAACATCAATCTCAGCCTAAGGCAAATACAATGGTATTTGCTAAAGGTAATTCATTTGTATATACCATTAACTCCAAAATATGACTAGATAAACTTTTCCTTCTTTTGGCCACTCTAAATTATAGAAAGAAGAATTAATATATTTTATAATATTTTATACTTGAAACTTAAACTGACAGTGTTCTTTTTTCTATTACTCGGAGAAGAATCACCTAAATAAAATCAGAGGTTTCTAATGAAACTTTTGTATTAATATTTCGAACACGTCTACGATCATCTTTTGAATATAAAAAGGTCAATTCTCGTACTTAAAAAGCGTTCAAATTCAACTCGCAATATCTTCTCAGCTACTAATCAATATCAATAACAAGGAAATTAGAGGTGATTTGACAGCGACTGTGATGTGAATGTTCCTTAATAATGCAACAGTTGAAATCACGTAAGAAGGCATTAAAAACAGTACAATTCATAAATAGTATCCACAGCCAGTCAATTTCATCTGTTAAATTGAAGTCGTTACCATGGAAACAGAATTAAATACCGTTATTTACTTCCACTACACTCAAATCACTCGACAGAGCACTCAAATCTCTTCACACCCCACTACATACATACCACATTAGTGGCACCGTAATCCTTGCGACTATCCCTCGGACTATTTCTGGGACAGATACAGTTACCAAATATATGAACAATCAATCTATCGGTGGAAGCTACAGAGCACTAAATAACTAGAGAAGTCGTCTAAACTAATACTGGAAATAAAATGGTTTGTTTGTTTGTAACAGGCTCTAGAAAGTCTGATAAGAATTAATTGATTAGGACGGCATGGTTGGCGCAGTGGTTGAGCGATCGGCTGCTGCGTCGCGTGTCGTGGGTCGTTTCCCGCACGGAACAAATATTTCTATGACCTGTGAAAGTTGTTCCGGGTCTGGCTGTTTGTGTATGTGACTTTGTATGTTTGTAAACGCACCGAATTTTACAGTGTGGGGAAATGTCTTAAAAAAAAATTCTATCACTAGTTGAATGCTATTAAAATTGTTTACTGCCATAGGTTACTTTTTATTAAAAAAAAAAAAATAACATCCCTATGGACTCAGAAACGAGAGCCAAGTCGCGGGTTATAAGTTAGTAGAGTTACTTATAATATTCATGCCCGAGCAATTTGCGCTAAGCACAAGTGTCAGTTGTCATAGCCATAGTTAAAATTAGGTTTTACTGAAATTACCTGCTTGATGTGGCAGCACTCTCTGCCTGCGTCTTAGTTTCTGAATGCTTACAATCCTAATGTCTTCAAAGCTAGAGTGAACAGGCTTCTTCTGGGTAAGCTCACTCCATGGTAGACTTTGGCTCTGTCATCTCTGACCTAGAGTCAAAAGCAAATCAGGTCTAGGAACGTGTTCAAATGCATACATGTTTTGATACTAATTTCAGTGACGTTAACGTCAATGAAACTAATATCAAAACATGTCTACGTTTTAAAAGTATCCTATTACCTCTAGCTTAAGTGAGGTTATTGGTGGCGTGAATTTTCCTGAAAACTTATATAATCACGGGCCGACAAGTTTACGAGTAAATAGTTATATATACATTCAGGTACCTTGAACACATGCCATTGCGGTCGTGAACAGTTTCAGAGAACACTTGATTCTCACAAAAAGTTTGGACAATGCCGTCCCTAGCAAGTGGCCGCTGAGGCATCTTGATGCTCTGTGGTCGATGCTATCAGATTTCCAAACGCGTTGTCGGGAAATTCGACTTATTTGCGGACGAAATTTTCCGCCATCTTGGAAAAGGGTCGGCTGATAGTTCTGTTTAAATATGTCATGCTTCTAACCTCTTATGGGTTCCTAGTACTTTTGTCGAGATTTCACTGTCTTTTCTAATGAATTTCAATATTGATTGGATTATGGTAACAAAATACAGTTAGTTGTTAACAAATTCAGAACTGAATTTGTCTGGTTTTCAATTCGTGGAATGGGCAACGTGTCCATTAGTTATGGCAGCCGGAATAACTCGAAGTCTGATAAAATAGGTTCGCCTAGTGTACAGGCACATCCGTCTATCCCTCCAATGAATACTGTGGTGACGAGACGTAATTTTAAAATTATTCAGTGTAATAATGTGTGTTATTGTGTGTTGTGTTGTTAGTGTGTTATTTAATGTTTTGGGGGCCGAGTCACCCGCGTCCGTAGGAGAATACCCTTGAGCGAATCCCTACACGTGGTCCCCGGGTGGTGCTAAACAGGTGACACTAACCGCCTCCGTGGTCTAGTGGTTATACCACCTGATTCAGACCCAGAGGTTCCGGGTTCGATTCCCAGCGGGGGCAAATTTTTTGCTCGGTTTGGTTGGTGGTAGGACTTCTTCTAAGTCCGCCTGGCAAGCTACCACCATCATGTCTAAGTCTGTCGCCATAACAACAATGTTAACAGCATTGTTGCGTTCCGGCAGTTGGAGGTATGATAGCCAGTTCCTCTGTGTAAGAGGATTCCGGGTGAAACTCGCTTCCATCTTCGGCCTAATCATCGCTTTCCATCAGGTGAGATTTGGGCCAAGAGTTTCCCCGTTTTGTATAAAAAAAAAAAAAAAAAAAATATCAAAAATCTAATTGCAAAAGTTGTATTTATTACCAGAGTTCAGTTCTCAAAACTGGCATTATATTAAATCATAGAAATTCATCTAGCTATTTCGACCTACTAAACGTATTCCGATGACAACATCAAAGGGAATACTAGTTTCGATTCATTAAACATTACGCCTTTGATGAAACATTTCAACTGGCGACAATATTTGCCAATAGATCATACGGTGTAGGTAGGGTTGCCACCTTATTTTTGCAGATAAAGTACATTGGTTATTATAGGTAGAAAAAATAAAACTACTTGTATTAAAATAAAGTACAATTTATTTTTTATTATTATTATGTTTAAATACATATTTTTGATTACTTTTTGCGTTTTGTATCAAATTAGTATCTCTACTAAACAATTGCACAGCATCTTTACAGTCTATATTTAAATAAAAATAGATAAGTAATTCGTTTTTATTCAAATTCAGAGACGCTTTATTTCTTTTTTATTGCCATTTGCTATTTATAACAGAGAAAACTCTCTCTGCGAATGCTGACGTTGCGGGAATAGCTAATAAAAAATAAATGACTTTAAAAACAATCTAAACACTCGCTCTTATCTCTCTCTCTCTTCGCTCTTATTAAAACACTTGCTGCCATTTTTGTGCAGTTGACAGTTCAGTAAAATCCTTAGAAGTACATAACTCATTAGTAAGTTGATTTAACAAAGAAAATTCTCCATTTAGATATCCATATCCTAAAGAATTATAATATTTATTTTTATAATTATTTATTTAATATTTTATTATAAAGTACTGGTGGCAACCCTAGGTGTAGGCCAGCCCAATTAGCATAGAAACGACACAGATACCTGGTCTATTTACTTTCGATAGATATTTTTAGATAAAAAAAGCACCAATATAGTGAAATCGTTACGACGATCGGTACTCGCTTGCCAATCCAAGCCGAATGCAAATAGTTCGTCACTTAAGGGGAAGGTTTTTCTACTGCTTGTGTGAGATGAGATATCGATCGGTTATTGTAGCCCAAGAAAAATTTAAATGGAACCAATCTGCAAGTATATCCTTTCAGATAAAACAAGAATTTTTCAAATCGGTTCATAATTGTCGGAGTTATGAGGTAACAAATAAAAAATAAAAAAATACAACCGAATTGAGAACCTTCTCCGAAGTCGGTTAAAATAGCAAGGGGCTTTCAAATAGCTGAGTATGTAGAAATGACACCAATTTGAGTTATTGCATTAACCTTTTTTGTATGGGTAATCATCAAATTATTGTAATCAAAACATTTCTTCTACTATATCACATATAAATAAACTCCAATTCCTCATTATATATATATTATAACGGTCACTTCAGCAGAATCAGAAAGCGCATCAAGCGTCCGTCACTGTCATATTTTCCAATCAACCTTGAACCGTATGCGTTTGCGACAGAGATGAAAATGAAATTTGACAGATTATTGTGTGGTTAATATTATGATTCTAATATGATTCTGCTAAAGTGGCCTTTCTACACCCGCTGATCCGATTACAATGATGCCTGTAATGTTACAAAGTTAAAGATCTTTGTAACATAGACAGCATAAATGTTTCTGGTTTTGTTTAGTTTTTTAGTTGATGTTTTATTTTCATAGATTACATAATATTCATTTTTTATTTTCATACATTTCATAGATGTCATATTTATTTAGATTTTGAGTTTTATTTTATTTTGTGTGTCGCTTCTGGCGGAGTAAATGCATTTTCTTTCGTTTTTTTTTTGTAAAACAGAAACATATTTTACCATCGATAAATGACGTGAGCACAAGCTAGTCTTTGATATATTTAGCAATTTTCCGTTAAGCGAATTATGTTACTTACAAGCTCATCGCCTCGACTTTGTACGCGAATATACTTCATACGCGCATAATTAGCCTTCCTCATGAATGTGGCTATCATATTCAAAAAAACTGGCGAGTTGGACTCGCGTGCAAAAGTACCGAACTAATTTTACTGTCTGTAGTAGTGCAGACTTCTTACAGGTTTTCCTGTAATCTTTAGCTTTATCTGCACTTTTTCAAAATTTTAGGCTCAGTTTCGGAGATAAGGTGGGGGAATGGTCATTTTTGGTCCAATTTATTGAACAACTTAAAACATATTTATTTTAAATTTTGAAAAAAATATTAAAACTCTCACAGTTAGTCCTTTCATTTGATATGTCACACGATATAGTTTGTTTTTTTTTTCTAATTTGACCCCAAAAAGTGACCCCCATACTGATTTTTTTTTTATTTACGTAACGCGTCCGAGTTTGGGTCACAGAAGTCTATGTGACAGACACAAGAGTGATCCCATAAGTTCCTTAGGGTTCCTTTTGTAGCGGATGTTCAGAACCCTAAAAGAGGTGCTTGTGGCTTAATAATAACAGCTGCACAGGTCGATCTTCAATTTTAAGCAACGCTTGCCAAGGTTGGTCTGTGGATGGGTGACCATCTTAACATACCGAGTTTCCTCCGTACCTCGAAAAGCACGTAAAGCTGTTAGTCCCGGCTGTCATTTGAAGATCTAAGGCAGTCGTTACGGATAGTCAGAAGTCAGAAAATCTGACACCAGTCAAGTCCCAAATATAGTTGGGAAAAGGCTAGGCAGATGATGATGTTCAGAACCCTAAAAATTCCAAATCTAGAGTAGTTCCAGAGATTAGCGATTACATTATAATACTTACGTTTAACAGTCAAACACGGTCAAACATATTAAAACGCACACTTTCAGCAACCGAACTAAACGAAAATATTTACTAAAAAAAACAGCCGGTCGATTCGACATCTCACCGTGATCACTTAGGTGGAGTGAACGACAAGTGAGCTGTCATGCCATCTTCTTTGTATGCAGCTCACTACAGCTCACTTGTCGTTCACTTCTCCTAAGTGTTCAGTTCGACATGCTTACAGAATCGCACTGCTGTTGCCAATCATAATAATAGATGCGTGTTACTAGAATACATTTTGTTATTAAAGTAACAAAACAAAACATTCCCTATAATTGCTCGATCATATAGTAATATGTATTCACATGAAATGCGTGCATCAAATTCCCACGCGCAACATAGTTAACATAACTCAGCACATTTCCAACTAGCACAAGTACATAATATAGCATATTTGAACATATTATCCTATCCTAACTATAGTATTATAAACTAGCTGACCCGCGCAGCTTTGTCTAAGTTACATTTTTTTCTTTAAAGCTTCGATCCTATTGGCCGAAGTGTAATTTTTATGGTTTTGTTTTTTTTTGCGTTTTTTGTGTCTTTTTTTCCTACATAAATGTGCGATCCTACACTTAAGCTGTTTTCAGACTAAGCTATTATAATATATAGCATAGAGTTTATAGCTCATAGCACAAAAATATCGCGCAACATACATTGTCAATTATTTTTAGTATAGTACAGTGTGAACGTGTCAATAATGATATGTACTTTACAAAAAAATTCTCGTGGTCCCAAAGTACCACTCAAACTAATATAGGTGTATTCCGGGACCGCGGTCCCGGTCCCGAAATCCTGTCAACCCACAAACGAACTCTTCATAGATTAGTATAGATACGAAAGGGAGTTTGATTGTTTGTTACCCCAGTATATTTTTGACAAATCAGGAATGTGACATAGCGGGAAATAGCCGTCTTAACGACTAAAAGGATTTGAATGAAAATAGGCAGATGGGTAGACCATATCCTAGATTAGGACATACTTTTTTTTATACCGGGAGTAGATATGTTCCTTTGAAATAATATCGGCAAAAAGGTTGAGTCACTCATGTCCAGGCCGTGCCCGGGACGTGCACAGGCATGTGTGGATTAACCTTAACACGTGAACAAAGCCCCAGGCAGTGGCAAGTTTCTTATAAAACAATATGGATCGCTTGGAGTAGGCATGTCCTATTAGTCACGGCGTACTGAACATTTCACGGATGACTTGTCCCTCCATTTTTGATAGGAACATCAAGGATTAGCACGACTTTTGCCCGATTACGTTATTGCGAGCTCATTGAGGTAGATCACGGGGGTTGTTGAAGATACGTGGATAAATTAATAAGTATAGGATAAGAAAAGAATTAACAGAAAAAATATGATAGATGAATCCATAGATTATAGAAGGGTATTTTTAACAGACTTCCAAAAAATGAGGAGTTCCTCAATTCGCCGGGTTTATTTTTTGTTTTATGTGTAAACACCGATTAATCCGGGGTTTCTGATCCGATTTCGATGATTTTAGTTCAATGCGGCATACTTGCCATTTGGTCCCGTAAAAATTTAATTCAGTTTGGCTCAGTAGTTTTTATTTTGAAGACATTTTTGTGTATTTCAATTGCTGCGTATAGAAGAGGTCGTCCAAGTTTCACCACGTAAAATGAAAAAATAAAAAAAATGTACAAAAAAATTAAACCAACTTCCAAAAAAACACTACAAAGCTCAATGCTCTATTCTCTGTATACTTTTTCTTTTTTTAATTTTCTTGTGTGTACATAAATAAATAAATAAATAAATACAAAGTATAAAATTACTTTAATTTCGGAAGTCGGTGTTTTTGGTTTTGTATAACACTGACTTCCAAAATTAAGGTAACGTTTAAAAATAATGGAAGCACCCCAGCCCCCTCCTCGAAGAGCTCGTGCTTCGTGGCGACATTATCATCTTTCTATAGCAACTCTATGAACGTGTTTCTACACAGCAAGCGATTCCTGCACGCTCATTTTACGGGAACGTGTGAAGTAGGCTGTGCCATCTAGCGGTTCCATTTTGAAGTGTATACTTGACCGTGACATTTCTGTGCTGCCACTTATAGTTTCTGCAAGTTACCTACCTATATCGCGCTGATTTGAAGAGTAACATTGACGAGCGAAACCCTTTCACACAGACACCCCCTTTTTATGGATGGGAAATCATCAAATGACTCGTCCAGCTTTGGACGAAGCAGAAGGGAATGTCAGAATCTTACTGAATAAAACCCATCCGTGTACTTCTTAGTGCCCTTTGCGTTCCAGGGCCGCGGTGACTCTTTCGAATAAATTCTGAAACCCTAGCGGGCCCCGTCTACTATGCTGACATCTATTTGAGGCACGCGTGGAACACATCGCGCCGTCGACCCGGACCTGGTTCTAGTCGGACAGCAAGTCACCCAACGCCCGCCGTCCGCAGACCCACACACATATACCCCCTGATTTCTTTGTAGATGTTATCGTCCAGTAAACAAAATTATAATTTATCTTAATCATTCGTTGTCGTATTAGTCCCCACCAGAATTTAAACTTACCATGGTCCTAAAAAGTAATCCTATAATTCACAAATAACTACAGTTAGTTACTGCGAACTCGCAGTACAACCAACACAATGCATAAACGTCGGTTTTTCTCTAGTTTTCAGTAGGTAAATATTCACATAACATGTTTCAACAACAGTTTTTGCCAATTAGCTTTGATAGTACATTTTCTAGAGAGAGCTATGTGACGGTATACGAGTATACAGTGAAATTGGAACATGTTTAAAACGCATGTTCTACTGAAATGCTGAACAATTTTGTTATTTTGTTGTTATGTACCTTCTACATAATATAAACATGAAATGTCATGTTTTTGAACGTATTTCAGTATCGTGGAATTTTGTTGTTAATTTACAAAAATGCGATGGAATATGTTTTGTTTAGGGAATAGTTTAAAGCACATATTTAAGGGCATTTGAGTATGCAGGCGATCGAGCTACATTTGGGAAAACTCAACAGTTGACTGTTATTTTTATTTTTTAAACTTTACTCTAGGTACTTTTCTTGTATCATTGGTTCGTTTACAAACATATAACTTCACATACACAATCAGCCAGACCCCGAACAAGTGTCTGTAGGCTACACACATATTTGTTCCGTGCGGGAATTGAATCAGAGGCCTTAGTGTAAGTTTTTTCGACTCACGTTTGAACGTGTTCGATTGCGAGCGCGTTAGACTTTAGTATGGGAATTTAGTTATAGTGCCACCTGGTGGTCACTCGTAGAACCTAATTTCCCATACTAAATTCTAACGCGCTCGCAATCGAACGCGTTCGAACGTGAGTCGAAAAAACTCACACTAAGGCCTCAGCACAGCGCAACTCACGCTCAACGCTCACGCGCACGCTCAACAACTGCGCCAACCGTTTCGTCGTAATGGCTCCGCTTGATGACGATAGTCAAAAAAGTCTCCAGATGAGTTTTAAATAACTTCAACATCGAAGTGAAAGCCTGGATGACTTTCAGTCAAGAGTGAATAAATTACAAATAGACGAGCGTGCTTTATAGCCAACCTTAGCTATACTTGTACTTGATAGCAAGCAATCATCACGCTTGCTATCAGGATGAAGTACAAAAATACAAATACAAAGCATTTATTTCAAATAAACAATTTACAGGCACTTTTGAATAGTCGTAGCACGTTCCAAAGCGTAGATCTCTATGGTGAAGAACGTGCAAGAAACTCCACGGATACTCTTATAAATGTATTACAAAAATCATGGTAACATTATCTTTTATTGAATGAAGCTCGCTTGCATTTGATTTTTAACCGACTTTCAAAGAAGAAGGATGAGGTTCTCAAATCGGCAGGTATTTTTTTTTGTTTTAGGTATGTACACCAATTACTTCGAAGTGAAGAGAGAGAAATCGTGTCAGAAACACGATTTCTGTAATTTCTAGTTACTCTATTTTTTAGTTCGATACTTGCCATTTATCCCATAAAAATTTAATTCAGTTTGGCTATGTAGTTTTTATTTTATGAGCATTTTTGCGTATTTGAATTCTGCATATACATAGACGTCATCTAAGTTCCTCCACTAAAAAGTGAACATTAAAAAAAATACTGAAAATATTTGCGACTTCCAAAAAAATCACTACAAAGTTAAAATCTTAAGTTCGGAAGTTTTTTAACACCGACTTCCGAAATTAAAATTATTTTATACTTTTATTTCAGTTGGCTATTTTTATTTTGTAAAAATATTTTTTGAAACCTGCGTTTCTTATAATGCATTTTGGTGGCGCCATCTCTCATAACATATATTAAAACAATGACCGAATACGAACGAACGAACTCGATCCCACCCTCAATCTCTTATTATCTCGGTCCTACCCTCAATTCTTTCCTTTTCCCCTGTATGTACGCCTACCGCAGAGTCATCAGTGCGATCTAGAACTTTGTCTGGAAAGGACATCGTACCTCAACCTTCATGCGACCTGGCTGAAGACTGAAGCATCCAATTAGTTGGATTGCCGAGAACTTTATAAACAGTGTCTATTACCCGCCTCGCGGATATAAAACGACTTGTGATAGTGTCGTGCGTTGTGAACGAGATTGACGCCGTCGCCATTTTGGGAGCAGAAGAATCACCAGGTCGCCTGCCTTTGCGCCACGTGGGCGAGCTTCGATCATCAGGTAAGGCGTACTATCCTCTCATTCCTTTACGATTCTCATTCCTGATCGCCCGAGTTCAATCCGTGAGTAGGTTCCCGCTTATTTTCAACAACTATTGACCAGACCCTTCAAATACCGTCCAGTATTTATAATAGTCACGAAGTTTAATGAGGTTTTCCTAAACCGCCGCACCATTTGGTCCTTCGAGACGGATTTATTACTATAATAACCATTTTCCGAATTTATCATAAATTCCATTCATCAATTTGTAGACCCATTACGTGGTCCCATTAACGCCGCTGTAGTAGATACATAAGTACGTATCTAATATTAATTTAAATCATTAATTAGTAAAACTAACTCGTCGTATTGTAAATCTCCATATTTCAAGCGTCATTTAGTTAAACCGCCCTTAGAGGAATCACCTACCTTCTTTTATATTGTCAGGAATAATTTGCTTTCCGAGTACCGCGGGTAGACATTCATTCTCTAAGAGAAAAAATAAAATAGAATAGGTGTACTACTTGTAGATACCTACGCAGTTTAAATATCATACCTACATAACTTTACCGAATACGTTTCGATGATAGCGGGCTGTGGGTTGCATATTTATACTTACATCTTAACCCATTCTTAAACATAGTTGTTTGTGTGGTTATTTGTAACTGCATTACATAAACATGCCGCGTGATGCAAAGGCAATCACTTCGTCCGAAGATCAACAGTTGGCGATTTTAGAAGCTAA
Organism: Ceramica pisi; assembly: GCA_963859965.1. NCBI lineage: Eukaryota > Metazoa > Arthropoda > Insecta > Lepidoptera > Noctuidae > Ceramica > Ceramica pisi. Next base: position 4,292,158 of record OY982530.1, read on the forward strand.
ACGTAATGTACTTTTCGAGCGTATTCAGACAATTTATGATCGCTCTAAAATCGCTAACACTTCCGAATCTGATAGGGAAAGCTTTCTCAGCTCATGTATAACGATGGATGATATTCGAACGGACTTTCATAAATTGTTAGATGATTACAATGCAAGGTTAGTGGCTATATGTCCCAATACGAAGCCTAACTATCAAGCCTACGCCTCATTCGAGGATCTGTATTGTTCCATTAAACGAGTGATGTCTCAATTTGAAGACAAGCCGTCCGGGATACACAGTGTGGCTGATCCCGCAACATGCAGACCAAGTTTGCCGCCAATCGAGCTCATGTCGTTCGACGGTGATATACGAAACTGGCCGTTATTTTATGCAAGCTTTAAATCTACAGTTCATGACAATAAGTCGTTGACAGATGCAGACAGATTGTACTATTTAATAGGTAAGCTGTCGCCGAAGGCACAGTCTGTGTTCTCGGGCATCACACCCTGCGCTGAGAATTACCAGGTCATATTCCAGGCACTCCTTGCTAGGTTTCAGGATATTCGTGTCCTCGCATCTACCTATTTGGATCAAGCTTTAAATCTTAAACTGCCTGGTACCGCGTCTGCTTCGAATTACCAGCTATTCGTGGACAAGTTCGTTACCGCAATTAATTCCCTTAAGAATCTAAAGTTAGTTGACCTACTGGATTTTATTTTATTGCACCTCGCAATAAAAAAGTTTGACGCTGAAACTATTCGCGCTTTCGAGATGACAGAACGTAATCATAAGATTCCCAGTCTAGATAGTTTTGTCAGCTTCATCAATGATCAGTGTCGGATATTCCGTAATACCCAACCACCCTCATCTAACAACAATAATTCAAACAGTTCTGACAATTCGCGTAAGTCGGGTAAATCGCGTAGTTCTAATAATAAAAATTCCGCTCCTAATCCACAATCTTATGTAACTTGCTCCGAATCGAATAATTCAAACAAGTGTCTGTGTGAATCATTCGTGCATGAACACTTTTATAAATGTCCCGCTTTTGATAATTTGACTCCGACAGCTCGTTTTAAATATGTGAAAGACAACAATGCTTGTATCAATTGTTTGAGTATTAAACATAAGACAGTTAATTGTTCTTCTAAATCAAGGTGCCGTACATGTAATCAACGTCATCACACATTGTTACATTTTAATAATAAAAATCCGCAATCAACACCTGTTTCGACGTCACAATCGGAACCGGTTTCGATGCATACAGCCCCTCCTACTACGTCACAGTCCGAAGTGTCGTTGTGTACAACTTCGGTTGCCACTCGGTCGCGCTCGATTAACGCTCGGGGCGAGGCAGCATCGTCGACAGATAGCCCGCAATGTACAGCGTACACAACCGTTCTGCTCGCTACAGCCCAAGTAGTTGTGTACGATGCGAATGATAAACCGCACGTAATACGTTGTTTACTAGACAGCGCGTCACAAAGTAATTTTATTACTTCTGAATGTTTTAATCGTTTAGGACTTTGGAAGAACTTTCAGTCTTCTAACTTAATAGTTAAGGGAATCGGTGGGTCGGAAAAACCAGTTAAGGGTTCCGTAGATATTAAATTATATTCTCGTTTTAATAGTGATATTAATTTCAACGTTTCTTCGCTTATTGTTGAACGTATAACGGAGACACTGCCGAACGCTCTCGTCGATGTGTCTGCGCTAACACATCTCAAAACATTACCGCTCGCAGATTCGAAGTTTGCGGTGCCGGGCGCTATTGATGTTTTGATTGGTGCTGCTATATTCCCGCGCTTGCTTTTGCCTAACATAGTGCAAAGCGAGAAAAATAATATACCTCCCGCTATTGAAACTGTGTTGGGGTATGTGGTTATGGGTTCCGTACCTACAGCATATACTTCACACTGTACGAGTACAACGTCATGTTGTTCTGTTCTTCAAGATCCCAGTTTAGATTCGCTTCTAAAGCGATTCTGGGAACTTGAAGAAATTCCCGCCTCGCCCTCGATGAGCCGTAAGGATCTCGAATGCGAAGAACATTTCCGCGCTACTACTGTTCGCGATGACAGTGGTAGATATGTTGTGTCGTTGCCTTTTTCCGACGACGCTTATTCGCTAGGCGACTCATACTCCACTGCACTTAGGCGTTTTCATTGTTTAGAGCGCAAACTGGATGCGTCCTCAGCGTTGCGCGGCGCTTACAATGACGTCATTCAGGACCACATAAAGAAAGGATACTTGAGTCCAGTTGTAAAGGATGACAACGTTTCTAATCTGTCGTATTATATTCCGCATCACGGTGTGTAGTGTGTGTCTTATTGTTTGTACTTACGCTCTTTATAAACTTCCTAGATAAACTTCCTAGATAAATTAATACATAGCTGCATAGCCATAACTTGATTCCTAGATTCTTTTTAACTTGTATTTTCTAAGTTTTTCTGCAAATTAGCTATCTTCAATGCTTTGTTTACATTTCTTGTTTTATGACATTGTCATTTAGACAGTCCTAGTTTTCTTTTTATTTGTATTCTGAAATTAGCTAGGAGTTTTAGGTCGCATATGAAATTGTTATCAGACATTCTTAAAGTCCATTTTTTCTTTTCTATCAAATTCTAGAAACTCATATCAAATTCAAAATAAAAGCGAGCCTTCATTTTAGAGCCGTCGTAAAGAAATGGTGAGTCTACGTTTGGAGCTGAGATAAGCAACAACTCGGAAAAAGTCCTTAAGAGTGACTGAGAGGACAGTTTGCCTCCTGAGAACCAGAGAAGTCGCCCTCCCTCCTATATTGAGAGTAGACTTAGAGGAGGACGTTTCCAAGTTTACCTCCTCGAACCTAATAAGTCGGCCTCTCTCCTTGCCGCCTTTGAAGGACACCTTGATGCCTGGGCTGAACGAGCCTGGGAGGAAGACGTTACTCGGCCCATCCTCTCCAGCCCATTGAAGAGTGACGACCCTCCAGTCCTCCGGTTCTTCAACGGACCCTGCTGGTCCTCCGGTTCTTCAACGGACCCTCCAGTCCTCCGGATCTTCAACGAAGATTTCATTTCCATCTCACGTCCACTCATCCTTTTCTTTCATCATCCGTTCTTAAGTTTTGTAATCATTAAATCTTTATACTATTTATTTGTCCTTTTCCCTTTTAGTACGCATTCCCCTCCTAGGTAGGTGAGTGCTATATGTGACCTCACATTTTACAGGCTCCCCCTGTAAAACGTAACGTTACAGATTGGCGCCCAGTTTTTACTAACCCACCCCTTAAATCATTTTCAGACATTCTGCAAGTTTTATTTTCAAAATTCAAAAACAAACTTCCACAAGGCGATTATATTTGGTAACTATTTCCATCATACATCCTCATCCATCTCAACCCTTACTCCTCTTACAAACTTTACATCATCTTATACTACACCCCCACACACATTCCATTACCCACTGGTAATTGGCATCCTTTCACTGCTTGGATGTAGTTTTTAAAACCAACTAGTGGCCATCACCACTTTTGGGCTTTACCAAGTAAGCGATTGGTTACTCTACGACGGCTATTGGACAATATCCCGTATGTCGTTTACTCCTTAAACTTAACTCTTTACCAAAATATTAAGTATATACAATCTATATATTCTATCACCTAGGTATTCTTCACCCCCACATACAATCCGTTATCATGAGATAATTGGCACCCTTTCGGCCTCTTGGATGCGTTTCTATATCCATTCGTGGGCGCTACCAAGGTTGGAGATTGGTTACTTTACGACAGACACAGGAGAGTATCCTGTAGACGTTTATACATACCTAAACAACTACGTTACACCCATTACAAATGCTTCATCATATATTCTGAACTACTTACACTTTAAACTTTACTTCATCATCGTTCAAAAACTTTTGGCTTGTATAATTTTTTTTTGTTGAGCGGTACACAACTCGTAAAATAAGCCATTGTGTCGAGCGGTTTTATAACTCGTAAAATAAGCCTTAGTGTATATAGATAATATTTTTTTTTAAACTTACTTGAATACTTGAAACTCGAAGGCTTATGTATCCTTAGTCTTGAATCTCCTTGAACCCTTGACTTAAGCTTGAAGGCTTTTCTTAAGCACTTTATGCTATAAACCTTGGACTGCTTTTCTAAGCAGAAAAACTTATAATTATTATTAATTTAATGGGTTTTAAAAAAGGTGCGGGTTACGACACCTAATAAAATAAATAAGCCTTCGTAAATCTTAAAAATAATTCCTTGTGGAGTACGCGTCATTGAATGTGAACCGTATCCCCTAAGTATGATGGTGATGTATGTTTGAGGAAGTGTGAAAGGTATCCTAGCTTAATGTAAGGTATGTGAAAGAGCAAGGTTTTATTTTCAACCTCTAAATTTTCCTAGTTGTTAACCTTCTGGGGTTTTGGGTAATATAGTATTATTTTTTTACTTACTGTATCATTGTAAATACTCATTTAATTTAATTTTAACTACCTAGTTACTGTTCTTCTATTGTTGCTCTCTTGAATTACTAAACAAGAAAAAATTTTTCATTGCATTCAAAATTTTTCCGGGGTTTTCGGGGTAATGTAGTGTGTGTCTTATTGTTTGTACTTACGCTCTTTATAAACTTCCTAGATAAATTAATACATAGCTGCATAGCCATAACTTGATTCCTAGATTCTTTTTAACTTGTATTTTCTAAGTTTTTCTGCAAATTAGCTATCTTCAATGCTTTGTTTACATTTCTTGTTTTATGACATTGTCATTTAGACAGTCCTAGTTTTCTTTTTATTTGTATTCTGAAATTAGCTAGGAGTTTTAGGTCGCATATGAAATTGTTATCAGACATTCTTAAAGTCCATTTTTTCTTTTCTATCAAATTCTAGAAACTCATATCAAATTCAAAATAAAAGCGAGCCTTCATTTTAGAGCCGTCGTAAAGAAATGGTGAGTCTACGTTTGGAGCTGAGATAAGCAACAACTCGGAAAAAGTCCTTAAGAGTGACTGAGAGGACAGTTTGCCTCCTGAGAACCAGAGAAGTCGCCCTCCCTCCTATATTGAGAGTAGACTTAGAGGAGGACGTTTCCAAGTTTACCTCCTCGAACCTAATAAGTCGGCCTCTCTCCTTGCCGCCTTTGAAGGACACCTTGATGCCTGGGCTGAACGAGCCTGGGAGGAAGACGTTACTCGGCCCATCCTCTCCAGCCCATTGAAGAGTGACGACCCTCCAGTCCTCCGGTTCTTCAACGGACCCTGCTGGTCCTCCGGTTCTTCAACGGACCCTCCAGTCCTCCGGATCTTCAACGAAGATTTCATTTCCATCTCACGTCCACTCATCCTTTTCTTTCATCATCCGTTCTTAAGTTTTGTAATCATTAAATCTTTATACTATTTATTTGTCCTTTTCCCTTTTAGTACGCATTCCCCTCCTAGGTAGGTGAGTGCTATATGTGACCTCACATTTTACAGGCTCCCCCTGTAAAACGTAACGTTACAGGTGTCGTTCGCGAAGATAAGACTTCTACTAAACTTCGCGTGGTTTTAGACGCTAGTAGTAGAACCACATCGGGTCGTTCGATTAATGACATTCTACACGCAGGACCCAATCTGCAGGGTGATCTGTTTAACATTATATTTCGTTTTCGTCTCTTTCAAATTGCCCTGTCTGCTGATTGCCGCCAAATGTTTCTCAATATCGGCGTTCGTGATTCTGACCGTAGATTTCAACGCATCTTTTACAGATTTAGCAAACATGAACCTATAGCGGTTTATCAGTTTAATCGTGTTTGCTTTGGATTTAAGTCTAGTCCATATCATGCATTACTTACGTGTAGTCCGCCAGTTAGTCGCCGATGAAGGCGATAACTTCCCCGCAGCAGCAGCTGCTGCTTCCTCCGCTCTTTATATGGACGACATTGCCTGTAGCGTCATGTCCGTACCGCAAGCAATCTCGCTTTGTGATGAGCTTATTCAGCTCTTCAAGCGAGGTCAGTTCGACCTCGTAGTAAAGTAAAGTAGTGCTCGCCTGGATAAATTCATCTCCGCACCGTTGGCAAACTTTTGTCGCCAATCGGGTTACTAAGATAACAGAGCTTATACCCGCTAATTGTTTTAACCACGTCGCGGGTACTGAAAACCCCGCCGATTGCCTGTCTCGTGGTGTTACTCCAGCTAAACTCTTGCATCATCCATTATGGTATCATGGGCCCTCGTGGATTTCTCATGACCCATCTGAGTGGCCCATACATACTTTCGACCACAGTGCACTGCATGAGGGCGTACCCGAAGAGAAGTCAGTGGCTCATCCCGTGGTTTCTGACGTTACGGAATCACCAATTCACGCGCTCGCACTGCGGATGTCGTCATGGCCTAAATTACTGCGCGCAATTGTTTACGTCTATAAGTTTATAAGACAACTGCCTAGTGAACATACTGTATCAACAAGCTCTGATCTCAAATATGCAGAAGTTAAGTTGCTGCGAGCTGTACAGCAAGTTCATTTCCGTGACGATATTCATAATTTGAAAAACAATAAACCGTGCACTCCCGCCCTACATAAGCTTAAGCCGTTTTTCGATGAGCACGGCATCATACGTGTTGGTGGTCGTCTCACAAATTCGGACGAACCATACGAATATAAACACCCCTGTATTCTACCGCGTCATGACCATATTGTCGATCTACTGGTTGACTTTTGTCACAAGAAACATCTTCATGCCGGTCCTGAGTTGCTGATGTCCTTACTCAGGCAAAAATATTGGATTTTGGCCGCACGTCGAATAATTCGCCACAGAATCCATAAGTGTAACACTTGCTTTAAATTCCGCCCGCGTCCTATTCTCCCACTTATGGCAGATCTACCTAGTCAGCGTGTTAACCAAGTCGACAAGGCGTTCACTCACACCGGCTGTGACTATGCAGGCCCGCTGCAGTACACGCCATTTCGAGGTCGGGGTGTTAAAAGCCGTAAGGCTTGGCTCTGCATTTTTACGTGTTTGACGACACGTGCCACGCACATTGAAGTGGCTACAGATTTAAGCACAGTGACTTTCCTCGCAGCCTTAAAACGCTTTCTTTCGCGGCGCGGTCCTATTAAATGCTTATACACCGATAACGGTACTTGCTTCGTGGGTGCTAGTTCTTATTTACGAGACCTTTATAAATTTCTTAAAGATTTTCGTCCTTGTCTGGAGGAAGAACTTTCCTTAAATCATATAGATTGGAAGTTTATTCCGCCTGCTTCCCCACATTTTGGTGGATGTTGGGAAAGTATGGTTAAGGTAGTTAAAACTCACCTATTTAAAGTTATAGGGCAACAAATCCTCTCATACGAGGAACTCATAACCGTTCTTAGCCAAGTTGAGGCCTTAGTTAATTCGCGGCCACTAACTGCTATGAGTAGTGACCCTACTGAACCAGCCGCGCTGACCCCTGCGCACTTTTTGCACACGGCTCCATTGCTGTCCCTCCCCGCTCCTGAAGCAGACAGTCTCAGCTTGCTTCAGAGACATACTATACTTGACAAACTTGTGCAGTCGTTCTGGCAGCGCTGGCGTTCGGAATACTTACATCAACTTCAGGCTAGATCCAAATGGAACAGTCATACACCTTCCATACAAGAAGGTACTATTGTAGTTATCATTACTGATAATTCTCCGCCTCTTTCGTGGCCGTTAGGCATTATTGAGAAATTGCATACCTCTAAAGACGGTACAACCCGCGTTGTTACTGTAAAAACCGCGAAGGGTAGCTACGTGCGCCCTGTTGTACGTCTGTGCCCGTTACCGACTCAATAAGGCCTGGCTTGATAGTTCGGCCTATAAGTTTTAGTTAGTTAGCGATTCCAAATTATTATTTCTCTAAATTTGTAATTGTAGGTATGTAACTTAAGTTATCACGCAACTCGCAGCCGTTATTACTCTTAAATTAAATCATATATTTATCCGCACCTTAGTCTTACTACCTGCTGAGTAGGTACACGGTAGTACGCCTCATAAAGCTAAGTTTAAATTTTCATTAAAGGTGACCCTTTAAGGCCGGGGAAATGGTGGCGCCATCTCTCATAACATATATTAAAACAATGACCGAATACGAACGAACGAACTCGATCCCACCCTCAATCTCTTATTATCTCGGTCCTACCCTCAATTCTTTCCTTTTCCCCTGTATGTACGCCTACCGCAGAGTCATCAGTGCGATCTAGAACTTTGTCTGGAAAGGACATCGTACCTCAACCGCCGGCCTTCATGCCACCTGGCTGAAGACTGAAGCATCCAATTAGTTGGATTGCCGAGAACTTTATAAACAGTGTCTATTACCCGCCTCGCGGATATAAAACGACTTGTGATAGTGTCGTGCGTTGTGAACGAGATTGACGCCGTCGCCATTTTGGGAGCAGAAGAATCACCAGGTCGCCTGCCTTTGCGCCACGTGGGCGAGCTTCGATCATCAGGTAAGGCGTACTATCCTCTCATTCCTTTGCGATTCTCATTCCTGATCGCCCGAGTTCAATCCGTGAGTAGGTTCCCGCTTATTTTCAACAACTATTGACCAGACCCTTCAAATACCGTCCAGTATTTATAATAGTCACGAAGTTTAATGAGGTTTTCCTAAACCGCCGCACCACATTTCCCTATCTGAGTTGTAAATAAAACAAAATTCCAGTATTTTGCATGAGATGACTGACCCGTGTATCCTTCACAACTCAGATAAAGAAAACGTTGTAAATCTATGTATTGCTACCTATATCAACATAACATAATCATCTGCCTAGCCTTTACCCAACTATATTGGGATCGGCTTCCAGTCAAACCAAATTCAGCTGAATACCAGTATTTTTACGTAGAGCGGCTGCCTACCAGACCTCCACAACCCATTAACTGGGTAACACGGTACTCCTTGGCAAGACTGGTGTCAGATTTTCTGGCTTCTGACTATCCGTAACGACTGCCAAAGATCTCCAAATGACAGCCGGGACCAACAGCTTAACGTGCTTTCCGAGGCACGGAGGAAAATCGGTATGTTAAGATGGTCACCCATCCACAGACCAACCTCGGCAAGCGTTGCTTAACCTTGAAGACCTGTGCGGCTGTTATTATTTAGCCACGAGCTCCTCATCCACATAACATAGCCAACCAACAAAATTTTTAATTATAATAATTTTTATAATTCCTGTTTTATAAAAAATATATTTTGAATGGTACACAACACAAATATCAACCAAAGGTTAACAGATAACAGGAACCGACTTTGTTCCCCCGGGACATCTTTACTACCTTACCCGGGCATCGGTGCGATCTCCCTTAAGAATCGGAGATCCGAAGCACCTTATGTTCTTAAGACGGTCACAGTGTGGATTTAGCCGTTAGGGATCTGAAACTACCCTTTGCTTTCCTTTGACAATGTATCCGTGAGGATTTTTTTATTTGAGACTAGCTGACCCGGCGAACTTCGTTCCGCCTAACAGTCGATTATTTTTTTTTTTAAATAAACGTAGCCTAAGTTACTCCTTACTACATCAGCTACCTCCAAATAAAAGTCCCGTCAAAATCGGTCCAGCCGTTTCAGAAATTAGCCGGAACAAACCGACAGACAGACAGACAAAAATGGAAAAAATGTTATTTTGGTGTATGTACCGTATTTACAACCAGTAACAGAATAAACGCAATACCTCTTAGGAGTTCATTGAACTCATCATTATGAACAACTTGTACGATGGGAACAAACCCAAAATCGCGAAAAAAATTCAGCTGTTCAGCAACTGCCGCGCTGGAGATGGGCCGGTGAGTTTGTTTTGTTGCAGAATAACTTGCTACTCTTGTCGCTAGCGCGGCAGAATTAGCTTCATCTATTTGACTGACATACCTTGACTATTCAAAAGTGCCTGTAAACTGGTCTATTTGAAATAAAGGATTTCGTATTTGTATTTGTATTTGTACATTTTGTCGAGTTATGCGTACAAAAATGTATGGGACAGTCGATTTTTTTTTGCGATTTCAGTATTGGTACCACCATCATGTCTAAGTCTGTCGCCATAGCAACAATGTTAACAGCATTGTTGTGTTACGGCATTTAGAGGTATGATAGCCAGTTCCTCTATGTTAGAGGATTCCGGGTGAAACTCGCTTCCATCTTCGGCCTAATCATCACTTTCCATCAGGTGAGATTTGGGCCAAGAGTTTCCCCGTTTTGAATAAAAAAAAAAAAAAATTGGTTCCATAGTAAAAGTTGTTCATAATGATGAGTTCAATGACCCCTTAAGAGGTATTGCGTTTATTCTGTCACACGTTGTATATTCATAAACATGTAGTAAAAAATGGTTATTGCAATATTACAAACAGACACTCCTATTTTATTTATATGTATGTATGAATGTATGTATGTATGTTTGTATGTATATGTATGTATAGATGGGTTTGCTCTTGATTCTAGTCTTGGTCAGAGATGAATGAGACAAAGTCGAGAACGATGGAGCGAGCTTACCCATTAGGAGCCTGTTGTTTGGATTGAGATTTAAGTGTGTTATTTTTTAGCCAATGGGTAATATGGTAGTGTCCGTTCTAAGCAGTCTTTAAGGGTAAATTTTTTAGACATGCAGCATGCATGTATGGCCCGATTCTACTTTAAGCTCCATGAGGCGGGATGAGTTCAACTCTCTACTTACACAAGTGTCAATTGATTTCAGTTTTTAGGTTATACTAGCTTCTGCCAGCGGCTTCGCCCGCGTGATCCCTAGGGAACATGTTCCCGGGATTAAACGTAGCTTATGTGCTATTCCAGACTATAATCTATCTTTGTTCTAAATTTCATTAAGATCCGTTAAGCCGTTCTGGCGTGATTGAGTAACAAACAACCAAACTTTCACATTTTCATTTTTTTTTTTTTTTTCATTTTTTCTATTGATTGTAGCGTGATGAAAAGTATACTATAACCTGCTCAGGAGTATAAATAATAATAAAATTGTACCAAGTTTCGTTAAAATCCGTCGAGTCGTTTTTGTTTCTATAACAGTTATACAGACAGACAGACAAAAATTTTACTGATTGCATTTTTGGTATCAGTATTGATCCCTAATCACCCCCTGATAGTTATTTTGGAAATATATTTCATGTACAGAATTTTATTGACCTCTCTACAGATTTATCATAAGTATAGATGTTCTGTTACCCATATTTTATTATTTTTCTTTGTAATAATACGTTGCATACTATTGCTTCTAGCGCAACAGACAGATGTGTTGCTGGGGAGTTTGTTGGCCACTTCTTCTTCCCAGCTAAAACACTAGGAAGTGGTGACGGGCGGGTGTTATTGGGGGACTGCCTTCTTGTAAACGTTGACATTCAAAAAGTGCTGGCACTCAGCCTAATTTGAATAAATGACTTTTAATAATAGCGTTTTTTTATTTTCGATACTTTGTGTCACGAAAAAAGGTTTAGTACCATTTTAGACTACATTTAATTTTTTTAATACAAAACGGGGAAACTTTTTTCCCAAATCTCACCTGATGGAAAGTGAAGATTAGGCCGAAGATGGAAGCGAGCTTTACCCGGAATCCTCCTACACAGAGGAACTGGCTATCATACCTCTAACTGCCGGAACACAATACTGCTGTTAACATTGTTGTTATGGCGACAGACTTAGACAAGATGGTGTTAGCTTGCCAGGCAGACTTAGAACGAGTCCTACCACCAACCAAACCGAGCAAAAAATTTGCCCCCGCTGAGAATCGAACCCGGGACCTCTGGGTCTGAATCAGGTGGTATAACCACTAGACCTCGGAGGCGGTTAGTGTCACCTGTTAAGCACCACCCGGGGACCACGTATACGGATTCGCTGAAGGGTATTCTCCTACGGACGCGGGTGACTCGGCCCCCAACCCTTCACATAATCGATAGAATCAAACGCTACTCCTGTAGAATCAGTGCGTCCCATCGCCGTAGTCTGCTCACGTCCTTAACAGTCGAATGTATACTGGTACGTGTTGTCGACATCCGCGCCATTGCACTGTGAGCCAGACTTTATAAATTTTTCAATATTCTTCAACGTCATCTATTTTAGACTGAATGCGAAAATGGAGGATATTGTCGAATTGACTGTCTGTTTTTGTGTACCTATGTCATCTCATATTAAGAATTACATAAACTTGAATTTGAATTTAAATTCTTGAAAGAATTCAGGGCATTTGAGGCGTTTTTGACAGATCACGACTATCGGAAGCGCCTCAAATTCCCGATTCCTTAAAAATACACTCTGAGGGCAAATTCAACTAATTTTTAAGCTATATTCACATTGGCGTCTCAGTCACCATCTGTCAAAAAAGTCTCAATTCCCATAAATTCACAGAGACTACTGACACGCGAATGCAAACATTGCTTAAAAACTGGCCAAGTGCGAGTCGGACTCGGCACGAAGGGTTCCATACCATCTATACTAATATTATAAAGAGGTAAAATTTGTTTGTAAGTTTGTATGTAGGGGGTAATCTCAGGAACTACTGGGCCGATTTGAAACATTCTTTCAGTGTTAGATAGCCCATTTATCGAGGCTATATATCATCAAGCTAAGACAAATAGGAGCGGAGCAGTAATGGAAAATCTGACGCAGACGAAGTTGTGCGAGTCAGATAGTTATCTATAAAAACGGCAAAAAAAACAAGTTTGTATGGGAGACCCATATTTATTTTATTCTGTTTTTTTTTTAGTATTTGTTGTTATAGCGGCAACAGAAATACATCATCTGTGAAAATTTCAACTGTCTAGCTATCGCACTTCTTGAGATACAGCCTGTGACAGACAGACAGACAGCGAAGTCTTAGTAATAGGGTCCCGTTTTTACCATTTGGGTACAGAACCCCTAAAAATGAATAAAGTTGGCACTCCGATGCCAACACGAAATGAATATCACACTGCAATCCGTGCCTGAAACAATTGACAGTCACGACAAACGCCACTCAATCATGCTCGTTCAAACTAGCAAGCTAGCTCGCCTACTCGACTATTTACGTGCGAGTTAAAACCGGCGATGTATCAACAAGTCGGCGAGCACTGAGGCGAGCGACGCACTCGACCGTGAACATTGAATGAACGGGTGACCGCTTGTGAATCAACTGAAACTTGTACAAGCGCTCGTTGTAATTCTACTATGATACGTCACTGGTTGTTCAGTTAAGCTGACAGATTTTGGGACAGAAATAAACTTAAGCATATGACTGATCACATTTACATAATACAACGTCAAGCCTCTGGATTCGCCCGAAGGGTTAGGCAGGGATTGTAAATAAATTGCACCCTAATTTTAACTGTTATGATTAAAAGTAATGTTATAGCGGGCGATTCTACTCGTATTAATATTATGTGAACGTTTTCTTATAAGAAATGCGGCATTTTTGATGACACGCACTCACAACCGCTCCAGAAGATTGCCAACAGCGTGGACAGTGTGATTATATTTGAACGGGCCAATTTGTGTGTCACTATTTAAGCCAATGCGTATATAAAAGTCTAGCAGTACAGTCACCGTGGCCCCTGAACACAAAGAGCATTTGAAGGAATACGGGTTTTAGTCAGTTAGAATCTGACATTTTCTTCCACTCCGCCCAGGGCGGAAGGAGCCATTTGACGATTTCCCATCAAAAATAAAACAGCAGTCAGCTTCCTCCAATATCCTCAAAGTAGGCTTGTTTACTCGAGTTCTTATCAAAAACACAACATATTTCAAAAACTTTTAATAACGTTTGACAATATTTTACAAAAATAATTAGGTACTACAATGTACTATTAAGTGTAGTCTTGAGGATTCTCCGTACTTGTTAAATGTCTACGAAATTGTAAAGACTTTTGCACTGGTTTTGCTTTTTGAAGTTCTTTGATGTTGTTATGTAAGAAGAGTGTTGGGTTTTAGTTTGTAGTTTTAGTAGTAATTGTTAATAAAGTTAGGAAGGACTGCTTCATCGGTCTAGTATCGGTTTTTACTGTTAAGAATGAAGTACTGAGTTCGATTTCCAGGTGAGAATGATATTTTTCATCAGTAATTTCTCAGAAGCAGTTGGAGGTCAAAAGTCTGGGCTAAATCTGAAAGAAAATGCTATGATGGGTCCACACAATAAAGACGTCTATAAAGTTAAATACAACTAGCGTGTGCCAGCGGCATCGCCTGCTAGTCTAGTCGACAAGTTGAAAATGGTACAAAATAGAGATACTGCTCTTAAAATTATGTGCGATAGCTCATTGGATCCGGAATGACGCCTATAAAAATGTGCCAAAAGCGGGAATTAGCACAAAAAAAAATTGCAAAAATATGGCAAAAAAATGGCATTTAGTTTTTGGCCAATATTTCATAAAATATTAATATTAATTAAGAAATTTCAAACAAATATTCTGATAGAGGAAGAAATTTCCAATAAAAAAACAAACGCTAAAAATAGGTCTGCGCGCGACATTTTTAGGTTGCACGCGCGTGGCGTCAAAAGCGAGTACTGCACATAATCAATTTATTTAAGGCATTGATTTTTTTTTTTTTTATTTGAAAAATTATGGTGTGTTTTGAACACTATAAATAATTAATTCCCGTTGAAAATTTTACTTAGTTTCCAAATCGGTTCAGTGGTTTTGGCATGAAGAAGGGTCAAACAGACAGAGTCAACTTTCGCATTTATAATATCAGTAAGGATTTTATCTGTGTAACAAAGTAATGCAGACAAATTTCGGTGTTATAGATTTTTTTATTCTGAGTGTTTACTTTGTACAGTAAAAAGTCTGTATCGTGTGAACCCACTATTCAGTCAATTTTTTTATTTTATTTTAATACATGAAACCATTGCCAAAATAGAACAGTTATTATTTTAATTCATGCATTCGATCAAAGTTTAATTTGCTATATGTTTAACTGTGTTCTGAGAAATTTGAAGTTGACACTTCCAAGAAAAAATAGATACGCCATAAATGTGGATAAAACTTAATAGAGGGAACCTATTTATTTAAACCTTTTCTCTTACAATGTTACATGTGTCTATAACTTCTCATAGATAGCCGACATGAATGTAAGCTATTGGAAAAACGTTGCGACGTCAGATTAACTGACAACATTCACACCGAAGCGTTCAAAATGTTTACGCTGGTATTTAGTTATGGCGTTACTATTATTTAAATTCATAGGGATCGGTTTTTAGTATAGCTTTTAATGGGACCACATAAGATGTGATATCGGGGTGAATTTAATATTATCAAAAACTAAAAAAAAAACTAAACACAATAGTTTAGAGATGTTTGACCACTATCTCACCTGATGGTAAGCAATGATGTAGTCGAATTACAAACTTCTAGGTTGTAGCTATCAGGAAACAAAAACTCTGGCAGGGAATTCTACTCCTTAGCTGTTCACACAATTCCCAGTACGTTTTGTGCGTGTGGATGGACCATGGAATACTGCAGTCATCATCTTTCTCCGTTATCCTGTGTTACTTTAGGTCAACGCCACAGGTTCTACCTAACAACTACCAGTGGCTCTCTCGTGCTCGGCTTAAATACAAACAATCCGCACATCACATCTTATGGTAGTGTATTCTTCGGCAAACTGAACGCAATATTATGTTAGATAGTATTCAGGTTACATCTGGAGTTGTTTGTGTAGTGTCCATGGAGTTTCTTCCACTTTCTTCTCCATAGGATCTACTCTATGGAACGTGGAACTGCCGCGCTGGAAACGGGGTCGGTAGGTGTGTTATGTTGCAGAACAACCTGCTGTTCTTGTCACTAGCGCGGCAAGATTAGCTTCATCTATTTGACTGACAGACCTTGACTATTCAAAAGTGCCTATTACTGGTCTATTTCAAATAAAGGATTTTGTATTTGTTTACTATACGGACCTTGTAGAAACTAGAACAAATTTCAATCAAAAGAATCAAAAGTTGCTCACTATTTAGGACCCATTAGTTTCAGTTTTAATATATAATCCGCGGTGCTTAGCAACTGGGTTTAACCCAGTTGCATATGGCCCTTGGTGCCATTGGAATTTTTTTTTCCTACTCCTCCGCTGTACTTTTCTAATTAATTTCGGGACTTGTCGACCTTCATGTGCCCAGCGTTTTTCTGGTGGTCGCCACTTTTGATTCTGGCCTTCAGGAGTTGCAGTGGTGGGAATGTGTGGCGGGCTTTGGCTCCCTCGGACAGCAGTAAGTGTGACATTCATAGAAAAAACTTCTCCAAAACGTTACACAACGGCGTAAAGCTCGGCCACATAAGCTGACCGTCGTATATTACCGCCAACCACGCAAGCCGCGCGTGTTTACACCGCCATTTTAATCTTAGCTTCACGCTATTTACTGAAAGGAGTGGGCGGGGCTGCAGGCTGGCTATTTAAAGGCAATCTTCCTTCGACGGTTTATTTTGATAGTTTTACGCTGATGAAGAAAGGTTAGGAGATATTTTAATTACATTTTTTTTCTATTTTTATTACAATGGGCGTCATCAGAAGGCTACAGTCAGTCACAGAGCTATGCTTGGGTTTCCTTACGTCTTTGATGATATCCATAAAAGAACAAAGGTTACCGACATAGCCCGAAGGATCGCCAAACTGAAGTGGCAGTAGGCAGAGCATATTGCTCGTAGAACAGATGGTCGATGGGGCCGAAAAGTTATAGAGTGGCGACCGACCAGAAGACGCAGCGTTGGAAGGCCGCACAAGGTGTACCGGTGACCTAATGAAAGTTGCGAAAGTCCGTTGGATACGCACATGACAGGCCAATGTCACTGGTGCTAATACTATCTGCAGTGGATTTTTTTAGCTGGTATGATGAAGATGAAATCTGTAATTTTGACATGATCTTGGTGATTATTGAATTAAAATCGTCCACTATACCAACTGGACAAAGAGTTCGAGAGAACGTCTCGTATCAACGGGAACTTCATAACAGTTAATATTGATATTATCAAGAAATTGTTCAGAAACTATCAATGCTTAAAGTCACAATAGACTTTAATGGTACTTACTGTTAAAGTTTGAAGTTGAAACAATCAAAGTTCTCTTGAAGTGTCAATTCGCACTTAAACTGTGAAACCCTAAGACAAATATTAAACGTCCATTTTGTATATCCTTTTGTAGTATCAAAACCTGAGCTCTCGCCCTTACATATTTTCATTCAAGCCATTTGTGAATGAACATAGCAATGGCTCAATAAAAATAGGCGACCCCAATGTAGTTGAGAAAAGGCACTATGACGACTAAGTCGGTAATAGGCTAGTTTCCATCATCCAAAAATTGCAAAACTATTTAGTCCATTCAGTTAGAGTATTGAAAAATAATGGCCACGTATTTTTTGTTTTTGTAAATCAATGAATATTGACAAAGATAAAACGTATCAAAACTCGGGAGTGGGGGCTCGTGACATCACAACCTGCTAAAAATTATGCCACGGCGTGACGTATTGAGAATTTTAAAAGCGTCGTAACTTCGTCAATTTTGGTTCCTGTTTCAAAAGAAAAATATGGGTCAATTATTTTTTTGAAAATCTAACTGACGGACTAATTAGATTTTTTCAGGACACAAGCCTATTTTAACAAGTTGTGTTTAATTGTATCTTGGGGGCCAAAATTGCTTCAGTGTACCTTTAATTTTCTCATAAGAATTAATTGAAAAGTTTCTCTCTGATTTCTAAGACAAAGTGCCTGAAGGTGATTTCACCGCTCTATAAGTTGTTTTGTTTCATCTAGTCTGAACTTACTTTTTATGAGTGTGTTATTGACAGATTTT
Source organism: Ceramica pisi (assembly GCA_963859965.1). Classification (NCBI taxonomy): domain Eukaryota; kingdom Metazoa; phylum Arthropoda; class Insecta; order Lepidoptera; family Noctuidae; genus Ceramica; species Ceramica pisi. Next base: position 4,309,879 of record OY982530.1, read on the forward strand.
TGGGGGCCGAGTCACCCGCGTCCGAAGGAGAATACCCTTCAGCGAATCCCTACACGTGGTCCCCGGGTGGTGCTAAACAGGTGACACTAACCGCCTCCGTGGTCTAGTGGTTATACCACCTGATTCAGACCCAGAGGTCCCGGGGTCGATTACCAGCGGAGGCAAATTTTTTGCTCGGTTTGGTTAGTGGTAGGACTTGTTCTAAGTCCGCCTGGCAAGCTACCACCATCATGTCTAAGTCTGTCGCCATAAAAACAATATTAACAGCATTGTTGTGTTCCGGCAGTTAGAGGTAGCCAGTTCCTCTGTGTAAGAGGATTCCGGGTGAAACTCGCTTCCATCTTCGGCCTAATCATCACTTTCCATCAGGTGAGATTTGGGCCAAGAGTTTCACCGTTTTATATAAAAAAAAAGATTACAACTGAAATGCTACTGCGAACGTTGCTTAAAATTAATGTGGTTGGACCTAAGTCTCTACAGTCTCTAAAGCTGTTTTACAACGGAACGCTATTTCTGAGCCTCTGCTGTCCGTCTGTACATCTGTCTGTCAACAGGCTGTAACTCAAGAACCGTAATAAGTAGACAGTTGAAGTTTTCACAGATTGTGTATCCTGTTGCCGCTGTAATAAAAAAATATTATAATTAAGGTTTATAGAACTCGGCTAAGTGCGAGTAGGACTCGCACACGAGAGATCCCGTGTGCGATTCCGACTCACACTTGGCCGGTTTTAGCTTTACTTGCCTTTTTACGACGGTTAACATTACTAAAATTAAAATGAGGCAGTTTTTCAAAATATTTTTGGAGTTCCGAACCCAAAGGGTATACAATCCACATTATCACTGAGCGTAATATACATCATTATGTGCTACTTTCCTTTTCTTTTTTATTCCTTGGTTTTCTTCTGTTTTGTTGATTTTGTTTTATTTTCTTTTTTTCTTTTCTTAATTTTTGCTTTTCTTTTTTTCATTACTTTTTCTTATTTCTGCACGGTTCCTGTATGGTCAGTGTAGGAAAACCACGAGAAAACACTAGTGCCTATACAAGCTTGAGCATATGGGTATTTGGATGGATATTTTATACGAGCGTAGATCTTCCAAGCCTCTTTATTCCACTTTCTTACGAAAAAAACGTAAAACTGTTATCGCCTACGCGAGGTAGGTACTTTGATAGGCCACCTGACACCAGAACATGAAATTACTGAAAAAATATAGTAAGTAGCTATTTTTTTTTGACGACATACCACGTAATATATCAGGCGTAGTCGTAAACGAGGTATTATCAATGAAGTGTGGTTTTATCATAATATTATTTCTCAACAAAATGGACCTATATTAAACTGTCTCTGTTAGGCACTTGTCTCACTGCCGACGATCAGCGAGCAGCGAGTAAAGCATGAAAGCTTAAGCATGGCATTGATTGGACCTGAACCCATCGTGCCGCTGCCTTTGGGTACCTTCGCAATCTGGTAAGGAAACGCAACGAAGACAAACATCACAAGCTATGGGCTGACCATGGTGAGTGTAGGCAGGCCAAAGAGGCACTTCCCTCTATTGATGGCCGTTTCACAAAACAAGCCCTAAGACTAAAAAAAACAACAGTTGCGGCCGGTCAGTCCCAGCCGTAACAACTGGCCACGGGTCTTTTAAAAAACACCTCTGTGCCATAGGAGCCACTGACAGCCCACTATGCACACCTACTTCTAAGCTACCCGGTAGTCGCGGATTGCAGGGCCAAGTACTTCGGTAAACCAGGTACCCTCTGTGAAGTAGTTGGTACAAGGCGTTGTTGGCCTTCCTTGGGGAGCTGGGGTGGATCGAATGACACATGTGTTCCACCTACACGCAAAATTCGCGCCTAGTCGTGGAGTTGCGGAAACCAGCCCGATTTAACTAGATTTAACAAAGCTTGAAACTAGAAACGAGTTGGCGAGCAGCGAGTAGCGAGTTAGTGATGTTGATAGTTTTGACGTTCGGCTTTATGCGAGCGCTTTTCTGCGACGGGCGATTACTTGCACCACTCGCTCCACACTATAGGTAGAAATTGCCACTGATTTGTAAGCCCTGACTGCCAAGCGAGAATCACTGAGCGAGAATCGATGAGCGAGTGAACAACCAACTATCGACTACTCTGTCTCTTTTACTCACACTACATCGATATCTTTCGCCCCTTTCCTCAGCGAGCAAATAGTTGATAGCTAATCGCTTCCTCGTTAGCGGTGAGACAAGTGGCTTACAAGTAGCTTTGCCTGATTCTAAGTCATAAATTATACGTCAGTAACGTATGTATTACTGTTACTATTTAATTATTTTTACTAAGAAATGTAATAATTCTAATCCAGCGGTGCATTGTACAGTCGAATTTGGTTTTATGTGATCGACTAAAATGTAGTTACCTATTTCGTTATTTCAACAGTAAATCTTTGCGAGTTTAATATTGTCGAGCAGACGAATTTTTCAGGTAAAAATCTGGTGGAGACCTGGTGGCGATCGCGGAATGCGATAAGGCCGCCCATTGTACATAATTATATGTGTTTTACTTTGTAGTTTTCTTTAATTTTCTTATCGGTGTACAATTAAGTATTAATAAATAAATAATAAATAATTTAAGGCATGAATGGTTCTGGAATTCTTTCCGATTGTGAAAGAATATTCAATTTCATGAGTATCTTAATTGCGTTGCAGTTACCTACAAATAATGGTCCTGTGTTATAAATTTCTTCCAAATCCATTCAACTTGATTTGATTATAAACATCAAAACAAAATATTAATAGAAAAAATTAAAACTAACTTTCATAACATTGCATTAGTAGGATTATGTAAGGCTAAGTTCACACTGTCGCGATACCGCCACGATTGTAAATCACACCAGTTTATTTTAATGGCCCTAGTTGCCTTAACGGGCAGAAAGTAATTTGTGAATGTCTTGAAAAACATGTTGCTATACTTAAAATGCAGCTTTGACTATAATATAATATCCTTGGGTGTTCATGCAAACTCTCTCACGCAAGCGCCTTGTTTACTTGTACTGTAGTGCAACAAGCTTTTGAAGGCAAAATCTACACTTACCCTTAAAAAACGGTAGTATTTTTTATGATGGAATCAAGGAGATGATAAAAAACACCAGCCACACGGGTCGATCTTCAAGGTTAAGCAACGCTTGCCAATATTGGTCTGTGGATGGGTGACCATCTTAACATATCGAGTTTCCTCCGTGCCTCGGAAAGCATGTTAAGCCGTTGGTCCCTGTTATCATTTGTAGATCTTAGGCAGTCGTCACGGATTGTCAGAAGCCAGTAAATCTGACTCCAGTCTTGCCAAGAAATACCGTGTTACCTAGTTGTTGGGGTCTGTTAGGCAGCCGCTCCACATAAAATACTGGTATCCAGCTGAATCCAGTTTGACTGGAAGCCGACCCCAATGTAGTTCGGAAAAGGCTAGGCAGATAATGGAATCACGGAGACGATATGCGATGATATCACGATACGAATGTATGTAGTCCAACTTGCACTGGGTCCTTATTGTGGGATATATTGTTTTAAACTTTCATGGTCACATGGTAGCAATCCCGATATGAACTATTCTAATCTTATTGCGGGACTCACCCACTCACGGAGAGGAGGATTGTATCCCAGTAGTGATGGGTGTTATAAACTAAAAGTGCTTTATTGAAAAACAGTATTTAAATTGATTAACAGTAATTACTAAAATTATCAAATAAATTAAACTTGCAAGAAACTAAAACATAGCATTAAGCTGGTAATGTGCCTTTGACACTGGCGGCATAAAGCTAAATTTATTCATTTAAAAAACTTGATGCATCAGTAAATAACACTGTAGGTACAAAGGCGGTTTTATACTTTGGGATTGGCGACCAATCAATCTTAGGGTGGTGCAGACACAGAACATGGAGATCTGACTGTGGTAAGAAATTTCTATGGTATGAAGTGATACCTCTACATTTATATGCCAATTCCAACCGCGTCCAAAGTCGTGATTTTTTATAGAATCAGAGAAAAAGGACCAGGATGATATGTTTACAGAGTAAAACCTTGAGGTATATTATGCAAACACCTTAAAAGATCAAAGTATTATCTATCACGCACACTATTGTAATCCTTTCTTGACGTGTTACGTAAAACGCATGACAATAGTCCCGGCTGTAAGCATACGGGGGTGGATTGTGGGCGGGGACTGTTGTTACAGTCGCGATTTTTGTAAATTTAGAAAAATCATATAAAATTAAATCTCCCAAAGGCGTAACAGAAGTATATCGTATGTATACAAACCTCAAATTTTATTTGTCCTATGTAATAAGAAATAAAAAAAAATGCAAAAAAAACATGGTTTGTTCTGTGAGGCAAGGAGCTCGTGGCTAAATAATATCAACCGCATGGGTGAAACCTCAATACCAAACGTTTTGGGAACATAATTATTCATAGTGCGTACAGCAAAGGAGTGGAATTCGCTGCCGGAGTCTGTGTTTTCTGATAGCTACAATCTGGGAGTCGCTAAGTCTAGAGTGAATTGGTTACTAGCCAATGCTCATACTAGACCCGCGTAACTTCGTCTGCGTCACATTTTCCATCAATGCTCCGCTCCTATTTGTCTAAGCGTGATATATTAGCCTAAAGCCTCGTCGATAAATGGGCTATCTAACACTGACAGTTTTTTTTTTTAAATCGGACCGGTAGTTCCTGAGATTAGCGTGTTCAAGCAAACAAACAAACTCTTCAGCTTTATAATATTAGTAAAGATGTCCTTCAAACTTACTAGTAAAGCAATGTTGTATGCAACAACTTTGTTTATCTTAGTATAGTATAGGTAATATTTTATTTAAAACAATACCAAAAACAAGAGGTCCTTAATAATACGAAATTAAGTAGAGCCAAAATCTTGTTGAAATAGAACGTGACTTAGAGCGGATTTCATCAATGTAACTGAACGTGATCAGTATGTGAAACACGTTTTCGAGCTGACAGTGTCATTATTTTCTGTAGAATATTAACACTGACAGCTCTTGGTCGGAGTTTAAATGAACTGAGGGCCAATTCTATTATTTTTTAAACAAATTTCGCATTCGTATGTCAATCTCAAACTGTCAATAAAAAACTTTCGGTGTCAAAATACGAAGAAACTAACAGAAACACCGACTTCCGAAATTAAAGTTATTTTTTACTTTGTGTTTTTTTTTGGAAGTCGGTTGTATTTTTTTGTAAAAAGTTTTTTATTTTTCACTTTTTAGTGGTACCCCACACCTAACAACACCACTGCAAAATCGCAGAAAAGCAAGATACGCAATTTCGATTACTTGGATGACATAAAACTATCATCCACGTAGACAAATTCCAGCTATTTCGATTTAAAATCCAAAGTTCGTAACCGATTTTCATAAAATTTAAATGGGACCAATCTGCAAGTATATCCTTTCAGATAAAATAAGATTTTTTCAAATAGGTTCATAATTGTCGGAGTTATGAGGTAACAAACATAAAAAAAAAACATAAAACCGAATTGATAACCTCCTCCTTTTTGTGAAGTCGGTTAAAAAAGCCTTAAGTTTCATACATTTTTGTCAGTTTGCGATTGAGATGCGAATGCGACAATGTAAAAATTAGTAGAATATAATTGGCACTCTGGTCGCATTCTGTTTCATTGGTGGAAGTCGCTCTTAGGCAATCTCTATAAAATATCAAACAAGTGTTTTTTGAATAATGTAATGACTACATTGGCAGTTACACTTACGAGAATAAAATTCATTGAAGAAATTAATGTAACCAGAGTACGCGTTCATATTTTATTATAGACTAGCTGTTGCCCGCGACTTCGTTCGCGTGTATGTTGTAAAGTAAAATGTCGTTAGGTAAGATCTCTAAGACATACGAACAGTCAATATCTAGCATTGCTTGACTCCTCTTAGCATTAAGAACTTGCAAGGGGGTTATGCAAGGCACTGGCGGTTTCATCTCTTCTGTTCCACCAGCCCAAATATGTTTTCATAATGAGAAACGTGGGTTGGCCATGGGAAGACACCAACCCGAATAGCAATCTTCCCCTGCAACAGATACTACACCGACACTACTATACAGACTCCGGTATCCTCACCATGTTAGACTCCTATTCTGTCTGTTGTGCGCAGGTGTCCTGGCTAAGTTAGCCAGCCTTTTTTTATGGATTGGAAATCATCAAAATGACTTCTTCCGCTTTGGGCGAAACATAACGGAGTGTCAAATTCTGGCTGACTAAAACCCATCCGTGTTCCTCTTAGTGCCCTTTGCGTTCCAGATCTGTGGTGACTATTCGAACAAATTCCGCAATTTTGGCAGGCACAGGCCCTAGTGGGCCCCGTTTACAATACTGGCATCTCTTAGAGGCGCACGTTGAACACAACGCGCCGTAAACCCGAGCCTGGTTTTGATCGGACAGCGTGCCACCAAACACTCGCCGTCCGCAGAACCGCGCCTACGGTGGCAGGGAATCGCCCGGTGATTCTCGTCGCTCAGGGCGTCTTCTTGTGTTGCGGCGGCTGGGGCGTGAGATTTCTCTCTCTCTCACGCTTTCGGCCTCCTCCTTTGCTAGCATTACTGCTTCGCAAAATGAGGTAACCGCTTCCCATACATCCTCGCTCTGGACCATAGATTGAATCAGGGCCGGTCGCGACAGGTCGCCGCCGCCTATCGCCTCGATGAGGACCCGGCGGTGCTGCCGTTCCACCGTGTCATCCAGGTGATCCTAAAAGAATTGACACCCGGTCGTGTCCTCCCGCTGAATCCGAAACAGTTATCTCCCGAAACAAACGTGACCGGTGAATACCTGCGTCAGGCGGAAGGTGAGGACGCTGTGACGCCGCTTTTGCCACTCCTCAAAAAGGGGACTTACCACCGCAATTGTGGCATGCCCAAAGGTGGTAGAGCTGGACCTGTATTTTCAGTTTCGTACGTGAATTCGGATATAGATTGCAGCAGGCAGTAAAAATAGCTATGTCAAGCTGTGCGCTGTGTTCCACGCGTGCCTCAAGGAGTTTTCATCAAAACAGATAGGGGCTAGCGGGCCCTATCTGCCGGGCCAGTGCCAGGGTTGCGGATTTTTTCGATAGAGTCACCGCGACCCTGGAACGCAAAGGGCATTAGGAGGAACACGTATGGGTTTTATTCAATAGGAGTCTGACACTTCCTCCTATTGTACCTAGAGCGCGAAGAGTCATTTGACGATATACCATCCTTAAAAAAAAACTCTACCACCGCAAAACCTTTCTTCGCGAGTTCGTCTGAGTCGTCAATGAACGACACGATTGGCGCAGTGGTTGAGCGATTGGCTGCTGCGTCGCATGTCGTGGATTCGATTCCCGCACGGAAGAAATATTTGTATGACCTACAGATAGTTTTTCCGGGTATGGCTGTTTGTGAATGTGACTTTGTATGTTTGTAAACGCACCCACGATACATGAGAAATTCCTAGTGTGAGGCAACGTTTAAAAAAAAATGCCTAGGGATCTACAGTACCCCTTGATCCACTAGAGAGTGAAGCCCGCCTGGATAATTTCTGGCCCTGGGCTGGTCATGATGTTTCGAAGGCTCACTGGGAATTGAACAGTTTTAAAAATAAACAGTTTGTTGAATATATGTGAATTTCAGCCGAGTGCCTTTTCAAAGTTTTGAAATATCTAAATAGAAATCATAAAACTTAATCTGAAAACATTTCTTAATATTCTGCGTATTGATGGCTGTTGCTTCCCCGTACAGAGAAGAAATGGATCCAGGCTGTGAAACAATCGGTCAGCGCATGCTATCATCTAAAATAACTTAACCGTACTCTTGAAACCCACACCAACCTTGATGAATCATGTTGATTTTTTTATTTATTTCGATCCAGGAACGCAAATCGAAACAATTTCATATTTTTAAAACCTAGAAACCCAATATATTCGGAGCTAATGCAATTCTTTCGACTCCTCTACCATGGGACTTCCATCTAATCGTGGATGTTATGACGTGACCCCTTTTATGAAAGGATGGGAAATCATCAAATGACTTCTCCCGCTCTGGGCAAAGCAGGAGGGTGTGTCAGACTCTTACTGAATAAAACGCATCCGTGTTCCTTCTAACACCCTTTGTGTTCCAGGGCCGCGGTGACTCTTTCGAACAAATTCCACGATAAAAAAGTGAGATTAAGTGTATAACGTCATCTATGGAATATAATGTAGATCTGTCAAATTTTAAGTGCGGAGTTTTTTTTAGGGTTCTGTACTTCAAAAGGAAAAAAAGGAACTCTTATGGGATCACTTTGTTGGCCGTCCGTCCGTCTGTCTATCAAGACTCTTTATCTCGGGAACGGTAGGAGGTATTGAGTTGAAATAATATACTCAGAACTACAGTCCCTTGAAGCTGTGACAAAAACAAACGTCTAAGTCAACGTAATACAAAGATACGGCCGTTTATGCTTCATAAAATGTACATTTCGACACTCTCAAGGTAATCAAAATTTATAGAGTACTTTCCGTTGACGTAGAACTTAAAAATTTGAAAACTACACATTTAATGCAATATAAATACTTTTAAAGATAGCCTTTATTTCAAATAATACCTTGTACCTATCTACAAATGTGTAGGGAACCCTCGGTGGGCGAGTCCGACTCGCACTTTTCCGGTTTTTTTTTTATATTAAAATAGAAGTTCATTTTAAAGAAATCCTTCAAGTACATTTTTAATACCTTAAAAATATGATGGTGTTTTATTCCTTGGAAAGTACTTACCAAAAATATGTTTTGGTGTTATTCTCACCTTGTTGATAGTAGGTATCGTATAGTATTTCGGTCAATAGATGGCATTAAGGGTATCGGCGTTACGTAGTAGATAAGTTTAATTCTTCTAAAACATCGCTACAATTCCTATCAGGTTTATGTGTTTAAAGTTATATAAATGCGGTTTTGTACTTTTTCTACGTGATGTGAAAAGGAATACCTTCAGATAAACAGAAAATAGGTTCTGTTAATTATACTTTAAAACGCTGGCGTTTATATTTTGGCATACTAAACTATCCAAAATAAAACAATAACTTGTTATAAATATTTAAAAATATAAGGTAAAATAAGAATGTATAAAAGTTAGGAAATGCTTAAGTTAAATAAAATCCAAAAACAATTTTATTATGACTCATGAGATTCGAACAAAAAGAATTACTTCCAACATTCGATTAGTAATTTCACAAATAGTTAGATATATTTAAAGGTGTCTGTCGTTACGGGTAGTCAGACGCCAGAAAATCGACCAGCAGTCTTGCTAAAGGGTATCACCCAGATAGGTACTGGGATGTGAAGTTCAGATAGGAATTCACTCCATGTACAAAACTGGTATTCAGCTGCATCCAGTAACGCTGGCAGCCGACCTCAATTTTGTTGGAAAACCGCTACCCAAACATATTAATATTCAATCACTCTGGGTAGTCCTTTTCAAGTCAATATTTTTCATTTTACTCTTGTTTGTACGGATATAACAACATTGTTGGTTAATAACAAAATTCTTTGTGCTTACTATACAAAAAAAAATATAAATTAAAAATGCACAAAAACAAAACCCATATGGCAAGATTCGAACCTTCGTCGCGTCCAAACACAAGACATGACGTACAACCGCCCCGCTACGTGCTGATAAGTTTTAACTGTGAAATAGCCGTCCTTAATACGCTTCATGATTTTCTAATATGTTGTGGTTTTTTTATTCCTCGATAAACTGTTTGGAAAAACGTCGAATAAAAATTTAAATGTTATTTTAAGTACGTAGACCCCCATTTTATTATTATTTTGGCATAAAAATACAGTTCAAAGATAAAATAAATACAAAAATAAAATCTGTTTTCGGGGTTCGAACCATGTGCAGTTTCTCGTTCAAAACACACATTTTTGATTATTGCTCGTCCTCCATAGCATATAGCGTGATAATATATAGCCTATGTGTTGCCTATACCTGTAAGGATCATTTGTGCAAAATTTGAACAAAATCTGTTCAGTAGTTTTCGCGCCAATCGTAATCACACATATCAAGATTTACTATTTTATTATATGTATAGAAATTCGCGGTACTTCATATTACTACAGAGCTATTATGGAAATTAACAATTTAAATTGTTTTTAGTTGAAGTATATTTTCATGAAAATTTTGAGCCAAGTTTAGACGAATTTTCTAATCCAATAACATTTAATTAGACTTGATAGGTCTCCTGAATAGTTTTGATAATCTGGAGAATGCTTTTGATCTATTATTATAGGATTAAACAAATCTTGTGAGGATTAAATTAATATCGTTTCGAAAATATAAATTATGATGTCCAATTTATTCGTTTTAATCAGTTGAGAACTTGTGATATTAAACTACACCTGCTTTGATGTGTTTTTAATAACTTAGAATATAATTATATTTATTTTTAAAGGCGGACTTATTGCCTTAGGTATTTTCTACCAGTTGACCTGCAGAGACATCTTGGTAGGTGAAACTTAAAGGAATGACAAATAGAGAAAGTCAGTACTTTATTTATTAAATACTCTAAACTTACAATAAATTAACAAAATATACTAAAAAAAATATACTTACTATATTTTCGAGGCGTTTGGTGTTGAAACCCTAAGGCCGTGGGGCCCTTGTGCAGCTTTTTCATGAAATTTCGAAACGGCTGGTTGACACTTCCCGTGTTTTAAGAGCTGGCTTTTACCAGGGCAGAGATTCTGCATTGCTATTCAACGTGGCAATGCCGAACGATTTTTTAGGACGAAAAAATAAATTTATAAATACATACAAATAACCAAACATTAACAACGACACAATAAACACACACAACGTAACATTAATAGTCTGAGAAAAAAAAAATTAATCGCTTTAAGTTATTTTTTTATAGTTTGAATACATTGAACACTTCATCGTAATGTAAAATTATATTAAATGTTTTCGTTTAAAATAAGAATCCATTTTTTTTATTTAAAACTCATTTACTTTTATTTTTAATATTTGTCTCATTATGACTACTCAAGTACTCACAAAGCCCAGAAGGACAAATACTTTTGAACGGTAGTGTACTTAAATCTTACGCGTACCTACACAAATAATCCTCCCGTATATTTCAAGCCTAACCCAGTCTTCATATTTGCATACAAAGTACGGACGCGGAAGGGACACACATTTTTCAGAACCAAATAATGGTCGCTAAATATTTTAACGGGGCCTTTCCCCTGAAAAATAGTGTCGATATTCTTTTATTTATAACGCCATCTTGCGGTGTAACGACGTACTGAATTATTTTTTATGTTTACCTTATTGTATTTATGGTGACATGATTATCATAATGGAGGTTAGTAGTTTGTAAGGGATATCAAGATATGTTCAGAAAACGTGTTGGGAATAAAAGAGTTTCGTCTGGCAAAGGGTTGGTGGATGGCGAAGAAGATGAGTTAGTAGAAGCACGTATGTCTAATACCTTAAGCATCGAATTTTCTGTCTCTCTATCAAAATTTTGTACCTAGTGTGTTATCAAAGCCAATTGTAACATTAAAGCAAAAGGATTATTTACTAAAAAAAACTTATTAGTTCGCTATATAGCTATCCAAAAAGTTTTGAACACGTATTATTTACATTAAAACGATAGTGCGTTTCCTGATAGCTACAACCTGGGACTCAAGTCATCAAGTCAAGAGTGAATAGGTTACTTCTAGGCTAGCGTGTACCTAGACCGAAAAAAAAAAAACACGCGTGACGTCAGGTAGCTGCTGAATATTTTTTGGAAATCTGACGGACTTATTAGATTTGTTTCAGTAAAATACCCTATTTTAATAACTGCCAAAGGGCAGCAGAATTTGGGACGGAAATTTTCAAAAGAAATGGTCCCAAACATTTCTCTGAATATTTAATTTGATAACATAGTTATGATATAACCATAACCTGTTTAGCAATTTGATTTTGGCATCTTCATTTACTTTGTCCTTATGGACTTCAAATGAAAATCCATGAGCAACCATGGTCTAAGTGAAGACTCTATTTCATCAAAGACCGAAATTCCTTCCAAACTCGTTTAACAGTTGATGTTTAACAAATATTTAAACATACAGACAGATTATTTATGAAAAGTATAAAGTAGGAGCGCCACTAACGAGATCACTAGGATTACAGGAACCAGACTTTAGCCACATCAAAAGCCAAACGACATCATCAAAACTCGCCACGCTAACAAAGTAAAATAGGTAACTGAAAAGTTAGACAGCTCAGTCTCAGCATAACACAAATTATGTTTGTTATACAAGGGTAGCCAATCAAAAACAAAAACTAGGATTTGAAGTTGGAAACACAAACTAAGACGATAATAATTTACTTTAAAAAAAGAACGCAGTAATAGAGTCGCTCTTCTTTGTCTTCTTCTGTTTCAATGGGCTTGTGTCCTGAAAAAATCTAATTAGTCCGTCAGTTAGATTATCAAAAAATATTTAACCCGTGTTTTTTCTTTTGTTACGGGAATTAGAATTGACGAAGTTACGACGCTTTTAAAATTCTCAAACGTCACAACTTCGAATAATTTTTAGTGAGTCGTGACGTCACGAGCCCCCACTCCCGAGTTTTGATGCGTTTTATCTTTGTCAATATTCATTGATTTACAAAAACAAAAAATACGTGTCCATTATTTTTCAATACTCTAACTGACGGACTAAATAGTTTGGCAATTTGTGGATGATGGAATCAAGCCTATTGTATTCTTTAAAAAAATGTAAATTTGCCCCTTCTTATAAATAAACGATATTAATATATTATTATTTACTTGGGGTTCAGGTCAGCTAAAAAGGACACTGTAGGAGAATCATTTTAGAATCACAATATTAATCACAAAACAATCCGTCCAATTTCATTTTCATCTTTATCGCTAACGCATTAGGCTCAAGGTTGATTGAAAAATTTTACAACAACGGATAGCTTGATTTGCTTTATTTTATTTGATACTAGCTGACCCGCGCAACTTTGTCTGCACCACATTTTCCATTATTGCTCCGCTCCTATTTGTCTTAGCGTGATGATAGCCTATAGCATTCCTCGATTAATGGGCTATCTAACACTGAAAGAATTTTTCAAATCGGACCAGTAGTTCCTGAGATTACCCCCTACATACAAACTTACAAACAAACCTCTTTATAATATTAGTATAGATTTGATTTGTATTCTGGAGTAACACATAGGCTATAATATACGTTCGGTAATATGTTGCCAAGGGATCACACGGGCGTTACTTCTGACAGGAGCTAGTTTATCATAATTTTTTTAAATTAAAGTATTTAAAATTGTTTATAGTTGAAAACGAGTAATTGAACAAAGTTTGTAACCAATTCTTTAAACTCAGGTTAAGATCTAATAAATTCTTAATGCAGATTATTTGTGTGATTAATTTAAGTATGCAGTCATTGGCGCCTAGGCTTTGTAAGGTCATGTATTTGGAGTGTGAAGTGAGGCGCGATATGAACCAGAAGTCTATTTACTAGGGATTTGATTTTATATCTACAAAGATCAATATTAATTATTATCATGCAATACTGCCGATTAAATTATACATATACTACTCTGTCAGGAAAGTACCGGGAAAAGATCAATAATACACAAAATGTTAGTATTCAAACAAATTTATTTTATCACCTTCAAAGTACCTATGCTCATTCAGAAACGATACACTAACGCCAACGAACAAAACCATTTTTAAACGCTTTTTCCGGTATCGAGTTCAGTTCTCACCGCAAATTCTCCCTTATGTTTTCTAACGAATGAAAACGGGTGCCACGAAGTAGTAATTTGAGTTTAGGAAAAATAAATAAATAAATAATAATATCAGTGACTCTTATGCGATTGAGTTTTTGGAGAAAATTCAGGTCTTTGGGACTAGCCAAGCGGCGAAATGTTTCACCCAAGTGATTATTTAAAATGGTATAGAACGACTCGTGAGACACGGAAAATTCGGCCACTATCTCTCTCAAACTTGAATGAGGATTTTCAGTCACTATTTCCTTCACTTTTGCGATGTTAACTTCATTTGAGAGCGAGGCAAATCTGCCATCACATCTCGATCGCTTTTGAACGCTTTCTACCACACTCATAAGCACGTGTTTCTGATAAAGTCGATTCTTCACCGTAAGCCTCCTGTAATATTTTCAGTGACTCCAAACACGTTTGCATTATGCAAAAGGAATATTATTACATGGGTAGAACCCGCATCGCATTCGCATGTCAATCGCAATCTGTCAAAAAAGCCTTACATTTTGAGAATTGGCACTCTGGTTGTCCCGTAGAAATCTTGTATTATAATTTGTACCATCGTACAATGAAGTATGTTCTACCCATCTCATAAATATTCCTTTTGTATAAGGATTTGTTGTGTTAAAAAATTACTTATTTCTAATTTGCAAAATAATTGAACCAATTTCATCAAAAACTGTCCCAAGTTTCAAGTTGTTAGCATATAGTTCGTGAGATATGCAGCTGTGACAGACGGACAGATTTAGTCACTTTTACTATTTTGTTACGGAACCCTAAAAATTGTACAGAGGCACTCGACAAGTGACATTCTGTCAGCGGTAGAGTAGCGGAGAAGTAAAAACGTCAAAAACGTATTGTATTGAAAAACGCTGTAAAAATATCTTGTGATCAATCCATTATTTGTGACATTTCGGCTATCGCATTAGCTAATAGAATGCTTTTTCTAGCGCCAGGATATCTCTGAATGCAACAAAAACCAAGACATGTACCAGGAAAACAGGACGGTTGGTAACTCTAGTTATACCCGGCGGGATCAGCGTATAATTGGATGAGCTAGCTGGCCACTTCGTTAGCACGCCTAATAATGATCGAGGTTTATTATAGCATCGCTTTGAAGGGATTTTCGATCATTAAGACTATTGATAATTTGGAGTTCGACTGGGTCGGATTGTGGGGCCTGAAGTGATTGGTTTTAAAGTGAATACAGTTATGCCAGTTTAATGTTTGAGGATATAGAGGGCCGTCATAAAAATAGATTTATAAATTGGAGTTGGTTGAAAGTAAGAGTGAATGATAATTCTGACAAGGGTACTGTAATGTTATTTGACAGTTTTTTTTATTATAATCTCAAAACCTAAAGAAAAGACCAGATGCCGTTAGTAAATAGAAAGCTCCAAAGATGGGAGAATTGTTCACATCTTTGATAAACAGAGGCAGCCCTTATTGTGTATGACGTCACTCGCATGTCACGCTATAGTGAATTTGCGCCATTCAGTACGAACGGCGTTTTGCATGACAAAGATGGAAGCTACTCTCGCCAAGAATGATCGAGTGAGTTACAGGACTGTCAAGGTCAGACATGCAGTAGTTTTATATTGTAAAATACCAACCCCACGCGTACAAGCGGCGCGTGCCAGTCGATTGGTGCCCACGCTTCTGCACTGACACTGACATAGATAGGCAACTTCTCACAACCCAATGCTACGCGCGCCGCTCTAACGCCGCGTGACCTGCCCGCAGGCTTCGTGGACGGTTCTACGCTGCCGCGCCGCTGCCCGCGCCGCCGCCACCGCTACCGCTTGTTGCCCGATGAGTTTGTGTACGTAGTCAACTATTTAGTAATTCAGTTCTGGCTTCAACACTATGAGATTTCGAATATTTCTAAAGTGATGTAGCATCTGCTTTGGACAACATTCAATTCAATTCATTTATTTACTTCAGACATGGTCCATACATTATATAAAAAATAAAATAAAATAAAAATCGCTGAAAAAAAATTGACATTAAAATAATCATTACAATTAAACATTACAATTAAAAACATTAGAATTAAAAAATGACAAAATTAAATTAAATTAAATTAAAAAA
The DNA here is from genome assembly GCA_963859965.1 of Ceramica pisi. Classification (NCBI taxonomy): domain Eukaryota; kingdom Metazoa; phylum Arthropoda; class Insecta; order Lepidoptera; family Noctuidae; genus Ceramica; species Ceramica pisi. The sequence goes on from OY982530.1 coordinate 4,325,734, forward strand.
AAAAATGTGTCTCGTATCCATCGGCTACCCGCGACCATAACCAGGTCATCCGTCCAAATAGTGCCTTCCATCCCTGCGTCTTCCGGTATGTAGCCACTCCAGAACTTGTTGGACCCATCGAGAATTCGTTCTCCGAGCAATGTACCCTGAGCACTGCCGCTTCAGTCTGGCAATCCTTCGGGCAAGATCGTAATAAACTAAAAATAAATAAATACTTAAAGTGACAGGAACGATGAATTTTCTCTGTGATAAAAAGGAGAGTATAGTATTTGGCAATAGTGTAGTAAAAGCATTATTAATCGAAAAAAACTCTCTGGAATTATCTGATTAAAGAGGCGCCTTTGCTTTCCTTACCTTTACTTTTGCCTAACGCAGGTCCTCACTAGACACGGTTTCTTCGGTAGGTGTCTATACGTCAGATTCGGCTCAAGGATACGCCCGGGTGTCATAATTATGTGTAATGCCCTTTGGGTGCAGTGGAACATACGATGGAGATCTGCCACGCTTGGGTGGCAATCGACGTCCATGGTCCGGAGCGAGAGGCCATTAAAAAGAGTCACCTGCTTTTGCGAAGCAGTCCTCACGCCTTAGCAACGGCAGAAGACGCCTTCGGCGAATTAAAATGAGCATTTATGTAAATGAATTAATCTGTTGTATCAGCGTGACAAAAACGCGTTTAGACGCTGGCGGCCATTTTGTTATTTCCCTGCTGCTCAGTACGTAAGTCAACTGCAGAATTATTTTTGGAAAAATTGAATTATTTTTGGTTTTTGTACCTAATTTTAGATGTCAAATAGGAACCTATTTACAAATATCTGAGAGCTGTTCTTCTATCGAGAATTTCAACTTTAAACTACATAGTTAACAATATCAAGTTGTAAATGTATCAATATTTGTTTATTTATTTATTTTTTGGTTCACCAACAATTTGTATACACTAACATAAGCACATTACACAGAAGCAACTGATTAGGATAGAGTGTAACAATCTCTTACAGGTAAACTCTGCATGCACAGAAAACGTTGTCGTAACATAAAAAAAAAAGTCTTAAATCTTATCAACAAAGCTGCTCAGAAAACTCAACAAATCAATTGAGCTAAGTAAATAAAACTAAATTAAACTAATTTAAACTAGATAACACAAAGGTAGGTAGCCTTAATTAACCCACCCAGCAAGATTATGCAGAGCTACGAAACTCAATGTTCGGGGAGATACTTATAAAAACTGGCTTTCAACTTGCCCAAACCATCAAAATGGAGGTCGATCCGATCACTGCAACCATTCACGACCTTGCAAAACCTCGCGTAGGGAGAATTTGCACCCAAAACCGTTTTTCTCTGCGGAGGACAGAGTGGTGTTATAGGACTGCGAGGAATTCTTGAGGGGGCGCGGAAGTTAAACTTATTTAATACTAGCTTCTGCCAGCGGCTTCGCCCGCGTGATCGCTAGGGAACATATTCCCGGGATGAAAAGTAACTTATGTGCTATTCCAGACTATAATCTATTTTTGTTCTAAACTTAATTAAGATTCGTTAAGCCGTTCTGGCGTGATTGAGTAACAAACAACCAAACTTTCACATTTATAATATTACTCGTTTGGTGTAAAGTGAAATTATAATCATCTGCCCCTCGGCATTATAATTATTAAAAGATATTGCAAACTGTCGTAAGCCGTTTTCCGAAGCTACTCGCTAGCCTCTAGGCGCTAAGCTAGCTTCCTGCCTGTGCGTTCGCGACCACAAAAATAATCCTTATAGCATGATTCAGTATTCACGCGCAATGGCTTATTATTAGCGTTTTTCATGTATAACTTTGGTGGTCTCTCACCAAAATATCTTTTTTTATGGAATAGTTAATAATGTTTGTTAACTTTTATTAATGTTATTTAGGGACGACTGAGAGTTTTATAAACGTAAGAGTAGACAAATGCAATCAGAAAGCTTCGAACTGCTAAGCTATCGGGAGTTACACGTGTTATTGTTCGTCAATCATAAAAGATAGACATATGCTGTCGTTGGATATTTTTTATATAATTTTAAGGAGAACATTTCTGTCATACATGATTTCTGTGTGGCTTTCACCATTAAGGTTGCACACGCGACGGAAGCTTAAAAAATGGAGTAACTTCTCCCGTTTTCCCAACATTTCCCTTCACTGCTCTGCTCCTATTGATTGTAGCGTGATGAAAAGTATACTATAACCTGCTCAGAAGTATAAATAATAATTGTACCAATTTTCATTAAAATCCGTCGAGTAGTTTTTGTTTCTATAACGGTTATACAGACAGACAGACAGACAAAAATTGTACTGATTGCATTTTTGGCATCAGTATCGATCCCTAATCACCCCCTGATAGTTATTTTGGAAATATATTTCATGTACAGAATTGACCTCTCTACAGATTTATTATAAGTATAGATATAGATAGAAGATCTGTGGACAGTCGATTTTGTGGGCCATAACTTTACACACAAACATCACGTCATTCAGACGTCGAAGTGGAGTCGTGACTAAAATAGCTGGTACTATTGTATTTTTAGACTTTATTTTTCTGGTGTTAAGTAGATATTTTTGGTTACAAAACTAAGGGTATCAAAGCATTTTATGGTGGTCATTATATTTATCCCCATAATTAATGGGGATAAATATAATGACCTCCATGATACTAATGATACTAATGACATGATAACATGACATGATAATAATGCTTAGTCACGACTCCACTTTAAATTGTATTCGACCACCAAATTTAGTAAATGATGACCAAATCTTAGCGAGCAAATTAATATTCAGTTAGTATAATATTCAAATTCTATAGTAACGTGTCTGCGTCAGATCCCCTCTACGGCTGGTGAAACATGTGGGTTAGGTTAGGTTAGAACCATGACCATTAGCGCGCTAAGGCGAGCGAGCGAAGCGAGCGTGCCGCGGTAGCGGCCGCCGAGCGCCAGATCCCTTCTATTGTTGGTGAATCATTTGGTTTAATCGGATAACGAGATGTTATTTTTTTGCGTATCATTTTAACTATTTTTGGGTTAGAATATTTTTTTTGGAGTTGGTTTGCTTAAATAGGATAGCAAGATGTTATAACTTTGGTTATAAGTTTACATTAAAATGCGGGTTTAATTTTGGTGATCATTTACTATTTTTGACTGCTAAATGTTACTATATCTGGTGGTAAGTTAAACATAAGCCATAATTAATTACAATTTTGATTATTAAATAAATTATTTAACACAATAATCATAATTCTTAATTTTAATTATGTATTCATAAAATAGTACAACTTACTAACTAATTATTAAAATTATTACATTAAACCTCCACTGCTCTTCTTCCTCTTTTTTATTTGATCTATGCTGTGTCCGTCAGGCTCTATATTATGTGACTAATAGTATTACTGCAGCGGCCAGCAAAACAGGCATTGATGGCAGCAAAACATTATGGTACGCAATAAAGAACTGAGAATTAAGACCTCCTTAGTTTGATAATGACTATTATTGATCGTTCGTTGTTTACTAGATATTGTTTTCTTATTATTTGTAGTTACACAAATAAAGTAGCTGACACATTTTTCATTAATGTTCCGCTCCTAATAGTCGTAGCGTGGTGGTGTCAAGTATGTGTTTGTTGTCTTTTCTCGATAAATGTGTTGCAAGACTAAATAAACCAGTAGTTCCTGAGCGCGTTCAACCAAACAAACTAAGTCTTCAGCTTTATAATATTAATATAGACTAGCTTTAGCCGGCTACTAAGTACGCGTATATCTCATTTTTAACCGACTTCCCAAAAAGGAGGAGATTCTCAATTAGGTTTTATTTTTTTTTACGTTTGATACATCACAACTCCGACAATTATGAATCGATTTGAAAAATTCTTATTTTATCTGAAAGGATATACTTGCAGATTGGTCCCATTTAAATTTTATCAAAATCGGTTACGAAATGGTTGTAAGTCATCCAAGTAATCGAAACTGCGTATTTTGCTTTTCTGCGATTTTGCTGTGGTGTTGTTAGGTGTGGGGTGCCACTAAAAAGTGAAAAATAAAAAACTTTTTACAAAAAAATACAACTTTCTACAAAATATCTTTAATTTCGGAAGTCGGTGTCAAAATATGAAGAAACTAACAAAACACTGACATCCGAAATTAAAGTTATTTTTTACTTTGTAGTGTTTTTTTTTTTTTGAAAGTCGGTTGTTTTTTTTGTAAAAAGTTTTTTTTCCGGGTGCCGTAGGCTTTTCGGGCGATCCTCTCGTAGTGTTCCCTTGCATTGCCCAAGAAACCTACATGCCAAATTTCAGCTTTCGAGGACCAGTAGTTTAGGCAGTGCATTGTCTGTCAGTCGTACAGTAACGGAAGAATTTTATATATTTGGATAACGTGATGGTTGACAAAACCGGATGTCAACTCCAAGTAATATGGGACAAAGGCAGGGATTTGACGAAGTGGACTGGACATAATGTGGACTGGACGTAAAGTCTACGCCGATCTCACAGTCTTACTCCACTTAGACGATGCGGGAATGTCGCTGGGTTGTTTTAGTGGGTATACCGGGTCAGCCCGGGGAGTCCCACATAGCCCCGCACTCCCCCGATTGGGAGGGTGTGCGTAACGCATTTTTTCCCAGCAGAAACAAAAAAAAAGGCAGTTGACGAAACTTTTGAGCGTGTGCAACTAACACCATTAGAACACAAGCTTACCTTCTCAATTTCTCTTAGTTTACACACAAATAATAGCAGCCATAAAGCCTTATTTGCACGAGTAATAAAATTTCATACAACACTAAACCTTTCCACTGTCTGTAGCTACAATTAACTAAAACAGTTTATGTTCAATGAGGCTGACTCGCATTTGCACATGTTATACACAAACGATTGTGAACCCTTTGAGTTGGTAATTAGATTCATTTTGGAACGTGAGCGATGTGAATATTTCATAAAGGTCGGGGTACACGGTGTACAAACCTCATTATGTAATGTAGTAATGAGCAGGGAGATGCAGATTCCGTTCTGCTGTGACAGTTTGTGTGTACCTGGGACCTTTGTTTGGTTGTGGTGCAAGTGATGGCGTTTTACAATTTTATTATATTTATTTTATATTGAATTTTGCTTATAAAGAATTTTAAAATCACTATTCTAATGTATAAATGCCAAAGTGAGATTAATTTTTGGAAAAAATTACCTACTACTTTTTTGCGAAAATCTACTATATTAAACCAAACAAGCGAAGCCACGGGCAAAAGCTAGAACTTTGTATTCACACGTGTATACTCCACCTTCAATACTCGTAATAGCAAACACATACGATGCCAAGCTTTTTTTTTAAGGGACATGCCCGCCACACCTTCCCAACCACTGAAACTCCTGAAAGCCAGAATCAACAGTCCGGGGTTTTAGTAATCTAGAGATCTTAGCACGATCGCACTGCAGTCAATACTCTGGGTCCGTGCTGTCCCAAATAAATTACTTATCAGATGTACTAAAATGCGCGATGATCATACAAAATAGCAAAAAACGTAGGTACGCTTTGCATTGTTGTACGTACCAGGCCTAGCGCTATATCAATACTAATTAAACAAATAAGTTATTACTTATAACATGCTGTCCTAGGTGTCAACATACCGTGCTGCTGCAAAATACTGCAAATTCAATTTAAAATAAGCTTTTCGCTCTTAACACGCACCACACTTAGTACTCTTCTAAGTTTCAATTTCTCTTACAAATAACATGCAACTCACAATAGAGCTCACTGGTATTACAGTTCACAACTGTGACAGAATCTTCCAGCAAGTATCAAACATGAACTACTTACCTAAGCAATAAATAAATCATAGTAGTTTTTCCTATAAAATAATAATTGTAGCAAAAACGTGTGTACTATCTGAAGCATAAGGTCGAAGTTTGCCTATTAGTTTATATATTAGGTATGCCTATTGCAACCTAAACTCCGGACTTTTACTGAGAATTTCTAGATAGAAAAAACAATTGTTCCCCAAACGACCACATTGTCAGTCTGCAAAGTCAAAGAAATACTGTTGAATATCCTTAGAAACGATACTTATACTGAGACATAATAGGCTGCCACATTAAACCAAAAATCTTTCATTGTACAAAACTATCCAGTAAAAAATATCCTGTAATAGAATCCATTACATTCGGACCGATGTTTCCCAAAACGCCATAAGCTTAAAACTTACACTGCGCACAGTCGTTGAGCTTTGCGCTAAGTTGCGTAGTTCTCACGGATGTACAGCTTACAACCCCACGTGTAAGAACGTTGTCTCATTTTCTTTTCAGATTAGATTGAAGTATTTTAAGAGGCCAAGACAATCAAAATCGAAAAACATTTATTCATACCAGGCTGAAAATCAGCACTTGTTTAATGTCAAGACAGTCCCCCAAATCGCTCAACTCGTCACCACTTCCTAATGTTTTAGCTGGGAAGAACAAGTCACGCTACAAACTCCCCAGCAATCTTGTTCCCAAAACTCTATAAGCTTATATCTCACACTGCACATAAAGGTCTTTGAGCGTTGCACTAAGTTGAAAAAGTCTCACGGCTGTGCAGCTAACAGGAGCGTGACACGTGTCATTTCTAAAAAAGATATTTTATAACATTGTCTTATTTTCCTATCTGATTAATTAGTTATGAAGTATTTTTATGCGAACTTTGTATGTTAGAATTTGAAGGCCTCTACAAGTCTAGAAGCTCTGAACAAGTGATTTTCTGCTAGCAATAGAGTGGTAAAAGTCCTGCTAGGGTTTTAGTCGAAATTTAATCGAAAGAGTCACCGCAGCCCTGGTTAGCAAAGGGCATTAAGAGGAACACGGATGGGTTTATGTGTAAGCATAGAGATGATCACACATAATAAATTCATTTAATAATTGTAACTTCAAATGTTTCTACAACAAAGATAGAATGTCATCTGATTTAGAGATTCAACGATCAGCCTCCTAAGATACAGAACATTCCTAGTTTAGGAGGCAGGGCTCAAATTTTGTATCGACTGTACTCTACCCATCTAAATCGAAACTTTAATTAAATGTGAACTCAACAAAAGTACATTGTTATCAAGGGGTGAAAGTAACTGATTTAGCCCTGTAACGGTGCCAATTCCAATAGTTCGAGAGCCTAAATATGTCTTTCTCCCGAGGTGAATACTGTGCTTTTCATTACGAATACAGGAAAAGTAAAAATAAAAATACGAATCTGAATCTGATGAACTCATCGTGTTAATACAAATCTCTGATATTCGAAAATATGAACAAATCTCGAAAAAAACAAATGAAGGTCGGATTGCCGCTTTCTTGACTATTTTGTTTTTCTGTGACTGGCCAGCTATTCAGTTATAATATTTTCATCATTGTTTTTTATGATTGGACAGGTGTCAGTTGAAAACAGTTCTCCCTAGGGCTGCAAAGTAATACTTTCAATTCTTCCTCCTCAGGCTCCTACTTTCCGAGCATGAGTAATGAAAAATATATTTATTAATGTAAAGACAGTACACTTATAAAAAAAGAATAAAAAGTACTGAACAAAAAATTTTTTTTTCCAATGTCGCTTGGGCTCCTAGGTTGTTCAGTCTGATGCTTTTGGCACTGATTGCTTCTCATCATCTGACAAGCCTTTTCCCAACTATATTGGGGACGGCTTCCAGTCAAACATCTGAATGCCAGTATTTTACGTGGAGCGGCGGCTGCCTACCAGACCTTCGCAACCCGTTAACTGGGTACTACACACTGATTTTGGGGGCCGAGTCACCCGCGTCCGTAGGAGAATACCCTTCAGCGAATCCCTACACGTGGTCCCCGGGTGGTGCTAAACAGGTGACAGTAACCGCCTCTGTGGTCTAGTGGTTATACCACCTGATTCAGGCCCAGAGGTCCCGGGTTCGATTCCCAGCGGGGGCAAATTTTTTGCTCGGTTTGGTTGGTGGTAAGACTTGTTCTAAGTCCGCCTGGCAAGCTACCACCATCATGTCTAAGTCTGTCACCATAACAACAATGTTAACAGCATTGTTGTGTTCTGGCAGTTAGAGGTATGATAGCCAGTTCCTCTGTTTAAGAGTATTCCGGGTGAAACTCGCTTCCATCTTCGGCCTAATCATCACTTTCCATCAGGTGAGATTTGGGCCAAGAGTTTCCCCGTTTTGTATAAAGAAAAAGATCACTTCTCATTCTTTACGAAGCTTCATTCATCATCATTTACATTTACAAACAGAATTTTCGGTGTTTTTTTTTAATTGGTGATGGGTTTGCTCTTGACTCTAAGTTAGGTCAGAGGTGACAAAGACAAAGTCTACGATGAAGCGAGCTTACCCAGAAAGAGTCTGTTAAATCAAACTTTGAAGAGATTAGAGTTGTAAGTGTTTGGAAACACAGACGCAGGCAGAGAGTTCCACTCCTTTGCTGTGCGCAAAGACACTTGGAAACGCTTAGTGTGAATTGGAGGTATAGCTACAAGGTAGATTGATATTGATTTCAGTGTTCATCCCTTAGTGAAAGTTATTCATAATGGCAATCAAATGATGAGTACTACGTACTACCCTTAGAACATGTAAATGTGTTAAATAAGTAAAGCTTTAAACCGTATATTCGACCACTACAAACGGTTATTCGTAGATAGGCTTCGGTTGGCAAGCTGTCGGTACGTAATGCGGTTTTATCACCTTTTAATCCACTGCTGCTGTGCCAAATGTGGTTTTAATATTTAATTTGGCAGTAATTATAGAAGCCGAATACAATAGGGGTCATTATTGTGTAATAATTCAAATATGGGTAGAATTTTAAGCGATTCTATGAGTAGATGTGTGCCCCTGTTAATAATTATGCTTACTCTCATATTCGCGAATTATGCGAATAGTGAATCATGAATTATTACCAGCTTTTAACTATACTACAGCAGTACTGAGGCTTCTTTTCATACCGAGACACAAGCTTAATGGTCCGCGAGCCAGCAACAGATTTCCATGACCACGTTCCTCTCGGACGATAAAAAGTAAAATGGTTAAGAGGAATTTATCATGGACCTCTGTGCACGTTAGCTGCGATACGGTTGGTGGGTTAAGCAGTAGCAGCCTCCCAAACACGTTTAAAAAAAAAAGGTATTTCACTCATTTCCTCCCGTATGAAAATTGTGTCAGATTATAGCTAACCCAACATCTTGCAGAAAACAAAACGTGAGCGGGTTCTATCTCGGTGGAAAGGTCGTCAACTGGTCACACGAACATGTATTTTTTTTTTCATATTTTCAGTTATTACCTCCCGATTGAAAATTGTGTCCGATTATAGCTTACTCAATATTTTGCAAAAAACAAAACGTGAGCCGGCTGTATCTCGGTGGGAAGGTCGTCAGCTAACGACCTGAAAGGGGCACCAGAGGGCCAATTTTACTAATTTTCACATTCGCATCTCGATCGCAATCTGTCAAAAATATATGAAAATTAAGGCTTTTTTGACAGTTTGCGATTGACATGAGAATGCGAAAGTTGTTTAAAAATAGTAGGATTAGCCCTCAGATAAATGTGTAGTAACGGTCACTGACCCTCATAAATTTACTGACTTAACGAAAAAAACAAAAAATTATTGTTCGGGTATCTATGAAAGATTTTTAGGGAAAGGTCAACGTACTTTATTGCAAGTTTATCTGGCACCTACCATTATATAGAGCTTATAAATTCAGTAGAGTAATCACGTTATATAAATCACATTTTCAACTCAATCTTTTGATTTATTATTTCAGAAATAACTAATTTCCTAACTCAAGCTTCTGCTGGCGACTTCGTTCGCGTGATCCCTAGGGAACGTTTTCCCAGGATATATAGCCATATAAATTTAAATTAAATGTGTATTTCAGATTAATTTCCCTCTGTGCAAATTTCATGAAGATCCTTTCAGGCGTTCTGGCCTACCGCGACCTTGGAACTGGAAGAACACGTATTTTGATTTCCTAACTTAAAAAATAAAATAAAAGACGTTTTGACGTGAAAGAGTAACTAACATCCATCCAACCATCCTCACGAACTGTCACATTTATAATATCAGTAGGATAAGATACAAAACAATAAATCTAGATATTCACAGACTAAACAAAAAATCTAATAAACTAGACCCGCGATGCTAGCCCAAAACATTCGCCTATCGGCCGTCAACTGTCACTTCCAGTAACATGTCCAGTGGTTCACTGCCCAGCGAAGGCGGAAAACACACCCGATTGGGCTTATTAATGAGCATCGTACATTACGACCAGCGTTGATAGATGAGTGTGGACGCAGCCTGTTTTGTGCGACCTATTTCACTGGATATGTGCCTGTCGGAATTTTGCTGTTGGTCAATTAAGAGTTGATTTTTCAATGGTTAGGTAGACGACGTTTATTGGAAGAATAAATACGTCAAATTGACATATTTTCCATACAAAAGCTGTCAGACGGCCATTTTTATTCCTCAGGTTAAAGTTGTTGGACTATTGAAAAATCAGCCCTTAGTCGTTTATTTCAAAAATAACTCGTCACTACATAATATATGGCTGCACGGTAAAGCATGCTTCCTGAGGTAGAACCCTTTTTTATGGATGGGAAATCATCAAATGATTCCTCCCACTTTGGGCGAAGCAGAAGGGAGTGTCAAACTCTTATTTACTAAAACCCATCCGTGTTCCTCCTAGTGCCATTTGCATTCCAGGGCCGCGGCGACTCTTTCAAACAAATTCGGCAGCCCTGGTAGGCACTTGCCCTAGCGGGCCTCGCCTACTATGCTGACATCTCTTTGAGGCGCGCGTGGAACACAACGCGCGTTGACCCGGGCCTGGTTCTGATTGGACAGCGAGCCAATGAGGCCCGCGCCTAAAATTTATAAATTAAGCTATTTGCACGTTCCAAAGCGTAGATCTCTATGGAGAAGAACGTGCAAGAAAGTCAACGGACAAAGTAATCGTTACATATTGCACTTCATCCAAAAAATTATATGATACTAAAGACATTGAATCCGTACAATGCAATTGTTAAGTTGCGAGAGAACTATTTAGGTATTATATCTGAGGTGGTCTTTTGAAGAAAGAGCCACACATATTTGAGTGGATCTGTCCAGACAGTCCAAGCATTTGTCAAACATCTTGCAGCTCAACTTTATCTTTGAGGAGTTTAACGTTCCGACGAACATTACCAAAGTAAGGACATTTGGGTAGGCCATTTAATGTACTCGAATTGCCGGACAATCACGAAACCAACCCGTAAGATACCGATCTACATAGTCCTCATAATTGGTGTCATTTCAGAACGATACAGATAAGTCATCATCTGCATGGTCGTCATGTGTCATGCATTAAGCATTGACGACACGGTTGGCGCAGTGGTTGAGCGATTGACTGCTGCGCAGCATGTCGCGGGTTCGATTCCCGCACGTAACAAATATTTGTACGGCCTACATGTATTTGTTCCGAGTCTGGGTGTTTTCTATCTATAATATGTATGTATTTACAAAAAAAAAATGTATATAAGTAGTTTATCAGCCATCTCGTTACCATAACACAAGCATTAAGTTGCCTAGCTTGGGACTATATGGCGTTGTGTGAAATGTCCAAGGATATTATTATTAAAGCCATTAAGCGGTCCTGAATCGACTTCTCAGCTCTCACAGTATTTTTGACATGTCAGTAAAATCTTCATCCATGCATCCGCAGACAGATATTTTGTTAGATTAGAATCCAAGGGATCATTAAGTGCAGCTAGTTAGTAACTATCAGTTGTATAACAAGACGAACCCTCCAAGCTTCGGCGAATCCTCCGAAGTTTGGTTAGCCGTCAGTCCCGACTTTCATTTAGAAGATCGTTGACCGTCTTCTGGTAATCAAAAGCCAGAAAAAATCCGGGTAAAATACAAATATTCAGCTGTACCCGTTTGGCATGTGTAGTTGCGAAAAGACCACACAGATGATGAAAAGTAAGAGAATATAATTTTACTCGCAATTTATTAAATCTGGTCTAGCAACTACTGGCTTAGTTTGTAGGATTCAAAAATAATTATTTAGTTCTTTTCAAACATAACACATAAATATCAAGTACTTCTTTGACGAACACTCTTCGTATTTCCTCGTATATTCACAACAATTATTATGCAAATATTTAAGTAAGCAAACGTGTTCAAAATCTTGCTCAAAATACTTAACGAGTTAAGCACACATTAATGCTCAAGCTTTACTTAATAGCACGTTTGACATACATACGATGGATTAAAAATTGTTAATAATGGCACTTAGCTGGGACATGGTTTACACCCACATTTTCTGCTCTTTGTAAACATGACAAATACAGGAAATCAAAAAGACTTTTCGTTCCGTTTAATTATAAACAAAAGGTAGGGTTTTTTCAGTGGTTCAGCGGGTCTAAAAAGGTCACTTTAGCGGAACCAGAAGCACATCATGCTACCCGACACTGTCAAATTTTCCCAATCAAACTTGTACCTAATGATTAAAGCGATAAAGATGAAAATGAAATTAACAGATTGTTGTATGATTTTAAATGATTCTACTAAAGTGACCTTTTTAGACATAGTATAAGGTCTCATAATATTTTGATAGAAATATGAGCTCCAATTTATTTCGTAACTTAATATATTCAAATGAAAATTATTATAATCTTACATAGAAATTGAGTATTCTACAGAAAAGAGCTAAAATAACAGCAATCCTAAAACCAAAACAAAACGTAATTTATTATATTTCCATTCCAAATATGCTGGGTAATAAAAAAAACCAACTAATAACGAGTCGGACTCGCAAACGAAGGGTTCCGTATCATAAACCTTAATCTTTATTTTTGTTGTTGTAACAGCAATAGAAATACAGAATCGGTGAAAACTTCAACTGTTTATCTATTATTTTGAGATACAGCCTGCTGACAGTCGGATGGATGGACACGGTACGGTACCCTAAAAACCACACCGATATCTGTTCAGCAATTTTCCAGAAAAAAAAAACAAATAAACACAAATTATCACACGTTATTAATTACTCCTCAGCGACCTATTTCCGTACAATATCTTAGACACATTCTGCGTGACATTATACCCAAGATTACCACCAATCAGGATGCTTGCTATTCTAAGTACACAACCTGACCATAGAATAGTTAACACAGAAGGACAATTCCACACAAGGAATAAAAACTCAAGTCGATATGGAGGGCGCCAATCGCGAGTGCAATTACATTCGTTGAGGCATATCATAATCATAATCATTTTATTATCAGGCAACTGAGACCCATCAAAATTAAAAACAATAATATTATTAAATTAGTTTACTAATACATATTGATAAAATAGCTTTAGGTATATTTATTTATTTATATATTTAGACTTTATGCACAATAGTGGTACATGGGCGGACTTAATGCAACAAGGCATTCTCTACCAGTCAACCTTTGGGTTAAAAAGACTACACTGTGGTAGGTGTACAACAAACAAATAAAAATAAAATATACTTGAGTCATATCGATACAACAAAGTATACAAATAATATATATATATATATATATATATACTCAACGAATGTAATTGCACTCGCGACTGGCGTTTGAGGTGGACGCAAAGGATTTATTAGTGAACTAAATTGTAGAGTAATTATTCAGAATAGACATTTTATGTGTGGGATGCGACTTAATATTGTAGAAATACTGAAAAAAATAATAATTCAAAATGGTTTATTTACAGAAACAAACCAGGATAGCGGTCTTCGGTGCGCAAACCATATTTCATCGTTTCCCTCACGCTGAGCTGGCTTCACACACACACACAAAATTCCGGGGCGTGTTCTTACTCACTCCATCGTAGACTTTGTCTATGTCATCTCTGACCAAGACTAGAGTCAAGAGCAAACCCATATCAAATAAAAAACATATACTCATTGAAACCACAATATTATCAATTGTAACCACAGATGAAGTTTACGGATAGTCAGAAGCCAGAAAATCTGACACCAGTCTTGCTAAGGAGTACCGTGTTAATGGGTTGTGGAGGTCTAGTAGACAGCCGCTCCACGTAAAATACTGGTATTCAGCTGAATCCGGTTTGACTGAAAACCAACCCCAAAATAGTTGGGAAAAGGCTAGGCAAATGATGAATCACAGATAAAGTTTGAAGTTTTTGTGCCGTTTACACAGTCATGCTTTATCTACTAAAGAATAAAACTCGTTGCATGGAAGTGACCTACTGTACAATCTACTCAGTGACCACGTCGAGAACACGTCTCTACTTGACAGCTGTTAGCGTTCGCTTAGTTAAGTCGTCTAGTTATGTTTAGGCACGTTCTTCTGGGTTAGACTGGGTATAACTTTGACACCGAGGTTCGCTTGTTTTGTGAAATTTCTAGAATGGAGTCTGCCTTCTGTTGTTCGATATTATTGAAAGGGTGTCTTTATGTTTATTTGAATACTACAACTTAGGGCGGATTTCATCAATGATACTGAACGCGATCAACAATGAACCACATATATGAGATCCTAGCTGACCCGTGCAACGTCGTCTGCGTAACATTTTTCATTACTGCTCCGCTCCTATTGGTCTCAGCGTGATGATATATCACTATCTAACACTGTAAGAATTTTTCAAATCGGACCAGTAGTTCCTGAGATTAGCGCGTTCAACCAAACAAACAAACAAACAAACTCTTCTGCTTTATAATATTAGTAAGTATAGACATGTCAGTGTCATTATTTTATGTGGAATATTGACACTGACAGCTCTTGAACGCAGTTTAGATGTACTGATCGCGATCAGCCGGTCGATTCTGTTGACATCTCACCGTGATCACTTAGGTGGAGTGAAAGACAAGTGAGCTGTTATGCCATCTTGTTTGTATGGTTTGACAGCTCACTTGTCGTTCACTTCGACATGTTTACAGCCGGTCTATTCTGTTGACATCTCACCGTGATCACTTAGGTGGAGTGAACACCAAATGAGCTGTCATGCCATCTTGTTTGTATGGTTTGACAGTTCACTTGTCGTTCATTTCAGCCAATTGTTCACTTCGACATGTTTACAGAATCGCACAGCAGTTTCATTGGTGAAATCCGCTCTTAGTAGTATTCCGCTAAGCATAATGCTAGAACTATTCCAACAGACTATTTGATTGTACATACTGAAAAATTAAAATATATTTCCGAGAGAAATCCTATCCTACTTCCTACTACTAATAATACTTACTAATACTATTATTATTCCCTACCGCAGTATCTCTACGTTGACGACGTGGTGGGGCTTGCGCGTCCCGATAGACCTTAGGTCATACCTAGGGTGAAGGGCCAGACAAAGAGAGATACAATCCGCAAGGCAGTTTTGTGGTGAACTGTTGGGCAGTAGCGACCCCACGAACCTTATCTCCCGGGAGAAGTCTTGTTCCTCATCTCCGGCTTGCCTTTATTGGCTGGCCAGAGTGAACACTGACGAGGAACAGAGCTCCCACCTCTTTCTTGCCTTAATCGACCGGTCTGAGTAGAGATTCGCTAGAGCAAACATGCTCGGGAGAAGGATGTATAATCCAGTAAGATGCTGGTAGGGATCTTGACCGCACTTCCGGGATTGTCCTGATAGCCGTGGTATACCTCTCCACTCCTCTAGCACCTCAGGCCATGTTGCCTCCTTGGCGCTACGTCACTTTGTGCTAGCGACCGTTTTCGGGGGCCCATTCATTGAGTGTGCAAGTCACCCCCTGCCATTTAAAAGCCGTGTATATTGTTAGTAGTCAGGCAGGGGCCAATAGTTCTTCTATAATAAACGATTATTTATTTATTTATTTATTTATTTATAACAATCTTAACTACACTATCATTACAGATCTATGATCCAATGCGACAGAGTGTCCTTACTAACTAAATCCTAAATCTACACCTTATACCTAGTTTAAAAATATCTTAATCTAAATAACTTATTACATATAGTGTAACTTTTGCGAATTCACTCAAGTTGCACCACAATACATCAACCCTCTCGTGAACCTCATTCACCACGCGTATGGCTCTAGTGAGAGGAGTTCTCGCCAGTAGGTTGGTCCTGGCTGCAGGCACAGCGAGCAGGGGCGGGCGTCGCCGCCTCCACACGTACCGGTCGGGCGCGTACAGCTGTAGGTGTCGCAGCACTCCCGGGTTATGTAATTATACTCTCTCCTTCTCCGAGACGGTTTAACGTGTAGATGTTTGAAGTTAGGTTGTGAATAACCAGATTTATTAATAAAAAATATTATATATTAAATTAGCTCCATAAGGTAAAAATCAACAATAAAATTATAACATTACAATAATTGGTTGAACAATACAAAGTAAATAATCAATAAATTATGTGTTAATAACAGTGTAACATATTGCCCTACTAAACTGGGTTGGATCTTGATTAACTGGTCTATTGTAATGCCTGGCAAAAGTGGCAGAATTTTGAGACCACCCTGCAGCTTTTCTGATTACGTCAATACTGACGCCGGATCTGTTTGCAGCAGACGTTGACGCATGTCTGGTGCTATGGGCTGTAAAGATGGTGACATCAATCCACTAAACCGCCCAAACCCATAGCGTTTCATCTTTTGTTTCCATATTCTGCAATAGTCTTGCTCCAACCGGGGATTGTCCTTGGGAATACTTTCAGTGCATACAGGGATAATCGCCGGTTGGTGCCCCATTATATTTGAAATTTCTAACGGGACCTCTGCGAGTTGGTTTTAGCCCCTCGTACGCCTATCAAAGGACCGGGTCTCCAGAGACCCGAGAAAGAAACATAACTATTACTAATATGAATACGAATACTAATACTAATATTGATCCAGAAAGCAGACTCTTGGACACGGCACGTATTGTGATGTCAAAACAAATACATCATTTATTTTCCTTAAAATCCTTCGTAAAATAGAATCAGCGAACAAAAGAACATACATTTAAATAAAAAATAATCCAATAAATACATAACGCTGACATCAAAGCAGAAACTACGGCAGCACCACTTAACATATTTCCCACTATAAAATGTTCAAAATAATTCACACAAAAATCTTCTAACGAACTTTGAAAGCTAACAAGAGAAAGGACCCACAAGCCCCGCAGAACCTCGCATAGTAGCCTAACGAAGCCAAAAATGTCACCACAAAAATGCATAGACACCAAGGTAAATCTTATTTTACCTTAACATTGAGAAAAATGTTTTCAGCAACTTAATGAAAATATAATTTGTTCAGGTAGTTTGAAACACAGTGCGAGGACTTTGTTTAACATTTTTGCTGGAGATTAAAACCGTTTTTTATTGTTAAAGAAGTTTTATAACTAATCTGTGTGGCACTTCATATAATTTAGTAGCTTTTGCCCGCGACTTCGTACGCACGTATCCCGTTTTTCCCCGTTCCCGTAGGAATGTCGGGAAATCTTCTCTTAGTGCACTTCTACACCCTCCAAGGAACCTACGCACTGTAAATTTCAGCTTCCTACGACCATTAATATCGGCTGAGCGTTGTCTGTCAGTCTTTTTTTACTTTTGATAGGCATGCGTTTGACCACTATCTCACCTGATGGTAAGCGATGATGCGGTCTAAAATGGAGCACGCTTGCTTAGAAGTAACAAAAAAAAAACGGTTTTAAAGAAGTTTTGTAACTAATCTGTGAGGCACTTCATATAACTTAGTAGCTTTCGCCCGCGACTTCGTACGCGCGTATCCCGTTCTCGTAACGATTTCGGGAAATCTTCTCTTAGAGCACTCCTACACTCTCCAAGGATCCTAAACGCAAATTCTAAACCGGTTATTTTGGCTGAGAGTTGTCCGTCAGTCACTCGAGTGAGTGACTCTTCCGTTTCTGAGTGACTGAGTAATCTTCTGTTACTGAGTGATTGAGTACTCATTCAGTCACTCAGTAACGGAAGAGTCACTCGCTCGAGTGAACAGTTTTATATATTGATGACTAGTTGTCCCCCGCGGCTTCCCGTCAACTGGCAACTTTCAATTTTTTTTTTTCATAATAACCTTCTCCTGACAATTATAACAAACACAAAAATAAAGAATTAGCGAAATCGGTCCAGCTGTCCACGCGTGATGCAATGACCAAGGGAAATAGGGCTTTATTTGTATATATATACTAGCTGCCCCGCGCAACTTCGTCTGCGTCACATCGCTTCTAAATAATATTGCGACTATAATTTGAGATCCTATCTCTCAAGTTGGATTGAACTGCACATGGTGTGCGAATTTTATTATAATCGGTTAAGTGGTTTAGGAGTTCATTGAGGACAAACATTGTGCCACGAGATTTATATATATTAAGATAGAGATTGTGAATATGTGGGTGTGTTGTGTGAGGGCTGCGTAGGTCGTTATGTATCGGGTAGATTTCATGACTGCCTGTCAGTTTGAATATTTCATGCGGCCTGCTCAAATATCCTTACTTACTACCAAGTCCAAAAGTCTAATTTAAGGGACTGACAAGCGCTACTAACTGTCACGTTAGTCATTTTGATTTTTTGACAATGGGCTTGTGTCCTGAAAAAATCTAATTAGTCCGTCAGTTAGATAATCAAAAAATATTTGACCCGTGTTTTTTCTTTTGTTACGGGAACCAAAATTGATGAAGTTACGACGCTTTTAAAATTTTCAATACGTCACACCTTCGCATAATTTTTAGTGAGTCGTGACGTCACAAGCCCCCACTCCCGAGTTTTGATGCGTTTTATCTTTGTCAATATTCATTGATTTACAAAAACAAAAAATACGTGTCCATTATTTTTTAATACTCTTAACTGACGGACTAAACAGTTTTGCAATTTGTGGATTATGGAATCTAGCCTATTCTTTATCATTGTTATGGTTATCATTTTATCTAGTTACGTACAAAGGACAAAGAAGAGAGCCCAAAGCAAGCTATGTATATGTAACACATTCACTGCGCTTTGCATGTTTGTGCTGTGTGCATAGTGCCAATTCTACTAAATTTAACATTCGCATCGCATTCGCATCTCAGTCGCAATCTGTCAATAATTTATGAAAATTAAGGCTTTTTTGACAGTTTGCGAATGACATACGAATGCGAATGTTGTGTTAAAATTAGTTGAATTAGCTCCCAGAACATAGATATATAATTCTTCATCACCACGCTTATTTTTTTTCCGACTAGCTAATTATTTAAATATCACCAAAATTTTCTTAAAATGTTGGAAAAGACAAAGGTTCTCATATAAAATGACACTTTCATCACTCCAGCAAAACATCTCTCAAGACTCCAACACACACAAACCAGGACACCTCAAACGCTCCTCGCCTCAAAAACTCATTACGGACAAAAAAGAAATCTCAATGTCATTACTCTCTTCATTTTTCAATATACATTATTATTGTCATTAAATGTCATTTATTTCTTCACCGTCAACGAAGGAGAATTTATTAAATTTGGCCAGTAAGCTCGTAACTCCGAAATGGCGGAACACTTTTAACGGAATGAAAAGAATTACTGGTTTTACAAACGCCTGGCTGTGAATTTGAGACGGATTTCTTGTGGACTCTTAGAGAAATTAAATCTATTATACTGTTCTTTAATAATGCCGTCTGGACGGTTTTGAAATAAAAATGTATTTAGTGGTTTTCGTAGTCTCGGGTTTTGGAGGTCGGATAGGTAATTGTGTGAAACTCTCTGGCAAAGTCGGTGTTCCCGTCCACATTTAACCCGTTTGCCTTCAAAGCAAGAGTGGACAGGCATCTTCTGGGCAAGCTCGCTCCATCATAGACCTCATCAATCACTTTCCATCAGGCGTGATTGTGGTCAAAAGCAAGCCAATTACATAATAAAAAAATAATTGTAATGTCAACGACTGACAGTTTAATTAATTAAGAGTAATAGTAACATTGAGTGATCATAGGTGGCGCTACTAGTCACATTTTGTTATTTGTTCTAACAAATTAATTCACGTATTATTGCCCACACCAAGTGGTGTGTTAACCTAATACGTAGTGTTAACCGTAACACACCGAGTTTCCTACGTTCCTCAACAGACCGTCTGATCTCCCATCCACAAACCAACCTTGGCAAGCGTTGCTTAACCTTGAAGATCAACCCGTGTTGCTGATATTATTTAGCAACGAACCACGATGGAGAATATCTCTCGACCAAAAACATAAAGTCCAGCAGGGACTTTTATACCATAGACTAAAACTCAACCCCATGAATAAACAAAGGTTAGATGTAAGGGTGCACTAACACAGCTGATTAAGTACAACACTATTCGAGTGCTCCAGAAGACATTTTAGCTATAAGTTAAATCTAAATTGAATTTCAAAATTGAACCAACAAGCGTCGTTGTAATAAAAAAACAACTTTTTTTATTCGTATTGCGACTCGAAGTGGTGGAATCAGCGTAGACGAAGAAAGGTTTGAGTTTGGATGTGGTATTTTCTTTAGTGTTTTTTTTTTTCATCTTTATATATATAAAAAAAAATCCCTATTTCCATTGGTCGTTGCATCACGCGTGAACCGCTGATTTCTTTTTTGTTGTGTTTGTTACTTTCAGGAAAATATTATAATGAAAAAAAAAAAAGAAAGTTGCAACAGAAGGGAGCGAAGCCGCAGTAGTAATAAGATATAAATTAAGAGGTTCTTGACAAAGTGCAAATTTATAAGCGACTAGCTGACCCACGCAACTTCGTCTGCGTCACATTTTCCATTAATGCTCGGCTCCATTTAGTCTTAGCGTGATGATATGTACATCGGTTACGACTGGGTGCTGCGAGCCGACCTCCCTAGCGGCGTCAGCGTCATTTGTTACGCTGACGACACGCTGGTGCTGGCACAAGGGGGGTCGTACGCGGAGGCGGCCGACGTAATGAGACGCGGGGTTGCGATAGTCGTGGAGAGGATCCGGCAACTGGGTCTCGAGGTGGCGCTGCACAAGTCCGAAGCCATGTGTTTTCATGGCCGAGGCATTGCGCCCCCGTCGGGATCCTTGCTGACGGTAGGAGGGGTTTCCATCGGCGTCGAATCGACGCTAAAATACCTGGGGCTCGTCCTAGACAGCCGATGGAACTTCGTGGAGCATTTCCGACGTTTTGTCCCCAAACTGGAGCGGGCCGGGGCTGCTTTCAGGCGGCTCCTGCCCAACCTGGGGGGACCGAACGCCTCCTGCCGTAGGCTATACGCGGGGGTCGTGCGGTCCATGGCCCTTTACGGGGCCCCGGTGTGGGCGCGTTCATTGAGGCAGCGTGCTGCGAACCACTTGAACGCGCCCCAAAAGGTGGTGGCCCTCAGGATGACCAGAGGGTACCGCACGATCTCGCGCGAAGCGGCGGGTCTCCTTGCCGGATTGCCGCCATGGGATCTGGAGGCGGTGGTCCTCGCGCGCCTGCATGATTGGCGCGCGGAGGTACTAAGCCGGGGGGAAACTCCGCTGACGCTGCAAATTGTCGCGCAGCGGACGGACTTCCGGCGCGATCTCATGGCGTCATGGAGACGACGACAATCGCAACCCAGCGCAGGGCACGCCACAATAGCGGCGATAAGTCCCCTCTTTGAGGAGTGGCTTGAGAGGCGCCACGGCGTCCTCACCTTCCGCCTGACGCAGGTCCTCACCGGACATGGATGTTTCGGGAGGTTCCTGCACCGAATTCGGCGGGAGGAAACGCCCGGGTGTCACCACTGCGAGGATCGACCGGAGGACACGGTAGAGCACACTGTGCAGGTGTGCCCCGCTTGGGCGGCGCACCGCCGTGTCCTCGAAACGGCGATTGGCGGCGACCTCTCGCGTCCGGCCCTGGTCCAAGCCATGGTCCGGAGCGAGACGGAATGGGACGCCGTTGCCTCCTTCTGCGAAGCAGTCATGCTAGCGAAGGAGGTGGCGGAGCGGGAGAGGAGACCCTCTCGTCCCGGCCGCCGTGGTGGACGCCACGGGCGTCGGGGGCCACCTGGTGACCTCCGGCCACCGTAGGCGCGGGCCTGTGGACGGCGAGCTATGGGTGGCTCGCCGTCCGTCCGTCTACTGACGACAGGCCGTGTCGACGGCGCGTTAGTGTTCCACGCGCGCCTCAAAGAGAGTCAGCAACACAGAGGGGCCCGAAAGGGCCGACGCCTGCCGGAGTCGCGGGATTATTCGCAAGAGACACCGTGGCTCCGGAACACAAAGGGCAATGAAGGAACATGGATGGGTTTTAGTCAGTAGAAGTCTGACACTCCCTCCCGCTACACCCAGAGTGGGAGGAATCATTGGATGATTTCACATCCCTAAAAAAAAAAAAAAAAAGCGTGATGATATGTAGCCTATATCCTTCCTTGATACATGGGCTATCTAATACTGAAAGAATTTTTCAAATCGGACCAGGAGTTCCTGAGATTACCCCCTACATACAAACTTACAAACATACAAACTTACAAACAAATTTTACCACTTTATAATAATTATAATTATTTCTTTTTTACTTTCTCGGGTCCCTGGAGACCCGGTCCTTTGGTAGGCGTACGAGGGGCCGAAACCAACTCGCAGAGGCCCCGTTCTTTAGACATTTCAAATGTAATGGGGCACCAACCGGCAATTATCCCTGTATGCACTGAAAGTATCCCCAAGGACAATCCCCGGTTGAAGCAGTACTATTGCAGAATATGGAAACAAAAAATGAAACGCTATGGGTTTGAGTGGCTTAGTGGACTGATAATCGTTTATTATAGAAGAACTATTGGCCCCTGCCTGACCACTAACAATATACACGACTTTTATATGGCTTTTTACTTTTATTATTATTATTAATAGTATAGACTAGCTGCCACCCGCGGCTTCGCTCCCGGATCCCGGCTCCCGGATGTAGTAATAGTTAAGTAGTGATAGTGATGTAGTATTAGTTATGGAGTGATAGTGATGTATTAATAGTTATGGAGTGATAGTGATGTAGTATTAGTTATGGAGTGATAGTGATGTATTAGTAGTTATGGAGTGATAGTGATGTATTAGTAGTTATGGAGTGATAGTGATGTAGTATTAGTTATGGAGCGATAGTGATGTATTAGTAGTTAAGTAGTGATAGTGATGTATTAGTAGTTATGGAGTGATAGTAATGTAGTATTAGTTATGGAGTGATAGTGATGTATTAGTAGTTAAGTAGTGATAGTGATGTAGTATTAGTTATGGAGTGATAGTGATGTATTAGTAGTTATGGAGTGATAGTGATGTCGTGATAGTGATGTATTAGTAGTTATGGAGTGATAGTGATGTCGTGATAGTGATGTAGTAGTAGTTAAGTAGTGATAGTGATGTAGTATTAGTTATGGAGTGATAGTGATATAGTTGTAGTTATGGAGTGATAGTGATATAGTAGTAGTTATGGAGTGATAGTGATATAGTAGTAGTTATGGAGTGATACTGATGTCGTGACAGTGATATAGCGACAGTAATTCCACGATCTTCAGATTTCAACAGAGCCAATTGAAACGCCATATCCACCTCAAAACATAATCCGCAGTAGTAGATTGCGCCCGCAAGCGGCGAGTTGCTTCACATAATTAGATTGCACTCCAGCACACCGCGGAAGGAAGGTGTAAAGAAAATTGCATAATTTATTTTATTTCAACGCAGTTTTATGTATTGTGCAATAATTTAATAACGAAGATGACACTAAAGTTAAAGTTTTTTTGTGGCTATTGTTGGAAAAGTCATTACAGAAGAAGTGGTAGTCTTTCACTGAAAAATACTCCTTCAATTGACTTAGTATGATTTGTACTCTATTTCATTATGTACTATGAAAACTTGATTCGCGAAGACGAGTTAATAGGGAACCCTAACAGGATGCCGTTTGTCTGTCCTTTAGTCAGCCTCAAATTTTCCGGTACTGTTTTTCGGTTATGAACCAATTTAGTTTTCAGAATTGTTTTAAATAAAACAAGATGTAAGTTACGCGATCTTACTTAAAAAAAAATTGAGTATGGGCTCTGTTTTTGGGAGAGAACTTAAAATAAAGTTTTTCCAACTCTGCCAAATGGAAAGACTTATCGTAAGGTCAACTATTTCTTTTTTCATAACAAAATAAAACTTTCTTAAACAAGACTATATATTGCATTATTAATGATCTTATTTTTTGTTTTTTTTATTTATTAAAACTTTATGCACAAGTAACTGTACAAAGGCGGACTTAAAGCCATAGGCATTTTCTACCAGTCGACTTTAGGGTTCACAATTATGTATCATATTTCTACACAAATTTCCAACCTGGATACCAAACAATTCCTCAAACAACCAAACCAAACCAGTACATAAACATCCTATTTATTTTGTAGGAACAATTTATTAATATTCATGTTTCTTGAAACCTACCACCTATATTTGTGTTTGAGGTTAGTTCCTCACAACAGTTCTAAACGTCAATTTTGAGGTTGAGATCAAGTTGTTCAATGCTTTAGGCTATATTCAGAAAGTGTGAAGTAAACATCACTTGGTAGTAAAATACTGGGTTAGTTACGGATCAGTTAACAAATGTAACCAATGAGAAAAATAACAACCCTGTAACAGGGCTTAATGGAAATGCGTAGTCATATTTTAAATACTGAATATGTCTTGTAGAAATAAGAAAACCGGCCAAGTGCGAGTCGGACTCGCGCACTGAGGGTTCCGTAAGCAGAAGTTGCGATTTACGATTTATGACGTATTAAAAAAAAACTACTTACTAGATTTCGTTCAAACTAATTTTCGCTGGTAGTTTACATGGTAATGTACATCATATATTTTTTTTAGTTTTATCATTCCCTTAATTTAGAAGTTAAGGGAAGGGAGGGCACACATTTTACCACTTTGGAAGTGTCTGTCGCGCAAACTATTCAGTTTAGAAAAAAATGATCTTAAAAACCACAATATCATTTTTGAAGACATATCTATAGATACCCCACACTTATGGGTACGATATTTTTTTTTTTGAGTTTCTGTTCTAATTATGGGGACCCCCAAAATTTATTGTGTGAAAATCTTAAAATGCGGTTCACGAAATACGTCTACTTACCAAATTTCAACAGCATAGTTCTTATGATTTCGGAGAAAAGTGGCTGTGACATACGGACGGACGGACAGACAGACAGACAGACAGACAGACAGACAGACAGACGGATGGACAGACATGACGAATCTATAAGGGTTCTGTTTTTGCCATTTGGCTACGGAACCCTAAAAACAAAGAAAATTAATTCCATTAAGCGCATACTTAAGTGGATGATAGACGAACAAGCAAGTAAGCGTACTTACGGCTCGAGGACCTTTTTCTCTACGCGTCTTGTTTTTATGTACAGTCGCAAACCATCAAGCGGTTTGTTCCCACTAGTTCTATTGAACAGTTCTACGGTAGAACTAATGGAAATGAACCCATCAAGCTACCCGAAACTGTCAAGTTTTCCCAATCAATCTTGAACCTTATTTTTCAATAGATTTTCAACTTTATCATGAACGCTTCATGATAAAGTTGAAAATCTATTGAAGAAATTTGACAGATTTTTGTAGCTTGACGTGCTGGCGTCTGTACGCGTTATTTGGCTGCGGTTCCACCGGTTGGTAGAGGCAAAGTGGAGCGGTGCGTAGCGGGGCTGAGCTGTGAAAAAAAAGAAGAGATGTGAATTTCTAGCCAAGCTCGTCTCCGCTCTGCTCCGCTCTGCTCCGCTCTGCTCCACTCCGCCTCAGTGGAACCGCAGCTTTAGGGTGTAAAAAGATCGTCGAGCCATAAGTACGCGTACTCGCTCGTACGACTATAGGCAGTGGAGTTTCTATCCATTAGCTGTAGAGGAGTGGCGGATTGTGCGGGGCTAGTCCGAGTTCGAAAAATCATTCTGAGTTTAAAACGTCAAAAAAGTGTAGAAACAGATCAAGTTCAACATAAATTCCAAACAGCATACCTAGCGCTTGACGCTGCGCTGGATGTCATCTGAACCTGAGTTAATTTAAGGAACTCGGTGTCCCAAAATGAAAATAGGATTTGTTTTGACATAGAAATATTTATTTAACGACCACTTTTCGATAAAGTCGAGCTCATCCTAAATTTTTCCATGAAATATCGTCGAATATAATTATACTTGGAAAACTGATCGAAAAATCTACCTCAAAAATATCACAAAAAGGTATTTTATCTGTCTGTACATAGCAACACAAAAACGTTCATATCGACATTGAATGACGTGTACATGAACACGGTATTAGGCTAAGGTTCCCTCGAAATTGGTATTAGACACTTCAGTACGCGTGATACATTTCGTAATCAAGACCTACAGGGAATTATATAGGCATTTCGTTATGCTGAAATTGACAAATATTTACTCATGTCATGTACGTTTTTTTGTGTGGTAGGCAAATATTGTGGATTTGGCGGGCAAGTCACATTTTACTTGACAAGCGTGCTACAGACGTTATTGAAATTGCCTCATTCAGTAGAAAATACTATGGGGTAATGTCGTATTACTGTCGTTTCGCGTTACCCCAGTCTGAAAAAAAAAAGTTACGAAAAAGTTTTTTTTTTTATTAATTTTTTTTTTTTTAATTTTAGCATGGTTGCAAATATTTTTCCCAATTAGGTAAGTTGGCTGACCCAGAAAGATGTGGCGAGATGACCTGGATGCATACCATGAGGGCTGGTACGAGGTGGCGCGAGTAAATGCAATTCCTGCAAAAAGTGAACTCTACTGGGTCACATGGAGACACGTATCACGGACTTGTCGAAGAGATGCCCAAAATGTCAGTGGATTGGGCATTTAAAACCAGCGTAGATACAAAAAACGAGATATTCGTTTTTGTAACATAATTTTAGATTAAAGAAAAAGGTACAACTATTGGGATGAACAGCACATTTTCGAGAACCAAACCCTATCGATTTTTTGAAAAGTAAAAGAAAGAAAGAAAATACATTTATTTCGCCAGAGTTGACGCACAAACACAAAAATAATAAACAAAAATAAAAATAAAAAACAAATTACAAACTAAACACCACCTATTATATTCTATATTTTTATATGGCAAACAAAGCCGATTGACACCACTAGTCAGGACTAGGCATATTTTCATCTCTGGTCACACCATAGACAAAACAGAAAACAGTTCAACACTTGTCTATGGCGTGACGTCCGCCACCACCACCGACAAATTGACAGGTGACAAAAAAGTACTCTGTGGTGACAACCAAGTGACAACATAACAAAAAGTTATAACAAAATAAACAAAGAGCGAGGTTACAAATATAATTAAAAAATGAAATTGTGCGTCGTATCCGTGCGAAAATCGGTCATTGCTCAGCGTATGCCGCGACTCTGGAGAAGTCCCACAATCAACAGCGCTGGTTTTCAGCAATAACCGTTTGAGTGGCGTTTAGGCGTCCCCCCGTGTGCATGAACACAAATAAATAACCCAACACACGTAAGACATACATCATTTTATAAATTACACCACTAACAATTTAAATAATACTTTGATTTAATTATGTAACTAATAATCACAATAACAATTACCTAAATATTCTGTTAAATCGTTTATGAACCAATATTAAAACATACACGAGTATCAACCCTCCACAAACTTACAAATAATCAACATTAATTAAACACTACGTAAATTATTGACCTAATTACATGATAATAATCTCTAAAATCCAACTCTTGTTATTTTTTTCTTTTACAGAAACTTATACATTAGATGGTACAAATGCACCATCATTTGCACCGTAGGATGATAAAACGAACAATACTTAGTTTTCAGACTCGTCTCTTTCTTCTTACAGAATTCGCTGCCTTAACGTCAAACACACAGCTAAAACAAAAAACACCAAAATTAATTCATATCATCAGTCACCGAAAACAGTGTCACCATCCCCAAAACTACGTTCCGTCAAACAAAATAACAACCGCCTTCGCTCATTGGAACTCCTTCAAAAGTAGTCGTCGCAAAAATCCCCAAAGGATAGCTCCTACCTTGACTGATCGCGGGCTCACATAAACAGTAGGATATTGTGGCATTACCGCCCGGTCACAAGCCGACAAGGCTGAAATAACTGGCTTACTGTACTGGGATACTGGGGACATTCTGTGTGAGGGACAGATTGGTGTAAAATTGTACGTGTTTCTGTTTAGTTTTGTAGTCGGTTTGGAATAAAATTTCTACGAATGAAGAAAAAAACTCTTTTTGATATCTGACAATTTTCATGACCAATCTGTTATCTGTCTGTTACGATAAGATAGAGATGGCCCTAATCAAGTGGGATTGAAGATGTTTAACTTTGCAAAAGAAAGCACAAAATCAAAGCGGACGAAGTTGCGGGCGCTGTGCTAGTCACTATATATTATGAGTATTATTGCCAACGCATAAAAGTAGAATTCCCAGTCGGAGTTTATGCTTCCTTATAGCACCAAAGTTGTAAAATTATTATTCTACCAACCCAGTAAGCGTGCTCCGTTGTCCACGACGTCATCACTTACCATCAAGTGAGACAATGGTCAATCAAACGGCACGGTTAGCGCAGTGGTAGAGCGATTGACTACTGCGCTGCGTGTCGTAGGTTCGATTCCCGCACGGAACAAATATTTGTATGACCTTCAAATAGTAACTGTATGTGCATGTAAATTTGTGTTTATAAACGGACCCTCGATACAAGACATATTCCTAGTATGGTGCACAGTTTTCATATAAATAAAAAAAAAAAACATAAAAAGTTCTTTGCTCAAAGAATTAGCATTGCCATTCAACGTGGCAATGCTGCCAGTCTTCTGGGCACGTTTCCGGATGACGACGATGCGGAGGAATTCTTCGACGCCTAAGCGTATCTTGTTTTTGTATATTTATTTGTAGGTTTAGTTGTTTTCATGTTTTTATTAATATAAATGGTAGTTAATTGATGTTATGTCAAATTGTATATAAAATAAAAATAAAACTAACTTCCAAATAAAAAATAAAAGTAAGAGTATACTAAGGTTTTTTACTGCATGCTAATTTCAAACCGTTTCCTTAGTCATCAGATAATTTAAAAATTGAACAAATTTATCACAAAATAATTAAAAAATACTTTAGTTACACTTTAATCTATTTCTCTAAAGTCAAGTTTTAAAACCGCACACCTTTGCGTTACCTCACCCTCACGTCTACTCCTACATAATATATCAAGCTTATTTATTTCATGTTACACACCTTATAAGTTCTTCATATTTATGCTCAGCCACGCCAGAAATATATGTTCGTATATTTTCAGCTTGCCGCAGAAATATGTGATCTTTCCTAGTTTATACATGGCTTCATAACTCTCCTGACTAGGGCACAATGAGGTGATCTGTAGGCCCACTTTACGGCAGTCTAAGTTTGCCTGAAAATATTCTAGGGCGTGTGCGAATATATTTGTTGAGCCAAAATTGTATAAAGTACTACAGGGATATTTTACTCTGACACGTAAAAAGTTATGTATAAAGTTAGCTG
Source organism: Ceramica pisi (assembly GCA_963859965.1). Classification (NCBI taxonomy): domain Eukaryota; kingdom Metazoa; phylum Arthropoda; class Insecta; order Lepidoptera; family Noctuidae; genus Ceramica; species Ceramica pisi. The sequence goes on from OY982530.1 coordinate 4,355,141, forward strand.
TAGGTTTTGTTGTTTTTTTTTGGTTCGACCAGAGCAATACAACGGGCTGTCAAGTGACCGATTAATTATGATGGTAGTTGGATAACTAACTTTTACCGATTACAAATGTAGTAGATGGGCCCACTAGGGCTGGCTGGGTTGCCGAATTTGTTGAATTTGTTCGAAAGAGTCACTGCGGCCCTGGAACGCAAAAGGCATTAAGAGAGACACGGATGGGTTTTAATCAGTAGAGGCTGACACTCTACCGCTCCTATTATTATTATGTATATGTTTTTTTTTTTAATTCAAACTTCCTTACCGATTTTGATAAAATTTAAATAGGACCAATCGACAAGCATATCCTTTCAGATAAAACAAGAATTTCAAATCAAATCCGTTCATAAATGGCGGAATTATGAGGAAGCAAACATAAAAAAAATACAACTGACTTGAGGACCTCCTCCTTTTTGGGACGTCTGTTAAAAACGATTTACCAAACCTTTAAAAACGATTTACCAAACCTTTAAAGAAGAGATTTATGTAAAAAGTGCACCAACGCAAGCCATATTTTCGAAGTCATCAGTCAGAAAGTCCCAAAAATTCATGGTAGAACTGATGAAAAGATACCGAAAACTTCTCGTCTTATCAGGGCCCTGTCTCAAACCTTTTACAAAGCGATTGAAGCCATTATCTCAAATAACTTTTTTACAAAGATCCAACGCGATAAGAATTTTGGTTTCGTAGCAATTAAGGAGTTAGCTGCTTCGTTTTAACGATGAATCTTTAAGATTCAAGCAGACGGGCATGTCGCGATATCGCGACAACGCGTTTTTGTAGAAATGGAAAAAAGAAAACAAACTAAACATAATTTTTCAAAATCCGGTTTTACTATGATATTCATTAATTCCGTCAAACTGTGAAATAATTTTACACTAAGTAAACTACATTAATATTGCCATCTTCTTGTTTTTGAGTCGATGGCTAATCTAATCTAACTTTTAATAAATATTGTAAATGCGAAAGTTTGATGTTTGTTACGCAATCACGGCAGGACGGCTAAAAGGATCTTGAAGAAATTTGGAACTGAGATAGATTATAGTCTGGAATAGTACATAAGCACTTTTCATCTCGGGAATATGTTCCCTAGGGATCACGCGGGGAAGCCCCTGGCAGAAGCAAGTTTTTATATAATTTGGGTCTCGAGGTGGTAGCTTATTTTCAATACGATTCCAAGCTCGTTAAACATCTAGCACATGATAACAATATAGTCTTGCCGGCTAATTCTTTTACCACGACGGTAAACCAAAACAAATATTTAAAGGAGTTTAATAATCTCTCAAAAGTTTTGATTTTCGTTTATAAAAAGCTAAACTGCTGAAAATTGGAATTCACTGCCTAAGTCTGTGTTTCCTGATAGCTACAACCTGGGAGTCTTTAAGTCAAGAGTGAATAGGATACTTCTGAGCAAGCGTGCTCCAACTTAGACCGCATCATCGCTTAGCATTAGGTGAGATAGTCGTCAAACGCATGCCTATAATACTAAAAAAAAAACTTAAACTGTAAAAAAAAAACACCCATACGCGCTGTCGCAGTGTCAAGTCGTGTCTGTCTAAGAGAGTCTTAATAGGTCTTTAGGCACGCCGTCTTTAATAACAATAGGCCTGAAGTATGTAGCAGACGTTTCAAAGTAAATAGGGTATTGTCGTTTCAAGCCCAAATGAAGCTTTCCTTTATATGTTTCTAAGAACTGTTAGGAGGAATTGATTTTATTTTTCATTCATTATTTCATAAGTATAGGAAAAGTTATTGGCGTGTTCATTTCTTAGATGAGTTCATAGTGTTTTATTTTAATCTTTTTTTAAGGATCTTTATTTTTAAAGTATTTCATACCCACATTCCACACCGCAGTCACTTTTTGTGGAGCAACAGAATGCAACACGATGACATTAAGTAACATTCTGCAACTTATATATTAACAACAAATAACTTTTTGCTATCGGATGTTGCCCACTTACACTTGAAAACGCTGCTCCACAAAAAGTACCTGCGGTGAGGATGCACCTTGAGTTCTCAGTCTTGACGATACGGCCTGTGTTTGTGACTTAGGCCTTTGTCTGAATCCTAAAAACTGGCCCAATGCGACTCTGCCTCTCCCACGAAGGGTTTAGTAACACAAACCGAAAAAAAAAAAACACGTTTCTAGTATGCAAGTCCCCTTAATGTTTTCTTATTTCTCGTTATAGCGGCAATAGAAATAAACACTCTGTAAAAAAAACAACTGTCCACTTATCACGGTTCGTGAGATACAGATCGCTGACACAGACGGACGGATGGACAGACTTTCTCTTACGTAAGGTATACTTACGCAGTTTTATTTCACATACACGTCCCGGTGCTTCAAGAAAGTTTGAATTTTATAACCCTTTCGATAATGAGAGCAAACAGCTTTAAGAGGTTCTAGTAGGAGTTTTTAAACATAATAGATCGCGTTTACTTGAGGTGGGCCCAACGCGTTTTTTTCTTCGAGTCTGTATTATCAGCCGTCACGTTAACACTCCTACAACTAACTATCTTTTGCTTCATATCCTCACACAATTCATCATTCTTTTCTTTGGCCTCCCATATAAAAATTAGCATTGTCACTTGTTAGTTCTTACTCATTTTGAATATTCCATTACAAACTCGCACCAAGACTTCTGAAAGTATAAAGCAGCATCAATATCCCTCCAAAGCCCTCTTTACTTAAAACCGGCTTATACCCCCGAAGTGTATCCCGAAAAGTCCTCCAATCAAAAACAACTTCCAATCAACGAGTCCTCAATCTTTGTCCCCCCTCTTAAAAGCAGATAGAAGCTGTCTTCTAATGATAATGTATTAATTAGCTCTGCGTAAACAGCGTCCAATTAACTTGAGAGTTAGAGCGGCGCCATGTTTTTGCTGAGTCGCGAACGGATGGAAAATGTTTGTGCGATCTTTTGCAGTCGTGTGAGATGTTTGTGTTTGTTTTTAAAGTGAGTGGGAATTCGCTTCGAGTAATGTTTTTAATATATTACGCTTTACTCTAGACTTAACAATGTGTCAATCTGCCAGGTAGGGTAAAAGCCGGATAGTTGCCACCACGCTTTTTATCTCTCAGTACAAAAAGAGATGAATACTTTATTTTTAAAATGGGTAAGTGCTTAGGATGATTATCTTCAAATATCTGAAATTATAAAACGTTCTCTTTGATAATTCCGTAATATCGGCGTTCACATTTTATCGGACCTCTAAATTTTGTGTCAACTATCCCGTATATAGGAATAGTTGCTTTATCTATATAAATTACATGTATAGGATTGATACCCCTTCGAGAAAAAGGACTTTTATCCCTCAAAAACTTTGATCGCACCTTGCCTTCCACTGCAATCGCACAAACACATGCAAGTGGTCAACTTAGTGGTAGTTGTAGAGCCTCTCGATTGATAAAAAAATAACATGTAATTCATTCACGAAACAAGAGTAATTAAAATCGATAACAATACTCCTGGGGCACTGACTCTATAGCGATGGTCGAAAAGAGCAAAATGTTTGAGTTACCTACTGAAGTTTCACATAGTTGATCAACTGGTAAATCTAGACCTACTTCAAAAAAATGTATTCTCTATTTATCTGCGTATATTTTAATTTATGTACAGCCCGAACGTCTCTGCTCGTAAACCGATTATTTATTGTTGACGAAATATCTCGAACTGGAAATACCTCTGGCTAAATAATAACAACCGCATGGGTCGATCTTCAAGGTTATGCAACGGTGGCCGAGGTCGGTCTATGGATTGGTCACCATCTTAACATACTGAGACTCCTCCATGATTCGGAAAGTACGTTAACCAGTTGGTTCCGGCTATCATTTGTAGATCTTTGCCAGTCATAACGGATATTCAGAAGCCAGAAAATCTGACACCAGTCTTGCCCAGGCGTACCTATTGTGTTACCCAGTTAATGGGTTTTGGAAGTCTGGTAGGTAGCCGTTCTACGTAAACTACTGGTATTTAGCTGAACCTGGTTTGACTGGAAGAAAGAAAAATGTTTATTTGGAACTCGCTCACAACTTGACAAGCAAAATACAGATAATAACATTGAATTGATCTGTGCGGGGCCAAAAAGGTCCCTTTCTCAGGGACCCCAATATAGTTGGGAAAAGGCTAGGCAGATGATGATGGAACACATTGTTAAGCCACTCCAACATTGTCCGTCTGAGGGTGTGATAATGAGTCTTGGAGACAAAAATATAACTCCTCACGGGATGGCAATCATGGCTTATGTCTAACAGTGGTCTTTGTTCGGCTGAAATGATGACCAGGACTTGAGTTATTCAATACTGGAATCATTAAGGCAACAGATTTAATGTCTTCAGAATTAGCATTGTGCCTCTCTCTGTTCACAATATAAAACAGTAATGAATGTAACATCAGAATACCAATAATACTTACTTACTGACTTCCCAAAAAGGAGGAGGTTCTCAATTCGGTTGTATTTTTTTATTGTTTGGTACCTCATAACTCCGTCAATAATGAACCGATTTAAAAAGTCTTATATTATCTGTAAGGATATGCTTCTCGATTGGTCCCATTTAATATTCATCAAAATTGGTTAGAAAGTTTGGATTTTAAATCGGAATAGATGGAATTCGTTTATTTGGTTGATGATTTTTTGTCATACAAGTAAATGAAATTGCGTATTTTCCTTTCCTTCGATTTTGTAGTGGTATCGTAAGGTGAAGGGTACCACTAAAAAGTAAAATTTAAGATTTTTGTCCAAAAAAACACGGTTGTGTGTTTTTTGCCTTCCAAATAAATAACACTAAAAAGTAAAAAACAACTTTAACCTTTGAAGTCGCTGTAAAAATACGAATAAACTAACAAAAACACCGATTTCCTAAATTAAAGTTATTTTTTACTTTGAAGTGTTTCTTTTTAAGCAAAGTTAACATTTGCAAACGTTGTCATTCTGTAAATATAATTTCTCTTTTGACCGGTAACTGCAGCATTTTTGCATTTTTAGATGATTACTTTAAATAGCACACTATATTGGTTGACGTAAACAGCGAAATCTCTACATCTCTGTTACAACCAAACCATATAACAATTTCAGAACAGAGTCCCCAACTTTAAATGCAGCTCTAAATTCCACAAATTGCAATGAGACACTAGATAAATACAAAGTATTTTCGCAAGGCTATTCGGTCTCTTGTTTTGTTTTCCCTGAGGCAAAGAACTAAACTGTCAAGGAAACTCGGGCAAAAACTCAGCTCTAACGCAAATAGATTCGGCTTATCCGGACTTTGTTAAACTAAGAGCTGGCAATTTGTTAATAGCATACAATGTGGTTATGCAGTTTACAAGTACCTAGCCTGATTCATGTTGAAGTAACTTCCCTATCGAGAATTGAAGAAATATAGTTGAGTGTAGAAAAACTGTTAAACAGTACAATCACCCCCAACAAACTTGAGGTGTTTTTTTTTTTGGGAGAATTGTTCCATAAATTCCCAACCGCTAACTCTTAGCCAGAATCAACACCGATGGCCACCAGAAAAACGCCAAGCCAGTAAATCCCGACGAGTCCCGGAGAATTTCCAATTTCTCACAGGTCATGGCAACTTTAAGAGTAAATTATTTTCCTTTAGGCTTGTGGCTTTGCCTTTATGTCAATGTTCTACAGCTGTCCTTGAATACGAAAAATCCTTACATCATGATAACTTTAGGCTACGGTGGCCTAATACCCAGAAGTTATAGGCACAAATGTTACATACGCCAGCACAGGTGTACTTTTTGTATCTTAACTCTCATGGTCCGGCGGCGGTCATATCACGACCGGGGAGATATCTGGTGCAGGACCAACAGTGTGCTGTCTGAGGCATGGCAATACCATGCCACTATCTTAGAAACTGCGACTAAGAAATTCCTTATGGAAAAAATTATAATACTTTTTGTCCCACCTAATAGGACCCAGAATCCCGCATTGAGTAATTCCGCTTGCTACCACGAAATCTCAACGAGTTTACTGAAAGAACTCTTATCTGACCTCTGCAACATTATAACTGAAAAAACCAGCCGTGCGAGCCGGACTCGCACACGAAAGGGTGCCGTTAATTTCCATTATTTGTTGCTATGTTAGGGGTTCATTTCATTTAATGTTAGTCTGGCGGTTTGAGTTCTTTATTCGGCCTACACAAATGTCCTTACTTTAGTATTGTTCGTCAGTTCGTTGAGCACCTTTAAGTTCTAAGTTTGAGCTACACGATTACTGGCAAATGCTTGCACTGTCTGGACAGGTCCACTCAAATCTGTGCGTTACTTTCCTCAAAATACCAATACAGACATTCAGTTGGGTATCCTTTGGGTACGGAACCCTAAAAGCAGTGCTAGCCAGTCTTGCCAAGAGATACCGTTTTGCCCATCTACTGATTGTGCAGTTCAGATAAATAGCCGCCTCATCTAAAATACTGTTATGCCACTGCATCCTGTTGCATGAAGTCAACCGCATCAAAGTTGGGATTGCGAGATTTGTTCGAAGAGTCCCCGCGGCCTGGAACGCAAAGGGAATTATGAGGAACACGAAAGGGTTTTAGTCAGTAAGAGTCTGACACTCCCGTCCACCCTCAGAGGAAGGGTCATTCAATAATTTCCAAACCTTAAAAAAATAACCTATTGCACAGGAACCATGCATCATCTATAGAAGATGACGGTATGATGGTCATTTTCATGTCATACTAACTGTCCCCCGCGGCTTCACTCCCATTAACTGGCAACTTTTTTAACAAATAAACTTTTTGATAGTAAAAAACATAACAAAAAAAGTATTAGCGAAATCAGTTCGAAATTTGCCCTTAGCAACACATTCAGCGATGAAAATGACCACCAATCGAGGAGACATTCGACGATTTCCCATCCTTAAGCAAAAACATTGTTGGAAAAACCTAGCCAGACTGATATTAACTGGTTGGAATGTATTCCAAACAGCACTGACAATTATTTCACTTGATTTAAGAATGTGGAAGAGAACCCGCGTTACTAAGAATGGTGAGGTCACCGATAAGTCAAAAACCAAATGAATGCGTTAAGTTTCGAGAACCCGGTCCCTTTTGAAAACTTTTGATCAAAAAACTTATCGCAATCCACTGCTGAGCGGAGCCCTCTTCCGAAATTGGGCTACAGCAAAAGAAGAGCAATCTCTTTTATCACATTTCAGAGAGAGCCTGAAGAGTTATGAATATAAATGTGCTTAGGAGGTGCACATGAAAAGGTAACAAATGGATGGACTGACAAATAGAGCTGCTTTCAGACTACGTTATAATATTATAATAGCATTAGCTCATAGCACAACAATATCGCGCAACATACATTACACAATATGACGCATACCAAAAATACACAAAAATTACAATTATAAATTGGCCGACCATCTCTCAGCAAAATGCCGGGACTCGTGTGCGAGACAGAGCCACTGCGGTTTGACGTCGATCGGAGCAGTATAAAAAGTAGTATATATATTATTGACAATGTATGGTGCGCGATATTGTTGTGCTATCAGCTATATACCGTATGCTATATATTATAGCGTAGTCTGAAAGCAGCTTTAGAGTGGATATCATCAAGGCAATGGCGCGATCAGCATGTTTATGAGCTGTCAGTGTCATTTTTTCTATGGAATATTGACACTGACAATAGGGAATATGCATGAAAAAAGTATTTATGATCTGAACAGTTTATCTAAAAGTATTCGAAAATATAATACTAACTGTGAATTTGTGAAATTAGAATCTAAATTGCTCGAAAAACGAACGAGATACAATTTTTTAAAACAAATATATCTGTCCCTCTCGCGAAAACGCTGTTTTCTATGGCAGCTGTATAGTCATCGTGTAATTTGACGTCACATTACGTATCGGACTTCTCTTTCTAACTGTAGTCTTTGAAGCTTTATAACTTAATAAATGATGAAGGTATTTAAAAAATAATTTCATGATTGTTTACTAGAGCTGATAGGTAAGTATTTTATTTTGCAATTAAAAAATTGCATGCATATTCCCTATTCTTTAACGCAGTTAAGATGTATTGATCGCGATCAGTTTCGTTAGTCAAATCCAATCATAGTTTCACTAATATCTTATTAGTACGGTATGATTACATGCCACTTTGGTTCAATTCTATACATTTTGGACTTTTTGACTAGGGTATTTCACTGAAATAATCTGATTAGTTCGATCGTTCGATTTTTTCAAAACTATTGGTTACGTATTTCGTGTGCATTAAAAACTCTCGTGACTTCACGTAATTATTAGGGTTCTGTACCCGAAAATTTACCAACAGAACCCTAATACTAAGCCACCACTGTCCATCCGTCCGTCTGTCGGTCAGCGGGCTATATCTCAAGAACCGTAACAGGTAGAGACTTAATTATCAGTAAAATAAAAATTAACGTTTATGGTACGGAACCCTTCGTGTGCGAGTCCGACTCGGACTTGGCCGGTTTTTACTAGAACGTCGTCATGAGCCCCCTCTCTTGTACTTTGATGCATTTTATCTTTATACATTTTTTTCGACGTGAATGGCTTATAGAATGCCACTTAGCCTAGAACCTCGGTACCTTTAAAAGTAGGCACTCAATTTTTTAACCATTACGTAGCTATAACATTACCGTCCCATTTTACGACGTACTTCTAAGTATAACTTCCGATGTGAGCCTCATACCTCGCGGAAGAAACCTACTCAAAATGCAAATATCTTGATATGCTTTTATGGTATAAGTTCAGTTCATTAGCATCGGAATCTTGGTGCAGCAGCTGTGGCTTCCGAAGTTTGACTCCCAGATTGTATACCATACGAGAAATTAACGTTCTATTATAGCTGGTATTGTAGATAATTTCGGAACAAAGATCGTATTCAAATCGCGTTGAATATTTAGGTGCTTAGAGTAGAGCTTGTTGAGGATTTGGGTGGGAATTAGCATGTAGATATTGTAGACGTTGTCCTAGTGTTATTTATTTATTAAGTCTTCATGCACATGGGTACAAAGGAGGACTTAATGGGGCTTAGGTATTCTTTATCTACCAGTCGACCAAGGGTGATGATGATGCAACGTAGATGACGGGTTTTCATAGAAAACCATTTATAGAAAAATTTAACAAGTATCTAAATGAATACGTATGTTTTCGAATTCTCGTGCCACAACAGAGTGCCAATGGGCTTGTGTCCTGAAAAAATCTAATTAGTCTGTCAGTTAGATTATCAAAAAATATTTGACCTGTATTTTTTATTTTGTTACGGGAACCAAAATTGACGAAGTTACGACGCTTCTAAAATTCTCAATACGTCACGCCATGCCACAATTTTTAGCGGGTTGTGACGTCACGAGCCCTCACTCCCGGGTTTTGATGAGTTTTATCTTTGTTAATATTCATTGATTTACAAAAACAAAAAATACTTGTCCATTACTTTAAAATACTCTAACTGACGGACTAATAAGTTTTGCAATTTGTGGATGATGGAAACTAGCCTATTCTACTAATTTTCACATTTGTATCCCAATCGCATCTCAATCGCAAACTGTAAAAAAATTATGAAAAATAAGGCCTTTTTGACAGTTTGCGATTGCTGCGAAATGTTGTTTTTGGATTGGCCCTCAGTTTGCGAAAGCTTCGTTAGAAAATACTTTATTTTTCTGCTGTTGTTTGATGTACTGTGTGAAAGTTTTTAAATACTTACTACTTTTACCTGATTGTGGTTTGTGGTTCTAAGTTGGGTTTATACATCCGGGTCACCTTTTCAATTTTCTAAAATCAAAGTGATCAAAACCGTAACCAAGAAACAGAAACATTCAATAAATAGGATAAAAGATGGAACCCTTAGTTTTTCAGTGAACCATATTTTTCAAAGTTACAAAATATATCGTCATCGCATCAGCTGAAAGACGTACGTTTCTGAACAGGACATAATAATGTTGTAGGTCTCCGTCAAGCAACATCGACCAGAGAGCCAATTCTACTAGTTTTTAAATAGTTGCAATAATTTCTATTTTTCTATATCTATCAAAAATTTATGAAAAATGAGACTTTTTTGACAGAGTACGAATGCGAACGTTGTTTAAATGTAATAGAATAGGCTTGTCCACTGAAAAAAACTAAAAAGTCCGTCAGTTAGATTATCAAAAAATATTATTGACCCATTTTTATTCTTTTGTAACATAAACCAAATCTGACTGAGATACGACGCTTTTAAAATTCTCAATAAGTCACGCTGTGATATTATTTTTAGTGCGTTCTGACGATCAGTCCAGCCATTTCAGAGATTAGCCGGAACAAACAGATAGATAGACAAAAATTGTAAAAAATGTTATTTCGGTGTATGTACCGTATTCATAGACATGTAGTAATAAATGGTTATTTCAATATTACAAACAGACATTCCAATTTTATTTATATGTATGTATAGACGGAAACTAGCCTAGTGGCCCTCAGATCTGTGTTTCTCACATCCAGCTGATTTCCGAAACGTACAGCAGGTCAACAGTCCACCTTGATCTCAAGGCTTTTCTTTCAACTAAAAGCGCATTTTACAAGCATTCCCAACGACATCAATTATAATATCAAGAGCACTATAGACCATCGCATCGCTATCAATTTAAATGGCTCGCACCATTCCTATAATAGATCTATTGTTTCATTAATTATTCGGTATAATGGGTGTAAACGCTAACATTACCTAACTAATCATTATCGTCAACACGAGGGTGTTAAGGCAAGAACGTTTAGCTTCAAATTTGGATGTAATGGGTCATCATGCGGGCCATTAAATAGCTGTTGCTGCTAATTAAAGGAATCATCATAGTCATCATGGATGACTAAGAGACATACTAGGGTGGTTTGATAAGTCAGTGACTTTTTGAATTTCTCGCGCAATAACTTTAAATGCATCAGTGCTACCGTCAACTGCCATCTATTAATCATTGCTGCTGCTGACAATTTTTACCAAGCTACGTTATTAATTTTGTTTTTGACTGCCATTGAAAGCAGATAATCTCTCAAGTTTTAACAAAAATGGAAAAAAGTGAATTTCGTGTACTGATTAAACTTCATTTTTTTTAAAAGCCATCAACGACACTAAGCAAAGGCTAGATAAATATTATGGGGACTCTAGGCTAGATTCCATCATTCACAAATTGTAAACTATTTAGTCCGTCAGTTAGAGTATTGAAAAATAATGGACATGTATTTTTTGTTTTTGTAAATAAATGAATATTGACAAAGATAAACCGCATCAAAACTCGGGAGTGGGGGCTCGTGACGTCACGACTCACTAAAAATTATGTGAAGGTGTGACTTATTGAGAATTTTAAAAGCGTCGTAACTTCGTCAATTTTGGTTCCCGTAGCAAAAGAAAAAACACGGGTCAAATATTTTTTGATAATCTAACTGACGGACTAATTAGATTTTTTCAGGACACAAGCCTATTTCAATGGTTCAGAAGTGGTTAACTGAGTTCCGTTGTGGTCGTATCAGCACAAGTGACGCCAAACGTTTAGGTTGCACAAAAAAGGTCGTCATGCCAGAAATCGTCTATAAAATCCATGGAATGATATTGGACGATCGGAGAACAAAAGTGCGTGAGGTGGCTGAGGCTGTAGGCATCCCAACTAAGCAGATGCATTATTTTACAATGAATATTTGGATATGAAAAAGCTATCCACGCGATTGCCCACACTCGATCATATTTAAGCGCAACCGTGTGACTACTTGAAAGGGTTGTTTGGCGATGTTCAGCCATATTCCGAACGATTTTTGCACCGTTTCATAACTGTTGATGAAATATGGATGCACGACTATACACCAGATCAAGGAACAATAGGCTAGATTCCATCATCCACAAATTGCAAAACTATTTAGTCCGTCAGTTAGAGTATTACAAAATAATGGACACGTATTTTTTGTTTTTGTAAATCAATGAATATTGACAAAGATAAAACGCATCAAAACTCGGGAGCTCGTGACGTCACGACTCACTAAAAAATATGCGAAGATGTGACGTATTGAGAATTTTAAAAGCGTCGCGTCGTCAATTTTGGTTCCCGTACAAAAGAAAAAACATGGGTCAAATATTTTTTGATAATCTAACTGACGGACTAATTTTATTTTTTCAGGACATAAGCCTAATTATAAAAATGGGTTTCTCGAGGTACACAAAGAAGGTCAAAATGAGTTTGTCGACCAAAAAGTCATGGTCACAATTTTTTGGGATGCACACGGTGTCGTTGATATCAATTACCTCGAAAAGGGTAAAACGATCACTGGCAAATATTATTTAGAGCTTTTGATATTTATTTGAAGCAAAAATGACTGCATTTGGCGAAGTTTAAAGTGTTGTTCCCACACAAAAGTTCACGGGTGCACACCGTTTATAATCACCATGACAAAAAAACATAAATTGGGATACGAACTGCTACCCGATCTAGCATATTGTATAGATTTAGCCCCCAGCGACTATTTCCTCTTTCCAAGCCCGAAGAAATGGCTAGGTGGGACGAAAGAAGAGATCATCACCGAAACTAACCATCTATTTTGAGAGCCTCAAAAAAACCCATTTTTGAAAGGAATATAAAAATTTGAAAAACGATGAACTAAATGTATCGAATTAAAAGAAAATAATGTTGAGAAAAAAAAATCATTCAAAATGTCACTAATTTTTCAAACTGCCCTCGTAGATGACCAGTTATTTGCAACTGGCCTAGGTACATAATTTTTGAACAAATTTCAAAGTAATCAGGAAGTGTGCAATGGGTAGACTAGCAAACCTTGCTCTTTGCTAAAGAGTTAGTGAACACAAACTCTTTTATGACGTCTTCAAACTATTAAAATTCGGGTGTGGGAGGGAGACGGATCTATATTAGCCGCATAGCGCTATCCTTTAATCACATCGGAATAATGGTAACATTGACACGTTCATGTAGGTTTCCTGATGTTTCACAAAGACATGAGTAACATTTGGACATAGATGTATCGCTGAAATTTTAGTAGGAATGAGTCAGATAGTCTTTTGAATACCTTAAGTCCACTTTAAAGGTTCCGTATCCAAAAGGTAAACTATGGAACCCTATTACTAAGACCTATGCTGTTCGTCCATCCATCTGACTCTCCTGTCAGCAAGCTGTATCTCAAGATGAATGTTAGGTAGAAAGATGAAACTTTTATAGAGTAGGTATGTATTTTTATTGCTGCTATAACAATAAAAAATATAAGGCTATGTTGTCATCTTGGCACTACGTCACTTTGTGCTAGCGACCGTTTTCGGGGGCCCATTTATTGAGTGTGCAAGTCACCCCCTGCCATTTAAAAGTCGTGAATATTATAAGTGATTAGACAGGGGCCAATAGTCCTTCTATAATAAAAGATTATCAGCCCACTAAACCGCCCAAACCCATAGCGTTTCATCTTTTGTTTTCATATTCTGCTCCAACCGGGGATTGTCCTTGGGAATACTTTCACAGTGCATACAGGGATAATCGCCGGTTGGTGCCCCATACATTTGAAATGTCTAACGAGGCCTCTGCGAGTTGGTTTCGGACCGATATAAAAAAGAAATAAAAATAAAAGAAAAATTAAAAGAGCTCCCATACAAGACTCGTGTTTTTTTTTCGTTCGGTTTGTAGTTCCGTACTACTCCTTCGTGTGAGAGTCTTACTTACACTTAACCGATTTTGGTTATTACATCAGGAACACAAGCAAATGGCGGAACAAGAGGAAAATAACGCAAAAATATAATAATCTTATCTACCAATCCAGACAATGCTTTAGCCATCTGTACAATGTAAAGCTAAAAGCCAGAACAATACTGGAAACAACTTCGCATCAACCTTTTAACAATGACAAATGAAAATCAAAGGAAATCGATCAGGAACGTTCGGTAATGATCGTGACTTTGTGGATAGGAATGTTGTTACATTTGATTACTAAAGTTGAGCTTTGTGACATACAAATAATACCTCGTACAGGGTAGTATGAGTAGGTTGGACGGCGAACATCGGGTAGCTCGCGACCCGATCAAGATTAGGCGCGCGTTGTGTTCCACGCGCGCCTTTTAGAGATGTCAGCATAGTAGACGGGGCCCGCTAGCTAGGGTTGCGAAATTGATTTGAAAGAGTCAACGCGGCCCTGGAACACAAAGGGCATTTGGAGGAACATGGATGGGTTTTAATCAGTAAGAGTCTGACACTCCCTTCTGCTCTACTCAGAGTCGGAGAAGTCATTTGATGATTTGATTGATGGGAAATCAATTAGTAATTTAAGAACTAGCTTAGCGGTTCCGCCCTCGTAAATGTCGGAAATTATCCTAAAGGACTGTTACTACGTGGATGAAAAAGTATTTATGTCCTGGACATGGACATAGCCTATCTTTGTGCGAAGTTTAATCCAAATCCGTTCAGCCACTCAGACGTGAAACGATAACAAACGTACAGTCGCCAGCACATCAGGCTATCCGAAACTGTCAAATTTTCCCAATCAAATATGAACCCAATCTCTTTAGCGATAAAGTTGAAAATCTGACAAAGAAATTTGACAGATTGTTGTAGCTTCATGTGCTGGCGACTGTACTAGCTTTTGACCGCGGCTTAGCTTGCGTTGAAGTTTTATTTTCGCAAAAAATGTCTTGAACGCGCTTTACTAACTACACATTTATTTCTGTGCCAAAATTCATCAGAATCAATTCAGCGATTCGGGCGTAAAAGTATAACAAACAAAGATACTCATTTTTGCATTTATCTATAATGTTATTTAGGATACCAGAGGGCCAATTCTACTAATTTTTAAACAACTTTCGCATTCGCATGTTAATCGCAAACTGTGAAAAAAGGCTTAATTTTCATACATTTTTGACAGTTTGCAATAATAATTGAGATGCGTATGCGAGGTGCATGTGAAAATTACTAGGATTAGCACTCTGAAATTGTCCTAAAATTTTTATACCTTCTTACACATTCATCGATGATAGAAACACGTCGCGTTTTATTCGAGACATGATCCATTTTATATCTGTAACTTGTATCGTTTCCTAATGTCTATTTACAATAATGGATACGTTCACCCGATAGAAACCTTTAGTCGCCTACTTTCGGTACCTAAGTGCCATAAATAGGTAAAATAGCCTACTTTATGTACATTATATTAAGTACAGACAACGATAAAAAAATTGGGAATCGTTCGCACGAACAAAGGGTTCCGTAACACTTAAACAGTAAAACTATCATAGTTTTAGTTCTTTTTCACTTTCATAAACGAGATTGTAATACAACTAGCTGATCCCTGGGGCTTCGCCCGCTTGACAAATAATACTAAAATCTCCCTTGAGAGCCACTTCAAACATTGGTGAAAACAGAATGAAAATCGGTGCATTAGTTTTTGAGTTTATCGCGAACAAACAGACAGACAGACGCGGTGGAGGACTTTGTTTTATATTTTATTATGTAGTAATGTAGTTTTAGTTATTTGTTCTGACATATTAGCCATATCAGAAAAGTTTAGATATGCTTGATATACGTTTGTAATCTTTTTGTTAAACACTCAGTTTAAAAATAAAAAATAAAATAAAATCAATGTAAATATAACGATTAATAAATCAATCGATTAATGAACCATACGTTTAAGTAGTAGTTTATTTGTTTGTATGTTTTTTTTTTGTTTGTTTAAAGTCACATGAAGACCGTTTACCTTCATTCTAGAATAGTTATACTAGAAAGGTTTGGTAATAATTATAATTATATATAATTGGGGCTCCTAATACCAACAGTTAAAAACAGACAGCCTTATAACAGACAAACGGACAGACGGTCGGCATCTTAAGCTTGGTAATAATTGAAACCTTCACTGCCTGGCCACTTTAGCACAGAATTAAAAAAACGGTATTTGTAAATACATAAAAACGTAAGCTACCCAAAACAGGATGTGAGTGCCCATAAAGTCCATTTATATACGCTTCCACAAAAGCAAACTAACACCTTTTAACATCCGTAATAACGAACCAACCTATCACCGGCTTATTTATTGTAACCAATGGAAACCTAACAGCGAAAAGTTAAATTGAATATAAATCTATTCAAGAGACGTGTGCCAAGATAGCTCTGCAACTATGACACTGGAAACTTAACCTTGGGTCTGTAGTAACAAGGGTCTGTTGAAACGAATTGTTAACTTTGCATTATCCTCGAGAGAGGACCATCAATACGCAAGCAGAGGGCCGAGTGTGTTTAAATAAATAAAATAACCAGCTTTGAAGCAATTAGAGATTCGCAGATTTTTGTTTTTGTGTTTTTGATTGGAAATCAAAGGATCGGGTTTTTGTTTACATTCGTTACGTAAACAATCATGATCGATGGATTTTATTTTGCTTGGAAATATGGAGAATGGACCATCAATCGGCCTAGTTTCTTGGTTTGGGGTCGGCTTCTATTTTGACCGAATGCAACAGCTATACCTAACACATATTTATAGAACCTACCTATAAAGTAAAATTAACAAAAAATAATTAAAAAAATTAAAAAACACGCCTGCCATGTCTAAAAATGAACTAAAAGATGATAAACAAGCATTTTCCCAAAAAATTTAAACTGAAAAATAACTTTTTTATTGCAGTCGTGGGACCCTTAAAGAAATGTAACAGAGTAGGTACCTACTGTCCCCCGACTGCAATTAAAAAGTTATTTTTCAGTTTTAAATTTTTGGGAAAATGCTTGTTTATCATCTTTTAGTTCATTTTTAGACGAATAATCTAGACAGAATATTTTAATCCATACTATATCTATACTAATATTATAAAGCAGAAGAGTTTGTTTGTTTGTTTGTTTGGTTGAACGCGCTAATCTCAGGAACTACTGGTCCGATTTGAAAAATTCTTTCAGTGTTAGATAGCCCATTTATCGAGGAAGGCTATAGGCTATATCATCAGTCTAAGACAAATAGGAGCGGAGCATTAGTACTGATTATCACTATACCCTTTGGCGAGACTGGAGTCAGATTTTCTACTTTCTGCTAAACCGTAACTACTATACGATCTACAAATAAGAATGAACGCGACCGGGACTAGGAAGTCTAAAAAGGCCAGTTTAGCAGAATAAGAAAGCACATCAAATTATCAGCTACTAGCTAACCCGTGCAACGTCGTCTTCGTAACATTTTTCATGACTGCTCCGTTCCTATTGGTCTTAGCGTGATGATATATAGCCTATAGCCTTCCTCGATAAATGGGCTATCTAACACTGAAATAATTTTTCAAATCGGACCAGTAGTTCCTGAGATTAGCGCGTTCAACCAAACAAACAAACAAACAATCAAACAAATAAACTCTTCTGCTTTATAATATTAAGTATAGATATAGTCAGCTAACCGTCACTGTCAAATTTTCCCAATCAACCTTGAACCTAATGCGTTAGCGATAAAGATGAAAATGAAATTTGACAAATCGTTGTGTGGTTAACCCGCAGCAGAACAACAAAACCACCACAGTTCAGAATTCCTGAACGTTTGACGGTTTCCGTACAAACAATGTTCCATATTTCATTCCAAATTCAAATAGTTCAAACGGTGACTGTTTATACCGAATTCTGATTCATGATAACAAGAGCACTTCAACTATTGGTCAACTGTCTGTACAAATGGTATATTCAAGTGGAGTTCTGAAGACGTCTTTCAAGTAATTGTTTTGCTTTTGGAGGAGTCCGTTTCTGTTTGTCGCTTCTGAAGTCCGTTTGCGACTTTTAAGGAATGGGGACTTACGCGTTTTTAGGGTTCTGCATCCGAAGGGTAACCAACGGTACCCTGTTATTAAGCTACTGCTGTCCGACCGTCCGTCTGTCTTTCAGTGGGCTATATCTCAAGAACCGTAATAGGTAGACAGTTGAATTTTTTACGGAGTGTGTATTCCCATTGCCGCTGTAACGACAAATAAAAATTAAATTAAAAATTAAAGAGGGAGACTTGTATGGGAATACAAGTCTCTTTTTAGAGTTCCGTAGCTAAATGGCAAAAACGGAACCCTTATAGATTCGTCATGACTGTCTGTCTGTCTGTCCGTCCGTATGTCACAGCCACTTTTCTGCAAAACTATCAGAGCTATGCTGTAGAAACTTGGTAAGTAGATGTATTCTGTGAACCGCATTAAGATTTTCATTCAAAAATAGAAAAAATACTTAGAACTTAATATTAATAATTTTATATAAATAATAATTTTTTTTTCGTCAATTCCATACGTGTGACATTGTGGTTTCTAATATAATTTTTTTCTAAACTGAATAGTTTGCCAGGGAGACACTTCCAAAGTGGTAAAATGACCTCCCCCCTTGTAACTTCTAAAATAAGAGAATGATAAAACTAAAAAAAATATATGATGTATATTACCATGTAAACTACCAGCGAAAATTGGTTTGAACGAGATCTAGTCAGTAGTTTTTTTTTTAATACGTCATAAATCGTATAATACGATAACAGTACGGAACCCTTCGTGCGCGAGTCCGACTCGAACTTGGCCAGTTTTTTCAGTTAATGGTACGGAAACTTGTGTGTTAATTGCAAAAAATGCTCATACAATATGTTAAGGAAAGGCTTGTTACTATGGAAGTTTAACACTATTATATTACTTATAATTTTACTAGCAATGTTTAGAGGATAGAGAAGCGATTACTAATTGGTGCATATGTCGAAGGCGTTATTAGCGCTGTAAGTACTGCACCCTAAATTACGCATTCGAGAATGCGTAAGCGCAGTGTTTACTTAGCGATTACTTAGCAGTACCTAGTTGTTGAAAGGTCTCAAGCGATTCCAGTTCGCCTCAGCTGCGGTTGCTTCTCTGGTTTTTTTTAGCACGAAAGAAAGAAAGAAAAGAAAGAGGAGAGGAAGAGGAGGAGGAGAGGGGGGGCTGGGGTAAGGGGAGAAGGTGATGATTTTGCTGTAGGCGAGATGCCATATTTCAAAACGTTCAGCAGTGACAAAAATCTGTAGGAGTATTTCCTCACAGTTCTAGGCAAAAGTGGCTAGAGCAGACCATATAGTTACTTAGAAAATACATATACACTTAGAAAAATATCATCATCTTCCTGCCATTATCCAATATTACTTCGTCGGTCGGCGCAACACGATTTTTTCTTCCACTCAGCCCTATCAGCCGTCAAATTTTCCAAACTCTTTTTCTTTCATATCGCTCCTCACACAATCCATCCATCTTTTTTTTGGCCTTCCTCCCCCTCTCCATCCATCCAAAATTTATTTTCATTACTCGATTAGTTAAATGCATTTCCAGTCCTTACCTAGAAATTATATAATCAAATATAACATGAACAGGATAGCTCAGAACATAAGATCAAAAACCCCTGATAACTTCCCGGAAAAGCAGTCCTTCAATCTAAAATACGTAACATAGCACCTTATTAATGGTAGCACAAACATTAGCCCAGCTCAGCTGTTTTAATCAAACGATCTATCTTTAAACCCCCGAGCTAGCGCAATCTAATTTGCCAAGCTCATAAGGATTCGCAGCTTTAGGCACTGGTCTCACCGCCGGCGAGGAAGCGATCTTTTGACTATTTTCTCGCTGAGGAAAGGGACAAAAGATAATATATCTTTTGTCCCTTTCCTCTCTCTCTCCTCTAGTGAATAAAAGAGACACATACATTCATAGTCGAAAGCTGGCTGTTCACATTGCCGGCGGCATGCGGCGCTTACTCTAGTAACTAGTTGATCGCAGCGAAAAGAGCCAACAAAGATTGTACTCGCTCAGCGAGTGTCTCTGGGCGATGCTCGCTTGGCGGTCAGAATTCACCAAACAGTGGTAAATAGGCTTGTGTCTTGAAAAAATCTAATTAGTCCCCGTCAGTTAGATTATAGAAAAATTTTTGACCCGTATTTTTTCTTTTGTTACGGAAACCAAAATTGACGAATTTTTTAAAATTCTCAATACGTCACGCCCTAGCATAATATTTTGCGGGTCGTGACGTCACGAGCCCCCACTCCCGAGTTTTGATGCGTTTTATCTTTATCAATATTCATTAATTTACAAAAACAAAAAAAAACGTGTCTATTATTTTTCAATACTCTAACTGACGGGCTTAAATAGTTTTGCAATTTGTTGATGATGGAAACTAGCCTATTCTACCTATAGTGCGGGCCGGAGCGAGTATTGCGAGTAAACGTCCGTCGCACAAAAGCACTCGCTTAAAAAGCCGAGCGTCAAAAATAATTGAAACTTTTCATCGCTACTCGCTGGTTGCGCACTATTTTCGAGTTTCAAGCATTACTCGCTACTCGCTAAGCGCCGGCAGTGAGACAGTGCCTTGAGTGGCGAAAATTCACAAAGATGCGAAACAATAGAGATACGATTTTGCACTCGGGAATTAAAGGAATTGAAGCATCGCACATGGTGCGAGGTAATCAAAGATTTCATTTGAGAAATTCGCGTGTCTTGGATTACTAAATTACTTATTGAATGAGCCGGTTAGAAGTTTATTATGTGCTGGCGCGTATTATGAAGCTTTATAAGCTACTTTTCTCCATCTCAATTGTATGTTTGATAAAGGTAATCTCTGATTTGAATATAAAACTTTACTGTCTTAGAGAGTCAGACTAGTTTTATCACGATTAATGCACGGTTCCTGTGCGCTAGAGGACGGGGGTAGCGAAGTCACTGAGCAAAAAATAAAAAATAGGCAATGTTCACAATTTGCCGATTTCTGCTAACCCTTAATTTTTCACCAAATACATTTTATTTACCTAGTCCGTAATAGCTGCAATAGAAACGCTGAGAAATCACAGGTCAATAAAACAACAAAAAAAAGGTGCAGTGGTCAAATTATTGGTTTTTATTAAGGGACTACTCTAAAATTATTTCTTTTTTCCTAGTTAAGTTTTGGATTTACCCTCGGTTTAATGTGTGAATTTTGTCAGTAATCAGTAATTTCATGTGTGCTGTTTGCTTACCGTACTTATCGGTACATTTCTACAAATAAATTGATTTCAAAATCTGTCTTACATACAATTTTTTTTAATTTTAATAGACAATTTGGAATTACCTTGGATTTTGTTTGTTGTGGATACTAAAAACTTACTCGGAAATCGCAAGTCAAAGAACTACTCTAACATTTTAAATGACATGCTAGGGAACTTTAAGAACTTAGAATGTATTATACGTCTCTCAAAGTGCACTACTTCCACAGGCATATTGATCTATACTCAGGGAATATTAGATCCCACAGCAAGGAAGATGGGGGGCGGGTTCACCAGGAACTGGAAAGGGTAAATACAAAACTACACGTAGGAAGTCAAATTGTTTTGTATGAATGTAATCAGGATACTTACTGGGTTTTTTTTTAAAGCGAGTGGCGAAGGGCATCTTTTATTGTAAACTTCAGGAGGGTAAGCTCCAGCATGGCGAACAGCTTCTCAGGTATAAAGATGTGCTAAAGCTTCACTTTAACCAGTGTGACTTAGAGCCATCCCGGTGGGAGCAGCAAAGAATTGAGTGGAAGACTTTGGTTAAAACCAAAGTTCATAATTTTGAGTTACGGCGGCTTCTTGAGCTTGATGCCAAGCGTGACCAGTTGAAAGCCCGACCGTCTGCGGTAATCAACTTTTAATTTCATAGATGGTGTGCTCACGTGCCCGCAATGTACGAGGATCTTCAAAAAGATGATTGGTTACTACATAAGCCACATGCGAGCTCTCAAACATCGGAGTTGAAGCAAACGCCTTGGCCGAAATAGGTCAGATCACATCATCATCATCATTAAAAAAAAAACTTGTGTTGACCAGTGATATCTTTGGAATCTTTATTAATGCCCGGTTTCTGAAGTTTTTATCTTTGGTTAAGCTGTCCTTTTGCGATATTTGTAATAACGCCTTTGGTTTGTTAGTGGTGCTTGTGGAGCTGGTGATTAAATAATAACAACCACACAGGTCGATCTTCAAGGTTAAGCAACGCTTGCCGAGGTTGGTCTGTGGATGGGTAACCATCTCAACATACCGAGTTTCCTCCGTGCCTCGGAAAGCACGTTAAACTGTTGGTCCCCGCAGTCATTTGGAGATCTTTGGCAGTCATTACGGATAGTCAGAAGCCAGAAAATCTGAAACCAGTCTTGCCAAGGAATACCGTGTTACCCGGTTAATGGGTTGTGGATGTCTGGTAGGCAGCCGTTCTATGTAAAATACTGGTATTCAGCTGAATCTGATTTGACTGGAAGCCGACCCCAATATAGTTGGGAAAAGGCTAGGCAGATGATGTTCGTTAGTGGTTAATGGACGCGCACGCGGACGTTCTTTGTCAAGGGTCACCATTTTGGAGGGATGCGGTACAAAGAGCATTAAAAAGGGAGGATCCTCCAACCAAGCGATTGTTGTGCCTGGCAGGCAACTGCCCGATAGTTCATATTCGGGCTGATGTATACGTTAAAATCGTACGGTAAGACTCTGCTTGCGCGATGTAAGAATCTTAGTTCTCCGCCAGTTGGATAGATGGCGTCGCGGTTCGTTTTGTTGCGATAAACATTTGCTCCGTTAGGTTTTCTTGTGTCGTCATTGATGCCGCTACAAAAGTCCCTCAGAAATTTGGCATTTGAACATTTTAAGTTCAGTGGATAAATAATTTCATAGGTACAGTGTGTATACAGTCTCGGTTTTGACTTCCGGTATCCGGTTGTGTCAAATGGTATTACCGTGTGATCTACAGATGTTTGTTCGAGTTCAGAATGTTTGCGCTCGTGATTTATGGTGTAATGGCACTCAGGTTATAGGAAAATCTAGAGCTTCCAAGCTCTGGGTATATCTGTGAAATGCTAGCAAACGTAAACGTTAGGTACAATTTGTTCGAACTAATACGAAGATTTTAAATTGAGATGTATTTTGAAGAAATTTTTTGAATGAATGAATGAATGAATGATCATTTATTTCTGAGTATATGGTACATATAAGGTCAACAACAACAACATCCCACGCGACTTTTTAGTATATTTTCCCTTACTTTTTATATAAAAAAAAAAAAAACAAAAATAAAGACATAAACGTGTCCTGAATCGACTTTTATCGTGATCATTTACGTTCTCTAGAAATGGAAAACGGTTCAAAGACGCCAAGGGATATTAGGGAAAGGTCAATGTACTTTATAACAAGTTTATCTGGCGCCTGCCATAGAATCCCAACTGACTACAAAACATAACAAGCAATAATTTCACGGACCATTTCTTATCATGCACAACCTATTTGACTTAGAACTCACAAAGACCTTCTGAAGTCCTATCAAAGGGCTAACCAAAAGACGCACAGACAAAAGGCCTCCCACACAATTTCTTCAAGCAGCCCAATAACCATTAGGGGCACAAAAAGAGCCAACTCAAAGACACATCTAATTAAGTAGGAGAAGCAAATCGCACGCACCGTCGACATCAAAGGGAAGAACAAACAAAGCCGACGTAGGCTCCGAGATGGCTGCGTCCCATGTGAGTGATGAGGGCGAAAATATAGGGCTTAAGTTTGAGTTTGCTGTGAGAAAATTGTTTATTTTGTACCTGTTTACGCAAAGAAAGCAGCGGTCCACATGGAGGCCTATATTTCATCCTTTAAAGCCTCAAATTTAAATCGCAATGTCATCTCAGTGAAAACGACACGACGAATATCACAAAGTCAACATTTAAAGTTGGTACCTCATACATCAAAATCAGTTCAGTGGTTTAGGCCCTAGAGTGGAACATACGCAAATACATACATACTTATATATAGGCAGCTAAAATCATAACCCTTACTTTTGGCTTTGCCAAAGTCGGGTGCTCCTTGAATTTAAGGGGCTTACTCAATTTGAGTTAGCTACCGACGCTCATGGCAATGTAGGTAAGTGACAACGCAGAAGTTTGCGTTCATCGCATCCCTTTCAAACCTTACCTTTCTGTGTCAAAACTGTTCTTAAACATGGCTAGGCAAGTCATTAAATGATATCGAACTAAGTATATTGCATGTTCAATTGAATGCCGGGATTTAGGCCGGCCGGTCAATGAAAATACAGTTAATTAAACGGCTGATAAAGCAATAGGCTAGTTTCAATCATCCACAAATTGCAAAACTATTTAGTCCGTCAGTAAGAGTACTGAAAAATAATGGACACGTGTTTTTTGTTTTTGTAAATCAATGAATATTGACAAAGATAAAACGCATCAAAACTCGGGAGTGGGGCTCGTGACGTCACGACCCGCTAAAAATTATGTCAGAGCGTGACGTATTGAGAATTTTCAAAGCGTCGCATCTTCGTCAATTTTGGTTCCCGTAACAAAAGAAAAAATATGGGGCAAATATTTTTTGATAGTCTAACTGACAGACTAATTAGATTTTTTCAGAACACAAGCCATTTGGCTGCGGCATGTATATGACATCATCATCTGCCTAGCCTTTTCCCAACCGTATTGGGGCCGGCTTTTAGTTAAACCAGATTCAGCTGAATACCAGTATTTAACGTGGAACGGCTGCCTACCACACTTCCACAACCTATTAACTGGGTAACACGGTACTCTTTGGCGAGACTGGTGTCAGATTTTCTGGCTTCTCACTATCCGTAACGACTGCCAAAGATCTCCAAATGACCAACAGCTCAACGTGCTTTCCGAGGAGGAAACTCGGTATGTTAAGATGGTCACCCACCCACAGAGCAACCTCGGCAAGCGTTGCTTAACCTTGAAAATCGACCTGTGCGGCTGTTATTATTTTCCACGAGCTCCTGTGCGTCATCCATACAGTGAATTACCGCTGCCTTTATCAGATCATCGGTATTCCTTGTGGGATTCCTTATAATGTTGAGGCTTCTGGGATTGTAATGAACAAATGAAGATCTAATGTTTATGAATAACTAGCTACCCCCGCGGCTCCTCGCTCCTGTCAGCTGCATATTTTTATACTGGTATACAGCTGAAACCAGAGGCCGACCCCAATATAGATGGGAAAAAGGCTAGGCAGATGATGATGATGATGTTGCACAGGAGTGAGACACGAGACACACTTGTGTGACGCATGTCCAACAGTGGAAGTCTATTGGCTGAAATAGAGAATATATGCATGCAATTTTTTAATTTACAAAATGAACTACTTATTAGCTCTAGTAAAGGATCATGAAATTATTTTTAAATAGCTTCACGAGCGATGAAGTTATAAAACTTGAAAGATTACAATTAGATAGAGCAGACCGATCTGACGTCAAAGCCCGTGCCGCCTATACAGCTGCCATAGAAAACAGCGTTTTCGCGAGAGGGACAGATATAATTGTGTAAAATAATTATATCTGGTTTGTTTTTCGAACAATCTCGATTTTATTTTCTCTGTTAGATCATATTTTAATATTTTTTTAGATAAACTGTTTACATATTAAACATTTTTTTCATGCATTCCCATCGCTTCAGTCTATAACCCAGGACGTTATTAAAACCTTAGTCCGGGGACAGGTGACCATATTTAGAGTGACCTGAGGGTATTAGTTCCCGTTTTGAACTTTGTCATTACTTGGTGGCTTATTGCCAGGGAGCTTTAAACTCAAACTGTTGAGGTTCTGTGAAACAAGCAGTAATTTTATATTTAACTAGCTGACCCGTGCAACGTCGTCTGCGTAACATTTTTCATTACTGCTCCGCTCCTGTTGGTCGTAGCGTGATGATATATAGCCTATAGCCTTCCTCGATAAATAGGCTATCTAACACTGAAAGAATTTTTCAAATCGGACCAGCAGTTTTTAGTTTTAGGGGGCCGAGTCACCCGCGTCCGTAGGAGAATACCCTTCAGCGAATCCTTACACGTGGTCCCCGGGTGGTGCTAAACAGGTGACACTAACCGCCTCCGTGGTCTAGTGGTTATACCACCTGATTCAGACCCAGAGGTCCCGGGTTCGATTCCCAGCGGGGGCAAATTTTTTGCTCGGTTTGGTTGGTGGTAGGACTTGTTCTAAGTCCGCCTGGCAAGCTACCACCATCATGTCTAAGTCTGTCGCCATAACAACAATGTTAACAGCATTGTTGTGTTCCGGCATTTAGAGGTATGATAGCCAGTTCCTTTGTGTAAGAGGATTCCGGGTGAAACTCGCTTCCATCTTCGGCCTAATCATCACTTTCCATCAGGTGAGATTTGGGCCAAGAGTTTCCCCGTCTTGATTAAAAAAAACGCAGATCCTGAGATTAGCGCGTTCAACCAAACAAACAAACTCTTCTGCTTTATAATATTAGTATAGATTTTAATAAAATTTTAAGGACATGATAGATTTTTTATCCACAAAAGCAGTGTTTCCACCAGATTTGATACAAATGACCTACATCCGATTCTACTAACTTTCACATTCGCATCTCAATCGCAAACTGTCAAAAATGTATGAAAATTTTTGACGGTTTGCGATTGACATGCGAATGTGAAAGTTGTTTAAAATTAGTAGAATTGGCCCTCTGGTCAATTGTTTCGTCAAACAAAGTGCCATTCTATAAGTCATGCGATCATCTAAGACTTAGATAACAAGCAATAACATAATAATCGATTGGTCACGAGACATACAGCGTTTGTCAATACAACATAATTATTTTTGACGTTTTGACAATCGCCTCCGCCACGCTAACGCTAACAGAATGTCATTTGTCTAGAACTTCTGGGGGTCTAAAAAAGCCACTTTAGCAGAAACAGAAAGCTCATCACGCTACCCGTCACTGTCAAATTTTCCAAATCAACCTTGAACTGAGTATATAGCTCATCTGCACAACAATATCGAGCACCATACATTGTTATGGACACGTTCACACTGTTCTGTAGGTACATATTTTTGACAATGTATGGTGCGCGATATTGTTGTGCTATGAGCTATATACTCTATGCTATATATTATAGCGTAGTCTGAAAGCAGCTTTATGCATTAGCGTTAAAAATGAAATTTGACAGATTGTTGTGCGCTTAATATTATGATTCTAATATGATTATGCTAAAGTAGTATTTTTCGACCCGCAGGTCGCATCATCCAAATATAAAACTACTAGAACTAATATTAAAGCGAGTCCGAAACTTTATTGCCCTTGCCTCTCAAGTATGTGACCCGCGTCTGTCACTACTGCCACTCAACGACCAGCAAGTCGCTGGTCGCAAACCAAGCACTTAAACGGCTGGTCGCTAAAAGTTTCGATGTTATTTTTCTATCTGATAACACTTGGGTAAGAGCCATGAAAACCGAGGAAAATTAATAAATGTTTTTTTGGGATTCCGTACATTAAATGAACTTTTGCTTTTGCTGTTAGCGGAACATTAATATTATTAAGCGTACGTTCTTGGTGTAAGCGAGACTATAATAATTGTTGTATGTCTGTGCTATGCAGCTGCGACTTTTTAAATCTAGTTGCTAGCAACTTGTAATTTTCATAAAAACTTAGTTATACGTGATGATTGTTCTTTCAAAATTAGTTTTATTGGTACAGAACACAGTTGTTCACTCACAAAAAACTATGAAACCGTTGGTAGCCCACTCTGACCCACACTAAGCTAGTCTTTTTTAGTTTTATATTATCCGTGGTTAGTTTAGCAATAATATTGGAAAACAAAGCGAAATCCTTTGATGATTTTTCTACACGCCGAAACAATTAACTCTCTCGTTACAAATTTTTACTTTGCGCAATAGTTTCACAATACTGCAACCAAAATCCGATACAATAAATCCAACAATATTACTGTCTATGTTTCGAAATCTAATATTTAAAAATCCTACAACAGACAAATGCTACTAAAGGTACAATTCCGATCTCGGCGACCGCAACGCGCGACTGCGACCGGCGAAAATGACTTGCGACCGCGACCCATTGCTTGGATAAATTACAATATTTATAATAGAACACTTAGGTACAGCCGGTCGATTCTTTTGACATCTCACCGTGATCACTTAGGTGGAGTGAACGACAAGTAAGCTGCAGTGTGATTCTTCAAACATGTCGAAGTGAACACTTAGGCAAAGAGAACGACAAGTCACCTGTCAAACCATACAAACAAGATGGAATGACAGCTCACTTGTCGCTCACTCCACCTGAGTGATCACGGTGAGATGTCGACAGAATCGACCGGCTGTAGTGTGATTCTTCAAACATGTCGAAGTGAACACTTAGGCAAAGAGAACGACAAGTCACCTGTCAAACCATACAAACAAGATGGCATGACGGCTCGCTTGTCGTTCACTCCACCTGAGTGATCACGGTGAGATGTCGACAGAATCGACCGGCTGTAGTGCGATTCTGTAAACTTGTCGAAGTGAACACTTAGGCGAAGTGAACGACAAGTGAGCTGTCAAACCATACAAACAAGGTGTCATGACAGCTGACTTGTCGTTCACTACACCTCAGTGATCACGGTGAGTTGTCGACAGAATCGACCGGCTGTAATGCCATCTTGTTTGTATGGTTTGACAGCTCACTTGTCGTTTGCTTCGCCTAAGTGTTCCTGTCGCTGGCGGCACCCGTAAGTGTTCTATAGTAATTCATACCAGGCAGTCGCGGTCGCACACCATTTTCGCCGGGCACGGTCGCCAAGATCAGCATTGTACTTCAACTAGATCTAAAATATATCTTCTATACTATATAATATTACTAGCTGACCCGCGCAACTTCGTCTGCGTCACATTTTCCATTAATTCTGCGCTCCTTTTTGACTTATCTTAATGATATATAGCCTATAGCCTTCCTCGATAAATGGGCTATCTAACACGGAAAGAATTTTTCAAATCGGACCAGTAGTTCCTGAGATTAGCGTGGTCAACCAAACAAACAAACTCTTCTGCTTTATAATGTTATTATAACTCAGAGATTCTCAAATTTTGTTGTGCAAGGCGTTGCGAACGTTCGACACTCGACTTTCATGCGCGTACCTGAGAGTTTCTCTGATTTTGTTCAGCAAGGCGTTGTGAACGTTCAGGTGAAGATTCTCCCATACGGCGTATTCTTGCTGCCCGTGCTTGAGAACTATGTTTAGTAAGTTGAGACCTGGCTCTCTTAGGCATTTTCAAATGTTTAAGAATATGTTAATAGCGTGTAATATTCTAGCTCTGAAAAGAACTGTTGTGTAGCCCTGTAAAGAACTGTTGGTTAGCCCTGAAAAGAACTGTTGGTTATACCCTGAAAAGAACTGTTGGTTAGCCCTGAAAAGAACTGTTGGTTATACCCTGAAAAGAACTGTTGGTTAGCCCTGAAAAGAACTGTTGGTTATACCCTGAAAAGAACTGTTGGTTAGCCTTGAAAAGAACTGTTGTTTGGCTCTGAGAAGAACTGTTGTTTAACTCTGAGAAGAACTTTTGCGTAGGTGTAGTTTTAAGAGCGAAATCTAAAAAAAATCGCACGAAACTTATTAGACTTTGCGCACGACCGCTGTGTAGGGAGCCGACCTCGCGCTTGAGCCGCGCGGTTGCCTTACTCATAGATCTAAACTGGTCCCGCACGCGCACCCCCGCCTTGGTGACGTCCACTTCGCAACGGGCCGTGCAGCAGAAATCGTAATATTTTAATTTCGCCATAAATTCAAAACCAAACGTCCGATTTTGATCATTAAAAGACCAAATATTATCTACATAAACTGTACTTAGTGATGAAATGCTTTATTTTGATAAGGATTAATAGCATGAGTAAAATAAACGCGTTTAAAAGTAGTCCCAAAAAAATCAAGATTTTTAAATAAAAAAGTGGTTGTTGTGCCTCACTCGACATAGATAGGTATAGTGTATCGCGGACTTTTTTGTAGATATTTATAAGATCTACAACTAATTAGAACAATTTATGGTTCTATCTTTTATAGTTTAGGCAGCGTACGCAAAATAAGTAACTTTTCTGGTTAATTTTTACACCTTGTGTCCGAAAAACCCAAATATCTTACGGAACCCTATTTTTTTCCAAAATAAAATATAGCCTATGTTACTCGTGGATAATGTAGCTTTCGAATGGTGAAAGAATTTTTTAAATCCGTCCAGTAGTTTTTGAGCCTATTCATTACAATCAAACAAACAAACAAACAAAGTTTTCCTCTTTATAATATTAGTGTAGATAAAGCAGAAGAGTTTGTATGTTTGGTTGAACGCGCTAATCTCAGGAACTGCAGGTCCGATTTGAAAAATTATTTCAGTGTTAGATAGTCCATTTATCGAGGAAGGTATATGTCTATATACATCACGCTAAGACCAATAGGAGCGGACCAGTAATGAAAAATGTTACGCAGACGACGTTGCACGGGTCAGCTAGTGTCAACATAAAATGGGAGTCTCCGTAAGATTGTAATAAATCTTGATTAGATTATAATTTCCCAGTATAGTATAAACAAATCTTTTTGTATACAATATATCCCATCCAAATTCAATCGTTTCCAATAGATCTGTGTCTTACTTAGAAAAATAGTTTACTAGTAGTTTACAATTTCACGCGATATTTTACAATCTTGCGTTTGCCATTTTCCGGTTACTTATACAAAACTTAATAATAAAAGCTACATGAAAATTGAACATTCTACCTCCTGCCCTCTTTCCCGCTAGTTTCAGGGCCATACTACAACTTGGCCATCCAGTTTGCTAAGTAACACATAAATTGTACGGCGTCTAAGTGCGGGCCACACTTAGCGCAAGTGTGCCGATAGTTCTGTCTTCCTGGTACTCGGCCAAACGTTCAACTTTAAGTTATTGTAATTTGTGTGGGTACCTAGCATTTTTTAGTTTAGTTTGAGAGTTTAATTAGGGGAGTGTTTTGTGGTTTAAAATAGAGGCTAGAGGGAAAAGGTTTTTTTTTGCTTGGATTTTAAAATAAGAAGATAAATAGCTAAATACATTGAGTCTCGTGCGTGCTCCATCTTTGACCACATCATCGCTTACCATCAAGTGAGATGTTGCTTAATCGCGTGCCTATCAATAGTAGAAAAGAGTCTATACAATGAAAATATTAATTTTACAATCTTCAGCCGTTCCAACAATGTTTCCAAATCTTGTAAGTTTCTGTGATCAAGTGGCTGTTGAACATACGATATTTATTTGCTCTAACATGATTTACAAATTGTCAGCATGCAAGAGATGTTTAAATACAAAAATTGAAATGAGCAAAAATGCTCATAAAATAAAAACCACTGATCCAAATTTAATTTAATTTATACGGGACCAAATGGCTAGTATGACGCTTCGAATTAAAAAATATCATACAAATCGGATCAGAAACCTCGGAGTGATCGGTGTACATATATGTATACAAAAAATACCCGCCGAATTGAGAAACTCCTCCTTTTTTGGAAGTCGGTTAAAAATAAATCGTAATATTTGCCTTGTAAGCAAATATTAATTAAAGAGAACAAATGACAAAAATACAACCGACTTCCAAAATTAAAATTATTTTTTACTTTGTAGTGTTTTTTTTTGGAAGTCGGTTGTATTTTTTTGTAAAACAGTTTTTTATTTTTCACTTTTTACTGGTACCCCACACCTAATAACACCACTGTAAAATCGCAGAAAAACAAAATACGCAATTTGGATTACTTGGATGACTTAAAACTATCATCCAAGTAGACGAATTCCAGCTATTTCGATTTAAAATCCAAAGTTCGTAACCGATTTTCATAAAATTTTAATGGGACTAATCTGCGAGTATATTCTTTCAGATAAAATCGGTTCATAATTGTCGGAGATATGAGGTAACAAACATAAATTAAAAAAAATTAAAAACATACAACCGAATTGATAACCTCCTCCTTTTTGGGAAGTCGGTTAAAAATAAAGAATACAAATCTTTGGAACGCATCGTGATTATCGCTGCTGAAAGACTGCTGCTGCTACTGGACATAGCCTTAACATCAGTCTACACATCGACTGATCCTATCTTTTCATTCAGCGAACGACAATGCACCTCATGGAACGCCTCCCAACGCCTGTGACTTCTGAAAGGCAGACATGAGGTATATTGCTATTAGCAAATAGTAGGCACATTATCGAAAAAAACGCCCAAGAAGTGCGATTCGGATTTTCACAAGACGGGTTCCGTACCGTAAGCCGAAAAAAACACGTAGCTATGGGAGCACCCTTTAATTGTTCGAGTTTATTGTTATTTCTTGTTACGATATAACAGCAATATAAACACACTATTTTACAATTTCAACAGTTAATTATGTACACATACAAAAAGATATAAAAAGGAAACAGAAAAATAATTACAAAGGCGATGCTTATTTCTATAGAAAGCTCTTCCAGCATACCTACCTGCGACAGGAGAGACAAATAAAAGAAATGTAGATGTTGTGATGTGTGATGTTTTTTCGTACTTGTAGTTTTTTAATTTACCCTCAGTTTTTTTTTAGCCAAAATTCACACATTAAACTGAGGGAAAATCTGAAACTACACGTAGGAAGTCATTTTTGTATGAATTTAATCAGGAAAATAGTAGCAAAATTTTTCACTAAAAAAATATACAGTTTCTTGGCACCAAAACTAGTGTTGACCAGTGATCATGTTTTAAATTGCTATATCTCTATAAACAATAATACCACCCATCTTTACGCCCTGTTATTTTTAAGCCCCTATTGTAAAGCGTTATTTTTATTCTGCTGAACATGTCGAAGTTAACACTTAGGCGAAGTGAGCTGTCAAACCATACTAACAAGTTGGCATGACAGCTCACTTGTCATTCACTCCACCTAAGTGATCATGGTGAGATGTTAACAGAATCGACCCGCTGTAAACATGTCGAAGTGAACACTTAGGCGAAGTGAGCTGTCAAACCATACAAACAAGATGGCATGACAGCTCACTTTCACTCCACCTAAGTATACACGCTGAGATGTCGACAGAATCGACCGGCTGTCTTTTCTATAAACTGAATGTTCCCAATAGCAGCATTGTAGCAGAATGCTGTTATCGTCTATCCTATAACTCGTTATTAAAAACTAATATTGCTAGTGCACTGTTCTAGGAGTTTCTATTGCTGTAATGTTTCTGAAATGGTAGTTTAAAGGATAATAAGGGATTTTCTTTTTCACTAGACGGGTATTTTAAAGCTATTTAAAGTAGTTATATGCGCTCTCACAATAAGCTTAATGCCTTTCAAAGCAACAAAAACACTCTAAATTTAAATCAAGATAAATAGGAAGCACACTTCCTTTTCAAAATGGTACTTTTATTAGCATTCCAATGTTAGTCATCATCAATTTCAGTGGTACAAAACAGTAGTCGGTTTTTTTTGTTAGTTTTTCGTTTTTTTGACATCGACTTCCGAAATTAAAGTTATTTTACACTTTGTAGTGTTTTGCGTACCCATTCACAGCATACCGGCGTGATGTTATGGTAAGAACTGGTGTGAACATTAATCAGACATGCTATTTCAGCAATCTCGATCCATTTACTATCATTTATTGAAGAGTTCCGTTGCCTACCTCCGAAGTTCTTCATCAGAGCTTTACCAAATTGAAATGGGGCTAGACCGGGATAATACTCTTTCAAACAAAACAAGATTCGTCCAAATCGGTTAACAATAGCTGAGCAAACATTTTTCATGGGGTCCCATCATCTGATCCAAACTTATACCTTCCATAATCAGCTCAGCAACATAAGTCACAAATATATGAATTGCGTTAGAAAGTTAATGTAAAATATTGTATTTGCCCATATAATAAAGAGTTTTCCTCGATTTTCAAGGGATCATCAAATTCTGAGTAAATGGCAAAGTCACTTCAGGAGTATGGGCTTACAAAAACAA
The DNA here is from genome assembly GCA_963859965.1 of Ceramica pisi. Classification (NCBI taxonomy): domain Eukaryota; kingdom Metazoa; phylum Arthropoda; class Insecta; order Lepidoptera; family Noctuidae; genus Ceramica; species Ceramica pisi. The sequence goes on from OY982530.1 coordinate 4,388,870, forward strand.
AAAACAATTATTAGATCGGTCAAAAATTAGCGGAGAAATCGGTGAACATACATAAAAACATACACCCTAACCTTTTTCTTTTTTTTTTTTTTTCAAATGACTCCTCCCGCTCTGGGTAAAGCAGGAGGGAGTGTCAGACTCCTACTGACTAAAACCCATCCGTGTTCCTTCTAATGCCCTTTGCGTTCCAGGGCCGCGGTGACTCTTTCGAACAAATTCCGCAACCCCGGCAGGATACACCCTAACCTAGAACCTCCTCCTTTTTGAAGAAATAGGTTAAAAATAATAAGTAACACGTCATTTATTTATGTTAATACATAAATAAATGACGTGTTACTTATTATTTCAAACCAATCCAAAAACAATAACTTGTAGATTACTAATATTTCTAAGCTACGCAATACAAATTAAAGCCAGAACTCTGAAATTGAATATAAACTAAACATGAAATGCGCTGCTTGAAATCTGGCAGATTTTCATTAGCAGTATATTGTATCGATACGCCCAGTTCATAGAACGTTTGCTGCACTACCAATAATAGTTTTTAACTAAAAGTTAGAATATTGTGTTTTGACGTGACAATGGAGGTATGGCGGGCTCGATAGAAGTTAAAAGTTTAAACTATTCCGTATTAATTTTTATTTTATTTAATTTATTTAAGGAAAAACAAACATAAGCACAGTAAGGGCGGGTTGTATCAAACAGTTGGTTAACGTAACATACGTACGTCAAAAAATTACGATTACGGACGATGTTTGACGTTCGTTAAATTAGAAGCGTTGTTTCAAAACATTCTGGTATAAATTCCTGCTCATCCCAATAGCTAAGTTATTGACACAGGTCCTACCTAAATAGCTTATTTTGCATTCCACCACTTATTTGTGTCATCAGAAGAACTGGTATTGAGGAATTCAAAAGAATTTTCACAATATTGTTCTATTTGACGCAACTAAAGTTACGTTAACGAGTGCTCAGACCATCTGTTAACGTAAACGTTATATTTTACGTGCGTTAACGCTGACATTTTGTGAAACAACCCAATTTTTTGATTTGACGATAGTTAGCACCATTTTTAACGTTTACGCGTGCGTTAAGTGTAGTTGAAACAACCCGCCCTTAGACTAGTAATAGGATCTTAAATATAACATTTATCAACGGTGCTACCCACTACGTTCTCCACAGATTACAATTTAAAAGTAACTAAAAACAACACTAATACATTATCAGTACAACAATCTGGCTAACATCTGTTTTTTTATACATATATGCATGTACAATTGTATATAACCATAACAAAAAGAAAAAGTAAATTTGTGTGCGTACTTAAAATTCAATTTTTATGATATTAACTGTACATATTAATTAACTTATACATAGATTTGCTGATCCTTTAGGGTTGCAATGTTGATGAAAAGCGAAGGTATTCATAAAAAAAATACAAAATATCTTGAACAGAATAACAACTTTATCGCTAAAGTTGATTGAGAAAATTTTACACCTTCTTGTAGTTTGATCTGTACATATTATTAAGTAAAATGTTTAAAAAGTGTTTAACATTTATGCTTTTGAACTGCGGCCTAATCAGTATGTTATTAGTAGCACGTTAAGTCATTTGGTTGGAAGAGCTCGTGGCTAAATAATAACAGCCGCACGGGTCAATCTGTAAGGTAAAGCAACGCTTGCCAAGGTTGGTCTGTGGATGGGTGACCATCTTAACATACCGAGTTTCCTCCGAGCCTCGGAAATCATGTGAAGCCGTTGGTCTCGGCTGTCATTTGTAGATTAAAAGGCTACTTCTGGGTAAGCTCGCTCCATCGTAGACTTTGTTTCTGCCATCTCTGACCCAAACTAGAGTCAGGAGCAAACCAACTTCAAATTAAAAAAAAAAAATTGACAGTCGTTCAGTCGTTACGGATTGTCAGAAGCCGCAGTAAATCTGACTCCAGTCTTACCAAAAAGTACCGTGTTACCCAGTTCATGGGTTGTGGAGGTCTGGTAGGCAGCCGTTCCACGTAAAACACTGGTATTCAGCTGAATCCGGTTTGACCGGAAGCCGACCCAAATATATGGTTGGGAAAAGGCAAGGCAGATGATGTTAAGTCATTTGATCCCGACTCTCATTCCTATATCTTTCAGTACCTTTTTGATGGTTCATATTATTTGAACACATACGCATCACCATATATATATATATTACACTCCAAACTGTTTAACGTCCGTTGCGTCACAACCGCAGGTTCAGTTGAAAACCAGCGTCAGGCACTAGTACTATTTATTTGCTTCTTTTTCTTTGTGTTACCCATATATTGTGTTGTGCCTTATGTTGTATCAAATAAATTATTTTTCTTTCTTTCTTTTAGTAGTGACGGAAAGTCAAAACCCAAACAAAATCTGACACCAGTCTTGTCAATGGGTACCGTATTACTCAGCTACTGGATGAACTAGGTCGAATAGGCAGTCGCTCTATGTAGAATACTTTATCCAATGATATATAAAACTATAGATACGTTGTCCGCACTCTAAAATGACAACATGAAATGAAGCCAATTGGCCACATCGCGCTTAGTTACGCACCAACCTGGCGCGCGACACTACGTTCGTTTTGATTTCAATTTGACTATTACTTATCCTGTGACGTAACTGAAGATGTATATTTATCTCCCTCTAGCAACAGGCATCCCGCCGTACGGTGACATACTTTCTTTCCCTTTCTTCATGCGTATTAGTAGCTATCTAGTATTTTCGCCGTTTTTAAGCGCCGCGATGTTGGTTTATGACGTGTCTATATATAATACGTCATTGACTATAGCAAATGTTTTCTTGTTGTACTTTCTTTGATAATATATTATCATCAGGCACTTCCATCAATCCTTTTTCAAACGCACAATATAACTTGCATGGTGACATGACTGTAAGAGGTTGCACATCATTGTGTCATAATTAAGAATTTCCTTTTTTTTTAAGGGATTGAATATCATCCAATGACTCCTTCCGCTCTGGGTGGAGCGGGAGGGAGTGTCAGACTTCTACTGACTAAAACCTATCCATGTTCCTTCATTGCCCTTTGTATTCCAGAGCCACGGTATCTCTTTCGAATAGTCCCGCGACTCCGGCAGGCGTCGGCCCTTTCGGGCCCTTCTGTGTGCTGACTCTCTTTGAGGCGCGCGTGGAACACTAACGCGCCGTCGACACGGCCTGTCGTCACTAGACGGACGGACGCGTCCGTCCGTCTAGTGACGACAGGCGAGCCACCCAGAGCTCGCCGTCCACAGGCCCGCGCCTACGGTTGCCGGAGGTCACCAGGTGGCCTCCCGACGCCCGCGGCGTCTACCACGGCGGCCGGGACGAGAGGATCTCTCCCTCTCCCACTCCGCCACCTCTTATTAAGAATTTTCTTGAAGTGACTTACTAACAATACCGTACAACAAATATGATTTTTTCCGCCTACAGAAAATATAAGTCACCAAGAAATGCTAATTTTGCGCTACATGTTACATTTTAAATCCGTAGCAAATACAAATAGCATGCAAGCTAGTTGCTGACCTATTTTAATAGCAAAATTTTCAAAACGGCGAAAGTAAAACTACGGATTTCCATTATGACGTCACACAGCTAGTTCAAAACATCTCCTATTCTTTACAAGCCATAAAACAAAAGAGCAACCCCCGCAGAAACAGAGGACTTCATAAATAATTATTCAAAGCTTGCAAAACATGAGAAACAAACTAAAAACATACATTGTCCTGGGGCACAAATATTTATGTGCGCTTCGGAGATTCTGAAAATACCTTGAAGTATTAATAGGATAAGCTTAAGAATAACCTTTTCGTGTTTGTTCTTTTGTGATCAAACTATAATGAAATAAAATAAAAACCGGGCAAGTGCGAGTCGGACTTGCGCACGAAGAATTCCTTACCATTATCTATAAAAACGGCAAAAAAATCACGTTTGTTGTTTTTTTAGGGTTTCGTACCCAAAGGGTAAAAACGGGACCCTATTACTAAGACTTCGCTGTCTGTCTGTTTGTAACCAGGCTGTATCTCAAGAACCGCGATAGCTAGACAGTTGAAATTTGCACAGATGATCCATTTCTGTTGCCGCTTTAACAATAATAATAAATAAAATAAAATAAATATTATTTCTTAAGAAATAAGCAGTACCTTTGTACTAATAATTATAATGCTGTATCTGTACCGTTTCCCTGTGTGTACATAAATTGTAAAATAAATATAATGTGTTTGTTGTTAAAGCGGCAAATTGCAAATTGACTACAAATTCAATACAAATAAATTAATAATTTTTAAATACAATATAATTAATAATTTTTGGGGGCCGAGTCACCCGCGTCCGTAGGAGAATACCCTTCAGCGAATCCCTACACGTGGTCCCCGGGTTGTGCTAAACAGGTGACACTAACCGCCTCCGTGGTCTAGTGGTTAAACCACCTGATTCAGACCCAGAGGTCCCGGGTTCGATACCCAGCGGGGGCAAATTTTTTTTGCTCGGTTTTGTTGGTGGTAGGACTTGTTTTAAGTCCGCCTGGCAAGCTAACACCATCATGTCTAAGTCTGTCGCCATAACAATAATGTTTACAGCATTGTTGTGTTCCGGCAGTTAGAGGTATGATAGCCAGTTCGCTCGCTTCCATCTTCGGCCTAATCATCACTTTCCATCAGATGAGATTTGAGCCAAGAGTTTCCCCGTTTTGCATAAAAAAAAACAAAACACTATATTATTTCAAATAGACCAGGCTTTTGAATTGTCAAGGTCTGTCAGTCAAATAGATAAGGCTAGTTCTACAGTGCTAGTGTTAAGAGCAGCAAGCTGTTCTGCAACAAAACATTCTCACCTACTCTATCTCCAGCGCGCCAGTACCAAAGAGTAGATCCTATGGAGAAGAATATGAAATAAACTCCATGCTCACTCTTTTGAAACGACACTACCATCCATTACAAAATTCGTAATTAGAAATAATTATCACGTTTTGCCCGGCCTGGGAATCAAACTTAGAACCCAACGTTCTGAGTTTGATTCTGTGTGCTCAGCAGCAGCGCTTGCGACTACAAGACCACTGGGGCAGTTATAAAAAGTTTTTATTCTACTATACCTCATCTTATCCATACTTTCATATCTCCGGGAGAAATCTTCGAAAGAAAAACTCGCCCATATGAATATTGACACATTTAATTCCCAGGAGTTCGTACGGGACAAGACTGGAAAATAGAAAATTATCATTTCATATTCAATACGGCCGTTCGTAAAGAGGGTATGTAGATACCGTATTTCGTGATTTTTATTTCTAATGTTATTGGATTTTCGTGGAAAATGTTAACAGACTGAGGCACTGGCATCGTTTTTCTGAAAAACTCGTAAATATGTTTGCCTCAGTTTCTATGTTCTAAAATTCATTATTATGTATTGATTCAATAAGAAGTGCTTGTGGATAAAGAATAACAGCTTTACGGGTCCATCTTCAAGGTCAAGCAACGCGCGAAAAGGTCGGTCTGTGAATGTATAACCGTCTTAACATACCGAAATTCCTCCATGCCTCGGAAAAAACATAACATAAATCATAAAGGTACAATTTTGTCAGTAGGTAATATATTCATAACATTCATTTATTACCTTACTCTAGAACCTTTGTGAGAGCTGGAGTCTGAACTAGGTTCGGGACCTGTATGACAGATCTCCAGGCTCACACCCCTTTAAACATTATCATATTTTACGGCATCATTCAGATTATACATAACACTAGAAGCAGAGTTTTGACAGAGAGGTAAATCTATATAATTGAAGTGTGGTTATATTTGTAATGCAAAGTGGTGTTATTGTGTATTGTATGTGTGTTGTGTGTAGTGTGTGAGGGTTATGTGCACGTAAGTCATGTGGTTCGTGCTTGATTGGTTAAAATGAGGTGGATGTTTATTAAAAATCCTTTTAATTGTCTGGATGATATTTTCTGCTTCTTCATAGTCCACAGTCGTTACGGATTGTCAGAAGGCAAAAAAAATACACCAGTCTTGCCAAGAAGTATCGTGTTACCCAGGTAACACGATACTTCTTAAACTTATTATAGTAGAATTATTTTTGACGCATGCATAACGCGTGCTTGCTGCATGGATGCCGCGTGCTTGCTGCATGCATGCACGGCCCTGCTTCTTACTTTTGCTGTCTGGTCTGGCCCATAATTATGACTTCGCAGCTGTTTACAAAGTGTGTATAAACCACAATCATTTACTGTGTTAACACCAGTTGAATAATCATGCTAGCATATCAAATAACCTCCTGTAATGCAGTCTCATTAAAAATACACGGTGTCATGTCTTACAACGGCAGCCCAATTCATCTATCCAATGAATACTACACATTCTTTGAAAAAAAGATGATATTTATGAACATTTGAATTATTAAAACAATAGGTATAATAATATTAATTACCATTACGAATATCGTACTAGTATGAAACATACAGAAGCGAGCGCAGTCCAAGCTTTGTTTTCCAAGGACGGCACAGAATGAATATGACATTGTTTTGATACGTAATCATTATTAACAGGGTGTTTCATAATTCTAATGTCTTATTTTTTTACTGTACCTACCTATAATCTTTAAAAACTAATCGCAGCTATAGGTTGTTTATGTCGGGTACATTGAGAAGGATGCTTTTGTAAGAATACTAAAATGACACCGTGTAATAGTAGGTGCCAGTTAAACTTGCCAAAAAGTACATTGAATTTTTCCTAATATCCATTCGTAGTTACCCGGACAAATTAAGAACAATTAATTATGACGTATCGTTTTTCATTATAGAACGAAAAAGATCACGATAGAAGTCGATTTAGGACAGATTTGTCTATATATCTAAAATCAATAAAATATGTGGGTTAATGACCATTATCGCACATTTATTAGGCGCCTACCATTGTAAAATACCTTTACCCGCAAAGTGTAAGATCACAACTTCACCTCTTAAAGAAAAACTTAAACACCGAAAATCCACTTCTACTTATTCCATATATTATCACTCAAGTGGAGTACATTTCCAGAACCAAGTTGCTACGTCACTTGCCATTTATTGGCTTGAAAAAAAAAACAAAAAACACGCCAGCTAGACAAACAAAAGAATATTGTGTAACTTTGGCACCGGGGCAAACACTAGAAATATTTTATACCTAAGGACTAGTTTAGATTGGTTTAGTTTTGAACTTATTATGTCATTGGGTAGTACAGGTAGGTACGAGGAGCTTCAAGCCAAATAATAACAGGTCGATCTTTAAGGTTAAGCAATACTTGCCGCTAGCCGGTGTCGATTCGGGAATTGGTGAGTGTTCTACTATACAAAGTTTCCTTCGTATATTGGAAAGGTCGTTAAGCTGTTGGTCCTGGCTGTCTTTTGTAGATCTTTGACAGTCGTTACGGGTAGTCAGAAGCCAGGGCATCTGACACCGCTCTTACCAGAAGTATCGTACCCAGTTACTGGGTGTGGAGGTAAGATAGGCAGTATGTGCATTTATTTAAATTAAATAATTTACTTTTGAATTGTTTAGGTCGGTCGATCCGAAAAGATGAAGGCTATTTGCACGTTCCAAAGCGTAGATCTCTATGGAGAAGAACGTGCAAGAAACTCCATGGATATCCAATTAAAAATAATAAATGGTTATTATTTTTTTACATCGTGTTCAAATTATACATACACTTGAGAACGATGTAAAAGACGAGCAGGATTAAAAGAGTCAGGAATAAAAAATAAAAAAAATAAAGAAATAATTAAAATAAACCATGGCAGCTGAGAAATGACTAGTCAACTGACGGCGCCCTTTCACGAACATGACGCGTGCACTTGCTCCATTCGGTTCAACTATTTTGAGGGAAGCCAAATACGCCACAATACACTATTGATGAGCTCGAGCCGATCAGTCACTGGAAAAGATGTACCCCGAAAAGTAGAAGTTAGGTCAAAACATCTCCTTTTTGCGGTAAAGAGACACGTCTGTGTTTTGGTGGCGTTAAAAGAAACCAGATTGTTATTAGACACACGCACAAAAAAATGGTTAAATTATAGTGGTCATTGGTGTATCAGGTTAGACTAGAAATGTGCCCCAACATAGCCAGGAAAAGGTTCTGACAGATGTTGAGGTCTGAATATCAACACTTTCTTGATCAGCTACTAAACACACGTGCAGAGAATGCAAGCGTAACATTACCCATGTTATCATTGACAACAGCAAACTTTGAATAACATAATACTATTTTGACATGGGTTACTATTTGATTGACGTTTCATGATTTGGTCTGACGTCGATTCTATTATTTGAGTTAAAACAAGGATGCTTTAGGACTGATTGACCGGGAACTATGTAATCAATTTATTCCAGACGATTTGTTTAATAATGTAGGTACCTATCGTCTTTTGTTTATATAAAAAACTTTTTAGTCGGTTTTTTTGTAAGTAACAAAAACACCGACTAAAAAGATTTTAATATATCTTCGTATTTTGACACCGACTTCCGAAATTAAAGTTATTTTTTACTTTGTAGTGTTTTTTTTTTTTTGGAAGTCGGTTGTATTTTTTTGTAAAAAGTTTTTTATTTTTCACTTTTTAGTGGTACCTCACACCTAACAACACCACTGCAAAACCGCAGAAAAGCAAGATACGGAATTTCGATTACTTGGATGTCATACAATTTTTTTAATGACATCCAAGTAATCGAAATTCCGTATTTTGCTTTATATATCATCCAAGTAGACGAATTCCAGTTATTTCGAATTAAAATCCAAAGTTCGTAACCGATTTTGATATGATTCAAATGGGACCAATCTGCAAGTATATCCTTTCAGATAAAACAAGAATTTTTCAAAACGGTTCATAATTGTCGGAGTTATGAGGTAACAAACATAAAAAAAAAAAAAAACATACAACCGAATTGATAACCTTCTCCTTTTTGGGAAGTCGGTTAAAAAGCAGAAACTGACTGACTGATCGATCAACGCACAGCCGAAACAGCTGGTCGTAGAAACCTGAAATTTGGCATGTAGCTTCCTTACACTCTCTTTAAAAATGAACTAAAAGAATATTTCTCGAAATTCCTACGGGAACGGAAAAAACGGGATAGTCGCGAGCGAAAGCTAGTTAATTATAATATTTTGCTTGTGTTACAACACAGTAATTTAACAACCATGTTAATCAACATTAACAAAATACAGCAGCATGTAGCTGACTTTAGACCTTAAGGGTGCGGAGCGAGGCAGCAGAATGGAGAAACGGAGAAATAATTATCAATCCTGACAGTCAAAATATCAGTGACTCACGTGGAGCTTAGATTTTATGCAATTTCATTGGTTAAAATTTCTCCGTGACTTCGCTCCACTGCCTCGCTCCGTTATAGTAGGCCCTTACACCTCCCAATCTAATAACTGTAAAATCAACTTATTACAAAAAATACGTGGTATACTTGTAGCTATATTGTACACACGTCCTAAAGCCGAAAGTATCACGACAAAGCCATGTCTAAGCCGGACAGGTGTTCAAGTCGACAGTAATGAAAATCAGCTGCCAACAAAAGTGTAGCACATAACCCTCCTCAAGAGCGACACATATTACTTTCAGACGTCATTCGGAGATTCTGCGGTCACTATTACGAATAGCTTTTTGTTGTTAGTGCATTAGAGTGATTGTATTCTGGGAAAAAAAAAACTGGCCATATATATATTTTTTATGATGGGTTTTCTCTTGACTCTAGTCGTGGTCAGAGTTGAAAGAGACAAAGTCTACGATGGAGCGAGCTTACCCAGAAGGAGCCTGTTCACTCTAACTTTGAAGAGATTAGGGTTGTAGGCCTTACGCGAATTGGACTCGCGTGCAAAGGATTTCGAACGAATCTCATTTGTATTGCGTGCGTGTAGTAGTCTTGTGTTATTTTTACACTATGGACTTTGTATGGGTTTTGATGTAATCTATAGCTGAAGGACAGGCTGTTATCTGCTTATTTTATTTATTGTTATGGCTAAGTATTTTCGGAGATAAAAGGCGGAATGGTTTTAAAACAATATAATTATAATTATAACTCTCACAATAAGTTCTTTCATTTGATATGTCACATGGTACAGTTAAAAAACTTATTCACCAAATAAAATATCTACAACATGCATGTCAATTTATACTTATTAGCTTCTAATGTGCCCTCGCCCGGTCGAAGGTTAGATAAAAACCCCAGGAAGCCAACTACAGAGTTTAAAGTAATAATTCTAAGACCTAATGTAGTCCATGGTCTGCCTGTGTGCTAAATTCCATCTAAATCTGTCTATCCGCCACGATGTGAAAAGGGCACAAACAGACAGACACAGTTACAGAGCATAGTAGCATTAACAGGGGGCAGGACTAGTTTTTCCCCGCAGATTCACCTCAATAACCACGAACGCACGTTGCACGGTATTGCACATTGTAGAATCAAAAGTCACTGCGACTTTGGAACAGTACGAAGAATACGTATGGATTTTAGTCAGCAAAAGTCTGGCACTGCCTTCTGCCTTGAGCAGGAGTCATTTGATGATTGCAAACCTTCAAAAAAATAGCCTATTGCTCAGGAACCATGCCATCACCTTCTATAATGATGGTCATTTTCATGGTTTATTAGGGAGACAATCGTCGATGTCATACCTACTAACAATCGCAAAAATTATATGTTGCGCATGTGCAAATGCACTTCCTTGAATAAAGATGCGCACAAGGTGCCTATATTAGACTTTTCTCTTTTATGCTATGCTATTTTAGACTTTATCCTTCCTTGTTATTCTGTTATATATCCCACACGTTATGCCTTTTATCCAGCAAGCATATAAGCATGAAAATACATTACATAAGGCACTTACATCTGAACGTTGAAGTTTTAAGCCGTAACAGATTAAATGAAAGTTGTATGGAGATAAAAATGTAACATGAAACTTGGCTGGAACGAAGCCAAGCTAAGTTGGAACTTTTTATACTTCAATCAAATTGGTTTCCGTACTTTTATTTTTTGTTGGAGTTCCTGTATTATTTTTGGAAAAAACTTAATTGGCGATTGTTATTTTTTGGCGCCAGTTTCAAAGGGTTCTCAGGCAAAGAATTTGCTTGCGCACTTGTTTATCCTGACTGGTTGATTGAAATAATATTCAAACTCTAAGCTGCTACTGGGGAACTAATGGAAAAACCCAATAACACTTGGCCCGACCTGCAATTCGTATATTAGTGTTAACTCGACATATCTGTTTTGTTTTCGTTTTTTATCCGATTATAATATTTATTTTAGTCTTAATTTTGAGATTTTTTAAAAGTGGGTAACATTGTGCTGTTCACTTAAAATCTAATATATTAATATTCACACTTCCTGGGCCACCAAGATACAGCCTGTGCCTAGTTTGGGGTCCATGGCCAAATCCGATGTTTTCGTTTTATACTTTATCATATTCTAAACTGTGTAAATTGTAAATGTATAATAATTTGTGTGTGTGCCAATAAATAAATAATTTAATCGATGAATTCGAACTTAACACCACGAGGTCAATAGTTGCATTGGTAACCTTTAAAAGTTATGCAAAGATAATGCTAGGTTCTTGAGTTATCAACTCGATTACAGGCAGACAGATACGGAAACGTTACTATCAACAGAATCCCTAGCCACAATGACAGACAAATATTGAAGTGGACATAGACGTTTCTAAAACAATAAATGTACGGACTTGATAAATAGACAGACATCGTAGCAAATAAAGATGAAGATGACGGAACGAGCGCGACTCCTACCGATAAGACTAGCCCGAATTAGTAAAGGACAGAGTTATGTGAAAGAGGGAGAAAGGCTTTTGTCCAACAGTGGAAAACAATTGTCCAGATTGAATGATCAACAGATGACAAAATAATTTAATCAGTTAAGATGTAGGTAATGAGGTTTCGGTAATGATAGTTATTGGTTAACCGCTAATAGAAGCAGCTATTACAATGTACGTCAATTTACTAATGATGATGGTTTTGATAAGGAATAACATGAACTTGTAATATGATGAAGGAGTTTTTATGAGAATTTAATTTTTTTTAGTCTTGTATAATGACCCTAAGCTCTGACGTAAGAACGGTCTTCAACGTTCTGCCGTTGTCCCATTTAGCCTGCATACCAATTCATTATCCTCCACTCTCCATTTTAATGGTCTTGCATTCAGTGTCTTTCATTTCGTGACATTCTTAACAAAGCACAAAATCCGCCATTTTTACTAACCTCCATCTCTTTCTCTCCATCCTCACAAAGCAATCAATTCATATTTGCAATATTACCATCGATTTCTTCATCATATACCGCGTGTATCTGACATCGACGCACAAACGATTTCCATGGGTCCAGGGCATGATTCTGGACACCCCAGTGTTGGAATTTTTCGTCGGTTCTTTTCTCATTTTTTTCAAGAGTACCACAAAGTATCAGCTCAGCTGAGCTGATATCTATTTGTGGCTTTAATCAGGTTGTTCTTTTTAGTGAAAGTAGTTAATTAATTATTTTTTTATTAAATATCTCATTGGGTTAGGTCAGAATAACGATTATGAGCAGTCCAAAGTAAAAAAACCCTTGAAAAAAATGAGAAAAAAGCCGACGAAAAATTTCAAGTCTAGGGTGTCCAGAATCATGCCCTGGACCCATGGAAATCGTTTGTGCGTCGATGTCAGATACACGCGGTATACACATTTGAAATGATTTATCAAAAATCTGTGATGAGAATAACATTCAGAGATTCAGAAAAAGGATCCTCATTGTAATAGGTGCTGTGTTTCAAAGTACTTCTTTAAGGGTTCTGTACATGAAAAGTGACCAACGGAACCCTAAGCCTTCACTGTCCGGCCATCCGTCTGTCTGTCATCGGGACATGCCTGTATCTCAAGAGCGTTAATTAGATAGACAGTTGAAATTTTGACAGAATGTGTATTTCTATTGCCGCCAACAATTAATAAAAAATAAAGGTTACTTCCAAACAAGAACCTTGTTTTTTTTTTTGGGTTTATAGTATGGAACCCTTCGTGTGATAGTCCTACTCGCACTTGGCCGGTTTTGTATCATGACCTACATAGACTCAAACCCAAGCATCAGTCTATCTGTGTGTTGTTCCAGATTCCTGGCTATTAGAATTTTGTCCGAAGCTCCTTTCAAAAACAAATACTGCAAAGTTTTATTCCTTAAGTCGAAACCTCATAGGCTAATTTAAGCTACTTGAGCCCCCTATTGATATTTACTTTCAGAATAATATTTATCGACTTATAATAGATTTATGCTTCTTTTAAATAAAAATGTTATAGAATGTTCATGTTGTCTCATGACTGACTTGGTCGTCTATTTTCATAGGCGGTATCATTTACCTTGAAACCAATTTCGTCCAATTTGTGTCGCTTATTACCATTACTAGATGCGTCTAATCTTATCTTTAAAATGTAATTATAACTGTTTAAATAGCTTCCTTATGTATTTTAAAGATAAATTATAAATTAAAAATCTATTAAAAAATCGTCATAAAATTCCCTAAAATTAGAGACATAAGATTTTATACTTCCTGCTTGATAAGATCTAACGGTTCTAGAAATCTAAGAACAAAAACAGAATACAAAAAATTCTTATAGAAGTAGCTCAGTTTATTGCGTATAAGTTTTTGCTGAATCCATTATTATGTTTGCGTGATGACCCTGGTGATGACATAATATCAACACAGATTGGTAGCGGTCAAAATGATTGACCGGACGAGTCTCATTCTAGTGCTAATTTAGAGGCCCGAAAATTACCACAACATGCCAGCTGACATTGAGATCGTCGCTATGCCAATAATTTTTAACCGACTTCCAAAAACGGAGGAGGTTCTCAATTTGGCTGGTTTTTTAATGTTTTTTCATGTCTGTACACATTATACACCGATTACTCCGAGGTTTCTGATCCGATTTATGTGGTTTTTTTTTAGTTCGATGTGGTGTGGATACTTGCCAATTGGTCCCGTAAAAAAAAATTTTTGCTTGTGTGCACACCATCTACACGACAGCCAAATGTAACAGCATGCGGACGGACGCGACATAAGCGCCACCTATGGTTGATGACGGGAAGACTTATCGATTCCGAATCCGGTTTGTTCATTCGGTCATTTTTGTTCCCTCGTACAATCGCGCGGCTGTATAAAACCTCTGGTATTCAAAATACCGTTCCCTTTCTCCGAGCACCGGCGCCTCCTTCCGGGGGCGCCACAACTTTCCAAACCGCCGACCACCGTCAAACTATTGTTATGTAAACTGAGTTAGAATACATAACTGTTAAAACTCCTCACTCGAGACACTTCATATGGACGAACAAACCTGATCTAATACATAATTTGATCCGTTCGAGCCGGACGCTGGATCTGAAACTACCTACGAAGAAACGAGTAACTTCTTTGACACGCGTTGACAATGCAATAGTCGGACCAGCAGCCATTATAATAATATACGAGAGAAGAAAAACGAAGATAAATCAGAGATTCATCGGTCAAGCCTTTGTTCCCGTCCTTTCTGTATGCGTTTTATTTGTTTTAACATTGTGATAAACGATTACAGTTTGGTTGTACGCGGCTCCGTTGATGCTTGCACGTGAGTACCTACCCACATACCTAATGCTTTCTCTTAGCCCGCCAAAATATGTTAAGTCTGTAGAGGAAGTTCTTTCTGAGTGTAACAAACGTAGGGGTAGATTAAAAGGCCGGTTAACCCAATTTAAAAACTGAAGCTGCAAGTTCAGGCCGCTAGTGAGACATTTTTTAAAGAAGATGTTCGATTTGGGGCTACCTCTTTGTACGCTTGTTAGATAAATAGGGGAATTTTATTTTAAAAAAACTAACAAATTAATTTTAGAAGGGTGCAAGCGTACAAAAATGGTGATTTCAGAGGTTCTAAATATGATAAATCAATTTTTAGGGCAGCCATGACAGTGTTGTTCGAAATGACGTTTGACCACTTTGAGGGCTATAAGTGTTTTTTGTTAGGACTGTGAATTGGATGTGTTTCCGAGTTTTAGTGATTGTTTATGTGCTACCGATGTAGACTTATTTTATCGAAACCCAAGATTTTCAAAATTTGTGTTATTTTTTATCGAGTGGAACATCTCCTATACAAATAAAAGAGAATCAGTACCTAGTACCCGCTAATTCAGACTATGTTGAAACGTTAGAAACATTATATTTTACGGCTTTGGCCAGCGCGAATTGCCTTCTTAACAAAGCGGAGACTAACAGTCAGTTCCCTGTTGCATCAGTTCGTGACGGTTTCTGCCAGCCAGTAAATATTATATAAAACTAGCTGGAGTTCAAACATTAAAAATAATAATAATAATAAAAAAAAACAAAACACAAAAAAACAATACAGGTGTAGTCCGGAACCGTGGTCCAGGTTCTAAAATCCCCTCAATCCGATTTGTGTTGGTATGGTCCATTTTATTTACATAACGATTCACATAGTTTTGATCAGATTCAATGAGAACTCAAATGGTTGGAAATTAACCAGGTTTAAAATGTAATCGAACATGTTTATGCAATGCGAAGATTTAATTAACTTTGAAAAGTATAGTTCATTCTCTAAACTTAAATGAATAGGCGCGTACATGCTTCGATTTATAGATAACACACGCATCAAGTCGACTGCTAAAGACAGGTGTTGAACCGGTTCTTTATCAGGCAGCGAACTGAATGCGCACATTAGAATGCTCATTAGGCTTGAGCAAATAAAATCGTTTCTCGATGTTTATAATAACTTGGTTGGTAGTATTCCTATTAAACGAACTTGTAAACAATGTAGTAGTTTCTAGTCTTAGTGCTCGTTTACGGAGACGAGGGGCATTGGGCGGGACACGCTGCGTGGGACGCGTGGGTAAATCGCTTCTCCGTAAACGCTCTCATATAACACCATATGTTTGAATTTAGTTCAGGCCGACTGCGGGCGACGCCGCGTATGTACATCGCTTTTCGTAAACGCGACGCTCAACGCCCCGCGTATCCGTAAACGAGCACTTAGTGTCTAAACACACTATGCGGAAGTTACGCGACGGAAGTTACGCGGCTGATTTTACGTTCCAACGTATTCGGCTTATTCGACACACTATATGTGCTGAACTTACGCGGCAAAAATTCAGCTGCGCTACTATGTGTGTATTCAGTGTCTCTATCGCCGAAGAAAAACGCGGTCGCAACTCTATTATTATTTCAGAATCAAATAAGGTGTATGTAGTTATGTACTTTTGTTTTAATAACACAAAGCACGTGCGTCATGCGAAGGCAGAGGCGAAATGTGCGGGCATGCCTGCCTCCCGCTACTCCTCGCCCCGGATCTTCGCTGCCAATCGAACCGAACTTCGGTCGCGTATACTGTGTGCTCTACAGAATACATTGCCGCCGAATGGCCGTTGAAATTGCGCCCGACCGAAGCTCGGCGTGCGCTATAACGCACCGTAATTTCAGCATAAAGTTTCGTCAGTAATTCAAATAGCATTGCAGGCGTAATCATGTCAAACTTCGGTCGCGTGCCTTCGGCATAGTGTGTTTAGACATAAAACGTTTTCATGGATGAACATAAAATAATTGGAGTTGTTGGTCTTTTCACTATTATTTAAATATGATCATATACGGTTATTACACGCGTGTCCTCAACTTCTTTTAGCTCGAAACTTTGCTAGAATAAAAGTACATGAGTGCGTGAAGTGTACACGTATTCATGTAAGACATTAACACCCATCACGGGGCACTTACCACCTGATCGCTTAACCCTCCTACGCACTAGCGGTGGACCGCCTAGCAGCTGATCGCGCGGCTGGCCGCTTTTCCAGTTTATCATGCAACCGGTACTGATTGTACGCACTTAACCGCTATTAAATGACAAGCGGTTGCATATAAAACTGCCGGTCGATTCTGTAAACATGTCGAAGTGACGGCTTGGGTTAAGTGATCACAGAGTGAGCTGTCATTCCATCTTGATTACTTGGATCGACAGCTCACTTCGTGATCACTTCACCCAAGCGTTCACTTCAACATATTTACATAATCACCGCTGAAACCGCGCGGTTGACTGCCCCCGCGGCTGACCGCTAAACGTACGTAGGCTTAGAGCCCGGCTTCCCATTTATATGAACGGGTGTCGATTATGCGGGGCCAGTGTTTATATTCAATCAAAAAGGCAGAGGTTCAAGATTGACTAAAGTTAACTTAAGTTTATTTATTAGCTTCGCGACGCGAGCTATGTATTTGGAACTCGTTACTAGTTTCTCTTCAAACAATTATATTAAAGCCTTAAACGTTTCATAAGAAGGCGAAGTAAACCATGCGTAATTTTTTTCTGATAATAGCAAGAATTTCATACGTGCTGAGAAAGAATTTCCTTTATTTTTAGAGAAAGGTGCAATAGCTATTCTTAGTTACGCACATTCAATACCATTTATTCTTCCTTATACTTCACATTTTGGCGGTCTATGGAAGAGTGGGGTACGCTCGTGCAAGGATCACCTGAGGCGCATAGTAGGTAACGCGCGATTAACTCACGAAGAGTTTTGCACAACTCTGACATAAATCGAAGCCGTCTTACACCTTCCCATTTCCTCATTAGCCGACCGTTGACGGCACCACCTTCTGAAGACGTCAATGACAAGCAAAAATCAAGGTTGACCGGCTACGATTGAATCGAACCACTTCGGCAGCACTTTTGGAGACGCTGGTCGACTAAATACTTGTCGAAACTGCAACTTCGAACCAATTGAAAGACTAAGCAGAATGACATCACACTAGGCAGAGTTGTCCTCATAAAGGATGACAATCTAAGGCCCTTGAGGAGGCAATGGGGTCGTGTTACACATTTTTTTGCTGGAAAAAGCGGCGATAATAAGTAATAAATTAATGCCATTACTCGAACCAAACTCCATAATAAATGAAAAAAACCAATGGAATGCGTATACTACGCAACACATAATACCAAGAACAAGCAACTCCATTCATTTGTATCTTACGTGTGTTTAAATATAGACACCGGGTACCGCTACTGTCAGTCGGCATTGTGACCTTCGTGAGTGAGCATCTTGTTTACAATGTTGTTAATAATATTGTTAATAACGACAGTTTTGTGCATTGCAGTGTTCTATTTCAAGTCAACAAACAGAAACTATTGGCGGAAGCAAAATGTAGTGCAAATTCCAGATATAATGATAAAGTTTGTGTTCGGTAAAGAATCGATGCCAGAAATTGCGAAGGAGATTTACAATGATTACGACGAACCCTACGTTGGGATGACTACAGGAACCATTCCTACACTGTTGGTGAAGTGCCCTGAAGATATTCAAGCCGTGTTAGCTGGTGACTTCCAAAGCTTCCACAGCCGCGGTATCATCGCAAACGCAAACGACCTTCTGGCTGATAATCTTATATTCATCAACGATTTCCAGAGGTGGAAAATCTTGAGGCAGAAACTCAGCCCAGTTTTCACGAGTGCTAAACTAAAGACGATGTTCTACATCTTAGACAAATGTGCCCGAGATTTTGTGGATTATTTTGAAAACAATCTTCATCTGAGGCAGAAACCATTCAACGCCCTGTACACATATACTACATCATCGATTGGCGCAGCAGTGTTCGGCATAGATACTCAAACTAAGAACACTATGGATTCGCCCTTCTTGGACATGGCATGGAAAACTCTAGAACCATCAATGAAGCAAAATATCACAATTTTAATCGCAAATGTATTTCCTTCTCTGTATAAACTGTTAAAACTGAAAATTTTCGGAGAATTTGAAGATTTTTTTGTGGGCGCTGTGAAAAGTGTTTTGAAAAGTAGAAGACAAGATCTTGTGAGAGGGCACGATTTCATAGACATTTGTGTGGAGCTCCAAAGGAATGGAATCATGCATGACCATACTACAGGTTATAAATTGATGCCTACTGATGAGATCCTGGCTGCACAAGCATTCTTCTTTTTCATTGCTGGCGCCGATACCTCAGCTAACACAATGCATTACACACTTCTGGAACTGTCAAACAATCCTGAAATATTAAAGAAATTGCACGAAGAAATAGACAATGTATTTGACGGTGATGCTGAAGAACTGACTTACAACCATATCGAAAAAATGACCTACTTGGACAAAGTTCTTAACGAAGCCATGAGAAAGTATCCCGCAATAGGTGTCATACAAAGATTATGTACAAAAGATACGTATCTGCCGTCGGGAATACAGATAGCCAAAGATAACATTATATTGATACCAATTTTTGCCCTACACAGGGATAAAAAGTACTTCCCGAACCCTGATGTATTTGATCCGGAAAGATTTTCATCAGGAAACGATTCTAAAATAAATAATTATGTTTATTTACCTTTTGGTGAAGGAAACCGTATTTGTATTGGTAAGTTATCTTAATTAATTTCATAAAAATATTATAGTAAAGTTATAGTTTTTAATTTCGTTTTATCAGTATAAATCATGATTCTAAGTGACATTGTTCAAAAACATTGGCTTGCTTACATATTGATAACATTCAACATCAATAACTTTGTTATCGTGTTCTTAACAAAAATAACTCGACAGGATTAATTATATCAAAGTGGTCATTGGCATTTTTGTACAAATATTTATGATTATCACATTCATGAATTTATATCACATGATTCTCATTAAGTGACTATATTTTTGAGATTTTTAGACTTTGATCGAGTTTAAGATGTATGTGCTCCAGTTTTAAGAGGACAAGTACTACAAGCAGGCCTGAGCCTATGCGTATGAGTTGATCAAAAAACACATAAATTATAGTAATGTTAGCTTCATCAAGATCTCATCTTAATCTGCTCTTCCCAGCTGTATTGGAGGCATCCAGTCTAACCGGATCCAGCTGCGTCCCAGTATATTTCATAAATGAATTGCCTACTTGTTCTCCACAATTCAGTAACTGGAACACCCCCTTGCAATACCCTTTGGCAAGACTAGTATCAGATTTTCTGGCTTCTGACTGTCCGTAACAAAATATACCCTTGTCTCATTCATGTGATATCTCAAAAGCAATTTCTCTTTGATTCCAGGTAATCGGTTTGCTCGTCTACAAGTGAAGGTCGGGCTGGCATGGCTACTGCGTCGTTTCACATTGACTGAACAGAACTGTGTTCCTACGTTCGACCGAAGTCCATTTGGTCTCCGAAGCCCTACTGCTCACTACGAATTGAAGTTAAGAGGTTAGGTTAAGACTCATCATTGTAAAATTACTAATCATTGCCTGTAGCATCATTCGTATCATGAATGGTGAACCTAGGTGGTTGTCGTCAGCTTAACCAGGTATAGACCTGGTTCCATAGGCTTAAATAGGGAAGCCTCAACATTATTTAAAGCCTTCGGCTGGGGGTTACTTACAACATAAACAATTATGTTACTACACGCTAAGGGTGCCCCTTATGGGGTACGGACATTAGCTTAAGGCGTTGTTTGGGGAAGGAACACCGCTAGGAACGAGCTGGATCGAACAGGGATTATAATGTTTGAGCCTGTGTAAAAATACTTTACAAATCCAAGACATTGATCTATCACTGTTCCTCATTATGTAATATTTTCATATTTTAGAAATATCCAAAGGTTTAAATAATACCCGAGGTGTGACAAGAGGTTCCAGAAAGAGGCTTGGGCCAGCTATGGAATACTATAGAATAATTAAACAATCACTGCCTCCGCGGTCGAGTGGCACAGGCGTTTGCCTTGTGACCCGGAGAGCGTGGGTTCGATTCCCACGGGTAGCATACTTTGTAAAGTTGATTTCCAGTTTGGCTAGGATATTACAGGCTTGAATCACCTGATTGAAAAAATTATTCCGTGTTTTGGAAGGCACGTATAGTCCAGTGGTCCCGGCCGCCAAATGGCGGTCGTCAATTAAACCATGTCAGAAGCCCTTGAGGCGGTTTAGAAACTGACACTAGTGTGTGACCTTACTGCCCACACGATAAGAAAAAGAAAATTAAACAATATTTTAAATATTTATTTAAATTGTTTAATTTTCTCTAAGACTTCTTCTTCTTCTCTTGGATCATTTAAATAATATTACGATAAAACATTATGAATTTAGCCGTAATACATCGTTCTAAGACTTTTCAGCCTGTAGTTCAGATTGTGATTTTGCCAAAACCAAATTGTTTTGATCTCCAGATGTGATTTTATCTGTTTCTATAATATAAGACTCATTCTATTGTTCTTCTCATTCATTCATTAATTTGTTCATTTTGTTGCTTTATTGTTTTGCATTTTGTTGATTTTATTGTTAAGATTGTAAAGTTCAATCTCAGAATTGTTTCTTTTGAGAACTTATATGTTTGTATGCTGTCTGTTTAAGACTTTGATTTATGTTCGTATGGTAGGCGCCATATTAATGTCCAATAACAGTCATTGACCCACATACAGTTATTGACTTTCTTAACATCAAAAATAGAAATAAAGACAAAGCTGTCTTGAATCAATTTCTAACGTGATGAACGTTCTTTAGTAGTGAAAAACGGTTCATAATTTATTGTTCGGGTATCTTTTTTTTTTTTTTTTAAGAACGGATTTTACAGTGAAGTCAATGTAGTTTATTGCATTTTTTTCTGGCGCCTACCATAGCTTTAACCTATGAAGTGTGATTTTGTTTTATTTTGAATTAAGAACTTTTTTTTACTTCTACTTTTGACGTAATTTTCATATTTTATAAACTATTTTAATATTTTTTTTTATATCTTTAATTCACTATTTTTTCCTATTTTGTTGCACCGTATGTCAGTAGAGTACATTAATAAAAATTGATTTGAATTGACAGTCAAATTTTATCAAAGAACTAGCTTTTGCACGCGACTACGTACGTGCATCTCCCGTTTTTTCCTGTAGCTATCACTGCCAGGGTTGCTGAACTGACCGGGTTGCGAAATGCGATAAGGCCGCTAATTGTATGTTTTGTTAGTTTAAGGTTTATTTTATGTATTTTTCATTTGGTGTACAATAAAGTATATATAAGTAAATAATATAAATATAATTTGTTGGAAAGACTCACCGCGGCCCTGGAACATAAAACAAAGATGGGTTTTAGTCAGTAAGAGACTGTCACTTCTTTATTTTCCGCCCAGAGCCGCAGAGCGGGAGGAGTCACTATCTAGAAATAAAATAATAATACATTAATTTATTCAGGTACTTAACTATAACCCAATTTACACCTAAAAAAAAAACAAAAAATCATTCAATTAAATAACACAAATCAAATAACAATAAACAAACAGTTATAATAGTTAGTTTTCTTTAGATTTTTATATTTTAGTGTACAAGAAAGCATAATAAATCTATACATGTTATAAAACGGTAGAAATCATGAATTCTGTACCTTAAAGAAAAATACCAAAAATCGAGTAGAAGTTTTCAAAAAAAAGCTATAGAAAATACTGAACGGATTTGTTTTGGGTTTACGCTTATTTCTGAGCAACATATAAGCTTTGTTTCATTACAATTGGTGGCCGGGAAAAAAGTTATGGTCATTTAAATATTTTAAAGAGCAATGGCGAGATCTTAGCTGAATTTGATTTGAGCGTCTAAAAGTGACTTATATACGAAGGCAGTGTCATTATTTTTATACGTTTTATCAAACTATATAAAGATATTTTAAATGAAAAGTAATTTAATTTTTTTATTGACGTTTAGTGTAACCATTTTATATTTGTGACAGTAAGTACAGTATGATTGTAATAAAATCAGTTTTAGTTTGTTATTTTAATTAAACGGAATAAATTAATTAACAATACTGTTTTTTCTAAGAAGACAATAATGTACCTTATAGGAAGGTAAAAATAAATCAATTACTTTCAATTAATGACGGACAAAAATACTAGTATCCCAAATCTAAAACAAACATAACTTGGTTTGACAACTGTTGATTCGTTAGTGATACACATGTCACAGACGCTTACCACGCACGCTACAGTTGTATTGTTGTGGGTATGTAGTGCGTAAGTGCTGCAATGGAAACATAAACCCACGTTGTAAAAAAAATGTATCCACGTAGCTAAATGCGCGTCGTGACCGTTCACAGCATGCGCTGCTGTTGGTTTCATATTAAAATTACCATAGACATAACCTACAAAAGTTCATGACTGAATTTCTATTAATCTCGGCCTTCTCGAACAAAACTTCTTGCACTAACTAATTAATAAAATACTTATTAGCTGAATTAAAAAAAATATTAAAAAATTATTTTGGATGTCTGTGCAGCCTTGATAGGAGCTGTTGTAAAAGCTTTTACAAAATTTGAATATCTAGAAACGAAAAAACAGACACCAGATGAATTCTTCATTCAAATCGAAACCAGTAATTTTGGTAAAATTCTTTTTAATCTAGCATGCTTCCACCATGTAGATATCAGAGAGTATTTGTTTTTATTTTAAATGTCTTCAAGAAGTCAAGCGATTTGAAGATTATGATAAATTGAAGGGGATGATAATTAATCTGATCATAGTGTGTCTCAACAAATATGATGGGCAAGATAAACAAGGAACATTAACAAGATGTGAAAAAGCTAAAAACAGGTTAAGACGACTGACTTCTTTCCAAAACATCTCTGATTCTGAAATCGTTATAGAGGAAACCAGTCAAATTTCGCAAACGTCATCAAACAAATCTCTATTTTCAGGCACAGAATCTAGAGACATTGATGATAAGCAATTTACTGGAAAAAAAACTTTTTACAAAAAAATACAACCGACTTCCAAAAAAAAAACACTACAAAGTAAAAAATAACTTTAATTTCGGAACTCGGTGTTTTTGTTAATTTGTTCGTTTTTTGACACCGACTTCCGAAATTAAAGTTATTTTTTACTTTGTAGTGTTTTTTTTTTTGGAAGTCGGTTGTATTTTTTTGTAAAAAGTTTTTTATTTTTCACTTTTTAGTGGTACCCCACACCTAACAACACCACTGCAAAATCGCAGAAAAGCAAAATACAAACGCACTAGTTGTCCATACGATTTTCGAAAGTTCCCCTCGACTTCTCTGGGATGCCATCATCAGATCCTGGTTTCCTCAACATGGGACCATTTGGGAAGTATTCCCTTTCCAACAAAAAAATCATTTTTATAATCGGTTGGCAAGCGACAGAGTTATGCCCGAACAAACATTAAAAAAAAAAAATACAAACATCCGAATTGAGAACCTCCTCCTTTTTGGTAAGTCGGTTAAAAAACATAAATGGTTTTTTGATGCTGTTGATTCTGAAAAATTATTGCTTACTCTCACTGATGGCGATTGTTGTGCAACACACGACCACTTGTATTGTTTCCCACAATTACTAACAACTTTAACACGACTAATGGGACAACTCCCGTTATGGTTCAATGTTATGAAAAGAACTTTCCAATCAGAAATATCAGCCCCAACTTCATTTAATGTCGGAGTTTACTTTAAAAAGTTGAAAAGATATATATATGCCAAATAAACACGAAATCGGAGAGATATCGTATAGATGAATTTATTACTAAACACTCAGAGTCTATTTTGGGACAACTGAAAACGGCAAATAGTACATTAAAACAAGGTAAAAATAGGAAAAAAAAAACGAATGAAAAGAAAATAGATACAAAAACGAATTTTCCAAAAGTTATAAACAATGATCCCTTTTTTTCTGATACGCGAAAAAATTGGAGAGGCTTAGTTATTGGAAAAAAGGAAAAGAAAATAAAATTCATTAAAAAAAGAGAATTTTATTGAGGAATGGCTCCTTAACAACTACTTTTGCTGATAAAAAATCTATTATTTTAAATACTTGCGCTTTTGACGCAGTTGCAGAAGCGATTGCCATTGGAGTTG
Organism: Ceramica pisi; assembly: GCA_963859965.1. Classification (NCBI taxonomy): domain Eukaryota; kingdom Metazoa; phylum Arthropoda; class Insecta; order Lepidoptera; family Noctuidae; genus Ceramica; species Ceramica pisi. The sequence continues at coordinate 4,413,725 of OY982530.1, forward strand.
CTGATGACTATGCATACCAATAAAGATAATGAATACTGTAAATTAATTCAAATGATTGTAGCCAACGATACACAAAATGTTTACAAACTCCGTACAGAGATTCTGGAAAAGCATTATCAAATTAAATTCATTGGCGATAAAATTTACGTAAATTGTGAATGCAACATTGCATACATATTTGAAAAAGATATTGTTGGATATAATTTATAGTGCAGATATAAAAGAATCTTGTACAAATTTTAACTGTCCTGTAAACAAGGTTCGTAGGAAATGTGCTTTTTTGCCACTTGATTTCAACAAAGACACATTAAGTGAGTCTGCAAATTCAATGATTAACAGTGATAGCAATATATTAAATTGTAGACAATCTAGCTGCGAAGATGGTATAAGAATCTTAAATTATAATTTGAAGAGTATTGTTGCCTTTGAGCCCAACCCTGATGTACAAATTTGCATCAATGAAATACCAGAAAATATATCTAAAAGGACAAGAGTACAATCTATTGTCTGTCATTGAATTTGTCCCATCTGCGACTTCCAAAGGTGTAGGACATTACAAAGCGCATTGCCGAGAGTCGAAATGGCAATGTTACGACGATATGACCAGTAGAGTTACTATAAGTTGCAAGAACATGATTGCTCATTGTTTAATATACGCCAAGAAATATTTATGATTTTTCATTCATCAAAAACATCATGTACACGCGGCTATAGAATTCCAGTATAAGCTGATCTCGCATTCTATTGGATTTCCTTACAATAAGAGGTCAGCATAAACTGGAAATTTATAGCTTAATACTAAGCTTACAATTATTCTAGTTATTTAAATTATTTTCTATGTAAGACTGTATGATTTTCTAATCCACTATGCAAATACCTATATCCTAATGTGGCAAATTAAATATCCATTATAAAAAAAAATCTTTCATGCTTATAATTTTTCAGACCGCCAAAAAAAAATTGAAAAAATATAATTATGTTGAAGTACTAAAAAGTACTAGTTGTCTCGAACTATGAAAAAAAAAATGGTCCAGACATCCTGATGTGAGAATGTCTGAACACTTTCCTTACGTGTTATTTCGCTGACAGTCGACGTACTAAATATGAAGTTAGGTATCAAATAGTAGCAAAAAGGTAGTAAATTTTGGTATTTTCTAAACATCAAATATCTCTATTGGTCCAGGGGTCCTGACGCTTACAAAATTTCGGGATTATGATACCTTGTGGACAGCCAGCTATCGACTATAAATGAATATTGTGTTTCTTTTATTCACACGACATCTAAATGATTTAGATCGTCCCTTTCCTCATGAGAAAATTTATAAATATAGCTAGTCTTAGAGAAGTGCCCTATCATTTATGTTAGTTAAATACTTACTAATTACCAATACTCAAGAACCTAAATGGGTTCAGTAAAATTTCATTGGAGGTATAATAATAATAATAATAAGAAACTTACAAGTATTTGGGTATGTCGGAAGCGTTAGGCATCAATGCTGGTGATATGAAACAATCGTTGAAGGAGCGCTTCTTTGGCCGCCTGAATAAAGTACTTAACAGTCTTTTATCAGGCGGAAACAAGGTGCGCGCCTTCAACGGTTGGGTCATGCCGGTTTTGATGTACTCTTTTGGCATACTCAAATGGACTCAGACAGAACTTGACGCCCTGTATAGAAGGGTACGCTCACTGCTTACCGCAAATCGGATGCATCACCCACGGTCATCGGTGATGAGGCTGTATATCCCGCGGAAGTGCGGGGGTCGTGGCTTCTTAAATGCTAAGACCCTGCACAACCGCGAGGTATGCAGCCTTAGGGAATACTTCCTAGAGGCCGACGTGGGTATGCATCGGGATGTGGTAGCGGTGGACAAAGGCCTTACCGCGCTCTCCTTGGCTAACGAGAACTGGCGCAAACCTGTGGTATTAGATACTAACGACCGCAGGGAGGTATGGCAGAGCAAGGAGCTTCACGGACGCTTTTATCGGGTCCTACATGGGCCCGATGTAGACTTTTTAGCGTCCGTAGCCTGGCTGCGTTTTGGTGACCTCTTTGGGGAAACCGAAGGTTTTGTCTGTGCGATCATGGACGAAGTTATGATGACGAACAACTACCGGAAATACATTGTGAAGGACGGTACGGTTGACATATGTCGGGCATGTCACCGACCCGGGGAATCCATCCGCCACATTATTTCCGGTTGTTCTAGTCTGGCTAACGGAGACTATTTGCACAGGCACAACCTTGTAGCCAGGATCATCCACCAGCAACTTGCTCTGAGATACAATCTTGTGGAATCGGAAGTACCGTACTATAGGTATGTGCCCGACCCAGTTCTCGAAAATGGCAATTGCACGTTGTACTGGGATCGGTCTATCATCACTGACAGGACTATTGTTGCCAATAAGCCTGACATAGTGGTGATAGACCGACTAGAGCGTCGCGCAATGATTGTTGATATAGCAGTCCCTCATGACGAGAACCTCGTGAAGTCTGAGAAAGAGAAACAAAGTAAGTATCTTGACTTGGCTCGCGAGGTTGTCGACATGTGGGATGTGAACACAGCAGTCATTGTGCCGATAGTCGTGACGGCCAATGGCATTATTGCCAAGAGCCTCGACCAACACCTCAAGAGGCTCTCGTTGGGCAGCTGGATCAAGGGCTTGATCCAGAAAGCAGTACTCCTGGACACGGCGCGTATTGTTAGGAGGTTCCTCTCTCGGGAGCCCTGACCACCGGTAGCTTGGACCCTGTTCCCGATGCCGGTGGGCTACTATTTTTATATTTTTAAATGTTTTTTTTTTTAATTAGTTTTATAGAAATATTTAAAAATGTAAAATATATGTACAAAAAAAGAAATAAATGGAATAATAATAAAAGCCCTTTATTAACAATCTTACATGTTACATTTCATCTTATAACTACTTATGTACTACAAATATTAACCATTGTTGTTTATGAAAGCAATGTAATTAAATATTATTATTTGTATTAGACACCGGTTTCGTGATTGTCTTGCTCTTTGGCATAGGCCTCCCCAAGTGTTCTCCACAACGATCTGTCCCTTGCTATCCTCATCCAGCATGGTCCTGCTACCTCCTTGATATCATCCTCCCATCTTCGATGCTGCCTGCCTTTACTTCTCTTTTTATATCTAGGGCACCATTCCGTCACTTCGTTCGTCCATTGGAGGTATACATGAGCACAAATTAAACTTTAAAGTGGTACACTAATATCACTAGCTGTAAAAAAAAAAAACGAAAATCTGACAGCTCCGATTTGCAAAAAAGTGATACAGGTCCTGCGTGCAGCAGCTCCACGGAGCATCTGAAAAACTGAACAAACGAGAGAGATGCAAATACTTTTGTAATGAAAAAGATGAGATGACGATAATAAAATAAAATTCATTTATTTCGGGTAACTAGGCCCATAGAAGATAGAAGATGAAATAATGAGCTTGGCTTGGAATAAAAAAACGTAAGTGCCAAAATAAATTATCAGATTTTTGATAACATAAAAGTATTATCAAATTAAAATCTGTTCAGTTGCAACCTCGATAAGATTATTTTATATATTTTAAAGTCATTTTCATAGCATCAATCTAAAGCGTTGTAGCTAAAACGATATTTCGAACTTTGTATTTTTTGTCTATCGAAAAAATTTCTTCGTACCTTTAGTTAGATAATAGATCATGTAGTCAAAAAGCACATACCACAATTTCACATTTCTTTTCCAGGAACCTAACGTGACACGCTAAAACGAAAAACAGCCTTATTCTGACTGTATCACCGTATTGCTCAGCTCCTGAGTCTTAGCGTGCTATCTTCCTCTATAAATGGGCTATCAAAAACAGAAAAAAAAAAAACAAATCGGACCAGCTGTCCCTGAGATAAGCGCCTTCAAGCAAACAAATTCTTCAGTTTTATAATACTGGTATTGATTGCGCCATTTTTGTTTCCAAACATTTCCCCTGCCGCCTTTATCGCTTATCAATAATTAAAAACCTACGTACATACTAAAAAAAACGAGTTCATAGTTAACTCGTTTTTTTTTTGCATAGCAACAATAAACACACATATCACACCACCACCTAGGAGTCTTTAAGTCAAGAGTGAATAGGTTACTTCTAGGCAAGTGTGCTCTATCTTAGACCGCATCATCGCTTACCATCTGGTGAGATCGTGGTCAAAGACGTGCCTATAAAAATTAAAAAAACGAAGAAATCAAATCACGAAGAAAATAACAAAAACACCGACTTCCGAAATTAAAGTTATTTTTTACTTTGTAGTGTTTTTTTTTTGGAAGTCTGTTGTATTTTTTGTAAAAAGGTTTTTTATTTTTCACTTTTTAGTGGTACCCCACACCTAACAACACCACTGCAAAATCGCAGAAAAGCGATATACGCAATTTCGATTACTTGGATGACATAAAACCATCATCCATGTAGACGAATTCCAACTATTTCGATTGAAAATCCAAAGTTCGAATCCGATTTTGATAAAATTTAAATGAGACCAATCTGCAAGTATATCCTTTCAGGTAAAACAATAATTTTTCAAATCGGTTCATAGTTGTCGGAGTTATGAGGTAACAAACATATAAAATAATGCGAGCTTGTCTGGTGTTCTGTGAGAGACAGTATGCGAGGGTGTCCACTGTTTCATGTTAAATTCTTATTAAAATTTCAAATTTGTACACATTTTGTATCTTGTAAAATCTTGTTATGTTCTTTTTTTTGTTCTGTTAATTCTATGTTAATTAATGTAATTGGACTTGCACCGTTTTAATTAACTATAAATAAATAAATAAATAAATAAAAAAAACATAAAATCGAATTGAGATCCTCCTCCTTTTTGGGAAGTCGGTTAAAAGTATAACAATAGTTTTTTTACAAATCGCAAAACAAAACGAAAAATGGCATTGTATACTTTTTCACCCATCCTCCTAAACTCGAAAAGTGTCAGTGAAAATTACTCTTAAAATTACCCTCCGTGGTGAAAATAGCGATCATTCCCCATAATCTTATCACTCAACTTGTAATCCTATATGCGTTACACGGGTAATCCTCGGAACCGGTGACACGGTGCATACCCGGATCACGGAAATCCACTGACGGACTGCCGTATTGATCCGGATTTGACGGTTCAGATGCAGTAAAAAATTTATGGTGGATGAAATATTAAACAAATTTGTAGGGGGGATTATTTTTTATTTGTGAGGTCCAACACCCTTACCACAACTCCTGCAAGTTAGAATCAATATCGGTGATTAGGTACTAGAAACCGCTGAGCAATCAAGCTCGACGATTCAACTGTCTTGGATCTCACACTAAAAAAGTATCACACGAAAATATCTAAGTCTGTCGCCATAACAACAATGTTAACAGCATTGTTGTTATGGCGACAGTTCCGGCAGTTAGAGGTATGATAGCCAGTTCCTCTGTTCAAGAGGATTCCGGGTGAAGCTCGCTTCCATCTTCGGCCTAATCATCACTTTCCATCAGGTGAGATTTGGGCCAAGAGTTTCCCCGTTTTGCATTTTTTTTTTTTTGTCAAAATGTTGACTGTATATCTTTGCAGGGTGGCCGGTACGGATTATAGCTGGGTGATATTGTTTTTTGTATTTCGATTAATTGAGATTGAAAATTACTTCCACAAGTAATTTCACCTTTTTATTTTGTTTTCGGGGGGAAACCTTCAAAAGGTGCCTGGACTTTTGTGATAAAGAACAGGGAGTGTACCACCTTTTACCTCATTAAAACCACCTCAATGATCACCATCAGCACAGAGGCCCCGTTACCTCATTAAAGACAGAAAGATTGGTCCTGCAACATCTTTGGCACTGCAGATGCCTATAGGTGGCAGTTACAAATTACTTCTTTTTTAGCCCGCCACATATACTCAACCACTGCAACTCCTGAAAGTCAGAATCAACAGTAGTGACCACCAGGAAAGCGCCGAGCTAATGAAGCCCGACGAGTCTTGGATAAACGATTCAACTGTGTCGCATCCAGAAACGAAATTAATCAGAAGAGTACAGCGGAGGAATAAATAAATATAAAAACTACATACTACAAATTACTTATCACCAGGTGGGTATATACTCACCTGATGATAAAAAAAATTTAGGTATGATTCACAATAAGATAATTATATAATTGTCAATAAAATATGTAGGTATTCATGAGTCATACAATTGATAATTATATTATTACCAATTGTTTGACGCATACCTTTATATTTTTTGGTCACGTTGGACTACTATCTCACCTGATGGTACCTAAGCGATGATAATATCGACGATGGATTTTTTATTCAGACGAAGGATGGATTCGAATTCATGTAATTTTATGACGCGCCGATTAAGTTTTAGTGCAGTTGCAGTTAAGTTAAACTTTGAGTGATAAACGGTGTTTTTGTAATCATTGAACTGCGCGTAAGCTGCGCGTGAACTGCACGTCAACAGCCGGTCGATTCTGTTGACACTTCATCGTGATCACTTAGGTGGAGTGAACGACAAGTGAGTTGTCATTCCGTCTTGTTTGTGTTGTTTGACAGCTCGCTTGTCGTTCACTTCGCCTAAGTGTTCACTTCGACATGTCTACAGAATCGCACTGCTGTACGACCGCCAATGAACCAAACTTACCTACTCATGGTGCGTCCATATGAGAGAAAAAATATTACTCACTAAATAATCGAATAGAATCGACTATATTTAAATGAAAATGACGTTATTATAGTATTAAAATTATAGTACCCCCGTTTACAGCTGTCATTTTGAGACGTCAAATGAATAGTAGAATACCGATAATGTTGCGTTCCGAAGCACGCACCAAAGACGCGCAACAGTAGAATGCCGTTATTGCACTCGCGTGACGCGAACTTGACGCGAGCGTGTCTGACAAAGGTAAAGAATACGAAAAGCGTTGATTTGATCGAAACATAACTTCAAGTGCTATTAAGAAACATAGACTCCGACAGGGAATGTAACTCCTCCGCTATACGCACAATAAAAGTGTTTCCAAATACAGTTCGGAACGCAAGTTTACCTATTTAAAGTACGTCGCCATTGATTGCGCAGGGTGTCAATTTGGCGATAAACCATATGAATGACAGCGCAGGCGCGGCTTGCAAAATGGTGCCGTTTAATGGCATCTCAGTCGCTTGTATATGTACGAGCAACTAGACAAGAGATCGGTAGATGTTCGATGCATATTTGTGTCCCGCTTGCTCAATCCAATACGACTGTTGTTTTTAATTAGATCCGCCCCTAAGACGACCCACTGACCAGTTATTTTGGTTATTTCTTACTGTTTGATTAGTGTTTCGTGTATTCTCGTGGTGTTTATGTTTATTGTGTTCTATTCTATTCTATTCCATTCTATATTTTTTTACGGCAAGTAAAGCCGATGTCGATTATTCTTTCAATGTCTAAGGGCTGATTTTTCCAACGCCAGATAACTTTTATTCGTGGAATAAATTTAACGTTTGACAGTTTTTATATGGAAGAACTGTCAAAAATTCAAAATTATTCCTCCGATAAAGTTATCTGGCGTTGGAAAAATTAGCCCTAAAGTGAATTGGGAAAACAAGTGTGTATCGTATTTGACCGGTATTATATTCTTCGCTTAGGCTGGATCTTTCCAACGCCAGATAGCTTTATCGGAGGAATATCCATACAAAAACTGTCAAACGTTAAATTTATTCCACGAATAAGAGTTCTCTGGCGTTGGACAAATCCAGCCTTAGTCGGTACTGTTGAACATCTTCTGGGTTAGTATAGGGCTGAAAAAACATAAAGATGAGAGGTCCGCCGTTACAGATGAGCAGGCATCTTTAGCCATAGTGTCAACACAATCATTACCCTTGATGCCTCAATGATAAGGTATTCAAACTAGCTGAACCTCCCTTTGACTGATAGCACAGGATAGTAAGAACTTTTTAATTTATAGAAAAAGGAGGCTATGTAGTTTACTTTTAAAAGGGCTTTTGTTTAAAGTTTGGAGGCAACTTAGGGAGTCCGTTAAAATTACTGTTTTCTCAATGTTGGTGTGTGATTCTATAAAAAAAACAAGCTTCTAATATAGCCACACACTCTCCAGTGAGTACAGAAGACTCCTTAGGGCATTTGTACTGAAGTACAGTTCTGGAGCTTTGGTAATACACCGCAGCTTCGGTATTATTATTATTCAATTAGAAGCCAATTCATACCAACAATTCTATGACTAGGATATAATAACCGACATTTAAGCCTTAAACACACCCTTTCTTGTAGTCTAGTCAACAAGTGCTTTTTTTTATACAAAACGGGGTACCCTTGGCCCAAATCTCAAAGTGATGATTAGGCCAAATCCTCTTTCACAGAGGGACTTGCTATCATACCTCTAACTGCCGGAACACAACAATGCTGTTAACATTGTTTTGACCCAGAGGTCCCGGGTTCGATTCCCAGCGGAGGAAATTTTTTTGTTCGGTTTGGTTGGTGGTAGGACTTGTTCTAAGTCCGCCTGGCAAGCTACCACCATCATGTCTAAGTCTGTCGCCATTTTATATACAAAACGGGGAAACTGTTGGCCCAAACAGACAGACGCAACGGAAGACTTTGTTTTATAATATGTAGTGATATTGATGGTGTCAAGACGAATCTAAAGATTTGTCATCCATCAAGCCATGTAGGGGCAGTGGGGCTAAGTATGTACACATAAGGCATGCGCTTGCGCATCGTGCAAAGCCAGCGTTATGGGAAACTGATGTTTATGACTAATCGCTACAACGAATTAAAGCTGATTATTGTGCTTCCTGATAAAATGTCGCATAAAAATTATAGATTTCAAGATTAGTGAATCAAAGGATTATAATGTATGCATCACAGTATGATCAGAGACCAGATAGGATTCTCATTGGTGCTTTTTATCATAAAGCAATCTTATAGGTATAATTAAAGTATTTTATAGAAAGACTAGCTGTTGCCCGCGACTTCGACCGCGTGTATGTCGAAAAGTAAACACACATAGCGATGAAAGATGGATACGATATGATATACAAACAGTCAATATCTGGCATTTCTTGACCCCTCTCAGAATTAGGAATTTGGAAGACTGTAATGCAAGGTACTGGTTGTATTATCTCTTCTGTTCAAAATGCCGCCCCGCCCTAATAACTTTTCGTAATGAAAAAATTCTTAAGTCCGCCTCTGTACATGAGTGTGCGTAAAGTATTAAATAAATAAATAAATAACTCCGAAGTTTTTAATCAGATTTTCATCAAATTAAAATGAGATCAGTCCCTCCGCAAAAAATACTCTCCTAAACAAAATAAGAACCATGCAAATCGGTTGAAAATTGCCAAAAATATCGCTGAACAAACCTTTTTCATGAGCATCCATCATCAGATCCTTACTTATATCTTTCATCATCAGCTGAGCAACATGAGATGATGATTAGCAGACACAAATATCTGAACTGGGTTCGAAAGTTTTTGTAAAACATTGTATGTGCCCTCAGGAGTATAGGCTTTTGAAAACAAAAAGAATTTTTAAAATGGGTACACAATGGCGGAGATATCGGTGAACATACAAAAAAAAATACAAACGCCTTAACATAGAACCTCCTCCTTTTTGAAGAAGTCGGTTTAAACCCCAGGTAAACATCAGATTAACCGAGCTAATTCAACTGTTTTTGCGTCTCTAAGATGGAACCTCACCATTTGGAACGATATGTTTTTTATGGTATTAAAATAATTACAATCATTTTAAGACGTTTTGAATGTACCACTAAAATATGTTTTGGTGTTCTGTCATGTTGTTGAAAGTACTATTTGGATCAATAGATGGCATTGCAGGTATTCAGAGTAAGTTGATTTCATCTACATTTAAGTAAGTTGATTATCTACTTTGGTTTTGTACTTTTTATCGAAATGAAACAAAAAATAATAAAGAAAATAGGTTTTGTTAATTTATTCTACTAATCCGGAGTTTCACTTCAGTTTCAGTTCCACACATTTTTAAACATACAGGTAACTAAAGTCGCGGCCAACAAAAATATAAGAGCAGGACATAAAAAAGTAAGAAATTATTTAACAAAAATAAAAAAGCATAGTTTCAATTACCGGGGTTCACTTGGAAGACAGCCATTGTACCGCCGCGCCGGGTCTATGAATTCGGTTGATGTCAAATTAAAATAAAATAGCCGATCTTAGAATAATTATGTTATGGTTATTGTTTGCTTTGCTCCTTTAAGATATAGCGTGATGATCAATTTCAAAGAATGATTAAAAAAAGGATAGTTTTATGCTAAACTGAACAAATAATTGAAAATTATACAAAACTTGTCGAAAAACGTTGATATGTAAATTTAAAATCATTAAAATTTCCATAACTTTTTTTCCCGGCCACCAATTGTAATGAAACAAAGCTTATATGTTGCTCAGAAATAAGCGTAATCTAACTTTGTAACCCCGACCAAATCCGTTCAGTATTTTCGGAGATTATCGCGTACAGACAGACAGGCAGACAAAAATCGTAAAAAACTTTTCACAAAAAAATACAACCGACTTCCAAAAAAAAAAAAACTACAAAGTAAAAATTAACTTTAATTTCGGAAGTTAGTGTTTTTGTTAGTTTCTTCGTATTTCGACACCGACTTCCGAAATTAAAGTTAATTTTTCACTTTTTAGTGGTATGTACCCCACACCTAACAACACCACTGCAAAATCGCAGAAAAGCCAAACACGCAATTTCGAATACTTGGATGACTAAAACCTATCATCCAAGTAAACGAATTCCAGCTATTTCTATTTAAAATCCAAACTTCGTAACCGATTTTGAAAAAAATTAAATGGGACCAATCTGCAAATATATCCTTTCAGATAAAACAAGAATTTTTCAAATCGGTTTATAATTGTCGGAGTTATGAGGTAAGAAACATAAAAAAAACACAACCGAATTGATAACCTCCTCATTTTTGGGAAATCGGTTAAAAATGCTCTTTTTGTGTTCTACAGCTTTTTGTTGAAAACCCCTACTCGATTTTTGGTATTTTAACCGACTTCCCAAAAAGGAGGAGGTTCTCAATTCGGTTGTATGTTTTTTTCTTTAATGTACAGAATTCATGGCTTCTACTGTTTTATTATGTGTATAGATTACTTTTTTCCTCCACGTTTATAAACAGAAGAATAGTCATGACGATGTGTTTTTATTTTACATGTCTGGAAGTGTTTTTAAAATATGTTTGGTAGTTAAGTTCATAGCTCAGAGATAACCCGGTTACAAAATAATTTTCTTATTAGTAGGTACTGATAATGGCGTAGACAAAGATATATTTAAACTTGCAGTGTCACTGCAATTTCAATTTTAATCAGGTGTATGATGTCTAATTTTGCGCAATTTGAGTCATACTTTTAAGATAGTCTATAACGGACTTTTGACATGATAAGGAATGACTAATTCATATTTACATGTTACGTTCAGTTTTAGGTATTTTTGAGACAGTCCATGAAAGAAGAAGAATTTTACTTCAAGATAACAAAAGCCTTGCTTTTGCCAAACAAGTTATAGACAACATATTTTTTCTTGACGTCTTTTTTTGGGGGCCGAGTCACCCGTGTCCGTAGGAGAATACCCTTCAGCGAATCCCTACACGTGGTCCCCGGGTGGTGCTAAACAGGTGACACTAACCGCCTCCGTGGTCTAGTGGTTACACCACTTGATTCAGACAAGGAAGTCCCGGGTTCGATTCCCAGCGGAGGCAAATTTTTTGCTCGGTTTGGTTGGTGGTAGGACTTGTTCTAAGTCCACCTGGCAAGCTACCACCATCATGTCTAAGTCTGTCGCCATAACAACTATGTTAACAGCATTGTTGTGTTCCGGCAGTTAGAGGTATGATAGCCAGTTCCTCTGTGTAAGAGGATTCCGGGTGAAACTCGCTTCCATCTTCGGCCTAATCATCACTTTCCATCAGGTGAGATTTGGGCCAAGAGTTTCCTCGTTTTGTATTTAAAAAAAAAAAAACAATAATATTCCCTTTTCAATCCGGTTTTCGCGCGGGTCACAGTACTGTTACTGCTCCTTATAAAGCAACCGACGATATCGGACGGGCTATGGGGAACATGTCGCTTACTGACCTAGTATTGTTTGACTTTAGTAGCGCCTTTAACTCAGTGGATTTCGACATCTTACTAGGTTTACTCAAATCTATTAATCTTTCTTCTTCTGCAATAGCCTGGTTCAATTCTTATTTTCGGAGACGCGGACGCTCTCAGCGTGTCCACCTTGATGAATCCTTCTCTGACTGGTGTAACCTCACTGAGGGTGTTCCTCAGGGTAGTATTCTCTCTCCTCTTCTTTTTTCGATTTTCATTAACTTCGTTACCAGAGTTATCTCTTCCAATTTACATCTTTATGCAGATGACCTGCAGCTTTACCGGCATTTTACTTTCGCTGACTGACTGATTTATTAATTTCAATCTTAAATTAATATTGACTATATTTATGTAGATTTATTTGATACATTAAGTAGTTTAAGGCTTCATTCACATATCCTTTTTCTTGTTATTTCTTACATACTTTTGTTTACATTTCTTTTTCATTCTTCCTTTCGTAAGTCTGCTGGAAGAAATTCCTTTAAAAATAAGCAGTACCTTTGTACTAATAATAATATTGCCGTATCTGTACTGTTTTCTGTGTGTACATAAATTGTAAAATAAATAAATAAAATCAATTTCGATTTATCCCTCCTTATACGGACATTTTGGCGGTCTAAAAGAGAGTGGGGTACGCTCGTACCAGAATCACCTGAGGCGCATAGTAGGTAACGCGCGATTAACTTACGAAGAGTTTTGCAGAGCTTTGACACAAATTGAAGCCGTCTTATAACCTCCTTATTTCCTCATTAGTCGACCGTTGACGGCACCATCTTCTAAAGACGTCAATGGCAAGCAAGCATCGACGTTGACCTACAAATGAATCGAACCACTTTGGCAGCACTTTTGGCGTCGCTTGGCGACTAAATACGTGTTCGAGCAACAATTTCAAACCAAGTGGAAGAATAAGCAGGATGACATCACACTGGGAAGCCTTGTCCTCATGAAGAATGACAATCTACCGTCCTTGAAAAGGCAAATGGGTTGTGTTACACGTTTTTTTGCTGGAATAGACGGCGATAATAAGTAATAAATTAATGGCATAAGTCAATCCAATGTCCTTAATAAGTAAAAGGAAAACCAAAGCAATGCGTAGATTACCAAGCAACACAAAAAATTACTCCATTCATTTGTACTTACGTGTGTTTAAATATAGGCACCGAGTACTGCTACTATCAGTCGGTACTGTGGCCTCCGTGAGTGAGCATCTTGTTGACAATGTTGTTCATAATATTGTTAATAACGACGGTTTTGTGCATTGCAGTGTTCTATTATTTCAAGTCAACAAACAAAAACTATTGGGGGAAGCAAAATGTAGTGCAAATTTCAGATATAATGATAAAGTTTATGTTTGGTAAAGAATCGATGCCAGAAATTGCGAAGGAGATTTACAATGACTATGACGAACCCTACGTTGGGATGACTACAGGAACCATTCCTACACTGTTGGTGAAGTGCCCTGAAGATATTCAGGCCGTGTTAGCTGGTGACTTCCAAAGCTTCCACAGCCGGGGTTTCATCGCAAACCCTAACGACCTCTTGGCTGATAATCTATTTTTCATCAACGATTTTCAGAGGTGGAAAATCTTGAGGCATAAACTCAGCCCAGTTTTCACGAGTGCTAAACTAAAGACGATGTTCTACATCTTAGACAAATGTGCCCGAGATTTTGTGGATTATTTTGAAAACAATCTTCATCTGAGGCAGAAACCATTCAGCGCCTTGTACACATATACTACATCATCGATTGGCGCAGCAGTGTTCGGAATAGATACGCAAACTAAGAACACTATGGATTCACCCTTCTTGGACATGGCATGGAAAGCCCTAGAACCATCAATGAAGGAAAATATAACAGTTTTAATCGCAAATGTTTTCCCTTCTCTGTTTAAACTGTTAAAACTAAAAGTTTTCGGAGAGTTTGAAGATTTTTTTGTGGGCGCTGTGAAAAGTGTTTTAAAAAGTAGAAGACAAAGTCCTGTGAAAGGGCACGATTTCATAGATATTTGTGTGGAGCTCCAAAAGCATGGAATCATGCAAGACCATACTACAGGTTATAAATTGATGCCTACTGATGAGATCCTGGCTGCACAAGCATTTATCTTCTTTATTGCTGGCGCCGATACCTCAGCTAACACAATGCATTACACACTTCTGGAATTGTCAAACAATCCTGAAATATTAAAGAAATTGCACGAAGAAATAGACAAAGTATTTGACGGTGAAGTTAAAGAATTGACTTACAACCATATCGAAAAAATGACCTACTTGGACAAAGTGCTTAACGAAGCCATGAGAAAGTATCCCCCAGTAGGTGTCATACAAAGATTATGTACAAAAGAAACGTGTCTGCCGTCGGGAATACAGATAGCCAAAGATAATATTATATTGATACCAATTTTTGCCCTTCACAGGGATAAAAAGTACTTCCCGAACCCTGATGTATTTGATCCGGAAAGATTTTCATCAGGAATTGATTCTAAAATAAATAATTATGTTTATTTACCTTTTGGTGAAGGAAACCGTATTTGTATTGGTAAGTTATCTTAATTTATGTTGTATTATCAGTATAAATCATGATTGTAAGTGACACTGTTCAAAAATATTAGCTTGCTTACAGATTAATAAGATTCAACATTAATTACTTTGTTATCGTTTTCTTAACAAATAGATCGATAATTTTTAAATTTCAATCTAATCGCTTAATATAAATGAGCAATATTATCGTAAATCGATTCTAAGAAATTAGAAAAAATAAGTTTCAGGCATGAAATACAATATACAATAATGATTATTATTCTTGATGTTTTCTCATGTAATTCAAATAGGTTTTTAGACATTAGGAATAAAAGTAAGTGAACAATTTCATCGGACCGAATTGGCGCGAAATTTCGAGCCGATTTGTTTATGTTACTTGCTCAAAACTTTAATTCAGAATGCGGTCGTGATTCAAAAATATTATATTTTATTGAAAATATTGAGAGTTTTGTATTTATATTTTCAGCATAAATGTATACCGGGCATTCGATATGAAACGCATACAGAATGCTTAGTATACATTAATGTAGGTATGTCAGGTAGGTGTAGGACTTTGGCATCAATAAAAAAAATATATTTTAAATTACTATTTATGCATGAAAATTGGTTTTGTGCGGATATACAAATACGAAACGATAGATTCGTTCAGATGTTTTTTTTTTTCTTCGGTTGCAAATGGAAGGTGTGAATGCTTTTTGGCAGTATGAATGAAAATGGATGCGTGTTTGACTGTCGGAAGGTATGTGTATCTATTATTTTGGAACGCCTGGTACCTAGCTTAAGGCTGTGTTCAAAACAAAATTAAACACGTCCAGGACACAGAGGAAACTCTTTATGTTAATATGGTCCCCCATTCCCAGATCAACCTTGGCAAGCGTTACTTAACCTTGAAGATCGACCCGTGCACTACACAACAACTAGTCAAATCTAAAATTCGCAATAAATTTCGTCTAATATTTTTTTTCCGAATCACGAGCACATTCCTAATTTAAATCTATATATATAAAACCAAGACGGGTTTGTTACAACACTTATAACTCGAGATCTGCTGAACCAATTTTCATGGTTATTGATTCGTTGGATTTGTCTCCGACCTGAATAGCAGAATACATCTTAAAACATTGAAAACTCGATGTGTGCAATGAATACTTAATTGACGGGAGCGAAGCCGCGGGGGAAAGTTAGTTTCGAATAAAAGAAAATTCCGCGCGAAATTTCTAATGATTTCTTTGAGTTGTTTTTTTTTTATTCTCAATAATTTCCGCATAAAAATCTATTTAAATGTAAAAAGAAACCATAAAAAATATTGTAATCAGTGCTAATTGTATTTTAAGCCTTAAAACTATTTTTTCTAGTTACTAAGAATCGATTTATGAAAATTAGTCTAGTCGACAAGTTGAAAATGGTACAAAATAGAGATACTGCTCTTAAAATTATGTGCGATAGCTCATTGGATCCGGAATGACGCCTAGAAAAATGTGCCAAAAGCGTATAACAAGAAAAACAATTGTTAACTAACAAAATTTTCTCGAACAACCGTCTTAATAAATTGTAAGTGAAAAAAAATGTTTAAATAATGGTCGAAAAAAATTTTCGCTTCGTAGAGGCTTTCTTACATACATGCTTAACAAGATAGCGCCATAAAAGTTAAAAAATATTTATACTTTTTGTTTGTAATATTTTTTTTTTATCAAAAACTGAAAAATCCAAGTAATGTTGTTATTTTTTTTTTCTTAATCATCATATCATCGTTTGAACAGTAAATAACACCTTAACAGCTAAACGCCAATGCGACATGAACTCGAACTATATCGCCAGTACAGCAGTATGCCGAAGCTTCTAGAGAGGCAGTTTATTTATGAAATTTAATTAATATGCATTGTGATAATTAAAGTGTCATGAAATTGGCCTCTATCCAACAGTGTCATAACATGTCAAAACACATTGATGTGCGTTATCAATATATTAAGAATGTTATTGATGATAAGATAATTAATATTAAATAAATGTACCTACTGAAGAAATGCCTGCTGACATTCTGACTAATGGTTTGTGTCATTTAAGACATTATAAGTTTATGAATATGTTAGGCGTTTTAAGTGCATAATGTACCTACTGAAGAAATGCCTGCTGACATTCTGACTAATGGTTTGTGTCATTTAAGACATTATAAGTTTATGAATATGTTAGGCGTTTTAAGTGCATAATGTAACTACTGAAGAAATGCCTGCTGACATTCTGACTAATGGTTTGTGTCATTTAAGACATTATAAGTTTATGAATATGTTAGGCGTTTTAAGTGCATAATGTAACTACTGAAGAAATGCCTGCTGACATTCTGACTAATGGTTTGTGTCATTTAAGACATTATAAGTTTATGAATATGTTAGGCGTTTTAAGTGCATAATGTACCTACTGAAGAAATGCCTGCTGACATTCTGACTAATGGTTTGTGTCATTTAAGACATTATAAGTTTATGAATATGTTAGGCGTTTTAAGTGCATAATTTTGAACTAATTTTGATAAGTGGGAGTGTAAGTAAATAAAGATAATTATATTGCTATCAAAATAAAGATAATTATAGCCTCTGCTTAAAATTACAACTAACGCCATCTAGTAAGTCTGTAACTAACCTATGTATGACAATTTTGTTTGAAGTTAAAAATAAAAAACCGGCCAAGTGCGAGTCGGACTCGCGCACCGAGGGTTCCGTACAAACCTGTAGGTATTATATTATAAGCAAAAGTTGCGATTAACGATTTATGACGACTAAAAAAAACTTCTTACTAGATCTCGTTTAAACCAATTTTCGCTGGTAGTTTACATGGTACATCATATATTTTTTTTAGTTTTTTCATTCTCTAATAATTAGAGAATGAAAAAACTAAAAGTGACCCCCCCCCTCTTTGGAAGTGTCTCTCGCGTAAACTATTCAGTTTAGAAAAAAAATGATATTAGAAACTTCAATATCATTTTTGAAGACCTGTCCATAGATACCCCACACGTATGGGTTTGATGAATTTTTTTTTTTTTGAGTTTCAGTTCTAAGTATGGGGACCCCCAAAATCTATTGTCTTTTTTCTATTTTTGTGTAAAAATCTTAATGCGGTTCACAGAATACATCTACTTACCAAGTTTCATCAGCATAGTTCTTATAGTTTCGGAGAAAAGTGGCTGTGACATACGGACGGACAGACATGACGAATCTGTAAGGGTTCCGTTTTTGCCATTTGGCTACGGAACCCTAAAAATCGGTCTGTTGCGAATACTTAACTAGTTAGCTTTATCAAGAGCTCATCATAGCCTTCTTCTTAATTTGCTCTTTCCAGCTGTTTTGGACTCGGGTTCCAGTCTAACCGGATCCAGCTACGTACCAGTATTTTACATAAAGCAATTGCCTATTTGTCCTCCACAGTCCAGTAACTGGTATCAGATTTTCTGGCTTCTGAATGTCCATAACAAGCTTTTCCCTTGTCTCATTCATGTGATATCTCAAAAGCAATTTCTCTTTGATTCCAGGTAATCGGTTTGCTCGTCTACAAGTGAAGGTCGGACTGGCATGGCTACTGCGTCGTTTCACATTGACTGAACAGAATTGTGTTCCTATGTTCGAACAAAGCACATTTGCTCTCCGAAGCCCTACTGCTAACTACGAATTGAAGTTAAGAGATTAGGTTAAGACTCATCACTGTAAAACTAAACATTGCCGGTAGTATCATTCGTATCATGAATGGTGAATCTAGGCGGTTGTCGTCAGCTTAACCAGACTTGTCTTTGGCAGACTCAACATTATTTGAAGCCTTCGAGTAGAAGTTACTAATAACATAAAAACTATGTTACTACACGCTAAGGGCGCCCCTTGTGGAGTGCGGACCTCAGTCTAGGGCGTTGTTTGGGGGAGAACCGCTAGGGACGAGCAGGATCGAACAGGGATTGTATTGTTTGAGCATGTGTAATAATACCTAATAAATCCAAGACATTGATGTATCAGTGTGTTTCATTTCAATACAAATTTTCACATTTTAGAAATATCCAAAGGTTTACATAACACCCGAGGTGCCCGCAATAGGATCCGGAAAGAGTTCTTTTTTTTTTGTTTCGGCCGGGAAAAAATGCATTACGCATACCCTCCCACTCGGGAGAGTGGGGGGCTATGCGGGACTCCCTGGGCTAGCCCGGTATACCCACTAAAACCACCCAGCGAAATTCCCGCATCGTCTAGGTGGGGGTGGACTGGGAGATCGGCGTAGCCTTTGCGTCCAGTCCACCTCCGACGACCGCCCGCCTTCACAGCGGGCCCTTCACACCCTCCCCCCTGGGGGAGGGCCAGGAACTACCGACGATGGTGGTGAAGTGTGCAATGCAGGCGGAGGCGCCCCCGCGCCTGTCACCCGCCCATCACCACCACGAGGAGGGAGAAGACTTCTTCTCCGACCTCGCCTTCGTCTTCGCAGCGGCGCAGCGAGAGGATCGTCCAACCGCGCGCGCTCCGCCGCCTCCTTTTGCAAAATGACATCCGCGCAAAAGGAGGCTACCGCAGCCCAGGCCTCCTCACTGGGGAGTGATGTTCATGATGTGTTAGTTTCTCTATTTTTTAATTAATTTGTAAACATTGACTACTGGTGAAAAAAACACATTATGTGAACTTTGAACAGGAATAATTTAAAAATTAATCGATAACATTTATATTTTATGACTTGTATGGGTAGCTGGGTTATATCTAAAAACGATAAATAACAAACAACATAGTCCACCGGGTTAAAATTTCCATTATGGGCCGCTGATTTGGGAGGGGGGAGGGGTAGGAGGGGAGGGGGGCTACCCCCCTCTACCACCCCCACCATCCGGAGCCCCATGGTTATGGAGATATCCATGGTTAAAGTTTATAGGTTAAAATAAAAATTTTGCTTAAAATATCGTATCCAATAGCAGAAAGAGGCAGGTGGGAGGGGGTGAGGGTGCCCCCCTCCTCCCTGGCACCACTATCATGAAAAGGTAACTAAGTTTCCAAAAAAAAAATCATACTTTGAAGCCTAACCCTTTTACATCCTTAGTCCTCTTAATAGCAAGTCGGAGCCCCGCTTCGCGGGGCTCAAGGGTTTAAAAAAAAATAACCACGAAGGGGATGGCGAGTCAGTTCGCTCGCTTCGCTCGCTCACTAGACCCCGCCATCCCCTTCTAACCTAACCTGTCCGAGTCGGGGTGCCCCAGGTCCCGAGCTCGCTTCGCTCGCTCTTGCATCCTAAGTCCTACTAGTAGCTAGTCGGGGATAAACATTTTTCGGATATAATGAAAATAAAACACAAGAAATTTTATTATTACATTTATTCAATTTTATATACATGTTTTATGGCAATTAATAACTCTTCGTATGGATCTAAATGATTAATCATTATTCTACGCCTCCAAATATATTCGCACAACCAGTCTGTAAAATCATGTTTATTTTGTTGTTGTCGAAATTGTTTTTTCAGTCCTCTCCACTGGCTCTCTATACGCTGGGTGTGTGTCCCATCTGGTGCCACAAATTTATTTGTTGGGTCACTATGATTTACTCTTTTATGTGTATATCCATGCTGAGGAAGGCTGAGATACGCTTTCCAATAGTCTGTATGAATGATGGAGCCTTCCTCAAGATGTTTTTTTATCAGTGGCACCAATATATCCGCAGACCTTTCATTATCCGGACACACCTCCAGCCGCAGATCGTCGCTTCCGTCTTCTATCATTCCAATCACCCAATGTCCTTCTATATGTCTTCCTCGATTGTATTTTCGTCTTCCAAACTTTGATTCATCAATTTGCACCACTTTATTAGGGCCCCCTATTTTCCCTTGGGCCCTTTGATTTTCTAACTCGTAAATTGTTATAGTCTCCCGGCAATAGTTGAACCAATCGGCAACTGTTCTTGTAGAGACTACCGGACCATCATCACATGCTAGCTGTTTTATTGTTTGGTGGTAGGTCAGTCCCTCACTAAAAGCATACATAATTTGAAAAATCAATGTGAGGGACAACCGTGCATTCTCAAACCATGTCCCAATGGCACAAGAGACTTGTCTGGCCCGGCAGTTACTTTTTCGGCATCTGAATTTGCCAACTTGCCCAGAGTGTTTTGATATTGTCATAGGCGTTCTATGATGAACACACAACTTTTGTCTCGGGATGAGACCTCTCTCCTCCGCAAACTCGATGCACTGGTCATCTGTTCCCAGCTTGGTGAAGATCTTTCTCCAGTTCCACATAGATCTGAAACAAAGAAAAAAGTGATTAAAATTAGTGATTGCTGCACAAAATAAATCTTGACTAAGGAAAGTCGACGGAGCCCTACCGACTGGACTGGACGAACCTAACTAACCTAACTTCGGGTGACCTACGTTTTCCCTATTTGTAACAGAGTTTTAACTCTCACCACCACAGCTCTAGCTGGCTGTACAGATATAGCAATGTATTGATTGTACGGATATGCAATAAATCAAAACTTACCTTAACTCATCCGAGTAAGGATTGATTCTTCTGCCAGATGATCCAGTAGGCCTGGGCATCGCAGGAGCAATGATGTCATCCTCGTCCTCTGAAGAACTAGCGATAGCTGGTACGCTACCACTAGAGCCAGCTGCTACTCCACTGGGACCAGCAACCGGTTCGTCGAGGACTGATGACGCACACGGGAGCACAAGTGGCTCATTTGAGTCCAACACTTGCACTCGCGCAGTAGGCACAAGCGGCTCTATTGAGTCCATCACTCGCGCACTACTCGAAGAAGGCACAGAAGAGGAGGCCGTGACAAGCGGCTCAACTGAGTCCATCACTTGCACATCACTCGACTCTTCAGGCACAGACGCACAGGGCTTCGGAGACGCCATAGTAGTTAATAACGAAACGAAATCAACTGCAACGGCAACGAACGAAGACGCACTGACGACTGACAGATCGAAACACAGCTATAGCAAAATGGCGTCGCTTTGCGTTCCGTTCCACCGTATAAAAAAATTTTGTTATTTTTTGTTTGAAAAAGTCAATGTAATTGCATGATCCAGCCCAGTTATTCAGCACATTAATTACCCACCAAATTTAATATGTGAATACGTGAAAATAAAATTATATAAAATGTAAATTATGTAAAAACCATGACATAAAATTTATTAAAATACACCTCTACCATAAACGGAATGTGAAATGTCAACTTTGACGTCTAAAAATGTACAAATGGCGTGTTATTTTCCAATTTATAGGGAAACTTTAAAGACTTATATCTCATTAACCGTGACTCTCCGGATGTTGAAAATTTGTTAATAGCTGTCTATTTATGAGTACTATCCACAAAAAGAAAAAAGAACTTCCAAAGCCGCGGCCCATAATGGAAATTTTAGCCTAATTAATAAATTACGATAGCGTTCTGACAACATGGACGCCTTGTGTAACAAGGGTTACGAACAACAATCATAAACGTAATAAAACTTACCCACATGTTAAAATTCACTTGCACACACATTAAATATATCACAATTCACCAATAAATCATTAATTCACTCAAAAACAATCACAAATAAACCGTTTATTCGACAGCTACGTGATTGCGTAACTCGCGTCATACCACAGACTGACTTTGACATTTAATTTCTTTTTAAAAATGAACTTTTGCTTGGTTTTTTTATTTTTTATTTTTTTATTTTAATTCTTGGACATTTCACACAACTGGTTTGTTTCGTATTTTTAGCATGTAGAAATGTATAAAGATTGGAGTGGAAAAGAGCAAAATGATACAAAATATCGTGTGTTAGACAGGAATGGACATAATTATGAGGCCAACCGCCAACAAGCCAAATGAGACTACAGTCTCTTTTGTCTTTTGATCCAAAATGTCTCAAAATGTGTCTTGGAGACTACAGTCTCTTTTCTCGAGCAGAATTGTTTCTTTTGAGAAGTGATATATTTTTGTATAATTATGTTGTCTGTGTAGGACTTTAAGTTCTGTTTGTATGGTAGGCGCCAGATAAATGTCCAATAACAGTCATTGACCCACGTACCTACATTTATTGACTTGCTTACCACCAAAAATAGAAATAAGGTCAAAGCTCCTTCTCTAGTAATGTAAAACAGTTTACAATTTATTGTTCGGGTATCTACGATGGGATTACCTATATGGAAAGATAAATGCAATGCAGTTATTGCTAATTAATTTGACGCGTGCCATAGCTACCTTACCTATGAAGTGTGATTTTGTTTTATTTTGAATTATTGTTAACGTATTTTTTACTTCCAATTTTCATGTATTTTTCTATTTTAATAAAATACATAATATTATATATTTTTTATTTCTTTAATTCATTATTTTCAGTCAGTCAGTAGAGTGTGTTAATAAAACGCACAATGAAAGTATTCTGAAAACAACGCAAAGGCAGCTGTTTTGGCTTCGAGTTAGGGATGCAGTAAAATATTTGCCTATTAATACAATACAACAAGAAATCCATTAATAACCATTTCAAGAAATTTGTTTTTCTTAGTATAAAACAGAGGCAAAGCATCTTTTTTAAGTTAATACGAGTACATTTATTGTATCGTATTACACAGTACCTATGTTAAGAGATATTGTAAAACGAGTTTCCTTATTCATACAAACCATTCGTACAAAATTATCACAGGTAAACACAAGTTTTACCCTTGTTAGTATTTTCAATTGCCTGTGTTAATGACTGGGGGGTTATGATAATATGCAGTACAATTGCATGTACCTACTGCACTGAGTGAGTAGCGAGTAAAACTACAGGAACTTGAGCTAGCGAGCAAAGCTATCGAACTACCAGCTCCCATCATCCCCTTCATGTTAGGTTCCTTTAAATCCTGAAGACAGAAATATCAGTCCTTACTTACGACCATCTGAAGCCAGCCTTACGGTCAACTTAAAGTTCTGGAGTGGGTTATGGGTACCAAATTACGCAGCGTTTATAGGCCTCTAATAGTAAAGGGCGGTCTTGAAAGCGGTGACATGGTGAAAGCCATGTGAATCAGCTGGATACGAAACGCACAAGACTGGTCGATGTTAATAATGTGATAACTCAAGCAGTTCTTTGACTAAAATTATGCTGAAGTGATCAACTTCCTGCCAGTTCTTTCGGAACGTACAGACGATCGCCAAAACATTACCCCGAAACTGTCAAATTTTTCCAATCCACTTTGAACCTTACAACTTCAAAAATAAATTTGAAAATCTATTGAAGAAATTTAACAGGTTGTTGTAACTTGATGTGCTGGCGTCTGTACGTAGCTAAGGGCCTTATCTTAACGTATGTTCTTACAGGATTTGGTATAAAAAATCAAGATTATACTATCTAGTTCAAAATATTTACGTAAGAATACGGAACAAAGTTGAAAATATCGCAACCTGCACAAGGAAGGGTCCGCCGACCAGACGAACGTAGTTTCTAGTGGGCAACTAACTGCCAATGATTCGTAACTGTCACTGCGACCCCCTAGAGGGCACAGCAAGCAGTGTCGGGGCGAAGCCCCCTGGCTGCGGTAGCCCTCCTCGACCCATAACTACAGGCTGGTCATTGGATAACCTCTTGTCGGCATGGAGTGTTGGCGTGCGCCTGCCACAATAAAATAGCAACGCACGCCTGTTGTGTAGCTGTTGTGTATATTTCTGTAGGCACGTCGCGGCACTGTTATCTCAGCGTCGCCTCTTCACGGCACCTTCGGCGGTCAGTCCCCGCCGTGTGAGACCCCCAGTGACCTGGGGAGGCCCAGCGAGAGCGACCAGCGACGGGTGCCGACTTTGGTGACGCACCTACAGAGTAGGTATGTGACTCCCGTCCGTCTCGATCTCAGAGCTAATCAATCACGATACGGACCGCGGAGCCGTTTTACGTGTGTGTGTGTGAGCGGTCATGTAGTGTGAGCACTACCTCCCAGTGCGTCTGCACCGAATAGGCCTATATTAACTTAGAACAAATTCGATGCGTGAGTCAAGCGCCTGTTGAGAAATTAATGTGTAATTTTTTTGGAACGCAACTTGCATGTATTAACTTAGCACAAGTTGCGCGCTGAGGATGCGAATGGGGTGAGCAGTGTTACTTTTTGAGTAGGCCGCGTGTAGGCTGGCACGGCCTACACGGAAAAAATAGCTATGTCAAGGCCATACCAGTGACTACGTAACTTAACGACTTTTCAGGTAAAATAGAATTTCCTTCCGAATAATAGAAGGATAAATTTAGGGTCAGTCCTCCTAAGAAACACCTCTTTAAAATAGGTTGCTTTGTCGCCGAGGAATCAGTTGCCCACGTCATCCTGAAAGTAAGGCCGAGGCTTCACGAGTTGAACAAATTCTCAGAACGGTGAGGTCGCTCCACGAAACCTGTAAAGCACCCACGAGATATCTGTGCATTTGGTGCAGCTATGCTGGCTAACTAAGCTAGGACACCTATGCACAACGGACAGAATAGGAGTCTAACATGGTGCAGATACTTGAGTCTAGATCCTCAGGGGTAGATTGCTCTTTCGGTTGGTGTTTTCCCATGGCCAAACTTAATGTAGCTCTATCGCATGTTAAAAAGCCTAGCACCTTTCTTTAACAACATGTACAGAGAAGCGTTATCATCAAAATGTTTTTCACAACGAAAAATTATTGGGGCTAGTTGGCATTTTGAACAGAAGAGGCGAAACAGCCAGCGCCTTACATAACACTCTTCCAAGTTCCTAAAACTAAGAGGAGTCACGCAATGCTAGATACCTGTTCGTATAATTATCTTATCTTAGCTTTCCTGTTGGGAAATACGGACAATGGTTCTAATTGCTCTTTTAAGTAAAGAGTGAATCGGTTACTTCTAGGCAAGCGTACTCCATCTTAAACCGCATCATCGCTTTCCATCAGGTGAGATAGTGGTCAAACGCGTGCCTATCAAAAGTAAAAAAGACCTATAAGAACTATGTACTTTGTTTTATAGAAACAGGGGGGCTACTCTCTAAGCCCGAAGTCCGTAGTTTCGGGTTTAGTTACGGGCGTATTCTACTCCGTATCACCTAACCACTAAGAATTAATGACAACACGATTTAACAGTTACTTTTAAATCGTGTTGTCGTTCATTATTAGTTCGAGTTTGGGACTAATCGTAAATGCGTAGGTAATACGGAGTAGAATACGCCCGCAACTAAATCCGAAACTACGGACGTCGGGCTTAGAGAGTAGCCCCCCAGGTTACAAAAAAGAATTTCGTTCGGAACCCTT
This sequence comes from Ceramica pisi, assembly GCA_963859965.1. Taxonomy (NCBI): domain Eukaryota; kingdom Metazoa; phylum Arthropoda; class Insecta; order Lepidoptera; family Noctuidae; genus Ceramica; species Ceramica pisi. Next base: position 4,439,627 of record OY982530.1, read on the forward strand.
TGCATGCGAGTCCCACACGCACTTGGCCGATTTTTCATTTAAGTAACTTGTTTGGCAAAAGCTAGGCTTGCTTGCTAGCTTGAAGCAAAATTGCTTCTTCAATGGAGTGCCTCAAAAATACCTAAAACTGAACGTAAAATGTAAACATGAATTGGTCAATCCTTATCATGTCAAAAGTACGTTATCTATGTATCTTAAAAGTATTACTCAAATTGCACAACATTAACCAACATACACCTTATTAAAATTTGAAATCACAGTGACAGTCGAGTTTAAATATATCGTTGTTTATGCTACTATCAGTACTGATAAGAATATTATTGTGTAACCGTGTTATCTCTATGAACTTTATTAACAAACATAGTTTCGAAACACGTCCAGACATGTAAAATAAAAAAAACATCATAATGACTAGTCTTCTGTTTATAAACATAAAAAGTGATAATGAATAAAATTTGTAATAACTTACCATGCGGAAAATATCAATGACCTTTGTGTGATTTGTTACTTGTCGCAACCTGTTGAGATTTCAAAAAGCCTTGTCATCGTTGCTTTGCAAGATTGAATGTTGAAAGTTGTTACATTCAAATCTTAATGTAGATCATTCGATTTAGTAGATAATAGGGAATATGCATGAGTTTTTTTTTTTAGCAAAATTAAATACTTATATAAGCTCTATTAAACAATCATTAAATATTTTTTAAATACCTACATCAGCGATGAAGTTATAAAGCTTCAAAGGTTACAATTAGAAAGAGAAGTCCGATATGTACTTTGACGTCAAAGTTCACGACGCTAATACAGCTGCGTTTTCGCGAGAGGGACAAATATATTTGTTTAAAATAATTATATCTCGTTTGTTTTTCTAGGAATTTTGATTCTATTCACTGTTAGTACTATATTTCTATATGTTTTTAGATAAACTGTCTAAATAATAATCATTTATTTCATGCATATTGCCTATTATGGATATGTTAAGATATTTATACACGGCTACTTCCCGCTTAGTCTATTTCCCGATTCGTCAACAATAGGACAACGAGTACTTCACAGAATAAACGCAATCCCTGAACAGGGGTCATTGCACTAATCATTGTACCTCGATCTCGTCAGAAGAAAAGCTATGGATGAGATCCACGTTTGAGCGAGGGACTCGTACCGGCTACAATATCTCGTAGCAGCGTATCGTCGCGAGCACAAGTAAATGCAGCAGGGTAATCACACTAATGTACGATGGGCGAACGAAACTTGCAAACCCATGGCCATTAGTAGATGAGCATGGGCTGACCAACCAATAACGTGAGGTGTCAGAGCTGTCATCTTCAAACCGACCGATAGAGAGTGTGTTAAAGAATAATGCTGGTTATTATATCCTACTAGTTCAATCTTGCTTTAGGTAAATAGTAATGGATGTAAGGCTGTTCATATAGATACACACATGCTTGCAAAGAGTTCCATACATACTTTTTGTGTCAGTTGTTTTATCAAATTGATGACCGTCTTTAAACATTGCAGCTTCATTGTGACTTCTGAACTGCAAGTGCCATGAACGTAAAATTAATACCTACAGTGCACTCGTTTTAACTGAAAAGACCCTTTACTTAATTTACGTTTTAATAAACCATTTTCCATTCATTAACTGAAATAAAAAATTGCCACAATGAGCGCACTTGAGAAACACAGTAACAAGGAAAAACCGTCTGGTACGGAACCCTTCGCATTCTCACACGACGGGTTCCGTACCAGAAACAAAAAAAAACTCGTTTTTTGTATAGGATTCCCTTAAATTTTCAATTTAATTATTTTTTTTATTATTTGTTGTTATAGCAGAAATAGAAATACACTATTTGAAAATTTCAACTGTGTACCTTTATCTACAACGCTTCTTGAGTTACAGCCCTCTGACGAACAGACGGACGGACGGACAACGAAGGCTCAGTATGTAATAGGGTTACGGTGGGTTATTTAGGGTTCCGTACTAATTATAAAAATATTCATGACATCTTTTTATCTCCATAGAACCAAAAAGCTCTGAAACGAAACCTAAGCGTATTACTTAAATAATTAAATAACTTACCATATCTAATTCGGAACCAAATCTTGAAGTTCTTCAAACATTAATTTTGTTTGAGTTCGTGTCGTAACTTCTGGAATATGGCGTCTTATTACAAAATTAGCTGTATTAATTGAGTGCGAAACTGTGTTTCTATTAAAGAAATCTCTTGTTTTTTTTTTAAATGCAAAACCGGGAATCTCTTGGCCCAAATCTCACCAAATGGAAAGTGATGATTAGGCCGAAGATGGAAGCGAGTTTCACCCGGAATCCTCTTACACAGAGGAACTGGCTATCATACCTCTAACTGCCGGAACACAACAATGCTGTTAACATTGTTGCTATGGCGACAGACTTAGACATGATGGTGGTAGCTTGCCAGGCGGACTTAGAACAAGTTCTACCACCAACCAAACCGAGCAAAAAATTTGCCCCCGCTGGGAATCGAACCCGGGACCTCTGGGTCTGAATCAGGTGGTATAACCACAGGACCACGGAGGCGGTTAGTGTCACCTGTTTAGCACCACCCGGGGACCACCTGTAGGGATTCGCTGAAGGGTATCCTCCTAAGGACGCGGGTGACTCGGCCCCCAAAATAAGGTGTAAGCAAAACAAATGGAAACTACGCATAGGCATACATCGCAAAAAACCACGGTTCTTTACCACTCGGAAGTTAGGTTATAGTGACGACCACGCAGGTGCAATCACGTAAACAAGTGTTACGTTCGTAGAATATTTTTGCGATTTATGCGTTCTATTTTATAAACAAGAAACACAGCCAGTAACAATAAAAAGATCAGAAAGTAATACAACAAAGATATACACCACAAGAATACACAAAACACAAATCAAACAGTGAGAAATAACCAAAATAACTAATTAAAAACAACAGTCGTAATGAATTGGGCAAGCGGGATACAAATATGCATCGAACGTATACCAGTGACTGAAATGCCATTACACGGCGCCATCTTGCGTCCCGCTCATGCGCTGTCATATGTTTTTCGCCAAAATGACACCCTGCGCAATCATTGGCGACGTACTTTAAATGATATGTAAAGTTGCGTATAAGTTCGAACTGTATTTGGTAACACTTTTATTGTGCGTATAGCAGAGGAGTTACATTCCCTGTCGAAGTCTGTGATTTTTGATCGCAGCTGACCAGGGCGTCTTCATGACAAGAGTGAGTAGACTATTCTAGGCATGCGTGCTCCATCCTCGATCACATCATCGCTTACCATCAGGTGAGATAGTAGGCCAACGTGATCCTAGCAATAAAAAAAATTTAGGTATTTTTTTTTTTTTTAGGGATGTTAAATCATCCATTGTGTCCTCCCGCTCTGGGTGTAGCGGGAGGGAGTGTCAGACTTCTACTGACTAAAACCCATCCATGTTCCTTCATTGCCCTTTGTGTTCCGGAGCCACGGTGTCTCTTGCGAATAATCCCGCGACTCCGGAAATTTAGGTATGAATCAAACATTTGATAGATAAATACCCACCTGATAAGTACTTTGTAGTAGTTTTTATATTTATTTTTTCTACTCCTCCGCTGTACTCTTCTGATTAATTTCGTTGCGGGATCCAAGACAGTTGAATCAATTCTCCGGGACTCGTCGAGCTTCATTAGCTCGGCGTTTTTCTGGTGGTCGGCGCCACTGTTGATTCCGGCTTTTAGGAGTTGCAGTGCTTGGGAATGTGTGGCGGGCTAAAAAAGAAGTAATATATAATCTACAGTGCCAAAGATGTTGTAGGACCAATCTTTCTATCTTTTAAGAGGTTACGGGCCCCTTCTATGTGCTGATGGTGATCAGCGGGGTGGATTTAGTGATGTAAAAATACCACACTCTCTTTACCCCCAAAGTCCAGGCGCCTTTTGAAGGTTTTCACCCGAAATAAAAAAAAGGCGAAAGTCATTTTCAATCTCACTTAATCAATATTCAAAAAAAACAATATCATCCAGCTGTAATCCGTACCGGCCATCCTGCAAAGATACACAGTCAACATTTTGATAAAATAAAACCTTTAATAAAAAAAAGAACCGACTTCCAAATAAATAAAAAAACACTAAAAAGTAAAAAATAACTCTGTAATTTCGGAAGTCGGTGTTTTTGTTAGTTTCTTCGTATGGTTTTTATTTGTTTTAGTTTAATGGTATCCCACACCTAACAACACCACTGCAAAATCGTCGGTAATCAAAACACTCAATTTCGATTACTTAGATGACAAAAAACCATTATCCAAGTAAACGAATTCCAGCTATTACGATTTGAAAGCCTCACTTTCGAACCAATTTTGATAAAATTTAAATGGGAACAATCGAGATTTTTTCAAATCGGTTAATAAATGACGGAGTTATGAAGTAACTAACTAAATTAACACAAAAAAAACAACCGAGTTGGGAATACTTTTCTTTTTTCCACCGAGATGCTTTTCTATTCTTATAATTTTACTGTAGGATCCAAGACCATTACAACAAGACCAGATCCATTGCCTCGGCAGTTTCTAGTAATCACCAATATTGATTATAACTTTTAAGGGTTGCGGTAAGGGTGTCGGACCTCCCAAATAAAAAACAACCGAGTTGGGAATACTTTTCTTTTTTCCACCGAGATGCTTTTCTATTCTTATAATTTTACTGTAGGATCCAAGACCATTACAACAAGACCAGATCCATTGCCTCGGCAGTTTCTTGTAATCACCAATATTGATTATAACTTTTAAGCGTTGCGGTAAGGGTGTCGGACCTCCCAAATAAAAAACAACCGAGTTCGGAATACTTTTCTTTTTTCCACCGAGATGCTTTTCTATTCTTATAATTTTACTGTAGGATCCAAGACCATTACAACAAGACCAGATCCATTGCCTCGGCAGTTTCTAGTAATCACCAATATTGATTATAACTTTTAGGGGTTGCGGTAAGGGTGTCGTACCTCCCAAATAAAAGTAATCACCCCTTCCTATTTGTATAATATTTCACCCACCCTCAATTTTTTACTGCATCTGAACCGTAACATCCGGATCAATACGTCAGTCCGTCAGTGGATTTCCGTGATCCGGGTATGCACCGTGTCACCGGTTCCGAGGATTACCCGGGTAATGCATATAGGATTACCAAGTCGAGTGATGAGATTATGGGGAATGATCGCTGTTTCTATCGCGAAGGGTAATTTTAAGAGTAATTTTGACTGACACATTTCGGATTTAGAAGGAATATTTTTTGTAAGAAGTTTTTGTTTCACATTTGTAAAAACAACAATATTGTTAATATATATTGTTGCTATGCAAAAAAATAAAAAAAGAGTTCATAGTTGTATGTAAGTAGGTAAGGGAATGGAAGGTGGCAGGCGAAATATTTGGAAACAAATACTTATGGCGCAATCTATAATAATATTTTATAGGTTATGAGTTTGCTTGCTTGTTTGTTGGTTTGCTTGAACGCGCTAATCTCAGGAACTACTGGTCCGATTTGAAAAATTATTTCAGTGTTAGATAGCCCATTCATTAAGGAAGGCTATATATAGGCTATAATAATCACGCTCAGATACTAGTTTTTATGTCGCTAAAACATAAATGTTACTGCATGCGAACATGCGATGGTATTTTTGTGTGAAACGTTACGTTTTTTAGCAGCACAAAATCATATTATGCAACTTATTATACCAAGGTCTTTACAAAAATGACAAAAATACCGAATTCCGTAATTACTGCCAAAACAATAAAAAAAAACCAGCTTACAACTAAACAATACTAGACTATAACATTGCGAAGCACAACACAAAGTTTGATAACCTCCCAGCCTTACGTATTACATTATGTAACTCGAATACAAAAACAAAACGCTAACCAAACGTAAACGCAAACCGCACACACTCGCGTCACCGACCACGTTATTATACCGCTAATAGCCAATACCGTATCGATTGTGTTAACGCTCCCAAAAAACAGAATAAATTGCTTACAACGCTTTAATGAAATCGTAATTTGCATACTGTTTCGTTTATCTGTAGAATAGCTTCTGCCGGCGGCCGAAGCTATTTGCCTGCCTAAACGTCGAAAATTATACGAAGGCAACATACCTAGCCCTGGAGTGTAAATACTATCCTTTGTCATATTCCTGAACATGGTCTACCCTTGTCCCAATTTCCAGCCGTGAAGACATGAATATGACGCAAAGACAGACAGAAATAGTTATTTTCTCGTTTATAAAATTAGTATGGATACTACCGAACTGACTATCTCGTTGGTCTGTGGTAGCAAACGCTACTGCTAAACATTAGATCCGGGGTTCGATTCACGGATCTGGTAAAGAGTTATTGGGGACCTAGAATTTCTCAGTAGCTGCCAAGGTCTGAATTTGAAGTCTATTTTGTATCTGCTTGATAGCAAATGGTTTGCCCGTTACTACATGGGTCCTAAACATAACTGAATCGATGTGAATGCACGATACAGAATATTTCAAAAGTTCGTGTTTATATTTAAGGGTGATGTTATGTATCACTGTCACAACATCTCTAGTCTGTACTAATATTATAAAGAGGTAAGATTTGTTTGTAAGTTTGTATGTAGGGGGTAATCTCAGGAACTACTGGTCCGATTTGAAAAATTCTTTCAGTATTAGATAGCCCATTTATCGAGGAAGGTTATAGGCTACATATCATCACGCTTAGACTAAAATAAGTCGAGCATTCATGGAAAATGTGACGCAGACGAAGTTAAGTGGGTCAGCTAGTATAAAATAAAGTCCTCCGCTGAGTCTGTCTGTCTGTTCGCGATAAACTCAAAAACTACTGCACTGTTTTTCATGCTGTTTTCAATAATGGATAGAGTGGCTCGCGAGGAAGTTTTTAGTATATAATTTATCAAGCGGGCAAAGCTGCGGATAACGGGCATTAGCTAGTGTGATATAAAATTAAGACACAATGGCAAAAAAATCCCATCCACAAGAAACGTCTAAAAAGTTCGTGCCGTTTACAAACATCACCACAATCACAGATTTGAAAAAATCCGCATCCTGAAGATTGTGGTCTAACCTCTCTCTGCTTCGCTTACGCTTCGGAGAATATAAGCGTATTGTCTACCGAAACTATGTGTGATTTAGGTTGATTTATGTGTGTAACATATTGTAGATTACGTTGTCTTGTAAGTTTGTCTTAGGTTCTGATCTTCTTCTTCAGTCGGTCCCTCATTACTGAGGATCGTGCCAACATCCTTCAAGCGGACAATCTGTCTCCCCGACTCCAATCCAAAGTTACCATCTCCACCTGCTGGAATTTACTTGAGGACGTAGCTTCTTTCACTTGGTCAGAACTTCGTGTACGCGACCTGTCACGGACAGTCTTTCCTTCGGTATTACCAACAATAACTAGTTTTTCAAGACTGCTATCACCCCTTCGCACTAATGTGGCCAAAATACGCTGCAAACAAACTGTAGACAATCGGGACTTGATATTAAGTTGAGAAAGGACAGACACTTTTGTGCGTTTGGCTGTCCATGGGATTCGGAGCATCCGCCTCCAACACCACATTTCGATTGCGTCTTGTCTTTCTCTTACTTGGATTATCCACGTATTACCTCTATAGAAGAAAATCGGGAAAACCAGTGCTTTGACCAACCGGGCCTTGGTCTTGAAACCTATACCACGATTTTTCCAGTTGTTCTTGATTAAGCTATCTAAAATTTATGATATGATTAGTTTCTGTAAATGATAGAAACGGTAAATCAGTATAACATTCCTGCCTTCCATTTAATATTTCATGCAATGCACATTTCTCGCAGAAAGATAGTCGATGGGACCGAAAAGTTCCGGAGTAACGATCGCGTGCCGGAAGAGGCAGTGGACCGGTGACCTGATAAGAGTCACAGGTAGCCAATGAAAGAAGAAACAGAAAGAAAGAAAGAAAAAAAGAGTTTATTTGCGGTCAATATGACGCATACCAAAAATACACAAAAATTACAATTATATATATGAAAAATTAGGAATATATGCGTCAAATCTGCGCAAAACGGCCATCTCTCTCAGCATAATGCTGGGAGTCGTGTGCAAGACAGAGCCACAGCGTTGGTTTTCAGTGACAGCCGGCGTTGACGGTTTGACGTCGATCGGAGCAGTATATAAAGTAAAACTAATGAAAGAAATACAATATGTCTCACATAAAAAGTAATAATAATTAAATAAACAAATAATAAACGAATAAATAATACCCCCCATACTTAGAACTGAAACTCATTTTTTTTTATCAAACTGAAACGTGTGGTGTATCTATGGATAGGTCTTCAAAAATTATATTGAGTTTTCTAAGTTCATTTTATTCAGAACTGAATAGTTTGCACGACAGACACTTCCAAAGTGGTAAAATGTGCCCCCCCCTTAACTTCTAAAATAAGAGAATGACAAAACTAAAAAAAAATTATGATGTACACTACCATGTAAACTACCAGCGAAAATTGGCTGGAACGACATCTAGTAAGTTTTTTTTTATTCGTCATAAATCGTAAATCGCAACTTCTGCTTACATTAAATAATATACCTACTGGTTTGTACGGAACCCTCGGTGCGCGAGTCCGACTCGTAGTTGGTTGGTTTTTATTTCTCTGGTATCGCAGCTGGTGGTGGCATTTACCAACCAGCAGTGGACCTAAGTGAAATAAGACAGCCCATTTCCTCTCACAAAGAGTACACAGATTAAAAATTTGGTGGTTTACCCACTGATAGCGGATTTTACTAATGATCTGATCGCGATTAAGCTGCGTTCAAGAGTTTCAGTGTCAATATTCCATAGAAAATAATAATAATAATAATAATAATAATTATAATAAATATGTAGAGAGGTCAATTCTGTACATGAAATATATTTCCAAAATAACTATCAGGGGGTGATTAGGGATCGATACTGATCCCAAAAATGCAATCAGTAAAATTTTTGTCCGTCTGTCTGTCTGTCTGTCTGTCTGTCTGTCTGTATAACCATTATAGAAACAAAAACTACTCGACGGATTTTAACGAAACTTGGTATAATTATTTTTCATGCTCTTGAGCTGGTTATAGTATACTTTTCATCACGCTACAATCAACAGAAAAAATGAAAAAAAAAATGATGAAAATGTGAAAGTAAGGTTGTTTGTTACTCAATCACGCCAGAACGGCTTCACGGATCTTAATGAAATTTAGAACAAAGATAGATTATAGTCTGGAATAGCACATAAGCTACTTTTAATCCTGGAAACATGTTCCCTAGGGACCACGCGGGCGAAGCCGCTGGCAGAAGCTAGTAGAAAATAATAACGCTGACAGCTCGATAGTTCGTAAACGTATTTCATATGTTGATCGCGTTCAGTTTCAGATTGATGAATCCGCCCTGATAAGTGGAACTTTGAAAAAAAAAACATCACAAAATCCTATATTAAACGAAGTAATTAACTGCTCGAACCAAGTGTGTGTTCCACAAATTAATCACGACCGTATCTTGGGCCCAAGTCTCCGCAGATTAGGGTACAGTGTGCCACCGTATGTGAAATTGTAAATACACAGAAAAACACTGGATAGTTGGGTACCCGACCGAGTTTGTGCGCGATACTTTTTGGCTGGGAGCCACAAACGGAATGACAGACGATTGTATGTTTATCTGGGTGTCGGTCGGCTATGCTTCAGGGAGTCGAACGCTTGTGGGACATCTATCGCGATTTGGGGAGGTTTTATTGGTTGATATTCTTCAGGTGGATTTGATGGTTGCAGTCACCATTATCTTGACTGACAGGGTACTTCAGTAGGGTAGGTAAGTGATGCTGTACTTTTAAACTAGCTTCCGGGACAGAAAAGTTTATGTCTTACCTACTAACTGCTGCTCGTGACTCCGCCCGCGTGAGTGATCTAAGTCGTTTCAAAAACCATTCCAAGGATACTTCCGGCATATAAAGTGAGTGATACTATGAATTAAACTTACTCAACTCTACCAGACTTGATCGCCACGACAGTGATAAAAATCTTCAATTCATGTCAATAAATAAGTCATACCCGTCAATATGATTAAAAAAGTCGAAGAAATGAAGGAAATTACTTAGCTTTTAAGAGTCAAAGTTATACCTACCTAATGCATATTAATGAGAAAATGAGAAGTGTGTCGCGTAGTTCCTTGAAAATATAGTCTTTAACGTTTTAACATGCGCTAATGAACAAGGCGGTCTACCCACTCTAAGATGTGTTGCACTTAGTGAAGTTATATGGCAGACTCAGCTACTGCATCTGCATTTATGATTCGTTAATCACCCAGACTGCATTAAACACGTAAGACCCAGTTGGGCCAAAGTTGTTTTGTCTTACTATTCATCTGCCTAGCCTTTTCCCAACTATATTGGGGTCGGCTTCCAGTCAAACCGGATTCAGCTGAATACCAGTATTTTACGTAGAGCGGCTGCCTACCAGACCTCCACAACCCATTAACTGGGTAACACGGTACTCCTTAGTAAGACTGCTGTCAGATTTTCTGGCCTCTGACTATTCGTAACGACTGCCAACGATCACCAAATTACAGCCGGGACCAACAGCTTAACGTGCTTTCCGAGGCACGGAGGAAACTCGGTATGTTAAGATGGTCACCCATCCACAGACCAACCTCGGCAAGCGTTGTTTAACCTTGGAGATTGACCTGTGCTGCTGTTATTATTTAGTTACTATTATTCTTTTAATTTGCGGGCGCTGACAGATTACAAACTCAATAATTCGATTTCACATAATATAATTATATACAACAGACGTCAGTTAAAGTGGAACAGGGCTGGTCACATTTGCTGCATGTTGGAGGAGGGATCGGCGAAGCTTACCACAATGTGAAGTTAAAACGAGAAAAAACCGGCCAAGAGCGAGTCGGAATCACGCACCGAGGGTTCCGTACCATGATTATTATAAAACGTAAAATGTTTATAAATTTTCATCGGCGAGGCCTATATTTGTCAGAGACTTTTAACACTGCGACGTATATTGCAGTTTTAGATCAGTGTTATCTCTTTACCGTTAGTGGATCTCATGTAACTTTTGTTGATGATTTCTGAAAAAGTGTGCTATTTAGAGACAGTGTTTTATTTTTTCTGTAATCTTTACATTAACTTCTACCACATATAATATTTTCTGTTTTTTCTCTATGCCAACTTCGGAGATAAGCGGGGAGGGGGAACGGTCAAGAATTTTAAAATTTTCGTCAATAGTCGAAAATATGCGGTCTTAAAAAAAAGTGAAAATGTTTGAGAATATACAAATAGCACTCCTTCATACGATATTCCACATGCCCTAGTAGCCAAACGTTGACTTTATAAGAACAAAAACATTTTTACTTCTTTCTTATTTGCAAAATAGTTCAGCAAACGTTACCTAAAACTATTCCAAATTGAAGTTTGCAGACGAACAAACTTAGTCACACCATAACGGTTCCTTTTTACCACTTTGGTGCGGAACCCTAAAAACAGAAAAATCAAGCTTAGTAGGAGAGGCACGGATGAGGCCTTCTCTAAGGACTGGCGAAAACTGCAAAAGACCAGGGAAAGATTATCAGAGTCATCTTTTGAAGTAAAATGTCAAAGTTCTCCTACCTAGTACTTCTAAATATAAAAAGCGGCCAAGTACAAGTCAGACTCTTAAACGAAGGGTTCCGTAACCATTAACAGAAAAAAAACACCTTTCTTTAATAGAATTTATTTACGTAGTTTTGTAATAAGGGGGACCATTAGAAATACACACCCTGTGAAAATTTAAACTGTCTACATATTACGGTTCTTGAGATACAGCCCGCTGACAGACGGACGGACGGACGGACGGACGGACAGTAGAGGCGTAGTAATAGATTTCCATAAGTTAACCTTCGGGTACGAACCCTAAAAACTACCATTTAGGTTACTTAAAAAAAAAGCATTCCAGACTATTTACTGAGATTTTACCAAGACCCCAAACAAAGACGCCAATTAACCGAAAATTAGGCAGCTAATCGAAAAACGAGCCAATAACACTAAGCGACAATTACCCAGGTACCCGGGTATTACCTCTAATCCAATAAAAGCAAACAGTAACGACCAAAAAAAACTCCATTTAACCCTCGAATGCAAGGTCAATGTTACCCGGTACTTGGGCATACTGATTAGCCTGTATATACCCGGTTGGTCCGTTCGTTAGCCGGGTATATAACACCCGGTTCGCCAATTTATCCGTCTAACCTAATTACTACGCGAACGAGCACTATTTATTTTCCAGTAGTTAGATACTCAGGAATATCGGGCCCGTGTGAAAAATGTTAATACAGGTGGTTTCGTTTTTTTTTTTGCAGCTTTTTTTTATTGGGTGTTGTGTTATTTAATGGAGGTTACATAAATAAAGAAAAAAAAATTTAATAAACGTTTTACCAAGTAATACACACAAATGTATAACAGAGTCCGTTAGTTAGATTATCAAAAAATATTTGACCCCTTTTTTTCTTTTGTTACGTAAACCAAAATTGACGAAGATACGACGCTTTTAAAATTCTTAATATGTCACGCAGTGGTATAATTTTTAGTGCGTTCTGACATCACGAGCCCCCACACCCGAGTTTTTATGCGTTTTAACTTTGTCAATATTCATTGATTGATTTTTAGCATGGAGAATCACTTTTGGGGATAAACCTATTTTTTTTTTCATACTTAATTTAAATAAATGACTTTTAATTTATACAAGAAATTAGACCAAAAGTTACCATTCCCTAATCTTCCAACTACTGAGCCTAAAATTTTGAAAAAATGCAGATATTAGCATTGATTTGGTTTGGTTTGGTTTGGTTTGTTTTGTTTTGGTTTGGTTGGTTTGGTTTGGTTGGGTTGATTTGGTTGGTTTGGTTTTGGTGGTGGTGGTTGGTGGTGGTGGTGGCGTTGATTTGGTTTGGTTGATTTGGTATTTTTTTTATTTTGATTTCTTGTGGCGATAAGGCCGCCCATTGTACATAATTATATGTTTTAATTTGTATTTTTCTTGAATGTTTTTATCGGTGTACAATTAAGTGTATAATAATATTATTTCTATATCTAAAGATTACAGGAAAATCTATAAGAAGTCTGTAGTATTAAAATGGCATCATGTTAAAAAATGAAATTGGTTCGGAACCCTCTACACGCGAGTACGACTCGCACTTGGCCAGTTTTCTTTTAAATACGTCTTCACAGGAACCTACATAATATAAAAAAATAAACAATGCAATTTAAAAGTTGCAAATCTTTGAAATTTCACTGAAATGCAATAACCATGAAAGCAAACATTTAAACAAACAAAAATTCATCAATTTCAAAATCCACAAAAGATTAACCATCCAATAATTTTAATTTACACCTCAAACTTTATTAAACCCCCCCTCTAGACAGATCAACAAAAGCCTACACTTTAATTCACTAAACCAAAAATAGACCGACCTTATACTCTAAGAAAGAATGAGAAAATTTAGAGGCAGCGTTATATAGTGTTTACCTAACATCATGGTCGGATCTTCTATCTCTACTATTTCAGCTTTAGGGGGCCTCGGAGACCTCTAACGTATCTAGCCTCTGCCTGGCTCTAAGCTCTCTCATTGGTCGAGCCAGCATCACGTATTTTTACAACAAAGAGGGCTTGTATATGGCCGTATCTTTCTCGGTTTTATTTTCTTGCAGGTAGGTGGCGGAAATAAAGTGGAAATGGTATTAACAAATTATGTATTTTGTTTGGAAGGATTCGTGAGAATTGCATGGTGAAAGTTTTAGGTCTATATTCGTAAATGCAACATAGTATGCGAGGGATACGAAAGGTTTCAAAGGTAAAGACAGCCAAATGAAAAGTTTAAACACGTGGAAATCATGTTTGTTGTGTTGTATTTGCATTTAAGTATTTATCAAATTAATACTTGAGATAGAGGTCTTAAATAGTAGCTTGTTGTTATCAACAATTACTACTTGACACCTTGCCTCTCCAATATTTACATAAACAGTATTTTTCTCTAAGCGCTTCGTCATTCTTTTGAATCCTAATAACTTGGATTTTTCTCATTTGACCCCCAAAAGTGAACCCCATACGCAAAATTTACGTCACACGTCCGCGTTTGCGACACAGAAGTTCATATGTATACTAAATTTTAACTATATCGATCCAGTATATTCGGAGCAAATTTCTGATTACCGGTTTCCTTTTTTCGTACGAACTGTCAGAAGTCTGTAGGTACACTCTGTGTGCTGTAGTTATAACCTTAGCAGCCAAATAGCTCTTAAATACTAAGGTGAACAGGCTGTTTCTGGGTAAGCTCGCTTCATCGTAGACTTTGTCTCTGTCATCTCTGACTAAGACTAGAGTCAAGAGCAAACCCATCTCAAGTAAAAACTAAATACTACGCCAAATTGGCGAATCTACAAAAAGTTAAACAACGTAAGTAGACTATTGGAAAACCGCTGCAATTACTTACACTGAAATAAAATAACATTGGAAAAGGCAAATACGACTAGAAAACTAGGATGGAAAGTCATATTCACCGTAATTCCACTTATTACAGCAGTCAATGCAAAAAACTTAATCTCTCAAGCATATTGAGGACACTACTGGTAGAATGGCAAGTCCATTAGTGCTAGATAGGCTAAGCAACTCATGAATGGAGAACACGGAACCGAACATGCTTTCACCGTTTTGGGGTAAAGTAGAAAAGCGCAGAAGTCTTGGTTGGCTGCGTCTTTAAGCGACTTCCAAAAAAGGTTCTCAATTCGAAGGGTTTTTTTTTTATGTATGTACAATGATTACTCCGAGGTTCCTGATCCGATTTATATGATTCTTTTTTAATTCGATGCGGCATACTTGCCATTTGGTCCCGTTGAAATTTAATTCAGTTTGGATTCGTAGTTTTTAATTTATGAGCATATTTGCTTATTTCAATTTCTGCGTAGACGAAGACGTCGTATATGTATCAACACCAAGCGTAGCTTTGGTTAGGATTCGTCAAAATCATCACCTGATTTTGTTTTATGTTCCAATTTCATTCTTCTATGACCCTCACCTGTCTTTAGCTCCCTTTTCTTTCATTTCATACCCCACACATTCCATCAATTAGTTCATAAAAATCACAGCCTAAATTAAGTTTTAAGGTAGGTATGACATTCATATGGCATCATTTGTGCGTGGTTATGTACAAGCATCAACCTGTCAGGGCTGCGGAACTTGTTCGAAAGATTCACCGCGGCACTAGGAGGAACACGGATGGGTTTTAGTCAGTAGCAGTCTGACTCTCTTCTGCTTCACCCAAAGTGGGAGGAGTCATTTGATGCTTTCCCTATCTATAAAAAAAAAACAACTTACCTTACAATAAAGGACGGTGACAACCTGGAGAAGCTCATCGTGATCGGCAAAATAGATGGAAAAAGACCTCATGGACGCAGCCCAATACTTTGGTCCGACCAGATCCGCACCACCTTTGAATCTACAGTTCAGAACACATTCCATACCGCCAAGGACAGAAACAGATGAAAAAATATCGTAGGTGAGAAAGTGATGACGAAGTGTGGTCACGAACTTCAACACTGAGAAATACGAAACAAGAAATACTAAATCCAGTACAGCGTACCTTCTCCCAAAGATTTGGGTGTAGGGTTTGTTGAGAGGAACACAAAATAAATCATTTATTTACGAGTAGCTTCACTAGTTGACCCGTGCAACGTCTTCTGCGTCACATTTTTCATTAGTGCTCTGCTCTTTTTGGTCTTTGCGTGACGATATATATATATAAAAAGATTATTGGTACAGAATAATCATTCACAATATTATAGTTACTAAATACGGAGGTACAGTTATCGCAAAAGTTGCTGGTACTGGTTCCCAAACTAAGCTATCGCTTGCATTTTGGGACACAGTGTTCAGTTGTGGATGTTGTTACAATTTTGTTTGTTTAGATACATTTGTTGTGAATGTGATTTTTTTTTAAAAATCGGACCAGTTGTTCTTGAGATTAGCGTGTTCAAGCAAACAAAGAAACTCTTCAGCTTTATAATATTATACCTAGTCTTAAACCTTCTACAACCTACCTGTATCATCGTTTCGTTCCATTTTATTCTTTTTGGCACTCCTAAAGTGGGACAAAATGGTGGATAAGTCGTGTTTCGCTTTTACAGTTCGAGTATTAGCGAAGCATTAAGGGGCTGAATAATGAATGTTCTGGCTTTGGCAATTGAAATCGTGTGTTTGATATTTGAATTTGAAACACCGATTTCTAATTAGATATTTATGAAGATTAGCTTGCAGTGGTAACGGGGTCCTTTAAACTATCTGTCAGCCAGTCAGTAACTTTGTCGCTGTTTATTCAGAAGCCAATTATCATACATAATAGGATAGTAATGGATTATTAATTGCTTTACGATGGCCTGAGTTTACTTTGGCGAAAAAAAATGGCTTGAAGTTTCTTTTAAACCGTAGAACTGTTGCCCTATGACAGTTTGCCCGCAGAACTGTTGTTCAAACGAATGATTGCCTGAAAAACGCTCGCCCGAATCATCGCTTGCACGAAGACCTGCAGTGCGATTTTTAGAAATGACGAAGATAAACACTTGGGTGAAGTGAACAACAAGTGAGTTGTCAAACCGTGCTAACAAGATGGCATGATAGCTCACTTTTCGTTCACTCCACCTAAGTGATCACCGTAAGATGCCAACCGAATCGACCGTCTGTTGTTCAAACGAACGATTGCCCAAAAAACGGTTGCCCGAATCATCTTGCCCGAAGAATTGTTGGTCGAACGGACGATTGTCCAAGGATTAATTTAACACTATAGACTTTTTATAAGTTTTCCTATAATCTGCAGTTAAAGAACTATTATCAGCATTTTTTTTTTCAAAGTTTTAGGCTCAAAACTTTTGGAATTTTTCATGTAAATAACTTCAAAAGTGAAAGCAAAAGTTTTAAAAATATGAAAAAAATAAATAAATCCCTCACAGTAAGCCCTTTCATTTAATGTAATATATCACACGAAACAGTTTAAATAACTTTAGGTTTCATTTTCTAGTTTAACCCCAAAAGTGACCCTCATACTCAAAATGTATTTTTTGCGTATTACGTCCGTGTTAAGGTCGCAGGAGTCCATTATGTTTACCAAATTTTAAAGAAATCAGCAGACACACCCGAGTGATCCAAATAGGGTTCCGTTTCTTATACGCGGTCAGAACGTTAAAAAACTCACACCAAGCCCTCTGAGACCAAAAATTTTGCTAAGACCGCTTAATTCTACGCTCTATGGATTCTTAAAGCAATACAAAACAACACCTACATAAAACAAATAGTATTCAAAAAGTATTGACTATGTATTACTCTAGAAAAAGCTCCCAATATCTTGTTCAATTACGTAGTAGGTTACCCATTTATTTCAGACAGTCCTTAGGGATATTCTATCGGATCTAGCAAACAAAAATGTATTATAGTTCTAGGTATTTTTATATCTACAAATACTTTCATGAAAACTATATTCTTCGAAAGTTTTTTCGTAACCAGTAAAAACTCTAGCAAAAGAAAACAAAATCCATAAAAGAAATAAATTCAAAAATCGTCAAATGACCTGAAAACTGTCGGAACACCGATCTAACTGCACTTCACATTGTTTTTACCACAACAATAATTAAGATGCGGAAAAAATGCGGTTAAGTTCAGAAAAAACCTAACGATCTGGATAACCGGGTCAATTACTCGTGTTAACGTTTACCCGCCTGTTTATGGGGCATCTATAAACATTTTCAACATTAACCTTTTACAATCTTCTTGCTCGGTACCTGTACTGACTTTTATTGGTAGTCATATGACGGTGAAAAAAGCCAGGTTAACGTGTTTTTAGGGTTCCGTACTTAATGGATAAAAAGGAACCCTTATTTTTTTTTTAGGGATGGGAAATCATCCAATAACTTCTCCCGCTCTGGGCGGAGCGAGAGGGAGTGTCAGACTTCTACTGACTAAAACCCATCCATGCTCCTTCATTGCCCTTTGTGTTCCGGAGCCACGGTATCTCTTTCGAATAGTCCCGCGACTCCGGCAGGCATAAAAAGGAACCCTTATGGTGTGATTTAGTCTGACGGTCTGTCACAGCAGGATATCTCAAGAATTACTGTTACCCGTTTGAAATTTGTAATAGTTTTAGATGACCTTTGTTCAACAATTTTACTAATAAGAAAGAAATAAAAATGTATGTATTATACAAATATTTGTAACAGTGACTAAAAGGGGTTCTTAAATATTCTAACAATTTTTCTTTTTTTTTGGGCCGCATGGTTTTTGACTTAGGACGAAAAATATAAAAATTTAGACCTTTCCCCCCACCCCTTATTTCCGAAGTTTGCAAACAGAAAAATCTCAATGAAGGCCCCGTTAGTGACCTTTATGGACAGAACTCTAATTATTAATAACATGTATGTTTGGCCAACCAATTCACATTAACGACCACAATAACCTTGCTGATCCATAATCAGTGATCACTTATCGCGACACGAATAGGTCCGTGATCCATTTCATCAAAATCACCTCACAATTTTAAACATACCGCGTGGTGGGCTAATGGATTTCAATTAGCGTACTTTGCTGGAGTAAAACAACAGAAAAGTAGGTTCAGAAGTTCAAATCTGAAGTGTTATTAATTAGCCTATAATACCCTACTGCTGACAAACGCTACTTTAGCAGAATCAGAATGCAAATCATGTCCCGTCACTGTCACATTTTCCCAATCAACGTTGAACCTAGTGCGTTAGCGATAAAGATTAAAATGGAATTTGACAGATTGTTGTGTGATAAATATCATGATACTTATGATTCTCCTAAAGTACCCCGCCACTTTAGCAGAATCAAAAAGCAAATCACGATACCCATCACTGTCCAATTTTCCCAATTAATCTTAAACCTTATGCGTTAGCGATAAAGATGAAAATGAAATTTGACAGATTCTTGTGTGATTCATATTATGATTCAAATATAATTTTCCTAAAGGGCCCTTTTAAACCGCCCCCTGGTTTCCCCTTTTTGTTTCCCTTATCGTATTTTTGTTCCTACATTTTCTATACTTCTTTCCATATATCTTTACTTTATTTTTTAACCTGTGTATTGAATTACAGCACACTCCCTGTGCTGTAATTCATTGCTTAGATGACCAGGACTGAGTTGTGAGTATTTAGCTGGTTTCCTTATAATATTTAATTTCAGCGTTTTGGGAGTATTGCATGAGCTGATGATAAAACCTGCATAAATTAAAACGAGGGTACTGGGCTCGAGACCAGGGAGTCTTTAAGCCCGGAGTCCGTAGTTTCAGGCTTAGTTGCGGGCGTATTCTACTACGTACCACCTACGGACTTACGATGGATCTCGAAACCGATCTTATAACCGATTCTCAGTGGTTGGATGATACGGATTCGAATACGCCCGCAACTAAGCTCTAAACTATGGACTTCGGGCTTAGAGAGTAGCCCCCCAAGACCTAAGTAAGCAGCTCATAAGTCAAAGGCTTATCGGTTCCGAGTGCGCTTGCACTCACGGTACGTGAAGCGTGCGTGCGTGTTCGTATGTGCGGCGATCTCAAACAAAATGCTGCCGGTCGATTCTGTAAACATGTCGAAGTGAAGAGTTGGTTGAAGTGAGCAGAAAGTGAGTTTTCATTCCATCTTAATACTTGGATTGACAGCTCACTTCGCGATCACTTCACCCAACCCATCACTTCGACATGTTTACTGCCGGTCTATTCTGTTGGCATCTCACCGTGTTCACTTAGGTGGAGTGAACGACAAGTGAGCTGTCATTCCATCTTGTTTGTATGCTTTGACAGCTCACTTTGTGATCACTTCACACTCGACTTCACTTCGACATATTAATATTGGTATGAAATTGATCTTCTGTACTGATTTATATTGTGGTTAAATGCTTATTACATAATGAAATCGGTATTATAACCATATAAGTTTCCAATAATGCGTTACGTTCAATAACAAAGGTTAAACACAACGATAATGTCGGGCAGGCAAATGACAAGCACGAATTAATTATTATTTTCCAATTACATTGGTGTGATTATTTTGTTCGGGGTCTAGTTTTACGAGGAGATCATACATTATGTAATAATTACACGATATATTTTCTTTTGTTATAATACTGGTCTGGAAAACAGTAACCGTACTGTTTTTTGATGACGACTTAACGATTCTTGAAGAACAAAAACCTGAAGAAGTATTATAGTGTCTCAAAATTTCAGAGTCACACGTCACGTCTGTGTGATCATACCCTTACTATGCATTTACGACCTCATCCCACCGGCCCCCTTCCACCATCGGACATCCAGACGCACTGCAACTTACCATCCCTACCTTGCTGCTATTCCACCAATCCGCACTAAGCGTTTCCAAGCGTATTTCATAATGCGCACAGCAAAGGAGTGGAACTCTCTGCCTGCGTCATTGTTTCCGAACGCTTACAATCCTAATCTTTTCAAAGTTAGAGTGAACAGGCTACTTCTGGGTAAGCTCTCTCCATTGTAGACTTTATCTGTCATCTCTAACCTAGACTAGAGGCAAGAGCATATCCATCTCAAATTAAAAAAAAATAGTTTTTGAAACTCCTGTCATACTCTAGTGCCAATAAATCAATTATTATTTACTAAAAAAATAGTTTTTGAAACTCCTGTCATACTCTAGTGCCAATAAATCAATTATTATTTACCAAAAAAATAGTTTTTGAAACTCCTGTCATACTCTAGTGCCAATAAATCAATTATTATTTACCAAAAAAATAGTTTTTGAAACTCCTGTCATACTCTAGTGCCAATAAATCAATTATTATTTACCAAAAAAATAGTTTTTTAAACTCCTGTCATACTCTAGTGCCAATAAATCAATTATTATTTACCAAAAAAATAGTTTTTGAAACTCCTGTCATACTCTAGTGCCAATAAATCAATTATTATTTACCAAAAAAATAGTTTTTGAAACTCCTGTCATACTCTAGTGCCAATAAATCAATTATTATTTACCAAAAAAAAAAACCCGTAAAAACAATTCTGAACCATCAATTCAAACTAGTTACAAGAGGCTTACACGGCGCGATGGTGCTTCGCCGATAGTAATAAAATTATCCTGACGCCACCGATGGTCCACATTTAATTAGGTACGACACCATTTCATTTCGACGTGTTATGTCCAACTGCAATGCAGTCGGCTTTCAAATGCAATTGGAGACTTGTTTATGTTAAATGGGTAGGTATTGTGATGCTTTAGCATCGTAATATTGCGCAATTTAGAAAGTAAATCAGATCATATTTATTTAAACTACCCACGCAACTTCGTCTGCGTCACATTATCCATTAATGCTCGGCTTCTTTTAGTCTTAGCGTGACGATATGTAGCCTTCCTCGATAAATGGGCTATCTAATACTGAAAGAATTTTTCAAATCGCAAGACAAGACAAGACAAGACGTCCACCAGTAGCGCACCAGTAGTTCCTGAGATTACTCCCTACATACAAAATTACAAACAAAATTTTACCTCTTTATAACATATATAATATTATTATAACATAAGTATAGATATAGATAATATTAGTATAGATAACGTTGGTTGTTTTTAGAAAAAAACAAACCGGTAATAAACTTTGTCATGTTTGGTGTACCTAATTGTTTCTAGAGGATCGATAAAATTCAATTTTTTTGCCTCTCGCTATCGCTGATATAAATCTCTTTCTCTAAAGCAAGGGCTTTTACTTTTTTACAGGGGCTAAACAATGTTACGTCTGAAAACTGAAGTCTTAGACAAGGGTGTCTAAGGGCCTCTTTCACCATCTCCAAGTAAAGCGTTGATTAGTTACTTCCCAATTAAAGTTAATCGGCAAGTAAAACTTACGATCTATCTTCTGTCAATTTCACAAGCGAAAATAAAGCTTCGAGTAACAACTTACCGGTTAAGTGAATGACTTAACAAATCATACGTTGCATTCGTTCAATATTACGTCAACGTTACTCGTCAAACGTCATTGGCAGGTTAGCTGTCATTTGTCATTTCATTTTGTGTATTGTTTGTTGTGTTTTTGGTTAGGACATTATTGCGAGTGGATTTATTTTTTTTATAAATTATCATGGATAAAGTTAAAAGAGATAGAAGTGCAAACTTTTCACTTGTACTGAAATACCAAACTGTGTTAGTGTCGGCGATAAGACCCCGTCCGTGTCCATAGGCGCAAGTAATGGTGGACGCGACCGTATCAAACAAGGAAATTGTAAGGAAAACTAATTAGAATTATAATTGAATCAGATTAGATTAGGTTTAGCATTCTCTAATAGTGTTATAAGGATATTTTCGCATCATAGGTTTAGTTAGATTCTAGTTTAAATGCGAATTTAGATGTAAGGTTTTTGTATTGTGAAATATTACGTAGATTGAAAATGTGATTTTTTGTTTTAAGTGATAGGGTTTTGAAATTAGTTTTAAAATAAAGGTCGTGACCCAAAACCACTTTTACAAAAATAATTGAGTAGATAGGACTTATGGTTTTCGAGATATTTCCAAAAATGTATAGTGAAAATTTGTTAACCGTCAAGTAAACACTCTAAAGGCCTCTTTCACCACCCTTGAGTAAAGTATAGAGTAGACTAATCGCCAATTAAAGTCACCCGTAACTGCACGTGTCAATTTCACGACGTTCAAGTAGCACTAATCAATAATTAAACTGACCAGTAACTTACTTGCCACGTCGTCTGCCAATTAGGGCCTCTTTCACCATCTCCAAGTAAAGCGTTGATTAGTTACTTCCCAATTAAAGTTAATCGGCAAGTAAAACTTACGAGTATCTTCTGTCAATTTCACAAGCGAAAATAAAGCTTCGAGTAACAACTTACCGGTTAAGTGAATGACTTAACAAATCATACGATATTAGGTATATATATTACAGCATAAACAAACTGCCAGTTAATACCTCTAAAGGGGTTTAGAACTAAAACCTCACTTCAAAATTATTTTCATACAAAACTTTATTTAAACTTTACCAAGTAAACGGATTCGTTTCGGAGACGTTATTTAATTCTCTCAAAAAACTTTTAATGAGACCTTCGTTGAAAAGTTTTGGTACTTTTTCTCTTGTTAGCCACACCTCTGGCCTTTGTGTTCGCATAAAGATGAAAGGGATTTTTGATAATCGTTTATATTCCCTGAGATCGAGTTCAAGGGTATCTTAGGAAGATTGTCCATGAAATTAAACTTTACCTTAAACAAGCGGAAAGTGGACTTTGAAAAGTTAGCCATTTTGTTTTGGAATTTGGCGGAATAATATCTAATGGTAAAAAATGTTCGATGGTATTATAATCATAAACATCTTAAGGATCTTGATAAATGGTCAAACCTTAGGTAGAGAAATCAACAAATACTTCCCGATTCATAACATTTAAAAAATAAGAGAAAAATATAAACCTGGGAGTCACTTCCACCTGTAAGACACCGCGCAAACGGGGCAGCGACTACAGCCACCGAGGACCTGCGACAAGCTACTAATATGATAATAACACGTTTTGTATGGAATCGCCGCAAATGTACAGATATCGGCACGCTTCTTGAGCGCTCGACGGAAGAGTGGAGATCGCTCTGCGCATCGTACACCTTATGACAAATAAAACGTCATCGTGAGGTACGTGCAGCAAGAGTAGAGAACGAATCCCGAGTGACGGCTATGACACGCGATGCGCTACGGGCCAATCACTGCTCTTTCCCCACCCCCGTGCCTCCGCGCCTCAGTTCATACCACCAAAGGGACCCAATAACTCACTTTTGCGCAGGTGAAGGTCAGCGCTCAAGATCCGTGCCGGTGATTGTATGTATAGCGAGTAGCGGCCACTCGCGAATCAGTGTCCACGACACGCCGTCAGAAGCGGCCACAAGCGTTGACTCTCACCACTCAAACGCCACTGCTGCGCCCCCCTCTCACTCTCTAACCGTTCAAAAATCAAGAGCCAGACAGTACTAGACAAGACAGAAAGTTTTTTTTTTAATCCATCTTGTGACTAGGCTGGCTGAGGTCTTTAACCCGTTTGCATGGAGCCTAATCTGACTTGAGAAAACTCCTTTTAAAACCACCCAAAACGCTAACTAAAACATTATGCCAAATACCACCCCATGAAGCTAAAAGCCCCATAATTAGGTAATTGCTAGAATAAATAAAAAATAATTAAATAAACATATAAAGAGCCGCCATTTTCTCGAACGGCGTCGTAAAAAGACATCATGAAAAAAATAACGTCAAAGGTACTAAAATGTTTATAACTTTAAAGACTACCTTTAAATTAGTTAATGCCCTTTTAAGAACAAGTTAAGGTTTTAATGTAAGCAGTTTTTTTTAGAAAAAGGTCTGTTTTATTTTAGTGTTAAGGGCAAAGTAAGTCTTTTGGCAGCCTTTTATCCTAAAAACTGGGTACTAGGTTTAAATACTCACGTACACAGCTTGAGTTTACGATCTATTTGAATCTAGATAATTGGGTCTATCAGCAAAAATCCTCGTATCCAAATCGACCGTATTCTAGAAGCCTTTTTTGAGGTATAAGCTGGTTTACGAGTGTCTCTATTCCAGTGTTTTCTTTGCAGGTACTTTTCTCTTTAATATTGATCACGTCAGCCACATGCATAGAGGGCTCGTGGCTAAATAATAACAGCCGCACAACTCGATATTCAAGGTTAAGCAACGCTTGCCGAGGTTGGTCTGTGGACCATTTTAACATACCGAGTTTCCTCCGTGCCTCGGAAAGCACGTTAAGCTGTTGGTCCCGGCTGACATTTGGAGATCTTTCGCTACGGATAGTCAGAAGCCAGAAAATCTGACACCAGTCTTGTCATGGAGTACCGTGTTACCCAGTTAATGGGTTGTGGAGGTCTGGTAGGCAGCCACTCCACGTAAAATACTGGTTTTCAGCTGAGTCCGATTTGACTGGAAGCCAACCCCAATATAGTTGGGAAAAGGCTAGGCAGCCTAGCCTTTACACCCGCTTTTAGCTGGCTAACATTAGTCGCATGCACAGTGACCCTTCTCTTCTTTGTCGGACACTCTAATCAGAGTGGTCGTGGTTCCGCAGATGATGTGCATGAGCAGATGTTCGGTGGGTCGTCGGCTTTCCCGAGGACTAGTCTCTCAGCGATGCGCTTCCGTTCCTGTCGGTTGGTCACGTTAAGTATACCTACACTGGACCACAGTCCACAATGACTGCTGGCTATCAAACCGTCTCGACAAAGTGGATGCTTGTGAATGGACGGCACTGCCAAGGCTGCCCGAGGTGGCGAAATAATCTCGATATCTACTGCAAGGTCTGGTCGAATATATTATCTGGACGGATTTTGGGGTTTTGTTTTAGATTTTATAAATCTACTAGTTTTTGTACGCGACTTCGTACGCGCATATCTCGTGTTTTTGTCGCTTCCGAAGGAATTTCGGGAAATCGTCCCCTACACTCCCCAAGAAACCTACATGCCAAATTTGAGCTTTGTACACACATGTTGCCTTTAGGAAATCATCAAATGACTCCTACCGCTCTGGGCGGAGCGGAAGAGAATGCCAGACTGTTACTGACTAAACTCATCTGTTTTCCTCTAAATGGCCTATTGAAAAACCACCATTCTGCAACACACGGGCTGTCTGCCACGTAAATAATTAAGTTCTGCCTTACTAGCTTTGGAAACTATGTTGAGTTTTGATGTCTTCATCAAAACGATTCACATTACGAAAAATTACTAGAGCTGATCGGTATTTTGAACAGAAGAGGTGAAACAACCAATGCCTTGCATAATACACTTCCAAATTCTTATATCTAAGACTCAAGCAATGCTAGATATTGACTGCTCTTATATACGAGTATCTTATCTTAGAGATCTTATCTAGTCACAACATTTTACTTTCCGACATACTTGCGAATGAAGTCGCGGGCAACAGCTAGTGTTCTGGTTTTGGAAGAAATAACGATGGTATCAAGATACCAAGGTAAGGAGTATAATTCCCTACCGGAGTCTGTGTTTTCTGATAGCTACAACCTCGGAGTCTTTAAGTCAAGAGTGAATAGGTTACTTCTAGGCAAGCGTGATCAACCTAAGACCGCATCATCGCTTAACATCAGGTGAGATAGTGGTCAAACGTATAAGTTTAATAATAATAAGTAATAAGTTTAATGCCTACGCATGCCTGCATTCCATGCAAAAATATATTCATCACTCAAAATAAAGATCTCAAGATGCGCATCCAAATTCACAAAGCCGCGGGTAGCCTTCTTACTAGTTATAGCGACAATAGAGTAGAATAATATACTCAATACTCAATACTCAATCATTTATTGCATTCCATATGTAATATATCACTGTATAGCTAGACACTCAATGAAAGTATTCCTAAAACGTTTGTGTGCATGTGATGGATCTCGACCATGCAATCTATAATTTCGTTCTCCCTTTTTTAACCGACTTTCCAAAAAGGAGGCGGTTCTCAATTCGGATGTTTGTTTTTTTTTTTTATGTTGTTCGGGCATAACTCCGTCGCTTGCCAACCGATTTTAAAAATGTTTTTTTTTTGTTGGAAAGGGAATACTTCCCAAATGGTCCCATGATAAGGAAACCAGGATCTGATGATGGCATCCCAGAGAAGTCGAGGGGAACTTTCGAAAATCGTATGGGCAACTAGTGCGTTTGGAATGTTGTTAGGTGTGGGGTACCACTAAAAAGTGAAAAATAAAAAATAGGAAGTCGGTTGTATTTTTTTGTAAAAAGTTTTTTTTAAGTTACTAGCTGTTGCCCGCAACTTCGTACGCGAATATCCCGTTTTTCCTGTTCCCATAGGAATTTAAAAAAAAATCTCGTAGTGCTTCCCTACACTTTCCCGGAAATCTTCATGTCAAATTTCAGCTTTCTACAGCCAGTAGTTTCGGCTGTGCGTTGGCTGTCTGTCACCAGTACCGGAAGATCTTCTTATATATAAAATTCTCGTGTTACAATGTTAGTAATTACCTCACTCCTCCGAAACGGCTTTACCGATTATTACCAAATTTTATATGTAGGTCTGAGAATCGGCTACTATCTATTTTTCATATCCCTAAGTGATAAGGGTTGTCCAAACCTAATTTTTTTTTTTTAATTTTTGGACATATTTTTTTTTTCTATAATGTGGCATTAAAAATACATACAACCCTAAATTTTCTACCTTTTTCCGTCATCCCCTATTTTTAATAGCGATATTAAAACAGTAACCTATTCACACTTGACTTCAAGTCCCCCAGTTTGTGGCTATGTCATCGCAAAATGGAAAACGTTAGATCTGTACTAATATTACAACAAACAATATTAACCTACAATTTCTGTAATAGCACTGTTGGCATTAAAGTCTAATTAATGAATAATGTGACGCAAACGAAGTTGTGCGGGTCAGCTAGTTTTGATATATTTTTTGTTAAACTGATTATTTCTACAAATAATTGTCACACATCCAACTAATTCCTAAGAAAAATAAAATCTAATATCAAAATACATCCATCACTCAAAACAAAGATCTCAAGGTCTGCATCCAAATTCACAAAGCCACGGGCAGCCATACTTCTTACCAGCTTTAGCGACAATAGAGTGGCCATATTTATATTCCGCGTACGTCCCAGTCTCGCCTATTAGTGATAAACAAAATTTATATGTACGCCGTCTTACACTTAAGGCTGGGTTGCATGATAAAGCCTCGGGGAATCTCAAACATTACGACGACGTAAAGATCCCTGAGATTTTCGTGACGTGTTTAAAAGAAGCTGGTTTAAAAAAAGTGACAAGATTTTTGGGGAGAGTAGATAGTCAAAAAGTCAAAACATCTATCACTATTCACTATACCTTTTTTTTTTTAGGGATGGGAAATCATCCAATGACTCCTCCCGCTCTGGGTGTAGCGGGAGGGAGTGTCAGACTTCTACTGACTAAAACCCATCCATGTTCCTTCATTGCCCTTTGTGTTCCGGAGCCACGGTGTCTCTTGCGAATAATCCCGCGACTCCGGCAGACGTCGGCCCTTTCGGGCCCCTCTGTGTGTTGACTCTCTTTGAGGCGCGCGTGGAACACTAACGCGCCGTCTACACGGCCTGTCGTCACTAGACGGACGGACGGCGAGCCGCCCATAGCTCGCCGTCCACAGGCCCGCGCCTACGGTGGCCGGAGGTCACCAGGTGGCAGCCCCCGACGCCCGCGGCGTCTACCACGGCGGCCGGGATCTATCACTATACCTAATATAAAAATGAATCGCTAAATGTGTTGCTAAGCGCAAATCTCGAGAACAGCTGAACCGATTTCGCTAATTCTTTTTTTTTTCTGTTTGTTATTAACAGAAGAATGTTTGTAAAAAAAAAGTTGCCAGTTGACGGGAGCGAAGCTGCGTGGGACAGCTAGTTTATTATAGTAATACAAATAATATAACAAAGCTGAAGAGTTTGCTTGTTTCTTTGGTTTAACGCGCTTATCTCAGGAACGATGTAAAATTATATAAGAGTTGGATAGCCCACTTATCGAGGAAGTATTTAAGCTATATAACATCACGCTGCGGCCGTTATGAGCGGAGCATTCATGAAAATGTGACGCGGACAAAGTTGCACGGGTCAGCTGGTTAAATATTATAAGAGTGCCAATTTTAATCATTTTGAAACATCGTTCGCACTCGCATGTCAATCGCGAACTGTCAAAAAGCCTTAATTTCCATACATTTTTGACAGATTGCTACTGAGATGCGAATGTTGTTTAAAAATAAGTAGATAAACACTAAGACCATAAAAAAACAAGTTGTTCTAAAGTTCGAGCATAATTAAATTACCAGAAAACAGCTGCCAATTCTGATTTCAAATGAAATAATGACAACAGTATGCTATAACCATGATAATGCAAAAACCATCCCTTCAATTTGCAGTACAAACCTCAAACAATACTTTTAAGTCCCCCACCCATTTAATTATTCCATAGGTATTAATACCGATACAACACACAAATCCAGCCCGCATAAGCCCACGCCCAGCGCTGGGCTCGTTATTAATAAAACACGGAGCCTGATATGCAATTCAGTTACAAAAGTACAATAAAACATTTATATCGCTTTGTCGGCGTTTCCTTCCATTTTTTTGTGGTGCAAGTTGTTTTGATTAGCGGTTTCATATGCTTTTTTTTTTTCGTGTGAACTTTTTTCTATTACGACTAATGTTAATGGTTTTTTTTTTATATAATATATATTTGTGCCCACATGATTTAAATTTAATCTAACTTGCTAATGTTCTTCATTTTTCAATTGTTTTCTTTTTTTGTTATATACTTATTATCTATCACTTCTTTTTATTAGGAAATCGACTAATGACTCCTTACGGTCTTGGCTGAGTAGAAGAGAGTATCAGACTCTTGCTGTCTAATACCAATCAGTGTTCCTCCTAATGTTTTTGCGTTCTAGGTCCGCGTTGACTCTTTCGAACAAATTTCGCAATCCTGGTAGGCATTGGCTCTAGCGGCCTCGTCTACTACATTAAAATGACTCAAGTGCTGGCGCGATGATCCACTCTTAAGATATGCGTGTTTAATCTCATCGAGCGACAAAATCGCATCGTTAACTCGTACGATGGTTAGCAATTAGGGTGACGCCTAATAATATAGGAGCAAAGAACTTAGGTACAATGTTCCCGTAGAGAAGTCCCAAGCCTCTTGCCTGTACGAAGAAGTACCACACAGACCTGTTTATTTCTCTAAAACATACCTATTAATTTATTATTTTTTTTCTTCGACGTTTTGAGATTATTAACATACTTATTTAACTCTATCCCAGTCTTTTATTATTGGGCTTATCCTATTACGAGTTTAGGAGCACACGTCACGATCTAATTGATAAGGTTACAATCTAAATTCGAACTAATACTTAATTGCAATATTGCAAACAATTTGCTTCCGTGAAGTTTCACAAACAATTTCAATATCTTCATGTTTGTAAAGTTTATTAAACAAACTCCCAAGTTAACTTATAACTTCGATCTTATTTCCCGTGAACTATATCCTCGTGTATCTTAATGTGGTGACAAAATAGTAAATATTTCGGGAGAAAACGTTAATTATAAATGAAATCCGTCAGTTATTAGAGTTTCATAAACAAGCTTTCAATTTTTATGGGAGTATCATCAGTAGGTATCAGGGACGTCTACTGTGATTTGGATATTAAACTACGTGGATTAAAACCACTTTTTATTAAAGTTATCCGTACAGTTAATGAGAAATATATGTAACTGCCCATTTATACAGGTGCTTTATGAAGTTTATAAATGGGATCGATGACAGAAAAGTTGTGTGATTATCAGTAATTGAATTTCTATGAACATGTAATGATAATCAGAATAAGGAACAAATCAAAGAATATTTATGTAGGTATATTATTATTTTGCTTAAAAGAGAAAATTTTGAAATAACTAAACTGGAATATGAAAAGAATGGATTAGGGTGATGAATCTATAATTTTCATCAACAAGGTCATTATTTTACTTAAAACAACGGTGAAAATCAAAAGAAACAGTCCCATTCGAAATCAGCAATGCGTTCTTTGAAACCCAAGCCCGCCATACTCTCATCACTTGAACCCAAATTTTCCTCAACGGATTTATTAGCCGGGGATCAGGTAAAAGGGTTGGAAAAAAATAAAAGTCCCGACCTTTTCGGCCAGGCTTTAATTGTTTCGCTGATTGCGTATTATCCGCAGAAACCATCCGGAATTGAAAAAAAAAAAGATTATTTTTGTAAATTAATATTATAATGACGACCGTGACTTGTTATTTCTACGAATGGAACTCATTTTGGAAAGTGATCTGCTTTTTTATCGAAAATCTTTGTAGGTTTGAGTTTATTTTGCTTCCGATAAGTCTTTCCGTAGATCTTTTCGTACCAAACGAAATTTTGTTTTAGTAATTAGTTTACCTTTGTGATCTTCTCTTTGTGTACACTTTTCTTTTAAAAGAAAAAAATTGAATGTAAATACATATACGAATTTTGAGAAGCTTTTTAGTTTACTTATAGGTTTTTAAATCTTTTATTAAAACGATGATCTCGTTTATTTTTTTACTAGTTCCTAAAATTTAATTTCATTTAAGTACAGTATCATATTTTTTTATAAAACGTTTACCCATCACCCTTGAACAATTAATTCTGAACCCTTTTGTTTTTCTTCTTAATCAACTTAAAATTATTACGTGCCCGCAAATTACAGCAATTTTCTTCATAAAACTGCCTTAGTTAAGGTCTACGATATCGTTTACAAGGATCTAAGATCCAGTCTAAAGTATGCCTTTTTTTTTCATGATAAGTTGGGTAGGCACTTTCCGACTAAAATTGGAGGTTTATTTTCAAGAAACTTCTCTAAAGGCTTGATATTGTTACTGTTTTGTTTTCCTACTTAAGCTTCTGTTATCAATTATATTTCTCAATCTATTGCGGGGATATATCGATTAATTGAGATTTCAAAGCGAAAAATCTACTTATGATATTGGCGTAATATAATATGCCTTCCGGAACATTATTCAAAAAATTATGGTAGCGCATTAAAATGTATTGTACCAATCCGATCCTCTTACTAATATTAAAACAATCGATATAAACACCGATACAAATAAATCCTGATTTAAAACTAATTAATTTGAAAATGCCCTTTGTCTCCATCACAAACCAGATCTACATAAGAAAAATACCGTTAGTCATAAAAATAATTTATTTAAATAATAAATTATTAACACCCCCTTCAAAATACGTTCAAACAACTCACAAGAAACCGAACATACATTCTTACCAACTGATAATACTAACGTGTTTTCGTAAATTAATTTTCCCGTGTTAAAGTAAAATTCGAGAAATTAATATAATATTTAGAAGTTGGGAGTCTCACGCACACCTTCAAAGAAGAAATTAATTAGGAACTCATTGTTTACCGGTGAAGTTAGACGGGGAACAAAGATGGTGCCTTGAGGGACCCCTCTCGCTATGTATGGTTCTGATTATGATTATATTCGAAAGTTGATAAAAGGGCTTTGATATTTTTATAGAGTAACCAAAATTTGCAATACTGAGGTTTAAAAAGGTCACTAATGAAAGTAAGGCCTTGGTTTCTGTAGTTAGATGACTCAAAAGCTAATTAAAAACTACTAGAAGTTCAATTGAAACTATAAACGAGTTTTGAATTCTGTAAAACCGGCCATTTCACCAGGATCTATTGAACCGCATTTATTAATGAGATTATTTATCTTTGTGCTGATGGTATAAATTCACTAAATAAGTTGTGTGTCCACTGTCCAGTGGGTAGCCGCGACAATCGCGACAGATTATATTATACATATATGAATATAAATACTGCACGTGTAAGAAAACCCTCCTAAACGTGTAGCATTCATCCATAATATTACCTCTTCTATGGTTACGTATAATCCATGATTACGGAGGTCTTCAAAAGTCAAATAGTACCTATGCAAAGGATCCCAAAAGCTGTAACAAAATATCGCGAGCAAGGTTTTAATAAATCTGCTCACAAAAGTCGAACGGTACGATACCACGACGGCTTAATTGTGAAACTTTACCGGCGACTCCGCTTTTGTCGAAAATTTTTATATCAGCCTTAAATACGTCAAGATTTGATGAGTTTTCGGTTTGAGTTCAGATATTTTGAGCGTGGTTGAGACGAACTTTCTTCGGCTTTTAACTTGTGAGTGGGTTGGTTCTTTATTAATACGAGGTTATATTCATGATTAATTGTGAAAGGGTGTTTATTTTATAAGGGTTCGTGAAAATTTTGGTAGATGTTAAAATATTTTTGTCGGCAAAATCTAAATGAGGATTTTTAGGAAACGTATATAGCTGGAGAGCGATCAGAAAGAGTATATTTTCAGCTCAAATTCTATATAGCAATTAAGTCGAAAGCCGTTGGACTAGCTTCTGCCAGCGACTTCGCCCGCCTGATCCCTAAGGACCATACTCGTACCAAAATTCATGAAGATCCTTTAAGGCGTTCTGACGTGAGAGAGAAGAGTTACAAACATCCATCCATCTATCCATCCTCACAAACTTTTGCATTTATAACATAGGACTCCACCTATATTATTGTTTAGTGGCCCATCGACTATTAATAAACTTATTGAGTGAATGAAAGACAGAAGAAACATGAATAAATTCGTACTTTTAATTGTACAAGGCCAAATCTGCTTAGTAAGTATTTTAGGTACCAATTCACTTATATTTGTGAAAAAGTTATCCTGTCAGCATGCTATTCCTACTCATCAAGATTACCCGTGCGAAGCCAGGGCGGACCATTATTCGTAAGATATTTTTACTACCCATACGATAAGAAAAAGAAGAAGTAAGATAGTGGATTTAGTAGTATAAGATCTTAATGCCTATGGCATTACGTCCGCCTTTGTACAGTGTCTTTACTTGTGCATAAAGTTTTAATAAATATATAAGATCAATGCAAAATACATTATCATATTGACATGAGATAAAACGACGATCCCAATTTTGTGACAGGTAATCGTTTTTCCATCTTCTCTACGTTCAACTTTATACATAATACAATAACAAACATTGTACAAATAAGCACACACACATGTATTATTCATAAACGTAGCTCCAACCAAAATCCTGCTTCAATAGCGCAAAATATAACGGAACATTTAAGCCGTTTACAGGCCCTCGACAACAAATGGCCGGTGCTCTGACAGTCAAAAACCCCATACACACAACATGGCCCCCGTACAAAATGTCCCCATGAAAGTAAAAAATCACTAAGCGACTGTTGGCCTATATTGCCTTGCGCCATAATACCCCGTCCATCATGGGGGATAAAAAATAATACTTCATAATCATTTTCTTTCTGGTATGGAGGTTCTTCTAGTTATGAATATTTTGGCCTTTCGTTAGTCTTGGTAGCAAGAGCTTGAACATGGGTTCTAAGATGGATTTCGGGGTCTGATAGCGTTTTTGGAAAGTTCCATTTGGAAATTCTCAGTAACTGTCCGGATTCATTGACCCGATTCATGGCAATAGGCTATGAGAGCTCCAGAACAAAAAAAAAAAAAAAACCTGTAGATCTATTAAAGCAGTTTAGCGTGTGAAGCACTGTTAATTAATTTCGTTTTAGTGTATCGTCCGTTAGAGTTTGTATAGCTGTGGTTTTGTTTAAGAGAATCTCTTCAAACCTAAAATAAACAAACGCCATTTTCTGCTGAACTAAGATTGACAAATCCCTAATTATTTTGCTATGGTTGATAGATTTTATTTTTTTCTTGACACAAATTCAACTACTAGAATTTCGTTACGTATAATTTTTTTTTCTCGCAAAACTTACACCATAATAAATTCCTCCTTGCCTAAAAACATGATCTGGAAACACCACTTGTTCACGTTAATCTATCTTTTCTAATATTCTTCTATTTATTGCTTAGAGGCACATTACTCCCGCCGTAAAGCGTCGTGTGTCATGGCGGATAAAAAATAATCCTTCATAATAACTCGTATCGGTCGCCATGTTCTAAATCGGTTGGTACACACCACGTGTCATGACTGCATAAGTTCTAGACCGGGAGTCGGGATGTCAACACGCTGATGGACTTTTTAGTAGATAAACGAGGGTATTTAAGTCAAAAGTAGGATTACAGGTTACTTTTAAGCGATTCTAAGCGATTATAGGGTTGACGATGGAGTAACTTCGTCGACCATATCATCAATTAATATCAGGTGAGATTGTGTTGGTGACACTGGTTATGTAGCTACTAAATAAACTAGTAATTTCAGTACCTAATAATAACACCAATATAGTACAATCTGTTACTATCTCATCACTAACAACTCATGTGCTTATATTTCTGAAATAAAGATTAGTCGAGAGAAAACCCAACTCAAATAAAAAAAACATATATAGAAAAATGTATTTATTAGGCTCATGTTTGACCTTAGTAAATATATTATGGTCAAACGTGAGCCTAAGAAATAAAAAAATTGTAGCCTTAACAAAAAAAGTATTATCCAAAAGCGCCTTCATATAGCTCACACAATATTAGAATGTACTTCAAAGCAATAGTAGTTTTAAATTTTATTACCTTCTTAATTATTATATTTCTTAATTTAAATACCTTCATCAGCGATCAAGTTAGAACGCTGAAAAGATTACAATAAGAAAGAGAAGTCCGATATGGACTTTGACGTCAAAGTCCATGACGTCTATACTGCCGTCTTAAGAAAAAAAGACGTCACTACACAAAACGAAGTAACCAATTTCCGACTTTAAGATCATAATATGAATTAAGGCCGGAAATAGGTAATTTTGTTTTGTGTAGTTACGGCTTTTTTCCTTATGACGGCAGTATACAGCTGCCATAGAAAACAGCGTTTTCGCGAGAGGGACAGATATATTTGTTTTAAATAATTATATCTCGTTAGTTATTCGAGCAATTTTGATTCTATTTCCGCTGTTAGTATTATATTTTTGCATACTTTTAGATAAACTTGTGAAAATTGACACAGTCCACTTGCACATTCAATTGGGCCCTCACTGCGAAACACTGTCTCTTGAAATACAGGATAACCTAGTTTAAGAGGCAGAGTTTAACTTATTGCGTACAGTTTCCTTGTCATCCAAATGTGTATGTAAATGTTCTGGTCAATGTATTCGAAAATTGTTAACCATACTTAATTGTACCACTCTCTGTATTATTGGGAAATAAAGATATTTTATTATTATTATTATTTTTTTGTTTTCTTTCTCGGGTCTCTGGAGACCCGGTCCTTTGGTAGGCGTACGAGGCGCCGAAACCAACTCGCAGAGGCCCCGTTAGAAATTTCAAATGTAATGGGGCACCAACCGGCGATTATCCCTGTATGCACTGTGAAAGTATTCCCAAGGACAATCCCCGGTTGGAGCAAGAATATTGCAGAATATGGAAAAAAAAAAGATGAAACGCTATGGGTTTGGGCGGTTTAGTGGACTGATAATCGTTTATTATAGAACTATTGGCCCCTGCCTGACCACTAACAATATACACGGCTTTTAAATGGCAGGGGGTGACTTGCACACTCAATGAATGGGCCCCCGAAAACGGTCGCTAGCACAAAGTGACGTAGCGCCAAGGAGGCAACATAGCCTGAGGTGCTAGAGGAGTGGAGAGGTATACCATGGCTATCAGGACAATCCCGGAAGTGCGGTCAAGATCCCTACCAGCATCTTACTGGATTATACATCCTTCTCCCGAGCACGTGTGCTCTAGCGAATCTCCACTCAGACCGGCCAATTAAGGCAAGAGAGAGGTGGGAGCTCTGTTCCTCGTCAGTATTCACTCTGGCCAGCCAATTATTATTATTATTATTTTTTTGTTTTCTTTCTCGGGTCTCTGGAGACCCGGTCCTTTGGTAGGCGTACGAGGGGCCGAAACCAACTCGCAGAGGCCCCGTTAGAAATTTCAAATGTAATGGGGCACCAACCGGCGATTATCCCTGTATGCACTGTGAAAGTATTCCCAAGGACAATCCCCGGTTGGAGCAAGAATATTGCAGAATATGGAAAAAAAAAAAGATGAAACGCTATGGGTTTGGGCGGTTTAGTGGACTGATAATCGTTTATTATAGAACTATTGGCCCCTGCCTGACCACTAACAATATACACGGCTTTTAAATGGCAGGGGGTGACTTGCACACTCAATGAATGGGCCCCCGAAAACGGTCGCTAGCACAAAGTGACGTAGCGCCAAGGAGGCAACATAGCCTGAGGTGCTAGAGGAGTGGAGAGGTATACCATGGCTATCAGGACAATCCCGGAAGTGCGGTCAAGATCCCTACCAGCATCTTACTGGATTATACATCCTTCTCCCGAGCACGTGTGCTCTAGCGAATCTCCACTCAAGACCGGCCAATTAAGGCAAGATAGAGGTGGGAGCTCTGTTCCTCGTCAGTATTCACTCTGGCCAGCCAATAAAGGCAAGCCGTAGATGAGGAACAAGACTTCTCCCGGGAGATAAGGTTCGTGGGGTCGCTACTGCCCAACAGTTCGCCACAAAACTGCCTTGCGGATTGTATCTCTCTTTGTCTGGCCCCTCACCCTAGGTATGACCTAAGGTTCATCGGGACGCGCAAGCCCCACCACGACGTCAACGTAGAGATACTGCGGTAGGGTTATTATTATTATTAACTGTAGGTATAGATAAAAAATATTTTTTCATGCATATTCCCTATTCAAATCGCATCGTCTGCCACCAGCTCAAACTTCGCCTTAGCTTTCTTAGATGAAAATAACAAGCTCATCATTACATCGCCGTAACTTTTGTTCCTATTCATGCATACACAAAAGACATAAGCTCTATTATCTCATTAGTGGTACATTAACCAATTATATTTGTTCCACGCTCCCAGTCCAATATGGCTGCCTTCTCTTAGCACCATTAATCTGGCTATATCTGTAATATTTCTCGGTAACTGATGTTTTATTCACCTCACACAACATATAAATTGTTTTCTTTGCTTCCATTCTGTCTACTTAAAGATATATTAGTGGTCGACACGATAATCTTGTGTGTTTAATATGTTTTGATATTGTTAATAATGAGTTATGCTGTGGTGTTTTATGGGTGTTTCATTTTTACGCTCTATTTAGTTTCGTTCTAATATATTTTGGGCTAGGTGTGCACTGGTGACTTTTGTCACAGTGACAGTATATTTCTCTCTGTTGCGCTTCACAGTTACGAAAGAGAGAAATATAAAGTCACCAGATTTTATTTGAATGAATGAATGAATGATCATTTATTTCTGAGTATATGGTACATTTAAGGTCTTAAAATTAAACAGTCTCACATACACTACCGTTGCCGATGTAGAAATATAAAATAAAGGTTCAAGTCAACTTACAGGACGGTTTTTCATCGAAACAATAAGCAAAAGATACATGCCTGCTAAAGTTATCAATTCAATTCAATTCAATTCATTTATTCATTCATAAGACAACTTTTGGTCCACAGAAGCTGTTAGTAATACTTAATACTATGTTAGCAACTATAAATTAGTTAAAAATATGTGATTTTAATACAATTTAAAATTTACAAGCACAATTATTTATATTTATGAATGAAATGACAAAATTGAATAAAAAATTAATGTCAAAAACTAAAATACAATATTATACAAGTCAATAAGACAAACACAAAAATACACACAAAGTATTGATATAATGAATTCAAGAATGGATGATAGTCGCTCTTAAAATTATTTTAAATGTCGTAAACCATGTCGTAGATTTGGCCATTCCATGTTGTGGCTGAATGAGGAAAGTCATCATGCAGCCACTTTAGGAGTTCTTCGAACTGTAAATTTTTATTATAATAGCTTTTGCCCACGACTTCGTACGTGCATATCCCGTTTCTCCCATTCCCGTAGGAATTTCGGGAAATCCTCTCTTAGTGCTCCCTGCACTGCTCAAGGAACCTACATGCCAAATTTCAGATTTTATGACCAGTAGTGTCGGCTATGCGTTGTCTGTCAGTCACTTACTCAGTAACGAAAGAATTAAATATATTAAATTCTAATCCCAATTAAAACGATATATTGGGAGGAGTGGAGTTTCTTGCACGTTCTTCTCCATAGAGATCTACGCTTTGGAACGTGCAGATGTAGATTCAAGGTTTTTTTTTTGACTGACCGACCTTGACAAATCAAAAGTACCTGTAAATGGTTTATAAGAGTATTGGGTATGTGAAACCCTTCTATCTCCATCGTCACCTTTGTGTATGGACAGCATAAATATTTGAACTGTCAGAATAGTTAAGAGCGTGTATTCCGTCCACTAGCGCCGCCAATCGTTTTTTATTATTTGTGGTAAATTTAAGACACGTAGATAAAAAACCGCTCTGTAGTGCACTGAAGAAATGTATTTATTATGTTTTGAGAGTTATGTTTTGTACTTTAGAACATAAATAGTTGCCAAAGTCGGTATTTTTGCTAAAAGTGGCCACTTTTAGCAATAATTGCCGTTTTGGCTATTTAGCCATGAGTTATGTATTAAAAATAGCTGTCAGAAAATAATAGATACATTTCTTTAGTGCACTACAGAGCGGTTTTTTATCTACGTGTCTTAAATTTACCACAATTAATAAAAAACGATTGGCGGCGCTAGTGGACGGAATACACACTCTTAAAACTAGACGCAATGAAATCGAACGACAGACGGACTTCGGTCGAATGGCGACGCTGAACTTGTAAAAGAGTACGAATTGCCCATCCGTCCGTCGAAATTATATCGTCTGGTGCTAAAAGGAGCCTGCTAGATTATTTCTCATATGCATTAATGCTAGCTCCTTTGAACTCGTATCGCTCGAGCGTGGTAAATTTGTACAAATGTATTTTTAAATTGAGTATTATCACGCCTCAGTACATTCGTAGATTAATCAAGCGTATATTAGCCAGTGGAATGGATATTTTTGAATTTCAAAGACTCCTGTAATTATTTTGTGATGGGCTTTGAAGTTTCAATCATTTTGATAAATAAAGATGTGTGATTTGATTGAGCATAAATATATGCGTGATGGTAATAACTACGCCAGCAAGCATGTCATTACGAATAATTGAGTTTTATCTATACAACATTATTTTGGGTCGAAGGGATTTCAGGAGCGAGACGGCGGTCCCGGACTACACCTAAATCATTTTTGAGTGGTACTTTTTCAGACTACAAGAAAAATGAAGCGAAGTACAATTAACAAAAGATGATCAACAATTACACGAAATGTTAGTAGGTACCAGTACAAAATTAAGGCTGATATTATTTGAAGAGCACTAGAAAAGAACAGTCAAAGGCATCCTGAAAAACTCAAAATTATGCTAATTATATTTTGTAATGAGTATCTTTTGATTTTAATAGAAGGCTGCCTTTTTTTTATGTGGTCCCAAAGTACCACTCAAAAAAACTTGATTGACTAGTACAAAATGCTTAGGAATAGAACACATTTTTTGGCACGGACACAAACCTACAGCTACAAAGGCATTTAAAGATATAAGTAAAAAAAGAAAAGAATAGAAAGAGAAATGTTTATTCGGGACTAATAAACTCCTGAAGAGTTTGTTTGCTCGAACACGCTAATCTCAGGAACTACTGGTCTTATTTGAAAAATTATTTCAGTGTTAGATAGCACATTTATCGAGTCCTAAGGCTATGGGCTATATATCATCGCTAAGACAAATAGGATCGGAGCATTAATGGAAAACTGTGACGCAGATGAAGTTGCGCGGATCAGCTAGTAAATTATAAGTAGGTACAAAATTGCGCTGAGCATGGTCATACGTGACACCTATTTTTCAGTTGCTCAGGTGTGTGTAAAGTCTGAACATATAAACAAATAGTTGTAGCTGTACACCCATAACATTTGCTGTATAGCATTTTTTATTCTTTGTTAAAGTTTTCCTTAGGTAATATGATTGTATGGGATTTTCTTACTTGCAAAACGGTGAAGGCATATTCGAGCGTCTATGATCGCCTGGAGGCTTATATAAACCGAAAAGGAGCCCATCCTTCACAGTATGACAATATACCTCTTACCCTTCGTTGAACACAGGTGCGAGTATAAAAAAGCAATAAAAGTAACTATTATCCCCAAAAAATCACACCCACATGTATAGTTACGTTTTGAAGGGATATTCTATCAGAAATCCGTAGTTTGGTTAACACATACGCCATACCATTGTACCGCATCGAGGTTCCAACATGACCTCATTATAATATAACAACATCTTCAGGATGCTGCGTCTACCTCGAGACTGTAGTGCATCCAGAATGTTCGCAGAGGCGCGGACAGATGGGTATCATGCGATTATACGCAAGAGGGTTGCCTCTATTTTCCACCGCGTTAGAGTTAGTAGCAACGGCATACTGAAGATGATTGCTGACCGCCTGGACTGTCCTATGCAGTGTAGTTGGATGATAACGACAATGGACAATTAAATCTTAGTATAATAATAAAATACTATAATAATTGTAATATGACCAAATGTAAAGTTGTTATTTTGTATTGTTCTCTTGTTCATTTTTGTTTTTAATTAATTCTATCAGTTGACATTTTTTTTATGGACTTGTGTTTTAAAAATGTATAATGTACCTATATGGATTAATCCGAAATAAATGAATAATAAAAATTAGTGTTAAACTGAGATCATATCTGAGAACCCCAGGATAGTAACGACAGAAGTTCCACCAAAGATTCCCAAATATAAATCATCATCATCAGATCAGCCGAAAGACGAGTACTGCTGGACATAAGTCTCTCCCAAGCGTCGCCAAAACAACCGTTCCTGTGCGCCCCGCATCCAAGGGCTTCCCGCATCTCTCACCAGGTCAACGGTCTACCTTGGTCCTTCAAACGTTGCACCTTCGCGGTACACGCCGCCAAACACAAAATATCCTACTAATCTATATATATAAAAGAAAGTCGTGTTAGTTACACTATTTATAACTCAAGAACGGCTGAACCGATTTGGTTGAAAATTGGCGGAGAGGTAGCTTAGAACCAGGAGACAGACATAGGGTAGTTTTTATTTACGATTAAATTGATATGTAGATAGCTGAAGACCCAGAATAACACATAGGCTACTTTTTATCCCGGAGTTCCCGAGGGATCGGGATTTAAACGGGAATAACGAGAATTTATACGCGGACGAAGTCGCGGGCGGCATCTAGTAATAATATAAATAATATTTGCTAGAATCCAGACTATTTTACGACCCATTTTAAAGCTAATTTCCAATAGATTATAATCAAAGTTACTGACGAAAACGCAGTGGATCCCTCTTCAATTATACTTGGAATAAATTATGCGACGACGCGCGAATCGAAATGAAAACCATTGAAATAATCGTTGCTCCAATAAGGGAATCCAATTTCTATTCTGTGGAATTAATAAGAACGTGATCCGAGCGCAGGTGCTTCGCATACAGGGTGGCTCGTAATTTTTATATCGAGAAGTAAATTGGGGTTATGGATTTCAGGTATCGGTAACTGGGCAGCGGTTTTTGTTAGGGTAGAATGAACAGGATGAACAATTGTATCGTTTTTTATTATGTAATTAAAACAACATGTTTTACGGACTTTTATAAATGGATCATCATCTGCCTAGCCGTTTCCCAACTATATTGGGGTCGGCTTCCAGTCAAACTGGATTCAGCTGAATACCAGTATTTTACGTGGAGCGGCTGCCAACTAGACCTCCACAACCCAATTAACTGGGCAACACGGTACTCCTTGGCAAGACTGGTGTCAGATTTTCTGGCTTCTGACTATCCGTAACGACTGTCAAAGATCTCCAAATAACAGCCGGGACCAACAGCTTAACGTGCATTCCGAGGCACGGAGGAAACTCAGTATGTTAAGATGGTCACCCATCCACAGACCAACCTCGACAAGCGTTGCTTAACCTTGAACATCGACCTGTTCGGCTGTTATTATATAGCCACGAGCTCCTCCTATATAACTTTTATAAATGGATGTGGGTTTTAATTTGGTTGCATTTTTATTTAGACCTCGATTTCATTAGTCATTAGTTTTCTGTGAGATATGTCAAAGGAAAAAGTCACAGGATTCAAATTTAGATTCAGATTTATATTTGTAAACATAGGTTACAGGTACGTATTATCTTAATAATGTGAGTGCTTTCAATGTTGGTATTAAAGATCGAGTTAATTATTTCTTCATAATTGAATACTATTGTTACGAGCTTGGGGTTCGTGACAATAAAAACAGCCGATTAGTTAACCAAAAATGACACTTTAATAATCACCACTAATTATCACTTTAAACGCAGTAATTATAACACACAATCGCACTATTAAACACTTCACTTCACTTAAGTCGCAGTTGAAGATCGCTTCCGATGTATCGCTTGTATCGCCAATTCAATACTGACTCAGTCGCGAGCGATGCGCACCTTATATAGTCCCACAGTAATTTCCAGAACCTTGGAAATATCTTTCGGGAACATACCGGTCCCGACTGACTAGGTGTCGAAACATCGAGAATGTTCTAGCATCGAAAAGCCTAGAAAGATCGTGACCCAATTAGTTCCACTACTCGATACTAGATGGCGTTAGTAGTACGTTGTGTACCCGGCATTAATTCTGGCGCGTAACACTATAGTGCTTGTTATCTATTACTTGGAACTGCATTATTTGAAAAAAAAAAAAAACGGTTGCACCAGACTGGGTTAAAATTTCTGGAAACCATGAATGATCTTTTTGTCTTTTTGACAATCGTTATCAGTGATAACATATATGTATCACAATTTTAAAAAAGTAAGCCTTGAGACATTTCAACTTGCACTAGCAAAAGTTTTCGCTTCTATAACCACTTTTTAATTCTACAAAAATCAACACAAAACGAAAAATAAGACCTCACAAATGTTCACACCCTATAACTTTACAACGAAAACTGAAGATAGTATTTGATCTCCAAATGGAATTGGGATGGATCGAGTCGCGATCGCACCAGACAGACCTGTGATCAGAGCAGACGTCTGCGCTAGTACCTACTGATACTGCTATAACAATATTAGATTGTAATATTTCTGACGTCTCAAGTATTTAGTAATTTCCAGGGCAGGAATCTTCTAGTCAAGGTTATTTAATTTTCAGGATTAAATCTTAGCAATGTTAATTAAACAAAACGAGGGCCAATGTTGACAAGCGCATTTAATAAGGGAAAATGCTATTGTCGCAAAACCATTGCAAAATGAGATTCCGGGCTGTCGCTCAAAATTTCAAACACCTCTTCCTCTATTCTAAAGATCACCTGATGTCATGCTCAAAATGGAGTACCATTTTTTTTAGGGATGGAAAATCATCAAATGACTCCTTATCGAAGCGGGTCGAAGCGGGAGGAAATGTCAGACTCTTACCGACCAAAACCTTTTTTTTACTATTGACAGGCATACGTTTGACCACCATCTCACCTGATGTTAAACGATGATGCGGTCTAACGTGAAGCACGCTTGCCTAGAAGTAGCATTTTCACTCTTGACTTAAAGACTCCCAGGTTATAGTTA
This sequence comes from Ceramica pisi, assembly GCA_963859965.1. Classification (NCBI taxonomy): domain Eukaryota; kingdom Metazoa; phylum Arthropoda; class Insecta; order Lepidoptera; family Noctuidae; genus Ceramica; species Ceramica pisi. Next base: position 4,483,740 of record OY982530.1, read on the forward strand.
TCAGGAAACCTTCTTTTTGTGCAGATTGACTCATATCAAATTTTATCCGACCAGTATTGAGGAACCTGTAGCTCTGTCATTGGCCTCCACGACGTCTCTTGAAGCGGTTGTTTTCAAATTTTTTGTTTCGTGTTTTTAACTTCGACATTTCTTAAATTAATCTCTAATCAGCCCCACGTTATCCTCCATATTATCTAGATCTTCAAAAAAACCTATATCTAAGACCTCGACCCCGCCGCACGTCTTGCAAACTATCTGTATGTTAATTTTCTTTGTACGCGCATCGCATAATCCGACTGAACTTTATCCAGAATAAGTCTTTAAGATCACAAGACTTTCATTAAAATTCTTAGAAAGAAACGACTTTCGAGATTAGGTACCCCATATCAAGCTTTGGTAAATGTTGGCCCATTTTTGGTATTAGATATTATTATAAATAGACAGTTTTATTTATTTATTTAAAATACCGTATAACACCTTAACAGCTACAACGCCAATACGATATTCGTCAAGCGACTGATCCGCTTGGGGTCGCTTGACGAATGGAACCGGAGGTATAAGGAGGGTACAACAGCCTCAGTCACAAAGATCTTCTTCCCGGACGCGATTGATGCCTTCAAGATCGTCGCCAAAGTGAGGCCAACCGGGGTATTAACACAAGTCATGACGGGGCACGGTGGGTTCTCCGAATACTTGCACCGCTTCAAGTGTAAGGAGAACCCATCGTGCATCTGTGAGCCGGGTGTGCCGGAGTCCGTCCCGCACATCCTATTCCAGTGTCCTGTGTTCGAAAGGGAGAGGCGGGAATTAGAAATTAAACTGGAGACAGAAATAAGCATTAATAATTTTTACACATTATTTAAAAATAGTAAATTTAGAGAAACCATCCTAGAGTTTTGCACCAAAATTACAAATAGAATCATAAAAAGGAATAAAACTGTATGATCTATGCTTTCCTTATATAGTATCATATAACGCGATAAGCATGGAAAACAAGGTTTTAAGATATAGTAAATTCAAAATTGTTCGTAAAATAGTTCGTAGTCTTCAAAACATTTGGAAAATCTTTTCAGAATTTTTTTATAACATGAGTCTATTTCAATTAATTTGAGTTAAAGGTCTCTGACCATGTCAGGGGTCACTAGAAAGGCAGGAGTGGGTTTTAGCCGGTAAGAGTCCGGCACTGTCTCGGTCGTCTCACAGAGTGGGCGGCCGATTCGTCCATGAGGATTTCCCACTCCTGCCAAAACAAAAAAAAAAAAAAAAAACAAAAAAAACGCCAATACGATGTTACAACCACACCAAAAAAAAAAACAATCAAAATAAAATGAAGAATTAGAGAATTTATTAAGAACAAGTTTACAGACATAGTAAGCAGTCTAAAAGCAACAAGATATAATTAAAAAAAAAAATGGTTTCCAATTGAGTAACCCTAGACCTATAATTTATTTATCTATTTTGTAGGAGAACCAACAAGTATAACAAATGGTTAACAACAGTATAGGTAAGAGACAAAGAGCCAATTACAGGTTCTCACGGTTAAAAACAGAAAAAGTAGTAGAAATCTTAAGATCACTAGCAAGCACGATAGAAAAGAATATAAATATATAAACACGTATATAAGTTACAATGACAACAAAAATTTCAATAAAATACCATTTATTGGTTAGTTTTTTTTTTTTTCTTGAGGTAAAGGATAACGATGACCTAGTGAAAGTCGAAGGTAGCCGTTGGATGCGAATCGCACAGGACCGGTTGTGGCTACACTAGGGGCAGGCCTATGTCCAGCAGTGGGTGTCTTTCGGCTGATAAGATGATAAAACGAACATAAGATGAAACGTTAACGAACATAGAAATATAATAAGAAAGTTACAACATATAATGTAGCAGCTTTTTGTTCCAAAAACAGACCATTGCCTTGATTTCAATAGTAGTACTGTAGAAGAGAGATCCTTTCTGGGCATAATGTCGACTTTCACACAATTAGTTGATCCTCTCTAAAACTAAACAAGTATTCTTTCTTTTCTTTTTCTTACTTCTTTTTAAAAAAACGTTGCCCCACACTAGAAATTTGTCCTGTATCGTGGGTGCGTTTCACACACACAAACAGCCAGACCTGGAACAACTATCTGTAGGCCATACAAATATTTGTTCCGTGCGGGAATCGAACTCACGACACGCGACACAATAGTGTCCATCGCTCAACCACTGAACCGTGCCGTCAATATCATCAGTATTGTAACAAATGTATGAGAATAGTAATCTAGATCAAACAGATGATAAAATTCAAATCATGGATGTATTTCAAAGGATAAAGGAAGCAAGCCATCTCAGCTTACCCATAAGGAAATGTCGCAGAGTCGTAACCAGGTTACAGTCAACACATAAAATACTCGACAATGTCATACAGTCGTCCACTGAGGGTCTATTCTCTATGCTCTATTGTTATACTAGCAAGCGTTATGATTGTAGGGCTGTTGGCAACAAAGTGTAGCTGGAATTCGAATCAGTGGTAGAAATTGCGATTGTTTCCTTTTGCAGGTTTCGTTGTTATACGTAGATCACAATTTTAGGAACAAATTATAAGTGTGAGAACTGATTCTTAAATCTTTTGACTTTCAATTATTTGAATCCAAAATGATATACCACGCTTGCTAGATAGATTGATCTTCCTTCAAAGCAAGAGTAAACAGGCATCTTCTGGGCACGCTCGCTCCTTATCGCTTTCCATCAGGTGTGATTGTAGTCAAGAGTAAGCTAATTGCTTAAAAAAAAATCTGGATCACACAGGTCAATTACCAAAATTTTGACGACACAGTTGGCATAGTGGTTCAGCGATTGGCTACTGCAATGCGTGTCGTGGGTTTGATTCCCGCTCAGAAAAAGTGTTTGTATGACCGATAGATCATTTTTGCGAGTATGGCTGTTTGTTTATGTGAGTTTGTATGTTTGTAAACGCATCCACAATGCAGGAGAAATAACCTAAATGTGGGGGTAACGTTAAAAAAAACATTTTGGACCACAATTTATTTAAAATTTAAAAGTCATTGGATAAAAATAATTAGGATAAATGGCCTAAGCGAAGCACAAGCAAGCATGAACAATCTGACGCACATTACTTGGAAAACATAGGTAATGAGTTAAGATCGATCTTGCACTAAAAACGTGCCAGTCTTTTTTTTAAATCAAGTATTTTTTTTTTTTTTTTTTTTTTATTCAAAACGGGGAAACTCATGGCCCAAATCTCACCTGATGGAAAGTGATGATTAGGCCGAAGATGGAAGCGAGTTTCACCCGGAATCCTCTTACACAGAGGAACTGGCTTTCTTTCCTTCACATAATTTCACGTGCCACCCCTTGCCGCAACAAGCTACCATTATTTAGCCACGTTTGTGAAGTAAACCGGAGGAACGAGGGTTACAGCTAGTTTTTATAGCCACGGTCCGGCACCGGCTCGGCCACGGCTTTCATTGTCGGCCCATTCGAAGCCGCGATAAAGTTTATTGGACGTTATGACCATAGTTACGTTCTTCGAAGGTTACCTGCAAAAGAAAGGCTTTTTCTTTTCTTTTTTTGCAATTTTAAGGATATATGGTTTGCCTTGTTGGTGGGTCGGCTGTTACGGAGAAGTGTTGAGGTTTTTGATGTTGGTATTGAAATAATAAAAGGGTAAGGAATTGGGGTATAAAGGTAAAGTATGAGGTATTGAAATGTTTTATCAGGCAGCAAATGTCTTGCAAAAATAGAACGTTGGAGAAAATTGATGCAATAATATTGGATTCTAGAATCAACTATTTAAATATACTTTTTCGTTACTGACCAAGGTTCGGTTTTTCAATCGTCAGCTCACATTAGTATAACTCTCAAGTGTCTAAACACATTATGCCGAAGGTACGCGACGGAAGTTCCGCGGCAAATTTTACGTTTCAACGTATTCGGCTGATATGACACACCATAAGTGCCGAACTTACGCGGCAGAAATTCAGTTGTTCAACTTGGTGTGTATTCAGTGTCTCGAGAGCAGACGTGGCATCGTGTTGTGTTATCTAAACAGCCGGACAGACAGGCGCTCATTGAGACAGACGGATGATTGATCCATTAACACGATCGCGGCTCAACCGCGATCGTTAATTTTTCTGAATCAACCATGTTGTAGGCAACTACCTATGTTTTTTAATTTCGGCGTAGTGTGTCATCAGTAATTCAAATACCTAGCATTGCAGGCGGAATCTTTCCAAACTTCAGTCGCGTACCTTCGGCATAGTGTGTTTACACACTTAGGAAGAAAAATATCTGTTTGACAGCTTTTGTATAAAAAATATCGCAATGGGTCATATTTGTTTGAATATTGAAAATTCAGTCCTTGGAATAGTTAATTGCTTTTCAGAGTTTTTAATTAAGAATTTCATTAGCGAGTAACATCAACTGCATAACACAGTTGAATACCAAAATAAACATTCCATAATTATAATATCGACAACAAAATACGAAAATCCAATTTAAAAATGGAAAACAAACAAAATGCAATCATATCTCACGTCTACATCTCAACAAGCAAAAATTGTACGGAGAAAATCGTGGAAAAACAATTCATTTTTCCGAAAGCATTTATTATTTACATGCATTTTACAATTTTCAGTCGACAAAGGCTCTCCCGCTAGGGGGCGCTGCGGAAGTGACGTCGGTGGGATCGGAAGTCGACGCTCCCGCTTGCCTGAAAACCTAGTAGGACGTTGGAAGTTGGAAGCATTTTCACAGTTTTAAAATACTCGTATACATTTTTTTGCATCCATTTTGTTTTACTTTTGAATGGGAAAGGAGTATTTAATTTGTTAAAATGGGTTCTAGAATAACTTTAATTTCGGAAGTCGGTGTTTTTATTAGTTTCTTCGTATTTTGACACCGACTTCCGAAATAAAAGTTATTTTTTACTTTGTATTGTTTTTTTTTTGGAAGGTGGTTGTATTTTTTTTGTAAAAAGTTTTTTTATTTTTCACTTTTTAGTGGTACCCCACACCTAACAACACCACTGCAAAATCGCAGAAAAGCAAAATACGCAATTTCGATAACTTGGATGATATAAAACTATCATCTAAGTAAACGAATTCCAGCTATTTCGATTTAAAATCCAAAGTTCGTAACCGAATTTCATAAAATTTAAATAGGACCAATCTGCAAGTATACCCTTTCAGATAAAACAAGAATTTTTCAAATTGGTTCATAATTGTCGGAGTTATGAGGTAACAAACATAAAGAAAATACAACCGAATTGATAACCTCCTCCTTTTTGGGAAGTCTTTTTTTTTCAAAGATTATAAAAAAAAAAAGGTTTTTGAGTTTTCAGCTACTGTGTAAAATCTTTAATGGAAAAATATGAGATTACGATGAATGGATCAGCAAGGACGATTATTATTTTTAAAAGGTTAAAGATTATCAAAATGTAAGTATGTTTTGAGAAGTCATTTTTACACGTTTTTTTATGATCAAACATTGTACCTACCTATAAGTGATTCTAAGAAACGTTAAATTTTATCAACAAAGCTTCTTTCTTCATGGGACCGTTGACACATCTCGAATAACACAATAAGATATTATTAAATTACAATGTTTACAGTATCTACATTATGTACAAACGCATAAAAAAAAAACAAAATAAATCATTAAGATATTTTTTACAGCTCTGAGATATGAAAATCCAGTTATAAACGAAAGCTGCATGTAATTGTAAAGCGTTGAAATAAAAATATCAAAGTAACATAGGTAATCCAATTTCACGAAACAAATTTGTCATTTCCACTACAAAACTTTGTAATTGTATAACAAAAGACTCTACAGTGTTGCCGACACAAAAAATAGAACATAAATTCCCGAACTTTTTTTATACGAAAAGTATAAATAGGATTTATGCAATAACAACAGTGGTTAATTTGGACTCATGATTTTTCTATTTGTTTTTATTGTGTTTATTTATTTTTGTTTAACTTTGTAAAGCGTTGGATGCTTTGTAAAGATTTTTTTTGTGTATGAAGTATTAGTTTGATACCTGGTTCCTGAGGTACTTTATCAGTAGTTATCGATCCGTTAACCATTAACCAACCAACTAAAACCTCAAAAACCATATCATATTTATTTTGCAAATAGGTTACATGTAACTCTTTTGTGCGTCAATATTTTTTGGTCGTAACATTATTCTAGATGAGTACCCTGACTGACTACCCTGCGAAGAAACACCGAAACAAACTCAGAGGTCATAGTCGTATATTGAGTATGACTGTGTCGAATATTAGAAAGTTCAAGATAAATGATAATACAATGCGGACCTTTACAGTAGACTACGATTTTATACTTCCAAATAGAAAAAAAAAACACTCCAAAGTAAAAAATATTTTTTTTTTACTTTGTAGTGTTTTTTTTTTTATTTGGAAGTCTGTTGTGTTTTTTGTTTTTTTCTATTTTTCACTTTTTACTGGTACCCCACACCTAGCAACACCACTGTAAAATCGCAGGAAAGCACAATACGCAATTTCGATTACTTGGATGACAAAAAACCATCATCCAGGTAAACGAATTCCAGCTATTTCGATTTAAAATCCAAACTTCCTAACCGATTTTGATATAATTTAAATGGGACCAGAATTTTTCAAATCGGTTCATAAATGACGGAGTTATGAGGTAACCAACATAAAATAAAATACAACCGATTTGAGAACCTCCTCCTTTTTGGAAGGCCGGTTAAAAATGAAAATCTATGTCATTAACAAAAGCCTAGATTTCAAGTTTGTTAAGAAAACTCCAAAACCTGATAGACTGAATATAGATCTTATCTCAAAATCCCTACCCGTATACATTGTGAAGGTCAGGTTCACCAAGGAACCAATTTAATTTACCAAAAACAGTTCCCGAAAAAAAGGTCCAAGAAAACGAAAAAGAATTTCGTTCAAAACATTCGCCCGAACTGTAAAACGTGAAAACCTTCCTGTTTCTCACAAACTTTAAAAAACATTCTATTATTAAAACTAAAACCAAAACCTCATTTTCAGTAAACAAAAGAGCGCGGAAATAAAAGAACGCAATCCTTGTTGGCTGTCAGAAAAAATGTTAATTTCTTTCGGATTGGCGATTTACAAATAAAAACTTCTCGGTTTGGGCCCCAAAGTTGGGACAACTTGTGACGTAGTACTTTCGAGCATAATTATTTGGGACGGAGTCTCTCGAATGAATCGTGAGTGATTCCATTATGGCGTTACATTGGTTTTTTTTCGAATTATTACTGGATTTAAATAATGGATGGAGTTTGTGTTCTGTTTATTAGATTGTGTTTTGTTTTTTCTTCGAAAATGTGTTGTGATAATTTGTGAGTTTATGAGTTATCGTGATGAGAAAAAATAATAATTACAGAGCTACATAAGTTCTTGTGGTGATGCGAAGAATCTTCTTAAATACTAACTTTCTTTCTTGTGCTGGTGTGTGTTGTTCTTGTGTTTCACTTGTGATCGAGCATCCACAAGCCTTGACCAGTTCTTTACTATTTACATCTTAGGAAAACTAAAACCTAATAGTCTCAAAGGACAGTTTAGTGCTTAAGAAGTCTACAAAGTCTTTGCTGGGCGAAATGTACCGAAACTTTTGCAAATAAAATAAATTAAACGGGTCAAGTGCGAGTCGGACTCGTAAACGCAGAGTTTCCTACCATTAACCGATAAAATCACGTTTCTTTATTTTGCGGAAACAGAAATAAAACTGAGTGAAAATTTCGAATGTTCACGTATATCCATTCATGAGATTCACTCTGTGAATAGACACAAGAACAATGGACCACGCAAGTTTAATAATAAGGTTCCATTGGTTATGCTTTGGGCACGGAACCCAAAAAAGTAGATAATAGATACTTATCTACGTCTCGGCACATTAAGCCTGGATTCAGTTCCTTCTTTATGTCTCTAAATGATCTTAGCTTAAGCCTATTTTTTTTTCTCATTTGCAAGCAAAGGGATAATGCCGGACCTAGCTGAAAATGAAGGTTCAAGATGTAAAATCACTTTAATAGTTTTACATAAAGGGAATTAATAATACGTGTTGCTGTTACCATATCATTTAAAAAATTGCACACACGAATACAATACGGTGAATCAGTTACTTGAATATTTGACCATTTCAATAGTTTTACTTTTTATTGGCATATTTTTGAAGCCATCCAAATTATCAAAAGACAAAAAATCTTATGTCTGAATGTCTGTTTAATTATACTATATTGTAAATCATGCCTTAGGCCACGTTTCCTTGTTCAACCAGGAGGCCAATCGCGCTAATTTTAAAAGTTTAGGTCCGCTTGCAATTCGTTTCCAATTCAGTTTTAGTTATGATCTAATTTCGATTCACCTGTAAGGAATTTGGTATCGCGCTAAAGTTTAATTAAACTTCAACCAAACTTGCGTCAAAACTATATCGTAACCTTTACAAATATTTTCGTATTTTCCTTCAAAATCCAAACAACACAACGCGAACGATTGAGAAAAAGTCACGAAAAAGTAGCACTGTTTCAACTTTTTGTTTGACAGCGGTAACGTTACAGTTGTGATGCAGTTGCGTTCCAAGTTTCTGTCAAACGTTTAGCGCGATACGGAATGTTTAAAAAAGTTGTAAAATGGCTACAGTTCAGTTGCGTTCCAGCCGAATTTTATTAGCGCGATTGCCCTCCAGCTCGCATTACACAGCCGAGAAATTATGCGATCCATCGCTCGTTCGTACCCCGCAATGTAAATAAACTTGTAGTTGTAGATGCCATGAAAGACGAGTAGGTAACTCATGAGGGTTGAGAATAAAAGATGTGTAGGTACATATGACCCAATAAAAAGATCGACCATAAACTGAAACCTCTTTCAACCCTTGCACAAAAAGAAAATAACAACACAACTGGAACTCAGTACACAAGCACGCCCTACATTCAGCTTCATCGTTGAAATAATTCAGTAACTTCTGATGGGCTCTCATTAGCCGCTGTCATTTATCATTTCTGCGCCCCGTCACTGTGCTGGGGTAAACTTTGAGAATCACAAAGACATTTGACATGTATACTGAGTGGAAAATTCTATATATCCGCTGTGTCACCCCGCGGGGTTCTAAATTGGAAGAAGTTTGAGTAACGCTGAATTGTTCAATTTGATGCGTAATAAGTTGTACGAAGCGATGGTAATTTTATTTTGTGTAAGTTTATGTTTGTTTAGGGGTTTATTTAAATTGGCTTATTTGACTAGTGTGTGGTATTTATTTTTTAAAGATGAAGAGGGCGGATGTACCTATCATGTTTTTCACCAGAGCGCCATTGAGAGGTTATACATAATTACATTTTGTGGTCAAGGTCAAGTTTACGATTGTGGCATGTACAGATGCTAGCACATCAAACTACTCGAAACTGTCAAATTTTCCCCATCAACCTCGAACTTAGTACTTTAGCGATAAAGTTGAAAACTTATTAAAGAAACTAGCTTCTGCCAGCGGCTTCGCCTGCGTGATCCATAGGAAACATATTAGCGGGATAGAAAGTAGCCTAGGTGTTATTTCATGAAGATCCTTTCAGGCATTCTGATGTAAGAGAGTAACAAAGATCCATCAATTCTCACAAAATTTTTGCATTTATAATATTAGTAGGATATGATTTAAAAGATTTTTGTAGCTTGATAATAATGCTGGCGTCTGTATCTTAAGGCGAGGTTGCAGTACTGTGTGTTTTGACGAACAACAGCGACTGTCCGGCGAGCGAAATAATGCCTAAATATTGATTGTTTTTTCTTCTTGGCGAAAACTGATAAAGAAATAATACAACACGTATATATATTCACGTGATGCCTCACAAAACTGCATTATACGCAAAAAGCTTTCTGGGAATGGCTCCAAAAATTTTTAATAAGATACCCATGACTTTATGAGCTGAGAAGGATGATGTCAAATTTAAAAGAATGCTTACAGATTTTATGGTTAACAAGGCATACTATTCCATTGGTGAATTTTTATCGAACGATTTAAAAAAATAATAATTGGGTTTTTGTTTGTGTGGGTCATATATTGTCCGATTTGTTTAAACTCAATTATATGTATTTTAATATTATGTATTTTAATTTTAGTAATAATTATTTAATGTGTCTAAAATTTGTACGCCTTTTAGGTTAAACATAGCGATCCTGACATTAGAAAAAGAACCTATTATTGTACCTATGTTTTGCAAATATAATAATAAATAAATAAATAAATAAATATGGTTTCAACATTTACTTCAAAATAAAAAGCTCTATCTCTTGATATAATTTTTATATATATTCGTGATAAAATCTCTTAGCAGTACACGTTTAAAATTGTAATTTAGTGTCATGTTTGATAAAAAAGTATCGAGCCAATCATTCTAAATCGCGTTTCTATCTTTACGATTTACTTGAGGGTATGTTCAATTTTTATGTAATGATTTTTATTTATTAAAAAACTCATAATTAATTAGATTTTCAGACGTTCAAAAACCTTAAAAAGTACTGCAACCCCGCCTTAATATTGACTATCAATTCTGTTTTTCATTTGAGGTTACATGCTTTTCTACAAGCATTTTATTTCCTCTTTCTTTTACACTCAATTTTAAGCACATTTTTTCCTTTACTGACCATAATTATTTTGAGGGCTATTTTCAGAGACTGGGTGATATGACAGGTTTGACTCACACAGAGAACAAACTAATATTTTTATACGCTATTTTTTATACTTGACACAACCAATTTCCTATATTTATCCTCGACTTCCTTAAACATTTTCGTTTTATATTCTTTATAGGACAACATCGGCATCGGCGCGGGATTACGTAAAAATATTTTTTTATTGACACACACCGACCGATTGGATTGACAAATACGAACCAATAAACAAGTTACTACGATGTGCGCGGACATATGGACATGAAGGATGACGGGATTGTGCTTTATAAATGACTGAAATGATCGATTGTCCTACGTAGGTACGACTTTTGTATGAACTAAAGCTGCAGTGTGATTCTGTAAAACTCTCACCATGTAATTTTGGGTGAGGTGAACATGAAATTAGTGGTGATTTCATAAAAATAGAAAAGAAAGAAAGAAAGAAAGAAAAAGAGTTTATTTGCGGTCAGTATGAAGCGTTATTATATACAAAACGGGGAAACTCTTGGCCCAAATCTCACCTGATGGAAAGTGATAATTAGGCCGAAGATGGAAGCGAGTTTCACCCGGAACCCCCTTACACAGAGGAACTGGCTATCATACCTCTAACTGTCGCAACACAACAATGCCGTTAACATTGTTGTTATGGCGACAGACTTAGACTTAGTGGTGGTAGCTTGCCAGGCGGACTGAGAACAAGTCCTACCACCAACCAAACCGAGCAAAAAATTTGCCTCCGCTGGGGGTTTGACGACACGGTTGGCGCAGTGGTTGAGCGATTGACTGCTGCGCAGCATGTCGCGGGTTCGATTCCCGCACGGAACAAATATTTGTACGACCTACATGTATTTGTTCCGAGTCTGGGTGTTTTTCTATCTATAATATGTATGTATTTACAAAAAAAAAATGTATATAAGTAGTTTATCAGCCATCTCGTTACCATAACACAAGCATTAGATTGCTTAGCTTGGGACTATATGGCGTTGTGTGAAATGTCCAAGGATATTATATTATTAGTATTCCACAAAAAATAATGAAACTTACACCACGTAAACGTCGTTTACATGCTGATCGCGTTCAATTACATTGATGAGATCTGCCTTTTAATGAGCAACAGCGTTTATTTGTCACGTTTCATTACAGAAAAAAAAAATCTACGTCCACCACTCACACAATCGAAGCAAGTAAAAAGGACTGCTACTAAAATAAACCAAAAAAGTTCTTCTCGAAATTTTTCAGAGCAGTAGGTATGTCCCAAAACACTTGAGCGCGTCCTACCGCTCTCGGTAAATTCAATTCCGAGACTTAATCATAAAAGTTTTTGAATAAACAATGTGCGAATCGAATAACATTCCACTTACTTAAGCCCAAACTTATAAAAGTTACTTGTAGGATGAAAAAAAAAGATAAATATTTATGATTGTGGACTGTTTCTTTTTGTTACATTATCTTAGAACACTTTTTAATACTAACGGTTTGAGAACAGGTGGCCCAAGTCTTAAAAATTGGTTACAATATATACTAATGGGATTGCTGATACCTTACTAATCCTAAAGATAAAATTTCAAATACTTGTACGTGTTACGCACGTTGCTGTATTATGTTCCCGGAGCTCAACATTTTCAAAGCGTGAACAAGGCACTCGTTTTTTTTTTCGTGCCTACAGTTTACAATGACTGGACACGGGGCGAGAATCCGCTGAATAAGATGCACAAGAACGGTCGGCCAGTGATCGTCTTTCGAATGATGATGCTACATCACTATTTTACATCATAACAAAAGTCACCTCAAAATACTCCGTAACAACTCTTCTAATTAAACAAAATACTCCATTTTCAATTACGCTAGCACACGTTACCTTGTCTACAAACATGCTTACATAGACATACCTGGAAATGCACACATAATTACGTACATTCGCGTAGACAAGTGAGCACATACATTGTACACGTACAGTCGTGCACTACGTTTTCGTAAACAAGGCTGGGTACAGAACAGCGTCAACAACGTTGTTGATACTGCCTTAAAGCCACGTACGTGTGTATTAGGCTTAAAGATTGCAGAGCCTAATGCAGTCTGTGTAGCTGCAGTTGGCAGGGTAGAAAATGATTATGTAGCTGGTTTGTCGAGATCAAGTACAAGTGTAGGCTTTAAGCGATGTCCTCGGTCGGACAACTGAGATATTATGTAGTGGGGATTTGTAGAGAAAATTATTTGTAGGTATTTAAGGGGCGGTCCGGAAACCAAAACGATCGTATTTACGCGCATAACTTCGTAACGGCTGATCCAAATGGGATAATTCTTTAATAGTTGTGTTCGTAATTGTCAGGGCGAGGTTTGCAAGAAAATTGTGAAAAAACGAAACATCCGATTGGAGCCAGGTTAGGACACTATCGACAGAGAATGCATAGCCAAAACTACTGGAAGCTGCACGTAGGGTCCTTGGGGAGTTTAGGGGAACTCTAAGAGAGGATTTCCCGAAATTCCTACGGGAACGGGTAAAATCAGGATATGCGCGTACGAAGTCGCGGGCAAAAGCTAGTTTCTAATTAACGAATCTTCCTAACGACCTTATGGCCTCTTTTATAATGGGCTTGTGTCCTGAAAAAATCTAATTAGTCTGCAAGTTAGATTATCAAAAAATATTTGACCCGTATTTTTTCTTTTGTTACGGGAAACAAAATTGCCGAAGTTACGACGCTTTTAAAATTCTCAATACGTCACGCCCTGGCATAATTTTAAGCGGGTCGTGACGTCACGAGCCCCCACTCCCGAGTTTTGGTGCGTTTTATCTTTGTCAACATTGATTGATTTACTAAAACAAAAAATACGTGTCCATTATTTTTCAATACTCTAACTGACGCGGACGGACTAAATAGTTTTGCAATTTGTGGATGATGGAAACTAGCCTATTGGCCTATTGCCACATAACTGCCTTTAATCATTTGAATAAATAAATTCATTTCAAACTTTATTCACCCCAGTTATTTCATGAGATTCCAATATTTCACATTCCATCGGAATTGCATTCAAGCGATGCAATTCCGATTACTCGATCAAATTTCAAAAGCTCGTAACAAATAATATTTGCTATTTAAAATCACGTAATTGACGAATCAATGGGCAAATGAAATCTGCAATAATAATGGCAGGATCTACTGTTATGTTGGTATGTCAATGTGTGTGTATTTACGTAATTTTAATTAAAACTAAATAAGTAGTGGGTACTAATAAGATTATTCTGCAAAAGCCGAACCTTCATTTCAGAAGTCGGTGTTTTTGGTTTAATACCTTCGTATTTTAATACCGACTTCCGAAATAAAGTTTTTTTTTATACTTTGAAGTTGATTATATTTTATGTAAAAAAGTTTTTCATTTTTCACTTTTCAGTGGTGGTAGGTAGTACTTGGTCTACACAGTAATTGAAATAAGCAATAATGCTCATAAAATCAAAACCACTGCGCGAAACTGAATTAAATTTTTACGGGATCAAATGGCAAGCAAGCCGCATCGAACGAACACAAATCGGATCAGGGGGGCTACTCTCTAAGCCCGTTGTCCGTAGTTTCGGGCTTAGTTGCGGGCGTATTCTACTCAGTATTAATTACGGACTTACTATTAGTTCCAAACCCGAACTAAAAATGAATGAGAACACGATTTCACAGCGACTTCCAATAGTGTTGACATTAATTCTTATTGGTTAGGTAATACGGAGCAGAATACGCCCGCAACTAAGCCCGAAACACGGACTTCGGAATTAAAGAGTAGCCCCCCAGAAACCTCGTAGTAATACCGATTACTAAAAACATAAAAAATACCCGCCGAATTTAGTGAGAACCTCCTCCTTTTTTGGAAGTCTGTTAAAATAATTTAAAATTCTATATTCTAGCTATCAATCCAAACAATCAATGCTGAATAACAGACCACTTCAGGATTACTCCAAAAAAGTTTTGACGGTGAGAAGTTTACAGAATATACCGACTATTAGATTGATACCTCACTTCAAGTGCACTTCACCGAAGTGATTTCAAGGAGAGGTTTTTCAGAATCGACCGACTGAAGAACAGTGCCCCCCCCCCCATATTTCTAACTATATCATCTTTTACACAGTCTTTCGCTACTTTGGACTTCCTGGACTCTTGTTTTAAAAATGTAGATAGTTGATATATGCGAATCCGAAGTCATGATAAGCATTAATTTCAAAGCAATACTCGTTATTTTCTCTTTAAAAGAAGCAGCCTATTTTTTTAAGGGTGGGAATTCATCAAATGACTCCTCCCGCTCTGGGTGTAGCAGAAGAGAGTTTAAGACTCTTACTGACTAAAACAAATCCGTGTTCCTCCTGGTGAACTTTACGTTCCAGGGCCTCGGTGACTCTTTCGAACAAACAAGCCTGGCAGAAGCAACCTACACCCATTTTTTTAGGGATGGGAAATCATCATTAATGACTTCTCCCGCTTTAGGCGGAGCGAGATGGAGTGTCAGACTTTTACAGACTAAAACCCGTCCATGTTCCTTCATTGCCTTTTGGGTTTCGGAGCCGCGGTATCTCTTTCGAATAGTCCTGCAACTCCGGCAGGCGTAGGCCCTTTCGGGCCCCTCTGTGTGCTGCCGTCGATACGGTCTGTCGTCATAAGACGGACAGAGGCGAGCTACCCATACCTCACCAACCACAGGCCCGCGCCAACAGGCAGATTTCACGAAAGATATATAAACCAAGACTTCGGAGAGTAATAAAAGTTTTACAACAGCAGTCAGTATTATACAATCCACAGAAAATAACGTTTTCAAACTGAAAGAAACAAAGCTTATAAGCCGCTTACGGAGATGCAAGCAGCTCAGGCTTCCATTTTGTTCTCTAATAGTCGATTGGGGAAAAAGAATCCAATATACGGACGACTGAAAATGAAAAATGATTTTTTGAAGTAAGAACGGATCTGATTTTTGGTTCGGCAAAATAAGTATTATTTGTTGATGTATTTTAAAAGGTTTAAATACAGGCGTTGGTAAAAACAATTCTTACCGTTCCTTATTTTTTTTTATTATTATTTTTTTTTTCGAACAAAAAGTATTCATATTGTTGTTAGTAACACTTATAACTATGTTGGTAAAACTTTTCTTATCTCAACTAATGAAATAAAATAAAACTACTGCTTTTAAAATAAAACTATTGTAAATAATAGTTTTATTTTAAAAGTAGTAGTTTTGTTTAAGTATGACTAATTGATCTATATGTATATAAATGAATCCCTATTTACCTTGGTCATCGCATCACGCGTGAACGGCTGCACATATTTTGCTAATTCTTTGTCTGTTGTGTTTGTTATTGTCAGAAGAAAAAATTAAGAAAATTGCCAGTTGATGGTAAACGATAAAACTTGAAGGACCAATTGATATTACTGTGAAAGACATCTGCAAGAAAATAAACTAAGTTTTCACTTAGTCCTGGAGCCTTACTATGATGTTTCCTATGTTATGGCTATTATGATTTCGTTCTGAAAATGGGCTACTGCTGTTCGTCCGTAACAGCTTCGTCTCTCTCTGACACCCGAATCATTACGGTTCTGCGAGGTCTCAGTAGGTATTTACATTTAAAATACTGGTATTTAGCTGCATCTGGCTTTGTTCGGATTGGTTTTTTAACCGACTTTCCAAAAAGGAGGAGGAAGCTCTCAATTCGGATGTTTGTATTTTTTATGTTTGTTCGGGCATAACTCCGTTGCTTGCCAACCGATTTTAAAAAATGATTTTTTGTTGGAAAGGGTATACTTCCCAAATGGTCCCATGATAAGGAAACCAGGATCTGATGATGGCATCCCTGAGAAGTCGAGGGGAACTTTCGAAAATCGTATGGTATCGATTTTGCAGTGGTTTTGTTAGGTGTGGGGTACCACTAAAAAGTGAAAATAAAAAACTTTTTACAAAAAAAATACAACCGACTTCCAAAAAAAAACACTACAAAGTAAAAAATAAGTTTAACTTCGGAAGTCGGTGTCAAAATACAAACAAACTAACAAAAACACCGAGTTCCGAAGTTAAACTTATTTTTACTTTGTAGTGTTTTTTTTTGGAAGTCGGTTGTATTTTTTTTGTAAAAAGTTTTAGTCTAACTGGAAACCAATCCTAACAACTTTGGGAATAGTTAGGCCAATTGATTGAGTAGCAGTAGATTGATGTCCTAGTATACAAAACATTTTTAGAGTTCCGAACATCCAAAAAAAACGGAAAACTTATAGGATCACTCGGATGTCGGTCTGTCTGTCCGTCCGTCACAGCCAGTTTTCTCTAGATCGACTGGACCGATTCTGTTGAAATTAGGTATACATGTGGACTCTTGTGACCCCAACGCTTACGCTTATATAAATAAATAGAATAGAAAACTCAAATAAAAAAAAAATCAATCAAATATTTAGGGGTCAAATTAGAAAATGTAAAAAAGTTTTTTCAAACTGTATCGTGTGACATATGAAATGAAAGGGCTTACTGTGAGAGTTCTAATTATATTTTCTCCTTAATGTTTAAATCAATAGTTTCGAAGTTTTTCAATAAATTAGACTAAAATGACTTTTCCCCCTACCCTTATCTCCAAAACAAATGAGCTTAAAATTTTGAAAAAAATGCAGATAATAGTTCTATATCTAAAGATTAAAACCTATAAGAAGTCTCTTAATTAGGTTTTCCTCTAAAATAACAAGTTAAAAAAAATGTTCGGAGCCTTGCACGCAAGTCCGACTCAACTTGGCCTGTTATTTTTTCTGTTCTTTCTCAAAATTCCTGCATTTCACCATTACCGATGCCTTTTTAGGGTTCCGTAGCCAAATGGCAAAAACGGAACCCTTATCGATTCGTCATGTCTGTCTGTCTGTCCGTCCGTATGTCACAGCCATTTTTCTCCGAAACTATAAGAACTACGCTGTTGAAATTTGGTAAGTAGATGTATTTTGTAAACCGCATAAAGATATTCACACAAAAATAGAAAAAAAAAAAAACAATAAATTTTGGGGGTGCCAATACTTAGAACTGAAACTCAAAAATGTTTTTTTCATTGTACCCATACGTGTGGGGTATCTATGGATAGGTCTTCAAAAATGATATTGAGGTTTCTAAGATCATTTTTTTCTAAACTGAATAGTTTGCGCGACAGACACTTCCAAAGTGGAAAAATGTGTGTCCCCCCCCTTAACTTCTAAAATAAGAGAATGATAAAACTAAAAAAAATATATGATGTACATTACCATGTAAACTACCAGCGAAAATTGGTTTGAACGAGATCTAGTAAGTAGTTCTTTTTTAATACGTCATAAATCGTATATCGCAACTTCTGCTTACGGAACCCTCAGTGCGCGAGTCCGACTCGCACTTGGCCAGTTTTTTCTAAACTGAATAGTTTACGCGAGAGACACTTCCAAAGTGGTAAAATGTGTCCCCCCCCCCTTAACTTCTAATATAACAGAATGATAAAACTAAAAAAAATATATGATGTTTAATACCATGTAAACTACCAGCGCAAATTGGTTTGAACGAGATCTAGTAAGTTTTTTTTTAATAGGTACGTCATAAATCGTAAATCGCTAATATACCTACATATTGGTACGGAACCCTCGGTGCGCGAGTCCGACTCGCACTTGGCCGGTTTTTCAATTACGTAAGTTAAGGTCGGCTTCCACTCTAACTAGATAGTTGAATACAATTTTGAAAATATTTTCAATTGAACGCAAACCCACGAAAAAACTGTTAACTCGCTATTAAACTGACGTTTTGCCCGTTGATATGCAAATCCTCACCCCTGAATATCGACGCCAGTTTGTCATCCGTGCTTTATTAGCCAATGAGATATTATGGCGCTTTTCAAATTCTCGTTGATAAAACTATTGTTAGGTTTATAGGCCTTGTTTTAACTTTGGCTTTTATATTTAACTAGCTGACCCGCGCAACTTCGTCTGCGCCACATTTTCCATTAATGCTCAGTTTCTTTTTGTAGCGTGATGATATATAGCCTAAAGCCTTCCTCGTTAAATGGGTTATCTACCACTGAAATAATTTTTCAAATCGGACCAGTAGTTCCTGAGATTACCCCCTACATACAAACTTACTAACAAATGTTACCTCTTTATAATATTAGTATAGATTTAATTAGAAAATATTGTTTATTTAATTCATTCATTTATTTATTATAAGACAACTTTTGGTCCACAGTAGCTGTTAGTAATACTTAATACTATGTTAGTAAACTTAAAATTTTAAAATACAAAATGAAGGCCCCTTATATTTGTTTAATGAATTAATTAAATTTACTGAGAATTAATTGACAAGAAATAAAATCACAAAAATAAAATTAAAAAAAAAATGGATAAAAATAAAAATGTCACTTAATAAAATAAAAAAAAATAAAAAATGTCAATAAATTAAAAGAAAATGACACCAAACATAGTAACAGCAAATAAATTTTGGTATGTCTAATAAAAATCAAAACAAATTATCTACATACATAGGTACCTAAAAGTTACCTGCCCCATGACTGATTCATTGGTGCATGTAAAGCCTGCCAATGCACTTAATGTCATTAATTAATGGTGCTTATTACTAATTTTTTTTACCTAAGATGGGTTTACTCTTGACTCTAGTCTAGGTCAGTGGTGACAAAGACAAAGTTGTCCATGGAATGAGCTTACCCAAAAGATATCTGTTCAACTTTGAAAGTTCAGGGCTGAATGCGTTCGGAAACACGTACAGTGAAGTCACAGGTAGAGAGTTCCACTCCCTTGCTGAGCGCATTATACAAGACGTTTGGAAAATCTTAGCGAATTGGTGGAATAGCAACAAGGTAGGGATGGTAACTTACAGTGCGTCTAGATGCCGACGGTAAAAAGGGACTGGTGGGATGAGAACGTGGAGTTTTTGGGCACACTCATCAAAGTGCAATTTGTACGAGACCGACAAGCAGGCGAACTTGCAGCGATAAGCCTAGCTACAATGCTTGGCATCCACCAGTTTTGTGTCGCCACTGAGCCTCTTAGCTTTGCGTTCCACCAAGTCAAGCGCGGCAAGTTTGTATTAGCAACTGGGTTGTAATGCCCAGATTTCAACTGTCTCTGTGGTCGAGTGGTTTAGGCGTTTGTCTTGTGACCACGGGAAGCATACTTTGTAAAGTTGTTTACAGTTAGGTTAGGACATTGCAAGCTTGAACACCTGACTGTCTGATAAAAAGTTGCTTCCGTGCTTTGGAAGGCACGTATAAGCGGGTAGTCCCAGCCGCCAAATGGCGGTCGTCAAATAAACCCCTTTTCAGAGGCCCTTGAGGTAGTTTATAAATTCTGACACTAGGGTGTGTGGGATCGTTAAACCTTACTATCCACACGATAAGAAGTGGCCAGCTAGGTGGTAGCTACTTATAAAATACTGGTAGGTAGCATCCAGCTAAGCTGGAAGCCGACCCCAATATAGTTGGGAAAAGTCTAGGCAGATAGTTCGCTTACTTTTTTCTTAACCTTGCCCCACACTAGGATACTCCTGTATCTTGGGTTTGTTTGCAAACATGCAAATTCACATAAACAAACAGCCAAGCCTAGAACAACTATCTGTAGGCCATACAAACACTTTTTCCGTGCGGGAATCGAACCCGCCACACGCAGTGCTGCAGTTGATCGCTCAACCAATCGTGTCGTCAACAAAATGTGCATTATGTTTTGATACATTTATACGTTAGGCAAGACCGCTTGCATTCCGGCCCGTGGTGTTGCTCGACGAGGTGGGCAAGCTCTTCGAGAGAGTCATTGCGAGCCGCCTCGCCGGGCACCTAGCGGGAACGGGGCCGGATCTTGCGGACAACCAGTTCGGTTTCCGCAAGGGGCGCTCTACGGTGGACGCCGTCATGCGCGTCAGAGCCCTCACGACGGGGGATGCGGTCTCCCGGGGTGGTGTTGTCTTGGCGGTGTCTCTCGACATCGCCAACGCCTTCAACACCATGCCCTGGAGCTGCATTGGGGAGGCACTCCGGTATCATCGGGTGCCGACCTACCTTCGTCGTGTGGTCGGGGACTACCTGTCCGACAGGGCAGTTATCTACCCTAGTCACAGCGGAGAGTGGAACCGGCGAGAGATGTCGTGCGGTGTCCCACAGGGCTCGGTTCTGGGGCCGCCCCTGTGGAACATCGGTTACGACTGGGTGCTGCGAGCCGACCTCCCTAGTGGCGTCAGCGTCATTTGCTACGCTGACGACACGCTGGTGCTGGCACAAGGGGGGTCGTACGTGGAGGCGGCCGACGCTATGACACGCGGGGTTGCGATAGTCGTTGAGCGGATCCGGCAACTGGGTCTCGAGGTGGCGCTGCACAAGTCCGAGGCCATGTGTTTTCATGGCCGAGGCAATGCGCCACCGTCGGGATCCTTGCTGACGGTAGGAGGGGTTTCCATCGGCGTCGAATCGACGCTGAAATACCTGGGGCTCGTCCTGGACAGCCGATGGAACTTCGTGGAGCATTTCCGACGTTTGGTCCCCAAACTGGAGCGGGCCGGCGCTGCTTTCAGGCGGCTCCTGCCCAACCTGGGGGGACCGAACGCCTCCTGCCGTAGGCTATACGCGGGGGTCGTGCGGTCCTTGGCCCTTTACGGGGCCCCGGTGTGGGCGCGTTCATTGAGGCAGCGTGCTGCGAACCATTTGAACGCGCCCCAAAAGGTGGTGGCCCTCAGGATGACACGAGGGTACTGCACGATCTCGCGCGAAGCGGCGGGTCTCCTTGCTGGATTGCCGCCATGGGATCTGGAGGCGGTGGTCCTCGCGCGCCTGCATGATTGGCGCGCGGAGGTACTAAGCCGGGGGGAAACTCCGCTGCCGCGGCAAATTGTCGCGCAGCGGACGAACTTCCGGCGCGATCTCATGGCGTCATGGAGACGACGACTATCGCAACCCAACGCAGGGCACGCCACGATAGCGGCGGTAAGTCCCCTCTTTGAGGAGTGGCTTGAGAGGCGCCACGGCGTCCTCACCTACCGCCTGACGCAGGTCCTCACCGGACATGGTTGTTTCGGGAGGTTCCTGCACCGAATCAGGCGGGAGGAAACGCCCGGGTGTCACCACTGCGAGGATCGACCAGAGGACACGGTAGAGCACACTGTGCAGGTGTGCCCCGCTTGGGCGGCGCACCGCCGTGTCCTCGAAACGGCGATCGGCGGCGACCTCTCGCGTCCGGCCCTGGTCCAAGCCATGGTCCGGAGCGAGACGGAATGGGACGCCGTTGCCTCCTTCTGCGAAGCAGTCATTAGTGCAGTTAGTGTTCCACGCGCGCCTCAAAGAGAGTCAGCAACACAGAGGGGCCCGAAAGGGCCGACGCCTGCCGGAGTCGCGGGATTATTCGCAAGAGACACCGTGGCTCCGGAACACAAAGGGCAATGAAGGAACATGGATGGGTTTTAGTCAGTAGAAGTCTGACACTCCCTCCCGCTACACCCAGAGCGGGAGGAGTCATTGGATGATTTCCCATTAAAAAAAAAAAAAAAAAAAAGGCAAGACCGCTTGCCAGGGCAGTAAAAAAGGAAGTTTATTGTTTTATCAAACATGCTTGTAAATATTAGCATTATTTTGACAACCTTCTTCGATATAAATCGAAATTACTGTACTGGCCGAGCAGCGGCCGGCAAAAGTTGTATGAAATTTCATATCTGTCGTTTTTTGGGGCCAAATTAATTACATACTAAACTCATATCTGTCGTGAAATTAAAAATGGAATGATTCTTTATTCCGAAATATGACAACCAAGGAGGTAATTTATATCAAAGCTTTTATTTCAATTTCGAACTGGCTTACAAGTAGAAAGCTGTTTATTTAAATACAAAATTAACACTTTTAAGGCTTGACCGCACTTGGCGACACCGCGTCGTTCCGCTGGCGCAAAGTGTCGCACAGTGCGGTCGAGCCTTTATGCGGGAATAATGATTGTTGTTGGTTGCTCGACATTGATTTTGAAAAGTAATTGAATTTTAATTTCCGCGCATTATTTGAGAAAAGTACTATACAAGCCTTGGCCACAACTAGGCATTGATGGACTTGCGTATGTGGGCCTCGGCTAAACCTCGGCCCACATTTACACGTTCGTCCATCAATGCCTCTTTTGCTGGCTGCTGCAGAATACAACAAAATAAAGTTAATAATTACTAAGCCTATAACATAAAAATACCTGTATGAGGTCAAAAAGTCTCATATCGCATTTGCTGTTTTATTAAAAAAAAATAGTTTTCCGATAGAGCCAGATGCCACGTAATTATTTAGTAGTTAATTTGCTAGTTTATGGTTCTGGCAACTCATCGTTTTGTTGTAACTAGTAGCTGGTGCTTCAAATTGCAAACTGAGAGACGATCCAATACCAGGAACAACTTCAGTCCCTGTAAACATTGATTCTAGGAACAATATAACTTCACCATATCTACGTTGCCGAGTTATCTACTGACATTCAAGGAAATAATTAAATAAAGTTTTTTTTTATATAGATAGGTGGGACGTATTAATGTTTGTACGAGGTAGTCTCTAATGCCCACGTCGTCCTGTTGCCATCGCTCGTGCAATAGTGTGAGGCGATTTCAACGAGCGATTAAGCCGCTCGCGCGATGAGAAAACGTTTGTCCTATTTTGGAGCGTTGCGATCACTCTCTAAATGGCTCTTAACAGAGATGCATACCTTCTGCTATCGAGCAAAATTTCTTTAATTGTAAATAGTATTGAAAAACAAAACTTAGACCACATAATATACTATATGAAAACAGAAATCAGTGCGGTGAATTCCACATACAGTACTGCCGGTCGGTACTGTAGACATCTCACCATGTTCACTTAGGTGGAGTGAACGACAAGTGAGCTGTCATTTCATCTTCTATGTATGGCAGCGCGAGCTCCATTACGACATTCTGATCACTATGTTTGATCGGATGATCGTCCGATCAATACGATGCGTCGATGGTCGCGCGACAAAAACTAAACAATTTGGTCGCATGATCGCAAGACTTAGGACATTCAGTAGACATCGGTTCATGTTTGAACGCACGGTCGCACTATCATTTTCGTCGGAAGGATGCATCTTTCTCTTCTAGCTAAACTATCACAGATTTACTATAGGTTACTTATCATCCCTAATAAAGGCCCAATTCCGGTGGGATAGCAAGGCCACTGAAACGAAGGCCTACCCTAATTATGAAACAGGATGCCAGGGTTGCGGAATTTGTTCGAAATAATCACCACGACACTTGAACGTAAAGGGCTTTTGGAGGAACATGGATAGGTTTTAATCAATAAAAGAGACAGTCCTTTATGCTCCACCCAGAAGAGGAGGAGTCAACCTTAAAAAAGGTAGCATACCATACTCCTCCTGGTTCAGGAGCAAAGCAAAGAGAAAGTAAGTAAAAACGTAAAAATAAATCTTTTTATTAGAACCGCACAATGCAATGGTTTTATTTCACAAGTGACCGCTTAATAGAGTAAAATGATGGCTGTACTCGTTCCCCACATTAATAAAGTGGGTGGTAGTTGAAAATACAGCGCGATTTACGAGTACTCGGTGACCGCGGGAGATATACGGGAAGGCGTCGTGTACGGGACTGTTCTTTTATTAAAAACCGGCCAAGTGCGAGTCGGACTCACGCACGAAGGGTTCTGTACCATTGACTTGGTAAAGCCCCCCTAAATATTTATTTCATTATTTATTATTAAAGTAAAAATACGACTGAGTAAAAATATCTTGTGAATATTTCAAGTGCCTACCTGTGCCATTATTGATATCAAGCAATAAAAAGCATAAAAATCGCGTTTGTTTTATAGGAGCCCCCCTTAAATATTGTTTTTTTTTTAGCATTTGTTGCTATAGCGGCAACAGAAATACATAATTTGTGAAAATTTCAACTGTCTAGCTATCGCAGTTCTTGAGATACAGCCTGGTGACAGACAAACAGACAGCGAAGTTTTAGTAATAGGGTCCCGTTTTTACCCTTTAGGTACGGAACCCTAAAAACGGCGTAACTGATTAAACAGGAATACTGAAAAACGGGTCATAATTACTAACTCATTAGGAACAACTTTTACTTTAAGACACACCCTGAAAAGGTTTCCAAGCGTCTTGTATATTGCGGACAGCAAAGAAGTGAAACTGTCTCTGTTTCCGAACGCTTACAACCCTAATCTTATCAAAGTTAGAGTGAACAGGCTACTTTTGGGTAAGCTCGCTCCATCGTAGTCTTTGTCTCTGTCATCACCTAGACTAGAGTCAATAGCAAACCTATCTCAAATAAAAAAAGTGAAAAAGATCTACCAACCCGCACAAGACTTATGTTTGCTCTACAAAATGCACAGAATTTTCGCGATTTCACCTATAATCAGTGTTGTTAATCATAATGAGTATAATGTTTATAGCTCATTGTCAGGTCCTCCGTTTATTTTGTTACACCTTTTTTAAAAAAAAACCTAAATCCATAAATATAACTAAAACTTTACATGAAGAATATTTGAAAATACTTAGGTTCGTTAAGTTTTTAACACTTTTAAATATCAACTAATGCATGTAATTTTTTAATAATTTTATGTTTTTTTTTTTTCTATGCATTAACAGAGTAGGCTACAACATTATGTATACGTCGCTCGGAGGGAATAACGAAAAATAATCTTTTCACATCACGTCACATCACATCACATCACATCACATCACATCACATCACATTACATCACATGCATAACTATCATAAATTATCTTCAGATAGGAAACATTGCAGCCCAAAATATGAACCCATATCTTCTCCAAGGTTTCCTCACGACATCATAACTAAGGTTTAATTGCCGGCGGCGCATCCAGCCCCAAGGAGGGCATTAAATTTGCCTTTAATAATAACTCGTGCAGCGGTGCGTCCTCAAGTACAATGAAAAGATGGGTTACCTCGACACTCCTCGTATGAAAATATAAGTTTCTTGATTATTTCACTAGCTTTTTTAGGCGTGAGAGCGAAACAACAAACAAATAATCTCACTTTCGCATTCATAATATTTACTTAGAATTTCCTACTGAAATTTTAAATGTAGAAGTCTTGATTTTTGGACATTTGATTCAAATACCTGAATCTCTTGCACAGAGGTGGACCATACCGTGTAAGTAATGCAAATTAGTAATATGCTTTGCTTTTATTTTTCTTTTCGGTCAGATGATTGTATCATATCGTCCCATTGTAATCCAGTCAAATAATATTATTGTACATGCACCGACTGTCTATAATTATCTCTATTTAACCTAATTACTGGGTGATTTGACAGTATCGGTAGCTATTCAATAGATCCACTTAAAAGCATTTTCATTGCGTATGAAGCATTACATAAGCCCATTTTGAAAAACTTTAAAATTAGGTCCTTATTTTCTTTAGACCATTAAATCTATCAGCAGTATTTTTAGGTCCTATTCCAACCCAAAGTGAAAAATGCCACAATTTACCGGTAAATTACCCACCAATCTGAATGAATTGGTCAAAACTTTTATAATGGGACTCAAAGGACCAATATACCCAGAAATAAACCACAAAATGCTAGTAAGGTAAACATAATGTCAGTGGTGATTCGTCTTCGAGGCTCGGCAAGCATTCGTCTTGTAAATCCTTACGTTTAATCATACAAGGCAATTTCGGCTCTTAGGGGGGATGACGTCACGCAGTTCATTTGCTGATCTCTGGGTGATATGTTGTGGGGTGTACTGATTTTTGGGGAAGACAATCATTATTATGTACAGGCGTTATAAAACAATACATTAGTGTATACAGATTTGTTTTTTTAATAATATTTTATGTTATATTATGTAACTTCACTAACAAGAAAAGTAACCCAACTGTCCGGCTCCAATTTAATTTATTTTGATATTAAATGTTAGAGAGTAGTATGAAATAACAGACACGTATTTTTCAGCTGCTGAATCTCTACCCATTTGAAGAATTTGTCTTCCAAAGTACTGAAAAGTGATAAAACCCTCTAACTCTAACTTTTGTTCAAGAAAATAGCTAGTTAATTAAATGACACAAATGGGTAACATCAACTTGAATAAACATGTATATCAGCAATACTTAGATTTATTTTGAGTTCACAGGACTATTTGTTATTTTTTCCAAAATTCTGCATGCAGTATGCAGTTGCAAAATAAAAAATAAAAAGCCAGCTTTCAAACAGAACTTCTTACAAAAGCAAAAATGCAATTGTGTGTAAATGTTACCAATAACAAAGACTCACACAACTACGATTCACAGGTATTTGTTTGGATACACAATTCTTCAAACCTTCAAAGCGTAAACCTTGGTATACAACGCAGTACACAGAATACACAGAAAAAATACACACCTGCCATTATATTTGTGTATGGGATAGAATCGTGTGTATTCATACTGTCAGACTCTGAAATTTAAAGCCAAAGTTTACAAACCCATCCAGGGTGTCAACAACTGCGAAACAAAAGCAAAAAATATTGAACGTTTAGTGCAGCTCTTAGGTTCAGCAAACTAACAAACAAACTGACAAACTAACATTGCTTACTAACATAAACATTTAAAAATTAAACACAATCGTTTATTGACAGTAGAAGTCTTTAAGCTAAAATGTTGATTTTGATGAATGACGATTGAATAATTTAGTTATTGGCATAATTGTCAAATGGCATGTACTAAAGAAACTTAAGGCTAGCAGTGGACTGATACAGGCTGATGGTGATGATGATGGCATAATTATTTATAGTATACTAGCTGACATGTGCCATTTTTTTTATTTTGTGATGGGTTTGCTCTTGACTCTAGTCTTCGTCAGAGATGACATAGACAAAGTCGACGATGGAGCGAGCTTACCCAGAAGGAGCGTGTTTACTCAAAACTTTTTTTTTTTTTCATTTTATATAATTTAATATAATTTTTAAAACACTTCCATATAATATCAGTCACTATCCTTTAAAACGGAAAACATAGTCCTTTCTACGAATCATACATATAGATACATTCTTATTCCGTTTACTCACACCATTCCACAGATACATCTCATCAAAACACAAACCGCAAGCAGCAGATTAAGGAGCAATCGCTCTAAATTGTATTAGCTAAGCAATGGAGCATCGGGGCGATGGGTGCGACGGAGCGATGGGCGCAAGTCGTGGGATGGGTACATGCATAGGGAGCAATTAGACCAATCGCGCTAAGTCAACGGGTGACGTTTGTGTTGCTCTTAATATAAATGCACATGTGGTGGAATTGCGTGTTGGTATGGAAATAGAGATTGGAGGCTATATATTTTATTAGAGATTTAGTTTTCTATGTATATGAATGAAGTATAGTGTTAATAAAGAGTATGTAGGTGTGTATATCAGCAAAACATTGTAGAAATACCATTTTTGCACATGAAACGCATACACTCTTCTTCCATGTAAAGATACCTACTATCTAAAACTATGTAGATTTTTTCTGTGTGTGTGACTGTGACCAAACTTCATAATATACTTTATCAAAACGGTTTTCGAATTTTGTAATAATAACATGTATTTTAGCCGATAGAACTTGGACTTATATGAAACATATTGAAAAGAAAAACACACCCACATTTCCAGTACTAAATTCTATCAACACACGTAATACCCCACAAGGCCTATTCAAATGAGCTGCACAATAAAACACAGCTATCAAGGAATGGCAGCACGTCTACAGCTGGAAGAGTCGGCATTCGATGAATTTCGTATTATTGCTATCCTATCATTTTTAATGTCTAGCCGCCAGCCAGTTTATTAGCAGCTCGTGTTGGTATGAAAATAGTTCCGGCTGTAGAAATTAGATTATTCTAAAATATATACACAGACCGTTGAATATTTTTTAGAGTAAAATGGCGTCTTATTATTTTGGTTCTTCCATGTCTTTCGCAATTTGTAAATTTCGGTATCTTCTAACATTATACAGAGATATGATAGATTGGTTGTTTGATAAGGTACTGATCTGATTTTGAACATTATTATTTTTATATTTAAATTTATGTTTGTAAAGATAAGGTTGAAAGTAGGATACTTTTTATTCCAATAACAGTTTATTAGAAATAATTTTATAGGAGAAATTAATTGGGCATCAAAAAGTTCTTCCACATCGATATCACTGAGAAAAGTACCAAAAGGGCAGGTAACGTTCAATAACAATACTGATTATTAGGTCGAAATATAGGACGTCGGCCATCTTCATGTGAGGACTGGCCTCACATAGAGATGGTCGATGTCCCAAAACACGATGAGCAATCAGACCACATGGACCCAATGTTTTTTTTTTATTTTTTTTTATTCAAAACGGGGTAACTCTTGGCCCAAATCAACCCCAAATGGCTCCACATAACACTGTAATACTAATGAGAAGACTGCAGATAGCTTGCAAGCACCACAATATCCCGGACTTTTACTTTCTCTCTATGAGACGACCGATCCTCAGGGAAATATGCACGATAATTTACTTTTATCTGCACGCTGCTTCCCCTTAAGTGCTGGACAGAATTCCAGGCGGAATTGCTGCACTTGCTACATGTATGTAATATGGAATTAGAACGGTGACGTCGTCTCTACTTATTATGAGTATAACGTAATGGTATACGAATTTAATAGCGGATTTAATTTTAAATGTTATTTTAATTTAATTTTGATTTCAATTTTTTAATATGATTTTTATCGACTTCCACAAAAAGGAGGAGGTTCTCAATTCGGTTGTAGGTTTTTTTTTTATGTTTGTTACCTCATAACTCTGTCAATTATGAACTTTAATTTTGGAAGTCGGTGTCAAAATTCATATTTTGACACCGACTTCCGAAATTAAAGTTATCTTTTACTTTGGAGTGTTTTTTTTTATTTGGAAGTCGGTTGTATTTTTTTGAAAAGGTTTTTTTTTAAATGTGATTTTAATTTAATTTTAATTTAACTTTAAAGTTTAAACTTAAAAAAAATACATCAAAGACCTTTAATTTGAATTTAATTGCCATTAGTTACTGACAGCTTGCTTATCTCAGCAGCTGGTCGATTCTGT
This sequence comes from Ceramica pisi, assembly GCA_963859965.1. Classification (NCBI taxonomy): domain Eukaryota; kingdom Metazoa; phylum Arthropoda; class Insecta; order Lepidoptera; family Noctuidae; genus Ceramica; species Ceramica pisi. The sequence continues at coordinate 4,513,445 of OY982530.1, forward strand.
TGACATCTCACTGTGAGCACCTAGGTAGAGTGAACGACAAGTGAGCTGTCACGCCATCTTGTTTGTATGGTTTGACAGCACACCTATCGCTCACCTCTCAAAAGTGTTCACTTCGACATGGTTACAGAATCGCACTACAGTTGCCATTGCTTTCACGTGTCATAATTAAATTTTTTGCTGTGAAATTTGTATATTACAACACCCAAAACACCCAAAATAATGTCAAAATCTACCCTAAACTTTGCCTAAAACCTACCGTAGCAAATGTACCACCAACTGTGTTCACTCTCTATCACCATTATTTTCTATGGGCACACGTATCAGTATAACGTAATGGTATACGAATTAAATAATGTATTTAATTTTAAATGTGATTTTATTTAGAATGTAGTTTTAATTTAAGTTTGATTTAATTTAGAAATGTGATTTTAATTTAATTTTTGTTTAAGTTTTAAAGTTTACACTTAAAAAAAAATACATTAAAGATTTAAAAATTTATAAATTAATTTGTATTTAATTGTTCTCAGCAGTTGCCATTGCTTTCACGCGTCATAATTTCAATTTTTTCTGTGAAATTTGCATATAAAAACACCCAAAATGATGTCAAACTCTACCCTAAACCCTGCCTAAAACCTACCATAGCAAATGTACCACCAACTATGTTCACTGTCTATAACCATTATTTTCTATGGGCACACGTAACAGCGACCGCGGAAGCTTATTCAAATTAGTTGCACATTTAACTGCGCTCAATTAACGAATTACGGCTCTAGCGTTGTCAGACCATCACTGTTTGTGGTTTGTGTGGCCTTATATGAAACTTGCTTATGTCAGCGTCTTTGCCTGTAAATGCCGATAGTATTTCTGTCACCGGAAAATGACAAACGCCGTTAGAATGTTATAAATCTTAATAAGGTTATAATTTCTCGCTATATTGTGAACATATTATTTGAAAACAACAAATCCTATCTGAATTCAATAGTTTCTAAACCGTGTCTTTTTAAGAAAAAAATATTCACAATATTACGCTATATTTTATAAACTTACAGCGTCTGCTATATTCCGGTGACGTATCCAACGGCAAAATACTACCGAAATAAACGAGGGCCGCAAACTGTCAAAAAAAGCCTTAATTTTTTGACGTATTGCGTGTATATTATATTGACATGCGAATGCGAATGTTATTTAAAAATTAGTAGAATTTAAACAAAGGTATTACAAAATATACAGCCATTTACCTGCTGTAACGCGATTAAATAACAATCACTGCAAATAGATTTGCGCCTTTATGAATATTAGTAGGGTGAATGCTCAGTTAACCAAACTTTGGTATAACTTACCCATGAATGCAGATTGTAATAGGTGCCATCCCTTTTGTGAAATAAATTGACCAGCAAATTACAACCATATCTCTTTCCAACCCGAAGGGGAACAGTACAACCACTCCTCCTGTGACACGACATTATATGGCACAGATGTCGATTTGATTCCGCTGTGTAAAAATTCAGTCGAATTGAGAACCTCCTCCTTGATTGTCGTTTAAAAAGATAGTGCAATTCGTCCTGTGTAGCTCTATCTTACTCTCACAGCGGAATCATGACAGCATTGGCATTTCAAAGTAAGCAGTTATCTATATGCATATCCAAAGCACACCATTATCAAAATTACGTGACTTAGTATTCCTTCCTTCGCCTCTTTCACTCGAGCACCTACATAGTTATCCTTAACCCATTACCTGAGTACCTGCACTCCATCCAAACAGCAGGTTGTAAGACATCAAAGCGCGCACTTATTCAGCGTCCCTGAATACTTAGAGCCTCCTAATTCCTTAGACAGCTTAGCTTGCTTTGCAAACACTTCTCACCTAGCACCATGGCAGCATCGACCTAGATTTTTTACTCTCCTGCTTCGGTTAGCACAAAATCCATTGCTGGTTTTGAACCAGGCAACTTTTTAGTAGTCGTTCAAAGCTAGCGCTGGTTGATGAATGTTTCGTTTGGGTGGTTTTAATTTACGTTTTCTCACCGGTGTGGTATGTTGACGAAGATTTCCCTCAGTACGCAAATCTGTTGTACTTATAATGACTGGTGACGCTTTACACCGGTTCGTGCTTGTCATAAATTTTGAAAGTTGATTTTATTAGGGAAGTTTGTTGTTAAAATAAACGGGGTCGCTGAGTAAATGAGCTTTTATTTTGTACAGTAGTAATTTAGATTTATTCTAAATAGTTGTTTCGCATATCGTGGCATCTTTGAGAAAGACTCGATTCATTCGCGTTGATCAAATGGTGTTCGTACAGCTAAAGAGTGGTATTCCCTGCCGGAGTCTGTGTTTCCTGATAACTACAACCTGGGTGTCTTTAAGTCAAGAGTGAATAGGTTACTTCTAGGCAAGCGTACTCCACCTTAGACCGCATCATCGCTTAACATCAGGTGAGATAGCGGTCAAACGTTTGCCTATCATTAGTAAAAAAAAAATGGAATCATAAGTATATTATTGTCCTTATACCAACACCAGACCTGTCTCGAAGCTTTGTGGTGATTGAACGTGGCGGCCAATATGGGATCCGGCTCGAAGGACCACATATCCATTACAACACTTTCAAGCTACGTCGGTGACGGCGGATCGATGACACATTGATGACCGCAGGAGTCCGCTGCACGCGAGATGCACAAGACCGGTGGACAAAGCGACATCTGGGGGAGGCCTATGTCCAGCAGTGTGGACATCTTTCGGCTGACATGATCATAATGATCATGATGATGCAGACTTGACATATTAATAAGCAAATCCAAAACTTGTTGTCCAACTTGACAACCTCAATCTCTAAACATACGACGCGCGACGTCACGGTTGGTGCAGTGGTTGAGTGATTGGCTGATGCGCTGCGTGTCTTGGGTTCGATTTCCGCACGCACTGAACAATATTTTTATAGCCTACAGATACTTGTTCCGGGTCTAGTTGTTTGTGTATGTAAACAGGCCCACGATACGGGAGAAATTCCTAGAGTGCGGCAACGTTATTTAAAAAAAAAACAAAGCAAACCATTTCTCAGAACCAGAAAACTTCCAAACACAAAACATAAGAAAACCCAACAAATAAGAAACATTCAAAACACACAAATCCAGAGGCTTACCACGGTTCTTACTAATATGTTTATTATAACCACCATTGTTTGGTTAAAGGAAATCTCACAATGTCTTATTGAAATTCAGGCGCCGTACTTATTCGTACGGTGAATAATTACAGGGCAAATTCAGGCTTTCAGGTACTGTGGCTTTGTGTATGAGGGAGGCGTTTTGAAGTTGACATTGTATTAGTATTGATTTGGTGAAGGAATTCAATTATTAGGGAGTAATGGAAAAGAGATATTAGACTGAAGAATAGGTTTTATGTGTAGGGCGCTTTTCCTGTCATGCGTGTTTTCACCCGCACGCGGATTTGGTCCGCATGCGGGTGATAGCACGCTCCTGGCCGCACGCAGGACAAAGATTTTACTGTGAAGCGATGTCTCAGAATTCCTAAAGCAACGGTAAAAAATCGGGATACGCGCGCGTACGATGTCGAGGGAAAAGATAGTTTCCCTATATTTTGACTGATTGTAGCTACGGCGATTGTCCTCCTCTTTTCTTATTGCGTTGGCACTACTACGTATTGGTCAAAAGCTAGTCTATTATAATCCAAACACGCTCACTATTCCCCCGAAATTGTACCTCGAGGCACAGATTTGGACTCAGATAACCTAGCAATATAATCGTAGCCTTTCAAGTCAATTCCCGTTCAATACGCGCCTGCCAATACCACACGCTAATGGTTATCCTTTCCAATAAATTAAACACACAAAGAACATGTTGCCAGCGAATATCTTTCCTTGAGATCAGTCTGAATTGAAAGGGACGCAGAAATGTATTAAAAGACATTTGGATCGATGTTCCAATTTTAGACAGCGGTAGGTAGGTCAAGTGACATTATGTTTTGGAACTAGAGAGTAGATGACCAATTCTAATAATTTTAAAATAACTTTCGTATTCCCATGTCAATGACATACTGTCAAAAAAGCCTTAATTTTCATACATTTTTGTCAGTTTTCGATTGAGATGCGAATGCGATGCGAACACGGAAAATTATTAGAATTTATTGGCACTAAGGTCGAATGTCGTTGTAGAGATGCAGGCGCAAGGGTGGATGATTTGCGAATATGAGAAAAACACCAAGTCGGTACACACAGTTTATATTATCACGAAAACACATAAAGTACAGGAACAAGTTAAATAAACACAAGAAAGAGAGATATAAAAATGAAGATAACGTTACCAAGAATCACTATATACAACACATATTTACAATATCAGCCGGTTGACCATTTACACTATTAATTATACCATTGTTTCTGTATGACTGCTTTTTGATGACTGTTTGATGACTGTTTGATGACTGACTGTTTGCCCCAAAATGTTCTATTTTTATAATATTATTTTGGGGCGCACGTAGTGTAGGGTTTGACCTACCCTACGACCAATTAATTTAATCTAGGTGCGAGCTCGAGACCTCTTCAACCAATCAGCGCTGAGTGCGCGTCGGACAGGTTTCGACGTGTCTGAACTTGCACAGACCTGCCGGCGTCGAGCTCGCCACATCGTTTGTTTACAATTGTTCTTACAAAAAACTACTTTTTCTATTGGAACCTTTCACAAACTGGTTAGGTGCATTAATGACAATAATACTAACTAAATAAGCATATATTTGAGATGGCTGTGCTTCCCAACATTTCCCACCCCCGTAAGAGGGTTCAACCGATTACATCACCGTTGGTAGGAAGCACAACGACCTTTACAACGGGTCGACGCAGGACCCCATTATTAGTTCTTACATCTACAACCCTAACTATGCCGTCTGACCCGGGGTACACTCTAATCACTATACCTCGGGTCCACTGATTACGTGGCTTATTTTCGTCAATGATCACTACCACGTCATTAACCGATACACTTTCACTATTGTCTGTCCACTTATGACGTCGCTGTAGCGTCGGCAGGTACTCTCGGAGCCAGCGCCTCCAGAAGAGGTCGGCCAGCGCGTTGACCCGACGCCACATCCTCCGGGAGTCCACGTCGGCTGCGTCTGGACGTGTGCTCGGTGCATCTCCCGCGGCAGTGCCCAGCAGGAGATGGTTCAGCGTAAGCACCACTGGGTGCTCCGCGTCGCTGCTGACGTAGGTGAGAGGCCGACTGTTGATGATCAGCTCGGCCTCAGCGAGGAGCGTGTAGAGAACCTCCTCGCGTGGCGCGCGCTCACGAAGTGTAGCTTTGAGCGCGTTCTTGACTGAGCGCACCAAGCGCTCCCAGCACCCGCCCATGTGTGGGGATGCCGGCGGGTTGAAATGCCACGTGATTCCGCGGCTGGTGGCGTCCGTCTTCAGACGGTGGTGATCGAGATCACGGAGGGCTGCACGTAGCTCGGAGTATGCCCCCACGAAGTTGGTACCTCGATCGGAGTACATGTCGGTCGGGGCCCCGCGGCGCGCAATGAGGCGCCGCAAGGCGAGGATGGCGGAGTCGGCGCTAAGAGATGACGCCAACTCGAGGTGCACGGCGCGTGTGGCGAGGCATGTGAATAACACGCCCCACCGCTTCTCGCGACGCCGGCCGATGGCGACCTCCATGGGGCCGAAATAGTCCACCCCACAGTGGACGAAGGCTCTCCTTCCGATTTCCAACCGGGCGGTCGGTAAATCTCCCATCTTGGGTGCTGTTGGACTTGCCTTCTCAATGCGGCATCGCTGGCACTTTGCTGACACGGATTTCACTGTTGACCTCAGATTGGTCACCCAATACTTCTCTCGGATGCAGTTGACCACGGTTTCTTGGTTTGCATGTAGTCTTGCCACGTGGTATTTGAGGATCAGACGGCGCGTCAATGGGTGTTTGCCGTCTAAGATGACAGGATGCCTTTCGCCGAACTTGAGCTCGCTGCAGGCGCCCAGCCTGCCGCGGACTCGCAACAGCCCGTCGTCGTACAGCATGGGGTCTAGGGGCCTCAGCTTACTGCCGCTTGGCAGCGACCGGCCCTCTCGCAGCGCCGTGATGTCGGCGGCGTAGCTGTCTGCCTGCGCCATTCGCAGCAGGCGCAGCTCGGCCTCTCGCAGGTCCGCCGCTGTCACAGCTGATGATTGCCGTCGTCTGCGGCAGAGGTCACTGAAAATGATTAGGCGCGCCATGACGTAGAGGGCGCGCGTCCATGTGGGGAGCCGCTCGTAACTCAGCAACGGCTCTTCTGGCGCCGCCACTGCGTGCGCCCGCTGCACCCGCTCCAGCTGCGTGTCAGGCACCGCTTCATAGTCGGTGCTCGCCGGCCACTCCTCCTGCGGACAACGAAGAAACGAGGGGCCCGACAGCCACTCGCTACTGTTAAGTGGCCAGTCCAATCTGGTAGCCTTGTCTGCTGGGTTCATCGCCGACGGGACCCAGCGCCAGTCGGACCTCTCTGACCGCCTATCTATTTCCGCTAAGCGGTGCGAAACAAATCTTTGAAATTCGGATGCGTCTGAGTTTATCCATTTTAAAACAGTTTCACTATCTGTCCATAGGTATTTATGTTTGAATTTTATACCTAAGTCTTTTTCTACTGTATTGGCTAGTCTGCAGGCTAACACGGCTGCCTGCAGTTCTAAACGAGGGATAGACACTAACTTCTGCGGCGCTACTCGAGCTTTTCCAATAACAATAGCCGCATTCCTATTTCCCTCGGTGTCTAAACCCGTTATATAGGCTACAGCTGCATAAGCGGACTGACTCGCGTCCCCAAACACATGCAAGTCTACCGCGTCTAACCTTAATCCATACCAACGGGGTATTGATATTTGGGACAAATGTTGCAAGTCTTGCAACCATTTGAACCATAACTTGGCCTCTGCATCTTGCAGTTTCTCATCCCATTGTATACCTGTTTGCCAAATTCTTTTCATTAAAATTCTCGATTGTATTATGCATGGATATAAAAATCCTAATGGGTCAAATATTGACATGATAAAGCGTAGAAATTCCCTCTTAGTAGGCACGATTTGGCCCTCTACTATTGTTTTAGGTAACCGTTTAAATGATAAGTCGAAAGCTAGCTTATCAGTGCTCGGCGACCATATCATTCCTAAAGTGCGTTCCGTCGCGTTCTCGCCCTTATCTAGACTAACCCTATCTGGCATCTCGACCTGTAGTCGGTCGCGCAACTCTTGTGAGTTGGTGACCCACCCCCGTATTTCAAACCCACCTGCAGCGTGGATGCGGGTCACCTCCTCAATCAGCTGTCCGGCTTGCGCGACAGACCACTGACTGTCGAGATAGTCGTCCATGTAATGCCTATCGTGTATGGCCGACACCGCCTCTGGATATTTATCCTTATACATGGCTGCATTTTTGTTTAATATATATATAGCAGACGTTGGTGACGACACAGCGCCGAAGATCATTGAACTCATGACGTAAACATCGGGTTCTCGGCGGCCGTCCGTATTCCATAAAAACAATTGCGCACCCCGATCCTGTTCTCGTATCTTTACCCTAAGGAACATATCGGCTATATCTCCGGTGTACGCGATTGGTCCTAACCTAAACTTAAACAGCACACCTAGAAGCGAGTTCAACAAATCCGGTCCCGTGAGTAAATTGTCATTTAACGATGTTCCGCCATAGTTGGCCGCGGCGTCAAACACTAATCTTAGCTTGCCCGGTTTGTTTGGATTCTTTACCCCAAAATGCGGTAGGTACCATATCGGATCAAGCTTGACCCCGCTATCCAATTTACTCGCGTAACCCTCGCTCACCAATCTGTCTATTTGAGCTGTGTAAGCCTTATCATACGCTTCGTCCTTAACTAAACGCCGCTTAATTCCCGCCAATCGTTGGCGCGCGTTTTCAAAGTTATCGGGCAGCTGTGGGTTGTCCCTACGCCACAACAAACCTACTTCCCACGTACCGCTCTCTGTCTGGCGGCTAGTTGAGTCTAAAATCGCGTTAGCCCTATCTAGATCTTTATGAGACCTAGGTACCTCTGAAATACCTATTGATTCTAACTCGAACTGTTTTGACACTAATTTATGCAAGTCTGCTGTTGACTCTACCATACACGCGATGGACTCACTATCACTGTTCTGTACTCTACCTACGGGCCCGTGCACAACCCAACCTAGTTTGGTCAAAGAGGCAACTGGCTTACCTGACTTCCCGCGGCGAGTCTCCTGGCTGACAAGAAACTCCCAGTTATCCTGTCCCAGTAGGAGTAGCGGCCTGGCTCCCCTCATCTCCTCACAGCCCAGGTCGCGAAGGTGAGCATGCTCCGCCAAGATTGAGGCGGGCACTGTCTGCGCCGGCAGGTCAAGCCGCTTTAGTGTGCGGCACTTGACCTCGTGTGAAGCTCCATTCGGCCCGCGCACTATAACACTTATCACTCGCGAGCTGTTGTCGACCACTTCATGCCCGCGTGCACTACGTAATATTAAGGGTACTTGTTCTCCCTCGACGCCATCCGTTATCGAGTCGTCTATCAATGACACGCCACCGTGTCATTGATAGACGACTCGATAAGCTTGACCCCGCTATCCAATTTACTCGCGTAACCCTCGCTCACCAATCTGTCTATTTGAGCTGTGTAAGCCTTATCATACGCTTCGTCCTTAACTAAACGCCGCTTAATTCCCGCCAATCGTTGGCGCGCGTTTTCAAAGTTATCGGGCAGCTGTGGGTTGTCCCTACGCCACAACAAACCTACTTCCCACGTACCGCTCTCTGTCTGGCGGCTAGTTGAGTCTAAAATCGCGTTAGCCCTATCTAGATCTTTATGAGACCTAGGTACCTCTGAAATACCTATTGATTCTAACTCGAACTGTTTTGACACTAATTTATGCAAGTCTGCTGTTGACTCTACCATACACGCGATGGACTCACTATCACTGTTCTGTACTCTACCTACGGGCCCGTGCACAATCCAACCTAGTTTGGTCAAAGAGGCAACTGGCTTACCTGACTTCCCGCGGCGAGTCTCCTGGCTGACAAGAAACTCCCAGTTATCCTGTCCCAGTAGGAGTAGCGGCCTGGCTCCCCTCATCTCCTCACAGCCCAGGTCGCGAAGGTGAGCATGCTCCGCCAAGATTGAGGCGGGCACTGTCTGCGCCGGCAGGTCAAGCCGCTTTAGTGTGCGGCACTTGACCTCGTGTGAAGCTCCATTCGGCCCGCGCACTATAACACTTATCACTCGCGAGCTGTTGTCGACCACTTCATGCCCGCGTGCACTACGTAATATTAAGGGTACTTGTTCTCCCTCGACGCCATCCGTTATCGAGTCGTCTATCAATGACACGGTGGCTCCATCATCCAGCAGGGCGTGACATTGCTTTTTTGTTCCATTCACTGTCACGCACACCGGTATTACCTTAAGCAATGCCTTACCAGTGTAATCACTAACATTAGTTACACTTTCAGTCTTCTTATCAGCGTGTAACAATGTATGATGCGCATAGTTGCATGAGGCACACTTATTTGCGCGGCAAAAATTCTTATTGTGTCGTTTCACTAGACACTTAAAACATAGCTTGTTTTTCTTGATGTGTTCCCAGCGGTCATTCACCTCGAGTTTACCGAACTTATCGCATTTTGTGAGCTTGTGTTGTTCCTTACATAATGTGCATTGTTCGTCGCGCCCATTGTTCGACTGGTCATTGTCTGAGTGCACGTGTAGCCTTTGCACTTGCCGAACAGGTGCGGCGGTGGCGCTTCTTATCTTGCCACCTGTTTGTGTCGGCGCGCTCGCTTCTAACTGAATGTAAAATGATGTGGCACGTGCTAGATGACTGAGGAATTCTGCGAGTATCTCTAGGCTGGGAGAGACTCGCACATCTATGCCCTGATTGTTGGCCATGCCCATCGCAAAGTCGCCGTATTGTGCACGTTGTAATGGCGTTAATTTGTTCAATAGTTCACTGACTAATTGCGGGTTATTTAGGTACCCGACGGCTCGTACACTTTTCAATAATGATACGCAATTTCTGACTGTACTTGAGAACTTTCTAAGTTCGCGACCGCTCTCAGTGACTTTAGGTAGGGAACGTACCTTTTTTAGTGCGCACTCTAGCACTAGATTCGGGTGGCCAAACTCTTCATCCAGAGTCTTCATGATTTCCCCGGGATTGGTTGATGTGCGCAGCAAATCTTCGACCGCGAGTTTGGCATCTCCCTGCAGAGACGTCTTCAGTCGAGCTAAGTTCTCGTGCGGCTTGAACTGGTACATGGTCGTCGTGTCGTAGTACATGTTCTTGTACGACAACCATTCAGCGGGATCATCTCTAAAGTATGGTAACTCGTACGCTTGCTTCGGTACTGGCCGCGGGCGCGCTAAGCTGCTTATCGCTTCAGCGAGTTGGTCGATTTTCCTGTCACGCGACCTAAATCTGTCGTTGTCGTCGATGAACGCGCCTTCCCACTCGGACGTTCGAGGGGCGCCGGCCGTTGCTACCGGTGTAGCGATCGTCGCGTGGATCGGTTCGCGAAACTGAACGGTCGCGGGCGCACACTCTGTTTGGAGCGCATTGTTATTCGGCACTGGGACTTCGCGTAATTGACCGGACGCGTGCGCGTATTGTGGCGCGCAAGACTGTTCGGGCGTCCGCGTCGTTGTTTCGCGAATCACATTGGTTGCGGGTGCACGTGACGGTGCGCGATACTGTTCGGACGCGGCGGGCGCGCATTTCGATGCGCGTGACTGTTCGGCCGCGGGCGCGCTTGGTGGCGCGCGGGTTTGGTCAACCGGCTGTTCGGACACTTGTCGCGGTGGCAGTTGGTCGCGACTGTCCATGGGTGTGTCCGTTTCTTTCTCGAGCACTGCGGGCGTCGTGTGTGACACCCATTCTTCCACTCTACGAGTCGTACCTTCGTCGTCAGAGCTTGCGATATCTTCTGCGGCATCTATTTCAGCTAGATCAGCCTCCAGCTTCTTCTTCACGAGGTTCTCCTTTAGTCGCACTATCTCACGTTCAGCCTCGTACTCAACCCTCCGTCGAAGGTAGTCGGTGCTTCTCTGGCCGCTCTTCGAGGAGACGTGGCTCGTCCTGGACCTAGCAACCTGTCTTTTTCCTGATCTCACTGGCGTGACTGTTTCCCGGAAGTCGACGACACGACCTCCCACCAATGGGATCACAGGTGCTGGAACCGACGTCGTGGTAGGCGCTATTGAAGGTGAGCCTGGTGCCATTTCTGATGGCACGCCGGAATCGGCCTCTAATGCTGGCCGCTTGCTCATCTCTTTTCGTAACCTGCTCCTAGTCGTGATAGCGCTGAACTCACTCATATTCGCAACGATCCGTGTCGAAGGACCAAAATGTAGAGATGCAGGCGCAAGGGTGGATGATTTGCGAATATGAGAAAAACACCAAGTCGGTACACACAGTTTATATTATCACGAAAACACATAAAGTACAGGAACAAGTTAAATAAACACAAGAAAGAGAGATATAAAAATGAAGATAACGTTACCAAGAATCACTATATACAACACATATTTACAATATCAGCCGGTTGACCATTTACACTATTAATTATACCATTGTTTCTGTATGACTGCTTTTTGATGACTGTTTGATGACTGTTTGATGACTGACTGTTTGCCCCAAAATGTTCTATTTTTATAATATTATTTTGGGGCGCACGTAGTGTAGGGTTTGACCTACCCTACGACCAATTAATTTAATCTAGGTGCGAGCTCGAGACCTCTTCAACCAATCAGCGCTGAGTGCGCGTCGGACAGGTTTCGACGTGTCTGAACTTGCACAGACCTGCCGGCGTCGAGCTCGCCACATCGTTTGTTTACAATTGTTCTTACAAAAAACTACTTTTTCTATTGGAACCTTTCACAAACTGGTTAGGTGCATTAATGACAATAATACTAACTAAATAAGCATATATTTGAGATGGCTGTGCTTCCCAACAGTCGTTTTTAACTCTATTAAATATTTGATCTCGTGGCTAAATAATAAAAGGCGCGCGGGTCGATCTTCAAGATTAAGCCACGCTTGCGCGGGTTGTGGATGGACCTTCAGTAGACCTTTCATTACTTATCTAGATCATTTCGTGATCCTCAAAAGTATGCTAAGCTGTTAGTCTCAATTTTGTAGATTCTCAACAGTCGTTACATAAAATAAAAGCCCCAAAATCTGACAACAAGTCATATCAATAGGTATCGTGTTACCCAGTGAATGAGTTGTGAAGATTGGAACTACCTGGCTGGCAGTTGTTCCAAATAACATACTACTAATATTCAGCTGCATCCGAGGAGACAGAACTGCCCCAACATAAATCGTAGTAGCTAGGCATGGAGTTGACATCCAGTCTGAACTCCGGCGCCACCATTGAGTACAAAGCCAAAACTGCAGCCAAAAAGCTGGGCATCCTGAATAGAGTGAAGCGATACTTCAGGCTTGGACAGCTTCTAACCCTTTACAAACCACAAGTCCGATCCTGCATGGAGTATTGCAGCCACCTTTGGGATGGCTCAGCTGAGTACCAGCTTGCCGCGCTTGACTCGGTGGAACGCAGAGCTAAGAGGCTCATCGGCGACGAAAAACTGGTGGATACCAAGCTTCACAGCTTGGCTCATCGCCGTAAGGTTGCCTGCTTGTCTGTCTTCTACAGATTGTACTTTAGTGTATGTGCCCAAGAACTCCACGACCTCATTCCACCGGCCCCCTTCGACCATCAGACATCCAGACGCACTGCAACTTACCATCCCTACCTTGTTGCTATTCTACGAATTCACACTAAGCGTTTCCAAACGTCTTTTATAATGCGCACAGCGAAGGAGTGGAACTCTCTGCCTGCGTCTGTGTTTCCGAACGCTTACAACTCTAATCTCTTCAAAGTAAGAGTAAACAGGCTCCTTCTGGGTAAGCTCGCTCCATCGTAGACTTTATCTCTGTCATCTCTGACAAAGAATAAAGTCATGAGCAAACCCATCTCCAATGAAAAAAAAGTTTTTGGAAATAACTAGACAGACTCATTTGAGATAGAGCCATTTGCAGGCCACACATTTTATATTTATTTAAACTTTATAAACAATAGTGGTACATGGGCGGACTTAATGCAACAAGGCATTCTGTACCAGTTAACCTTTGAGTTAAAAACACTGCACTGTAGTAGGTGTACAACAAACAAAAAATAAAAAAATAGAACACTTAAATTAAATCTTTTCAATACAATACAATACAAAACAATACAATAGAATATACAAATAATAATAATTTATATGCTGATCAATCCGTGGTGCTTGGCAACTGGGCCTAACCCAGTTGTAAGTATATGTCCCTTGGTGCCTTTTGGCCTAGCTCGGCGTTTTTCTGGTGGTCACCACTGTTGATTCTGGCTTTCAGGAGTTGCAGTGGTTGGGAATGTGTGGCGGGCTTGTCCCAAAAAAAGATGCTTATAAAAAATAAGATGTTTTATAATGTTTTTTTCTGATTAAGATACTAGAACTTATAATACACAAAAAACACATACATACTAAATCACAAACAAATCACATATTAAATCTGAAAGGTATCTTCACCGTATTACCTTTCACCTCGCCGTCAACTTGATGTAGGTAAGCAGTACGAGCTGTAAGCGCGAGAATTTAAAGTTGACCATTCGGGGTTCGTGAGGTTGCTCTGAGGTGATGCGATATCATTACGATCCGATTAGTGTGCGTTACAGTAGGTAACGCACACTAATCGCAGGTAACTCATGGCAGACAGTATTCTTTGTATGAAACTTCATACAAAGAATACTGTCTGCCATGAGTTGAAACGGTGATGATCCCTTTCCGAGTGCGCTATTAAATTTTAAGCAAAACAGAGTATAAAAAAATGTTCTTAATTTTGGAAGTCGGTGTTTTATGTCTTCGTTTTTTTTAACACTGGCTTCCGAGGTAAAGGTTCCGAATTAAGGTTGTTTTATACTTTGTTATATTTTTTATGTCGGAAATATTCTTTTTAGAAGTTTTTTATTTTTTCAGTTTAAAGTGGTGATACTTGGATGACGTTTTCGTCTACGCAGAAGTTGAAATACACAAGAAACTCATAAAATAGAAACTACTGAGCCAAACTGAATTCATTTTTTACGGGATCAAACTGCAAATATCGAATGTCATCGAACTAAAAAAGAATCAAAAAAATCGGATTGGAAACCTCGGTGTAATCGGTGTACATACATAAGTAAAAAAAATACTCGCCGAATTGAGAACCTCCTCCTTTTTCGAAGTCGGTTAAAAATAAAATTTTGGTACCTACCCTATCCTCTCCCGTCATATTGTTCCAAAATATAAACGTAATAAAGCACAAGTTATCCCTCAAGACTTCTAAATTACCCATCATACTTCGCTGACACCAAAACGTAAACAGAATTAATAATTCAGAGTTCTACCGAAGTTGATCAGCAAACATTTGAGGGTTCACAAGTGTGCATCTCGCAGCGGTTAGAACGAAGTTCACAAACTTTGTAGGTTTATAATATTATTGTAATTAATTCACCAGCCAGGAAATAAGAATGAATTACAAATTTTGTATTTTTATGTTTTCGCAAGCAAGCATCTTGTTCCTCATCAACTGACCTCAGAAAAAAAAACCGGTCAAGAGCGAGTCAGACTCGCGCACCAAGGGTTCCATATCAACATACCTATAAAACGTAAAAGTTGATTAAATGAATTTTTTTATTAAATGTAAAAGGAAGAATAATTAAAATTAAAATAGATATAACTAAAGCAATTACTCCTCCTAATTTATTTGGAATTGATAAATTTTCATCGGCGAGGCCTATTTTCGTGTAAAAATTTAAACACTACAGTGTATATTGCAGTTTTAGATCACCGCCATCTCTTGATCTAACTAAATGAATTAATGTAATTTTAGTTTATGATTTCTAAGAAAGTGTGCTATTTAGAGGCGTTGTTTTATTTATCTGTTTCCTGAAAATCGAAACTGACGGTCTGCAAAAAGATTTTTTTTAAGGACGGGATAAACACTACAGTGTATATTGCAGTTTTAGATTACCGCCATCTCTTGATCGATAGTGGACTAATGTAATTTTAGTTTATGATTTCTAAGAAAGTGTGCTATTTAGAGGCGTTGTTTTATTTTTCTGTTTCCTGAAAATCGAAACTGACGGTCTGCAAACGGGCGAGAGGAAACTCCCGGGTGTCACCACTACGTGGATCGACCGGAGGACACGGTGGAGCACACTGTGCAGGTGTGCCCCGCTTGGGCGGCGCACCGCCGTGTCCTCGAAATGGCGATCGGCGGCGACCTATCGCGTCCGGCCCTGGTCCAAGCCATGGTCCGGAGCGAGACGGAATGGGACACCGTTGCCTCCTTCTGCGAAGCAGTCATGCTATCGAAGGAGGTGGCGGAGAGGGAGAGGAGACCCTCTCGTCCCGGCCGCCGTGGTGGACGCCGCGGGCGACAGAGGGGCCCGAAAGGGCCGACGCCTGCCGGAGTCGCGGGATCATTCTTATGAGACAACGTGGCTCCGGAACACAAAGGGCAATGAAGGAACATAGATGGGTTTAGTCAGTAGAAGTCTGACACTCCCTCCCGCTACACCCAGAGCGGGAGGAGTTATTGGATGATTTCCCATCCCTAAAAAAAAAAAAAACGGTCTGCAAAAATATTTTTTTAAGGACGGGAAATCATCAAAAAACCCGGCCAAGTGCGAGTCGTACTCGTGCACTGAGGGTTCCGTAAGCAGAAGTTGCGATTTACCATTTATGACGTATTAAAAAAAAACTACATGGTAATGTACATCATATATATTTTTTTAGTATTATCATTCTCTTATTTTAGAAGTTAAGGGGGGGGGGGACGCATTTTACCACTTTGGAAGTGTCTTTCGCGCAAACTATTCAGTTTAGAAAAAAAATATCTTAGAAAAAAAAGAGTTAGAGTTTCAGTTCTATGTATGGGGACCCCCAAAATTTACGAAATACATCTACAAATTTCAAAACTTGGCAGGCACTGGCCCCAGCGGGCCCCGTCTTCGATGCTGACAGCTCTTTGAGGCGTGCGTGGAATACAGCGCGCCGTCGCGACGACCCAGAAACCATCGACGACCTTCGACCAGCAGGTCGACGCGTCGACCTGGCCCTGGTTCTAATGGGACGGTGAGCCTTCCAATGCTCGCCGTACGCAGACCCGCGCCAACGATGGCCGGGAATCCGGGGCCCTGCGACTCCAAAAGTGCTTGTAAATGGTCTAATTCAAATAAATGATTGAGTTTGAGTTTGACTATTGTGGCGTGCTCAGTGTTGGGTTGCGACAGTCGTTGTCTCCATGAGATCCCGATGTATCTGGCGCCTCCCTTAGCGATATCGACTGTCAAAAAACCTAGAAGCCCTTAAAAGATCGCTCTCATTAAATGTCTAGGAGATGGTGAGTTGCCATACTAGAGGCATCCCAAGAATCTTATCTACCCGGGGAACAAAGCTAAAGTGTCGATCACGAGAGATCAATCCAACCATACAGATTTGCTAATAAAATTGCAAACAGAGACCCCTCTTCGTCACAATCGATTCACACCTTTCCCATGTAAAAGCCGAGATTTGTATAGAACATCATTCGTAGTGAACCGATACAGTGCGACGAACGCAGTCTCGACAAGCGCTGAAACAAAGTACGACTACCTTATTTAAGTGTTGGTACTCCATCAGTCGTGCCGTGCTCAGCAATGACCGACAATCATCGGCTACGAAATTACCCGTCAACAATGGAATATAGAAAGACCAAAATGTGGTTGAATCTGTTGATGTTTTGACAAGTTCCAATGATTCGATCGATTGCGAACACATTAATATCACGGTTCGGCAATGCTTCATTTACGTTTCCTCGCTCAGCACAAATGATTATACAGGGTTATTTGTCTCTCTGATAGTCCCCATTCTGAAAGCTGTCGCAGAAAAGTGCGATCCAACAGTGCGACACCGATACTTGAAATATTTTTCTTGTATTTCTATTTTATAACATCAAACAATCCTGAAACAATCATAATTATATATAAATATTTTTATGGTCACGTTACATCTGTCTGTGGATGTCTTCAAAACCCGATGTTTGATCTCACTACTGTTAGATTTCTTTCCCAACGGAACAAAATCCCACACAAGCACCAACTTCCCCT
This sequence comes from Ceramica pisi, assembly GCA_963859965.1. Classification (NCBI taxonomy): domain Eukaryota; kingdom Metazoa; phylum Arthropoda; class Insecta; order Lepidoptera; family Noctuidae; genus Ceramica; species Ceramica pisi. Next base: position 4,530,625 of record OY982530.1, read on the forward strand.
ACACTTTATTCTTCCAACTAACTGAAAACCCAAACATCACGTAAACGAAAATTAATTATTCCCCATTCGTACAAAAGATCAATATAAACGTTTTGTCCAAGTTCGGTTAGGGTCAGCTCAGACCGAGACGCGACGCGACGCGACGTTGCGAAAGAGCTACTCAAAATACAACTTTATATTCTACACGATAAGATACACTATATATACAAGTGGCGCAGCGCTGCGGTGCAACGTATACTGACTTCTCACAGTGAAATGTGTATCTTATCGTATAGAATATAAAGTTGTATTTTGAGTAGCTCTTTCGCAACGTCGCGTCGCGTCGCGTCTCGGTCTGAGCTGACCCTTAGAATGCAACTCAGTTGAACAGAATCCCGAAGCATTTTACGTAACGGACAAGTTTTGCCGAGACTTGGGGGGTTTCTTAAAACCAGTTTATTTGTGTACCGTCCGCATAAAACCACATTTCCCGTGGGTTCCTCGCGGATCGGGATGGTGCTGCGTTTGAATTTGACTTGTATTTTGAGTAGGCGAGTGTGTCGTTCGTGTGCGGGTCTGCGCTTGAGCAAAATATGCACTAAGGATAACAAGCCAGTGTTTAAGCCAGTGATTAGGTTGATGATCCGAAGACGGACGAAGGTTTTCGACATCGGAAAACGAATGCTGGAACTGAAATGGAGCTGGGTAGGACACCTGGCTAGGTGCGGTGATAATAGATGGAGCAAGGCAGTGACCGAGTGGCGTCCGAGGTCTGGAGGTGTTGGTTGGCCGGCGTCGATATGGGTGGATGACATTGTTGCCATCGCAGGTAGAACCTGGATGAGGTTGGCATAAGAAAAGAGATTTATGCTCAGCAGTGAGTGAATTGGCAGCTGGGGATTATGATGAGGTATAGTCACGGTGAAATTATAACTCGGAGGCCCAAGTTAGTCGACTAAAGACATGACGTGGTATCTGCCCTCTAACCATAACGTGCACATGACATGATGATTCCATTGTGAAAGAGGGACGGATGAATAGCACTATCTCTATCTAATGAATCAAGTCAGGTATAAGATCATTGAAGAAAACAGAAAGTATACCTTTTAAATAGCAGGAAGTCATCAGAAAACAATTTATAGTTGAGTAGGTACTAAATAAGAGAGTTGAGAAATAAATCTACCAATTTTTAAACAACGTTCGCATTCGATTGTCTGTCGCAATCTGTGAAAAAAGCCTTTTTTATACATTCTTGGCAGATTGCAACTGTCATGCAAATGCGAGAGTTGCTTAAAATTAGTAGGATTGGCGCACTTGTTAAACTTTAGCATTTCCGTATAGTTAGACAAGTTCTCAACTTCAAATTCGCAATTCGGAAACCGATTGTTATACCAGAATACCTAGTCATAAATCTTAGCTTTCCATAAATCCTGGAACAAAAATAAACAGCAAGTTCACTCCAATCCCAATTCTAATCATGCAAGTAAACTTTCCCGTTTGAACGGTCCCCACACCATCCATGCATGCAGTTTTGAAATTCCGTATTCCTGTCTACACTTCCCCAGATCTGAGGTTATTTATATTTCTTTCAGCTGATGTATTTCCATTCGCTTTTCAATTACATCCTCATGCGATTATTTATAAAATCATTTCCTTACTGAAACGAAATGGGGATGCAGAGTAGGTATGTATCACATGCCGAGGGAGCGGTTTTTATGAGGTTAAGGATATTAAATGGAATATATGTATGGTAGCGTAATCGAACCAGGAATGAGGATATCCGCAAGAGAACCAAGATTATAGACATAGCCCGAAGACCAAACTGAAGTAGCAGTGGGCAGGGCACATTGCTCGTAGAACAACTCGTTGTTGTGTGGGGGCCGAGTCACCCGCGGCCGTAGGAGAATACCCTTCAGCGAATCCCTATACGTGGTCCCCGGTTGGTGCTAAACAGGTGACACTAACCGCCTCCGTGGTCTAGTGGTTATATCACCTGATTCAGACCCAGAGGTCCCGGGTTCGATTCCCAGCGGGGGCAAATTATTTGCTCGGTTTGGTTGGTGGTAGGACTTGTTATAAGTCCGCCTGGCAAGCTACCACCATCATGTCTAAGTCCGTCGCCATGACAACAATGTTAACAGCATTGTTGTGTTCCAGCAGTTAGAGGTATGATAGCCAGTTCCTCTGTGTAAGAGGATTCCGGGTGAAACTCGCTTCCATCTTCGGCCTAATCATCACTTTCCATCAGGTGAGATTTGGGCCAAGAGTTTCCCCGTTTTATATAAAAAAAGAACAGATGGTCGATGGGGCCGAAAAGTTCTGGAGTGTCAACCGCATACCGGATGACACAGGGTGGGAAGTCCTCCCACAAGGTGGACCGATGATGACCTTGAGGGTCTGTGCGGCAGTCAGGTCAGGTCATCTTTCACCTGACATAACCAAAGCGGGTCAACAGCTCCGGTACGTTGACTCCCCTAACGCAATGGCTAGGCGATGACGCGCTTACGGCTTGTCGACCACTGGTTGACCTGGCTTTTTTTTATAGATGGGAAATCATCAAATGACTCCTTCCACTGTGGGCGAAACAGAAGGGAGTGTCAGACTCTTAACTGACTAAAACCCATCCGTGTTCCTCTTAGTGCCCTTTGCATTTCAGGGCCGCGATGACTCTTTCGAACAAAGCCTTGGCAGGCACTGCCCCTACCGGGCCCCGTCTACTATGTTGACATCTCTTTGTGGTTGACCTGGCTGGCACCAGATCAGTTTGAATCCTAATATAAAATGTAGAGCACGGTTATATCCCGCTTCTCTATACCCGCGATGGCTGTTGGCAGGACACCACGTTCGGCAACAGTAGTGTGCTGCAGATAGGCTGTGCAGTGGGAGGGGTGAGATTGAGTGGTTACGGAGGGACGTATGCGCGGGGATGACGAGCCGTAAACACGGGGACGACGAACTTTAAGCGCAGGAACTGCAAGTTGACCTCATATGGCACCGTGGTTCGTCAGTCGAGGCGATAAAGGATACCATTCTGCAGTGTGATTCAGCAGGTCTATTCTTTCGACATCTCACCGTGTACACTTGGTGGAGTGAACGCCGAGTGGTGTCATTCCATCTTGTTTGTATGGTTTGACAGCTCACTTGTCGTTCACTTCGCCTAAGTTTTCACTTCGACATGTTTACAGACTCTTACTGCTGTAAGTGAGCTGTCAATCCAAGTGATCTAGATGGAATGACAGCTCAGTGCGATTCAGTAAAAATGTCGAAGTTAAGGCTTGGGCGAAGTGATCGCGAAGTGAGCTGTCAATTCAAGTTATCAAGATGGAAAGACAGCTCACTCCGTGATGACTTTGCCCAAGCCTTTACTTCGAAATATTTATAGAACTAACAGAATCCACCGACAAATTATTGTGCGTTACAGTAGGGAGTTTCATACAAAGAATACTGCACGGCTCGAGTTAGTTGATAAGGTGTAGACCCGTTTCTGAGTTGATATGTGTGATATGACCTTCACTCTCCAAACCTTAGAAATACATAAGAAGCAAGTATATAAGAAGCTTATCAGGTACCTACAGGATCTAGAAATAAGAATAAACAAGAAAAAGTTAAAACTGTCCTGCGAAAACTTTGCATTTAAATTCTGGATTTCACTTGCAAGTTTTAAGCTTTAAAAACTTTATTTTCCTACACATTTTATGCTTGGTTGCTTCGTTGCCTAAAGGAATTAAAAGTTAAAAGGTTTTACTAAATAATGTTTCTTATTTTCACAGTTATTCACAATTGTAATTTCCAACAGAAAATTTGAATTAAGATTCTGCATTTCAGTGTTTAAACTAATCATTTGCTTAGAATGTTTTTATATGTCGGCGTCAGCGATGGCTGAGCGATAGCGCCATCATCGCTTGGGTTCGGTGGTATCGGGTTCGTTTTCGAATAATAACACTCAATACCACTGTACTAACCTCACTTTATTAACTGTGGCTGAGTGCCATTACTTTTTGATGGTCTAAGCTTACAAAACAGTCCCCCAAAAACGCCCGCCCGTTTCTACTTCCTAGTGTTTTTTCTGTGGAGAAGAAGTGGCCAACAAACTCCCCAGCAACACATCTGTCTGTTGTGTTAGAAAAACTCGCATTTATAATGATATAAGAAGTCAGTTAAATACATATGAAATAGGTAAACTGACAGTTTCGTTCTGGAGAAGTGTCCTAGTTGGTGTCTTGAGACAAAGTGCGCTCGGCAAAGTCCAACATGGCTGTGTCCACGTGCCGCCATTACAACTGACAACTGACGTCACGGCGTTTAAAACTACTTTAGTACTACAATATTCAAATCAGCAATTAATTATTAAATAATATTATTATCCACGACATATAAATAAAACCCTAAGTAACTAAATTCAATCAATATCTGCAAAGCTTATTTTAATTTCAAGTACACAACACACCTTGTATTACCCACCTTCCGGCTGCTACTGAAAATAACCCAAACTAAACCTATAGTCCAGTGCCAGTCCTATGTCGCCTGAATATACGGTGTAGTGTGCTTCAAATCCGGTAGTTCAGATTTTTATCGGACTTGTTTGTAATTTTGGCCCGATGAATAATCCAAGACCATGGCATCGAGGTCTTGGATTATTCATCGGGCCAAAGTCACCGAACGTAATTTTGTCAAAAATCGAAACAGACGCGAAAATTTCAGACTTTTTTTTAACCCTGTTTTTTGGTTTAAAGGGTTACTTTAAGGATTAGATAATATATTGTTATAAATTTTCATAGTCACTAACATTAGAATAGTTAATAACGGGATTGCTACCATGTAACTTTTGCAACAGTGCCGAAATATCGGAAACTCGCAAATAAAAAGGTACATGGGAGCAATCCCGATACTAACTGTTCCTTAAGGACTAGCTTTTGATAGTTTTAAGTAGACTAAATTTGCTATACAGGGAAATTGAAAAAATACCCGAAACCTCTTAGGCAGTGAAAGTACACATGATTATAAGCAACTTTTGTTTTGGTAAAACTCCGAAATCTCGAAAAAAATATCAGCTGTTTCATACATTTTCATTGGCTAAATACTGCATTTTGTCAAAAAAATATCAGCTGTTTCATACAACTCTCAAAAAGATAAAATTTTAATGACCACCAAACAGTCATAACCACAACATTTCCACCGTATTTTAACGCAAAACTTCATTACGCAGTCTCTTTAAACCTTGCACTTACATTTCCCGATATCGATACGTCCGCCAATTTGTGAGGCGGCCTTATGTTTAAGTAGGTCAGTAGTTGCCAAGTGGGATCTCTAATTAATCCCGTTTGTCCAGTCTAATGGGCCCTGCGAGGATTTAGGGCAATATCCTGTTACATCTATATGTGGGGTTTAGGCCTTAGTTGGAGTAATAGAGGGGACTTAGAGGTTTTGGGTTCTGTAAGATTATAATGAGGAGTTTTGTGATCTTTTCAGCGTGGCCTTCTAAGATTTTTTTTGGTTTGAGAGTCCCCAAATCAAGTACCTACAGGGTGCTATAGAAAACCTGAAAACGGTTATTGTACTCACTATCATGAATAAAAGTTATCAATGGTGTCAAACCAGAACCGCACATTTTATTTGGCTATATCTTGACATAATGTATTATTAAAGACTTAGGTACATAAAAAATGTACGTGCTACTATGTTCAAAACCCTAAAAACTAAGACAATTTACTAGCGTCAATCAAGGTTCGGTAATTGGTTTTATAGAGATCCTGCCCACTTGATTTACCGCAAAAAATTAAAACAAAAAATTACTAAATAAACCGATAAAAATTACACATATTGTATTTCTACCTAAAGTATTAGTTGTTTATGTTACAGGCCAAACATATATTACATGCTCTTGGAACACGTTACCCACCTTCTGGCGAAGTAAGGTAAAAATATAGCTATTATCATCATCACCAGCCTCTAACAGCCCACTGCTGAACATACGCCTCTCCTAGAGCATACCATTTGGCTCGACCTCCGGCAACTCTCATCCAGCTGCCACCAGCCACCCTGAAAAGATCGTCGCTTCACCTAGCCTGAGGGCGTTTTACCTTACGTTAGCCGATTCGAAGACTCAGAAACTCATCCACCCCAATGGTCATCGGTTCTACGACTAATAATTTGCCCGACCCATTGCCACTTCTGCTTGCTAAAAATATTGATAAAAACATACATATAAACCGCAGGAGCATTAAGAGGTCACAACACGCCTCACAAAATCAAAACAAACTCTCAGCCATCGCAAATCACATCAATTTCCCAAATCACATAAAAATATTCCACGAAACAAAATATGAAAAAGCAACTTCTTGCAATCCTTCCAAAAAACTGCTCAACGAAATTGTTCCACACCAAAAACTTTTTGCTACCCAAGTGGCGTACAATGAAATAACAGAAATCCGAAAAATAATTCCGAACGGAGGCATCCATTTGAACAGATGGAAATTTTCTTCCCGTTGGATAAAACAAATAGAGGACAAGTTGGGAAAAAGTATTTCCGTCTGATAGTGTCTGTCCGATCTTCGGCATTTGATTTCATGTAGACGCCATTTTTTCTAAATTCTGTCGCGCAATGGGCTGTAAGAGATTTTGATCGAGTTAGCGTCGAAACACAAGGTAATTTGAAACGAACTGTTTTGAATTCTACCAGTTATATGCAGACTTCTTAATAGCATTAAAAGTGCGTAGTACGATTAAAACAGCAAAACTAGTGCGTGCTCATTTTTATCGTAGCATGGAAAAGCAGAGGACGTCTCTTAAAATTATAACCACGGAAACACGTTTGTACTCTAATAATTTTTATTTAATTTTAATCTAATTTCTACTGATATTTTAAATTGCATTCTAATTATAGTATACTTTTTATTTTTAATTGATTACTATTTGTACTTCTATTGTATGTTAAATTGTTTTAGTGGTGGTAACATCGCATTGATATTATAGCTGGTTAGGTGTATTTTAAACATTTTTTTTATAAATAAATAAACAAATGTTAAGATGTTTGGAATTAGATACGTTTGTTGATGGTGTCTTCTAAGGAAAGTTGAAAGCGTATTGATAGTATTCCATACTTAAGACGTTAGATATGACGTGCCGTGCTATGGAACTATATTATAGAGCATTAATTCTGCCATACATGTCCTTTCGTGCTACGGTAAATTACAAAGTGGTAAAATAAAAGTTGCATACTTCATCCTCGCGGTCACTGCATTTGTCATCTATTTTATAATCGTATAACTTGAGGCTTTGTCTCTATTATTTGCCTATTGTTCTGCCGGTCAGATCCCCGGAAGCTGTGGCAATACAATTTATATGAAAATCCGGCTGAGGTTGGGATTGACGTTTGTCACTGGGCATTGACATGCAAGATTCACTGTGATGGAAGGAAAATGTGACTCTTCCGGCTTTGTTTAGGGTGCGTTATTTTTTTGTTATTTCACCAGGACTACTAGGTCACAGATGACAGAGACAAAGTTTACGATGGAGCGAGTTTACCCACACCACAAAATATGTGCGAAAATGCGTAGCGATAGTTGAGTTTGTAAAGAACCAATAAAATTGCTATCATATTCGTATCCAGACATATTGTAGTTTGTGCAGTACACTCGACCGCACAGTCCGCTTGCAGCAAATGCAACTCGCCTGTTTAGGGCCTTCAAATGACTTCAGAATCTTACGGACTAAAACCCACCCATGTTTCTCCTAATGGCCTTTGCGTTTCAAAACCGTGTTGACTCTTTCAAACAAATTCCGCAATCCTGGCAGGAGGTCAAGGCCAGACGCTTTAGCAATAATTTACTGTCAATAAGTCTATGGGATTGACATGCGGTACCAAAATGGCTTGTGGTCAATAGAATAGGTATACAAATATATAGCCCGAGGTACCCTATTACGAAAAAAATAGTTATGCCGCGTGAACACTTGAACATTGGTACTTAACAGCCGGGTTAATGTTGCACCACGGAATGAGAGAATAATCTGTAAACTTGTATACAAAACCTTTATTTGGTATTCTTTTTTCTCTTAAGAGTTGCTTCAAAGGCCTCTTAAAATCTAGTGTCCAACTCTTGAATCAATCCAACCTAGTTTGACTAGCTAGGTTTGTTAGACATCCGGGGCTGCGGAATTTGTTCGAAAAAGTCACCGCCGCCCATGAACGCAGAGGGCATTAGAAGGAACACAGATTGGTTTTAGTCATTAAGAGTCTGACACTTATTCCTGCCCAGAGCGGGAGGAGTCATTTGATGATTTCTCATCCTTACAAAATAAGGTTTGTTAGACATGAGTAGGTACTCAAGTTGATATCGTCACTCTTTACCCAAGTGTTTAACGAATTTTCATTATGTAATAGAGTACTTAACGAAGCGGATGCTTGTACACCTGGCTGTGAAACCCGGAAGTTTACGTCCGGAATTCACAAGAGTTTACCCTTGTACTCGTACAAACTTGGCTATTGATTCGAAAGACGTGTACCTGTGTATGTTAGAGGTATTAATTCTTTATTTAGGCGTTCTTGTGTAAATAAATGTATGGACATATACGAAGCAAAACAAAGCACATATATTCATATGTGTATAGATCGTCGAGGTGGTGTTCTGATCTTTATGTTCTACTAAAGACAAAGGCAAATTATTATTTACTGCAACTTATAGGGAACAGATGGTCGATGGGGCCGAAAAGTTAGACGCAGTGTTGGAAGGTCTCCCACAAGGTGGACCGATGATCAGGTGAGGGTCGCAGGAAGCCGATGGATGCGAGACGCACAGGACTGGATGTAGTGGCGACACTTGGTGGAGACCTATATCCAGCAGTGAACGTCTTTCGTCTGAAATGAGAAATGTTTTTGTCAGATTGCGAATGAGATGCAGAAGCGTATCTATACTAATCTTATAAAGCAGAAGAGTTTGTTTGTTTGGTTGGTTGAACGCGCTAATCTCAGAAAGTACTGGTCCGATTTGAAAAATTCTTTCAGAGTTAGATAGCCCATTTATCGAGGAAGGCTATAGGCTAGATATATCATCACGCTGAGACAAATAGGAGCGGAGCAATAATGGACAATGCGACGCAGACGAAGTTGCGCGGGTCAGCTAGTGTTAAATAAAAAATAAACTTATTACAAAAAAAAAAATAACCAACTTCTAATTTTTTTTTGTTAACCAGTTCCAGATATGATAGCCAGTTCCTCTATGTTAGAGGATTCCGGGTGAAACTCGCTTCCATCTTCGGCCTAATCATCACTTTCCATCAGGTTAGATTTGGGCCAAGAGTTTCCCCGTTTTAAATAAAAAAAAAAATAAATAAAAAAAAAAAACCTGAAATTGTGTCCCACTGCAGGGCAAACGTCTCCCTTTTCTCCTTCCAAATTTTCTCTGTCTCGGGTGATCTCTAGCCAAGTTTGTCCCGCAAACATGTTGACATCGTTACACCACCTTCGTCGCGGTCAACAACAACGAAGACGTCCGTCTTCAGTGAGTGACGATCTTCGCCAATCTCTCCAGGTACATTCGTACCCACGCCCACTTCAGCCTGCCTGTTTTTTCCCCTACATTTATGACTTTAGTATTGGAGCACAAGGTGGTGTTTCTAACGCAATCTGATCGTTTAGCACCTATTATACTGCGCTACATAGCCCGTTGGTAAATCTGAGTCTAGACTTTTGTTGTTCTATAAGGGACCAACTTTGTGCACCGAAAGATAGGACGGGCAGTATGCACATGTCCATGAGTTTCCTTTTAAATGTTATCGTAAGACTTCTTTTCATATGTTCTTTAAAGGCCCAGAAGTTCATCCAATCATTGTGGACTCATTTTTCGACTACCTTATCCTGGCCTAAGTACTGTGACGGTTGTGTCCTGGGCTTAAGATACTTGTGTTCAAAGGTACTACATGTTCAATGCTTTATGAGAATCGGCATTGGCCATTAATTGTAAGGCTTGGGGCAGTCAGATAAAAAGTTTAGTATAGTTTTTAAATTTTGAAGGATAAAGAATTTAAGTGTTTTTTATGACATTACTTGTATTGATGTGAATTCGGGCGGACGTCGCCAATATAATTATTTTAAACCTCCGTTCCTCTTTGATTTACCAAAGCCCCTCATTTCCCTATGACAGTAACGCGTGTATCTGACATCGACGCACAAACGATTTCCATAGGTCCAGGGCATGATTCTGGACACCCCAGTGTTGGAATTTTTCGTCGGTTCTTTTCTCATTTTTTCATTTTTTTCAACACTTCAAAGGTTGCCTCGATAGTATATTATTGAAAAAAAAAAAACATTTTTCACGTTTTAGTGGCACCTTAAACCTAACTACACACTACAACAACACCACTAGAAAGTCGCAGGAAAGCAAAATACGCTATTTCATTTAATTGGAAACTAACAAAATACTTCATCCAAGTGAAAGAATTCCAGCTACTTTAATTTAAAAGCCAAACAACTAATACTGTTTTGATGAAATTTAAATGAGACCACGTCTGAAATATGATCTACTAAAAAAAAAGAGAATCTTCAAAATCGATTCATAATTTGGGGAAATGAGGGCTCTTTCTGGGTAAGCTCGCTCCATCGTAGACTGTCTTGTCTCTTTCATCTCTGACCAAGACTAGAGTTAAGAGCAAGCCCATCTTAATAAAATAAAATTAAAAATGATCGCGTAACATACGTACTAAAAAAAGTGAAACTCCTCTTTGTTTTGATGTCGGTTACAAATCCGTACCCTTAAATAAAAATAAAAAACCGGGTTATACCAACATCCCCACTATATATTTAAACACTAACACAACAGAAAGGAGGTAAATCTAGCACCAAAGCTACAAAAAGGAAGAGCACGTAGGCGCTTTAAAATTGCAAGTGTTTCAAAGAGACAAATTGCTTCCCCATTGGCCCGGAATTGGGCACATTAGCCTGCTTTCCTCAATCTAATCGACCTACTCTCGAAGACGAATTACTGATACGTGCTAGCGTATTTTTGGACTGAGCCTATCTTTGTTGTCCTCGTTTTTGCTAGGGGATATGTAGAATTAGTATTTCAAGCCTACTTAATAAATATACAGTGTACTAGCTGTTGCTCGCGACTTTTTTTTTTATACTAAACGGGGAGACTCTAGGCCCAAATCTCACCTGTTGGAAAGTGATGATTAGGCCGAAGATGGACGCGAGTTTCACCCGGAATCCTCTTACACAGAGGAACTGGCTATACCTCTAACTGCCGGAACAGAACAATGCTGTTAACATAGTTGTTATGGCGACATGATGGTGGTAGTTTTGCCAGGCGGACTTAGAACAAGTCCTACCACCAACCAAACCGACCAAAAAATTTGCCTCCGCTGGGAATCGAACCCGGGACCTCTGGGTCTGAATCAGGTGGTATGACCACTAGATCACGGAGGCGGTTAGTGTCACTTGTTTAGCACCACCCGGGACCACGTGTAGGGATTCGCTGAAGGGTATTCTCCTTCGGACGCGGGTGACTCGGCCCCCAGACGACTTGTACTTATCCCTCGTTTTACGTTGGAACGGCCGCGATATTTCCGTCGCGTGCGTTCGGCATAGTGTGTTTAGACACTTAGTGCACCCCTACGGAGTTTCAGGAAGCTTCATGTCAAAGTTCAGCTTTCTAAGACCATTACTTTCGACTGTGCGTTGATTAATCAGTCAGTCAAAATCGCCTATTATTGAAAAGATAAATGATATTTATTTTGCAAATAGGTTACAAGTAACTCCTTTATGTTTTTTGGTCGTATTATTCTAGAAGCGGGTTTCCTAGCTGAATACCTTGAGAAGAAACACCGAAACAAACTCAGAGCCTTGTGATTTTCATTCTTAAACTCCTTGATTAATCCTTAAATTCTGGACCAGACCAGAGAATAACTTCGACTACCACTTACCAGCAAAATAAAAACTCAAAACTTATTTTAACTCAACCATTTACGGGGCACTTTTGAACTGTCAAAGTCAGTCAATCAAAGATCTGAAGCCAGTGGAATAAAAGCTGTTGGGGCAGGCCGAGACGGCTAAATCTCCATCACTCTCTGAATTAAATACTTACAAGTAACTAGCTGACGCGCGCAACTTCGTCTGCGTCACATTTTCCATTAATGCTCCGCTCCTATTTGCTATCTAATACTGAAACAATTTTTCAAATCGGATCGGTAGTTCCTGAGATTAACGCGTTCAAACAAACAAACTCTTCAGCTTTATAAGATTAGTATAGATTTATCAGCTAAGAAATAAATTTTTTGAGTGGTGTTTATTATATTAACTTTCAATCTTTTTATATCTCTTCTTTCTTCAGCAACCCTATTTAAAATTTTTAGAATTCGCTTCGCAAACATTTATCATTATGGTCTAGTAAAACTGAACATTGTTATAATAATCACAATTTAATTAATTGAGCGCATAACCATAGTGTTGATAATGTTTTAAATTTTCGCTCGCGTCATAAAAGAACGCCACATTTTAAAAGGTTTTAAAGGAGAACCTCGTTGCACAATTTTTATGGACGAAAAAACTTGTTGCTAGATATTGCAGAATATGATATTTATATGTGAAAAACATCCGGTTTTCCTCATTTCTCATTAACCTGGTTGAAAAAAGGAATTTTATGAGTTTGACGCCCATGTTTTATTTATTCACTAGCTAACCCGCGCAACTTCATCTGCGTCACATTTTCCATTACTGCTGCGCTCCTATTTATCTTAGCGTGATGATATATAGCCTATAACATTCCTCGATAAATGGGCTATCTAACACTGAAAGAATTTTTCAAATCGGTCCAGTAGTTCCCGAGATTAGCGTTCAACCAAACAAACAAACAAACTCTTCTGCTTTATAATATTAGTATAGATATGTGTTTATTCCTATGTGACCATTACAGCTCGGGAATGAGTTTTTAAATATATATTTTGAATTTGCTGTCCCCCGTGGCTTCGCTCCCGTCAACCTACCCACTTTTTTTTTTGCTTTGAAACCTTCCCTGTATTCAGGCGAACAAACAAAAAAAGAATTGCCGAAATTGGCCCAGCCGTTCTCGAGTTTATGCGAGACTAACGAACTGCAATTCATTTTTTATACATAAGAGAAGATAATGTAAATTAGGATCACAAATTTTTATAACAGTTATATACAGTTATATCCAAACTCACTAAAATTACAAAGTACAAAGCCTAGTTTTTTTTGTATGCATATCACTTCTGTACGTATACTACGCATTTGTTTGAGCAAATATAATTTGCTATTCTTATTCTGTGATATTAAATACTTTTCTTCTTACTAAGCCTCCTCTGCAAGTCCTTGCGTCCGTCTATCTGGCAACGGCCTGTATCTCAAGAACCGTTATAGGTAGACTAAGACAATTAAAACTTTCACAGATTGTGTATTTCTATTGCCGCTATATACAACAAATAAGTTTATTGGACCCTTTGGGTACCCTTCGTGTGCGACACACATCGACATAACATCAGTCTTCATCATATTCTAGTCTTCACCAAACCAAGAATCCAGCTCCTACCAACATGCTATCGCCTTCCATAATCCTTTCCAGAATAAAAGTGTATTCTCTTTTTAAAAATGCTTGTGGCCATGGCCATCCATCATTGAACAGCGGTACACACAATGGTCCATTATGGGATATTTGGAGCGGCCGGTGACCCGCCGTCATTAGAGCCCGACGCTCTCGCATCTGCAAAAAGTTTTCCTTCATAAAACAAAGGACGGAGTGGAGTGGTGTTGTTTATTAAAATTTTTGAAGCAATATTTTGTAAACTGCATTCCCTTTTGTTGAATAAGGCAGTTGTACATCATTTAGATCTGTAGACTTATATTTTTTCAAACACAAATGGATGTGTTATTCCCTATAGTTTCGTAATCAGTACGGTAATTATTAAGATTATTAACGAAATAATTACGAAACCATAGGAAGAACACGGGTAATGCAGTTTCCTTTTTTCTATAATAAAAAATAATACATAATTCAAAACTACCCAACATCGCTTTTAATTTCTGAATAGTTATAGAACAGAATTTATCTTTAATCGAGTATCCAAGACACAAAAATAGTCGGTTGGATTTATTATATAATACTAGGGGTATTTGCCAAATTTGCCTGTGAAAGAGTAAAAAATATCGATACATCCTATCAAACTTTCTCATTTGTAATATTAGTAGGATTACGGCTCAAAGTGAAAAAAAAACCTGTAGTGTCAACAGCGACTCCACCCCACATCCGTAGTCCAAACAAACGCTTTCATTTCAGCAGGTTTTCGTCCGCTGTCGAAACTTATTTGCATAAGTAAAACTGGGAAATGAAGCGACAAATGCACGGCTCCCAAGATATTCTTTCGTCGGGCGGTAATCTTGTTATATTGACGACTGTATTCCTAATACGTTTACGTAATAACTGTATTAATGTAACCTACATTACGTTATTAGAATCAGACTGTATTTGGGAAAAGACAGTCAGCTTCATATGATTTCTAGCCTTCAAAAGTACTCAAATAACTCATTTTTTAAACCGTGCATATAAAGACCAATTTCCCTTAACGCACCCACACATTACAGAATCTTTCTTTGAAACTCGCACAGCATGAAGTCACGTTCTGCAATATCGGCGCTCGGTAAAAAGATAGCAACACTTGTAACTACACACGCTTCCTCAGCTTCTAGCAATTTACTCGCTTGGTGTAAACAGCTGTTGTATAGAACCTTTTTCTCTTCTATCCTTGGCTAGGAGAAAAGTGCTGACTATACAGTTTTCCAAGACAAGGCGAGCGGTATTACCCAGATCCTAGATTACTGGGAAGACACCAGGGGGTCTAAAAAGGCCACTTTCAGAAATCAGAAAGCACATCACGCTACCCGCCACTGTCAATTTTCCCAATCAACATTAAACCTAATGCGTTAGCGATAAAGATGAAAATTAAATTTCACATTTGTTGTGTGGGCAATATTATTTATTTATTTTATTTCAATTACTATCACAGTAAAAACCAACACGTGCAGAGAGTCAACAAAATCAATGAGATAATCAAAAAAATAATAAAAATGGTGCAATAATCAAAATAATTAAAAGTAGTCAATAAAAATTAATAAAAAAAACAATAAAAAATAATCAAAAGTAATAAAAAATAATCAAAGTAATAAAAAATAATCACAATATTAAAATAATGATTCTTTCAGATCCGAAGTGACCAAATTCCACAAATTTTCAAATATCGGCCTTTTCGACAGATTGCGAATGAGATACGAATGCGACGTTGCTTAAAAAATAGTAGAATTGTCCCTCAGATTGATAGAAGAATTATTGCAATAGGCTTATTTACTGAAAAAATCTTATAAGTCCGTCAGTTAGATTATCAAAAAATATTTGACCCGTATTTTTTCTTTTGTTACGGGAACCAAAATTGACGAAGTTACGACGCTTTTAAAATTCTCAATACGTCACTCTCCGGCATAATTTTTAGCGGGTAGTGACGTCACGAGCCCCCAATCCCGAGTTTTGATGCGTTTTATCTTTGTCAATATTGATTGATTTACAAAAACAAAAAATACGTGTCCATTATTTTTCAATACTCTAACTGACGGACTAAACGTGTCCATTATTTTTCAATACTCTAACTGACGGACTAAATAGGTTTGCAATTTGTGGATGATGGAAACTAGCCTATTCAAGAACCTAAAACAATTCAAATTGAGGTTAATTATTAAGGAAATTTGACAGTTTGCGACTGCAATGCCAAGGCTCCATAAAAAACAACTATAATTGCTCCGATGCCTGGGAAAGTAGATTAGTAATAAAAAATCCGGTATAGGTAAACCATTTTATCGCACACCAGAGACGTTTTAGTTCTTACTTCATTCGTCATGTGCATGCAAAATCATCCACTAGCTGACCCGCGCAACTTCGTCTGCGTCACATTTTCCATTAATGATCCGCTCCTCTTTGTCTTAGCGTGATGATATATAGCCTATAGCCTTTCTCGATAAATGGGCTATCTAACACTGAAATATTTTTTCAAATCGGATCAGTAGTTCCTGAGATTAGCGCGTTCAACCAAACAAACAAACTCGCCTGCTTTATAATATTAAGTATAGATTTATAGTAAAACTTTATTGAAGATATTGTTGCTTTCTAAAGTTACGAAAACACACACTTTTGAGATAATTGTAACCAATCGACACTTTAAAGTACAGAAAGTAAGATATTCAACGATTTCTTTTTTTTACTATTGATAGGCAAGCATTTTTCCAATATGTCACCTGATGGTAAGCGATGATGTGGTCAAAGAAGAATCGTGCTTGCTTAGAAGTAACCTATTCACTCTTGACTTAAAGACTCTCAGTTTGAAGTTATCAGGAAACACAGACTACGGCAGGGAATTCCACTTCTTAGCTATACGCACTATGAATGTGTGAGTGTTTATTTATGTATTTATTTATTTTTGTATTAATTTTACTAATAATCGTGTTTCTGGTTTCTCTTTATCTTTATATTGCACCTACCACTATTATTCTCTGCATTACCCAAAGGTTGACTGGTACAAAATGCCTATGGCATTAAGTCCGCCTTTGTACATGTGTGTGCGTATAAAGTATTAAATAAATAAATAATGTAAATGTAGAAGTTTTCAGTCCAATTGCAAGCAAATAGGCGTTTCTTAGTTAAGAATTCAACGCAATTAATAATTTACAAGTACCAGCCAAGTTAACGAATGCTACATTTCTCAACAAGCAATTCAAAATGTATGCTCCGATTATTCCTTTTAAAATAATAATGTCGCATTTCTGTTTTTAAGCACAAAAGCTGACCTCTTTAAAAAGAAGCCAGAGAAATATAACTGTGTATTTCAGTTGCTCGTAATAATATAAAATTCTGAATAAATCAGAATTCATTTTGCGTATGCACCGATATGAATATTTACGAGAAAGTGGCATTAAACTTGCATTTTGCGTTTTATTCCCTTATTTATTCATTTGATCGGTGTTTTCGGGAATGATTCTTTTTCAATTATTTTGTCGTTATCTTTAGGGTCTGAGGGCCTCGCAAAATTGAATCTCTATTAGAGAAAATGATTTTCAAAAACTGTTTGACAAATCAAAATGTAGGTAAAACGGACCATACACGTTCGGATGGTTTGATCAAACAGGCTGGTTAAAACTGTTTGATCAAACTGATGCCATTTGACGACTCATTTTTTAAACAAATTTGCCCACACTATGCCAATTTGATCAAACAGTTTGAACCAGCCTATTTGACCAAATAATTGTAATGTTTAAGACCTGTAAAACGTGGTCATAACATGCTCTTTGTACTTTCGCCGATCATATCACTTTGTCTACATTTCTATTATTTTTCTTTTATTCTTGGCTACTCTCATTTAGCCGCTAAAAATAACAATTCGAGAATAACATGGTTACTGCCCTTTAATCCCTGAAGTAGGTACAGAAAAACTGGCTATAAATAGGCAAGAATAGACGACATTTATTCTAGAACTTGATAAAGTTAAATGTCAAAGCCTACGCCAGTTTAAACACAGACACACCCACTTAAAATTCCCCCACCTAATTCAAAATGCCTATAGTTCTAAACCGAACTACAAAATCCATTACCACTAATATTCCCGACCATTTCGCAGCCACTACACATAAAGAGTAATGTAAATAATACCTAATAAATACCCATACACCGCACGGTTGCGTAATAAAGGTAATTCTCTAGTATTTCCACGCGCAACCGAGCTAGTTTCATGTAACTGCCGAGACAATGTCGCCACAGAATAGTTAAGTACAGTAAGTCGGGACCTCGGCACTTAACTACTACAGCAAAACGTCGCGCTCACAAACAAGAATGCGGACGATAATCACTAACTACGTGTAGTATTTATATTCTTGTTTCCAATTGACTTCAAATCCCAGCATTCAACCACTGTGATTAAAGTTCATTTCAACTTAATTTCGTGGTTGCGCAGATGAAGAACATAAGGACATGTATAGTGCGCTTCCATTTCTGCCGTAGACCATAGTGGACTCGGTAGTTTTGTGTATCAGAAGCCAAATTTTTAAACAACTTTCGCATTCGCATATCAATCGCAGACTGTCAAAAAAGCCTTAATTTTCATAAATTTTTGACAGTTTGCGATTGAGATGCGAATGCGATGCGATGTGAAAATTAATAGAATTGGCACACAGATCAGTCCAGCGATTGGTGATCGACCGCGTGATTGACCTACTATTGAAACAGCTGTTTTGCTTCCTCCACACTATTCCGAAGTTGCACGAGGCGAAGTGCTCTCCGAAGTTGACCGAAGTCCGAAGTAGGTGTCCACACACTCGAGCAACTTCGCGAGGAGCACAGTCGCCCGTTCCCCCCGTTCCCCTCACGATAGGCATAATGGATAACGTTCATGTGGCAACTGCCGTTGCAATGTGTACTCTAGCTAAATAAAAATACGTGCGTATTTACTATGGCTGACGCGAACTGAAGTAAGCCGAAGTGAGCCGAGTAGTGTGGACAGACGCTTCGTGTTCGAACTTCGAGTCCTTTGACTCGGACGCAAAAACCGACAACAATTCGAAGTCGACCGAGGCGAAGCGAAGTTGTACGAGGCGAAGCGAAGTGCCCCTCCACACTATCGTATTCGCTCAACTTCGATCAACTTCGGGAATAGTGTGGAGGCTACTTAAAGTTATAACGTTAACTGTAACGTAGTAATGTACGGTTGATTCCAAAATAACGTTTAAAAAAGTTATTCTTCTTCTTATTGTGTGGGCTGTAAGATCTAACGACCCCACACTCCCTATTGTCAGAGATTCTAAACCGCATCAAAGGCCTCTGACACGTTTTAACAATAGCCATTTGGCGGCCGGGACCACCAGCTTTTACGTGCCTTCCGAAGCACAGAGATTCAAGCAGGTGATTCAAGCCTGCAATGTCCTACTAGCCAAACTAAAAAAACTTTACAAAATATGCTATACTATCATTTCAGAGCAAAATGTCATTAAGAGTAATATATCTATAATAATATTATAAAGCAGAAGAGTTTGTTTGTTTGTTTGGTTGAACGCGCTAATCTCAAGAACTGGTCCGATTTGAAAAATTATTTCAGTGTTAGATAGCCCACTTATCGAGGAAGGTTAAAGGCTATATATCATCACGCTAAGATAAATAGGAGCGGAGCAGTAATGAAAAATGTGACGCAGACGAAGTTGCGCGGGTCAGCTAGTTAAGATATATCCAGTTCATTCCTCTTTGTTGACTGCTTTCGTACCTACTCGTACAATGCAATTCTCGTCAAGCACATGCCAGTCGCGAGTTTGCATTCGCTGTACGTGAAACCTGTCTATGTATGTGTTCGTTTTCGCTTGTTGTGTGGAGTTATCCTTCTGTGCCAATCCGCTCTGTATAATGGTCGAGACAGTGTCGTTACGCGCAACAAAAGGGATTTTATTCAAATAGTTTCCGTCTGGCGCTGGGTTTATATTGAAATTCTTGCGGGCGACGCTGAGGTTTTTTTTCAAGTAATTTCAAACTTCTAAGTGTCTTGAATGTTAGTGGGAGAAGTTTTGTAGTTTTTAGAATGTTATAGGTATTTTTTAATTATTTCTTGAATTTGCGTCATTGTACTTTGACATTTCACAAGATGAATATTCTTAAATTAAATGGTACATTCATCTGAGTAGGTAGAACCTGCCTAAATTTTGTTTACCAGATTTTATTTTCTGATTCAAAAACTAGTTATTCAGGATCAAAAAAACTGAAACACGAACAGATAAGCACCTACATACCCCAACATGTCAAGGGTTTAAGAATACCTCCCCATATTTCGTAGGACGCACGAAAATTTTTCAATCTACCCTTTTTCGGTGCCACATGCCTGTTCAACCGAGCAGCTACAAAAACGGCAATTCATGGACGTTCTCAATCCAAAATGGAATGCGTTCGGGACAGTGTCGACGGTGAGCGATGGAGCCCGAAGCTTGACGATGTTTCGCGAAAATTGCCGAAGACCATTTTGTTTTATTCGATCGAATTTTTTGAGAGGTTTAAGTTATGTTCCGATTTTTTTTTTATTGCTTTTTCTCGAGGGTGGAAATTGTTATAGTAGAGGTTTGTAAATGTTTTTTTTTTCTTTGATACTTATTTGTACGCCTCAATTATAAAATTGTTTTGAACTTTAATTTCTTTTCATCGAAGCTTTTGCTCATACAGCTTCTGATCTGAGTGCCCATTCTACTCATTTTTTATCAAAGTTGTTTAAAAATTAGAAGATTTATGATGAAGAGAAAATAATATGCTACCCTTTTTACATGTGTGTCATCAATTATCCACGAAAGGAGGCGTATTGTTTTTAATCTCAAGCTGTTAAAGTATCACATATTTAGCAATATAGTTTTCTTGCTAGCAATGAATAATTATGGAGAGAGTTAGTGTCTAAAAATACTATGCCGAAGTTACGCGACGGAAGTTCCGCGGCTGGTTTTACGTTCCAACGTATTCGACTGATATGATACACCATAACTGCCGAACTTGCTCGTCAGAAATTCAACAACGCACTTTATGTGTATTTAATGTCGCTAGCGCTGTAAAAAACACGGTCGTGTCTCAACCGTGATAATTATTTATTCTGAATCAAACCTTTGTTTTTATGACACAACATAGCACGTGTGTCGTACGCAGGCAGAGGCGGAAGCGCAGACATGCCTGCCTTCCACTACTCCGCGCCCCGGATCTTCGTTGGTAATGGAACCGAACTTCGGTCGCGTTTAATAAGTTGCCACCGAATGGCCGCTGAACTTACGCTCGTGTGAAGTTCGGCGTACGCTATAACGCAACGTAATTTTGGCATAATGTGTCGTCAGTAATTGACGACACATTATGCCGAAATTACGTTGCATTGCAGGCGTAATCATTCCAAAATTCGTTTCGTACCTTCGGCATAGTGTGTTTAGACATTAAGAGCGGAATTCACCAATTAAACTGATCGCGATCAAGCTGCGTTCAAGAGTTGTCAGTGTCAATATTCCATAGAAAATAACGACACTGACAGCTCGTAAACGTATGGCTAAGAACTCACGGAGCGATTTTCACCCGCGACCGCCGCGTTGGTGGAACTGCGGTTTTATTTCTAAACTCACGAGACCGGTTACGCAGCCGTCGCGATTGCGATCATCACCCGCAGACGTGGCGGGCGATGACCGCGAGACGGGCGGTTGCAAGACGGGCAGTAAAACGATCAGTTGCGATCCAGACCGCCATGGACCAAAGTAATTAGTAGTTCGATTTTAATATCCATTTTATAATGTTTGTTTAATTTCAAACATGCACAAACATGTCATGATGCCACAAGTCACTGGTGCAAAATAGCGTTGGATTTCTATACCCGCCGGCCACCGCGGTCGCCAGCCAACCGATCGCAGAGCGCGCGGGCGCCACCCGCCGGAGCTGCGGGTGACCGCGGCCCGCGCGATTCTACTAGTTGCCCGCCGTTGCATCGTGAACCGCAAACAACCGCGCACACCGCGGGCGTAAAACGCGTCGTGAGTTGTGCTTTAATATCTTACATATATATCTGTATTCTACAGAAGCTGCGGGTCCGCAACCGCGGCGGACGCGGGTGAAAATCGCTCCGTGAGTTCTTAGCCTAAAGGTTCATATGTTGATCGCGTTCAGTTTCAGATTGATGAAAAACGGCCTTAGTACATAAAAATCAATTCAATGAAATTTCGAAAATAGCTTGGCCAATTCTTTACTTTGTACGTTTACATCGTGTTTGAGAACAAAAAGTTTTGCAATCAAATTAACTTTATGTATTTCGAAGTTCATCGGATCGGGTCGTCTATTAAAAAACATTAACCTTATAATACAAACCTCACACCGAAACCTCCCACCGTATACTTTGATAACACTATTATAAAACAAAAACTGTTCACAGTATCATACATCGCCCGCCGTGGTCGCAGCGAAACCTTTTTAATTGAAAAACTTTCCGCCAAAGAGGCTTTACTCTGGCTACAATGTAACTACATAACACTGTATCATATTTTCAGCCTTGTTTATGTTTTCCTTTGGATTTTTCATGAGATATTTCTTTCTCTATTATCGCTTGAAGATGGTGGGAAATGGTATAAAAAGGGGCGTTTTAAAAGTAGTTTATTTTATAATATTAAAGTTAATTTAGGGCAGAAATGGGTTGAACAATCAAGAACAATATCTTAACGTAGGTGTTGTGTTTTAAAATAGCAATAGTGGATAAATCTACACTTCTTAATAGTCACAGAAATTAAAAAATAAAGTTTTTTTTTTAAATCAACTGACATTTATTGACATTATTTATTTCAAAAATATACATAAAGAAATACGTATCGTGAATGTTATCTATCGTAAAACAATTTTCGTAAATAAGTCACGAAACATTGTTAACTATTCGAGTTCTTACAGAAATTTATGTTACTATGTCACCAGAAAATGACGTTCTGGTGACATAGTATGATAGATGTTAATAAATCTTGATTAGATTACAATTTGATGAAAAAATCGTCTTGTATATATTATATCCCATCCAAAATCAATATTTTCCAATATACCCGTGTCTTATTAAGAAAAAATAGTTTACAATTTCACGCGATATTTTACAATCTTACAGTGTTTGCTCTCAATGTTCTCAATGATTGTCATGCCAAAACGAAACAACTATAACACCAAAAGGTAACTTTTTAAATCGTTCGTAGCGTCTTCTGGCGAGCTACGACACCGACGTGCTACGCCGTAGCCATATTGTTACGGGCTACGAGCTACGAGCTACAGGGGCGGGGGTTACGCAGACACTTCGAGTAATGTGTTCAGCGATGCAGTACCTCCTTGCACTGACGCTGGCACGTATTTCAACAATAAACCAACGTGTTTAGAACTAAATATAGTCGTAACTTAAAATATATTTTCTATGAATTGAAGTTACGTTGGACTTGTTTGCTAACAAAATATAAGGAGGTAATTGAGTTAAAATACTGTCGTTTACCAAACAAAACTGATATGCCATACGTATACAAGAACTTCTACCTATATCAATGATTGTGCGCAATACATAGATTGATTTGTATCTCTGTTGTTGAACAAATAAATCAAATATTTGACGTTAGAATTTAAAACCATCGTATCTCTACTTTGACCTCGTGCATACTCTAAAGAACCTTATGTTTGTGCAGATAGATTTTAATTTACCGCAACAGGTCTGGAGTGAGGAGCCATGTTAAGAGAGGTACAATTTTTACTCCTATTTTTTTTTATTTGAAATAGGTTTGCTCTTGACTCTAGTCTAGGTCAGAGAAAACATAAACAAAGTCTACGATGGAGCGAGCTTACTCAGAAGTAGCCTGTTCACTCTAACTTTGAAAAGATTAGGGTTGTAAGCGTTCGGAAACACAGACGCAGGCAGAGAGTTCCACTCCTTTGCCGTGAGCATTTGTTCAAATTCAAAAGTCATTTATTCAAATTAGGCTGAGAGCCAGCACTTTTTGAACGTCAAGTTTTACAAAAGACGGTCCCCCAAAAGGCCCGCCCGTCACCACTTCCTAGTGTTTTCGCTGTGGAGAAGAAGTGGCCAACAAACTCCCCAGCAACACATCTGTCTGTTACAGTTTAGGAACTAGAATTTTACAATAAATTGAATCTATATATTTTTTTTTATTTGATCCGAATTTATAATAAAAATCGACCTGAAAATTTAAGACGTACTTATTAACAGTAATTATTAACTAAATCAGTTCTAATTAAACGTAATAACTCCCTTTACTCAAGAAAACTCAACACGAAAATGTCCTTCAAAATCCTATTACTTCAAAAGTCCTTATTTGCCATCCTACAATACCTAACAGAGAGACAAAGAGAAGCTCTCATTATGATAAAATTAAGATAACAGTCTCCTGAACAAACACTTTCGTCTTAGAAACACACGTCTTGTCTTAATTGCGAGTTTACTAGAGTAATAAAGGATGTGTTAAGTTTGAAGAACATATTTTGGAGACGTAATTGTAATGATGGATGTGGAAACAACGTCTTAATTTTTAGGGTTCCGTAACAAAATGGTAAAAAGGAACCCTTGTGGTGAGACTAAGTCTGTCCGTCTGTCACGACTGGACTGTCTCAATAACTACTAATGCTACCAACTTGAAATTTGGAATAGTTTTAGATAACGCTGGTTCAACTGTTTTTCAAATAAGAAAGAAATAAAAAACCGGCCAAGTGCGAGTTGAACTCGCGCACCGAGGGTTCCGTACAAACCTGTAAGTATATATTATAAGCAAAAGTTGCGGTTTACGATTTATGACGTATTAAAAAATCTACTTACCTACTAGATCTCGTTCAAACCAAGTTTCGGTGGAAGTTTACATGGTTGTACATCATATATTTTTTTTAGTTTTATCATTCTTTTATTTTATAAGTTAATCTATAAGGGTTCCGTTTTTTGCCATTTGGCTACGGTACCCTAAAAATGAGTACTTACATTTATTTTTAACAGCTACTGAATGGGATTATTAAAAATGCTGTTTACAGAATACATCTACTTACCAAGTTTCAACAGCATAGTTCTTATAGTTTCGGAAAAAAGTGGTTGTGACATACGGACGGACAGACAGACAGACAGACATGACTAATCTATAAGGGTTCCGTTTTTTGCCATTTGGCTACGGAACCCTAAAAATGTGTATTTACACTTATTTTTAACAGCTACTGAATGGGATTATTAAAAATGCTGTTTACAGAATACATCTACTTACCAAGTTTCAACAGCATAGTTCTTATAGTTTCGGAAAAAAGTGGTTGTGACATACGGACGGACGGACAGACAGACAGACATGATGAATCTATAAGGGTTCCGTTTTTTGCCATTTGGCTACGGAACCCTAAAAATGAGTACTTTCACTTATTTTTAACAGCTACTGAATGGGATTATTAAAAATTCAAAGATAGGTTACTAGGGCATTAGAGAGCGCATTTTGCACATTCTTAAACATTTTCCCTTTTTTTAGGCCGTATGGTTTTAACTTTTAACGAAAAAAGTAAAATCTGAAAATGTGAAATTATTTTATGTGATGAAGTTTATGTAAAGATTACAGGAAAAATAAAACGATGTCTCTCAATTGCACTCTTTTTCAGACATCATCAACAAACATTATATTAGTTACAATAACGGGAAAGAGACGGCACTGATCTAAAACTACAATATACACTGCAGTGTTAAAATTCTATGACGAATATAGGCCACGGTGATGAAAATTAAAAAAAAAAACAGTTAATTTACCTATATGATGGTACGGAACTGTCGAGGCATGATTCCGACTCGCTTTTGACCAGTTTTTTATTTATACAGCGTGTTCCAGAAGTGAGTGGTCAGTTTTAAGTATAATTTTAGGAGGTTATCATTTTTCTGCCCACATGTCGGCGCAACACGTTTTATTCTTCCACTCTGCCCTATCAGCCGCCAAACTATCACGTACTCCCATTTCTTTCATGTCGCTCCACACACAATCCCTCCATCTTTTCTTTGGCTTTCCTCTCCCTCTCCATCCACCTAGATTTATGTTCATTACTCTTTTTGTTACATTCGTTTCCTCCCTTCTCTTCACATGACCATACCAAGACAAACGAGCTTTTAGCTCTTCCGTCACTGGCGCCACTTTAAAACTACCTCTAATGTAGTCATTTCGTACTGTATTCATTCTCGTTACTCCACACATCAATTTCAACATTCCCACGTCCGCTACTTGCAATCTATTAGGGGATAGAGTATGAAATTGACGATTTGTACTGAAAAATTGTTTTTTTTTTTATTCATCATATTTATTTAATCAAAATAAATATATACATTGCTGCCATCTAATAGGAAGGTCATTTATGCCTTTGCAATATAACTCTGGTGATCTAGATTCGACAAACTGTGTGAACGCATTTTGTACAGCCTCCTGAGAAGAAAACTTTTTATCACGTACAAAATTATCCAAATCACGAAAAAAATTGCAGTTCGTTGGAGAAAGGTCTGGTAAATACGGAGGGTGACGAATGGTTTCTAATTGCAGTTCCGTAGAGTTGTATAGTTAAAACGGTTTCTCGTGCTGTATGAGGTCCCGCTTTATCTTGGAGCCATAATGGTGAATGAAGATCGATTCATGAGTCGGGCTATTTACACTGTTAGTTTTGCTATCACTGTTTGGAGTTCGGCACAGTAGACAGCTGCCGTTATTGCTTGACCAGGTCGGAGAAAGCTATAGTGAATAACTGCTGAGAATAAAAGCTGAGACCAAACAAACAATTACCATTACCTTTTTATTGGTAAGCTTGGCTTTAGGACACTGTTGCGGAGTTTGACCTGGGGTCAGCCATTGCATCGGCATTTCGCTTACGGTTATAATTATATATATTCATCACATGTCACAATTCGATCCAATATTCCTTCATTTCTGTATCGATTCAACAAGGCAACACAAGTTTCAACACGCGTTTCTTTTTGCAGATCAGTCAAATCACGAGGTACCCATTTTTCATATTTGTTTATTTTATTGATTTAACACAAATGTGTCAATATTATTGGTAAGGTAACGTTAAACCATGCCGCTAATTCCTGGGTAGTATGGCTCGGATCGGTTTCCACCATCTCTTTCAATTCATTGTTATTCACCTGTGTGGGCGGTCTTCCACATGGTTTGTTCTTCAAATCAAAGGTTCCATCACGAAAGCATTTAAACCAAAATCGCACGGTGCGGTCATTAGCAGTCCCCTCCCCAAACGCAACATTGATATTGCGAGCTGTTTCTGCCGCGATAGTCCCGCGTCGGAACTCGAATCCAAAAATCACTCGATTTTTTTTTATTTTACTTGATATGGGTTTGCTCTTGACTCTAGTCTTGGTCAGAGAAGACAGAGACAAAGTCTACGATGGATCGAGCTTACCCAGAAGTAGCCTGTTCACTCTAACTTTGAAAAGATTAGGGTTCTAAGCATTCGGAAACACAGACGCAGGCAAAGAGTTCCACTCCTTTGCTGTGCGCATTATGAAAGACGCTTGGAAGCGCTTAGTGCGAGTTGGGGGAATAGCAACAAGGTAGGGATGGCAAGTTGCAGTGCGTCTGGATGTCCGATAGTAGAAGGGGGCTGGTGTGATGTGGGATGAGGTCGTAGAGTTCCTGGGCACACTCTACGAAGTACAATCTGTAGAAGACCGACAAGCAGGCAACCTTGCGGCGATGAGCCAAGCTGTGCAGCTTGGCATCCACCATTTTTACGTCGCCAATGAGCCTCTTAGCTCTGCGTTCCACCGAGTCAAGCGCGGCAAGCTGATACTTAGCTGAGTCATCCCAAAGGTGGCTGCAATACTCCATGCAGGATCGGACTTGTGCTTTATAAAGAGTTAAAAGCTGCTCAGGTTTTAAGTATCGCTTCACCTTATTTAGGATGCCCAGCTTTTTGGCCGCAGTTTGGGGTTTGCACTCAATGGTGGAAGGCACAATTTTTTGTCTAAACTAAATAAAAAAACAACTGAAAGGCAATAATCGAACGTTGCACATTTTTTAAAGAACTTCATACGTACCATGTGAAAAAAGTTTCAGTCAAAAATCCATGAAGGTTTTATGTCAATTCGAAGTACCGATTACAATAAAACGGCAATTTCATACTTTAACCCCTATTATTTTAAGCTTTCATGGTCACTAGCATTACAATAGTTAATTACGGGATTGCTACCCTCCCACCCGCAAGATCCTCAGTTACTCCGCGATCATGGCGCTTGCAACGGTGCCGAAATATCTGAAACTCGAAAATAAAAAGGTACATGGTAGCAATCTCGAAATTAACTATTTTAACCCCTATTATTTTCATCAGTCTTTTTCACAGCCCAACATTCAATATCTGTCTATTAAAGAAATATAGCAAAACAAAGAAAAACACCTACCTCTTAATGATGACACTTCGCAATAAAGCGAACTATTCTTCGGGTGCTCTCTCTCGCACAAAGCTCGATGTCTTGTTGTGCAACAGAGAGCGCGAGAAGTGTGTATTCGCGTTAACGCGAAGTGTAGCCGTAGCATGAACGTCTTACAAGTTCCGAAGTAATTATATTTTCAGTAATTTGTTACAGTTGTTGGTATTTACTTTAGTTCATTGACAGATTTGATTTCACCACCTGCATTAGATTGCTTGAAAGTAATTTCCTCGGAAGATTTATGTCGTTTTTGTCGTCGTTTTTTTTTAAACTGTAATTAATTTATGTATTGATATTTTTTCCTTAATTTATATCAGCTACCCAATATCACCCTTAAATATAAGCACACACGTACCTATGTGTAGTTATTTTACTTTTCGAGTCTACTTTTTTACATTTAAAACCCTGTAAGCAGTTCTGTATCAGGCCTAGTTTAGCCTGCCACTCCACTCTTCCAAAGATACCACGGCAACCAAGGTAATCAAAGAAATTATATAAAAACTCATTATCCTTCTCTGCATTTTTCTGATTCAAAGGTAGTTAGTTCTAGGTAAGCGTGCTCCATCTTAGACCGCATCATCGCTTAACATCAGGTGAGATAGTGGTCAAACGTATGCCTAATAATAGTATAAAACAATGGTTTGGACTTCTTCAAAGGTTGTTGGATTTTGGAGAGCCAAGACTGAATCACATTATCTCATGTTCATTTTGAACTCCTACGAATTTTATAACTTTGAAAGACTATGTTTGAATGATCGTAAATCAATGAAGCCTAAAAAGTTGACATTTGAAACCCAGTAAGTTCCAGTGGCATAACTTTGACTGACACGCGGGTAAACCCTTAACAAAAGCAAGTCAACACTAATATTATAAAGAGGGATGATTTGTTTGTTTGTAACTAATAAACTTCTTGACTGATAGAAACAATTTTTCATCCATAGAAAGCTAAATTATCAGGAAATAACATAGACCACAGCATATTTTCGAAAAAAAATTGAGATTCCTACGAAAATTGGTATGCAAAGCCCGCGTGAACGAAGTCGCGGGTGAAGTGCTAATCACTACTCATTATAAATAAAGTCCTCCGCCGCGTCTGTCTGTCCGTCTGTCTGTTCTACACCGATTTTCATTCTGTTTTCACCAATGGATAGAATGGTTATTGAAGAAGGTATGTATTGTAGGTGTATTGTAGGGTATGTAATTTGTTAAGTGGGAGAAGCAGCGAGCATCAGCTATTATTTAATAAAATGCAAACATCAAAAACGCTCATTACCCAATCGTATCACAACCACACTCCGCTATCTGCATTTCCAGTACATCTTTATAGTTGAACTCGAACATCGAGCTACAATAACTAAAGCCACCAAACTTGGAGCTGACTAGATCGAAACTTAGCCTGACACGTGCATAGTTCGAAACTAGTTCTTATGATAACGTGTACCAAACTGCTCCTGTTTTGGATCAATGAATTTTAGAACTGGGAGTTGAGATACGGAGTTGAGACAATAGGATTTAAGTTTGCATGTTTGTTATTTTATCACGCTTTAACGGATGAATGGATGCAGATGAAATTAGGTAAGCAAGTAAGCCGCAAATCTTTTTTTTTGCCATGCCAGAGATGACAGAGACAAAGTCTACGATGGAGCGAGCTTAACCAGAAGTAGCCTGTTCACTCTAACTTTGAAAAGATTAGGGTTGTAAGCATTCGGAAACACAGACGCAGGCAAAGAGTTCCACTCTTTTGCTGTGCGCGTTATGAAAGACGCTTGGAAGCGCTTATTGCGAGTTAGTAAGTAAGTCATAGCCATGACTTGCGGACATTGTTCGAAACAGCCACTGCGGCCCTGGAACACAATGGGCATTAGAGTAACACGAATGGGTTTTAGTCAGTAAGAGTCTGACACTCCCTTCTGCTTTGCCCAAAGCGGGAGGACCCATTGGATGATTTCCCATGCATAAATAAGGTAGGCCTTGACACGGATTAAATTATGAAATTTATCTTGTAATTATGAAACTGGTACCTACTATTCATAACTGTTCCAGTTTTGGATCAATGAATACAGTACTGAGGGACAATAGGACTGAAGTTTGTGTGTTTGTTCTTCCATGATACTTTGACGGTTGTATGGTTTAAGACGAAATAAGGCACGCGCGTAAATCATGATTTGCATTAAATATTATAAAATACTTTTTATCCTAAAATTACTAAACTGGTACAATTCATAACTGTTTCTGATTGAATGAATTAACTTTGTACTGGGAGGTGAAAATAAAGAGTTTAATTGATTTATTGAGGTTTGGAACGACACGAGTCTTATGCTCTGTTTTATAGTTTGTATGTTTGTTCCTTCATACCGCTTTAGTTGCTGAACGGATATTGGGGAAAAAAATCACAGTGACAAACTGTGCTCCTAATTAAACTATACGATACATTTAATCCTGATATTTGTTGTTTTGATTGGCATTATCTATTTGATTATATCGTTCTGCTATAATGTAAGAAAAGAAATGTCTCTTTAGTCTACTGGCTCCAAAGTTTTAAGTACTACTGCTATTCTCAACGCGGGCAAAGAATTAAAAAGAATTTCAAAATTACAAAAAACATCATATACCTATGTTTTATAAGTGCCCATTGACGTTTAATACGACAGAAGTTTTACAAGTGAAAAGTGTAACAATTTCGAAGCCTAGACTGGATTTGGCCAAACCTTTGGGAACACAAACGTCATGTTTTGCTGCAGACCATCAAAACACAAAACCTCTCTTTAACCAACGCTGCAGAACATCAAAGGCCAATAAAGTGATTTATAGCAACTTTTATAGCAACAGCGAGACGGCGGGCATCAATCACTTTCAGTCCATTTGGAGCTGAATAAATAACTCCCGCGTCGATACTCGGAGCTTTTTAATGGTTATAAGCGTGTATTTATTGTGTACTCAATAAAATAAAATAAGGCTGTTTATTTTAGTTTGTTTTTAATGCGGATTGGATTTTTCGGGGTAGTGAAATAAAATTTAAAAAACATTTTTTATTTCTTTGACTCCGTATTTTGTTTAACTTTGTACATCATGTCTTGTTGCTTTGTATCAAAGGCCAATATGCAGTCTCTTGCTGGTATAACTAGTTTATCCTAGGTGTGACCAATCCAAGGTCGTAATGGTTAAAATGGAATTTATTCCGGGGTTTTCCCAAAGGCTAACCTCGAAATAAATTCCATCTCTAAAATCTAAAAGTTCCTTCAGTCAAATGTACAAAGAAAAATAAATTTCGGACTTTGCCCAGTCCATCCTAGCAGCGACTGTCAATCGTCGATCTGTACTGTACTTGATACATCTTGTAGAAAATTAAGCATTTACTTAATTTCGTAGATGTGTCCACTCCGACATTCAGTTATCTCTTAGAGAATACACTGCAAAATATTATAAATTTGGGGGCTTTATTAAATCCCATCTTCAGTAAAAAAATCTCTTCAAAATTATGTAAATGCACAACACGGTAGATCCGTATTTTGCCATTTTGAATGTCTAAAATGCCTCGCCGTGTGAGAATAAGTACTATTTCTTTATTTTAAATACGACAGTATTAAAACAATTTGACTAAGGGCTGATTTTTCCAACGCCAGATAACTTTTATTCGTGGAATAAATTTAACGTTTGACAGTTTTTGTATGGATGAACTGTCAAAAATTCAAAATTTTTCCTCCGATAAAGTTATCTGGCGTTGGAAAAATCAGCCCTCAGACCTTTAAGTCAGACCTGAGAATTGACTAGTCAAACCTAGTAGCGCCGGAGCTTGACTATAACATACCTATTATATGAAAGAACATACACTTTTTGTCATAAACACTTTGGCCTGATGCTTTTAACCTAAAATTTCAGTAAAAAAATTCAATCAATGATTTGATCTTCTGATCTTGGGGGTAGTAAGGTTTAACGACGCCACACACCCTAGTGTCAGAGTTTCTAAACCGCCTCAAGGGCCTCTGACATGGTTTATTTGACAACTGCCATTTGGCGGCCGGAACCGATGCTTTGATCAATCTTATCAAATCACGTTGATTTTCTCAAGAGGAAAATAGTAAAAAATTTACAGAGCAAAGAAGCCCAGAGTTTTCTCGGTCAAAAACAAAAAAAACATTCATGCAGTTCAAAATAAAAAACAAACAAAAAATTGCAAGACTAAAAATTAAAATAAAAAGAAAAGTTTTATTCAAGGCTGGCAAACGAAGGGGCGATAAATTGGAGCAAGATAGTTGTACGGCGAGGCACATTAAACCAAGCTGTGCTGGGTACAGGGTGCCTGCTAATGAGTACAACCTTTTCACACTAAGTATGGGTCTAACTGAACCGAATTTTGAAAGCGATGGATCATTTTGAGGATCTACATGGACGCCTGAAAATGTCTAGAATGTTTCGAAGGACCAGCGTTGTTTTTATAATCGGCAGCCTCTCGTAGGTTAACTTTTAAGGCTGACCGTACACTGGAGCGGTAAACAGAGGAGCGGAGAAATATTGACCAACGAAATAGCATAAAATCTAAAACTGCCTCTATGGTTGAGTGGTTTGGGCGCTTTTAACTTGTGTCCTGGTGGTCGTGGGTTCGATTCCCACGGGAAGTTGTTTCCAGTTAGGATAGCTAGGACACTGCAGGCTTGAATCACCTGATTGACAGATAAAAAGATGATTACGTGCTTCGGAAGGCATGTATAAATCGCCTCACTCCCCCCGCTGACCCGAGGTGGCCCGCAGAGGCGGGCCGGCACTAGCCGGGGATTACGGAAGTCTAATCAGTTCCCGCGATCCTCGGCGTAGGTGAGAGATGGAACACCGGGGTGATTTTAGTCAGTAAGAGTCTGACAAACCTCTCCGCCCACCCCAGGGTGGAGGACATCCATGAGGATATTCCCCCAGTAAAAAAAAGGACATTGCAGGCTTGAATCATCTGATTGACAGATAAAAAGATGATTCCATGCTTCGGAAGGCACGTATAAACCGGTGGTCCCGGCCACTAAATGGCGGTCGTTAAACCATTTCAGAGGCCCTTGAGGTGGTTTAGAAACTCTGATACTAGGATGTGTGGCGTCGTTAGACCTTTCTGCCCAAACTATTTGAAGAAGAAGCATAAAATCTCAGTAACTGACGCGAAGCGGAAATTTTATGAAATTCCATTGGTTAATATTTCTCCGCTCGTCCCCTCTCCTCTCTCAGTGGACAGTCAGCTTAAGGCTTTTGTCTGCTTCACCGGGCTTGTCTGTGGCGTTCCGCATGAAGAAGAGGCGACCCTTAAGCCCCGACCTCCGCAGAAGTTGGCTTGGGCGTCGGGAGTAACAGGGCAAGTTGGAGTCGAAGGCCTCGGGAATACGCTGGATGCGAAAGACACAGAACCGATAGAAATGGTGACTCTTTGGGGAAGCCTATATCCAGCAGTGTCATTCGGTTGGTAAGATGACGATGATGTGATTCACGCATAGAACCAATATTTGTTGAACTTGCAGATCTGAAGATGTTGCAGGTATCAAAAATTCATTCAAAAACTTCTAATAAAGATAACGTCGGCTATTGGACATTGAATCGAATTGGCATTGACGCATTGGTTTTTTTTTTCTTTACAGCCGATTTGGCAAGTGAGTCCTAATTCCTATAACACCTCTAACTTCAAACTGCAGCCAACTCCAGCCATTGTGTACACGTACCCAGACCAAAGTTGTGCCATAAACTATCTTTGTAACCCGTCACCTGAGGTTAAGGTCTAGTCAACTGCTCCGATAGAGACATTAAGGCAATCTGCGTGCTACGTGTCTCCCCCTTAATGAGCGCCGGTTGGTTAGAGGCGGCGACGTTCCTATACTTTGGGAACGTTCTGAAACGGTTTGAAAGTTTAGGGAGGTTAGGTTACAGAAATGGAAGAGGTATGTACTGGTTTTTGTTTCTCGACTGCTCCAGAAGTAAGGTAATATTTTCGAGAGTGTGATTATAAGTATAAATGTCTATTTCTTTGGCAAGGCCTATAGCCTAAACGGCTGGATAGTTATTTTCGCTTAAATCTTTTACTGTTCTGTATCTTTTAGTCTACTCTAATATTATACAGAGGAAAGAATTGTTTGTTTGAATTGAATAGGCACCGAAACTACTAGACCGATTTGAAAAAAAAAATATATATTATTTAGATAGCCCATTTATCGAAGAAGGTTATAGGCTATAATAATAATATAGCTATAATATATCATCAAGCTAAGACAAACAGGAGCGGAGCAATAATGGAAAATGTGACGCAGACGAAGTTGCGCGGGACAGCTAGTTTTAAATACGGTACTCTGCGAACCCTGTATCGTCTGAGGAACTTCTTGCCCGCTAAGACGAAGACTATGCTTGTGCAGACTTTGATTTTCCCTATCATCGACTATGGTGACGTGTGCTACTTTGACTTGAATGCAGTTTTGCTCGATAAACTCGACAGACTGCTCAACAACTGTATCCGGTTCATATTTAACCTCAGGAAATATGACCATGTGTCGACCTATAGGGCTGAGCTCAAATGGATGTCCATTCGCCAAAGGAGAAATTTGCGCGCTTTGACCACACTTTTCTCCCTTCTCAATTCTTCCACTCCTCCTTCTTATCTTTTGTCTCACTTCCAATATTTATGTTCTTCACACGCTAGGAATCTGCGTTCTTCTAACAATCTTCTCCTATTATGTCCTTCCCATACTTCTGACTTTGTACATTCTTCCTTTCATATTCAGTCTATTCTTCTCTGGAACTCGCTACCTCTTGATATCAGGACGACCACCAGTCGGTTTGCATTTAAGCGGAAATTGCAGAGCTATTTTCTAAATAAATAGCGCAGAGTTATTTTAACACCTCTTTCTCTTGTTTTTGTATAATAATATACAATATATGTATGTATATAGTATAGGTATATATTATAGTAAATATGTATGTAAGTGTATTATAATTTTATAACTTATTCATGTACTGCGTACCCATTCTATTTATCATTATTATTATTATTATTTTGTTTTCTTTCTCGGGTCTCTGGAGACCCGGTCCTTTGGTAGGCGTACGAGGGGCCGAAACCAACTCGCAGAGGCCCCGTTAGAAATTTCAAATGTAATGGGGCACCAACCGGTGATTATCCCTGTATGCACTGTGAAAGTATTCCCAAGGACAATCCCCGGTTGGAGCAAGAATATTGCAGAATATGGAAAAAAAAAGATGAAACGCTATGGGTTTGGGCGGTTTAGTGGACTGATAATCGTTTATTATAGAACTATTGGCCCCTGCCTGACCACTAACAATATACACGGCTTTTAAATGGCAGGGGGTGACTTGCACACTCAATGAATGGGCCCCCGAAAACGGTCGCTAGCACAAAGTGACGTAGCGCCAAGGAGGCAACATAGCCTGAGGTGCTAGAGGAGTGGAGAGGTATACCATGGCTATCAGGACAATCCCGGAAGTGCGGTCAAGATCCCTACCAGCATCTTATTATTATTATTATTATCATTTATTTTCAGACATTGAAGTCCATAGAAACAACACAAAATTACATAAAAATAAACTCAATAAACACACATAAGAATCACAAAAAGGCAGAACACATCTTACATCGATCGATTATGACATCTTATATTATTATTATTTTTTATCATTGTTCCTCTCAAAGAGAGCACCTGCCATCTAATCTCTTCACCACCCTTGGTTGACTGGTAGAGAATGCCTAAGGCATTAAGTCCGCCTTTGTACTTTTTTTTTTGTGCGAAAAGTTTAAATAAATAAATAATGGCAGCATTTGTAAAAAAAAAAAATATTCAAACCATATAATCCCAAAGATAATCTTACACAATTTTGTATAAACACAATTGTGTAAGTGGTACACACAACCATTTCAGTTAACAAAGTTTTAAAGTATAATTTATATTAGCAAAGGTCATCTTACTACCCTTTAGATTGCAAAAGGTTGTTCTTTCAAATGAATCATGTTTCTCCAAAAAATATTACGTCAGGTACCTAAGAATCGATGTTAAGCCAATTACAAAGAACCATTCACTATAAGTGAAGCTCATTCACGCAACGTTTATTTATCAGTAAAGAAAAAATCAAAAGAAAAAATCACCGAGAATTTCTTTTACTAAAATACAAGTAAAAGAAAAACTAAAGCAACGTGAAGTTTCAGAAAAGAAATTCTTTTATTCATTGAGTTGAGCCGCAGTTGAGAGTACGAGAGAACTTTAAACATGAAAAAAATGTGAGAAAGTATGATCAATCAATTTCATTCGATTTAAGTTCTGAAGGCGGTGATTGGCAGAAGTTGGTGGAAAAAAAAAACTTTTTGTTTTTGGTTTTGTATTTTTTTTTTAACACCACCTTCCAAGTTTGATGTTGTTTATACATTGTAGTGACCAGTCCATTTCCATTTTAAGGTTCGTGTTTTTTACTTTACGGACTGGTCACATGATGAGATCAACAACAGAAAAGTGGACCAAAAAAGTAACAGAATGGTACCCGCGGGACGGAAAAAGACGTAGAGGAAGGCAGAAAAAAAGATGGGAAGACGATCTGCCCAAAGGTTGGAGAAGGACAGCAATAGACAGGCAAATGTGGAGGGAACTTGAGGAGGCCTATGTCGCAAGACAGTCTGACCTGGTAACTGATATTAAATAAATTATATACGCCTACAGGACAAATAGAAATAAGTATAGTTAGTATATTTTTATGTTTATTAAACTACAAATTGTGCATAGGTCAGAGCAAATAAAGGCTAAATTTTTTTTTAAATACATTGTCGTGTTTTGATTGGAAAAAACACTTTAAAAAATATAAATAACCGACATTAATATTTTTTTTAATTTTTTTTTTTTTCACTTCAAGTGGTATACAGAAATACGAATAAAATAAAAACTACTGAGCCAAACTGAATTAAATTTGCATTAAATTCGCAAACATAAGGTGGCTACCCGCAACCCTCGCCAGGTCATCGTTCCCCCTTGTGGGAAGCCTTCCAACCCTGCGTCTTTCGGTACGCGAAGGAAACTCCAGTACCTGAATGTGCCTTGCCGACTGTCATTACAGTTTGGCGAAACAGGACAATAATATAAGAAAACAGAACAGATAGCAGGAAAATACCCATAACACCTACTTTTCCTTGAGATAATTGACACCTGCTTTCTCCTAATTAAGAGCAAAAACAACCCAAATAACATCACCAGAGATAGCAATACTATCTTTCGCCGCGGCTTCGTCCACGTGTAACTCAGAATTTATCCCAACCCAAGGGAACATACAACTGAGATAAAAGTATTGTACTTATGTTTAATCTACAACAGAAATTATAACAGCTGCGGCTGTTATAGAGATTAGAGCTAATAGAGCCTGTGTCGACAAATCTGCCAGTATCCGTTTGAGAATGCAGAACAGATGCGGGCTATAGAAATCAGCCCCTTTTTTTTAGATGTTTGAGGCTGAGTTTCCGACTTTCAGAACCTCTGCAAGCACTCACATAAATATCATTACGAGATTCCTCCGGACCTCGGAAAGTACTTAAGCCGTTGGTCCCGGCTGTCATTTGACACACACACACTCACACTAACACACACACACACACTTACTCACACTTTTCTTTCTTTCTTTCTTTTTAACATACAGGCAGCCGTTACGGATTGTCAGAAACCAGAGTCTTGCCAAGAAGTGTCGTATTACCCAATTACTGCGTTGTGCATGTCAAATATGAAGTAATTCCCGTAAAAAGTGTTTTGGCCTCGCACAGATTAATTATTTAGGATGTAGCTTAACTGTGTCAACTTATTTTATGTGACAGTTAGTTTTGCTTATTTTGCTTTTACGTGTATCGCCTCCCGAATAAACAATTTTCTTTCTTTCTTTAAAAAGAACTGGTATTCAGCTAAATTCAATTTGACTGGAAACCGCCCCAGTATGATTAGGAAAAGGCTAGGCAGACGATGAAACTATATGCTTATAAGTACCATTTCTGAGACGGTTTAGTCTAAGGTCTAACGACACCCTAGTGTCAGATTTTCTAAACCGCTTCAAGGGCCTCTGACGTGGTTTAATGACCACTGGCGGCCAGGACCACCGGCTTATACGTTCCTTCCGAAGCACGTAATCATCTTTTTATCAGACAATCAGGTGATTCAAGCATGCAATGTCCTAGCCAAACTGGAAACAACTTTACAAAGTATGCTTCCCGTGGGAATTGAACCCACGGGAAGCACCCAAACCACTCGACCACGCAGGCAGTTTTGCGTTAAAGAATAACAAACATTCATCCATGCACACAACTTTTCATGTATTTACCTCTTTATTATTAGTAGCATAGGGTTAATAATGAAATATCCAATTTATGGATCCAATATTCGGCTACCTAAAAACAACATGGACTCCCAATTATTGGCCTCAGTAATGATTGGCTAAAACAACACTGACAGTTGTATAAACAACTGGACTCGTAACGGGCAAAAACTGTAAAAGAGAAATGCAGAAGGTCCATGATTCTGAATATAGAGTACTAATAAAACCTTCCTCTATCCAATAGTGAAAATAGCATGAAAATCAGTGCATTGTATTTAAGTTTATCGCGAAGAGACAGGCAGACGCGGTGGAGGCCTCTGTATGATAATGTTACGAGCTTGGGGTTCGTGACAATAAAAACAGCCGATTAATTAACCAAAAATTACATTTTAATTATCAACACTAATTTATCACTTCAAACACACTTATAACAAAACACAATCGCACTATTGAACACTTCACTTCACTTAATTCGCAGTTGAAGATCGCTTCCGAAGTTTCGCTTGTATCGCCACGCCAATTCAATATCGCGAGCGATGCGCACCTTATATAGTCCGACAGTTATTTCCAGAACCTTCGAGTATGGAAACATCTATAAGGTTCGGGTATATACCGGTCCCGACTGATCAGGTGTCGAGAATGTTTTAGCATCGAAAAGTCTAGAAAAATCGCGACTCAATTAGTTCCGCTACTCGATACTAGATGACGTTAGTAGTACGTTGTGTACCCGGCCATTTCTGGCCATTCCCGGCATAATTCGTAACAATAATATGTAGTGTGATGAGTTTTGTTGGGAACTTACTAAATAAGTTGACTGGCTGAGTATCCAGCGTGGTGACTGGCTAGCAACGCTTGCCGAGGTCGGTCAGGCAAAGATCTACAAGTGACAGCGGGACCAACAGCTTAATTAACGCGCTTTTGGAGGCACGGAGAAATCTTGGTATGTTCAGAAGGGCACCCATTCATGGACCCAGTTTGGCAAACATTGCTTATCAAGGTTTTGAAAGCCGGAACCTCCGACTGACATCTACTACAATTGTCTAAGTTCGACACTGGCAGAATAGTTGTAACTGGCTCTGTTGCAAATAAAAAAAACTTTTTGACAGCTCATATGACTGACTACTTTGCTTGCTTGAAAAGTGAGATTTCGGAATCTTTCTACTCTGTGCCAGCAAACAAATACTGCAAAAGCGCATAGTATTAAAAAGTGGAGTTACAAAATTGTCCAATTACGAGCGAGCGGGACGTGAACTGTCCGCTTTTTATGTAAATCATGGTCCCCAGAGCTGGAACAAGCTGTTCCTTGGCGCTAAAGTATGTAGCTTACGTCCCGGCTAGGGTGACCATTTGTAAATGAGTTCGGACGCAGTTTAAATTGCGAATTCCTGTCGCATTTTCTATTTGTACGTGTTTTAAAAAGTTGGAATTACTTTAAGAATTATGTTGTTTGTTTTGTGTTGTGTTTTGTTCCTGTTGTGTTGTTTTTTTTTTCTGATGATTACTTTATTTTCATGTTGCGGCAGTAGAGTCATAGAGAGTATAAATTCTTGTTTTTGTGCCAAAGGGATAGTTTGGAACCAATCAATCACACCTCAATGGCTGATGCGAATTAAAACGGCCATGATCATATCCGTGATGAGTTAAACGAAGCCGACTTTGCTGGCAAAAGCAAGTGTATGATAAAATTAGGAACATATCTATTAATCTATACTCTATACATATAAATAAAATTGGAGTGTCTGTTTGTAATATTGAAATAACGGTTTTTACTACATGTAAATGAATATATATACGGTACATACACCAAAATATTTTTTTTACAATTTTTGTCTGTCTGTCTGTCTGTTTGTTCCGGCTAATCTCTGAATTGGACCGATTTTGACGGGACTTTTATTGACAGGTAGCTGATGTAATAAGGAGTAACTTAAGCTACGTTTAATTAAAAAAATTAAAGAATCGACTGTTAGGCGGAACGAAGGTCAGCCAGTTTGAAATAAAGTTGTCCTTTTTAGGGCACGAATTTGACCACTATCTCACCTGATGGTAAGCAATGATGTGGTCGAAAATGGAGCACGATTGCCTACAAGTAACCGTTTTACTCTTGACTTGACTCCCAGGTTGTAGTTCAAAAATTTCATTGTTTACATTGCATTATTTTGAAGTTTTTAAAGATATAGTTTGAAATCCCATAGTTACGTACACCAAGAGGCATGACGTCGGTTCCTGGCTGAATGTGCCAATTCGACTATTTTTTTTAAGTAACTTTCGCATTCGCATGTCTGTCGCAAGCTGTCAAAAATGTATGAAAATTAAAGCTTTTTTGTCAGTTTTCGATTGTCATGCGAATGCGAATTTTGTTTAAAAATTATTAGAATAGGCTAGATTCCATCATCCACAAATTGAAAAACTATTTAGTCCGTCAGTTAGAGTATTGAAAAATAATGGACATGTATTTTTTGTTTTTGTAAATCAATGAATATTGACAAAGATAAAACGCATCAAAACTCGGGATTGGGGGCTTGTGACGTCACTACCCGCTAAAAATTATGACGGAGAGTGACGTATTGAGAATTTTAAAAGCGTCGTAACTTCGTCAATTTTGGTTCCCGTAACAAAAGAAAAAACACGTGTCAAATATTTTTTGATAATCTAACTGACGGACTAATTAGATTTTTTTAGTCATCTACCCTATCCCCTCTTGTGACACGACGCAGCGACGTAAATCGTACAACATTCATCCCCTCGTAAACACAAGCCTTAAATCTATGGTTACACTATTATTTGGAACGTTCTCTCAAAGCCACTAAACCAGCTTCAAATTACAGTTAATGCCAAATCTAAAGCTTCAATACGTCTAATAATTCAGCAGTACCAACCTCCTTGTTATTGAGGTGTCAATTTTGCGCCACTTATGTGTACGCTCTTAATTGGCACTTGCGAAACACTATGTTAGAAATGATCGTAGAGTTATAACTGTCATAGAGAATCACAAAGCTAATGTCAGAGGCTGACATTGATACTTACTTAAGTACTGTTTCTATAAAAAAATACTTATCATCTTGATTACCAAAAGAACTGTGATAAAACACAGAAGAAAAGTCATTGAGTCCTCTTTTCTACCTCTTAAGACTATGACCATCATCCTGTTCTTATAAAATGTTACTCAAGGCTGACGAAACATTACCGCACGATCTCGCGCGAAGCGGCGGGTCTCCTTGCCGGATTGCCGCCATGGGATCTGGAGGCGGTGGTCCTCGCGCGCCTGCATGATTGGCGCGCGGAGGTACTAAGCCGGGGGGAAACTCCGCTGACGCGGCAAATTGTCGCGCAGCGGACGGACTTCCGGCGCGATCTCATGGCGTCATGGAGACGACGACTATCGCAACCCAGCGCAGGGCACGCCACAATAGCGGCGATAAGTCCCCTCTTTGAGGAGTGGCTTGAGAGGCGCCACGGCGTCCTCACCTTCCGCCTGACGCAGGTCCTCACCGGACATGGATGTTTCGGGAGGTTCCTGCACCGAATTCGGCGGGAGGAAACGCCCGGGTGTCACCACTGCGAGGATCGACCGGAGGACACGGTAGAGCACACTGTGCAGGTGTGCCCTGCTTGGGCGGCGCACCGCCGTGTCCTCGAAACGGCGATTGGCGGCGACCTCTCGCGTCCGGCCCTGGTCCAAGCCATGGTCCGGAGCGAGACGGAATGGGACGCCGTTGCCTCCTTCTGCGAAGCAGTCATGCTAGCGAAGGAGGTGGCGGAGCGGGAGAGGAGACCCTCTCGTCCCAGCCGCCGTGGTGGACGCCGCGGGCGTCGGGGGCCACCTGGTGACCTCCGGCCACCGTAGGCGCGGGCCTGTGGACGGCGAGCTATGGGTGGCTCGCCGTCCGTCCGTCTAGTGACGACAGGCCGTGTCGACGGCGCGTTAGTGTTCCACGCGCGCCTCAAAGAGAGTCAGCAACACAGAGGGGCCCGAAAGGGCAGACGCCTGCCGGAGTCGCGGGATTATTCGCAAGAGACACCGTGGCTCCGGAACACAAAGGGCAATGAAGGAACATGGATGGGTTTTAGTCAGTAGAAGTCTGACACTCCCTCCCGCTACACCCAGAGAGGGAGGAGTCATTGGATGATTTCCCATCCCTAAAAAAAAAAAAAAAGGCTGACGAAACATCACACAGAGGGGCCCGAAAAGGCCGACGCCTGCCGGAGTCGCGGGACTATTCGAAAGAGATACCGTGGCTCCGGAACACAAAGGGCAATGAAGGAACATGGATGGGTTTTAGTCAGTAGAAGTCTGACACTCCCTCCCGCTCCGCCCAGAGCGGGGGAATTAATTGGATGATTTCCCACCACCAAAGAAAAAGGCTAACGAAACACATTATCTTCTCTATTTTTCCTGAAAGCCTTTACGCTACCACTCAAATGCTTTAGTCCAAGACAAAGCAACATGTGTCACCGAAAGCTATAGGTCAAAAAATTTATGGGAAAATCGGCCGTGTACGATTCGGACGCGCAAAGCAAAGGGTTCCGAAGGAATCATTTTCATTAACATGTTACACTGTTTTCCTGTCATCAATCAGCATAGAATTCTTTTCTGTAATTAGTTCAGAATGTTAAGCTAGAAGAAAACCCGAAACTACTACTCAAAAATTTCAAAAAAAGAATGGTCATAGATTACAGAAAAACTACAAATAAAGTCACCTGTTATTTTCTTTTGTGGTTTAAAAAATATAACATGTTAAAAATTAAGATCCGTACAGAACTCTTTGCATGAGAGTGAGTCCGACTCGCACTTGGCCGGTTATAAACTTTACGACTCTATACGAGTTTGTACTCTGTGGAAATTATTGTACACTGAAGTGGATAAATGTTTCAAACGGTATGATTAGGTATTCTATGGCATGTTGTTACAAACACTGAATTATTTAAGCATATTATATAATTATATGGAATTTGTCTAAGTATTTGGTGTTATGTGCAATAAGTGCTGGATTTTAAGTGGGTAGTATTTTCTGACAGAAACCTTATAACACTACAAAAGAGATTTTTTTTTAATTCAATTGTTACTGATATATTTTATATGAGAAAGTTAGTAAGTATGGATGGATGGATGTATGTGTTTGTTTGGATTTAGATGGACTTTGAAACAGATATTGTTTATCATCGGTTTAGTTGAAGATTTTGATCCTTGTTTAGAAAACTTTTTACAAAAAAATACAACCGACTTCCAAAAAAAAAACACTACACAGTAAAAAATAACTTTAATTTTGGAAGTCGGTGTTTTTGTTAGTTTCTTCGAATTTTGACACCGACTTCCGAAATTATAGTTATTTTAACAACACCACTGCAAAATCGCAGAAAAGCAAAATACGCAATTTCGATTACTTGGATGACATAAAACTATCATCCAAGTAGACGAATTCCAGCTATTTCGATTTAAAATCCAAAGTTCGTGACCGATTTTCATAAAATTTAAATGGGACCAATCTGTAAGTATATCCTTTTAGATAAAACAAGAATTTTTCAAATCGGTTCATAATTGTCGGAGTTATGAGGTAACAAACATAAAAAAAAACATACAACCGAATTGAAATAACCTCCTCATTTTTGGGAAGTCGGTTAAAAATTAACACTTTACAGGTCAAATAAATAAATAAACTTGCCGAT
Source organism: Ceramica pisi (assembly GCA_963859965.1). NCBI lineage: Eukaryota > Metazoa > Arthropoda > Insecta > Lepidoptera > Noctuidae > Ceramica > Ceramica pisi. Next base: position 4,574,572 of record OY982530.1, read on the forward strand.
CGCCACCACCACAGGCACCGACTTTACTGCTATATATTTTAGTGACCATTTCTATTAATAAAAAAACCGGCCAAGTGCGAGTCGGACTCGCGCACCGAGGGTTCCGTACAAACCTGTAGGGTATATATTATAAGCCAAAGTTGCGGTTTACGATATATGACTTATTAAAAAAAACTACTTAATAGATCTCGCTCAAACCAATTTTCGGTGGAAGTTTACATGGTAATGCACATCATATATTTTTTTAGTTTAATCATTCTCATATTTTAGAAGTTACAGGGGGGGACATATTTTACCACTTTGGAAGTGTCTCTCGCGCAAACTATTCAGTTTTGGAAAAAAAATGATTTTAGAAACCTCAATATCATTGTATATAACAATAACCACACGTATGGGTTCGATGAAAAAAAAAGTTTTTGAGTTTCAGTTCTAAGTATAGGGAACCCCCAAAATTTGTTGTTTTTTTTCAATTTTTGTGTGAAAATCTTGATGCGGTTCACAGTATACCTCTACTTACCAAGTTTCAACAGCATAGTTCTTATAGTTTCGGAAAAAAGGAGCTGTGACATACGGACGGACAGACAGACAGAGAGACGTGACGAATCTATAAGGGTTCCGTTTTTTGCCATTTGGCTACGGAACCCTAAAAAGGCCCCGAAATCGACTTGCAATCGATTTTAAACGTTTTGTAAACGGCGTTGTAAAGGCGAACGGCAGGCTTGTATGGGAGTTTCGTACAGCTAGTAAATTTTGGAGTTTTGGGATCATTTTTGTTTTAATAGGTAGTTCATACGATAGAAAAGCCCTGTTTAAAATCTTAGATATTTAGAACTTGGGACATAAAAGCTATACCCAGTTTTATTTTTGAGGTTATGTACTAGTGTAGAAATGTAGGTTGTAATTACAGGTAGGTACATTAACATTGTTATGATGATAAAATAAATGTTCTAGATTACTTGTCGTCATCTTTGTTGTGTTTTACTTACTATTAAGTAGGTAGAGTGAGATGAGGATCGTACCTACTCAGAGGGAGGGAGGGGTGCATTAGGAGATACCTATTGCCTAGCAGCGGACAGAAACAGTTTGATAATAATGAAGTTCTGATGGACACTAGACAGATTTTCTTTACCGGTCGATAAATAATTGCCAGAACAAAAAAAAATATTGATGAATTCATTCCAATCATTACCTACATCGTTTACTATTATGATTTTATGCAACAATTATGTGTTTTACTATTAAATATATTTCTAAATAATTAATTGTCATTCCGAAGTTTGTGATATTTTACTTATGGCGACTTCAAAAAACATCTGCGTTTGGTTTACTTTTTTGTTTGGTATAATTATTGAAATCTTTTAATTGATAGTATTAATTAATCCCATGTTCTAGAGATTGTTTACTTACATGAAAATAAATGGCTGAGTTGCCTTAATAAGTGGTACAAATTCTATAACCAAACATCAAAAAAAGTTTGCTGTACGAATTTTGCCATTCGCCTTTAAAAATTCTTTCGAATTCCTAATTCTAATAAAAATATTACTAAACACATGAACTATACTTTTTCTTTTAATGACATGCAAAGAAACATTCAACCTTAAAGCTAAAACTTAAAGGTATTAATTTCCCTGACAATAACAGCATTTTGAAACAAACACTTGATTCCAAAAAGATTAACCTACATTTTCCAGATTAAGCCGAACAGCATCTACGCCAACAGCAAAATCATCGCTTTAAAAAAGATTAAAAAATAATTCCAAATATCAACAGCGGAATCGGGTTTAATGGGCGCGTCGCTTTCAAGCGCTATATTGCGGCGATGGTATAAATAAGTTTTCATATTCGATTCGCGGTTTCGTTGTTGAGATGTAAATAGGTGAATCGAAAAACTATTGGAAATCATTTTTTCCCGCCGTTTCGTCCGCAATATATGCTGACATAAGTCAGGATCGTACTATAGGTACGCCACTCAATTAACATAGGCAATGATAATTCTGTGATAGTTATTTTCTTTTTTTCTTAATTACAAAAAAAAAAACAAAAACTTTTTACAAAAAATACAACCGACTTCCAAAAAAAAACACTACCGGTGCCCCACACCTAACAACACCACTGCAAAATCGCTGAAAAGCAAAATATGCAATTTCGATTATCAAAGAATCATCTAAATAGTCAAATTCCAGCTATTTCGATTTAAAATCGAAAGTTCGTAACCGATTTTGATATGATTTAAATGGGACCAATCTGCAGGTATATCCTTTCAGATAAAACAAGAATTTTTCAAATCGGTTCATAATTGTCGGACTTATGAGGTAACAAACATAAAAAAAAAAACATACAACCGAATTGATAACCTCCTCCTTTTTGGGAAGTCGGTTAAAAAGCAAATAAGCATCACCTTTGTATTACCTATTTTTCTGTTTCCTTCTTCTTAGTAAAATAATCGCCTTGCGACTTTCTTCCTCTTCAAAAATCCGATCGTCCCCGAAGCATCCCGAAAGGAACCGAAGCTTCATTCAATCTGTTTATTATCCGCAAATTACAAAAGGAATTGAGTTTTCTCTTTGTCAAAGTTTTCGCCGAAAACTCGAGAGGCTTTCTTTCTTTAAATTAGAAGATTTAGTTTAAATACACAGCTTTTTGAGGGATTCAGAGGCAATGAATGACTTACCTTGGTCTCCTGACTTTTAATAAAAATAATAATAATTTAAGAAGTCCTTTTCTTGTAGGATGACAAATATGACTCTTGGCAAATAATCAACTAGTTTTTGTCCTAACCTATTACTGGAATCAAAGGTGCTCACAGTTTCGGACCCATTAATTTCAGTGTTAATATATATATTCCACCTCCTGCTTGATAAGGAGAGAAGTGAAAATGATATTTATTTTTTCCTACTCCTCCCTCAAAAATAATTCGCAACAGCGTGTGTCGCAACAGCGGCGTTCGAAACATAGGGGACCCGTTTTTTAAATACCTACCGACCTTATATTTGGCCACGCTGTTCCGATACACCCTGTAGCCCCTCCTGACCTCCACCCTACTAACTAATAAACTTCTAACTTACCCACTTCAACATCAATCGTTAACAAAAACCGTGATCTCAATCGATCCTCGCGGTCCATTTACCAATGAGGGATTAATTGATTGATCCAACCCGTGAAATTACAGGACGGCTGTAACCATTAAATATTCAATTAAACTGCCGAACGCTAAGATGTCCGATTCGATCAGGATTGGGGATATCTGTATCAGGAAACTTGTGCTGATTTTGGTGAGAGATTAGGTTGACCTTTGGTATTACTAATATACTTTGGCAGACGTGTAGGTACTACAGTTTACTACTGTATGTTTGTTTGGTACATTATTACACTCTGCCTAAAATACCAATTTTCCTTCTATTCGCAAAGCGTCGTTTGTTTGTAGAGCTGCAAATTCACTATGGCGTAACTTGTAAGTGACGCGTAATTAGAACTGCCGATCGATTCTGTTGACATCTCACCGTGATCACTTAGGTGGAGTGAACGACAAGTGAGCTGTCATGCCATCTTATTAGTATGGTTCACTTGTCGTTCACTTCGCCTAAGTATTCACTTCGACATGTTAACAGAATCGCTGCTGTATCTGTGTGATAAATTTTAAACGTTGACAACTTCAAAATTTTGGAATTTTTACACCTTTTCTTTTCTCTAGGTTTTCAAGAAAATAACTTCAACCCGTCGTCACCACCTCGAGATTCGGCTTTAGCATTGTATAAATGACCATTTGTATTGTATGGGCATACAATACAAATGGCTAAAACGTGTAGATTGCCATAAAAATCGAACTAAATTATGTATGACATAGAGTTTGTTATTCTTATCCAATATACTTATTTTGAGTCTCACTTAATCTGAGATCAGCTCGCCTACCATGGAGTACTTTTATATTGTCGCCTACTATGACGTCTTAAAATAATCATGTATAAGCTGTGGGAGGGAGACAGTGTTATACAAGACGCATAACACTATCCCTTTTTCTGAGTATAATAATGACAGAACAAGTAGGGCAATTCTTTTTTTAGCAACGTTCACATTTGCATCTCAGTCGTAATCTGCCAAAAATACCTCTAATTTCAATACATTTTTGACAGATTGCAAGTGCAATGCGAATACAAAAAAATTTACTTAGAACTTGCTTTAGAATTAGTAGAATTGACCCACAGAACTCTTCAAAAATCAATACGCACCTCATTTGTTTCTTCTATACAATGTCCTACATTTTTGCATCCTTGATGACTCGTGTAGGCGGGAGCACCAACCGTATTCTCAGTGTATGTATTCACAGATCGGAGGTATTCCACGATGTTGCGGATATGGATGCGGCTTCAAGCTGAATTTAAATTGTATATTTTCATCTGTACCTATAACCTTCTAACACTTGGGGTTACTCTATGAACTCCGGTCTGAAATAAAAACTTTCTGTTCTATTTAGCCCTAAAACAAAAGAACTACAACAAAACCAGCCCATGTCTGGGTCCTAAGAAACATTTGAAACGCGACATTCGTTTTTATCTCCGAACAAGAAGTAGAGAACAACCTTAAATCATTTTGGGTCGTCCAAAAGAGTTATCAAGATGTCTCGCCAAAAATTCGGTCCCCGCAAAAAAGTTGGCCGCAATTTAGGGGTGATCTTAATGGATTTTAAAAGTGTAGAGACGTACTGAGATTTTGTATTATATTTTGTGGTCATTTTTAGGGGTCCGAACGTCTGGTTGAACGCCCGTTTACCAAATCCAACCCATATTAATATTATATGCTATATAGGATCACTCGCGAGTTTGTCCGTCCGCTGTAATTTGGTATGATTCGTACAGAACGCGTGCGAGGCCGACTCGCACTTTTCTAGTTTTTAGGGTTCCGTACCCAAAGGTTAACCAACAGAAATCTCCCCCTTCGATGTCCGTCCGACCGTTTGCGCGGAATGGGCAGTATATCTCAAGAACCGTAATAGATACAGCATCAGTTGAAATTTTCTCATATGGTTTTTTTACACTGTTGATAGGCACGCGTTTGACCACTATCTCGCCTGATGGTAAGCCATGATGCGTTCTAAGATGGAGCAGGCTTGCCTAGAAGTAACCTATTCACTCTTGACTTGAAGACTCCCAGACTGTAGGACGGGGATTCCACTCCTTTGCTGTACGCACTATGAATGTGTTCCCAAAACGTATTGTGCGTGTGGGTGAGATGTCCACCATGTACCGATGGGGCATTGCCATTTTTCTTGTGGTCCAATGATAGAACGGGCTTGGTGAAATTAAATTATGTAACTCCGTCGCACATTCCCCAAAATGCAACTGGTAGAAAACCGACAGGCATTCAACTCAACGTCGATGTTCAAGACTTTGAACCTGTATACCGTAAGGGAAGAGCCACTCCTGATGGTGGGCGTTGAAGTCCTCCAGTAACACCGGTACCGCTGCTAAGCCGCATCCACCGCGTCACTTAGGTGTTGGTGCCACTTCACTTTGGTGTAGGCCTGGACAAAATTTTCTACGCTTGAGTGAGCCCAGTTGTCTCCAAATCTCCGCTGTGCGAACGGTCTTGTGTCTACCGTTCGCACAGCGGAGATTTGAGCCTGTGTTCACTACATAGAACAGGCCTGCGTTGAGGACTTGGAGTCCTCAATTGGTGTATTTCTATTACCGCTACAAATAATAAAAAATATAGTAAATTAAATTGGGGCCCCTTTAAAAGACATACCTAAGACAATTTGTGTTATTGGGTTTTTATTTGACACAATTAAAAAATTGGTCAAGTGAGAGTCGAACTCTCACATGAAGGGTTCCGTACCATGAACCGAAGAACACATTTCTGTATGGAAACCTTTTTTTATTTTATTTGTTGTTATAGCAGCAATAGAAAAACATACTCTACGAAAATTTTTATAGACCTGTTATTTTTGTTGAGATACAGCCCGCTGACAGACAGACGGACACGACAAACGGACGTACATCAGAGGCGTAGTAATAGGGTTATGTGAGTTCCCTTTGGGTACGGAACCTTCAAAATAGTTTGAGGCGTACTTCCAATGTCACTATACTGTTAGGTTCATATGCGCACCAAGTGTCAACTGAACCGGTTCATTACATTCAAAGCAAATCGACTGTGGCAGACGGACAGTTGAACACACGAATGTACCTAATCAGAGTTCCGTTTTTTATTCGGAAATTCGGAACCCTAAGAACAAACCAAAACACACCTTATACACAGTCCTATAAAGTGCAACATAACTCAAGCAGTAACATTATTAGTAGATAAATAGTATTACGTTCTACGTTATTAGAATATACGGTGCAAACCGAAGTGTCTTGCCGTCGCGCGTCGGCTTAATGGGTCAAATGGAAAAACTTTTTCTCTCACGACTTAATAGAAAAAGACTCTTCTGAATGGCCCTGCTTTGTTTCCTGTACAAATTGGTTTTTTTTTCTTTTATTTGAATGAATTAGGGATGCGGTTCTTGTGAGGAGATCAGCGGATTAGGTCATAGTATCTAAACCCACTATGCCGAAGATACGCGACCGAAGTTCGGCATGATTACGCCTGCAATGCTATTTGAATGACTGACGACACATTATGCCAAAATTACGTTACGTTATAGGGTATAGCCGAACTTCGGTCGGGTGTAAGTTGAGCGGCAGTTCGGCGGGCAGCAAACATTAAGGTGACTGCTCCAACCCGACCGCGAAATTCAAATTTTCTTGCGTTTTTTGCGATTTGCAGGCCAGTGCTAGGTTGTATCTTGATTTAAATATTATTCGCGGCTGTAAGACATATGTAGTTATAGAATTATAATCATCAAAATCATCAATACAACGCTCTAAGTTCATAATGCTCTAGGAATGACATTTTCTAGTTTTTTATTGTTCCTAGGCTAGAGCATTCACCTTAAACGCGACTGAAGTTCGGTTCGACTGCCGACGAAGATCCGGGGCGGGGAACAGCGGGGAGCAGGCATGTCTACGCACCGTGTTTCCGCCCGTTGTGTTTATTTCGCCTCTGTCTAAACGCAACGCATGTGCTTTGTTGTGTTATTAAAACATAGTACTTACACCATGTTTGATTCAGAAAAAAAAGTATCGCGGTTGAGTTTATGGACCAAACATGGAAAAAACATCTATCTGTCTCAATGGGCGTCTGTTTTTCCGGCTATTTAGATAACACGACAGGACACCACGACAACGCTTGAGACACTAAACACCCACAAAATTGCGCAACTGAATTCGGTCGCGCAAGTTCGGCACTTATGGTGTGTCATATCAGCCGAATACGTTGGAACGTAAAACCAGCCGCGGAACTTCCTTCGCGTACCTTCGGCTTAGTGTGTTTAAACACTTAGGTTACCGTGTTTTTAGGGTTTCTTACCAAACGGGTAACTAACGAAACTCTATTACTAAGCAATCACTGTCCGTTCGTCCGTATGTCTGACAGTGGGCTTTATCTCAAGAACCGTAAAAGGTAGACAATTGAAAATTTCATAGAGTATGTATGTATATCTATTGCCATACAAGAAACTTTTTGATGGTACGAAACCCTTGGTCAATCGAGCCAAGTGCAAGTCGGACTTCAGGAACTCCGACTCGCACTTGCTTGTCACTTGCTCGCCTGTCCGGCTCGATTGACTTGACTCGTACGGTAAACAAATGTACTGAAAAATAAATATTATCAACAAAAAATAAACATTCTCAGAAATCTCCTGGAAATATTTGGGTGGCTCGATAACATTTGCCCCGCGATTCAGATCATTGGCCATTCATATACTCATATCATTCCCATATCATAAGCGTGTAGTTATATAACTACTACGAATTGATGATTAGATCACTAAAAAGGTCAATGGGAGGGTACTACCTTATCATTTCAAGCTCATGACTTAAATGTGCTTGAAATATTAATTACTTATTTTTATCTTATGACCCTTTAATTATGCCAAGCTCGTGGAGCGTGAGGAGCTCGTGGCTAAAATAATAGCCGCACAGGTCGATCTTCGAGTTTAAGCAACGCTTGCCGAGATTGGTCTGTGGATGGGTGGCCACCTTAACATACCGAGTTTCCTCCGTGCCTCGGAAAGCACGTTAAGCTGTTGGTCCCGGCTCCGCCAAATGACAGCCGATCTTTGGCGATCTTTGGCAGTCGTTACAGATTGTCAGAATCTGACACCAGTCTTGCAAAGGAGTACCGTGTTACCCAGTTACTGGGTTGTGGAGGTGTGGTAGTCAGCCGCTCCACGTAAAATTACTGGTATTCGGCTGAATCTGGTTTGACTGGTAGCCGACCCCAAAATAGTTGGGAAAAGGCTAGGAAGATGATGACCCTTCAATTATGCCAAGCAGCATGATGTAGCAAAATCAGTCGTCATCATCATCATAACTTAAGCTGAAATACGCTCTGCTGGACAAAGGCCAACCCAAGCGTTGCCACAAAAACCGGTCCTGTGCGTCTGGCATCCATCGGCAACCCGCGACCTTTTTTTTTAGGGATGGGAAATCATCCAATGACTTCCCCCGCTCTGGGCGAAGCGGGAGGGAGTGTCAGACTTCTACTGACTAAAACCCATCCATGTTCCTTCATGTGCCCTTTGTGTTCCGGAGCCACGGCATCTCTTACGACTAGTCCCGCGACAAAAATAATTTTATTACGACTCATGAGATTCGAACCCGCACCATGTCGTTCGGAAGGCAGTCTTCAAACCGACAGGTTATGACTGCTTTTTGGCTACACGCGATCTCAAAATCAATCCTTGTATATAAAACTACTAGCTGTCCCGCGCAACTTCGTCTGCGTCACATTTTCCGCTCCTAAATAATATTGCAACAAAAAATTGAGATTTAAACTATCCTATCTCTCAAGTTGGATCGAACTGCACATGGTGTGCGAATTTTATTATAATCGGTTAAGTGGTTTAGGAGTCCATTGAGGAAAAACATTGTGACACGAGATTTATATATATTAAGACTATCTGACCCGTGCAACTTCGCCTGCGTCACATTTTCCATTACGGCTCCGCTCCTATTTGTCTTAGCGTGATGATATTATTATATTGCCTATAACCTTCCTCGATAAATGGGCTATCTAACCCTGAAAGAATTCCTGAGATTAGCGCGTTCAACCAAACAAACAAACTCTTCTGCTTTACAATATCACTAGCTGACCTGCGCAACTTCGTCTGCGTCTATAATCGGTTAAAGTGGTTTAGGAGTTAGATTTACCATAGCAGCGCCATCTATTGATTACTTACTCAACCCAGTCGAAAGGTATCGACATCTGTTAGAATCATTTGGAGTTAACAAATAATTGTGACTGTCAAATAATAACAGACAAATAATTAGCAATAAATTAAAATTGCGACTATAATTTGAGATTTAAACTATCCTTTCTCTCAAGTTGGATCGAACTGCACATGGTGTGCGAATTTTATTATTATCGGTTAAGTGGTTTAGGAGTCCATTGAGGACAAACATTGTGACACGAGATTTATATACATTAAGATATATATATTAATATTAAGATAAGTATAGATGTAGCTTTTTTGCGCGACTTCGAGTGCGTATGTTCAGTTTTTTCCTGGTCCCGTAAGAATTTCAGGAATTTCTCTCTTAGTGCGCCCTTACGGAGTGTAGGAAACCTACATACCAAATATCAGCTTTCTACGACCAGTACTTTCGGTTTTGCGTTGTCTGTCAGTCCACTCACTCACTCAATAACTGAAGAATTTTATGTTATTAGTGTCGTCGAAAGCCGAAATTTGGCATGTAGATTCCTTGAAGAGTGAGAGGATTCCTCGAAAGTCCTACGGAAGCGGGAAAAACGGGATATACGCATACAATGTCGCGGGAAAAAGCTAATATAGTTTTAATATCATAAATAAATAATCGTTTATTTGCAATACAGGTTTTGTTCGTTTACAATATATGTGATTGCCTCCTTTTAAGGTGGAAGCGCCAGGGTAGCCCGCGAAATTCAAATATTTTTATGTTTTGCCGGTCAGTGTGAAGCTATAAGTATGTTGAACAAAATACGATTCACGGCCGTAACTCATATTTATCTAAAGAATAATACCCATTTTAATTATCAATATAACACTCAAGTCCATACAATTCAATTGAATGACTTTTTCACGAAACAACATTCAATCGAGTTCTATGAACTTAGAGGGTTATATTGATGATTCAAACGGTTATAACCCTTTACATAAATGCTCTTTACGATCGTTTGTTCAACATACAGTTTCACACTAACCGGCAAATTGCAAAAAAACATAAAGATATTTGAATTTCGCGGGCTACCCTGGAAGAAATGCCTGTATCAGGAGACTCCGCTCTTACACAAGAAGATGCACATACAATCCGTTAAATGCTAATATAAATCTAGGATATGCTATATAATATTGATATTGCTATAACTAAGTGTCAACTTTATTTACAAGATTTATTTTAGTTGCGAATTTGGCGTGTGTGAGTGGAGATAGTTTGTTTGGTATGGTGTGTTTGGTATGGTGTGTTGGGTAGGGTGCGTGGGTGTATGGTGTGTGTGTGTTTGTGTCAATTTTCGTGTTGAAGAAGTGTGTCAGTATCACAATAATTAAGAGTTTGAATCCATTCGCTAATGATTGGATTCAAACCCTTAATTATTAGTTATAGTTTTAATATGTTGCACTGTGTGATATTTATGGTCAATGATGTAGCAGAATGCAATTCATAATAATATGTTGCACTAGTTGATATAAATGTTCATCGTGACTTGCAGAAATCGTGGCATCAGTGTTTTGTTTTAGATATCAATTACTGTACTTAGCAACATTTATATATTTGTGACCAAAACATTAATGATAAGCTGGAATGACTTAGCAATTTGAATTTTCTAGATAATAGTGCCTCGTGGAATGATAAGAACATCGCTAGACATGTATCGCTTTCGATGTAGGTAAGAGAATAATGACAAACATAAAAAGCGACCAATTCCGAGTCGGACTCGCCCATGAAGGGTTCCGTAGCAGCAAGTAACATAATATAAAATTTCTTGTTATTCGTTGTAACTTTGATCGATGTTTTTTTAACCGACTTGCCAAAAAGGAGAAGGTTCTCAATTCGGATGATTGTATTTTTTTTTTTTTTTATGTTTGTTCGGGCATAACTCTGTCGCTTGCCAACCGATTTTAAAAATATTTTTTTTTCGGAAAGGAAATACTTCCCAAATGGTCCCATGATAAAGAAACCAGGATCTGTGATGGCATCCCAGAGAAGTCGAGGGGAACTTTCGAAAATCGTATGGGCAACTAGTGCGTTTGTATTTTGCTTTTCTGCGATTTTGCAGTGGTGTTGTTAGGTGTGGGGTACCACTAAAAAGTGAAAAATAAAAAACTTTTTACAAAAAAATACAACCGACTTCCAATATTTTTTTTGTAAAAAGTTTATTTTTATTTTTATATTTGAGTTGATTGAATGAAAGGTAAATAAATTGCAGTTAACGATTTATGACGTATTAAAAAAAACTACTTACAAGATCTCGTTCAAACCAATTTTCGGTTGAAGTTTACATGGTAATGTTCATTTTTTGTTTTATCTTTCTCTTATTTTAGAAGTTGCAGGGACATTTTACCACTTTGGAAGTGTGTCTCGCGCAAACTATTCAGTTCAGAAAAAAATGATCTTAGAAACCTCAATATCATTTTTGAAGATCTATGATGAATAAAAAAAATGAGTTTCTGTTCTAAGTATGGGGAACCCCAAAATTTATTGTTATTTTTTTCTATTTTTGTGTGAAAATCTTAATGCGGTTCACAGAATACAGCTACTTACCAAATTTCAACAGCATATTTCTTATAGTTTCGGAAAAAAGCTGTGACATCACGCGTCCGGCCCTGGTCCAAGCCATGGTCCGGAGCGAGACGGAATGGGACGCCGTTGCCTCCTTCTGCGAAGCAGTCATGCTAGCGAAGGAGGTGGCGGAGCGGGAGAGGAGACGGTGAGCTATGGGTGGCTCGCCGTCCGTCCGTCTAGTGACGACAGGCCGTGTCGACGGCGCGTTAGTGTTCCACGCGGGCCTCAAAGAGAGTCAGCAACACAGAGGGGCCCGAAAGGGCCGACGCCTGCCGGAGTCGCGGGATTATTCGCAAGAGACACCGTGGCTCCGAAACACAAAGGGCAATGGAACATGGATGGGTTTTAGTCAGTAGAAGTCTGACACTCCCTCCCGCTACACCCAGAGCGGAAGGAGTCATTGGAAGATTTCCCATCCCTAAAAAAAAAATGGCTGGCAGGCACCCTCAAGCGTGGTTGTATTAGATAACTTTTTAATTTGACAACTTCAATTAATAAAGCACTGATAACTAGAATAAGCTTGATATCATTCAGTATCAAAACCTACCTATAATTATAATCTTTCTATAAGATACTTCAATTATACCTATAAGATTGCTTTATGATAAAGAGCACCAATGAGAATCCTATCTGATCTCTGATCATATTATGATGCCAACATTATAATCCTTTGATATCACTTATCTTGAAATCTATAATCTATATGCGACATTTTATCAGGAAGCACAATAATCGGCTTTAAATCGTTGTAGCAATAAGTCATAAACATCAGTTTCCCATAACGCTGGCTTCCCACGATGCGCAAGCGCATGCCTTATGTTTACATTCCTAGCCACAGTGCCCCTACATGGCTTGATGGATGACATATCTTTAGATTCGTCTTGACACCATCACTATCACGACATATTATAAAACAAAGTCTTCCGCTGCGTCTGTCTGTCTGTTCGCGATCAACGCAAAAACTACTGCACCAATTTTCATGCGGTTTTCACGGATGTATAGAGTGGTTCTAGAGGAAGGTTTTAGTATGTCAAGCGGGCGAAGCCGCGTTTTGTTTTTACCCTTTTGGGTACCCCTTAAAAGAAATGTGGACCATCATGATTTTACAGTCTTATTTACCTATTTGTTACATGGTCATGTCAGATAACGAAATAAAATTTGATGTCACTTAAACAAGAGGAGCATCAAATCTAAGATTGAACTGCAAAACTTCCACCAACTGCATTTCCACAAATATATTTACACAGGTAACACATATTTATTATAGTTGACTGATCCAAAATATAAAATAATTCCAAATAAAAAGAACATAAGTATCAAAACGATAACCATCTATATTGCTACAAAAAAAACAACGGGTTGCACTCACTGGAAGTACCGGCAGATATGAAAACTTTTTTTGAATCATCCGTCTTACGAATTTTCGATCAGGTCACGTGTCTAGACGCGTCATCCGTCTTACGAATTTTAGATCAGGTCACGTGTCCTGACACTAGTTTATCATTTTATACCCATATCAAGAAAAGTGCTCAAGTTTTCACTTCAAAAAAATATTTCGTAACAAAAAATATCGCTTTCCGACTGATCGCCCGCTGTCGCTTACCACTGCGTCCCACCGTCCACGTCTACTTCACGACTTGTTCCTGGGCACTCGCTGTACTCCGAAGAAAATTGTTCTACTTTATAACAGTTGTTTCCTAACGACATTATTGATGGCCTAATCTTATTAATTTGCTCAATGAACAAGGAAATCTTCGTTTAATTTAAAGATGGCGTGTGGAATTTATTTTTGGTATTCTAAATTCAAATTCAAAAACTTTATTTCGAGTGGAGACTCACAGGGTCAGAGAGCCCAGCACGAATATTTTTGGCGTATAGTGACGTAACGTAAAATTTTACCGTAGCTATAATACATACTCGTTTCACACATAATATTTATTTGAATTAGGTGCCAAATTCATATTTTTATTTGATATAAATTGTGTATGTCTCATAAAATTAAACCAAAATAGTATGGACTTGTAGTTTTTCACATTCAAAATTCACTGACGTTAAAATATTCGTGCTAGCAACTCAGTAACATATAATCCTAAAAACAGTGTTAGTACCTAAACAACTCGATTCGGTGACAAAATAAAACTAATAATATAATATCATTGGACATTTCACACAACGCCATATAAATAAATAAATAGTCCTAAGCTAAGCAACTTAATGCTTGTGTTATGGTAACGAAATGGCTGAAAATCTACTTATATACATTTTTTTTTTTTGTAAATACATACATATTATACTGCCTGAACTGACAGCTCTGAACCACATAGGGACAGTCCTCTCTGTTAGTCAGGACTATAGCCAAGACTCGAGTCACCATTGATACTAAGCACTTGCGCATTATTGTATAAAAACAGGCCAAGTACGAGTCGGACTCGCACACGAAGGGTTCCGTATAAACCCTAATTTAAAATATGTGTTGTTATAGCGGCCAATAGAAATACACAATAAGTTTGTGGAAATTTCAACTGTCTACCTATTACGGTTCTCGAGAAATAGGCCGCTGACAGACAGATGGACGGACGGACAGCGATGGCTTAGTAATAGGTTTCAGTTGGCTACCCTACAAGCTGCATGTGTAAAAGGAGGTACAGAATTCTCCATAGAGCGTCACATTCACGTCTGCAGTACATCCGGCTAACCTGCTATCATATTCGTGGGTACGGACAGAGCTCTCGGTTCCCGGTTCCTCGGAATGGTAATTTTTGGTTTAATTTCTTGAATAACTTCCAAACTATTTATTTTAAAATTATGATAAAAATATAATTATAACTCTCACAGTATGGGGCATACTGTGAGAGTTATAATTATATATTTTCAATTGATCTTCCACGATGCAGTTTGAAAATCTTTTTTTATTTTCTAGTTTGACTCCCAAAAGTGACCGCCATTCTCAAAATTTATTTATTTACGTATCGCCTCCGTGTTTGGGTCACAAAGTCCATAATTATTTATACCGAATTTCAACATAATCGGTCCAGTAGATTCAGAGAAAAGTGACCGTGACAGACGGCCAGACAGACAGGCAGCCTAAAAACTTTTAACAGACCGTCTACTTATTACGGTTTATGAGATACAGCCTGCTGACAAACGAACTGTGAAGGCTTAGTAATAGGGTTCCATTTCCTGTAGACAAAAACCCTGAAAATGCTTGTCGGTCATTTCGTTGTACCACTTCGCCTGTATCTAGAGGCCTTGATCCTTTAATAACATCATCTGACCATCACTAGCTCACAAAAGTTTTAATCCAAAATGCAATCAAGCTACAAAAGACGTTCATATACAGTTATACACACCTATATCTAACTAATAATCTTATACAGGCCAATGAAAGCTTATTACAGTTAATATCCCACTTTTATATCGCCATAATAGAACTAATCGAGGTCATTTGCAGCGGTTCTCAAAGTTGAAAGGGTGAGTTACCATGTTGGGTCCAAAGAGAAATTCATCAAAGAATTTATCCACTGACAAACGCAAAGATTGCGTTTGTCAGTGGATAAATTGGTTGATGATTTTTTTTTTTGTTTTAACTTTGTACTCCTTTTCTTATTCTCTGTGTAATGTCAAAGCAAGGCGAAATGTTTAAAAAATACCTATTGTAGTTGTACAGTACCTATTTGGTTTGCCAAAAGAATCACACAAATCGGATCAGAAACCTTGGAGTTATTGGCTTACACACATAAAACAAAAAAAAACAAAGAAAATACCCGCTGAATTGATAACCTCCTCCTTTTTTGGAAGTCGGTAAAAAAATGTAGAAGTCCACACTTCCTAAGGTCTTGACTATAAGCAATAAATGACTACAATATTTACCTGTGCCCAAAAGATACCACTTATTTTACCACGTGATAAGCCATTTTCGATAGTTCTACCGCAAATGGTAGGAGAAAATAAGAAGCGGCATAATTATACCAGTTAATTATTACATTTTCCTAGATCAAATAATTTACCTCCATACTTCATACGGGGCTCAAAAATTCAAACGGTCTATAAGCTATAGCGCCATAAGTAAGAAAGTTTAACCCCTCATTGCGTGACGTATATATGTAAGTTAATGTAAGATCGAGTATCGAAAACACTTGATCATATATTTTGAACTTATTGAGTACTGTTATCGCCAATAGACTAAGTCGATACGGAAAAGCCAGAAGTTCTGACACTTGCCAAGGAGTACCCAGTTAATGGGTTGTTGAGGTCTGGTAGGCAGCCGCTCCACGTAAAATACTGGTATTCAGATGAATTCGGTTTGACTGGAAGCCGACCCCAATATATGTAGTTGGGAGAAGACTAGGAAGATAGATGATAGTGAATCGCTGATAGATTTCTAATTTATCAAAAGCTTGTATCTGTAGTAAAGATTTATTTTTTAACCCCCGACACAAAGAGAGGGATATTGATTTTCCAAGCGTTGTCAAGTCGGGGTACCGCTATGTGAGAAAAACAGGTGTAGTTGCAGATTGCAACAAAAGAATTGACTCCGGAAAAATCGCAAAAACGACGAACTTTAGCGGTCCCCCGGCGACGCGACAACGCTTGGTAAATCAAAATATTTGAACTTACACAATATAAATTAATTAAATTGGTTTATTTCGAGTTCCTAAGACTCATATAAGTACAGACAACCAATACACAAACGATAGATAAAATACATCACAAAACGATTCACAAAGCACATAGAATACAGCACAAAAAATACAACATAAAACATAATATAAATTACAAACGAATACAAGCACTCACATGGATCAAATATGCCTACTACTTGCCGGATGTAGGGGCAATCCAGTCTGTTAGCGATCATTGCCAAGACGGTGTTGGAGCTGCCCCGCACTCTGCGCACCAAAGACGCAATTATAATAGGTTTAAAATATTATTTGTTAGTTTTAAGATTTTTTTTTTTTTTGTGTCGGGTGGTTTTTGATATTTTACTTTTATTTTTTTAATCTTCATTCGTTTAAAGTATTTTTGTACACTTGTGTGACGATGTCAATCCCATCGTACTGCTACAGATAAATTACTTAATATTAAAGATTTCGCCCCGAACGGACTGTTAAAAGGTTGAGAAACAGTCGCTTACGCAAGCCGTGTTCGACACATTTCGCGAAACGGACCCAGATGCTTGCCACCATTACATCCAACCCTTTCTGGGTACAATTCCACTGTATCGTCCAACAAAATTACAGTTTTCATCGCTTATAATTTACGGGTTGAATTAATTCCGGACAATGTCGACTGTTAGAAGTTTTTTGAGCTGTGACATTTAAAAGGATCGCCGTGTAAATTGGGGGTCATTTGTTTCTTAACACACAATTATGTGGATTGTATTCCTCTGTGGATAAATAAAGGTTCTCATCATCTGGTTTTCATTAAGTTACTGGCTATTCTTTTTCACAAAAGCATTGTAATGTCTTGTCTTTTATCCGATTTATAAATCTCTATTTTCCGTAATGTCAATCAATTATCCTGTATTTTAGTCGGACCATCCTACATCACTGTCACTACATCACTATATAAAGTTATATTATAAAACAAAGTCCTCCGCCGCGTCTGTCTGTCTGTTCGTCTGTTCGCGATAAACTCGAAAAACTACTGCACCGATTTTCATGTTGTTTCACAAATAGATAAAGTGGTTCTCGAGGAAGGTTATAGTATATAATTTTTAAGCGAACGAAGCCGCGGGCATCAGCTAGTGATAAGTATTTCAGATTGACTAAGACAATGTTAAGAAAACAGCATCTACTTGTACTGAAATATGGTGAAAAAGAGACAACTCTTAAATATAAAAAATAAGTTCTAGAGAAAGAGAACAAATTCCCCTTGCCAAAGTCAAATTGCTCTTTGCATGCTCTGGAACGCAAAGCGCATTAGGCGGGACTCGGATGGGTTTTAGTCAGTAAGACACTCTTTGCTGTTTCGCCCACAGCGAGAGGAGCCATTACATGGTTTCCCATCCTCAAAAAAAAGCTACAATATTCCAGGTCTATTGATGCTGCGATGAACTTGACCATCTAAAGAGTCCATGTCATCGTGGTTTAAAATAGAAAAAGGTCTTATAATAGCTTTAATTAGATCCACTAGTTTACGTAGAAAAAAGTCCTGGCCAATTTCAATACTGCTCCTATAAGTTCACATGTACTATGCTGCTGAGTAAGCAAAGGTATTGAAATGCTTGACACATCACGTATTCTCTTTGTGCCTGTTATGCTGACTCTACATTGTAATTGGAAAACACGTAACCCGTGGAAATGTAACGTTACCTATATAACATTGTGGCTGATAATAGTATTATTTTAAGAGGGCTATCACAATTTTTCTTGAATTTTAGCGTTTTATTTGATTTTTGATGTGTGATTTTGCTTTAGATATAGCCTTAAAAAAAAACAAAAATATGCCTAAGACAGTTTAATCATTTATCTTGGGAGTGTTCTAAATAAATATTTCAATTTGTTCACGTACATCAGTAAAATCCTTGACTCCGCAAAGGATGCTTCACAAAACGTTGCTTTAGGGAATCTTTTGATGCCTTGGTACACCGAAGATATTATAATTTAATCATTTATAAAAATGTCCACGGTACAACTGTATTTTCTACTTTGGAATGTTCAAATCAATTTATTACGATTCATACAGTAATATACCAAAAATAATTCTGTAAAACTGAGAATTATTGACAATTTTCCGTACGAAACTATAATTTTTATCTATGAAATTATAATCCAAATTCAAATAAAAAATATTTAATAATTAAGGTGGCGTTGCTATATTGCTTGAAAAAAAAATGGTCTAATTAAAAGTAAAGTAAATATTTTTAAATAATTGTTGTATGCAATGCAAAAACCAATATAAATCTTGTGACGCGCGGTATTCAACTTTAGTCAACCTGAGCAATTCGATTTTGTAAAAGCGCTCTTAAGAAAAATCGCTGACTAGAAATATGAAACAAATATTATATTATAAATATCAATAACAAGTCAAGATTGACTTGTTATTTGTGTCAAAGAAAGTGTAAATAACCAAACCACCAATTATTTGTAACTCAAGCATATTACATAACAAAAATATTTCGAAAATTCTTTGGAGTTACAAAATTGGCAATAACTATTTATTTCTTTTGAGATTGAGGTTGTCAGATTTCCAAAAGAATTGGCTGGAAAATTATTCTTTGTTTTATAAATAACCAGAAAAAAATACAAAATATAACATTCTAGTATATGAAATAACGATTACTTATTATTTTTATTTTGTAGTCTTCTGACTATTCTTTTCCTTATCTTTCTCGTCGTTCTTGTTTCATAGTCGCTTGGTGTAGTGCTGTATTCTAGAGGTATAGTTGATGTTTCATTTTCCGTACTCAACGTAGTTTCCACAGGTTTCACCGATGTTGTAGTATTTGATTCGTATAGAAAGTCCCCTGTTATTCGTTTCATAATTTCCATACTGGTATTGTTTTGTATTTCTATCCTTTTAGATAGATTTGCAATCATTTCACCAAAACTTTTCGAGTTATTCACCATGATTTCATCGGAGTATTTATTCTTATCGATAGTTTCATTCGTAAAATTCATTGATATGATATTGGTCTCTTTCTTCATGGAATGTGTACTTAAATCATCATTCAGTTCATCAATTTGGACAGTTGTCTGATTGAGCAGCGTTTTAGTCTCCTCAACAGCATCAGTTGAAGATGCATTCTTGTCGAAACTATTTTCAATTAAACTATCAATCAGTTTTTCTAATGAATAAGCATTGTTTTCTGATTCAGATTTTCCTACTACATAAATCGCTTTGATATCGACTTCACCATTTGTATTGTTTGATAATTCTCTTTTGAAGTATTTAGGTGGGTAGGTTGCATCTTTACCGGGGAACAGAGACAAGAAATATTTGTTGTTAGTTGCACTTTTTTGAACCTCAGCTTTATTTTGAACAGATGGATATCCGCCACCCATTCGTCGGTCGTACTTGTTCATCGGCCATCTTGTTTTTGACACATCTGAGTTTTCATTCTTCAAAACTTCTGACTTCATGTTCTTGACTTGTTCTTCAAGATTGTACTTCATTTCTAAATATGGCATTTTCTTATATTTGAAGAGAATTCTGTATCTATCCTTGAATGGATCAGGGCGCATGTTCGTCGACATGGAGTTTTCAGATTGTGTTGGCACTGAAACACAATGAACGAGTGAGCAGTTGATCATTTTTTAATCATACATTTTATTAAATGCTCAGGATGTGTGATATAATATATGTACATAGTTTGAGGAGGATACGGAAAATTCTTTGTAACTTGTAAAGTATTTAATGTACCCCTTAAGGGTTGGGCGAGGTTGCAGTACTGTGTGTTTTGAGAAACAACAGCGACTGTCCGTCGAGCGAAATAATGCCTAAATTTTGATTGTTTTTTCTTCTTGGCGAAAACTGATAAAGAAATTATACAATATGGTTTCAACATTTACTTCAAAATAAAAAAACTCTATCTATTGATATAACTTATATAAATCGTGATGAAATCTCTTTGCAGTACATTTAAAATTGTAATTTAGTGTCATGTTTGATAAAAAAAGTATCGAGCCAATCATTCTAAATCGCGTTTCTATCTTTACGATTTACTTGAGGGTATGTTCAATTTTTATGTAATGATTTTTATTTATTAAAAAACTCATAATTTATTAGATTTTCAGACGTTCAAAAATCTTAAAAAGTACTGCAACCCCGCCTTAAATCAAAACATTAAAAATAGTTAAAGATACATTTTCTAATGCATTACTACTTATAATTATAGGAAACAGACAAAACTTACTTGGAGCAACTATCGGTATGTTATCATCAATATAATTCTTCGTCAGGAAATCATTCATAAAATCGTTCTTCTCATCAATGAAGAAGATAGGTTTAGTGCTCTCGCTGATTTTATTAACGGGTAGTAGAATTTCAGCTTTGCTTTTGCTATCTTGTCTTTTCAAGCAGCCGTTGGGGTAGCAGTACGTTGGTTGATCAGGACACATTTGGACACAAACGCAGACTGGTGGTGTGTTATGAAACTCTGTGAAAATTATGTTGAAGAAATGTTCGACTAATGTTGACTTCGCTGATGTGTCGCATGTTGACTTTGATAATTTGCGACTCGATCCTATTGTAAGGTATTGGGAATAGGTATCTGAAACAAAGCAAGAGACGAATGAGAAAAAAAAAAAACCGTATTCCAGAATTAAATAAAAAAAATCATTGAAGAAATAAAAGTAATAATGTAAATGAAGTAGCATCGGCACTCTTACAACTAAACAATGCTGTTTGACAGCAAAAATAAACACAGCAGCTTAATTCAAACTCTTTCACAAGAACTTTAACAACCAACACTTAATTTAGCAGTTATATTTTTAAACAAAGAAAATAAAAATCTCAAACCTATTGTAGCATATATTTCAAACTGTGCTGAACATGCCAAAAAAGAAAAGAAAGCCTCTGGTAGTTGGCACGACGCTGGTCACATTTCTTTAGGCTATATTTAATGGTGGAGCAAAGAACTTGGCTTGCTTTGCCCCTCGTAATTTACTTGTAATACTACGTCTTATTTCGAGTCCAACTTTATTTGCTACGGTCAGTAAGTAGGTGGGAGAAGGAATTTAGATTCCATTTGGTGTTGTTTTCCATATGTTTTTGTCAATAGTCTCAAAGATTTAACTTTTTTATTTTTATTTGAGATCGGTTTTGCTCTTGACTTTCGTCTTAACCTGTGATCGAAACCCTGCTAAATTGCCACCTCTGTCACTGCCATTTAGTTTTTGTTATTCGGTCAGGTAAATTTTACCACAGTTCCAATTTGTATGAACTAGAAATTGAACCTTGACTTCATAGCAAAAAAATTACGTGAGTATACCAAGGTTAAGCTTAATCGTTTATCGGAAAATGCTTGAAAATAAGACGACTAAATTCCAAACGGTTGGACGAGACAAGTTAATTTAAAACCTGTTAGTAACAAAACATACTCACATCTCACCACTCCAAAAACAAACACTATAAGAAAAATCTTCCTCATTTTCCCGAGATCTTGCACCAACAGAGTTTCCTTACAAACTAACTAACGTACACACGTTGGTTCCGAGTACTCTTGCTTCAAATAGCATCGGCTCAGCATCAACAAACAACCGGTGTCCTGTTTCGATGGAACCATTCAGTGAAAGAACAGCTGTGATGATGTTTCACAAACTTTGAAGTGTCAATAGATAATAGCTTCCTATTGTAACTGTGAGATTGTCGAGATGAACGTTCAGAGATATACAACTAGCAACCCACTATGGCTTCACACGGGTAGCAGAATATGTTATATGCCACATTATTTTGGCCGACATCTTCAACAATCATCGACATATTTTAGCTAGTTAACAGAAATCTATAGTAAAATTATAAAACTGAAGAGTTTGTTTGTTTGCTTGAACGCTAGTCTCAGGTACTACTGGTTTGAATTGAAAATTCTTTGTATTGGATAGCCCATTTATCGAGCATGGCAAGAACAACAGGAGCGGAGCAGTAATGGAAAATGTGCCATATACCTATGAAGTGTCTAGCCCAATTATCGAGCATGGCAAGACCAACAGGAGCGAAGCATTAAGGGAAAATGTGCCATATATGAAGTGGCTAGCCCAATTATCGAGCATGGCAAGACCAACAGGAGCGAAGCATTAATGGAAAATGTGCCATATATGAAGCGGCTAGCCCAATTATCGAGCATGGCATGACCAACAGGAGCGGAGCATTCATGGAAAATGTGCCATAGATGAAATGGCTAGCCCAATAGGCTAGATTCCATCATCCACAAACTGCAAAACTATTTAGTCCGTAAGAGTATTGAAAAATAATGGACACGTAGTTTTTGGTTTTTTAAATCAATGAATATTGACAAAGATAAAACGCATCAAAACTCGGGAGTGGGGGCTCGTGATGCCACGACTCACTAAAAATTATGCGAAGGTGTGACGTATTGAGAATTTTAAAAGCGTCGTGACTTCGTCAATTTTGGTTCCCGTAACAAAAGAAAAAACACGGGTCAAATATTTTTTGATAATCTAACTGACGGACGAATTAGAATTTTTCAGGACACAATTAGCCTATTATCGAGCATGGCAAGACCAGCAGGAGCGGAGCATAAATGGAAAATGTGACACAGATAAAGTGGTCAGCTAGTCTATACTAAATTATTACAGGTATAATTCCTCCTCATGAATCAATTTGTCCTTTGGCGAAAAGTGAATACAAAACCTGTTCGGCAGACAGAGACAGGTAGATTCAGTGGGGGGTGATTTTATACTATGTAGTGATGACTGAATTGAGATACACGAGCAAGAGGATAAACACTTCCGTCTATTATAACACCATTATTGCTGTAAGACAAAAATTACCTATATTAAATTTACCTACTTCAATTAAGTACCACCCAAACAGTTTTCAACACTTCAAAACCTAAAGATTGTTGTGTATTTTCACTGTCGCCTTTTTCATGGATTGGAAAACATCAAATGACTCTGCCTCTGCCCAGAGTGGAAAAAAGTATCAGACTCTTACTGAATGAAACCCATCATGTTCCTCCTAATGCCATTTGCGTTCCAGGGCCGCGGTGACTCTTTCGAAAAATTCCCCAACCCTGGCGTCATTATGTCACACTCGATGACACACACTCTTGACAAATTAGATACTAAAACCTTCCTCGAGAATCACTCTATCCGTTGGTGAAAACAGCATGAAAATCGATACAGTAGTTTTTGAGAGTTCATCGCAAACAGACAGACAGGCGGCGGAGGACTTTGTTTTATAATATGTAGTGATTAAGACCACCTTCATTCCTTTGATGTAATAAGTTTAATTAATAAAGTTTAATAATATAAATATTGGGTATAATACGTATATTGCACAATCATCAAGACTTTGATTTAAATATTTTTAACTTATTAAATAATGTATGCTGGTTTTGGGTACCTTTACAAACAACGAATTCGGTTATTTTCGAGTAATCCCGGTTATTAAACCAAAAAAAGCTAATTATTAGAAATAAAACTCCACATTGGATTATAAACTGATACTTTTCTAGACAAAGGAACGCCTTAAATAAAATGTATTAAAAAAAAATCGTTAAATTTAGAAATTAAGTTTCGTGAAGCGATAAAATTTTTTTGAAACTTCTCTTGCAGAAACATTAGTGCGATAACCCAAAAAAAAACTCAGTTTGAAAACAAAATTATCATGACCAAAATCGTTGTAATTAGCTCAATATGAAAGAACTCATACAATTACACATAACTCTGTACAATACCTACCTAAAACTAAATAACCTAAAAATATTTGCTCTTTTTTTGCAGACAACGCTATGTGTTGTAATTTATTCACATTGTTAATCAAAACCTTAATCATATAGCAAGTTTTATAAAATTACATTTTTTTTGTTTCATAAGAACCTGCTCCTGACAGTAACAAACACAAAAAAAAATAGCGAAATCAGTTCAGCTGTTTACGCAAGATGCGATGGCCAAGGGAAATAGGGATTCATTTTCATATATTATATAGATTATTCCCCGAAAAATAACAAATCCCAAAAGAAACATGTTTTTTTTTTCAGAAATTTTTGCTTTAATGCTTACCTCACAGTCTTATGAAGTCGCCAAACTAAATGGGGACTAATAATCCGTAAGAACTACGTCGTGGAAACTTGCAATCGTAATGATGACCGAACAGTCAACAAACATAATTATTGCGACACAAATAATATCACATTATAGTTTCCAACGAGGCTTCGAGGTCTTCATGCGTAGAATCTGCAGCGACAAGTTCAGACTTGCTTCCAAGCAGTCTCCCCACCCACCGCACCTCACACCGTTGCTAGCTGCGAACACAAAAAAACTGCCATGCAATTATCTGTCTTAAGTTTAAAACTTAAAATGATTTATCCTAAAATCGTAGAGGAGTCTGGTACAATGACAAAGCACAATAATACACGAGGCGATAAAAAAATATAGATAAACAAGTTTCGCGGGTAATATTATCACACTAATTACAGATCGGTAGTATACAGTGACCGCTTTATAAACAGAAACTCAGTTGTCTCTCCATCAGTCACTTCTTGAAGTTACACAAGAGAACACTTTCCAAAATGTTCCTCACAGTACTACTTGCTAGTGCTATTATAGTATTAGTATTGTTATACTTAAAAGGCAGATATAACGAGTACTATTGGAAGAAACTCGGCGTACCCTTTTACGAAAGACACAAGACATTTGGACCCCTGTGGCAATTCGTCACAGAGGATCGACCTTTGTTTCAAATATTCAACGATATTTACTGGAAGTTTGAGAAGGAGCCCGTTGTCGGTCTCGGTTCGATCGACGACCATGGACTGTACGTGAAGGACCCCACCAACATCCAGCACATCGCAGCAGGTGACTTCCAGGCTTTCAATCATAGAGGAGCTCCGTTTGTTGAAGAGGATCTCCTGGCCAACAATGTACTTCTGCTGCACGGCCCGAAATGGAAGTTGATCAGACAAAAATTAACCCCGATTTTCACCACGGCCAAACTAAAGAATATGTTCTACATTATCGACAAAAGCTCACGAGATTTTGTCGAATACCTCAAGCAAGAACCAGAAAGGTTGAAGGGGGACACTAGCGAAAACTTGAACTTTTGGAATCGTAACAAAATCAACTTTTGATTCTCCATTCAGGGAAATGGCTAAGCAGGCCTTGATGCCCACTTTTTGGACGAATCTTAGATTTTCGATAGCTAGTGTCAGTGATACCGTCTTCAAAGCTTTAAGACTGAAGTTGTTCACTGGCCAAGAGAAGTTTTTCATCGGAGCCATCAAACAAGTGATCAAACAGCGAGTACAAGACAACGTGAAAAGACACGACTTTGTAGACTTGTGTGTTGATCTTCAATCGAAGGGTACGATGGTGGACCCTGACACTGGGTTGAAGATAGAGCCGACAGATGAACTGCTGGCAGCTCAGGCTTTCTTCTTCTTCCTAGCTGGTGCTGATCCGACCGCCGCCGCAATGTTTGCAGCTTTGATGGAATTGGGAAGAAATCCTGATGTCCTGAAAAGAGTACATGAAGATGTAGATGCGCTATTTGAAAAATGCAACGGTCAGCTGACTTATGACGTTGTATCAGAAATGAAATTTTTAGACAACGTCTTGAACGAGAGTATGCGACTACATCCTCCAATTGCTTTCTTGACGAGGCAGTGTGTGCAAGATTCTGTGTTACCAGTAGGCGGTGTGCCCGTCCAGAAAGGTGTGAAGATATTTACTCCTATTTGGGAGCTTCATCACGACCCTAAATATTTCCCTGATCCTGAAAAATTCGATCCTGAACGATTTGAAAGGGAAAAAGTGAGTGACGCGGTGTACATGCCATTTGGAGCGGGGCACAGGATTTGCATCGGCGCCAGGTATGCTCGAATTCAGCTTTTGACTTGCATAGTTCATGTGCTAAGAAACTTTACAGTGCGAACATACACCCTGAAAGGAGGCATGAAATATGGGAAGGAGCAGTTTCAAGTGAGATTGAAAAACGTTGACGTTGAGTTAATTCCTAGGAACCTGTGAATGTTACATTCAGAAGATGCAGTGCTTACGAGAAAGACGATTTTTGCGAATTTTTTACGTGCGACATTCAAATTAATATTTAAGAAGTGTTCATAGTGGCGGGACTCTGATTTAGGATTGTATTTGTTATTAAGAATGTCTTCTGCAATGTAGCACTAGTATTTCATTGTGATACTAAAATAAACTTTAAAAACAATTATAAAGCTGTCTATGTTGAGGGTGTTTTGTATTTGAATCGAAATTAATTTAAAATTGTAATAAAAGTATATGATAGTTAAAATTATATTGAACCAGTAGTTTGAACCAATATGGAAAGTGTTAATCAAAATTTTCTCGTTTCTTCATTAGTTTAAGAAACTTGATAAATAAACCAATTAACGAAAATACCTTATTTTGTTGTTTTACTTTGATTTGGGAAATCTTCCGAAGATCTGTTATCAAATCACACCATTGGGAGTACATTCATGATCGCAATTGTAAAAAAATAAACACTAAAG
Source organism: Ceramica pisi (assembly GCA_963859965.1). Lineage (NCBI taxonomy): Eukaryota > Metazoa > Arthropoda > Insecta > Lepidoptera > Noctuidae > Ceramica > Ceramica pisi. The sequence continues at coordinate 4,601,578 of OY982530.1, forward strand.
ATATACCGTTGTCCTACCAAAGGTGAAAGGAAGAAATAAAAAAATCATTTATTTGCTGGTAATGTAGGTATACATATAGGTTGGATTATTTGTAGATTGTCCTATATGCAAAATATTGCTTTCAGCACATTCAAATTCAAAATTTAAATTAGGCAAAATAGGGAGACGCGTTAAGAAAGTAATACTCATTACTTATTTAATGTCAAACTAATATTGTCATACCTTTGCCTATAACGTAGACCATTCTGATTTCTCCATTCACAGGTGAAATTCTAATTTACAGATTCCGTTTTGTGTAGGAATATAAGTTTCAAGTTCAGAGCATAGAACATATTCATTAGAATTTACATCGCAGTCACAAAGTGTCAAAAACAACTGAAATCCTAGATTTTGAGAAGCTATTTACAATGATTGTCTCTGAGACGATATTTTGACTTAAGTTCAACGATTTTAGGTTGGTACGAGAAATGGCCTTTAGGGACACACTTAAAGCAAACTAGCCTTTGGATGTAAACTAAACAATAGATTTGAATTTCTGTAGGTTATGAAGGTGTTACTTTATGATAGTTGTAACGTCGTTTAGTATCATCATAAACATGTCGAAGTGAACACTTAGGTGAAGTGAACGACAAGTGAGCTGTCAAACAATACAAACAAGATGGCATGACAGCTCACTTGTCGTTCGCTCCACCTAAGTGATTACGGCGCGATGTCGACACAATCGTCCGCCTGTATATGTATACGCCTCCCCCAGTGTCGCCACAACAACCAGTCCTGTGCGTCTCGCATCCATCGGCTACCCGCGACCTTCACCAGGTCATCGGTCTCCTTGTGAGGGGCCTTCCAACGTAAGCGGTTGCCACTCCAGAACTTTTCGGCCCCATCGAACATCTGCTCTGCGAACAATGTGCCCTGCCCACTGCCAATTCAGTTTGGCGATCCTTCGAGCTATGTTGGTAACTTGGTTCTCTTGCGGGTATCATCAGCTGAGGCCCATGGTTTATTTATCTTTTTGTTTCAGAAACATTTCCAGAATCATACAAACTTGTTAGGACCATATACTTACTAACTTAGTGATATATTGGGATTTTTGGGAAACAAATCCTCAATCTGGCTGCTACACTCATCATCTTCCTGCCCTTATAACATGTTACTTGAGGTCGGCGCAACACCTTTCTTCCACTCTGCCCTATCAGCCGTCAAACTTTGACTAACTCCCTTTTCTTTCATATCGCTTCTCACACAATCCATTCATCTTTTCTTTGGCCTTCCCCTCCTTCTCCGTCCATCCACATTTATGTTCATTACTCTTTTAGTTAAATGCGTTTCCTCCCTCCTCTTCACATGACCAGGACCACCAATACAAGCAATTCCCTTTGAACTTACTACAATTAGAGGTAGTTATTTCTCACTTTATCCATTCTTACATGTACATCCATCTCAACATTCTCATCTTCGCCACATGCAATAAATTTATACTCCTCCATGTTGTTGCCATCCGGAAGCGCTGGCAGCTATACCACGTTAAACGGCAATGCTAATTCTTTGGGAAAAAAACGAATTCGGTACTTACTAGTTTATTTGTTCCGGTTATCTGTTAAGTGGTATTTTGTTTATCTATCTATTTAGTAACGTAATCTATAATTGCTTTATCTGTATATCTATCTTATCCACCTATTTATGTAATTTTGTATAGTTTGTTATCTTAAGTGTACTTCAAATAATTTTAACAGCAGCTTTTAGTGGCGGCCCTAGAACTATAGAACTAGTCTAATACAAGAGGGTATAAACACAGGGTTATTTTTAATGATCAGCCAAAAATTGTTCAGTTGAACAAAAAAATTGTTTTCCCACACCTAGACCATCCTTCACTAAATATTATAAAACAAAGTCCTCCACCGCGTCTGTTTGTCTGTTCGTAATAAACTAAATACTACTCCACTGATTTTCACTTTGTTTTCACCAATGGACAGAGTGGTTCACGTGAAAGGTTGAAGTTATAGTATATAATTTTTCAAGCGGTCGTAGTTGCGGGCATCAGCTAGTTATTAAATAACTATCGAGACTAATATCCATGCCTCAGAAAGCACGTCAAGCCGCTGATTCCTTTTGCCATTTGCAAATGTTTCACAGTACTTACGAATAAGGGACTACTCACACTTATTCCGATCTATTCAGCTTATGCCCATAAAAAACAACGATTTTGTATAGAGACGCGTACGCAGCTTCAGCTTTCCGCGTCTATTCAGTTTTCGTGGTAAACAAGTAGATAGTCTATAGATAGAATTCAGCGCTGTTCAGCCGCTGCCGCTTTCTCATTTTTACGACGCTGTACGCTGCTGATAGAAGCAGAACTGTATAAGTGTGACCAAAATCATTCAGCGAAACGAGAATGGAGCTGGATAAGTTTGAGTAGTCCCTAAGTCAGAAGCCAGAAAATCTGACTCGAGTATTGCTGAGGGGTAGAAAGAATACTCTTTATTATGTACACCATATAAAATACAGAAAAAATAGACGAAGAAAACATTACATAGGGTGACACAATGGGCGGCCTTATCGCTAAGAGCGATCTCTTCAAGACAACCTTTGGATGGTACCGCATTTTTATATATTTTTTTTTAATAAAAGTCGGCCCACACTAGGATTTTCTCCTGTATCGTGGGTGCGTTTACAAACATACAAAGTCACATACACAAACAGCCAGACCCGGAACAACTATCTGATGGCCATACAAATATTTGTTCCGTGCGGGAATCGAACCAACGGCATGCGACGCAGCAGTCGATCGCTCAAACACTGCGCCAACCGTGCCGTCTTTTTTATAACCCAACTAGCTGACCCGCGCAACTTCGTCTGCGTCACATTTTCCATTACTGCTCCGCTCCTATTTGTCTTAGCGTGATGATATATAGCCTATAACCTTCCTCTATAAATGGGCTATCTAACACTGAAAGAATTTTTCAAATCGGACCATTAGTTCCTGAGATTAGCGCGTTCAACCAAACAAACAAACAAACAAACTCTTCTGCTTTATAATATAGTATATAAAGTATATAAGTATATATAGTGTATATAGCTGACCCGTCCAACGTCGTCTGCATCACATTTTTTATTAGTGCTCCGCTCCTATTGGTCCTTAGCGTAATGATACATAGCCTATAGCCTTCCTCGATAAACGGGTTATCTAACACTGACAGAATTTTTCAAATCGGATTAATGGTTACTGAGATTAGCGCGTTCAAGCAAACGAACAAACTCTTCAGCTTTATAATATTACTAAAGATTGACATAATTTTTATGATATCAACCATACCTATACCTACTTATTATGATTATACAGATCGATAACAGTGAGGGTGAAGAAGTGTTACTGGGAATCCCTGTTCTATTGGGAATTGGAATAAAATTTGTTGTGCTTATAGCTCAACTTTTTGGGGACAAGGTTGGCGCAGTAGTTGAGCGGTCGACTGCTGCGCCGCGTGTCGTGGGTTCGGTTCCCGCACGAAGTACATTTTTGTGTGGCCTACAGATAGTTGTTCCGGGACTGGCTGTTTGTGTATGTGACTTTTTTTTTAACGTTTCCCTACACTAGAAAATTCTCGTGGGTGCGTTTACAAACATACAAAGTCACATACACAAACACCCAGACCCTTATTAGACCCAGATTTATTTATTTATATATACTTTATTGTACACCAAATGAAAAATACATAAAGGAAACCTAACCTACCTACTTAGTATGTTTGTAAACGCACCCACGATACAGGAGAAATTCCTAGTGTGGGGCAACGTTTTTTTTTTTTTAAAGAAAAAGAAAGAAAGAAGAAATAGCTTATAGGGAAATACCAGTATACAAAATACCAGTATACAAAATACCAGTATACAAAATTCTTCCGTTACTGACTGAGTGTTGAATAACTGGCTGACAAGGCACAGCCGAAATTACTGGTCGTACAAAGCTGTTTAGCATATAGTTTCCCTAAACTCCTAAGGGGAACACTTCCCAAGTAAATTTCCCGAAATTCCTAAGGGAACGGGAGAACCGAATTATGAGCGAACGACGTCTGGGACAAAAGCTAGTATTTGACATTTATTTCCGGGTATTTTTATAGTAACTAATTCAAAATCAATTTTTTGGTGCAATAGGTTTGTGTCCTGAAAAAATCTAATTAGTCCGTCAGTTAGATTATCAAAAAATATTTGACCCGTATTTTTTCTTTTGTTACGGGAACCAAAATTGACGAAGTTACGAAGCTTTTAAAATTCTCAACACGTCACGCCGTGACGTAATTTTAAGCAGGTTGTGTCGTCACGAGCCCCCACTCCCGAGTTTTGATGCGTTTTATCTTGTCAATATTCATTAAATTACAAAAAAAAATACGCGTCCATTATTTTTCAATACTCTGACGGACTAAATAGTTTTGCAATTTGTGGATGATGGAAACTAGCCTACTGAACCTTAGATAATGTTATTCAATAGACAGATAAAACTTAGTTACAGTGTTCTGGTTTTGGAAGAAATAACGATGGTATCAAAATGCCAAGGTAAGGAGTATAATTCCCTACCAGAGTCTGTGTTTTCTGATAGCTACAACCTGGGAGTCTTTAAGTCAAGAGTGAATAGGTTACTTCTAGGCAAGCGTGATCAACCTAAGACCGCATCATCGCTTACCATCAGGTAAGATAGTGGTCAAACGCGTGCCTTTCTACAGTAAAAAAATACATCAATTGTTTTAACCGGATGCCATAAAAAACAATTTTGGTAACACAGAAATGTAGGGAATGTTCAGACATAATGAATGATTCGCAGAAAGTGAAGGAAGACACTACAGCAGTAGGATTCTGTTAACATGTTGAAGTGAACGACAAGTGAGCTGTCAAACCGTACAAACAAGATGGCATGACAGCTCACTTGTCGCTCACGCCACCTACTAAGTGATCACGGTGATCTTTACTGCAGATTCGACCGGCTGTATATTTTCCTATAATACGTTTGAGAAAACCAATCCACGATTTGGCTATTTTTAGGACAACAATAAAACAACATAATTATGGGTGTATACAAAATTCTTTGTTAATCACAATTCAACAAAAACGAGTCAAACTTGATTTGCAAACAAAACAAACTTGGTAGTTCAAGGTCACGTCCATAAAATTATATTTGTTGGTATGTTACATAACATTTTTTTATTAGACTAAAAAATTCACTGACTATTAACATAAATATAAGTCAATCTATAATATATATAAGTAGTAAAAGTAATTTTTATTACTTTAACGCATTCAAATTCAAGCTGCAACATCTACACTAATATTATAAAGAGGAAAGATTTATTTGTTTATTTGAATTGAATAGGCTCCGAAACTACTGAACCGATTTGAAAAATTATTTCAGTGTTAGATAGCCAATTTATCGAGGAAGGTTATAGGCTATATATCATCAAGCTAAGACATATAGGAGCCGAGCAATAATGGAAAATGTGACGCAGACGAAGTTGCGCGGGTTAGCTAGTAGGGAATAAAACTGTTGTCGCAGCCCCCAATAATTTTCATTTTTTAACCGACTTCCAAAAAGGAGGAGGTTCTCAATTCGGATGTTTGAATTTTTTTTTTTTTACCGACTTCCCAAAAAGGAGGAGGTTCTCAATTCAGATGTTTGTATTTTTTTTTATGTTTGTTCGGGCATAACTCCGTCGCTTGCCAACCGATTTTAAAAATGTTTTTTTTGTTGGAAAGGGAATACTTCCCAAATGGTCCCATGATAAGGAAACCAGGATCTGATGATGGCATCCCAGAGAAGTCGAGGGGAACTTTCGAAAATCGTATGGGCAACTAGTGCGTTTGTATTTTGCTTGTGTTGTTAGGTGTGGGGTACCACTACAAAGTAAAAAATAACTTTAATTTCGGGAGTCAGTGTCAAAAAACGAACAAATTAACAAAAACACCGAGTTCTGAAATTAAAGTTATTTTTTACATAGTAGTGTTTTTTTTTTGGAAGTCGGTTGTATTTTTTTTTGTAAAAAGTTTTTCTCACATGGTGACTTTACTTTCAAATATCTCGGCAACATGACACTTTTGGGCACCATTTTATATGTACCCATATATGCATGTCAGATCGTGCGCCGCAATTTTGAAGCAGCTCCCACAGAAAAAGTTAATCTAATCCCTATCAGTTTCTGATTTTTTTTTTACTGCGATACAACTTATCGCAGTAAAAAAAATTACAAAAACTGCGAACGCGCATTACAAATATTCTCAGATTTTGCTTCTAAAACTGCGTATTTATCACTTGTTTAAAAGTATAAGCATTAAATAGTAAGTTGGCACAAACAAAACCAAGAGTCCTATACATTACCATCAACTCTTACACTTCTGCGAACTTTTATGTTCCACTTAAAAAACAAAAACTCACACAGTTATCGTCTGTCATCATCCTCACAGCTTCCTAGGAATTAACTCAACGTCAACGTTTTTCAATCTCACTTGAAACTGCTCCTTCCCATATTTCATGCCTCCTTTCAGGGTGTACGTTCGCACTGTAAAATTTCTTAGCACATGAACTATGCAAGTCAAAAGCTGAATTCGAGCATACCTGGCGCCGATGCAAATCCTGTGCCCCGCTCCAAATGGCATGTACACCGCGTCACTCACATTTTCCCTTTCAAATCGTTCAGGATCGAATTTTTCAGGATCAGGGAAATATTTAGGGTCGTGATGAAGCTCCCAAATGGGAGTAAATATCTTCACACCTTTCTGGACGGGCACACCGCCTACTGGTAACACAGAATCTTGCACACACTGCCTCGTCAAGAAAGCAATTGGAGGATGTAGCCGCATACTCTCGTTCAAGACGTTGTCTAAAAATTTCATTTCTGATACAACGTCATAAGTCAGCTGACCGTTGCATTTTTCAAATAGCGCATCTACGTCTTCATGTACTCTTTTCAGGACATCAGGATTTCTTCCCAATTCCATCAAAGCTGCAAACATTGCGGCGGCGGTCGGATCAGCACCAGCTAAGAAGAAGAAGAAAGCCTGAGCAGCCAGCAGTTCATCTGTCGGCTCTATCTTCAACCCAGTGTCAGGGTCCACCATCGTTCCTTTCGATTGAAGATCAACACACAAGTCTACAAAGTCGTGTCTCTTCACGTTGTCTTGTACTCGCTGTTTGATCACTTGTTTGATGGCTCCGATGAAAAACTTCTCTTGCCCAGTGAACAACTTCAGTCTTAAAGCTTTGAAGACGGTATCACTAACACTAGCTATCGAAAATCTAAGATTCGTCCAAAAAGTGGGCATCAAGGCCTGCTTAGCCATTTCCCTGAATGGAGAATCAAAAGTTGATTTTGTTACGATTCCAAAAACAGCGGCTGCGATAGAAGCAGTGCAGAAATGATTCAAGTTTTCGCTGGTGTCCCCCTTCAACCTTTCTGGTTCCTGCTTGAGGTATTCGACAAAATCTCGTGAGCTTTTGTCGATAATGTAGAACATATTCCTTAGTTTGGCCGTGGTGAAAATCGGGGTTAATTTTTGTCTGATCAACTTCCATTTCGGGCCGTGCAGCAGAAGAACATTGTTGGCCAGGAGATCCTCCTCCACAAACGGAGCTCCTCTATGATTGAAAGCCTGGAAGTCACCTGCTGCGATGTGCTGGATGTTGGTGGGGTCCTTCACGTACAGTCCATGGTCGTCGATCGAACCGAGACCGACAACGGGCTCCTTCTCAAACTTCCAGTAAATATCGTTAAATATTTGAAACAATGGTCGATCCTCCGTGACGAATTGCCACAAGGGTCCAAAGGTCTTGTGTCTTTCGTAAAAGGGTACGCCGAGTTTCTTCCAATAGTACTCGTTATATCTGCCTTTTAAGTATAACAAGACTAATACTATAATAACAGTAGCAAGTAGTACTGTGAGGAACATTTTGGAAGGTGTCTCCTAGTTCAAGTTCAAGAATCGACTGATAGAGAGTGAATGGAACTTCTGTTTATATAGCGGTCATTATTTACTCCTGATGTTTTATTCTGATAACATGTTGGCCCGCGAATCATACTATCAAGTATTTTTTATCTTCGTATTTTATGCTTATTCATTGTTGTCATTAGAATCTTGACTATCAATCAGAGCTCCATTTACGATTTTGAGTTCAAAACTTAAGGTCGATAATTGCGTGGTGGTATTTTATATTGACAGGTAACAACAGTGCGAAGCGCCGGGAGAGGCGTCATTGCTTAAAAGCAAGTCTCAACTTGTTCGACGTACGCTGCGATTGTTTTAACACGACATGATGGACAAAAAAAGGTAATACCTATAATAAATATAGATAATAATTCATCACATGATTGTGGAACGTACTGTAGCCACTTATTGGAATAGCTAATAACGACGTATGAATCAAGTGCAGAGTATGGATATGGAGCCGTGTCACAAACCAACCTCCTATTTTGCTCTCTGTGCCCCAAAACATTCAACCAAAATGAACTGTGTGCTGCCACCAACAATACCGTAGAAGTGGCAATGTTTTGGGCATACCCCATTTAAACGGGTAGTATTTAAACGCAAATCAAAAAATATCCTTTTTCGATGCAATAACATTCCGATATCCCATTAAAATTACTGATTGCACAGCAAAATATTCAACTCAAAATATCACTAAACACACTACAATTTATTTTCGCAGCGTACAGCGATTTTTCTTAAAGCAAAAGCTTTTCCATCAATGCACAGCTAATAATCTTAATTCACATTATACATGTTAACTCTTTTTCTTTTAAATATAGCTTCTATTTTTATATTATTTACAGCAGTTTTTCTAAATACGGTTCTGCTTCAAATCAATACTAATAAAGGGCTTATGTTTAACTTACCACCAGATATAGTAACAAATAGCAGACAAAAGTAGTAAATGATCACCAAAATGAAACTCGCATTTTATGTAAAATTATAACCAAAGTTTTAACACTTTGCTATCCTATTTAAGTAAAATGACTCCAAGTAAATCATGAGTAACCCAAAAATAGTAAATGATCACCAAAATTAAACCAATCTGGCGCTCGGCGGCCGCTTGGTTTAATTTTGGTGTCATGGTTCTAACCTAACCTAACCCACATGTTTCACCAGCCACAGAGGGGATCTGACGCAGACACGTTACTATAGAATTTGAATATTATACTAACTGAATATTAATTTGCTCGCTAAGATTTGGTGATCATTTACTAAATTTGGTGGTCGAATACAATTTAAAGTGGAGTCGTGACTATTTTTCTGGTGTTAAGTAGATATTTTTGGTTACAAAACTAAGGGTATCAAAGCATTTTATGGTGGTCATTATATTTATTCCCCTAATAAAGGCGTCGTAATAAAGGCGCCGTCCACCTAACCTGTCCGAGTCGGGGTCCCGAGCTCGCTTCGCTCGCTAGTTATTTTGCTATGAAATATGGAAAATTTTCTGTGCAGTCAGTATTTATGCTATGTATGTAGTATTTTTGTACAAAAAATAAATTTAACTGTATTGCATTATGAGGAAAAAAGTAATATCATATCATATTGATTTATAATTTCGAATTATCTGCAGTTTGAGTTATGTTAAACATTTAGTTTATCTGTAGTGAAGTAAGTTATTTGATGTAAAAAAGAATATAAATGATGAGTATGTATTGATAGGCGATTATTTATTTGATATGCAATTTATAATATCCCAATTTAAACTACATTCATGCCAGCGACAATAAGAAGAATATTGGAATAGCAACGTTTTGAAAAAGATAGGTACGTTAATTTAATACTTCATGCACTTGTGTGAAAATGCCTAAGGCAGTCCTGCCTGCCTTAGGAACTTTTAACCGACTTCCAATAAAGGAGGAGGTAGGTACTCAAATCGGTGGGAATGTCTTTGTTTATGTGTGTATACCGATAACTCCGAGGTTTCTGATCCGATGTCTGTGATTCTTTGGTCCCATAAAAAATTCGTTCGGGTTGTCTGAGTAGTTTCTATTTATGAGCATTGTTGCTTATTTCAATTTTTGCGTAGACGAAGACGTCATGGCGTCGCCCAAGTATCAAGATGTAAAAGTGAAAAATAAAAATAATTTTTACAAAAAATAACAACCGACTTCCAAAAAAAACACAACAAAGCATAAAATAACCTTAATTTCGGAAGTCGGTGCTGAGAAACAAAACCAGAAAAACCGACTTTAATGTTTTGTTTGGATGTCGGTTATATTTTTTGTAAAACAACGTTGTACCAGTCAACCTTTGGATGATGCAGAGAGAGTTAGTGGTTTTAATCTGCAGTTAAGCGCAGTTAAGGACAAAACCAATACCCCAAGTCAGTATGGAGGGCCTCCGGCTCAACTCAAACGCCATGACAATGGAATGCAGCCTCGATTAATGTCAATGAATGCCAAGCTAAAATAGTCATAGTCTCATAGATAATTTGATGATTCGAGGTGGAGTCACGTTTTGTAAAACGTAGAATTTAAGACGCCTTTCACTTGATTAGATAGAACTTTAAAATTGCGAAAAAATAAAATAGCTGTTACTTACATTTTATGTTTCAAGCAGCTGACTTTGTTTCTTTGCAATTCCTTGGTTGGTTCTATAGATTTCAGTTGCATCCGTTGTTTATTACTTACCTAGCCTTTCCCCAACTATGTATATTGTGGTCGGCTTCCTATCAAACCGGATTCAGCTGAATACCAGTATGTTTCGTAAAGTGGCTGCCTACTAGACCTCCACAACCCATTAACTGTACTCCTTGGCAAGACCGGAGTCAGATTTTCCGGCTTCTGACAACTCTTAAGGACTACTAAAAATCTGCAAACGGCAGCCTGACCAACGACTTAACGTGCTTGAAAAGGCATGGAGGAAATTCGCTATGTTAAGATGGTCACCCATTCACAGACCGACCTCGTCAAGCGTTGCTTAACCTTGAAGATCAACCCGTGCGGTCGTTATACTTTAGGCACGAGCTCTTCAATTGCACTCATTGTTCCACCTTGTAAAAGGCTATGGATGTGAGAATTGTTTATCTTATTCATTATGTTTGTATCTACATCTTAAATTCGAATTTGATATGCATTTAAATAAGCAGAAGAATTTATTTTCAATCAAAATGTACATTTTTATATAAATATTTTAAATACTAATCCTAATATACAATAAAATTCTTCCGTTACTAAAAGACAACGCTGAAATTACTGGTCGTAACAAGCTGCAAGAAGGTTGTTGTGTAGCATTAAGAGAGAATTTTTCGTGACATGTATTAATTACTTTGCATACTAATTATTGTAAAATTCTAGTTCCTAAAACGTAACAGACATATGTGTTGCTGGGGAGTTTGTTGGCCACTTCTTCTCCACAGCTAAAACACTGGACTGTCTTTTGTAAAACTTGACGTTGAACAAAAAGTGCTGGCTCTCAGCTTAATTTGAATAATTGACTTTTGAATTTTGAATAAATCCCACCTAAATTCAATAGTTACAATATTTTCGTGGCAAATTAAGGAAAAAAACTTTACAATTTCACTCGATATTATACAGTTTCACGAAGTTTTTAATCTTCCGGTGACAGTTCTAACCTTACATGCATAATCGACATTAGATGCACAGATAACTATACAGTTTTACAGTTTTAAAACACACACGCTAGGGTTTGCCTGTTGATTACGCTTGTAAGCCAGTATGGCCGCCATTATGTGAAACAGAATATTTTGAGTACATTATATATTAATTAAAAAAAAAGTTTACCAACAGCCTCTATATAAAGTGTCTCTAAGGATATGTAATTGAAGCCTCATTTTTTCATAATTGCCAATTACAGCCAACATTGACAAAATTACCAATAACACATAAAATTATAATAAAAATTACAACATACTGACAAACCAAAGATCATCTGTTATGGAAATTGTTGCTGATAAGACCGCCATTGTATGATTTTTATTTTTTATTTACATTTATAAATATTCTGCTTATTTGTAATACATCTTCACCTATGTAATATATATAATCCGCCCGCAATCAGAATGGTATGGAACTTTGTCAAAGTTAATTGAAAATTACAGTTTTTCTTCAAGTATTAGCATTAGCAAAATATTTCTGAATATTGATAATAAATTACTTTATATGATAGATCGTAGAATTAACTTATATATTATCAATATTCAGAACAGTTTTGCTAACGCTATTTAAAGAAAAACTGTTATTTTCGGTTTACTTTGACAAATTTCCATACCATTCTGATTGCGCTGTATAAGAAAGTAGTGTTAGTTACACTACTTATAACTCAAGAACGGCTGAACCGAATAGGCTGGAAATTGGTCTGGAGGTAGCTTAGAACTAGGAAACGGGATAATTTTTATCCCGGAAATCCCACGGGAACGGGAAAATCCCTCGGGAATGAGAATGGGCGGGGTGGTAGCTTAGAACCGGGAGACGGATATAGAATGTTTTATCCCAAAAATTCCACAGGAACGGGAAGATCCCACGGGAAAGGGAAATATGCGGGTTAAACGGGAGCGAAGCTCCGTGGGACAGCTAGTCTATACTAATACTAATATAATATTATAATAATATAATATTACAAAGAGGTAAAATTTGTTTGTAAGTTTGTAAGTTTGTAACTGCCCTAACATCGCTGGTAGCTGATACTATAGATAGCGGTAACAAATGTGTTACTGTCTTCTTAGACTTAAAAAAAGCGTTTGACACCGTCTCTGTTCCAACCCTGGTGAGTAAATTAGAAAAATACGGAATAAGAGGTTTCAGTGTTAGCGCACGAACTGAACCGACGGAGGATTTTAAAATTAAAATACATGATTGTGAGGACTTCAAAAATAATTATTGTAATTGCCCACAAATAAATAAAGTAAGACAAACTAAATATTTAGGGATAATAGTAGACCAGAGATTATCCTGGTATCTCCATATTGAACAAGTTGCTAGCAGAGTTAGAAAACTGTGTTGGATATTTAGTGCGCTGAGACATATTGTGCCAAAAAATATAATTAGTAATAATAACACCTCTAGGAATCTCCTCAATGAGATATACGTCGCTTTGGCTCAGTCTGTCTTAGTGTACTGTATTCCTAACTGGGGAGGGTCAGCAAAAACGAAATTCATAGAAGTAGAGCGTGCACAACGTGCCCTTATAAAAACTATGTATTTTAAGAAAATTAGATACTCCACAGATAGTCTTTATAAATTAAGTGAATTACTCTCAGTAAGAAAACTATACATTGTTCAAACAATATTAAAAAAAAAACACAAGACCCTACTGTACGATACATCTAAATTAGCAAAACGAAGAAAGCATGATATTGCAGAAGTCCCCCCAACAAAAACATTGGTTGCCTCCATGCAATTTAAAACACGGTCTGCTCGATTGTATAATAGAATAAATAAAGAAATATGTATATATAAAAACCAATATAATGAATGCAAAAAAAGTATAATGAAATGGATCGAACCACTTACTTATGAGGAAACGGAAGAACTCCTGAAAGTAACCACATAACTTATACTCTCACACACAGGCACTCAAACACACAACACACACACATACACACGCACGCACACCCTCACACACACACAAACTGTACTTGTGCCAATCTTGTCTGTATTAGATTATTGTCTACTTACCGATGTCTAAGTTAATATTTTGTTATGGGAGAGCGGAGTCTTATAATATAGGCATTGTTTGCTTAAAAGAAGGCTCCAATCACAAACTAACTGTTGTAAACTTCTAAAAGAAAATAAACGATTTGAATTTGAATTTGAATTTGAAGTTTGTATGTAGGGGGTAATCTCAGGAACTACTGGTCCGATTTAAAAAATTCTTTCAGTATTAGATAGCCCATTTATCCGGGAAGGTTATAGGCTATATATCATCACGCTAATACTAAAAGGAGCCGAGCATTAATGGAAAATGTGACGCAGACGAAGTTGCGTGGGTCAGCTACTCTGTTATACAGGGTTATTTGTAAAACACCGGCAACCTCTCAGGACTATGTTACTAACATCATAACCTATGTTACTAATGTAACGAAGTCTATGCGAAGCATAAGAAAAAGAAAAAGAATGAGCTTTCTTCTTCTTTTGTAACATTTAAAACTTTCAATTAAAATATTTTTTATTTTTGTATGAAATCCTGATGAACTAAAATATATGATGAACTAGCTGACCCGCGCAACTTCGTCTGCGTCACATTTTCTATTACTGCTCCGCTCCTATTTGTCTTAGCGTGCCTATAACCTTCCTCGATAAATGGGCTATCTAACACTGAAATAATTTTTCAAATCGGACCAGTACTTCCTGAGATTAGCGCGTTAAACCAAACAAACTCTTCTGCTTTATAATATTAGTATAGATTGAAATATGTAGATGCGATATCCGATATTCTAAACCGATATATAGATACGATTTGATATGGTGTAAAAGCGATATTACCCATTCCTAACTCAGACCAACTTCTCTAAATTCATAATGCTCCTCAAGCATTAAGAAGGATCCCCATATTTTTGGAAGAAAAAATAAAGGAACGGTTGTAAAATGACTAAAGGAGTAGAATTCCCTGCCCGAGTCGTGTTTCCCGATCGCGATGGTTGCATCCTTGGAGTCTTTGATCAGGAGTGATTATTGGGTAGTTTCTGAACAGGCGTGCTCCGTCTTCGACCGTGTCATCGCTTGCCCGCGGGTGAAATGATGGTCAATCGTGTGCCGATACATAAACCAAAAATAATATTTAAAAAAAATAAGGGAATAATTTAAGAGTTTCCGATTGGCATAATAATATAACTCAAATAATGAGATATTGGATGGCAAGATGGCCACACAAGCAAACTGACCGCATGCGACGTGTTTAGTGAAAAAATTGAACCTAGGCTTTTTATATAAACGTGTGGGTCACAGTTTTCCATACATAACAATAGTTACTAAATTCAGTTAGTAAATTCGATAGTAAACGATTTAAAATAGCAACTTGATATTAATGACATTGAATAAAGATATAAGAGTGTGTAGAATTCTGAACTATTACAATTACTAAATAGATGTTTCCCTTTCGGGTTGTTTGTTAGTTACACATTTTAGCTACTATGAGTTAGATCGAAATAAGATCAATTGATTCGAAGTATGCGGTGCAGTCATGACCGTAATGCTTGTAGATTGCCGTAGTAATTCGTGAACGTAGTAGCTACTTCACATAAACGTTAGCAGGCCTAGTTTCTCTTCTCTTTGTAAGCCCAAGCCCTAATGTGCATAGCTTACCGGTTGGTGAGTTTTAAAATCTCTTTGTCGGGAAGTCTTTGTTCAAATCATTATGAGTTGTAACACGGTCAATTGTTGTTACAGTTAATTAGATAAATATCAACTGTAACGCGGCGACTTGACACTGACGTGTTTTACCTACCCGTGCTATAGTGAATTTGTAGGGTATACATAAATAAGGGAAGATTCAATTAAAACAAGTACCTTGAGATACACTCTTCCCTAAAACCCTGAAAAATCACATGAATACACGCTCAACCCGTCTCCGTTCCAGGGTGAACGTATAATCTACATGAGACATAAAAGTATACGAACTCAGGGACGTTTGTATGGGAACGAGAGATGAACCGCCAATAACTTTAAGCTCAATCGTTTAAGTTAATTAAATAAATATCAGTTGTGCTCTATGCAGAAAAGACTATGTTCAACCCTTGAGACACAACGTACACTGTAAATTATACCAACCCCTCAATTACATAGTCTTTCTACCAATAAGTAACCAGTGAGGTTCACTTCTCTCTCTCTAATGTGACTCAAACTCAACATAGAATATAACCTAGCCAACGGTCATAGTTAGCGGTCTTAAATGGCTTAATAAATTAGCGTTCCTACTTAGCGGTCTTTTATAGCGGTCTTGCATAACGATCCTGCATAGCGAGTTAATAACACCTTGGCATCAGCTCTGTGCTTATCACACGAGCCACGCGCACAGCACGCACCTACGGGGTAGATATTGTTCAACGGGAACAGAAGAATAAAACACGTGGGTACCTTCATGGACCTCCTCGAGCGAGATGGAAATGCGTGTGGCCTACCTCGGCAAATGGGTCGGCCACGCTGTTCTCACACGCGCCGGGAACTAGTACTTATCAGCACACACCAAACGTGACATCTGCGTCCCTCTACTGGCTAGCGTCAAAAAGCCAGAACCTGCAACAATATCCCCCTAATCAGACGCTTCTTTTCTATTGCCTCTTGAGGTTTGAGTTCTTGTAACTCAAACCTCAAGAGGCAATAGAAAAGAAGCCACGTGCGTGGGTCTTACCATCAAATTCCAGAATAAGGCCTAGCAATTACTAGGCTGCGACTCCATCGGTCTTCTCAGGCTGCGAGCAAAAGAATCTCGACCCAGCGACTGCCTCCAAAACACACCATTGGGTTTAAAAAATATCAAGGCACCGCGATCTATTTCATGTCGTCTGTCTTGCAGTCTTGGTAAAAATGCTCCTCTGTCCATCCCGAAAACAACAGTCCCACTTTTTTTTTTTTTTTTAGTGATGGGAAATCATCCAATGACTCCTCCCGCTCTGGGTGTAGCGGTAGGGAGTGTCAGACTTCTACTGACTAAAACCCATCCATGTTCCTGCCCTTTGTGTTCCGGAGCCACGGTGTCTCTTGCGAATAATCCCGCGACTCCGGCAGGCGTCGGTCCTTTCGGGCCCCTCTGTGTGCTGACTCTCTTTGAGGCGCGCGTGGAACACTAACGCGCCGTCGACACGGCCTGTCGTCACTAGACGGACGGACGGCGAGCCACCCATAGCTCCACAGATATCTAACTCCGTGACCATAAACGATTTCTCGACTAAAACGCCTATGCACCGGAATAGTCTTACTAATTTATCGTTTACCAATTTGAATTGAAATTAATACTTGAGTTTTATTTTCAAATATTTTATATTTTAATCGTTTAATTGTGTTGTTATTTTTAATTGTCACAATTAATAAACTTTAACTCAAATACTCATGTCGATACGACTTTGGCGCCATCTCTTTACTTAGCCAGAACTAAACGAGATTTGTCAATAATGAAAATCCGAGAGATGTCGCCAAAAGTCGACGTTATGATTTTGAAACGTCACAGAGTTTAATGACTTTCAGAGGTGCTTGGACTTGGTAAACACGAATACTAGTGAATCACGAATCAAACCTAAAGGATTTATAACAGCCAGTTTTGGACTGTCAAACGGCTAATTGACTGAACGACTAACTTTAACTCTGAGAGTAAATAAGCATCGGTAGAAGGTTTTTAATTATAAAGAAACCAAGGCATTAAATCCTATCATACGTCTACTTCATAAATGAGATTGATTAATTATGATACAAACACACACACATACACACACACACACACATAAGTGATAAAAATAAAGAAATCAACACAGAAAAAGATATAAACGAATCAGAAAATGAAATAGAAGAAGAAGAGGAAGGGTAAAAGGAAACATTGAATTAAACCATAAAATGATTTTTAAATATTATTCTGCTGTGATTTTGTTATGCCAGACATGTCAATTAATTATTAATCAAAATCATAAAATATGCTAAATGTATTACTAAAAAAAATCTTGTTACATACAACTACTTAAAACAAGGAAGGGAATGTACTGTATGTAGATATCAATATATCGAACTACAAACTGATAACAGTATTGTGACGTTGCCTCGGTTATAAATACCGGTACGAGTGGTGGGGCGGTCAATCGTTGTCAAAGACTACTATAGTATACTGGCTAGTCGTTGTCAAAGAGTAAAGTAATATAGTCGTTGTCGAACTGTCGGCTTGTGCGATGGTGCGTTGGCGAGTCAACTGACAATATTATAAATAAGTATTTTCTACAGTATCTCTTATTATTTGGTTGAAATATTAATACTAAAAATTTTGAATATAGTGCTTTTGTAAATTATATCAGACTCGAAGAAAGTGGTACGGACATGTGTCGATGCCTTACGGCCAAAAAGGGATAAGCAACATTTTTTTTGCAATATCGACTTATAAATGATTTGAATCGGCTTTTCGATTTCGAGTCTAACCTATTTACGTCGATTTTACAAAAAAAAATGTCGCTTATACCTTTTTGGCCGTAAGGCATCGTGTGTACAAGTGCAAATGGACACTATTCTTAGTTTTAACATAATCTGTCACGTAACATTATTAAGGCGAGGTTGCAGTACTGTGTGTATTGACGAACGGCAGCGACTTTCCGGAGAGCGATATAATGACTAAATTTTCATTGCTTTTTTTTCTTGGCGAAAAATTATAAAGAAATTATACAATATGGTTTTAACATTTACTTCAAAATAAAAAGTTCTATCTATTGATATAACTTTTATATATATTCGTGATGTAATCTCTTAGCAGTACACGTTTAAAATTGTGATTTAGTGTCATGTCTGATAAAAAAAAAGTATCGAACCAATCATTCTACATCGCGTATCTATCTTTACGATTTACTTGAGGGTATATTAAATTTTTATGTAATGATTTTTATTTATTAAAAATCTCATATTTAATTAGATTTTCAGACGTTCAAAAATCTTAATAAGTACTGCAACCTCGCCTTAAGTTAGAGTAACATTACTCATTAGTATTTTAGGCTAGACTGGGTCAGTAGGCCGTCATAAGGGGCGGTTAGGTAATTATTTTGTTCCAATTCTTACTACTAAGGTACATACAAAAAAATACTTATTTGCACCAGTGGGTTCCAAACGTTTACGAAGTTTAAATTTGAACTGCTCTCAAATCTCGCGATCCGCTCTTGTTAAATCTTTGAAGTGGCTTAACTGGAAACCTTCTAACATGCGATAACATTGCACTATATTATGATATTTTGGAGGCCGAGTCACCCGCGTCCGTAGGAGAAAACCCTTCAGCGAATCCCTACAGGTGGTCCCCGGGTGGTGCTAAACAGGTGACACTAACCGCCTCTACCACCACCATTATACCACCTGATTCAGACCCAGAGGTCGCGGGTTCGATTCCCAGCGGAGGCAAATTTTTTGCTCGGTTTGGTTGGCGGTAGGACTTGTTCTAAGTCCGCCTGGCAAGCTACCACCATCATGTCTAAGTCTGTCGCCATAACAACTATGTTAACAGCATTGTTGTGTTCCGGCAAGTTCCTCTATGTAAGAGGATTCCGGGTGAAACTCGCTTCCATCTTCGGCCTAATCATCACTTTCCATCAGATGAGATTTGGGCCAAAAGCTTCCCCGTTTTGTAAAAACTGTTTAACATAGATTTTGTCACAATAATATTTTACCATATTTACGATATTTTAATAATATAAAGTAGTTTTAATATGTGTGCGACTATTATAAATCTCGCCTGAGGTTCATTGATATGAATGGATTCATTAACATGAATCCATAGCCGATTTCTATGGAACTCTCGACACGAAAGTGCAATCTGAGGGCCAATTCTCGATTT
Source organism: Ceramica pisi (assembly GCA_963859965.1). Lineage (NCBI taxonomy): Eukaryota > Metazoa > Arthropoda > Insecta > Lepidoptera > Noctuidae > Ceramica > Ceramica pisi. Next base: position 4,621,048 of record OY982530.1, read on the forward strand.
TCGCCATTTATCTCGAGTTCGAGATTGTAAGTCTATCTCTATGTCTATCAAAAATATCTCTATCTCTACCAAAAAATGTCGAATTGAGCAGAATTCCGTATTCTAAACTATTTGGGCATCTCTGTACCTTACGTTACCAACAAACAAGCCAACTTAGGACTGGTCTGGCTTTGAAACCCTCCAGATAAATAAGTTTAAGAAACCTTTCTGATAATTTTTTTTTCTACTCAGGACCATGGGCTTCAAAAGAGTGTGGGACTCATCCTGCCCAAGAGTTTGGGACAAGTGGGAGAATGATGGCATTACATGGGTGATCCGAGACCTACCTCCCGAAGATGATGAAGAGGCTATCAAGATCCTCGTGGAAAACTACTGTCCCGATGAAACGCTATGTGTTCTAAGTAGTAAGTAATCTTTATCTCCGAAACTAATGAGCTTAAATTTTTTGAAATTAATGCAGATAATAGTTCTATACCTAAAAAATACAGGAAAGCGTATAAGAAGTCTGTAGTGTTACAATATCATGTTAAAAAGGGTTGTGTTGCTGGGGAGTTTGTTGGCCACTTCTTCGCTAAAACACTAGGAAGTGTTGACGGGCGGGCGTTTTGGGGGACTGTCTTTTGTAGTACTTGACGTTCAAAAAGTGCTGGCTCTCCTAATTTGAATAAATGACTTTTGAATTTGAATTTAAAAAATGAAATTGGTTCGGAACCCTTTGCACACGAGTCCTACTCGCACAAGGTGAGTTTTAGTGTAAAAAAATCATATCTTGCTTGTCTATACTGGCAACTTTCTTCCAGACCTCGTAGACGACCCAGTAAGCGTGCGCAGTATAGCAGACTTCTGGAGGAAATACATATGACAGAGGATGTCACTAGCTTGCTACAAAGAGAAGGATGGCAAGAGCAAACTGGTTGCGTTGAACGTGTGTATTGTCATCTGTGAGGGAGAAATGCCGAATGATCTGGTACGCATTTAATGTGGTAAATTATCCTGGCTTTTTAAGGACTATCATTATGTATTATTGTATGAATAAAGTATTACTATCATCGTGCACAGCCCTACTTCACCCAATGTTGCGCATAAGACTTTTCTACGATTTGCCAAGGGGTCTGTCAAGTATTACGTAAGCACCAATGGGGGGTGGAGGGGTCCTAAGTATGCTTATTTTTGATGACATGTTGAACGAGGGGGTTTAAATGGTGATTACTTCAGCAATATTTATTTTTTGATTTGACATAATTACGCTAGTAATTTGGTTTTACTCTCACGCGATGTTTCGTAGTTACTTAAATAAGAAATAACAGAAGTGAGAGAAATAGGTTCGGCGTGAGCAAATGCTGTACCAATGCTTACGTAAGCATAGGAGGGAGGGGTAAGCGCTTTGATTACCATCGCTGACAAGGGAAGGGAGGGGGGGGGGGGGGGGGGGTTAAAAATGACTGTATTTCTGCTTACGTAATACTTGAACGGCCCCCAATACCCACGTTTTTGACATAGCCTTATCCTGGTCACCTCTCGGTCACCGTCTTACTCTATCAATTACCTCCCCACCTTACTGCTGCATACCAATAAATAAATCGTCGTTTTATTTCATTTATTGACGTTGACCGACGTTGGTTGATTCGAGGCGTTGATTTAGTGTAGTACCTACGTATATACTTTCAAGATTTGGTAACAGTCTAGGGGAACCGACCCAGTGCTACCCGTATCCCACCTAATCCCACAATCTTAATCTGGTTTTTGGCCATAGGTAGTCGGGTTGGAAATTACGTCTAGCTAGCAGAGGCTCGATAATAAACCAAGAACTGTCTTGACTTAATCAGATTGAAGGGGAAAGTTGGAAGAACGTAGCCGCAGCTGTGAAAGTGACACAAAAATTTGACGCCTTCAAATACTTGGGATTGGATAAGTTAATGTTTGGTCTCGGTTTGGTTGTGTCCAAGGAATATCGGGGAAGGGAACTTGGATCACGGATACTGACAGTAAGGTGAGTTAATATATTGTTACCTTGTTTGTTTCAGCCAGTTATCACGATCGCAACCGTCAGTCAATTTTGTTGGCATCTCATCGAAATGAACACTTAGGTGAAGTGAATGACAAGTGAGCTGTCAAACCATATAAACAAACCGGCATGACAGCTCGCTTGTTGTTCACTCCACCTAAGTGATCACGGTGAGATGTTGACAGAATCGACCGGCAGAATGGCACTGCTGATGAGCAAGGGGTTCGGGCCCACACAGTCGAACAAATATCAGTGGAAACCATTCGACATCGCATCACTTTTCATATCAATAAGAGCGATTTTCCTAGTGCTGTACACTCTTAATTTTCTTTATCTTTTCATGTACTTAGCATTTTATTAACGTCAAGAATTTGAGATAAGAGCTATAAGAACCAAATAATCTTTTTGCATTCGTCACACAATTGTTGATTGTCTGGCGGATTTGTAACACTCGTTTGCAAACATTGATTAAACCATCCAAAATTAAATCGGTCGATGTTAGATAACAACCAAGCTCTTGTAACAGGAAAGACTTCAGCCTGTACCACGGCATTAAAGGCACATCTACAGTCTTCACGGGCCCAGCTTCGCAGATCTGTGCAGCGAGAGCCGGCTTCGAGACCATCGCTACGATAACCCTGAAGGAACTGGCTGAAGCTGGACTGAACTATCCTAGGGATGAGAGTAGAGCTATCAAGCGTATGGTGAAAAAGTATGAATAAACTACATAATGCATAAGTAAATCTAGTATGCAATTCAAAGGAGAGAGAGAGAAGTTATGTATCAGTCAAACCTCAGATTTTATCTGTGACCGACCAGATATTCAGCCACTATGTTAAATTTACATCATTGACTTGGATTTTTTTTTGGATTCCGGGTGAAACTCGCTTCCATCTTCGGCCTAATCATCACTTTCCATCAGGTGAGATTTGGGCCAAGAGTTTCCCGTTTGAAAAAAAACTGTATAGGTCGTATACCCATTTTTGGTAAGCTTATGGTCACATTTAGTGTCGTAAAAACCCATACATGTCGTTTTTTTTTGTATTAAAATCCATTTATAATCATAGATCAATTGAATTCTGACTAATAAACAATCCTGTTACTCTCAGAATTAGTAGGAACTCAATTATTATTATTCTAATACCTTCTAATCAACATTTACTATTATTTTAATAAGTGTACAACACTACAACATATCTAACAGGTTTAACATTTTTAAATTGAAAAAATAATTGAAATAAACAAGAACAACTAAGTGAAATAAAAAATCATAAAAAACAAAAATTATTCAAACCTCCTAAATGTAATCAGGCATTTTATTCATTTATAAAATTATGACTTGATCTTTTTTATCTTTTTTTATCGTAGCGAGTGATTCTAAAGTTGAATCCTGAGTGTGGCGAGGGATTCAAAGGCAGGAGATGCAAAAACTTTGCTCTCGTGTAACAAACATAAGTTTTCACTTCAGCGGCGAGAACACTTTAGGAGATAAAATAATAAACAGGAACAGATTGAAATAACTATTTATTGTGAATCGAAATAATTAACATCGTAGGTAGAGGTACCAATTCAATAAAATGGAACATTTTAAAAGTTAAAAGTAAAACAGAATTGTAGTAAATTCTGTAAATTAAAAGTAACAGATTTATTTGGCAACGTTATAGTTGCGTTATGTTGAGTTTGATTATCTGGGTTTAAGGTTTCTGTTTCGGTGGCGGATTGAGAAGGAACAACGGTGAACGTTGGTGACTATGATCGGCTTTCTGTATAAGTACACTGTGCATCGTTGGTAGTAGATGGTGGGTGAGACCAAGGGGTCTCACCCACGCCCATCTACTTCCAACGATAATACGGTTACTAATTCAAAAAGTCTGAATTCGACCTCGGATCCTTATCCGAGGTCGAATTCAGACTTATTGTTTCCACTTACAGATTTTCGACTTATTTTCTATTGAGTCTTCAATATAGCCTTCTGCAACCGTATTGGACTTCCACCCGCTGTGACGTTTTAAAGTGGTGAGATCGGCTCCGGAATCAGTCAAAAGCGTTGCTGAAGTTCTCCGAAAGCAGTGACCCGTGTATAGCTGAGGCTCTTCCAGTTTTAAGAAATTGGCAATTTCTCGCGGTATAGCACCTATTTTATTTGCTCCCAGAGGCTGTCTTGAGCATTTATTATTATGGTATTGTATAAAAAATCGGCACGTTTTGCAGGTCGTTCAGAGTGACTGTCTTCTTAACGTCACTATCCGATAAAATACTCTGTTGTGATTGTTGTGATATATTGTGTGGCATATTAACTGCGGGCTCCACTTAGTGGGTTGAACTGAAAATAAGAAATAAAGTCACAGACAATAGGTATAGGAAAATAGCTTAGATACAAGTTACGGTTACTATAAAGGTTTAAATCATTTTGCAATACATTTTTTCGTGTCGAGTCCTTAAAATGTTTATTGTATTATTTTTAAATTAAGCTTAAGTAAAATTAAAACACTATTTATCTGGCTACATTTTAAAATTCTTTGCAGAACCAAAATTGTGTGCCATACAATATTGAACTTTATGTAAATAACAATACGAGTTGTTTTACTATGTGCTCGGGCCACGATTTTATTTTGAGATTAAAGGGTTTTTAAGCCATCCCTTAAAAAAACGTGACTTGTAAATGCAGGTCTAATATTAGTAGCATGTCGTTTGAGGGAATAAAAGAAAATATTTTAAGCGAAGATGGTCGTAAAAACCATTTCCTGCAAGATGACGAACATTGTTTATAATTTTTGTTACTTCGTACTTGCTAGTCTATTATAAAGTATCATAGCTTGAAGGATGTATAAACCATTTCCTATAAAATTGTTGAGTCGTTAATGCGGATGCAGCAAACGTTACATGTCAAATTGAAGGAATGAAAGAAAATATTTTAAGCGAAGAAGGTCGTAAAAACCATTTCCTGCAAGATGACGAACATTGTTTATAATTTTTGTTACTTCGTACTTGCAAGTCTATTATAAAGTATCATAGCTTAAAGGGTGTATAAACCATTTCCTATAGAATTGTTGAGTCGTTAATGTGGATGCAGCAAACGTTACATGTCAAATTGAAGGAATGAAAGAAAACATTTGTACGGGTCAACCACCGTACAGCACGTGTACCTGGGTCATCATTATTGCGCCACCCGCTCAGTATGTTTCCATCATTTATATCATTGCACTTACACTGCAATAGTTCAGTACGTAATTCGGCGACATACCGTGCGCGTGACTCATAATCCCATATCGTTCACCATTCATCCTAGTATAAATTAATCTTAATCTCATATTTGTGGAAACAGACAATACAGTGAATTTATTAACCTTAAACTGACTTTCATCTCTTATCTCATCCTTTATCTCTATCTTAACCCAACCCCGATCATTGGTCCTTCGAGCCGGATTACGTACTGAACTATTGCAGTGTAAGTGCAATGATATAAATGATGGAAACATTCTACATGACTTTAGTTACCGATTTCTTAGCATCTGCTATGACGGCGAATAACTTACTGTATAGCCTCAGGAAAATACAAGACTCCATTCTTGATACGGTAACTAACATTTACAATGGAAAATTAGACTTCCATCTGATATCTCCTAAACAGCTGAGAACAGAATTAAGTTCTATATCAGCACATATCCCCAAAGACATGGCACTTCCTGTGAACCATTTGAATCTCAAGGATCTCTACAACTTGATAAAAGTGCGGACTAAGTACTATAGTAAGTACTTGATAATTGAAATAAGAATACCCCTCATCGAAAGAGACCTTTACGAAATCTTTAATCTCATTCCAGTCCCACGATTATTGAACCACGACATGATACATGTGAAAGTTATCTCAAGTTTTGCTGCTATTAACCTCAGAAAGGACTCATACGTAACCCTTACTGATGCTGATCTCCAGTCTTGTATAAGACAAAACCCTGGGATGATTTTATGTCAAACAAAAAACCCTACAAATATATTAAAAGATGATCACAGCTTGTGTGAAACGATCCCACACACAAGAACCTGTGAAACTATTAGAACCCCTTGTAAAAACATTTGGAAGGAATTAACAGCGGATAATAAATATTATTATTTTTGTTGCAATGAATGCAACTTGTAAACTTCTCTGTGACGGTGAAATTACCGCCGTTAAATTGATGAATGCAGGTCTGTTGAATGTGGAGGAAGGCTGTATGATAAAGACGGACAGTTTCGTTGTCCATTCTAATAAAAGGCTGTCAAGCAAAATGAGCATTGGTGCAAGAATTATTGCGCCACAAATATCACCTATTAATCATATGTTCAACATATCTATCCCTGAATCTCCTGAAATTAATCCTAATAATTCTGAAATATTGCGACAGTTTGAAGATTTACAGAAAAAGATTGAGATCATGAAACAGACTGAACCATTGAGTGATAAAATATCCTATCACGACGTACATATTTATAGCGTCTTGTATGCTCTAATCTTTGGAATCCTGATAACTGCGGCAGTATACTGTTGGCGGCGTCACAGGCGGTCAACACGTCGAGAACCCTCGGTGCCTGCTGGACCTGCTGCGATCTCTTCACATCCCGGAAATGAGAGTGTTATAAGTGAGTGTAGTGCGGTTAGGGAAAAAAGGCAATCTTTAATCAAAGTGAAAAGTGCAGTGAGTGAGTGTTGTGAGCTTAGGGAAAAAGGTCAATTTAGTCAACCCGTGAAAAGTGGTCCCAAAAATCTTATTAAATCTAGCGAGTGTTTACAAACAGAAGATAGGGCCTCGTCCCCTGTTTTTCGCGTATTATCCCTTCCCGATCTAAGATAAGCAGTTGCTAGACTACATTTAATTGTTCAAAATATTGTTAATCACTCACTACTAATCCTTATCCCTCTCATGTAGTTGATAAGTTGAATATTGTTTATCATCTTGTAAATCTCATCTCCATCTTTATCCTACTAACCCCTATCTTTGCCCCCGGGAGCATGTACGGGTCAACCACCGTACAGCACGTGTACCTGGGTCATCATTATTGCGCCACCCGCTCAGTATGTTTCCATCATTTATATCATTGCACTTACACTGCAATAGTTCAGTACGTAATTCGGCGACATACCGTGCGCGTGACTCATAATCCCATATCGTTCACCATTCATCCTAGTATAAATTAATCTTAATGTCATATTTGTGGAAACAGACAATACAGTCAATTTATTAACCTTAAACTGACTTTCATCTCTTATCTCATCCTTTATCTCTATCTTAACCCAACCCCGATCAACATTTTAAACGCAAGGTAGTGTAAACAAACTGAAAACGATCAAGGCCTTTTTAAATCAATACTTGGTCGTATATCTTAGTTCATTATAAATAGTAGGTACCGATAGCAAAGGTAAATTATCAATTGGGTACTGTAAGTTTACATTTTAAATCTATACTAAGTAATAATTCATTAGTTACCTACATCTACAATAATTGTTACCAAATAAGCTAACAGTGTTGAATTAAGTGTGTAGGTACTCACGTTTTCACAGGTTTTAACCGTCGATTTTCGTATATTGCACTTGCCTCCGTCGAAGATAAGCATCCAGGGTTTCTTTATTATTGTATCCCTCCATTTTACAGAATTATTTAGTCACTATTTTTTTTTTTTGTAATAACAATAAAACTTGTAAACGAAACTTGTGACGAAACGCTCAGTGCGCGAACTCGCATCGATGTAAACAAATGCGCCGGTATCTGTCTATCCCGTCTGCTTGTCGCTGCAAGCCAAATGCGAGCCTTGTGTGTTGGTCGTAAAGTGCTTTTTGCAATGAACATGGTTTATACACCAACGTCGCGAACTGCCTTTGGATTTACGACGTCGAATTTGAACTATGTTTAGGTAATGCATTTAACACGTTAGGGCGTATAAACCATTTACAATCAACAACTATTTTTACGCCCTGAGTTAATATAAATTATGGTCATTACATCATAAAAAAACTACAAAAAATAAACATTCGGCTTTTACATTGAAAATTTACCTTTTTAAGAGGCTTAGACCGAAAATTTCTGGGTTGTAACCATTTTTGTGCGAATTTCTGCATTTCGTTTATACAGATCGATAGAGAAAAAAATTCTGAGAAAAATGGTTTATAACGGGTGTAAGGGACAGCCCTCCTCAAGCTGATAGGGTGATTTCAGTATATCGTACTAAGTTGACCGGTACATGAAATTATTTCAGGAACTTTATGGGAATCCAATAAAACTGATTTGTTTAATTACCTCACTCGCAATGTATCGCTACCTCTGCAAAACGCACGCAGCGAACGGCAGCGCAGCGAGCTTCCGAAAGGATAGCTGCGCCCGCGCTACGTTTTAACAGCTGATTTCATGCGTCGTTCATGAGTTTTTTTTTTTTTTTTTTTTTTCATTTTAGCTGTGTTATTTACATTAATGGAGTTCTGCATACAGATAATGTAACTTTACATTGAAATAAAGCAAAAAAAATTAAACATCGAAAAAAAAGTTAAAAAAAATCCTGAGGAAATTTCCACTGGAATATGATTCAAAATAAGGAGCTGATTGCACCCTGTTAATTTGTGGAAGGCTGTCCCTTACACCCTGTATAACTCATTTTGGCCAAAATGGTTTATACGACCTTTCTACCCAAAGGTATCGAAATGTATAACGCCATCTATGGAATATGATGTAGAACTGTCTAATTTTAAGTGCGGAGTTTTTTTTTAGTGTTCTGTACATCAAAAGGAAAAAAAGGAACTCTTATGGGATCACTTTGTTGGCCGTCCGTCCGTCTGTCTATCAAGGCTCTTTATCTCGGGAACGGTAGGAGGTATTGAGTTGAAATAATATACTCAGAACTACAGTCCCTTGAAGCTGTGAAAAAAAACAAACTTCTAAGTCAACGTAGTATAAAGATACGGCCGTTTATGCTACATAAAATGTAGATTTCGACACTCTCAAGGTAATCAAAATTTCTAGAGTACTTTTCGTTGACGTAGAACTTAAAAATTTGAAAACTACACATTTAATGCAATTAAATAAATACTTTTAAAAATAGCCTTTATTTCAAATAATACCTTGTACCTACCTACAAATGTGTAGGGAACCCTCGGTGGGCGAGTCCGACTCGCACTTTTCCGGTTTTTTTTTTTATATTAAAATAGAAGTTCATTCTAAAGAAATCCTTTAAGTACATTTTTAATACCTTAAAAATATGATGGTGTTTTATTCCTTGGAAAGTACTTACCAAAAAATATGTTTTGGTGTTATTCTCACCTTGTTGATAGTAGGTACTGTTTCGGTCAATAGATGGCATTACGGGTATCGGCGTTACGTAGTAGATAAGTTTAATTCTTCTAAAATATCGCTACAATTCCTATCAGGTTTTTGTGTTAAAGTTATATAAATTTGGTTTTGTACTTTTTCTACGTGATGTGAAAAGGAATACCTTCAGTTAAACAGAAAATAGGTTCTGTTAATTATACTTTATAACGCTGGCGTTTATATTTTGGCATAATAAACTATCCAAAATAAAACAATGACTTGTTATAAATAATTGAAAATATGAGGTAAAATAAGGATGTATAAAAGTTAGGAAATGCATAAGTTAAATAAAATCCAAAACAATATCATTACGACTCATGAGATTCGAACCCGCACCATGTCGTTCGGAAGGCAGTCTTCAAACCGACAGGCTATGACTGCTTATGGTCACTTAATTTAAATAGTCAATCTTATTTATGTCATGGTTTTTCACTGCTTACCTCCCCAAAGGTGTAGCGTAATGATAATCATTGCTAAGGTTAGACCCATAAGTATGTACAATTTTGTAACATGTTGTGGCTTCTTATAACAATTCCTCGCTGAGCTATTTGGAAAAATGTCAAATTATAAGTCAAATGTTATTCTTAGTACCCAAAAACCAATTTTTATTATTAGTTTGGCAATATTATGGTCTACAAAACCAGATCAAAAGATAAAAAAATACAAAAATAAAATCTGTTTGCGGGGTTCGAACCATGTGCACTTTCTCGTTCAAAACACACATTTTTGACTATTGCTCGACCTCCATAGCACATAGCGTGATAATATATAGCCGAATGTTGACTACACCTATAAGGATTATTTATGCAAAATTTGAACAAAAACTGTTCAGTAGTTCGCGCCAATCGTAAACATACAAGCTCAAGATTTACTGTTTTATTATATGTATAGTAGATGCTATCTGAAACTGTCAAATTTTACCAATCAACCTTGAACCTAAAGCTTCGGTGATAAAGTTGAAAATCGAATAAATTAATTTGACATCTTTTTGTAGCTTGATGTGCTGGCGTCTGTACATCTCATAACAAGCACTTGCATGAGAGCCCACGTGACCTCTCACAGGTATTTCCCGGATTTCAAAATTGCCATTGCATGGCAGTATGCGATTGCAAAGAAGAAAGAAAGCTGTCATTGAAGAATGTTCGTAATCATATAATTTTTTTCTAGAGATAACCTCAGTCCCCGTTTCAAATAAAAAAATAAAAAAAAAACCTCCTATAAATAAACAATCGAATAATTTTCCTCTCATGATGACTGTGTGCTTTCTTATCAGTTAATTTGTTAATTTTCAGTCCAACCTATGCAGCCAGATGTACCGTGACATCATCATACTTATGTTACTGTACACGTGCTTACTATTTAATTTCACAGATACCGCGTGTATCTGACATCGACGCACAAACGATTTCCATGGGTCCGGGGCATGATTCTGGACACCCTAGACTTAGAATTTTTCGTCGGCTTTTTTCTCATTTTTTCATTTTTTTCAAAAGTTTTTTTTACTTTAGACTGCTCATAATCGTTATTCTGACCTAACCCAATGAGATTTTTAATAAAGAAATAATTAATTAACTACTTTCACCAAAAAGAGCAATCTGAATAAAGCCACAAATAATATCAGCTCAGCTGAGCTGATACTTTGTAGTACTCTTGAAAAAAATGAGAAAAGAACCGACGAAAAATTCCAACACTGGGGTGTCCAGAATCATGCCCTGGACCCATGGAAATCGTTTGTGCGTCGATGTCAGATACACGCGGTATAGTGATGAGTGACCCATATTATGACTTATGATAACGTCCAGGCTTACGGTCCTGACACACGCTCGGTTGCCTGATCGCGGGTGCCGGCCGGTCCGGCGGGCGCCATGGTAGTATTATCCGTGAAAACAGTGCATGTTAAAGTGAGAAACGGAATACTTTAGCTTGAGCGTGCGAGTTATTACAGCGGAGCGAGGCAGCGGGGCGGAGAAACGGAAGTTTGTGAAGTTAGTGACGTAAAATGAAATAAGTGTTGTAACGATTTAAAAAGTTGGTTTAGAACAAAAATAGAAATCTAACTATTTTCTACACTTGGCCAATGTAATTGAGGCTAAGATTTGAATCGGTTAAGAAAAATAGACGATATTTTTGGTACAGATCTGTTAGGACCAGAAACGGGTTTCTCCTGTTAACCAATGGAATTACCCAACATCTTCGCTCCACGTGAGTCACTGATATTTTGACTGACGTGAATGGTTAACGTTTCTCTGTTTTCGTCCCGCCGCCTCGCTCCACGCAAATGGACAGGCTTCCTTCTGGTAATTTTAGCCTCTGCCAGTGTGTGTGACGTTGACCACATTAAAATCGAGTCATACCATAGCACTCATTATACTTACACGACATAACAAGTTGGCTGACCAAGTCATGTCCAACCTGTGTGCCAACTCGAACTCGTTCAGCCGTCGAAGCGTGTCATTCATTTAAATCGCAAGTAATATACAACCCGCAGCCTCTGACGCAATTATACGAGAGAAGGGTTTTAGTCAGTGCAAGTCGATTGTCCACTCCTTCAACCCGAGGGTAAAGGATATCATAAGCCATCATCATCTGCCTAGCCTTTTCCCGACTATACTCGGTCGGCTTACAGTCAAACCGGTTTCACCTGAATACCACTGTTTTACGTAGAGCGGCTGCCTAACAGACCTCTACAACCCATTAGCTGTGTAACACGGTACTTCTTGGTAAGACTGGAGTCGGATTTACAGGCTTCTGACAATCCGTAACGACTGCCAAAGATCTGCAAATGACAGCCGGGACCAACGCCTTAACGTGCTTTCCGAGGCACGGAGGAAACTAGGTATTTAAAGATGGTCACCCATCCACAGACCAACCTTGGCAAGCGTTGTCTGACCGGTCTTCATTTCACCGGATTCAGCTGAATCCGGTTTCACTAGAAGCCGACCAAAATATCGTTGGGAAAAGGCTAGGCAAATGATAGCACATGGATCTAAAAAGGCCACTTTAACAGAATCAGAAAGCAAATCACGCAACTCATCACTGTCATATTTTCCCAATAATCCTTGAATCTAGTGCGTTAGCGATAAAGATAAAAATGAAATTTGTCAGATTGTTGTGTGGTTAATATTAATATGATTCTACTATGATTCTGCTAAAGTGGCCTTTTTAGACCCCCGGAACCACAAAATATGAGCCGACAGTATATCGATAAAATATAACCTGACCAAGTGAAATTGCTATTTAGTTTCACATTACACGCATGTTACATACATTGAATTGATTATATTGGTTGTGGCTACGTAACGTAGTAGAAGATCTTTGTTTACAAAAAAAATTTTGCTTCTCGTGACGGGTACTATACAGTATACATGTAAAATTGACAGCCACGAATTCTTAAATTTTGCTTCACACAGGGATACTGGGAGTTGCAAAAAGCATTGAAACATAGTGTAGGTTAGGTACCTATAGAGTTTTGAAATGCATTTTTTTTTCGTAGAACTGTCTTTTTTTTAATAATAGTAACAATATGTAGTTCTATTACAACAATACCTTTTGCTCTGCCCTAACAGAGTTTACAACGGTTCATAGCTTAGCTTTCATCTCTGGTCAAGAGCAAACCCATAAAAAAAGCCTTTTTATACACAAACACATACGAAATATGATATGTATACAAAATTAAAAAGGTAAACTAAAATCTCCGAATTACATGCAGTCCCTCGGGTTTCAACCCACGACCTCCAGTGCCGTCAAATCATAAGGCCGTTAGCACGGGGCTTCAAATACTCGGCTAGAGATGGGTAATCTCGACCCCGGGGAATGAGTCGAATCACTAAACCCGGCTCCGCTATCAGTATCGACTCTTCGACTTCTTTGAATCGATCAAATCAAATCACTCCGGACTCGCTTATTTCAATACAAATCCAGTGATTTGGTTGGTTCTTCGAATCATTTAATTCTTTCAACTCAGGATTTGATCGAAATACACGAAAGAAGGCATTCTTTTTGTTCGGGCTCGTTGTTTTTTAGAACGCGACGTGCATTTTTTCTATTATTATGGGTTAGTCAATAACATTAAATCAATTTTATTGTAACGTAATGACTAATGAGATATTACATCATATCATTACCGAACCGGTCATTCATTCGGCTCCGTACCGGGTCGAATTTAATAACTCCTCGGAGTCGATAAGATAAATTGAAAGGAGTTGATAAGGAATCGGTTCCGCTTACAGATTCGAATCATTTAAATCTTTAAATCCGGATTTACCCATCTCTAGTAGCGGCAATTTTGCGGTACCACTGACAAAAATTGGGTCTTATCGCTAAAAACGATCTATTACAGCATTTTGTTACAAGGATTTGGTAGGAAGGAAGTTTTCCCATGATTTTTTATTCTAACTCTTTCAAAAGTGTTTTTTGCAGATTTAATTAATTTAATTTTGCATGTTTCCACGTCAAAAGACTGGTTACACGTCAATGGATTTTTATACAAAGTAAAACGCGTCAGGTTAAATTTATTTATTTTCCTACAAGTATTTTATTATAACAACAAAACCCTTCTCATCTACAACAAAAAATTGAAGACATGTGAGGTCCTCCAATCCGCCCTCGGTTTGCAAGTGAATACATAATATATAATTTCACTCAGTGATTGAGTATTAAAACAACTAGCGACAACAACTCAATGTAAGAACGCCTGTCAAAATATATCTAGCAAATCTACATAATTGTTTTTAGTCGCCGTTGAAAGATTAAAGCAAACAAATTCACTTGTAAATATCATTGGCATCTAGGAATAAATTCAACGTTTACGTTTTTCAGTCGCACTTGAAATTGTTCCTTCTTATACTGTATGCCTCCTTTCTGTACATACGTCTGCACTGTGTAGAGTCTTAGAAGATGAACAATCGCGGTCAGAATCTGAACTCGAACGTATCTCGCTCCAATACAATATCTATTTCCTTTTCCAAATGGCATGTATGTCGCATCACTTACCTCTCCTTCCCTTGTAAACCGTTCAGGGTCAAATTTTTCAGGCTCAGGGAAATATTTAGGGTCATGATGCAGTTCGAAAATAGCTGAAAAGATTTTCACACCTTTCTCCACAGGCACTTGACCAACGGGCAACACAGAATCCTGCACACATTGCCTTGTAATGAAAGCAATCGGAGGATGCAGCCGAAGACTCTCGTTCAAAACGTTGTCCAAGTACTTCATTTCATAGATAGAATCATAGGTAAGTTGGCTGTTGTATTTTTCAAAAAGCGCATCTATGTCATCAAGTACTCTTTTCAAAACATCAGGGTGTCTTCCCATTTCCATTAGAGCTCCAAAGATTCCGGCAGCAGTAGGGTCGACACCAGCTAAGAAGAAGAAGAAAGCCTGCGCAGCCAACAGTTCATCCGTCGGCTCTAACCTCAGTCCTGTATCAGGGTCTACCATCGTACCATTCTTTTGAAGTTCAACACACATGTCTACAAAATCGTGTCTCTTTACATTTTCTTTTTCACGCTGTCTGATTACTTGTTTAATCGCTCCGATAAAGAAGTCCTCTTGTTGAGTTTGAAACAACTTCAGTTTTAAAGCTTTAAAGAGGGTTTCACTGATTCCACTTAACGCAAACTTTATGTTCGTCCAGAAAGTAGGAACCAAGGCTTCTCTAGCAATCTGACGGAATGGAGAATCGAAGATTGATTTAGTGCCGATTCCAAACACTGCCGCTGAGATCGCCGCCGAGCAGAACTGGCACAGGTGTTCGAAAGTATCTCCTGTTAATCTTTCTGGTTTGACCCTCAAGAATTCCACAAAATCCTGGGCGCTCTTGTCAATAATGTAAAACATGTTTCTCAGTTTGGCGTTAGTGAAAAGTGGAGTCAATTTCTGCCGGATAAGCTTCCATTTCGGTCCGTGCAACATGAGAACATTATGCGCTAGAATATCTTCGTCGGTAAACGCAATTCCTCTATGATTGAAAGCTTGAAAGTCACCTTGTGTGATGTGCTGGATGTTGGTGGGATCCTTCACGTACAGTCCTAGGTCCCAGAACGATCCGAGTCCAACGACAGGCTCCTTTTCATAGCTCCAGTAGATTTCACTAAGAATTTGGAAGAATGATTTATTTTCAGTTGTGAATTGCCAGAGGGGTCCACCGGTCCTGTGTTTATCGTAGATGGGTACACCACGTTTCTTCCAATAGTACTGGTTATATATTCCTTTCAAATAAGCGAGGGCTAACACAGTAATGATGCCAGTTAGTATCACAGTCAACATTTTTGAAGGTATCTTCTGGTTCAAGTTTAAGAGGTGACTGATTGACTGTCCGCCGAGATATGTACTTATAAAGCCGCATGTCTTTTTGTGTAATTAACTTGCATTACTCGTCAACCGATAATCACGTGTACTATGTTTTTAGTGTGCGGCACATGTTCTGAAGCGATGTCTTATCAAAATCATGTTTATTTTATTTTTAGCCAATTTTTTACTGCAACCTCTGACTTGCAATGAAATAAATGTTGTTTGTATATTATTACATAACGTAAGAGATAAAGGCAAAAAATTATGTCCACGTTTTAAAGTTACTAAAGGCATTTGCAGACCTACGCGGTATTCGCTACAAAACAAACGTAGAGCCAGTATATTCTGTTTACGTCTCACCTACTATGTACCTAGGGTGGAGTGTCACGAAGTTTGCTGCCATTCCATCTTGTATGTATGTATGCTCACTTCACCAATGCTTTCACGGTGAGTGGTTCAGTGGTTTACACAATCGCACTGCAATTTGAACGGCGTGAAACTTGCGACTCGACGCAGTCATCACACACAGTATGATGGTATTGATTGGGTCAATTTGATTTTGACCTTCTTTGCTGAACTGGCAAACTGAACAAAATGTCGGTCTAAGTTTTTAGACAATATGTGTTTGTCTTTTCCACCAGCCAGTTTGTGATTATCTTGTCAAACTCGGTATCAACAAGGAAACGTTTAGTTTGTTATTAACAGAAATGAATTGCAAAAAGACGAAATAGAGGCTAAAGGCGCACGCTCACGGCATTTTAGTTATGGGAGTTCATTTGTTTGACAACGTGGGTCTACGTTTCCACTGCAGTACACTCTACATGCCCACGACTATATACAACTGTAGCGTGGCCCACCACGGCACACGGAGAGGCTAAGCACGTGTGAGAGTCGGTTCCCTCGAGAACCTTCCGGTACCGTCGAGTTTCTGCCCCTAACTCCCCAACATCCTTTGATTCCAAGAACCATTAAACAGCTGATCGGATCAAAAGGAGAGGATCCTTTTGAACGATCAGCTGTTTAATGCCGCTATTTTTAACAGACTACTTCAAAAAGGAAGAGGTTCTATGTAGGTATTTTTTTTATGTATGTTCACCGGTTCCTCCGCCATTGTGGATTGATTTTAAAAAAAATATTCGAAAGCCTATACTCCTGATGTGGTCCCATTGTCACCAAGTCAGAATCTAATGCTGGATTCCGAGGAAAATCTAAGGCAACCCTTAAAGGCCGAACGCTTGAGAGAGAGGGAATCCTCACGCCCCGGGCGATTCCCGGCCACCGCAGGCGCGGGACGGCGAGCATTGGGTAGCACGCCGTCCGATAGGCACATACAATGTTTTTCGTATACTTTCTAACGCAACTCAGATATTAGTGCCTGGCCAATCCCATGGGATCCCATGAAAAATGTTCTTTTTGCGATATTTTCACCAATTGTCAACCGATTTGGATGATTCCCGGTATGGTACCAATTCAATTTAGTGAAGATCTGATGAAGAATTTCGGAGGTAGGCAACGGAACTTGATGTCTTCGATATATGATAGAATTTTTTTTTTCTTTTTAGTATTTATAGGCGTACGTTTGACCGCTATCTCACCTGAAAAAAAAAAAAGAAAAAAAAAACAGAAAATTATTTATTCAAAGACATTTTACAAACATTTTACATAAATTTATTAAATGTTGATGCCAAAATAAACTCATTAGAGTTTTACCGTGCACCAAAATCATTGACTACATAATTTTAGCATGAAGTTCAAGTAGATAGTTAGTTTTTTTTTTTTTTTCTACAAAACAGGAAAACTCTTGGCCCAAATCTCACCTGATGGAAAGTGATGATTAGGCCGAAGATGGAAGCAAGTTTCACCCGGAATCCTCTTACACAGAGGAACTGGCTATCATACCTCTAACTGCCGGAACACACCAATGCTGTTAACATTGTTGTTATGGCGACAGACTTAGACATGATGGTGGTAGCTTGCCAGGCGGACTTAGAACAAGTCCTACCACCAACCAAACCGAGCAAAAAATTTGCCCCCGCTGGGAATCGAACCCGGGACCTCTGGGTCTGAATCAGGTGGTATAACCACGAGACCACGGAGGCGGTTAGTGTCACCTGTTTAGCACCACCCTGGGACCACGTGTAGGGATTCGCTGAAGGGTATTCTCCTACGGACGCGGGTGACTCGGCCTCGGCTAGTTAAAAAGTAACAACAACAAAATAAAATTAGTTCGGGTATATGCGAAAATATTACTTAAAATACTAACGAGAATCCTCTCAGTTACCAATCCGGTTGTCAATCCTGAGGCTAGGCGCGCACTGGTGACTGTATATCTCTCTCTATTGCACTTCACAATTGCAAAAGAGAGAAGTGTAATGTCACGCGGACAAAAAGTCACCAGTATGCGCATAGCCTTAGTACAAGTACTGGAAAGTATTTAATTTGATACGGCTGCAGCCGTACAGTGCAAAGGAAACAAAATTCCAACAAAATGATGATACAATTGTTAATTTGTAAATGAACGCTAATAACTAACTACAAGGAGGTCAAAATCATGAAGGAGTACACAAATGATAAAAAACGGTTTTCTCTTGACTCTTGCCTTGGTCAGAGATGACAGAGACAAATTCTACGATAGAGCGAGCTTACCCAGAAGGAGCCTGTTCACTCTAACTTTGAAGAGATTAGGGTTGTTAGCGTTTGGAAACACAGAAGCAGGCAGAGAGTTCCACTCTTTTGCTGTGCGCATTACGAAAGACGTTTGTTTAATCTCACTACAATAAACGCGTAATGTCAATGTTGATCAAAGAGGCCTAAGGAGAGCACTTATTTGGTATATATAGGTGAACCTTTAGTTAGAAAGCAGACATCGCTAGCGTCTACCAGTAACAGTGTTTTCGTCTCGTTTTTTGAAGAAGTAAATTTCGTGAAATCCTTATTTTGAACAGGTCGTTAATTTTTGTATTACAAGTTTGCTTTTTCGTGATTCTGACCTCCTTGTAGTAAATTATTAGTATTTATTCACAAACTAACAATAGTAACAATTTTTTGTATCTATTATTATTTGGTTGAAATAATAATACTAAAAATTTTGAATATAGTGCTTTTATAAATTATATCAGACTCTAAGAAAGTGGTACGGACATGTGTTACAGTGCAAATGGACACTATTCTTAGTTTTGACATAATATGTCACTCAACATATTAAGTTAGAGTTAAATTTCTCATTAGTCCTTTAAGCTAGACTGGGTCATCTTAGGAGCGGTTAGGTAATTATTTTGTTCCAATTTCTATTACTAAGGTACATACAAAAAAAAATTGTTATTTGCACCAGTGGGTTCCAAAACGTTTACGAAGTTTATATTTGAACTGCTCTCAAATCTCCCAATCCGCTCTTGTTAAATCTTTGAAGTGGCTTAACTGGAAACCTTCTAACGTGCGATAACATTGCACTATTTTACATAGATTTTGGCACAATAATATTTTACCATATTTACGATATTTTAAATTTTAATAACATAAAGTAGTTTTAATATGTGTGCGACTATTATAAATCTCGCCTGAGGTTCATTGATATGAATGGATTCATTAACATGATCCATAGCCGATTTCTATGGAACTCTCGACACGAAAGTGCAATCTGAAACTATTTGGGCATCTCTGTACCTTACGTTACCAACAAACAAGCCAACTTAGGACTGGTCTGGCTTTGAAACCCTCCAGATAAATAAGTTTAAGAAACCTTTCTGATAATATTTTTTTTCTACTCAGGACCATGGGCTTCAAAAGAGTGTGGGACTCATCCTGCCCAAGAGTTTGGGACAAGTGGGAGAATGATGGCATTACATGGGTGATTCGAGATCTACCTCCCGAAGATGATGAAGAGGCTATCAAGATCCTGGTGGAAAACTACTGTCCCGATGAAACACTATGTGTTCTAAGTAGTAAGTAATACTAACAACTCATCGAGGTGTATACGCGCAATTTTAGGGATCCGAACACCCGTGATAGACGGAACCCTTAAAGGATCACCGAGCGTCTGTCTGTCCGTCTATCACAGCCCTTTATCTCCGAAACTGAGCTATTTTTTTTTTTTTAATGCAGATAACAGTTCTATACCTAAAAAATACAGGAAAGCGTATAAGAAGTCGGTAGTGTGACAATAACATGTTTAAAAAAAATAAATTGGTCCGGAACCCTTTGCACACGAGTCCTAGGAGAGTTTTTCATCAATACTAGCCACTTTCTTTCAGACCTCGTTGACGACCCAGTAAGCGTGCGCAGTATAGCAGACTTCTGGAGGAAATACATATCACAGAGAATGTCACTAGCTTGCTACATAGAGAAGGATGGCAAGAGCAAACTGGTTGCGTTGAACGTGTGTATTGTCATCTGTGAGGGCGAAAAGCCGAATGATCTGGTACGCATTTAACGTGGTAAATTATCCTGTTTTTAAGGACTATCATAATCCAAAGCCCTACTTCACCCAATTTTGAGTATAAGACTTTTCTTCCATGTGCCAATACCCACGTTTTTGACTTAGCCTCATCCTGGTCGCCTCTCGGTCACCGTCTTAATAATAGATATGTTAGGGAAAATAATAGATAGAGTTATTTCCCCACCTTATTGCTGCATACCAATCAATAAATCTCGTTTTATTTCATTTATTAACGTTGACCGACGTTGGTTGATTCTAGGCGTTGATTTAGTGTAGTACCTACGTATATACTTTCTACCATCAACCTTGTTTGACGAAGATTTGGTAACAGTCTAGGGGAATCGACCCAGTGCTACCCGTATCCCACCTAATCCCACAATCTTAAGAGTGTGTATTCCGTCCACTAGCGCCGCCAATCGTTTTTCATTAATTGTGGTAAATTTAAGACACGTAGATAAAAAACCGCTCTGTAGTGCACTAAAGAAATGTATATATTATTTTTTGACAGCTATTTTTAATACATAACTCATGGCTAAATAGCCAAAACGGCAATTATTGCTAAAAGTGGCCACTTTTAGCAAAAATATCGACTTTGGCAACTATTTATGTTCTAAAGTACAAAGCACAAACTCTCAAAACATAATAAATACATTTCTTCAGTGCACTACAGAGCGTTTTTTTATCTACGTGTCTTAAATTTACCACAAATAATAAAAAACGATTGGCGGCGCTAGTGGACGGAATACACGCTCTTAATCTGGTTTTTGGCCATAGGTAGTCGGGTTGGAAAACACGTCTAGCTAGCAGAGGCTCGATAATAAACCAAGAACTGTCTTGACTTAATCAGATTGAAGGGGAAAGTTGGAAGAACGTAGCCACAGCTGTGAAATCGACAGAAAAATTTGACGCCTTCAAATACTTGGGATTGGACAAGATAATGTATGGTCTCGGTTTGGTTGTGTCCAAGGAATATCGGGGAAGGGAACTTGGATCACGGATACTGACAGTAAGGTAAGCTAATATATTACCTTGTTTGTTTCAGCCAGTTATCACGATCGCAACTGTCGGTCAATTCTGTTGACATCTCACCGTGATCACTTAGGTGGAGTGAACGACAAGTGAGCAGTCCTTTCATCTTGTTTGTATGGTTTGACAGCTCACTTCGTGATCACTTCACCCACGCCTTCACTTCGTCATGCAGTGCGATTCTGCAGTGCGATTCTGCAGTGCGATTCTGTAAACATGTCGAAGTGAACACTTAGGCCAAGTGAACGATGATTGAGCTGTCAAACCATACAAACAAGATGGCATGACAGCTCACTTGTCGTTCACTTCACCTAAGTGATCACGGTGAGGTGTCGGCAGAATCGTACTGCTGATGAGCAAGGGGTTCGCGCCCCACACAGTCGAAAGTTTAATTTATAAGGTCGACTATCGCTTAGTACTACTGAAACGTTATTTGACTATGCGCTACCGAAATAATATGTGGTACCGTAATAATCCTGAACAAGTTTGGTCTTTCAAAAATCGCTAAGGCAGAGAAAGACTCAATTTGTCAATAGCCTTGTTTTCAGATACCTTAGCTATTACGCATATTATATACCTACATATTTTTTAGGCCTTATGGCTTCATAAAATTTCTGAAAATATAAGGATTTATTTACCTACATATGTAGAGTCACGGTTTTTAATTGATGAGTGACTTACCACTAGAATACTCTGTCTACGTACCACTGTTCGTATTTTGACCGGGTTATGCATTCGGGTTTAATCGGTTACATTCGTACATAATACAGTGACTACCCAAGTCAACCAAATAAAAAGTTTAGCAACCGTTACCTAGCGACAATTGTTTTAGCGTAGCCATAGTTACGATAGCATACGGAAAAATTATGATTGGTAGGTAATTTCGGAAGAACTCATGACAATCATCAACACATAGAGTACTACTATAAGAC
Organism: Ceramica pisi; assembly: GCA_963859965.1. NCBI lineage: Eukaryota > Metazoa > Arthropoda > Insecta > Lepidoptera > Noctuidae > Ceramica > Ceramica pisi. The sequence continues at coordinate 4,643,068 of OY982530.1, forward strand.
ACATCAACATATCGTCGGCTTAGAGTGTAAACCTGCTAAATCCATTTTTTGGCATTTTAACGTTTTTTGGACCATTCGAAAGTTAAAAGAAAAATACAAAACCTAGAATAACAGCTACAGTCAGTTTTCATTTAAAATTGACAAAAACGCGTGATGAGTAAATACATAACTTCAAAAGTTTGCAGCTAACTCCATGTAATCCGCAACATAATATAATAATATACATAAGCGTACAAATAATGAATGTTCCAATTTTTTTAGGAATGTTTTTTGTCTCTCCTGAAAATTTATCTGATATGCAGTCAGCAGGTTTACACTCTAAGCCGACGATATACATCAATAAAATTAATAACACCTAACAGTCGCCATCTTGGAAGAATTGATTATGAATTTGACAACACGACTTCGCACGTATGTCCCGTTATTTCTCGTTCCCGTAGGAATTTCGGGAAATCCTCTTAGTGCCCCCCTACCGAGTGTAGAAAAGCTACATGCCAAATTTCAGCTTCCTACGACCAGTAGTTTTTGCTGTGCGTTTTCTGTCAGTCGCTCAGTAACGGAAGAATTTTATTCCGATTTTTTTTATGGTCAATGTTCGTGCCAGTCCGATTCGCACACGAAGGGTTCCGAACCACGAATCGAAAAAAAGATCATGTTTTAGTTTATTTTTTATCATTTGTTGTTATAGTGGCATATTTAATGCGCTCTCATTCAAAGGAAGTCAGTATCAAATATATTGAATAAACTAATGGGTTCATCATTGAAAACATATTGGTCATTCTTCAAACTCTATGGATAAGACTATTTCCGATAATTTGTCATCTTGTTTACGAGCATGCGGTTTAAGTTCGTGTAATCTCGTGAATGTAAAATCGGATGTAAATCTGAATAAAAAGGAAAGTTTGAAGTGGCTCATCAATCAATGTCCGAGACAGTACTTAGATTAAGACTAAATTAGAACATATAAGAATGAATGTTCAAAATATACTAAAGCTGTGCAGTGAAACAAATAACACCACCAAACCATTCGACATCGCATCACCTTTCGTACCAATAAAAGCGATTTTTCCCGTGCTGTACACTCTTAATTTGCTCTATCTTTTCATGTACTTAGTATTTTATTAAAGTCAAGAATTTGAGATAAGAGCTATAAGAACCAAATAATCTTTTTACATTCGTCACACAATTGTTGATTGTCTAGCGGATTTGTAACACTCGTTTGCAAACATTGATTAAACCATCCAAAATTAAAGCGGTCGATGTCAGATAACAACCAAGGTCTTGTAACAGGAAAGACTTCAGCCTGTACCACGGCATCAAAGGCACATCTACAGTCTTCACGGGCCCAGCTTCGCAGATCAGTGCTGCGAGAGCCGGCTTCGAGACCATCGCTACGATAACCCTGAAGGAACTGGCTGAAGCTGGACTTAACTATCCTAGGGATGAGAGTAGAGCTATCAAGCTTATGGTGAAAAAGTATGAATAAACTACATAATCCATAAGTAAATCTAGTATGCAATTCAAGGGTGAGAGAGAGAAGTTATGTATCAGTCATACCTCGGATTTTTTTTCTGTGACCGGCCAGATATTCAGCCATTGTGTTCAATTTTCATCATTGAAAAAATAGTAAATGTTTTGCCTATGGGTATGGGTGTCGGTTTAAAGTGGAACCATATACATTTCCTGTGACGCAATGCTCAGGATGCTGGAGGTTCGGTCATCGGTTCAATTTAAATGTTTTTATTATTTGTTGTTGTACACCTACCACAATGTAGTCTTTTTAACCCAAAGGTAGACTGACTGGTGACTGGTAGAGAATGCATTGTTGCATTAAGTCCGCCCATGTACCACTATTGTGCATAAAATTTAAATAAATAATAAATAAATAAATCTAATAAGATATTGTCATACCAAAAAAATAGTAAGTCCAAAATGTAATGGCCCACAAGGTAACTGTGAAGTGTCGGACTTTAAATGCGCTAATTGTAAGGGCGCTCATATGGCTCTCGATAAATCTTGCTCTATATTCAGTAAAGAAAAGGCAATCAGAAAAATTATTTCCACTGAAACCTGTACTTATCGAAAAGCCTTATCAATAAGGGTCTGCGTGAACTTAGCAGAACATTTCCCGGCAGAGCATAAAAAAATGTGAGTTCTGTTATAGTTGTAGAGTTCCTGATACTTTTTGGAAATCGTTCTGGCGTTTTTCCCGGAAAAAAAGACGACGGAAAATATGATCTGCTAACTTCCGGTAGCAGAGCATTATTTCCAAAACAAAAATTTTCAAAGTGTTTTCGGTTTTTTAAGGTGAGTTCTATAGTTCCTGATACGTTTTAGAAAGAGTTCTGGAAATATAGGCTCTCAAAAAAATTTCAAACGTATTACACAACTGACACCAGAAATAAAACGACATTTTTCGCCGTCGCAAAAAAAAACCAAAAAAATATCTAGAAGATATTCAGCACTGAGAACTCTTCGTTTTTAGATGAATACATAACAGGAACTTACGACGCAGGGCAGAGTAAGCCCAGAACTCAGACTTAGGCATCAATATAGAAGAAAATCCTAGATAAAAAAATATCTAGCAGAAACCTAGCAATAAAAAGTCTTCGGTTTAAGTTAGATATATAACAACGCTATAATTATGTAGCAATGCAAAGTTTCTTCAGAACTCAAACTCAGATATCAGCAGAGCATACTTGAATATCAGGATTAAACAAAATCTTGTCAAATTTTAGTTCTCTGCGTTAGACATTAAAAAGAAAACAAAAATATCCCTAGAAAGAAGAACTCTGCTTCGTAGGATAGTTCTTATGATGAACTACACTTATAAATACAAAATGAGCTCAGAACTCAGACTTAGGCACAAAAATTAAAAAAAAATCAAAATTCAAGCATTTATTTCAATTAAACCATTTACTTTTGCACTTTTGAATTGTCAAGGTCGGTCGGTCCTAAAAGTTGAAGCTATTTGCACGTTCCAAAGCGTAGATCTCTATGGAGAAGAACGTGCAAGAAACTCCAAGGACACTCTTTTAAAAATAATATTTTTTTACAAAGATTTATTTACATCGGGTTGAAATTATACATACATGTGAGAACGATGTAAAAGACGAGCAGGATAACCAACAGAGCAATGTTGTCCTAGATTAGACTAAATCATGAAAACTTTAAGTGTCGCTAAAAATAAAATATCAAAAAAATATTCAGCACTGACAACTCTTCGTTTTTAGATAATAACATAAACGGACCATACAACGCAGGGCCGCAAATTTTAAAGTCAGGGGTCAAAGTCCACAAAAATCGTTTTTTTTTTTTTGAAAATATCTCGTTTTCCATGGGTCTACGCTATTTGTATGAATTATCAATATTGTAGAAAACGAGAAAACGAGATATTTGCAAAAAATTAAAAAAAAAACGATTTTTGTGACCTTTGACCCCCGAACACTGATGACATCCAATTATGTAAATTTTGAGAACAGTTTTAGAATGCCAAAATACAAGGTTTTACGTGGTACTATACTGGGTTTGTCGATTTTTGAAGTATAATGACTGGACTATAAACGAAAGTATAAACAAAGCTCGAAAACACCAATGAAGATCGGATTGCCGCTTTCCAGACTATTTTGTTTTTCTTTTCTGTGACCGGCCTGCTATTCAACCATAACATTTTCATCATTGTTTTTTTTTATGATTTGACGGCTCCCAGTAGGTACAAAACGATTCTCCCTAGGGCTGCAAAGTAATACTTTCAACCCGCTCCTCAGGCAACTTCATGCCCACTATCCGAGCCTGAGTAATGAAAACGTCATTTACCGTGTGCTGCCTGATATCCTAAGAGTACAAAGACGAAATTGTGTTTTTACTTTTACCCTTCCGTTGTTCTTCTCTTATTAACTTTGTAGCGAGATTCAAGACTTCTCAAACGTTTCTCCAGGACGCGTTGAGCTTCACGTCTGCCTTACTTGTTGAGGCCTTGCAACTCCCAATCACTGCAACTCCTGACAGCCAGAAACAACGGGGACGAACTACGAAACATAACTTTATATTCTAGAATCACAACACGCTAGCCTTTAAAAAAATCCGTAAACAATGCCAAATTGGACGTGACTCACATTATAAATTGATAGGATAAAAGGCAGAACGAATATTGAATGGGTTCTAGACTCTAGCATACTCGTAGCAACAAAGATAACATTGTGCCTTAAAAAGTCGATTAACTTGGTTGACTTGAATTTTATTATTTATTAATCGTTTATTTCAGGCATTAGAGCACCCATAACATTAACATTGAAAACTTAAATTAAAAACCTTATACTAAAAACCAAACTTATACTACTTACTACATACAATTTCTAAACAGTAAAAAAAGAATAATATAGTTAAAACACACCAAAGAAGCCAAAGCAAACGTACTCACCCCGTAAAATTAATGAGTACATTAATTTGTCTCCCTCAGTAAATGCACCGTATGAAACACAGCTTTTACAATAGTATTTTCGCTTGGGAACAACGCCCTGAGCTTCCCCATAAGCGCATAGAAGTCGGTATCTGTTCTCAGCAAACATCTCAGTCGCACTACACCGCCAGGGCAGGTTGAGCATGACCCGAAACGCGTTATTGTATTGTACACGAAGAGTGTTGTATGCACTCTTCGTGTACTTGTACCAATGTTGACTAGTGTAGAACGACTGACAGTAAGCCTGCAACAGAGTTATTTTTACTTGCTTCGAGCAATGGAAGAAACGTCTATTTAACATCTTGCTTCTACATGCAATGCTACGTCTTTGTCTCTCTAGATCATCGTCAAATTATCAGGGCCATTGCCGTGATTAAAAATCATTACTTTGTTTTTTTAACGTTATAGGTTAATTCGTGTCGAGCTGCGTAATTCTCACAAAGAGAAATGAGTAGGTATAATGACCATACACTTAAAAAGATATTTCGTACAAACAAAAGAGCATAAAGGTCATCTAGAAGAAGTGTAGTAGATCTGTCTTTAAGTAAGATTATTTTTTTAAGAATTAGCATGCCATTGCACGTGGCAATGCTGCCAGTCTTCTAGGCATGTTTTCGGATGACAGCGATGCGGAGGAATTCTTCGACGCCTAAGCGTATCTTGTTTTTGCATATTCATATTATTATGTATATAGGTTTAGTAGTTTTTCTGTTTTTAATAAAAAATCCCTATTTCCCAAATCAAAAAATAAAAAATAAAGTTTAATAGAGATTAAACGTATACGTCATCGGAAAGTGGTAAATACCGTAAAATTGTAAAATAACACGTGAAATTTTAAACTTTATTTTCTAAATAAAACACGCGATAGATTGGAAACTATTGAATTTTGATGGAATTAATTATTTACTCAACGATTTTTTTCATAATACATCGAAAAAATATAATCCAATCAAGATTTGTTACAATCTTACAGATCTGGCATTTTCCGGTATACCTGCACCCCTTTTTTAAAGGAAATCATCCACCGGAAGACTTTACCTCTGAGCGGAACGAGAGGGTTGTCAGTCAGTTCGGTGTTCCTTCAAATACCCTTTGCTCTCCAGGTTCCGTACCCGAAGGGTAGCTGTCCGACCGTCCGTCTGTCTGTCAGCGGGCTGTATCTCAAAAACCTTAAAAGGCAGAAAGTTATACATAGTTAGTGCACTATTGTCTACATCTATTTCTCATTTCTCCTGTCGCAGGTCTGCTGGAAGAAATTTCATTGGAAATAAACAGTTCCTTTGTGCTTCAGTAATAATGTTGACTTTCGACGGTAATTTTTCTGTGTGTACATAAATAATAAAATAAATATAGTTGAAATGAGAATAAGTAAATACCTAGATAGGAGCCCACCTAAGTAAAACTCTTCTTGTTTTGCGTATAGAAACAGGCCATCGGTGTCCACAGTAGTGATAATCGCAACAAGTTATGTAAAAAGTAATTGCGTAACTGGAAACTGCTAGTCTATTCTGTAAATAACCATTTCGATATCGACTTCACCTGAGTGACTAAGCTTACAAAGTGAACTTTATTTCACACGTCATAAGGTCTTATATTTATACGAATTTGAAACTCACCTCGGATTCCGCTGTCGAGACACGAAAATGTTGTTACAGAATAGCACTGCTGTAGGCGCTTCTTTGCGATCTGTGCTTTTTAGGTTTCCGTGCTTAAAGGGTTACGAACGGAACCCTGTTACTAAAGGCGGGTTGTATCAAACAGTTGGTTAACGTAACATACGTACGTCAAAAAGTAACAATTACGGAAGATCTTTAACATTCGTTTAATATCAAGCGTTGTTTCAAAACATTCTGGTATACATTTCTACTCATCCCAACAGCTAAGTTATTGACACGGGTCCTACCTAAATAGCTCTTTTTTTCCATCACTTATTTGTGTCATCAGAAGAACTGGTATTGAGGAATTCAAAATAAATTTCACAATATTGTTCTATTTGACGCAACTAAAGTAACGTTAACCGTGCTCAGACCATCAGTTAACGTAAACGTAATATTTAACGTGCGTTAACGCTGATATTTTGTGAAACAACCCAATTTATTTATTTAACGATAGTTAGCACCATTTTTAACGTTTACGCATGCGTTAAGTGCCCTAAATTCCGCTGTCCGTCCGACCGTCTGTCTGTCAGCGGGCTGTACTTCAAGAACCGTAATAAGTAGACAGACAGTGAAATTTTCACAGATTGTGTATTTGTAATGCCGCTATTACAACAAATAATAAAAATGTAGGTTTATACTACTACGTTTCTACCTTCTCCGAATCTCACTTGGTGATTTTTATTTATCTTTTACAAAAAATTCAGATGTTACAATGCGTTGAAAAATCGCACATCAAAATTTTGTACTTTTTTTACTAAAACGTGACGTCACCAGCCCCCACTCGGTAACATTGATGCGCTTTATCTTAATCAACTTTAATCGTTTTGAAATTGCAAAAAATACCTGTCCAACATTTAAATAGAATTAGTACACCAAATATTTTAATTTAATTGCACGTCAACAACAGGCGCCCGATATTCTATTTTGGTAAACCAGCAAAAAACAGACCAACAGTAAACTGGCTGTTAGTAAACAAAAAACTACTTTGTAAGTTTAAAAAAGTGTGTTCAGAAACCAGCTTATATGTACCTTTTATAATTCATCTGATGTTATGTGTTTGTAACCAAGGTCAAGATAGAAACACGCGGCAGTAAAGGCCGAGGTCCACGAGCCAACATAGGTAAATGCAAGTTGTTGTTGTTGTTATATTTAAATAGCCCTAGAGTTAATTACGTAGACTGCAGACGGTGGATCGAAAAAAAACCAAAGTGATTTTAAAACTAAATTTAATTAAAAGAAATTACTACAATTAATTTGATGAAACCTATTCGATGTTAGAATATGGAATGACAAAGTAATACTTAAAAATAACTTATTGCTACTAGTGGATTTCTGCTGCGTCGGCGGCTCGTGACTGAACGGACGTCGTCGCTGCAGTTCCTATGCGGTTGGCGTAAACACGTAGGAATGTGCGAAGTCGGCGGTATCCATTAGGGTTCCGTATCTAGCACCTCCACCCGCAGAACAGCAACTATTTGCTCATGTTGAGAGAAAATGTTGCTGGGAGTTCATCTCGTTTCCTGGTCACATCTTCGTATGTATGTATCTTGAGGGTCTGTTGCTTCTCTTCGTTGCCTGTTCTGAGGTTCCAGCATTTGTATCTGCGGCATAATACCAAAATGATAAGTATGGCTGCGCATAGTACAATGGTGTAAAATGGTATGGTTGTGTGATATAAGACAACCGGTTGAGTGTTGTCGATCTGGATAGGGTTTTCCATCAAGACTTTGTTCTGGATGCTGTGTAGTTCTTCCAGGTTGACTGAATTGAAGCCGATGATGTGAGTGGAGTCAGTTGTTTGGTTCAGGTCGTTATAAGGTATCTTCGATAATTTTAGTGGTTGTCCTTTTATCTCGTTGCTGTCGTTGGTGATTGTGAGTTCTGTTGTTTCCAGATAGCAGTCCAAGGGTATGGTGACGAGGTAACTTCCTTGTAGAATATTGAAGTCCTTTCTGCCGCAGGCTAGCTGTACTTTGGTCGGTTGGGGCAATGATAAGACGTAGTGTTGATCGTCCAGTTTTTCAACTGCTTGTTTGGAAAGTGAAATCTTGGTGAATTGGCAGGTGTCTTCCAGACCTTGGTTGAGGATGAGTTCCTGGATACAGTCGGGCTTCGTCCGGATTTGATGGCTTATCTTCTTTTCACAGAGATGGATGCTACTGTACTTCGGGCATTCAGCCTCTATGCACACGAATGATTTCTCGTTTGTTGCTATATAGGGAGAGGACGGAATAAGGGCGAGTTGTTTTTTGTTAGGCACAATGGATAGTCTATATAAATCATAAAGGTCTTTTGAGACTATGGGGAAGCTGTATATTATTACTATTCTCTTCTCAATAAAGTAGGAACCTGGTTTTATGAGATTATAATATTCTTATAATTCTAAATTTAGGACTTGATCTTGATTGTATATTGATTTTAACTTATCTATCATAGATCTTAACACTTCTACATCTATCATGGAATGATGAGTGCTGGACGCACGTATAAAGGCCATTATATTTTCTAACCTAATTATTTCTAACATTAAATCCTCTACATTGTTGGTTATGATTCCTAAAATTTGGGCAAACTTTGCAAATTTTATTAAGCTGTAATCTGTGTATGCGGTTTTCTCTAGGAGAAGTTCTAATGTTGCATTAACCTTTTCCTGATTTCTTGTTATTTGGTCTAGAATGGTTCCGTGTTGGGACATCCATTCTTTGCTTAAACTGATATGATTGTTCGATCGGCTAAGGTCTCAAGTCTTATCTCTTGAGGGTGAGTCACTTGGATTGTCAGTAGTAGCGGGATCCTGTAACAATTTGCTCGCTTTAGGAACACGTTTCAGCCGTGCTTTGGCTACTGGTCCACGTTTTTTCGAGGTATATATGTGTATAGGCAAATCAGCGAGTACTGTGTCCTGCGTGTAACGTGGTGCTGTCTTCTGGCGACTGGCAAAGGGGTTTTTAATGAAAACTTGTTGCTGAGGGGCATATTCTACTTCAGGCTCGCGAGTTTTATTCCTATTACTAATTAGGGCTGTACGATTTGCAAGAGATGAGTCATTAATTATTTCGTAAACCTGTTTCATTTGTTGCCTATGGTTCTGCGCATATTGTTGTAAGATATGTTCAGTCAGGTCTATGTCGGTTGGGTCTCTGGGGTCGAAATGTCCAGTCATTAGGTCAAACGGTCTGCACTTCGTAAAACTGTGGATGGAACTGTTATATGCTATGATGGCGTATGGCATAAGGTTAATTATAGGTTCGTCTTTATTTTGCAGTTTTAGAATTCTAATGTGTTCCAATAGGGTTGAGTGAAAACGCTCGATGTTGCCATTGTCGTTTGGACTATGAGGTAGAATTTTATGGTGGACAATCTTATGAAGACGTATAAATTCTGAGAAAAGTTGGTTCGTGAATTCAGTGCCGTTATCAGTGATAATAGTCAAAGGTAGTCCATGATGGGTACAGAAACGTAATAGTGCTTGGATAATGCTAATGGCGGTACCATCTCGCAGGTGATACGCTTGGGCGTATTTTGTGAAGACATCTATAAAGGTTACGTACTTTTCATTTTGAACGGTAAAAAGGTCCATGTGAATAATTTCAAGTGGTTTGGTAGCTGGGGGTACTATATTAAATTGGGGTCTTATTGGATTTCTGTCGTATTTAGCTTGTCCACAGATAGTACAGTCATTAATGAACTTTATGATTTGTTCTTTCATCTTTGGCCAGTAATATTTTCGTGAGAGGGCTAAATGACATTCATTAATACCGCGGTGATTCGTCTTACCGTCGTGATAATGTCGGATAATATCTTGTTGTCGGAGATATTCTTTAACATTCTCGAGTTCTGTATTAGCTAATACTAGGTTGAGTGAGGAACTTCTAAATTTGTCTTGTATGATGGGTATTATTGAGTACATGGCTAAAGGTGGATTAATCAAGATGGCTGTTTTGACTTTCGGGTTCACGTATTCCTTGATAGCATTAATAATGTCGCTTTCGAGGTTGGATTCTGAAATTTGGATTGCGATTCGAGTATGGTTTTCGAATGGTTTGGTTACTGTTGGTCGGCGTTTTATGTCACCAACTATAGTAAGGTAAATCTGTCTATGAAACTTATTGAGAGGGTCGTCTGTAATGGGGATTTCTAGAATCGGATGTTCATTACTGGTATGTACGGTGTCGGTCGACGAGTTTGTTGGTGGGGGTGGTGCTTCCGATGGGTTGTTGATCATAGATCCGAGGTCGTTAGTACTTTCTGTCAGTGGGTCGTTATCAGTCTTTGAAGGGTCTATTGGTGGAGTTGGAGCCTCTGTTGGGTTGTTGATCATTGATTGGAGATTCTTTATATTTTCGATCAATGAATTAATTTCGTCTATTTCTTCGTTATGGATTTCAATACGGGAGAGAGCATCAGCGTTGGTATTGAATTTTCCTTTTTTGTACACTACAGTAAAGTCATATTCGCTTAGTCTGAGTCGCCATCTGGTCAGTCGTGAATTGGGTTCTTTCAAGCTCATCATCCATTGCAAGGGTTTGTGGTCAGTCAGTACTTTAAATTTTCTACTGAAGAGATAAAGTCTAAAATATTTTGTGGCCCAGACTATGGCAAGCAATTCCTTCTCGATGGTACTATAATTTAGTTCACTTTCGTTAAGTGTGCGAGAAGCGTAGCATACGGGTTTGTCAGAACCTATCGGTCCCTGGGATAACACTACTCCGATAGCAAAATTTGAAGCATCTGTTGTAAGATTGAACTCTTTTTTTAAATCCGGGTATTGTAGTATGGGGTCATTTGTAAGTAGTGTCTTGCAAGTTTCGAATGCATTGATATATTCTGAGCTGAGGGTTATTTTACTGCCTTTCTTTAAGCATTGGGTAAGTGGTTTGGTTATGCGTGCAAAGTCGGGGATAAACTTTCGGTAGTAACCGAGAAGGCCTAGGAATTGTTTGATCTCCTTGGGGGTCTTTGGAGTTGGATATTTTTGAATAGCGGAGATTTTGTCGGGGTTTGGCTTGACGCCGTCTTGACTGATGATATGTCCTAAGTATGCGGTCTCGAGTTTCAGAAATTCGGACTTATCCATTTGGATTTTGAAGTTGGACTCTTTAAGTCTTTGGAATACCTTTTCCAAATTATCCATATGCTCTTGCAGAGAGGTACTATAGACAATTATGTCGTCCAAATAGACAAGACATATGTTATTTTGGAGGCCTCTGAGAACATTGTCCATAACTCTTTGGAAAGTTGATGGAGAATTTTTGAGTCCCATGGGCATTCGAAGGAACTCAAAATGGCCGTGTTCTATGTTGAATGCGGTTTTAGAAATGTCTTGAGGGTCCATCTCAACCTGGTAAAATCCACTTGCCAAATCCAAGGTCGTAAAATATTGGCTTTTTCCTAACTTGTCAAGAACGTCATTGATGTTTGGAATGGGGTATTTGTCGTCAATGGTTTTCTCGTTCAATTTCCGAAAGTCTACTACGATACGCCATTTTTGTTTTCCAGAAGCGTCTATCTTTTTAGGAACAACCCAGATGGGTGAGCTCCAGGCCGAGTCGGAGGGCCTAATAATACCCTGATCTAACATTTTGGTAATTTGATTCCTTACTTCTTCGCGATGGATAAAGGGGTAACGGTAACTTTTAGTGTAAACGGGGACTTCGTCTGTGGTTCTTATGCGATGCTTAATTTTATTGGTGAACGTCAAAGATTCCCCGTCAATATAAAATATGTCTGTGTATCGAGAACAGAGTGTCAAAAGATTAGCTTTTTCCTCGTCATTGAGGTGATCTGTACGTAAACGTGATAATACATCTTTCGCACGATTCGATTGATTGCTTGGTGAGGAATTTACGTTAAAAAGATCAGCACAGGCTGGTTGGTCTAAGGAAAAGATAACGTCATTAGGTGTTGGATTTTCTAACTCTACATATCCACGGCTATTGGTAACGGTGGTAATACATTCGTGGATAATACAGTTACAAAAAACTTGTTCACTTACTAAAACGTCGCCATCCGGGGCATTTATGGGTATACGAACTAATTTGGAACTTTTAGCGGGGACAATATCCTCGTACAGGTTAACATTGCGTGAATTATATACTTTAATTTGATTCGTAGCAGTACGCGTTACTAATTGAAAATCTTTTAGATCTATTTTAGCTTCCCATTTGGATAATAAGTCTAGTCCTATAAGACCATCAAAGTAATCGTGAAAACGGTAAACGAACAATTTTATACTATCGGACTCATTAAATTCATTAAAACACGGTAGTGTTATGGAATAATCATTTCTGCTAACGCCGTGTACGTTTGTAACTTCGAAAGGGTCGTAATTGAGAGGATAGTCATAGAAGAACTTTTGTACAGCCTCGGGGCTGATAAATGACTGGTTAGCGCCAGTGTCAATCAAAAATTTTAAAGGAGGGCAAGAAATTTCTATGTAGGGTAACTGTCTTTGGGTCTGTAAATTAAGGTCTATTTTGGCTCTTTGGATGTCTGTCCCGATTGAAAATTTTGTTCAGGTCCCTGATTTGCACCGCTAGGGCCTGGTTGTGGCTTTGTCTCTCCTACTACTGGGTTATCGGAAACTGTAGTCAAATTTAAATCAGTCGTATTGGTGTTGTAGTCAAAGTCGCATACTATGTAGCAATCATTACCGTCCGTATAGTAGTCATATACTGGTTCATAGTAGTAGTCAGCAGAATAATAGGAACTATCAGGCAAAGCAAGTTCGCTAAGGTTTAACTCACGCGTTTTAAAATAATTGTTGGGTGGTGGGTTCCCGTTTCGTTGCCAATCGTGCCCTGGCATCATGGGTAGTGGTTTCTGAACAAAATGTTGCACTCCGCTCATGGGTTTCGGACCCGAATTTTGTGGTGGGTTAGCCCTATGTTGTAATTTAAAAACGTGACTTTGTGGGTGGTAATTTGGTAATGGTGCACGGAACATTTGTTGGGTTCTAGTAGGCATTTGATTTTGGGGCTGGTTGCTATTGAATTTAAAGGCCTGAGGCTGGGGTTGGTAACTACGCTGTCCTACTGGGGCAGGCCAGTTAGGTACGGGGTGTCGTGGAACATTAAAAGCGTTAAACGGCACAGTGGGCATCAAAGGAGGTTTATATAGAATTTTGGGTGCATTCTGAGCAGTTTGAGCCTTAGGGGCATCATTACGCTGCTGCAGGTATATAATATTTAATTCTTCCTGCACGAATTCCAAGGCTTTCTCTATAGTTTCCGGACGCATACAGCGTATACGTGAGCCTAAAGGTTCCTTAAGTCCGCGTACGAAAGCCTGCATTGTAACTTTCTTATAAAGTGTCCGTTTCGCTTCAATAGTCGTTTGTAAAGTCTCATGTAGTGTCACGTAAGTCATAATTGTACTAAACAAGGTTTGACATTGATCGTAAAATTCCTGCGGGGTCTTATTACCTTGCGTAGCCAACGAGAGGTCATTGTATAAGGCTGTTTCGTCTCTCTGGTCTGAGAAGTTGTTAATGAGAGCTGATCTAATACCTGCCCAAGTTTCAGGAATACCATTTGAATTGATGGTGGATGCGGCGGGCCCTGTTATCTTGTTTAGGATGCCATTTGAAAGACACAGGTTCCCTAGCTCACTACCTGGCTCGGCGCTTGCATACTGAGATACTATTCGGTCGCAGATGTTAATGAACCTTGTCAGTATATTAGGGTTTCCGTCGAAATCAGGCACGAGGCGTAAGGCCTTGAAAATTACATCGGGATCGTAAGGCATGTTAGGTTCAAATAAACTACTCAAATTAAAATCTAAATCACTATCTAAATCTCTGTTAATATCTACTAAATGTCGGCGCCCCTGTCGTGATGCAGGTACCTGACAATGCGACCTTTCGTGATGAAAAATCTTGGACATAAAAGTAACTAGGAATAGAGAGGAAGCAACACGAGAAAGATTCTAGTGTACTCACATATATTTCATCTCTGGTTCTTCCCCGTGAATCGATGTCTGGATTCTCCACGCGGCTCCGCAGCTCTGCCGTAGATTCTGGATACTCGTGACGTGACTTGAAAGCCGCCCGGGTGATTCGCGATCGTGGAAACCGATATGAGATGATTCTAACGCGCTTCGCGAACCGGCCCGCGAGTATCCTACCGACTGCGCCAATTACGTAGACTGCAGACGGTGGATCGAAAAAAAACCAAAGTGATTTTAAAACTAAATTTAATTAAAAGAAATTACTACAATTAATTTGATGAAACCTATTCGATGTTAGAATATGGAATGACAAAGTAATACTTAAAAATAACTTATTGCTACTAGTGGATTTCTGCTGCGTCGGCGGCTCGTGACTGAACGGACGTCGTCGCTGCAGTTTCTATGCGGTTGGCGTAAACACGTAGGAATGTGCGAAGTCGGCGGTATCCATTAGGGTTCCGTATCTAACAAGTTTCTCGACGGTACTTTTCCATAAGAAACCCTAACCACTGCTTTCGGAAGGACTTCGGATTAGCTAACTGCCGTTTTTTATAGTAGGTATTTTTTTTTGGGTAGAATGCACCTTTTCTATAGTAAATTTGAAAGTACCAAAACGCGCAAAACCATAGGGGCTCCAAAAAAAAATCGCCAAATCTTTCTTTCGGGATTGGTGGGATAGTGGGAGTATTAAGGGTGGGGAAGATTACGTGGCGACTCTATATAAGCTTTTAATCTAAATTAAGGTCAGGGGCATCTTTAAGGTCAAGGTCAAACTCTTAAAGGTCAAGGTCAAACACTTCAAGGTCAAAATATGCCTAAAATCGTAGAATATTGCCGTCTATCAAACTCCAACGTCAAGAACATACTCAAGGTCATACTCGAACCTCTCAAAAATGTTAATTTGAAAGAAAATGTCGACGGAGCCCCGCTGCGCGGGGCTCCTACTTCTGAGTGGTTTATAAAAAAAATAACCTCGAAGGGGATGGCGGGGTCTATTCGCTCGCTTCGCTCGCTCACACGACCCCGCCATCCCCTTCTAACCTAACCTATCCGAGTCGGGGTGCCCCCAAGTGCAGAGCTCGCTCCACTCGCTCTTGCATTTTGAGGTCTTCGAAATGTTACCCACTTCTTAATGTAGAAGACTCGAAGAACACACACTCGAAGACGCAATCCTGGTGTAGCACGCACAAGTGTCTTACTTGAGTCCAACACTTGCACAACACTTAGCACTTCGGGATCGCGAGATGACGTATCAGAAGCCGGGGACTTCGGAGACGCCATGGTGTCACTCAATCGTTTAATTAAACAAACAGGAGTATGATAGACGGTCTCGACTGTGAGCACAAACGACACAGACTACATAGAGATACTACGTATACAAACGATGAATGACAACTGTCAAACATAAACGTCGCATACATCAAATATTTTGAAATTACGTTTCGTTACCCACAATCGCGAAATCTTTTATTTTTTTTATTTAATTAAAATTATTATTTTCTTTTTATTTGAAAACACAATACTTGCGCAACTATTTAAAAATAAAATAAAGTAAAAAACTATAATATTCAATAAAAAAAACATTTAAATGTGTGGTCACTTAGTCTGCCCGTAAAACGAAACGACCTTGGACCGATTTTTTTAAGTTATCTGTGGCAAATTATGATATTTTTTCGTAAATAGGTTAGAGAAAATTGAATTTTTAGGATTTTTTTTCTCTAAAACTGTGTGTTTGCGCGCTATATAACTTTGTGATAGTGTTCTACAAGAAGAGTACTCTACCCAAAAAAATAATCAAGCTCCAAACCCACAGTTGCTAAAACGAAGTTGAGCCCTGCTTTCTATTGGCTGTTTGTGATTTCAATTCAAAAGTCATTTATTCAAATTAGGCTGAGAAACAGCACTTTTTGTGACGTCAAGTTCTACAAAAGACGGTCCCCCAAAACGCCCGCCCATCACCTTTTTTTAGTGCTTTAGCTGTGGAGAAGAACTGGCCAACAAACTCCCCAGCAACACATCTGTCTATTACATTTTAGGAACTAGAATTTATACAATAAGTAGAATGCAAAGTAACTAATACCTACATAACACAAAAAAAAAAAATAATAATGCTGCCACACTATGATACTATAAAACAAAATACACACTCAAGCAAGTGTTGACGTTTGTAGAAAGATTGACCTACATAGTTATAAATAAATAATAAAAAGTCAAAAAAGAAACAAAAAATATATAAAAAGTAAAACACAAGGTTATATGAACAGTAAATTGTGTTTATGGAGGTTTATGTCTAATGAAATATTTTAAGTTTGAATCAACATATTCGTATTCCTGTTAATATGATATCATAGCACATAATGTACATAAGATAATGAACCTAATCGCGTCCAGCCTGAAAAGTGCAACCAAATATATTAATTACAACACACGAATACATGCGCCTACGATTCGTCCGCATGGGAGGCAACAATGTGACTTAAGTCATAAAATTCTATTTTGGTTTTCGATAAACGAATTACCGCATTAGTATGCCAAATATACACAAAATTATGATATGAAAAATCATAATCTCTTTATAGTCATCAAACACTTACACGGCAAAAAAGATAAGTTTTAACAAACATTTTTAATTTGCTGCATAATTGTAAAGGTTGTCTGCATAGTTCATTGTGTTTTCATAGTGCATGTTGCATCTTGTCTGATTTTCAGTAAAATTAAGTTTTCTTTGCAAACGAACGAGTTCAAAAAAAAAACGGACAAGTGCGAAATTAAGAGTTTGATTTATTTAGCGACAGCTTAAAGGGAAGCTAAGTATATGGTTTTCATTTCAATGCGATACTTCTACGCGTTCCCGAGATAAAGGGTAAGTATTTACAGACAGACGGATGGACAACAAAGTGATCCCATAAGGGTTCCGTTTTTTCTTTTTAATGTACCCTGTCAACTCTCACTAAGGCTACTGAATCCTGAAAACAACATACCGAAAAAAAGTATAAAATAGTTATAACAGCAGACACAGTCAGATTCAAATAACGTGTAATAGAGAAACGCTTGATAAAATTACAAAAATGTACTTGTTAATCTGAAGTGTTGTAAATAAAAAAATGTTTTTGAGCTTATATAAAAAAACTAATACTTTTAGTTGACACCAGTGTAAACTCGCGCTTATGCTAAAAATATGGTCTCACGAAATGAAACGCAAATGTTGATCAGTGGACAACGACACTAAGGAGAGCACTTACTCACTGGATCTAGGTCTAGGCGAACCTCTCGTCAGGAAGCAAACATTATCACACAGTCGTGTATCAGTAGCAGTGCTAACGACTCGTTTATTGAAGAACAGTGAATAAAGTACCAATTTTATCATAGAAAGGTAACATTTTTCATGTTATTTAGTAGGTACACCGCCTTTTGTTTTTTTTACCTAACATTCTACCCACATTTCTTTAATCATTTTATTTGCTCGATCTAAATAGTTTAAGTTGTTTTTTTTTAAACCGACTTCATTTAAAAAAACTGTACTTTAGCCTGAAGATCTATCTAACTTTGGTATGAAAGTAAAATAATATAAGCGTTCTTAGCTCCAAATACTCTGAATTCGCCCGTAGTCACAGTAAAATAATACTGACTAATGTTGATCAGTGGGAACATGCCTTAAGGTCAAATTGCTCTGTGTACTATCTGAGTCTAGATGCAGTCTACTCTGAATAATGTCTAGAATATAACGTCTTGCCAGTACGAATAGATTTTTAGGACTATTTCAATTTAATAAAAAAAAAAACAAAGTAAATTCAATAGTTGAAATCAGTTTAAGTTGATTATGTTTATTTTAGTTTTTTTTTTCAATCGGCTCGTGAACTGTGGTGCCAATTATAAAAGTCAGGAAGTGCAGAAGTGTAATTGTGAATTATAAATAGCATTTTGATTAGCACTTTGTGTAGATAAATACATACTTGAGATAAGTAGGAAGAATCTGTAACTAAGTGCTTTGTTCTTGTTCAATTAATATTATTTTTACTGTTTTGGTATCCCATCCAAAATTGAAACCTACATAATTCGAGTATAAACAACATGTTTTATTTTTTTAATTATTGCGTAAACTTGCCATAACTACCATTTCTAAATCAACGTTAATCCACTTGACAAAATTATTTTGCCGTAAAAACTTTTTGCAAAAAAATACAACCGACTTCCAAATAAAAAAAGACACTACAAAGTAAAAAATAACTTTACTTTCGGAAGTCGGTGTCAAAATACGAAGAAACTAACAAAAACACCGATTTCCGTAATTAAAGTTATTTTTTACTTTGTAGTGTTTTTTTTTATTTGGAAGTCGGTTGTATTTTTTTGTACTTAAACAGTTTTTATTTTGCTCTCAAGATAACCATGGGCTTCAAAAGAGTGTGGGACACATCCTGCCCAAGAGTTTGGGACAAGTGGGAGGATAATGGCACCACATGGGTGATTCGAGACCTACCTCCCGAAGACGATGAAGAGGCTATCAAGATCCTCGTGGAGAACCTCTGCCCTGATGAAGCGCTGTGCGCTCTGAGTAGTAAGTAGTCATCATTTAAATTCACCTTCTTCTTCAAAATCAATTGCTGTTCGTTAGTCTCGATGAAACTCAAAAACAGCTGGATTTTTTTATCGGCTTGTTGAGGCGTAAATGATGGTAAACAAATGGGGAATTATAAAACGATCGAAAAAAAAAACTTAACGACTGATGATGAGAAACTATTTTAATAACTTGAGCGGTATGAATTTGAGTAAGCGAAAAAGTAACTTAACTAACGACAAATGTTGATTAATAATAAAATCCAGAACGAGCTTAAAAAAAGTGAGTTGTGATAAATCCATTTCAGATATTAAAATTCTAGCCGTGCGACTAAATTACTAAGTGAGCTACTAGAAATAATAGACTAAAGTCAAGAGCAAACCAATCAGAAATAAAAAATAAACACAGATGTCAACTTGAGGGGCAACTTCAATGTTAGGTTTTTCCGCGGACCTGGTTAGGTTAGGTTAGCATTTTGTATTTTAAGTAACACAAATGAATGTTTGTATGTTGCTGTTCTGTTGATTTCTCGTCACTCGCAGTCAGTCGCTCACTTAGTAATACTATAAGTTAAATAAATTATTTTTGTCACTTAAAACTTTAATTTATAGTCACTCGTTTAAATACTACCCTAAACAAATACTTAACTGTCTTAAAATTTCTCGCTAAATACTAAGTGGAAAGAAGGTATATAGCTACCATAGATATAATAAACAAGATAGCTACACATATTTTGTCTCTGTCACCGGATAATGGCAAACTTCGTAAACTTAGGTATATAATACTTTGTGAGATAGGCATCAAAATTTGATAGTCTATAATGTCTCGAATTTATTCTGAGGAATTATCCGATGCAATATCTGGTATATTGCATAATTTCTCAGAATAAATTCGCTACGCTAGCAATAATTTCTAGCACTGCACCAACCGAGTATTTTTACCGTAGGTGTAAGTACATGCATAGCATAGGTACAGGTATAATAGCCGGTTGATGCCTCATAACATTAAAAAAAAAAAAAAAAAAAATGCAAATGCAAATTATGATTATGAAAAGCGTCTATCGGACCTTTGCAAGTTGGCATCGGCCCCTCGTACGCCTAACAAAGGTCCAGGACCCCAGAATCCCGAGAAACGTCCAAAAAGGAATTTAAGGTAGTATAAGAAGGGTTCAATGATGGGTCCAAACACCACTTCCTACTCTGTACATAGTGTTCACTTCGAAATGTTTACAGAATCTCACTGCAGTACTTTGTGCAGATGAATCGCAATTCATCACTTCAGCCAACTGCCGTCCACTGCTGAACGTTATCCTCTCCGAAAGAGCGCCAACCATCTCGGTCTTGAGCAGTCCGCATCCATCCGCTGCCAGCCATCTTCTTTAAATCATCGATCCATCCATACGCGGTCTCCACTCTAACACAGTCATGTCGGCTCCATCGACTGTCTGTCCGTCTACAGACATGGCCAACCCACTTCCACTTCAGCATGCTGATAATACGCGCAATGTCGGTGACTTTAGTTTACAATATCCATTAGTATTTATCAGACGGACCCTGAGTTTGGTTGGCTTCAGTCATGCCTAATTATCATAGTGACAAGCAATGCTAGATATTGACAGTTCGTATATCTTAGAGATCTAACCTAACGACATTTTACTTTCCGATTTATACGCGAACGAAGTCGCGGGCAACAGCTAGTAGTGACATAAAGTATCAGTTATCAGTCAAATTACTTACGCCAATGTAACAACCACAAGTACTTAGAAACAAATTGTTTGCATGACTACATACTTTCATTGTCTAGTAATCACCGTGGTTGACTACCGTGCAATATAATGAGCGACTATTTTTGAAATGTGGCTTTTCAGTGGCAAATGTTTTGTTATTTTAACAACTAGTCTTGCGCACTTGAAATAACTACATGATAAAATATAACATAACTAGCTGACCCGCGCAACTTCGTCTGCGTCACATTTTCCTTTAATGCTCCGCTCCTATTTGTATTAGCGTGATGATATATAGCCTATAACCTTCCTTGATAAATGGGCTATCTAACACTGAAATCAGATCGGACCAGTAGTTCCTGAGATTAGCGCGTTCATCCAAACAAACAAACTTTTTTGCTTTATAATATTAGTATAGATTTACTTTTTTGTATTTAGGATGGGTCAGTTTAGTCGGTTTTTTTTTTTGTATTTTTTTTTTGCCACTTTGCGAATCCGATGAAATGTATAATCCGCCAAACTGAAGAGGCAGTGGTTAGCGCATATTGCTCGCAGAAGGGATGGTCGATGGTGTGGCGACCTCCTACCGAAAGACAGCATTGGAAGGCCTTCCATAAGGTGGATCAATGACCAGGGTAGCCGATGGATGCGAGACGCACAGGACCTGGTCGTTGTGGCGACAATAGGTTAAGGCCAATCCAGTATTGGACGTCTTTCGGCTGATATAATGATTACTTAAAAACAGTCAGTTTAAGTCACCTCTGAAAACCGCTTAGACATCCTATCATCCACCTCTCAGTTCCGGCGCTCAGCTCGAATAGGCTAGATTCCATCATCCACAAATTGCAAAACTATTTAGTCCGTTAGTTAAAGTATTGAAAAATAATGGACACGTATTTTTTGTTTTTGTAAGTCAATGAATATTGACAAAGATAAAACGCATCAAAACTCGCGAGTGGGGGCTCGTGACGTCACGAGTCAGTAAAAATTATGCGAAGGTGTGACGTATTGAGAATTTTAAAAGCGTCGTAGCTTCGTCAATTTTGGTTCCCGTAACAAAAGAAAAAACACGGGTCAAATATTTTTTGAAAATCTAACTGACGGACTAATTAGATTTTTTTAGTCATCTACCTACCCTTTTGTTCGGAAATGAAAATAAATCGTATATAGCATAAAAATAAAGTATAAAATCAATTGTGTCAGGTGAAACCAACGATTCAACCGACGTATCTAACCGGTTAAACTTATACCAATGTAAACATGTTTCTTTCAGACCTTGTTGACGACCCAGTAAGCGTGAAAAGTATGGGAGATTTCTGGCGAGGATACCTATTACAGAGGATGTCACTAGCTTGCTACGAAGAGAAGAATGGCAAGAGCAAATTGGTTGCGTTGAACGTATGCTTGGTCATCTGTGAGGGAGAAAAGGCTGACGATGTGGTATGTGGTGTTTTGTTATTTCTACATTCGTTTTCGCTAATGGAATAGCACTTTCTCTAGAGCCTCTCTTTTTAAGATCTAATCAGGGCCAGAAACTTAGACGGATTTTGCACAACTGAAGATAAGTATTCCCGGATAAGACCTTATTTTGAGTAGGTGGAAAGACCCCTTTTTTTTTTTTTTTTAGGGAAGGGAAATCATCCAATGACTTCTCCCGCTCTGGGTGTAGCGGGAGGGAGTGTCAGACTTCTACTGACTAAAACCCATCCATGTTCCTTCATTGCCCTTTGTGTTCCGGAGCCACGGTGTCTCTTGCGAATAATCCCGCGACTCCGGCAGGCGTCGGCCCTTTCGGGCCCCTCTGTGTTGCTGACTCTCTTTGAGGCGCGCGTGGAACACTAACGCGCCGTCGACACGGCCTGTCGTCACTAGACGGACGGACGGCGAGCCACCCATAGCTCGCCGTCCACAGGCCGTGGAAAGACCCCTTAAGCGGACTTTTAAAGATTCAGTTATAAACGGATGCTTAAAGGTAAACGATACAAGTCAAATACCTCCGTCCGGCAGTTAGAGGTATGATAGCCAGTTCCTCTGTGTAAGAGGATTCCGGGTGAAACTCGCTTCCATCTTCGGCCTAATCATCACTTTCCATCAGGTGAGATTTGGGCCAAGAGTTTCCCCGTTTTGATAAAAAAAAAAAAAAAAAAAAAAAAAAAAAACCTATAACATCCATCCAATAACTTTCACAAAGAATTGAAACAACTACCAATCAGCCGATCAAGGTTCTACCCGTATCCCGCACTTTGCCAGACTAAATTCACCTTGCGGGGGCCACACTGACCTGGTTGTATCAACTCGCAACTAATTTGACAGGCGTTCCAATATTTACAAACACCCGCTCGCGGCTTCACTCGCGTGATATTAGGATTTCATCCCAAGGAAACATACTCCCGAGGTAAAAAGTATGCATTTCTTAATCCAGGGCATGGTCTACCCGGGTGTCAAATTTCATTTACATCCTTCCAGCCGTTAAGAAGGAGAAGAGAAATTAAGGCTCCCTTAAATTAGTTTTGGTGGGAAATGAACTGTTTAGGAGTCCCAATTGTAAACCAAGAACTTTCTTTAATTAAGTACTCAATTCCTCTTTCAGGTCGAGGGTGATAGTTGGAAGAACGTATATGGAGCTTTAAAAGTCACAGATGATAAAGTGGATGCCTTCAAATACTTGGGAATGGACAAGATACTCTATGCTCTAGGTCTGGTCGTGACCAGGGAATATCGAGGAGCGAAACTTGGATCTCGGATATTGGCTGCAAGGTTAGCGATTGTGTTTTTTTTTTCATTGGATAATGGTGGCTATTAGTGCGTCCCTACGATACGGCATCGGCAGTGCGATTCTGTAAACATGACGAAGTTAACACTTCGGCGAAGTGAACGACAAGTGAGCTGTCAAACCATACAAACAAGATGGCATGACAGCTCACTTGTCGTTCACTCCACCTAAGGGATCACTTTACCCACGCCTTCATTTCGGCATGTTTAAAGAATCGACCGGCTGATGTATGTCTGTTCGGACTTTGAACTCTGAATAAAACCAATTCGCACTTAGCGTTCTCAGACGTCTTTTATACTGCGCACAGCAAATAAGTGTAACTCTCTACCTGTATTCCCGAACGCATTCAACCCAAATCTTCAAAGTTATAGTTAATTAAGGTGAATGCTCCAGGGTAGCCCGCGAAATTCAAATATTTTTATGTTTTTTGCAATTTGCCGGCGAGTGTGAAGCTGTATGTTGAACAAAATACAGTTCGCGATCGTAAAAAACATTTATCTAAAGGATTATAACCATTTGAATCATTAATATTACCTGCTGAGTTCATAGAACTCGATTGAATATTATTTTGTGAAAAAGTCATTCAATCGAATTGTATGAACTTAGAGGGTTATATTGATAATTAAAATGGGTATAATTCTTTAGATATATATGCGTTACGACCGCGAATCATATTTTGTTTAACATACAGCTTCACACTGACCGGCAAATTGCAAAAAACATAAAAATATTTGAATTTCGCGGGCTACCCTGGCGCTTCCACCTTAAAAGGCTTCTTCTGGGTAAGCTCACTCCATCGTAGACTCTGTCACCTCTAACCTTGACTAGAGTCAAGAGTAAACCCATCTCAAGGAAAACAGATGTAAAAATCTATCTCACCGACATTATCTGCAGATTTTGTTTAAGTCTCTGTAGACAACATACAATAGCATTCTTTATCCGGAGTTCAAAGTCTACGCAGTCAAAATTCTGTGTCGTGTAGACGGTCAATCCTACTAATATTATAAATGCGAGTCCTACTAATATTATGAATGCGAAAGTTTGTATGTATTAATGTTAGTTCCTCTTTCACGCAAAAACTTCAGAAGGGTCTCGGATGAAATTTGGCATAAAGATAGATTATAGTCTGGTATAACACATAGGCTATATATATACTGGGAGTATGTTCCCTAGGGACCACGCGGGCGAAGCCGCTGGCAGAAGCTAGTAAATAATAACAGCCGCACAAGTTGATCTCCAAAGTTAACAATGCTTGCCGAGGTTGGTCCATGGATCAGTGAAATCCATTGCAGAGTTTCAGATATCTCCGAGTTTTTTTTTAGGTACTATTAATAGGTACACGTTTGACCACTGATGGTAAGCGATGATGTGGTTGAAGATGGACCACGTTTGCCTAGAAGTAACCTATTAACTTAAATTCACTGAATTAAAGACTCCCAGGTTGTAGCTATCAGGAAACACAGACTCCGGCAAGGAACTCCACTCCTTAGCTGTACGCACAATGAATGTGTTCCTAAACGGTTGAGTTGGACAGTGTTATGTGTATAGCCTGATGCTTGCTGTGTTTTTTTCCCACTTATCTTACGATATACGACTTATAACCGCCGCTGATACTATTTCTGTCCACTTTACAGCTCCATTATCTGATAAGCTACCAATATTGCGTTTTATCAGACCTATTTCGGTAATATATGACGTGTTTACAGTTCCTACCTGGACTTTAATAATACTATCAGACTAAGAGTAAAAATATTCGTTTAAATGTATTAAAAAATAACACAAGTCAACAAAATATCAGTGGCCACAATTCGTCTCCACAGCAATTTTAGGTCGTACCTGTAATAGTAGTCGTACCTGTAAGGTTGTCTATATAATGTTCACATTAATTTACAGGCATGTTTAAAAAAAAGCTTTTTTCATAGTGTTGCACGCGCTTAAATTTCCTTATCAGGTCATTCACTTATCGTTTTATTAAACTTAAGAATTTGACATACTAATCTAGGTATAGCGTTGTTTGTTTGTTTGGTAGAACGCGCTAATCTCAGGAACTATTGGCTCGAATTGAAAATGTTAGTTACTTTAGGATAGCCAGTTTACCGAGGATGGATATAGGCTATAAAACATCACGCTACGACTAAAAAGAGCGGAGCATTAATTAAGAATGTGACGCAGACGAAGTTGTGCGGGTAACCAGTCTTTCATATATGAACAAAGCGCAATTTGCAATCTTTTTACGATAGTCACATGCTTGTTATTTCAAACGCGGATTTTGAAAAACTCCTTTGCAAACAATGAAAAAATTAAACCGGTGAATGACAGATAACACAAAGATCAAGAAGTCATATTTATAGAACGAATCAACGCAGTTTTGTTCACACCCGACAATATGTATATCACATAAGTTTTGTGATCATATACTCGCTATCTACATTCGCGTGATTGCATTGTCTAACAGCTGCAATACCTATTGATAACCAGTGCACATGGCAACGAGTAAATACTAAACTGACCTTGAGCGCTGGGGTTATTATTAACTAGCTTTTCCCCGCGACTTTGTACACGAGCTCCCGTCTTTTCCGTTCCCGTAGGAATTCCGGGAAAACCTCTCTGTGGAGTGGAATCTACATGCCAAATTACAACTTCCAACGACCAGTAGTTTCGGCTGTGTGTTGTCTGTCAGTCACTGAATCAGTAACTTAGGGAGAAGCCATACGGGGATATAAGGGACCTAGTCAGTCCCAGTGCAAAATGGATCGGAATAGACGTGTTTTGTTGCTTCTTTCTACTACTACGCCACCGCCGAAAACGTGGAATCGGACGATATTGGGTCAGTCCAATAATCGCGTTAAAAGAAACAGTGACGGAGATTATCGAAGTGCGGTAAGCCTGCGGTGCGGCGCCGGAACGCACCGTTTGGCATATAATTGATACTTATATGCAGGACGCCGGAACGCACCGTCTGGCATATCATTGATATTTATATGCAGGACGCCGGAACGCACCGTCTGGCATATAATTGATATTTATATGCAGGACGCCGGAACGCACCGTCTGGCATATAATTGATATTTATATGCAGGACGCCGGAACGCACCGTCTGGCATATAATTGATATTTATATGCAGGACGCCGGAACGCACCGTCTGGCATATCATTGATATTTATATGCAGGACGCCGGAACGCACCGTCTGGCATATAATTGATATTTATATGCAGGACGTCGGAACGCACCGTCTGGCATATAATTGATATTTATATGCAGGACGCCGGAACGCACCGTCTGGCATATCATTTATATTTATATGCAGGACGCCGGAATGCACCGTCTGGCATATCATTGATATTTATATGCATATTTTATGCGCCGCGACCGCAGCGCACCGTGTGGCTTCTCCCGTATGTCTGTATTTTATATATTAGGACTAGCTTTTGCCTGCGACTTCGTACGAGCATTTCCCGTTCCCGTAGAAATTTCGGCAAATCCCCTCTCAGAAATTTCAGCTTCCTATGACCAGCAGTGCTATTCTGTAACAACATTTTCGTGTCTCGCGGAATCCGAGGTGAGTTTCAAATTCGTATAAATATAAGACCTTATGACGTGTGAAATAAAGTTCACTTTGTAAGCTTAATCACTCAGGTGAAGTCGATATCGAAATGGTTATTTACAGAATAGACTAGCTGTATTTTCGGCTGTGCATTGTCTGTCAGTTACCCAGTCAGTTACGTACCTAAGTATTTTATATTATACTAGCTGTTGCCCGCGACTTCGTTCGCGTGTATGTCGGAAAGTAAAATGTCGTTAGGTTAGATCTCTAAGATATACGAACTGTCAATATCTAGTATTGCTTGACTCCTCTTAGCATTAGGAACTTGGAAGGGGGTTATGCAAGGCACTGGCTGTTTCAACTCTTCTGTTCCACCAGCCCTAATAATTTTTTGTAATGAGAAACGTGGGTTGGGCATGGGAAGACACCAACCGGAACAGCAACCTACCCCTGCAACAGATACTACACCGACACTACTGTACTACTATACAGACTCCTATTCTGTCCGTTGTTCGCAGGTGTCCTGGCTAAGTTAGCCAGCCTTTTTAAATGGACTGGAAATCATCAAATGACTTCTTCCGCTTTGGGCGAAGCATAACGGAGTGTCAGATTCTGACTGACTAAAACCCATCCGTGTTCCTCTTAGTGCCCTTTGCTTTCCAGGTCCGCGGTGACTATTTGAACAAATTCCGCTACCCTGGCAGGCACTGGCCCTAGTGGGCCCCATTTACAATACTGGCACCTTTTAAAGGCGCGCGTGGCACACAACGCGCCTTTGACCCGAGCCTGATTTTGATCGTGGAAACTTATAAATGTTGTATTTATTTTCCATTTAAAACAAACAATTACCAGTTTTTATAATACCGTGATTCATTGTGTACCACCTGGTTCATTTAATACCACCCCCCCGGTTCATTGTGTACCCTTAGGAGTACGGTATGAACCATTTCTCTAGTTTTAAAAAAACCTGTATAAATTAGGCAATAGCAGATATTTCCCATTTTTTTAAACACCATTTGGCAGCTTATTAAATAACCTATCTTCTGAGATAAAAATATTTTCTTAGACTTTAAAAACGAGTGCGTTAGAGCTCTTCAAACTTTTGGTGGTTCAATGGCTACCACTCCACCTACGTCAAAAAATTACGATTACGGACGATGTTTGACGTTCGTTAAATTAGAAGCGTTGTTTCAAAACATTCTGGTATACATTCCTGCTCATCCCAATAGCTAAAATAGCTTTTTTTGCATTCCACCACTTATTTGTGTCATCAGAAGAACTGGTATTGAGGAATATTTCACAATATTGTTCTATTTGACGCAACTAAAGTAACGTTAACCAGTGCTCAGACCATCTATTAACGTAAACGTTATATTTTAACGTTAACGCTGAAATTTCATGAAACAACTAATTTTTTTTATTTAACGATAATTAGCACCATTTTTAACGTTTACGCATGCGTAAAGTGAACGTGAAACAACCCGCCCTTATCCACCTTATTAACGTTTGTGTTTGCATAGGACCAATTTCAAAATTAGATACCAACCGACTTCTTTATCCCTCAAAATCAGGGTAATAAAACCTCTTCACATCAATTTAAAAGTTAGTGATCAACCAACCTCTTCACCCACGAACATATATTTTTATAAACTGATTAAGCTACCTCTTCTTACAGGAGACCCCTTGCCCTCCACCACGGCATTAAGGGCACATCCACAGTCTTCACGGGCCCAGCTTCGCAGATCAGTGCAGCGAGAGCCGGCTTCGAGACCATCGCTACGATAACCCTGAAGGAACTGGCTGAAGCTGGACTGAACTATCCCAAGGATGAGAGTAGAGCCATCAAAGTTATGGTGAAGAAATTTGAATGAGGTCTGGTGAAGAATCAAGGTGCTTAAAGCAATGATACTCGGAAGAAAACAGCGGCCACAATTCTTACGTGCTCCTTTTTTTTTGTTTACGTTGAGTGCCATAGTGTATTTTAGTGGTCAAGATAGCTTTACAAGTGACCTTTTTTACTATCTTAATTTTTTTTTACTTTTATTTATATTCTTCGAAAAATCTTTGATCTTTTTTTAGTAACAGCGGCTAGGAATACTTCTAATCGTGTGGGCCGTAGGGTCTAACACCCCCACACACCCTAGTGTCAGAGTTTTGAACCGCCTCAAGGGTCTCTGAAATGGTTTAAGACTACCACTTGTCAAAAGTCAATATCTTTATTTCAATTAGGCCATTAACCGTTTAAAATCACTTTTGAACGTCATAGTTATATTTAAAGTGTAGTTTAAGTGACTCTACAGTCCATTCGGAAAGGTAGATTCTGATGGAGAAGAATGGACAAGAAACTCCATAGTTGACTCCATAGACTTGGCGGCCGGGACCACCGGCTTATACGTGCCTTCCGAAGCACGAAATCATCGTTTTTCAGACGATCAGGTGATTCAAGCCTGCAATATCCTAGCCAAACTGGCAACAAAATTAAAAGCTTCCCGTGGTATTCGAACCCGGTGGCCGTGAGTCACAAGGCATGCGCCTAAACCATTCGACCACGGCGGACAACAGTAATTCCGGATAAATCAACGAGTACAAGGCATGTTCACAATATGAGATGTGTTTGCTTTAGGCACTTTGATGTTTTTTGTAATGCTCCAACCAACCCACGAAATTCATTTCTTGCGTTTTTTGCAATTTGCAGGTTGATGATTATAATTCTGTAACTACATGTCTTACCACCGTGAAAAATATTTTAATCAACATACAACCTAGCACTGGCCTGCTAATTGCAAAAAAAACGTAAGAAAATTTGAATTTCGCGGGCTGGTTGGAGCATTCACCTTAAGTAGGTAGCACGAATTTATTTATATTTTAACCATGTAGTTAAATATTCTATAACTTAATGTTATACAAATGTTTAAATAACTAGAATTACTAAGGATTAACGTAGTGTAAGTTTTGTTTTAAGGAAAATACATAGCTCTTCAAAGGATTGTGATTCTATGTAGTTAGAAATAATAAGTTTACAGTAATATCCTTTCAATCGGTTCTTCTGTCATGGAATTCCGACGAAACAACACGTAAAAACAAAAAATTTACAACTGAGGGCCAATTCTACAAGATTTTATCATTTTAGATCCGGAGGTGGAACCCTTAAGGCCGCCTGACGCAATTGATTTTATACTTTATTTTTATGATATTACGATTTAAAGCAGTGACGTCAAGTGGAACCAATGGTTCCACTCCGGGCGCTACCCTGCGCTACCGAACAACTTTCGCATTCGCATGTCAATAGCAAACTGTCAAAAAAGCCTTAATTTCCATACACTTTTGACAGTTTGCGATTGAGATGCGAATGTGAAAATTAGTAGAATTGGCCCTCAGTTGTCTGATTTTACTGTTTTTTTGAGTTCCGTAACCAACGGAACCCTATTAGTAAGCCTCCGTTACCGCAACAGATAGACAGTTGGACTTTTATTAATTTTAAAACCTACACTAGTTTTCGCCCGCGACTTCGTTCGCGCATGTCCCGTTTTGTTCCCGTTCCCGTAGGAAATTCGGAAAATCCCATCTAATTGCTCCCCCAAACACTCTTCAAGGAACCTACATGCCAAACTTCAGCTTTCTACGACCAGTAATTTCGCCTGTGCGTTGTCAGTCAGTAAACTCACTCGCTCGCTCAGTAACGGAAGAATTTTATTCATTGGGATTTTGCATATAAATGTTTCGTAATATATTTTTTTATTAATTAGTTATTTAATATTGTAAGAAATATTGTATTACGATTAGTGTTATTACTTACTGAAATTTTAAATAAAAAGTTCGTCGGTTTTATTTTATTTTAACTCGACGACTGTTCCTAACCTATGAATGTTCATATGTTAAACGAGAAAGTCTGTATGTTAGGATGTTTGTTAATCGACCAAACGTTAACAGCTGAATAGATAGGATTACCAGATGCTAATTAGTTATGAAAATTATAGTGTGGGGAGTTGTTTTAACCGAAAATCTATGTTGCGCGGTGGTTCTCTCATCTTAGTTAAAAAATGTTTAAAATTTAAGCAACGTAAAGACATTGTTAGCTTGTCAGTGGAACATTGCATCGAACTGTCCTGTGTTGAGCTTGATAAGCATGTTATAGTGTGCGTGTACAGACCCCCAATCCCTCAAAACTTTACGTTATTTGAAAACACAATGGAAGATGTCCTTGCGAAACTTGTAGCAGGCAACAAATCCGTAATTATTTGCGGAGATTTTAATATTAATATTTTAGAAAATAATTTAAATAGCAGTAGATTTTTAAGTCTTTTTAAATCATTCAACCTGTCTAATGTTTTTACAGAACCAACTAGAGTGACACCAACTTCTTCAACCTGTATTGATAATGTATTCTGCGATTGCGATTATTTAGATAAATCCATAGTTAATTACCTTCAGTCTGATCACAGTGGTCAACTGGTAACATTTACATATAAAGCACCCTTGCAAAAAGTTCAAATACAATTTAGGCCAATTACAACTGGTAAACTAGCTAAATTCAATGAGGCCTTACAAAACAAGTTAAATGTTCTTGGCCATAATATTGAGGATGCGAATAAGTTTTATGGTAACTTCTTTTCGGTGGTACTAAAGGAATTTAATGCAACTTTTGAAAAGAAATCAAAAGATACTTTCCCTAAGTTTGTATTTAGTGATTGGGCGACTAGAGGCATTAGGATAAGTAGGGAAAGACTATATGAGCTATATGGCCTTAAGCCTTTCATAAACACTGAAACCTTTAATAAGTATGTAAACAAATATTCTAAGGTTTTCAGAAATGCTTGCAAAGTAGCTAAAGCCCTGTACATTAGCAATAAGATTAAATCGGCAGATAATAAAATAAAGACAGTTTGGAAAGTTATCAATACTGAAAGTAACAGAAATAAGGTACGAAATACTGATTTTTTGCTGGAGACTGAGCATGGTACCATAAGTTCTAATTTAGAAGTAGCTCAAGAATTTGTAAATTTTTTCACCGATATACCATCAAAAACGACTGGAGCTTTAAATTCTTCACCCGAGGTCTCATTTAATTTATTAAAAGCAAACGTTCCAGGTTGTACGGTTGAATTCCAATTCAAACATATCTACCCTACGATAGTTATGAAAGCTTTCCGGCAAATCAAAATTAAATTAACTGAAGACATATGGGGAATGTCCATCAAAGTGTGTACGTCCATTATTGAGACCATAGCACCTTACTTGGCTTTAATATTTAATTTATGTGTGGACCAAGGTGTCTTTCCGGATATAATGAAATCTAGTAAGGTGATACCACTTTTTAAATCTGGTGATAATAAAGACACCAATAATTATAGACCTGTATCCGTATTGCCGATTTTCAGCAAAGTTTTTGAGAAAGTAATGCTCAATCAAATGCTCAATCATTTTAATACCAATAAAATCTTACACCAACAACAGTATGGTTTTACCAAAGGTCGTTGTACGACTGACGCTGGAGTCACGTTGTTAAAACATATTTATGCAGCGTGGGAAGAGGCGCAAGATGCCATAGGAATCTTTTGTGACCTCTCCAAGGCATTCGATTGTGTTAATCACGAAACTTTGCTCTTAAAACTAGAACATTACGGACTAGGTAAACTTGCACTCAGTCTAGTGAAATCATATCTAAATGACAGACAACAGCAAGTTCAAGTAAATGGTGTCAATTCTCGGGGCTTAAAAATCAAAATGGGTGTACCACAAGGTTCAATATTGGGTCCTTTTCTCTTTTTAGTGTATATTAATGATTTACCCCATCTTCTAAAAAATCAACCTCAAATGGTGTTATTTGCTGACGATACGTCTTTAATTTTTAATATAGATAGGCGTGCCACAAGTCTTGACGTCGTAAATAACGCCCTTCAGCAGGTCCAAAATTGGTTTACTGCTAATAATTTAGTTTTAAATGGGAAAAAAACCAAGTGTATCAGATTTGCTTTACCGAATGTTAAAAGTAAAAATTGCGACATAGTATTGAACAAAGAGAAACTTGAATTCGTCGAAGACACAGTTTTCCTGGGGGTCACGCTTGACTCAAGGCTACAATGGGGTCCTCATTTAACATCTCTTGCGGGACGGCTGAGTTCAGCAGCATATGCTGTCAGAAAAATCCGTCAATTTACTGATATAGATACCGCGAGGCTGGTCTATTTTAGTTACTTTCATAGTATCATGTCTTACGGTATCTTATTATGGGGACGTGCTGCAGACATCGAGTCTATATTTATTCTGCAGAAAAGAGCTATCAGAGCCATATACAATCTCCGTCGGCGAGATTCCCTAAGGGAACTGTTTAAGGATATTAATATCATGACAGTACCTTGTCAATACATATATGAAAACATAATGTATGTTCGGAAAAATCTTCATCTTTTTAGCAAAATTAGTGATAGGCATAATTTTAATACTAGAAATCGGAACAAATTAGATCAACCCCGATTCAGATTAGCTAAAGTACACACTTCTTTTATGGGATATTGTGTTAAATTTTATAATAAAATTCCACTCGCTATTCTCGAACTAAATGAGAGTAAATTTAAAACATGCATAAAACGCACACTATGTAGACAAGCATATTATAAATTGGAAGATTATATCCATGATAAAAATGCTTGGTTAAATGCTGGTCTTGCTCCACAGCCATAGCCGCATGGATCCACTATATAGTTTTTTAGTTTTTTTGTTTTTTTTTTTTTTATATATATAAAATTTGGAAGTAATGCTTACCCTT
This sequence comes from Ceramica pisi, assembly GCA_963859965.1. Classification (NCBI taxonomy): domain Eukaryota; kingdom Metazoa; phylum Arthropoda; class Insecta; order Lepidoptera; family Noctuidae; genus Ceramica; species Ceramica pisi. The sequence continues at coordinate 4,676,495 of OY982530.1, forward strand.
TTTTTGTTCTCCTATAGTATAATGTACTTATTTATTCTTTCTTTGCAATATTGAATTGCTAAGAAGTAAGTTACGCATTCATGCAGTTTCATTTTGTTTTTATTTTTCGTTTTTTAGGTACTTGGCCATTGAAAACCATAGTTTTGTAGTAAAGTAGATTCATTTTTTCAAATGTTTGTAAATGTGAGTACTATGGAACCATTTGCATATGTAATTAATTTAAGATTTTGTTTATTAAACTTGTTTGACATGAACGAGCGTGGCAGTTGAGAGCTTGTCATGCTCACACAAACGTCTCGCTGATGGTGGCGCGTGTGTTGGATCATTTGGTTCCCTTCAAAATGGTTGAGCTAGATGGTGCTGATACACGCGTCATGTTCGTGAACGGGCGCCGTCAGTTGAGACTGGTCATCTCTTACCTGCCACTGGTTTATTTTATAATCTGTACTTTTTGAATTGTTTTATATACTTTCTTGTTCTTTGCATTGTCCTCACATATAGAAGCGATCAAAGATAATGTTACCATGATTTTTGTATTAAGTACATCAATTGATTTAAAAGAGTGTCCGTGGAGTTTCTTGCACGTTCTTCTCCATAGAGATCTACGCTTTGGAACGTGCAAATAGCTTCATCTTTTTTTGGACCGACCGACCTTGACAATTCAAAAGTGCCTGTAAATGGTCTAATTGAAATAAATGATTGAGTTTGAGTTTGAGTTTGAGTTTGAGTGAGATTTAGATGAAATTAAGAATACAGGAAGACCAGAAAAAAGAAAAATAGACATACCTACTTTTATTCCAAACACGCTTTGAATGGAACGGCGACATTGTTTTGATGCATACACAAGATGGTGTTTCATAATTTTAATGCATTTTTTCTTATTGTACACTAGCTGTCGCGGCTTCGCTCCCGTCACTTGGTAACTTTCTTTTTTTTTTACAATAACAAAAAAAAAGCACTATCGAAATCGGTTCAGTCGTTCACGCGTGATGCTGTGACCAAGGGAAATAGGGATTTTATATATGGATAACCATTATCTTATTGAGTAAATTGAAAAAAATAAGTCGCGCTACCGGTAGCTCTTATGTCGGGTACATTAAGTGCGCCGCCTTTGTAAGACGACTAAAATGGAAACGTGTATTTTCTGACAACCGTGACTGTTAAATATCTACAAATAACAGCCCGCACCAAATGCTTAAGATGCTTTTCCAAGACATGGTAAAGACTTAGTATATTATGGACCCATACGCGGATTTACCTCGGCAAACATTGCTATAGGTTGACGGTCGACCAGTGTAGCCGCTGTATTATTTAGCCAGGAGCTTTTGAAAAAGCGAAAATAAAAACAAAATAGTGAATATTTATATTTTTAATAATTATTGTCACGAAATAATGCAGGTAAAACTAATAATGTACAATAACACACTTCAGTCAACATTAACATAAATAATATTAATTCTTCTTAATTTAGTTGAAACTTGAAACGTAACGCAAAAATCGACTAACTATACAATAATATTTATACGAATTATAATCGATATAACTAATTAAATCGAATTAACAATGTATTTCTTCAACAATAATGCATTTTTTTATTTGACAAACTATAAAATAGGGTTTATTCGATTCTCAAATATGAAAAATTATGAGCCTCTGTTAAAAAAAATATTGAATAATCACATAAAAGTTATGAGCGTTTCAAAATCGATAATATGGTAGGCTCCAGATAAATAGACCGACATACATTTATTGACTTTCTTAATATCAAAAACAGAAATAAAGACATAAAGCTGTCCTGAATCAACTTCGATCGTGATCCTTTATTTTATGTAGTAATGAAAATCGGTTCATCAAAGATATTTTAGGGAAAGGTCAAGGTACGTTATTGCAAGTTTATCTGGCGCCTACCATAATACACAAGCACTGCTATCATGTGACGTCATAAGTCAGTCACGCCATTTAGTACAGTACGACGTTTTGTGAATAATTTCAGAAGCATGTAACGTTAAATATGTTCATTCGAGTCCATTTTTTAAATACCTATAATGTCTAATTATTGTCCATGGCAGACTATCGCCTAACTTCAACAATTTAAAGAATTAATTATGAGCTTTTCTGAGGCGGTACATTTATCGTTGGTTCAACTTAATTTTAAATCAATTGGTTGTGATGTCTCTTATCGGGCAAGTCTTCTCGCTCTATCTAAAACAATGATTTTAGACTCTGTCTATATAAGTTTAAGGACTACAATGCGGTAAGCAATATTCTCGGGTTTTTAAGAGGATCATCAGTGAGGTGTGAACTTAGACGGGGCAAATGCCAGCATTCTCTTATAAGAATAAGAATAAGAATAATGTATAGATTTGACCCACACACTTTGTTAGCTATTTAAGACTACTTCAACCTCGTAAAGTCTAAAATCAGACAAAAATGTCTCACTCAGACTGTATGCACCTCGAAGGAATTTTAAATGTACCTCCTTAATTTTAAGGTCTAAAATCCAGCAAGCAGTGTGTTCACGCTTCGGTGGCAGATCATCGGTGAGGTTTGAACTTTGTAAGACGGGGTCACATGCTAGTATTCATTTAAATATGACCCACACACTTTTTAAACGATTTTAGACTCTGCTTCAACCACGTAAAGTCTAAAATCAGACAAATGTATCACTCAGTCGACTGGTATTTAATTGAATTTAAACTTTGTCTCATTAGCCTTAAGGTCTAAAATCCGGCAAGCAGTGTTCCTCAGGCTTCGGTGGGGGATCATCGGTGAGGTATGAACTTAGTAAGACGGGGGCACATACTGGTATCCTTTTAGATATGAGCCAAGCACTATCGCGATCTGATAACGGGTAGCGTTTGATGTCCGCGAAGCATACTGTGATGTTATCGTTCGTATAAGGTGGCCTGCAATAAAATAAAAAATAAAAAACAAAATAAAAAAGTGCCCGACTCAGAGCCAAAGTTTTCTTTGAGAGTTCCAAATGAAGAACTTTATTACTCTCCTTTATTATTTTTTGTTTTATTTTTTGTCTTATCTAGGGTTCATTAGAAACTTGGTACTTAAGACTATCAAAATCAATGGTAAGTAGTCACTGCCTATGCACAAATGCAACTTTTTGTGATGTTTCATTTGTATTGTCATTTCCCACAAATTGAGTGTTACATATGGAAATTACAAAATCAAAATAAAACTCGCTAGTCGGTTACACACTACTGTATTTGCCAAATCATCTATCCCGCTGAAAGTTTCTAAACCGCCTCAAGGGCTTCTGACATGGTTTATTTGGCTGCCGCATGCCGGGACCACTGGCTTATACGTGCCTTCCAGTAGGCTAATTCACGTAACTAAATAAGTGCAGATGCAGTGCAGTTGAAGTTAAGTTTCGATCAAAACAACGCTTTTCGTGTTCTCTACCGCTGTCAGACACGCTCGTGTCAAGTTTCCGTCACGCGAGCGCAATAACGGCATTCTACTGTTGCGCGTCTTTGGTGCGTGTTTCGGAACGCAACATGATCGGTATTCTACTATTCGTTTGACGTCTCAAAATGACAGCTTATTAAGCTAAAATCTGTACTGGGGTATTATTTTAATATTATAATAACGTTATATTCATTGAAATGATAATCGATTCTATTCGATTATTTAGTGAGTAATATTTTTTTCTCTCATACGGCCGCACCATAAGTAAGTTTTGCTGTCGTACAGTTGACGTGCAGTTCACGCGTAGCTTACGCGCAGTTCAAAGATTACAAGACTACCGTTTATCACTCAAACATGAACATAACTGCAACTGCTCTAAAACTTAATCGGTGCGTCATAAAATTACGTGAATTAGCCCTCAGAGCACAGAATCATCTTTTTATGAGACATTCAGGTGATTGAAGCCTGAATTATCCTAGCCATGCGGGAAAACAACTTTACAAAGTGCGGCACGTGTAGCAGTACTACTACGTGTGATGTGTTATGTTACTCACTCGTCATCCGGCGCGACTCCATCGCCCGCGGTGACCAGCCTCGCTAGCAGGCGGCGGCACGTGTAGCAGTGCTACTACGTGTGATGTGTTATGTTACTCACTCGTCATCCGGCGCGACTCCATCGCCCGCGGTGACCAGCCTCGCTAGCAGGCGGCGGCACGTGTAGCAGTGCTACTACGTGTGATGTGTTATGTTACTCACTCGTCATCCGGCGCGACTCCATCGCCCGCGGTGACCAGCCTCGCTAGCAGGCGGCGGCACGTGTAGCAGTGCTACTACGTGTGATGTGTTATGTTACTCACTCGTCATCCGGCGCGACTCCATCGCCCGCGGTGACCAGCCTCGCTAGCAGGCGGCGGCACGTGTAGCAGTGCTACTACGTGTGATGTGTTATGTTACTCACTCGTCATCCGGCGCGACTCCATCGCCCGCGGTGACCAGCCTCGCTAGCAGGCGGCGGCACGTGTAGCAGTGCTACTACGTGTGATGTGTTATGTTACTCACTCGTCATCCGGCGCGACTCCATCGCCCGCGGTGACCAGCCTCGCTAGCAGGCGGCGGCACGTGTAGCAGTGCTACTACGTGTGATGTGTTATGTTACTCACTCGTCATCCGGCGCGACTCCATCGCCCGCGGTGACCAGCCTCGCTAGCAGGCGGCGGCACGTGTAGCAGTGCTACTACGTGTGATGTGTTATGTTACTCACTCGTCATCCGGCGCGACTCCATCGCCCGCGGTGACCAGCCTCGCTAGCAGGCGGCGGCACGTGTAGCAGTGCTACTACGTGTGATGTGTTATGTTACTCACTCGTCATCCGGCGCGACTCCATCGCCCGCGGTGACCAGCCTCGCTAGCAGGCGGCGGCACGTGTAGCAGTGCTACTACGTGTGATGTGTTATGTTACTCACTCGTCATCCGGCGCGACTCCATCGCCCGCGGTGACCAGCCTCGCTAGCAGGCGGCGGCACGTGTAGCAGTGCTACTACGTGTGATGTGTTATGTTACTCACTCGTCATCCGGCGCGACTCCATCGCCCGCGGTGACCAGCCTCGCTAGCAGGCGGCGGCACGTGTAGCAGTGCTACTACGTGTGATGTGTTATGTTACTCACTCGTCATCCGGCGCGACTCCATCGCCCGCGGTGACCAGCCTCGCTAGCAGGCGGCGGCACGTGTAGCAGTGCTACTACGTGTGATGTGTTATGTTACTCACTCGTCATCCGGCGCGACTCCATCGCCCGCGGTGACCAGCCTCGCTAGCAGGCGGCGGCACGTGTAGCAGTGCTACTACGTGTGATGTGTTATGTTACTCACTCGTCATCCGGCGCGACTCCATCGCCCGCGGTGACCAGCCTCGCTAGCAGGCGGCGGCACGTGTAGCAGTGCTACTACGTGTGATGTGTTATGTTACTCACTCGTCATCCGGCGCGACTCCATCGCCCGCGGTGACCAGCCTCGCTAGCAGGCGGCGGCACGTGTAGCAGTACTACTACGTGTGATGTGTTATGTTACTCACTCGTCATCCGGCGCGACTCCATCGCCCGCGGTGACCAGCCTCGCTAGCAGGCGGCGGCACGTGTAGCAGTGCTACTACGTGTGATGTGTTATGTTACTCACTCGTCATCCGGCGCGACTCCATCGCCCGCGGTGACCAGCCTCGCTAGCAGGCGGCGGCACGTGTAGCAGTGCTACTACGTGTGATGTGTTATGTTACTCACTCGTCATCCGGCGCGACTCCATCGCCCGCGGTGACCAGCCTCGCTAGCAGGCGGCGGCACGTGTAGCAGTGCTACTACGTGTGATGTGTTATGTTACTCACTCGTCATCCGGCGCGACTCCATCGCCCGCGGTGACCAGCCTCGCTAGCAGGCGGCGGCACGTGTAGCAGTGCTACTACGTGTGATGTGTTATGTTACTCACTCGTCATCCGGCGCGACTCCATCGCCCGCGGTGACCAGCCTCGCTAGCAGGCGGCGGCACGTGTAGCAGTGCTACTACGTGTGATGTGTTATGTTACTCACTCGTCATCCGGCGCGACTCCATCGCCCGCGGTGACCAGCCTCGCTAGCAGGCGGCGGCACGTGTAGCAGTGCTACTACGTGTGATGTGTTATGTTACTCACTCGTCATCCGGCGCGACTCCATCGCCCGCGGTGACCAGCCTCGCTAGCAGGCGGCGGCACGTGTAGCAGTGCTACTACGTGTGATGTGTTATGTTACTCACTCGTCATCCGGCGCGACTCCATCGCCCGCGGTGACCAGCCTCGCTAGCAGGCGGCGGCACGTGTAGCAGTGCTACTACGTGTGATGTGTTATGTTACTCACTCGTCATCCGGCGCGACTCCATCGCCCGCGGTGACCAGCCTCGCTAGCAGGCGGCGGCACGTGTAGCAGTGCTACTACGTGTGATGTGTTATGTTACTCACTCGTCATCCGGCGCGACTCCATCGCCCGCGGTGACCAGCCTCGCTAGCAGGCGGCGGCACGTGTAGCAGTGCTACTACGTGTGATGTGTTATGTTACTCACTCGTCATCCGGCGCGACTCCATCGCCCGCGGTGACCAGCCTCGCTAGCAGGCGGCGGCACGTGTAGCAGTGCTACTACGTGTGATGTGTTATGTTACTCACTCGTCATCCGGCGCGACTCCATCGCCCGCGGTGACCAGCCTCGCTAGCAGGCGGCGGCACGTGTAGCAGTGCTACTACGTGTGATGTGTTATGTTACTCACTCGTCATCCGGCGCGACTCCATCGCCCGCGGTGACCAGCCTCGCTAGCAGACGCCTGCGCGGCGGCGGCACGTGAAGCAGTGCTACTACGCCAGTGAAGGGCCCCGGGGCCCCGCTGGCTCGCGCGTGTCTCCAGCGATGTGCAGCGCGCGCAAGGATGCGCTCGGCGCCGGAGAGGGGGGGCAGGCAAGTGGCGAGGGGGTTGCCCCATTCATATTCTTCTTCCTGTATCAAGAAAAGCATAGAGTTTATAAGCGCCTTGCGCGAGGAGTGTTGCCCAGCCAACACATAAGCCAGATAGTAGCGAAAATATACCACAATAAGCAGTGTCAAGCTTTATTACTTTTGTATTACAGCTGACGTTATGGCTTTATTTTGATTATGAGAGTTCTTAAATTAAAATAATGTTGTAAGCTTACTAAATTCTGTATAAGGTTCGCGGTATTTTTTCAAGCTGAATAGTAATCAAGAGTAGAATCTGCTAAACAAGCGATATTCAAATAAAAGTAATTGAAACAGCTATTATCTGCTTAATAGCTGAAGTTTTTGCATTGTCCTGTATAACATATTTAAGCAAAGCGGTTAAACAGCAAAACGCTGAATATTAGACGAAATATTTTCTTTAAGCTGCATAGTGTACGAAATGGTACAATTTATTCAGATGCTGAATATTTTAGAATTTTTCTTCTTTACACAGCTGATTTCTGCATAATTGAAAATAAATTCCTTGTTTTACCTAACTTATAGCGCTATAAGCGTACAATTCTCTTTATGTTCAGCTTAAAACAATATCAGTTACAAATGTGGGTATCTTAAGCAGCAAATAACTGATTAGTTGAAGATATGGTATGTTTATATCAGATATTTCACCATTTTGTGACAAAACTGATAATGCTGCATCAACAATATGCCTCCTCAGAAAAATTATAACAAAAGCGTAAATGATTCATGGAAAAAAAGAAAGAGAACGGGAGGAATAAGAAGAAAGTGTTCACGAAAGCATATAAAGATAAAAAAATAGTATCTGTGCAGTAATAGAAAAGGGTTTGACAACTGATACAAATAGGTACGGGTCAAGTGCTACCAATACAGTTGAAGAGGGTTCTGTACACGATGATTGTACATCACCATCAGGATTAGTGATTCAAACAAATAGACCAAATTTTATGCCATCGAATTAAAATCTTTATTTTGTGAAATACGAGAAGATGTATTAACGCGTGGATCTTGTTGTTGTTCGTAATCCGTATCATTTCTATTCAACATTTGAGATAATTCTTCCTCAGCTTCTTCAAAAGTTTTGAAATGATTGAGTTTTATTGTACAGTTGTAGGTGTTCCAGTCCGGTTGTGGTAGGATTGCAGGGTTCTTGCAAAGTAGCTCGCCATTTTTTTTGGCCAGTATAACTTCCCTTTATTCTCCCAAAAAGCAGGCACTGTTGATAATTCAACCCGGCCTTTTTTAAAAACTTTTTTAAATCTGAAAAAATATATAATTTTTCTATAACACTTCAAAAATACTATAACACTATTACAAACAACAACACTATTATAAATACTAACATTATAATTATAATAAATCTCGATGTTTACGTTTGTATCTTACTTATTGACTACACGAGTGCGACAAGGAAGCTACGATAACGGGGACCTCTCTACTTAAAGTTACAATAATTTGGAATGAGTTGGAATTAGTAAAACAACAGCGCAGCGAGTGTGGCCGAGCGCAAACCGTTCGTAAGCCGAGTTAGCTACTTTTGGTTGCGACTACCTACAATGTGCTGTGTGTTTATATGTATATTTTAGTTGGTAAAATAAACAATTGTCTAACTAAATATTACGCAATGCGTCATTCATAGTAGTACTGTAGATAACTTTATATACCTACCTAATAGTGGTCCTACTTACATTAGTACCTATTTATAGGTCCCATCAACCATAAACATTCATGGATTTATTTTCTATAAAAAAGAACCCTAAAAAGCTGAATAAGAATATACTGCATTATGTAATTTAAGACTTTTCTCTGAGAAATGTATAATTATTGTACTTTAAACCAAATCAATTCTGGAAATGTAGTCGTATGTGAACTATTATGCAGAAATAAGCAAAATAATCTCTGAAATAGACACTTTTATTCAAATTGGCCGTCCGCCATAACTAACGTTCGACATAACCTCTTTTTATAAAAATCCTCAACATTTTCTTATGAAACACTTTGTTTAGTGAGTAGGAAACATTAGCAGTTATACAAAATTTGATTCTCATTATTTGCTGGGACTGAAATTTGATAAAAAGTAAAGATAATTAAATTTAAATATTATTTCACATTTGTTTACCTATTAAATCGTAGCTTTAATTTAAGGCGCTCAAAAAATGTACAATTATCATATTGATAATTCACAGTAAAGTGCCATGCGTTTATATAATTCACCTTAAACTTACTTAAAATGTATGAAACAATTTACTCACCAAATTTTTGAAGACGTGATCAGCGACCATTACAATTTTTTTTAACTAAGTAACACAAAATAAACTCGTCACAATGAAAAATACTTTTTTTACTTGCATAATTTCTTTGTAAAACTACTCCTGAGATCGGAATTTTGAATATCATTTGAATATCTGAACTCACAAATTAACAACTGCATAAAAGATGTTACATAATTTCTGGACTAAAGAAAAATCAGAAGTTATGCAGAAGATATTCAGTGTATTGTACATTTATTCAGCTGCTATGTGGCTATTATTCAAATGTTGTCCAAATTGAAGCAAGATATTTTGTGCCCAAATTGCTTGAATATCATCTGTATAAGCGCTTACACAGAAGTTATACAAATACTTTATCCAGCTTAAAGTCAAAAGAATTGCTTTTACGCAAAATTTATTCAGCTTTTCTGTGTTGGCTGGGTGTGCAAGCAAACACCTTTCGGATCGCTTATAGGTTGGCCTAAGGGGCTGGCCGCCGACCTGTGGGACTGGCAGCCGACTTGTGGGTCTGGCCGCCCACCTATGGGGCTGGCCGCCGACCTGTAGGACTGGCCGCCGAACTATAGGGCTGGCCCCGCCGACCTGTGGGACTGGCAGCCGACTTGTGGGGCTGGCCGCCGACCTGTGGGGCTGGCCGCCGACCTGTGGGGCTGGCCGCCGACCTATGGGGCTAGCCGCTGACCTGTGGGACTGGCAGCAGACTTGTGGGGCTGACCGCCGACCTTGGGTGCTGGTAGCCTTACTTCAGAACGGGTGCGAAAATAGAAAAAAAAAACAAAAAGCACGACACCGCATTGTGAGCCTAAAAGTGGCCAACAGAAGCCAGTTTGAAAAGAATTTTGGAAATCTCATATTTTCTCTTTACTCACCGGTAGAAAGCCGTCCGCAGCGCGGCTCTTGGCGATGTAGACGGGGTGTAGCACCCACCTGCCGGCCGCTATAGAACCTAACATCTTCTCACTGCGCCCGGGCGCTGCGCACAGCAGGTGGGTAGCTTCAGGGTCTAATTCGGCCCCCTCGCAAACTTCGCCCCCGAGATGGGCTATCATTGAGATTATGTCGTCGCGATTCTGTGAAAGAAAAATAACTAACTTTGAAAACAACAATACTATTTAATAAGCGAATGAATATTGGTACGCGGAACATGATGTAAAGTCCCACAACCAGACGGGATTAGTGTCTGGTGGGCAAGTGCCTGTCTGGTGGGCAAGTGCCTGATGGTCGATCTTTTTTTCAAGGCCCTGACTCAGGAAAACCAATGAGGTCGTCGTCTTCTCCGTTAGGCCTAAAACTGCGTAAAGCGGGCGACCGCGCGGTTTCATACAAAAGTGCTCAGTCGCGGGGTCCTGCGCGGGCGTCCGTCACGGGCAGGCGCACCCCGCACCCACGCAACGGGGCCCGCCTCCGTGCGACGGAACATGTCGCGGGGGCACGCGCGGTGCCCGCCAGCGATAACACGCACGGGCAGCGTAAAATTTTGACCCCCTTGCGTAACATGTGAGTAATTTTTATATTCAAGGCAATTTTCGTAACTTTTGAGAACAACGATATTTTTATTACTAAGTTACCTACGCTTTTCAATTGAACGCACCTAAAACTGGCACGTCTAAAAAGTATTTCACTCCATAATTATCACACTTAGAGACGGCTCTGAATGGAAAGTGCCATGAAAAAGTGAATCGTAATTTCGAGGTTTTAAAACTTGATTAACGTTAAATTATGTACTTGATATTTTATACTTTTTGTGCGTTTTATTCCTTTATTCATATTTGATATTTTTTAGAAATTGGAACTAATGAGAATGATGTTGATTAACTCTAGTTTCACTTGTTTCACTAAGAAGAACCATATGGAACTATTGAGAAAAAAAAAACTCAGTAGTTCCATGGAACAACTACGGTGGAACTAGTGAGACGAGTTCGATTAAGTTTTGTTTCCTTTGTCCCATTATCAAAGTGCATGGAACTACTGAGACAAAAATGTCTCACTAGTTCCATGGAACTATTTGCTGGTGGAACTAGTGAGAATGATCCAATAATTCGTCATAGACCTGTACCGAAACTTTAAAATATTTGTAAAATGAGTTATTATTTTCTCTTAATTTACTGACAGATTCAATAAACGGGCTTTCTTTTTTTTTTTTTTGCTAAGCGTCGTTTTGCTACGTAATAATAATTATATTAAGTTCTCCATCGACACGACTATACTGTTAAAATTGAACTAGCGACACTGCGTAAATAAAATAATCCGGTCTCCGCGACGGGTACCCGCGACGGGCACCGTCGCGTTCCCACGGAGCCCACGCGCGTGTCCACGCGTGTAGACACGCGACGGTTGCCCGTCGCGGGCGCCCGCTTAACGCAGTTTCAGGCCTTAGGCGATTAACACACGCCACCGCGCACCGCCGCGGTTGACGGTGAAGCGGATCTCATGTCGCATTGGCCTCAAATAAATCCGTTGATGCCTAGCACACGTAAACCGTCTTACCGCACGGAGCACCGCTACGAAATCCGTGCCGTGTGAAAATCGCCTTAGACTTTCTTTATAAAAACCTGGTTGGATGCTTTAAGCCTCCAATCAGGCTTCTCAAAGCATTAAACTACGCGTAAAGGATTTCTATTTGGGCGTCGCTGAGGAGAGGATCGCAAGGGAACGATTGCATCGCATATTGATTATCTAGTTACGAATTTTAACCCTTTGGTTGATGTTGGGACGAGCTTGTAAATATTGTACGCGGAGAACTCTAAGGGCCGGCGCACGCACATGAAGGAGCGCAGCACAGAGTATGCCCGCGAAGTTTTCTAAAGCGGGACACATTAGGGACTACTCACACTTTTCAGCTCCATTTGCATTTCGCTGAACGATTATTTTCAATCAATCAACACACAAAAAACACACACACACACACAAAATCACATTTATACAGATTGTTTTGGGGGCCGAGTCACCCGCGTCCGTAGGAGAATACCCTTCAGCGAATCCCTACACGTGGTCCCCGGGTGGTGCTAAACAGGTGACACTAACCGCCTCCGTGGTCTAGTGGTTAAACCACCTGACTCAGACCCAGAGGTCCCGGGTTCGATTCCCAGCAGGGCAAATTTTTGCTCGGTTTGGTTGGTGGTAGGACTTGTTCTAAGTCCGCCTGGCAAGCTACCACCATCATGTCTAAGTCTGTCGCCATAACAACAATGTTAACTGCATTGCTGTGTTCCGGCAGTTAGAGGTATGATAGCCAGTTCCTCTGTGTAAGAGGATTCCGGGTGAAACTCGCTTCCATCTTCGGCCTAATCATCACTTTCCATCAGGTGAGATTTGGGCCAAGAGTTTCCTCGTTTTGCATAAAAAAAGATCTGCTTCTATCAGCCGCGTACAGCGTCTTAAGAATGAGAAGGCAGCAGCGGCAGAACAGTGCTGAACTCAATCTATAGCACTCGCATGATAATAACACATTTGTCCTCATTTTATACTTGTTTGCCGCGAAAGCTGAATGAATGCGGAAAACTGAACTGATGCATACGCGTCTCCATACAAAATGGTTGTTTTTTATGGGAGAGAGCTGAATAAGGGATGTCCCTTAGGCGAATTTGAATATGCGCTAGACTGCGGCTACTCGACACTCCTTCGTTATTTGTTTTGCAAGTTTTCCAGCTTCCAAACATGTCGGATCGGATGTGCGCGGATTAGCGCGCAAGCTCGCGCAGAGGCGCTCCTACGAACTAACTTTCGCATGAAGTCGCTTCGATGCTCTACAGGAATTAATTGTTTTAATCGATTTTAGATATTATTTCAATGTGACCAATGTCGATAATAGATTCGACAGTGAAAAATGCTTGGCGATGCACTCCGTCATATGTGCGCCGACCCTAATATTGCGGTGTAGGATTTGTATGACGTCAGATCTATTTTGATGTTCGTCGGTGGAGGTGAAGATGTCGCTACAGGATTACGAATGTTAAGTATAACAATTGAATTATGATATTCTTTTTTTATTATGTATTACATAATTAAATTGTACTTGTAACTGGTACGGAAAATCGGTAAAGGAAGTTTCCGCAAAAACAATTCACTGCGGAAAAATAATTTTTATACCGCGTGTATCTGACATCGACGCACAAACGATTTCCATGGCTCCAGGGCATGATTCTGGACACCCCAGAGTTGGAATATTACGTCGGCTTTTTCCTAATATTTTCTTTTTTTTTTCAAGAGTTTTTTTTACTTTAGACTGCTCATAATCGTTATTCTGGCCTAACCCAATGAGATTTTTAATAAAAAAATAATTAATTAACTACTTTCACTAAAAAGAGCAATCTAAATAAAAACACAAATAGGTATCAGCTCAGCTATTACCTATTTGTGGTACTCTTAAAAAAAAAAATAGAAAAGAGCCGACAAAAAATACCAACTCTGGGGTGTCCAGAATCATGCCCTGGACCCATGGAAATCGTTTGTGCGTCCATATCAGATACACGCGGTATAGAACAAGCTGACCCGCGCCACTTCGTCTGCGTCACATTTTCCATTAATGCACCGCTCCTATTTGTCTTAGCATGATATAGCCTTCCTCGTTAAATGCGTTATCTAAAACGGAATAATTTTTTTCAAATCGGACCAGTAGTTCCTGAGATTTGCGCGTTCAAGCAAACAAGCAAACTCTTCAGCTTTATAATGTAAGTATGGATTTTCCAAATTTTGGACTCATCGAGCTACAGATATTTCGCAACAATTACAAACAGCGTGATTCGTCGATGTTCCGTATTTATATTTGTGTCATTAAAACTGTACTGGAGATGGAAAGGGAGAGGAAGGCCAAAGAAAAGATGGATGGATTATGTGAGGAGCGATATGGAAGAAATGGGAGTTAGTGATAGCGTGATGGCTGATAGGACAGAGTGGAAGAAAAAAACGTTTTGCGACGACCCAAAGTAACGACCCAAAATGATGAATCAGTAACTGTACAATGATCGGCACGATTCTTGCGGCGCTGACCTTCAACTGCGCAAAAGTGAGTTATTGGGTCCCTTTGGTGGTATGAAGTGAGGCGCGGAGGCGGGGAAAGTGCAGTGATTGGCCCGTAGCGCATCGCGTCATAGCCGTCACTCGGGATTTGTTCTTTACTCTCATGGCACGTACCTCACGACGACGTTTTATTTGTCATAAGTGTACGATGCGCAAAGCGATCCCCACTCTTCCGCCGAGCGCTCAAGAACCGTGCCGGTATCCGTACTTTATATCAACATTAAACGAGGAACTCGTGGCTAAATAATAACAGCCGCACGGGTCGATCTTTGCGGTTAAGTAACGCTTGCCAAGGTTGGTCTGCGGATGATGTGCCTCGGAAAGCACGTAAAGCCGTTGGTCCCAGCAGTCATTTGTAGATCTTTGGCAGTCGTTACGGATAGTCAGAAGCCAGTAAATCTGACACCAGTCTTACCAAGAAGTACCGTGTTACCCAGTTAATGGGTTGTCGAGGCCTGGTAGGCAGCCGCTCCACTTAAAACACTGGTATTCAGCTGAATCCGGTTTGACTGGAAGCCGACCTCAATGTAGTTGGGAAAAGGCTATGCTATAGTGATGATGACTTACATCAACATTAGAAGACAGCATGAACCTCTTGACTTCTATTTGTATGGACATCTCTGGTTCGGGTTCCATCGGCTGTTGCGCAGGAGTCGTGTCGTCCCAACCCACCGTGTTCGGCTGAGATTCTGGGGCGGGCTCTGAATCTGGAACTAAGACTGAAATTGTATAGCGAGCGTGCAGGAACTAAAGGTAGCAGCACTGAAGCGACATTGTTAAGTATGAATAAGGTTGCGGACGCGAGGTCAGCGAGCGCGGGGTTAAGGCGTACGAGCGACTGCGAGCGTCCAGCGGTGCCCGCGCGTCTGCATTGACGTAACGCACCCATTTATTTTTTTTCCTTTTCAACCACCGAGGTGTTTCTAAACGCGTTGCAAAATTTGTATTTAAGAAAGATGTTTTCGTCGCTGTTTAGACGTTTTGTTCGCGAACAAGACATTAATTTTGCGCCGCGCGGTATATCCGCTGGCTTCGTGATCGGGTCTGCGCTGCTACGCCGCTGCCCATGCCACCGCGCTCGCTGACTTCATGTCCGCGGCCTTAGATATGAAAGTTACGAATTTGAAACGCTAAATGGCACGGGTGGAGCTAAGTCTCCCTGTCAGCGCTGCATTCAGCCGCTGTAGTTGCGCTACACATTACTTGGTACACTTACGAGGCACGGGTACAGAAGGTATCGAGTCCCTGGTGCGTCTAGCGCGCTGTGAGCTAAGTCTCCCTGTCAGCGCTGCATTCAGCCGCTGTAGTTGCGCTACACATTACTTGGTACACTTACGAGGCACGGGTACAGAAGGTATCGAGTCCCTGGTGCGTCTAGCGCGCTGTGAGCTAAGTCTCCCTGTCAGCGCTGCATTCAGCCGCTGTAGTTGCGCTACACATTACTTGGTACACTTACGAGGCACGGGTACAGAAGGTATCGAGTCCCTGGTGCGTCTAGCGCGCTGTGAGCTAAGTCTCCCTGTCAGCGCTGCATTCAGCCGCTGTAGTTGCGCTACACATTACTTGGTACACTTACGAGGCACGGGTACAGAAGGTATCGAGTCCCTGGTGCGTCTAGCGCGCTGTGAGCTAAGTCTCCCTGTCAGCGCTGCATTCAGCCGCTGTAGTTGCGCATCTACAGCTGGTGGGATGGATGCTGATGATACGCTCTTAGGGGTATCTTCCGGGCCAGGGGTGCTAAGTCCTCCTGGACTCTGTAAAAGATGATGTTAATAATTTAGCGGCAAAATTATAAAATAACATTTATTTCAGGACAGTATAGTTACAGACAGGACACATAAGTCGAAATCTTTCTCGAATAATTAATGAAAGCTCATAGAAAGATTAGATTCACATGAAAGGAAAAATTAGCAAATTGTTTTGCGCGACTAAGTCACTACAGTGAGTCAGAAAACCTCACATTAACTAAAAGGCGACCAAGTGGTCAAACTTTATTAAAAAACCGGCAAAGTGCGAGTCGGACTCGCGTTCCGAGGGTTCCGTATAAACCAAAGTACAAAGGTATTATAGACCTGAGTATTTGATATGAACTTCAATTTAATACCTCTACGCGGTCATGAGAAAAGGGGTAGTGAGTTTAAAATTATTAAAAATATTTTTATTATATGATGTAAATAAAAATTTACGGTTTTCGCAATTTTTCCTTTATCTATGCTATAAGACGTTGCTTCGTACCAAATTTTAAGATTCTGAGTTTACGGGAAGTACCCTGTAGGTTTTGATTCCCTTGCGAGTGTCGAAAATTTGTGACATAAACGGCTGTATCTTTTGATTGCGTTGGCTTAGAAGTTTGATTTTTTCACAGCTCCAAGGGACACTAGACCTGAGTATTTGGTAGCGACCAAAACCGCTACAACATCCGCTGCCGCTTATGAGCGGTGAGATCTCACGAGAAATCACGCCACCACTACGTCACAATCGTCACATCGTATGATCGCGGGGTGTGCGTTCGCCCAGCGGAATGTTGTTGAATTAAAAGATTTTAACTATGCAGATATTTAGTGTATGACGTCGTATAATTGTGTATGGTATAAAAAAATTTGTGCACGCAGCCATTGTGGAGAAATTCACCAAAAACTGATTCCGCTGGGCGAACGTTGTCCTGGCGGAACTTTTTTTAATCCATAGACTTTAGAAGAAAAGAGATGTGTCCAAAAATTAGTGTGTATTTGTGTGTAATTGTGTATGTATGAATAAAATTAGTGCATGCATAAACTTCGGAGAAATTCAAGTTTCCGCTACGCGAACGTTTGGCCATTACCTAGTTTTCATATAAAGCGCTTACATAGAGAGCTGTAGATTTTTACATAAGTTGTTTTGAATTTGTTTATATTTGTTTAAAAAACAGATTTAGAAAAAATCGTAGGGCTTAAAAGATAAAAATATAAACGTAAAATACGCTTATTAGGTCTTAGTTCTTAAAGTATGCACTTTGGGGTCTAGATTTTCACAAACGTTTATACAAACCTTGTAAGTGTCTGCAACATGTTGCCAAGTATCAATGATGTTCCGTTAGTAATTAAAGAGTTATAGGACAATTTACCATGAATTGATCACTGTTTACAAAGCAGTCAAATATCACGACGTTCTAAAGGAATTGCATGGTAAAATGTATGCCAATAATTAGTGTATTCATTCAACTATTCACATGCAAAATTTCATGTCATTAAATTCAGTAATTAAAGAAAAACAATTATAATACTGACGAATCATCGAAAACCTACATAACCCGACCAAGTTCGGATGGCTACAAAAAAGCGGCCGTGCCATATATCTTAGAAACGTTCTTAACCTTGCAATATAGTATTTATTAATATGGTACAGTTACGTACACAAGCGTTAGGAAAAAATAAAACAATTGCATTTCTTGAATGAAAATTATTTTTTCAATAATAATGCCACTATCTACGATAAAAATAAATCTTCAATTAACAAGTACTTCTCTATTTAAATATTCGAGTACAAAAATATTTTTAATTACATATAATACTTAATTATGTAAGTAGGTAATTATGATAACGTTAACAAACGCTTGCAACGACAGCAATAGACTTAAATGTGTTTTAAATAAAATAGGTTTAATAAACGATTATGAATATAAGGGTAAGTATAATATTTCGAGCTTCAATAAAAATTAAAATCACAGCACATAACTAGACTATTCAGTTGTTTAGATTTGATCAACATTAAAAAAGTGCTTATAAACTAAAACATTGGTATAAAAAAGGTATTTTCAAGAAAATATTCTTAAATGAGTAGCAAATACAGTAACCTCAACATACATAAGTCACTACCAGTACAACGGTAGGTATACATCAATGGGGTAAAAATCTGCTCATTTCTCACACTAGATGTCGCTACTGTTGAGTGTTCCCTGTCAACTGTCATTATACGTACAGTTGTTGTAAACAAGTGTAATATTTTTGTTATATTTTCTGAATATGACAGTTTGTGCTGCTATTGATTGCAAAAATACAGGGATACATTTATTTCCTAAAGATGCCAAAAGAAGAAAACTGTGGGAAAACGCTGTTAGGAGAAAAAATTGGAAGTACAAAATGGTCGAAAATTTGCTTTTTTGCCAGCTGTGGAAGCTTTTCTCTTTTTTAACTCTTCTTTTAACTTAACTACACTCCAAGTCGCGTACATTTTAGCTTTTTAATTCATAAACAAACTAAGACAAACAAGTCGCATACAAACAATATGGCGGTTGGTTAGGAACACTCAACAGTGTCGCCACCTACATTATGTTTGTAGTTTTTAACCCCATTAAAAATCGATTCAAGAAGTAGTTTTTTTTAAGTTATTAGATTGTTTGATCCACTAAAGTTGCAAAGGGGAACGCTCGTGCATGCCTAGTCCATTGGTTAAATAGTGTAATAAGCTACAATATGATAAATGTTTACCTAAACAGTAGTAGGTACTTACATGTGGTAATTATTTAATTTCCCTAAGGGGTCTATACTTAGTTAAAATCCTGATCCGTGAAATCTTCAATAGAAATTAGCTGTATGAATTTTATTTGTCTTAAATAATAGGTATATCTAGATTATATCTAAAGTCTCAAAAGCATACTTAAATAAAGGACCTACGTAAATAGTACCTACTTTCTGTCATAGTCAAATACATTTAAAAAAGTAGGTGTACAAAAATAAATGACATTATTATATCGAAACAACAATTGTGTTATCACCTATACCAATTCAATACCGATATTATACTGTTAATTGTGGGATGTTACCTAAATATATTGCACGGCCGCTTTTTTGTAGCTATTCGAACTTGGTCGGGTTATGTAGGTTTTCGACGCTTCGTCAGTATTATAATTGTTTTTCTTTAATTACTGAATTAAATGACATGAAATTTATCATGTGAATAGTTGAATGAATACACTAATTATTGGCATACATTTTACCATGCAATTCCTTTAGAACGTCGTGATATTTGACTGCTTTGTAAACAGTGATCAATTCATGGTAAATTGTCCTATAACTCTTTAATTACTAACGGAACATCATTGATACTTGGCAACATGTTGCAGACACTTACAAGGTTTGTATAAACGTGAAAATCTAGACCCCAAAGTGCATACTTTAAGAACTAAGACCTAATAAGCGTATTTTACGTTTATATTTTTATCTTTTAAGCCCTACGATTTTTTCTAAATCTGTTTTTTAAACAAATATAAACAAATTCAAAACAACTTATGTAAAAATCTACAGCTCTCTATGTAAGCGCTTTATATGAAAACTAGGTAATGGCCAAACGTTCGCGTAGCGGAAACTTGAATTTCTCCGAAGTTTATGCATGCACTAATTTTATTAATACATACACAATTACACACAAATACACACTAATTTTTGGACACATCTCTTTTCTTCTAAAGTCTATGGATTAAAAAAAGTTCCGCCACGACAACGTTCGCCCAGCGGAATCAGTTTTTGGTGAATTTCTCCACAATGGCTGCGTGCACAAATTTTTTTATACCATACACAATTATACGACGTCATACACTAAATATCTGCATAATTAAAATCTTTTAATTCAACAACATTCCGCTGCGCGAACGCACACGATCGCGGGCGCGCAGGCAACCCCCGCCTACTTTTACCTGATCGCTCCCGTCCTTTTGTTAACATCGCGCTGTCTCACTAATATAAATACCCTGTTATAGCTTTGTCAACTTTAATTCAACTTTGCTTTCGTTTAGCTTACGCATCTTTGTTAAACTCACGCTGCTTGCTCATTGTATGAAATATATCTTTTGTTAAGTAAATAAATAATTTTAATTAGTGCCTTCTGGTTTAATTTCTCTATTATATATATTTCTGCTAAATCATCAACTCCTGTGAGGTATACAACAAAACAAGAGGCGTGAGTTAACACCATTCAGCAGGGCCCTTTCAATATAAATTCCAGACAGACAGACAGACCGACGGACGGGCGGACAACAAAGTGATCCTTTATGGGTTCCGTTTTTTTCTGTCGAAGTACGGAACCCTAAAAATAAAATAAAATCTCGCGTGAACCACACGATCGAATGATGACTACAATGACCCTTCAAGAGGTATTGCTTTATTCTGTTACACGTTGTATATTTACAAAAATACTCGTAAATCTCACCTGATCCGGCGTGAACTTGGCTACTTTAGCTGGTGGGGTCTCGCATTGTTCCTGCAAAATAGGTACTTAGAATAAACTTTTCTCAAACATGCTTGGAAATGTGAGCATTATTTTGACAACCTTCTTAGAGATAAATCGAAATTGCTGTACTGGCCGGCAAAAGTTGTATGAAAATCCATATCTGTCGTGTTTTGCGGCCAAATAAATTACTTAGTAAACTCATATATTTCGTATAATAAAACAATGGAACGATCTTTTATTCCGAAACATGGCAACCAAGGATAGTAAAATATTAAAGGTTTTATTTAAATTTCGAACTGGCTAGCAAATAGAAAGAAAATGTTTATTAAATAAAAAATTAACTCTTTTACGCGGGAATAATTATTGTTGTTGGTAGTTCGTCATTGATTTGGAAAAGTAAATTGTAGTTGTATTATAACTACCACATAATTATTTGAGAAAAGTAATGTACAAGCCTTGGCCAGAACTAGGCATTGATGGACTTATGAATGTGTGCCTCGGCTACGCCTCAGTCCACATTTTACACGTTCATCTAGCAATGCCTCTTTTGCTGGCCACTGGTACTATACCTGTAGTTGCAGCTTTCTAGGTGCGACAGAATGTTCAGAAGGTGGTGTGGCGGCGTCACCATTGAACTGGGCGAGGAATCTGTTGCGGATCTCTGATAATGGCTGTAACAGGAATAAAGCTTTATTATTTATAGGAAAATGTACCATAAAAGGAAGCTAATAAGGCGTACTACCCACTGGAGCGGAGAGGAGAAGAGAGGAAAAATATTAAATAATGTAATTGCATAAAATCTCAGTGATTGTTGCGGAGCGGATATTTTATGCAATTCCATTGTTTCATATTTCTCCGCTCCTCTCTGATCCAGTGGACAGACAGCATTAGACATGATTACATTTATACATGCAAATAACTTACTACAAATCTCCTCTTCAACCTGAGCCGCTTTGCAAACAAAAGGTTTCATGTATTTAGTAATATTGTATTAAAGCCTAGTTATAAAGTAAACAGTTTAAACTGTATTATATCGTTCCTAGCTGACCCGCACAACTTCGTATGCGTCACTTTTAATTTATGCTCCGATCCTATTGGCCATAGCGTGGTACAGTGTGAGGCACATCAAGCTACCCGAAACTGAAAAATTTTCTCAATCAACCTTGAACCTTACACATTTTCTGATAAAGTTGAAAATCTATTGAAGAAATTTGACAGATTGTCGTAGCATGATGAGCTGGCGTCTGTACATATTGCGGCACATATTTTATGCAAAGCGTGATGTTATATAGATTTAAATATCGTCAATAACTGGGCTATTCAAGACTAAAAGAATTTTTCAATTCGAACCAATTAGTATAGATTCTTTTACAGTCGATTATATTCGGGATTTTGGCGATAATCCCATAGTAAAATACAATGCAATGATCCCTTTTCAGGTATTACCTACATTTATTCTGTAAAGCTGTGTACGCACGAACGAACAAAAAAATGGTGAACACAACGTCGAACACTTTGTTCGCACGTGCGTACTACCCATTTGGTTGTTTAGGGATAGTGTTTGAATTTTTTGAATTTTGGATAGTGTTTGGAGAAATTATCGGCTACTTCACTAACCACTTGTAACGGTGAATCCATGGTTACTGTAGGGTTGAGCGCGAACACAAGTAGAACGGTGTTTGCAAGGTGTTCGACTATTCGCTTTTCTAATTTATGTCCACACGTGCGACCCAAATGTTCCATGATCGATGTTTGTGTTCACCAGCTATGATCGTTCGTGCGTACAGTTTAAACGTTGTAGATAATAAGTAAAGACAATTTCGACTCACTGTATGTTTATCCCGCACGGCCGGCTCGGGCTGCTTGCTGGGCAGTCCGTCCACAAACTTCCAGAGTCGCTTGCGCGCGTCCGGCGACATCCGGCCGGAGCCGGGCCGCAGCGCCGCGCCGAACGCGCTGTCCGGCGTCGACGGGTTCTTGTCGACTGAGGACCACACAGGGTATCAAATCACACGAGCCTGACAATCAAGGGGACTTCGGGCTTAAGAGTAACCCCACTGACATCAGTGCTGCCAATGACGGTCCGTGAAAAGATGAACATCTTAATATACCGAGATCGGCACTAATGTTGGGCTTCAGGTATACTCACAAGGGTCGGTAGGTGTCCGTATGGGGTCGGAGGGCATCTCCCCGCGCCGCACGGCCTGCAGGCGGCGCCGGGTGGTGGGGCTGAGTGCGGCCAGGTTGGGAGTCGATAGGGCGTCCTCTAATGTTGGGCTTCAGGTATACTCACAAGGGTCGGTAGGTGTCCGTATGGGGTCGGAGGGCATCTCCCCGCGCCGCACGGCCTGCAGGCGGCGCCGGGTGGTGGGGCTGAGTGCGGCCAGGTTGGGAGTCGATAGGGCGTCCTCTAATGTTGGGGTGCGTACTGCGCATTCACCACCTGGATAATGGAAGAATGAGGATAATCTAAAATGAAGCAGGTTTAGGTGGAAGCACTGAGGGGTCAAATCCAAGTACCTTTGAAACCACTGATGTTTATTATAGTTAATTTAACGGTTATTCATGCTTATCGATACTAACTCAGCGATTTGATTGATTTTATCCTTAACTAGCTGACCCGCGCAACTTCGTTTGCGTCACATTTTCCATTAATGCTCCGCTCCTATTTGTCTTAGCGTGATGATATATAGCCTATAACCTTCCTCGATAAATGGGCTAACTAACATTGAAAGAATTTTTCAAATCGGACCAGTAGTTCCTGAGATTACCCCCTACATACAAACTTACAAACATACAAACTACCTCTTTATAATATTATATAGGTAATTATAATTATATAATAATATAATATTAGTTTATATAGCTCTTGTCGCTGTGACAAACGAGTGGTAAATGAGTTCGCGCCAGCAGAGTAGCTAGCTATCGACCAGTAATCTGTCAGCGCTCGCAAATTAAAAGAACATTAGTAAGACAATACAAGTTTGTCCCGATAGGGTCTTATGGACGTTGGCAGTTGACAGGTTTAATGTATGTGTCTCTTTTACTCACACGACAACGATATATCTTTTGATTTTTTGTCTCTTTCCTCAGCGAGCAAAAATTCGATAGCTCATCGCTTCCTCGCCGGCGGTGAGACAAGTGCCCAAGGGCACGAGAGTTGTAATACTTATCATACCTTGTCTGGCGTCATCCTTCAGGTCTCCAACACGTTTGGGCGTCTCCTGCGAGTCGCAGCCCAGCAGGCCTTGTCTCGCCATCGCGATGTACCGGGATGCCGGCGACATCTCGTCCACATCTGAAACGTGTCAGCGATCAGAATATATAAAAGGAATTGCAACTGCGAAGCTGGAAATAGGATCGGTAAGTTTGATTTGATGCAGAACAACTTGCTGCTCTTGTCGCTAGCGCGGCAGAATTAGCTTTATCTATTTGACTGACCTTGACTATTCGAACTGAAGCTGGTATATTTGAAATAAAGAATTTTGTATTTGTTTATTTATTGATCAATTTATTTATTGCGCACTACCGTGGCTCTGGTCGTGCGTAATTCTTACTACGTTTATTATTATATACGCTTTTTTTTTTAATTTGAGCCCCAAAAGTACACAATATTTATTATTTTCATAACGCGTCCGTATTTGAGTCACAGAAGTTTACGTCTATCTCTCAACTGAATCGGGCCAGTGGATTCGGATAAAATTGGCTGAAACCGATGACTTCACGAGTGATCCTAAAAGGGTTCCATTTTATTTATTTATTTATTTAGACTTTATGCACAATAGTGGTACATGGGCGGATTTTCATACGGTGCGTTGCGTTCGTAACCCTAAAAATCACGTAAGAAAACCTTACCACCAGTTTCTCCCTCGCCGCGGTATAGCGGTAACAACTGGCGGTAGCATGGCGTTCTCTTTTTCCTTATCCGTGATGACGCATTTGATTGGCTTCCAAATTCGTTGTTAGAGGATGTAGACAAAAAAAAATGAAAATTCTGTCCTGCGCCCGCTAGATGGTGTTAGCAGTGACAACTTGCAAGCGCGATGGCCTCAGTTTGAATGAATTTACTTACCATTCAAACCAATAGATGGCGTTAAAAGCGTACTGTATTATCCGGCCGGAAAGCCGGGAAGAATGGAAAGGAGGAAAATAAATAAATAATATCACAAGAAAACCTTACCACCCTTTCCTTTAGGCGTCTGCTCCCTGCTACTGGGCACAGAGCCTCGCCGCGGTATAGCAGTCACAACTGGTGGTAGCATGGCGTTCTCCTTGTCCTTGTCGGTGATATCCGCAGTTATGTTAGGTGGTGGCTCCACGTCTTGTGGTTCCAGGGCAGGCTGAGGGTCAGGCTCGGGTTCTGGTACCTCCATAGCTTCCTGAGGCTCCTCTGTGGTTGGTTGAGGTGAAGGTGGTGCTACAAAAGGAAAACTTAATGATAGTTTACATGCCTTACAAACATCCAATATATTAATTCAATAATCCTGGGCCACCAAGATACAGGCTGTGCCCAGTTTGGGGCCACATGGCCACATGGAAAAACACATTTTGGCCCGAGTTTCCTGATTTTTCACAGCGTAGTGATTGTTATAAAATGTAATGTTATTTTTTGTGACAATAAGGGTCCATTTTCTTTACTCCTCCTTACCTTTAGTATCTCCCACAAGATGCGCCTTCTCGCTCACTCTCCTGCCCTCCTTCACACAGTCCAGCAGCCACGACGCCTGCACAGCGGGCAGGCCCCACTTTAGGGCACCTAAGTATTTGTCCCCCGTGGCTGTGGGACATATTAGGTGGGTGGAGGCCAGGGCATTCGCTGTGTTTCGTCTGCAGAATCGGAGCTGTGTACTGTGAATGGAGTGTAAAAACAAAAATGATTATTTTTTTTAAATTAATGTTATGATGAATACATTGTGTCTTCTTTACTCTCTGCGTTAATATTGTGCGATATTTTTATCATTTAAATGTAAAACGTTTTGGGAATACATTAATTGTGCGTACAGCTAAGGAGTGGAATTCCCTGCCTGAGTCTGTTTCTTGATAGCTACAACCTGGGAGTCTATAAGTCAAGAGTGAATAGGTTACTTCTTCCCGAAATTCCCACGGGAACGGGAAAAAGGGATATGCGCGTACGAAGTCGCGGGCAAAGGCTAGTAAAGTTATAATAAAGCTTTCCTGAATCGACTTCTACTACTTCATGAATCGTGATCTCTTCTATTGATGTTCACTAGTAATGAAAAACGGTTAATAATTTATTGTCCGGGTATTTAGGAAAGCGAATGTATTTACCATTTAGTTATTTTGTTAACATAGGTAAAAAATACAGATCTTATTTTTAATTACAAAGAAATTTTTGCAAATTAAAAGGAGAATGCCCACGGCACTATGGACAAATGTACTCAATTCAACATTGTTGTGTCTTCATAAAATAATCTTTAAAATACTTGATGGCATGTCTAAAAACTACCTCAAAAGATTTAACACAAACTACAATGGCATTTCTGAGATATTTACGAAAATGAAATTACTATTTTGAGGTTATGTTCGACCAAAAATTTGTTGAAAAAAGCTATTTAAAAGGGTCTGAATGGGTTTACGGGTGAGCTTGGTATCTTTGAAGCATAATTTGTGTAAAATCTGTAACGTTTTACCTCACCACGTCTTACTGATTTAGATTTTGCGCATTTTTAAATCTCATGCCCGCGTTTCATGAAATTGCAAAGCATGGAAGAAATCATTACTAAAATAGTCAATCGCTCAGTGTTATTTTCTAGATCCTACTCAAATCATAGATGTGGTAGGTATCATGAAATGGTCTTTGTAAGAAGAGAGGGAAGGTAACACAACACCAAATACAACAAATAAAATAATGATTATTTCTGAAACTTGTATTTTATTCTTCTAAAAATATGTTATCCAAAAATAGTGTTGGAACACTAACATTGTCATAACGTGCCCAGCTCAAATACCACACTATGCACATTACATGCACACAGCAACCTACAGTTCTCTACTATAGCGCGGCCTAATTTATCTCTTACATTTTCATCTTTATTTACTAAAATATAACTATAATATGTTCTACTAGACACATGCCTCGATTTTATTCTTCCTCTTACTAAATAATTATTAGTTCCCAATACTAAAATTCTGTGCAACTGCAATCTTAAATTATACTACACAAAATTCATTCATATCCTCGAATACACTTAAGTGATTGAAAAAAACAATCCTAGTAAATAAGTTAGTTTTTACCAAAACATCAGTAGAAGGTTTCTACCTATATAGGTTATGTTACAATCCGGTAACCCAACGTTGAGGTGAGGAACTAACACACAGACATGGATTGTACTTGTGTCCTCTAAGATTTGTTATATGGTACGTAAACATAAAGCGCAGTTCCTAACTAAAAAAATCCTACTACGTTAAAAATACAATATGCATTCGTTAAAAATACATTACCGGTGTTGGTGAGATCCAGACTCGTAAAATGTCCATGATGTTATTCGAAATCTCCGACAACACGCCTAAGTGGCGTTAATCTCAAAGAGCAGTTGAGACATTGCATCACAGTCGCACTCGCCATGATCACAACTCAAAAAGTCCGGCTTTTAGTAATAAACAATACACACGGTGCAGTGGCGTTAAAAATATGTTTATTTTCAATGGGTTGGCAGCAGTAACGGAGGAACTAAAAGGCTCGACTCGAAGCACAACGTACCAAAACCAGCAGAAATAACAGTATTGTATTGCAAAAATATGACAGCCGCGCAATAAACGTCAAATAAGGTTGTACCCATACTGATGAAATATCGATTTTTGATCGATTTCCGTAAACCAGCCCGTATAAAATATAACTTAGCGCCGATGTCGCCGTTTACAACCACTGATATTGATAATGCCAGTTATTACAACAATAAAAGATTGAACAATCAATACAAAATCGATATCATTTTATTTTATGTAGGTAGGTACGCACATTACCCGCAATAGAAAAAATGGACATCCCTAGTATTGACAGTCGGTAGTAAAAAATGGCGTACGTAATGTCGGAAACATAAAAGTACTAATTATTTTTCAAAAAATTATCCCATTTTAAATATCAATCAAAATCTTTTTTAAAAATATATTTTTATTTTAAATATTTCATGCCGTTCAAGGTTTTGAGACACAAGTAATTTATCAAGAGTACTGTTCATGGGCAATCTCTTTTATTCAAATTGTTTGAAAAATCATGCATAATCATGGTATTAAATTAGAAAATTAATTGATCACAGTCGCCACAAGAAAAGCCTATGAAGCAAAATATAAGCGGCAGCAAAAAGACCCACAACGCCATCTATTTCGTCAGCAGTGAACTACTAACCAAATCGTGCATCGCGGTATCAGAGTTCTGCGATTTGAACATAATTATACAACAGTTTGAATATCCTATCGGCTAGTTGCCCACCGGACGCAACAACCATGCAATCGGAGGATCCCCCTTTTCAATAGGCTTGTGTCCTGAACAAATCTAATTAGTCCGTCAGTTATATTATCAAAAAATTTTTGACCTGTGTTTTTTCTTTTGTTACGGGAACCAAAATTGACGAAGTAACGACGCTTTGAAAATTCTCAATACGTCACACCTTCGCATAATTTTTAGTGAGTCGTGACGTCACGAGCGCACACTCCCGACTTTTGATGCGTTTTATCTTTGTCAATATTCATTGATTTACAAAAACAAAAAATACGTGTCCATTATTTTTCCTAACTGACAGACTAAATAGTTTTGCAATTTGTGGATGATGAAATCTAGCCTATTGAGGTTTGCGGCACTTTACTCTCAGTACCGCATACACACTATAAATTTTATAAAAATGCAAAATCTATCCTTCAATTACGGCTCGAGAAGAGAGACAGACATGTAATTTTTTCACGATTCCTATCGGATGGTATATGTGAGTACTGACGTGGCTCCTAGCAGCTTGGCCAGCTCGTCGAGGAAGGCTCTCTCGACGCCGCTGTAGGTGCTGAGGCTGGCCACCACTCCGGTCAGAGGGCCGGGAGGCGCGTATGTCACTCGCACGGGACGGTGGTAGTACTGGATGGGCACGAGCTCTTGTTGGGAGAGGCAGTCTTTCTGTAAAGAGAAAAAGTATTTTGAATTGGATGCAGAACAAGCAAAACATCCGTCAAAAGTTACAGCAGCCAGAGAATTTTCGTTGGAGAAACTGGGCTTTAGGCCGCGGAGTGGTAACGGCGGTAGCGATGCATATAGCGAAAGCGCAGACCCAGTCACGAAGCCAGCGGAAAGTATGCGCGGCGCTAGAGCAGCGTAGACAGCTACGATATCTTTGTGAAATAAAATTTTGAAACGTCGTTCGTTATCATCATCTGATAGCCTTTTCCCAACTATATTGGGGTCGGCTTCCAGTCAAACCGGATTCAGCTGAATACCAGTATTTTACGTGGAGCGGCTCCCTACCAGACCTCCATGACCCATTAACTGGGCAACACGGTACTCCTTGGCAAGACTGGTGTCAGATTTTCTGGCTTCCGACTATCCGTAACGACTGCCAAAGATCTCCAAATAACAGCCAGGACCGACAGCTTAACGTGCTTTCCGAGGCACGGAGGAAACTCGGAATGTTAAGATGGTCACCCATCCACTGACCAATCTCGGCAAGCGTTGCTTAACCTTGAAGATCGATCTGTGCGGCTGTAATTATATAGCCACGAGCTCCTCCAAAACGTCGTTCGTTAAAAAGCAGAAAATAAAATGCTCAAGACTACGTCAATGTACAGCGACGCTCGCCACGCCGCCGTCACCGCGCGCCCGCTGGCTTCGTATCCGCAGCCTGTGTCATCGTTTGCGGACAGCCTACATGTCATCAAACACAAGCGATATCCACTCACCACCCAGAACACAGTGACGGCCTCTGCCCCCTTAGTGACGAGCTCGTCCTCATCGAAGTCGAGCGGCACGAGCGCGTGCGAGCCGGCCGCCCCGGGCGCCGCCAGCGCGCCGCCCGCCGCCGATATCTCGGCGCCGATCTCACAGATGGCATCCTCGTCTAGGCCTTGTACTTCGATCTTTATTCCTGGAATTATTGGTGTGGTATTAAATTTTTTCCATTCTTCACGTTCACGGTCACAATACGACCGGGCTCCAGAGTATTCTCTCTCTAATATACCTTCTTTCCCTACCTGTATAAATTATCCTCTCTCCCCCTCTGTTTCTCTCTCTCTGCTCCCCTCTCTGTCGCTGCCATTCCTTCTCTATTTCTAACCTCCTTTCTCTATAGCTTCCCTTCAAACTCCATATCTACCCCTTTCTCTATCACTCCCGTTCTCTATCCATATCTACCCTTCTTTCTCTATCGCTCCTCGTATTTCTCTATCTCTCCCCATATTTATCTATCGTTCCTCCTATTTCTCTATCGCTCTCCTCCTCTCTCTATCTCTACCCTCCTTTCTCTATCGCTACCTATATTTCCTATCACCCCACTCCTTTCTTTATCACTACTCTTCTCTCTCTTTCTCTAACCTCTTTCTCTATCCCCCTTTTTTTCTCGATCTTACCTCTAAATATCTGTTCGATCTCCTCGGTGGGATCCTCTGCATCTTCAGTGACGTCAGGCTGATTCTCCGCGGTCACGGTCACGTTACGAGTGGGCTCAGGAGTCTTCTCCCGCTCTGGTTCTACGTGTTCTGATGATCGGAAAATAAAATTATAAGAAAACCAATTCTGACTGCGGCGGCAGGTTGCGTTTGCTCATCCCCCGGATAGCAAGCGCCGGCTCTAGCAGCAACTTGCGGGCGCTCGACTTGGCTGGAGTATCGTTTTTTTTATTGGGAAGCCCGCCACATGTTTTCAACCACGCCAACTTGTGAAAGCCAGAAACAACAGAGACGACCACCAGAAAATCACAGAGTGCATGAAGCTTGATGAGTCCCGGAGAAACGATACAACTCAGAGAAGTACAGCGGAGGAGTAGGAAAAATAAAGAATTTCCACTTCCTTTAGTGCTTGTTAGGAACTAAAGACTTACGGCTTAAATAATGATTGACTAGCTCATCCTGAGGCTCTTCCACCTCGGGCATCGGCGGCGGCAAGTCGAGCGGGCCTCGCCGCAGCAGCGCCAAGTTGCGCTTGCTCATCGGGGACGCCGCCTCCAGTCTCGGCTTGCGGGCGCTCGACTTGGCTGGCGTACCCGGGGCGGTTTCTATTAAGAACTAAAGAATAATGTTTAAAAGTTGGTGATATCTTGGAATAATTACAAGTAAGAAGCCATCACTGTAACAAACTACAAAAAGTTCCAAAAAAAGGTCACTATTCTTCATTCAAAAGTACAGCTCGCAGCACGGCGAGCATGACATAGTAACGCTACAGTACGATTCATAGATCTTTGCCTATGCGAAATACGTCACGATTGGTTGCGCAGGATGTCAATTTGACAAGAAACATTGAACAGCGCATGCGCGGATAGGTCGCGCATGCGCCTTCTCGCACAGCATAGCGGGTGTAATGGCGTCTCAGTCGCTCGTATACGTTCGATGTATTCCTTGTGACCCGCTTACTCAATGCAATACGGCTGTTGATTCGAAAAGTGTTACACGTTGTTATTGTTTTAAATTATTTATTTTGTTTATTTCTTACTGTTTGATTTGTGTGTTTTGTGGTAGGTATATTTTTTTTGTGTTACTTTTTATTGTTACTGGTTGTGTTTCTTACTTGTATATAATACAAAACGTTTAAATCAGGAAATATTCTAACACTTGTTTACGTGATTGCACAAGCGCGGTCGTCACTAAAACCTAACTTCTGAGCGGGAAAAATCAATAAATCGTACTGTAAATATACAACACTCACCTGCGCCTCGTCTAGCGCTCGGCCCGCCTGCACGCTGCTCACGAGCCAAAGCGGCGACAGTACTGGCACGGCGGGCAGCTCACGCAGCACGGCGAGCGCGGCGCTAGTGCTGGCGGCGACGGCGTGCGTGACGCGCGGGTGTGCGGCGTCGTACCGCACGCCACCGCAGCGCGACACGCAGGCTGCGGCACGCTCGCGGGCGATGCCTTCCAGACCGGTTACCCAGATCTAATGAACAGGAATCACTACATATTTAAAAAAAAGTCGTTGCTGGTTGCATAGATGGCGTTGCGCTTCTTTTTGTTGCGATGTAGATTTTGCTACGATGGTTTTTCTTGTTATAATTATACTAGATGACCCGCGGAACTTCGTCTGCATCACATTTTCCGCTCCTAAATAATATTGCAACAAAAAATTGATATGTAAGCTACCCTATCTTTCAAGTTGGATCAAACTGCACCCGGTGTGCAAATTTGATTAAAATCGGTTAAGTAGTTTAGGACTCCTTCGCGGACAAAAAACGTGACACGTGATTTATATATATTAACCGGTTCACAGTCCCATGAACCACATGTGGTTCATGCTGATTGTTTAACTATTGTGTCTGCTTTGCGGACAGTGAATGTGTTAAGATTACGATGTTTAAAGGGAGGAGTTCGTGGCTAAATAATAACAGCCGCACACGATCTTCAAGGTTAAGCAACACTTGCCGAGGTTGGTCTGTAGATGGGTGACCATCTTAACATACCGAGTTTCCTCCGTCCCTCGGAAAGCACGGTAAGCTGTTGGTCCCGGCTGTCATTTGGAGATCTATGACATTCGTCACAGATAGTCAGAGACCAGCAAATCTGACACCAGTCTTGCCAAAGTGTACCGTGTTATCCAGTTAATGGGTTGTGGGGGTCTGGTAGGAAGCCGCTCCACGTATAGTACTAGTATTCAGCTGAATCCAGTTTGACTGGGAGCCGACCCCAATATAGTTAAGGAAAGGCTTGGCAGACAATGTTTAAAATTATCCCGTGACATGTATTTGGTTTGTAGGCCTGCTATGAAATGAATAATATTGCAATAAAAGTTATGGTATTATGTCACACCAAAATACTCAGGACATTTCATTAATTTATTTTGTATTTTACGAAGTAAATAACTGGTCTCACTCACACAGAATCCATCAAATATAGGTCCAGCCTTCTTGATGAGACTCATGTCCAAGTTTTCAAACGCCGTCAATATTTCTTTGTCAATGGACACATCAGTTTTCTTCGTATCTTGTGTGAACTGAAATAAATACTTAAATTATAACTTCTATTTTTAGTTCTGAGACCAACATAATAGAAAACATTAAGTTAAAGCAAAGTATTGCATCTTATTCTGATGGTTATTTTGTGGTTAGGTCTGTCTTCTTTACTAACTTGATAGACTTCATTTGACTGCTATGAAATACGTCAATAATACTTTAGAGCAGTACGATCGGTGAAAAAAATAAATAAAAGGTGGAAAACCAGAGAAGATATACAATTTTGAAGTCATTCTTCTATCTTTGTCACACAAAATGTCGTTTGTACTGTAGGCTAATTCACGTAACTAAATAAGTGCTGTTGCAATGCAGTTTAAGTTACATTTCGATCAAAACAACGCTTTTCGTATTCTCTACCGCTGTCAGACACGCTCGCGTCAAGTGCGCGTCACGCGAGCGCAATAATGGCATTCCACTGTTGCGCGTCTTTGTTGTGTGTTTCGGAACGCAACGTGATCGGTATTCTACTATTTGTTTGACGTCCCAAAATAACAGCTTATAAGCTTAAGTTTAATTTCTAATATTATAATAACGTCTATATTCATTGAAATTTTTTTAACGTCTATATATCTCTACCGTCAGTAAGTTTGGTAGTTTGGTTGTCGTGCAATTGACGTGCAGTTCACGCGCAGTTCAAAGATTACAAGAATACCGTTTATCACTCGAACTTAAACTTAATTGCAACTGCACTAAAACTTAATCGGTGCGTCATAACATTACGTGAATTAGCCCTCTGGATGGCTTCAATAGGGCATGTAAAAAATAATTACTATCTGTGCAGTACATCTAAAAAAATAATAATAATAATAATACTAACAGTGAAAATACAATCAAAATTACTCGAAAAACAAGCGAGATATAATTATTTTAAGAAAATATATCTGTCCCTCTCGCGAAAACGCTGTTTTCTATGGCAGCTTTATAGGCGTCATGAACTTTGACGTCACAGTCCATATCGGACTTCTCTATCTAATTGTAATCTTGGAAACTTTATAACTTCATCGCTGATGTAGGTATTAAAAGCTAATAATTAGTATTTCATTTTACAAATAAAAAAATTGCATGCATATTCCCTATTCAATATGGCAGTACTTGTGATTGACGTCACACGCCATGAGTGCTGTCTCTGTATTTTACAGAGTTTAAAAACACTGACAACGTCGCCATTTTGTAAACCTATTTTTTACTGCATCTTGTCTGCTCTCTAGTTTTTGAGAATACTAATAAAAAATACAGTTAGGGTATTTGAGTGGATTTTGATTGTTACAATATTCTAAAAAATTAGCCATACCTTCATTTTACCAGACATCATAGTTGCATCTGCCGATCTTGTTTCGTCTACAAAATTGCTTGGTGGTCTTACATTTGTAATACGAGAAAAGTTTAAACCTGTAATTAAGGAACAAAATTATTCATCTTCCATTGTTTGCACGATATTTGACTAAATATGCAATTCTATTGCAGGACATATAATTTAGTTGCTGGGAATTCCATTGCTTAACACACAACCATATTGTATGATAAGCCATGGAATTTCCTCAACATACAATTTTGTTGCCAAACGACATATTGTATGACTGTCTGCAGGACATCCAATTTTATTGCTCAACATTTAATTTCATTGCCCGACATACAATTTCATTGCTTGACATACAACTTGACTTACATTACAGGACATAAAATGAATAGCATGTCAAAAACAAATCTAAATTAAATTTCACGCTGTTAAATTTTTGTATAACTCACTCATATCTGGCAATCGCGATTCAGCAAGAGGTGACGACGTCGATGCGCCGGCGACTCTGTATTTAGCAAGCGGTAACGCTACGCCCTTGACCGCTGAATCTTTCACCCATGACGGTAAGACCACCGCCTTACCGTACTCTAGGGCGGCTTTATATTTCTCACTCCCAATGCCTTCTCTATAAAAGATATAAAAGATTACAATTTTAGAAGCTTTTACTATGTAATACAACCTATATCTTAAAGCTGTGATTGAGATGACGAGAAGCTCGTGGCTAAATAATAACAGCCGCACAGGTCGATCTTCAAGGTGTGGTGTGGATGGGTGACCATCTTAACAAACCGAGTTTCCTCCGTGGCTCAGAAAGCACGTTAAGCTGTTGGTCCCGGCTGTCATTTGGAGATCTTTGGCAGTCGTTACGGATAGTTAGAAGCTCGAAAATCTGACACCAGTCTGAGGTCTGGTAGGCAGCCGCTCCACGTAAAGTACTGGTTTTCAGCTGAATCTGGTTTGACTGGAAGCCAACCCCAATATAGTTGGGAAAGGGCTAGGCAGATGATCTTAAAGCTGTGATAAAAATTTATGAGTGGCAGAAAATCTAGAGTTCTTCACTTTCTTACAATTCAAGTGGATAATAGATTTTCGCAAATTTTGCGTTATCTGCGTGATGTAATGCAGCGCAGTTTTCAATACCAAAATAATATCAATGTTGCCCACAAAGACGTAATGTAGAAAAATTAATATTACTGTGAGACCTTATCCTAGATCAAAACGAAATAGTAACATAAATTATGAAATAACAACTACAGTATACTAACTTGGTCAGCACCACAACATCAGTAGTCTCACTCTGGAAAGCCCCCGAGAATATCCCTCCTTTCTCGTGAACTAGCTTCATAATCAACTGTTTATCCTTCTTAGGGATCCCTGAAGTGGTCACTTGGAGGTTGGTGAAGGGAGGCAGTCGGTGGACGAGGAAGTCTGGAGAGGAACCACTAACGTTGAGCCTGAGGGACGTCTCCCAAACCGCCTCGATCCAGGTCATAGCCATCACTGGTATGCCTTTTTCTACTGATTTCTGGAAAAATATACGAAGTAGTGACCAAACAGAAGGTTTGTATAAAATTATTTTCAGGACTCTAATTAAAAATTAAAATAAGTAGAAACCAGCTGCATTTGTAATGCCTACAAGAATGGCAATTTGAAAGTTGTTAGAAGTTTGAAAACGTAGATTTAGCACCCTAGCTAGTTTTTTCTAATAAAAGCATGAACTTTTTCTCATAGTGCTCGTTTACGGAGACGCGGGGTGTCGGGTGTCGAGTTTCATGTGCAGTGACGCGGCCCGCACTAAATTCAAACATACAGCGTTGTATGAGAGCGTTTACGGAGAAGCGATTTTATAAGCGTTTGTTTGAAGTGCAGGCGGAGCCCGAGGGGGGGAGGGGGCGTGGCGTTGAACGCGGCGTTCGCACACCCTACGGCCCGCGCAACACTCTGCTTCTCCCTAAACGAGCACTTAGAGGTTACAGGCTTTAAACTACTACTTACAACATATTTATCGGATAGGACAGTGTCTGAAACTAAATGTGTCGTGTCATCTGTTAGAACTGTGCTGTAAATGCCTCCCATCCAATGGACCTTTCTCTTTATTTCCTCCTGCAAACAAAGGACATAATTTAGTAAGACTAAGGATAGATTAAAAACTTAAGTTTTTTTCTAGTTTTGACTCAAAAGAGCAAAGACACAAAATGAGTAAATTTTTCTATTAAGGCTGAGAGCCAGCAATAATTGAACATCAAAGTTTTACAGTCTCTTAAAATCATCCCAATCCACTTGCTACACTATTTGTTGAGAAGAAGTGGCGTGGCAAAATCGATAGCAACTTTCAGCAAGCACTTTCTTATATAAATATGCAATAATGGTCATTGACCCACAAATATTAACTGACTTTCTTAACCTGTCAAGCACCAAGCACGCAAGACAATGAAAGACAATACTATTTGGCCCCAATTGGGACATGCAAATGTTTTATTTTAGTCTATTCTCTAGTAATGAAAAATAGTTCATAATGTATTGTTCTCGTAGCTATGAAGCTTTATTAGGGATACACTGCAATGTAGGTTATCTGGCGCCACCCATAGCAAACTTAGTTAAGATGATTATTGTTCTCATTTTATTGAAACCATTTTATTTCATGCTAAAAAAAACAATATTATAAACCAATAACAAAGTTATGCCAGTAACATGTAGAAACCAAGTCAAGTACCTTCTGCGCCTTTGTCAATCCACTTGCAGTGACCACCAGACCTCTCATAGCTATTGTGAAGACAGGTTCTGGACCTGAGGGTATTGGAGTACCTTCCATCAGACAGCATGATAGGCAGCGAGGACCAACCAACCTGAGAATGAGGGGTATTAGATTTAGGATGTCACAACAGAGAATCATACCAACTACACTCATTTTATACAGAGGACTATATAATACTAGAAAAGATCAGGGATCCTTAACAAACCAGTAGCTCGGACGAAGTTGTGTGTGATGTGCTAGTTATAATTATTTCTTTTTCAAACTGTTAGGCATATGTTTGACCACTATCTCACATGATGGTAAGCGATGATGCAGTCAACAATGAAGCACACTTGCCTAAAAGTAACCTATTCACACTTGACTTGAATAGATATTACAACTTAACCCTTACAATCCTAATCTTATCAAAATTAGAGTGAACAGGCTACTTCTGGGTTAGTTCGCTCCATCATAGACTTTATCTTTGTCATCGCTGACCCAGATTAGAGTCAAGAGCAAACCAACCACAAATAAAAAAATATAACTATTATTTATTTGAACTTTATTGTGCGGACTTAATGTTACAAGGAATTCTCTACTATGTGTAACAGGCTTGGGACTGGTATACAATCTAAGTAGCCTTAGCCAGTGTTATGCCAAGAACAACAATTAGAATAGAGCTGGATTATTTATATTGCACAATGAACAAGAATGCATTGAATGAGCATTTAACTGCATAATTACCTTTTCTTAAGCAACAATCTTCAGGTAAATCCATGTCTACTACAAAACTATTCCAAATTCCAAGAAAATTTGTGTATTCAAAATCATTAAACTTACAAACACTTAGTAGCCTGCAATTTTTCAAAGAGTGTTCCTTCAAACTCGTTCAGCACAAAAACGTCTCTCTTTGTGAGTCCCTCAAACTTTATCCACTTGCTCTCATGCACCCATCGTGCTTGAAGACCTCCGCCACAATGTTGTTCACATGTCTGTAGGCATAATATAAACAGACTGTTGACTAAAATAATACTTTTCAACATACTATTGAATGATAATCTCTTTTTTTTTTGCTTGGTTACTTTGGAGTCCTAGCTTGATGTCTAATAGCCTATAGCCTTCCTCAATAATTGTGCTATCAAATGAAAAAAATATTTTTCACAACCAATTGTTAGTTCCAAAAATTAGTATGTTTAAACATTCAAAAAAACTCTTCATCTTTATTTATTTGTATAGAAAATATTTACTTTTATCTACTGTTGAATCAGCAACTGAATTATCAGCCTGGCAGTTTAACAAAGAAAGATATTTTTTGAGGCTTTGTCTAACCTTGCCTTACCTATGGGCTTTTTTGTCTGAAATAAATGACTATTTTTTTTAAGTTTCATTTCAGTACTAATGCAAGACAGATACTGAAACTGGGTCTACTAAACCCAGACCTTCTTGAAAATGTAAACAAGTGATAAACAAATGATGCGTTGGTTGTTTGTACCAAGAAACGAGTTATTCAAGGTTTTATTAATGTACATAAAACGATAAGATATCGTTGTCGGTGGCAACGATTTAAATCAATGATAAAACTATCATTAGAAGGCCATTATATTTCAATGGCACTCCGTAATCTGTAGTACTTTTCTGGTTTATCATAAGTTTTTAGCCTTAGAGTAAATTAGTAGAATACTTTAAGGAGAAACATTTAAATCTTACGACAAAAGCGAGTTGCATGTCCTCCGAACATTCATTGTCAGATCGGCAATCTTTCGGTATTATGAACGTAACACTTATTTCTTCAGTCATTTTTATAAGCTTTCTCGATGATCAAAAACACAAATAGCATACGAATATTAGTATTTATTCGTGAATTACATCCTCGTCCAAAAATAATCAACTTTTTAACCTCAACGAGACTTGTTTACAAAATTTTTGAATGAACTGACTCAATGTGAACGATGTGAACTGAACTAAAAACGATTTCAATGAATGAATGACTTTCAAAGCCTGTGTTGCCACTTTTAATTTACAGCGATGCAATCGTCTAATCCACGGAACAGAAAAAAATCCGTTCCGTGGTCTAATCTATCTTCCCAAAGAGTAAAATAATAATAATCTTCCAATCTTCTCGAAAATCTCGTGTTTGATATCGTAATACTCTGAAACGGCTTGATCATTTTTCATGGTTTTTTGTGTGTTATGCTGAGATTAAGTCGTGGGTTTTAATTTAATTAATAAATATTACGGTAAAACAACGTTTTCCAGGTCAGTAAGTGCCGTAGACTCTGTCTACGGTTAGTAAACTAAATACTAAACCAGCAATCGCTTTGTTTGCACCGTTTTGCTATGATGAGAACTTAGTTGTGAGGCGGTGGTGGAGGTATGGTCGCCAAGATTCAAGCTGCTTTCAGACTACGCTTTAATATAAAGAGTATTCTATTCTAATCTATTATATTATATTCTATTCTATTCTAATTTAATAGCCAGTATAAAGCTCATAGCACAAAAATATCACGCACCATACATTGTTACGGACACGTTCACGTCTGAAAGCAGCTTCATGTGTCTTTGATGTCGACATCTTTCAGACTATCTTGTTTGGATGCGCCGCAGAACCGGTTTTACGAGTGAACTAAAAACGTACAAAATAGAACTATGAAAATAATCTGTTGGTCTAGCATGGGCTGGCATCACTGCAATTGAGTGAAGTATTGGTCCATGGTCATGAAAAAAAAAGTGAAGTATTGGCTACCATCAGCTACCATCTTTCGAATGTATCGTTCAAAAAATAAAAAGAACACTTCTCCTCGGAACTGTGCTCGGCAATCCTTTCATTATCCACAAACCGTGGGATGCTGGCCAGCCAAGAGTCCAAGACCAAGTGTCGTTTCAGTGAAATAATTCCCCAGCCTATGGTTTAATAGCAATCATACTGTAAGCAGCTGGATTTTGACATGTTTCTTCCTGAAGCAGCTGAAGTCAGAACTATTTATAATATCAATGAGTCAGAATCATATCTCCACATACTTATCTCATCATAACAAATATACTGTATACATAGCATTATAGCAAATCTACTGTACTGAGAGAAAATACTTCATTTGGTTCAAAGTCAACAATAATTATTTACAACACCATTTATTTATTTTTACATTTACATCCTACTAATTTTATAAATTTATCCTACTAATCCATACCATCCTACTAATTGCTATACAATTTTTGTTTAAAAACATACCAGCATATTCAATGTGGGCACTGCGCCATCATGTTACCTCATCACATCGAGGGTTCTGTTAAAACTAGATTCATCAAAGTGCAGGGAGCAGATATGCCACATTTTATGTCTATGGTTTATATTTTTCTTCTATCCATTTATTTTTGAAAATTTCATTTCCAGGAAATCTGTGGGTTAATAGCATTGCAATGTATTTTACACACTTTATCAATATAATAATATCGATACTTATCGTATGCGATGCGAACATCGCACATCACTAACTAAGACATAAAAATTTTATGTAAACAATACAACGAAATTAAGAAAATAATAACGTAATAATAAGCCATACAAATATGACACAGGTTTCAATAATCTTTAAAAAGATCATCTGGTAACAATACATTACACAAAATTCTACAATATTCAACTGGATTAGTGAAAACTAGTAACTAACCTGTGCAGAGTCAAATTAGTCTGATTTTTGTTATTCCTCGCACCATACTGTATTATGCAACACGATGGCATGATTTTTCTTTTATTTTCCAAAGCCAGAACACAAAAAAAAACCTAGCTTTCGACGTATTTATCTTTAAAACAACGAAAATAATAAAAGCAAACAACTGTTTGACAGCTCAACTACCATAAAACCACAGAGTACTTTGGGCACCTAAAATGGCGACCGGCCACGCAAAGGCATGATTTTGACGTCACACAATAGGGTTGCGAAATTTAGTACTTGGCAAACATATACATGTCTCTTTTTTCATATGCAGCTCTTGGCTAGTTAAAAAGAGACAAAACGCTTTTTGACATGTTTGCGTCGATATGATAGATATTTGTATAACTGTTTATTTCTATAGTCAAACGTTTCAAGTCCATATGATTTATACTTCAGTGCCATAAAACCACAGAGTACTTTGGGCAACTAAAATGGCGACCGGCCACCACCGGCCACGCAAAGGCTTGATTTTGACGTCACACAGAAGGGTTGCCAAATTTAGTCCTGGGCAAACATATAGATGTCTCTTTTTTCATATGCAGCTCTTGGCTAGGTAAAAAGAGACAAAATGCTTTTTGACATGTTTGCGTCGATATGATAGATATTTGTATAACTGTTTATTTCTATAGTTAAACGTTAGTCCATGTCAGTGAGTTAAATCGATAAAAAAAAATACGCCGTGTCCCCCGAAGGGGGAGAGACACACAAACAGTCACATTTAAAAATTAAATTATGTTGATCAAGTTTCCGAACGAAACAGTTGGCTTGTAAGGCTTGGCACATCACATCACAGCTGTCATTCTAGTTAAATAAATCGATAAAAAAAAATACGCCGTGAAGAGGTTATAAAAATGTGAGATGTTCTAATTTCTCTATACTATTTAAGTAAAAGTGATAGAAAAACTTTAAAATGTTGTACGACGAATTTAAACCAATTGTGGACCTAGTGCTCAACAACTGGACAGCGTTGCAGCTCGCTGTTGAACATGGAATGGGAGCGCCCGGGGGTGAAAAGGTACCTAATATCTTCGAAATTATTCATTAGAGTTAATATAAATAATTAACCGTAAGACAGAAAGCGCACCCTTTAAAACGTCTGTGCATACTACTTTCGTTAACATTTTTAGGAATTTATGTAGTAGATCAATAATGTACGCTGCATTTTAAAACTCCTAAAATTACCCTATGACCATATATTAATATTATAATTAAGAGTAGAGTATTGTATCTTCTCTTAATTTAATATAGAAATATATAATCTAATTTCTGAAGTTCTCTATATTGTTTTTGTTAACTGATAGGTCCTGTTAATTTCTAAACATCTGAGCGTTAAATGGATCATGTTATCACATGCCTTGTAGCTTTAGTCGAAAAACTTATTGTAATAAAAATTGAGAGTCACCAGTACAATTATAAATTATGTTATTATCATCTTTTTAATTTTAATTTAATGACTTATCACTAGACAGAAAGGAGTACCTCTTTTCTAGAAGTTGTTTATAAGGGCAACAGTGCTATTCATTAGATATGATGCCTAGACCACGTTTTAGGAAGTTTCAGAAGTTTGTATAGAGTTTATTTAACTCTGAAAATAAATATCAATATTTCACTTCATAAAAGCATGTAAAAATAATCTTGTTTATAATCTCTCCTGTGCAAGTGTATCAATATATCAAGCAGCTCTAAAGCTTTTTTCTTCAACATCAGTTGTGTGTGTTTGAATTATAAAACTGGATGTTTTTTAATTCCAGTCCCGGATTGACACAAAGTATCCCTTGAATCTAAACAGACAGTCCTGTGTTGGGCATGCATGGAGGCAGAAGAACCACTCACATATGTCATGTATGTATGTGACTGTTCCCTCTGCCTCCATGCAAGGATACCTTCTAGCTTCACTGAGTTTCCTTACTGACTTCCAGGACAAACTGTTACCCCACTGTTTCTGAATAGAAGTGGTCAAGTTGGCCATTGCCCACACTCAATAGTCCACCATAAGCATAGAGTGCAGAAACCAAATCCCAATATATAAAAAGATCCCTGATAGAACCGATTTTAAACTTTAATTGTATGGTTATTACGGTTTATTTTAATTTACGAACAATTAGAGCGCCGGGCGAAACGCCGGGACTCATAAGTTAAATCTGAATAACTATAAACAATGACATTAAATACATTTTCTTTACATTATAGACAGCCCAACTGATGTCAGTCTACATAGCCAGATACTGTGTTGAAAATGTGGTAGACAGAGATGAATTGATTGAGGTTATAGAAGATCTGATGGATGAGGAGTTTGAAACTGTCTGTCATGATGACTCACCTAAAGGTAAATATAAATTATGTGCTTCCTTGAAATGCATCTTCAACATACTAGGCTGATCAAAAAATAACGATAATCGGTTATGGGTTGTAACGTGAAAATAAAATAGCCCTTAGCCTTCCTAAAGAATTGGGATATCAAATGCAAAAAATAAGAGTGAAGAGGCTCCTTCTGGGTAAGCTCACTCCATCATAGACTTTGCCTCTGTCAACTCTGACCTAGACAGAGTCAAAAGTCACAAATTTTGAAATCCGATTGGTATTTCCAGAGATTTAGCATGTTCAAAGGTATACAAAAACTCTTTAACTGAAAATATTAACCAATTATATCATTAATTTTGCATCAGCCTCCTATGAAAATATACCTCATAATAAGTACAACATAATAAAAAGATTAATTGTACTACTTAAAGCAGACCCCACCCACACTCCACAATTTTATATTTCATTTTCAGAAGTAGCAATCCTACTGCTACAGTTTCTAAATCTTCTAAAAGAAGGTCAACATGATGAACTTCGAGCTAGGCTCGATGCAATGCCAAAGTGCCAGAAATGGCTCAGTCAGCCGATACATGAATCAGTACCACCACAAGTAAGTTTAGTCAACCATAACTATGCTATATCAGTTTCATAATGATTTTTGGTCACAGAGTAGTAACTAAATGGAGTTTTCACTCTTTAAGAAAATCTGTCATTGAATAACTAGCAACCTGGCACGACTGTGACGCTCATCATCATCCATAGCCTGAATTCGCCTACTGCTGAGCATAGGTCTCTCTATTCTTGTGCCGATCCCCACGTTTGACTTTTGTGTGCCAGCCTCATCCAGTTATTACTCGCGATGGCAACAATGTCGTCTGTCCATCTCGCCACCGGACGCACACTTCTTCCAGTCCGCGGAAGCCACGTCACCGCCTTACTCCTATCATCCTACGTATTGTGACGCCAATTGTTACGAACAAATATTGTAACTAACACACACACACACACACTAACTTAATTATGGACTAATAGTCTGAAATAAAGATTTATTTATTTTATTTTATTTGTGCAGGACAGCCGCATACATAGTCTTAGGTTTATAGTAAATTATTCGTGTTAATTTTAAGTTATCGAAATACCGTTAGTTAGCAACATATGTTTAGAAAGTAGACAGATGCAAGGGACAGTTCGATCTTTCAAAACGTTTGGGTCACATTGTCATAATTGTAATTTTACTTTATTACCGACCCCTTTGGTTAAAGATCCCTTGTTTTGAGAAAGTTTTATGTCTGCCTATTAACAGAGCGGTGTATTTGTCTCCAATATTTATTAACGTCCGGCAACAGCTAAAGATCCCTTGCTTGCATTATGTTGTGAAAGTTTTATGTCCGTACCTATTAACAAATGGTGTATTTGTCCCTAATATTTTTAACGTCCGGCAATAACCCTTTTGTGAACCGCGCCGAAAATGTTTTCTTATTTTGTGAATAAACAACCGTAGTGAGTACCGTTCTACCCCCACTAACTGGGGTGAAACTGACGCCAAAGACCCTAAAAGAGGCCCGTGGGCCAAAACAAATCAGTTCCTTTTCATACGTCAGTTCCTCTATATACAGAGTTACTCTAGGTAGTCCTATCTGCTACGAGACAGAGGGCTTGGCGCAGTAGGGACCGTACTCGCTACCATCGACAGTTGAAAAAGTATTTTCATTTAAGTACTTCCAACGCGGTAGCACCTTCTTCACAGTGACAGCGTCTTGTCGCCTTTCAACCCTCCAATCCAGCAACTTGTACGACCCATCGTACAAATTATTATAGTGTCAAAACAGATTGTTCGGTTTGTTTGAACTTTCAGGAACTCACAAACTTTTGAAAATTTTTATTATTTATTAAAACTTTACGCACAAAAACGTACAAAATATGCGGACTTAATGCCTGCACTGTAACGGAGCTACATGGCAAAAACTAGTATGGTTCCTAAGAACCACGAGATTTGAGCCTCGAGAAAAACC
Source organism: Ceramica pisi (assembly GCA_963859965.1). Classification (NCBI taxonomy): domain Eukaryota; kingdom Metazoa; phylum Arthropoda; class Insecta; order Lepidoptera; family Noctuidae; genus Ceramica; species Ceramica pisi. The sequence goes on from OY982530.1 coordinate 4,721,119, forward strand.
AGTTAAAACTAATTTACCAAATCTTATTCCAGTGTCATGGGAATCCAGATGACGTATCTACAGACAGCAGCGGTGAAGAAGATGAAGGCCCAGACAATAACATGAACGGCGCAGCAGGTTCCTCATCCAACAAATACCGAGGACCAGAACCAATGGATGAGGACGGAGACCCAGGGTGGACAGTAGTGCGATCGAGGCGAAGGAATTAAACATATTGTTTAGTTTTTAGCCAAATTTTGTTCATGTTTGAGCTGCTTGAATTGTTATAAACATATCTGGTAGCTTTTTAGTCTAGCTAGTTTGTTGGTGCTGCGCAAATCTTCGGGAAGCGTATTTTTATTGCGTTGAACTTATATCAGCTTTATGTACAATTAAATAAAGTTGATATTTAAATGTAATAAAATTATAGCTTCCTTTTGGTTTGTTCTTCCTTTTACAATTTAAGAAAACATAGTTTTGAATAGAATCATCCATTCCATCTCTGAACGAATTGTTATCATCAAAAAATAATAATGAGCAGCTCAAATATGAATCTGATAGTAATTTAATGATTAAAATGTTTTAAACCGTAGATAGGGTTGATTCGATTCAAGTTAATATGAGTGTTTAGTTGTATTTTTCATTTGATATTATTTTTAGCAATATTTTATTGTAATTATTTTTCGGTTACTAAAAAGTACAGATGGAATTTATGCATTTACATTGAATGAAAAATATCAGTAATACAGTTTATACGTCTCGTTTTGTTTTGCGTACTGTTCTAAGTACCAGTATAGATTATTGTTGAAATCGAACAACTCTAGTTGTAGGGCCCTGATGTTTGAATGTATCATTGATCGTGTTACTACACTAGGTAATTAGGATAACCCCAGTAGATCTACTTTTTTATAAGGCAAAGGAAATATTTTGTTTTGTCTTTTTTCGACGACATACTTTTGTAAAGAGGTAGCCTAAGTGTTTCCTTTGACTTGTAAGCATATTTGATTACAATGGTAATGTTGATAATACTACTTTAGTATTTGTAAAATAATATATATTACAACCTTGTAGTTAGCAAATAGCCATGTCCACATTGGTCGAGCCAGATACGAATGTACTGGCCGGTGTGAACGCGGTGTTTTTCCTGAGCGTCTCGCAAATAGGAGATCGGTTTTGATCATGAAGGTATAGATAAATATGGAGTCCACACTTCGAATACCTACTTGAAGCAGAAATGAAGTATCGCTATCTCGCTCAATGTGGTCAAACCCTCTCTTTCTAAGTAGGGTGACCGTTATTCTTTTTTCTCAGGACAGCACTTCTAAGTAGGTAGTTGCTTTCCGTTGAGTGGACAATATGTAGCTATGCGTATAAATTACGCATAAAACAAGCCATTTGTTACAGTATAAAAGTTTGAATGGTTATTTTATTATTAAAACGGATATATAGGAGATGAAGTTCATGGAGTACTTAGTTAACCCGCTCCAACGAAGTCGCGGGCGAAGTGCTAGTAATTATATAAAAACCCCAAAAATTAAATAAAAACACTTTCCAAATTAAAATCATTTATTAACTATTCTTTTATACATGACTAACGATCATTGCTATGTGTAGTTTCTGTCTCCACCCACATTAATCACGGTGTATATTTTCTGTATGACTGATAAGTAAGCACGTTTATGCTTGTTAAAAATAGTATTTGCTATTTTTTAAGCAGTATCGTTTCATGCAATTCATTGTAATAAATTGAGTTCATGATCGGATTGTTAATTTCTTGTAACAGAGGAGTAAAATGTTGTGATACAAATGATACAATATTTATTAATTTTCGATGTCATTTACTCTAACTGCCAAAACTAGCACTTGGTTTAGCCAGATCAGCTATTTTCACTATAGACTCCTCATGTGTCACTTGATATCTGAAAATTATATAGAACATTACTTTTTGCCATAATATTTCAAACTACTATATTGCTAAAAACATAATAATGTATAAGGAGGTTCCCGTTAGGTAGTTGAAAATGCACTTTCATAAAATTTCATTTTCAATGATGCAATGGGTGACTACAGTTTCCTCTGAGTACTATTTTTAAAAAATAAAAAAAAACATTGTTGGCATATTATTTTATGCTCTAAATAATTAATTATAAAATATCTAATAACAGACATTCGTTCCCCGTATGAGTATGTGTATGATTTAATCACTAAGAAACATGTTCACATTTATTAAAGATCCCGGAGAAAGTCCCAGATATATCCTCAATATGGTCACACTACTTCAAAATTACTTCCGATGTAAACAAAAAGATAAAATTGCACTAAGTCAATGAAAATCGATGAAAACCTATTTGATATTTACATAGTTATCAGTATACTCATTTATTAGTACGTTGAACACATTGGATTGGCGTTATGTGAAGTAATTCATAGAAAATACAAAGAAATATGTTTAAAATGACTCAATGTCAGAAATCACGATTTAAACACTTTCACGTGAAATTGTATATCACCTCCTGGACACCACGTATTACCGCAACCATGCTCTTCACAACTGTGCACCATTTCTTTGATTATACCTTCAATTACAGACAAATATTTTAAACGAAGCTGTGAACCGTAATGTAAACAAGCGCCATGTTGGAAAATTTTTACTGACAACTCGACATATGGCGGCCAATGTTGCCACATTACCAAATCCCAAGGAAATGGGATTAAAATTCACGTTGTATGCGAATCACAATAAGCATCCGTGATCTACAATTTTAGGATTTTTTATATCAGTAATCGTAGTTCAACTATTTATTTGTAGACACATTATCTAAAAGTGTTTTACTTCAGATTCTGTTAGTTTGGTGAGTCTTTTTAAGAGGTTATAAGGAGATTTCTTAAAAGAGATTTCCACACTAAGTCCACACAAGAAAGAGAAGTCGGCCACCATAGAGTGAGATAGAGTTGCGTAGGTATTTGACTCAAACAGTTGTTCCAAGTCTGGACTCCATATTTATCTATACCTTCATGGTTTTGATGACTCCATTATCTGTTTACTCTGTGGTTTGTTGCATGATACAGATAAATGCTACGTAACGTGATTACCTTTGCAGGTAGAATGTATGGACTGGTGTGTTGTACCAACACTGTATTTATATTTTAACTAATAAATATGTATATTAATGTTGTTCTGTTTATTTTATTTTCAGTGATGGATGTATGGTGGTTAATAAGTTCATGCTAATACCATTTGCAGGAATAAAGCAGAAAAAACCGGTCAAGTGCGAGTCGGACTCGCGCACCGACGGTTCCGTACAAATCTGTAGGTATTATAAGCAAAAGTTGCGATTTACGATTTATGACGTATTAAAAAAATAACTACTTACTAGATCTCGTTCAAACTACTTTTCGCTGGTAGTTTACGTGGTAATATACATCATATATTTTTTTTAGATTTATCATTCTCTTATTTTAGAAGTTACAGGGGGGGACACATTTTACCACTTTGGAAGTGTCTCTCTCGCAAACTGTTAGTTTAGAAAAAAATGATATTATAAACCTCAATATCACTTTTGAAGACCTATAAATAGATTCCCCACACGTATGGGTCTGATAAAAGTTTTTGTTTTAGTTTCAGTTCTATAACTCCATCCGAGTAGGTATTAACTAAAGGTAAACAAATCATCAAAAAAGTTTCTTTATAGTTGCATGACACTTCCATGATTCAATGTACCTAATAACAAAATTAAATATATTTACGATTTTAGTATAGTTTTCTCTTTTATTAATGTGTGTTAAACTTATTCATTTATTCCTGAACTACTTTTCGTAGATATAACTGCTTGAGAACAATTTTTTGTCATATTTTTAAAATAATATAATGTTTTATAATCTGTCTATTTTAAAGAGCTTAAAAACTCAGGTATCCAAAACCTTTCTTTAAGAAATATGTTATAGATAATGTCATTGTCATCAAATTGAAGAGTACAGCGTCCTCCACACTATTCCCGAAGTCGCACGAGGTGAAGTTGTCCGAAGTACGTGTCCACACACTCGAGCAACTTCGCGAGGAGCTCAGTCGCCCGTCCCCCCCGTTCCCCTCACGATAGGCATAATGGATAGCCTTTTATGTGGCAAGTGGCAACTGCCGTTGCAATGTGTACTCTCGCATCATAAAAATACGTGCGTATTTACTATGGCTGACGCGAACCGAAGTAAGCCGAGTAGTGTGGTTAGACGCTTCGTGTTCGAATTTCGTGACACTTCGAGTCCTTTGTCTCGGGCGCAAAAGTGTGGAGATCGCTTACAACTGTTAAGCGTCCTCCACACATTCCCGAAGTTGATCAAAGTTGAGCGAATACGATAGTGTAGAGGGGCACTTCGCTTCGCCTCGCCTCGGGCGACTTCCAGTTGTGGTCGGTTTTTGCGCCCGAGTCAAAGAACTTGAAGTGTCACGAAGTTCAAACACGAAGCGTCTAACCACACTACTCGGCTCACTTCGGTTCGCGTCAGCCATAGTAAATACGCAAGTATTTTTATTATGCGGGAGTACACATTGCAACGGCAGTTGCCACATGAACGTTGTCCATTATGCCTATCGTGAGGGGAACGGGCGACTGAGCTTCTCGAGTGTGTGGACACGTACTTCGGACTTCGGTCAACTGCGGAGAGAACTTCGCCTCGTGCAATTTCGGGAATAGTGTGAAGGACGCTTTATTTATTTATCATTTATATATATATATATATTTTACTTAACGCGACAACTGAAGTAACATGTATTACGTCTAGTCGGTTAATCAGCCGCCATTGACAGTTGTCTCGTCATTTGTGATTTGCGCTTACGTCTCGAATTTGTTGAATTTATCTTGTTTCCTTGCTTTGTTTTTGTTATTTAGTTATTGTTAGTTTTTGTTATTCAGTTATTGTTATTGGTGAAGCGTGTAAATAGCCTGCACCTTTGAGCGGGTTTTAGAACCTAAGTTTTATGTGTAATGGCGGACCTCAAAATAATTTAATTTCCATGAATTATTAGCAGCAAAACATGCCCACGTACCTTGGCAATCCAGAGATCCCACTCAGACCCAGGACGATGTGATGCGCGCGTGATTATGGGCTGCCGGCCGGCGAGCCAAATCTAAAACCCACCGGTGGGATGGTTGGAACTCAACACTGCACTATAATTTATCAATAAAGCACAGATACAGGTCCATTTATTTTACGAGTATCGTCTTGATTTCACCAAAAAAGGAATTATTTTAGCGGAGCGCGTAAGCGCGCTGCTATGACCGACATATTCGAACGGTAACAGGTAACTGTCCACACTCGCTAACGCCATCTATAGGCCCTTGCGAGAAAACTCAAGAAAGTTTCAGATTAAATGGGCGCTGCATCATTAAAGGTAGTGCGAGAAGTTAAAATATTTAATTTGAAATACTAACATATTCTATTATATGGAGAAATCCTAAATTATTGTTATTTTATTTTTTATATTGAAAAGGCATTGACGCTTAGAATAATAACGCATAGAAACCTAGTACGAGTGCAAAAAGTGAGGCAACTAAAACTTAGCCTAATCCGTCAAACTTAGCCACCAGGCCGTCAGTAGTCAATGTCACGTTCCGTCGAACACAGCTCGCGAGTAAATAATTGAAAATGACAGTTTGTTGCGTGAAAGGATGTTAAAGCACATCAGGAAAACAAAAAAATGTGATAAAATAACATTTCACAAATAAGTACTCACATTCTATGCACTATTTTTATGTAAATCGATAAATAAAACAAAATTCTAATAACCTAACTTGTCATAACACAGTGTTGCTATTTGTGGGGAAAAAATACCCACATTGCTTTCATTCATGTTTTTCATTTTTGTAATTTTAAAATACAATACTTACTGTTAATTCATATCAAACCCGATGTTTTAACATTGTTTATAATTATAACCCATCAAGCATTCTAAACGCATTGAACAATATCTCATTCTTTATGCGATTTATTTCCTTTTGTTTTGAAATAAATTGAATTATACCTTCCGAAAAAATATGTCATATTACATGAAACATCATGTTTACCTTTTCCAGTTCCCAACAACATAAAATACTTGCCTTGATAGTAAAATAGTAATGCGTCTTCCCATATTTTGTGGGTAACGGCTTATTAATGGTATCACTGAAAGCTATATCTGTGTGCGTTAGAGGAACGTAGACACATTCGGCTCACGCACACAAAGAAAATGAAGTGGACACACGATTTTGCTCGGGTTTTGTTCTAGACGCGGCTTCTATGCGTTATTATTCTAAGCATTGACGCTTCACCATGCTCGGGGGCTTTGGAAGGACGCAAGTGCTTTCAGAAAGAAAGTGAAAAAATTATAAGTATTTACTGACCTAAATTATGATCAGAAAACATTTAAGCTTTACGACTGAATGCGAGATACAAATGATATATAAATTATTTAATATATTTCCTAAACCTTAAGACTATGAGTTACGTATAATAAGAGTTAAAAGTTTATTGCGTTGGAATAGGATATAATTTAGCGACGGCACGTTTAAAGTTACCGAACTTTGTTTTTACCATTGCAACACGAACGACTTTGTCCGTGCCTTTATAAACCTCAGTTAAAACTCCTAGTGGCCAACTTAGAGGAGCTGAATTATCCTGTCCCACGAGTACGACAGTTCCAACTTCTACGGGTTTGTCCGGAGTTGCCCATTTTTGCCTGACTTGCAGCATATGCAGATACTCTAGGTGCCATTTCATCCAGAAGGATTGGACCATACTATCTAACAACTGTTTGCGCTGTGATAAATTAATGCGCTGACCAGACAAATCGGCTGCCGGCAAGTACTGCAATGGAGACGACATCAAAAAGTGAGCGGGAGTAATAACTTCGAGATGGGGATCGGAAGACAAAACGCTCAGAGGGCGCGAGTTCATAATGCACTCTATTTGAATGAGTACAGTTTGTAACTCCTCATAAGTGAGAAGCTGACTACCGATCACGCGATAAAGATGCGTTTTTAATGTTTAAACATTCGCTTCCCACATGTCGCCAAAATGTGGGGAGCGAGGTGGAATCATTTTCCACATTATGCGGCAATGTTGAGAACCCAAGTTCTCCTGACATTGAGCGACTCTATTGCTGACAAAGACTGACCAGCGGTGTGGAGAAGAGTGTATCCAAGATAAGGCTATCGTGGAATCCGAAAAGGCGTAAATTCCTGCAATAGGAACACGTAAAGCGTAAGTATCGCGAACAGTTTTTACCAATTTTGACATGAGCACGGCGGCACATAGCTCCAGACGTGCAAGAGTTGTGACTTTGGTGGGTGAAACCTTTGATTTCGCACAAAGTAAGCGGACTGTGACACCAGATGGACCAGTAGAGTGTATATAAATCACACACCCATACCCACCCATACTAGCATCAGCAAACGCGACTATACGAACGGAGCAATCATCGGTAACACCCACATGGCGTGGTATGCGTAATGTAACTAGCAATGGAAACTCTTGCATGAGAATGGAGAAACGTTTAAAAATGTCACTAGGAGCGGGATCATCCCAATCAATATTGCTCAGCCATAACTCTTTGATGAGTAACTTGGCATAAAAGATCACGGGGGCGACTAAACCGAGAACATCAAATAAGCGTGCGACTATCGAGAGTATATTTCTCTTAGTACATTTCTCAGCCACTTGAGCGGAAGTGAAGAAGAAATTATCCTGAGAAGGTTCCCACGAAAGGTCTAGAACCTTAGACACATCACTCCCCTCGTGAAAATCGAGGGACTTACGATGCGAGTCAGGAAGACTGTTTAAAAGAACGGATGAATTGCTACACCATTTATTAAGGTCAAAATCGCCTGATTTAAACATCTTTATAAGATCATGCGTTAGCTGCATGGCGGTATCTTCATTATTCACAGAATGCACCAGATCGTCCATATAGAGACTAGTCTCTGCTACTTTAGCAGCTTCGGGATAATGCGGACTGTCAGAGGCCAGCTGTCGCACAGTGCGCATAGCTATACCGCGTGTATCTGACATCGACGCACAAACGATTTCCATGGGTCCAGGGCATGATTCTGGACACCCCAGTGTTGGAATTTTTCGTCGGTTCTTTTCTCATTTTTTTCAAGAGTACTACAAAGTATCAGCTCAGCTGAGCTGATATTATTTGTGGCTTTATTCAGATTGCTCTTTTTGGTGAAAGTAGTTAATTAATTATTTCTTTATTAAAAATCTCATTGGGTTAGGTCAGAATAACGATTATGAGCAGTCTAAAGTAAAAAAAACTCTTGAAAAAAATGAAAAAATAAGAAAAAAGCCGACGAAAAATTCTAAGTCTAGGGTGTCCAGAATCATGCCCCGGACCCATGGAAATCGTTTGTGCGTCGATGTCAGATACACGCGGTATATGGACTTGACTTAATTCCGAAAGGTAAGCGATTAAAAGCGAAGGTTAGCACAGGTTCGTGCTCACCGAATCGAAACAAAATGCGTAGATATTTACGCTGGTCAACGGGTAGGTACACCAACACGTAAATACATTTGTAATATCCGCATTTATAGCGATGGGAAATAATCTAAAATTTATTAAAAGAATAAATAAATCTGTTTGTAAATTTGGACCAATATGGAGTACATAATTTAAAGATAAACCTGTACCTATGAGTCCTAGCGCTAGCATCCAATACAATGCGCGGCATCGGTTTGTCTGGCCGAACGACAGCGTGATGAGGGATGGCACTATATCCCTCATCACGCTGTTGTCGTCATCAGAAATGGCAGATTCGTCGACTTGACTTAAGTAACCACTGTCAATGTACTCTTTGATCACTGCATTATAATTTTTCCGCAACAACGGCGATTGGCGGAGTTTCCTTTCAAGCGCAACAAGTCGACGGTACGCGGCGGTGCGGGAGTTACCCAACACGGCGGGCTCCTTACTAAAAGGTAACGCGACGATATAACGTCCCACATCGTCCCGTGACACGGTCGAGGAAAAAATATTCTCACATTCGGTTTCCTCAGGAGATAAAAAACGTTTATTCTCAACTTCTTCCAATTCCCAAAACTTTTGTAATAAATCATTGAGAGCCAATGCCGTGAAAGGATAAGAGTTAGGTAAATTTAAATTATCGCTATTATGCGGAAAATCACCCATAAAGACATAACCGAATGCGGTCAATAATGCAGGTGGGGCGCGTGAACCAAAATCGACCCTATTCCCCAAATAAATGTACGGAAACAGTTGAGCGCCCAACACTAGGTCAATATCCCCTGGAATATTCCATAAATCAGCGAGCGGAAGCGCCTGGAAGTCTACATGGCTATCCCAATTAACATGGTGCGATGGTAGCTGGTCCGTAATGCACTCAACTACTAACGCGTGGATAGTATATTTTTTATCCGGATATACACGAGACTCGATATCTAATGATATCGATGTACGTTTTATCGGTCGCGATACAGAACCAACTCCTTTGACAAAAGAATTACTCAAAGGAATTATCAGTAAGTTAAGTTTTCTACAACAAGCTGTAGAATTAAATTATTCTGCGAACCATTGTCAATTAAGCACCTCACTATTGTTTTATGACCCGCACTGTCACTCTTAGCTCGAGCATAAACCCTGAGCTGTCGATAACAGCACTATCGCCTTAGCCCTCGCTGCATCAGATGCTGGTCAAAGCAATTACGTCTGTGGTTGGGTTTTAAAAAAATGTAAGTAGTCAAAAGTTGTCAAACTTGTAAAACCGTACTATTAGACAACACATTGTTTAATAAAAATAATGATTTTATTAAAGCAAAGGAATATCAAAACAAAAAATGGCTATGCTATCCCAGTAAAGAAATTGAAAATTATTTTAATGAAATTAAAAATATGGCAACATCATGCTTAAGAAAAAACGTAAAAACGAACAATTATTTCTTTTGTTGAAATGTTAATTGATTGTCCAAACAAATGTCCAGCCCACAACGGTAACATTAAATGTTATTAAAGTTGGTGTCGATCGATCAATCGAATTTTGGTCGGAAAATTAATTTATGATGGTGACGATGAAACCAAAATTGCAGCCCAAAAATATTATAATAAGCATAAAAATTATAAAAATAGAAAATAAAAGCGAAATGAATTTTTGTTAAAACTTGTAACAATGACAAATATAAAAACATATTTTTCTGTTTAATTTCTTAAAGTAACGAGCTATTTTTCTTTAGTTATAATTATTGTAATTTGGAACAATTGCGTTAATTTTCAAAATAGTTTTCTACAACTCTTTCCTGAAAAAAAAGGTGGATAAGGTTTCCTAGTTATTATTTTTGTTGTTACCAATTACAATAAATTACTAGAGCAAAATACTTTCTCTGTGAAACTGCCAATACTACTCAAATATGAAAACAACAGAAAGATGGTGATTCTCTGTATGACAATTATCTTGTTTTTTGTAAATAGCAGCTGTTTATGTCGTATTGATAAAAATGCTATTCGTGAATATACTTCTGATGACTCGTTTACTAACTCACGATCATTAGAACATCAATGATCAATCATGATAGCCCCCTGTGCTAAGTATGTTTTAGTTATTGTAATTTAGTAAAGCAAGAGACAAACTGGTCCCACGTATGCACCGCATAATGATATCTGGACTCTTGGTTTTACATGAAAAACTATTCAATAGAAACATGTATGCAACGCAACATACGATAAGTACTGTGTTTCTATTGCATACTTTTTCATATATAATCAAGAGTCCGGATATCATAATGTAATCGTTGCATACGTAGGACCAGTTTGTTTCTCTTGTATATCCGTGATTGATATATTATCATTACATTCGCGAATCGCATTTTGATCAACAATCACATAAGACGTAAAATAAAACAGCAGAAAAATAAAGGGTCGTTTTTTAATCAGAGACTAGTTTGAAGTCATTGATGTTTTAGTCTTATAGTAGTCCTACTCTATAGTCCTACTCTATGTGTTTGCTTTTTCAGTTTTGAAATTGAAAATTGCAATTTTGACATTAGTCTCTAAGATTAGAAAACGAATTTCGCGGGCTACATTGAAGGATCACCTATTCACCTATACCTACTTAAAAGATAAGTTTAGTAGGTATACATACATTCATATAATCCGCGCGCGATCAAAAAGGGATGGAACCTTATCAAAGTAAATAGAAAATGACAGTTCTCAAGACAAGTAGCGTTAGCGAAAAAACTCTCAATTTATTTTAAATTAGTTATTTCTACGATCTATCATAGGGTTGTGTAAATATACCTATAGAAAAGTTTCATGGTTGCAATCCTTTTAATAATAATGTTTAGATATACGAGTATATTATGTAGGTACATTACAAATCGAAATTCAGTGACCATCTTCGAAACTTTTGTTTTCCAATTATATGGATAAAACATGTTTGAATTAATGTAAGTGATTACAAATAACAGCTTAAAACAATAAAACAATTTTATTTTAAGAATAAGGAGGACTAAGTCCAACTTCAAAAATAACATTTTGAATCGATTTTTAAATAATTATTTACAAAATATAGGTACGTTTAATTGTTGGAAACTGGCAACTCTGTAGGACGAGTTATGTAAATTTATGTCGAAGAATAAAACAATTTAATAATTTATTAAATACCTACACATCGTAGGCGCAAGTTGATACAAAAGTATTGAATAAATATGCGTAAACAAAACATGATTTTTGATTTATTTGTATCTTTTCGAGCATCGTGTCCACGCGAAGCCGAGAATGGACAAATCCTTTAATAGTTTCGGGTAGTACCTATGAATTGCTGGTTGATTCTGCTAAGTGGCCTTTTTAAACCCGCTGGCAACTTTTGCCGACGCTACGGCTGGCCGGCGAACCGCGCGCGTCTCAGTTCCAAAAGGTCGCATCCCATTCTGATCGCGCGCGAGTTATACCTACCTATGGCTACATGTAAAGCCTTAGTTTCCTTAGAAATGTAGATGGTGTTTCGAATCTGTATGCTTCGAAATGGCGCTCTTTGCGGAACGCGGTCTGTGGATCGTCAGGTTCTATGGGGGTGTGCCGTGGCCGGCGAATCCTACTTATCTGTGAGGGGGTGTATCGAGTAGCCGATGCGATTAGGAAGTTTTGATGCTTGTCCGCGGATTCGATGAAACGCTTAGTAAGTCGTTTCATGAATTGCTGGACAGTCGGAATTTTGAGACCGACATGAAGCCGATCGTTCCTAACGAACCACGGGGCACCCGTGGCCCGACGGAGAAATCGGTTTTGAAGTGTCTGCATCATAATGGATATGACGTGGCTTAGCATGTGCGAAAGTGGCACACGCATAAGTCATAATCGGACGTATGCACGTAGTGTAAATGCGCAGTTTGCATTTGAGAGATAGCTTGCTGCGTGCATTCAGCATGGAATGAAGCCTACCGAGAGCAAAGGCGGCACGCGAGCGTACCGACTTTATGTGCTCTGCAAAATTCAGGTTTTGGTCTAGGATAACACCAAGATATTTAGCTCGCTTTTCCCAAGGGATCGGCTTACCAAACATGGTGATAGGATTAGGATGTTGGGAGATTCTCGCCCACGGTTTGTGGAACAAGACCGCCTGGCTTTTCTGCGGATTTACCTCAATCCTCCACTTCCGAAACCACTGGGCTAAGGCATTGGCGGATTTTTGGAGGTTCTGGGCAATGGCCGTAGGGCTCTTGCCGCTGCAGTAAATGGCCGTATCATCGGCAAATAGTGCTAACTGCGTCTTGGGGGACTTGGGAATGTCGCTGGTGAATAGCGTGTAGATTAGTGGGGAGAGCACGCCGCCTTGCGGTACGCCTGCTCGGATAGGACGAGGGGAAGAAAGCGCCCCTTCGATACGATAACGAAAGGTGCGATTCGACAAATAATCTCGTAAGATGAGCACGAGACGATCTGGCACACCAAGGTGATACAACTTGTAAGTATATCAGACCGTTGTACCAGACCTTGTCGAAGGCTTTCGCAATGTCGAAGAAAAGACTTCCCGTCATCATGCCTGCTCAGTGATGCGGTACACCTGTTGGACACAAGAGTGGTTGGATCTGAAGCCAAACTACTCTTGAGGAATAAGACTCTTGCGCTCCGCATAATCCTTGAGACGCTTATAAATAAGCCTCTCGTAGATCTTGCCGAGCGCTTTGAGCAGACTGATAGGACGATAGGAAGAAGGAGATGAATTGGGCTTGCCCGGCTTGGGAATACCGATATCAGTAGCCTCTTTCCACTCTTGTGGAAACATGTTGTTTGATAGAGCGCCATTGAAGATGCAAACAGGATAAGTGTGTCAGGAAAGAGACGGAACACCCTGTTGGTGATTCCGTCTGACCCAGGTGCTTTCCTGGGTTTGAGTCTGCCAATGATCTCCTTCACCTCGTCTGGAGTGAAGACCAGCGCCAACAGTGCGGCCGTATTTATAGGACTCGGCAGTTCGGCACACGTGCACGAGTTTACAAGTTTGTAGGTTATGTATTGAAGTTACAATTAATTTACATCGTAATCAACTCAAAAATAATCAACTGATGGTTTATTAACTAATTTTAGGACAATCAAATTATTAATCTTAATTATTCTCGACGAACTGTTGTAGTTGCGCCGATATCTATTACAGAAGATCTAGTTGATTTTTTAAAATTGATTTAATGACTGTGGTTACACACTTCACAAACGCCTAACCTACCTAATGTCACGTCACGCGTCACTTTATCTGTCACTGTCAGTGTCACTCGGCTTGCGCCACTGACGTACGTCAGTGGCTTGCGCAGTGTCGATGTGTATACTATTTCTGAAAATAAATTCCATAAATTCACATTTACGCAATTTTACTACGCTTTTATTGTGAATTAAATGATTTAGACGCATCTAAAGACGGTACAATGCCGCTCACGGCAAGACAACGCAGTATACATAATAAAAACGGAACCAAAAGGACCCAAAGCTTCAGCAAAGGGAAGCGGAAACCGAACGAAGGGTACGTAATTAAAAAACCCATTTACTATTAATATACACGCTTATATTAATGTCTAATATTAAATTCTAAACTTGCTTACTATTTTGTAGTTTAAAGACACTTGGCATCATATATAGGTTATAATATCTTTTATTTTGGCTCATCAATGCTCTAATTTGTTGCTGGTACTACAGTTTGGCGCTTATCCAGACGTTTCCGTACTCAAACAAAGGTAAAAACAGTCCGCTGACGTTAATTAAGCATGATGCTATACTAACAAAAACTATTTTCGAGTTGAGTGCTAATTTTTTTTTTCATAAATCTAACATTAGTCACTGTCAATACAATATAGTGCCACTAATTTTGTGTCAGTGTTTTTTTATTGGGAAAATTATAACAATTATGCATACTTTAATGTTACAATAGAACTAAATCGTAATGGAATCTGGTTTGGATAATAATAAACAAAACTTTAAAACCTTTATCATGTAAGATTAATTTAATCTGCCAACAATATAATTTATCATTCTATAAACAAAAAAACCTCCACTTCTATCAATAAGATCTCAAAAAGTTCATTCTGTTTACTTCTTCAGGGAAAGTACAAAATATTACAAATCCAGGAGTTACTTCCTGTCATTAATATGCATTTCATGGTTGTCAATCCTGGATGCTGATTTACCCTATCCCATTCAATCAACATCATTACTTTGATCTTTGTCATCAAAACATTTTACTGTAATATATTTCATATTTTACAGGAAGTTCACAAAAATACAAAATAAGGACAGCATAGCTCCTATACAAACAAATTGAAGTACAGTAATACCCGACTTTGCACGAGGGATAGATTCTGGAAAAAAATGCGTTATCTGGAATTTGTGTATATCGGGGTTTATGGTTTATTTGTTGAAGTTTCGCTTGGAGACTTTAATTTTTTCCCGATTTTTTAAAATTGTTCTCACAGTCGATTCTGAGAGTCCAAAATCTCTCCCAGCAATTGTTGCTTTGCCTCCATTTTTCATTCTTCTTAACACTTTCAGCTTCAATTCCAATGTTACGCTTTTACACTCTTTTTTAATAGACAGAATTTTTTACATAGCATTAAATTATGTATGTATCTTCAATAAATGTTAAAATACAACTGCCAGCCGAGCTAAACACTACGGAACAAACAACACGAACGAGGGAATCCCCATAGAACAAAGTCATAGGACGGGGAATCCCCAATTCTTCAGTCAGAATATTCAGAGGAAGCGAGGATTCCTGAGATCAAAGACAAGTTAATCACTACTTTATGTTTATATACATTATTTCACGATGCGAGACATTTGAACTCGAAATTTGAAATTCGCGTTCTAGTGAAACCGCACATAAGGGGGTCGCGTAAAGCGGGGTATCACTGTACTAATTTCAATGATACAGTGATATTAAGCCAATTTATTAACTTCACCATCTCGTAATCAATTCTATTTTATCATTCCCACAAGATACAGGCTCTGCCTAGTTTGGAGACCGCTGTTCAAATGAACATGCCAATATAACTTTGTTACTGTATCCATATTTTATAAGTACCAATTGTCATTTCATTTTTGTAACATGGACCCATCACTACATATTATAAATCAAAGTCCTCGGCCGCGTCTATCTGTCTGTCTGTTTGCAATAAACTCAAAAACTATTGCATCGATTTTCATACTGTTTTAGCCAATTGATAGAGTGGCTCCCGAGGAAGGTTTTAGTATATAATTTGTCGAGCAGGCGTCAGCTAGTAAATTATAATTATATTTTCCAGGGAGTTCCTCGTAACGAATGCACCATCTGACCTGCGCAGTATTGCCTACCCAGGTGGAGCAGTGACACTAGGGCTGCTACTGGCCGCCCGCCTTGTGGCCGCATACTGGGGACACGTGGCTGACTGTGACGAAACCTACAACTATTGGGAGCCATTGCATTATTTAGGTAAGCTGTTTAGGCAAGGTGATTCTGAGCTTAACGTGTCTTAATTTGCTTTGCACTTGGAAAGTTACAAATTGAAATGGGTATTTTTATGATAACTTTAAAATTTAACTGTAGTGCAATAGGCTAGTTTCCACTATCAGTAAATTGCAAATCTATTTAGTCCGTCACTGAGTATTGAAAAATAATTGACACGTATTTTTTGTTTTTGTAAATCAATGAATATTGACAAAGATAAAACAAATACAAATACAAATACACGGGTCAAATATATTTTTATAATCTAACTGACGGACTAATATATAATAATAATAATAATTATTATTATTTCGTTTATTCATTTTTAAAATACTTATTGATTACATTTTTAAATATATCTTTAAAAAACATTAAAAAATACATTTAAAAATACAAAAAATAGTAGTCCGCCGGTGTCGGGAGCAGGGTCCAAGCTACCGGTGGTTAGGGCTCCAGAGAAAGGAACCTCCTCACAATACGAGCCGTATCGAGGAGTACTGCCTTCTGTATCAGGCCCTTTACCCAACTGTGTAATCCCAGCTTCGACAGGTGGTCGTCGAAGCTTTTGGCCATCAGGCCATTAGCCGTAACGACAATCGGCACAATGACTGCCGAGTCCACATTCCACATGTCGACAACCTCGTGTGCTAAGTCGAGATACTTTATCTGTTTCTCTTTCTCAGCTTTCACGAGATTCTCGTCATGTGGGATGGTAACATCGATAATCATTGTGCGGCGCGCTAATCGGTCTATCACCACTATGTCAGGCTTATTGGCAACAATAGTCCTGTCAGTGATGATAGACCGATCCCAGTACAACGTGACATGGTCATTTTCAAGAACTGGGTCGGGCACATACTTGTAATACGGTACCTCAGAGTCCACAAGTTTGTATTTCAAAGCAAGTTGCTGATGGATGATCCTGGCCACTTGGTTATGTCGGTGCAAGTACTCGCCGTTAGCCAGACGAGAACAACCAGAGATAATATGTCTGATGGACTCACCCGGACGGTGGCATGCCCGACACACGTCCACCGTCCCATCCTTCATAATATGTCTCCGGTAGTTATTCGTCAAGATAACTTCGTCCATAATCGCACAGACAAAACCTTCAGTTTCTCCGAAGAGATCACTGAAGCGTAGCCAAGCCACGGACGCTGCAAAATCTACATCGGACCCATGAAGAGCCCGATAGAAGCGCCCGTGAAGCTCCTTGCCTTTCCATACCTCCTTGCGGTCATCTGTGGTAAGTATCACAGGTTTGCGCCAGTTCTCTTTAGCCATGGACAACGGGGTGAGTCCTTTGTCCACTGCGACCACATCTCGGTGCATACCCACATCAGCTTTAAGAAAATATTCTCTGAGACTGCACATCTCGCGGTTGTGGAGAGTTTTGGCGTTTAAAAAGCCTCGACCTCCACACTTCCGTGGGATGTACAGTCTCATCACCGACGATCGTGGGTGATGCATCCGGTTTGCGGTCAGCAGTGTACGGACCCTCCTATCCAGGGCGTCGAGTTCGGTTTGAGTCCATTTGAGTACGCCGAAAGAGTACATTAATACCGGCATGACCCAACCGTTGAAGGCGCGCACCTTATTTCCGCCCGACAAAAGGCTATTCAAAACCTTCTTCAGGCGGCCAAAGAAGCGCTCCTTCAACGATTGCTTCATGCTGGCAACATCAATGCCCAACGCTTCCGACATACCCAAATACTTGTACGTTTCGGTTGAGCTGAGGGATCTAACCTGTATGGAATCCGAGAGTTGAATTCCCTCAGATTCCATAATCTCCCCTTTTTTAACATGCATGACTGCACATTTGTCCACACCAAATTCCATCCTGATGGCACTACTGAAGGTTTCAGTGACCTTCAGTAGCTCCATCAGTCGCGAATTGTTGGGGGCAAAGAGTTTCAAATCATCCATGTAAAGAAGGTGGGATATGGTCTGACCACCTCTTCTCAACCGATAGCCTAGACCTGAATCCTCCAGCAATGTGTTTAGAGGATTCAGAGCTAAGCAAAACCAAAGCGGACTCAAACTGTCGCCCTGAAATATTCCCCGTTTAATCCATACAGGCTCGTCATTCCCCTGAATTGGTCGACATCCTGGATAGCGAAGGACTGTTTTCCATTGCCTCATACATGACTCAAGGAAGGTGCGTAGAGTTGCATCTATTTTATACAGCTCCAACACCTTCGTGAGCCATGTATGTGGCACAGAATCATAGGCCTTCTTGTAATCTATCCAACATGTCGACAGATCCTTGCGAGATCGACGAACCTGTTGGCTTATGGCCATGTCTATGAGGAGTAGCTCCTTAGTGCCGCGGGACCTCTTCCTACATCCATTCTGAGAGGCAGACATAATTGAGTTAATCTCAATGTGATCATTAATTTTCACTCTCAGGATGGATGTAAGAAGCTTATAGACCGTCGACAAACAAGTAATCGGTCTATAATTCTTGGGTTCCGCGGGATTACCTGTCTTATGGAGCAAGTGGGTAACGCCAGTTGTTAGAAACTGTGGTAGCGACCCAGACTCTAATTATTATTATTATTATTATATTATTATTATTTTTTCAGTGGACAAGCCTATTGTATATGAAAAATCAACGGCCGTACCTTTCTTTTACTCACTTAGTAATTGCGTCATTGAGCAAATGTATTAAAAAAATAAGGTATGATTTAAGAAATTTCATCAAAATCGTTCAGACTGCAATGGAAAGTGTGATATCCATTTCAGGAGCTGATATATAAATAGAATATACCTACTTAATAGTACATCAAAACTTATAGGTATAGGTACTGTAGACTGCCTATATTAGACACAATTTTCAGAACTTTTAACACACTATTTTTTGAATATTCATTAAAGAGTATTTATTATTTTTAGTTTATGGCACTGGTCTCCAAACATGGGAGTACAGCCCTGTGTACGCGATACGCTCCTACATGCCTCTCTGGTTGTTTGCGGTGCCGGCCAAGATATTATCGTGGTTCATGACCCCTGTCTCAGTGTTCTACTCTCTGAAGATGCTGCTTGCTGTGCTCTCGGCTTGCGCTGAGCTTATGTTTTACAAGTGAGTTCACCTAATTTAAACATTGTGTTGCTGAGGGCGGGTTGTTTCACGTTCACTTAACGCATGCGTAAACGTTAAAAATGGTGCTAACTATCGTTAAACAAAAAAAATTGGGTTGTTTCACAAAATGTCAGCGCTAACGCACGTAAAATATAACGTTTACGTTAACAGACGCTCTGAGGTCTGGTTAGGTAGGACCCGTGTCAATAACTTAGCTATTGGGATGAGCAGGAATTTATATGTATGTTTTGAAACAACACTTCTTATTTAGCGAACGTTAAAGATCTTCCGTAATTGTTACTTTTTGACGTACGTAGGTATGTTACGTTAACCAACCGTTTGATACAACCCGCCCTATGTGTTGATTCTGTTTGTAAGCTGATAATAATATATATTTTATTGGGATAATTTGCTTGCACATTTTTTGCATCCAGATGCCTGGGTGACCATTCGGACCACTGCTTGCGTCGATTTCGGCGCGACGATGCCCTCGCTCTATGATTATAGACTATATGAGAACATCCAGATCCATTCAACCGTCTTTGAGTAATGTTTGTTACGCCATCCAGTCTTTCATTTAATAGTAGTAAGATGACTATTCCTTCTCCATAGAGCTGTTTGCCACGAATTCGGCGTCCATGTAGGCAGAGTGTGGCTGGTTATGACGCTGCCGGCGGCCGGCATGTTCGCGAGCAGCGCGGCCATGCTGCCCTCAGCCTGGAGCGGCGCTTTAGTCAGCGGAGCGCTCGCCTGCTGGTGGCGGCGGAGATACCCGCCCGCTATCTTCTTGACGGCTGCTTCGACTCTACTTAGTAAGTAAGCTCCATGTAGGCAGTGTGGCTGGTTATGACGCTTCTAGAGGCCGGCAACTAAGTAGCCTGAAATGATGGGCTATTGTAGTTTCTTACCAGATTACAAGTTTTTCAAAAGGCTGTGTGATATATTATATGAAAGGGCCTATAATGTGAGTCTTATTAGTTTTTCTTTTATAATTTTTAATAAAACATTTATTAGTTATTCACGAAAATAATTGAAAATTAATAATTCTCCCGCTGAGCCAAATTTTTTTCTGAAATAAAAACTGCAGATTATAGTTCTTTACTTATTGATAATAGGAAAACCTGTAAGAAGTCCATGGTTTTAACGTAATATGTTTCAAATAGTCACATTTCCGCTTGCATGTGAGACCGACTCGTATATGACCAACACTCTCTTTTTAACAGACTTCCCAAAAAGGTCTCAATTCGGTTGTATTTTTTTATGTTTTTTATTTCATAACTCCATCATTTATGATCCGATTTGAAAAATTCTTGGTTTATTTGAAAGAACATACTTCTCGATCGGTCCCATTAAAATTTTATCAAAATCGGTTTAGAAGTTTGGATTTTAAAACGAAATAGCTGGAATCCATTTACTTGGATGATGGTTTTTTGTCATCCAAAGTAAACGAAATTGCTTACCTACCACTAAAAAGAGAAAAAAAAACTGACTTCCGAAATTAAAGTTATTTTTTACTTTGTAGTGTTTTTTTATTTGGAAGTCGGTTGTAATTTTAGTGACAACATAATATTTGCAATTCTTTATTTTTTCTTTACAGGTTGGCCCTTCACAGCCCTCCTAGGCATACCGATCGCAATCGACATGATATTCATGAAGAGACAAATCCTTGAATTCCTCAAGTGGTCAGTAGTCTCGCTCATCGTGATCCTGGTACCGACCGTGCTGGTTGACTCCTGGCATTACGGCCGGCTCGTGGTCGCTCCGTGGAACATCGTCGCATATAACATATTCACTGAACATGGACCTGATTTGTATGGAGTGGAACCCTGGACGTATTACTTCGTGAATGGGTTCTTGAATTTTAATATTGTGTGGGTGAGTTTTGTTAATGTTAGGTAAAATATTTGAATTTTTTATTTTTCTATTTTTTTTTCTATACTAGAGTTAAGAGCAAATCAATCTCAAATAAAAAAAAAAAGAAAATGAGCTAATATAAGCCACAGGAATAGCGAGTCTCGATAAAAAATAATATTGTTCTAATGTGTCGTTCAGCTTCAAACTTTTTTTTTTATATGTTTGTCTTTATTGATAGCACCCAAAAGTAGCAACAATGCACAAAGATCTAAGCCAAAGTAAAATTAACCTTATTTCAATGAGATAAGATCTCGTATTACTATTCCAGGTCCTAGCGCTCTCGTGCCCCGTGTTGCTACTGGCGTGCACAGCGATGACGTCACGCTCGACAGCGCGTGCGCCGTTCTGCGCGCCTTACTGGCTCGATCTGATGCCGCTCACGCTGTGGCTGTCTGTGTTCATGTGGCAGCCGCATAAGGAAGAGAGGTTGCTATTCACACATTTCTTTCTTTCTTTCTATTTATTTTTTGTACATTTACGATTTTTTTTTGGGTTCTGTATGAAACTAAATTTGAACTGAATTTAGTTCATCTATCCAATGACTAGTACACATTCATTAAAATATATATTACAGTACGAATATTTTATCTTTACCCATGCGAAGTTAGCTTTTAGTGACGACCGCGCAGGTCCCATCGCGTAAAAAAGTGTTACGTTCGTGGAATATTTTTCTGATTTATACATTTTGTATTATTAACAAGTAAGAAACACAACCAGTAACAACAAAAAGGTCACAAAGTAACACAACAAACATATACACCACAAAAACACACAAAACACAAATGAAACAGTAAGAAAAACCAAAATAAATATTTTAAAACAGTATCACTTTTCGTACCACCAGTCCTATTGCATTGAGTAAGCGGGACACAAGTATGCATCGAACATATACGAGGGACTGAGACTGCGTACGCGACCTACCCGCGCATGCGCTGTTATAAGTTTCTTGTCAAATTGACATTCTGCGCAATCGATTGCGACGTACTTCCCATGGGCAAACATGAATTTATTCGTACTGTAATAAGCATTAGAATTATTTAAAAATGAAAATATTATTTATTACCATGACGCATGACGTTATAGTGCCTTGTGTTCCATGGCCGGCGTGGATTAGAACGGCGACATTGTTTTGATACGTAAACATTATTAACAGGATGTTTCATAATACTAATGCATTATTTATTTTCATTGTTCCTATTATCTGAATAAATTGTGTTTGTTTAATTGTTGAATATTTTATGTTGGTTACATTCCGTTCCACAGGACCGTCCTTGTAAGACTAAAATGGCACCGTGTATACAAATCCTAACTTGAAAATATTGATACCAGCTTCTACGATATTTATGGCTCCTTAAAATGTCCCTGATACCAAATACGAATTTTAACGGCGATACTTTCAAAGTCTTGTATGTGTTATTTAACTTCAACCCACTACCATTTCTGTTAAAAAATCCTCTCCTTTAAGTTCCATTTCGCCCAATTAGTATTTTTCTTATTTTTTTTCCAGATTCCTGTACCCAGTTTACAGTATGATCATCCTAGCAGGCGCTATAGCACTCGACTGTCTCCAAAAGATGACGTTTGCGGTCGGGACCGAACTGTTCCGATGGAGGAGGGAGCGAGAGAGGCGACACTATCTCTCTTACACCGGCCCGCTGATGGTCATGTGTGTGCTGATAGCGGGGATTGCAGGTTAGTAATTAACCATTGTTACAGACAAAATTTTAATGAGCTCTGTTCTCTTGACATTCAAAATCCACTAATTCACATTAAAGACAACCAATAGGTAAAAATATTTATACAGCCTTGGCTCTAATGCCTGTTGATTCTACGTTGCACCCTATGTGATCGTGAGATCCATTTTGGTTGTTGTCATAAAAAACAAAACTTACCTCAAATAATATTTAATTTCCCAGGCATATCCCGAACAGCAGCCCTGTACACAAACTACCACGCTCCTATGTCGATCCTGCGCGCGTTGCCCCCCGCTCCCCGCGCGCCCCCCGGCGAGCCCCTCTGGCTGTGCTACGGCAAGGAGTGGCACCGCGCGGCCTCCAGCTTCCACGCGCCGCCCCCCTACCGCGTGCGGTTCGTACCCAGCGAGTTCTCGGGACAGCTGCCGGCGCCCTACGCTCAGGGGCATAATGGTAAGAGAATTTGAAAGAACGGCGATCCGCCACCGGTATATGGTGGACATCCCACCCACACGCACAAAATGTTCTGTGAACACATTGTGCATACGGCTAAGGAGTGGAATTCGCTGCCAGAGTTTCCTGATAGCTACAACCTGGGAGTCTTTAAGTCAAGACTGAATAAGTTACTTCTAGGCAAGCGTGCTGCATCTTAGACTGCATCACTTGGAAAGCTTACCAAACTTAACAGTTTTTCTTTCTCTTTCCAGCAACCCGCCTTATACACCCATATTTCAACGATCTCAACAAAGGCGACAACAGAACCTATATCTCACCCAGGGAATGCCACTACCTCGTAGACTCAAGCATAGGCCAACCATCCGCACTAGAGCCGGCCTACCACAAAGACCCCTCCTGGGAAGTCATATCCAGTGTGGCCATACTCGACGCCAAGAAGTCCCACCAAGTGTTCAGAGCATTCTATGTGCCAGTGTTGTCAAGTAGAAAAAATGTTTACGCTAATTTGTATTTGTTGAAGAATAAGGTGCTCGGCTGAGGTAAGGATTTGTAAGTGTTTTAACATTTTTGCAATTTCAATTTAATTTTTTTGCCAATATCGGCACTGCAAATTCATACATAGTTCGTACCCAGAAGACCGAAAGTCAATTTTACTGTCAATATTTGAACTCGAAAATGTTTACATCTAGATACATACAGGGTGTTGCAGAAGTGTATGGTCGTATTTAAAGGTGATTTTGTGTATTTGATATATACAACAAGGAAAAATACAAGTTCGTCCAGAAAAACGACCGAATAGTTCCGAAGAAATGACTTTTCAAGCAATTTATTACATTTTGATACTTACTTTAGTTCAATCACGGATTTGATGTCTCCAACTGCATCAGTCTGCTTCAAAAGTTTCTTCTTCGAAACTTTTCAGTCATTTCTGGCCATTGGTCTTTTGAAAGAAGTCTCATTCATTTATGTTTTGATATTTTTTCCTTAATATATATCATCTACCCAAACCCAATTAATTACACCCAGTAATTTACAATCTGTGGTTGGCAGAAAATGTCTTGTTTATAGCTCTCTTTTCGACCCAGTTAGTTTCATAAAACTGCCGGCACGGGACTTGGCAAAGGTTTCGAAGAACTTCGTCAGTTAAAAAATGTATAAAATTGTGCAAATACGAACTTCCCCCACTACGAAAATCTTTGCAACGTACGTGCCGGTAAATCACTGATTATTTACTTAAATAGAATGGATATATTTTCCGTTGTAATTGGTGTTCTATTAAAACGGACTCCGTTGTAATTGGTGTTCTATTAAAACGGACTCCGTTGTAATTGGTGTTCTATTGAGACGGACTCCGTTGTAATTGGTGTTCTTTTGAGACGGACTTACATAGAATATATTGGGTTAGCGCTAAAAATGTTGAAATACTAACAAAGTCGATATAAAGTTACCAGAATCACTGAGGTTGGTTAAGGTTAGTTGTCAGTACAAAAAAAAACGATTGCAATATTAACACTGCCATCCCATATTTTAATTAGTATTGAAAGCTTGAGATACACTTAATAAATACTATAATATAAAATATGTTAAAGAATTGATTCGGGACTGCCCAACTAGTTAGATTTTAACTAAATAATTGAATTTTCATGATGTTAATACAGCGTTTAACGGAATAAACGCAATATCTCTTAAAGGGCCATTGTATTCATCATTATGAAGATTTATTACTGGGGGAAAATCGCGAAAAAAAAATCAGCAGCTTATATGTATGGAGGAGTCGATTTTTTTTCGCGTGTTCAGTGTTGCTCGTATAGTAAAAATTGTTGATAATTATGGGTACAATGATCCCTTAAGAGGTATTGCATTTATTCTATTCCATGCTGTATAAATGTTTAATATCAACTGCACGAAATCTCGGAGTACAGTCAACAAATAAAACATATCAAAGTATGTTTTCCTCGCAGCACTGAATTAGCTATAGAGCAATCCTACGGAGCTAGTCATAATTTAACAGATTTAAATTATGCTTAAATTAATTATGTATAAATAATAATTAGTCGTAAGTTTCTAGTGCAATAATAATGTTATGACAGTTCTCTCATAAGTTTTCTTACAATGTAAAATGTTTGGTTGTTTTTAGTTGTGGTACATTTAGCAACAAAAGTTATTAACAATTGAAGAGGTTAAAGTTACTGTTATATAACACAAACTCATCACTATTGTATTGTTCATAATATAATATTATAAAGAGGTAACATTTGCTTGTAAGTTTGTATGTAGGGGGTAATCTCAGGAACTACTGGTCCGATATGAAAAAAATATTTCAGTACTAGCTGACCCGCGCAACTTCGTCTGCGTCACATTTTCCATTATTGCTCCGCTCCTATTTGTCATAGCGTGATGATATATAAGCCCATTTATCGAGGAAGGCTATAGGCTACATATCATCACGCTAAGACTAAAAGGAGCCGAGCATTAATGGAAAATGTGACGCAGACGAAGTTGTGTGGGTCAGCTAGTTCATAATTTGTTAAGACTAGCTTTTGCCGCGACATACCCCAATTTTTCCCACTCCCGTAAGACTTTCGAGAAATATCCCCTTAATGCACCTCCATGGAGTGTAAGGCACTCAGCTTTCTACGACCAGTAGTTTCGGCTGTGCGTTTATTGATCAGTCAGTCAGTATATCGCACCTTCAGAATAGTATTGACGTAACTGAAATAATCTAAGAATTCGAGTTATGGTCATAGAATGGTCACTACGTTCGTCTAGTAACCTTCAGTGACCGTAACTTCGAGTTAAGGTCAATTCTTAGATTTTTGAGTAGGTTTTCAAATAATTTCGAAGCGTGCTATATATTGAAAATAATTATTGTGACAGTGAATAAAATGTAAAAGTAACCGCGTTAATAAGCTTTTGTTGTTGACGGTACTATTTGACTTGAGATGACTAGATTCATTTGAGCAATTAATATTAGCTGGCTGTTATATTTAATTTCAAATTCTTCTGCTAAATTTGTATTTGTGAAAAGGTTGTTTGTGTTTGTCCACAATATGATACACTTTTTAAGGGCTAACGGCTCTTAAAAAAATAGACCTTAGGGTATAAGTTCCTCAGCAAAAGTGTACACAAACATCATCGGGGACCTAAAGAATGCTACTGATGTTGCTATAAACCCGGCCACCAGGGCATAAACTTTAAAGGGGTCAAATCGACTCGAAAAGAAAAATAATTACCAATAGGGAATATGCATGCGATTTTTTTATTTTCAAAATAAAAAACTTATTAGGTTTAGTAAACAATCATGAAATTATTTTTTAAATACCTTCATCATTTATGAAGTCTTGTTATAAAACTGCAAAGACTACAGTTAGAAAGAGAAGTCCGATACGAACTGTGACGTCAAATTTCACGACGACTATACAGCTGCCATATGTAGAAAACAGCGTTTTCGTGAGAGGGACAGATGTATTTGTATCTCGATCGTTTTTCGAGCAATTTAGACTCTAATTTCACTGTTAGTATTATATTTTTGAATACTTTTAGATAAACTGTTCAGATCATAAATCCTTTTTTTATGCATATTCCGTATTGTTTCAGAGGTTTATTTAGGCTCTAAACAAACGGCCCGCATTAAAGATACACGGCAGGTGTTCAAAACGGGCCCTCTTTTTGTGGCTCTGAGCGGAGCGGAAGGGAGTGTCAGACTCTTACTGTCTAAAAACCCATCCGTGTTCCTTCCAATGCCCTTTGCGTTCCAGGGCTGTGGTAACTCTCTCGAAAAATTCCGCAATCTTGATTGGTCATAACGGGCCCTAGGATTATTAATGAAATTGGCGAGTACTAATACCGGTAGTACCGTCTTCCATTTGCAAGTTTTTCAACTTATGAACCAATATAATCTTGAGGTTGTGTATGTCTTCATTTTATGTATTGTATCGATAAAAATAAGAATTAAATATTAAATATTTTATTTTCACGCTGACTGTACTTTGCAACGTTATTACGTTACAAGATTCAGAAACCGAACTTTGACTTTGCGTATTAAGCACTTCATTCGAATATAAACCTTATTACTATGTGTATAATGTCCGTATTCGTATAAGTCAAATATGATCAAATGGTGTCATAAGAATGATCAACTTTAACTCAATTTTAGTTCATGTTTGTAAGTGCTGTCTATGAATCTTTCTAGCACGAAGAACCGAACTTTGCTTGGTAAGAGCTTAATACGAATATAAACCTTATTCTCACGCGTATAATGTCCGTATTCGCACAAGTCAAATGTGAGCAAATGGTGTCATAAAAATATGAATTTAAACTCAATAATGATTAAGTTCATGTTTGGAGGTGCTGGCTATGACTCTTTTAGCACGAAGAACCGAACTTTGACGTTTAGTAAGGGCTTTATACGAATATTAACCATATTCTTACGTCACTAATACCCGTATTCGTATAAGTTAAATGAGAGTAAATCGTGTCATAAGAATATGTAGTTTAACTCAATGGCAATAAAGTTCATGTTTGTAAGTGCTGTCTATGAATCTTTTTAGCTCGAAGGGAGATGTTACTTAATGATTAATAAATTAATATATTCAGCTAGAGCATTCATTTGTATTTTGCATTTTTATAAGCACGACGCAATTTTGATGTAACTGTTGTTTTGTGATTTATATTTTTATGATTAAAGTTATTTCTGAATACGCGATTTTCATTTCTCTCTTGTTTTTACAAATGTGTTTGCATGTTTGTTAGTTTATCACGCCTCAACGGCGGAACAGATTTGGATACGGATAAAACAGTGCATAGACCTGGATTTAATTATAGTATACTTTTAGGGACTACTCACACTTATTCAGCTCCATTCGCGTTTCGCTAAACAATTTTGGTCACACTTAAATAGTTCTGTTTCTATCAGCCGCGTACAGCGTCGTAAGTAAACCAGTAGTAACAGCGCTGAACTCTATCTATAGCATTCGCATGATAATAACACATTCATCCTCATTTTATACCTGTTTGCCGCGAAAGCTGAATAGACGCGGAAAGCTGAACGGATGCGTACGCGTCTCCATATAAACGCGTTTTTATTCTTTGGGCATAAGCTGAATAGAGCTGAATAAGTGTGAGTAGTCCCTTACTCCGATAATATTAATTATTTAATACTTCATGCATACAAATGTACAGAGGCGGACTTAATGCCTTAGGTATTTTCTACCAGTCAACTTATACCCGCGGTATTTCGTTCCCTGGGCATAATGTCCAAAGTATACAGGCGCCGTAGTTCGAAAAAGCGAGTAACATAATCTATGGGCACAGAAGTGCCCCCGACAAGACGAGCCAAGCGAAGCGCAAGCTGCGCAAGGGCACTATCTACCCTGTCTTGAAGGGCTTCCTCATTTTTTTGAACCCTCGTAACTTGGGTTTGAATAATACCTCGTCTTTTCACTGAGAGAATAGGTTAGTTTCCATCATCCACAAATTGCAAAGCTATTTAGTCCGTCAGTTAGAGTATTGAAAAATAATGGACACGTATTTTTTGTTTTTGTAAATCAATGAATATTGACAAAGATGAAACGCATCAAAACTCGGGAGTGGGGGCTCGTGACGTCACTACCCGCAAAAAAATTATGCCACGGCGTGACATATTGAGAATTTTAAAAGTGTCGTAATTTCGTCAATTTTGGTTCCCGTAACAGGAGAGGTGAGTTGTAATTATAGTAGTCGAATCGCTGTGTTCGTGTGTCGTTCATAGAGTTGTTATAGAAATACGTGGTACGACGATAATATCGCCGCAGTTCTCTCGCTCGTGACAACGACCCCTCAGTGAAAAGACGAGGTACAATCCTGGCGCAGCTACCCCCAAAAGGGGTCCTGTATCAAAACATTGTTGGAGGGCCCGTTTTAAGTTAGTATTGTTTTTAAAAGAGATGGCGGAACTAAATGTATAGTTTTGCGTCCACATGTCGTGGCCCTTGTAGTCCGGGGGCCCCGTATCTTTGATACAGCGGTAGGTACGCCTTTTTTTTGTTTTTTATTTTAGGGATGGGATATCATCAAATTTTAATGACTTCTCCCGCTCTGGGCGGAGCGAGAGGGAGTGTCAGACTTCAACTGACTAAAACCCATCCATGTTCCTTCATTGCCCTTTGTGTTATGGAGCCGCGGTATCTCTTTCGAATAGTCCCGCAACTACGGATAGTCCCGCAACTCCGGTAGTCCCGCAACTCCGGATAGCCCCGCAACTCCGGAGCGGTAGCTACGCCCCTGGTATAATCCCGAGTTATGAGGGTTCAAAAAAACAACGAAGCTCTTCGAACCGAGCCAGTCGTTGCATTTCGCGAACGTGCATCTTTCATGGCAATTTAAACCTTATGTCAACATAACTATATCCTTACGTAAAACATATAACGTGCACTTGTACCTATTCGTCGACTATTATTACAAAAGGAACACTTCTTCGATTTATAATGCAAATAAATCTAGTTGGTTTACCTGAATGATGGTTCAGGTAAACCAACTGTTTTGAACTAGTAAGCCATGAAACAAAACGCCTTATAACATAATTAATTTAGTTTATTTTTCATTTTAATTAGATGTAGGCGTATCTAACAAGTTTTTTGATTTTTGTTAGTTTTTAAGGAAACTATTCCGTTTTTGTTTCTTTGTTTCTGATAAATCCTTTGTGTTATAATGAGAGAAATAGTCCACATTCAGGTCGGGAGGTGTGGCAATCAAATTGGTTCCAAGGTATGTAAAAGTATCCTATTGTGATATCAGTTTGGTATACCTACCGATATCTGTCGTATGCGATCGTAAATAATGATGGGTTTTTTTTTCTTTCTTCTCTAATAAATCCAAAGAACCAGGAATAAGTCCTCTTCTTAAGGACAGATCTTTCTTGATTATGAAGTTTAGAGAAGAAGTAATTCCTTTATTCCTTTTCAGTTCTGGGAGGTGATCTCCGATGAACACGGGATCGACCCAGCAGGCGAGTACCACGGCGATTCCGACCTTCAACTCGAACGCATCGAGGTCTACTACAACCAAGGACTCAGCTGCAAGTTCGTCCCAAGAGCTGTTCTAGTCGACCTGGAACCTGGCACCATGGACGCCATCAGAGGCAGCGTCTACGGGCGACTATTCAGACCGGATAACATCGTATTTGGCGTCACAGGAGCAGGCAATAATTGGGCTAAAGGGTACTACACCGAAGGCGCAGATTTGCTTGAATCGATTCTTGATGTTGTGAGAAAAGAGGCAGAAGGATGCGACTGCTTACAAGGTTTTCAGCTTGTGCACTCTCTTGGAGGCGGTACCGGGTCTGGGTTAGGAACGCTGCTGTTGGCGAATCTGACTGAAGAGTATCCTGACAGGATTTCAGTTACATACTCCGTGGTGCCAAGTCCTAAAGTTTCTGATACTGTAGTAGAGCCTTACAATGCAACTTTAGCAGTAAATCAGCTGATCGAGAACTCTACGCAATCGTATTGTATCGACAACGAGGCGTTGTACCACATTTGCTTCCGAACGCTTAAGCTGTTGACCCCGACGTACGGTGACCTGAACCACCTGGTGTCGGCCACCATGTCTGGTGTGACGACGTGTCTGCGCTTCCCCGGACAGCTGAACGCGGATCTCAGGAAGCTCGCCGTCAACATGGTGCCGTTCCCGAGGCTGCACTTCTTCATGCCCGGCTTCGCGCCCCTGACGTCACGAGGCAGTGTTCAGTACCGCGCCCTCACCGTCCCAGAACTCACGCATCAGATGTTTGATGCGAAAAACATGATGGCGGCTTGTGATCCTCGACATGGACGATACTTGACAGTAGCTGCTATCTTCCGCGGTCGCATGTCGATGAAGGAAGTAGACGAGCAAATGGTTAACATTCAAAACAGAAACAAAGACTTCTTCGTCGAATGGATCCCGAACAACGTCAAGACCGCCGTCTGCGATATACCTCCGCGCGGTTTGAAGATGTCTGCTACCTTTGTCGGTAACACCACAGCGATACAGGAACTGTTCAAACGAATTTCGGAGCAGTTCACATCCATGTTCAGAAGGAAGGCGTTCCTCCACTGGTACACAGGCGAAGGGATGGATGAGGCGGACTTTACCGATGCTGACAACAACATGAGTGACTTGATATCGGAGTACCAGCAGTACCAGGACGCGACTGGTGACGATCAGGAGTTTGAAGGCGAAGATGATGAAGAGGCAGGGGGCAATGATAGTGATGCATAGGCTGTATTTATTGTTTATTTAATAAATTATTTGTATGTGACTTAACTTTAGCAGCTGTTTCTTTAAGGCCAGTGTTGATAGAACGATTGATGACGCTGTTGGCGCAGTGGTTGAGCGATTGGCTGCTGTGCTGCGTGTCGCGGGTTCGATTCCCGCACGGAATAATTATCTTTAGGTACTTATCTCACCGCCAGTGAGGCTCTCGACTATTTGCTCGCTGAGGAAAGGGATAAAAGATATAGATCTCGTGTGAGTAAATGAGACATACCTACATTTATAGTCGATAGCTGGCTGTTGACACTGCCGGCGAGCGGGCTTTTACTACTAGTTGATCGCAGCGATAAGAGCTATCAAAGATTGTACTCGCTCGGCTATGCTATGCTCGCTTGGCGGTCAGAACTCACCAATCAGCGGCAAAAAATCACCAGTGCGCGCCTTGCCTTAGGCTGCGTTTCCACCAGAGATGTGCAAGGATGCGTAGCGACGGATGTGTCGGTTACGCTACGCATCCTCGCACATCTCTTATATTGGAAAACAAATACATTCTTGAAAGTACTATTTGTGCTCTTTAGACTTCGAATCCCATATCGCTGCACGACTCTCAGCCTACGTGCGCACTAGCGGTCAGCCGCGGGAGCGGCCAACCGCGCTTTTCTAATTTAGTATGCAACCGTGTTCAAGCAACAATGGCAAGTGGTTCAAGCGGCAATCACTAGCGATTGCACGTAAAAACTGGAAAAGCGGCCAGCCGCAATCAACCGCTAGTGCGAACGTAGGCTCAACCTCGTCGATAAAACTCTTCAACTTGATTTTCGTTCACGGACTTTAACAAAAAACTATTTACGCGATCGATGAACTGACGCGCGGCTGCAGCGCTGCCGCCGCACGTTTTTTATTATAAAGCTGAGCTACACATCCTCGCACATCTCTGGTGGAAAACCAGAGATGTGCGAGGATGTGTAGCGAGGAATGTGTTTGTAAAGAACCAATAGAATCGCTTCATTTACCTCGCCTCGGTCAGCACAGCTCTGGTGGAAACGGCTCAGCGGAGCTCGATTTTAGCGCATATAAAACAAGCGAGCGATGTGTGCGAGGGGAGTGTACGAGGGATGAGTGCGACGGATGTGTTGCGAGGGATGTGTTGCGAGCAATGTGTGTTGAGAAGGATGTGTTGCGAAGTTTGCGCATACTGTACCAGCCAGTTAATTTTTCTTCCATTATGCCACGCAACCGTACGACATGCGTACGACTACAAGCGCTAACGACAGGCAGGCGTTCGCGTTAGTACTCCGCGTTTTCTTTCTTTCTTTCTTTCACCCCCGTCGACACATTTCACAGCTTCGTAACGCATCCTCGCACCACACATTTCCATCGCACATGCGAGTTACGAGTTAGCGAGAAGCGAGTGTGTTGCTAGCACTCAGGCTAATACGGGTTGCAGACCAAGAGCTAAGCTAAGTTAGTTTAGCTTAGCTCGCATAACTGACGCAGTTTTCCATACTTGTGTGCAGACCGCAAACTATGCGAACTAAGCTATGTGAGCTAACTAAAATATGCGAAGCTAAGTTAGTTGTGTAGCCGATGCGCAGCTACACGAGCTAGCTAAGCCCCTCCCGCTAGCCCTTTGCACATCCTTCGCCAGTGCTGTCCAGTGTTCTTTGTTGTACGCACGGTCGTTTAGTAGCGATTATGGAGCAATTAATTGAAACTGTTAAACAATTTCCTATACTATGGAACATTCAACATTATATTCATGGCGAGCGACGTCCGTCTAATTGAACTACGCAACACTGACTGAGCTTTGGCTTAGCTGTTGGTGTGCACGCTATTTATTTCTAGCTTAGCTTAGCCTAGCTTGCTTGGCATAGCTTAGTTTTCGGGTCTGCAACCGGCTTAAGAACTCACGGAGCGATTTTCACCCGCGACCGCCGCGGTTGCGGGCCCGCAGCGGTGCGATTCACTAAGGCAGAACATCTTAATGGTGCTCCCACATTGCCGTTATAAAATGTTTGTAAACATTTTATAACACCAAAACATTTACTAACAAATGTTAACAATTGTTGCACTTTGTTAGAAACTGTTACATGTTATAAGTGCTCCTACACTAATAGAAAATGTTTACTAATGTAATAAAAGGTAACACATGTTTTATTTTGTTATAATTTGTTAACTAACATTACTAAACATTTTCTAACATGAAAACATTTTTTAACATTTGTTATATAATGTTAGCCAACAAATGTTTACTAACGTTACTAAACAATTTCTAACGGCAATGTGGGAGCACCATTACAACCAAGAAATTATCGTTGAAACATCTGATAAATATATGCCACATCAGATGTTTCAACGATGATTTCTTGGTTGTAAAGATGTTCTGCCTTAGGGCTTGTACACAAAACTGCGATGCGATGCGAATTCGCAACGCAGAAAAGAGGGAGGTCGCACATTAACCTAGAGGGAGCTCGCACATTTTTGCGATGCGACGTCGCATCGCAGTTTTGTGTACGAGCCCTTAGTGAATCGCACTACAGCTTCTGTAGAATGCCGATATATATGTTAAAAATTAAAGCACAACTCACGACGTGGTTCTACAGAAGCTGCGGGCCCGCAACCGCGGCGGTCGCGGGTGAAAATCGCTCCGCGAGTTCTTGCCTCAATCCGCGATTACTCACAACTCGCTCCGGCCGCCGAGATTGCTGCGTGCCGGCCAGACTGAGCTTTGCACGTGTCTTAATGCACTTGTCTCATCGGCGGTGAGACAAGTGCATTAAGTATGTTTGTGTTATGTCAGGTTGGGTGACAGTAAATAAAAATTATATTGTTACACAAGTTTCTATTTAATTGTAACAAAATTAAATAACATCAAAACGAATAGTTACACCTAACACTAAACATGAACGTGGACATTACAAAACATTGGACGGATACAAACTACATTTATTCTTCTTCTTCTACTTCTTCGTCGAATTCCCCTTCGTCATCTGCCGTCGCGTCCTGGTACTGCTGGTACTCTGATACCAGGTCGTTCATGTTGCTCTCCGCCTCAGTGAACTCCATCTCATCCATACCTTCACCGGTGTACCAATGCAAGAAAGCCTTCCTCCTAAACATGGCAGTGAACTGCTCAGAAATCCTCTTGAACAGTTCCTGTATGGCTGTGGTGTTACCGATAAAGGTAGCAGACATCTTCAAACCTCGCGGAGGTATATCGCAGACGGCAGTCTTGACGTTGTTCGGGATCCATTCGACGAAGTAACTGCTGTTCTTGTTCTGGATATTGAGCATCTGTTCGTCCACCTCCTTCATGGACATGCGACCGCGGAAGACTGCGGCGACGGTGAGGTATCTCCCATGTCGCGGGTCACACGCCGCCATCATGTTCTTCGCGTCAAACATCTGTTGTGTGAGCTCCGGCACGGTGAGAGCGCGGTACTGCTGACTACCTCGTGACGTCAGCGGCGCGAAGCCGGGCATGAAGAAGTGCAGCCTCGGGAACGGCACCATGTTGACGGCGAGCTTCCTGAGATCCGCGTTCAGCTGTCCGGGGAAGCGCAGGCACGTCGTCACGCCAGACATGGTGGCCGACACCAGGTGGTTCAGGTCGCCGTACGTCGGGGTCGTTAGCTTCAGCGTACGGAAGCAAATGTCGTACAGCGCTTCGTTGTCGATGCAGTATGTTTCGTCGGTATTTTCAACCAATTGATGCACAGATAGCGTCGCGTTGTAAGGCTCGACAACGGTATCCGATACTTTTGGGCTGGGTACCACAGAGAAGGTGTTCATTATCCTGTCAGGATACTCTTCTCTGATTTTGGAAATGAGTAAAGTCCCCATTCCCGAGCCGGTGCCGCCGCCGAGCGAGTGCGTTAGTTGGAAGCCTTGCAGACAGTCGCATCCCTCAGCTTCTTTTCTGACGACGTCGAGGACGGAGTCGACTAGTTCCGCGCCCTCGGTGTAATGTCCCTTGGCCCAGTTGTTTCCTGCTCCAGATTGTCCGAAGACAAAGTTGTCAGGGCGAAAGATTTGCCCGAAGGGTCCGGAGCGCACGGAGTCCATGGTGCCGGGCTCGAGGTCGACGAGGACAGCGCGGGGCACGTACTTGCCTCCCGAAGCCTCGTTGTAGTACACGTTGATGCGCTCCAGCTGCAGATCGGAATCTCCATTGTAGGCACCCGTAGCATCGATGCCGTGCTCGTCGGATATCACTTCCCAGAACTGAAACACGATAACGCTTATGTTAATGAGGTGAATAGCGGAGGTGAATAGCGAAGTGATTGGACAATTTTTGTTTTCTACTCGATATTTTAATGTTGAACGATTGTGAGGGGAAAAACACTATTCATCGTCAACCCTCGTCAACTCAACCGATCGCTCTGGCTGGAAACTGGCCGAGGCTTGCTTTCAACAGGCCGCACAGCCCGATTACCGGTTTTGCTAATCGCCCGAGTCTGCTGCAGATTGCAACATGGTAGAGTTCGTTCGTTCGTTCATTCGTTCCACTTGGTACTCGCCAGATGACTATTAGCTTGTAGGCTATATTCACCTACTACGCAGCGTAAATGAGGGTACTGTCTGTCAGTTTATGTAAATGTCACCGGAAAATACCAAACGCTGTAAGATTGTAAAATATAGCGTGAAATTGTAAACGTATTTTTTACACGAGACACGCATATAATGGAAACTAATTTGGATGGGATTTATTGCATACAAAACGATGTTTTCATCATCTATACTAATATTATATAGCAGAAGAGTTTGTTTTTGGTTTGTATGGTTGAACGCGCTAATCTCAGGAACTACTGGTCCGATTTCAAAAATTCTTTCAGTTTTAGATAGCCCATTTATCGAGGAAGGTTATAGGATATATCATCACGCTAAGACAAATAGGAGCGTAGCATTAATGGAAAACGTGACGCAGACGAAGTTGCGCGGGTCAGCTAGTAAATAGAGAAAATATAATCTAGTCAAGATTTATTACAATCTTACCGAGTCTGCCATTTAGCCGGTGACATATATGCCAACAGTGTATTGTATGTATTTTTAATTATGTATGTACATAATTCTTACCGAGATGCGTCGATCGTTTCTTTTTTATGCGAGCGTCTAATAAAATTTTCGTTTTGCTCACGAGCCTAGTGTCGGTCGTGCTGAGGTGTAGACCCCCGAGACAGTGAGCGCCCTATGCTCAGTGATAACTTGCTTACCTTAGCACCGATCTGATTGCCGCATTGCCCGGCCTGGATGTGGACGATTTCCCTCATTATGTTAAGTACACAAAAATTTGGCGCCTAAATACGTTTATCAAAAAATCACTTTAATTTATCATCAAATCAAATGGTGAAAATAAAAAATAAGAAACTAAAAAAAAAATTAGCTGATTACTACTGCATGTGCATAGCACAAAATTTTATTGAATAATGGGATAATGGGATCATTACATTCTTTTGTCGATCGATTTGAAAAATTTAATCTATTTTTGAATTTTTTTTCGATTGACAAATCATCTCGATGGCCAGGCATTCGTGATATTTGTGATCTTATTAGATCCTTATTAAAGGTTTAGAAAAAAAACTATGTTCTGTTATGGGTCCGCGAGACGATCAAGTGCACTGGACAAGTCTACGTGTTTGACGATTTCACTTGACGAGGGACTTGACGCGACTTGAAGGTGCCGTCAAGTCGACATACCGCAGTCGTTCACCTCCCTGAGCTCAGGAAAGTGGTCGTCGCAAAAATTTAAATACAACCGACTTCTAAAAATAAACCACTACAAAGTAATAAAAAATAACTTTAAATTCGGAAGTCGGTGTTTTTGTTAGTTTCTTCGTATTTTGACACCGACTTCCGAATTTAAAGTTATTTTTTACTTTGTAATAACTGATTACTCTTATATCAGACTAGATGTAAATACAATTAAATTAAATAAAAAAAAAAAACTCTTAACTAACTAAAACTAAAAATAAAACTAACATATGGCGTCGAAAAATTCGTCCGCATCGCTAGCCACTGGTAATGAGCCCAAAAGGCTGGCAGCATTGCCACGTTGTATGGCAATGCTTATCCTTTGGCTGAGGTAAAAGCCAGCCCTTGGGTCACGCGAAGTGTCAACTAAGCGTCTTGATAGATCTTTAAACAAGTTATGAGCACTCGGACCCCACGACCCGAGAGTTTCAACCCCAAACGGCTCGAAAATATAATTTCCAACGAGGTTATTATATTTCCGCCGCTTGAGGTTCTCTGCAGCCGCGGCGGCAGCGCCAGCACAGCACGAAGAGCTGGGAAGATGGGATGGCGCAAGAGTATCGACGCAAGTAGCGTCCCACACTAAAGGCCTACCCATCTTCCAAGGAAATAACGACATGCCGTCCGGTCTCTTGCCATCGTCACGTGCCAGGCCATTGGGTTCTAATACAGCCGGAACGCCGACGGCGACAAGAGCTCGTCGGATGATGTCATTAATGTTCGCGTGCCGCGCTATGCGATCCGCGCTACGGCTGCATGACAGGCCGTGGTGTCCGAGGCTGTTGACGATTTCGCCACAGTGGCAGCGATGTGGAGAACAACAAGGAGCGCCAAGACGTAGGGAAGCAGCGAGGCGGAAAGTAGTATCGTCGAACAAGGTGCCTATGTTCGACGATGGTAGTGCGTGAAGCCAAAGTCCCGACTCCCACTGTCCCACAGCCAGCAGGCGCGCACACTCCGAAGCAGTCGCAGATGTGGCCATAAGGTCATGCTGAACTATTCTGCAGAGTGGCTCGTCCCACCGTCTTTGGGACGATGGGTAGTCGGGTAGATTTAGATTCGGGCAAGCGAGTCTCCAGGCATCCATAGCCTCAGTGAAACACGGCACATCAAAACCAGTCAGTGAGGAAGCGAGAATATTCCTGACTAATTTCTCAGTGCCATGAACTGAGGATATGAAAGCCGGTAAACTGATACTCGTAATTTTGCGGACGCCGAGGCCTCCCATACGGATTGGAAGAGTAGCTTGACTCCAAGCTCGGTCGTCCAAGGCCACATTTAAAATTGAAGTTAGTGTATGACGAATGATTTGGTCCATTTTTTCTAAAAGGTGTGGGTGCTTCCATAAATGGGAAGCACGCAGAAAGTAATTTAATTTGTAATGGTTTTTTTTTTGAAGTCGGTTGTATTTTTTTGTAAAAAGTTTTTTATTTTTCACTTTTTAGTGGTGCCCCACACCTAACAACACCACTACAAAATCGCAGAAAAGCAAAATACGCAATTTCGATTATCAAAGAATCATCTAAATATGATGATAAAATAAATAAATATAAAAATAACTTTAATTTTGGAAGTCGGTGTTTTTGTTAGTTTCTTCGTATTTTGACACCGACTTCCAAAATTAAAGTTATTTTTTACTTTGTAGTTTTTTTTTAGAAGTCGGTTGTATTTTTTTGTAAAAAGTTTTTTATTTTTCACTTTTTAGTGGTGCCCCACACCTAACAACACCACTACAAAATCGCAGAAAAGCAAAATACGCAATTTCGATTATCAAAGAATCATCTAAATAGTCAAATTCCAGCTATTTCGATTTAATCCAAAATTCGTAACCGATTTTGATATGATTTAAATGGGACCAATCTGCAAGTATATCCTTTCAGATAAAACAAAAAAAATTCAAATCGGTTCATAATTGTCGGAGTTATGAGGTAACAAACATAAAAAAAAACACAACCGAATTGATAACCTCCTCCTTTTTGGGAAGTCGGTTAGCGCCCTGTAAACGATCAAATTTGTTTGACAAATTTGTTTGTCAAATTTTACGTTTTTATCAAACATCAACGCAAACGGTCAAACAACACTTCAAACAAATTTGTCAAACTAACTTGCAGATTCAGTTTTCTCCTTGTCGTGACGTGACGTGCTGAGCGCTTAAATATAATGAGTAATACAGATGACGCATTTTTGGCATTGACTCTAGCTTTGTGTATGAAAAGAAAAAAAAGAAGGCGATGGAGTAGAGAATGGTTGAAATTAAGAGAAAAATTTACTCACGAAAATTTGCTACGCGAAATATTACGCACAGAACCAGAAGACTACGCAAACTTCCTGCGCATGGATCATAAAACTTTTGAAGAATTACTAACATTACTCCGTCCTCGCATTGAAAAGATGGACACCGTTATGCGCAAATCTATACCAGCTTCTCAAAGATTATCAATTACTTTGAGGTACCTAGCCAGTGGCGCTGATTTCGAAGATTTAAAATTTACAGGCTGCATTGCACCTCGTACATTAAGCGACATTATCATTGAAACGTGTGAAGCAATAAATGAAAAACTAAGGAACAATATTCAGGTAAGGTTTTAATTTGAAGAAAAAGACATATTAATATTAATTAAAATGTATAAAAACTTTCTAAGTATTTTGCTGCTGTATCAACTTCAGTATTTTCGTTTGTTTGCGTATTTGGAATATGAATCATCACTGGCTGCTCCGTATCCGACAAATTAATATGTTTGTTCTATTGGAATTAATTGTAATGCTTGGGGAACAGGAGCCTGAGTGTGAGCGATAGGAGATTGAATGTATGGAACGGGAGATGGAGTTTGTGGAACAGGAGCCTGAGTGTGAGCGATAGGAGATTGAATGTATGGAACGGGAGATGGAGTTTGTGGAACAGGAGACTGAGTGTGAGAGATAGGAGATTGAATGTATGGAACGTGAGATTGACTGCTCGGATTAATTATAACTGAATGTCTGCGAAGATTTCCTTCTTCCCCTTCAAAGAGTATTTCGTTAATGAACTTTTCTGCCAGTCGTCTTTGTTCAGCAGACATCCGTTCTAATTTAAAGGCCCAGTTTCTTGCCATTGCTTGATATTCATTTTCAGGTCTTTTGAAATGATCCCTGGCTAATGTCATTAAGTCATGTTGCAAGTCCTCCTTTTTCTTCTTCTTTGCAATTGATGATTGTGATGATGATGATGATGATGATTGCTAGAAATTAAAATAAAAGTGTGATAAATATTTTCTGTTTTAGGTACCCAGAACACAGGAAAATTGGAAGATGTTGGCACGACAATTTGGAAATAGATGGAACTTTGATCATTGCATTGGAGCTGTAGATGGGAAGCATATCACTTTAGAAAAACCTGAGCATTCCGGTTCCTACTATTATAACTACAAAGGAACATACAGCATAGTACTTATGGGTATAGCTAATGCAAATTATGAACTCATCATGGTTGATGTCGGTACAAATGGCAGAGTGTCAGATGGAGGAGTAATTAAAAATACAAAATTTTGGCAATACTTTGAGAATAATCAGTTGCAAATTCCAGAGCCAGATGAATTGCCGAATACTAAGAAAATAATGCCCTATGTGTTTGTGGGCGATGAAGCTTTCCAATTACTTCCAAATTTCATGAAACCTTACAACAAACAAGTGTTAAATGATAACAGAAGGATATTCAACTATCGATTATCTCGTGCTCGACGAATTATTGAAAATGTATTTGGCATTCTCACGACTCGTTTTAAGATTTTCCAAAAGCCTATTAAATTATCTCCTACAAAAGCAAAAATTGTAGTTATGGCGTGTTGTCATCTACATAATTTTCTTATGAAACAAAAGAATTACATTCGCCATGGAGAAGTAGACATAGAAGACTGTGTTACGGAGACTGTCATGCATGGTACTTGGAGAAATGAGCCAATGTTGTTAAGCATTGAGCGTACTCGAGCTGGAAATAGCGCTGCACTAGCAAAACAAGTAAGAGATGATTTTTGTGAATATTTTAACACAACGGGTGCTGTTCCATGGCAAAACAAATGTTTAGAGTAATTTTATAAGTTGAACGTGAAAAAAATATCTCACAATAAACTGTATTACTAGTTTACCTGTGTTTCTGTTACTGTGCTAATTCCTGATTCTTTCTCCATTTGATCTTGCAGAAATTCTAATTCTTTGTAATACCATAATGTCGGTACATACAGATCATCGGTACCAGAACCAGAAAGCATAGACTTTTTCACTTTGTTGTTTTCGCGCTTGAAACTTGTACGTAGTATATTATTATTTTTTTTCACTTCTTCCTCCGTAATGTTCCGGCGACAGATCTTCAGTAAATTTGTCATTTTTTTTACTGCTGCGCTTCTCTTGTTTTTGTCCATATAATCTTTCGATTTTATTTTCCATAACATCGGCATGTCACGATACATAGATATGAAATGCAAAGTAAATTCTTTGTCCGAAAGATACTCTACGCTGTTGTCGTCACTGGGCGTAGCGTCCTCCATGATGCCAAACCAACGACTGAGATCATGTTTGACAAACACCGCCGTTCACGTTCAAACTTGTTCGTCAAACACGACATCAATCCAGATTTTCTGCAAACGCGACAAACACGTAGATTGTTTGACAAACGCTTCAAACAAAGCTGCAAACGATCAAATAATTTGACAAACACGTATATTTGTCAAACAAATTTGATCGTTTACAGGGCGCTTTATTAATTATAACGCAAACGACAGTGGATCGACCCAGTACAGTTACAGTCCAAGAGCTAGATCGAAGAGTATAATTGACAATTTATCTCTCTCTAACATTTCTATGGACTTTAGACCGAAAAACTATTACAGAAGTATAATTCACATATTAGCAGAACTGTATAAGTGTGACCAAAATCATGCTAATATTATAAAAGTGAAAGTTGTATGTTTGTATGTTTGAGCGACAATGACGCAAAAAGGGATGAAGAGATTTGGATGAAATTTGGCACACATGTAGTTCACATCCTGGATAAAACATTGGCATATAAGTGCAATAATAGAGGAGATTGGCGTGGAATCGGTGTTTGTCCTGGGGGGTTTTAATTCACACACACACCACACACGTGTTAT
Source organism: Ceramica pisi (assembly GCA_963859965.1). NCBI lineage: Eukaryota > Metazoa > Arthropoda > Insecta > Lepidoptera > Noctuidae > Ceramica > Ceramica pisi. The sequence continues at coordinate 4,763,300 of OY982530.1, forward strand.
ATTGTTTTAGTGAAACACACAAAAAGTTGTTAAGCAGTGTGCACTAAAAATATCTGACGTAAATAAAATTAAATTACAAATTAATTACCTATGTAATTACACAAATTACTGGAGAGTCTTAACCGCTCACAAATTCAGCCCAGGAAATCCATAGACATGTTTCCTGGTCCAGGAAATCCATGGTCTCCTGATATTTGTAAATCTTTAGCGTTCACAATTATTAATTCCAGCCCAGAAACAACCTCGATATATTTCTGTTCTCCAGTATAAAAAAAAATCTAGCTCTAAAATACTTTGACATATTTCTGCTTTCCTCTGGTACCTACTTGTGAATCTTTATCGCTCGCAAATTCAGCCCCGGTCTCAGACATACGGCGTGTCCTGCCTACATCTTGTGCGCCGCACATAGCTACACCACTTACGACGACCCATAGGTACATAGCAGGCATCCATAGCACGCATCCAATGCACGCATCCCATGCACACATGCATAGCACGCATCCTTCCATATAAAAACATAATACCTATCTTAGTTGATCCGTTTATCAGTGCAAAGCTATTTGCACCAATGAATATGATTGGTGGATATCAAACGCATCCATAGCAACGTAGCATAGCACATCTCTGGTGGAAAAGCACCCTAAGCCAATGGGTTCTGGGGCGGCTGACCGCTTTTCTAGTTCAATATGCAACAAACCACTAGTGTACGCACCATAACCTAAGTGGTTGCATAAAACTGAAACCGCGCGGTTGACCGCTCGTGCAGGCTCTACAAGCCGAGCGTCAAAACTATCCAAACTTCACTCGCTAGGTACTCGCCGGCGGTGAGACAAGTGTGTCTTAAGGCCACTGGGCTAAAAACTATCGTGAGCTTAGTTTGTTTCTATTTGAGCTTAGTGTATAAGAGGGGGTGTGCAGAAACCTATCGTGACTTAGCCATGTGTGCAATGTGTGTAAACAGATTTATCAGATAGCTAAGAAATAATATATCTGATGGGTGTGGAAGCCTATCAGTCAGGAAAATATCCAGTTTACATTGAAACGAAAAAATATGATTCTGGTTTTTATTTTATTCGGACATTCACAAGGACAAACACAAACACATAATCGAATGCTGATTGCTATTCCATACCCTCGCCTTCCGCTTCTTCATCGAATTCCCCTTCATCGTCTGCCGTCGCGTCCTGGTACTGCTGGTACTCGGACACCAGGTCGTTCATGTTGCTCTCCGCCTCCGTGAACTCCATCTCGTCCATACCTTCGCCAGTGTACCAGTGTAGGAAAGCTTTCCTCCTGAACATGGCCACGAAGTTTTCCGCTATCCTCTTGAATATGCTCTGGATAGCTGTTGTGTTTCCAATGAAAGTAGACGCCATTTTCAGCCCTCGTGGTGGGATGTCACATACTGCAATCTTCACGTTGTTCGGTATCCACTCCACAAAGTATGTGCTGTTCTTGTTCTGGATGTTCATAATCTGTTCATCCACTTCCTTCATGGACATTCGCCCTCTGAATATCGTGGCCACGGTCAGGTATCTGCCGTGTCTCGGGTCGCAGGCGACCATCATGTTCTTACAGTCAAACATTTGAAGGGTGAGTTCGGGCACGGTGAGCGCTCTGTATTGTTGCAAGCCCCGTGACGTCAGCGGTGCGAAGCCGGGGCAATAGAAGTGCAATCGTGGGAAGGGCACCATGTTCACGGCGAGCTTCCTCAGGTCCGCGTTAAGTTGGCCGGGGAAGCGCAAGCACGTCGTGATGCCAGACATGGTGGCACTGATGAGGTGGTTCAAGTCGCCGTACGTGGGTGTCGTGAGCTTCAGCGTTCTGAAGCAGATGTCGTACAGCGCTTCGTTGTCGAGACAGAAGGTGTGGTCGGTGTTCTCAACCAGCTGGTTCACCGCCAGTGTCGTGTTGTACGGCTCCACTACGCAGTCCGAGACCTTTGGGCTCGGAAATACAGAGAATGTCAGGATGATTCGATCGGGATACTCTTCGCGGATTCTGTTTACGAGGAGCGTTCCGAGGCCGGAGCCAGTGCCGCCGCCAAGCGAGTGCGCCAATTGGAAGCCCTGGAGACAGTCGCAACCCTCCGCTTCTCTACGGATGACGTCGAGGCAGGCCTCGAGGATCTCGACTCCTTCGGTGTAATGTCCTCGCGCCCAGTTGTTCGCGCCACTATTCTGTCCGTAGACGAAGTTGTCGGGTCGGTAGAGGCAGCCGAAGGGGCCGGAGCGCACGGCGTCCATTGTGGCCGGCTTGAGGTCCACGAGGACGGTGCGCGGGACGTACTTGCCACCGTTGGCCTCATTGTAGTACACGTTGATGCGTTCCAGTTGGAGATCAGAGTCACCGTGGTAGCAGCCGCTAGGGTCGATCCCATGCTCGTCGGATATCACCTCCCAGAACTGTGGACAATTAATGTTTCATGAGCCAATGTGTTCCATCAATCCTAAATATTTAAAATTCTATAGGTTACCGAGTAACGGGACTGACAAGGCACAACCAAACTGTATCGGTCATAAAAACCTGAAATTTGGCATGAGGTTCCTTGGGAAGTGTAGGTGAGCACTAGGATTTCTTGAAATTGGGATATAAATGGTTCCATGATGATGCGAGGTTGCATTAAAGTCAGAGGTCAGTAATCTTAGGTTTCGATCTCTTCATCGGAACCCACAACGCCGAGTTATGCGGTGCCGAACAATATCGTATGAAATAATGTCTTAAATGGTTTCGTCGCAGTATTCCACAGTAAGAATTATGTGGAAACGCATACCACAGCGGTACGTTCCGCCTAAGCATTATCTAATATATAAAAATCTCGTGTCATGGGGTTTGTTATAGAACTCCTCCGAAATGGCTTGACCGATTTTTAAGAAATATTCGTTAGATGATGAATTGACGAATTTTCGAGGATGAGGGAATGAGAAAATAGCACGCCAGCTCTGGTCTACGTAGACGAAGTCACAGGTAGAAGCTAGTAAATTAAGGAATGTGACTCACCTTTCCTTCAATCTGGTTCCCGCACGAACCAACCTGTAGGTTAATGATTTCCCTCATCTTGGATCTTTATCGTTCAGACTTTATGAATTGATGAAAATTACTTGTTAATTTCTCGTAAAATTATCCAAAATACTTCGCGAAATTGATGCTTAACATTAGCTTAAAAACTAATAAAAAAATATAAAAAATCGATTCGTAAAAATTACACCATGTGCATCTTATACGTTGGATTTCAGAAAAGTGATCTCAAAATTGGGCAATCGACGTCCAAAGATTTTGAAATGAAATTCTAGAATATTTTTATTCTTTTCTATGAAAAAGTTTACAACCAGTCTTATTTTTCTGTTTTTATTTTTTAACTTTGAAAATGAAATTTGACAGATTGTTGTACGACTAATATTACGATTTTAATTAATATGATTCTACTAAAGTCGCTTTATTAGACCCGTTGAGCTTCAATACACGAAAGTCACAGCTGTTTTTCTCACTTATTTTTTAAGCTTGTCATTTTGCACAAGAATCACTTTTAGTTTACAGTAAAGTAATAGCAAACACATTGCATTCGTTATGTCCACGATGTCCCAAAATAAATCCATCAAGGCGACATCTAACGGAGTTTTCCCTAACTAAAATGACGCCCTGAAATGGAATTTTCAGGGGCTATTCCAGTGAGGAGAGCACGGACGCCACGTACGAATTAGAAAAGTTCCGTGACTGTCCGCTAGGTGTCACTGAGCACCTTCTAGGGTTGTTTTGTTTTCAGCGGCGGCGTACTGTCACTATTGTCATGGCGCTCGCGTGAAATGTCACCGAGGTAGCGAATCGTTTATACAATGTAAATTATAAGATTATCCTGTATGATGTAGTTGTGTTTAATGAGTGCCGTGTGTGTGGTGTGCGAACGCCCGTGGAGTGATGTCAGTGGCCGGTGGGAATGCGACCGCCGAAGAGAAAAAACCAGGTTATTGTGAAGACAGCACGGACAGCGACAATGATACGGAGAGGAAGAGACTCCTCCGGAGGATATCAACAAGCAAGTGCGTCGGGAGACTCGTGAGTAGCATCCTAATGAGGGCACCGTAAAGGATCTGTTGTTGTAAGCTTGGGCGTGCCAACTGTCAAAGCGCGGGGGAGCGGGGCTCGCATGTGCCCGGACCCAATTTTCGAAGATCAATTTTTCAAGTTATAATGTTTGTTTAGCGTCGGTATTAAATTTTGTGTGTTCAAGTAATGAGATGTGGAGGTTGACCTATTTGGGGAGGCGAAGTGTGCAGTAGAGGGGGTTGTACGGTGACAATGATTCCTCCAGGATAAAGTTGATCCTTCATATTTATTGATCTCCTTACTCCGACAGGTGGTTCAACGTCCTGAGCGACGCTAGAACAATGCAATTGTTGTTAAATACAATAGGTACATGGAATAGAAAAGCTCCAGTTTATTTAATTCTTCGTCTAACGATCTTAATCAGTTTGAGTAGGCGTTCTATTTTTGTTTGTGCGCCTTAGTTTTCGACACGATGATAAATGACTTGGGGCAATAAGAGCGCCATGGATTTTGGCGGTAAAATATTGTTCATTTAGGAAGACTGATTACTGAGACTTTGTTGAAGAAAAGATTTTGTTTTCCAGCTTTAAGTAAATTGAAGTAATGTCTTTTGCTTTTATGGCTGGTATAGTAATGATTTAAACCAGTGTGAATATATGTATTATTTTTTGTAAAGCATGTTCAGAAAATGTTCGTTTACGGAGCTACCTTGATAAGTTCACGAATTGGCGGGAGCCCTATTCGATGTTATCGACCCGCTTCTCTTGCCAATATTTGCATAAAGACGCGGTTTTCCCTAACTAACTACTTTTCTACTAATGGATTGCGTTTCGCACGAAAAATTTATGTGAGCAAAGGGTCGGTTTATCACGAATCTATTACCATGAATTAGTTAACGAAATTGGTTCTTTCGATCTTTATTTAACTGTTAGGGAGTATTTTCTCGTAAACGACCTGCTCTTTTCTGGGCATGTTTATGATACGATACATGAGGCGATACTAATGGGTTGAATAAAAAAAAATGTGTTACTTATTTTCAATTAAATGGATCTGGGATTCAAAAGTCCCACTGCTAATCTTTTTGATCTTATTCATCAATTCAGAGATCAGAATCTCAAAGAATACGACAACGCAGCTTCTCGTATCTCTGAAAATGTAGGTCACATAAATGCTGACAACACGAAGCCAAACATCTTCACACCACCTTCTCAAGGTTATTCACACCCATATCACATGAATTCGCCCACTATGCTCAAACTATGATATCGCCTCACACATTTGACAGGTTGGCAGAACTGTCTCTCAAGTGCCAACATCACAGACACCCTACGTTATGCCGCGTCCGACTACGGATGTCCGGTGGTTGTCAATCTTTTGACTGTTCCAGTTTCGTATGTTATACCTCTATGGGTACGGTTGGTTCGATCCCGGTTGTAAAGGTATGTGTGTATGTAGGTAGGTGTTGCAAAGCCACAGTATTGAGGTTACTGCTAATTAATATTGGTCAGGCTTTTTTTGGTAACAGAAAATGGCGGTAGAGTATGGTTAAATATTTTTAATTGAACACCAAACAGTCGTCTCTTATACACAATATTATAATATGCTATACAATTTTATAGAAGGGAGAAAAAAATACCAAGAAAAAGGTCATAGAAAATGCAGTTAGGTATAACATGAAAATTAAAAGAATTTGTTGTTTAGCCCTTAAATCATTACCTACGTCTCCTACATATTATAAAACAAAGCTCTCCGCCGACTCTATCTGGTCGCGATAAACGCAAAAACTACTGCACCGATTTTCATGCTGTTTTCACCATTGGATAGAGTGGTTCTCGAGGAAGGTTTTAGTAGGTATATTATTTGTCAAGCTGGCGAAGCCGCGGGCGTCAGCTATTCTAATATAATTCATAGTTAATCGTAAATGCAAGCTGAAGGCACGAATGTTTTTTGACGTATAGTAACGTAACGTAAGATTTTACTATAACAATAGTATTCGTTTCACTCATAATATTTATTTGAATTGGACTATATTCATGAGTGGGATTCCCTGCCAGAGTTTATGTTTCCTGAAAGTTGCAACCTGGGGGTCTTTAAGTCAAGAGGGAATAGGTTACAGGACTTAAGGACTCCTCTCCAAAGAGCGGAGATGGAGCTCGCTTGCCTGGAAAGGCAAGCGAGCTCCATCTCTGACTACATCATTGCTTACCATCAGGTGAGATAGTGGTCAAACGTTTGCCTATGAATAGTAAAAAAAAAAGGAAAAAATATTTATTTTGACATTTTACAAATTGTGGTAACTTCCCGCTTGGTCACATTCCCGATTTGTCAACATGTCAAATGTTTTAAAAACAACTGAACGCGACCGAAGCCGCGGGCGGAAACTATAGTTTACGCCAGATAAACGTGGAATAAAGTACATTGACCCACATATATTTATTGACTTTCTTAAGATCAAAATCAGAAATAATGACATAAAGCTGTCCTGAATCGACTTCTATCGTGATCCGTTACGTTCTCTAGTAATGAAAAACAGTTCTTAATTTATTGTTCTAGTATCTACGAAGAGGGAAAGGTCAATGTACTTTGTTCCACGTTTATCTGGCGTAAACTATTAGTAAGTAGATATAACATGAACGGTGGTATTTCAGTTTAATCCTGAAAGTACTTTAAAAAAAACTACCAAACGGGAGTGAAAACAGGCATTCTTAAAATTTGACAAACCGGGAAAGAGTGTATGAAGATCAAAATCTTGACCAAACGCCACTCGCGTTCAGTTGTTTTTAAAAGTTGTGACACGTTGACAAGTCGGGAATGTGACAAGACGGGAAGTAGTTTAAATGCGACATACTCATAATTAATACACGTCAAAACATTCGTGCTAGGCCCGATGTGAAGAGTGCAACTACGAGAATGCATTTAGTAGTTGTGCCGGCTGCGTAGTTTAGAAAACAATGAACATCATTGTTACTCAGGATATGGTGTCATGGATAGTAAAACGTTATATAGATATAGATACGTTGTCCGTAGCGTCCAAATAATACGTTGTTGTTTGCAGTCTGTAGGTACACAATGCAACCTTCGCTTTCCATCGGGCGGGATTGAGGTCAAGAGCTGGCTCTTCATCATGAAATAAATAAAAGTAAAACGTTGCATCTTACTTTCTTATTATACCTGGCCCCGAAAACAGCTTATTCAGTTAGTATGCATCTTTAAAACTGCCATGCACTTCTCCAAATAAAAAATATTCTTTTGAGCCTTTTCCCAACTGTGTTGGGTCGGCATCCAGAATGCAATTCTTCTCGTTTGGGCAGCAAGGTGACCTTACTGCCCAAACGAGAAGAATTGCATTATCTAACGACCTCACATACCCTAGTGTCAGAGTTTCTAAACCGCCACAAAGGCCTCGAATGCAGATGAGTACCTGTAGTTTATTTGGAGCGACGTTGGGCCAATACAGGCTTGAATCACCTGAATGTCTGATAGATGATTCCATGCTTGGGAAGGCACGTATAAGCCGGTGGTCCCGGCCGCCAAATGGCGGTCGTCAATAAACCATGTCAGAGGCCATTGAGGTGGTTTAGAAAATCTGACACTAAGGTGTGTGGGGTCGTCAGACCTTACTGCTCACAGCACACGATAAGAAGAAGAAGAATTCGAAGCGACTGACTATCGATCCACCACAAACTATTTAGGTACTGGCTAACATCATACTCCAGGGCAAAATTGGTACAGATACCGGCACGGATCTTGAGCGCTCGGCGGAAGAGTGGGGATTGCTCTGCGCATCGTACACATAATGACAAATAAAACGTCGTCGTGAGATACGTGCAGCAAGAGTAAAGAACGAATCCCGAGTGACGGCTATGACGCGCGATGCGCTACGGGCCAATCACTGCACTTGCCCCGCCCCCACGCCTCCGCGCCTCACTTCATACCACCAAAGAGACCCAATAACTCACTTCTGCGCAGGTGAAGGTCAGCGCTCAAGATCCGTGCCGGTGATTGTATGAAATTTTCTGGCTTCTGACTATTCGTAACGTACATCTCAAAAATCTTCATCTCCAATTAAATGTCATTTGAAGCATACATTATGATTGGAAGTACCATTAGCTGAATGCTAGCTGCATTCAGCTAATGGTACTTCGAATCATGATTTTTTTTCAAGGATGCGAAATCATCAAATGACGCCTTCTGCTCTGGTTGGAGCAGAAAGGAGTCTCAGACTCTTACTGACTAAAACCCATCGGTGTTCCTCCTAATGCTCTTAGCGTTTCAGGGCCGCGGTGACTCTTTCAAACAAATTCCGCAACTCTAACAGGACTGTCAATCATCCTACGAAATCTTTGTTTCACGTTTTCCACTTAAACCTCATTCTTCGATGACTATTTATAAACTTTATAGTTCAACACTTCATCGAATCCAATTACGACATAATAATCCAAGTCCAATCAATAAAAAAACTTATGTATTCATATCGTAGTAGATTCTAATAACAATAAAAAAAGAAACTATCCATCTTCAATCAGAAAGCAAGGACATTGTAATCAACCTTTCACTGTGATTCCAACCCTATGACGAATGAGATAGAATAGGAAATGCGATGGCTGGTGTTTGATAGGGGGAAAGTCGAGAGGCGTATTTCCGTGCTATGCGTTCTATTCGGAGCAATCAAATTATACCTGCCAGAGATATGAACTAAGAGTACCTCCTCTCGACTGGGGCATATTTTTGCAATGCAATTTGTTTGATTGCAATTTAATACTTGGATTCCTTTTAGGGTTGTGAACAAAAACACGGAACAGACAGACGAACATCCGGTGGAGATGAGAATGTTGAGATGGATGTGTGGAGTAACAAGAATGGATAAAGTGAGAAATGACTACATTAGAGGCAGTTTAAAAGTGGCGCAAACTAAAAGAGTAATGAACATAAATGTGGATGGATGGAGAGGGAGAGAAAGGCCAAAGAAAAGATGGATGGATTGTGTGAGAAGCGATATGAAAGAAAAGGGAGTTAGTGAAAGTTTGACGGCTGATAAGACAGAGTGGAAGAAAAAAACGTGTTGCGCCGACCGCAAGTAACATGGGATAAGGGCAGGAAGATGATGAACAGACAGACAGAGACCTGTCTCGCGAGCAGGATCTAGTTATATTATGAAGGTGTAAAACTGTCAGTTAAATGTTTATTATAGACAATTACAATAAGTAAATTATTTAATTGAAAAAAAAGTGCTTGTTCCGATTTGAAAAAATCTTTCAGTGTTAGATAGTGCATTTATCGAGGAAGGCTATAGGCATCACGCTAAGACCAATAGGAGTGGAGTATTAATGGAAATGTGACGCTGACGAAGTTGTGCGGGTCAGCAAGTTTATTTATAAAAGAGGAGCTCGTGGCTAAATAATAACAGTCGCACAGGTCGATCTTCAAGGTTAAGCAACGCTTGCAGAGGTTGGTCTGTGGACGGGTGACCATCTTAACATACCGAGTTTACTCCATGCCTCGGAAAGCACGTTAAGCTATAGGACTCGGCTGTCATTTGGAGGCTGCCGTTACGGATAGTCAGAAGCCAGAAAATCTGACACCAGTCTTGCTAAGGAAGTACGGTGTTACCCAGTTAATGGGTTGTGGAGGTCTAGTATGCAGCCGCTCCACGTAAAATACTGGTATTCAGCTGAATCCGGTTTGATTGGAAGCCGACCCCAACATAGTTGGGAAAAGGCTAGGCAGATGATTTATTTATAAAAGACAACAGTCCACAGTATATACCGCGTGTATCTGACATCGACGCACAAACGATTTCCATGGGTCCAGCCGTCCAGGGCATGATTCTGGACACCCTAGACTTAGAATTTTTCGTCGGCTTTTTTCTCATTTTTTTATTTTTTTCAAGGGTTTTTTTTCTTTAGACTGCTCATAATCGTTATTCTGACCTAACCCAATGAGATTTTTAATAAAAAAATAATTAATTAACTACTTCCACTAAAAAGAACAATCTGAATAAAACCACAAATAGATATCAGTTCAGCTGAGCTGATACCTATTTGGTACTATTTGGTACTTACTCTTTAAAAAAAATGAAAAAATGAGAAAAGAACCGACGAAAAATTCCAGCACTGGGGTGTCCAGAATCATGCCCTGAACCCATGGAAATCGTTTGTGCGTCGATGTCAGAAACATGCGGTATAGTCCTCGTCCTAGAGTGGACATCTTTGTGCGTCGATGTCAGAAACACTCGGTATAGTCCTCGTCCTAGAGTGGAAATCTTTGTGCGTCGATGTCAGAAACACGCGGTATAGTCCTCGTCCTAGAGTGGACATCTTTGTGCGTCGATGTCAGAAACACGCGGTATAGCCCTCGTCCTAGAGTGGACATCTTTGTGCGTCGATGTCAGAAACACGCGGTATAGTCCTCGTCCTAGAGTGGACATCTTTGTGCGTCGATGTCAGAAACACGCGGTATAGTCCTCGTCCTAGAGTGGACATCTTTGTGCGTCGATGTCAGAAACACGCGGTATAGTCCTCGTCCTAGAGTGGACATCTTTGTGCGTCGATGTCAGAAACACGCGGTAAAGTCCTCGTCCTAGAGTGGATATCTTTGTGCGTCGATGTCAGAAACACGCGGTATAGTCCTCGTCCTAGAGTGGACATCTTTCAGATGAAACGATGATGATGAAAGAAAACTCCTCTATCCTTGACTACTGTAGCCAACTTTTTATCACAGACTGATTCTTATGGATGTCATGACACCGGAAAATGGCAAACGCCGTACAATTGTAAAATGTCGCGTGAAATTGTATTTTTTTTTTATAAATAAGACACGGATATGTTGGAAGCTATTGAATTTGGATGGGATGTATTATATATATCACCGGAAAATGGGAGACTCTGTAAGATTGTAGTAAATCTTGATTAGATTATTATAATTTCACGATATGTTATGAATAAATCGTTTTGTATATAATTAATCCCATCCAAATTCAATAGTTTCCAATATATTCGTGGCTTATTTAGAAAAAATAGCTTACAATTTCACGCGATATTTTACAATCTTACAGAGTTTGCAATGGGCTTGTATCCTGAATAAAACTGATTAGTTCGTCAGTTAGATTATCAAAAAATATTTGACCCGTATTTTTTCTTTTGTTACGGGAACCAAAATTGACGAAGTTACGACGCTTTTAAAATTCTCAATACGTCACGCCCTGGCATAATTTTTAGCGGGTCGTGACGTTACGAGCCCCCACTCCCGAGTTTTGATGCGTTTTATCTTTGTCAATATTCATTGATTTACAAAACCAAAAAATACGTGTCCATTATTTTTCAATGCTCTAACTGTCGGACTAACTAGTTTTGCTATTTGTGGATGATGGAAACTAGCCTATTTTACGGTGACATTCACAATACGATTGTTTTCATAATATATCGAGAAATTATAACTAATTCAAAATTTATTACAATCTTTCGGAGTCTGCCATTTTCCGGTGATATGGATAAACCAGGGAAACAAAACCTCGGGAAAATACAAGTCATTTATAATCAAGTCAAATGAAACCAACGCGACGCCTCATGAGAATCAACACCCAGTAATAAAAACAAAATATTACACGATTCTCGAATTCCCAAACAGAATCTTTTCTTACGGGCTCACTTTACGTTTCGGGAGATCAATGACCGTTCGGTAGTACACACGTAGATATACATAGTTTGGTAGTTGTATCGTGGGCCAACGTGGGCCGTTGTGTACTTAGTGTTGCCAATTTCGCGGCATTTCCACTGAAGCTGGTTATTTTGACATCCAGTAAATCTGCCGGTTGATTCTGTTGACATCTCACCGTGATCACTTAGGTGGAGTGAACGACAAATGAGCTGTCATTCCATCTTGTTAGTATGGTTTGACAGTACACTTCATCCACGCTTTCACTTCGACATGTTTGCAGAATCGACCGGCTTGTGATTTGGTTGTAGTGGTTTTAACAACCTTTTTACTAACTTGTTTCGTTCTGTTATGAACAATTACTTGTACGTATGCAATAAACGCATAGTAAGCGATTCACCCCGCCGCTTCCACATTTATGCTGAGCCTTTATAAGACAATTTACACGTGTTCTCACAGAGAGTTCAGTTCAGAAAATTCACTTAGAGGCTTAACTCAAAGAGCGAACACATTTCGAATAGCTTCAATAGCCTTTAGTCAGTCAAATCTCCTTGAATGTGTTACCAGTGCTTTAATTAATTGAATTAATTGTAGCAGTGATAACAGCGTTTTCTTAAAAAGGACCCACGGAACGCCATCTTAACAGTTCGTATGGTTTTCGAGGTTGCAAATTAGTAAGCAATCCTTTTTTTTATGTACATTTAATGGAAACAGTCAACCGGAGAGCAATCAAGTGTAATTCAAATGGACTAATGAATTATTTGAAAAATAATTTAAAACAAGATCTGCAATTAATTTGACTTCCGCATTTATAATATTAGTTTGGACTATGGTCGACACCAGGTAATTTTGTAATGACGGTCATTGACCCACGTACATTTATTGACTTTATTAAATATCAAAAACAGAAATAAAGACGTAAACCTGTCCTGAATCGACTTCTATCGTGATTCTTTACGTTCTCGTAATGTAAAACGGTTCATAATTATTGTTCGGGTATCTACGAAGGGATATTAGGGAAAGGTCATTGCACTTTATTGCAAGTTTATCTGGCGCCTACTATAGTCACGATAAGTTTTATTTTCATGTTTATCTAGACTTCTAAAACTTTGGCCAAATTGTTAGGAATTTCTAAAAAGAAAATCTATATATATATATAAAAATATATATATATATATATATATATATATATATATAATGAATCCCTATTTCCCTTGGACATCGGATCATGCGTGAACAGCTGGACCGATTTCGCTAATTATTTTGGTTGTGTTTGTTATTGTCAGGAGAAGGTTATTATGAAAGAAAAAAATAGTAAGAGATAAATCTTGTGTTTTTGGTGATTTTTGAACATCCAAGATCGTGGGATCGGTTGTTCAAAGTTGGCAACACTGGGTGTAGCCCTGTTTACTCTCTGGCACGCGTCCAAAACTCGAAGACGTAGCTCGTAGTGACATTAATTGATTTAGTATATCGTTTCTGTTCATCTGAACAAGGTTTTTATATTTTGGAATTAAATAAAATGAGTTCACCGTGTCGTTGGACTTTAATTTTGGGACAATTATACAATACGTAGGTATCTATAGATTTTCGATCTTTTTGCAAGGAATGAGACCTTGTCACATTCTGGTTTTAGTCAAGGGACTACACTCTAATCAATCAAACATCAATTTAGATAAAACTAGCTGATGCCCGCGGCATAAAACCTACCTCGAGAACCACTCTATCTATTGGTAAAAACAGCGTGAAAATCGGTGCAGCAGTTTTTGAGTTTATCGCGAATAGACAGACAGACGCGGCGGAGGGCTTTGTTTTTTAATATGTAGTGATTATTTCGTTAATAATTGATGAGTGACTGAATGAGTCGACGACAGACAACGCACAGCTGAAACTGCTGGTCTTAGATAGATGAAATTTAGCAAGAAGAAAAAGAGAAGAAGAAGAAGAGAAGTGCTCTCCTATGAGTGTAGGGAGAGAGAATTTCCCGAAATTCCCACGGGAACGGTAAAAACGGGATATGCGGCGGGATTCAAAATTGCAGCACGGACGAAGTCGCGGGCGAGATGCTAGTCAATTTATTTAAAACTAGCTGACACGTCACAGGATAAGTAATAATCAAATTGACATCAAAACATACGTAGTGTCGCGCGACAGGTTGGTGCGTAACTAAGCGCGATGTGGCCAATTGGCTTCATTTCATGTTGTCATTTTAGAGTGCGGACAACGTATCTATAGTTTTATATATCATTGGCTTTTATTCCACTTGTCATTTTGCGCTTTTGAGAGTATGCGCCTAAATAAAACGAAGAACAGTCTCTCTCTCTCTCTCTCTCTCTATTAAACAGAGGGACAATTTCACATTCGCATCTCAATCGCAATCTGTCAAAGATGTATGAAAATTAAGGCTTTTTTGACAGTTTCCGATTGACATGCGAATGCGAAAGTTGTTCAAAAATTAGTAGAATTACCCTCAGGTATACAAAATTGTTCAAAATAGTTGTCGTTAGATCCGAATGTGATGACGTCACAGACGAGCCTGTTATGTAAAGCTTGAAGCTTATCTCCATTAGACAATGTTAGATAAGGACTTGTACTTGAATGAGGTTATTATTATGTGATACTTGATACCAGAGGCTCGTGTATGATAGAAGTAGTACCAACCTGGTACATTGTAGCTATTTTGAGGTAATAAGTACATATAGCTTTGGCTCTGTCTCGCACACGAGTCCGAGTATTTTGCTGCTGCCAGGCTTACGGAAATTGTTCGTAAGAGTTACTGCGGCTCTGGAACGCAAACGGCATTAGATTAGAAGGAAGGAAAGGATGGGTTTTAGTCAGTAGAGTCTGACACTCTCTTCTGCTCAGATATAGTGGATAAGAAATGTTGGGGTTGAGTTAAAAACATACAATGTTTATCATTAGGTGATTAATACGATGAAAAATAACATCAAGTAAAGAAAAGTAGAGATATAAAAATAACCCACTCAGTTGTGAACTTGTGAACATTTTTTTAAATACTTTTTTTTTTTAATTCCTTCAATACAACCAAGCATTGCTTCCCTTATTTTAATATGTGCACATTATAAAGATTCGCTCTGTATTGTGAGCGCAGGCCACCATGAATGCCCATCCCATAAAATCCACCCACAAGCTGCACGTGAAAAAGTTAGTATTATGCTTTGAAAACGAATTAAAGATATTAAAGTGCGAACAAGTACCTACACAGTGGTTAATTGCTACCTTGTAAAGTCGGGAAAATAACATTCACTCATGAACCGTCATAGTTAGACAGTTGAAATTTTCATAGATAATGTATTTTTGTTGCCGCTTTAATAGCAAATACTAAAAAACAGAATAAAATAAATATGAAAGGGGGGGGCTCCCATACAACAAACTTGTTTTTGTAGATCTATACTCGAGAACCACTCTATCCATTGGTGAAAACAGCATGAATATCGGTGCAGTAGTTTTTGAGTTTATAGCGAACAGACAGACAGACAGACGCGGCGGAGGACTTTGTTTTATTATATGTACCTACAGAGTGTCGATTCTACTAATTTTCACATTCGCATCTCAGTCGCAAAAATTTATGAAAAATAAAGGTCTCTGCACACAGCGGGCGCGGCGTGGCGGGACGGGACGGCGACGCGACGCCGAGCAGTTGTAATGTACTAGATCTTATGGAGGACGCCACACACAGCCGTCCCGCTCAACGCGACGGTAAACGTCGTGCCACGCCGCCGCCGCGCCGAGCGGGAATACAAGTCAGAAGCGGCGGGGCGGGACGCGAGCGCAGCGCCGTCAGGACTCTTGACACTTTGTGTGGTTTGGTTTACGCATTTAGTAGCACAGATTACATTATACTATATACTGAAATTTAGTAGTCACACTGCCGGCAGGGCGTGAGCACGTCGCGTCGGACGGTACGGAGCGAATTATAAAGTTGTTTAAAAATTTATAGAATTGGCCCTCTGATGGTTTGGAACCCTTCGTGTGCAAGTCCGGCTCGCACTTGTCCGGTTTTTTAAATTTTAGAAACTAAAACTACATCATACTGTTTTTAACTGTCACTAAAAGCTTTCTGCTACAAAGAAAAAATATTAAAAAACGTAGCGTATTCCAACAAAAGAAGAGGTTTTAATCGTCGCAGCGTGCCGAGGCTGTAATTAAACATTTCGCGGTCGTGGCGAAGCCTGGCGGGATATTAACGCATACCTACCTACCATCCATGTGGAATATGAATACTTGAAATCCTAACTAATATTATAAATTCAAAAGTAACTCTGTCTGTCTGTCTGGCTGTCTTTTCTTCATGCCGAAACCGATTTTGATGAAATTTTGTACACAGATAGTTTGAGACCCGAGACATGACATAGGATAATTTATATCCCGGAAATCCCACGGGAACGGGAAATAATAATATGAGGGTAAATAGGTTATATAATTTCTGGGAGTATGTTCCCTAGGGATTAAGCGGGCGATACCACTGGCACAAACTAGTGCTTTCAAATATTTTTGTGTGCGATTTTTGACAATGCATTATTTTTGATGTTAGTTCTCGTAATGGTTTTCAATTTTTTTATAATAATATCGGCCAAGTGCGAGTCGGACATGCATCCGAAGGTTTCCATACCATAAACCGAAAAAAATAAACACGTGTCATGTATAGGAGCCGTCTTTAATTTTTAATTTTTGTTGTTATAGGCAACAGAAATACACCATCAGCCTATGAAAATTTCAACTATCTATTCAGCCCGTTGACAAACAGACGGACAGACGGACGGACGAATGAACGGACGGACAGCGGAGGCTTAGTAATAGGATTCCGTTGGTTACCCTTTGGGTACGGAACCCTAAAAAATGAACCTAGTAAACTGATATTAGGGCTGTAAAAAATGAACCTAGTATACTGATATTAGGGCTGTAAAAAATGAACCTAGTATACTGATATTAGGGCTGTAAAAAATGAACCTAGTAAACTGATATTAGGGCTGTAAAAATGAACCTAGTAAACTGATATTAGGTCTGTAAAAAATGAACCTAGTAAACTGATATTAGGGCTGTAAAAAAAGGAACCTAGCAAACTGATATTAGGGCTGTAAAAAATGAACCTAGTAAACTGATATTAGGGCTGTAAAAAAATGAATCTAGTAAACTGATATTAGGGCTGTAAAAAATTAATCTAGTAAACTGATATTAGGGCTGTAAAAAATGAACCTAGTAAACTGATATTAGGGCTGTAAGAAAAGGAACCTAGCAAACTGATATTAGGGCTGTAAAAAATGAACCTAGTAAACTGATATTAGGGCTGTAAAAAATGAACCTAGTAAACTGATATTAGGGCTGTAAAAAATAATGTCTTATATCATATCCACAGTAACCAAAATTAAAAAAAAAAAACAAATAATGTTTCTTGATTATTCATGCTTGTATGGCTGAAATTATTAAACTAGTGGTGTTGTGTGACCGTTAATTAAGGGTTTCGAACAACCGTCAGAAACGTTACCCTTAGGCTCAACTCACACCAAAAGAGCGTCGAAGCGCAGTTTCAGTGTCATATGAATTTTAACTTTATTTTCATTACTATAATACTTATTATCGCATGAGAATCTCGAACAAGTCGCGCGGATGCCCGCGGCGCCGCGGGAATTCCAGCGAATTCCCTCTCTACCGAGCGGGTCGCTGCGCTTCACTGCCCTTCGCCGCTCTTTCGGTGTGAGTTAACCCTTAGATTTCTTATAGGTTTTCCTGTAATTAGTAGGTAGAGAACTATAATCTTTCAATTATAAAGCTTTGTAGTTTCGGAGATAAGGGGGAATGGTCAGTGGCGGATTAAGACTACTTGATGCCCTAAGCAATCCACGCCTGTGGGCCCCCGTACGTCAACTAGAATCGGTGCCGATACCGCCTAAAAAATAGTTTTTTGTAAAATAAGATATTTATTTATTGAAATGCATCTTGCGGCTTTCCCGGGCATTGAATTCATGCAAGATAGTATTAACGTCTAACGTTTTAACATATCGGACTCTATGTCTAATATCGATAAATTATCGAGCCTTTCTTGTATCATCTTTGCCCTTTTTTCATTTTTTATTTTGAAAAAGAACGTTCCGCTGAGCAATTTGTAATCATAAGCGATACAAATATATGCAGGGCTGTTTCCACAGTATGTAAAGCATCATGTATTATTTTATACAATTGTGAAAGCCGAATCACTGGGTCTGGAACTTATTTTACTATAGGTATGACATATGAATGAAACTGTTGAATTTCTGTTATTAATTCGGTGTTAAAGTCTACTGGATATGTGTTTACTAGATTTGTACTTTGCTGACTGTATTCTGCAGTTTGAGCGGGACACATAATTTTATCAGCATTGGGTATTTTATTCAAGAATGAGAATTTGTCTGCTGTTTCTTTGTATATCTCTCCTCTTTTTCACATCTCTGCATTAAATTTATCAATGGTGCTATAATAACTCGTTATTTTGAACTGTTCTCTTGGGCCGAAACTTACTTCAGGAGCTGAACCATCATTGGGCATTTTCTTTCTTCGTCTTTGACGTGTGTCTTTGTATTCCACATCTGGTAGCTTTTCTTTTGCGCGGGCTTCCAAAGAATCAAAGTTGCACCGCAATTTTTCTTAAAAATCCACGAGTGATTTGTGTCTCTAGAGTAACTTCTGGGTCTTATAATACCTTGCTGACTTTTCGGAAGGTTTGCAAAATTTCGTCCCACATGACCAACGTACCTACGAACTCCAATTCTAGTAGTTCATTTGACAAATTAGCTGCTTCTCTTCTGGTTTCTCCTTTTTGATGTCATCCACAGAAATGACGTCTAATGCACTATAATTTTATTGTGTCTGTGAAATAGCTGATGTCGTATTAACGTGTGCTTCCCATCTCGTTTCTGATAAAAAATTCAAAACACGTTCATTATCCAAATCATCTTTTTTTATGCGCCACCTTGTGGCTGAACCAGATTGTAGATTTTGGACTAATACAAAAAAATAACAGCGGCTAGGAACAATCCACGGCGCTTCGACCTACTACATTGAGAGAATGGGCCGCGCATGGGATATATGTTGCAAACGGATTCGCCTCTATAATCTTCTGCTGCATGCCATTGTAACATACCTGAGACATATTTAAAGCATTGTAGAAGACTGGCCTCTGCATATTGAAAAATCTAATCCACAATGTTCTTCAAGGTACTGAAGAGTCTGCTTTGCCAGTTCATCTCTTGTGTGATGTGTTTCCAACTCAATAAATGTAAGAAATCGCTCTACTGGCTGCCCATCTTTTATATATAGCGAATAACTACGCTGAGCTGGACCATGTGCGTTAAATCCGGCGTAGAATCTACTAGTGACTATAATATCTAGAATCTTTTATCTGAGATATAGTTTTACCATGCACTTCTTGGGCCATTATCATAATCAACTCTTCGTAGATCGTTTTAGATAAATAAGAGACGTTTCCTTTTCCGGTGTTTCCATATTTGGTTATGTGTGCCGCCGCTAAAAAGGGATCAAATTGACATACAAGTTCCAGCAACGCTAGAAAAATTGCATTCTGAGGGGATCCAAATTTTTTCTACTGCACCGCGAAAAGGAAGCTCTCTTTCTGCCAAAGTGCGAATAACAGCTATAACTCTCTGTAAAACGTGCTCCCAGTAAACATTCTCTTCATGAATTTGCTTATCAAAACCCTGATGCAAGCCTTGCCTTCGTGTTATGTGTTAATAGACAATCTCTGTGACTAGAACGAACTCTTTTCGTAGTAGTAGAAACTTTTTTTGGTGTGGTTTTTGGTGACGTGATGCCCTAAGGACGGATTTTTTTGTGCTTCTTCTGGTGCCCCCCCAGGCGTGATGCCCTAGGCAATTGCTTAATTTGATTAAGGGTTAATCCGTCACTGGGAATGGTATTTTTTAGTCCAAATTCTTGAATAACTTCAAAACAATTTATTTTAGTTTTTAATTTTCTAGTTCGACGCTCATCATCACGCTAAGACAAATAGGAGCGGAGCATTAATGGAAAATAATTAGGCGTGAAGAAGTTGCAAACAGACGAACAAACTGAGTTAATTTCGCATATTAGTATGGATAGTGAGTTAGAATTGCATTTTAATAAGCTTAGTTAAAAACACACCAACACAAGAGCATCTAACCACAGTAGCCACTGTATCGCGCCAACTTTTGGCCACTCCTTACAACCTCTAGCTCACTTCGTGGAGCCCATTACCAGCTCCGCTCGTGGTAACAAGTGCACTTGGGGAAACGAACATCGTGCTGAGAAATGTTCTAGAGTAGCTAGGTAGGGAACAAAATGGCGGGCGGGTAAAGTTAGAAAAGGTATTCCTATTTGAGTATTTTGACAAATCGACTGCCAACATTTTTGTGCGCATTCTCGACAAATTATCCTAAACGGCTGATTTTTTTTCGCGATTTTTGGTTTAGTCCTATAGTACCTGTATAGTAAATGTTATGGATGATGAATACAGAACGATGAATACAGAACGATGAATACAGAACGATGAATACAGAACGTTGAATACAGAACGATGAATACAGAACGATGAATACAGAACGATGAATATAATGACCCCTTTTCAGTTATCGCTTTTAATTTGTAAAGGTCGCAGTCGCGCTTCGCGGTCACCAAGATCGGATACAATTCCTGATACCAATACTAACGAGTGCACGCGACCGACTTTTTTTTTTTGGAAGTCGGTTGTATTTTTTTGGAAAAAGTTTTTTATTTTTCACTTTTTAGTGGTACCCAACCTAACAACACCACTGCAAAATCGTAGAAAAGCAAAATACGGAATTTCGATTACTTGGATGACATAAAACCATCATCCAAGTAGACGAACTCCAGCTACTTCGATTTAAAATCCAAAGTTCGTAACCGATTTTGAAAAAAACTAAATGGGACCAATCTGCAAGTATATCCTTTCAGATGAAATAAGAATTTTTCAAATCGGTTCATGATTGACGGAGTTATGAGGTAACAAACATAAAAAAAAAACAACCGAATTGAGAACCTCCTCCTTTTTGGGAAGTCGGTTAAAAATAACTTGTCTCATTTGTCGTTTATTAATTAAACGAAAGAAGCAAAAAATTCTAAGCTTTGTACTTCATTAATTATACTAGAATTTAAATGATGGCCGGGGCGACGCTCTCTTTGTACTTTGCCTTTGTTTTTATAAACGTGATGTAGTTTTATTTAAAAATTAAAACGAAAGAAAATATCGTTTTTGTTAAGGCACAGACCCACCGTGGCGCAAGCTGTGCATGGGCACGTGGACATTTTAGCTGCATGGATTCATGCACAGCGTGCATGGCGTGTTGAGTGCAGATTAGTGATGATGGAAATGATCCTAGATGCAATCTATTTCTATACCAAAATTTAACAAGTAACCTATTCACTATTGACTTAAGACTCCCAGGTTGTAGCTATCAGGAAACACAGATTCCGGCAGGGAATTCCACTCCTTTGCTGTACGCACTATGAATGTGTTCCCAAAACGTTTTGTGCGTGTGTGTGCGGTGTCCACCATGTACCGGAAATCTTACGGCGTTTGGCATATTCTAGTAACATATACATACGCAAACACGGGTGATCCCTCTTCAATCAGTCTCGCAGTCACACACTCTCACAGTCTGACACGACCGGAGAAGAAGAATACGATCTGGCGAAGGAGTACATCTTTATATCACCAGCATCTTTATAAAATTACATCACCAGCACAAAATTATATAACATTTCAAACAAAGTAAGTATTTAGATTATCTACAAAATCAAAATATCAATGCAAACTAACATTACTTAATTAGTTATTAACATTGACTCATCAAGACACAGAGGATCTTCTTTTAGGCAACCTATAAAGTTACATATTAAACTAATTCCAATTTTCCACACACAACACACACTCACATTCACACACACACCTACACACATACCTCAATCACATATTAACGGCATACCTTTACTTCATTGATTTGTAATAGTAAAGTATAACCTTCATTTTATTTTTGCGATGTTTAGTAGTTATCCTAGAGCTGTAAAAATTCTGACTTGTAATATTGTTGCGGAGGGACACTGATCTCCTAAGATACAGGTACTAACCTAGTTTAGGGGTCAGGGTTTCAATGTATCTAACTACAAACATTTGATAGGCTTATGCTAGGTAGTTACCTAGCATAAGCCTATCAAATGTTTGTAGTTCTACTATATCCTTATAAACGTTATTTTAGGCTTTAGTATAATAAAGATTTTATTGATTTATTTAATTAGTACTGAATTCGTAAAGCACATTTTAACGAGAACGGTGCAAACCGGTGCTCAGAAAAAAGTCGAGTATTTCCGATCCGATCCGATACTCTAAATCGGATCTTCTGGTAGAAGAACTAGTCGTTTAATATATTATATTATATTATATTATATTATATTATATTATATTATATTATATTATATTATATTATATTATATTATATTATATTATATTATATTATATTATATTATATTATATTATATTATATTATATTATATTATATTATATTATATTATATACTGTGAGAGCTCAGGTTTGGATTAAAAGATCCAGACATGTGCGACTCAACCATGTTACAAAAGGTTTTTAGTAATGTAGGTCTCTTAATTTTCTTTACCAATCAACATTTTTAAGAGTTCCGTACCCAAAGAGTAGCTAAAAGAACACTATTACTAAGCCTTCGCTGTCCGTCCGTTTGTCCGTCAGCGGTCTGTATCTCAAGAACCTTTATAGGTAGAGAGTTAAAATTTTCACAGATTGGGTATTTCTATTGCCGCTGTTACAAAAAATAATAAAAACAAGGTTTATGGTACGTAATCCTTCGTGCGCGAGTCCGACTCGCACTTGGCCGTTTTTTAGGGTTCCGTACCCAAAGAGTAAACACGGGAACCTATTACTAAAACTTCGCTGTCTGTCTGTCTGTCACCAGGCTGTATCTAAAGAACCGCGATAGCTAGACAGTTGAATTTTTTACAGATTATGTATTTCTGTTGCCGCTCTAAAAAACAGAATAAAATAAATATTTAAGGGGGCTCCCATACAACAAACTTTATTTTTTTGCCGTTTTTATAGAAAATGGTACGGAACCCTTTCGTGCGCGAGTCCGACTCGCACTTGGCCGTTTTTGTATGAAAACGTGCTGTCGCATATCGCATTGTCACATTTTGTCTGTATGTGGGAGCCTGAATACGAAATTGAAAGTTTAATTAGCGCCAGATCCGATTCGGAAATAAATCGAAAAATCAACGATATATTACACGTAGCACAAAATTCATACTTAGCTAGGTTCCTAAGGGTCAACTCACACCGAAAGAGCGGCGAAGGGCAGCGAAGCGCAGCGACCCGCTCGGTAGAGAAGGAATTCGCCGGAATTCCCGCGGCGCCGCTGGCATCCACGCGACTCGTTCGAGATTCTCATGTGATAATAAGTATTACATATAGTAATTAAAATAAAGTTAAAATTCATATGTCACTGAAACTGCGCTCCGCTTCGCTGCGCTTCGACGCTCTTTTGGTGTGAGTTGAGCCTATGTTTTCTAATATGTAACTTCATTTTCAAGCCCTTCATTGCACGTTGGATTTATTTACTCAACCTAATTTGTCGTATTTCTTCAATTTTCTGCGTAAACGCTTTTCAATTTCGTCGAAATTACATTAAAATAAATGGGTATCGTACTCCGTTTACGAATCCTGGCTACTTTCAATTTTGTCAAATTAACGTTGAGGCATGATTCCATTGTCAAGTTTTGCTAAGGTAATTATGCATTCATATCCTTTGTGTTAAGATTAAAAATGGAATGACGCTGGCCTTCGCGACGGTATCTTTCTTAAATGTTTGGGACGTGAGTCTTGCGCTTGCCGGTTGAGTTAAGGAATTGTGAGATATTGTGACGTTTGCATTTTAAACAGTTAATTTATAATATTTTTCGCCGCATAATTAATACATGAGAGTGAAATCCCAATAGGTATATAAAAAAAGCTATTAGTTGGTAAGCTGGACTTGAGTACGCCTACACTGATTTTAGGTTTTTTTTTATTTTTAAAAGTTTGGAATGATTCGAATAATTTTTTTAGGAAGAAAAAAAATATAGGACAAAATCCCGGAAACTGTTCAAATTTGCGCTAAACCCGGAAACTGTTCAAATTTGCGGTTCGCATTTGCATCTCAGTAACAATCTGTCAATATTCATGAACAAAGGAGTTTTGTTTTTGACAGTTAGATTAAGACTTATATACGAACGATGTATAAAATTTATTAGGATTGCCCGATTGTACTCATTTTTACTAAGGGATTTATGGACTCTGGAGTTTTGGCAGGACAACGTCGCATCGATTGGGTTAGAAAGTTGTTTTGTAATATCATTCCTGGAAATAGCTAATCCTTCAAAATAATTTACTGTACCAAAAGACCAATTTTCAGAAGTGAGTTTTCAAAAAAATTATTGGTTCATACTGAATCCGTGGAACAACGACACCCAAAACTGCATAAAATGAATGTACCTAACCACAAACTACGTGTATATCACCGGAAAATGGCTCAGGAAAATCCGTAAGGATCATATATTGGAAACTATTGAATTTGGATGGGGTTAAATTTAACAAAACGATTATTTCATAATATATCGTGAAATTATAATCTTATCAACATGTATTAGAATCTAACGGAGTCTGCTATGTTTCGGTGACATTTACAGGGTGAATTATTAAAGTGCGTCTGGATCAAATCCGAAACTATTACGAATATCGAAAAACACTGAATGGAGTTTCGATCCCGATTTTGATGAAAGCTTAAACTGTATTATTGGATTTTTGAAAAATCGATATTACTAGCTATTAATCGAAAATGTTAATTTTGAAAAAAAAAAACTCGCACCCGGTATTATGACACCATCTGAAAGTGTCGTTAATAAGGAACAAATTCTGGGAAGTAATATAACACATGGAAAGCTAAAGGAAAGTGCCCATTTTTAACAGAACACTTATCGTCGGGGATAGTGCAAATCCGCGGAACTTAGCATTGGATAATTCCGCGTATTTGCACTCTGTGTAGGTTTACAGAGGAAGTTTCTAAAGTAGTATTTTTTGATATAAACGGCTTTTGTCCTCATTTTTACATGGAGAGCAATTATTCATGAGTTTTAAGAACTGTTAACAGTGGAAGTCTAATAAAGTCTATATTGTAAATAAGTAGAAATCAATTAAAGTAAAGACTATAATGTATGGCTACATTTTTCAGATACGCGGAATAGGCTAGATTCCATCCTCCACAAATTGCAAAACTATTTAGTCCGTCAGTTAGCGTATTGAAAAGTAATGGACACGTTTTTTTGTTTTTGTAAATCAATGAACATTGACAAAGATAAAACGCATCAAAACTCGGGAGTGGGGGGGGGGGGGTTCGCTAAAAATTATGCGAAGGTGTGACGTATTGAGAATTTTAAAGGCGTCGTAACTTCGTCAATTTTGGTTCCCGTAACAAAAGAAAAAACACGGGTCAAATATTTTTTGATAGTCTAACTGACGGACTAATTAGATTTTTTTAGGACACAAGCCCTATTATCCCATGTTAGTTCCACGGATTTGTACTATCCCCGACGTTATGTAACGTACCCTGTATGTAACCTACGCTTTAAATTTTAATTGCCCATGAAACCGCAAATATATTTCCGTCGCTTCAGCATAATTCACTTGCCCTTTATTATATTTTAGTTCGTTTATTCATATTTTAAACATAAAATTTACATTTTTAAATATATCTTAAATAAAAAACATTAGGAGATTATTATTTTATTTTATTTTTAAAGTGCATATTATTTTATTAAATATAACATGAAAAATAGGGTTTTCCGTATAACGTCGTTTTAACGATATTTTATTATGCCAGTAACGACTATGTCTAGAGTCTAGTTTTATAATTGAAATATTTTAGGGCTCCCCTGTAGATTTAAATTTTATGAACAAAATTTTTTCTTGTACCAAAAACATAACTTTACGCTTATCATCATCTGTCTAGCCTTTTCCCAACTATATTGGGGTCAGCTTCCAGTTGAAAACCAGTATTTTACGTGGAGCGGCTGCCTATCAGACCTACAAAACCCATTAAACTTGTCTTCTTGTGTTGTTTTGAAAAGAACGCTCTTTGCGATAAGGCCACCCATTCTGTCATAGCGTTTTCTTCATCTTTTTTTTCTGTAACTTATATGGTGTACAAGAGTATTCTATTCTAATCCATAACGTTACACTTATATTCCATATATTGTCAGACAAGGTTGTACCTACAACAACCAATGAGGCGGTCAGGGAGGCTACTCTCGAAGCCCGAAGTCCGTAGTTTTGGGCTTAGTTGCAGGCGTATTCTAATCGATATTACCTTATCCCTAAGAATTAATGACAACACGATTTGACAGTTACTGTCGAATCGTGTTGTCATTCATTCTTAGTTCAGGTTCGGGACTAATCTTAAGTCCATGGTTATACGGAGTAGAATACGCCAGCAACTAACACCGAAACTACGGACTTAGGGCTTCGAGAGTAGCCTCCCTGACCGCCTCATTGGTTGTCGCAAGCGGAAAACTATACTACTTTACCCACTTAACAGTTCGACAGCTCGAAATAACTAAGTTACTAACTTTTCCGGCTCTCCTTCCAATTCACGTACCGACTTTATTCATCCCCCATCGCGTCATCTGCTTCGCATTTTAATATTTCTTGTGTCCCAACCAGCAGCCGCCATCTTCTTTTATTTCCGCACGTCTCGGTAATTATCCGCACGGTTTCGTTCACGTGACGTTCCGACGTCTGGGACAGTCGACGAGGAAGATGTTCTATTTTTAAATCGAGAAAGTATTGGGATGAAGGAAGGCTTAGGGACTACTCACACTTATTCAACTCCATTCGCGTTTCACTGAACGATTTGGGTCACACTTATACAGTTCACTTCTATCAGCCGTGTACAACGTCGTCAGAATGAGAAGACGGCAGTGGCAGAGCAACGCTGAACTCTTTCTATAGCACTCACATGATAATAACACATTTTTCCTCATTTTATACTTGTTTGCCGCGAAAGCTGAATAGACGTGGAAAGCTGATAGGATGCGTAGGCGTCTCAATAAAAAAAACAATTTTTTCTATGGGCATAAGCTGAATAGAGCTGAATAAGTGTGAGTTGTCTCTTAGGCCAAAGCCTCATAGCTAAAGAAAAATAAAAAGGAAAAATATAAATGCGGCAGTGACTGTGTTTGTTGTTACGCTTTCACGTCTAAATAGCTAGATTTAGAGGAATTTAGGTACAGAGATAGATGAGACCCGGAGACGGTAATAAGTTACTTTAGCACGAGTAGAGCCACGGGCAAGGACTAGTCATGAAGCAATGGAAACGCTGCGTGCTACGTGACTTGGTCTTAGTGAAACAACGCATGGTCTCCAATGACGTTACTGTAAAATTTTCCCAATCAACCTTGAACCTAATGCGTTAGCGATAAAGATTAATTTGACAGATTGTTGACTGGTTAATACTATGATTCTGCTAAAGTGCCCTTTTTAGATCCGCTGGGAACAGAACCGAGTACTTCGTATTCAGCATAATAGCTAGTCACCACTCTATGAATAATTCTGAAGATTAGACTAGCACAACGTCAAATATAGCTAGCTCTGTACCTACAAGGCAGTCTAGTTGTATTGTGAAAGTGTTATACAGTTCACTGCATTATACGTAGACTTACACCAAAGTCAGTCATCAAATAAAGCTGGTCACACAATGTATAGTAAATACTTTCATTGGCTTTCATTGGGTCTCGACAGTTAAGCGGCTTAGCGCCAAAACTAACCCACGGGACCAAGCACAAAGTCTACTTACTTGTATTTCTATACTAGATAATATTATAAAGCTGAAGAGTTTGTTTGTTTGCTTGAATGCGCTAATCTCAGGAACTACTGGTCCGATTTGAAAAATTATTTCATTGTTAGATGGCCCATTTATCGAGGAAGGCTACATTACTCATTACAGATTTTATCTAACCGCGTTACAGAATTGTAATAATGAAAAATTACCTACTAAGCGATATTACACTTACTACTCAATACAAAATTAATTCAATAAAATAATGTGCTCTTAAAATTAATGAAGGTCAAGTGAATTGTGCTTTAGCGCGGGATATATCTTTGCGGTTTCATGAGTTCATGACCCATTAAAAATTTAAGCGTAGGTTACACACATACTTGATTTTAATTCAGTTTTTTTTATTTCATGTGGTTTTGTTCTTAGTGCTAATTCTACTAATTTTAACATTCACATCGCATTCGCTACTCAATCGCAGTCTGTCAAAAATGATATTAAGGCTTTTTTGACAGTTTGCGATTGACATGCGAATCAATTTCGACAATCGATCTCAAAAACCTGTAGAAATGAAGGGGAATTATAGATATTTTTGACAGTTTGTGACTAAGATGCGAATGCAAACATTGCTTAAGGTATTTTTTTGTGGTTATGAATTTGTACGTTGAAAATTGTCGGCTACCATCATGCAATTATCATATTATTCGTCATACATATACATATTTTTTTCTTGTCCTCAGCCCGTGGTCAAGGAGGGTTACCTGATGAAGCAGACGCGCAGCTTCCAGCGATGGCAGCGCCGGTATTTCAGGCTGCGCGGGCGCACGCTCTACTATGCCAAGGAGAAGGACGTGAGTTTTACATACATAAGCTTGATATACGACGTGTAATAAAATGGACGTCACAAGAAAAAAGACGTATCGACACAAAACGAAGTTATCCATTTTTCACCTTAAGTTATTTTCGTAATGTCGGAAATCGGTTCTGGGTTTTATGTAGATATTATGATATTATGTCCTTTTTATACTCATCATTTTGAATTACTATTATCATGGGAACAAACCTTTTTTTTTTTTTTAGGGATGGGAAATCATCCAATGACTCCTCCCGCTCTGGGTGTAGCGGGAGGGAGTGTCAGACTTCTACTGACTAAAACCCATCCATGATCCTTCATTGCCCTTTGTGTTCCGGAGCCACGGTGTCTCTTGCGAATAATCCCGCGACTCCGGCAGGCGTCGGCCCTTTCGGGCCCCTCTGTGTTTCTGACTCTCTTTGAGGCGCGCGTGGAACACTAACGCCCCGTAGGAATCGAATCCACGACCACCGGGTCAAAAGGCAAGCGCCTAAACCACTCGACCACGGAGGCAGAAAACTTGAAAAATACTTAACTTTTTGACCACCGTTATTAAACCCGCTTTCGTCATTGTCCTTATGTTAAGAAGATAAAAGTTATCGTTTACTTGGCAACTTTTCTACAAGTCATTCTTGTAGAAAACAGCAGAACTTCTCAAAAAAACCTTACGATACTTATTTGATAGTCATGAATTTCACAGGTAAAATTTGGTTTCTGACACACCACAAAAGCCATAATGTTCTTTTAAATAACCAATTTTTCTCATACAATATAAAACATATGAAGCAGGTACTTATATTAACATAATATGATGGATTCCACTTTACATACTCGTAGGGCACACGATATATTTGATGCGTGGAACGACAAAATATTGTAATAGAAACTTTTCAAGATGGCCGACAATGTAATTTCCGAGATTGACGTAAGTGGGGCATATACATGTATGTTTTGATATTATATGTCTTAACATAATTTTGGGCGTTTAATTATTTATGCACATTTAAAAGTCATAAAGAGAAAATCTGTCAAGCCGATTTCGAGGAGTTCGATAGGAAACACCGTGACACGTAATTTTTACATTAGATAAGAATATACAGGTACTGATTATTTCAAAAAGAGTGCTTCCATCAGAGCAGCGATAAAAGAGTAGGAGGAAAAACGAAAGTACAGCGTGAAGAGGGACAGAGAATAAAATTTAAAGACGATATTTAAAAAAAATATAAATGAAGAGATAATTATATAAATTGATAATAATAGGGTAAAATATACCTATAACAAACGTCCATAGATTATATTTAGAAAGTTCGTGTAGGAAGTCCGTGTGTATCTTCTATATATACTTATAATAAATCTGTAGAGAGGTCAATTCTGTACATGAAATTTATTTCCAAAATAACTATCAGGGGGTGATTAGGGATCGATACTGATGCCAAAAATGCAATCAGTAAATTTTTTGTCTGTCTGTCTGTCTGTCTGTCTGTCGGTCTGTATAACCGTTATAGAAACAAAAACTACTCGACGGATTTTAATGAAACTTGGTACAATTATTCTTCATACTCCTGAGCAGGTTATAGTATACTTTTCATCACGCTACAATCAATAGGAGCAGAGCAGTGAAGGGAAATGTTGGGAAAACGGGAGAAGTTACTCCATTTTTTAAGCTTCTGTCGCGTATGCAACCTTAATGGTTAAAGCTACACAGAAATCATGTATGACGGAAATGTTCTCCTTAAAATTATGTAAAAATTATCCCACGACAGCATATGTCTATCTTTTATGATTGACGCACAATAACACATGTAACTCCTGATAGCTTAGCAGTTCGAAGCTTTCTGATTATATTTGTCTACTCTTACGTTTATAACACTCTCAGTCATCCCTAAATAAAAAGTTAACATTGTTAACTATTCCATAAAAAATAATCATAGAAATTGGTATAGAAACACCAAAGTTATACATGAAATACGCTAATAATAAGCCATCGCGCGTGAATACTAAACCATGCTTTATGGATTATTTTTGTCTAAGGTCGCGAACGCACAGGCAGGCAGCTTGCTTGGCGCCTAGATGCTAGCGAGTCACCTAGCGAGTAGCTTCGTAAAACGAACATTCTCGAACGTTCGCGACCGCCCTAGCAGCTAGGCGCCAAGCGCGCAGTGCGGCCGGTCGCGAACGTTCGAGAATCGGTCGCGCCTGTGGTCGCCGCGCTCGACGCGTCTCGCGGCCGAAGGTATAAAAAGGCGGGGCGTCCGAGCGCGAGCTTCAAAGCCTGGCTGGAGGCTTTATTACTATATTAAAGCCTTCACAGGCAAGTCGGGTTAAGCAGAAGCCAATCTTCTCAGGTTGACCTGCGAGAGGCCAAAAGCGCGAGCTTCATACAATTTTTGCCAGTTGATGCGAATTGACGTTCAGAGCGTTCGACCTTATTGACAGACAATACATAATTTAGTCTTTGATAATTTATTTTAAGATTCCTTTTGTTGTTATTTTATAAAATAGGTATAAGTTATTTTGGTAGTGTTTAATTAAATATTCGTTCAAACTACAAATTATTAATAGTTTACATTTTATTTCTTTTTAGGTGAAGTACGCATAGATTTTTAGATACCGATAGCTTTATAAGTTTTGGCTAATTTACGTTCACTTTTTTATAGGTATTAGTTTTATTTTCATTTGGTTTATAAAATTCTTCCGTTACTGAGTGAATGACTGACAGATAACGCAACAACACAACCAAGACTACTGACTGGTCGTATGAAGCTGCACATAGGGTCCTTGGGGAGTTTAGGGGAGCTCTAAGAGAGGATTTCCCGAAATTCCTACGGGAACGGGAGAAAACGGGATATGCGCGTACGAAGTCGCGGGCAAAAGCTAGTTTGAAATAAATGCTTTGAATCTTGAATCTTGAAGGAAGAGTATCAAAATTAAATTACCACGATTTTTTTTATGAAATCGATTATATGCTGTTACCGAAAAGTATAATTTCTATAAATATCTTGACTAAGCTTGACCGTAAACATAGTCAACCGAAGCTAAAAAATGCTGAACTAATCCCTGAAACCACCAGACCGTGAAGCAACCCGTTTTATTTAAACCCTTTCATCCACCTTGAAATGACAAACAGATTTTTATCTACACCTCATTAACTACAAAAGAACATATTCTAACCCCGTGGCCACGACCCAAGCTACCCGCTCAAGCGACAAGCGTCTTGCGACAGCGTAAACTAATTAAAGTAGAGACGACGCAACGCTTGGCGCTTTAGGGACTATACACAGTTATTCAGCTCTGTTAAGCTTATATAAAACAACATGAATTGGGTAACACGGTACTCCTTGGCGCGATTGGTGTCAGATTTACCTGATACATACATCCTAACAATAATATTACGTGCGAAAATGAGTTCGTTGGTTTATTGCGCTTACTCACCTAAGTAGCTGTATTGATTTAGATGAATTTTGATACAAAGATAGGATCGTAGAGCCGGCTTTAGGCTACTTTTTGGGGAAAATTAACATTAACGCGAGCTAAGAGGGAAACCGAAAGTACCGTATAAGGGACTATTCACACTTATTCAGCTCTATTAAGCTTATGCCTATAGAAAACAACGATTTCGTATGGACACGCGTACGCATCCGTTCAGTTTTCCGCGTCTATACAGCTTTCGCTGTAAACAAGTATAAAATGATGACAAATGTGTTATTAACATGCGAGTGCTATAGATTCGAGTTCATCACTGTTCTGCCGCTAGTGGAAGTCGTAGGACATGGGCCCCCACAAATCAGTCATGTGATGATCGACGCGTCTGTCATTGAATTATGAACCTTTAACCATGAAACTCAATCACATGATGACCTTTTTGCGCGTGAGTGATTCAAATGTTCTTGCAACGACTGCGACTTCAGAGCGATTGCGTCCATACCGATGGATGACGGTAGTCAGGGCAAAAACTCTCGCGCGAGTGTCTCTAGACTAAAATCGCGAAGTCCGAGGTCGTGGACGAGCCTTTAGGCGATATACGCTCGAGTGGATTTTCAACATCTATTAAAAAAAGAGAACAAAGGCAAGCATTTTTTTTGTATTATTGGGTGGTTTTGAAGGCACGTGGAAACGGCGTTCGTGTTTTTATTCGTATAAAGTATAATGATAATTAATTTTAAGATTAAAAAATATCTGCTAAAGAAACATTGTTTAATTTCGGAGCTGATTCCCGCTAATTCTAGCGCACCCGCTGTAACACTGCCCTTATACTTATTTGCTAAGTTAGTCTAGATTCTGGTAGTAAAGTAAGTTTTAAACAAGAAATATTTATCGTTCGGCACACCAGCTGAGCCCAAAACAAATAAGTCGTAGCACGTAGGTTTGCGTAGGCTTAAGTCTACGTGCTACGCGGCTACGCTAGCTGCTACGCGCTACGGGCTACGCGGCTACATTTCTACTACGGATTTACGGCAATAGTAGTTTATGAGTATGAGTGTTTTTAAGATGAAAAATTCTTTTCTTTTTACCGCGAAGTATGTTTTTGGCTGTCTAGAAAAAAGAGTGTGAATTATGAATAATTGAGTTAAATTTTATGTACATTGATGGTACTTTTTTTTTATGCAAAACTGGGAAACTCTTGACCCAAATCTCACCTGATGGAAAGTGATGATTAGGCCGAAGATGGAAGCGAGTTTTACCCGGAATCCTCTTACACAGAGGAACTGGCTATCATACCTCTAACTGCCGGAACACAACAATGCTGTTAACATTGTTGTTATGGCGACAGACTTAGACATGATGGTGGTAGCTTGCCAGGCGGACTTAGAACAAGTCCTACCACAAACCAAACCGAGCAAAAAATTTGCCCCCGCTGGGAATCGAACCCGGGACCTCTGGGTCTGAATCAGGTGGTTTAACCACTAGACCACGGAGGCGGTTAGTGTCACCTGTTTAGCACCACCCGGGGACCACGTGTAGGGATTCGCTGTAGGGTCTTCTCCTACGGACGCGGGTGACTCGGCCCCCAAAATATATATAATAGGTACGGTATGGTAGTATTATGTATGTCTATGTATCATTACTGTACATATATTATAATGTGTTTTTTTTATTATTTATTTATAGATTATGATTTCAAACCCAATGTGAATTATCTATACTAATCTATACTAATATTATAAAGAAGTAACATTTGTTTGTAAGTTTGTATGTATGGGGTAATCTCAGGAACTGCTGGTCCGATTTGAAAAATTCTTTCAGTATTAGAAAGCCCATGTATCGAGGAATACTATAGGCTACATATCATCACACTAAGACTAAAAGGAGCTGAGCATTAATGGAAAATGACAGACGCAGACGCAGACGAAGTTGCGTGGGTCAGCTAGTTCGTGAATAAATTGAATTGAATTGAATAGAATCGCTTGCGCTGAGTGAGGCCTCATAAATTAATCTATTTATTTGGCAAAACAACGTTTGCCCAGTCAACTAGTAATAATATTACAATAAACTCAACCTGTAGCAAAGCCAGGGTTCTCCCATCAATCATGATGCGAATTTAGATTGATCGGGTCGGTGACAACGCTTGAAAACGAATAATCCCCGGAGCCAATATTGAGTAATGACAAAATAATTTAAATACCTCATTGGTTTAATGGTGGCAAGCACAACTGCTGAGCGGGTTCAATTCCCGAGTCGGACAGTGTTAAATATTTTATATCTAATAATGTAAAAGTGATAATAGAATCGAAATTGCTCGAAAAAGAAACGAGATATATTTATTTTAAACAAATAGTATATCTGTCCTTCTCGCGAAAACGCTGTTTTCTATGGCAGCTATATAGGCGTTATGGACTTTGACGTCACTTCTCTTTCTAATCGTAATGTTTAAAGCTTTAGAACTTCATCGCTGAAGAAAATATTTAAAAATAATTTCATATTAGTTTACTAGAGCTAATAAGTATTCCATTTTGCAAATAAAAAATTGCATGCATATTCCATATTCTCAGTGGCAGTGAGAAGTCTGAATTTGCGCCCGTTTGATGGCAAAATACTCGCCTCATAATTATGTGGGGGCTTGAAAAAACTACAATGGTGAAATGTTTTTGCTCCTCTGCCTAACCTTTCGGGGAATATAGGCGTGGTGTTAGGTTTATATCTTTTTTTAGCGACCCGTGGCTCTAGTTGTTTCTAGATACTGGTAAGTTCTTCCTCACTCACAATATCAATAGCCTATTCTCTCATAACTATAATATTATAATGCGATAATGAATTCGTTTCTAATCCTTTTCTCGTCTAAATCGCCGAACTGATTTTGAAGATTTTTGGATATTACAAAAAATGCAAGCAAAGTCGTGTGCAAAAGCTGGTCAGTAACTTTGACGTAACAGAGAAACAAACATCTATCTTGACGAACTTGTATTAGCAGTAGGATTTTTACAATTTTCAAAATGATTGTATCAAAATATATTGTTTTAAACTTTCATGGTCACTTACATTAGAATAGTTATTATCGGGTTGCTGGCATGTACCTTTTTATTTGCGAGTTTCCGATATTTCGGCACTGTTGCAAGCGCCATGATCATGGAGGTAAAAGGTACATGGTAGCAATCCCGATATTAACTATTCTAATTGTATCAAAGATTCTTTATTGCCTTTCATTTGATGAATTTTGGAAAAACTGTCAATTTATTACGTAATAGTGTCTATTAAGCTAAACCTTTTTAATAACGAAATCCATAATGACTGATATTCGTGTTCGTTATAATTTCAAACACAAATGGGTTAATGTTTCGTTGAAACCCAATGGTTAGTAGAAAACAAAGCAAGTAATGTGAGATTCTGACAAAACAATTTCAGTTATCATTTATTTTTCACAGTATAGATTTGTAAAGATCATTAAATGATCTTTACAAATCGAACACATATTAACAAATATTACAAACAGGTTGAATTTTCTGTTTGTTTATGATTTTGTAAAACAATTATTTTTTCTCTACTAGAAAGCTACATAATACCTATGCACATCTTATGTTATATTCTGAATATTCACTATTTTGAAAAAACTAGTTTGCAATAAAATATTTTTCGTTCTTAACGTAGTAACTTAGTCCAGTCACCAGAGCTTTAGTATGAAGTGATTCCTGAAAAGGAAAAATGACCATCCACAGACCTTGACATGCCCAATATAACCTTAAGAAGATAAAATAAAATTGTGCTTAACCCTTCTGGAAACATTTATTTTACTATTAAACATCCATTACACATCAAAGAGAAAACGCCATATTGATCATAAACCATAATATACAATACTAGAAATAGACAAGCAGTATAAACTATTTCTATCTCACTCATACCCTATTAAATTGTAACTTAGTCTATTTTACAACATAAAAACCAATTGACCCTGTTAATAGTCAGGTGATTCTAACAACTTCGAATTAATAATTAGGGATACCTACTGCCATCTTAAAATAGAATTTTCACCCCTAAGATGTAGAATATCTGGCTGACCTACTTTCTTGCATCTTGATATAGATCAAATAATATAAATGAATTAGTGCAACTTCTACATATAATCTAATTTAGTCCATTTATGCGTTATTGCCTCCGTAATTTGGCATCAGACCTCCGAGCTGAAAATTAGCATATTACGTCCTAGGGTTTTATTTTCAAGGAAAGCTATTCAAATCAAATCAGTATGTTGCAGGTTCAAAAAGGTTTAAAAAAACAGGGACGTTGGTATTGATTGGGTATTTGATCATTATAACTAACTTTCAAATATTACATTTCACTTAAAAAACTGTTGAAATGTGACAGCAGTACAAGTAAACTCTACCGTAACCCTTCGTGAAACTCTGAGGTGATATTATGTCGTGTTTATATGTCAGAATTGTTTCTTCGAAATGAATAATGTTTTCTGTACCTATGCATATCTCATCTGCAGTAACCACTAACTACGGACAAGAATAAAGAAAGCTTCTGGCACTTTCAATGCCAATCTACAAATTTTCACATTCGCATAGTATTGGCATCTCAATCGTAAACTGTCAAAAATTTATGAAAATTAAGGCTTTTTTGTCAGTTTGAGATTGACATGCGAATGCGAAAGTTGTTTTAAAATAAGTAGAATTTGCCCTTTGTTAATGGAACAGTATTTTTATTTAGGATCACTAACAAAAGATATAGGTACAAAGTAGTCGTTATTGGAATCATCTTTCACACACACAGAAGACTACACCATATATAAAAACTAAAGCTAAATTAGCTAAGTCTTTTATAATAACTTAGACAATAGTCTAAATTATTGTAAAAAATAACAACTGGTCACAGAAACGACTACTTAATTTTTTTTTAAAGAATTTCAATCTGTTAGCCATTGGTGAAAATGCACTCTGTAATGGCTTCAAGCGCTTTGAAGCACTTTCGAGGCTGAAACTTTGTAGAAGTTTAGTCATCATTAAAATATAGAGATAATTCTAGGCTCTCGTTTAAACAAAGTACATAGTCTATAATCGTTCACATCACTTGAATAAGTGATAATGTTGACCCTCGTGCCGAGATAATGCTCTTTCAGTTGTGCTTAAATACACTCCGAACTTAAATATTTATAGGCCTGCCTATAGCCTCCGTAGCAGGGCGGGACAAATCCAAAAAATTACTAGATACGCTAGCGTACTACGGCTGTCACTATCCCTTTCTAGCTTTATAAATGCGGGTCGTGACTGAAAGTGAGCGTGAAAGAGATAGCAGTAAAGTGTCATCCCTATTTGCATTGCCCCATCCACGCTCGTGTATGTCAGTGTAGTACACCTGCTTTCCCGAGACTGCTCGGCGCCTCGCTCGCTTAGAATTTGTCAGTCGCGCTTTCGGCGCTGCGGCAGGCGGGTGTTCATTCCGTGTCGGTCGCAACGAAAAACAGTGCGATATAAAAACCTATAAATCATTACTGAAACTCTATCTTAAACTTTCTATTTCGCAATAAGTTATGCCTTAAAAGTGATCTTCGTGTATACTATGCCTTTTCTATTTTTTTTCTGTGATGTGCGAGTGTTTCTTCGTAAAATTGACCTGGTTTTTATTTTGATAACTCTTGCACAATTTTTGCTGTGCTGTGCTGAGTAGCAGGATTTTCGATGTAAGTACTTTTGAAATTTAAATTGACTTTCGTACTATACAGGCGTCATCATGTTTAATGTGTTTCATTCAGGTTTCCGACGGATTCGGCGTTTGTATCAAAGGACCAAGCATCCCAATTGTCTAAGTTAAAGATTTACAACATTGAGTAAATAAAATTGTATCTATTCTAAGTGGATTTATAGTAAGTAGTATATATTAATGTTTCTTATCAGCTTTTAAATTTTAAAGTTTCGTGACTTAGCATTGAAAATTTAGTAACAAAATTGGATCGAATCAACTTAGTGAACTGGGTATAAATTGAAAAAATCTAGTGAAAACTATTTTCAATTATTTGTTTCTTAATCCATCTTACACACTACCACTGATTTTTTTTTTTAAATACTGCCGTAACTTTAAGTAAGAATAACATTTAAATATAATCATTACTAACCGACTCAGGACACGCGAACCCTACTAAAAAAGAAAGTTTGTGTAGTACCTACTTAGGTAAATGGAAAATAATGTTCACCCTACAACAATACACTACGAAACATAAGCAAGAGAATACTTGCTCTTCGCAATTTATGTTAGTGCCCACACTGAAACAAATGAAATGTACAAAAGGTAAACTTTTATAACAAAAATGTGGGACACTAGACTTGGGACCTGCATGGACCAGGCACACTCAAGATAATTATTTTTATTTTCTGATTTTTTCTTGGATGATTTATAAAGATGTCGAATAAAGTCATGCTTATTTGTAGCTTATACAGGCTCTGCTATCCGCACGAAGCCAGGGTGGGATGCTAGTGTAAAACAATGTTTACTAAAGTTTAAACATTGTTTTAGGACTAGCTTATGGCAACAATTCACTAGGAAACAAAAACAACTGTTCTCTGCTCGCTATTTACGACAGAGCCCACACTGGAACAATTGAAATATACAAAAGGCATACTATCATTTATAATGAAACTGTGGGACACTAGACTCGGGACCTGCATGGACTACACCCAAGATGATTATTTTTGTTTTACCCCACAACCCATTAAATTTACTGGGTAACACAGTAACCACTAAATTTATTTATTTATTTATTTATTTATTTTGGGAAAACAAACAATTGTACAATGTATTTTACAGTAAATCTAACAAATTAAAATTAGCCTAATGTACAATCCACGACGTTTCCGCAGATTACTTAACTTAGAGAAACAGTGTAGACACAATCTTAAATTAAAAAAAAAACAAATAGGGAGACAAGAATAATAATCATAAAACATGACAGGAAGAGAAGAAGCAAACTATTGTAAGTTACATAACCAATGGCTAATGATACCTGTTTTTTACAAAACATACACAAGAGAGCAACACAAACATTGCTAGTCACACAAACGCAGACTATCCACTAAAAGTTTCTTAAATTTGTGACGGTCTAATGCGAAAAAATCTATGTTAACAAAACGTTCATTATAGATTTTAACCATTCTACGTAGAGGCGCCCGTTCACCCGCGTGTGTACGACAAGGTGTCGTAGCAAAGAGGTAGCCGCGCACTAGCTGAGCCAACGAGCAAAATGTGTAAATTCCTAATAACCACCATCACTACATTATATTACACAAGTCCACCGGAGCGTTTGTATGTACGAGATATACTCGAAAACTCCCGAACGGATTTCCATACGGATTTGCTGAAATATGTCGATGTTTTATTAAAGATTTGGAAACAAATCATTCCTATTGGTAGCTCGTGCAACGTGTAACAGAATAAATGCAATATCTGAAAAGGGTAACTGTATTTACTCATAATTATGAATACCACCTAATTATGAACCACCATAAAATGCTTTGATACCCTTAGTTTTGTAACCAAAATTATCTACTTAACACCAGAAAAATAAAGTCTAAAAATACAATAGTACCAGCTATTTTAGTCACGACTCCACTTTAAATTGTAATCGACCACCAAATTTAGTAAATGATCACCAAATCATAGCGAGCAAATTAATATTCAGTTAGTATAATATTCAAATTCTATAGTAACGTGTCTGCGTCAGATCCCCTCTATGGCTGGTGAAACATGTGGGTTAGGTTAGGTTAGAACCATGACCATTAGCCAGATCCCTTCTATTGTTGGTGAATCATTTGGTTTAATCGGATAACGAGATGTTATTTTTTTGCGTATCATTTTAACTATTTTTGGGTTAGAATATGTTTTTTGGAGTTGGTTTGCATAAATAGGATAGCAAGATGTTATAACTTTGGTTATAAGTTTACATTAAAATGCGGGTTTAATTTTGGTGATCATTTACTATTTTTGACTGCTAAATGTTACTATATCTGGTGGTAAGTTAAACATAAGCCATTATGAATTACTTTTACTGTAGAATCAACCCCGAAAGTGCGGAAAAGAACATTTTGTCAAGTTAAGCGCACATAAATGTGTGGAGAATTCGATTTTAAATTTAACTTAAAATTTATGATTGGCAAGCTTTTTTTATTTGAGGTTGGTTTGCGTTTGTTTTTTGTCTAGGTCAGAGATGACAGAGACAAAGTCTACGATGGAGCGAGCTTACCCAGAAGTAGCTCACTCTAACTTTGAAAAGATTAGGGTTGTAAGCGTTCGGAAACACAGAAGCTGTCTTAGGCGTGTTTATAAATCAATAAAATTTGATTAAAATTGTAGTAGTAGTCTTATCTGGTTATCACGTGAGTGCAGGCTGACCATCCACCATCTCCCCTACGAAAATGTTTGAGTTCATACAAAAAATTCATAGGAGACAGCTCTTCCACTTTTGCCCGTTTACCAAATTTTCGATTTAGAGAATTTCTTTTCCATTTATTTTTTCGCTAAAAATCTCATTCGGTCTATTGCAATTAGAAACAAGCCAATTCAGTTAAGCTGTTCTCCAGTGGTGTGCCTACCATGGAAAACTTAAATATTTATATCGTTTTTTAACTGGTGTTTGAGAAGCTAGATAACAACAACCGCACGGGTCTATCTTCAAGGTTAAGCAACACTTGCCAGGTTGGTCTGTGGATGGATGACCATCTTAACATATCGAGTTTCCTCCGTGCCTCGGAAAGCACGTTAAGCCGTGGGATGTGATTTGTAATCTTTGGCAGTCGTTACGGATTGTCAGAAGCCAGTAAATCTGACTCTAGTCTCGCCAAGAAATACCATGTTACCCAGTTAATGGGTTGTGGAGGTCTAGTAGGCAGCCGATCCACGTAAAATACTGGTATTCAGCTGAATCCGGTTTGACTGAAAGCCAACCCCAATGTAGTTGGGAAAAAAGGCTAGGCAAATGATGATCGTTTTTAAACTGGGACGAAGGTTAATCAGATCCCTAAATAAAAAAAAAAGTAGAATAGAATATCCTAGGCATACTAAAGAGTGTAAACAAAATACTGAACTTTTTTGTTCAAAATTAGGAGATTTTCGGGTCC
This sequence comes from Ceramica pisi, assembly GCA_963859965.1. Classification (NCBI taxonomy): domain Eukaryota; kingdom Metazoa; phylum Arthropoda; class Insecta; order Lepidoptera; family Noctuidae; genus Ceramica; species Ceramica pisi. Next base: position 4,804,291 of record OY982530.1, read on the forward strand.
GCGAATTTCATTAAAGGCAAAAAAGTTTCGTAGTACCTAAACACACCTCCCAACGAAAGGATAAGTACCTATGTTCCCTTTATAGCTCTTTTTAGGGGTCCGTTCTCCGTACCCGAAGTATAGGTAACCAACGGGACCCTAATACTAAACCTCAGCTGTCTGTCTGTCTGTCAGCGTCACAGAAATATAAAAAACGAGAAGCGGTAAGAGGGCGTTTTGGTGTCCGCGCAACATGTTCACGTTGAGCATGTTATACGCAAATGGCCGTCGCCGCCAACTACTGTGCCTTCGACCGCGATCGTGACAAATAATAAGAATGGCGTGTTGTTCAGTGGTTTCTTGTAAAAACCGAAGCATAAACCAAAACTTTGTTCATCATGGAATCACTTATAATTTACGTAAGTCAGTACAAGTATTTTACTATATTTGTCTTTAAAATCAACAAAAACAACAAATAGTAAAACATTTCTTACTCTTAGGCTTGTAAGTATCTCCGTTTGTATAGAAAAAACGCACAGTCCAACACACAGAAAACGCATTCACGCGCGTTCATGCAGATCACGCGTCTACAAGCAGAGAAACATGAGCACACGCGCGTGGGTGCGGGGCTAGACGCGGACGCAAGTTATGGCACCCGCAGTGCCGTGAGTGATTATGGATGTGCTTGACGTGTGTTTGTACAAAAACCAAACAGTGAGTACCTACAACTGCAGCATCTTGAATCAGCTCCACACTATAATCATTTATAATATCAAAACAGACGCGACGCCTGCAGTGCACTATCACCACAGCGAACGGCATTGAATGAAATGAGTCAGAGCCGCCGTGAATCCACAAAACGCACCTAGGCACGTGAGTGCGTAAAAAACCCGCACGATGATGCAGATCTGCACTACCGCGTGTACGCGCGTAGTGTGCGTTGACGCGCAACACGCAGGCTGATGCGTGGCAGTGTGACAACCGCCTTACTATGTTACTTTTGTTTATTATATCTATGGTCAGCGTGCTACGCCCGCGAAAGATACGTCTCTTGAGCCATCAAAGGTAGACGGATGAAATTATTTTCTTTCAATTAATCAGAATTCAATTACCGAAATTCTTTGATAAACAAAACTTAAACGCAGACAGAAATAGGCATCAAGAGATCTTCCCTATTTCCTCCTCTTATACATAAATAATAAGTTGTAGGAGAAACTTTGCTATTAATAAATCAAAGCGCTCGAGTTGTCGAACAAAATAAATAAATAATGGTTAAAATATTATTCATACGTTTTTACTAACTGAATGTGAGAACCAAGCCGTAGGAAAAACATCTTCCACCATCAGCCGACTTCTTGCACCCCAGGAACGTCTACCACCTGGACGAGATCTGCAATGGCCTATATGAAAAGCACTGATTCAATTTATTTATTTATTAGCGGATGCCGCGGCTTCGCCCGCTTTACAATTTATATACTAAAACCTTCCTCGAGAACCACTCTATCCATTGGTGCTACCATAATGAAATTCGGTGTAGTAGTTTTTGAGTTTATCCCTAACAAACAGACAGATGCGGCGGAGGACTTTAATTTATAATATGTAGCGATTTATTAGGGACAAAAACAGTTACACGCTAAGGTTTAAATAAAACTATGAGTAAAATAATGAATTGGTAAACATAGAACTCACACTATTGTACACGGATTAAAATGTAAAGAATAGAAAACGGAAGAGTCATCATCGCATTCATTGTTCTTAGTTTTTTTATACCTATTGATAGGCACGCTTTTGATTATTATCTCATCTGATGGTAAGCGATGATGCGCTCTAAGATGGAGCACGTTTGCCTAGAAGTAACCTATTCACTCTTGACTTAAATACACCCTGGTTGTAGATTATTAGATTCGTAATAAAGTTTTTATAGCCAGATATTTAAATTTTGTACAAGAGAGAGTGAAGATATCTAAGTTTCCACAAGCTGTCGAAAAGGCACTCGCGCCCCAGCGTTGGTCATGAATCCACATAGAACAACCGAAACAACGGGGCGGCCGTCTTATAACATTTCGGCGTATAGCATAAACTGCTTTTTATTTAAAAACAATAAAATCTGTTGTTACACAGTCCATGCAGCATCATGGCTATCAGAAGTAAGCGTCGAGATTGTAAACTGTAATTATTGTTGATTGGGATATCTTTAAATGATACAATTTATAGTTGATTGTGCGTAGAAACTGTTTTTTGCTTTAGTTTGATGTTATATTTGCGGAACAAAGATTCGAGATAGGAATAGCGTATTCCAATTGAGACCTTACTAAAGTTTTAAATAAAACTAAAACGAATACAATAATTCGTTCAGAATGTTGTTAGGTCTACCGTGGCGATGCAGCGCATTTGGGATGTTTGCTGAAGCGCGCACTGAAGGTTTCCAGGTCATTATACGCAAAAAAGCAGCTTCTGCAACAACGGCATTCTGAAATCTGAACGCAATAGCTGTGCGTTTCGATTGTGCGTTCCAAAATCACTGGGTCATGACTTGTGTTGATGTGGCGAGTAATAGCAAATAAGCGAGTACTGTTTTGACTAGAATAAACTTTTCTATGGTTCTATGCCACCCGAAATTAAGTTTTATAATAAAAAAAAAAACCGGCCAAGTGCGAGTCGGTCTCGCGCACCAAGGGTTCCGTACAAACCTGTAGGTATTATATTATAAGCAAAAGTTACGATTTACGATTTATGACTTATTAAAAAAAACTACCTACTTACTAGATCTCGTTCAAACCAATTTTCGCTGGTAGTTCATCATATTTTTTTTTAGTTTATCATTCACTTATTTTAGAAATTACAGGGGCGGGGGGGGGGGCACACACATTTTCGAAAACTACTAGATTTTTTTTTTATTAGAAACCTTAATATCATTACACGTATGGGTTTGATGAAAAAAAAAAAATAGAGTTTAAGTTCTAAGTAATAGAAATAAAAAACAATAAATTTTGGGGGTACTTACGTACCCCAACGTAAGTACCCCCAAAATTTATTGTTTTTTTTTTTCTATTTTTGTGTGAAAATCTTAACGCGGTTCGCAGAATACATCTACTTACCAAGTTTCAACAGCATAGTTCTTATAATTTCAGAGAAAAGTGGGTGTGACATACGGACGAACAGACAGACAGACAGACATGACGAATCAATAAGGGTTCCGTTTTTGCCATTTGGCTACGGAACCCTAAAAAGTAGGACGCACAAAGTCTTTAGATGATCTCATTACAAGTTGAGCACCTACATAGACAGGCCGCTGCAGATACAACCTGGCGAAATGAGGTTTCATAGACCCGTCGGATACACAATGTGAGTGCGGAGCTCCGGTTCAAGAAATGAGCCGCCGGTTGAAGTGAAATTATGAATAGTTTTCATTATAAAAAAGTATAGGTTCACGATTTTCGGTTGGATACAGGACAGCTTTATGTCATTACTAGCTGACCCGTGCAACGTCGTCTGCGTAACATTTTTAATTACTGCTCCGCTCTTATTGGTCTCAGCTTGATGATATATATATACCCTATAGCCTTCCTCGATAAATGGGCTATCTAACAATGAAATAATTTTTCAAATCGGACTAGTAGTTCCTGAGATTAGCGCGTTCAACCAAACAAACAAATAAACAAACTCTTCTGCTTTATAATATTACTAGCTGACCCGCGCAACTTCGTCTGCGTCACATTTTCCATTACTGCTCCGCTTCTATTTGTCTTTGCGTGATGATATATAGCTTATAACCTTCCTCGATAAATGGGCTATCTAACACTGAAAGAATTTTTTAAATCGGACCCGTAGTTCCTGAGATTAGCGCGTTCAACCGAACAAACAAACAAACTCTTCTGCTTTATAATATTAGTATAGATATAGTATAGATTTCTGCTTTCGGAATTAAGTGTGTCAATAAATATAAGTGGGTATTTGACGGTTATTACATATTTATCTGGTATCTACTATATTAGAGAAAATCATATCAAAGATTTCTTGCGTGGTTAAGAAGAAGTAAGCAGACTGAGGCTGACAGCAACATTGTTTTATATTATTCAGTAAAGGGAATACATAGGTTTCAATCACTACATATTATAAAACAAAGTCCTCTGCCACGTCTGTCTGTCTGTTCGCGATAAACTCAAAAACTCCTGCACCGATTTTCATTCAGTTTTCACCAATGGATAGAGTGGTTCTCGAGGAAGGTTTTAGTATATAATTTGTCAAGCAGGCAAAGCCACGGGCTTCAGTTAGTCCTAAAATATAAGACTCTTCCGTTATTGAGTGAGTTTAAAAGCAAAAAATCTATATATAAAAATTAATTGCTTTTCGTTAGTCTCGCTAAAACTCGAGAACGGCTGGGCCGATTTCGGTTATTCTTTTTTGTTAAGTTCAAGCAAAAAATAATGGGTAGGTAGGGTAGCCAGTTGATGGGAGCGAAGCCCCGGGGGACAGCTAGTATAAGATAAAAGAAAGCTTTCATCATATCTTGTTTTATACTATTTAGAACAATTTTGATAATTATAACACAAACAGATCCTTTAATTAACGTATTTGACATTAGTCACAAATACAATCAGTCCGCCATTATGAATTCGAAATTTTAAACATGGAACGTAAACATGGCCGGCGGCGTAACGTAACAATTGACAATATGCTTCGGCGATTGACAATTCAATTAGGATGATTCAATTGAATTGGTATTCCGGCATTATTAATGCAAATTATAATTGAACTAGGTAGCCCTGGTGTTTGGAAACTTTGAACAGTTTGTTTCTGTAATTTGTTTGAAGTCAGCGTCAAAGTACGGTGGGCAAAGTTATTTAAAAACAAAAAAGTTATTTGACTTTGTCCTTTGTTAGTTTTCTAATACAAAGTACGGACTTAAGGACTTTAATTATAATAGTCGTGATTTACCGATACCTGCCTCTGTTTTTTTCTCCATTTGCTTCTTCCAAACAACTAAATGGATTTTTCAACGGTTTTCAGTGATACGTAGAGAGATATATGAGGAAGGTACCTTTTACTATGGGATCAACCCCAAAATCGCAAAACAAAAAACGACTGCCACATACATTTATGTACGCATAACTCGACAAAATGTTTTTTTTTACTTTTGATAGTGACGCGTTTGACCACTGTCTCACCTGATGCTAAGCGATGATGCAGTCTAAGATGGAGTACGCTTATCTAGAAGGTTGTAGCTATCAGGAAACACAGACTCCAGCAGGGAATTCACTCGTTTGCTGTACTCACTATGAATGTGTTCCCAAAACGTTTTGTTCGTGTAGGTGGGATGTCCCCTATGTACCTGTAAAGGTACAATGTAAATGTATCTACTGAACAACGGATTTTTTTTGCGACTTCGGGTTTGGTCCCGGACTAAAAGTTGTTCGCGATAATGAATACGATGACCCTTTAAGATGTATTGAATTTATTCTGTTACAGTTTGTATAATTTGCACATCTCTTCATAATTAGAGTGAACAGGCTCCTTCTGGGTAAGCTCGCTTCATCATAGACTTTGTCTCCTTCATCTCTGACCAAGACTAGAGTCGAGAGCAAACCCATCTCAAATCAAAAAAATCCACGGTGTATCACTAGTAAACATTTTTTTCATTTTTTTTTTTATTTTTTGTTGTTGTTGAATGTTGTTGTTGTTGTTGTTGTTGAATGTTGTTTTTTTTTATTTTATTTTTTTCTTGTTCCTCTCAAAGAGAGCACCTGCCATCTAATCTCTTCACCACCCTTGGTTGACTGGTAGAGAATGCCTAAGGCATTAAGTCCGCCTTTGTACTTTTTTTTTGTGCGAAAAGTTTAAATAAATAAATAAATAAATTTTAATTTCGGGTAAGTTCTTCTTCTTATCTTCTGGGCAGTAAGGTCTGACGAGGTGGGAGCTCTGTTCCTCGTCAGTGTTCACTCTGGCCAGCCAATAAAGGCAAGCCGGAGATGAGGAACAAGACTCCTCCCGGGAGATTAGGTTCGTGGGGTCGCTACTGCCCAACAGTTCGCCACAAAACTGCCTTGCGAATTATCTCTCTTTGTCTGGCCCCTCACCCTAGGTATGACCTAAGGTCCATCGGGACGCACAAGCCCCACCACGACGTCAACGTAGAGATACTGCGGTAGGGTTATTATTATATTTGTTTTCTTTCTCGGGTCCCTGGAGACCCGGTCCTTTGGTAGGCGTACGAGGGGCCGAAACTAACTGACACTGACGTGGTCCGCCTCATGGGCCTCTGGTTGGCTCTGGTTGGTGTCATTTAATATGTTACAACGCACGAAAAAGGTTGAGTAAACACAAGTAAACTGTAATGTTTGAATTCAATTTAATTTCAAGCCCCAGTTCTTCCTCTGATTCTTCTTTCGATTGATTTCGGATGTATCGGATCCATCAAAGTCTTTGATGTAGGTTTATTGACATATTGATCCTAGGATTTGTTTGTTTGCTGGACCATTTTTGGGCCTCAAATATTTCACTTTGACAGTCTCTGACAGCCCAATGAAAAAGATAGCTCTTAGGAATATGAGTTGTTTTGTTTCGGTATTTCACACTATCTGGCCAGTGTGTGATTTTCTACTCCAAAAAATAATGATTGTTATTTACACCTGTATGTCGCAAAATGGAGGCCGCTCGCTTTCACATGATAGCATGAAAACCATCAACACGTGCCTCCATGAATATGCCAGACTCACTACAGTATCTCGGCAACCCCAACAACATCCTAAAAGCATTATTATATTGTATATACTAGCTGACCCGTGCAACTTCGTCTGCGTCACATTTTCCATTAATGCTCCGCTCCTATTTGTCTTAGCTTGATGATATATAGCCTATAACCTTCCTCAATAAATGGGCTATCTAACACTGAAAGAATTTCTCAAATCGGACCAGTAGTTTTGTAGCTTATTCATTTCAAACAAACAAATCTTTCCTCTTTATAATATTATTACTAGCTGACCCGCGCAACTTCGTTTGCGTCACATTTTCCATTAATGGTCCGCTCCTATTTGTCTTAGCGTGATGACATATAGCTTTCCTCGATAAATGGGCTATCTATCACGGAAATAATTTTTCAAATCGGACCAGTAGTTCCTGAGATTACCCCCTACATACAAACTTACAAACAACTGTTACCTCTTTATAATATTAGTATAGATAGTGTAGACGAATTGCAATAATAATAACAACAAGCGCGGACCTTGTTCCCGAAACCGGTGGGCTACTGTTTTTTATATCTATACTAATATTATAAAGCAAAAGAGTTTGTTTCATTTATTTATTTATTTATTTATTTATTTAGACTTTATGCACAATAGTGGTACATGGGCGGACTTAATGCAACAAGGCATTCTCTACCAGTCAACCTTTGGGTTAAAAAGACTACACTGTGGTAGGTGTACAACAAACAAATAAAAATAAAATGTAATTGAGTCATATCGATACAACAAAGTATACAAAAAATATATATATACATATACTATAAAATACATATATATTTGCTAAAATAATATACTAATAAATATGATGATTTATAATAATTTCTGATTAAGAGAACTTACAATAGTTATGACGAGACCAAACTACGAATGACATGCCTTTAAGTAGTGTTTACGGAGCTTACGCTTAAAGGAAAATTTTGACTCAGCCTTCTTGATGTCATGGGGTAGCATATTCCAGAGTTTAATGGTGGAAATAACGTAGGAGTTAGACAAGAACCCGGTACGGTGAGGAGGAATATAAAGAATTAAGTTCTTGGACGCTCGGAGGTTAAGATTGTGAGAACTGCCCAACACTTTAAAATATTGTTTTAGATAATCAGGAGCACAAGGATCATTCAAAATACTGAAAAGCATGCAGAGGGATCTGAGGGATCTCCTTTGACGGATAGGTAACCATTGAAGCTGAGAACGGAAAGAAGAAATGTGGTCGTATTTACGAAGACCAAAAATGAAACGTATACAGTTGTTAAGAAGTCGATCCAGTTTGTTAAGGAGTTCTTGGGATAGATCGGAGTAGCAAACATCAGCATAATCGATTATGGGAAGTACAAGTGATTGGACCAACGTGGTTTTAGTGCTAGAAGGAAGAAAATGCTTGAATCTATAGAGAGATCGCAGTGTGAATGTTACTCTCTGGCTAACTTGAGCAATCTGCTTTTTCCAACCGAACCTGTCGTCAATGTATAGGCCTAAGTCTTTAACGTGTGGCGAGAAAGGGATGACAGTATCGTTGAATGACAGCGGCAGTAATTGGCTGGTGTCCAAGTTGCGTAGAAAATAAGAACTACCAATAAGGATAGCCTGGCATTTACTGACATTGACAGTAACCCCATCAAGATTTCTTCGATCATTTCATCAAGATCCGTTCAGCCATTCTGGTGTGATTAAGTAACAAACATCCAAACTTTCGCATTTATAATATAAGTTACATAGTTTGAAAATCCTTTGCTTGGTTTAGTTTACTTTGTTTTATAGTATTGAGAGAAGAATTCAATATTAATTACCTACTTTTTCCTACAAGCCAGCTGCCATCCAAGATGTTGCATGTGAACATTTTCTTCTTTCAAATGTGGTCTTTGTTTCATGACATGAAGTCATTAAGTTAATAAATATTCAAAGAGGTTGATTAGCAAGCCTACACAAGAAAAACTTCTACAGTAGACACATTCTCTTTATGATCAGTCTATACCAGTATAAATATTAGGTATTTACGCCTACGTTAATTACCAAATGTAACACAGTTATTTACTTCACCCACCTCGTATACCGAAACTTATTTACGAAATAACCAGAACGCAGAATAATTACATCAAACGGCCGGCCATAGCGAACGTTTACAAAAACTCCTTTGATCTTTAACCTTTAATATCTTGATGAAACAACCCGATACCTCCCGGCTATAGCCGTGTTTGCTTGTAATTTTGATTTTAGAATATGAAACAAAAACTAAACCAAATTAAATTTAACGTAAAGTTTAATTTAATAAAAAAACCTTAACGTAACGAGTTGCGTTTGCGTTTGAAACTCGAAATTAAATATGTGAACTTTTTGTGGCGGTAAAAATGTAATTGGAATAACCTTGTGTGCTCCTGGGATCAAATTTTTGTGGATTCTTTTTTGTCATACTTTTTGGTGATATTTAATTATGGTTTTACTTTTTTGTTGAGGAGCTCGTGGCTATATAATAAAAAGCCACACTGGTCGATCTTCATGGTTAAGCAACGCTTGCCAAGGTGGGTCTGTAGATGGGTGACCATCTTAACATACCGAGTTTCCTCTGTGCCTCGGAAAGCACGTTAAGCCGTACGTCCCGGCTGTCATTTAGAGATCTTTGGCAGTCGTTACGGATAGTCAGAAGCCAGTTAATCTGACTCCAGTCATTCCATAAAGTACCGTGTATACCCAGTTAATGGTTTGTGGAGGTCTGGTAGGAGTCGCTCTGCGTAAAATACTGTTACTCAGCTAAATCTGGTTTGACTGGAAGCCGTCCCCAATATAGTTGGGAAAAGGCTAGGCAGATGATGATGCCTTTTTTACCCGACTACGCGACGCAAAGGAGTGGTAATGTGTTAATCAGCCTATTTATGTATGTACGTATGTATGCTTATATGTTCCTTTGAAGCACTATACAGACCAAACGCCTGGGCCGATTTTTATGATTCACACGACAATCGATTCTTCTTAGTCCGGGCGAGTGTCACTAAAGACATGACGATTGTGCAAATTCAATATGGCGACTAGATACTGGACGCCATATTGTGAAAATGAATAAAAAAAAAATAAGTCGACAAACTATGTCATGTGGGGTATCGCTGAGTAGCTATTTTAAAATCATTGTGAGATTTCTTTAACCATTTTTCAGTTGAAATAATATTTTAGGATATAAGTAAAGCGATTTAAAGTTTTTTAATTGGGGTTCCAACTAATATTCATATTTGTAACTAACAAAACACGCAGTCGGAGGCAATGTTTTGTTGACCAAAGATACAAACTACCATTGCCTCCGACTGCGTGTAGTGTAAAGTAACTTGCAATTTAAGCTTGTTTTTTCCTTTTCAGTTAATTAATTTTAAGCAATCGGGTAATTTGTTTAAATAATAGTAGTGAGGAGCTCGTGGCTAAATAATAACAGCCGCACAGGTCGATAATCAAGGTTAAGCAACGCTTGCCGAAGTTAGTCTGTGGATGGGTGACCATCTTAACATACCGAGTTTCCTCCGTGCTTCTGAAAGCACGTTAAACTGTTGGTCCCGGCTGTCATTTAGAGATCTTTGGCAGACGTTACGGTTAGTCAGAAGCCAGAAAATCTGACACCAGTCTTGCCAAGAAGTACCGTGTTACCCAGTTAATGGGTTGTGGAGGTCTGGTAGGCAGCTGCTCCACGTAAAATATTGGTATTCATCTGAATCCGGACTGGAAGCCGACCCCAATATAGTTGGGAAAAAGCTAGGCAGATGATGAATAATAATTTTATTTGTTAGACTTACATTGGTAGAAAACGATAAAATGTAAAGGAGACTGGTCAAACGTGGTCTATTAACCAATCGCGATAAAGCGGGTTTAAAAACTCTACTTTAGCGGAATCAGAAGGCAAATCACATCAATGTCAAATTTTCCTGCTCAACCTTAAACCTAATGCATTAGCGATAAAGACCAAAATGAAATTTGACAAATTGATGTGTGCTTAATACCTATTCTAGAATGATTTTTAGCTCTTCTGTTGTATAATTTCTGTGAGGTACTTCACCTGTATTTGTACAAAGGGGCATCAAAATCTGAACCAGCAGTTTTGAGAAATAGATATTATATTCTGCGTATGAAAAACATGAGAGAAAACTAATATTGCAACAGTAAAGTTGTGGTTTTCATGAAACTCACATAGACATTTTGACGTCTGTTTTGGTCTGAAGGTAACTTTAATAACAGACTCGCGTCGGGACAAATATTTACCTGTCTCCGAGGTATTTTGAGCAGATGCTGTCGTAGGATTGTGTATTACTAATGGGTTGTGTGATTATATGATACCACGAGTATTTTGAGAATCGTTGTTAGTATTCATGAGTTAAAAACGATAAGAAGTTTTGAATAACGTGCAATGATTTGGGCGATTGCCCACCACATCATTTATGTACACACAATTAAGAAACTTAATAAAAAACTTTTTAGTGTTAGACTTCTACTGACTAAAACCCATCCATGTTCCTTCTTTGCTCTTTGTGTTCCGGAGCCACGGTGTTTCTTTCGAATAATCCCGCGACTCCGGCAGGCGTCGGCCCTTTCGAGCCCCTCTGTGTGTTGACTCTCTTTGAGGCGCGCGTGGAACACTAACGCGCCGTCGACACGGCCTGTCGTCACTAGACGGACGGACGACGAGCCACCCATGCTCGCCGTCCACAGGCCCGCGCCTACGGTGGATTTGGTGGTGTGACATCAAGGATGTCTTAGTGAATCGTACTTGGCTAATCTCCGTTCAGGTTGGCTACTGTCACCGACATCTTCGGTCTGGAGGATTGGTTTAGAAGCAGCCATGAACTGTCTGTAACCAACCAATGAAAAATAAACCAGCCCTCAAATCTCTCTTCTATAATTAGCAACATCATAACGCCGTTCTACCAAAACAACACATCCCTAATATCGTTATCTGCAAATTGGTTTTCAGGTTTCAACAATACATTAACCGTTTTTGATATAAACATTAAAGAGAGTGTTATAAAAAGGGTTTTGCATCCACTCACGATGAAAAGGGTTGAATTACTGACGAATCTATCTCTTTGTAGCGCGTTACCATTAAAGGTTTCCTCACAAGCGCGACACGACTTTGCGACAACGGTGCTGCGAATATTATTCGTTTTAAATATTTTACAGAAAATGTATCCTTTAAACGTACACATGCACAAATACTTAAACTCAAGATTTATCAGAAGTAAAAATTTCAAATTTTCCCAATCAACTTTGAACCTTACAGCTTTAATAATAAAGTTGAAAAACTGTTGAAGAAATTTGACACACATAGCTTGATGTGCTGGCGTCTGTACCTATTAGTGTTCGTTTACGGAGACGCGGGGCGTTGCGCGTCGTTATTTTAAAAAGCGTTTTTTTTTTTGCCTTTGCACTTACGTTTCTTGAGATACAGCCCGCTGACAGACAGACAGTCGAATGGTCAGCTGAGGCTTAGTAAACAGTTCCATTGGGAACTCTTCGGGAACGGAACTTTCAAAAGGTATATTTTCTGGATTATCTAGAATATTCTTGTTCAAATTAATGGCCCATTAGTTTCCACAGTGGTCTGCGAATGACAGTTACAAGAATTGAGTATTTAAATTCAGCCTTCGCTTGAGGAAAGTATCGAATTTATTTTCATAAATCGTTATGATTAATGCTGGTTGCGTCACTTGGATTTTCTATTCCAGAATTTACGTAAATTTTAAATAATCATCTAACAACTTATTAAAAAAACCCTTGTTTGAAAAATACTGGCCATGCTGTAAGTAAATACCTGGTATTTTATTCGGTGGTATTTTTAAAATACTTAAGTAACATTTTTTTAACAATGATATCGAAAGAAGTTTTAATCAGCTTTTACTTTTGACAAACTGAATAGGGAATCGGGCTTTTGTATTTGGTGGAAACATCAACCACAAATATCAATAATATTCCCCGAAATAACAAGTATAATATTCCGCGAAATAACTAGAATGTTTTGTTCCTTTTTCAAACTTTAATCAACATGGGAGCAGCCAGTACAATACTTAGCAAGCGAGTTCCAATTTCGAACTTAGATACAATAAAGTGCGTTCACATTTATGTTATCTCTGACAGCAACCTCATGTCTAACAGAATAAAGATCACTGTGTTGCAAAATCAGAGGAAAATAACTGTGTAAGTTTGATCCTAGTTCCCAGCGTGTTATCTGCAAGTGAAATGGGCAAGTTAACGAGGCAGCTAGGTAATGAGCCGGTTTCCCTCCATTGCGGGCCGCTGACGATCTGTGCGACCAAAAAGTAATGAAGAAGATTGGCCTCTAGTCTTTTGGGAACAGTAAGTAGGTACTATGGAACACACAAACACATGTCGACTAGGCTTAAAAGCAAATTCTCCACAGTACTTAGTGCGGTCTAGGTTGAAATGTGCTGGAACAAATATTTGTATGACCCTGTTTTATTCTGACGGGATCTTAATGTTTATAGCAGAAGGTTTTAAATTGTTTACTTTATCTTTATGTGGGTATGGGTTTATCACGAACTATTTGTCCAATGTGGTACATACGTAAGGCAATAACAGTCCCGTAGTCTTTGTGTTGATCAAAAATTGCAGTTTTAGGGACTGCTGACTAGAGATGTGTCCCTCACTCATGAGTGAGGTGCCTCATTTGAGGTACTCGTGATCGCAAATTGAAAGAGTTACTCTAATTTCAAAATTGAACCACCTCACTCGTTCACGTCCTCACTTAAAAATTTACATTGACATTATATTGAGGCAAGGTACTCGCGAGTGAGTATATACGTAGTATCTCTATGTAGTCTGTGGTGAGTATTGAGTGATTGAGTGAGCTTAGTGAGCGAATGGTAACATTTAACATTATTTTGTACTCAAATTGAAATAAAGAAAAAATGTTTTTATTATTGCTATGACTATGAACTCTAAACTTTAACTATAAACTCTACAAACATTGGCATAAGATTGGTACTCAATATTCAAGTGTTAATGATTCGTTTGTAAAAATCGGAATCGTGAGTACTCGTGAGTCGACGCGCGCGCCCGTTTGCCTCGCTTTTCTGCCTCGGACAATCGGCTGAGTTAGGCTCATGACTCATGAGGTGAATACGCTCACGTTCGATGCCTCGCCTCAAATGAGGGATACCTCGTGAGTACCTCGCGAGGTAAAATGAGGTGCTCCCTCAACCTCGTCTAGAAATGATGAAATACCCATCACTACTGCTGACACTTATTCAGCTCCATTCGCGTTTTGCTGAACGATTTTGGTCCTAAGAATGAGAAAGCAGCAGTGGCAGAACAGCACTGAATTCTATCTACAGAACTCGCATGATACTATCACATTTTTGCTCATATTATACACGTTTGCCGCGAAAGCTAAATAGACGCGGAAAGCTGAACGGTTTCCCTCTTAGCTCGCGTTGATATTAATTTTACCAAAAAGGTAGCCTATAAGCCGGCTCTACGATCCTATCTTTGTATCAAAATTTATCTAAATCAATACAGCTATTTAGGTGAGTAAGCGCAACAAACCAACCAACTTATTTTCGCACGTAATATTATTGTTAGGATGTATCTGGTAAATCTGACACCAGTCTCGCCAAGATGTACCGTGTTACCCAGTTAATGGGTTGTGGAGGTCTGGTAGGCAGCCGCTCCACGTAAAATAATGATATTCAGCTGAATCGGGTTTGACTGGAATTCTACCCCAAAATAGTTGGTTAAAGTCTAGGCAGATGATGATGTATGTGTTAATATTTCCAGTTATTTTATAAAAACGTCAGATAGTAGAGACGTTAGTATGTAAGTATATAAAAGGAGATGTTTTGAACAAACTCCTACTTTTCGGGGTACATCTGTTCCAGTGACTGATCGGCACGAGCTGACATTCAGTCTCAACTTTGGCGCCACCATTGAGTGCAAAGCTCAAACTGCAGTCAAAAAGCTGGACATCCTAAATAATTTTGGGGGCCGAGTCACCCGCGTCCGTAGGAGAATACCCTTCAACGAATCCCTACACGTGGTCCCCGGGTGGTGCTAAACAGGTGACACTAACCGCCTCCGTGGTCTAGTGGTTATACCACCTGATTCAGACCCAGAGGTCCCGGGTTCGATTCCCAGCGGGGGCAAATTTTTTGTTCGGTTTGGTTGGTGGTAGGACTTGTTATAAGTCCGCCTGGCAAGCTACCACCATCATGTCTAAGTCTGTCGCCATAACAACAATGTTAACAGCATTGTTGTGTTCCGGCAGTGAGAGGTATGATAGCCAGTTCCTCTGTGTAAGAGGATTCCGGGTGAAACTCGCTTCCATCTTCGGCCTAATCATCACTTTCCATCAGGTGAGATTTGGGTCAAGAGTTTCCCCGTTTTGAATAAAAAAAAAAAAAAAAAAAAGGTGAAGCGATAATTCAAGCCTGAACAGCTTTTAACTCTATACAAAGCACAAGTCCGATCCTGCATGGAGTATTGCAGCCTCCTTGGGGATGGCTCAGCTATAAGTATCAGCTTACCGCGCTTGACTCGGTGGAGCGCAGAGCTAAGAGGGTCATTGGCGACGTAAAAAGCTTGCCTCATCGCCGCAAGGTTGCCTGTTAGTCGGTCTTCTACAGATTGTACTTCGGTGAGTGTGCCCGAGAACTCCACGACCTCATCCCTACACCAGCCACCTTCCACCATCAGACATCCAGACGCACTGCAATTTACCCTCTCTATCTTGTTGCTATTCCACAAATTCACACTAAGCTTTTCCAAGCGTCTTTAGTAATGCGCACAGCAAAGGAGTGGAATTCTCAGCCTGCGTCTGTGTTTCCAAACGACACTAATCTTTTCAAAGTTAGAGTGAACAGGCTACTTCTGGGTAAGCTCGCTTCATCGTTGATTTTGTCTCCATCATCTCCAGACCTAGACTAGAGTCAAGAGCAAACCCATCCCATAAAAAAAAAAAACTATATTTTTTTATCAAACTGCTGTTTTGCAAATAACTTGCCGCTAATGTCTTCATCAAATTAACTTTCAACAGCAAATTAGCATATAAATCACATATTATTATTAAAAATCCAATTATTTTCCTCATTAAGCTCCGAACGATTAAAAATGAAAACTTTTCTAGTTGAAATTCTTTTAAAAAGTTTTAGTAATTAATCATTATAATTATAGGAGCTATTGTAAAACTGCGTCGAGGTGGTTTTTATCATTAATCTCTAGGAGACTTTTATTATTCAAAGTTGTAAAATATTTTGGTATTAAATTGCTGGTTCTTTGGGAAATTTGTTCTAGTTTGCGACGAGTCTGTGTTTATGAAAGTATGGGTAGGTACTTATAAAACTACGTAATTATAAGTAATGTTCTTCACCGAAACTTCTAAAAATTCTTGAAGGTCATATCGTTGTAGGAAACTGCGTCATATTGACTACTAAAAACTAGCTTTCCTCGTTCCCATTCCCACAGGAGTCTTGTGTTTTTCAGGATAAAAATTATCCGATGAAAACCATAGATTTTTTTTTCATTTGTGATGGGTTTGCTTTTAACTCTAGTCTTGGAAGGAGATGACAGAGACAAAGTCTACGATGGACCGAGCTTACCCAGAAGGAGCCTGTTCAAATTAATGTTTGTACCTGGAAAGATTATAATTATCTTCTTCAAATAATTTTTTATCCATCCTTATACAAAAAAGCCGTTTTGTTTCCGTATTCATAGGCATTTCGAGAAATCCGCTCTTAGTGGTCTCCTTCACTCCTTATGGAACCTGCAAATATAAAAGTACAGTAAAATTATGAACCTATATTGATATAAGTTTAGATTAGAAATTAGAAAAAAATACTGCACGGAAAAAAACGAACGTTACAAAAATGTTACATTGAAAAATAAATAAATGAACAACATTTATTTAAATTATTAATAAAAAGTAAAAGTTATTAAAGTCAATTCTATTCAATCAATAGCTAACTGATAGGTTTCATGCGCTGATATAATTTTCCAATAGGTACCTACAGAAGGTTAAAATAACATTATTCATAGAAAAACGAAAACCAAAGAGAAAAGGGAAAAAAACCTCTTCGGATAACGAGAATGTATTTTTAACGCTACCAATAATTTTACATCTCATTACAAAAACTCTTTTTCAGTATTGATGATCTGAAAGGGTTCATTTTTATCTCATTTGCCCCACCTTAGTAAAAACGAAGAGCTTCACGTGTAGGTACTCCAAATAAAATCGAACCAGTAATATCCAAAGTTCAATTACAGTAGAATATTACAAAAAATATCCTTTCTTTCAGACTTTTTTCTTTAACCTTTCAGGCTTCTATCTTTTTAGGGTAACGTACCCGAAGGGTTACCAATGATACCCTATTGCCTCCGCTGTCCGTCCGAAACTTAATAGGTAGACAGTTGAAATTTTTACAGCGTGTATTTCTGTTGCCGCTATTATCTATACTTAATTACTTAATATAATAATACAATATAATATAATAATTATAATATATAATATAATTATAATTATATAATTAAAATAATATTATAAAGAGGTAACATTTGTTTGTAAGTTTGTATGTAGGGGGTAATCTCAGGAACTACTGGTCCGATTTGAAAAATTCTTTCAGTATTAGATAGCCCATTTATCGAGGAAGGCTATAGGCTACATATCATAATGCTAACACTAAATGGAGCCGAGCATTAATGGAAAATGTGAAGCAGACGAAGTTGCGTGGGTCAGCTAGTCTACAATATTATTATTATTTTTTTACTTTTTTTAGGCACGCGTTTGACCACTATCTCACCTGATGGTAAGCGATGATGTGGTCTAAGACGGAACACGCTTGCCTAGAAGTAACCTATTCACTCTTGACTCCCAGGTTGTAGCTATCAAGAATCACAGACTCCGGCAGGAAATTCCACTCCTTTGCTGTACGCACTATGAATGGGTTCCCAAAACGATTTGTGCGTGTGGGTAGGATGTACCGGTAGCGCATCGCCGTTCGTCTTGTGGTCCGATGATGGAACGGGCTTGGCGGAATTAAATTATGTAATTCCGTATTCAAATACTGCGTATTCAAATAATAAAAATTAAATTAATAATTAAACGGGGCTCCCATACAAGAAACGTGTTTTTTTCGGTTTATGGTACAGAACCTATTCGCCGGGTGCGAAGTACTAGGTGGGGGTAAAATAATCTATCGCGGCGCTCGTCGTGGCCAAAAGTAGAAATAATGTAAAGCTGTCATCTGTTATATCTGTCAATGGCAAAGCAATAGGGAATATGCATGAAAAAAGTATTTATGATCTGAACAGTTTATTTAAAAGTATTCGAAAATATAATACTAACAGTGAAATTAGAATCTAAATTGCTCGAAAAATATATCTGTCACTCTCGCGAAAACGTTATAGCATAATTATGGCAGCCGTATAGTCGTCGTGTATTATGACGTCACAGTTTGTATCGGACTTCTCTTTCTAGCTGTAGTCTTTGAAGCTTTATAACTTCATAAATGATGAAGGTATTTAAAAAATATTTCATTATTGTTTACTAGAGCTAATAAGTATTTGGCGGCGACCTCTCGCGTCCGGCCCTGGTCCAAGCCATGGTCCGGAGCGAGACGGAATGGGACGCCGTTGCCTCCTTCTGCGAAGCAGTCATGCTAGCGAAGGAGGTGGCGGAGCGGGAGAGGAGACCCTCTCGTCCCGGCCGCCGTGGCGGACGCCGCGGGCGTCGGGGGCCACCTGGTGACCTCCGGCCACCGTAGGCGCGGGCCTGTGGACGGCGAGCTATGGGTGGCTCGCCGTCCGTCCGTCTAGTGACGACAGGCCATGTCGACGGCGCGTTAGTGTTCCACGCGCGCCTCAAAGAGAGTCAGCAACACAGAGGGGCCCGAAAGGGCCGACGCCTGCCGGAGTCGCGGGATTATTCGCAAGAGACACCGTGGCTCCGGAACACAAAGGGCAATGAAGGAACATGGATGGGTTTTAGTCAGTAGAAGTCTGACACTCCCTCCCGCTACACCCAGAGCGGGAGGAGTCATTGGATGATTTCCCATCCCTAAAAAAAAAAAAAAAGAGCTAATAAGTATTTTATTTTGCAAATAAAAAAATTGCATGCATATTCCCTATTCTACTACATCATTTTAATAAGCACTTTATTCCGCCAACAAAAATGAGTCACAGTAGTTGTAAACTGCAAAAATACTAGCAGAATTAGTAAATGCAAGTTTTACCGATTCCCAAGAGCTACTTGGAAACTTGAACAATGCAAGAAATGGATTGCTGCCGTCAAGAGAAAAAAGTAGATAGAATGTTTGTCTTATTATGTGAGCTTAAATTATTGAACTCTGTCCTTGTTTCGTTCTTAATTCTTCTACATCCCGGACATGTCCAGCTAATACCAACAACTTTCCGATAGACACGGTTTGTGGTTGAAATTTTAAATTGTGAGTGATACTCACTAACCCGATCTTCAAAACAATACTCATTTCAATCTGAAAACAATGTTTAATTTATTACTAGTGAAACAGGAACAATTTTATATATTTACTATTATTTAAGGAAACCGTTAAAGTAGCTTTATCTAGCTCTAAACAAACCCTGAAATAATAAAAATAAAACACACTTTTTTAATAAATTTTACTTACCTCATTTGATTCGAATGATCAAAATGATTTCAAAACCCTTTGTCCACCCAAATCATGGTATCATGGAAATTATAAAATCTAAATTAATTGTTATTTTAATATTCTTTCACAATGTTAAGATCTAAATGTCAAAGCAACAGAGCCCACAATGTTGAGGACGCTAGTTGGCGCTGTTATCGTGCACAGAGCGAATAGGTAGTACCTATAGGAACCGGTTGAGTACGAGTCACTATCACGCGAAGATAGTCTGACTCGTACTATAGAGGGGGTTGCAGTACTTTTTAAGATTTTTGAACGTCTGAAAATGTAATTAATTATGAGTTTTTTAATAAATAAAAATCATTACATAAAAATTGAACATACCCTCAAGTAATTCGTAAAGATAGAAACGCGATTTAGAATGATTGGCTCGATACTTTTTTTATCAAACATGACACTAAATCACAATTTTAAACGTGTACTGCTAAGAGATTTCATCACGAATATATATAAAAGTTCTATCAATAAATAGAGCTTTTTATTTGGAAGTAAATGTTGAAAGCATATTGTATAATTTCTTTATCAGTTTTCGGCAAGAAGAAAAAACAATCAAAATATAGGCATTATTTCGCTCGCGGACAGTCGCTGTTGTTCGTCAAAACACACAGTACTGCAACCTCGCCTTAACCGGTTGTATCTTTCAGGCGGGTATCTTTACGTAGTGTTCAACTGAGTAATTTCGCGAACCTTGGTCCTTGCGTCCGGGGAATATACACGTGGCGCAAAACAAGATAATTTGCATTTGATTGCTATGGGTTTCTAAAGGGTTAGCAACAAATGAATGCAATTAAGAGAGTGTTTTGTGCTATGGTATGCGTGTAGTGTACTCTAGCTAGGGTAGGTATGGGTTGCATGTAGAAAGGTTCTTCAGGGGCCCTATAGGACGTGCCAATGCGATCATGATTAAGCTCAGAAAAAAGGGATGGTGTTATACGGCTTGTATAGCTTTGTCTCCCTCCCACAGCTTATACATGATCGTTTTAAGACGTCATTAGTAGGCCAGCTGTACGTAGAAGTGAGCATAGATTAGTGAAGTTTAGCTATTAACTGTGTATTGACACATTTTTACGTTCCATACAGGCAGTGTTGATGTAAATTCTTGCTGAGCTAATATTATATTTTATATCCCCCCGCTCCGACCGTCGCGGCGAACAGTCGTGTTTTTGTGCGCTCCTCAAGTTTTTATGTTTAAAAAAGTCTAAAACAAATTTCGGAACTATAAACTTATAAAATCGCATTGACAATTGTGTAAACAATAATCCAGTGCAAAATCAAATCTCTGCATAAAGAACTAGTGAAAAAGTGGATTAAAACAGTTTTAAAGCAGAAGTGTTGTGTTGCTCCGAATGACCGGTGACTTGCAAAAGTGAAAGGAACTGTGACCGTTAGGTTGTTGACCCCTCACGTTGACAGCTTATATGAACCAACGAATTGCCTATTTCAACTTGTGTCTTACGAGTGCCGATGGCTAAGTAGGCGTAGTGGCCGCCTCTACGATCAAGATAACGCAAGTTCGATCCCGGCCGGCCGCAATATATATTTTTTGCTTTTTGGCTATAATTTTGCTAGCTTTTTTCCGCCACTTGTTTTTGAAACTTTCCGCCGCTTTTTGAAACTTTTTGCGTATAAATATATTTAATTACCACGTTTATAACGATGCCCCGTATGCAGCGCTCGCCTCCGACGAACACGCCGAAGGTGGTATCCGCCATGTCCGACTCAGAAATTGTCAATAGCCCCAGTGACAGTAATGTCAACTCTGCGACGCGCTCTAACAAGCGACCTCGAGCATGTTTCTCTCCGGGTACCGAATTTCAAGATTTTAAAACAGAGATTCAACAGATGCTAAGATCATGGAAAGAAGACCAACAAGCCATCCTTAACAAATTTTGCGATAGCCAAACATCTTCTTTGAACAAGTTAGTGTCAGAGGTGGCTGAGATTAAGCGGCAAAACTTGGAAATACAAAAATTTAATGTCGAATTTGAAAAAACTCTCGGTTTTATTAGCCAGCAATACGACGACATGGTAAAAGAAATTGATACCCTAAATAAAGAGAAACGAGCGTTCCGAGAAACTGTACAAACTCTGGAAACAAAAATTACTGACCTTCAGCGTCTATCTCGGCCATCCAGCATCGAAATCCGGAATATACCTGCCAAGGAAAATGAAGCAGCATCTGACCTCCGAACTATTATGGATAATGTGGGCTCTACTGTGGATGTTACGCTTAATAGCACTCATTTGCGTGACATATACCGGCTCCCGGGAAAACTGGGCAGCGTCAGACCGATTGTAGCAGAGTTCTCAAGTGTTTCGATTAAAAACGAAGTACTGGCCGCAGTCCGCAACTTCAACAAAAAGCACCCAAACGATGGCCGCCTCAGTACAGAAAACATTGGTTTGGCCGGTGAAAGACGACCAATATTCATATCGGAGCATCTTCCCGCCAGCTCGAAAAAGCTCTTCTTTGCTGCTAAAGAATTTGCAAAAACCAAAGGCTACGCATTTTGTTGGATTAGCAACGGAAACGTATTCCTACGAAAAATTGCAGGAACCAAACAAGTGCTCGTTAAGTCGGAACAAACCCTTCTAGATCTACAGGAACAAGGGACACAATGACTGTACATCTTGGTCGTGCCCGTCAAGTCTTTATTACTTTTACAATGCCATTTATTTTTGTACCCTCTGATCGTCAAAACTAAATTATTCTTATATATCAAACTGTATAAAATGTGTAAAAGTGCAATTAATGTGTTTAAACTATCTCAAAAAAATGAAATTTATGTAGCTAATTCGAACATCAAAGAATTTTCAGGGTGTTATAAAACCACACTACTCTACTTTTGGTGTAAACTTTCTTCAACTAAACCGACACATACTTTTCCAAGATCATTGTTACACTTCCACAAAACACTCGCAGCAATCAACAACTTCATAATATCATACTGCGGCGCGGTGAATCCCATAAGTCTCTTTGGACCTACATTTCCACATATTTATGGTGATGTTTCATCATCCATTTTTCAATTCTCTGTAGACAGTGTTGAAGTACAGCTACATCAAAAATGAATAATTTAATTGAAATAGCTAATGACCTTGACGAATTAGCTGTCGCAGTTTCATCCTATGGTACAGTTGATTCTTTTTCTAATAAAATACCCCATCCAAAGTCATTTAAAATTATATGTCAGAATATAAGAAGTATTAGTCGTAATTTGCCTAGTTTCATGACGCTTATGGAAAGATCACATATAGACTGGGACCTTATCATACTTACGGAATGTTGGCTTCCACGTACTCATTCCATTCCTCAGCTACAGGGCTATGAATATCTGACCACTCTTAATAACTTGACTCAAAACGAAGGTGTGGTTGTCTACCACAAGCCAACCATGCAACCAAAAATGGAAGAGCCAATTATTATGGATGCCAACTGTCTCATGTTAGAAATTAACGAAAATACCATTGTTCTTGCTATCTACAGGCCAGCCGGTTATAGAAACACAACTAGATTTATAGAGTCCCTAAATG
Organism: Ceramica pisi; assembly: GCA_963859965.1. Classification (NCBI taxonomy): domain Eukaryota; kingdom Metazoa; phylum Arthropoda; class Insecta; order Lepidoptera; family Noctuidae; genus Ceramica; species Ceramica pisi. The sequence continues at coordinate 4,827,206 of OY982530.1, forward strand.
CATGTTTAATTAAATATTCGGCCTATACAAATATTATACTAGTAGGAGATATTAATATCGACATAACTCCTCATAATACTGACTCCAATTCATCTTCATACCTAAACTTGTTAGCCTCACATGGTATGTTACCAGCACACACACACCCCACCCATAATCTGACATGTCTAGATCATGTCATGCTTAAGACAAGGCTCCCTGCTTATGCTTATGTAGCGGAAAGCTCTGTAACAGACCATGATTGTTTATTCCTCACAATCGAGCTGCATCCTCGGAACCGAAGGACTTGTTCAAAAACAATTTAAAAAATTAACTATTGCACCTTGGACAATGATATGACCTCAATAGACTTTAGCCCTATCTTTAGTGATAAGGACGTCAATTCAGCCACAAATTATTTTCTTAATACTTTGAATCGGGTAATTGCAAAAAATACTTCTATGACCAAGACACCAAATAGGAAAATTATTAAAAAACCGTGGATTACTAGAGGTTTGTTAAGATGTGTGAGGAACCGTGACAGCATGCATCAGAAACTTAAACAACTCAAAAAACATAATCTTCATAACGAGGTGCTTGAAATGACTTATAAAAGATATAGGAATTTCTGCAATGATCTTTTAAAAAAAATAAAAATAGATTATGAGAAATCAGAAATCAGTAGGGCTGCCTCTATTAGCAATAAAAAACTTTGGGAAACAATAAAAACAGTTACAAACACGAAAAAACACAAGGATATCCCCACTGAATTGCTATCTGAAAATAACCCACACAGAGACTTAAACAGTATAAACTCATTTTTTGCAAACATGGGGAAAAAACTTGCTGAAAGCATAGTACCTATCGATAATCAGTTACCTAAATCGGTGGAGAAGACCTTATTCACAAAATCATTTGTCTTGCTTCCCACCGATATATCGGAGGTCGAACAGATCATCATGGGCCTAAGAAACGATTGTGCCATAGGTCGCGACAACATCCCTGCCATCTTCTTAAAGCGTTACAGAGAGAATATACTGCCACCTCTTACTTACATCTGTAATCTGGCCTTCACTACTGGTGTTTTCCCAGACTCTCTTAAACTCGCCGAGATCCACCCTATACATAAGGGAGGGGACAGGGGCTGTGTCAATAACTTCAGACCTATATCAATTCTGCCAACGGTCTCTAAAATTCTGGAAAGATTATTAAACAAACGGTTAACAAAATACCTCGAGACGAACAAGCTATTATCACCTTCGCAGTTTGGTTTCCGTTCCGGTAGGTCAACTAGTGATGCTGTCCAAGAACTCGTGAACTTTGTATCAACGAATCTCGATGGTAAACAAAAGGTACTGGTCATCTTTCTGGATTTGGCAAAAGCTTTTGACACAGTCTCTACCCCACTTCTTTTAGATAAACTGGAAAGGTTAGGAGTTAGAGGAACGCAGCTAAAGTTGTTCTCCGACTATCTTACAAATCGCTTGCAGCGAGTAAAGATAGGTGATATGTGTAGTGATGATCTCGCCGTCACGTATGGGGTACCGCAGGGCAGTATCCTTGGTCCAACAATGTTTTTGACATTTATAAATGACCTCTGCAACCTCAAACTGCGTGGTGGCAGAATCGTCACCTTTGCAGATGATACGGCTCTTCTTTTCCACGCTGATTCATGGGAAGAAGTATATTCAAACGCTCAACTGGGTTTCGACATGGTTTCTGAGTGGCTAAACAAAAACAAACTGACCCTTAATATTCCTAAAACTATGTATATTCCATTCTCTATTAAGAAGAACGAAATCCCTAATAATCCAGAATTTTCGATAGTTTCCCATACTTGCTCTTTCCCGAAGGACAATACCTGCTCATGTCCCACGCTTAAGAGAACTGACATTGTCAAATATTTAGGAGTTCAGATTGACGGTGGGCTTAGTTTTCAGCCACATGTAGACGCCATTACAGCCAGAACACGTAAATTAATGTTCGTCTTTAAAAGTTTACGTCATGTGGCGGAAACTAAAACTATTGACACAGTCTACTTTGCCTTAGTGCAATCAATTCTTTCCTATTGCATAACGGCATGGGGTGGAATCCCAAAAACGTCTTTGTTAAAGTTGGAGAGAGCTCAAAGGGCTATCTTAAAAGTTAGTCGTAAGCTTTCTTTTCTCTTTCCAACGAAAGAACTTTATCAACAATGCAAAGTACTGACTGTTCGACAATTATTCATCCTGAACACAATTACTCGCAAGCATACTCGCGTTCCATACAATCCTGATAACACTCTAAACAAGAGACGCAAACACACCGTCTGTAAATCTACTTCTTTTAAAACCAGGTTCAGTCGTAGATTTTTTTGTTTCCTTGGCGATTACCTGTACAATAAGATCAACAAAGCTATCTCCATCTACCATTTGACAAAAATTCAATGTAAAATGAAGGTCCAAAAATGGCTCCAATCTCTCGATTATGAAGCAACAGAGAGACTCTTAGAGGTTATCGCTTAGAAAGTTAGAACTTATGTCCCACCTAAACACTTTACACAAACATGCACGAACATCCTTCCTAACTCTACACACACCTGCACACACTTTTGCACCTAATCCTAAGACACTCTTACACGAACATCCACACTCAACGTTATTTTGTATTTACTAAGTTATTATCTCTAATTAATTACCTATTTATTTTGCATTAAGTCGTAATTTAACTTGTAACTTTTTGTATAGTAGAAACTAATCCGCGTAGGTTCGGAGGCCTGGAGCCCTGTAACACAGGTTTTCCTAGTATAGGCTCCAGTCTCCACAAAATCAATGTTACATACCGATTGTAAGCATGTACTGTATTTTAAAAATTGTTTTGTATTTCATTGTGTGTGGAGACAATAAACGTTTATTTATTATTATTTATTATTTATTATATTAAAAAAAACCGGCCAAGTGCGAGTTTGATTCGGATACCAAGGGTTCCGTACCATAAACCTTATTTTATTTGTTGTTATAGCGGCAATGCAAATACATTTTCTGTGAAAATTTCAACTGTCTGAACTGAAACACACTGAACTGAGCAGAAATTGAAATGAGCAAAAATTCTCATAAAAGAAAAACACCTAAGCCAAACAGATTGAAATTTACGGAACCAAATGGCAAGTACGCCGCATCGAACTAAAAAATAATCGCACAAATCGGATGACAAAACTCGGAGTAATCGGTGTATATACATAAAAAAAAATACCTGGAGAATTGAGAGCCTCCTTCTTTTTTGGAAGTCGGTTAAAAAACTACTCGTAGCTACTTAACGAATCCGCAATTTTCTTTAACCGCACGACCTTGTCACACCAAAGTGCCGGGTTCCAAATAACTTCCCTTAGTTTCCACACATCGTTGATGTCATTGTTTAGTATTTTACTAAAAGCGTTTTGTATAAATAACTAATCGCCTTTTACACGCGCGGCACGTGTAGAAGCAGTAATTGTATACCCTTGCAAGCAGCGTTAGTTGTTAGTAAACATTAAACGTTACCTTAACAAGAGCTACTGTCACTGGGGATCTCTTTTTCAGGCGCTAAATAATTAAGCTAAGTGTATTGGTTGATTATCTTGTGAGGTTTTTCTTTCTCATTGGAATGTTAAAAGCAGATAAATTTAACATTTGTTTATACCCAGGTACAATGATTTTTTAAAATGTATTTAATCATTACGTACAATGGTACATAGCCGTAGAGTTAACCGTTGGTCTTAAAAGTCTACTCTGTACACTATTCTGAAATAAATGATCTCACCTTGAAAACTTAGATGTAGTAAGCTTAATTTAATGAAATTGAATTTATAATTTTTCATCGTTTGTGTATTAGTTTTTATTTTATTTTGTACTAGCTGACCCACACAACTTCGTCTGCGTCACATTTTCCATTAATGCTCGGCTCCTTTTAGTCTTAGCGTGATGATAATTATGTAGCCTATATCCTTCCTCGATACATGGGCTATCTAATACTGAAAGATTTATCAAATCGGACCAGTAGTTCCTGAGATTACCCCCTACACACAAACTTACAAACAAATGTTACCTCTTTATTATAAACTAGCTGACCCGTGCCCACTTCGTTGGGCGGTAAACATTTTAACTTGTGATGAAATTATGAGTGTGGTTCGGTTAGTACTGACTGCTATGATTTATTTCCTGACGGCCAAAAGGAGGGTTTTGTTTTTATTGCATAATAATATGTATGTAGCTAGGCTAGCGAGCCGCTGCGAGCGCTCAGCGTTAGACTCCCTGTTCCTTGTTGCAGAGACATGCTGCTTTAAATCACTGAGACGCTGTGCACGTTCAGCGCTAGATTCCCGAGCACGGACCTGCGATGTTCTCCAGCTTTGGTTAGCAAGCCGCTGTGAACGCTCGGAGCTAGATTTCCCAGCGCGTGCTTGCGAAATATTCTATTCTATTCCTCGAGAGGCTCTTCCGTGCGGCGTACTCGAGCTGCTCTTGTCTCATGTCTGGGATGTTGTGATATCCTTTTAGGCATTTTGGGGGCCGAGTCACCCGCGTCCGTAGGAGAATACCCTTCAGCGAATCCCTACACGTGGTCCCCGGGTGGTGCTAAACAGGTGACACTAACCGCCTCCGTGGTCTAGTGGTTATACCACTCGATTCAGACCCAGAGGTCCCGGGTTCAATTCCCAGTGGGGGCAAATTTTTTGCTCGGTTTGGTTGGTGGTAGGACTTCTAAGTCCGCCTGGCAAGCTACCACCATCATGTCTAAGTCTGTCGCCATAACAACAATGTTAACAGCATTGTTGTGTTCCGGCAATTAGAGATATGATAGCCAGTTCCTCTATGTTAGAGGATTCCGGGTGAAACTCGCTTCCATCTTCGGCCTAATCATCACTTTCCATCAGGTGAGATTTGGGCCAAGAGTTTCCCCGTTTTGAATAAAAAAAAAAAAATAATAAACAATCGCTGAAACTGTCCGATATCCCAAAAACAGAAATATCACAGCTTCGAACTCGAAGAATGAGAACGAAGTAATATTGTAATTGTGTTTTGAGAAACCGAGCAACCAAAACAATTTTAAAGACCAACTACGTACAACTCACCTACCAAACGACAAAAGTTAAATAATAACTGGAGAGGGTCATTAATCCGCGGAAAATCTTAACACCACGATTCAGAAAAATGACGTAATTGCACAACGCCGTCTATTGGATTGATAAAACGTCCGTACCAAGCATGTTCTAATGCGGTTCGTGAATGGACGGCGCGGGCGGCGTTTTGCGATTTAGTAATTTTATATTATCTTCGAAACTATTCAACCAATTGACATACTGTTTTGGGCAAATCGTATCTCTATGATGTTCTTGTGATCATAATCACATTTTTTTCGATAAGGTTTAATATTTTGTTGTTTAAAAAATCGTCCAAAGATAAGTACGTCGAAAAATACTTTTTTTAACACATAAAAGCTACTATATCTGCTAAAATATAAAAGATAGAAATATGGTGCCGCGGACTTTTTTGTAGAACTATTATAGGCAGACCAGGTTGCCATACATTGTTTTCAATTATATACAACTGTTAAGGCAGCGCACGCAAATAACTCTGTTGTAAGAGCTATTTTTTTCCGCCTGGATAGACAAAAATTGAGATAGTTCGAGTAATATGCATGATATCTTTATAATTTATAGCCTATAGCACTCACGAATAATGTAGCTTTCTACCAGTGAAACAATTTTTCAAATCGGACCAGTAGTTCCTGAGATTACCCCCTACATACAAACTTACAAACTTACAAACTTACAAACTTACAAACAATTTTACCTCTTTATAATATTAGTATAGACTAGCTGACCCGCGCAACTTCGTCTGCGCCACATTTTCCATGATTGCTCCGCTCCTTTTTGTCTTAGCGTGATGACATATAGCCTATAGCCTTCCTCGATATATGGGCTATCTAACACTGAAAGAATTTTTCAAATCCGACCAGTACTTCCTGAGATTACCCCCTACATAGGTACAAACTTACAAACAAATGTTACCTCTTTATAATAATAATATAGTTTTTTTTTTTATAGAAGTATAGATAATGTGAGCTCAGCATCGCTTGTTGGTCGAAATATAATGCTTTTTGTCATTCTTTATTATTTGTTTAATTTAAATCAAATACATATAATTCTTTGGTTACTGAGAGATTGATAGACAACGCACAGCTGAAACTACTGGTCGTAGAAAGGGAGCACAAAGAGAGGAATTCCCTAAAGAGCAGACTCTATTTTTCACACCTACTGCGAAATTGTGCTCTAGCCATGAAAACTGGTAACACGCGTCGGCACCCGCCAAAGGAGCAGGTTGCACGTCCGAAGCTGTAGCTCCAGCCCATGCCCGGGAAATAATATTGTAATGAATTTCATTATAACCCGCCGGCCAGAAATGTGATTTGAATTTGAAACGCATTTTGGCTGCGCTCGCTGCACCTAGCAACGGAGGCGGACGGGAGCCGCTCGAAGGTTTTAATGACGTCTTTAGGTTAGGTTTGCATGTCAAGTAATTCTTTCTTTCTTATACCTACTGATCCAAATCAATAAGTATCAGTAAATTTATACCCTTAACATGTTAACTGTCCGAGAACTAGACACAATAGTTAAACAAGCACTATGCATTAAATGCACTAGACAAGACATTGAAATTGAAAATGTCATGCTGATAACACCACGGAAAGTTTTCACCAGCTTTTCAGTACGTAATCTTTATAAATAACACGAGTGAAGTACGGACATAGTTACAGAGCACGGAACCGACAGCGATTACAACCGCCAAAGTATAAAATAGGTAATTTGACTGGGTTTATTTTACTTTTATCAACACAGAGAAAATCTATGGCCCAGTAAAAAACCGGCCAAAATTTTGAACTTTTTTACTCTGCCGACTTCAGTAGCGGCCGCCGAGGCATCATTGCTCTATGGACCCTTTATAGTGCAATAATCGTATAATGTTAATCAATATGCGCTGTATCTGTGGTTGTATAGTGTTTATTGCTCGTAAACCGACTCAATAGGTGCTTAACAACGGCTTTTGTTGTTTGGCTTTACGCTTTCCTTCACTTCGGACAATAGTTAAACTCGGAATGCATTTTAGTTTGGTGACTACTGGAATATAATAGGTTTGCTATTTAAATAACGCAATGCCTTAAAAGGGGGTATTATACTTATTCATCATTATTAATAGTCCTTCTGACCGATTCCAGCCATGGCGGTTAATTTATTTATTTCATGCCTTAGGCATTTTCTACCAGTAAATCTTTGGGTGATGCAGAGAAAGTCTTTAACTGAATAGTGCAGTGGTTTTCTGATCAAGGAACAATATTTCGGCTGAAAATAACGTTCATTCAATATTCCATCACTGGAGATTGGAAGGTTACGTTGTTAGCCCCAAAAATTCGATTTTAGAACGTGTTTGTGACCAGCACGCGATGGAAATTGAGTTTCGACTTGGTGTTCGATTTTCGAATGAGTCTGTGACAGTCGCGTCATCACTCACAGAATGATTACTCAGTTTTTGACATTTGCGTTTGTAACTGTCCGTGAATATGGAATAGCAATTTATTTTTGGTGAACTCAAAATCTGGTCCTTTATTCACTTATATCTCTGTTTTATTTTGTGTAGTACGTCATTCAGACATTTTGTTAAAAATAACACCATGTACCGATTTTAAAGTAGTATTATCGGTAAGTTTTCTAGAAATTGTCACTTTACCTAGTCTGTCAATTTACCTAGATTCGTTTAGACTACAAGACTAGACTAGACTTTTTTTGTGCGAAAAGTTTAAATAAATAAATAAATAAAACGGAAGATAAATATTTTGTTATTCAAACATAATTATGCTCGTTGAGACAGACTTCCAGAGGTGAGACAAGGCTAAGCACATTGATTTTGTTATTAATTCTATAGCAGAAAACGTACAGTATAACGATTTTCTTAATGCCCCTTTGTAATCAGCGCGTTTCTAAAACAAACGAATTTCATCTCCGTTTTATTTAGTCAAGAGTATTAGCAACTCTATATACTTCCAAGATGATTCAGAGCGTCTGATCTGCACCAAGTGCAAAGGACAACTGGTGGAAATCCGACGACTGACGAAACACGAAGTTTTCCGAAGGACATTAATTAGCACAATTATTTTCAATCGTACTATACATACCTAGATAATATGTAAATTTTAGGGAATATGCATGAAACATATACAATACAATACATATAAAATACTTATTATCTAAATAGTTAAAAAATATACAAAAATATGATAGGTACCACTAACAGTGAACATAGAAACAAAATTAATAGAAAAACAAACGAGATATAATTATTTTAAACAAATTAATCCGTCCTTCTCGCGAAAACGCTGTTTAATATGGCAGCTGTATAGACGTCATGAACTTTGACGTCCACATCAGACTTCTCTTTCAAATTGTAATCTTTGAAGCTTTATAACTTCATTGCTGATTGTTTTTAAAAATAATTTCATTATTGTTTACTAGAGCTAATAAAAAAAATTGAGAGGTGTCAAGGGACACCCGGATGGAACGAAGTTCCATTGTTTTTGTTGTGTTCAAAAATCTTGTATACACTCATCAAAACACATTAGTATCTAATATCCTATGAATTTTTGACTTTGACTTTGACTTTGACATTGACATTGACATTGACATTGACATTGACAATGACATTGACATTGACAGACATTGACAGACATTGACATTGACATTGGCTTCGACTTTGACATTGACTTTGACTTTGACCTTGACTTTGTCATTGACCTTGACTTCGACTTCGACTTCGACTTCGACTTCGACTTTGACTAACGAATTTGAATACTGGCATGCTTTCTATAAGAGAGAGAGAGAGAGAGAGAGAGAGAGAGAGAGAGAGAGACAGACAGAGAAACATGCGCACGCCGCACGGCTTACAATAGCTTACAATAGCAAAACGTGTCGTGCCAACTTTTCGTGAGATTTTTTTCCGTCTAGCCCCCTTTCACAACGCGCGATAAGGAACTTCGTTCCAAAAATTATTTTGCAAAAAAAAAATTGTATGCATATTCCCTAGTGCAGTAGGGAATATGCATACAATTTTTTTTTCTATTTTGCAAGTTTAAAAAAACAAAACAAAAAATGGTAGAGCATATGTTTTTAAAATGAAAAACTTACGGGTGCACGTGAACGACAAGGCCTGTAGTGTTCTATAGTAATACATACAAAGCGGGTCGCGGTCGCACGTCATTGTCCTCGGTCGCGGTCGCCAAGTTCGGAATTTAAACAATAGACTAGTTTCCTCTATCAAAAAATTTCAAATCTATTTAGTCCGTCGGTTAGAGTATTGAAAAATTATGGACACGTATTTTATGTAAATAAATGAAAAGCATAAAACGCTTCAAAACTCGGTACTGGGGGCTTGTGACGTCAGAACGCACTTAAAAATTATACCACGACTTGACGTATTGAGAATTTTAAAAGCGTCGTATCTTCGTAAATTTTTGTTTACGTAACAAAAGAAAAAACACGGGTCAAATATTTTTTGATAATCTAACTGACGGACTTATTAGATCTTTTCAGTGGACAAGCCTATTGCTTGTACATAGTCCAACAGTTGGAATCTAATTAGTCAACCAGAAAGCTAGGCCGTAGCTTTGCTGTCGTGTTAGATTTAGTCGTTGCCTTAATGCCGGCTTATTATTCCTTTAACGATCTTGAGTGCTCTCCTAATCCTTCACTCTGAGACAATTTCGTCCGTAAACCAATTTGTTGGATCTGACCGATGAATAAGTAAAACTTTTTTAGAAGATGTTCTGAGAGTACAATAAAAGTTGTATTCAATGGGAAAAGATTACTGTTTTATGTAAATCGCTTTAGGAATATAGATTATTATACATTACCGTACACGGAAAGTAGTTTCACAACTCTTTTTAACAGACTTCCAAAACAAAAAAGTCTCTTATTTCGGCGGGTATTTATTTTTTTCTTTTTTATGGATGTACACCGATTACTCCAAGATTTTTGATCAGATTTGTGTAATTCTTTTAGTTCGATGCGGAATACTTGCTATTTGGTCCCGTCAAAATTTAATTTAGTTTGGATCGTTAGTTTTTATTTTATGAGCATTTTTGCTTATTTAAATTTCTGCTAAGACGAAGACGTCGTCCAAGTATTACCACTTAAAAGTGAATAATAAAAAAAGGAAGTCGGTTATATTTTTATGTAAAAAAAATTGCACAAAGTACTTAATATATCATCATATTTGTTCATTATTTATATGCCAGGGATGCCTGTCTATGGTACCTAAAATGCCTGAATTTTCTGAAAAATGCCTGTCTAAAGCAAAACGCTGTAGCACTGGCAAATGCTTGCACTGTCTGGACAGGTCTGCTCAAATCTGTGTGGTACTTTCCTCAAAATACCACTTCAGACATTAACCTACATGGTTCTCATATGATTTAAAAGAGACTGACCTCTGAGTTTGTTTCGGCGTTTCTTCTCAGAGCAGTCAGGTAGGAAACGCCGGCCTCATCTAGTTTAAAATGACCAAAACAGATTGACGTGTAAAAGTGTTATTTACAACCTCGAAGTCGGTGTCAAAATACGAAGAAACTAACAAAAACACCGACTTCCGAAATTAAAGTTATTTTTTACTTTGTAGTGGGTTTTTTTTTGGAAGTCGGTTGTATTTTTTTGTAAAAAGTTTTTTATTTTTCACTTTTTAGTGGTACCCCACACCTAACAACACCACTGCAAAATCGCAGAAAAGCAAAATACGCAATTTCGATTACTTGGATGACATAAAACTATCATCCAAGTAGACGAATTCCAGCTATTTCGATTTAAAATCCAAAGTTCGTAACCGATTTTGATACAATTTAAATGGGACCAATCTGCAAGTAAATCCTTTCAGGTAAAACACGAATTTTTCAAATCTGTTCATAATTGTCGGAGTTATGAGGTAACACACATAAAAAAAACATACAACCGAATTGAGAACCTCCTCCTTTTTGGGAAGTCGGTTAAAAATTACAGGAATGACGACTCAGTCGCACGACCAAGAACATCTCAATGGAATTAATTTACTTTATTAATCCGTGAATTTGTCTGTTTCTCATCCAAGACTTGGCATGCTGTCTCCAGCACCAAATGGGTCAAGGCATTCAGCCAGATCGATCGAAAACAAATGTAAGCCAATAATAAACGGATCAGAAGAGTTTATTCAATTTGATGGTTTCGTTTATCCTGGCTTATGTTGTAAGCCAGGGCTTAGACTTGGCTTTTGAATCTCGATGCAACTGATTTGGTTAGGGCTGCCAGTGACTGAATATGTTTTGTTTAAGTACGGACAAGATCGGGCTACAGTACTTACGGCGATGCGCTACTGGTACCTCTTCGACATCCACCTATGCGCACAAAATATTTTGGAAATAGATACTTTCATAGTGCATACAGCTACGGAGTAAATAAAATAACTAAACAAAAAATAATAACAGCCTCACAGGTTGATCTTCAAGGTTAAGCAACGCTTGCCTAGGTTGGTCTGTAGATGGGTGACCATCTTAAAATACCGAGTTTCCTCCGTGCCCCGGAAAGCACGTTAAGCAGTTGGTCCCGGCTGTCATTTGAAGATCTTTGGCAGTCGTTACGGATAGTCAGGAGCCAGAAAATTTAACTCCAGTCTTGCCAAGGAGTACCGACCGTGTTACCCAGTTAATGGGTTGTGGAGGTCTGGTAGGCAGCCGCTCCACGTAAAATATTGATATTCAGCTGAATCCGGTTTGACTGGAAGCCGACCCCAATATAGTTGGGAAAAGGCTAGGCAGATGATGATGTACAGCTAAGGAGTGGAATTCTCTGCCGGAGTCTACGTTTTTTGTTATCTATGGCTAGGATGTCTTTAAAAGCTGCTGTACTCCGTTATCGTGCACAGCTGACTATTACAGGCGAGATAGTGGTGAAACGCAAGCCTATGGGAGTATTGAGAGCTAATACATTATTTTCCTTTTAGAACCTGAGTATTTTTGCAGGCGTACGAAAATGTGTCCCAAACTATAAATGATTTTTAAAGCGTTTAAGTCATTAAATTGGCAAATAAAGGACAACAATACAACATAGTCTTGGCTTAGGTAACCTGATGGCAAAATTATAGCAAATACGTGTAACAAAAACTTTATAACCCTTTTTACGATAAAAAGCTTTTTACTTTGTTATGTTTTTTTTTTTATTTGGAAGTCGGTTGTATTTTTTTGTAAAAAGTTTTTTATTTTTCACTTTTTAGTGGTACCCACACCTAACAACACCACTGCAAAATCGCAGAAAAGCAAAATACCTAATTTCGATTACATAAGTAATCGAAATTGCGTATTTTGCTTTTGATATGCTATGATGATGGTTTTCTGTCATCCAATTGGATGACAAAAAACCATTATCCAAGTAAACGAATTCCAGTTATTTCGATTTAAAGTTCAAACTTCGTAACCGATTTTGATTAAATTTTAATGGGATCAATCTGCAAGTATATCCTTTCAGATAAAACAAGAATATTTCAAATCGGTTCATAATTGACGGAGTTATGAGGTAACAAACATGAAAAAAAAAATACATCCGAATTGAGAACCTCCTCCTTTTTGGGAAGGCGGTTAAAAAATATGCGGACCAAGAAGTATTAAATTTGGCACAGATACATTTTATATGGAGGAGAACCGAAAGCTAATATTTTTTTAATAATAATGCTTAAAAAAAAATTAAATCAATAAAAAATATGGTTGAATATCGGCCACACGGCCATCGCTAGTACAAGTCAGTACCTTTTTTATTGCCGGGGTAGAAAATCGTCACGGATGACCGTCGCCTGGGGCCGGCGAGAGAGTTTGTCAGACTCTTACTGACTAAAAACCATCCCCACACTTGGACCAAGGACTAGTGCAAGTACCGAAATAAACATGAATAACACAGTGTTTATTATTCCTGGATCAAGTGCGAGTGAGTTTGCTTGTCAGACGCAAACCGTGCACAATGTAAACATTGCAGTATAGGTAGGTACTTGCCGGAACGAAAGCACTTGCACTCAAGAATAAGGACACGTGTCATAACAAAGACATGTACAGGAAGCAGAGAGAAGGTTTTAGTATTTTATGTATAATTATATTTCCTCCTTTTTAGGGTTGAGTACTAAAACGTAAAAATGGAACCCTTATCGTGTGGCTAAGTGTGTCCATCTGTCATAGCTGGATATTTCGAAAACTACTAATGCTATCAACTTGAAATTTGGAATAGTTTTAGATGACATCTGTTCAACTATTTTTCAAATAAGAAAGTAATAAAAATGTATGTAATTTTTTTGCGACAGCGACTGAAAGGTTTCCTTAAAGAATAGAATTGAGACTACTGGAGCATATAGGGCTTCTATGAAAAAGCGCTCTTTGCACATTCTCATACATTTTTTTAGGCCTCATGGTTTTCGACTTTTAGTGAAAAATAATTAAAAAATGACCATTCCCCACTTATCTCCGAAGTTTGCATAGAGATAAATCTGTTTTTATTCTATTTATTTATGTACACACAAGTATTTTTTTTTTAAGTTTATGTAAAGATTATAGGAAAAATAAAACGATGTCTCTAAATAGCACACTTTATCAGAAAACATCTTGGAAATCATCAACAAAAGTCACATTAGTTCTCCTAGCGGTCTAGAGATGGCCCTGATCTAAAACTGCAATATTACACCATAGTTTTAAAATTCTCTGACGAATACATTAGGATGGAACGGCACCTTCGGTGCGCGAGTCCGACTCGCTCTTGACTGGTTATTACTTGGATCTTAGCAAGAAGTACCAGGTACGATAGCCCAGGATTGATTGTCCTTGTGCTACAAAATTAACCGTAGCGTAATGTTAGATAAGCATTTGAAATGAGCTATCCAACACTAAATGATTTATTCAATTTGAACCTGTAATTTCTGAGATTTGCGCGTTCAACCAAACAATCTCTAGTTTTATAATCTATCTTGTAATATATTGTTTTAAACTTTCATGGTCACTAACATTAGAATAGTTTATAATGGGATTGCTACCATGTAATGCAGATGGTCGTAATAAAAGACTACAAAAGAGGGTAGACCGATATTGCTGGGGAGTTTGTTCTCCACAGCTGAAACACTAGGAAGTGGTGACAGGTGGGGCGTTTTGGGGGACTGTCTTTTGTAAAACTTGACGTTCAAAAAGTGCTGGCCCTCAGCCTAATTTGAATAAATGACTTTTATAGCAACCCAGAGACCCACGAGTCGTCCAATAAGAGCGTCCCGCGGTTGTGTGCCGCTGCGATATACAGAATAGGATGTATCGCTCTCTCTTTCCCGCGTGGCGGTTGCAAACGTGTGAACGATGCGCACGGCGCATCGCCAGTCCGCTGCTTACGCGCAAGGCACTCGTACGTGCCATATTTCCACTTCCCGCGCAAGTCGTAGTGACGCCACGCGCCATTATTGTCCGCGAATACTTATCCGAACTTTCTTAAATGTAACACTGTGTGTGATTAAACTGTTTTAACTATAAATCAGAGACCAGTTTCCGTTTTCCCTGAAACCTCCTCTCATATGTGGCGCTCCAACGTGTTTTTCGTGTGACAATAGTAGGTACCTAGTGCATAGTGTCTAAATAGTGAACGTTTTGCAGTGACGAACTAAAATGCCTGTGACAAGGAGTAGAGCGGCTAGTTTGACTCGGAGAGATGATGCAAACGACGCATTACCCGTCCTCTCGCGACCAAACACACCGCCAGCGGCGTCCGCCAGCCAAGATGGCGACGACGCGTTCTCTTCACCGCGCGCCGATGCCAACGCTACGTTCTCTAATGAAAACGTGGCGATGATTATTGCTTCTCTCCAGCGCTCTCAAACAGAAGCATTCAGGGAGTTGCTCACCTCGGTGTCGCGGGTGAATGCATCCACCCCGGAATCACTCGCACTACAGGGGCACAATACCCTAGCCCGCTGCAAAGCAACCTTCTCCGGCCGACCGAAGGAGTCGGTCGAAGCTTTCATAGACGCTATAGAAGCATATAGCGACTGCGCGCAAGTTACGGACCCAAACATCATACGCGGTTTAGCCTACTTATTCAAGGACGAAGCGGCGACTTGGTGGCAAGGCATAAAATACTCTGTGTCTTCATGGCTAGAAGCCAAGGATAACTTGATAAGTGCCTTTGGTGACCGCAGACCGCCTCATCGAATATACCTTGAAATATTTGCCACGCCGCAGGACAAAGAAAACACCGACATATTCGTGGCGCGCATTCGCGCCCTTTTCGCTCGCTTGCCCAAGGGTGATTGTTCTGAGTCGGCGCAGATAGATATGACGTACGGTCTCCTGCACAGTAGAATTAAGAAAAGATTACGCAGAGAAGAATGTCATAACTTCCATGATTTACTCCGCCACGCACGGAATGTAGAAGATTCCTTCGACGAAAAAACCGTCATGACACACGCGGCAAGTGAGCGGCGAACACAACCGCCGTCAACATCAACGCAGTCTACACAATCCGCCTCGCGTGATAACGTTGGCGCTCGTGATAACAGCCGTGTCCACGCGCGCGACAGCGCCCCCGCACGCACGCACACCTACAGCGGCGCGCCCGCCGCCGCTGCGCCGTTGCAGGGCCCACCCGCTCCGCCCGCGCTTGTTCCAGCTGCGCCCTCCGCGCTTGTTCCAGCCGCGCCCCCCGCGCCTTTTCCACCGAAGCAGAACTCCACAAGGAGGCAACGGCCTACCTGTGCTTACTGCAGGAAGTTCGGCCACGTCAAGGAACAATGCCGTAAGTTACAGGCGGTGCAGAATCCAGGTGAGAGTGATAAACAACCTAGTGGTCAAAGTTTTTATTCGATTAAATCTCGCGCGTCTGACTCTTTTTACTCTATTGATAACTATAATAATAATGCTGTGTGTGAAAGTGATAATAACAGTGTTTCGTGTCCCATACAAAGGGCCAATATTATCCCACAATCTTTATCTAATAATGTTCAACAATGTTCTCGCAATATTTCTTGTAATGATGTAAAGGATAATGGGCAAAAATGTTCTCGTAATATGTCTTGTAATGATGTAAAGGATAATAGGCAAAAATGTTCTCGTATTAATATTTCTTGTAATAATGAAAAGGATAATGGGCAAATATGTTGTCGAAATATTTCTTGGGTTAAAATTTACTTTATAGCCCGCTGATTTAAGGGTCGGGAGGGGGTGGAGGGGGAAGGTGGGGGGGAGGGGGTGCCCTCTGCACCACCCCCACCCCCCGGAGCCCCACGGTTATGGAGATATCCATGGTTAAAGTTTTGAGGTTAGAATAGCATTTGAGTTAGAAAAACAGGTAAAATTGAGTATCGTTTAGCAGGAGGAGGGACGGGGAGGTGCCCCCTATGCCCTAGCACCACTCCCATGTAAAGGCGACAGGCTGTTCTTGAGAAAAACTAATTATAGTAACCTAACCTCAAAAAGTTTTATATTCAGTCCGGAGGCCCAGTCGACGGAGCCCCGCTTCGCGGGGCTCCTACTTCTGAGTAGTTTATAAAAAAATAACCTCGAAGGGAATGGCGGGGTCTATTCGCTCGCTTCGCTCGCTCACTCGACCCCGCCATTCCCTTCTAACCTAACCTGTCCGAGTCGGGGTGCCCACAAGTCCAGAGCTCGCTTCGCTCGCTCTTGCATCCAATGGCACTTCACTTGGTTCACATTTATTCCGTACTTTATGTATGTGAATATAAAAATATTATATTTATGAAAAAAAAAAAGATATAAAATTGAACAAAAAACACTTCTAACGTTAACGGAACGTGAAATGTCAACTTTGACGTCTACCATGACAATTTATCTAACCTAAAAATTTGCAAATGGCGTACTATTTTCGTACTTTTTTGAAACTTTAATGAATTTTATCTCGTAAACCGTGATTCTCCGCACCTTGCTACTTTGTAAAAGGCTTTCTATTCGTGAGTAGTATCTACAAAAAAAATATGAACTTCCAAAGCCGCGGGCTATAAAGGAAATTCGAGCCATTTCTTGTAATAATGTAAAGGACGATGGCCAAAAATGTTCGCGTAAATTTTTTCGTAATAATGTAAATTCGAATACCCATTTATGTTTAACCGATGCATGTTTGTGTAACGATCGTTCGGGACCCTCTTTTGGTCGCGATTTACGACCAATTTTTAATATTTCGATTTTAGGGTTTACCGGCACCGCGTTGATAGACACGGCTGCCAAACATTGCATTGCGGGTTATACGCTATATACTCTCCTTCTACGTCAAGGTCATCTCTTCAGCTCTTCGACACGCGAAGTTAAGCTTGCCGACGGTGTAATCCGTACGATGGATGTACTTACTACCACGTTAGACGTGTGCTTAGAAACGGCAGTTATAACGATTCCTTTTTTAATTTTTCCAGACTCGACAAATAACGAGACGTTGTTAGGTATCGATTTTATAACCGCCGCGGGAGTAGTTATAGATTTTTTCAAAGAAGTCTGGTATTTCAGTAACTTTGATACAGTCAAATATAACTTGTACTTCGAACCTACCTCGCGTGACGTGTTCTGCGCCTCCACAGATATACTTAGGGACGATGAAGGTACTCACCTTAAACCAGCTGAGCGACAAGCGCTCGCTGCCGTTCTCACCAGGCACGCACCCGTCTTTAAAGCAGGGGGAGGTCCAACACCGTATGCGGAACACTGCATTGATACAGGTGAGCACCCTCCTATTGCTGTTCCTCCTTACCGGCTTAACCCTTCGAAAAAGGAGCTGATGAAAGCTGAAATAGGTAAGATGTTACAAGACGAGATTATAGAAGAATGTGAATCGGCTTGGTGTTCACCGGCGCTGATGGTGCCGAAGTCCAACGGTGGTATCCGCTTCTGCGTCGACTACAGGCGTTTGAATGCAGTCACCAAAGCTGACACATATCCGATGCCACGCATCGACGAGTTACTTCAGAGCACAAAACGAGACTGCTACATGAGTACGCTAGACCTTCGATCCTCATACTGGCAGGTGAAGGTTAGGGAAGCTGACAGGGACAAAACAGCTTTTGTCTGTCCTTTAGGTACTTACCGATTTAAAAGAATGCCGTTTGGTCTCCGCAACGCGCCAGCCACTTTTCAGCGTCTTATCGATCGTCTACGATCCTGCTCTGCTTTACAAGATGTAACTTTATTAGCATATCTGGATGATCTGTTGGTTATATCTCAGGGATACCAACAGCATCTGCAAGACCTCGAGGCAGTTTTTAAACGTCTGACCGAGTTTAACCTCCATGTAAATAGGGAGAAGTGCGCTTTTGCTCGAGAAAGCGTTAAATATCTCGGTCACGTTATAACACAAAAAGGTGTTTCCACCGACCCAGGGAAGGTGAGTGCTGTCCTTGAGATGAAGGTACCAGGTAATCTGAAACATCTGAGAACCTTTTTACAAACATGTTCATGGTTCAGAAAATTCATACCTAACTTCTCAAAAGTCGCTGAACCATTGACTCGCTTGACCAGGAAAAGTCAAGTCTGGTCTTGGGGCTCAGAGCAGACCCAAGCGTTTAATGAGCTGAAGAGTCTTTTGACCACAGCTCCAATACTGGTGCAAGCCGATTTCAGTCGTCCCTTCATTCTGCGAACTGACGCAAGTAACTACGCCTTAGGCGCTGTTTTATTACAGGGCGACGGTAATCAGGAAAGGCCTATCGAATATGCCAGCCGACTCCTCAACGCAGCTGAGCGCAACTATTCTACTACAGAGCGGGAAGCTCTCGCTGTAGTGTGGGCGGTGGAGCGTTTTCGGTCTTACCTCGACGGTCAACCAGTCGTGATTGGCAGTGATCATCAGCCTCTACGCTGGTTGCTATCACTTAAATCACCAGCAGGTAGATTAGTCCGTTGGGCTCTGAAGCTCCAATCTTTTGATATCCAATTCCAATATACTCCAGGGAAGGCTAATGTCGTTGCAGACACGCTGAGTAGCCCGATTTGTTCTAGTGATACGAGTGACAGTTGCGGTGTCTGTTCCGTTATCTGCGATCTACCCGCCAAGACACCTAGTCAGCTTCGCCTAGAACAAACTTCGGACCCTGAAGTGGATAAGATTGTTAAAGAGCTAGAAGGACCTGATGATGTTGCATCTAAGAGATGGTTAGAAAGGGGTTACCTCATGGATCAAGGAGTTCTGTACCGTTTCAATCCGGACTCCGATAGCGAATCCCCGCAATTAGTCATACCTGCCGGCCAAGTTGCAGCTATTTTGAAGGAGTTACACGACTCTCAAACAGCTGGTCATCCAGGCATCGATCGGACATACCAGAAGGTAGCACAGCTGTATTATTTCACAGGGATGCGGAGAATAATCACTGATTATGTCTTAGCTTGCATCCACTGGCAGCGATATAAGGCTAACAACACCAAACCTCCAGGCCTACTCCAAACACCAGTCATGAGCCAGCGGAACGAGGTGTTGGCCATGGACTTGTTCGGCCCACTGCCGGAAGGAGACCAGGGGGAGAGGTGGATCTTTCTCGTCGAAGACACTGCTACTCGATGGACGGAGCTGTTTGCTCTAAAGGAGGCAACAGCTGAGGCCTGTGCTCATGTCCTCATCGAGGAATATTTCATGCGGTTCGGTTTGCCTCGCAGGATTATTTCAGACAACGGTGTCCAGTTCGTTTCCGCAGTGATGCGACAATGCATGTCAGTCTTAGACATCAAACAAAATTTTGTCCCACTGTATCATCCACAAGCTAACCCTGCTGAGCGAAAAAACCGTGACCTTAAGGCAATGCTGGCCCATCTCGTGGCAGATGACCACACCTCTTGGCCAAAGAAGTTACCAGTGATCCGTTTTGCTCTCAATAGCGTGAAATGTCGCACAACGGGCAAGTCACCGGCTTATTTGACTTTTGGTAGAGAGATGCGGTCACCCACAGAGGTCGTACACGATCTTCGTGCCATCACAGCCAAAGAAAACTTTGTCCCACAAGTGTCCCCTTACCTCGAAAACTTCTTGCATTCACTGTCAGCTGTTCGGGAACGCGTCGAGATGCAGCAGGACAAGACGAAGCAGTACGCCGACGCTTCGCGCCGACCATCTGACGCCTTCGAGGTAGGTGATTTAGTCATGCTGAAATCTCATTTGTTAAGCAAAGGGTTAAAAGACCTTACTTCTAAGTTCTACCCTCGTCGAGATGGCCCTTACCAGATAACTAA
This sequence comes from Ceramica pisi, assembly GCA_963859965.1. Lineage (NCBI taxonomy): Eukaryota > Metazoa > Arthropoda > Insecta > Lepidoptera > Noctuidae > Ceramica > Ceramica pisi. Next base: position 4,847,441 of record OY982530.1, read on the forward strand.
AAAGGTAAGCCCAACCACATATACTATCGCGAGCACAGAACAGCCACAAATTGAGGTAGGGAAATATCATTCGGAAGATATCACACGTTACCGAGGTAGGGACGACTCCATACCGAAACCCGTTCATCCTAAAAGAAAACGCGGACGTCCAGCTAATGCTGACGTTGGTCATATACCAGTCCCGGAGCGTGGGCGTTCTCCAGAACTGGAGGGGGAGTATATAGCAACCCAGAGACCCACGAGTCGTCCAATAAGAGCGTCCCGCGGTTGTGTGCCGCTGCGATATACAGAATAGGATGTATCGCTCTCTCTTTCCCGCGTGGCGGTTGCAAACGTGTGAACGATGCGCACGGCGCATCGCCAGTCCGCTGCTTACGCGCAAGGCACTCGTACGTGCCATATTTCCACTTCCCGCGCAAGTCGTAGTGACGCCACGCGCCATTATTGTCCGCGAATACTTATCCGAACTTTCTTAAATGTAACACTGTGTGTGATTAAACTGTTTTAACTATAAATCAGAGACTAGTTTCCGTTTTCCCTGAAACCTCCTCTCATACTTTTGAATTTTGAATTTTTGAATTTTGTCTGCCAATAACATCCCACCCGCAAGATCTTCAGTTACTCCGTGATCATGGCGCTTGCAACAGTGCCGAAATATCGGAAACTCGCAAATAAAAAGGTACATGATAGCAATCCCGTTATTAAAAAATATTCTATCTTGTAATGTTTAAAAATCTCGTGGCACGGTGTTTGATTGCGAACTCCTCCGAAACGGCTTGACCGATGTTTATGATTTTTTTGGTGTATACTCAGTAAAGCTGTGAATAAGAATAATAATAATAATATCCTTGGACATTTCACACAACGCCATATAGTCCCAAGCTAAGCAACCTAATGCTTGTGTTATGGTAACGATATGGCTGATAAACTACTTATATACATTTTTTTTTGTAAATACATACATATTATAGATAGAGAAACACCCAGACTCAGAACAAATACATGTAGACCGGTCGTCCAAATATTTGTTCCGTGCGGGAATCGAACCCGCGACATGCTGCGCAGCAGTCAATCGCTCAACCACTGCGCCAACCGTGTCGTCAAAATATATATACCGCGTGTATCTGACATCGACGCACAAACGATTTCCATGGGTCCGGGGCATGATTCTGGACACCCTAGACTTAGAATTTTTCGTCGGCTTTTTTCTCATTTTTTTATTTTTTTCAAGGGTTTTTTTTTACTTTAGACTGCTCATAATCGTTATTCTGACCTAACCCAATGAGATTTTTAATCAAAAAATAATTAAATAACTACTTTCACTAAAAAGAGCAATCTGAATAAAGCCACAAATAATATCAGCTCAGCTGAGCGGATACTTTGTAGTACTCTTAAAAAAAATCAGAAAAGAACCGACGAAAAATTCCAACACTGGGGTGTCCAGAATCATGCCCTGGACCCATGGAAATCGTTTGTGCGTCGATGTCAGATACACGCGGTATGAATAGGTCAAAGGGTTTTTATTTGGCAAAATAACGTTTGTCCGGTCAGCTATTAACTATAAGTATAGATTAATTAGCACTACCGCAAAATGATGGATATGACGACAAAAAACAAACATCCTAACTTCTATTTTCAAGTAGGTTTACCATAGTTACCTAAACGACAATAGAATTATCAGCGGTCATTGACTTCGCAGTCACTTGTAGTACTTACTTGGAGTAAAAAGTTTCTTGAGAATCCAAGAGCGAGTTTTTTTGTAGGCAAGCATTTAACGTCATTCATTGTTAGAGAAAACAAGCAATACTACTCAAATCATTCGTACATTTCTATTTCTTTTATCTTATACTAGCTGACCCACGCAACTTCGTCTGCGTCACATTTTCCATTAATGCTCCGCTCCTATTTGTCTTAGCGTAATGATATATAGCCTATAGCCTTCCTCGATAAATGGGCTATCTAACACTGAATTAATTTTTCAAATCGTACCAGCAGTTCCTGAGATTAGCGCGTTCAACCAAACAAACAAACTTTTCTGCTTTATAATATTACTAGCTGAACCGCGCAACTTCGTTTGCGTCACATTTTCCATGAATGCTCCGCTCCTATTTGTCTTAGCGTGAAGATATAGCCTATAACCTTCCACGATAAATGGGCTATCTAATACTGAAAGAGTTTTTCAAATCGGACCAGTAGTTCCTGAGATTACCCCCTACATACAAACTTACAAACATACAAACTTACAAACAAATTTTACCTCTTTATAATATTAGTATATATAACCTTCCCGGATAAATGGGCTATCTAATACTGAAAGAATTTTTCAAATTGGATCAGTAGTTCCTGAGATTACCCCCTACATACAAACTTACAAACAAATTTTACCTTTTTATAATATTAGTATAGATTTACTAATCCTAATATATAAATTCTACCGTTACTGAGTGACTGTTAGAAAACGCTCAGCCGAAAGTACTGGTCGTAGAAAGCTGAAATTTGTCATGTAGGTTGATTGGGGAGTGTACGGGAGTACTAAGAGAGGGTTTCCCGAAATTCTTACGGGAATGGGAAAAAACGGTATATGCACTTACGAAGACGCGGGCAAAAGCCAATAATCATAATCACTTTATTATCAGACAACTGAGACCCATAGATAAATACACAGAATTAAAATATACAAAAAACAATAATAAACTAATACATATTGACTAAAACTTTTTACAAAAAAATACAACCGACTTCCAAAAAAAAACACTACAAAGTAAAAAATAACTTTAATTTCGGAAGTCGGTGTCAAAATACGAAGAAACTAACAAAAACACCGACTTCTGAAATTAATTACTTTTTAGTGTTTTTTTTTGGAAGTCGGTTGTATTTTTTTGTAAAAAGTTTTTTATTTTTCACTTTTTAGTGGTGCCCCCCCCACACCTAACAACACCACTGCAAAATCGCAGAAAAGCAAAATACGCAATTTCGATTATCAAAGAATCATCTAAATAGTCAAATCAGATTTTGATATGATTTAAATGGGACCAATCTGCAAGTATATCCTTTCAGATAAAACAATAAAAATTCGCGGTTGGCGCAGTGGTTGAGCGATTGACTGCTGCGCAGCATGTCGCGGGTTCGATTCCCGCACGGAACAAATATTTGTACGACCTACAAGTATTTGTTCCGAGTCTGGGTGTTTTTCTATCTATAATATGTATGTATTTACAAAAAAAAAAATGTATTTAAGTAGTTTATCAGCCATCTAGTCACCATAACACAAGCATTAGGTTGCTTAGCTTGGGACTATACGGCGTTGTGTGAAATGTCCAAGGATATTATTATTATAAATCGGTTCATAATTGTCGGAGTTATGAGGTAATACAACCGAATTGATAACCTCCTCCTTTTTGGGAAGTCGATTAAAAATAGGTACACGTTATGTTGTCGACGTCGTGTTCCGCTGCGTCGTGTCGCGTAACCGTCCTCGGATACGTCGAAACACGACACCTTTCGGCCAAAAGTCCTCCTTCAAGAAGATCTGTAGATGGTGGGTTGGAACACGAACCACGTACGACTTAAAGTTGATGTTGTGGTTTAGATGTCACAGTGTTTGCTACCGAACTCCTCAGTAACTACTTGACCGATGGTAATGAATTTTTTTGTTGATATTTGGTAGGTCTGAGAAATAGGCCGTAGGGTATTTTTTTATGTGGTAAAACAATGTTTGCCCCGTCAGCCAGTAATACATAAATTCGAACTGTAGGTAAAGAAAAGAAAAAAGATTCCAAATTCAAATTCACTTTAGTATCATGTTGAATTAGGAATCTGCCAGGCAGTATTAAAGCAGAAGGCAATAGGGAATATGCATAAAAAAAATATTTATTATCTAAACACTTTATCTTAAAATATACAAAAATTTACTAACAGTGGAAATAGAATCAAAATTGCTCGAAAAACAAACGAGATATAATATTATTTTAAACAAATATATCTGTCCCTCTCGCGAAAACGTTCGCTTTTGGATCTCACTCGCAATCTGTCAAAATGTATGAAAATTACAGGTCTTTTTGACTGAACATTACTTAAAAATTAGCAAAGCTGGCTTTCAGATCCTATGGTTGTTTTTTTGTAACAACATCTATGCCCCTTACTGCAGCTCGTTAAAATGCTCACAGCAATTAGTTGCCTTCAGCCATTTTCTCGAACTCCGACCTGTGTTGACTTAAACAAATTGCGGTACTGATGTGTCTTAACTATAGTTAACTTAACTATGCGGGTCGGGTTAGTTTTGATTGCAGTTTACCCTTTTGTTTGACTACTTGGAATATTTTGATAGAGTTTAATGTAGTTAACTGCCTTAGGCAACTGTCTCACCGCCAGCGAGGAAACGATTAGTTATTTGCTCGCTGATAAAAGATGGAAGATATAGATCTGGTGTGAGTAAAAGAGACACATATATTCATAGTCGATAGCTGGCTGTTCGCACTGCCGCGGCTCTTACGTTGATCGCAGCGACAAAAGCTATCATATAGAATATAGTAGGGTGGTATTTAGTTTGTAATTTATTTTTTTACTTTTATTTTTTGTTTAATTTTGTGTTTGTGCGTCAACTCTGGCGAAATAAATGTATTTTCTTTCTTTTTTCTTTCATTCTTTATTTTCTATCAAAGATTGTATTCGCTCAGCGAAACTCGCTCAGCGATGCTTGCTTGGCGGTCAGAATTCACCAATCAGCGGTAAGGTCTACCTATAGTGCGGGCCGGAGCGAGTATTGTGAGTAAATGCCCGTCGCACAAAAGCACTCGCTGATCGCTGGTGGTGTGACAAGTGCCTTAAAGGGATATTTTGATAGGTTTTGTTCTTGGAATGAGCTATCTGGGTTAATTTTGATGACTACGGTCCTTTTGGGTTGTCTTTGACTGGGTTCCTTCTTGAGAAAACGTTCCTTAGAGTAAGATCTTAGTCTATCTATCTATCTATACTATCCATACTAATATTATAAAGCAAAAGAGTTTGTTTGTTTGGTTGAACGCGCTAATCTCAGGAACTACTGGTCCGATATGAAAAATTGTTTCAGTGTTAGAGTCCATTTATTGAGGAAGGCGATAGGCTATACATCATCACGCTTAGACAAATAGGAGCGGAGCATTAATGGAAAATGTAACGCAGACGAAGTTGCGCGGGTCAGCTAGTCTCTATAACGGGGGGACCGACCTTACCCATAGGGGTAATTTAGGAAAAACGAAAATTTTATCAGCCTAGGGTAACTTAGGAATAGTCACATTTATATAAACTAGCTGAAGCCCGCGGTTTCGCTCGCTTGACAAATTATATATACTTAAACCTTCCTCGAGAACCACTCTATCCATTGGTGAAAACAGCGTGATAATCAGTGCCGTAGTTTTTAGTTTATCGCTAACTGACTGACAGACAGACAGACGCGGCGGAGGAGTTATTTTTTAACCGACTTTCCAAAAAGGAGGAGGTTCTCAATTCGGATGTTTGTATTTTTTTTTTTTTTATGTTTGTTCGGGCATAACTCCGTCGCTTGCCAACCGATTTTAAAAATGATTTTATTATTGGAAAGGAAATACTTCCCAAATGGTCCCATGATAAGGAAACCAGGATCTGATGATGGCATCCCAGAGAAGTCGAGGGGAACTTTCGAAAATCGTATGGGCAACAAGTGCGTTTGTATTTGCAGTGATGTTGTTAGGTGTGGGGTACCACTAAAAAGTGAAAAATAAAAAAACTTTTTACAAAAAAATACAACCGACTTCCAAAAAAAAACACTACAAAGTAAAAAATAACTTTAATTTCGGAAGTCGGTGTCAAAAACGAACAAATTAACAAAAACACCGAGTTCCGAAAATAAAGTTATTTTTTACTTTGTAGTGTTTTTTTTTTTGGAAGTCGGTTGTATTTTTTTGTAAAAAGTTTTTTATATAATATGTAGTGAAGGCAAACCTGACTCCTTGACATATCAACGCACAGCCGAAACTATACTGGTCAAAGAAAGCTGAAATTTGGCATGTAGCTTCCTTACACTCCGTAGGGGTGCACAGATTTCCCAAAATTCCCACGGGAACGGGAAAATACGGTATATGAGCGTTTGAAGTCGCGAGTAAAAGCTAGTTAGGGCCGATTTTTCCAACGCCAGGTAACTTTATCGGAGGAATAATTTTGAAATTTTGACAGTTCTTCCATACAAAAACTGTCAAACGTTAAATTTATACCACGAATCAGCCCTTAGTCATTTTTTTTTTTGCTTGGGAATGTGATCGACAGGACCCGTTGTCTTAGTTAGCTGTAACAACAAAAGGAAAGAATATCATCTGTTTTGCTCTTTCCGGGGGCACCAATACTGTAGCAGCACTGTACTTTTTTTTTAAATACAAAACGGGAAAACTCTTGGCCCAAATCTCACCTGATGGAAAGTGATGATTAGGCCGAAGATGGAAGCGAGCTTTACCCGGAGAATCCTCTAACACAGAGGAACACAACAATGCTGTTAACATTGTTGATATGGCGACAGACTTAGATAAGATGGTGGTAGCTTGCCAGGCGGACTTAGAACAAGTCCTACTACCAACCAAACCGGGCAAAAAATTTGCCCCCGCTGGGAATCGAACCCGGGTCCTCTAGGCTGGGTCTGAATCAAGTGGTATAACCACTAGACCATGGCGGCGGTTAGTGTCACCTGTTTAGCACCACCCGGGGACCACGTGTAGGGATTCGCTGAAGGGTATTCTCCTACGGACGCGGGTGACTCGGCCCCCAAAACATTCTTCTCATCCAAGAAAAAAAAAAATTTGGACTCGCAAAGGACAAACAAAAGAAAATAAATTAGATGAATGAAATGCCAATTCTACTTATTTTCCCATTCGCATCTCAATCGTAAACTGTCAAAAATGTATGAAAATTAAGGCTTTTTTGACAGTTTGAGATTGACATGCGAATGCAAAAGTTGTTTAAAAATGAGTAGAATTGGCCCTCAGGAGTCTTAGTGCGGAAAATGGACTCCCTGCTAGATGAAAAAAAATTAATAATATAATAAAATCGCTCCATCGTAGACTTTTCTGTCATCTCTTACCAAGAGTCAAAAGCAAACCCATCACAAATAAAAAAACCTGAACGAGGCCAAAAATACATTACATAGCAAGTGAAAGATTTATGAAATGCGGATGTCTCTTAATTTTCACAAGTAATCAGAAAAGTTTCAAGAGGAAATGAAAATACATTCAGTGGATACAAAATCTTTTGTTGAGCTTGGTTTGAATTTGAACAATACAAAGCCAACGGACCACTCAAGTGTCGTCGCCTGTCGCTTGACGAGCATCCGCTCCGGAACCAAACGAATCGAACGACACCTCATTGACCCAAATCGGTGCAGCCGTTTAGCCTATATACGATGACATACATACATACGTACAGGTGTGCTTAATAACGTCCACTTATTCCTTCCATTTCCGGCTGTATTACGAACATTTTAATGTACTTTTGGATACCATATTTTGATAAAAGCTTTCTAATCGTGTACCGAAAGTTACTAAAACCGTCGAGCAATCATCCACCTGAAATCTCTTCCACAACGCCGAGAAATAATCCGTGCACCTCTAAAGTTTCGCCGATAAGGTTCAAGTTCGAATGGAGATTAGTTTGTTCAGTGTGAAGTAGTGTTGGTTTCTGAGCAGCGTGCCCCGAAATGTAGGCAATGTCTTAGTAATGCTGATTAAATTGCTTTTGAATCTAAACTGTCACAGTTCGGGGAAGTTGACGCTTTAATGAAATGAATTTTGATGCATGCTAAAGAAATAGTGTTTTGATGAATTATGGACGTTATGACGGCTTTCCTTTGAACGTACATATTTTATAGGATTTACAGAAGAATTTTTATTTTACGCTCATTTTATTTTATTTTTGACACTTTTCTATTCTTTTAGACAATAGGGAATATGCATGCGATGTTTTTATTTTCAAAATAAAATACTAATTAGGTCTAGTAAATAATCATGAAATTATTTTTTAAATACCTTCGACATTTATGAAGTTATTAAGCTTCAAAGACTACAGTTAGAAAGAGAAGTCCGATACGAAATGTGACGTCAAATTACACGACGACTATACAGCTGCCATAAAAAACAGCGTTATCGCGAGAGGGACAGATGTATTTGTTTAAAATAATTGTATCTCGCTCGTTTTTCGAGCAATTTAGATTCTAATTTCACTGTTAGTATTATATTTTCGAATACTTTTAGATAAACTGTTCAGATCATAAATACTTTTTTCATGCATATTCCCTATTGTCATAATAAAAGAATAGAAAAGAGAATGTGTTTATAAATTGTTTTGACACCGTCACTGTCAGTAATTTGACAGTGACGGGTAGCGTGATGTGCTTTCTGATTCTGCTACAGAGGCTTTAGACCACCAGTCAATTCTACTAATTTTAGACCACCAGTCAATTCTACTATTTTTAGACCACCAGTCAATTCTACTAAATTTAGACCACCAGTCAATTCTGCTAATTTTAGACCACCAGTCAATTCTGCTAATTTTAGACCACCAGTCAATTCTACTGATTTTAGACCACCAGTCATTTCTACTAATTTTAGACCACCAGTCAATTCTACTAATTTTAGACCACCAGTCAATTCTACTAATTTTAGACCACCAGTCAATTCTACTAAATTTCACATTCGCATCGCATTCGCATCTCAATCGCAATTTGTCAAAAATTTATGTAAAGTGCAAATGCAAAAGTTGTTTTTAAAATTAGCAGAATTGGCCCTCAGATCGAATCAGAGGGCCTAGCACGAATATTTTTGACGTATTGTAACGTTACGTAAAATTTTACCATAGCTGTAATACTCATTTCGCACATAATATTTATTAGAATTAGATACCATATTCACATTTTTTTTTTGTCTTTTAAAAAAACGTTGGCCCACACTAGGAATTTCTCCTGTATCGTGGGTGCGTTTACAAACATACAAAGTCACATACACAAACAGCCAGACCCGGAACAACTATCTGTAGGCCATACAAATATTTGATCCGTGCGGGAATCGAACCCACGACACGCGACGCAGCAGCCGATCGCTCAACCACTGCGCCAACCGTGTTGTCAAAGTATCATTTTAAATTATATAAATTGTATGTCCCACAAAATGAAACCAACAGACTATGGGGTTGGAGTTTTTCACATTCAAAATTCACTTACGTTAATGTTACTATACGTCAAAATATTCGTGCTATAGCCCCTCAGATCGTGGATCGCGTAAACCACCTATAAACGATTTGACAAGCTACAAACGCTAGACCTCTTGAAGCTACAAGGCTTCAGTGGAACAGAATCTGTTAGTATGTCCACTATTACGCTAGGAGCATAATGGCTGCCTCGGAGTAGATTGACCAACGTAATTGCATCAGCGATCCGGGGCTATTATGTCAGTCTACCGAGTGAAGTGAGCAACAGATCGTGATGAACTGTGTGAATGCAGCTGGAAATGTGGGATCGTGTATAGATGGAAATGTTTTGGATTCTTAGAATTATCTCAATTTTGAGAATAGTATTTTGTGTTTATGTGAATTGTTTACTGAAAATGTGGAGTACTTATTCGAAATTAATGCTGCATTTGTGTGTGCTTTTTTACTTTATATATTTTAGTCGTTTAAAATTAAAGTTGTTTTTTAATGGTGGTGAAAGCTGTGTAGACTTCTAATAGAAATGCATATAATATAATAAAATTAACCGTCGTTTTGATTATCGTAACAATAAATGAATACACACGTATTGATAGAATGTAAATAATGCTGTCATTAAGGAACAGATACACCACCTAAATTATTTCTTTTCCTTTATAAGTCGAGTCAAATAAGGAAAACATGTCGCCAAAATTGTTGGACGGGAAACATTTCCTAATTTCTTTTTACATTTATTTGCAAAGCTAATAAGTTATGTATGTGTCGCGTACGAAACAACGACTAATGGCTTTTCTAATATCACCTTTTATTCCATACGACACGAGAACGATACGATATCGCAGATATCGCAGAGTGTCCTTATAAAGCCAGTTGCAGACCAGCTAAGTTAGTTTAAGTTTGCTCGCACGGCTACCGGCTGCAAATTTTTAGTAGCTTTTTTTTAGATGAGTTTGCTCTTGACTCAAGTCTAGGTCACGAGCTTACCCAGAAGGAGTCTGGTCACTCTAATAGCTGACCCATGCAACGTCGTCTGCATCACATTTTTCATTACTGCTCCGCTCCTATTTATCTTAGCGTGATGATATATATATATAGCTTATAGCCTTCCTCAATAAATGGGCTATCCAACACTGAAAGTATTTTTCAAATCGGACTAGGAGTTCCTGAGATAAGCGCGTTCAAGCAAACAAACAAAGGAAACAGACAAGCAAACTCTTCAGCTTTATTATGCAAATTGGTGAAATAGCAACAATTCATTTAGGTTTTTTGCTGATTGCAGCTTTACTCACTCTCTAAGCCCGAAATCCGTAGTTTCGGGCTTAGTTGCGGGCGTATTCTACTCCATATCACCTAACTTCTGAGTATTAATGACAACACTGTATATGTGGAGAACGTTTTTCCTTATATTCTTTTTTTCTTGTTATATAATTATAACTAGCTGTCCCCCGCGGCTTCGCTCCCGTCAATTTTAAGATATTTTCCGTTTATTTTTAAGATGTATTCTGCTATTCGGGTCGGAGACAAATCCAACGAATCAATAACCACGAAAATTGGTTCAGCAGATCTCGAGTTATAAGTGTTGTAACAAACCCGTCTTTGTTTTATATATATATATATAGATGTGTAATTGTTGGTTCTTCCAAATAATAAAAAATAATAATAAGGACAACACTATTTGACTGCTACTGTGAAATCGCGTTGCCATTAATTCTTAATTCGGGTTCGGGACTAATCGTGAGTCCGTAGGTGATACGGAGTAGAATATGCCCGCAACTAAGCCCGAAACTACGGACTTCGGGCTTAGAGAGTAGCTCCCCAGGGCCGCAGTGACTCTTTCGCACAAATTCCGCAATCTACATTGTGTCCCTACAAAATGATTATCACTTTTGACAAAAGTACGATACTTCTTCCATAATTTTACAATGTTCCATTTTTATATTTTTTTCACTTAATACGTTACGTAATTTTAGATTAAGCTTCATAATCTTATCGTTACGCAAAAAAACGATAACAGAATTTATTTGAGTACATTTTTTAATCCTTAATCTTCTATGATAATATACATCTTAAAAAATAAGCAGGTACAATCTTGAAGGTTATCCTAAATAGGCCGGATAATGTACTTATTATTCCAAAAATCCCTTTGTGAGGCTGAAATCTGTGTACTGCCTGAGGTTGGTTTGTAACACAAGTTGGCTTCAACAAGAAATATTCTTGTAATATTATACCTCTATTATATTTTACTTTTAGATTATAATTATTCGCTTGTCATGTTTGGCTATGAATAGAAAGGCAAGCTAAAATATATTTACCTCAAATTATTATTAAATTGGCTTCTAATACATATTTATTGAATTACGTTGTAAGTTACTTACGCATTTAACTAAAAAAGTAATGAACATAAATGTGGATGGATGGAGAGGAAGAGAAACGCCAAAGCAAAGTTGTATGGATTGTGTGAGAAGCGATATGAAAGAAAAGGGAGTTAGTGATAGTTTGACGGCTGATAGGGCAGAGTGGAAGAAAAAAATGTGTTTTAGTCGACCCCAAGTAACACGAAATAAGGGCAGGAAGATGATGATGTTGATATTATAAATGACTTGAATTATTATGACGGTTTGAATTTCTTTAACGTGAGGCCTGCTGGAGTCGCGGGACTATTCGAGAGAGATACCGTGGCTCCGGAACACAACGGGCAATGAAGGAACATGGATGCGTTTTAGTCAGTAGAAGTCAGACACTCCCTCTCATTCCGCCCGGAGCGGGAGAAGTCATTGGATGATTCCCATCCTTAAAAAAAAGAAAAACAAAAGGTGTACTTTAACCGAGGGTCCTTAATTTATGAGTGAGGTTTTTTTTCTTTGCACCAAAAAAAAACCTGACAACCTTATCTTTTTTTTTTTTGTAATGTGGACCTACTAACTTAGTTTGTAAGTTTTTGTTACTAACAAATTAATGGACTATGTAATTGTCTGTCTGTTGATTGATTGATTGATGGATATATTACTTTTTATGTTTTTATTTGCAACTTACCATGCATGTAAACAAAATGAATTGCTTATGTAATAAGGAAGGGAACTGTCTCCTGAGATACAGGTTAACTACCTAGTTCAGGAGGCAGAGCTTTATGTAAAAGTGCCACTGGTTTGCAAATAAATGAATTTATGATATGATTTATGATGATATGAATTTACCTACCAGTTACGTTTTCCATTAATTATTTGTATGTCATCATTATCTGCCTAGCCTTTTCCCAACTGTATTGGGGTCGGCTTCCAGTCAAACCGTATTTAGCTGAAAACCAGTATTTAACGTAGAGCGGCTGTAGTTGCTTAACCTGGAAGATCGACCTGTGCGGCTGTTAATGTTTAGCCACGAGCTCCTCTATTATTTAAATTTATTATTATTATTTGTATGTAAAGTATCTAAAATACCTTTCTCCGCATTAAAATAATAATTATTCTTTGTTGTAAGCAGGATGCCAGGATTAATTTATAATTGCTAACAGAGACGCGGCTTAAACCGGAGATTAATCTTACAGATTTATATTTAATCAGAGTGAAGCAAGCCTTACAGTATAAAGTGAATGGAAAATTGAATGGAGGTGGGGTTACCTCCGTTATGAGAGAAATTATGGTAAATTTACCCACCTTCACATTTTTAACCGACTTCCCAAAAGGAAGAGGTTCTCAATTCGGTTGGTTCTCAACTCCGACAATTTCGAACCGATTTGAAAAATTCTTGTTTTATCTGAAAGGATATACTTGCAGATTGGTTCCATTTAAATTTTATCAAAATCGGTAACGAACTTTGGATTTTAAATCGAAATAGCTGGAATTCGTCTACTTGGAAGATAGTTTTATGTTATCCAAGTATGTACCTACTTTAATTTCGGAAGTCGGTGTCAAAATACGAAGAAACTAACAAAAACACCGACTTCCGAAATTAAAGTTATTTTTAACTTTTTTAGTGTTTTTTTTTTTGGAAGTCGTTTGTATTTTTTTGTAAAAAGTTTTTTTTATTTGGAAGTCAGTTGTATTTTTTGTAAAAAGTTTTCATAGGGTACTAGTCGATGCCGGCGGCTTCGCCCGCTTGAGAAATTATAAACTTAAACATGCCTCGAGAACCACTATTCATTGGCGAAAACAGCATGAAAATCGGTGCAGTGGTTTTCGAGTTTATCGCGAACAGACAGAAAGACACGACGGAGGACTTTGTTTTATAAACTGTAGTGTAGATTTTTGAAAACTCGTTGGTGGCAACACGAAATGCAAGTAAAATGTACTGTATACTAATGTTACTGCATATAGTGTATAGTGAGCATATTTTAACAAATATGGTGGTCAGGAGAAAATGTCGATAGTGTCTTTATTTAATTTTATATTAATAAATGTAAATTGTCAGTTTCTTGGAAAATGTCAATTCAAAGTGGTCATGCTACAGAATACTCTCCAGCAGAACCATTTTAAAATAACAGTTATTTCACGCTGATTATGCACCGGTCATAATATGTACACATGTATATTTATTATAAATCAAGATAATAACTAAAAAGTTACTGATTTTTAGTAACATGTAGATTATTTATCGGAATGCGCCAGCCATAAATTTCTAGCAACTAACAAAATTAAGTGATGGTCCTGCGGAGACGCATGACATAGGTTCTAAGAGTAGAGAAAGACCAAAGACAAGATGAATGGACTTAGTATGGAATAGAATGTTTTGAAATAATAAAAAAAATAACACTTTAGTAGCGTCAAGCATGATGCAGTCCGTAAAAAAATAAATAAACAACCGCGCGAAACGCTCAGCATATTTATGCTTGGCTCTCGTGTGCCAGGCAGAAGCTTTGTCTTTACTACTACTGCTGAAATATCGACTAATAAATAGGTAATAGTGATTTTGCCAGAAGAAATAACTTTGTGCCGAAAATGAGTAAATTATGATTATTAAATAATAATATAATAATAATATCCTTGGACATTTCACACAACGCCATATTGTCCCAAGCTAAGCAACTTAATGCTTGTGTTATGGTAACGAGATGGCTGATAAACTACTTATATACATTTTTTTTTGTAAATACATACATATTATAGATAGAAAACACCCAGACTCGGAACAAATACATGTAGGCCGTACAAATATTTGTTCCGTGCGGGAATCGAACCCGCGACATGCTGCGCAGCAGTCAATCGCTCAACCACTGCGCCAACCGTGTCGTCTTAAATAAATTTAGCGTTAACGGTATAATTATAAAGTTAGGGAAAAATTCGCTTCACGTTTTCTACACGAAAAATACACACTTCGCGATTTACTCATCCAATGCTTGACCCGCATTCATTGAAAATCACTGAACAATACTTTTATAGAATCGAAATCGTGTTTCGTTTCCGATTCAATGAAAGTACGATGGAAATATTTTATATGAATAAAGGCTTATTTCATCCGAACTTTCAAAGAGTGGTGAATTTGCTGGGTTACCACGGACAACTAGAATCACTTTTGCTAGACTGAACACCTATCTATTTCGCCGAGTGTACTTTATCCTAACTAAAATCTAAAATGTGGAAGTGAGTTTGTTTTTGTAATACTTTGGCTCCTAAATAGCTGAACCGATATTGATGAACTTTAATATATTCATCTTGGAAGGGGTCATAGGCGCTAATTTTATTTTTGCAAAAAATCTAAGTATGAAAACGTGAGCTCAGCCACTGGGGAAAATTAGTTTTAAAATATTCTAACCTGTCAACCGTAAAAATATACTAAAGCTAATCTTTATTTACTTTGAAACACAAAACCTTTTACAAAACAGCGCCATTTTCGTAAACTTTATAGTCTTACAATTTTCTCGCTGTCCGGAGAAAATTTTAGAGCAGATTAAAATAAACTACAAGCGAAGTTTGAGACGGATCCAGTTCGGAACAAATCCTTTAACTCCAAGCACTTTGCTCTTTGCTCAACACCTCGGAAAACGTTGAAAAGAAAAAGGTATCTTTTTCTTTTAGAAAAGTCACTTCCTTGCTTACGGATTTTCATTTAAAACTTGATTTTCGAATTCGGAACTTTATTTCCAACCAGTACTGCGAAGACCTTTGTTATTCACCCTTGTTTCTTAGTAACCTCATAATGAAGAAACAAATAAACGGAATCGAGTTCGTCTTTGTCTGTTCCTTTGGGATTTAAGTAATTAGAAAGAGTTAGAACCTTCACGGAAAGCTTTTCAGGTCTAAGTGGTGGAGAAAGACCAATGAAAACAAACGATGGAGTGTGTGTAGTATAACTATGGCTGAGAAATAAATGACTATCTTGAAGCACAGTAGAGTTTCAGCAAAGTTCGTAAAGCAGAAGAGCCATCCCGATTTTAAGGTTTAAACGATTATTACACGAACCATTTCAGCACACTTTCGGCAGTTTAGTGTATTGGCAATAAAATAAATATAACTAGACCTCGGCGTAACAACTGACCGGTAAGAAATAGTTTAGAGCAGACTGAAGTAACAGGAGAAGCTATCTACCCAACGTAAATGAACTTGCCCAGACTGAGCGGAAAAAGTGGACTCCAACATACCCGGATGAGGAGACATCATCA
Source organism: Ceramica pisi (assembly GCA_963859965.1). Classification (NCBI taxonomy): domain Eukaryota; kingdom Metazoa; phylum Arthropoda; class Insecta; order Lepidoptera; family Noctuidae; genus Ceramica; species Ceramica pisi. The sequence continues at coordinate 4,863,231 of OY982530.1, forward strand.
TCTGCCTAGCCTTTTCCCAACTTTATTGGGGTCGGCTTCCAATCAAACCGGATTTAGCTGAATACCAGTATCCCAAATCTCACCAAAAGATTCCAACAAAGACGGAGTTTGCTTTAAAGAAAATTTTCAACAGTTTATGGCTTTCAGAGGTAACATTCCAAACAGATATTATCTGTCAAGTAAGTGGGTTATTGTTCTTAGAGCAGATTACCATGAAGCAGAAACAAAAAAAAAATCCTTTCGACAGTTTAGGCTCTCTTCTACTTCCCAAATTTGAAACAGACTTGGCGAAGTTTTTCGTAACGTTACTCAATCATTAAAGTTGCTGAACTAACCGCAAATAAAATTAGATAAAGAGAGATGATGATGTACTATTTTTATAAAACAAATTTCGTTTAAAATACTGGTATTTAGCTGACTCCGGTTTGCCTGGAAGCCGACCACAATATAGCCTAGAAAAGGCTAGGTAGCCGATGAAATTCGTTTTAAATTAGTTACCTACTCAACAAAATTATCTCAAACTCAAAAGTATTACGTAACTAATAATAATTCGGTTTAAGAGGTAGCCGAAACTTGTTCGATATTTGGCTTTAGGAACTTCCGTAACTATTCGTCGTAGCGCCGGTTGCCGGCAACTTTGAGCCGGATATTTGAAACGTGCTCGCTTATCTACATGTCCGGATATGGGATAAGCAGAGTTTGAAATAGAATCGGAATTGTAAGGCAAACGGGCCACCAACCACAGCCACCGGTGGCTGGTGATAAGCTGTTTAAATGATTTTTAGATGTTTTGTATTAAATCACCGCACACGTCTAGCTAGTAGCGCCCACTCGCGACTTACTGCCCGCGACTCGCCACCCCAGTGGCGGCCACTCGAGACTCAGTATCCGCGACGCGACACCACAGTGGTGGCCACTCGAGACTCCGTGTCCGCGACTCACCACCCCAGTGGCCGCCACTCGAGACTCAGTGTCCGCGACACGACACCCCAGTGGCGGCCACTCGCGACTTAGTGTCCGCGACGCGACACCCCAGTGGTGGCCACTCGAGACTCCGTGTCCGCGACTCACCACCCCAGTGGCGGCCACTCGCGACTCAGTGTCCGCGACAGATCACAGGTGGCAGCCACCGATCACCTTCGTTTGCGCGGTACCAAAGAGCGTGGCACGCGACAGCCACTAGTAGCTGTGGTCGGTGATCGGCTGGCGCGGTGCTTAAGTGTTTCCGGGGTTGTGTTAATCGATCTGTGTAGACTTTTCCAGATGTAGTTAAGTAAGTACTAATTCTTTACTAAGAGCAAATGCTTATCTGATCTCCGCAATCCAGGAACTGGGTAGGACGAAACTCTCTGGCAGGACTGACGCCAGATTTCCGGTCAAAGATCTGCAAATGACAGCCAGAGCCAACAGCTTTACTTGCTTTCCAAGGTTTAAAGGAACCACGGAATTGTGGGTTACCCATCAAAGGACTGACCAGGGCATCGTTGCTTCGCCTCGACAATAGACCTGTGCCGCTATCATTATTTAGCTACGAAGCACACATTAAATTGCAGAATTTAACGTCACCTGTAGTCTACGTCAAATTTCTTTTATCCGTGAAATAAAAATGGCGTCCGACAAATTTGACTATGGTCGATAGTTCAAATCGTTCCTGTGGTTAAAATAATGGACATTAAAAAATCAGTCCTAAAATTATACAAAACTAGCTGACGCCCGCGGCTTCGCCCGCGTGGATGTCGCTTGACAAATTATATACTAAAACCTTCCGCGAGAACCACTCTATCCATTGGTGAAGACAGCATGAAAAACAGTGCGGTAGTTTTTGAGTTTATCGCGAATAGAAAGACAGACGCGGCGGAGGACTTTGTTTTATAATGTGTATCTAGTAATAGTGATGATGTGCTTTTTTGTGTGTGTGCTAAATAAACTACAACAAGCATGCGCAATTCAAAGTTCCTATTAAATTTATTGAATGGAAACTTTGAATTCCGCATGTTTGTTGCTACTCACTATTTCTTTAAACTATCTTAAAGAAATAATGAGCCGCTTTGAAGTCAAACAATTTGTTTGCACGTATACCCATCTCTTTGTTTGACCGTATGTTCATGTAAAATCTTGAAGTAATAACTTTATAAAAATGTCAGTCAACGTATTTGCGCATTTCGACTTTGATGACTAAAAAACATCATGATTCCGGTGTGAGGGAGAGACGGTTCTATACAGGATGAACAAAACTCTCACTTTTCCACGACATATACCTGATGACTCTGGTACCTACTTCGTATTACGGCGTACTACTATGACGTCTTAAAACCATGATGATTCCGGTGTGGGACAGAGATGGAGCTATGCTAGCAGCACGAAAATACCAACCTCACTTTTCCGTGACAGTGATGACCACTGGCACTTCGTAGTACCGGCCTCTGTGCCAAACCTAACGTTACTGAAGTGCGATTCTGTAAACATATCGATGTGAATGCTTGGGTGAAGTGATAATAAAGTGAGCTGTCAATCCATCAAGTAATCAAGATTGAATGACAGCTCACTTCGTGATCATGAAGTGATCACGAAGTGAGCTGTCATTCAATTTCCTAGCTTTCATTTCGACATGTTTGCAGAATCGACCGGCTGATGACGTTCAGGTCAGTGATCAAATCACGATTCAATTTACAATAGAGAGACACTAATTGGATCAATCAAAGGGTTCGACAGTACATTGTAATCAGAAATGTTATGCAGTCTGTGCGTTTGATAATAATGGACTGATGCATCGCTGAATGCTGTTTAGGTTATGGTGGACCTGACTTACTAAAAAGTAAGTAGGGTGGGGCTGCTTTTTAAGCAAAAATAGGAGGTTCCCTCTTGAGAGTAAAGTATAAATTGCAATGACCAATCAAAACGGAGATTAACCAAGTCAGCAGGAGATATTATAGTACACAGTTACACTCTCTGTTCCTTAAGGCTAGACGCGCACTGGTGACTTTTGTCACCGTGATAGTGTACCTATATCTCTCTGTTGCACTTTGCGAAAGAGAGAAATTTACTGAATGTATCTCATAGATCGCCGGGACGGCAATAAACGTGCATCGCGTTGACGGTGCCATCTAGCGTTGCAATTTCGGAACTTAGTAGTAAAATATACTCGACAAAGACACTTGTTTACTACCACTTATAGTTCTTACAAGTTCCCTATGCGACCGGTGAAAAATAAGACGCACAACAAATGCCACACACTAAGCATTACATACAATACCTAAGTTTCCAAATAAACGCTTCTTTTAGCCCACATAATATTTTAAAAAGCATTATTTTATCCTCAAAATCAGCACAACGTGTAGGCAACCGAAAAGCAAAATATAATATTCACAAAGCAATATCATTTGCGCGCGGATTTCTTCGGCTGCAAAATTAAATGGCGGCCATATTATGACGTCACATGTATGTACATATTTGATAGCAGGCTTTTGAGCCCCTTTTAATTGAAAATTTGAAATGACGTGCTTCATTTTAGTAGAACGGGTTGGATACTGACAAAGTAAAACTACTACGAGTACTGTGAATTTATAATGTAACCTAAAAATAAATCACATCGGGTCTGGTTATTTTCTTCCGTCAACAAAGTTTGAATTGTAACCAATTGGGAAAATAGGTTTTTAACTTTTCTTATAAATGGGTTTCACTTAATTGTTCTAATATTAGATCGTAATAAATTGAATGCAATTTTTAGTGAGTTTAAAATTAAGAAATTTGCTTTTTTTTTTCCTTGAGATGGGTTTGCTCGTTCATTTTTTTCGTGAGAAGACAAAACGTGATCGAATATGTATAGATTTACTGGTGCCATTATGTCAAGATACTGTACTCAAAAGAAATTTCTAAGAAAAAACCCATACAATACCTGAATTATACAGATTGCCGGGAACATGTCAATGTAAATTATGGCGTATTTATTGACAAATAATTATAATAGAAAGGTAGCGATTTATTAGTGTGGCTAATATAGCCATTTTCGCCATGAAAGCACGAGCACAATTCGGACTCGTTAAAATATATAAAAATCACCACAATATTTTAGAGAAGAACACTGAAATAATACGATAGAGTAAGTATGTTCTCATCGAAGATAATAATCAAATTAAAATGATCCCATTATGCTGCTGCTGATAAGTGAGTCCATTATTTAGCTTTCATTATTAATTACCAGTAAATTGATGGGCCAATTTGCAGTGTTCTTATATAAGGCCGGGCATGATAGCTAGGCGGTATGTACTTACGTTGTTTGCATTTAATTTATCGAATATATTGATAGGCCCTCTTTTAATCGCTATCTCACCTGATGGTAAGCGATGCTGTGGTTAATGTATGACGTAAGTGGGGGTAAGTATGGGTTTTAAATTTTGGGAATCGTTTGAGTTAGTATTCTGAATTAGTACAAAGTAACGTAATTGAAACTAGATCCTTACTGCAAACATACCCAGTTATTTTCAATGACGTATTATATATAGACACGTCATAAACCAACATCGCGGCGCTTAAAAACGGCGAAAATACTAGATAGCTACTAATACGCATGAAGAAAGGGAAAGAAAATATGTCACCGTACGGCGGGATGCCTGTTGCTAGAGGGAGATAAATATACATCTTCAGTTACGTCACAGGATAAGTAATAGTCAAATTGACATCAAAACAAACGTAGTGTCGCGCGACAGGTTGGTGCGTAACTAAGCGCGATGTGGCCAATTGGCTTCATTTCATGTTGTCATTTTAGAGTGCGGACAACGTATCTATAATTTTATATATCATTGGTTATTTTTCAAGAAAGCGCAGAATTTGCGTGAAACTGTACAACCTACTTACCTAACTGCACAATTTGACGAAACACATTTTCTGCGTTTTTTTTTGTACTACGTATACCATCTTCCTTTATGAAACCGTGTAGATGATTCTGACAATAGAATATTGAGAGCCATACACGAAGCTAATTATTTATTTGTAAATGGATGTCAATATTCCTGCTTACTATTTTTTTTAACTTGTGGAATTTGTAATTTTAAATCTATATATAATATAATATTGCCTGAAATAAATAAATTTTATTTTTTATATCCCCTATTTCAAAACTAACAAATATTTAGTTGAGTACTCATCAATCTCAACTTTAACCTAAAACCTGACAATACTCTGGCATACGAGTAAGGTTTGACACGTACTCCGAGGTTACTCCGAGGCTTCAATTCTATAACAGGCCCATAATAAAGGCTCCTTGAATCAACCCATTCCTTCAACCTCTACCTACCCTTCAACGTTACACAATGCCAAGCAAGAAGTTAATTAGAGTAATTACAGTAAGCAGTCCCCCGGTGTTCCTCTCCTAACTAACTCCGCAGTAAGCTTCACCTGTTGAGTCTGCTGCGTCTAATAGCCTTGTACAATCGTTCCTGAGAGCTGTTGGGACATGTGGATGGGATAGTTGATACGTAAGCGAAAGTATTTAGGAAAAGTACAACCGAACTAGCTGACGAACACGCAACTTCGTCTGTGTCACATTTTCCATTAATAAATAAATAAAATCCTTATTTCCAAAAAGCCAAATACAAATTTGTCCATCTCAACAATAAAAAGAAACGCCATAATATTAAAACAATAAGGATTATCTGATACAGAGTGAACGTCTGTGTCTGTGCTAGTATAAACTGTGTTACAGACACAGCGCCTTCCTCTTACAGTTCATTTACAATTGGTGCACTTGGTAAGAGTTTTAGTAAGCTGAAAATTAATTTGAAATAAGTAATGTATATAAGCTAGGAGTGGGTGTGTGTGGTGTGGCTGTGTGTGGTGTGGGTGTATGTGTCACAGTATACAAACAAACACATAATAAAGGACCAATTAATGTTTCGCTCCTATTTGTCTTAGCATGATATATAGCCTTCCGATAATAGGGCTATCTAACACAGATATAAAAAAAAAACAATTAGAGAATTTTTCAAATCGGACCAGTAGTTCCTGAGATTAGCGCGTTCAAGCAAACAAACAGACAAACAAACTCTGCAGCTTTAATATTAGTATCTAAGATTGAGAACCTCCTCCTTTTTTGAAGTCGATTAAAAATTACTCTTGAATATCCTGAAGTGTAGTATGGCAGACGGTTTCCAGTAGTATTTTTATTTTTTTAAGCTGGGAAACCATCAAATGGTTTCGCCCAATCTGGGCAGAGCAAAGGGAGTATCTGACTTTGACTGACTAAAACCCGTCCGTGTTCCTCCTAGTGCCCTTTGTGTTCCAGGGCCGCGGTGACTCTTTCGAACAAATTACGCAACTTTCCAGTAGTCTTGGTGTCTAGATTTGTGGTTAATGGTAAATGGATTAGGTATCGGCAAAATGTGGAGTGTTCTACAGGTACAGATTTTTTATTATACTTTTCATTTCTTGGCCCATTTCTATATAACAAACTAAATAATTTACTCTCAATCCATACCCAAAATGAAACAACTTTTAAAAGAAAAATAACTGACTGGCTTATCTCTTTAAATTATAACCAAATTGAAGTTTTTTTTTTTAAATCATATCCTAACTAACATGTGTCACATCACTCCACATCACACACTCACCTCAACACCACTCACATTCACAAACATCCTCCCTTGCATGCTTTCTTAGTAAATAATTTTATTTCACTGTTTTTAATTTCTTTTTTTTATTTTATTTTGTAATTCGCATTTTATGAAGAATATTGCAATTAATTTATAAGATTTTTATTTAAATTCTATTATGCGAATCTCAACGTCTCCAGTACAAAAAGTGTAATGTAATTGTTAAGGGGGCCTGGTGACCTGACATACAGGTTTTCAAAAAAACTTAGTTTAGGCACCAGTCTTTCACAAATTAATTATTATTTAAAAAAAAAAGATATTCCAAAAAAACAGGACTCGATCGGAATCTTCGGTGCGCGAGTCTGACTCGCACATGTCCGGTTTTTTTACCATCCTCCGTCACTCTATCTCTCATTCTATATTCTTTCCTCCATTATGGAGCCGCGTATAAAGAGAGGGGGGGGAGGAGTTGGGAGTCATCCCCTCCCCAACGTACGTAAGTAGGTAAAAGTCGCTCATAACAACTAAACGGATTTTCTTGATTGCAACGATTTTTTTACACAGTTCACATGGTTGTTTCAATGCCCCCCTCCAGAACTAAAAGTTTGGATACATACTTGCCTCCATATCACGATAAAAATGAGACCTTAAATGTACCACGTTTCTTTACAATTAAAATATTCTTAATAGTAAAAATATCGCAATAACTATCGTAGATCTAGGAAATACACTGTTAATAAACATTTAAATTTTGACTAATATTATGTTCTTTATTTGTTTCAGGTAAGTCAACATTGTATCTTATTGTACACGCTGAAATCTTTCTTCTAAACGTAAGAAAAAAACTGTATTTTTCTGCTTTTACTCATCATTGTTCCTTGAGCTCGTGGCTAAAAAAACCCTATCCCAACAACCGCACGGGTCGATCTTCATGGTTAAGCAACGCTTCCCAAGGTGGGTCTGTAGATGGGTGACTATCTTAACATGCCGAGACTCCGCCGTGCATCGGAACGCACGCAAAGCCATTGGTCCCGGCTGTTTTTTGTAGATCTGTGGCAATAATTGACGTGCAACTAAGCCCTACAATGTGTGTACGCCGACCAGCACTCGGCCGCTTTTTATATCTTAAAACGAAACTTTGCAATTCGCTTAAATTTAAATTAAATTAATTTACTCAAACTACAAATGAGGTCCACTGTGGTAGTAACAATATTTCTTAGCCCATGTAAGTACTTAATAACTAAAACAGACCTTGTTCGATCGGCTAATGCCCAGAGAAGCGGGCTATCTGCCCGGGCAGCTATTGAGTGCAGAATGACCGTCCTAACGTCATCGGTCAATGTCTCTGCGAGGTAGCGAGGCAGATTTTTTGCGCCATACTGCGTCAAAGCTGTTAGTGCGCGCATCGGCAAGCATCGCCGACGCATTGCAGAAGCGTGGCAGTCGCAACAACACCCTGAACGCATTGTTGTATTGCATACGCAGAGCGTTGTAAGCCCTTTGGGTATATCTGAACCACAGGGTCCCCGAGTACAGTGCAGTGCAATATGCCTTAAAAAGATCTATTTTAACTACGTCTGCAAATCGAGATCTCCTGCGGGCCAGCATGTTCGCTTAATAAGTACTTCAGCCACTAAAACTCACTTCATATTTAGTCGAAATTCCTTCGAGTCGAAATTAATTTCACGCGCCACTGCGACGGGAGCGGGTGTCAGGAACATGAGTCCGGCCACAAAGAACCGTGCCTTAGATCTGTACTCAGATAGTTTGGGACGCGATGGCTAGTTAGCTGGTAGATACCTTCTGAGAAACGCGTGTTTTGAATTTTAGATGTAATTTGATGCTCGTGGTTAGGAAGTAGCAGCCCCACGAGTCCATTTACAATGTTTAAAAATGTTTGCCGCGGTTGGACTGAGTTTGGTGAATATCCTTGTTATACCCAAAATTTTCTGTGCCTCAAAAAACACGTTATTTTTTTTAAGGCACTCGAAAGCTCGCTATTACCGCTCCGCTTTAAGGCTCGCAATAAAGTGCGTTTGGCACTAGAAGGTAAAAGTTAGAGCTTATGCACACGTTTTACGATCGCGCGTTCACAGCACTGTCGATGGCGAAATAGCAGTACTGGCTGCGTTTTTATTTCGTTAGAGCGCGTCATCGGCGAATCGTCGTCGTCGCGTTAATGCTACTCTCTCGAAAGAAAATTAAAAAAGCGTGCAGATGAAGCAGCTTTTTTCGACACTTACGGAGAAATGACATCGAAAAAAAACCTTTTTACAAAAAAATACAACAGACTTCCAAAAAAAAAACTACTCTCCTTTAGATAGCAATATTTTTTATTTTTTTAAGTATAGCAAATCATCAAATGACTTCTTCTGCTCTTGGCGGAGCGGAAGGGTGACAGACTCTTACTGACTAAAAACACATCCGTGTTCCAAGACTACAGATTGACAAACCCTTACAGCGGGTTTCACTAATGAAAGTGATCACGATCAAGCTGCGTTCAAGCGTTGTCAGAGTCAATATTCCATAGAAAATAATGACACTGACAGCTCGTAAACGTGGATAATATCAATGACCTATTATATATAGACACGTCATAAACCAACATCGCGGCGCTTAAAAACGGCGAAAATACTAGATAGCTACTAATACGCATGAAGAAAGGGAAAGAAAATATGTCGCCGTACGGCGGGATGCCTGTTGCTAGAGGGAGATAAATATACATCTTCAGTTACGTCACAGGATAAGTAATAGTCAAATTGACATCAAAACAAACGTAGTGTCGCGCAACAGGTTGGTGCGTAACTAAGCGCGATGTGGCCAATTGGCTTCATTTCATGTTGTCATTTTAGAGTGCGGACAACGTATCTATAGTTTTATATATCATATGTTGATTGTGTTCAGATTCAGATTGATGAAATCCGTCCTTAGTCCTTGTCTTTGTTACCAAAGCCATGGCTCATTAGAAAATGGCGTCAGTTAGTCGAGGAGTCAGGTGTAATTGTCGCAATTAGTGAAGAGTAATCCTGACGTAGTGTAACTGGAGGCGGAACTAACTTCTCCGAGATGTAGGCGGCCGGGACGAGGTGGAGTCACGTGCCGGGGCTAGTACGTTGTTATAAACTTAGTTCTGTTGTAGTTTAAACTTTTACAAGAATTTCTGTTGTTACAATTGAATTTTACAGCGTTTTTCTAATGGTGTTTGTTAGGTGATTTCTCTCTGGAGTCGGTCCTAAATGTCTGAGGATCGTGGTCAGCATCAGGGTTGCATCTGTAGTGGATGATATGCCCCCACCGGTGTCTGTCCAGCGCGTCTCTTACAATTGAGTAGAATTTAGAGGTCGATGACTTCTTCACTTGATCGGTCCATCTTGTTGGTGAACGACCGCGCGATCTTTTGCCTTCGGTGTTCCCAACCACGATCAGTTTCTTAAGGTTTTCGTCGCCTCTGCGCATTGTGTGGCCGAAATAGGAGAGAATGCGTTGTTGGCACGTGGTGGACAAGCGAGTTTTTATTCGGAGCTGGTTCAGGATCGATGCATTGGTGCGTTTCGCAGTCCATGATATTCGTAGCATACGTCTCCAGCACCACATCTCAAATGCATCAATCCTTTGCCTTTCTCGGGCCAGGATTGTCCACGTTTCCACTCCATACAGGAAGATAGTCATGATAAAATTCAACATAAATATTTTATTTCACGCACGCGTACATCTGGACTTCTAAAGGTACATTCACACCGCAGTTACATTTTGTGGAGCAACTTGACCACTATCTCACCTGATGGTAAGCGATGATGCGGTGTAAGGGGAGCACGCTTACCTAGAAGTAACCTACTCACTCTTGACTTAAAGACTCCCAGGTTTTAGCTATCAGGAAACACACGCTCCGGCAGGGAATTCCACTCCTTTGCTGTACGCACTATGAATGTGTTCCCAAAACGTGTTATGCGTATGGAGTGGCTAAAAAGTTACATAACTGAATGTGCAAATGTCACATTAGCGTCTATACCTTGTCATATCTATACTTCAAGTTAAAATCTTATTCAAATTGACTTTGAAAGCTAGTGTGTACAAGATATGTAGCCTCTTAGCTGTCACTCAGAAGTCTACGAGATAACTCGCGAAGTCTAGATATCAGTGGAACTTTAGTATGAGAGCTTAGTGTCAGGTAAAGTTGAGTGCTGTGACATGATGTTGACTCCCACTCTATTAAGTGGCTAGGTATTTTCAAGAATGGTATAGAATTACGGTCGCCATTTCGCGGGATAGTGCCACAATAATGGATCTAGCGGGGTAATATTTTAATTTACTTGTTTTGTAATGAAATATCATTTTATCGTTTTGTGTTAGTCGGGGTTTGAAACGTTATTATGGCCTCATTAGAAGGGCTAAAGTCACTCAAAAGGCAATGGAGAGGGCAATGCGTTTCCTTGCTTGTCAGGAGTCAGGAATCTATACTAATATTATAAAGCAGAAGAGTTTGTTTGTTTGGTTGAACGCGCTAATCTCAGGAACTACGGGTCCGATTTGAAAAATTATTTCAGTGTTAGATAGCCCATTTATCGAGGAAGGTTATAGGCTACATATCATCACGCTAAGACAAATAAGACCGGAGCATTCATGGAAAATGTGACGCAGACGAAGTTGCGCGTGTCAGCTATGATGATACACGCAAGAGAACCAAGGTTACCGACATAGCCCGAAGGATCGCCAAACTAAAGTGGCAGTGGGCAGGGACATTGCTCGCAGAACAGATGGTCGATGAGGACGAAAAGTTCTGGAGTGGCGACCGCGTACTGGAACTCGCAACGTCGGGAGGCCTGGTGATGGTCGCGGGTAGCCGATGGATGCGAGACGCACAGGAGCGGTCGTTGTGACGACGCTTGGGGGAGGCCTATGTCCAGCGGACGTCTTTTGGCTGATTTGATGATGATGATGAATCGTTTTGTAGTAGAGTGGAGACTACTTTATTCGCAGATTATTCACAAAATTGGTTATACGCATGCATATAAGAGGAGCTTGTGGCTAAATAATAACAGACGCACAGGTCGATCTTCAAGGTTAAGCAACGCTTACCGAGGTAATTCTATGGATGGGTGACCATCTTAACATACCGAGTTTCCTACGTGCCTTGGAAAGCACGTTAAGCTGTTGGTCCCGGCTGTCATTTGGAGACCTTTGGAAGTCGTTACGGATAGCCAGAAGCCAGATAATCTGACACCAGTCTTGCCAAGGAGTACCGTGTTATCCAGTTAATGGGTTGTGGAGGTCTGGTAGGCAGCCGCTCCACGTAAAATTCTGGTATTCAGCTGAATCTGTAATTTATGGTAAATGGTAAACATGACCCCATCCCAAGGTCAACGTAGCCCCGGTATATATTTTATGTTATTTATGTCCTAATCCAGGTCATGGCAAGCGATTTGATCATTTCTTCATGTCCTGTCATTGTATGGATTCTAAAAGAAACTAAGGGCGAATTTCATCACTCTGAAACTATAATATCCTTGGACATTTCACACAACGCCATATAGTCCCAAGCTAAGCAACCTATTGTGTTATGGTAACGTGATGGCTGATAAACTACTTGTTTACATTTTTTTTTTGTAAATACATACAAATTATAGAGAGAAAAACACCCAGACTCGGAACAAATACTTGTAGGTCGTACAAATATTTGTTCCGTGCGGGAATCGAACCCGCGACATGCTGCGCAGCAGTCAATCGCTCAACCACTGCGCCAACCGTGTCGTCAAAACTGAACGCGTTCAACATATAAACCACGTTTACGAGCTGTCAGTGTCATTATTTTCTATGGAATATTGACACTGACAACTCTTGAACGCATCTTGATCGCGATCAGTTTCATTGGTGAAATCCGCTCTTAAACTACGATTATGTTTCGGAGATTTTTTTCAGAGTGTTCAGTAAAGAAACATTGCCCTCTTCTATTTAACCTAGTTTATATTGACGTGTAAATGTGTAATTTGTAACTAAGTTGCAAAATAATGGAAGTTTGGTCTTATGACGGAACTGCTTGCTGCTAAATTTCTGAACGCTATTGTCTCATATTTATGTGACAAACGGACCATACGCTACGCTCTAAAGTCACAAATACGTGACAAAAATACAGTGAATTTGCTTTCGCTTGGCGTGGGAGTCGAAGTGTTTATGCTCTGTCGTTCTCGTAGATAAAGTCACGTATGTACATTTACCTTCTACTATTTATTTATTTAAACACAAAACACTTAGAGCGGATTTCACCAATGAAATTGATCGCGATCAGTAGATCTAAACTGCGTTCAAGAGTTGTCAGTGTCAATATTCCGTAGAAAATAATGACACTGACAGCTCGTAAACGTAGTTTATATGCTGATCGCGTTCAGTTTCTTTGATGAAACCCGCACTTAGAAGAGAAAAGAATAAATACAAGTAGAAGAGCACAAAGGTGCTGCCTATTTTTTTCCAACAGACCTGTGACAGGAGAGTTGTATAAAACATCTCAACACAGTGTGTAGAAATTGATTAAGAAACTTAAAATATACTAAGCCTAACAACTATTTTTAGTTATTACAGTACGATTATTTTATCTCTGCCTATGCGAAGTACGTCGCAATCGATTGCGCAGGATGTCAATTTGACAAGAAACATAGAACAGCGCATGCGCGGGTAGGTCGCGTATGCAGTCTCAGTCCCTCGTATACGTTCGATTTATACTAGTGTCCCGCTTAATCAATGCAATACGACTGTTGATACGAAAAGTGTTATCGTTTTAAATTTTTTTTTTTGTTTTTCTTACTGCTTCATTTGTGTTTTGTGTGTTTTTGTAGTGTATAAGTTTGTTGTGTTACTTTGTGACCTTGTCATTGTTACTGGTTATGTTTCTTACTTGTTAATAACATAAAAAAATATTCTACGAACGTAACACTTTTTTACGCGATGGGACCAGCGCGGTCGTCACTAAAAGCTAACTTCGGAGCGGCAAAAAAAATAAAAAATCGTACTGTACAAATCGTAATATACAAAATTCTTCAGTTACTGACTGATCGTGTGCCTGACGGACACATGCACAGCCGAAACTACTGGTCGTAGAAAGTTGAAATTAGAACGGGAAAAAACAAGATATGCGTGTACGAAGTTGTGGCTAAACGCTAGTACAGTAAATCAATTCACATATCGTCGGCTTAGAGTGTAAACGTGTGTATGTTTTTATTTATTCGTTAATTGTTTATTTATTTATTTAATTACTATTACTTTTTATGTGAGACATTATGTATTATATTTATTTCATTATTTTTACTTTCTATACTGCTCCGATCGGCGTCAAACCGTCAACGCCGGCTGTCACTGAAAACCAGCGCTGTGGCTCTGTCTCGCACACGAGTCGCAGCATTATGCTGAGTGATGGCCGTTTTGCGCAGATTTCACGCATTATCTTCCTAATCTTTCATAGACATAATTGTATTTTTTTTTTTGTGTACTTTTGATATGCGTCATATTGTCCGCAAATAAACTCTTTTTCTTTCTTTCTTTCTTTCTAAATCCATTTTTTGGCATTTCGACGTTTTTTGTACCATTCCAAAGTTTAACAAAAAATACACAACCTAGAATAACAGCTACAGTCAGTTTTCTTTTATAATTGACAAAAACTCGTGATGAGTGAAACTGTCAAATCCATAACTTCAAAAGTTCGCAGCTAACTCCATGTTTGCTCCATGTAATCCGCAACACATACGCGTACAAATAATAACAAAAAAAAAAAAAAAAAAAACTTTATTTCGGATAAGCAACATCCATATGGGTTAGTAAACAAAAAGATAACTTATTCCTATGTTAGGAAACTTATAATCTATTTAGAGACAAGGATGTTGTTCGAGATACATCTCCGAACAACATCCCCTAACAAAGGAGAGTCGTACCTCCCCGCTATGGTCTTCAGGATGGAGATAATGAATGTTCCAATTTTTTTAGGAACGTTTTTTGTCTCTCCTGAAAATTTACCTGATATGCAGTTAGCAGGTTTACACACTAAGCCGACGATATACTCCATTATTATAGATTCGACGGAAGTGCGCTGGACCTCAATATACACCCCATGACATTAAAAGCCGTACTAATAGACTACATTTTTTTTTTGTATTCAAAACGGGGAAACTCTTGGCCCAAATCTCACCTGATGGAAAGTGATGATTAGGCCGAAGATGGAAGCGAGTTTCACCCGGAATCCTCTAACATAGAGGAGCTGGCTATCATACCTCTAATTGCCGGAACACAACAATGCTGTTAACATTATTGTTATGGCGACAGACTTAGACATGATGGTGGTAGCTTGCCAGGCGGACTTAGAAGTCCTACCACCAACCAAACCAAGCAAAAAATTTGCCCCCGCTGGGAATCGAACCCGGGACCTCTAGGTCTGAATCGGGTGGTATAACCACTAGACCACGGAGGCGGTTAGTGTCACCTGTTTAGCACCACCCGGGGACCACGTGTAGGGATTCGCTGAAGGGTATTCTCCTACGGACGCGGGTGACTCGGCCCCAAAAACATCCTTCCCGCAGCCACCCATCTCTATATAGGTCTGTGCTAACCTGATTTGGCTTCGCATTACAGGTCTAATGAGGCCTTGACGTCACTATTAAGGTTCTAGCACTGGTTACAAATAGAATGCACGTGCGTAAGAAGAGAGGTTTTGTTTTACACGAGCTTTTACATCTTATCCTTTAACGGAATTTATATGTGTATAGGCGAAGCTAAATAATAAAAGCTGCAAGGTTCGGTTTTTAAGGTTAAGCAACGCTTGCCGCGGTTGGTCTTTGGATTAATGACCATCTTAACATGCAGAGCCTCGGAGACACGTTGAGGCGTTGATCCCGGCTCTCATCTGTAGATATTTGGCAGTCGTAACGTTATTTTCAGAAGCCATATAGTCAATCATGGCAAGGTGCCATATTATCCTTTTTTTTTTAAACGTTCCCCTCACTAGGAATTTCTCCTGTATCGTAGATGCGTTTACAAACATACAAAGTCACATACACAAACAGCCAGACCCGGATCAACTATCTGTAGGCCATACAAATATTTGTTCCGTGCGGGAATCGAACCCACGACACGCGACGCAGCAGCCGATCACTCAACCACTGCGCCAACCGTGCCTTCATTTACGGGGTTGGGAAGGTCATAATAATAGTCCGTCGCTCCATGTAACATACTGGTATTCAGCTTCAACCAGTAAACTGGAAGCCGACACAAATACTGCCAAGCAAGGTTGCCTGTCTTCTATAGATTGTACTTGTTGACCTTATACAACCGGTCCCTTCTACCATTGGACATCCAGAGGCACTGAAAGTTACCATCCCTACCTTGCTATTTCACGATTTTTTACTAAGCGTTTCCAAGTGTCTTTCATAATTCTTACAGCAAAGGATTTTAACTCTCTGCCTGCGTCTGTGTTCCCGAACGCTTACAACCCTAATCTTTTAGAGTGAACAGGCTACTTCTGGGTAAGCTCGCTCCAAAGTCTGTGTCATCTCTGACATAGACTAGCGTCAAGAGCAAACCCATCTCAAACAAAAAAAGGGTAGTTAGACTGCTTTTACATCATATCCTTTAACATTACCTACACGTGTAGCTTGTATGTAAGTCGGGTATGATACCGCCTAATAACTAAGTTATTAATGCTTATTAACTAACTCGGTTTTCAGGACTTTGTTAGTTGCTTTCTAGTGTAACAAGATGTAGTTGAAATAGCGAACCATGGAACATGAAAAGCAGTAACCTAGTTTATAGACTTTTCAGATTAACTTTAGTTGGATACCTAGGATCCATAGCGTATCTTATGTTGTACCTATTTGAAGTATGGGGGCGTCAAAATTAAAAAAAAAATCCATTGTTCAGTATATAACATTGTATATTATGTAGTCGAGGGCAGTCTATTTTTTTTTAATGTGTTATCATGAAAAAAATAGACTGGATTGATCTAATAGTAAAAATTGTTCAAAAATTCATATTGGTAACAATTACACCGGTTTAGGATTTATGTTTATTTTGTAACACATTGTGTTTATATTTACTGATTGACATGATTGATGCTGGCATTTAGCAGCTGTAGCGAAAAAACAACTGTTTTATAGTGAACCTCTCTTTTTATAAGATCCCTTCATTCAGATATAAGATGATGACAATGTACCTAAGATATTTACAATTTATTGTTTAATTGCCCCAAAGCAAATTTCGAATTTTGAATAGGACGTACTAAAAAGGGGGGCTACTCTCTAAGCCCGAAGTCCATAGTTTCGGGCTTAGTTGCGGGCGTATTCTACTCCGTATCACCTATGGACTTACGATTTGTGCCGAGTAGCCTCCCAGATTTGTGATACGTATGAGATAGTTACCATAAACAATTTTGACACGTGCTCACTTCGTACACAGCTGACAAGAGAGAAAACGCGGGAAAATCAGACGCCATTACTTTTGACGGCTGTTCTGTATCTCAAATGTCACGCAAAAGCGATTCCGGAACACATTAAAAGTTATACGATATGGGTGTCGAGAATAAAAAGAAAATAAAAACGTGACATTTCCATGGAAATTATATTTTTGTGATTCTTTTACTTGGGCGGGCGTTGATTGCTCAATTGTTAACTCATAAACGTGTTCGATATTTTGTGAGACGTGTTTCCCTCAAAGTTCTAGAGCTGTAGAATGCTAGAAAGAGATTTCGCTAACGTTTACTGGTTAGTAATTAGATGTCTCTATCTTGTCCTATGTGGACAAAGAATTCTCTCAATATGTTTGCTTATATCTAAAGCGCAACCTGAAAACCATATCAGGAAGAGCTTGGATAGAACTGTCATTCCACTTTTATTGAATGAATTGACAGCTCATTTCATGTTTACCTACTTCACTTTAGTTCTCACGGTGACAGTTTTACTGAATAAAGCGGCTGATGTACAAAGCGATTTGTTTAGTAAGTATCTCGTGTAAGCAGAATTATATATATCTTATTATCTTTCTTTCTTTCTTTCTAATTACTATTGGAAATAACCATCTATTTACATACCTGGGAGTTATTTGAAAATATGGAAAATCAGCTGCCTGTTGGTCTTCTAAATATTGTACTTCGGAGAGTTTGCCCAAGAACTCCACGATCTCATCCCACCGGTCCCCTTCTACCATCGGACATCCAGACACACTGCAACTTACCATCCCTACCTTGTTGATAGTCCACAAATTCGCACTCAGCGTTTCCATGCAAATACAAATACAAAATCCTTTATTTCAAATAGACCAGTTTACAGGCACTTTTTAATGGTCAAGGTCTGTCTGTTAGATAGATGAAGCTAATTCTGCCGCGCTAGCGACAAGAGCAGCAAGTTATTCTGCAACAAAACAACACACTCACCGACCCTATCTCCAGCGCGGCAGTTGCACGTTCCAAAGAGTAGATCCTATGGAGAAGAACGTGCAAGAAACTCCATGGACACTCTTTTAAACACTGACTTTTTACAAAATCATGGTGACATTATTTAATGAGTCTATACAATGCAAAGATAATCTTACAATCTTCTGCAGGTCCAACAATGTTTTCACATCTTCATCGAAGTTCGGGCATTTTAGTCGATGTGCGCACCACATCGACAAAAATGCCCGGACTTCGACCAGCATTGAGCCAAGCATTTTTGTTGTCTATGTACTCCCCTAGTTTATATTATGCTTGCCTGAATAGTGTGCGTTTTATACAGTTTTTAAATTTCGTCTCATATAGTTCTAGTATATGTGGCGGTATTTTGTTATAAAACTTGCATCAATCATGCGTCTTTCATAATGCATAATATAAAGGAGTGGGACTCTCTGCCTGCGTCTGTGTTTCCGAGCAAACCCATCACAAATAAAAAAAAACATCCAATGACTCCTCCCGCTCTGGGCTGAGCAGAAGGAAGTGTCAGACTCTTACTGATTAAAACCCATGCGTGTTCCTCCTAATGCCCTTTGCGTTCCAGGGTTGCGGTAAATCTTTAGGACAAAATGTGCAACCCTGACATGTGACTTGTGTAGGTACCTACTACTCCTTTTACATCAAAATATATTATTTCCATACCAGAGACATTTTTCAACTTTATGTAAATTGTCTTCTTATAATATTTTTGAAACTTTATGTTCGTGACGCCGTTGTCTTTGTCTCCGCAAAGTTTACTTATAAGCTTGCTCCTTGCAGACGTGTTTCAGTTACAAACTACGAGAACATCACGTCTATACTTTGCATCCGAAGAATACTCGTAATTCTGGCTTGAAAGTGTCTTATCTTCGTCTTCTTTTTAGGGTTCCGAAAATCCGTAAAAAACGGAACCCTCATAGAATCACTAGGGTGTCTGTCTGTCCGTCTATCACAGCCAGTTTTCTACGGATCTACTGGACCGATTCTGTTGAAATTTGGTATAAATATTGAGTTTTGCGACCGCAATCATGGAAGCGTTACGTAAATAAATCATTTTTAGTATGGGGTTAACTTTTGGGAGGCAAACTAGAAATAAAGATTTTCAAGCTGTATCGTGTGACATCTATACTTCTATACTAATATTATAAAGCAGAAGAGTTTGTTTGTTTGTTTGTTTGGTTGAACGCGCTAATCTCAGGAACTACTGGTCCGATTTGAAAAATTCTTTCGGTGTTAGATAGCCCATTTATCGAGGAAGGCTATAGGCTATATATCATCACGCTAAGACCAATAGGAGCGGAGCAGTAATGAAAAATGTAACGCAGACGACGTTGCACGGGTCAGCTAGTATCAAATAAAAGAGCTTATTGAGGGGGGTTTAAATATATTTTTTTTTAACCGACGTTAAAATAAATGATTTTTAAGTTATTCAAAAAACTAAACCAAAAAATGACCATGCCCCCTTTATCTCCAAAACTACTAAGCCTAAAATAAAAAAAAATGCCGATAATAGTTATACCTATACCTACATAAAAATAACAGGAAAACAAGAAACTATAAGAAGTCTGTAGTGTTAAAATAACATATTATAAAATGAAATGAAGGTATTTAATAAGAAGAATTTCATACCAAGTAAAATGCCATGGTTCATTATTGGGCCATCTTTAACGGTTTTTTGTAATTAAATAAAAAAATTGTTATTGTAAGAACAACACTGAAATCGCGAAAAAATGCTGGTTCTTTTATAGACAGAACGTATGATACAAGTGAAAAAGGTTCTCCACAGTTATGCTTTCACCTCTTGAAATGTTGCAAAGCAAACGTTTATAAATACCCAGTATTTTTAAGAACAAATGTCACTAGTTTTCCCGTCCTGTGTTACTTGAGTAATTAAAGCTTTTCTTTATAAATACAGTCAAACAATAGACTAATTAACAAAGTTAGTGAAATAGTTGTAAGTTGCTAACAAATCTGGATGACGTCATCTCTAGTCACACTTTTAGGCTTTGTTTGATCGGTTAATGGGGCGCCGACGCTATTCTACTTTTCTAATTGGACTAGTTCGAAACTACTTACTTTTAATTAATTTAATTAATAAATTTTGTGAGTTTGGCTTGGTAAGTGAAGAAGTGAAGCAGGGATTTCATTTTGTTATATTCTGAACTAGCTGACCCGTGCAACGTCGTCTGCGTAACATTTTTCATTAGGTACTGCTCCGCTTCTATTGGTGTTAGCGTGATGATATATCTCTTCTGCTTTATATTTATAAATATTGTGATGTATTTAATTACCTTACAGCAAATAATGTTCACGTAAACATCAAATAAATTCCATAAAGAATTATTTTAACCTAGTGACAATTATCTCGCAACATTAGTAATATATACATAATTTTAGCTGCACCAAAAGGGCCTAACATACTGCAATTAACTTAAAACTATTAATATTGGTGTTATTCTTACAGTTACTTATGAATTTCTTGTTCCATATAACTATATACATACATAATACGAAAGGTAACATTTAAAATATTATAAGTCTTTCTTTCGAACACTTACCTGAATGAAAGTCGAAAATCGCAAAGTTTAATTTCGATGCATCGATAGTTTTCCTAGAAGGTACCACAATTACTTACCCTAACTTTTAAACTCGTCATTTTTAACTGAAAAGCTAGTGATTTTAATGTTAGCTTGAACTAAAATTTCTAATTCGAAAAATTTATATTTACTAGATTTAAAATTTACGATTAATTAAACTCTTCTGCTTTATAATAGTAGTATAGATTAGAGTTTTCAAAGTCAGAATGTCTTTTTTTGTTATGCTCACTTTCGACTACTAACGCTCTTGGTTATACGCGATGATGAGGTTGACGATGAAGCTTTGGTGTAACTCTTCTAAAAATCTATTCTTGACTTAAAAATCTCCAGGTTGTATATTTTGTGTCAGTATCTGGC
The DNA here is from genome assembly GCA_963859965.1 of Ceramica pisi. Taxonomy (NCBI): domain Eukaryota; kingdom Metazoa; phylum Arthropoda; class Insecta; order Lepidoptera; family Noctuidae; genus Ceramica; species Ceramica pisi. The sequence continues at coordinate 4,884,206 of OY982530.1, forward strand.
ATATTTAAGTTTTCTTATTTCAAACTAGCTGACCCGCGCAACTTCGTCTGCGTCACTTTTTCCTTTACTGCTCCACTCCTATTTGTCTTAGCGTGATGATATATAGCCTATAACTTTCCTCGATAAATGAGCTATCTAACACTGAAAGAATTTTTCAAATCGGACCAGTAGTTCCTGAGATTAGCACGTTCAACCAAACAAACAATCAAACAAACAAACTCTTCTGCTTTATAATATTAATTATATAGTATAGATAGATAACAAAAATGTCGGCCAAGAGCGCTTCGGACTCGCGCACCGAGAGTTCTGAATCTCATCATTTAAAAAATGTTTTAAATTTGCTTCGGGTCATAGAATATTAACACTGCGATGAATATTACAGTTTTAGATCAGCGCCATCTCTTGACCGCTAGTGGAACTGATGTAACTGTAATTGATGATTTCTGAAAAAGTGTGCTATTTAAAGACATCGTTTTATTTTTCCTGTAATCTTTAGGGCCACCAGCTCATACGTGTCTTCCGATGCACGGAATCATCTTTTTTTATCAGACAATCAGGTGATTCAAGCCTGCAATGTCCGAGCCCAACAGGAATCAACTTTATAAAGTCTTTAAGTCAAGAGTGAATAGGTTACTTCTTAGGCAAGCGTACTCCACCTTAGACCGCATCAGCGCTTAACATCAGGTGAGATAGCGGTCAAAGGAGTAAAGTATGCTTCCCGTGGGAATCGAACCCACGTCCACCGGTTCACAAGACAAACGTCTAAACCAGTCAACCATAGAAGCAGCGTGAATACTTTTATCACCACGATGCAACTTTAAAGTAACGACTTTAAACTCATCATTTGGATATTCTCCACTTCCAACTCAATCTTTAGCTTACCCACAAAGTTGCGACCTCATAATCTGAGTGCAAAAGTCGCAGTCACAACTTGGTTTAACTTAACATAACTTTGAAACTGTGGAATTCACACCGGCCGATTCATGATGTATTCTGGCAGTTTTAAGTCCTGTTGCCATTGTAATATTATGTGATCTTTGAAGACAGTTTGAGCTGACCGGAAATTTATCCGGGTTGGCTGAATTAATTTACAATAGTTTTTGTTTTGGTCTACCGTGAGGAGTTCGAGGTTAAGTGATAATAGCCTTGGTTGATCTGTGATGGGTGACCATCTGAACATGCCGAGTCTCCTCTGTGCCTTGGAAAGCATGTTAAGCCGTTGGTAACGGTTTTCATTTGTAGATCTTTGTCAGTCGTTATGGATTGTCAGAAAATGAACATCAGGGGGTCTACTTTCTAAGCCCAAAGTCCGTAGTTTCGACCTTAGTTGAGGGCGTTTTCAATTCAATTCAATTCTTAATTCTTGACGTAGGTACCTACCATCTATACTTACTAATATTATAAAACAGAAGAGTTTGTTTGCGTGGTTGAATGCGCTAATCTCAGGAACTACTGGTCCGATTTGAAAAATTATTTCAGTGTTGGATAGCCCATTTATCGAGGAAGGCTATAGGCTATATATCATCACGCTAAAACCAATAGGAGCGGAGCAGTAATGAAATATGTGACGCAGGCGTTGACGACGTTGCACGGGTCAGCTAGTAATGTATACAGTTGGAAGTAAATAATTATATTAGTCACAATTATGGACCTTGTCGGGCATAGATCAAATAAGAGAGAGGAGGAAGAACACTGGGGCTTAAATGTGTCCGTATCACCTACGGACTTACGATGACTCCCAAACCTGAACTCAGGTTAGGTTACCCAGCTACTAAGTTGTGAACCTCAGATAAACTGCACTTAAACACTGGAATTTGGCTGAATCTGGTCTGACTGGAAGCCTCAAGTTTGACCTCAATAAAGTTGGGAAAAGGCTAGGCAAATATAGCAGATGAATCTGCTAGTCTTAAGTCTTTGAATACGGATTTAGATTCACTTTTGAAATGATCTGAAAATCTATCCGGGTTTGCTGAATGAATTTACAATTGGTTTATTGTATTTTGGTCTGTGGTACCGTTCGGTTCAGATCCTTAAAACAGTCCGTATCGTGTTTGTTCGAGTTTCATTGTGCCGATTTCTTGTGGTAACTGATGATTATGCCCTACATTTTTTTGAAGTATAGGAAATCCTTCAAAACGGATTCGCGTAACGACACTTGTAAGTACACTTTTTACAGAATAGTGAATATTTCATGCGTTTTATCTCCGCAATTTTTTAGGTATTCATTTGATAAAGCAAAAAATACATGGCCAATATATTTCGGTAATCTAACCGACGGACTAAATATAATCATAGTTTTTTTTACTCAGAAATCATCCCAATTTTAACTTTAATCAAAATTGCCCTCATTTCCTCTCAACATAACAGACTGACAGGTTGTCAACCCTCGCGGTTGCGACTAACCACCCCGTCAACCTTGATGTAATAAATCTTAGTTTGATGTGACTACGTAGCTTTGTAATTATTATTAAGTTAATAACGTGATGGTTTTGCATTTACAAATTTGCATTCCAACAGAGATTCTAAAGCTATGTTCTTTGTAAATCATCATCTGCCTAACCTTTTCCCAACTAGATTGGGGTTGGCTTCCAGTCAAACCGGATTTTGCTAAATACTAGCATTTTACGTGGAGCGGCTGCCTCCTAAACCTTCATAACATAACAAACAATAAAGTTCTCGGCAAGACTGGAGTCTGAATAACTTGCTTTTGACAATCCGTAATCTAAAGTACATTCATACGTACTTTGTAAATAACAACACAGAATTAAAATGTCTGAAAAAGTGCGATTTGATATAAATTTGTTATAAGCGTTACGGTTTTTAGGCTCCTAAAAACATAATAATGTAAAAAGCAGCCTTCAGAATTAAATATAGAATTAATATTAATATTCTTTATAAAATTATCCTCCAGTAAACCATCTATCTCTGTAGCAAAATTCATCAAAGTCGATTCTGAGATTTAGGCATGAAAGCGTGACAATCAAAAAAAAAACTCACTTTCGGATTTATAATGTTACTAGCTTCTGCCTGCAACTTTGTACGTACATTTCCCATTTTTCTCATTCTCGTAGGAATTTCGGGACAATTTATACATACAAACCTTCATCTTGAATAACTCAGTCTATTTATGAACAGCGTAATACAATCTGTTGCGTAGTTTAGAAAATATACGCGTAAAAATGGCAAGAGCGACATTGCTTTTTATATACTACTAGCTGACCCACGCAACTTCGTCTGCGTCACATTTTCCATTAATGCTCGGCTCCTTTTAGTCTTAGCGTGGTGATATGTAGCCTATATCCTTCCTCGATACATGGGCTATCTAATACTGAAAGAATTTTTCAAATCGGACCAGGAGTTCCTGAGATTACCCCCTACATACTAACTTACAAACCTACAAACTTACAAACAAATGTTACCTCTTTATAATATTATATTAGTATAGACTAGCTGACCCGCGCAACTTCGTTTGCATCACATTTTCCATTAATGCTCCGCTCCTATTTGTCTTAGCGTGATGATATATAGCCTATAACCTTCCTCGATAAATGGGCTATCTAACACTGAAAGAATTTTTCAAATTGGACCCGTAGTTCCTGAGATTACCCCCTACATACAAACTTACAAACAAATTTTACCTCTTTATAATATTAGTATAGATGTAAAGCACATAAATTTTTAAATGAATACCTACTGAAATAAAATCTGACGCAATTTCCTCTATTCCGCATCGATCCACGTTACCGATACTCCTGTCACTGCTAGTGATGTGCCTTTGACAGCTGTCAAAACAATCTTTCGGTACCGTTAGAGATGTCTCCCTCGCCGAGAGAAATGTTACACTGCTTAAAAATATGAGTATTTTAATACATACGTAATACGTAATCGAGATACTGTATGTTTAAAACTAAATGTACCTATTTGAAAATATTCATTGGTGAGGAAGTCATTATTCTGTTACGGTTTTGTAGACAAAGAACGCTGTCTTATATTTTTTTTTCTATTGATAGGCATATGTTCAACCACTATCACACCTGTTGGTAAGCGATGATGCGGTCTAAGATGGAATCAGAATCGGAAAGGAGCACGCTAATTTAAGCATATAAAACAACTCTGTATGCCATGTATAAACTACTTATTGAAATAAATTTATTATATAGGCACCCTTCATTTTAATCTTCGTGCGGGCTAAATCTATATCTATACAAATATTAAAAAGCGAAAAAAAATTGTACTTTGACTATTTTTGTTTGTAATAAACTGGCTCTAAAACTACAACACTGGTAAGCTTCCTTAGAAAGCTTTATTATTACTGAATATATATGGCTTTAAATTATTTTCAAAAAGCGGACGAAGGACTAGTATAAATAATACAGCAGTTCTCACACAAATTAAATAGTTAGGCCCCTATATGTGGGTTACCTTTTGAGGCTTATTGTCATCTACCCTCTCTCGGTTCCTCTCCCAACTTTGTGCCGTTAATAATATTGAAGACTCAAAGCCCTTATCTCATGACAGGGCTCTAACGTCACTAAAGTACAATCAAAGGTACCTACCACTGATAAAGTTTTTGGCATTGCTTGTTGAAAACGGTATGTTTTTGCTTGGAATAATTGTGTTTGGTACCTACCTATAGGGTAAAAGAAAAGCCGGATAGTTGCCACACTTTTTCAAACTAATTTCTCAGTACAAAAAGAATAATAATTTATTTTTAAAACGGGTAAGTGCTTTGGTTGATTATCTTTAAATTTGGGAAATAAAAAAATGTTCTCTTTGATAATTACAGAGCATCGGTGATTTTTGCGGACTTCTTGTGTCAACTATCCTGTATATGAGATAGTTGCTTTATCTACCGCGTGTATCTGAAATCGACGCACAAACGATTTCCATGGGTCCAGGTCATGATTCTAGACACCCCAGAGTTGGAAGTTTTCGTCGGTTCTTTTCTCATTTTTTCATTTTTTTCAAGAGTACCACAAGTAGGTATCAGCTCAGCTGAGTGGTTTTATTCAGATTGCTCTTTTTAGTGAAAGTAGTTAATTATTTTTTTTCTATTAAAAATCTCATAGGGTTAGGTCAGAATAACGATTATGAGCAGTCTAAAGTAAAAAAAACCCTTGAAAAAAATGAGAAAAAGCCGACGAAAAATTCTAACTCTGGGGTGTCCAGAATCATGCCTTGGACCCATGGAAATCGTTTGTGCGTCGATATCAGATACACGCGGTATTTAAATTACATATAGGATTGATGCCTAGTCGAGAACAAGCACTTTAGACTTTTATCTCGCAGTAACTTTGATCGCACCTTGCCTTACCCTGCAATTGTACAAACACATTTAACGTGGTCAACTTAGTGGTAGTTGTAGAGGCTCTCGATTGATAAAAAATAACATGTAATTCATTCACGAAACTAGAGTTATTAAAATCAAGGCAACTATACTCCTGGGGAAACTATCCTGGTTTTACCTACTTGTTACTCGCTGATCGCCGGTGGTGAGGCAGTGCCTACAACAGTTGAAAGGGCGAGTGTGCATGCATCATCGTTGTTTGTATGTGTGTCAGTGGGAAAATTGATATACTTACAAAGGAATTTTGTGTACATGTGTGAGCGAGTTTCACTGATTCGTGTTTGTTCAACTCAAAGTTTTCGTCAGTCAACTTGAAAATGGAAAAAGTTTGTCGACGTCTTTCGTGTGCCAGATTCAAATGTCGGGTTGAAACTTATTTTGGCAATCAACGTTGATGCTTGTTTGCGTAACAATGCTTATTGTAACTGCATCCTTTTTTAATGGGTTTCATAACTGTTTTATATAGTAACAATCTATACTTAATATTATAAAGCAGAAGAGTTTGTTTGTTTGTTTGGTTGTACGCGCTAATCTCAGGAACTACTGGTCCGATTTGAAAAATTCTTTCAGTTTTAGATATACCATTTATTAAGGAAGGTTAAAGGCTATATATCATCACGCTAAGACAGGAGCGGAGCAGTAAAGGAAAATGTGACGCAGACGAAGTTGCGCGGGTCAGCTAGTATAGTAATAATCATGAAGTTATCTTTTTCTTGTTTTATTTAGCCTTGAATCGGAAGGATCATAATAAGTACATACGTCAGCACATCAAATTATCCGAAACTGTCAAGTTTTCCCAATCAAAATTGAACCCAATCTCTTTACAATAAAGTTGAAATCTATTAAAGAAATTTGACAGATTTTTGTAGCTTGACATGCTGGCGTCTATGGGCGGGTTGTATCAAACAGTTGGTTAACGTAACATACGTACGTCAAAAAGTTACGATTACGGACGATGTTTGATGTTCGTTAAATTAGAAGCGTTGTTTCAAAACATTCTGGTATAAATTCCCGCTCATCCCAATAGCTAAGTTATTGACACGGGTCCTACCTAAATAGCTTTTTTGCATTCCACCACTTATTTGTGTCATCAGAAGAACTGGTATTGAGGAATTCAAAAGAATTTTCACAATATTGTTCTATTTGACGCAACTAAAGTTACGTTAATGAGTGCTCAGACCATCTGTTAACGTAAACGTTATATTTTACGTGCGTTAACGCTGACATTTTGTGAAACAACCCAATTTTTTGATTTGACGATAGTTAGCACCATTTTTAACGTTTACGCGTGCGTTAAGTGTAGTTGAAACAACTCGCCCTAAACCTACAATGTTTACAAATACCAAAAACTAATGGGAACACTAACCTGAAATATCTGGACCAACATGCGACTCCCCGTGTTACTCGTGGCGACCCTCTGCTGGTCGCCACGAGGCCTGGCCTTTTCCCAACTGAATTGGGGTCGGCTTCCAGTCAAACCGGATTCAGCTGAATACCAGTATTTTACGTGGAACGGCTGCCTACCAGACCTCCACAACCCATTGACTGGGTAACACAATACTCCTTAGCAAGACTGGTGTCCGATTTTCTGGCTTCTGACTATCCGTAACGACTGCCTAAAATCTCCAAATGACAGCCGGGACCAACAGTTTTGCGTGCTTTCCGAAGCACGGAGTAAACTCGGTACTTAACTACTCGGTGTTAAGATAGTCACCCATCCACAGACCAACCTCGGCAAGCGTTGCTTAACCTTGAAGATCGACCTGTGCGGCTGTTATTATTTAGCCACGAGCTCCTCTAATCATCATTGTTCAGTTACACAGGCTGACAGTAACCAGTAATCACATTCTGCTGGTGAAAATGAGGATTGGTTCCATCAGATTATTCTGAACTAGCTGACTCGGCAATCGTTGTTTTACCATATAAATAGAAAAAAAAAAATTGCTTATAGAAGAGTTTGTTTGTTTGTTTGTTTGTTTGGTTGAACGCGCTAATCTCAGGAACTGCTGGTCCGATTTGAAAAATTCTTTCAGTATTAGATAGCCCATTTATCGAGGAAGGCTATAGTCTAGGCTAGTATATATATTATCACGCTAAGACCAATAGGAGCGGAGCAGTAATGAAAAATGTTACGCAGACGACGTTGCACGGGTCAGCTAGTATTTTTTAAAATTGGTCAAGCCGTTTAGGAGTTCGATGATGTGACAAGAGATTTTTATTGTAAACTAACTGATACCCGCGGCTTCGTCCGCTTAGCAAATTATATACTCAAACCTTCCTCGAGAACCACTCTATCCATTGGTGAAAACAGCATGAAAATCGGTGCAGTCTTAGTTTATCGCGAACAGGCAGACAAACGCGGTGGAGGACTTAGTTGTATAATTATGTAGTGATGATAGTGACAAGAATTTGTTGTACCTCAAAACTTTTGCAGCTAATAAAAAATTTAAGACAAAAAATGTCGCTCGATTTTCCCCTAACCCGCATTTCACAGTCTCCAGCCACGTTTCGTCGTACAATAGCCCACATTACGAGGCCCGAATGGCCCCTAAGAGGCGATTCCGATTTGAAACACCGCAACCCGAGCTTCGTATGACCTAGTTTAAAATTAAAAGGCAATCGGGCCAGGCCTGCTGTATTATATTTTTTGTAAGTATGCATGCTATGAGTATGATTAGGTTATATAATTTATTGGTTTAACTTTTTAGTGTCAGTGCGGCGGGGTTTTTGTAGCACTTCACTTGTAACCCCCGGTTTTTAAATTGAAATTAGAATTCTCTTTTCAAAAATCTGTTGTGGTAGTAGAAAAACTCCGGGAAAGTTTGACAAGGACAAGGAAAGTTAACTAGTTGAGAATGCCCTATAAAATGCAGGCCGCCTATCTACATATTTGTTCTTTTTAACCGACTTCCCAAAAAGGAGGAGGTTATCAATTCGGTTGTTTTTTTTTATGTTTGTTACCTCATAACTCCGACAATTATGAACCGATTTGAAAAATTCTTGTTTTATCTTAAAGGATATACTTGCAGATTGGTCCCATTTAAATCATATCAAAATCGGTTACGAACTTTGGATTTAAAATCGAAATACCTGGAATTTGACTATTTAGATGATTCTTTGATAATCGAAATTGCGTATTTTGCTTTTCTGCGATTTTGCAGTGGTGTTGGTAGGTGTGGGGCACCACTAAAAATTGAAAAATAAAAAACTGTTTTACAAAAAAATACAACCGACTTCCAAAAAAAAAACACTACAAAGTAAAAAATAACTTTAATTTCGGAAGTCGGTGTCAAAATACGAAGAAACTAACAAAAGCACCGACTTCCGAAATTAAAGTTATTTTTTACTTTGTAGTGTTTTGTTTTGGAAGTCGGTTGTATTGTTTTTGTAGGTACTCACTTAACCTAACCTAATCTAGGCCGTTATGTCCCACTGCTGAGCAAAGGGTTCCCTCTCCTTTCCTCACACGTCTGTCATCCGCCTCTGCTGTCTTCAGACCGTGGAAGGAACATAGTAATTTATATTTTTTGCATTTCTTTGTAGCTTTTTGACAATCTGCTTTTGTTTGCGACTTTATTGCTGTATAGACTTGAATGCATTTTTTTTCTATCCGGCTTCACAAAAATGGACGTGGTTCTCAATTCGGTTGTATATTTTGAATTAATCACGAAAATTACATTCAAAAGAAAGGAAGAAAACAAAATTTTGTACTTACATTATGGTACAGGGTTAACGATAAAGTTGTTTGCTTAAAATCTGTCTGAATTCTTTGTGGTTAACATGTTTTTTTGCTGATGATGTAAGCAATATTATAGTAGTTGATGCCTTCTAAATTATTAATACATGGGTAACAGAATTAACGCAATAACGTATAAGAGGATATTGTACTCATATTTATCAACAACTTTACCATGTGAAGTGGGACCAACTCGGAAATCGACCGTAACTTTTTGTAACTTTTTACAAAACGTTTTTTTAAAAGAATGTCCGTGGAGTTTCTTGCACGTACTTGACGTACTTCTCCAGAGAGATATACGTTTGGAACGTGCAAATAGTTTCATATTTTTGACCGAGACCGATATTGCCAATTCAAAAGATAAATGAATTTATGTTTGAGTTCGAATAAAATATCAATTGCCACATTTATGTGCACGTAACTCGACAAACTGTACTGTAGAGCTTTTGAAGATTGAACTGCCTCCGTGGTTGAGTGGCTTAGGCACTTGCCTTGTGATCCGGTGGTCGTGGGTCCGATTCCCACGGGAAGCACACTTTGTAAAGTCGTTTCTAGTTTGGCTAGGACATTGCCGGTGATCCCGCCCACCAAATGGCGGTCGCTAAACCATGTCAGAGGCCCTTGAGGTGGCTTAGAAACTCTGACACTAGGGTATGTGGGGTCGTTAGACCTTATTGCCCACAAAATAAGAAGACTCAAGAGCTGATTTTTTTCGTTATATCTGGGTTGGTTCCATAGTTTATAGTATTGGGGGCCGAGTCGCCCGCGTCCGTAGGAGAATACCCTTCAGCGAATCCCTACACGTGGTCCCCGGGTGGTGCTAAACAGGTGACACTAACCGTCTCCGTGGTCTAGTGGTTATTATACCACCTGCTTCAGACCCAGAGGTCCCGGGTTCGATTCCCAGCGGGGGCAAATTTTTTGCTCGGTTTAGTTGGTGGTAGGACTTGTTCTAAGTCCGCCTGGCAAGCTACCACCATCATGTCTAAGTCTGTCGCCATAACAACAATGTTAACAGCATTGTTGTGTTCCGGCAGTTAGAGGTATGATAGCCAGTTCCTCTGTGTAAGAGGATTCCGGGTGAAACTCGATTCCATCTTCGGCCTAATCATCACTTTCCATCAGGTGAGATTTGGGCCAAGAGTTTCCCCGTTTTGAATTAAAAAAAAATAGTATTTTTTTTTATTCAGTTGTAATGGGCTTACTCTTGACCATTATCTCGCCTAATGGAAAGCGATAGAGGGGGTCTATGATGGAGTGAGCTTGCCCAGAAGATATTACGTTAGACTTATTGCGTTTATTCTTTAACACGTTATGTAATACTTCATCATCTTCCTGCCCATATCTCAAGTTACTTGGGGTAGACGCAACACGTTTTTCCTTCCAATAAAATCAGCCGTCAAACTATTACTAACTCCCTTTTCTTTCATATCGCTCCTCACACAATCCATCCACATTTTCTTTGGCCTTCCTCTCCCTCTCCATCTATCCACATTTATGTTCATTACTCTTATAGTTAATTGCTTTTCATCCCTCCTCTTCACGTGACCATACCAAGACAAGCGAATCCCTTTTAACTTTTCCGTCACTGGCGCCACTTTTAAACTACCTCTAATGTAGTCATTTCTCACTTAATTCATTCTCGTTACTCCACACATCCATCTCAACATTCTCATCTCCGCCGCATGCAATCTATTTTCAGCCGCCTTTTTCACAGCCCCACATTCTGATCCATGCGTTATTATCTTGTTTTGGTAGGAATACATTTTCAAATTTCCATCGATTTAAAAACGATTCATAATCATTTTCCTAAGAAACCTTTTGTTCGAATCACAATGGATAGCTTTATGCTTCACAATTTTATTTTCGCCATGCGATCGTTGCATTTCTTTGGAACGGATAGTGAATAGAATCAATCCCCGCTGCAAAAGGCACACTCAGCGTGTGACAGTCAATAGAATTTAAATGTCAAACCTTTTATGTTGAAAGGGATACATCTATACTAATCTATACTAATATTATAAAGAGGTAACATTTGTTTGTAAGTTTGTTTGTTTGTAAGTTTGTATGTAGGGGGTAATCTCAGGGTCCGATTTGAAAAATTCTTTCAGTATTAGATAGCCCATTTATCGTGAGCATTAATGGAAAATGTGACACTAAAAAATGACACACTGTAAATAAAAGTTTTCAATTGAAAGTATTTTACTTGGAACGTATGTGGAAAAGAAAGGTTACCGACATAGCCTGAAGGATCGCCAAACTGAAGTAGCTGTGGGCTGGGCATATTGCTCGCAGATCAGATGGGCGATGGGGCTGAAAAGTTCTGGAGTGGCGACCGCGTACCGGAAACGTTGAGAGGCCTCCCACAAGGTGGAACGATATCCTGGTGAGGGTCGCGTGTAGCCGATGGATGCGAGACGCACAGGACCGGTTGTTGTAATCTACCGCGTGTATCTGACATCGACGCACAAACGATTTCCATGGGTCCAGGGCATGATTCTGGACACCCCAGAGTTGGAATTTTTCGTCGGTTCTTTTCTCATTTTTTTCAAGAGTACCACAAATAGGTATCAGCTCAGCTGAGCTGATATCTATTTGTGCTCTCTCTCCAAGAACCAAGAAAATCGTTTGTGCGTCGATGTCAGATACACGCGGTATGGGCAATATTTGTACTGTTTGGGCCGAGGCCTTCGTTATGCTATTTGCGAAATATATGCACGGACTTTAGATACATATAACCCATCTGCTTTCAAAGCAAGTCGCCGGCAAGTTTGACGGCACGGTTGGCGCAGTGTTTGAGCGATCGCCTGCTGCGTCACTTGTCGTGGGTTCGCTTCCCGCACGGAACAAATATTTGTATGGCCTACAGATACTTGTTCCGGGTCTGGCTGTTTGTGTATGTGACTTTGTATGTTTTTAAACGCACCCACGAAACAGGAGAAATTCCTAGTGTGGGCCAACGTTTTTTTTTTATAAAAATAAAAAAAAATCTTCTGGGCATGCTCGCTCCACCATCCATCGCTTTCCATCAGGCGTGATTGTGGTCAAGAGTAACCCCAAAACTTAATAAAAAAAAGATGTTCCCTAAACGTGGTATAGGCACTCGTATGATTGTTTAGTAAAATTAATAATTATATTTAATACTCGTACTTTCCCAGCTAGACAATTAAAAATGCTACTTACTTATTAACCTCATAATATTTCTAACTGCTAACCCTGTTTTAAATAGAGTAGTTTCCCTTTAGCAAAATATAGGAACGGAAAAAAATCAAAACATTTTTTTAATGCTGAAAATGACAGTATATCACCATGCTACAATAACCATACAAATCCATTTATAAATCACCTCTTACCGGAAAAAGAAAACTGATTTTTTTATTAAACAAAAGTCAGTATTTTCCCGAAATAACTGCCTAAATCACGAACACTCCAACCTCTTTGAAATTGTAAATAAATAAGCGTGCCAGCACTGGAAGCCTTCCAATTGATTCCGAGAAGCCGAGATCCCAACAATGGGGGTGTGTTAGGAGCAAAATAACAATGGAAATGCGATAATAAAAGGATTAAGACAAATCAATCATTTGGACTGGCGTTTTTTATTTTATTTTTGTTTTTCATAGTATTTAATACCACAATATTTGCGGTTTATCATGATTTTTAACCGACTTCCCAAAAAGGAGGAGGTTCTCAATTCGGTTGTATTTTTTTTATTTTTGTTACCTCATAACTCCATCAATTATGAACCGATTTGAAAAATTCTTATTTTATCTGAAAGGATATACTTGCAGATTAGTCCCATTTAAATTTTATCAAAATTGGTTTCGAAGTTTGGATTTTAAATCGAAATAGCTGGAATCCGTCTACTTGGTCGTCGGTTTTATGTCAATCGAAATTGCGTATTTTGCTTTTGTTTGTCGTATTTTGCGGTGTTGTTAGGTGCGGGGTACCAATAAAAAGTGAAAAATAAAAAACTTAAAAAAAAATACAACCGACTTCCAAAAAAAACAGTACCTACTTACCTACAAAGTAAATGTAAATTGTAGTTTTTTGTAAAAAGTTTTGATAATATTTAATACCATAATATTTGCGGTTTTATCATGATTTTTGGTAGACGCAGCGTTGGAAGGCCGCCCTCTAGGTGGGATGACCTGGTGAGGGTCGCAGGTAGGTGGCGACATTTGAGGGAGGCCCATGTCCAGAGGAGTACGTCTTCCGGCTGATATGATGTTTAGATCGATTTTCACTTTCGCTAACTGCACCAAATACTTTATTCGGGTTTACAGTGAATGAGGACGTGTTCTTTCGAGTGGAATTTCTTTTTTTTTTTACATATAAGAAAAAAGATATCTAAGTACAATTTTAAAATTACAAATTATATAGACTTAGAATAATAATGCATAGAAACCTAGTACGAGTGCAAAAAGTGAGGCAACTAAAACTTAGCCTAATCCGTCAAACTTAGCCATCAGGCCGTCAGTACTCAATGTCACGTTCCGTCGAACACAGCTCGCGAGTAAATAATTGAAAATGACAGTTTGTTGCGTGAAAGGATGTTATTAGCACATCAGGAAAACAAAAAAATGTGATAAAATAACATTTCACAAATAAGTACTCACATTCTATGCACTATTTTTACGTAAATCGATAAATAAAACAAAATTCTAATAACCTAACTTGTCATAACACAGTGTTGCTATTTGTGAGGAAAAAATACCCACATTGCTTTCATTCATGTTTTTCATTTCTGTAATTTTAAAATACAATACTTACTGTTAATTCATATAAAACCCGATGTTTTACCATTGTTTATAATTATAACCCATCAAGCATTCTAAACGCATTGAACAATATCTCATTCTTTATGCGATTTATTTCCTTTTATTTTGAAATAAATTGAATTATACCTTCCGAAAAAATATGTCATATTACATGAAAAATCATGTTTACCTTTTCCAGTTCCCAACAACATAAAATACTTGCCTTGATAGCAAAATAGTAATGCGTCTTCCCATATTTTGTGGGTAACGGCTTAGTAATGGTATCACTGAAAGCTATATCTGTGTGCGTTAGAGGAACGTAGACACATTCGGCTCACGCACACAAAGAAAATGAATTGGACACACGATTTTGCTCGGGTTTTGTTCTAGACGCGGCTTCTATGCGTTATTATTCTAAGTATATAGAACTAGCTGACCCGCGCAACTTCATCTGCGCCACATTTTCCATTATTGCTCCGCTCCTATTTGTCTTAGCGTGATGATATATAGCCTATAGCATTCCTCGATAAATGGGCTATCTAACACTGAAAGAATTTTTCAAATCGGACCGGTAGTTCTTGAGATTACCCCCTACATACAAACTTACAAACAAATTTTACCTCTTTATAATATTAGTATAGATTAACAAGGGCTAACCCACGTCAAATCAAAAAATTAGCAATTTAAAATGAGATAATTGTAGCAATTCGTTAACATAATCTTACAGTTTACTTTATTCTATCCACAGTTCACATAACAACTCAGACATATCGAAATATACCCTCATACTTAGAATAATAACGCATAGAAGCCGCGTCTCGAACAAAACCCGAGCAAAATCGTGTGTCCACTTCATTTTCTTTGTGTGCGTGAGCCGAATGTGTCTACGTTCCTCTAACGCACACAGATATAGCTTTCAATGATACCATTACTAAGCCGTTACCCGCAAAATATGGGAAGACGCATTACTATTTTGCTATCAAGGCAAGTATTTTATGTTGTTGGGAACTGGAAAAGGTAAACATGATTTTTCATGTAATATGGCATATTTTTTCGGAAGGTACTATAGAACTAGCTAAGCTACTACTACTACTATAGAGCTAGCTATAACCCTAATTCAATTTATTTAAAAATAAAAGGAAATAAATCGCATAAAGAATGAGATATTGTTCAATGCGTTTAGAATGCTTGATGGGTTATAATTATAAACAATGTTAAAACATCGGGTTTGATATGAACAGTAAGTATTGTATTTTAAAATTACAGAAATGAAAAACATGAATGAAAGCAATGTGGGTATTTTTTCCTCACAAATAGCAACACTGTGTTATGACAAATTAGGTTATTAGAATTTTGTTTTATTTATCGATTTACGTAAAAGTAGTGCATAGAATGTGAGTACTTATTTGTGAAATGTTATTTTATCACATTTTTTTGTTTTCCTGACGTATAACATCCTTTCACGCAACAAAGTGTAATTTTCAATTATTTACTCGCGAGCTGTGTTCGACGGAACGTGACATTGAGTACTGACGGCCAAGTTTGACGGATTAGGCTAAGTTTTAGTTGCCTCACTTTTTGCACTCGTACTAGGTTTCTATGCGTTATTATTCTAAGCCCTCATATCATGCTCTAGGGATATGCTCCGTAATCCCGCTATATCCGCTAATCTCTCACTCTACGGTACAACAGGCAACTGTTTTTCTTTCATTCCGGGATGATCCTTATACAACAAATCCTTATACAAAAGGAATATTTATTAGATGGGTAGAACATTCTTCATTGTATGATGGTACAAATTATAATACAAGATTTCTACGGGACAACCAGAGTGCCAATTCTCACATTCGCATCGCATTCACATCTCAATCGCAATCTGTCAAAATGTAAGGCTTTTTTGACAGATTGCGATTGACATGCGAATGCGATGCGGGTTCTACCCATGTAATAATATTCCTTTTGCATAATGCAAACGTGTTTGGAGTCACTGAAAATATTACAGAAGGCTTACGGTGAAGAATCGACTTTATCAGAAACACGTGCTTATGAGTGTGGTAGAAAGCGTTCAAAAGCGATCGAGATATGATGGCAGATTTGCCTCGCTCTCAAATGAAGTTAACATCGCAAAAGTGAAGGAAATAGTGACTGAAAATCCTCATTCAAGTTTGAGAGAGATAGTGGCCGAATTTTCCGTGTCTAACGAGTCGTTCCGTACCATTTTAAATAATCACTTGGGTGAAACATTTCGCCGCTTGGCTAGTCCCAAAGACCTGAATTTTCTCCAAAAACTCAATCGCATAAGAGTCACTGTTGACATGCTAGAACGTGTCAATACCATTGAGCAAATACCTTATTCACCAGATATGGCTCCAGCCGACTTTTTTCTTTTTCCTAAACTCAAATTACTACTTCGTGGCACCCGTTTTCATTCGTTAGAAAACATAATGGAGAATTTGCGGTGAGAACTGAACTCGATACCGGAAAAAGCGTTTAAAAATGGTTTTGTTCGTTGGCGTTAGTGTATCGTTTCTGAATGAGCATAGGTACTTTGAAGGTGATAAAATAAATTTGTTTGAATACTAACATTTTGTGTATTATTGATCTTTTCCCGGTACTTTCCTGACAGAGTAGTATATGTATAATTTAATCGGCAGTATTGCATGATAATAATTAATATTGATCTTTGTAGATTTAAAATCAAATCCCTAGTAAATAGACTTCTGGTTCATAACGTGCCTCACTTCACACTCCAAATACATGACCTTACAAAGCCTAGGCGCCAATGACTGCATACTTAAATTAATCACACAAATAATCTGCATACATCAAGTAAATGGAAATGGCACGAGCCTCAATGATATTAGTCTTTGCATTTATTAAACTTGTATGAGCACTGTGAGGGTTAAAATATGCACAAGTGTTCGTAGAGGCCTTGGCCTCGAGTGGCGGCCGACGCAATGTAAGGCCAATGACATGCAAGGGACTGGGATTTATTCTTTGTAGCACCAACATTAATATTTTATTAACCTCTATCACTCTGTTTGCATAGGTCATTATAGAATCGTATCTGTATTCTATAAAAGATTAGGCTAAGCTTTATAGAATGTCACTCTTGTTTTTTTATTTTTATTTACTTGTCATAGGTTTAAATAGTTCATATCGGGATTGCTACCGTGTACCTTTTTATTTGCGAGTTTCCGATATTTCGGCACTGTTGCAAGCGCCATGATCACGGAGTAACTGAAGATCCTGCGGGTGGGATGTTATTGGCAGACATATCGGTCTACCCTCTTTCGTAGTCTTTTTTTTGTCATTGGTTTGCTCTTGACTCTAGTCTAGTCTTTGTCAGTAGTGCGATTCACTAAGGCAGAACATCTTTACAACCAAGAAATCATCGATGAAACATCTGATAAATAGATGCCACATCAGATGTTTCAACGATGATTTCTTGGTTGTAAAGATGTTCTGCCTTAGTGAATCGCACTACAGAGAAGGCAGAGACAAAGTCTACGATGGAGCGAGCTTACAGAAGTAGCCTGTTCACTCTAACTTTGAAAAGATTAGGGTTGTAAGCATTCGGAAACACAAACGCAGGCAAAGAGTTCCACTCCTTTGCTGTGCGCATTATGAAAGACGCTTGGAAGCGCTTAGTGCGAATTGGCGTAATAGCAACAAGGTAGGGATGGTAGGTTGCAGTTCCTCTAGATGTCCAATGGTAGAAGAGGGCCGGTGGGATGAGGTCGTAGAGTTCTTGGGCACACTCACCGAAGTACAATCCGTAGAAGTCCGACAAGTAGGCACCCTTGCGGCAATGAGCTATGCTGTGTAGCTTGGCATCCACAAGTTTTTCGTCGCCGATGAGCCTCTTAGCTCTGCGTTCCACCGAGTCAAGCGCGGCAAGCTGAGCCATCCCAAAGGAAGCTGCAATACTCCATGTAGGATCGTACTTGTGCTTTGTATAGAGTGAAAAGTTGTCCAGGCCTGAAGTATCGCTTCACCCTATTCTGGATTTTCGTGTTTTAGCTTGTGATAATTTGTGTATAAAAATATTAATGTGAAGTTTCAGCAAATATCATTGTGCAGTTTTTGCTTGAATGAGAAACGAAAATTCATTAATCCATCCTCACAAACTTTCGCTTTACTATATTAGATTATGTTATATTTTTATCCAGTCTTGCCAAGAATTACCGTGTTCCCAGTTACTGTGGTCTGGCCAGCTGGTACTGTTATTCTGCTGGATTCGGTTTTACTGGAAGCTGGCCTTAATATAGATGATTATATTTTACTAGCTGACCCGCGCAACTTTGTCTGTGACGCAGATTTTCCATGAATGCTCCGCTCCTATTTGTCTTATCGTGATGAAATCGCTTATAGCCTTCCTCGATAAATGGGCTAACTATCACTGAAATATTTTTTCAAATCGGACCAGTAGTACCTGGGATTAGCACGCTCAAGCAAACAAACAAACAAACTCTTCAGCTTTATAATATTAAGTACCGAGTTTTAATAGGAAGTAAGAAAGTATAAGATAAGTTAGCCCTGACACCGGGTCGCAAATTGAAAATTGAATACAAAAACATCCAAGAGGCTTGTGTCCTGAAAAAATCTAATTAGTCCGTCAGTTAGATTATCAAAAAATATTTGACCCATGTTTTTTCTTTTGTTACGGGAACCAAAATTGACGAAGTTACGACGCTTTTAAAATTCTCAATACGTCACACCTTCGCTTAATTTTTAGTGAGTCGTGACGTCACGAGCCCCCACTCCCGAGTTTTGATGCGTTTTATCTTTGTCAATATTCATTGATTTACAAAAACAAAAAATACGGGTCCATTATTTTTCAATACTCTAACTGACGGACTAAATACATAGTTTTGCAATTTGTGGATGATGGAATCTAGCCTATTTAAACTTTGCCAGGATAGGGAACCTAACCTAGGAGTATCTGCTCAGAAGCTAGTGTTATTTTAGTTTCTTATTAATATATTCGGATAACTAAGTTTATTTGATTGTTACAGACATTTATTGTGTTATCAACGTCTAGCTAAAATTAATTATCGTCTTTACTTAGTAGTAGGTACGATCAAAGCAATAATCACTAAGGCAATACCTAAAACTATATTACAATCTCAATTAATTACTAGTTCTCACTAACGGTAACTATTCACACGTACCTAAGTACGTAATTACTCGATATAATAGAAAATAATAGTCTTTATTATGTAAACCTACCATATACAAATGAATCGCTGAATGTGTTGCTAAGCGCAAATCTCGAGAACAACTGAACCGATTTCGCTAATTCTTTTTACATGATAAGAATAAAAAGAAGAAGCAGCTGTCTCACTCTTTCAACAAAATCATGAAGGTTTATTAGCGCGCCTTAGTAGGGCGACAAATTTATGATCGTAAACGTAGCAACATGCAGGCGGCGCTCTATACTTTCCTCTGGGTTGTTTATAAAATTTGCCCTTGGCACTACTTGACCACTTAAGTACTGGCACATTTAAAAATTCCACAATTAAAATAAAGGCCATTAAAAAGTCATAAAACAATATAATATACCATAAACTATTAAATAAAATATCATCTTAATAAAAAAGTAATGAGCAAAGGGCTGGGTACTAATCCAAGCCGATTAACTCGGTAATAAAGATATGAATAATTGAATGAATAAATTACTGAAGATATAATGTATTCAGGACAGTACTAATGGTTGGGCCTCGCGGTTTTTATTATTTATTTTATTTACGTCAAAGGTGATTGCACTAAATGTTGGGATGCCAGCCCGAATCAAATATAGAAATTGTTTGGCTGGGGGCCTTAAATTCACCTAGGCCACCACAGGCAAGTCCGGTTAAGTAGCTAAGGCTTCCTAGAGTCGTTAGCTGCGAGAGGCCATAATCAAAAAAAATAATAATAATATTGTGTTTATTGAAATTTAAATACGAGGCTGAATTTCTGATACATTGAAAATCTAAGATATAAAAATCTCGTGTCACGGTGTTTGTTATCGATCTCCTCCGAAACGGCTTGACCGCTTTTTATGAACTTTTTCGTAATATATTTGGTAGGTCTGAGAAAAGGTCGTAGGCCATTTCTTATTATGGCAAAACAATGTTTGCTAGGTCAGCTAGTATAAAATATAAATATCCCATGTCAAGGTGTTTATTATCGAAATCCTCCGAAACGGCTTGATCGATTTTTATGATTTATTTTGTGTATATTCAGTAAGGTTAAGTGTAGGTAGGCTACTTATTAAAAAAAAGGTGCTCCACACTTGGAATTTGTCCTGTATCGTGGGTGCGTTCACAAACACACAAAGTGACATAATAATAATAATAATAATAATAATATAATCGTTTATTTTCTCATCCACAAATAAAACAAATGAAAAACTTAATACTAACAAAATGAAGGAACTTATCTCCGACCATGATGACTTAAATAGGTAGGTAAGTATTATAAGAAATGTCATAGCTACTTATTCTAACATTATTTTATTTGTGGGAGACTGGTGCCTAAACTAAGCCGAGGCCTGTATTTCAGGACACCAGGTCCCCACCTAAAAAACTTGAGATGATATAGTATACAGTAACAGTAGTCATGCTCCAAAATTTTAGTAACAATCGAAGAAAAGTACGTTTAAAATTTCCATAACCAAAATAGATAAAAACTAACAAATAAAAATCTAACAAGTTATAGCTAGGTACTTGTTATAAATAAAATTATAAAAAGAGCTAAAGAGTGTGCGAGTATTGAAACAGAGTATGTGTGTCGTGAGATGAGTGTGTGTGAGGTGTAGTGTGTAGTGAATGTCTGTGAAGGTATTTTAAGTTAATATATTTGTATGTTTAGGATGAATGGTTTATATTTGATATTTAAATACTGCATCATTTTTTATTTCTTAATTTCTAGGAGTTCTTCAGTTTGTTGATAGTCCAGTCCACATAACCATGAAGCCACTTTTCTTTTACATTCGCGCGTGTTATCACTAAAGATATTATTAGATTTATTAATTTGATTGTATAATCTAGGACCGATAAAGTTATAAAATTTTTGTGCAAATCTGGTGTTAGTTTTATAGGTTTTGCAAACGGTATAGTGTCGTCTCGTGTTAATCATGTCTGGACTAAACACCGATGCGTCTTTATGCTGCCGAAGGACGGTTGACAGTATGAACAGCTGTCTAACAGTACAGTACAGACATAAACAGACCTGGTGAAACTATCTGTAGGCCATACAAATCTCTCAACCACTGCGCCAACCGTGTCTGATATAATCTATACCTACTTCTATACTAATATTATAAAGAGGTAACATTTGTTTTTAAGTTTGTATGTTTGTATGTAGGGGGTAATCTCAGGAACTACTGGTCCGATTTGAAATTCTTTCAGTTTTAAATAGCCCATTTATCGAGGAAGGTTATAGGCTATATATCATCACGCTAAGACCAATAGGAGCGGATCATTAATGGAAAATGTGACGCAAACGAAGTTGCGCGGGTCAGCTAGTATGACATATTTTGCAAAACAACGTTGGCCCGGTCAGCCAGTGTTAATGTAAATCTCTTGTGACTTGTAAATTGCGAGCGAAGAATATGACAAAATAGCCGTAGTTTTGAAAAAAAAAAAAAACAGGCTTTTTCCGGAGTTAAAATACATAACGATCCTCGCATGTATTATTAAATAAATAAATAACTGAAAATGTGATCGATTCGTTCATTTCTACCGAAAACCCTATCACGTCATCGCGTCGACAGAGGGGGTTATTCGGTTTTTCCGAACATAAAAATGCGACGATCACGAATTTTCGCGTTGATTGCTTTCTACGAAGACGACGACGACGCTATAACTACGATCGATGTTACATCGACGATCGACGCTATGTAAGATTGCTTTCTAAAGATCAATCCTAGATATTCTAACCTTATTAAAAGTTGTGATATTATTAGTTGTATAACATTCTAGTTATTTGCATTTGCACACTTATTACGAAGCAGACATGACGTTTATTTCAATGCCACAGAACCCAAAAAGGTATTACGTCCCCTTAAATCGTGTCACCTGTCGCAACCTCGGTCAGGTTTGCGACCTAAGCTTGGAACTGAGCCAAAGGGATGAGTGCCCTGACCCTTATTTTTGTTAAAGTTAGAGAGGGATAGCCTATCGATTTGTTGTTTCATATTTCGTTGCTGACATTCAGTTTATTTTGTGTTTGTGTTGGCTTTTGTTTACGTGATTTAAAGGCAGTCCTTCGATGGAGGAATGAAACACAAAGGTATCCTGAAGAGAGGGGGCGAGAGATTCTGCAATTCATTCAAAGGATTACTTTTTAAGAGCTTCGACTTGACAGCTTTTCTCATCGTAATACTAAGTTCAAAATGTTTTTCCTTTGTTTTCTTAAATACATAATATAAAATCTCCGCTGTAAAATAAACAAGAGTTTGGAATTAAAAACTTTAACTCTATCTTTTTCTCCACGTTTAAGAATTATGGTCACATCTTGCACATTATCCAATTTTACTTAACGTAGAATCGTGTCAAGTTGAAGCTAAGAAAAGACAACTGGCGAGCAGTAAAGGCGCAAACCCACCACGGTGCACGCTCTGCACGGACACGCTGAGCATTTTAGCTTGCGTGGGTTCAGTTTTTCGACAACGTTGGTCTACGTTTCCACTGCAGTATACACTAAACAAACTATGTACAAATGTAGCGTGGCCAGCCGCGGCACACGGATAGGCTACGCACGTTTTTTTGCAAGGATATGGTTTTGACATGGTCGTGAGTTAATATTCGTGTTTAGCATGTACCGCGTGCACAGCATGCATGGCCTTGACAGTGTTGAGCTAGACTAGAAGTGAGTGTCATATTCGAGCAAGCGTGTGCCAATGACGTCATGATGCTTAGCATGTCCGTGAATTGCATTGGAGACAATCTCATACATTTTCATGCAAGGCGAGGCTTTTCCGTGCGCTGCGGTGGGGTTTCCGCCTTTACTGCGTGTTTCTGCCAGCAAAACACCTTTTTAGAAGAGTAAGATATGTTGACCTTTCAATATAAAAACTTGCGTATTTCATAAAAATGATAAGTTAAGTCAAATATAAGATAACATGCACGTAAAAACTAGCCAAGTCGAACTTGAGCCTTAATTGAAATATAACCCATTTAGATCTCAATTCGTTTTCGGTGAAGTCGATAATCACGCATATTATTATTAATAATTAACTTGGTTCCCATTTTCACATTTATGTTTTTAATTAGATATTTACTTTCAATTACACATTCATGTTCATGCCTTTTCCAACAGCCTTCCCATGAAAATTCATAGTACACTTCAAATTTAAGCGGTTCAATTTTTATTTAATTTCGACACCGCTTAACGGAACGATAATCTCCAAAACTCCAAATTGCCTCGCCCATATCATTCAAGATTATGCGAAAATTCGCTCAAACGACACGTAACGTCCGCACGACTTAACATTGACGCGTCGGCTCTCGCCTTAATCTTGCCGTAGTATCTGACGACCCGGTACCTTCACCACAGTATTAGCACATTTTATGGGCGGATGCACAGCTACCCACATTTCCTAAAATCTTCCACGCGTAAGTAATTTGGGGCGATGCGATGTCTTCAAAACATGGAATTATTTTCCATCCCTGATTTAGGGCGAGTTTTTTGATGCGAAGTTAATCATTGGTTAAAATTATGGACCTATACATTTTTTTGAATGCGTTTTTCTTTTACCAAAATTTAGGTTAAACAATAGTTATTAGCTAAAAATTATTGGTTCATAACTAACAAGAATAAATACATCAAAAAATAATTTTATCGAAACACTAATCCTACTAATATTATAAATGCGAAAGTTTGTGAGTAGGTATTGTATGGATGTTTGTTACTCTTTCACGCAAATACTACTGAACCGATTACGATGTTAGGTATGTAGGTAGCTGAAGACCCAGAATAGCACATAGGCTACTTTTTATCCCGGAGATCCCGAGGGATCGGGATTTACACGGGAATAATGAGAATTTATGCGCGGACAAGTCGCGGGCGGCCTCTAGTGTTATCTAAATTACGTAAAGCAGCGCTTTTATGTCAGTACTAGCTCTTGCCCGCGACTTCGTACGCGCTTATCCCGTTTTTTCCCGTTCTCGTAAAAATTTCGGGAAATTCCCTCTTAGTGCTCCCCTACACTCTCCAAGGAACACCCCTTGGGGAGTTCTCCTCCCTACAAGGCAAAGTTCAGCTTTCTACGACCAGTAGGTTTCGCTGTGCGTTGTCTATCAGTCACTCAGTAACAAAAGAGTTTCATATAATAGGATTTAACTTGACTACTCAAAAATTCAAAATTTTCAAAATTCAAGCATTTATTTCAATTAAACCATTTACAGGCACTTTTGAATTGTCAAAGTCGGTCGGTCCAAAAAGTTGAAGCTATTTGCACGTTCCAAAGCGTAGATCTCTATGGAGAAAAACGTGCAAGAAACTCCACGGACACTCTTTTAAAAATAATATTTTTTTACAAAGATTTATATACATCGGGTTGAAATTATACATACACTAGCTGACCCGCGCAACTTCGTTTGCGCCACATTTTCCATTATTGCTCCGCTTCTTTTTTTCTTAGCGTGATGATATATAGCCTATAGCATTCCTCGATAAATGGGCTATCTAACACTGAAAGAATTATTCAAATCTGACCAGTAGTTCCTGAGATTACCCCCTACATACAAACTTACAAACAAAAGAGATTGCCCATGAACAGTACTCTTGATAAATTACTTGTGTCTCAAAACCTTGAACGGCATGAAATATTTAAAATAAAAATATATTTTTAAAAAAGATTTTGATTGATATTTAAAATGGGATAGTTTTTTGAAAAATAATTAGTACTTTTATGTTTCCGACGTTATAGTACGCCATGTTTTACTACCGACTGTCAATACTAGGGATGTCCATTTTTTCTATTGCGGGTAATGTGCGTACCTACCTACCTACATAAAATAAAATAAAATGATATCGATTTTGTATCGATTGTTCAATCTTTTATTGTAAACTAATAACTGAGTTCTAAATCACAAGTTGTTGCTGGCATTATCAATATCAGTGGTTGTAAATGGCGACATTGGCGCTAAGTTGTATTTGTGAAATACCACTGGCTGGTTTACGGAAATAGATCAAAAATCGATATTTCATCAGTATGAGTACAACCTTATTTGACGTTTATTGCACGTCTGTCATATTTTTGCAAAACAATACTGTTATTTCTGCTGGTTTTGGTACATTGTGCTTCGAGTCGAGCCTTTTAGTTCCTCCGTTACTGCTGCCAACCCATTGAAAATAAACATATTTTTAACGCCACTGCACCGTGTGTATTGTTTATTACTAAAAGCCGGACTTTTTGAGTTGTGATCATGGCGAGTGCGACTGTGATGCAATGTCTCAACTGCTCTTTGAGATTCGCCACTTAGGCGCAGACACATGTTGTCGGAGATTCCGAATAACATCATGGACATTTTACGAGTCTGGATCTCACCAACACCGGTAAGAATGCATATTGTATTTTTAACGTAGTAGGATTTTTTTAGTTAAGAACTGCGCTTTATGTTTACGTACCATATAACAATTAATCTTAAAGGACACAAGTACAATCCATATCTGTGTGTTAGTTCCTCACCTCAACATTGGGTTTCTGGATTGTAACATAACCTATATAGGTAGAAACCTTCTACTGATGTGTTGGTAATAACTAACTTATTTACTAGGATTGTTTTTTTTCAATCACTTAAGTGTATTCGAGGATATGAATGAATTGTGTGTAGTATCATTTAAGATTGCAGTTGCACAGAATTTTAGTATTGGGAACTAATAATTATTTAGTAAGAGGAAGAATAAAATCGAGGCATGTGTCTAGTAGAACATATTATAGTTATATTTTAGTAAATAAAGATGAAAATGTAAGAGATACATTAGGCGCTATAGTAGGATACTATTGTTCTTGCCTTGTGGGAAAAAGAACTGTAGGTTGCTGTGTGCATGTAATGTGCATAATGTGGTATTTGAGCTGGGCACGTTATGACAATGTTAGTGTTCCAGCACTATTTTTGGATAACATATTTTTAGAAGAATAAAATACAAGTTTAAGAAATAATCATTCTTTTATTTGTTTTATTTGGTGTCTTTGTAAGTAGAGACTTACAAAGACCATTTCATGATACCTACCACATCTATGATTTGAGTAGGATCTAGACAATAACACTGAGCGATTGACTATTTAAAAATGCGCAAAATCTAAATCAGTAAGACTTGGTGAGGTAAAACGTCACAGATTTTACACAAATTATGCTTCAAAGATACCAAGCTCACCCGTAAACCCATTCAGACCCTTTTAAATAGCTTTTTCAACTAATTTTTGATCGAACATAACCTCAAAATGGTAATTTCATTTTCGTAAATATCTCAGAAACGCCATTGTAGTTTGTGTTAAATCTTTTGAGGTAGTATTTAGACATGCCATCAAGTATTTTAAAGATGATTTTATGAAGACACAACAATGTTGAATTGAGTACATTTGTCCATAGTGCCGTGGGCATTCTCCTTTTACCTCTTTATAATATTACTAGTATAGATTATAATATTAGTATAGATTACTAAAAATATTACCACCAATGTGTCGAAATATATCAGCAATTTTTAACCATTGTTTGAGTCAACTTGTGATCGGAAAACAGGCCCTTAAACAAAGATTCTTGGAATTCTTCCTCATTTTGACGGTACATTTTTGAGGCTTATTTGGGTTTTAATTTAAATTGAAGGGTTTATTTATTAAGGCTCCGGCTTGCACGTGGTAGCCTGCGGCTTTATTGCTTGACAGATTCATTAATATTTCGGTATAGCTTCAGTTTTGACTGTAGAACGATATTTATTTATTTCTAACCGACTTCCAAATAAAAAACTTTTTACAAAAAAAATACAACCGACTTCTGTTGTGTTTTTTTTTTGGAAGTCGGTTTAATTTTTTTTTTTCACTTTTTAGTGGTACCCCACACCTAACAACACCACTGCAAAATCGCAGAAAAGCAAAATACGCAATTTCGATTACTTGGATGACATAAAACTATCATCTAAGTAGACGAATTCCAGCTATTTCGATTTAAAATCCAAAGTTCGTAACCGATTTTCAAAAAATTTAAATGTGATCAATCTGCAAGTATATCCTTTCAGATAAAACAAGAATTTTTCAAATCGGTTCATAATTGACGGAGTTATGAGGTAACAAACATAAAAAAAAAATAAAAAAAAACCATACAACCGAACTGATAACCTCCTCCTTTTTGGGAAGTCGGTTTAAAAGGAGGAGGTTCTCAATTCGGCAAGTATATATATTTTATTTTTTTTATTTATGTTCACCGATTACTCCGAGGTTTCTGATCCGATTTGTGTGATACTTTTAGTTCGATGCGGCATACTGGCCATTTAGTGCCTTAGAAAATTATTCAGTTTGGATCAGTAGTTTTTTATTTTATGAGCATCTTTGCTTATTTCAATGTCTGCGTAGACGAAGACTTCGTCCAAGTATCACCATTTAAAAGTGAAACATAAAAAACTTTTTTACCAAAAAAATATAACCGAATTCCAAAACACTAAAAACAAAGTACCTACCTATAAAATAACCTTCATATCGGAAGTCGTTAAAAAACGAAGATACAAAACCACAAAAACCATCCGAAATTAAGGTTATTTTATACTTTGTAGTGTTTTTTGAAAGTCATTATATTTATTTTTTTAACTTTATCTATACTACTAGCTGACCCGCGCAACGTCGTCTGCGTAACATTTTTCATTACTGCTCCGCTCCTATTAATCTTAGCGTGACGATATATAGCCAATAACCTTCCTCGATAAATGGGCTATCTAACACTGAAAGAATTTTTCAGTATTAGATAGCCCATGTATCGAGGAAGGATATAGGCTACATATCATCACACTAAGATTAAAAGGAGCCGAGCATTAATGGAAAATGTGACGCAAACGAAGTTGCGTGGGTCAGCTAGTGTCCAGTAAAGTGAAAAATCGCTGACTCCAAGTAACATGGGAATAATGCAGGATGAGGATGATTTAAACTTTATGTACCACACAGTGGTACTCATCCATGGGCGGACAAAATGCAACACGACATTCTATATTCAATGTTATGAATTAAAATAATCTCCTTGATCAAGTTGTTTTTTTAATTATATTATTGGCTTTCTCACGTTTCACCACAATCTCACCGATGGAAAGCGATGATTTATTTCTATTAATCTAAACTAATATTATAAAGCTGAAAAGTTTGTTTGTTTGAACGCGCAAATCTAGGAACTACTGGTCCGATTTGGAATTTAGCCCATTTATCGAGGAAGGCTATATATCATCACGCTAAGGCAAATAGGAGCGGAGCATTCATGGAAAATGTGACGCAGACGAAGTTGCTCGGGTCAGCTAGTTTATCATAAAAACTTAGAGCTGTCATTACAGATTTCTTAACCTAATGCGATAGTTTTAGATCTATTATAAAACTATTTTTAACTTCACAAAACACACTTTTACAAAATTTTATACAACACATTGTTAGTTCACTAATCTACCGTATAACCCAAAAATCAGTCTCTTTGCGAAATCACTCAAATGACATTCGTAAATGTCTATTTCAACATGGAGTTTAATAGCCCGGGTAAGCGGTGCCTTGTCCAGTAAGGTCGGTTCTGGCTACCGGTACAGCCAGCAGTGGCGGACGCCGCCGCCTCCATAAATAGCGGTCTGGTACACACAAGTTCAAGCGCTGAAGCACTCCTGGATTATGTTCGATGCCCCGGAGTATTTTAACCAGGTAGGTACGTCACAAATAAGAATTTCCGTCGCACCTGCAATTGATTGTACCCAACCATACCCAGTATAAATAGAGTGGGGTACATTAACGGGTAAAACGGATATACCACATACAGTTTCTTATACAAGTAGCGCGTAAACTTGTTCTGAACGCGCGTCGATGATGACTTTCATACTTTGCTTCTCTGTAAGCGTGCTCCAAACTTAAGCAAAAATTACAGTGGTTCTATTCTCTATGCACGGAAGTAACCTATTCATTCTTGACTTAAATACACTGAGGTTATTCAGGCTACCAGAAAACACAAATTTCGGCAGTGAATTCCACTCCTTAGTAACTGTGCGCACAACGAAAGTATTACCAAAACATTTTATTAAGCAAGCAATGGAAAACTTACAAACGTCTGAGACTACATTTTCGATGTCCTTTTTAAAGTAGACTTAAAACTATATTGCCAACTAATTTTAAAATAATGTTCTTTTTGGAGCACATTTTAGGGTAACCGTTTCATTTCTCTCATTTTGAAATTACACTTAGAGTGCTACATTTCGCTCTCAGTGAGTAATGTTAAACTATTGTTCTCAATGGAACCCTCTTTATCACGTCTGAATGTGGCCTTCCAGCGCATTTCATTTGCCGAAAACATTTTTAAGACATTATTTTTACATTTAAGAGCTTTTTTATTATTAAAGAATATGGTCTTTGTCCTTTTTCGGGTCAAAACACATTAAATACTCAAAAACTTTTTTGTTGGATGTTTTATGGAAGCACAATGCTACTTCAACACTTTATTGTAAATGAAAAACTCTGTTTGCAAGGTCTGTTACCTCTTCCACTTAACTATTGAATACATTTTGATGGCACTTAGCACTCGGGTAGACCATGTCCCAGAATATAACATAATAGTTTTCATCCCGGGAGTCTGTTTCCTTGAGGTAATTTTCGACTATCACGCGGCCAAAGCCGCTGGCAGAAGCTACTAGGAATATAAAAGTATGTATTACTGCCGTCATAAGCAAAAGGGATGTATCTACACAAAAGGGAGAATCGATTTTCGTCATTAAAAATATACCATTAGGTCGGAAATCGGTTACTTCGTTTTGTGTCAATACTTCCTTTTTTTTTTCATATTACGGTAGATTAGGTAGTGATTTTGTCTTGCGTTAAAATGTTTGTCCGAGCCTGCAGTTTTGGCAGCACTGACAGACATTGCTACATTAAACTGACAAAGAGATGTTATTCATGATATAAATATACCTACTACTAAGTATTCTATAAATCTTCGAAACTCTATTTCCTAAGCCATAACTGATTGAACGCACAGCTGTAACAATAAATACTGAGTTTAAGTAGTCATTATAAACGCAAATCTGCTGAATGCAAACTATTCTGACAAACTGTAGGTCTATTCACAAATGCTTTGCTAAAAGCCGCGAAAAAATTGACACCTTTGAGGGCTTTCAATAACATTGTACAATAAGAGCATGCACATAAAAGATAGTCACGTGTTACATAAATAGCCTTTTTAACTGACTTCAAAAAGGAACTTCTTTTTATATATTTTCTTTGAAGTGAAAACTTCTGTAGCGGCGTTAAATGCACTTTTCTTGGGATGGATATAAAAAAAACAAACTCGCGTCAAGACACGCGACCTGATCGAAAATTTGTAAAACGGATGCCACGTCAGGACACGTGACCTGATCGCACATTTGCACAGCGTTAATGTTCAAGTTTTCACTTCTGTCGGCACTTCCGGAGTGCAACCCGTTGTTTTTTTTAACCAACTTCCCAAAAAGGAGAAGGTTCTCAATTCGGTTGTATTTTTTTTTGTTTGTTAACTCATAACTCCGACAGTTATGAACCGATTTGAAAAATTATTTTTATCTGAAAGGATATACTTGCAGATTGGTCCCATTTAAATTTTATCAAAATCGGTTACGAAATTTGGATTTTAAATCGAAATAGCTGGAATTCGTCTACTTGAATGATGGTTTTATGTCATCCAAGTAATCGAAATTGCGTAATTTGCTTTTCTGCGATTTTGCAGTGGTGTTGTTAGTAAAGGTGTGCCGTGTGGGGTACCACTAAAAAGTGAAAATAAAAAACTTTTTACAAAAAAATACAACCGACTTCCAAAAAAAAAACACTTTAAAGTAAAAAATAACTTTAATTTCGGAATTCGGTGTCAAAATACGAAGAATCTAACAAAAACACCGACTTACGAAAAAAAAAGACGTTATTTTTTACTTTATACCGCGTGTATCTGACATCGACGCACAAACGATTTCCATGGGTCCAGGGCATGATTCTGGATTGGTCATGGTTGTGGTTCCCCAGTGTTGGAATTTTTCGTCGGTTCTTTTCTCATTTTTTAATTTTTTTCAAGAGTACCACAAATAGGTATCAGCTCAGCTGAGCTGATATCTATTTCTTTTTAGTGAAAGTAGTTAATTAATTATTTTTTTATTAAAAATCTCATTGGATTAGGTCAGAATAATGAGATGCTCATAAGAGCAGTCTAAAGTAAAAAAACCCTTGAAAAAAAATGAAAAAAATGAGAAAAAAGCCGACGAAAAATTCTAAGTCTAGGGTGTCCAGAATCATGCCCTGGACTCATGGAAATCGTTTGTGCGTCGATGTCAGTTAAACGCGGTATTGTTTTTCTTTTTATTTGGAAGTCGGTTTTTTTTTTTGAAAAAAGGTATTTTTTGAAGTGAAACTTCTTGGGCGGGTGACAATTCTTAAAAGACACGTTTTAGGCACATTTCATGACATAAGGTACAGGCAGGTTGCAGGTAATGGCAATGGCAAAGCTTACAGACGTTATTTTTAAAGTTGAAGCAGAGTTTCCATTGTCTCCGGCATCGAGTGTGCCCGCTAGCTATTCGAGGCCGTGGCATGCATTCTCAAAGCAAACACAATAAATAATGCATGAGCATCAAACACAAACGAACCGGCCGCCATTTTGTTTTATTTCCGCAACTGTCATTCCTGTTATAGTATGACGTCGGAAGAGGATTGGTGTGGAATACTAACAGCCGGTCTATTCTGTAGACATCCCACCGTGATCACTTAGGTGGAGTGAACGATAAGTGAGCTGTCATTCCATCTTATTTGTATAGTTTGACAGTTTACTTGTCGTTTGTCGTTCACTTCGCCTAAGTGTTCACTTTTTTTTTTACTTGATTTGGCTCTTGACTCTAGTCTTGGTCAGAGGTGACAGAGACAAAGTCTACGATGGAGCGAGCTTACCCAGAAGTAGCCTGTACACTGTAACTTTGAAAAGATTAGGGTTGTAAGCATTCGGAAACACAAACGCAGGCAAAGAGTTCCAGTCCTTTGCTGTGCGCATTATGAAAGACGCTTGGAAGCACTTAGTGTATGTTTACAGAATCGATCGGCTGTATAATATAGACTGTACACTTTACCTTAAAATTTTTACGACGCCCTTGTCGAGCTTCGACGAGCTCAAATTCGGGAAACCAGAAGGAACGAATAATCGATGAGACGGATGACGTTGCTGTTCGTATTTAGATTCACAGAAAAATATTTGTGATATGTGTGCTTAAAGTTGATAAATCTATACTAATATTATAAAGAGGTAACATTTGTTTGTAAGTTTGTAAGTTTGTATGTAGGGGGTAATCTCAGGAACTACTGGTCCGATTTGAAAAATTCTTTTAGTGTTAGATAGCCCATGTATCGAGGAAGGATATAGGCTACATAATTATCATCACGCTAAGACTAAAAGGAGCCGAGCATTAATGGAAAATGTGACGCAGACGAAGTTGCGTGGGTCAGCTAGTGTTCAATAAAATATCTATTGTAAACTTAGCTTCAGATCTTTCCTCCTTCTAAAGCATTTTCCTTACTTCATTTCTATTTTTATTTTCTAAGAAAGCATGAAGTTTGGGAACCTCTGGTATAGATTTTAGTTGTTTAAAATATATTATCACTAGCTGATGCTTTTATATATTTTTTTTATAAAATGTATTCTATGTTACTTCTTATACCTCCAAGAGTTTCATGATGATCAGTTAAGTGGTTTTTGCGTGAAAACGTAACAAACAAACTTACATTAACATTTATAATATTATAGTTGGCATGTAGATGTCTTTTACTAATGGGGTCTGCTTTCAATCTTAGCAAATACAGTTGAACACAATTTTTACAAGGAGCAATTGACTGTCTGAATTCACGACACATCTGAAATTTTAGGCCTTATTATACCAACCTAATTTAAATAATAGTACAATTATTTTCTGTAGTAATTGAGTGCTCTACAAATGGCCGTTTAAAAACCCAATGGAAACCTTGCTGATGCCATGATTGATTTTATGAAAACTAGCTTCTGCCACCGGCTTCGCCTGCGTGATCCCTAGGGAACGTATTCCCGGGATTAAAGTAGTCTATATGCTATTCCAAACTATAATCTATCTCTATTTCTTTCATCAAGACCCGTTCAGCCGTTCTGGCCTCATTGAGTAACAAACATCCAAACTTTCGCATTTGTAATATTAGTTAGATAAATATTGGTAAATCATTGCTTGTCTTGTCACACACGATCTTAAACACACTTTTAGCCATGTAATTTTCCTGGATACTTTCTGTTAGAAGGAATGGGAAGATTATCTCGGGCTTCTACTGACTGAAAATCCAATAGTATCACTACATAATTACATATTATAAAAACTTTTTACATAAAAATACAACCTACTTCCTAATAAAAAAAAAACACTGCAAAGTAAAAAATAACTTTAATTTCGGAAATCGGTGTCAAAATACGAAGAAACTAACAAAAACACCGATTTCCGAAATTTATGTAATTTTTTACTTTGTAATGTTATTTTTTATTTGGTAGTCGGTTGTATTTTTTTGTAAATAGTTTTTAGTGGAACCCCACACCTAACAACACCACTGCAAAATCGCAGAAAAGCAAAATACGCAATTTCAATTACTTGGATGACTAACCATCATACAAGTTAACGAATTCCAGCTACTTCGATTTAAAATCCAAACTTCGTAACCGATTTTGATAAAAAATGGGACCAATCTGCAAGTATATTCTCTCAGATAACACAATAATTTTTAAAATCGGTTCATGATTGACGGAGTTATGAGGTAACAAACATAAAAAAAACATACAACCGAATTGAGAACCTCCTCCTTTTTGGAAAGGCAATTAAAAACAAAGTCCGCGTCTGTCTGTTGGCGATAAACTTAAAAACTTCTGCACCGATTTTCAATCGTTCGTTTTTACCAATGGACAGTGTGGTTCTTGAGGAAGGTTTTAGTACAAAATTTGTGAAGCAGGCGAAGCCGCGGACATCAGCTAAGTACCTACAGTATAATCCTAAAAAACTGCAATTACGACAAATCTCTCTCGCAACAGTTTTAAATCTTCCACATTACAGCCCAGACATACAAGAAAACAAACCGAAAAACTACGAACTTTATTCTGTCTGTAGATTCTAATTTTAAAAACCCAAATATTGTGGTACAGACGTCAGACCAACTGTACTCTATGAAGGACAAACAATGCTTAGTATCTTCATAGAATGAGAATATTTGTACTGGAAATAGTACATGCTATCGTGGTTCGTAGTATCGGATTTACGATTGTTTCTCGAGAACTATCAGCTGTCAATCAATTCGACAATGATAGTTTGTACGTCTGGTCGGTTTGTTGCAGACTGTGTTTATGTGTCCGGGATACAGACGTACCTACTGTATTGGTGCTGATATAAAACTGGAATATGGACTATTGTTTAAGCATAGAGCTGACTTTTGAGTGCTCATTCATCATCATATCAGCCAATCGCCGTTCACTGCTGAAGGTAAGACTCCCTCAAATAGCGCCAACCATCCCGGTCTTGAGCAGTCTGTATCCAAACGCTGCCAGCCACCTACATTAAATCATCGGTCCATCGTGCCGCAGGGTGTCACCACGTTTGCCCATACGCGGTCTCCACTCTATCTAACACATGTCTGCTCCATCGTCCGTCTGTCCTTCTACAGACATGGCCGGCCCACTTCCACACTCTCATGCTGATTCTACACGTAATGTCAGCTCAATGCTTATTACGTTGTATTAAAGCTTGCAGCTAGGCGTAACGTGATGCAACAACATGTTTCATATACTTGTTCTGTCCGTACAGTGAACGCAAGTTGCGTGGATTGCCAAATTCGAAACTTAAAGAACAACGAAAAACGTTGCAAAGAGTATCGAGCCCGATTCTGATGAAAACTAAAACTGCATCGTTGAATACTTGAAAAATAGGTATAACTGGGAATCGAACCGGTTGATTGTATAGACTCATTCTCTTTTGAATTGTATAATTTTACTCATAAATTATTTCGTTACGAATGTAACCATGATTTTGTAAACAATGACAACTGGTTTAAAAGAGTGTCCATGGAGTTTCTTGCGTGTTTTTCTCCACAGGATCTACTCTTTGGAACGTGCAACTGCCGCGCTGGAGACGGGGTCGGTGGGTGTGTGACTAACAGACCTTGACTATTCAATAGTGCCTGTAACTGGTCTATTTGAAGTAAAGGATTTTGTATTTTGATTTTGAAAATAATAATAATTATAATGCGTATTAATTATTGAATATTCGCGCTTCTGTGTGCTAGCTATGCGGTCGCCATTTTTTAATACTATTCTGTCTAATTCAGTCTGCTTGGAAGTTATAGTATTGACAAGTGCAAAAGTCAAAAAACTTTTACAAAAAATATACAACCGACTTCCAAATTTAAACAACACTACAAAGTAAAAAATAACTTTAATTTGGGAAGTCGGTGTTTTTGTTCGTTTCTTCGTTTTTTGATTTGGAAGTCGGTTGTATTTTTTTTGTAAAAAGTTTAGTGGTACCTACCCCACACCTAACAACACCACTGCAAAATCGCAGAAAAGCAAAATACGCAATTTCGATTACTTGGATGACATAAATCATCATCCAAGCAAACGAATTCCAGCTATTTCGATTTTAAATCCAAAATTCGCAACCCATTTTGATAAAATTTTAATGGGCCATCCGAAAGTATATCCTTTCAAATCGGTTCATAATTGACGAAGTTGTGAGGTAACAAACATAAAAAAACATGCATCCTTTTGGGAAGTCCGTTAAAAATAGACTTAAATGCTATTGTAATCTATGTCAGTTTGCCATTTTCACTTGTCAATTTAGTCTCAGGGATTAAAAACACACACTTTAGTTCGAGAAACGTAGCTCTTGACTACCACTACCAATATTGTTTTGACAAGCTTACCTACTGTCATTGTTAGTTGATTGATCAGGCGATTGGATAGCGAAGTGTGTGTAAAGCCATCATTGTGATAAGTCTAAGCTCCCGTCACAGCTTACAGTGGTCTCCTCTTACTATCTCCGTTAGCTTTGCAAGCACGATTCTTCATTGTGTATTGTTTGTTACTTATCGCGGGTAAACTAATTAACTTTCTCCTTTCCTTGGCGCTCTTTTATGGAGTTTCTTTACTGATCGTTGTAGCCTTTTACTAGGTCCTTTTTTTGGGAAAAAACGGAACCCTTCTAGGATTACTTTGTTGTCCGTCCGTCTGTCTGTCAAGACTTTTACTCAGGAACGCGTGGAGATATCGAGTTCGAATTAAAACCATGCAGGTTTACTCAAGCAAGCAAAAAGCTGTGATAAATCAAACTTTTATGTTAACGTAAAAAAAGTTACAGTTAAAAAAGGATATTTCAAAACTCTCAAGGGAATTAAATTTATAGGGTCGTTTTCGTTAACCTAGAACTGTGAAATTTTTAAAGTGATACCGTCTTTTACTACATGTAAGGCAAACATCTGAAAACTATACATTTGTTATGAAATCAAAAAATATAGTCTCTACTTTACTTTTTACAAAAAATACAATCGACTTCCTTAAAAAAAAACACTACAAAGTAAAAAATAACTTTAATTTCGGAAGTCGGTGTTTTTGTTAGTTTCTTCGTATTTTTTAAAAAAACATGTATTAATTTTATAATAATAAATTAAAATGCCACCGGTTAAAGTCCGCATCTATATCATTCCCGCACTCGTCAGCATGCACAAGTTACAACCCTTAAAACGTATATGAGAGCAGCATGACCATATAACTACCTCATAACCCATCACTCCTAAATCTCTAAATCCGTCTTTTTTTATATTTGTGATGGGTTTGCTCTTGACCTTAGTCTTGGTCAGAAATGACAGAGACAAAGTCTACGATGGAGCGAGCTTACCCAGAAGGAGCCTGTTCACTCTAACTTTCATATTCTAACCGTCTATTGTTATTCTCAGTTTACGTTCCACGTCTGCGTTGTGTCAGCCATGTTCGTTGTCAATGTTCAGGCGCGGGCGGCAGGTATTGACTTCAATGCCGCACAGTCGCGTTTGAACATCAAACAATTCTTGTTTGTAATTTTGTAGTTTTTATTTCGGATTTAGCGTATTCTTTTTGTTACGTAAGCGAATTGTGTAAAGGGTTTTGTTCAGTTAGTGAAATCATTTTAATCCTTTGAAGCTACAATAAAACTGTTTTCAAATAGAACGAATGGAAGATTTGTATACACACAAACTATAGACTTAAACTAAAATTCTTTAACGATAATATTAGAGTTAGAAGTTCACAGCTATAAATAGGCCTCTCAAAATGGTATTCAGTTATCCTCATCCAGACTTAAAAATTGCATAATTTAATTCTACCAAGCCCATTCCATCTTCGCACCACAAGACGTAGGTACAGCGACGCGCCACCGGTATATGGTGGACATCCCACAGATTCACCACGCACAAAATGCTATAGAAAACATTCATTGTGCGTATAGCTAAGGATTGGAATTCCCTGCCTGAGGATGTGTTTCGTTAGAGCTACAATTTGGGAGTCTATAAGTCAAGAGTGAATGGGATTCTAGGCAAGCGTGCTCC
The DNA here is from genome assembly GCA_963859965.1 of Ceramica pisi. Classification (NCBI taxonomy): domain Eukaryota; kingdom Metazoa; phylum Arthropoda; class Insecta; order Lepidoptera; family Noctuidae; genus Ceramica; species Ceramica pisi. The sequence continues at coordinate 4,921,846 of OY982530.1, forward strand.
ATCTTAGACCGCATCATCGCTTAACATCAAATGAGATAGTGGTAAAACGTATGCCTATCAATAGTAAAAATAAAAATTCACGAATGGTCTTTTTGGGCGGATGTCTTCTTTCATCATACCTGCCAATTCTTGGTCTAAGGAATAGTCTGCTCCAAAGGTCTTCGGTCCAGTAAAACTTGAAATTAGAGTTAAAGCTAATCATATTTAAGGAGACGTTGATATTAATCTTCGACGTACATGGCCCATGTACGTTTACATTTATGATTCTTTTGAAATATGTACCTATGAATTAGCCAGTGCCTACGCACTGCTTAAATATTCAAAGCAAACATCGCTCCAAGGGAGAATTATATGAGTCACTTCAAATGAAATGGAAAGTTACCTTTCCGTGAATCACCTAACAATTATGTTTTGTATTCACAGTGAACACGTAAGCTTTTTTGTAGTCCTCATAGAAAGTACTGGCACTTTGGACTGTGGCTATAAAATATGATAGCCTTATAAAAAAACTCTCTAGACAGCACTTCAATCTTAAAACAAATGACACTCAACAGTATTCATTACGTTGATGTGTTGTCAAAACATAAAACGACACTATTAGCACTAATTGTGTTTGTTGGAATTTAATTGTAAAGATGGGTTTCTACTTTGTGTTTTTGAAATAACTGAAAACCTGAAAACGGGTCGTTGTACGCAACATGTCAAGAACAATTTATTTTTACAAAAAGACAGCACTCCACAAAAAGGCACGTTAAGCGATTGGTCCGGGCTGTCATTTGTAGATCTTTGTACAGTCTTACGTAAAAATAGTCTAAGCTTAGACTCTAAAGCTAGAAAATCAGACACTAGTCTTGGCAAGTTACACAAGTCGTGTTGTGTGTGTTGTCGTGTATCTTGTGATTTTATCAATATTTAATTAAGTCCCTTGTATATTTACCTTCGTCCGTGTGTAGAGCATTTAATACCGTTATATCGTTACCGCAATTTCGCGAATTTCATGCTATTTTGCAGTACCGCAAAAGCCAGAGCGAACTAGCATTTGTTTGTAGTCTTACTCAGTCTCAGTCTCACATGCAACTACTCGCAAGACGGACAAATGAGTCATTTGCCTGTCCTATGATGAGGTAGACGGATGTCCCGACCAGCACAGTGTTATAGATATTGATAATGATATACCATTAACGAATCCGACGTCACAAACCAGTGTAAATCAACTTGCATTCTCGACATCATCTATTCTGTGTCTTAAAGATAAAGTTAATAAAGCAGCTAAACTCAGGTGAGAATTAACAACTACACTACACTCAGAAGCATCAATTCCAATCCTAGGTTAGATTTGATACTGAATAAGAGATGGTTTTACATGAAACTGGAGAAACAAGAGGTAAATTTCTGAAGACTGTATAGGACTATCGGCTAAGCATTGCACCAACGAGTGTAGAAGCTGAGAGAGCATTATCGGTTGCTGGATACATCACTACATATTATAAAATAAAGTCCTCCGCTGCGTCTGTCTGTCTTTTCGCGATATACTCAGAAACAACATTCTGTAGTCTTATTTTAACCCACCATTTAATGATTTACTAATACATATCCGATACCCAGCAAATGCCGAGATAATTACGCTTTCGGTATGCGCACGCTCGGCACAATCATGTCTCTACTGTTATTTGTGTTTAGCTTGTCTTTGTTGCTGTACGTCTGTGTCAGTGCTGAATAAATGTTTTCTATTCTGTTCAATTTCTTAAGGACAGAAAGGTTTGTTAAGGACAGAAAGGCAGTCGCTCTATACCAAATACTGATGGTCTAAAAAGGCCACCTTAGTAGAATCAGAAAGCACATCACGCCACCCGTCTCTGTCAAATTTTTTCAATCAATCTTGAACCTAATGCTTTAGCGATAAAGATGAAAATTCCGCTAAAATGGGCTTTTTAGTCTCGCTGCATGGTACTCATTCGGTTATAACTTGGATCCGACCGCAACACAGTTGGGAAACACAGTTACTTCTAGGCAAGGGTTTCTTTCTTTCTTTCTTACAGCAACGCTTGCCGAGGTTGGTCTGTGGATGGGTGACCATCTTAACATACCGAGTTTCCTCCGTGCCTGGTATTCAGCTGAATCCGATTTGACTGGTAGCCGTCCCCAATATAGTTGGGAAAAGGCTAGGCAGATGATGAGTATATAGCTCACAGCACAACAATATCGCGCACCATACATTGTCCATAATATATAGTACAGTACAGTGTGAACGTGTCCATAACAATGTATGGTGGGCGATATTGCTGTGCTAAGAGCTACATACTATATGCTACTATATTATAGCGTAGTCTGAAAGCAGCTTGAGATAGTGGTAAAACTCGTGCCTATCAAAAAAATAAAACTTAACAGTTGACTTTAAAACTATGGTTCAATACTAACTCTTCCTAACAACTATGGTATGTTAGGTACGTTTTTTGACATACCCAACCAAACACCATTATCGATTCGGCCATACCGAAACACTACGTGGGTAGGTGTAAACAATTACGGCCGGCTTTTAATATGGCGTCTACAAACAGTCTATAAAATTCTTTATAGCCCGAAGCCAAGCCGTAGTAAACGCTACAACCACAGGCGCACATCTGGTTGGTTTTAGCTTAATCTTTAACTAATGTTATAGGGGTAATATTGTTCGTTTATATGTTTATAATGTTTGTGAAGTAATGTCTGAAAGTATTTAGTTAATTATGAAAATGATTTCACTGATAGAATGCTACACTACACTGTAAGGGACTATGCTCACACTTATTCAGCTCTATTCAGCTTATGCCCATAGAAAACAACATTTTTTGCATCCGTTCAGCTTTCCGCATCTATTCAGCTTTCGTGACAAACAAGTATAAAAAAATGAGGACAAATGTGTTATTATCATACGAGTTCAGCGATGTTCTGCCGCTGCCGCCTTCTCATTCTTACGACGCTGTACGCGGCTGATAGAAGCGAACCAAGAAGAAGAAGAAGAAGTGACCAAAATCGTTCAGCGAAACGCGAATGGAGCTGAATAAGTGTGAGTAGTCCCTAAATAAGCGAAAGAAAGAAAATGTGTATATGTGACGCATATTTTCTCAGTTTGTTTAATTTATTTTTTCGTTTTCTGAAAGGAAACCTGATACTAAACCTCCACTGCTCGCCTGTATATCATGAACCGTAATGGGAAGGTCATATACCTTTAGACAGTTGAAATTCTGACAGAGTTTACTATTTATTGTGCCGCTATATCTATACTAATATTATATAGCAGAAGAGTTTGTTTGTTTGGTTGAACGCGCTAATCTCAGGAACTACTGGTCCGATTTGAAAAATTCTTTCAATGTTAGATAACCCATTTATCGAGGAAGGCTATAAACTATATATATATATATATCATTACGCTAAGTCAAATAGGAGCGGAGCATTAAAGGAAAATGTGACGCAGACGAAGTTGCGCGGGTCAGCTAGTCAACAAATAAAAGAAAGTCCGTACAATTTTTTCGGTTTCGATCTGACTTGGACTATGTCAGTTTTTATGGGCCGCGTTCTGGCGCAAATAAACTCTTAATTTCCTGCCTATTTCGGATTCCGTACCCAAGAGGTAACCAACGGAACCTGTCTGTCAGCGGGCTGTATCTCAAAAACCGTAATAGGTTGACAGTTAAATGTTCACAGATTGTGTATTTCTATTGCCGCTATAACAACAAATATTAAAACTTAAGGTTTATGGTACGGAACCCTTCGTGTGCGAGTCCGACTCGCACTTGGCCGGTTCTTTTTCTTTTTATTGAGTGCGACTTTTCATCCCGTAACACTCCTTGTTTGGTTCCTATAGCGTAGACCACGTGAACAAAACCACGGCAAAAACCTAGCCTTTGATGGTGTAATTAATGTGCATTGTTAACATTTTAACGCACATTCCGAGGGTATAAAATTCTTCAAAGTTAATTGTCGTGTCTATTTTCTACTGGTCTTCTGTTTGAAGGTTGAGGCTGAACTATTTTGGTCCTTGGAGACTGGTGTCGTTAATTGGGGAATTCGACTTTGTGTCTCGCTGAATTAGATGGCTCGTTGACAGCTATTGCTATGCAATTGCTGTGGCGACGAAAAATAACCTGACAGCATAAAAAATCACGTTTACCTAGAAAATAAAGTTTACTGAAAATATAAAAAAACGGCCAAGTGCGAGCCGTACTCGCGCACTGAGGGTTCCGTACAAACCAGTAGGTATAATATTATAAGCAGAAGTTGCGATTTATGATTTATGACGTATTAAAAAAAAAACTACTTACTAGATCTCGTTCAAACTAATATTCGCTGGTAGTTTACATGGTAATGTACATCATATATTTTTTTTTAGTTGTATCATTCTCTTATTTTAGAAGTTAAGGGGGGGGGGGACACATTTTACCACTTTAGAAGTGTCTCTCGCGCAAAGTATTCAGTTTAGAAAAAAATGATATTTGAAACCTCAATATCATTTTTGAAGACCTATCCATAGATCCCCAAACGTATGGGTGCGATGAAATAAAAAAAATTGAGTATCGGTTCCAAGTATGGGACACTAAATCTATCGTTAATTTTCTAATTTTGTATGAAAATCTTTATGCGGTTCACGGAATACATGTACTTACCAAATTTTAACAGCATAGTTCTTATAGTTTCGGAGAAAAGTGGCTGTGACATACGGACGAACAGGCAGACAGACAGTCAGACATGACGAATCTGTAAGGGTTCCGTTTTTGTCATTTGGCTACGGAACCCTAAAAATGACACTTCCTAAATCATAAGATGCAAGTGAGTGTCGCAAGCTATCACTCAAAACAAACGGAGCTTCTGGTTCGATTTATCGTTTTCGTTTTATTCTTAGTAGTACATCCATTTAGTTCGTCCCATAATAATAAAATAAGAAATATAAAATGTTACGTTCATAATTATTTTGCGTTTGTAAAACGGTCGATTACGTAGTTTATTTCTAACGTCGCATCGTGCAAGCAAAACCTTTCCACAACATATTACTTACAAGGTAACTTTATATAACCGAGGAACTCGTGGCTTAAGAAAAACAGGTATATGGTTATATGGATTTTTTCTCATCCTCCTTTCCTGTCTACTGTTATGCTATGTTTTACTCTATTTTAACAGACTTCAAAAAGGAAGAGCTTCTCAATTCTGTTGTATTTTTATATGCTTGTCACCTCATAACTCCGTCATTGTTGTTTTATATGAAAGTATATACTTTCTGATTGGTCCTATAGAAATTTCATCATTGTTTAGTAGTTTGGTTTTTAAATCAAAATAGCTAATTGCATATTTTGCTTTCCTGCGACTTTCCAGTACTGTTGTTAGGTGTGGGGTACCACTCTCTCTCTCTGGAGTCGGTCCCTCATGTCCGAGAATCGTGGTCAGCATCAAGGTTGCATCTGGAGTGGATGTCTCCACCGGTGTCTGTCCAGCGCGTCTCTTACAACTGAGTAGAATTTAGAGGTCGATGAGTTCTTCACTTGATCGGTCCATCTTGTTGGTGAACAACCGCGCGATCTTTTGCCTTCGGTGTTCCCAACCACGATCAGTTTCTCAAGGTTTTCGTCGCCTCTGCGCATTGTGTGGCCGAAATAGGAAATAATGCGGGGTACCACTAAAAAGTGAAAAATAAAAAATCTTTTATACAAAAAAATACAACTGGTTTCCAAATAAAACACTTCAAATTACAAAATAATCTGAATTTCAAAAGTCGGTGTTTTTCGGTATTTCTTCGTATTTTCTTTCCTCCACATCATGACAAAAGTAAAAATTTCGTAATATCTCGACCTATGAGATGCACTGTTAATATACGCTTTTAAATTTGACTAATTTAGTACTTTTTTTTGTTTCAGGTAAGTCAACATTGTATCTTATTCTGCACTCCGAAATCTTTCTTGAAAACGTAAGAAACAAACTGTATTTTTCTACTTTTTCTCATCACTGATCCTTGAAAAGCTCGTGGCTAAATAATAAAGCTGCACGGTTCGATCTTCAAAATTACTTGTCCCTGGATGGGTGACCATCTTAATATAAAGAGTTTCCTCCATGCCTCAGAAAGCACGTTAAGCCGTTGCTGCTTTCATTTGTAGATCTTTGGCAGTCGTCACGGATTATCAGAACATCCGACTCCAGTTCTTCCTAAGAACTACCTTGTTACCCAGTTTAAGGGTTGTGGAGGTTTGGCAGCCGCTCCACGTCAAATACTAGTATTCAGCTGAATCCAGTTTTGCTGGAAGTCAGCTTACATTACATTTTTTCGGGTTTTACGCATAAAGTCTATGAGCCAGTCGATTTTTTTTTCGCGATTTGTGTCTCATAGTGAAAATTGTTTATAATTCAGAGTACAAGTAAAATCCCGATATTGAAGGAAGTGTATTAAACAAGACTGCCATAAAATAATTCTTTTTACAACAAGTTTCTTTTCAAACTTAATTATGGTTTCAAATTTGAAACTCATTTTTCTTTTAAATTAAAAAGTAACTACAGTTAAAGTAGGCCTGTTTCAATTCTTCTCATGGAGACGGTTGAAACATGCGTAATAATACGTTATTTCAACTTTCGTTACAGGCAAAAGGATGATTTGTTTGTTATCAAAATAACATTTTGATTACGTGGTTGATGAATGGGATATTACGTTTTAATTTTGTAAAAATTATTTAATTTAGATTTTTTTTTGTTTTTATTTTTTTAATTAAGTTACATAAGTAAAATTGTTGTATTAAACAGTTAAGTAGTTTTTATTATTTTTAGTAGTCAAAAATTTTTTTAAGTCTTTCATTTATTTAAACTTTTCTCACAAAAAGGTAGGAAGGCGGACTGCATTCTCTACCAGTTAACCAAGTGGTGAAGAGATTAGATGGCAGGTGATGTCTTTGAGAGGAACAATGATAAAAAAAATAATAATAAAAGGATATCATAATGATAAATAGAATGGGTACACAGTATATAAATAAGTTATAAACTTATAATACACATAAATACATATTTACTGTTATATAAACCTATACTATCTTGGTTAACTGGTATGCTACTGTGTCCCAAGAACTGTTATTCGACGAGAGGTACGCGCACGTCCTCTTTTTGCTGTGTCCCATTGCCGCACCAATGCTGGTCTGCGGGCGCCTCTACGTCGCTTGAGCAAACACTATAATGACTTTTGTTCAGAAACTACAGAATTAGACTTATTTTCAGTGTCAGCAAATAGATTTCGTTCTACTTTGTTAAAGAAACTTAAGGATTCCGATATATAGTTATTTGATCAGTCTTGTAGTCTTACTCGCATAGATTGTTCATTAGTATAGTCTTATGAATTGTATATGCTGTGGATAACGGTGTGAGTTTCACATTTGTAATATGTTTGTTTGTATTATTTGCGCAGATATAATGTGTTACTGTTTGTTTGTCCCAAATAAATAAATAGAATGCCTCTACCAGTTAACCAAGAGTGGTGAAGAGATTAGATGGCAGGTGATGTCTTTGAGAGGAACAATGATAAAAGAAATAATAATAAAAGGATATCATAATGATAAATAGAATGGGTACACAGTACATAAATAAGTTATAAACTTATAATACACATAAATACATATTTACTGTTATATAAACCTATACTATATTTTTAAGTCTTTTGACTGTTGAAAGCAATAATATCTAAAACTATACAATGGTTTAAACGGCAAAGTTTAGGTGTTTACACCTAAACTTATATTCATGAAAGTTTTGTGTAAATTTCTGCTCCGCAAATTATAAAAATATATAGGTATACAAATATTACATTGGAATAGAATAGAACAAAATATAAGTTACAGAAAAAATAGCTGCGGAAAAAATACCTACCTACATGACACTCAACGTATTCTGCTTAATTGCGATAAAACGCCATAGAAATTCTTTCATAAATAAAAAACCGAATCGTTTCACTCTCCGAATTCAAGTCCCATCATTTCCAAAAGAGACAGCGCCATCATTAGATAGTTCTATCTCGCTCTCCCAACAAAATGGTTTAACGATATGGTTCAATGGTCCTTGTGGTCCTAGCTTTTAATAGGTTGGTCCCAGCTATATAAAACGGAATATTTATAACTCGTATCGTCCCATTTGGGGCCGCCATCAATATTATAGGAGAGTTTATTGTTGTTTTATTTAGTTTACGTAAGAGATGACCGCATTAAGTCCTATAAAGTTTAAAATAAACGATCGCTAGCTTTGTTATTGGTCCTTGTTGTTAGGCAGATATTTCCTTAGGCTCAGATTCTGTAACGAAAATTAAGATAGTATCATAAATGTCAATAGTCAAATGTGCATCAACAGTATTATTAGTTGTAAAACATTTAAGCACGGTTAAAGTTTAACTACCCATCTTTTCATCTGAAACTCTATCAATATGAAAAAAAAAAACATCTAATGAGGTTGGTCCTTTGACTTGCAAAAACTACTCACAAAATGGACCCACACCACAGCGTACACTATAAAGTACTAATTTTGAAGACAAAACAGGCTTATCATAACAGCGTCAATCAATCAATCAAATTTTCTTTATTAGGCCGCCAAGTCCCAATATTATATATTACTAGCTGTCCCCCGCGGCTTCGCTCCCGTCAACTACAACTTTTAATTTTTTTTTTGCTTTTAAACCTTCCCTGTATTCAGGCAAACTAAACAAAAAAAGAATTACCGGAATCGGCCCAGCCGTTGTCGAGTTTTAGCGAGACTAACGAACAGCAATTCATTTTTATATATAAGACTAGCTGTCATAAGTCATAAGTCATTATTTTATTCATTTGTTTAACATAGGTACAGTTATAGTTGTAAATGGTCCTCCGTGGCTTCGCTCCCGTCAACTTGCTACCCTACCTACCCATCTTTTGGCTTTTAAACCTTCCCTGTATTCAGGCGAACTAAACAAAAAAATAATAACCGAAATCGGCCCAGCCGTTCTCGAGTTTTAGCGAGAGTAACGAACAGCAATTCATTTTTATATATAGATTATTATTTATTTTATATCTGGAAAATAAATCATTTCATTTCATTCAAGTAAAATTGAAACATGCAATAATAAATATAACATTTCAAATTACAAAATTTAAACTCAATTTAATATAATCCATTAAAAAAGCACTATCCAAAAACAATTTATGAAATAACAGAAGGTGAGGATCCGAGGACCTGCATAAATACAGCATCAAATAACCGTTTGGACGAGGGGTTCACCCTGAAGTAGTTTAGGAAGCCATTCCTTGGATGACCATTACAAAGGGTCCGATGGTCATGATTCTATGAATAAGATAGTATCTGTAAATATCTTAATATTTTTCCTCTAACATTCAATTTTCCGTCTCAGAGTTTTTTGGAGTCATCGTTTTGTTTTTAAGTTATGGGACTTGAGAGGTATTCCAATCGATAGATCTCGAATTTATACACTAGATGGCATTAAAAGTCAAATTTCGTGTTTTTTGGAGTTACGCAGTTTGAAAATTAGACTGACGATATTCAACATGAAACAAGTACGGTGATAAAAAATAGCATTCCAAAAACTATGTCTAGGGACTAAAAAGGCCACTTTAGGAGAATCATACTACAATTATCAACAACTAGCTGACCCACGCAACTTCGTCTGCGTCACATTTTCCATTAATGCTCGGCTCCTTTTAGTCTAGCGTGATAATAGCCTATAGCCTTCCTCGATAAATGGGCTATCTAATACTGAAAGATTTTTTCAAATCGGACCAGTAGTTCCTGAGATTACCCCCTACATACAAACTTACAAACAAATGTTACCTCTTTATAATATTAGTATAGATTAAGTATAGAAGTATAGATTTGTCAAATTTCATTTTCATCTTCTTCGCTAAAGTATTAGCTTCAAGGCTGATTGGGAAAAATTGACAATGACGGGTAGCGCGATTTGATTTCCGATCCTTTTTAGACCCGCGGTGCCTCAAAAGTTCCAATTCAGCGACATATCAGACAGACATGCTGTGGGATTGATGGACCATAATCTTCACTACTCGTTACCTCCTACACTATCCCATCAGAATACCCCACAAACGAGCCCAAATTAAAATGTATACAGTCTAACAAATTCCCCACTTTTTCAGCGTTACAAAGGCAGTAAATGTACGCGGGGACGTCAATTGATGGCCTCCCCGTGACCCGACGAATTGATTACAGACTTCAATATTGCGCAGGCGATGTTCCTCGTTTGATAAAGTACTCTGTGGTTAACTTGGCTTGGCAATTTTGGTCTGTTTTATCTTTCATCAGCGTGTATTCAAAATGAATGGTGTAAATATAGGGTGGTTTGTTCGTGTGTGAATATGTCGTCGGCGATGTGAAGAGGTGTCTGATGGTGATTGGCTTAGTAAAATAAAATGGTGGGCCACTGAACTTGTTATTTTCTTGTTCAAATAATTGTTTAACTTTACACACATCCTCAAAATAAAGTAAATTAGTAGAGAAGTCTTTTCTGTGAAATACATTTTCGTCAAAATATAATTGACTAGCTATTACCACGGCATCGCTCTCATAGCCTATCCTATGGGAGATTTGCATTTTAAATAAAAAGATAAAAAAAAACTTTTTACAAAAAAAAATACAACCGACTTCCAAAAAAAAACACTACAAAGTAAAAAATAACTTTAATTTCGGAAGTCGGTGTCAAAATACGAAGAAAGTAACAAAAACACCGAATTCTGAAATTAAAGTTATTTTTTACTTTGTAGTGTTTTTTTTGGAAGTCGGTTGTATTTTTTTTTTGTAAAAAGTTTTTTTATTTGTAAAAAGTTTTTTTATTTTTCACTTTTTAGTGGTGCCCCACACCTAACAACACCACTGAAAAATCGCAGAAAAGCAAATACGCAATTTCGATTATCAAAGAATCATCTAAATAGTCAAATTCCAGCTATTTCGATTTAAAATCCAAAGTTCGTTACCGATTTTGATATGATTTAAATAGGACCAATCTGCAAGTATAACCTTTCAGATAAAAAAAGAATTTTTCAAATCGGTTCATAATTGTCGGAGTTATGAGGTAACAAAAATTAAAAAAAAAAAAAAAACATTCAACCGAATTGAGAACCTCCTCCTTTTCGGGAAGTCGGTTAAAAAAATATAAAAATCTGTCAAGCCTTGTCGGAGTAGTTCGATAACAAACACCGCCGTGACACGAGATTGTTATAGTATTTTAATTAATATAAATCTTAGAAGGAAAAAACAGGATAAGCGGAAAAAGCTAGTATAGTGTATAAACCAATTTCACCTCTACGTAACTAAACCAAATAATAAAGAAATGTGAGTTTATTTTTAAAACTGCCAGATATATTCTAGCCAATCCGACACCCGTTAGCAAACTGCATTAACCAATCACGCTCGCCCACGCGTCGTTACACAGCTTCTTATTAGTCGTGACACTTTTTCTGGCAATCGGGGTTCAAATTATGTATTTTTTCCTCGATATGGATGGCTGTTAATCTACTTTGCTAAAAATAACCAACGCTAACAAAGAAAAAAACATTTGAAAGTAGTGCACGTGTTTGCAGTTTTTTGTACGTTTGTGTCAAATATACTGACTGTGTAGTTGATTATATGTGCCACGTCGATCACTTTGTATGATATGCGTGTTTTGAAAAACGAATGTATAAGAAAAACGAATAAAAAAACTTTATCACGTTTTTATTCTAATGCAGAAAATAAGTAAGTACTTACTGACATAAAAAAAAATAGCAAAGAACATTAAATTTAAATGGTTTTTTAATTTAACTACAGACAATTAGGTTTATTTTAATTAATAACTAACATTTATAATAGAAACTTGAACTACAAACTGTTGAAAAAATCCTAATCATAAAAGTACAGAAGAAATCTATTCCGCTCCAAGAAATACGTTGAGAGGCTCTTCATAACGCGTTTCAAGTTGAAAATTCTCGCTTTCTGTACCATTCGTATCTAGACGTTAATGGAGGAAATAAATTGGTTTCTGATCGGCCTGTCGCTTGCCGGAGAGCTCGCCACGTGCCGGGGCTCTAAGCCGGTCGAAGAGTCTCAGACGTGTCAGAGCTCTTCCCTTCACGCTGGGATCGTTAGCGCGTTATTAGATGTCAAATTGAAGGGTGTCTGAGTAGTGAAAGTGTTCGTATTGTGTCTTTGTGTGTGAGTGAGTTTGTGATAGGTGGCTGGTTTGTAAAAGTTGATATGGTTGTAGTTTTATAGTAAACTAAAATTGTTATTGTACGGTTGTGGTTTACTACGGTACGGCATGGTAAACTGATATTTTGATGAGGTTACTGTTTGTTTATTTGTGAAAGGTATTCTCTGAAGGTAGTGTTTTTATCGATGGCTAGCGTAGGCTACTTGGCAATGATGTAGCTATTTTGAAGAGGTAATACTGTATGTTTATTGGACAAAGGTATTCTCCGAAGGTAGCTTTTTTATCGATGGATAGCGCAGGCTGCTTGGCAATGGTGTTGCTTTCTATAGGTGAAAGAGTAATCGAAAGGGTTAAACAGGCCCTTCTTTTACACTGAGCACTGTGGGCACTGGCCCAGGGCCCCGAAATCAATGTGGCCCCCATAGATTCTAGCAGATTCCGGTAACTTATTATATAATAATACTAGCTGACACACGCAACTTCGTCTGCGTAACATTTTCCATTATTGCTCCGCTCCTAAAATAGACTAAAGTCTTAGCGTGATGATATATAGCCTACAGCCTTCCTCGATAAATGGGCTATCTAACACAGAAATAATTTTTCAAATCGTACCAGTAGTTCCTGAGATTAGTGCGTTCCACCAAACAAACAAACAAACTCTTCTGCTTTATAATATTAGTATAGATGAAACGAATTCAAGCGAAAACCCTGACGTCGTGTGATGTGCTGAAAGATAGACTAAACAACTGAGTGACGATTTTTTTAACATTTGAGATGGGTGTGCTCTTGACTCTAGCCTAGGTCAGTGTTAACAGAGAAAAAGTCGACGCTGGAGTGAGCTTACCCAGAAGAAACCTGGTCACTCTAACCTTTGCTCATTTATCTAAAAGGATATCTCTTCATTCAACATGTATAGAAAGAAGGGGCCCATTATTCTAATGAGTATGAGAACCTATAGTACCCGACACGAGAAGCTATAAACTGTGTAAACAAAGAACTTCTACTAAATTACGTAGCGAAAAAAAATAATCCCAAATTAAATCTACTCAAAGTAACATACGTGTTATACGAAACTAACAAGCAATTTCACTTGGTCGGGTTATATTTGATCGATATAAAGCGTTGTCGTCTAATGTTTTGTGGTACTGGAATGAGTCTGACTCATGGAACATACAATTGAATGTGTGTTTATAAAACTTATACCTTCTCGTGGCGGAGGTTTGATTTCTCGATTCGGAAAAGTGTTTTTGGAATTTTCCATCTGGAATGTCTTAGTAGCAGAATGGAGACTAGATTTCTGTGATGGCAATAGGCTCGCTTCTTATTACATGGGATTTTAACATAGGGCTGCATTTCCACCAGCGATGTGCGAGGATTCTCATCGAGATATGTGTTTGTTAAGAAAAAATAGAAACACTTCAATTACCTGGCCTCGGTAAGCGCAAGCGATTCTATTGATTCTTAACAAAAACAGCTCTCGCTACGCATCCTTGGACCATCCCGTTCCATCAACGAACCACCATCATGGTGGACAAAATTCAATCCCGCCGACACGCACAAAACGTTTTGGGAACACATTCATAGTGCGTACAGCAAAGGAGTTTTCCCTGCCGGAGTCTGTGTTTCTTGATAGCTACAACCTGGGAGTCTTTACGTCATGAGTTAATAGGTTAATTCTAGGTAAGCGTGCTCCATCTCAGACCGCATTATCGCTTACCATCAGGTGAGATAGTGCTCAAACACGTGCCTATCAAAATATAAAAAACCCTCGCACATCTCTGCTGGAAGGCAACCTAACTGGCGAACGGTGCACTTTGGTACACTGCTGCCTAACCTATCAAGAAAGGACATGGTAAAAAGTGGCCTATGAATCAACACATGCGAAACATTTACCATTATTCCTAGTTTTTTTTTTTTTTATTACATTTTACTGATTAGAATAGAACGGACACTTTTTAATTACGAAACCATTTTAAAAATTAACTCACTTAGGTTTTATAACCCGGCGCCATTATTTTAAAATGAAACAAAGCACTCTCAGCGCTGTAAGATTTTTAGTTAAGTACCTACAAAAAGAGTACAGCGATTAAAGCGCTGTATGACACGAACACTATTGACACTAACAGTCGATGAAACAGACAGTTGACACTTGATGTACCTAATGTATTTGGCACCTGATACCAGGGAATCGGCCGTCGACCTAACTTACCACGCTTTCGTATGTTAGAAGAACATAGTAACACTACTCTATACATTTTTTGGTGAGATAAAAAGTCTGGCAGCTCTGGGATCTTAGTTCATTTGGTATGTTTCTATTGTTTGGTATGTTTTATAACCTCAAAATCCGAAATCATTTTGGATATTTTACAATTCTGACTGAAGTGTCCGTGATTTTAAATTAGTTTTAGTCGAACATATGCATTATTTAAAACACGAATAGTAAATTCACGTCTCTGTTGGTTCTGAGGCGAACGATGTATTGGCGATGAGCAATGTACTTTCGCCATGATGTCATATTCCTAAACATCATTAAGTATTTGACGACTCTGTAATCATCCTATGTTTGAAGAGCTGCGGTTTCTAACAAAATAAATTTTCTTTTCAGAAATCACTAACAAAATACACTTTTACGTTTTTCTTATTTTTCAATTCGGCACGGAAACGATCTTCAGCATTTGTAGACGAAACACATTAGTCGTTAAAAGCTGTATAGAGTTACAGGTTCATTGACTTCTCGCGGAAACAGACCAAATAATAATGGTAGGGCTAGATGAGCGTCATATTTTACTTCTTGTAAATTCGCGAAATTTACGTTTTGCGCGATGTAAAGATCTCATTTCGCGTCCTCACGGAGAAGTCCGTGACCCCCAGGTTAATTTACGAGGTTAAACAACGTTTGCGGAGGTTGTTATGTGGATGGGTTACCCCTATTACTTATCGAAACTCCTTCTTGCCTCGTAAACCACGTTAAGCTTTTGGTTGTGGCTATCTTTTGATTATCTTTGACAGTCTTTCTTCTAGGCAAGCGTGCTCCACCTTAGACCGCATCATCGCTTAACATCACGAGTGAGATAGCAGTCAAACAAATGCCTATCAATAGTAAAAAAAAAGAAAAAAAGTTGTTTATTTCTATGCCAAATCATAACAACAAGTTGATGATCAGATAGGCAATCCCTTCCTATAAAATACTTGCAGGGCATGGTCTTACCTTGTGCCAAGTTCCATCCAAATTGGTTCAGCCATTAAGACGTGAAGAGGTGACAGATAGACAGAAGTACTTTCGCTTTACAATATTGTAATGGATAGTATGGATTTGATAATGCATACTATCCATTACAGGGTGTCCCAGAACTCAAGGTCAAGCCGGAATCGGGTGATAGGACAAATCATAATAGTTACCAGAAAAATATTAAAAAAAATCTTAGTCATGTATTTTTTTTTTTTAATTACATTAATTTCTTTTTTTTTTTTTTCGAAAAATGAAAACAACCAAGAATTTAAAAAATCAGGTTACACAAGCACTACTCAAGAAAAAAAAAAAAAAAAAGAAATTACCGTAATTTAAAAAATACATGACTAAGATTTTTTATATTTTTTTCTGGTAACTATTATGATTTGTTCTATCACCCGATTCCGGCTTGACGTTGAGTTCTGGGACACCCTGTATAACATTCTTCCGTTACGGAGTGAGTGACTGACAGACAACGCACAGCCGAAACTACTGGTCGTAGGAAGCAGAAATTTGGCTTGTAGGTTCCTTAAAAGAATGTGAATGGGGAAACCAGGATCGGAAGCAAACGGAGTGCGCGCACGAAGTCGCGGGCAGAAGCTAATATTGTATGGGTTTGCTCTTGACTCTAGTCTAAGGGTGGGTTGTTTCAACTACACTTAACGCACGCGTAAACATTAAAAATGGTGCTAACTATCGTCAAATAAAAAAATTGGGTTGTTTCACAAAATGTCAGCGTTAACGCACGTCAAATATAAAGTTTACGTTAACAGATGGTCTGAGCACTGGTTAACGTTACTTTAATTGCGTAAAATTAAACAATAATGTGAAATTTCTTTTGAATTCCTCAATACCAGTTCTTCTGATGACACAAATAAGTGGTGGAATGCAAAAAAGATATTTAGGTAGGACCCGTGACAATAACTTAGCTATTGGGATGAGCAGGAATTTTAAATACCAGAATGTTTTGAAACAACGCTTCTTATTTAACGAACGTCAAACATCGTACGTAATCGTAACTTTTTGACGTACGTATGTTACGTTAACCAACTGTTTGATACAACCCGCCCTTAGTCAGAGATCATCATCATCATCAGCCTATAACAGTCCACTGCTGGACATAGGCCTCTCCAAGTGCACGCCATTTGGCTCGATCACTGGCAACTCTCATCCAGCTGCTACCAGCCACCCTGCGAAGATCTTCGCTCCACCTAGTCTGAGGGCGTCCTACCTTACGTTTGCCGATTCGCGGTCTCCACTCAAGAACTCGTCTACCCCATCGATTCTACGGCTAAGTCAGAGATGACAGAGACAAAGTCTACGATGGAGCGAGCTTACCCAGAAGTAGCCTGTTCACTCTAACTTTGAAGAGATTAGGGTTGCAGTTTACGCTAGGCTGATCCTATGTATCTTAAGGGCGTTCAGGCACTATTTTTAGGTACAACTCCGATTTAATAATGTCGGTAACCATTAAAGGGTCGTGTGCGGACGAACGAAGGACGGATTAGGGTGTTCCAGGTGGTTTTATTATCTAGAACCGAGTCGCGTAATCCGTGTTCCTTAGTTAGGACGGTAACCATGGCATTTTAGATCTAGGTATCTGATGGCGACGATAGCTCGCCGGTGAGTTAAATGAAAGGATGAGTGGACTGTGTAACAAGAGTAATTTAAGAAATGAGATTACGTAAAATGGTATGGTTGGTTTACGTTAAATAACAATATAAGGAAATCTAAAATGCCCGTCCGTAGCCGTGCTCGGAGATACTCAACAGCTGACTGATGTGGCGCAGGGCCTGCGTTTAACCGCTGGCCGGTTGGCGAGCCGCTGTCCCCGCACCCCTCCTTCACTGCCAGCGTGCAGTTGTGTTGGGGTCTATGACCTCAACAGCCTGTCTATTCTGTCGACAACTCACCGTGTCCACTCAGGTGAAGTGAACGACAAGTGAGCTGCCATTCCATCTTTTTCGTATGGTTTGACAGCTCACTTTGTGATCACTTCACCCACGCCTTCACTTCGACATGTTTGTAGAATCGTTCGGCAGTATCGGATCCTGGAAATGTTTTGTTAAGTCTTGAGACACAATTTGTGACCTTTTTTATGGATGGTAAATCTACAAATGACTTCTTCGGCGAAGCAGAAGGGAGTGTCAGACTCTTACCGACTAAAACCCATCCGTGTTCCTCTTAGTGCCCTTTGCGTTTCAGGGCCGCGGTGAATATTTCGAACAAATTCCGCGACCATAGCAGACAAAGTGCCCTTGGCTTGGCTTTTAAATATTACTCAAATTAGCGTTTTGCGAAAAGACATTCTAGGTTTTACAAATTATAAGTCATTAAATCAATAAAGAAAAAATAATAGCTACTCTTTCTCGCGGTTTTGAACAATCGCACTGAAACCGTGCGATTTTGCAGTAAAAATCCAGCGCTTTTTTTATGAGTTCTTCTAGAGATTAAAGGCACTTGTCTCACCACCGACGAGAAAGCGATTAGCTATCAACTGTTTACTCGCTCGTACGCTCAAAATTATTCATTCACTACTCGCTGTTGGCAAACTCGTTTCGAGTTTCAAGCTTTACTCGCTACTCGAAACGAGTCACACATTCGATAGTATTTTTAACCGACTTCCCAAAAAGGAGGAGGTTATCAATTCGGTAGTATGTTTTTTTTTTATGTTTGTTACCTCATAACTCCGACAATTATGAACCGATTTGAAAAATTTTTGTTTTATCTGAAAGGATATACTTGCAGATTGGTCCCATTTAAATCATATCAAAATCGGTTACGAACTTTGGATTTTAAATCGAAAAAGCTGGAATTTGACTATTTAGATGATTTTTTGATAATCGAAATTGCGTATTTTGCTTTTCTGCGATTTTGTGGTGGTGTTGTTAGGTGTGGGGCACCACTAAAAAGTGAAAAATAAAAATCTTTTTACAAAAAAATACAACCGACTTCTAAAAAAAAACACTACAGTTTTGCGCAGATTTGACGCATATCTTCCTAATCTTTCATAGATAAATAATTGTATTTTTTCTTTTTGTGTACTTTTGATATGCGTCATATTGTCCTCAAATAAACTCTTTTTCTTTCTTTCTTTCTTTCTTACTACAAAGTAAAAAATAACTTTAATTTCAGAAGTCGGTGTCAAAATACGAAGAAACTAACAAAAACACCGACTTCCGACATTAAAGTAATTTTTTACTTTGTAGTGTTTTTTTTAGAAGTCGGTTGTATTTTTTTGTAAAAAGTTTTTTTGTTTTATAGTATCATAGTCTGCTAGCTGTTATTTTTTTGTTTTGTGTCATGTATTAATTACTTTGCATTCTTCTCAGTGTGTAAATTCTAGTTCCTAAAACGTAACAGACAGATGTGTTGCTGGGGAGTTTGGTGGCCACTTCTTCTCCACAGCTAAAACACTAGGAAGTGGTGACGGGCGGGCGTTTTGGGGGACTGTCTTTTGTAGAACTTGACATTCAAAAAGTGCTGGCACTCAACCTAATTTGAATAAATGATTTTTGAATTTTGAATAGTTTTGTCACTCGTCTTTAAGCGAGTGCTTCTGGCGACGCGACGGGCGATTACTCGCAATACCCGCTCCAGCCCGCACTAAAGGTACAAATTACCGCTGGTTGGTGAGTACTGACCGCCAAGCGAGCATCAACGAGCGAGTTCAATCTTTGATACGAATATCGCTACGACCATCTAGTGATAAAAGCCGGCTGGCAGTATGACCAGCCAGCTATTGATTGTAAATGTATGTGTCTCTTTTACTCACACGAGATCTATATCTTTATCCCTTTCCTCAGCGAGCAAAAAGTCTCTATTCGCTTCCTCGCCGGCGGTGAGACAAGTGCCTTACCTTCACAAACATAGTTTGTCAATTATTTTACCAAAATTTCTAAGTATTATGTTAATGGGTTGTGGAAGTCAGAAAGACAGCCGCTCCATGTAAAATACTGGTATTCACCTGAATCCGGTTTGACTGGAAGCCTAATCCATCAAAGTTTGGAAGAGGCTGGGCAGGATGATTCGAATGCTGACTATTACGGCCACTACAATGCAGTGCAAAGTAAGCCATTATGAACCTAAGAGCCTATGTACACAGCTTATTCTTAATGCGCCGACGAGACACGTTTTACGCTCACTACTCTGTAGATATACCCAAAACGCAGTACTGTCTAGAGGTGGTCGTTGAATCAATAAACTGTTTTTTAACGACTTTTCATTTGTCAACGACTTAACTGTTTATCATCAACGAAAAAACAAGTTGAATTTATTATAATAATCTGTTAATTTTCGTCTACGGCTCACGGATTATTTCAACTTAATTTATTCATTTCTGAGAATCAACTGGTCTGGTATGCGAATTGTAGTACGAAGGGAATGTTATTTCTTATAACAAATCAGTAATCTTCAATGAATATCAATTTATTATTTGCAACAATGTCAATCATTGAAAACGTTGACATAAATTGACGTTGACGCCAATCTTAACGTTCTAAACCTGTTAATAATTTAACAGTTTTTTCAACCAGTTGACTATTGACGATTAATAGTTAACCAGAAAACCATCAATGACCCATGCCTAGTACTGTCTGCGTCTGAATTGTGTTAAAAGCGAGTTAGCGTGTGTCATCCCCGCGTCGTTGGCGCGTTAAAAAACGCCGAGTGCAAAGGCCCTAATCCTTTATTCAACAGTTGTCAGTCATGTTTACATTGGACGCTATGGCCCATCGAGTCGCACACACTGGCGTATCGTGGCTATTTCGGATAGGGCATAGACCTTCGTTCCTCGTATTATTAGAACTGTTTGTTTTCATGTTTTAGCGAAAGTTTACGTTGCGATTCGCGAGTAGTAGCCGGGAAAATAAGCACGTTTGATGATTGAGATGTAGTGTATTTGTGCCTTGTTCATTTATACGAATATTTATAGATAGATAAGTACCTAGATGCCTGTTTTGTCGTGCGTTAGTTGAGTGTACGATGTCCTAATATGAGGTCTGTTTATTTGACACTAACTGTAATGAGATGTGTAGAGGAGCTCGTGGCTAATTAACAATAGCCACACGTTTCGATCTTCAAGGTTAAGCAACGCTTGCCAAGGTTGGTCTGTGAATGGGTGACCATCATAAAATATCGAGTTTCCTCCGTGGCTCGGAAAGCACGTGAAGCCGGTGGTCTTGGCTGTCATTTGTAGATCTTTGGCAGTCGTTACGGATTGTCAGAAGCCACTAAATCAGACTCCAGTCTTTTCAAGAAACACCGTGTTGCCTAGTTAATGGGCCGTGGAGGTCTGGTAGGCGGCTGCTCCACGTAAAGTACTGGTATTCAGCTGAATCCTGTTTGACTAGAAGCCGACCCCAATGTTGTTGGGAAAAGGCTATGACAGATGAATTGTATTGAGATGTATTCCATTGAAGTGCGTCATTAGTTTGAAGTTCGTTTGCATATTAGAATTTGGAAAAATTAAGACATTTCATGCCTCCCGGTTTCCCTTTAAGTACGCTTGAAAGGTAGTGAGCTTTGATAGTTTTTCTTGTTGCCCCGATACTTTAAAAATGATTTGAATATAGGTTTTCTAAGCCGTAATCTTATCCTATGAGACCATCCATTGGTCCTGCCTGTGACCAACCTAACAACGAAAGTTTGAACCATGTTCTATCTTGAAGGTTTTAAACAGATTCATAATAAAGCTTTATTGGTAAATTCATTCAAGATTATTTTAAAATCAGCATCAACCATTCTTATCTCTCAAAACACATGCGCTTTCTGATTTACGTTGAACATCAAAACAAGATTAATCATTCAAGCATCCGTATTCCTGAGTACAACATTACACAATCGTTCGAGATTATTCCCCTGTCAGTACTGCCCTTAATTGACCGATACAACCCGATAATAGGCGCCCTAATGACTCAAGTTCCACCGGTAGACATAGAAGTGCAAATTAACACGGAATTCGGACGAAACCGGACGGAATTGGTCGACATGTGACTGTACGATACGGTTAACGGTTAGGCAAGCATAATCTGGAATAAAGCGTTTACTGGACCTTCATTTAGAATGTCGTTTTAGCGGTTTGCTTACGTGAACTGTTATTTTGCTGATAAAGAATATGGCTGTGGTTTTTAACCTTTTTGAAAGTGCTTAAGCTAAAGGTAATGAATGTATTTTTGTGAATATTCGCAATTTCTTTGTAACCGGTCCGGGGTTCCGAGTTAATTGCTGACTTGAAAAATATTATATACTAAATTAAAAAAAAAAAACAACTGCTTATTCGGCACACGAACACCACAATAAGTATCGAATAATAATAACTAGATAATAGGCCAACAAAATGAAGTTTATGTGCGCGGCCAACAGGCCATCTCAGCATATGCTGCGATATTTAAAAAATAAATAACGCAGCGCTGGTATTTTAGGGCCTGTAATGCCGTGTACACACACACGGAAAAAAACGAAATGATGAATCTAACTGCCAAGCTTGTAATAATAGACAGTGGTAGGTCCAGGAGCAATCTATCTTTATCAAGAATTCTCTGCTAAAATCAAAACGTTTCTCTATCATTTTCACAGTTTGCTAAAATCAAAATATGTTCTTATGTTAAATATTCAAATAATCGAAATATCGTCTCGAAGCCCGATCTAATTGAATAAACAATTGCTCCCAATTAGGTTACAGAATATACTTAGTCGATAGCTGCAGCTGGCCCAGGTGACCTGGTTCGCGCTGGAACGATCGATGGAGTTGTTCGCACCGTGAAAATTGCCCCAGGCTTTATACAATGTTAAATATGAATAAATTGATTTGAATTGATTTGATTTGATTTGAAATGTAACAATAATGTTGCCTGTGTCTCAATTTTTTTTACTTGTTTTTTTTAGGACGTTGTGAGAGTGTTCTTTGCTGCATTTGTTTTTTTTATTGTTCTTTGTAGAGAGTGCGGTGGTTGCATGCCCGTTACATTTGCCTGGTTTTCCTTATTATTTCTTGTTTCTGGAATGGCAAAGATGCTTTTAGTTGTGTTGGCGTGCACTTTCTACAAGTATATCCATATCTCAAATAGTTTATTGCAATCATAATGTACACATAGGTACGGATGGTGAAATGAATTGATAGAAATGATATAAATGTTACAAACTTATTTTACAAAAAAAAGTTGAAATTTTGCTCGTGGAAAAATAATAACAGCCGCACAGGTCGATCTTCAAGTTTAAGCAACGCTTGCTGAAGTTGGTCTGTAGATAGGTGACCATCTTAACATATCGAGTTCTCGAGTTCGAGATCTTCGAGTCCTCCGTGCCTCGGAAAGCACGTTAAGCTGTTGGTCCCGGTTGTTATTTGGAGATCTTTGTCAGTCGTTACGGATAGTCAGAAGCCAGAAAATCTGACACCAGTCTTGCCAGAGAGTACCGTGGTACCCAGTTAATGGGTTGTGGAGCTCTGGTAGGCAGCTGCAACACGTAAAATACTGGTACTCAGCTGAATCCGGTTTGACTGGAAGCCGACCCCAATATAGTTGGGAAAAGGCTAGGCCGATGATGAAATGTGTAGTATTTTCTGTACAACTTGTAAATAATATTTAATCATTCATAAAAAAATATATTCATATTCAGTTTGGAT
This sequence comes from Ceramica pisi, assembly GCA_963859965.1. Lineage (NCBI taxonomy): Eukaryota > Metazoa > Arthropoda > Insecta > Lepidoptera > Noctuidae > Ceramica > Ceramica pisi. The sequence continues at coordinate 4,944,877 of OY982530.1, forward strand.
AGTCCATTTTTTGTAATAGCGAATTTATTACTGTGTGTCAGTCCTCCTTTTATTGGAATTGTGTTTTTTTTTTAAGTCTTTTATTTTTGACAAAAGTTTATTGTTTTTACCGAAGACAAGTTTATTATTCTTTGCTTAATTTGTCGCGAAACATTTGTAATCTCGTTCGTACAAAGATTTGATTAAAAACCATCACAGACAAAAAAGGTCTTCAGATTACAAAAAGTTTCAACCAACAAAGTTCTCAATTCCAAACAACACGTGCTAGCATCCCCTTTTCTTCTGAAGCTCAATTATAAGCGAAAGACTGAACAGTTTTGATCCTTGTTAATGAAAGTTCAACCTTACTGTAATTGGTGTGATCGCCTGGGGACGACCTGGACTCGAACGAGTACACCTGTGCTCATATGAGTACTCCCGCGCTTATATGAGCACAAAATATAGGTGTTTGGGTTGCGAGGTTAGCTAAATTAGTTTTGATACAATGTAGGTCAGAGCGGGTTAAGTTTTGGTGTGAGGATTGGGTAAGACATTGACGGGTTAATAATTGAACATCTTCGCGCTTGTGTTTCCCTAGGGGCAGATATTTCAGGGGTAGGCACAGTAGCGAGTAGAGTACATTTAGTGGCCTACCCATCATTGAGCTCCTTAAAGTTCTGAGTTGAGCTACATGATAACAGACTGACAAATGCTTGCACTGTGTGAACAGGTCCACTCAAACCTGCGTGGTACTCCTCAAAAGGCCACCACAGACGTGATCCTACATGGTTTTTGGTTGGTTGGTTTTTATTCACGATTGTATGGACTTCAAAAGAGACTATGACCTCTGCGTTTTTGTCGGTGTTTCTTCTCAGGGTAGCCAGCTAGGAAACATCGGCATCGGCCTCATCTAGAATATATATGACCAACAAATATTGACGTGTAAAAGAGTAACATGTAACCTATTTGCAAAATAAATCTACACTAATATTATAAAGAGGAAAGATTTGTTTGTTTGTTTGTTTGTTTGAATTGAATAGGCTCCGAAACTACTGGACCGATTTGAAAAATTCTTGCACCATTAGAATCTTACAATATCTCTGGTGAACATAGGCTATCGAATATTTTCAAAAAAGTTTTTGGAGTACCAACTAGAACCGCGCAAACGAAGTCGCGGGCGAAGTGCTAGTATATAATATATGATGTAGCGTAATCACCCCTTACTATGGCCCAGGGCGGCCAACTGTGAAGTCACGGTCGTCGCTGAAAACCAGCGCTGGGGCTCTGTTTCGCACACGAGTCGCAGCATAATGCTGAGCGATGACCGTTTTACGTAAAGGTGACGCATATTGTCCCAGTTTTTTTGTTATTTTTAGTGTAGTAAGTGTTTGTTACATATGCGTCATGCTTGGCGTAAATAAACTATTTTTCTTTCTTTCTAAGTGCCATAATTTCTTGAGACAAGCACTATAATGATCTTGTAGCCTGCCGCTGCCACCACTAGGTGAAGCGGCACACAACATTTTACACAAGTCAATCTTGCATCCTTAATTTTTAATATGTTATGCTTGAGTTGTCAGAGAACATGCAATCTGAGAATTTGAATGTTTGACAATCATCAATAGCGATGAGTTTTGGCACTTGTCTCACCGCCGGCTATCAGCGAGTAGCGAGCAAAGCTTCAAATTTGAAACGAGTTGGCGAGCAGCGAGTAGCGAGTGAAAAGTTTCGATAGTTTCGACGCTTGGCTTTAAGCGAGTGCTTTTGTGCGACGAACTTTTACTCGCCACACTCGCAACATTGTTTAAAAGTAGTTTCAAGTAAGCTGTCTGCAAACCAAATAGCTTCAGACACTTAAATTGCCTCACCGCAAGGAAGCGATTAGCTGAGGAAACGGACAAAAGATATAGATCTCGTGTTTGTAAAAGACACATACATTCTTAGTTGATAGCTGGCTGTTCACACTATTGGCGAGCAGTTCCTGCATCAAGTTGATTGCAGCGACAAGAGCTACCAAAGATTGAAAAGTCCGTCGCACAAAAGCACTCGCTTAAAGCCAAGCGAGTGCTTTTGTGCAACGGGCTTTTACTCGCAACACTCGCTCCAGCCCGCACTATAGGTAGAATCTAGCTTTTGCCCACGACTTCGTACGCACATATCCCGGTTTTACTGTTCCCCTAAGAATTTCGTGATACCCTCCTCGTACACTCTCCAAGGAACCTATATGCCAAATTTCAGCTTCCTACGACCAGAAGTTTCGGCTGAGCGTTGTCTGACAGTAACTCAGTAACTACTGCTGGTTGGTGAGATCTAACCGCCCTTTTTGGAACGAAGTTCCTTATCGCGCGTTGTGAAAGGGGGCTGGACGGAAAAAAATCTCACGAAAAGTTGGCACGACACTTTTTGCTATAGTAAGCTATTGTAAGCCGTGCGGCGTGCGCATGTTTCTGTGTCTGTCTCTCTCTCTCTCTCTCTCTCTCTCTCTCTCTCTCTCTCTCTCTCTCTCTTATAGAAAGCATGCCAGTATTCAAATTCAAAGTCGAAGTCGAAGTCAAGGTCAAGTTCAAGGTCAATGTCAAGGTCAATGACAAAGTCAAAAATTCATAGGATATTAGATACTAATGTGTTTTTGTTGAGGTTTTTTGTACATAATAAATAAAAGGAACTTCGTTCCATCCGGGTGTCCCTTGACACCTCTCAAGTTTTTTTTTTTTTTCTGCTGGGAAAAATTACGCATATCCTCCCACTCGGGGGAGTGGGGGGCTATGTGGGACTCCCCGGGCTGACCCGGTATACCCACTAAAACGACCCAGCTACATTCCCGCATCGTCTAAGTGGAGGGGTACTGGGAGATCGGCGTAGCCTTTACGTCCAGTCCACCTCCGACAGATCTAACCGCCCTGCGAACATCGCCGAGTGAGTGTCGCTGACCGAGTTCAATCTTTGATAGCTCTTGTCGCTGCAATCATTTGATGCTAGAACCGCTCGCCGGCAGTGTGAACAGCCAGCTATCGACTATGAATGTATTCGTCTTTTACAAACAATGCGATTTTGGGGGCCGAGTCACCCGCGTCCTTAGGAGAATACCCTTCAGCGAATCCCTACACGTGGTCCCCGGGTGGTGCTAAACAGGTGACACTAACCGCCTCCGTGGTCTAGTGGTAATACCACCTGATTCAGACCCAGAGGTCCCGGGTTCCATTCCCAGCGGGGGCAAATTTTTTGCTCGGTGTGGTTGGTGGTAGGACTTGTTCTAAGTCCGCCTGGCAAGCTACCACTATCATGCCTAAGTCTGTCGCCATAACAACAATGTTAACAGCATTGTTGTGTTCCGGCAGTTAGAGGTATGATAGCCAGTTCCTCGGTGTTAAAGGATTCCGGGTAAAGCTGGCTTCCATCTTCGGCCTAATCATCACTTTCTATCACGTGAGATTTGGGCCAAGAGTTCCCCGTTATGTATAAAAAAAAGAGATCTTTTGTCCGTTTCTTCGGGTTTTTTTTCCTTGGGTGAGACAAGTGTCTGAAGCTATTTCATTTCATTTCATTTTCAAGTATCTTTATTTATCATCAAAATAACATAACAAAATGCACTTACCCAAAGCTACATTAACACACTAAAACTAAAGACACTTTATTAGGCTAGTAATTCGCCGGCATAAAAAGATAGGTAGTTTAAACTGGTAATATAACATAATATTAACACACAAAATTAGGGGTATATAATGACAATGCGTAAATTATTAAGTAATTACAATTTACTGCTTGCATGTAGGTAAGTCGAAAAATATTTTATTAGTTAACTGATCACGCAGTCTACGTATGTAAACACAAGCAGACGCGCGACCAGTCAACTAACAGCGGACGGAGCCTCGGATACTAGGATACGTTTCAAGATCTTGTACTTTGGCTAGGATTAATATTCGTCTTGTACGAAGTTTGGTAACAAAAGAACAAGTTCTTGCCACTAATTGGCTGACAAGAGCAGTTCGTTAAAAGTTATGTACACTGAAAATTTTAATAAATTAAGCTAAGGTTTTCTAAAATATTACATCAGAGAGAATTTACATTGTAAACTTGTTGCTTTGCAAATTAGATCTATTAAAAAACTTCGACTCTACGACTCTTCCAAAAGATATCTCTAGTACGTCCCAACAGGCTTTAAAATCTGATATCACCCCTGCGTCATTGATTTCTCCTACATATACAAAAGGTAACATATATACCACTGTATAAGTACAGGTAATATTAACAAAACATATGTTAGCCGTATCCACAATACAACACTCCTATAAATGTAACTTTCACGGTTGAATAAATCCCATATGTACGGTAACTGCGAAATTGATTCGCGCCCAACCGTCCGGAAAATATGTGTGCGATGCCGTCCTATAACCAATCATGGTCGCCGCCAATAGCCAATACGTTGGTCGCAACAACCAATACGTTGGTCATATTATAACCAATTTGAAAATTCCGTTCGCAAATCCTTGTAGCTACATCCCCGAACTAATTAAAAAAAGGAGATAAGTGAAGACGGATAGCCAAAATGTATACCAACTTGAGCGTAACTGCATGCAATAGCTGGTAAATAAATAAATTATTAATTGAAAAGAGATAGATTTACATAAAAATATTGAGATAACCTGTATTTCAAGATTTTGTTAGTTTTAGCTCATAAAATTAATAAATTTACTTATAAACTCAATTGCTCATTTTATTTGGCGGCAATGTTGATCGATTCGAAAATTTTTATCAAAATTGTATTTCCATCTTTAATATTTTTTCTGTATTTGTGATTCTAAGTTCTATTTCGAGTAAGAGGAATTTAATTAGTAAGACAAATCTTTTTATATTCTGTATATTGAATTTAAATGTTTTTGTTTTTTTATTGACTGACTGGTAGAGAATGCATTGTTTATTAAGCCTGCCCATGTAACACTATTGTACATAAATAAATAAATAAATAAAAAAATTAAGGCCAACTAAACCAATATGTTGGTCACTAAAACAACATGTTGGCCATTGCATATGTGAAACTAGCTTTTGCCCGCGACTTCGTACGCACATATCACATTTTTTCCCGTTCCCGTAGGAATTTCGGGAAATTTACTCTTAGTACGCCCCAATGGAGTGTAGAGAAGCTACATGCCAAATTTCAGCTTCCTACGACCACTAGTTTCAGCTCTGCGTTGTCTGTCATTCAGTCACTCAGTACAGTACGATTATTTTTTCTTTGCCTATGCGAAGTACGTCGCAATCGATTGCGCAGGATGTCAATTTGACAAGAAACATAGAACAGCGCTTGCACGGGTAGGTCGCGTATGCAGTCTCAGTCCCTCGTATACATTCGATGCATACTTGTGTCCCGCTTACTCAGTGCAATACGACTGTTGATACGAAAAGTGTTTTTGTTTTAAATTATTTATTTGGTTTTTCTTACTGTTTCATTTGTATTATGTGTGTTTTAGTGGTATATATGTTTGTTGTGTTATTTAGTAACCTTGTTATTGTTACTGGTTGTGTTTCTTACTTGTTAGTAATACAAAACGTATAAATCAGAAAAATATTCTACGAACGTAACACTTTTTTACGCGATGGGACCTGCGCGGTCGTCACTTAAAGCTAACTTCAGAGTGGCACAGAAAAAATAATCGTACTGTAACGGACGAATTTTATACACATTACACTATTACCCTGCAAAGTAAATTTGTATATTCAATCCTAATATAATAATACCAATAAACCAATTACCAAACCACCAAGCCAGCCACCAAATTACCAATATACCAATTGGCTTTGCAGGGTAATGTAATAAAGATTTCGTCAGTGATATTGTTATTGTGCGAGGGTTACTTGGCATGTAGGTTTGTAGTCATTGTGGTGTGTGACAATGATACTACCAAAATACTGACGTCCAGATATAATAGTTACATTAAATAATATGCCGATTTTAGCTACGGTGTCTTTCTATTGATAACTGCTGATAAAAATAGTATAGTGTGATTGAGAATTTTGATGTAAAATATTAAAAGAACACGAAATTACTTTTATCATTTTACCGATCTTTTCTTGCGTTTTTAACCGACTTCCAAAAAAGAAGGAGGTTCGTATTTTTTTGAGGCGGGTATTTTTTTTATTGTTATGTGTGTACACCGATTACTCAGAAGTTTCTGATCCTATTTCTGTGTTTCTTTTTTAGGTTTGTAATCGCAAGAACGAGTTCACACTCGGCAGACACGCAGAAACAAATTCTTGGTAGGTTTCACCTAAAAAATGGCGAAAGGATGGCTTTAGAAGACTAGAAAAGGCGTCGTAGGACCAAAATAACTCATAATCCTCTTTTCAATAAAATATGATCAGTTTCAGATACGATTTCGGAACATACAGTGACATATAAGTACACAGTGACAGACTAAGAAAATTCAGCAATTCAATTCACAGCTATACATATGTAAATCTGAAGTCCAATTACAAACAACTTTCACAATAGGCCCAACACTCATATCGCGAAAAAAAAATCGACTCTCCCATACAGTTATTGTGTTCATAACTCGAGAAAATCTACTAAACGGTTGTTTTTTTGTTGTTGTGATTGATCCCATAGTAAAGGTAACGATGAGTAAAATGACCCTTACGAGGTATGGCCTTTGTTCTGATACACGTTGTATACGTCTCAACGTTAGGTGAATGAAGCAGTTTATACACCCTATCGACCAAACAACAACGTCATAAATGTCACGAGAGGTCAACGCTTGAGTGAAGCGTTTTCAATCAATCGCGTCGACTTATTCCCCATAAAATCATGGCGTCTATTTGCTAGCTTCATTGAACGTTTTCAAACACCGTGTAAATGTATAAACGTTAACCTGGAAAGGGATCACTGTAATTATACTTCTTCTATTCATTTAATTACACTTATTGATCATAATTATTTTAAATATTGAAAAAAAAAAAAAAAAAAAAAAATAGTAGCCCACCGGTACCGGGAACAGGGTCCAAGCTACCGGCGGTCAGGGCTTCAGAGAGAGGAACATCCTTACAATGCGAGCCGTGTCCAGAAGAACCAATATAGTATAATACAGGGTGTAAGGGACAGCTCTCCACAAACTGATAGGGTGATTTCAGTATATCGTACTAAGTTGACCAGTACATGAAATTATTTCAGGAACTTTATGGGAATCCAATAAAACTGATTTGTTTAATTACCTCACACGCAATGTATCGCTACCTCTGCAAAACGTACGCAGCGCACGGCAGCGCAGCGAGCTTTCGAAAGGACAGCCGCGCTCGAGCCACGTGTTTAACAGCTGATTTCATGCGTCGTTCATTAGTTTTTTTTTTCATATTATCTGTGTTATTTACATTAATGGAGTTCTGCATACAGATAATGTAACTTTACATTGAAATAAAGTAATAAAAACTGAAAAAACGAAAAAAAAAAACCTGAGAAAATTTCCACTGGAATATGATTCAAAATAAGGAGCTGATTGCACCCTGTTAATTTGTGAAGAGCTGTCCCTTACACCCTGTATAGTGTAATTGAACTTATCATTATGAACAATTTTACTATGGACCAACCACAAATAGTGAAAAAACACTGACTGCCCCATTCATTTATGTTTGCATAACTCAACAAAATGTGCTGAACAGCTGTATTTTTACGAAATGTAGTGAATTTGCTTAACAATAGGGAATATGCATACAATTTTTTTATTTGCAAAATAAAATACTTATTAGCTCTAGTAAACAATCATCAAATTATTTTTTAAATACCTTCAGCATTTATTAAGTTATAAAGCTTCAAAGACTACAGTTAGAAAGAGAAGTCCGATATGTAATGTTACGTCAAATTACACGATGACTATACAGCTGCCATAGAAAACAACGTTTTCGCGAGAGGGACAGATATATTTGTTTAAAATAATTGTATCTCGTTCGTTTTTCGATCAATTTAGATTCTAATTTCACAGTTAGTATTATATTTTCGAATACTTTTAGATAAACTGTTCAGATCATAAATACTTTTTTCATGCATATTCCCTATTTTGGCATACAATAAGGACGCGGAGCATACCCGCGAATTTTACTAAATGCGTGACACGTAAGGTGGTTTTTTACCCGAGAATGCGCGAGTACCCGCGAGGCTACTCGCGGATGCGCGACCATGCGCTAGACTGCGCATACTCAACACACCATCGACTCGTCACTTATTATGCAATTTTTTGAGAGTCCAAACGTTAACGACGTAAATCGCGTTACTGCGCGCTACCTTTCGCATGTAGTCGCTTCGATGCTCTTCAAAATTTTTTGTTATGTTAGGTAGCTAATTTTTTTATATTATTTCAATGACGACAAAGTCGATAATAGTTTGACAGTGAAAAATGTTCTGCGCTGCACTCCGCCATACGTGCCGGGCCCTTACGTATACTGTATCTTCTATTTACTTTAACCTTCGGGGAATACTAGCATGATGTTATCCTGACGTCAACTAAACTAATAATACCATAGATATTATGAGAGGTCATAGTTTGAGTGAAAGCGTTTTCAATCACTCGCATCAACTTATTCCCCATAAAATCATGGCGACCATCGCCAGCTTCATTAAATTTCTTATAAAGACGGAGTTTCATATTATTGTCATAGTTTTATAGCGGGATTTACTGGCGGTAAAATATATTTACGACGGTCGTAAGTGATGATGGGTGATTATACTATGGTTGTCGATGACCTCGGGGCTTGGGAACTTTGAATTTTGTATTAGAACGAAAGTGCATTGGATTTTTATGGCTTATGTAATCTTGTTACTCGTGATCTGTTAGGTTTATAGTCAAAAGCATTACCACAGTTTAAGTACTACCTACATGCCGAGAAAACGTATTGGAAAATCTTCATTTATTGTTTTGTTTATCTATTTTTATTGCACAAAAAACATTTTGCTTTACTCGTGGTAAGCACACGTTTGACCACTATATCACCTGATGGTAAGCGCTGATGCGGTCGAAGTTATAGAGCACGCTTGCCTAGAAGTAACCTTTCACTCTTGACTTAAACAAAACATGTGTACACATATACAATAGCACAGCGACAAAGGGGAGTTTAACCACCTTTGGGTTTTCTTGCAGCCAACCACAATGAGATAGAGAGATCAAAATAAAAAAGCCCCTATGAGCCTTCTGCTCATAATATAGCCTTCTGCTATTCTATACTTAATTAAACAAAACTAAAAACTGACTACTGAAACATCACACTCTAAAATTTATGAAATAAGAAAACATTAAAGTATGTTCAAAGGATAGCCATAAAAATTAGAATTCTCCCGTTTGCTTCGCCGTATTTTGGTAAAATATCTCAAAAATCTTCAAAATTATTTTTTATTACATATCAGCGTTCGAAATGTTGAATAAAGGACGAGCACCACACAATAATATCCGAAGTTCCTCTCTTTACTCGACATGAGATTTGCCAATTTGTGTCAAACTAGATTTTGTCTCTGGTTTGCGAACATCGCAATCAATTGCTTTGGCCCACATAGTGAGGAATGAAGGTATGGAAGGCTACTTATAGAATTCCGTTCGCTTCTCTTTGGGCACGGAAACCTAGAAATCATAATCCTCCTTTATACATCGCCATAGTCTGACAAAACCATCTCAAAAATGTTTAAAATGATTTCCTGTAACTTATCAGCGTTCAAAATATTAGATGAAGAGCGAATGCCCCACACAATATCCGAAGTACCTCTCGTTACTCGACATAAGAATTGGCAATTTGTGTCAAACTAGATTTTGTCTCTGGTTTGCGGCCATCGCAAACAATTGCTTTGGCCCACATTGTGAGGAGCGAGGGTATACGACGATTGTGTTATGTTTCCATATCGGGGGATATTATTTTGATGTGATATTATTTTGTTTTGAGGACGTGCCTTTTTATTGTTTTTGGTGACGCGTTCAAGATTTGGTCCTATGTCCCCCCACACCATTAAATATCTTTGTTAAAACGAATTTGATAATTATTATTCACATTGTGATCTTTATTGTGAACAGAGACTTTTTAACAGAAAAATAGATTACGGTTTGAGTAACATTTTCAGGTCATAGAAGGGTACGTCATATTTCACTGAACAGATTATATGGCACTCAGCGATAGAGCACCTTTCTATCAATGAAATAATTTTCGTAGTTATAGCAGTTGAAAGAAAGAAAGAAAGAAAAAGAGTTTATTTGCGGACAATATGACGCATATCAAAAGTACACAAAAAGAAAAAAAAAAAAAATACAATTATATCTATGAAAGATTAGGAAGATATGCGCCAAATCTGCGCAAAACGGCCATCACTCAGCATAATGCTGGGACTCGTGTGCGAGACAGAGCCACAGCGCTGGTTTTCAGTGACAGCCGGCGTTGACGGTTTGACGTCGATCGGAGCAGTATAGAAAGTAAAACTAATGAAATAAATATAATACATAATGTCTGACATAAAAAGTAATAGTAATTAAATAAATAAATAAACAACTAACGAATAAATAAAAACATAAGTGATAAAAATTCACGACCATTGCGCAGACGTTGCTTGGCAACCAATAGTGGCGCGCACAAAGCTAAAATACAGTCCTTTTCTTTGCGTACCACAGACAAGAAAACTGAAAAATCTATGCACACCAATGGCGCGCACACAATGTAGGTACTCTGTGGTGCGCACGCCCACAATGGCCGCCAAACGAAGGAATGCGTGTTGACATTTAATATTATGTAATGAGAAATCTTGACCTACGCAATCTACGTAATTTGTTTTGAGTGTTGTTGAATTGTGTGTTGGATAATGTGTCAATGTGAGTAGTGCATAAATAAACAAACACGGTCCAATGAGTTTTATGAGTTCGCAGAACAAGCCAAAGGGAAACAAATAAAACCAATCATCAAATTAATTAATGGAGATAAGGCAAAGGATGTAAAACTATGAAGGGTTAGTAGGTTAGTAATTATTTCTATCAAAATTGGTACCTATTACTCATAAATTCACGAACAATTGAAATTGCAAAACAATGTATACAAATTAAATATTAAATAATGTAATTAAATCAGTGTAGTCAATTGTATATTATGTATGTCAAATCAATTTAAATTAAATTACTAAAAAATATTACAGACAGGTGAATTCCATCCAAGAAAAAATGAATACGAACACTGAAACCAGGAATCAAAACGAGCCCAAAAGGAAAGTGGTAGCCTAAGGCCAAAAACAGCCCGCAGCGTTGGATATCTCAGCCAATGCCTGATAGCCGTGACCCCTGAGGTACAGTACAGAGAAGTAACACTAAAATGAAAACTCAAGATGATTGTTGTTGAAGCATGAGTAACTTCTTGAATTGATACTTGAAACTCTGTAATGTTTTCAGGCATCTCATTGGTGGTGGGAGATCATTCCAACAACGCGTGGCTGCAAACCTGAAGCACCCCCTGAAAGAAGCAGTTTTGTGCATTGGCACAGTCAGCGGACTTACCATGGACCGAAGTTTGTTTTTTAAGTAGCTCTGTTTCCAAGTTAACTTCTCATATAAGTAGTGAGGTTTCATGGACGTAGTTATGCCAAACATTAAGTTGGCTAAATGAAACTTCCTCCTGGCAGCCATCTTCAGCAACCCAATCTGATTAATGTAAGGCGTTACGTGGCTCCTACGTGGTACAGTGACACAGAAACGGACACAAGCATTTTGAATTCGTTGAATCACTCTCTCTGTTCTACTGAGCAGGCATGGTCCATACACAATGTCGCAGTAGTTTAATTTAGAAAGTATGAGACTATCAACAAGTTGCTTCCGTACTGGTAGGCTCAAGTATTTACGAATCCCATATAAAACCCTCAACCTGTAAAAACAATTTCTGAGGACATTTGTTATATGGGCTTCAAAGTGCAACTCTGGATCCATAAGCAGCCCAAGGTTGCATGCATGCTCCACTCTGTCAATGATCTCTCCCTTGATTATTATTTCTGGTTTGACTGATGTCATTGCAGAGATTTGCTTCTTAGTGCCTAGCACCATGAATTTTGATTTAAGAGGGTTCAGAACCAGAGAGTTTTCATCTGACCATGAGACCACTCTTTGCAAATCTTCATTCATCTTCTTCACTGCCAATGATGTGTCATGAGCCTTAAATGAAACATACAACTGGATATCATCAGCGTACATGTGGTACTTACAGTGCAAAAATGATTTTATGATATCAGCACTGTATAATATGTACAATAAGGGCCCCAGAATTGATCCCTGTGGCACTCCTCGTGACACATGGAGGGGCGAAGACAACAATGTGGATCCATCCTCCCTGCGGATTTCAACATATTGCGATCTTCCAGTCAAGTAACTCCGAAACCACTCCACTGCGCTACTATCAAAGCCGTAGTAAGCTAACTTTGACAGCAGCAAAGAAGTATTAATAGCGTCGAAAGCCCGGGAAAAATCCAGTAGGGCTAGAATTGTTCCCTCACCCCTGTCACGTGCCTCAAGGATATTTCCCACAACATCAGCCAAAGCTGTCGCGGTACCCCTTCCCTTTCTAAAACCGGACTGAAGGTCTGGGAGAATGGCATTACTTTCCAAGTATCCAATAACCTGTGAGTATATTACACGCTCTAGGATCTTCGACAGGCAGGGGAGAATACTAATTGGCCTCAGATCCTTCATGTTAACTGGGTTGTTATTTTTAGGGATAGGGCGCACAACCGCGCGTCGCCAGATTTCAGGGAATGTGCTTGTAAGGATAGAATGATTGATTATGTCTGTGATAGCTTGCAGTGTATGAGGCAATGTTAGCGATATCATATCAAGACTTATCCCATCCACACCCTGTGCATTAGACCCCAGATTTCTAATAATTTTTAATACTGATTCCTGATTGGTTGTTGCTAAGGAGAACTTGGCAGGGCTATATTTGTGAGAGTCAAAGTAGGAAAGTTGTGAAACATTCGGAAGACTACTACCTGGGACATCCAGAAATGATGCATTAATATTTTCTGGATTATCAAAGTGTCCAGGCAGCAGCTTTTCCTTATGGTCTGGAAGAACATCTGATTTTAAATTACGCCACAGCAGTTTAGGGTCCTTAATTTGGTCATTGATGCTTTTTGTAAAATATGCCCTTTTTTCGTTACTGAGTGCCATGGCAGCCTGATGCTTGAGGTCCAGATAGTATGCTCTCTCTCCTGTTTTAAGAGATGCCTTCCTAGCTTCATCCCTAAGTCTAAACATTAAGCGAATGTTATCAGTTATCCAGGGTGTAGGGCGATTTTTAAAAGTCTTTTTCTTAATAGGAGCATGAAGATCGAAGAGCTGTGTAATAAATATATTAAATGTTTGAACCATAAGATTTACATCGTTCATGACTCCAACACTTGACCATGGTATCATACTTAGGTCGGTGTCAAATTGATCCTCCAGTATGTCTCTGAGCGGGCGATACACAACCAGTCTTGGTTGGAGCTTATGTTTTTTAAATATAGACTCACAAGAGATAAAAGAGTGATGACCAAGACTGCTATTGTGATGTACCACGACATTACGGATAGTGGCGTCTGAGCAAACTAGATCTATAAGTGAACTGCTGTCACCCACAAAGTGTGTGGGAGTTTGGACTAATTGTTTGACATTTAGATAGCTGAAAAGTTCTAAAAGCTGTTTCGTTTTTGAGCTGCCAACATCCAGCAGGTTGACATTAAAGTCACCTAGCAGTATTAAATTGTCAAAAGGGGCTAAGCTACTAATACTGGCAGTTAGACCCTCTAGAAAGAGCTCCAAATCCAACCAAGGTGGACGATATGCAGTACCAATAAGTAGTTTTTTTTTATTTACTGTAAGGCCCAACCAAAGTTGTTCAACATCAGGATGGTTGGGGTGAACTCTAACCCGCGCTGCTACACCATTTTTTATATAAAAACCAACCCCTCCACCGCGCCCACCCCTTACAGATACCGGTCGCGGTATGTGCTTAAGCCTATAACCTGGCACACTAGGTGCCCGGTCTTCCTCCCCTTTACGAAGCCATGTTTCATTGACAGCCATGATATCCACAGCGTGGTTGCTCATGGCTATCAAAAACTCATCATGATTGGTTCCCAGTGAACCTGCATTCAGTAGACCAAACTTGATACACCTATTAGGAGTCATTTGTATTTGCCATTCATGCTGTTCATGTATGTGTGTCTCTGTATGCTATGTATGTATAATATGTATGTGTAGAAATGGAGGTTGCTACTATGTTCAGCAATGGAGTATAATGGTTCGAATGGATTTAATAATAGTATGTAATTAGTGTAGTTTATTGCTGTGAATGTTTTGGTGATTTGTTTAGTGAAAATAACAATTATTTTGATTAGCGAAACAATATTATATAGTAAAAGTAGGATAAGTATGTATAAATATATAATAAGAAACTTTCCATACACACCTGACACCGAGCTATGGTAACACGACCAATGAAAATAGCAGCGACGCATATCTTCCCTCGCAACAAAAATCAACACAAACACACAGAAAAGTAAAACTAAAATTAGATCAAAATAAAAATTAGGCTGTTTCATTGTCAGAACCGAACACGCGAATGATGTCCTCTTCGGAGCGGATTCTGTGGGTTGAGTCTTCTGGCTTCCTTCTGGCGAGAATGCGGCCGCGCTTGGTCCACACGAACTTCCAGCCGCGGAGGCCAGCAGCGTCCCGTGCCTTCCGAAACAACTGGCGGTTTGTCTTCGTGAGACGCTCGTTGACATAAAACCGCCGCGCCGGACCAGGCAAGCCGAGGTCGGCCGTCGTCGCCCCACGCCGTACCCGCGCGCTCGCAAGCAGCTTGTCGCGCACGTCACGTCGCGCAAGCCGCACGACAATGGTGCGCGGCCGAGACTCCGCCGCTCCCGCCGAACTGGTCACGTTGAGCTGCCTGCCGCCAACCCGCTCTGCGCTGACAATGTCACACTCCTCGAGGGTGACTCCCAGCTTCGCGCCGATGACCTGCATGACGTGGGTTGGGTTATCAGCCGCTGCCTCCGGTATGTTTGTGATCTCTAGATCATTAATCAAAAGATCCTGGTCCCTGTCGTTCAGCTCACGCCTTAAATCCTCAACGATCACGTCGACCGCGGCAGTGTCTGGCGGGCCGGACGAGACCCGTTTTTCCAAAACGAGCAACCGCTCCTCTAAGCCATCAATGCGCCTGTTGCAGGCACCCATAGAAGCTTTGAACTCCATCATCTCCAGCTCCATCTCCTTCCTGAAAACCTGTATCTCAGCGCGCATCGCTCGCAATTCCTCCATGATCGGGTTTATATCAGGACTGGCGATGTGAGGCACAAGTCGCGAAGTGACATCGGTTGTAGCGGTGCTCGGCGGAGGGCTGGCATATTTAATTGGGCTAGTTGGTCGAGGGCTGATCGTGGGGTTCTTCGTAGTGCTAACTTGCTCCACAATTCCTGGCCTTTTCGCGGAGCCTTCCGACGCGCCTCTAACCGGTGTCTCTGCCCTGTTATCCCGGGCGAGCCCCTTTGTACATTCGGGGCAACGCCAGTTCGCAGGAAGTGCTGTCTTTGTCGGGATGCCTACACAGACTCTGTGATAGTGCGCAAGACATTTTCCACAGTTCTAATCTATTTTATTTATTCCAGCATTATTCCCAGCGTACAGACATTTTTCATCTTATTTTTGATTTCGGTAATTTTACAATAAACACCGAAATGACCACCGTTGTTAAATTAAGTAAATGTATAATAATAATTATATGTGCATACAATTGTCATTTTTAAATATTTTTATAAAAAGTATTAAAAAAAACATTTTAAAATAGTAGCCCACCGGTATCGGGAACAGGGTCCAAGCTACCCGTGGTCAGGGCTCCCGAGAGAGGAACCTCCTCACTGTACGCGCTGTGTCCAGGAGTACTGCTTTCTGGAGCCCTTAATCCAGCTGCCCAACGAGAGCCTCTTGAGATGTTGGTCGAGGCACTTGGCCGACCAACATCTCAAGCCGTATACCTTTGGCCGTCACGACTATTGGCAGAATGACTGCTGTGTTCACATCCCACATGTCGACAACCTCGCGAGCCATGTCAAGATGCTTAGTTTGTTTATTATCTATATCTATATATATATAAAACAAAGACGGGTTTGTTACAACACTTATAACTCGAGATCTGCTGAACCAATTTTCGTGGTTATTGATTCGTTGGATTTGTCTCCGACCCGAATAGCAGAATACATCTTAAAAATAATGAAAACTCGATATGTGCAATGAATACTTAATTGACGGGAGCGAAACCGCGGGGGACAGCTAGTTATTATCAAATTAGGAGTAATTCTTTAAACAAAATCTAAAACTAATGCCATCAGCAACATTATCAGCAATCAACTTTTCCATAAAGTTTATAGGTACTAAGGAAATCGTAGATCTCTCGTAGCGATAGCAACGGCTCAGTACTACGATATCCGGACAATTTGCTACGAGCAGCGTAGCGTTACCTCTGCGCTACGAGAATAGTAGGCGAGCTACGACAATCGTAGGCCTGCTACGAAAGTTTCACTATGGGAGATGCCTTGTTAAAGTATCGGCACTTCTTTATTATTATGGGTGTGATGTTTGATGAGGTCGTGAATTATATTTACTACGACATGCGTTATGATATTAAACAGGCTATAAAATATTAATATGGTTAACAATCTTGCTGAAATTAACCCGGAAACATTATCTGTTTATTATATTTGATGTCGGTTTTGTTCTTAAGGGGATGAAATAAATTCCTGCTAATATTTAAGTCTGTGTATAACGCTTCAATGGCTAAATGTATGATATTGGAAACATAGTTTTTATCCCGGCAGTGCTTTCTCTTGGGATTATTCTCGATCTTATTGAATGTTTTCACGCTGGTGAAACTGTTAGAAAAATTATAGGAGAATAAAATATTTACTTCATGAGCAGTGTTCATATTATAGTAGGTTTTTCTCTTTGCTTATAGTTTCCGTAAAATATTTTTATACACCTTTTGCCTGTCAAGGTCTCCAAAATATATCACAATTCCTAACCTCATTCGAACTTTACGGGCACTAAAATATGACTCACAGCATAAAACTTCCAGTAAAAACCCGGCTTCCACTAGTGTATTCAACAGGCTTCTGCAAAATCGACACTAAAAGTCTCTCTCAGAACCTTTAAGCCTCTTCCTTCTTTCGAAGTTTCTTTGCACGTAAATGTTAGTGCGTAATAGTTTTAGTATTATCGGTTTTGTGTAACCGGTTTACGAAGCAAGCAGGGACTGAAGTTACTTTATTTTGGAGCTGGAGGTATGGTTAAAGAATTGTGTTTTTTTTTTGCTGTATTAATAAATAAAGAAAATGTTTTTTTGGCACACACAGACACATAATGCGGTAGCAAAATTAGAGACTTAATTTAAAAACAATTACAATAGGACCAGTTCAGCAAAATGGATGACGACTTATCTCTGACGCTGTTTCATAATTGAAACACACATGTGAGGTGTATTTAAATGTAGGTAAACGCGCGGAGATTTTTAAAGAGCTAGTGAAATGACTGGGGCAATTTTATAAATTTTAATATAAATACTCATACATTTTAATATTTTTTACCCGCTTTACCCACTTGAATGTCGGTAATTATTTTAGGAGATGTCCTACTCCCGGTCATGAACTACCCGTGAGTCAACTTTCATTTAAATCCGATCAGACGTTAAACATTGATTAATTAATAAAATATGTGGAGATATGGACATTTATATAATATTTAACTTATTTCTTTATTATACTTATATATGAAGCTTATCCTCCGCTTAACTCAAATACAAATTGACCATTGTTAAATATAAATTAACAATGGTTGCAAACCAATCACACAATTCGAACTCGAACCCTTTCCCATGAGAGAACCTCAATAAAAGAGTGAGAGAGCAATATAAAACCTTTTTACCTTCAAAAATTTCTTTCATTTCGAATTGAACTGTCAAATCTCAAGTGACGGTTTTTCCGCGTTCGAAATTGAAATCCGCGTGAAGAAGCGAATTTATCGCTGGCTTTCAAATCCGACGCTTGTTTGAACCCAAATGCAGTTGCTAAGCCGCTTATGTCGCCAGCGATGGAACGAACACTATCTTATTTATACTGGTGGTATTCAAAAGGGGATTATCTGTCTATTGGCGGTTAGTTTGATCGGGAGTTGCTGTTGTTTTTATGGCTTTTGTACGCGTTTGTTGTGAAAGCGGAATTATGATTGGGGCGGTGGTTTAGAATATCGTCTTGTTATATTTAATTTTCATTGTCAGATTGATGTATTTGGTTAGATGCGGATATGAAATTTTACAACCAAAGCTAACTTTCACTTATCAGTACCTATATTTATTTTTTGCACTCTTCGCTTAAACTTCATTTTGTTTTTGTGAATCGACTTCGGATCCGTACCCAAAGTAACACTTTTAATTTTTTCAGTCTTATAGGTTCATTAGCTGACCCAGCGAACTTCGTTCCGCCTAACAGTGATATTTTATTATTTTTAAAATAAACGTCGCCTAAGTTACTCCTTATTATATCAGCTACCTGCTAATAAAATTCCAGTCAAAATCGGTCCTGCCATTTCAGAGATAAGCCGGAACAAACAGACAGACAGACAGACAAAAATTTTAAAAAATGTTATTTTGGTGTATATACCGTATATATATTCGTTTACATGTAGTAAAAAACCGTTATTTCAATATTACAAACAGACGCTCCAATTTCATTTATGTGTAGACTAGATGACCCGCGCAACTTCGTCTACGTCACATTTTCCATTACTGCTCCGCTCCTATTGGTCTTAGCGTGATGATATATAGCCTATAGCCTTCCTCGATAAATGGGCTATCTAACACTGAAAGAATTTTTCAAATCGGACCAGTAGTTCCTGAGATTAGCGCGTTCAACCAAACAAACAAACAAACAAACAAACAAACTCTTCTGCTTTATAATATTAGTATAGATAATATGATGTCAAAATAATAACGTTAGTAAAGTGTCAAAATAATAACGAAAATAAAGTGACTGATTGGTTACTTAAAAGCAAAAGCAATCAAAAGTGATAAAAGTCTGCTAGGCAGCGAGTAATGGCTGCCGGAGTGATTGATAACAGCTGCGCGGGGACTGACGAGCAGCACTACTTAACAGGACACTGCGGGCTTTTAGAGGAACGATTAACGATTTTCTTTCATCTAGTTTTGCTTTTATTTATGATTTGAAGAAAAATACCAACTGTTAAGAAATCATAATAAAAGTAATGAATGAAGAAAGAACATAAATGTTTAGATAAATATACAGTGTGTGTCTTTATAATGTGCACATACGAAAATGAGGGAAACTATACCTAATTTTAAAATCGGATTGGGTTTTTTTTTTTTATCGATTTTTTTAAAGGTTTGTTCTCAACTGTGACCCCAGTGCAAACAAAACGGTATAACTATTCAACTAAATGATCTATTGCAATGAAAGAAACTTCATAATGATCAGAAGTACTCATACAGAACATTTGCTATCAAAGGTCAAATATTGGCACTCCGAACGCGCCATTGGATAGTTTATTAATAATCGTTGAACTTCTCAAAGCGGCGCCCGTCTTATTGAAATATTTAACGAATACAACCTGCGCACATTCACAACAAAATTCATAGAAAAAATGGCTGTCTACCTGCTAAACAACGTTCGTAGGCGTATGCTGGGCCTTTCTATGACAGTTGATAAGATGTATTGGGATTGAGTTATAAACATGCAATTTTTACTATTTGGTAGCTTATACGATGAAGAACATCCTAAAGTAATAAAAAAGTATGTAATCGGGGCGTCTTTTCGACCAATTTTATGAAAATTGATTCTGATCTTTTCTAGTAATAAGCTCTTCGTTTAAAGCACTAGAAAGAAGATGAGAACGATCAATAATTATAAAAACTGTTCAAGTGCGAGTTAGACTCAGTGCAATGGGTTCCGAACCAATTTCTTGTTTACATATTATTTTACCACTACAGACTTTGTAAAAGTTTTCCTGTAATATTTAGATGTAGAACTATTATCTGCATTATTTATATTTTAAGTTCAGTAGTTTCGGAGATAAGGGGGAAATGCCCATTTTTGGTCTAATTTCTTGAATAACTTCAAAACTATTTATTTTAAAATTATGAAAAACCTATAATTAAAATTCTCCCACACGATAAAGTTTTTTTTTTTTTTAATTTTCTAGTTTGACCCCAAAGTGTCCCATAATCAAAATTTATTTACGTAACGCTTCCTTGTTTGGGCCACAGAAGTCTATATGTATACCATATTTCATCAGAATCGGTTTTAAAGAGAAAACTGGCTGTAACAGACGGACAGACAGAATCCCGAGTGACCTTATAAGGGTTTCGTTTTTTGTTCGGACCCCTTTTTTTTGAGATGGAAAATCATCAAATGACTTCTTCCGCTCTGAGCGGAGCGGAAGGGAATGTCAGACTTCTACGGACTAAAACCCATCCATGTTCCTTCATTGTCTTTTGTGTTCCGGAGCCGCGGTATCTCTTTCGAATAGTTCCGCAACACGATTTTGTCTGTATTGGTGATGGCTAAGGATTTACTTCGTCAGGAGTTAACTCTAGATACGTATAATCAGGGGGGGTAGTGTGATTTGTTTTCTGATTCTGTCAAAGTGGCGTTTTTAGACCCACAAGTTATCATATAATAGTGTACAATGGAAGTCAGAATGCAGATACCGTACGTAAGTAAAAAAATTAAAGCATGAGTCTGTGTTTCCTGATAGCTACAACCTGGGAGTCTTTAAGTCGAGAGTGGATAGGTTACTTCTAGGCAAAGGTGTTCCATCTTAGACCGCATCATCGCTTAACATCAGGTGAGATAGTGGTCAATATACCTATCGATAGTAAAAAAAGCACCAATAGATATAAAACGCTGTCACAACATCCGCTTACTTAGCGGCATCAAATCGAATCGGTGTGGTTTTGACGCGGTTGATCAATGACTATGTCGACGCCCGGCTTGTCAGCACCCGTCCAATTTCCGCACGCATTTCCTTGACGCGTTGCCGACAAAGTTCCCGTCTAACACGGTTAGTTAACTGATTTTAGATAAATGTATTTATACTTACTAATATTATAAAGCTGAAGAGTTTCTTTGTTTGTTTGTTTGCTTGAATGCGCTTATCTCAGGAAATACTGGTCCGATTTGAAAAGTTCTTTCAGTGTTAGATAGCCAATTTATGGAGGAAGGCTATAGGCTATAGCCTAAAGCCCTCCTGAATAGGAGCGAAGCATTAATGAACAACGTGACGCAGACGAAGTTGAGCGAGAAAGCTAGTGTATTTATATAATACAACAATATTAAGTTCAAAAAGTGTGTTATGTTCGGAAAGCTTAACTTAGAGTTGGTTATGTTTTATTTTTTTTTAATGATGGGAAATCATCAAATGACTCCTGCCGCTCTGGGTGGAACAGAGAGTAGTGTCAGACTCTTTCTGACTAACACTCACCGAGTTCTTCCTAGTGCCCATTGCGTTCCAGGGCTGCGGTGACTCTTTCGAACAAATTCCGCAACCCTGGCAAGAGGGACGGGTGGTTCACAAAACCATGCACTAGTCTTTATTTATTTTATTTCAATTACTCTCTGCACTCACAGTAAAAACCAATACGTGCAGAGAGTCAACAAAATCAATGAAATAATCAAAAAACAAATGCATGCATGCTTTGTATGCGCTTATCCCGTTTTTTTTCGTTCCCGTAGGAATTTCGAGAAATCCTCTTAATGCTATTTTACACTCCCTAAGGAACCTACATGCCAAACAGATTTCTACAACCAGTAGTTTCGGAAAAAGTGCGATAAAACGGGATACCTACCTAAGTGCATATAAAATCGTGGGCAAAAGCTTAAGTAAGTAATTAATAAATCAATATTCGATTGGTAAACAAATAATATCAACCTGTAATTAAATATTCATGCGTACTAATTGGTTTTTTCCTTGTAGACAATTACTCATAGATATAATAATTCTAAATGTACATATTTGATTTGCGCAAACAATGTATATATCCATTGCGAGTATTCCCTACAGAATATACAAGTACTATTAATTAATTTATTATGCCCACTGTCTGAAAAAAAAAAAAGAAATATAAGAAACCATTTTCTTCGCAATCCCAACATCTCAAGACCACATGACGAGAACGTAATATAGTGAGGTAATTAATTATTAGAATAATAAATATGAGAGTGAAACATGAGCAAAAGGAACCCTAGCGAGATAGTACAATATGTCATGAAGAAATATTGGTCCTAGGTTTCACGCTGCTATTGAAAACTGGTCCTTTGATAACTTAGATATGAAATCGCACACTGTCCTTTGCCGATTTAAGTTAAACTAAAAAATGTTACCTTATAATGTCGCAAACTCCTTGGTATTTTATGAGGTATCTTCACAGCTCAGAGTGGGTGTATCAAAATTATGATTCCAAACATTAGCGACGCCATTGATGAAGTAAACATAATATTAACATTGGCAGCGTGTGACATAAAATATAACGAAAATATGAATGAAAATAAAAATTAACCTCTCACGTACCGAACGTTTCTTACGTCACAAGTCCTTGACGCTCGGCGGGCGGGCGCTCATTCAACAGTAATCTGACCCGAGCCACTTAAAACGTTATCGCGGCGTTTCTAAAGCTTGTATCCGAGCACTCGAAACGGTTTCGGGTTCCATAATTATGTCGTCATGAAATTAAGTATAAACAAAACTCTTATTAGTACTCGAGAAATAAATATATCCTATTGAAATGAGAGAACTTGCTGAATGTAGTTATGTTGCTGTTTATGTTATTTCTGACAAAACTATTGCATCAATTTACACCAATTTTTGGGATCTAGCTTATGAAAAGACAAGTAATCTAATGACAATGATCTTTTATATGAGTTCTATAGCCGATTATAGCAATATTCAAGCTCAAACTTCATAAAGCGCGGCGCCATTTGTTGTTTTTTATTGCGTAATTCAATGCGCTATTTTGATGACGATTATCAGAGTTATATCAAACAGATTCCAATTGGAAAAGCTTGTAGATTACTGCCTATATATTCATCAACGCATTGTTAACCATAAATCGTTAATATATGCTTACTTTATTTGTAAAAATTGACAAAAACCAAACCAATAACAATGTTGACCTTAGCGAACACTCGAAACTACCTAACTTTTGTTGGCTCAACTAAACAAGTTTTGTTATGTTATTTCATGCAAAAAACTAGCTACATACTTGTAGGAAATAGTGATAAATGATAATTTATCCACTTACCTTAGAATATTGCACTAAAAACACACAAAATTCACTAAAATAACTTCACCAAGAGCGCGCGAAATCACCGTGACATAGAAACTTTTGACAAGAGTTTTGAAATGTCAGGTGTCATAATTTTAGTATGTTTTTTTTTCTAGAGTTGGCAAATTTTATACACCATAGAGAATATTCATAGACAAACGAATCTAAAGCTTCCTATTCACGAAATAAAAGTTTTAATCAGTCGCGGTGTGCCGGGACACATGTGTCCCGGCGGGGCTCAACTGTGATTCACGATGCCGGGATACATGTATCCCGCCAGGAAGGAAACGGTTGTCAAAACGGTCTTAACCGGGGATCTGATTATTTATAGAGGATTTAGATAAAAATAACGAACGTATACAACCCTAATCTTTTCAAAGTTAGAGTGAACACTTGAACAGGCTACTTCTACAGCTCGCTCCATTGTAGACTTCTGTCATCTCGACTAGTTACAATATCTTATTAATGTTTGTTCTATTATTATTGAAGTTTGAACTTTGGTGGTGGCGGTATAGCAACTTTCCATCAGTTGAGGTTTTCCGCGTGTTTGACATATTAAAAAGACATAGAAATGCAAATCTCCATACAGTTCTTTGAGGTGCTCGTCAAACATAACGTCAATGAAAGAAATATTTCATCGTTCCCCTGATATGACACCTTTATCCGCCTCTACCAGTATCTAATACTGCTACCTATTGATCCTGCAAACAAATAAGAGTACATACTTTTACCAAAGAATATGCCTTCTGACCCAAATAACACAACTAAATGACATTTATTTTGTAAGTAGGTTAAACGCTTTTACAAGTCAATCATTTTAGTCATTTTCAACTAGTTGAGGCTGCTTTTCTTATAACCCTGAGAAGAAATACCGAAACAAATTCAGAGATCAAAGTCTCTTTTAAGTCCATACCTACAATCAGTACGGGTAAAATCATATGAGAACCATGTAGGTTAATGTCTAAGTTGGCATTTTGAGGAAAGTACCACACAGATTTGAGTGGATCTGCCAAATGACCACAAGATGTGCTACACGTCACCGTTAAAATTTATCATACAAAAAAAAGCTTGTAAATGAGTGTCGTTGAGGTAGGTTCTTAGATGTTCCGATCTTCAGTGTTCGAGCGGCGTTTATATATACAAACACCGAAAACCTCCCTTCTATCTTTCTATTGCTACCTCTCTTGGGCAGTCTGACCCCATCCTTCAGGTAGGACACCCAACTTGTTTCGCCATTTCGTTTTAGGTCTGTCGCGTCGCCGGCTCCTGATGTTTGGGGTTCAGTGACTGCTAACTTAATTTACTCAGATCTTTTGAAGCATGCGAAAAATATAGTCTGCTCTGTTATAGATAATATCTTACATAAAAGAGAAAATATTTTTTCTATGGCCACACTATGAAAGTTTGAGAGTCCGTTTATTTATGGAAATTTACGGCCCCTGGCAATTCTGAATGATTCACAATTCTCTATGACAGCTGAAAACCACAAAAAATGTCGTATTGCATTCCAAGCTCTGTTTTTTTTTACTACCTTTCAACAAAGACGTGTTAGAACAAATGACTAGCCCCAGGGCTGGCCTATATTTAATAAATTTATTTATTGTACAAACTGAAGAATAATTTCTTGTAACAATCTCACCTTTGTGATTTCCCGAGGTTGTTGTATTAACTAAATGTTTTAAACATTATGGTAATCGTGTTTGTGGATTTCAGTGTAAAGGGATTGTCATGATTTTTTTTTGTGTTTGTGTCTTTGCGTTCGTTTATTTTTTCGTCATTTATGGTGACGTTTTCTCTGAGAATTTTCTGTAATATACAAATAACACGTTCGACCACAATACGGGGTAAAGAGAAACGCAGGGTTAAATAGAAACAAAACTTTGAAGTGGATTTTCATTTTATTTAAATTCTACTCGCATCAGTAACGATTTTAAATCAGTAATAGTTTTAAAATTTTTATTTTTTAGAAACCAGTAATGTGGCATACAAGCGAAAATACCATTCAAAGTTTTGTTTCTATTCACCCCGTTTTACCGACATGTTATAACTGGAGATATGTAAGAAATTAAAGTAAAAGAGTCAGAAAGACCAAAGAAACGATGAATAAAATAGACAATGTGTAAAATGATGTATGGCTCGAATGTACCTACTGAGAAAACGACTAATTGAAAATTATGTTGCGCTGACCCCAAATACATTGGGGTAAAAGCAACAACAAAATGATGATGATTACTTTTTTTACAGAATAACACTAATTTTATTGCGTGGGTATAAACAAATATTATGTTTGTTGTGTGATGTATTATAAAAGGTTCTTTTTCCATTTTTTATCATATCTCAAAAAACATATGTATTAGAGTTGATTCATAAATATAAACCTTAACATTAATTGAACAAGTATAATTATTACCGAAATGTATATTTACTCTGCCTATGTAATCAACTTAACTAATGGAATACGCAAATTAAAGATTAACTCACCAGACTGCTAAAAAATATATGTAAAATTCGGTACAAGTTGTAATTTTACCAAATCTCTCTCGGGAAATATTTCAATATTTCTTAGACTATGTATATTGTAATATTTGAGTCAGAAATGTATTGACATTTTAGTAAACCCTTGAGCACACCAGAGTCAAAACATTTTTGTACGTCGTTGACAGAACAACGCGAAAAGGAGATGGCGTTATGCGTCTTATATGTTTACTGTATAGCTCTCTTTTTTACCCTGTATCAATTCTGAGGTTGAAACTTTCCTTTATTGTTCAAGTTCACGGTCGTAGTACGAGGTTTTAAACGTACTCGATCGCGTTAACGTAAACCTTAACATTTATGTAAATATGTGTAGGAAAAGAGTTTTTGCGTTGTTGTCACCAGGTGGCGCTAATCCAGTTTCATTCAATACAACTCGACCGAATCGCGAACTTAAAATTCGCACTTAAGCCGTTGTATGACAACAATTTTTCTAAAGACTTTTGTTAGTTTTAACTATGAGACTGTTTTGTAGCAACTATTTCCCTACCCATTGGGTAATTAACGGAACCCTATAACTAAGCCTTCGCTTTTCGTCCGTTCGTCCGTCTGTCTGTCAGCGGGCTGTATCTCAAGAACCGAAATACGTAGAGAGTTGAAATACAATACAATTCAAATTGTTTTTATTGGGAACTAGCTGACCCGCGCAACTTCGGTTGCGTCACATTTTCCATTAATGCTCCGCTCCTGTTTGTCTTAGCGTGATTATATATAGCCTATAACCTTCCTCGATAAATTGGCTATCTAACACTGAAAGATTTTTTTAAATCGGACCAGTAGTTCCTGAGATTACCCCCTACATACAAACTTACAAACAAATGTTACCTCTTTATAATATTAAGTATAGGAAAACCCCTTTAATTTCTAATTTGCTATAATTTTCACATCGGTTTAAGGAACACTTCGATCGAGAGTCCAACACGCACTTGACCGGTTTTTTGAAAGCCTTTTCAGTATGTTAGTTCCTATATTACGGCCGAATAGAAACTATATTCAATGCCTTAGGGCTGGCAAACGTTCTAAATGTACTCGTGTCTTTGAATTTATTTCAAGACGCGTTTAATTTTAGCATTGACGATCGATTTCAACTCGTATTGTGACTTGTGACGCAACTGAGATTTGTTATCAAGATTAAAGTTTTGAATTTGTCAGTCATGTGACAGAATGTTTTGTTTGTTTTATCACATGATCTATTTGTTGAATAAATAAATCTATAAATAAGTATTATTCCCAATTTTTTTTTTGTTTCGAGGCGATGTTTAATTTATTCTTTAGTTGATTTGGGTCCAGGCGGGGTACTCTCTAAGCCCGAAGTCCATAGTTTCGGCCTTAGTTGCAGGCGTATTTTTTTTATTCCGTATCACCTATTGACTAAGAATTAATTACAAAACGATTTGATCGTTACAGTCAGATAGTGTTGTCATTCATTCTTAGTTCGAGTTCGGGACTAATCGTAAGTCCATATGTAATACGGAGTAGAATAGGCCCGCAACTAAGCCCGAAACTACGGACTTCGGGCATAGAGAGTAGCCCCCCAGTTTATTTGGACGGGTGACAATCTTACATACCGATTTTCCTTCGTGCCTCAGAAAGCACGTTAAGCTATTGGTACCGGCTGTTATTTGGAGATCTTTGGCAGTCTTTACGGATAGTCAGAAGCCAGAATATCTTACACCAGTCTTGCTAAGGACTATCGTGTTACCCAGTTAATGGGTAATAGAGGTTTGGTAAGCAGCTGCTCATGTAAAACGCTGGTATTCAGCTGAATCCGGTTTGACTGGAGCCAACCCTAATATAGTTGGGAAAAGGCCAGGCAGTTGATGGTTTGGGTCCAGTTACTTGCGTACGTTAATTGCAGCATCGGTAGCGTTCCTCCAAAGTATAGGTGTATAAGAACTTGGGGCACTGTATCCGACAGGTCTATAAAACCCCATTTCGGTTAGACCCATACTGTTACATGTTATATTCTTCAGAGAGTTTTTTAGTAATTGTCTGTAAGATACATACCTGTATCCTACACTAGCTGCCCCACGCAACTTCGTCTGCGTCACATTTTCCATAATGCTCGGTTCAGAAATTTTCAAATCGGACCAGTAGTTCCTGAGATTACCCCCTACATACAAACTTACAAACAAATGTTACCTCTTTATAATATTTATCCTACTTATCAGTGGGCTCATAAAAATTGGTCAGTTTGTATGAACTAGAGGAGTGAGTATTTTATTGGTCCCAAGAAAAATAAAACAAAAATTAAAATTCTTTGCTTAAGACTTACGTACACCGGGACGCAATGCCAGAGGACTTGGCCACCGATCAGTGCACATAAGCCGCTTTGATACTGTAGCATTCTGGTGGCCTACAAAGCACAGAACATAATATAATCTCTACTAAGACAAACCGCGACGTGACGCGGCATGCCGCCGCGGGATCCAAGGTATCTCTTTTGATGCTACGGAATGTATTTTAAACATTGGCATTTAAGTCGTGCTCCGACTAGATAAGTTAGAATGTCCTTCGGTAAAAATTTAAATCCTCTATCATTCCACCCCGATTTGCGTAGAATACCTAGGTCCTTTAACTACAAAGTTTCCTCGTAAATAACACTAATAATTTCAACTACTTAACACTAAAATGACATAGTCTGTTCGAACTTCCCACGACTTCAAAAGATTTTGTTAAGCTTATTTAGAGTAATTAACTCTTTTTCAGGCTGCTTTTGCTGTAGAAACTTCAGTAACACAACCAAGCTCGGTCGATCGTTGTGACTGAAAAAACCGTGCCGATAACCTTACCTAACCTGACCTCGTTTTACTTTCAACCCGGAGACCTGATTATGACGTAAACGAAGGTTTAAAAAACTGCACTGTTCCGTTACACAGAAGAAACAATTGGAAGCTAACAACGGCTATACTACATCTCAGTTATTGTGATTATGTGTAAGATATTACAAAATATGTCCCATTTTTAGGCAAGGGCTTCCCCCGTATTTTTAGGCATAGGCCTTCCCCATATTTTTTCAGAAACTTTTTTGCGCCACCTTGGACCAATCATCTGGTTCACCGTGCATTCGACTGACCTATTTAAGCGTTTCAGAATCTATACAAACCTTCTTTCTTATTCACTAAATTAAAATGTGAATGTTTGGATGGATGAATGTGTGGATGGATATTTGTAACTCAATCATGTCAGAACGGCTGAACGGATCTGGATGGATTTGATACAGAGGTAGATCATAGTCTGGAATAAGACTCTCTTGAATCACACACAGAATACTTTTATCTCGGTTCCCTTGGGATACATTCGACATTCGCCGCTTGCGGCAGCAAGTAGTCTATTTAAATTGCAGCCATTCCTTTTGGCTTTGCCACATTTGTATAAAAGGACCAAGACGATTATTGTACTCTATCTAACTTCCCCTCATAATATTATAACCTCTGTTCGCGACCCTTAAGTCGCCCTCACACTTAACCTCCCAAAGATAGGGTAGCCTACTTCAGGGATTTACCAGCAACAAAGGTAAATAATAAAGAACAAACACTGGCAACACAACTCACATTTAATATCATTTATTTAGGACCATATCGTGGCACATTCTCATGAGGGTTTGACTTTATTGGAGTAGAAAATGAAACCAGGACTTGTGTTTGCCTAAGTGTATACATTTGGAGTGAGTCATGCGATGTAGCGAGGAGTAAATATGATGGAATTGGATATTAGAACAATAAAACCTACGCCATGTTTAATTTAAATAAGGATATAATACATATTTGCAGTGTATCTTCATTGTTTAAGGAGATGTATTTCCTCCGAGCGGAAGATAACATCTTTCATGTTTTGCCTTGGGATTTGAATTTCTGTCTTTATCAGGTCACATATAGGTAAATTAAATAATTAAAATCAAAATCACGCTCAGCGTGTTTACAACTATTTGTAGCTTGATAAAACCAATTAATTTTACTTATGTGGAAATCAGGACCGAGACCACTTCACACAATTTACATAATTATGTTCCATGTTGTTTTAATTATTCTTTCTACGAACAATCATTTGTACAATAACTATGTATTTATCAACACTGCCATCAGTTTCGTAATAGACTAATCTGCATGGTCATTTGCTGTGACCTGAATGTACTGTCCGGACTTAAAAAGCGATTACGAACTCCAAGTTTACTGTTTCACAAATTCTACACTTATAGACAATTTTAATCACGCAACTACGAGTAAGACTCGACGATTTTCCCGCCTTACACCCGACGATGTTTGCGTTAGTCCCAATCGCGCCTTTTTTCCCGCCAATCCCTT
This sequence comes from Ceramica pisi, assembly GCA_963859965.1. NCBI lineage: Eukaryota > Metazoa > Arthropoda > Insecta > Lepidoptera > Noctuidae > Ceramica > Ceramica pisi. Next base: position 4,975,056 of record OY982530.1, read on the forward strand.
ACACAACTCGCGGCCATCTTGAGCTTGGGTTCGCGCCAAGGGCACGCTGTCTCAATGCCAAGGTCACAACTCCTGGCCTTGTGGCATGCTTGGAATAATGAACACCTACTACTGTAGTGGTGTGCTTGATTCATTGACTCCGTGCCCTATTGGGGGTTGTTTTTTATTACGTGCCGGTATTTGACCGAGAAAGGAGGTTTTCGTTTGTTTCTTGTTTTTATTTTGTTGGGTATGAATGACTTATTTAAGTTATGGTTGTTCAGTCACTGATTTATACTGAATGAGTTTTGAACGGAGTTAAAAGTTTTTTCGGATAGAAACTTTAAGCCCATTTTCTTAAATGCCAAAGATCAGTCAAATTTAATGCAATGTTCCGTAGAACATGTGTATAAAGTTTATCACTGTTCATAAATGTATGATCTGTTTATTTATTTATTATATAATTCACTGAAAACCTCATAATAAGCATAGGACGAACGTTTATAAATATTCCCAGTTATACCTCTAGTAGGTATATTTGAAGCAGTTCCCATTCTTATGCCTGAAAATACGTTAAAAACCGGCCTCTCACAACTAAATATTAAAATGATATCACGAAAAATACCACCACAAAAGCCTGAAAAAACGATCCAATCGTGCGACCGTATCAGTTTTTAAATATTTATTTGCCTTAAAAGACCAAAAAAATATATTTTCCAATTAATGTTACATGGAAAATAAACCAGCGTCGGACATACCAGTGTTTCGACACGCATCGTGTGTGTTTCAAAGCCCTCGGCACAGTGTATTGTGTTCGCACAAAACATTTTGCGCCATATTGCCGTGTGCCATGCTCGCCTACGCATCAGGGAACACACAATTGTGGGAAAATGTCAGCCTGTGCGACTTGTCAAGCGAAAAGAGATGAGCGGGAAGTGATGTAGCCATGTTTTTTAAGGTTATTTTGTTTTTAAATCCTTCGTTCAGTGTAAAAACTTACATACATAGTTTCCCCTAGAATAAGCATAAGAGGCAAACTCATACCGCATACCGCAAATCAAAATTATTTGAACTCGAATCAGAACAAAATTTTTATCCAAGTTCTATCGTTACAAGGCATCATAGAATTCTGTGAAAAGGGGTTATGAGATAATTTTTTAACCTTAGCTAACGATAACTTAAAAGATCGTCCTATTTATCGTGGTACGTCCAAATGCAAACCATAAGTCTAAGAACGGATTTCCCTACGATCACAATAAACTCAAAATATTCGTATCAAAGGACCAAAAACATGTTACGGCGACAGGCATGGTAGTCACGTTTTGTCACGCGGGACAGGTGTAAACAGGTCAAAGGAAGATCCTAACATGACACAAGTCGACACAACTATGTGTAAGATTTGTCCCTTTTCACTGAAGCGAGAAATGAACGAGTTACAACAAAGACAGGAAAGTTAATGTCGTAGACATAGAGAATAGACTGACTAGTATCGTTGCAATATTGACAACTGTGTAGAGAGATACAAAGTGACTGTTTCGAAAATGATAAAAAGTCGGTGTTTTTGTTAGCTTCTTCGTATTTTGACACCGACTTCCGAAATTAAAGTTATTTTTTACTTTGTAGTGTTTTTTGTTTAGGAGTCGGTTGTATTTTTTGTAAAAAGCTTTTTTTATTTTTCACTTTTTAGTGGTGCCCCACATCTAACAACACCACTACAAAATCGCAGAAAAGCAAAATAGGCAATTCGATTATCAAAGAATCATCTAAATAGTCAAATTCCAGCTATTTCGATTTAAAATCCAAAGTTCGTTACCGATTTTGATATGATTTAAATGGGACCAATCTGCAAGTATATCCTTTCAGATAAAAAATTTTCAAATCGGTTCATAATTGTCGGAGTTATGAGGTAACAAACATAAAAAAAAAAAAACATACAACCGAATTGATAACCTCCTCCTTTTTGGGAAGTCGGTTAAAGAGCCGAAGAATTGCTGATTGCGAGTCGCACAGGACCGGTCGAAGTAGCGAAGTTTGGCAAAAGAGTGTGTCCAGCGGTGGACAAACTTTCGGCTGAAATCCCGACCGCCCCCACTCCCTGTGCCATTGTCTTACTAGTCTTTTAATTTGATGATGAGTCACATCATACCATTTAAGGGAAACGCTCTTTCTTTTTTCTAAGCCCATGGTCAATATGTATCAAGTCATGACTAACCAAGAACGCTAGAGAATGACGAAGGTCTAAAGACAATATGTCAGTGTTAGTTGCCTTTGTGAACTTCACTGGAGCGAGAAATTATCAAGATGAGGGGGAAGGGTTTCTGTGCCGAATTGTCCTTTAACTCAGTAGAAATTGTTATAGTGGACAGATGGAAATGGCAATGTAATGAGGGTTGGTTTCATCTTGATTAGAAGGAGATTTATGCACATTTTTAATCTACACTACGTTGGGCGAGAGGACTCGCTCTCAAAGAAAAATTACTTAACGAACACTATATGGGGAAGTTTCATAGTAACGCCATTACTGAGAAGATCACAGGGTCCAGGCTAATGTGATCCAGGGCACGCCACGATAGTGGAGGGCACGCCACGACAGTGGCGATAAGTCCCCTCTTTGAGGAGTGGCTAGAGAGGCGCCACGGCGTCCTCACTTTCCGCTTGACGCAGGTCCTCAACGGACATGGATGTTTCGGGAGGTTCCTGCACCGAATCGGGCGGGAGGAAACGCCCGGGTGTCACCACTGCGAGGATCGACCGGAGGACACGGTGGAGCACACTAGGCAGGTGTGCCCCGCTTGGGCGGCGCACCGCCGTGTCCTCCAAACGGCGATCGGCGGCGACCTCTCGCGTCCGGCCCTGGTCCAAGCCATGGTCCGGAGCGAGACGGAATGGGACGCCGTTGCCTCCTTCTGCAAAGCAGTCATGCTAGCGAAGGAGGTGGCGGAGAGGGACAGGAGACCCTCTCGTCCCGGCCGCCGTGGTAGACGCCGCGGGCGTCGGGGGCCACCACCGGTGACCTCCGGCCACCGTAGGCGCGGGCCTGTGGACGGCGAGCTATGGGTGGCTCGCCGTCCGTCCGTCTAGTGACGACAAGCCGTGTCGACGGCGCGTTTGTGTTCCACGCGCGCCTCAAAGAGAGTCAGCACACAGAGGGGCCCGAAAGGGCCGACGCCTGCCGGAGTCGCGGGATTATTCGCAAGAGACTCCGTGGCTCCGGAACACAAAGGGCAATGAAGGAACATGGATGGGTTTTAGTCAGTAGAAGTCTGACACTCCCTCCCGCTACACCCAGAGCGGGAGGAGTCATTGGAAGATTTCCTATCCTTAAAAAAGAAAAAGGCTTATGTGATCCGCTGAAATGTACGTAACAAAATGAAAAAGCTTGGCCTTACGTATGACGATGCTTACCAGTGAAGCGAAAGGCGCCGAAGGATTAAGAAAGCCGACCCCGCACAAAGGGAAGAGGCGACGGCAAAGAAGACTAAGCGGCAGTAAATGTGGCCCTTGTCGAGAATTTGTAAACAAACGTTACCTATTTCTGTTGGATTTTTATATTGCTTCAGAATATAACGGGTGTAAGGGACAGCCCTCCTCAAACTGATAGGGTGATTTCAGTATATCGTACTAAGTTGACCGGTACATGAAATTATTTCAGGAACTTTATGGGAATCCAATATAACTGATTTGTTTAATTACCTCACTCGCAATGTATCGCTACCTCTGCAAAACGCACGCAGCGAACGGCAGCGCAGCGAGCTTTCGAAAGGATAGCTGCGCCCGCGCTACGTTTTAACAGCTGATTTCATGCGTCGTTCATGAGATTTTTTTTTATTTTTTTTTTATTTTTTCATTTTATCTGTGTTATTTAAATTAATGGAGTTCTGCATACAGATAATGTAACTTTACATTGAAATAAAGCAAAAAAAATTAAAAATCGAAAAAAAAAATAAAAAAAATCCTGAGGAAATTTCCACTGGAATATGATTCAAAATAAGGAGCTGATTGCACCCTGTTAATTTGTGGAAGGCTGTCCCTTACACCCTGTATGTGCCAGAGAAGTTATGTAGAGGGAACCAGAGGACGGGCGTCGTTGCTGAAGAAGGCCTGGGAAAAGTTAGCGTGATCACTTAGAGAAGTTCATGACGGATTGGTGGTCGAAGAAAGCAACACACCGGAAAAGTGGAAAAAAACACCTTGAGATGATAAATGATATTTATTTTGTAAGTAGGTTGTAAATAACACTTTTACACGTCAATCTTTTGTGGTCATTTTAAACTAGATGAGGCCGGCGTTTCCTAGCTGACTGCTCTAAGAAGAAATGCCGAAACAAACTCAGAGGTCAAAGTCTCTTTTAAAGTCCATACAATCGTACTGGTCAAATCATATGAGAACCATGTAGGTTAATGTCTGAAGTGGCATTTTGAGGAAAGTACCACACAGATTTGAGTGGACCTGTCCAGACAATGCAAGCATTTGCCAGTTATCGTGTAGCTCAAACTTAGAACTTAAAGGAGCTCAACGAACTGACGAACAATACCAAAGTAAGGACATTTGTGTAGGCCGCATAAAGAACTCAAACCGCCAGACTAACATTAAGTGAAATAAACCCCTAACATAGCAATCTACATGGTCCTCATATTCACAATATGAGGACCATGCAGATCAGTGTCTGAAATGTTCTTTTGAGGAAAGAACCACACAGATTTGAGTGGACCTGTGCAGTCAATGCAAGCCTTGGTCAGTAGTCGATTAGCTCAACTTAGAACCAATAAGGAGCTTGATGACTCGACGAACAATGCCAATGAAAGGACATTTGGGTAGGCCACAAAAGTACTCAAATTCCCAGACATCGATCAAAATACTTTAAGAGAACAAAAAGAAAATAATAGCCCACATAGTCCCCATATTCACAATAGTAAAATGAAAAGTAAGTGAAATAAATCAATAAAAAAAAATTGAGATTACTTTAAAAAGTAAACATTAATGACAAAAATACAGAATCAATTAAAATATAAAAATGTCTATTTCTAAAAAAAAATATAAAAGTAAAATGATAAACGAAAGAAATAAAATATAAATAGATGTATATAAAACATTGGGCCATATACATCATTGAAGCAGCTCAATCCCAAGCCTTTTTGTCCTCAAGATAGTCTTTAACTGTGTATTGTATAGTATTAACTGTATATATATAGATGAAAGGTGCCTGTTGATTACAGTAGAACGAGGCAGCGGAGCGAAGTCAAAATGTCAGTAAGTCACGTGGTGCGGCGATTTTATGCAATTCCATTGGTTAAAATTATTACGTTTCTTCACGCCGCTGCCTCGTGCCGCGCAAATGGACAGGCTCGTCTTGGGCAACTTTCACTGCCATTGAGCGTAAATGTTAGCATTTAAGGGCGGGTTGTATCAAACGGTTGGTTAACGTAACATACGTACGTCAAAAAGTTACGATTACGGACGATATTTGACGTTCGTTAAATTAGAAGCGTTGTTTCAAAACATTCTGGTATAAATTCCTGCTCATCCCAATAGCTAAGTTATTGACACGGGTCCTACCTAAATAGCTTTTTTTGCATTCCACCACTTATTTGTGTCATCAGAAGAACTGGTATTGAGGAATTCAAAAGAAATTTCACAATATTGTTCTATTTGACGCAACTAAAGTCACGTTAACCAGTGCTCAGAACATCTGTTAACGTAAACGTAATATTTTACGTGCGTTAACGCTGACATTTTGTGAAACAACCCAATTTTTTGTTTTGACGATAGTTAGCACCATTTTTAACGTTTACGCGTGCGTTAAGTGTAGTTGAAACAACCCGCCCTAAGCGTATTTATATGATTTAAAAGTAATAAATAAATAATAACTCAACATCATTTGACATCCTAAGCGATTTGGCTGTTGTATACCTGTTTGAAACTTACTCGTACGTCGCATGTTCGAAATGTTACGTACGAGTATACGCCGGGCAAGTTCGAAGTAAATATTTACATGGCCCATGTGCATTGTTCTCAGTCTGGGCGTTGATGTATGTCACGATTTGTGTCTACAATCTACGTTAGGTGAATGAAATCAAACACCATTGTGGGTCACTTCATTTTACGAAAAAGGCGGTTTGATAAATTTGTGACTTTTTATTAATTTATTTTTTCGCCAAAAAATCGTTTTATTCCTCAACATTATCTTCTTTTAACTCGAAACATTTAGTCCAGCGTTTAATTTTTATATTTCTTTAAAAAACTAGGTACCCCCAAAATAGGTGGTATTTTTTTGGTGATGACCTCTTCGTTCGGCCCAAATCTCATACCACCTAGCCATTTCTACGGGTTTGGAAAGTAGAATACCTACCTGCCTTTGCTTGGTGTCTTTGATGGTTTTTTTACGCAAAAAAATAAGCTTAATCAGCACACGAAATCCACAATATACCGTTTTTGTTTAAATGCGAGAGGTCTCTATCTGCTTTCATTGGCTGTCAAATAAATGAATGGCGTAGCTTGCTAAAAATTTGTCAGCAGCCTATTAATAGATGGCAATTTACGACAGCACTGATGCATTTAAAGTCATCGCGCGAGAAATTCAAAAAGCCACTAACTTATCAAAACCACCCTAGTATGGACTTTAAAAGAGGCTTTAACCTCTGAGTTTGTATGAATGTTTCTTCTCAAATTGACGATATGATTGACGAGTAAGTCTTTTAACAAATTGATTGTCACATCACGCTACGTCGCGTGAAGCGACCTGATAGTAGCCTTACATATACTAATATACTAATATTATACAGCTGAAGAGTTTGTTTGTTTGTTTGCTTGAACGCGCTTATTTCAGGAACAGGACCGATTTGATTATTTTTTTCAGTGTTAGAAAGCTCATTTATCGAGGAAGCAGCACACCACGCTAAGACAAATAGGAGCGGAGCATTCATGGAAAATGTGACTTAGACGAAGTTGCGCGTTTCAGCTAGTTAAGTTTAAATAGCGGCAGCAATGTATTGGATTCCGATATTTGTTTTGGCCACTAGGGAAGGGAATTACCTATTAATTAGGTACCTATTCATTAGTGGGTGAGGTCTACGCCTCTTGCATCGAATCTTGCATTTGTTTTTGACCATCTATGTACGTTCAGCATTTTGACTTGGCAATTAACGTGGAGTGAGCTCGTGGCTAAATAATAACAGCTGCACGGGTCGATCTTTACGGTTAAGCAACGCTTGCCAAGGTTAGTCTATGGATGGGTGAACATCTTAACATATTGAGTTTACTCCGTGCCTCGGAAAACACGTTAAGCCGTCGGTCCCGGCTGTCATTTCTGAGATCTTTGGCAGTCGTTACGGATTGTCAGAAAATCCTTAAATCTGACTCCAGTCTTACCAAGAAGTACCGTGTTACCCAGTTAATGGGTTGTGGAGGTCTGGTAGGCAGCCGTTCCACATAAAACCCTAGTGTTCAGCTAAATCCGGTATGACTGGAAGCCGACCCCAATGTAGTTGGGAAAAGGCTAGGCAGATGATGAATTAACGTGTTAAGAAATGTACCCCATCGCATTAATAATGCCGTAATTACGTACATCACATTACCACCTCACGTAAATTAACTGCTTGTTATACTTCGCACGCTAACCAAAATTATTATGAATATGCGTATTATCTCAAGTTTGAAACTCTAAGGCGTAGACACAACAGCGTTCCAAACTTCAGAACTAAACTTTGTGAAGTCGAATAATCCTTAATTATACTGACAGTTGGCTTTTAAGCGCAGTCGGGACAGGTCGGTGTGCGCTCGTCCTTATCTAATGTTTGCCCTTCAAAGGGATGTCGGACGCAGGCTTTGTTAGTTGAAAGATTTCGTGTAGTCAGGGTCCGTAGTAAAGGACCAGCTTTGAATGATAAAGGACCATGTCAACTTTGGACATTTAACAATAAATGTCGACTAGTTACCGCCTGTGGCGTGGAATTGGTCTTTCTTCTATTGAAATTATATTTGTGTTATAGTAAGCTAAGTTACAATGAAGTTTCATCATAATCAGTTCAGTATTTTTTGTATGAACGAGTAATAAATATCCAATATATTATAAACTGGTACTTGGATTCAAAAGGCATATCATATCCATGTAAAAATTACGGCCGCTAAATCTCGGGAGTATCACTACCTATGCCGTTCACTGATTATTATTAAGCTAAAAGCCACACATTTTTATTTTATTTATCTGTGAGTAATAAAACCGCTTTTCCCGTACTTTCGAATCTAACAAACTAACGCTAGCCCGGTTACAAATATTCTTTTAACATTTCATGCAAAAATTGCTCCCAGCAAATGTAGGCAAAACACGAGCACTTCTGTTCGCGACAGTACCAACGCGCAATTATAATTATAATGTACGCAAAATAATGAGCACCGGGCTTGCATGAATTTGTATGTATTTTGAGATTATATATTACCTCTATAATGTTTGTTTTAATGAGGCTCTGTAAATTATAAACGTAGGTACATTCTGCTTGAAGCGTCGGATGCGTATAGACCTTTATTAATGTAGGCAATTTTTTTAATACTGGCTTTTGCCCGTGGCTTTGGTCGTGACAAAGTAGCCTAAAACCATCTCCAGATTCTCTGTACCAGATTGCGGAATTTGTTCGAAAGTGACACCGCGGCCCTGAATGCAAAGGGCATTAGGAGAAACACGGATGGATTTTAGTCAGTAAGAGTCTGACAGTCCTGATTTGCCCAGAGCGGGAGGAGGCATTTGATGATTTCACATACATAAAAAAAAACAAAGGTTCTCTGTACCAATATTCATCAAAATCATTCGATGCAATTTAAGTGTGAAAACATAAGAAATGAACTTACTTTCGCAATTATAATATTAGCTACATCCATTTCATACCGCCATTTTCTTCTAAGAATATCTCTGTTACCACAAAGATAATGCTTTTCTAGTATAATCCATACCGCGTACCGGAGGACGCAGCGTTGGAAGGCCTCCCATTAGGTGAACCGAAGACTCGGTGAGGGTTGTGGGTATCCGATGGATGCGAGACGCACAGGACCGGTTTTTGTAGCGACCCTTGGAGGAGCCCTATGTCCTGCAGTAGACGTATTTCATGATGATGAGTACTTTATTTTTATGTACTTTACTTTATTTTTATCTATACTATCTATACTAATCTATACTAATATTATAAAGAGGTAAAATTTGTTTGTAAGTTTGTAAGTTTGTATGTAGGGGGTAATCTCAGGAGCTACTGGTCCGATTTGAAAAATTCTTTCAGTGTTAGATAGCCCATTTATCGAGGAAGGTTATAGGCTATATATCATCACGCTAAGACCAATAGGAGCGGAGCAGTAATGAAAAATGTTACGCAGACGACGTTGCACGGGTCAGCTAGTAATAATATTATAAAGCAGAAGAGTTTGTTTGTTTGTTTGGTTGAACGCGATAATCTCAGGAACTACTGGTCCGATTTGAACAATTCTTTCAGTGTTAGATAGCCCATTTATCGAGGAAGGCGTATATCATCACGCTAAGACAAACAGGAGCGAAGCCTTAATGGTAAATGTGACGCAGACGAAGTTGCGCGGGTCATCTAGTACTTTATATTTGAATAATAATAATTATCAATCGCATTTAATAATTCTCCGTATTGCACCTACCACTATTCTCTGCATCACCCAAAGGTTGACTGGTAGAGAATGCCTATGGCATTATGTCCGCCTCTGTACTCTTTTTGTGCTGAAAGTGTTAAATAAATAAATAAATAATCCATCTGACACAATACCAAACGTCAAATTTAACGAGCCATGGAAATTGTAGAAACCGGAACAAATTTCCGTGCGTTCAGGCGATTTTGTCATACCTACCTATTACTGGAATCAAAAGTAGCTCACAATTTTGGACCCATTAATTTCAGTGTTAATATATAATCCGTTGTGGTTGGCAACTGGGCTTAACCCAGTTTTATATGTCCCTTGGTGCCTATTGGCCTAACTCAAATCTGTCTCCTGCTTGATAAGGAGGAAGTGGAAATTTTATTTATTTTTTCCTACTCCTCCGCTGTACTTTCTGATTAATTTCGATGCGGGATCCAAGACAGTTGAATCCTTTCTCCGAGACTCATCGGGCTTCAATAGCTCGGCGTTTTTCTGGATCTGGTCGCCACTGTTGATTCTGGCTTTCAGGAGTTGCAGTGGTTGGGAATGTGTGGCGGGCTTGTCCCATAAAAAAAATAGCCAAGGAAATTAATACCTACTATGCTACAAATGCAGCATTATTGATAAATAGTCCCTAAACCAACATTTAATGCGTTAGTGGTTTCAATTCAATTATTGTTAACGCTGCGTAATAGGCGGTCAGCGTTAACATTAGTTCACCTGATTTGTGGTAGTGCATAAAGCCTAGATCTATATCTATCTTTTACTAGACGAATAATCTACTAAAATGATAAACTTGCTAGTTTGTAATTTTCTAAATAAGTATATATAGAGCTCGTTCAAACCATTTTTCGGTGGAAGTTTACAATGTGGTGATCATCATCATCATCATGAGAATCATCATAATTATGTTTTTTTTTTTTTAGTTTTATCATTCTCTTATTTTAGAAGTTACAGGGGGGGGGGGACACGTTTTACCACTTTGGAAGTGTCTCTCGTGCAAATTATTCAGTTTAAAAAAAAAAGATGTTAAAAACCTCAATATCATATTTGAAGTCCTATCCATAGACACACGTAAGGGTTTGATGAAAACAAAAAATGAGTTGGGGACCCCAAAATTTATTGCTTTTTTCTATTTTTGTGTGAAAATATGAATGCGGTTCACAGAATACATCTACTTACCAAATTTCAACAGCATAGTTCTTATAGTTTCAGAAAGTGGCTGTGACATACGGACGGACAGATAGACAGACAGACAAACATGACGGATCTATAAAGGTTCCGTTTTTTGTCATTTGGCTACGGAACCCTAAAAACAACAAACAGTACTACAATATTATCCAAACAACGAGATTCCGGTGACACAATGTTAAACCACAGTTTAGTAATAAACCTTGTTTAGATTACAGTTTTCCTAGAAACAGTAGTACGGATTCGGAACTCGAACGTGACTTGGCTTAAAATATGTTTCTACACTTGGACGTTTTAAAGCGGCAGAAATATTGGTTTGCTTGTGATTTTGTTTAGAAATGGCTAAATCTATAAGTCATATCTTAAACTGGGTTTAGAGAATGGTGATTGTAAAAGTTTATAAAATCAAAATCAAATAAAAGTCATTTATTCAAATTACGCTGGAAATCATCATAATATATTTGATAAAATTTGCAACAGTTGCCCAAAACGCCCGTCACCACTTCCTAGTGTTTTGTTGTACAGAGGCTGATTATATTCCTCGGTCTTTTGGATTATTTGCCTCAGGGTGTTTATGTGGTCCACAGTGCCTTTTCGAAAATCGATAATAGATATACACACTGAAAATTTGAACTGTATTCCCTATAACGGTCCTTGAGATACAGCGCGCTAGCAGATAGACGGACGGATGGTCGGACGGCCGGACGGATGGACGGACGGACAGCCCCGAGTGACCCTATGAGGTTTCCGTTTTTTACGGACGTCCGTATCCCTAAATAACGTTGTACTGGAACTGGACAAGTCGGATCTATTCGTATCTATTACCGACATGAAGAAATATTTTTAGACTATTTTCACAATATTTAGTTTTGTTGAAACTCGTTGGTACACATTTGGACGCGGACGTGTCTTGGCTGATATTACAAACTATATTTCTAAAGTTAGAAGTCTCGAACTAGTTGCTGCGAAGTTAAATTGCATTTTAAATTGTAATATACGACTTGTAAATTTGTTCATTTCTTGTAAGCTTGCAATATAGGAACTTGGAGATTTATTTACACGATACAATATGTATATTGGTCCCGTCATCGTAAGTTTTCCTGTAGCGACGAAGGAAAATCAGAAGTAAAATGTTGCTTGAGAGGAAGAGGGAGGAAATTAAGTAGAGAGTGAGTGGAGTGAGTGGAATGAGTGGAGCGAGGTCCGATTTGTGTGATTCTTTTTAGTTCGATGGTCCCGTAAAAATTTAATTCAGTTTGGCTCAGTAGTTTTTATTTTATGAGCATTTTTGTTAAGAGTTTTTAATCAAAATAATAAACTTTTTACGTTAAGCTTCACTAGTTTGGAGCAGCCCTGCTGCATAATTGGTGGTCTGAAAAAAAAGGTAGAACCATTTCCAGTAGGCAGAACGAGGCCGTTTTTTCACAAAGCATGTTTCTTTTTCATAAACGGAGCATTTAATTAACAGTCGGACGTCACGAAAATGTAATGGATCGTATGCACCTTTTAAAAATTGTGTAGCTCGGAAGTGTAAAAACTTTGGTCTGGTTTCCTGTTGTGTTTTTATTTTATATCAGTGTGTTATGAAAAAACGTAATTCATAAATTATATTTTAAATAACGCTTTTTCCAAAAGCAAAACAATCTATACTAATATCATAAAGCAGAAGAGTTTGTTTGTTTGTTTGTTTGGTTGAACGTGCTAATCTCAGGAACTACTGGTCCGATTTGAAAAATTCTTTCTGTTTTGGATAGCCTATTTATCAAGGAAGGCTATAGGCTATATTATATCATCACGCTATGACCAATAGGAGCGGAGCAGTAATGGAAAATGTGACGCAGACGAAGTTGCGCGGGTCAGCTAGTAATATTATAAAGCAGAAGAGTTTCTTTGTTTGGTTGAACAAGCTAATCTCGGGAACTACTGGTCGGATTTGAAAAATTCTTTCAGTGTTAGATAGCCCATTTTATCGAGGAAGGCTATAGGCTATATATCATCTCTAGGAGCGGAGCATTCATGGAAAATGTGACGCAGACGAAGTTGCGCGGGTCAGCTAGTGGTTAAATAAATCAATCTAGTCTGGTGACTGGCGGAGTGACTGACAGACAACACACAGCCAAAAGCGTTCGTAGATATCTGAAATTTGGCGCGCAAGTTCCTTGGGAAGTGTAGGAGAGCCCTAGGAGAGGATTTCCCGAAATTCTTACGGGAACGGGAAAAAATTGGGATTTATGCGCGTACGAAGTCGCGGGATGGTCTTCTATATATAAAAATCTCTCTTTCTTATATATAAAAATGAATTTCTGTTCGTTAGTCTCGCTAAAACTCGAGAACGGCTGGGCCGATTTCGGTAATCCTTTTTTGTTTAGTTTGCCAGAATACAGGGTAGGTTTAAAAGAAAAAAATGGGTAGATAGGGTAGCCAGTTGACGGGAGTGAAGCCGCGGGGGACAGCTAGTCTATCTATATCTTCTTCTTCTTCTTATTTATAAAAATGAATTGCTGTTCGTTAGTCTCGCTAAAACTCGAGAACGGCTGGGCCGATTTCGGTAATTCTTTTTTTGTTTAGTTTGCCAGAATACAGGGAAGGTATAAAAGAAACATGACATGATAGCTAGTTTATTATAAAATATCAGCTTTTAGGGTTCCAAACATCCGTACTAAACGGAATCCTTATAAGATTATGTCTGTCTGTGTGTCTGTCAGAGCCAGTTTTGTCCGGATCTACCAGAACGGTTCTGTTGAGGACATTGTTCAGTGCCCATACATCGTTCGCCTAAGAACCAACAGAGACGTGAATTTACTATCTGTGTTTTAAATAATGCATATGTTCGACTGAAACTAAATTAAAATCACGGACACTTTTCAGAATTGTAAAATATCCAAAATGATTTCGGTTTTTGAGGTTATAAAATATACCAAATGGACTAAGATCCCAGAGCTGCCAGACTTTTTATCTCACCAAAAAATGGTGTAGAGTAGTGTTACTATGTTCTTCTAACATACGAAAGCGTGGTAACTTAGGTCGACGGCCGATTCCCTGATATCAGGTGTAAAATACATTACATCAAAGTGTCAACTGTCATTTCATCGACTGTCAGTGTCAATAGTATTCGTGTCATACAGCGCTTTAATCGCTTTATTCTTTTTGTAGGTAACTAAAAATCTTACAGCGCTGAGACTGCTTTGTTTCATTTTAAAATAATGGTGCCGGGTTATAAAACCCAAGTGAGTTACTTTTTAAAATGGTTTCGTAATTAAAAAGTGTCCGTTCTATTCTAATCATTAAAATGTAATTTAAAAAAAAAACTAGGAATAATGGTAAAGGTTTCGCATGTGTTGATTCATAGGCCACTTTTTACCATGTCCTTTACTTTACATATGGACTTCTGTGACCCAAACACGGACGCGTTACGTAAATAAATAAATTTTGAGTATGGGGCCATGGTCATAGTTTTACTAACTGTATTGTGTGATATAACAAATGAAAGGATTTACTATGCGGGTTCTAATTATATTTTTTCATAATTTTGAAATAGATTTGAATTTATTTAAGAATTTAGACTAAAAATTACCATTCCCTCCCCCTTTTTCTCCGAAACTGCTGAGTCTAAAAGCTTGCATAAAAAAATGCAGATAATAGTTCTGTACCTACAGATTACATAAAAACCGATAAGAAGTCTACAGTGTTACAATAACATGTTATACAATTGAAATTGTTTCGGAACCCTTTGCACGCGAGTCCAACTCGCACTTGGCCTGCTTTTTTAATATTCAAACGCACACTTTTGGTTAACGTCTGGATCACAGATTATGTATTTATTTTAAAAACTAAACGGTTGCCAGTCACAATAAATACAATAATGTGGTTTTGCTAGTTCTTATTTGTTATAAAACTAACACTGCAGACCAAGTACAATATAGAAAATTATAAAGTAAACTGCCAAACATTATGAACATTTATTATTCCACAATCATACTAACAAGAAAGTGGACCTTTTCGAGTACGAAGTGACTTCACCAAAGCTTATTTTACTCACTTATTTTAGAGAATTCGTGATAAATATTAATGCCGTTGAATATAATTTTGGAAAAACATCTAAAATGGCGGCAATAAGAGATGCAAAGGACGTCGGAACTTTAGCTGGATCAAAGGCAAACGTGATAAAGTGAGTGGCTCGTGGCTCAATATCACCGACGAGTCTTGATCTATGTACGAAGTTAAGCTGCATTGGCCGCGGTCTGTTTGAGGATTTATTCTCTATCGAGAACGGGAACGAAGAGCGGGTTAAAATATTCTGGGATTTATGCTTCACTTTCGTCGCCATGTTTTCTTTCACTTTTAGTCGTTGTCTTTGAAGATTAAAGTATCTTAGAAAATATTTGACCGCTATTAGTCTTCAGCACTAGCTCTTGTAGTAATTTCGCTATCCCTCAGAAATGGTATGTTTTTTTTGGAACGTAGTTCCTTATCGAACGTTGCGGAAGATGGCTAGACGGAAAAAATTCTGACGAAAAGTTGTAACGACACTTTTTGCAACCTAAGTAAGCCGAGCTGCGTGCGCATGTTTCTCTGTCTGTCTCTCTCTCTCTCTCTCTCTCTTATGGAAAGCAAGCCAGTATTCAAATTCGTTAGTCAAAGTCAGACGTCAAAGTCAGAAGTCAGAAGTCAAAGTCAGAAGTCAAAGTCAGAAGTCAAAGTCAGAAGTCAAAGTCAGAAGTCAAAGTCAGAAGTCAAAGTCAGAAGTCAAAGTCAGAAGTCAAAGTCAGAAGTCAAAGTCAGAAGTCAAAGTCAGAAGTCAAAGTCAGAAGTCAAAGTCAGAAGTCAGAAGTCAAAGTCAGAAGTCAAAGTCAGAAGTCAGAAGTCAAAGTCAGAAGTCAAAGTCAGAAGTCAAAGTCAGAAGTCAAAGTCAGAAGTCAAAGTCAGAAGTCAAAGTCAGAAGTCAAAGTCAGAAGTCAAAGTCAGAAGTCAAAGTCAGAAGTCAAAGTCAGAAGTCAAAGTCAGAAGTCAAAGTCAGAAGTCAAAGTCAGAAGTCAAAGTCAGATGTCAGAAGTCAATGTCAGAAATCAAAGTCAGAAGTCAAAGTCAGAAGTCAAAGTCAGAAGTCAAAGTCAGAAGTCAAAGTCAGAAGTCAAAGTCAGAAGTCAAAGTCAGAAGTCAAAGTCAGAAGTCAAAGTCAGAAGTCAAAGTCAGAAGTCAAAGTCAGAAGTCAAAGTCAGAAGTCAAAGTCAGAAGTCAAAGTCAGAAGTCAAAGTCAAAAGTCAGAAGTCAAAGTCAGAAGTCCAAGTCAGAAGTCCAAGTCAGAAGTCAAAGTCATTCAAGATATTAGATACAGGATTTTTGTACATAATAAATAAAAGGAACTTCGTTCCATCCGGGTGTCCTTTGACACTTCTCAAGTTTTTTTACTTGTCAGTGGGTCTTATTCAGTATTTTTTTTTTTGACGTTTTCTTTTAATGTTATGTTTTTTGTTGGTAATTTCTTTCCTTTTTAACCGACTTCCCAAAAAGGAGGAGGTTATCAATTCGGTTGTATGTTTTTTTTTTTTTTTTTTATGTTTGTTACCTCATATCTCCGACAATTATGAACCGATTTGAAAATTTTTATTTTTATCTGAAAGGATATACTTGCAGATTGGTCCCATTTAAATCATATCAAAATCGGTTACGAACTTTGGATTTTAAATCGAAATAGCTGGAATTTGACTATTTAGATGATTCTTTGATGATCGAAATTGCGTATTTTGCTTTTCTGCGATTTTGGAGTGGTGTTGTTAGGTGTAGGGCACCACTAAAAAGTGAAAAATAAAAAACTTTTTACAAAAAAAAATACAACCGACTTCCAAAAAAAAAACACTACAAAGTAAAAAATAACTTTAATTTCGGAAGTCGGTGTCAAAATACGAAGAAACTAACAAAAACACCGACTTCCGAAATTAAAGTTATTTTTTACTTTGTAGTGTTTTTTTTTTGGAAGTCGGTTGTATTTTTTTTTGTAAAAAGTTTTTTATATTTTTAAGTCTTTATGTGTCGCTTCTGGCGGAATAAATGCTTTTTCTCTTCTTTTTTTTTCCTTTTTCTAATTGGTTTGTAAATCCATCCAATCAAGGTGGAATGACAGTTCACTCCAAGCTCACTCAATTTAAGTTCACGGTGAGATGTTTACAGAATAGACCTGCAGTTGGAATAACAGTTCTGCTGGCCTACTGCTATGAAGTCTTAAAACGATCATGTATAATCTGTGGGAGAGAGACAGAGCTATGCAAGACGCATAACACTATCCCTTTTACTGAGCTTAATCTTGATCGCATTGGCACGTCATAGTGGGGTCCCAGTTCACGCTCACTTTATCTGAGTTTTCACTGCGACATTTGAACAGAATAGATTGGATTAGAAATATAAAAAAAACTTAGTTATAGAATTAATTTACTGTAGGTACTATTTTTTTAATTACTAGCGTGTGCCAGCGGCTTCGCCTGCGTGATCCATAGAGAACATACTCCCGGAATATATATAACCTATCTACCCGCACAGTTCCCGTTCCCGTGGGATTTCTTAAAGATAAAAACGCTTGGCTGAATGCTGGTCCTGCTCCACAGCCACTAGGGAGCTCAAACTAATTTGTAAATATTTCGGAGACATTGTTGGACCGGCTGAAGATTGTAAGAAAAGATTGCATTGTTTAGAATCAATTTACTTAGCAATGTATAATTTCAGCCATTAACAGCACATGTGTGAGTACTGTGTACCTTTAACTTAGATTTTAACTATCAGTTTTAAGTATGTTTTTGAATAGAATGTACCCTGGCGGTTGAGAGTGTCATGCTCACTCAAAAGTCTAGCTGATGGTGGCGTATGCGTTTGATCGTTTGGCTCCCTTCAAAATGGTTGAGCCGAACGGTGCTGGCGCATGCGTCATGTTCATGTACGGGCGCCGTCGGTTGGGACTGGTCATTTCTCAGCTGCCATAGTTGATTTTAATTATTTCTTTGAATTGTTCCTCTTTTATTCCGGACGCTTTTATTCTGCTCGTCTTTTACATTGTTCTCACATGTATGTATAATTTCAACCCGATGTAAATAAATCTTTGTAAACATTTATTATTTTTAAAAGAGTCCGTGGAGTTTCTTGCACGTTCTTCTCCATAGAGATCTACGCTTTGAAACGTGCAAATAACTTCAACTTTTTAGACCGACCGACCTTGACAATTCAAAAGTGCCTGTAAATGGTTTATTTGAAATAAATGCTTGAATTTAGAAAAAAAAATTGAATTTCCGGGATAAAAACTATCCTATGTCTTTTCTCGGGTTTCAGACTATCTTTGTACAAAATTTCTTCCAAATCGGTTCAGTGGTTTAGGCATGAAGAAGAGACAGACAGACTGTGTTACTTTCGCATTTATAATAGTAGTAGGGATAGTATCTTGGTGAAAAGTACGACTGATAATCGTCGACGATGCTTAACAAAACCGAACGAACTTCTTCACTTATATGCCATATTTGTAACCACAGATTTTTCTTTTTACTCTTACTCTCTTAACAAGCCTAATTCTAAGGTCAACAATATTAGCCAAGGACGTTTGATCGCCTGTCTCGCGAATATATGAAGTTCCAACTCGCAAGTCATAAGTGAATTGCGAGTTGGAACTTCATAAGTTGGACTAATATGGGACAACTATGTAAGTCCTTAACACTTAGTTGCCCCAAATGAAGGTAATTCATAGTCCCTCGCGTGAAATAATTCTAATTGATATTAATCGACGCCATTATCGTGATGAGAATCTTGAAGGATTCTTGTGATTTTCACAATGGGTCTAAGTAAAGATTGAGTACATTGTCTGATGCAGAAAACAAAATTATTTTGAGTTCTTGATATAGATGTAGGATTTTTAATTTGGAACGCATCAAAATTTTAAAATAGTGATAGATGTATGAATGCAGCAAATAATTAATGAGAAAGTATGTCTTTTCCCCAAAAAAAAAATATTTTATACATTATATTGTAATTTTGTTTGGAAGTCGGTTATTTTTTTGTAAAAAGTATTTTATTTTTCACTTTTAAGTGGTGATACTTAGACGACGTCTACGCAGAAATTGAAATAAGCAAAACTGCTCATAAAATGAAAACTACTGATCCAAACTAAATCAATTACGTCATCTCTCGATAGCGCATTCGCGATTTGGTAATGGAAAATTTCATGAAAAGGATATGGCCCTGTAAGCGTGGTCGTGGTGGTCATTTGCCTGATGTTATTTTCCACTATTAACGGCATACCTTCCTCTTTGTAATGAAATAAACATCCGATCATTTGTAGAGCCTTATTAAAAAATGGCATCTTTCTTTGAATATCAAAATAACACCTCTTATTGGAAAACCCTGTATATAATAATAATAATAATATATCTGTGGCCCGGCTGTCAACTTGACTGACGTATAAAAATTTTCACTTCATATTTTTGTACAATTTTATTGAAAATAAGCATCATAAAAATGTATTTCATAGCAAAACCACCAAGAAAAAAATAGAACAACATAGAAATGAATAAAGAAAACCTGAAAATGACAAATCTGATTACCCAAATATCAAAATAAAATGCTAACAAGAAGCCGGGCACAAGCGAATAACACACGACCAACACCTTCGGGTTCGTCGCTCAGCTCCGCCTCGCAGCCGCCGGGACCTGCGCCAGCCGCGAGTCCAGAGATTCCGGTAGCTGCAGTTGCGTCGAGCTCGAGCGACGAATACTTCTCGCCGCCGACGACACCACCACCTGCGCGTCGGCGTGGACGAGGCCGACCACCGGCCAGCTTGGGACCTCGAGGCCCACCGGTCTCTGACAGGGTCCCCGCTATCGGTGGAAGTGTGCAACGCATGCGATGGACGCAATCCATAAACGAACATGTCATGCGCTCATACTATGGGGCTACAGAGGGGGGAACTAACCTGACTGCGTACCGTGGTCGGATGCTCTCTCTGTTTCAGGTACTTGAGCCAGCTGTCAACGTTTCAGCCCAACGACTGTCGGATCAGGTGCGGGTCATTCAGCGTAACCGTATGTTGGATGAAGCCGTACTTGATAGACTGCGTCTGGAATCACGGGATAGCCGTGTCTCACCAGCTTCGCCACCGGTCGCGGTGCAAATACAACCCAGTGTACGTGTTCCACCGCGACCCGACTGCGTCGGTGAAGATGATGATGGCGGGGCTATATCCGTGAGTACCCAGTGCAATGAGCGATTGAGGAGCGCTTTGGAGGATGCTTTCCGAGAGTATCGCTCCACACCGCCAGAGCTTAGGCCTCGGCTACCTCGTTTGCCCATGCACAAGAAAAATAGGGCGCTGGTGTGTGCTCTAGATTCGCAACTAGCAAGTTATTTTGCTAGTAGCGAAGACCTCGCCGATACCCACTCGATCCTATACTGTGCGGCTGCAGCGGCATGTCGTGTAGCTCATGTCAAATTTCCTAACAGTGACAGAGTTACACGACCAGCCGTACCAGCTTGGCAGTGCAGGATCGAGCGTCGTATCGGTGAGGCTAGAGCACTCATTGGCAAACTTATCTGCTTCAGGGAGGGCAACACTCGCCGTAGAGTGATGCGCTTTGTGAGGCGGGCGTTTTCGGGGACTGACATCAGTCCCCGGGATTATCTGACCCGCGTCACAGAGCGTATCGACTTCCTGAAGCAGAAAATCTATGCATGGGCAAATCGTATACGTCGGTACAAGCGGCGAGTGGAACGATATACTCAGAATCGCACATTCCAAAGCAATGAGAGGTGGGTTTACAGGGCTTGGGAGCGACCGGACCAAGGTGTGACTGATACGCGCCTACCAGATGATGACGCCATGTGTTCATTCTGGCGCAGCATCTGGTCGGTGCCTGTCAGTCATACCGAGGGTGATTCGACTCGGGAGGTCGAACGCGCGTGCGATCCGATACCAGAAATGGGGGCAATTACCATCAGCCCCCAAGATGTAGCTTGTGCAGTCCGTCCGTTGCCTAACTGGAAATCTCCAGGACCGGACGGGCTGCACAACTTTTGGATAAAATGGTTTCAAGGATCGCACGCTCGCTTGGCATCTCAATTCCAGTCTGCCTTAGAGTCAGGGTCACTGCCCCAGTTCCTAACTACAGGAATAACCCACCTGCTCCATAAATCAGGTAGTACCGCGGAGCCTCAAAATTATAGACCGATCACGTGTTTACCGACGGTCTATAAAGTTCTTACATCCATTTTGAGAGCTAAGATAAACCATCATATTGATAGTAATTCTATTATGTCTGCCTCTCAGAATGGATGTAGGAACGGGTCCCGCGGTACTAAGGAGCTGCTCCTCATTGACATTGCCATTAGCCAACAGGTTCGTCGTTCCCGAAGGGATCTGTCGACATGCTGGATAGATTATAAGAAGGCCTATGACTCAGTGCCACATACATGGCTCATGAGGGTGCTGGAGCTGTATAAAGTTAATGCAGTTCTACGCACCTTCCTGATGTCGTGTATGGGGCAGTGGAGGACGGTCCTTCACTATCCAGGGTGTCGACAGACCCAGGTGAACAGCGACCCGATAAGGATCGAGCGTGGCATATTTCAGGGCGACAGTCTGAGTCCATTGTGGTTTTGTCTGGCCCTCAACCCTCTCAGTACATTGCTGGAGGGTTCGGGGCAAGGCTTCCGGTTGAGAAGAGGTGGTCAGGTCATATCGCACCTCCTTTACATGGATGACTTGAAACTATTTGCTCCTAACAACTTGCAACTGATGAAGCTACTGAAGGTAACAGAAAACTTCAGTAGCGCCATCAGGATGGAATTTGGTGTGGATAAATGTGCGGTCATGCATGTAAAGCGAGGGGAGATTATGGAATCCGTGGGAACACAACTCTCGGATTCCATACACCTAAGGTCCCTCTCCTCAACCGAAACTTACAAGTATTTGGGTATGTCGGAAGCATTAGGCATCAATGCTGCTGATATGAAACAATCGTTGAAGGAGCGCTTCTTTGGCCGCCTGAATAAAGTACTTAACAGTCTTTTATCAGGCGGAAACAAGGTGCGCGCCTTCAACGGTTGGGTCATGCCGGTTTTGATGTACTCTTTCGGCATACTCAAATGGACTCAGACAGAACTTGACGCCCTGGATAGAAGGGTACGCTCACTGCTTACCGCAAATCGGATGCATCACCCACGGTCATCGGTGATGAGGCTGTATATCCCGCGGAAGTGCGGGGGTCGTGGCTTCTTAAATACTAAGACCCTGCACAACCGTGAGGTATGCAGCCTTAGGAAATACTTCCTAGAGGCTGACGTGGGTATGCATCGAGATGTGGTAGCGGTGGACAAAGGCCTTACCGCGCTCTCCTTGGCTAATGAGAACTGGCCCAAACCTGTGGTATTAGATACTAACGACCGCAGGGAAGTATGGCAGAGCAAGGAGCTTCACGGACGCTTTTATCGGGTCCTACATGGGCCCGATGTAGACTTTTTAGCGTCCGTAGCCTGGCTGCGTTTTGGTGACCTCTTTGGGGAAACCGAAGGTTTTGTCTGTGCGATCATGGACGAAGATGATGACGAACAACTACCGGAAATACATTGTGAAGGACGGTACGGTTGACATATGTCGGGCATGTCACCGACCCGGGGAATCCATCCGCCACATTATTTCCGGTTGTTCTAGTCTGGCTAACGGAGACTATTTGCACAGGCACAACCTTGTAGCCAGGATCATTCACCAGCAACTTGCTTTGAAGTACAATCTTGTGGAATCGGAAGTACCGTACTATAGGTATGTGCCCGACCCAGTTCTCGAAAATGGCAATTGCACGTTGTACTGGGATCGGTCTATCATCACTGACAGGACTATTGTTGCCAATAAGCCTGACATAGTGGTGATAGACCGACTAGAGCGTCGCGCAATGATTGTTGATATAGCAGTCCCTCATGACGAGAACTTCGTGAAGTCTGAGAAAGAGAAACAAAGTAAGTATCTTGACTTGGCTCGCGAGGTTGTCGACATGTGGGATGTGAACACAGCAGTCATTGTGCCGATAGTCGTGACGGCCAATGGCATAATTGCCAAGAGCCTCGACCAACACCTCAAGAGGCTCTCGTTGGGCAGCTGGATCAAGGGCTTGATCCAGAAAGCAGTACTCCTGGACACGGCGCGTATTGTGAGGAGGTTCCTCTCTCGGGAGCCCTGACCACCGGTAGCTTGGACCCTGTTCCCGATGCCGGTGGGCTACTATTTTTTATATTTTTAAATGTTTTTTTATTAGTTTTATACAAATATTTAAAAATGTAGAAAATATGTATATAAAAATGAATAAACGAAATAATAATAATAATAATAATATCCTTGGACATTTCACACAACGCCGTATAGTCCCAAGCTAAGCAACTTAATGCTTGTGTTATGGTAACGAGATGGCTGATAAACTACTTATATACATTTTTTTTTTCTAAATACATACATATTATAGATAGAAAACACCCAGACTCGGAACAAATACATGTAGGCCGTACAAATATTTGTTCCGTGCGGGAATCGAACCCGCGACATGCTGCGCAGCAGTCAATCGCTCAACCACTGCGCCAACCGTGTCGTCCGTGCCTATGCTCACTGCACGACTGAATCTAACAGTTTACTTTCTCAAACTCACACGTTCAGAAAGCAATTCTCAGCAATAGCTTGTCATGAGCCCTTAAACGTTGACTATAATCCTGTCGGCAGCCGCCGTGGGAGTGAAGTAATCTTATCACTTGAGCTGCACAGAGCACAGGATTGGGATCAATACGCTGTCACGAAAGTGTTAAGATGTGTGCCTGAAAGTGAGTTTTGAAGATATTGAATTTGCGTGTAAAGCGATCTCGAAATTGGAAGCCCTGGCAAAGAATGGTATTTTCTACTATATTAGATATTAGAAAATAAATATATTTCAACAGAAAAGCGCTAAGTCGATGAAGCTCAAAGTGTCCCGAGGAAACGATTCAACTGTCTTGAATCCCGCAACGCAATTAATTAGAAAATAATAGCACAGGAGTAGAAATAATGTAGGTAAGATTGGATTGTATTAATGGAACTATTTTATTATTACGCTGAAGACGACGATGTCATTGCCAGAGTCTTGGCAAACCACGAAACTTAGTCTTAGAAATGGACTGGGAAATTGCAACAAATGCATTCGAAACATTTTACAATACAGAAAACGAAAATAATTCGCCGTTTCCTCGGATTTTACAATGCCGTCTGCTGTGGTAAACCCTTAAATCACCCAACGGTTCTCAAACCCCCACGATTGTGCTAATTTGGCAACAAAGCCCTTAATTCAAATCCATTTATATCAAACCCATGTTCAAAGACGGACGTTCATGGTTTGAAATCAAACGTTATCTTGTTTCCAAGCAACAGAATATACTCTTCAGTGTAATTATTTAATCCGTTAAGTGATTATTAGGGAAGGTTTGGTTTCGGGTCCGACCCAGCCTCACAACTCATAGCCGTCATAGTCAACAGATTGGCGGAATATAATTTTATCACGGTGTAGATCGATGATACCGAGCCTTTTGAGACTAAACCTTCTGTGCGTTAAATGGTTTCTATGGGAGGATTTCATTTTGTTGCAAAATATTATGTTTGTATCTACTGCAAGATACGCCTAATGAAATTAGGTAATAATTGTACCGTTGTTATTATTTGAAGTTTAATTTCATATAAATTGTGATAGTTATGGTAGGTATAGATCTTCAAGGTTAAGCAATGCTTGCCAAGGCTGGTCTGTGGATGGGTGACCATCTTAACAAAATCGAGTTTCCTCCGTGCCTCTGAAACCACGTTAAGCCGTTGGTCCCGGCTGTCATTTGTAAATCTTTTGCAGTTGTTACGGATTTTCAGCAGCCAGTAAATCTGACTCCAGTCTTGCCAAGAAGTACCGTGTTACCCAGTTAATGGGTTGTGGATGTCTGGTAGGCAGCCGCTAAAAATACTGGTATTCAGCTGAATCCGGTTTGACTGGAAGCCGACCCCAATATAGTTGGGAAAAGGCTAGGCAGAAAAAAAAGTTATGGTAAAAATAGGTTGAGCAAACTTCAAACTTTGAGGTTGCCTGGTGGGACGAAGGTTGACTGGTAGAGAATGCCTTGTTGAATTGAGCCCACCTTTGTACGACTAGTTTACTTAAAGTTACAATAAATGAAACGTTCAGGCTAAGAAAAGGTCATCATCATTTATGCCAATTACTCCACTCCAATTACAATTACACTGCTGACCGTAAGCCTCCCCCAAAGAGCGTCAATCATCCCGGTCTTGAGCAACCTTCTTTAAATCATCGATTCGTGTCGCAAAACGTGTTCGATCTTATTTACAAATACTCAATTCTCATAAAGAGTCAGATTTAAAACCAAATGCTAGCCGCCCTCAAACATTAACGAATTTGGCTTTTCCATCAAAGTTTTTAAAACGAGTCACGTAGATGTTTCCCGGCTTCTAGCTAGCTAAACAGAAGCGAGATCCAGTTTGCGTCGGTAGGCATGCGAATAAATTAAAAAACAGAATCAGAATTCAAATACTGGAGTCCTACTAAGTATGTCGTTTTAAAATCAGCATGACTCCGATGTGAGAGAGGTGGAGCTATACAGGACGAATAGCATAAACCCTTTCTTGCAACAGTATCCTGATGGCATTGGTACTACGCAGTACGGTCCCTGGTAGCTTGATACTACCCAGTCTCAACTAAATGTACTCATATTATAAAGCTGGAGAGTTTGTTTTTTTGGATGAACGCGCTAATCTCAGGAACTACTGGTTCAAATTAAAAAAAATATTTTAGTGTTGGATAGCTCATTTATCGAGGAAGGCTATAGGCTATTTAACATCACGTTGCGACTAATAGGAGCGGACCATGAAATATGACGCAGACGTAGTTGCGCGGGTCAGCTAGTTCAACATCGTATTATTGTAGTCCAGTTTCTATCGCAGTATGTGCATGGTTGAGAAAAGGCGAACTCTCAAGTTGAATGAAATGTACCGTTTGGATGTAAATAATGTGCTACGCCATTTACACGCCTCAGGGAATAGAAAATTGTAAAATAATACTGCGTGTATCTGACATCGACGCACAAACGATTTCCATGGGTCCAGGGGCATGATTCTAGACACCCCAATGTTGGAATTTTTCGTCGGTTCTTTTCTCATTTTTTCATGTTTTTCAAGAGTACCACAAATAGGTATCTGCTCAGCTGAGCTGATATCTATTTGTGGTTTTATTCAGATTGCTCTTTTTATTGAAAGTAGTTAATTAATTATATTTTAATAATAAATCTCATTGGGTTAGATCAGAATAACGATTATGAGCAGTCTAAAGTAAAAAAATCCCTTGAAAAAAATGAAAAAATGAGAAGAAAGCCTACGAAAAAATCTAAGTCTAGGGTGTCCAGAATCATGCCCTGGACCCATGGAAATCGTTTGTGCGTCGATGTCAGATACACGCGGTATACTAAAATCGCATGTTAGTCCTCGGTTTCATCTCAAAAGCCCAGGTAGCAAACTGCATCGCGACACGAATGAAATACGATATAAGGCTCTCCCAATGTGATCGGATTCTAAATGGATTGACTCTTGCAACTGGAAGTCTTAAAAAATATTCAAACTGCAAAAGGAACGTTGGAATTTGTTGAATTTTCATAAGCTTGAAATGTTTGTTAGTTTTTAGGTCAAATATTGAAAGCTGAAATAGAACCACTTCTTAAGAATACGACAGATTTAAAATTTTACAACTGGGTTCAGTTCAAATGAAAATTAATTTATATCTCAGCCATAACCACCACTCGACATGATGTATAATAAAAGACTTTTCCAGAAAAATGCACGCTCCTATCGGATAGACCATAGGAACAAACCCGCAGAAAAAGCTAGCTTTGCATGATTCCGTTTGACACAAATTTTCATTCGCAACATTCTCACTAATGTGCCTAAAATGGTCACTTAACAACTCTCGCATCCATTATGATTCACAAAAACTTTTAGCACAGTTCGCAAAATTCAAGATATCTTTTAAGAATTCAGCAAGAAACTATTACAAAGCTTTTAGGCCTTATCAGGCCCTTTCAGACGAATAACTTTTGACAAACTTGGGCAACCGGGTACCCGGATTGCTGAGATATTCGCGATGTTCTGGTAGGCAAGAAATGTTACTAAGTGAAATATTGATGACCCTGGATTGCATTGTCTCGATAAATAAAGTATAACAATTTAGAGCTGCATTAAAGAAAAGTTTAGAAACAGAAAAAAGAGACACATACTGCATTAGAAAAGCTTATGGCTAAATAATAACAGCCGCACGGGTCGATCTTTACGGTTAAGCAACGCTTGCCAAGGTTGGTCTGTGGATTGGTGACCATCTTAACATACCGAGTTTTCTCCGTGCCTCGAAAAGCAGGTTAAGCCATTGGTCCCGGCTGTCATTTGTAGATATTTGGCAGTCGTTACGGATTGTCAACCAGCCAGTAAATCTGACTCCAGTCTTACCAAGCAGTACAGGGTTACCCAGTTAATGGGTTGTGGAGGTCTGGTAGGCAGCCGCTCCAAGTAAAACACTGGTATTCAGCTAAATCCGGTTTGCCTGGAAGCCGACCCCAGTATAGTTGGGAAAAAGGCTAGGCAGATGATGATTAGAGAAAAGTTTAGAAACAGAAAAAAATATTAGCCACTGTTCATTGTAGAGTCGCCAGCACATCAAGCTACGCGAAACTATCAAATTTTCCCAATCAACCTTGAACCATACAACTTTAGTGATAAAGCTGAAAATCTATTGAATGGTAGCTTGATGTGCTGGTGTCTGTACCTACCTGCAGTTCTTATTTCAAAATATTTAATTCAGACTTTTTTTTAGTAAATGTATAGTCACGGAATTGCAGGATGAAGGACCAATGTGCACGTCTGCTTGCACCATCGTCGTCGATAGATGAAGGGGCATAGGATATGGGGTTCATGAAATCGTTTCCCCATTTCCCATAAAAACAACGTATTAGACAAAATGCTTAAAAAAATTTACCGACTTCCAAAAAAGGAGGAGGTTCTCAATTAGGTGGGTTTTTTTTATGTATTTACTAGCTGACCCGTGCAACGTCGTCTGCGTAACATTTTTCATTACTGCTCCTCTCTTATTGGTCTTAGCGTGATGATATGTAGCCTATAGCCTTCCTCGATAAATGGGCTATCTAACACTGAAAGAATTTTTCAAATCGGACCAGTAGTTCCTGAGATTAGCGCGTTCAACCAAACAAACAAACAAACTGTTCTGCTTTATAATATTATATATATAAATATATAATACATATATAGTATAGATTCTTCGCCTGCACAGGATTTACCAATCAATAAAATAATTCATAATATTTATTCAATAATAGATTGTAGATTTACAACTTTTTATCTTTGTTGTACATAGTGCAACAATATCGCGCATCATACATTGTTAATAATATACAGTATAGTGTGAACGTGTCCATAACAATGTATGGTGCGCGATATTGTTGTGCTATGAGCTATATACTCTATGCTATATATTATAGCGTAGTCTGAAAGCAGCTTAAGGTGGGTGAAGCTCTGTCCTCCTAGCTAGGCTACAAAATAGCCTGGGTTTAGGAAACCCAGTTTCAATCCCTCGGCACTAATTGGGTTTGGTACGTGTTACATGTACAGGTTGGCAAAAAATATCAATGTCAAACGGTAATAACAAATTTGAAAGTCATCACTAAAGTTTTACAGCTTACAAGTTCTCTAAAAAGGTGACTACATGCAGTTTAGCTTCCATCCACGCTTATTAGTTCAAGTTGCAATGAATGTCGTAAGTAAGTGCTTCTAGCTTGAATGGCTCGGAGCAACTAGTGCCCGTAACTTTGCTCGGGCAAAGTTGGGCAATAGAAATTGTTTATAGGGCATCTTTTATGTGCTGAGTAGTTGGCGAGGGCAAGAGTTAGTTTGTTGTGTTGTTTGTAATTGATCTGATAGATTGTTGGAGTTTAGTGTCTATTTGAGTATTGGTATGTAAGTATGACCTGTATTAAAGAGAAAAGTAAAAAAAGAGAAGAAAAGTAGAAAGAAAAGAAAAAAAAGGAAAGATATGAAAATAAGTGGATGTCTTTCGGCTGATAATTATGATGATGAATACAAAATTAATAAAACGATAAAAATCCAATTTGAAGAAGTTAAATGAAGTAAACATAAATAAACCACACTAATCTTAAAACCTAGCAAAACACGCCGTAACAATAATAAATATTGTCTAAGCCAAAATCACAACTATTACTCATGCAAACTCCAAGACGCCTGAAGATTTATGGCATAAATTTAACCCTACACCGACCCATTTTAACATAAAAGGATTAAGAATAATAACAAGTTAAATAAAGTGAGCCACTTGACGTGGCCCAACCGCGCAGAAAAGCTATTACCATAGGTAACTGAGCGTGGTGACAGCTTGGAGCGAGCGGAGCGAGTCAGAGTGCGGTTACAATGGTGGCGAGGAGCGGGTTGACGAAACGCTTAGTTACGTCAGTGTCACGTTGAATAAGACCGAATAAATTTATGGTCAAAGCGGGATCAAAAACTGTCGGAGACAAAAACGCCAAATGCTTGGATATACGTAAGTGCGACATGTTTTCGAAATATATTTTTCCAATTTCCATATAACATTTATCTGGAGGATAAATATATAACTGTTTGGTAACTTACTATCAAACCGCCGTTTTTATTCATCAGTTAAAAGTTATGTGATTATTTAAAAATCGTCTTGTAGTTAAATTGTTATCCTGCCGGGGTTGCAGAATCAGTCAGTAAGAGTCTGACACTGCCTTCTGCTCCACCCAGAGCGGCAGGAGTCATTTGATGATTTCCCATCTAAGTTATTATAGTTGTCTATTTTAAGTTTCTTAATCTATTTATACCGACATTTATCATTGAACTCTCTTTTCTCAGCATTTAAAGCTGTAAAGATTTTACACCCTAGACCCAGAGTCTTTGGTCAGGACCGCTGTTGGTGACACAAAACTCTTCCCTATCACAGTTGGGGTCCACCAAGGCTCTGTCCTCAGCCCTTTTCTGTTCAGTGCGATATTAGACGAAGTATCAAACAGCATTAGAAACCCACATGAGCAACCCCCGTGGCTGCTCATGTATGCTGACGATATCGCAATGGCGGATGCGGACAGAGGGAGACTGGTGCGACGCGCAAATGCGTGGAAGGAGTCGCTAGAAAACGGCGGTCCCCTACCAGTACGCATCGGCGAAGATTTGGTCGAGCGTACTGACGAGTTTAAATATCTGGGATCTGTACTTCACGTCGATTCCGACATCAAAGCATAACGGCAACGTGGGAAAAATGGCGTGAGATGACTGGTGTCATTTGTGACCCAAAAATGCCGGTTAGGTTGAAGGGACGGGTCTATAAATACATCATTAGACCTGTCCTTTTATATGGAAGTGATGAGTGGCCTGTACTTGAGCGGCACAAGTGGGAGCTGCGGGTCACGGAGATGAAAATGTTGCGCTGAATGTGTGGAGTTTCACGGAAGGACCGCGTGAAAAACTATCAAATTCGCCGCAGCCTCCATGTCCGTGACATAGCAGACAAACTGCAGGAGAGCCGCCTACGCTGGTACAGCCACGTCTTGCGTAAACCGGCAAACTACGTTGGAAACAAGTGTCTGGCCATGCCACCTCCGCCGGGCCCTGGCAGAAGGGTAAAACCCAAAAAGTGCTGGCTTGATGTTGTCCAGGATGCCAATGGACTCTCAACCAAAGATGACAAAGACCGTGCGAAGTGGAGAAGAAAAAGCCAGAAAGCGAACCCTGGGCTCCGAAGCAAACCAGCTGAGGATGCAACTGGGAACACGCTCAGATGAGAGTGAGAGAGATTTTACACCCTAAACATGAAGAGCAGAGAAAAACACTCTAATGCACCAATTTCGATAGTTGTTTTCGGACGGACAAAATCACAACGCATCTTGGATGCCTTCAAGCAGTAAAGTAACGTTACAGGAATAGCTGAGTCAAGGTACATGTTTGGTGGAAGCGCAGAAAGTTAATCGTACAGGAAAAACTCGTAAATTAAGTAATTGTGCACAATTTTAATGCTGGCATAGCCACACACCGCCATTTTGATTCTTTTTCGAAATCTTGGTGCATAATGAAACATGTATATTTGGATAGACAAAAAATGTTGGTAATTTGGTGCCCTAAAGTGGCACGTTGCCGAGATATTTGTTTGTCGTTATTATAAGTCGCCATGTGAGAACAATGAAAAGCATTAAAATTTAACTAATGACGTGGTTCTACGCAATACATTGCATTTTAATAAAGTTCTGAGCTTGCTTGTCACAAAGATTCTATCCCCTTTTCACTTCTTATTTTTTTACAAAGTGAAAAATTGGACGGCTCACCTTGCCTCGCTGCCGTCCATATGACACTGACAGAATTGTCGGCTGCGGCTCAGTTTCGTAGAAGAAATGTAGTATTGAAAAGAGACAGTATTATTAAGCGATATGTCGTTTTATTCAACTCGACACAAGTACGCAGCTTTTGTATATTTGACGTAAGATACAGAAGGGGAGAGAAAAATCAGTGTTACCATAACATAAACATTACAATGTGTATAGACTACATTGCCATATTTAAACAAGAAGAAATAAACACACCCTTATATAAAATAACACCAGTGATTTTTCTTTAAGCTTTCTCACTTCATCGCTTTAAAACAAGGCTACCGCAAATCTTACATGTATATAGCGCATTCCACCACGCCACACACGAAGTTAAAATTTACATAAAATGTATGACAATTTCATATTATTCTACCCGACTAGACACGACGTCCTGAAATATGGAATACGTCTCAAAAATATGTCGTACATAGGGTTGCCAACCGTTCGGCGTCCGGGAAAAGGCGGACTTTTTGAATGCGTGACAGTCCGAAATTAGACGGTACCCGCACATATTGATCCATTACAGAATACTTATGTAGCAAAGTATTATTATTATTAGCCTTTAATGTACCCCACAACTGCGACACGGCCTGTGTCTCCTCTCTGTGAGGGGGAAATCACAGGACATGGTGTCATCATATTATTCCAGTTTATTTTACATACAATAATATTTTTCAACCAACGTCTGCCACCGGTTTCACACACGTCAAATTCGAAAATCACCCCAAGGGTACATACTCCCCGAATAAAAAGTAAATCCTGTGTCTTATTCCGGGACATGGTCTACTCTCGTGCCTAGTTTCATCCAAATCCTTTCAGCCTTTAAAAAGTGAAGAGGTAACAGACATATAGATAGACATAGAACTTTCGCATTTATAATAATAATATTGTTGGAGGGAAATCAAAACCCAAGACTAGCAACACTGCGGTGGGCTATATAAGGAAGGCGGCTGGTGGCACTCGTCCCCAATGCCCGATCCAGCAGTCCCTAGCTGTACCCCCCCAGCGACGCCCTAAGCCGAGGTCCGTACCCCACAGGGGGTGCCCTTAGCGTGTAGTCGCTTAGTTTGTAAGTTTTGAAACAAGCCTGGCTGGTGGCTTTAATTCTATATTAAGGCCTCACAGGCAAGTCCGGTTAAGCAGAAGCCAATCTTCTTAGGTTGACCTGCGAGAGGCATATAAAAAAAAGGCACTCGTCCATTTTTCCACCGGTCATCAGAGAGTACGGTAGCTCTGCCCGAATACCTAGCGATCGTCGTTATTTTCTGCTTTTATATATATATGTATATAGATAGAAGATATGTAGACTTTTTTTTAAGGATGGGAAATCATCAAATGACTTCTCCCGCTTTGGGCAGAGCGGGAGGGATCAGTAACAGACTTTTACTGACTAAAACCCATCCATGTTCCTTCATTGCCCTTTGTGTTCCGGAGCCGCGGTATCTCTTTCGAATAGTCCGGCAACTCCGGCAGGCGTAGGCCCTTTCGGCCCCCTCTTTGTGATGACTCTCTTTGAGGCGCGCGTGGAACACGAACGCGCCGTCGACACGGCCTGTCGTCATAAGACGGACGGACGGCGAGCTACTCATAGCTCACCGTCCACAGGCCCGCGAAGATATGTAGACTATGGATTTACAACTAATACCCGAAAGCATAACGGATTAAGGTGTCCGGCCTTTTACCCTAAGGTTCGGCCAAACTGGCTGTTCTGTTCGGCTTTCCGGCTTAAGAACTTGGCGACCCTACCTACATGCCAGTATTCATGAAGTTGGAAGGTCCAGGGTGATTAATAGAGCTATACAGTAGATTGATGATGGCCGAAGTTTATCTGAGCTTTAGATATTACAACGTGAACGGTTTTGACTTATCTAAGTTTTATAATGATGAAGTAAGTTCTTCATTGTGTGAGTTGGAGGATTTAGTCGGTGCGGAAAAGGGTGAAATAAGCTATAACAATAAATACTATTTTAATGTACAATAAAGTATAATATATTGAAATTGAAAGTTGAAATTTGGTATACATATGGACTTCTGTGACCCAAGTAAACGCGGACGCTTTATCTAAATAAATGCATTTTTATTTTGGGGGTAAAATGCAATATTTTTAGAACAAAAATACTGATCATCTTTTTCCGAGACATTTTTTTTCTTATTAATTAAGAGAAATGTTTTTAATTCAAGTCTTTCACAATTTTAAAGGAAATTATTTTGAGATTATAAACGGCTTATGAACCAGACATGCAGTGTTTCAGACCACCCTAATAGCCTACCGAACGCTATATCTTTTCAAAACATACTACTACCACCTATAAATACGCATTTTTTTTTTTTCCAAAAGCGGTGAACTGCAAAAATTTCGACACTTTTTGAGGCCCGGGTAGCTTCCACATAAACTTGCATTAAAGAACATTGATCTTTGCCTAATATCCCTTCGTAGATACCCGAACAATAAATTCTGAACCGTTTTTCAATACTAGAGAACGTAAAGGATCACAATAGAAGTCGATTCAGGACAACTTTAGGTCTTTATTTCTGTTTTTGATATTAGGAAATTAAATAAATGGTGGATCAATAACCGTTATTGCACATTTATCTGGTGTCTACCATACTTCTCATTTGTCAAATCTCTGGAGCCTTGATAGAAACTTTCTGAAACTTTTAATCAATATGAATTTAGGAAGGATCTACCACAAAGACAAAGATTTATGCCACCGCGATAAATCAATGTTCTGACGTCACAATACATGAAGCAAAACCTTGTTTGTACTGCGACCTTATTTTAAAGGCACAAGGACCAAAACGTGAGTTATGGACGACCTAAATGCAGTTTCCTGTGCTCCAGTTTACTGGCGTCAGGTAGTCGTAACTGATGGATGGCTTTACCTTGCTAGTGTCGTCGGGTGACCTAAAACTAATGTCGTTACCGAAAAGTTCATTGAATATTCTGTGAAGTAAACAAAGATACTGAGAGGGGGATACAATAACTGGAATCATCTTGACACTTAACTACATACGTGTTTAATCTTATAGTTTTTAGGGTTCCGTATTACTAAGACTCCGCTGTCCGTCCTTCCGTCACCAGGCTGTATCTCAATAACCGTGATAGTTAGAGAGTCGAAATTTTTATTTGAGGGGGCTCCCATACATCAAACGAGTTTTTATATATAACTAGCTGACCCACGCAACTTCGTCTGCGTCATATTTTCCATTAATGCTCGGCTCCTTTTAGTCTTAGCGTGATGATATTTAGCCTATATCCTTCCTCGATACATGGGCTATCTAATACTGAAAGAATTTTTCAAATCGGACCAGCAGTTCATGAGATTACCCCCTACATACAAATTTACAAACTTACAAACAAAAACCTTTCGTACACGAGTTCACACATTGCTGTTTTTTATTTTTTCATTTTGCCTTTCTTATAGAGAAGTGGCCTGTGTCCCACCAGTGCAGTGGGAACTTTAAATTGTGATATTCGTACATTTTAAAATTAAGGACAACACAACAACGCAGTAAGTTTAATGTATTATGATCGTCTACACGATTCAGACTTCCATAAAATTCTATAGAATTATGTCTGTGCATCAAAACAATGACAAAAGTCAAAAGTCTGTAGCGTGTGGAGCTACTATTACGCACACGACCGCTACCGAAGATTGCCGATTGCGTAACGAGTTCGATTCGCAACTGCGGAGAAACGCACTGTTCGTCCTGCCTTGGTTGTGGGCGTTTTCTACTCCGTATCACCTAATCACTAAGGCTGTTTTTCTATCATGCGGGAAACACGCGCGCAAAATGAGGATTGGCTGCGGGCGCACACCCCGCTTGCGAGCTATCCGGATACGAGCGACGTTCTTCTGTGTTCAGTGTTGTTTTTACTGTTGCACGATACTGCAGCGGCAAACGAAGTTTTTGTCCTACGTGTGGCCAAGAGCGTGCTATCGCCCGTATGCGGACCAGACCCGCGCGCGGGTGAACACACGCATGACAGGAAAAGGGCCCTAAGAATTAATGACAACAACGTTATGCAGTTGCTGTCATATCGTGTTGTCATTTTTTCTTAGTTCGGGTTCGGGTCTGATCGTAAGTCCGTGGGTGGTACGTAGTAGGATACGCCCGCAACTAGGGCCGAAACTGCGGACTTCAGGCTTAGAGAGTAGCCACCAAGGCCTTACTATATACCTACGTCACTGATGATTAAACGTAGTGTTGTATTTGTTAAATATCGTCCTTTCTTTTTGATCGCGTCAGTAAACCTTATATTACCAATCTGCAGTCCACTCACGCCTTTGCAAGAACACTAAAACCCCAACGTGTAGGTACACCAACAATACCTATTATTTTTGTTTTCATATATCTTCTCCTGCAATCATTTATGTACAAGCTTGTGGAACGTGGACACGTGTAATGTTGACATTCGTTGGGAAAATAAAAGTTTTAAAACTTACGACATCGTATTACAAAATGCCATATTCCTTCAAATAAAATTCATAAAATGTAATAACGTCGGACGGCGAGGACATGTGGGATTTCTTTTAGTAGTAGTTACTTGGGTTATATGTTTCTTGGAGTGGTAGAAAATTGAAATATATATTTTACGTGATGCGGTACAGTTGATGCAATCTTTTGAGGTTTCAAGGCCCAAAAAATTCAAAATTCTTAGTTGATTGGGCTCAACCGGAATCCCGCTACTAATATTATAAATAACAATCTCACTCACGAATTTTTATATAACGATAATAAAAGTAGTAGTTTAGAGGTCTAACACATAATTTATATAATACATAATCATTAAAATAGGTATAATAGGTGACTAGTTAGCGTTATCTTTATAATATGTTAGTGGTAAATATATATTGATATTATCTTGTTTAATCTTACGGTAGGTTTGCGTCTTTTGTCTTTTGTTTTCTTATATTTTATTTTAAGCAATAACTTTCTATTTTTTTACAGTAACATAAGATAAATTCAGGATTGTGTCCAAGTCAACGGCTCACTAACTCCTATAATACAAGCTTGACTTAGTTTAGGAGTTAGAGAATCCCATAGTTGTATTCAACAGTGTACAACCTCTAAATTTAAGATTTAAAATTGTTACAAGACTAGACTAAGAAGTTGCTGTACCTACCATAATGGAAATAAAAAAATTATTTATTTATTATTTATTTATTTAATTTACAACTACTTGTAAAGTAAAAATCAAAGAAATACCCATAGCGGAGCATGTTTGGAGGCACGCAGTAGCCGTCACGCACCAGGCTCGGTACCCCGACACCCCGCGCCGTCAAACGACAAAGTATTTCATTTTCAAGCCAAATGCACTTACAAAATGTGAGAAGCTGGTGCACGGTACGAATTAGTTATTTTCTGAGTAGAAGAACCGACAAAAACTCCACGATAACTAGTTTTCTGAACCTACAACTTGACTTAAAACCTTACGACCCTAGAAGGGACAAAGAGTGTCGACAGTACCTAGATCTCTATCGCGAGCACTCTTGAGCTTCAATTTGCACCTCGCTTTACGACATTCGATGCTTGTTGTTTCTGCCAATTCGGTACGAGGCTAGGTTTGGTACGCTATCTTTTCCCTTGAGTGTTCCTATTCATCCGTTGGAATCCCTCCAGAGCGTGATCAAGTTGATCCTTATTTAAAACTAACTATACCCCGCGGTTTAGCTCCCGCAATTTTTTTTTCTTTCATAAGAACCTTCTCCTGAAAATAACAAACATAACAAAAAAAGAATAAGCGAAATCGGTCAAGCCGTTCACGCGTGATGCGATGACCAAGGGAAATAGGGATTCATGTTAATACATTTAGATTATCTTCACACAAATTTCTTTGTTTTGACGATCATGGTGGTTGTACGAATATCATACAACCGTCAAAACAAAGAAATTTTATCTGGGTCACCATATTATATGAAATGTAACACCAGGTTTTTTTTAAATTTTCCTCGTCACTTTTGTTTCAAACTCATCTATCATATTACTTTTTGTTGCTGCATCTTCATTAAGGCGGAAACCTACCGCAACTATGTATGAGATTGTTTCCACTGCAACCCACGAACACGCTACGCAGCAATTGACGAATATGGCGCCTACGTAACTTAGCTCAACGCTAAAACGTGCGTAGCCTCTCCGTGTACCGCGGTGGGCCATTCTACATTTGTACACAGTCGTGTACTGCAGTGGAAACGTAGACTCACGCTTCAAACAAATGAACCCACGCAGCTAACATGCACCGCGTTGTCGTGGATATCGTGCACAGCGGTGGGTTCGCGGCTTTATTATCATACACCAGAATCGTCAAAAGTGGTAGATATCAATGATCATGTACAACCGGTTTATTCTGTAAAATCCCACTGTGAAACTTTAGGTATAGTGCTGTAGTGCTGTGTAGCTTCAAGCGAGCTGGCGCTAGGGATTGACAACGCACCTCAAGAGTCAAGCTTATATTATATCACGTTAGTCGTCTTTGTAAGATTTTTACAAAATGGCACTACAGATTATGTTAGCCCAAAAAACCGGGCACATCTCTCGACTTCCAAATGTCTAGGATCCTTGTTAATCGACTTCGAAAAGGAGGAGATCCTCAATTCATCTGAATCTTTTTTTATTGAGGAATGGGTGGAAAGCGATGGATAAGGTCTATGATATAGCGAGCGTGCCCAGAAGATGCTTGTTCAATCTTCTTTGAATGCAGATGGGTTAAGTAGGCAGAAAGTTCCACTCTTTGTCTGTGCGCATAATAAATGTGGAGGCGAAAATATATCTGAAAATTACCGAACTCTTGCGACTACTATAAAAATAAACTGTTGCAGTTGCTACATTTAACAGGAAACCTTCACAATTAAAGATTGCACTTTTCCCCACTCCGTATTGTGTGCGGTTGGCGATATTCCAAGTGTTTGACTATAGTTTCCGCAAAATTTGCCCCCGAGTGATTTACAGCGACCTACATGCAGTTTTAGACATCCCTCACCTTCGGGTAACGATAGTTTTAAATGAACTTTTATACTCCGGAGAATTTTTCCAGGTCGCAGAAGATAGAAGGTGGTTTAAAGTTATGTGTTGTGCTAACCAAAGGCTTTGAATAATTGAGGACGTTGGTCAAATGATGGATGGGTTTCGTAAAAAGAAACAACAATTTGGTCTTGGTGTTTTTTTTTTTGGCGTTTCTTTCTCAAAGTAGTCAGTTAGATAACAGTAACGTCATCTCGTTTAAATGACAGGTTTATTTTTAACGTACTTCAAAATAATTTTCATCGATTTATTTTACTCTCAGTTTTCATGATGGTTATGATCACAAAATATATTTTGTTTCAATTTTTAAAACCGTTTATAAAATTTAAGTCGTCTTTTTCGCATTAAAAGTCCTGTAACAACCCCACCGCAAAAGCATAAGTAAAATAAGCTATTAGTCTACTTTATACTAGTGATCTCGTGAGCTCACTTTAAGCTAACTTCACGTCTGTAATTAAATTAAAGTGAGATTTTTACAGAACTACACTACAAGTGTTTTGGTTTGAATGGAGTTCTACCATCTATCCACTAGCTTATTTCTATGCCACATAAATTATTCAACCAAACAAAAAGGTTTAAACCAAATAAACAGAATTTGGTTTAAATTCGGGAACAAGAACTCTAGCTGAAAAATTAAATCATTGGTGCTTTTTCATGTTTAAGCTAGTTTTAAACTGCACTGCAGTATTGCATTCAATTGCTTCGGAGTTCATATCAAATTAGTTCCGACTGCCTCTGACGGAAACCAATTAGAACCCTAGATAATCGCTAGAAACCGAATACGGCTTGATTTCTGTTATGATTATGCTTTACTGGTGTTGTTTAAATAAACTTTTACATAAGTTAATGTAATTGTGTCTGACGTGTTGTATATGACGTAAAATCTTTGTTAATTTTCAATTGCATTTATTTATCTAACTAGCTTCTTTTTTATTTATTTATCTAACTAGCTTCTTTTTTATTTATTTATCTAACTAGCTTCTTTTTTATTTATTTATCGAACTAGCTTCTTTTTTATTTATTTATCTAACTAGCTTCTTTTTTATTTGAGACGGGTTTGCTCTTGACTCTAGTCTTGGTCAGAGATGACAGAGACAAAGTCTACGATGGAGCGAGCTTACACAGAAGGTGCCTGTTCACTCTAACTTTGAAGAGATTAGGGTTGTAAGCGTTCGGAAATACAGACGCAGGCAGAGAGTTCCACTCCTTTGTGTCAGACTTGTTTAATATATGTATCTGGTCTTATTTAGTTTTTATTTTTTATTGACATGTTTCTTTAGATATTTTGTTTTTAATTGGTAATTTATTTTCTTTTATTTTTAAGTTTTTATGTGTCGCTTGTGGCGGAATAAATTCTTTTTCGTTCTTTCTTTCTTCTTTTTAGTGTAGTATTTATGTACCAATAGAAGTATCCTTCAAGGAAGATTCTTTTCAGAAGATCTTTTTAGAAAAGTATCTAAATATGGTGTTGTTTGCTGACGATACATCTTTGATTTTTAAAGTAAATAGACATACAAACAATCTTGACGTTGTAAATAACGTCCTAATGCAGGTACATGATTGGTTCACAGCTAATAATTTAGTATTAAATGAGCAAAAAACGAAGTGCATTCAATTCACTTGACCAAATGTCAAAAGTAATAATTGTGACATGATTTTGAACAGGGAGAAACTAGAATTCATCGAAGAAACAGTTTTCCTGGTGATAAAGCTAGACTCAAGGCTACAATGGGGTCCTGCCGGAGTCGCGGGAAGAAGTCTGACACTCCCTCCCGCTACACCCAGAGCGGGAGGAGTCATTGGATGATTTCCCATCCCTAAAAAAAAAAAAAAGGCTACAATGGGGTTCTCATTTAACATTTCTTGCAGGAAGGTTAAGTTCAGCAGCATATTATTCTGTAAGAAAAATTCAACAGTTTACAGATGTTGAAACCGCGAGACTAGTCTATTTTAGCTACTTTCACAGTATAATGTCTTACGGTATTTTACTATGGGGGCGGGCTGCGGACATCGAGTCTATTTTCATTTTGCAGTAAAGAGCCATCATAGCCATTTACCATCTCCGCCGGCGAGATTCTCTAAGAGAACTGTTTAAAGAAATTAACATCATGACGGTCCCTTGTCAATATATTTATGAAAATATCATGTACGTTAGAAAGAATCTACATCTTTTCAGTAAACGAGGCGACAGACATAACTAGAAATAGGAACCAAGTAATTCAACCAGGTTTCAGACTTGCTAAAGTAGCAACATCTTTTATTGTATACTGTTTAAAGTGTTATAACAAAATACCGCCACATATATTAAAACTGAATGAGACGAAATTTAAAAATTGTATAAAACGCACACTATGCAAGCAAGCATATTATGAACTAGGGGAATACATTGATGATAAAAATGCTCGGCTCAATGCTGGTCCGCTCCACAGTGACTAAAGTGCCCAAACTTTGATTAACATGTGAAAACATTGTTGGATCTGCTGAACTTTGTAAGACTATCTTTGTACTAATAGACTCCTTCTCTTTTGCATTTTATAATTTTACTCAAAAATTATTTCGTTACGAATGTAACTATGATTTTGTAAACAATGACAACTGGCGCTTCTTGTCGCTAGCGCGGCAGGATTAGCTTCATCTATTGGACTGACAGACCTTGACTATTCAAAAGTGCCTGTAACTGGTCTATTTGAAATAAAGGATTTTGTATTTTTGAAATTTCATTTTCAGTTAATAAGTCGTTTCGTATGCATGTCAGTTCTTTGAAATGAGTACTTTTTCTTTCCCTAAAATAACGCAATCATTCACACAAATTGCTTCATTAAAATCTTGAACACGGCCGTCACGCAGCCTTACCCACAAAATCGTGTTATTTTAACAAATTGCCGTACAATTGGGGCTCGTTCTCATCCGGTTTCATCCTGGCGATGCTCTAAAATTCTATTTATTTTGTTATAATATCAAAGTTAATATTATTCTGTTACTTCTAACGCTCGCCACGGTCCGAGAGATGTCCTTTTTAAATTGGTCCTTTGAGTCCCATTGGAAGGCAAAGAACGCTCTTCCCTTATTCCACTTATCTCAATCTATTTTTACGCGGACCACTTTTTGCGAATCAATTTATGATGAAACAATTGAATGGCTAGAGTTGGCATGAAACATCATCTTGGCACAGAAACGAGCTCGCTCACAATGGGCCTCATAAGAAGGTCATTCAAAGGGTTAATTGAGAGGACAATGCTTGTAGTTTTCTTGCGTGGTCGAATCAGGAATGACAACATATGTTTGCAAGAGAACCAAGGTTACCGACATAGCCCGAAGAATCGCCAAACAGAAGTGGCAGTGGTCAGGGCACATTGCTCGCAGAACAGATGTTCGATGGGGCGGCAAAGTTCTTGGGTGGCGACTGCGTACCCGTAGACACAGCGTTACACGGTGAAGGTTGCGGGTAGCCGATGGATGCGAGATGCACAGTACTGGTTGTTGAAGCCTGAAAATTCACGGATTCTATCGGCAGGCTACAGGGTATAGCAACGTTTTTTTTTTTTGATTAAAAAAAAGGGTGTAGCCACGTGCTAATGATTGAGTATAATTATAACAGCACTAGCTGACCCGTGCAACGTCATTTGCGTAACATTTTTCATTACTGCTCCGCTCCTATTGGTCTTACCGTGATGGTATATAGCCTATAGCCTTCCTCGATAAATGGGCTATCTAACACTGAAATAATTTTTCAAATCGTACCAGTAGTTCCTGAGATTAGCGCGTTCAACCAAACAAACAAACTCTTCTGCTTTATAATATCACAGTATAGATTTAATTTTATCAAAACTAGCCGTAGCCTCATCGAAGGGCCGTCCAAAATTACAAAATTCAAAAGTCATTTATTCAA
The DNA here is from genome assembly GCA_963859965.1 of Ceramica pisi. Classification (NCBI taxonomy): domain Eukaryota; kingdom Metazoa; phylum Arthropoda; class Insecta; order Lepidoptera; family Noctuidae; genus Ceramica; species Ceramica pisi. Next base: position 5,017,258 of record OY982530.1, read on the forward strand.
ATTAGGCTGATGGCCAGCACTTTTTGAACGTCAAGTTTTACAAAAGACAGTCCCCCAAAACGCCCGCCCGTCACCACTTCCTAGTGTTTTAGCTGTGGAGAAGAAGTGGCCAACAAACTCCCCAGCAACACAACTGTCTGTAACGTTTTAGGAACTAGAATTTTACAATAATTAATAATAATATGCAAAGTGATCCAAAATTCAAAATTCCTTCTAAAATTTACATGACACAAAAATAAAAATATACTTTATTTATCACTTGATAGCTACTAGCACTATGACGCTAAAACAAAATACACACTTAAGCAAGTGTTGACGTATGTGGATTAAATAGGTATAAAAAAAAATTATGACCTACATGGTCAGACAAATAAATAAAAAAGAAATAAAAAAAAATATATATATATAAAAAATATTATATGAACTCATATAACCTGTCATTAAACTACTATACTATCTACTTAAACACAAGGAACTTATTAATTTGTCTTGCGTTCAACACAGCGACCAACTATTCTTATCGTCTAAATAATCATTAATAGAATAGTATGGCTTGGAACAAAGGTTAGATTTTACTTTTTCTTTAAATGAGTTAAAAGGCAGATCAAGATAAGAAATTGGAAGTCTATTGTATAAACGGATACCGAGCCCCACAAATGAATCATGGACCTTACGAAGTCGGTGTGAAGGAGCATGTAGCTTTTGTTTGTTTCTGGTGTTAAAGTTGTGGAAGTTGCTCGTTTTACTATATAAATGTATGTTTTGCCTAGTAGCACAAAGTAGTGTTGCCCCTAAACTTTACCAAACCCGGGATCAAACCCATCCCCTGTTTATTTCGATGACCCGGGGAAAGTTGTGAGTGGGCCGGATAGATGCCCGATGCCTGCTTTGCCCACTAACCGCGCGAACTAGCAAGCTAAGGCTAATAGGGGGCAAAACTTCACAAACTCCGGCTTTGATGGCACTTCCTTGCTCTGAAGTTAATCAGAACTCGGACACAAGATTGAGAACAGGCATGTGTGAACCGGGAATTTAATTAAACTTACTTTGAATTTAGCGCTGGAATTGTTGCTAGAGGATTCAGCGTGTTTTGGCAGCGCAGTGCTGAATTGGCTGATTGGTTATATTTTCAGTGCAGAGAACACACAATCGCATCACATCGTGTGTTGAGTCAAATTTCGGCTGTCGTAGCCGTAGTCAAAAGATCTTGGTTGTCTGTACTTCAACACCGCGGGTGTCCAAATCAAGATGTTTTAAAAAAGAGCCTATTTTTTTTAGGGATGGGAAATCATCAAATGACTTCTCCCGCTCCGGGTGGAGCGAGAGGGAGTGTCAGACTTCTACTGACTAAAACCCATCCATGTTCCTTAAAGCAAGCTTAAAACAGCCTTCTTTGGAATAGTAGTTTTGTAGGTAATAATAATATGAATTGTTTTAAGGTTATGAAAATAATAACCCGAGATTATATTTATTAAGATCTACAATTACCTTCGTATAATTTTCTTTTAATAACTCATACTCACCTAGTATCACGTCTCACTGGAATCTGAAGCCACCTGAGAGGATATAAGCTTGCTAAATTGAAGAAAATCATCTGTAATTGCTTTAATTATGTGTTGCTTTAATTAATGCAACATTAGATCTTTACAATCCACTTTTGTAATGAACTTGCTGTCCCCCACGGCTTCATCTAAAAATATAATAATTTATTATCTGTACAGTTATATATCTATATACTGTATATATTTTTTTTTTTCATGCATATTCCCTATTAAAAAGATTATGTTAGATGTCATATAGTCATTATAAACAACAACCAACGGTATGTGTCTGTTTTCAAATTTGTGTAGCAACAGTTCAAAGGCACGTTATAAAAGCGGAATATTCTGCGTATAACGACACGAAGGGGTATACGCGAGATGCTAATATTATATATACTCGCGGCGTAGTTGTTTCATGTTTTGTTTCATTATGAATTTAATTTTGAACAATCAAATTCCTTCATAATATGTCACCCTCTAGTCATTCCACGAAATTACGACGGAATCACCAGAGAACGTCGTCAGTACACGGACGGCTGCATACAGCGTCGTAAGAATGAGAAGGCGTCAGCAACAGAACAGCGCTGAACTCTATCTATAGCACTTGCATGATAATAACACCTCATTTTGTACTTGTTTGCCGTGAAAGCTGAATAGATGAGGAAAGCTGAACGGATGCGTACGCATCTCCATATAAAATCCTTGTTTTCTATGGGTATAAGCTGAATAGAGCTGAGTAAGTGTGAGTAGTCCCTTATCAGGCGCAAAACACGATCTTTCATTTATTACGACATCCTTTTTTAAATAAACTAATTCAGTTTGCGCAGCCTTTTTACGCTTTAATCTTGCATGATGAAAATTCCATTGAAATAAAATACCGACCATCGAAATTCGTGCGAAAAACCGGTCATCGAAATTCGTGCGAAACGAAATTGAACACAAGGCTGGAAAAACACGTGTTTGTAATACTATTTGCATGTTAAAATTTCAGTTCGAATGATCTGCTCGAATCCGATATATTTCTGAAAATTGTTTTCATATTTTAATTTTAATAATTGAGCATCGATTCTTGGAAATATCCGCTGCGAATATAATCAATCTTGAAATATCCGCGTTCCGGAAGACGCAGTGTTACCATACACCTGTACTTGACCTTACTACCGATGCTGCAATTAACGTAGGCACCCACTGGGTCCAAATAATCTAAAGAGTTAACCAATTAACTATCGACTCAAAAAGTAAAAGACAAACGTATAATCATGATACGTCCTTCGTTTTTCTGAATCATTTGCAAATTACCCTTTCAGATGCAATAACTTTAAAACCAACGTATATTTTAATTTATCACATTCGGCTTACTGAAATGCTATCCCAGATATTTAACATACATTGGAGACCAGTTCGAAAAGTGTAAGTTTCGTATAAACAGTACGCCGCGTACCACAACACACGTGGGACCGATACGCGGGCGGTACAATCAAACGACAGCGCCGCGTCGGCAGCGTAGTGGCACAAAATAAGTATCAGAGGGTGAACAAATGAATCAAATCAAATCAAATCAAATCAAAATGTTGTCGTAACGTTGTTGTGTTGTCTTGAAATCTAAGATCTTTCGCAGTGGGAGTAGTTTTAAATACAAAAAATAATTAGTGCTTTTTGGTTGTGAGATACCGTGGCCCCGGAACACAAAGGGCACATGAAGGAAAATGGATGGGTTTTAGTCAGTCGAAGTCTGACACTCCCTCCCGCTCCGCCCAGAGCGGGAGCAGTCATTTGATGATTACCCATCCCTAAAAAAAACAGGAGGGGTCGTGCCTCTTTCGCCAAGGTCTATTCGTAGATGGGTGAACAACCATACAGATCCAGACTCTTCCGTGCTTTAGAAATAACTGGGTTTTGAAGAAAAGATAAGAGCTGCTGCGTCCATTAGATTAGAAGCCGATTCCTATGTAGTTGGTGTAATGAAATCGAAGCCTCGTTTCTTTGCAGGGTCTAAGCGTATGTCGGTATGCGTTTTAGATGTGTAAAGGACTCGCACTTATACAGCTCCATTCACGTTTCGCTGAACGATTTTGGTCACAGTTAAACAGTTGTACTTCTATCAGCCGCGTACAGCGTCGTAAGAATGAGAAGGCGTCAGCGGCAGAACAGTGCTGAACGCTATCTTTAGCACTCGCATGATAATAACACATTTGTCCTCATTTTATACTTGTTTGCCGCGAAAGCGAATAGATGCAGAAAGCTGAACGGATGCGTACGCGTCTCCGTACAAAATCGTTTTTTTTATGGGCATAAGCTGAATGAGTGTGAGTAGTGTTAGTTAAAAGGGTGTCCGTGGAGTTTCTTGCACGTTCTTCTCCATAGAGATCTACGCTTTGGAACGTGCAAATAGCTTCATCTTTTTGGACCGACCGACCTTGACAATTCAAAAGTGCCTGTAAATGGTTTAATTGAAATAAATGTTTGAGTTTGAGTTTGAGTAGTCCCTAATACACCATAATACACGGACTTGAATCATGCACTCATGGATGAAGTCACTGAAGTATCCACGTCCGGGGCAACCCCAAACGTAGGTACTTCAGTATCGTCACTCGTAAGGGTTTAAGGGTTCTTTTAAACCGGGAACAAGCCAGTATGTATGGATTTTCTGTACTTGTCTTGCTATTTACCTACCTCTGGAGTGTAATACGTAGGCGTATCAATTGATCGTGTCAGCCAAGTTGACTTGCCCGTAAACCGTGTTCCGCTATTTGGTGCGTATGATATGGTATGAGACGAATTTGGTATTCAAATTGTTTCGTATTTGAAAGTGCAGAATATTACTGTGAATTGGTGAGCAACGTGGTATAAAACTAGTAGCTAATAAATAGCTTTTTACAACTTTTTTTCAGTACAGCGATTCGGACGATAGTAAAAATTCACCCCTAATTACCCTACAAACCCCGCCAACCCTTACAAACCCTGTACAAATGGTTATACTGTTAATAGACTTTGAAGAATTTGGTTGGCAATCGCGATAAAATATCATTCACATTTTCTTGCACTAAAAATCGGAGGCAACAAAGCAAAATTTTTATCATTAAAAATGTTTATTCCAAAAAGAAAAACAGAGCAGCCCTTTAAAAAAAATCTTGACTTTTCAAAGGCATTCTAAAAAAGTTACTTAATACAATTTAAAAACCCTATTGCTATATAAATGTAGTACGTATTTCATTTTAAAGGAGAGCAACAAACAATTTAAGACAGACGCTGTCAAACAATGTTTTATTAAAATTCTTTCCTTTTCGCCCAAAAGAAAACAGAAGGGAAAGACATAATTCTTTAACTTTGGCTGCAAATAACGTAATTTTGTGAATAATTGGAGGTTGGTTTGATATTAAAGGGAAGGTCTGGTTATCATTTTATTTGAATCGGGGCGCTATTTCGTTAAAATCATCTCAGATTTTCGTGACCTCTAAAATAAAAATCTGTGACATTTTTTATTTATAGAAAATGTCTTCCGACTCATTTAATTTATTTTCTGAGGATGGACTTCATTTGACCCTAAGTGCTCGTTTAAAGAGACGCAGCGTGTTCCGCGAGGCGTCGGGCGTGCGACGCCGCGTGTCCCGCCGCATTTGACACCGCGTTTGACGCCGCGGGTGTCGCCAAGTTTTACCTTGAAGGGATAATTACAGGAATAGCTGGTTGCAACGCTGTATGTGACGCCTGTACGATTTAAGCCCCGCCGCGGGTTCCTCCTGCATTTTAAGCAAACGCGCGTAAAATCGCTTCTCCGTAAACGCTCTCATACAACGCCATATGTTTGAATTTAGTGCGGGCCGCCACGCTGCACGCGACGTACGACGCTCCGCGTCTCCGTAAATGAGCACTAACCCGTATATTCGTGACAATCTAAGAAGTCGGATTTAACAGTTGAGTGGAGACTAAAGAGGGAAAGAAGATCGCTTTACCACTAGTAAAGCAATGTTGTATCCTGTTCTCAAAATCTTCTTCTTAAGCCTCCTCTACACTACTCGTAAAGTTGATCGAGGTTGAGCGAATACGATAGTGTAGAAGGGCACTTTGCTTCGCTTCGTGCAACCTCGTCTCGCTTCAGGCGACTTCCATTCATTGTCGGCTCACTTCGGCTTACTTCGGTTCACGTCAAGCCGTAGTAAATATGCGAGAGTTCACTTGAACGTTATCCATGATGCCTATCATGAGGGGACTGGGCGACTGAGCTCCTCGTGAAGTTGTTCCAGTGTGTGGACACGTACTTCGGACTTCGGTGAACTTTGGAGAGTACTTCGTCGAAGCAACTCCGAGAGTAGTGTAGTGGATTTAGATTGTCTCGAATATAATTAATACTAGAACCTATTTACAACGTGTAACAGAATAAACATAAAACAAAAAAGGGTTTGAACGGTGTACCAACTCGTTATTATCTAAGAAATCTTTTAACAAGTGCTGAATCAAGCTACTAACATAAAAATCTGTCGACAGTCCTTGATGTACCTACCTATGTCGTGAGTGTGACGTCACTGTAACGTTCCTTATCTGATTGTTACAGAGCCAGCTGTGGGACGAGTACGATCTCGAAGACGCCACCTTTGCAGAGTGCAGCATCAACAACGCCAACAACAGCTTTCAGGTATCTACCTATATCTAATATATCAGAAGGCAGCATTGTTGACCTCTGGCCCGTGGGCCGCATGCAGCCCGTCAAGCAAATAGTCCTATAGGTCTTCTATTCTATTAGGGGGTTTTGGTTTCCGCACTTAGTCCTGATTTTGAACCATTGAACGTGAGCCATGGCGGCCGTAACACCAACCACCCAACTTCCCTCCAGAAACAGATCAGTTTTCTCGGCGTGTTCAGGATATCTGTGAGCAAGTTTGGTGATCCTATAGTTTGCTTCCGTATTTCGGCGATGCCCTCGCACTCAAGGAGTACGTGCGGTACCGTTTCCTCCCCCTCCATGCATGCTCTGCATAGAGGGCTATCCGTAATACCTATCGTGTGCAAGTGTCTATTCAGTGAACAGTGACCGGTGATGGTCCCCGTCACCATTCGCAGGCTGTGCCTATCCAGTCGCAGAAGGCGCCTGGTTAGTTTTCGGTCCAGGTTTGGCAAGGCTTCCTTGGACTGCCTGCAGCCTGGTGCCAAGGCCCACCAGGGTTCCGCTTGTTTGTGGGTGTGTTCACGCAGCCATGTGCGCAGTTGGACGAAGGGGAGCGGTACTATGGGTTCGGGTTCAACAGCCACAGCATCAGATCCCCTCCTGGCCAGTTCATCAGCCGCGTCATTACCTAGTTATCCGCTGTGCCCTTTTATCCACTGCAGCGTCACGGTGTTGCGGTTGGTCACCGTGACGTCCTATAGGCCTTTATTTTAACGATGGGAAATCATCAAATGACTCCTCCCGCTCTCGGCGGAGCACAAGGGAGTGTCAGACTCTTAATGTATAAAACCCTTGCAAACCGGGGCTTGCACATCGGGCGGCAAGTTCAAGGGGCTGGAAATCTTTAAGCAAAAAATTTTTAATGTGTGTTCATTTAGTAATTTTAAACAAAGGTCTCTGACCATGTCGGGGGTTCACTAGAAAGGCAGGAGTGGGTTTAGCCAAAAGAGTCCGGCACTGTCTCGGTCGTCTCACAGAGTGGGTGGCTGATTCGTCCATGAGGATTTCCAACTCCTGCCAAAACAAAAAAAAAAGTTCAAGGGGTGCCAAATTCAAATGTGTGAAAAAAATAATATTGTATGTGGGGTGCAAAAATTTTCGGGCCCGTTTCTGCCCGGTTCAGAATGATCGTAGATAGGCTGATGTAACTCAGTCTTTTCACTAGCGGTCAATACCCTTTCGAGCCCTTCACAGTCTTTAAGCGAAGCTAGCTAGCCTAGTATCGTTTACATAGCTCTTCAACCACCTCCGATGTAATGGATAGTTTTACCATCCATTAGGGGAAGCTGAACATCGGTCCACATGTCATTAAAGTGTCAATGCCCCAAATATTCTCCTTAATGTTATTCCTTCTTTAGACAAAACGCTTAGCATAGAAAGGAATATTAATTTCTTATTATTGATAGGGTTCTCTTCTGATGGAAAGCGGTGATGTGGTCAATTATCGAGCACACTTTTTTTATTTGTGATGGGTTTGCTTTTGATTCTAATCGTGGTCACAGATGACAAGGACAAAGTCTACGATGGAGCGAGCTTACTGAAAAGGAACCTGTTCACTCTTAATTTGAAGAGATTAGGGTTGTAAGCGTTCGGAAACACAGACGCAGGCAGAGAGTTCCACTTCTTTGCTGTGCGCATTTTAAAGGCGTCTGGAAGCGCTTAGTGCGAATAGATGGAATAGCAACAAGGTGGGGATGGTAAGTTGCAGTGTCTGGATGTCCGTTCGTAGAAGGGTGGTGACACTAACCTGGAAATATCCTATTCACTCTTGACTAAAATAGACCCGGCTTATGTAGGTATATCAATGAAAAAACACAGACTGGCATAGATTACAGCTCCTTAGCTGTTTGAATTCCTGATTTCTGAGGTTCTCGATTAATTCAATAGTTATTCGTCAAGATTATCAATTTAAGCAGTATTTCGTGTGTGTGAACTAGATATCGAACCCGGAACTAAAGCACTAATAAACTTCGAAAATGGAGTTAAACCAATAGAATGGATAAATACAGGAAGACAAACAAAAACAAATCATCAAAATCTTTCACGATTACTTAACATCGTCTTAACGCCAATAAAACAAGGCTATAACCCTCCATTGCTCGCCGATCCCAACCCCTGCTTATTCGTGTCACGCGCGTAAACTCAGCGTGACTCCTCTCTAAATGGGTCACGGCGGCGCGCGGCGTATAGTACACGTCACTACTTCCCCCCTAATAAGGTGTACAAAGAGGTCTTAATATAAGAATGATGGGGGAAAGTAATCGGCTTTTAACACGCGGCGGTATGGCGTAAAAAAAGGGTGTAAGATTTACTGCAGAATGAAAGCTACAATACGTGCTTTCTTTGTGTAGAAAAATCTAGCCTAGCTTTGAGGCTTCTATGTATTGTGCTTTAGCTATTATGTGGCAAAAAGTGAGCGGCTACGTGTTTAGGTGAACTGTAATGCCGTATCTAATGGCATGTATTTAAATGATCGTTTAAATTTTGCAAAAACAGTAAAGAGGAAAATCGAAATGGTCATCTATTTTAATATTGATCCTCTTTCTTTGAGACATAAAATAAATTAAATCAATCTATGTTCTAAAAGAGAAAGAGACACTACCTTTCTGTACCGTCATAGTTGCAAGTATGTATTTATTTATTTGTATTTGTCTTAGAATATTATTTAGTATATATTAGCGTCATATTTTTTTTTTGCAATATTTTTGTATTGTATGTTATATTTAAAGTTCATTGTTTTATTTTATTTTTTTTACTTTTACAAACGTGTCTACATCTCTTTTATTTGGCTCTCGCGAAAGGTCGCAGGTATGCTGGAAGAGATTTCATTAGAAATAAGCATCACCTTTGTACCTATTTTCTGTCTCCTTTTTTTTTGTTATCTACTTGTGTGTGTGTGTGTACATAAATTGTTAAATAAATAAATAAACTTTGCAAAAAAAATGAGATGTAGAAATTACGCCTGATCGTTACTTGTTTGTCGCCAAAACTAAGAGAAATGAGCAAAAAAAAAAACCTAACCTAACCTAATCAATATAAGGCCAACTTGATATAAAAATCATCAAATTGACAAAATTAAAGACCAACTAAAAAAGAGGATCAAATACTATTTTTGTATACCAAATATTAAAAGAGTATGTTTAAACATAATTATTATTTTCCCTTAAATGAAGTTTATTTATAATTTATCCGTAGATCAACTGATATAGACGCAATAATAATATACCTAAAGATTAAACATAAAAAGACACATTATTGATTTTTAAAAGTGCTCATGTAAAATAGGTCAATTAGTTTTTAGAGGATCAAATAATTTTGCCTCATATCTAATTATAGCCAAGTGTCGTCGTAATGGTAGTACGTAGCCCTCTGGTACATGCTTCAGTATGGGTAGATAGCCTAGCGTTATAAGAGTTAGACCTTTATGGTGACATTTTCGCCATGACTCTCGGTCTAGCAACACATCTACTGATGATCATGTGATCCGACCGATTTCAGCCAAGGCAACTGCTTCGACTCCGCTGTAGTTATTATTGGTGAGCTCGCATGTGGCTTATGTAACCAATTTTCTTTGTTATGATCCTCCTCTTTGTTGAGCACACCATCTATAAAATCATAGTTAATTGCTGCAGGTGGTCGGGCTTTCAATTGGCCACGCTTGGCATCAAGCTCAAGTTATACTGTGCTCAAGACGCCGCCGTCGTATCTCAAAATCATGAACTTTGATTTTAACCAAAGTCCTCCACTCAAGTCTTTTGGCCGCTTGCTGCTCCCACCGGGACGGCTTTAAGTCGCACTTGTTAAAGTGACGCTTTAGCACATCTTTATAACTGAGGAGCTGCCCGCCATGTTTGCCCGCACACTACAGCGCGCCTTTGAATAATCATTATTTTATTTTTGTTTTACTTTATATTTTTGATTTATATCACTCTATTTTCTAATACGTAATGTAATGGAGTGTCTATTCAATAGCTTATACAAGTTGTAACTACTGGAAGAGCGGAACTTCCTAACACAAGTATACTTCTTACTTTAATGGAAATTCCTTGAAGACCAAATGTAAAGTTATTGAAATAAACATTTATTATTTATTTATTTGTGCTTGCATTTGCCCTCCTCAAGTTTCCGGTGCATGGTGAACATCTCACACACACGCACAAATCGTTTTGGGAACACATTCATAGTGCGTAGGTACAGCAAAGGAGTGGAATTCCTTGCCTGATTCTGTGTTCCTGATAGCTACAACCTGGGAGTCTTAAAGTCAAGAGTGAATAGGTTACTTCTAGGCAAGAGTGCTCCATCTAAGATCGCATCATCGCTTACCATCAGGTAAATAAAAGGCAAAAAAAAAACAATACAAGATGCTCTTCGCCACTCGCCACCACACTACTTTTAAGGTAGTTTTATTTATATTAGAGTCCATAAAAATTGGCTTACCGCTGAAACATTCAGCGATATTGACGATTACGTAATGCACAGGTGGAACAAATCAAAACGCTTGTTTCTATTTTCAATAGCCGTAAGGAAACTCAAATTATACAAACATAAAAGTTACTTCAAAATTCTTAATTGTTTGTAAAGTAACTCCTCAAACTTTATCCAATCAGTTACGTCACAGACGAAAAACCTTTTTTAAAATATAACAACGAGGAAACAAAATTCCTCTGGTCCACCGTCCGGGAGTTTGAAAACAAATACAAATGCGAAAGTATAGGGATTTTTCGCCGTCCATTGTTGGAAACACGCTGACCCGCAACCGACGCGCGACGGGTTGAATGAGTTTCGTCCACAGAGCAACGAGATGCCTCTGCGGCCACAGCTACCTATCTAAAGCAACAAAAATGTTATTTTCTACTTCAAACAACAAAGCCGAAACTTCTAACAGGAATGTAAGTGATAGTAAAAAGACTAAAGAGCACCCAATAGGGTATAAACACGCATGACGTCACAGTGATGGTACAATTTTAACCAGTGACGTGTCTTTATTTTTTGGAAATCTGTTGGACGGACTAATTAGATTTTTCACAGGAAATTACTCTACTGTCTTATTGGCCAGAGCTAAATGCGACTTTGTCAAAACTTCCCATACAAACCAAGCGTGTCAGTGAGTGGCAACGTTTACTCGTGGACATTGACGGACCATTACACTTGAATATGGCTGTGACAGTCGGCACTTGTGCTTATGTTAGGCGCCAGATAAATGTTCAAAAACGGTCATTGACCCACATAAATTTATTGATTTTCATATACCTAACAAAGAAATAAAGACAAAGTATCTACAAAGAGATATTTGGGAAAGGTCAATGCACTTTATTGCAAGTTTTTGTGGCGCCTACCATAGTGCACATTGGGTTGGTAAGAATTTCGTATGGTTGCGTCTCATATCATTATAAAGTTATTTGGTACATTTTCATTTCAATAACGTTCACAAGATATAATAAACGTGAGATATACAAACTAATGATATCATTTCTTTACATGTAACATTTATTATATACTCTAAAACTTATTTCGTATAAGTTTATTGGATATAATGTTTATTTAATCGAAAATCATTAGGTCTATCGATTAAAATTGATATATTGTCTTAAAAAGTCAATAGTTGTGCTACAAAATTTAGTGTCAAAAACGAATCGCTGCAAAACCGACTCCACGTAGTCTTGTCTGCCCTACCACTAGAGTGTAATTTAAGCCCGTGAAGGCGCGGAGGTGCGAGTCGGCCCGCGAGCTGAGGAACAGGTGGTTTTAATGACCGCTGTGGTGAGAATTAAATCCATCTGCGACGATAAGCTCGCGTGGGACTGCCGGAGCCCTGCAGCGCCGGAGCTGTGACAGAAACCATGCCTGCTGCATGTTGCATGCTCACTTGCATGATTGCTTGCATGCTGCATGCTGGTTTGCCTGGTGCATGCTGGTTTGCATGCTGCATGCTTGCTACATGCTTGCTTGGCAGGTAACTAATAATAATATTTGTAAAGCTACCTGCAGGCTACAACTTATCAATATTAAACCAGACGAGTTTTTGCTGTGTTTTAAACTAGGCGTTTTTATAATATTACACTGTTTTTTGAGTGGTAGATATATCTAACGATTTTACATTCAGTGTATGTTATGCATATAAGAATAAGTTATTTTAAAATTATATCAATCTTTTATTTTATTAACTGATCATTATTTCAAACAAAATTGTAGATTCAGTCGTTTTATTTTGTAAATATTAGTGATTTTGTAATTATATCAAACTAGGTTTTGCCAGCGGCTTCGCCCGCGTGATCCCTAGGGAACATACTTCCGGGATAAAAAGTAGCCTATGTGTTACTCTAGGTCTTCAGCTACCTACATACAAAATTTCATCGTAATCGGTTCATTAGTGTTTGCGTGAAAGAGTAACAGACATCCACACATATACTCACAAACTTTCGCATGTCATATATAATACTTATCCATTTCGTATTGTACCTACTAATATTATAGCTGTGAAAATTTTTTTGGATGTGGGTAGGTGGTGGCCTTTTGGCCGAAAACTACTGAACAGGTTTGGAAAAAATTAAGCGCAACTATAAGAACACCTAGTTTAAAACCTGGTTAACACAATACAATATTTTTGCGAGAGTATGTTCCATTTGAGTGATTTCTGACTTTTACGCAGGCGAAGCCGTTGACTAAAGGTAGTAATTAGTACCTATTGACTTTCCATAAAACCGGTGTGAAGATTCCTGGCTCTGCAATTCTACCCCCATCCCTTTCACAGCGTGATGAAAACCGAAAAAGGGTTGTATGCTTCGATATGACGTAATTCTATAAAACTAATTTGATATGAGATTAGATAACCCACTTTAGTCGTAAGGAACGGTGTTACAAAACTGGAACAAATAAAAGTTTTTTATTCAGAAACTCGAAAGAACGAAAAAAAGTTTTAGTTTATTCCACACAAACAAAACGAACTTTACAAATGTAAACGTCACGAACCCCTGACGCAAGAAGAGGCTTCAGGGTTAAGCAACGCTTGCCAAGTTTGGTCTACGCCTGGGCATACCGAGTTTCCTCCGTGCCTCGGAAAGCACGTTAAGCAGTTGGTCCCGGCTGTCATTTGTAGATCTTTGACAGTCGTTACGAATTGTCAGGATTCACTAAATCTGACTCCAGTCTTGCCATGAAGTACCGTGTTACCTAGTTAATGGGTTGGAGGAGGTGGAGGTCTAGTAGGCAGCCGCTCTACGTAAAATAAACTCTAGTAGCTAAATCCGGGTTGACTGGAAGCCGCCCGAATACAGTGAAAAGGCTAGGCAGATGATGACGAAGGGGCTTGTTTATAATGTTCATGCTTGTAGAGCCTCGCTGTAAAGCAATATGCGCCGCATGCCACCAGAGAATTGGGTGTATGGAGTACTGCTCCCATCTTGGATGGATCTGCCAGATACTGGCTGATCTGATGCCCTCGAGTCAATTGAGAGATGAGCCAATAGAGTCATTGGCTATGATAGGCTCGTCGAATCGAAGTTCCTAAGCCGTGAGCGTCGACGTTGAGTTGCTGGCCGATCGATTTTCAATCGGTTGCATTTTGGGGAGTGCGACGGAATGGCATAATTTGATTCCGCCAAGCCCGTTCTATCATTGGACCACAAGACAGACGTACGGCCATGCGCCACCGCTGCATGGTGGACATCCCACCCATACGCACAAAACGTTTTGGGAACACATTCATTGTGCGTACAGCTAATGAGTGAAGGAGTGACATTCCCTGCCTGAGTCTATTTTCCTGATAGCTACAACCTGGGAATCTTTAAGTCAAGAGTGAATAGGTTACTTCTAGGCAAGCGTCCATCTTAGACCGCATCATTGCTTACCATCAGGTGAGATAGTGGTCAAACGTATGCCTATAAATAGTGAAAAAAATGATCGAAAGCATAAGGACGCAGTAGGGTTACTGCGTCGCAAGTTCCTGATGCCTTCTATTGTTAGAAGGAGACGGCCCAGATTGTTTAAAACAAAGATACAATGGAAAAACGGAAAAGAGACCTTTGAAAGCCTAGCATAAATGACTTATGATTTAAATGACCTCTCTTAAACCTCGCAAGCCAAACACTTCGCAGTACTAGCCCAAAACATAGCACAGTACAGTCAGTAACAAAGAGCAATTTATCAAAGTCGCCCCGAAAAACGACCTAGTCAGAATAACATTTTGAAAGCAACATCCGCTCACATATGCTACTGCCATATTTCGGGCGCTACCTAGCGAACACGCCTTACTGGGTCACGCTAAACGAAACACGTTGAATGCGACACGCGTTTCCGCCCATTAGTCAGTTCGCTAAACGAAAGCGAATGCGAAAACTGAGTTATGTTTTTGTAAACGTGTCCCCGTTCGAGGGTTAAGTGTGTTTGCTTGGTTAAGTGTTACGGTTATTCGGCGATATTGAAATGTGATTTGAGTTTGGAAATCGGGATGGAACGTCGATGTTTTTTTTTAAGTTTTAGGGGTAAAATAAATCCTTATAAACTAAATATTAAAGAAATCTGAAGAGTAACTGATGTAGTACCTACCTATAGTCAAAAATTGTAAATCTTATTTATTCATGTACACACAAAGTACTTTAAATTAAAAACACTACAAAGTGTAAAATAACTTTAATTTCGGAAGTCGGTGTTTTTCGTTTTGTTCCTTTGTTTTTAACACTGATTTCCGAAATTAAAGTTATTTTATACTTTGTAGTGTTTTGTTTGGAAGACGATATTTTTTTTTTGAAAAATGTTTTTATTGTTCACTTTTAAGTGATGAAACTAGGACTACGTCATCGTCTACGCAGAAATTGAAATAAGTAAGCAAAAATGGTCCTAAAATAAAAACTGCAGAGCCTGTTCGAATCAGATTTTTACGGGACCATCGAAATAAAAAGAATCACAGAAATCGGATCAGAAACCTCGGAGGTCCCGGGGGCAAATTTTTTGCTCGGTTTGGTTGGTGGTAGGACTTGTTCTAAGTCCGCCTGGCAAGCTACCACCATCATGTCTAAGTCTGTCGCCATAACAACAATGTTAACAGCATTGTTGTGTTCCGGCAGTTAGAGGTATGATAGCCAGTTCCTCTGTGTAAGAGGATTCCGGGTGAAACACGCTTCCATCTTCGTCCTAATTCTCACTTTCTATCAGGTGAGATTTGGGCCAAGAGTTTCCCGTTTTGCATTTAAAAAAAAAAATCGGTGTACATACATTAATAAAAATAGTCGCCGTATTGAGAGCCTCCTCCTTTTTTTAAGTCGATTAAAAAAGAACAACTGTAGATACAGAGCACAAATATGCTGCTTATGTCAAAAGAATTTTCTTCCAATAGACCTGTGACAGGGGAGTTGTATGAAAGATGTTAAGCGGCACAGGACAGTCACAACAGTTTCTGAAGGGTTGACCGCGTACCAAAATACATTAAAAAAAAATACCCGCCCGCCGAATTGAGAATATCCTCCTTTTTGAAAGTCGGTTAAAAAGCCTGTGAGGTGAACTGGCAACCAGAGGGCCAATTACTGTGTACCTTTAACTTTAATTATCAGTTTTAGGTATGTTTTTGACTTGAATGTACCCTGGTGGTTGGGAGTGTCATGCTCACTCAAAAGTCTAGCTGATGGTGCCGTATGCGTTGGATCATTTGGCTCCCTTCAAAATGGTTGAGCCGAATGGTGCTGGCGCATGCGTCATGTTCGTGAACGGGCGCCGTCAGTCGGGACTGGTCATTTCTTAGCTGCCATGGTTAATTTTAATTATTTCTTTGAATTGTTCCTCTTTTATTCCGGACGCTTTTATCCTGCTCGTCTTTTACATTGCTCTCACATGTATGTATAATTTCAACCCGATGTAAATAAATCTTTGTAAAAAAATATTATTTTTAAAAGAGTGTCCGTGGAGTTTCTTGCACGTTCTTCTCCATAGAGATCTACGCTTTGGAACGTGCAAATAGCTTCAACTTTTTGGACCGACCGACCTTGACAATTCAAAAGTGCCTGTAAATGGTTTAATTGAAATAAATGCTTGAATTTTGAATTTTTTTGAATTTAGTATTTTTTTTTTTGAATTTTTTTTTCTAATTTTTAAACAACTTTCGCATTCGTATGTCAATCGCAAACTGTCAAAAAAGCCTTAATTTTCATACATTTTTGACAGATTGCGAATGTGAATATTAGTAGAATTGGCACTCTGGTCAGGTTAGTGATAAATCTCATCTGAAAAATTTTATGATTACATACAAAATTCCGAAAAAGAAACCTACAAAAGGCTTGTAAAACATTCAGAAAGAAATGTAAATGGTCATAGTCCATTACATTCGCCAAGAAATAATTATACGAAAAGAAAATTACAGGTGGTTTTCTGGTATTTCATTATAATTAATAACGTCTGAGTTCAAGGTTGTAGAAGTAGATGGGACCGCGCCTTTTCAATTAGAAATGTAAACGTGTGGCGGCACTGTTAGCGAGAAAAGAAAATATTGAAACGAATAATGAGATTGACTTTTCAGGGAAAATAGAAAATAGTTTCGTTGCATTGCAGCCATATGGTAAACAACAAGAGAGTAAGTACAAGGGTTATACTTTTTGTTTTTTTTTTTTTAGGGATGGGAAATCATCCAATGACTCCTCCCGCTCTGGGTGTAGCGGGAGGGAGTGTCAGACTTCTACTGACTAAAACCCATCCATGTTCCTTCATTGCCCTTTGTGTTCCGGAGCCACGGTGTCTCTTGCGAATAATCCCGCGACTCCGGACTAGGGTTATACTGAGATCCCTGAGCTGCCAGATCTCTCTGACAAAATATGTGTGACATAGTAGTGTTAGTATCATTATGTACTTATAACATACGCATACCTGCTAGCAAACTTTAAAGCTTGGGCAAACGGCCGATTTCCAGGTATCACGTGTCAACGCTTGGTTTAACCTTGAAGATCGACCTGTTAGGCTGACTGTCGACTGGAACGGAAAGAAGAGGAGCGGAGTGAAGCTGTACCAATATTAACCAAGGGAATTGCATAAAATCTCCGATTCGTTTCACTGGACAGGGTTTGCGAACGAGTTTAAAAATTATACAAAATCCGGAGCGAGAAAGCGGTGCGTGGAAGTGGAAAATACCGGTCGCCTGCACAAATTTCTCGTCGTTTGAAATCGGCTTAGCTCCGTACTGTCCGCAGAACGCTTCTCATCAATGGACAGACACAGTCTGTATTTCTCCGTGTCGCATCGCTCTGCAATGGGGAGGCAGCCATGGGCTGGGATTACTGTGCCACGTGCTTACAAGCTCCTCTCTCTAAATTTCTAAGAATTTGATAGCAGGGAATTTTAGGCAAATATAAATATATTGGCACTAATTTAGTAAACTAATTACTAACCAGACCAGGTTTCTGGGAACTTTTAAGGAATCCTCTTGAGGCGGACTTGTTCAATGCTAGCTTACAGTAAGGCCGCACTTCTGATGCTGTGTTTACGTCAAAGGCAAGTAGTCTTTATTCCTGATTCTTAGAAGCCCAAGTTGATCAGGAAATGGCTGTCAGAATACATATTTCGTAACGTGCTAGTAACTGTCCATTGCCAAAATTGCGTCTACATACCAATGTAGTCTACAACCAAATGAAATCATCATGATCAGTCTTTTGGCCTTCTGATTATCTGCTCTGAATAACAGTTGGAACCGCTTAACATGCTTTGTCTTAAAGCTGTCTCGGTGTATTAAAGGTGGTTATACGATGTCTGTAGATGTATAACCACATCGAGACAGCTTTGAGGAGGCTCGACAAGCGTTGCTTAACCGGCAATTTTTATTTAGCCACGAACCTTGGCATACTTTTCAAAACTCTTTTTTTAATTTGTGATGGGTTTGCAAACAGAGACATCGACGATTAAGTACATAGTGTGAACTTTTCAAGCTCTACCGATGCTATTATTCCGATGATAATATGACTAGCATGTCTTAGCTAGTCAATATTAATAATCGTATTTCAGCACTCTTGCACTGGACTAGACCACCTACTCTCCTATGTTCAAACGCTCCTTCAATGCCAAGATTCTACAAATGAGGATTTATGAATTGGTACCGCGTCCGCCAGGTATTGAAATATTTTGCGGTATTTTGAAGGTACGTTGGTATTTAGACGCAATACCGAGAATATTTCCCAGGTCGTAGGGAAGTCTGAGATAAGTACTTTTGTCTTATATTATTTGCTGAAGCCGTTTTAGGCAGGTCATGCCTAGGTTACGCTCCACCTTTTTTTTTAATTGAGATAGGTTCTTGACTCTAGTCCAGGTCAAAGATGACAGACACAAAGTCGACGATGGAGTGAGCTTCCCAAAAGAAGCCTGTTCTAATTTTAAAGACATAAGGGTTAAAAGAGTTCGGAAACACAGACGCAGGCAGAGAGTGCTGGATCATGGCCTCATCAAGCCTTGCCTATTTTACCAGTCTTGTGCTCGATACATACAGCTGGCTCCCAAGGTCATTGTTCTACTTTTTGGGTAACAATCAAACACTGTTCAGTATCTAAATTGTTTTTATATTGCATTTTCTAGCCTGTATCGCATTCCTGCAAGATGCGTAGTGATCAGGGTTTTATGGAGTTCCATAGCAAAACATAGAACCTTTATATTTTTGCCACGTCCTTCCGTCCGTCTACGAATTTACTCAGAGACTGTGTGGATTTCCACCAGAGATGTGCAAAGATGCGTAATGAGGGATGTGTTTTTTGTTTGTTCGTTTTGTTTTTTGGCGCGTTCGTGTTCCAAGTGCGCCTCAAAGAGAGTCAGCACACAGAGGGGCCCGAAAGGGCCTACGCCTGCCGGAGTTGTGGGACTATTCGAAAGAGATACCGTGGCTCCGGAACACAAAAAGCAATGAAGGAACATGGATGAGTTTTAGTCAGTAAAAGTCTGACACTCCCTCCCGCTCCGTCCAAAGCGGGAGAAGTCATATGATGATTTCCCATCCCTAACAAAAAAAAAGGTGATGTGTTTTTTAAGAACCAGTAGAATCACTTCAATAACCTAGCCTCGCTCAGCGATTGAAGAAGGGAGCGTCAGACTCTTACTAACTAATATTCTTCGTAATGCCTTTTGCGTTCTAGATCCACGACGACTCTTTCGAATAAATTCCGATACATACCGGTACGTAAAATACTGGTATTCAGCTGTATCCGGTTTGAATGGAAGCCGACTCCAATGTAGTTAGGAAAAGGCTAGATTATTTTTTTTTTTTTTTTTTTTTTTTTTTTATACAAAACGGGATAACTCTTGGCCCAAATCTCACCTGATGGAAAGTGATGATTAGGCCGAAGATGGAAGCGAGTTTCACCCGGAATCCTCTTACACAGAGGAACTGGCTATCATACCTCTAACTGCCGGAACACAACAATGCTGTTAACATTGTTGTTATGGCGACAGACTTAGACATGATGGTGGTAGCTTGCCAGGCGGACTTATAAGAAGTCCTACCACCAACCAAACCGAGCAAAAAATTTGCCCCCGCTGGGAATCGAACCCGGGACCTCTGGGTCTGAATCAGGTGGTATAACCACTAGACCACGGAGGCGGTTAGTGTCACCTGTTTAGCACCACCCGGGGACCACGTGTAGGGATTCGCTGAAGGGTATTCTCCTACGGACGCGGGTGACTCGGCCCCCAAAATATAAATAAATGTATAAATTTATAATAATAAATTAAAATAAATTATAGTAAATTTATTCACTAAGAAGTATGTACATAGCACACAGAGTAGTCTTACACACAAAAAAATGGAAAACAGTACATTCAGTATAAAGTAGGTCATAGGCCTTTCCTAAACTAGGCAGAAATTCTGTCCGTATCTTAGGAAAGAATATCCTGTTTTAGGAGGTTGTATTACGGTCACAAAATAAAAAACTGGTATGTACAGTAGGCGAACAAAGTACTTATGTTAAATAATTATGAGTATAATGTATGTGTGTATAGGTGTAAGTTTGTGTGCGTATGAGAGTGAGTATGTGTGTGTATGAGAGTGAGTATGTGTGTGTTAGGTTTTAAGGATATGGTAAGTGTAAGCATATCTCATTTAATGTGTTGTAGTTAGCAGGTCCTCAGTATCATTATATGTTAGTGTCTGAAGCCAGGAATTTAGTTTCTTCTTTACCTCACACTTAGTCAAGACGTATATATTAAGAAGTTTGTGGGCTTTATTATATAGCCTAGCACTTAAACCATTAAACTGTCGTCTTACAAAGGCGGTCCTGCAAGAGACGGTAGGACATAACGGAAAACCAGAGCGCCGCTGACACAGAAGCTGCTTATTGTAGGTAGATAGATGAGGCTACTTTTTTTTTTTCGAAAATCTATATTTTCGCGAGTGCAACCTCTAGTAAAAGGTAGCATTAAAACAATATTTAATTATTTCAAAATAAATAAACATGGTGTCTGTTTATTTTCGTTTCCAAACAATTACGTACTTACACAAAAATATCCAATTACAATTAACCTAAAAACGTATTTAAAATAAACATAGGAAGAAGGACCAATCAGGGCATCCAATCAATTCTGGACTCTTTTTAAAGCGTCGTAAAACTGAAGTTAATTTGAGGAAAAAAATTAAAGGAAAAATTATGGCGCGTGTTTTCGTGGTCCTTATCATAAAATTGATACTGAAGTGTTGAGGACCTCTTGGTTTTAAGCAAGTATCAACATTGTAGGGAAAAATTGCTACACATTTAAGAACTGTTTTTATTTTGTAGAACAGCAATTTCAATTAAAAATGCAATCAATTTACATTTGCTAACTTGTTGGTAACTTCAAAACGTTTTGGGCACACATTCATAGTGCATACAGCAAAGAAGTGGAATTCCCTGCCGGAGTCTGTGTTTCAATCAAGTCAGTCTTTAAGTCAAGAGCGAATAGATTACTTCTAGGCAAGCGTGCTCCATCTTAGACCGCATCATCGCTTATCATCAGGTGCGAAAGCGGTCAAACGCGTGCCTATCAAAAAAAAAAAAAACCTAATCACCATCATATCAGCTGGAAGAGGTCCACCAAGTGTTGCCACAACAACCGGGTCTATGCGTGTCGCACCCATCGGCTACCCGCCACCCTTATCAGCTAGTCTATTCTGTAAATAACCATTTCGATATCGACTTCACCTGAGTGAGTAAGCTTACAAAGTGAACTTTATTTCACACATCATAAGGTCTTATATTTATACGAATTTGAAACTCACCAATAGCACTGCAGATCAGCGGTCTACCAACAAGGTTAACGTAATCTATCTATCTTCTATACTTATAATAAATCTGTAGAGAGGTCAATTCTGTACATGAAATATGTTTCCAAAATAACTAGCAGGGGGTGATTAGGGATCGATACTGATGCCTAAAATGCAATCAGTACAATTTTTGTCTGTCTGTCTGTCTGTCGGTCTGTCTGTCTGTCTGTCTGTCTGTATAACCGTTATAGTAACAAAAACTACTCGACGGATTTTAATGAAACTTGGTACAATTATTATTCATACTCCTGAGCAGGTTATAGTATACTTTTTATCACGCTACAATCAATAGGAGCAGAGCAGTGAAGGGAAATGTTGGGAAAACGGGAGAAGTTGCTCCATTTTTTAAGCTTCCGTCGCGTGTGCAACCTTAATGGTGAAAGCTACACAGAAATCATGTATGACGGAAATGTTCTCCTTAAAATTATATAAAAAATATCCAACGACAGCATATGTCTATCTTTTATGATTGATGAACAATAACACGTGTAACTCCCGATAGCTTAGCAGTTCGAAGCTTTCTGATTGTATTTGTCTACTCTTACGTTTATAAAACTCTCAGTCGTCCCTAATTAACATTAATAAAATTTAACATTATTAACTATTCCATAAAAAAAGAATCATAGAAATCGGTATAGAAACACCAAAGTTATACATGAAAAACGCTAATAATAAGCCATCGCGCGTGAATACTGAATCATGCTATAAGGATTATTTTTGTGGTCGCGAACGCACAGGCAGGCGGCTAGCTTGGCGCCTAGAGGCTAGCGAGTAGCTTCGGAAAACGGCTTACGACAGTTTGCAATATCCTTTAATAATTATAGTGTCGAGGGGAAGATGGTTATAATTTCGCTTTACACCAAACGAGTAATATTATAAATGTGAAAGTTTGGTTGTTTGTTAATCAATCACGCCTGAACGGCTAAACGGATCTTATTGAAATTTAGAACAAAGATAGATTATAGTCTGGAATAGCACATAAGCTACTTTTCATCCCGGGAATATGTTCCCTAGGGATCACGCGGGCGAAGCCGCTGGCAGAAGCTAGTAACGTAATAATATGTTAAAAGTTATTCACGGAAGTGTGACTTTCCATTTCACTCGTAATAAATTTTCCTTAAGTAAGTAAGTAAAGTTTTATTTGTTTAAACATGGTGTAAATGATACATCTATACTAATATTATAAAGCAGAAGCGTTTGTTTGTTTGTTTGTTTGGTTGAACGCGCTAATCTCAGGAACTACTGGTCCGATTTGAAAAATTCTTTCAGTGTTAGATAGCCCATTTATTGAGGAAGGCTATAGGCTATATATCATCACGCTAAGACCAATAGGAGCGGAGCAGTAATGGGAAATGTGACGCAGACGATGTTGCGCGGGTCAGCTAGTGCAAGATAACAATGAAGTACAGAAAAAAGTTCTAACATGTTCAGCCGCATATCGTGGCGTACAAATTGGTAGGAAGAGATGGTGCATAAACCGTGATAATATTCATCAAAATTACATTTAACACATTTTGTAGGCACTACTTAGGTATGTGACCTTTGTATTGAGAATTTAGAAAGTGAATTTTATACTGACGTATTTCATCTTTCAAAAAAGAAGATTTGTACTACAGGCACCCTATGTGCCTGTAGTACAAATCTTCTTTTAACTAGAAAAATAATTAAGTACTATCTAATTATTCCGTCTGATAGATTTCCAAAAATATATGATCACGTATTTTTTTCTTTTTCTTAATAAAATATAAGACGATACAGTACAGTTCTGAAAACTCGTATGACGTCACTTTTTAAGGTACCGTAGCCAAATGGCAAAAACGGAACCCTTATAGATTCGTCATGTCTGTCCGTCTGTCTGTCTGTCCGTCCGTATGTCACAGCCACTTTTCTCCGAAACTATAAGAACTATGCTGTTGAAAGGCGAACGGCAAAATTCGTACAGCAAACTTTTTTTGTTGTTTGGTTATAGAATTTGTACCACTTATTAAGGCAACTCAGCCATTTATTTTCATGTAAGTAAACAACTTCTAGAACATGGGATTAATTAATACTATCAATTAAAAGATTTCAATAATTATACCAAACAAAACAGTAAACTAAACGCAGATGTTTTTCGAAGTCGCCATAAGTAAAATATCACAAACTTCGGAATGACAATGAATTATTTAGAAATAGATTTAATAGTAAAACCCATAATTGTTGCATAAAATTATAATAGTAAACGATGTAGGTAATGATTTGAATGAATTCATCAATATTTTTTTTTGTTCTGGCAATTATTTATTGACCGGTAAAGAAAATCTGTCTAGTGTCCATCAGAACTTCATTATTATCAAACTGTTTCGGTCCGCTGCTAGGCAATAGGTACCGCTCTCTCCCTCTGAGTAGGTACGATCCTCATCTCAATCTACCTACTTAATAGTAAGTAAAACACAACAAAGATGACGACAAGTAATCTAGAACATTTATTTTATCATCATAACCATGTTAATGTACCTACCTGTAATTACAACCTACATTTCTACACTAGTACCTGTACATAACCTCAAAAAATAAAACTGGGTCTAGCTTTTATGTCCCAAGTTCTAAAAATCTAAGATTTTAAATAGGGTTTGTCTATCGTATGAACTACCTTTTAAAATAAACATGATCCCAAAACTCGAAAATTTACTAGCTGTACGAAACTCCCACACAAGCCTGCCGTTCGCCTTTGGAAAGTAGATGTATTCCGATAATTTGGGAGTCCCCATACTTAGAACTGAAACTCAAATTTTCTTTTTTTTCATCGAACCCAAACGTGTGGGGTATCTATGGATAGGTCTTCAAAAATGATATTAAGGTTTCAGATATAATTTTTTTTCCTAACCGAATAGTTTGCGCGAGAGACACTTCCAAAGTGGTAAAATGTGTCCCCCCCACCCTTAACTTCTAAAATAAGAGAATGATAAAACTAAAAAAATATATGATGTACATTACCATGTAAACTAACAGCGAAAATTGGTTTGAACGAGATCTAGTGAGTAGTTTTTTTTAAATACGTTATAAATCGTAAATCGCAACTTCTGCTTATAATATAATACCTACTGGTCTGTACGGAACCCTCGGTGCACGAGTCCGACTCGCACTTGACCGGTTTTTTTTTGTGTTGTGTTTGACATTGTCAGAAGGTTCTTATGAAAGAAAAAAAGAAAGTTGCAGGCTAGCCAGTTTACGCGAGCGAAGCCACGGGGGACAGCTAGTCATATCATAAAGTAAATAATTTTCAATCAAGTTAAATGCACAGAAACACTAATTGCTTTCGAGAAATCAATTTATCAGTCGTCTACTTAAATTATACCTAAATAATATATCACTACATAGATACCATACTATCTAAAGGCTCTATTTTCTCTACAATTATGTGCTACACAGGTGTCAAGCTCAGCTCGAGGGTAGAGTGAAACAAATGACTGTGAGAGCAGGCTAGAGTCGTGTAGAGTTCTCGTTAGCAAGCTATTTTCTCAAGAGCGCTTTCCGTGAGTAGGGTTGTCAAAAATTGTATGGTTTAAAAACATCATTCCATCATTAGAATTCAAACTAGAATTACAATTTGTGTTTTTTTTTGTTTTTATGCAAAACGGGGAAACTCTTGGCCCAAATCTCACCTGATGGAAAGTGATGATTAGGCCGAAGATGGAAGCGAGTTCCACCCGGAATCGTCACACAAAGGAACTGGCTATCATACCTCTAACTGCCGGAACACAACAATGCTGTTAACATAGTTGTTATGGCGACAGACTTAGACATGATGGTGGCAGATTGCCAGGCGGACTTAGAACAAGTCCTGCCACCAACCAAACCAAGCAAAATATTTGCCTCCGCTGGGAATCGAACCCGGGACCTCTGGGTCTGAATCAGGTGGTATAACCACTGGACAACGGAGGTGGTTAGTGTCACCTGTTTAGCACCACCCGGGGACCACGTGTAGGGATTCGCTGAAGGGTATTCTCCTACGGACGCGGGTGACTCGGCCCCCTAAAATGTTTAAATAAAAAGCGTACAGAAAAAGAAATGGGTAGGCGATGCTCGTTTATAATAATACAACAAATATCACCAATCGAGCAAACACCGTGCCCGGTTTGCAATCAATTTTGCGGGCAAGAAAATTTGCGTTTGCGATAAAGATGAAAATTAAATGTGACACAGACTGTTGTGTGGTTAATATTATGATTCTGTTAAAGTGGCCTTTTAGACCTCGTGGTCTGTTTGACTTTCTGACTTTATGTCTGTCAACCCTAGTCGTGCGAATGTGGAGCAGCTAAATAGGGGTTTTAAATAGTGAGAATGTACCATTTTGTGCGCTTTTATGGTGTACTGGACTACTTGCACTTGTATGAACGTGTATAGAAATGCAAATTTCAAAAGGGATTTTGTTCTGAAAGTTATAAGTAGAACTCCTGGAAGAACTGTGCTGGCAATATACATCAACATGTTTTAACAAGAATCTAGTTGAGATGGTTAAACTGTATTTTAAAATGTAAATGTTAATGCTTGGTCGCTTGCGTTATCGCATTGCCTGTGACAATGTCAGCTATTTCATCATTTGCTTTCCCAACTACATTGAGGTCGCCTTCCAGTCAAATCGGATTCAACTGAAAACCGGTGTTTTAAGTGGAGCGGGTGCCTACCAGACCTCCAAAACCTATTAACTGGGTAACACGGTACTTCTTGGTAAGACTGGAGTCAGATTTACTGGCTTCTGATTATTCATAACGACTGCCAAAGATCTCCAAATGAGAGCCGGGACCAACCTCTTAACGTGCTTTTCGAGGCACGGAGGAAACTTGGTATGTTAAGATGGTCACCCATCCACAGACCAACCTTGGCAAGCGTTGCTTAACCGTAAAGATCAACCTGTGCGGCTGTTATTATTTAGCCACTAGGAAATTACACTCGCCATGGATGATTTTTAAAAGACTATCAGGCAATCCATCATCTTCATTTTACCCAGAAAACGTCCACTGCTGGACATAGGTCTCCCCAAGTATCATCACAGCCACCAACCTTAGTAGTATGTTCCTCTCAACCAGCTAAGTATGATGCGTCAGTCACCAGAGCAAAGGTCCACCTAAAAATCTACTAAAATTTGAATACAGAAATATAGTAAAAAAAAAATAAACAAATTAAAAAAGAAAACAGATAAATTTATTTGGTAACTCAGATACAGAGTGTGTTTGATCATTAAAATGTAACTCATACTACAAAAGATCAGGAAATGCAATTCGAAACAATCTGCATTCCACCGTAAATTCATTTCACCACGAGACAACAACCATCCATAACACATGTTTCCTTTCGTACAATCAAAGAATTTCTTACCAGAAACGATATTGAAACACATGATACAAGTATAAAATACACATGAGAAATTAACCAGATATATAATATTAATTTGTCTGTTTCTCGTTAACCCCAGCCAGCTGTTGTAAATAGATCTTAAATTAAAGGGAAATACGGAATGGAGTTATGAATACAGCTACATGAGAAGCTTCAAGCTGGTGAAATAATTAAGAAGGGAAAATGGATATAACAATATTTTTGTTTCATTATTTTCCTCTGTCTTTTTCCCAAGGTTTCGCCCCTAGGATGTGGCTCATCCATCAGGAAATATAAATATTGGTATTTTAAAAAACTTGTATATTTTTTTAGTCACATTTATTTATAACTTATCAACGAGCGTTCACTCTGAACAAGGCTTTACACGTTTCCCCGTGCAACTATCATCTAAACTTTCCTTGCCATTAGTACGCACATTCACATCGGCACTTACACTCATTCACTGTCCATTGCTTGCTCAGTGCTGTGAAACAAATTGCTTTTATATACAAAGCGAGCGATAAGACCGCCAGTTAACGGAACATCCCTCGTCTCGTAGGACCGTTTGAGTTTAGTGGTCCTTTTTGCCTCGTACGTTTACAGTTCGTTAGGGAATTTTCCTTTGTGTATTTGCATGTTTGATTTTGGATTAAGCTGGATTATGGGTTTACTATAAATAATGCGAGATTGTTTTGATATTCTCTGCCTCCACCAGTTCATCAGTCTCGATCTTATGGGAGGCTTTTCAAAGTAACATCTTTCGGTACCCGGTACGCCCTTAGAAAAGGGATTCAACCTTTGTGGTATAGCCCTAGTTAGCTGTAATGATTTCCATTGTTCTCACAAGGCGACTTTACCACTTCAGGACATCGACACCGACCGATACATGCATGTTAGATCGTGCGCCGCAACTTTGAAAAACGCGCTAGGGGGCGGGCTATGCCAGCTCTCATAAAAAAGTTCGAACTGCTTTTCGGCCAGATTGACCATTTGTTCTACTTACTAGCCATATGTTCAGTACATTGCCACTTTACGGCACGCTTGGGGGAGGCCTTGTTCGTGTTCGGCTGTTGCCTGAAACGATATATATAGATTAAGTTGAAGAATATGTTGTCGATTTAAAAAAAAAATAACAAAAACAACATTTTTTCTCTAATCTCAGAGTCGATCTTAAAATTGTATAACCAATCATATTGGCGATTAGTAATCTCCACAAAACAAATGTTACCTTTGGACAAAACCCATTCCCAAATCTCCGAAACCAAAACAAACATAGAATAAAAAAATACATATATTATAAATTATATTCAAAAGTAGTCCAGCAGTTTCGGTATTCATTGTGTTTAGTCTGTTGCAGTTTTATGAAGAGATAGCGCTCCCCTATCGTCATGACGTGTGACAGTTAGTTACTATTGCTGTGCCCGCTTGAAATTCTATATTCGAAAGTTGACTAACTTTTGTGTATGAGCTCTATACACTATAGTTTAGGTAGGCCGTATAAAACACAAGAAAACCAGAGAGAAGTGATAAGGAAAAAGCCGCAGGCACGACATGGAGCAAGAAGCTAGTTTTATTTGTAAAACATCAAAACTTTTTGGTGGTCCGTATTTTCCCAAGCCATGACTTTGTTTCTTTTATTTGTGGTCCCAAAATACCACTCAAAAATAATAAAGGTGGAGTCCGGGACCGCGATACCGGTCCCAAAATCCCCTCGACACTTACGATTCCAGGTCGCCTGGAAGAGATCGCGGAATGCGATAAAGCCGCCGATTCAGATTAGCGTACACACTTCTTGTATGGGTATTACTATATATTCTCGAATACATCGGTTCAGTTCTTTGACTGACCGACCTTGACAATTCAAAAGTACCTGTAAATGGTTTATTTGAAATAAACGCTTTGAATCTTGAAATAAATAAATAGATTGTGAAATGTGGAAGATCTAGGGTAGCTCTGTCTCTGGCTCTGTTATCTCTACCAATGTCCAATGTACCAAATAATCGTTATAAGTTTGTAAAAACAGTTGAAATTGAGGACATACATCCTAACATAATTGAACTAGTCATACCAAGTGAACTGGTAGCTGGTATTAAGTTCCTTTGGAACAATATAACACTTGTAACTTTAACTCTTCTCTTAACTAACGCAGTAATGCTCATCTGTACATATGATCCAGACTGTATCTTCTATATCCATGGATTTTCGCGTCTTCCTCAATGACAAATAAAAAATGAATAACGACTCACAACGCCCCTCCTTCGTGACTCGCTTCGAATGAGGCTATTTTCGCCAGTCTTTGTCGCAAAGTGGAATGAGGCTTTTTTTTTCAAATTCAAACTGTCATACTCAAGCATTTATTTCAACCATTTACAGGCATTTTTGAATTGTCAATGTCGGTCGGTCCAAAAAGATGAAGCTATTTTTTCTTTTTACTTCTTAGAACACCGTTTTATTTACTACTCATTACAATGGGTGTGCATAAACAATAATTGGGCCAATTCTACTAATTTTCACATTCGCATCTCATTCGCAAACTCTCAAAAATGTATGAAAATTAAGGCTTTTTTGACAGTTTGCGATTGACATGCGAATGCGAAAGTTGTTTATAAATGAGTAGATTTGGCTCAAATGTCGCCATCTTTCACGCGTCTGCCATACTGGATTTAACACTAATGTCGGGCAATGTCTGAATAATATCCACAAGTGAACCAATGTAACCGACATAGCCCGAAGGATCGCCAGGCAAAAGTGGCAGTGGGCACGGCACATTGCTCGCAGAACAGATGGTCGATGGGGCTGAAAAGTTCTGGAGTGGCGACCGCGTAGCGGAAGACGCAAGATTGGAAGGCCTCCCACAAGGTGGACCGCTGACCTGGTGAGGGTCGCAGGTAGCCGAAGGATGCGAGACTCACAGAACCGGGTGCTGTAGCGATACTTAGGGGAAGCCTATGTCCTGCAACGGAAGTCTTTCTGCTGATATGATATTGATAATGAGCTAAACGTAACTTAGGCTCTAGACAGACGGCCTGTGGACGGCGAGCTATGGGTGGCTCGCCGTCCGTCCGTCTAGTGACGACAAGCCGTGTCGACGGCGCGTTAGTGTTCCACGCGCGCCTCAAAGAGAGTCAGCAACACAGAGGGGAAAGGGCCGACGCCTGCCGGATACGCGGGATTATTCGCAAGAGACACCGTGGCTCCGGAACACAAAGGGCAATGAAGGAACATGGATGGGTTTTAGTCAGTAGAAGTCTGACACTCCCTCCCGCTACACCCAGAGCGGGAGGAGTCATTGGATAATTTCCCATCCCTAAAAAAAAAAAAAAGGCTCTAGACAGACGGACCGCATTTCAACTGCAATCCAACCGCAAATTGCAGTTCGGATGCAGTTTGAATGCAGTTGACACGACTACAATAGAACTGCAAACCAAACGTGCAGTCCGATTGCAGTTCAATAGCAGTCGGCGTACAATCAATCGTGTGAACTGCACACCAACTGCAATAGAACTGCACGGCACAAAATTAGCGGTTGGATTGCAGTTGAAATGCGGTCCGTCTGTCTAGAGCCTAACCTAAATTACAATGCAAGTTAAATAAAAGTTTGTAAAAAGCAAGAATCGAAATACAGCTAAAATATTGAGTCAGTGCAAAGAATACAACTTGAGCGAGTGTCCGTGCGTCATTTGAGTTTACATACCGTGCGATACCGGACGGAATTCATTTGGCGTATCATAATATTATTGTTTTGTTATGTTTGGTTCGATCCTTACGGTACGAACAACACGGTGCGGTTTGAAAATAAAACCGCTAACACTGACATGATTTATAATGGTATATTTATAAGGTACGGCGTAAACGGGCCACCGATCATAGCTACCGGTAGCCAGCAACAGCGACTTTATACAGACAGACTGTTTTCATACGTTTTTTGTAGACGCTACGCAAACGTGTAGCCGGTGGCGGCCATATCCACTCGCTACAGCAGTGTCCGTGACTAGCCCCTTGTAGTCGCTGCGGGCTAATCAAGACGCCGACACCCGTAAATCGCGCTGCTCTACCCCCGCGCAGCTAAGCGTTAGGTGTCCTAAGCATCTAACGCGTCACCGAGGAGCACGACGCCTCAATGGATATCATCATCTGTCTAGCCTTTTCCCAACTATATTGGGGTCGGCTTCCAGTCAAACCGGATTCAGCTGAATACCAGTATTTTTCGTAGAGCGGCTGTCTACCAGCCTTCCACAACCCATTAGCTGGGTAACACGGTACTTCTTGGCAAGACTGGTGTCAGATTATCTGGCTTCTGACTATACATAACGACTGTCAAAGATCTCCAAATGACAGCCGGGACCAACAGCTTAACGTGCTTTCCGAGACATGGAGGAAACTCGGTATGTTAAGATGGTGACCCATCTACAGACCAACCTCGGCAAGCGTTGCTTAACCTTGACGATCGACCTGTACGGCTGTTATTATTTAGCCACGAGCTCCTCAATAGATATCAATACTTAGATATCAGATAGACTGCACAGTGGAGAGCGGATTATAAAATGTGGCGATTTACGAACACCGAATGTCGCGTACTTCTGCCACTGTTACTAAAGTGGCGGTAGCGCGCGACTACCACAGGTAACAGTGATCAGTGGCCCGTTTGCGCCGAGGCGTATGGTGTATGGTGTTGTGTGTTTTTCTTCTTATTAATTATTATATGGGGAAAACAGCATGTGTTGTATATCCTTTTTCGTCGATTGTATTTTCTGTGGAAATGTTTTGACTTTTTATTTAGCTTGAGTAAGCAAATAATTGAGATATAAACAAAATTACATGTAACTGAGGACTGATTCGATTCGAGTTAAAGAAATTAATCAATGAAAAGTTAAAATACGAGTTTTAGACGTAATCTAATATATAAAATTCTCGTGTCACAGTTTTCGTTGCCATACTCCTCCGAAACGGCTTGACCGATTTTGTTGAAATTTTTTGTGCTTATCCGGTATCTATGAGAATCGGCCAACATCTATTTTTCATCCCCCTAAATGTTAGGGGTAGTCCACCCCTAATTATTTTTTTTTTTTTTTGCAATATTATTCATGAATAATGTGACGCAGACGAAGTTGCGCGGGTCAGCTAGTTTTCCTATAAAACACAAACCGCTATTTTTTTCCATATGGTAAAAGTTAGGGTCGAAAATGGCCTGAACTGCTGCTTCCAGAAAAGGATGGTACGGCCGCGCCGCATTGCTCGACTTCGCGGAGATCTCTCTTTAAGTTCGGGTTCAGTTGAAAACCAGGCGTCGGGCAGCACCTAGTAGCATTTTGTTGAACTGGACCTATTTGGCGCAGCCGCGGGGCACACAATGATATTGTTTTAGAATTAAGTTCCCTTTTACTTATACCTAAATTGTGTGTAGCTGTGTGTGCCAAATATATTTGTTTTCTTTCTTTCTTATTTCCCCCTTATCTAAGAAAATAAAAATTTAAAAAGTAGTTATGGTATGTAGTAACTCATAACATGGCAATTTTATTTTCATTATTTAAAATTGTAAACACCTACCTACCCTACCCTAATCTTAAAACTATGTCCTACTCTTACTCCTAGATAAGGGAAGCTCAGTTCATTCTCCAGGTATATCTATCATATAATTATACCGCAGCCACACGGAGGTTGAGTGAGCAAATGAATTAATTAATATGAATTTCAAAGCTAGAATAACGTTTCAGTGAATTTAGATTATTAATATTATGATAACAGCTGATTCGTTGAGCTTTGGAATCGGATTGACACGTGCCTGTTAGTGTTAAGATATTGTAATGTCTAGAAAATATTCATCGACTAGAAATGGTATCCAGAATCAACGGTAAAAGTGGTTTTCCAAGTATGGAGGGGTATTATACTAATACTAGCTGACCCGTGCAACGTCGTCTGCGTGACATTTTTCATTACTGCCCCGCTCCTATTGGTCTTAGCGTGATGATATTTTCTTGTTTTGATCATTATGTGATCAAAATAAGAATATATCATCACGCTATGATCGATTACTTGCAGCTACTTTACAATTTATAAAAAAAAATAATATAAAACAGCACAATATATCCTACTCGTCATATTTAATACTAGCTGACCCGCGCAACTTCGTCTGTGTCTTTGCTTACTGCTCCGCTTCTATTTGTCTTAGCGTGATGATATAGCCTATAGCCTTCCTCGATAAATGGGCTATCTAATACTGAAAGAATTTTTCAAATCGGACCAGCAGTTCCTGAGATTAGCGCGTTCCAAACCAAACAAACAAACAAACTCTTCTGCTTTATAATATTAGTATAGACTAGCTGACCTGCGCAACTTCGTCTGCGCCTATAATCGGTTAAGTGGTTTAGGAGTTAGATTTACCATAGCAGCGCCATCTATTGATTACTTAATCAACCCAGTCAACAGGTATCGACATCTGTTAGAATCATTTGGAGTTAACAAATAATTGTGACTGTCAAATAATAACAGACAAATAATTTGCAATAAATTAAAATTGCGACTATAATTTGAGATTTAAACTATCCTATCTCTCAAGTTGGATCGAACTGCAAATGGTGTGCGAATTTTATTATAATCGGTTAAATGGTTTAGGAGTCCATTGAGGACAAACATTGTGACACGAGATTTATATATTTTTAGAAACCAGAAGCAGGGAAGTTTAAAAAAAACAATGGGATACACAGCTAAAAACATACAACTCTTTATTTTTAATAAGGAACAAAATAACAATCACTGAAAGTAACCTTAGCTACCACCTATCACAACTTTAAATAATTAGCATGTAAATTATCAAAAAGGCGACCAGTAGGTACACAATATAGGAAAATATACGTCTCACGGTCCTTGAGCGATGTTTCCGCCACGAACGACATCCGTCAAATGAGCCGATTAATGGCGCGCACACCGCTTTTATAGACATTTCAAAGCTATCAATCCTTCCCTCATAACACGGCCTCTCCTGAAGCTAAGTCGTCCTCGACTTGAGTTCCTTGAGATGCGCCTGCAGTGCAGCGACGCTGGTGCGCCTGCACGGCTCCTATCTCGCCATCAAGACTCGGCATGGATAGTCCTAACGACACAGGTACTGGCTCGTTGCCTTCGGAATGGTCTGGGTCATTCTCGACCTCATCAGTTTCCTCATCTGAAAAAGTTTACGATGGTTATTCATACAAGCAACACATGTATACTGATCACATAGAAGAAACTCAAAAGAACATGACGGCGAATAATATAAGATGGTAAGCGTCCCAACCATCCTATATCATAGCCATATACTTTACCACAGCGACTGACGCTATTTGGGTGACTAACACCAACGTTGGGCGACAAACACCCTTGCGGGGGAACATGTCCCAAGGTTAAGCGACACACGCTTTCGGGGAACACACCCACATGTTGGGCGACTAACGCCTTTGAGGGGGAACACATCCCATTGTTGGGCGACTAACGCCGTTGAGGGGGAACATATCCCATTGTTGGGCGACTAACGCCGTTGAGGGGGAACATATCCCATTGTTTGGCAGCGCATGCCTTTGGGAACACATCCCATCTATTTCTGAAACCAAAAATAGTTATCGTACTCACTTTCGAAAAAAATGGTACAACTTTCCGGGCACCATTCTCCCTTCCATGGCACCATGTATTGGGAGGCTGCTTGAGTAGTTTTCCCACAGCTTCCACTAAGCAGTTTAAGTTCATATCGACCGTTTGGTAGAACTTTGGTTACCCTATATGGTCCTCGCATCCCAGGGTCTAGTTTGCCCGTTGATTGTGAGTACTTTATGACAAAAGCAAAGTCGTCCACCTTGTATTCACGCGGTGGGCGTCTGGACCGGTTGACTAAAGCGTCCTGTTGATCTTGATTTTTCTTCAGCAGTTCACTAGCGCGACTTCGACAGATCTCTCGCAGAGCTTCTCTGTTGTTATCTGAATCTGGAGTGCTCACGGCTAGGTCACGCACCAACGATCGTATAGCCGGAGTAGAGGCGTCGGTGCCAATCATTAAGTTTATGGCTGAGGTTTGAGTGGTTTTTTGCTTACTGATATTTAATACCAGTTGTAGTTTCCAAAGCGTGGTTGACCAAGAGGCGTTCTTGTGTCCTACCTCTATACGAAGCATGTTGAGCACAGTTCTTATATAGCGCTCTACTTGGCCATTCGAACCGTGCATTTCAGGAGTGATGAAGTGCAGGTCGGAGCCAAGTTCAGACATCCACTGGACAAAATCAGTGGCTTCAAACATCCTACCCCTGTCAGTAACTAGCAGTTTGGGAACGCCAAATAGAGAAACGGCTTGATACATTACACGTTTTAACTCACTAGTATCTTGACGGTAAATAGGGTACAAAAGACAGAACTTGGTAAAGGCGTCGACCATTACCAGAATGAACTTGTAACCTTCTGACTCAGGTAATGGTCCCAGAGCATCGACATGAACGGTATCAAAAGGTGTGTTGGGTTTTGGCCAAGATGAAATATTCTGCAGCGGGGCCCGGGGCACACGCTTTTTAGAAATACATATGAGACAATGTGATACATACTTAGATACAAACTGGCGGAGACCGGGGAACCAAAAATGTTTAAGGATAAGGTGCAAAGTTTTATCAGCACCAATGTGCTCATGCTCATCATGAAAGACCCGTAAGAGACTGAGTCGATGACCCTTGGGTATAAAACAAAGGAGACGCGCTTCCTCACCAACTGGCGTGTACTTATAACACAGAAGGTCGTTTTTCATGACATAGCGACTGGGATCCAGCTGTCCCTCTGAGAGTTTCTGTATTAGACCTCTCGTTTCATGATCCGCATTCTGCGCTATTTGTGCCCAGTTGCGAGGTCTCGTTATTTGGTTAATGGAGACGACTGGGTTTCGACTGAGATAGTCGGCATGCGGCAACATGACTCCTTTTCTATACTCGATAGAAAAGTGGAAATCCTGTAGGTAGATCCACCATCGAGCGACGCGAGGAAGCAGATCCTTTTTGCGTTCTGTAGATTTGAGAGCGTTGCAGTCTGTGACGACCTTGAATTGCAAGCCTACCAAATAGTGGCGGAAATGCTGCAAAGCCTTCACAACCGCTAACGTCTCCAACTCGTAGCTATGATATTTGCTCTCTGCTCCCTGCGTAACCTTACTGAAGTATGCCACCACATGCTTTCCACCATCAGTGTCCGCCTGTAGAAGTACCGCGCCGTAACCGGCGGAACTTGCGTCTGTGTGAACCTCGGTGTGAAGTTCAGGATTGAATATGGTAAGAACAGGCTCACTAGTCAAGCATTGAATTAAATCTTGGCGAACCTGTTCCTGTTCTTGACCCCAACAAAACTCGACCCCCTTTCGAGTTAAATGAGCAATGCAAGCGGTCTTAGTCGCGTAGTTTTTAATGTATTTGCGGAAATATCCCGCAAGTCCTAGTAATTGACGAACCTGCCTGACATTTTTGGGTACCGGAGAGTTTTTCAAAGCTGCTATCTTACGTGGGCTCGGTCGCACCTGACCTAAGCTTATTGTCCTACCTAAATATTCGACTTCGGTAGTCAAGAAAGAACATTTCTTCAGATTTATTGAAAAACCTGATTTAGTGAGGGTTTGCAGAACTCTTTGGAGCAAGACTATACCGTCCTCTATAGTGTTACTTAGCAAAAGGACGTCATCAATATATACGAGGACGTTTCCAGCGTCAATGAATTCGCGAAGGGTTTGGTTGATAATCCGTTGGTAGACAATCGGGGAGTTAGTCAGACCATATGGCATTTTTAGATATTCGTAGTGCCCTTCTGGTGTGACGAATCCCGTCACATGAACAGAGACCTCTTTGATTCTTATTTGGTGGAAGCCAGTAGCCATGTCTAAGCTGGTGAAGAAGGTGTAACGACCTAACCGATCAATATGGTCGTCTATCAGGGGCAGGGGATATCTTTCTTTTTCGGTGATACGGTTAAGTGCTCTGTAATCGACGCACATTCGGTCGGTTCCGTCCTTCTTCTTCACCAGGATTATGGGGCTAGCATATTCTGATCGTGATTCTCTGATGATGCCTTTGTCCAGTAAATCTTTGATTATGTCGCGTACTAT
The DNA here is from genome assembly GCA_963859965.1 of Ceramica pisi. NCBI lineage: Eukaryota > Metazoa > Arthropoda > Insecta > Lepidoptera > Noctuidae > Ceramica > Ceramica pisi. The sequence goes on from OY982530.1 coordinate 5,054,163, forward strand.
GAGTTTTTCGCTATATGATAGTTTGTATGGCCGGTATACGACAGGAGAGTCGCTAGTTAGCTTGATTTCCATTTCACCAGTTGTGACTGTACTTGTTGCGGTTCCAGTAATAAGAAATTCAGAAAATTGATTTATCACAGACATCAGGGAATCACGCTCAGTGCCCTGTAGCGAGGTATTAACTAAGGTTTGATCGAGGCATTGAACTTCGTTAATGTAAACATGAGTATCGCTAGTTCGAGTGAGGTACTGTCTGTCTTTAGTGCGAACATACGTGACGCCATCGCGATTTAGAACGTCCGTTCCAATTATAATGGAGGTGTTCATACATGACTTTGGCACTACAACTAGATCGGTTTCTATGGAAATGTCGCTAAGCTCGATAGTTGCTGTTATGTATGACGAAGCTATGATTTCCCGCTCGCTTATCCCCTTGAGAATGCAGTGTGTTGGTTTAATTTGACAAGAAAGGTGCTTCAAAACATCAGAAGAAATCAGCGACACGTTTTGAGCTCCACTATCTATGAGTGCATCCATGGGGATACCTTGAACAACAACCGTTACGATATCCGTTTTATTATTAACGTGACCTGTGCATAAATTAACGTTCCGCTGATTTCTGGATTCTGACCGGTTCTTGGCAAAGCACTTTTCTTCTGTGTGCCCCTTTTTCTTACAAAATGAGCACTGCGATTCGGACTTGGTAGCAGCAGTGGTATCATTGACTGAACCCTGTGTCCCGGATTTTACGGTAGGCTTATCAACGGGTTCCTTACGAGACCTTTTGGTACAATTTCGGCCTAGATGTCCGCGCTGATTGCATACGTAGCACTTGGGTTCACGGTTGGAGGATGAGTTCGAGGACGCATGTTTATTAGTCGAGCTACCGCGAGAATCAGATTTAGTTCGATTCGGTTTGATGTAAATCGAAAGGAACGAGACTAAGTCTTCGGTCGCCAAGTTTGCGTTAGCCGCGGCTGCCCTTATTTGCGGGTTATCGATTCCACGTATGACTATCAGAGTTCGCAACTCATCGGTGAGACCCTTAACTATCCTTAAACGTAGCAAAGTACGCCGGGCATATTCGGCATACGTTGTGAATTTGTCGGATGTCGTGTTCATCGTTTCGAATAAGATATTGGCATAGTCTAGTTTCCGAGGGCAAAGTGGTTTGAATTCAAGCTTAAAGTTTGTCCAAGTTCGGTCGTTGGTGACCCATTCGTTTAGCCAAACTTTAGCATCACCTTTAAGGCAAGAAGCTACTCGCGACAAGCATTCGTAGTCGCTCCAACCGTTCGCGATTACTGCACGGTCCACTTCGTCACACCATAGATCAATATCGTGTATGTTTGGATCGAAATTAGATACATAGTAGCTATGTGACCTAGCGGGCTGTAAAGATCTTAAGGCTTCCGCGAGCATAGTTACAGTGGACATAGCTTCGGATCCGCCAGCGATTGGATCGTTTGTACGAATGGTCGTTGAAAAGCCCTCGGAATTATTTGTACGAACTCGCTGCGGAACATCGCTCAAGCCTGCGGGACTACGAGAACGCGGGGTGACCTCACGAACCGGGTCCTGAAGGTTTACTCTAGTGTGTGAATTTTCCAAATTATTAGGTGTGGATATCGCGTTCGTACCGTTATGCTCGATAGCACTAAGCCTTGTCATGATGTTGCTGAGGGTATCTTGTAACGAGTTATTAGTGTGAGGCGTTACCGACGGGCACCTTGCACGCGGGGGTGTTAATGTTGATCGAGATCTCGAACGGCGGCGGCGGTGTTCTCGAGCATCACGGCGACGGTAATACGAACTATCCTTGGAGCCACTACGATCCCGATGGCGGCTCTGTCGTGATCTATAACGCGACCTATTTCCATTTTCACTGCTGGTGGACTCGTCTCGCGAAACACGTTGATGTCGATCACGTGAACGACGGCGTTCATGACTTTTAGGCATATTTAGCACAAAAGTTCGATGGTTAATCACTTACACGTAAAATATCAACAATGACAAAGAGAAAACAAAAGTAAAAAAAAGTTGCAGGTAGACAGGTATTTTGATATTTTGTTCCTTGAATATTTTTTTTTTTTTTTATACTTAATTTAGTGGGCAATTTATGCGTTCTTTATCCCACGACTGATTTTAGAAACCAGAAGCAGGGAAGTTTAAAAAAAACAATGGGATACACAGCTAAAAACATACAACTCTTTATTTTTAATAAGGAACAAAATAACAATCACTGAAAGTAACCTTAGCTACCACCTATCACAACTTTAAATAATTAGCATGTAAATTATCAAAAAGGCGACCAGTAGGTACACAATATAGGAAAATATACGTCTCACGGTCCTTGAGCGATGTTTCCGCCACGAACGACATCCGTCAAATGAGCCGATTAATGGCGCGCACACCGCTTTTATAGACATTTCAAAGCTATCAATCCTTCCCTCATAACAATATATTAAGATGTAAAATTCTTCCGATACTGATTGATAGAGTGAGTGTCTGACAGTAGACAATACACAGCTGAAACTCGCAGAAAGCTGAAACTTGGCATGTAGGTTCCTTGGAGAGTGTAGGGAAGAGCACTCAGAGAGTTTATCCTGAAATTCTAACGGGAACTGAAAAAAAACTGGCTTTGCGCGTACGAAGTCACGTGTGAATGCTAGTGGCTTATATTTTTGCCATCACAGTAGACCCGATCAGAATACCAAATTCAAAATTCAAATTCAAATTCATTTATTAATTTTGTGAACACAGGGTACATACAATGATCTTTTATAAAGTGTTTCGTCCAACCTATGATCCGCCGAAGGGCATACAAAATATTACTGCAAATGTCAATTTATACAATCAAGATTAAAATGTCAGCTAATGAAAATTGTCAAAGAGAAAAAAAAAAAATGAAATGAACCGTCAAAAAGATAATAAAATGTCAGCAATATTACAAAATGTCAAAATTAAATCAATTTAAATAAGTAATACAAAATAAATATACTATGTCGGCAAAAAAATAAAAAATAATCGAAATTTACTCAATTATAATCGCAAAATATATCAATGTCACTAAACAGATAAAAATTAAATTATACAAAATTATTACGTCAAAAATTTGTCATTAAGGTATTCATCGACAGAGTAATAAGCCTTGTCATTCAAGAATTTAAAAAGCTGCCGTTTAAAATTATTTGCGTTGTTAGCTAATACAATTTTATTTGGTAACTTATTGTATAGCTTTGGAGCCATTGCATATATACTTTTATGGAGAAATTTGGTTTTGGTGAAAAGTAAGTGCAGTTTATTTGAGCGTCTTTGACTTTCGACAGGTCTGTAAAGATGCATATTGTTTCTTACAAAAGTACAGGCTTCATAGATATAAAGTGATGGTACAGTCAATATTTTCAAGTTTTGGAAATGGGGCGATGCGTTATTTTTACCGACTTCACAAAAAGGAGGAGGTACTATGTTCGGATGTTTGTATGTTTTTTTTAGGGTCCGTATCCAAATGGCAAAACCGAACCCTTATAGATTCGTCATATCTGTCCGTCTGTCCGTCATCAAAAAATATTTGACCCGTGTTTTTTCTTTTGCTACGGGAACCAAAATTGACGAAGTTACGACGCTTTTAAAATTCTGAATACGTCACACCTTCGCATAATTTTTAGTAAGACGTGACGTCACGAGCCTCCACTCGCGAGTTTTGATGCGTTTTATCTTTGTCAATATTCATTGATTTACAAAAACAAAAAATACGTGTCCATTATTTTTCAATACTCTAACTGACGGACTAAATAGTTTTGCAATTTGTGGATGATGGAATCTAGCCTATTGTCAAATGACTCGTCCTACTCTGGGCGGAGCAGAAGAGGTGTCTGCTGACTCTTATTGACTAAAACCCATCCTTGTTCCTCTTAATGCCCTTTTAGTTCCAAAGCCGCGGTGACTCTTTCAAAAAAATTCCGCAACCCTGGCAGATTTAATGCAACCTACTAATCTCACCTGGTTAAACAAAAGCTAGGGCATTAAGTCCGCCTCTGTAGATTTGTGCTTAAAGTTTTAAATAAATAAAAAATATACCTATCTATCTTGAATCTCAACGAGAAACAATAGACTTAACAGACCATGATCGAATAGTTGTATAACTACACATTCCGCCGTTCAACTCTTTGACTTACGAAGTTGTTGGTAATTTTCCATTCAAATAGTTTGAGCAGTAGGCCTAGCTTTGTCCTGGTTATCGATCCGTCTTATTATAGACAGGGGACTGTTTTGTTTATAGATACGGGGAGGTAAGCACGGGTGAGCTTAATAGGGTGACAGCGGATCTCGAACTTAATGGCAAGTATTTTTTATATGATCCTGAAGTCATACTGGAACCATTTTTATGACCTTGATCATTTATTTCACGAAAGAAAAACAAATTTTCATTGATCTTATATTAGTCATTGCTTTTACAAGTTCAGTAAAGCAAAACATCAAGTCATACATTTTCTGTTGTAAATAGGTAAAAACACTTTTACTCGAACTTTTTTTGATCAGTTTAAACAAGATGAGGCTGGTATTTTCTAGCTAACTGATCAGTGGTCAATTCATGTAAAAATCCATCGGTTACAGTTTGAGATGAATCAGGTGTACACACAAATGCTCGCACTGTTTAGAATTATTCTAAACAGTGCGAGCATTTGTCAGTTATTGTGATAAAGGGACAATGGCAGGAATATGATGTCAAATTTCTATAAAAATATTATCAAAGCAATGAATGTTTCCTGAAATGTCGAGAACGAGGTGGCAGCATTGAGGCGTCAAGTTCAGGCACCTGTCAAAACGCGAATGTTTTCCGACATCTGTAAAATTGACAACAACAACATGTTAACGTCAAAATCACTTTCTCAAGAAAGGGCCTCTCGCCTATGTGCCGCCAACTCGTATCAAAAACTTGAATTCAAACAAGTACAAATACGAGTCGATTTACATAAATCAAATGTACTTTACAGTAGCCTTATAGAGGCAACTGCATATCCATAATTCATGGATCTTTAAAAGATTGCTAGTAGGCCTCGCGTTCAAGCGATCGATAGTATCGCTACATATTTAAAGACTCATCGACTTCTTGAATTTACGACTGTAGTTTACGACTACGTGTGTACTTCTTGTGAATATTATATAAATCGGAATGGCAGTTAGGTTAACATGCTCTCTATAACTTTGCCCTTCATTATGAATGATACAATAATTCCCTACAGACGACGATTTTAGCTGTCTGTTCTTACACTCCCACTTTGGTTAAGACTTTCTTTCTCATCATTAAACGTCTCTTCAGACCTAAGTTGTCGTCGCTACCCGGACTGATAGCGATAGATTTCACTCGGGTTCTCGCTATTTCGCATAGCGTTTTGCAGCTAGAGCGAAACGCGTTAAACAGTGCCGTGCTGCCCAGATAACGGTAACGATATTATTTTTGCTTGCTACAGATGTAAGCAAGCTTCGCTACCCATAGGTATAGCAAAATACGCTTTAGTTTGTACAGTAGATAAAATAATACTGACTCTCTCTCTGGGTAGCGATAACGTCGTAAGGCATCGTAAGGTCGTCGAAGGCTGCAAACTCGACCACTGTATCATATCAACTGCAAGGAGAAATTGCTGCGTTATCGACGCGGTTCATTAGTTTTCTAGCTACGCATCAGTGCGAAGCGTGGCCGTGGCGACCGGTGGACAATCTCCTCTACATTTAATACTAGCTGACCCGCGCTACTTCATCTGCGCCACGTTTTCCATTATTGCTCCGCTCCTATTTGTCTAAGCGTGATGATATATAGAGCATATAGCATTCCTCGATAAATGGGCTACCTAACACTGAAAGAATTTTTCAAATCGGACCAGTAGTCCCTGACATTACCCCCTACATACAAACTTACAACCAAATTTTACCTCTTTATAATATTAGAATAGATAGAGCGAAGTACACGAGCATCTCTTACCCCTGGTTTCCAATGGAGCTGTACCGCTGCACATAGTCATAACTACTTAAGTCTATCTAAAATGCGTCCACTGCTAGAACATAGGCCACATTCTATGAGAGGGAAAGGGTTGTAAGTAATTAATCACGCGGGTCTTCAGTGGAATTTGGTTCTAAAGGACATGCTGGTTTCCTCTAGATATTTCCTTCACCGTTTTGGGAGCAGTCATGATGCAATGATTTAGATAAAGTGCCTGACTATTTTTAAATCAGCTACAGCCGTTGAGCGGGACTCCAGTCCTTATAGCAAAATAACCAAATATTCATGTTGTTCCAGGTCATAACAGAGAGTCGGTGCCTGGTCCTGTGCGCCGAAAGCCGCAACGAGATGGAGTCGTGGGCAGGCGCACTGCGTGGAGCCCTGCACCGCGGGGCCGACGTGGCGGACCTGGTGGCCAGGCTGTCTTCTGGAGACCATCACTGGTAAGACTGTACACAACGAGATGGAGTCGTAGGCAGGTGCAATGCGCAGAGGTCAACATCGCGGGGCCGACGTGGCGGACCTGGTAGCCAGGCTGTCTTCTGGAGACCATCACTGGTAAGACTGTACACAACGAGATGGAGTCGTAGGCAGGTGCAATGCGCAGAGGTCGAACATCGCGGGGCCGACGTGGTGGACCTGGTGGCTGGGCTGTCTTCTGGAGACCATCACTGGTAAGACTGTACACAACGAGATGGAGTCGTAGGCAGGTGCAATGCGCAGAGGTCAACATCGCGGGGCCGACGTGGCGGACCTGGTAGCTAGGCTGTCTTCTGGAGACCATCACTGGTAAGACTGTACACAACGAGATGGAGTCGTAGGCAGGTGCAATGCGCAGAGGTCGAACATCGCGGGGCCGACGTGGTGGACCTGGTGGCCGGGCTGTCTTCTGGAGACCATCACTGGTAAGACTGTACACAACGAGATGGAGTCGTAGGCAGGTGCAATGCGCAGAGGTCGAACATCGCGGGGCCGACGTGGTGGACCTGGTGGCCGGGCTGTCTTCTGGAGACCATCACTGGTAAGACTGTACACAACGAGATGGAGTCGTAGGCAGGTGCAATGCGCAGAGGTCGAACATCGCGGGGCCGACGTGGTGGACCTGGTGGCTGGGCTGTCTTCTGGAGACCATCACTGGTAAGACTGTACACAACGAGATGGAGTCGTAGGCAGGTGCAATGCGCAGAGGTCAACATCGCGGGGACGACGTGGCGCACCTGGTGGCCAGGCTGTCTTCTGGAGACCATCACTGGTAAGACTGTACACAACGAGATGGAGTCATGGGCAGCTGCACTGTGCGGAAGTCTGCACCCGAGGCTGACGTGGCTGACCTGGTGGCCAGGCTGTCTTCCGGCGACCGTCACTGGCAAGACTAAAAGGCCTGTAACATAAGTAAGCTCAAGTAAATTTGTGGCCCTGTTGATTCTGGGTTTTGAGTTGCAGTGGTCGCAAATAATAGGGCTTGTGCCAAAACCTTAACTGGCGTCATGAGAACACTTGTGGACATGCCAATCCATCAAGTTCGGCGATCGCTTCCTGGAAAAAATGACAAATTTATTTTATACCCAGTTTTTGGGAGACCGCTGTAGCTTTCAAAGAGCTTCTGTGAAAATGTAAAAGCAAAGGTGTATCCTGAATTCTTGAAAATGGATTTTGCGGGAACGTTCATGGAGGTTTCAAAAACAAAACAAAATTTATAAAAAATCGCGTATTAAATCAAATAAATAAGGCTTATGTTTAACTTACCACCAGATATAGTAACAAATAGCAGACAAAAGTAGTAAATGATCACCAAAATGAAACTCGCATTTTAATGTCAAATTATAACCAAAGTTTTAACACTTTGCTATCCTATTTAAGTAAAATGACTCCAAGTAAATCATGAGTAACCCAAAAATAGTAAATGATCACCAAAATTAAACCAATTTGACGACACGGTTGGCGCAGTGGTTGAGCGATTGACTGCTGCGCAGCATGTCGCGGGTTCGATTCCCGCACGGAACAAATATTTGTACGACCTACAAGTATTTGTTCCGAGTCTGGGTGTTTTTCTATCTATAATATGTATGTATTTACAAAAAAAAAATGTATATAAGTAGTTTATCAGCCATCTCGTTACCATAACACAAGCATTAAGTTGCTTAGCTTGGGGCTATATGGCGTTGTGTGAAATGTCCAAGGATATTATTATTATTATAATCTGGCGCTCGGCGGCCGCTGCCGCGGCACGCTCGCTTCGCTCGCTCGCCTTCGCGCGCTAATGGTCATGGTTCTAACCTAACCTAACCCACATGTTTCACCAGCCGTAGAGGGGATCTGACGCAGAATAGAAATAGAATTTGAATATTATACTAACTGAATATTAATTTGCTCGCTAAGATTTGGTGATCATTTACTAAATTTGGTGGTCGAATACAATTTAAAGTGGAGTCGTGACTATTTTTCTGGTGTTAAGTAGATATTTTTGGTTACAAAACTAAGGGTATCAAAGCATTTTATGGTGGTCATTATATTTATCCCCAATAAATAATAGTAATTACTCTGCCATTCAGTGTAAATGTGCAATCGCTTGGTAAATTGCACTAGGATTGCTGGATAGGAGCTGGATATCTGAAGCTCGTCCCCAAAATGTAATTAAATCACAGCGTTTAAATAGATGCAGTAAATCTAGTAGTAAGCCTCTAAGTTAATGCGGGTGACTAATTAATTTCACGAAGCCACGAAAATGCGAAATTTCTAGTTCGGCTAGCTTTTTGTGCGAATTGCTTGCGAAGTAAGATTGGTTTGTTAGTCCTAGTCCTAGATTTGAGCAAGAGTGTTAATGACACATGAATATGCGGCTTTAATATTGGTAAAAGTGTTCCTGGGTTTTATCCCTGTACTGAGTCTTTATCAGGTATAGGAAAGCAATAGATAATTAGAAGTCCTAATATATATAATTATATCTCTAATTAGTTGACTGAAGGACAAGCCGAAACGGGTCGGAGGAAGCAGAAATTGGGCATGTAAGTTCCTTGGGGAGTGTAAACTTCATAAGCGACAAAAAACGGGTTATGCGCGTACGAAGTCGCGGGAAAAATCTAGTTTTATATAAATCAAAGCCTGTTTTTGTTCAAATTCCTGCTGTTGATCTTCGGTTCGAAGCCTCTTTTCTGTAAATCACCATCGAGTGATTTTTTAACCGACTTCCCAAAAAGGAGGAGGTTATCAATTCGGTTGTATGTTTTTTTTTTTTTTTTTTTTTTTTTTTATGTTTGTTACCTCATAACTCCGACAATTATGAACCGATTTGAAAAATTTTTGTTTCATCTGAAAGGATATGCTTGCAGATTGGTCCCATTTAAATTATATAGAAATCGGTTACGAACTTTGGATTTTAAATCGAAATAGCTGGAATTTGACTATTTAGATGATTCTTTGATAATCGAAATTGCGTATTTTGCTTTTCTGCGATTTGGCAGTGGTGTTGGTAGGTGTGGGGCACCACTAAAAAGTGAAAAATAAAAAAACTTTTTACAAAAAAATACAGCCGACTTCCAAAAAAAAACACTACAAAGTAAAAAATAACTTTAATTTCGGAAGTCGGTGTCAAAATACGAAGAAACTAACAAAAACACCGACTTCCGAAATTAAAGTTATTTTTTACTTTGTAGTGTTTTTTTTTGGAAGTCGGCTGTATTTTTAGAAAAAGGGCTTCGAACCAAAGAACTAAAAGAGCAGAAATTTAATGATATTTTTAAGTCTTAATTATCCTAATTCTTACAGTTCATACATCGTCTTTTGTTTCAAATAAGACTGAAGACCAGCCCGTTTTGAACGCCAAAGCGCCCCCCCCCCCCCCCAATAAGAAAATAATATAACATAGGTAACACGTGCAACCTAAAACATAGTAAGTTATTTCGTCATACAGTGCCTAAATATAATTTAAACAGTAAGCAATCAGTACCCTCATTCATGGTCGATTGTTATAAGTGTAGTAAAGTAAAGTTTGACGGACTGACCATAACGACGAGTTTGATTCATCCATCCATCAAATTGTTGAAATGGTTATTTTATTTTGATTGATCGCGGTTTAATAGACGCCTTGAAATCAAAATTCTAATTTCCTATATTTACTTAGGGATCGTCCATTTATCGCGTGTGGATCGAAAGGGAGGGGGTAGGGGGGGGTAGTGAGATATCACATGTATATTTATTTTTATTTAAGTATGAAAATATTTAAAGATACTGAACCCTTTACCTGAAGATGAGTTGAATGAAGATGTACTGACAAAAGTTAAAAAAGATTTTGGTAATAATTAGAAAATTAAAGAAAGAAGACTAACAACATACATTTTACAAGGCAGACGTGGGTGGAAAAGCCGGGACGACACCATATAAGGACATTTAGAAACCTAATTGGTGATGTTCCTCAAATAGGCCAAGTGCGTAATACTCACAACCGGCATGCGAGTATGACTATGAGCCGGCCAGCAAGCCGAAGCTGCGGAGGTGGGCGTTATAATACCTGCTTCTCAGCTCGCGGGGCGTCTTGAACCTCCTCCACGCCTACGTGGGCTTAAATTACACTGTAAGGGAAGCAGTCATGCTAGCGAAGGAGGTGGTGGAGAGGGAGAGGAGACCCTCTCGTCCCGGCCGCCGTGGTGGACGCCGCGGGCGTCGGGGGACACCACCTGGTGACCTCCGGCCACCGTAGGCGCGGGCCTGTGGACGGCGAGCTATGGGTGGCTCGCCGTCCGTCCGCCTAGTGACGACAGGCCGTGTCGAGGGCGCGTTAGTGTTCCACGCGCGCCTCAAAGAGAGTCAGCACACAGAAGGGCCCGAAAGGGCCGACGCCTGCCGGAGTCGCGGGATTATTCGCAAGAGACACCGTGGCTCCGGAACACAAAGGGCAATGAAGGAACATGGATGGGTTTTAGTCAGTAGAAGTCTGACACTCCCTCCCGCTACACCCAGAGCGGGAGGAGTCATTGGATGATTTCCCATGCCTAAAAAAAAAAAAAAAGGGGTAGGGCAATTTAAAAACGTAAAAAAATCAAAAGGTGTACGTATTGATCTTGGAATGTGGAGTTCTGTCTATTCCAATGCAAAAAAGGCTTTTCTCTATTTTCCAGAAATCTGAGTTAACCCTTTCAGACCTGGCGTCCACAATTGAGGACATAAAATATAATTAAACCTATACGTATTACTTTCGTTCATACGTACAGAAAAACGGTTGTATTCATTTGTTCACATAATAAATCAACAAAAACGGTACAAGTAGCGCCATCTTGTATCGTGTTTTAACATCTTTTCGTCAAGTTTCATCCAGTGATCGTACGTGTTTCGACCCATTCAGGTAAGCTGTTTTTTTTATTCGAAAATACTAAGATTTTGCGCAAAATTTGCATTTTCATAAATATGTATCAATAAGTTATATTACTAAGATCATGTATGATTTATTTTATGGCCCATTTATTGTTATTTTATATCAGAATAATAGATTTTTAGATTTGTCCTCAAATGTGCTCATCAGGTGTCAATTGTCTTTTCTGCGTAATATTCAAATAGTGTAACGATCTTTGAAACCAAATACGTATATTTTATAAATCTAATTTTACGTTGTTTTTGCAGCATATTTTTATTAGAAAAATATTATCTAACATTTCTTTATACATATTTTTCAGAATAAGTATTCAACGTATAATGTTTTCACGAAATGCCTTGGATCTTCTACGTGACGGAAATCTCTCAGACCTAGACTTATCTTCAGATGACGACGATGGGAATGGAGGTAGTCTTGCTCGAGACTCGCGATCTGTTCGATTCGGTGCAGATGCAGTTAACCAGAATCAAAGGGAGATCTTCCCTCCAGACTCTGATGAAGATGAAACGGATGATATTCCTCACGACGACATTTTCGTTCGACCTGATCCTATACACGAAATTCCTGACAATTTTGATGGAGTATTTGAGAGTCAACCAGGAGCAGCTTCTTCAAATGGAGATATTTTTGTGAATTTGACACCAAAGTCGAGGATTAGGTGGAGAGGCACAAGAGCTGGAAAATACTATCCTACCAGACTGTTGTCCACCAATAGCTATTGACCCTATTGTCGAAGCTCCAGTTGATTATTATCACAGATAAGTCCCGCAACAGTTGTTCTCATTATGGCTGAAATGACGAATTCATACGCAGTGAAATCACACAAGCCTAGATTTCCAGACTGACCACGAATTACTCGGAGTCCCGATAAACAAACGACTCACTTTGCTTCACTTTCGTCGCAGATTAGCAGAATGCTTAGTTTTGCGAAGTAAACAGATTGGTGTCGCTAAAAGAGGCCTTCCGAGTGGCAGAAGCCCGGTGCCACCCGTAATTATTCCACGAAGACCAGGAGAAATTCGCCCGGCGAGTGAAATGCTCGTGACGGGGTTGGACACTTTCCTGCACATGATGACGGTGCTGGAACACGCTGCAAAATGATAGGATGCAAGGGAAAATCGCGTGTAAAGTGCATTAAGTGTAAAGTGCACTTATGTCTAACAAAGGATAAAAATCGCTTTTTAGCATTCCACACATAGGCTTTTCTATTTCTAGTTTTTTTTTTTTCAACTAATACATAATTAATTTATATAATAACAGTGCCAAAGGAAGATCTCATTTCATTTGTATTTACTTTATTCCATTTTCTAATAAAAATGTAGTATGCTAACAGTGGTTATTGATTTATAAAAATACTACTAAACATGTATCGTAATTATAATTAGAGCCGGTTGTCCACATCTGTGCACATAAAGAAAAACAAGTTTTTCTCAAAAACTTGGCTACCAGGATTTTTTTTATTATTTTTTTCCTAGTTCTTATTGCCTATTATAACACTGAAATTTTACATAAATACGTCCGAGAAAATAAAAAAAGGCAGGTCTGAAAGGGTTAATTTAGTAACTTTTTCATTACCTTTTAATACTCCATTCCCTTTGTTTATTTTACTTTTGCACCCTATCTTTTTATCACCACTATTTTCTCTTCCCCGTATACGTGTTTTTCCTTTCTCAGTAACATAATCACCTCAGCAAGTTTCCTCGTCTCCATTTACATGTATTGTAACTTCACTTGTACTTTAAATGTCTGTGACAAAAGGCTCTTAAGCTGAAAAGTGGGAACGAATTCAATTAGCAGTCCTAATTACCGTGTAAAATGGAAATTATGCTTTTATCTGTAACAGATCTGTATTATATTGTGTGAACAAGTCGTTGTAAATATGTAAGACAAGCTGAAACACAGGTTTAATAGGTGTTGTTCATTGCTGTATAGGGCATTTGATTAAATTTCTGAAAACCTTGGGAAAACAAGACGTACAGCTGAACCTACTGGTTTTAGAAAACAGAAATTCGGCATGTACATGCCGAATTCTTAGGGTTTCAAGGGAAGCACTAAGAGAGGATTTCCCGATATTGCAATATGAACGGAAAAAATGAGATATGGCGTACGAAGTCGCGGGCAAAAGCTAGTTTATGATAAACAGAGACAACATTAATGTGTGTATGTAACTTGTTCACAAGTCACGCCAGAGTGAGTTGGCGCTATCCAGTACAAACGACGATTCGCGTGAAAAGGATACAACGAAACAGAATATCTGCTGCCTTATCTAAGTCAAACCTGTCTCCTGTCATGTCCCATGTAATTGTAATTACATAGACAATTGAGTCCTTCAAACTGAAACTCTGTTTGGTGACAGAAACAGGTATGACAAAAGTAAGTACTTCTCCGGAAGAACACCTTCACGAAGTTTATGAAACTCAATACCAAGAAATCAGTATTGCAAATACTTGTAAACTGTATTCAAAGGCAATGAGAATATTTATCCTTACTTACATCAAGAAACCAAGCCAGAACTTGTATCAGAAATGTGAGTTGTACCTTTAGAGATCGCAGAGTACAGAGACGCTTGGCGGCCATTACAAGAGATGGCGTTGTTAAAACTTTCCATACAAACCAGACGAGTCACACAACCATTAGGTACCATACGAAACGGCTTAGTTATGGCTTGGACACTTGTGCTCATCGCAATAAACAATTGGCGCCACTAAGACAAGAAGCCTTTCACGTTGAAAACGTTAACTGAAAACCAGCGCTGGGTGTCTGACGCCCAGCATATGCTGAGATGGCAACCCTTTCGGCACGGACAGGCTCAGCACAATTTTACTGTACCGTTCTTTTTTATTTTTTTTTGTAATGTGTTTTTTCTATTGTGTTGTGTCTATGTTGAATAAATGTATTCTATTCTATTCTAAGAGGTTTCACCAGTGACTGTACCTGACGTCTCAAGGCTATCATATCAAGTATGCGGAACAGGTTGTAAAGTTGCGCATATTTCATAAAGAAGATTTTCTAACCAGACTTTTGTGGTCTGGTGGGCAACTTGTCGATAGTTCATGTAGGGCAGTTTTATATAAAATTGCAATTTTCAAACAGCGCGATGTAAGATTTGTATGTTATCAGGTCTTTTTGTAGTTCGTATGCATGCGTATCATGGATGCCACTACTCCTGATGCGTGACATTTCAGAATACCCTCATTGGGCGACTATGAATATAATTAAAATTACTTCACTACTCACTGGCGGCGCTTATTCTATGGTACAGTAAGAACCAGGGTTCTTTGCCGCTCCGAAGTTAGGTTATAGTGACGACCGCGCAGATGCAATCACATAAACAAGTGTAACACTTTTCACATCAACAGTCGTATTACATTGAGTAAGCGGGACACAAGTATGCATCGAACGTACACGAGCGACTGAGACGCCATGCGTGACCTAACCGCGCATGCGCTGTTATTTGTTTCTTGACAAATTGACATCCTGCGCAACCAATTGCGACGTACTTCGCAAAGGCAAAGAAGCCTGGTTCGTACTGTAAATAGCGATGAGCGTTTATAAAGTTACAAGGAATATTACACAGCGAAGGAATTTCACGTACATGGTGACTTTTGATTAAATATCTTTGCTTGCTTCAGTTCTTAACATAGGACTGATAAATATTACTCATGTAAAGTTACTGGTTTCTGCTTTGAGGACACTTACGAAACTTAGAGTATTATGACCGAGGCAAAATTCACTCACTGAAACTATTTACAGCTGTTACCTATATGACTTATCAAGTAATAGTTTATAGTCTAAGTACTTTCTCAACAAGTCACTTATTCAGTCTGTAAACTGTAAACAAAGGATTTCAAGCGCAATCCACTATTTCCATTAAATGCAACAAGTCTTCAACGATTTCGGACTAAAACAAGCCAGTGAATGGGTATCCTACAACCGACTTCCAAAAAAAAAAACACTGCAAAGTAAAAAATAACTTCAATTTCGGAAGTCGGTGTCA
Organism: Ceramica pisi; assembly: GCA_963859965.1. Lineage (NCBI taxonomy): Eukaryota > Metazoa > Arthropoda > Insecta > Lepidoptera > Noctuidae > Ceramica > Ceramica pisi. Next base: position 5,069,526 of record OY982530.1, read on the forward strand.
AAATACGAAGAAACTAACAGTTTTTATTTTTCACTTTTTAGTGGTACCCCCACACCTAACAACACCACTGCAAAATCGCAGAAAAGCAAAATACGCAATTTCGATTACTTGGATGACATAAAACTATCGTCCAAGTAGATGAATTCCAGCTATTTCGATTTAAAATCCAAAGTTCGTTACCGATTTTCACAAAATTTAAACGGGACCAATCTGCAAGTATATCCTGTCAGATAAAACAAGATTTTTTCAAATCGGTTCTTAATTGTTGGAGTTATGAGGTAACAAACATAAAAAAAACGTACAACCGAAATGATAACCTCCTCCTTTTCGGGAAGTCGGTTAAAAATGCAGTCGACTAAAGGCCACCGCACACCTGGGGTCCATAAGCCCGAAGTCTGTATTTTCGAGCTTAGTTGCGGGCGTATTCTACTCCGTATCACCTAACCACTAAAAATTGATGACAACACGGTTTGACATTTACCGTAAAATCATGTTGTCTTTAATTCTTAGTTCGGGTTCGGTACTAATCGTATGTCCGTAGGTGAAAAGGGACCTCTGAACCGAATATTAGAGGATTTTGCCAACGGTCAGCGCACACTAAGCCGCTTAGATACTTGCGGTGGCCTACCTAGACATCCTGCGACGGTGCGACGTGCCTCGGAGCACCTGCTGCCTAATACACATTTCAGTTACAAGTTGCACTTGAACGAGTGTTGTTGTGTCTTGAAAGTTTTAAAATCGTTGGTTAGGATTTAGTGTTAATATCGATTATTGCAGGGGAAGAAGATGCAATTTCTAATAAAATGGTTGGGGTTAGGGTAGAGTAAAATATTGTGTGCATGTTCTCCCGCTTGCACTGACCCCGCGGCATATTACGGAGTCTTTCGGCGTGCCTTTCAATCAATCAATTTATTTATTCAGAAAAATAATCCATTTGTTGTTAACAAAAATATCTGACAAACTATTTTAGTAGGTACACATTACAAAAAGAGTAGCAGTTATAGTTATTAAAAGCCTTCATGACTGCCGAGTCATATTTCTCAGCCATTACTTGAAGAATACTGTTAGTGCTGCCCCGCACTCTGCTCAGTAATTAGGCGGCTTTGCATACCGCAGTACACTGCGGCATCCCGCCGCGGGATCCCTTAGCATGCTCTCCAATGCCGTATCAAGAAATCCCTATAAATTCCACGGAATCAATTTAAAACATTGGCATTTATGTCGTACCTACTACATACGTTTAAATAACCTTAGCTAAAAAATTATATCGCCATTCCGTCCCGGTGTGTGTAAGTCCTAGCGAGTAAACTAGGTACAGTCACTTCACAGAACTCGGAACGCTACGTCCGCAGCAACTAGATATACTGAAAGATAACTGACTTTAAAATATCCAATTCTAAATAATATACATGCCTGCGCATCGTGCCGAGTACAAGTTCGGCCATTTTTCTTCTCTTCGAGGTGGTAGATCTTGGAGGTGGCCTCTTACAGCAGCATAAATAGCGTTATTTAGGCCCTCAAGGTACAGATGTATGCAGTGGCATATTTAAAGGCTTTGCGCACCCCCTCCTCCTCCCCCCTTATTTTGCCTTCGCTTGGCTCGGCTAGAAGAGTTTAATGTTTCTCATGGGGTTCTTTGTTTTTTGACACCGACTTCCTAAATTAAAATTATGTAAATCGGTTGTAAAATGTACGTTTGTGCAAAAAAGATCTTATTAGTGCTACCAATAATTCCAACCCGTCTATATCTATTCAGCTGTTTATTTCCGAAGTTTTTTATCAGATCTTTACGAAATTTAAATGGAATGATTTTGGCATAAATCATTCGAATTTTGCAAATCCATCCATATATACCTATGACAGAGTTGTGCCATAAAAACAAAATTATACTTACATCCGAATTGATAACCTTCTTTTCGAACACGGTTAAAAGCGGATGCCATAGATGCATCTCGATGCTCTGTGGCACAGCCACGACGGTTTCGAGTGTTCCGACACAATTATATTCGTTAACCACTTGGGAGGCGGTGTGTGGCACTCGGAAACGCAATTATTCCCCGCACCGCAGCGCAACAATCCCAGTCCAACCACGGTAGGATTCAACGAATTTAATGGAATATTTTCTGGTTAAATCTTGCCTGTTATTTGTAGCTTTTTGGGGACAGTGTAGGAAATTAGTGAAAGTTGTCGTTTGTCTCATACTTCGAGATTTATTGTCTTTCTGATGGTCGCCATTTTTTTTTTACTTTGGCATTCAAGAGTAATATAGTGGTTGGGAATAATATAGTCCACAAAATAAAGAAGAAAGTTACAGTTCGGATTTTGCAAATGCAGCTCACAGTTTAAAACTGTATCGGTAGCTAAATAGCAGTGGCTGACATATTCATGGCTGAATTTTTACGGTTGACATTTCCTGACATTCAGAAACAAATTAAAAATAAAATACTGAAACAAAATTGCAGCAGATTAAACACACGCTTTAACTTTAGACCTTTAAACGAGCGGGGAAAGCTGAATTTTAATAATAATTGTTTTTAGCTATGGTATAGAAAAAACCACGTTACTTACCTACCTGTCAGGTTCCTACTATTTGAAATCGTTCCCTCAAAGCAAAAGAGTTTCTCCTTTAGCTCGTATCGACATCAAAAAGAAAATGCAATGATTCCATGCAAATACAAAAAAGCTCACAAAGCGACGTTCACGGATTATACAAGTTGAAAACTGAAAAACGAACTAAAAAGTACCTTGCTGTGTGTCAAAGAAAAAGCTTCATGTTTCAGGTTTGTGGAACGCTCCCCGAATTATTCAAAGCTTTGTTTTCAGCGTGACACTGAGCTTACTTGTGAGCTCAACAAAAATAATCACGCGATGGGTTTTCCTTTGAATCACGTATTCCACTGAACTAATTTTACACAACTTTAAGTTACGAGTATAATCTCGTGCCTAAACAACAACAGTCCCTCGAACTTTAAGGTTAAGCAACGCTTGACGAGTTTTTTTTTAAGAATGGGAAGTCATCAAATGACTCTTCCCGCTCTGGGCGGAACGAATGGGACTCTTACTGACTAAAACTCATCTGAGTTCCTCCTTTTCGTTCCAGGGCCGCGGTGACTCTTTCGAAAAATTTTGCAAGGGGATTGGGTACCATTCTTAACATTCATTGTATATATGTATGGTATAATGTTAGTTTGGTGTAATGTAAGAAGCATATTTCAAATTTTGTAAATGTGAGTACCATGGGGTCATTTACATAATATATATGTGATTAGTTACAATTTTTTTACTGGTTCGACATGAATGAGCATGGTGATTGAGAGCATGTCATGCTCACTCAAATGTTTCGCTGATGGCGGCGCGTGTGTTGGATCATTCGATAACCTTCAAAATGGTTGAGCTGAATGATGCCATACATGCTTCAGGTTCGTAAATGTTCGCCGTCAGTTGAGACTCGTCATCTCTTAAGTTTAACCACCACTGGCTTATTTTGATCTTTATATTTGAGTTTTTGTAATAAGTTTTTATTTTGCATTGTCCTCACAAGAAGAAGCAAGTACATGTAACTAAGATTTTTGTAAAACATCACATGATTTATAAGAGTGTCCGTGGAGTTTCTTGCACGTTCTTCTCTATAGAGATCTACGCTTTGGAACGTACAAATAGTTTCATCTTTTTGACTAACCGACCCTGACATTTCAAAAGTAAATAGTTTATTTGAAATAAATGCGTCGAATCTTTGAACATACCGAGATTCCTCCGTGTTTGAACGCCGCGGAAAGCTCGTAAAGCTGATCAAATCAACCTACCATTTCCCACCAGTTTTGGGGTCGGGTGGATGCAGCTGAGTATAGAAGCACCAGTCATGAGCGCAGATCATTGGCGTAACTAGGGCTTATAAGAAAAATTGTTGCTCTTATTGGGCGTTGCATCTAAGGTTGGGGGCCATGCCTCCCCTGGAGAAAAGCCCTAGCTAGATACGCCAATGATCTGTGGTCATGTCTCGTGCCGACTACAATAACGGTATTTTCGCATGGAGTGGTTGCGTATTTGACCTACTCAACCCAGTAAATGAGTAGCACAGTACACCTTGGCAGAACTGGGGTCAGATTTTCCATTAATGCTCGGCTCCTTTTAGTCTTAGCGTGGTAATATGTAGCCTATATCCTTCCTCGATACATGGGCAATCTAATACTGAAAGAATTTTTCAAATCGGACCAATAGTTCCTGAGATTACCCCGTACATACAAACTTACAAACAAATGTTATCTTTTTTATAATATTAGTATAGATGAGAGGAAGCCTCTTTTGTATTTGGACATGCGATGATTGCCGAGGGACATTTATTATGACAACCGACTTCTAAAAAAAAACACTACAAAGTAAAAAATAACTTTAATTTCGGAACTCGGTATTTTTGGTAGTTTCTTCGTATTTTGACACTGACTTCCGAATTTAAAGTTTTTTTTTACTTTGTAGTGTTTTTTTTTAGAAGTCGGTTGTATTTTTTTTTGTAAAAAGTTTTTTATTTTTCACTTTTTAGTGGTGCCCCACACCTAACAACTCCTCTACAAAATCGCAGAAAAGCAAAATACGCAATTTCGATTATCAAAGAATCATCTAAATAGTCAAATTCCAGCGATTTCGATTTAAAATCCAAAGTTCGTAATCGATTTTGATATGATTTAAATGGGACCAATCTGCAAGTATATCCTTTCAGATAAAACAAAAATTTTTCAAATCGGTTCATAATTGTCGGAGTTATGAGGTAACAAACATAAAAAAAAAACATACAACCGAATTGATAACCTCCTCCTTTTTGGGAAGTCGGTTAAAAATAGTTGTACTGTACGTATCTTAAACTGTGTTATACTGTATCTTAAAGAGTAACTATGGAGTTTCTTGTCCGTTTTTTTTCCACAGGTTAGTTCTCATCCATACCTTTTGCGTGTGGACGACTAGAGTCACTATAATATTTTATTTTCAAGCTGTAAATTTGAGTTCAAAAATGGTCTATTCTATCAATCTATCCCTTTCCCAGGTACGCAGCAACGCACGCTCGGCCGACATTCTGCAACGTGTGCCGAGAGCCGCTGGGTGCGCTCGGCACTGCGCACGCGCTGGCCTGCGAGCTCTGCAAGTTCAAGGCGCACAAGCGGTGTGCCTCGCGCGCACCTCCTTCTTGTAAATGGAGCACGCTCGCCTCGCTTGGGCCACACGTCGTCGAGGACGCTGAGGGGGTGAGTTTGGTCATACTTCTTTTTATTATTTACAAGCTTCTGCCAATTAAAAAAAAATAAACTTACTGAATTATTCACCCTATCACCTTTTTTTGGGTTTCGTTCCTTAATTGGAAAAAAACGGATCCCTTATACGATCACTTTATTTTCTTTCTCTTTGTCTGTCACGACCCTTTTTCAGGAAATTGTGGAGGTGTCTTGTCATCAAAATACGAAGGTCGATGGTACCAAAACATATCAAGCTTCTAAGTAAATGCAATTAAAAGAAAAGATACGGCTATAGACATATTTTGGTACTCACAAGTAAATCAAAACATTAACCTTTGGGTTACATCCCGTTGACCTTGAATATATCCATATTAAAGCATGCATATTTAAGCACAAGTAATAGAGAAGGTCTGAAAATGGATCATTTGTAGATTTATCACTCGCATTTTTTTTTAGTGATAGTGTCTTGTTTGACCTCTATCTCACCTGATGGTAAGCCATGATGTGATCGACAATGAAGGACGCTTGCTTAGCAGTAACCTATTTACTGTTGACTTAAATTTCTCTCTGTCTTTTTCACTGCATAGCATCATAGCATTCCTAACGTTGTTGGGGTCGACTTTCATTTGAAATGAATGAACCTGAATACCAGGTTTTTAAATGGAGCGACTGCCGATCTGATCTCTAAAACCAGTCACTGCAAGGCAAAAGCCCCGAAATCGAAAATCAATCGAACATTGCCCTGTAGCCCGGTTAAAAGCGGCGACTTTCTGCATGAATGTGTACACGCAAAATCGAATCAATAGGCTAGATTCCATCATCCACAAATTGCAAAACTATTTAGTCCGTCAGTTAGAGCATTGTAAAATAATGGACACGTATTTTTTGTTTTTGTAAATCAATGAATATTGACAAAGATAAAATGCATCAAATCTCGCGAGTGGGGGCTCGTGACTTCACGACTCAGTAAAAATTATGCGAAGGTGTGACGTATTGAGAATTTTAAAAGCGTCGTAACTTCGTCAATTTTGGTTCCCGTAACAAAAGAAAAAACACGGGTCAAATATTTTTTGATATTTGACGGACTTAACGAATTAGACTTTTTTATTCATGTACCCTATTGAGATACTACCGTGAATTGCTTTTTGAAAAGAAGTGGTTACCCACGGTAACTTTTGCAGCGATATAATCGCGCGATGACGTGGCGCTAAATTAGCGGTAAATACTGAAAGCTAGAAAGGAAGGTGGCAAAGGACTGCTGTATCGCTGTTTTAACAGAGTTTTTTTAACAGAGTTTTTATACTCAACATTTCATACATACTTTTTTTTACTATTTATAGGCATAAGTGTTAAGCGAAACGAGTCATGTACTTAAATCCTTTTTTTTTAATTAGTGGGCCTATTTTAATCAAACTATACATATAAGTACGCAAGTGTGTACCTAATAGCTGTAAATAGTTGTTTAGAACTTTTTCGATAAAGAGATTAAACAGAAAGAGAAAAACATTTTTCTTTAAAAGAGGGTCTATGTAGTTTCTTACACGTTCTTCTCCATAGACATTTTTTTTTTTTTTAATTAATCAGTAAATAATACCTTTAATAGCTATAACGCCAATGCGATGTTACTACCACACAAAAAACAATTTAAAATAAAATAAAATACAATCAAAATAATAATAATTAAAACTGAGGTTGTCGACATGTGGGATGTGAACACAGCAGTTTTATTAGTTTTATAGAAATATTTAAAAATGTAAAATATACTCGTATGTGCAAAAAAATAAAATTAAATGGATTAAAACTAAAATTAAAAATACAAATTCAATAAAAACAATTAGAATAAAATAAAAAAAACTACGCATCAGAACGTCCAATGAGGGTTTTCTGTAATGTCGAGCATCAGGTGGCAGCACTGAGGCGTCAGACCCAAACAACCTATCAAATCGGTTGTTTTCTGACATTTGTCTAAATCAATTTCGATGTTTTAATGTTAAAGTCACTTTTTCAATGAAGAGGACCTCTCGCCTATGTTGCACCAATGGGCTTGTGTCCTGAAAAAATCTAATTAGTCCGATTTGACCCGTGCTTTTTCTTTTGTTACGGGAACCAAAATTGACGAAGTTACGACGCTTTTAAAACTCTCAATACGCCACACCTTCGCTTTCAAAACTCTCAATACGTCCACGAGCCCCCACTCCCGAGTTTTGATGCGTTTTATCTTTGTCAATATTCATTGTTTTACAAAAACAAAAAATACTTGTCCATTATTTTTCAATACTCTAACAGACGGACTAAATAGTTTTACAATTTGTGGATGATGGAGTCTAGCCCATTGGTGGAGTAAATTTTCTTAGAAACCCTCATTAGCTTTATGCTTTATTCCGCCAAAATTCAAATGGGTACAATCTTAAAACAGCTTAGTACTGAAGGCAATCAATCCCGCAGTTGACACAAACATCAGTCCACTAAACTTCGCATAAACAACGTTCAAAATCGATGTAGCAACACGTAAACACATACTGAATGTACGAGTATGTCAAAGTAGGACCGTATGTGTACGGGTGTTTTACAGCCCATACCGTTAAATAAGCGTAAACCTTTTAACAGTGATTGTGTGTACAGTAGGGCCGGAGATTAACGTCTTGATAGTTTTTAGAACGGTTCTGTAAACATTGGAAAATAGTGGAGAAAAGTTTGTGTTACTGAAATGACAAAGCTGTTCGATAAAGTTGGGTGAGGTTTTTATGGTGGCCTGGTAGATGGAGTCTTTTTTTAAGGATGGGAAAGTATCAAATGACTCCTCCCACTTTGGGCGAAGCAGAAGGGAGTGTCAGACTGTTACTGACTAAAACCCATCCGTGTTCCTCCCTCAGTGCCCTTTGCGTTCCAGGGCCGCAGTGACACTTTCGAACAAATTCCGCAACCCTGGCAGATGGAGCAGTGGTAGATGGAGTCCGCAGTAGTAGCAGTAGTACTCGACAAGGATGGAATTCTCCATTACAACCTTTTCAAATGTATACATTTTCTAACCATAATGATTAGTTTAAATATTGACTAGCACATTTTTAAACATGAAGTGAAGTTGTTAAGTTTTTACGCCGAACCAATTTGAAGAATTTTGGCGTTACATCTCTAAAGTATTTCCAAGGCTAAGAATAAAATGAGTGACCGGAAGTGTGTGTGTATTGCAAAGTGAATGTAACCATTATTTTATAGTGAGTGACTTTGACAATTCAAAAGTTCTTTTGAATTTTTATGTTTTTTCCTCATATCCCGTTTTACCGTTCCCGTAAGAATTTCAGGAAATTCTCTCTTAGTGCCCCCGACGGAGTGTACGAAAGCTATATGTCAATATTCAGCTTTTTACGAGCAGTAGTTTCGGCTGTGCGTTGTCTGTTTGTCTGTCAGTACCTAACGGCAGAAGTGTATGTACACATTATTGATAAATGTCGGAAAACCACCACTGCTCTTGTTATTTGCATTTTGGAATCTGGATGTTCTTAATCAGGAACTGGATACCAAAAATAGCTCTCAAATTAAAACAATAATCCAGTACACCCCAAGTTTCAAGATAATAATAATCTGTATTATTGACCGTAGATACCTTGTTTACACCGATGAGCCCGGAGAGCGTGAACTTATCTCGCTACAATATTCACTGAAGCACATTTAAGACTGCCGTCTATTAACGCGGAGCGAGGCAGCTAAGCGGAGCGATGGAGTAATGCGGAGCGGAGTAGCAGACTGTGTCTGTCCATTGATGCGAACTGAGGTATCGCAGAACGCAATTGCGGATTGTGCGGAGTAACGAGTTCACGCGAAGAGTAGGGAACTTGAGAGACAGGTTTTTTACATTTCCCCGCTCTACTTCCCTGCCTTGCAGCCTCGCTACGCTTCCCGGATTTGTAACATTTTTACACTAGTTCGCAAATCCCTGTCCACTGCAGTGGAGTGGAGATTGAATGCAATTCCACTGTTTAATATTGGTATAGCTCCGCTCCCCTTCGCTCCGCTCCTCTACACTCCAGGGGACAGTCTGCCTTATTTAATAAACTGATTATGTGTTCTAGTTTCTTAGTAGCTTAACTTTTATAGGGTAACTGGCACTTCGTCTGCGACTTCGGCGGCACACAGGAAGTTCAAACGAATCTTTTCATCCCCTTAATGGTTGAATTACCAAAATTCCTTTTAGTGGCAAAGCATGCCAAATTATGCAAAATGTAATGTTGTTAGTCCCAGAAGTTTCGTCTGTGCTATACCAGTCAATAAGTTTTCCTTATGTATTCGTATAGATAGGATAGCTACAGGATCGAATTTCAGTAGGTTCTTGGAAGTACAACTCTGGTTAGCGTTCGCGTATTCGCAGAAAGATTGATTTCAACAGTAGAACTTTTGAACATTGCGGTCTTACGCTAAATAGGTTCTCAATAAGTTTCACTATACATAGGGGTATCGATATCCACTTAGTTTTAAACGTAGGGTTACTAAATACTCACTTAGCTTTATCTACCGCTCTGGGGAGCAAATACCGCGTAGGTCAGAGCAAAGTGTCAATTCTACAAATCTTTAAACAACGTTCGCATCCGCATGTCAATCACGAACTGTCAAAAAAAACTTTAATTTTCAAATATAGAATAGCATACATTTTTGACAGATTGCAACTGCGATGCGGATGCAAACGTTGCTTAAAATTAGTAGAATAGGGAATATGCATAAAAAAAATATTTATTATCCAAACAGTTTATCTAAAAATATACAAAAATCCAATACTAACAGTGGAAATAGAATCAAAATGGCTCGAAAAACGAGCGAGATATCATTAGTTTAAACAAATATGTCTGTCCCTCTCGCGAAAACGCTGTTTTCTATGGCAGCTGTATAGACGTCACGTAATGTGACGTCAAATTCCATGTCGGACTTCTCGTTTTAATAGTAATCTTTGAAGCGTTATAACTTCATCGCTGATGAAAATATTTAAAAAATATTTCCTTGAGTGTTTACTGGAGCTTATAAGTAATTCATTTTGTAAATAAAAAAAAATCGTGCATATTCCCTATTGACATTCCGGTCAGACCTGTGGGTCTAAAAAGGTCACTTTAGCAGAATCATAATGCAAATCACGCTACCCGTTACTGTCAAATTTTCCCAATCAACTTTGAACCTAATGCATATCACTAGATAAAGATGAAAATGAAACAGAAATATTGTTGTGTGATTAATGTTTACGGTTCTCCTAAAGTTGCCTTTTAAGGCCCCATGCGCGGTATTCTGCCCAGAGCGGTGGCGAAAGCCTAGTAATTAAGGTCAGTTTTTTACGTTTACTTTGTTCAACCATTTGCACAGCCTGTCAAGAATGACCAAGCTTTTCATCTAAAACATAATGGAATTCATAATGAATCCCGGATGACATCACGAATAATAATAATTGTCCTTTTGTTCTGAAATTTTACGAGATTTGTTTCCCCACCTGAACGCGGCCATATTACTTACAATACCTTCGTTGTACAAAGGGTTGGGTTGGCTTTTGTGAAGAGATAGAATATTTTGTGAAGGGGTTTTCACAGTCTTTTTGTTATTTCAAATATGTGTGAATTTGCACGCCACAATTGGCAGAATGTGATGACACCACAAATTAATTTTAAGACCATTACGTACCATATTCAGACAAATACATGATTATGAATTTTGATTGTTTTGAGCCGTGATTTGAGGAATACGACAAACATCATTGCGAAGCCTTTTGCTACGTTGGAGTTTGCTTCCAATCCACGAGGATGTTGCTTAGTACCAGTATTTTACATAGAGCGTCTGCCAATCCGAGCAATATATTAATGCAACAGAATAAATAGTGGAAATTCTGGGAAATAAACTATTACATCTTAGTCATAATATTTTCTATGTTAAAATGCTTCATCGAATAGCTCAGATTAATAAATGAGCTTTATTCTTGCTAAAGACGCGCTGCATAAGGTAGAAGTACGTATTCCCGTTAGAGTACCAGCACCCGTTAACAAGTCAGTTTTTTTATTATTGCACTTTTCTACCAATAATAAATTAATGTTTGCTTATGGCAATACCTTCTCGGTAATGTTTTGTACAATTGTAATGGCAACATTGTCCAAAAAGTTTAATGACGTCAAAACAATGCGATAACAAAAGTTTACTCCAAGAAAATTATATGTAAGTTCGAATTTCTGTCAGTGAACTGCGAAACCACCACGTCGCATTGAACCGCTAGCCATACTGCGACGGATAACGTTAAGGTAAGAGTGTTAATTTTCTAAAATATTTGAGTATATTATTTTGCGATATAACTTATACATTGAAGTGAATCTAATTGAGAAATAAATATTTTTGCCGTTCACATCTATTGGTACTAACAAACCCCTACTTGACCTAGTACTCGTTAAAAATCGTTTTTTTTACCGGATATTGGTACACAATCAATCCGGTAATACACTTTGTACCAAAACCCGTTATTGTGTACTTATTGCCTTGAAATAGGTCTCATTTTCCTTTAAAACTAGAAGACTTTTCTGCCGGATATTGGGACTTGCATTAACAGTTGCATCTAAATCCGACATCGTCCTTAATGCCTTGTGTTAAGTCCTCTTTTCCTTCGAATCAATAGATTCAGTTTCTATGTTCCTTGTTTGTATTGTTTGTCACCTGGATTCGATTTCCTCTTTAGGTTTTTTTCAAAATATCCTAATTTTTCACATTTCGCGTTGTGAAACCAGGGTTTTCGATGCGCATTGTGTGGCGTGCTACCGTTTCAGTATGGATAGTGATAACCACGCAGTAATTTGAAGCTAGCTTCAGACCGGTAAACTTACATGTCTCGATCTTCATGGATACCCAACTAATTTTGCTCGATTGCTTGCATTTAGTAGAAATACCTACTATTTCTACTAAATGCACTTGTTCTTTTCATCACGCTGCCGCTGGACTGTCCGTTTTGCTGTCATGTAAGATCTTCTTAAGTTAGTAATTTATCGCCGTGTTTACGACAATTGATGCAAGATTTTTAATTATATGGCCCTGGGTGACAGAAATCCATAATATCATACAATTTTTAACCTTTGGGTTTTGGTTTGTTTTTAAGTAATTGAATGAACACCATTGAATTTACTGTTCGTTCGTTAAAATATTTATTTTTCCTATTGATTGCAGAAATTTGCAAGAAACGTGTTAATTTTTTTCAGATAGCCATGACTATGTACTATTACTATGATATATATGATACTACTGACTATGATATATATGACAGAAGGTCATATTAAAGGCCATGGAAGCGGTCAAAATAGGAGCCTCCATTTCAGCTGCTGCCAGCCAGTTCGGTATCCCACGGTCGACGTTGGATGACAAATTACGCGGCCGCTATTCTGTCGAATGCTCTAAGGGACCAGCTACAGTTTTGACGAAAGAAGAAGAAGAACATTAAGAAGGTGGATTATTTTTCTGGCAAATAGTGGGTTTCCCGTAAATAATGCGTAGGCGTAGGACGTAGGATTTTTAATTGTGATGAGAGCGCTTTCTTTTTGTCACCGTCTGATAATAGAGTTCTGGCAAAACGAGGCACAAAAATTGTTTACAACGTTATTCCCAGCAGGAAAAGAGTGCGTAACCGTCTTGGTTACCTACGGCTAACGCAGCAGGTGAATTGGCACCTCCGATGGTGTTGTTCAAGCTGAAGTCAATACCACACAAAATTTCAAAAATTTTATTGAACATTTCAAGCTGACACGAGGATTCGGCTCATTGTATCCTATTGATCTCATTGAATTATTCCAAGTGTTAGTTGTTAAGTTGTTTTGCATATTGTGTATTTTGAATATAAACATTATTTATAGTATTTATTAAAAAGTGACCAGATTTAAATAAATAATAAATAAATAAAATAATTTGTTGTGTTTCGTGTATTTCGTAAGTTTTTTATTTGTTTTTATGCAGATCAGTGTTTTTTTTTCTGATTTTTTATTTAGATTAGTGATTTTTTGCTACCAGATTTTAAGGGTTACTTATATAATTGTTGTGTAAATAATTTGTAAGTAGTCGTAGTTTAAAAATAATGTGATTCATAATAGACTATATCGATATCCCATATAAAAACTTAATTTTAAACAAATTACTGATGTTTACTATAATAATTATTTTACACAAAAATGCAAAAATAGCATTTCTGTGAACTTTAACGTGAAGCAATAGAGTTCAAATTCGCGGTTAATATTACCGGATTCAGGGACAATTTAACGTTTACTAGTACAAATCTACCGGGTACTGGTACAATTAACCCTTTATTTAATTTTTTTTCATTATTGTTAAAGAAAATTTATACTACTAAAAAAAAAGAATATTACCCTAAAAGTAGTTTAAATTATCTCTCTAGTCATGTTATTATTTTTTTTGTAAGTCTTCTAGTTTAAGCATAGCAGATTTGCAAAGTCAGTGCAGTTCAAAACTTCACGGTTACTGGGACGTTTACCTTAGTTGACGTCAGTGATGGCAAGCGCTACTTCTGAGCATGATGTCCTGGATGGTTCGTTCTCGGGTCTGGCAATGTTTTATTGGGTATTTATTTAGTTTTTTTTTTATAGTTGTCCGTATCTGCCGGTAAATTCTATCGACATCTCATGTAACCTAACGTAAGTATACACTTAGGTGGAATTAACGACAACTGAGCTGTGATTCCATCTTGTTTGTATGGTTTGACAGTTCACTCATTGTTCACTTCTAGTTTTCACTTCGACATGTTTACAGAATCACACTGCTGGATTTATGACATCGGAATTACACACAATTGGTGAAATGTATATTATAAGTCTCTGCTTAAACCGTCGCGTTTGGGAAAACAAGCGTCATGATAATATAAGTACTACCACTTTCAAAATAAAATAACGCTAAACTTTCAGCATGGTTGGATAAAATGTTAACTATTTCCATGTCGGTTGCTCTATTGTTTAACTTTCACTATTCTTTCCTAACGGTGTTTAAAACTTTTGCGTTTTGTCCTACTTTGTATTCTCGCTGTACTCGCGAACATTTTCCGTTGGATAGTTTCTTCGTTACATAGAGGAAAAAGATTTTATTTGGAAAAGCGATGGGCTTCAGACAAAACATTTTACAGCCTTTTAAATACAATAAGAATTGCACAGACAAGTGTAGCATTTTGCTTAAAAATAGTTTTCTGCCAATTTATAAGTTTCTTTACGTCAATGGAGATGTGATCAAATCCCTAAGAAAGTACCCTAAGTATTTATTTAGTGCATAAATAAATACTTACAAACACTAACTTTCTTTAAGGTAATCAGTTTAACCCCAGAAATTTGTTATTTAAAACTTACGTTATCAATTGATTCATCTATTTTAGGGATCTAATCAAATATCTGCTTTCATGATATCCCGCCTGCGTCTCATATTTCGTTAAAACTCCGCTCCTACTGGTCGAGGCGTAATGTTATATAGCCGAAAGCCTTCCTCGATAAATGAGTAAAATGGTTTTTCTATTCGAACCTGACATTCAACGAACCAACTTTTCAGCTTTGTAATATTTATTTGTAAGATACTTTGTAACATATTCATTGCTGAGAAGATAGCAATGAATATCTCAACAAATACCATTATATCATATCATGTGAGCAGTAAGGTCTAACGACGCCACACGCTCGCTCTAGTCAGAGTAGTAGTAAAGCAGAGAGAGAGGGAGAGAAAGAAGTGTAGAGTAGTGTAGTGTTTATTAGTATAAACTAGTGGAAGACGAACGGCGATGTGCCACCGGTACATCGCCATCGGTGATCGGTATGCTGGAGATCCCGCCCACACGCACAAAACGTTTTGGGCACACACTCATAGTGCGTACAGCAACAAAGGAGTGGAATTCCCTGCCAGAGTCTGTGTTTCCTGATAGCTACAACTTGGGAGTCTTTAAGTCAAGAGTGGAATAGGTTACATTTAGGCGAGCGTGCTCTATCTTAGACCGCATCATCGCTTACCATCAGGTGAGATAGTGGTCAAACGCGTGCCTATCAAAAGTAAAAAAAGTACTTCATGTATATTCAGCAGCACCCAGTTTGACTATAAGCCGAGGCCAACGTAGTTAGCTAAAGCTTCGGCAGATTGATTGAGATAAGTGGTGGCGGCCCCTAAACTTTTGAAAATTAATTTTCGTAAGTAGCCTTATTGACTAGGAGTATAGGTATCGAAATTAATCAACTAATGGTCCCGGAAGCCTTTACCGGATGCTTTCGCCGCATGATAGACAAAAACCTACGAAGTACCGTAAGCCCCAATTGGGGCCAAATCGTAGTGTTTTACTATTGTTCTTTTTGTTTGCGGATGTTGACGCGTTAAAACCCCGAGATGTAACAGATACAGAATAAACGCTAAACCTGAAAAAAAAACCTTTTAACAAAAACATATAAAAGACTTCCAAAAAAAACACTACAAAGTATAAAATAATCTTAATTTCGGAAGTCGGTGTCTTTGGTTTTGTATCTTCATTTTTTAACACCCACTTCGGAGTAATCGGTGTACACCATATTATATAATATTTATGTGGTGTACACACATAAAAAAATACCCGCTGAATTGAGAACCTCCTTTTTTGGAAATCGGTTAAAAAGGATCATTCTACTCATCACAACTTTGACTATGGAACTAAACGCAGTACACTGCCGTGATGGAGATAGGGTCGGTGAGTGTTTAGCTGCAGTACAACTTGCTGCTCTTGTGCTAGCGCGGCAGATTTAGCTTCATCTACATTTGACAGACAGATTTTTCAAAAGTGCGTGATCTTTTTGACATGGGTTTTGATTTGATTGATTTGATAGAGCCCTGAAATCGCGAAAAAACAGCAGTTCAGTCAATTTTTAGCCGACTTCCCAAAAAGGAGGAGGTTCTCAATTCGGTTGTATTTTTTTTTTGTGTGTTACCTCGTAATTCCGTCAATTATGCACCGATTTGAAAAAATCTTGTTTATTTTTAAAGGATATACTTGCAGATTGGTCCCATTTTTTATCAAAATCGGTTATTTTTTTTACTTTGTAGTGTTTTTCTTATTTGGAAGTCAGTTGACTTTTTTGTAAAAAAATTGTTGTTGAGTCAAATCAATCAACGCTTAACTTCCCCGCTGCTGGACCACATGCCTGCTCTCAGTAAGAGCTCTGTTATCAACCAAACGAAATCGGGGAATAGGCTGTATACTAGCAAAATGAAGACACAATTTATGAGTTCCATTTGGAGCTTAAATCGCTGCTGAAAATTAATTAGGTACGTTATTATAACTCCACAAAAATATGTTGTTTTATTTTAAAACGTTGCTGTACTTAATTAATTGCAAAAAAGTCTATCCATTGTTACAAAGAATGTTTCATTCTTTAAATTTTTCTGAACAATGAGTATATACTTTCAACAGACAATCATTTATTGCCTACTTACAATATAGATCTTTGAAAGGACCCTAATAAAAACCTGCGATGTTAAGTACACTTTAATCCATAGCAATCTGACCTTAATCCCAGCATTAGAAGATTGATACGGCGCCCCATCTTTGATTAAAGGGGAATCAATGGCTCCAATGAAGATGTTATGAGTATGGGTTCACTCCAATTTCCCTCTCTGCATGGCATCGCCTTTATGACGTTATGATATCAAGTCCTATGTGTTATCAATGTTTGATTGGGTGCGGATATAGAAATTTATGGATATACTAGCTTTTGCCTGCATCTTCGTACGCGTACATCTCATTCCCGTAGGAATTTGAGGAAATCCCTTAGTGCTACCCTACAATTGGCGAAAATATCGATGAACAAAGTACAAAAAAAGTAATAATAAAACATTCAGTTGAATTGAGAATATCCTCCTTATTTTTTTTTTTTTGAAGTCTGTTAAAAATATATTAATCATCATCTTTCTGTCCTTGGGCCATGCAATGATAAAACGGCACGAAAATCCTAAAAGGAAATAATGGCATAGGTACAGTCATTTACTTGGTGCCATTTTAGACATCTTACATTGGCAGCCCTCTTCATACATCCAACAACTACTTCATATTCTTGGAAAAAATAATATATTTATGAACATAAGAGTTATTTACAAAAAAAAAAATTACCGAATTTTCCAAACAAAACAATACAAAGTATAAAATAACCTTAATTTCGGAAATCGGTGTTTTTGGTTTTGTTTCTTTCTTTTTTAACACTGGCTACCGAAATTAAGGTTATTTTATTCTTTGTAGTGTTTTGTTTAGAAGTCAGTTATATTTTTTATAAAAAAAAAGTTATTTTAAGTGGTGATACTTGGACGAAGTTTTCGTCTACACAGAAATTGAAATAAGCAAACATGCTCGTAAAATAAGAACTGCTGAGCCAAATTGAATTAAATTTTTACGGGACCAAATGGCAAACATCGCATCGAATAAAAAAATTATCACAGAAATTGGATCAAAAACCTCGGAGTAATCGGAGTACGAACATAAAAAAATATCCGCCTTTTTTGAAAGTTCGTTTAAAAATGAAAATTTTATTCACTAGCTGACCCGTGCAACGTCGTCTGCGTAACATTTTTCATTACTGCTCCGCTCCTATTGGTCTTAGCGTTATGATATACTATAGCCTATAGCCTTCCTCGATAAATGGGCTATCTAACACTGAAATAATTTTTACTTTATAATTCTATTTTATGTCCCGCGCCTTATTTTGGCACAAACACAAGACCACGTCTGTATCTTCCCACATATCTCTGTACCAAAATTCAACGAAATCATCATCATCAGCTATTTAACCGTGAAAGCGTAACAAATCAACAAACTCACTTTTGCATTTATAATATTACTAGCTTTTTCAGTTCCCGTAAGAGTTTGGAGAAATCCTCTCTTGCAGCTCCCCTACACTTCCCAAGGAACATACATGCCAAACTTCAGCTTTCTACGACCAGTAGTTTCGGCTATGCATTATCATTCACTCATCAGTAACGGAAGAATTTTATATACTATCGCAAAACCCGTTCCCGTGGGAATTTCGGGAAATAGGGTAGATGACTAAAAAAATCTAATTAGTCCGTCAGTTAGATTATCAAAAAATATTTGACCCGTGTTTTTTCTTTTGTTACGGGAACCAAAATTGACGAAGTTACGACGCTTTTAAAATTCTCAATACGTCACACCTTCGCATAATTTTTACTGACTCGTGACGTCACGAGCCCCCACTCGCGAGTTTTGATGCGTTTTATCTTTGTCAATATTCATTGATTCACAAAAACAAAAAATACGTGTCCATTATTTTTCAATACTCTAACTGACGGACTAAATAGTTTTGCAATTTGTGGATGGAATCTAGCCTATGGTCTCTTAGTACTCTCCTGCACTCCTCAAGGAACCTACATTTCAAATTTCAGTTTTCTACGACCAGTAGTTTCGGCTGTGCGTTGTCTGTCATTCACTCAGTTAGGATTGGGATGATACATAACTAGTTAAGATTTAGATGTGGACTTTGTTGTATCCAACTGTGGCCACTTCGACATCTTGATGCTCTATGCTTCATAGCTATTTATGTATTGTGTGCAAACCACTTGCAATGTTCCGTCCTAATGGCTGTTTGTGTCTAGTGAATATTGTACGACAGAGTTCTGTTTGACTTGAATCAACACTTTGAATGGTTAAATGGGAATTACGACGCTGCCGCTGGCCATGCTTGCCTTTTCCCGTATTTATTCGACTTGAAATGTAGAAAAATGCTTGATACCTCTTACCATCTGCTAGAGTTGCGGAATTTGTTCCGCTGAAACGCAAAGGGCTATAAGAGGAACACGGTTGGGTTTTAGTCAGTAAAAAGCTCCTCAGGCAACTTCAGGCCTACTTTCCGAGTATGAGTAATGAAAAATTCTTTACATATTTTTATTTTATTGCGGCTTTGATAGCTTGAAGCTTTGGAAAGCGTAAGTTAGATAGTTCAAATAGAATGGTGTACCATCCAACGACGCGTCGATTTTCACTCTATGTACTACATACACACACACAAGTTGCAAGACCATTAGGTAGACAATATGAAACCGAAAGATAATAGGCTATGAATTGTTATAATTCAGTGAAAGGAACTTCGTTCAAGCCGTATGCCCCACCCCACGACCCATCTTCTTTTGACGCGCGTTAGTTCATTACCATTTTACTAACTCCTAATTACATCAAGATTTAATCAAAACACTATTGTTTATTAAAACACCCAAACTTAAACATCCACCTCCACCATTTTACTAGATTTTAACAGCAACACACTGCAGTCAAACATCCACTTTCTAAAGCTACCAATACTTTGTTGACTTACAACTTTCTCTGTATAAACAGACTTCGTTTTGAAACAATAAGCATTGAGCATTCAGTTCTCTTAATTATTCCACTTAATTGAAGTTGTAGCTTTTGTTGAAGGATTCTGACCAGAGGCGATGTTTTATATAGTTTTGTTGTTCTTAGCTGGGTTTTAGTCGAATAGTTGGAACGTTATTTGATTTGGTATTTTATGTATGGATGTGAGGACGTCTGTCTGTTAGGTGTTTTATATCATAGTGCACGATTTTATTACAGCGATTTTTACGAGTGATAGCCAGATCTTTAAACACTGACTTGTGATACTTTAGCTGGAGAAAATTTGATGGACATATTTTAGCCCCTACAAATATCACTGTTATTGTAAACACTGATCAGAGACTTGATATATTTTGAACCACAGACGCAAAAACTTGATGTATTTTTAACTACAGACACAATCAATTGTTATAAAGCTTACTGAAATGTAATTTCTAGAATATGGAGAAAAACATTATTGCATATCAAAAATTATAATTCAACTGTTTTCAGTATGGAATCCCATCTGAAATGTAAAACAAATCTGAAACGTCAAGGACAAGTGTTGTAAAAGTCCTTAATTTTTCCAAGAATTTCTTTATTCCGGCCGCCATTTTACAATGACGCAGGACTCCAGTAATTTTCAGCTATTCAGGAATTTCCGTAGCTTCAGCCCATCGTGGAAATTTCAAACTTTTTTAATAGGGTTCTGTGCGTCACGCTTCTTTTGAAGTTCATAACGAATCCTGATTTGATTCGGAAAGGAAAAAGTTCAAACTCGTTTTTTTTTTTAATTTTGAGTTTAGTTCTAGAGTTTCAATATCAATTAGGATTTTCTTACTGTGGGTCTAGTTATAATTATTAATTCTTTTTATTAATTTTTCCTTACATACTAATTTACATTTTTAAACATTTCTTAAAAAATAAAAACATTTAAAAATATAAAAAGTAGTACGTAGTCCGCCACTGTCGGGAGCTGGGTCCAAGCTACTGGTGGTTAGGGCTCCAGAGAAAGGAACCTACTTACACTACGATCCGTATCGATGAGTTCTGCCTTCAGCAGTGCAATTCTGTTAACATGTCGAAGTGAACACTTAGGCGAAGTGAACTGCAATTGAGCTGTCAAACCATACAAACAAGATAAGAATGACAGCACACTTGTCGTTCACTCCACCTAGGTGATCACGGTGAGATGTCAACAGAATCGACCGGCTGTATCGAACCTTTAACCCAACCCCGTAACATCAGCTTCGACTGCTGGTCGTCGAAACTTTTGGCCATCAGGCCATTGGCCGTAACGACAATCGGCACAATGACTGCCAAGTCCACATTCCACATGTCGACAACCTCGTGTGCTAAGTGGAGATATTTAATATATTTCCCTTATTCAGCTTTCACGATATTCTCGTCATGTGGGATTGTAACATCGGTTATCATTGTGTGGCACGCTAATCGGTCTATCACCACTATGTCAGGCTAATTGGCAACAATAGTCCTGTCAGTGATGATAGACCGATCCCAGTACAACGTGACATGGTCATTTTCGAGAACTGGGCCGGGCACATACGTCTAATACGATACGTAATACATCTGAATCCAAAGTTTGTATTTTTAAGCAAGTTAACTATTAATCATTATTAATCAGTTTAATTCTGATGAAATAAAATCAATCCATATAGTTACAAATGGTAACAACAGAATAATCATTACAATAAAAATCAATTTGGTCCATCTGTTAAATTGTCAACCTAGGTATATCACCGCGGTGTCAAAGATCACCGCGACTCTGAATCGCAAAGAACATTAGGAAGAACACGCAGAGGCTGACACTTCTTTCCGCTCCACCCAGAGTCATTAAAATTTGATGATTTCTTATTCTTAAAAAAAAGAAAGGTATGCGTTTCAAGTTTTACTAAAATCAGTTAATTTATATCCATATACGATATCTTGCGTGTTTGTATGAAGTACCGTAAAGAATAAACTCTTTTAGTAGTAAGCTTGTTATTAAACTTGCAATGTATGTTACTCGAAGAATAAGCTAAGTGGTGAAAGCAGTACCCACACTACTTTTAAAAATAGTTTTTCATTTAAAAACTCTCAAGAAAAAGCGTTAAATTTCTTCAGTTTTATAATAAAATTCTCACCAGAAGTCTTCGCCACTATTAGTTTAAGCTCGCCTTACGAGCTAAGCTGGAATCACGATCATAATTATATTCCGGTACCGTGGCGATATTCCCTCAAGAAAAGGGCTTTAAAATCACCGACAAAGTGTTAGACGCTTCTTCTTAAAATATTATTTCAGAAGGAGAAAAAAAATGGTGCAAAGGAAACAAATAGGTTGCGTGGCAGCGTGAGTTTTTAGAAACTCAATTTTCTATTGACTCCACTTAACTCTTACAAGCGTCATTTTAATTTGAGTTGATTGCCGTGTCCCCATCAATGACATATTACTAAGTGTTACTCTTTCTACACGAGTAACAGAATAACCGCAAAACTTCTTAAGGGGTCATTCATGTAGATACCGTGGCTCCGGAACACAAAGGGCAATGAAGGAACATGGATGGGTTTTAGTCAGTAGAAGTCTGACACTCCCTCCCGCTCCACCCAGAGCGGGGGAAGTCAATGGATGATTTCCCATCCCAAAAAAAAAGGTGTAATTCATGTCATCATTGTGAACAACGTTTATTAAGGGAGCAACCCCGAAATCGCGAGAAATAAAATCAGCTGTTCATTTTGTCGAGTTATGCGCACATAAATGTGAATACAATGGTTTCATCTCAACGATGTGGAGGTAATTTGGTGGTTTGTTTTTCTTATTATGTGATACAAATAGTAATATTATGGCTAAACCAAATTACGTATCATATCATGTAGATTACTCACTATTTTGACACCGACTTCCGAAATTAAACTAATACTATGGTTTTTTTGTATTTGGAAGTCGGTTGTTTCGAAATGATTTCTCCGTAGGTGCCGACGAAAAACTGCTTCATCGGCACGCCTTAATTTATAATTATTTGTATTGTATGTAATTGTTTGTTTTGTTGCAGAACATAATAATGCCACACCAGTGGTTAGAAGGCAACCTTCCCGTCGCGGCCAAGTGTGACGTGTGTGACAAGACATGCGGTTCCGTACTCCGGTGAGTTTTACTTGCATATTATTACTTGAACTAATATGCATAATGCGGTTACCCATGATCGGGCTAAAAAGCTATCCGAAGTTACCGTTAAATGGGGTGAATAGGAATACAGGATCACAAAATTTCAGCTTAGCCTGGATGGACTTAAAATAAAATAGATTATTTCTCACCAGCCATATAACAAGAATTAAAAGTACTAAATACTAGGTCGGCACAATAAATATTATTAACTTATAAAATAACTAGCTGACCCGCGCAACTTCGTCTGCGTCACATTTTCCATTAATGCTCCGTTCCTATTTGCCTTAACGTGATGATATACCTATAGCCTTCCTCGATAAATGGGCTATCTAATACTGAAATAATTTTATCAAATCGGACAGTAGTTCCTGAGATTAACGCGTCCAAACAAACAAACTCTTCAGCTTTATAATAATTTAGTACTTATAGATAATACAGCAGCACAAGGTACTAGTGGTAAAAAGAGGGTTGCTGACTCTATCTTCTGAACTAGGCGAGGCCTGTATCTCAGAAGATAGAATTCAACTAACAATTTCGTTACTTTTTAACCTAAAAACATTTTAAAATGTATTAATATAGTTTGATAGTACCTAAAAAATGAAATAAAAATGTGTATGTCTGTGTTACTTCAGAGTAAAAACTGGCCAAGTCGGACTCGCACACGAAAGGTTCCGTGCCAGAAACGTTTTTTTTTTTTTGTTATTTGTTGTTATAGTGGCAATAGAAATACACAATCTGTAAGAACTTCAACTTTCTACCTATTCATTTCTTGAGATACATACTACCGGTACCGATACTGTCCGGGGACAGTCGGAAGAAACGGTCCATCCTTATAAACCTTTTTTACCCCGGGAGTTCGTTCCCTTGGGATGATTTGCGACTTTCACGTGGTCGTAGCCACGGTCAGCAACTTGTTATACAATTAGGAGGAAAGATGGTGGTAACGCGATCGTAGCCGCGATTAGCAGCTAGCTATACAATTAGGAGGAAACTATTGCGATAACCATAGGGTTATCGCAATAGTTTAGGTAGGATAACCTACCTAGGGCTACCTGCCTTACCAGGCTCTGACCACTAGAATGTAGTCGGTATAATACAG
Source organism: Ceramica pisi (assembly GCA_963859965.1). Classification (NCBI taxonomy): domain Eukaryota; kingdom Metazoa; phylum Arthropoda; class Insecta; order Lepidoptera; family Noctuidae; genus Ceramica; species Ceramica pisi. Next base: position 5,093,345 of record OY982530.1, read on the forward strand.
TTATGCACTCAGATATCTACATACGGTCGGCGCGGTCTCCCGCAATGCGGCGAGCGGCCAGTTCCTACTGCCTGTATAGTATGTAGACCATGAAATTATGATTCAAGAAGATTCCTGCGATACAAACAGATATATGCAAAGTGATTTTTTAAAATGTGCCTTCAGGGCCGAATCAGAAACTATGAGAAATATGGAAAAACACTGAAAGGAGTGTCGAGCTTGATTTTGATGAAAAGTAAAACTGCATCATTGGAATTTTGGAAAATCGTTACTCCTACCCGGGAATCGAACCGATTGATTTTGAAAAAAAAAAAACATTTGTTAAAAATGAGAGCTTTCTTTTAGTTTGCCGTGTATTATTGCTTCCCAGAATTTGATCCATATTAGCTATACATTTGAATGGAACAATCATATATACAGGGTGTGTTTTTTGTTCCAAATCAACGATATCCGGGTAGGAACAATGATTTTTCAAAAATCAGTGATGCAGTTTTACTTTCCGTCAAAATCGGGCTCGAGACTCTTTTCAGTGTTTCTCGGTATATATATATATATTTTTTATATTGATAGGCATACGTTTGACCGCTATCTCTCCTGATGTTAAGCGATGATGCGGTCTAAGGTGGAGCACGCTTGCCTAGAAGTAACCTATTCACTCTTCACTTAAAGACTCCCAGGTTGTAGCTATCAGAAAACACAGACTCAGGCAGGGAATTCCACTCCTTAGCTGTACGCATAATGAATGCATTCCCAAAACGTTTTGTGCGTATAGGTGGGATGTCCACCATGAACCGGTGGCACATCGCCGTACGTCTTGTGGTCCGATGGTGGAACGGGCTTGGCAGAATTAAGTGATGCAATTCCGTCGCACACTCCCCAAACCAGAAAACGGACAGGCCAGCAACTCGGCTCAAGACTTTGGAGCTTATTCCTCATAGTTCCTGATTTGGCCCTGAAGGCACACTTTAAAAATTCAGCCTTTAGATTGATAGGTTTATAATGCTTTCACGCCTTATCACTGAACCGATTTTGATGATGTTGGTACAGAGGTAGATGGGACCCGGGAGATGAAGATAGCGTAGTTTTTCTTAGTTGCGAAAATCAATATTAACGCGAGAGATGTCGCGGACAAAAAATAGGTGTGGAGACATTCGTTATTTGAGGAAACGACGACCGGTTACAGTCTGATTATCTTCCATCTTAGGGATATGATTCTGACTGCAGCATCAGGTTATCAAATCACATAAAAGCAAAGCTTTTATTTCAATTAAACCATTTACAGACACTTTTGAATTGTCAAGGTCGGTCGGTTCAAAAAGATGAAGCTATTTACACGTTCCAAAGCGTAGATATATAGGGAGAAGAACGTGCAAAAAAGTATACGGACACTATTTTTTAAATTGTTACAAAGTTTCGTTTACATCGGGTTGAAATTATACATACATGTGAGAACAATGTAAAGGACGAGCAGGATCGAGGACGAGCATCAAATCAACGACTGTTGTGGCCAATAGGAACTTAGACAAAATTAATTAGCCAAAAATTCACCTACACATCTGCCTCCTTATAAATGAATAAAGCCCGTAATAAGAACATTATCTCCTACAAAGCTGCAGACGCCTTTAGTTCTATGAAATTACTTTACAGCCAACTAAATCCTGTAAGATGAGCCATCTAACAGCGTTTTAAATGGCATTTTAATCAAGTCACTGAAAGCAAGCCGTGTTACCGGTAGCTCTATCCGCAAATCCGTTGCCTGATCCACACTCGTGGTGTTTCAGCAAATTACCGGCGGAGATAACCCGGTTGTATTTCTTACAACCCTTAATCGTATGGCTTATGTTTCATGAACTATGTATAATCAATCAATCAATATCTTTATTGTGGATCATAGGTAGGTAATTAATACAGGTCTTATATAGTTTCATTGCGATCAGCTGTCTAGTCCTTAGGGCATACAATAGTCACACATATACTATAGGGCATAATACTTTAATGTCTATGAACTATGATTATAAAAAGCCCTTTTTTAAGGATGGGAAATCATCAAATGACTCCTTCCGCTCTGGACGAAGCAGAAGGGAGTGTCAGACTCTTACTAACTGAAACCCATATTGAGAACTCGATGCATCCCGAATAACACTTATGGCATTCTGGGCCATGTAGAGGTATTGGACAAGATAACTCTAAAAGGCTCCGCAATCACATTTTGTGTCAAACGAGTCTATAGAACTCCATTTTACCAAGCACAGCCTGGGGCCACTGCAGTTCACGTACAGGTGCCAAATGACCCAAACTGTTGGGAACATCTTTCCACGTGGTGTAAAATTGACAAAATATAGTGAAGATAGTAAACTGCCTACAGCTGTGTCTTCACAATTGTTTTTGTCACTATATTTGTTGTGTTTGCACGACCAATTAGGCGGATTTTCTAGAAAGTTATGATGTTGATCGTGGCGCTAACACATTTACTCGATTTTATTCTCACAGTAACTTCAACATCGTTTGACATCTCTGCTACGCTTCATCGCACAGCTTAGCTTCCACGCACAGCCTAGCTTTGTCGCACATCACTGGCGATAGGGTAAAACCAGAATAGTTGCCCTAGGGGTATAGTTGCCTCGATTTTAATTACTCTAGTTGTAACGAATAAATTACATGTTATTTTATTTATCAATCGAGAGACTCTACAACTACGACTGAGTTGACTACGTTGCATGTGTCTGTGCGATTTCAGGGGAAGGCAAAGTGTGATCAAAGTTTTTGCATAATAAAAGTCTTTTTTCACGATGGGGCATCAATCCTATACCTATGTAATTATATGGATAAGGCAACTATCCTTTATACGGGATAACTGTTACAAAATTTAGAGGTCCACAAAAATCGATCAATATACTCTGGAATTATCAAAGATAATGTTTTTTCCTTTCACAAATTTGAAGATAAACCAAATTACTTAGCCATTTTAAATAAAGTATTTTGGTTTTTGTACAGAGAGATATAAAGTATTTTCAAAATCTGTAGCAACTATCCTGGTTTTACCCTAAGGCTACGTTTCCACTAGAGATGGCCTGTTAAGGACCAATAGAATCGCATTAAACAAAAAAAAAACATCCCTCGCAATTCACTCTCGCACATTTCTGATGGAAACGTAGCCTTGAACGCGCCTCTGAGTCTTGTGAAGCGGATGTGTATTCTAAGATCGTTTGCAAAGATACATTGAGCGGAAATTCGAGCGTGATTAGAGACGTAACGCTTTTAATCAAATGATTCGGTGTTTGAGTTTGTGTAGTCGGTGAGGCGAGAAGCGTTGGGTGGCTTGATTGATTCGATTTGATTTCATAAATTGTAACACCGTTTTTAGGTCTAAGTTAGCTGCTATTTTTATTATTTTTCCCAAAATTATCTAACCATATACCTACGGGGTATACGGGGGTTCTGTATATGTCCCTAGATGCCTATTGGCCTAGCTCGACTGTTCTGTCTCCTGCTTGACAAGGAGTTATAAGCGTAGGTGCTATAGTAAATTGATCGCTTGGATTCATACAATCCAGGCCATAAGTCCCCTCTTTGAGGAGCGACACCTCAAAGAGATGTCAGAATAGTAGACGGGGCCCGCTAGTGTCATTGCCTGCCAGGGTTGCGGACTTTGTTCGAAAGAGTCTCCGCGGCCCTGGAACGCAAAGGGCACTAGGAGGAACACGGATGGCTTTTAGTCAGTAAAAGTCTGGATACCCCCCTCTGTTCCACCTAGAGTGAGAGGAGTCATTTGATGATTTCCCATCCTTTTAAACTCACACAGAGACGTTGCATTATCTAACACCTACGTATGGATGTCACCGGACAGTGCAGCTAATTCACCAAATTGATTGCTCGAAACATGAACCGTACCATATTAATTAACTGACAAATACATGATTATGATCTTCACATAGATAGATATGTATTTCTATTCTATCAATTAGAACAATACAATGACAGCTCCTAATGTAGCGTATCTGTCTCCAACATAGAGCTCGGAATGTCGCTCTGGGAGCGACTGGAGAAGAAATTAATAACGCCCAAAACACAAAAGTGTAAAAAAAACAAGTTTCTATTCCCAATAATTCGGCCTATAAAAGTAGTGAGTATATTTAAGTAGATAGTAAAGTAGTGAGATCGATAATAGGCCAAGCGTTTTAAAACTGCAGAATAGTCCATGACTCTACTTATTGGATCTTGCCTGGCCGTATACAAATAATGAAACAATCGAAAAATCTTAATCTAATTTGAACACTCATCTACTTGGCAAGTTTTAGAACCAATTTAATAAAGGCAAAAAACAAGGATGGGATTATGACAAGCAAAGTTATGAGGGGGTGAAAACAGCTCAAAATGTTCCTCGTAATATTCACACTGCGTATATTAGGCCGGTTGGTCTAACGCACTACCGTGCGACTAGATAGTATTCGTGACAGCTCGATTGCATTGAGCATAAAAGAGAAGGGAATGACTCCATACATTCCTGGGCCCAGGTGTTAACTGAATCAAACTAGCCTTATTTGTAAGAGGATATAATAACAAGCTCTCACTGAAGGTGAAATTTGGCTATCCAGGAATCAAGTTATATTAAGTACCTACCTAAAGTAAAAGTGAGGCTATATTACAACCAAACCTAACAACAAAATATGGAACATAAGTACTCTTTGCTCAGAACGAAAGAAAACGAACGAGTGACATCTGTCAGTCGGTGATTGACTGATGTCAGGCAGAAGTGTTAGGCCGGAAGAAAAATTGAAAGAATTCGATTCGCTATGAATCGATTCCACGAAAAAAAACATGTCACTCGACCTTCATACATATCCAGATATTTAGTTTCAGAATTTAATTTAAGTTTTCTCGCTTCCTAGATAGAAACATGGTACCATATTTTGTGATTTCGTTTAGAATAAAAAACTTTTTACAAAAAAATACAACCGACTTCCAAAAAAAAACACTACAAAGTAAAAAATAACTTTAATTTCGGAACTCGGTGTTTTTGTTAATTTGTTCGTTTTTTGACACCGACTTCCGAAATTAAAGTTATTTTTTACTTTGTAGTGTTTTTTTTTGGAAGTCGGTTGTATTTTTTTGTAAAAAGTTTTTTATTTTTTACTTTTTAGTGTTACCCCACACCTAACAACACCACTACAAAATCGCAGAAAAGCAAAATACAAACGCACTTGTTGCCCATACGATTTTCGAAAGTTCCCCTCGACTTCTCTGGGATGCCATCATCAGATCCTGGTTTCCTTATCATGGGACCATTTGGGAAGTATTCCCTTTCCAACAAAAAAATCATTTTTAAAATCGGTTGGCAAGGGACGGAGTTATGCCCGAACAAACATAAAAAAAAAAAAAAAAAAATACAAACATCCGAATTGAGAACCTCCTCCTTTTTGGAAAGTCGGTTAAAAATATAACGGTTTTTTTAATATACATTTCAACTGGTTAACTGCTGGGCCCAGAATTCCCCTTCTCCTTTCAGTTATCGTAGCAACAGTCAGAATAGGGAGAGAACCAGAACAAATTTCCGTGCGTTCAGGCGACTTTGCCATACCTATTAGGTACTGGAATCAAAAATAGCTCACAATTTAGGACCCATAAATTTCAGTGTTAATATATAATCCGTGGTGCTTGACAACTGGGCTTAACCTAGTTGTTTATGTCCCCTGTCTCCTGCTTGATAAGGAGGGAAAAGGAACTTATATTTATTTTTTCCTACTCCTCCGTTCTACTCTTCTGATTAATTTCGATGCGGGATCCAAGACAGTTGAATCGTTTCTCCGGGACTCGTCGGCGTTTTTCTAGTGGTCGCCACTGTTGATTTTGGCTTTCAGGAGTTGCGGGAGTGGTTGGGACTGTGTGGCGGGCTTGTCCCAAAAAAAAATTGTCAGAATAGATGTGCCCAGCCTTTTCTCAACTATATTGGGATCGGCTTCCAGTCCAAGCAACGCACATAAGTACTAGTAGTTTACATGGAGCGACCTTTGTCTGACCTCTACCATCCAGTAACTGGGTTTCACGGTTGCCCTTTGCAAGACTCGAAACCGAAAACCCTAACGACTACGATCTACAAATGAAAGGCAGACCAACGGCTTTAGAAAGAAAGAAGAAAGAAAAATATTTTGTTCCCCCCAAACAGACCCAGATTTCATTATTATAAAATAGGTACACAAATAATAAACACAATAAAACAAAATGGGATACAACAAAAAAATATATATAATAAGACTTTTTTTTTTTTAGGGATGGGAAATCATCCAATGACTCCTCCCGCTCTGGGTGTAGCGGGAGGGAGTGTCAGACTTCTACTGACTAAAACCCATCCATGTTCCTTCATTGCCCTTTGTGTTCCGGAGCCACGGTGTCTCTTGCGAATAATCCCGCGACTCCGGCAGGCGTCGGCCCTTTCAGGCCCCTATATACAGGGAAATTGAAAAAATACCCGAAACCTCTTAGGCAGTGAAAGTACACATGATTATAAGCAACTTTTGTTTTGGTAAAACTCCGAAATCTCGAAAAAAATATCAGCTGTTTCATACATTTTCATTGGCTAAATACTGCATTTTGTATGAAACAGCTGATATTTTTTTCGAGATTTCGGAGTTTTACCAAAACAAAAGTTGCTTATAATCATGTGTACTTTCACTGCCTAAGAGGTTTCGGGTATTTTTTCAATTTCCCGTATAATAAGACTAAGCTTAAATCTACTGCCGACTGACTGCTACTGACTGTGCGCGACTGTAATCATATCCAAGTGTCCATCCTAACACAAACAAACACAAACCAAAAAAACACTCAACAAAAATCAAAAACTCCGCTAATTTAAACCTAAAACTACAAAGTAATAAACCAATTATAATAAAAAAGCTGTGCGTCGCATCTGAGCAGGAAGAGGTTGTTTCTCAGCTATATGCCGTAACTTTGGACGAACCAAACTTTACGTGCCTTCGAGACACGGAGGAGTCGGTCTGTTAAGATGGTCACCCATCCAGAGACCTCAGCAAGCGTTGACCTAGAAGATCAACCTGCGCCGCTGTTATTATTTTGTCACGTGCTCCTACATATTTAAATTTCTATGAGTAAGGAAGAAATAAAAAGAAAATATTTTAATCAACAGGGCTCACTGAAACTGCTAAAATCAAGAATAGAATAGAATAGAATAGAAAACAACACACAATTTACAGTAGCAAAAAGAAATACAAAAGAAACATAAGAAACATTTTGTGCTCTTGTGTCTGTTCCTGAGTTGCTGATAAAGTTTTAGTTTTTCCAGGAATTAACCTAGTGTTAGGGTCGGTCCGCTCCGAAGGGGGGAGGGCCGTGCCCCTACGAGATACTGTTTTTGTAATTTTCGAAATTAAGTGACAACATTAAAAAGGACAATTTATGATCCTTCTAAGTGTCGAAATACATTAAATATTTTGTTTATTAGAAGTGACGGATAGTCACACTGTGGATACTGAAAGGATTGGCATTTGGGATGGTAGATGACTAAAAAAACGAATTAGTCCGTCAGATAGATTTTCAAAAAATATTGGACAAGTATCCTTTTTTCGCGTATTACAAGAAATTACGACGATACAGTGCGTTGAAAACGCGTGTGACATATAAAAGTACACTTTTTACTTAGCAGTGACGTCACAAGCTATTTCTATTATCTATATCCGTCAGATAGATTATATTTTCAATATAATCTATCTGACGGACTAAATAGAATCATTTTTTTTTAGGGGTAAGTACCCCTATTGTTGGATGATTCCTGAGTTGTAAGGAAATCCTGCTTTATAAGGAAAGATTTTACGATGCCGTCTCCAGCCGGAGCCGCCAGGGGACGTCTCGGTAGTCTGTTGTCTATAACCACTCCCAGTAGGAGTTAATTGTTGGAAATTGATGAATGAGCCGTCAGCTGGAGTGATAGCGCGTCGGCTGATCTATCGTTACTTGCCGCGTCGTACTTAACGGCACGATCAATCATTCGTGCGTTACTTAACGTTGGTAACGCTCTAAGGGAAGAAAAGAATATTTGTTACGCTATAAATGTGGTTTTTTTGTATTGATTATTGTATGTTGCTATAAGCAACTGACAATGGGAGTTGCCCACGAGGTGCATTACGAACCACAACTTATCTGAAATTGTATTATTAATTAATTATTTATTTAAACAGTAAATAACACTTTACAGCTATAAAGCCAATGCGATGTTACTACCCACAAAAAAAAACAATAAATATACAATTTCAGTTGAAAATAAAATAAAATAATCAAAATAATAATCATTAAAATTAAATTAAGAATACAAATTTAATAAAAATAATCAGAATAAAATTAACAAGCAGTTAATAAAAAATAAAACATTTAAATACAAACTAAAATGAGATTAAAAATTCAATAATATTCACTAAAAATAAAATTATAAACAATTAAAAACTTAATAAAATACAATTCAATACCAACTTTACTAAACATTTTCAATGCACTTCAGTGTTACTCCTGTGAATTTCGTCAGGCTGCAGTGAAATACATAATTATGTCTACCTCACTTGAAATCAAATCCAATAATTTTATGGCGCGTGACATGGGGGCAAACACTCACAAAGGGGCTCTCGATATTAGCTATGAGCGAGATGGAGTTCTGAGTCTCAGTAGTGGGGACATAACAGGCTGAATATGCTACAATAATATTATTACACTAACATAATACCACATTTAACTAAGTATTACAAAAGGATTTTTTATGGCTGGGAAATCATCAAATGACTCTTCCCACTTTGGGCGAGGCAGAAAGGAGTGTCAGACTCTTACTGACTAAAATCTTAATATTCTTGATGTAGAATAATCCTTCTCAACTTACCCACCTCCCACTTTCCTCAGTTTGCGATGGCCTAATACTTTTCGGCCTCCAAAAACAATATTTCTAACCCTAAGAATTTGCATTCTTAACCTTGAATATCGACAAAACAATGGCTACACAGTATCGAAAAGTAAACTCCAGAGTGTCCCGGGAGGCAAATCCCGGGATTGTCGGGAAATAAGCAACACTCGGCCATTATCCCGCGCCGAGCCCCGGGAGATTGAAACAACACTAGTTGAGCCACTACTCATCCGTTGAACGAAAGGATTTCGCGGGATAGGTTCCTGAAACCATTTTTGTTGGTTCGATTTAAAACGTTTTTTCATTCTTGTTTTTGGGAATACTAGCTAGGTCTTATGTTTTTGTTTGGGCACATGGAAATTGTATGGTAATATAGTTGGGGTCTACGTGGAATTGAAAATCAAGATACTCTTAAATTATCTCTAGGCATTAAAGGGCTGACATTCTGAAACTTAGCAAAGCAAGTCGGAATAAAGGTTTTCTGAAATGTAGAGCACACGGTGTCATGGCAGCACTGAGGCTTCAGTCCCAAACACCTATAAAATCGCTTGTTTTCCGACATTTGTTAAGTACAAAAACTTAATGTAGGTACGATTTACTTATGCAATTCATATAATATTTCACAAGTGAGGAGACATTTCAAGCTCATTTAGTTCAACTGTCTAGCTCTCAAGCAGAGTAGGTACCCTCGCACCTGAGAGCGACTCATGACGTCACACTAAACGCGTACACTCTCACCAGTACTTGACGCGAAACTGCCCCTGTTTTATACAAAAGGAAATCTCGGAAAATAAAAAAATTTCGGGATAGCGGATAAGTAGCTATATGTGTAGCTACTTTTAGCAGATAATTTTAATAATATTAATTTTAATTTATTATTTAAAACTAATTGTAAAATGATGTATAAGCCGTAACAGTATTCAATATCTAATATGCTTCATTAGTGACAACACTGCAATGCTGACAGTTAAGTTTGCATAATAGTGCCGTATAGTTTAGGTTTTACCCGCGGCTTAGCTTGCAATAACTTGGATTAGTAGTCTGTAACGGTCTGCAGGGACCCATTTTTTTTACCCACAATCGGTTCAGTGATTTAAGCGTAACAAAGAAACGAACGCACTTTCCCATTTATGAATAGTAGTAAGGATGGTGTTTCTAATCTTTCCATGCTCTAAATCAGTTAACCAATATTCCTGCCCCATTTACATCAACATCATATTTTTTACTCACCCAACCATTTAGGCTATATCAAGAACAAGTTTGAACGAATGATTCGTGCGTTCCCCAAGTTTTGACGACTCCAAACAAGGGGAAACAGGACTATCTAATAAATGTAACTTATGTATGAACTAGTTTAACTTTTGGTGGAGTTGGTTCAAGTTTAAGTAGGGTATATGAGTATGGGTATGTCTTTGAGAGTTCGTCTGAAATAGGCCAGCTATTTATCTCCGTCCATACTTAAAGTGCTTGGGCGCTTAGGTATTTTTAGGCACGAATGACTCAGGAGAATGTATGATAGTTTTGGTTCTGAAATTGGTTAAAATAGCAGTTTTACTGTGAGGTAAAAAATGGACGTAACATTATTTCAGACTTTGGTTTTTCGTAACAGTAGACGGGGCCCGCTAGGGCCAGTGTTTGGGGTTGCGAAATTTGTTCGAAAGAGTCACCGCGGACCAGGGGTGCTACTCTCTAAGCCGGAAGTCCGTAGTTTTGGGCTTAGTTGCGGGCGTATTCTGCTCCGTATTACCTAACCAATAAGATTTTCTTTTGATTTTTTTTAACTTTGCCCCGCACTAGGGATTTGTCCTGTATCGTGGGTGCATTTACAAACATATAAATACACATACACAAACAGCCAAACCCGGAACAACTATCTGTAGGCCATACAAATATTTTTTCCGTGCGGGAATCGAACCCAGTCGATCGCTCAACCACTGCGCCAACCGTGTCTTCAAGTCAACACTATTGGAAGTCGCTGTGGAATCGTGTTCTCATTCATTTAGTTTAGTTCGGGTTTGGAACTAATCGTAAGTCCGTAATTAATACGGAGTAGAATACGCTCGCAACTAAGCCCGAAACTACGGACATCGATCGGGCTTAGAGAGTAGCCCCCCTGGAACGCAAAGGGCATTAGGTGGAACACGGATGCGTTTTAGTCAGTAAGAGTCTGACACTCCCTTCTGCTTCGCCTGGAGCGGGAGGAGTTACACTGTTTTTCTATATAATCACAGATAGACTCGCGTTACTCAACTACCCAACCTAATGATTAACAAAGATGGGGTCGTGCGATGCTTGCCTAGAATTAGTATCACTCTTGACTTGAAGACCCCTAGGTTGTAGCACTTTAGCTATGTATCAGGAAACACAGACTCCAGCAGATAATTCTTCTCCTTTGCTGTGCGCACTATGAAAGTATCCTCGTATGGGTGAATTTTGTGGGCGAGTTTTTAGGTTGTAAGGAATTTTTCACTCTTTTTCTGACTTTCTTTCTCTTTCAGCACCCGAAAACTGTGTAATTAATGCTCATTTCGTTATAACATATGACCAATTTTATTGTAAAAAAATACAACTAAAACACATAATACTAGCTGACCCGCGCAACTTCGTTTGCGTCACATTTTCCATTAATACTCGGCTCCTTTTAGTCTTAGCGTGATGATAATATGTAGCCTATATCCTTCCTCGATACATGGGCTATCTATCTACTTTTCAAATCGGACCAGTAGTTCCTGAGATTACCCCCTACATACAAATTTACAAACTTATGTTACCTCTTTATAATATTAGTATAGATACTAATCGATAGTATAGATAAGGTGTACATAATAAAAAACTTTTTGCAAAAAAATACAACCGACTTCCAAAAAAAACACTGCAAAGTAAAAAATAACTTTAATTTCGGAAGTCGGTGTCAAAATACGAAGAAAGTAACAAAAACACCGAGTTCCGAAATTTAAGTTATTTTTTACTTTGCAGTGTTTTTTTTGGAAGTCGGTTGTATTTTTTTGCAAAAAGTTTTTTATTTTTCACTTTTTAGTGGTGCCCCACACCTAACAACAGCACTGCAAAATCGCAGAAAAGCAAAATACGCAATTTCGATTATCAAAGAATCATCTAAATAGTCAAATTCCAGGTATTTCGATTTAAAATCCAAAAACCGATTTTGATATGATTTAAATGGGACCAATCTGCAAGTATATCCTTTCAGATAAAACAAGAATTTTTCAAATCGGTTCATAATTGTCGGAGTTATGAGGTAACAAACATAAAAAAAAACATACAACCGAATTGATAACCTCCTCCTTTTTGGGAAGTCGGTTAAAAAAGAGTACAGAACAGTAGCAGGGGCAGAGGCAAGGGCAGTGGTGCAGTGTGTATTCTATTTATTTTATATTTTCTCATGAAATTGAATTGATATTGATAGCAGCCTGGAGTGAATCGAGAATCGAGTCTAGAATAACTCGTTTTCCCCAGATGAACGTCACAGAATTCCAAACAGCTTTTCTATACTTCGTTACAGCTCCGTAAATTTGATTTGTTTTTGTTTTAGGAAAATAAATAGTTGCTATGGTTGCGATGCCTTTTTATAATAACAGTTGCACGGAGCGTTCTTCGAAGTTAAACGACGCTTGCCGGGGTCGGTCTGTGGATGGGTGATCTCCATTATATACTGAGTTTCCTCTGTGCCTCGCGTTTAGCCGTTGGACTTGTCTGTCATTTGTAATTGTTTGACAGTCGTTAGGGCTAGTCAGAAGTAAATCGGACATTAAGTCAGGCGCCAAATTAACTTGCAATAAGGTCTCGAAGAATAAATTAATTATGAAACGTATTTCATTACTGTGAAACGTAGACGATCACGATAGAAGTCAATTCAGCCGGTCAATTCTGTAAACATGTCGAAGTGAAAACTTAGGTGACGCGAACAAGTGTGCTGTCAAACCATACAAACAAGGTGGAATGACAGCTCATTTGTTGTTCACTTCACATAAGTTTTCACTTCGGCATGTTTCCAGAATCGCAATGCAGGACAGCTTTATATCTCTACTAGCTGATGCCTGTAGCTTCGCCCGCTTGACAAATCTAATACACTATCTAATATCTAATATACTAATACCGCGTGTATCTGACATCGACGAACAAACGATTTCAATGTGTCCAGGGCATGATTCTGGACACCCCAGTGTTGGAATTTTTCGTCGGTTCTTTTATCATTTTTTCATTTTTTTCAAGAGTAGGTACCACAAATAGGTATCAGCTCTGCTGAGCTGATAACTATTTGTGGTTTTTAATTCAAATTGCTCTTTTTAGTGAAAGTAGTTAATTAATATTTTTTATTAAAAATCTCATTGGGTTAGGTCAGAATAACGATTATGAGCAATCTAAAGTAAAAAAACCCTTGAAAAAAAATGAAAAAATGAAGAAAAAGCCTACGAAAAATTCTAAGTCTAGGGTGTCCAGAATCATGCCCTGGACCCATGGAAATCGTTTGTGCGTCGATGTCAGATACACGCGGTATACTAATAATCTATACTAATATTATAAAGCAGAAGAGTTTGTTTGTTTGTTTGGTTGAACGCGCTAATCTCAGGAACTACTGGTCCGATTTGAAAAATTCTTTCAGTGTTAGATAGCCCATTTATCGAGGAAGGTATAAAAGGCTATATATCATCACGCTGAGACAAATAGGAGCGGAGCGATAATGGAAAATGTGACGCAGACGAAGTTGCGCGGGTCAGCTAGTTATAAACTAAAAACTTCCTCGAGAATCACTCTATCCATTGGGGAAAACGGCATGAGAATCAGTGCAGTATTTCTTGAGTTTATCGCGAACAGACTGACAGACAGACGCAGCGGAGGACTTTGTTTTATAGTATGTAGGGATTTCTGTTTTAACCGAATTCCTCATAAATGATAGCAAATGGATCGGGGTTGCTGAAATCGCATGTCTGTTTATTGTTTACAGTAGTTCATAATATAACATCACGTCGGTACGCTGTAAATGGGTACGCAGGTACCATTAAAAAGTGAAAAATAAAAAACTTAAAAAATACAACCGGCTTCCAAAAAGTATAAAATAACTTTAATTTCGGAAGTCAGTGTCAAAAAACAAAAAAAAAACCAAGTGATTTTATGATTTGTAGTGTTTTGTTTTTGGAATTCGGTTGTATTTTTTGTAAAAAAGAATTTTTTTAATTTTTCACTTTTTAGTGATACCTGCGTAAATTAAGAAAGTCAATATATGTATGTCCATGACCATTATTACACACATTTAACTGGCGCTTATTATAGTCTTGCCAATTTCACCATATTGCCCAGTCAACGAGTTGCGGAGGTCAGTTGTTCTTTATAAAATACTGGTACTGCTGTACCCGGTTAGACTGTAAGGTGACCCTAACTTGCTGGGACAAGACTAGTTACTTTGTTAGCACCACAAAAGATTTCCTCAACTCTGTTAAAATCAATCAATCAATACTTTTTATTTGTAAACATAGGTTACAATAGTGTACAAGATGTTAAAATAGTTATATAGTTTCTCTATGTTTGGTCATTTGGCATACAAATACGTATACATTATCATGGGAGGCCAATTATGTACCTGTGAATTAAGTTATCACAATTCTGTTACCAATGTCATTTTAAAAATTAAGAGGGCCCTTCCCGGTCCATCCATCGTCAACGCGAGCATGGTTGAAAAGCTTGTTGTTTCATCTAGCGCATGTGAAAACACTATATGAAAACTAACAAGCAAGTGAGAAAGCGATAACAATGAACGAAAAATATTGTTCGAAACTTTCATAAAACTTGTCCCAGGTAATACGTGTTTTTGAATAAGCCTTACAAGTTTGTGATAAAAGTATTTGTCTTTTAGAATTTCCATTACGTGTGCAAGGTTTCTATCAAGATGTTTTCTTTAGTTTTACAATAATGAGTACACTATGAACGGCCAAAGTTCAGGTAAAATATGTGCAAAAACGCCAATTTTCGGAGGCTTATACTGAATTTGTTTGTACAATTTTTTATTTTTTGCTTTGATAGAAACCTAGATATTGTACGCAAGACATTTATTAGTAAAACAATAAAAGATAGATATATGTTTCAACGGCATAATCACGTATGAGCGTTTGTATGAAAAGTATGACGGGTTGGCCGCTCTTAAAAATATAATCATTTAATAAAATGCAATAGTTAATGTCAATATAAGTATAATGTCAAAGTTCAAAATTATAATGTCAATAAGTTAATTATACGAAAAATGTTTGAAATTCATATTGTCCTCAGAATTGCTATTGAGTCATCGTGCATAAATAGTCATGTTACAAGTATACAAATATCATTAAGTCAAAGAACTATCATCAAAATACTCACTTAGACGATAATACATTTCTTATACATTTCTGTTTCTATATCTGAAACAACTTTTACGGAAAAATAAGCCCTTTTGCAAGTCACATCTGCTTGGACTCGTCAAAATACCAGGCAAACCATTAGAGCCGATAATCCGCTTTTGGCATTTGAACGAAATGTCAATGCGCAAACATTTGTCGTTCCAAAGAGTTTGCAAATGACCGGATTATGTAACTTCGTGATGGAACGTGTAGTGGACTAGTGGTTCATCTCTTACACGTGATTTACTATGAAAGAATATAGTGAGAGGTGGACAATGAATTATTTATATTATACAGTGTACCTACCGTAGTGTGATCTTCGGGTTACAAAAAGATTAAACATTTTCAAACTAAAAGAAAGAAACAGGCTCATTTGTCTAAATACTTTATTGTATTGTAAACCTCATAAAAAGATCAGGACAAATATTTATAAAAACACTTATAGCTGATGAAAAATAGGTTAAAACGAAATTAATAATCCACGAAAATTATTACAGGTTTGTCAATATCCCCTTGTCCCCAGACTACAAGACTTCAGATGCGTGTGGTGCCGGCGGTGCGTTCACGCGGCGTGCAAGCCCACGTGGCGTGCTTCGTGCTCGTTGGGCCCCGCGCGTGCCTCTGTCGTGCCCCCCACGCGCCTGCATTCCGTGGGGCCCGACGACGCCTGGGTCCCTGACCGGCCGCCCAATGCTAGCCCGCTTATTGTGTTCGTTAATTCTAGATCAGGTGAGTGAGTTTGATTAGGAGCTTTAAGTGGCAATGTGGACCTGCATCGGTTTTAAGTGAAGAAGTGTGGATATCTTAGACAGCGTCTGCGTTCTCTATCGCTACCAGCCTTCCACAGAAGACTGAACAATCATCTTCTGAGCTCGCTTGTTACATCTTTATCTCTTTCTAAATAACTTACACGAGAAATTCCTTGTGTGGAGGTTGCCCCACACAAGGAATTCGCCGTCATCAAAATTGCCACGGCGCTCGTATTTAATATAAATATTTGTTCCGTCCGGAGATTGAACCCGCGGCACCGGAGCAACAGTCAATAGGCTAGTTTTCACCATCAATAAATTGAAAATCTATTAAGACCATCAGTTGGCATATTAAAAAAATAAAAGACAGGTTTTTTTGTTTTTGTTAATCAATGAATATTAACAAAGATAAAAAGCATTTGATGCTTTTTATCTTTGTCTCGTGTGCTCGTGACATCTTAACGCACTAAAAATTATACCGAGGCGTTACGTATTCAGAATTTTAAAAGCGCCGTATATACGTCTATTTTGGTTTACGTAACAAAATAAAAAACACGGCTCAAATATTTTTTGATAATCTAACTGACGGACTAATTAGATTTTTTCAGTTTAGTAGCCTATTGCTCGTGCATGATCATCATCATAAATCGCTTTGCATCAGAAGAATCATATCTAAACACTTTTATCCGGGGCCTGGCCATGTTTAGGTACTAATACTGTTTATCTTTAAGCGGTGGGTAACTGTTTTATCTAAATAGTTATCTCTGTCTGGCCCGAGGCTGCAATAGTACAGAAACTGACAGTTTTCTTATACGCTAAGTAGGAGCTAGCTTAATGGAATTGGAAATCAGCAGTGCAAATACTTGTGTAAAATTATTATATCGACCTTTACGTGATTCAGATAGAAGGTGACCCTGAAAAGACCATAAATTAGTGCTTCTAAACTTGGCAAGCTTCGCCGTTCAACCTTAGTTTTTCATTAAGGCATAAAACAAAGAAACCATGCAAGAATTGTGGGAAATATGATTGGGTATAGGTGACTATTAAGATATTGGCTAATTAAGATTTTTCAAAGAAAAATACATGCTGCAATCGACCCATCTTAAATTACGCTTGTACCGGCACCCCTTGTCTCTGCTTAAGCCAACGTTAAGGTCTTCACTTAAAACCCTGGGCCAGTAGCTCAGCTAGTCTCAAAGGGGCCCTGTATCAAACACTTTTGGGGGGCCAGTTTTTAGGAGTATTTTTTTAAATAGCCCCGCTACTAGCTAAGGACTGCCATGGCAGACCACGAAGGAGACGGCGGGACTAAATATATAGCTTTGCGTCCACGTATCGGGGCCCTTGTAGCCCGGGGGCCCCGAATCTTTGATACAGCGGTAGCTACGCCCCTGGCACGGGCTCTGCGTTGTGCCCCGCAAAACTGGGTCTCTGCTGAAACTACACACTCGGGCCTACTGGAGTGTAAGATACGCACCCAAGACTTAGGCGGAAGATACCCAAGCGAAGAGTAGAGGAGGTGGCTCTACTCTCCCAGGGGCCGATACTTGGATTATCTCCAACCCCCCACCACCCTAGTTCTACCGACTGAACTTTACGCTGGCTGGCATTACCCTAACCTATACCAAAGCCTAACCTATTTATATTTAAGTGGAAAGTTGTCAAATAAACTTATAATGTTTAGGACAGTTCGTTGTTTCTTTGCTTTGCAACCTCAACTCACCTAGCATCTGGGCTTTTGTTTCTTACTCACTAGAGGGACAAAATCTCATATGTAACAGTTTTTTTTCCTACTCCTCCGCTGTACTATTCTGATTAATTTCGTTGCGGGATCCAAGACAGTTGAATCGTTTCTCCGGGTCTCGTCGGGTTTCATTAGCTCGGCGTTTTTCTGGTGGTCGCCACTGTTGATTCTAGCTTTCAGGAGTTGCAGTGGTTGGGAATGTGTGGCGGGCTGTTAAATGATACATTTTTTGTCTCCACCTCACCAGGCGACAACCAGGGCGTGAAGTTCCTCCGTCGCTTCAAGCAGCTCCTAAACCCAGCGCAAGTGTTCGAGCTGAGCGGCGCGGGGCCTCGGCTAGGGCTCCGGCTGTTCAGGCACTTCGCCCCCCTCAGGGTGTTGGTGTGCTCGGGAGATGGGTCCGTCGGGTGGGTGCTGCAGGAGGTCGATAAACTGGACATGCATGTGAGTATACGTTCAACTTAAATAAATTATCAACGTGAAGTTGCACCTTTGAGGAACCCTTCACCCACTTTAGATCCTGTCTTTTAGGTGTTGTACTATGGTAATGCGTATCAGGTTTATAAGATAGGTTTGAAAGCTTAAAATAATAATAACCTAATTCTGGGTACACGGCTGTTTTAAAAAGAAGCTTGACGCAGGGGACATAGAACTTCATCGTTTCAAATATTTGTTATCTCTATCCAAAGTGGACAAATAATTTAGTAGACTGCGTTAAAACCAGATTTATTTCAGTACAAATTGGCTTATGTGCGTTGCCAAATCCAATCTGATCGCTACTGCTGAGAAAAGAGGCTTTTGCTAGTATAACACTAAATTTTCTTCCTTACCAATACTCAAACTCCTTGCAGCGTCAAGTCCAGACTGCAGTACTTCCTCTGGGCACTGGTAACGACCTAGCTCGAGTGCTGGGCTGGGGAGCCTCCTGTGACGACGCCGCCAACCTGCAGGTGCTCATCGAGCGATACGAGAGGGCTTCCACTAAGATGCTGGACAGGTGAGCTTATGGTTTTGTGGGTATGTTGAAGCAGTGACTGTACTGTTACGATTTGGCTCGAGTGTTTGTCTGGGGAGCCTCTGACGACGCCACCACCACCAACATGCAAGTGCTCATCGAGCGATACGAGAGAGCTTCCACTAAGATGCTGGACATGTGAGGCTATGATGGTGATGCCACAGTTTAAGCGCAGTAGTGCAAAGTTGCTTTTAACAGGTTCACTGTCTGCACAGCAGACATAATAGTTAAACAGTCAGTGAAGACCACAAGTGGTCTGTAACTTTGGGTATTTGTTGAAACTTTAGTTTTTCATGGTTGTTGAAATTTTTAATCACTAAATCAGAAGGTTTTGATCCTGTAATTCAGCACTTACAAGATTATAATTTGGTTTTATCCTAGATTTCCAATTACTGCATATACCTACTCCTATAAATAATAACAGAAAAGATTATGGATATGAGTATATCTACAGGAAGAAGAGGCTGGTAAATATCCAATCCAAAATTGTATGTCACCTTACTCTGATATAATAAGCCAATTTTAAGTCATCCTGGCTTCGCGTCGTCTGCCAATAATTGAATAAATTGGGCTTTATCTAATGTCTTCAGAATAAAAAACTTTTTGACCTTTTCTCCGGCTTTATTTTAAGCCCAGTTTTCTTCAATGTTAATAAGTGTTATTTATAGTCCAATTTACGTTGAAAGCTTGCCCATGTTGAACTGCCAAAAACTCATACCCACGTATTTGATTTTTAATATTTTGGTCAACCAACAGCTAACAGCAGATTTCCTGGTCAAATAAAAAGTATGTTTTCTATTGTACTTCTACTTGTAGTGTATAAAAAATTCTGCGTATAAATTTCATTATTTGGCTACCAAGTTTATTTGCAATGTGTTTTGTCCTTTGGTTATCAGGTGGTTTTTGTAATAGGTGGGTGTGGGTGGTGGGTGTATTCCGTCCACTAGCGCCGCCAATCGTTTTTTATTATTTTTGGTAAATTTAAGACACGTAGATAAAAAACCGCTCTGTAGTGCACTGAAGAAATGTATTTATTATGTTTTGAGAGTTATGTTTTGTACTTTAGAACATAAATAGTTGCCAAAGTCGATATTTTTGCTAAAAGTGGCCACTTTTAGCAATAATTGCCGTTTTGGCTATTTTGCCATGAGTTATGTATTAAAAATAGCTGTGAAAAATAATAGATACATATCTTTAGTGCACTACAGAGCGGTATCTACGTGTCTTAAATTTACCACAATTAATAAAAAACGATTGGCGGCGCTAGTGGACGGAATACACACTCTTAATTTTTTGGATGTCAGGTGTTTTTTGTAATGTGGTCTCTCTTTGGTTACCAGGTGATCCTGGTAACATGTTCATTCTTTGATTACTAGGTGGTCTTTGTAATATGTTTATTATATGGTTACCAGGTGATCTTTCTAATATATTCATTCTTTGGTTACTAAAAGATCCTAGTAATAAGTGCATTCTGCGGTTCATCTTTGTAATAGGTTCATTTTTTGGTTACCAATTCATCTTTGCAATATTTATGTTCATTCTTTGGTCACCAGGTGGTCAATAATGACGTTCGAGCGCGCTCTAACAGCGCCGCCGCCCCCTCCCGTGCCGCCCGATTTAGTGGAAGAGAACTCATTGCTGAAGAACTTGCAGGACATCATGCAGGTAAAGCTAATACTATATCAAATCGTCTTCAATAACCTTTACTCGGGTTATTTTCTTTATCAAATTAGTGAAAAGGAACTCTTATGGTTTGAGTAATAAGTCTGCCCGTCTGTCATAGCTGGATAACACAAGAACCACTTATGCTATCAACTTGTAATTTAGAATAGTTTTAGATGACGTTAGCTATTTTGCAAATAAGAAAGAAATAAAAATGCTGATAGTTTTTAAGCAACAGCGACTGAAAGGGGTTTTTTAAAAGGGGCTGCTTGAGCAAATGGGATATAATATGAAAGAGCGCTATTTGCTCATTCATAGACAATTTTTATTAACCGCACGTCCTAAAAATTAATAAATTTTTAGGACGTGCGGTTTTCTACTTCTGACGAAAAATGCAAAAAATTGTCCATTCCCCTCCCCTTATCTCCGAAGTTTGCATAGAGAAAAATCTGAAATTATTCTATGTGATAGAAAAGTATGTACAGATTACAGGAAAAATAAAACGATGTGTTTAAATAGTACACTTTTTCAGTATATTTTTTTCAGTAACCGTAGTAGTAGTTGGCCTGATATAAACTGCAATATGCACCACAGTGTTAAAATTCTTTGGAGAATAGAGGCCTCGCCGATGAAAATCTAAAAACAGTTAACGTTTTATGTGATGGTGCGGAACCCTCGGTGCGCGAGTCCGACTCACTCTTGACCAATTTTATTATTTCGCTTTTAGTGAGAAAGCCGCCTATTCTGTAATTTTTTCTTCATCTATCTTTTCTGTAACTTATATGGTGTACATAATAAAGTACACCAGAATCTATTCTATTCTATTCAAACAATTGAAGGAAGAAACAAGGTTACTTCCTTCATTCTTCTCGAGGTTTCTCATTTCTTCCTATATCTACCTCGTAAAGGCAGCATTGCAAATGGCTAAACCTGAAAAGGGGTTGTGATACTCAACATGATGAACAGCTTATACTCGTACCATTCGACAAATTCAGTGATCCGTTACAAGGTTCACGTTGATAAAATTCTAGCACGCGTTGTATGATCTCCAATGCCCTACAGGCTGGTGAAGTAAGCAGCATAGCTAGCACGTCTCTCCGCGCGGGATGCTCTCGCCTGGCTGCGGTGGGGGAGCGTGCGGGGGGAGGGGCCGCACGCGCAGCTCACCGGCTACGGCGCGCGGTGTCGTTGCTGCTGCATGCGCGCGCGCATCTTGCGCATGACCATGCGAGGTGCAAGTGAGTATACTGACTCATGATCATTTTTTGGTGTGTTAACATTGTCGCTTCTTAGGATTTTTTTCTCTCAATCGAGTAAGAAAGACGTGTGAAGCGACATTGCTATAGAAAATTTGAAAATTGTTACATCTGCGGCACTCTGTTGCTGCTAAATGCTTGGATGAAAGCAGTTGATTTGTCAAAACTTTAAGACCTCTTCCAAATCCAACGGTTGAACTTTTTAGCGTGCTACGGATGTGTCTGTTGGATTCTTAGCTCGACTCAACGCCAAGAGCTGATTTTGGAGTTTTACTTTTAGAAGAGCACCCGTGCGAATGAGGGCTTTTGTTTATGTTAATCGGGCTGGTTTTCACGATTAAGCGCGTATTTTGCGCGCATACGAGGGCTTACAGTTTGTTAGTTTAGTTGTGAGCACTATGTGATGAATTCAAAATGTGTCCAGATCATGGGAGCCAGTGGAGACGACTAGTGATAGTGAGCCAGAAGCACAACCAGTTGCCGAGAAAGGCAGCATCGAAAAGACTGAAAAGGTAAGTTGTCTCTAAACTCGATTGACTTTCTGGTCCTTCGACCCGGATACTTATAGCAGCATAAGGAAACAGACATGTCAATAAAACATTTAATTTTGGTTCATCAGTTTGTTATTCGTTTTAGAGGAGCTAGTGGCTAAAAAATTACAGCCGCTTGGTTCAATCTTCCAAGTTAAACAACGATTGCCGGGGTCGATCATTGGATGGGCGACCACCTTTAACTTAACGATACCCTTGAGTGCGTTGAAAAGCGTGCTAAGCCGTTGATCCCAGTTGTGATTTGTAGATCTTTGATTTACGTATACGTAAAAAAATATAAATATAAAATTATTTTTTCTATGCCGCGATACCCAATTACTAGCTATAGAGGTCAGATAATCAGCCGCTTCATGTAACATACTGGTAACCAGTTGCATCGTTTAGACTGGAGACAGACCTCGTCATAGTTGAGGATTAGTTAAACAGATTGATTGATTGAATATAAACATACTCTAATGCTGTTGCTATGTGCGCAGGAGCAGCTAAACTGGGCGGTGCGCGGCTGCTCGCTGGCCGGCCGCGCCGACAGCGTGCGGCGCGCGCTTCGCTCTCTGCTGCGCACGCTCACACAGGTGTACCCACAGGTTCGATCTTTTTTTTCTTTTTCTCTTTATTTTACGAGTAGATAAATTCAACAACAAATGAAAACACAACCCACAAAAGTACAGTTCGATATTTAAAACATAAAAAATAAAACTAGGAAATACTTACAAACAAAAACGAAACACATTTACCTACACTATGCTTAATTACTCACATAATATATTCGCAATGAGACTAGTAATGAAATTTACTAGTGCCAACTTAAAGCTGCCTTCTTAAAAATATCTAGACATAAATACGGAACACTAACATGCGGTGTGTTTATTTAAGTTGCATCGAATGGAAGTTCAGCTGTCTTTTAGTAACTTTAGCGTAATCTAGCTCACACCACGTTATTTTAATCTATTCATCCTTCTTAACATTATGCTTTCCTGAGTTAAGTTGATACAACACTATTCCCCAATTTCCGAAATAACAATTTGAAGCTGTAATCTCTCTTTACCTGAAAACCGAAGCCCCATTCAAGTACAAAGGGTTTGTCGCGTTCTATACGTAAAATACTTATGTACTTTAGAAATTAGCAAATAAACAGATTGTTATATTTTCCTTTGGTTTTGAGTTTTGATATAATTCAATAGTGGTTAAGGTTTTTACCACAATCTCAGCAGTTTTAATAACATATTTACGTCAACCAACTTTTATTTTAGAAAACATCTAAGCTTATTTAACTTACTGAGATTTTTAAGAAATTGTGTCTCCTTCAGTTCATTTCCTCGTATAATCTTGTTTGGGATCTAATCTTTTCAGAAAACCGTGACATAGTTCGGTCCATGGCATGAGTCCAAATGCATCCGATAACATCTTTTGTTGCCATTGAAAACCATAGATAGTATACTTACCTATTTACTTTAGTCTACATTTCGGAGCTTAAAATCCTGAAAGCCTGGAAATTGTAAAATTACTTATTGTTAGATTAACCTTGGCATCAATTCAACGTTGAGTAACTTAGTATTCTATAAGTTGTTGCAATACCTGAGGAACTTGTGGCTAAATAATAACAGCCGCACAGGTCGATCTTCAAGATTAAGCAACGCTTGACGAGCTTGGTCTGTGGATGGGTGACCATCTCAACATACCGATGTTTCCTCCGTGCCTCGGAAAGCACGTTAAGCTGTTGGTCCCGGCTGTCATTTGAAGATCTTTGGCAGTCGTTACCGATAGCCAAAAGCCAGAAAATCTGACACCAGTCTTGCCAAGGAGTATCTTGTTACCCAGTTACTGGGTTGTGGAGGTCTGGTAGGCAGCCGTTCCGTGTAAAATACTGGTATTCAGCTGAATCCGGTTTGACTGGAAGCCGACCCCAATATAATTGGGAAAAGGCTAGGCAGATGAAGTTGTAGCAGTGCCTAAGTCCTTTATACTAAAGACTACACTAAATTCGTTATCATCATCGTATCAGCCGAAAGTCTACTATCACGGCTAGGCATAGGCCTCCCCAAGCGTTGCTACAACGACCGGTCCTATACGTCTCGCATCCATCGGCTATCCACAACCTTCACCAGATCATCGGTCCACCTTGCGGGAGGCCTTCCAACGTTGCATCTTCTGGTTCGCGGTCGCCACTCCAGAACTTTTCAGCCCCATCGACCATCCGTTCTGCAAGCAATGTGCCCTGCCCACTGCCACTTAAGTTTGGCAATCCTTCGGGCTATCTCGGTAACCTTGGTTCTCTTGCGGATATCATCATTCCGGATTCGATCACGCAAGGAAACTCCAAGCATTGCCCTCTTCATTGCCCTTTGAGTGTCTTTAAGCCTTCTGATGAGGCCCATTGTGAGCGACCACGTTTCAGTTCCATAAGTCATTACTGGCAACACGCACTGGTCATAGACTTTCGTCTTGAGACACTGTGGTATGTGGACACTAAATTACAATCAATAATTCAGATTTTTCGCTCTTCAGTTAAGTTGGCCAAATCATGATAGCTAATAAAACGTGGTATTCTTTGAATCAATAGTGAATGGGTTACTTTTAGGCACGCGTTGACCACATCAACGCTTTCCATTACATGAGATTGTGATCATACAAAAGCCTATCTATAACAAAAACATAACCCTTAATCTTGTATTGACGTCACACTTTCTAGTGCAGACGTACGCTTGGATAGGTGGCGTGTTCTTCCTGACGCGTCTTGTAGTGATCATCGCCTGATCGTGTACGATTTTGTTCCTATTCTTACTCAAGGTTCTTCACACTTAATTGGAAATTTTAGATATAAGAGTAAAGGCGCGAATTGGGAATTCTTTAGCTCACTTTTTGCTTGTCATGCCAAAGACTTCACTCGCGATGGACTGTCAGCTGAGGAAAGTGCTGAGATAATGTCAGACACTTTCACTTACTGTGCTGACATTGCTATTGGTCGTGCATCTGTGACCAATATTCGTAGATGTGATTGGTGGAGTGACTACCTTGCTGAACAACGTAAGAGCTATCGCAGAGCCCGTAGACAGCTTAATAAGCTTAAAAAACGTAATGTTACCGGAGACGTTTTTAATCTTGCCATAAGTACTTTTAGAGTTGCCAAGTCGCGTTACAGAGCATCGGTTGAAAAATCTAAGGGTAATTTACTCCGGAAAATTGTTGATAAACTTGATAAGGAGGGTCCGTGGTCTCCTTTGTATCACGAGTTTAAGGCTAATAGATCGGTCGACCTTGCATACGTTCAGAACATTAAAGTAAATAATACACATACCACCGGCATTGAAGAAACAACTGATGTTCTGCTTGATTCTCTTATACCAGATGATTCATCAGTAAATGAAAATGAATACCATCAGCAGATCAGGGCGTGGGCCGCGGTACCACCTGAATCACCAGAGTCAGACCTTCCGTCCACTGACGAATTCTTAAACGTTGTCAAGAGACTACCTCTCAACAAATCATCCGGTGAAGATAAAATATCTAATAGAATGATTATAGAAGCGTGTAAAACGTCGAGCGATGCGATTTTATCAGTATATAGCCGATGCATTGCGGAAGGTATTTTTCCTCGAATATGGCGACAAGGCTTTATACGCATTATTCCAAAGAGTGGCGACAAGCCCTCGGACGACCCTAAGTCATACCGGCCCATAACACTACTCCCATCTTTGGGAAAACTTTTAGAGCGACTGATTGTTCCGCGCTTGTTACCGAACGGACCTAAATTTCATAAAAATCAATACGGTTTTACTATTGGAAAATCCACTGTAGATGCGGCTCTATCTGTCCGTAAAATTATCAACTCATCGGAACATAAATACGTGGTTGGAATCTTTCTCGACATTTCTGGCGCTTTTGATAACGCATGGTGGCCGATGTTACTACTTAAAATGAAAACCCGTGGTTGCTACAAAAACATCTATAATCTGATTTGTTCGTACTTTCTAAATGGCTCCGCGAAACTCAAACTTGGACATCATTCCATTACTAAGTCTCAGGGATGTCCTCAGGGCTCAGTTATCGGTCCATATATATGGAATTTTGGCTACGATGATTTCCTCGCGCTTCCGCTCCCGTACGGCTGTTCATTAACCGGTTACGCGGACGATGGCTTGCTGCTCATTCAGGCAAGTACTCGGGCTGGACTCGAGAACTTGGCTGACACATGCCTACGTTTAATATCTCAGTGGGGCGATCGAAACCGTCTGACCTTTGCACCGCATAAAACCTATCAACTTCTTTTAAAAGGAAACCTTAAATCCTGGCCTAGTATAAAATTTAATAACGTACCCGTTAAAAGGAAAGAATCCGTGTGCTACCTCGGTATGCTACTAGAAAGAAACTTTTCATTTATTGATCATATAAAAACAGTAGGAGAAAAAGCAAAAAAGAACTTCTACGCCTTGACGAGAATATCAAAGGCTACTTGGGGTCTATCAATTCAAACCCTAAAAACTATATATGGGGCTACTTACTTGGGTTGTATGTGCTACGGGGCACCTGTCTGGGCCGATAGGGCCACCATAGGGGCGGTACGACGTAAATTACTTCAAAACCAGCGTTTGGCTTTGATATTCTTATGCAAGGCGTATAGGACGGTTAGTACTGAAGCCTTACCGGTGCTGGCGGGTGTTCTCCCAGTCGATCTTGAGGTGCAGCGGCGTGCTGCAATGTACTTCTACGCTAGAAAGATCACGGACCCAGAGTTTTTACCGCAACGCGACCGTGCTAAGATCTCTAGATTATTAAAACCCCAGACTGACGTCTGGGAGGCACTTTTATGCGAATGGCAATGTAGGTGGGAAGATTCCATCAAGGGCCGACACCTCCACCAGTTTTTTCCATCCGTTCGTGAGCGGCTGGAGAAGACATGGCTGGAGGTGGATCACTGTGTTGCCCAATTTCTCACAGGTCATGGCAACTTTAAGAGTAAATTATTTTCCTTTAGGCTTGTGGCCTCACCTTTATGTCAATGCTCTACAGCTGACCTTGAATACGAACAATCCGCACATCACATCTTGTGGGAGTGTATTCTTTGGCAGACTGAACGTAATGTTATGTTAGATAGTATTCAGGTCAAATCTGGAGTAGTTTACTATACGGACCTTGTAGAAACCAGAACAAATTTCCGTGCGTTCAGGCGATTTTGCCATACCTATTACTGGAATCAAAAGTAGCTCACAATTTAGGACCCATTAGTTTAAATGTTAATATATAATCCGTGGTGCTTGGCAACTGGGCCTAACCCAGTTGTATATGTCCCTTGGTGCCTATTGGCCTAGCTCTAATCTGTCTCCTGCTTGATATGGAGGGAAGTGGAAATTATATTTATTTTTCCTACTCCTCCGCTGTACTCTTCTGATTAATTTCGTTGCGGGATCCAAGACAGTTGAATCGTTTCTCCGGGACTCGTCGGGTTTCATTAACTCGACGTTTTTCTGGTGGTCGCCACTGTTGATTCTGGCTTTCAGGAGTTGCAGTGGTTGGGAATGTGTGGCGGGCTTGTCCCAAAAAAAAAAAAAAATAACCCTTAATCTGGCGCAGTCGGGTAAAAAATAGGCCGTGACAACAAAGTGAAAAATATCACAATATAAGGGTTCTTTCTAACGAATTTCTACGTCGTATCACACAGGGTGTGTCACAAGAAGCGGACTCTTGTGACACTTGCGAGGGCTCCAGCGGCGGAGGCCAGGCAGTAGAAGGCCAAGGTCCTGAGGTGCCCGCAGCTACCAGTGCTCCTGACATGGCAGCGCTGCCGGTGCCCAGGGCTTTCGCTGACAGCCGCCGCTCGTCAGCCGCTAGTGCCATCTCTGCTGCTTCGCTGCAACCAGACAAGTAAGAGATACTAAAAAGTGTAAAGAAGTCAGAAAGCTTCTACGACGAATAACAGAATAACCTCAAAACCTGAAGAGGGGTTATTTTACTCATAATTTTGAACAATTGTTACTATTAGACCAACCCCGAAATTGCAAAATAAATCGAATATCGACTACCCACGTACATTTTTGTATGCAAATTGTGCATGTTTGAATCCCAAATTTTCCTAGCTGGATTTAATTTTTTTTTGTATAATATTCGGTATACAAAAGAATAAATTGTACGTTTTAAAATAGTGAAATGCTTTTATTTCGCTACAATTTCCCGTGTTACTATCGGCGTACAATTAAGTAAATTACAATAAATAAATAAATAAATAAAAGTTGTTCATTATGGTGAGTCAGTCATCACATCTTTTTAGTTTTGGATTTAATCTGTTACACGTGCTATAAGAAAATTATAGATATATTATGAAAAAGTTTAAAGTTACAAGGTCGGTAAACACAAACCTGGTCCTTTTTGTCCCCAGCATTCCAGATGTAGATGAAGATATAGTTAAGTTAATAAGTTCGAACCCTACGGGTAACTTTAACTTAGACGTGGACAACAAACGCAGCAAGACCAGCTCCGCCTCGCCTCAGGACCGGCTCTCGTTGTCAAACCTCTCCTCCTGTGATACTAGCTCCTGCAAGAACCTCCTGAGGCCAGAACTTGAGCGCACATATAATAGCAGTAGTCTTACTATACCTAACCTAGTTGTCTCTGACGATAGCGATAAGAGATCGATATTACAGGGAGATACTTATGAATCGGACCAATTGACTATTATAGACACCGACAAACCGTATACAGATGATGAACACTACGAGGTAAGTGCGAGAGTGACCCCGGCGAGTGGAGAGTGCACGCCAGATCGACGACTCTCAAGTGTAGACCTCGAGATCGAAGCCAGCAGCTCAGAAGGGTCCAACATTAGCGACGACTTTAGTTTAATATCGGAAATAATCGATTCGAAACCAGAAGAAATGGAAGAAGCCGGAGGGATGGGAATCGGACATATCGACTCTCCTGAAATCTCAGAAACGACCTACGTTAACTCCGAAACGTTACACGGAGAATCTATCATGGACGATATCAGTTCAATGCTTGGGCAGGAAGTATTGTTGGCAATGATGGGTAAGAACGGTGAGAACGAAACGTACACTGATGACACAACTCTATTCACGTCAGATACTGTCTCGGACATCGCTATGGACAGTCGAAACCCAAGCCTGGAGAAGAACAACGAGGCGAAACTGAAATACATATCGAAAATGAAGAAACCCAAAGATAACGAAGCAGAGAAGTTCGGATTCGAGAACAGAGTATTTTACATCGAAAACGCATCGAAAGTAGAAGAACAAATCAAATACTGTAGTCTAGCACATTTCGAGGAAGGCAACGATATAGCGAGGAAATCATTTAAGAAGCAACTGAGGAAAAGTTTAAAGAAACGCGTGGTTGAAGACGTGAGCTTAATACATCTGCTACCAAAAACAGCAGAAGAAACACTCAGTGTCAAAAGCGTTGAGACTCCAAACTATATGGAACCTCCAAGACTGATTTGTGATGACCAGATCCAGACTGTTCCAGATGTAGGCGGTTTTCCGCAAGTAAGCGTTGTAGTGGAACCACCATCCCCTTCACATAGTGAGGACAAAAAGAGTTTGAAAACATGCCCCAGCCGTATGGCATCAGTTCTTAGTGATATCTTCGACCAGGGTACAGACACTCTTAGCGTGAATTCTCCAGAGCCAAGTATAGGAAGTACTAGGGAAAGAAGACAGTCGGACAATCCACGGCTCTTAGGACAAACAGACCCTGAATATGGAAAGTTCCTGAGCTGTTCCCCTGCTGCTACCAGGAGGATATCATGCGGAAGCCTCTTCAAGCCAGGCGAACCTGACAAGTAAGTGCATAGAATATTGACCCCTTTTTTAATCACGACGATACGGACTAATGGAGAAGGTATATGCGTTAAGGGTGAGAGGATATTTATTTGTTTGTGCAAGCCAATGTTGCTATTTATCTCCAAAAGTACTAGTCCGATTTTCATTCGGTTTTATGATTGTATTACTTCTAACTTTAATTTGGTCCATCAAATGTTTTTGTCACCTGTCGTTTTCGGTATCATCGCATATGTGAGCAGAATATAAGCCGAAACAAAAACTGAACATCCACTACAAACATAATTTTATACCTCACCGAGCCTCTGAATTGCCAAAAGAAAGACGCCAATGTGAAGATTTGGGGGCATGGCAGTGCCCCAGCCAAGCCTCGAGTAAAGCGGGCACGGCCGTACTCTCCTTTTTTTACTTATTCGTGTCTCAGACATACTTGTACAAAAATGAATAATCAATCACATTCCTAACCTTTCAAATATTTGAATGATATATTTTTACTACAGCAAACTAATTTAAACATAGCCATGATCGTACCGAGCCTCATATTATCTGTACAAAGAGGGCTGCTATAGATTTTTTGTGTTTTTTCGAAATAATTTAAATATCGTACTGAATATTCTCAGAGACAAGCGTTATTTTTATTGTTTATTCAACTAGAATATGTATGTAAAGCCGCGGGGCTCGAGCCAAGACTGTTTAGAAAGAAAACACCGTCTTCCTAATAAAAAGTATTTCGATGTTTTCTTAAGTCCTCTAGGGTAACAAGAAATTTCACATTCTTATGCATACAAATATACTCATATAGACTCGTTTTCTTTCCTTTATTAAATAAAATAACTAGGTAGGTATATTTCAAAATATCCGATGTGAATTGAAAGTTCTATTGTCTTTATGCTAACATTTGCATGTTCAATTCAGAGAATTTCTATAAAACGTACAGTCGTAAATAATGGTACAGGTTTACGATATAAAATTTTATTAGAAACTACAAGTTTGCAGATATATGCCAAGAAAATTCTAATAAGAATTTACAGAACTAAGAGAACCCCTACAACATAATTAAATAAACTGTTCCTTTCTAGACTGTCAACATCTGTGTCATCAATTTGGGGAGAAGGGGGCACTTCAAGCGGCCTCGGATCTAAAGAGGCCAATGAAAAGGCCAAAAAACTGCCCATTATCAATCCCTTGGTCCAATTACCAGCCTGGCCTCACGTCACCCAAGGCTTCATCAGCCAATGTCTTCTAGCCAACGCTGATGCCCTATGCGCAGCTGTCAGTCCCCTCATGGACCCTGACGAGACTCTTCTGGAAGGGTTCTATGAAAGAGCTGTGATGAACAATTATTTTGGCATCGGAATTGATGCGAAGATTACCTTGGACTTTCACAATAAGAGGGAGGAACATCCAGAGAAATGTAGATCAAGGGCCAGGAATTATATGTGGTATGGAGTGCTGGGGTCTAAGGAATGGGTGAACAGGACTTACAGGTAAGAGATTCGGTATTTTCCTGAAAGATTTTTATGTCTTCACTGCACATGGAAAATAGACTGAGCAATACCCTAAAAAAAAAATTACTAATATTTGAAATGAAACAAAACTACTGCGTGGCCTATAACTTTTCCACATGTGTTAGTGCAGAACTATTTTACGATTTTTGTGCTGCTCTAGGGGGGCTATAAAGGCCACTTTAGGAGAATCATATTAGAATCACAATATTAATCCCACACCAATCTGTCAAACTACTAAGTAACTGAGCTATCAATGACTGTTTTGTTCGGATGTGACGCATAGTTTTCACCAATTTTGACTCTTTTTTCTCCAAATAAACTCTTTTCATTTCTTTCCATCGGTTCCTCTAAGTTTGTGACGTGGCCCAATCAGAATCACTACATATTATAAAACAAAGTCCTCCGCCGCGTCTGTCGGTCAGTCTGTTCGTGATAAACTCGAAAATTACTGCCTCGATTTTCAGAAAGTTTTCACCAATGAATAAAATGGTTCTCGAGGAAGGTTTTAGTTTATTATTTGTCAAGCGGGCATCAGCTAGTATTATATAAAACGCAACTCTCTGCTGGCCACAGTATCACTTTATCACTCTCACACTTCACATCTAGAGAACGCTCAGTCTATTTGCCATGTCTATGGACCTCGTGCAGTTAGAATTCTACCATTACTTGAATATAATTCTTGCTACCAAATTCCTTAATCCAAGGCCATCTGCAATGTATTCCATTAGCGTTATCACATATAATAATTATATCTCTAATGGAAATACCAACGTAACTTTTTCATGCGTCCATAAACAACACAATACTTGCCTATTATCATAAATCATTTCTGTTATACAATTGAAATACTACTTTTCTTTAGCCTCTTTTAGTATATTATCTTCTTTTTATAGTACACTTTTATTACTAAAGAACCTACTTTTCAGGCACTTAGGTCAGAGGGTGCAGCTAGAATGTGACGGGCAAAGGATCCCCCTGCCTGAGCTACAGGGTATTGTCGTGCTGAACATTCCCTCGTTCATGGGGGGAACTAACTTCTGGGGAGGAACGAGAGGGGATGACCTTTTCCTCGCTCCCTCTTTCGATGATCGGATACTTGAGGTCAGTGTCTAGTTTATACACCTACACTAAGTTTTCTGTAATAAGTTGTTGATGACAATGGTGTGTTGTAAGCGTTCTAAAATGTGAACAAAAATCTCATTATTTGCCAAGTAGACCTGTATCTGCCTAGCCTTTGCCCAACTATATTCGGGTCGGCTTCCAGTCAAACTGGATTCAGCTGAATACCAGTATTTTACGCGGAGCTGCTGCCTACCAGACCTCCACAACCCATAAACTGGGTATCACAATACTTCATGGCAAGACTGGAGTCAGATTGACTGGCTTCTGACTATCCGTAACGACTGCCAAATATCTGCAAAGGACAGCCGGGACCAACGGCTTAACGTGATTTCCGAGGCACGGAGGAAACTTGGTATGCTATATTATGTTATGATGGGCACCCATCCTCAGACCAATCTTGGCAAGCGTTGCTTAACCTTGAAGATCAACCCGTGCGGCTTTTTTTATCTAGCCACGAGCTCCTCTCGCCAAGTAAACGTGTTAATAATCATATTTAATTAATTTACCATAACAAACTATATACACTTAAAATATGGCGTCAAAAAATTCGTCCGCATCGCTGTTGACTGGAAGTGAGCCCAAAAACTGGCGGCATTGCCACGTTGTATGGCAATGCTTATCCTCTGTCCGAGGTAAAAGCCAGACCTTGGGTCACGCAAAGTTTCAACTGAGCGTTTTAAAAGTTCTTTAAATAAGGCATGACCACTCGAATCCCACGGATCAATTCAAACCTTTGTTTAATTTGTTGATTCAAGTCTGCTTTTGCTTGCGTAATGGAGTGTGCTAGCTGACATGAGGCAAATAATCTTATTTTATGATTTTGTCAGAGTTTTCGAAATCCGACTCGTGCTTTCAGAGATTAACGCATTCAAACAAACTCTTGAGCTTTATTTTATTATTTTAGCCATTCTGTAGTAGGCACGAGTAAGTTATGGGAGAATTACAGCACCAGACTAAACATAGCGTTCATTTCATCGTTATTCATCTTGGAAGCCTTCTGTTAACCGCAAGTTAAAGGCCTGTGTTGCGGAATTTGTTCGATAGAGTCTCGGCGGCCCTAGAACGCAAAGGGCATTTGAGGAACACGTGTGGGTGTTAGTCAGTAAGAGTCTGACACTCCCTTCCGCTCCGGTCAGAGCTGAAGATGTCATTTGATCGTTTCCCCTATAAAACCTACTCCAATGTTTTGAACAGAAACGTGTTACGGACGGTAATGACTTAATAAGTTTGCGAAGAAAGCAACGTGAATCATACTTTAATTAAAATTTACTTATACACTATTGTGGTTCTTCTTGTTAAAAGATTCAAAGACTGTGATCATTTACGAGAAACAACTCACGCCACCAACAATCTGTGTGAAATTTTCACTCCTTTAATTTTATGTAGGCGTGCTACATAATTATTACCGTCATTACCAAGCAATATTTTCGACTCACTTCCGGATCCTGAATTTATAAAACGAAGTTGTGATGTCAAATTCTACTTTAGCATGAGAACTTGTAAAATTTTAGCAGCAAAATAGAGTTTCGCATGTTCTTAACTTCAAATACTAATTATTCGGAAACGAGAGGGTGGGTGAGTTGGACATGTTGCTTTGTTTGTTTTATTAATATTTTTGAAACTTCATTATCATTGTTTGTTACGATAACGAAACAAGTAAGACTAAGTTCAGCTAGTCTATTCTGTAAATAACCACTTCGATATCGACTTCACCTGAGTGACTAAGCTTACAAAGTGAACTTTATTTCACACATCATAAGGTCTTATATTTATACGAATTTGAAACTCACCTCGGATTCCGCTGTCGAGACACGAAAATGTTGTTACAGAATAGCACTGCTGCACCGAAGGACGACTAACCCACAACGGACTGAATGGTAGTCTTAGTGTTTAAAATACTCTACCACTAACCCAATCTTCAAAACCCGAGGACCTTGCTGATGAAGCGGACGTTGAGAGGGAACGGAGGGAGTTGGCGGTCCGCGGGATAATAATAATAATAAAAGTATTTATTTCACAAAAACATAGCACTTTGCACTGTATACATGGTTGAAAGTATATTTACATAATGATGCATTAGTAGACTCTATCTTTTAAACTAGGACTAGCCTGTATCTTAAAAGATAGGGTTCAGCCAAATGAATTACTTTTATATGCACAACCAAACACAAGTGAAGACAGTGTGAATGATTTGTACTAACAGCCAACAAACAAAAAAAGTATAATCAAATAAAAAATAAAATGATAAAAAATAAATTATTAAAAAGTGTGGGAAGTGATTGGAGTGAGTGTGTGTGTGTGTGTGTGTGTGTCTTTGTGTGTGTGGGATGGGATCATGCTGGCTTGCAGGTTTAAACAGTGCCCTAATGAGGTAAAGTGTACAATGTTCAGGATAAGAACATTGTACACTTTCTTTACCTCATGAAGAATAGATCCTCATTTAGAAGTGTGATATACTGTCAATATTTTTATACGTGCGCCATCTGGATTAGCTGCACTCGGCAGACATTAAACGTCCTTCGTGTACAATAAAAAATGCTTTAAGGATGTTCTTGGGGCTGCCGAGATGCTGTAGTGCGTCTGGCATGTTCATGGAGGCACGGATTGATGACTTTCATGCCAAGCGAGCGACCTCCATTTTGCACCGTATCCGAATAAGCTCCAACGACCGACGTTCCTTTACGTAGACACTGGATAGCACTCCATGTGACTTTCTGATTTATTATGTGTTTTTATTTTTGTGTTTTACTAACATAGTTCTTAAGTGCCTGCGAACACGGATATGAATGTTCATATTGTTTATATTATTCTTTATTTTATTATTATTTAAAACAGGTCGTAGCGGTGTTCGGGTCAGCTCAAATGGCAGCTTCTCGGCTCATCAACCTCCAGAAACACCGGATAGCCCAATGTCGTGCTGTCCAGATTAACATCCTGGGCGAGGAGTGCGTACCAGTCCAGGTGGATGGCGAAGCCTGGCTGCAGCCCCCCGGATGTGTCAGGATCATACACAAGAATAGGGCGCAGATGCTGTGCCGCTCCCGAGCGCTTGAAACGAGTCTTAGGTTAGTGAAGTTTAGGTCAGTGGTAAATGTATTTATTTTTGATATTGAGTAGAGCAAAGTAGTAAGTCAATTCACTCTAAAGAAGATTTAGAATCGGTTTTCTAGAAACTGAACTGGTATTGGAATAATTATTATTAATTATTACAGCATGAGAATAACAAAAATACTCGCTGTTTGAATTTCGAATTATTGCTCTCAAGGCTTGTTTCTAAGTACATACGTTCAATAAGGCGGCGTTTCCACAAAAGATGAGCGAGGATGTGAGCGAGGGATGTGTTTATTAAAAACCAATAGCATCGCATCCGTCGCTACTAAAGATGGGTAACTCAGGAGAGATAGATAAGAAAGATATGAATCAATCCGTTTCCATCAATCACTCTTTGTATCCTTTCCATCCGAATGTATCAGTGTATCTTTACAACTCATTCACCCGGGCGTCTTTTTCTATCCGTCTCGTTACCGTATTAGCTAACGCACATCTATGCACTCGTTCTTTTGGGAGCCACGCGGAACAGCGAGAGCTATTGACACAAAAGGATATTTGGGAGGTATGCGGTACAGAGAGTAAAGTACCGCAAACCCCCATAGAAAAGGGAGGATCCTCCGCCCAGGCGGTTTTTGTGCCTGGGGGCGACTGCCCGATAGTTCATATTTGGGTGGATGTATATGTTCAAATCGCATGGTAAACTCTGCTTGCGCGATTTAGGATTTTTTTAGTTGGCCGCCAGTTGGATAAATGGCGTCGCGGTTCTTTTTGTTGCGATGCAGATTTGTTTCGTTGATTTTTCTTGTGGCGGCATTGATGCCGCTACAGATATAAAGATACAAAAGAGTGATACATATCTATATTGCTTTAAATATTAACGAAGAAGATAGGGTCTTTATTCATTTCTTAATGCCATGCCTGTTTAGCAATGCCTATCCAAGGGTAGAAACAAGCCCATAGAAATTTGCTTAAACTTCCTTTCATATCAAATTATTTCGATATCTCGCGCATTTTATTGTTACCGCATCATTCAGAACTTGGGACGAGAAGCAGCAGCTCAAAGCGCATGCGCTGGCCGGGTCCGGCGCGGGCGGCGGTCCGGGAAGTCCTCGTGTCGCTCTGACACCAGCTGAGAGCGCTCAACTGCTAGCGTTGTTGGATGACGTAAATACGCTGGTCAAACATGTAAGTACCGATATTGTAAGAATAAAGACAGAAATATTATTTACTAGCTGACCCGCGCAACGTCGTCTGCATAACATTTTTCATTACTGCTCTGCTCCTATTGGTCTTAGCGTGATGATATATAGCCTATAGCCTTTCTCGATAAATGGGCTATCTAACACTGAAAGAATTTTTAAAATCGGAGCAGTAGTTCCTGAGATTAGCGCGTCCAACCAAACAAAGAAACAAACAAATTCTTCTGCTTTATAATATTATAGTATAGATATGGGAAGATATAGAAGTTTAACGTGACGTAAACTACTCTTCAATCTGTCGAAATCACAAAAAAAAATACTTTGATAAATCAAGGTATCATAAGTTTATACTAATTTTCGTCTTTGTCTTGTACCATTACAACGTGATTTGAAATATCCTCTAGACTGTACATACACCGCAAAGCCTACAATTATTATTTACTAGGTGATGCCGGTGGATTCGCCCGCTTGACAAATTATATACTAAAATCTTCCTCGAAAACCAGCCTATCCATTGGTGAAAACAGCATGAAAAACGGTGTAGCAGTTTTTGAGATTATCGCAAACAGACAGACAGACGCGGCGGAGGACTTTGTTTTATAATATTTACTAGATGATGCCCGCGGCTTCGCCCGCTAGCCAAATTATGTATAAACCTTCCTCGAGAACCATTCTAACCATTGGTGAAAACAGCATGAAAATCGGTGCAGTAGTTTTTGAGTTTATCGTGACAGACGCGGCGGAGGACTTTGTTTTATAATTTGTAGAGATTATTTATATTTAATTAGTTCGAGATATTAAGTTGGAGATCAAATAAAAATTGACGAAAATTTAGACTTTACTTCACAACCGATCCGGCTCGATGGACCTAAAAGTTAGTCCTTCGAGTCGCATCCTTTCCAACCTATACGGCCTGAAATAGTTTGTCGTACTTCAAGCTCATTTAAAAATAGAATCTTTATTTGAAATCTTCTATCTCAGGTAAAACTGTCATGTATAAGCGAGACGTCAGCCTGCGGCGGTGTTTCTCTAGGCGTGTCGCTAGCGCGTCGCGTCGCCGCTCACGCTGACGCGCTACAGGACGCCGACGGCAAGCTGCTGCCGGCGCCGCAGCTGCGGAGACTGCTGGCTACACTGGTAAGTGTCAGAACAACTCTTCCATCGCGTATAGAGGTTAGGAAAAGTACCGCAACGTCCTTTGAACAAGGATTTTGTGTCTGGTGGGCAACTTACCCCATAATTGTTGTCCGACTGTAGTATCTGTTCGTTAATAACGCGGATTTCAACTTGAACTGGCAATTTCATTTTAGCAACAATCAATGTCAAATCAGGTAAAAAAGAGGCTTGCTTTTTGTAGAAACTGCGATTTTGATTAAGATACAAACATTGTTAAAAATTGAGAAAGTAATGTTCGGGGCTGCTTACAAACATTGTTAAAAAAAGAGAAACTCATGTACGGCTTCTGATTTCAGCCTTAAACTTATACTTTTGCATAGCAAGAAGTTCGATTACCCCTGATTTTCTTCATCTGTTATACCAGTTTAGCAGATTTTGCTAACATCTGACCGTGTTTACTTAGGTGGAGAGCTGTCACGAGCTGGTAGAGAGCGGCGGTATTACCGGCGCAGGCGCAGGTGCCGCCGCATCGCTGCGCGCGCATCTCTCAAGGGCCACTCTGCACGATGGATACGCATTCTTACACACTGACGAGGTATATTTGAACACTTCTTTCACTTCATTAATTTTATTACTTAACGTAACAAGTTTTATTGAAGAGGCTTTAAGCAAGATGACCATTTTTTGGGACGTTTCCACTTGAATGTTTAGATACCAAGACAAGCTGCTTGCATCATGCATTAGAGCTGTCATTCACTGCAATTTTGTTTTCAGCCGGTTATAATATTTTATACTAAAAATTTCCAATGATTTTCGAATATACAGAATGAATTTTTAGTTTTCATAAAAATCGGGCCCGAGACAACTTTGAGTATTTTTCGCTAATCCTCATAGTTTCGGATTTGGCCATCCACGCAACATGGAAAAGTCACCCTGTATATCAGCATGACTGGCTTTCTAGGTATTGTAACATGAACGCACATAGCTTTAAAATAAAACATGATTTAGCCGTATTAACTAACGGTGCTTTATTTCACGCTCTTTCCCCAGTTCGAATCGCCCGTTAGAATCCCCAAACCTTATCGTAGACTTTCATTAGATGGGATCCGACTGTATTCTTACTTCTAGTTCTTATCAAGACCTACGACTGGAAGCAAAACAAAGATTGCAATAACATAGTAATTTCGAATCTACTTCAACCTTTATACGAAGACTCAAGAAGAAATGCTTTAAGATCAACGAAGAACAAAGTTGATGTTGCTGTTTTACGAATTTGACACTGTTCAAAATAGTTCTGATTTTCTAAATAGAGCTATCTATCTAACATTTTGCAGTAAAAATTATTCTATGCTACCCATACACTAGATGACAAGCATCATTTGTCCCTTTAGCACCCTCTCTTAAAAACCGCATGCATCCAAAACTAACCACCCGAGACCCTCAGTCGCAACACAACTATAACCCCAGTCATTTCATTAGTCCCTTTCACCTGGTCCTTAGGTCCAGAAGAAGGGCAGTCGCTGGCTGAGAGGGCGCCGAAGCGTCTCCGAAGGACCAACACCAACATACACCGCTGCGCAAGTCCGATGCTGGGGAGTCAAGGAGGTTCAGAACTGGTTGGAGTCACTCCAGCTTAACGAGTACTCTGAGGCGTTTGCGAAACATGACATCACTGGAAGAGAGCTCCTGTCTCTAGCCAGGAGGGACCTCAAGGACCTTGGAGTCACCAAGGTAGGGCACGTCAAGAGGATCCTGCAAGCCGTCAAAGAGCTCCAGTGACGAAGGCGTGGCCGCTCCGAAGGGGATGGCCTTGCTTAACTACGCGAAAATTGAATCTGATTTTTCTTCCATATATAAACTTTTTTTCTAGATTATAGAACTCTTATTCTAAATAGCTATTATGAAATCTATATAAACAGAATTTTACGCAATATATTTTTCGTCTATAATGAAATAATCAATTTATAATAAGATAACTATTTCTAATATTATGTATTCAATGTCCCAAAAATATGTTACACGATCCCACTTAGGTATAGCGACGATATAAAAAAACTATGACTTATTGGAAATGAAAGAAAAATCAGAACATCGATTTTAAAAGGTGGAGCTTTGACCCCTTTATTGTATCACTATGTGTATGATATGCGTCACTTATAGACAGTATTGTCATAGTCGTAGGGGAATGGAATGATCTTTTCTTATCCGCCTCTTAATGTCAAATACGGTCAGAAAATTGTGAGAAAGATGAGCAATCTTGCGACCAGTCATTATGTGCGTTGTAGTCGTCCACGCCACAGGTTTACCTTCAGCACTAAACCCAATAAAAGTTACAAATATAGACCGCACATTCGCTGTTTGTGTCTAAACAGACTATGCTAAAGATACGCGACTGAAGATCGGCATGATTACCGGCCATATTATGCTGAAGTTACGTTGCGTTATAGCGAACAGCCGAACTTCGGTCGGCCGTAAGTTCAGCAGCAATTCCGCGGCATGTATTCTATAGAGCACACATTGTACGCGACTGAAGTTCGGATCAATTGCCGACAAAGATCCGGGGCGGGGAGCAATAGCAGAGGCAGGTATGCCCATGCACCGCGTGTCCGCCCGTTGTGTTTATTTCGCCTCTGGCTGAACACGATATACGTGCTTTGTTGTGTCATTAAAAACAGGTACCTACACCTTGTTTGATTCAGAAAAGTTAAGTATCGCGGTTTAGTCGCGACTGTGTTTATGGATCAATCATCTGTCTGTCTCAATGAGCGTCTGTCTGTCCGCCTGTTTAGATAATACGACAAGACGCTGCGACAGCGCTCGAGACGCTGATATGCAAAGTTGCGCTACTGAATTTCCGCCGCGCAAGTTCGGCACTTATGGTGTGTATCAGCTGAATACGTTGGAACGTAAAATCAGCCGCGGAACTTCGGTCACGTACCTTCGGCGTAGTATGTTCAGACACTTTCTCTTTCTATAAAGTACTCAGTTTTGGGACGTTAATGTGTTATTTTGCTCAATCCATTCCTCTATGGCAATAGTGAACTCGAATACACTCGAAAAGCAATTGAGATCGAATCGGATTCGATGCATGTGACAGCTTTTAAGTTGAATTTCCAACAAACTTCGTATTTGTAATTAAGGATGACCGATTGTAAAATTGGAATCGAAATTCTAACTATGATAAAACTTAGAGTGGCAATCTACATTATTATAATAATATTGAAAGATT
Organism: Ceramica pisi; assembly: GCA_963859965.1. Taxonomy (NCBI): domain Eukaryota; kingdom Metazoa; phylum Arthropoda; class Insecta; order Lepidoptera; family Noctuidae; genus Ceramica; species Ceramica pisi. The sequence goes on from OY982530.1 coordinate 5,134,616, forward strand.
CTATTTTGAATAATTTTACCAGCCAAAAGAAAACATTAAAATTTTATAATCTTCTAAATACAACTTCAAGATAAGGATTCTTTAGTCAAAAAAACTTTCTTCAATAGTTCAAGCTTCTATCATCGAATATTTCTACCTCTGACTCTTCATATATTGCTTTAAAACTGCAGTCAGTTGTGAACTAAATAACGAATTTGTCAAATAACTTCCATTTAAAATTACATTTGACTTTTACGTAATGCCACTCTGGTCGATATATTTACTGGATTTGGAATAAAGTAATGTTATAACTAAATTAATGGATAAATACTATTTCAGTCAAAACTATTGATATTTGTGTCGTACCGTAGTATATTATGGTTATGACAAAAAAAGTCGTTTAAAAGTAAGGGAAAAATATACATAAGGTACGAAAAACTGTAGGTCTGACGAGCCATGGAAAGGTACGAAAACGGACGTTATCTAGGACAAAAATAAATACTTCTTACAAAGAAAGATGGCTCTTTACACAATCAATATACACTGAAATAAAACGATTAACTAAGAATTGGGAACAGACTGCGCGAATTTATTAGCAAAAGGTCAATATTTACGAATTATCCGATTTTAAATTTTCCTATTGAGTACCTATTTACGACAAAATTATTTTCTAAACCAATGTTGAACATACAATTTTTAAAACATAATTTCGTCCCGTATGAGTATATAGTCCCTAAACAGAGTGTATCTCTAAATGCTGCCAAAATTGCCTTCCAAGACTAAAAGATTTTTCTTGAATTGTTGTTGAAATTGTTTATCTACATTTTATTGGAACAACGAATTATTGCACTGTTTGGCTAAAATACTTTACCCGTTTTGATCCGGAAAAGACTGCTAGTAAACACTGTCGAATCAATAACTGTTTTTAAGTACCTACCTTAATGTACAGACTGCCAGCACATCCAGATACCCGATACTGTCAAATTTTCCCAATCAACTTTAGTGATGATGTTGAAAATCTAGTTACATTACTCAAACTCGGAAAGTAGGCCTGAAATTACCTGAGGAGCGGGTTGAAAGTATTACTTTGCAGCACTAGGGGGAATCATTTTCAACTGTAAGACGTCAAATTATAAAAAAAAAAAACAATTATGAAAATGTTATGGCTGAATAGCTGGCCGGTAACAGAAAAAAAAGAAAAAACAAAATAGTCGAGATACTAAATTCTAAAAAACAAAGAAACGTTAAATACTTTTGTATAGCAGAGATTTGTTTTAACACGATGAGTTTATCAGATTCAGATTCGTGTTATGTGTATTTTTACTTTCCTTGTATTCGTGATGAAAAGCACCGTGTTCACCTCGGGTGAAAGACTTAGATTTTAGTCCCTCAACTATTGGCCAAACGCCGTCTCGGGACTAAATGAATTACTTTCATCCCTGGATAACAATGTTCTATTGAGAAATTTTACAAATTGTTGTAACTTGATCAGCTGGCATCTGTACCTGGTATCATTTTGGCATTTAGCATTTAGGCAGTTTATGTCCTGACCACATCTCCACCCCAAATATCTTTTTATAAAAATTTGAGAGAAAATAATAAAAGATTTCTTACTGACTGCCAGAAGCAAGTAACTTATCAAATTTAAAAAGAACCGTACGATGAAGTACTTGAAAATGACAGTCAGTTGGGGCTTTTGTTCCTTAAATAAAAATATATACATAGTGTAGCCATTCAATATTTACCATAAATATATTAATAGTAGCAGAGTACTGTAATACCAAAACCAATATAAATAATCGTATAGAGGACTTGCAGTAAAGGTTTTTTTTATCATTTTGTCCTCTAGTTTATTCTGCAAATTTTTCAAAAGTCCGAAGGCAGGATTAGTTATGTTAAGACGTTAGCAAATTTTTATAGAACAGGTTTTCTTTTATTTCTATTCGATTTCATAGTTTTCTTATATAAATCTATGCCTATATTGATTAAACACTGCAAGTCCTATTTTCAGCATTTATTCAGCACCAAATAAAAACCAATATAATGCACAAAATTGTAAGTGTTCGCGTAGCAGTTAGAAGTAAAAATATAGCATAGAATAATTATTTTATCGGTACGCCATAGTACAAGCCTTGAATAAAATGTATACCAAAGATATTTTGAGTTAAAGTGTATCGGCTATCATTGCCCAATATTACCAATCACGCTTCATTTCTAGAACAGTTTTTAGCAATAACACTGAGTACCTAAACCTGGGATATATCATAGATGCGTTCAATGTCGACGATTAGACGGTTATAGCTGTATAGGATATTAAAGATGCCACTATAACGTGACTGTTTAGAATAGGTGCGTACAATTAGACTATGGGGTGGGTAAGAGAGCGCACCTTAATGGTGGTCGAGTAGAGTAGACAGTCGCTACATTGTTAGGTGGCTTATTCTTAATTCAAAATTCTAAATAATACGAAGCAATCTCATCACGTCTGTGTGAACTATGACAGACAACCTACTTTTAAATAACTGTTATAAGACTATCTATAAAATGTGATCTCTTATAATTTTATTTATATCTCTTAGATAAATACGATCGCGTGGGATGAATGTATATTTTTCAGTTAATCGACAACAACATAAAAAATAGGCCGTTTACAATCTTGTTGATTTCTTTATATGATTATTGAGTTGCCAAAACACGTATTTAAAAAACAATAGGTATATTTAAAAATAGCTGCTAATTGGGTATTATTTTATTTTTGTTTGTGAGTAATGAGGCCTAAATTTAATTTCAGTAATCATTCATTCCACGCATCGCCTCTCCTTATATGATCTGCCTTATAAATGTTTTTTATAAAATGTATCTCTACAGAGTATCCAGTCTATGTACTAGTGTACATGAACGTGTGTCGTCTATACATACTTGTATTTATATTGAATATTTATAATAGTTTTGTAAACTCGAACTTAATACTAAACTAGTAAATATTTCCGCCGTGGACTAAACGGATCGTTTAATGCCTTAGATGATTTAGGATTATTCGAAATAATAAATATACCTACTTTTAAAAATAGATGATGCGTTATTGTGCGAAATTTAAGACCGGAAAATTTGTTGGCGATGGAATGTCGTTTCAACGGCTCCAGTAAAACCGGATGTGCTAAGCATCGCATAAAAATGTATCCTTATATTACTTATTCATGGTAATTATCCAAAGTGTAGATTTATATTGTTGAATTAATGATTTCATCTACATAATATGTTCACAATATTTTCTTCTATTAAAATCCCAAATCGTAACCACTCGGTAAATTTTATCGAAATGATATTATTCGAAGTTATTAATAAACATGTAATTGAAAAATAACTGTTGTACTTTCATTATTTGTAAGTGTTTTTATATTTCAAGTAAATAAATTTAATGTGGAGTTTTACATCTGGTATGAGAATTGATGTTTGATGATATTTCATTTTTACATTACATATTTCAATTGCTGTGAATTTTTAAATAATTATAGTTGGTACTTTCAGTGTTTATGTATCGTTTTTGCATAGTTGTCGTTTTCTGGGGTCAGTTAAGTCAAGAACCAGTTTCTACCTACCTATATATTATGCAAAAAAAATATTTTGGCAATATTCTGATCCGATCGATAAAAAAATATTTTTTCTGAAATCACAGTCACCTTATTATAGCAATTTACTTCCATCTTTCTGCTACATTCTGTCTTCAGAAAACGCCAAAACGATAAATTCTAAAAGTTTTCCTTATAAATGTAATCATATCAATATGTTTAAGTCAGTTTTAATAAAGCTGTCGTTATAATTATAATAATTCTTTATAAACTATTTTACGATTTCAATTAAGCAATAAGCATCGATTTTTCGCTTCGATTTTTCTACTTAGATGTTGTAATTATTTTGTTTTGATTTTGGCAGCAATAATAAAATTATAATTGGGAAAATTGGAGACAATGCCATAAAAAGACAATTCTTAAGTTAAGTCATAGTTTTCTTTCTTTTCATATTCGGGCATAATTATTCGGTGGTATTTGGCCGAAACTGCGCAATCTTACCCGACCTTGCGAACCGTAAAAGATCTTTTAATTTTATCTTACCGTGCGATGAATGGCCATGTCTTCCGATTCGGGGCTTCCAATTGAAAAAGCAATAGCTTCAATTGTTGTAATTTGTGAGATGTAAGCAATCATTATGTGCGTTATTCGTAAAAGGTAAAAATGTCGAAGTAATAATCGATCGACAAGTAAGTATTTGATTTTATGAATTCGTTTGTTAAGTCGAAAATGGTTGCTAGCCAAAATTAAAACAATTATTTATATTTAAGTTATCTAGTCACTGTATCGGTATGTTCCTGTTGCAAGTTGTGAGAAAAAATGTACACAGTGTTGTCTAAGTATTAGTTGTCTAAATTGATTTAAATTGTTATAGCTATAGTGTGATTTGTTTGTGCTATACTAGCTCTGTTTCATGATAAATTTTATAATACTTAACAAAAAAAAATCTAATTCAACATTACTAAAAATGTTCTTTCTTTCTAAAACACCAGTTAATTAATAAAATTCCTGCGCTGTTAAAATAAATCTCCTGTTACTAATTAACGACATGTACCTCATTATAAAGTTTATCATGAAACCGTTGTAATACTCATTTAGATATAATTTGCATAATAATGGATTGTATACGAACGGCATCAATTAGGCAAAGCAAGACCATATTTTTTTGTTTAATTAATTACAATACGGTTTGGTTTCATTTTAATTTATTTTTGTTCTATTTTTGGTAGGTAAGAATGTGTTAATGGATTATGTTTGTAACAGATTTTATGGTAATGTCAAAAGAGACATTTACCTTAAGACTTTTCATTATGAAAAAGTTAAAAGAAAATATACTCATCTTGCAGTAACTCTAGTTTGCGTTTTTGTATGAAGTTAATTGCTTATTTTTGTATTTACTTTAGTTTTATAAAGTTTTGCTCAATGTATTTTAAGTTAATTTATTAAAATAATTGTTTCATTGATCAACATTGTTGTGGTTTGTTTGTTTTATAAGAAAGTGATTGCTGCACATCAGTGTCGAGTTGTACAATTTTGCTAATCTTCATTTATTCTTCCACTTCTAGATTCCTTGGTAATTAAAAAAAAAAAATTAATGAAATATAAAAATGTTCTAACTACTTATAAAAAAAATATGAACGTTAAAACGTGAACGTGAAAACAATGTCAACTGGTATGTCCATCAAAATGAGCATCATTAGCCGACCAAGTTAAATAAGACGTATGTTATGACTCAGTACTGACGTCATCTGCAAAGGATAACCTTGATATCTGGAAAGGGACAGAGCACTCCCCAAAATGTTTTCTCACAACACCGGATGTTCTTTTAACATTTGAAGAGAGAATATCAATTACGCCAGAAGGCAATAGTGATCATATTTGAAGTAAGTAAAGCTGGTCCATTTTACAAACACGTCACCGTGTCGGTGTAAGCTTAGGCGTGTGTTCCAGAATATAACCCAGCATACTGACCAGTGCGTTGACGTCATAAATTGACGCCATATTGAGACTAATATTTAATTTTGTGCTCGTTTACAACAATTTTGATCCATTAATTATTATTAGTTTCTGTATCAAAATTCCTCAAAGTCTAATGCACAATCACCCGTTTGATATACTATTATATACTTCACACTTGTCTCACCAGTACAATATTATGGTGTCGGATTCATGACGTCATGAGCACTGGCCAGTATACTGGGTTATATTTCGGAACGCACACCAGGTGAAGTAAACATGAAGTGAGCTGTCAATCCATAAATAAAATGGAATGACAGGTCACTTCTTGCTCACTTCACCTAAGTTTTAAACGGAGAGATATTGACATAACAGACGAGCTTAAAATAGTCCTGCTGATTACTTCAAACTCGCTCCACCTGTTCCCACGGAGAAATGTTTAAGAAATAATCTGTCTGTTCTTTGATATGAGTCCATTTTGATATGAGCTAAGACGAAGAAGAAGTTCATAACAAACCCTTCTGAGATGCTAAACGGGAACCTGATTGGCTTTCCTTTCAATTATCTCAGGCTGCCTTTTTACCAGAGATGTGCGAGGATCCGTAGCGAAATATGTGTTTGATAAGAACCAATAGAACCGCTTCATTTACATAGTCTCCCTCAGCGGAAGCGATTGACCGGTATTTTGCGCGAGCGCGTGTGGAAACGCATCCTTATAGTCTTGGTCAGCTTTTCAGTAGTTACCAGCACATTAAGCTACCCGAAACTATCAAATTTTACTAATCAACCTTGAACCTTATTCCTTTACTTATAAAATTGACGATGTATTGAAGAAATGTGACAGATTGTTTTAGCGTGATGTGCTGGTGACTGTATAATATAGTAGGTACCTAGTTGATGATGATGCTCATTCCAAAACCAAGTTTTACACCTATTATATTTTCAGTTGATGTGCAACCTCCACTGTTCTGTGACATGTTTACGGGAGATTTAGTGTGGATCAGAAATACTTTTTGAAGTTATTGTAACTCTTCTGAGTTCTGAATATTTTCTCTCAATATTTATATTTGGGAATTCAATAAATTATACTGTTACTCATAATTTGTTGGTTTTATTGTAAGTACCTACCTACGTATTCCAGAACCTTTTGAAAGTACCTACCTACGTATTCCAGAACCTTTTGAAAGCCAGAGCTTAAAGCCCAGGGTCGCCGAATTTGTTCGAAAGAGTCACCGCGGTCCTGGAACGCACATGGAACACGCAGAAGCAACATGGATTGGAGTCTGACACTCCCTTCCGCTCCACCCAGAGCGGAAGAAGTCATTTGATGATTTCTCATCCTAAAAAAATCGGCCAAATGCGAGTCGGACTCGCGCACGAAGTGTTCCGTGCCATAACTATCATCATTACATATTATAAAACAGTCTTTCAATTGGCGTCTGTCTGTCTGTCTAACTCAAAAACTACTGCACCGATTTTCATGTTATTTTCACCAATGGATAGAGTGGTTCTCGAGGAAGGTTTTAGAACATAATTCGTCAAGCGGGCGAAGCCGCGGGCATCAGCTAGTTATACATAAAAACGACAAAAAATCACGGTTGTTATATGGGAGCCCCCTTAAATATTTATTTTATTCTGTTTCTCAGTATTTGTTGTTATAGCGGCAAAAAAATACATCATCTGTAAAAATCTCAACCATCTAACTATCATAGTTCATGGGATACAGCCTGGTGACAGACGGACAGCAGAGGCCCCTAACGGAACCCTAAAAAGAGCATAAACGCATCGGCGTACCCTCCGTGTCTGTTTTGACTGCTCGGCCACAGTGGAGAACTTAGGTGGAGAGGTAGCATGAATTGAACTGCCATTCCATGTTATTTGTATGGATTGACAGCTCACTTCGTGTTTACTTCACCTAAGCTTACACGGTGAGATGTTTACAGCAGTGTGATTCTGCCGGTCGATTCTGTAAAGATGTCGAAGTGACCACTTTGGCGAAGTGAAAGACAAATGAGCTGTCAAACAATACAAATAAGATGGAATGACAGCTCACTTGCCGTTCACTCCACCTAAGTGAACACGGTGAGATCTCGACAGAATAGACCGGCAGTAAACATGTCGAAGTGATGGCTTGGGTATAGTGATCACAAAGTGAACTGTCAATATCCAAGCAATCAAGATTGAATGACAGCTTACTTCGTGTTTACTTCACCTAAGCTTACACGGTGAGATGTTTACAGCAGTGTGATTCTGTAAACATGTCGAAGTGAAGGCTTGGGTGTAGTGATCACAAAGTGAGCTGTCAATATCCAAGCAATCAAGATGGATTGACAGCTCACTTCGTGTTTACTTCACCTAAGCTTACACGGTGAGATGTTTACAGCAGTGTGATTCTGCCGGTCGATTCTGTAAAGATGTCGAAGTGACCACTTTGGCGAAGTGAAAGACAAATGAGCTGTCAAACAATACAAATAAGATGGAATGACAGCTCACTTGCCGTTCACTCCACCTAAGTGAACACGGTGAGATCTCGACAGAATAGACCGGCAGTAAACATGTCGAAGTGATGGCTTGGGTATAGTGATCACAAAGTGAACTGTCAATATCCAAGCAATCAAGATTGAATGACAGCTTACTTCGTGTTTACTTCACCTAAGCTTACACGGTGAGATGTTTACAGCAGTGTGATTCTGTAAACATGTCGAAGCGAAAGCTTGGGTGAAGTGATCACGAAGTGAGCTGTCAATCCAAGTAATCAAGATGGAATGACAGCTCACTCTGTGATCACTTCACCCAAGCCATCACTTCGGCATGTTTACAGAATCGACCCAGCTACTGCTGCGCTACTTCTAGAACTACGTGAACTGCTATCACGGTACCAGAAATTAAGAGGTTCTAGACGCACTTTTTTTTCATATTTGCCTAGAAGTTTTGACCCTATCCCCTGGACTAGGTGGTAGTTCGGTCATTTGTTAGGACCTGTATTTAAGGGGGTTGTGTTCGGTCATTTGTTGTACTTGTACTGGTACAATATTTGCCGAGTGCCAGTACTATTTAGATGATTCGGAAGAGAAAGTGTGACAATATCTGAGGATGTGGTGCATGAACAACTAGTTATGTGTGTGTGAAGTGTATTTTGAAGCGTGTGGTCTGTAATTGTGTATGAAGATTGTGTAAGTGATGATGATTGTTAGGGTTATGAAACAAAGGTAATAAGATTTTCAGTTTCCAAGTCATCTAATTCCAATAACCACCCTTTTACCGCAACTATTGCATCGTATGAGCTTAGTTTAATTAAGTTGGTTAAACTGGCATTCTATTAGCTAAGGCGATTGTCGAAATTTAAAAACACAAGGATTGGTTCGTTTGTGAGTCCATACATTTACGACGCATGGACTTTCGCCTCTGCCACGCTACCACTGCAGTGCTATTTTATAAACCTCTCACCGTGTTAGGTTAGGTGAAGTGAACATGACGTGAGCTGTCACGCTGCTTTACTTCTTCCTCACTCCACCTAATTACACGGTTGAGACCACAGATATAGATTACCTAGATAACGCAAGTATCACGATCTGTATGAAAACCAAGCGTGCCATTTTTGGCTACCTACTATAAGACGTCACAAGCACTATTTAGTGATGGGAAAATCAAATCGATTCAAAGACTCCGCTCACCTCGCCCTACCCCCCGCCTTGCACCACGCTCACCCAGCCGACGACGTCCGACTAGCGCTATACACCGATGCTGCAGACTGAGCGCGAAAGTGGCCACCACAGTACATTATACTATACTGAAAGTGGCCACTTACGATGGCACGCGAAGTGGTTGCTCTTGCGTTATCTAGGTCTATCTATATCTGTGGTTGAGACACAGAAGGTGTAGACCGGCTGATAGAATGTCAAATGTCTAGAGCAGAGATGGAGTTGGGAGTGTCATGCTCACTCGAAAACCTAGCTAATGGTGGCGTGTGGCTCCGGAACACAAAGGGCAATGAAGGAACATGGATGGGTTTTAGTCAGTAGAAGTCTGACACTCCCTCCCGCTACACCCAGAGCGGGAGGAGTCATTGGATGATTTCCCATCCCTAAAAAAAAAAAAAAAAAAAAAAATGGTGGCGTAGTATGCGTTGGATCTTTTTCTTAGGATTAGCTGTATTCAAAATGGTTGAGACGAATGGGCCTGGCGCATGCGTCATGTTCGTAAACGGGCGCCGTCGGTTGGGACTGGTCATTTCTCTGCTGCTATGGTTTATTTTAATTATTTCTTTGAATTGTCCCTTTTTATTTCGGTCGTATATTTATCATGCTCGTCTTTTACATCGCTCTCACATGTATGTCGGTATAATTTCAACGCGATGTAGCAAGACTTTGTAACATTTTTTTTTTTTTAAAGTTTGTACGTGGAATTTCTTGCACGTTCTTCTCCATAGAGATCTACGCTTTGGAACGTGCAAATAGCTTCACATTTTTGGACTGACCGACATTGACAATTCAAAAGTGCCTGTAAAATGGTTTAATTTAAATAAATGCTTGAGTTTTGAGTTTTTGAGTTTTGGAGAACATTTTTTGGTGCTCTTGCCATTTTCAATAAAAAAATAATAATGTAGCCATAACGTGCCACAAAACAATCTTGCCTTGGCGATTCAGTGGACAAAAAATAACGTTAGATGCTATTTGCTCTTTGTTTTCCTTCAAATAAAAGGAAAACAAAGAGCTAAAGGAGCTAGAGGAGCTCGTGGCTAAATAGTCACAGCCGCACAGGTCGATCTTCAAGGTTAAGCAACGCTTGCCGAGGTTGGTCTGTGGATGGGTGACCATCTTAACATACCGAGTTTCCTCCGTGCCTCGGAAAGCACGTTAAGCTGTTGGTCCCGGCTGCCGATCTTTGGCAGGATATTCAGAAGTCAGGAAATCTGACACCAGTCTTGCCAAGGAGTATCGTGTTACCCAGTTAATGGGTTGTGGAGGTCTGGTAGGTAGCCGCTCCACGTAAGATACTGGTATTCAGCTGAATCCGGTTTGACTGGAAGCCGACCCCAATATAGTTGGGAAAAAGCTAGGCAGATGATGTTTTCCTTCAAATAAAACTAAACATCTGTTGTACCTATTAGCGGTATTTAGCAGCCACAGAAATCATAGGTACTGAACTTTAACTTTCATCAAGATGCTAAGTAATCTTGTATAGACGTGCGTGCCATAGGTTCGCCATCCCAGGTCTAGAGCGTCTGGCTTTATAAAAACTGTGAAAAGGCACTTTACCTCAATGACCAAGCAATGTCATAATGCTAAGAGCCATCACTCCATGCTCAAATAGCCATGTTTTACTGTCCTCTCAGAACCATGGAGTTATTGTTAAGTCATGAAAAAAACAGACGCCTTTTATGACTGGATTTACTCTCGTAATGGACTATAAAATGTCCGCGATTCAAACAAAAAGATTAAAGAAATAAATTATCAGATTACGGCTTTAATGCTTTTGTTTTATGAGTAGGTACTGTAACCCATGATTTTTTTTTTTTGGCCTTTTGAACACTCAAAAGCTCAAATATCAGATTCACTCGTTATATTATACCGCGTGTATCTGACATCGACGCACAAACGATTTCCATGGGTCCGGGGCATGATTCTGGACACCCTAGACTTAGAATTTTTCGTCGGCTTTTTTCTCATTTTTTCATTTTTTTTCAAGGGTTCATTTACTTTAGACTGCTCATAATCGTTATTCTGACCTAACCCAATGAGATTTTTGATAAAAAAATAATTAATTAACTACTTTCACTAAAAAGAGCAATCTGAATAAAACCACAAATAGATATCAGCTCAGCTGAGCTGGTACCTATTTGTGGTACTCTTGAAAAAAATGAGAAAAGGACCGACGAAAAATTCCAACACTGGGGTGTCCAGAATCATGCCCTGGACCCATGGAAATCGTTTGTGCGTCGATGTCAGATACACGCGGTATACACATAAAACGAGCGAATCTGACAGCAGTCTTGCCAAGCTAGGCAGTCTATACCTGTACCAAAACCCATCAAAATCGATTCAGCTATTTAAGCGTGCAAGCGTAACAAACAAAAGATATTGAGTATTGAGTATTGAACAAAGTCATTTTCGCATTATGATATCTGTTTTTTTATTTGATATTGGTTTGCTCTTTCCTAGAGTCTATGTCAGAGATAACAGAGACAAAGTTTACGATGGAGCGAGCTTACAGAAGTAGCCTGTTCACTCTAACTTTGACAAGATTAGGAAAGACATAAGTTAACCGCACACGCATATCCCACGTATTTTCCCGTCCCGTAGGAATTTCGGGAAATCCTCTTGAATTGTAGGGAAGCTACATGTCTTTCAGATTTCTACGTCCAGTAGTTTTGGCTGTGCGTTGTACTCAGTCAGTCAATAACGCAAGTGTAATAACAGAATAACGTTGCCCCACACTAGGAATTTCTCCTGTATCGTGGGTGCGTTTACAAACATACAAACTCCACAAACAGCCAGACCCGGAAAAACTATCTGTAGGCCATACAAATATTTTTTCCGTGCGGGAATCGAACCCGCGACACGCAGCGCAGCAGTCAATCGCTCAACCACTGCGCCAACCGTGCCGTCAAACATTATGAACAACTTTTACTATCAGACCAACACTGAAATCACGAAAATATATATAAATGTGGTACAGGCACCGTAGGCGAGGGCCTGCGGACGGCGAGCGTTGGGTGCCTCGCTGTCCGATCAGAACCAGGCCCAGGTCGACGGCGCATTGTGTTCCACGCGCGCCTCAAAGAGATGTCAGCATAGTAGACGGGGCCCGCTAAGGCCAGTACCTGCCAGGGCTGCGAAATCTGTTCGAAAGAGTCAGCGCGGCAAAGGGCACTAGGAGGAACACGGATGGGTTTTAGTCAGACACTCCCTTCTGCTTCGCCAAAAGTGGGAGGAGTCATTTGATGATTTCCCATCCAAAAAAAAGGAGTACATCAGAGGAACAAGGACACTCCTCAAATAAAACAACAAAATATCGTATAACAGCTTTAATTCTTTCCAACGAATGACTCTTGCCCAACAAGTCCATCATTTCGGCAACTCCTGGGCCCTCCTCCAACCCACTGATGATTGACCGAAGCATCTTCATCAACGCAGGGAATTTCACATTGTTAGCAACTGAGAAACTCCTCAAACTCTCCTTTAGGGACCCTTGATCGAATTTTTCTAGACCTTCTAAGTTTTCGACCAGCTTTTTCAGCAGTTCCTGGTCGATTTTTGAGGTGTTCTTGGGTAAGATCCAGAGGAAACCGTATTTCTTTGAAGCTAATTCTTCTATCCTTGATATTCGTGAGACAGACCAATTAAGAACGCTTTTTACGTGGTCCTCTGTTAAGTTTAGTTGGTGATCAGGGTATGTTTTGGTGATTAAATCTTTTAGATCAGTTATTAAAGTTTTGGAGAGGTCTTTGTCGTTAAGTCTTCGCTTAAATTCGAGGCGGTTGCATTCTTCTAGCAGGTCGGGGTTTAGCCGGCTTGGGTGGGATGATATTTTGTCTGTCTGGAACTGTTATTAAAAAATATGGTGAAAATCTGTAGCTGTAGTAGATATTAGCTAGACTAAAAAATCTTCACTAACATTGTAAAGCTGAAGAGTTTATTTGTTTGTTTGATTGGTTGAACGCGCTAATCTCAGGAACTAATAATTCGAAAAATCGTTTATAAATTTTTGGATAGCCCATTTATCGAGGAAGGCTATAAGCCATATAGCATCACGCTACGACCAATAGGAAGGAGGCTTTAATGAAAAATGTGACGCAGACGAAGCTGCGCGGCGCGGCGGGTCAGTTAGAATTTAACTAAATTAATTTGCATACATCTGATGGAACTTGTATTCATGCGGGTAGCCCTACGCAATTTAGAACTTTAAGGGTGGATTCGAGAGTGCCTTTTAGTGTGACGGCCGCATTGGATTGGATAGTACCCTAGACAATAGGGTAATATATTAACATCGTGGTTGATTTCTATGACTAAAAAAATCTAATTAGTCCGTCATATTTTTACCGTCGTATTTTTTCTTACAAAAAATATTGACGAGCAGTGCGTTGAAAACTCGTATGGTATGTTATATTTAAGAACACTTTTTACAGAATAGTGACGTCACTAGGCCCCGCTCCTACCTCAGAAGCGTTTTATTTTTGTGTTTTTTTTTTATTGATTTGATAAAGGAAAAAATACGTGTCCCTGTCCAATATTTTTCGATACAATCTAACTGCCTATTGAAACTATATACCAGATAGGTACTTAAGATCAGCTGCAAATAAATGGTGCACTGTTACCTCTTCAGCCAAATCATTCATACTCTTGAGTCTGACCCCTGCACCTGGTACATGGTCGAATCCTCCTCCAGACAGCGTTATGTAGTTCACCAGCGCCAGAGGATACACTCCTGAAAAAAAACAAAATGAAAACTAATTTCACTACTACACAACGTTGTATACTATACAACGTGTAACACGAAAATCAAAAATCGCCTACCCCACACGTTTATGTGATTTTCTTGCGTTTCCAAAGTAAAAGCTATTCATAATGATGAGTACAGTGACCCATTAAGGGGCCATCTCCACAAGCGAGAGCATCGCGGCGATATTATCGTCCATGCCACTTATTTCTAAAACAACTCTATGAACGTGTCTCCACACGACGATATTATCGCGGCGATTCGATGTATGAAAAAACGTTACTCGCCGCGATTCTCTCGCTCGTGGGGACGGTCCCTTAGAGGTATAGAGTTTTCTTTTTACTTTTGGTAGGCACGCGTTTGACCACTATCTCACCGTATGGTAAGAGATGATGTGGTCTAAGATGATGATGTGCACGCTTGCCTAGAAGTAATCAATTCACTCTTGACTTAAAGACTACCAGGTTGTAGCTATCAGGAAACACAGACTCCGGAAGGGAATTCCACTCCTTTGCTGACTAATGAATTTGTTCCCAAAACGTTTTGGGCGTGTGGCTGGGATGTCCACCATGTACCGGTTGCGCATCGCCGTTCGTCTTGTGGTCCGATGATGGAATGGGCTTGGCGGAATTAAATTATGCAATGTATTTAGGGCAGACTTCAGGGCAGACATACCAATTTGGAATGAGAAAGGCAGCACTTGTATCGTGCTGCTAACAAAAAAAAACTTCATTTAGGCAACCATACTCGGACGTTCATGGAAACCTTTGAGACAGGCTCATGATTGAATCATCTATCATTGATGATGACTTTGCCTGACAATAGCTAACGTTAGCGTTTCATACAAAGATGTAAATCGTGCATAATTGAAGCAACTATCTATACTAATATTATAAAGCAGAAGAGTTTGTTTGTTTGTTTGGTTGAACGCGCTAATCTCAGGAACTACTGGTCCGATTTGAAAAAATCTTTCAATGTTAGATAGCCCATTTACCGAGGAAGGTTATAGGTTATATATCATCACGCTAAGACAAATAGGAGCGGAGCAGTAATGGAAAATGTGACGCAGACGAAGTTGCGCGGGTCAGCTAGTGGTTCATATTTGCATAAGAGAGTTTGAGCATTGCTTCTTCAGATAATGAACCTTAAAAGCTAAAACATAATGTTCATATTCGTATTAAAGCTAACTTTATGCAGCCTATATTTGCAAAAGATAGTGCAAGAGTCGCAGAAGAATGTCTAGTAGGACTAGGGGGATGCCTTTGACCTGCAATGGTATACATACAAAAAACTAAACGGTTATATAATGGTATGGTATGGTCATATAAAACTTACCACATAGCCATGAAAAGGTTTAATGTCAAAGCAAGACCATAAAAATCACTATGACGAACATGCCTATTAGCATTTTCTGCATCACGTTTGCCTTGTGATCCGGTGGTCGCGGGTTCGATTCCCACGGGAAGCATGCTTTGTAAATTTGAAGACATTGCAGGCTTGAATCACCTGATTGTCTGATAAAAAGATGATTCCGTGCTTCGGAAGGCACGTATAAGCCGGTGGTCCCGGCCGCCAAACGGCGGTCGTCAAATTTTTTTTTTTTTTTTTTTTTTTATGCGAAACGGGGAAACTCTTGGCCCAAATCTCACCTGATGGAAAGTGATGACTAGGCCGAAGATGGAAGCGAGTTTCACCCGGAATCCTCTTACACAGAGGAACTGGCTATCATACCTCTAACTGCCGGAACACAACAATGCTGTTAACATTGTTGTTATGGCGACAGACTTAGACATGATGGTGGTAGCTTGCCAGGCGGACTTAGAACAAGTCCTACCACCAACCAAACCGAGCAAAGAATTTGCCCCCGCTGGGAATCGAACCCGGGACCTCTGGGTCTGAATCAGGTGGTATAACCACTAGACCACGGAGTCGGTTAGTGTCACCTGTTTAGCACCACCCGGGGACCACGTGTAGGGATTCGCTGAAGGGTATTCTCCTACGGACGCGGTTGACTCGGCCCCCAAAAGCCATGACAGAGGCCTTTAAGGCGCGTCCCCGAGCAAAACGCAGCGCTAGCCGTTTTTAGTGCAGTTTTTTGGAGCTATCTACTCTATATCCAAAAGAAATATCAACTAATAAAAAATACATTAAATTTCTACGTAATCTTGGCTTCAAAATGGTAGATTTAATTTTTTATTACTAAGTATAATGTTTAAGTAATCTCCTCACAACGAAACCACAGAAATGAGAAAAAATTACTGAAAACATGCATCTTCTCGAAAACTAACGATTATTTTGATTTTGTACTTACACTAATGGATAGACAATTGAACATTTTGGTAGAAGTATTTTTTTCAAACGACCAAAATTCGATTTTATAACGATTTTATTCAACATTTTGAGCGTATTCGCTATTGTATCTCTTGCGTTGTTATTGAGGGAAAAAATGCTCAAGGTTATTTGCTCAGGGTACGGCCTTAAGGCAGTTTAGAAACTCTGACACTAGGGTGTGTGGGGTCGTTAGACCTTACTGCCTTCACGATAACAAAGAAGAAGCCTTTTTCCGTCCATAGTGGAGATGATTTTCAGTGTTACTAGAAGGAGCTGAATACCAGTATTTAACATGGAGCTACTATCTGACCACCACAACCCATTAACAGGATATACCTTGGCAAGACAGGTGTCAGGTTTTCTGGTTTCTGAATATCCGTAACGACGGTCTGACGGAGCCGGAATAACCAACTAAGCTACGAAGGAGTCTAGTTTTATAATATTCTTGGACATTTCACACAACGCCATATAGTCCCAAGCTAAGCAACCTAATGTTTGTGTTATGGTAACGAGATGGCTGATAAACTACTTTATACATTTTTATTTTGTAAATACATACATATTATAGATAGAAAAAACACCCAGACTCGGAACAAATACTAGTAGGTCGTAGAATAGAATACTCTTTATTATGTACACCATATAAGTAACAGAAAAAATATTAAGTAAACATTACATAGGGTGACACAATGGGCGGCCTTATCGCTAAGAGCGATCTTTTCAAGACAACCTTTGGATGGATTTTAAAGAGAAAGGAAATACAGTACTGTAGGTAGGTAGTCTTAGGTGTACGACTTAAATGAATAAATACATGATAGATAAATAAATACAATTAAAATTATGAATCAAAAAGCATAGAACCCAAGTTATATCGATCATAGAGAAAGGTAGTGATGTTTGACCATAGTTTTAAAACTGGACAAACATTGAGCACGTCTTACTGACTCGGGCAATGCATTCCATAGCCGCACCGCTTGAACCGTAAAAGATTTGTCGTAGAAGCTGGTGGAATGCATCGGCATCTCTAATCTCAAGCTTTCCGATGACCTCAGATATCTATTATGTGTGTCATGAAAGAACTTAAAACGTTCTTTAACGTAAGAGGGGTTTATAGGATTGAACAGAATACTGTAGAGCAGAAATAAAATATGAGAATCCCGGCGAAGACGAATGGGAAGCCACTTGAGTTTTGTGCGAAATTCAGAGATGTGATCATATTTGCGCAGGCCAAATATAAATCTTATGCAAAGGTTTTGAAGACGCTCAAGTTTATCGAGTTGTGCCTCAGTGAGATCGAGATAACTGACATCAGCATAGTCAAGAATAGGAAGCAGAAGGGACTGTGCAAGCGCAATTTTAGTGGCAGTGGGAAGAAAGTTCCGCAAACGTCTAAGAGACCTGGCAGATGCAAAAATTTTGCGACTTACGTCCTGGAGCTGCGGACCCCAAGACAGATTTTTGTCGATCCAAACCCCAAGGTTCTTAACCTTTTCACTGATTGGGATAGTAGTACCGTTAAACTGAACCTGGGGAAGCTGTGACCAATTTACTTTTGGAATCATCCTAGAGCTGCCAACAACAATGGCCTGGGTTTTCGAAGGATTAACCTGAAGCCCATTTGCCTCACTCCACTCACAAATTGTAGCCAAATCCGTGTTCATTCAAATATTTGTTACGTGCCGGAATCAAACCCGCGACATGCTGCGCAGCAGTCAATCGCTCAACCACTGCGCCAATCGTGTCGTCAAAGTCAGTTTTGGTATGTTATGGTCACCTAACCACTGAACGACCTCGACAAGTGTCGCTTAACCTCAAAGATCGAACCGTGCAGCTGTTATCATTAAGCCACAAACTCCTCTTTGGACCATGGACAAATTAGACTAATAATAATAAAAGTCTTACCGTCCATTGTATGTGTTTTAGTTTTAAGTTTCCTTTTGTGTTTAAATTTTGGTGTACGATAAAGTATATAATAAATACCGTTTTTCCTGTAATCTTCTACTTTTACGTCGCTCTGTCTCTTGCTTAACTTCGTACCATCAGCGTTGACGATCAGCGGCATGTGACCGAACTGTGGCGGTGTCCAGCCAAACGCTCTGCAAACCAAAAACACGAAAATATTTTATCTTTCTATTAGGTACGTATTTATACATGCGTGGATGGATGTTTGTGCCAGAAGGTCTGATTGAATTTGGATGAAATTTGGCACAGAGATACATTCTAGTCTGGACTGCTTTTTATTTCGGGGTTTATTCGTTTCGGATAATTTCGGAGACATACGCAGACGAAGCCGCTGGTCAATTTCATCACTGAGATGGATGGAGCGCCCAGCAAAACATTTTCTGATGACATCGAAAATTGCACTTTATCCTTTTAAGAATAAATAGCAAAGTACAGTGTACAAGCAAGATAGGTATCTAATGGCTCCTCCGTCGTTTTCGAACTCACTTGCGCATCCTATGCCTACTTACGTTATTAAACGCACATTTCATAAGATTTAAAAAATACGACCGTTATGTGAACCCCATAAGGGTGTTATTCGCAGGTCAAGTATTATTGTTATACGATCGTATAAACACGAAGCAATGCCTGGAATCTTTAGCTTTAAAACCATAAGAAAGAAATTTTAATGCCAGTAAACTTTGCCTTTGCAGCCGAGGCTGACGCATGGGGAGTTATGGAGACTGCAAAGACAAATGCTCACGAGTAGGTACAATGCAACGAACGAATTCAAATGATAATAGGAACGTCAATGACCTCTATCTGTCAAATGTCTCTTGAAAAGTACGGTTTGCAAAGAAAACTTAGCTGCATAATTATCAATAACTCTTTATTTTACTTTGTTTGAATAAGTCTTAAATCGAAATTAAATAAGAACGTTAAATAGTAGGAAATTAGCTAAATATAATATTAAATTATTTAAAGTCTTTATTAATTATTTTAAACCATACCACTTTTTCACTTTTTTTTTTAAATAATAACTTTAAAAAAATAATCTTGCTTTGCTCACCCTACCTAATTGGTTTGAATTGACAGCTATGACGTCACTATATGGCGCTAGGTCGATCCTATTCTTATTTGAAACGCATTGTATCGAACAACATTTATATTTTCGAATAAGTGCATTGAAAAATAGCTCATCCTTACCTATAAATAAGCAAATGCTTAGTAGTAGAGATTTGCCACTCCACACCTCTCAGCACATGACTGATCCTCATCAAGTGGTCATCTACGACATTGGCGAAGTGGTAGGTAGGGAAGCCATCACTCTTCATGAGGACTGGGTCACCTTCGTTCAGGGATACGTCGTACGCTATGCCGCCGAAGATCAGATCTTCGAAGAATTGGCAATCTGATGTTAGCTGAGCAAAAGGTAGAATTTAAGATTAATGTTGTGACACCATGTCATCATTTGTCTGCAGTCTACTTATGGACAAAGAGAAAGACGACTCTCTTGAAGTCTTGACACTTGAACTTGAACTTAACTCAAAATACTCAATTCAGAAAATGGCACTTGAACTTAACTCAAAATACTCAATTCAGAAAATGGCCAATATTAGTCTTATTAGAATCTTTAAAAGACCTTTCTGGTTTGCATTATTTTTTTTATACAGCAATTCCAATCCAACCCTATCCTTTTAAAATAATAATATGTATGTTGCGGTATTCTTTTGTACTGTTTAGACAGCAAAAAAAAAAGATTGCTCTTAGCGAGAAGGCCACCCATTGTGTCACCCTATGTAATGTTTTGTTCATCTATTTTTTCTGTAACTTATATGGTGTATATAATAAAGAATATTCTACCTATCCATCTATTATTTTATTTTTAAATGCTGAAGTTTATATACGAAATTATAATGGGAAGTCAACAATAAAAGAAGAATAACATACCTTAAACCTAATACAATGAGGCACACCAGCATCCATCTTCTTCTTGATCTCTTCAGGAGTCAGACTCCTACACCGGTTGTCATACTTGGGTATGCGTTGTGACTTTATAGCATCTCTGCGTAAAATGTTCAGTCTCCTCTCCGTGCAGAAACATTTATATGCTGAACCATTATCTAGGAGTTTTGTTATGTGTTCTCTGAAAAATAAATTGGAAATAGTAAGTAGTAGAACTTCAGTTCACAAAATGAAGACAAGTTTTTCTGAGAGCAATGAAGCATTTCGACCCACTGACCGGAAAAATACTTACTGATAGATATTCAACCTTTCACTCTGAACATAAGGTCCATATTCACCCTTTAATCCGGGTCCTTCGTTACACTCAATTCCCGCCCATTGCAAGTCGTTCAGAAGCGCTTCCACAGAGCCTTCAACCTTTCTCGTCTGATCCGTATCTTCTATACGCAGTACAAAAGAACCTCCTCGGGATTTGGCGAATAAATAATTGTATAAAGCTGTTCGTAAGCCCCCTAAATGTAGATATCCAGTTGGACTAGGCGCAAATCGTACTCTTGGACTTTGAGTACTAATTGACTTAAACAAATATCGATTTGGAGTGTAATATAAATGCTTCACTAACAAAGACCGCATTATCACGAAGTATTATTATGCAACATAATGATTTTCACTTTAATTCTACTTATTTATTTTATCAAGTTAGGTTATGTTTTCCGATCAGCTGTTTATTGGACTTATTGACATTTTCGTTCAGAAATATAAAAAATGTGAATGATTTACCAATCATTTTTCAATAAAGTTTAAATTTTCCTTTCTAACTTTGCAAAGTCGTTTCAGTGAGTAAATAAAGTTGAATTTAAATTTTTAAAACTATTTTTACCATTTTGGGACGAAGAAAACATTGTCTATGATAATTTTACTGAGAGGTGTTGCCATTGTATTTGATTCACATCCCTTGATTTAATGGTAGCAGTGTGCAGTTTTGGACACAAAAAAAAGGATTTTATTTTCAAAACATGCGTAGAGATACCAATTAAAATCATTGATAAAGCAGATCAGCAGCCTAATTTTATGTATAAAAATTCATTCATATGTAGTCAATGAATCTGAAATTCCTTTAATTTGTAAAATAATATATGAGTTATATAAATTCAGGTGCTAAAACAACAATTTTTTTTGTTTGGCGATTGGGAGTTGAAATTTATTCGATAACAACATTAGAAAGTTGTCTATGATTGTTATTTCACTTTGGTTCCGATGTCGAAATAACAGTGAAAGTCATTAGAAACAATAAAAAATTCACGAAAATGGTGAGTAATCGTGTTAAAATATGCATCAAATCCAACCAATATAACAAACACAACATCACATAAAATGCCCAAATTGTTTTTTCATACGTGAATTAGATGACAGGTAAGCACTATTAAGGTTATAAATATGACGTTCGTACGATTCTCTTACAGAATAAATTAAAATCGTCACAGAGAGACAAAGTTAAAAAGTTCGTCGCGTTTACGCAGACGAGCGAGAGCACGGCGATATATTGTTTGTCTCAAAATGACTGGAAACTGGACCTCGCGAGCGACAACTACTTTCAGAACCCTGAAGCATATTACAAGGACCCCGTAAAGGCGTCTGTGGATAGAAAAAAGCTCGACCAACTGTTTGCTAAGTACAAAGATCAACAGGAGAACGATAAAATCACTGTAGATGGTGTAATGAAGTTTTTAGAAGACCTTAATTTAAGTCCTGAGTCAATTCTAGTTCTTATAATAGCATGGAAATGTAAAGCTGCTGTACAGTGTGAGTTTTCTAAAGAAGAGTTCACAACTGGTCTTATGGAGCTTGGAGCAGATAGCATAGACAAATTAAAAGCTAAATTACCAACACTTGAAACAGAGATAAAAGATCAAAATAAGTTTAAAGATTTTTATCATTTCACATTCAATTATGCCAAGAACCCTGGTCAGAAAGGACTGGAGTTGGATATGGCGATAGCCTATTGGAATATAGTGCTCCGTGGGAGATTTAAGTTCCTAGACGCCTGGTGCAAATTTCTTACGGTATGTATGAGTTTATTATAATAAAAATGAGTAAAGGTAAGATAAACAAGAAAAATAAACACTCCTAAAGTCCATGGTCATGTCATAGTACAGTCAATTTAAAAATGAATGAAAGTATGCCATATATTTAACAAAAGCTGTGCAAATTGAGTAAATTCTTGTTAAAACTCTAACTAGACTACATCTGTACTTACAAAACCAAATAAGAAAACAAGACATTAGCATGACCAGTTAGGATCTCAGTCACTATTTTACTTGGCCTGATAATCTAATATACATGCCAAGTTGGCATCTATATTAAATCACAAAATGACATCATACATAAATGATTTCTGCATACTCGGATCTAATCCATTGTCTAAACCCAGAAAAACACTAGAATTGTAAATAAATAATATTTGATTCTGCCAGATTATAAAAATAGTATTATGATAAAATTACAACAAACATTGCTTATCTTGCTATGAATGATACTTGAAATTATAATCACATTACTTACTCAATAAAAGGAGGTGTCATGCTATCAAAGTATTATTTAGTTGCTGATAAAATCAAAGCATGAAATGACTTAAAATTGCACATGAGCCTAATCACTACATATAATTTAACAAACTACTCCACCGTGTCTGTCTGTCAATCTATTCGCTATAAATTAAAAAACTACTACACCAAATTTCATGCTGTTTTCACCAATGGATAGAGTGGTTGTCGAGGTAGGTTTTAGTATATAATTTGTCAAGCGGTTAAAGCCGCTGGCATCAGCTAGTAGAACTATAAAGAAATGTGGGTCCAATGAACACATAACTACAGGCATGATGTAATGAAATAGATGGAAGGTATAAGATTAACTCATAAAATAGTTAGCTCTGTACATTTTAAAATAATGTGTCTCGCAGTTCCACTAGCTAGTGACCCAATTGCACTGGCCCATTTCTAGCTCTGTTCTCTTACAAAATCCTCAATTTTGAATCCATATTTTTGACTATCAAATTTTTAAACATCATCATGACTATTGACTAATATCTAGTTTTAAAATGGGGTATAAATTATTGTTCTATATAAAAAGCAGCTGGTTTCAAATGATTTATTTCATACTTTGTCTAGTCCACCAGAAGTAGAACACTGAATAATACAAATATTTAGATACATTAAACTCTTACTCATCATTCCTATATGTTACTGGGTCAGATTCTAGTGTATTTTAAATATTAGTACTTCTGGCAAGAATCTTAGCCTATAAAAAGTAAATTTTAACAATAATTTTATTTATTTTACAATTTATGTACACACAGAGAAACGGTACAGATACAGCATTTTATTAGAAGATGAAGGTACCTACAACATTATTTTATTAAGGTTTTTGTGTAAAATATATTTTTCTCTATCCTACATTACTTGTCTACTCGTCTTGTGTTAGGGAACCCTATTATAAATTAACAGCTAAATAATTTTCTTATTGGATCATATAGCAATTAAAGAAACATTAATTTATCTCTCTGTAATGTAATTAAAAAATATCAAAACATATTGTTTACTAACAATGTAGAAAAATTGATCTTATGTATAACCCACAAGCTTTAATTTTTAAATGAGACCACAATACCTACTGTTTTGACCCTATTAAACTTTGGCAACGAAACTGAATTAAAGGCTACCTAAACAATGCTTCCTATGGAGCTTGCTCATACTAAAAGTTGGCATGGTTTCATCATGAATACATCTGGATGAAAAAATTAAATATACTTAGGTAGAAATGTGGGTATGTGAAGAACATTTTCACTTATTAGAATCCATTATCTAACAATTTATTGTTTTTACTATACTGATTTTAATTATAGATCTAATCCTCAGATAATATTAATTCGTCAGGCTCCTCTAAATTAAAAGACAATATGATTTGACCCCCATTGGACAAGTTAAGCATGTTTATGAAAAGCAGTAGCAGGGATTTTTGATTTTCAAATCCATTTTCAATTTCGAATAGAAAACACTAACAAAAACAATAATTAACATAAACCATAAACAATTCCAGGAGCATCACAAGAGATCCATACCGAAGGACACATGGAACCTCCTTCTCGACTTTGCGACGCAGATCGACGAGAGCATGAGCAACTACGACGCGGAGGGCGCGTGGCCGGTGCTCATCGACGACTTCGTGGAGTGGTGCCAGAAGCAAGGCCTCACCGCCGACGCGGTCAAAGCGCTGGAGCCGGCGTGCGGCTAGCTGACACACGCGGCGCGCGGGCCGCCCGGGCCGGCGCCGCCGCCCCGCCGCAGCCGCCTGGCCGCGTGCCTGCAGTGCGCCGCGCTGCTGCTGTCCCGCCTCGTGCTGTACGGCCTCGAGCTGTGTACAGTGGAGTGGCTCGCTATCCTCATAGTCTTCGAGCTGTGTAGCTGACTAAACCGTGACGTGACGCAACAGTGGTGACCTGGAAATTTCATTTGGCATTCGTTTGTGACTCTAGTCTCCAAGGTTCGCTGGGATTACATTTTTTTTTTTTAGTTTCAATAGTTATAGTTCTTTAGACTTGTTATCAAGAGAGTGAAGTGTTGTCAGTATGTAGAAAATTAATTTGTTCTTGCCAATTGAAATTTCCATGATTGTGTAATTTTAACTTCACTCAACTGTATATAGCTCTTGTACTATTCGTCCGTTAGATAAAATTCTTGTTGACCTGACTCCTGTTATGAAACAATAGGATGAGTTTTTTTTTCCACTAATTGAATGATATTTAACATAAGAGTTGTTCTAAAATTGTCTCTTTTGAAATTTCTCAACATGGTTCTTATGTTATAGAATAGTATGCCGTTTAAAATTTAAGATGTAAATATGTATATACACATTAATGATATTACATTTTTTTTAATTAAAACAAGCTTAGATTTTTCTGTTTTAGTTTGTTTAGCTTCCCAGCTTTTACATAATGCTGGAGTGATGAAATCGGCATAATTATAATTAAACTAATTCGATTTTGCCCATTTATTTAATGTTAGAATTGCTACTATATTTTTATACCTGAAAGCTATTTTATTTTTTATTTACTTTGGGAGTAAGTGCAATTTTAACATGAATAAAGGTTCCGTGTTTTGATGTCATTTCAGTCCTGGAATGTTCTGTGTTCGCGAAGTAACGCTAATAAAATAATTTCACTTGAAGAAAGTTAAAGCATGTACAAAAGTTGAATGAGAGTAGATTCCAAGTTGTCACGTCTAGAGATTGTAATTAAGATCTAGTTCACTTTAAAATTAATATGACTTAGAATCGTGCACATCACCTGTGTATCACCCTTAAGGAATTGACTCACTGAAGTGTAATTTGACTTAGAAAACCAAGACAAAAGTTACAGCTGATTGGCGACGCTGTACCGTTACCTCACAGTGCGTGTAAAATTGGTGATTTGTTTTGTGGAGTGCTTAGGAGCAATTACAATAATATACCACAGATTTGTAATTTGTTACTTTAATCAAGAACGAATCAAACAACAAATAACATTCTGTTGAAGGAGTTTAACATCATTTTAAATTATATATTCATACAGTAATATTGTGAGAACTAATAGAAACAGGCTAATCATGAACAAATGCGCGTTAGACAACGCTAGAATCGTAGAATCGAATACTTGTTGATGTCTTTGTTACTTCCTAGTGGGTTACTACCCTTATTTCACTTCGTCAAAATTCGGTCACATCAAATGCAGCTAAAATTTAAAACACAAATTATCGCTCTTTTTAGGACATAATTTGATGAATGTGAGTCGGAATCGGAAACGAGGGCTAAATTACAAAAAAATCACGTTTCTGTTATTTTTTTTTTTTTTTTTATGAGAACAGGACGGAAAGCAGTGGCTTAATAATAGGGTTCCGTGAGTTATACTTCGGATACAAACCCTTAAAATGAACTCTTATGTCTCATTCCCGCGATATTTTAAATCCTATCACAATCATTGTCATCTGCCAAAACTTTTTTCAACTAAATAAGTGTCATCTTCCTTCTTTTCTTGTAATTTCAATCCTATTTAACAGGCTCTAATAACGTAGCGCAGCTGTCTTAATCCTATTATAATAGGCCTCTGTTAGTGGACGCAAAACAGAGTTAAAGCGAGGTTGCGGTACTGTGTGTTTTGACGAACAACAGCGACTGTCCGGCGAGCAAAATAATGCCTAAATTTTGATTGTTTTTTCTTCTTTAATCGATGTTCAAAATTAAGAAAATAGTTGTAAGGTCGTTACATGTTTTGTGTCGATATCTTCGTTCCGTCCGTCCTTTTCTGACGGCAGAATTTTTTTCTTGCTGTCGCCCGTTTCTCGACATGTTACTGGCTGAAATAGTTTCTATGGGCTGAAACATTCAAATTCCTTAGAATTATGTAGACGCGCGGCTGCCGCACGCGGTCGAGTTTACATACGAGATGTGAGTAACGCGATCAAACGAAGTCCGCTACTACAAAAATAAAGGAATTATTTTTAACCAACTTCCAAATTTTTATTTTTTATGTATGTACACCGATTACTCCGAGGTTTCTGATCAGATTTGTGTGATTCTTTTTGAATTAAGGGAATTGTTTTTTCTTTACTCTTATTATTACAATAAAATAAATAGAGCAATATTTCATAGGTACGTGTTTTGTTGGATCGAGCGATCAAAACGTGCCCTAAGGATCCTCTTCGCTAAAAAAAAAAGCCCTTCTTCGCGATCATGTAAACACGGCTTATGACCATCATCATCTACAAATTTAAACCGCAATATCAATTTGTCTAGTGCAACTAAGAGATACGGTACTGTCCTTTCTCGCTTACATAATTCAACCCTAAATGAATAAAAAAAACTGCACTGTTATTCATCAATTCTCGAGTCTTTCAAAAGATACATGTTAGTAAACACGGAAATACTACGGCTACGTCAACGCTAGTACACAAATACAAACTGCATTTGGTGTGAGCCAGCTCTAAATATTTCCTCAGCTGTTTCACAAACGATTTTGAACTTTAAATCTTAAGGTACAAGCGTAGAAACTTAATGTCACTATAAGCGTGATCTGTGATTATTGAATTTCAGGAACTGTTATTACTGTAATGCTGTTCAAACGAATATAAATACATAATGCAGTGTAAACTTTTGTTGTCGAACAAAATGTCACTGTAACCCATACATTAGGTCAAAAGATTTAGTAAATACTTATAAAAGAATCAGAATTGCAAAATAGTTCTGAGTAAACTATACCAAATCATTTTTACTCAACTGCAGTGGATCACAAAATGAGGGTAATGTTTTTTACATTGTGTCGTAGGGTAGTTGAAGATAAACACATTCTCAAACTTGATTTTCTTATTATTCTTGAGGCTTTTGGGATTTCAGAACCAATTGATGCTGTTTTCAGTTACAGTTACATGCTAGGGTTAGTATTGATTTTACATTGGACAACTTTTTCTTATATAGGTATATTAAAGAATATTTCTTGTGAATTGTTAACTTTCGTTTTCTTGAGAAAAATATCTTTTAAAAACCGTTTTTCCAAACTGCAAAAACAATCGACAACTACCCTACTTTTTAGAATAAATTATTTAAAATAAATTAAAGTGATTTGTACGCCTTAACTTTGTCAGTCTAATTAATAGATCATTAATATCTCATTAACTCTCAGAAATAACTAGAAAAGTGCTGTAGCTTCCTAGCATAACATTACAATATTAATAAAAATCATCATAATTAAAGTGTTTGGTACTTAGTTTTTAATGTACAAAAGATTAAATTGATGTATTGAGTATTACATTAAATTGTTAAATAAAATAACTTATGTTTTCTTTTAGGAGTTATTTATGGTGTTCTATTTGGTTTTACTTCATTTTAGTGAACCCTAAAATAGATGCCCTTACCTAAAAAGGCCACTTTAGCAGAACCAGAAAGCACATCACGCTACCCGTCACTGTCAATTTTTTCCAATCAACCTTGAACCTAATATGTTAGCGATAAAGATGAAAATGAAATTTGACAGATTGTTGTGGTTGTGTGGTTACTATTATGATTCTGCTAAAGTGGCCTTTTTAGACCCCCTGTTTGGTGAGAGCAAAACAAATGGTAAATATAGACTATCATTTTCATGCTTCACCTGTCTAAGTATTATTTGAAAAGAGAAAAGTAACGCAATTTGAATGAAATAATAAAGCGCCTGCATGAAATATAGCTGCAACTTGACTTGAAGTATTTTTGCTCGTTGAATTATTAAGGCGCCGAAAATGTCAAAAATTAAAAAATATTGGAACTCTTCTTCATTCCTTTTTTTCAACCCACCATAGAATCATCCATCAGTAATAAAAGTAGAACAAAGTTTTAACCGACTTCCCAAAAAGAAGGAGGTTGTCAATTCTTTTGTGTTTTTTTATGTGACTTACTTCATAACTCCGTCATTTATGATTACAAACATATTCTTGTCGATTGGATCCATTTAAATTTTATTAAAATCGGTTAGGAAGTTTTTTTTTTACTATTGATAGGCATACGTTTGACCGCTATCTCACCTGATGTTAAGCGATGATGCGGTCTAAGGTGGAACACGCTTGCCTAGAAGTAACCTATACACTCTTGACTGAAAGACTCCCAGGTTGTAGCTATCAGGAAACAGGCAGGGAATTCCACTCCTTAGCTGTACGCACAATGAATGTATTCCCAAATTGTTTTGTGCGTATAGGTGGGATGTCCACCATCATAGAGTATATAACCACTAGAGAGCGTATAGGCCGATTTCTTCTAAGTACGCGGCTCACTACAGCGGGCCGGGGGACGAGGAACAACGCGCGGCTGCAATTGGTCCGTTCAAGGTCAAGTTGCATAGGTAGCCTATAGTTAGTGGTGGCACTACTCGATTAAAGGAAAATAGTCTATATCGATAAAATGGATTTTAACATTATAAAAATACTCAATCCAAACAAACAGCGATATCTTGTTTAAACAAAGTTTCTCTATTAACCTTATCTTTCCACTTTTATTTTAATTCTGAAATCTTCGAAAATCTAAAATGAAAACATGTATGTCAAACACACAGATGAAAAATCTGAGACCCTCCTCCTATTTTTAAAGTCGTTTAAAAGTAGTTACGTGTTTAATGTAAGTATGTGAATTGATTAAAAATTGTATTGGTTGTAATTTTATGATCATCGATAAATCGACTTCAATCATTAAACGTAACAGCACAGATTTTTACGATAAAAATACAAAGGGGAAGAAAGGGATAAAAATATAAGTATTTCCTAATGAAAGAAAGAGACTTTTCCAAAAGACATCAACGCGCGCTTCTCACAGTGTGCTCGTTCACCTAACCACCATATTATATAGACCCCTGCAGTGGCTCATCATCTGATTCAAATCAAAAATATTTTGCGTAGTCTTTACTCTCCGATGAAAAGTTATGCCATCATTTTTGTAACAAAAGGTCTAGGAATGTTTCCCACACAAATTCACCGGGTATGAAAGCATTTTCATGCGTTATAAATTGCATAAAAATTATAACGATTTGTAAAAACTTAGCATGCCCACAGGTCTAACAATTGGTCACAACTGAAATGGTTACTAGTGCCTGCTGCCTAACATCTGAGCAAAAACACTAATAGTTTTCGTGCGTCGGGGCACTGTATGCGCAGTCAAGTGGTTTAATAGTCTTTGTCCACCATGTACCAGTGGCACATCGCCGTACGTCTTGTGGTCCGATGGTGGAACGGGCTTGGCGGAATTAAATTATGCAATTCCGTCGCACACTCCCCAAAATTTAACCGATAGAAAACCGACAGGCTAGCAACTCTGCATCGATGCTCAAGACTTTGGAGCTTCGATTCGACGAGCTTATCATTGCCGATCATCCTCTTGGCTCGTTTTTCAATTGACTCGAGGGCATCAAGCTGGTATCTGGCAGATCCGTCGCCGTCGTCATCCGTCCCAAAGATGAGAGCAGTTATACTCCATAAACGATCGAACTTGCGCTTGATACAGTTTGGATTTTAAATCGAAATAGCTGGAATTCGTTTACTTGGACTATGGTTTTTTGTCATCCAAGTAAACGAAATTGCGTATTTTGCTTTCCTGCGATTTTGCAGTGGTTTTGATAAGTGTAGGGTACTACTAAAAAATGAAAAAAAAAAAACTTTTTACACTAAAATAGTACAACCGACTTCCAAAAAAAAACACTACAAACTAAAAAATAACATTAATTACGGAAGTCGGTGTCAAAATACGATGAAACTAACAAAAACACCGACTTATAATTTAAATTTATCAAAAATAAAGACATAGTTGTCTCGAATTTACTTCTATCGTTATCCTTTACTTTATCTAGTAATGAAAAACAGTTGATAGGTTAAGGTATATGTACTTTATTGCAAGTATGTCTTGGGCCTACCATTATATAAAGAAACAGTGTAACCAATTTGGTTTGAGCATACTTGTGTGTTAGAAACTCTTTTTGCGAACCGTTATGCGACTATGCGTAGTACGGAATGTTTTTCAGTACTCAAAGCGTGTGTTCCGAAATTCAACTTAGTGTGCTGGCTAGTGTTCATGACGTCATGAATCTTGACGCCTCACTGTTGATCCGTCCCGAAATATAGTGGCCAGTGCGTCGTCATTACTTGACACCATAATTATTGAGAATAGCGTTTGTGCTCGTTCACAATAATATTGCTCCATTTATATAAAGTTTTTATAATAATACAATAAAAAAAACCTCATAATCTGATGCACACACGCCCGTTTGATATACTACCATATACGTCATACTTGTCTCACCAGTACAAATTTGTCAATTTGGATGGTGGTGATGCAATTATGGCGTCGGATTCATGACGTCATGAGCACTGGCCAGTGTACTGGGTTATATTCGGAACACCAAGTGTCAAATCTCAACATCAACATCTGTAATGTCAACATCAAGTTGTCACTTTGACGTTTGTAAAAATCGGGTTTTGTGTGAATTGTAAATTTTCAATTTTCTAATTTATTTAATCATGTCTGTCCGCTTTGGTGGTACCCTCAGGGAATTGAGGATTCATTTGTGCCAGACGGGTAAACAATCCGAGGGCGTGAGGTAAGAATTTTGATTACATAAACAGTTTCATAACCTCAAACTTGTGAGTGACTATATCGACGTTTTTCAGGAACTTCATTCAGAAGCACTATGTGTCCATTAAGAAGGAGAACCCTGGATTCCCAATATTGATTCGAGAGTGCGCTGGCGTGCAACCTCGGGTCTGGGCTCGCTATGGTACGTGCTCCATCTTTTAATAATATGACTGATAAATCATAGTATATCCCATCGCCAAACATTTGGCTGTCATGTTTATTAGAGAACCACTTTATAGAGCCTTCTGATAGATTGATCTATTCTGCAGATAAGGAGTTAATCTATTCTGCAGATAGGCAGTTAGATTGTCGGTTTTGTTTGGTCTACCAATCATGGTTTCATAAGTCAGAAAGTCAATATACCTATAAATCAGATATGTATTTGAGCTTTCTAAATTAATGCATTAAAACAACAAAGGACTTGCATCTCAGACAAACTTCCTTCTAACTTCGGTAAGAGAGTGCAATTTTTGTTAAATTACGCATCGTAAATAAGACCTTATTGTGTTATTAGAAGGGTACAGTCACCCACATGTCTAGAGAAACCGTTTCTATCAAGAGTGCTCTCTGTATATTCATGTTCGCCATACTAAAAAATGTACTTTCAAAATACTGGCTTGGGCATGAAGTTGCAAACACTGGCCTGATATACAGTATAATACTAATAAAAAGTGATTTTTCCAGCAAAAGGATCTGAAGTATGCCAGCCTCTTGCAGATCTGTCTTGCAATCAAATTCTGATGATAATCAAGGGCTTAGCTCGCTAAAGTACTAAACTCCAAAAATACTAAGTCTACTGGTGGACTGTATACTAGATTTTTCAATTTGAATAATGTATTTATGCCCTAAAATTACATTGTAGATTTGACCTCATGTAGGTATAATAGAAAAACAGATAAATAGAATGTGTATTTATCTTGAATCAAATTTAGTTTAGTTGAATGTATTGTAGAAATTATTGTACCTACAAAAATATACTCAGGTTCACTCCCATATTTAGTGATTTTCCAGAGGTGGACATAGTACCTTGAAAATTCTAGCAATTAACTATACATACTACATGTCATATCCTTAATTTTCTTCTATGTGAGGATGAGAGGCCAGATATAGTATTCAAAGCAACTATACTAGAAAAGTTTACTTAGTTAAATAAACAATAATAATAATATAATAATAATATCCTTGGACATTTCACACAACGCCATATAGTCCCAAGCTAAGCAACTTAATGCTTGTGTTATGGTAACGAGATGGCTGATAAACTACTTATATACATTTTTTTTTTGTAAATACATACATATTATAGATAGAAAAACACCCAGACTCGGAACAAATACTTGTAGCTCGTACAAATATTTGTTCCGTGCGGGAATCGAACCCGCGACATGCTGCGCAGCAGTCAATCGCTCAACCACTGCGCCAACCGTGTCGTCAAACGTAAACAATATTGATGTGACTTTTACAAAAACATATTCATCAAATAAAATACTGCTTAAAAAAATGAATCAATAATTGATCAATTGTTTACATTGGTTTAAAGTAGCATTGTTATTTTGAAATTGAGTTAAAAAAAAATTTAAGACACCAAGATTGTTTACTTTTATTTATCTACCTACACTTTTATAGTATAGCACTATATCACTTTTTCAAAGGAATCATGATGACATTGACACAGTATAGTCCCAGATGTTTATAGAGTAGATAGAGTCCTCATTCAATATCAAATGTTGTTCTTATTTTAATGTTGCCATCTTTATATTTTCAGAAAAGGGAGGAGAACGCAGCGTGTCACTCACAGACCAATCTGCTGACAATGTTTTATCCACTATCAAACAACTTAATAAGTAAATTATGCTAAATTTTCCTTTGTTATTTTATGTTATAAATTAAAAAATAATTAGTCAATAGTCAAAGTGGTCTTATTTACTTATTCCAAGACCGTTACATTCTATTATTTGTTGACTAGCTTCAGCACATGTGAAAAATATTTTCGTGGGTTATAATTTTTTTGCAAGAAACCTTTATCCCTTTTTCTAAAATAAGTCTAGTTACTCTTATAATACCGGCTAGCTAGTGAATGTCCTGACAAAACACGTTAGTCATTTCGGAGTTTAGCCTGAACAGATAACAAAAAATTTTAAGTTGCTATTTTGTTTTATGTATATGTTCCCGGAAAATGGGAAACACCGTAAGATTGTAAAATATCGCGTGAAATTTTAAACAATTTTTTCTTAATGAAACACGGATGTATTGGAAACTATTGAATCTGGATGGGATATATAATATACAAAACGATTTTTTTCATAATATATCGATAAATTATAATGAAATCAAGATATATTAAAATCTAACGGAGTCGGCCATTTTCCGGTGACATATAGGTATACTTTGTTTCTCGATAAAATACACAAATAAAAGAAATTATTCTTAAACAAATAATTTATTTGCTTAAAATCATCTACAACTACCAGACTTTGTAATTAATAACAATTAATATAAAAGGTAAATGGCATCTATGTTACAATTATTGCACTATTCACAAGTTAATATTTATGCAATATTTTCACCCTGATTTTATTATGATAAGATGGGGCAGTGTGTGTGGCTACGACAACTGTGAAACTAGAATCCTGTAGCAATAATTGTTTAAAAAAAATGATATCTACATACTAAATTGCTAGCTTACATTTATGGGTGACAAGACCCTGTTTGTAGTATAAATGTTCTTTAATTTTTAATAGCTGTACTGAAATAATTACAACACATTGGTAAAACTTAACAATCAACATGAATAATAATTACTTTATCTACCGTTTTATAAGTACTATTTACATAATGTTTTTATAAATTGACTAAGTATAGGTTGTTAACCCATGCAGGAAGGTTTCAAATATTTTCCTACTGCTTGGGTTATATTTTGTACTTTATTAGTTGTATTTTAAAACAATTACTTTGTATGTATTTACTTAATACACATTTTTAAACATCTAATAGGTACAGAGTTACAGACATGATTTCGACATTTAATGGTTCACATCTATTTAATAATATATTATAATATAATGAATCCCGATTTCGCTGAATAATTTTGTGTTGTGTTTGTTACTGTAAGGAAAAGGTTCTTAGGAATGAAAAAAATAAGAAAGTTGCAATTGACGGGAGCGAAGCCGCGGGGATAGCTAGTAAAAATATAATTATGCAGTTCAGAGTGGTTACTTCTCACATTATTTTCAAACTTGCAAATACCTGTGATTGGAAATTAAGTAAACGATTTGATTTCTATAAACTCTTTACATTTCTCTCTCAACCCACCTCCAAATGAACGCAAAGGGCAATTTGAAGAAACAGCGGTGGGTTTTAAAAGTCTCTCTAAAGAGTTTTTTTAAAGAATTAACATGAGGAGTTAACGAAAATTCGAGCAGTTAAAATAATAAAAATCTTCTACAGTCACATCAGCGAACTGTTAGTTTAGAAAAAAAAATGATCTTGGTCTTACTATTTGTGTGGACAAAAGAACTTGAAAACTGTTGGTAACATACAAAAATAAGGTCCAGAAAATCAAGTCTCGATACAAGACTTCTATAATTGTTTCGTTTTAGCTTGTTAATACCGGTCATTGACCTTTCTCTAATATCTTGGGCCAATTACTGCCATTGCTATACCAAAACGCAACAATTATGGTTCTTACAGTAAGTTAAAAGCCCCAAAAAGTTACAGCACAAAGATTTTTCAGAAACACAATTTCCAACTACCGTCACTAAAACGCGGGTAGTCCGAAGAGTTCTGGCTGGAACTTTGCTAAGGAGGGTAGTACGATGGTTGCGTGTGTGGTGAGCTTCTTGTCCGTGTGTGGGTCGGGCACCATGACTGTTTGCATGCCTGCCTTCTGGCCTGCGGTGACGCCGTGAGGCGAGTCTTCGAATACTAGGCACTGGAAGGATGAGAAAACATTTTGGTAAGACAATCATCAAGTAAAGACATATTTTCTCTTTTACTTAATTTGCTACATAATAAGTAACCGACTCACGACGAATATGATCTTTGTTTGAATGTGTATATTTTTGTGAAACGTGTTGGCTCGCGCACATCTCTACTTATCTAGTCTACCTCTATAGTCTATACTAATATTATATAGCTGAAGAGTTTGTTCGGTTGAACTTGCTTATCTCAGGAACTACTGTTTTAATTGAAAAATTATTTTAGTGTGGGATAGCCCATTTATCGAGGAAGGCTATAGGCTATATAACATTACGCTACGACCAATAGGAGCGCGGCATTAATGAAAAATATGACGCAAAATCACATGCGGCAAGTCAAAATGCGGTCTGTCAATCTTGCTATAAGCCGCAGATGTATACAGTAAAAAACGAATGAAATAAATAAGATCATTTAGAGACATTTCTCGAAGTCCAAATTACAAAGGAAATAATAATTCCATGACGAGACGATACAAAAGTGACATAACGTGCCATTTCACAGGCAACAATGGGCTTCAGTAGACATGGAAACCAAATGAAGAGCACCGCGGCTTACATAACCATAGAAATATCAACCTTGCACGCTATGACAATAAATTTCGGTTTTGTATAAAGCTACCTAAAATATTACAACTACTACAATTACAACTCATCCCGCGTACATTTATAAAAGAGTTGTGTGGCTGTTGCAATTTCGCCTTGAACCCAAATACACAAGAGTGATTAATGGTCCTAATTCGCATCGCACGTCTTCGCGATGCTCTGCTAACAGCATAAGATTAGATTTGGATTTTCTGTAAAAAAGAGTTAGGAATGCAAGATTTCAAATGTAGTCTGAAATTCTACTAAATAATATTATAAATTGTTTGTGTGTTAACCTGTAGATGATAGAGTGTTTTTCAATCTAAATCATAATTGAATGACATTTGCCTAAGTAAATAGATTGATGACGCTCTGGATGTTTTCGACTGTCATGCAGGCGAAGCCGTTGGCAAAAGCTAATCTTTCATAATTCTAAGGCTGTATACAGAAAGAAAGCTGGAAACTTATAAGCGCTTACCGGCGCTTGACAGCGCTGGTAACCCGCGCAGGAAAATATATGAACGCGCGCCGATAAGCACTGAACGGTGCCGATAAGTTCCGACAAGCTTCAACTAGCGCTGGTCAGCGCTGGGCGCTGCCATTTAAAATTAATAAACAACTGCGACAACACATGCAATTACGACAGGCATATTTATTTTGATTTTATATTTCATTACAAGTGCGGAAAGGCTGTCATTGCAAAGAGTATCGACAAATGTCTACCCGAGCCGAGGCACAGCCGAAGGCGAGGGTTGACAGTCGGAACAAGTTGCAATGACGGTTCCGCAGGTGTACTGAACGACTATTTTGAATACAGTTGCGAAAAAATGAAGCAATTTTAATAAAATAATAAAAACACAATAAACTCAACTAACCAATCATTTATTTCTTATAAAAGTTATAGTACCTACACATGTACATTGAAATTGGTACAGTTTTTTAAACTAACTGGGGAAGTTTTAGGTTGCATATTTACTGTTTGAGACTAACTATTATTAATTTCGTATGATTGTTCATGTATATTTGTCATACAATGGCGTTTGCTAGTTGATGGAATTGGATCTGATGAATTATCATTATCAACGAAGGTAGATGGACGAACGTTCTCTTCAACATGTGAAGGAGACGGACTGGACCTTAAAATAATGGATTATGTGATTTTTTTCCCAGTTTCTAGTTTTTTGTTTAATTAATCACCAATATAGCTTTCTGCAACTTTGTCTGATTTCCAACCTCCTAGTCGCTTTAAGGTCGTCAAATTGGCTCCTGAATCTGCAAATAATGTAGCAGAGGTCCTCCTGAAGCTGTGCCCAGTATACTCAGCATCCGGCAGACCAAGAAACGTAGCTATTTCTTTTGGCAAATTACCAAATTTGTAAAATATATTTATAAAATCTTTCATCATCAAATTTCAATTTATTTACAAATAACTGATGGTACTCTCCGAAATGTTTCCTTTCTCTATTAATGGGATGTATAGCTTCTTTTCGCATTTTTAAATACACATTTTCTAACAAAACCAAATCATCCTCCGATGAGTACGACATTTTGCTTGGTCTGCTTCAACCTGCTTCCTTTGTGTAGAACGGACCAGCGCTGTCAAGCGCCGGTAAGCGCTTATAAGTTTCCAGCTTTCTTTCTGTATACAGCCTAAGTTGGTAATACTTTTTTGACAACCGCGCAACTTTAGACAACCGTCAACCGTGGTTGTCTTTAGCCAGAGGGCCAATTCTACTAATTTTTTAAACAACTTTCGCATACGCATTTCAATCTCAAACTGTCAAAAACGCCTTAATTTTTATAAATTTTTGACACTTTGCGATTGAAATGCGAATGTGAAAATTAATAGAATTGGCACACAGAAATATAGTTACGACGATTATTTATTGCCTAATTGCGGAACCTCGCTTTAAGAAGATAGAAGACGGCCTCTTTTAGAACGAAGTTGTCAGACGATACTGAGACGCCTTTAAGGGACTACTTAGTCACACTTATCCAGCTCCTTTCGCATTTGGCTGAACGATTATGGTCACACTTATACAGTTCTGAGGAATTAGTGTGAGTTTTTTCGACTCACGTTCGAACGCGTTCGATTGCGAGCGCGTTAGAATTTAGTATGGGAAATTAGGTTCTACGAGACTACGAGTGACCACCAGGTCACAGTATAAATATGGACAGTACGGAAACTAAGCCTAGTTGAGAATATAAATACCTACGCTCCATGGAAGCAATAGGGTTGTCACTTTTAATGTTTTTGATTTTTTATTTTTGTTCTGTAGTGATCAATCAATCGAATTTGAATGACTAGCTCACAAGTACAATTTAAATAGGTATTCTCATGGCGTTGGTTAATCTCGACAAAAGACAATACTTTAAACACGGAAAACAATTTAATATTAACACACAACAACTTGTAGCACTAACTTTGTCACTACGGCGTAACCTTTTACAAGTTTTGGCGGGAGCTTACGCGAGCCGCTGTTGGACGAAAACGTTTTGGGCGCTCGGTACCTTTGCAGCCGCCATCTTGGATTCCCGTTTTGACAGCACTGTCGGCTTCAACACCCTCGATAACCATGAATATGACACCCATGACAAAAAAAAATACCTATAGCAGGCGCCATCTTGGATTTACAAGAAGTAGTAGTACCTACATAATAGTTTTGAAGTTCACGAATTCATTTTGATCGATCACACGGACTTATACTTCGATAACGATTAAGTAACGATAATTATCATTAATGATTCTCACCTTTCAAAATCAGCAGAAAGTTTAAAATACGTTAGCTCCGGTTGTGATGATGCCGAGTTCATTCAAGCAGCCGTATACTACGCATATATATATACGTTCGTGGCATTTTTAAAAAGATCGCGGGGCTAAACTTAAATGTGACCACTCGTCTTGACGCGGTCGGCGGCACTCACTATTGAGAGTACCGCGACGGGCACCGAAAAGTCTCGTCGGTGCTCATGTTTGTGTGAGTGTGCCGTTTCGAGCGTTTGTAGGTA
The DNA here is from genome assembly GCA_963859965.1 of Ceramica pisi. NCBI lineage: Eukaryota > Metazoa > Arthropoda > Insecta > Lepidoptera > Noctuidae > Ceramica > Ceramica pisi. The sequence continues at coordinate 5,173,536 of OY982530.1, forward strand.
GTTTCCGTACTGTCCATATTTATACTGTGACCAGGTGGCACTATAACTAAATTCCCATATTATTGTAACGCGCTCGCAATAGAACGCGTTCGAACGTGAGTTGAAAATACTCACAGTAAGGCCTCTGCTTCTATCGTACAGCGTTGTAAGAATGAGAAGGCGGCACCGGCAGAACAGTGCTGTACTCAATCTATAACACTCGCATGATATTAACACATTTGCCCTCATTTTATTTTATACTTGTTTGCCGCGAAAGTTATGCGTACGCGTCTCTATAAAAAGTGTTGTTTTCTATGGGCATAAGCTGAATAGAGCTAAATAAGTGTGAGCCATTATTGTTATGGTCTTCTAGGATCTTGTTTTACAATTTTAGAAAACCACCCAGCATATGGGCTTGTATCCTGAAAAAATCTAATTAGTCCGTCAGTTAGATTATCAAAATATTTGACCCGTATTTTTTCTTTTGTTACGGGAACCAAAATAGACGAAGTTACGACGCTTTAAAAATTCTCAATACGTCACACCTTCACATAAGTTTTAGTGAGTCGTGACGTCACGAGCCCCCACTCCCGAGTTTTGATGCGTTTTATCTTTGTCAATATTCATTGATTTACAAAAACAAAAAATACGTGTCCATTATTTTTCAATACTCTAATTGACGGACTAAATAGTTTTGCAATTTGTGGATGATGGAATCTAGCCTATTCAAGTTTATAATTATTAAGCTTGATTTAAAAGATTCTTTTCAAAATCGACTTTGATCGAAAAAATCATGCACCAGTCTAGAGGCGTGCCACCCACGCTAGTTGCAATTTACAAGCTAAAAGTAGTTCAATTGCGGATATATGGGATATTTTGGTCTTGGTGGGCGGCGGCTTCAGTAAACACCGAAAGTTCGGTGTTATGAAAGAACCGCGATTACGGAGTTCAAATGAAGTAAGGAACGGTTAGAATAATGTTACTACTTCTGCCCGTGCCTTCGCTCGCGATAAAGTAAATAGCCTAATTCTGCATAAAAATCTATGATATAAAAATGAATCGCTGAATGTGTTGCTAAGCGCAAACCGATTTCGCAAATTCTTTTTTTGTTGTGTTTTTTATTATCAGGAGACGGATTTTAGGAAAAGAAAAAAAAGTTGCCAGTTGACGGGAGCGAACCCGCGGGGGACAGCTAGTTCTGAGGCCTTAGTGTGAGTTTTTTCAACTCACGTTCGAACGCGTTCGATTGCGAGCGCGTTAGAATTTAGTATGGGAAATTAGGTTCTACGAGTGACCACCAGAGGCCTTAGTGTGAGTTTTTTCGACTCACGTTCGAACGCGTTCGATTGCGAGCGCGTTAGAATTTAGTATGGGAAATTAGGTTCTACGAGTGACCACCAGGTGGCACTATAACTAAATTCCTATACTAAATTCTAACGCGCTCGCAATCGAACGCGTTCGAACGTGAGTCGAAAAAACTCACACTAAGGCCTCAGGTAGCTCTATAACTAAATTCCCAAATTAAATTGTAACGCGCTCGCAATCGAACGCGTTCGAACGTGAGTCGAAAAAACTCACACTAAGGCCTCTGTATAAAAAATCATCAATATCGTTTTGGCGATTTTTTGTGAAGCGTAAAAAAGAAACTTATTCTGGCATTTATAATATTAGGAAGTTAGAACTAGTACGTAATTACATTTTTCGATGGTGTGCTGATTAGTTATACCCAAACTAGTTCAATTAACACCGAAGATGGGGATTGTATATATTGAACTACATTAAATTTGTACCTACCCTCTGGTCTAGCGTAGTACGGAGTTTCATTGAGAGTTTCACTAAGTAATAGCTTAAACTGGTTTTGTTTCAACTAACGTACGACTACTTACTATTCGAGTATTGAAGCTTATATCTACTACAAAGTACAGTCGTCATCACATCAATTTATCCGAAACTGTCAAATTCTCCCAATCAACCTTGAACCTACAACTTCAGCTATAATGTTGAAAATCTATTAAAGATATTTGACAGATTGTTGTATCTTGATTTGCTGGCGTCTGTACAAACTACAAACGCCAATCAGTTTTCTACCAGCTTGAATGGTTAAATATTCTCTTCTCATGAAGGAGAACAAACAAACATCGTCATATTTTTCACTGCCCCATGGACGGTTAGAAGGTAAAAACATTTAACTAAGAAAGCATACCTTGGAAGGATCCGGCTTATCAGGGAACCTGGCAGCTGTCACCAGGAAGATATCAGGATGTGGTTTCCCAAACTTGACATCTGGGTCCGTGCTGCCCATCACCATATGATGGAAGTAAGAGAACAGTTCCTTGTATTCTGCTATCTTAGTCTCCACTGATCGGACGCTTGAAGAGGTCGCTAGCGCGAAGGGTACTTTTGTTTTGTGTAGGTGACGTATTAATCTTTCTGCACCTGTAATAAAATACTAGGAGAATTAGTGGTTGGTCTTTCAGGGACCCTTCCCTTTTTAGCAGCTGTGTTATGTCTGATTCTGGGACGATATTCTTTGGGCCTAGAAAAATTATGTAAAAAAAGTTTAAATAAAGTCGAGATGAATCGTTCCTTCGAGAAAGTCGACTATTCGGCCACATGTACCTTCATATAGTCGGCACTTAATAAGCTATAGGATAACAAGAAATGTATAGTCATATGTAGGCGCCGGCCGGGAGGGGTGTGCACTAGCGCCCCCCTGGTCTTCAATAAAAGGTGTTTGTTCTGGTATCCGTCTTCTTTAGTTCTGGGCAACAAAAAACCTATATTATTCAGGCCGGGGATTTGATGATGCACCTCCCTGAAAATAGTGCTACCGGTGCCCATGATAATAGTGTACTCAGAACAATGCTCGATGACCTCAGTAGAGCTTCCGAAAGAGCTTCTTAAAATGAACATGCACAAAACCAAGATCATGGTGAATACTCATGTAGCACCCACTCCTATCAAGATCGGAGACTACACTCGAAGTTGTAGACGAGGTCGTCTACCTGGGACAAATACGGTCCAGTTAGGTAGAGCTAACTTCGAGATAAAGTTCAACAGTCGAATTCGACCCGGCTGGGCAGCGTTCGGGAATGTTGCGTGGTATCTACTCGTCACACATACCAGTGTCTCAAGACAAAAGTCTATGACTAGTGCGTGTTGACAGTGATGACTTATGGTACTGAAACGTGGTCGCTCACAATGGGATCAGAAGGCTTAAAGTCACTCGAAGGCAATGCAGAGAGCAATGCTTGGAGTTTCCTCGCGGGATCGAATCAGGGATGATGATATCCGCAAGAAAACTAAGGTTACCGACAGCCCGATCGCCAAACTAAAGTGGCAGTGGGCAGGGCACATTACTCGCAGAACAGATGGTATTTGGGGCCAATAAGTTCAGGAGTGGCGAAGACGCAACGTTGGAAGGCCTCCCACATGGTAGACCGAGGACCTGGTGAAGGTCGCGGGTAGCCGATGGATGCGAGACGCACAAGACCGGTTGTTGTGGTGACTCTTGGCGGAGCCCTATGTCCAGCAGTGAATGTTTCCGGCTGGTATGATGATGATGATGATGTAAAAAACATTAAATAGCCTTTTAACAAAACTCAGCATATTTAGTAGGGTATAATCGGTATTGCACGGGCCTGTTTCTGAGCGAAATTCTGGATCCGCGCCTGCTCGTAACTACCTCGCCGATAAGGTGCTTGCCTAGGGCTCTGGCAACATTTAATCCGCCCCTGACTACAATAGCAGCTACATAATATGTTATGTATAATACCGGAGACAATAAACGATTATTCAATGCTACTAGCTATTTATTAATAGTGCATTTTACAGAAGCTAACAGCATTATCTGGCTCCCTTTGAATGCATTGTAAATAATCAAGAGATATTATATCATTGTTGTCAGCAGATAACGCCTGAATGTGATCTGATATTTACCCTTGAAATAGGGTATCCACCTGGGCCCAGTTTCCATGGTTCACTATCGTAGCGATAGATCGTTATTTAGTGAATATCCGTCATGTCCTGGTCCCGGTCCCAAGGTCCGAACCTATATGGAAAAACCCCTTTATAGGATCACTCGGTTGTCTGTCGGTCTGAACGTCCGTCTGTCACAGCCAATTTTCTCCGAATGTACTGGACCGACTCAGTTGAGTTATGCTACCTTTAACTAGTAGCGTTAAGTAAATGCGGGCAAAAATATTTTACAGAAGCCGGTTGAAAAGAAAAACTATGAACAGGAAGACGATAAAAAGAATTACGTAAGTTATTGATATAAGATCTAATTTAGCATAGGTATCCTAACCTTGGACATGAACTATCTGCCTCGACGCACATGGATATATGCCAAATATCGTAAAATGCGAAATGCATTGTGTATTGTTTGTACTGATCATTAATTAGCTTGTTGTTACTATGCTCGTTTTTAGCAATATTTATACGAATAAGTATATGGAACTATGGTAGCAATAGCACAGGGGCAAATCATTTGTCTAGTCTACCAGTCTGCCTAGCCTTTTCCAAACTTATCTGACTGGTCACAGCTGAATACCAGAATTTTACATGGAGTGACGTAGTATCGACGGGCCAGGCTTACACGCCATCTCACAGACGAGCTTCCCGACATTGACAAGGGTGAGATTAGAATCGCTCTACAAACCTCCGGGGGATGACGGGATAACCACAGAGCTGCTCAACGCAGAACACCTGTCTTGACAGAGCTTGTACAGCTCTTCAATTACGTCATCCACATTGGCATAACACCGGAGGCATGGCACAGGAGCGTGGTGGTATTATTCTTCAAGAAGGGCGATAACACGCTCCTCAAGTACTACCGCCCCAATTCCTTCCTGAGCCATGACTACAAGCTGTTTTCGAGGGTTATCTCCAATCGTCTCGCAAAAAAGTTCAATGACTTCCAACCGCCGGAGCAGGCCGTGTTTCGAAAAGGCTAGCGTATGTGGACTACGAGAAAGCCTTCGACACCGTCGAGACCTGGGCTGTCCTAGAGTCCATGCAGAGATGTCTTATGGACTGCCGCTACGTAGAGATGATGTGATGTCTGTATAAGGCCGCAACAATGACCGTCCAAGTTCAAGACCGGAGCACAAAACCAATCCAACTGCGTTGAGGTGTAAGACAGGGAGACATCCTCTCTCCGAAACTGTTTACTAACGCGTTGAAGGACGTTTTCAAGAAGCTTGATAGGAAAGGACGGAGCTGGGTTGTGGTAGGTAAATACCGGAAACATCAAAGCACGAACTAGGTGTATGATCTGAATACAAAATGCATATTTGCAGTCATTTTAAGCGCCCATGATGATCCAGAAAACAATGTAATGTCGCCTAAAGAAATACGACTTACAAACAATACAAATTAATTTTATTGCAAGCACGGTGTCTTGGTTATTCAGATATGGAGTTTAGATCGGGTATCTCGTTAGTATTAGGAACATGAGAGAACATGGCAACTTTAGGAAGCACAGTTGGGCCGACTTTGGACTTGGTGGACTAATTTGCGCTTAAATAGACGGCCAGTTGGCAGCCTACTCGCCGAATATTAATGTGGCCGGATATTCGTCTTTGCCTGCAATCCGTTCTTCTAACATAGGGTAATTAAAAACCAAAACAATACAAAAAGTTGTGTTGATTATGACGTAACTGATTGAATTTTTGAAACGCATGAATATTGTACTAGCTTCTGCCAGCAAACTTGTACGCACATTTCCCAGTTTTCTGCGTTCACATAGAAATTTAAAGAAATACTTTCTTAGTACTCCCCTAAAAGTTGTGCAGGTCAGCTAGTTTTGTTACAAAAATACCCTATTTTAGTTTACATACCATCTAATAAAGGTGCTCCAGCCAGCATGGTATCTCCTAGGACTAACAACTGGTCTCTAAATTCAGTAGGACTACACGGCAACTTCAGTTCTTTGCACAGGATCTCTGATAGACGTTGCTCGGTCCCTCCAAGTACTTTCATCATTAACTCGTCTGTATATTTGTGGCCATAGTTTGCACACAACTGTGTTATCATTTTCTTGTATACTAGTTCTGTATCTGGAAAAAGAAAATGGTTTTATTTTGTAGCCTTAAGGATACTTCTTCATTACAAATTGATGAATTACTATCAATAGCCTGAAGATGGGGACTGGGGGGATTGGGGACTTAAGGCCAATATTGGGCATGAATTTATGCTCTTAACTTCCGATTCATATTTTTCAATACACAATCACGTTTACTTTAACTCTTACATGCAAATAATGTGATACTGTTTTCTTTTTTATTTGAGATGGGCAGACATCTCAAATAAAAAAATACATGATGAGAAAAACAAGATGATGGGATGACAGAGACAAAGTAGACAATGGAGTGAGCATACCCAGATTTCATTCAGAGGATGTATTAGGTTTGGGTTGGTTGCTTTTATTTGCAGTTTTCTTACTAGCAAGAAGATTCATTTCATTGAAAATATTGTTTAAGCCGATATCAAGTCATTTAAATTAGATTTATAGTCTTCTTTATATGTTATAATTATGTACTTAATGTATTTAAAACGAAACATTAGGCCAGTCATAAGGCTAGACAACAATCTAACAATGGCATGTAATAAAAAATGTGTCAGTGGAATACTAATTAAGCCATAATAATATGTTGGACAATAGCCCTAATTTGCATGTTACAGGAATGCAGCATTAGATTCATAGATCATAATGAAATAAATTATTTCGATAAAGGAAAATAAAATTACTAGTTTAACTTTAATACTGGTAGGACCATAGGATTTGTTTCTTCATTCATTAATAAATTTTGAAGCAGGTTTCAAGTCCCGAAACTTTTTTGTGACCAGAAACTTTTTTTTCTCGTTTTTGAGGTTGAGTATTGAGAAACTTTTTCAACCAAATTTGGTACGGTCTTGGTAATAGAATAAATGCATACTATGTTTGTTATTAATTATGTAAAAGCATGACCGCGTATGTAACCTTGCGATCCAATAACATTGAGAATATCTGCGAAGGTCGCACTGTTAGCTTACCAAGCAGAAGTCCGTCCATGTCGAAAATACAGTGCGTAACTTTCTTATAATTCGGCGTAGAGTAACATCTCGCGCCTATCACCCGCGACACACTTTTTAACAAATATATCCTCATGGTGACCGGTTATATTAAGTTATTAACAATTATAAACGGAATATACAGTGGTAACTGTATCTCTTAAAATAGGAAAGTATTGCACACTTATTTACTCAAGATTCACTTATTTTTAGAGATGATTTTATTTTCTAAACACTGGAAAAACACAAAACGTGCGTTCGTTGATTGAATAACATTTCGTCTATTTTGTTTGATTGACACTTGACACTAGCTAGTTTTTGACAATAAGTTTACATACGTCTATGTCATTGTCAAATGTGCCTAAAATGTCAAAATTATGATCCAATCATAGCAAAGACGTCTTCCATTCAGTCCTGTTCCATTGGTCAATAAGACTTTTTCACGTTTTTGTAACCAATGATTGACTTCAGTGATAATATTGCTAGAGTAAAATAAACGCCATATGATATTTCTGTGTTACAGTAGAATATTTTTTTAAATTATCAAAGAAGCTATAGAAGGCCCTTGAAGCAGAAAAAAATGTAAAACCTGAAAAATTAAAAGCTCGTACATGTAAAACATTTTATTAGATTCTACTCTTTGTTATTTCAGGAACAACAAACGAAATAAAAATGGCAATGCCGCCGCCGCGCGGCTAGCTATTCAGTAGCTTTCGGCTCACTTCAGTTGGCCAGCAGTCGAGCTGCGACCATCATGGTTCGCAGTTGAATTGTCGCGAGTCGTGCGTATGGCGTGTATAGTACCGCAATTTAAGTTTAAATTAAAAATCATTTACTTGTACTTTTATTTATGAACCGTTTATAAAAGTGTATCTTGTTTCACACTTATAAATTCGATCGTCGCGAACATGGCTGTGAAAGAGTGTTGTTGTGATAAACTGTCGCCAAACAAAAAATCGATTTTCGGAATGAGAATGCGGAGTCAAATTCTGTATTTACTGTTGGCTTCTTGTTTCTTAGCCGTGGCTTCGGCCGCTGACTCTGAAGGAACTTGTGCAAATGTGAAAACCATCTTTGAAAAGAATGGAATGTTGACGGCGGTAGACCTGCAGACACAACCGAACTCAGGTGAGAAATCACGCGCTACTCCACAGCTGAATGTGATAATGATTAGCGATAATGCATGATACGATGATCGAATATATTGCTTAATGTCATAACAAACTAGAATACACGGCATTAGCTACGTCCGTGAAGTGGTAGGTAACTGCTGAAGTACTTTGTTATAACACCTTTTTATTTTATCGCTTCAAATGCATTTTACTGTCTAGTATTATAAAAGTAGAACAGACGGCTTTGTAGGTACGCAGAATAGATAATTTCTTAGAACCATAATTACCTTAGTAGGCTAATTGCTTAATCCCATTCAAATTTCTAAAGAATCCTCACAAATCAGAAATTAACTGACAAAGCAAAACATGTGTAATCTATCAGTGCGTTATCATAACAACGAACTGATAAACAAAATTATACCTACCTACCTTCCGACGACGCGAAACGCCGACAAAGCCACAGGTAAGATTCGCCCACCTACAACTAAACTTTGTAAATATAATAAATAAGTAGTTACCTAGGAGTAGAATATATTATTATTCAGCATCTGACAGCTACCTGGAATAATGTTTTAACTTCTCGATAACGGCTTAATGAGCCTTTGAAGAGATTAGAAGAAAGAATACGCAAATTTCTACACGAATTTGGGTGCAAAACCCAGGCTAAAACCTTTTTTGTAAACGCACCCTAATGAAAGGAAAAAGGAACAGAAGCTATTGTTATTTTGTTTAAAGAATAAAGCCAGGAATCCTTTGCGTTGAACTCATTTTTACCTGATCAGAAACAAGTCAAGACAAGACAGCATGTTTTTTTTTACAAGGCCAGAAACTCGCCGTCGACTAATTTAACTTTGTGTTCATTGCCTTTTTAGTGAAGCCACAGACATAAATGTCAGCCAAATACATTATACTTGCAGAAAAATACATAACTATCGTTGCAATTAGCAACATCGTCATTAAGGTTAGTCTCTTTAGGTGTTTGTGATGACTGACTTCACATTTCGTAACATAATTAGTGCAAGTGAATGCGATTTTAGTGTGCGATGATTCTGATGATTATGGCATCAGAGTGTGCGTTCGCCCAGCGGAATGTTGTTGAATTAAAAGATTTTAATTATGCAGATATTTAGTGTATGACGTCGTATAATTGTGTATGGTATAAAAAAATTTGTGCACGCAGCCATTGTGGAGAAATTCACCAAAAACTGATTCCGCTGGGCGAACGTTGTCCTGGCGGAACTTTTTTTAATCCATACATTTTAGAAGAAAAGAGATGTGTCCAAAAATTAGTGTGTATTTGTGTGTAATTGTGTATGTATGAATAAAATTAGTGCATGCATAAACTTCGGAGAAATTCAAGTTTCCGCTACGCGAACGTTTGGCCATTACCTAGTTTTCATATAAAGCGCTTACATAGAGAGCTGTAGATTTTTACATAAGTTGTTTTGAATTTGTTTATATTTGTTTAAAAAACAGGTTTAGAAAAAATCGTAGGGCTTAAAAGATAAAAATATAAACGTAAAATACGCTTATTAGGTCTTAGTTCTTAAAGTATGCACTTTGGGGTCTAGATTTTCACGTTTATACAAACCTTGTAAGTGTCTGCAACATGTTGCCAAGTATCAATGATGTTCCGTTAGTAATTAAAGAGTTATAGGACAATTTACCATGAATTGATCACTGTTTACAAAGCAGTCAAATATCACGCCGTTCTAAACGAATTGCATGGTAAAATGTATGCCAATAATTAGTGTATTCATTCAACTATTCACATGCAAAATTTCATGTCATTAAATTCAGTAATTAAAGAAATACAATTATAATACTGACGAAGCATCGAAAACCTACATAACCCGACCAAGTTCGAATAGCTACAAAAAAGCGGCCGTGCAATATATTTAGGTAACATCCCAAAATTTACAGTATAATATCGGTATTGAATTGGTATAGGTGATAACACAATTGTTGTTTCGATATAATAATGTCATTTATTTTTGTACACCTACTTTTTAAATGTATTTGACTATGACAGAAAGTAGGTACTATTTACGTAGGTACTTTATTTAAGTATGCTTTTGAGACTTTAGATATAATCTAGATATACCTATTATTTAAGACAAATAAAATTCATACAGCTAATTTCTATTGAAGATTTCACGGATCAGGATTCTAACTATAGACCCCTTAGGGAAATTAAATAATTACCACATGTAAGTACCTACTACTGTTTAGGTAAATATTTATCATATTGTAGCTTATTACACTATTTAACCAATGGACTAGGCATGCACGAGCGTTCCCCTTTGCAACTTTAGTGGATCAAACAATCTAATAAGTTAAAAAAAACTACTTCTTGAATCGATTTTTTAATTGATGTATACCGTTGTACTGGTAGTGACTTATGTATGTTGAGGTTATTTACTGTATTTGCTACTCATTTAATAATATTTTCTTGAAAATACCTTTTTTAAACCAATCTTTTAGTTTATAAGCACTTTTTTAATGTTGATCTAATCTAAACAACTGAATAGTCTAGTTATGTGATGTGATTTAATTTTTATTGAAGCTCGAAATATTACACTTACCCTTATATTCATAATCGTTTATTAAACCTATTTTAGTTAAAACACATTTAAGTCTATTGCTGTCGTTGCAAGCGTTTGTTAACGTTATCATAATTACCTACTTACATAATTAAGTATTATATGTAATTAAAAATATTTTTGTACTCGAATATTTAAATAGAGAAGTACTTGTTAATTGAAGATTTATTTTTATCGTAGATAGTGGCGTTATTATTAAAAAAATAATTTTCATTCAAGAAATGCAATTGTTTTATTTTTTCATTCAAGAAATGCAATTGTTTTATTTTTTCCTAACGCTTGTGTACGTAACTGTACCATATTAATAAATACTATATTGCAAGGTTAAGAACGTTTCTAAGATATATGGCACGGCCGCTTTTTTGTAGCCATCCGAACTTGGTCGGGTTATGTAGGTTTTCGATGCTTCGTCAGTATTATAATTGTTTTTCTTTAATTACTGAATTTAATGACATGAAATTTTGCATGTGAATAGTTGAATGAATACACTAATTATTGGCATACATTTTACCATGCAATTCGTTTAGAACGGCGTGATATTTGACTGCTTTGTAAACAGTGATCAATTCATGGTAAATTGTCCTATAACTCTTTAATTACTAACGGAACATCATTGATACTTGGCAACATGTTGCAGACACTTACAAGGTTTGTATAAACGTGAAAATCTAGACCCCAAAGTGCATACTTTAAGAACTAAGACCTAATAAGCGTATTTTACGTTTATATTTTTATCTTTTAAGCCCTACGATTTTTTCTAAATCCATTTTTTAAACAAATATAAACAAATTCAAAACATTTTATGTAAAAATCTACAGCTCTCTATGTAAGCGCTTTATATGAAAACTAGGTAATGGCCAAACGTTCGCGTAGCGGAAACTTGAATTTCTCCGAAGTTTATGCATGCACTAATTTTATTCATACATACACAATTACACACAAATACACACTAATTTTTGGACACATCTCTTTTCTTCTAAAATCTATGGATTAAAAAAAGTTCCGCCAGGACAACGTTCGCCCAGCGGAATCAGTTTTTGGTGAATTTCTCCACAATGGCTGCGTGCACAAATTTTTTTATACCATACACAATTATACGACGTCATACACTAAATATCTGCATAATTAAAATCTTTTAATTCAACAACATTCCGCTGGGCGAACGCACACGGCATCAGAATCATCGCACACTAAAATCGTGACCGTAGGTGGATATTACAATATTAGTTAATGATAATGAAGGACTTGTTCGATTAATTTTAATTCAACACAACCTTGAACAAATCTTAATGTCCAAACGAATAAACATCTCCGAAAACAATTTGTAACGTGTAGGTGTAGTTTATACAGTAGGCGGAGTTGTGAAATGCTTACATTGCAACATAATGATATAAAATGAACATTTCTGCGAAGCTAACTTCAGCTTAAAATATCAGCATCTTGTCCATAAAATCGCATCTAAACTGACATTTATAAAGTTCAAATTCCAACGAATAGCGGTGTCAATGGCAGAAAACATTTAAGTTAAAAGCCTGGCTGCAAGTAGGCAGGTAATGGCTCGCGGAATAAGCGTGGGCGACTAGGCTGCGGAAGGTTCAAACGCGATTTGACATGGTTTTCAGACGTTTATACGGATTTATGTAAGCTGTATAACCGACATACTTACACAAAGCTTCTTTGAAGATATCGCATGTTGGTTTTGCTGATAAGTGTTGTCAATTGATTTAGATGTGTATACTTACTGTATTTTAATTAAGCTCTTCAAGCCTCTGAAGAAGCCGCCTTAATCAAATTAATTTGGGAGACAACTTGATTGTCGAACTCGAGATTGAGGAAAATATGGCTTCGAATTTAAGAAATACCATTTCAAGTCGAGGGCGCAAGATATCGAGACATCGATTACATTTCCAAAAATGTTTTCTGCGTGGACCGGCTCGACTGCACCATTCAGTCATTACATCCTCCTTTTTTGGCATTCGAAAGCATGTTCATCGCCGCACTCTTTGGAATAATCGCCGACGAATTATTTCGTGAAAATTTACAGTCACGGACACGGTATTTGGCACGAGCATTTCTTTGGTGCCTTCCCACGAATGTCGTTAACACGAAATGCTACCGATTTGAACATCCAAATAATTATAATTATTGTAACAACTCGAACCAGTAAATATTCAGTGAGCGCGAATAATAAGACATTGTTTTATATAATGAGTTTCCACCACGCACACCTCTTACTGGCGAAAGCATTTTGCGTCAAACCCTTTGAAGTTGGACCCATCCCATTCGTCGCTGTAAACTGATACATTATTAATGAACGACTGCGCCACACCCAACGCATTACCCATGAAACTACTAAAGCCTTATATCGACCTAATAACGCTAATTGGTGTTTGTGCAGTCTTAATTGACTCAGGAATAGGTCTTAACAACTCTGGCCTGTGCAAACTTATACATAATCATAATTCGCCACGGCATAATAATTTATACGCAAATTTTATTCGTCGCCAATGGTAATTCAATGGAAGCGGCAAGATCAGGCGATACGAGTTCTTGCTATTAAGATAGACTACGTTTCAAGAGCGCAGGTTGACGCCACGTTTCCCAATAAGGCTTACTGTCTGATAGATCGGCCGGCATCGCCGCACTATCAGGTTATACAAAGTATTTTGCATAGCTCGCCGGTTGTTTAGCATGCAATACTTGATCGCGATCGCCGGTACTTCTAACGGAGACTAGTCGCGACAACTACCGACGAACTATCTGTACACAACCAAAGTTTGAATATAGATATTTAAGACCCAAACGAACTTTGAACGATGGCAATTTGAATAGCTGAGAAGAATCGATGATTTATGGCACATAACAATGAGGTTTTTTTGGTTACCAGCCGTTTTCCACAAAAAAAAAAGCTTCAATCTCGTAGTTTGCGCACACAAACTACAGCACGCCAAATAAATTCTGTATGATATTGAACACCGGATCATAAATCAACGAGTCGAAAAATAATAAACTGCATTACCAGAAATACGAAGCTGACGTCAGAGAATGTTACCTCATCCCGTGATGAATAAAAAAACGCATAAAATATTCTGGGTAGACGGGAATCTCGGTAAGATTAAGGTCAGTAGCCTCAGATTTCCTTAAATAAATTTACCTTCCCCGCACTGTAGAATGTCAAAAGGATGGACATCGTTATCATGGGTTGGGGTATCCTGTTTGGTTAGGTACTTATTTTCTAAACTAACCTATCTATCAAAGCTGTCATAGGAGTTCAAGATAACAAGCATCGACTGCGGGAAAGTCCTACGAACTGCACTCACTTAAAATTCAATTGATGCATCAAAGTATTCGTAACTTACATAAGCTACATATTTTTTAAATCATTAAAAAAACAAATATTTACCTTTACAAAATCATTTTTTGAAGGTCTGAGAATTTATGACCAATTAAATAGGATGATATAAATCTTTAATATTTATGAGTAAATTAAACATGTTTAAGTCGACATTAAGTTATCACGAAAGTCTTTGTATATTTTACGGAAACAGATAATAAATTATAAAATAAACTTACATGTAAAAATAATTGTTTAACAGCTAAAACTTTTGTATTTTTTACCGACTCAGTGAAAGTTAAAAATAAACCTGAAAAATATTTACTTGACATACAAGAAAATTAAAGACTGAAAAGAAATTGGCGGAAGGAATGAAAAGTGCTGTCTTGTGGAGTTTTTCCACCGAATTCCGAATAACGTAGTTGGAAAGCTACCGAAGAACTCTCACCTATCTGAATGTTTGGAATGACATACAAAATCGTCCAGTGGGAGGACTGGTTGACAAGCAGGCCGGGCATTGAGTAAACACGGGCCTAAGGTCGACAACCCACGGCATCGCTTCAGCCTCATTGATTAAAGTCCAAGTGATTAGTAATTTATCAGTTACCTCACCGGGAAACTTCGGTAACTAAATTGTGTAAAGATAACTTGTCAAATTCGTTACGAAACTTTTGTTTGGAGAAGTTCAAATTATAAAGATATAGCTGCTTCTGCCAACTCTTCGGAGCTCCGACAAAACATTTTGTAAGCCTGGCGTTTTTCCTAAATTACTTGCTCTTGGAAATAATCCAATGCGCAAGTACAAATTGCCGGTTTAAAAGGTAAAATAAAACATAAAAGTCCTACCCCGTTGGCGAATTAGCACATACCTGAAGAAGAAATCCCATTATGCCGACATTATTCGGGCTTTCACAGTGTACCCTTTCAATCAAGCTGGTTGAATGGTGCTCCATCAGTCACAGGGATCGTCAGACCTTTTATGTCGCGTTCCATAACCTCTTATTCTGTAATTAGGCTCGGATAGGGGAAACAGGATGCCGCGTATTAAGTTTTTGCTGATTTTTATTATTGGATGATTCGATTGTTAAGTTTTGAGATATTCTATACGTCTAATGATATTGGCTTTTTTTAGTGATGTCTTTTGGGATCCTTTGTGGGTGAGGCTTCTAGTTTGGTAGTAGTTAAACGTCGCTTGCACAGATGTATAAAGCCTTAAGCCGTGTTATTTTTGTGACTAGCTGTACCTACTTCACATCTTCGCATTTATAAAATAAAAGAAGGTAGGTACTTTTAATTGGGTTGGGCGCCAGTCAGGAGCTCACAATACCATATTCTGAAATAAAAAAGACCCAAGTAAATACATCTCGGGGGCAATACGAACCATCACAAAAAATCTGAAAGATATAAATAGCAGATTATAGATTGTTAAATGCATGACCAAAGCATACCGAAACTATGGCGTTATGGAGGTCGAATATGACGTAAGCGCAGTGCATGTTTGAAGTTGGAACATCGTGACCACGTGGTCTTTTATCTATGTTATAGTATTTGCTCGCGAATCCGCTCGTGTTCGTTCTACTTTTATTTTCATCAGCTATGTTTAACGGCTATGTTTCTATGTCACGGGTTATAATGATATGTACTTAGAATAATAACGCATAGAAGCCGCGTCTAGAACAAAACCCGAGCAAAATCGTGTGTCCACTTCATTTTCTTTGTGTGCGTGAGCCGAATGTGTCTACGTTCCTCTAACGCACACAGATATAGCTTTCAGTGATACCATTACTAAGCCGTTACCCACAAAATATGGGAAGACGCATTACTATTTTGCTATCAAGGCAAGTATTTTATGTTGTTGGGAACTGGAAAAGGTAAACATGATTTTTCATGTAATATGACATATTTTTTCGGAAGGTATAATTCAATTTATTTCAAAATAAAAGGAAATAAATCGCATAAAGAATGAGATATTGTTCAATGCGTTTAGAATGCTTGATGGGTTATAATTATAAACAATGTTAAAACATCGGGTTTGATATGAATTAACAGTAAGTATTGTATTTTAAAATTACAAAAATGAAAAACATGAATGAAAGCAATGTGGGTATTTTTTCCTCACAAATAGCAACACTGTGTTATGACAAGTTAGGTTATTAGAATTTTGTTTTATTTATCGATTTACGTAAAAATAGTGCATAGAATGTGAGTACTTATTTGTGAAATGTTGTTTTATCACATTTTTTTGTTTTCCTGATGTGCTATAACATCCTTTCACGCAACAAACTGTCATTTTCAATTATTTACTCGAGAGCTGTGTTCGACGGAACGTGACATTGAGTACTGACGGCCTGGTGGCTAAGTTTGACGGATTAGGCTAAGTTTTAGTTGCCTCACTTTTTGCACTCGTACTAGGTTTCTATGCGTTATTATTCTAAGGATATGTATTAGGTATGACAACTTCCAAATCCGTCAAATTAACTGGAAAATCATTAAACTTTGCAAAGGCATAAGTATGAGATCAAGTGTCAGTAAGATAATATGCCACAGTATTTTTCGGTGTATCTTACATTCAGTTAGGTATTGCTTTGTTATGCAAAAAATACATTGTTAGTCACACGATTTCGCGTCATCATTCGGAAACATGTACATACCTAAGATTCTGCTAAGTATAAATACTACGATAATAATAGGTACGATGCGGTCAGAGAAAGCAAGACTGGCGGAAAATATAAATTTTGTAACAACACGCGAATTTCAAGAAAGTTTAAAAAATGTATGTAACACAGTCATCTATGTATTTAAAAGAATTCGTTGTTGGGGTAATTCTACCCTTCATATAATTTTTTTTTATCAATGAACCCCTATTTACGTCTCGTGTACAGAAACACCGCTTTTTATGTAGTTTTTTACTTCTGGGCAGTTCTGGGACTAGAATTAAACAACAACAAGTATGTGTAGATCGATAGGATGCGCTGAATTCCATTGATCGCGATTCCCAATTCAATCGTGACCAAATTGATTATTTGCTGTCTAAATCGACCTTGGGAAGCAATTTGCGTTCAGAATGTTATTTGTGAGTATAAACAGTTCATTACTTTCGGAATTCCATGTCATTGAACTAAATTTTATTCAATTGATATGTCATCATTCCTCATAGAGGTTTGATTCAGTGTGGATAAATAGATGTAATTTTTATTGCAGTTGAAGATTTTCAGGGTCTTGAAAGGTGTTCAGGACTTGCTACAACTGGAACAGTAACAAAAGCTTCTAACCTAGAGCGGTTTTATTGAAGCAGTGACTTAATCACCCTATTAACAACGACAAAGTAAAGGAAGGTTTCATTTCTCTAATTGGCTACTGAGCTCATTAAAATGCGATACACGTTTAATGGAAAAGATAAAAACTCTCGGTAATTAGCTGTAATCCGGAAAATCGTCATTGTCCACGACTAAATAAGAGTATCTCAAAGGTTTTTAATTCGCGGCCGGACATTCCACGCGCGAGGCAGGTGCCGACCTGTCGCCGGCCACCGGACCGGTCCGCACCGGCCGAGGCACTGGCCTGCCAACCACGCGCAAAAAATGTGCATTCGAAATTTAAAACTAATGTTACCAATCGTTTATTCAAATTAAATTAAATATTTGAAGATTTGAAAAGAATAACATTCAAAAGCGTTGAACTTTGATGCATTTGAAATTTTAATTTAAGTTAATGGATTGCAAATTGCTCTTCTTTGATTTATGCGACCCTGACATATTTTAAGGACGTAGAATAATTATTTACTTTAACTTCCTTATTAATAATTTTGTAATGAACTCACAAGCGTAGGTATATAGGTTATTATTTTGCCCGGTCCACAAATTTAATTTTACTTGAAATTCAGTTTTCTAGATAGAGGTAAATTCAAACAATCGGTATCGCAAATAAATATTTGATTTTTTGGTTTGGTGACTTTAATATGTACTGGCGCGAAATATTCTACAGTCCGTAAATTTTTAATTACTTACGGATTACAAACGGAAACTTGTCTACGAAGCCGCGTTGCTGGTTGCTTGCACTAGGAAGCTATTATGTATAATGTATATTATAATAATTGTTATTATAGTAAGTACCTACAGTGTTCCTATTAAAACAATATTGTTTTTCCACATTTTCGTGACCATAGAGGATTCATTTTATTCCGCTGCTACCAGCAACCATAGATAACGTATGCATAAACCGATTTTCCGAATAAATTATTGAGATTTTATCTTAATTGCACTACCGAGGCACTTCACGATAAACGTATATAGGTACCTAACATAAAATACTCTTTGCGCCGGCGTATCTCAATTGCTTTAGTGTTTGTTTAAAATAATCAACTCTAGCAGTTTTATGGTAAAAGTTTATGCTCCTAATAAACTTTGTTATGATTAGTATTAAGTTATAGCGCAACAGTTAGCTAAACTTTCTGAATTCACTTAAATCTTCTTAGACTGATTTTTATTCAGCTAGTTACGTTCAACAACTTCTTTGCAAAGGTCACATTCAGCAACAGTCATTCCGCCTTATAAAAATTTTAAAATACTTAGTAATAAAATCACTATTTTATACTCAGTACCTGTTCGTAAAATATTCATAAAATTCACCTGGTATTTTAATGAATACCTCGTGAATTTATTTGAAATTGTTGTACTTAACTAGTCTCTCCTAAGATGGATCCAGAACATGAAAAAACATGACGTTGCAAACAAATCCGACAAACTATAAAATAATGTATTATTTGCAAAATTAACAAACATAAAAAAAAACAACTCTCGCGCCACATTGACCATCGACAACACATGGACGGACGCTGCACTCAATGCCCATTTATGTGCAATGCACAAGTATCAATTACATTCAGCCATGTTGATATCAGTATTTATTCACTATTTTATGTCTAAGTTTCAGTTTCCTTTGAATAAGAATAAATTCTATGTATTTAAATAATTTGTTTATTTTAACTGTTGGAAGTTCTTTTCTGCAGTAAGTTCTTAATTAGCCTGCGGATTGTCTTTTGACATGCTAATGGTTTATGAATTGACATAAGTAACCTAATATGTCAAATTCGGTATGTATAACGATTCAATGAGACTTACAAACATTTGAAAAGTATAACGAATTCAGAGGCTTATTTTGTTATATAATTATCTAGATGATATTTTCCGAATCCTCCCCAATTTTTCTTCGTCGATTTTTGTGTGTACACAAATAAGTACCTACTGCAAATAAAAATTAAATTGACTTTTCATTTTGGTTAAAGCTTGGCTTGTTTGCATAGTATAGATGAAAGCCATCGTTTAAAAAGCCGTGAAAGAAAACAAACATGGCGAATAGGGTAAGGTTAAAACAACAAGCTCCAAAAATTATTAGCTTGGTTCCAACTTTTCATTGGCCTAATACGAGTTTGAAACGGGCTAACTCAACTAGTATTAGCCAACGAATAGAGTAAACATTGACTGATTCGCACAATCGCATGCCAATTTGAAAATAGCATGAAATGCTAGTGCACATTGCATTGCGTTGTATCAACAGCGTTACATTGTCTCCCGTTAAACCAAATTGGAAAACTTGGAATATCGATTCAATATTCGAGCACGACCGGGTTCGTGCAGGTCGAGATCGAACATCGAGTTATGACGTGGCGAAAACAAAACGAGTTAGAATCGATTCCGTGCATTCCGACGCTTCACGGATTCTTCGTTAAGAATGTGAGCCCGCGAGATCGTATAATGATTATAATCTCGATTTAGTGGTCGATTCGTCATCGTCTGATTTAGTTAATGGAATAGGCAATAAGCGTGTGAAACGACCGAAATGACTTTACATTGTGATGGACACCCGATTTTGTAATAGATGTTGATAATAGACACCTTCGCGCTGGGATAAAAAAGCTGTCCTCTGTGACGATTTTCGATTGTCTGTCTAATTCAATTAAAGATAACATCTACCTACGTTTCAATTCAAGAGAAAGCAAGTCAGGTTTTTCTGACGAAAACCTTGAGAGATTACATTTTGAATAATAAAATAAAATACATACTCTGAAATGGCAAATGCAAAATTTATTCAGCTTTCGATATTTGTTAAAAGTGTATTGAGTTTTATGTCGAAAGTAACGGGTTCACGGACGGACATCTTGCCAAAACACATCCTAACGAAAGCGGATACTATCCATATGAACTAGATAACCCATGAAACCGAACCCAGTAATGAGCTCAAAAGATCAAAAATTGCGAGTTCAGTTACTATCAGCGAAATTAATAAAAACATGACATTTTGGAGAGGTCCTGGAGTCAGGAGGATGCAGGACGTAGTCGCATGGGAGCGGAATGCGGTCCGGCGGGCGGGGTCCCTCGAGGTGGAGGAGGGGGGGAGGCAGGCTGCGCGGCCGAGCCGGCCTATAAACTGCGACGAGTGGTTCACGCGCCCCGTAATTATTATGCCGTGAGAGTGCTTGGACGATCACCCCTGCAGCCTGCTGCACCATAACGCCACTGCACACTGTTAATCGTTGACGCTAACTCCTGCAAATGTTTCGAGACGAGCAGTCGTTGCCAGCCCTTCTACCAAGGCTGCAATTCTGGATTTGAAAGTCAAGTCGATGTCATTTGAAATTCTGGAATACTCAAACTAGTCAAAGGTTTTGGAGAAGGCGCAGTAAAAGCAAGCGCACTCCTTATTTTTTGGAATGTGGATGAACAAAAGTATATCGCAGCTGTATCTCCAGAGAATACCAATGAGATGAAAAAGAATAAAGGTAATTAAAACTCATAACTGAGCGCTGTATTATTTTCTGCGGTCAAAGACACTTTTGTAGTGAACAGAAGTGGGTACAGAAATATTTATGGTCATTACTTGACTAGCATAATAATGGTTGCATTTGTGACCAGCCAGCATTAAACGCTTTGATCATGCCATGCGTTGACATTTAAAATATCGGTACTATATCGAGAATATCAAACTGTTTAAAAATGGATTCGACGATTCGACGTTACATATGCATGATTTTTAAACTTTATACCTAGAACATACTTGGTCGAGATGTTTTTTTGTGCAAGCGTTTATTTTATTGTTCTTTTTCGAAGACAAAGTTTTTGGGTCGGTAGTTAGTAGAAGTCATAAGTAGTGACTATCAGGCATGGCATGACATAGGCAGAAACCGATATCATTGAATATTAAGATGTTATTTTCGATCTCATAAATAATTATTTATAAGGACTTATTGGACGCAAATCTAGATTGATTATTTCAGACATAAGGAGTTGCACTTTATTGATGTGGTGAAAAGTTCGCAACTGTTACACACATGATTACAAAATTAACTTGAGTTTATTGACAAACAAGCATAGGGTTTCCTAATAGTTATAAACGGCTTTATAATCTGTGACCTACATAAAAACCTACGATAAACGCCCACAGACTTAGCTTTACGACCTTAAACTTTATGCATTACTACTCTATAAAGTTTGTTACGGATTACAAAAACTGTCGGAAGAACATGCTATTCCGCAACATTAGAGCATTGAAAGTAGAATTTGATGCTGTCAAAGCGAGAAAATGTATGTTGACGACATCTTAATGTTCACAGCTAGGAATAGAGGTATCATGAATTATATTATTTTCCCTAACCAACTGAACTGACTGACTGTTTTAGCATTAGCAAAATATGTTCCATAAAATCCTTTGTTCTATACTTATTCATTTAAAAGGCCACCGATCAAGTCATGTCTCCATGAGTCAAATTGTTTACCTAAAACAATGTGAGTAATATAGTCCATTTCAGAATTAAGACAGACCAGTCAGCGACGTAGGTGGTTTGTTTTTCTTGGCCTACAATAAATCAAACATGTAAACTAAAACAATTATAGTTAGGTTTGTTTTCGTTTACGTTTCCGGTTTGACAGACACATGTGACCGTTTGAAAAGCTAGTGAAAGAGGGTATCGGCATCACGCCGAGTTATGAATGAACCGGCCCGGCCGCCGGCGCGGGGAGACCGCTATCGGAATTCCAAAAACTCGAGTGGGCGATGCCGATGCGCTTGCACATAAAAAACTAGTCGATCCGACACAATAGCGCGAGGGGTCGCCGTCGTGTCGACCTGCGACTGTTTCAAGAATGCCACACAAAACTCACAATATTTATGTGCTACGATATCTCGATGTTGTAAATATTTCTACTAGAGACATAATTTTATTCAAATCGCTTCTGACATGTCACATTCGTAACGTAATAGCCTCATAAAGAGTTGACATACAAATACATGGAAGCCAATACTTCCGTGAAACATTCAACATACGAGCGGCTGTTTGAGAATGCTTTGTGCATGTTTAAGAAATGCATTTAAAAAATACTCGGAGGGGTTATATGGTGTATACAGGCAGCCGGTTTACGTATAAGGCAACGCTCCACGGCTAGTTAAAATAACAGAATAATGAGACTTCTGTTTGGTTAACATGACAAAGAGTGGCTGAGGAATGCGGTTCATCTCACCGGCGCCTGCGTCGCGATTGAAAACTCTAGTTTTCCATTCGATCTGGTGTCGTGTCACGTAGGGCCGCGGTGGATCGCTTACTAACCATCCTTTAACTAATGCAACTATTTGAGATGCACTAAGCTTGGAGATAAGGTGTCTCTAATCGCTGGAATCGAGAATTGAGTGTTAATACCATGAAGCTGCGGATTAATCTGTTCGTTTGTAACGGACTTTTTTAATTTTTGCATATTAAAATCATTGTTAAGTAAAAGGCCTAAAGATAATAAGTTTTGCGTCTAATATCGACTGAATTACATTTTCATCTACGTCTGTAAAGATTCTTTGAATCTCTAACAAAAAAATCGTCGGTGGTCCTCATATTCATCAGCATCGTATGAAGGTCCTCATACAAGCACATTAATCAACGTAATACCAGTAATATTTACATAATTAAAAGTGTAAAGCCTCCTTTGTGTCAGTCAGGCTCTGAATCAAGCCTGATTAAACACGCGGGACAATATCCGTAATGAATGTGCCACACAAAAGAAATGTGTTACATAGACGGCTTGCTACATGGTTGCTACCGACTGTCAGGCTGGCCGTATTCGGTTCACGTTTACGGAAGCATGCTTGTTACTAACCATACTGAATGACAGAATGTCTAAGGTGATATATTTGCCTAGTTCATTACTGAAAATCTCCTTTTATGATAAATTAGAATAAAAGTTGTTTTAGGATTTCTTAAGTATTTAGTTTATTACATTACGAAGTCGTTAAAGTTCAAGTTGAATGAATATCGCAGCCATTTTAGGTTTAAATTGCGCTTTATAAAGATGTGCATATTTGATAGGACTAGTTCACATTAGCGACAATCCGGTTCGGAATACATTCATGGTGTCACATTTTTTTTTGTTTTTCCTTCTACATCTTTGTTAGTGAATGAATTTTCGCGTCAAAAAAGTAACTAAACAACTTATGCCAAGTGCGAGTTAAGTGATAATCTTCGGATAAGGACAGCTAAACCTGAACAAGAGTCCAGCAAGTCATCTAGATACGGAACCTGCTTCAGCGCTGAACCGTTATGCCTCGCGATCACTGTAATGATTTCTCTATTTTTGCATTAAAAAAAAAACAATGAAATGAAACTAGTTCCAAGATGTGTTTTTTACAGTTCACGCGCTTCAGGGTTGCAACCTATAACTCCATGGTTGCAACTTTTGTCATTGTGTGAGCAATTTGACATCTGTCACTTCTAATCTTCGATATCCGGATTTGACGCTCGTTTCCGATTCACCTGGGCTTGATGAAAAGATGTTTCAAAAATATAGTTCAGAAAGCGAAAGACGTCCTTCAAGCATCTTTTGAGCTTCATTCGGACCTTTCTCACTTGGATATCCGCTAAATGTTTGTTTCTCGTGTGAAAAACAACACGGAGGATTGTTGGCGCGGCACTGTGAACAAGGGGCGCGGGGGCAGCAATAAAGCTTACCTGCTCCACGTAGATATTATCTTGTCGGTCAAAGGCGCCGGCGACTAACCTAACCTAACCTTACCCATTGGACTTCAAACCTTAAGTGCCTTATAACAAAGTAGGTTTTTGAAAGAGTGAAGGCGTAATAAAAATATGTAATGGTGTGGAATTACAACACTTTGTCAGATTGTAAGCTTTTGTCATAGTTTGTGTATAAACATTAGGCAAAACTGCTGGTGCAGTTATGAGGTCATCGAAACTGACGTCACTGGTAAGTCATCGATACCTGTATTGAATTAGAATGTCATTTGATATGTTTGCTGATCTGTTTCGGATACCCAACATTTACAATGTAAAAAGCGCTTTTGGCGAAAATTCGATACCTACTTGCATGTCATTTATGTTTCTCGCCATCTCATGTAATTTTCGCTGCTCCTTTTGTTTGTGCTACATTGACGTAGATATTCTCAGAAAAAAATATTATTCAGAGATAAAGCGTAAAGTACTTTTTTATCATGTAATAAATTAAAAACATTTATGCTATTCATTATTTTTACACTTTTGTAATCACGACTTGAAAAACTTCTCACTTATTGATAACCCGAGTTTGAAAAAACCCGGATACCTAGATAACGATAGTTTCTTAAACTATTATTATGTAAAGTCGATTGGCTATTGGTTCGTTGCAGAAGTCTGGGAAGAAGTCATTCTACCCTTCCATAATAATATCTATCAAGTAAGTAGCGAAATTGCAAGGTTCATTTTTAAAAATCTGGCATAACCTTCCAAATTCAAACAAGCTTTTCACAAGTACAAACTTTTGTCAGTTATAGAATTGCCTGATCCTTCGAATGAGTCCAATAAAGCTTACGGAATGCGGGCTGTGTATCAATTAAAGTAGACGTTAGGCAGACAGGGTTGCCAGGTGCAAGGTCCCCCACGAATGCGGGGATGCAAAAAATCGAACAGGAAAACATGTAAATGTAATAGTAGGTAATAACGGGCCCTTCCTTATCATTAGCAGACGACATTATAAGAACCATTTACGTATTATATGGCATTTAAATAGATTGAACTATGTACTCAAGAAATCTTCAATAGAAGGACAATGACCTTAATGTCTCGTTAATGATTTAGTAATTACAGTCACCATTGCGGTTTCCTTTGAAGCCGGAATACCGAAAACATCTATCGAAATACCTGTCATAATGATTAACTTAATTGCGGCAACATACTACATTAAATATACAAAGTAACCCAAAATATGTCATTACGAAGACTTTTAAATGGATTTCTACCGTTTTGCTGTTTCTTAACTTTTATTAAGATGGCATTAAAGTTGACACTTGTCGCTATCCAGAATCCAGACAACAATCAGGTATTTTTTAATCCCTATCTGGCAACCCAAGCGCACAGATAAACGAAACGGGTTGTGGCCAGTATAAATAAACTATGCAGCTGCGTTTAGGATTAAAAGAAATGTTTGGTGAGAGAATTACATTAGAGGCGGCGCGCGCATTAGTTCCTGAACGATATTCAATTGCTTTTTTAATAGCAGTGTTAATTTTCGAAAGCGTTCTCTTACCGTCTGTTTTATGTTATTTGTAACTGGCCAGTTTCAAAATTTTAAGGGATTTGGGTT
Source organism: Ceramica pisi (assembly GCA_963859965.1). Classification (NCBI taxonomy): domain Eukaryota; kingdom Metazoa; phylum Arthropoda; class Insecta; order Lepidoptera; family Noctuidae; genus Ceramica; species Ceramica pisi. The sequence goes on from OY982530.1 coordinate 5,199,226, forward strand.
TATGTTTTTATTTGGAATTGAAAAGGTTGTATTCTTGTTTTATCGATGCTTTTTATAAAAGAACGGAATTATCTTTAACATGCTTCGTTAATTCATACAACAATCTGCTCAAAAGATCTTGCAAAAATAAAGCTGACTTTATCTTTGCCGGATATGAGTTCGCAATGCCTATAAACTAACATGACGAATGAAAATGTAAATAGTTGGCACTATATAACCATGTTATTATAGAGTGCAAAATTCTCTCGATCATTATTATTGCAAATATAGACTGCTCAAGAATTTCTACTAGATAATCTATCGTGCTGTTGGAATGTTAACATAATATAAATATGAAAAGCCAGCGTAAAATCAAGCTTGCAGTTCACTCAAATTCCAACTGTAACCGAAGTTCAAAAGGTCGAAAATGGAAATCAAATAAGTCTGAACTAATTTTAACCCACGGTTTCATTAGCACTGACAAATGGCTCATTAATAAATGCTTAAAACCGTAGCTGTTATAATAAATGAGTCAGGTGTAAGCCATAGTTCTATTTCAATGGCCATCTTGTATTGTGGGATGTTGTCTGTGTTGACAGGTCTCAGCTGTGGGCTTTGTGGACCTATCAGAGACTTATGTATGTTGAAACAGTATTAATCAATTATAAAGTCTTTAACCCCTGATCTTACACTCAGGTTCTGAAAATTAACGTTCGATGTAAATATACAAGGCAATTGAATTCGATTATTTTTAACCAACAGTTTGACGCAATAATTTCGCGAAACTTTTCGTTCCAGATACTGGGTCCTAATCTTATAACTGGTGGAGGTTCATATAGTACAATTGCAGAAAAGAAGAGAGAGAGTAGTTACTTCCTGCTGCAAACCCCCTTATAGCCTTGTCGACTAGTTAATACTATGGCCAGGTTAGTAGTCAGTACAGTTACAATCTACATGAGACGAAATGTGCAGTCGATTTTAACCCAATGCCAGAGATAAAGCTATGCCAAAAACAATTGCTAATCTCAGAGCTTTGCCCATGAGGTCGGTTCCATTAACGGGATTTTGATCCTGGCAAGTTGCATGGTTTTCCCGCGGTGTTTTGGGAGAATGGGGAAAACCACCGCAACAATTACATTCAAACTAAACTCGCGGTTACCAAAAAAAATATTCGCTCGTATTAACATTCACTTGAGTATAATGAGTATGTCAATAATTGAGATCACCAATCTAGTATCTAGTATGTTTTCCTGTCCGCTTCATATATTTTCATTCATAAAACTCATTGAGCAAATTCTGCTACGAGGAAGATTATTATAGGTTACCTAAAATAACAATACAACTGATTTATTTCAGTTATTGTGTAATTCGTATTTGAGTTTACCTAATGTTCTTCATTCATGGGATTTTGAGAACTGTCAGCTATAGATACCTACATTATCAATTACTATGACTATATGAATCATAGATCCGAACGTTCCATTTCAATCAAGCCAGAAATAATCTAGGTACTCGACTTACATAAAAAAATTCGAAACTGAAATTCCAGTTAACAGAAACCATCTTTCAAACCAATGTTCATTTCTAAGTGCCAACAAATACTAGCACTTTGATAGCCCACAATAACACAAGACTTATTTTAGACTTAACTTACGCCCTTTCGAGTTTCCACTAGCGCCAATATCTCATATCGCCTAGACTGCATGACCTACATTGCTGTATTATTTTAGGATGGTCAGTTATAACTACGTGAAACGAAACAGCGACGACTCTTTGAAGTAGGCAGGCTACTAGTTACTTTTTAAAATTGTATCTCGATGTTGACAAAGAACAGACTGTTTGACAGGCTAACAGATAGCGCGGAATTTATGTTGTTATTGTAACATTAAATATGTTACGATCGCCGTTTTATGTTTTTGACATAAAAAATGTGGACGTGATTTATTGGCGCCAGAAAACCGCTCGCTATTTAATCAAATCTCTAATTTTCATTTAAAAATAGAAACAAGTAATTAAAACAGAGTTGATATAGGAATAGGGGCATAAAAGCAGTTATTAAAATATTTTTATGACAGCTCTTTATTCGGATAGGCCAGCTGTTTGAAAAATTAACCGAAACTGGCGGTAATAATTTCAAAAATAGAAACCATACGATGCTCAATGGATTGTCATATGACAAAGTGACAGATAGGCACAATGTTACCAGATGAAAATCCCAGCTCCACGGGAGCTGGGATTATATTTACCTATTAAATTGCTGTGTTGTTGCGATGAACTGGACAAGTATTTAGTCAATACTTTCACACAAGAATGCTCATTTACATTATGAAACTGAACATTGTAGTTTTACATCTTCGTACCCAGAATCTCTTTGTGCCTAGGTGGTAGGCGTACAGTTTACTTAGTAAATGACAAAGAACGCAAGAAAGTACATTTGTATAAAAGTGGGTGTCATTCCAAGGCTCTCAGTCTGTCATCATTCATCGCAAATACGTGAAGTATCTACTCGGTGCCTAGTATGAAAGTTCAAGGTTTATGGTTTCACCAGTTTTGGCTCCATAGGAAAGTTTGGCGGCAGCATCTTAGGATTTTCAAGACTTCGGTTAGAAATTGTCAAGCTACAACGAATTGCCTTTTTCGCTTTTTGAAAAAGTTGCTAAATAGTTCTTACCGTTTGTTTTTACTTTTGTGTATTACTAGTAAAGTTACCTACCTATTACAAGAAATAGTTAAGTAGGTAAGTATATAGTTTACCTCGTACAGCCGGACAGGGACCCTGTGTCATACCTAGTCGGATGTGTCATATTTGTTATGATAACACGTTCTCAGTACTGCATAAGCTTTCAATGAATACTGGGCGTTGTTTATAAGACACTATTTCCCGAAACGGGTATTAATAAACGATTCATACAAGACTCAGGAGCTCTACCACTATATCTTGACCTACGGCAAAATGTTGAACTAAATTTAAGTGACGGTAAAATGTTCTGAAGTTGACACTGTTGACGTTTGAGTTGACAACTAGCGCCACCCCTATCTGTCAAGTTAATCTGGTCCTCCAGGACCAAATACTTACTGTTACTGGTACGATTAAGATTTTATCCTCATAATTATCAACATTAATTAACATTTTGATAATCTTTTAATTATGACTAATATACGATGTTATGTCTTTTATGGAGCCGAAATATTTTCAATTTCCGTTACATGAATGAAATGATACAATCTGGCCACAGATAAGAAAAGTATTTTAAAGGTTACATCGTAAATGGCTGATCTTTATTGAATTATTTTGATAGTTAACTGTTATTATAATACTCGGGCGTTTATAGAACATTGAGATTTTGGGACAGAGGCACTTAATTAAAAAAAGAGAAACGTTTAATGCCACAGATCAAAAGAAACACCGAAAAGAAAATTAAAACTAACAATATTAAAGACGGACAGACTTAGTCACACCATAAGGGTTTCTTTTTACCATTTCGGTACGGAACCCTGAAAGTCTGTAAGAAGCCTTTTTGACCCCGCACAGGGCTAGGCAGCCTCAAAAACCACGCTACACAATTCTGAACTTTAAAAAGATCAATGCTCGATTTATTCAGCTGTGTACTGTAACTAAGGTACTTACTGTTAATAAACTGCACTGCTAATTTGTACTGGTTGAGTTATGGCGTCATTTATCAAAGCAAACAGTTCAGATTTAGCGCGGAAGCCGAACTGCAGGAAGTATGTTAACGGGGTCCTGTGCTATTTGTTCGAGAAACTGTTTATTTTACCATCTATCCAGTCAGCAGTTGATGTTAGCAACTCACAGCCTATTGGCCTAACTCAAATCTGTCTCCTGCTTGATAAGGAGGGAAGTGGAAATTATATTTATTTTTACCTACTCCTCCGCTGTACTTTCTGATTAATTTCAATGCGGGATCCAAGACAGTTGAATCGTTTCTCCGGGACTCGTCGGGCTTCATTAGCTTGCCGATTTTCTGGTGGTCGCCACTGTTCTGGTTTTCTGGCTTTCTGGAGTTGCAGTGGTTGGGAATGTGTGGCGGGCTTGTACTAAAATAAAAAAACTCACATCATCTGCGAACGAACAGTATCAGCTCTTGCGCAAGAGATAGTTATTCTGGTACCCTCAAACTGATATTAGGGTGGACCATAAGCAGCGATAGATCCGATTCCGAGATTGGATTGGGATTGGAATCTTTCAAGGTGTTCAAAGAGTTCCATGTCTAAAATTAGAGTAGAGAGAGAGTCTGTCTAGAACAGTCCATTTCCAGAAGCTCCTATTCAAGGTTCAAAGAGCATCGCTCCACCCAGCCAGAAATGCTCGAGAGAAGAGAGAACGTGCAAATTTACTTTAAGAGCACTGAAACATAAACACTGCTTCCTCTAAAAGTCTCCCAATAATAAATAATATGGAACCTTTCAAAGAAGATCAAAGCGACGATGAATCGATTTAGTTCGCACAGATAACGCTAAACGATGTTCTAGGCTATTTTAAAGTACTGTATTATTGAATCTAATAGGCCTCCATCATGAAAACCACTCGAGAAATTCTCCAATCAACAATAGGTACACTTTACCGTACAAAAGTAAAGATTGATATTTCTTTGAATGTAAACTGCTTGAAGATTAGATATAAAGGTGGATCCGATTATGTATTTCAGCGTAAATTCAGTAGTAGTAGCATTGATAATGATAGGTGTTTCCAATAATCACGTTTTTGTTCACCATTCATAGCTTATCTTACAAAAGATACGCGTCAATCGTTTCGTCCTACTTTTGGGACATGATTTGCTGCTTTCACAAGTGTCAAGATAACTAGTAAATAATAATAAGCATTGGAGATTTGATTAAAGACTAGAGACTTGTGCTGAATCTAAGATGATGACTGTTAAAATAAATAAAGGTCTTGGTTCAACTGCTAAATTAAAATCTAAAGAGAGAATCTACTAATCATCCAGTCCAGGCCCATTTGTCTAAAGAAATAAGGATGCAGAAAACAAGAAGAAGAAAAGAAGCCGCATATAAAACAATGCCCTTTTCTTCAGAGGCTCTAAAGTCTAAAGTATCCGTCTTTAAATGTTAGTCAGGGCACACACCACATATTATCTTCCAAACATCATGTGATTCCTTTCTATCCAATCAATACTCAAGTTTTACTTCCCATGGATAATTGACTGCAATTGTCTTCATCGACTAGTCCATACATTCGTTATTATTTTATAATAGCCGCCAATTAATGTGCTTTCTAATAATAGAATCACTACGACTTATGATTAGCTTGTGGATAGCCGCTGCCGTTTATAACAACAGATTATTAATCATCATAGTTCCAGTGAATTGGTAGAATTAGAATTTATTGAGCTCTTGACGAAATGATAATTTAACACCGATAAGTATTGTGAAACAAATAATAAAACACATTGATAGACGCTACCAAAATAAGAATGGTAAACATTTTGAATTTGTGACATGCGTTGTCTCTGATGGAACGTCATTGTCTTGAGACTTTTCGTTCGCGATTCGAATTGGTGGCCGGAGTGTCGCTATATTCGATATTTCGAACTTGCCGCGTTGAAGCATGTGGTGCTTACGGGGATTTTGGTGCAAAAGCTGCTTTCAGACTACGCTATAATATATAGCATACAGTATTATAGCTCATAGCACAACACTATCGCACTCCATACATTGTCAATAATATATAGTATAGTACAGTGTGAACGTGTCCATGACAATGTATGGTGCGCGATATTGCCTTGCTATGAGCTCTATACTATATGCTATTATATTATAGCGTAGTCTGAAAGCAGCTTATGGCACGATTTTAGAACTGTCAGTTATTTTCGAAATATCACCTTGAGCTAAACAATGCCAAAATCTTAAAAGCTGACTCTTAGAGAAATAGCGGTGACAGACAATCATGTATCAATGGTATGATCAATCTTAAAATTAAAGTCAAGCTACTTATAGAAAATAAAAAAAGAAGGCAGCGTTTCGTAAAATACCCCAAGCCACAATGCAACATTTCTATTAGCCAAAGCCAGAAGATAGATACAACCACGTGGTATTAAAAACCGTTGAGAAACTGCCGTTTCCTCCATCCTCTTCACGTACAATCATAATTTTAAACCCTGTGTCCATCATTAATAATTTAAATTTCATCCAAGACCGGAAGACGACAGCAGTGCTAAAATTATTCAGAATCTGATCAAGCATTGTCGATTGTCATGCTTAGGTCATATGAACAATATCTTAGTCGCTATTTCAAAAGCTTGATTCATCAATGCGTAACCGGAAACAGGTAGCACTAACATCCACGGAATACTTAATATCTGTTTTGCATTTTATTACTAAAAGTTAAAAAAATATATTTTGATTATATATTATTGGGGTTTGGGGCCTACACGTGTTAGAAGAGGTTATAAAAAATAAAAATAAGTTCTTCAATATCATTGAGGAAGTCAAGTTCGCGCGTGCAAAGATTTTATAAGGCACTGTTTATGGTTAAAAACCTTGATGGAAATATTTTCTGGAAAACTTAACTCCTTCCTTCTTCAAGAAGTACTTACACAATATATCAACGCCAACGGATTGTTTCTTTAGTTTCTGTTCTATCTCCGAATTTTCAAAAAGAAGTCTTTAAAAAAATAACTTCGTTTTACAGTTTCTCCGCCTGGTTTCCGATTTTCGCACTTTGCTCGAGAACACACATTGCAAGAATAAACTTCCGCTCTTTTAAGTTACCAAAAGATTTCTAGCAGTTATTTTTACAGTAAAACCACTCGAATTTATTGTTTCATTTGCAAACCGTAGTGTGAATGCTAACGATAAGATCTTTTTTTTGCTGAAACATAAAAGATATAACGATTCAGCAAGTGAATGGTAGAAACAGTTGGCTTCTTGCCACCAGCTTGGCTTAACTTAAATATTAGCCAACCAAGCAATCGGTAATGTAGCGAAATGGAAGATTGCGGTATTAATGCTAAATGAGGCTGGAGAGAATTGGCAAGATTCTTGCTCTTATAGATATTATGGTCAAACAGTGGCCTTTATGCGAGTTTTTTTTTAAGTCGATTACCCAAACGTCAAATTGTGTTGAAACTGAAAGTGACAGTAACGGAAAACCTTTTTTATTTCATAAAATTTGACATATGCGAACTTTTACATTAACGCGATCGAGTACGTTAAAAAACCATCACTAAGTCCTCTGAATTCGCAAACGTTGTTTATGTCAATAACGTTTCTAGAGAAAACCTGTTCGTCCAATTCACCAATAGGAACGTCTTCTAACTGAAATTTTGCGTAATGTGATATACAAACTTCGTATCCATAAGCCGTCGCAACTTAAACTGTCCGCAAAGCTTCTAAATGCAAAATTTTATCAGAATATTCCGAAGAATTCTACGACTTTGCAAACTTCGATCTTTAACGCTCAATATAACACCGTTTAACGGGAAGATATTCTCAAAGTAACTTTTAGAATTGCTAAAACTTCTATCTTCCGATATTCGGTGAATTTCCTTTCATATTTAGTTTACCGGTTTGGTTCTCTTTAACAGCTGCCTTCGAATTTCAAGAGACTGATGCGTGAAGTGGCTGCGATATGGAACACTTGATACACAGACAACATTATATCATACATGGCGTCGACGCCTAATATAGATTCGATCTATTGCACAGATAATATCAGTATTTATTTGAAATGCTAATTAGCTATTTGTCGGATTGCTGTGTGTTATAATTTATTGGGCCAATGAATTCATAGTTGTAGGAAAGGTGAAGCGTGTAGAATTGTAATAGGAACCTTTTCAATGTTAACTTCGTCGTTATGTTTAGTAACTGACATTTTTCGGAAACGGTTAACAATTCAATCGGGCTTTTTGATAGCTTTTTTTGAAATCAAGTGCTTTCATACCTATTCTTTAAAATTGGTTACTGTAGGCTAGAACGATACTTATCGTTAGAAGTATCTAACAATTTTCGTGCTTTAGTGAGGTTTTCAGATTCATCTAAGCGTTTGTTCTAAGCTTAATAGTTTTAATGTTCATATACAAACTTAATCACTTCCTCACTCCATGTTACGTCTTGTATTTCAATTCAATATCCTAACACTCATAAATGTCCCGGTACGACTTTCTTTGTTAAACAATTTGAAGCCAGACATTTTCAAATTATCAAGCGGTGCTTCTTAGACCTCCCAAGACGCATTGTTCTAATCGTTAATTTTTTTTTACTATGGTTAGGTTAGTAAAAGCTTAGCTATTATTAATAAAAATTTCAGCTTTAACCCAAGTAATAATGCCACATATTCAAGTACAAAACGGATAACTAACGAATGATTCAAAAGTTTGAACATCTTTTAGAGGCCCGCCACTTCGGTGTCAAAAATAACTAAAATAAATTGTCACTTCTCTCCTTTTTACCATAGGGGTCCACAAAAGGTGTGTGGTAGATCTTTTGTCCCTTTCTAATAACAGTTTCGGGTCCCGGCGTGCGCGCAGGTAGGGTGATTCACCCTTGTCGGTGACTCATTGACATAACACTTAATGTTCATTCCATTGCGTCTTGTGTTGGACAGCTGGTTTAACATTAGTTGTTTATGCGGCAATGTACACTGAAATTGAAGAAGCTTACGTTATGATGTACCTTGTTAAGTAATTCATTAACCTCTGCTCACCTGTCTTAGTTCAAGTTCGTAAAAAAGCTTTTTGTACACTTTATAGACCTACCATCGCAAAAACTGTAAGATAAAGAATATCTGCGGTTAGAATTTGAAAGATGCAGCCACAATTTTAAATTAAAAGTCGCTTAAAGTAGCCCGACTGACCGAAGCTTTAACTGCAGTATATTGGTTGCCAGTCGGCAGTCCCTTAAGTCAGACGGTGTGATTTATGAAGCGCCTGCCGCTTGCTGGCGCCGACTCTCTTAATTCTTATTTCAATCTTCAAATTAACCGTTTTATTTCGTAGCTCTTTGTTTATTTGTTGTTGTGTGCGGAATTTATGCGCTTTAACGGTGAGCTTGGAGGTGGCAACTAATTGTTATAAGTAGAATTTGTAAGGAGTTGGTGTCGGGATACAACCAAATGAAATCTAGACCGTATTCATCCATGTAGCAATGGGCATGTGTTCATTCTTAATAATATCCAGAAAGCCATGACAGTGAATAAGTTGCATATTTGTTGCTATTAACTTGTTTTCTTAAAACCTCACGTTCTCACGGGTAATATAACAAGTATAAAGCCTGAACCGATATATTTGTTACCACCTGCCGGATTCAACTATACTGTAAAATTATTCGTGAACTAGACTCCTTCAAGTTTATCTGCGAAAAGAGTGCTAACATTCTTTGAAATATTCAAGACTTATGTGCAATACGTGCCGGATAAAGTTTAATTAAATCTTTTAGAAGTTGTTAGTCGGATTCTAAAATTCAACTCATATAATTGAGAAAATGGAGCAGAAGAGAGTGTCAGTCTCTTACTGTCTAAAACCCATCCGTGTTCCTCCTAGTGCCCTTTAGTTGCGTTTCAGAGCCGCGGTGACTTTCAAAGAAATTCCGCAAGACATGATCTCACCTGTCTATAACAACGGAAGGATGTTGGTAATAGACCTTTCGAACCATTCTGAGACAAACTCAAAGAATGGAGATTTAAAAACTTTGCAAAAAAGCCGTTTTTCGAACTATACGACTATAATCTTCTTTCTGTATTTTGAAAATCAAATAAGGAATACCAAGTCTTGGAACTCGTTATCAAACCAAAGCAAAACACTGTCATTTACGTACAAGAACCTTTTTATCAAGAACACACGCTACTGGCACACCTTACAAAAAGGGCCTTTTGATACAATATCAGGCTATCGGATTCAACCGCAGACTACTAGTGTTATCGTGCGGTAACAGGTGACACAACGCCTAGAACTAATTGTTATACCATGTATCTAATCTCAGTAGCCGATACGTTTCTCTGAATCTGATCGGTAGTCGTTGCTGGTAGTGGTTTACGAGTGGTTGGTCGTAATAGTAACGACTGGTTGTGTGTCAATGATAGTGGTAGTTTTGTTATTGATGACCGATGAAATATAGTTGAGTTACCTGCAATTTAAAATAGCCACACAAAAATAAAGACTACCGCAACCTCGCGCGCGAACATGTATGTATCTGAGACTCTGACAAGTGACATTTGTCCGCGGTAGCGTGACGAAGGCGTTTGTCAAAATGAGTCTATTAAATATGCAACAGCTATCGAAGTGTCACGTGATCAATCTCTTATATTTTGCCATTTCGACGATCGTATTCGCTAATAGGTCACACCTTGTCTTACGCTGTTTTTAATAGCTATGATGTTGGTGTAATGACGTGTTTAAATATCATACGTCGTTTTGATGTCAAAAAGAGTCTTGCTACCGCAAATTATGAACTTGGACAAATTAAACTTGTAGAAGGCAACGGTTCTGTTAAAGTGCATTTAATTTGCATTATGGTAAGAAAAGAAGGTAAAGGTATATCGTTTTGGCTTGGTCTAGTTGAGAAAGTAGTACATTCTGTAAACTTTGAAATTAAGAGATTTATATTATAAGAAAAATGGATGAAACAAAGAAAAAGCTACTGAATGGAATAACACAAGTCAGGTCTACCGAAAGGTGGAGAAGGACATAGCCCTTTTAGGATTTATCAAAAACGATTTAAAAGACCCTGACGTCAACTCAAATAAAGAGGTACCCTCGATCCAAAAACCTCAATAAAAAACACTCCAAAAATCCTATATGTTCATTGAAAAACCATATACAATAATTTGTGGACACAAGTGTTGTACGCAGTTGGTCCAAGTAAGGTGCATACAGATATGTACGAGTATCTAGTACAGATGCCAGCAGTTCAAGCTACAACAATCTGTCAGATTTCTTTAATACATTTTCAACTTTATCACTGAAGCATTAGGTTCAAGGTTGAATAGGAAAATTTGGCAGTTTCGGGTAGCTTGGATGTGCTGGCGACTGTACATTGACTACATTCCAAATTACACCATGTTTTATTCCAAGTTGTTTGAACGTGTTTTAATTATACATTTGTTTCCTGGAATGTTTGAATGGAATCTAACGTTGCCGGACTATGTTTGAAACTTGTATGGTATGGTTTTGATCTCGAAAGTTAAACACTTCTTCTGATTATCTGAACTTTTCAGTGGTAACGATTGATCTAAAGTTTCAAATGTTGCCGTTTTGGCTGTTATGAATTTATATATCTAATTTATATCTCTGCAATAATAATTTTACATTCAATGACAAAAATATTTGCTGTTTCCTCAATATCATTGGTGAAAGCTTTTATGGTGTGAATAAAAACTGCTTTTTCAACAAAACTTGTACTATAGGTACAACTTTTTATTTAATTAGAATGTTACATAATACCGAAAATAATGTAACAAGAGTTAATTCAGAACGATACAAATGCTAAGATAAATAACTTCAGTAGCATTTACTTTTACTTGTAGGTATTACGTTTCTAGGTCATTTGGCACAATTGTGAATCCGGATTTCTCCCAGTTGTAAACTTTGAGTGACGAATTTATTGCTTTACTGTTACACATGTTGTACTGGTCTGTAATTGTCCCGATGCATGGCAACGGTATCTTTTCAGACAGAAAAAGAATCTGTTACATAAATTACCTGGCTTGGTCAGAATACATACGTTGTTTGGCGCACGCTATTTAATATTCTGCTTATCCAGATGTTTTCTCTTCATCATCATTGTGCCCAAGAACTTCACGACCTCATCCCACCGGCCCCCTTCTACCATTGGACATTCAGACACACTGCAACTTACCATCCCTTGTTGCTATTCCACCAATTTGCACTGAGCGTTTCCAAACGTCTAGACTTTGTCTCTGTCATCTCTGACCCAGATTAGAGTCAAGAACAAATCCATTTGTGATGGGTTTATTCTTGACTCATAAAAAAAAAACAGTACCTAAGTGATCTTTAAAATTTCACTGTAAGTTTTGGTCTTCTTTTGTACTTATCGGTCAAAAGTTGTCCATTGTTGAACACAGACTTCCTTTAAGTATCCTAGACCGATTCCTGAATTCAGCTAATCTCGCCTTGTTCTTGCCAAAACAGCGTCTTCTATTTTGACAAGCTTAACCTCCGAACCATCAGGACCTGCTTTAATAATTTACAGCTCAACCATTAATTAAATAAGCTATTTAAGTGTCGTTTAACAATTCGACGCGGCGTTTACATGGCGTAGGTTATAAATGACGTCGGGTGTAATAAATGGACATACTTTAGAGCCATTCATTCCTTTTTAGGTTTACCTGGGATTACCTATATGGTTTTTAATTTCAGCCAAGGTGTGTTGTTACTTTTTATTAATAGTGTAATGACTGTATTTTTGTAAAAGGAGTTTTATGTCCTGTAGTTTTTTTACACAAGAAGCTGTCTACCATAAAGGATATTAACTGAGTCGTGCCGTAAAACTGATCAAATACATACATTCGACCACTTTAAAACCATACCTTAAATTTTCAAATTCTTTCCCCGTGCCTGGAAACTTAATGAAGAATAATGCCAACATTACAAAGCCCACCATAACGATTAACCAAAAATCGACTAAGGAGGTTACAGCGTGTTTCTCAATGGCTTTAAAAAGCGTTTCTATCATACCGCCTACGGTATCGGCTTCCGTACACACTGTATGCAAATTTACATAAGGTTTTGGACAAAACGCGGCATCTATGCGTTTAGATACTGCACTATCTAATCTGCATCATGTATCAGCTTTGTGAGGACAAACCGAATGTTGTGAAACGTCTTTAATTGTTGACTATTCTGATATTAGAAGGTTTGCTTTTCGTAAATGTGTTACGAATTTTTTTGTTGAAATGTTTTTTATTTCTGATGCTGTTGTCACCGGTGCAATAATTATATTAAATGTATTGTGTCTACAGTGCAATCAATATGATGGAGAAATTAACGTTTATGTATACCTCTTAACTTTCACATGAAAAGCTATCGAATTATTACTGAGCGATGGCCGCCAACTAGTATGTATTGCTTATTTTTTTTTTCTTTCTTTCTAATTATAGCAGTTTTTTTTAATAAGCATAATAGGTAGGATGTGCTGGTAAACAGTGAACCACTAAAAGTTTGAACATTTATAAATCCACCGTACGTGAATGTAATTAAGAACTATTGACATTAAACGAAAGGAAATTTATTAAACTTGTGTTTTGCATATCAATTTCAGCACCAATTCTAATAGTTTATTGGTAATATTGTTTTTTTTTAAAGATGGCGAATAGTTCACTGTGTACCAGTAAAAGTACACAGTGAATCGGGGGTAAAGTCGACAGTGGACCAATGTGTATACAGTGAACCATCACTTTAATTACCTACGTTTATAGCATATTTAAACAAATTTATTGATAGAAATGGCGTTAAATAAAACTATAGTAATGTAATATTTAATCATTTGTATTTAATTTTGTATTTGTCAGCAACAATCACATAAAATCACAAAACTAACTATTAGGCACAATTTATCTTACAAATAACTTACAAATCTAGTAAGGAACACTACAAAAATACAACCAAGAAGATGGTACTTTCAACTTGTTTGTAATTGCCAGTTGGTAAGCTAATTGCCTCGTCTCCTTAGCTGTAAGCCCGTAGAACATGAGAGCACATTCGATTATATAACTTTTTAATATTTCTTCCTGTTCGCGTGAAAAAATTGCATTTACCTCGTAATTGGGAACAAATCCAGCATTAACTTCAGTCTCGTGTTTTTTCACGTATCTTCTGACGGTTGAATATTCTAAATTGCATTCCTGTGCTGCTCTGTGGATACTTTTTCCATTCTTTACAAGATCTACAGCTTTTTTCATGTCGTTTGCATCATGTCATTCATGTCCGCCAATTTTGCGGATATGGGTTTTAGTTCGACCCATTCTAAAACAAAATGATTATTATTATTAGTATTAGATCTTCTATTAACGCCTTTTTTATTGATTACAATCACAGTTGAAAAGTTTATGAATAAATTGTATCGAACCTAATGAACAACATTATTGGTACACAATGAACCATGGCTCAAAATCATAGGGTACACAGTGAACTATGGTTTACTGTGTACCCTATGATTTTGAGCCACTGTGTACAGCCACCACTTTTTAACCTATAAGGTTACATAACTACTAAACATAACAAATTCAAAGGATATTTATATATCTAAATTACTAAGGAATAGTTACTTTACACATGGAAACAGTGCAATATAATGTAACTAAATATACAACGATTCTAGAAAAAAAAAAAGTGAAAACACATGTACTTACTTTTTTGGGCTCCAACGACAAAACAATACACTGTACGACCGTTACGGGCGGGAGCGCGCCGTCGACTGGGGAGTGCGGGGAGGTGGTAGAAGGCAAGTTGTTTCGCGTTTGCAATACGGATTGGCAACGTCGCGTTTTCGGGATATGAGTGGTGGTGCACTGTGTACTACTGGGCCACTGTTTACCACCTGACCCTATACCTAACCCATAACCTACAAAATGCCCTAAATGACAGCTCTAAAAGCACAAGAGCTCACAGAGTATAACCCTTCCGCTGCAACGCATGACACACGGCGTCTATTTGCGGTGGCCGGTGGTCGCTGGTATATCGACCGCGCGCTCATACACCACCTTTGTTTACTTAACACATCCAGATCGCACCGGGAAACGGCTAAAGATAGCGCGCCACGTTAGGGTTGTAGTGTTCGAAATATGAAATGTATTGACGGGTTAATCTTCGTTTAAGTTTGGTGTGTGGTCTGTGGCTATGAATAGTTACTGGCCACTTATAGCCACTAATTTTGAATTTTGAAGTTCTTACTACTCCGTTGTTCTTTTTTGATTGATTTGGTTGCAGGATCCAAGGCAGTTGATTCGTTTATTCGGAACTCTTCTGTTGGTCGGCACTGTTGATACTGGGTTTTAAGAGTAGCAGTGGTGAAGATATTGTGGCGGAATTGCCCAGTCTGGAAGTTCTTACTCCTTCGTTGCTCTTTTTATTGATTTTGTTGCGGGATGGGACCCTAGACAGTTGAATCGTTTCTCCAGGACGCTTCTTTTGATTCTGGGGTTGCAGTTGTTGCGAATAGTGTGGCGAAGCAGCCATATTCACAGCTACCTTTAAATCTGGCAGGGTTTTGAGACGTTTGGCCATTTGCGGATGCTTCCATGGTTTTATGGCTATGCAAGGTCTGTTGTATGTACCTAGTTATCACTGTATTTGGCACTACTTTTTAGTCTAAATCCTGATGTCAATGTACTCGAGTGGTTTTACCGACTAGGTCAATATAATCGGTGTTGTGGCTATCATGATCGCTTTGCTAGTCACATCGACTTTCGCAACACCCTGCCTTCTTGTCTATCACTTTCCGTTGACATTGTAGTTTAGGTAGGTATTGTCTTCTTATCAACATCGATAAGGGCATAATAAAAGGAAGGGTCACTTTCATTTAGCGATTACACATATGTATCAGTGTTTACAATCAAGATAAGATATATTCAGCTAAGATATAGGTGCGATGTTTATTGCTGTTATAGTAATAGCATGTGTATATTTTATATTTAGAAAAAGTGGAATTGTTTTGAACTATCAAAACGATAGCAAGTGCGAACTAGACGACATGATCGCAAATCGCAATCTCATAAATATTATCTAAAAAGATTATTAAAGGTGGGTAAATATTAAAGGTACCATTCCTGTTTTGGACGGGACATCATCAAATGACTCCTGCTCTGGGCGGAGCGGAAGGGAATGTCAGACTCTTACTGAATAAAATCCATCCGTGTTCCTCCTAATGCCCTTTGCGTTCTAGGGCCGTGGTAACTCTTTCGAACAATTTCGCATTCCTGGTAGGCACTGGCCCTAGCGGGCCCAAAGGTGGGTACCCTACTGATGAAATTTTGTGCACTTAAATATTCCGTAAAAGCCTCTCTTTCCGTATTATAAAGGCGCATTATCGCATACCATACTTGAAAGGAGATCGTTTACTAAGGGATGGCCTTTACAAAACAGCGTATCGAAACTTGATGAACTTTTAAAGCTCTTGACCGTACTGACTCTATAGTAATAATAATAATAATAATAATATCCTTGGACATTTCACACACCGCCATCTAGTCCCAAGCTAAGCAACTTAATGCTTGTGTTATGGTAACGAGATGGCTGATAAACCAACTTATATACATTTTTTTTTTGTAAATACATACATATTATAGATAGAAAAACACCCAGACTCGGAACAAATACTTGTAGGTCTTACAAATATTTTTTCCGTGCGGGAATCGAACCCGCGACATGCTGCGCAGCAGTCAATCGCTCAACCACTGCGCCAACCGTGTCATATAGTGAACTATCGACCTGTCACCTCATTTATTCTCTACATCTACGACCAGAATATACATTAGTGTATTACACAGTTAACCTGTTCTAAAAAAAAAACAAAAACAAACGAAGGAAAAATGCTGTAGGTACGTAGTTACCTAAGTTATTAATGAACATCAGGAAAAAGGAAAACGTCCAATATTACCTACATTCACCGCAAAAAACACTGATTTAGTCAGTATGTATTTTCCATTCGTCATCTCCGCGGGAAATTTCGGTTTAAATAGAGGGACAGCCTAAAACACTATTTAAGGGTTAGTTAGTGCCCTGCCGGAGTTGCGGGACTATTCGAAAGAGATACCGCGGCTCCGGAACACAAAGGGCACATGAAGGAACATGGATGGGTTTTAGTCAGTAGAAGTCTGACACTCCCTCCCGCCCAGAGCGGGAGAAGTCTTTGGATGAATTTCCATCTCTAAAAGGGTAAGTTAGTGCCAAGAAATGCTTGGGTTTATCGGTACTGGTAACAAATAATGATGACAATCCCATAATTGACAATGACAGGTGTCAAATATTTTTACCCCGGCAACCCTACGTTGCGCTCGCGTCGCTCCGGACGTGAAAATAACGTTATCATTAAAAACGTTACGTACTGACAATCCGCTATTTCAAGATGCTATGTAATGTGCTGATGAGTCGGTACATGCTCGAGTAATTATTTAATGTACAATGCAGCTGACTCTTACAGCGAAAAAAAATTCCTCCGTACTTTGTAAGAACATTTGGGGAGGTGTGACTCATACATTTCCAGCTATCCTTAAGGAAAGACTAATTGTTTTTTCAGTTGGCAAGCTACACATATAACTACAGGATATGTAAGGTTGACTAATAGCTAACATTTTGTGTCAAACGAACTTAATACCTATGCAGATCGATCTAAATAACCCTAAGCTAAAAACCGATTGGCCGTATTTTTCTTTAAATTCATCTTATTCTTCATGCAATTTCGAAGCTAGCCATTAATGAAAGAATTAAACAGCATAATTCGCTTTTCTTGTACTTAGTATAATAATCAATATCAAGCGCAAAGATCTGAAGAATCAGATCGCCATCCCTAAAAATCCAAAAAAAATCTGCAGCGAGACTATCTTCCGACTCTGTAACGTTACCTCAAAAATTGAACAAACATGGCAACAATAACTTCGCTCAAATGACAAGGTTTAATAAAACCCAGGCCTTTGTGTCGTTCGGCAAATACTTACAAATACTCGAATTACTTAGCAATGAGGTAATAAACGCTTTTGAAGTCCATTCATCACCTTTGGTGTGCGGACTGAGGATTATGGCGATCCTTCCTGTAGGGATGGGAAAAGTTCCTAATCTTGAAACTCGACTAAATGTTCCTACACGATCCGGTGGATCTTCGTCACTGCAATATTACCCTAGACTTCATTTTAGAGAAGGTTACAAATATTTGGGGGGAGAATTATTTAAATGCGTTAAACAACTACCTACTTAAATACTAACGGAATCTACTGACTGAAGAGAAACGGCAAAAAACGAAACCAACGTGCGCTTTTGTGCATTTTCTTCTTTCTGACTTTCTTGTGGCAAAAGTGAGACGACATCAAATTAGATACTTAGCATCTATAAGCATCTTCAAAACGATGGAATTTATAACGAGAACATCACTATATCTTCCTGTTTGAACAAATATTTTGTAGCTTCTCGCCTAGTTGCTATTCCTTTGTCACCGGAAAAAAATAGCATAGGCAAAAAAAAGGTTGTGCATTCTTGAACTTCAAAGTTAGCCCCATCGGAGTTTCACTCCGATTTGAAGATAAGGATTAGTGGGAATACCGTTTTATATTTTGCAATAAAACGGTGTACAGTCACTGACAGAAGTGCTCACGAATTGTAAATGAAGATGTTTTATTCATTTTATCCGTTCCGCAGTCTCGCTAAATGAAGGAACGCATAAAGTAATTGAGCGTTTTGTTTTAGATGGTACTCTTCGTTTATTTAGTTAACATTCTAGATAAATGAATAATTTAACGGTTAGTTGTGTTTTGCTTCAAGGTTTCGTGTAATAGATACGAACAATAAAACTTTTGTAAGGAATTGCCGGAGCGATATCAAAACGTTTCAATCGGGTTTTTGTCTCTAATATGAATCAACGAATTCCAACTTCATCAACGAATATCAATTACTTGTTTAGTTATCATTTAAGACAGCCACGCCCACGCATCAAGATTACAACATCGTTCTATATTAAAATATGAATTAATTCAATTTTTATGGCGCCATAAAATATTAAGCTCATCTTAAGATCCGCTTACATAGACATTTATTGTTATCAAGTAATATCTGGCTAAGTGGTCTCTCGATTACTGTAAGAAAATGTTTTATAGTAACGTCGAAAAATAATATGTATCTATATTTTTATACAGGTATTTTCCAGTAATTATTTATCATGCGAAATCAGGAATTTATTTACAAATACGTCACTTCATAATAACATTTTCGTAATTTCACTTCATAATAACATTTTCAAAAAAAAACCGTACTCCTGGACCTACTTCATAAAACCAATTCCTCTACTCGACTGTCCAATATTTTCTATGCCCCGACACTCCAAACGTTCAAAGAGCGTTCTTCACTTGTCACAATTTTCCGCTCCAACGCACAATGTTTTATTGAGTCGTCCATCCATTTTATAATACAAGTTAATACCCATCGTGCCCTTAATCCGTAGAGCCCTCGACCTACAATGGTTAAGTGATTTCATGTCTTTACGAGCCTGCGATATTACCAACATTTCAACAATGTGTACTTACGAATCTTTTCTTTATTTTCAGGTAAAAAACATCGCGAGTTGTTTATGGAGCGCTTAGGCTGAATGTGCTGTGCCAGGTGGTAAGGTAATCTTGAGATGAGAAAAAAAACATCTGGGTGAATAGTTACCTTCCATTTTCGCGGGGTCTTAGATTTTTTTTTTTTTTGATGATCGCTATCAAGAACATGAGGTAGATTCTGTTGATAATCAGTTTGAAATCTTTTGTGATATAAAACTGCTATCAAATGAGTAGTTGAGTCGGTAGGGTAAAAAGTGTTCTAACTAATTTTATTACTGAAACATTTAAACACAGCAATTTTACTTCAAATCGTTTTATATTTACAAATGAAAAATCGGCCATCCTCAAGTTATGCAGAACCTTACTACATTATTTGAAGAAACTTTCATCAAGTTCTTCACGTAACCTCAATCCGTAAGAAACAGTGTGAAGCCCACATGTGTCGGCAGAGGGCTGAGAGGTAATGTTAATGCGTGTAATGGCGTGCGAACCATGATGGATGGCGCCAACTGTTGCGACTACCAACACCACATAAAGTAGAGTGGGTCGAGTGTGTTTAAGATTCTGTTACTTATCATTCAGTTTGTCAAATCAAATCAAATCAAATCAATTTATTCATATTTTTAACAGTAAAATGTGTATAAATAGTCACAAAAAGATAATATATAGTAAAGATCTTACAAAAGGTAATTAATGGCTATCTTAAATCTAGTTTACGGCTAAAATTAACTACAAGTAAGTACAAGATATTTAACTAGGAACTTAAAATATATGTAGCGACCTGCCCGAACTAGGTTTATTTAAACCTGTGTTTCAGGCCAACTGTTTGTGGCTTCAATGGTCATGGATCGTTGGCACAATGGCGGATATTGCGAGTTAGGAATGACTAAATACATAAAAAACTTTTTACAAAAAAATACAACCGACTTCCAAAAAAAAACACTACAAAGTAAAAAATAACTTTAATTTCGGAAGTCGGTGTCAAAATACGAAGAAACTAACAAAAACACCGACTTCCGAAATTAAAGTCGGTTGTATTTTTTTTTGTAAAAAGTTTTTTATTTTTCACTTTTTAGTGGTACCCCACACCTAACAACACCACTGCAAAATCGCAGAAAAGCAAAATACGCAATTTCGATTACTTGGATGACATAAAACTATCATCTAAGTAGACGAATTCCAGCTATTTCGATTTAAAATCCAAAGTTCGTAACCGATTTTGATAAAATTTAAATGGGACCAATCTGCAAGTATATCCTTTCAGATAAAAAATTTTTCAAATCGGTTCATAATTGTCGGAGTTATGAGGTAACAAACATAAAATAAAAAAAAATATATACAGCCGAATTGATAACCTCCTCCTTTTTGGGAAGTCGGTTAAAAATTGTATTAAATGGCGTTTGTTGTCCAAAATTCTAAATAGGTAGGTACACATCAAATCGTTAGGGAATGAAAACTTGCGCCATTCATCGGTTCCAATTTTAAAGTAAAACGTTCACATTATGACATCGGTAGTTCAACAGCATTGGTCGTTATATTTTTACTGATATTGCTCGCAATTTGTAAGTAATTGCCCTGAAATTTGTATCTACTCTTCAGCAGACCATCACACGCCTAGTCGTCTAGCTTTTTCCCAACTATACCTCTACATTTATTGTGGTTTGTTTTTCAAAAATCGAACGCAGCTGAACATGCTATTCAGATATACATCAGCCACTTGTGTTCAGTTGTTTTTACTACTACATTTGAAATGTTTGTTAATCGGGAATGTGACGAGTTAGGAAGAAGCTGATTCCTCGGACTGACTATTTTCGGGCTTCACACTAAACCCAAATATTATGTAACATGATTCACTTTCCGAACTATTCACGTTCATGGTTAACAGATAATAATATAATATTTTCCTTGGCCGTTGAAGGCGTCTGTTTCACGCAAGAGGCCCTAAAGTAAACATGACGTGGTGATGGATATGTTCCAACTATTTGGGCTCGAGGAAGGAGCTTCTGTACTTATAGGAGTTACTCGCTGTTCTTAGGAAGACAGCCCTAGGGCTGGTGAAATTGAAACAAAAGTAAATGTCGATAATGGAAAATTTAGACACAGTAAAGTTATGAAAACGTTTTGGTAAGCTGTAGTTGGTTAGTGGAGTTTCCTGGTAGCTAAAATGGGGTTGTTAGAGTCTAGAGAATATTGGTTATTTCTAGGCAAGCGTTCTCCATCACCGACCATATCATTGCTTTTGATAAGGTGAGACTGGTCAAACGCAACCATTTATACTCTCGCGTTTGACCACACTCCAAATAAGTTCCACGCGATACTTCCAATCGTCATTCTCTTGCCCGTATTACTAATTTATTAGGGGCTATTATTTTAGCCAAATGTCCTTTTCTAATAATTATGTATTATTCTTTCTTAGTCTTCATCTCTGTAGTATCCCGCTTTCTGGCCTCATGACCAGAAACGATGGACATACTAAAAGCTGTCATCATCTTTTACAGTCCTCAAATAGTTTCAAGCCCTCAGGATTCACTAAAAAATTAAAGTACTAAATTGTTGTACCGAAATAAGTAGAAAATATTTCTCTTCTCACTATAAATAAATTCCTAAATACTTAGTTTTTATTTATTTTTTCAAAAAAGAAGACCTAATTTCCCGAAGTACACTCTTACAAATTCAGTTACAGAAATAGAAAACATTTTCGTTCCGCACGCTTGCCATCAGCATTCAATTTCGTTCCGCAAATATTATGAAAAGTACTACATTATACAGCGTCCTACGTGCCGACCTATATACCTTTGTGGTCCAGGTGGCACAATGGCTCCTGGAGTGGCTCTTCACCCAGATAGCTGCGATAGCATCGACCTCGCTGCCCGACTACGATAGTACCGAGTTTGCGTAGGATGAAAGTAGTTTGTAACTTTGTAGTACTATGTCTTGGGAGTAAATATGGCTTCTCTTGTTACAAAGACGAGAAGAAGAAGTTAGTCCAAAGACTCAAGTTAATGCATCTTCAAGCTTGGAAAATACAAGGTGACAGAACAAACGTAGAAAATTGAAAAGGGGTTATTTTACTCTTTCATTCTCAAAATCTTTTACTTTGTGACCAACCCTACAAGCGTGCAAAAAATCAGCTGCCCTTTGTGTTTCAATCGTGGATTAGGCGGTTGATTTTTTAACTGATAAAAGAAAACTGTTCTAAATAAAAGTACTGTCTGTAGAAGGTCCTAATGTTTCGTTGAGAGAATAGTGATAGTTGCTCCGACAAACCCAAATAAATTAAACCCTGTCTATATTGTACTGTACTGTAGTGTAGTGTAGTGTGTGTTCATAAGGATTAATGAATTTACGAACCCCCTTTCCATCCATGGCGTCCCGAGGGAAAACTGAACCTGTGTTCTCTATGTAGTCTTGTTTCAAGGATACTTTCGTAAGAGGAGGTTTTGCACTAAAATCTCTTATTTTACTGAGCTCAAAGATAAGCTCTGTACCTGCACGGAATATTGCATGAACTTGAGTTATTAAGTCTACCTTCGCCTTCGGATCGATCATCGTTTCGCGCTTTAGATGAGCAGGTGCATATTAATGGGTTCTTGTCTCTAGACTGCATGGTAAGTTGATTACTATTATTGGAATAATTGATTATGAATTAGTTTAAAACGTTGCAGGTGTAGCTACGTATAGCGAGTTTTGTGTTCCTAATGAGTATGCATTGATTCTCGAAATTGATATTTCTTTCACTGTTTCTTTGATATCTAGCAATTTTTTAGTCGAGACTTGATGTTTTCATAACCATGTTGGTTTTTAGTATCTGGATCAACTGTTATTACTTTGATGATCTTTCATAGCTCAGTTTATTCTTCAGCTCTATCTTTCTGTTCTCAGATTTTTATTACTTTTTCATAATATGCACCAAACCTAAGATTTATTTAACTCCAAGATCAAAAGACAGTTCCTAAATGAAGAAATTCCTTACCATGCGTTCAATCCAGATATTTAAAATGTTGAACATTAATATAGTTTATATTAAAAGTTCAATGAGTTCATTTAGAATTGCTGTATTATCTAGGAATAAGAATAACATTTCTAATATCTGACTTACAGCAGTTGTTAGATGTAGGAAACCAGACAGGCATCTTGTGGAAGATTTTCATATTTTATGATTTGGTTACTAAGAGAAGTCTAGCCATCTGGGAACTTTAAAATTAGATAACACGCTAGTTTGAATGTTTGTGAAGAATACTAGTGTTGGCAGATTGCTAGAAAGTTTTTCAAAAGTAAAAAAACCTCTTTTACTTGTAGTTCAGGTTCATGGTAATGTACGAACTGCTTTGTCGCGATCAAAATTTAACATTAGTACATTACTGATTTGACATTTCGTTTTTTTTTATTTATTTATTTTATTGACCACTGTGTCTGTTTTAATTAATTTCAATTTAATCTTTTTTGATATTTATACGCTTCACGGCAAAACTAGAGAAACAATCTAATATTGTGTTTATAAGATTATCGCCAAGGTTCACAACATTACATTCAAATGTTTCTTCGTTGAAAGCTGATCTTGTCTATGCTCCTGGAGTCTTTTCAATCCTTGTTCCTACACCGAAAATATTTTATAATCTTTCCCTCAAGCAATGTTAAAAACCTTTCATTCCATTCACAATGTCATTGATATTCCAGAAACGTTCAACTCGATTTCAAATACCGAACGTCGAAGTTCTTATGAACTATTCCAATTTGCATGTTCAGGATTGTTCAAGCAAACATCTGACAGTCAGTGCTATTGACATAAGATCTATGACTTTCAAGTATGTAGTCATTTTGTATAATTATTATATTTGTAAGTTTGTCGTCTTTATGTTGTTAGGACCTAAATGTCTAGTGCGAAGTATTTGTAGGTATTGCACATTGTATTCTGTTCTTCATTGTGGAGAGGTGGGTAAACTTTAAAAGTTATGTGAGTACGTGACTGTAAAGTTAAAAATAAATTCAATTGAGACTCCATAAGCTCAACATAGGTAATAAAAGTCAAACTTCTACCTATGTTGAGCTTATGGAGTCTTGTACAATTAGCATTAAAGTGTCAACGAGTTAAGGGTGAAATATTTTTAAAGACTATTTTTGTCTTTTATACGACAAATAAATGACGACAAACGGAACGAAATGTAAAAAAGGAAGAAGATTTGAATTAACCAATTCCATTCTCATTCGCATGTCGCGGGTTCAATTCCCGCACGGAACAAATATTTGTACGGCCTACATGTATTTGTTCAGAGTCTGGGTGTTTTCTATCTATAATATGTATGTATTTACAATAAAAAAAAATATATATATATAAGTAGTTTATCAGCCATCTCGTTACCATAACACAAGCATTAAGTTGCTTAGCTTGGGACTATAATATGGCGTTGTGTGAAATGTCCAAGGATATTATTATTATTATTATTATTCTTGAACAAACTCTTCGAAATTCAACTTCACGCGGCAAAATCAGCACCTGTCAAACTTAAACTTTTTCATTCAAAGTCACAGATTAACAAGGGAATTTATCTATGTTAAGTGCAAGTTTCAACTTAACGCCCATTTTCGAGGCAACGTGTGACTGCGCCTAAAGGGACATTTTGTTACACATTTAGCTACGATAACGAGCTCGTCAAAAGACATATCCCTTTTCTGACTAACGTGTTCGTGAGTTAGAAGTTAAAATATCGTCTAATGACCTCGTAACCCATGTGATTAACTCATAAATTAAATGCGACGTCTGTCTGACGTTTGTCTATGATTTACAAAAAAAAAATTGTTTTGTTTGATTTGTTAAAAAAATGGTTTGGCTTATGGTGTTTTGCTCTAATAAATGTTTTTTTTTTTACTGGTGTTCTCTTATTTCGATACGAGTTCGGTGACTAACCACAAGTACTGATAATTAATTTACCCTTTCAAAATAACTTTGATCTAAATCTCAAGTCTCACGCTGTTATGTTTATTGTTGTTTATTTGTGTGTTGCATGACATTTATTCAGTATTTTATTCAATGGATTAAGGGCGACAATAGTAATAACTCGGTTTACGACCGGATGCGGGCATACACAACTATTTATCACCATATGAATAGCATAACGAACTATGTACCTTCAGATATAATTAACACCTTTTAGTCATGCAAATTCTGCTTTCATTTATTTATATCATTAGAAATAGCAATTATTTTTTTAATCTGAAAAATAATTGCCTATTAGAGCTTTTAATTTAGCTAAAATGTTTGTTATCTTATCGTTTTGTAAAATAAATAACATTAAAAATAATATTTTTTTATGATTAATTTGAAGGTACCAATAGATATATTAACTTGATCGTAATCATGTAAGTTGATATTATTAATTAAATTACTAACTATTATTTTTGCGTATTTACTGTGACATAATTGAATTAAAATACACTATCTAATCACAATTTCATTAGTAAAAAAAATAGCCTATTTTTTAAAATTAAGATAATTGTACCAAAATAATAGCGATAAGCCGGCGGCCTTAGTTATGAAACAAATCATTATTTTTAATTATTAATTATCAAAAACTAGTATGCCTATTTTTTTGATAACATTGTTAATTAATAACTTATAGGTACGTGTTTGTTCTCGTATAATAAATTTGTATTATTCCTTTACTCTATAGGTACTTATATGTACCTAAACCTGTTAAAATGTAGGTATATCTTACCTTTTATATTTATCCTCCAAGCTGTAATAAATAAATAAATAAATAAATAGTAACCAGCCTTTAAGTTTGTTAGCGCAAAAACATTGAAGTTCAAGAAAGGCGTGTGTCGTAATTTAAGCTTGCAATAACGTATCAAGTAATGACGGGTTGCCAGCCACTTTACGACCGCCATGTAACCATTTTCCCTCGGACAACATTTAATACGCGCGCGGGAAAATAAGGCGCTGATTTAAAAACTTACCATTTATTTTTACAAAAAATTTGTTGTTATTCTTTATTTGAAACAAATGTTTCGAAATTTAATTTTCGCGGGCTGTCAAAATAGTTACAAACTTAACTGACATTTTAAATTTTTCATTGTCTATGGTAAGAGTTTAAGTTTTTACACAATTGTAGACTTAATGTACCCCAGGTACGTCCCCCTAGTCCGCGCATAATGTTTTCAAGCATAAAATGTAAATTACGGCTTGGCTTTTGCATTTCTGCGTCGGCGAACAGTAGTTGTAGAACAATGGATAATAAAATGTATTCTATACTACTATGCTGTAAGTCTAGTAATATAGACGGATCCGCATTTCTTTGGTTAGTATTCAGTAAAACGCGTTTTATTTTACCTTTACGTTTTTATGTTTTGATTTTAGAAATACTATTTCTTAAGGTGGAAGCGCCAGGGTAGCCCGCGAAATTCAAATATTTTGATGCTTTTTGCAATTTGCCGGTCAGTGTGAAGCTGTATGTTAAATAAAATACGATTCGCGGCCGTAACGCATATTTATCTAAAGAATTATACCCATTTTAATTATCGATATAACCCTCTAAGTTCATACTCTTCAACTCGATTGAATGACTTTTACACGAAATTACATTCAATCGAGTTATATGAACTTAAGAAGGTTATCTTGATGATTCAAATGGTTATAATCCTTTAGATAAATGCTCTTTACGATCGCGAATCGTATTCTGTTTAATATACAGCTTCACAATGACCTGCAAATTGCAAAAAACATCAAAATATTTGAATTTCGCGGGCTACCCTGGAGCATCCACCTTAACTGAAGATTGAAATAAATTGTGACTGCATTCAGAAGTGCAACCATGTCGGACTTCAGAAAATATTTCTTTTTCTGCTTCTTCTCTTCGCCTAAATTTCTAGTTTCACGTTACATTGAACCATCAGATCGTAGGGTCGGATGGGTACCATAGGCCATAGGCCTGCTTCAACCTGAAAAACCCTCGTGCATACGAGTGAATTTTAAGTCGCGAGGAGCTAGTCAATTTTTTCATCTCCAAACTTACTTGCACATCCCTTCAACACTTCAGAATCCGTATCAAATGGAGAGACACCCTCACTTGCAGTCGTAAGCGAACGACTGAGAAAACATCATACATTTTTGTGTCTTTATGAATAATACTATTTGCAAACATGCACTATAGCATTGACATAGGTCTGTACAACTGGCTGGAGAATGCCTCAAACAATACCTACGCTATTCCCATTTCAAAAATATAGAGTTTGTACAAGTGTCAAGTGATTTTTAAAAAGGAACAGAGAATAGTTATTGTCCAATAGGAGCTCTGCTGATCTATGGGTAACTTTGTCTGTACCGCTGGTACCTATTTCCATGCTTGGTCGTAAAACTGACTTGTAACTTATTATTTATTAGCGAATCGCCCCGGTTTCGCACGGGCGCAAATTATTATATGTCATTGGAGTATTTCAAACACAGTTAGATTGCAAATAAATCTTCAATAGATTATAAACTCTCGACATTATTAAGAACAGTTCATTTTAATCAGATCAGTACTTAGTATGCTTTAAAAATTCAGTTTTAGGGTTCCGAACATCCCAAAAAAAAACGGAACCCTTATAGGATCACTCGGGTGTCTGTGTCTGTCGGTCTGTCTGTCTGTCTGTCTGCCAATTTTCTCCGGATCTACTGGACTGATTCTGTTGAAATATGGTATACCTACATATGGACTTCTGTGACCCAAACACGTATGCGTTACGTAAATAAATTCATTTTTAGCATTTGGGGGTCAAACTAGAAAATTAAAAAAAAATGTTTTTGAAACTGTATCGTGTGACTCATTAAATGAAAGGGCTTAGTTTGAGGGTTTTAATGTATTTTTTTATAATTTTAAAATAAAAAGTTTTTAAGTCATTCAAGAAATTAGACCAAAAATTACCATTCCCCCCCATTATCTCCGAAACTCCTGAGCCTAAAATATTGAAAAAAATTGTTAAAATATGACATTTGGATCTGAACCCTTTGCACGCAAGTCCGACTCGCACTTGTTTCATTAAAGTATGTTGTAGTCTATGTCTTCTGTTTTTTTTTTTAACTTCGAGCCATATAAGTATAAATCTCACCATATATCAAGTGATTTAAGGACGACCAATAAGAAGAAAATTTATAATTAATATGAATAAAAAAAATCCGACATTTGAAATAGGGTTATTTCAAATGTCGGTGACGTTTTCGCAATAAAATTGTTCCTCGTTTTTCTCTTTCTTGGTTTAGAAAAATCAAGCTTAGAAATAGACTTCGTTTTTCAACTAAGTAAGTATTTGAGAAGAGAAGACACAAAAATATTGTAATCTAAATAATGCGTAAGCTTTTAAGCGAAGGTCATTTTTGATCGAAAATTATTCCTCATTTCGTTAAAAACAAAATATTCATCAAAGTAGATAATTATGTGACATTGTATTATCCAGTATTACGAAATTGGGTTATGTTATTTCATTTTGTTAGCAAACAGAATTTAACTGAAGGATGCCTAAATGTGAACGATTGAAATATTCAAACAAATTACGAATCCGAATTCAAAATGTCGATGCATTCTCTTTGCATACAGATTATGATTTAAACATGTTTTGGTACAAAACACATTTATTATTTTAAAGGTCGTTTTGGATATTGATGATAACTGTTGGAAGTGTTAGCTAGCTCCCAATGCGTTTTACGACTTTTCTCCAAAGGATGATGTAGAGGCAAGAAATAAAATAACTTTGTTGCGTAAAATTGCTGCGGTGAAAGTGTGACGTGTGACGTGGGCGGCGCTGGCCGATAGAATGAACGTTGAGCGAGCGCGTCGCCCATATTTATAATGTAGCCGCACATGTCAGCGGCGTGGTGTGTGTCTGCTCAGTGTGGACGAATAGGCAGCTTATATATTTGATCAATTTCTTAGAATTAGGTACATGGAATGCTTAAATCTAGTAACGATTCCAATAAGAATCTTATTGTACATTTTTAAGTATGTTCCTAGTTGAGATTTTATTGTCTCATAACGATTAGCATTGAGTTTACATATAAAGTAGGAACTTGTAACTAATTAGCGTTTTTAGTCAACACAATAAGGAAATTGGTCTTTATTAGACTTCTAAGTTAAAATTAAAGAACGTATAAAAGGTAAATAGGTAAGAAAATTAGGTATAATAAAGAATATGGCAA
This sequence comes from Ceramica pisi, assembly GCA_963859965.1. Lineage (NCBI taxonomy): Eukaryota > Metazoa > Arthropoda > Insecta > Lepidoptera > Noctuidae > Ceramica > Ceramica pisi. Next base: position 5,228,610 of record OY982530.1, read on the forward strand.
AAGTAAAACAAAAGGACTTAATCTACCTAAATAACTAGCTATTATTTACGTCTAACTTAAATGTCTAGAGCTGTTATTTACAATCTCCCCCTCGTGCGCAAGCACCACCATAACTTGGTGATTAGTCCGTTGTTATCACGATGAGACGAGAGGCTGGGCGACGAATTAATCCGGCGGCTGTACGGATTTCGGTAACTCGAACACGTCCATCTGGTCCGGGGTAAACTTGGGTCACCTCTCCTCTGGGCCACACTCCTCGAGGCATTGTATTGTCTACTATCATGACAATGTCGCCGATTTTTAGGTTTCTATGTTCAGGGTTGGAGCCGGGTCGGGGCATCAGCAGTGGTTTGTATTCCGCCGACCAACGTCCCCAAAATGAATCAGCTAATGCCTGGGTGGCTTTCCATGTATGTACGTCTATCGTGGTATCTTTGAACGAGCCGAATGGTGATATCCCGCTTGAGCGTCCTAATAGGAAATGATTGGGAGTCAACGCTTCTTCATCAAGGTTGGGATTCACTGGCGTCAGTGGCCTTGAGTTGACCACTTGTTCGGCTTCTAGCAACAACGTGTGTAGCACTTCATCAGAGGGATATTTCTCTTTCAGGGTAACTTTTAAAGCTGTCTTTATTGATCTGACGAGGCGTTCCCAGGCACCGCCCATACTCGGGGCGCCCGGTGGTATCTTCTTCCACGTGATCATTTTCTCGGATGCGAAGGCTTTTAAGCTTTGGTCGTTGCCTTGCATCGCTTCTTGTATTTCTTTTTCAGCGCCGACGAAGTTCGTTCCATTGTCGCTGTATATTACAGTTGGCGCGCCGCGGCGTGCTATCAGTCGTCGTAGGCTCATTATCATGGAAGAGGCCGTGAGTGATGTGACCATCTCCATATGTACTGCGCGTGTGGTAAGGCATGTATATAATGCGCCCCACCTTTTCTCGCGTCGTCGCCCGACTGTAGCGTGCATGGGCCCAAAATAATCCACCGCAGTGGCTGTGAATGGCGGTTGATTTTGGGCCAGCCTTTCAGTAGGTAAGTCGCCTAGGGGAATTTTTGAGGGGATTCCCTTGTAGGTCCGACACCATTGGCATTGGTTGCATATGTAGCGTATAATATTGCGCAGTCCTATTATGTAGTATCTTTGTCGTAATTCATTCATGACAGTTTGATGGTTGCCATGGTTGAAGGTTGCGTGCGTGTGATGCACCAACAGCTGTGTAAAGCCTTCTTTGGCATGTAGGACTGGCATGTTTTGCTCATCTTTTACTCTGCTGTCCAAGCACAGGATCCCGTTGCGGTCGATCTTCACGGAGAGTTTGTAGAACGGCGACTTCTTCGGTGGTCGTCGTCCAGCCTCAATCGTCACAATGTCTTCGGCAAACGAGTTATATTGGCTTCTTCTTACCAAACCACATGAAACAAGCCGAGTTATTGCTAAATAACTCGGCTTGTTTCATGTGGTTTGGTGTGAGTTCAATTCTCGTAATTCTATTGAGTAGTTTGGCTTTGAATACCTCAGCGGCGAGAAGTACAGTAGCAGCAGCACGGACTAATCGAATGTATTTTGAGAAACGTTCTACTTTCGGTAGGTAATCACTGACGTCATGCCTAATAGTCACATGAACTTGTTTTATTTGTCGTTCTTCCCCTGAAGGGGGTGGCGGCGTCACGACTCGTTTCTCTTGCGGCCATTTACAGGGGTCGCATCGTATGAACTCGGGTCCACTAAACCACCTATGTGTGGCATTAAAATTGGCGGGAATGCCCTTGGTCGCGTCGTCCGCGACGTTATCAGCGCTGGGCACCCAACGCCAGTTTGCTGGCGTAGTTAAGCTTTCGATCTCGGCTAATCGATGCGCAACAAACGATTTAAAGGTACGCGGGTCGGATTTAATCCAAGCTAGTACTGTTTTTGAGTCTGACCAGTAATGGCATTTTATTATTTTATAATCGGACTCGCGCTTGACCGATTCGGCTAACCGGCTGCCTAATACAGCGGCTTGTAGTTCTAGACGGGGAATCGAAATAGGTTTTAGTGGGGCTACTTTGGCCTTTCCTACCACTAACCGAGACGATTTGCTACCATCTGTCCTAGTACTGACGAAATAAATTGCGGTCGCGTAGATCTTTTCGCTGGCGTCGCAAAAAATGTGCAACTCCCCCTCGTTAGAGGGCGTAGCAGGTATGTACCGATCTATTTCTAACTGTTTTAGCAACTGTAAGTTATTTATGAACGATAGCCACGTCACGTGATGTTCGCTAGTTATGGGATCGTCCCAACCTATTCCGCTACGCCATATTTCCTGTATGAGACATTTACCTATCATCGTAATCGGTGAAACTAAACCTAGCGGGTCGAAAACTGACATGACAGCGCTAGTTACCTGCCGCTTGGTAGGTAAAGTGTCATCTTGTATGACGCTAGCCGGTGTGTTTCGTAGGTTGACGTTGAAGCCTAACGTATCGCGCGCGTGATTCCATATAAGACCTAACGTTCGCTCGGTGTCGCTTTTACCTAGCGTGGTCGTATCACTACTGCGCGTATCTGTGACGTCACTGATTACGTCGGGCGCGTTCGATGCCCACCCGCGTAACTGAAAAGATTCTGCTAGATGGACTTTATTTAGGGAGTTTATTATTTCTTTCGCTTTACTCTCGCTATCAAAGGCGCCTAGATAATCGTCCATGTAAAAGTTACGTACTGTAGCTCGAGCGACCTCAGGATATTGCCGACTGTGACTTTCTGCGTTTTTATTTTTAACATAAATGGCGGTACAAGGTGATGACGCTGCCCCGAATATTAATGACGTCATTCGGTACTCTTGCGGCGGCTCTCTTCTATCCTCACCCCTCCATAAAAATCGCAGACTGTCGCGGTCTTGCTCGGCTATTTTGACCTGTAGGAACATCTCCTTTATATCGGCTACTACCGCGATTCGACCTTCTCTAAACCTTACTAATACGCCGAATAGCGACTGCAACAAGTCTGGGCCTACTAGGAGTGCATCATTTAGACTTTTGCCTCCATATTTTGCAGCTGCGTCGAACACCAAACGTATTTTTCCCTTTTGTGGGTGTACGACGGAAAAATGGGGTAAGTACCAACTACGTGGCGATGTGGCCGGGAAATCTACTTTTTCGGCGTAGCCCGCTTCTATTAAATTATTTACCTGTTTAGAATATTCAATTTTTAAGTCTTCATTTTTGTCTAGTTTCGACTCTAAGCAATGCAGACGGCTGAGGGCTTGTTTTTTGTTATCTGGCATCATCTCAGTGTCTGTGCGCCATAATAAACCCGCTTCGTACCTATCGCTATTAGGCATCTTTTTACATGTTTTATTTAAGATATCTAGGGCGCGCTGGTCTGGATCCGACTTAGGTTTTCGCGGCTCTATACCTAACGACTCGATACTGAAGTAATCTCTTATCAGCTGTAAGGCCGGGTCGTCAACTTGAGCTGGTCGCATGTGGTTTATAGTTGCGACGGTATTACGCGGTCGTGAATCCTGGCCATGCAGAACCCATCCTAATTTAGTCAACGAAGCTACGGGTTGGTTTTTATTGCCGACGCGCAACTGCCTAGACGTTATTAAATGCCAATTGTCTTGGCCTATCAATACGGTAGGTTTACTTAACTCGTAACATAGCTCCTCTTCTATGTCGGCGAGATGACTACATTGGCGCGTTAGATCGCTGCTTACCTCTTGCGGTGATAGATTTAAATTACCTATAGTTTGCGCGTTCATAGTCTCTATGTTTCTATTATATAAGCCGCGAATAGATAACTTAACGTGACACGATTCCGTTTCGTCGATTCGATTTCCCCCTACTCCTTCTATAGATAAGAGCTGGCCGCGTCCCCTAGGAATGACACCGTCCGCCACCTCCTGTTCGACCAACGTCATTGTCGAGCCTTCATCTAACAAGGCGTGGGTGGTGACGGTACCTAACGGTCCGCTTACCTCGACTGGCACTATCTTTAAGTAGGTATTCGACTTATGTATGTGGTTAATCGAGCTTACGTTCCCGCGTGCAGATTGAGACGACGAAGCCGGCTTGTCTTCTCTTTTGCTTTCACCGTGTAATAGCTTATGGTGCGAAGCTTCACACCCGCTCACCCCGCACGGTATATACTTGCATTTAAATACCTTCACGTAGGCATCGGAAACATAGTTTATTATTTTTGACCGTGTCCCATCTATCGCTTACGTTTAATTTTATGAAATCGGCGCACTCGGCGTTGCCATGACTACCTGCACATAGAACACATTTAACCGACTGCGTCGGTGCTACAGGCGGTCGCGACTTTTGAGACTTTGGCGCTTGTTTTCTCGTAGACGGTTTATTTAATGAGGCTACCGTCTTTCGAGTTTCGGTGTCTGATTGACACGAACTATCGCTATCTTCGCTGTATGAGCGATCGCGGTTATGTAACTTCTTACGAGTCGTATTTACTGCCCGCGGTTTTTGCTTGAATTTACGATCTTCCCGCGCTGTTTCGTATGCGAACATGGCGCCACATCGATCGGCCGTGATGTTTAGGAATCTCGATAATAGCTCGAGCTCGGGGGCGCCACTGTGCTCCGACCTGAACTCGTACCACTTATATTTAAGAATAATACTTAGCTTGTCTACTATTCTATTTACTAACTCGGGCGAATATAGGTATTGCGGCTGTTTGAGAGTTTTGATTGCCGCTACCGTATTGGCAACTTTGCTCGCGAAACTACATAAGTTGCGTCCATCGTCGGACATGCGTGGCATACGTTTAATATTTTCTAGTTCGGATAAGACGAGTAATTCTGGTCTGCCATACCGTCGTTCTAACGTATCTATTATTTCGTACGGATCCGATACTGTAAACAATAATGCCCTAGTCGTTTCGCGGGCTGCGCCTCGCAGCGCTTTTCGAAGGCGGGCCACGTTTTGGACGTCTGTAAACATATCCTCCGTGTCATTATATACCGCCTTAAATGACATCCACTCTGCTATTGTCCCGTCGAAATGGGGCAGTTCATGGATATACTTTGGTACCGATGCGCTAGATTTGTTGGAGTTAACCGCCTGCACTATCGCGTTGGCTAGCATTGACATGTCGTTTCTATCATTTTGCGACGTGTTCTCGCCTACGCGTGGTTCACTCCTACTCGCGTCAGGAGGCCGTATGGGCTGTCCCGAGATTCGAGGTTCGTCTGCTATTGCCGGCCTACTAAATACGTGTTGCTCCGATATCCAACCTTCAACACGAGACTTTCCAACATTAGGCGGTTCCGCGCCGTTTGAACTTTCCAGTTCTATTCTGGCTATCTCCAAACGACTTAAAGCAGCTGCGGACGCCGCCCTAGCCTGTGCTAACTCGGAATTATGCAACTCTAATTCGGCTTTTAATATTGACAATCGACTACTCGCTCGGTCCGCGGGGACATTTACAACTGTGCCCGGCGCACTTACGACTTGAGTATTTAAATCTGCTGTCGGATTTATATCGCTGGCTATTCTATCGGCCCTATCTGTACGTGTGCTGCTGTCACCGGACGCATCCTCTGTGCCGGTGCCCTTACTCCACGTTTCTGTTTCTGTAGAGCCTGTTTGGCCCGACGCCGGCGTGGCGTCTGTGGCTGGCGTCGACTTGCCTGAGCGCAACATTCGCGCGTTTTCCATTGCGCACGAGGGGTCCCTACGCCTAATTATAACTTAAAATTAACACTTCACTTTCACTTTCTACTAGAATTGTTCTGGAACCTAACTTGCCTATCAGCCTGGCCGAGCTCCTAACGTGGTGATGTCGGACCAGGAATGGGAACGATAAGGTAAGGAAGGGTAGGAACCTCCCGGCAGAGGATGCGGGCGCTTTATGGGTGCATCAGAGTGTGGTGGGAAAGTCCAACACTCGTCGTTGCGTGCCAACCTGTGGCTCCAAAGCGGTCCACACCGTACCGGCGGGGTCTGACTGTGACACCTGTGGGGTGCGTGGAGTCGTCAGGTCGTCCACTATGCTTCCGTACGCTTGTGGCCGTTTATCACCGTTAGGTGGCCGCGTACGTAGGTAAGTATATGATGATTGCTTCCAAGTATCTTAGTGTGGCTAAGCAGACCACACTAATAACTCGCGCGTACTTGTTTCTTTCTTGCAATACTGGATTTCTTGAAATTCTTGTCTGTTCAGCCTTGATTTCTTCTGTTTTCTTTGCTTGACACAGGAAATCTTCTTGTTTCTGGCTTGATTCAGGAAATCTTCTTGTTTCTGGCTTGATTCAGGAAATCCGACGACGAAGGACCATTGTTGGAAGTGTTAGCTAGCTCCCAATGCGTTTTACGACTTTTCTCCAAAGGATGATGTAGAGGCAAGAAATAAAATAACTTTGTTGCGTAAAATTGCTGCGGTGAAAGTGTGACGTGTGACGTGGGCGGCGCTGGCCGATAGAATGAACGTTGAGCGAGCGCGTCGCCCATATTTATAATGTAGCCGCACATGTCAGCGGCGTGGTGTGTGTCTGCTCAGTGTGGACGAATAGGCAGCTTATATATTTGATCAATTTCTTAGAATTAGGTACATGGAATGCTTAAATCTAGTAACGATTCCAATAAGAATCTTATTGTACATTTTTAAGTATGTTCCTAGTTGAGATTTTATTGTCTCATAACGATTAGCATTGAGTTTACATATAAAGTAGGAACTTGTAACTAATTAGCGTTTTTAGTCAACACAATAAGGAAATTGGTCTTTATTAGACTTCTAAGTTAAAATTAAAGAACGTATAAAAGGTAAATAGGTAAGAAAATTAGGTATAATAAAGAATATGGCAAAAGTAAAACAAAAGGACTTAATCTACCTAAATAACTAGCTATTATTTACGTCTAACTTAAATGTCTAGAGCTGTTATTTACAATAACACTATTCACAAATTGTAGGTATAACTATCACCGCGAAATGGCAAATTCTGTAAGATTGTAAAATATCGCGTGTAGGTAATTGTAAACTTAAAAAAAAGACACGGATATATTGGAATGTAATGAATTTAGATCGGATTTATTATACACAAAACGTTTTTTTCTAAATATATTGAGAAATTATAATCTTATCAAGATTTATTACAATCTTACGGAGTCTGCAATTTTCCGATGTCAGCCAATAGCAGCGTAGATTCAGTTATTTCTTATAAACACCGTTAAATTGACGTCGCGTCCGCGTGGCTTCGGTTGGAGTTCAGTAATTAGAAATATAAAATAGCAAAGTAATTTTAAGGTAACTTAAACCTTTGTTACAAGCTTTTACATGAATAGAATAGATATGTTACTGGAAAATAGCAGTCTCCGTTAGATTATAACGCTAATTCATATGACTCCCAAGGTGAAGGATGTGGTACTGTGCAGCGAAAAGTGAGCTTCAGTACCGCCTTTAAGTTGAATCGACCTATAGTACAGTCGCCGGAACATAAGGCTATCCAAAACTCTCAAATTTTCCCAATCAAATTTGAACCCAATCTCTTGAGCAATAAAGTTGAAAATCTGACAAAGAAACTTGACAGATTGTTGTAGTTTGATCTACTGGCGACTGTACCTAAATCATACATTAATAATGACTTTTCCCGAACGATTTACTAAAATACGCAGCTGGTCAAAACTCGAGCGTCAGAGATGTACCTAAATGCTAATGAAGATGTTGCGTGTTGAGTCGTTGACGTAAATGCAGACAAGACAACGTTTAATGCAATACACGCGGGTTGCATCGTCAGAATTTTACTTCAATCTGGTGGATAGCCTTATTATAAAAATAAAAAAAACTGGCCAAGTGAGAGTCGGACTCGCGTGCAAAGGGTTCCGAACCAATTCCAAACCAAAACACTACGGACTTCTTAAAGGTTTTCCTATTATCTTTAGTTATAGAACTATTAACTGCATTTTTTCAAAATTTTTGGCTCAGTAGTTGCGGAGATAAAGGGGGAATGGTCATTTTTGGTCTTATTTCTTGAATAACTTTAAAACTATTTTTTTTTTAATTATGAAAAATAGGTCTTTATTTGATATGTCACATGATACAGTTTGAAAAACTTTTTCTTTTAATTTTCATAATTGACTCTAAAACTGACCCGCATACTCTAAATTTTATTTATTTACGTAACGCGTCCGTGTTTGGGTCACAAAAGTCCATATGTATACCAAATTTCAACAGAATCGGTCCAGTAGATCCGGATAAAACTGGCTGTTACAGACAGACAGATAAACGGACACCCGAAAGATCCTACAAGGGTTTCGTTTGTGACGGACCCTAAAAAAATAATGATACGATTAGTTTATATACTTATTAGCAGACTACATTCAAATTTCGAATTATGAGCACCAGAGTTGATTGACAGAGAAGGCCTAGGTAGGACCATACACAATGGGCATGCTGATAAAAGGAACAAAAAGCCGTTTTATCGTCATACAAATATAGGTATCGTATCTTAAAAATAACCCAAACTATGAACGTACCGAAATAAATTACCCTCCAGAATGCGGCAACCTCAGCAACAAGTAGGCAATTCGACAATATAATTGTATCTACAAAGGCAATAACATGAAATTTATTTATCGAGCCAATAAAACAATTCAATTTACTTGTAATGCGAACAGCATTCCGGCTCGTTAATATTCCCGATCCGTCTAACAACCGATAACAATCTCGGGTGCTCCCAAATTTTACGACATTTTTATTATTTCTCAAGCGGCACTTACAAAGTGACTCCGAAAATATAAACATTTTTTAAACATGTGGCGTTGGCGACAGAACAACCAAAAAGGCTGAAAACATTTTTGATAACACCCTTTACCACGAAACGATTTTTGTTAAAATAAACACATTATCCGAATCTGATCGTATTTTTTTTTTTATGTGTTGATTAATTAAGGTAAAACATTGAATCAGTTCTTTACCTCTCGTGGTAAACCAATAACCAAATGTTTTGTTACTCATATTTTTAACATAGGTTCTTTACGTTATTAATGTTTCACTTTATTTTTAATCTTCAATTCCGCGATTTCACGAATAGGTAATGCCCATCAACGAGTGAAAACCGCTACAAAAACACTTTCAATATCCGCGATTAAAACAATGGCTTTCATTTACTTACTTAATTCAGCTACAAACCATAGTGTTTTTATTATTAGTTCTTATTTTAAATTCTGGCAACATTTTTCCAGCTAATCTTTAAGACAAGTTTAAAACATAAGCGGATTGCACGCGACGCGACGGTACCTTTTACGTTGCATGCCACCGAAATTGCAATTCTTACGAATATATTGAACAAACGATAAATTTAAAATCTTGAGCAGAGCAGTTGTAAAGAAAAACTACGCAATTAGTCGTGTTATGCCTTCTCTTATTACATGCGTAATATTTAGCGTTTATTGACCAGAAAATAGGTGTTTTATTATCATTTATATACAAGACGCACGGCGATGCGCCACCGGTAGGTACCTGGTGGACATCCCACTTATAAGCACAGTACGGTTTGGGAATACTCGTACTTCCATTGTGAGGACAGCTTAGGAGTGGAGTTCCTTGCCGAGTCTTGTTTCCTGGGAGGTATTTAATGAAGAGTGAATAGGTAGGTATACGACTTATAGGCAAGTGTAATCCATTGTCACGGGTGAGATTTATTCAATCGCGAGCCTATCTATACTAATATTATAAAGCAGAAGAGTTTGTTTGTTTGTTTGGTTGAACGCGCTTATCTCAGGAACTACTGGTCCGATTTGAACAATTCTTTCAGTGTTAGATATCCCATTTATCGAGGAAGGCTATATATAATCACGCTAAGACCAATAGAAGCGGAGCAGTAGTATGTTACGCAGACGACGTTGCACGGGTCAGCTAGTCAGTGATAAAAGAGTACACTCATTTTACAGAGTACATATGTTTGACACACTAACGTCACATTTAAAGTAAAAGTACGCGACCTCTTTACACTTTTTTCCATATTGCAACGTAAAATAAGTTACAAGGCTCAAGAAAAATCCCAGAGCCTAAAAGAAAAAAAAAGCCGCTGAGCAAAAATAAGCAAAGTTCTAAATAAAATGTCTGGCAGTGGTAGAAGGCGCTCTTATCGCGCTCGCTAAGTGGGGTAATCATTTCATTTCATGCCACTCAGCCTCTCTAAGCGTTAATATTTTCGCAGCAACCCCTCAAACTCAGGGCTGCCACGTATTTTAAATTTATTTGAGAAAAACTTTTTGCTTGTTTAACAGACTTTGGTAAATCTTATAACATCATTCGATCCCAATTAATAGGGAATACCGAATTATAAAATTAGGTGTTAAATAACAATAACAACCATAATATGTATAGGGCCTCAATGAGATGTCTTCCAGATTGGGCCCCGTCAATCCTTGACGAGGTCTGCTAGAACAAATGCCTTCCAGGCTTGCGGATTCTTTCGAAAGAGTTCACAACACACAATATAATCATGATGACTTTGGTCGTCACGGTAGGGGCTGTACCCCACTAGTCCAGAAAACGTATAACATGTTTTGACACTTAAAAGTAAGACGATGTTTAAGATAGCAACTTCTGCAAAATTGGTACCTACAAATAAAATCGCCAGCCCTATCTAAGTCAACGCTGTACATACTAAGTTTAATTGAAGAGATCGCATTCAAAAGGAAAGTGTGCTTAGTTAAATAGCTTTCAAGCAAACAAGAAAGCTTTGATTATGCTCAATAAATACATAAATTACATTTGAGCTCGATTTTGCCCATTACCCGGTGTATTCTGAAACGGATACTTCATATCTTTTTGCAAAATGAAAAACGGATTCTTGAAGAGTGCTAACTTACTAATTTGGTCAGAAATACAGATTTTCTCGTATGTTAATTAGTAGAATTTAGTTTATTTTACTCATTATACGCCTAAATGGACACGGAGAGGAAGTTTAAAGAGGGATAGGATTTGTATTTTGGATTTGAATTGTGCGAGAATTGACATGAAAGGAGAGAAGGGAGTCTTATGACGTGACAGTTGACGGTTGGGAGAATGGTAGAAGAAAAGGTATTGCACCATGGATATAATATTTATGTGTGTTGCACCGACCCCATTTCCTGTTAATCAGGGAAAAGGATAGAAGAGCCAGTATAATCTTTTTTTAGCCAACAGATGTACCTAAGCAAAATCTCTACCTTAATCAAAGGTTTTGTCTTTACCAACGAAGACAGAATCATCGTCGTTTCACTCTTACGCAACCTGAATTATTCTAAAGTAAGAAAAAGTCCTATTTATTTGGGACCGCAACACGCAAAGCCAAGAACAAAATACATAGACTTTCTCATTCCAAACCTAATCACAGACTCCATTGTTCACCACCTTTTCGACACCAATGTTTGGCATCTTCGGTCATCGCACTGTCGAAGCATTGATTATTATCTGTAATCGATAGTGACCCAAACCGATTATCTATAATGGAATGATATAATTTCCAAATAGGTACCTTTGCACGCTGTTTATTTGTGAAAACTACATAATTAGACACTGAATGCCGGTCGACCACCTGCGTAGGAGACATTAGGTCGAAAATTACACAGAGAGCGCGAACCGCAGTGGAGGTGGTCACTTTAAGAAATGTCAAATGACAATGAAGGTACCATTGGTACAAGAACACTAAGTCCGAGTTTGAACTCAGAAGAATTTGAATTCAAAAGTCAATTTTTAAAGAGAAAATATATCGATGGCCCAACGACTTTTTATTAAGTGAGGTCATTGAATAGGTATCTAGTGTAATATCAACGCGTAAGACACTTATCAACGGTTTTCGATTAAACTTTCTCCAATAACCCACCCGCGTATTCTAGATAGTAAGAATAAACAAAGACGGTAGATATTATCGTATCAAGTTGGGGTTTTCTAATCAAAGAAATAAAGTAATTTACCTTATCGGCTAAGAATACTTTCTCATGTAATAAATATAAGTTGACACTGACACAATAATCTATCGGCGGCCATTGTTTGCATATCTCACGAAAGACGGATTACAGCGATTACCATGTGAGTTAAAGTAGTACACGCACATTTAGTGCGCTATCATCGTAGGTGTGAAAGAGAAAGGGCATCTAGAAACTTGGTTGTAATTACATGGACCACCCGCGCGATCTCGAGACTATTACAGAAACGTTTTTGTAGGAAAATAATAATCGACACAATGAAGTTATCAAATGAACTCGAGTTCGTCCCACTAATCGAGTCCGGTCTCATAGTGATGTTGTTGTCCCCCCGGGCCTAGTCATAGACCACCGCTTTTCTGAATTCCGTGCGTGGAACAGGGTAATAAAAGTTAAGGTAGTGCTACTTTGAATTAACGGTTAGTATTGCCAGCTGTAATTCGTGATACTAGCCGATTGTACTTTTGAATTTGTTATTTTATTTATTGTTTGTTTTATAAGCTTTTCTTTAATTAGACGTACTTAGTGTTTTGTTTAGAGCTTCGCGTGTCAAGTGCATTATAATGCAGAATGCGTCCATCGGAAGCAGTGGCGCTAGGTGATGGATTACTAACTAATTGCTTTTGGTCATTTGTGGATGTGTAATATTGGCTTTTGCATTATTTGGACCTAACCTCAGTTAGGTTTGAAGGAACTCAGGGCATCCTATCAAGGATTTTCGGTGTTGCTCCCGGCATTCCATTTATTTTAGGTCCATTTTAAACCTTGCAGAGCTTCGTCGTCGTCGAGATTAGATTTGAGGTGGGCATTTCGTGAAGTGGCCAAACATTTCACGAAATGGCCAATCGTGCGATGTAGCCACGATAGGTAGATGTTAGTGCGATAAATTTCCAAAAACCATCCAACGTCTTTTGCGTATTAGGTCGCATTTTTAATGATGTAGGTCTGTAAATAGATAATATCTAGAATGAGACAGTTATTGTGCTCACAAACAAATTGACGGATACCAATAAAAAAAAATGCTTGGCCACCATTTGTTTGTCTTTTACCTATTCGGTCCAAACCGCAGAGAACAATGCTTTATTTACCTCATAAATTATTTTCTACTAGGTGACCCGTGCAACGTCGTCTGCGTAACATTTTCATTACTGCTCCGCTCCTATTGGTCTTAGCGTGATGATATTATAGCCTATAGCCTTCCTCGATAAATGGGCTATCTAACACTGAAAGAATTTTTCAAATCGGACCAGTAGTTCCTGAGATTAGCGCTTTCAACCAAACAAACAAACAAACAAACTCTTCTGCTTTATAATATTAGTATAGATTTATTAGTAGAGAGGCAATTTATACACAGATACTTTATATTTAGGTACATACGTAGTTTTCTAAACTAATATAATAAAGTGTTAAATTGTTTATTTATACTATGTTTGTGTATATACTTATTCACAACTCCTACGAGTCAGTACGAGTACGGTACCTATTTAGTTTCTAATTTTAGCATCATTTGGTGGTTTTGCGGTGTAAAATGTAATTAATCAATTAAATTGAAATTATACATTGGAATAATAAACAATAATTTTCCCTATTTTTAATCCCAGAATCGGAAGATCCCGCATCCCCTCTTTTAAATGAACCTTAAAACAAACAAACGTTCTACTTTAAAACGGCTTTTTAAAAAATGTGAACCTAATAACATTATTCGAAAATCGAACTCCCAGTTCAATAAAAAGTAAACCAATTGCTAATCGATAATGACTACCAGCCAGTAACAATCGAATACATAAATAATTGTCGATTATAAAAATCGATTCCGATGATCGGCAAGCTTACAAATTAATTAGTCTTTGAATAAACCATCGATGTAGGAGCAAGTGTGTTTCCGCGGGCGGAAGAATCGTCCGGCTGTGACTGAGCGAGTGTTGCCGTTCCGGACGATTCCTCTTTCCGGCAGGCACAACACTGACCCTGTCTTACTTGTTTATGGTGTTATTATACTTAATATATGGCGATACATATGGGCAATGTACTGGGGGAAGCTTAAGTGCTGTGTTTATTATTCAACTCTCTCAAATATCAATGCTGATTATTTGACTAAAAAGGCCCAGCCCTCACGTGAAGAGTCGACTAAGTGCTTTCTGATTTTACGAAGAACTAGTAGCACTCGGACCCCATGACCCTAGTTTCAACCCTAAAACCAATATCACCATTAAGGTTGTTGTATTTGCGCCGTATGTGGTATACTGAACTAAAGTAACCCTGAAGGTGTATATACTTTTACTTTTATAGGCTAGACTATACGCAAGACTTTGTGGTCTCATTTCATCTTAACGTTACTCGTCTGAGAATATTAAAAGGAATTTTTTGTTATACGATTACGAGAGTACGCACGTCGCACTTTGTACGCTAGACTAATAAAATTACAAGCATTAGATCTGGAGATGAAGTTACAAATCTCCCGAGAGCACTCAAAGTAATGTAGCGAGAGGCTTAAGTAAATTGAATTTAGTAAATGTTAAATATTTTCACGTCAATTTCACTTGAATGTCAAAACTACTTTAATCATATTACTAGTATGAGGAACTGGCTCTCTCCACACGGCATCTCAAACTAAATATCAATTTATAATTCAAATCCCATATAAAATAGTAAACGCGATTAATAAAATCAAAACAATTTTCGACTTAACCCTTCTTTTGCCGCGTGGCTCGGTGAGTCATGGACTCGGACTTCATAAAATAATCCCGAGTCAGGCGAGGCGTTGGCGGCTCCTCTGCGCGCCGGCTTGACAACGATACAGATTTATAGGACGACTAATTTACGCAGTAATAAGTGCTTCAGTCCATAGAAAGCTGAAGCTAGCGGCTCCCGCGGAGCGAGTTATTTCTCTCATCATCATCCGCCTAGCGTTTTCCTATGGTCAGCTGCCAGCATTTTACTTGCAGCGATTGCCTATCTGACCTCTACAACCCAATAACTGGGCAACACGGTACTTCTTGGCTAGACTGGTGTTCGATTTTCTGGCTTAGGAGACAATCGACTTAACGTGCTTCCCGATGCACGGAGAAGTCTCGGAGTTACCCATCCATAGATCGACCACGGCAAGAGCGTGTGCATAGCCTTAAAAATCGACCCACGTGGCTGTTATTTTTTAGCCACGAGCTCCTTAAGTTATTTCCGAGCTCTAATGAGCATAACTGGGCGTATGAGTTACATTTTATCTTAATGACTTTATGGTCCTACAGACCCATTAAACTGAAAAGTCGAACGTGTCGAGGTGTTTGTGACCCGTGCTTAATGATAAGGAAGCAGGCTATGAAATGATGTCAATTTAAACAATTTATTTTACTTTTGACGTGTAAATTAGCAGCTGTCAATGTCTTTTGCTTAAGGAAGTTCATTATACCTGCCCTATACTCGGCATCATTGAATAGGTTACAAGTTAACGTGAGCGAAATATAAAGCTGTGAAATTAGCTCAAGCTGGAGTTTTGCCCTGAAGAAATTATATTGCAGACCGGCGCCTCGGCAGCCATCTTAGATTTCCCACTTTATATTTAGTGCACAATAAATATGTCGAAGATTAAGTTGCATTTATAGCCTTGCCTTCACATGTTAACCGACCAGCGGCGAGGATTAACGTCCATTGCTTTCTTAGTAACAAGTTAATTGAAGATCTTATTATATAATAGTAGCGATAGAAGTGGTTCTTTATGAGTATGGCCGTGTTGGTGTTGTTCAGCACGAGCGTAAAACTTTGTGGTCATCTAGTGGCTAGCAGATGAACGGTGTGCTTGTAAAGTGGGTTAAAATCGACGTGATAGCCCGTGTCTTTTAAATTGTTTATATGCCTTTGAAAACACTAAAGCTATCACGGAGACAGTAAAATTGACAGGTGTCGTCTACCGTTCATTTTTACCACACAAGACTTTTAAGGGAAATTTCCCTCGAAGTGAAGTAGCTTCACTAGATTCAACACTTGTGCAGGGTCAATAATCGTCCAAATATGGAGACGTATCCGTTGGCCAGACTTGCGGCGACACAATTACATATGGAATTTTGTGTAAGGTTCTTGAGGTACAACTAATGTTGCCTACAGCTAGTCAATAAACTAAGTTTTGCTGTTTATTACCTAGCTCCAAGCACAATCCTGAGTTTAACTATAAACCAAGAAACAAATTACGGTTCTATTTTTTGCTTCTACAATCGCTATTCATTCGCTCGAAAAGTCCATACAGACTTCCTCATTTCACACGATACCCATAAAACGATAGCCTATTTGGTGAACTGCAAACTTGGAATGCATTCGAACGCCTTTAGTAATAAGCTAACCCGTTTCTTTTTGCTTGGATCGAGATTCCCGCCAGATAAATAAAGGATGACGCATAAGCGAATTCTTTTATAATTAGACAAACCAGTCGGGATGCCGCATGCCGGTCGAAATTACCCATATCTGGCGGGAAAGGGTTAAGTTTGGCGCGAAACAAAGATTGATTATCGTGAAACGAAAGTTCGTAAGGTTTAATTATACGTTCAGTGTGTCGGAGTTGTTGTTCTGTTACTTTTTGCGCTAAACGCCTTTAATTTTGTTAAATTTTCGACGAGATATTGTTGTATCATAATTACTGTTTTGGTAAAGATCTGGAGGGATTATAAGTTGGTGTTGTAGCAGTAAAATAAACCTTTTAACTTTGTATTCGTCTCGAGTTAAGTGTTGGATGAGTTGATCTGATATATCCTAATTACATCGCTCTTTCAGCAAGCGGAAGATTGAACTTAGTAAGTTTGATATCCTAAAAATGGAATATTGATCTGTAGCTATATCTTCTTGTTGTTGTGAGATTCAAAAAAAGTTTTTTTGTCTACTTTATCATTAATTTTATTGTACCCAAATAAACAACTCCTTTCTCTTTACAAACACCGAACACAATACAAAGTTATCACTGTATCGACCGCGTCGTAAGCTTGCAGTGTACGCGACTACGCGTCGTGACAATAAAACGTCGAGATAAAATCTTAGAGCTCCCAAAAACACCGATGGTCGTATCTGTGGTGTGAAGAGCAGCATTTAGGACTAGCCAAAAACAAAATAGAGATGTAGAGAAGGTCTACTCTATGTCTGGCATAAGTCATGCACAAAGCCTACACCATGGCAAACAACTTTTATTTTACATTTTATTTTTATTTTTTTTACTTTTACATTTTTTTAAATATCTGGCAGTATTATCATGTGTTGAAAAAGGATGACAAAAGAAAGCAAAACCGTGTCTAAAACTGCTGATCATGGGACTACAAGCCAAATGAAGCTTTTTTTTTCAACAAAAATTGGTTTGGCTAAATAACTTACCTACCCCGTCTTGAACCTTATTCGAAAAGGTCCAGGCAATGATTGAAGGCAGAAAAATAGGGCATGCAACAGACCAACCTAAACGAAACAGCTACACTTTGTATAAATCGTCTACGTACCTAAAGACATCCATCCATTTTATGAGTTTTTCCTCTTTAAAAAGAGTGGGAGGGCCTTGAGTCTGAGTGGGCCTTCTTTGCCACTTTATTGTGTTCCTGACGAAGTACGCATTTGTCCACGCACGTCACGTAGATCCACACGAATTCCCTTACAAGTGACGGCCTCATACTTATGCGTAGACTGTACGCATTCCGGAATACTTGCTCTTCTTATAACTTTACTTAGGTATAATTTTTTTCTGCGCCAGTAGCAGTTCGTAATGAAATATCGAATCTGAGGGCAGTTCTTGCGTTTCAAAGAAAATTTTGGAGTTTAGAAGTGAATGAGAAGGTAAGGAGTGTGGCATAAGGAGTGAATGAGAAGTTATAGAGTATAGCATTAGGAGTTTATGAGAAGTTAAAGAGTGTGGCATAAGGGTGTGTATTCCGTCCACTAGCGCCGCCAATCGTTTTTTATTAATTGTGGTAAATTTAAGACACGTAGATAAAAAACCGCTCTTCAGTGTTCTGAAGAAATGTATCTATTATTTTTTGAGAGCTATTTTTATTACATAACTCATGGCTAAATAGCCAAAACGGCAATTATTGCTAAAAGTGGCCATGGCAAAAATATCGACTTAGGCAACTATTTATGTTCTAAAGTACAAACAGTAAAGTATAACATAACTCTCAAAAAATAATAAATACATTTCTTTAAAACACTGCAGAGCGTTTTTTTATCTACGTGTCTTAAATTTACCACGATTAATAAAAAACAATTGGCGGCGGTAGTGGCCGGAATGCGCCCTCTTAAGGAGTGAATGAGAAGTTAAAGAGTGTGTCATTCGCATCGCAGTCGCAAACTGTCAAAAAAACCTCTAATTTCCCCACATTTTGACAAGCTTTTGATGTTCATTGTCGCTAAGATGGTAATGCGTCTTGGATTTGAACGCTTTTCATTAAGCAAACTTATAATAAAGGAGGAGGTTCTCAATCCGGTTGGTATAAATATTTTTAATGTATGTATACCGATTATCCCGAGATTTTGGTTCTGGTCTGGGTCTGGATTTCTGTGATTCTTCTTTAGTTCGATGCGGTATGCTTGCCATATGGTTCCGTAATTTTTTTAAGCGCCAGAATTAGCCTTCTAACAGATTTCCCGACTGTTGCTAGAATATTTTAGTCTATCGCGGCTATTTGTAAGCGAAATCATGCGTGACAATGTAGATAAAGTCAGTGTGCTTATGCAGACACATTCCTAAGCTAATAGTGTTAGATATTATCGCACGAACGGCCCGAATTGTACAATGCTGCAGTGTAGGGTTAAAGTCATACACGACATTGTAAAAGAGAACTTAGATTGTAATGTAAGCACTTAATTTCTTTGACCAAAAATCATCATGTAATTGTAGAGAGTACTAATATTAGCCAACAAATTCTCCATAAAATATTCAAAGCTAATTTCGTGCTTCGGAGAGGTAGAATTCCAAGACGAAAATAACTTAATTAAAAGCTGATTTAGAAACTGAAATGTAGGTAACTTACGTAAAATGCTAATGAAGGACTAAATACTAAGTGGGCGTCTATCACCGAAACGTCCTACTAATTGACGGGATATTCAAGTTAGTAGACTTAATGGAGACATTAAATATTTCCATATCATTAATGAAACTTAATAGCTATCGACGAGTCCACAGGGCCGACAGGGTCCATATTTGTTCTTTAACCATTTTAAACCATCTTTGTAATACATATGGAATGCAATAAATGATTGAGTATTGAGTATTGAGTATATTCGTTATATTAAATGGAGCATGAAACTAATTTGAGTCGGTTGGTCGGGTTCCGCCACACCACAGATTAAATATTTTAAGTAAAGTTAATGTCAGGGGTTCAGTTTTAAAGTTATGTTGACGTTTACTTTATGACACAACTAGAACGATCATAGCCCAAGTTGGCTTTGTCCTTGATTTCAAACAGAACATAATATATATTTCCTGGACGAAAATCACACTAAACTGATGAAAAATTTCAGAAGAATTTCATGCACACAGCCCATTAATTTTGGAACAGCCGAAAAAGCAAAAGGAATGTACCAAATACAGTAAAATTTTCTTTTTAAACACCCATCACTCAGACCAAACTGAATTTGCATCCTCAAAGCCCTGTTGCACGAACGCAATTTTACCATGGCCGTAAAACACGCAATGTAAATATAATAAATCACAAACATAACAAAAGATAACATAACGTTTTGTAAAACTGCTCCCATTTCGTAACAGTATTTGGGTCGTCAAACTGTAAACAGCGCTTATCGTATTAGTTATTGCGCTAAGATACCGTTTGCACCTGAATCTCTAACGAGCTAGATTGATATATTCTATAATGAGGAGACCATTACCGCTGTTTCTGAATCAAATATCTACTAATACGCGTGATTTCAGACTGATTTTGAATTAATTGGAAATATTTCAGAGGATTTTACTTTTATAAAAACTGCAGAGGCTTTCTGGGGTAGCCGAATATTTATTCGAATAATCCTCTAATGTGCATCTTACAATAATTTCTTATGAATACGGACAATCGCAACCGGACAAACTTAAAATAGCAACTGTTTCATACATCAATCTCAGAATGAATAAATTCGAACTCATTCCTACGACTAGCGAGACTCTATTTCAACTAGCTCAAGCATTGCGCGGTAAGACTATTCAAACAATACTTGCAGTTACTACACTTTGTAAGGGGCACTGACACCATCAGTCTTCTAGACTTCGAACAATCGATACTGCTGGTTCAATTCGTCCTCGTCGACAAGTCTGTCAGTGGTCCATTGTTCTATCAGCATAAATCTCTTTTTTGGTGTTAAACCTCAGTTTGGTAGAAGTAGTATGCAGTATACAGCCTGTAGAACTATTAACGCTTAAAAATCCCTCTGGCATGAAGTGAAGTGTCAGTTCCGAGAATAAATTGGAATGACAGCTCATTTCATCTAACTTGTGAGTTTCATTCCCGCTTCGGCCCTCTGATATTCTTCCTCGTCTCAAAGGTATACAGACAGGTTCGCAGTCCCGTCGTCTGTCAGTCCATTTTGAGCTGTGCCATCGTCTATGGAAGTATGGACATTATGACCAAGCAGTAATGCGCAAGATGTATCGATATTCGACATAACGGGCCATCTAACAGAAGCCCGTTGAATTTATCATGATCGCGAGCCGACTGTGGTGACAGGCAGTTATTAGCTGTTCATTTGTTCCGTTCGACGTGTATGGTCTATAGTATATCTCTATGGTATCGAAAGAACATCAATAAATTCTCGGTTTGCAGTGTGTCGGGGTGACTTGGCATGTTGTATGTTTCCCAAAGGTGTGTTTAATTTAACATTTTCCATGAGTCCGATTTTCTAGATGGCATTTTTGAATTTGGAGAATAATGATGACCGTTTTCAAGAAAACGGGTAGAGTTATTAAGAAATAATATGGCTTCTCAAAAAAGGACAAAAAAACAGAAAACAGTCAAGCAAAGGTTATCACACCATACGGTGTAGTTATAACAATATTCGAAAACATATTCATAAGAAGGAATTCAGAATCAAATCATGCGCAGCTTGTTCAAACAGTCTATCCGGGGGAGATGTTTGTTTGCGTTGCCTCGCCCCCGGACGCGAGGGGGCGCTGTGCACGATTATACTTCAAGATTCATTCAACATACGATTACAAATTTTAGATGGACGCAAAAACGGTTTGATGACGTCATTTGTATTGTCATTGCTATCAAATGTCACTTTTTTAAATTTCGAACAGAATAAAAAAATACATGTAGGTCAGTGTCCATTTTTTTATACACGTAGGTAATGGATATTAGTTGTTGGCACAAGAACACACCCAAACATCTTAATTTAATGGACAACGTATATGATAATGGAGCGATTGACGTTGAAGAATGTCCAGACAATGATTGATGTTCCTGATGGCGTATTAGGTCGAAGAAAGGTATCGATTAGACTAACATCTTGAATATTGATTTTGTTACAATAACTAGCGAATAAAGTAACCATGACATTAAGCTAGATCTTGAAAAATAAGAATGTTGCTCAAACTGTTACCAATGCATCTACTTGTTTCGTAAAGAATGAATACACATTATGTTAGTATTCCTAATATGGTATTAAATAAGAACATTAATAGGGGCAGAGAGGAGAATAAATTGAAATAAATGTAGACAAGATGGCATTGGATTAAACCGCTGAATTCTGAATTTCTAATGTAAATCAATTTATATGTAATGTGGCAATATAGAAGTCTAGGTTACCTAACTAGATTTGAATAAAGTACAGGACCGTTCAAAACCTAGGTCGGTAATAGTCTAATAAATAAAATTTAAATTAAAATCAAATCCGTAATCTTTTCAAAATTACAGTGAACAGTCTACTTCTTGGTAAGATCGCTCCATCCATAGACTTTGTCTCTGTCATCTATGACCTAGACTAGAGTCAAGAGCACACCCATCTCAAATAAAAATAAATAAAAGATAGCCAAAAACAAATGAATTAACGCAGAATTAAATAAAACAAATGAACGATCTTTAAAAATTCTCGAAGCCACTGTATCTAATTCATACAACCACAAGGACGACCCTACAGACCAAAAAACTCATAACATTTCCGTGGCGATCACAGCAAACATTAGTATCAAAACTGCGGTGAGTCACATTATTGTCGATAGACATGTCGCCCCCTAGTTTAGGGCTGTTCATCTTGCTGTATGGTCTAAGGTCGAGAAGACAGCGGGAATGTGGAGCTTTTGAGTATAAAGAAAGAAGGAAACGTTGATTATTCTTCCAAAGACAAAATAATAACTGTCGATGTGATTGGCTTAATAAATTGTAGAGTAAGTAGTAGAAAAGAGTGGAATGATTAAGAAACGAAGGGAGGACTGTGAAAGATCGTATGGCTGGAGCATCTGAGATTTCAAACAACAAAGAAATATGGAATTGCTTGCGAAAATGAAGATTCTTCTAGCAGGGATAATAGACAAAAATTCTATTGAAATAGTTTTAATTCTTATACAAGTTGAAATTAAATAATTTAAGTTGATAAATAATGATAATTTTCGATTTAAATGTCTTACAGTTAATTTATGTGTTCATTCAGATGTTTAAATAAATATTAGCTAGTTCGCACTGGCCTTGCAATTGAGCTTAGATTTAGTTTATTGTGGATTTCGAAACGTTTATGATCGGTCGTAATGCGCAATGATAGGATTAATGACAGTCTCTGCCCACATCTTCTCTTTGAAACTTTGATTTGCGTGGAAGTTGTCATGCAGTAATTCTGAGTCATGGAAGCCTAGTAATACAATTTAAATTATTCAGGGTTGGCTACAATCGAGGTCTTTTGATCTCCTTCATCAATTAAATAAACTTGCATTCATATTATACAATTGCATCTTTATTTGCAGGGATGATTTCAATTGTCTATTCGCTAAGTTTTCTCAGAAAGATCAATTGACATCGCGTTTGTCTATGAGTTGAACCACACCCCAAAGCACTCAATCTGTCATCAAATATTCAATATCGGAACCTAACACCTCAGTACAAGGTTCAGAATCCATTGTCTACAGACTATGTAAATCAGTAATTTCGGCTTATCCCGTCTCAGCCGTAGAAAGCACGATCGGAATGAGGTATTAACATTGATTTAGTTATTCAATGGACATTATGTTTATTGAGCCGTTGTTCACACTGGGATGTGATTGCTTAAGCAATTACTTATTGTTACACGTGAGCTTCATGTGACAACTGAGCTGTCAAATGTACGCCATCTTGAATTCTGACAGCAGGCTTTTGATTTCCGTATTTGGTACGATCTAAATGTTACATTGATTTGCCCAAGATTATGACACACAAATTCCTTAATAATTAGTCGGGTCTTCTACCAACAGTATTTACAAATTTAATGATACTCAAAGACGACCAATTATAGGTACCAGTTCCTTTTTTTGGGTTTTCCTAACAGAAGAAAATCCTCAAGTAGGTACTTACCTAACGCCTGTTTTAAAATAAAAAAAATATTTACATATTTCAAAAAGTAAACCGTATCAGGACAGGATCTTTTGAGTTTTTAAGTTCCTATATTTGAGAAGCAGCTCTGATGAACTCAGAAAAATTCATCGTAACATTTCAGAAACATGCGATAGACATTTAAATCAAATTGTCGAAACACCAAACGTCGCTGAATTACAACATGCACCAACAAAGTCATTGAAGATGGCAAAATTCAGACATAAATGTTAACAAAATCGAGGCCAAAGGTGAGCTGTGAAAATACTTCAATTTTCACGCCAGTTCCCTTTACGAGGCGATAAAATTTCACACGAGATACGTCTAAGAAGTATTGCTAAAGTAACAGGTTGCTGTCTGACTGCAAAACCAAGCCATTTTACTCGAGAGAACGTCTTGGAACTTCATCCATCGCCTCACTGATTTAAAGACGCTCTTACAAAGTAGCAACTAATGGAGCGATGGATGTAATTCGCTGGCGTTGAACCAACGAACTGCCTGAGTGGAATAATAAGTGGTTCCTGAGTAGAACATACAGTCGAGATAGCCGTTAATTGGTATTTCTTTGGCTTTAGTGGAGTACGGATCGAGTTTGAGACGACTGTCACTGAGAAAGGCAATGAAAGGCAGCTTATAAAAATATAGATGTTTGCTCCAATTTTTTCGTTTCATGTTGAAGAGAGAACGTTTCTATTGCTCCCTCTAACTTCCTCAAACAAACAAAGCCAAAGAAGCCATTTCAGTTCGTTAATCCTGGCTTGAGTGTTTCCCAAAATTTATCGATTTTTGTAAGAATCAAAGAAAACAGGCTCGCACCCTCGTTGCTTCAGTAATGCAATAACGTCCGTACTCGACGGATGTTTAAATTTATTTGCGCCCCTCACTTCGCCCCTCTATAGATGCTAGCACCCCATTCGCCCCGTCTAGTTGGCAATTATTAACTTTTCCTGATCGAAACTACGGGATGTCATTGGCTCTCTTGCCAGACGAAACGAAATTCATTCAAAAACGGAAATCTAATTTATCTTTGATCGATAGTTCTTGGGTCCATTACGGCGTCAAGTGGTTATTTTAGTATTTGAAGACTTTTGTCAGCCATAAAAGCTTAAGAATTCGGAGTTGATCGCACCTGCCATGGTATATCTTCACCACTCTTGTTAATCTGGTAGAGAATACCTAGGGCAGTATGTCCACCTTTGCACCTACGTGCACGGAATCCTCTAAATAAATAAATAAATAAAACTAAACGTATCAGTTAATCTTACGTCACAGAATGAATCCAACAAGTTTACAATGTCAAAAACTCAACGTAATACAATTTAAAACGTCAATTTAGGAGAGAAAGCCAAACAGTTGCTTTCCATCCCACGCAGCCATCAGCTCGCAAATAGGCCACCTCACTGTTCACTAATAGCTTGTAGGCGATGATACTTCCAGCTACCGGTAAAAGTAATTAAAAGCTAATTGAATGCCAGTCTTAACAAGTCGGTGATGAGCTAGGTATCTTGGAACGGTTTTTAACCTCATCAAAGGGATTTTGCTACGTCGCCGTCCGTCGTAACGCTGGCGAAGGATGGGAAGTGGAAGCAGAGAATCCGAGTGTAGTACCTAGTGCAATTTGATGGATAACTCAAGTTGTCCAACTGAGGGCTAGAATAGGTTAAGTTTATTGATCTGGGCATGGCACATTCCCCGCAGAACAAATGGTCGATGGGGCTGAAAAGTTCTGGAGTGGCGACCGCGTACCGAAAGACGCAGCGTTGAAAGGTCTCCCGCAAGGTGGAGGAGAAGGACCGATGTAGTCGTTTACGTTGTACAGTCGCCAGCACATTAAGCTGTCAAATTATCCCAATCAACCTTGAACCTTATTCCTTTCACTATAAAGTTGAAAATTCATTGAAGATATTTGACAGATCAGACAGGTCCACCTTGTGAGGAGGTGGACCAATGACCAGGTCATTGGTATTGGGTTGAGGGTCGTGGGTAGCCGGTGGATGTCAGTCGCACAGGACCAGTTGCTGTGACGACACTTGAGCAGACTTATGTCCAGCAGTCGGCTGATATAATGATGATCTGTTTAGCCTTTAAGACGTGAAGAGGTAACTGCCGGAGTCGCGGGACTATTCGAAAGAGACACCGTGGCTCCGGAACACAAAGGGCAATGAAGGAACATGGATGGGTTTTAGTCAGTAGAAGTCTGACACTCCCTCCCACTCCGCCCAGAGCGGGGGAAGTCATTTGATGATTTCCCATCTGAAATGAGTTTCGCGTGCAAGCCAACCACGCGTTTTGAAGATTCTCATAAAAAATCCAGGCTTTGAGATAAAATTATGAAGGAAAGGTACTCACGGGACGTTGGGAGCCAGCATATCACCACACAGTTCACTAGTCGTCGTCTTTTCACGGTATTTTTGAGTTTTTTCACCACGCGCGTAGGTTATTTGCCGGCCGGCATAAAACGCTCAGTTTGAACTGATTTGTTTGTTTTCGCCCCGTTAGAGGGCAGAGCGGTTCATTGTCTGTGACGCGCTCGCAGCGATTCGCGAGCGCGAGGTGGCGGCAAATTTAAATTAGGAAGGGAAAGGACTGGGAAACATCCCGAAGCCTGTTCACCATCCCTAAAAACACACACAGATGGTTTCCAGGCCATCATGCGTAAAAAAGCAGCTTCTCTGCTGGCCCGTATGCGGGGTAGCAACAACAGCATTCTGAACGCAATAGCTGTATGTTTCGATTGTCCCTTCCAATATCACTGGGTTATGACTTGTGTTGCTGTGGCGAGTCCAGGGGTTGAAAGCGGTAAAGGTATAAGGGTATGGTACCGGTATAGAATTACGATACAGCTTCTATTTAAAGGTTGAACCAAAACGGTTGGGAATTACGGTTGTGGTATCGATAAAAAAAGAATTATACATATATTTTTTTACGGTATCGTTATACCTATATATTACTAGTACCTTTTCCGAAATAATTTCGGTACAGAAAAAAATTATGCGACGAAGAGCGAGCGCGAAGCGGCGGCGACGCGACGGCGCGGGGCGCGTGTGTTTAGGTAATATTCTGAGTTGTGAGTCCGTAAAATGTGTCCCTGTCGCTGCATTCGATTGCATACAAAAGTTCTGTTTGTGCCACACAGAGCGCGGCGACGCAAAGAGTTGACTGCTAGACTAGAATTTCTGTATGAAAGCGAATGTAGAGACTTTACGATTTCAAAACTCGAAAAATTACATTCGTTTGGCCTTATTCTAAAAAAGTATAAAGTAACACAAAGTTATAGGTATAATAACGTTAAGACATACTTAATGAGTTTGTACTTTTATCCATCTTGGCGTCAATCTAGTAGTAAAGTTACAACAAAGCACACTTGTGATTAAGTTGACAAACAAAGTAGATGCGGAAACGGCGTCAAATTGAATGAATGAATGGAGGCAAATAAGCAAAACCACAAAAACATAGCGAATAATTTATATACAAATTACCAAACAAATATACCTAAATAGTACTATTTAGTAACTAGCTGTAAAAATGTTGTGCCACCTTCAGAACAAAATTATTTCGAAATTAAGATACAACCGCCGTATTGACATTAAGATGGCGGGTGTTCTGTAATATTTTATTATTTATCCATTACTCATAAAATATAATTGCACCAAAAAATTGTACCTAAAAAGTACCTCAAGTAAATAGAAACGCACACTTGATCAGTGGGATAGGTCCTGAAAAATAAAACAACCGTGTCTCGTTTAGGTACTTATGTTATTATTATTATGAATTATTGATGTAGGTACATATTTATATTATACTAGCGACCCGCCCCGGCTTCGCACGGGTGCAATGCTGATACTAAATACACTACAGAAAAACTGTTACCTTGCGTCTGAGCCGCGCGGGTACCTTACTCATAGATCTAAACTCCCCTCCCGCACGCGCACCCCCGCCTTGGTGACGTCCACTTCGCAACGGGCCGTGCAGCAGAAATCGTAATATTTTAATTTCGCCATAACTTCAAAACAAAACGTCCGATTTTAATCATTCAAAGACCAAATATTATCTACATAAACTGTACTTAGTGATGAAATACTTTATTTTGATAAGGATTAATAGCATGAGTAAAATAAACACGTTAAAATGTAGTCCAAAAAAAATCAAGATTTTTAAATAAAAAAATTGTTGTTGTGCCTCAGTCGACATAGATAGGTATAGTGTGTTGCGGACTTTTTTGTAGATATTTATAAGATCTTCAATTAATTAGAACAATTTATGGTTCTATCTTTTGTAGTTAAGGCAGCGTACGCAAAATAAGTAAACTTTTCTGGTTGATTTTTACACCTTGTGCCCGAAAAACCCAAGTATCTTACGGACCCTATTTTTTCCCAAAATAAAATATAGCCTATGTTACTTGAGGATAATGTAGCTTGCGAATGGTGAAAGAATTTTTAAAATCGGTCCAGTAGTTTTTGAGCCTATTCATTACAATCAAACAAACATACAAACAAAGTTTTCCTCTTAGTGTAGACTAGCTGACCCACGCAACTTCGTCTGCGACACATATTCCATTAATGCTCGGCTCCTTTTAGTCTTAGCGTGATGATATGTAGCCTATGTCCTTCCTCGATACATGGGCTATCTAATACTGAAAGAATTTTTCAAATCGGACCAGTAGTTCCTGAGATTACCCCCTACATACAAACTTACCTCTTTATAATATTAGTATAGAAGTATAGATATAGAAGTATAGAAGTATATATATCATGTCTGACTATAAATCATGACTGTTAATAACGCGTCAATGTTATAAGATACCTCTTAATTTCGTCCATACATAATGCAATTTGCGATAAGTGGATTCGGAGTTTTGGTTAAAAAATTATTAAGATCATCAAAACGTTTCCATTCAGCATTACAATAACAATGAGCTCGAAAGTGGCCAATGTTGTGGATGCCTGTAACATTGCCGCCGGAACTAAAAACTCAATTAATCCAAGAACTTCTTATTTTGTATTATTTGATGTTATTTCCATATTCCAATTTACATCTGTTTAATTCAGCTCAAAAGCTATGGTATAACTTAGTTCGTATTTTAATGTTCGTATGCCAAAATTCAAGTCATTATTCAAATTAGCCTGAGAGCCAGCGCTTTTTAAACGTCAAGTTCTACAGAAGACAGTCCCCCAAAACGCCCGCCCTTCACCACTTCCTAGTGTTTTTGCTGTGGAGACGAAGTTGCCAACAAACTGCCCAGCAACACATCTGTCTATTACGTTTTAGGAACTAGAATGTATAAAATGAGTAGAAAGCAAAGTAATTAATACATGACACAAAACAAAAAAAATGATACTATAAAACAAAATACACACTCAAGCAAGTGTTGACGTTGAAAGATTGACCTACATAGTCAGATAAATAAAGTATAAAAAAGACAAAAACGAAATTTAATATATATATATATATATATATATATATATATATATATATATATATATATATATATATATAATAAAAATACAATATTATATGAATACATATAACACATCATAAACGAACTGCTTATAGAAAAAGAACATGATAATAAGTCTTGCGTTCAACACAGCGACCAACTATTCTTATCATCTAAATAATCGCTAACAGAATAGTATGCCTTCAAACAGAGGTTAGATTTTACTTTAGCTTTAAATGAGTTAAAAGGCAGATCGAGAAAAGAAAGTGGAAGTATATACATTGTATAAACGGGTACCGAGCCCCACAAATGAATCATGGACCTTACGAAGTCGGTGTGAAGGAGCATGTAGTTTGTGCTTGTTAGTTATGGATGTCACTCGTTTTACTGTATAACTGTATATTTTGCCTAATGTATAAAATGTTTGCAAAAATAAATTGAGATGCTTCCGTGAGAATTCCAATCTCTTTGAAAATTTCTCTTAATGAAGCTTTTGACCCTAGCTGATATATTGCTCGCACAGCACGTTTTTGTAAGACAAATATATTTTGTATATCAGCAGCTTTACCCCACAATATAATACCGTAGGACATAATACTAACTAAAATATACTAACCGAGCAGTGTCAACGTCAGTAAATTGTCTAACTTTCCTGACGGCGTATGCGGCAGAGCTGAGCCTTCCCGACAGGCTTGATATATGTGGGCCCCATTGCAGTTTGGAATCAACAGTTATGCCCAAAAATACTGCAGTGTCCACAGTTTCAAGCACTTCTTCACTTAATATTACATTGGGACCTAAATTTCTAACGTTTGGCAAGGCAAACTTTATACATTTCGTTTTCTTAGCATTTAGAACTAAATTATTTGCAGTAAATCAATCCGTAACCATTGAAAGAGCGCTGTTTACGCTATAGAAATCTTGTCTATTTCTATCTACTTTAAAGATAAGAGAGTTATCATCCGCAAACAATAGTACGTCACAGATATCCCTTAAGAAAATGGTAGATCGTTAATGTACACCAGAAACAAGAATGGACCCAGTATTGAGCCTTGAGGCACACCTAAATGCACTGGCAGCCCGGAAGATTTTACACCATTGACATCAACACATTGGAACCTATTATTAAGTAAATATGAATCAACTACGTTAAGAGCTTCACTTTGGAGACCGTAATGACGTAGTTTACGTAAAATTGTGTCATGGTGTACGCAATCAAAAGCTTTAGAGAGATCACAGAAAACTCCAATTGCTTTTTGCGAGCTCTCCTATGCGTTAAATTTATGTTTTAGAAGAGCGACACCCGCATCTGTCTGTAGTCGAACGGCCTTGTTTTGAAATGCCATACTGTTCATTATGAAGTAGTCTATGTGAGTGAATTAAAATGTATTAACAACTACTTCAGTATTAATTTTTCAAATACTTTACTAAATGCAGGTAAGATGGAGATAGGCCGGAAGTTGCCTATGTAATTTTTATGACCTGATTTAAATAAAGGTATGACTTTACTACTCTTCATGAGATCAGGAAAAGTTCCTAAATCCACGCATAAATTAAAAGTTACAGCAAGATAGGGGGCTACTATGTCTATTATATTACTCAAAAGTTTTATGAAAATGCCCCAGAAATCACAGGTTTTCAGCTTTAGAAGGAGACGAATTCAAGGAGCGAGTTCTAGTTATAGGACTATTGGAAAAAACTCATTAAATGCTACGGTAGCAGATTCACTAATTAATTTGTTGTCGACTATTTTTTTTTTTATTATTTATTGGCCTATCTACAATTGTTACACTGTTTATACTAAAAACACAAGCAATATAATACAAGCATAGTGTCAAATATGATGCGATAGACAGAGCATGCAAACTGACTATAATCTCTAACTGATTGTCTCGTTTAACCGATTTGCTCGTTTCATTGTTAATGATTTGCCACGTGGCTTTTACTTTATTATTAGAATTTTTAATTTTGTCACTTAATAATTTTGATTTAGCAACAACACAAAACAAAACTGTTATTAATCAAAAAGTTTTCATCTCTTGCGAATGCAATGTATCTTCATATCTATAGTACGTCTGAGAATAATGTACGAATACTGATTGTGTCATTAACAAAATACAATGAAGAATTACTATTTTGCCACTTAATTTTAACTTGCCAAATATATTATCAATGCTCAACCAATCGGCAGAGTGTATATTATTATATGAAGATAATAATATTGTACAACGTAGACGTAATGACTGCAACGGCATACGAACATTAAAATACAAACTAAGTTATACAATAGCTTTTGAGCTGAATCAAACAGATGTAATTTGTCTTAAAGACATACCTATGGAAATAACATAAAAAAATACAAAATACAAAGTTCTTGGATTAATTGAGTTTTTAACCACCGGCGCGGCGGCAATGTTACAGACATCCACAACATTGGCCACTATCGAGCTCATTGCCACCATAATGCTGAATGGAAATGTTTTGATGATCTTAATAATTTTACCAAAACTCCGAATCCACTTATCGCTAATTGCATTATGTATGGATGAAATTAAGAGGTACCTAATAACATTGACGCGTTATTTACATTCATGATACCCTTAAATATAATATAAATATGTACCTAGATCAATAAATTCAAATAAAAATAACATAAGTACCGTATGTAGTATCTTCCCTACCGCAGTATCTCTACGTTGACGTCGTGGTGGGGCTTGCGCGTCCCGATGGACCTTAGGTCATACCTAAGGTGAGGGGCCAGACAAAGAGAGATACAATCCGCAAGGCAGTTTTGTGGCGAACTGTTGGGCAGTAGTGACCCCACGAACCTTATCTCCCGGGAGAAGTCTTGTTCCTCATCTACGGCTTGCCTTTATTGGCTGGCCAGTGTGAAAACTGACGAGGAACAGAGCTCCCACCTCTTTCTTGCCTTAATTGGCCGGTCTGAGTGGAGATTCGCTAGAGCACACGTGCTCGGGAGAATGATGTATAATCCAGTAAGATGCTGGTAGAGATCTTGACCGCACTTCCGGGATTGTCCTGATAGCCGTGGTATACCTCTCCACTCCTCTAGTACCTTAGGCTGTGTTGCCTCCTTGGCGCTACGTCACTTTGTGCTAGCGACCGTTTTCGGGGGCCCATACATTGAGTGTGCAAGTCACCCCCTGCCATTTAAAAGCCGTGTATATTGTTAGTGGTCAGGCAGGGGCCAATAGTTCTTCTATAATAAGCGATTATCAGTCCACTAAACCACCCAAACCCAAATAGCGTTTCATTTTTTGTTTCCATAATCTGCAATAGTACAGAGGGCCTAGCACGAATATTTTGACGTATAGTAACGTTAACGTAACTGAATTTTGAATGTGTTAAACTACAACCCCATAGTATTTTGGTTTAATTTAATGGGACATACACAATTTATATCATTCAAGAATATGACTTTATTACGTAATTCAAATAAATATTATGTGCAAAACGAGTAGGTACTGTAGCTATGGTAAAATTTTACGCAACGTTACTATACGTCAAAAATATTCGTGCTAAGCCCTCTGCTCCAGCCGGGGATTGTCCTTGGGAATACTTTTAGTGCATACAGGGATAATCGCCGGTTGGTGCCCCATTACATTTGACATTTCTAACGGGCCTCTGCGAGTTGGTTTCGGCCCCTCGTATGCCTAGGCACCAAAGGACCGGGTCTCCAGGGACCCGAGAAAGTAAAAAAAAAAAAAAAGTACCTAAACGAGACACGGTTGTTTTATTTTTCAGGACCTATCCCACTGATCAAGTTTGTGTTTTTTTTTTACTTGAGGTACTTTTTAGGTACATTTTTTTGGAGTAATTATATTTTGTGAGTAATGATTAAATAATAAAATATTACAGAACACCGCCATCTTAATGTCAATATGGCGGGTGTATCTTAATTTTGTCCTGGAGGTGGTACAATTTTTGCAAATAGAGCTAGGTAGGTATTAAATAGTACTATTTAGGTATATTTGTTTGGTAATTGGTATAATTTAATTCGCTATGGTACACTCGCTATTTCACTCCCACCTTTATCTGGCTGCCGAGGCACGAATATAAATTTTCGATCAAGTACCTACTCCCTTCCCATTGCGGCCGCCTCGGCGCGGGTGGCAGGGTATAAAGAAAACCTTTATTTCATAATTTAGGTACCTAAAAAAGTAACGATAC
The DNA here is from genome assembly GCA_963859965.1 of Ceramica pisi. Taxonomy (NCBI): domain Eukaryota; kingdom Metazoa; phylum Arthropoda; class Insecta; order Lepidoptera; family Noctuidae; genus Ceramica; species Ceramica pisi. The sequence goes on from OY982530.1 coordinate 5,261,658, forward strand.
CTCAATATTACAATATCGAAAATATACAGGTACATTTACTTTAAGGTATAGTAATTTAAAGGTACCTTTATTTTAAGGTACCGAAATTTAAAGGGATGACGTCATACCTTTAAATTACGGTACCATATTTTTTCCGGTTATTCAATCCCTGGGCGAGTCATAGTAAAGAAAGCAAGCGTGTACTGTGTTGACTAGGTTAATTTTAATTTTTCTATGGGTCTAGCCAACCGAAATAAAAGTTTTATTTATTTATTATTTTAATATTAGTGTGGATATAGCATAGATATAATATGACAGAAGAGCTCTTAGGCAGATGCAGATTTAGTTTTTCTATACTAATGTTGTCTGCTGGTTTACAGCGTTTTGCCATCAGAGCTTTCTAGTCTTGTACTATTGAGCCATCAGTAGTAATGAGTTCAGAACTGTCTTGTTTATAGTAGAGGTATTAGTGGTAACTAGCGTTAAGACTATTTAATAGCCAGGGGAAAGCTGTAAGATAAAACGTTGCAAACGTGAAAACGACGACACTGTCAGCTTTACGTCAATATTTAATCTCTTCTAAGTCTTACAGTAAATAAATAAATTTACTTTATTGCGATGAAAGCTGTCACTTATTTAGTTAGGACTAGCAAACGAAGCCATATTCGGTGCTAAATAATAAAGATTGTGACCCACGTCGACTATGAAGTGACATGAACTCCTAACTGACAATTTGGTGATTTTAGTTTTTTTACGTAAATAGAGTTTAAATAAACGTTTGCGTGAGCTGGCAAAAACAGATAACTGTATACCTTATAGTAAAAAATTAGATATACAGTTATCTGCTTTTGCCGGCTTACTCAAACAATTATTGAAACTCTATTTAAACTAAAATCGCCAAAATGTCAGGTACCTAGGTGTTCATGTCACATCGTCGAAATGAGTTGTACACACAAACAACTCTAAAGCTGGAAGGGTTTGTGTTTGCTGCTTCGTAGCTATTGTTCATTCAAACGAGAAACCAAGCAAGGTTGCCTGCTTGTCGGTCTTCTACAGAATGTACTTCGGAGAGTGTGCCCAAGAACTCCACGACCTCATCCCACCAGCCCCCTTCTACCATCGGACATCCAGACGCACTGCAACTTGCCATCCCTACCTTGTTGCTATTCCACCAACTCGCACTAAGCGCTTACAAGCGGCTTTCATAATGCGCACAGCAAAGGAGTGGAACTCTTTGCCTGCGTCTGTGTTTCCGAATGCTTACAACCCTAATCTTTTCAAAGTTAGAGTGAACAGGCTACTTCTGGGTAAGCTCGCTCCATCGTAGACTTTGTCTCTGTCATCTCTGACCAAGACTAGAGTCAAGAGCAAACCCATACAAAGTAAAAAAAAAAAAAAAAACCTTTTCTAACAGACCATTTGCCTCCTTAACTACCATTGTAATTCAAACATTTGATATTATATGTCACCGGAAAATGACAAACTCTGTTAGATTGTGATAATTAAATCGTCACTACATAATTATTATAAGACAAAGTCCTCCGTCGCTTCTGTCTGTGTGTTCGCGATAAATTCAAAAACTTCTGCACCGATTTTCATGCTGTTTTCACCAATGGATAGAGTGGTTCTCGAGGAAGGTTTTAGTATATGATTTGTCGAGCGTCCATATACGTCACGGCCCGAGTGCCAGCAGAGGGAAAATTATAGCCAAATTTCGCTTATGATCACACTGAAGATATCCCCATAACTGTTGATCACCATTTTAATCTCTCGTATAAACCTACATAGTACATACTGTTTTAAGTCCACCAAAAACACCAATAAGCCTGTACTTATCAGACTCTCTTTGTCCCACAGACGCAGACGGGCTATGCGCCAACCGCGGCTGCTGCGGCGCGGGCGCACGCTCCCGGCTGACGCAGCAAGCGCGCCAACAGCTCGAGTCCGCGCTGTGGAGCGAGCTCAGCAAGCTGGCCGACACGCTCACCAACAGGGCCATCAAGTTCGACGGTAAGTGCACACAACATAGATCTTTATACACCTTAGCTTAGATCAGCTCGTGGCTATAAAATAACAGCCGCAAGGGTCGATCTTCAAGGTTAAGCAACGCTTACGAGGTCGGTCCTTGGATGGGTGCCCATCTACACAGCGAGATTCCTTCGTGCCTCTGAAAGTACGTTAAGCTTTTGCCATTTGAAGACTCATTTTTGATCAAATTTTCCCAAAGAAATTTATGCCAATTTGGTAAAACTGTTTGATCAAATTACTTGAACGTTTATGGCCCGGATAAGAACAAGTTAAGGTTTTCTTTTACCAAGACTTTAAACCTCTGATGTTGGGCGGCGACTGGGCGAGTTTAGCCATGTCGCAAGTCAGGGTTACTATGGAAAGTTGTTCTGCTATCACACAACTGCGCTCTCAGCGTGATGTCATTTTAATTGACCAAAGCTCCATGTTTTTAATGACAAAAGTGCCGATTACTGTCAACACAGCAATCAATACACTGTTGACTATTATGTATGATTCGTTGCAACTAATGGACATAATAACTAGCTATTATGTAAAGAAATGATAGTTAATAGATACCATTGATTTTATAATTAGTTTCTCAACCCGGCAAAGTCGCTGGACCTTCGCCTGGTTCTATTGAGATAAAAAGTAGTACTTGTGCTGGGGAGACTTTTGCCCAGCTTTGGACAGCATAGGTAGAGTAGTGCTTTGCCAGACTATAGGTAATCCATCTCTGAGTCAATTTCATCCAGATCCGTTCAGCCGTTCTGGCGTGATAGAGTAACAAACATCTATCCAAATGTTTCGCATTTATAATAGTAGTAAGATGTTTGAGTAGATTTAATTTTTATTACGCTGCCATCCTAAGCAATTCATTTTCACACATTACTTCCGAACTTAAAAGGGCAACAAATAAGGAAATAACTAAGTAAAATAAAGTACAAATTTTAATTAAAATTCCACAAACACCTCGCATTGCAGACGAGTATAAAGGCTTGGGTACAATGGACGCGAAACGGCAATTGTGGTCGCGGCAACCGCAAATACAAATGCAAGTTCCATTTCATATGAAATAGGTTTTGTTGAGTGTTGCACGAAATAGGTCTTACTTAGAATGTTTTAAATAGTATAAACAAGACTCATCAGGCTTATTCATAAAAAGTCTCAAAGATTCAAAGAACTAATATTTTAAATGAGATTGATTTGCGGATTCTTTATGCATAAGCCTGATTGGATATTTGCAAAAAATATGGGAGAGAGATGAATCGTGAATTCGTGACGATTGAGGCGACGGAATGAAAGTGTTGCGCTGATGAGGTATTATATCACTTTGACATTTGGCAATTCCAAAAACAACCCCATTCTAAATGTCATTCACAAATTTACTCTATTCGACTCGATAAAATTGACAGTTATATCCAGCTTGTTAATTATTGACATTAATCGAGTGTTTTTCCCCTAGTTTCCTTCAAAAGGACTTAGCAATTCCTTTATTTTTTGGATGGGAAATCATCTCATGACTGCTTCCGCTCTGGCCGCTCTGGGCGGAGCGAAGAGAGTGTCAGACTCTTACTGTCTATAACCCACCTGTGTTGCTCTTAATGCCCTTTGCGTTCCAGAGCTGCGTTGACTCTTTCGAAAAAATCCCTTGCAGAAAAGGACTTAGCTTAAAATGCCATATGTGTCCTGTCCTGTCCTGTTTCTGAATTACTCAAGGCTGTTTTTTTTTCTACATTATTCAAGATTCAGTGTTAGGGCCAGTTTTCAATAAATGTAACTTCTCATCTCCTCTTGGGCTCTTGACAATGACTACTTTACTACACGTTCGTGTGCCCCGACCTTTACTTTCGCGTCCGGCGCCGGCGCAGTTGCATCAGAACGGGACCGCAGCCTGCTTGTCCAAACATGGCGGTGACACTTGAAAGCGGACTCGCACGAACAAAGTGCAGTGAGTGCCGGACAAATGATCGTGGATACTGACTTACGAGACCGTTGGTGAAGATAGAGCGAATGATTCGATATTGGAATGTTGAGATTCGAATTGACAGAGGTTTTACTGTGAAATTATAAAAAAAAACTATTTTGGGGAAGGAGTGTCGTTCGATTTCTAAAATTCGAATACCCATAGTGTATGGCTTAAATTTGGCATTTCACTAAGGTATTTAAAAATTCCTTCACTAGTGCAATCCAAAATTTAACTGTCTTCGAAAATCATATTTCTGTATTGCATATGTAATGTAAGTGACGCGAATATTTTGACAAATAGGTACGCCAAGTGAAGTGTCAGCATGAGAGAAGCGAAATATTAATTACAATAATTTAAAAATGCGAACTGTAGCTACGAGGTCCTCTCTGATCCGAAACCATTTTAAAAATTAGAACAAGTAGACAATGATACCAACCTATAAATGATTTGTAAAAAGGTTGCAAAGAAGCTACTTGAAACGATTAAAAAAGTAAAAATAAAACAACATGGCGGCAACGGTGCGTTGACATTTGTATAAATGGGTTCACTGTCGAACAAAGGGCACACAGTGTTGGATAAATGGTCGCGAATTAATCGAGCAACTTGTTGGAATTGGAAGAATTTAATTAAGAAAGATGCTGTCCAATTCACCAAAATGTTTAAGAAGTATTTTGACATATGACAGAATAGCAAACAAAAAATGGATGGAGTCTATTTATTTACTTTAAAAACTTTAGTTGTTAGCAGACTTGTAATTTAAAGTACGACCACATTGTAGAACAAGTTGTACAAGCAAACAAAAGGGCTTTTAACAAAGTGGATTGCAAACCCACTCCGTTTGAAGAAAGTTTCGTTGTGGCTTCAATTCAATCATGTTTTAGAATTCAGACGTTCTTCAAATGGTCTGAAGAAAATTAAAGTCCACATAAAAGACCACTTTCAATAGTCGGCTCTGTTAGTTTCATGTTTAATATCTTAACATTACAAATCGTGTTACAGAACAAAACCTCATTTTAATTTGTATTATCAGATATAATTATAATACCTTAATGAAACTGTGTTTGTTAGTTTCATGTCCAATAACTCAACAGCATCAATCGTGTATTTCCAATTATATATAAAACTATAGATACGTTGTCCGCACTCTAAAATGACAACATGAAATGAAGCCAATTGGCCACATCGCGCTTAGTTACGCACCAACCTGTCGCGCGACACTACGTTTGTTTTGATGTCAATTTGACTATTACTTATCCTGTGACGTAACTGAAGATGTATATTTATCTCCCTCTAGCAACAGGCATCCCGCCGTACGGTGACATATTTTCTTTCCCTTTCTTCATGCGTATTAGTAGATATCTAGTATTTTCGCCGTTTTTAAGCGCCGCGATGTTGGTTTATGACGTTTCTATATGTAATACGTCATTGTGTATTTCCACAGAACAACCGATAAAAGTATGATGACACGTTCACATATCATTTAATTTGCATGCCTATCTGACAAACCCGTCACAATCGGATAACCATTAACGTTTAACGCCAATCTGCTGACCTCTCCATTTTCGCAACGCTTCGGAATATTTCACAAATTGAAAGTACCTACTACAACATTACATGCAAAAACAAATATGAAAATAAGGTTCGGATAGCAATCAGGCGGACACCAAACTCCAACCTGAATGTTTATTACGCAGGTTAATTTTATGCTGGGAGTGTAAGGAGAATTGAATGTATGATTTGATTATTCATATAAAAATTTTCCAACATGCATTGCAATCTGAGCTTAAACTTTAATAGTTGCAAAAGCTTTCAAGCATATTAATTTAGTCATTCTTAAATTAATTCTAAGTAGGTATCTTTAAAGTGCACAAGCTGCAAAGACAATAAAATGAATATAACACGACCAACCTCTTCTGTTTACTTGCTCGGCAATATGAAAACGTTGACTATACATTTGTCCATAACACAGCGTCCAACAAAGTACATACGTAATTACGGTGTCCGGTCGGCGACCAGCAACCGGCCAGATCAATATTGACACAGCCACTTTCCAACATTCATTCAAGCGACTTGTGTTTCAATCACACGAGAAACTGTTGATTATTGATAATTTGTACATAACATGAACGAACTTTTAGTCATAAAAAAAGAATGCTGTTGACGCAGACTTTGAAGATTCGAGTCACGACTTAACACTGTGATATTATGTAGATAAATAATTGAATGTTCAAACGTAAATTGAGATGTTTATTTGATTTCGGAGGTTTTTATGTTAAAACATCTTAAGAATTTGCCGCTGGATATTAAAAAAGATTACCTACTAAGTTATTAGAGCAAAAAAATCCAAAATAACACGGTCTTTGTCCAGCAAAATCCTTTTTCCATTTCAGGTGAGAAAGGTCTGTTTGTATCTCTGCTTACAGTGTGAAAATGCTTTCACCAAACTGACCTTATTCCCTCAGGGTATTTCTAAACCCGTGTGCGGCCCGATAAGCGGCTTACAGAATCTATTTTTCTTTTATTTTCCGATCAGCGTGGAAAACCGGTGGACTTTGCGTGGAACTTACGTTTACGCGCGATTGCAATATAAATAGAGAATACGGAATATTCAACCTTGTCAATCTGAAAAGTATGCAAGATAACTAGGCTGAATGTCGTAATGCGTTTGATGTTCTAAAAACAACAATGAACTAATCCACTGCCCGCCAAAATTACATGAAAGAAAGCTATACAAAGTTTATAATAACATATTTAAATGAGTTTTTGAGAACAAAAGATGTTATAAGCTGCGGGCCGGCCGCAAGACTTGGGTGTTATCGTAATAGCAAATGGCAAGACTAAACATTGCCCCTACAATGAGTAATAAAATAACTCGACAATCGAAGAGCTGGGACGCAGATGAATCACTGCAAGCCTGGAGTTGTTACCACAGGAACACGAATGTTGGAGCGTTCGGTTTTCAAACTTCCGTTTTGTTTTTAAATATTTTGAGTAGGTAGTGTTATTGTTAGGTCATAAATGCCAGTAACACTTCGTGATGGAATGGTCTAAGGCCTCACGTAGTATAATGCGACTATACTCGTGACTATACTTTCAAATAGAACGGCACGACACATTTTCAAATTATTTAATAATCGGTAGTCCATTGCACAAGAAGTTTTCTTAGCTATACCTATTATGATCCTTTAAATGGCCCGGAACTATTCGCCTTATAGTTTTACAAAAGAGCAACTAAAGAATAAAAGAACCGAAGAGAGTGCCTCTTAATACCTATTGCCAAGCATAAACCAGTCCAGCATCCGAAGAGATTGGACATCAGCTACATTCACCTTCCAGCACTTGTCTAATTAAAAGATGACTCCCGAATAGTATGGGCGTTTGAGGATGCTCAAAAAGTCACAGACTTCTTTCGGCACCCAAAAAAGCTCCACCAACTGCCAATGAAACCTTTAGTAGGGGTACAAAAGTGTGAGTAGTAAGTATTTTCTCGCGATAACCCGCACTGTTCGCTTCTATTTATACCGCACTCGGCGTCTGTCGAAGCTCTTAGCCGAACGATGATAGAACAAAGTGTTCTTACGAAACACACACTGAATAATTGCATATACACATGATATATAACACAACATGTGGGAGAAAAGAATCTGGAGCGTGTTTTTGCGGGGAATTTGGGGAAGACGGGAAAACTGTTTGGGAGATTCCAGATGTTTTGACCGAAGATTCTGTTTTCGAGGAAATCTGGGATGCTGCTGCAGTTGTTGATTAATTGGTTTGTGGTCGTTTATCCAAAGTTTAAGTAGGTAATATTTTGGATGATATTGACACCGATTAATAGCGATGATACTTCTTCGTCAGAATGTGGCAACTTGTCATGATTTTTGGGGTTGCTAAAAATAAAAATGAGCACGAAGTGCAAATCTAAAAACGCGCTGAGAACTTTTTTGTTTAAAATGAAAATCCTTGAAAATTATTCCCGAAGCCCACATGATGATCCAACCCCAAATAAACTGATGCAAGAATTGATATGGGCAAGAAAATGATGATGAGGAGATTTAGCAGTTGTTAGTTTTTGTTTAAACACAATGCAACACACGACCGACTGGGTGTTCATCTCGGATCTACGGCTTCCATATCCATTCCATTTCCATAAAAAAAAATATTCAATACATCCAAAAAATACCTTTATGAGTAATTATTGTGATTAAAGTCTGGTACAGTATTATAAAGTTCTCGCCTGCTATTACGTATTGTGTCAATGATTATACTCGTCACTTTGTCCATAATTCCATATCATGCCCCAGTTCTGCCATTGATACGGGGGTGGACATAATATCGATCTTCAGTATAAATAGGAGCACGATAAAAGCAGACATAATTGTAGGTAATTCATGCCGCCAACGGACGTGGCTGTCAGAATAAACGATGGCGCTACCTGACTCCATTCTCAGGCGATTGATTTTATTGGAAACAGTAGGCAGTCTTACACTGAAACCAAAAAGGACAATGATAAAGGTATGAAGATATTATTATAGGTAGTCAAAGAACTTCGTGAGGTTAGCACGGAAATTAAATCCAAAATTGAGGAGTACTACATCTAGTTGGACTGAAACTACTTGAAGCCGACGAATAAGACCAAGCAGAATTGGATCGCTTTAAAATTACAATAGTACCTTAAGGCCGTACCCTGAGCAAATAACCTTGAGCATTTTTTCCCTCAATAACAGCGCAAGAGATACAATAGCGAATACGCTCAGAATGTTGAATAAAATCGTTATCAAATCTAATTTTGATCGTTTGAAAAAAATACTTCTACCAAAATCTTCATAATTAAATTGCCTATCCATTAGTGTAAGTACAAAATCAAAATAATCGTTAGTTTTCGAGAAGATGCATGTTTTCAGTATTTTTTTCTCATTTCTGTGGTTTCGTTGTGAGGAGATTACTTAAACATTATAGGTACTTAATATTAAAAAATAAAATCTACCATTTTGAAGCCAAGATTATGCAGAAATTTAATGTGTTTTTTATTAGTTGATATTTCTTTTGGATAAAGAGTAGATAGCTCCAAAAAAACTGCACAAAAAACGGCTAGCGCTGCGTTTTGCTCGGGGACGCGCCATAATACAGAACAAAAGGTACCAAAAATCTATAGCATCAGTGTATCTTTCAGCGATTAATGCGATGATCCTCAAACTAAGCGGTCGACAGAAACTTGATGATCAGAAATTCAGAAGTAAGAAACAAAAGAAAGTCTTACAACTAAACTGGAATAAGCTAACAACAATTCCAGACAAATATCTATGAGTAGAGACCTTAGATTTAATATAAGGTCCTATTCAAACTAAAGACATACTACAAACTAGAATTTAGCCAAGAATGATGAAGGTTCATTCACATTTATCGACTTTACGACAATGGCGGCGCACCAGTTGTTTCAAATACGTGCCCCTGCATAAATAATCCTTGCTGTAAAGTACACAGTCTCATCTAAATTAATACAGAATATGTACGATCAAATTTTAATAGAGAAAATTATAATAAAGCTTTCGTTATTGATCGGGAAATTGAATCTTGAAAAGTTGTTAATTGGATATTAGCAAAGTTTACAGAAGCCAATGAGGTTCTAGATCTTTAAGGCCACTTTAGAATTGTTCGTAAATATTAGATTCCTGTCTTGCCCGCTGGTTAAGTCTAAAAACTTACAGCTTCGGGAAGGATGGGAAATCATCAAATGACTCCTCCCGCTCTGGGCAGAGCAAAAGAGAGTATCAGACTACAACTGACTAAAACCCATCTGTGTTCTTCTTAATGTCCTTGGCGTTCCAGGGCTGCGGTGACTTTAGAACAAATTCCGGAACCCTGGCAGACACAGACCTTAGCCTTTAAGAATAGTTTACAAGTAAAACTGCCTTCAAAAACCGCCGCAGCCGCAGAAATATATAAAACAGTATAAGATCTATGGTCACAGCAGAGCAATACTACGGTGGAGAGATGAGCTTTTGTTCGATTTGATTTGATTGGTTGATTGAGTGGAAAAATTGACCTGCAATGGCAGAGAGAAAGACACGTGTCGTATGTGGAGAAAGGAAAGGGACTAGACTTTTCCTAACTATATTGGGGTCAACTACCAGTCAAACCGGATTCAGCTGAATACCAGTATTTTAGATGGAGCGGTTGCCTACCTGACCTCCACAGCCCATTGGCAAGACTGGTGTCAGATATTCTGGCTTCTGACAATGCGTAACGACTGCCAAAGATCTATAAATGACAGCCGGAACCAACGGTATAACGTGCTTTCCGAGGCACAGAGGAGTTTCGGTATCTTAAGATGGTCACCCATCCACATACAAACCTCGGCAAGCGTTCCTTAACTGTGCAGCTGATATAATTTCTATATCTTCCCACGCAACTTTTCTTAGTACAAGTTATCCCTTTTGGGACAAGAGAATAAGAGCTTTAGAACTGGGACAGTAAAGCTCCATCTTTTTGTGAGCTTTTCCACTCTTTATACACTTTGACATGACGTGCTTCATGCTAATTTCCTTGCAACAAGCGCATACCTCGGACATGCCCTAACAAGCTGACCCACTGACCTCATTCCTCACTTTTATACCTGCATAATGAACTACAAACATCAAAGTGACGATGAGTGTCGTTAACTGTCGACTGACGACCATAACCTTGTCACGACATGAGTGGAGATTAACTACGTCTCGGTGTCAACTAACTGCTCGTTAGAGCGATAGTGGATCGTAGTTTCGTCTTACTGATGATCGTGGGGCGTGCTGCAGTTAGGGTGGTTTAGGATATTGGAATCGGTTGTTTGGGTAGAAAGAAATTCTCAAGTCTGCATGCGAGGTAAAATAGTTTGGCTCCAGGAAGGGACTAATTTTATTTTAGAGCTTGAGGAGCAAATATTTTATTTTATTAGAATTTTGCGCCCGTCATTTTCATTTAAGATTTTTAAAATTTTTTGGACACACACAGATGTTTATGTAATTTCGCTTGTAAAATTGAAGCCAAAATGCCTTGGGCGCCGGCAAGACTCCTTTTAGGGAGATGCAATTCAAAACCCTTCCTCGAATAGGATAGGTTTTCTTTAGCCCATTCACACAGATATAGTACTAAAGAAGACGGATGCTAGGCCGAGCGAAGGGAGGTCGAAGTACCTACCTCGACGCTTCTCTTTTCTTTCGCTTTTCCATTATTATATTACGTTTTTTTGTCTTTATGTTGTCGCATGATTTCTTAAAAGCCAGGTCGGTGCAAGTGCACCTCCTTGCAGCCCCCTCACGGTTCATGCAAAGTGCAGAATATCATAATAAACTGCCTTTGTAGAAAAATGTTACCGTAATAATATATAAAGTTTACCAGAATAGGGAAAACATGTAAGTATTAGTAGGATTACAGACATGTTATTTTTTATTTATAGTTCCCTCTTTTCATGACGTAAACATAGAAATTGCTTCCTTGTAATTCGATCGTAGAGGGTAGACAAAGGGTAGAATATAAAAATATGTATTCTGTTATGGGATTTGGATTTCAAAGGGTGACTAATGGCTTGTTTGCCACAAACGCCTTCGGAATTCAATGGAGCCTTTATTCATGTTAGAAGCATAATTATCCTTCTGGAAATTATATATTTTCCTATTTTTTCGCTGTACTTTTCTGAATAATTTCTTTGCGTAATCCAAGACTAAAAAGCGAATCAGTGAATCGTTTCTCCGGAATTCGTCGAGTAATATCATATTATAAGTACTTTGACCAACGATATCGGATGAAGATTACGATACTTTCAACTTTTTTATTTACTTTCTTGAAACCTTTGTTATGCTACTCTAATATATATCGTACCAGTGCAGCTCGCTTTTAATACATTTTCGATAAAAAAAAGTAGCATAGCAGCGAATACCGTCTACTGGGTCCTCTCTAACAAAATGTATCAAAATTGGATCAGTAATTTAGGCTTGATAGCGTAACAAAAATACTTATTTATACCCAAAACCTCTCGACAAATTGCCCTACCATATAAATTTCTCAATTGAAAATGTGCAGCTATGATTGAATTTTTGTCGTACTAAACTGATTTTATGTCATATCTTTGTGCAGCATTAAGACAAAACTTTTAGAGTCAATTCGTCACCTCTCAACTCCTCAATATCACCCAAATAAACACAGAACCCTCCTCTTAGCCTACACTGTGCAATGTGTCGTATTTCACGTCACGAGACGTAGTGCGGTGTCAGGCAGCTGCATGCGCCCGCGCACGTGCGACGACCGCACACAACACAACTGATTGAACTGCGCCACTTTGTAAGAAGGGGCAGAAGGACTACTGTGAGTGACTCTTGAGAATTTAACCATTTTTTCCAGCAATACAAACGTAAATTATCAGGGAATAACAAAGGCTTATAGTCCCAAGCTAAGCAACCTAATGCTTGTGTTATGGTAACAAGATGGCTGATAAACTACTTATATACATTTTTTTATACTACTACTTCCATACATATTATAGATAGAAAATCACCCATAATTTATTTTTGGAAAAAATACAGATCCCTACAATTGCAATACTAAACCTGCAACTTCGTTGTGTTCACTTTTTCGAAATAAAGTTCGTAAAGAATAGAGAGAGATTTTTCGTATTCTCTCTCGGACTCTCTCTGTCTATCTAAACTCTTTAAAAAATCAGTAATTCCATAATTATTCAGCCAAAAGCCAGAACTTCTTCCTTTGCGTTCATGGTCGGGCGAAGCAAACACAAAATCATGAACTTCAATTTTCACTATTTCAGAGTGGGTTCTAACGTACTTAAAAGTTCTACATTGACTACTTTCATCCAATCTTAGCGTGCCCGATATTTCAAAAAAAGTTTACAAATTCATGATTTATTCTCTTTCCCTTCTGTACAATGTTGCTTGTTGATTTATCTGCATACACAGATGCGGTGCGCCCTCGGCTTCCATTGCAGTGCCTCTGGTTGATGCGTTTTACGACGTCTTATGATCGGGATATGTTTACTTACAGAGAGGATGCAAAAACTGTGCGGTTTTTGTGTCTGCACGGATCTTTAGCTCCGTTAATAGCTTAATAGCCATCCACGGATGGTGTGTTTTTGTATGTGTTACTTTAGTAGCATGAGGTCTCCGATTATGAGCGCGGAATTTCCGTGTCTTAATTAAAATAGTACAAGTGCAGGCAATAAAGTTTATTTACTTCACTGTAATCACAATAACTCACATTTAATTTAAATCAACATAATAATAAATCTGTCTTTGAATGTTCATGTAGAAAGTGATTAATTTCAAGCCGGAAAATTAACGGTCCGCCATTTTAGGGTCCCAGCAATTAATATTAAAAGGGTCTACAATAATATTAAATCACATTTTTATTAACTTGAACAACGCGACGGGTAACTCGATTTGATTAATAAATTCAACGCGTTGCCGTAAAAAAGTGGCGCGGAAAAACTACGCCAATTTATCGAGCATTAAAATCGTTAACATTTGTAACTCGGTAATCGATACGGCATTCGATCCATTCATATTTTTGTTATTCGTCAAACGAGTGTTGAATGTTTCCTATTTCCTCGATTTCGTGACGATTACTACCGTTTTTACTGCGTTGGGAGTTTTTTGGCTTAAGTATAAAAACGCGGCGCTTTCCCCTGCTGGATACTTGCCTGGGCCATGCAATGATAAGCGGCAATCAACATTTATAATGATGGAGTTGAATTCTATTTAAGAATGGGCTTGTCTCCTGAAAAAAATTAATTAGTCCGTCAGTTAAATTATCAAAAAAAAATTGACCCGTGTTTTTTATTTTGTTACGGGAATCAAAATTGACGTAGTTACGACGCTTTTAAAATTCTCAATACGTCACACCTTCGCATAATTTTTATTGAGTCGTGACGTCACGAGACCCACTTCCGAGTTTTGATGCGTTTTATCTTTGTCAATATTCATTGATTTACAAAAACAAAAAATACGTGTCCATTATTTTTCAATACTCTAACTGACGGACGGACGGAAATAGTTTTGCAATTTGTGGATGATGGAATCTAGCCTATTGGAACTTTTTTCAAAAGAATTTTGTTTGGACGTAAGTTCCTACGGAATTCAAGACAGTTGAATTATTTTTTTTCAACATTCTCTTTTCTGTTGTTCACCTTTGGCTGACTCCGGCTTTCAGGATGTCAGTGGTTAGAAATAGTGAGGCGAATAGTCGCAAAAATGATTCACTGCTTCTTAGAGCGGATTTCACCAATGAAATTGATCGCGATCAATCTGCGTTCAAGGGTTGTCAGTGTTTCCACGCGCGCCTCAAAGAGAGTCAGCATTGGGATGGGCCCGAAAGGGCCGACGCCTGCCGGAGTCGCGGGACTATTCGAAAGAGATACCGTGGCTCCGGAACACAAAGGGCACTGAAGGAACACGGATGGGTTTTGATTTCCCATCCCTAAAAAAAAAAAGAAAAGGTTGTCAGTGTCAATATTCCATAGAAAATAATGACACTGACAGCCTGTAAGCATAGTTCATATATGCTGATCGCGTTCAGTTTCAGATTGATGAAATCCGAATTCAAATTAACATCCTAATTAATTAACGTATCAGTTATTGAAAATGAGCGATCACTCTAATTTTCACTAAGCGACCTAGTAGCCCAATATTTCATTTCAACAGCACCGCCTTCACAAAGCGTGGCGATTTATTCAATATATATTTTTTTTTTTTTTATGCGAAACGGGGAAACTCTTGGCCCAAATCTCACCTGATGGAAAGTGATGATTAGGCCGAAGATGGAAGCGAGTTTCACCCGGAATCCTCTTACACAGAGGAACTGGCTATCATACCTCTAACTGCCGGAAAACAAAAATGCTGTTAACATAGTTGTTATGGCGACAGACTTAGACATGATGGTGGTAGCTTGCCAGGCGGACTTAGAACAAGTCCTACCACCAACCAAACCGAGCAAAAAATTTGCCCCCGCTGGGAATCGAACCCGGGACCTCTGGGTCTGAATCAGCTGGTTTAACCACTAGACTACGGAGGCGGTTAGTGTCACCTGTTTAGCACCACCCGGGGGCCACGTGTAGGGATTCGCTGAAGGGTATTCTCCTATGGACGCGGGTGACTCGGCCCCCAAAAAAACACAAATTATTATAATTTTACGGAAACACAAGTAATCAGATCATCGGTTACCAGCACCGATGGTCACAAACATACGAATCGATTTCCTTTCGATTCACTGACTTCATTTGCGTGGAATACACTCATTATACCCGATGATTGTCACCTGTCAAACTTGTCAGTTATCGTAGCAGGTTTTTCTGCTTTATTTTACATAATATGTTTTGTGGCAAACACATGGAATTAATAAGTAAAACTATGTAGGTTAGGCAAAAATGCACTTCTTAATTCGTTCATTATTTTTCTTAATTTCCATTGATTGGCTATTAATTAACCTTTATTGTTGAATTCTAAAAATAAGTGGCAATACAAAAAACCGGCAATTCTAGAATTCGATATTCAAATTGAACAAGTTCAAAATAGGTCAAAGTTGAAACGCATGGCAAAACATTTCGTAAACTAACCTAACACATCATTTATACAACTCTAATCTAAATATTTATTCATGCAACACTAATAAATAGAATTTATTTACGTTTTCAGCGAGCATTGTAGGTATTTATTTTTTGTCCACAATACTTTTTGCACGCGACAAAAATACCGCGGCCATGAAAAAAAAAAAGTGAAGAGTCAATGAACTTCTGAAGCTGTCGTGTATAATCTATAGCACACATTTACCAGTTAAATACTGTAAATAGTTATTAAAATGCATTGTTTGTGCAATTATAACACATAGTAATCTTTTAATGTTTTTACAAGAACGTCTTGTTTATTCATCGAGCCATTATTGATTGTAAAGGTTGTTCCAATGACTACGTTTTTCTCGATGCCTACTTGCAGTTTGAATCGATAAAAAATATGGTAACTTACATCTAATCGATTGGTTTTCTGTAGCTACTAGCATCGCTACATTAACTTAGGAGGTAATTTCGCACAGTCGTGCTAATGTTTTATGGGCTATGGCTAAACTAACTGATACGCGCAACTTCGCCTGCGTCACGTAAAGAGAGAAAAAAACCATCATTTTTCATTGATCCTTCACTCTTTTTGGTCGTAGCGTATTTAAAGAGAATTTTTAAATTCGAACCATTAATTTCAGAGATAAGCACGTTCAACCAAAAAATAAACTCTTCAGCTTTATTATATTAGATGAGCAGGAAAACTCAAATAACCTTTCAATTCACTTTACCTAAACATCCGAACAGGTTTTTCTCAAAAGTCAATTCACACAAGCGATTCTAAAAACCTATCCGTCTTCACAACTAGAAATTGTTGAAAGGTAACGTTTACGAGAACCCATTGGTCAATTCTCGCGACCAACCAGTGTCCTTCAAAGCTTACCTCCGAGAATTAAAGCTGGATTTTTCATAAGAACCGCAAGTTCAAAAAATTCCCTGAATCTGGGCGAATGATTTGGGTTCCCAGAAAGCTGCCTGTAAACAAAACATTGCCAGAAATAATTTACAACTCCACACGTTGTCGTGGACTATACTGGCTTACTAGAGATGTTTTACGTTCCTTGATGAAAATATTTTGATATTGTAGTCGTAGGTGGATTTTACTATGATAGTAGGAGGACTCCCCCTGTAGTACTCCTGACATAGTTTCTATCATTATGACTTCCTCTAATTTTACTTCTTTATTTCTTTCTTCGAGTTCTCCAATATATTGTTCTTTTCTCAGTTACTTGGCACATATTCATTTAATGTTTCATTGTCATTGTTCCCGTCCCATAATTTGATTATTCTGCTCTTACTGGTTCAAGTAAGAAGCTTCAATCTCGTGGCTAAATAATAACAACCGCACAGGTCGATCTTCGAGGTTAAGCAACGCATGCCGAGGTTGGTCTGTGGATGGGTGACCATCTTAACATGCCGAGTTTCCTCCGTGCCTCGGAAAGCACGTTAAGCTGTTGGTCCCGGCTGTCATTTGGAGGTCTTTGGCAGTCGTTATGGATTGTCAGAAGCCAGAAAATCTGACACCTCTAGTCCTTCGTCTAGAGTTCTTTCTTTAAATAATGTTCCTCCATATTGGAATTATCAATAAAGAATTCCTCAGTATCAGATCATCAGATGACGGTATTAAGATCCGTGAGTCACTCACCAGAGTCGTGTAAACGTATCTTCATAATAATAGTGTTACGACCGGCACCACATCTGCTATTAATATTTAATACGCGTATAAACGGCACTATATATTAATATGCTCCAATGCCTTCTAATATTTTAATAGATATTCTGACTGGCAAGATCTTTCTTTGAGAATAGTTTTTGCTAAGGTCATTCACCTTTTGATGGAAAGAAACGCAGTCGTTACATTTGAAGTCCATGGTTTCCCTCTGCTAAGAAGTCTGAAATAGACAAATAGGTAGTTGTCACGAGCTTTTGGCGAAATCGTCTCGTTAGATATAGAACCTAAACAACTAAGAGCTGACTTTTCAATAGTCAGTAGATCAATTCTACAAATCAAGCAACGTTCGCATTCCGATCTCAGTCGAAAAATTTGTAGAATTCGACCTGAGATCATTTTAACCGAAGAATACTCGTAAATATACCTTTGCCAATTTTTTATAATTGACTGACAAATCTTTCTATTCAAAAACTGTTGAAACCGCCATTTTCCTTCCTCATCTAAAAGACTTGAAGAATCAACTCTACCTACCTTGATGACAAGTATTTATATACTGTGTTCGTTCGGAAACACGCCTTGTGTCGTTAAAATAAGGTTAAGTTTTCTCCAAGAACACAAGGCACAATATTTATATTGAACTGCTATAAGTTGTAGCAGTATCAATGCCGCCACAAGACAAACCGACAGAGCAAACCGACATCGCAATAAAAGTAACCTCGACACCGTCTATCCAACTGGCGAACTAAAAATCCTACATCGTGCATGCAGAGTTTGTGCGATTTGAACATATACATCAGCCCGAATATGAACTATAGGGCAGTTGCCCGCCAGGCACAACAACCACCTGTTCGGAGGATCCTCCCTTTTCAATGGAGGTTAGGAGTCCAGCCACCTCCAAAAAGTAACTTTGGACCAGTGATCCGATTACCCGAAAAGTAAAAATACAATATTTTCTTCAAATTCTTAATCCTCTTGTTTTCTGTTCCAGAATTCTTCAGGAGGCTTCTGAAGCAATCACGCGAAGAGTTCCACATGATGTTCAAGAGAACATACGGTATGATATACGAACAGCACTCCTATGTCTTCGAGCAACTCTTTGAACAACTAGAAAGGTAAGATTTCCTTGATGAATAATTTCTCCTTGATAAGTCATTGTCAAGGCAATTCTTCTTGATAAGGCAATTCGGCCAGGATAATAGCTATATCGTAATAGTATGAGCTGAAGACACCAGCCGTTTCTGTCTGTGTGTTACGGCAAGGCTTTGAATCTACCCGATAGATTCCACAATTATTCAGCTCATTTATCGTGGAAGGTCTTGCAGTAAATTTTAATGACTCGAATAAAGCCGGAGCTGGTCACTAGTATATTAATAAACCGTGTACACCGCACCCTTTATGATTATGACATCACCAATCATGAGCATTAAAGTTTAAACAAGGATCTGACATCAACAGAAGTTGACCGTGGTCAACCCGTACGCAATATTGAATCTTGAATGAAATTCACTGAAGCATAATTCACAATATATTTCTTGTCACGCCATTAGTAAGCCTAGAAAACACGACAAGAGAATTATAGCAAGATAGATTGTTTATGCTATTTCTCTCATAATAAATTCAACTGAAGCCAGTCGTTCTCATATTTTGCTCCGCATATTGTAAACATTAAGCAAATGAATTCCACGGGAGCATAACCGCAGTGCAGTTATTCTGAAACGCTTCTTGGAAACACATATTATTCTGATTGGTCAAGGTACTAAAAACGAAAGATTGCTTGAGCGACAGAAAATAACGGTACGGAAAATTATTCTCACAGAGTTCACGATTACAGTAAATCCCTTCTTCATAATGTTGTATGAAAGTTATGTCCCAAACAAGATGAAGGAAAAATGGATGGATCGCACAAAGTATTATAAGTCTAAATCTCTGGATTACGATGTTGAAGTCTAAAGAAATTTATGCAAATCCCCGGCGGAACGTCTGGCAGATCTGAGCGTGATCTTTGCCTTTTTATTATTAAAAGAAAATGTATCAGCAACGTGGCTTATTACGGGTAACTTTTGGTAATAAGATGAAGCTGGGTTGTTTATGGATCCTGTATATTTTGGTGCAGGATGAATATATGAAATCGTTGTTCTTCAAGACTTCAAGATTCACACTACCTCCTTGTTCATCCACGTCAAGGATTTTTCAAATCTTATACTGTGTCGTTATGTGTGACCCAAGTTCTTCATCAATTCGTCGTGTGCCTTATAGGATATTGTAATCCATGAAAATTCTGATCACTTGTATTGTATGTACAATATTTCCGTATTTTATACTATCAGTTTCTTGACCATCTCAGGCCTTAAGTTCTGGACTTCTACTAAATCAATCTTCCTCCTCAGGTACTACACACGCGGCGACACCAACTTCGACGTGATGATGGACGGGTTCTTCAGCATACTATACAATAAGATGTTCACCGTACTCAACTCACAGTACGAGTTCGACGAGAAGTAAGTATTCATTATCATCAACTCTTATGTAGGTACTTAATGCTGTATGTCCTGTTACCATTTAAAAGGCGGTCATTAGGAGTCCCAGTTTAGCAAAGGACGTTCTGCGGACTGACTATGAATCTTATTAATGAGGTCATTTGGAGTGCATTAAACGATCTTCTTTTGGACTGGTGCATTGCACTTTTAATCAATGATAATTACATTACCGTATGCATTCTGGCGAGGAATGACCAGGATTTAACCTTGAACTTGGTTACTGTGGCTATAAAAGCAGCTTATTTGTCAACTGAGCTACCGTTCAACCAATATATGCAGGGATGTATTAGGATTTTTTTGAAGACAACCTTCAATCAAAATCTTCACCAGATAGTAGAATTCTAGCTAGTCTTGTAGACTAACTTGTAAAGGTTTTTTTAAAGTGAAAACTTTTTTAGTGGCGTTGAGCACTTTTCTTGGTAAGGGTTTAAATGTTAAACTCGTGTCAGGTCACGTGACCTGATCGAAAATTCGTAAGACGGATGATTCAAAAATGCACAACGTTAATGTTCAAGTTCTCACTTCTGCCAGCACTCCCGGAGTGCAACCCGTTGTTTTTTTGTTATATCTATAAGAAGCCGATTGGTTAGCAACTGTACCGTACGTACGTGTTGTGTACTGTACGGTAACTGCAAGTAAGTAAAAACTCCCCAATCCCTATCTGCTGGAAAAATATGGGTCCTAGTAGATTAACTTACCTAGATAAAGATGCATCATTTTATTAAAAGATCTAGGTCCGTGAAGCGTCAATTAATTCTGCCATAATAACCTGCATCCATTACCTTCACGCATCAGCCTCACACGAGCTGTCCTTGCGGTCAGTGACGCAGATTGCAATTAATATAGAAGACCGCAATCATAATAAATAATATCCTCATTCATTCCGTATCATTCATACAATGATAGGCGCCGAGACTTATTGGGGAGCCGAAACCTAACACAGCGCACCACAGAGCTATCTGTATTCTGTTTAGTCTAGAGCTCCCGATATGAATCCTCTATTCACAATGCTGATCGTAAAATGGAAGTGCTGCTCCAAATATCGTTTGGTATTTATAATTTTATACTATGTGTGGATGTTGTATCAGCTGGATTGGTGGGCTGTGTTTGGTGAGATTGGAATTCTGTATGGTTTGTGTTGAACATAGAAATACTTTCGGATATCTATTGTGTTGTAAGAAAAGCCGACTGGTAGTTTGTCATTTCAACTGTTCCATGTTTTCCGATGTTGAGCACCATTGATGCGTTTTTAAAATGCAAGACTAGGTATTCAAGTTAGTAGAATAAAAACTTCTTGGATTTTGCCTTCTTATTGACCACGTACTGTCTATGCACTATTTATCTTCATTTTTCTGAGGATTCAATTCGTTGTATTAACAAGGAGTTAGAAGAAATATCACTGGAAACTTTGTAAGCGACAATGAGAAACGATAAAAGCCTTTCCATTCTAATCCAGAAGCAACAAAGTTGCACGGCATCTATTTAAGACACGTGCACACACACACACAATGTTTACACGACTCCCCACAGTCACAATGCACTTCGCACTAAAGAAAGCTCTAAAATGTAACACAGTGTCGTTCAGTTGGAAAACGCCCTCTTTGTTTATAAAGACGCATCAATAAAACACTTTAGCAGACAGCTTTAGTGTTATGGACACGTAAACAAACGATTAGGCCCGATAATAGGGCATAAAGTCTTGATAATAGGGCATAGAGTGGCGTGAAACGAATCAAGATAGTGTTATGAAGGGCTACCGGATAGTTTATGAGTTGTACACAATCAAGTTATTAATGATATTGCGTATGAAGTGTGTTTTTAGCTGAGTGGCGACAGGGATGTTGAATGAGGGGCCTTGCATGCTCTAATTTTGTTGGCGGTTGTTAAACCATGTCATGTTTAGTGCTAATCAACTTTGTGGTATGGCAGTAATAAAATTGTCGCTGGTATTGTTTGCCGCCATCAATTATAGCCTCTTTATTAAAAGTGCTATTCTTCACGGTATTTCATACTGATTTGCAAGAGCTTTGCTTGGAAATGAATGACAAGCAACTGAGAAGTTAAAGTAGGTACGAAATACCATGAGACAGGGGTGGGTCCAGGATTGTCGTTTGGGGGGTTGGGGGAGGAGCTTGACCCGGCTGAAGGTAGATTTGAGCAAAGTAAACTCTAAAAAACCGCATACTTACCTAAAATTCTGGGTCTTTTGGCGGGGGGTGAGGGGCTTAGTATGCAAAGTTTTTCACAAAAAAAATCTCTAGCTAACAAGTGAAAAATGTTTATTTATTTTTTGTATAAGTAGTACTTTGCATACTACTTATTATATAAATTCAAGTTCTTAAAACATAACGGACAGATGTGTTGCTGGGGAGTTTGTTGGCCACTTCTTCTCCACAGCTAAAACACTAAGTGGTGACGAGCGGGCGTTTTGGGGAACTGTCTTTTGTAAAACTTGACGTTCAAAAAGTGCTGGCCCTCAGCCTAATTTGAATAAATGACTTTTGAATTGTTTGTGCCCCTTAGCCCCGCCGATGGATCCACCAATACCTGAGAAGGAAACTGTCTTAAGCACTATTACCTCATTACTTAACAGCCTTGTTCTCTGTCTTCATTTAAACTCATTCTCCAAATCATCACTTGCGATGATCTTAATAGGATACAATTACGTATTTCCTTCAAACAATCTGTGCTGAAAGCTGAAACACATTGTAGGTATTCCCGAGTTTCCGAGATTAGCCCCAATACACATCCTGTAGGAAAATTTTAGACTGGGCTAAAGTTAGCCTGACCCAGTACTTTATGTCCTGGAATTTGAGCCAAATGTTGGCGTTAATAAACGTTACTATGTACGGAGTTTACACTTTAAGATGTGTTAAAGGGGAATAAAAATCTAGTGTGGAGGAAACAGAGGTTTAAAAAAGGCACTTTATAGCTACCTATACTAACAAAATAATTTTTTTTACACTGTCCTGTACAGACACAAGATTTAAAAATATTTCACCATACCAACTGAATAATAGATACCTAAAATCTTTGCTGTCACTTAGGAACGTATGTTATGAAAAACAACGAATTTATCTTTATGTCATAAATCTGACAAATAACAAATTACCGCAAAAAAAAAAACGCAATTAACGATTATCACTATGTCATAGTGTTTAATATCTTACTAATTGCAAATGATTGTGAAAAAAATCGTTTGTCCTTTAACCCGACTGTTGCGAAGAATGACGCAAGGCGACAATCATTTTGATGTTCCACGCCTAACCTAACCAAATGGGTTCCGAGGATTGGCCGCCATATTTTATTATAAGTACCTACACATCTCATTTAACTAAGGTTATAAATGTCAACTGGTCTTTGGGCCCCTCGATTGATTGCTGTGACAAATTATTCTTGATTGTTTAACGCTTACATTCGCTTGTCATCACTTATTGTGTCTTTGGCAACTACAATATTTATGATCTCTCCCGAAGGTTATAAATGGCAACAATCCGTTCTCATTTTGTGGTTATCCTATCGTTGTTGAATGCTTGGGAGGCGTGAGGATTTGTCGGATTTCATCTGACGTTTTGGATAACGTAGATCTAATCTATGGCGAGCTCTTAGATCTGTAAGATAATCCATAAGATTTACCACCCAGCCCCAAATAAATCTTCTTCATCGCGTTCCTGACCTTATCCCGTGTTACTTGGGATCGGAATTTTTCTTTCTCTAACCGTATCTTCTGTTCCAGGTACTTAAAATGCGTGAACGAACACATGCGCGACATCCAGCCGTTTGAGGACGTGCCCAACAAGCTGTCGGTGCAGCTGCGCCGGGCGGTGGTGGCGACCCGCACCTTCCACAAGGCTCTAAGAGCTGGTGCTGATGTTGTGAGGAGTATGATGCAGGTAACAACTGCTGAAAGTTCAACATCCTGCATAGTCAAAAGCCTGCCGGCTAAACTGATCTTTTTAGCCGTCAGGCTTTCGACTAAGCAGGGTGTCCTAAATCTGCCCTTGTTGCGGAATTTGTTTGAGAGACACCGCGGCCCTGAAACGCAAAGGGCGTTAAGAGAAACACGGATGTGTTTTAGTTTGACATTCCCTTCAGCTCCTCCCATAGGGGGAGAAGTCAACTAAAAAAATAAAAAAGGTGTCCTACATGGTAAAACGCCTGACAGGTTTCTGAATTTGGGGACTGATTTTTCCAACGTCAAATATTTTACATTGTGTTCCAAAATTTAAAGTTTTCGGATGGTAAAAACAGTCAAAATTTTTAAACTAATCCTTAATGTGTTCTATTACTTCTAAAGTGTGGCAACTTAGTTTCGGTTTCAAAGCCAATTTTTTTGTTTATTAACTGGCGTCATGGTTTGATTGGACTAGACTTCGTTTTGTAGAGCCTAGTTAGGGACTGCTAAACAGCGTCGTCTAACTTGTGTGAATATAAACGCCAAACGATGTGGGGTTCCCGCCTATGAATAAATATGAATGCAAACTAATAACAATTCCGCCTTCCAACCATGAATAATGCTAGCGAAACTCCGTTCGGAGCTTTCAGTATACACTATACGATTAGACATTTACGAGCCCTCATTTTAATGTGTTTCTGAATTTGTGAATCATTCGACAGGCAACCGGAAACAGTGACAACATAAATCAACAATTATCTAACATCTTCTACACATATGGCCCTCAGTCTCTATTCTCTCAGGTCCAAAAAGGAACTCAGCCTTCAGTTATGATAATTGGGCACTCATATTATATCACCAGCGAACATTTTTCGCGACATTCTTGGCTTTACTGACCAACATTGCCAAACTACGCACACGTTTTAATTTGTCGAATGTTAAGCGTGCTATTAGAATGTAAATATACGCTAATCAATGCGAATATATATTCTGTTGTCTGCTTGACCTTCAACTTGCGAGTGTCTGAAGCTTGGGTATCATTTTAGAAAATGACTCATTATCCGCAAATCATTTGTCGTCCGTTGATCCTGTGCCCGGCGCCGTCGGTGACACATCTCAAGACCTTGGCTTTATTAATTTAATTGTTATCTCCTCCTTTGATTTATTTTAATTCGTTCCACTTGCTGCCCTAGCAATGTTATTTAATTGGCGCAATGTAACAATGATTGGTTTTATTCATGTGTTTGCTCCGCGTTTATTAGATCAACGAACTTGGTAGATAACGCGGGTTCGTTTGAAGCGTCAATTACTTATTCTCAACGCCCACTACATCTGACGTCGCTACTGGACTTCGCTATGTCTAGATATCTTTTCTTCAAATAGAATTATCATCCTTTTGATGTTTTGCTTCATTCAATTAAATATTCTTAGGATTTATGTTTTAAAATTATCTTCACCGCATATTTTTTTTCTAGAACTTTATGAGGAGACTCGTACCAGTTTTTTCGTGATTTAATTATGAAAACGACCGTTCTAACATAAAATATTGGTTGCACCCAGGTGGCAGTGACGACAGAGTGCGTGAACGCATGGGCTCGGTTACGCTACTGCGGCAGCTGCGCCGGCCACCAGCCGCCCGCATGCACGCGCTACTGCCACAACGTCATCCGCGGCTGCCTGCCCGCGCACGCCGACCTCGGCGACCAGTGGGATGCCTATGTCGGTGAGTAATTTGAACGATGACGGCACTTGAGAAATGTTTTAGGTCCGATTTCCTTAGGGCAAAGATTCAAGAAAAAATACGGTCCAAAATGTTCATCATTATTTTGTTTTTCAGACGCCGTAGACAAAGTGGCCGACAGATTGCTCGGTCCATTCAACATAGCTATGGTGGTCGAACCTATAGACATCAAAATTTCTGAAGCCATAATGAGCTTCCAAGAGCACAACCGCGAGATCTCACAGAAGATATTCACGGGGTGCGGCAAGCCAGTGCTGGGGGGCGGGGGCGGGGCGGGCCCATTCTTCGCGCCCGGTGGCAAGACGCGCCGCTCCGTCCGCGCCATCCCAGACTTCGACTGGCCCCAGAAAGGCAATGATGTAGACGACTTCGAGATCGAAGCTTCATTCGAAAGCCTGGTAAACGAGGACCCTTCTCTAGTCAGTTTACGGACCCCTGAAGGCATCCGCAAAGCTACAGAAGACATGGCCGAACAGGCGAAGTTGAGAGACAGATTCTTGCAGTACATGCGAGGGAATATAGACCTTCAGGAGTATGAGGAGCATGAGAGGAAGCGCCGTGATGCGGACCCGGAGCCCGCGGCCGCCGGCGCGATGGATATCGACTTCAAGTCGTACGATTTTGATGAGAAGAAGGGACCGAAGAAGAAGAAGCCTTCTGCGAAAAGCGAAGAAAGTCGCGGTAAGTTGATCCACATGTTGTTACTTAGCAAGACTAGGTTTATGATGCGAAAAGTATATAGTAGGCCTATAGTAGTTTATTGCTCACCGATTGAAACAATTGTCTTCGTATCAGGCAGTCATGCGACCATACAATCGATCTAATCCATACCAATTATTTCCGACAGGATCAGATTGGGGCGGGCCGGCGCTAGAGAAGCTAGTCCGCGAGACACGAGTGCGCATGCGCAACACGCGGCGCTACTGGAACCACTTGCCCGCGCTACTGTGCACCTCTACCAGTGTCACCAGCTCGCCCTGCTTTAATGGAACTGATGTTGCAAGGTATGAAGAAAATACTTCTTGGTTACTCGAGATTCCCAAGTCCCACGAATAAGGATGATTTTTGTCTCATTAGTTGAGGCTTTGTAGATAAAAGTCGTATGGATATACCATTCAGTTGGAACTCTACTATTTGGCGCCCAGCATGGGACCAAAATATTCTTTGATCAAACTGAATATACTGACAATGACATCAACAGCAACCACACCAAACTACTTTAAACGTTGCTACTTTGTTTCATTCGTTCAATTTGGCGCCCAACTTGGGACAAATATGTTTTAAGATCAAGCTGATCTTTCGTGTCATGTCATATCATAACCAAATATAATTTAATCTCTTATTTGTAATTATATCTAGCAACAAACGGAACCTTATTTATTTATTTTGTGTAATTCTAAGTTTACTCCAAAATAAGGCGCCCACCGTGGGACAAAATTAATCCAGAATTAAACTACCCTCGTTTTATTAAACCTCCAGCTACACACTAAACCCGGCCAGCGAAGGTACAGCCGGGCTCGCCAGCAACCCGGAGGTGCGCGGCGCCGCCAGCCCCTCGGCGGCTGCCAGTGTGGCCACACAAGCTGAGTCATTAAGGACGCTGACCGCGAGGCTGAAAGATGCTTATAATGGAGTCGAAGTGCAGTGGTTGGATACTGAAGGGAGGGGTGAGTTATATCTCTTTAGTTCTTTTTGAACCTGAGTTTAAGTTTCTGGTTGTGACCGAGTTTCTCTGTAATCTCTAGTATTTAAACAACAATCGATATTTTCTTTGCATGATTTTGATGTGCAAATAGAATTAAGTTAACACGGTTGAACATTCATGAGCGAGTTCTGTATAAGGTACATAAAATTGTAAAACATAATAAACTTATTTCGGGTGCTTTTAAAAGCATCGATACTACTAGTCTTAAGTTACTTTTATCTATTTGTCTGTCTGTTACCTTTTCTCATCTATACGGCTGAACTGAGACTGAAGAAACTTGGCACAAGGGCTGGTTTCCTGGCAATGACATACTTTCTACCGGGAGTATGCTTTCGTGGAATTATTTCAGACTTTCACGTTGGCCTACGCTGCCGCTGGTTGAAGCTAGTTAAGAAATAACCCACGTCCATCCCACCTTACCACGACCATGACAAATTATTTTACAAATCAAATCACTTTTTACCAGGACATTAATAGCTACAATACGAAACAAAAAGCCAAGCAAAGGAGTTCAACAACACAAGAAGACTAATGAACCTGTTTTATTAATTTACAGACTTGGTAGCAGTAGCGAGTTCGTTCGGGCGCGAGACCATAGAGGATGTGGAGTCGGGCTCAGGGTCTGGAGACTGGGGCACTGACGGAGGTCTGCCGGATGATGATGAGGACAGGCTCAACGGTTATGATACAGGTATGTGTTTGATACTTGCCGTTTTGATGGGTTTAATATTTCAATAGACTTTTGGATTTTGAGGTTAGTTAGAACAAAGTTTTGGGTTTGACGTTCATGTACAATTTAAACAAGAAATAGAACTAAATATACAGAAGGAGCCTTTTTATAAAAATCTCTTAGCTGTTTATCAGATTACATAATAATTCTAGAACATTTGAATTCAACATTTAATGTCACCACCAAGCAGCGTCGAGAAAAAAAAGGGTAAAATACATAAAATAGCAACAAATGACTAACAGTTAACAACTCAAAAGCCTCGCCTATCTCTATGAACGTTTTTTTTTTTTAATGTAACCCTAATTTCCAGGCTCAGGCGACAGCCCACCAGACGTAGACGAGGAACCAACGGAACGCGAGCCCGACGTGGTCCCTCAACGGCCCGTCACCGAGGCACCCTTCGTGCCCAGCATCGTGGACACACCAGGGACCAACAACGTCAACGTGCGCGGCCGCGCCGGCGACGAGACCGCGGGTGACGTCATCGTTACCGACGACACAGAGCGCACAGAGGACTCGCCGCGCCCGCAGGACGTGCCCGCGCGGGAGCCGCCCGCGGCCGGCTCAGCCGACCGACCCTCTCTACAGAAAGCACTGTTCACATACGCCCTCCCCGTCGTATGCGCGTGGTTCGGCACCATAGTCACCGACCTATTCTAAAAATCGAATGTTTTATTCATAAGGGATCAACAAAGTGTACAGAAATCGTTTGGTTTGTATATAACCTAGTCAGTGAGCGACAAAGAATGTGTTATAGCGCAAACGCGCTACTGTGATAAAAAGTGGACAGGTTATACTCGGGATGTTACGGAACGGAAACAACAGACAATGACTATCAACAAATCTATACACGGAGCATTGTGTAGTGAGTTAATTTATTATTTTACTCAAATTTTAATATTCAGTTACAACCCTTATTCGAAGTGAACGACAATAAATGGGGAGTATTTTTTATTCTGGCAATCAAATATGGCATTATATTTTTTAATTTAGCAAAAATCGAAATCAGCCAAATTATGTATTTATTAAATGATCTTTTTTCGTGTAAATAATTTGTAAATTATAATGAGGTAGATAGTGAATGTATGTTTTATTTTACAGTAAGTTGTAATGTTTGTACGATGCTGTATAATCTGTGGGTTGGCGCCAAAAACTTTACAGTGACATTTTATAATTTAGACCTTGGAACTGAATGCCTTATTTCCTCTTTTGTTGATTATATTTCAATCGATATAATTATGTACTTCACCTACCTTCTTATCGACGAAAATGTTTAAAGCGCTCGATGATATTCATATTTGGCACCAAACGACAGATTAGCAAGAACTAAAAAAAACACGTCTAAAAATGTACATAAAACTTAGTCATAATTCTAAAATTAAGTTTATAGACTGATTTGCTTTCGATTTATATTTTTTACATGCAATATATTATTATTTCATTCGGACTAAGATAAATACTAATCATTTAACCGACTGATCTAATGATAATTTCAATTATATTTTTTTATTACAATAATAATGATATTTTTTGTTAAAATATTTATCTTTATTTTCGATTTTGGCTTCAGCTTTACTGTGCTAAGTATAGAATTTAGTTTGCAATTTAATGTCGCAGGCAATGTTATAAATTAGGCAAATTGTGAAACGACCGATTGATTGCAAATTGAATATTTTTTACGCTAGATAAGTCACACCAGTGTATAATATTCTAAGTGTTATTTCTTTTTATACGTAATGTGGCGTCGTATATTATATGTAGATATGTCATATAATTATGTCGCAGCTGGTAAAAGAAATACCTTTTTTTTTGTAAAATACTCATTTATGGGTAATTTTTGTATAAGCTTGTGTTCACAAACGAATAGAAAGGTTTTGAATGTCGACGTTTGGCTAAAATCTAAGTCATTTTAATATTACGTAAATCAGTTCCATATGTTTTAGTGTGTTAGACGGCTGCGACGGTAACGCACAATTAATAATTTTTTAATATTTGAACAAGCAGAGGAAGGTCTTGTGTAATAGAAAGTGTACAATTTTACACGTTTTCAACTAATTTGAAATAATAAAAAATATTTTTAAAAGTAGTCTTGTTTTTAATTTTATGATCTTGACCTATACCTTCCTTTGTGCTTTTTATGAAGTGAAACTTCAACCCGTAGGTCACGCATTAGGTCATTTGATTTAAAAACAATAGTCAATGAAAATAAATGCATTTACGGGGCTATAAAATTTGTATTTCAATTGAAAAGTAAAAGATTAAGTTAATTATTTATAATTTTCAGTAAAATTAATTTTAAAAAATGCAATATAAACTTTATACCCCTCAAAAAAAAAGTAAATAATACTAAAAAATGACATCAATACTAAACGTATACCGAGAGTAAAACAAGAAAGTACGGGGACCAAACTATAAGGTATCGCTATGTGCCATCTATTTAAGATTATAATTTAGCGCACAAATACTGCCACGCTTAACGACCCGTGTTTTATTTCAATTTGTATGTACGTGTGTCAGGCGACTAGTCGCAGTTTGAATATTTTACGGAGAGTAAGAAAAATTGGACGAGGAAATTAAATTATTATGTTTACGAACAGTCTCATGGTAAATTAACTAGTGAAACTCGACATAGGGGACAGCAGTCGGTAATATCACTATATAAACTAAACTGTATATCTAATAACAATTATAGTTTAGAAAAATAAAATCCTGGGGCAAGTCAAATCTCAAACAAAGAAAATGTTTAGCTTAGCCTATTCCATATTGAATGACATGAAGTGATCACAATTTCAAGAGAATAATAGAAGCCCAACAATAATATCTTGTTAAGAATTCCTTTGTTTTAGTATTCCTATGTTGTAGTCAAGACATGCAGAACACATAATAGATTTGATATTTGAGTAGAGGGATAGAAGATTGTTTTACCATAGGTGCGAAAGAGATTTATTTCAAGTCCTTTTCATACTTGCTAGTAAACCAATGTTGTGTCCCGCTATCAAATGAGAGTTCTTTGATTGTCACGAATATTCAAGAGCCAATTTGGTGAAATCAGCAGTGAATTGGCACGCAACATGTAAAAAACTCTATGTAAAATATTGAACTGCCGCTCTATGTAATGTAAATAATCATGTTTAACGTTAGTTACTGGAGATATAAAGATCTTAATTAATTGACGCGTCTGCCTCACGGGTGATTGCCTACAAACAGAGTCTATTTCCATTGCAAGTGTTAATATTTGCATGTAAGTCATTTACATACATGAAGCGTAACTCCAACTGTTGTATGAAAAAGGGCTCTATACCAGAGCAAAAAAGTACACTTTCGGTTGTAGCAACCAACGGTGAAGCCGACCGTACTAAATGTTGCTAGAAAGTTGTAGTTTTTATACAGTGTCATGAATTATTGTGTAACAGGGTACCGATATGAATAATTGCATGTATCTATTGTACGTATAACGAACTCATTAAGAAGTACGATTTATTAATCGCAACATATGAACAATGATTTCCGCGGACATGTTTGACCATGCGCGAAAACGAATGTCAAGAAAAACTTGAATAAAAACAATAGAATTTAATTTACCCACTCAACGGATACGATTTGTAACAAAAACGTCATGAAAATGGAGCGACGCCTATATGTTACTGCGAAAGTAAAAGTAACTGTTTGCGGAGCGTATTGTTTGGTATCAAACTTAATTACTGGAACGAGGAATGCTTTTATTAAATTCTAGTTTTATTGGCGGTATCATTTACTTGCATATATCATTCTATGTTCATTTTTAATTGTCTCTCTTGGTCAGACGTTTTACGACGATACCATTTGTCTGTTTTGACTGCGACATACAGGTGTCATGCATGTCTGCGGGCATTAAAGTTTTTACCATCGTTATAATGAATTGATTTGAATTAATAAACTGCGGAAAGTATCCATAAATCTTTCGACCTAAAATGGATGAATTTTCTATATCTGACTTCACTTATATGAATGAAGAGTGAATATTTTGATATTTTCTTCAGTTTATTGATTAAAAGAAAACTTATTATTAGTTTTTGTACTTTCTGAACCATATCGGACTTATTGTAATTAATGTTACATCTGTGTTTTTAAATCAATGGGAATTATTTGCGATTTGCACTCAAGTCAATTAATTTAAAGAAAATTGGAGATATTCTCAAATCACTGTCACATTTTATCCTTTGTCATATTTTATGTGTTTATAACTCGACTGGAACTGACAATTATTTTTCTCATTTCAAATGGTGAATATTTCATAGTTCAATTTTTCATTCCAATTTTTTTTATTATTTTTAAGCCGTACAATATTTTCAGATCGTAATACACTCTCATTGGTTTGAAAACCTTACACAAGTCACACGTCAACTGGGAAAAAATCTAGTCAGAACTTCTTTTAAAACGGTGCTGTGTTCGCGAATTAGCAAAATATACTACTGCGGCTTTTTCCCATCAGATGTGTGGCTGTACCTACTTAAATAAGTATTGTATGAGCGGCTATCTTGGGTATTATTTTAATTAAGAAGCGATATTCGTCCTGTATAGTTTCGTCTCTATCTAGTATAGGACCAGAAATTATTACTTTCACTTCTATTATTAGAATTTGGAAATCCCATAATCTTACACGTTTTAGTGAAATAAGGATGGCAATATTCGACTAGTATAGTTCTATCTCTTTCTTGATTACGAACAGTCATACCTTACGATATAAGGACAGGTTTTGTATGTGAGTGTTTTATAGGGATTTTTTAATTAGATGAAATTCTAGGCATTATCTTTTTGTTTCAAACACCATTGCAATCCAGTTTCATAACTACATCCAAACTTTCGCGTTTTTAATATTAATTTCTATTTCGGCATCAAATCTGAAATACAGTTTATTGCATTTTAAACCCTATTCTTGAGGATACAGATTTCATTTTTGAATGTCAGAATCGGCACTCGCTGAAGAGAAATTGACCGAGTATTTAGTTTATTTGTTTAATTAAAATAATACCCAATATTGGTGCGTTCACTGAGTGAATCATAGTGAAATGTGAGCTAGGACGAGTGTGTAGACTAATAATTTTTATAAAGATATATTATTATGTAGATTTATAACGTGTACATACAATAAAAATGATAACATGTGTAATGAGGCTGTTTCATTTCTTTCTAACTTTCCCATTTAAAAATTCTAAATTCAAAGAGAGTGAGAGAGACTTCTTTTCAGAGGATCAAAATGAAAAACTGTTATAAGTATTAAAATTAATGTTGTATTCTTATAAACATATGTATGATATTTACAAATATACCGAGTTTAAATCTTAAGACGTTTACAATATATTTATACAGTACCATGACGATTTAAAATCAACATAGATCACTATTAATTTATTTTCAATTGAGGGATATACAATTAAATTAAATTAAAAAAAAACTCTTAACTAACTAAAACTAAAAACGCCTTTGCCTTTTGGGCTCATTACCAGTGGCTAGCGATGCGGACGAATTTTTCGACGCCATATGTTAGTTTTATTTTTAGTTTTAGTTACATAGATCACTATTTGAAGTTCAATATTATTTGGAAACCATTTTATTATTCGTGATGGGTTTGCTCTTGACTCAATTCTAGGTCAGAGATGCCAGAGACAAATTCTACGATGAACGAGCTTATCTTATGGTTCAAAAGATTTTAGTCAGTGAGAGACAATATTTAAACAAAATGTTCAAGACCAGGAATAGAAGTTTCGACATAGTAGCCGATCGCCTAGCGACCAAAATTCGACAAGTTTACCCTTACACAGTCAATTTCGAACGCGACGCGATCCACGGATCAGGGGCTACTCTCTAACGGCCGAACCCAATAACCTAACTATCACCAGATTTGGCATACTGGAGATAGCAAAACAAATGAAACAATATGAAAATTATATAGGTTTTCTGTTGTTTCATTTGTTTTTCTATCTCCAGTATGTGATAGATAGGATATTGGTTTCGGCCGTAAACCTCCAAAGTTGGCCTTAGTTGCGGGCGTTTTCTACTCCGTGTCACATAATCACTAAGAATTAATGACAATACGATGTGACAGTTACTGTGAAATCATCTTGTCATTCATATTATTAGTTCCCGAACTAATTAGTTCGGGTTTGGGACTAATCGTAAGTCCGTAGGTGATACGAATTAGAAAGCGCTCGCAACTAAGGCCGAAACTACGGACGTAGATCGCGTTCGAAATTGACTGTGTAGAATTGCCTTATTGAATTTCAGTCGCTAGGCGTTCGGTAACTATTTCGAGACTTCCCACCCCTGAAATCTTTATTATCGTCTGTTCCGCAAAAAGTGTCTTCACTAATGTCGAATTGCAAATAAATAAAGGAAACTTCAAATCGAGACTTAACGTTTAGGGGACTGATTTACTATACTTCTCTTGCATTTTAAAAACAACCCAAAAATGCCAATAATTGATATAAAACCACCAAGTACAAAGAATACATTTATCCTTACTTTAAATCACAGTACACTCAACTCCCAACCTTACTGCATGCACCACAAGGTCTAGTTCGCGTTAACCGTCACTTTCGGTGTCACTATCGTCGGATCCGCTGTCGGAGCCGGTCTCGTAGTCGTCGGAGTCAGATCCAAGCCAGTCGGGCAGTGATGGCTGCTCTATTAGTGTCTTCCATTCGTTAAGTTTGTGTAAATCTATGAAAATAAACGAAATGCATGTTATCTCACAATTTATCTTACCTCTGTCAGCAAACAAAAAGCAACCTTATTCTAACTAGAATAATGATCCTTACTATGCAAAATTAGAGGTAAAGTAACTGTAGTAATTTTTTTCAGCTGATTTTTCTATAAGTCAAAAATTTAATGCAAGTCAAGTGAGTGACGATCGGCTGTTCCTAATAAACTTAGTTCAACCAGTGGTTTTGGCGATTTGACAGTAAATACTAGCAACGCAATGAGTGTAGTAGTGTATGACAGATCAGATCTGATGTGAGCTTCTTGTTTTAAACTTTCACCGTCGGGTATTTTTACTGTTTATGAGATATATATTTAGAATCGTATAAATAATGGAATCATCAAAGTATTTTGATCGATAAAAAACTGACATAATTATCTATCTTGTCACAAAATGACGAATACACTTAAGGGCGGCGAAAACCTGGTTTTACAAGCAAAATTTCCATATACAGTCGTACTAGTAAAAACCATTCCTCTCCTTTGATTTCAGATACAAACTCTACAAAACGCCACTCACCTAAACTATACATATCCGACAGATAGAACTGTTTGTCGTCCTTCTCCAGCACGCCACCATACACATACAGCGTGGAGCGCTGCACCGCCATCATGGCGGACATGCGGGCCCCCGGGCCGCCGCGCGGGGCCCCGGCTGCGGGGGCCCCGGCCGCGGGCGCCCCGCTAGAGGGGGCCGGCGCGCCGCCCAGCTTCATCGTGAATACTGAGTCGGTTACCACTGTAAATAAGGTTGATAAGTTCGATAAAAAAAAACAATGTAGGTTATCCATCGGTTTGGACAATTCGGTATTTTCCTGTTCTAATCGAATTGGTCCATCAGATAGATTTAAAAAAAATATTGGGCACGGCTTTTTCTTTTTTCACGAAAACAAAAATTTAAGACAAATACAGTGCGTTGAAAACTCGCATGACGTCACGTTTTAGTACACTTTCCATAAAACGTGATGTCACCAGCAAGAATTATTATCGTTTTGAAATGGCAAAAGTTATGTGTTATTATGAAAGAAACAAAATATTTGAAAACTTGTGTGTCTCGACTTCAGTGTGTCTCGAGTGACTGCACTGATTTGCACAAATACTTGTGTTCTACGCGGATGTAGCTGCCAACGTAGTAAAATCTACATCGCAACAAAAATAACCGCAACGCCAATAATCGGTATCAGAGCTTACCGTGCGATTTGAACATATACAACAGTGCGAATATTAACTATTGGGCAGTTGCCCGCCAGACACAACAACCGCCTGGTCGGAGGATCCTCCCTTTCCAGTGGTGGTTTGCGGGACTTTAACTCTCTGTACCGCATACCTCTATATTTTGTCTACTATAAAAGTATTCTGATTGACTGTCTCCGTGGAGTGCACCGATTAGAAGCTTAAATGTTAAAAATTACCAAAAATTATGAAGTTATCTGAGCACCACACAGCTAGCACAGGTCTTTCGAGGTTTAAATTGGGTGGACACTACTGGGATCTGTTCTGATAACCACCCAAAAAATCAGGCAGTGCAATTTACTGCAAACTAACGCTAGCCTATCTCAGCCTCTAATGACAAATACTTTTGCTCTACGCGTATAATTTAGCTACAATCATCTTGAGCGCTGACCTTAACCTGCGCAAAAGTGAGTTATTGGGTCCCTTCGGTGGTATGAAGTGAGGCGCAGAGGCGCGGGGGCGGGGAAAGTGCAGTGATTGGCCCGTAGCGCATCGCGCGTCATAGCCGTCACTCGGGATTTGTTCTTCACTCTTGTTGCGCGTACCTCACGACGACGATTTATTTGTCATAAGTGTACGATGCGCAAAGCGATCCCCACTCTTCCGCCGAGCGCTCAAGAACCGTGCCGGTATATGTACCCTTCGTTGAGACCAGTACCTGTGACAGTCTCCTCCTCTTTCACATCCATGGGTTCCTCTGGGGATGCTGCCTGCGTCGTCTGCTGTTCGCACTTTAGCGTCACGTTGTGCCACTTGGCTGTCTCCAAGTCCAGCAGCTGAAGGTCATCGCTCATCTCTCCGCGGAGCTCTTCGTCGGTCTCTTCCACGTCCTGTTGACAAGATTTTATATGAATACGTGGTTTTTATATATCAACGGAATACGTACAGGACACAGATGTCTTGTCTCTCAGTCCAAGTGTTGCATGTGTGAGCGGACACACGATTTATGCCTGGAGTCATATTGTTTGATTATTTTTTTTTTATACTTCAGTTTTTCTGCTTTTGGTGGCATAATCGAGGGTGCTAGTTAACAATTGGAAAATTATTGTTAATTACTGTGCACACTATAGTATAAATTCAAGTATTTCAACTTCACAGAGATGTGTTGCTGGAGATTTTGTTACGCCATTTCAATTAATAATTTCTGCGTACAAGCTATAGCAATATGAAGTGGACTTTTATGTAAAGCTTATACGATCAAAAAGTGTTGGCTCTCTCAGGCAGCGGGAACGAAGTTAGCGGAAGCAGATCGGCGGCGGCGGCGCACATCCGGTCACGAAGCCAGCGGGCAGATCGCGTGACGCTAGTGCGGCGTAGTGAGGTGTTATGAGAAATGAGTGTCTTGTTTGCGAACAAAATGTGTAAACAGCAGCAAAAACATTTTTTTGATACAAATCTTGAAACGCATTTCGAGACGTCGGTCGTTAAAAAGCAAAAAATAAAATTTACAATAGTACGTCACTGCAGACGCACGGCCACCGCTAGACGCGCGCCAGTCGCTCGTACGGCGCCGCTGCCTTTGTAGCCCGTTCCATATAAATGTATTTGAACGCGCCGCTGCCCGCGCCTCCGCCGCTGCCGCCCCGCGCCCGCTGACTTCGTGGCCGCGGCCTCAGTCTCAGCATTTTAACGTACGATGAACTTAGAGCTTTCTAGACTTCGCTTAACGACTTTTTAATTCTGTGTACCGGTATCTAAGTACAAGGACATTTGACAAGCCGCCGCCTGCGCCACTTCCAGCCGCCGCCGGTCCTGAGCGCCATGCGGAACAGGTCCATGTGTATGGGTACGTCTGCCCACCCTAAACCATCTCAAGCCCACTTACACCAAGACGAATTGGTAGTGGCAATGTTATTGGTCACTCAAAGTTGTTGCACTCTGGTGTCAGCCACACGAAGAATAAGAAGAAGACACCACGACGGCCTTAAAGCCTTGTAAACTTCGCTGTTCTGTGTACCGGTATCTAAGTACACTTACACTGACTCCACCGAACACATATCCCCTGTTGCTATGCACGTTGACGGCAGCCGCCTGTCCGGCCCGCGCAGGCGGCGCTAGGGCTCCGCCCGCCTGGGAGCGCCACGTCCAGCCGCCGCCTGTCTTCAGCGTCAGGCGGAACAGGTCCGTGTGTGTATGGGTACGTTCCGTGCGGCCTTCCCGCACGCGGGAGAAGCCGCCGTAGATTAGGAGCTGGGGAAGAAAAGCTTAATTAGTATTTATTACCAATATTGTAAAGGAACGGGGAGCTTCTTCAAGATTTATAGAGAGCTATAGACAATTTTAACCAACACTTCGTGGCCAAAAAGTCTGGTTTTAGAATGCTGACCAAGCAAAGATCATAACATTCTTGAAACAAGTTTATTTTCTTAAGCTTTACTTAATATACAGAAGAGTATAATATATATTTTTTCAATATTCATAAAATGTTTGATTACTCTCTGACCTGGTGGTACGCCATAATAATGATACCTACTATTGAACACACCTGCTTCAAAATAACATAATTATGCTAAGTTTTCCTTGAAGTCAGGTGATTTCAACCGTCATAAGTAGGTACATATTACTTTGAAATTACTGCCAGTTATGCCTAGCTAGGCTCGCATCTAAAAAGCTCTTTATTTTTAAAGTCATAAGGTTCATAATACTCACTGAATCACTGCCAGCCGGTAACATAACACAGGCCGACCGGGCACTGGGTCCTCTACCACTGGGCGCTAGTTTAGTCCACGTCCGCGTGTCCAGACAGAAGGTGTACACATCGTCGAAGTAGCGACACTCGCGTCCGTCGTCCGCGTAGCCACCGAACACGATGATGTTCCGTCCGAGGAGGCACATGCGGTGGCCTGAGCGCGGGGAGGGACCGTTTGGGGCTACCACCTGAGAAGAAAGGGAATGCTGTAGATAGGCTTAGGTTTAAAATCTATACTAATAGTATGCGCTAATTTTAGGGACTGGTTCGATTTGACAAGTTCTTTTATAATAGCCCAAAAAATTGTTTGTTGGATAGCCTATTTATCGAGGAAGGCAATAGCTTTCTTATCCTAATATATTAAATTCTTCAGTACTGACTGATCGAGTGACTTAGTGACTGGACACGACAACGGACAGCCGAAACGACTGGTCGTAGAAAGCTAAAATTTTGCATGCACTTTTCTTGCAGGGGAGCATTAAGAAAGGATTTTCCAAAAAAAAACGAAAAACAGGCTATGCGCGTACAAAGTTGTGGGCAGAAGCTAGTACATCTATATATTATATCATCACGCTAAAACCAATAGACGATTGATGAAACATCATCAGCTATATATATCAGCACGCTACAACCAATAGATGATTGATGAAACATCATCAGCTACATTTAACATCACGCTTAAACCAATAGACGATTGATGAAACAACATCAGCTATATATATCATCACGCTAAAACCAATAGATGATTGATGAAACATCATCAGCTATATATATCATCACGCTACAACCAATAGATGATTGATGAAACATCATC
Source organism: Ceramica pisi (assembly GCA_963859965.1). Taxonomy (NCBI): domain Eukaryota; kingdom Metazoa; phylum Arthropoda; class Insecta; order Lepidoptera; family Noctuidae; genus Ceramica; species Ceramica pisi. The sequence goes on from OY982530.1 coordinate 5,300,954, forward strand.
AGCTATATATATCATCACGCTAAAACCAATAGATGATTGATGAAACATCATCAGCTATATATATCATCACGCTAAAACCAATAGATGATTGATAAAACATCATCAGCTACATATAACATCACGCTAAAACCAATAGACGATTGATGAAACAACATCAGCTATATATATCATCACGCTAAAACCAATAGATGATTGATGAAACATCATCAGCTATATATATCATCACGCTACAACCAATAGATGATTGATGAAACATCATCAGCTATATATATCATCACGCTAAAACCAATAGATGATTGATGAAACATCATCAGCTATATATATCATCACGCTAAAACCAATAGATGATTGATAAAACATCATCAGCTACATATAACATCACGCTAAAACCAATAGACGATTGATGAAACAACATCAGCTATATATATCATCACGCTAAAACCAATAGATGATTGATGAAACATCATCAGCTATATATATCATCACGCTAAAACCAATAGATGATTGATGAAACATCATCAGCTATATATATCATCACGCTAAAACCAATAGATGATTGATGAAACATCATCAGCTATATATATCATCACGCTAAAACCAATAGATGATTGATGAAACATCATCAGCTATATATATCATCACGCTAAAACCAATAGATGATTGATAAAACATCATCAGCTACATATAACATCACGCTAAAACCAATAGACGATTGATGAAACAACATCAGCTATATATATCATCACGCTAAAACCAATAGACGATTGATGAAACAACATCAGCTATATATAACATCACGCTAAAACCAATAGATGATTGATGAAACATCATCAGCTATATATAACATCACGCTAAAACCAATAGACGATTGATGAAACAACATCAGCTAACTATATCATCACGCTAAAACCAATAGATGATTGATGAAACATCATCAGCTATATATAACATCACGCTAAAACCAATAGATGATTGATGAAACATCATCAGCTATATATAACATCACGCTAAAACCAATAGATGATTGATGAAACATCATCAGCTATGTATGACCTCACGCTAAAACCAATAGATTATTGATGAAACATCATCATCTATATCTAAAACCAATAGACGATTGATGAAACATCATCAGCTTTATATAACATCACGCTAAAACCAATAGATGATTGATGAAACATGTGACGCAAACGAAGTTGTGAGGGTCAGCTAGTGTAGAAGAATAAGCGACTATGCGTGGCTGCCTGTTTAGACCGTGGGCTTGCCTGTTGGCTTTGCAAAGCGTTATCTACGTCACTCATACCTGTGTGACATTACTCTCTTTTCAAGGGTGTTAACACACTTATCGATTAATTTTGTCGATCGATGACATTAATCGTCGATCGATCGAAGTTGTAACAACCCTAAAGTTTGATGTGTCGTGGTAAGGATAAGGTCAAGGACAGAATTAAACTTTTACACAGATTGTATAAGAACAGCAAAAGGTGTACCTTTTCCCATTTCTTCTCGGCTAGTGAGAAGCACCACAGATCCTTGTAGTGATGGAACTGTGTTTCTGACGGACTTGTGAATTCGCCTCCAAACACCCATAGTTCACCTCTGTAGAAAAAGCATAATAATCATTCAATTTTCTTTCATTCATAATTAATATTATCCACCAATTCGCACTAAGCGTTTCCAAACGTCTTTCAGAATGCGCATAGCAAAAGAGTGGAACTCTCTGCCTGCGTCTGTTTTTCCGAACGCACAACCCTAATCTTTTCAAAGTTAGAGTGGACAGGCTACTTCTGGGTAAGCTCGCTCCATCGTAGACTTTGGCTCTGTCATCTCTGACCTAGACTAGAGTCAAGAGCAAACCCATTTCAAATAAAAAAAATAGTAGACCAAAAATTAGGCAGAGACTGTCTGTGAGAATTTATAGATATCAGCAGTATTATGGCATTATATTTTTTATATCTTTTTATTGAGTTATACTCCTAAAAAAATGAGACAAAGATATTTCAAGGCCTCGGTTTCAGAGCTAATTAAAAGCCTATGTTAGTTGGTGTGTTCATCCTTTTTTGTAATGATGTTGAAACCAATGCGAATGTGTTAAAACTCTGATTGCTGACTGAAATGGTGTTACAATACCATTTCAGTTTGAGGCAAAACCAACAGGCCACCACCCCATTAGAGTTTTGTTTGAGTGCCAATATTTACTTAATTTGAGTTTTGTTTGAGTGTCACCATTTGATTTGAGATTTGTTTGAGTGTCATTTGAGTTTTAACACATTGACATAGGGTTTAAATTGCATTGCTTGACACATCTTGCTAAAATTGAACAACTTTAGGCACTTGTCTCACCGCCGGCGATCAGCGAATAGCGAGTGAAAAGTTTCGATCGTTTAAGAGCGTGTATTCCGTCCACTAGCGCCGCCAATCGTTTTTTATTATTTGTGGTAAATTTAAGACACGTAGATAAAAAACCGCTCGTAGTGCACTGAAGAAATGTATTTATTATGTTTTGAGAGTTAAGTTTTGTACTTTAGAACATAAATAGTTGCCAAAGTCGATATTTTTGCTAAAAGTGGCCACTTTTAGCATTAATTGCCGTTTTGGCTATTTAGCCATGAGTTATGTATTAAAAATAGCTGTCAAAAAATAATAGATACATTTCTTTAGTGCACTACAGAGCGGTTTTTTATCTACGTGTCTTAAATTTACCACAATTAATAAAAAACGATTGGCGGCGCTAGTGGACGGAATACACACTCTTAAGCGAATGCTTTTGTGCGACGGGCTTTTACTCGCAATACTCGCTCCGGGCCGCACTATAGGTACAAATTACCGCTGGTTGGTGAGTCCTGACCGCCAAGCGAGCATCGCCGAGCGACTATCGCTGATCGAGTTCAATCTCTGATAGCTCTTGTCGCTGCGATAAACTTGAAGTAAGAGCCGCTCGCCGCCAGTCAGCCAGCTATCGACTGAATGTATGTGTCTCTTTTACTCACACGACATCTATATCTTTTGTCCCTTACCTCAGCGAGCAAATAGTCGAAAGCTAATCGCATCCTCGCCGGCGCGGCGGTTAGACAAATGCCATAACAATGATATCATACTTGTTAGCAGGAGTAGCAACGGCTTGGTGAGCACTTCGTGGTGGCGGTGCACCGGGGGCCTTCAGCCTTTTCCATGAGTTGTTGACTGGGTTGAAGAACAATAGTTCATTGTACACTTCTGTCTATAAAAAAAACATATACGTTACTTTATTTTTACGGATAGTACAGTTGGAACTAACCAATAAAAATGTGATTTGCGAGTTGTATGTTTTCATCAATTCTTTCTGCAACAAAATATATTTTCAACAGAACCTTGATGTAGTGAGAGAGATTGGCAAAGATGTTCATATGTGTTATTTATTTGGTAAGACACTAGCAGCTAATTTATTTGATGCAATGTGTGTTGTGTTGAGTTGTTGATAAGTGTGTGTGTGTGCGTGCGTATACTGAGATATCTAGGCTTACAGTACGAATAATCTAAGTTTACCCATGCGAATTACGTCGCAATCGATTGCGCAGGATGTCAATTTGACAAGAAACATAGAAAAGCGCATGCGCGGGTACGTCGCGTATGCAGTCTCAGTCACTCGTATACGTTTGATGCATACTTGTGCCTCGCTTCCTCAATGCAATACGACTGTTGGTGCGAAAAGTGTTAAACGTTGTTTTTGTTTTAATTCATTATTCTGGTTTTTTCTTACTGTTTGACTTGTATTTTGTGTTTTCTTGTAGTGTATGTGTTTGTTGTGTTACTTTGTGATCGTGTTATTGTTATTGCATGCATTTTTTCAAAATTCAAATATAACACGTACACAAAAAAAACATAATCTACGAACGTAACACTTTTCTACGCGATGGGACCTGCGCGGTCGTCACTAACAGCCAACTTCGCATGGGTAAAGTTAGAATATTCGTACTTTAACTTACCTTCTGCCCATTATGATATTCTCCACCAAACACAATGAGCTCATTGTTAGTAGGGTGTGGTGTGAGCGAGGCGTAAGCCCTCGGTGACGGTGGCCCTAGCAGAGTCTTCTCTGAAGCTGCAGAGCGCTTGGATTCCTCTTTCTCAATCTCTGCTAGAACTTTAGCAATGTCTTCCTGAAAACAATTATGATTTTCTTTTACAGGTATCACACTTGTATTTACTGCAGAGCTAGAGTATGTATATCTACATACAGCATCCACATTCTTTTACTTATTTTTAAGTCTCATACACTCACTAGGGAGTAATTATTTGCGATCAACCAAGCACAAGACTTCATGCTGCTACTTAGAAATATAGATAAGGGCTAGGCCGCAGGATGGCGGTTTTTAATCGTGTGGTTTTGTGAGTCAAGGAAACTAAACCAAGTGGCCTCAATTGGGAATATGCGTGAAAAAAGGATTTATTATCTAAACAGTTTATCTAAAAGTATGTAACAGTGAAAATAGAATCAAAATTTGCTCGAAAAAACGCTGTTTTATCTTTATGGCAGCTGTATAAGCATTATGGACTTTGACGTCAAAGTCCATATCGGACTTCTCTTTCTAAATTTTTATATACTTTTTATCTTCAAAACTTTTTAACTTTTTAGCTTTATAACTTCATTGGTGATGAAGATATTTAAAAATATTTCATGATTGTTTACTAGAGCTAATAAGTAGATATTACATTTTGCAAATAAAAAAAATTGCATGCGTATTCCCTAATGCGGTTTTTTCCCGTCACTTATTCCAGTGCTGCTTGCGTTAAAAGTTATAGAGTAGTAACTTTCTCTTAACTTTTAGCGTAGTTAATTTTCTTTTTGTCTCAAAAATATCGTTATTTTTTTATTCAATACCAAGCTGATGGAAAGTTCAATTTGATAATACTTTAGCCGCAAATCGAACCTATGATTTTTGAACTCAAATAAAAATCACTTCAAAAACTGAACAACAGCCATTACAGTTACCTATTGAGTACCGACCATTATTACCATATCTTGCCTTGACATTGGCAAACTGAATGTTCGTCAATGGAGCCATAACCTTAAAAAATTGAATTGAAAAATAGATATGCGACAATTTAATTTAGCCCTATAGGTTTTACACTGGTGAGACGAGGCGTGGATTGGATGTGCGAGAATTGAAATTTGTATGTTAAATCTTCAATCTACAACAGGGAATATGCATGAAAAAAGTATTTATGATCTGAACAGTTTATCTAAAAGTATTGGAAAATATAATAGTAACTGTGAAATTAGAATCTAAATTGCTCGAAAAACGAACGAGATACAATTATTTTAAACAAATATATCTGTCCCTCTCGCGAAAACGCTGTTTTCTATGGCAGCTGTATAGTCGTCGTGTAATTTGACGTCACAGTACGAGTTGTGGAGAATCCAACATGAACAATTTTTTTTTTACAGCTAAATGTTTGTGTTATATTTTTAACCGACTTCCCAAAAAGGAGGAGGTTATCAATTTGGTTGTATGTTTTTTTTTTTATGTTTGTTACCTCATAACTCCGAAAATTATGAACCAATTTGAAAAATTCTTATTTTATCTGATTATATATAAATTTTATCAAAATCGGTTACGAACTTTGGATTATAAATCGAAATAGCTGGAATTCGTCTACTTGGATGATGGTTTTATCGACACTTGCAAGGAAAAACATCGTAACTCAGTTTTAGGCAGTTTCAAGTTACAATCATATTCGTGCTGCACAAAGAATTATGTATTTTTTTGCACTCACCCCTGAGTCTAAATTCCTTTACGTGAAGATTTTTTCAGAGTAAAAGCATTGTAAGTGAGAGACAACTGCAGTTAATAAAAGGGTATATTTAGTTACACGTCATCGTCATCATTGCTTAAGCTCACGATTATTAATATAAAATTGTAATACAAGTTACAATTTTGTTCCTGGAAATTATTATTTCTGATTAAATAAGCCTTAACATACTTTGTGCAATTGTATGTCTGAGTTACAATATTCAATGTCATTTACCTTGTGGAAGGTCATTGTAAGTCATAAAATGACCTATAATATACATTTAAATAATAATATAATCCTAAGAAATTGTAGCTATTCCTTTGTTTACTCAAATTTTCATGTTTGGCTGGCATTTAGAATTAACCAAAATCTCAGAGAATTTTTTAAATCTTTGACGCGCTCTCCCCGAAAGTTACTAAATATGAGTTACAATGTTATTCCTTGCAGGTGTCGTTATGTCATCCAAGTAATCGAAATTGCGTATTTTGCTTTTCTGCGATTTTTCACTGGTGTTGTTAGGAGTGGGGTACCACTAAAAAGAGAAAAATAAAAAACTTAAAAAAAAAATACAACCGACTTCAAAACAAAAACACTACAAAGTAAAAAATAACTTTAATTTCGGAAGTTGGTGTCAACTTTAAATTTGTCGGTGGGCATAGAGCGCCTTCTATTAAACTCACTAAACCAGTGAAATATAGTTGTTTTCGATGATGTTTCGACCCCTAATGTCGATGTGAGTTGATCTATGCACTGTTTTTGAGTTAGCCATCGCCGAAAATCATAAAAATAATAGCACGAAAACTTCCACTTTCCCTCAAACTCAAAAGGAAACTCATGGATATGTGCAGTGAGCCTGTATGAAGGGAGGATGAGACAGCAGCACATCTGCTTCTAAGCTGCCCGGTAGTCGCGGATTACAGGGCCAAGTACTTCGGTAACCCAGGTACCCTCTGTGGAATAGTTGGTAACACCAAGGCGTTGCTGGCCTTCCTCGGGGAGCTGAGGTGGATCGAATGACACATTTGTCCCACCTACACGCAAAATACGCGCTTAGTCGTGGAGTTGCGGAAACCAGCCCGATTTACATACATACATACATACATACATACATGGATATGTGCATCCTCCCCACACTCACCTACGGAGCGCAAACGTGGTCATTAACGAAACGTCAAAAGTCCGCACTCAGGGTCTGTCAGCGAGCAATGGAACAAAGTATCCTTGGAGTTAAACTCAAAGACCGTGTCAGAAACAGTTCACTTCATTCCAAAACACAAACCGCAGACATAGGCAACACAGCCGCCAATCTAAAATGGAACTGGGCTGGCCAAATCTGCCGCATGTCGCAAGAGAACTGGGCAAAAGTTACTACCGATTGGATTCTGAGCAACAGGAACCAGCGACGCGGTACGCCCAGGAGGAGATGGCGGGACGAATTAGACTCCTACCTAAAGGATTGGCGGAGTGTGGCCACGGACAGAGAACAGTGGAAGGAAGGAAGGGAGGCCTTTACCCTGCAGTGGGACTGAACAGGCTCATAATAAATAAATAAAAAATCCATTGTGATAGTCACTCAATTTTCAAAATAACGTCACTAAGGGAAAACAAAGGTAATGGCATGGCTACATGAAACAAATTGTATTCTTCAGCCAAAGAGTTCCATTAATAAATGTAATATTTACTTTTTTGATATTGTTCTGTAACTGGCCAAATCTGGATAAATACAAATAGCAGCCCTCGTTATGTACAATGCGATTCAAATGAGAATAGGAACATCAATGACCTCTTCAAATTTAAATAAAAACGTTCAATAGTAGTAAATTAGCTAAATATAATATTTAATCATTTAAAGTCATTATTAGTTTTGTTAAACCAACCCAAATTTTTTTTCACTCAATGTTAATTAAAAAAAAAGTCTTGCTTCGCTCAACCTACCGAATTGGTTTGAATTGGACAGCGATGACGTCACAATATGGCGCTAAGTCGATCCTATTCTTATTTGAAACGTATTGTATCTTTAAGTTATCGGCATGTTTAGCATGCGGGCAGACTGATGAGATATTTTGGTCTAGTTTACTATTACAAGACAAACAAAACGTGATCTATTTTAGCAACCGTTAATCTAGAAGCATGTAATATATTTATCAAACTTATAAATTGTCACATTTCAATTCACAATACTTCTCAAAATTAAAAACAAATATAGCTAACCTCTCCCAGATTTGCCAGTTCTTTCTTCAATTTATTTGCTAGTTTCTTCTCGGTTTTAGCAGCGGTCTTCACAGCACCGCTAACCTTATTTTTATTTTTCTTTTTACCCATTGTTGTGAATAACACTTGGCTTATAAAAATCAGTGAAACAAGACGACGGTAAATAATATAAAAACAAAAAGATGTACAAATAGGTTAGGTTTAGATCGTTCAAATATCTTAATTATTGAAGATTTTGATTGACACTTCAAGTTGAATTTCCAATAATAATAATAATGGTGTGATTTCAATAACGCGATAAATAATGATACTTTTTATTATATTTATAATTAAAAACTAAATGTGACTTGTTGTTATAATTTAATACCGATTTTTTAAGTTAAATTTTTTGTTTCAATTTTCAAAACGCACCCTTGTCATCATATTATTATTGTCATCCACTTTGTCATCACAGAACAGCGCTTGTCATATTCTATCCTTTCCCTACATTCCGTGGCATGCAATTTTGTTTCGTATTGCCTTTGCGCTCTGAAAATAAGTAACATTGCATTTCTATAATATTAATCATGCATTTTTCAGATGAAAAAGTTGTTGTTACCTTTTTATTTTACATGAATTTCTAACATTACTTTCACTCCCATAAACAAAAACCGACAAAACCGACTGTACCAACGAAACGCATTTTGTGAATTTGGCAAAACCACCTAAGTCAGTGGGCAAAACGCAAAATGACAATGACATTTTGACAGTGTTTCTTCTCAGCCAGCAGAACGGTAATGTCACTGTAAGACGTTGCTCTTTATTTTCCTGTTTCTTGATTTCTGTAATCATAAGTAATGCATAATTGTAAGGGCTAATATGTAAACAATAAAAGCACTTACACATCTGTCAGTATTCAAATCTTATTGCAAGTGTCTGAAGAAGTGAAAATCATTACGAAAAATGACGTCTCCTGGACCATCGGTACGTACTTATTTGTTTATTTTTACAATATAACACTATAGCCATTTTGCTGATTACTTTTAACATACCGTTTAGATCATCTATGAAAAACCGTAGAATCCAATAAAGGAAATTTTTAAGTTATAGCAAAATTTGCTTATCAGCTGGCAGCTGTACTACTTACCTATCTTCTTAGACAAGTTTATGCAAGAAAAGTATGTTCTTATTATACTTTTTTTATTTCGTCTGAAGAATGTCTATGAATCATGTCACTGGCTCTGCAGTGTATGGAGAACTGATTAATAGAATTTAGACGACTCACTGACCAAATATTAAAATATTCTGTTCTGATTTGATACTCTTTCTGCATATTTAAAACCTTGCACTGCTAAAAACTCTGTTCTTTACCAGAGACAAAAAACTAGCTTTTGTCTGTGACTATGTATCACAAATCCTGTTTTTTCCTGTTGCCGTAGGAATGTCTGGAAATCCTGTCTTAATACTCCCTTATGCAGTTTAGGAGAAGCTACTTGCCAAACTTCAGCTTTCTATGACCAGCAGTTTCGGCTGTGCATTGTCCGTCAGTCTCTCAGTAATGGAAGAATTTAGTATACTAGGATTGCACAACATTAACACAACTACATTGTACCACAAGTATTTTTACAAAGAAAACCATTGTCTTTCAGAATTCTTTTCAGCAGTCATCAGCGGCTTCTGTGCAAGAGTTTAAAATCAGAGTACCAAAGAATGTGAAGAAGAAGCACCATGTAATGCGGTTCAATGCCACACTCAATGTAGACTTTGCAAAATGGACACATGTCAAGATGGAACGAGAGAATAATATCAAGGAGTTTAAGGGAATGGATGAAGACATGCCCAAGTGAGCTATGGCTTGACAACATTAACTGGTTGCGTCAGTGATATAAATCGTAATTTCATAGTAATAAAGTATAAAATCAATTGCATTAGGTGGCCTCAATGGTTCCACCCCTGGATCTAATCGGTTAACCATTGTATTGTCATTGTTGATGGTTTATGCAAAATGAGGAACCTTTTGCTTGAGAAAGAAAAACATTGGAAACTCAACCTTGAAACTAAATCATTATCGATTTTAACTTTTATAACTTTTCCCTTGTTCACAAATTTTTAACAAAAAAAAATTATTTTGTTGAAGAAGTATTAGTAATACTCATTTTCGAAATTATTTAAAATGTAAACCATTAAATAAAGTTCTGAATTAATGTTATAATACTTCTTAAAAAACAAAATAGTTAAAAAAAAAAACTTTTTTTCCTTTTTTTTCTTTATAATAGGGTAGGTATTATAAGTTATATAACTAGGGGATATTATGTTATAACCATTGAGACACATATGAAATCCCAATAAGATTCGGCGCTGGTTCAGAGTACGGGCGGGACGTACGCGAAGAGGCTCGTCGCAAGAAGTTCGGCATCATCGCGCGCAAGTACAAGCCCGACGACCAGCCCTGGATACTGAAGGTGGGCGGCAAGACTGGCAAAAAGTAAGTAATAGGCTTGTGTCCTGAAAAAATCTAATTAGTCCGTCAGTTAGATTATCAAAAAATATTTGACTCGTGTTTTTTCTTTTGTTACGGGAACCTAAATTGACGAAGTTACGACGCTTTTAAAATTCTCAATACGTCACATCTTCGCATAGTTTTTAGTGAGTCGTGACGTCACGAGCCCCCACTCCCGAGTTTTGATGCGTTTTATCTTTGTCAATATTCATTGATTTACAAAAACAAAAAATACGTGTCCATTATTTTTCAATACTCTAACTGACGGACTAAATAGTTTTGCAATTTGTGGATGATGGAATCTAGCCTATTGTCAAATCAATCCTAATATATTATAAAATTGTTCCGTTATTGACTGATTGAGTGATTGACCGACAATCCACAGCCGAAACTACTGGTCAAAGGAAGCTGAAATTTGGCATTTGGAGTGTACAGGAACTGGAAAAAACGCGTACGAAGTCGCGGGCAAAAGCTAGTAACTGTAAAACTGTAAACACTGTAATCCCATGTTTTAACCTAAAAAGTTTTCCGCAACTTGCAATGACATCCTTTTTATGTTTTTTACATAAATTTTGCATAACTAGGTAACAAATAAGATAGGTACACCCATTGATTGCCTATACAACATGCTTTTGTTGTTGGAACATTTAAATGTTTGATTTAGTTATAGCCACATAAGATTTTCTTTTACATCATATGTTTTAGAGGTACGCAGAACAGAGAGTAAAGTCCCCATAACTCTATTTAAGTGAATGCTCCAACCAGCCCGCGAAATTCAAAATTTCTTGCGTTTTTTGCAGTTTGCAGGCCAGTGCTAGGTTGTATGTTGATTAAAATATTATTCGCGGCTGTAAGACGTATGTAGTTACAGAATTATAATCATCAAAATCACCAATACAACCCTCCAAGTATATAAACTAGGCCTTTAACAAAAAAAAAACAGAAAAAGTCATTCCTAGAGCTTTTCTTTTCTCTTTAAAATCCATCGAAAGGTTGTCTTGAAAAGATCGCTCTTAGCGATAAGGCCGCCCATTGTGTCATCCTATGTAATGTTTTCTTCATCTATTTTTTCTAAAAGTTATATGGTGTACATTATAAAGAGTATTCTATTCTATTCTGTTCTATTGTTATTGACAGATTCAAAGGCATCCGTGAGGGCGGCGTGTCGGAACACGCAGCTTACTATGTGTTCACGCACGCCGCTGATGGCGCCATCGACGCGTACCCTCTACAAGAATGGTGAATATCTAAACTGCACTTTATTCTATGTTCATTGGACAAAATACTCGGCCTTGGTAACCTTATACAAGCAATAAAAGGAGTCGTATTCTTTTTGATATTGTAAAGTAACAATATATCCGTTTTCAGGTATAATTTCCAACCCATACAGCGATACAAAGCCTTATCTGCTGAGGAGGCTGACGAAGAATTCGGAAGGTAAATATATTTTGTAAATCCCATAAAATTAGACTATAAATTACTGCACCTAATTATTTCACACCGTTGGTTTCCATGTTTGACCATTAATGTGCTTATTTTATATTGATAACTTTTCGGTTTCCAGGCGCAACAAAGTGCTGAACTACTTCTCTCTCATGTTCCGTAAGCGCATGCGCGGTGATGACGCTGCTGATGACGCAGATGACCCCGACGACAAAAAACTCAAAGGCGGTAAAGCTAAAAAAGGTAATACCTATCTAAAACCAATTGCAATATATGTCAGCTCTGACGAGGTTGTGAGTCTCATGAACGAAGATTTAGAGTAAAATAAGTATATACGTCACCAAGTTATTGCAAACGTAGACTTCGTCTCTGTCATCTCTGACCAAGACAAAAGCAAACCCATCACAAATAAACAAAAAAATAGTTCATAAAATACCCTGTGACCAATAAATTGGAAACAATTGTATCTGAATGAGATTTAAATTTATCTGTTTACGATTATATTGAGAAACTAGCTGTCCCCCGCGGTTTCGTTTCCGTCAACTTGCCACATTTTTAGGGTTCCGTAGCCAAATGGCAAAAAACTGAATCCTTATAGATTCGTCATGTCTGTCTGTTCGTCCTTATGTCACAGCCACTTTTCTCCGAAACTGTAAGAACTATGCTGTTGAAACTTGGTAAGTAGATGTATTCTGCGAACCGCAATAAGATTTTTACACAAAATTAGAAAAAAACAAAAATTTATGGCGTCCCCATATATAAAACTGAAACTCAATTTTTTTTTTCATCATACCCTTACGTCTGGTGTATGGATAGGTCTTCAAAAATGATATTGAGGTTTCTAATCATTTTTTTCTTAACTGGTTAGTTTGCGCTAGAGACACTTCCAAAGTGGTAAAATGTGCCGTCCCGTCCCCCCTGTAACTTCTAAAATAAGAGGATAATAAAACTTAAAAAAATATATGATGTACATTACCATGTAAACTTCCACAGAAAATTGGTTTGAACGAGATCTAGTAAGTAGTAGATAGGTAGATACGTCATAAATCGTAAACCGCAACTTTTGCTTATAATATGTAGACCTACAGGTTTGTACGGAACCCTCGGTGCGCGAGTCCGACTCGCACTTAGCCGGTTTTTTTTTCTTTCATAAGAACCTTCTGACAATAACAAAAAACAAAGAAAAAGAATTAGCGAAATCAGTCCAGCCGTTCACGCGTTAGTTAATCTGACTGGTTGTTGTGTTATCATGAACCCTTCCCTACTTTTTAGGGTTCCGAATAAAAAATGGAACCCTTATAGGATCACTCGGCTGTTTGTCTGTCTGTCCGTCTGCCACAGCTAGTTTTCTCCGGATCTACTGAACCGATTCTGTTGAAATTTGGTACACAACGCTTCTGTGACCCAAACACCGACGAGTTACGAAAATATATGAATTTTGACTTAGGGGGGTACTTTCGGGGGTCAAACTCAAAAATTAAAAAACAATAGTTTTTCAAACTATCGTGTGAAATATCAAGGGCTTACTGTGATGGTTTTAATTATATTTTTTTCAAAATTTAAAACCATTTTCAAGTTATTCAAGAACATGACCAAAAATGAGCTTTCTCCCCTCCCCTGTCGCTCCGAAATTACCTAATAAAAAATAAAACAATGCATATAATACTGTACTGTACTTGTTTTTATAAACGTTTTTCCTGTACTTGTTATGAGGTGTACAATAAAGTATATAATAATAATAATAAATAATACCTAAAGTTAAGGACAGGAAAACCAAATTACATGTCAAAGAAATTAAATTGGCTCGGAACCCTTTGCATGTGCGAGTCGGGATCGCCCGACTCGCACTTGTCCAGTTTTTCTTCATAAATTAGTTTTGCTTTTGTGATCAGTGTGATTACAACCTATTGCCAATTTATGTGTCTTGTTGTTAGTGATCAGTCTAGTTTGTGATCAGTGTGATTACAACCTATTGCCAATTTATGTGTTATAGCCTTGGCTGGGGGCCTTAAATTCACTTAGGCCACCACAGGCAAGTCCGGTTAAGTAGCTGCAACTTTCTAGAGTTAGTAGCACCGAGAGGCCACCGACAAAAAAAAAAAGCCAATTTATGTTTCAGATCTAAAGCTATCAGAGATGGACGAGTGGATAGATTCTGACGACGACTCGTCCAACTCTGAGAACGACAAAGAAAAGGACAATGACAGCGACGCCGGCGATAAGAAAAAAAAGAATAAAAAGAAAGGTAGGTGGCGACATCTGCTGGCGTAGTGGATAGTTGTGGAAACTACTGTCAACTGACGACACGGTTGGCGCACTGGTTGAGCGATTGACTGCTGCGCAGCATGTCGCGGGTTCGATTCCCGCACGGAAAAAATATATGTACGACCTACATGTATTTGTTCCGAGTCTGGGTGTTTTTCTATCTATAATATGTATGTATTTACAAAAAAAAAATGTATATAAGTAGTTTATCAGCCATCTCGTTACCATAACACAAGCATTAGGTTGCTTAGCTTGGGACTATATGGCGTTGTGTGAAATGTCTAATGATATTATTATTATTATTTTATTATATAATAACTTTTTTTGTTTGTTTGCCTGCACTTGTGTCCCACACTCCCACTGCTGGGCAAAGGCCTCCTCTTTCTCCTTCTAAATCTCTGAAATAAAAGCGTACTGTTAAATTTTGAATGCCTGGGCTCCATGCCGAGAATTAGCAATCCAACAGAGCTAAAATATATGGGGACTCATTTTGAAGATGTTATATTGTTAGTCTGAAAACGGACATATGTCCATGGACTGGACGAGATAGGAAGCACAGAAGTGAAAGAGTCTATCATAAAAAAAAATAACTTTAATTTCGGAAGTCGGTGTTTTTGTTAGTTTCTTCGTATTTTGACACCGACTTCCGAAATTAAAGTTATTTTTTAATTTGTAGTGTTTTTCTTTTGGAAGTCGGTTGTATTTTTTTGTAAAAAGTTTTTTATTTTTCACTTTTTAGTGGTGCCCCACACCTAACAACACCACTGCAAAATCGCAGAAAAGCAAAATACTACGCAATTTCGATTATCAAAGAATCATCTAAATAGTCAAATTCCAGCTATTTCGATTTAATATCCAAAGTTCGTAACCGATTTTGATATGATTTAAATGGGACCAATCTGCAAGTATATCCTTTCAGTTAAAACAAGAATTTTTCAAATCGGTTCATAATTGTCGGAGTTATGAGGTAACAAACATAAAAAAAAAAAATACAACCGAATTGATAACCTCCTCCTTTTTGGGAAGTCGGTTAAAAAGGTAGAAACTCTTATTTATATGCTAAAAGTAGCCTAAAATCATCTTAAATTTAAGTTAATATTCTGACCCTAATACGAGGTATATAAATGTATAACAGCCATACCTATTCATTAGCTAACAATATAATGACTTTTATTAATTCTACAGCGGCCGCAGCAAACAAAAAGAAGAAAAAGGTAGAAGACGAGGCGTTTGAGGAGAGTGACGACGGAGATGAGGAGGGACGCGAGAGGGACTACATATCTGACTCCTCGGAGAGGTAATACAATGTTTTAATAAAATAAGAGACAGAAAACTCTGTTTAACTAGGCCTAAACAACAATAAACTGCCCTGTTAGACCAACCCACGATTTATGGAAAAATAATTATTGACCCGACATAAATTGTTCGCAAGTTAAGTGATGCGATTGATTGTTTAAAACTCATTCAACCAATCATGGCTAGACAACGCGCGTTTTATAACTTCTGACTAATTTTTTACTATTATTTTCGTACGAGAAATGGGCCTGAAGTTGAGAAATCACAAAAACATTTTTTTTCCAAGAACTATATTGCCTAGGTTAATAAATTGACATGTTTTTTTACAGTGAATCAGACCACGAGGGCAAGCCTAATAAGGAGCTCAAAGGCGTTTCAGAGGAAGACGCGCTCAGGTAACGTATAATTTTTCATTAAAACTGATTAATTATAAGTATTTATTAGAGAAATGCCACTCACTCAGAAAACACCGTATTGCAGAAAACTGCTGGCCTCAGACGAGGACTCCGAAGAAGAACAGGAGAACAAAGAGAAGGAAGAAGATGAACAAGAGGACGAGCCCACAAAAGAGGGAGAGGAACGCGCCAGCAAGCTTACTAAGAAGAAGAAGAGTAAGCCTGACGACGCTAAGAAAGGTACAGTACACATTGTTATACATATAGCAATAACGAGAGACACATTGTGAGTGACAGAGAAGGAAGATGAACAAGAGGATGAGCCCACGAAGGAGGGAGAGGAACGCGCCAGCAAGCTGAATAAGAAGAAAAAAAAGACCAAGGCGGAAGACGCTAAGAAAGGAAAAGGGTTGAACGATGGCGCCAACGTTGAAACTATGGCTTAGTTCATCATTGATCCCTGCATACAAGTCCGGAAGTCCCTAACACACGACTCTACATTGGTCTGCCTCTCTTTTTCCCCACTATTATCATCTGCCTTTGCTTTTTTAATAATATTGTTAGTATTTAGCATTGAGTAATTCCCTATTTGACCTTTGTAGTCTAAAACCATTTACAGGTTTACAAGAAGCCCAAGTTACTAGACAGTGTGTCAAATACCTTCATTGCATTGTCTTCTATGTACAATCACTCATTTTAACCACTCAACTGATCTAAAAAAGTCAACATTACGAATATTTGGATCATGCACTGTTAATCGAATATTCCCAATAAGAAAAAACTACATTTTCAATATTTATTTCCAGACTCAAGCAGTGAGTTAAGTTCAGATTCCGACACGGATCCAGAGCCCAGTGCCCCCGCACCAGCTAAGAAGTCCAAGAAGAGTAGTAAGGGTGGTGATAAGAATGGACCCGCTGCTAGCACGTCCGGTATGTATACTAGCATGTTTTCTAATGCTATGGGATAAGGTTCAAATTGGAAACAAATCATCAAACTGCTAGCACATCCGTTAAATAGACTGAGAACGAATATAGACTTACTAAGATTTATAAAAGATCGTATTAATATCAAATTCAATATTATCATTGATTACAATTTGGCTTAGCCCTGAATGATGGGTCGTCTTCTAGCATAATCGTATGCAGCTGAATAACAGTGTTTAACATAGAGCGATAATTTTGACCTCCGCAACTCACTAACTATACTTAATTATAATTTGTGATAATACAATATCCAGCTAGAGATAAATTAAACGCGAAAATTGAATTACAAATTCAAGTATAGCGTCTTAAATCCGTAACAACTAACCAACAATAACCTTTTCGACATATTTGCTCATAAAATGCATTTACGAAGCCTGTATACATTGTTCGAAAGTTCAAAATTACGGACCATACAATGGAGCGTGCTGTAAAGTAGGTACTCTCACCTAAGTACCTACTTTACCGCACGCTCCGATGTATGGCGCCGTGCGTATTCATTACGGTATTTTTTTTAAATTTCCATAAACATTACAAATAAAAGAATTCAATCCGTCTGCATCCGTCAGCCAAAAATGCTTCCGTTTGCGTCCGTTCCGGGAGCGTTACATACGTGTTTTTTTTTTGCGAAGTACTTTTTGCTCAGAAGGTCGTACTTTAATATTGAAGAAAAATGAGACAATAGATGTAGTTCTAATTACCCGACTGTTACACTTATGTTTTTTTCGAGTGTATGTTTGATGTCATATTTCTTTGGCACACTAGTTAACCCTGTCTTGATAGATTTTAGCTTGAAAGGTGTCATTAGATTCGTCTAAATAGTGAGAGTAATACTGGATAGTTATATAAAAATTAAAATATCTGAGCTTCAGTGCCATTTTAATGACTTCAGCATTTTTTAACCTATCGAGTGGGGTATCAATATAAAGGGCTCAAGGAGACGATTTAAAAATGTAACTTGTTAAATAAATGATTTTGGCAAAAAAATCCGATTGGTACAATATAAATACAATTTACAATTTTTTTAATTCTACTAAAATGTTTCACGCAGACGCATACGCAAAAGGAAGCGCGTTCTTATTTTAAAAACGCACACGTTTCCCCATTTGCAAATTCGCGCCATTTTCAATTACAGACGTCAAAGATAGTTGCGACTTATAATAATAATTAGAATATGTGTTCAAGCGAGGAATCACATTTAAAAATGGAATCTACTCCACCTGTTAATATATCTTGAATGAGGCGCCAATTGCAGAAAATGGTCTCTTGCCGCCAAAATCGCGAGAACTCGTTATAATGATTAACAATACATAATGAAAAAGTTTGTTTAATTATCTATTTATATAATGTGTCGAAAAACGTTGTATGACACACGAGCGGATATTGGTCTTTACAAACTCGTGACTGGTAAACCCTCGACTTCGTCTCGGGCTTACATTTGTCTACTCGTTTGTAAAGACCAACTTACCGCTCTTGTATCATAAATAACTATATTTAAGTTCACTCTGAACGTGCACTTAACGCCCAGAACTTAGCGCCTCGCCTGGCCAGTAGCATGTTAGAACCATTGTAAGAAAATATGCAAAATGGGTCGCACTACACCTTGGTCTTTCTCAGCTTGACTCAGCGTTACCGAGTGCTGGCTCTGCAGAGTGCTTTGATAGAACTAGTGTTATGTTCCCCTCCCCCAGCGGCGGGCAGCGCGGCCACGTCCCGCTCGGGCACGCCGCAGCCATCAGCCGCTGCGGCCGCCGTGGCCGCCGCCAACGCCGCCAACACCAACATGCCACCCGCTAAGAGACCTAAGCTGGATGCGTCTTACATGTGAGTATACTAAGCTACATATTGTAGGAGTTCTTGAGATTTGTGTATATATTTACAGGATTTAAACCTATCAGTCACATTATGGAATCCTGAGAGAAGTCCCAGGAAACAATTGGCATAATTTGTAACGTCTCCAAAGCCTTTGATTGCGTTGACCACATTACATTGATCTAAATTAATCCATTACTGGTTTTGTGGACAAGGTTTTAGTCTTGTTCTTTCATATCAAACTTCTTCTTCTTAGTTCTTGTTTTATCAAATAGGCAGCAAAAAGTAATTGATAATGGGCGGAAGCCTCGGGTTCATTAGACAAGATGGGTGATTGGGTGTACCTCAGGGTTCAATTCTTGGCTCCTTTCCGTTTTCTAGTTTCCATTAATGACCATCCTTCATGATGGCCAGCTTCTCCAATATAATTATTAACGCTGTTGACGCTGTTCTAATTTATGAATACATAGAACAATCACAGATGTCTTGCACCACAAATTGACAGCCAAAAAGTATTTTGAAATGGCAGCTAATCATCTCTAAAATAAGAGGTTTTAATGGCCGAATATACCACAAATTGACCTCAATTCAACCCTTGAAGGCAAAAACTTGATGGTATCGAAAACTGTATATTTCTGTATGTTTATATGTGGTTCATCTATCTAGAAAGAAACCACAACCACCTTCGAAACTTCAATATTGCTAATTTTTTTTTAAAGTACAAAAGCAGTTCATTAAGTCTTGAAGTTTCCTTCACGTTCTAAGAGTAGTTCCTAGAGCGCGAGCGGCAATAAACAACTACTATTGATCTATTGACAAATAAAACAGACCGTTCACGAGTTCATGATATAACACCGGCCCCTTTAAGGTCATGGCATATTATACCGGCACCGCAACTGCACAGCTGCAGTACGGCGTCGCCTCGTATTTAGGCTACGGCTTCCCGGCTACACGTCGTCCGCTCGCAGTCCGCGCACCATCCGCGAGGCGCAAGCTTGCTGTCACCGCAAACACAATTTTACATGGCATTTGTCATTGAACACGCCTCTCTCTCTCTGGAGTCGGTCCCTCATGTCTGAGGATCGTGGTCAGCATCAGGGTTACATCTGGAGTGGATGATATGCCTCCACCGGTGTCTGTCCAGCGCGTCTCTTACAATTGAGTAGAATTTAGAGGTCGATGAGTTCTTCACTTGATCGGTCCACCTTGTTGGTGAACGACCGCGCGATCTTTTGCCTTCGGTGTTCCCAACCACGATCAGTTTCTCAAGGTTTTCGTCGCCTCTGCGCGACATACACGCCTAGGACTGGCGACGGCGCGCTGTAAGCACGCAGGCTGCGAGCCAAGTTGTATTGAAGCGGCTAACACGCTAACTGCCTGCCGTTGGCTTTTTAACATTGACATTATAAAATGTATTATACGACACACGAATGAAGGACTAATTTGAATGACAAGATAATTGCTGGGCTGGAGCGGTGCCGTTGCGATGCTGTTATAGTGTGCCATAACCTTAAGCCTTACCATCTTTACAGTGAATGCGGCGTAACAGAAGAAGCAGTCCGGCGCTACCTCGCGCGCAAACCGATGACCACCACCGAACTGCTCACAAAGTTCAAGTCTAAGCGTACTGGGGTCAGCAGCGAGCGTCTCGTGGAAACCATGACGCAAATACTGAAGCGAATCAACCCCGTCAAACAGAACATCAACGGGAAGATGTATCTTAGTATTAAGAACAACTGATTTAGTTTAGTTAATAAATTAATTGTTTATTATGTATGTCCGCTGTTTCAATTTTTATGTCCTGCAGGTCTAAAAGACGCTTTAGAAGAATCAGAAAGCACATCACGTTACCTGTCTCTGTCAAATTTTCCCAATCAATCTTGAACCTAATGCTTTAGCGATAAAGATGAAAATGCAATTTGACAGATGGTTGTGTGATGAATATTAATATAATTCTCCTAAAATGGCCTTGTTAGCCTCCCTGGTCTTTTCCTTTTCTTCGCGATTCATTTTAGGACGCAAAGGATGTGGTAGTATAGGTTTCTAGGCGTTCAAAAATTGTTTTGTTAAAATCGGTCCAGTACTTCCCAGAAATATCTTTTACAAACCGACTTTCTGTACTTAGATAATTTAATGTATTTAATCACACCAGTGATTTGAATCGACTTTGGAACTTGATTCGAAGTCCTGACGGCCATGGACCAAAAAATTATTTACTGCAAGTTGGTGGAGTTTAACATATCCAGCTGATCACAGGTAAGTTAATTCATAATCATTATTCTCTGCCTATTTATTAGTAGTTAGACTAGTCGACATCTATAGTATTCACCAAGGGGTGAACACTAAGATTCCAACCACCGCTATATCTAACTATAAAAAGACTGGAAGGTAATATGGCTAGACACTTTAGTACCTTTGTTTTTTTTTTGTTAGTTTATAGTCAGATTTAGCGGTTGTTAGGAATGCTTTGATAAATATTGGTCTGCTCCTCATGTAGCCATCAAACTTCACACCCAAACACGTTTTTCATTTTATTTAAACAAAATAAAAATTCATAATTTGTTCTTTTATTAAAAGTATTGTACAACATGTTTAGTTAACTTATTTTATTTTTATACAATTACTCAGACTTATGCTAAATTATAATAATTACATTTACAATATTATTGGTATAAATAAACAATTTAAAATCTCGAGTTTTTTTTCAAGAATGGTTTTGAAAGGTTAAACAATAGCAAAACAAGAACTATAGATTCTCAAACTTGTCTAGTGATTTCGTAGGACTTTGTAAACGCAATCAGCCAATCAGATTCTAGAAAGTAAATTATCAAGTGATGCAATTGGTTGTTAATAGTTATTATTATTTTAGTTGTTATTATATTGCAATCGCACAGTTAACGCAGTTTACGTGATCTTACCTACTTGACAATTTATCAAATTAACTAGCTGACCCGCGTAACTTCGTCTGCGTCACATTTTCAAACTCTTCGGCTTTTTAGTATTAGTATAGATTTTGCAATAACTTTCGTTGCAGATACTTGTTGTCAAGCATATTTTTATCTTGATTAGCCTATCAAAAACTGAACAATTAATTAATATTACAAGGAAAATTTCTACCTTTCTTTCGATATGTATTCTTAAAATTATAGCCATTCACTGGACCAAAAAATAATCATCTCTCTCATTTTGTACAAATTCATATTACCGTACCATATTATTTTTAATTCAATATAACATTTCATTGAATTCAATAATATCACAGTACTGTTTGTTCTACTTCGCTGTGTTGCCAACGCAACACACTATAACTACCTAATAATAAAATTATTATCGGTTCTGGTAACAGCCTAAATTATTGTAATGAGCGCAAACTCATTTTTAGGCACATAATGTGAATACCTAATAAATAAAAATAAAGTATTATACGATAATACAGCGCGCTTTTAGACAGTAATTTCATTAAAAAAACTTATGGTATAAAAAAAGTTTGGTAGTATCACCTACCTACTTTTTTCCAACAAGTCTTTATAGGGCAACATTCACAGATCTCTCACTGAATTTTACGGTAAAATAAAGTCAAAGTGGGATTTGTGAATCTCGTCCTTGGCAAGACAAGACATTTCGAATTTCAGACGTTTAATTTTCGTGAAAATTCTTATCTACATTTTCTTAATACCTTATTACTTACAGTATGAGAGCTTCAGGCAGGAATAAATGTTTGTCGATGATTGTTTTGCTGAAGATTTTCTACTAATATACCTATGAATTGACCAAAGACTTCTGAGCAATATTGTTTCTACCCAAAGTCTTAAGATATTGAGAGATTAGAATATATTGTATTTACCTAGCCTAGGCTTGTGTAGTCTAGCATGATCAGCAATTAATACACTATTTAATTAACAACCTTAAAAATATTGGAAGCTTGATCTAGATCCTAGATCTAGACAATCATAAGAGCTAGGGCTGGTCGTTTTTCAAAATGATAAAACATTAATAATATATTTCAACACTTGTTTTTTTTTTCTAAAAGAAGTCTGAGAAAAATGCCTGATTTCACTTAGGTACTTAAGCGGCATAATTATTAAATGAACAGGGCACTACTGTTTTAGCACTGCACGAAAGTGCAAAAATATGTGGGCATTCCATTTAAGTGAAGTGGTAATTAATACCCACATGATGTAAATATCCACATACCCTTTTTTTTAGGTTTGGGAAATCATCCAATGACTTCTCCCGTTCTGGGCGGAGCACATACCCTAAGATCAACTGAAAGCAGTAGCGGAGAAGACATATGATTAGTTGATGTTGTTTTGATCTACTAATCACAGCAGCTTTCTGATCGGAAAGTTGATAAGTTCTCGATGTTTAAGCAAACTGGGCAAAATCTTTTCCTATGCCCAAGCTGGGCAAAAATCTTTGCTTCGCCCAAAATGTGCAAAAATCATTTGCTTTGCACATTTGGTAGCATTAGTAGGTCGTGTCAGTATCTAGTTAAGTTCGAGTATTGGAAATGAATCAGCGCGATTCGCGTGCGACGACGACATGCATTCACATGTAATATTACCGTTTCGGTAAACTAAAATACAATTATAATAAATTAATGTAGGCACCTTGGAACAATGAGGCTCAGCGCATACCATTTTAGGTACCTACCTAAGTTAGCCATAATTTACAACCTTGATTGTTTCCCGGCCTAGAGCTCGCCTCAAAGTTTAAAATTATTTACATAATACAATGTTTTAAATTAGCACAATCGTTTAGATATTTGTTCTACTGCTTAGATACAAACGGCAAATGGGTCAGCTATCTTGCTTCGCCACTTGTGTACCTACCCCGCATAGCTCGCAATTTAAGTGTCGACAAACTAAACCGTTTGGCTGTGTGTATCTACAGAACTTTAATACTAAATTACTAGTATAATCGACATTTCAAGGCAAAGTATTAACAATTGGTAATTGATTAACGACTCAAAATTACAAAAATATTTTGAAGTCATCTTACATTAGGTTTAATAACGTATGCTAAGAAAAAGCACCTTTAAGTACATCTGTAGGCAGCCCTTAAGACTATTTGAAGTATGTCTACCCTCGGTAGATCTCGTTTGAACCGTGAATACGAACTGTAACGTTATGTGATTAACGCTTTTTCTTTCTCGTTCTGCCATTCCGCGTCTTCGATGTCTTCAGCTTTTCTGTAAAAATAAAAAAAAACAATCAGTATTATTCAGTAGGTATACTACAACGGTTGTGGGGAATTACGTACACAATTTACGAAAATCCAAATAAAACAATTTCAGAGGGTAAAAAAGTTTAATTACTAATCTAAAAACAATATAAATTAGGTCTTGTACTAACAGGATTCCTACCACCACCTCTTCCGGAATAGGCTTGTGTCCTGAAAAAGTCTAATTAGATTATCAAAAAATATTTGACCAGTGTTTGTGTTGTTGCATGTACTTTTTTTTTGTTACAGGAACCAAAATTGACGAAGTTACGACGCTTTTAAAATTCTCAATACTTCACACCTTCGCATAATTTTTTGTGAGTCGTGACGTCACGAGCCCCCACTCCCGAGTTTTGATGCGTTTTATCTTTGTCAATATTCATTGATTTACAAAAACAAAAAATACGTGTCCATTATTTTTCAATACTCTAACTGATGGACTAAATAGTTTTGCAATCTGTGGATGATGGAATCTAGCCAATTGAGCCCAGAAAATAAAAATCTCCCCGCTCCGGATAACCTGGTGGTTACTCTAGTGCCCGGTTTCTAAGTACTTTATCGGTCGTTTATTTATTAGTTAACGCTATTTGTCACGATACCATTTGTTGGCAATTGGTTAACGTAGAGATTATCGACCGGTAAAATACCTCAGAAACCGGGTATTAGTAGACGTTGACTACTTATTCTAAAATACTGAAATAAGCGTTCAATCCGATCCCATGTGGCCCGCTGATGATGGTTGCTCACACGCATCTGTAGTAACTATGCTGCTTATCTCATTATTACAGATGATGACATGCTTCAAGTACTGTCGGTTTAGAATCTATAATAACAATAGAATCTTTTAGAGTGGAGATGTTTTTGCTTTCTCCTTCGCTTTTGTGTTTGGCCAATTTGGGCTTTCTTTTTCTTAGACTATCGATGCACCTAAAACAAAAAAGGTAGTTTAACGGAATTTTCCAATAAATACAAAAATATCTACATTACAACGCGAGGCCATTAGATAGAATTAAAATAAAATTACTATTTTTTTTATTTTCCTATGGATTTTAATGTAAATGCCGTATAAACATGTCTTACTAATAAACTCGTGCATTAACTGTAAGTAGTATTTCTGTTCTTCACAGGGGTAGTAAAATTCACGATTGTTTTATAGCAAAAAATAAACTTGTTTATTCTTATTTAAATTTACAACTGCTAAGGTACTTCCGAAAAAATAAACAGTATTTAAATGACTAAAAAAGCTTAAGCGACAAAAATACAACAAAACGAAAAAAACTTACCCTGTCGATTTTGCAGCAAACACGTCACAATTCACAAAATGCCAAAAACACAAATACACAGTTCTTATCTTAATAGTTTCCCAAAATGCCCATTTTCGTCGTTTTATCCCACTAACCTAACATTTGCCCATCATGCTCATATTTACCCTTGTCTCTAATAATATGATTGCCCATTACGTCGAATGTTTCCTTTTTCTCTGTGCATACAAGTTCACATCATGCCGCATTTTCCTCATAGTGATTGCCCAAAATGCCCATTTTACCCTTGCTTTGGTCCTCCCGATTGTGCCCATAATAAACGTTTAAAGTAATGACGACCAAATTTCTGCCACGGTGGCAAACCTCATCGGAGATTAGCCAAGTACGCAGGAGATATTGTAGAGCACAAGTGTATGCGCAAACAGGCCACTCTAGCGGAATCATTACTAGAATCCTAATATTAACTACACAACAATCTATCAAATTTCATTTTCATCTTTATCGCTAACGCATTAGGTTCAAGGTTGATTGGAAAAATTTGACAACCACGGGTAGCGTGATGTGCTTTCTCATTCTGCTAAAGTAGCCTTTTAGACCTCCAGAGGTACACTGTCTGTTACTTTATTCTCATAGTCCGATAGGAAGGCAAACCGACACGATCGGGGAGAGATCGGGGGCCAAAAGCTTTACCTGATTTTAGAGGCACGATGGAATACACACCACCGACGTCCTAACTCCGGGCTGCTATAAAGATATTCCGTATGGAAAAACTCAATAAACAATTTGCCCGACCCAGGAATCTAACCCAGGGACTCACGCTCAGCAGGTGCGGTTTGCGATTACTAGACCATCGGGCCTTGCATCTCAGATTCAGATTCAGATTCAGATAAATTTGATCTCGCACGCCAATTTATCCAACATGTCAAATTTTTACTCTAAGTTTTATTTATAATTTCCCAAAAAGCCCATTTTGCCCTTGTCACAGAACATGCGTTTTATACTGGCCATTGCAACCCTTGTCACGGACCATACAATTGCTTTTTCCCTTTGGGATTGCACATAAACCCAATTTGACCCTTTGGGATTGCACATAAACCCAATTTCACCCTTTGGGATTGCACATAAACCTATTTTCTACCCTTTTCTTACCCTAAGGAATCGCACATAAGCCCATTTTTACAGTTTTTATCCCCTTAGGAACCCTTTTTTATCATTTTGTACCCCTTAGGGATAGCACATAAACCCTTTGTTTTTTTTCCCGTACTATCTAATACTTAGTTCTAAGCAACCCCCGTTTGGTCCACTTACCCGCACAACGACTGTTCCTGTACGATCCTCTCGCCGTCCGCCATCGTCTGCGGCATGGGCCGTCCCTTGGTCTCTGGTAGCACCAGACTGATGCCAGACCCTATTATTGACACTATTCCCAGTATTAACAGAGGTAGGGACGTCCACAGTCGCTCCTGTGAAATGAAAATGTTAGGGCTTAAGGTCAACACAGGTACCTATTGTTATCTCGTTCTGCCTTTCAATGTAGGACATGGTATTTAGCTCTAAGTCTGAGATTGATAAACGTTTCTTAAACTTAGATGTACCTATCATCATCAGCTTTCCAGCCGAAAGATGTCCACTGCTGGACATAAGGCCTCCCCAAAAGTCACCATATCAAATGATCTTGTGTGTCTCGCATCCAGCAGATACCCTCGACCCTCACCAAGTTATCGGTCCTCCTTGTTGGTTTAAAAGAGTGTCCAAGGAGTTTCTTCCACGTTCTTCTCCATAGGATCCACTCTATGGAACGTGCAACTGCCGCGCCCAAGATAGGATCGGTGAGTGTGTAAACCTGCTCTTGTCGCTAGCGCGGCAGAATTTGCTTCATCTATGACTGACAGACCTTGACTATATTCAAAAGTACCTACCTGAAAATGGTCTATTTGAAAATAGTATTTTGTATTTGTATTTCTGGGAGGCCTTACAATGCTTGGTCCAGTCTGTCCGTCTAGTACGCGATCACCATTCCAGAACTTTTCCGAGCCCTTCGACTATCTGTTGTGCGGGCAACCCTTTCAAAATACTTAGGGGTCAAAAGGCCACTTTAGCAGAATCATAATATTAACCACACAATAATCTGTCAAATTTCATTTTCATCTTTATCGCTAACGCATTAGGTTTAAGGTTGATTGATAAAACTTGACAGTGACGGGTGGTGACGGGTAGCGGACGTGCTTAATTCTCATTCTGCTAAAGTGGCCTTTTCAGGCCCCTGTCTTCATTTTTTACTTGTAGTATGACTGTTATGTTTTGCGATACTGACGTTAATAAATTACAGCTGAGCTACTGAGACTCAAGAGCCAAAATTAAACTTTTTAATTCTCGGGGCTTGACCCACCAACTTACAGAATACACAATGTAAGGGGAGAGCACGGACGCGACGTAGCCGCTCATGTGCAGCGTGGCGGAGCCCGACGCGCGCACCGCCGTGGGCAGCAGTTCCGTCGACCATTGGATCACTGCGTTGTACGACATGTTGATGCAGAACCGCGCCATTATCGCCATCGATGCCTGAGGGATGCCTGAGAATGATATTGTGAGTTAGTAACATTTTTGGATCGAAGTTCCTTAATGGAGTAGCGTGTGATTCAAGAGAAAAAGTAACATATCGTTAGGTTTTTGCGTTATCCCTCCATACGCCTTTCTCCATCTTTCAGTGCATGCTGCTATGAGCAAACAAAAAATGGTTGTCTGTAAAGTCGGTTTACGGACGACAATTTTACGTAACAACGTCGTAAGAAAACTTTGATGAAAATCACATTAACTTTTCACTTCACTTTATAAACAGTTGACAAAACAGTTCACGTGTAAGTTGTGTGCTGCCGCTGTCTCTCTTCTACTCGGACGCATCGGCCAATGGAGTGGAAGAGAGATAGATGCGTCACAAGCCGAACGCTTAGGCCTATCGTGCCTCTCTATCGCTTGTTGCGCGCTCTCGCTTGCACGCTGGGCTAAGGCGGAACGTGTCAATGAGTCATGCTTTTTCGTGCGTGCAGCCGGTTTTCATCGATTGATAAGACGTTATCACGTCAAAAACGCACGTACCGCGCGCTCTCTCTTTCGTTCTCTTTGAATGCGTGGGGAACGTCGGATCGTTCCTAATAAGAGTCCCTTGACTTACGCGTATTTTTCTCAAATCACAACTAGTTCAAGAAATTCTTTAAAAGTGAAGATAGGTATACCAACCTTTAGGCACGAACAAGGCCACACTGATGAGGATGCCCGCTATGCACAAAGGGCCAGCTGTGAGATTTCTGCGTCCCCATCTGTAAATCAACATTGTTGCAATGAAATAAAACTATTGACCACCAACAATTCAGTGAAGCCAGACGGGCGTAATTTTTTTTGTTGTGAGTCGCGTAAGATGAGTCGGTGGAATTCGGTTTCATACTAAAGTCCAACTCATTTTGCGTCGCCATGTGGCACAAACAGGACTTTAGTATGAAACCAAATGTAGCGTAAATTCGGCCGACTTATTTTACGGGACTCACAACTCAAAAATTACGTTCGTCTATCTTCACTCTTAAGTGAAGTGAGCTGTAAATCCATACAAACAAGATAGTATAGCAGTTCACTTCAAGCTCACTCCACCTTAAGTTTACACGATGAGATGTTGACAGAACAGACCGGGTTGAAAAGTTAAAAACAGCAGCCAAGTGCGAGTCGGACTCCCGCACGAAGGGTTCCGTACCATTATCTATAAAAACGGCAAAAAAATCAAGTATGTTGTATGGGAGCCCCCTTAAATATTTATTTTATTCTGTATTTGTTGTTATAGCGGCAACAGAAATACATCATCTGTGAAAATTTCAACTGTCTAGCTATCGCGGTTCTTGAGATACAGCCTGGTGACAGACAGACAGACAGACAGCGAAGTCTTAGTAATAGGGTCCCGTTTTTACCCTTTGGTACGGAACCCTAAAAAGAAAATTATTCCTCCCAAACAGACGCACAAGTTTGAAATAAACAAAAAGCCATTTTAAATAAACAAAAGGGCTTCAATTTCTAAATTTATTTGGTAGGGTCAGCAATAGTTCTGCCGGAGTTGCGGGACTATTTGACAGAGATAGGTACCGCGTTTCCGGAACACAAAGGGCAATGAAGGAACATGGATGGGTTTTAGTCAGTAAAAGTCTGACACTCCCTTCCGCTCTGCCCAGAGCGGGAGAAGTCATTTGATGATTTCCCATCCATAAAAAAAGGGTTAGCAATAGTTCAATACAAAGGCCCAAATTCGAGGCAGTTCTAGCGTTAATCAAGTAAAGAAGACACAAATGCAAGTCCATAAGGTTCACAAGAAGCGATGATTCTCCTTACCTGTCAAGCACACACGCCAGCAAAGTAACCGATGGTATCTCCGTCGCTGACGTCAGCGTGAAACTGATGAAGAAGTCGAGCCCGAAGGCGTCCGACATCCTGACGAGCCCGTCGAAGATCACGGAGCACGCCATGTACACGATCAGCATGAGGATCATGGTCAGCCGGAGGGGGGCACTCTTCATGAGCACTAGGAGGGACTCGTTGGATTGCTTGGTCTGGTTTGATGATACCTGTTAGAAAGTTGAGGGGTTAAAGGTTACGTCATAAGAATTTGAAAAGGTTACAGGGAGGGTCTTTTCGATGGTAGTTGCAAGCTGAGGTCGGCAGGGCTGTAGCTAGAGTCAAATTTGAGGTAGGGCAGCATTGTTTACAGGTAGGGCGGAAGTAAAAAAAATATCATAAATGATCTGCTCCGAAGCACAGGCTCCTAAATCAATCACCATGTTATATCACTGAGGTCAGTAGACTGTGGTATGTTCGGAAAAGTTTGGATACCTATTGCTACAATTTTTTTTTATCTCAAACTATAAACAAACAATTGAACTATAATAATTAATCTTATTTTTTGGTATTTTTAAGGTAGAGCATTGTAATTTCAAGATAGGGCATTGCCCCATAATGCCCCCCCCCCCCCTAGCTACGGCCGTGGAGGTCGGTCTTAGTATTGGTCTTAATAAACGTTCTGAACAATCTATTCTTTTTGTGTCTGTTACTGTTGTATTGAGCTGTGTCGAGTAATTATAGCTGCGTCGAGTAATTATATTCAGAATGGTCCAGAAACGCGTGGTCATATTTAAGAATGTCGTTAGGTGGCCCGAATTATTTTTAAAGTTTTTTTTTTTGTTTCGACATTTTTTTCCTCATTCTTTTATCAGCTGCCCAACATCACCCTTACATAGGGTCAAGCACTTCTGGAACACCCTGTATTATATCTCTAATATATTAAAACCGACAGAAATTATCAGAGGTCCAATTGTACAAATTTTTAAACAACTTTCGCATTCGCATGTCAATCGCAAACTGTCAAAAAAGCCTTAATTTTCATACATTTTTGACAGTTGGCGATTGAGATGCCAATGCGATATGAAAATAAGTAGAATTGGCCCTCTGATGTGTAGAAAAGGAGATCATCTGAGATTTCTTTACTAATCCATACAAATCTTCTTGTAATTAGATGTAGCAGCGGCAGAGTACAAACCAGAAAAGGTTCTTACAATAAATTCATCCATAACATCATCTGGGATCTTGGTGCCGTTAACTTTCTCGAACTTCCTGAGTACCTGCACGGCCTGGGCGGTGCGACCTCGACTCACGTACCACCTGGAACACACAAAGATCATAAAATAGCTTTCCAAATAGGGAATATGCATAAAAAAAAAATTATTATCTAAACACTTTATCTAAAAATATACAAAAATATATTACTAACAGTGGAAATAGAATCAAAATTGCTCGAAAAACAAACGAGATATAATTATTTTAAACAAATATATCTGTCCCTCTCGCGAAAACGCTGTTTTCTATGGCAGATGTATCTTAGACGTCACGTAATGTGACGTCAAATTCCATGTCGGACTTCTCGTTCTATAAGTAATCTTTGAAGCGTTATAACTTCATCGCTGATGTAGATATTTAAAAAATATTTTCTAGAGTGTTTACTGGAGCTTATAAGTAATTAATTTTATAAATAAAAAAATCGCGTGCATATTCCCTATTGTAACAGCAACATACGATGCAGGGAGCTAGTCTTAAAAAAAGATAGAGACGGCTGATCGCAGGAAATAGGTTATCCTGCAAATTTGGAAGCCTAAACATTTCTCGATACGAGTTGATTGGTTCTGTACCGACGCAAAAATCATCTGCCTAGCCTTTTCCCAAGTATATTGGGGTCGGCTTCCAGTCAAACCGGATTCAGCTGAATACCAGTGTTTTTCGTGGAGCGGCTGCCTACTAGACCTCCACAACCCATTAACTCTGGGTAACACGGTACTTCTTGGTCAAGACTGGAGTCAGATTTACTGGCTTCTGACAATCTGTAACGACTGCCAAAGATCTACTAATGACAGCCGGGACCAACGGCTTAACGTGCTTTCCGAGGCACGAAGGAAATTCGGTATGTTAAGATGGTTACCCATCCACAGACCAACCTTGGCAGAAGAAGAAGAAAAAGCCTACTTGTCGCAATCAATGCGGTACTGGACTGACAGGAGGAACAATCGGAAACTCTAAAATAAAAAGGTACATGGTAACAATCCCGCTATAAACTAGTCTAATGTTAGTGACCATGAAAGTCTAAAACAATATACTTACTGAAAGAATTTTTCAAATCGGACCCAAAAACCGCAAACAAACAAACAAACTCTTCAGCTTTACAATATTAGTATAGAAGTACAGAAAATGTATGAAGATGTGTTGTACTGAAACGGGTAGTATTTAAACGCAAATCAAAAACTATCCTTTTTCTATGCAATAAGATTCCGAATTCCCATTAAAATTAAAATTACTGATTGCACAGCAAAATATTCAACTCAAAATATCATTAAACACACTACAATTTATTTTCGCAGCGTACAGTGATTTTTCCTAAAGCAAAAGCTTTTTCATCAATGCACAGCTAATTATCTTAATGCACATTATACATGTTAACTCTTTTTCTTTTAAATATAGCTTCTATTTTTATATTATTTACACCAGTTTTTCTAAATACTGTTCTAAATTTGCTTCAAATCAATACTAATAAAAATAAAGGCGTCGTGGACTACTTCTGGGTGTTTTGAAAAGAAAAAATCACGAAGGGGATATCCCCTTCTAACCTAACCTGTCCGAGTCGGGGTGCCCTAAGTCCCGAGCTCGCTTCGCTCGCTAGTTATTTTGCTATGAAATATGGAAAATTTGCTGTGCAGTCAGTATTTATGCTATGTATGTAGTATTTTGGTACAAAAATAAATTTAACTGTATTGCATTATGAGGAAAAAAGTAATGTCATATTGATGTATAGGATTTTGAATTATCTGCAGTTTGAGTTTTGTTAAACATTTAGTTTATCTGTAGTGAAGTAAGTTATTTGATGTAAAAAAGAATATAAACTATGAGTATGTATTGATAGGCTATAATTTATTAGATATTTATTGCAATTTATAATATCCCTACTGAAACTATCATCATCTACCTAGCCTTTTCCCAACTATATTGGGGTCGGCTTCCAGTCAAACCAGATTGAGCTGAATACCAGTATTTTACGTGGAGCGGCTGCCTACCAGACCTCCACAACCCATTAACTGGGTAACAAGGTACTCCTTGGCAAGACTGGTGTCAGATTTTCTGGCTTCTGACTATCCGTAACGACTGCCAAAGATCTCCAAATGACAGCCGGGACCAACAGCTTAACGTGCTTTCCGAGGCACGGAGGAAACTCGGTATGTTAAGATGGTCACCCATTCACAG
The DNA here is from genome assembly GCA_963859965.1 of Ceramica pisi. Taxonomy (NCBI): domain Eukaryota; kingdom Metazoa; phylum Arthropoda; class Insecta; order Lepidoptera; family Noctuidae; genus Ceramica; species Ceramica pisi. The sequence continues at coordinate 5,333,913 of OY982530.1, forward strand.
ACCAACCTCGGCAAGCGTTGCTTAACCATGAAGATTGACCTGTGCGGCTATTATAATTTAGTCACAAGCTCCTCGTTGTACTGAAACTATAATGACTAAAATCTCACTCACCTAGCGCTCTCCGGCAGCACTAAAGGCGCGAACACAACGAGCAGCATGGGCGTGGAGGTGTACCACAGTAGCTTCCTCCAGTCGCTGATCCACAGTGCCAGCCACGGCAGGCACAGGCAGCCCATGCCGAAGTACAGCGCGATGGACATGTTGGCCACCCACGTGCGATGTCGGGGACCCACGTACTCCAACACTGGAAGATGACAAATACGGATATTGGACTGTACGGTATACTATTTTATTTATTCTATGATGAACATTTCACAAAATGTCAGTGTGTCCCAACAGGGTCTGCAATGGTTCTTAGATCTACCTTAATTTAGTTAACATCTTACGTACTGGAACGCAAACGCGAATTATAAAACAATAAATATTTGATGTCAATAGGCAAACCCTACAGGGTCCTTGGAGCTATCGGTGTACTATTATAGGTAGAGCACATCTGCCTAGACCTTCGAGGAATCTCAGCATTATGCTAAAGTTTGACTGGTAGAGAATGCCTATGGCATTAAGTCCGCCTCTGTACATTTTTGCTTAAAGTGTTAAATAAATAAATATGCTGAGAGATGGCCGTTTTGCGCGAATATGACGCATAACCTCCCAAATATTTAATAAAATCGTACATTTTTGCTTTTTTTAGTGTTTTTATTTGGGTATGCGTCATGCTTGGCGTAAATAAAATATTTTTCTTTCTTTTCTTTCTTTCGAATACAGGCGTTTATTAGTCCCCATATTAGTTCTTACAATGTACATGAGCCACACGTTGGAGTGTCCTACGTGCCCATACACTTGTATAGTACAATTTTTCCATCTTTGCCGTTCCGAAGTTAGGTTTTAGTGACGACCGCGCAGGTCCCATCGCGTAAGAAAGTGTTACGTTCGTAGAATATTAAACAAGTAAAAAATGCAACCAGTAACAATAACAAAGTCACAAAGTAACACAACAAACTTAAACACCACAAAAACGCACAAAACACAAATGAAACAGTAAGAAAAACCAAAATAAATAATTTAAAACAATAACAACGTCAATCACTTTTCGCATCAACAGTCGTATTGCATTGAGTAAGCGAGACACAAGTATGCATCGAACGTATATGAGGAACTGAGACTGCATGCGCGACCTACCCGCGCATGCGCTGTTCTATGTTTCTTGTCAAATTGACATCCTGCGCAACCAATTGGGACATACTCGCATAGGCAAGTATAGAAAAATCGTACTGTACTTTGGGGATTTAATACAGACGCTGTAATTAAAGGTTGATACAGACTGCAAAATTGCAAGGCATGCGCCGCACACGCCTCGCAACAGTCGCAACGCACACGCTTCCATGTGAGTTTGCCTGGGTAGTCATGCCTCGCCATGAATATAAACGTCCACACATGGCGAAGCATGCGATGAGCGCCCGTGCGCTGCGCATGCCTCGCAGTGTCTGTATGCTCGAAAGAAGATGAAGTTCTTAAAATGCCAGAATTAGTAATAGCATTATGCCGAAGATTTTTGGACCTATTGGGAATACTTTTCCCTAATTACCCAATTTTCCTGGGTACGAACCAAAGACTATTAAACCACTTGACTGCGCATACAGTGCCCCGACGCACGAAAACTATTAGTGTTTTTGCTCAGATGTTAGTCAGCGGCACTAGTAACCATTTTAGTTGTGACCAATTGTTAGACCTGTGGGCATGCTAAGTTTTTACAAATCGTTTTAATTTTTATGCAATTTATAACGCATAAAAATGCCTTCATACCCGGTGAATTTGTGTGGGAAACATTCCAAGACCTTTTGTTACAAAAATGATGGCATAACTTTTCATCGGAGAGTAAGGACTACGCAAAATATTTTTGATTTGAATCAGATGATGAGCCACTGCAGGGGTCTATATAAAATGGTGGTTAGGTGAACGAGCACACTGTGAGAAGCGCGCGTTGATGTCTTTTGGAAAAGTCTCTTTCTTTCATTAGGAAATACTTATATTTTTATCCCTTTCTTCCCCTTTGTATTTTTATCGTAAAAATCTGTGCTGTTACGTTTAATGATTGAAGTCGATTTATCGATGATCATAAAATTACAACTAATACAATTTTTGATCAATTCACATACTTACATTAAACACGTAACTACTTTTAAACGACATTAAAAATAGGAGGAGGGTCTCATCTGTGTGTTTGACATACATGTTTTCATTTTAGATTTTCGAAGATTTCAGAATAAAAATAAAAGTGGAAAGATAAGGTTAATAGGGAAACTTTGTTTAAACAAGATATAGCGCTGTTTGTTTGGATTGAGTATTTTTAACCGACTTCCCAAAAAGGAGGAGGTTATCAATTCGGTTGTATGTTTTTTTTTTTAAGTTTGTTACCTCATAACTCCGACAATTATGAACCGATTTGAATTTTTTTTGTTTTATCTGAATATATATAATATACTTGCAGATTGGTCCCATTTAAATCATATCAAAATCGGTTACGATCTTTGGATTTTAAATCGAAATCGCTGGAATTTGACTATTTAGATGATTCTTTGATAATCGAAATTGCGTATTTTGCTTTTCTGCGATTTTGTAGTGGTCGGTGTACTTTAAATTCTGAAGTCGGTGTCAAAATACGAAGATGCTAACAAAAACACCGACTTCCGAATTTAAAGTTATTTTTTACTTTGTAGTGTTTTTTTTTAGAAGTCGGTTGTATTTTTTTGTAAAAAGTTTTTTATTATAATGTTTAAACCCATTTTATCGATATCGACTATTTTCCTTTAATCAAGTAGTGCCACCACTAACCATAGGCTACCTATGCAACTTGACCTTGAACGGACCAATTGCAGCCGCGCGTTGTTCCTCGTCCCCCGGCCCGCTGTAGTGAGCCGCGTACTTAGAAGAAATCGGCCTATACGCTCTCTAGTGGTTATATACTCTATGGTACGAACCCTACAGTGATAGTAACCATTTAACATAGTTGCAGGAAGAATGCATTCATACATTTCTTTACTTCAATCCTTACCCAAAATGTAAGTCATCATGAACGCGTTGTCGAACGCCATGCCCACGAGGAATCGGCAGAGGGCGAAGTCCCACACTCCCGTCGTGAAGATGGTCGCTATGCCGCCGATACCACCGATCAAATTGGCTCCTGGAAATTAAAATAATATCGTTAATATTTTATTTACCTCGCCAAACTTTGTGACCGCCCTGAAGTTAGTTTTTCCGATGCGCAAGCCTCGCGCGGTGCTGTTTTTGCATGAGATTTATTACTGCGCCCCCGTTGTAGTTAACTTCAGAGCGGTCACAAAGTTTGGCGAGGGCTGTACCTTCATACATAATGGGCGTATTAACCTTTTTAAAGGATGATTGGCAGTATACCTACATTTAAAACCTACATATATCTGTTCTTGCTGGTTCTCTTAATACTAAAACTTATCGGTGGCGGGGGGAGATTGAAGAAAAGAAATCCGCAAAGATCTATTTTGAAAGTCAGTTCTTTGGTTTAGGCTAGATACAGTTTGTACCTACTTCGCATGAAACCAAACAAAAGCAGCTTTCGAAAAAAGAACACAATGGAACAATAAAACCGTGAACCCAAATAAATTATCATAAAATGGTCTGGCATTTATATAAACAGATGCTTCCCATTCATCATGTCACAAAACTACCAAAAATGACGTCAACACGAGTTTACCGACTCGATATTGTCTGAAAAACTAACAAATGTTTGTAAAACTGTGACAAACACAATGTAAAATGTGTCAAGCACAATGTCGCGGTGATTCCCACAGTTAAAATTTTCAAACAAATGTGGACATGATGTTATTATCAAACATCTGTCGCGGATGATAGACAGACAATAAGATCTTGTTTGAATATGACTGCGTAGTGGATGCGGAAATCATCTTTGAGTTTGCGTTTTTAAGCAACTTGTTTGTTTTAAAAATATTATTGCAAGCTTGCTTTCTCTACTCCACTGGAGGAGACAAGGTCGGCAATTTGGTTACGAGGTTGGCAGCCCAAGTTTGCACTTATCATTTGTCCCTAGCCACCCTTTTTTTTAGGGATGGGAAATCAAAACCCATCCATGTTCCTTCGTTGCCCTTTGTGTTCCGGAGCCGGTGTCGCCCTATAGCCAAACTTTTTTTTTTTTTTTTAGAGATGGGAAATCATCCAATGACTCCTCCCGCTCTGGGTGTAGCGGGAGGGATTGTCAGACTTCTACTGACTAAAACCCATCCATGTTCCTTCATTGCCCTTTGTGTTCCGGAACCACGGTGTATCTTGCGAATAATCCCGCGACTCCGGCAGGCGTCGGCCCTTTCGGGCCCCTCTGTGTTGCTGACTCTCTTTGAGGCGCGCGTGGAACACTAACGCGCCGTCGACACGGCCTGTCGTCACTAGACGGACGGAAGGCGAGCCACCCATAGCTCGCCGTCCACAGGCCCGCGCCTACGGTGGCCGGAGGTCACCAGGTGGTGGCCCCCGACGCCCGCGGCGTCTACCACGGCGGCCGGGACGAGAGGGTCTCCTCTCCCGCTCCGCCACCTCCTTCGCTAGCATGACCGTTTCGCAGAAGGAGGCAACGGCGTCCCATTCCGTCTCGCTCCGGACCATGGCTTGGACCAGGGCCGGACGCGAGAGGTCGCCGCCGATCGCCGTTTCGAGGACACGGTGGTGCGCCGCCCAAGCGGGGCACACCTGCACAGTGTGCTCTACCGTGTCCTCTGGTCGATCCTCGCAGTGGTGACACCCGGGCGTTTCCTCCCGCCCGAGCCCTATAGCCACCCTGGAAGTCTATTTTTAACCTATTCCCAAAGAGGAGCAGGTTCTCAATTCGGTTGTATTTTTTTTATTTTATGTTTGTTACCTCATAACTCCGTCATTTATGAACCGATTTGAAAAAATCTGAAAGGATATACTTGTCGCTTGATCCCATTTAAATTTTATCAAAAATCGGTTAAGGAGTAACCAAACAAATTCCAGAAAAAAATAACTTTCATTTCGGAAGTCGGTGTCAAAATACGAAGCAATTAACAAAAACATCGACTTTCAAAATTAAAGTTATTTTTTAATTTGTAGTGTTTCTTTTTTATTTGGGAGTCGTTTGTATTTTTCAGAAGAAAATTCTTAAGTAGTTCGTAGTGAACGATAGGACTTATTCGAGAGAAGAAGTCTCATAATTGAAGTCTAAGCTGTGCATAACAAGTGCGGGCGTTATTGTTTGAGAGGCGGTTTGTAACGTCTCAAAAAAAGTCTTACTCTAATTCATTCCGTTCAGTTCCGTTTGTTAAAATAAAAAGTATACCTATTGCCATTAATCGGAGGTTATATTTTCCTTTGCATTTTGACTGAGCCCAGTGGAGGTCCTTCAAACTAACTTGGAATATGGGCAGCCTATGTCCCAATACTGCTTACCTATCACAGCAGGAACTCTTCCAAAGTGGTCGGCTAGCCAGCCGAGGATCAGACCTCCCATGAAGGCACCTGCGAAGAACACGGCCTGCGCCATCGGCACGTTGCCCGCGTGCTCACACACCCAGCCTCTCTGGAAAACGAAGAGAACATTAATGAGGATCCTTACGCTATCATACTGCACTAGTCCTCCGCGATAACCAATGTCTGCAGTTCCATACTTTGCTTAGCTAAGAATCCTCATCATCTGCCTAGCCTTTTCCCAACTACATTGGGGTCGGCTTCCAGTCAAACTGGATTCAGCTGCAGTATTTTACGTGTAGCGGCTGCCTTCCAGACCTCCACAACCCATTAGCTGGGTAACACGATATTTCTTGGCAAGACTGCAGGAGTCTGTACTGGCTTCTGAAAATCCGTAACGACTGCCAAAGATCTACAAATGACGGCCGGAACCAACGGCTTAACGTGCTTTCCGAGGCACGGAGGAAACTCGATATGTTAAGATGGTCACCCATCCACACACCAACCTTGGCAAGCGTTGCTTAACCTTCAAGATCGAACCGCGCGGCTGTTGTTATTTAGCCACGAGCTCATTGCTTAGCTAAGATTCCTTATATATAAAATTCTTCTGTTACTGACTGATTGTGTGAATGACTGACGGACAACGCACAGCCAAAACTACTGGTCGTAGAAAGCTGAAATTTGGCTTGTAGGTTTCATGGGGATTGTAGGGGAATACTAAGAGAGGATTACCCGAAATTCTTACGGGTACGGGGAAAAACGGGAAATTCACATAATTATGAAGTTGCGGAAAAAAGCTAGTTTTTTTTATAAAACAAACTGGTAAAAGAATATAAAGTCTTTCAACCATTATTATAAGATTGAGTAAAATAGTGCCAGGTAAACAAAGGAAACCTTATCATCAAACAGGTCTGCGTCTGGCTATGATGCTTAACTTTTAGTTATACTTATTCGAAGAAAGAAGTAAACGGGGAATTTAGAGAAATTTGCTGTCGTTCAAAAAGTGTTGGCTCTTGGACTAATTTTAATGAATAAACTTTATTACGACGTGGCTGCATGATTCCTCTGCATGCACCTCAAAACAAAGACTTATGTTCCTTACCTCACTAACAACATTAGCATACGGGATATCAGTGAGCTCGAAGTCCCAGCTGTGCCAGCAGGGTACGGTGGGCGTGCCCGGGGGCAGCGGGGTCAGTGTCTTTAGCACCTGCATCCAGACTTAGGTCCTTACCTCAATAACAACAGTAGCATACGGGATATCAGTGAGCTCGAAGTCCTAGCCGTGCCGGCAGGGTACGGTGGGCGTGCCCGGGGGTGGCGGGGTCATGGTCTTTAGCACCTGCGTCCATACTTAGTTCCTTAGTCCTTACCTCACTAACAACGGTAGCATACGGGATATCAGTAAGCTCGAAGTCCCAGCCGTGCCGGCAGGGTACGGTGGGCGTGCCCAGGGGTGGCGGCGTCATGGTCTCCAGCACCTGGGTCCAGTTCACGTCGAAGGTGGCGCATTTGTCCCACTCGCCGGTTGCCGCGCCTGGCGCTGATAAGTTGCGTCTGAAATGAAGGGAATTGTTAGTTCTAAATAGCCAGTTTAAGTAACGCGGGAATAGGAGAATTCGTATAATCGATTATTCGGTTTTGGTAATCTTTTTTTGTTCTTCTAATAGGATCGACCAACATTCATACTCAAACTTTGAGTTGAGCATGCGCTTTCGTGATGATTTCGGCATGATGTAACTTATCCAGATTTCAACTCTAAAAAGAAATAAAAAAAAAATCTCATGCTCGCTTTTGCCTGTAAACATGTCGATATTTAGCGTAACGTAGGTATTTTAACTTAAAATACTCAATTTTATCACACTTAGGGTCAAACATTTAACTAACGTCAGCCACGAGGTATAGGAGCCCTTTTTATAAGCTTAGAGTAATAGGCAAGTTCAGAGTAAATACCTACTACCTATTATAGGTAGACCATCTGGCCCCATAACCTAATCCCAAAATAGGAACGAGAGGTTCGTTCGTGACTTTCCGGCTTCCGAAGTTCTGACACCCGTAACAAAAGTCATAGATATTCGTTAATTTCCGGGACCGACGGTTTAATTAACGTGCTCTCTTAGGCCCAGCGGCCAGGTCCGACGAGTAAAATATATTATTGTGTGTAGAATAAGGATAGGCTTTTAAATTAAAGAGGCCTGTGGATGAAGATTTTTCCGTTTTTTTTAAACACGTTTACTTACTATTCGAGCATATTTTCAACTTATTATACTGTTTAATTTCAGATTTGTACATCAATCTATACTAATCTATACTTCCATACTAATATTATAAAGAGGTAAAGCTTGTGAGGATGTGACGTTGAGAGGGTAATCTCTCTGGATCTACTGAACTGATTTTGAAAATTATTTTTAACTAGCTGACCCACGCAACTTCATCTGCGTCACATTTTCCATTAATGCTCGGCTCCTTTTAGTCTTAGCGTGATAATATGTAGCCTATAGCATTCTATCGGCTATAGCAGGCTATCTAATACTGAAAGAATTTTTCAAATCGGACCAGTAGTTCCTGAGATTCCTCTTTATAATATTATAGTACCTACCTGAGAAGTATTATAGATTACTCATACTCGGAAAGTAGGCCTGTAGTTGCCTGAGGAGCGGATTGAAAGTATTACTTTCGTACAGCAGAGATTTGTATTAACACGTTGAGTTCATCAGATTCAGATTCGTGTTTTTATTTTTACTTTCAATGTATTTATTTATTTATTTCATTAGGATCTCCAACAAAGAATACACCTTACTTGCTATATTAATAATATAGCAAGTCATGCATGTATAGCAGTTCATGTTTTATTTGTATTCGTAATGAAAAGCACAGTACACCTCGGGTGAAAGACTTATTTAGTCCTTCCAACTATTGCTATGCTCGGGCGAGGCTTGTGAAGTCTGAGAAGGCTCAAAATCGAAATCGAGGCTAGTGAAAAAAATTGAATATAAAGCTGACAATTCTCATCACTAGTATCTATCCTTGGCATCATGGTGCTTGATATTAATGTTTTTTCACTAGCCTCGATTTCAATTTTGAGCCTTCTCAGCCTCGATGTTGAAATGGTACACCGCAGAACAAAGGCCAACAATGAATAGACCGGGCCCGCTAGGGCCAGTGCCTGCCAGGGTTGCGGCATTTGTTCGAAAGAGTGGGTCCGTAGTGGCTTAGGCCCCCAGTGGTCGATGCACCTCGCGGCCCTGGAATGCAAAGGGCATTAGGAGGAACACAGATGGGTTTTAGTCAGTATGAATCTGACATCCCCTTCTGCTTCGTCCAGAGCAGGCGGAGTCATTTGATGATTTCCCATTCAATAAAAAAAGTCCATTAATCAAAAAGATACAGTAAGTACCTAAACGATACAGAAAGCCTTGTTATCCTAAACTATCGGCCGCGACTTCGTACACGCATATCCCGTCTTTTCCCGTTCCCGTAGGAATTTCGGGAAATTTTCTATCTTAGTGCTCACTTACATAATGAAAGGAACCCCTGTACCAAATTTCAAGTTTCTAGGTATAGTAGTTTCGGCTGTGCGTTGATATATAACTCAGTGAGTCAGATTTGCCTTTTTTAGACAAATAATCTTGTTTGGCTTCAAATCACAACATACCTTTGATTACATCATCACTACATATTATAAAACAAAGTCCTCCCCCACGTCTGTCTGTCTGTTCGCGATAAACTCATAAACTACTGCACCGATTTTCATGCTGTTTTCACCAATGCATAGAGTGGTTCTCGAAGAAGGTTTTAATAAAATAATTTGTCAAGCGGACGATGCCGCGGGTACCAGCTAGTATACGGTCTATAATTGCGTCGCGCGACCTTTAATCAAAAATCTATCTTTCACTAACATCTTCTTATCATGGATTAAAGATTTTGTACCACAGTGTACCTATTTACACACCTACCTTTGATAAAACTCTATTTGTCTTGAATTCATGATTGTATCTTGATTGGCCTTCAGGCTTTTCAAGATAATGAGATAGCCATGAAAGTAATATGACCTATCAACAAAATCAACTACAGACAGAAGTTCATATCTACCCCAATCACCATCATCCCTATCAGCACATATTGTAAAAAAATCACGCGTCTGTCTGTCTATGCGCGATAAACTCAAAAACTACCAAGCGGATAAACATACGGTTTTCATCAATGGGGTAATTAATGAGGAAGGATGGTGTATTCATTAAGGATTTGTGTGAATTTAAAGATTGTTGAAGATGTCGCACGGAAAAACTTGTCAACAGGGGCGCCAAAAAGGCAACTTTAGGCGAATTATATTAGAATCATAATATTAATCACACAACAATGTGTTGAGAAAATTTTACAGTGGCGGGTACCGTGATTTGCTTTCTGATTCTGCTAAAGTGGCTTTTTTAGACCCTTTCTTAGTGGTTCTTTTAATTTGTATGCATACCCGAAACCGGGGCCGTTGCTAGAACCTTAGAAGCTTTTTCCCCGCAGACTGAGGCAGAAATAAAATAAATAAATAACTCATTTATTTCAGAAATCGGATCCATACTTATTTGTTAGTAAAATGCAAACTTAAAAAACTAATGTTAGTATTAAATAAATAAGTAACTAATTGATTGAGTGGCAGATCCGGGTGGACTCATCGAAAAAAAAAGAAAAAAGAAAGTAAATAAAGTAAGTAAGTAAATAGTGGTGAATAGGTAATTATATCTTCCAATTATACCTATATTTTGCAAGCTTATCCCCATAGATAGTGCGGTAGGTACTTGATATCTTAATAACATTATAATTCGAAGTACACTGGAGTGCCTCCGTACCTAACAATACCTACTTCGCAAAAAAAAAAACAACATACCACAAACAAACACAACAACAACGAACACAACAATAGCAACAACAAACCAACCAACTAATAATCAAAAGGGACTGTTGGCTGGAGCCAACACTCCATTTAAATTGTCTATAGTGTTTAATATTACATGAAAACAATCTAATCTCACTATACTTTTCTAATCTCACTATACTTTGTTTATGGACGTCAAAATAAAAGTCAGCAGGTAGGTACAACTTGGCCGATTTTCTTTGATTTATTTACTCAGCACTTATGTGATAAAGAGATAATTATCGAAACACGATTAACTACAAAATGTATGTACCTAAACTATTTATTTTTCGTAATATGTAGATATTGAGTCACAAAATGATCATCGATATCGTTATCACGATAATATCGTATATATTACACCAATGTGTAACAATATTACACAACCTACACCTATAATTTCGAAGCTTTCCATTTGCCTACCAACAGGTACCTATACAGGTTTACGAATCTGTAGGTACCTACTTACACAATCTGTACCCTGCTATATTTATCTTATAATGTATAAAAATCTCGTGTTACAGTGTTTGTTATCGAACTTCTCCGAAATGAGATAACATAAGGGGGTATTGTCCGCAAATAAACACTTTTTTTTTCTTCTTTAAATGGCTTGAACGATTTTTATGTTTTTTTTTTATGGTGAATGATAGGTCTGAGAAAAAGCATCTATAGGCTATTTTTAGGGTTCCGAACAAAAAACGGAACAGTTATAGGATCACTCGGGTGTCTGTCTTAATCTTGATTTGGATTATAATTTCTCGATATATTTATTATGAAAAAAATCGTTTTGTATATAATATATCCCATCCAAATTAAATAGTATCCAATATCTACGTCAGAGTCTTATTTAGAAAAATATTGTTTACAATTTCACGCGATATTTTACAATCTTACGGTGTTCGCCATTTTCGGGTGACATCATATTATAAAGACTAGCGTCATTGGAGTTAAAGTCGGTTCCAGATAAACGTGCAATAAAGTACATTGACCTTACCCTAATATCTATTCGTAGATACTAGAACAATAAATTAAGAACTGATTTTCATTATTAGAAAACGTAAAGGATCACGATAGAAGTCGATTCAGGACAGCTTTATGTCATTATTTCTGATTTTGATCTTAAGAAAGTCAATAAATGTATGTGGGTCAATGTACTTTATTGCACGTTTATTTGGAACCGACTTTATAGGTGCATAGTAACCAAATGAATTAGTGAGAGATTAATTATCAATGGACAAGGAAAAAGGTGCAAGTAAATACCAATCTTATTTACCTACGATTTTTGTTAATTAGCCAGATTACGGATATATGACAGTAAATTCACCAAACATATTAGGAAAGGACATGGTAAAAAGTGGCCTATGAATCAACACATGCGAAACCTTTACCATTATTCCTAGTCTTTTTTTTAAATTACATTTTAATGATTAGAATAGAACGGACACTTTTTAATTACGAAACCATTTTAAAAAGTAACTCACTTGGGTTTTATAACCCGGCGCCATTATTTTAAAATGAAACAAAGCGGTCTCAGCGCTGTAAGATTTTTAGTTACCTACAAAAAGAATAAAGCGATTAAAGCGCTGTATGACACGAACACTATTGACACTAGCAGTCGATGAAATGACAGTTGACACTTTGATTTAAGTAATGTATTTTGCACCTGATATCAGGGAATCGGCCGTCGACCTAAGTTACCACGCTTTCGTATGTTAGAAGAACATAGTAACACTACTCTACACCATTTTTTGGTGAGATAAAAAGTCTGGCAGCTCTGGGATCTTAGTCCATTTGGTATGTTTCTATTGTTTGGTATGTTTTATAACCTCAAAATCCGAAATCATTTTGGATATTTTACAATTCTGAAATGTGTCCGTGATTTTAATTTAGTTTCAGTCGAACATATGCATTATTTAAAACACAGATAGTAAATTCACGTCTCTGTTGGTTCTTAGGCGAACGATGTATTGGCGATGAACAATGTCCTTTCCTAGGCTAGTTTCCATCATCCACAAATTGCAAAACAATTTAGTCCGTCAGTTAGAGTATTGAAAAATAATGGACTGGAATGAGATGTCGACAGAATCGACCGGCTGTATTATTTTTGAGTGGTACTTTGGGATCACAAGAAAACTTAACTTAAAGACAGTTAACAATAAAGCTGATTTAAATTTCGATTAACAATTTTACGAATTATTACTTACCAGTATAGTATATTATTATATTATTAGATACCAGTATCTACCTATACTAATATTATAAAGCAGAAGAGATTGTTTGTTTGTTTGGTTGAACGCGCTAATCTCAGAAACTAATGGTCCGATTTGAAAAATTCTTTCAGTGTTAGATAGCCCATTTATCGAGGAAGGCTATAGGCTATATATCATCACGCTAAGACCAATAGGAGCGGAGCAGTAAAGAAAAATGTTACGCAGACGACGTTGCACGGGTCAGCTAGTGTATAAAATAAAGGGAAATAATATAATTTGAAGAGCACAGGGAACGAACGGTCAAAGTCATCCTGAAACTGTTTTTGAGTTAGCCATAACGCAATAGGAAAAGGGAAAACGTACAAATTCCTGAAAAATTACCTTTTCATTTTTTACATAAAAGTTATTAGTGATCATAGTCACTTTGATCTTTCTTCGTATTTTTAATATTTGATCATAATTTCAATTTATGTTTCAAGATAAGATTAAATATTTTGTATAACATACATTTTTTAGTTGACCATACTTTCCCAAGACAAAACTTTGTTTAATTTATTTGTGGTCCCAAAGTACCATTCAAAATAATATAGGTGTAGTACGGGACCGCGGGCCCGGTCCCGAAATCCCGTCGATCACAAAAAACTCTGGTGGTTTTAATTAGTTGGCAATCTTTCAGTAATAGTGAAAGTAATCATGAGAATATACAACTTATAGTATGGGAACAACCTTGAAATTTGGTAAAATCAACTGCCTGTCGATTCTGCCGGTCGATTCCGTCGACATCTCAACGTGATCACTTAGGCGCAGTGAACAATAAGTGAGCTGCTCTGTCAAACCATACAAACAAGATGAAACTTTGCTATTTGCAGATGACTTAAAGATCTACAGACAAATTACTGGACCTGCAGACACGACGCTTGTTCAGTCAGATTTAACAAATATCGAAAACTGGTGCATAGCCAACAACATGACCCTTAACGCCACAAAATGCTTCCATATCCGATTCTCCAGAAAAAAGAAATCATTTCCATCTACCTACAAATTATGTAACACCTCGCTGGCAACGGTAAGAGAAATACGAGATCTAGGGATTCTAGTCGATGATAAACTTAGTTTTAAGCCGCACATCAACAACATCGTAAAAAAGTCTGCGCAGATGCTGGGATTTGTAAAGCGAAATACAAAGGGCTTCCAACGCCCCAATACCAGAATAGTTCTGTTTAATACCCTGGTACGTAGTCAGCTAGAATACGCCAGTGTCGCTTGGAACCCGCTCTATGCATCTCATTCGCAAAAACTTGAAAGCATTCAAAGAGCTTTCACCAAACATCTTGGATTGTTATCTAGGGAAATTAGCCATCGCTGTCCGTACGAACAGCGCCTTAACTTCTTCAAAATAAAGACACTGCGTGACCGTCGTCGTTCGCGTGATCTAATTTTCCTGTATAAAATAGCAAACGGGTTTGTAAAGTGTAGCGATTTAGTAGAAAGTGTTCATTACTCAGTCCCTTCAAAACTTCCTAGACATCCCATCACAAGACTGCTCCATATTCCTTTTCGCAAATCCAACCTTGGCCTCAACGCACCCCTACTCCGAATGTTCAGAACCCACAAGTTTATGCAAGACACCAGATACCGATTTACACGGTGTTTCTCTTAACAAGTTCAGATTTGCGGTCTCGGAGGTACGGGAGTGTACAAAGCTCCCAATTGTTTAGTACTTGTAATAATCATCTTAGTTATATAGTCTAGCAATTTATTTTATATTTGCATAGTTTATTTTTTCCCGCTTTTGTCAGTGTCTTGTTTTATATATTAATGTTTTTTTGTTTATTCGACTTCAGATATAAATTTTGTTTTGTTTTATTTTATTTTATTTTAGATAGGTACTCATAATTCCATGTACATTATTTGGTGTAAGCTGTGTATACCTATAATAGGCATACATGCCAGAACTTATATTTTGTTATTTTGTGTCTCATTTGTATTTGTGCATGTACTGCTGTTGGTGTACCAAACAATAAATAAATAAATAAATAAGATGGAATGACAGCTCACTTGTCGTTCAATCCACCTAAGTGATCACGGTGAGATGTCAACAGAATCGACCGGCTGTACACATGTCGAAGATAAGGGGTCGCGGGTGAAGTGAGCTGTCAAACCATACAAACAAGATGGAATGACAGCTCACTTTTAGTTCACTCCACCTAAGGGAACAAGGTGAGATGTCAATAGAATAGAGCGACTGTTCTACACGTGAGTATCTCTAAATTAACAAAAGAAAATGTAGACAACAGGAGACTTAGTGGAGATCATAGAGATTATCTATATATATAAAAGAAAGTCGTGTTAGTTACACTATTTATAACTCAAGAATGGCTGAATCGAATTAGCTGAAAATTGATGGGGAGGTAGCTTAGAACCAGGAGACGGACATAGGACAGTTTTTATCCCGGAAATCCCACGGGAACGGGAAAATGCCACGGGAACGGGAATTATGCGAGTTAAACGGGAGCGAAGCCGCGGGGGACATATATATATAAAAGAACTTCTATATCTCTATATATAAAAGAAAGTCGGGTTAGTTACACTATTTATAACTCAAGAACGGCTGTACCGATTTGGCTGAAAATTGGCGGGGAGGTAGCTTAGAACCAGGAGACGGACATAGGATATAGATTTTTATCGCGGAAATCCCACGGGAACGGGAACTATGCGGGTAAAACGGGAGCGAAGCCGCGGGGGACAGCTAGTATCTATATACATATTTTTTTCGAGATTTCGGAGTTTTACCAAAACAAAAGTTGCTTATAATCTATAAAAGAAAGTCGTGTTAGTTACACTATTTATAACTCAAGAACGGCTGAATTGAATTAGCTGAAAATTGATGGGGAGGTAGCTTAGAACCAGGAGACGGACATAGGACAGTTTTTATCCCGGAAATCCCACGGGAACGGGAAAATGCCACGGGAACGGGAATTATGCGAGTTAAACGGGAGCGAAGCCGCGGGGGACATATATATATAAAAGAAAGTCGTGTTAGTTACACTATTTATAACTCAAGAACGGCTGAATCGATTTAGCTGAAAATTGGTGGGGAGGTAGCTTAGAACCAGGAGACGGATATAGGATAAGTTTTTATCCCGGAAATCCCATGGGAACGGGAACTATGCGGGTTATACGGGAGCGAAGCCGCGGGGGACAGCTAGTGTATTATAAAATTTTGATGGTGGAGATCATTGGATGAAACCTATACCGTCTGCACATTTGTGGCATAATTATAGTGCAAATGGGTCGTCAATGATTCACTGTCTACACCTACAAAAAAAGTCTCCTCTCCAGATACGTACTATCTCACAACTCAATTCTACAAAAGAACACAAAAAAACTAACCAAAGATAGCGATATGAGTCATCCAAAGAGACAAAATTGTTACGATATTTCGTAAGACGAAACAGGTAAGTTCTTAGATAAATGGTGCAATAGTTTTTTGTCATCATCGACAAAAAGTTCAGAGTGCCAATTCTACTATTTTTAGCCGACTTCCCAAAACGGAGGAGGGTCTTAATTCGATTTTTTTTATGTTTACCTCATACTCCGTCAATTATGAACCAATTTGAACGATTATTTTTCAATTCATCTGAAAAGATAAATACTTGCAGATTGGTCTCATTTAAATATTATGAAAATCGGTTACGAAGTTTGGATTTTAAATCGAAATAGCTGGAATTCGTTTACTTGGATGATGGTTTTTTGTCATCCAAGTAATCGAAATTGCGTATTTTGCTTTTCTGCGATTTTGCAGTCGTGCCACTAAAAAGTGAAAAATAAAAAACTTTTTACAAGGGATACTAACTACTGTTCTTCCTCGGGTCTCAAACTATCTTTGTACAAAATTTAATCCAAACAAATTAGGAATTGCAATAGGTAAGTACTGGAATTACGAAACGTTTGGCTATAAATAATCTACACGTTGATTCATAGATATAACGTGTAACAGAATAAAAGCAATAAGTAAATGTTAAAATTTTAAGAGCAACGCCTGATTTTTCTTTTGCTAACTAGTCTACCTGCTTAAGCGTATTTTTTAAAAATAGAGGCAGGCGAGGCAGCTATTTAATCCGGCAGCGCCCGCATACGAAATGAACATATAGGTACATGTTTGTCCCGATAGGGCCTTACGGACGTTGACAGGATTTATGTAATTTCCACGTAAAATCATTACCGTTTTTTCTTGCTCACTTGACATACTTACTCATTGTTTTTCCTCGTTTCGCATTTTACTTACATACGTTCATCTAAACTAATTTTAAAGCTGAAAATTTAA
Source organism: Ceramica pisi (assembly GCA_963859965.1). Taxonomy (NCBI): domain Eukaryota; kingdom Metazoa; phylum Arthropoda; class Insecta; order Lepidoptera; family Noctuidae; genus Ceramica; species Ceramica pisi. Next base: position 5,350,885 of record OY982530.1, read on the forward strand.
TAAACAAACTTTTTTTTTAAATTATTAGAGTTCGTTTGTATGATTGAATGCGCTACTATCAAGATAAACTGTTTTTTTTTTTGTGATGGTTTTGTTCTTGACTGTAGGTAGTCTAGGCCAGAGATGACAGAGACAAAGTCGCCGATGGAGCGAGCTTACCCAGAAGTAGCTTGTTCACTCTAACTTTGAAAAGATTAGGGTTGTAAGCGTTCGGTGGTGATGGGCGGGCGACAGGCGCGGGTGCGCCTCCGCCCGCATTGCACGCATCACCACCATCGTCGGAGGTTCCCGGCCCTCCCCCAACGGGGAGGGCCGGGAACCTTCGGTCCGGGTCCCTTCACCCCGCTGTGATGGCGGGCGGTCGCCGGAGGTGGACTGGACGAAAAGGCTACGCCGATCTCCCAGTCCACCCCCACTAAGACGCTGCGATAATTTCAGTGCTGGGTCGTTTTAGTGGGTATACCGGGCTTGCCCGGGGAGTCCCACATACCCCTCTCACTCCCCCGAGTGAGAGGGTATGCGTAAAGCATTTTTTCCCAGCAGGAAAAAAAAGGGTTGTAAGCGTTCGGAAACAGCAGACGCAGGCAGAGTGTTCCACTTCTTTGCTATGCGTATTAGGAAACGCTTGGAAACGCTTAGTAACGCTTAGGTACGCTTGCTTTGCTCTCCTTTCGCAGGTATGCTGGAAGAGATTTCTTTAGAAATAAGCATCACCTTTGTACCTTTTTTTTCTGTGTCCTTCTTCTTATGTTCTTATTTAATGTGTGTACATAAATTGTTAAATAAATAAATAAATGATCAAGAAAGGCTATAGGCTGCTAAATAACATCACGCTGCGACCAAATAGGAGCAGAGCATCAGTGAAATATGTTCTAAAAGCAGTTTTTATGTGATGCAGACGAAGTTTCGCTGGTCAGGTAGTAAATCTTTAAAAATAAACCTAATTTTACGTCTTTTGTCTGGATCTGTTGAGGCTCGGGAAGTCTCGTAAGAAAAAATAAGCTTAGAAACAAACAAAGGACCTTGCGTACTGAAAGGCTAGGCCTGTTCTATTATGGATGCGAACGAGACCCCCCGAGTCCACAGGACATAAGGACATTTTGTAACGTTCCGCGCAGGTGATTACTGCTGCTGTGTGTGTACCATTCGAAGCCCGATTAAGGTTGGAACTTTAGGAAAGAAATGTATCAGACAAATAATGCCTTGAGTTTTTCGTATTTCTAGTTTTAATATGATACTAACATTTCATTAAATAGGTTTTGCTACCTACATTGGCTACCATTTTAAAAAAAGTTCGCAGTCCTGTCTATATCAGACTGTTTCTCAGCTGAATCTGGAATCACCTTCTTCAGCTACGGATTTATACGATACGATAGGTGCGATTATCCCTTATGTAGGTCGATAGTCCCATATTATAATCTGGAATTATCGACCTACCTCGATAAATTTGTTATCTTTTCAAAAATTGGTGTCGAATCCTAAAAATCGATGGTTAAAAATGGTTCTCAAGCTTGTTGTGCAACACTTTGCGATTGCTGCATTTTCAAATCAGTAAAAAAATGAAATACAAATGTCGCCGGAAAATGGAGATTCCGTAAGAATGTAATAAATCTGAATTAGATTATAATTTCTTCCATTTTGAAAACAAGAAATCCTATCCAAATTCAATAGTTTCCAATGTTGTATCGGTGTCTTTTTAAGAAAAAATATAGTTCGCATTTTTACGCGTCTGCATTTTCCGTTACAGCGTCTGCATTTTCCGGTGACATAAGATCAGTAAAATAATAACATCTTTACTATAACAAATTTGAACAAAACAATATTCAACAAGACGAACCTGACTTCCATCTCCAGATGCGCCAACTCTGGCACGCTGCACCAGTGGCGCTGTGGCGTCGCGGCTATGAACATCTGCACGAAGTAGATGAAGGCGAAGAAAATCCCGAAGGGCATCATGAAGGCAAACAGGAACCGTTGGTAGCGGCCCATGTCTCCGACGTGACCCAGGACTGCTTCCAACGCGTCCGCGTCATTTTTAGATGACTTTTTGTTCAGCTCATCTTTGGCGTCCTGGAGAAGAGAATGTTGGTTGAGTGAATTTGGTAATGTTGTGTTATGGGGTGCGTATTTTTAATAGCGTCTTTCTTTTGGAAATCTAAACAAGGCCTGTTGTACGGAACTGCTTCTGTAGGCACCCATAGGGGCTTGAACCCCTCGAAGGTGGGTTTTAGCAAAATTAACAATAAAAACCACATAACTTTTTATTTTGCCAAACGCATATACCTACCAAGCTTCTTTGGATTACTCACGTAAATACCTCAATGACTTCTTTAGGTTATATATTACCAAGGAAATCTGGGTCTTTGGGGAAGGGGGCTGGCGGCTAGACCCCCGGGCCCGCCCTTGCCCATAGGTATAGGTACATATCATACAGGTTGACTGACTGATAATCTGTGATCACGAAGTTGAGTTGATCACGAAGCTGTCATTCCGTCTTGATACTTTGGATTGATAGCTCACTTCGTGATCACTTCACCCAAGCCTTCATTTTGAAATGTTTACAGAATCGCTCTGCTGAACCTATTGTCTAAGCATAATAAATGGTTATCCGATAACGGTATATCACATACCGTAAAACGGGGTGAGTATAAACGCAGGGGTTAATAGATGTTGCGGAATTTGTTCGAAAGAGTCACCGCGGCCCTGGAACGCAAAGGGCACCAAGAGGAACACGGATGGGTTTTAGTCCGTAAGAGTCTGACCCTCCCTTCTGCTTCGGCTGCCCGAAGCGGAAGAAGTCATTTGATGATTTCCCACCCATAAAAAAGGGGTTAATAGTTCAACAAAACCTTGAAGGGGATTGGTGAGGACTCTGTTCTTAAATAAATTAATTTTAAAAGATTGATATTTTTTAAGTGCAAAATACCATTCAAAGTTTTGTTTCTATTTACCTCGTTTTACCGACACCTTCATTTTATTATCTCGATTGCGTAAAGTAACAGAATAAAGGACATACAGTACCAACCAAGGTTTGGAACATAAGCTATAAGTAGTTCGCCCACCTCGATCAAATTGTATTTCTTGAGAGAAATTACCAAAATTGTATAAAAATCGAAACAAAAGTGAATGTTTAACGATTTTTACCTTTTGTAGAATGTCATCAGATATTGTTTCGATTGGCTCCTTTATTTGCATTAATGCAAATGTTTACAGAATTCGTGTCGCTGAACAAAATATTATACCAAGGCATTAACGTGTTATGCTAGGCATCAGATAAACTTGCAATAAAATAGTTTGACCTTTCTGTAATATTCCGTAGATTTCCGAACAATAAATAAAATTATGAACCGTTTTTCATTACCTACTAGAGTACGGAAAGGATCAAGATAGAGGATTCGCTTCAAGCGATTTGGCCATCCAAGCTCGCTTAAAAAATTCACCCTTTTTTTTAGGTATGGGAAATCATTCAATGACGTCTCCCGCTCTGGATGTAGCGGGAGGGAGTGTCAGACTTCTACTGACTAAAACCCATCCATGTTCCTTCATTGCCCTTTGTGTTCCGGAGCCACGGTGTCTCTTGCGAATAATCCCGCGACTCCGGCAGGCAAGTGTAGTTATGTAGCTCTTTAAGGTAGCGGAACCAAGTTTAATCAAGTATTGATATAGCGATGGATCGGCAACCAGGTAGGTAAGCAAATTACTATTTTTTTTCCGTTGTTATCGGGATTAATTAAAGCGTTCTAATGAAACTCTTTTGATCTTCACATTGAAACACCGTTTCGCTATTTACATCAAACAATTGACAATCGTCGCGTCGTCGCTAAAATAGAAAAGCTATTTGAACAGTTAGGTACAGTAAACAAAGCTATTTCGTAGGCAGGCAGGTAACTTGCAAATACTTTTAAATAATTAATGTTGTAAGTGTGCTGAGTAGAAAACCTGACAACGGATGTTATAGGTAATTAAAAATTATGCCATAACGTGCACACAGACATATTAACTAATGATGCCTAATTTTACCGATAATAAATGCACTAAACCTATGCTTATCTAATTTTCTGTTATCTATACTTAATATTATAAAGCAGAAGAGTTTGTTTGTTTGTTTGTTTGTTTGTTTGTTTATTTGTTTGTTTGTTTGGTTGAACGCGCTAATCTCAGGAACTACTGGTCCGATTTGAAAAAATCTTTCAGTGTTAGATAGCCCATTTATCGAGGAAGGCTATAGGCTATATATCATCACGTTAAGACCAATAGGAGCGGAGCAGTAATGGTAAATGTGACGCAGACGAAGTTGCGCGGGTCCTCTAGTACTTAATAACAGTTCAAATTGTTTGTTTATGTTTTTGTAAAAGTTATTAATTAGCTATGGAAATATAAATTATTATTATATACCACACTCATAAGTATGTCAGAAGCTTAAGGTTGCCTACCCAAGTTCGAAAATCGGCGACCGATTTTTTGTAGGTCAAAAATGGAACGTACCTACTGAGTTTGCCTATGCGAAGTACGTCGCAATCATTATATTTCTGTGGTCGCAATCGATTGCGCAGGATGTCAATTTGACAAGAAACATAGAACAGCGCATGCGCGGGTAGTTCGCGTATGCAGTCTCAGTCCCTCGTATACGTTCAATGCATACTTGTGTCCCGCTTACTCAATGCAATACGACTGTCGATACGAAAAGTGTTATTGTTTAAACTATTTATTTTGGTTTTTTTTTGGGGGGCCGAGTCACCCGCGTCCGTAGGAGAATACCCTTCAGCGAATCCCTACACGTGGTCCCCGGGTGGTGCTAAACAGGCGACACTAACCGCCTCCGTGGTCTAGTGGTTATACCAACTGATTCAGACCCAGAGGTCCCGGGTTCGATTCCCAGCGGAGGCAAATTTTTTGCTCGGTTTGGTTGGTGGTAGGACTTGTTCCAAGTCCGCCTGGCAAGCTACCACCATCATGTCTAAGTCTGTCGCCATAACAACTATGTTAACAGCATTGTTGTGTTCCGGCAGTTAGAGGTATGATAGCCAGTTCCTCTGTGTAAGAGGATTCCGGGTGAAACTCACTTCCATCTTCGGCCTAATCATCACTTTCCATCAGGTGAGATTTGGGCCAAGAGTTTCCCCGTTTTGTATTTTAAAAAAATCGGGGGTCCACTATAGTTGGATCAACAAGGTGAGGGTGATCTAGCCTATAGTAATATTTTAGCCTTGTTGACTCAACCTAAATATCTTCCACTATATATTAATACAACCTACATACATTAGCCATTTCTTATTTTACGGCAAAGTCGTAAATAAAAGTCGTTTGTTTCAAAATAAGCATGTTAGGAACAGTTACGGTGCTCAAGGGAAATATCTTATTGCTCAGGTATTCATTATGACAACGTGAGAAGGACACTGTGCCAAGATGGTAATTTACATGTCTCTCGCAAGAGTTTTCAAGTCCCAAAACTTTAAAGCCGAACATACCAGCTAATTTAGCCGGACTTTGTGGTAAATATTAAAGAAAAAATAGGCTATTCAGGAATGTCTTTAAAAAAGAATTTTATTTATATTATTTCTAGATCGTCAAAAAAAACCGTTTTAAGTTATAATGAAGAAAAACTCGATTATGCCATAATCAGGAAAAATGTGGTAAAATTGAAAAGCCTAACATAACTCGGATTGGCCGGTCGCGGTCTAATTTGGCCGGACACGTATCCTAAAAGCCTGACTATGGCTTTTCCGGACGCTTGGTAACCCTACCCACAAGTCGTATGTACTCTAAATTATTTCGCAAGGTTTTAAACTAGATTAATCTAGATTTTAGAGGCATACCTCTAAAATCCAGCTTATCTAGACGGTAACAATCACAGCCCAGATAAAAGATCTGTTTGACACTTGTGGTAACTATTGTTACCACAAGTGTGGTACCAACAGTTAAGCTCGAAACTACAGACTTCGGGCTTAGAGAGTAGCCCCCAGGTCTGTAATCTTTAGTCAAAATTTTAAATGCCAATGACTTCGATACCTAAGTAGTAAAGTACCTACTTATTCTGAATGTCAAGGTTATTGATCCTGGCTTAGTACACGCTTGGGTACCAAATATACTTATTGTAACGGGATGTTTTGTTCGTTGAATGCTTTTTATCATAACAGAGCCATATCATATTTACAGCATGTTACATAATACGAAGTCAGAAATTGACAAAAAAGTAGATAATTATTTAAATTACTTAGGTAGAACTTATTTTATTTGTGAAAAAAAAAGAAAACATGACAGATAGTTAAAAATGGCGGAAAAAACTAAATGTGTTTGACATTTGATTTGAATAAACAAAAAACCAGGAAGTAGTCTTTGATTTAGGCAATACGTAGTGTTTATCATTATTACAAAAATACCTAATTGAATTTTAATTAAAATATTAAATATGTTTTAATTATAATTCAATTATTTTTAAGTGCGTGACCAAGGGCCAAAGTTTTTGGCCGATATAGCAAATACCGGCAAATACCGAAATCGCAAAAAAAAAAATCGACTGCCCCATACATTTTTGTACGCATAACTCGACAAAATGTACTGAACAGCTGACTCTTTTTTCGCGATTTCGGGGTTGGTCCCATAGTAAAAGTTGTTCATAATGATGAGTTCAATGACCCTTTAAGAGGTATTGCGTTTATTCTGTTACAGGTTGTATAGTGATAAATTGGAACAAGCCCGCCACACATTCCCAACCACTACAACTCCTGAAAGCCAGAATCAACAGTGGCGACCACCAGAAAAACGCGAGCTAATGAAACCCGACGGGTCCCGGAGAAACGATTCAACTGTCTTGGATCCCGCAACGAAATTAATCAGAAAATTACAGCGGAGGAGTAGGAAAACATAAATAGTGATAGAGTAGTAGAGACCTGCTAAGAATGAATCACGGTCTAATGATCGAACGATGCAAATAAATAATTTAAGTAAAGTAGGTAGGTACCTACTACCTAGTACGCTTGGCTTTGCTCTAAATATGCAAGTAGCACTCCACCTGACAACGGATGTTATAGGTAATTAAAAGGACTCAATTATGCCATAACGTGCACACGGATAATTAACTAGTTTTACCGATAATAAATGCGCTAAACCTAAGCGTATCTAATTTCATGTTCTAATAACACTTAATTGTTTGTTTATGTATGTGTAAAGGTATTATATGCCTATGGAAATATAGATTGATTAGATTACGAAATAATTATTTACATATTTATTTTGGAGCTTTAAATATTACCTACCTTTAAACGAAAAATTTTAACTTGGTAATTTTAGTACCTACTAAAAAAAAACATGATGTCTTTTTATTTTTTAGGGTTACGTGCACAAAGCGTTACTTATGGAACCCTATTACTAAGCCTCCGCTGTCCGTCCATCCGTCTGTCACCAGGCTGTATCTCATGAACCGTGATAGTTAGACAGTTGAATTTTTCACAGATGATGTATTTTTGTTGCTGCTATAACAACAAAATAAAATAAATATTTAAGGGGGCTCCCATACAACAAAGGTGAAGGGTGTAGGCGAGTCCGACTCGCACATGGCCGATTTATTAAATAAAAATAAAATGCAACTATAAACCAATGTGAATACAACAATAACGCTTACCTACTAAATCAATTGAACCATTAGTTTAAGCAGTAGTTAATTTGTTTTAAAGTCACATCCAGATTGTTTACCTTTATTTAACTACCTAAACCTTTCTAGTAGGTATAGTCTCATAGACTCGCTTCACATGCGAACACTTTTTTTAAGGTTGAGAAATCATCAAATGACTCCTCCCTTCCCGCTCTGAGTAAAGCAGGAAGGAGTGTCAGACTCCTACGGACTAAAACCCATCCGTGTTCCTCCTAATGACCTTTGCGTTCCAGGTCAGTGGTGACTTTTCGAACAAATTCCGCAACTCCAATGGGAAAGGCTATAGGAGCAAAGCCGCGCCAAAACATTAATGCAACATATATTTACCGTACGCGCGCTGGGAGGACGACATTAGAAAAGTCGCTGGACCGCACTGGATTTATGTCGCCAGAGATAGAGACAAATGGAAATCTTTGGAGGAGGCCTTCACCTGAGAGGGGTCCATGCATTAAAAGCTAATAATAATTAAATAAATAATAATAATAAAATAAATAATAATAATTAAATATATAATAATAATTAAATAAATAATTGTAATTAAATAAATAATATTAATTAAAAAAATAATTAATAATAGAAAATAATTATAATCAAGCATGTGATTAGAATTCAGAATTCAATATTGTAATTTTTTGTAAATGCATGGAATAAAAGGCTTTTTATTTTTATTTTTATTTTTATTTATTTATTTATATTTTCCGATATAATGCAACAGAAATGTTCAGAGACCCGCCAAATTAGATAAAACTGGCAGGTAAACGTGAACCAATGAGCCTAATAACATGCCAACTTTTGGCAAGTTTGCAGGTTAGGAAGGTTTTAAATGTCAAGCAAAATGTGTGCCAAATTGAAGCTTTTAAAACTGGAATTGACAACCTCATTTATTTTTACCTAATTTTCCCACCCATTGTCTAGGTAGATGCCTTAATTTTTTTATGTAGTAATGGAGAAGCAATGGCACTGACCGTGGGTCATTTTAATAATACGAGTACCTAACGGTTTATTCAAAGAAGGTACCTATTAATTATTACAATGGAATTGTAATATTTTAGAGAATCTGCAATTCATTATTCAGGACCGAACTAAAATGTTGACTTTTTATGATTTTTCATAACACTGATTCGGAAAGTAGGCTGAAGTTACCTGAAGAGCGGGTTGAAAGTATTACTTTTCAGCCCTAGGGATAATCGTTTTCACCTGACAGCCGTCCAAATTATAACAAAAAAACATGTTTTATTTTCACGTTTCGATTGAAGCTTGACCCAACATTCTATCCAGCCACCCAATTAAATTGAAATAATGCGAAGATGAGTATAAATTAAAGATTACATTAATAATTTACTTTCAACTATTTCTTTAAAATAACAGATTTGGGCAAAATATTTACCATTTTACAAAGAAAAAAATGTAAAATAATGGCTAATTAGCTGGTCGGTCACAGAAAAAAAAAATAGGCGAGAAAGCGATCCTATCTTCATTATTTTGTTTTTTCGAGTTGTTGATTTTTGTTCATACCTACTATCGTATAGCAGAGATTTGTATTAAGAGTCCTATTACGAATCGTAAATGCTCGTTTGCAATAGACGAAGTTACGTTGGTTTGCGTTGGGAGTACATCTATAGTCCGCGAAACAATTTTGATACTTACTAGTCTGAATAGGATTATAGTTTATTTGGGCGCTCGCGCGAGACTGAGGAGCGCGCGCGCTGAATTGACGCAGAAAATATAGCACTTTAATTTTATTTATTATAATTTTGTTTAATTATATTGATAAACGAAAACTAATGAAACGTATTCATTGTAGATTGAAATTTTATATCATATTAATTTATTTGATAAAATTGTTTTTATTTGGAATATAATGGACGCTGAATCAAGACATTTCTGGCTTAAATTAGGCTTTCTTTACGTTTTTTTTCCGTGAAAACTCAAAGAATTTAAAGAAATTCTAGAACTCCAATAAACAAGTAAAACATTCAACTTACCTTTTAGTAATTTTAGCTTTTAAAAGAATTGATTGTAACAATGTGAATTAGACCGTCAAAGTTCCATCGCCGACATTTTTTCTTGCAAACTGAGTTCGTAAAATATTTATAGTAAATTACACGAAAAGAAAAATGAAAATGTGTAACTCTGACTTACAAGAAAGAGACTGGCACTCTCGTTATTCAGGATCAAATAATTAAAATATCTTACTGCTGCTGATAATTACAGCGTCAAAAATCATGAATTTCCGTAAAAAATGTAATAGGACTCTTAACACGATGAGGATCATCAGATGAGATAATTCGTGTTTTTATTTTTACTTTCCTTGTATTCGTAATGAAAATCACAGTGTTTACCTCGGGTGAAAGATTTATTTAGTCCTTCGAACTATTGGCGCCCTCGCTTTTCAGACCTAGGATAACAATGTATAGGTGTTCGAGTGATGTTCTTGTTTTTTTGATGACTGAAGATATTTATTATGACAGTTAGCAATGCCCCTCAAAAATCCGCGCCTTACTTCAGATAGCTCAAAACGATCAAAATTACCCTAATCCAACACAAATTAATCACAAGCCGGTGACCGTAAATCAAGAACGTATAAATTGGCATACTAAATAAATTAAAGTAATGTCGACAAACGGCATGTTTATACAAAAACCGGTCGATATATAAATACAGTTTATATTTAACGAGCGGCAAATATTTCGGCGGGTCAAGGACGCTATTTCCTATCCATACTAATATTATAAAATTTATAAAAACTAAATAGTTTGTTTGTTTCGTTGAACGCGCTTATCTCATGAACTCCTGGTTCGAACTAAAAAATTCATCTTGTGTTTTGAGAAATGTGGCGCAGACGCGCAGAAGATATTATTAGGTATTATTAAAACGTTGCGCCACACTAGGAATTTCTCTTGTATCGCGGGCGCGTCCACACACTTTATCTGTAGGCCATACAAATATTTGTTCCGTGCGGGAATCGAACCCACGACACGCAATGCAGCAGTCAATCGCTTAATCACTGCGCCAACCGTGTCAAAACACAATGTTGCGCCGGTCAGCTAGTTATTCATATTTGCCATTGTTTTTCTTGCTATTTTGGAGGAGGATATTCTTTGTTTTTTTTTGTTGGCTATACAGATGTCTTCTATTTCATTAGTAATCTTTTAGAGGGGATGATCATTCAGGAATATGAACATCTTTTCAAATGAGTTGTGTTGTCCGATTATAAAGTGTGCTTCTGAATAGCTTTTTTTCTTACAAAACGCGGAGCATATCTGATCTGACATAGAGAGTAAATCTTTATTCAGCATCTTAAAAGGTAATATAATTATACAATTTAAAAGGTAATATAATTATACAATTTAAAAGGTAATATAATTATACAATTTAAAAGGTAGGTAATATAATTACACAATATGAATATTAAAAAAAATGCATAATTTAATTCCGCCAAGCCCGCTCCACCATCGGACTACAAGACGTACGGCGATGCGCCACCGGTAGGTACATGGTGGACATCCCACCTATACGCACAAAACTACACATTCCACAGAGTGGAATTCCCGGCCGGAGTCTGTGTTTCCTGCCCGATAGCTACAACCTGGGAGGCTTTAAGTCAAGAGTGAATAGGTTACTTCTAGGCAAGCGTGCTCCACCCTAGACCGCATCATCGCTTAACATCATGTGAAATAGCGGTCAAACGTATGCCTATCAATAGTAAAAAAAAAAAACAATCAAAAGCATCTATCCAACAAATTCTTTTAAGATTTGGATTGGGAAATTGTTTTGAGAAATAAATATCTTTAACCGTAAATCATCAAATGCCTCCTCCCGCTCTGGGTGGAGCAGAAGGAAGTGTCAGGCTCTTACTGACTAAAACCTATCCGTATTCCTCCTAATGCCCTTAGCGTTCCATTTACGTTGCGCTGCCGAAATGAATCTTTCGAACAAGTTCCGCAACCCTGGAACTATCCTACCTCCTACTAATATTATGAACGTGAAAGTTTGTTTGTAATGGTTGGATGGTTAGAAGGATGGGTGAATTAATGTTTGGTACACTCTCACGCAAAAAAAATACGGAACATATTTTGATAAAACTTGACAGCTTGCACACACAGCACACACACACACACACACACAGAGGCTATAATTTATTGAGTAGGGAAGTACTCACGAGAACCCGCGGGCGCCAGTTTTTTTTACAAAAAATCTATCTGACTAAATATAACCAAACAAAATATTACAAAGTATAAAATAAATAACCTTAATTTCGGAAGTCGGTGTTTTTGGTTTTGTATCTTTATTTTATAACATCAAGTTTTTTTCACGTTGGACGACCTCTTCGTCTACGCAGAAATTGAAATAAGCAAAAATGCTCATAAAATAAAAACTACTGCTCCAAACAAAATTAAAATTTTACTAGACCGAATGGTATCACACAAATCGGATCGGAATCTCGGAGTTGTACGTACATACATACATTTAAAAAATACCCGCCGAATTGAGAACCTCCTTCTTTTTTGAAAGTCGGTTAAAAGTCAACCTGTACATTACACAAATATACGGGATTAGGTAATTAATGGCAAACGATCTTATCTTCATTAAAATTTATGTTACTTTTATGTATCGCCTAAATCGACAAGACCACTTGAACAAAGATATTTTAAAACAGGCGGCTCGTAAATAGTACTACGGTTATCGTATTTAAAATAGGTCAATGGCCCTAGATTGACGTTTTTAAACTCATCGATAGGCGCACAATAAAACGGTTTTTTAAGAACATTGTACCCAAACAAAATAGAATCTGTTTTCCTACTTTTACATTCAAAGAACGAATGTTTTGTTTATGCTACGCTATATAACTATAAAACTTATTCGTCCGATTTACAACGTATTGTATTGCATAAAAATAATCTCTGATAACGTATTGATTAGGAACATAATGTTGCCACACTTCATATCTGGCATTTACTATAAACGTGCCACAGGTGAAATGGTAGTACTGTTTGGGGAACAATGACTTTTAAAATACGAACAATATTACAAGAGGTGAAAGTACTTGAATATAAACAATATCAAAGCTGTTTAAATATAAAAGCGGCACCATTGCAAGTTCGCATATCAGAACAGCAGATTTTTTGTACCTATATCAAGTTGGTATCGTTTTCTCTAAAAACTGCTTCATGAGATTTCTACTTTCCCCCACTGACAGAATTTTGGGTTAAAATCACCCTGTTTAAAAGTGTAACAGTCTCATGTAATGTCAGTAAGTTATAAAATATTTAAGTAATGTATAATCTTTTGTTTGGGATCTTTACCTTCAGTGACAATGTTCTTAAAATTTGTTTTAATTGTTTCATTCATAAATGAAAAATCCAACCAGACTGGTCCTTCAGTACTAAAACCTCAAGAGAAAAGAGGCATCTAGTTTTACTAAAATGGGTGAACGTACATAAAATAACATACAGTCGAACATTGAACCTCTTCCTTTTTGAAGTCGGTTTAAAACTGGGTTATAACAATTGAAAATAGCGCAGGTATTATCAGTATCATAACACAGGAACATAAAGTAACATTTAAAAGCCATCTAAACGTCTAAAGTGAAACAAATAACAATAAATACAGAAAGTTCTCCAGGTGAATTCATAAAAATACACTAGGCAATGCAGTTTACTTGGCACTTTGCCAGCTCACCTATCTCTCTCAATGTTTTCAGGGAAAATTTACTGGTGAAAATACGCACAAACTTTCATGCTAATGATTGTTGAATCTACAAATTAACTCAGACGAGTTTTGACGATTAAATAAAAAAAAAACATGTAAACACTAACCATCTCCTCCCCGGAAATAATCTTCATTTCGTGCACCGTACCCATAGCACGTGGTTATCACCATTCACCACTTTTAAATATAGAACACGCGTGCCTCCCCTTCGGAGTCCGAACACCGAGTGATAAGATTCGGCGCCTGATCATGTATTTACGAGAAATTATCGAAAACGACCGAATCATTGTCCTGTAATCTCGTACTTCAAATACTGATAACTTTCTGACAGATACACATTCTCAAGGTAAAACCTAAAGTTAGGAAATGGCGATTGTATTAGATAGCTGATTAGGTTTTTGAAAGCCTACTTTTATCGTTGTATTTTTTTAATTTTAATCTGTTTATCAACTAATTAATGGTGTGATTGGTTGTGGTTATAAGAGTTATCCAACCTCAGTAACATTGATAGCGGTGTATCTGATCATTCAATCTGCAAATCCGGTTGCAGGGGTCAGCTGAAAAGTGTTGTTGGATAATCATTTCATCACCAGCCTTTTTAGGCTTCCGTAGCCAAATGGCAAAAACGGAACCCTTATAGATTCGTCATGTCTGTCTGTCCGTCCATAGGTCACAGCCACTTTTCTCCGAAACTATTAGAACTATGCTGTTGAAACTTGGTAAGTAGATGGATTCTGTGAACCGCATTAAGATTTTCGCACAAAAATAGAAAAAAAAAACAATAAATTTCGGGAGTCCCCATAAGTAGTTAGAACTGAAACTCAAAAAAAAATTCATCAAACCCATACGTGTATAGGTCTTCGAAAATGATATGGAGGTTTCAAATATCTTTTTTTTCTAAACTGAACAGTTTGCGAGAGGGACACTTCCAAAGTGTTAAAATGTGCCCCCCCCCCCGTAACTTCTAAAATAAGAGAAGGATAAATCTAAAAAAAATATTTGATGTATGTAAATGTAAGTAAGTAGTCTTTTTTAATACGTCATAAATCGTTTAAAAGTATTGGAAGTCATCAAAAGACTCCTCCCGCTCTGGGCGGAGCAGTAGAGAGTGTCAGACTCCTACTGACTAAAACCTACCCTAATGCCCTTTGCGTCCCAGAGCCGCGGAATCTCTTGCGAATAAATTCGGGCAGGTAAATAATCTGATACGTACATACAAAGATTCTAGGTTTTTCATATCCTCATCTTCCATCCGGTAAATAGGTACTGTGTTCTCACAAATACAACGGAGGACGTTAACTCCAACAACCTTCGGTAGAAATTAATTTATGCTATGAAAACATTCCTAGTTTTCTTTAGACATGATTTGTTTCCTACACGAGGCAATTTAAGTTCTTAGGAACTGTCCAAGTGTCCGTACTTATCGCAGTAGCGGTCTTTGTGAAGTAGCTGCTCTAGAAAAGTAGGTATGTGCCACTATACGGGTACAAGACCCATCATCATCTGCCTAGCCTTTTCCCAACTAAGTATGTTGGGGTCGGCTTCCAGTCAAACCGGATTCAGCTGAATACCAGTGTTTTACGTGGAGCGGCTGCCTACCAGACCTCCACAACCCAGTAACTGGGTAACACGGTACTCCTTGGCAAGACTGGTGTCAGATTTTCTGGCTTCTGACTATCCGTAACGACTGCCAAAGATCTCATATGACAGCCAGGACCAACAGCTTAACGTGCTTTCCGAGGCACGGAGGAAACTCGGTATGTTGAGATGGTCACCCATCCACAGACCAACCTCGGCAAGCGTTGTTTAACCTCTGAAGATCAACCTGTGCGGCTGTTATTATTTAGCCACGAGTTCCTCGTACTGTCTTACTATTGTTCTTTTAATTTGCGGTCGCCTTTTTAAGGCCTTACCTACTGTAATCCTTATTGTGCACGCAACAAAAATTCGTTATCTATCTATCTTCATCTTCCTGTTCCTGAAGATTTCTAGAACTTTACTAATCTTTATTAGCATGATGATAATCCAAAATATCGTCACCCATCGCAAGCCAGAGACAATGAAAAGGAAATGACTGTAATTAAAGAATTATCGCCGTTTGACGAAATTAAACGTTTGTGTCCAATCGCAATTTTTCACGCCGAAATTAACGTAAGCTTTTAAAACGACAACAAAACGCACGATACGTGGAATCAGAGCCAATAAATTATGCTTATTTTGAAGCAGCGATCGCAACCGCATGTCAGTGGAAATTGTCAAAACATCTCATTTTCCCTACATTTTTGACAGATTGTGACAAAGACGCGAATGCGATTGTTTAAAATTAGTAGAGTTTTTTCTGTTCCGTGAGTAGAATTGACTCTCAGAGGGCCAATAAATTCTAATAATTTTTAAACAAATTTCGCATTCGCATGTCAATCACAAACTGCTCACAAAAAAGCCTTCATTTTTATGCATTTTTTTTTATTTTTTTTATTTGTGATGGGTTTGCTCTTCACCTTAGTCTTGGTCAGAAATGACAGAGACAAAGTCTACGATGGAACGAGTTTACCCAGAAGGAGCCTGTTTACTCTAACTTTGAAGAGATTAGGGTTGTAAGCGTTCGGAAACACAGACGCAGGCAGAGAATTCCACTCTTTTGCTGTCCGCATTATAAAAGACGTTTGGAATCGCTTAGTGCGAATTCGTGGAATAGCAACATGGTAGGGATGGTAAGCTGCAGTGCGTCTGGATGTTCGATGGTAGAAGGGTGCTGGTGGAATGAGGTCGTGGAGTTCTTGGGCACATTCGCCGAAGTACAATCTGTAGAAGACCGACAGGCAGGCAACCTTGCGGCGATGAGCCAAGCTGTGAAGCTTGGCATCCACCAGTTTTTCGTCACCGATGAGCCTCTTAGCTCTGCGTTCAACCGAGTCAAGCATTTTTGACAAATTGCGATTGAGATGCGAATGTGAAATAAGTTGAATTGGCACTCTGATCTTGAGCTATCGTGTTAGGACATTTTTTCACCGATTGGTTACGTATTCGTGATTATTTGTAAATAGTTGAATAAAACTTGATACAATTGTCCCGAGACGGCGCGGGCGTTTGGCGCCCGAGCGTAACACGTAGGTAATTTCCCGGTTTGCGGAAATCCGGAAAGAGCAAGTGTTATGGGTTTCTCCATCTGAAATTTCTCAATGGTACGCCCGGACACGTAGGACGAGGCTCAAGGCTAATTAATAACAGCCACACGGGTCGATCTTCAAGGTTAAGCATTGCTTGCTAAGGTTGGTCTGTGGATGAGTGACCATCTTAAAATACCTGTTTCCTCCGTGCCTCGGAGTTGGTCCATGGTCATTTGTAGATCTTTGGCAGTCGCTATGGATAGTCAGAAGCCACAAAATCTGATACCAGTCTTGCCAAGAAGTACCGTGATATCCAGTCAATAGGTTGTGAAGGTCTGGTAGGCAGCCGCTCCACGTTGAATACTGGTATTCAGCTGAATCCGGTTTGACTGGAAGCCGACCCCAATATAGTTGGGAAAAGAGGCTACGAGGATGTTGATGGCGATGTTATAACCACCTGAACGACAGGCTGCAATTTCAAAATACTTTTATAGTTGCTCCATTGAGATTCACGATCACAAGTCTACAGTCCTATTCCGGCTCAAGATCAAGCGAAATTGGAGCTCAACCGAATTTCTTACGAAATTAAATGTGGATATTTTAGGAAAATTATCAACATAGGACGCGTTTCGTTGGAGAGGGTGTCAGATATTAGGCCCATTTTCATATTTTGCCTAATTCCGTTCTGCGTAACGAACAAGGATTACGTAGGTAATTCAAACTTTGTTAGGTTAAGTCAAAATTCTAATGTTCCGGCCAATTTTCGTACAGTCGCCAGCGCATCAAGACAATCTGTCAAATTCATGTATTAGATTTTCAACTTAATAACTAAATTGTTCAATTTTGATTGGGAAAATTTGACAGTTTCGGGTACCTTGATGTACAAGATCTTCGTATTTTTTGGTAGACGAAACATTTTTTTTGTAATTTTTCTGACTTAAACAAGCCACAGTAAAACTTGAATGTTACAATTCGAAGATTATTATCTATACTAGCTGACCGGCGCAACTTCGTCTGCGTCACATTTTCCATTACTGCTCCGCTCCTATTTGTCTTAGCGTGATGATATATAGCCTATAACCTTCCTCTATAAATGGGCTATCTAACACTGAAATAATTTTTCAAATCGGACCAGTAGTTCCTGAGATTAGCGCGTTCAACCAAACAAACAAACAAACAAACAAACAAACTCTTCTGCTTTATAATGCTAGTATAGATATATATCTACACTAATATTATAATAATATTATAAAGAGGAAAACTTTGTTTGTATGTTTGTTTGTTTGATTGTAATCAATAGGCTCAAAAACTACTGGACCGATTTTAAAAATTCTTTCACCATTCGAAAGCTACATTATCCACGAGTAACATAGGCTATATTTTATTTTGGAAAAAATAGGTTTCCGTAAGATATTTGGGTTTTTCGAACACCAGGTGTAAAAATCAACCAGAAAAGTTACTTATTTTGCGTACGCTGCCTAAACTATAAAAGATAGAACCATAAATTGTTCTGATTAATTGTAGATCTTTATAAATATCTACAAAAAAGTCCGCCACAGACTATACCTATCTATGTCGAGTGAGGCACAACAACCATGTTTTTATTTAAGAATCTTGTTTTTTTTTTTACTACATTTAAACGCGTTTATTTTACTCATGCTATTAATCCTTATCAAAATAAAGTATTTCATCACTAAGTAAAGTTTATGTAGATAATATTTGGTCTTTGAATGATTAAAATCGGACGTTTGGTTTTGAAGTTATGGCGAAATTAAAATATTACGATTTCTGCTGCACGGCCCGTTGCGAAGTGGACGTCACCAAGGCGGGGGTGCGCGTGCGGGAGGGGACTTTAGATCTATGAGTAAGGTACGAGGTCGGCTCCCTACGCAGCGGTCGTGCACGAAGTCTAATTTTCGTGCGATTTTTTTTAGATATCGTTCTTAAAACTACACCTACGCAAAAGTTATTTTCAGGGCTAACCAACAGTTCTTTTCAGGGCTAACCAACAGTTCTTTTCAGGGCTACACAACAGTTATTTTCAGAGCTAGAATATTACACGCTATTAACATTTTCTTAATCTATAATATAAAAATGAATCGCTGAATGTGTTGCTAAGCGCAAATCTGGAGAACAGCAGAACCGATTTCACTTATTCTGTTTTTGTGTTTGTTATTATCAGGAGAAGATTTTTATGTAAAAAAATACAGTTGACGGGAGCGAAGCCGCGGGGGACAGCTAGTGTAGTATAGATATAGAAAAATTATTCTCTATTTCCCTTGGTCATTGCATCATGTGTGAACGGCTGGGAAAATTTCGCTAATTCTTTTTTTGTTGTGTTTGTTACTGTCAGGAGAAGGTTCCTATGAATGTAAAAATAAGAAAGTTGCAGTTGACGGGAGCGAAGCCGCGGGGAACAGCTTGTTCTTAAATAAAATACACCGTGTTCTTATCATTGTTAACCATAAACTTTAGCAAACGTTTCTATGCTTTAAAAATCAAATCCAACAAAGAAAAGTTGCAAAGATATTTGTAATTCTATTTAATTGAGCTATGCAGTATCAAAGGGTCTTAATGTGGCCTATGTTGTCGCTAAGTGCAATTAAAATGAAAAATCTATCAAATGCTATTTGAATTTTATTTGTTTTTCGCTGCCAATTCGGATAAAGAGGCATGCATATAACTAATGTGTCCATAATGAAAATGCTTATTCCTATGTTCTGAACATCCGATCGAAGTTTATGTATATCGTCCGGAACACCGGGTATAAATAGGTACCTAAATCTGACCAATATTTATTTAAAGTATTTGAACAAATATTCAAAAATTTTATAAGTAGATAATAACAAAAACAAGTAGGTCCAAGTTACCAATTGAACAAAAGTATCGTCAAAAAATACAACAATTTTTGTCCTCGACTATACAAACCCGGTGAGAGACGTACCGAATGTGATACCTACTCTCTTAAACTTTATGGAAAATATATTTTTTTTCAAGTAAATAATGTTCAGTAGGTAATATTTGTACCTATTTTAAAAACTTAATACACTTAAATTAAAAATTTGTTACTAAGTTAACCCTCAAATATGACGACAAAAAATTCGTCGGCATGCTGTCGAAGCTGTGAAGTTGGAATATTCTTCGAACTGTGCATTCATAAGCTAACTTCTGTAGTGCGATTCACTAAGGCAGAACATCTTTACAACCAAGAAATCATCGTTGAAACATCTGATGTGGCATATATTTATCAGATGTTTCAACGATGATTTCTTGGTTGTAAAGATGTTCTGCCTTAGTGAATCGCACTACAGTTTTGCTAGTGGAAAGTAAGCCGTAACCGGGAAAGCTAGTGTAACTAATGGTAATAAACAACTACTTGAAACTGGCTCCACACGATAGTTTCAACATTTTAAGTTAGTTTTCTGAGCGCCCTTAATATTCGCGCAGTTCCATAACTGCTGAGACTTCAAAACTACATTCGCTCAGAATCAGCACAGTATGCATAATGTTGTCATCTACTTTTTGATACCCAATCCCAAAGGATAATGGGCACTTTTGTATCCGTGATTTCGTTCCATGCGTTTGGCTTGTTCACGTTCGCTATACAAGAAACGCTATTTTAGTGTCTTGCGCACACGACTATGTCCGAAGATAGCTGAATATGTGATGAGTTTGCTTCGGTCTAGCTAGGCCGATTAGGCACTTGGTGTCAAAGAAACCTGACGTCACAAATTGTCCCTTGTGTCTGTTTGAATACCCAAATAATGTAATAGTAAGTTGTAAGTGTATCTTATCATATTTCATGACCTATCTATAGTTATTGTAATTCTTAGAGGAAGAAAAATGGTACCTATGTAACTTTTTTGTTGGTATATACTTTATAGATATTTACATATTGAATAGGTAAAGAGCCAATTTTAGTCTTGAGAATGCGTTTACCCACGAAAACAGTGTCAAAATCAATGTCACGGACCTTGTGTTCATTTTAATCGATTAACAACACGGTCATGTGTCGGTTTTACTCAAAGGTTTACTTAAAATAATTAAAAATCCATTTTTATAATGTCAACGTGACATTTTATTAATTGGTGTAGTTACAATGGTAATATCTACTTATTCCGTGTACTTTTTGTGTTTATTAATAGTAGCATGAAGAACCGTGAACCGGTTGATTTTTAATTAACATGCTTACAGTGCAGTTTTAAATACCTAATTAGTTTCTTTTTATTCGACCTCTTTTTATTTTTTATTTAATATTAATTGAGAACGATATTTTTTTTCGCTCAAGAAAAAGCGCAAAAAATATGTTTTTGAGCTAAATCAAACAATTATGATCATGATAAAGTTAAATATGATCAAAACAAAAAAAAAATATTTATGTGGGACTACTGAGTAGGTTGTTGACCTACTAATAAATTATAAAACAAAGAATTCGTAACTATGCGGTCGACTGAAAACGAACACCATACAAAATGGGGTCACATTGTTTCGCGTAAGGGCAATTTCTTTTTCAATGAAATAAAGGCGTTGCTTTTATAAATTTCTTTTCACATAGAGGCAGAGTACCAAAAACATGAGGCCAATCTGTGATTGAACTAAAATAAAAGCCAACAGCTGCATCTGTAGCTTGAAAAGTGAATTATTTAGTTTTTTTTTCTTTTTGCTGTCAAGCTTTTTTTTTCTTAACTGTTTAGCTTAGCAGATACACTCTGCATAGAAAATAAACCTTGCTAAACACTAAAAAGGTCGTCTAGCACATTTCCCCAAAAACTAGGTAGGTACATTAACACAAAACCTTGGCTATCGGAACTGTTTGTGAATTCAGCTGGCATCTACCCTACTTTGGCCTGCTTAGCAAAATATGCGAATATAATCTTTCTTAAGCGTCTCTACTCTGGTGACCTTTGACCTTGAGTTATCACGGCCGTTAATCTCTTTCCGGACCAAGAGACATTGCTTAAAGAAGTTTGTGAAAATTAGTAAGGTTTATCAGACGAATAATTTTACCGTAGGAATTCAGCTGGCATCCACCCTACTTTAATGTTAAAAGCTTCTCTATTCTGGTGACCTTTGACCTTCAGTTATCACGGTCGTTGATCTCTTTAAAGATAGCGCCTACAGCAGTGTGTGTAAATTAGGAATGTTTATCAGACGCATAATTGCAGTAGGTATTAGGTAGACTAGCGAAAAAGAAGGAACAATGGTATGATGGATGGATTGTGTGAGGAGCGATATTTTTTATACTGTTTGTAGGCACGAGTTTGACCACAATCCCAATTGATGGTCAGCGATGATGCTGTCTAAAGTCTAAAGTGGAGCACCCTTGCCTATTCACTCTTGACTTAAAGACTCCCAGGTTGTAGTGTAATTCCTTGCCGGAGTCTGTGTTTCCTGATAGCGGAAACACAGACTCCGGCAGGGAATTACACTCCATTGCTGTACTCGCTATGAATGTGTACCCAAAACGTTTGTGCGTGTGGGTGTGGTGAGATCGCTGATAGAATAAAATGGAAGAAACAAACGTGTTCCGCCGACCCTAAGTAACATGGGATAAGGGCAGAAAGATGATGAAGGAACAATGTAATAGAAAAATAACCTGCAGTGGGACGACACTTGAAGCTGTGAATGAAAATCATCATTATCGTCACTCTCTTCCCTAATCCCACATTAGGCCAGTCAAATTAACTTTGGGCCTTCCAAAAATTCCTAACTCTGTTTTTTTCTTGAATCGTGTATAACATGTTCCGTACCATAAACCTTAATATTTATTTGTATAGCGGCAATAGAAATACACAATCTGTGAAAATTTCATCTCTCTACCTGTAACGGTTCTTGAGATACAGCCCGTTGACAGACAGAGGGACGGACGGACGTACAGCGGAGGGTTAGTATAAGGGTTGCGTTGGTTACCCTTTGGGTCCAAAATAGGAACAATTTTTCCAGAACCGGGTCGTACTGTGAGAACCGTTTAAATGTATTTCTCTATTTTTTAGTATATTGTTCAAGGATCTGGCCCAGACTCAATACGTTTTGGAACATCTCCTTTATTCAAATCTCAACTGCATGAATACATTACTTCTTATCAAGCGTGTACTGTCGTCGACTGAATCGCTTAGCAACAGATGAGATAGCGGTCAATCGATGTAGCTATTATTTCAATATATTACATAATTTCTTCAAGAGTATCATCAAAAATCTTTCGTGTGTTTTACCTGTTCTGACTCAATGACGGATACAAGATATCTTTTATTTACATCACCAGTAGCATGTATAACCTTATCGAGAGATGATATGTCTGATTATATTTGTACATAATCTTTATCGAACACGTTGGTTTGTTAGGTATCTACTTTATTTTAATTGATACTAGCTTCTGCCAGCGGCTTCGCCCGCGTGATCCCTAGGGAACATGTTCCCGGGATTAAAAGTAGCTTATGTGCTATTCCAGACTATAATCTATCTTTGTTCTAAATTTCACTAAGATCCGTTAAGCCGTTCTGGCGTGATTGAGTAACAAACAACCAAACTTTCACATTTTCATTTTTTTTTTAAATTTTTTCAATTGATTGTAGCGTGATGAAAAGTATACTATAACCTGCTCAGGAGTATGAATAATAATTGTACCAAGTTTCGTTAAAATCCGTCGAGTAGTTTTTGTTTCTATAACGGTTATACAGACAGACAGACAGACAGACAGACAGACAGACAGACAAAAATTTTACTGATTGCATTTTTGGCATCAGTATCGATCCCTAATCACCCCCTGATAGTTATTTTGGAAATATATTTCATGTACAGAATTGACCTCTCTACAGATTTATTATAAGTATAGATAGATAGATTGTATACCTATTCGTTTTCTTGGTGCGTTGCAAGGGCAAACTTTCATTGATAAATATAGCGTCAAGGGTGATTTTTTTCGCGTGTTAGCTCGTGTTAAGCGCTTATTACACTACACGGTATTCAGGGTCCTTAGTCCTGATTTTGGGTGGTGTAATAAGATTTAGAGACCCTAATTAGGGTGACCAGAGCGGTCCGGTCTACTTAGATCCCTAACTCCCTTACTACCGGGCAGTGTAATAGCGAAACTCTTTTGCTGGGGAGTTTGTTGGCCACTTCTTCTTCCCAGCTAAAACACTAGGAAGTGGTGACGGGTGGGCATTTTTGGGGACTCACTTGTAAACGTTGACGTTCAAAAAGTGCTGGCACTCAGCCTAATTTGAATAAATGACTTTTGAATTTCTTATTACACACCACCCTAAATCGGGACTTAGGGCCCTGAATAGATGTAGTGTAAGGCTATGCGCGCGCGGTTGACTTTTTGTCGTCGGGACAGTAAATTTCTCTCTTTCACTATTGTGAAGTGCAACAGAGAGAGATATAAGTCACCAGTGCGCGCCTAGTACGAGTAAGTACTTAAGTGCGTATACACTTAGCAAGAAGGTTGCAGGCGCCGATTTGCCAGCGTTGATCAGTACTGGTCCGCGCAGATCGGTGCAAGTAGAATCTATGCTATGCGGCGAACAAATCCCGACAAGCTCCGAACATCGCCGGCAAGTTCCAACCTGCTCCGATCAGCGCTGGTAGGCCGTCATTGGTTGCCCATGAGTGTAAAATTTCTCACGGTAGCTGTGTTTCGTAACGTAATTCTATACATATGTGTTAGTTCACATGACTCAAATGACAGCTGATGGAAACCAACCCCACCATACTTATGAAAAGATTTAGTATTTTACTACCGAATACCGTTATAAATATTTAAATATATTGTGCTTTATGTAAAAATTATAATTCCGAATCTAACTTACCGAGACTACATCGTGCCTCGGAAAGTTGAGCATTGAGCCGTCCCGGTAGTCATTTGTAGATCTCTGACAGAATCTGACTCCAGTCTTGCCAAGAAGTACCCTGTTACCGCCCAGTTAATAGTTACTTACTTGGGTTGTCGAGTTTTGGCAAGCAGCCGCACGTAAAATACTGATATTCAGCTGAATCCGGTTTGACTGGAAGCCAACCAAAACATGCTCTAGGAAAAGGCTTGGCAAATGATGAGCATGAATTAATATTAAAAAGAAACGTTTAATTTATCAATGGATATTTTTTAATCAATGCGATCTAAAATCTACTTACTTAATACCTATTTTTTAAATGCTCGATAGCGGGTTTTTACATTATCATGAAGAGGTAATCACGCAATCGTAAATGCCTACAACTATTGTATGGGGGTAACCGAGTCACCCGCGTCCGTAGGAGAATACCCTTCAGCGAATCCCTACACGTGGTCCCCGGGTGGTGCTAAACAGGTGACACTAACCGCCTCCGTGGTCTAGTGGTTATACCACCCGATTCAGACCCAGAGGTCCCGGGTTCGATTCCCAGCGGGGGCAAATTTTTTGCTTGGTTTGGTTGGTGGCAGGACTTCTAAGTCCGCCTGGCAAGCTACCACCATCATGTCTAAGTCTGTCGCCATAACAACAATGTTAACAGCATTGTTGTGTTCCGGCAATTAGAGGTATGATAGCCAGTTCCTCTATGTTAGAGGATTCCGGGTGAAACTCGCTTCCATCTTCGGCCTAATCATCACTTTCCATCAGGTGAGATTTGGGCCAAGAGTTTCCCCGTTTTGAATAAAAAAAAAAATAAATAAACCAATTATTCGTGAAAATGTAGAGTATCACAAGGATTCCTCCCATTTTGTAGTGTCCTTTAACTTCCCATTGACAAAAACAAGACGCTCTTTGGGCCCACTGATAAGAAATTCAGCGGGCCCGGAAGCAGGTGTGTAGCGAGTGTAGTTACACGTTGATTATTTATTTAAACTTTATGTACCTAGGTACAGCAGTGGTACAAACGCTGACTTAATGCTGCAAGACATACTCTACCAGTCTGAATTTGGTTTAAAAAAACACTAAAAAGTATAAAATAACCTTAATTTCGGAAGTCGGTGTTTTTTGGTTTTATATTTTTGTTTTTTTAACACCGTTGTTTGGAAGTCGGTTATATTTTAGCCGGTGACACTTGGACGACGTCTTCGTTCGTCTACGTAGAAATTTAAACAATTCCAAAACGCTCATAAAATAAAAACCACTATGATTATTTAAAAAAAAAAAAATTGCGGGATCAAATGGTAAGTATGCCGGCCGCATCGAAATAAAAAGAATCACACAGTTCGGATCAGAAACCTCGGAGTAATCGGTGTGCATACCTACATAAAAAAAATACCCGCCAAATTGAGAACCTCCTCCTTTTTTGGAAGTCGGTTAAAAATACGGCAGTGTCGGTATGAGTAAGGTACAACAAAGAAATATTATTTAATTTTTTTCGTAAGGAAATGCTAAAATTATACACGCTCAATTGAAAAAATCAAGACAAACAATTTTGTGCTGGTACACCTTTCATACACCGTGACATCGTAGTAAACAGCTCGCTAGTCGCTACACCAGCACAGGATGACAAGTTGACAACCGATGGCATTGTTTTATAAACATACGGACGGGTCTTGAATGATGCAATCTCGGATAAAGTAGGTACCTACTCAAGTACTCAGTTTGAGTACGGTAATAGTGAATGTAGTTACGTTTATGTCACGTGCGGTACATAACTGAAGTATTCAACAACAAAATATCTTAGTAGGAGTGGTGACGTGCCTATATTATAAGTTTTATTTTTTATTTGTGATGGTTTGCTTTTGACTCTAATCTTGGTCAGAGATGACAGAGACAAAGTCTACGATGGAGCGAGCTTACCCAGAAAGAGCCTATTAACTCTAATTTTGAAGAGGTAGGGTTGTAAGCGTTCGGTAACACAGACGCAGGCAGTTTCTGACAGACTTAGACTGTTCAAACGAATGACTTCTTCTGTTACAATGGCATAAGTTAATACTAGAAGGGCTTCTCATAACCTTGGTGTTCTCAAGTCAATATACAATTTTATTGCATATCTTTTTTTTGGGCTTAAAGCCTCAAAGAGATAAGCAGTACCTTTGTGCTCTTTTCTCTGTATACTTTTTCTTTTTTAAGTTCCTTGTGTGTAGGTAAATATAAATAAACTTTTGTTCATTTTATTTTTTTGGATTTTTTTCTGTTTAGCTCTATTGATAGTAAGCACGTCATTTAGATAAGTAAAGTAATCAGTAATTATTTATCAAAAAGGTTAGCATGGGCTACATCAGTGTCGTTACAACAAGAATGGCTAGTTAAGGTAAGATATTACTAATGAATAAAATCCTGTCTTTTATTCACACTAGGATTCCTGTGTTTTAAAGAACAGGGTCTTAATTTTTTGTTGTATGTCATATCGCCGTCATATTTTTTTATTTAACGTTTTTTTATATTCTTGTAAGTATTAATTATTTAGAACTGTTTACGCTCGGTTATATAAAAGTTATGGTTGTTTTAATCTGAGTGTGCTTTATAGGATAATGTTAGGATGTACCAATTTTAATATTTTGTGTTTTTTTTTTGTTATTATGTAGGTAACACTCGTTAGTGATCCTTAAATAAATAAATAAAGAGTTTTCTTCAGAAAAAATCTCTCTCGCTAGGTACTCAATTTTATTTTCAATCTTGCGCCTTGAATTTCCCAGATTGCATTATCTTTCGGGCAGTATTGCGAGGGGAAACCCCGCGTTATTATTAAACAACTTGAATTACATTAACCTTTTAAATCATTCTGGCCGTGAAGGTTTTATGTCTGTACATCAAAAAGTTATTGTACCTACTAGTTACCACAGTTTGTAAGACAAGAGTGGTAGGGCCAAGTAAAAAAATATAAAACATCTAGGTTAAATACATAAGCTGCGGATTAAAATATAACCAGAAATACAATTACGACGTGTGAGCATTACCTTCTGGCTGTGGAACTTCAGACATGCATAAATTATTATAAATATAAGTTGACATATTAATAAAAACGTAACATTTTAAAAAGGTAGGTATGTCAGTACTTACCCTAGGATAGTTGCCATTAGCATACCCGTGTAACCTCATCATCTGCCTAGCCTTTTCCCAACTATATTGGGGTCGGCTTCCAGTCAAACCGGATTCAGCTGAGTACCAGTATTTTACGTGGAGCGGCTGACTACCAGACCTCCACAACCCATAAACTGGGTAACACGGTACTCCTTGGCAAGACTGGTGTCAGATTTTCTGGCTTCTGACTATCCGTAACGACTGCCAAAGATCTACAAATGACAGCCGGTACCGTGGTTTCCAACTCCAACGCACGGAGTAAACTCTGTATTATTATTATTATTTTATTCATAAGACAACTTTTGGTCCACAGGTGCTAGTAAATACTTAATACTATGTTAGTAAATATAAATAAAAAAATACGACATGAAGGCCCTTATGGTTTTTTTAGGTTTAAAACTTGACATTGGATAAAAATAAAGTTAAGATGGTCACCCATCCACAGACCAACCTCGGCAAGCGTTGCTTAACCTTGAAGATCAACCTGTGCGGCTGTTATTATTTAGCCTCTGACGGAGACTTTAGGGAGTTACTATTCTGAGCTTATAACTCAACTAAGATATAAATAAAAACACTAGTAGGTAACCATCAGTCACACTCACGTAGATACGAGTAGTTTTAATAAAATTAGATACAATAAACAATGGGTAGCTATAAATTTTTACGACACTGTGTTCTAAATATAACTAAACCAGCGGCCAAGTGCTAGTCGGACTCGCGCACCGAGGGTTCCGTACAAACCTGTAGGTATGTTTTTTATGCAAAAGTTGCGGTTTACGATTTATTATGACGTATTAAAAAAAACTACTTACTGGATCTCGCTCAAACCAATTTTCGGTGGAAGTTTAGATGGTAATGTACATCATATATTTTTTTAGTTTCATCATTCTCTTATTTTAGAAGTTACAGGGGGGGGACACATTTTACCACTTTGGAAGTGTCTCTCGCGCAAACTATTCAGTTAAGAAAAAAATGAATTAGAAACCTCAATATAATTTTTGAAGACCTATCCATAGATATCCCAGACGGGTGCGCCAAAGTTCACCTAAATTTTCAACTCGGATAATTGGAAATCTGAAAATGTTCTTCCTAACATTTTTCATCCTAACAATTACAATTCCTAACTACTCTGTCTCTAATGTTCATAATTCCGAAGCATTCAACTTCATAATGTCAGTAGCAATAAACATCTATTATACCTGCTAGTCTATTCTGTAAATAACCATTTCGATTTCGACTTCACCTGAGTGACTATAAGCTTACAAAGTGAACTTTATTTCACACAACATAAGGTCTTATATTTATACGAATTTGAAACTCACCTCGGATTCCGCTGTCAAGACACGAAAATGTTGTTACAGAATAGCACTGCTGCTTTTATTTGTTTTCCTATATTTTCTCAACACAACCACCTTTTACACTATTATTCAAAGTCATATCTTTTTTGTTTAGATTTCTTTTTATTTTATTTATAGCGGTGTGTACCTGCAAATATATCCATAGGTTAGGTTAGGTTAGAACTGTGACCAACTAAGCGCGAGAAGAGCGAGCGAAGCGAGCGGTGCCGCGGTAGCGGCCGGCGAGCGCTACCTCGAAATTGGTCGCGAATTCTTTCTATATTATGGTAATTATGTTTAGGTATAAAAGCGTTATGATAAAAAACAGTAGGAGTTTAAATATATTAAGATATTATTAATTGCAAATTTCGGAAACATGAGTGTTATGAACATCGCCGGTAGCACTACAAATAGTATGAATGGAAACTTCAGGATGAAAAATTTTAGGAAGAGTGATCATTCGGATTACAAATCATTAGGAAGAACAATTTCGGGTAAAGAACTTTCGGTGAGCCAATATGGACCCATCCTACACGTATGGGTTTGATGAAAAAAAATGTTGAGTTTCAGTTCTAAGTATCGGGACCCCCAACATTTATTGTTTTTTTTTTTTATTTTTGTGTGAAAATCTTAATGCAGTTCACAGAATGCATCTACTTACCAAGTTTCAACAGCATAGTTCTTATAGTTTCGGAGAAAAGTGGCTGTGACATACGGACGGACAGACAGACAGAGAGACAGACTGACAGACACACAGACGCACAGACAGACAGACATGACGAATCTATAAGGGTTCCGTTTTTGCCATTTGGCTACGGAACCCTAAAAAGACATGGCAGTGCATATATATTTAACTAGCTTGTGCCAGCGGCTTCGCCCGCGTTATCCCTATTTACCCGCATAATTCTCGTTCCCATGGGTTTTCCGTGATAAAAAATATCCTATTTCCTTTCCCGGGTCTCAAACTATCTTTGTACAAAATTTCATCCAAATCGGTTCAGTGGTTTTGGCATGAAAAAGAGACAGACGGACATACAGAGTTACTTTCGCATTTATAATGTTAATATATTTAGTTAGGATTAGGATTATCATCAACATAGTACACTATAAAACAAAATCGCTTTCTCTGTCCCTATAAACTCTGATAACGGGATGTAGGATTTCTTTGTCGTAGTTGTTTCTTGGCAGTACATATTACTGCGTTACTTTTTTGGGTTTTGTATTTCGCTACATACCTAACTCTTTCGTGGCGGTATCAATGCCGCTACAATGGTGTATATAAAGCAGCTATTTAATAATGAAGATTTAGAACGTTACTATTTAAATTTTACACTCTCTGTGACGCTAATGTTAAATAGACACTTTTCTGTCTGACTATTAATTAATACATCGAAGTTTTACGCCTATCAAAACAGAGATATTCGGGTATTATTCTTCAGGTCGAGTCAAAGGGGGTCGAGTTGGCGCGGACCTGTATAGTTAGGTAATGCTTGCTTTAGATAAAGAAAACTCACACTCGCTATCTTATCTATTTTCTGATTTCAAGATACCCAACTCTATAAAATGTTACTCTTGCAAAGAGACTGCAAATCCAATGTTTACTAACAAAGAGTTGACGACGAACCAATTCGAAGTAACCAACACCCATAACATCCCTACTAATGTTATAAATGCGTAAGTAACTCTGTCTGCCTTTTCTTCTGAATGCCTAAACCACAAAACCGATTTGGATGAAATTTTGTACAAAGATAGTTTGAGACCCGAGAAAGGACATATGATAGTAGGTATTTATCCCCGAAATCCCACGGGAACGGGAACTATGCGGGTAAATCGGGAGCGAAACCACGGGGTACAGCTAGTCTGCTATACCTATATAAAAATACAACCGACTTCCAAATAAAAAAAGACACTACAAAGTAAAAAGTAACTTTAATTTCGGAAGTCGGTGTTTTTGTTAAGTAGTTTCTTCGTATTTTGACACCGACTTCCGAAATTGAAGTTATTTTTTACTTTGTAGTGTTCTTTTTTTATTTGGAAGTCGGTTCCATCTTTTTGTAAAAAGTTTTTTATTTTTCACTTTTTAGTGGTAGGTACCCTACACCTAACAACACCACTGCAAAATCGCAGTAAAGCAAAATACGCAATTTCGATTACTTGAATAACATAAAACCATCATCGAAATAAACGAATTCCAGCTATTTCGATTTAAAATCCAAACTTCGTAACCGATTTTGATTTAATTTAAATGGGACCAATCTGCAAGTATATCCTATCAGATAAAACAAGAACTTTTCAAATCGGTTCATAATTGACGGAGTTATGAGGTAACAAATATAAAAAAAAAACATACAACCGAATTGAGCCTCCTCCTTTTTGGGAAGTCGGTTAAAAAGTAGAAACTGAGGCCTTAGTCTGAGTTTTTTCGACTCACGTTCGAACGCGTTCGATTGCGAGCGCGTTAGAATTTAGTATGGCAAATTAGGTTCTACGAGTGACCACCAGGTGGCACTATAACTAAATTCCCATACTAAATTCTAACGCGCTCGCAATCGAACGCGTTCGAACGTGAGTTTAAAAACTCACACTAAGGCCTCTGGTGGTCACTCGTAGAACCTAATTTCCCATACTAAATTCTAACGCGCTCGCAATCGAACGCGTTCGAACGTAAGTCGAAAAAACTCACACTAAAGCCTCTGACTGACTGTTCGATCAGTGCACAGCCGTAACTACTGGTCGTAGTAAGCTGAAATTTGGTATGTAACTTCCTAACACTCTGTAGGCGTGCACTAAGAGAGGATTTCTCGAAATTCCTACCGGACCGGCAACAAACGGGATATACGCGTACAAAGTCGCTGGCAGAAAATAACAATGATAACATACAACAATCACTATAACACAGTGGACCATACTTAACAAATGTTTATCATTTCCTTGGCCCAGTTAAAGATACGTTATTCATCACACATGTAACTAAAGTAAGATTAAAAGATTATGAAGTAAGTAATCAAGTGTGTGATCGCTCGCGAATGTTGGCCAAGAAGGAGGTTGTCACCTTACTTGGTAGTTAGACCTACTTGGTCAGTTCGGTTCCAAAAATAAAAGTAAAATAACTATAGGAGACGGAAATTGAATTTTTTGGAAATAATTTGGAAGTGGACCTTCGTTACTTACAGGTTTTCAATGTCAAGACATTTTGGGCTTAAAGTCATGAATGAGGGCAGCAAGATTGGCACTAAACACAGAATTTATAAAACTTCATCAACCACATTGATCATAACGAAAATGGTTAAAAAAATACCAATAATAACCAAAACAGAACAGATGTTGCAATAAAAATAAGCTAATATAAATTAAATTTAATAATCATTAATTTTAATACATTCCGATCATATGTTGCACATTTATCATCATCGTCTGCCTAGCCTTTTCCCATCTACATTGGGGTCGGCTTCCAGTCAAACCGGATTCAGCTGAATGTATTATAATATGTTGCACATTTATAATACAGTAAAATAAATACAAAAATCATAATTCATTAAATAATAAATAAATTAAAAAAATTATAGTTATAAAACCAAATTAAAATCATAAAATAACATAAAATAAAATTTTTCAATAGTAGGTACCTACACCTGCCTCCGAGTCAAAATTTGTTTGTTTGTCATTTAGGTACCAGTGGAATGATAACTTTATTTATTATTGTTATTAACTTGATGGTATAAATGTAGTGTCGTAGAAATAATATTGCTATTCTTAAGGATGAGGTGATGTGATCTAACGAAGAGAAATAAAAATTATATGCGAAAACCATCGCTTGCTAGCAGCATGACTTGAATGCTTTAACTTTTTGACTGCTGCTTCACAGTTTCCACCTTCGTTACTCTCCCGGTCGCTAACAATTGAAAACGAATTCGATACATACGCTGAAAATTACAAACATTTCACGGTGTTTTAACCGTAAACATTACACAATAGCCTTAAACTATGTGTTTCCTGACACAATGACTTTATGATTATAGTTTCTAGCTGTCAATAGGATGTTATAAGTACTTAAGGTGGCTCTAGTCGATATTTTTTCCATAGAAACTTCGGGAGGGTATTACTCCGCTGTTTGACAGAGTACATCAAAAGTTAAACATAATATCGTTTTGTCATATTATTAGTTTTGTCTGTATGGAAACAGAATGGTAAAATAAACCGCCATTAAAAAGTTATGAGCCACCAAAGTTTCGTTTTTCTTGCCAATTTTAACGCATCTTTGGGCGTAAATAAGTAATAAACACAATGTAAAATCTTTAAAACCAAGTCGGTACCGACAAAGCTCAACTATCGAAGAATTCAATAACTTTTATTTTTAATCGATATATGCAGTAGTTTTTTCATAAAACTCGATTTACGATAGGCCTTCTCATATTTTTTTACGCGCGCGTTTTACTATGAATTATCGTGCCTCTCACTGAATAACGTTCCCCCCGGTGCGGTGCGGGGGGACAACGCTCACGCACACGTGCGTATTCAAGTTACAACTGTGTCTGCTGCGGTGTGCTGTGGCCTGTGGCCTATGTCGTTCATACGTATACGTAGGTAGACTATACTTGCGCTCTAATTTATATTGACTCATTGGCTTGATTTTTGGATTTCAACATTTATATCTGTTTGACTTCGCACTGTAGTTTGGACTCCGTATTTGCGTTTGAAATTGTTATTGTTGCTTTGAGTGGACGCTGCATAAGTACGTGACATTGTTTTGAATCATTGAAAAAGTTTAAAATACCACATATTATAAACAATGGGTAGAAAAGTCATAATTTGGCGTCGTGACCGGGTCTTCGACACCGCGTCGCTGCCCGCGCCCGCTGCAGTGTAAAATCATCGCGGCGGGATGCTATCGCGCAATGAATTTTCAACTCTCGATGTTGAAACCAATGATATAATTATAAGTTGAAACGGTGTCTTTTTTTGACGCGTTGGGATTAACTCTGCTGAGTGCTGGGTTCTCAACGCTCGGCTGAACGGAATATTTTTACGTCCGTGCGTACGGTGGCTAAGCGTTCTTACAATCGAGCGACATGACGCCGCCGTGCCACCGCCGCCGCACGCGTCTACGACAGGGATAACTGCACGCGTCGTTGGTGGTCGTTGAAGCGCCCGTCGACAGCCAACGACAAAGGTTGCCGGCCGCCAGCGGCAACGTGTCGCTCGTTTAGTTGAGTACCTAGGTAGCAGGTAGCGAAATCCAAAGTTCAAGCCAGGGTCAATGTAATGTTTGTTACTGGGTTCATTCTATTTGCTTTCAAAATAGTTTCTTGCAATTGACAAACCTAATTTTGTGTTCGTAGGTACTTTTGCGGCGGACAAGACTTTTTTATGGATGGGAAACCAAATAACTGCTCCCGCTTTGGGCGAAGCAGAAGGGAGTGTCAGACTCTTCTTGACTAAAACCCATCCGTGTTCCTCCTAATGCCCTCTGCGTACCGTACTTACCAGGGCCGCGGTAACTCTTTCGAACAAATTCTGCAACATCATAGTTTACATAGCTCTCTGCCTAATAGGTACCTACTGTTATATTAACGTAGGTAGGTACTTACCTACAAGCAAAGATGCCATAAAACAAACCGTTGGCGTCGTAGACACTAAAATTTTAACGTTAGGTAGGTAGGTATGTAGGAGCTAAGTAAACAATCTTTATGTGTCACTTGTCAGTTTGTCACAATATACTGTGCACTTGTCTGATAATTTAAAGCAATCTAATAATGAATGCAAATCTAAACACGTCTGTGTCAACCAATAGGGGTAACTAAAAATAGAAAACCGGCCAAGTGCGAGTCGGACTCACGCACCGAGGGTTCCGTACAAATATTATAATATAAGCAAAAGTTGTGGATTACGATTTATGACGTACCTATTAAAAAAACTCCTTAGGTACTAGATCTCGTTCGAACCAATTTTCGCTGGTAGTTTACATGGTAATGTACATCATATATGTTTTAGTGTTATCATTCTCTTATTTTAGAAGTTACACGACACACACACATTTTACCACTCTGGAAGTGTCTCTCGCACAAACTATTCAGTTTAGAAAAAAATGATATTAGAAACCTCGATATCATTTTAGAACCCCTATCCATACTATACCGGCCTACAGGTTTAGGTAGGTAGTAAGTTCACAGAATACGTCTACTTACCAAGTTTAGAGTTTTCGACAGCATAGTTCTTATAGTTTCGGAATAAAGTGGCTGTGACATACGGACGGACAGACAGACAGACAGACATGACGAATATATAAGGGTTCCGTTTTTTGCCATTTGGCTACGGAACCCTAAAAATTAAGAAGACAGGTAGGTAAGTAAGTAATTTTGATAACAATTTATAGGATGGTACTTAGGTAGAACTAATTTCATTATTAGGTACTAGCGACCCGCCCCGGCTTCGCACGGGTGCAATGCTGATACTAAATACACTACAGAAAAACCGTGAGAAAAACTGTTACCTACCTACCTCACGTCTGAGCCGCGCGGGTACCTTACATAGATCTAAACTCCCCTCCCGCACGCGCACCCCCGCCTTGGTGACGTTCACTTCGCAACGGGCCGTGCAGCAGAAATCGTAATATTTTAATTTCGCCATAACTTCAAAACCAAACGTCCGATTTTAATCATTCAAAGTCCAAATATGATCTACATAAACTGTACTTAGTGATGAAATACTTTATTTTGATAAGGATTAATAGCATGAGTAAAATAAACGTGTTTAAATGTAGTCCAAAAAAATATCTAGATTTT
Organism: Ceramica pisi; assembly: GCA_963859965.1. Taxonomy (NCBI): domain Eukaryota; kingdom Metazoa; phylum Arthropoda; class Insecta; order Lepidoptera; family Noctuidae; genus Ceramica; species Ceramica pisi. The sequence goes on from OY982530.1 coordinate 5,386,444, forward strand.
TAAATAAAAAAAATGGTTGTTGTGCCTCACTCGACATAGAAAGGTATAGTGTGTCGCGGACTTTTTTGTAGATATTTATAAGATCTACAATTAATTAGAACAATTTATGGTTGTATCTTTTATAGTTTAGGCAGCGTACGCAAAATAAGTTACTTTTCTGGTTGATTTTTACACCTTGTGTCCGAAAAACCCAAATATCTTACGGAACCCTATTTTTTTGCAAAATAAAATATAGCCTATGTTACTCGTGGATAATGTAACTTTTGAATGGTGAAAGAATTTTTAAAATCGGTCAAGTAGTTTTTGAGCCTATTCATTACAATCAAACAAACAAACAAAGTTTTCCTCTTTATAATAATAGCGTTTTTAAATAAAAAAATGGTTGTTGTGCCTCACTCGACATAGAAAGGTATAGTGTGTCGCGGACTTTTTTGTAGATATTTATAAGATCTACAATTAATTAGAACAATTTATGGTTGTATATTTTATAGTTTAGGCAGCGTACGCAAAATAAGTTACTTTTCTGGTTGATTTTTACACCTTGTGTCCGAAAAACCCAAATATCTTACGGAACCCTATTTTTTTGCAAAATAAAATATAGCCTATGTTACTCGTGGATAATGTAACTTTCGAATGGTGAAAGAATTTTTAAAATCGGTCAAGTAGTTTTTGAGCCTATTCATTACAATCAAACAAAGTTTTCCTCTTTATAATAATAGTGTAGATAGTGTAGATGTAGATGTATCTAGTACCTACGGACATAAACTGCGATGACTATTCAAGTAAGCATCAGATCTGTCGGTGGCGGCGTGGCGGCTGCATTACCACCAAGGAAAAACTAAACATAATAACAATAGAATAAGCAATCCATATTAGGTACCTATAGGGCCGTAGAGGTATAAAACGATAACACAGTGCCTACTATTTTTAGTAAGAGTTTTTAGGTAGGTAGTAGCTGATTTCTCGGCGAGCGTCGAACGACTACGCGCAGCGGCGCGCGGTGGCGGTATGTGTGCATCGTGTAACTTCGATTTAGTTCGGAACGGTTCGGAACGATGTTTGTGTGCGTGCGAACTAGACGTGCATGAAGGCTAGCGTCTAACTGCTCATCACTGGTACTATCTCTGTCGGGCATGATGCGAGGTGAGACAGCGTGCTTTTTGGCCATGCCTACCACTGAGTTCGAGCCCGCGACTAGTTGGCCCTTAAAGTAATATAACAGATAACCATGACTAGGGAATCCAATCCCACTTAAAAACCATGATCCCGCAAGCCTGCGGGATTGAGGTCATAAATCCTGCATATCCCGTAAATTATTCTTTTGGTTTGAAATTAAAAAAATAATAAATAAAGACTAGTAAATTTTTATTTTTATTATCATTATTAATTTATTAACATTAAGTTCTTAGAATTATGACTTATTACTAATCAAAATATGAATTAAATAATGCTTAAGAGGTAAATAGTACATTGTTATCCAGGGGTTATAGTTTGAGGGACTAAATAAGTATTTCACCCGAGGTGAACACTGCTTTTCATTACGAAAACAAGGTACAAATAAAAACACGAATCTGAATCTGATGAACTCATACAAACTACAAATCTCTGCTATACGAAAGTATGAACAGAACACAGCTCGAAAAAAACAAATGAAGATCGGGTTGCCGCTTTCCCGACTGTTTTTTTTTTTCTGTTACCGGTCAACTATTCAGCCATAACATTACCATTGTTTTTTTTTTAATTATTTTACGGCTGTCAGTTGGAAACGATTCTCCCTAGGACTGCAAAGTAATACTTTCAATCTGCTCCTCAGGCAACTTCAAGCCTACTTTCCGAGCATAAATAATGAAAAATTATCATTCTTCATGTTCTTCGGCTCCTGTTAAGAAACGATATAATACAATTCTAAACCTTTCATCTTTCAGTTTTATATTGATAATTGAACATATTTACTGATATAAAATTTAGCTTAATTATTTTTCCTGAAATTACTTTCGAAGAAATGTTAAAGAATCTAACAATAGGTACATTTTTCATTTGAACGGACATTGATTAAGTACGTTCTGTGCCGATTTTCTTTACGAATGCCATCGATAAGTCAAGTGTGTATCACGGGAGACAGTGCTGGTTCTTAAAAATAATATTCAATCAAGTTTTTTTTTTCAATCCAGCAAACCTGCGGGATTCCGCATTTCAGATTCCGCAAAAAAAGTGCGGATTGGATTTCCTAATCGCGACTCACCCTTATACCCATTGTTAATCGGCTGACCTTAAAGCACCCGGCACGCACAGGTCGGATGCTTACGTACAAATTGCTATAAAATCTATGCTAATTCTAAAGCCTGTATTACGTTTCACTATTCAGTTATCGGTTTTTATTGGTTTATCGTTTATTTGTATTACAAACCACAAACATAGTTAATTATACCAGAGAATGTAAAGAGGGAACAATTTTACTTGAAAATATAGTTTAAGACTAGAGTGGATCATAAATGAGCCAAACAATAAGTAATTGAAAACTCAATTTATTCATAGTTACTCGATTTACAATTTTAATGATATAATCCGCGCGCATAAATGTTCTGAATATTGATAATAAATTAGTTATTTCTACGATCTATCATTTAAACTAATTTATTGTCAATATTCAGAACATTTTTGCTAACGCTACTAGAAGACAGAACTATAATTTTCTTTGACTTTGACAAAGATTAACTTTGATAAAGTTCTATCCCATTCTGATTGCGCGCGGATTATATTAGGTGTCCCAGTTTAAGACATCCACTTGACCAGTTTCAATTTATAATCAAGTGGCTTACAGCTTACTCTAACCAATATATAAGCAGTAGATATAACCTGCGAACATCTGGCTGGCATCTGCAGCTAAAAGGCATCTTTAGAATATATGCTTCGAAGTATAAAAAATAATCGAAGCCGAGGCACAAGAGCATAGTAAATAAATCAATTAAAATAGATTGATGGTCTAATTAAAAACCCAAGAGGTAAATTATATAAATAAATAGTGTATTTATAAAAAGTTATTCTCACTATGTAATAAATTGATTTAATCGTCCATCTTGTGCGTGATTAGGTGGCATAATCAGGATTTGTTTATGGTACGACGTGATTTTTTTCTCTAATGGATGAATTATGTCCACGTGACGTGATTCTGCGTGCTTTGTGGCGCCAACAACTGAATATCAATGCGCTTAGACGGGAGTTTCAAGTGTGTTTTATGAAGCGAACTGTGTCTTTGAGGTCAGTTTATTGTTTAGCTTCCAAAGTGTGCGCGTTATTTATTTAAACTTTATTCACAATAAGTAGTGGTACATGGGCGGACTTAATGCAACAAGGCATTCTCTACCTGTCAACCTTTTGGGTTAAAAAGACTACACTGTGGTAGGTGTAAAACAAACAAATAATAATAAATTGAAATTGAACCTTTTCGATACAATACAATATACACAGAATATATTTAATACTTATGAAATACAAATACATATGCTAAATTAATAAACTAATACACGATGTTTTATAATAAAATAATTAGGACGAGACAAACAACAGGCTTTTAAGTAATGTTTTCAGAGTTAATGATAAAAAGAAAATTTTGACTCGGCCTTCTTCATGTCAAGGGGGGATATTCCAGAGTTTAATGGTGGAAATAACGTAGGAGTTGGACAAGAACCCAGTGCGGTGAGGAGGAATATGAAGAATTAAGTTTTTGGACGCTCGGAGGTTAAGATTGTGAGAACTACCCAATTTAAAATATTGTTTTAGATAATCAGGAGCACAAGGATCATTCAGTCATCAGTTATGGATGTCATCGAAGCCTCATGTTGTTGTGAAAACTGCGACAGTGAGGTAATCAATCAAATACATCTTTTGGGCATAACGTCTTCCAAGTTGGTAAGTTAACGCCTTTTTCAACTGACTTCACCGATTTCTTCAGACCATCTTGAACCATAAGCTAGATGCTATATAAGTTAAAGACGTTATTAATATTAAATTCTAACTTTCCATAAAAGAACTAAGCAACTTTTGACGCATTTGAAATAAAACCCAAAAAATTTCTTTAATAAGCAGTAATACCATTTTTTAGCAGAGCCTATTTTAGACGACGAATATTGAGCAACGTGCGTAGGATGTAAGCAAACACTTTTTTAAACCACAATAATTTGTAAGTCTGACTACAATAGGCCAAGTGTCGACCGAGGCAAAAATGCCCATAATACTTTGACATGCCACTGTTGCGCCACTTTCAAAGACAAGCGACGAAAATTGGAACGTTTTGTAAAGTTTTCAACTTTTTCCGCATATCTACTTATTCACATTGTCGGCACTATAGGTCTTTTGTAAGAAACCATTTTTCTGAAAAATTATTTTGATTGTATATGACTGTTTGATGCCAAAATAAAATAAAATAAAAAAATAAAATCTAAATATATTGGACGATTCTATTCGAGCAGAACCTGTCAAAATCGGTGTTAAAATGTTGTGTAAACTACATTCCTAATAAGTAATAAGTGATATGTTTATGGACTGGGTAAATGTTGACGAGCTAAATGCTGCTTATGATGACAAGTTCTCACTATTTTGGTGATAACTAATGGAATCAGACGGACTTTACGGAAACCATGACATACAAAACTTAGAGTGATAATTCCGTCTACATACCTACCTAGTATTTTTATCTTTTAATTTTTTTTATGTCTTTTGTTTTTGAGATAACGTTTAACGATGGTGTGTCCTACGGTTGTCATTAAAATAACTTAAAATAAGTAACAACTCGAATCATGATACCCAATTAATCTAAACTTATATAATCTTTTACGTACATTTTTATGTAGTTTATTTACTCGAAAAGATACTTTTTAAACCCCGATTAAAAAAAAGGGGTGTTATAAGTTTTTATAGATATTAGCCCGACCATCCGAACTAACAACATAATAATTTCTTAGTTCATGAAATTAATTAATTTATCATGATGCGTTTGCTCATTAATTTAATGTACAAGATAAATCTTTTGAAGGGCTGAAATTGTAAGCCTCATCATCATAAATTACGCTGTCAAGTTGTCACTTCTCAATGAAAGACTAATTTTCATTTTCAGTTGTGGAACTTGTCTGGTTATTCAAGTAATCAATTAAGATTCTTTCAAATGATAATTCTATAATTGCAAATAATAAAAGAAATAATTACTTCACAAAGCATTCCTTACGTGTGAATGCAGTACATCAACAAGTAACATCTAGAATAATGTCTGTGTGAGAAGAATTCTGCTGTCATGAGAAAAAAAGGACGTACCGATACAAACCGATTTCCTACCTTATGCTATGTTCTTAATATTTTTGTTTTCATATGACTGTAAAATAATCTTATGAATGCCAACAGTAGAAGTTAAACGTAGATTTGACTGGTTTACCTTTATAAACCACGCACATACGCATTTTATCCTTTATTAAAAATATTAATTAAACGAGTAAGGTGACTTATTTATTTAATTTTAACTTTATGAACCTGGTGTGGTGTACTATCGATACAACGTACTTACTATCGATTTAGTGTACTGTCGATTTGGTGCACTGTCAATGTGGTGTACCTAACTACTGTCGATGTAGCGTACCATCGATTTAGTGTACTGTCGATTTGGTGCACTGTCAATGTGGTGTACCTAACTACTGTCGATGTATCGTACCATCGATTTAGTGTACTGTCGATTTGGTGCACTGTCAATGTGGTGTACCTAACTACTGTCGATGTATCGTACCATCGATTTAGTGTACTGTCGATTTGGTGCACTGTCAATTTGGTGTACCTAACTACTGTCGATGTAGCGTACCATCGATTTAGTGTACTGTCGATTTGGTGCACTGTCAATGTGGTGTACCTAACTACTGTCGATGTAGCGTACCATCGATTTAGTGTACTGTCGATTTGGTGCACTCTCAATGTGGTGTACCTAACTACTGTCGATGTAGCGTACCATCGATTTAGTGTACTGTCGATTTGGTGCACTGTCAATGTGGTGTACCTAACTACTGTCGATGTATCGTACCATCGATTTAGTGTACTGTCGATTTGGTGCACTGTCAATTTGGTGTACCTAACTACTGTCGATGTATCGTACCATCGATTTAGTGTACTGTCGATTTGGTGCACTGTCAATTTGGTGTACCTAACTACTGTCGATGTAGCGTACCATCGATTTAGTGTACTGTCGATTTGGTGCACTGTCAATGTGGTGTACCTAACTACTGTCGATGTAGCGTACCATCGATTTAGTGTACTGTCGATTTGGTGCACTCTCAATGTGGTGTACCTTACTACTGTCGATGTAGCGTACCATCGATTTAGTGTACTGTCGATTTGGTGCACTGTCAATTTGGTGTACCTAACTACTGTCGATGTAGCGTACCATCAATTTAGTGTACTGTCGATTTGGTGCACTGTCAATTTTGTGTACCTAACTACTGTCGATGTAGCGTACCATCGATTTAGTGTACTGTCGATTTGGTGCACTGTCAATTTGGTGTACCTAACTACTGTCGATGTAGCGTACCATCGATTTGGGGTAAAGTCGATATTATGAACTAGACCCCCGGTACCTAGACACTTCCAGTCTTCCACAGACGGTAACCTAGGTACTTAAAAGGCCTTATTTCAGAGGGGCTAAAAAGGCAACTTTAGGAGAATCATATTAGATAAAATTTAAATTTGATAGTAACATCTAATGAAATTAAATTGATTGAATAAAATTTAGATAATTTAAAATATGAATTGAATTAAGGCTGTCATGGATATGTCAACTAACATTTATACTTAAAATTGACATGCATCAAATCAAACAAGATTAAAATAAATAAAAATATTAAAATTATAATTAATATTAAGTATATTAAAATTACCTATGGTTAATGAGCTAAATATTCGTAGGTATGATGTGTGCAAACTTGCCAAAACCATGGCAAGATTCCGCAAAAGGGTTTACCCCACTCTATCTATTCAAGGGTTAACTGTTTTTTCCATATTAACGTTACTACTTATTTATACAGTTTGATTAGTGCAAAATTTTATCTTGGTGGTGAAATCAATACAGGTACATGTAATACTAATATTATAAAGAGGTAAAATTTGTTTGTAAGTTTCTATGTAGGGGGTAATCTCAGGAACTGCTGGTCCGATTTGAAAAATTATTTCAGTGTTAGATAGCCCATTTATCGAGGAATATATGCTAGCTAGGCTAGGCTATAGGCTATATATCATCACGCTAAGACAAATAGGAGCGGAGCAATAATGGAAAATGTGGCGCAGACGAAGTTGCGCGGGTCAGCTAGTATAATATAAGTATGTGACTGACAGACAGCGCACGGCCGATACTACGGTCGAAGAAAGCTGAGGCATGTAGGTTCCTTGGGGAGTGTAGAGGAGGATTTCCCGAAATTCCTGTGGGGAAGGGAAACCCCGGGATATGCACGTACGAAGTCGATGAGACTTTATCTTAAGACCTGCTTAGTCTGCCAAAGAATACACTCTTGTGGGAGTGTATTCTTTGACAGACTGAACGTAATATTATGTTAGATAGTATTCAGTTTACTATACGGACCTTGCAGAAACCAGAACAAATTTCCGTGCGTTCAGGCGATTTTGCCATACCTATTACTGGAATCAAAAGTAGCTCACAATTTAGGACCCATTAGTTTAAATGTTAATATATAATCCGTGGTGCTTGGCAACTGGGGCCCGAGTCTGCTATTACAATAGTGTCAGAATGGTCGATCACTGATTTAAAAATGGTTGATTTTGACAAGTTTGTTAATCTACTAACATAATGGCATCATAATGGCGTCATTATGACATTCCAATGATAAATCACTGACACGCCATTGAAAGAAAGCCATATGAATGGTAATCTCGTACATAATGACAGATTTGGTATTTACGAACTTCTCACTACTTCAGATTGCTTATAACACTAATAAATAATATGTAAAACTAAATTTAATAGAATCTGGCATGAATAAATGCTCAAATTTAGCTCGGTTTTATAATAATGGCAATACGGCATTCCTACCGCAATTCTTTTATGAGACCATTGAAGTTCCAGTGACCGGCCACTGACGTGCCAGTGACCGTGCGATTATGAATTTAGCAGATTACGAACTTTTAGCAAAATGACAATGGCATGACAATGGGATCGTGTCGGAATGACAAATTTATAAAAATAGCAGACTCGGGCCCCTGGGCTTAACCCAGTTGTATATGTCCCTTGGTGCCTATTGGCCTAGCTCTAATCTGTCTCCTGCTTGATATGGAGGGAAGTGGAAATTATATTTATTTTTCCTACTCCTCCGCTGTACTCTTCTGATTAATTTCGTTGCGGGATCCAAGACAGTTGAATCGTTTCTCCGGGACTCGTCGGGTTTCATTAACTCGGCGTTTTTCTGGTGGTCGCCACTGTTGATTCTGGCTTTCAGGAGTTGCAGTGGTTGGGAATGTGTAGCGGGCTTGTAAGACCTGCTTATAACGACATGCCTACTGCAAAGCTTGGTAGTTTAGCAATACCTTTAATATTTACGAAATACTGTTACACACTTAAATGCCTCATTAAAAACAGAAATATAAACATTCCATCTTTGAAAATGTCATCACAAATCAACAGCCTGACGCAAGCGTACCTACAGTGGAGCCTTGCCCTATGACCCCGGGTCGTTGTACTGCGAACAAGCCAGGAACGAAACTGAGGTTGCCGAGATAATCTATCTACACTCATTACAGGATTGCTATCTCGGAGGTAGGTGCTCGAGAAAATGTGTGTTGTAATGCACGTTTTACAGTTCAGGGTTCTGTTGTAACTGTAACCCCTACTGTAGGTAACTTTGACGCTGTATGTTTGAAAACATTGTTTTTTCCAATGATATATAAAACTATAGATACGAGTACGTTGTCCGCACTCTAAAATGACAACATGAAATGAAGCCAATTGGCCACATCGCGCTTAGTTACGCACCAACCTGTCGCGCGACACTACGTTTGTTTTGATGTCAATTTGACTATTACTTATCCTGTGACGTAACTGAAGATGTATATTTATCTCCCTCTAGCAACAGGCATCCCGCTGTACGGTGATATATTTTCTTTCCCTTTCTTCATGCATATTAGTAGCTATCTAGTATTTTCGCCGTTTTTGAGCGCCGCGATGTTGGTTTATGACGTGTCTATATATAATACGTAATGGTTTTATCTAGATTTCTTTGAATCGTGACAAGTAGATACGGTGTATGGTCAATTTCAATGATTATAAACTTTGAAATACTCGTCGCAATGTCATCTCAGCAACTTTCTATGTCATAAACTTGGCACAGGGAAATTGTAAAATAAATCGCTGAGTCTGAGATTAGAATGCGTACGATCCAGGTAATTGCCCCTTTAATGATATCGAAGTAGATATTAGATTTGAATTGTCATTTGATTTTTATTTTATTTTTTTATTTCAGATGGGTTTGCTCTTGACCTTAGTCTTGGTCAGAAATGACAGAGACATTAACTTTGAAGAGATTAGGGTTGTAATCGTTCGGAAACACAGACGCAGGCTGAGAGTTCCACTCCTTTGCTGTGCGCATTATAAAAGACGTTTGGAAACGCTTAGTGCGAATTCGTGGAATAGCAACAAGGTAGGGATGGTAAGTTGCAGTGCGTCTGGATGTACGATGGTAGAAGGGGGCCGGTGGAATGAGGTCGTGGAATTAATTTCGTAGTTTGGTGGGATTTAAGTACTCTTTAGCCATACGTCTCAGCGCGATCAGTAGGACCTACATGTCTAAACTGTGTTCAAGAGCCGTCAGTGTCAATATACTACAAAATAACGACACTAACAGCTCGTAACCGTGGTTTATATGCTGATCGCGTTCAGTTTCATTGGTGAAAATCGCTCAAGAATAGTGTGTAGTATAATACTACACACTATTCTTGAGCGATTTTCACCTGAGAGGCCTTTGTTTAGGTTATTGTTTTTGTAGATAGCTATAGGTGGTCTGTGGCATTCCAAGATTCATATTAAATACATTATAACTGCAACTAACGGCCTTCTGTGGACAGTAAAATATTAAAAACAATATTATGAATTATGAGCTATTAAAATAATTTATTCATAACATAAGATGATTACCTTAAATACAAAGACTTCATATTTGTATAGATTTCGTATGCTAGGTCATGGGCCAAGGTCGTTAGAAAATATTAGAGGCATCGAGGTTTCGACGAATATTATAAACTTACAGCTCGTAATAGTAGATTATGAAACGAGATTTAAAGCAGTGTCTTATGTACGGGTGTCATATTGAATCCCGAACACAATGAAGGAATCCAGAGTTAACTCGCGAGCGTAGCGAGGAAGTATAAAGTATATAACTCACGAGCGAAGCGAGGGAGTTAATACAATAATCCTGAATGCAGCGAGGGATCAGATTTATCCCTGAGTAGCATTCTCTACTTTTCACGCCTACTGCGAGAAAATTGTGATCTAGCCATGAAAACAGGTCGCGCGCGTCGGCACCCGCCAAAGGAGCAGGTCGCAGTCACCGCCGGCGGTAATAATATTGTAATGAATTTCATTATATCCCGCCGGGCAATAATGTGATTTGAATTTGGAATGCAATTTGACTGCGCTCGCTGCACCTGGCAGCGGAGGCGGACGGGAACCGCTCGCGGGTCAGAATGACGTACATTAGGTTGTGTGAAAACGTGGTTTATATACAAATGCTGCCGGTCGATTCTGTTGACGTCTCACCGTGAACACTTAGGTGAAGCGAACGACAAGTGTCAGCTCACTTGTAGTTCACTTCGCCCAAGTTTTCACTTCGACATAATTATTTACAGAATCGCACTGCTGGTCGCGTTCAGTTTTATTGGTAAAATTCGCCCTTAAAGTGTTAGCGAATCTCCTTGGAAATATTGTTTTTTGAGAGGTCTTTAGGTACTTAATTGTTTTTGTAGATTGGTATAGCTATAGGTGGTCTGTGGCATTGTTGGCCAACATTCCAAGATTGCTATTAAATACATTATAACTGCAACTAGCGGCCTTCTGTGGACAGTATAATATTAAAACAATATATTATTATGAATTATGAGTTATTTTAATAATTTATTCATAACATAAGAGGATTACCTTAAATACCAAGACTTCATATTTGTATAGATTTTGTATGCTAGGTCATGGGCTAAGGTCGTTAGAAAATATTTGAGGCATCGAGGATTCGACGAATATTGTGAACTAAATGAATCTCGCAATTTCGTCTGGGTCACATTTTTCATTAATAATCCGCTACTAATGGTCGTAGCGTAATCTTATAAATTCTTAATAAATGGGCTATCCAACACTAAAAGAACTTATCAATTCGAACCAGTAGTTCTTGATAATAGCGCGTTCAACCAAACAAACTCTTCAGTTTTATTATATTATTAGTACAGTCAGCAGCACATAAGGTTATCCGAAACAGTCAAATTTTCCCAATCAAATATGAACCTTATAACTTTCGTGATAAACTTGAAAATCTACTGAAGAATTTTGACAGATTGTTGCGCTAACGTCTGTAAATATATATAGCAGAATGTCAAAATCAAATGTCTTCAGTCAGTTCATTTGTGGTGACCCAGTGTTTAAAAATAGTTGCGAAGAAATAGTGGCGCAACAAACTCTCCAGCAATACATCTGTCTATGTTAGTGGTTCAGTATTATATTTCCACAAGCTTTTGCCCGCGACTTCGTGCCCACAAATCCCATCTCGTAGGAATATCGGGAAACCAGTAGTTTCGGCTGTGCGTTGTTTGTCAGTCAGTCACTCACTCACTCAGTAACGGAATAATTTTATATAGGTACTAGTTGACGCCTGCGGCTTCGCCCGCTGGACACATCTATACTAATATTATAAAGCAGAAGAGTTTGTTTGTTTGTTTGTTTGGTTGAACGCGCTAATCTCAGGAACTACTGGTCCGATTTGAAAAATTCTTTCAGTGTTAGATAGCCCATTTATCGAGGAAGGCTATAGGCTATAATATCATCACGCTGAGACCAATAGGAGCGGAGCAGTAATGGAAAATGTGACGCAGACGAAGTTGCGCGGGTCATCTAGTTTATATATACAAAAACCTTCTTCGAGAACCACTCTATCCATTAGTGCAAACAGCATGAAAATCGGTGCAGTACTCTTTGAGTTTATCGCAAACAGACGGACAGACAGACGTGGCGAAGGACTTTGTTTTATAAAATGTAGTGATTAGGATTCACTATTGATTGATTTATTAAGTGGAGGTTAATAACCACAGGACATTTAAACCTCCTATATCTGTTCTGTGTTATTAACTATTCAATTGAAAATAGTACACATGTATGTGTATGTGATCGTGCTACGGAATTGGTTCGAGCTGCGGAATTTGTTCGAAAGAGCGCCGCGGCCCTGGAACGCAAAGGGCACTAGGAGGAACACGGATGATTTTTATACAGTAAGAGTCTGACACTCCCTTCTGCTTCGCCCAAAGCAACACGAGTCATTTGATGATTTCCCATCCATAAAAAAGAAGAATTGCAATAATTCCTTACGGTGTTTCATATAAGCTTTCAAATTTATAGAAATGGATCAACCGATTTGAATAAAACTTGGTACGGATACGCAGGATATTCAGTTCTAAAAATTAAGTAACAAATATTTTCGAAAAAGTGCAGCAGAACGGACTGTCAGACTCTTACTGACTAAGACCTTGTGTTCCTCCAAATGACTTTTGCGTTCCAGAGCAGCGGTGACTCTTTTGAACAAAATTCAATTCAATCACACACGAAATTCAATTAAAAACAGATACTTCCATCCACAATCAGATCAATATCTTCCAATGCTCTGACAATCGGTTCCTAGCTCCAACCCATTGAATAGGGTGCAATTTTATTTTCTATTCTATTCTAACTAGGTGACCGAGTTGAATGAATGAAGTTAACTGACCTATCAGTTCTTGGATTTTATCGATTCCTATTTATCTAAGCCATTTATTATATGTGACACTGACATGACACATGATCTATGGAAAATTCTAGTGCATTGACAGCTGCAAATAAAGACTCACTGACGTACCCCTGGCCCCTTATTCACAACCATTCGATTCGCTTCCGTGTCGGTACGGAACCGAATTCGACAATCTCATTTCCGAGTCGAAGAACTGTCAAAACGCTATTCACAGATCCGAACGGATGTGTTTTTTTCTATCCGATAGACCATTGTGTTTATGGGGAACGCTAAAAAATGGTAGTAAATAGATGATCGTGGTAGAAAATTTAAAGTAGTAAATAAAATTGGTTTATTTGAATATTTTGTTCCGTTTAAATATGGAATATACAGCTAGTTGCCTAATAGATAGCAAACGATACAAAATAATTTTATTATTAACCAAAATAAACTTTATTTCGAATAAACCTGCTTTGTAAACAGCAGTCTGTCAAACTGGCAAAGCGGAAAAAGTGTTAACTTTTAAAACTTTAGAACTATTTTCATCAACTAGCTATTAAGTACCCCCAAATTACCTTGTATTTCTACCTTTAGCTTACTCACTGATCGTCAAAATTCTATAGTATGGACACACAAACTTCAAGTTTTGTATTCAAAAGAAAGGAAAAATAGTACAGATAGAAATAAATATTACAGATACAGTCAGTAAATAATGGGAGGTAACTTATTTTATTAGAAAACAATTTGATTTGACTTGGGTGTACATGAGATCTCACAGGTACATTTTGCTATGAAAGGTTTGTGTAGCAGGATTTATACTTTTGTAAAAAAAACTGTCTGACTTGACGGCAATCTTCTCTTCGGCCAATAAAAGAGAAAGTGGATTCAGTCGTGTTGTTCGCGGCGCCTAGTAGTGATGCCAGTATTAGTTATCAAGTCCTTTTACGGCAGATGAGTGCGTTTCAGAGAAATAGGCCCTTATTTCTTCAATGAGGCTAAGGGCCATGTCGGGTGTTAACCTAATAAACGGACTGAAACCGCGGGTCGGCAAAAGGATTCGTCATATCCTAGGCTCTATGAAGAGACAACGTCTCCTGCCTCTGTTGTTCTGCGGCACATCGACGGTCTCTGGCTCGCACAATCACATACTCCATCTACCAAAATACCAAATTACGAGTATGTTATCTAAAATATTGAACGAATATCACATTTCCGTAAACACTTTGTCTTTATGTAAATAAGTTTGAATCGATGAAATACGGTCAATACATTAATAAAAATTCATTTACTTACTTCAGGCAGTGTTTAAAAAGTTTACAGTATTTTTATTTCACTGAAATAAGCTGGAAATATCGTTTATTTATTCGTTTTAATTTCTTTCGATATGACTCCCGATAGCAAACAGCTGTCGGAAAGATTCGAGTCTTCTTATCGAATTTGAACTGTCAAAAGGTTTCGGATTCGGATCTGTGAATTGCGTTTGGAGGACATCTTCGATAACTTAGACGTTCGATTCGATACGGAATCGAATCGAATGGTTGTGAATAAGGGTGCTGGTCAGGTATTGCAGATGTTCCATAAGCTGAGGTGATTATTTACCATCAGGTAGGGCGCCATCTGCCTTTTTCCCATTTCATGGCATAAAAAGGAGTTTATAAATTAGTCAATTTGCCCAGCCAGCCGTACCTCGTTTAAAACAATCGATCGGGGTTGGGTTTCAGTCTAGCCAGATGCAGAGCCCCAGTGTTTAAAAAAAAAAAAAAAAAAAAATTTCAAGCAACAAACCTACCCATACGCCCACATACGAGTACATCTTGCTACGTGTACATGGATAGCCTGCCTATCTAACTTCCTCAGTTCAGTAACTGGGTACTGCGATGCCTATTGTCAAGACTGGTTTCAGACTTTCTGGCTTCTGATCAGTAGCGGCTTTAGGGCCGGGCGACGCGGGCGGCTCCCGGGGCGCCGGCAACTGTATGTTCTGTGGTTCCGGGTCATACAGGGCGCTGCGCGTAATTTATTTGAGTACCTTTTTCTTTCGATATAAAGAAAAACTCACGACATTGAAGGTGTTTGCAAACAATCTCGAAGACATTCAGGCAAACCTTAAACATTATTAAAAAGCATGATTATGCTTTTTAATAAAGTTATGGTTATACTTAATTATTAGTTAGTTATTAGTTAGGATATACTTAATTCTTAAAGATTTTCAAGAATTAAATATATCACTGCGTATTCTACAACTGGTACTCAGTATCTTTTATTTTTCTAAACTCAAATTATATGGGCCTGGCGCATGCGTCATCATCGTAAACGGGCGCCGTCGGTTGGGACTGGTCATTTCTCTGCTGCTGGTCAGTTCTTGCGCGTTGTTCTCCATAGAGATCTACGCTTTGGAACGTGCAAATTGCCTCATCTTTTTGGACCGACCGACATTGAGTATTCAAAAGTGCCTGTAAAATGGTTTAATTGAAATAAATGCTTGAGTTTTGAGTTTTATAAGTACCTCACAAAACGAAAACCAAAAACTGCCAAATTGAGGAAATAATTTGTGTGTAAGCGATTGTTGGCATAATTGTAGGGAATGGTGTTTTAAACCAATTACCACTTACGTGAAGCTATTAGAGTTGGTGTAAAGGTTTTTCTTACTAAGTTAATTTAATTATATTAAACACCCATTTTTTTTTGCTTTTAAACCTTCCCAGTATTCTGGCAAACTAAACAAAAAAAGAATTACCGAAATCGGCCCCGCCGTTCTCGAGTTTTAGCGAGACTAACGAACAGCAATTCAATTTTATGTATAAGAAGTTAAAAATAACTTTTTACAAATAAATAAGGGATAATAAATATGTAGGTGGTAATCTCAGGAACTACTGGTCCGATTTGAAAATTTATTTCAGTACTAGATAGCCTATATTTATCGAGGAGGTTATTTTCATCACGCTAAGACTAAAAGGAGCCGAGCATTAATGGAAAATGTGACGCAGACGAAGTTGCGTGGGACAGCTAGTAGTATTTAATATACTCAATGAGGGTTTGCACCCAGTGGCAGCACTGAGGCGTCAGAATAGAACACCTATCAAATCGCTTGTTTTCTGATATTTGTTACGTCGACGTCAACGTCACGTTAGTGTCAATGTAACTTTTTCAATGAAGAGGACCTCTGAAAAAAAGCGCAGGTAACGTTCGACTTGAAAGGCGCGAATTTTTTCCCTTTTGAAAAAAATTGATTAATATTGTAAATAGTGGTCTGGAGGGTGTAGTTTGTATATAATTATCTTATTTTTTGTGTTTAGTTTATTGTTACATCTTTTTTAGTGGTAAGTTTTCTTATTGTTAGATTTTTTGATGGAGGAGCCCCCCGATCCTGGGGGCTCAATACCCCAAGCAACATGTTTTGTGTCAATTCCGTCGAACGAATCAGACATGGAAACAGAAACATCAGTTGCGTCTGGTAATACAGGCTCCGTAAACCATGCACGCAAATTAAAACGTCCCCGCACTCACAAAACCAGTCGCCATTGCAACAAGCGTAGACGAAAACGCAATTCCACTGCGGAATGTAAGAAAACAGATTGCACATGTGACTCAATCGAAATAATTAATGAAAAGAACCAGGTTGCGATCTCCCATCCGCCAAAAAATAATATAGCGGTATCAGACCCCCAACAAAATTTAGTATCATCACCAACCCGCCCGCAACCTACGCCTGTAGGACGGCTTACCTACGAACATACTGATCTAGCTCCTTATATCGTTCACATTCAAAGAGAACACATTAATCCTAGTGACTCTGTATCCTTGGAAAATTCCTAAGGAAAGAAAATTTCAAAGGTATTGTTAATGGTAGTTTAAAAAAAAAATAGGAAGGAACCGTAAGTCCCTTACTTTTACAGATTTCGAAAAAGCTAATTTATTTCTAAATCATGAAAGCCATCAAAATAATGGATTTAGGACATTTATACCACGGGCCTGTGACGGCGAGCCACCCATAGCTCGCCGTCCGTCCGTCTAGTGACGACAGGCCGTGTCGACGGCGCGTTAGTGTTCCACGCGCACCTCAAAGAGAGTCAGCAACACAGAGGGGCCCGAAAGGGCCGACGCCTGCCGGAGTCGCGGAATTATTCGCAAGAGACACCGTGGCTCCGGAACACAAAGGGCAATGAAGGAACATGGATGGGTTTTAGTCAGTAGAAGTCTGACACTCCCTCCCACTACACCCAGAGCGGGAGGAGTCATTGGATGATTTCCCATCCCTAAAAAAAATAAAAAAATAGGACATTTATACCAACATTTAACATCACTCGCATGGGCCTTGTTAGGGGCGTTCCATCAGAATGGTCTCCAGAAGAGGTGTGTGAGAGCATCTCAGTGCCTATAGGTTGTGGCAAAATCTTGAAGATAAGGCGTTTGAATTACAGGACTGTTGTAAATGGCTCTCCAGTATGGAAGCCATCACAAACTGTAGTCCTGACATTTGATGGCCAGGTATTTCCCAAAAGAATATATATGTGCTACAACGCTCTCCCGGTTGAACTTTATACATACAATTATTACAATTTAACAATACAATGTTACAACTGATCCAGGTTCGGGCATACTAAATTACAATGCAGATCTTTGCCCCGCTGCTATAAATGTGGTCAGGCACACACAGGGGAAACTTGTAATATCAGTGAAGATAAGGCTACCTGCTGTCACTGCTCAGGGTCTCATTTTGCAACAAGTAAAAGTTGCCCAGAGCTTGACAGACAAAAACGCATAAAACGATCCATGGCAGAGGCCTGCATTTCTTATGCTGTTGTAAAATCATATGCTAAGATTGTATCAAATCATGCTTCTAGTGTAGGGCGGTCTACTAATAACTTTCCTGCCTCATCACCCACATTGTCATCTCCATTGAAGTCCACGTTGTCCACGTCATATAAAAAGACCATTACTAGACAGCCCAGTCCACGTCAACATCATCCATCCAGTCACCTGTCCTCACATAAAGAACTCACCAAAGACTATCAAATCCCCTGTCCAGCCAATGGCTGTGCATTTAAAGACCAATCAAGCAAAGAAAATCCTCCATCTATTACTGATGTAATTTAGACCCTAATTAGCTCCCTTTCATACTCAACAATCATTAAACCTGACCACGTTGCATCCATTGTTGAAAATTTAAATAAACTTGATGTATGCAACCAAGAATGTCCCAAATAATTTTGATAATGATAGCTCTGTATCAGCTTCATTGCATTACTCCCATGTGGTGTTGCAATGGAACTGCCGGTGTAAATGATAAAAAATCATAACTTTTACACCTTTTCAATAAACACCACAAAAATAGCCCTGTCAAAAAAAAAAGTGTACCTCTCGCCTGTGAGGCGCCAAAAACCATCCTTATGTGACCTAGTCCAGATTTCACTGTCGAAGAATAGACGAGTTACTAATACAACTAAGTACCTATCTAGTTATAGAAATGTTTCATGAGTTGTTGACAACATAAGAGTTCCACTACAATATTATCGCATCTAGGCAATTGGAAGAGACTTGTGAACAATATCGCTCCATTGACATCTCTTAACCTAGTGCATTGCATTGTAGGACCTAATGGACGTCGTTATGTGACCGGCAGCTCTCGTGTTTCTAATCGGACGAGAGTGAAAAATCATGCAGTTGTATCATCACGGTAAATTACTCGTCACAGGGTTTCATGCAAACTTTTCAAGTCCTTAGAGTGCCTGTGCATACAGCCGATCGAGGCAGCGGAGCAGAGAAGCAGAGAAATTTTAACCAATCGTGTCAGTCAAAACATCAGTGAGTCACGTGGTGCGGAGATTTTTACAATTCCATTGGTTAAAATTTAAAAATCTGTTAAAATTAAATAAAAAGATCATAATATAGAATGTAGGTATTTACAATAAGATGTCATCATCTGCCCAGGCTTTTCCGTACTAGGTATATTGGGGTCGGCTTCCAGTCAAATCGGATTCAGCTGAATGCCAGTGTTTTACGTGAAGCGGCTGCCTACCAAACCTCCACAACTCATTAACTGGGTAACATGGTACTTCTTGATAAGACTGGAGTCAGATTTACTGGCTTCTGGCAATCCGTAACGACTGCCAAAAATCTACAAATGACAGTCGGCACCAACGGCTTAACGTGCTTTCCGAGGCACGGAGGAAACTCGGTACATTAAGATTGTCACCCATCCACAGACCAACCTTGGCAAGCGTTGCTTAACCTTAAAGATCGACCCGTGCAGCTGTTAATATTTAGCCACGAGCTTTTCAGTTAAAGAACAGTGTGTCTGTGTAGGACAAACATATAGACGTTTGTCCTACACACTGTTCCACACCTTAAATGGTTTTTTCAGTAGTAGCTGGTATATAGCATGTCTGGATCCTCGCTCCTTTACGTTATTCCTATGTACCTACATAGGAATAACGTAATCGTAATGGTGGAAATGGATGTGTTTTAAAGGTACCTAGACCTCAGCCTAACCTTTCTTCGAGTTGTAAATACAGAAAGTCAAAGCAACGGTTCGGCTGAAAACGGTTTGACTGGAAGCCGAACCCAATACAGTTGGGAAAAGGCTAGGCAGATGATGATAACTGTTCTTTAACTGTTCAGCCAATTAGCTTATTCAAAGGAGTGTGGGTCTTATTGCTTATTAATCAATTACACCACTTTAATAGAGCCCGCCTCAATCCTACCTTAACCTTCAGAAGACTAGACTCGCATGCAACCACTTAAGATCAGCCTTGAACTCTGCCAGTGTGTTTGAGTACAAATTAAATGCCCTCCTAATTCAGCCGGAGTCCGGCTTAAGTGCGGAAACTGCACTGCACTAGACAGCACGGAATTCCGAATGAATTAGGTGCATGTTGATTGGTCTTCCTATGACGTTGAAAAGAATTGTTCACGACATTTTAGTAGTACTTAATAGAGTCATCCTGACCGATTTCGGCCATGGCGGTCAATCTAAACCCATACCAGCCATCGGCGCGGGAAATATTACAATGCACAAGTGAATGTGCAATTACATCTTCCATCACTCTCAAATTCCAATGGTACGGCAACCCGACACGACCGGACAAAGATCTGGAGAAGGACAAACGGCTTGACGTGTTTTCCGAGGCACGGGGAAAGTGTTAGTACTTAAAAGTATGTTGCCCATGCCTCATGGCCTTTACAAGAGAGTAGAGCAGAGACTGTGTGATTTGGGTCCTGGCTAACACAGCCAGTATAGCTCTGCCTAGAAGCACAGATGTTTCCTGGGGGCTTCACGGTTTTTGCAGATGGCCCTTGCTATATTTAAACATCATAGTAGTGATAGGCAGCAAGCAAATGTAATAATAAAGCCATTTAGTTTCCTCTGTGGGGACACCAACCTCTCCAATCTGTGAGAGGGAGTGGCCTAATGTGGGTTGGTAAATGTTAGTAGTCTTCGATTTTTGTTTTTTTTTTTAACAAGCCACTAATTCCAAACCACTACATCTCCTGAAAGCCAGAATTAACAGTGTCGATCACCAGAAACATGCCGAGTGAATCAAGCTCGACGTGCCCCGGAGAAACGTTTCAACTCCGCAACAAAATAAATCAGTAAATGACAGCGGAGGAGTTGGAAAACATATTATTTCCACTTCCCTCCTTATGAAGTAGGAGACAGAACAGAGCTAGGGCAATTCGCATCAAAAGAAATATACAACTGGGTTGATTAAGCCCAGTTGCCAAGCACCACGGCTTTTATATTAACACTCACTCATATGCATGATGTTTTCCTTGACCGAGAGCATTGAATGGGATCTTATGCAAAGTAAGGCAACCAACAACTTGTAAGTCGCGACAACTTGTATGTTACCATTAAGCCAACGCTCCTCTTTAGAAAGCTAGGCTGCAAGGCAATGCGGATTTGCTTGAAAAAGTAACCGCGGCCCTGAAGCGCAAAGGGCAAATCAAGTACCTATCTCGACTCGCGCACCAGGTTGTCGACATGTGGAATGTGGACTCGGCTGTGATTGCCGATTGTCGTTACGGCCAACGGCCTGATAGCCAAAAGCTTCGAAAACAATCTGTCGAAACTGACGTTGCGCAGTTGGATTGTCTGGAGCTCTAACCACCGGGCTCTTGGACCCTGCTCCCGACACTGATTTGGAAGAACACGGGTGGGTTTCAGTCTGACACTGAGCAAGGGGCCATTTGATGATAATTCCATCAAAAAAAAAAAAAAACAGAAAGTTCCTTACCCCTTTACATTTTTCCTTATATATAGCTCTATTAGATACTTGTCTTGGCCTATTGCACGTCACTCACGTCAGTTTTATTATAATAATATCTAATAACCTATAACCTAAACGAATATTGGAAAAGTCTCACCAGGGACTGTGTTTATTATGCCTTCCATGTTATCCACTATAACGGTGTAATTGTTAAGTACGAGTTTAAGTAGGTTTGCGTTCTCCTTAGGTTGTTATGGTTAGATGCTGCATGTCTGGCACCTAACTCCGATAGTAGGCATTTATATTATGTCATTCTCATTGGCTTTCCGCCTCAAAATCAGGCGGCGCGGCGGCGCAGCGCGTCGGCGCTATGCGCGCCATGCCGATTAATACTTCATAGCACGGCCATAGGGTGCCGTATTGTGATCTGGGGGTCTAACAATGCCACTTCAGCAGAATCATATTAGAATCATAATATTAACCACACAACAATTTGTCAAATTTCACTTTCATCTTTATTGCTAACGCATTAGATTCAAGGTTGATTTAATAGGTTGCCTACTGACTAAAGATCATTGATTTACAAGGGTACTCTTTTCAAAGCTAAACTTAAAGCATTCCTGTTAAATAAATGTTTATATTCGCTATCTGAATTGGAGACAAATGATGGTAAATAGTTGACTTTTTTTAGTAATTGACCTTTCTGTACCTACCATTTAATTATGACATCAAAATATATTCAACGTATTATTAAACTTTTTGAATAGGTACATTTGTGTGACATAAAATTATTTTTATTAATTCATAATTTATAATGACTATTTACAATCTTTTGAAATAACTATGATATGTTATTGATTGTTTTATTTTTGTTTAAGTAAATATTTTTTTGGCTTATTTACTGTACAAACCCATAATGTATTTTTTTGCTGTAATGAATTAATATACTAAATAATTCAAACACAATGTGAATTGTTTCATGAATAAATAAAACAAAAAGATTGGGAAAATTTGACAGTGACGGGTAGTGCGATGTGCTTTCTGATTCTGCTAAAGTGGCCTTTTTAGACCCGCTGAGCGTCAATTCTACTAATTTTTAAGCAACAACGTTCACATTCGCATCTCTGTTGCAATCTGTCAAAAAAGCCTTAATTTCCATACATTTTTGACAGATTGCATAGTAGCTTATGAATTAGTAGTAGAATTGGCCCTCTGTTTGCGATTTTATAAACTTGTCTCCTCAACTTCCATACTGAATAGGGAATATGCATGAAAAAAGTATTTATGATCTGAACATTTTATCTAAATGTATTGGAAAATATAATACTAACTGTGAAATTAGAATCTAAATTGCTCGAAAAACGAACGAGATACAATTATTTTAAACAAATATATCTGTCCCTCTCTCGAAAACACTGTTTTCTATGGCAGCTGTATAGTCGTCGTGTAATTTGACGTCACAGTACGTATCGGACTTCTCTTCCTAACTGTACTCTTTGAAGATTTATAACTTAATAAATGATGAAAGTATTTAAAAAATAATTTCATGATTCTTTATTAGAGCTAATAAGTATTTTATTTTGCAAATAAAAAAATCGCATGCATATTCCCTATTGTCAAGATATTGGAGGATGTATACTTAGAAAAGAGCATCATCAAAACTTTGCGATGCTGACTGTTCTTAATTACCTATCCTCCTTTACTTCACAAAAGGGCCTTCAGAATGCCAATATTCTGACCTAAAAGCTTTCATTATACAAGATGCATGATGTCGCGATGCGAATGCTTCCTAAAAATTCGATCTCACGATCGACTATGATGATTTTTTTTTTACAATGATCAAGAGAAAATAAATTCAAAAATATTAAACTGATATTTTTTGCTCACAATGATTCTAAATTAAGCAACGGCCTTGTCTAGTTTGTCCACCGACATCCTTGAACCGGACATGATAAAAAAGATAATTATATTCCAACGCCAGGCTAAAGATAAACCTCTGCAATGTAATGTATGCAGCACATGAGCAAGTCTACTCAATGTTATCCTGTATGTGTGTGCCATAGAGAATAGAGGGGCTAGAGATGCCAAATATCTCCAGAAAAATCAGTCAGTCAACTCCGATCTCACTGTGATGTTGTAAGGAGATTAAAGCGAGCTGTCATTCCCCGTTGATGAATGGATTGACTGCTTTTCACATGTTCACTTCATAATACCTCTAGTTTTCCTAGTCAGATTTTTACAGAACAGCACTGAATACACACCGATTAGAACTCACTCATTGAAATTTTTATGTGTTGGGCATAACAGTTTAATTGCGCCTCTTGTCTGGTAAAATTATTATTGTTTGTTTGTTTCTGAATTGAGGGTTTGCAGTTAAAAACGTGTCAAAATTGACTGTATGTCAAAGAGAGAGAGGTTATAAACTTTCAAATACTCACATTCAAATTCTTAATTGACAAATCAAGGTCAGGACTGCTGAAACTTATGCTCAAGTCATATGGCACAGGGACGAATATATGTATTGGATAGCAATGCAATCTCCGGTTTGAGACCGTCTCTGCCGGCGTGGCTAGTTCCGTGCTCTATGGTGTAAGCCATTCGGAATAGATAAACACGTTTGTCACTGAATGTAGTTAACTCATCGCTGTTCAGTTCTTTAGATGTCTTCTCTTTAAGCCCGAAGTCGTAGTTTCTGGCTTAGTTGCGGGCTTATTCTCCTTAGTTTCTCCTTAGTTGCGGGCTCCGTATCACCTAACCACTAAGAATTAATGATTGATTTTTTCGGATTCGAGACTAATCGTAAGTCCGTAAATGATACGGTGTACGTACGAATACGTCTGCAACTAAGCCCGAAACTACGGACTTCGGGCTTAGAGAGTAGCCCCCGGGTGTTACGATCTACGCCCCATATTGGAGCACCTTAATAAGTTTCCGGGAGTTACTGTTTCGTTCAAATATCGAGACCCGGTCCTTTGGTAGGCGTACGAGGGGCCGAAACCAACTCGCAGAGGCCCCGTTAGACATTTCAAATGTAACCGGCGATTATCCCTGTATGCACTGTGAAAGTATTCCCAAGGATAATCCCCGGTTGGAGCAGTGCTATTGCTGAATATGGAAACAAAAGATGAAAAGCTATTTGGGGTTTGAGTGGTTTAGTGGACTGATAATCGTTAAATATTATTTATTGTACCCTAACAATAATGGATTTTATTTTATGGCTAGAGACTAGTCCCTTTTCAAACTTTTAGGCATTTATTTTGATTAAACCATTTTAAAAAGACACTAATTTTTGAACTGTCGGTCACTTACTCATAGCGTTAACTTGACAATCCAAAACGTTATTTGTTATAGAGAAGAACGTGTAAGAATTACCAAAGTATTTAAATAGGGAATCCGCATGCGATTTTTTAGTTTTCAAATCAAATACTTTTTAGTTCTATTATACACTTATTTTTTAAATACCTTCATCAGCGATGAAGTTGTAACGCTTCAAAGATTACAATTAGAAAGAGAAGTCCGATAAGGACTTTGACGTCTAAATCCATGACGTCTACACAGCTGCCATAGAAAACAGCCTTTTCGCGAGGTGGATAATTGTTTAAAATAATTAATCTCGTTTGTTTTTCGGATAGTTTTGTTTCTATTTTCACTGTTAGTAAGTATTATAGTTTTGTATATTTTTGAATAAACTGTACAGATAATAAATATTTTATTCATGCAAATTCTCTATTAGGTAAGTTTTAATGCAATGTAATGTTTATGCAACTTGTTAATGGAATGAGTTATTATCATAAAAAAAAATGTACAATACAACTTATTGTTTTCTGAAAATCCCCATCGAGAAGTCTGTCCTCGCAGTCCGTCTGTTTACCAGCTTTCTCTTAACTATCGTCAAAGTGCATCAATTCACTATCTTTTGGATAAATATTTACCAACGTTACAATCGTATGTCTTGGTCTCACTCTCAACCAACGAAAAATATTGTGATTGTAGCTCCATCCGGAAGGCTGGTGAGGTTGTTTTATTTCTCATCATTCAACAGTGACAATGATTTCAGTTTACGTATACCTACAGCTCCAGTTTGAGTATGCAGAACTTTTCTCTCCGCTCTGGGCGGAGTAGGATGGAGTGTCAGACTCTTACTGACTAAAACCCACACCGCACCCGCGTTCGTTCAAATGCTTTTTGCGTTCCAGAGTCGTTAATTAATACTCTTTGGCAGACAGCAGCATGCGGATGCTTTTTTCGATTCTTGTTGAACAGCTAAC
Source organism: Ceramica pisi (assembly GCA_963859965.1). Lineage (NCBI taxonomy): Eukaryota > Metazoa > Arthropoda > Insecta > Lepidoptera > Noctuidae > Ceramica > Ceramica pisi. The sequence continues at coordinate 5,411,914 of OY982530.1, forward strand.
CGAGATTCGGAACCAAAATAGGTATCATCTTATCTTCCTAGTTTATATTATTTTCCTTAAGACCCTGAGATTCTAGTCAAACGTGCTAATACTATATTTTGTTCTATGTATTCTTTAAGTGTACATATAATGATGTTTTCATTACCAAACGGTCTGCTAGACTAGGCACCAAAAAACGCCAATCGAAGCGTTCGAAATCTAAAATGTATGTACCTAGATTTCTTTTGCAGATTTTTTGATCAACGTTAATTGATATAATTATGATCAGATTTTTTATTTATTTGGTACAATCAACTGACATGGGAAGCAGTTTTATGCAGGTGCCAAAAAAACTTACACACACAACAAAGGGCTTATTCAAAACCATTCAGTTTGGAAGTATTCGGGGCCAAATCAATGGTTTTCAACTAGGGTTCCGTAATCAACAATAAATCCTAATAGATTCGCCATTTCCATCTGTCTGTAGTTATGTCTGTCCGCAGTTTAGCTCAGAGAGCTTAGCACTAGAAAGTTGGAATTTTTAATTCATGTTGCGTCGATTATGCCTATAGACCTTTACTACTGCAGTGCTATCGACCCAAGACTGGCTTTAAAATATTCTAGATAGTTTCGAGAACAGCCAGTGAGGTCAATGACTTAACAACATGTTATAATTGATCCTCTGGCCCTTGTTTAAAGGAACCGTTGATTATGTGTAATTGAACTGCATGTCGCTTGTTATAGAGCTGGGAAACAGTGCAGCAGGGCTGTAAACGTTCTCAGGACAATTAAAAGTGCTAACGAGGTAAACGTATTTTATGCAAACACAGTGGAACCTCACTAATCCGCTTCAATAATGCCCATGCAAATGTAACGAAATGGCCAAGCCAGATATTTTGACTTAAGTGTAAAGTTTGTGAAGTTAGGGCTAGTAGAGTTAGAAGCTTGGCTCTACATGAGATCTGATAACTTTTTGACTTTGTGTGAGCCATACGGTCTCGTCTTAGCAACAAAGTCAAATTCAAAGCATTTTATTTCAAATAAACCATTTTTATAAACTGGTCAAGGTCGGTCAGTCAAAAACATAAAGCTATTTGCACGTTCCAAGGCGTAGAGCTCTATGGAGAAGAACGTGCAAAAAACTCCACGGACACTCTTATAAATCATGTTATGTTTTACAAAATTCTCACATAGGTACATATACTAATCATGTCAAGACAATGCAAATGAAAAAAAAGTTATTACAAGAACTTAAAATGTAAAGATCAAAATAAGCCAATAATAGTTAAGATATGACCAGTCTCAACTGACGGCGCCCGTTCACGAACCTGACGCATGTATCGGCACCATTCAGCTCAACCATTTTAAGCGAACCGAATGACCCAACACACGCGCCGCCATCAGCGAAAGTGAGCATGACATGCTCTCAACCACCATGCTCGATCATGCCAAACAAATAAAACTATAACTAATTACATAATATTATGTAAATGGCTCCATGGTAGGTACTCACATTTACAAAATTTTAAATATATCTATGCTTTTACATTATACACAAAACTATGGTAATTAATGACCAAGTAATAAAACGTGAATAAAAAACGATTTAGTTTTTACTACAAGACAGTCATTACTGTAGAGAAAGAATACATAAATTATTGTAGAATGAGAGTACAAGAACAAAAAACAAAGCAAAAAAGAGAGTGAGCATCTCTTCCAGACATGAAAACCTAATGGACCCCAGCGGGGTCAGCGGCTGTGACTGTGGAGCAGGACATTTAGCCAAACATCTTCTTTAATATAAAAATGAATCGCTGAATGTCTTGCTAAGCGCAAATCTCGAGAACAGCTGAACCGATTTCGCTAATTCTTTTTTTGTTGTGTTTGTTATTATCAGGAGAAGGTTCTATATGAAAGAAAATCTGGGAAAGTTGCAGGCTAGCCAGTTGACGGGAGAGAAACCGCGGGGGACAGCTAGATTTATATGAAAATGTTTTTGGTGGGATATTTTAATCATAGAACAAGAGGAAGATTTAATACATAAAATGAAGTAACTATGCCATGATGATCAATAAGGAAAATAGTGACGGTCATACACTAGAATATCCACTTATGTTGGCCGGAGCTTATCTCAGAACTAAGGTAAGGGGTCTGAAATATGTAAACAGTAGGTGCTTGGTGTACTCATACATTACAACTATGTATGTCAATGTCACTATGTGAATAATGGTATGTGAAGATAAATGTGTAGTTATGTGGGTGTTTAGCGTTTTGACTATTATGTAGCAGAGGCTGTTCAATAAGTTATGTAGAATTGAAAAAGTCGTAATGGAGCCGAGCAATGACAAATTATTTGATCTAGACTAAAGTCGTCTACGCAGAAACTAAAATACGCAAAAATGTCCATAAAATAAAAACTACTTAGCCAAACCGAATCAAATTTTACGGGACCAAACGGCAATTATGCTGCATCGAACTAAAAAAAAATACATAAAAATACAGAACATAAAAATCGGATAAAAACCTCGGAGTATCACGTGTACATACATAAAAAAATACCCACCGAATTGAGAACCTCCTCCTTTTTAGGAAGTCGGTTAAAAAGTGTATCAATTTATATTTTTTTATGAAGTCATGTAGTTCAAAAGCAACAGTCGACTTCGGTCGCTAACTGTACAACAGGTTTCCTTTTTGTATTGCTAATTTAAACTTGTATGACTATGTGTATTTCACGAACTTGATCCTGTTTTACTTCGCTATATTGTACGGATATTAAACGATGATCATAAAAATATGGGTTTTGATAAGAAATTTAACTCCACGTTATTCACGATTCTTACTGTGTAGCGATTAGCGGATTACAGACTTATGTCATTAGGATTGTTGCAGACAGGCGCGACTACACGCCAAAGCAACACCACGTTTTCTTTAATTTATTTCCTATCCCCTAATAAAATAATAGATTAGTCTAAATAACTTTGTAGTGATAAGTTCCTACTATAGAATTATAAGGATATGAACCCAGATTTTTCTGTTGCATTTATGTATTTTCATGTTTGAAAGTGTCGCTGTACTTTGGTGCAGTTTCATTGAATGTCAGTGTTTATCCGTAGAACAACTTCTATATTATATAAAAATAAAAATATTCGAATTGTTGTCTTAATGTCACGTCGCCCTTGCGCTTGTCTGCGGGGCCTTCACTTGATTAACATAATCGCTGAAAGCCGTTTACACATAGCACTTAAGAGTTAGAACAGTATCTCCAAAGTTTGAATAGCGTGAAATGTGGATATTTCCGTGAAATCATTTGTATTCGCCTTGTCAGTCACAAAGTTTTAAACTAGCTCTACTATGTACTCGTACTTGAACGAATTCGAGATTCTGCATTACAATAAATCAGTGTGTCCTCAGCCTTGGCGCTAATGTCTTGCGAGTTAGGTAATCTTTAAATGGTTTACGACATTTTTGGGAAAAAGCGTTGGTCTTTGTTAAGAGAGTATTTTCCTGCATTTTGTAAAATCCTCAGAAAAAAAAGATGGTGAAAAAGTATCTATTGATTGTTTAAGGGGAATGCTCCAACCAGCCCGCGAAATTCAAAATTTCTTGCGTTTTTTTGCAATTTGCAGGCCAGTGCTAGGTTGTAAGTTTGATTCAAATATTATTCGCGGCTGTAAGACGTATGTACAACTCTCCAAGTTCATAAAATTATTATAAAGTACCACAAAATTATTGAATATTATATAATTATTTAATTTCTGTTTACTTATAGTAGATTATGCATCAATTTAAGGGGATAAAGCGCAAGTCTTATGACACGGGCGTCAAATTGAATCCCGAACGCAATGCAGGGTTCGAGAGTTAACTCACGAACGAATGATTACTAAAACATGTTTGAAAATTCAAATTATTTCCTGAAAACATGGAAGCCGGTCGATGGCAAATCCCATAGGCGCACAACTTATAAATACACAGTAGGTAGTATTTTCAAGTGAAATTCGAAATAAAATTCGTTGAAAAAATATCACAGGGCGGGAAACTGTTAAGAATGGTTTTTACTCAAACAAAGCTTGTCTTCAAAAGTTCACCATGGAAATGACCTTGATGGTAGGTCGACCCCAGCGATCTGATAACAATTCATAGAACTGCTAAGTGCAAGCTCAGCACGCACCTCAAAATAATCTATACTATTTTTATAAAGTTGAAGAGTTTCTTTGTTTTTTTGGATGAACGTGCTTATCTTTTTTTGTTTTTGTTTATTATTTTCTAGAAATGTGTAAATTACTAACATAGTTTTAAGTTATCTTGATGTACTGACACTCTATGGACCGAAAAGTCTGAAATAAATGTTTTTGAATTTGAATTTGAATTTATCTCAGGAGGTTCGAAATAGTATTTTAGTGTTGTATGTAGCCAATTTATCGAGGAAAGCTATAGGCTACAACGATCAAAAGGAGCAGCTGCGCAGGTCACCTAGTTTTAGAATAATGGTGACAGTTTTGTATTACAGATTTAAGAATATCTACTTTTTCCCCCGATATCGTACGATCAGTATATTAATCTATGTTCGTACGAGCACATCCTGTTTTACCCGGGAAATTCACTCTTAGTGCTCCCGTGCTGAGTGCAGGGAAGCTTCCTACCAAATTCACTCTTAGTGCTCCCGTGCTGAGTGCAGGGAAGCTTCCTACCAAATTCACTCTTAGTGCTCCCGTGCTGAGTGCAGGGAAGCTTCCTACCAAATTCACTCTTAGTGCTCCCGTGCTGAGTGCAGGGAAGCTTCCTACCAAATTCACTCTTAGTGCTCCCGTGCTGAGTGCAGGGAAGCTTCCTACCAAATTCACTCTTAGTGCCCCCGTGCTGAGTGCAGGGAAGCTTCCTACCAAATTCACTCTTAGTGCTCCCGTGCTGAGTGCAGGGAAGCTTCCTACCAAATTCACTCTTAGTGCTCCCGTGCTGAGTGCAGGGAAGCTTCCTACCAAATTCACTCTTAGTGCTCCCGTGCTGAGTGCAGGGAAGCTTCCTACCAAATTCACTCTTAGTGCTCCCGTGCTGAGTGCAGGGAAGCTTCCTACCAAATTCACTCTTAGTGCTCCCGTGCTGAGTGCAGGGAAGCTTCCTACCAAATTCACTCTTAGTGCTCCCGTGCTGAGTGCAGGGAAGCTTCCTACCAAATTCACTCTTAGTGCTCGCGTGCTGAGTGCAGGGAAGCTTCCTACCAAATTCACTCTTAGTGCTCCCGTGCTGAGTGCAGGGAAGCTTCCTACCAAATTTCACCTTCTAACGACCAATGGTTTCGGCTGTGCGTTGTATATCAGTCAGTCACTCAGTAACAAAATCTTAATATATATAAATCTCGTGTCACAATGTTTGTCCTCAATGGACTCCTAAACCACTTAACCGATTATAATAAAATTCGCACACCATGTGCAGTTCGATCCAACTTGAGAGATAGGATAGTTTATAACATCACGCTACGACCAATAGGAGCGGAGCATTCATAAAAAATGTGACGCGGACGAAGTTGCGCGGGACAGCTAGTAATTTATATAATTATGTTACTGAAAAATGGCAGACGCTGTAAGCTTCTAAAATATCGCGTAAAATTATGAACTATTCCTTTTTTTAAAAGACACGGATGCATTGGAAACTATTGAATTTGGATAGGATGGTTTTCAAAATGATATATTCACAAGGCATCGAGGAATTATAGACTAATAAAGATGTATGTATTACATTCTTATGGAATTAGTGATTTTCCGGTGACATACACACCGTGTTCCGGACGATATGCATAAACTCCGACCGGATATTCAGAACTTTATTTATATCCATCACCTCTTGTTGGAATGTGTTAGGAATGGGTCTGAAAGAAGTAGGATAATTAGCGAATTTAATATAAATAAGCTAGATTTAGGTATATTTAATGTTATACTTACTAAACCAATGTCGCCGGCAGCTATTTTTAACCGACTTCCCAAAAAGGAGGAGGTTATAGTTTATTCATTAGTTACTTTGTAATTTTGATATCTTTCGTTAAGGTTACTATGGAACTTGTGTAACATTTTGTTAAAATTTCCTCAAATAAACTAAAAAAGAAAAATAAAATGGACACTTTATAAATAAAATAAAAATAATAAAATAAATAAAATTCATTTATTTCAGGCAATATACCCATAAATTTAACATTAAAAGATTATAAATTAAATGTCACAAATCGAAATTGTTAGCAGGAATACTGACAGCCATATTATTACTTTACTTTATTTTCTGTTAATTTTCACACAAACTAAATACCTTGACGTAAATCACTCGTTATGCAACATAGACTACATTAAGACCCTTTCATACTGCATAGCTCAATCAAATGCAATTACAAATATCTTAGTTACGAAGCCTTTTTAAGTACAACTTCCTGTGTTAGATTTGATTTGTTGAAGCTATAGATCCGTTTGCTAAAGTTTATGGATAACGTGAAGAACACGGTGCATCGGTGCACGGTTATTGATTGATTAAAAATGTAGAATATTTTCGATGTTTTTTGTTTTGTAGTTATTTATCACATATGCTCGGAGTATTACGTAAGTTCTCGTGAAGTTGCCGAATAAGGGCGTGTTGAGAACAATTATTTTATAATTACCATAGCTTGGCACAGACAGACGGGTCAATGTTACAACACTAACTTTTAGTTTTACCTACTAAACAAAATAATATTATATTCTCTTGCATAGGTACCGTTGATACCCGATTCTGGGCTTTTTAGTTGATTTACCGACTGCCCCAGAAGGATTGTAATGTTTTTCGGTCACATTCGCCATGATAGTTATCAATCTACTTGCGATTTCATCGCGTGCTGAGCCATGCTTACGAGCCCTCTTCAAAATAATTACGCGAATAATTAATTTTGTAGGGGAAAAGAAAACATAAATTAATTTGCACGTTACGGCATACTTATCAGGTTTTAAAAAAAGATCGTTTATATTGTATAGAGAAAGAAACAATATTATTCTGTTTATAACTATTTCGATATAGAGTTTCATGTGATGTGTGTAATTTAAAAAAAACTCACTGAGTGAGCTTTATCACACACAACATAAGTCTTATATTAATACAGGCTGTCGAGACACAAAAATGTTGTTACAGAATAGCACTGGTTGTATAGCGTTACAGTATCCATGTATCTACAGAAAACGGCCTTTACTGAAGGATCCGCTCAAGGCCTACACAAGGCAACTGAAAGGTAAGGTCATTCACCTTGCTTCCTTCCAGTAGGCATCTTTTTCAGCGGAGCTTTGCGGTTCCCGTGGGTGGAAAGATTATAATTATGCTTGCGGAAAGTTAAAATATTGTAAGAAAACTAATCACGATTCGATCCCTATTTATTCAGCCGCAGTAACCATAGTAGTCATTGTATTTAAGGTGGAAGCGCCAGGGTAGCCCGCGAAATTCAAATATTTTTATGTTTTTTGCAATTTGCTGGTCAGTGTGAAGCTGTATATTGAACAGAATACGGTTCGCGATCGTAAAAAGCATTTATCTAAAGGATTATAACCATTTAAATCATCAATATAACCCTCTAAGTTCATAGAACTCGATTGAATGTTATTTCGTAAAAAGGCATTCAATCGAGTTCTATGAACTTAGAGAGTTATATTGATAGTTAAAATGGAAATCATTCTTTAAATAAATATGCGTTACGGCCGCGAATTATATTTTGTTTAACATACAGCTTCACACTGACCGGCAAATTGCAAAAAACATAAAAATATTTGAATTTCGCGGGCTACCCTGGAGCTTCCACCTTAAACATGATCGATGAAAGAAATGCGATATAGCAGGCCAACAAAATTTATTTGCACCAGGGAGCAAAAAAAGCATTCGAGCAATAAATAATTTCGTCGTGTTTTTTTTACAAGGATTACTGAATTTTCGCATTGACGCAAATAAACTGATCTGTCTGTTGATCTCTTGTAATTTATATTAATACCGCTTATTTTGGGTTTTTATTTTGTTTTGTAAGTAAAACTCAGTAACAATGGTGGACTTGAGATTTTATTTCCTTTGCTTGTTTTTTTTTTAAATGCAAAATTATTAATTGTTTGTTTTTTTTTTTCGTGTCTGGCGTCTGAATGTCAGTGGCCTGCATGTGTAATGTTTTTTCAGGCCTTTGATGTTTGTAGAGGAACTTATATTTTGGTATGTGCGTTTTGTTTGATCAATTCACAGTACCTATCCGTTTTTATTCACATTGACAGTTTACTCAGATTAGGTACTAATATGTATTCACATTTGTAACAATGTAATTTATATGAATTAAATGGACAACAAGGAATGATGTCTTACAAATGGAAAATTAAGATAAGAGTATTTATAAGATAAGAGTATTTAGATTTCTGAAACATCTAGAACTTGAAGTTGAATATTTAACTCATACTTTAGATTGAAATCCTGTCAAACTGGCGTTAAAGTAGGTTTTTATACTCTAAATTGTAAATTAAAAACGGCCAAGTGCGAGTCGGCCTCTCACACAAAGGAAATATAAACCCATAAACAGGTATCTTGTATGGGAGCCCGCTTTATTTAGTAACTAGCTGACCTGCATAACTTGGTCTGCGTCACATTTTCCATGAATGCTCCGCTCCTATTTGTCTTAGCGTGCCTATATAGCCTTCCTCGATAAATGAGCTATCTAACACTGAAAGATTTTTTTAAATCGGACAATTTTTCCTGAGATAAGCGCGTTCAAGCAAACAAACTTGAAACTTCGGCCTAATCATCACTTTCCATCAGGTGAGATTTGGGCCAAGAGTTTCCCCGTTTTGCATTTGAAAAAAAAACTTTTTACAAAAAAATACAACCGACTTCCAAAAAAAAACACTACAAAGTAAAAAATAACTTTAATTTCGGAACTCGGTGTTTTTGTTAATTTGTTCGTTTTTTGACACCGACTTCCGAAATTAAAGTTATTTTTTACTTTGTAGTGTTTTTTTTTGGAAGTCGGTTGTATTTTTTTGTAAAAAGTTTTTTATTTTTAACTTTTTAGTGGTACCCCACACCTAAAACACCACTACAAAATCGCAGAAAAGCAAAATACAAACGCACTAGTTGCCCATACGATTTTCGAAAGTTCCCCTCGACTTCTCTGGGATGCCATCATCAGATCCTGGTTTCCTTATCATGGGACCATTTGGGAAGTATTCCCTTTCCAACAAAAAAATCATTTTTAAAATCGGTTGGCAAGCGACGGAGTTATGCCCGAACAAACATAAAAAAAAAAAAAAAAATACAAACATCCGAATTGAGAACCTCCTCCTTTTTGGAAAGTCGGTTAAAAAACTCTTCAGCTTTATAATATTAGATAGTATAGATAGGTGCCCTTGCTTACCCTTCGGGTACGGAACCCTTACAACCGGCCCTTTTTTTTTTTTTTTTTTTGTTTCGGCTGGGAAAAAATGCATTACGCATACCCTCTCACTCGGGGGAGTGGGAGGGGTATGTGGGACTCCCCGGGCAAGCCCGGTATACCCACTAAAACAACCCAGCAACGAAATTCCCGCAACGTCATAGTGGGGGTGGACTGGGAGATCGGCGTAGCCTTTACGTCCAGTCCACCTCCGACGACTGCCCGCCTTAGCGGGCCCTTCGCGCCCCCCCCGTTGGGGGAGGGCCGGGAACCTCCGACGATGATGGTGGTGATGCGTGCAATGCGGGCGGAGGCGCCCCCGCGCCTGTCGCCCGCCCATCACCACCGCGAGGAGGGAGAAGAGGACGTCTTCTCCGACCTCGCCTTCGTCTGCGGAGCGGCGCAGCGAGAGGGTCGTCCTCCCGCGCGCGCTCCGCCGCCTCCTTTTGTGAGATGACATCCTCGCAAAAGGAGGCGAAAAATCTTAATACCTAACCTATCTTAACTAAGTGATGGAATGTGTTATGTCGATACTTAGGTACTTATGTAAAGTCGCCACCACATCAAGCTGTCCGAAACTGTCAAATTTTCCCAAACAACCTTGAACTTAATGCTTCAGCGATTAAGTTGAAAATCTATTAAAGATATTTGACAGATTGATGTACTGCCGTCTATACCTATATATGACAGCATGCACCAGCACCATCATTGTATACGGCAGTCGGCAGCTAATGTTTTGTTGTCTTGATTTGACAACAACATGCATTGTTTTGTTGGCCAGTCAACGCCTCGATGAATCAGTCTGTAATCGGTGTAAATATTGCGTGGGTTTTACTTTGTATTTTTAACTGAGTTTACCTATTGTTCTACTACTGAACTAATTCAATATTTGACTGTAGAGACCTATCTAGAACATCGTGTAACACTTAGGTACCTACTTATAACGTTTGAAATAGCGACTTTGTATTGTTTGATCAAATTACAATAATAAAACCGGAGCTTTAATGAAACAGGTACTTACCTATTAAAAAAAGATCTGCCAAAATATTTTGTTGTTTATTAAATTAATCTTCAGTGAACACGTGATATAGGTACAAACTAATCATATGATAAGGTCATCTTGAAATTGGAAACTAATTTGTGGGTTGTGTTAAAAATACTAGTTAAGTAACCTACCTAGGTATTCCTCATGACTGTGGGTTGCGAAGATCAGTTATTAATTTAATTTCCATTTCGTTTATTTGTCAAATCAGTAAAATCCACTTAGTGTTAGTAAAGACATAAAAACTAATAAGTATTAGTAGGTACCTACATTTACTTTTCGTCAATTTATTATTTCAAAAACATGTCTGACACAATAATAATATTATAATTTAAAGCATGCAAAACGGACAATTAAATAAATAAATAAAACTTTTATTTCGGGTGGCATAGACCCATACAAAAATTAAATTAACCAAGTCAGCACAGTACACGCTTGCCAAATAAAACCTATCAATATATTCTTTGTGTAGGTAACATGAATTATGTACGAATTAATTAGTTACATAGGTAGGTACCTACCTACATAATTAAAGATTTAACAGGTAGCTAGTAATGCTCGATACTTGCTGTTCACCATATTTTTTACATAAAGAATATTAGGTACCGTTGTCTTAAATTAAAAAACTGGATTTTTTCCATAACACTGAAAAAATATAATTCCTGTGGCTATTTCCCCATTGATAGGTGGACATAAAACATACAAATAAAATTGGAACATGTGCCAACTTACCATTTTGATGATAACACTGGTTTAAATTTAGAGTAGCACAGTTATTTTGAGTTCTTTTAACAGCATGAGTTTGATCATAAACAAAAATCCTTTGCCACTACAACTGTCACTGGAGTAAAAAAAAACAAACGTGTTCGTAATATATTTTTAAACCGTTTGGCGCGACCGCTCCATGGTACCACGCGTGTGTACTGCCAGATGTGAGATGGCACAACACATGAATGACTGCAGTAGTATTTACATCGCGTGCCAAAGAAATGTCCACTCTAATGTGTATTTTTAGAGTATAAATTCGGTAATTTTACAAGCGAGACGGACTACCTACCTCACACAGCTGTGCGGGTAAACACGTTTTTTCTGTTTCAGAAGAAAGTTCCGTTTCACGTTCAGCGCAATGCCGCATTGTCGGTTCAGCTGGCCAATGAGGTTAGACCGGCAAGGTTTATCGACGAATCAAGAGTCAAGGGCGCTTGAAAATTTTACTACAGTTCACCTTCTTCATAGGTACATTTTCGCATTTCCTGCTTTGTTTCGAAAGCTATAATGATTGAGTTAAAATATTCATTGTAGTGTCGGCCGCAAACACGTTGGCGTTAGCATCCATTATGCAACCATTAAACGTGTTGGATCAAACTCCTTCCTTTGCCTACTTTCACTGCATGTTTTGACTTAAAATTAAGCTTGTTGACTATAGTAAAGCAAGTTTACTAAACAGTTGAAGCGCGACTTTATCTTGTAGGTACTTAAATAAAATAAACATTGGCTGTTTAATGCTAGTATAGTCGAATACCTGGGTAGTGTGCGTACATTATGAAGTAAGTAGGTAAATACAGTTCCTATCAACCCAAGTTGATCATAACAAAAAACTTAAGTAAGTACATTTAGCAATCGAAACTCAAGCGTTTATTGCTCATTCTCTCTCTAAGATCTATGTAAGTATAATAAAATAACCCGTATTTGTATTTAAATCCTAACAATGAACTACATGTACCTACCTACCGTGTTGTTCACTCGTAAAAATTGTTCACGGCTTTATGCCTTAATTTTCATTTTTAAGTCTCAGTCTTTCAATATCTATTCAGATCTTAATCTAATATCTATTCGTCTTTCAATATATATGTAGGTATAATAAACTTACCCGTATTTGTTTGTATAAATCCGACCAATTAACTACATGTAGGTACCTACCTACCGTGTTGTTCATTCGTAAAAATTGTTCACGGCTTTATGACTTTATTTTCATTTTTGGCCGCTATCTCACTGGCGTTTTACGAGCGCTGGCGTTTCTCCAACGTCCAAGTCTGTAGTGGCAAACGTTAACGTCGCGTTAACGTGACGTTAACCTTGCGTTTTTGCCAACAGGTACAATCATGCCGGGACGGTGACGGGACGGCGTGATTGTACTTGTTGCCAAAAACCGCAACGTCAACGTCGCATCTGCGCAGCGTTGACGCTGCATAGACGTTGCAGAAACGCCAACGCTCGTATAACGCCAGTCGGATAGCGCTTTAAATATCAGTCTTTCAATATCTATTCAGATCTTAATCTAATATCTGTTCGTCTTTCAATATCTATTTCAGTCTTTCAATATCTATGTAGGTATAATAAACTTACCCGTATTTGTATAAATCCGAAAAATGAACTACATGTACCTACCTACCGTATTGTTCATTCGTTAAAATTGTTCACGGCTTTATGCCTTTATTTTGATTTTTAGGGTTCCGTACCCAAAGGGTAAAAACGGGACCCTATTACTAAGACTTCGCTGTCTGTATGTCTGTCACCAGGCTGTATCTCAAGAACCGCGATAGCTAGACAGTTGAAAAATTTTCACAGATGATGTATTTCTGTTGCCGCTATAAAAATAAATACAAAAAAATAGAATAAAATAAGTATTTAAGGGGGCTCCCATACATCCCATACAACAAACTAGAATTTTTTGCTGTTTTTATAGATAATGGTACGGAACCCTTCGTGCGCGAGTCCAACTCGCACTTGGCGGCTGGGTAGATACTCTAGGTCAATGACAGCTATTAACCATTCAAGACGATTTATTTATAATATAGTAGGTACTACTTATAGGTTGGTTGACTAAAATAAAGTTGCTAGGTCTACGTAAAAGGCTACGTAAAAGTATTATTATTCATTATAATCTACGCTGTGCTGATGACTACGCTACGACTCTGTCGATACCATGTCGATACACAGCAGTCAGTCAGCACCAACAGCATATTTCCGGTGTGCTAGTCGCTACGCTACGCGGCTACGCTACTGTAGTTCTTTTCGCTACGCCGTAGACGCTACACTAAATTCGTAGAAACTATGCTACGCGGCTGCGTCTACGCTAGTGTTATTATGCTACGAGCGAAGACGCTGCGCTACGAGCGTAGACGCTAGTGCAGGCAACGCTACCACAGTATAAATATGGACAGTACGGAAACTAAGCCTAGTTGAGAATATAATTACCTACGCTCCATTGCAGCAATAGGGTTGTCACTTTTAATGTTTTTGTTTTTTTTTTTTACATTTTTAAACACGGAAAACAATTTTACACAACAACTTGAAGCACTAACTTTGTCATTACGGCGTAACCTTTTACAAGTTTTGGCGGGAGCGTACGCAAGCCGCTGTTGGACGAAAACGTTTCGGGCGCTCGGTACCTTTGCAGCCGCCATCTTGTATTCCTGTTTTGACAGCACTATCGGCTTCAACACGCTCGTAAACCATGAAAACGGCACCCATGACAAAAAAATGTATACCTTTTGCAGCCGCCATCTTGGATTCACGTTCTGACATGACAATCGGCTTCAACACCCTTGAAAACCATGGAAACGACACCCATGACGAAAAATTTAGTACCTATTGCAGCCGCCATCTTGGATTCACGTTTTGAGATCACTATCGGCTTCAACACCCTCGAAAACCATGAAAATGACACCCATGACGAAAGAGTCGGTACCTATTGCAGTCGCCATCTTGGATTCACGTTTTGACATCACTATCGGCTTCAACACCCTCGAAAACCATGAAAACGAAACCCATGACGAAAAAATTGGTACTTATTGCAGCCGCCATCTTGTATTCACATTTTGACAGTGCTATCGGCTTCAACACTCTCGAAAACCATGAAAACGACACCCTTGACTAAATAATTGATACCTATTGCAGCCGCCATCTTGGATTCACGTTTTGCGATCACTATCGCCTTCAACACCCTCGAAAACCATGAAAACGACACCCATGACAAAAAAAATATACCTATAGCAGGCGCCATCTTATATTTACAAGAAGTAGTAGTACCTAATAGTTTTGAAGTTTACGAATTCATTTTGATCGATCACACGGACTTAAATTATAATTCGATAACGATTAAATAACAATATCATTAATAATTCTTTCTTTCTTTCAAAATCAGCAGGAAGTTTAAAATACGTTAGCTCCGGTTGTGATGAAGCCGAGTTCAAACAGCCGTATACTACGCAATACGTTCGTGGCATTTTTAAAAAGATCGCGGGGATAAACTCGTCTTGACGCGGCAGGCGGCTCTCACTACTGAGAGTACCGCGACGGGCACCGAAAAGTCTCGTCGGTGCGCATGTTTTTCGGGCGTTTGTAGGTAGTTTCCGTACTGTCCATATTTATACTGGGACGCTACGCTGCGATGCATGTGAAGATAGTGAAGTACGCTTCGGAAAGTATCGTACCAGACGAATAGGTACGTTAGCCGATAAAAACACTTGTGTTTTCTACGTGAAAGTATTTCTTTAGTCAGTTAAATAAAACTTGTTGAACAACTTTCAAAAAACCTGCTTAGCCAGCTAAATCAAACTTTTTAAATAAAAAATAATTACTCGTAGATTTTGAACACAAAGCGTATTCCCCTTTTTACCTAGGGAATACGCTTACAGTACACCCCCATATTGCCGCTTATGTTCAAGTCCAAAGTAACAGTAGTGCGATTCACTAAGGCAGAACATCTTTACAACCAAGAAATCATCGTTGAAACATCTGTTAAATATATGCCACATCAGATGTTTCAACGATGATTTCTTGGTTATAAAGATGTTCTTCCTTAGTGAATCACAGGGGTGGGGCGAGCCTATAGCCATAAACCGGGCTCAAATCTAGATACATAGAAAAACCCAATTAATACCAATTAACTTTGACCGAACCAGGAATCGAACCCAGGACCTCACGATCAGTAGTAACTGTTGTGTAAATTGAGTATTTATCTGTGTGTTGGTCTAGTGGTAGACCAACACACAGACAAATACTCAATTTTCACGCCTTCTATTTTAACGCACCTATTCTTAGAACTCTCACGCAGTTCCGCTTAGCAGTTAACAAGTCGCGGAAAACCAACTTAATTTACAAAGCTATGTTTTTCTATAGTGATCACTTAATTAGGTGTCTAATTAGTTAGAGTTAATACCGTCTCACGGTTGTAATGACTTAATAAGACAAAGAGGTGTTAACCGCAGCTAATTGACACGATTATTTAAACTGATTTATTTAAGTAAGTACAGACGCACATCAAGCTACAGCAATCTGTCAAATTTCTATAATGGATTTTCAACTTTATCGCTGAAACTTTAGATTCAAGGTTGATTGGGAAAATTTTACAGTTTCGGATAACTTTATGTGCTGGCGACTGTACTTACCTTTCTTTATAAACTAGTTTTGCGGGAGGTGACTTTTGTGTACATTTTTGTTTTATACGTTTATTTTAACCGACGCGCGGCTACCCCACGTGGAGTGTAATGTTTTAATGACACGTGTGGCGTCATGAAAAAATGTATGAGTACTTCTGTACTGATTGATATCTATACTTATATTATAAAGCTGAAGAGTTTGTTTGTTGGCTTGAACGCGCTAATCTCAGGAACTAATGGTCTGATTTGAAAAATTATATATTATCACGCTAAGACCAATAGGAGCGGTGCACTAGTTATAAATGTGACGCAGACGACGTTGCATGGGTCATCTAGTGTAACATACAATAAGTACTTAGTAGGTAGACCAATAGCTTCTTAATTAGCTTAATGACTACATATTATAATACAACTAGCGACCCGCCCCGGCTTCGCACGGGTGCAATGCTGATACTAAATAAACTACAGAAAAACTGTGTTGTTATTACATATAAACCTTCCTCTTCAATCACTCTATCTATTAAAAAAAACCACATCAAAATCCGTTGCGTAGTTTTAAAGATTTAAGCATACATAGGGATATAGGGACAGAGAAGGCGACTTTGGTTTTATACTATGTAGTGAAGGACTCCGCCGCGTTCGCCTGTCTATCTGTCTGTTCGCGATAAACTCAAAAACTACGTCTAAAAACTAAGTCAAGTGATGCAACTGACTATTAAAAAGTACATTCATTCAATCATGGCCTATATACCATTATTAGTTTGCCAAACAACGTCTGCGCAACAGTCTGGCAATTTTATCACTTATGTTTTTATTTTATTCGTTTATTCATTTTTTATAATTATAAAATACATTTTTGAATAAATCTTTAAAAAAAAACACAAAAAAATTGACAATATGTCACAATAATTTAGTGATCATTTTCGTACGATAAACTGGGCCTAAGACTGTTATTCGTACCTAACCAAATAGATTGTTTTACCTCCCAATTAAATGCAGCAACAATAGAAGAACAACGAAGAATATCTTGTTTGTTTTGAGAGAAACGCCTGAATTAATCCACACGTAACGCACTGTTATCTGATACAAAAAGCTAAACGATAAAAATCAGGCGCGTTCGTGGAATACTTAGATAATACTAGGAACTACAAAAGGCCTAACTAAGCTAATCCAAAAAGAAACACCTATATCTAGTTATTTATATGCTGTTCCTTTATTTATACATACCAATATATATATATTTATTTACCTATAGGGAATTGAATTTGGAATCCGCTCATCACTACCTAGATATTCAAAGTAGGTAGGTACCTAATTAAAGGGTTAGATTTTAAGGAATAAGCTTGTGTAGCTTTTTATCTTCAATTCAGTTGTTATTGATGAAAATTAAAAATAGTTAATTAACGCCAGATCCTTTTTTTTCCTTTGTTGTGACTTTGTGTCCATACAAAAGTAGTAAGTACGTATTAGAATAATGTCAATAGTAATTACATTGCCTATTTAACTAATTTATTTTGATTTAATAGGTACTCGATTAACAAATAATAAGCACAAAAAGTAACCAAGTTATTTTTTTGTTGATAGGGGTGACATTGAAGTTATTGACAATTTTTACATGAATACTAATGACCTCAACGTGCGTTCTGAACATAGATCATATCTCTTAATATTATAATCCTAAGAAAAGAAAATTGTTCCCATCAGTATTTTCTCTCTATATTTACACACATTGATGCAAAATTTTTAACAATATTTTGGTAGAAATTGAAATGGTATTGAACTTTTTTCGCTGTTTCCGAACCCAATCAAAATGACAGCTATGACAAGTAGAAAGATTTTAGAACGCACATCAGTTTGACGTTTTGCTGATTTTCTTGCTCGGAAGGAGGAATGAATTAGTCGTAATTTGCTATTTTTTCCTTTTAGTTTTGTCTAAATTCTTATAACAAAGTGTGTTGTGGATAAACGTAGTGGATTCTGACTAAATCGGATGAAAGAATTTCGTTAAATAGTTCGTAAGTAACTTTGTGTCGTACAAACAATTAAAATCTTCATGCGTGTATTCCATGATATTTGCAGTGTTCTATTTTGTGTGTGGACATCTCAGGAAGTTATTGTTGTCGATAAACACGTGATCCAAGGCCGACACTTGTCGCAACTAATAATTGAATTAACTTATTTGTCTCTATTCTACTAAATGACATTTTGCTATTTTTATTGTAAATCTATTATTCTGTAAGTATGTTTTGATTACGAAACTACATTAACACCCGCAAAACGTTTCCTTTGTGCATCATTGTGTTATTAACGGTTTCTGGTTGGCTAGGAACCTGTCAAACCAGTTCCTGATGTATTATAAATATTTTTATTGGGTTATTGACTAAAACATCCCTGACATAGTGACAAAATTGAGTACAGAAGATAAAGTTTAGATAGTGTGAGTGATCAAATCCAAACCAAATTTTGCCTGTTTTTATAGTGTAATTTATATGTCCCTAGCAAATCTAGAGCAGTTATGAGTATTTTTTCACCTTGTGTGACATTGTGATCATAAGGGGTCTTCAAAAGTTGTGAAAACAAAGAGGTAGGTAGCATTTATGTTTTGATTTTACTTATTGTTTGTTATATGAGTCTTTTGGAAGCTTTCATTGTTTTATACCATACTTCTCTACTTAGTAAGTCAGTACCTACCTTCAAATTATATCTATTTTCTTATTTACACCATCTATTTTCTTAAAAGAAGCAACTAAAAGATGGTATATAAATGCAACAAATTTTAGATATACATTTGTATTTTTAATCAATGCTTTTATACTAATATTATAAAGAGGTAAAGTTTAAGTTAGTGAGGTTTTAGGGGGTACTACTGAACTGTTCTTGAAAATTCTTTTACCAATAGAAAGCAATGTTATTTGTGAGTGTCATAGGCTATATATTAGCCAAAAGAGACCACCCAAAGAAGTGGACATGGCTCAGCTAGTTCAATTTACAATTAATTACAAACTCGCTATCAGCTACATTTTCTATGCAGTAGTATAGTAAAATACAATAGCAAATAATAATTCAGGTTAATTAATCAATAGTATTCAATACAATACAAATTCAATTAATAGACTGCTAATCAATCAATACATCTATATATATAATAAACAGGAAAAGCAATCAAGAATACAAAATTTTTCTCAAAGAGTCAATTTGATGTTTCCCTTTGAAAAAAAAAACTATGGGAAATACCCACCCTCATATAAATCATACTACTTTATAGCTTAGTTTTTTAAAGTTCATGGCAATATTAGTAATCAGCTGCAACAAGTAAGACAACACTTGCCAAGGTTGGTCTGTGGATGGGTGACCATCTTAACATACTGTGTTTCCATACCTCGGAAAGCAAGTTAAGTTGTTGGCTGTAATAAGTAGATTTTTGGCAGGTGTTATGGATTATCTGAAGCCAGTAAATCTGACTCCAATCTTGCCAAGAGTACCTACCGTGTTACCCAGATAATGGGTTGTGGAGGTCTGGTAAGCAGCCACTCAACGTAAAATACTGGTATTCAGCTGAATCCGGTTTAACTGGAAGCCAACCCTAATATATGTAGTTGCGAAAAGGCTAGGCAGATGATGATTAATTTTTAGAATTTAGTCAGCAACATTATGATTAAACACTCAAATATTCTATCCTACAATAATAATTGACTAATTATCTATATGGATTAGTATGCTGTTGATACAAATATAACATTTTTCATTAACAAATAGTGTGGCATTTGTAATATTGTAACATGCCATATATACCTTTGTGAGACACATACACACAGTACTTTGGTCTTTGATTTTGTAGGGTTACAAATTAAGAGTAAAAGTTTTCCAACTAAAAGCCAAACATCACTATGAAAAATACCTAATTTAGGGTACTAGAGCCAATTAGCAATAAAATAGCCCTAATAATTTCGTCCAAACCGTAGTCCTTCAAAAGGGTTTTTTTTTAATTTTTCTTACAGGTACAAAACCATGCAACCAGCTCATCAGCCTACACCCACTTGCGTAGGAGCACATGAGACTTGAGCACAGTCAGCGTACAGCACATGTAACGTGCATCCATCATGTTGGGCGTAGTCCTCACCCTGCATCTGGCGCTGCTGACGGAGACCTTCGGAAATGTCATTGTATACACGCAGGAAACACCGCATGTGGTAAGTAGCTTTTGTTTTATTTTGTCTGCTAAATTCTGTGTTTCGTATTAGCTATAACTATGAGTTATTTCAGGATTGAATAGGTTACTTCTTGGCAAGCATGGTCCATCATGAACCACATCACCTGACAGATTAAATCAATCAGTATATAATATATATATATTACTAGCTGTTGCCCGCGACTTCGTCCGCGTGTAGTTATGTCGAAAAGTTAAAATTATGTAGCGATATAATTTTTACTTTTACGACATACACGCGACATTGGTACGATAAGATAAACAGTCAATATTTGGCATTGCTTGACCCCTCTTAGAATTAGGAATTTGGAAGGCTTTAATGCAAGGCACTGGCTGTATTATCTCTTCTGTTCAAAATGCCGGCCAGCCCTAGTAATGTTTCGTAATGAGAAACTTCGGTGCATAATATTGAAGAAAGTTGCTAGTCAATCAGTATATAATATACTAGCTGACCCGCGCAACTTCGTTTGCGTCACATTTTCCGTGAATGCTCCGCTCCTATTTGTTTTAGCGTGATGATATATAGCCTATAACCTTCCTCGATAAATGAACTATCTAACACTGAAAGAATTTTTCAAATCGGACCCGAAGTTCCTGAGATTACCCCCAAGTAACATTTTAAACTGTATAGAAGTTGTATTATGGATTATTTCTTTACTACAGACTGTTAAACGTTGCTGTATGAAGACTGTATAGCAAGCTATACAGCCCTTGTAACTCTGAAATGGGCCCCAAAATTATACAGCTTTAAGTATAGATTTAGCGGTATAACAGCTGCATAATTGCTGTACTATTTGGCTGGCTGAGATACTATTTATATACTTTTAAACAGCTTCCATTCTCTAATTTTCCTTTTTATTCTTTTATACAAACTCAGGCTTGTGAAAATCTTAATAGAAGAATAAATATATTATAATTGTGTTCGTGGTTGTATTCATTCTCTATTTCATTTCTTAAATTTACTATGTGCCAAGGCAGAGACCATAATTATGTGAAGTATATGTGAAAAAAATATTTAATAACTAAGTGGTAAGTACTCTTTCCTGTTTATAGTTGTTGTTATGCTTGCGACTGATATTTTTATGTGAATATGTATACTAGTTTTAAGCTCAAAACTCACGCCCCTTCGAAATAAGGAATATACATACACTTTTTCTGTAACAACAAATATGTGATCAATTCTGAAAACAGTTTTAAGAGTAACCCGGACTGTTCTATTGATAGTAAACGTAATTGTGTGTACTATACAGTTAAAATCCTTTGTAAAATTGTACTAAAATTTCAAAAACAAACAAAAAAAAATCTCGTAAAATTGGAATGCAATTTATAGGTTATGATAAAATGGCATCCTTAGTTTATACAGCTCTTGCTCTTCTAGTACCCCTTAATGCAGCTTTTTGCATAACAGAGTCGTTATTTAAGAACGTATCTCAGCCTAAAGAGTAACATTGTCTGTACATTAGTATTTAAGTACTGTAGAAGCTGTCTTAAAGTCTTATTCATATTTATTAATAAAGTTAATTAGGGTTCAGTGGAAAATATAGAAAACCTCATTATGAACCAAACAAAGCGTATACGAGTATAATAGAGTATGTTCGACAAGATTGTTTTTATATGATAAGTACCTACTGTAATATGGGTAAAACAAATAGATAATGTAACTCTTAACTCTTTAGAGCGTCGTCGCTTGCTTTGATAATAATTTATCTAAGCAAGCGATTACGCTCTTGGATTGGCGAATGCAGTAAATGATCTTATTTTCGATATTGCACATGTCGTTTTCAAAGTCAAAGCAGCAAGTGGAGACCTATTTCAGTCAGCGTTCCAATATTTTCTTGTTTAATTGCAGATGTATCAAAATAATGAAACACCAGGCTCGTGTTCATTCGGAGCAGAACCTGTTTCTGGGAAGTCTTTTAATGATCCTGTAATACAGATAATTAATGAAGATGAAAAAATAATAGCAACATCTGTAAATACAATTGACAAGTTGTCTGTAAATACGGAACCACCAATAGATGTTGACAAGTTGTTTTTAAACCAAAAACAAATCTTGGATAATCAGGTCACTTTCATGCAAAATCAATCGTTATTACATGATTCGCAGAAAGAAATAGCAAACCAAAAAAAGATAAACTTTCAGCACTTCAAAGTCTATCTGTTCAAATAGATTATTATTTAACTCGCTTCAAATCTCAAAGCTCAAATGTTACTCCACTCAGTGAAGTCAACCCAGCTGAAAATACCCGTTTTATTTTAAAACCTATCTCTAATGTCAGTGAACTTCAAAAGTTTGATGAAAAGTTGTCCGACAAAGCAACGAGCAAGGAGCAAGCAGTGTCGAGTTTGCAGGTTCTAATTTAACCTTTAATATAATACCAAAAATATGGGCTTTTGAATATCTGATCTATTGTTTGCATGAAGAGATAACATTTTTTTCATGAAGTGACGCTAGCGTCGAGGTCGTTGGCGGCACTACTCGCCATAAGTACAAACAAAATCTTGTGTTTGATTGTGATATTGCAGTTTTAAGAACAAACCAATTCTTGTCACTGATAGTGTTTTTAGTTTTAAGAACAAACAAAATCTTGTGTTTGATTGTGATATTGTAGTTTTAAGAACAAACAAAACCTTGTGGCTAAATATGCTATGAAAAGAACTTCAGAATCTTATTGTACCAACCTCAATTAAGAGACAAAATAAAAACAAATTATCGATTAAATCAACGAAATTTTATTTCTCACAAAGTGTGTAAATTGCTCCATTATACCCGATTCTGCCTGTACAGAACCCTCACCACATGTTACTAACCTAACATACATATCTTCAGCACAGATATTTGCTATTCATCATGATCCAACAATTTTGATTCTACGGAACACTCATTGCATGGTGGTGAAACTAACTTGGAATTTGGCCCTTGTAAAATTATATTTTGTTCCGTTAGTTCACGTTGGGAATAAGCTTTTTTTAATTTTCTTTTTATTCCGCCGGTTCTTTTTTGTTTTTTCATGGTTTTATATCCATCTTAACTCTTGTTCACTTAACAAATTGGCAAATTATCTATATAATATCATATAACTTGTTATTAGTGGTATCCAATAAATAGAGCTATATTAGTTTCAAAATAATCGATAAGCTGGATAATTGTGTATGCCAACACTATAATAATAACTTTAATCTTCTAAAACACGAAAAACTGTAAAAAGGGAAAAATGTACGCCAATCGCATAAGGCTTTAAAAAGGAGTAAATCTAAACTTTTCTACATGAGATATAATTGTTTTACACTATTATAAAGGGAATTGCTTGCTAAGAGTATCCTAGATTTCCGTTGTACAGCTATTATCAAGCTTAACTTGAAGGCTGCAAAATAGAGTAATTTTACACCAATATTCAGGCTATAACAATATTTAATGCTCTTGTACAGAAGTAGGTTTTACAAAAGTATAATTTGAGAGCAATATACAGTTACTGTCGTATAAATTTACTGAACGCAGTTTTTTACGCCGCGGTCTGTATTTTAGTGTTTTCCAATGCTTTTTAAAAGCTAAAGGTAAAAATTTAGGCTCTATACAGCCGTTAATCAGCTATACTGTATACAGTTGTCCAGTTATACTTTAGTACAGTCCTAAAAATATTTTTACACTCTTGTAAATCATTTATTAAGCTTATAACTGGTAATGCGCTGGTAAATATAATATTGTTCCGCTTAAATGTTACTTGGGCCCCCTACATACAAACTTACAAACATATGTTACCTCTTTATAATATTAGTATAGATATATATATATATATAAAACTAACTGATACCCGCGGCTTCGCCCGCTTGACAAATTATATAAAACCTTCCGCGAGAACTACCTATCCATTGGTGATAACTGCATGAAAATCGGTGCAGTAGTTTTTGAGTTTATCGCGAACAGACAGACAGACGCAGCGGAGGACTTTGTTTTATAATAATATGTAGTGATTCTTCCATTACTGACTGGTTGAGTACATATCAGAATGCTGGAATTTGGCATGTAGGTTCCTTGGGGAGTCTAGGGGATCACTGAGAGAGGGTTTCCCGATTTTATTTTTTTATTTTTTATTTTTTTCGGGAACAGGGAAAATGACGGGATATGCTAGTACGAAGTCGCCTGCAAAAGCTAGTTTGGTAATAATGGTGTGTCTTATCGAGTGAGGGGGAACATTGTCCTCCTCACTCGATAAGACACACCATTCATGTAAATAACAGTAATTCCTCCTTCTGTCATAAATATGTGACTAAAATAATATTGCAAACAGGTAAAATGATTCTTTGTTAATAGGTACTTTTTATTAATGAGTTTAGGTATTGTTATTGTTTAATTTCAGTAGTTTATTACTAGCCAAATTATGTTTCAGTCAAACACTTGGCAGATCAACTTTACGTTGAATGCAATATCATTGATTGCACAGGTGTTTTAAAATAATTAATTTTGTACTCAAATGTATGACTTCCTTTCTTTAACAGTTAAGTTGTAGCTTACATCCAAAACCATCCAGAGAATTTTGACTCCTCTGTAGAATGGCCTCTAAGTACCTACTCATGTATTTCACGCAAAAATGATGACTGTTAATTGTGATCCCACAGGAAGTGTTAATTTATTTGCTAGTGGGGTTAACACGCGTGTTAACACTTGGTAACCTCGGCATCAATAACAATACAAGAGGTCAGGAAACAAGTAGGTACCCTGGGTTTTTTACCCCTGCCTTGGGAGAATTAAACTCAATAACAGATGGAGTCACGCCTTTTTGTTGTGGGAGAAACTACAGACTCTTTATTCAAGAACTCATCAGATATTTGGCTCGTCCGTCTGTCTGGCAGCGGACTGTATCTCAAGAATCAGTTTTATCAGTTAGACAGTTGAAATTTTCACAGAGTGAGTATTCCTATTGCCAATTAAAAAAAAACTAAATTGAATTAAAAATTAAAGGGAGCTCCCTCAAACAAGAAACGTGTGACAGTCCGACTCGCACTCTGCTGGTTTTTTCGTTAGCTGTCCTACTTAGCACAGGCCTCCCATTTCTCCATCCTATCTTTTCTATATACCGCCTTGTCTTCCATGCAAACATGACCGTCATCAGGTCCATCGGCACGCGCCGCACCATTAGCTAAAACAAGCACAATAATCTAAGCAGTAAACAAAATAGCACTTTCTTATCAGAACCATTTATTGAGAAAACAATGGATTTGGTATGTGTTTCGAGACAGAAAATTGATGATGTTAATGCGCGTGGCCCGACACGCAATTGGCCGGTTTTTTCTTAACGTGTCCTGCTCAGCATAGGCCTCCCTTTTCCCCATCCAGTACTTTATATGTACTGTACTGGCCTTAACTTCCCTGCAAACATGACTGTCGCCTCGTCACGTACATGGGCACTCGCTACATTAGCTAATACAAACAAACACTATAATCTGAACAGTAAACAGGATAGCACTTTCTTATCAGGACCATTTACTGAGAAAACAATGGATTTGTTGTTTCGAGACAGCAAATCGATGATGTTATTAGCTTATTACTCTTATTAGTCATACGAAGTGTTGGTATCATTGTAACAAATAGCGCGCATTTCATTTGGACAGATTTATCTGTTCCCAGTTGAATAGCCTGCAGCTGAATTGTTACTTTAGATTATTGTTCTTTCTCTATTTTGTTGTTGAAGTTTACATGGCTACTTTGGTTATCCATCTGTGTCAATAAGCTTCACTATATTTTGCAAATATGCTTTAAAAATGGCATCCTATTCGACTATTTTGCAAATATGCTTTAAAAATGGCATCCTATTCGACTATTTTGCAAATATGCTTTAAAAATGGCATCCTATTCGACTATTTTGCAAATATGCTTTAAAAATGGCATCCTATTCGACTATTCCTCTACAGACGGCATAACAGCTGATAGATTGCTGTCTACTCATCATCATCCTGCCCTTATCCCATGTTACTTGGCGTCTGCACAACCCTTTTCTTTCTTTCATTCTGTCCTATCAGCCGTCGCGCTATCACTAACTCCCGTTTCTTTCATATCGCTCCTCACACAAATTTATTCGTCCATCTTTTCTTTGGCCTCCCTTTCCCTCTCCATCTGTGTCTACACATGTCACTTAAAACGTGAAGTTTTCACCACTATTTATTACTGTAATATCTGAGTCGTTCTTTAATCATCACTAATAGCTTTTATGATCCCACTTCCATCCAGTTTTCGCAGTCTCTCCACAAATATAAAATTCTAAATAAATAGAAGATGTTATTCTTTGTTCCGGGTTATAAAGTAAATGAGTGAGTCAACGGCAGCTGTGACATCTTGCACAAAAGTCAACTGGGGCCAATGAGTTACACAAATAGTTGTTAAGAACAATTGTGTACCGAAATCTTATCAACCTGTCTTGAACTTTGATGTCATGTGACCCGGGAAGCGCTTGATTTAGCGTCGATAGTTCATGAGCAAGGACAAATTTATTTGAAGTTTTGGACATTCTTGCCTGATTGATGATTCGTAGTGTTTAGTGAGCCTGGCAATCTGGCCAATCCACTCTCAGTGCTCCCCGCTAAGGAGTGTTGGGAAGCTACATGACAAAGTACAGCTTTTTACGGCCGGTATATAGTTTTGTCTGTCAGTAACAGAAGAATTTTATACATTACGATTCGGACAGTCCTTCTTGATTGATGATTCGTAATGTTTCGTAATCCTGTGTTTCCCGATCCAATCGAGGATTTCTCGATCCTTTAAGACTCTACCTACAGCTTTAAACGGATAATAAATTAGCACAGTGCGATTCTGTGTAAATCTCGCCATGAAACACCCAGGTGAAGTGAACATGAAATTTGCTGTCAATCTATCCAATCCCGATAGAATAACAGTTCCCTTCAAGCTTGCCCCACATAAGCTTTCACAAGCAGATCTTCTGTTAAATTGAAGTCTAGCAGTAGCGACTTACCTACTAAGTATTCATATTTGCGGAAACTTAGACCCACTCTACGATTGCTTACTGCATTTTGAATGCGTTTACAAGTACAAACAGCGAACCAACTTGGATATATTTATATTTTATGGATCGTTCAGTTAGGCTGCGTTTCCACCAGGTATGTGTTTGTTAAGAACCAATAGGATCGCTTCATTAACCGAGCCTCGCTCAGCGCATGAAATTCTATTCATCCACGTCTCGGTAGAAACGCAGCCTGACTGTGTAAACCAAACCGTGTAAGACCATGATCATCACATACGGCAGTTTCTATATCGAAGAAGCCTCGGGCCCCCACAGAATAAGGCCAACAGTTTCGTCACTCGCGGGGTTATCATCGCAGAGAATCTCTTGTGTCGAAGGTCGCTACAGGTGTTATCTGTTGTTATCTTCGGA
Organism: Ceramica pisi; assembly: GCA_963859965.1. NCBI lineage: Eukaryota > Metazoa > Arthropoda > Insecta > Lepidoptera > Noctuidae > Ceramica > Ceramica pisi. Next base: position 5,439,311 of record OY982530.1, read on the forward strand.
CACGTACGAGTACGTTTGCACAATCGATACCGTTTGTGTGAGACACAATGTCGAGTCTTAGTACTAATCGCCTTTGACGGAACTCATTCTAAATAAGTACTAGGTTATTCAAAATCCTGAACTTAAATTGAGCACATTTGTCCGCTTCTTCAACTTAATCGTCTGTGCTTACTCCTGATCTAATGGGATCTGTAGTCCTGATTTATTATTTATTCCACTTTCTGATGTTCCTCCTCCTACCTAGATAACTTATTATGCAGGCAAAGTCTCATGCTAAGAAATATTTGTAATAGTTTAGGATTAACATTAAACACTTCAAAATCACCATTTACCTGTTGCCATTTACCGGAGCTTGTGTCATAATTTTTGCCCGTATTTACGGCAGTATGTACCCATAGGAATGTATATTTATGAAGTCATAACCTAGTACCTACCTATCATAAGTATATTTATTAGTCTCGTTATTTTAGAGCTGATGATTTTAACAACTACGATTATTACGGAAAACCCAATTGGCGACACAAAATACATTGTTTGGGTAAGTTTAGAGAAAGTAGGTATACATAGTTATTGTTCCGCCCAACGACACCTATGGTTTTCATAGTGAATACTCGTATAGGATCTATGGCGAATACAGAAATAATATCTATACTAATATTATAAAGCTGAAGGGTTTGTTTGTTTGCTTGAACGCGCTAATCTCAGGAACTAATGGTAAGATTTGAAAAATTATTTCAGTGTTAGGTAGCCCATTTATCGAGGAAGGCTATAGGCTATATATAATCACGCTAAGAGCAATAAGAGCGGAGCACTAACGGAAAATTTCACGTAGACGACGTTGCACGGGTCAGCTAGTAATAAAATAAAGTAACAATCATTTTGAGCATTGTCCTTGTGCAGCGTGTGCAGCGGTGCGCGACTATATTAATGACATACGGTCGCATGGAAACGACTACATATTATGTGCGAATGGAAATGTAGAAACTGTCGCGCATAGAGCGTTTTTCGAAATCTTTAAATGCAAGTGAACCTGGGGCCCGAAAGGGCCGACGCCTGCCGGAGTCGCGGGATTATTCGCAAGAGACACCGTGGCTCCGGAACACAAAGGGCAATGAAGGAACATGGATGGGTTTTAGTCAGTAAAAGTCTGACACTCCCTCCCGCTAACACCCAGAGCGGGAGGAGTCATTGGATGATTTCCCATCCCTAAAAAAAAAAAAAAAAAAGTGAACCTTACTATAGAACATGATGACACTGCCCGTAAACGATTAGCTATAATCGAACTTTGAAATATTGGATGGGGAAAATTTACGAGTATTAGACGCCCGAAAGTCTGAGCACCATTCTAGAGTGGTTGTGTTTCGAGATGTTTCGGCATGTGGTTCGAGAACGATTTAAGTTTTTGAAACGGTCTCACAGGTGAACTACGCGAATTAGATCCCAGATCTCGCTAGTTGAGTCGATATGATCGACTTACATGCCCTTTTTAGCTTTCGTTCGTTTAGTTCTCTGGACAGTGGATTATCTATGGTTAACAGTAGCAAGGCAAGCGAAAGATCTGTCTTTCTCTGGTTCGAGACGGAAACTGGCAAACTAAAGCAGTGACCGAGATCGCTATGGAGCCGCGAACTAAACTCTGCGCACCAAGTCGCGAACTACTATACGCAAGCTTTGAGTCTTACCAAGAGAATGTCCAGTCGGTGTTACTCAGCAACCGGGTTGCGAAGGTCATGAAGGCAGTCCATGTAAAGTTCTGCTATTCAACTTTATTCGGAACTTTACTGGCTAGGCAACGAGGACATAAACAATTCTTGCCATCCCCTGGCTTATGTCACCCACTCAGTTTTTTATGTCATTATAGCTGCCCGCGACTTCGTTCGCGTATTTTTTTTTTTTGTTAAATAGGTATATCGTATGCTACTGCTAATACAAGAATATGTGAACAAAGTTTCATGATGATCGGTTAAGTAGTTTTCGCGTGAAAGCGTTACAAACAAAGTTATATTCACATTTATAATATTAGTAGGGATAAGTTTTCATACCATAGCGTCCATAACTCAAATCAGTGCTAGACCACATTAGCTTGTATATGTGCTTATCTTTATTACTGCATTTAGTAATAAGGCTGGGTCAGTGCGTGTCTGAATCACTTAGCACATGAATCACGCTAAAAGTTATTTAATAAAAGTATTTCAGTTATGTAAATACTTATGTGCATGGTATTATACGTAATGTACCGAAAACCTTGTTTTCGTTTGCTTAATTTGGTTGCAGAATCCAACTCAGTTGAATTGTTTCCATCGGAATTTATCGAGCATTTTTGTCTTAGCGCTTCTCTGATGGTTGCCACTGGTGATTCTAACTTTCAGGAGTTGTAGTGGAAAGAATGAGTGTAGCAGGCTTGTTTTGAAAAAAAAAAAAAACAAAACTACTTAAATCTCGACTACTGCTATGCTGCTGCGAAACACTCCTCTCAGTCAATCTGAGAGGGAGTAGGCTTTAGTCCACCACAACCACATGTGGTCTTTAGTCGGATCTTGAAACATCCTAATATATGTAAAGATCTTCCGTTACTGAGTGAATAAGTGAGTGGCTGACAGACAACGCACATCCCAAACTATTGGACGTAAAAAGCTGAAAGGCGTGTTCCTTGGGGAGTGTTCCGACTCCTACGGGAACGGGAAAAAATGAGATATGGGCGTACGAAGTCGAGAGCAAAAGCTAGTTTTGATAATAATAATAATCTAAATATTTATTTATTACACAGCAAAAGGTCCACACTGATAAAACACAAATACTTAAAAGATGTTAGTGACAATATATCTTCTAAACCTACGTTAGTACTTATAAACTAGGATGTTAGTAACAATGTGGCTTATGATCTATGTTAGTACTTATAGTACTTACCTATATTCTACGACAGGCGTATGCCTATCAATATTAAAAAAAGACAGTGTTGTCCTGATGACTATGCCTGATGATGAGTTTTGTTATAAAACTTGGAACATGGAAACTTTTGATCGAGAATGGAGCACGCTTGCCTAGAAGTAGCCGGTTCACCGTGACTTAAAGATCCACAGGTTCAAGCTATCCTAACTAGCCCCATATTTATGATATATTGACCGTATTTAAAGCATGGTTGTATATGGAAGTATATTTAGATTGCTCAAAACTCGGGCATAAAAACGTCTCGCCAAAACGTCTCGCCCCCAAATAAGTTCATTCACATCGAGCAAATTGGTTTGCTGAACAACGGACGTCACTCAGCTGTTTATATTTACCAATGTTTCGATGTGGTTTCGATACTACATCATAAGACATCGATTCGCATACAAGAATACCCATAAAAGTAGCATGTTATGCATCAACAGCTTGTGAACGAAGATTACGGCTGATATCAATCGAAAATAACTCTAAATGAAAAGAGTATTAGGTACTTCTTCTGGCTCCAAACGTTTAAGCCATTGCCCGCGACTTCGTGCGCGATTATCCCGTTATCTCCCGTTGCCGTAAGAATTTCGGGAAATCCTCTCTTTAGTGTTCCCTTATGGAGTGTACGGAACCTCATGCCAAATTTCAGCAGCCAGTCAGTCACCAGTATTGAAAGAATTTGATATATTTACATATGTATTAGGATGTTTTTAAAAAGAACGGTACACAACTGAGTCATAAAGAGTTGGTGCAGCTAATATCAAAACAACCATTCCTCCTTTGTTTATCCTAAATTATGCAAAAAATACTGAATAACTTTAATTTTGCTAACAATTTTCCTCAAAAAAAACAAATTTTGTACCACGACCACATGATGCCACAGTGGCGTGGCAGGTTTAACGATCAATATGCGTCGGCTATACAATAATAACAAGTTGCCAACCCATTGTATGGTGACTGTAAGGTGACTCATACCCTCATACCGCTTGCAAGGGGCGACTCACGACAGCATCGGCAAATACGGCTAAAAAAAAAACGAAAATGTTTTTGTTACGCACTTTTAGAACGTCTTCGAAAACCTGATTTTCAATCTCAATGTGAGGTTTTAGATCTCCCGATTATTTACTTCTTTCAATATATTTTTCTTTGCTTTATACTTTGGCATATTATGCTGTAGCCTTCCTTTCCTTTGCTGCAGTCCTCAGTTAGTATTTTGTATAGAAATTTTACTTCTCACGGCTCCGTTTCCAAAGGCTGCCTCGACTACGGTTTCCGCCCTTGGCCACCAGGTATTGACGACCTTAGAGAAGTCGCTACGTCTTTGTGAATCAGTTATAGAGGTATGTAGAGTTTTATTAACACGCCGTTTTCGTCGCAGCAAACGCGCGACTGCATCAGTGCGTAAATACAGCGTGAACAGGCGTTTACACGCAAGCGCATGAATGTATCAATGATGCATTGCGTTTTGTAACCTTACTGTGTTGTAAAGGATCTATTCTTTATCTCTAAAATTAAACGAGGAATATAATGATATAAACGGATTTAATTCTGACAAGTGTTCAGTTCAACCGTCGTACAACGAATGGATCTATTTCACTATGCTTTCAAACGTCAACTGTCATACAAAAGTGTTGTCATAATAAATCTGATTCGATACAATTAAATAATCGATTCAAATGTTGAATCGATTAAAATATGACTTCGAATATTATTCTACTGAAATACTAATAATCTACTATTGTAATATTTACTAAGTTTAATACTACGTAGTTACCTAGAGTGTATTCATAGTTGCATACTATATAGCCTTTTTATTAAAATACCTATATAGCTGCGATGTAGCATCGTTTACTTGGCCCAAGGTGTAAGATCGGCTGTAGCTCCACGACTGTATCGCAATTTACTTGCATTTGTGTTGCTACTGGATCGCAATCATTAATATTAATCAATATCAGTTATCAATCATTAATCAATATCAGAATATAAAGTCATTCCGTTACTGGTGACTGAGTGAGTGACTGTCAGACAACGCACAGCCGAAACTACCTACTGGTCGTAGAAAGCTAAAATTTAGCATTTGGGTTCCTTAGGGAGTGTAGGGAAGCTCTGAGAGGATTTCACGAAATTCCTACACGAACGGGAAAAACCGAGAAATGCGCATGCGAAGTCGCGGGCAAAAGCTAATATACAAAATATGCATAATGATGTCAATACTTATACATACCACGAATCAACTCTGTTGACACTCGAAATATAAGTCAAGAACGTTCATTACTCGATATCGAGTACTCTCAACTCAACCACTAATACATTTGACAGAAATCGACTGATCTAGAACTCGGTGCTCAACACTAAACCCTAAAATGAGGACGATAAAATATGCATTCGTTTGGCAATAGTGCAGTATACAGTAACTTGATATAATTGTTCAAACTATACGATTACTCGTACTGGTAAATTATACTTCGTTTAGTATGCAACAGTAATCAATTGTGCATTAATCATAGACAGTCCATCGGTTTCTGAGTATGCCTTCGTAAGAGCTTACATCATCTTCTTTCGGTGAGGTATTTGTTAGAAATAGTTTTGTGACCAGCAGTAAATAATCCATAGCGGAAAACTGGTATGTTCTTGCTCATCCATTGTTTCTGCCTATCTGTAGCATGATAGACTTTGTAGCCAAGTTCCATCCCAACCCGTTCAGCCGTTAAGGGGTACCAAACAGACAGAAAGAGTTTATTTAGCATTTATAATAATACTAGCTGACCCGGGCAACTTCGTCTGCGTCACATTTTCCATTAATGCTACGCTCCTATTTGTCTTATCTTAGCGTGATGATATATAGCCTATAGCCATCCCCTATAAAACGGGCTATCCAAAGCTAAAAGATATTTTTTTAATTCGACCCAATCATAGATATAATATATATTTCTGTGGAACCAATAGTTCTTGAGATTAACGCGTTCAACCAAAGAAACTCTTCAGATTTATAATATCAGTTTACCCCGAAATGTTATAAGACGGGCGGCCCGCGTGCCCGGTTGTTCCATGTGGATTCATGTAGGACCAACGCCGCGCCGGGGCGCGAGTGCCTCTTCGACAGCTTGTGGAAACCTATCACACACTTCATGAATTTAGATATCTTCTCTCTCTCTAGTAGAAAATTTAAATATCTAGCTATAAAAACTTTATCACAATAATCAAAGAACTAGTAACGCGATAAACAATCTCGTCAACTCTTCCGTTTCCTACTTTTCATATTATATTAATCCGTGGACATTGGGGTGGGTTATAATTATGTTTACCAATTCATTATTTTACTAATAGTTTTTTTTTTTAACCTTAACATGTACCTAACTGTTTTCTTGTCCCTTAAATAAATAAATAAATTACGCAATGTTCCTATCCCGCGATGGACGTAAACAGCTCTAACCACGGATGGTAGCCGGATCGAGGATAAGGTGGGAGCAGCACTAACCCTATGGGATAGTGCTGCAGAGATTAAGGCCATTAAACTCCGGCTGGCTCCATACTGCACGGTATACCAGGCGGAACTCCTCGCGGTATGCAGAGCCACTGAGGAAATACGTCGAAGAAGTGAGGAGAGCTATGGTATATATAGCGACTCCAGATCGGCGCTGGAGACCATCACTAACGCCAATACAACACACCCCCTGGCTGTAGAAACACGCAGGAACCTAAGAGCGATTGACGACCAGAACAAAACTGTGTCTTTGTTCTGGGTCAAGGCACACGCGGGACTTGCGGGGAACGAAAGGGCGGATGAACTCGCGAAGGACGCAGCCCTCAAAATGAAGACCAAACCTAACTATGACCTGTGCCCGGTTTCATTCATCAAGCGACAGATTCGAAAGGGGTCGATTGATGAATGGAACCGTAGGTACAAAGAAGGCACCACAGCAGGTGTCACCAAAATGTTCTTCCCCGACATTCTGCTTTCCTACAAAACAGTCCGACAGATGGTCCCAATGAAGATTACCACCCAAGTACTTACGGGGCACGGTGGGTTCTCGGAGTACTTGCACCGATTCAGGTGCAAAGATGACCCATCGTGCATCTGTCAACCCGGGACACCGGAAACCGTCTTGCACATCTTGACTGAATGCCCCGTCTACGCCCTGAAAAGATACGAGGTAGAAAATAAACTGGAGTGCAAGATGGTTTCAAGCAACTTCCCCGAGCTTATCTCAAATAAAAAGACCAGAGAAGGGTTCGTCGAGTTCTGTACAGATATTGCCAAATCTGTTACTTTAAGATATAAATAGAATAGAAATGTTGCTAGATATATATTAATTAGAATATATTAAACTAGCATATAAGAAATTAAGTCGTATAAATATTAATTAAGTTGTAAAACATAAGGCATTAGAATAAAGTACATATAGGAACATAAATTATCATAAGTAAAATAAGTCTTATATTTAAGTAAATATAGTAAGCTGAAAATAGGATAAGTTGAGTTCAATTTAAGCTAAATTTAAGAAGGAAACACTAACCTGCACCTAAACAAAAACAAAATTTATCAATAATGTCCTGTCGTCTCACAAGGACTCTGATCATGTCAGGGGAGACTCGAGAAAAGGCAGGAGTGGGTTTTAGCCGGTAAGAGTCCGGCACTGTCTCGGTCGTCTCACAGAGTGGGCGGCCGATTCGTCCATGAGGATTTCCCACTCCTGCCTAATAATAAAAAAAAAAAAAAAAAAAAAAACAGCTCTAACCAAACCCACAAACCAATTTATTTCTAGCTAGACATGTCTTAAATTACTAGAGCACCAAACTAGCTATGTATTTAATGTCTAAAGTAACAAGAGCACCAAAATAACTTTGGTCGAGTCATTATATAATGTGTTCATGTTGTTCATGACCTATTTTCACAAGTGAAGGCTTTCATGTTAAACTCTACCTGCAATACGACAATTTTAAACTGATAATGAAAATATTAGACACGTTCACGAACAACAACGAAGTATCCAATAAATTTAATAATCCAAAAGTATTGGTAAAACAAGTTCTCCAGCTTTGTTGCAATACCAATCTTTGGTATGTGTTCGTGTTACAGAATAAACAGGGAAAAGTGGTAATTTTACACATCATTATGAACAACTTTTACTTTGGAAGCTGGGACCAACACTGAAATCGCGAAAAAAAATGGACTGCCCCATATCTAAAACTAAGTTGATGACCCGCGCAACTTCGTCTGCGTCACATTTTCCGCTCCTAAATAATATTGCAACAAAAAATTGAGATGTAAGCTACCCTATCTTTCAAGTTGGATCAAACTGCATACGGTGTGCAAATTTGATTAAAATCGGTTAAGTAGTTTAGGAGTCCATCGCGGACAAACAACGTGACACGTGATTTATATATTTATTAAGATGTGCATTTAACTCTACAAAATATAGGTACTGGACAACTGTTACTTTTTTCGCGTTAAGTTGTTGACACAGACTCTGAATTCCTTATACTTACATAGGTTAGTTCGCGCGTTCTTGTTTTTTTGGAAGCATACATACGTTAAACCCATTTAAAGCAATGATAATAACAAATCATTACATTAATATAATTTAAATGAATTGGCTACTTATCTTCGATAGTGGCCTGAATACTTAAAACAATCTCAGCTGAGATAATATTACATATAAATGCAAGGTCACTTACATCGCGTCGTAATTTGTACAAATGTTGAAGATTATATTTTGTGCATTGATTAAGCCCAAAGTCACAGCCAGACTGCCGGGGTTGCGGCATTTGTTCGAAAAAGTCACCGCGGCCCTCGAACGCAAAGGGCATTAGGACGGATGGGTTTTAGTCACTAAGAGTCTGACACTCCCTTCCGCTTCGCCCAGCGCGGAAGGAGTCATTTGATGAAAAGACCCCTAAAAAAAGTGGCAATGTATCCAAGTTTCTGTAGTGTTGGTCTCGTATTGGAAGACGATGCCTTGAAAGGCCTCCCATAAGCCGGACCGATGACCTGGTGAGTCACGGGAGTCCCCTGGATGCGAACAGCATAGGACTTATGTCCAGCAGCGGGCCTTCTTCGGCAGAAATGAAACTAATAATAATATAATAATAATAATAATATCCTTGGACATTTCACACAACGCCATATAGTCCCAAGCTAAGCAACCTAATGCTTGTGTTATCCACTCACAAAGATCTACACACAGAAATGAAACTCACCATCAATCAAAATGTATAATTAAGAATTAAGCTTGAAAATAAAACAAGAGTCACCTAGCTTATAAATAATATTCCGTTAAGTATATTTTAGTGATCAAAATAATCCACTCTACATACTGGTAGTAGTACGTTTATCTACGTACTGGACTTATCTTATCTAGAATCTAACAATGCTGACTATTTTGTTTTCAAACAATACCACGTATTTTCATTGAACTAGACGTTTTTCTTCTGTTTATATATCGAAGGACAAGCAATGAAGTGTCATATTTTTTATTCGTTTAAAAAAAACTTTTCTCCACACTATGGACTAAGAGCCTGGGACGATCAGACGTACGGTTATTTATAAAACCTGAAAATTAACAGCCAAAGTTACCATGATCCAAACTTTATAGCCGGGGATCGTTCATACACAGAGAAACTTTCAAATTTTATAAATTACCGTACGTCTGATCGTCGAGGGCTCTTGCTCTACTAGGACACTTCTGCCGGTCGATTCTGTTGACATCTCACCGTGATCACTTCGGTGGAGTGAACGACAAATGAGTTGTCATGCCATCTTGTTTGTATGGTTTGACAGCTCACTTGTCGTTCACTTCGCCTAAGTGTTCACTTCGACATGTTTATAGAATCGCACAACTGTATCGTGGGTGCGTTCGCAAACTAATCTATACTAATAATATTATAAAGAGGAAAAATTTGTTTGTAAGTTTGTAAGTTTGTATGTAGGGGGTAATCTCAGGAACTACTGGTCCGATTTGAAAAATTGTTTCACTGGTAGAAAGCTACATTATTCGTGGGTGCTATAGGCTGTAAATTATAAAGATATCATGCATATTAGTCGAACTATCTCAATTTTAGTCTATCCAGGCGGAAAAAAATAGCTCTTACAACAGAGTTATTTGCGTGCGCTGCCTTAACAGTTGTATATAATTGAAAACAATGTATGGCAACCTGGTCCGCCTAGAATAGTTCTACAAAAAAGTCCGCGGCACCATATTGCTATTGTTTATATTTTAGCAGATATAGTAGCTTTTATGTGTTAAAAAAAGTATTTTTCAACGTACTTATCTTTGGACGATTTTTTAAACAACAAAATATTGAACCTTATCGAAAAAAATGTTATTATGATCACAAAAACATCATAGAGATACGATTTGCCCGTAACAGTATGTCAATTGGTTGAATAGTTTCGAAGATAATATAAAATTACTAAATCGCAAAACGCCGCCCGCGCCGTCCATTCACGAACCGCATTAGAACATGCTTTGTACGGACGTTTTATCCATTTACCCATAGACGGCGTTGTGCAATTACGTCAGTTTTCTGAATCGTGGTGTTAAGATTTTCCGCGGATTAATGACCCTCTCCAGTTATTATTTAACTTTTGTCGTTTGGTAGGTGAGCTGTACGTAGTTGGTTGAATGTTGTTGGTCTTTAAAATTGTTTTGGTTGCTCGTGAACTCATAAACACAAACAGCCAGAGCCGAAACAACTATGTATCTGTAGTTCATACAAATGTTTGTTCCGTTGCGCTAATAATTGACGAAATTATCATGTAAATAAAACATTTTTCTCGGATATTACGTTGTAGCTACTGATAAAAAAACTTTCGTGAGGTCAAAGTCGTTTCTTGAAAAATGTATCATTTCGCCAAAGGAAACTGATTCTTATGTTTTTTTCTTAATTTGTGATGGGTTTGCTCTTGAATCTAGTCTTGGTCAGAGATGACAGATACAAAGACTACGATGGAGCGAGCTTACCCAGAAGGAGCCTGAGGCCTTAGTGTGAGTTTTTTCGACTCACGTTCGAACGCGTTCGATTGCGAGCGCGTTAGAATTTAGTATGGGAATTTAGTTATAGTGCCACCCTGGTGGTCACCTCGTAGAACCTAATTTTCCATACTAAATTCTAACGCGCTCGCAATCGAACGCGTAATAACGCGTTCGAACGCGAGTCGAAAAAACTCACACTAAGGCCTCTGTTCACTCTAACTTTCAAAAGATTATGGTTGTAAGCATTCGCTAACACAGACGCAGGCAGAGAGTTCCACTCCTATGCTGTGCGCATTATAAAAGACGTTTGGAAACTGTTAGTGCGAATTGGTGGAATCGCAACAAGGTAGGGATGGTAAGTTGCAGTGCGTCTGATGTCCGATGGTAGAAGGACGCCGGTGGTATGAGGTCGAGGTCGTGGAGTTCTTGGGCACACTCACCTAAGTACAATCTGTAGAAAACCGACAAGCAGGCAACCTTGCGGCGATGAGCCAAGCTGTGAAGCTTGGCATACACCAGTTTTTCGTCTTTTACTTGTAAATTTCATTGATTTGGTGTCGGCCTAGATCCACCTATAGCAGCGATATTATTGTCTTTTACTTTATCACTGCAGGGAGGCCACTTTAGGAGAATCATAATATTAATCACACAACAATCTGTCAAATATCGTTTTCATCTTTATCGCTAACGCATAAGATCCAAGGTAGATTGGGAAAGTTTGACTGTGACGGGTAGCGTGATTTGCTTTCTGATTCTGCTATAGTGGCCTTTTTAGTCCCGCAGAAAATGCACATGTTATTGTACTGACTTTAGATACATTTAGAACAGCGAATTGCAAAAGTAAGATCTTGAGATTTCAATAAGTTTAATACTTCCGTTAAAAAGAGGTATATTATTTTGTTAGATTGTTTACAAACATTTTGGTAACACTAGTTAGCCATTACCATTTACTAACAAATGTTAGCAGTTGTATCATTCCTATTTTGATATAAAGAGAGGCGACAGACAAGCACTGCTTGTCATAACTGCTTCTACAAGAGTTTTAAAGTTATTCAAGAAATTAGACCAAAAATTACCATTCCCCCACTTATCTCCGAAACTACTGAGCCTAAAACTGTGAAATAAATGCAGATAATAATGCTATACCTAAAGATTACAGGAAAACCTTTAAGAAGCCTGTAGTGTTACGATATTATATTTTAAAAAAAAAATTGGTTCGGAACCCTTTGCACGAAAACGCACTTGGCCAGTTTTTTGTTGATGACCATAACCTTTGCTCAGAGTTACAAAATTTCCTTAATTTTATTTATACATTGTAAATTTCCGTATACAAATAATATACACATGTCGCGATATAAATAAATGCACTCACACCTGGAACGGCCGATTCATGCCATTACGCAGTCAGTCCACAAGAATGTTGTACAAGTTTACAATATAAATAAATGACTGCTGTTCTCGTCTGTTAAAGATCGTTTGTTCATTCAATATTTTATATGAGTGATAAAATCACGGTGTATATCACATAGATAGTACCTATTTAGTCGTGTAGAAGAAAATTACCTGTTGGTCTTACCTACCAACCTCTAGCATTTAAAGGTTGATAATACTAATAGACAAGAGTTCCAAGAGTTTCAGCTCCGTTATTTATCAGTGTTTCATATATTTATTTTTTAAGAAATCATCTTAGGGGTAAAGAAAAACCATTGCCCAAAAAAATACGTGCATAAGGCGATGCACGTATTTTATTTGGGGTAACATAAAAAATCTCAATAAATTAGAAACTTGATTAGAACCCGCGGCAGATGCTAGTAAATTATGTAGACATAGCAAACAACTACGAGTATTAATCTTATCTCACGTGTGGTATATTTCCATTCGATAACTAAGTTAACCAAGCACTAGTATTAATTTTATCTTCACTAGAAAATAATTCCATTTTCTATACAACCAACCTACCTAAGTGGTCGTTCTTTAAAAAAATAAAGTTAAGTGTGTCTATGGGGTTCTTTGGATTACAACTGCCAGTGTATTTCGCCAGTGTAGCGTAGAGTTTGTGCCAGTATTGTTTCATGACTGTACCCGCTTTGCAGCGGAAATTATACCATGTGGGAAGCATAATTTGATAAAGCGGATTGGATAAAAATAATTCAAATACTTATTATATAAATATTGTGTAATTTAATTTTATAAATTGTTTCAAATATTTTATACGATTCAATTTAATTTTATAAATTGTTTAAAAAATTTTGTCTTTGTTTTGTTTATGAATTTATCTGAGTTTTTTTACAGTTATCCAATGCAAGTTATTATATATAACAGATTTTTATCAAAACACTATTTTATCCCTCCCGCAGTAACGCTAATTAAACGGAACGGAACAAATAATCAAGTTAATACCAGTTATAATCAGTGACTGAACAACCAACGTACATGGACAACGCATGTGTTTCGCGTAGAACTAAAAGTGGTATTGGCTGAACACCGAAATTTTTCTGCCGGATAATGTAAATAAATAAAAAATAAAAAGTGTTTCGCGCCAAAATAGTGACATACTGGCTGGAACTTTTTTTCGGCATAGAATGTGAATAAAATTTAAAAGAGTGCTTTTATATTTATTTGGCTGTGTCTAAAAAAATGGAAGTCGCTCCGCACCTAAATATAAATGCAGTACAAGTACTGTATCTTGTTGGAATGCAGCATTTCGTTAGTATTATTTCTTTAACTTTTTATCTACTTCAGTGGGTCACATAGCTCCTGTGATAAGGCTTGCATTCGATGTGATATCGTTTAGAATAAAATTAATCTGTCAATGGTTATCAATATTGCTACATTGTTGTGTACAGGCGGACCTTATGTACATAAACTTTGTTGCTCTGCAACGGTGCATTGTAGAAATCATTCTGTATTTTACTTAAGAGTCCTATTACATTTTTTACGGAAATTCATGATTTTTGACGCTGTAGTTTTCAGCAGCAGTAAGATATTTTAATTATTTGATCCTGAATAACGATAGTGCCAGTCTCTTTCTTGTAAGTTAGAGTTACACATTTTCATTTTTCTTTTCGTGTAATTTACTATAAATATTTTACGAACTCAGTTTGCAAGAAAAAAGGTCGACGATGGAACTTTGACGGTCTAATTCACATTGTTACAATCAATTCTTTTAAAAGCTGAAATAACTAAAAGGTAAGTTGAATGTTTTACTTGTTTATTGGAGTTCTAGAATTCCTTTAAATTCTTTGAGTTTTCACGGAAAAAAACGTAAAGAAATCCTAATTTAAGCCAGAAATGTCTTGATTCAGCGTCCATTATATTCCAAATAAAACCAATTTTATCAAATAAATTAATACGATATAAAATTTCAATCTACAATGAATACGTTTCATAAGTTTTCGTTTGTCAATATAATAAAACAAAATTACAAAAAATAAAATTAAAGTACTATATATTCTGCGTCAATTCAGCGCGCGCGCTCCTCAGTCTCGCGCGAGCGCCCAAATAAACTATAATCCTATTCAGACTAGTAAGTATCAAAATTGTTTCGCGGACTAAAGATGTACTCCCAACGCAGACCAACGTAACTTGGTCTATTGCAAACGAGCATTTACGATTCGTAATAGGACTCTTAAGTACTAAGCCCAGTCGCGGAGCAGGAAGAATTTCGTACAATGACCTTTTTACCTACTGTCAGTGGTCACAAACATTTTTGTATTAAGTGCGGTTTACATTAAATATTTGTAGGAGAAAGTACCAACTTAGAAAATAAAAAGAATATTATTATCATATAAATTATGTATTTAGATTTTATATTATATGTTATAAAACTCGAGTTACAATTACTAATACGGCAAAAATAAAATTCAAAAATCAGAATCCGATTCCTCTGTATCGGAGTTACTGCTTTCCGAAAACGTCTCGCCTATCACATTTATTACAAAGAATCAACAGTTTTATCTACATTAAGTATCATCTAGTTTAACTAATTTCGATTCCTTCTTTTTTTACGTGACATACACTTGCAAACAAGAAGAAACCTTTCACTCTCAGGCAAATGTTTACAATCCCTGAGGACGGCGGCCATTGCATCTGTGCGAGCGAGACTCATTCTATTTACGCGGGAGTGACAGTGACAGGTAATAACAGGTCAACGGACGAAATTGTTTCTGCTTCGCGGCCGGACTTTTAGCTCCGTCCGCGCATAACCGGTTTTTTTTCGTTCCCGTAAGAATTTCGGGAAATCCTCTCTTATAGTGCTTCCCTACGCTCCCCAAGTAACCTACATGACAGATTTTAGCATTCTACGACCAGTAGTTTGTGAGTTGACTGTCGGTAACGGTCCATTTTTTATTTTTATTTGTTTTGAGTTTGTTTGCTCTTGACTTTATTCTTGGTCAGAGATGACAGAGACAAAGTCAATGATGGAGCGAGCTTACCCAGAAGGAGCCTGTTCACTTTAACTTTGAATATAATATTAGGATTAGATAAGACTATTTATGTTGATAGATTTCGCAGTTTTCTTGATAGAATTTATCTTTAGGTGCCTGTATCTGCCATGCCAGCCATTTTATATCTTCACTATCCTTGGTTGCCTGGTTGAGAATCTTAGGCATAAACTCCGCTTTTGTACGCCAGCACATCAATCTATCTATAAACTATCAAATTGATAAAATTGAAAATCTGTTAAGAAAGACAGATTGTCGTAGCTCGACTGCTGGAGTCGGAACCTTTGTGTTGCATGAAGTTTGTATAAATAAATCAGTCAATTTACTAACAACAAATAAAAATTTGTATCGTGCAGCGTAGTTTATCACTACCTACTAAACGACACTAATATACAAAATGTTATCACGTACATATTCTTGGTACTCTTTGAAAAACATTTAATTCCTAATTTTCCTCTTTTTGTGTTTCAAATTTTATCAAAAGCCATTTTGTGATTCATTAAAACACCAAGACTATTACAATTATAATGTTCGCATAGGATAATTATGCTGTTTTCTATGTGCTCTTTTTTTCTTATAATATTGAATCTGTACTGTAACCACTTTCTGTAAGAAAAAATTACACAGCGTATTTCTATTTCTATCAAAACACCAACCTTTTTATTAAGGATGGGAAATCGTCATATGATTCCACCGCTCTGCGCGGAGTGGAAGGGAGTGTCAGACTCTTAGCCCCGAACTCAACCAAAGCGGAGACGTGCGGAGATGTCCGAAGCGGAGACGAGATGTGTTTCAGCTAGGGTGTCTCCACCGCAACTGTGCGGATATGCGTACTGACTAGATTGTAGCGGAGATGTGTGCTGGCTAGAGTGGAGATATGCGCTGACTATACTGCACGCCGCACACAACTGGGGGGCTACTACACTCTAAGCCCGAAGTCCGTAGTTTCGGGCTTAGTTGGGGGCGTATTCTACTCGCGTAACACCTACGGACTTACGATTAGTCCCGAACCCGAACTAAAAATGAATGACAACACGATTAGACAGTAACTTTTGTATTGTGTTGTCATTAATTCTTAGTGGTTAGATAATACGGAGTAGAATACGCCCGAAACTACGGACGTCAGGCTTAGAGAGTAGCCCCCCACGTCTCCGCTGCGTTCTATCGGCAGCTCGAGACTAAGCTCATATCTCCGCTTCTATTGCGCTATACAAATATGATACATATCCGCTCAGTGGTATCCACTAAAGCTGAGTGGAGACGAGATGTGTGATTAACGGAATTCTATTACTTTTTGAAAACATGTCTCCGGCCTGCTCGTCTTGTCTCCGCTTTGGCGGAGTCAGGGCCTAACTGTCTAAAACCTATCCGTTTTCCTCCTAATACCCTTTGCATTCCAGGGTCCCCCTGGATACTCTCTAATCTCTTATCGCGTTGTTATTAATTTTTAACGGTTAGGTGATACAGAGTAAAATACGCCCGCAACTAAGCCCGAGCCCGAAATTACGTACTTCGGGCTTAGTGACAAGCCCCCCAGGATCGTATTATGTAGATGAAATAGCGTAGTAGGTTATTTAAAACTAGATAATATGTCCAACATATTTAATAGTAAATCGAACAACGTGATGTGCAGATCTCAACATTGTTCAAGTACACAAACAAACAAGATTGTCCTATTGTATTAATTTACCTGATATCATTGTAATTAATTATATCAAGAGTTTTAAATGACTATTGTCTTCCATCGAATCACAGGACTTGTGTTTGTCAAAACTAGAAAAACAGTCTTGTATGTGATAAGTATTAATTTTATATTAACACATAAACTTTAAAATATTTTATGGTTTTCCCGGTTTTTCTTATAATTGTACAGTTTATTTATATTATATTAAGCGAGTAATTTTAAAAGGCAAAAAATCATAACTTATTTCTGTACACAAATACAAACATTATTTTACGAGAATAAATTTAAATTAACCGCGATAATCTGCTTCGACTCCGGGATACCCAATGCGCTTAGAAATACATTTAATAAGCGGTTGTTGAAATAAGTAACTAAAAACTTATCAACTCTTACTAATTGTTCCCTATATGTTGATGAGCTATGTGACCACATGCTACAGTATGGAGCGACAATTTTTTGTTCACGATTTTTACTAACATAATAAAAAAAAAATATGAGAACGATGTAAACCCTTGAAAAGTTTTCAGACATTCAATAGGCTAGTTTCCATCATCCACAAATTGCAAAACTATTTAGTCCGTCAGTTAGAGTATTGAAAAATAATGGACACGTATTTTTTGTTTTTGTAAATCAATGAATATTGACAAAGATAAAACGCATCAAAACTCAGGAGTGGGGGCTCGTGACGTCACGACCCGCTAAAAATTATGCCAGGGCGTGACGTATTGAGAATTTTAAAAGCGTCGTAACTTCGTCAATTTTGGTTCCCGTAATAAAAGAAAAAATACGGGTCAAATTTAATAATAATCTAATTGACGGACTAATTAGATTTTTTCAGGACACAAGCCTATTACACTATTTTTCTATGACAAATATAAATCTGTGTCCTCTCTTTTTCTAAGATAATGGAGGAGTTCCGTGACATGCCGGCCAGTTTCGGCAACGACCTACCGCCCGAAGGCCTGCGCGGCTTCTTGGTAGCCGGCGACCCGCCGGACGGCTGCACCCCTCTCCCCAAGCCGCCCGCCACAGTGGACAACTTTACTGGGAAGTGGATCGTGCTGCTCGCCAGGTAACATACATACACAACGAGCTGCCACCTGACGGCTGCCTAGCCAGATTAATTAATCAGACTTAATCGCTAGCATCAAATACTTATGTTTATGCAAGTCTTTGGTCCTGAAAACTTAAGAATATCTGTCTTGTACTGCAATTAGTATAAAATGAGGATGTAGAGGTACTCGATAGCAATACATTAGCGGTCGTTTTCTGCTCCTCTGTCGTCTCGTCACACGCATATTTATAGTCATCATAGCTAGCTAGCTTATATTAATGATATTATTATGTACCCAATTAGATAATGAGGAAAAACATATTAAATATCCAACATGCTAAACACCATAATTTTATCTAAGTATACTATGTAATATTATAAAGAGGTACAGTTTGTGAGGTTGTAGGGATTTTGAAAATTCTTTTACCAATAGAAAGCCACGTTATTTGTGTCATACATTAACCCGAAAATACCGACCGACGAAGTGGGTACGGGTCAGCTAGTTTTTTAAGGGTAGTTTTTAAACGAGTAACTATAAATTAAAGTATTAAGTGACAAAAATAATTAATTTACGTTTTAGTATTACTAAGTGAGCGACTGACTGCGAGTGACGAGAAATCAACAGAACAGCAACATACAAACATTCATGTGTGTTACTTAAAATACAAAATGCTAACCTAACCTATCTATCTTTATATTGAAGTCGCCCCGCAAGTTGCCCTCTGTGTATTTTTTATTTGTGATTGCTTTGCTCTTGACTTTAGTCTATTATTTCTAGTCGCTCACTTAGTCATTTTGTCGCACGGCTAGAATTTTAATATCTGAAATGGATTAATCACAACCCATTTTTTGTAAGTTCGTTCTGGATTTTATTATTAATCAATATTTGTCCTTAGATGGGATAATTTTTCGCTTACTCAAATTCATACCGCTCAAGTTATTAAAACAGTATTTCATCATCAGTAGCTAAGTTTTTTTTTATTCGATCGTTTTATAATTCCCCGTTTTTTAATAATCTTAAACTGCCATTGTTTAAAGTGAATGTGGGCTTGGTTTTCATCGCGTTCTCAACAAACAATCATGCATTATTTGTAGAGTACTCTGCATCATGCATCATCTGTTTGGTTACATTAGCACTTAACGGAATGAGGTGGACATTTGCGCTGCACTGACTGCACTAAAACTGTCACTAGAAGTAATCGAAAAGTAGGTGGTATCTATATGTATGAACAATGCACTCCATTCGAGAGGTGTCCCTCCGACGTCACAATAAGCTTGTTGAACCATAACACCCTTTTGTGATATTATAACGATGTTTTTAGTGATATTAACTCCAGTACTCGACAAGCAATGAGCTCATTTCCTTGACAAAGGAACTACAAAGTAACTATGGGCAGTTTGAACTGTAATTTTTTATGAAACCAACTACATATCTAAAGGATTTTCTAAGACCAGTTTTTTGTGACAGTGTAAAAATATGTGAAAATAGTAGAGCGTTATCGGGCAACACGTGGTCTTCGTTTAAAGTTTGATGGCTTACCATGTTGCACCATGTAATGCAAACGGTATGGTTGATAAAGGCTCGCTTGGTTAGCTTAGCTAAAAAAAAAAACTGGTCAAGTGCGACTCGGACTCGCGCACCGAGGGTTCCGTACAAACCTGCAAAAATTGCGGTTTAGGATTTATGACGTATTAAAAAAAAATCCTAGATCTCGTTCGAACCAATTTTCGGTGGAAGTTTACATGGCAATATACTTACATCATATATTTTTTTAGTTTTATCGTTCTCTTATTTTAGAAGTTACAGGAGGGGGGGAGGACACACATTACCACTTTGGAAGAGTCTCTCGCGCAAACTATTTAGTTTAATAAAAAAATATTTTAGAAACCTCAATATCATTTTTGATGACCTATACATAGATACCTACTACCCTACACGTATGGGTTTGAAGAAAAAAAAAAATTAAGTTTCAGTTCTAAGTATGGGGAGCCCCAATATTTATCGTTTTTTTTTTCTAGTTTTGTGTGAAAATCTTAATGCGGTTCACAGAATACAATCTACCTACTTCCCAAGTTTCAACGTCATAGTTCTTATAGTTTCGGAGAAAACGGCTGTGACAGACAGACAGACATGTCTGTGAAAGTTTTAATTGATGAGTTATTTTTTCCTCATTCAGATTCAACTGCAGTTTCGAGGTGAAGGTGCGCAATGCTCAGGCAGCGGGCTACGACTGTGCCATCGTACACAATGTCAACTCCAGTGAGCTCGGTGAGTAGTTTCAGATAGACCTAAGTATCTTCTTTCAAAATGCGCACAGCAAAGTAGTGGAACTCTCTGCCTGCGTCTAGTGCGTAAATTTAGAGTGAACAGGCTACTTCTGGGTAAGCTCGCTTTGTCGTAGACTTTATCTCCGTCATCTCTGACCTAGACTAGAGTCAAGAGCAAACCCATCACAAATCTATACTAATATTATAAAGAGGTAAAATTTGTTTGTAAGTTTGTATGTTTGTAAGTTTGTATGTAGGGGGTAATCTCAGGAACTACTTTCTATTAGAAAAATTCTTTCAGTGTTAGATAGCCCATTTATTGAGGAAGGTTATAGGCTATATATCATCACGCTAAGACAAATAGAACCGGAGCAGTAATGGAGCGGAGCGGAAAATGTGACGCAGACGAAGTTGCGCGAGTCAGCTAGTAAAAAATAAAAATAAACTATTGGCTTACTTGCTAGTTAAAAGTTCAGAATTATAAATCTTCAATGACAAGGTCAGACCTCTGAGTCTGAATCTCGGTGATATCCTAATATATAAAATCCTTTCGTTACTGAGTGAGTGACTGACAACGCACAGCCGAAACTACTGGTCGTATAAAAAGTGAAATTTGGCATGTAGGTTCCATGCACTCCGTAGGCTAGCGTTAAGAGCGTGTATTCCGTCCACTAGCGCCGCCAATCGTTTTTTATTATTTGTGGTAAATTTAAGAAACCGCTCTGTAGTGCACTGAAGAAATGTATTTATTATGTTTTGAGAGTTATGTTTTGTACTTTAGAACATAAATAGTTGCCAAAGTCGATATTTTTGCTAAAAGTGGCCACTTTTAGCAATAATTGCCGTTTTGGCTATTTAGCCATGAGTTATGTATTAAAAATAGCTGTCAAAAAATAATAGATACATTTCTTCAGTGCACTACAGAGCGGTTTTTTATCTACGTGTCTTAAATTTACCACAATTAATAAAAAACGATTGGCGGCGCTAGTGGACGGAATACACACTCTTAATTGCACCTAAAAGCAGCCACGTCAGAAAAGTACAAAAAGAGATTTGAGCATTTTTCTGTCGATTTCTGTCCATGGGTGTCCTTCGGTTGTTTATTGCTCAAACATAAAGTAATCAGAAACTCAATGAATAACGGCAGGACACCATCAATAGAAAAATTGCTCATATTTCTATTTGTACTTTTTTCCGACATGGCTGCTTTTTGCACTACTAGGTCCAACTGTAAATTATGTCTAGGAAGACTCATCCAGTAGTATTCGATAGCAGAACTATGCATAATTGTCAAATACTTATAATAATGTAACATGTATCTTTGTATGTAACTCGAATCGGGCAAATAAAATTTAAATATAAAAAATGCTCATAAAATAAAAACTACTCAGCCAAGCTGAATGAAACTTACGAGACTAAATGGCAAGTATGCCGCATCGAACTAAAAAATAATCACAGATATTGGATCAGAAACCTAGGAGTAAAAATACCCACCAAATTGAGAACCTCCTCCTTTTTGGATGTCGGTTAAAAAGATTTTGATTTATAGTTTCATCATGAACTAGCTGACCCGCGCAACTTCGTCTGCGTCACATTTTCCATTACTGCTCCGATTCTATTTGTCTTAGCGTGATGATATATAGCCTATAGCCTTCCTCGATAAATGGGCTAACACTGAAAGAATTTTTTAAATCGGACCAGTAGTACCTGAGATTAGCGCGTTCAACCAAACAAACAAACAATCAAACAAACAAACAAACTCTACTGCTTTATAATATTAGTATAGATATGGTCATAGTTGCATAACATGACAAAACAAAAATTTCAAAATATATCCAAACAGCTGACCCGCGCAACTTTGTCTGCGTCACAACTTTGTCTGCGTCACATTTTTCATTAATGCTCCGCTCGTATTGCTCGTAGCTTGATGTTAAATGCCTTAAAGGCTATCCGACACTAAAATAATTATTTAACTAGAACCAGTAGTTCCTGAGATAAGCGCGTTCAACCAAACAATATTAATAATAGGTAGACAGTTGAAATTTCAAAAAAATCACAAGTATGTTCTGTTGCCGCTATAACAACAAATCTATACTAATATTATAAAGCAGAAGAGTTTGTTTGTTTATTTGTTTGGTTGAACGCGCTAATCTCGGAAACTACTGGTCCGATTTTAAAAATTCTTTCAGTGTTAGATAGCCCATTCATCGAGGAAGGCTATAGGCTATATCATCACGCTAAGACGAAAGGGAGCGGAGCAGTAAAGGAAAATGTGACGCAGACGACGTTGCGCGGGTCAGCTAGTAATAAAAATAATATAGTACGGAACCCTTCATGTGCGAGTCCCACTGGCACTTGGCCGGTTTTAATAGAGCACTTAAACTAATCATCCTTTCATATTTTGACCCGAGCCCATCCCTGTAAGCTTCCTCGGACAGTAACTGAATTATCTGCGCCACAATAGCATTACTGTGATAAACTTGTTTTCGAGCGGTCGCAGGAGGCGTTTACTCCTAGCAATTTATTTTTATTATATATTCATTAATTTAATTTACAATGGAAATAATCTGTGAAGTGTTTTCGTTCCTAGTAAGTGATTAGTGTTTGTTTTTTCTTTGCGTTGGAGGAAAATATTGCAAAAATGTGTCTGTGTTGTGTTTTGGAAAATCCCGCGTCTTGAGGCCCGATATATGATTTGCAAGTGCTTGAATGTATCAATCCTGCCGTCCTGGGGGGCTAAAAATGCCACTTTAGAAGAATCATAATATGAATCACAACAATCTGTCAAATTTCATTTTCATCTTTATCGCTAAAGCATTAGGCTCAAGGTTGATTGGGAAAATTTGGCAGTGACGTGTAGCGTGAATTGCTTTCTGATTCTGCTAAAATGGCCTTTTGAGACCCGCTGTTTTTTTTTTGTTTTTTTTAATTCAAAGTATTGTAATAATTCCACATAGGCCTAGGCTAGATATGCACTCATAAACGTACGCGTAAGAAGCTTATGCACGGTTCGAATTGCTCGTGACCTTTGGATAAGAACCGAAAAGAATACCACGGTTACTCTTTTAAGAACATATAATATAATTATTTACAATGTTTCGGCGTAAGGTGTGTTTTACCGTGGTATCGGCCACTGCGATACTCTCTCCGTGTTGCCGGTTTTAATCAAATTGTCATTATAAATCCATATTTTCTTTCACTTTAAATTATTTATGAGATTAAAATAGATCAGATATATTTATTCATTTATTTAAGATTTTGTAAATGCGTTCACTCATAATCCAAATTCATTTAATAAACGTAACATCAACGTTTACTTAAAGACAGTCACTTCCTATAGGTACTAGAAAGGTTTAATTAGTTAAACAAAGGTAAATAATCTTGATGTTTTTTTTAATTTATTTTAGAACTCAGTTTAAAAATAAAATACAGTAAAGTAGTACTTAGTTAGTACGTTTTTAAGTAAGTAGTTGTAGTAAAAACAACAATAACGATTACTAAATTAGTAATTACTTAATGCAGAAGTTTATTTATTTAATACATGTTTGTGTAAAAAGTCATTATCAAGATTGTTTTTTTTTTTTTTTGTGATGGGTTTGTTTATCTTTATTTAACCTACCTAAACCTTTCTAGTATAGGAAGTGACCGTCTTTATGTAAACGTTGATGTTCAAAAAGTGCTGGTATACTTTTATTAGGTAAATGGCCTTGGATGGTGTTTTAGCTAGGGAGACGAAGTGGCGCAACAAATTCCGTAGCACTTGCCGATTTTCTTCAAATTCCGTAGCACTTGCCGATTTTCTTCAAATTCCGTAGCACTTGCCGGTTTTCTTCTTCTTATCGTGTGGTCTAACGACACACACCCTAGTGTCAGAGTTTCTAAACCGCCTCAAGAGCCTCTGACGTGACCACTTACCGATGAGTCGTCCAAAATAAAATTCTATCAAACTCAGAACTCTGAACTCTCAAACTCAAGCATTTATTTCAATTAAGTAAGAGGCTTGTGCACGGTTCGAATTGCTTGTTTCCTTTGGAGAAGAACCGAAAAGGACACTACAGTTACTCTTAAAAAAAAAAGGATTTTTTTTTTAGATGTTTCGTCGTAAAGCGTGTTTTACCATGTCACTCTCTGCGAATGGCCTGTTTTAATCAGATTGACGTTTTAAATCTTTATTTTCTTTCACTTTAAATTATTTAAGAGATTAAGGTAGATATAGACAAATTTAAGATTTTGTCAATATGCATGCACTCAAAATCCAAATTCATTTTAGTAAATGTAACATCAATGTTTACATAAAGACAGTCACTTCCTTCCTATACTAGAAAGGTTTAGGTAGTTAAACAAAGGTAAACAATCTTGATGTTTTTAGCTTATTTAATAACTCAGTTTCAAAATAAAATACAACTACTTAAAAACAAATGGAAATACATTTGTTTTTAAGTAGTTGTAGTAAAAACAACAATAACGATTACTAAATTAGTCTTTAGTTAAATTAGTCTTTTAGATTACTAAATTACAGTAGTTTATTTATTTCATACATGTTTGTGTTAAAAGTAATTATCAAGATTGTTTATCTTTATTTAACCTACCTAAACCTTTCTAGTATAGGAAGTGACCGTCTTTATGTAAACTTTGATGTTCAAAAAGTGCTGGTGTATACTTTTATTAGGTAAATGATGACGAAGTGGCGCAACAAATTCCGTAGCACTTGCCGATTTTCTTTTTCTTATCGTGTGGTCTAACGACACACACCCTAGTGTCAGAGTTTCTGAACCGCCTCTGGGGCTTTTGACATGACCACTTGCCTATGAGTCGTCCAAAATAAAATTCTATCAAACTCAAAACTCAAACTCTCAATCCCAAGCATTTTTTTTAAACCGACTTCCCAAAAAGGAGGAGGTTATCAATTCGGTTGAATGTTTTTTTTTATGTTTGTTACCTCATAACTCCGACAATTATGAACCGATTTGAAAAAATCTTTTATCTGAAAGGATACACGTGCAGATTGGTCCCATTTAAATTTTATGAAAATCGGTTACGAACTTTGGATTTTAAATCGAAATAGCTGGAATTCGTCTACTTAGATGATAGTGTTATGTCATCCAAGTAATCGAAATTGCGTATTTTGCTTTTGTGCGATTTTGCAGTGGTGTTGTTAGATGTGGGGTACCACTAAAAAGTGAAAAATTAAAATCTTTTTACAAAAGTAATACAACCGACTTCCAAAAAAAAAACACTACAAACTAAAAAATAACTTTAATTTCGGAAGTCGGTGTCAAAATACGAAGAAACTAATAAAAACACCGACTTCCGAAATTAAAGTTATTTTTTACTTCGTAGTGTTTTTTTTTTTGGAAGTCGGTTGTATTTCAATTTGACCATTTACAGGCACTTTTGAATTGTCAAGGTCGGTCGGTCCAAAAACAAAAAAGATGAAGCTATTTGCACGTTCCAAAGTGTAGATCTCTATGGAGAAGAACGTGCAAGAAACTCCACGGACACTCTTTTTAAAAATAATAAATATCCATGCCTAGGAAGAAAAATAAAGAGTTCAAATACTCCCAGCAAATATTTACACTTAGTACAATAGCACTCAATTAAGATAAAAATAATTTCCCTAGTCGATCTATAAATAGAACGGAAAGATGATAACTTTATCGCCCTGTTTGTAGTGTAAATAATAATTACTAACAAGTTAGGGGCAGATGCCCTTTCTCTAAATGGTTAATAAATATACCGCGTGTATCTGACATCGACGCACAAACGATTTCCATGGGTCCAGGGCATGATTCTGGACACCCTAGACTTAGAATTTTTCGTCGGCTTTTTTCTCATTTTTTTCAAGGGTTTTTTTACTTTAAACTGCTCATAATCGTTATTCTGACCTAACCCAATGAGATTTTTATTAAAAATTAATTAATTAACTACTTTCACTAAAAAGAGCAATCTGAATAATACCACAAATAGAAATCAGCTCAGCTGAGCAGATACCTATTTGTGGTACTCTTGAAAAAAACGAAAAAATGAGAAATAACCGACGAAAAATTCCAACACTGGGGTTGGAATTTTTCAATTTTTTTTTTTATTCTATTTGTGGTTTTATTCAGATTGCTCTTTTTAGTGAAAGTAGTTAATTAATTAATTTTTAATAGTGTGTCCAGTAGTTTTTAGTAGTGTGACAGTGTCCAGTGTCATGCCCTGGGCCCATGGAAATCGTTTGTGCGTCGATGTGTCAGATACACGCGGTATAGGTAAGGAAAAAAAATAACATTGGAACAAAATAAATAACCTTAACATTGATCCGAGGTTCCTGAACGACTCTTAAGATGCTGTCAAGTCAGATCAAGTGATTTGATTGGCTTTTGTTATTTATTTCAGTCGGCCAATCACAACAATCCTGAGATTTTTGAGAATTAGAATCAGCAGATCATGCAGATTTGTCGGAACTTTATTCAAATATGCGTAACCCGCCAATGAGCATTTAATTCTTACTTACAGGCACAATTGCTATGTACCTCCCTTAGTACAACAGGTTATACTTTTGTATCTTTCCTGATACTCCTGTCTGGTCGTATGTTTAAAACTGCATAAAGAAGCATTCATAAGTTCTAACAAGCCCCTAACTTTCAACTTATCTGAACACGGTTAAATTGTAGAAATGTATTTCATACAATGTTAGGATTGCACAATAAAGCGAAACTAATGAAGTTCCAAGCTGCTTCCACTTTCACACAATACGGAAAAAATTACAAAAGAAAGATGAATCAAAATGCATGAATTTATACTAAGAGGCCATGGTAAAATGAAACGTGAAAAGTTAACGCAAAAATATGTGTCATTAACATCACATCCGCGCCGAATTTTTATGCTCATCCTAATTTAAGGGCCATCGTATATCAGTAGACTACAGGGCAGATTTCAAATTATCAAAGTACATTAGATAATACGTATCTAATCGAGATAAAGTATATAAATCGGGGGTAATCCCCATCAATTTTCCATTACTTCGAAGTAATCCCCGTGCATCGGAATTTAAACCTTACTTTTCATCAGGTAAGGTTTAACTTAGTTTAGATTTACATTGATCAAAAAAATCATCGACCGTATCGTCTGCCGATCTGCGAGAATTCAAGTACTGTTACAAAAAAGTCCCGAATACGCAATAGCGATGACACACGCGAAAAAAAAAACGCTAGTAACATTACCGGATACCAATTGAATCTTTACGGTCAATGGTGGCGCTGTACGTCAAGGCCATTTCACACCAAGCTGTCATATTCAATACATCTGCAATAAAATTATAGTTACATAGTCTATTCACAGTATACTCTGACAAGAACCTTATTGCCATTAAATAAAGACGATTGTCATGCAAATGTGTTAAAATAATAGTGGACGGACTGTACTTGATGTTAAGCCGCGTGCCCAAAATCGGAACTAAAACCGCCATCTTGAATTTTCAATACAATTTCCAAATCCAATTTTTGCAAATTTTCACCTAAACTGCCCCCAGACAATGTCATTCAAGCGTCAAAATATCCGCATAGCCCTTTAGTTCTTTATTTCACCACCAGCAAATTCATGTGGTAATTCTACCGCATTGTTTCGTTTCGCAAGTTGTGAATGATGTTTGTTTACCGCCGTTTTTTGCAGAGACTATGTCGGCGAAAAACTCTGAGGGCATAGAGATTCCATCAGTGTTCGTGAGCGACCTCGCGGGACTCATACTGGCCGACGAATACTTGTATACAAGCGGGTGAGTCAAAGATACATAGTGTATGTATACAATGATCGTTGTGACGTATTTCACTTGTAATGAAATATAGTGATATAGACTGTCGATGATAGTGATTTTAGTGTTGTGTCTGTTTTTGTGAGCGCGTGGTTTCGTTTGGTCGTGATGCAAAGTTGTGTTGGTAAGCGATTTAATTTTATTGTGCAATTTCTGATTTTCAATAAAAAGGATTTTTTGGTAGCTTCATTGTTATTTATTTTTTTAGATTAAATAATAGTTTAGATTCTAACTTGATCTACAAAGATATTTACTGTAAAAAACAGGAAAAAAAATGTACAAAATCAAAAAACTTTGGCAGCAATTGAATTACTATTATAAAAGCGCAGCAATAGCTGTTTTTATGATATTATTTCCTTAATAATAATAATTTCCTTAATTATAATAATAATGTTATAAAAGTTCGTAATTAAAAAGTTTCCAGTAAGTATTCATCAATTTTATTTATGTTATCAAATTATTGTTTTTTTATTTAAATAGATTTGCTATCCCAGTTTTGAAGCTTGAAAAATGTGTGTGTGTCATACTTTATGAAATGTTTTTTTTTTACTTTTTTAAAGAAAGTTGTATCACCAACAAAATATTTTGTAAAAAATATTAAAAACTACACTTTACCCCCTTTTTCTATATTTCAATTCTTTTTTTGTTTCAGTTTCTATATAATGGTGAACGGCGACCTCCCGTTCAACATCAACACACACCTACTGCTGCCGTTCGCGATTGTTGTGGTGCTGTGTCTACTCGTCATACTTGTGTTTATGGTATGTATGCACTCGGTAATTAAGATCACCTTTATAATGAAGTAGTAGAAAAGCATAGAATGTTGTACAAAAATATCATGATCTTAATAACAAATGCCCAACGTATTAGGCAGAGGATAAAATATAAGAGTTCCCTGTCTTTTCGGCCAATTTTTATTCAAAAGTCAAAACTTTTACTACAATAAGGCTCTCTAAAACTCTACTGTCCCTTCAGAAAGGTAAATTTTTATGGAGAAGAAACTCCATAGTTACTCCTTTCAAATGTTTGTCTGGTATACAAAAATGCTGTTAATATATGTGAGGACCATTCATCTAGAGTATGCAGAGGTAGACTTATTCATTTTCTAAATAAGTACTCATGGTACTCACATATTTACAAATATTGGAAGCATTAATCGGCAGTGAACAGAAAAATAAAACACAATAATTGAAACAGTACTACATAAACCAACCAGTTTGTTTACACCCACCCTACACCCTTGATTGTCGTATGTAGCAGGACCAGCATTTTTCCAAGCATTCTTATCCTGAATGTAATCTTCTAATTTTTTATAATATATGCATATTTACAAAGTGCACTTTAAATATAGGCTTTAAATTTTCTTTCATTTACTTCTATGTTATGCATTTTATTGTAACATTTAACACAATACCCCTATCCCTTGAAAGATGTGTGTACTTTACCTAATCTATAAAAGGGATGATCTAAGTAATATTTCTGTCTAGCATTAATATTATGTCTATCTCTAGTTTGACAAAAAATATGTTTGTTAATTGGCAAGGGACTGTCATAATATTAATCTTTTCAAAAAGTTATCTTAGAGAATCGCGGCGACGCAGATTATGAAGAACTCTGACAGCCCTCTTTTTGTAAAATAAATTTGGATTCAATGTCAGCAGCCCTACCCCATAGCAAAATACCGAATGACATAATGCTGTGGAAGTAGTTAAAATAGACCAAACGTGCGGATTAATTTTGCAATATTGGTCTGCCGCTTGCGAAGTCAAAAAATTAAATCGCTAACCTTACCGATAAATTAATTTGTAAACTGCTCATTTTTAACGACACATCATAGCTTATCATTCCACTTTCAGATAGTGAAATGCATAAAGGACCGTCGGCGCGCGCGTCGCCACCGGCTGCCCAGCCGCGCTCTGAAGAAGATCCCCACCTGCAAGTTCAGCAAGGGCGACCCCTACGACACCTGCGCCATCTGCCTCGACGACTACCAGGAGGGGGAGCGCCTGAGGGTGCTGCCCTGTGCACACGGTGAGTGAACACTACTAGTAGTACTCACTACGACACTGCCCAGCCGCGCTCTAAAGATAATCCCCACCTGCAAGTTTAGCAAGGGTGACGTCAGCCATACGGCCTAAAGCCTCCACACAATGCGTGTCCTTAAGTCAGGCGTTGCCGTTCAGCCCGGCACAGACAGGCTAGTAAGATGTAGCGCGTGATTAGATTTCCCGGAAACGCTTTAGATAAGTTTTGCCAGCAGTAGCGCCATCTTGCGTTACAAATTCGTGTTTTTACGTTATACATATATAAACACGTTCCTG
Source organism: Ceramica pisi (assembly GCA_963859965.1). Classification (NCBI taxonomy): domain Eukaryota; kingdom Metazoa; phylum Arthropoda; class Insecta; order Lepidoptera; family Noctuidae; genus Ceramica; species Ceramica pisi. Next base: position 5,469,782 of record OY982530.1, read on the forward strand.
TTAGGAAAACGTGCCGAGCGTGGACAGTGCCACTTCGAACCTTTTATGGTATAAAAACTAAACTGCTGCCACATATAGTTCCTACACACTCCCTATCGGCAAAGGCTGATTTCCACTAAACGGAACGGATTCTACAATTCATTAATGCGATATTAAATCATGTACACAGCATTTATATTATAATTACCAAGCCGCGCTCAACGGCTCGACAGCGTTTTCCACGACACGCGATCGTAGCCGAAAGTATGCTGCGACGCGCGATCGGCTCCGTTCGCCTAACGTCGTATCCGATCGGAATCGAATCCTTTCCGCTGTCGTCGCGTAGGCTTAGAAACACGGTAGAAATGAAACTATTTGACTAGGCGCAGAAACGGATACGTTCGCAAGCGACGGTATGGAGCTGATCGTATGCGTCGATATCTTGCCGGACGGGATCGGCTGTCACCGCATCCGTTCGTATCCTTTCCTATTAAATGCGATGCGAGCCGTTTGCTCGAAATCACCCTAATGGCAAATAAAAAATAGTTAAGATTAGAATGATGCATTTCACACAAATGCTTTATCTATCTAGTCTAGTATATAAAAATGTAGTGTAATAGTGTTGTATCGAAGTCCTCCGATGCGGCTTGACCGATTTTTACGTTTTTTTTTGGAACGAAGTTCCTTATCGCGCGTTGCGAAAGGGGACTAGACGGAAAAAATTCAGACGAAAAGTTGTAACGAAACTTTTTGCTATAGTAAGCTATTGTAAGCCGTGCGGCGTGCGCATGTTTCTCTGTCTGTCTCTCTCTCTCTCTCTCTTATAGAAAGCAAGCCAGTATTAAAATTCGTTAGTCAAAGTAAGAAGTCAAAGTCAGAAGTCAAAGTCAGAAGTCAAAGTCAGAAGTCAAAGTCAGAAGTCAAAGTCAGAAGTCAAAGTTAGATGTCAAAGTCAGAAGTCAAAGTTAGATGTCAAAGTCAGAAGTCAAAGTCAAAGTCAGAAGTCAAAGTCAGAAGACAAGTCAAAGTCAGAAGTCAAAGTCAGAAGTCAAAGTCAGAAGTCAAAGTCAGAAGTCAAAGTCAGAAGTCAAAGTCAGAAGTCAAAGTCAGAAGTCAAAGTCAGAAGTCAAAGTCAGAAGTCAAAGTCAGAAGTCAAAGTCAGAAGTCAAAGTCAGAAGTCAAAGTCAGAAGTCAAAGTCAGAAGTCAAAGTCAGAAGTCAAAGTCAGAAGTCAAAGTCAGAAGTCAAAGTCAGAAGTCAAAGTCAGAAGTCAAAGTCAGAAGTCAAAGTCAGAAGTCAGAAGTCAAAGTCAGAAGTCAAAGTCAGAAGTCAAATTTAGAAGTCAGAAGTCAAAGTCGGAAGTCAAAGTCAGAAGTCAAATTTAGAAGTCAGAAGTCAAAGTCAGAAGTCAAGTCAGTAGTCAAAGTCAGAATCGAAATTCATAGGATATTAGATACTAATGTGTTTTTGTTGAGTGTATACAGGTTTTTTGTACATAATAAATAAAAAGAACTTCGTTCCATCCGGGTGTCCCTTGACACCTCTCAAGTTTTTTTGTATATTTTTTTGGTCTAAGAACAGGTTGATAAGATAAGATAATTATTTATTTGCCTTAAACATGGTATGCAGTTGTTATAGTCAGGTACACATGTTTAGCTATACAGAATATGTACTTATTTTTTTCTCATATATAATTGTGTAATTCGGCAGCGTACCACGCGGTGTGCATTGACCCGTGGCTGACGCAGAACAAGCGCGTGTGCCCCGTGTGCAAGCGGCGCGTGTTCGCGGCCGGCGAGCGGCGCCGCCTGCACTCCGACTCCGACTCCACGGACACGGAGCCGCTGCTCAATGATAACAATGCCACGCAGGTAATGCATCAATTACATATATGGCTAATTAGCTGACCTGCGCAACTTCGTCTGCGTCACATTTCCCTGTAATGCTCCGCTCCTAATTGTCTTAGCGTGATGATATATAGCCTATAGTCTTCCTCGATAAATGGGCTATCTAACACTGAAAGAATTTTTCAAATCGGATCAGTAGTTCCTAGAGATTAGCGCGTTCAACCAAACAAACAAACTCTGCTTCTGCTTTATAATATTAGTATGGATAAATAGAACACCGTTACATCATCATCATCATCATCAACAGTGACACAATGCATCGTCATTCAGAGGGCTAAGTGTGAGTTTGGTATCAACTGGTGTCACAAACAATTATGGCGGCCGATTGGTCTTACTGGTGACCAGTAAGACCAATCGGCCGCCATAAGTGACCAGAACAACCATTTGTGTTCACACGACGATCTAAACCGTGACGTGATGTTCCAGGGCGGCACGTTCGAGGAGCAGCGAGAGAACCCGTTCGCGCGCGCCGCCAGGTTCATGTCGCGCCTGCGCGCCGCCACCGGGAGCGCTGAGGTAACACTTCTTTGTCAATCCGTCAGCGGGTCTCAAGAGACCACTTTAGGCACTTATCTCACCGCCGGCGAACAACAAGCAGCAAGTAAAGCTTGAAACGAGTAGTAGTGAGTAGTTTCGATCAGAGTGTCTATGGAGTTTCTTGCACGTTCTTCTCCACAGGATCTACTCTTGGCAAGTGCAACTGTCGCTCTGGAGACGGGGTCGGTGGGTGTGTTATGTTGCAGAACAACCTGCTGTTCTTGTCGCTAGCGCGGCAGGATTAGCTTCATCTATTTGACTGACAGACCTTGACTATTCAAAAGTGCCTGTAACTGGTCTATTTGAAATAAAGGATTTTGCCTTCTATCCAACTGGCGGCGAAATCCTAAATCACGCAAGCAGAGTTTACCATCCGATTTGAACTTAAACATCCGCCCGAATATGAACTATCGGGCAGTAGTTCCCTAGGCACAACAACCGCCAGGGCGGAGGATCCCCCTTTTTCAATGGGGGTTTGCGTGACTTTACCGCATATCCCCCAAAGTTTTGACGCTAAGCTTCAAGCGAGTGCTTTTGTGCGATTACTTGCACCACTCGCTCCGGCCCGCACTACAGGTAGGAATTACCGCTGGTTGGTGAGTTCTGACCGCCAAGCGAGTGTCGCAGAGCGAGTACAATCTTTGATAGCTGTTATCGCTGCGACAAAGGTGGTAAGAGCCCGCTCGCCGCAGTGTGAACAGCCAGCTATCGACTATGAATGTATGTGTCTCTTTTACTCACACCAGATCTAGGGCTTATGTCCCTTTCCTCAGCGAGAAAATAGTCGAAAGCTAATCGCTTCCTAGTCCGCGGTGAGACAAGTGCCTTTGTATAATCAGCCAGCACATCAAGCTACTCCAAACTGTCAAATTTTCCCAATCAACCTTGAACCTAATGCTTTAGCGATAAAGACGAAAATGAAATTTGACAGATTGTTATATTTTTCATTATGATCGTAATGTAATTCTACTAAAATAGCCTTTTTAGACCCGTAGGATCAAATTACGGACTTTAAATCTAATTCCGCTGTGATTTTTTAAAGTGTGGGCCGAATTTGAAACTATGAGGAATATCGAAAATTTTCTCGAGCCCATTATCATCTTCCTGCCCTTATCCCATGTTACTTGGGGTCGGCGCAACACGTTTTTTTTCTTCCACTCAGCCTTATCAGCCGTCAAAATTTCACTAACTACCTTTTCTTTCATATCGCTCCTCACACAATCTTTTCTTTAGATTCTCGAGCCCGATTTTTATTAAAAGTAAAACTGCATCATTGGATTTTTGTAAAATCAATGTTCCTACCCGGGAATCGAACTGGTTGATTTTGAAAATAAAAATAAAACACAACCTGTATTGTTGACCATTCGAAAGTGTAGCTCATTCGAAAGTGTATCAAATTCTGAGAAGTAATAACACATGGCAAACTGAAGGAAAGCTCACATTTTTAACAAATTAGTTTTAAACATTCTGACTAAACCGTAAGTGATATTTTTTTTACAACCCAATAATGCATGTAGATTCCGATGTTGATAAAAATAAAAAACTACATCAACGATTTTTGAAAAATATATATATTTTTTTTTAATACAAAATTATTTTGTTAAATAAACAGGTCTTTCTTTTAGTTTGCCATGTGTTATTACTTTCCAGAATTTGATCCATATTAGCTACACTTTCGAATGGTGTAATAATATAGGGTGTTTTTTTTTAATTAAGCGGTTCGATTTCAGGGTACTCATAACGATTTTACAAAATTCCAATGATGCAGTTTTGCTTTTCAAATCAGGCTTGAGACTCCTTTCAGCGTTTTTCGATATATCTCTTAGTTTCGGATTTGGTCCTGAAGGCACACTTCAAAAATTCACCCTGCATAGCTTTGATTTCAGTTAATTTCAGTGAGAATACTTCAAAATCCATATCATCTTGTTACAGGTAGCAGCGCCTACAGAAGACAATGACGAGACGAGTAATGTTAATGACGATACGTGAGTTTCTTTGGTTTATTCTTACTTTACCCACGTAGGCACGGGGTGTGATACAGAAAATCGAGAAAGGGAAAGTTTTCACAAAAGTAAATTCTTTCTTTCTTCTTTTTTCTACTGTCTTTTTTCTTTTTTTCCTCTTTCTCCCTTTTTCATTAAAAAAAATCGTTGCCCCATATCAGGAATTTCTCCTGTATCGTGGGTGCGTTCACAAGTATACAATAGTACATTGCAGCAGCGGCCAGCAAAAGAGGCATTGATGGACGACGTGTAAATGTGGGCCGAGGCGTAGCTGAGGCACACATACGTAAGTCCATCAACGCCTAGTTGTGGCCAAGACTTGTATAGTACTTTTCTAAAAAAATGCGAGGAAATTAAAATTCAAATCGTTTCAAAATCAATGTTGAACAACCAGCTACAGTAATAATTTCCGCGTAAAAGTGTTTATTTTTTTAAATTACACGAAAGATATGTTTATAGTTTACTATGTAATTTATTTGGCAGTAAAACACGAAAGATATGGATTTTCATACAAATTTTGCCGGTCATACATGCTTGGAAATTTGAGCATTATTTTGACAACCTTCTTCAAGATAATTCGAAATTGCTGTACTGGCCAAATACATGCGAGCAGCGGCCGACAAAAGTTGTATGTAAATGCATATCTGTCGTGGTTTAACGGCCTAATCTATTGTCTATATAAAAATGAAACCCGTTTTCCTTGGTCACGGCGTCACGCGTGAATGGCTGGACCGATTTCAGTAATTCTTTTTTTGTTGTATTTGTTATTATTAGGAGAAGGTTCTTACGGAAAAAAAATATTAAGAAAATCTCTCAGAAATATTGAAAAATATACATTTAATTTTGCATATTTAAGAAAACGCGTGTAACGAATGTCAATGTCATTCACAGCCATAGACTATATTGAAAGAGCATTGTTTGTTCGGAAACGTGGTTACTTAATTAAATTCTAATTAATTTTTGAAAATAACTCGCCACGGAATAGTTAGTATAGATAAATATTTTTAAATGATAGGTCAGCTATACAAAATAAAGTATATTTTTAATTCTGCGCATTATTTGAAAAAAGTACTATACTAGTCTTGGCCACAACTAGGCATTGATGGACTAACGAATGTGCGCCTCTACTTCGCCTCGGCCCATATTTACACGTTCGTCCATCAATGCTTCTTTTGCTGGCCGCTGCAGTAATGTACTATAATTGAAATCGTAACGTAATCGCTTCGCCTCGGGACAAGCGACACCTAGCCGCAAGCCAGGCAATAGCTAACCATAACAGCAGAGTAGAAGTACCGGAGGTGCTGTGATCCGCCTTGGCTACGTGCTGTTTGACGGCAAGCCGAGAGGCAATAAATACGGTTACGATCCGTTTCCGAATAGATGTGTGCTGTGTCCTTTAGACAAATCTACAAGGAGGGTGCAGTGTTGGCTTGCTTCGTCGGAGGTTCGTAGACGTGATTATGTTTTTGTTCGTCAGCGTGGAGGCAGGCGACACAGAACCGCTGCTGGGCGGCGCGCCGCCGCCGGTGGCTACAGTGGGCGTGACGTCAGAGCGCCGCCCGCGCCGCCCCCGCCGCCCGCGCTCGGCCAGCGCGCACGCCGCCCGCTCGGAGCCCGCGCCGCCGCCGCTCATGATCTCCGACTCGCACTCGATCAACACGGAGACGCAAGGGGAGATCGGTAAGTCTGTTTTATACGAACACTAGCTGACCCGCGCAACTTCGTCTGCGTCACATTTTCTATTACTGCTCCGCTCCTATTTGCCTTAGCGTGATGATATATAACCTTCCTCGATAAAATGGCTATCTAACCCTGAAAGAATTTTTCAAATCGGACCAGTAGTTCCTGAGATTAGCGCGTTCAACCAAACAAACAAACTCTTCTGCTTTATAATATTAGTATAGATCTACAGCTATAAAAGTATCACTTTAGCAGCACATCAAGCTATTCGAAATCGTCAAATTTTCCTAATCATTCTTGAAACTAAGAAGCTCGTGGCTAAATAACAACAGCCGCACGGGTCGATCTTCAAGGTTAAGCAACGCTTGCCAAGGTTGGTTTGCGGATGGGTGACCATCTTAACATATCGAGTTTCCTCCTTGCCTCGGAAAGCACGTTATGCCGTTGGTTCCGGCTGTCATTTGTAGATATTTGGCAGTCGTTACGGATTGTCAGAAGGTAGTAAATCTGACTCTAGTCTTGCCAAGAAATACCGTGTTACCCAGTTAATGGGTTGTAGAGGTCTGCTAGGCAGCCGCTCCACGTAAAATGCTGGTCTTCAGCTGAAAATAAAAAAAAAATCAAAATTCAAGCATTTATTTCAATTAAGTAAACCGTTTACAGGCACTTTTGAATTGTCAAGGTCGGTCGGTCCAAAAAGTTGAAGCTATTTGCACGTTCCAAAGCGTAGACCTCTATGGAGAAGAACGTGCAAGAAACTCCACGGACACTTTTAAAAATGATAAATTTTTACAAAGATTTATTTACAGCGGGTTGAAATTATACATACATGTGAGAACGATGGTAAAAGACGAGCAGGATCCGGTTTGACTGGAAGCCGACCAAAATGTAGTTGGGAAAAGGCTAGGCAGATGATGATTCTTGAACCTAATGATATAGCAATAAAGATGAAAATGAGGTTTGGCAAATTCTTCATGTTCAACATAGCCATATCAGCCGAGAGACGTCCACTGGACACAGGCCACCCCAAGCGTCGCCACAACGACCGCTCCTGTGCGTCTCACATCCGCGACCTTCACCAGGTCATCGGTCCAACTTGTGAGAGACCTTCTAACGTTGCGTCTTCCGGTACCTACGACAGATTAGGATTTGATGAAGATTAGATAAACGGTTTAACAGATACTTGTGTGGTTTATATTATGATCCAAGTTTATGATTCTACTAAAGTAGCCTTCTTAGTCCCGCTTCACGGATACTGTGAATAAGTATCCATCATACATAGTCAGTCGTGCTAAGCCCGACTTCAAACGCTTCTTCTTTGTGTCGATACGACATCGAGATTGTATTGCCTCAATAATCAATATTTATTATCTAAATAGTTTATCCATGGTCCATTTTTGCACTTGATTACTATCAAGCTAATTTTTCGTGAGTAGCTTCATTTTGGTGAGACGCCAAAAATTTCCTGTACGAAACTCGATTGTGGTAGCTAACAGAGGTAGCAAGAATAAAATATGTCGATTTGATGATTTTCAAAAAATTTTTATTATCTGTTTTTTTTTTTTGGAAAATCTCAAGATGATTCTAAATCTTTAAAAAAAATGTCCTACAACTTGTATCGATAATGTACAGGAAATTGTTAGACGTCTCATCAAAATGAAGTACTCACAGAAAATTAGCTTGATAGTAATCAAGTGCAAAAATGGACCATGGATCCTGGACTTATTACCTAAAATTATACTTAAAATATAATACTAACAAGTGAAAATAGAATAAAAATTGCTCGAAAAACAAACGAAATATCTGTCCCTCTCGCGAAAATGCTATTTTCTATGGCAGCTGTAAAGGCATCATGGACTTTGACGTCAAAATCCATATCTGACTTCTCTTTCTAATCTTTGAAGCTTTATAACTTCACTGATGAAGGTATTTAAAAATAATCTCAGGGTGGTTTACTAGAGCTAATAACTATTTCATTTTGTGAATGAAAAAGTCGCGTGCATATTTCCTATTCCACAGCATGACCTACAGCTGTCCAACTGCAGTACCAGCTGTACTACCTTTTACAAAGTTGTTGATAAAAAAAATCCCTTGTCGTCAGCTACATTATCATCCATCCAGAGTATCATAAAAACATAGGTATTTCTACTCCTGTATCACTTTGAAATTATTATCAGTGAAGAATTGTGTTCTTATTACTTTATTTATTTAGATAAACTTTATGCAAATAGGTATACATAGTCTAACTTAGTGCAAGAAGGCATTACATCGCTAACCTGCCTTTTACAATAAAACTTTCTAATTTAAGAGGCAAAAAGTCTAAAAAGACAATTTGGGTACTTCATTCATCTGCCTAGCCTTTTCCCAACTACATTAGGGTTGGATTTAGCTGAGTACCAGTATTTTATACGGAGCGGCTGCCTACCAGACCTCCACAACCCATTAACTGGGTAAACACGGTACTTCATGGAAAGACTACTGGAGTCAGATTAACTGGCTTCTGAATATCCGTAACGACTGCCAAAGATCTACAAATGACAGCCGGGACTAACGGCTTAACGCGCTTTCCGAGGCACAGGAAACTCGATATGTTGAGATGGTCACCCATCCACAGACCAACCTTGGCAAGCGTTGCTTAACCTTGAAGATCGACCAGTGCGGCTTTTTATTATATAGCCACGAGTTCCTCGGGTATTATTTGGGTGTTTAATTTGGGTACTTCATTCGCTTACCTAAAGCAGAGTTACTCTATTACACTGCCCGGTAGTAAGGGAGTTAGGGAGCTAAGTAGACCAGGCCGCTTCGGTCGACCTAATAAGGGTCCCTAACTCTTATTACACCATCCTAAATTGGAACTTAGTGACTTTAGTGTAATAAGCTCTAAGTCCCTCACTACACATACACCCTGTTTGCAGTAATGCAAAACCAGAAGTAACTTACCCAACATGTATTCGTGTCTCAGGCGTAGCAGCACTACCCGCGCAGCAATCATCCTCCACGCCACACCACATGGACTTATGAACGTCTGACTGACTGTTCTGAAGGTCTGCCCGTCGCCTGTACCGTCTGCCCGTCTGCCCGTCTGACTGCAGCGAGTGAGCGCTCCCTCCGCGACGCTCTGCGCCCGCCCACTGTATGTACCTTTATCGTGTGTTCATTTGAGCCCTAGCGCCTATACGTAACATATGTTTCTGTTTGACCTGATTGATGTATCTTAGAACTATAGCCCCCGTCACGAGAAGCTAAACATTCTGTAAGTAAAGAATTTCTACTAAGTTACGTAGCGACAGCAAATAATCCCAAATTCAAGCAAATCAAAGTAACATGTGTGTAATATATGAAACAAACGAGCAATATCACTCGATCAGGTTATATTTTATCGATATAAAGCGCTGGCGTCTAATGTTTTATGGTACTGGAACGCGTCTGACTCATGGAACAAACATTTGAAACAATTGAATGTTTTTTACAAAATTTATATCTTCTCGTGGCGGGGACTATATTTTGATATAAGTTTTTTAGCTAAATTGTCTATGAAAATATCGATACTTTTGTGATTGAAAATGTCGATTAAGTATCGATTCAATCGAGATCATTTTGAGCGATGACTGGGCGAGCGAACAAAGGAATTAGATGTTCGTATTTTGATTATTGTTTATTTAAAGTGCTGTCAAAACTGCTTAGAACACTTTGTATCTTGACAGCTTCCGTGCTATCCACTCAAATGTGACTATGTTAGAAAATGTTATTGGAATTAAATAAACTAATTATTCAGGTTATATCGTCAATTTAATTAATCCGTTATGAATAGATTTAAAATCTTACACAAAGTTTATAGAAACGAGGTGAAAGCACATAGGCAAGTTGCAATGTAATAGAGTCAGCATGTTAAAGAAATAAGTACTTGATTGGCTTAAAAGCCTTATGTCTGTTAAAATTGTATCAAAACTAACCTTATCAAGACTGGAACTTATCCTGTACTATTTTCACTATCCACGGACTGACAGAGGAGTTCATATCACAAACAATGTTCTTCTGAATATGCTAGATGTTGATTAGAGTATGGCTGAATTATATAGGGCCTTATTCATAAAAAAAATGTTACCATATGATTAATTTAAATACTTAAAACAAATTCTGAATTCAAATTTTGTATGATTTGAATTTATAATCTGCAAAAAAATATTATAAACTAATCATATGGTTAGATTTATTTTGTATTTAAAAATTAATTAATATCGTTTTTTCAGTCGCTATTTTTAAAGATCGACATTCATTTTTGAAGATTTGTAACACAGTAAGACCACAAAAGAATCTTTGTTGAAAGATTCGATTTGCTTGCTATGTGACAAAAGCTCAAAAAATTACGTTGTAATACTGCGGAAGTTAATTTTTCTATAGGATTTATCGTTTTAGCATCGCTATAGCGGTCACTAACCCACTTACGCTTCATGTACTTTTTTAGAAACGGAAATAAAGGCATTAAACCGTACTGAATACATATCTACCACGATCTTCAACATTTCTATTGAAAACCCATACATACCACTTTACGGCCTTAAACACACGGCGGTTTTTAACGCGCCGACGACGCGCACATGACGCTCACTAACGCACTTCAAACGCAGACAGTACTGCCTTTTGCTGGTCATCTACAGCGCCGTGTACATAAGCTCTTATAGTTGGGGTCCTACAAAAAGTTACTAGTCAAGGGCCAATGACCACTATTACCATTCTAAAACGACACAACTATAGTTAAAAGTACCTCATGCATTGAAAAACTCGAGCAAATTACTAATTTATAAAAGCACTTCAAATAGGGAATCGGGGGTAAATTATTAAGGTGCAATAACAACTTGAGTATTTCTTTCCTAAAATCCATATTAATAAAACATTATTAAAATAGTATCTGACTTATTAATGTGGATTTAGTTTTAATAAAATTATGTTACTATTTATCGATGCTAAATAATAAAACTATACGAAAATCATTGTAGATAGATTTGGAGTCAGTTATTAAAAATATAAGATCATAATTTAAATAACAAGATGGTAGCTATTTAATTTGTTTTCAATTTGGTACTTTCCTGAAAAAAATCTATTTAGTCCGTCAGATAGATTTCCAAAAACATTTTGGACACGATTTTTTTTATTTTTACACTTTATATAAAATGTTAGTGTAAATGTAAATGTAGTTTTCAACGCACTGTGCGTTGAAAACTCGCGTGACATCACTTTTTGTATACTTTTTGAAATGCGACGTCACCAGCCCACTCTTGAACTTTTATGCGCTTTATCTTTATCGATTTGAAATGCCAAAAATACGTGTCCAATAACTCTTGCAAATCTAACGGAGGGACTCAATAGTTTTTTTTGCCTAGGAAAGTACTCAATTCAGTGAAGTCTCGAAATTATTTATGTTTAATCTGTCTTAATAAAAACTGTGAAATGTTACTACAAAAAATCGATTAAAAAAAGCTTTCTAACAAGGTTTTAATAAATTGATTCAAACATGACGAGATTTTGTTAACTTTTACTATTTCATGAAATTTATCTAAGATTTTCGTTCTAACATTTCGCAGTTTCCCAGAAATAATTTAAATTCCAAGATGGGTTGTGAGTCGAGCCGTTTACAATTCATCTAAATCCCACTTAGTTATCAACTTATTATGTATTTTAAGATAGTTATCTTACGGTAGACATTTTGTAAGTAAGTTAACGTTAAATTTTAGTGATTACGGTTATATTTAGAACGTTTTTATTATTACTCGTTAATTCATAACACGGAATCCTCTGTTCTGAACTAAAATGTGAACTTTCAATGCGCTTAGTTTGTGTAAAGTCCCGCAAAACTCCGTTGAAAAGGGGGGATCCTTCGACCAGACGTGCTTTGTGTCCGGTGGGCAACTGCGCAATGGTTGATATTTAAGCTGTTGTACATATACAACAGCTTAAATATACACACACACACACACAATATGTTGTGTTCAGCAGAAATCAATTGCCCTTGCCCCACTATATATTTTTCGGGGTCGACTTCCAGAACCGGATGTAGGCGCGTGTACCTGTGTTTTACATGAACTCCCTATCTGATCTCCAGAAGGCATAAAAAAGTAAGCAATCCAAATGTTTGATAATTATATTGTCACTTTCTACATCCTATATTATCCTGGTGGTTATATTGTCGGACTATAAAAGTAGGTGTACACTTTGGGTCGTTACTTCCTGCTTTAAGCGTTTATCCACTTTTTAATGGATTGTTTTGCAAACTTTAAAATAGATTGACTATCAGCATTAAAATGTTTTATTTTAGTTCAGTACCGAGGAGCAAACACACATTGTATCTGTTAAGATAAATAAATCAGTTTGTATATAGGATCAATTGGACTGTAGGCATCGCCATAATATTGTGACTAAACACCGACTAACTCTTCATTAATTAATTCTTGTGATAATACATAAATATGTTGACGTAGACTACTTCTGCATGATAATTTGTGGAATCTTTGAGATAAAGTTAACAAAATGATGTGTCTTTTGTGGCGCTCAACTCGAGTCTGAAATATCACGTTTCTGTCACGGTTTGTGAAGTGCGGCAGGTATAAATGAGTTTTGAGAATGTCAAGTAGCTATTTCTCAACTCCTTTTGAGCCACGCAAATATAGGTAGGCAACGCAACTGACCGTAGATTGTTTACATTATCTGAAAGTTCAATAGACGAGAAGTTGAAATACATATTCTGGCAAAATGTATGTTGTGTCAAAATCAATGATAAATTCAAAGAAAAAAGATTGCGTCAATGTAGCTTTAAAAAATTTTAGTTAAAAAACAAGCTATCCCCCTCAAACACAATTTTCAATAACCGAATTTGTAGAAATGTAATTTGTTCAAGCGTTTAGTTACTTAATTATTTTAGTAGGTTTACTATGTCTAGAACAAATGCTTTGACTCGAAAAATAATTGTGTTTGTAAATATTTAAAATCTTACCTAAGTTAATTTGTAATGGAACATAATCTTTTCGTATAAAGGATAGCTTGTTGGTTTTATTTACAACTTTTGAAATGCTTTATTACTTGTGATATATTTGTATGATTAAGAACGGTCGGCGAATTGAACTTTGATTTTAAGTTGTGTATGTACGCTGAATTTGTGGTCAGTGACCGCTAAACTGATTCGCAAGTTAAGAAATAAAGCCAAAGGAAATATTGAAACGATTTTTATTTAGAAGCACCTCATTCTCCGCGTGATAAGAGACCCAATTAGGCCTATAGTGTCTACAAAAACTTATTGACGATAATGTTTAAAACTTTTTTGACAAATCAGCATGTCTAATAATACACACTTCTGACCCCTTGATCCCACAATCAGATATACATTGACCTGAACACACGAGTAATATAGGTACAAAACAAAAAATAATTACCTACCCAGCATACAATGTTTAAATCAATTCAATAATAACAGATGAGACAATATTATCTTTACATATTGCGTCCGGTGATGTTTAAATAAATAAATTCGTAGTGAATCGTGTGACACGGAAAGAAAAAATCGTCCATAGTTAAGTCATTATTCATACAGTCGTTTGTTTAAGGCCCCGTGCACGAAATCAGCTCATTTCGAACAATTTAGATCACTACTTGTGTGAAAAGCAAGAAGAATTAGAACCTTTGTTTTTGTTATTATAAGAGACGAGTTCTTGTTCTTTTACATGGCTTGATTTAATTTTTAAAATAATGTATATAATAATGGCAATCACCCATATTCCAACCCCCTTTTCCGCAAAAGTAACGAGCGAGTGATGGTTTGACTTCGTTGGACAACCAAACTACAAAATATTGTGCACATTAAAAATTATTTATAACATCATTATATAGTCTACTTTTACATGGATTGAAAACATTATTGAAATCAATACGAATTAAAGCAGAAAAAAATGTTGAAAAACGAAAGTTTTGAGAAAACGTTTAGACAAATAAGTATTTTTTACTATACTAAACAAACACTTTTAGGAAAATTTAAAAATTACACATAAATCTTAAGTTAACCTTTTAATAAAATCTAAATTTTATTATATCAAAAATCAATAACTTCATTTCGTAAATGATAGGCAAAGTGAACTATATTATCGACCGCGCGAACCCGATCGCGTCAGTAACGACCGGGCTCTCCCAGCGTGAACACGTATCACTTTGCTTCGCAGGCGCTCGCGAGTTTTGCGTAAATATTATTCTGAGATTGTACGCCGACTACCACATTTTGATCCAGTAAGTATTAATTTTGATGTTAAGTATTTTTGCTTGTTTTTAAGATTGTAAAATGTATTTCGTCTTCAAGCCTAATATTATGGAGGTAACGTTTCATTGTTTGTTTGTATGTTTGTAAGTTTTTTAGTTTGATATCTGTAATTTTTTGCAGATAATGGGTCCAAAAAGGTCGAATTACGAATGCGTAACTAAAAAAAAAAGGAAACAAAACTCAGCAACTCGCTACGGTTTCGTTCCCAGCACATGTAAGATTTTACTTTTGATCAGTGCTAGAACTGTAGAAGTGTTTACGAGTACATACTAATTTTAAAATGTTGTTCATTTTAGGAAATCGATGAAATTGGCAGTTCTGAAATGACTGTGGTTACTGCAAATGCTGACAATACATTTCAACTAGATCTAGGCATGGTAATTATATATATATTATATAATTATACTTTGTGTAATAAAATATCAAACGATGTATAAATAATATACCTACAGTATACAGGGTATGTATGCATCATCATCATCATACCAGCCGAATAACGTCCGCGGCTGGACATAGGCCTCACCCAAAAGTGGAGAGGGGGTTGCCATAATCGCCACGCTTGACAGGCGGGTTGACGATCGCAGTTAGCTGTTCTGTAATGTACCTACCTTCCTGTGCAAAATTTGCTACTTGTACTTATTCAAATATATACTTTCAGAATGAAGAGGATAATTCGAATACACCGCAAGATTCAGTAGTTACAAATGTTGAAGTACAATCGAGAGGTCGCCAAAGAGCATAACGTTTATGCCGCCAAAGGGTTCATTGGAATTCTTTAGCTGGCGTAAATGAGCGTCTATCATACACAACCAGAACCATAAATATCTCGTCCACGTACAAGAACTCTACATTTTGCCACTGTAGACGCATAATTCTCAAGATTTTCCGGAAAGTTGAGGCATGTACACCAGTGGCAAAGGCTCCATACAACTCGATTCCTATCGGCTTCCCTTTCGAAATATGGCAAATACTAGCATCTATTGTTTTCAATTTAGCATTTAAACAAATAATTATTTACGAAGTTACATTGCAGGTATAACATTTGCTTATGAAAGTTACAATCAAAGAAATAAATCTACGCCGACATTAAGTTGAAATAAGCCGGCCGGCGTTTTAGGAATCCTAGAACATGTTTCTCTTGTAGCGATCGTGACCTTGAGGCGACATCATACCGCCAGATATAGAAAGGTGGCAAGCGCGATTTTTCGAGTTACAATACGGACAGAGATAGGAAATGCGTATGCCAGAACGAGATGGAATGATACTGAAGTTGTATATTGAATTTGTTCAGAGAGTAATATTTGGATGACACTTGACACATTCACAACAGATTTCTTTCGCGCTTATTTATGTGTCATATTTATTGATTGCACTAATTATTCATTTTCATTTGATTTGATATATTCGTACCTATCATAATCTAGAATATTATAGCATTATTCATGTATTATTGTTGAAATTGATTTATTTGTGTAAACTAGTAATAGTGCAGTGAAAACAAGGTTAGTGGCGTTGTATTATTTGGTGATCGTCTATTTAAATAGGTGTTTACCTAGGTAAGTAAGGATTACTGAGATAGCTTTTTTAGTTTGTTGTTTTATAAGAAAGTAGTTATTTCAGTAGTGGTTTTGTTATTATTGAGTAAATTCGATAGCATGGCGGCATTAGTGAAAGTAGACTGCTGTCTGAAAGATTATTGTTTACTGAGGAAATATCCTTTTCAAAATTAAAAATCAACCCAGCTTTATGATAACATTATCATAAAAGCTGGGTTGATTTTTATTTTTTTACATTTAGGACATTTTGTAAAAAAGAATAGACGAATAGTTTTAGAGTATAAGTAGAAAAGTAGTTAGTCAAGAAGTGTGTAACAGTAAAGTAGATACATATTTTATTTCTTCTTTTTCTTATAATTTTAACGACCTGAGTGTCACAATTCGCCGTTGCGCGAAATAGTTCGATTTTCGCATCAAATCATAATTAATACTTGCATGCATGCATGGTTTTGTTTGTATAAGTTGTAAAAATTATAGTTGCACTTTATTTATCTTTTAGAAAGTTGTGGCTTTCTAAAAAACCCTCATCACACTTGAGCAAGGTAAGCATTTTTTGGTTTCGGCTTCCCTTTTACGAAAATTCACGCTTCGCCACTGATGTACACTAAGACGCCATCTCTTTAAACTGGTAATTTGCGCAAGCTATGCAGTGTAGAGTCACCTATAGTCGTGCTGCAACTCCAGTCAGAGCGCCAATCTTTGTAACCTGCTTCCCGTAACATCTGTTCACTTGATTTTTCAACAAGTTCAACAGAACGTCTTTCCTGTTCCAACGCCACCAGTTACGAAAAGTTTAAGCCTTTGTTGAGCGCCCATTTACAAGTGAATATATAATAGGTTTGTTATAACCTTGAAACCTGATCGTGTTCAAAGTCTATTACGTGACCTTTCTCACAAGTAGAAACACGACTATGATACGACATTCCATCATGGAATACCAGTTCCTACCTTACGGCTTCATCATCAAACCTTGAAACTTAATCGTGGTCGAAGTTCATTATAAGACCTTTCTAACAAGACCAAACACGGCTATGATACGATAGTCCATCACGGCATTCCGCATTCCATTCCATGGCATTCCAGTGCCTACCGCGTGTATCTGACATCGACGCACAAACGATTTCCATGGGTCCAGGGCATGATTCTGGACACCCCAATGTTGGAATTTTTCGTCGGTTCTTTTCTCATTTTTTCATTTTTTTCAAGAGTACCACAATTAGGTATCAGCTCAGCTGAGCTGATATCTATTTGTGGTTTTATTCAGATTGCTCTTTTTAGTGAAAGTAGTTAATGAATTAAAAATCTCATTGGGTTAGGTCAGAATAACGATTATGAGCAGCTAAAGTAAAAAAAACCCTTGAAAAAAAATGAAAAAATTAGAAGCCGACGAAAAATTCTAAGTCTTGGGGTGTCCAAAATCATGCCCTGGACCCATGGAAATCGTTTGTGCGTCGATGTCAGATACACGCGGTATATTCTGGCTTCATCATCAGACCTTGAAACGTAATCGTGGTCAAAGTTCATTATTAGACCTTTCCAACAAGCCCAAACACGGCTATGATACGATATTCCATCATGGAATGCCATTGCCTATCTTCTGGCTTCATCATCAGACCTTGAAACGTAATCGTGGTCAAAGTTCATTATAAGACCTTTCTAACAAGTCCAAACACGGCTATGATACGATATTCCATCATGGAATGCCGTTGCCTATCTTCTGGCTTCATCATCAGACCTTGAAACGTTATTGTGGACAAAGTTCATCATAAGACCTTTTTAACAAGCCTAAACACGGCTATGATATGATATTCCATCATGGAATGCCAGTGCCTATCTTCTGGCTTCATCATCAGACCTTGGAACTTAATCGTGGTCAAAGTTTATTTTAAGACCTTTCTAACAAGTCCAAACACGGCTATGATACAATATTCCATCATAGAATACCAGTGCCTATCTTCTGGCTTCATCATCAGACTTTGAAACTTAATCGTGGTCCAAGTTGATCATAAGACTTTTCTAACAAATCCAAACACAGCTTTGTTACGATGTTCCATCATGAAGTTCCAGTTCATATCTTCCGGCTCCATCACCAGATCAGTTCGACAGTACCATATTATTGTATTGTCATCAAAACTACATACAGCTGCCAATTTTCAAGACGCTACGATCCTTGGAAGATGGTTAAATTCGTTACTTTAAATTCCTTAACATAGTTAGTTACATACAGGTCGACGTTATAAAAGCTTGTAAAAATGTGCTAACCATCAGCCTAATTTGAATAAATGACTGTTTTATTTTATTTAGGTATAAATTACTTTTACCAGATATGTTTAGCTAATATTTTTTTCCTTCTTTTCCGCTTTTATAATAATAGCTGATAAGTTGAACCTGGATACCTGGACTTGACTTGACATAATAAATATATTTATTACGCAATGACGTTATTTGGACTATGAAAAACATTATTTTAATTGTATTTGTTGTGAATCACCAAAAGGAAAAAAAAACTTAAATAGTGTGAGGACTATTTAGTTCATTTTCTTTCCTTTTTGTTACTTATGTTTCTGCACGATGATGTGAAAGTTGGAGTCATTTATGTGGATTACGTGAATGTCCTTTCTTTGGTATTGTTCGTCAATTTTAAAAATAATCGGCAGTTAAGTCATTTGTTTTTGACGTGTAAAAGTGTTATTTACAAACAATTTACTAAAATAAATATCATTGTATCATCATTTTTATTAATCGTATCTAAATTCATGTAACACAAAATTGAACCTTTTTTTTGTTGATCGTGATAATATACACAGTCCACACTTACATTCCGGACTTTTATTTCTAAGCTGTACACTATATAATTATGTTACTTAAAATAATATCGTCTAAAGGATCAAAATTGTTTAAGCGGTCACTGCGCTCGAACTTCACCCGCGTGTGTGTGTATCTGCATAAACGGTGCACACAAACATAGAATCGCATCGAATTTACCTAAACAGTAGCGAGTGAATTTTATGCACGGCCTCTTAAGCTGTCAGTGAGGACACGGCTGCTACAGTACTTAACCAACTGACTGTTTAGTAGGCACGCAATACTATAAAATTATTTATTAATAAAATGAAGAAGTTTATATTAATTTTGTGTATAATCAAATGTATTAATGGAGATGCGCCGGAGGGGCCTGTAGTGAACACGCCGAAGGGGACAATTAAAGGTTTAAAGGGGAATGGAGATTATGCAGTGTTTCTAGGGGTTCCATACGCTGTGGTGGACGAGAGCAATCCTTTCGGGGTAAGTTCAGTTTTTGTTTTTAAGTTAACTTAAAAAACCGGCCAAGTGCGAGTCGGACTCGCGCGCCGATGGTACAAACCTGTAGATAATATTATAAGCCGAAGTTGCGATTGCGATTTACGATTTATGAAGTATTAAAAAAAAAAAACTACTTACTAGATCTTGTTCAAACCAATTTTTGCTGGTAGTTTACATGGTAATATATGTACATCATATATTTTTCTTTAGTTTTATCATTCTCTTATTTTAGAAGTTTTAGTGGGGGGGACACATTTTACCACTTTGGAAGTGTCTCTCTCGCAAACTATTCAGTTAAAAAAATGATATTATAAACCTTAGTATCATTTTCGAAGACCTATCCATAGATAACCCCACACGTATGGGTTTCATGTTTTTTTTTTTTTGAGTTTCAGTTGTAAGTATGGAGACCCCCAAGATTTATTGTTCTTTTTTCTATTTTTGTGTGAAAATCTTAATGCGTTTCACAGAATACATCTACTTACCAAGTTTCAGGAGGGGGCACACATTTTACCACTTTGGAAGGGTCTCTCGCGCAAACTGTTCAGTTTAGAAAAAAATTATATTAGAAACCTCAATATAATTTTTGAAGACCTATCCATAGATACCCCACACGAATGGGTTTGATGAAAAAAAAAATTCTGAGTATGGGTTTGGTTTTTGTGAAAATGTTAATGCGGTTCACAGAATACATCTGCTTACCAAGTTTCAACAGCATAGTTCTTAGTTTCGGAGAAAAGTGGCTGTGACAGACATGACGAATCTATAAGGGTTCCGTTTTTGCCATTTGGCTATGGAACCCTAAAAATTACCGTTTAAATCACGAAACCAATTTTGTTCGCTAGTCTGTGATGACCATTAGAAGATGTATAAAAAAGTAAAAAAAATTGTGAAACGGTTGAAGCTTATCACCTTCGGTGTTGCGGAATTTGTTCGAAGGAGTCATCGCGGCTCTGAAACGCAAAGGGAATTAGTAGGAACACGGATGGGTTTTACTCAGTAAGAGCCTAACACTCTCTTCCGCTCCCCCCAGGAGCCATTTGATGATTACCCATGCTTGATAAAAATAACACCTCCGGTTTATTATATGCATAAGTATGTTCAGTACGAGGAAAAAAACATAAGTGCGGTTTCTAGTTTTTTTGCCTCAGTCCATCTACTTTGGTTGTGATAAAAACATGATTCGTAGAATGTTAATATTGACTTATTTGTCTATTCTATGTGCAAACATACGCCTCTCCGAGTCTTGGAAATTTGTTGCCATACGGATAACTTACGTAACTTTGCGGAAAATAAGACAGCAGCCAGACAATTCGTCATACAATTTAATTACTATGAGTTTTTTTTTCTTTAGTCAAATCGACATAAACGTTTTTTTTTGTTATTTCAATGTTGGTTCTTTAATAAACGTTGTTCATAATGTTTAATTCCATAAGCTTTTTATCGAATTGCAGTCTCTTGATGGCCTTAGTCAAATATTTTTCGTGACTTAACTACTTCACTGTCCCATGAGTCACACGTGGTACATGCTGATTGTTTAACTATTGTCTGCTTTGCGGACAGTGAAGTTGTTAACTGCTTAATAAAGTTTTTTATTATTATTTATTTATTTATTCCAGTAATGTAACTTACAAAAAACATGCACATATCTTCTGCCAAACTGCTGTACAGTTTGTCGGCAGTGTTCTCGTGGATACTATTTTGTGGTCCATGCACTTATTTTTTTTATAGAGATGCTCTCTCTTGCTTTTCATACTTACTACTCATGTTCCAGGCAGCCACACCTCATCCCGGTTTCAACCGTACTTACGAAGCCAGCGACGACAGCGTGGCTTGTCCTCAGTACAGCAGGAGCGGCGAGCCCATGGGCACCATACATTGCCTCCAACTTAACGTTTACGTACCCAACGCTGCCAACTCTACCAACAAACTACCCGTCATGGTCTACATCCACGGAGGATCCTTCGTACTGGGACGTAAAGCCATGGCAGACCTATCACCCAAATTCTTAATCAGGCATGACGTGGTAATCGTTTCTATAAACTACAGATTGGGACCTTACGGGTTCCTGTGTGTCAGCGAACCTGGTTTCAGTAACCAAGGTTTGAAAGACCAAGTCTTAGCGCTAAACTGGATTAAGGACAATATTGAAGCGTTTGGTGGAGACAGCAAAAAGATTACAGCATTTGGTCAATCAGCCGGAGCCATGACTCTGGATGTTCAACTACTAACTAACGAAGATTTAGTGCATCGAGCGATCATGCAGAGTGGTTCTGCACTGGCTACGTGGGTCATCGCTACGCAAAATGATACTATACCCCTCAATATAGCTGGGAACCTTGGATACAACGGCGAAGATGTAAAAGGGGCACTAGATTTCTTGAGCAATAAGGATCCCTTAGAAGTTATGCAAGCGACGCATAACGCTCGTATCGTGAGCAGGCGCGGTCATCCACTCACCCGGCCATGCGTCGAGACCGTCGGAGAAAATGCACATTTAACTGACTTTCCAGTCAATCTACAACCTAAGGTCAGAGGCATGGACCTCATGATCGGACATACCAATAAAGAAGTCATGTTTTTATACCCAAAAAAATCTGACAAAACGTACTATGAAAACTACAGTTTCAGAGACGAATTAATTAAAGATTTTGACGGAATTTATGACGAAGATACAATCCGACATTTCTACATTGGTGACCAAGCTCTCAGCGCCGATTTACAAAACGAAATTTTCGATTTCGGAACTGATTTTGTTTTTTGCTATCCTGCTGAAAGAACTGTGGACAGATATCTGAAGGCAAAAGCAAACAGAGTTTACAGATATGTGTTTTCGTATGAAGGTGGTAGAAATAGGGCGAAAATTTCGAGGAATTTCACATCGCCCGGGGCTTGTCATGGCGATGACCTGGGCTATCTGTTCGACATGACTATGTTCACGAACAAGGTGCCAAATGAAGAGGACCAGAGGATGATTGATACTATGACGACTATGTGGACTAACTTCGCTAAATATGGGTGAGTAGAAATTCGAATAAATATATAGTGTTCATATGAATTTATTCCCGCGGCTATCAAAATATCTAATACCTGAGTTAATTAGATACCAAGATCAACCACTTCTCATATAGCTTGGTATGAGTCTCAAGGTTAATTACGAGTAGCTCATAAATATTATTTTCATGCATATTTCCTATTATACTTATAATAGGAAATATGCATGAAAATAATATTTATGATCTAAAAATATACAAAAATATATTAGTAAGAGTTAAAATAGAATCAAAATTACTCGGAATAAAAGCAAACATATAATTATTTGAAACAAATATATCACCCTCTTGCGAAAACGCTGTTTTATGTGGCAGCTGTATAGGCAGGGTCTACTTCATAATATCGACAGTCACTACATCGAACGTCGCTGTATCGAAAATATATATTCCATCGACGGATCAATGAATCGACATTACCTCAAATCAGGCCCGGACTGGTCATAGGGGGCAATTCGGGCAAATGCCAGTATGATGGAATGGTAGACATTCTTTTGATATTTTAAAAAAACATCGCAATACGATAAGAATAACGTCCTCTCCATCAATTTGAAGACTTAAACAATTACAAACAATTCACGTTACCGTTTAGCTACCAGCTAGATCGAGCCCAGGTTAGGGGCCCACTTTCAGATGTCCAAAGCACAATTTTTAATGTGGTCTTCAAAGTGATTCATTTTGCCTTGAGCCGGCGCAAAAATACTTAATTAAATAGGCAAATCCGAGAAATTTTGGGCTTTTCCCAAATCTGATGACTTTGAAGACTCCGATTTGTACAATTTAAAAGGATGTTCATGGCGATAGGGAATTTATTCACATCTGGCAGGAGGACGAAGATGGAAAAAAGGAGGACGACTTTTGGCAAATAGTTGAAATTTCGTAGTTTTTGAACAATATCCAAAACGGACCATAAGTTTCCGACCTAATAACGACGTTGTTTAAGTGATTTGACAATTTTAGTTCGTTTTGTATTCCGTCTTCGCCATTTGCATTAGAACTCCTGATTATTTTTTAAACATTAATACCTCATTAGATGGCTCATTAAATGAGGTGTAACACTGTTGCGTAGAATAAATTAAGTTCGCCCTGGTCAACCTTTGAAAAATTGTCCAAATCGGAGTTTTCAAAGTCGTAATGTTTGGGCCCACCATTTCATCACCCGATTTGCCTATTTATGTCATTTTGCGTCAAGCTGCATTCAATCAAATTAAAATGTATGGATTTGAAGATCAAGTTAAAAAGTGTCTTTTTGGAAATCCGAAAGTGGGCCTCTCACCACGAGACTCGTATCTGATTTTATTCAGTATTCTGAATAAAAAATCAGAAAAAAAATCTGATTTTATTCAGTATTCTGAATAAAAAATCAGAAAAAAAAATCAGATCAAAGAATCAGAGGTGCTGAGAGATTGCCGAAACTCGACTTTTGGCATTCTCTCAGCACCTAATCAGCTCAGCTATCATCTTTTCGCCCTATTCATATGTGTATGGTTGCTCAAATACTCTAAGTCAAACCATATACCTACGTCATTTGAAATTTTCGTTTTAATTTAACGATAATCGGGGGCCCTTTAGTAAAGTCGGCACTTCGGGCATTTGGTTTCCGGCTTGAAAGAGGAGGGCCGACTGGGCCTAAAATGTCTGGTCCTATTCCGGGTCCCAGTCCGGCCCTGCCTCAAATCGATGGTACGCTACATCGACAGTTCACCAAATCGACAGTGCACCAATTCGACAGTTCACTAAATCGACGGTACACCATATCGCGCTCGTACGCTGCATCAACCGCCCGACACTAATACTATTTCAGTGGACTAGAAACGCTCTATAGCTGGGATGGCTAACCGGTCGACCTTTATATTAACAAAAAAATACAACCGACTTCCAAAAAAAACACTACAAAGTAAAAAATAACTTTAATTTCGGATGTCGGTGTTTTTGTTAGTTTCTTCGTATTTTTGACACCGACTTCCGAAATTAAAGTTATTTTTTACTTTGTAGTTTTTTTTTTTGGAAGTCGGTTGTATTTTTTTGTAAAAAGTTTTTTATTTTTCACTTTTTAGTGGTGCCCCACACCTAACAACACCACTCCAAAATTGCAGAAAAGCAAAATACGCAATTTCGATTATCAAAGAATCATCTAAATAGTCAAATTCCAGCTATTTCGATTTAAAATCCAAAGTTCGTAACCGATTTTGATATGATTTAAATGGGACCAATCTGCAAATATATCCTTTCAGATAAAACAAATTTTTTTCAAATCGGTTCATAATTGTCGGAGTTATGAGGTAACAAACATAAAAAAAACATACAACCGAATTGATAACCTCCTCCTTTTTGGGAAGTCGGTTAAAAAAAATATATACGTATAACAGACTGCACAACTATATATAGAAATTGTAAATAATACTACATAATTGTATACTAAACTATACTGTTTCATTTGTTGTATTAAGAAGTACCAATGTAATTGGTAGATCGCACAGGGTTTCGTCAGTAAAAAGTCGATCGTGGGTCTAATCAAGTTGGCCACTCCTGGTATATAGACTCCTGTGCTGCCGGAAGAAAACTTTCCCGTTGTCTAAGCCTGCGTTTCCACCAGGAACGTTCGAGGATGCTCAGCGCTCCATTTAATTAGCCTCGCTCAACGCAAGCGACCCCATTGGTTCTAAAATAAACACATACCTCGCTCTGCATCCTCAGACATCTCTGGTGGAAACGCAACCAAACTGTGTCCCAAGGAAGAGTTTTATAAGTAATAGTTACTTCATTTTCTCATTACAGAGACCCAACGCCATCGTTAACAGATCTCATCACCGTGCAGTGGCGACCAGCAGACGTGTCGCGGCGGCCATACTTGCTCCTGAACAAGCCAATCACGCTAGAGCATCGGCCGTTTTACAGGAGAATGGCCTTCTGGGAACTGTATTACAAATTGCACGTGAATCATGAAAAGGGATACAAAGAGAATTGATTTCGATATTTATAAATGTTTTTTGTTTTTTATTATGGATGCGGATTTACAGCATGCAGCAGTGTGTATAAATGAAATCGCTATCTTCCTCCGTCTGTTTCCCCCCTTAGGCACTTGTCTCACCGCCGGCGAGGAAGCGAATAGCTACCGGCTTTTCACTCGTTGAGGAAAGGAACAAAAGGTATATATTTCGTGTGAGTAAAAGACCGTTTTATATAACCGTTTTTTACTACATGTAAATGAATATATATATGGTACATACACCGAAATAACGTTTTTTACAATTTTTGTCTGTTGTCTGTCTGTTTGTTCCGGCTTATCTCTGAAATGGCTGGACCGATTTTGACGGGACTTTTATTGGCAGGTAGCTGATATAATAAGGAGTAACTTCGGAACGAAGTTCGCCGGGTCAGCTACATCTATACAATGTATAGATGTAGCTGACCCGGCGTTATATATATAAAATTGGAGTGTCTGTTTTTAATATTGAAATAACCGTTTTTTACTACATGTATATGAATATATATACTGTACATACACCAAAATAATTTTTTTACAATTTTTGTCTGTCTGTTTGTTCCGGCTAATCTCTGAAATGGCTGGACCGATTTTGACGGGACTTTTATTGGCAGGTAGCTGATGTAATAAGGAGTAACTTAGGCTACGTTTATTTAAGAAGAAAAAAAGAGAAAAATAAAGAATCGACTGTTTCGCGGAACGAAGTTCGCCGGGTATTATTTCATAATATCCGGAAAGACCCCTTGGTCCACACATAAATTAAATATTAAATCCAAGGTGCTATGGTCTCAATAATGGACGTGCACACTTTGATGGACATTACCCATGTCTTCAGTTAATTTAATTTTGATTTGCCGAAAAGCTTTCATAACTGTCATATGGTTGATATGTTTGAATTGGAATTGAACCGTACAACTTGGAACGTGTGCTTTTTAACCGACTTCCCAAAAAGGAGGAGGTTCTCAATTCGGATGTTTGTATTTTTTATTTTTTTTTATTTTTTTATGTTTGTAATAAATCAAATGAGATCTCGGGTGAAGAATATAAAGCTTCAGTCGTTTTTGATGGTATATCGGTGAAAAAATTTACAAATTCTTGAGCTACTTCTAAATTAAGAACTTATTTCGTACCTTATTTCTGTTACTTTCAGTATTGATAACTTTCCAAACTGTCTTTATTTTATTATCTGCCGATTTGATATTCTTGCTAATGTACAGGGCTTTCGCTACTTTGCAAGTATTTCTGAAAACCTTAGAATATTTATTTACATTCATAAAGGATTTAGTGTTAATGAAAGTAACAAAGTACCTAAAGTAGTAAGTGGAAAACGGATCAGAAAACGGGTGAACAATTTTGCGAACGTTTCGTACCAGTCTCAAAGACCATTTGTTGACTTTTGGTCACATTGTACCTTAAGCCATGGCCAACGGCATACTCTTCACAGGTACGCACCAGCAACATCTCCCGTTTTATTTTTCACTACAGTGACTACTACGGTTTTCATGAAATCAGGTAGGTATGAATGGCTCACGCAGTGTGTAAAACATTGCTAAGACTCTACTTATATTTGGGCCAGTGTGAATTAGGTGCTCGATGCTGAGGCCATCGTGGCCGAGGGACTAGCCCTTTGACATATGTATTTAGCTTGAGCCACATCTTTGGCCACGAAGCTTGTCCCCACATCCTCGTCTGGCATCTCAACGTCGAGCCCAGTCTCCGTGGGGACAGTACAAAAAAATGCGAACCCGGTACTTAATGTGATTGTGATTTACATGAAAAAAATTAATTGAATCGAATTGAATAAAAGCGAATCCGATTAGTTGCAGTTTAAATTTTCATGGTTTTAATATGGTTTGTCATTTTAACATGTACCTTCGGCTGGAGGGGGGGGGGATTCATTTTATCCCCCCTCTGGAGGCAGTTGAGCAAATACGTGACCAAACAAGCGTTATCATACAGGCACCTAAAACTGTTGTAATCTCCTCTCAATAATTGATTAATTAGTTAAATCAGTACTGATTAGGGGAGTGGAGTGTCATTCCGTACAGCGGCTGATACCGTACACGCGATATCTCGGGAATGAAACGATCAAATATGTCTGCCCTTCTCTAACATGCAGACTACGTCACACGTCACTCGACACCCGCGCCACCGCCAGTCTGCCGCTCGGCTTCAGTGACAAGACATGCGTTAGTTTTCGCGCCATTTAAGTCTGGAGAGTGTTTTGCACTGTAAGTAGGTACAGATTTTTATACGTTATTGTTTTACTTGTTTAGCTTACTTGAAGAATGGTGACTAAGGCTTGCATCAACTACCATGTTTTGTTTTAATCAATGATACGTTTTGTGTTTTGCATGACTAAATTCAAAATGGTGACTTCGGGTCAGTACGTACACTTTTGTACGATATCACACGCAAGCTTGATTTGGTCGGGTTTTGAAAACTGCATTTCATTTTTCAGTTGCGCATGGAAAAAACCTCGTGTGGTCTCCCCGAAAAATGAAACTTGCCGTGGAAGAAGTCAAATCGGGAGCGAAATTACGTAAAAGCAGCATGAAATGGGCTCATTCTTGAAGAACCTGCTAAATATTTTCGAGAGAGCTCTGGTATCGATGCATAGTGTGTGGCAATTGGGTACACGCATTATGCAGCGATCAAGATAAGCCAGATGGGTACATTTGTGGTTTTTGCAACATAAAATAATGTCTGAATGTCTTTAGGATGATTCCGTACAACCTGAATCACCCGCAACCGTCGGGTAATGCCGTACTTCATTGTATTTTCTTTTTATTCAAAATAAAACACTTCTGGTTATCTGAATGGTTTCATTTGCGAAAACTAATTAGCTAAATATATGTGCATTATAATGTTATGTAGTAGTGGTAGGTGATGATTATAGTTATTCCATAATAAGAAGTTTTCCTTAGGTGTACGTACACCCCCGCCGCTCCCCTACAGTTAATAAAACACTAATAAGTAGTGTCTGGCCCAAACTAAATGATCAATAGAAACCGAATCGAGAACCGAGTATTCGGCTCCTGTTCAAGATTCGGCCGAAACTGAATCTTTCGTTGGTATTAGTAAATAGCCAGAATTTACAATTGCCAACTCCTACGGATTTAAGAAACCAAAGAAATTTAAGGCAAAAAAAGTTGCGGTCTACGATTTATGACGTATTAAAAAAAACTACTTACCAGATCTCGTTCAAACCAATTTGCGGTGGAAGTTTACATGTTAATGTACAGTCAGACTACAAAAGTCGATAAACATCTCTCAAAGTAATTGGCTTGACGTTTAGTTTGACTTACTACCTTCTATTTTCAAGTTGTCGTCAACACTAAATACTCGTTGCTTGTATGAGTATCTCAACATTCCACAGATAACACACACTAATGTACTGTCGTCGCACTACGCGCGTTAGAACATCATAATAATATTTCTGTGTCATTAAGAACACGCCTTACACAGTCACAGCTGAGGCGACCATTGGATTGATAAAATTCGCGCTAGTCACTTATGTGCTTGTAGCCTTCAGGGCTAGGTAATAGACTCGCAATCAACGAAGGCCGAGTTCAAATCCAAGTAATGGTCCGTAGCTGATTTTTCTGATATTGGAAATACCATATAATAAATAAGTTTTTATTTCTACTATTGAAACTACAATTGTATTTTATATATTGTATTTTTTGTACTAATTAGTTGCAAATTACGAATATTATGATTTATTTATCGTATTCGTAATTTGCAGCTATTTAGTAGTGATCTTATTCATCATTTCGATGTTGTAAGGTAGAAATAAAAAAGTCGTGCTGAATGATAATACACATGTTTATTCGTTATATTGTTACCTAGACAAAAAAAGTTCTCTTGTAACCGTTGATAACATTGTTTGTTGGAAATATACCCACTCAGACCATTCATAATAACAATGAAAGGATTTTTTGATTTTTTGAAAAATACAAAATATAACTGTCGATAGCTAGTTATTTAAAGGTATTGCTATTCAACCAGTTTTATTGAAAACTGATATATGGTTAAGACTTTGTAAACATGTTATTTTTAGGTAACGTCACAAATAATGTATTGAGGTTATTTTCTTGGCGAAAAGAAGATTGAAACTAAACCTCAAGTTCACTTCAAAGAACAGACAATCGTCAATTAAATGAGAAAAATAAGTCTAACATAAATTATGTTACAACAATGCGGGTAGAAGAAACAGAACACAAAATTAAATCATGATAGTAGCGAGTCTCTGCATTCCTAAGATAAGGCGATGGCACAAGTTAAAAGAAATAGCTGTTTTAAACGAAAGTCAACACAACATAATTAATATGTCTAGTGTTTCGTTAAACGTTATTAATATTTCAAAATGACCTACTAAATATTTAGTGACACCGTCGGATTATTAAAACTAAAACAATTTAATTTAATTATTATGAATATTTTGTATAACCCCCATTATTTTCAATGCAGTCAAGTAGCCTGTAATGTAGGTACTTGTAACAGTAATTATTGTAAAGATAAGTGGGTAGTTGCCTGCACTTAGTTTTTGGATACTACTGCTGCGTCAGTCCAATATACGAGCTTGTACGTATCGGTTGTATGTTTTCCTACCCCCGCCCCAACGTTCGTATCAGTTGGCGACGAGGACAAAGTTCAAATACGCGTATATTTAAAAATGTCGATATTATCGGTGGGCACTGTAACAGTGCGGAGTGTGGTATATTAATATTTTGTATAACCCCCATTATTTTCAATGCAGTCAAGTAGCCGTTTGCGCATGGACCCAAAAATATTACCGCATGTTTCGCTCCCTCTTAAATTTTCCACACCTCCTTGCAATGGGTTTTCAATTGTTCCGTGGACCTCTCATTCCGTGAGTCCCACCTTTGCACCATCAAACCCCATATATTTTCTATGGGGTTGAGGTCGGGTGATCGCGCTGGCCATGGAACAACAATAACCTCCGGGTGATCGTGAAACCACTCACGCACAGTACTCGCCCGGTGAATAGGACAATTGTCCTGGATAAATGAAAATTGTGCTAGCTCAACAGCAAGGTAAATGTTGCGCACAGTAGGTAGCATGATGGAGTCTAATACTTCCGCATAAGTCGAACTGTTTGCGCGTGGAGGAATGAAAGCCAGTTCTCCTGGTCCTGATGCACTCATCCGCCCCCACATATTAATTGTAATACGACCTGATTCGGTGTTAGGGATTACGTTTTTATCACACCGAGTGTTATCCTTTCGCCATAAATGAAGTCTGCCCTTTTGACTGGATTTAAATGTTTTTCATCTGAAAATATGGTGGTATTCCAGTCGAAATCTAAATAATCCCGTGCGAAACGTAATCGTTCTTGTTTATGTTTCTCTGTCAAGTAAGGCTTTTTAGCAGGTTTTCTGTGATGCACACCTTCAGCGTGGAGCGCACGGCGAACAGTTTGCAACGAGGTGTCGAATAATTCCGCAAAGTGTCTCGTTGGTGTGAAACCATTTCTTTCATACTCGTCCACCATATGTCGTCGCTGCGCTTCGCTAATAAGCGTCGGTCTTCCACTTCTCTTTCAACTAGCAAGGCTACCCTCTTCCTCATATCTTTTTATCCAAAGACTTACAGTATCTCTCTAAAACAAAATAAAAATAAAAATATTAGGTCGCTATACTTAACAAAATACTAAAGTGACTTCATTTTTTAGGGTTCCGTACCCAAAGAGTAAAACGGGACACTATTACTAAGCCTCCGCTGTCTGTCTGTCTGTCTCCAGGCTGTATCTCATAAACCGTGATAGCTAGAAAGCTGAAATTGAAACACAAATGATGTATTTCCGTAGCCGCTATAACAAAAAATACTAAAAATTTAAAATAATTAAATATTAAGGGGGGTCCCCATACAATAAACGTGTTTTTTTTCGTAGTTTTATAGATAAATGATACCGGAACCCTTCATGGGCGAGTCCGACTCGCACTTGGCCAGTTTTATATTTATTTAATATAATTTTAAAATAAAACACTGCGTATTTATAAATCCAATAATAAACACTAATATTTCGCTTTTAAGCCTCATAAAGTGATGGATGGATTCAAAAAACAATAAAATGAATTAAGCCATATTCTACCAAATAATCTCAGGTTTAAATTTTTAGTTAAAATATTAAAAGATTAATATAAAGTTACAAATCAAATATAAATATTTTACTCACATTCAGTCCGGTTTCTTCAGATATTTGAGTTTTATTAGGACCACTTTTATGCAGCACAATAATAGTCGCCCTCACTTCAATACTAATGTTTGCCTGTTACGCTACTGCTAACCACACGTCACTAACCAACAACAACCAACCGACAGTTCATTTGGTTCAAGTTAAATATTAATATAAATAACTGATGTCTACCTCGCAGAAATCTAAATTCTTATTTTGTTTTTTTTTTTTGTGATCTACCTTTCTAACTTATTGCAATGTGAATAAGAACATACAAAAAGTCTGGTAGTGCGTGGGATTTGAACTTACGACACACTGGATCACACTTCTCTCTGAGGGCGCTAAACCGTTAGGCTATCTGAGCTCATATTGTAATTACGAAATTATAAACCACAACCGTTTGTTGACTACTGCTGGAAAATAGAAGGTCGTAAGTCAAACTAACCGTCAAGCTGTTAGTGCGTAAGAATGCTTATGCATTTTTGGAACCCACTGTACATCATATGTTTTCATCATATATTTTAGAAGTTACGGGGGGAACTGAATAGTTTGCACGAGAGACACTTCAGGAAGTGTCTCTCGCGCAAACTATTCAGTTTAGAAAAAAATTATTTGAGAAACTTCAATATAATTTTTGAAGGCCTATCCATAGATACCTCACCCGTATGGGTTTGATGAAAAATATTTTTTGAGTTTCAGTTCCAAGTAGGTACCCAAAAGGTATTGTTTTTTTTTTCTATTTTTGTGTAAAAATCTTAATGCGGTTTATAGAATACATCTACTGACCAAGTTTCAATGGCATAGTTCTTATAGTTTCGGAGAATAGTGGCTGTGACAGACGGACAGACAGACAGGACATGACGAATCTATTAGGGTTCCGTTTTTTGCAATTTGGCTACGAAACCCTAAAAAGGGCCTATTATAATGTTAATTAGTATAGATACCAATTATTTTTGTAAACGTTAGAGTATTGTTTATCACAATAATTTGTAATGATGGAAACAATAAAATTTGTCAGTATTTCACACCTCTTACGTCGACCATAGAATGCGTTTTTTTTTCGTTGTCAATGTTTGTATGTTTAACCTATGCCTATCTTAAGTCAGGGAGCACCTTACCATCTATACATATATAGCTAAAGCTACTCGGTAAAATTGAATAAATCTTAACTTTAAAGGGCTCATTCCCAGGGCCTCCAAATCTATTTTCCTACAAACAATATCTTTCCATTTATTGATTTCCATGAACTCTACAAAATGTAATTACAAATTGCACAAAAAAGAGAAGACTAATATTTAATTATATACCTTCATACTGGTCGACATTAAATCAATTTGTGATGACAGAAAGTGCATTGTGAGATTATTTATGAAACTTGTAACTGCTGACATTATTCTATACCTATTTATACTGAGTATGACATAATCTAAAGCTGCCTTTATTCTATACTAGCTGTTAGTTACCGGTAGTTTCCAGTTGACAGGAGCGAAGCCGCGGGGGCGGCTTCGCTCCTGTCAACTGGAAACTTTCTTTATTTTTGATTTCATAAGAACTTTCTCCTGACAATAACAAATTAAAAAAAAAGATACATTACTATAGTGAATGTTCTCAAAAAATGCAAAGAAACGAAGGATAAAATTGCACGAGGAAGATATTGTACGGGAAGGCATAATTCTTTTTTTTCAAATATTAAGTTTACTAGACGACGACTCGTGACGTACTAAGAGAGATGAGCATGGTTTTAGTCTAGGTGTGTGCCAGACTGTGAATGTTCACTTGCAGGAGCACGGTTTTGTGGCTTCACTTTTTTTGTTCGCGGTGCGCCGTCTTCGATCGTCTTCGTTTCTTTGCAGTTTTTGAGAACATTTACTATGGTAATGTTTATATATTTTTTCACCATCAGAAAGTAGAGATTTCAATGAACAGAAAGATCACCGACTTTTTAAAATAAGCAGATATTTTGACGCGAGAATTTTCAATTGAACATGAGGGTGATTTATGACTAATTAAGTCAAAATAAGGTGAAAACATGAATATTTTAAATAAAAAAAATTACAGTATCTTGGGGACATAAAAGGTAAGTTTTGTGTAAAGAGCATTTATCTAAAGGATTATAATCATTTGAATCATCAATATAACCCTCTAAGTTCATATAACTCGATTGAATGTGATTTCGCGAAAAAGTCATTCATTCGAGTTGTATGAACTTAGAGGGTTATATTGATAATTAAAATGGGTATAATTCTTTAGATAAATATACGTTACGGCCGCGAATCGTATTTTATTTAACATACAGCTTCACACTGACTGCAAAAAACATCAAAATATTTGAATTTCGCGGGCTACTTTGGCGCTTCCACCTTAAGTGAAATTCTTTACTGTCGTATTTGTCTCTAGAAGAGTAAAGAAAAAAAAGAAAAGAAAAAAGAGTTTATTTGCGGTCAATATGACGCATATCAAAAAGTAGTACGAGTAGTTAATCTGCCACCGACACTGTACGTAACAAAAGGAAAGTTCGCTGTTTTTTTTTTGTGGAGCCTCTTTGGTAGGACGTGATTGTTGGTAGAGTGGCATATCACGCGTTCGCTTTATTTTTGGGATCACTGGTGATCATTATTTCATCTGTCAGGTGCAAATTGAACCAATCACACGTTAATCTCGCCATCTTTTGTGTTTAGCTTCATAAAATATGGTTTTAGCGCACATCATAATAATTGTTGAAGTTTATTGTCAACAACAATTGAGATTTCGACATGTACTTTAAGTCCTCGTAAAAATTAACGTCTCCACTGCAATAAGTTTCGCCATAATATGTCGTTGTATGCACATTCAAATGTGCCACATTTAAGATTGTTTTGGTATCGTGGCACAGTTTATTTATTTGGTTAGTTTTTCGGAATGAACTCCAGTGGATTCCGCTTTGCTGGGTATCATTTTGCTGTTTATTTGGAGCAGATTCTTCTAAACGTGACTAAACTGATTCTAGAATATACTCGCCGAATGTGCCGGAGTCAATAGCATCAGTTAATAATGCGGATGGGGTTCCACAGATATCGTTATGGGTAAAAAAGACAAAGAGTTTGTTGGTAATGGCGACTTCTTGCACGTGGTTGTCTTGCATCACGCATTTGGCTAGTCTAGCCATCGTCGAAGATTCTTCACAGGCTGTAATAGCTACAGGGTTGCACTCACTCACATATAAATCCAAAAATCCTGTTCTCACATTCATATTTAAGACTTTATCTACTGCAGGCGTCACACAACTCCTAATAGCTTTTCTACAAGCATCAATCCGAATAATACCATTCAGATAACTGAACTGAGATCTTGGAACTCGAAGTAAAAAACAATTAGTATCGTTTAAACTGTTCTCAATGCTGACAAAGATATTATCAATCTTCAACACCTTTCAAAATAGCAGAGAGCTGCGAGACAAAACATTCGTAAGAGTACAAATACCGGCCACTATTTTTGAGTGATTCAACGTTGCTAGGGAACATCTGCCAATCAATTCTGT
This sequence comes from Ceramica pisi, assembly GCA_963859965.1. Classification (NCBI taxonomy): domain Eukaryota; kingdom Metazoa; phylum Arthropoda; class Insecta; order Lepidoptera; family Noctuidae; genus Ceramica; species Ceramica pisi. The sequence goes on from OY982530.1 coordinate 5,504,800, forward strand.
TAACATGTCGAAGTGAAGGCGTGGGTGAAGTGATCACGAAGTGAGCTGTCAAACCATACAAACAAGATGGAATGACAGCTCACTTGTCGTTCACTCCACCTAAGTGAACACGGTGAGATGTCAACAGAATAGACCAACTGATGGTTTTTCGAAGTTAGCGAATATGCCTGAATTCGCGGCTAGCTCCTCATTCATTCGAGCTAGGACTGCTCGGAATTCCAGTTCGAATCGGTCCTTGATGCGCAGTTGTTAAATTTAGGCGTACGCGTAAAGCTGACATTATTCTATATCTATTCATACTAAGTTTTCAAGACAATCCAGTTTTCTTTTATTTTTAAAACTTTTTGCTTACATTATTACAACTACTTACTTATATAAACTTATCCTAATATCGTCTTATATCTACTTATACTTATTCTGATGCTTACTCTAGTTATTTTTATTCTTATTTCTATGCTTAATATATTATATATTCCTAAATATACAATCAGCATATTATTTACTTTGGCTGTTTTAGAATAGAATACTCTTTATTATGTACACCATTTAAGTTACAGAAAAAATAGATGAAGAAAACATTACATAGGGTGACACAATGGGCGGCCTTATTGCTAAGAACGATCTTTTCAAGACACCCTTAGGATGGATTTTAAAGAAAAAGGAAATAAAGTACTGTAGGTAGTCTAAGGTGTACGATTTATATGAAGAAATATATAATAGATAAATAAATACAATTATAATTTTGAAACAAAAAGCATAGAACCCAAGCAAAAACGGTCAAAGAGAAAGGTAGTGATGTTTGACTATTGTTTTAAAAGTGGGCAAAGATTGAGCACGTCTTATTAGGGGACCACGTCTTATTAAATAGTAGTGTGCTAGCCACACATGAAAGGCTGCCCCGCCAACTGTCGAAAAATCCCAGAATGCACCATTGTGCTGGTTGGCGGGAAGTGAAACAGGTTTCACTTCCTTCTCCTTTTATGAGTGATGAGTTCCTGGTGTGAGTGAAGGAAGGATCCTTCACTCACACTAGGAACTCATCACTCATAAAAGGCACAAAAAGAAAAACGCTGTACAGCGGCAGCACTTCCTCTCACGCAAAGTGCACCTCACTGATATTCGAGGTCTGCATTCATTTCTCGTCTCAGTCCATCGCCACCTGGAGACTGAGAAACCAGCGCTCTTGTTCCTTTCTGAGACGCAGATCGGATGTCCGTCAGAAGTGTCATATCTCTCTTACCCAGGGTTTACCCTGGACCACAACTTTAAACCACGCGCGGGTGTATGTATGTACGCCCGGGACGACATCTGCTATCGGCGTCTCGGTAACCTTGAAGACTCCAGGTTCTCAACGCTATGGGTTCTTGTGGACACCGGCCTGGACAAAATTGTCAACGCCTGTGTTTACCATTCGCAGGCGGCGGATGCGGCTCAGCAGCGGTAAACTTATGCCCAATTAGTGTTACTGGGACTGGACTGACTGGGCTGGACGATGAATTTTTTAGAGAACTTGTGTTGAACCAGCAAAATTATAAGCCTGTAGCAGTCCTACAATCGTAGAAACTTATTGGGAGCCTACAAGAATAACTCCTACTAGTGCCACATGCATAGATAATATTTATACAGATGTTCAACCAAGTCACGAAGAAATTATAAAGGAGACGGATACACTTTCATACAATATTTTGGGCATAGATGTAAAAAGATGAAAATAGTGTCAATTGATAGCTACTATTTAACAAACAATCACTGAAAATTTTGCAGATTTTGGCAATCTCAGAGCCGAGATAGAAGAGATTTAGGAAAAGTGAGGTCATGTAACAATCTATACTTAACAGGCGATTTTTGAAGTGCGATTATCATTTTTACCCGACTGCCGAAGGAGGGTTATGTGTTTATCAGTATACGTATGTATATTTGTTATTTTCTATGATAAGTTTTCTAGAGACCAAACGCGTAGATAAGCAGATTTTGATGATTCTGACGTCAATCGATTCGTCTGAGCCTTGCAAGTCATTGACTACATGAAAATTGAAAAAAAAAAATAGCGGCGTTTAGATGCCATAGGATTGCAGGGGTCCATTTTTTCTTTCTTCCAAACTGATGTTACGGGTGGGGTATCAAAATAAAGGGTTTTAAGAGGTAATTTCATAAATATAAACCAGATGTATCCCTCGACTACACAGCAATGATTTTCTAAAAGAAGTGTCGATTTCATGCATGTCAAGTCAAAGTTAGCACCTGCCTAGCCTTTTCCCAACTATATTGGGGTCGGCTTCCAGTCAAACCGGATTTAGCTGAATACCAGTATTTTACGTGGAGCGGCTGCCTACCGGACCTCCACAACCCATTAACTGGGTAACACGGTACTCCTTGGCAAGACTGGTGTCAGATTTTCTGGCTTCTGACTATCGGTAACGACTGCCAAAGATCTCCAAATGACAGCCAGGACTAATAGCTTAACGTGCTTTTCGAGGCACGGAGGAAACTCGGTATATTAAGATGGTCACCCATCCACAGACCAACCTCGGCAAGCGTTGCTTAACCTTGAAGATCGACCCGTGCGGCTGTTATTATTTAGCCACGAGCTCCTCTTCAAGTCATCGTCAAGTCAAAGTTAGCGCAGATTAAAAATACGAAAATCGATTAGTAAACGTGAATCGATTTATCGTAATTGTGTAGATATTTAATTGGTTTAAACGGTTTAATACTTATAATAGATATTGTAATATATTTTTAATACTTCTAATAGATTAAATTATTTAAATTGAATAAATAATCTGGTAAAAGCATTTTCTTAAATAGTATGAACTCAGTCAATTTAATCGATTATAATTTAATCGATTTTCCAATTACTTCATAACCTTAACTTAATTTTTGGATTTCTGATTTTCCAGATTATTGTAAGTTGAGTTGATTTTTCACATATTAAAATTAAAAAAATTAACCTTTTTTTAAACCATACCTCAACTTATTACAATCAGGCCTAGAAGACCCCGTCTCCTTTACTAGATTCTGGATTATAGCGGGTAGAAAAGTATATCACTGTTAACCCTAAATCAGTAAGTCGTTTGGAAACTTTCATAACTAAAATCATTTATAATTTACAAGTTTGGACCACCCTAGGTAATCCTAATAAGCTAAATGGGCGATATCTTCGAGCTCTGTATTGCGTTTCTGAAGCGGTTGTGAACATTATTTTTAGGCGTTCGCTTGCCAACTGACAAAAAATTTTTGACTTCCCTTAAGGGGTTCCTGTACTTTTGACTTTACACCTTCAGAATTCAATAACTTCCAAATTTGTCATTAGATTCCCGTTCTTTTCAGGAATCAGGTTCTCGCCATACTTACCTAGGTTTCCCGGCGCTGCGCGCGAATCGAAATCCATCCAGGTCGCTGAAAACTTGGTTTTCCTGTAAAAACACATCTTTTGACCACCTTTCAAATTTTTGTTCCCAAAGTAGTGCTGAAAACGTTCCTGTGGGCTTGCTCGCGAAATTACGAGTCTCTGGTCACCTCGCACGCACGTCTAGCTTGACGGAAACATCAAAAATCTTCATTTTATTGCATTTTCCATACAAACTTCATACAAAAGTTTATAACTTTCAAACCCATCATTAGATTCCGATCATTTTTGAGGAATCGAGTTCTCGCCATACTAACCTAGGTTTCCCGGCGCTGCGCGCGAATCGAAACCCCTCCAGGTCGCTGAAAACTTCGATTTTCCATCAAAAAACACATCTTTTGACCACCTTTCAAATTTTTTGTTCCCGAAGTAATTCCGAAAACGTTCCTGTGGGCTTGCTCGCGACGAGACGCGTCTCTGGACACCTCGCACGCCCGTCTAGCTCGCAGAGAAATCCAAAAATTTGACCACCCACCCACCCGATTTTCATTGACCAGGGAAGGAAGTCTGGATTTTATCAAAAATATTTTATTTTGTGTTTGACCCTCTAAGTTATAGCCTGACTTAATACGACTCGTTGTCTCGCTTTGGTGCTTATCTAGCACCAAAACCAACGACTGCTAGACCTGACTACAGGTGATAAAAATTTTAATTAAGATTTTATTTTATCTTATTAATTTTATTTTTGATCCCCCCTCTACAGGGATCATTTGACTGTGTCCTCTGCAAACCTTATCTTCTTGAAAAATGTTTGGGATCAGGACTCCAGTAAGCAAAAATACCAAAGGAGCGGAGGAATGTCTGGAAGGGAGTCCGGACGCTGAGCGGGCCGGTCCCTCAGTAAGGCACAGCATTGGGGAGATTGAGAAGCGTAAATCCGGACAACCCCAGTCATCTCCACATACCACTCCTCCTAAAACAGCCCTACCAAAAACGCCCCCTAAAATAAAACCCAAGACACAGACCATCCAGCAGGTAAAACTGCACCTCCAGATGCCGGTAGCAAAACCCGTGGAGAGCCCGCCTCGAGAAGTGCCACCCGTGAAGAAGTACCTTAACAGAACCACGGAGGCAAAGGCGTGTGTTCTGAAAGTAAAGCTACACGTGGACAGCTACCGTAGCATGAAAAAGGAGGTCAAAGACGCGGTCGTCAATGCTGTCGAAAGGCTCTATCAGCTCGTCAAGGCAGCGGAGATGGAAAGGGAGAAAGGATCGGGGGAGTCAACCGAACCAGAGACCCCAAAGGCAACCTCAGTTGAACCGACAGAGCTCATGAAGCAGCTGATGGAGAATCTCCAGCAGCACAACAAAGCGCTGGATGAGTGCCAGCAGCATACACGGGCTCTGTCGGAACAACTGAGAGAGACGCCTCGTTTCGTCGCGGGCCAGGGACCCTCCTATGCGGAAATGGCCGCTGCCCCTAAGCAGCATTTCCAGGAGCCTCTTCACTCGGTGATTGTGTCATCGATCGACGACAAGGACACCGGTGAAGAGGTTCTTGAAAAACTCAGGACGGCGGTAGACGCCAGAAATAAGGGCACCAGAGTGGAGAGACTTAGGAAGGTGAGGGACCAGAAGGTGGTGGTCGGCTTCAGGACCAAAGAGGAGCTGAATAATGTGGCCGAGAGGATCAAAAAGGCCGGGAATCTGATGGTGGAAGAGGTGAAGAACAAGGATCCTCTCATCATAGCCAAGGACGTCCTCTCGTGCCACACGGACGAGGAGCTTATAGAGGCCTTGAAGCGCCAAAATGGCCACCTAATTGGGGACGTGCCGGCGGATGATCTGAGGTTGGGGGTAAAGTACCGTCGCAGGACGAGGAACCCCCACATGTGCCACGTCATCCTGCAAGTATCGCCTGCTTTGTGGCAGAGGCTAACGCAAGCGGGTCGAGTGCACATCGACTTGCAGCGGGTGCGTGTACTAGACCAATCGCCGCTGATACAGTGCACCCGCTGTTTGCGCTTCGGCCATAGCCGTAAGATGTGCACAAAAACTGTCGACCTATGTACACATTGTGGGGACCCCCACATGAGGACAGACTGCCCCTCAAGGATAGCTGCGGAACCGCCAAAGTGCTGCAACTGTGCGTCCGCAAATATGTCCAAGACCGAGCACGACGCCTTCGACAGCGAATGCCCGGTCCGTGTCAAATGGGATGGACTGGCGCGTCTGTCGGTGGCGTATTGCTAAGGTGGTCCCTGGCGGAAGCACGGAAACAGGCGGTGTCAGACCTCACCAGTATCACGTCGTACAGGCAAACCTCCAAAAAAGTAAACTGGCCACGTCTGAACTCATCATGGAAGCTAGCAAAAGGAAGTGGGCTTTTGCGATGGTCCAAGAGCCATATAAAGGTGGGATTGGAAAAATGAAGAGCCATCCGGGTACACGAGTAGTGCAGTGTGATAGGAACGCCGATAAAGTAAACAAAGCGGCCATTGTACTCTTCGACGACCACATAGACCTCACTCAGTGCCCGACTCTGACTACGGAAAACTTTGCTGTAGCAAAATTAAAGACCGGAGCCTGGGAAATAGGAGTAGTGTCGGTGTACCTGGATGGTGGACAGCCTATTGAGCCAGACTTGGACCATCTTAGAAAAATTATGAAGGAGATCAGAGTTAGCGACGTGATACTGGGGGGGGATGTCAACGCTTGGAACACGTGGTGGGGAAGCCGAGAGGCGGATCAGAGGGGAGAGGACCTGGCGGGAGCCCTCGACGAACTGGGACTCCAGATCCTGAACTCAGGGACGACTCCTACCTTCGATGTCTTCAGGGGTAGCCAAAGGTACTGCAGCTGCGTCGATATTAAGACATGTACAGAGGACATGCTTCGGAGCGTAGCGAACTGGAGGCTATCTGGGGACATCACCACCTCGGACCACAGGGCAATCCTGTTTGAGTTAAAACTGGAAAAATCAAGAGGTATGGACATACAAAGAACTACAAGAAAATTTAATACAAAAAAGGCAAAATGGGGACAATTTTATGGGAAGCTTAGTGAAATTTGGGAACAAAATGACATAAACAAAACAGAAATAGACAGGATACAAACAGTAGAAGATTTGGACAAGATAACTGAAAAATACACAGAGTCAATAGAGAAAGCATGTGAAGGGACCATACCGACTGTAAATAAAAGAAACCGGACAGGATTGCCTTGGTGGACCGAGGAGTTGACCAAAATGAAGGAGGAAGTCAGGAGACGAAAGCGGACAATCTCCAATGCCGCACCGCGACGCCGAGCTTGGGTTTACAGCCAGTATGCTGCAGCAAAGGAGGAGCTGAAGCAGAAAATGGAGAGCACTCTGACTTCCAGCTGGAAAGAGTTTTGCGGAAAGCAGGAACGTGAAACTATGTGGGACAGTATATATAGGGTAATAGGCCGCACCACCGCTAGACAAGAGGATATACCTTTAGTGCACAATAACAGCGTGCTCAGTAGCGAGGAGTCAGCCCGGATGCTAGCGAACACGTTTTATCCTGAGGATAAAACACAGGATGACAATGCGGACCACAGCAAGTTAAGACAGTTGGCGAATAGAGTGAACGAAAGTGAGAATGGTGAGACATTCGACCCTCTATTCACAACGGAGGAACTAAAGTGGTCCGCATACAGCTTTAATCCCAAGAAAGCTCCGGGAATTGACGGACTTACCGCAGATATCTGTAGGGCGGCCATTACCCACAACCCGCAACTGTTCCTGGCAGTGCTAAACCGTTGCTTTGACCTGTCCCACTTTCCGACCATCTGGAAAGAAGCGGTAGTCGTGGTCCTTCGGAAACCGGGTAAGGACGACTATACGCACCCCAAATCATACAGGCCGATTGGGCTATTGCCTGTATTGGGAAAAATTATGGAGAAGATGTTAGTTCGTCGAATAAGATGGCACATATCTCCACAGGCGAGCAGACACCAGTACGGTTTCGTGCCCCAGCGCAGCACCGAGGACTCCCTCTATGACCTGATAAATCACATTAAAGACAAATTAAAACAAAAAAAGATCATCGTCGTCATATCATTGGACATAGAGGGAGCCTTCGATAATGCCTGGTGGCCCGCAATGAAGTGCCGACTAGCAGAGACAAAATGCCCCATAAATCTGCGACGCCTCGTAGATAGCTATCTACGAGATAGGAAAGTGAGGGTATGTATGTATGTATGTATGTAAATCGGGCTGGTTTCCGCAACTCCACGACTAGGCGCGTATTTTGCGTGTAGGTGGGACAAATGTGTCACTCGATCCACCCCAGCTCCCCAAGGAAGGCCAGTAACGCCTTGGTGTTACTAACTATCTCACAGAGGGTACCTGGGTTACCGAAGTACTTGGCCCTGTAATCCGCGACTACCGGGCAGCTTAGAAGCAGGTGTGCTGCTGTCTCATCTTCCTCCATACAAGCTCTGCACAGTGGGCTGTCGGTGGCTCCTATGGCATAGAGGTGTTTATTAAAAGTCCCGTGGCCAGTTGTTACGGCTGTGACTGAACGCAACTGTTGTTTTGTTAGTCTTAGGGCTTGTTTTGTGAAACGGCCATTAATAGAGGGAAGTGCCTCTTTGGCCTGCCTACACTCACCATGGTCAGCCCATAGCTTGTGATGTTTGTTTCCGGTGCGTTTCCTTACCAGACTGCGAAGATACCCGAAAGGCAGCGGCACGATGGGCTCAGGTCCAATCGTCGTCATGCTCGAACCCCTTCTGGCTAGCTCATCTGCTGCATCGTTGCCTCGGGATTCGCTGTGTCCTTTGATCCATTGAATGGTTACTTTGTTGTGTCTACCAACCTGGTTGAGACGCTGGTGACACTCGAGAATCAGCCCAGAGTTCGCTGTGTGGCTGTTCAGGGCTTGCAGGACGGCCATGCTGTCCGAAAGTATGCGTATTGAATGGTCCTTAACTTCCCTGGTTAGGATGGCTGATGCCGCCAGAGAAATGCCCATGCATTCAGCTTGGAACACTGTGTTGTGGACCCCCAATGGTGTGGCTATGTGGACGTTGAGATCCTCTGAGAAGACTCCCGCACCAGTGCCTGTACCTGTTTTCGATCCATCTGTGAAGATTCTCAGCTCTGCAGGGCATAGGCCCTCGCAACGATGATCCTCATACAATTGGATTTTGTATTTTTTATCAAATAAGAACTGCTTGGGTACCCGGTCATTGATTGCTTTAGTTATGGGGAGTTCATTATTGAGCTCCTCGAGCAGAGACGTGTGTTGTGTTTCTCTCTTACCCCAGAGATCCAGTGTTTTAAGGCGTACTGCTGCCATCGTCGCTTCCTGTTGTATAAACAAGTGTAGCGGGGGCAGTCCCATCATGGCTTCCAGTGCCGCAGTCAGAGTAGTTCGCATGCAGCCCGTCATCGCCATGCAGGCTAGCCTTTGCATGTGTTGTAGCTTGTTTATGGCTGTAACTAATTTTGTGCGTGGCCACCACACAAGAGCCCCATACGTTATCATGGGCCGAATTACTGCGCTGTACAACCATAGTATTATTTTGGGAGATAGGCCCCACCTCTTCCCTATCATTTTCCTGCATTGCCAGAAGGTAATGCAAGCCCTGTTTAGCTTGTAGTCTAGATGAGGGCTCCAGTTTAATTTACAATCTAGTATGACGCCTAGATACTTTACCTCGTTAGACAACTGGAGTTCTGTGTTAAAGAGCTTAGGTAGCCGATAGTGACCTAGTGCTCGCTTTTGAGTGAACATGACTAATTCAGTCTTAGTGGGATTAACTGACAGATCATATTCTTCACACCATCGCTCCACGATGCGTAGTGCTTGTTGAGTGAGGTTGCAGATCGTTCCAGTTACCTTCCCTGGCACGAGGATTGCGAGGTCGTCTGCATACCCTATTGTGTAGTAACGATGTGCGTTGAGTTTGGTGATAAGGTCATTAATCACCAAATTCCACAGAAGAGGGGAGATCACTCCTCCCTGCGGGCAGCCTCTGGCTATCAAGGCCAACTGCTGCTCCTCCTCAAGGCGAACTACTCGTTTGCTTAACATATTAGTAATCCAGTCAGTTAGTACCTGCTCTACACCGTGTCTGGAGAGGGCGGCTCTAATGCTGGAAAAGTTTGTCTTGTCGAAGGCTCCTTCGATGTCTATAAAGGTGCCCAGGCAGGAACCTTTCTGGTGAATTGCTTCCTCAATCTGGCCGACCACCAGATGAAGAGCTGACTCTGTTGACTTACCCGAGCTGTATGCGTGCTGGTTACCATGCAGTGGTATTGCTTTTAAGGCGCCATCTCGTAGTTCCCTTTCACACAGTCTTTCCATTGTCTTCAGTAAGAACGAGGTCAGACTTATAGGTCTATAGGATTTGGCGCTTGTGTAGTCACTCTTGCCTGGCTTCGGAATGAATATGACCTTCACTTCCCTCCATCCCTTAGGAACGTATCTGAAGGCCAGGCACGCTCGCATTAAGGGCACCAGTCTTGTAGCAACAGCGGTACCTCCCCACTGTAGTAGGGCTGGGAAAACACCATCGGGACCTGGTGCCTTGAAAGGTTGGAAGCTTTTGATGGCCCACTGAAGTTTTTCCAGTGTAATCATCTTCTCTGCGTAATGCCACTCATGTTCTGATGGTGTTTGGATGACGTCTAGCCAATCATTTACCTGTGTGAATACGCTGCCTGGGAAGTGAGTTTCCACTAGGAGGCGTTTCGCTTCTTCAGGCGTCGTGGTCAGCGTATTGTCGGGTTTCCGGAGTGTGGCGACTTCAGGTGTGTCCTGTTTCGCCAGTATTTTCCTTACCCTGTTTGCTTGTTGGCATGATTCAATGCTACCACAGAATTTACGCCATCCTGAAGTCCTCATGAATCTGATGCATTTCTTGTAGCTGGATTTGGCCGCGTAATAGGCGTCCCAGTCCTCATCACTACATGTATTCATGGCTCTGTTCAGAGCCTTCCTTACCTTACCGCGTTTGCGTTCTAGCTTCGCGCCCCACCACGGTTGTTTGCCTGGTGTGTCGCGCGGAATCGTTTCCGGGCAGGCGATATGGTAGCTGTTTATCAGCGATTCGGTGAGTTGTAGTACTTGCGAGTCGATCTGCGCCGTGTCCGCAAGAGAACCCGAATCGTCTTGTATTGCAAGCCGTGAGGCGAGGTTGCGCGTGTATACCGCTCTATCCGTGTTGCGTGGATTGCGCCTAGGTTGCTTAGGTGGTATACAGACCTGGATGTCGAAACGGATCCACCTGTGGTCTGAGCAGGAAGCCTCATTTGAGACCTGCCACCCAGTGATGAGTTCCGCTGCTCCCTCCGTTGCCAGAGTGAGGTCTATGATAGTACGACTGCGTCTGGTTACGAAAGTTGGTTCCGAACCCGTGTTTAGTAGGGACAAGTTAGTTGTGAACAAATAATCAACTAATGCCTTACCCCTTTCATTCTGTGTCGCCATCCCCCACAGTGGATGGTGTGCGTTTGCGTCAGTCCCGATGACAACCTCATCCCCGCTGCCTTCAGTGTTTGATGAGGCGGTCAAGGTCGTGTGGGGGCGGTGCCTCCGCTTCAGGCATGTAAACCGAGGCGAAGACGACGGCCATCCCTGTGGCTCCACGCTGCATAAACAGCCTAGCTGCAGAGACATCTCTGCAACAGAAGTCACTTAAGAGCTGTGCTTTAAGGTTACCTGTGACATATATGCACGATCTAGGGTGTGACATATATGCACGATCTAGGGGAAAGTGAGGGTGCGGTATGCGGGAGCTGAGTATGTTCAGAACACCACGAAAGGATGCGTACAAGGCTCTATAGGAGGGCCCACATTCTGGAATCTGCCTCTGGACCCTCTGCTTAAAGAGTTGAGTGGTCGGGGAGACTACTGCCAAGCATTTGCGGATGATGTGGTGCTGATATTTTCGGGTGACACAGCACTTGATGTCCAGAGACGTGCCAATGCGAGTCTTCTGCATGTGCAGAAGTGGGGAGTCGGAAATAAACTCAAGTTTGCTCCTCATAAAACCAAAGCAATGGTAGTCACCAACAAGTTGAAATACGACTCACCACTCCTGCACATGGGAGGGGAGGACATTGTCATGTCTCGGGAGATCATGATTTTGGGGCTCACGATTGACGAAAAGCTAACGTTTAACGCTCATGCCTCGAACGTCACACGGAAAGCGTTAAACCTATACAAACAGCTGTCAAGAGCCGCCAAAATCAGCTGGGGTCTGAAACCCGAAATTATCAGGACCATATACACCGCGGTAGTGGAGCCGATCATTATGTACGCCGCTAGTGCTTGGGCTCCGGCCACTAACAAAGTGGGCATCAAAAACAGCTCAATACCGTCCAGAGGGGCTTTGCGCAGAAGATTATAAAGGCCTATAGGACTACTTCGTTGAACTCGGCCTTGTTGCTCTCCGGACTGCTTCCACTGGATCTTAGGATACGGGAAGCAGCCGCTTTTTATGAAGAGAAAAGGGGACACTCCCGGAGAGTGACAGGGGACCGGGGGATCGAAACACCAGTCCCTTACACAGATGTGCCACATCCAGCGAAGCAGATCGGTATCGGGTTTAAGTGCGTGATGAACGATGCAGAAATGGACCAGCAGGGAATCACTCACCCCAAAATTTTCACCGACGGAAGCAAAATTCAAGGGAAAGTCGGTGCAGCACTAAGCCTCTGGGAAGATGGTGCAGAGGTGAAATCACAAAAGTTCAAGCTGGACCATTTCTGCAGCGTTTATCAGGCCGAGCTGCTCGCTCTGCGCAAGGCTTCAGAGCTGGCCTTGAAGCACTCCTCGGCAGTAATCGAGGTCTACAGCGACTCGAGATCGGCGCTGGAAACGATTACCCGAGGCGTTTCCCTCCATCCCCTGGCATTTGAAACGCAACAGAACATCCAGACATTGCGAAATAGCGGGAGAACCCTTAAATTATTCTGGATTAAAGCGCATGCGGGGCTGGAGGGAAACGAGAGGGCTGACGTGTTGGCGAAAGAAGCAGCGATGGGAATGAAGACCAAACCTCATTACGACCTGTGTCCGGCTTCATTCATCAAGCGACAAATCCGAATGGAGTCGCTTGATGAATGGAACACGAGATACACGACTGGTGTAACTGCATCCACCACTAAAATATTCCTCCCAGATGCAATTGCAGCATATCACATTATCAGGAGAAGAGAGCTAGATCCACTTTTAGTCCAAGTGTTAACGGGTCATGGCGGGTTCTCTGAGTACTTGCATCGTTTCAAGTGCAAGGAGAACCCGGCATGTCCCTGTGACCCGTCAAAAATCGAAAGCGTACAGCATATAATCACGGAGTGCCCAAAATTTGCAATTTATAAACATAATTTAGAATCGGAAATAGAAATAGAAATAAAATTAGAAAACATTCCAAAAGTAATGAAAAATAAAGTGAGTAGAAAAAAGTTTTTAATGTATTGTAAAGAAATAGCGGAAAAAGTAATTAAAAATAATAAGACATAAGAAAACGATATACTTTTTAAATATTATGAAGATATATAAAAAGTAATCACAATAAAATAAGAAATAAAACAATAAGTAATTAAAATCAGTCATTAAAAAAATACAAGTAAAATCAAAATGTTAAAGTCATAAAAATTCAAACTCATAAATAGTAAAATCATTAAAAAGTTAATAAAATGTAAAATGTGTCAATTAGAGCTCTGATGACACAAGTCGGAGGACACTAGCAGAGCAGGAGTGGTTTTTAGTCGGTTCGAGTCCGACACTACCTGAACTGTCTCACGACCTAACGAACCGTGAGACAGTTCATGTGTCCGTGGGGATTTTCCACTCCTGCCAAAACAAAAAAAAAAACAATAAGCTAAATGGTGTGATCCAAGCGAATCTGCAGAGGAAGAACCTCGAAACCCAAGAGCTTCTTATAGTGGCTAGCGAGCGCAAGGTTGCATTCGCACTTCTCCAGGAGCCATACGTGGGTGGGATCAAGAAGATGCGAGACTACCAAGGAGCGAGAGTCTACCAGTGCGCGGAACAAGAAAGTGGAACTGTGAAGGCGGCCATCGTCGTCTTCAACAATGAAATTGACGTCACACAGTGTCCGAAACTCACCACCAACAACATCGTGGTGGTGAGGATCCGAACCCGCGCCTGGGAAATCGCAGTAGTCTCCTTCTACTTTGAACCCGACCAGCCCATAGAGCCATACCTGGAGCACCTTAAGCAGATTCGCCTGGAGATGGGTCAAATTAGAATAATCTTGGGCGGAGACCCAAACGCCAAGAGCACCTGGTGGGGCAGTCCCATCGTCGACAGCAGGGGCGACGACGTCTCGGGAACTCTCGAAGAAATGGGCTTGCAGGTACTCAACGTCGGCAACACTCCGACCTTCGACACCATCCGAGGTGGCCGGACCTTCACCAGCTTCGTTGATATAACAGCCTGTTCAACGGAATTGCTGGAGCTGGTGGAGGACTGGAGGGTTGAAGAAGACATCGTGAGCTCGGACCACAACAGCATTGTATTTAAAATCAACTTACAAAAATCCAAAGGCACAAATATCAATAGAACCACTAGGATATTCAATACACGGAAAGCAAATTGGAGCCAATTTCGTGAGAAATTGGCACAATTACAAACGGTCAGTGAGTTGAATATCCTAGAAATAGAAAAGATCAACAATAAAATAGAATTAGAAAACAAAATAAATAAATACATAGAGTCAATAGTGGTAGTATCAAATAATAATAATAATAGTAATAGTAATAAATTTATTCACAAACTTTGTTACAACAGTCCTATGAAAACCCTGACTTCTGAGCTAGGTAAAAACCTGTATTACAGAAGTCAGTGCCCTCTCCCACTTTCTATTTGATAAAAATTGTGAATAAAAAAAAAAAAATAATAAAATGAAATAAATAAGAGATGGGTTAGGTTTATTCATGTTGTGTTTATGCATGTGGATAACGTATTTGTGTGTACGTGTGTGTGTTTGTGTGTGTGTGTGTGTGTGTGTGTGTGTGTGTGTGTGTGTGTGTGTGTGTGTGTGTGTGTGTGTGTGGGTGGGTGTGTGTGTGTGTGTGTGTGATGGATGTTAGATGTAGGTGAGGTATGTGGTAGTAGTAAATGAAACTATACCTAAAATCAAAAACAAACACAAACTTACAATGCCGTGGTGGTCCATGGAGCTCGCGGAGCTGAAATCGGATGTAAACACCAAGAGGCGCCGAGTGCGATGTGCTGCACCGATTCGGAGACAAAAAGTCGTCGATGAGTACCTGCAAGCGAAAGAAAGATACGAGTCCCATGCCAAAAACGCACAGATAGAAAGTTGGAAGGCCTTCTGCGAAAAACAAGACAGGGAAGGTGTCTGGGAGGGCATATATCGTATTATAGGGCGAACCTCCAAGAGGCAAGAAGACCTGCCGCTGGTGAAAAACGGAGTGTCACTAAACCCGCAAGACTCGGCTCTGCTGCTAGCCGAGACCTTCTACCCCGAAGACCTGGAAGACGAGGACAATGACGACCACCGCCGGACGAGAGAAGCGGCCAACCGTGTAAACGAGTGGTCGCATGATGAATTCCCCACCACTTACACTTACACAATAACCCACCTTTTACACTTCTGGAGCTTAAATCCGCGGTGGAAGGCTTCAACCCGAAGAAGGCACCCGGGGCTGATGGTCTCACAGCCGACATCTGCGCGCAGGCCATTCTCCAGGATCCGGGGGTTTACCTTGCACTGGCCAAAAAGTGCCTCGAGCAGGGTCATTTTCCCGGGGCCTGGAAGGTGGCCACAGTTGTGATACTCCGAAAACCCGAAGTCGTACAGACCAATTGGCCTCTTACTTGTCCTGGGCAAGATACTCGAAAAGATGGTGGTAGCTCGTCTGAAATGGCATCTGATCCCGCGGCTTAGTACTCGCCAGTTTGGTTTCATGCCCCAAAAAAGCACCGAGGACTCCCTCTACACCCTGATACAACACATCAATGACAAGCTGGAACAAAAGAAGCTCATTCATCGCTGTCATTGGATATAAAGGGAGCCTTCGACAGCGCATGGTGGCCGGCCATTAGAACCAGACTGGCTGAGGAAAATTGCCCGGTGAATATCAGGCGGATGCTAGACAGCTACCTAAACGAAAAAAGCGTCCGGGTCAGGTACGCCGGAGCCGAGTGCCAGAGGAGTTCGTATCGACCCTTGTACACACCCCTTTGTCGTCAAAGGGGTGTGTACAAGGGTCGATAGGAGGTCCGATCCTGTGGAATCTGGTGCTGGATCCTCTGTTGAAGGGGCTCGAAGAACGAGGCGACCACTGCCAGGCGTTTGCCGATGACGTGGTGCTCACCTTCGACGGGGATACAGCACTAGAGGTTCAAAGACAGGCCAATGCCGCCCTCGAGTATGTTCGGAGGTGGGGCATCAGAAATAAGCTAAAGTTTGCGCCGCACAAAACCTGTGCCATGCTTGTAACAAGGAAGCTGAAGTACGATGTCCCACTCCTGACCATGGGCGGGGTCGACATTGGTATGTCAAACGAAATAAAAGTACTGGGGCTCACTGTGGACCACAAGCTCACCTTTAACACCCACGCTGCAAATGTTTGTAAGAAAAGGTATGTGGGACTCCCCGGGCAAGCCCGGTATACCCACTAAAACAACCCAGCAACGAAATTCCCGCAACGTCATAGTGGGGGTGGACTGGGAGATCGGCGTAGCCTTTACGTCCAGTCCACCTCCGACGACCGCCCGCCTTAGCGGGCCCTTCACGCCCCCCCCGTTGGGGGAGGGCCGGGAACCTCCGACGATGATGGTGGTGATGCGTGCAATGCGGGCGGAGGCGCCCCCGCGCCTGTCGCCCGCCCATCACCACCGCGAGGAGGGAGAAGAGGACGTCTTCTCCGACCTCGCCTTCGTCTGCGGAGCGGCGCAGCGAGTGGGTCGTCCTCCCGCGCGCGCTCCGCCGCCTCCTTTTGCGAGATGACATCCTCGCAAAAGGAGGCGACCGCGGCCCAGGACTCCTCACTCCCCAGCATGCATCTGACCACGCTGGGAAGGGAGAGGTCCTGTCCGATCTCTGCAGTGAGACTGCGACGCGGCTCGGACCAAGCTGGGCACACCTCCAGTGTGTGCTGCGCCGTGTCCTCCGCCGCGCCGCAGTCGTGACACGCCGGTGTCTCCTCCCTCCCGACCCGGTGCAGGTGTGTGCCGAAACAGCCGTGGCCAGACAACACCTGCACCAGACGGAAGGAGAGGAAGCCGTGCGGCCGCTCGAGCCAATCCCGCAGGACTGGACCGAGCGCGTCGAGCGTTCGACGGCCAAAGGTGGCAGAGGCGAGGTCCTCTGTCCAATGGACGATGATGGCGTCCCTCGCCTCCCTCCGCACGGCTTCCCGCTCCTCTGCGACAGGGCGCTCCCCGAGCGCTTTTCGGCGCGCCGTCCATTCGTACACCCTGGCGAGCACCCAAGCCTCCAACTCCCAAGGAGGGGTGCCCGCCAGAGCGCACGCCGCCGAAAAGCCTACCGACCGGTAGGCCCTCGCCACCCGCTGTGCAATGGCCCTTTGTGGCCTGCGGATGGCGGTCGCATTCTCCCTCCTATTGAGGGAGTCCGCCCATATTGGGGCCCCGTATAGGGACATGCTCCGCAGGATGCCGGCATACAAGCGCCGGCATCGTGCACTGGGCCCCCCCAGGTTTGGGAGGAGCCACGACAGGGAGTCGGCGGCCTTCAGCAGGCGCGTCGACAGCCCGCTGAAGTGCGGGCCGAAGCGCCACCTGCTGTCTAGTATCAGGCCCAGATATTTCATCTGGGCCTTAGCCTCCACCCGGATGCCCTCAACGACAATGTGGGCATCCGGAGGGCAGCGCTGCCGAGGCCCGTGAAAGAACACGGCCTCGGTCTTGTTCAGCGCCACCCTCAACCCTAGGCGGCGGATCCTTCCTGCGACCAAGGATCCGCCAGCCGAGGCCAGACAGGCCGCCTCCCTGAAGGTTCTCCCCCGGGCAGTGAGGAGAGTGTCATCCGCGTAACATATGACACTCGTGCCACGGAGGAGGGCTCCTCTCAATAGCCAATCGAACCCGATGTTCCATCTATCAGGCGGAACTATTGGCCCTGCAAAGAGCGGCTGCGGAGGCCCTCAAGCACAAGGAAAGCACGTTCGGCATCTTCAGCGACTCTATGGCGGCTCTCCAGACGGTTACAAATGTCTCTGCCCCCCATCCTCTAGCGGTGGAAACAAGGGACACCATCAGACGCTGCAGGCTCCAGAACAAGAGTGTCTCCTTGTTCTGGATCAAAGCCCACGCTGGACTGGAGGGCAACGAGCGAGCCGACCAACTCGCCAAGGAAGCTGCCTTAGGGTCGAAGAAGAGGCCGGACTACGATCTGTGCCCCGTTTCATTCGTCAAGCGTCAAATTCGTATGGGGACGCTTGACGAATGGAACGAGAGATATAAGTCGGGGGTAACAGCCTCCGGCACTAAACTGTTTTTCCCCGATGCGATCGCGGCGTACAGCGTCGTCCGTCAAATCGACTTGACAAGTGTTACCACCCAGATCCTCACAGGGCACGGTGGATTCTCTGCATACTTGAAACGTTTCAAATGTAAGGAGAATTCATCGTGCGCCTGTGAGCCAGAAATAGAGGAAACAGTTCTGCATGCACTGCTGGATTGCCCTATAACCGCCCAAAAGCGGCACGATGTAGAGCATCAGCTCAACGTCAAACTGACCGTTGACAATCTGCCCCGACTCATAATGTTAAGTAGATTTAGAAAAATATTTTTAGAGTACTGTAGACAAATAGGAAAAATAGTTATAAATAGAAATAAGACTAAGTAAGTAGGCTACTAGGTTATATAGTAATATATAGTGTTAGTACCTAATCATAACAGGATATAAAAAAATAAAAATAAAAATAATTAAAAAATAAAAAAAAAATAAAAAAAGTATTTATATATATAAAATTACAAGGTAAGTGAAGATAAGCAGAGTAGTCTTCTGGAGGTATTTGTCTTTCTTCATACTTTGATCACCGTCCTAAACAATGACTGCAAACAAACAAAAATCGCTCACAAGGTCTCTGACACTGGCAGAGGACAACTAGCGTGGCAGGAGTTTTTAAAATAAAAAAAAAAAAAAACCCGATGTTCCAAAGGGGTGGCCCAAGGACTGACCCCTGTGGAACACCGGACTCCGCGCCGTACCTCCGGAGCCTGGCCGTTTTGTCTACAAGGAGGACATCTCGGTCCTCCAAGTAGTCGGCCAGGAGGTCCCGCAAGTATTGGGGCACTCCATGATAGCGGAGTGCCTCCAATATCGTCGAGTGGGGGACGGAGTTGAAGGCGTTGGCTATGTCGAACGACACTGCCAAAACTCCGTCCCCCGCCTCGACCGCCCCCTTCACCTGCCCCTTCAGTAGGGCCAGTGCGTCGATGGTCGAACGCCCCTGTCGGAAACCGAATTGGGCGTCCGACAGGTCTGGCCCTATCCTCCGCAGATGGCTGTTGAGCCGGCAGGCGATGATCCCCTCGAACATTTTGCCGACCTCATCAAGCAGAACGATGGGTCGGTATGCCGAGGGGGAGTCGACCGGACGTCCCTCCTTACGGAGAAGGCATAGCTGCCCCTCCTTCCATAGTTTCGGGAACCTTCCAGACGCGAGGCATGCGCTGAAAAGGTCCCGAAACCTATCCTCCATTTGATGCAGCCAGCGCCTGGGCGCCAGCAGCAAGGAAGGTTGGAGTTCAAAAACTCCTAAATTCAGTCCAGCGGGGGTTCGCTCAAAAACTCTGCAAATCCTACCGCACCGTTTCGCTTAACTCCGCGCTAGTGCTGGCTGGGATGCTCCCACTTGACCTCCGAATACAGGAAGCAGCCGCACTATATGAGGCAAAGAGGGGGGTGCCCCAGCCATCGCTGGCGGACCGGGAGGTGGAGCGTGTGGTAGCATTTGCAGAGACTCCGCACCCGGCGAAACATATGGCTCTGGAGTTCGTGAGCTTGGTGGATCAGTCACTTGTGGAGTCCCACATCAGCCAGGACTTACGGTTCTTTACCGACGGCAGCAAGATTGACGGCAAGGTCGGAGCAGCACTGTCCCTGTGGGACAGGGAAGCCGAGATCAAGTCCGTCAAGCTTAGCTTGCCGACGTGCTGCACGGTCTACCAGGCGGAACTCCTAGCCATATGCGTAGCAACACGCCAAGTACTGCGGCGAAAAGAGGGAACCTTCGGTGTCTACAGTGACTCAATGGCGGCACTGCAGACAGTCACAAACCAGGGTTCCCTCCACGCCCTGGCAGTGGAGGCAAGAGCGAACCTCAACGTGGCTTTATCCCAGGGGAAAAATGTCTCTTTGTTCTGGATAAAGGCACACGCTGGACTGGAGGGGAATGAGCGAGCAGACCACCTCGCAAAGGAAGCTGCACTGCGAAGCAAAAGAAGGCCCGACTACGACCGCTGCCCGGTATCATTCGTCAAGCGGCAGATCCGTATGGGGTCGCTTGACGAATGGAATCGGCGGTATAAAGAAGGCGTGACCGCCTCAGTGACGAAGTTGTTCCTCCCGGATGCCATAGAGGCTTTCAAAGTCGTCAAGCAGGTTAAACCGACTGGGGTTATGACACAAATTACGACGGGGCACGGTGGGTTCTCCGAATACTTGCACCGCTTCATCTGTGAGCCGGACATACCCGAATCGGTCCCGCATATTTTGCTCAGGTGTCCAGTTTTTGAGAAGGAGAGACGCGACTTAGAGCAGGAACTGGAGTCAGAAATCAGCGAGAATAATATTGGTGATTTGGTAAAAAATAGAAAAACCAGAGACAGAATACTAGAGTTTTGCGTAAAAGTATCAAACAGGGTAATAAACAGGAATAAAACTGCGTAAAACTGTGTTTTCCTTATATCGATGAATATAACGCGACAAGCACAGTTAATAATAGCCTAAATCAGTAAAATCACAAACAATAGCCAATAAAGAAAATTATACATATAATACACATTTGTTCAAATCAAAGTTTTTAAAATTTAAAAAAGAAAATCTAAATTAAGAATGCAAAACAAGGTCTCTGACTATGTCAGGGGACACTCAGGAAGGCAGGAGTGGGTTTTATAAAAAAAAAATAAAAAAAGGTGCCCAAGCTTGTGGTGCCAAAGACACCACGGCTAAAGTCACATAAGAGGAGCCCACCCCCTCCCGATTGGTCCCTCCCCCCCTCCATATCTACTAAAATACGGTGATTCGAAACAAACGGAATTTCTTTTTATATACCTACATATAAAATTGGGACTGCAGACTACGTTGTTTGATTTAGACACCCCGTTTACAGGGTCAAAACTGAGCAATAAAGAATAGTGCAGTGTAGTACTATTTTTTATTTTTAATATATTTTATACATATAAGACAATTTTCCCCGTTCTCTTCTGTGCCCTTTACACACAAATTACAACAAGGAAATCAGAAAACGGAACCTAAGTAATTAAAAATGGTCCTCGGAATTCGCACCCCAGTAAAAGGGAAAGGGCAGGGGGCCGGCGCCAGCGGATCACAAACATCGACCGCCTACACACTCGGGAGAAGGGGGATCCTCTGGAGCGCGCGAAGCGCCGAAGGGGATCTCCCTTAATTTCGACCGGAGGGACGCTATTCGAGGGTCCCTAGCGGGAACTGCCGAAACGCCTTTGGCGTCGGCGGGGACCTCTGCTGCTGTCGTACCCACCACTACCCCCAGCCCGTTAGGCTCGTCTGGACAGGCGCTTGACGCCGCCAGAACATTTATCCGGAGACCAGAAAGGAAAAGAAGATCCGTAGACATCATGGAGGCCTACACAAAGCAGAATGACATCTTCGCTGCCTCATCCAACGACAAACTTCTCCAGGAGGTCATGAAGACCTTTGAGGACATCCCATCGAGGGTCAGGGATTACCCCTCGATGAGGAGGGACATCAAGATCTTCCTGGAGACCCAGTCTGATAAATGTCTACGGGTCCTCTTCGAGTTGAGCAGGCGAGTTAAAAAGCTGGAAACAGCGCCAAAGACGGATCCGCCCATTAAAGAAAACACCACGCCTACGTCACCCGATTTGCCGGAAGAATATATTGAGAGGCTTGACAGGGTGGAAACGTCTATAAAGGCGCGGCTCAACGACCTGGAGGAGAAGGTCTCCAAAGGGTTCCGAAACCTGGCCGTCCACTGCGACGATTGCGGCGCCGACATCATCAGCACGGTCTTTTCGATAAGATCAGCGAGGTCGGCGGCAGGATCAAACACACGATCGAAGGGGTGGGGATCGTTGGTCGAGCCGTCGCCGATCTCGAGGAAAAGATCGATGGCGTTGCTGGTGGGGTCGCCGCCGCAACCGGAAAAATAACGGAGGCTGTAGGAGAGCTGGCATGCGAGGCGAGAACCGACTCGTGGTCATACGCCTACGTAGCGGCAGCCAAACCCGGGCATCGGCCGGCGCTTCACTCGTTGGCTGTCACGTCCGAAGTCAGTCAGGACACTGCTGACAAGGTGCTCGCCAGGGTGAAGATGGCGGTCGATGCCAGGGGAACTGGCTTAAAAATACACAAAGTCCGAAAAGCGAAAAACCAGACCGTCATACTGGGGTGCGACTCGGAATCGAAGCTCAAAAGAGTTAGGGAGAGGATTGAGAGCCGAGGCGAAGGGTTAGTAGTAGCGTCCATGCAAAATAAAAACCCGCTCGTCGTCCTAAAAGAAGTCTTTTTGGACAGAGAGGACGACGAGATGGTGAAAGCGCTCTACGCCCAGAACGCAGATATATTTAGGGACTTGGACCAGGTTGAGCTAGAAATGTTTATTAAGTACAAAAAAAGGACAAGAAATCCCAAAACGGCACACGTTGTCGTCCAGGTCAGACCCAGGGTATGGCAGAGGATGACGGAGGCTGGGGCTCTTTACCTTGACCTGCAAAGGGTCAGGGTGGAGGATCAGTCGCCGTTCATCCAATGTACCAAATGCTTGGCATTTGGACACGGCAGAAAATACTGTACGGAGAGTGCAGACAGGTGCAGTCACTGCGGAGGACCGCACCTACGCGAGAAGTGCGTGGAATTCGTTGCCGGAAATGAACCGCAGTGCTGCAACTGTTTGCACTCAAAGCTTCAACAGACCGATCACAACGCGTTCAGTGTGGAGTGCCCGGTCCGCAAGAAATGGGATTATCTGGCTCGGACGACAACGGCGTACGCCTAAACCCCCCCCCCCCCCCCCTAGATATACAAAATATATTGTAATAATATATCAATATATCTAACATGCACCCAAACAATCCCCGCTGAGAAAAATAAAAACCCCGCTTAAGAAATGTCAATAAATATGTATAATCTTTGTATATATATATATTATTGCTACAACCTTAAAGTAGTAAATAAACGTAACAGCAAGAATGAAATCCCCCCTCTCCCCCATCCCCCTCCCCTCCCCCCTTCTTCCTCCCCCTCTCCCCTTCCCTCTCCCCCATTACCCTTATTTGTAACAGTCCAGAATTATGTACCAATAACGTAAGAAAGCATAATTAAACAAGAGAATAGGTACTCTAGATTAAATGTCTATTAGAAAATGAAAATGCAGTAAAAAAGGTAAACAACGTTTAAAAAGTTTAGAATAAGCACAAATATTAAATAAGCTAGTAGATAAGTAAAGTAAATACGTAAGTAAATAGATTATATATGTAAAGCAGAAAAATAAATAAAAATATATTAGTTAAGAAAACATAATTAAGTAAACAAATATTTAGATGTAATAACTAGAAAATTAAAAAAATATTTAAATAAGACAAACATGTCTAGAAATAATATAAAAACTAGAAACTAAAAATGAACTAAAACAAGAAAACACGTATAGAAATAATATAGTCACAAGAAACGTAGAAAATGGATGGAATAGCGGGAGTCTCACCCGGCTAAGAATGAAAAGGAAGTATGAATGTCGAAAAGTATGAAGTTTTAGTGCGAGAGGAGTAAATTAAAGAACCAGAATGAATGACTAACTAGAATGATAAGGTCTCGTTGTGCTATGAACGGGGAAAAGCTACGTGGCAGGAGGGGTTTTAGCCGGTAAGAGTCCGGCACTGTCTCGACCGTTTCACAGTGTGCCGGTCGATTCGTCCATGAGGATTTCCCACGCCTGCCAAACCAAAAAAATAAAAATAAGCTAAATGGGGTTGACACAAAAGAAAATTGTCACACTTGTGTCACTAGACATAGAGGGAGCCTTCGACAGCGCATGGTGGCCTGCCATCAAAGTACGATTGGCTGAGGAAAAGTGTCCGGTGAATTTGAGACGAGTAGTCAGCAGTTATTTGAGCGACAGGAAAGTTAATGTGAGGTACGCAGGGGAGGAGAGCATAAGGTCGACAAACAAAAGTTGCGTCCAGGGGTCAACTGGAGGTCCAATATTTTGGAATCTGCTGCTGGACCCGCTCCTGAAGCAGTTGGAGGGTATGGGTTTCTACTACCAGGCATTTGCCGACGACATCGTTATGCTTTTCGACGGTGAAACGGCAGTAGAAATCGAGGGGCGTACCAATGCCGCTCTCAAATATGTTCGAGCGTGGGGTATCAGAAGTAAACTGAAATTCGCACCGCACAAAACTTGTGCGATGGTTTTAACGCGGAAGCTGAAATACGATACACCACGTTAGAGCATGGACGGGATCGACATTGGAATGTCCCAGGAAGTCAAAATATTGGGCCTCACAATTGACGCCAAACTTACATTTAATAAACACATAGCTATTGTCTGTAAGAAGGCGATAGCGATGTACACGCAGCTGGCTAGAGCGGGCCGAATAAATTGGTGACTCCACCCAGAAGTGGTCCGTATAATCTACACCGCGGCAGTCGAACCAACGCTACTGTATGCCGCGCGCATGGGCACCAGCCGCTAAAAAACTCGGGGTCATTAAGCAGCTCAATGTGGTTCAGAGAGGGTTCGCGCAAAAGTTGTGCAGGGCCTACCGCACAATCTCCCTCAACTCTGCACTGGTGCTGGCTGGGATACTTTCCCTCGACCTTCGGATAAGGGCAGTTGCTTCGCTTAACGAAACCAAGAGGGCCGTGCCCCAGCCCGCACTAAGGGACAGAGAGGTCGAGCGGATGGCTCCAGCTCTGAAGGCCCCACACTCTGCGGAACAGGCCGCATTGCAGTTCGGTAGCCTGATAGACGAGGAACAATACAACGCACACAACAATTTCGCTGTACGCATTTTCACCGACGGCAGTAAGATTGAGGGCAAGGTCGGAGCGGCGCTATCCTTATGGAATAGTGCCACCGAAACGAAGGCCCTCAAACTTACCTTGCCGTCTTACTGCACCGTCTATCAGGCGGAACTATTGGCCCTGCAAAGAGCGGCTGCGGAGGCCCTCAAACACAGGGAAAGCACGTTCGGCATCTTCAACGACTCTATGGCGGCTCTCCAGACGGTTACCAATGTCTCTGCCCCCCCATCCTCTAGCGGTGGAAACAAGGGACACCATCAGACGCTGCTGGCTCCAGAACAAGAGTGTCTCCTTGTTCTGGATCAAAGCCCACGCGGGACTGGAGGGCAACGAGCGAGCCGACCAACTCGCCAAGGAAGCTGCCTTAGGGTCGAAGAAGAGGCCGGACTACGATCTGTGCCCCGTTTCATTCGTCAAGCGTCAAATTCGTATGGGGACGCTTGACGAATGGAACGAGAGATATGTCGGGGGCAACAGCCTCCGGCACTAAACTATTTTTCCCCGATTTTTCCCCGAAAGCTATAAATGGTTAAAGAAAACGAAATAAAAATCGCGACCACGATCTCTGATCATGTCAGAGGACAACCAGCGTGGCAGGAGTGGGTATAAAAAAAAGCTAAATGGGAGCAAATGAACACCCCCAAAAACATCAATACCGAGGTCAAGAACAGTGTTTTCGAAACCCTTGAACGGTTTTTCGAAATTGTAAAGAAACTCGAGTCGGAGCTAAAACTGGCGAAACAAAATATGACCGGCGAACGGCCCAGCTGAATCAGTCATCCTAACCTCTTCCGAAAACACAGATACTAGCAAGATTCTACAAAAAATGGAGCTATACTCAAATCTTCATAGAAAATAATAAAAAGATAGAGGAGCTAAAGGACGCAATCGACCACCAGAGGCAGCTCCTTCAGCAAGAACAAACATACGCGAGTGTGGCCGCATCCCAGAGCACAAAGAATACCCAGCACAGCGCAGCACCTTGCACTCGGTTGTGGTCACATCCAAAGACGAAACTGATGCAGGTGAAGAAGTGCTAAGCAAGATAAAGAAAGCAGTATACGCAAAGGATGGATGGATTAAGGTGGAAAAGGTTCGAAAAGCTAAGGATAGAAAAATAATAATAGGCTTACAGACCGAAGAAGAAAGAGGCAAGATTATGGACTGCCTCCAAAAAGAAGGAGTTGGCCTCACTGTCGAGAAAGTCAAGAACAAGGACCCGCTCTTGATCCTGAGGAACGTCTTAGTAGTTAATACTGACGAGGACGTCCTTAAGGCTTTAAGGAGTCAAAACAAGGGTATTTTTGACGCCCTCGACACTGAGGCAAACAGGGTAAGGGTAAGGTACCGAAGAAACACAAGGAACCCCCACATTGGCCACATAATTGTCAGCGTTGGAGGCTGGCACCGTCCACATTGATCTCCAGCGCATCAGGGTCGAAGACCAGACCCCGTTGGTCCAATGCACCCGCTGCTTAGGCTTTGGACAAGGAAAGTGGTTCTGCAAAGAGCCTGCTGATCTGTGTGGCCACTGTGGTGGCCCCCATATGCGGTCTGAGTGTCCGGATTGGCTGTCGGGCTCACCAGCCGCTTGCCAAAACTGCATTAGACCCAAACTGGAACACGGCACGCAGCACAATGCCTTTAGCCATCACTGCCCGGTTCGAACGAAATGGAACAATATAGCCAGATCAACCGTGGTATATTGCTAAGGGCACCAGAATGCAAAATACTACGGAGTAATACAGGCGAACCTCGAACACAAAAAGTTGGCAACCAACGAACTTCTAATAGAAGCCACTGAGCGTGGAACAGCTGTGGCACTTCTCCAGGAACCCCACGTAGGCGCAGCAAAAGTAATGAAGAGTCACAGGGGCGTTCGGATCTTCCAGAACACTGGAACAGGAGATAGGGCTGTCAAGGCAGCAAACCTAACCTAACCCAAGACCAGTTCCCCCCGGCCTCCGTGGTGGTCGGATCGTTTTTAAAGCAGCTCCGCGCTTAAAAAATCAAAAAAGTGGTTAAAACAGCTCTGATTTCAAAAAAAATTGTGTCAGTGTGTAGAGAAAAGTTGCCTCCACACCCCTCAGTGAAAATCGCAAACAGGATTGCAGTGTTGTGCAGTGAAACCACTGAAAACCTCAAATTTTAGAGGTTAAGTTCTTCGGGCGGAGACGTTTACCGCTTTTGCGGGTAAACAAGATCGGCGACCACTTGTTTTTCTGCTGTAAAACATAGTGGAACAACTTCGGTTTCGTTCCTGGCTACTTAGCTTCAGCGTAAACCCAGAAGTTTCGGAGCTATTCGCAAAAAACGAAAAAACACGTGGTCTGAAAAACCAGAACTGGACGTGGTAGCGGGTTGAAACTTTGCAGCACGCAGGAAGCCAATGGACGGGGAATATTTCTGCAAGTAGAATATATTTCATTGGTGCGCAGGGTGCGGGGCAGCTCCAATACAGAGCTGGCGATGATCGCCGGGAGAATAGACTGCCCGTATATCGGACACTGCTGTAGCAGGTATGTTGCTAGCTGTGTCCGATAATATGTCTGTTTTGTGTATTTCTTATGTGTGTGTATGTGTCTTTTATGTATTCTGGTTGCTGTATGGGTGCTTTTTGGTTACCTGAAATAATTTTTTTTATTTTTTTTTATTTAATAATTTTAAGATTTATATTTTTTGAATTAATAATATTTAAAGTTTAAGACTTTCAACCTTTGGAACTCCTGAAGAAAACAAAAATTTTAAATTCTGTAACTGCTATCTTTTGCGCGCTTAATAAGAGAAGACGGGTTGAAAAAATTTGATTTTTCACTCTTATAGTCTTGGTGTAATAAATAAAAAACCATAAAAATTGAATAAATATAAATTCCCTTATGTAAAATTATTAAATTAGATTATTGTAGTCCATAGTTACCTTATAATTTAGAAAAAAAAAATCAAAATTTTCCGATAAGCTATTAAATTTTTGGAAAGATGGAAAGATTGTAAAGTTATTAAATTAACGTATTTCTGATATAAAATCGAAATAAATAGAAATAATTAAGTTTTGACACCAGGAATGTCTTTTATATGTAAGTTGTGACTAGATTAAGCCCAAAGTTGCGCCCAATAACTTCAAAATTGAAGCTAAGGATATTATTATTACTGGTTACGACATAAAATTGCTTATATCTCCGAAGTTATTGGACGTAGGAAACCCGGGTTTCCATAGTTGTAAGCGGCAGACTGGCAGAAAAATTTGAATCTTGCTTTCAGGAGTTTTTCAGGCCTGAAAATTTTCAGCGCTGAAACCGGTTTTGCCATATAGGGAAAATAAGGCCGACGTGTGTGTCCGAAACCGCGGCTCTCTCCGATAAGCGATTGCGGAGTTACAGCTGTTTCAAGTAGGCACTTGACAGTTCGTCGGCCATCTTGGAAAACTTTGACGCAGCGTAGCTCTGGACACAGCGGTCGTAGAGGATCGCGGATTTTGGATTAGTGATCGGGGGACAGGCCCTATCGGGCGGAACAGTTTTCAGGCGATTCGGGGCTGAAAATTTTCAGGATCCTGAGGGCCACCTTGCACGATATAGCGGAACGAGCCAAGACAGAAGAGCCCAAACTCGGGTGCTCTACGACCATCCAACGTGGAGATAACACCTGTCAAAGTTGTACTTTGACAGCTGTGCCGCCATCTTGTGGGATTTTAAAACACCCATATCTCCATAACGGGGGATCGTAGAGCGACGGGGTTTGCTTTGAGGGGTTTGTCTGACGGCTTTGCTTCGGGTGGGTTGGTTATCAGGCTTTTTCAGGAGTCGAAAAATTTTCAGCCTGAAAGGTACACCATCGTGTGGATCTCGTCGAGCACGGTAAAGTTAACCCAAGCACGGGCAAATTCGGCCGGGCGGTTGCGGAGATATTAAGCTTTAACCACTTTTTGGCCGCCATCTTGGTAAAAAACCATAAATTTAAAGTTGCCATTACTCCGGAACCCTTGGGGCTAGGTGCACCGTGTTTGGGGTTGCTGAAACGGGCTCGGCGGGCTCTATCCGATGAGGGTATCAGTTTGTCTCTACATAGAGCCAGTTTCGATAAAGAGCAGGAAACTCCGATTTGGTATTGACATCGACTTCTGATCCATACAAGGGTTTAGAAAAATACATTGACCAACAATTGACAGAGCCAGACTCTACAAACTCTAGTTTGTAACTTTGTTTGTTTTTATATTTTATTTGATTTTCGTGTAAAAACTATTTGACTTTAAGAGCCTTGAAACCTAACATCTTGTGCTGGGCACAGACCATCAGTGCGGGTAAGTGCATCTGTGGGAATAACAAAAAGTTCCATCGGACCGGCTATAACAGCACTAGCGAATCTTGCGTGAGTGCATCTGTTGACTTCTCGGCCGAGTACGTGACAGGATTCTCTATTAAGTCTTGTTTTGTGTAATATAAATGTGTAAATAGTCAATATGTGTAAATACACTTTTAAATTAAAAAAAAATAATTGTTTATTGACACAAAAATTTCAACATTGGTACTTAAGTATGGACAGTATTAGGATGTCAGTGACAATATAATATGTACTGATGCTGAATCCCAAACTAGGCCAGGAGCCTGTATCTTGGGAGACAGGGTTCAGTCGCAGCAAAGGTACACAATACTGTTTGTACGTAAGGTTGCTGATTATTAAGTTAATAAAATTACGCTATTAATTTTAAATTTGTGTTAGTATATGTGAGTCTATGGTTGTCAGTGTATCGTGGTGTGTGTTTGCGTCTGTGTGTGTGTAAGGGAGTGTATGTGTTTGTGTGTACGAGTGAATAATTTTAATTAGTGGGATTTATATTAGATAGCTAAGTAGGTCTTCGGTTGTTTGATAATCAAGTTGTTGAAGTCATTCAGTAATTTTCACTTTAACTTTGCGTCTACATAATGAAACGATGTTAAGTTTCTTATTTAAATCGTTGTATAGTTTAGCGCTTGTACTACGTATTTGCCTTTTGGCAAAAGTGGTTCTACAAACCACACGAGGGCCCATACAGATGACAAGCTGCGTTTATTTGAGTTTGGGATGGGCACATCTCGATGCTTTTTGAGAACTGCATTTAAGATGAACAGCTGACGAACTGTGAGGACCTTGCAGTTTGAATAAACGCTCACAGTCGGGTATCTGTAAGGTTTCCTGGGCATTACCTTTAGAACGGCTCGTTGTGCCCTTTCCAATTTAATAAGGTGCGTTTTAGCTGCTCCACCCCAGACCGTGATGCAATATTGTATTACAGACTGGCATAGAGACAGATAGACTAGTTTTAGCTTGTCATGTGTTAGGGCATCTCGTAGGGATTTAAAGACATATATCAATCGTCTTACTCTTGTGGTGACTAAATCTATCTGTTTATTCCATTTCTGTCTGTGGTCAATCTGTACGCCCAAGTATTTTACCTCTTCGACCGGCGTAAGTTCAAGACAGTCGCATTCGTTGTAATTTGCACAAGTGTGGGCTTTAATATAGAAGTTTTCGACAGGGTCGGTAATTTTGCTAAGGGAAAATGCTATATAGTTGGTCTTTGTTAGATTTAGTGTTAAGAGGTTATTTTTTAGCCAGTTCATAACTCTGGATAGTGAGTATTCGGCACGCTCCTTAACCGTTTGCCAATTTGGACCCCAAACAAGGATAGCAGTATCATCTGCGTACGTAAAGATGTTAGTATAGGGTAATTCAAGTGAGCAGAGATCGTTTATGTATAGGAGGAATAGTGTGGGGCCCAAAACACTACCCTGGGGCACACCGTAACTCACTGTGTCTTCATCATTAAAATAGCTATCAATTTTGACTCGTTGTCTCCTATTTGTGAAAGACTACCGTCTTTAAAAAATGTATGGGATAAACCTCTTACTCCTAGCTTTTGTAGTTTCTCCAGCAGGATAGGGACATATACTGTGTCGAATGCCTTTGAGAGGTCTAGAAAAATGCACAAGCATCTATTTTTTGCATCTAAGTTGTCAACAACAACATCATGTGGATAAACCTGGGCGAAAGCCATATTAATTTAGTGCTAGTATACTAATTTTTTTTAGAAACGTTTTCAGTGCTCAATTCATTATTTTCTCTAAGATCTTAGATAAGGCTGAGAGCACTGAAATAGGGCGATAATTGTTAAGGCAATTCCTATCACCATTTTTGAAAATAGGATGTAAAAGCGATTTCTTAAAAAACATCTGGGAAGACGCCGCTATTTATGGCAAGATTACAAATGTGAGTTAATTACAGGTGTTAGTACCTGGCAATTTTGTCGGAAGACTTGAGAAGGAATATTGTCCCAGTCTGTAGCGCTGTCAGAACGAAGTTCTAAGATTAATGCTTCTATATCGGTGTTTGTGACTTCTAAGAAGACCAATGAACTGGGTGGACTGTTTTGTTCAAGTTCTTGTAGAGAGGTAGCATTTTTATTAATGTTGGCAGTGTTACCAATTTTCTCAGCTAAATTTTTACCTATCTCTTTAAAGTAGGTGCAGACTTGGTTAGTAGACGTTTTTGGGTTGACAGATAATTTCAAAAGTTCTTTTGCACTATTTTTTGTCTTCTGAGTATTCGTTATGTCTCTAATGGCTTTCTACAGGGCCTTTGGGTCGTTAACGGCATTTTGAATTTGGGATTTTTTAAAATCAAGTTTTAATTTACAAAGAAGTTTATCGCAGAAGTTACGATATCGCGTATATGTTAGTTTTAGGATCATATTATCAGGTGCTTTTTTGGATTTTGAGTGGAGTCTATCGCGGTTTCTAATGCATTTTAGGAGACCCGGTGACATCCAGGGTTTTAGAACTCTTTGGCTTCTGGAGACTGTTAATGTCCTAGTGTGTTTTGCAATTGAGTCTGAGAGGAGTGTGACAAGCATATTAGATGCAACGTTTGCGTCGGTAACTGCAAAAAATTCAGAGAAGTTGGTGTTTTCTAAATCCGTTTTGATATTTTCATAGCACGTACATGTTCTAGTGTTAAGGTGTTGATTGTGAGAAACTTTTTTATTAAGACATAAAGTAATGGGCTGATGGTCAGTTATGTGGGATTCCAAAATGATACAACACTCATTTTGGAATCCCTCATGATGGAAAATCTGATTTTATGAAAACGGTCGAGGCACGACTTGGCTCTAGTAGGCTGAGAATGCGAGGGAAACAGGCCATGTGAGGCATTAAGCGTTAGCTATTCTTCACGAAATGGATCAGTTGAGGTCGTGCTTATGTCGATATTAAGGTCCCCCACCAAAATAATGTTTTGAGTTTGTATATTAGCGTATACATCATTTAGGCTGTTAATAAAGCTATTAAATTTTTCTTTGGTAGATGAAGAAGGGGATCGGTATATGGCTACCACACTGATACTGCGATCTATTTGACAAACGAGATAGTTTCCTTCCTTGAATATTGGTTCGTTTACTTAACACGTTAGATCTCATTTGGTATAGATGATGATACCGTCATTTCGGTTTTGATTTAATCTGATATAATGTGACGTATACCCGGCAAGGATAGGTAAGTTATTTGATTTTTTAAGCCAGCATTCCGTAAGTATTCTTATGTCTAAATTAATGGTAAAGTCGGATATTAACATGCAGAGTTGATCAAAATTTTTAGCTATGCTTCAATTATTTACACTTTACACTTTACACTGACAGGGGTACTTTTTACAATACCCCTTTGACGTCGGACTATTTCAGGACTAAAATCCTCACATACGAGCAGGATGATATTAGGGTACCGCACACCCGTTAAAAAACCGGCAAACCTGCCAAACAAAAGCCCGCTTAACGCCTCACAAGAGGCCGGAACCTCGGCGCAGAACGAGAGGAAAGGCGTGGGCGAATTGGAAGCGGTGAAGCCATCAAAGAAGGAGACCCCTCCACGCAAAGAGACCCCCCCAGTCAAACAGACTGCTGGAAAAGCGCCACTCAGAATGACACCCGAGCCTTTACGTCGAGCATCCGTCGAGTTTGTCTGCTTGAGTCCGTCGGCAACTAATACTAGAGTTGTGGAGGCCAGGATTTGTCTGAACAAAATAAAGGCCTACATGACCAACTACAAAACCACTAAGAAGGAGACCAAAGAGGAGGTAAAGGCTCAGGCGGACAGGCTCTACCTGCTCATAAAGGAGACTGAGCTGGAGAAAGAACGAGCCAAAGACCTCAACCCAATCAAAAGGGACACAGGCGCAAGAGGAAGTTGTGGAAAAGGTGGAAGCAGTCTCCGGCACGGGGAGCCAGATGGAAACTCTCAAAAAGGCTTTAGAAGACCATAGCCGAAATCTGAGAGAAAACAGCGAGAAGCTTGATAGGCTGAAAGAGGCGCTTAAGACAAGTGAGCAGAACATGGAGAAGCACTCTTACGCAAATGTAGTGGCAAGTCGGCCTATCAGGAAACCGTCGATACAAACGGCACTCCACTCCGTTGTAGTCACCTCCACCAAAGAATCTGAAACTGGGGATCAGATTATAGACCATATTAGGAAGGCAGTCGATGCGAAGGAGGGATGGGTCACGGTAGACAGGATTAGGAAGGCGAAAGATAGAAAGGTGATTTTGGGTTGCAGAACAGAAGAGGAAAGGGTAAAGGTAAAAGAAAGGTTAGTAAGCATGGGGGAAGCGTTGAGGGTCGAGGACGTCCAGAATAGGGATCCCTTGGTGATCCTGAGAGACGTCATGACATATAACACCGACGAGGACATCTTAAAAGCTCTACGAAACCAAAACAGAGACCTGTTTGTAGAGCTAACAAAAGAGGATGACAGAGCAGAGGTTCTTTTCAAAAAGAAGACTAGAAATCCCCACACGCAGCACGTCATTCTCAGGGTCTCCCCGAAATTATGGAACAGACTCCAAGATCGACAGTCTGTGCATATCGACCTGCAAGGAGTCAGAGTTTTAGACCAAACGCCATTGGTACAGTGCTCCCTTAGCCTCGGTTTTGGGCATGGACGGCGAATTTGCAAGGAGCAAATTGAAAAATGTAGCCACTGCGGGGGACCTCACTTGAGGACCCAATGTGCTGACTGGATGGCCGGAACAGTCCCTTCGTGCTGCAACTGTCTGAGAGCAAAGTTGGAAAACACCGAGCACAACGCCTTCAGCGACGAATGCCCAGTTAGGAAAAGATGTGAGGTCCTGGCCAGAGCCAGGGTAGCCTATTGCTAAGGTTGTGACGGGCGACAGGGCAGGCACCTCAACCAGAGGATATGTAGTAGCCCAAGCCAACCTACAAAGGAAGGAACTGGCAACCACCGAACTCTTTTTAGAGGCCAGTGAGCGAGCAATCGCATGGGCACTGATCCAGGAACCTTATGTGGGAGGAGCAAGGAGTATGAAGAGCTACCATGGTGCGAGAGTCTACCAGTGCGAGGTTGACGGAAGTGGGAGGGTTAAAGCGGCAATAGCCGTCTTCGATGAAGATCTGGACGTCATCCCCTACCCGAAACTCACCACCAACAACATCGTTGTGGTGGGGATCCGGACCAAAGCCTGGGAAATCGCAGTAGTCTCTTACTACTTCGAGCCAGACCAACCCATAGGGCCATACTTTGATCAGCTGACCAAAATAAAGTTGGAGCTGGGCACCGGAAAACTACTGATTGGCGGAGATGCCAACGCAAAGAGTACCTGGTGGGGAAGCACAATGGAAGACCTCAGGGGAGAAGAGATGTCCGGGACCCTGGAGGAGCTGGAGCTTCAGGTACTGAATACTGGAGACACGCCGCCGACCTTTTACACGGTCAGAGGTGGCGTAGTGTACAGTCAGACTACAAAAGTGGATAAGTATCTCTCAAAGTAATTGGCTTGACGTATAGTTTGACTTACTACCTTCTATTTTCACGTTGTCGTCAACACTAAATACTCGTTGCTTGTATGAGTATCTCAACATTCCACAGATAACACACACTAATGTACTGTCGTCGCACTACGCGCGTTAGTGTGTCATTAAGAATATGCCTTACACAGTCACAGCTGACGCGACCATTGGGTTGATAAAATTCGCGCTAGTCACTCATGTGCTTGTAGCCGTCAGGGCTAGGTAATCGACTCGCATTCAACGAAGTCCGAGTTCAAATCCACTTAAGGTGGCTCTAGTCGATATTTTTTCCATAGAAACTTCGGGAGGGTATTACTCCGCTGTTTGACAGAGTAAATCAAAAGTTAAACATAATATCGTTTTGTCATATTATTAGTTTTGTCTGTATGGAAACAGAATGGTAAAATAAACCGCCATTAAAAAGTTATGAGCCACCAAAGTTTCGTTTTTCTTGCCAATTTTAACGCATCTTTGGGCGTAAATAAGTAATAAACACAATGTAAAATCTTTAAAACCAAGTCGGTACCGACAAAGCTCAGCTATCGAAGAATTCAATAACTTTTATTTTTAATCGATATATGCAGTAGTTTTTTCATAAAACTCGATTTACGAAAGGCCTTCTCATATTTTTTTACGCGCGCGTTTTACTATGAATTATCGTGCCTCTCACTGAATAACGTTCCCCCCGGTGCGGTGCGGGGGGACAACGCTCACGCACACGTGCGTATTCAAGTTACAACTGTGTCTGCTGCGGTGTGCTGTGGCCTGTGGCCTATGTCGTTCATACGTATACGTAGGTAGACTATACTTGCGCTCTAATTTATATTGACTCATTGGCTTGATTTTTGGATTTCAACATTATATTTTATATCTGTTTGACTTCGCACTGTAGTTTGGACTCCGTATTTGCGTTTGAAATTGTTATTGTTGCTTTGAGTGGACGCTGCATAAGTACGTGACATTGTTTTGAATCATTGAAAAAGTTTAAAAAACCACATATTATAAACAATGGGTAGAAAAGTCATAATTTGGCGTCGTGACCGGGTCTTCGACACCGCGTCGCTGCCCGCGCCCGCTGCAGTGTAAAATCATCGCGGCGGGATGCTATCGCGCAATGAATTTTCAACTCTCGATGTTGAAACCAATGATATATTATAAGTTGAAACGGTGTCTTTTTTTGACGCGTTGGGATTAACTCTGCTGAGTGCTGGGTTCTCAACGCTCGGCTGAACGGAATATTTTTACGTCCGTGCGTACGGTGGCTAAGCGTTCTTACAATCGAGCGACATGACGCCGCCGTGCCACCGCCGCCGCACGCGTCTACGACAGGGATAACTGCACGCGTCGTTGGTGGTCGTTGAAGCGCCCGTCGACAGCCAACGACAAAGGTTGCTGGCCGCCAGCGGCAACGTGTCGCTCGTTTAGTTGAGTACCTAGGTAGCAGGTAGCGAAATCCAAAGTTCAAGCCAGGGTCAATGTAATGTTTGTTACTGGGTTCATTCTATTTGCTTTCAAAATAGTTTCTTGCAATTGACAAACCTAATTTTGTGTTCGTAGGTACTTTTGCGGCGGACAAGACTTTTTTATGGATGGGAAACCAAATAACTGCTCCCGCTTTGGGCGAAGCAGAAGGGAGTGTCAGACTCTTCTTGACTAAAACCCATCCGTGTTCCTCCTAATGCCCTCTGCGTGCCGTACTTACCAGGGCCGCGGTAACTCTTTCGAACAAATTCTGCAACATCATAGTTTACATACTTAGCTCTCTGCCTAATAGGTACCTACTGTTATATTAACGTAGGTAGGTACTTACCTACAAGCAAAGATGCCATAAAACAAACCGTTGGCGTTCGTAGACACTAAAATTTTAACGTTAGGTAGGTAGGTATGTAGGAGCTAAGTAAACAATCTTTATGTGTCACTTGTCAGTTTGTCACAATATACTGTGCACTTGTCTGATAATTTAAAGCAATCTAATAATGAATGCAAATCTAAACACGTCTGTGTCAACCAATAGGGGTAACTAAAAATAGAAAACCGGCCAAGTGCGAGTCGGACTCACGCACCGAGGGTTCCGTACAAATATTATAATATAAGCAAAAGTTGTGGATTACGATTTATGACGTACCTATTAAAAAAACTCCTTAGGTACTAGATCTCGTTCGAACCAATTTTCGCTGGTAGTTTACATGGTAATGTACATCATATATGTTTTAGTGTTATCATTCTCTTATTTTAGAAGTTACACGACACACACACATTTTACCACTCTGGAAGTGTCTCTCGCACAAACTATTCAGTTTAGAAAAAAATGATATTAGAAACCTCGATATCATTTTAGAACCCCTATCCATACTATACCGGCCTACAGGTTTAGGTAGGTAGTAAGTTCACAGAATACGTCTACTTACCAAGTTTAGAGTTTTCGACAGCATAGTTCTTATAGTTTCGGAATAAAGTGGCTGTGACATACGGACGGACAGACAGACAGACAGACATGACGAATATATAAGGGTTCCGTTTTTTGCCATTTGGCTACGGAACCCTAAAAATTAAGAAGACAGGTAGGTAAGTAAGTAATTTTGATAACAATTTATAGGATGGTACTTAGGTAGAACTAATTTCATTATTAGGTACTAGCGACCCGCCCCGGCTTCGCACGGGTGCAATGCTGATACTAAATACACTACAGAAAAACCGTGAGAAAAACTGTTACCTACCTACCTCACGTCTGAGCCGCGCGGGTACCTTACATAGATCTAAACTCCCCTCCCGCACGCGCACCCCCGCCTTGGTGACGTTCACTTCGCAACGGGCCGTGCAGCAGAAATCGTAATATTTTAATTTCGCCATAACTTCAAAACCAAACGTCCGATTTTAATCATTCAAAGACCAAATATGATCTACATAAACTGTACTTAGTGATGAAATACTTTATTTTGATAAGGATTAATAGCATGAGTAACATAAACGTGTTTAAACTTAGTCCAAAAAAATATCTAGATTTTTAAATAAAAAAAATGGTTGTTGTGCCTCACTCGACATAGAAGGTATAGTGTGTCGCGGACTTTTTTGTAGATATTTATAAGATCTACAATTAATTAGAACAATTTATGGTTGTATCTTTTATAGTTTAGGCAGCGTACGCAAAATAAGTTACTTTTCTGGTTGATTTTTACACCTTGTGTCCGAAAAACCCAAATATCTTACGGAACCCTATTTTTTTGCAAAATAAAATATAGCCTATGTTACTCGTGGATAATGTAACTTTTGAATCGTGAAAGAATTTTTAAAATCGGTCAAGTAGTTTTTGAGCCTATTCATTACAATCAAACAAACAAACAAAGTTTTCCTCTTTATAATAATAGCGTTTTTAAATAAAAAAATGGTTGTTGTGCCTCACTCGACATAGAAAGGTATAGTGTGTCGCGGACTTTTTTGTAGATATTTATAAGATCTACAATTAATTAGAACAATTTATGGTTGTATATTTTATAGTTTAGGCAGCGTACGCAAAATAAGTTACTTTTCTGGTTGATTTTTACACCTTGTGTCCGAAAAACCCAAATATCTTACGGAACCCTATTTTTTTGCAAAATAAAATATAGCCTATGTTACTCGTGGATAATGTAACTTTCGAATGGTGAAAGAATTTTTAAAATCGGTCAAGTAGTTTTTGAGCCTATTCATTACAATCAAACAAACAAACAAAGTTTTCCTCTTTATAATAATAGTGTAGATGTAGATGTATCTAGTACCTACGGACATAAACTGCGATGACTATTCAAGTAAGCATCAGATCTGTCGGTGGCGGCGTGGCGGCTGCATTACCACCAAGGAAAAACTAAACATAATAACAATAGAATAAGCAATCCATATTAGGTACCTATAGGGCCGTAGAGGTATAAAACGATAACACAGTGCCTACTATTTTTAGTAAGAGTTTTTAGGTAGGTAGTAGCTGATTTCTCGGCGAGCGTCGAACGACTACGCGCAGCGGCGCGCGGTGGCGGTATGTGTGCATCGTGTAACTTCGATTTAGTTCGGAACGGTTCGGAACGATGTTTGTGTGCGTGCGAACTAGACGTGCATGAAGGCTAGCGTCTAACTGCTCATCACTGGTACTATCTCTGTCGGGCATGATGCGAGGTGAGACAGCGTGCTTTTTGGCCATGCCTACCACTGAGTTCGAGCCCGCGACTAGTTGGCCCTTAATGGTCCGTAGCTGATTTTTCTGTTATTGAAAATACCATATAATAAATAAGTTTTTTTTTTAATATTTCTACTATTGAAACTACACTTGTATTTTATATATTGTACTAGCTGACCCGTGCAACGTCGTCTGCGTAACATTTTTCATTACTGCTCCGCTCCTATTGGTCTTAGCGTGATGATATAGCCTAAAGCCTTCCTCAATAAATGGGCTATCTAACACTGAAAGAATTTTTCAAATCGGACCAGTAGTTCCTGAGATTAGCGCGTTCAACCAAACAACCAAACAAACAATCAAACAAACTCTTCTGCTTTATAATATTAGTATAGATTTTTTGTACTAACTAGTTGCAAATTACGAATATTATGATTTATTTATCGTATTCGTAATGTGCAACTATTTAGTAGTGATCTTATTCATCATTTCGATGTTTTAAGGTAGAAATAAAAAAGTCGTGCTGAATGATAATACAAATGTTTATTCGTTATATTGTTACCTAGACAAAAAAAGTTCTCTTGTAACCGTTGATAAAATTATTTGTTGGAAATATATCCACTTACGGCCGTTCCCAATAACCTAACCTCAGTAAGCGATATCTTGTTATCGACGATAAATAGTAGACTTCTATCTGTTCTTACTTTACGTCCCACAAGTGACGGTAACGTCTAACTATCCATTGACATCGGTAGATGAGCTCAGCTATCCAGCCCTCCCATAATTATTTGACTAATTTGATGAGATTATGCTTTAATTACCTTTTAATTAGTTGTCTAAGTTTTATTTATGTATATTAGGTCTAATGAAAGTCTAATATAAACGAATTTTGATAGTTTGTAAGGTGTAGATGTAAGGTTTTGAATTACGTAAATTGAAAATCTATTTTTTTGTTTTAAGTGATAGCGTTTTGAAATTGGTATTAAAATAAAGGTCTCGACCCAAAACCACTTTTTCAGAAAGAATTAAGTTGATAGGACTTATAGTTCTCGAGATATTTTCAAAACTGTATAATGAAAATTTGTTGTGATGTAAAATTAGAGGTTTTTGTTCTATAAACTTTTTGTCATGTAAGGATATTGATACAATTTGTGTTCCATGTTATAGAACAGGCTTAGAATAATAACGCATAGAAGCCGCGTCTAGAACAAAACCCGAGCAAAATCGTGTGTCCACTTCATTTTCTTTGTGTGCGTGACCCGAATGTGTCTACGTTCCTCTAACGCACACAGATATAGCTTTCAGTGATACCATTACTAAGCCGTTACCCACAAAATATGGGAAGACGCATTACTATTTTGCTATCAAGGCAAGTATTTTATGTTGTTGGGAACTGGAAAAGGTAA
Source organism: Ceramica pisi (assembly GCA_963859965.1). NCBI lineage: Eukaryota > Metazoa > Arthropoda > Insecta > Lepidoptera > Noctuidae > Ceramica > Ceramica pisi. The sequence continues at coordinate 5,544,775 of OY982530.1, forward strand.
ACATGATTTTTCATGTAATATGATATATTTTTTCGGAAGATAAAATTCAATTTATTTCAAAATAAAAGGAAATAAATCGCATAAAGAATGAGATATTGTTCAATGCGTTTAGAATGCTTGATGGGTTATAATTATAAACAATGTTAAAACATCGGGTTTGATATGAATTAACAGTAAGTATTGTATTTTAAAATTACAAAAATGAAAAACATGAATGAAAGCAATGTGGGTATTTTTTCCTCACAAATAGCAACACTGTGTTATGACAAGTTAGGTTATTAGAATTTTGTTTTATTTATCGATTTACGTAAAAATAGTGCATAGAATGTGAGTACTTATTTGTGAAATGTTATTTTATCACGTTTTTTTATTTTCCTGATGTTCTATAACATCCTTTCACGCAACAAACTGTCATTTTCAATTATTTACTCGCGAGCTGTGTTCGACGGAACGTGACATTGAGTACTGACGGCCTGGTGGCTAAGTTTGACGGATTAGGCTAAGTTTTAGTTGCCTCACTTTTTGCACTCGTACTAGGTTTCTATGCGTTATTATTCTAAGAGAACAGGGTTTAAGGAATCCAAATATATATATTCTTAGCGAAACCTCCTTCTCCAAGTCTTGGCTCAAGCAGTGCGCTACAAAAGGCGGCGCGCGCTTAGCAGCGGGTTCATTCGGTTTTCGGTCGGCAACGGTTGAACATCGCTACCCTCGCTTTTACTTTATATTTCATAATTATTTTAGATTACTTGCAGTAATTAGTGTTTCGGAGGTCATAGTTTTAAATTACCATTTGTTGATATTTTGGTTATTACATTTTTGGTTGTTAATTAAATCATTTTAGGAATACTTGTGCGTCTTTTTTTAAAAAACTGCTTTCACCTCTGGTATCTAAGATCAGAAGTGTGATAAACCACGTGCTTAGTGCTGTTTGTGCCATCTGTTTTAAGTTAACTAAATGTCAGTTAGTATTTGAATTTGACCTAATTACTGCAAGTTTGGTTTGTTGTGGTTTCGTGCGTATAGGCGTCGATTGCATCGCAATAGTTCTCGAACGTTGAGACATAGATCGCGTAATCGTAGCCATGGTTCCAGAAGGAGCAATTACACGCCTTCACCGCGTAGATACCGTGAACGTTCTCATGATCACGAACGTACCTCTTCGAGATACCGTAATGTGTCTCGTAGTCCACGTAATGCTCATAGACGTCGTGATACCTCATATAGCCGCCGTGATTCTCCGCGTGATCAGGCCTTAGGTCAAATATTAGCTCGCTTGAACTCTATTGAGAGCCGTTTGCCGACCTCGATAACGTGTCGCGTGTCTACGCCTGTTGAGGTGCATAGCCCACGGGGGCAGGAAACTGTCACTAGGCAGAAGTCGCGAACGCTCGACCGGGATAGTGACGTGACCATAGAGTATATAACCACTAGAGAGCGTATAGGCCGATTTCTTCTAAGTACGCGGCTCACTACAGCGGGCCGGGGGACGAGGACTGCAATTGGTCCGTTCAAGGTCAAGTTGCATAGGTAGCCTATGGTTAGTGGTGGCACTACTTGATTAAAGGAAAATAATCGATATCGATAAAATGGATTTTAACATTATAAAAATACTCAATCCAAACAAACAGCGCTATATCTTGTTTAAACAAAGTTTCCCTATTAACCTTATCTTTCCACTTTTATTTTAATTCTGTAATCTTCGAAAATCTAAAATAAAAACATGTATGTCAAACACACAGATGAAAAATCTGAGACCCTCCTCCTATTTTTAAAGTCGTTTAAAAGTAGTTACTTGTTTAATGTAAGTATGTGAATTGATTAAAAATTGTATTAGTTGTAATTTTATGATCATCGATAATAATCGACTTCAATCATTAAACGTAACAGCACAGATTTTTACGTTAAAATTACAAAGGGGAAGAAAGGGATAAAAATATAAGTATTTCCTAATGAAAGAAAGAGACTTTTCCAAAAGACATCAACGCGCGAATTAAGTAAGCGACAACGGAAGTGTTAAAAAATAACTTTATTCCGACAGAGTTACAGTGTGTGTGTGTTTCTCACAGTGTGCTCGTTCACCTAACCACCATTTTATATAGACCCCTGCAGTGGCTCATCATCTGATTCAAATCAAAAATATTTTGCGTAGTCTTTACTCTCCGATGAAAAGTTATGCCATCATTTTTGTAACAAAAGGTCTAGGAATGTTTCCTACACAAATTCACCGGGTATGAAGGCATTTTTATGCGTTATAAATTGCATAAAAATTAAAACGATTTGCAAAAACTTAGCATGCCCACAGGTCTAACAATTGGTCACAACTAAAATGGTTAGTAGTGCCGCTGCCTAACATCTGAGCAAAAACACTAATAGTTTTCGTGCGTCGGGGTACTGTATGCGCAGTCAAGTGGTTTAATAGTCTTTGGACGTGACAGATAAGCTCGTCGGCGCATTGTCTTGCTTAGTTCAGACGAAATCGCATAATTTCTATATTTCTCCACTCGATCCTAACCTACATGACTTTGACGTTTGGTGTTCAGAGGTAGACCGCGCTCGTGATTTAAATAAATGGGACGATCGCGAGTGCCTAGGGCGCATAGGAAGTTGTTTGCGTGGTGACGCGAAGTCATGGCTTAACAATTGGGTAACGACTGATCGTTCGTGGAGTAATTTTAAGTTAGAATTTCGTTCACTGTGCCCACGTAATGTATATGTCGCTACAATTTTATTTGAAGTTATGTGTAACAATTCGAATAAATTTCCGACATACGCCGAATATGCTCGTAAGTCTCTTTTGCGTCTGAACATTGTAAAGGGCTTGTCTGACGAGCTGAAAGTAGCAATAATTGTGCGAGGTATTACTGATGCTCAAATAAAGGCAGCAGTAACAAATGCGAAACTTCAAATAAAAGATTTAGTCGAATTCTTGTCCGTATATATAAAACCAAAAACCGAGATGCGCAGTTCAAACAATCCTTCCCATTCAAATAATGTAGGACCGTCATCATCGAGTAAACGCGAAGCAACCAAATCGGGAGATGGTAAAATAGTATGTCATTATTGCCATAAAGCTGGTCATACGAAATATGACTGCAGGAAAAGACCTAAACTTGATACTAATGTGCCATCGTCAGCAGATACCGTAACGTCAAAGCCTCCAACATCGGGTGATAAATCAATCAAGTTTTGCACATATTGTAAACGTAACGGTCACTTAATTGATACGTGTTTTTCGAAACAAAAAACTGAAACTGAACGTAATCAAAATAAATCGGCTAAGATAAATTTTTGCTCAAGTGTCAATCGAAACGAGACAACATAATGTCTGCTGTTATTCAAAAGCAGCCTATAGATACTTTGATTGATAGTGGTTCTGACATCTCGTTGATTTTAGAGTCTGTTCTTAAATATTTTAATTTCAATCGAATCCCAACGTATCGTTCAATGAGAGGTATAGGCAGCCAGGAGATTGAATCAACGTCATATGTTACAACGATGATTGAATTTCCTGAAGTGTTTTTGGAAGTCGATTTGTACGTGGTCCCAGTTGGGTGCATTACGGCGCCGATTTTGATTGGCACGGACGTATTAGATAGAGAGGGAATTACCTACACGCGTAGTAATAACCTACAGCGGCTCACGAGATTGGATAGTGTGCCCTCCGTACTGCACGTATCCACTGTTGAGTATGAAAACATTAAAACGCCGTTAGTTGGCAATGACAGGAGTCTTTTGCTTGATATCATTCGCGAGTTCTCGAGTTCTTTTATTACGGGGACTGCCCCACCTCAACGGTCTCAGCAGCGAGTGCCCCGGTAGTTCATAGGCCATATAAGCTTTCTTGTGATGAAAAAAATAGAGTTCGGGATAATGTTAATGACCTACTCTCAAAGGGAATCATTCGTGAGTCACAGTCAGACTACGCCAGTCCTATCATCCTCGTCAAGAAGAAGGACGGGAGTGATAGGATGTGCTTATAGGGCACTTAAGGCTATAACGGTCAAAGAACGATTTCCTTTACCCTTGATCGATGACCACATCGATAGGCTTGGTTGTTTCAAGTTCTTCACCAGTTTAGACATGGCAACTGGATTTCATCAGGTGCCATTAAAGGATGATGATTCAATTTCCAAAACTGCCTTCGTAACGCCCGAAGGGCATTTCGAATACTTGAAAATGCCCTATGGGTTAGCTAATGCCCCCATAGTTTATCAAAGAATTATATCGAAAACCTTAAAACCCTATATTGATAGTGGGCGAGTTTTGACCTATATTGACGATGTGCTCCTTATGTGAAACGGAATTCCTGAAGGACTAGACTTGCTGCGTCAAGTTCTGAGTACTCTCACGAATGCTGGTTTTTCTGTTAATTTAAATAAATGTACCTTCTTAGATACCGAAATAGCATACTTAGGACGGGTAGTTGGTAATGGTCAGGTGCGGCCGAGCCCAAGAAAAATAGAGGCGCTGGTAAATTCTCCAAAACCTACTTATGTTAAGGGGGTTCGCCAATTTTTGGGTCTGGCGGGGTATTTTAGGCGTTATGTCGCGGGGTACGCTTCTAAAACAGCCTGCATTGCCAGATTGTTAAGAAAGGGAGAACCTTTCAAATGGAGTTTAGAACAAGATGTGGCTCGTGATTATATTATTCTTTGTTTGACCCATGAACCAGTCTTAGCGATCTTTGACCCAAGTTTGCCCACGGAGCTTCACACCGATGCCAGCTCTATCGGTGTTGGTGCGGTGTTGTTGCAGGAGCATGCCGGTAAACGAAAGAGAGTAGTTAGTTACTATAGTAGGTCCACACAGGGCGCAGAGAGTCGCTATCACAGTTACGAGCTGGAAACCCTAGCCATTGTACGTGCACTTCAGAACTTCCGTCATTATTTAATTGTACTCATATTACGTCACTTTTGGTTTCCGAGTGTTAGGCAATTTATTAGAAAATACGTTAGTCATTGCCTTGTATGTTTAGCTCATAAGAAAGTACCTAAAGCACCCCCACAACCAATTCAGTCCTGGTCGAAGCCTGATGACCCATTCTGTGTTATTCATATGTTGGGCCCGCTTCCAGAATCCAACGGGTTTCAGTACGTTTTGATAGTAGTTGACAGCTTTTCAAAATTTTGTCTGCTGTACTCCATGTATCGTCAAGACTCAGACGAATTAAAACGGGTGTTCACTAATGTGATATCTTTGTTCGGGTCTCCAAGTACTACAATATGTGACAGAGGGAGAATGTTCGAAAGCGTAGCCTTCCGAGACTGGGTTAGTAGCTTGGGTTGCTCCGTTCATTTCATCACACCTGGAATGCATCGAGAAAACGGTCAAGTCGAGAGGTACTGTAGAACTGTCTTAAACATGTTACGTATTGAGGTGGGACATAAAGGTTCTCAGTGGGCTGACGCTCTATGGAAGGTGCAGCTCAATCTAAATGTCACCAGACAGGCTACTACACAAGCCTCGCCATTGCAACTCCTCGTTGGGATTGATGCTGCTACCCCAGTAATAAGATCTCTAGTACGTGACGTCGCACTAGAGAACCGTAACCCTAACCGAGAAGCACTTATGACGCTCAGGAGACAGCGTGCCTCAGACTTACTTACAGCTAATCAGCGGCGACAACCACGAGCCTACGCTGTAGGGGCCTATGTATTTGTCAACAAGGCATCGCAGAGCACAGGAAAGCTCGACTCTGGCATGCGAGAGCCCTATAAGGTCCACATCATCGGTACGAGCTGGAACTATTGGCTGGTTCGTATGGCAAAAAAACCCAGGCAGCTGCTGAGCATATGGTGCTTTGGCGCGGCGAGTGGACGCCTGACGCATGCTCCGCCTTCTTCGAGGCTGATAAGCAATCCGAAGACTTCTGTTTGTGACTTCTGTTGGGCCTGAACTCCTGGTTCATGGCTTCCGTTAGGTCTGAGCCCCTGGCTTATGACTTCCGTAAGGTCTGAGCTTCTGGCTTTTGACTTCCGTAAGGTCTGAACCCCTGGTTCATGGCTTCCGTTAGGTCTGAGCCCCTGGCTTTTGACTTCCGTAACGTCTGAGCCTCTGGCTAATGACTTCCGTAAGGTCTGAGCTTCTGGCTTATGACTTCTGTTTGGCCTGAACCTGTGGTTCCTGGCTTCTGTTCTGGTTGAGTATCTGCTTCACTACTGTATATTTATCTTGGCTAGTATTCTACCCAATGGAAGTCCGGAATTCCATTGCTTGGAATGCTATTTAGTTCCATTTTACTGCTTATGATCACTGTTTTTGCTTTGTAACATTTTTTCTAGTCTGAAGCATTTTAATTTACGAGTATATTTCAATTACAAAAAAAAATACCTTGCTGTTTAGTTGCGTACCTGATGGTTAGAGTGCACGCTCACTATCGCGTACTTAACAACATTAGTTCAAATGCTTACTGGCTTCAGACACATAAGTAACGCAAGAAAACTAATGTACAATATGTGTTACTTTGCAGATGATTATGGCCAGTCTGGTGATGGTGAACCTAGTGATGGTGCTAGGCAAGATGCGGTCGAGGACGCCTCGCTGTCAGGAAAGGCCGTCTTAGCGAAACCTCCTTCTCCAAGTCCTGGCTCAAGCAGTGCGCTATAAAAGGCGGCGCGCGCTTAGCAGCGGGTTCATTCGGTTTTCGGTCGGCAACGGTTGAACATCGCTACCCTCGCTTTTACTTTATATTTCATAATTATTTCAGATTATTTGCAGTAATTAGTGTTTCGGAGGTCATAGTTTTAAATTACCATTTGTTGATATTTTGGTTATTACATTTTTGGTTGTTAATTAAATAATTTTAGGAATACTTGTGCGTCTTTTTTTTTAAACTGCTTTCACCTCTGGTTTCTAAGAATATATATATTGTAAGGGTTTTCACATGAAAAACAATAAATAAAGGCTCCAAAGGTTTCGGCTCAAAGTAAAAATAACACGCGAATCAAGTCCAAAAATCACGGTTCTCAGTAAGGTAGCGACGGACTTGGCATGGCTTCCTTGGACTGCCTGCAGCCTGGTGCCAAGGCCCACCAGCGTTCCGCTTGTTTGTGGGTGTGTTCACGCAGCCATGTGCGCAGTTGGACGAAGGGGAGTGGTACTATGGGTTCGGGTCCAACAGCCACGGCACCAGATCCCCTCCTGGCCAGTTCATCGGCCGCGTCATTTCCCAGTGATCCGCTGTGCCCCTTTATCCACTGCAGCGTCACGGTGTTGCGGTTGGCCACCGTGACGCGTTCGAGTGCATTGTGGCACTCGAACACGTCGCGGTGATCCTCTACCGTCATGGAAACAACTCTACTCCAACGGTTCTTAATATCATGTGCCATAGGCAAAAGAGTACTGAAAATCATATTAAACTTTGCCAATGTGCCTACTCCAATATAAAAATGCACTGTCTCATTATCTGCAAGTAATAGCTCTGTAGAGAAAGAACAATCTTAATATATTAGGCGTTTGTGTTCCACAAGTTTTGTGGTTTGGCATAATAGATGCAGGTATTGGAGAAGGACTATGTTCAATCAGAAGCTCTTGAGATACATTGCAATCTTGAGACACACCACTATCTTCTTCTAGTGGCAACATTTTATCCTCACAATGCAAATGTTGTGTACATAAAGGCAAGTCGAAAAGCTGTCTTTTCTTGAGGTCGCGGTTTACCAATCTTCTCTCGCCTTCGCACTATTATGTGTAGGGATAATTGAAAAAATAATAGTCAACTTTATTTATGAGATCAGCTTACCTGTGTATTTACTTGTTATTTCATAATCACTTTCTACAAAGTGTTTACCACATAAACTCGTACTTTTTGTAGGAATCAATTTTTCTTGACGGATAGCTTTTAACCAAAGCCTTCGTATTTTTATATCCTTCGGTATTTGATGCGTTCCGATTTCAGAGCATTTAGAGACAATACAGCGCGTCATTGTAACTGTTTGAAATTATGAATTTTACCATATAAAAAGGCAATGTTTTGGGAACAAACTACACTAGCGCCACTTTGACAGTTGCCAACCCCATTTGCGTAAATGTTTAAGCGCTCGATGCGTAAAAAAACTCGCACTAAGCATACTGTTGAACTGTGTTCTGATGTGTCTGTGGTGTGACCAGAAAGTCGTGGTTGGTTGATGCCGGGCCTGACATAGACAACATTGATGTAACAGGCAATCAAGGGTCAGGTAAACAGAGCAATGGTTAATATTCAAAAGTTTCGATAAGCGCGCCAAGGTCAGATAATTCGTCCGTAAAATTCACAAAAGGACTACTCGTAACGGGTCACTAAGGTGAGCAGGGCAGGTTGCAACTAATTGCGTTACTGCTTTCCTAATAGGCGAAAAAAGGGGGCGTGAGTATGCGCCGCTGCAGGATTTAAGCGAAACAATTTTTAAGTGAGCAGGCGGGTGTGGCCTTCATAGTAAATAGCTTACAACTACCTAATGCTGACGCGGCACTTCGCCTCACATAACTGCAACAAAAAAGCTTCAAACTAGTGCGCATGCGCCTTCATTTAGCAACTGCGCATCAAGGACAGATTTGAGCTGGAATTCCGAGCAGTCCTAGCTCGAATGAGCTAGCCATATTCGCTAACTTCGAAAAAGCCATCAAGATGTTCTCGAGCAACGTTGAAATACTCAAAGATATTGGCCGGTATTTGTACCAATACGGCTGCTTTGTCGAAGCTCTCTGCCAGTTTGAAAGGAGTTGAAGATTGATAATGGGGATAAATATAATGACCACCATAAAATGCTTTGATACCCTTAGTTTTGTAACCAAAAATATCTACTTAACACCAGAAAAATAAAGTCTAAAAATACAATAGTACCAGCTATTTTAGTCACGACTCCACTTTAAATTGTATTGGACCACCAAATTTAGTAAATGATCACCAAATCTTAGCGAGCAAATTAATATTCAGTTTTTTTTTTTTTTTTTTTTTTATTCAAAACGGGGAAACTCTTGGCCCAAATCTCACCTGATGGAAAGTGATGATTAGGCCGAAGATGGAAGCGAGCTTCACCCGGAATCCTCTTACACAGAGGAACTGGCTATCATACCTCCAATTGCCGGAACACAACAATGCTGTTAACATTGTTGTTATGGCGACAGACTTAGACATGATGGTGGTAGCTTGCCAGGCGGACTTAGAACAAGTCCTACCACCAACCAAACCGAGCAAAAAACTTGCCCCGCTGGGAATCGAACCCGGGACCTCTGGGTCCGAATCAGGTGGTATAACCACTAGACCACGGAGGCGGCTAGTGTCACCTGTTTAGCACCACCCGGGGACCACGTGTAGGGATTCGCTGAAGGGTATTCTCCTACGGACGCGGGTGACTCGGCCCCCAAGTTAGTATAATATTCAAATTCTATAGTAACGTGTCTGCGTCAGATCCCCTCTATGGCTGGTGAAACATGTGGGTTAGGTTAGGTTAGAACCATGACCATTAGCGCGCGAGGGCGAGCGAGCGAAGCGAGCGTGCCGCGGTAGCGGCCGCCGAGCGCCAGATCCCTTCTATTGTTGGTGAATCATTTGGTTTAATTGGATAACGAGATGTTATTTTTTTGCGTATCATTTTAACTATTTTTGGGTTAGAATATTTTTTTTGGAGTTGGTTTGCTTAAATAGGATAGCAGGATGTTATAACTTTGGTTATAAGTTTACATTAAAATGCGGGTTTAATTTTGGTGATCATTTACTATTTTTGACTGCAAAATATTACTATATCTGGTGGCAAGTTAAACATAAGCCATTGATAATTCCTTCGTCAGCATGGAGAAGAGTTTAAACAACGCTAATTGTTTTTTTATTACCAAGAACTAAGTTCAGGTAGGTATCTGAATGGTTCGGAATGATGCTTATAGAAAAGCTATTATAAAGTCAATTAGTCACGCTTACGAGAATCTGTAGTGCGATTCACTAAGGCAGAACATCTTTACAACCAAGAAATCATCGTTGAAACATCTGATGTGGCATATATTTATCAGATGTTTCAACGATGATTTCTTGGTTGTAAAGATGTTCTGCCTTAGTGAATCGCACCGCTGCTCCAAAAAAACAGCAAAATTATACGTAGCAAAGCGGGATTCTTCATTACCGGAATCCATTCCGAAGAACTAACCAGGATAAATAGACTGTGCCACGATACCATAACAATCTTAAACGTGGCACATATGAATGTGCATAAAACGACATATTATGGCGAAACTTATTGCAGTGAAGACGTTAATTTTTACGAGGACTTAAAATAAGTCGAAACCTCAATTGTTGTGTTACGTTGTTTTTCTTGAACCTAACATTTACCTTAGGTTTTCAAGTAAAATGATCATTGTAGTTTGTGCAACTGACTTTGGCTTGCGATTTATGAAAGGAGTTATTTGCTTCATTTTTACGGCGTCACTGGACCCTATTGATAACACTTTCTGTCGATAAATCACTTTTCTAAAACCTAATTAAACAGTTTTTCACAATAATATAAATACGTCATATCATAATGTTGTGACTGTCGACATTGCAAATGTCATTCCGTTGAAACGTCAGTCTCTGTCAGTTGGAGGCGACCTCTAGCGGTTGCCGATTCGAAGTTGTAGTTTTAATCGATATTATTAGTTGATTTTGTCAGATTGCTTGGAAACTAATACTAATATCGTATAGACCAATCCTTAATAGTTTTCGGCTTTTGGTGAAAAGACACTTGTCTTTTAACCATAACGAGTTACACTTGTATTTTAACCAAGACGGAAATGTAATTATTTTTTCATTATAGACATTGTTCTAGAAATTTCGAAAATCATCATTGTCTATGGTTTGTCACTGGCTTGGTGTGGCCAGGTTGTACATTCTCAATTAGCCGATTTTATCAAAGAAAGAATTACCCCACTCAAGACAAACGATAGTGTTGGAAGTGGGAAATGATGAGTTTGTTAGCTTGGATCCTGATTATTATTATTGTTCCAGGGTGTAAACTTCAAGTTAGACGGTTGTTAGGGATTTTTCCAGGAATTTAATATCTTGTTGTAGTGATTCAGTCACCCGAGTTCCCACATGTTTTACCTTGAAAGGGGGAAGTCTGTCTTGTTCTGGTTGACATGCCTGACAAGACATTGATCGTGCATTTTCGATTTGTCACGCTTGACTGAGCAACAAATTTTATTCTCTTGTTTTAAAAGGACTCCATGTTTTGAAAGGATTCGCTAAGGAAATTAGGCGGACCCGTCTCCAGCCGGTCGAAGCTTGCAGCCAAGTGTCTTCAGCCATAATCAACCGTGAGGCAACTCGAGAGATTCGTCTCGCCGCCAGGATCTAGAGGCGCCTCTGGAGCCTGGACGTGAGACCCGTTCCTCGAGTCCACACAACGCCTCCTGTGGAGACGACCGTGCAGTGGCAGAGTCCGCCTAGCGATATAGCGCAGGCGGGACGGTTTTTTTTTATATTTAACTTTTACCCTTAATTTTCAATCGGTTCATTCTAGAACCAGTTTACTACCTACCCGGTTTTCAAAATTAGAAGCCGGTCTTTATCTACCTTCAATTGATGGACCCCGGGTTCGACACCTACGCTTAACTGGAAGGATATTGACCATCTTAGTCGGCTCAGGGATCCGGGACTCTTCAAGTCCCTGGCGCCCATTTAATTCAATTAATTTAGAATTTAATTCACATCCATTAAACTGGAAGGTTGTCCTTGTAGTTTACTAAGAACAAATAGTTAATTTAAATTTAGATAAATTCAACAGTACTGGGTTATCTTCAACCCCCCACTACCCAAGTTCCACCGACTGAACTTTATGCTGGCTGGCATTACCCTGACCTATACCTAAGCCTAACCTTTTGTATTTTGAGTGGGTAGTTGTCAAATATATAAAGTTATATTCTTTAAGACAATTCGTTGTTTCTTTGCATTACAACCTCAACCCACCTTGCATCTGGGCTTTTGTTCCTACTCACTAGAGGGACAAAATCTCATATGTAACAGTGGCGACCAACGTGTGTATTGGTTGAAGATAGAGGTTACGTCTATTGCTGTACCTTACAACCCAAATTGCTGTTTCCACGACCTTCCAGTTTTTGTTATTTTTAAGGAAAAAACCGTCACGCCGAATCTTTTGTAAACGTGTTCTAGTCTATATGTTTGTACCGTTTTATACACTTTACTTAAACTTATACAATTTAATTTTACTTATACAGTTTACTTTAACCTATACAAATAACTAAATAATTGTACTCCATACGACTGCTATTGTGTAACCATTTACATTGTACATCGGTGACAGCCAGTTTTTAGTTCGGTTCCAGTCAAATTTTTTAAATTTATTATTACAAAATGGAACGTCCCATTAAATTTAATTTGCTACGCAAGGACGAGCTTATTTATGAAGTTTTGGTTCGAGATGCGAAACCCGCTTCAACCGTAGAGGAACTACGTGTTCAGATTAGGGAACTCGGCAAATTAATTTGTTCTGATGATATTGTGGAGACTAACTTAGATCCTCAAAGCGAACTAATAACAATCAAGGCCAAACTACCAGAAATTAGTGAAGTTCTAGATAAATTTCCTTCCAATTTCAAAAAATTTAACCGTGTTAAGGCTTTAGGTTACCACCTGTACCATCGCTTGAGTAGGATTACCCCTCCAACCGATCTTAGTACCGACTATGCAACCATTGACAAGCAGCTTGAGGGTTACTTGTCTAGAATAGATTCGGCTAACGCAAGCTTCCATCAGTCATTTACGTCTGCCGAGGAGACACCGAAAGTAACGTCGGACTTGCAGCCAAGGGATATAATCATTTCATGCAAGAAAGACACTGTTAGGACCCTCGGTATTAAATTTAACGGTACTGGTTGTGTGAAAGCTTTTATTGAGCGTCTGGAGGAGCTTTGCGAGGCCAGAGATATTAGCGAAACCGCCTTGCATACCTCTGCGTTGGATCTCTTCTCGGACGGTGCCTTATTGTGGTACCGTGGCATTAAAGAGTCAGTTGTAGATTGGGCGGATCTGAGGCAGCAGTTAGTAACAGCTTTCGCTCCACCTGACTATGATATGCGTCTCATGTCAGAGATAACAAACAGAACTCAAGGGTCAACTGAGCTGTCCACAATATTTATAGCAGTCATGGAAAACCTCTATAATAGATTATCTTATAAGGTTCCAGAACGCGACCGTTTAGCACGGATCAAATTCAATATGAGACCGGAATACACGATGGGGTTGTCAATAATGAATATTAACACGCTGGCCGACTTAAAAGAGAAGTGTAGGCAACTGGAGCTAGGTTTTCATAGCAGGGCTCAGTTCCATGAAACACCCAAACCAACGTCTTCTTTTGTCGCAGCAGACTTGGCATACCATCCACCAAAGGGTCCACAGCGAGTTGAAGCCGTGCAAACTGGTTCTGATTCTTTGTTCTGTGTTCGTTGTAGGGTTAAAGACCACTCATTGTCGGAATGCAAATCCACGGCAATTGTGTGTTTCCGTTGCGGCAAGAAGGGCGTACGTGCCTCGTCATGCCCTACTTGCAGTAAGAAGCAGAAGGAGGCTCAGCCCTGTCAAACCTGCGTTTCAAAAAACTAAATTTACGGAACTACAGCCAAAATTTTAATAAGTCCGATTGGGACGAATATTTAAAATTTTTAAAACTATTTTTTAATACATTAAGGGTAGATACAGTAAGATATAAAACTACGGATGATAGTCGTCCACATTTAACAGTTACCATATACGATGAGTATTATTATGGTTTACTCGACTCGGGTTCCTGCATCTCGGTATTGGGTTCCGATGTTGGCCAACACTTCATAAGGGCTGGTGCGACACTGCACGCTGATACAAAGTTGGGCAACATCGTAACTGCCAATGATTCGAGGGCATCCGTGGAGGGTTATTTATTTTTACCAGTGACTCTCATGGGAGTGACTAAGATTATTAAATTCTACATAATACCAGACATTACCACGCCATTGATTTTTGGCGTAGATTTGATTTGGAAGTCCTTTAATTTGGCCCCAAAAATATTTAATAAATTACCATTAAATTATAAAAAAAACAATAGAGGCCATAAATGCATCTCGGAGGTAAGGCACCTACAACCTTTTGACGAATAAGCACCTGATCAAAAGAATAAAGCGGAGTCATTAATTAAAGATTTCGAAAATGTCTCCTTTGAGGCTAAGGGATTGGGTCGTACCCATCTGTTGCGTCATAAAATAGACACAGGGGATGTTGTGCCTATTAAGCAACGTTATTACCCAATGTCACCTGAACGCCTCAAGGAACTTAACCGTCAGCTGGATGAAATGTTGGAGATGGGAGTGGTGGAACCCAGTGTAGCGACCCTAGCGAGGCGAGTTGCTGAGTTGCATTTTTGATATAGTACAGGAACGTCAGAGCCGAGCTCGCCAGTCGCTTACATACCTCCGTTCAGCCACGTCACGTTTACCTATAAGTATTAGTATAACAGTAATTGTGAACCAAAAATAAACCTTAATAATATTCAGTACAAATCCAAGTGTATATCATTTATTCCGGACCATTTCACATAACACGCACCACAAGTGGTGACCCCGAACGTTTACAGACAATAGTTTTTGTGTAGTTTTTTTTTTGCGCAGTAAGCGACTCGTAGGTGACGTGGCTGGCGCGTGATAACCGCGTGGGTGCAAATAACAGGAATAGTCTCGAAATCAGTGAAACAACCACCACAATGAACCCCCCATCGGCAACCGAAGTAGCAGCGGTATCGGTGCAGGCAAGGATACCAGATTTTTGGACGGACTTGCCCAAATCATGGTTCTGCCAGTTCGAGGCTATTATGGCACCACAGAAGCTAGGCGACGCGCAGTTGTTCGACATAGCAATCGCCAGGCTGTCCCAGGACACAGTGCGGCAAGTTACCGATATAATCGAAGCCCCGCCAGAGCCAGGAAAGTACGTAACATTAAAAAAACGGTTACTGGAGATTTATGAGGAAAGCACGGACAAGCAATTCCAGAGACTATTAGGAGAAATGGACCTGGGAACGCAGAAACCATCGCAGCTGTATAGGGCGATGGCGGTCCTAGCTAAGAATTGCAACGTAGCACAAGAGCCACTAAAAAGGTTGTGGCTGAATAGATTACCCCCGGGCGTGCGGGCGGTCCTAGCAGCGACCAGAGACACGAAACCAGAGGACCTCGCCGAAACGGCGGACAGAGTGATGGAGAACATAGGGACCGGAGAAGTTGCGTCGATATCACCGAGCACATCGGGTTCGACAGGCGACACAAAAACAGATTTGGTGAAGCAGCTCAGCGAATTAACGGTGGAAATGAAAGAATTACGCGGGGAAATAAGCGAAATCAGGAAGCGAGATGGGAACCCGGAGCCAGATCAGAGAGGGCGGCGTTGGCATCAGGGGCGCTACAGGTCCAGGAGCCAAACAAGACCACGTCGCACACCTAACTCCCCGGATTGGCTATGCAGGCATCATTATCGTTACCGGGAAAACGCGCGGGCGTGCGAGTCACCGTGCAATTGGTCCAAGAAGCAGCAAGGCGCGGGAAACTAGAGGCGGTGCAGTCATCATCGGTGGGAGATTGTACCGCAGGAAACCACCGCCTTTGCGTGCGAGATTATAGAACCGGTATGGTGTATCTAGTGGACACAGGAGCAAATGTATCAGTGATACCAGTGAGTAAAGTGAGAACCAACCAAGTTAAACGTGAGTGTTCGTATAAGCTGTTCGCGGCGAATAACACAGAAATAAAAACTTATGGTGTAACTAACATAGAGCTAAATATAGGATTAAGAAGGAATTTTAAATGGACATTTATTATTAGCGATGTAAAACAGCCCATTTTAGGTGCAGATTTCCTAGAAGCACATCAGCTTATAGTAGACTTGCATAAAAAGCGGTTGATTGACGGTAATACTAAGTTAAGTAGGGAAGCGTTCGTCGTAGAGTATACGGAACCATCAGTTTCGAGCATACAATTAGATAACCCATACAGAGAATTGTTAAAGGAATTTCCAAACATAACTAAGCCTGTAGCGTACACGGAACCATCTAATCACAACGTTTACCACCATATAGAGACTACAGGCCCCCCAGTTTTTACGCGCGCAAGGCCATTGCCACCCCATAGATATAAATTGGTACAGGAGGAATTTAAATTAATGCAAGAATTAGGGATTTGCAGACCATCCAGCAGTCCTTGGGCGAGCGCTCTGCACGTCGTGCCGAAGAAAGACGGACAGATCAGACCCTGTGGTGACTATCGTGCACTCAACGCGATCACGAAGCCAGACAGGTACCCCATACCAAGACTGCAGGACTTCACATATGGTTTAGCAGGTAAGACCATTTTCGGAAAGATAGATATAAACAGGGCCTATCATAATATCTGTGTAGCACCGCAAGATATAGAGAAAACGGCAATCATTACTCCTTTCGGGCTATTCGAGTTTCCACGAATGTCATTCGGTTTGCGAAACGCAGCGCAAACATTTCAAAGGTTTATGAATAATACAGTGTTGAAAGATATAGAACACCTCAAGGACGGCAGAGAAAGCTCATATTTATTCTGTTACATAGATGACCTCATTATAGCCAGCACCAACGACCAACTTTTCAAAAAACACCTAAAACTAATTTTCAGTAGGTTCGAACAGTACGGCATAACAATCAATTTAGCAAAATGTGAATTAGGAAAAACGGAAATAGAATTTTTAGGATACAGCGTAAATAGGGACGGAATAAAACCGCTAGAAAGTAAGGTTGAGGCCATACAAAATTACCCGCGGCCAGAAACGATCGAACAGTTGCGACGATTTCTAGGAATGGTAAATTTTTATAGGTCACATTTAAAAGGGGCGGCCGAAAGTCAGGCGGAGCTAAATAAATATTTGCATGGAGCCAAAAAGAAAGACAAGTCAAAAATAGGGTGGAACGAAACAGCGATAGCCGCTTTTGAGCAGTGTAAGGCAAGCCTAAAAAGCGCCATTACCTTAGCTCACCCGGGGGAAACAGGAAAATTAGCATTAATGTGCGATGCGTCCAACACATGCGTGGGCGCAACATTACAGCAGGAAACAAACGGTACATGGAAACCTTTAGGATATTTCTCAAAAAGACTATCAGCGGCACAACAAAAGTACAGCACATACGACCGCGAGCTAACAGCAGTTTATTTGGCAATCGTACATTTCAGAAACATGGTAGAAGGTCGCGAATTAACCATTTTTACCGATCATAGACCATTAACATATGCGTTTACAAAAATAGGAACGGACCGAGAAACACCAATGCGTACACGGCAACTATTGTATATCAGCGAATTTACGAGCGACATACAATACGTCACCGGCGCCGAGAATGCGGCTGCTGACGCGCTATCACGGGTAGAGTCCATAGTCTGTAACACAAACATCGACTACGACGAAATCGCACAGGCACAGGAAACAGATTCTCAGATGTCACACATGTTAGCAAACCCACGAGGCAACATTGTTTTAAAACAAATACAATCACCATTGTGTAAAAGAAAGATTTATTGTAATATAATAAAAGACAAAGTAAGACCATACATTCCAGTACAGTTTCGAGAGGTAGTTTTCAACAAGGTCCATAACATAAGTCACCCAGGCGTTAGGGCTACGCGAAAGATGATCACAAGCCGTTATTTTTGGCCGGATATGAATAAGGACATCGCAAAATGGGCGAGATCGTGTATCCAATGTCAGAAAGTAAAGGTACATAGACACACTGTTTCAAAATTAGGCACATTTCCGATAACGGAACGTTTTGAACACATACACGCAGATATAATAGGCCCCCTACCGACTACACAGGAAGGTTATCGATATTGCGTCACCATCATAGATAGATTTACTCGGTGGCCGGAGGCATTTCCGGTCAAAGACATTACAGCCGACACGGTAGCGAAAGCGATCTACGAGGGATGGATATGTAGATTTGGCTGCCCCAAAACCTTAACCAGCGATCAGGGCAGGCAGTTCGAGAGCGATATTTTCAGCAGTTTAATGAGCATGTTAGGGATAAAGAAAATCCGAACGACAGCATACCATCCACAGGGGAACGGTATGGTAGAAAGAATGCATCGCTCCCTCAAGGCGGCATTAAAGGCAAGGCTAATAGGAAATAGGTCGTGGATTGACGAATTACCTACGGTACTGTTGGGACTTCGTGCAGTCGGTAAAAGCGATCAAAATGTAAGCTCAGCAGAATTAGTTTTAGCACACACATTGCGGCTACCGGGCGATTTTTATCACGAGGCAGAGAAAACGCAAGTAGGACATTTACCGACATTCGTAAGCAAGCTCAGGAATATTATTAACGACATGCGCCCACAGTCACGAGCAGATAGCGATTCGCGAAGAATATTCGTTCATAAGGATTTGAACACTTGCACACACGTATTCATTAGGAATGACATGGTAAAAAAGCCATTGACACCATCGTATAGTGGTCCATATCAAGTAATTAGCAGAAGCGAAAAAACTTTTCACATACAAATAGGCGATCGTCAATCAACCGTGACCATCGATAGATTAAAACCAGCATATATCATAAATGATGGTTCAATACCAGAAAGTGTAGAAAATAATAGCAACAACGAGACACCACAACAGGCGGTTGAGCAAAACTCGCTACCGCCTATGACTAAAACCACACGCTCGGGCCGAGCGGTCAGGCAACCAGTGCGATTTTTGCTCAACTAGCAAAAAGTAGTTTAGCATATTGCAATTGTAAGAAAACCTTACACAATTCACTAATAACAGTACCTCGAGTAAAGACAGACAGAAATATAGACATGTGTCAATCACAACATAAAGAATACATTTCAATAGCCCAAGCTCAGGTGGCAACTGGACAACAAATAGAAAACAAGTTAAATTATTTTGGGATAATCCTTATCGTTATCGCAGTTTTATTGGGAATTCTATTATGTTACGCAATAAAAAGGGGGTGCATGGGACAACTGAGGAGTTGGTTAAGACAGGAGGTGACGACGCTGACCGGGACAGCTGCAGTACCCGGAAACCCGGGAAACGCGGCAACCCATACAGGTTACGCATAGACGGCGTGCGAAAAAGTGAATTGTGCAAGAGTCAGTTGAGGTATTTCATGTGTTATCCAGAAAGTTTTTTTTTCATTTTTTATTATTTCGCTGACGAACAACTGAACAAGCGAACAATGTATTTGTTATTGTACACTTTGTGCTGTTAAATTGGTTATAGAACCCTGTATTATGGTAAAAATAGTAACATAGTGATTATTTGTATGTATTAGACCGGCGTTGTCATAACGGAAGCTGCCGGGCCCTAGTGGTGTAATTAATTATTGCAGAGCGGACGTTATGACAGCTACCCTTAGAAGAATAACGCATATATATGTATTTTAAAGACGGCCCAGATAACTGGAAACCGCAAATATACCGATTAAGATAGTAAGTAAGAAACAGTACGCTACAGATTGTATTGTGTAGTAACGTAAGATTAATTGTAACCAGTGTATTTCAAAATTTTTATCCATGTTAAAAATTTTTGAGAAAGGAGGGGTGTGATGTAGCGACCCTAGCGAGGCGAGTTGCTGAGTTGCATTTTTGATATAGTACAGGAACGTCAGAGCCGAGCTCGCCAGTCGCTTACATACCTCCGTTCAGCCACGTCACGTTTACCTATAAGTATTAGTATAACAGTAATTGTGAACCAAAAATAAACCTTAATAATATTCAGTACAAATCCAAGTGTATATCATTTATTCCGGACCATTTCACATAACACGCACCACACCAGCAAGAGCGCCTGGAATAACCCGGTTCTACTAACACCAAAACCAAATGGGGAATGGCGATTTTGCCTGGACAGCCGAAAGTTAAACGCGGTCAGCAAGCAAGATGCGTATCCACTACCCTACGTTTCTCACATCTTAGACCAGTTACGGGACGCGCGATACCTTTCGTCGATTGACTTAAAATCTGCCTTTTGGCAAATAGAGTTAGACTCCGTTTCTTCCAAAGAAAAAACCGCATTCACGGTTCCGGGTCGAGGTTTGTTCCATTTTAAAGTAATGTGCTTAGGGTTGACTGGAGCCCCAGCTACCCAACAGCGATTAATGGACAGACTTTTCGGCCCGGAATTTGGAAATAAGGTGTTCGTTTATCTCGATGACATTATTATTTGTTCATCAACCTTCGAGGAGCACATTTCACTTCTTAAACGGGTTTTAGATAAATTAAGGCAGGCTAATCTCACAATTAATTTGCCAAAGTCCTGTTTCTTTCGACGTGAGTTAAAATACCTAGGTTACAGAGTGGACGAGCATGGCTTACACACTGATCCGTCGAAAGTTCAGTCAATTGTCAACTTTCCAACCCCTAAGACCCGTAAGGAAGTGAAAATGTTTCTTGGAACGGCCTCATATTATAGACGTTTTATTAAAAACTTTAGCACAATAGCGGCTCCCTTAAACGCACTAACAAGTACGAGCAAAAAAGCACCGCCTTTTCAGTGGACGACTGAGACCGAAACCGCGTTCTCAACCTTGAAAGAGGCGTTGGTGACCGCTCCGGTATTGGCTTGCCCAGATTTCTCTAAACCTTTTAAGATTCATTGTGACGCATCTAGTTTTGGGATAGCGGGCACTCTGACTCAGGTTACAGATGGAGAGGAGCACCCAATAGCCTATTGCAGTCGTTCGCTCAACCCGGCGGAGCGCAACTATTCGGCAACGGAGCGCGAGGCCCTCGCGGTGGTATTCGCCGTCGAACACTTTCGTGCCTACGTGGAAGGCGGCCCAGCGTTTAAAGTGATAACCGACCACTCGAGCTTAAAATGGTTCTTTGATTTAACCAATCCCTCTGGTCGACTAGCCCGTTGGGATTGTCGGTTATCACCTTATAACTTCACCATTGAACACCGCAAAGGCAGAGACAATGTAGTCCCAGATGCCCTATCTCGTAGCGTTCCGTTGCTGGAAATTAAAGTGCCAATAAATGACACATGGTATAAAGCGTTGTGGGATAAATGTGTCAGTACACCCAGGTCGTGCCCTAACTTTATTATTAAGGAGGACAAACTCTACCGTTACGCTAAAAATAAATTCGGGGTAGCTAGTGACTATGACTGGAAGCAGGTAGTACCGGAGGGCAATCGACTAGAATTGCTTAAAAGTCACCATAGTGGCGAATTATCTCCACATTTCGGAGTATTTAAAACATATAAAAGACTTGCACTCCGATACTACTGGCCCAACATGTATAAAGACGTGATTAGCTACGTCGGTAAATGTGATACATGCGCCGCATATAAACACTCACAATTACCTCCTCCCGGACTCTTGGGTGATGCGAAAGAGTGCTCCAAGCCTTTTGAAACGATAAGCATTGACTTGGTAGGTCCGTTGCCGCGTTCCAGAGCGGGATTCACTTATCTTTTAGTTGTTGTGTGCTGTTTTACGAAATACTGCTTACTATTTCCTTTACGCAGAGCTGTTGGTAAAGCAATAGCACAGAAACTGGAAGACGGAGTTTTCCTGGTACACGGTATACCCCGTACGGTTATAGCAGACAACGGGACGCAGTTTACGGGCAATGAGTTACGTTCATTGTTGGAGAGGTACAAAATACCTCAAGTTCACTTCACACCTCGTTACTGCCCAAGCGTGAACACCGTGGAACGCTATAACCGTACCATAATGACCGCGGTATCAATTCTCGTGGAGGATGATCATCGATCTTGGGATGTTAACATCTCAAAGATCCAATTCGCGATGAACACCTCCACAAACGAGGTTACTCGTTTTACCCCGTTCTTCCTAGTACATGGCAGAGAGGCAGTTAGTAGTGGTGATGTCTTCGGCAATAATACCGTTGCACAGCCCACTCTAGCTTGCGCTTCCCGCAGTTCATATGCCAATCAGCTAGGGGGTTTGGGTGATATCTTAAATAAAGTAAAGGACGCGCTCGTCAAATCACATAACCGTAGTGCTCGTTATTATAATAGTAGTAGGAGGCACGCGGAGTTTGAGGTAGGCGACACTGTTTGGAAGAGGACATATCCACAGAGTGACGCCTCAAAATTTTTTATGGCAAAATTAGCCCCTAAGTATGAAAAATGTATTATTAGGTAAAAACTTTCACCCTTAGTGTATGAATTGGAAGGCTGTAGTTCCGGAAAAAACCTTGGCACATGGCATATCGAGGATTTTAAATCACCATGTGGCGAGGATTAACTTTTCCATTTTTTTTTTTGTAATTTAAACAAATTTAAAAACTATGTTTGTTAAGTATAGTTAACATGGTTTTTGCAGTTCGTAGTGTTACACAGGATCCAACTGTGAACACATTTGTAAACTGCATTTTGAGCACCAATAGACGACTGATTAAAGTGGTTGTTGGTCACTTATTATTATAGGTTTAACTCTTTTGAAGAGTGTATGAATCTCCGGATTGCTGGTAAGGCAGCATAATGATAGTCCTGAGTTAGGAGGCCTTAATGGCGGGCGTGTAGGCTGCATTGTTGGAAAACGTTTTTAGATGGTATTTTATTTACAGAGGGCAAATTACCGTCACATTCCAATTCAGGAAGACGGTTAGCCAATTCCAATTAGCTTGGAGTAGTTACTTATTTACTTTAGGGTATTGATTGTGTACCGGCTCGGCGTTGTTCGCGGCGGTCATCACTATTAGTTAGAGGTTGTGTAGGTTGACGTTGGTGTATGATTGGGTAGGGTGGTCTCTCCTATATAATTATAGTAGGTCAGACTAAGATATTACTTCTTCAGCAAATACACATTTCTACTCTTTTTTGGAGCTTGTCTTTTACCATGTTTGTAAATGGACTAGACTCGCTACAGGAGTAACACTACACTTTTTTTGGAGCTTGTCTTTTACCATGTTTGTAAATGGATTAGACTCGCTCCAGGGGTGTCGCTATTTAATATATTCCACAGATATAACATTTTTGTTGTAAGTATATGCCTTAAGGTGGCTCTAGTCGATATTTTTTCCATAGAATCTTCGGGAGGGTATTACTCCGCTGTTTGACAGAGTACATCAAAAGTTAAACATAATATCGTTTTGTCATATTATGAGTTTTGTCTGTATGGAAACAGAATGGTAAAATAAACCGCCATTAAAAAGTTATGAGCCACCAAAGTTTCGTTTTTCTTGCCAATTTTAACGCATCTTTGGGCGTAAATAAGTAATAAACACAATGTAAAATCTTTAAAACCAAGTCGGTACCGACAAAGCTCAACTATCGAAGAATTCAATAACTTTTATTTTAAATCGATATATGCAGTAGTTTTTTCATAAAACTCGATTTACGAAAGGCCTTCTCATATTTTTTTACGCGCGCGTTTTACTATGAATTATCGTGCCTCTCACTGAATAATGTTCCCCCCGGTGCGGTGCGGGGGGACAATGCTCACGCACACGTGCGTATTCAAGTTACGACTGTGTCTGCTGCGGTGTGCTGTGGCCTGTGGCCTATGTCGTTCATACGTTACATACGTAGGTAGACTATACTTGCGCTCTAATTTATATTGACTCATTGGCTTGATTTTTGGATTTCAACATTATATTTTATATCTGTTTGACTTCGCACTGTAGTTTGGACTCCGTATTTGCGTTTGAAATTGTTATTGTTGCTTTGAGTGGACGCTGCATAAGTACGTGACATTGTTTTGAATCATTGAAAAAGTTTAAAAAACCACATATTATAAACAATGGGTAGAAAAGTCATAATTTGGCGTCGTGACCGGGTCTTCGACACCGCGTCGCTGCCCGCGCCCGCTGCAGTGTAAAATCATCGCGGCGGGATGCTATCGCGCAATGAATTTTCAACTCTCGATATTGAAACCAATGATATAATTATAAGTTGAAACGGTGTCTTTTTTTGACGCGTTGGGATTAACTCTGCTGAGTGCTGGGTTCTCAACGCTCGGCTGAACGGAATATTTTTACGTCCGTGCGTACGGTGGCTAAGCGTTCTTACAATCGAGCGACATGACGCCGCCGTGCCACCGCCGCCGCACGCGTCTACGACAGGGATAACTGCACGCGTCGTTGGTGGTCGTTGAAGCGCCCATCGACAGCCAACGACAAAGGTTGCCGGCCGCCAGCGGCAACGTGTCGCTCGTTTAGTTGAGTACCTAGGTAGCAGGTAGCGAAATCCAAAGTTCAAGCCAGGGTCAATGTAATGTTTGTTACTGGGTTCATTCTATTTGCTTTCAAAATAGTTTCTTGCAATTGACAAACCTAATTTTGTGTTCGTAGGTACTTTTGCGGCGGACAAGACTTTTTTATGGATGGGAAACCAAATAACTGCTCCCGCTTTGGGCGAAGCAGAAGGGAGTGTCAGACTCTTCTTGACTAAAACCCATCCGTGTTCCTCCTAATGCCCTCTGCGTGCCGTACTTACCAGGGCCGCGGTAACTCTTTCGAACAAATTCTGCAACATCATAGTTTACATACTTAGCTCTCTGCCTAATAGGTACCTACTGTTATATTAACGTAGGTAGGTACTTACCTACAAGCAAAGATGCCATAAAACAAACCGTTGGCGTCGTAGACACTAAAATTTTAACGTTAGGTAGGTAGGTATGTAGGAGCTTAGTAAACAATCTTTATGTGTCACTTGTCAGTTTGTCACAATATACTGTGCACTTGTCTGATAATTTAAAGCAATCTAATAATGAATGCAAATCTAAACACGTCTGTGTCAACCAATAGGGGTAACTAAAAATAGAAAACCGGCCAAGTGCGAGTCGGACTCACGCACCGAGGGTTCCGTACAAATATTATAATATAAGCAAAAGTTGTGGATTACGATTTATGACGTACCTATTAAAAAAACTCCTTAGGTACTAGATCTCGTTCGAACCAATTTTCGGTGGTAGTTTACATGGTAATGTACATCATATATGTTTTAGTGTTATCATTCTCTTATTTTAGAAGTTACACGACACACACACATTTTACCACTCTGGAAGTGTCTCTCGCACAAACTATTCAGTTTAGAAAAAAATGATATTAGAAACCTCGATATCATTTTAGAACCCCTATCCATACCATACCGGCCTACAGGTTTAGGTAGGTAGTAAGTTCACAGAATACGTCTACTTACCAAGTTTAGAGTTTTCGACAGCATAGTTCTTATAGTTTCGGAATAAAGTGGCTGTGACATACGGACGGACAGACAGACATGACGAATCTATAAGGGTTCCGTTTTTTGCCATTTGGCTACGGAACCCTATAAATTAAGAAGACAGGTAGGTAAGTAAGTAATTTTGATAACAATTTATAGGATGGTACTTAGGTAGAACTAATTTCATTATTAGGTACTAGCGACCCGCCCCGGCTTCGCACGGGTGCAATGCTGATACTAAATACACTACAGAAAAACCGTGAGAAAAACTGTTACCTACCTACCTCACGTCTGAGCCGCGCGGGTACCTTACATAGATCTAAACTCCCCTCCCGCACGCGCACCCCCGCCTTGGTGACGGACGTTCACTTCGCAACGGGCCGTGCAGCAGAAATCGTAATATTTTAATTTCGCCATAACTTCAAAACCAAACGTCCGATTTTAATCATTCTAAGACCAAATATGATCTACATAAACTGTACTTAGTGATGAAATACTTTATTTTGATAAGGATTAATAGCATGAGTAAAATAAACGTGTTTAAATGTGTTCCAAAAAAATATCTAGATTTTTAAATAAAAAAATGGTTGTTGTGCCTCACTCGACATAGAAAGGTATAGTGTGTCGCGGACTTTTTTGTAGATATTTTTTATTTTATATTTATTTTATATTTTATATTTATTAGGGAAAATATATTTATAAGATCTACAATTAATTAGAACAATTTATGGTTGTATCTTTTATAGTTTAGGCAGCGTACGCAAAATAAGTTACTTTTCTGGTTGATTTTTACACCTTGTGTCCGAAAAACCCAAATATCTTACGGAACCCTATTTTTTTGCAAAATAAAATATAGCCTATGTTACTCGTGGATAATGTAACTTTCGAATGGTGAAAGAATTTTTAAAATCGGTCAAGTAGTTTTTGAGCCTATTCATTACAATCAAACAAACAAACAAAGTTTTCCTCTTAGAATAATAACGCATAGAAGCCGCGTCTAGAACAAAACCCGAGCAAAATCGTGTGTCCACTTCATTTTCTTTGTGTGCGTGAGCCGAATGTGTCTACGTTCCTCTAACGCACACAGATATAGCTTTCAGTAATACCATTACTAAGCCGTTACCCACAAAATATGGGAAGACGCATTACTATTTTGCTATCAAGGCAAGTATTTTATGTTGTTGGGAACTGGAAAAGGTAAACATGATTTTTCATGTAATATGACATATTTTTTCGGAAGGTATAATTCAATTTATTTCAAAATAAAAGGAAATAAATCGCATAAAGAATGAGATATTGTTCAATGCGTTTAGAATGCTTGATGGGTTATAATTATAAACAATGTTAAAACATCGGGTTTGATATGAATTAACAGTAAGTATTGTATTTTAAAATTACAAAAATGAAAAACATGAATGAAAGCAATGTGGGTATTTTTTCCTCACAAATAGCAACACTGTGTTATGACAAGTTAGGTTATTAGAATTTTGTTTTATTTATCGATTTACGTAAAAATAGTGCATAGAATGTGAGTACTTATTTGTGAAATGTTATTTTATCACTTTTTTTGTTTTCCTGATGTGCTATAACATCCTTTCACGCAACAAACTGTCATTTTCAATTATTTACTCGCGAGCTGTGTTCGACGGAACGTGACATTGAGTACTGACGGCCTGGTGGCTAAGTTTGACGGATTAGGCTAAGTTCTTAGAATAATAACGCATAGAAGCCGCGTCTAGAACAAAACCCGAGCAAAATCGTGTGTCCACTTCATTTTCTTTGTGTGCGTGAGCCGAATGTGTCTACGTTCCTCTAACGCACACAGATATAGCTTTCAGTGATACCATTACTAAGCCGTTACCCACAAAATATGGGAAGACGCATAACTATTTTGCTATCAAGGCAAGTATTTTATGTTGTTGGGAACTGGAAAAGGTAAACATGATTTTTCATGTAATATGACATATTTTTTCGGAAGGTATAATTCAATTTATTTCAAAATAAAAGGAAATAAATCGCATAAAGAATGAGATATTGTTCATTGCGTTTAGAATGTTTGATGGGTTATAATTATAAACAATGTTAAAACATCGGGTTTGATATGAATTAACAGTAAGTATTGTATTTTAAAATTACAAAAATGAAAAACATGAATGAAAGCAATGTGGGTATTTTTTCCTCACAAATAGCAACACTGTGTTATGACAAGTTAGGTTATTAGAATTTTATTTTATTTATCGATTTACGTAAAAATAGTGCATAGAATGTGAGTACTTATTTGTGAAATGTTATTTTATCACATTTTTTTGTTTTCCTGATGTGCTATAACATCCTTTCACGCAACAAACTGTCGTTTTCAATTATTTACTCGCGAGCTGTGTTCGACGGAACGTGACCTTGAGTACTGACGGCCTGACGGCTAAGTTTGACGGATTAGGCTAAGTTTTAGTTGCCTCACTTTTTGCACTCGTACTAGGTTTCTATGCGTTATTATTCTAAGTCTAAGTTTTAGTTGCCTCACTTTTTGCACTCGTACTAGGTTTCTATGCGTTATTATTCTAAGGTTTTCCTCTTTATAATAATAGTGTAGATGTAGATGTATCTAGTACCTACGGACATAAACTGCGATGACTATTCAAGTAAGCATCAGATCTGTCGGTGGCGGCGTGGCGGCTGCATTACCACCAAGGAAAAACTAAACATAATAACAATAGAATAAGCAATCCATATTAGGTACCTATAGGGCCGTAGAGGTATAAAACGATAACACAGCGCCTACTATTTTTTTAGATTTAGTAAGAGTTTTTAGGTAGGTAGTTGCTGATTTCTCGGCGAGCGTCAAGCGACTACGACGCGCAGCGGCGCGCGGTGGCGGTATGTGTGCATCGTGTAACTTCGATTTAGTTCGGAACGGTTCGGAACGATGTTTGTGTGCGTGCGAACTAGACGTGCATGAAGGCTAGCGTCTAACTGCTCATCACTGGTACTATCTCTGTCGGGCATGATGCGAGGTGAGACAGCGTGCTTTTTGGCCATGCCTACCACTGAGTTCGAGCCCGCGACTAGTGACACCTTAACTGCCTAATCGTGCACCAGTTTCGACGTTTTTTTTTTCTTTTCTTTCTCAGTTCCTGTTTTTAGGGATGAGTATTATGGATTATTGTAGGCGGGCTTGGTTCTTTTGAATTGGCTTTGACGCTGGAGGGCCAGCTTCGAGATTTGCCCTATCGGGTCAAATCTCTGGTGGTTGGGGAGGTACTGTTACGTTGTTTTTCTTGAACCTAACATTTACCTTAGGTTTCCAAGTAAAATGATCATTGTAGTTTGTGCAACTGACTTTGGCTTGCGATTTATGAAAGGAGTTATTTGCTTCATTTTTACGGCGTCACTGGACCCTATTGATAACACTTTCTGTCGATAAATCACTTTTCTAAAACCTAATTAAACAGTTTTTCACAATAATATAAATACGTCATATCATAATGTTGTGACTGTCGACATTGCAAATGTCATTCCGTTGAAACGTCAGTCTCTGTCAGTTGGAGGCGACCTCTAGCGGTTGCCGATTCGAAGTTGTAGTTTTAATCGATATTATTAGTTGATTTTGTCAGATTGCTTGGAAACTAATACTAATATCGTATAGACCAATCCTTAATAGTTTTCGGCTTTTGGTGAAAAGACACTTGTCTTTTAACCATAACGAGTTACACTTGTATTTTAACCAAGACGGAAATGTAATTATTTTTTCATTATAGACATTGTTCTAGAAATTTCGAAAATCATCATTGTCTATGGTTTGTCACTGGCTTGGTGTGGCCAGGTTGTACATTCTCAATTAGCCGATTTTATCAAAGAAAGAATTACCCCACTCAAGACAAACGATAGTGTTGGAAGTGGGAAATGATGAGTTTGTTAGCTTGGATCCTGATTATTATTATTGTTCCAGGGTGTAAACTTCAAGTTAGACGGTTGTTAGGGATTTTTCCAGGAATTTAATATCTTGTTGTAGTGATTCAGTCACCCGAGTTCCCACATGTTTTACCTTGAAAGGGGGAAGTCTGTCTTGTTCTGGTTGACATGCCTGACAAGACATTGATCGTGCATTTTCGATTTGTCACGCTTGACTGAGCAACAAATTTTATTCTCTTGTTTTAAAAGGACTCCATGTTTTGAAAGGATTCGCTAAGGAAATTAGGCGGACCCGTCTCCAGCCGGTCGAAGCTTGCAGCCAAGTGTCTTCAGCCATAATCAACCGTGAGGCAACTCGAGAGATTCGTCTCGCCGCCAGGATCTAGAGGCGCCTCTGGAGCCTGGACGTGAGACCCGTTCCTCGAGTCCACACAACGCCTCCTGTGGAGACGACCGTGCAGTGGCAGAGTCCGCCTAGCGATATAGCGCAGGCGGGACGGTTTTTTTTTATATTTAACTTTTACCCTTAATTTTCAATCGGTTCATTCTAGAACCAGTTTACTACCTACCCGGTTTTCAAAATTAGAAGCCGGTCTTTATCTACCTTCAATTGATGGACCCCGGGTTCGACACCTACGCTTAACTGGAAGGATATTGACCATCTTAGTCGGCTCAGGGATCCGGGACTCTTCAAGTCCCTGGCGCCCATTTAATTCAATTAATTTAGAATTTAATTCACATCCATTAAACTGGAAGGTTGTCCTTGTAGTTTACTAAGAACAAATAGTTAATTTAAATTTAGATAAATTCAACAGTACTGGGTTATCTTCAACCCCCCACTACCCAAGTTCCACCGACTGAACTTTATGCTGGCTGGCATTACCCTGACCTATACCTAAGCCTAACCTTTTGTATTTTGAGTGGGTAGTTGTCAAATAAATAAAGTTATATTCTTTAAGACAATTTGTTGTTTCTTTGCATTACAACCTCAACCCACCTTGCATCTGGGCTTTTGTTCCTACTCACTAGAGGGACAAAATCTCATATGTAACAGTTGTTGAAACCTCAATAAACTTCAACAACTACTATGATGTATTCTCGCCAGGAAGATGCCGGGAGACAAGGCGCAGAGGATCCGCACTGAGGACGACTTATCCCGTGTTTTTGGAACTGAAAGTAATACAGCCTAGTTATTGTAGTGTACTTATGTGTTATTGTGTGGTTAGCAGCTTGTTTTCTATTTTTTATGTTTGTCGAAGAGTGCGTGTCAACCCATTACATTATGTGATCAGTCATAAACCGGATGTGCACAAAGCTTGCATACTTATGTTATATCATTTTAGGATAATACTATATTCTAATAAATGAAACTTTAAATACTTTAAAAAAAATTATTTTAGTAATAACTGCAAAATTACATGAAAATAAAAATAATTTGAAAATAATTTCAACACGAATAGGCAGAGAAACAATGTTGACACGTCTGCGACCGCTGGCAAAATGGACGATTCTGCGCCGGTTTCTTCCTTTTATACAGCTGGCCGCGTTGGAGGGGTCTGTCCGGTGTTGCCATCTAACACGGCCTCTCCTGACACTGCAGCGTCCTCGCAGCCTTCGTCAGCTCGCGATGATGTACCAGCACCATTGTCCCCATGGTTGAATGCTTGATCTTCATCGCAACCTGTAACCGTAACACAAAACAAATGTTAAAATCGCATACTAGACTTTGTCACACAAGGTAGCAAAAGGGTTATATTTCATATAGAAGCCACTTTATGTATTGAACAACACAAACTTTACACAACAATTAAACAGTCGTACACAACGACTTTCATATCACAAGTAGGGTTTACTCAGGTCATATTCCCACACCAAATACCATGCGCGCATCAGGATTTACATCGGTTACAGCAGGTCAACCATGACACCTACTTCAGGATTTACACTGTCTATAGTCAGCAAGGGCCCCACCGACATCAACCTCGATACCTTCACTATGAGCTGTACTCTCAATAGTACAGTCCACAGTCTGTGCCACTCAAAACCATGTGCACTAAGGATTTACATGAGTCTCGGCACCCAAAAGTATAAAATCAAGTGCAACCAGTGATAGTTTAGTAGTTTATAAAGTATAAGCAGAAGCTGGGTGCAGACAAAAACAAAACCAATGAAAGTTCTCAACTAACTTTCAAAAAATCCAGCACATGTGTCGGGTGTCCATTCACCACGCCACAACACCATGAACCCAGCAGCTGCTTGACTGGTTTTGCCATACGAACCAGCTAGCAATTTTAGTTCGTACCTATCGTTAGGTAGAACATTCACAACCCTATATGGGCCTCGCATGCCACTATCTAACTTGCCAGTACTTTGGGACCTCTTTATGACAAAGACTCTGTCATTAAGCTTGAACTTCTTAGGAGGACTTCTATTTTTATTGACATACGCATCTTGTTTAGATTTGTTTTTATTTATCAATTCATCTGCGCGTTGTCTACGTAGCTCTCGGATCGCTTCGCGGTTAGGATTTGAGCCCTCAAACGTAACATCCCTAATTAAAGAATTAATTACTGGCGTAGTAGATTCCGTTCCGATTAATAGATTTAGTGCGGAATATTGTGTCGTTTTATGTTTTGTTATGTTTAATATGAGTTGTAATTTCCACAAAACGTTCGGCCATTCGTTTTCGTTATTATTTACTTCGATCCTGACCATATTTAACACAGTACGGCAATATCTTTCTACTTGACCGTTTTCCTGATGCATTTCTGGCGTAATAAAGTGTACTTCAACACCAAACTCGGATAACCAGTGTATAAAGTTGTGATTATCAAACATCCGACTGCGATCGCACACCAATCGCTTAAATGTGCCAAACAAGGATATAGTTCGAGTTATTACTCGCTTTAACTCATCGCAATCCTGTCTATACAGGCTGTACAACAAACAATATTTTGTATATGCATCAACCATTATCAGTACGTACTTATATCCGTTACATTCTCTAAGCGGACCGAGTACATCAGCATGTACAGTTTCGAAAGGTATCGGGTTCTTTTGCCAAGAGGATATCGGCTGAAAGGGAGCACGGGGTACTTGTTTATGCGATATACATACGACGCAGTGTGTTACGTATTTTGTAACAAACCTTCTCAAGCCCGGGAACCAAAAGTGTTTGAGAATCAAATCAATAGTTTTGTCTATACCGAAGTGTTCATGTTCGTCGTGGAATACACGCAACAAACTCAAACGGAATTGTTTAGGGACATAACATAGGTAACGCTCTTGCTCGCCCTCAACACAGTACTTATAATACAAAAGATCGTTACGTTTTACATAGCGACTTGAATCTAACTCACCGTTATTTAACTTTTCTAAAATTGACAAAGTTTCTTCGTCACCCGCTTGAGCTATCTGTGCCCAATTAAGGGGTTTCTGAACAGCATTTACGACATTAACCGGATTCCGACTCAAATAATCAACGTGGGGCATTAAAAAACCCTTGCGGTATTCTAAAGTAAAGTCAAAGTCTTGCATATAGATCCACCATCGCGCTACCCTCGGCTGGAGATCTTTCTTGCGTTGGGTCATTTTTAACGCGTTACAGTCCTTTATTATTGTAAAATGTTTACCGACCAGATATTGACGAAAATGTTGCAGCGATTTTACAACGGCTAGGGTCTCGAGCTCATAGCTATGATACTTTGATTCCGCGCCTGCCGTGAGCTTACTAAAATACGCGATGACGCGCTTACGGTTATCTTTGTGTATTTGTATCAAAATACCGCCATAACCTATTGCACTCGCGTCAGTGTGTAACTGCGTGGGTAGATCGGGATCGAATATCGCTAACAAAGGCTCGCTAGTTAGATAAGAAATAATTTCTTGCCTAGATTTCTCTTGTTCATCCCCCCAATTAAAAACAACGCCCTTTCTAGTTAATGCAGCCATGCAGGCAGTCTTAATTGCGTAACTGGGAATATATCGCCGAAAATAGCCAGCCAGGCCCAGAAATTGCCGAACTTGCTTAACGTTACTCGGTTTTGGTGACCTAACTAAGGCTTCGACTTTATGCTTGCTCGGTCTAACCTGACCCTGGCTAATTATTCTACCCAAGTACTCTATTTCGCTAGTTAGGAAACTGCACTTTTTTAAATTTATAGAAAACCCGGCTTTTGTTAAGGTTCCTAGGACTGCGTCTAGCAAAATAAGGTTCTCACTGATTGTATCCGATAATAAAAGCACATCATCAATATATACGAGTACTTTACCAGTTTCAATGAAAGATTTTAAGGTTTTACTGATGGTTTTCTGGTAAATAACGGGGGCATTGGCAAGGCCATAGGGCATTTTACAGTATTCGTAGTGACCTTCAGGGGTGATGAAGGCAGTCTTGTGAATGGAGTCCTCACTGACCTTGAGCTGGTGGAAGCCTGAGACCATATCAAGTGCACTGAACCATTTAGCTTTACCTAGCATGTCTACATGATCATTAATCAACGGGAGCGGATGTCTTATTTTAACTGTAATTTGATTTAGGGCTCTATAATCAACTACCATCCTATCTGAACCGTCTTTCTTTTTCACAAGCAAGATCGGGCTAGCATATTCCGATTCTGATTCACGAATTATGCCTTTCTTTAACAAATCTTTAACTATGGCACGGACGCGTATTTTCTCATCATACGACAGTTTGTACGGTCGGTAATAAATCGGAATATCACTAGTCAATTTAATTTGCATTTCACTATCCTTAACTGTGGTGGTAGCTGTACCAGTTAAAAAGTAATCAGAATATGTTCTTAACACGTTTAACAACCGTTCCCTATCCTGCCCGGTAACATGAGTCGATATGTTTTTGAAGTCCAATGATGGATCTATTTGCGTAATATTATTCACAAAATCACTACTATGAACAATACACTGCGAATCACCGGTACGAATGTACGCAACACCTTTCCTATTTAAGACGTCGGTACCCACAATTACGGGCACGTTTAAATGGCTCTTATCCACAACATAAAAATCAACCTCTAACGTAATATTATTTAATTGTATTGGTAATGTAACCATACACTTTGCTATAACTTCCTTTCCACCTAAGCCTCGTAAGAATAGGTGAACCGGTTTTACTCGACATGAAAAGTGCTTAATTAAATCAGAAATTATTAAAGAAACGCCTGAACCGCTGTCAATCTAACTACATCGACAGGTATATTCGAAATAACGCCGGTAATGACATCGGAATTTTTACGTCCACCCTCATTTTCGCGACAAAAATTAACGGAACTATTATTCCTGACACGTTCCTTAGCAAAACACAGACTTTCCGCATGACCTATCTTTTTGCAAAAACCGCACTTGTCGGGACGAGTTTTTGTTGAAAGGCTATTCGTTTTATTTTTCGAAATATTATTTTGTGAATCTGATTTAGGTCGTTTGGGACAGTTTTCGCGTTTGTGACCTACTTCGCTATACTGAAAACAACGTACTTTAGAAGTATCAAAAGGTTTACGTTTGAACTGGCTATTACCGTTACGATTGGAGGCACTATGAGCGCTAGGTTTCTTAATAGAATTAGGCACACTACATTTTACAAAGCTCGACAAGTAATCCACTATGCTTTCGGGAGTTAATTTACAGTGATACCACGTATAATAATTGCCGTTAGTAAATCACTGCTTAGCCCTTTAACAATACGTAATTTCAGTAAAGTTTTACGGGCATATTTAGTATAGGTAGAATACTTATCCGACTCGGTACACATAACATTGTACAGAATGTTCGCGACATCGACAGACCGTGGGCACAATGTTTTCAACTCTAATTTGAAACTAGGCCATGTACGCGTGGTGCTAGTCCACTCACTAAGCCAAGTACGGGCCAAGCCTCCCCCTTAAGGCAACGACCTACGCGAGCAAGGCATTCACCATCCTCCCAACGATTAAGCGATTGAGCTTTATCAACTTCATCGCACCACGTGTCGACATCATGAACACTCGGATCAAAATCAGAGACAAAATATTGGTTTGATTTCACCGGGAATGTCATCAAGGCGTCGAGAAAGCGTTCAGCTACGCTTTTGGCGTCACTCTCCGTCGGTAATGGTGTGGCTGCAAATTCTTGTGTAGGGGCGGTAGATGCTGAGGGTGCGCAGGTAGGTGTTGTGGCGGGCTCCACATCTGGCGGTGACGTTCTCGGCACGGCCAGTGCATGGTAGGACCCCGGACTCGCCGCCGAAGCACGTCGCAACTCGTTCCCACGCGTCCGTTCTTCCAGGTCTTGAAGCCTCCTCAAAACCTCGTTTAAACTATTAGGAGGCGAGGGAGTTCGTACACGACGTCTCCCTTTCCTCTTGCTATCAGGAGGCATTGTTTCTCTGCCCTACTTAACCTCAAAACTACCGCTATAGAACACACTAAGTAAAACTATTTCAAATTTAAAGAGTCAGAGATGGTTGTCCAGCAGGTAAAGCCTTCGAATCCCACTTCTGATCTAATAAATGAAACTTTAAATACATTTAAAAAAAAAGATTTTAATAATAACTGCAAAATTACATGAAAATAAAAATAATTTGAAAATAATTTCAACACGAATAGGCAGAGAAACAATGTTGACACGTCTGCGACCGCTGGCAAAATGGACGATTCTGCGCCGGTTTCTTCCTTTTATACAGCTGGCCGCGTTGGAGGGGTCTGTCCGGTGTTGCCATCTAACAATATATGCACAATTTACAAATACATTTACTATATTTACTAAGATATTTACATCATTTTTACATACAAAGTCTATTTATATTTGATCTATTTAATCATTATTATGTATTAAAATTATTTTCAAATATTTTATATGTCACATTTATGTATATACACAATTTCTATAATTACAGATGCATGATATCACTCAGTTGTATAACCTACAGGCAGCTCACGGTTTTGAATAGTGCCCAACTAAACCTCAACAAATCTACATACTCTATTTAATTTGGTACCATATCAACACATGGTTATGTCAAATACCTATACCTACTAGCACTGATGGCTCCTAGTAAATATATTAAGTTCGGTCTACTTAATGCGGGCTCTTTAGGTACAAAGCAAGATGAGTTTTTGATAGCCATGGAAAAACATTCGGTCGACATCATGGCTATCAATGAGACTTGGTTACGCAGGGGGGAAGAGGACCGTGCTCCGAGTGTGCCTGGGTACAAATTAAGACACATTCCACGACCTCTGACAACGCGAGGTGGGCGTGGTGGGGGAGTTGGTTTTTACATAAAGAATGGCTTTAACGCGCGTGCAAGAGCTCATCCAGAGCACCCTAGTGTGGAGCAGCTCTGGCTGGGCCTAACGATAAACAGAAAAAAGCTTCTAATTGGGACCGCTTACCGCCCGCCATGGCAGGATTTGGAGCTTTTCCTTGAAGCCATAACTACCAGTATTAGTGCATTGGCTCCATATGACAATCTGGTTCTGTTGGGTGATCTAAATGTTGACCTATTGGATGCTAGTAGCTCAAAAACGAAACAGCTTACTGACTTTTTTAATTGCCTGAATCTGACTCAGCTGGTAAGAAATGCGACGCACTTTGTGGGCAGCAGTAGTACGCTCATCGATATCGTATGTACAGATGCTACATCGCGAAATGTTGTGGTGGACAATATTAGTGAGCTCGGCCATCACTCATTCATAACATGCGAAACTGTTTTTAGAAAGCCCAAGATTAAACCCAGGACGGTTGAGTTTCGACCCCTTTCAAATATCTTGCCGGATCTCTTTCAGAATGATTTGAACAGCATGTACGATGTTAAAGCTGCGGGATGAGGCTAGGGACAGGTGTCGTGAGACAAAGGAACCTCATCATAAGAGGTACTATCTGGATCTTAAACAGCTGGCCGCCGCGACATTGGTAAGGGAAAAGACGGCATACTTCGCTAAAAACGTCAACGATAACAAAGATCCTAAACTTCTGTGGCGTAATTTAAAGACAGATGTACTTCCCGAGCACAAGGAAAAGCTAATGCCAAGTCATTTTGATGATCCAGATAGTATCAATGCGGCTTTCTTGGACGTTCCGGGATGTAGTGATGATAACCTCTCAAGGATTTCATATTTCAAATCTCACAGACACAGCTCGGCGGAGTTCTCGCTAGCTAAAACCAACCAAGAGGCTATTCTGAAGATAATCAGAAGTTTGGGCTCTAACGCTCAGGGTGATGATGGTATCAGTTTGGATATGTTGACCCTCACATTGCCTAATACCTTGCAAGCCATCACTGATATCATCAACAGATCTATAGAATCCCGCACATTGTTTGTTTCATTCACACATGTTTTATTTCATTCAGTCGCGTCCTAATACGTTTATTTAGTGTTTTTCGCCGTTAATGATGATGTCAACAAACGATGATCCGCCGGATCGAGGCGGAGAAATATTTCGTAGAAACACAAAAACCCAAAGGTCGCCCGTGGCAACCTCCGCTAGTTCTAAACGCTTGTTCAGTGAACTGTCTCCAACGTACAGTTCACCCGATGACAGGTCAAAACGGCTTCACCAAACATCCGAAACCGTGGAAAGATCCTCACCCTTTTTAAATATAAGTAATGCGAGCAATACTGATTATTGCGACTTAGTTTCCGAGGCGTCGGCATACCTGTCTAAAATTAACGACTTGGTCAATGATCAGGGGTCGCGCATTAACGTTGCAAATAAATCTGCCATCATGGACATGACGCAGCGAATTACGGGCATTGTTTCTATGCTAGCAATAAAATCGTCGTGCAACGAGACGAAGTTAGCCAGAACGGAACGCGAATTAGAAAAGGTTAGGTCGATTAACGCTGTCAATCCTAATCCTGTCGGTAACAACAATTGTAAAATTTCATATGCGGACTCGTTGAAACTACGTTTACCAAAAGTGGCGCCAGCGATTATGGAATCTCGTCCACCGTTACCTTGTGTGGTGGCTTATCCGACCGCGGCTCGATCAGCTGATTATAGCACCTCGTCCGCGACAAAACAAGCGCTTATGAAGGCAATTAAACCTAGTGATGACGGTTTCCAAATAGTAGGCGTGAAAAAAACCGCGAAATCCGGTGTACAACACCGGATTACGCGTCGCTAATGAAAATTAGCTAAAAAAATTGGAATCGGTAGAAGCAATCAAGGCCGCTGGTTTACGTCTAGAAAAACCAAAAGGTAGACGCCCTCGAGTGTTGGTTAAGGATGTACCATCTTCAATGGAAGATGGCTCTTTTTTGATTGCATTATACCGTCAAAATATCAAAGATGAGCTTCAAATAAAAGAGGATGACTTTAAAAAATCTACAAAAATTATCCGTAGGCGCACGTTAGATAACGGTCGTAAATGGATCGGAATTGAAATAGAGCCTACCGTACGTAAGCACTTAGTGTCTACAAAGGATAAATTATTTATTGATTGGGCTACCTGCCGTTTTATTGATGATGTCGAAGTTGTTCGTTTTTTAAATTGTCAACAGTTTGGTCACGTTAAAAAACACTGCGTTAATAAAGAACCTACCTGTGCTAATTGTTCAGAGGCACATGAAACTAAAGATTGCCCGCACAATGACGACTTAAATTTTAAACCAACTTGCGTGGCGTGTAAACGCTTTAAAAAACCGTGTGATCATCGCTGCGGATCTCAAGAGTGTACTACCTACAAACTCAAACTCGAACAATTAATCCTAAACACTAATTATTAATAATGGATAGTTTAACCATAGGACAATTAAACCTTCATAACGATAGGGTGGCGACATCTGAGCTGGATAAATTGATTGTGGATTATAATCTAGATATAGTACTTGTTCAGGAACAGGTGCTGACGTAAATGCATCTTCTTCCCTGTGGTATGGCAAAGTTCGGGCCACTGATTCCGAACGACGTTGTGCTGTTGAGGATTTTATTGCTGAGATGAACTTATCAATCCATAACACCCCAGACGCACCACCTACTTTTTGTAGCCAAATGGGCGAATCTTTTATTGACGTCACACTTTCTAGTGCAGACGTACGCTTGGATAGGTGGCGTGTTCTTCCTGACGCGTCTTGTAGTGATCATCGCCTGATCGTGTACGATTTTGTTCCTATTCTTACTCAAGGTTCTTCACACTTAATTGGAAATTTTAGATATAAGAGTAAAGGCGCGAACTGGGAATTCTTTAGCTCACTTTTTGCTTGTCATGCCAAAGACTTCACTCGCGATGGACTGTCAGCTGAGGAAAGTGGTGAGATAATGTCAGACACTTTCACTTACTGTGCTGACATTGCTATTGGTCGTGCATCTGTGACCAATATTCGTAGATGTGATTGGTGGAGTGACTACCTTGCTGAACAACGTAAGAGCTATCGCAGAGCGCGTAGACAGCTTAATAAGCTTAAAAAACGTAATGTTACCGGAGACGTTTTTAATCTTGCCATAAGTACTTTTAGAGTTGCCAAGTCGCGTTACAGAGCATCGGTTGAAAAATCTAAGGGTAATTTACTCCGGAAAATTGTTGATAAACTTGATAAGGAGGGTCCGTGGTCTCCTTTGTATCACGAGTTTAAGGCTAATAGATCGGTCGACCTTGCATACGTTCAGAACATTAAAGTAAATAATACACATACCACCGGCATTGAAGAAACAACTGATGTTCTGCTTGATTCTCTTATACCAGATGATTCATCAGTAAATGAAAATGAATACCATCAGCAGATCAGGGCGTGGGCCGCGGTACCACCTGAATCACCAGAGTCAGACCTTCCGTCCACTGACGAATTCATAAACGTTGTCAAGAGACTACCTCTCAACAAATCATCCGGTGAAGATAAAATATCTAATAGAATGATTATAGAAGCGTGTAAAACGTCGAGCGATGCGATTTTATCAGTATATAGCCGATGCATTGCGGAAGGTATTTTTCCTCGAATATGGCGACAAGGCTTTATACGCATTATTCCAAAGAGTGGCGACAAGCCCTCGGACGACCCTAAGTCATACCGGCCCATAACACTACTCCCATCTTTGGGAAAACTTTTAGAGCGACTGATTGTTTCGCGCTTGTTACCGAACGGACCTAAATTTCATAAAAATCAATACGGTTTTACTATTGGAAAATCCACTGTAGATGCGGCTCTATCTGTCCGTAAAATTGTCAACTCATCGGAACATAAATACGTGGTTGGAATCTTTCTCGACATTTCTGGCGCTTTTGATAACGCATGGTGGCCGATGTTACTACTTAAAATGAAAACCCGTGGTTGCTACAAAAACATCTATAATCTGATTTGTTCGTACTTTCTAAATGGCTCCGCGAAACTCAAACTTGGACATCATTCCATTACTAAGTCTCTAACCATGGGATGTCCTCAGGGCTCAGTTATCGGTCCATATATATGGAATTTTGGCTACGATGATTTCCTCGCGCTTCCGCTCCCGTACGGCTGTTCATTAACCGGTTACGCGGACGATGGCTTGCTGCTCATTCAGGCAAGTACTCGGGCTGGACTCGAGAACTTGGCTGACACATGCCTACGTTTAATATCTCAGTGGGGCGATCGAAACCGTCTGACCTTTGCACCGCATAAAACCTATCAACTGCTTTTAAAAGGAAACCTTAAATCCTGGCCTAGTATAAAATTTAATAACGTACCCGTTAAAAGGAAAGAATCCGTGTGCTACCTCGGTATGCTACTAGAAAGAAACTTTTCATTTATTGATCATATAAAAACAGTAGGAGAAAAAGCAAAAAAGAACTTCTACGCCTTGACGAGAATATCAAAGGCTACTTGGGGTCTATCATTTCAAACCCTAAAAACTATATATGGGGCTACTTACTTGGGTTGTATGTGCTACGGGGCACCTGTCTGGGCCGATAGGGCCACCATAGGGGCGGTACGACGTAAATTACTTCAAAACCAGCGTTTGGCTTTGATATTCTTATGCAAGGCGTATAGGACGGTTAGTACTGAAGCCTTACCGGTGCTGGCGGGTGTTCTCCCAGTCGATCTTGAGGTGCAGCGGCGTGCTGCAATGTACTTCTACGCTAGAAAGATCACGGACCCAGAGTTTTTACCGCAACGCGACCGTGCTAAGATCTCTAGATTATTAAAACCCCAGACTGACGTCTGGGAGGTACTTTTATGCGAATGGCAATGTAGGTGGGAAGATTCCATCAAGGGCCGACACCTCCACCAGTTTTTTCCATCCGTTCGTGAGCGGCTGGAGAAGACATGGCTGGAGGTGGATCACTGTGTTGCCCAATTTCTCACAGGTCATGGCAACTTTAAGAGTAAATTATTTTCCTTTAGGCTTGTGGCCTCACCTTTATGTCAATGCTCTACAGCTGACCTTGAATACGAACAATCCGCACATCACATCTTGTGGGAGTGTATTCTTTGGCAGACTGAACGTAATGTTATGTTAGATAGTATTCAGGTTAAATCTGGAGTAGTTTACTATACGGACCTTGTAGAAACCAGAACAAATTTCCGTGCGTTCAGGCGATTTTGCCATACCTATTACTGGAATCAAAAGTAGCTCACAATTTAGGACCCATTAGTTTAAATGTTAATATATAATCCGTGGTGCTTGGCAACTGGGCCTAACCCAGTTGTATATGTCCCTTGGTGCCTATTGGCCTAGCTCTAATCTGTCTCCTGCTTGATATGGAGGGAAGTGGAAATTATATTTATTTTTCCTACTCCTCCGCTGTACTCTTCTGATTAATTTCGTTGCGGGATCCAAGACAGTTGAATCGTTTCTCCGGGACTCGTCGGGTTTCATTAAATCGGCGTTTTTCTGGTGGTCGCCACTGTTGATTCTGGCTTTCAGGAGTTGCAGTGGTTGGGAATGTGTGGCGGGCTTGTCCCATAAAAAAAAAAAAAAGAATCCCGCACATTTCCTGGCCTTTGGCGACGCGCTATTGTTCGCCCTATCCCTAAAGTGAGTGATCCGGCCAATAGTAAAGACCTCAGGCCAGTCAGTATTCTGCCTTGTCTCTCAAAGATTTTGGAGCGTGTTGTATATCAACAGGTAATTCAATACTTGGAGGATAACAGCATTCTCCCTGATCTGCAATCGGGGTTCCGTAAAGGGAGAGGCACTGCAACGGCTCTGATGGATGTTGTGGGAAATATCCTGGAGGCACGTGATGGGGGGGAGGGGTTGATCTTGGTCTTATTGGATTTTTCACGGGCTTTCGACGCGATTAATACCAATCTACTTTTGTCTAAGCTAGCATACTACGGCTTTGACGAGGATGCTGTAGATTGGTTTAAAAGCTATTTAACTGATAGGTCTCAGTATGTGCAAATCCATGTAGAAGATGGATCTACTTTGTCATCCCCCCCATGTGAAAAGAGGAGTCCCGCAGGGATCGATTTTGGGCCCTTTGCTGTACATCCTCTACAGTTCAGATGTTACTGCATCCTTCGTCAACTGCAAATACCACATGTATGCAGATGACATCCAGTTGTACATGTCGTTTAAAGGAGAAGATACCGAACTGGCGGTGCAGAAGGTGAATGAGGACCTGCATAGGGTGGTGGCCTGGTCAGAAGAGAACTCACTGGTTCTAAACCCTCAGAAGTCAAAGTTTAAGGTGTTGGGCTCAAAGAAGCAAGTTGCTTCAATTTTATCCGCTTAAGCCAGAGATTGTGATCAAAGGGGAGAACATTGCACAAGTAGAACAGGCATGTAATTTGGGTCTAATCCTGGATTCAGACCTACGTTTCGAGGCTCATATAAAAAATGTTATAAGAAACTGTTTTATAGGTTGAAGGTTTTATATGGCATACGTAACTATCTTAGCATAGCATACCACTTAGAAAGCAACTAGTAGACAGTCTGATACTATCTAGGACACTACTACTACATACTTACTGTGACACAGTATATGGGCCTTGCCTGCTTGCTAGGACAGAGAGGTTAATCCAGAGAATCCAGAATGCCTGTGTTCGTTTTTGTGTTTGTGTCCCTCGTAGGCATCATGTGACTCCAAACATAAATGAACTGAAACTACTGAGAATGGCAGCCAGGCGAAGGCTTCATTTGGCGAGTTTGATGTTTGGCATTGTGACTACACATAAGCCGCACTATTTATATGAAAAGCTCACCTGGCGACAAAGTAATTACAAGTATGGTCTTCGTTCTATAGTTGGTCCATTAAGGGCTCCACGGCACAAAACCGCAGCTTTCAGGGGCAGTTTCAGGTTTGCAGCCACGCACTTCTGGCATGATCTTCCACCACCAATACGAGGCCTGAAAACAAAAGTCTTTTAAGTATCAACTTAGGAAATTACTTTCACAAGCACAAATTTCATCATAATTACTCCACATTTAAGTCAACTTTAGCAAAAATCTTTCAATTACCTCACGGGTTATGGCCTGCAGTCCTTGGTTTAGATCATCAGCAGCACTGTGGCATGCAAGGCTGCCTTTTAGACGATAATTGACTCACACCTGAAATATTTTGGTGCATAAGTTTTAGTTTATTTTATTTTAATTGTATTTTATTATTACATAAATTATTTTGACACTATCAGCACATTATACACTATTATAATAATTTCTATTTTTATATGAATAGCCATTAATTAATTTGCTATTTTATTCCATTCGTTTACGAATCCAGTTTATCCAGTTGACAGATACGATAACCTATCAATTATTTAAGTAACATAACATCCCTTACCTTATTGTCTCGTTTTTGATGTCGATAATATTACCCTTATTGCCCTTTACGGAGTTTGGTTTGGGTAATCTTCCGACCGTGTCAGTCATCTGGGTACATAATGTAGTTATTTGGTGCCCCACTTATTCACGACACACGCAAAACAACTCAATACTAATAACACATAGGTAAACACAGAGTATTACGAAATGGCATAGCATATTATTATGTAAGTTGCGCGTCAGGAGGATCTTCTCTCATATTATATATATTAGTCTATGGGATCTTCTTTCGCATTGCATAATTGTCATAATTGTTGTCGGCGGCCATATTGTGGGTTGGGCGTGCGCATACTGCGCATAGATACTACAATACAATTGGGCATGGCAGTACGATCCATGGAATTAGTTTGTGCTTTTTTATGTTTTTTTATATATGTATTTTTGTCTTTCTTCTTTATTATTACTTTTTTGTTTTTGTTTGTATTTTGGTTTGTTGCCTCATATGTACAGTTATTATGCTGCCCCGGCAGACGTCTTTCTGTCAGCGACGGTCGTCGCTGAAAACCAGCGCTGGGGCTCTGTTTCGCACACGAGTCCCAGCATAATGCTGAGCGATGACCGTTTTACGTTAAGGTGACGCATATTGTCCCAGTTTTTTTTTGTAATTTTTATTAATAAGTGTTTGATTCCTATGCGTCATGCTTGGCGTAAATAAACTATTTTTCTTTCTTTCTTTCTTTTCATGTGCGCGAAATCTGCATAGGCGGGAGCCTTATTTTGTGAACCTAACCGCGAAAGAAGACGGCGAGATAAACATGGTAATTGGTTGGTTCAATTTGCACCTGACAGATGAAATAATGATCACCAGTGATCCCAAAAATAGAGCGAAAGCGAACGCGTGTTATGCTACTTACTTTGTCGTCTTACCATAAAAGCTCCACAAAAGAGACAGCAAACATTTCTTTTGTTACGTACAGTGTCGGTGGTAGATTACTTCTCTTCAAGAGTCAAAAGCTTTTCTAAACGATTTTGACCTTAAGGAAATGATAACAAAAAGTATCAC
Organism: Ceramica pisi; assembly: GCA_963859965.1. Taxonomy (NCBI): domain Eukaryota; kingdom Metazoa; phylum Arthropoda; class Insecta; order Lepidoptera; family Noctuidae; genus Ceramica; species Ceramica pisi. The sequence continues at coordinate 5,589,576 of OY982530.1, forward strand.
AACCGACCGTGTGTGTTCATTTAGGACAATTTGAGAACATAACTAATGTGTCCACATTAGTTATGTTGGATTTAAGTCCATTTCCTATGTTTTTCCTACTGAATTTAACTGCGACTTAAATATTAAAAGGAAAAAGATTATGAAGCAGCTTCTTCTTATTCTTGGAAGCTGTCTGCCGGTATCTGTGAGCGTCATGGGACAACTGATTCAGAGTAAATGGCTGAGAATAAACAACCGCGTTTTAGACGAGAACGTAAACTTTGGAATGGCTAAACACGTGAATCAGTACCGCGTATCTGAAGCGATGCGCTTAGACGTAGTTCGCACGGAATACGAAACCATATCTGAAGAATTTATAATCAGTTGCCGCAGTGACGTGTTTTCTGAGGTCATGAATGCTACCGTGTTCAAAGATGGGGAATGCAACGCAGTTCTATGCTGATACAAAGTCCAACTACTGGGTGAATGGAACGGCATCTACACGAATAGGAACAACAGTTTCATGGAGGGCGTTTGTCGCAATCGGAAACACTGCCGTGCCGATGATTAAGCTCAGAAAAAGGGATTGTATTATGCGTCTTGTATAACTCTGTCCCTCCCACAGCTTTCAAATAAAGAAAATAAAGAAAGAAAATACATATTTTTTTTAATCTATGTTTGTTTAGGGGTTTTATCGAAGACATGTCAGCCCCATCGTGCCCTAAACATTAATTGACTTACTTAAACAGTTTTCGTTTATGGTATTACCTACTTAATATTTAATGAATTAGAGTTATTCGTGGAGGGCCATAATTAAATGGCACAACTTTTTAATAATATCCGAAGATGGTACAGATAAGATGGATTGGATTATGCCTACATCTAACTTATTTATTTTAAATTCCTTCATGAATAACTCGCGTTCTACACCGTTCCGAGCACACTCCATCAGCAAATGTTGCACATCCTCGATTTGATTACAAACTGTGCAATTAGGAGAATCAGCTTTTTTCATAAGAAATGCAAACTTTGCCGATGGATAGTGCCCAGAACGGAGTCTTAATATCAATTTAACATAAATTCCATCAAATTTAGTATTCTCGAACCAGGGAACACGAGATGGTTGACCTTGAATGCTTTTGTACCAAATGCCCTTGTCCAGAGAAATTTTGAAAAAATGTTGTTTCCAGGAATAAAAGCATGCAGATTTAAATTTAGTTGTATATTCCCAATAATCAGGCATATAATTAGTTATATACCCGTCCAGTACCGCCGACTTGGATATACGGTCAGCCTCTTCGTTACCGCTTAGTCCAATATGTGCTGGAACCCATTGCAATCTACATTCTATATTTTTATTTTTAAGTATAATTATAAGTTTTAAAATGTCATACGCTATCGATGTACCTCTGCTGTAACCAGAGGCGCATCGAGCGATATGCTGCAGTGCGCTTTTGCTATCTGAAAATATTACTACTTTATTTAAATTTTGATTCAAGACATATTTTACTGCTTTGTAAATTGCTATGAGTTCCAGCGACATAATTGATACATTACAATTAATTTTATATCCAAATCTGTTTCCTAAACTCTGTTCAAATAACCCTGTTCTTTGTCCCTGAGAACTTTTCGATGCATCAGTATAAATTTTATACCACCCGAAATAAATTATGTTCAGTTCTGCTACAATATCACCTACGTTTAGCGGTGCTTAAACTTTGAAGTTCAATTTTAATGAATTTGTTTTCAATATTGGATGTCCAAATTTCTAAAATAAACATTTTAAGATAGTCTGATGATGTAATCTTTAAGTGCTTGACGTCATTGTATACTAACTTTCACTAGTAATGATATTTTTTTGTGTAGCCAATAAGAACTATGACAAAATTCGCTCAACTCAGATATGAGATTAATTGTGACACCATCTGACCATGATCGAATTTTTAGACAGTATTTGTATGCTAAATATTCTCTTCTTATATAAAAGGTGAGATACATAAGTCTGATTCCATTACGTGGATAGGGGAGCTTTTAATGTAACCCCCTATTGTTCGTAGGGCCTGGTTTTGCAGTTTTTCTAGTTTCGATAAATGTGCTTTAGCGCTACAGTCATAGAGAAAGGAACCATAATCCAATCGACTTCTAATGAAGGACATGTAAAGTACGTATATGTTGAGTATGTATACCCCAAGACCTCCCCGTTAATAGTATTAATATATTCAAAAACTTTGAACTTTTCGCGATTGTTTCATTGATGTGCTTACTCCAACGTAAACTTTGGTCTAACCACATACCTAAATATTTAGTACATGGTGAAAATGTTAACGACTGTTCATTTATTTTTAGTTGTAGTTTTACAGTAAAACAAAAAGATAAAGCTACTAGGTTTCATTAAATAATTGTTAATATATATTATTGTTCCTGTATCGCTAGTAATAAATTAAATATTGTTTTCAGATCGAAATGAGTATTGTTTGGAGATCGGGTTTGTGAGTATCACTCACAATGTAAAATTGCAACCAGAAACCGTCTCTCAAGGAAAGTTGTTGGTATTGGCTGGACATGTCCGGGATGTAGAAGAATTAAGAACGACACAAGGATAGAGTTCAATAATTCAAGCTCGCATCATAAGACAAACGTCTGTGTGTCCGTCAACTCCCCACCCGATCCCAGCCCAAGAGGCACTCGGCGGGTATGGCGATACAGGTCAGCAGATTGGGATGGCATGCGATCTTTCTTTGCATGTTATCCTTGGCAGCCCACTTGCTTCTCTTCAACTGATGCATCGTCGTGCGCGGACGCCGTGACAGATGTGCTGCGGCAGGGAATGTAGTACTACATTCCGTTCTCGGACGTAGTGATGTCTGGCGAAGCTCGCCCGTGGTTGGGTGCCGAGTGCAACCGTGCTAATGCGCTAAATGCGCATGAGGCTTACCTAGCATGGGTTGACGCCCATACCCGCAAAGCAAGTGACGCGATTCAGAAGAAGAGAGCCTTCAACAGGGCTGCCAAGTCCTGCAAGAAGGTGTTGCGGAGGGCTCGGTTCGACCACATTAGCCGAATAGGGAACAAACTTGCTTCATACCCAGCAGTTAGTAAAGCTTTTTGGTCCCTGGCTAAGTCGGTCGAATCGAACTTCTGCCGCCCCTCACTGCCACCACTGCTGAGACCCGACGGGTCGCTGGCCCACTCCGATGAGGAGAAAGCAAACTTGTTCACCTCTATGTTTGTGGAATCGTCACGTCTAGATTCGGGTGGCGCGAGGCCCCCTACTCCTCCTGTTGGATGCGGGTCATATATGCCGAACATAAGCATTCATCAGAGGGACGTACTTAGGGTACTGCGTAACCTGTAGATGACATTTGGTTTACGTTCAGAAACTCCAATCGGCCAATTACTTGGAGTCAGCATTGTTTTTTTTTTACAACTGTTTCTTTGTTTTTATTTTTTTTCTCTTTCACTTCTACTCCGTAGTTGGATGTGCTACTGTATGTATTTATTTTTTCCTTTTATGTGTGGGGTTTTTGTTCAACACTTGTATTTGTTTTTTGTAATATTTCTTTTACTTATTGTGTCTATGTGTATGTATGTGCTGAGAACAATAATGTTGTTTGAGTTAGCTGGTGGGTGGTGCAGAGTAGCACGAATTGTCCTTGGTAGTATTTATTTTTATTTATATATTTAATTTAAAATATATTTATTTCTTCTCTTTATGTCAGACGATGAGTCTTATATTTCCGCTAATGAATCTGCTGCCTCTTCAAGCGACCCAAGCTTTTGCTCTCTCGATGAAAACCTTGGTGACTTTCTGTTACGGAACTTTAACGATGAGTCTAGTCGGTTGCTGAACGTGTGTCACATTAACGCTCAAAGTATCGCCAGTCACTATAGCGAGCTGTACGATGCGTTTAACAACAGTAACGTTCACGCTCTCCTGATCTCCGAAACTTGGCTCAAACCTCATCTTTTGTCCACCACATACCCTCTTGCTGGTTTCGTTCTTATAAGGAATGATCGTATCGGCAAGGGTGGGGGTGGTGTGGCCATATATCTTCGTAGTAATTTTCATTACAAAATACTTGCTTCTTCTTCTTCAAATTATTCTGCATCTGCTGAGTATATTTTCCTTGAAGTTAGCGTCAAAGGAGCCAAAACCGTTATCGGTGTTGTCTACTGTCCTCCCTCTATCGATTATTTCACTGAATTCGAATCAGTACTTGATTCTCTGGGTTCTGAGTATGCACATCACATAATTATGGGTGACTTTAACACAAACCTCCTTACCCAAAATTCCCCTCGGTCCCGTAAGCTTCTCCAGCTGGTCGAGTCAGCTAGTCTGCATGTGCTACCGCTTCAACCTACTCACCACAACGCTGCAGGCGATGACACCTGGCTCGACCTTATCCTCACCTCGAATCCTTCCCTCGTCTCCTCCCATGGTCAACATGACGCTCCTGGCTTCTCTCATCACGACATGATTTTTCTTTCCTATATCCTTAAACCGCCTAAACCTCAACCCAAGGTCCTGTACAGGCGTTGTTTTGCGAGGATGGACGTCGAGAAACTTAAGGAAGATGCATCTTTAATTGACTGGCAGCTTATGACCGAGGCTACCTCGATTGATGATAAGGTTGCTATTTTCAATGATGCTGTGATCAGTCTTTATGATAACCATGCTCCTATAAAAAAAGTAAAGCTGAAACGTCTTCCAGCACCATGGATGTCAAGAGGAATACGGATGGCTATGCGACGTAGGGACCGTGCGTTCCGTAAGCATAAGAGAGATCGTACTGATGAGAACTGGACACTATATAAAAGTTCAAGGAATAGGTGCAACCAGATGATACGCAACGCTAAACGCCGCCATATTCTCGAAAATATTTCTTCTTCTTCTTCTGCCGATATTTGGAAATTCCTTGGAACTCTTGGTATCGGCAAACCGCGACATTTAGACCTTCCTATTTCCGTTGACCTAGATGATCTAAACTCTCATTTCTCCACTGTACCCACGATGGATCATCAAGCCAAACTATTTACTCTGTCTCTTATCTCTAGTCTAACGCGTCCTACTATTAATTCTTTTCGTTTCGTTCCAGTTGATGCGGGAGAGATCAGAAAAATCATTCTATCCATAAAGTCAAAAGCGGTAGGCTGTGATAATGTCACTCGTGGCATGATCATTACTATAATAGATCACCTCTTACCTGCCGTCACCCATATTGTTAATTATTCCCTATTCTCCGGAGTATTCCCGTCCCTGTGGCGTAAAGCCTATGTTCGTCCACTACCAAAAGTTGCCAATCCTACTCTTCCAACCCACTTCCGCCCAATATCTATACTTCCATTCCTATCCAAAGTGCTCGAGGCCTGTGTACACAAACAACTCTCGCACTATGTGCACTGTAACGCGCTCATAAGCCCTCTACAATCTGGGTTCAGGCCTGGGCACAGTACTGTTTCCGCTCTCCTTAAAGTGACTGGTGATATAAGGGCAGGACTGGAAGACACCAAAGTCACTGTACTTGTGTTAGTCGACTTCTCAAATGCCTTCAATACCGTCAGTCACGAAATCCTTTTAGCCATTCTCTCCTATATTATGGTCTCTCCCGAAGCACTGGAGTGGTTCACCTCCTATCTTCAGGGACGTCAGCAGTCGGTTCGCGTTGGGGATTCCTCATCTTGCTGGCTTAATTTGGAAACTGGCGTTCCTCAAGGCGGCATTCTTTCTCCTCTTCTGTTTTCTATTTTTATTAATTTAATAACCTCCGAACTTCAATGTGCGTATCATCTTTATGCAGATGACCTGCAGTTGTATCTTCAAGGGAGGGTCGATGAATTACCTGACGTTATCAACAAAGTGAACAGGGACTTGATAGCCATTAAAACGTGGTCGGACAGGTTTGGTGTTACGGTAAACCCTGATAAGTGTCAGGCTATCATCATTGGGAGTTCACGAAGCATTGCTAAACTGGATTTAACAGCTTTGCCAAATGTCCTGTTCGACAGTACGATCGTCCCATTTAGCGCTGATGTAAAAAATCTAGGTTTGCGCATTGATAGTACCTTAAACTGGCGTACTCAAGTCGCTAGTGTCAGGCAGAAGGTTACTGGAGCGCTGCGGGCCCTGTATCGCTTGAAAAACTTTTTACCATCAAACACGAAGACAATGCTTGTACAGACCTTAATTTTTCCTATAATCGATTATGGCGATGTGTGCTACTACGACCTGAATGCAGATCTCCTCAACAAACTTGACCGCCTTCTGAATTACTGCATTCGATTCGTTTTCAATCTGCGTAAATATGATCATGTTTCTGCGCATCGGTCGCTTCTAAAGTGGTTGCCCATACGCGAGCGCAGAGAGCTAAGAGCCCTTACTACCTTGTTTTCTTTCCTTGACTCTCCCAACTCCCCCAGTTATCTTGCCCCTCACTTCCAATACATTTGTGCCAACCACAATCGAAATCTACGCTCATCACATAACCGCGTCCTTCAATGTCCCACTCACCGTACTGACTTCATTCACTCTTCCTTCTTCGTTCAGGCTATTTCTCTGTGGAATGCGCTCCCTCAGGAATTCAGGATGGCCACCAACCGATTAACCTTTAAAGTTAGAGTTCGTGAGCACATTCACAAGAAGTTGGCAGTAGTCTCATCACAGCGCTAATATTTCTCAACTATCTATTGGTACTAATTGTATAAATATGTTCGTATGTTTATTTTTTCAATTAAATTTTTTTTATATTATATGTAATATGTATAGTTTATATAATATTTATGTTTTCTGTATGTTTGTATATTAATATCAATCGCTTTTATGTTCTCCATATTGCACCTACCACTATTTGTCTCTACATCACCCAAAGGTTGACTGGTAGAGAATGCCTATGGCATTAAGTCCGCCTCTGTACATTTGTGCTTAAAGTGTTAAATAAATAAATAAATAAATAACCTAGACGTGAACAAGGCTAGTGGCCCCGACGGGATTCCAGCAATTGTACTGAAGACTTGTGCGCCTGAGTTGTCTCCGATCTTGACACGCCTATTTCGCCTTTCGTTTGAGACTGGGAAAGTGCCGAAGGCTTGGAGGCAAGCTAGCGTATGCCATTCACATCTGGAGTGAGGCCATTGAGAAGCACGGGGAAGCACTTGCGGTCTCCCTAGACATCTCGAAGGCCTTCGATAGGGTCTGGCACGATGGCCTTATTAGTAAGCTTCCTTCCTTCGGTCTGCCCGTCGGATTGTGTGACTGGATTGCAGATTTCCTGAGGGATCGGTCTATCCGAGTGGTCATAGATAACTGCTCGTCCGGACTGCTGGATATTAATGCCGGGGTTCCTCAGGGGTCAGAACTCTCGGCAACATTGTTCCTGCTGCATATTAACGATCTGCTAAAACCCGGTACTTTTGGGTATGCAGACGACAGCACTGTTGCTGAGAGATACGTGTCTGACGCACGAGCTGGTGGGTCACAGACCCGGTCTCTCCGGGAGGCTATGGTTGAACGCTTGAACGTGTCCTTACAGGCTGTCTCCGAATGGGGCGATGCCAATCTGGTCAAGTTCAATGCTGCGAAGACCCAAGCGTGTCTTTTTTCCGCTAAAAGGAGTCAATTCGACCCTGCTCCATCTCTCCGCGGTGTAACCCTGCCGATAACCGACAGACTTGAGCTTCTTGGTGTTACATTAACATCCACCCTCAATTTAGGCCCCTTCATAGAGGCCAAGGCTCAAGTGGCTGCTAGAAAGTTGGGGATCCTGGCAAAGGTGAGACGGTACTTCACGCCGGAACAGCTTCTTAAACTGTATCAAGCGCAAGTTCGATCGTGTATGGAATACTGCTCTCATCTTTGGGACGGATCTGCCAGATACCAGCTTGGTGCCCTCGAGTCAATTGAAAAACGAGCCAAGAGGATCATCGGTGATGATAAGCTCGTCGAATCGAAGCTCCAAAGTCTTGAGCATCGACGCCGAGTTTCTGGCCTGTCGGTTTTCTATCGTTTACATTTTGGGGAGTGTGCGACGGAATTGCATAACTTAATTCCGCCAAGCCCGTTCCACCATCGGACCACAAGACGTACGGCGATGTACCACCGGTACATGGTGGACATCCCACCTATACGCACAAAACGTTTTGGGAATATATTCATTGTGCGTACAGCTAAGGAGTGGAATTCCCTGCCTGAGTCTGTGTTTCCTGATAGCTACAACCTGGGAGTCTTTAAGTCAAGAGTGAATAGGTTACTTCTAGGCAAGCGTGCTCCACCTTAGACCGCATCATCGCTTAACATCAGGTGAGATAGCGGTCAAAAGTACACCTATCAATATTAAAAAAAAAAAAGTCTGTTACTTTGGCACCTTATAAAATGGTTTTAAACGTAAGTAATGAATCTCCGTTTGAACTTAAATCAGTTTAATTAAGTTTTATTAGACATAATATTCAAATATTCATTTGATTGCAGGTGAATACAGCACGAGTAATCACAAGTGTGAAATGTGATTGTGTTTATAATCAAAGTGGTAAATGCAAGCATATCGCTGCTTTGATCCACTTTGTAAACCATGAAGAGAGCATGTCAAAAACATGTCATGAACAACAGTGGGGTAAGCCAAGTGCACGCCAATTTGCCAAAGAAAAATATTCGAAAGGGAGATATTTTGATGAAATGTTTCCAACAAAACAGAAAATATCCTATGAGCCAATGTCAATAGATCTAGCAGACTTAGCAGAACACTCAGTTTTAAGATCTGTGATGGAGCCTCATCTCAAACGAAAGATACATTTATAATAAAGGATGTAGTAGAGGCGTTGATAAAACATACAGAATCTTTGGTGACTGAAGACTGCTTGGCATGCATAAATAGTTTTTTTAATCTTCAAAGATGAATTTGAAGTTTATCAGGCTGAATACAAACTAGAAGAACAATTACAACAGTTCTATGAGAAAAATCAGATTAATGATGAAACCTTAATTAATTTATGTTGTAAAACAATTCAGCAATCAAAGTGTGAAGACTAGTATGCTGCCCGGCGTTTAAGAATATCGGCGAGCACAAACGTTCACAATATTAAAGTGCAAAAAACTAAAACCACCGAAAGTCTAGTTTCAAGCATTTTACACCCACGAAAAATTGAATGTGAGGCAACAAGATATGATTTAAGAAATGAACAGCACGCTTTGCATAAATATGAAAAATTGCATTCCTGTAAGGTGAAAAACGTTGGTTTAACCATTGGCAAATATCAACCTTGGCTTTGTGCCAGCATTGACGGGGTTGTCATTGAAGATGAATGTATCTTATCAAGACCAGATGAAATCAAATGTCCGATATCATGTTCAAAACAAGCTGTAATAAATTATAATGAAAAGATGTGCAATGTAAAGTATTTCGAGTTTGTAAATGATAGATTAGAGTTAAAAACACAAAAACCATAATTATTATACTCAAATTCAAGGTCTGAGGAGATTTATGTAAATGGAAAGACCGTGTGTGATCTTTTTGTGTACTCGCCTGTAAAAAGTAGTAGCTGCACAGTACGGGTACACCGTGACGAAGCATTCATTAAACATGTAATTTTAGTATGTGAAAGATTTTACTTTGAACATTTTTTTTAAATCATTGTATTTAGAAAGTACTTATATAAATGATGATAATAATTGTAAAACTGAACGATTAAAACGTTATTTTACTGGAAAAAATATAAGCAATGTGATGCAGGTTTGATAAAAATATGTAGAGGTGGCCAATGTAATATATGCTGCACCTGAACCAACGGCAAGATTAGTTTCGTGAGAACGGATCGCCTATCCGTGAAAAGGAGCAAGAAATAAAAGATTTAACTAACAAGACTCTTTCTTTGGATTCAACGAAGCGCAAGAAGCAAGATCGCGATAAGAGTTTACTACCTCAACTTACGCGTTACTCTGCAACGTGAGTGCAACCGGCTGCGTAGCTATACAGTCTGTGAAACATCCACAACGATGCCTAGACTAGCCGAATGCGTGATACAGGAAAATCACACACAAGAAGTCGTCATTATCAACTAAACTTCTGTTATTATAACCCGTAAAGACATCTACGGGACCCGATCTGTATTACTAACTGATACTCTCCAAATACTGGGATATTTGGCGAGTATGCTCTACAGTCCATTATTGTCACGTTTGGGAGAGTTTAATTCAAGGAAACGGTAAAATTATACCAGCCAAAGCTGAATTCTTTCCATAGAACTTAACAGGAAATAAAAAACTAAACACTAAATAAGTTATGTCACGATACCAAAACAATTTTGAACGTGGCACACACCAGCATTCATACATCGACTTACTTCGGCGAAACTTATTACAGTGAAAACGTTAATTTGTACGAGGGCTTAAATAATTACATATCGGAACCTCAATCGTTGTTGACTTCAATAAGTACCATGATGTGTACGAAAAATATACACAGAAGCCTTATGTTGTAAACCTAACTGTGCAAGAAGACGCAAAATTAACATGGTGATTGGTTAATTCAAACCTCAATTGCTGTTGACAATAAAACGTTTGTTCAACAAATACTTTGATGTGCGCGAAAAGCTGCATAGTTATTTTGTGAACCTAACCGCGAGATTAACAAGGTGATTGGTTGGTTCAATTTGCACCTGACAGATGAAAGATAAATATAATAATGATCACCAGTGATCCCAAAAATAAAGCGAAAGCGGGCTCGTGGTATGCCACTTTCTTTGACGTCCTACAAAAGAAAATCCACAAAAAAGAGACAGCAAACATTACTTTTGTTACATACAGTGTCGGTGGTAGATTAACTCTTCAAGAGACAAGTACGACAATATCAATAATTTCACCTGAGACTTTGGCTTTCTAAACGATTTTGATTATGGAAATGATAACAAAAAGTATCACAACCGTATGTGTTCATTTAGGACAATTTGAGATCATAAATTTTGTGGACATGGTCGATTTAAATCCATTTCCTATTGAATTTAACTGAGATATTATGACTAGTCAAAAGATCCTAGCAACTGTCAGCTGTCATCTACTAAACATTATCCCTTATTAAAAATTAATCAAAATTTTTATCATCTGTTTATTGGCCAATTTTATAACAAAAGTGACTTTTCTTGAGTGAACAAAAACTGTGGCAATTTTTCATCACCATATCAGCTGTACGCCGCGCGCCGTCCAGCCTCGTCCAAGTGTCAAGTGTCGCCACAACAACCGGTCTTGTGCGTCTCGCGTCCAGCGGCTACCCGCACTACCCGCGACCCTCACCAGGTCATCGGTCCTGACAACGGTTGCTGGTGAGTGGTGCTACAGTACTGCTGCTTCGGTTTTGCAACATTGGTGTTTTATTTATATTTGTGTTCAGTTTTTTTTAAAGTAATTTTATCATAGTTTTTTCACAAGTTTATCTAAGTACCTATATTTCGACGCCATAATGTTAGTTTTATTTTTAGTTTTAAATATTTTATTTTTTATTTCATTGTATATACAGCTTGTCCTTATATTATAAATAAATATATAGAACCTATATGAATAGTAGTAGCAGCGATGTGGTGGGTGTTAGTGCTAGTCAACCTTCAACATCGCTGACTTCTCTGGAGAGATGCCCGCTTTGTACCCAGGCACGGTTTTTCAAAGGTAAGCGGGGTCTGAAAGTGCATATTGGGAAGGTACACAAATCGCCAAATGCACCTTCAGCTCCTACATCCACACCTTCATCAACATCTACAAGCTCTTTTTTGAAAACCCTTTCAAATTTAAAAACCTCTGTTCCGATTTTGAAGCGAGTTCCCCGCGGCGCTAGACCTCTTGTCGCACAAAACCTAGCTGGTTGCGTGCGCCTTGCTGCCCGGGAGAACTCGCAAAGTGCCTGGGAACAACTGCTCACCTTCCCTTACAGAATACTTCATATTCAAAAGAATTTGGCATCAAAAAAGACTTTAACTGCACAAATAAAAGAAAATTGCAATGTTTCGGCTCAAAATTTAGATCCAAATTTTCCCACACAGATATATACCTCATCACGGGCTATATCACATTTGGTGGAAACGAAGTTAGGGGAAGGTGATATTAGTGGAGCTGCCAGGATTCTCTTCAGCAGTGATGTGGTGGCACCGTGTTCTCCAGAAACACTCGCAGCTCTGAAGTCCAAACACCCTGCCCCAGCGGATAATCTTTCGTTTCCCGACCCTCCTGATCCGGACATGCACTCCCTCACCATTTCAGGTCGAGAGTTAATCACAGCCGTTTGCTCATTTCGGAGCGGCTCCGCTGGGGGCCTCGACGGCCTTAGTCCTCAGCATCTAAAGGACCTACTCTGTTCTGGCGCCGGGGCTGCTGGTGAGTTGCTCTTGAAGGAGCTCACGGCTCTGATTAACCTAATGCTCTCCGGCAATGTGAACGATGCCATCATCGACATTCTGTATGGCGCCGCCAATCTATGTGCACTGCGCAAAAAGGATGGCGGCATTCGTCCCATTGCCGTAGGTACCACTTATCGTCGTATGGCAGCCAAGATTTGCTGTAAATTTTATGGTGAGACTGTTTCGGACAAATTTCAGCCCCTGCAGCTAGGTTACGGCTCCAGAGGGGGCTGTGAGGCTGCCGTACACGCTTTGTCGACCTACCTAAATTCGGGGAAAAGTGAGGTCATCCTGAAGGTTGACATAAAGAACGCCTTCAATTCAGTAAACAGGGATACCTTGTTGGCAGAAACTAAAAAAGAATTACCCCAAATTTATAGTTTCCTTTGGCAATGCTACAGACACCCTTCTAAATTACTGTATCGGGACAACTTACTGGAATCTGCAGTTGGCTGTCAACAAGGTGACCCCCTCGGGCCAGTGATTTTTAGTTTAGCCATTCACCCAATTGTTTGCAAGCTAAATTCAAAATTTAACGTTTGGTATCTTGACGATGGAACCTTGGGAGGCGAAGTAGATTCAGTTTTAGATGACCTAATTTTCTTAAAAAATGAACTCCATTCCATTGGCCTTGATCTCAACCTTTCTAAATGTGAACTATTCTTAGCAGAGCATACTGACAAACAACTGACACTTTCAAAATTTAATACAATAGCACCTGGAATCCAAATTATTGATAAGAGCTCTCTTCGTCTCCTGGGATCTCCAATCTTTGATACTTCGTTTCCCGAATTTATTGCAGAAAATATCTAAAAATTCGATGACGTTTCGGAAAGATTGCTCCAAATCAACATGCATTCGGCTATCACCATCATTCGTTTCTGCTGTTTTGGCCCAAAATTTACATATTTTCTTCGTGCTTCCCATTTATGGAAGTACACTCATCTTTTAGACCAAATGGATCAAATTATCCGACGAACTTTGTCATTAATTTTGAATGTCGCCTTGGACGACCAAGCTTGGGCTCAAGCTTCTCTTCCCATCCGCATGGGAGGACTCGGCGTTCGCAAAATTTCTAGTTTAAGTTTACCGGCTTTCATATCTTCGGTCCACGGCACTGAGGAATTAATCAGGAATATCCTGGCTTCCACACTGGTTGATTTTAATGTGCCGTGCTTTACCGATGCTATCGATGCCTGGAAACTCGCTTCCCCGAGTACTGACTTACCTAACAATCCATTTTCCCAGAGGGGGTGGGACGAGCCGCTCTGCAGAGTAGTTCAGAATAACTTACTGTCCACGTCTGCTACTACTGCTGAGCGTGCACGCCTGCTGGCTGTGGGAAAATGGGAGTCGGGTCTTTGGCTTCATGCACTACCGTCGTCGAGCCTAGGCACTTTGTTCGACGACACCACTTTCCGCCTCGCTGCTTCTTTACGTTTAGGAGCCCCTTGTTGTTCTCCTCATCGCTGTCTCTGTGGGGAAGTTGTCAACAGCCTCGGGCACCACGGCCTTTCTTGTAGCCGCAGTGCAGGCCGTTTTGCGCGACACGCTAATTTAAATGACATTATCCGACGAGCTCTCGTCACCGTCGGCGTTCCAGCCGTATTAGAACCCAATGGCTTGGCACGTGACGATGGCAAAAGACCGGACGGCATGTCTTTGTTTCCTTGGAAGATGGGTAGACCTTTAGTGTGGGACGCAACCTGTGTCGATACTCTTGCGCCATCCCATCTTCCTAGTTCATCGTGTTGTGCTGGCGCTGCCGCTGCGGCTGCGGAAAACCTCAAGCGGCGTAAATATAGTAACCTTGTTGGTAACTATATTTTCGAGCCGTTTGGGGTTGAAACCCTAGGGCCGTGGGGCCCTTGTGCTCATAGCCTTTTCAAAGAAATTTCGAAACGGCTGGTTGACACTTCCCGTGACCCAAGAGCTGGCTTTTACTTTGGGCAGAGATTAAGCATTGCCATTCAACGTGGCAATGCCGCCAGTCTCTTGGGTACATTACCAGCTGACAGCGTGGAGGACGAATATTTTGATGCTCTACTTTAGTCTTTTGTTAGTTTAGTATAATTTGTTAATTTTGCGTTTTAAGTATATTGTGTGACTGCGACTTAAATATCAAAAGGAAAATGATTATTGGACATTTGAAGCAGCTTCTTCTTATTCTTGGAAGCTGTCTGCCAGTATCATGGGACAACTGATTCAGAGTAAATGGCTGAGAATAAACCACCGCATTTAAGACGAGAACGTTAACTCTGGAATAACTAAACACGTGAATCGGTACCGCGTATCTGAAGCGATGTACGAAGCTCGCACGGAATACGAAACCTTATCTGAAACGATTTACCACGAAACGATTTCTGTTTAAATAAACACTATCCGAACTGAACATAAAATAAAATAAAATGTTTAGGTTTATTAAATTTATTAAGGTAAAACATTGAATTTTACGTCTCGTGGAAAAGCAATAACCAAATGAGTTTGTTACTCATAGGCTCTTTGCGCTATTAATGTTTCACATTATTTTAATCTTCATATCCGCGTTTCTACGAATAGGAAAACCGCAAAAAAGTCACTTACTGTCCGCGATTAAAACAAACGCTTGCATTTACTTACTTTCTGCTACAAACCATAGTGTTGCACGCGACGAGACGATACCTTTTACGTTGCATGCCATCGACATCGCAATTCGTACGAATATTAAACAAACGATTAATTTAAACGCGTTTTGGACGAAAACGTTCTCATGAATCGATACCGGATATACTACGAAATCGACAGAGCAGGATTGTGAATATAAAGTAAACCGTTTATTCAAGTGCAACTCATGAATACATTTTTACGGAAGTTCATTGCGCAACATTGACATCGTGTGTCGGCTAACAGAAGAAGGAATCCCTATGAAAGTGAGTGTCGCTGCTTAAATTTATTATTTAAAAAGTAAAACGACAGAACAACCTACCGTTACAACTTGTCAAATATTACAAAAGAAAAGCGCGGGAATCTTCCAACTTCCCCCCTCAAGTTGGAAGATTCCCGCGCTTTTCTTTCGCGCTTGCGCGGTCTGTGTGTATGCTTTTGCGGTCGCACAACGATACGCTTTGCTTTGCTTGGTAGTATAGATGCTTTCCATTTCCTTTAAAGACGGGAAGGTGGCGTGGTCTTGAGGGGGAGCGCAACAGTCGTGTGGATCCTCAAGGCAAGTCCGGTGGTTGTATAGCGCAGTAATTCGGCCCATGATAACTTACGGGGCTCTTGTGTGGTGGCCACGCACAAAGCTAGTTACAGCCATAAACAAGCTACAACACATTTTAAGACTAGCCTGCATGGTGACGACGGGTTGCATGAGTACTACTCTCGGCAGTGGAAGCCATGCTAGGACTGCCTTCGCTACACTTGTTTATACAACAGGAAGCGACGATGGCAGCAGTACGCCTTAAAATACTGGATATCTGAGGTAAGAGAGAAACACGACACACCGCTCTGCTCGAGGAGCTCAATAATGAACTCCCCTAACAAAACGAATCCATGACCACCCACCCAAGCAATTTATCTCTGATAAAAAATACAAAATCAAATTGTATGAGGATCATCGCTTACGAGAGCCTCTACAGAGCTGCGGATCTTTACCGATGGATCGAGAACTGGTACTGGCACTGGTGCGGGAATCTTCTCAGAGGATCTCAATATCCACATAGCCACACCATTGGGGGTTCACAACACAGTGTTCCAAGCTGAATGCATGGGCATTTCTCTGGCGGCATCAGCCACCCTTACCAGGGAAGTTAAGGACCATTCAATACGCATATTTTCGGACAGCATGGCCGTCCTGCAAGCTCTGAACAGCCACACAGTTAACTCTGGGCTGATTCTCGAGTATCATCAGCGTCTCAACCAGGTTGGTAAATACAACAAAGTAACCATTCAATGGATCATGATGATTATATTCAAAATAAGAATACTTGGAAACATGCTGGTCCTGCTCCATAGGAAAATCTAGGGTGTATAGTGTGGCCATTAGTGCTGTGCACTCCCTGAGGTATGCGCGGCGAGGTGGGAGGCGGAGAAAAAAGTGCATGAGTTCACATGAGATCGATACATGTCGGACAGATCTTACGATATCACTTTGCATTTCTAAGGCAATACTTGTGGCGGGACGATGGTCGGAGGCTATCTATCTGTAATATATTATACTTACTTAGTTGATTAAAATGTAACCCAAATATATTCATATTTGATTAAAAATATGCAGGTTATAAATAAGAACTAAACTTATAATTCAAAGCAGGACTTGTTTTATTGAACACTAGCTGACCCACGCAACTTCGTCTGCGTCACATTTTCTATTAATACTCGGCTCCTTTTAGTCTTAGCGTGGTGATATTTAGCCTATATCCTTCCTCGATACATGGGCTATCTAATACTGAAAGAATTTTTCAAATCGGACCAGTAGTTCCTGAGATTACCATACAAACTTACAAACTACCTCTTTATAATATTAGTATAGACTATAGCTGTCCCCCGCGGCTTCTCTCCCGTCAACTGGCAACTTTCTTATTTTTTTCTTTCATAAAAACCTCCTCCTGACAATAACAAACACGACATAAAGAATTAGCGAAATCGGTTCAGGGGGTCTCGAGATTTGCGCTTAGCAACACATTCAGCGATTCATTTTTATATTATAAGATAATTTAATCGAAAATTATTACATAGGTCTATCGTTAAAATTTAATAATTTCTTAAAAAGTCAATAGTTGTGCTACAAAAAGTGACAGAAACGAATCGCTGCAGAACAGACTCCACGTACTTTTGTCTGCCCTACCCCTATAGTGTGCCCGCGAAGGCGCGGAGGGAGGGGCAAGGTGGTTGGTTGGTTGCAGGCCCGGACTGGCCATAGGGCAATTTGGGCAAATGCCCGAGGGGCCAGAGGCCCGGTGGGCTGGTGTGGCCGATTAGCGGTCGACTTTCTTATGTTACTTAATTTGAAAAAAAAAAACCATCGCAATACGTCGATTCAAATATCGTCCTCTACCGTCAAGTTAAAGACCGAGATATAGTTTCGTGTAAAGCTACGAGCTAGACACGAGCCTAGGTTCGGGGCCAGGGCCGGATTAAGATCCGAAATCGGCCTGGGCATTTTAGAGGAGGTCGGCTCTACATACCTTTTAATTGTGTGTATCTGTATGTGCCAAATAAATTTGTTCTCTCTTTCTTCTTTTCTCTTTCAAGAGTGAGGAAAAAAACTCGGTACCGGAAACGCGGGCCTCTGTCGAAATTTACTAAGGGCCTAGAGAGAGAGAAGAGTCGACCGCCTCTAAAATGCCCGGGCCGATTTCGGGTCTCAGTCCGGCCCTGGTTGGTTGCGATTCGGTGGCAGAGGCGGTGAACGATTAATTAAACCATCTGCGACGACAAGCTCGCGTAGGGCTGCCGGAGCCGTGACAGAAATCATGCCAAAATTACTTACATTAATTGTTTATTAGGTACTAGCATCTGCCAGCGGCTTCGCCCGCGTGATCCCTAGGGAACATATTCCCGGGATGAAAAGTAGCTTATGTGCTATTCCAGACTATAATCTATCTTTGTTCTAAATTTCAGTAAGATCCGTTAGGCCGTTCTGGCGTGATTGAGTAACAAACAACCAAACTTTCACGTTTATAATATTACTCGTTTGGTGTAAAGCGAAATTAATACCATCTTTGCCCTCGACATAAATATTTAAGGATATTGCAAACTGTCGTAAGCCGTTTTACGAAGCTAGGTACTCGCTAGCCTCTAGGCGCCAAGCTAGCCGCCTGCCTGTGCGTTCGCGACTATATTATACAAAAATAATCCATATAGCATGATTCAGTATTCACGCGCGATGGCTTATTATTACCGTATTACATGCATAACTTTGGTGTTTCTATACCGATTTCTATGATTCTTTTTTATGGAATAGTAAATAATGTTAACTTTTTTAATTAGTGATGACTGAGAGTGTTATAAACGTAAGAGTAGACAAATATAATGAGAAAGCTTCGAACTGCTAAGCTATCGGGAGTTACACGTGTTATTGTGCGTCAATCATAAAAGATAGACATAATTATGCTGTCGTGGGATATTTTTTATATAATTTTAAGGAGAACATTTCCTTCATACATGATTTCTGTGTAGCTTTCACCATTAAGGTTGCACACGCGACGGAAGCTTAAAAAATGGAATAACTTCTCCCGTTTTCCCAACATTTCCCTTCGCTGCTCTGCTCCTATTGATTGTAGCGTGATGAAAAGTATACTATAACCAGCTCAGGAGTATGAATAATAATTGTACCAAGTTTCGTTAAAATTCGTCGAGTAGTTTCTGTTTCTATAACGGTTATACAGACAGACAGACAGACAGACAAAAATTTTACTGATTGCATTTTTGGCATCAGTATCGATCCCTAATCACCCCCTGATAGTTATTTTGGAAATATATTTCATGTACAGAATTGACCTCTCTACAGATTTATTATAAGTATAGATAGATAGATATTGATATAGATAGATATAGATTTTTTATATTTACAAACAATTATATATTCGAACGAAAGTTATTCTGACATAGATTCTGTTTCAACTTCATCTTCCATTTCGTCATCATCTTCATCTTCCACTTCGCCACCGGAACTTGAATCAGAGTCTTGCAAATTTATTATGAATGAATCGATAACATTATCGAACCTACTATCGCGACTCCAGTAATCATTTTCATTTTTCTGGACATGATCGTCGCATCTCTGCCATTTTCCGCCGTTAATTCTGAAAACAATTATCCAATAAGATTATCTTTTTGTCTAGAGAAGAATTAATATAGTTTTGGGCTATGTTATTTTTAATATCAGCCCAAACCAACTCAATTGGATTTAAATCTGGATGGTAAGGAGGTAAACGCAGAACAGTGTGTCCACTGGCTTTCAGGAGTTCGTCAATTCTATACACGGGTTCTTTTTGTGTATTTTTGATAAGAAGTAGCAGTTGAGCCTTTGTCATGGTTCCTGAAAATTCTACATTATGGCGTAGCAACCAGTTTTGCATTTCACTTTTGAGGCTTGTTATAGTTGGTTTCTTCTCAACCTGAACGCTGTGGTAAGACGCGTTGTCCATTACAACCACAGAATTCGGCAGCAACTTATCTTTTAACTTTTCATCTACCCACTTATAAAAGTAGGTCCGCTCATATCTCCATGATAGTCACCGGTTCTAGCATCTGATTTGAATATAGTCATGCATCATCCACTAAGAAAATTTAATTAGTATTTAAGTGAAATTAGGGTGTAATTATTTGTGAAAACTTAATTTCAATACATAAAGACTCAGGATTATTGTTATCCGGGAAAAATAATCAACCAAAGTACAAGATTTGGTACCCGATGTAACCGCCGCACAGTGTGGGAATTTCGCAATCTAGGGGGATTTAAATCAAAATATAAACTTTGATAATAGATAGTATTGTTATAACCTATTTATACCTAAGACCCTATTTATCACAGCTACATATAAGAAATTCTTGTAGGCAGGTTAGAAAAAATAATAAAAAATATTGAAGTAGGTAGATTATAATCGCTGTGTCCTTACAATACGAACAACAACATTGAAGTGTCATCTTTACTTGAGATTACTGATCTAATTAACGTATACTCTTGTTCATTAGTTTAAAATAGTATTGTGTATATCTTCCAAGGTGAGTTAGAGTGTATTTCATTTAAATAATAGTTTAACATTGACCTTATAACATCATTTGAAAACACAGTTGAATTAAGCATTTTTTAAAGATGATTTGCAAAGCAAAAGGTGTATAAAAAAATGACCCAGGGTTTTTGCTGTTTTAATTAATAGCTTAGAGTCTTAACTTTTGAGAACAATTGATATTTACTGCGCTTTTGTGCGCCATTCCTTATTTTTTCGGTTTTCAGAATGACAGCCGTAATTACAAAAAAAAACTACTTTTGATATTTGGATCTCAAATGCGAAAAATATGCGGATTGATGCAATACATGCTTTTATAATAGGTAATTATCCTCAAATACAATTTTCGGAAGGTGCTGTAAATGAGATTAAGTCATTTTTAAGGAAGTTATGTAGCAAACTTAACGAAAAATGGACAGCAAGCAATAGACGCCGTGAACGTTTTAAAAAAGAATATAACATGGTTAAATGAATGCATACAGTTACCAGTTACTGTCTTAAATGAAATATCATCAACATCTGGCCATTCACCAGGAAGACCACACAAAAGTTTTGTAGAATGTTGCGATAAAACAAAAAAACGCAAAGTCGTCTACTAGCCCTGAAGAAATAACGATTGCACATGAATATTACCTTCAAAAAGCAGGCAAAAGAGACTCTGCAGCTATTGTGAAAGAACTTTCTATGAGTTCACCTAAGAGAGGTTCTGTCATGAAAAGCGCACGTAAAATAATGATAAGCGAAAGCGTTCAAGTGACTGTGTCGGCCGATGAAGCATTAAGCATGATAGTAGATGCTGATTTATCAACACATCAATATGGTATAATACGGCAAAGGATAAATAAACTGTCTAAAAACTTATGGTCGCGATGTCATAGCTTTGTGTATTTTGCCGATTGGCCAGTTATCGGAAGAGGCACAAGAGGCAAGAAACAAAGATAACCGAAGATATAGGGAATTCGTAACAAGAAAAACGTCACGAATAGACACCAATATCGACCTACTTAATAGGCTTCTTATATCATCAGTCAGACACCTTTATATCCAGCTTAAGGCTTGTAATGAAAAGAAAACGGAGTCCTCTAGAACTTAATGTCTTAAAATTGCTTTCTGTACTCATCGTAAGAGAGGCCGACAGTGAAATAAGTGACTAAAAAATAACAAAAAAAAAATCGTGTGTTTTTTTTAAAACAACTTCATTTTCTATCACTATTTAAGGGCTCGTACACAAAACTGCGATGCGACGTCGCATCGCAAAAATGTGCGAGCTCCCTCTAGGTTAATGTGCGACCTCCCTCTTTTCTGCGTTGCGAATTCGCATCGCATCGCAGTTTTGTGTACGAGCCCTTAGTCATTTTATTTATTTGTATACCAATCAATATCATTTTTAACTTGTTTCTTTTATTTATTTCAATTTGGAATTAAATCCCGCTAGATTGCGAAATTCCCACACTGTGCGCCGGCAACCTAAAACGATCAGCTGACGTTCAAACTGGAATAATACGGGGAGTATTGTTACTTTTATTTTATTAATAATAGCACACATTAGTCTCTTTAACTGGTATAACACTCAGTCTAAGAACAATTTGACTGGATTAGCTCGCAGCTTAGGTTCTAAATCGTTTAGTTCACATAGTAGAAACGAAACGAAACGAAGTCGAGATTAGTCCATAATTCTGTTATTATGTTTTAAATTCAATGATGTACGTGTTCATAACGTCCATAATAGTTATATTTTCATTATTATAGTTTTAAACTGAGTTTTATCATAGATTAATTTTCTGAGTATCCTACCCACATTCAGTATTTTATCCTAAGGTAATCGAAAGCAACATATAATTCAAAAATCAAAAGCTTTCCAAGCCAATATAGAAGCCTACCTTATTTCTTTGAACAAACTAAACTGTCTTCCCCATTTTTTGTACATTTTTTTTTTCCCCTCATATCTATTTTTTCTTTATTTTGCCTATTCTTTTGATTCTCACCGTTCCTTAATTTCTACTTTCAGTAAATATCTCTGAAACCATGCCTGTGATGACCCGTAAGGCTACTGCTCAGGATATGGAGCTTAAACTAAGAACGGCCCTCAAAGAACTTAAAGAAACGCAACAGCAATGCCAACTAATGTTGCAGGAGAGAGAGGAAGGTGAAGAGGAAGTAATGAAAATGGTACAGAAAAACACTTGCCTAAAACGGTAGCTGGTAGACCTTAGTCAGCAATACCAAGATGTTGTTGATGAACGCGACCAACTGCGGGTTGTCACGGACAGTTTCAGAAACTGTAGTAACTTATATGAGGAGGCTTTAAGTAAGGTTAGGAGTCTAGAAGATGAATTGGTACATGCTCATAGTCATAATCTTAAGTTGCAGAATGAATTGAAATGTTCCCAGGTTAGGGAAACAAACCATTTATATAATGAATTATTACATTCAAATTGTAACCCTCAGGCTATACCTACTATTGACTTAACTGAAGATTCCCTTTTAAAACAAAATAATAGCTATGAAGTTAGTCATAAGATAATAAAAAAATATGCAAAGCTTAATAGAATAATAAAAAAATGTGATCGGTACAGAAAGCAACATAAACACTTTTCCAAAAATATTCCACTGAGGAAAGAACGTGTTCACCTTATTAATAAATTAAATAATTATCAGATTAAATTGGAGGATAGTAAAAAAATCTATGAAATTGATACACAGCGCCTTCAAACTGAAATACAGGTACTTGAGGACCGACTTAATTCTCTTTATAATAAATATGTGAGTTCTCAATTACAAATTAAATAACACATCCTAGCTGCAAATAAGTTGGTGATGTGTCAGTGTACCTGTCAGACAGTAAAATTCAGTTCTGACCAGCCTGAGGCTACGGAGGACCCGGCCCAAGCTGACTGTGTGATAGCGGATGTTAAACAAGGTTTGTGTCAAGTGGACCAGCCTGAGACTACTAGCATTCCATTTTATAATAGTAATGATAGTGTTCATTCAGTTATGTTCTCAGATAGTATAGGAAGAGGTTTAGGTAAATTATTAAATAACAATCTCAGCTATTGTACTCATAATTATTGTATACCTGGGTCAAACTTCAAACAAATAATGGAATCAGTGACAAGATATGTATATAAACCAGAAACCAATATTACTGTGTTTATAGGTAACAGTTCAAATTTAAAAAAGAGCAAATAACTGACCCTGTAACTGAGATGTTAAAGTTAAATTGCAACAAAATAATACTGTGTGCTTTCCCATATTTTGAAAAATTGTCAAATAGACAAAATAATTATATTCACATGCATGCACATAATTTATTATAACAAGCATTTACATTTCTTAGTTAGTCATAACAGTGACAAACTTGTTTTTCTGGACATTAACTTATATGTTGATAAGTTAAAGTCGACTAGGGATACAGTGTATCTGCCTATTAGGTTTAGACATCAAATAGCAAGCCTATTAGCATATTATATAAACTCAGACATAAGTAGTATGTCGACGTCTTCTACTATAATTAACACTGCAAATATTAGTAATAATACTAATGCACAGGTGGACATTGTTAACTGTAGCACTAATGCTATAATTATTTACAATAATTGTACGAAGGAGAATCCGTGTGTCACTATGGACAATTCTTTTAATGTGGAGTCTGCAAGTAGCAAGATCTTGGTGCCTAGTGATGGCATGGGAGACGTGTGGCTCACTCCGGATGTTCCTTTAAACTAGTTTGTACGACAACAGAGGATACCAATATCAGTATAGTTACATCTACCGTAAACCAGGTATCTTCTTGCTCTCACATAGCTAATTGCAATAAAGGGGCTAAGCAGAAATCCTTGAAATTATTCCATCAAAACATTCAAGGTTTTTCTTCAAAACAGCTGGAAATTGAGTTATTTTTAGAAAAAACAATGTTTGACATAGTTTGTTTCACTGAGCATTGGTTAAAGGATTTTGAAATGTTGAGTAATTACGAGAATTATAGTGTGGGAAGTTCTTTTAACCGAAAGTCAATGTTACGTGGGGGCTCACTAATTTTAATCAAAAAGTGTATTCAATTTAAAACTCGTAAAGACATAGTTAACTTGTCTGTTGAACATAACATTGAACTATCCTGTGTTGAGCTAGATAAGCATGTCATAGTGTGCGTTTACAGACCCCCTAATTATCTGAACTACTCTATATTTGAGTCAGTGATGGAAGATGTATTGGCAAAACTTGCGACTGGTAATAAATTAGTAATTATCTGTGGAGACTTTTATATAAATATTTTAGAAAACAATTCAGATAGCTGTAGATTATTAAATCTTTTTAAATCGTTAAATTTGTCTAATGTGTTCATAGAACCAACCCGTACAACTACAACTACTGCTACATGTATTGATAATGTTTTTTGTTCTGGTGACTACTTACAGAAAGCCATTGTAAATTACCTCCCTTCTGATCACAGCGGGCTACAGGTATCTTTTGAGTCCAAAATACCAATTCAACAAGTGCAAATACAAACCAGACCAATAACATCCGGTAATTTAAATAAATTTAACCGTACTTTAATTGGGAAGTTAAGTGATTGGAACTGTACAGTGAACAGTGCTAATATTTTATATACAGATTTTTTTTCTTTAGTCCAAACAGAATTCAATAATACTTTTAAAAATAAAACTAAAACTATCTGCCCTAAGTTTTTATTTAGTGACTGGGCAACTAAAGGACTCAGAAAAAGTAGGGATAGACTTTATGAGTTGTATGGCCTTAAGCCTTTTATTAACACTGAAACTTTTAATAAGTATGTAACTACCTACTCCAAAATTTATAAAAATACTTGTAAGGTAGCTAAGGCTTTATACATAAGCAATAAGGTAAAAACAGCAGACAATAAAATAAAAACGGTTTGGAAAATTATAAATAATGAAACAAATAGGAACAAAAAACATAACACTGATTACAGATTGCAGACGCCTCACGGACTTATTAGCGATAACAAAGAAGTTGCTCAAGAATTTGTAAATTTCTTTACAAGTATCCCTGTTAAAACTACTGAAGCCTTAAATTCCTCGCCTTCGCTTGCTTTTGATTTATTACAGGCAAACGTATCAGCCTGCGCGACTGAATTTAATTTTAAACATATAAACCCCATAGTAGTAATAAATGCTTTTAAACAAATCAAAATTAAATTGACCGAAGATCTATGGGGATTGTCTATCAAGGTTTGTACCTCAATTATCGAGACTGTAGCTCCGTACTTAGCTTTAATATTTAATTTGTGTGTCGATCAAGGAGTCTTTCCGGACCTAATGAAATTCAGTAAAGTGATACCACTTTTTAAATCTGGGGATAGTAAAGACACCAATAATTATAGACCAGTGTCCGTGTTGCCAGTGTTTAGTAAGGTATTTGAAAAAGTAATGCTAAATCAGATGCTCAGTCATTTTAACACGAATAACATCTTACATGATAAACAGTATGGTTTCACCAAAGGACGTTGTACAACGGACGCTGGTGTCACCTTACAAAAGCATATCTTTAATGCGTGGGAGGACGCACAGGATGCCATAGGTGTCTTTTGTGATCTCTCTAAGGCGTTTGATTGTGTTGATCACGATACATTACTCCTGAAGCTCGGGCATTACGGACTAGGCAAAACAGCGTTAAACTTAGTCAAATCTTATTTGAATGCTAGACAGCAATTAGTTTACATAAACGGTGTCAATTCGTCGGGATTAAACGTAAAAATGGGCGTCCCCCAAGGCTCTATTTTGGGTCCTTTCTTATTTTTGGTTTATATTAATGACTTACCTTATTTATTGCAACAAAATCTTGATATGGTGTTGTTTGCTGACGATACCTCTTTAATTTTTAAGATAAATAGAAGGACGAACAATGTTAATGACATAAATAATGCCCTAATGCAAGTCCAAAATTGGTTCACGGCGAATAATTTAGTTCTAAATGAAAAGAAAACAAAGTGCATAAGATTTGCCTTACCTAATATCAAAAGCAGTGATTGTGACATATTATTGAACAAGGAAAAACTAGAATTCGTCGATAAAACGGTTTTCCTGGGAATTACGCTTGACCCCAGGCTACAATGGGGCCCTCATATAACATCTCTTTCCGGACGGCTAAGTTCAGCAGCATATGCTGTTAGAAAAATCCGCCAACTAACGGATGTCGATACCGCGAGACTGGTATATTTTAGTTACTTTCACAGTATCATGTCTTACGGTATTTTACTATGGGGACGGGCTGCAGACATCGAGTCTATTTTTATTCTGCAGAAAAGAGCCATCAAATATATATATATATATTTGATGGCTCTTTTCTGGTATAGGGCGGGTTGTATCAAACAGTTGATTAACGTAACATACGTACGTCAAAAAGTTACGATTACGGACGATGTTTGACGTTCGTTAAATTAGAAGCGTTGTTTCAAAACATTCTGGTATAAATTCCTGCTCATCCCAATAGCTAAGTTATTGACACGGGTCCTATTATTGCTATTATTGATATTTACTTATTTGTTATCAGAAGAACTGGTATTGAGGAATTCAAAAGAATTTTCACAATATTGTTCTGTTTGACGCAACTAAAGTTACGTTAACGAGTGCTCAGACCATCTGTTAACGTAAACGTTATATTTTACGTGCGTTAACGCTGACATTTAGTGAAACAACCCAATTTTTTTATTTGACGATAGTTAGCACCATTTTTAACGTTTACGCGTGCGTTAAGTGTAGTTGAAACAACCCGCCCATAATCTCCGCCGGCGCGATTCTCTCAGGGAACTGTTTAAGATTATTAACATCATGACGGTACCTTGTCAATACATTTACGAAAACATCATGTATGTCAGAAAGAATTTACATCTTTTTTAGTAAAAGAGGCGAGAGACATAATTATGGTACTAGAAATAGGGACCAGTTAGTTCAACCAGGCTTCAGACTGGCTAAAGTAGCCTCATCGTTCATGGGGTACTGTTTAAAATGTTATAATAAGATACCTCCCCATATATTAGAACTAAATGAGACGAAACTCAAGTCTTGTATTAAACGCACACTATGCAGGCAAGCATATTATAAATTGGGGGATTATATTGAAGATAAAAATGCTTGGCTGAATGCTGGTCCTGCTCCACAGCCACTAGGGAGCCCAAACTAATCTGTAAATAGTTCGGAAACATTGTTGGACCGGCTGAAGATTGTAAGAAAAATTTGCATTGTTAGAATCAACTTACTTAGCATTGTATAATTTCAGACATTAACAGCACATGTGTGAGTACTGTGTACCTTTATCTTTAATTATCAGTTTTAGGTATGTTTTTGACTTGAATGTACCCTGGCGGTTGGGAGTGTCATGCTCACTCAAAAGTCTAGCTGATGGTGGCGTATGCGTTGGATCATTTGGCTCCCTTCAAAATGGTTGAGCCGAATGGTGCTGGCGCATGCGTCATGTTCGTGAACGGGCGCCGTCAGTCGGGACTGGTCATTTCTTAGCTGCCATGGTTAATTTTAAATATTTCTTTGAATTGTTCCTCTTTTATTCCGGACGCTTTTATCCTGCTCGTCTTTTACATCGTTCTCACATGTATGTATAATTTCAACCCGATGTAAATAAATCTTTGTAAAAAAATATTATTTTTAAAAGAGTGTCCGTGGAGTTTCTTGCACGTTCTTCTCCATAGAGATCTACGCTTTGGAACGTGCAAATAGCTTCAACTTTTTGGACCGACCGACCTTGACAATTCAAAAGTGCCTGTAAATGGTTTAATTGAAATAAATGCTTGAATTTTGAATTTTTTGCCATTTCGACACCCAGCGTGGAGAATTACCAATCACCGTCCTTTCCCAATATCAGCATGAATTCCGGGTTCTGACGATGATTGCCAACATTTGCTGGCATGGTGACTGGCGTTGATTATGTTTCATCAAGAAAATATATGTTGCGGTTTTGCGTTCTGTAATTTCTGATTTGTGTAAGATATTTTTCCGCCACACTGTAATATTAGGCTGCTCTATAAGGAGATGTCTCTTTGATTTGCATTTTTTGAAACGGTAGAACGGTAAAAGCTGTCTTAAATATTCCCGTCCACAATTCAATATGCCATCCTGTCTCAAACTTGATAGTAACTTACGGACACTTGGTATTTTTTTTTCAACTTCGTAAAACTAATGAATTTTTATTCTGATAACTCCAATGTCAAAATCATCCACAACGTGTTTTTTCTTTAGAACTTTTGGTTTTTTTGGCGATTGAAATTTTGATTGGCTTGAATTTTCAATTGATAAATAACCCGCAGAATTTAACACTACCTGCCGCCACGAGCGTTGACGGCGCACTGACAGAGCGCAGCAGCCGATTCTCCCCCCCGTCTCGCCGCGCGCATACCTCAGGGAGTGCACAGCACTAATGGCCACACTATACCGTATGTCTACGACATATATGCAATCCTTGAAACCACATACTAGTTATGGTATTTGATAACGCTATACAAAAAAGTAACGAAATCGGTCCAGTAGTTTTGTCAAAAAGTCGAGTTTTAATTTAAAGCAAATTTGAACACTCTGTAGAATTGCAACAGTAGGTTAATAGTACAATGAACTTGAATCCTTGAACATTGAAAAGCGACGTTGCCACGCTGTGCAATCATTCGCCTACGCAGTTGTACTCATTTTACCTATTTACCTAAAATGCGAACTCGGTACACCTAAACGACAGGCGGGACTTTAATGTGTTTGTAGTTTGTATTGCATTTTAATTGAAAACAGAACAAAGCTGTTGTGGCATAGTTGAAGGTCGTGGGTGAGACCAGGCAAGCACTTTTCATTGTGTAATTTATTTATCATCACTGCTCTCAAAACGGTGAATGAAAGAAAACTTCAAGTTTAAAGATGTCCTAGAAAAAAAAATCGAAGACATGTGATTTCTACCAACCCGTGTGCCCGCGTAGTGGATTGCAACCCACTCCATCTCACAGAGAAGAGGCTTTTGTCCCTAACCAGAGGGAACATTGTAGGACCGACTATTGAAAATCTTAATGTTGTTTGTTTTTCGTTACATTTCGTACGTGAAATTTCTCCTTGTGAAATGTTCTTGACCTGTCACGGCCGAAATTTTATTTTGTTATTTTTACTCAAATTCATTTTCACTGAGACACTCCAACAATACCTGCAAGTGTACCGGCGGATCACGGCGGCGCGATTCGTTTGTCGGCTTAGTACAAAAGGACGCGGCACGCGTGTGTCGGCTTTTTCAAAGGCCTTCGGCTTTTGGCGAGGAGGGGCGCGGGGAGCGGGTTGCGCGCGCGCTCGACGCGTAGGGTTGGACACAGTTATCGACAATATTATCAGCTTTCTCTCATTGTCTTTTGAAGAGAATAATGATCGGTTAGCAAAAAAGATGTTCTATTTTTAATGGACATGGTTAGTTTAGAATTTTTATAGCACCACTATGTACCTACCTACCTATTCTGATTAAAAATTATAATTGAGTGGATTTAGAGATAAAAAATAATGTAATAATGTTTACATTTTAGGAAGAAACATCCTATTAAAAAAACGTACTCAACCGTTTTCTACATTACTCACTATCTAGGTAGTACCTACGGTAGTTTCGTAAGTCGAAACGTACAAAAATTAAAATTTATTTCAAAAGTCCAATAAATTTAACTATCACTTCACTGTTAAATACGGTTATTACACAAAAGTACTAGTATTGTAATGCCTTGATTGCGTATTAAGTCTTTATTAGATAAGTAATTGTAGAAAAGTATCGATAAAAGATTATTACATTGTTTACCCTATTTACCTATGACTTTTATTTTTTGCCAGTACGGATGTAAGTGGTGCTTTGTCAGTTCACCGCGAGTCTTCCGGGATAGCGTGTGTGCATTTCGCAAAGATTTGATAGGTACTTTAGTACACGCATTGTTTTACGTGATTTTTGTTATTTACTTGTATGTATTAGTTTAATTATTTTCTTACAGTGAAATAGACACTGAGTAGGTACTTGACTTTTGTGTGTGTAAATTGTGTTTTTAATTTTATTTGTACATACCTAGGTACTTATTTTTTACGGTGAAATAAACAATCGGATCCGGGTCGAAATTTGTTGGGCAAGGTTCGGGACAACATTGTTCGGCGATGTCACTTGTGCATTCAAAAACGTGGTGGACATTTTGAACATGAGAAAATTTAAGTTTTAATCCATCTTGTGCTATGACAGAATTTATTTAGATTAGTTCAGTAATCAACTTATCACGAAGTAAAAAAGAACTGGTGAAAAATAAACCATAGTGAATTTCATCGCAATTGCCAAAGATAAATCAAAACGCCGCCGCGCGAGCATTGTTGCCGCACTTCTCGAGGTCAGTCGAGGTCAAGGTACGTTTTCTAAATAGGGTGATTTACTTTTACTAAATTTATTTTCATATTTATTTTCATATTTATTTTGTTTGAAAACTTAATTTTTTTCATTTACGTTTTTTTAAATTTATAACAATTTATTTATACTTCTGTGGACAAGTGTTACTTGTGGTTTCAATTATTGCATATATGTCGTAGACATACTGTATAAACAAAGTCAAACTTGTTGATAATAGTATTTTTGTTAATATACTTACTATAACTATAGATGTCTTTAATGACTTTATAGTGAATTTAACTCACACACTGATCCATTGTTGTTAAATACACTTCTGGACACATCTATTGGCCCACCTTGTATTTTCAGTTTCGTTTGGTCCTAGCTAAAATTTTATATTAGGTCGAGCAAAAAGTTTTTATGCAGTTTTGAACCTGGCACATTCACAATTTCATTCAATAGTCTTTTTTTGAATTTCGAACACAGAATTTAAAGAAACAAAAGACAATTTGGAGCCTGTTTGTTGATATCAAACAAATACTAAGAAAACTTGGTTTTATTGGTTTACTTGGATTTAATTCTTGAAAAAGTGATTGATATCTTTGGTTTTGCAACAAATATTACTTATTCTTAACATTAAGGTGAGGTTCTATCAATAATCTATGGATACTTCACCTGAAGTCGCCGCCCAAGCTGTGGCACTTATTCAGGCCGGACACAGCCAAAGAAACGTGAGTGCTCAACTTAATTTAAGTCGATCTGCGGTCCGAAATGTTTATCGGAGGTACCTAGAGACTGGCGGCTTTGTTTGTCGCCAAGGAAGGCCACCATCTCGGGTCACAACTGAAAGGCAGGATCGATTCATCGTGACGACCAGCTTGAGAAATCGTCACCTTACTTCCATTGAGATACAAAACCAACTTCGCGACTTCCACGGAGTATCTGTGAGCGCTCGAACTGTTCGGAGAAGGTTAAAAGAACGCGATATGGTACCACACAAGCCAGCTAATGGGCCCAAACTAACGCGAGCCCACCGAACAGCGCGCCTTCATTTCGCACGCAGTCATTTAAATTGGACACAGCAAGATTGGAGCCGTGTACTCTTTTCTGATGAGTCTAAAATTGTGTTACATGGCAATGATGGAAGGAAGAAGGTCTACCGACGTAAGGGAGAGCGTTTCGCACAATGCTGCTTTGAAGAGAGGGTTGCTTATGGCGGTGGCTCATGGACTGTCTGGGGCGGTATATCCGCGAGCGGCAAAACTCAACTTGAGGTTGTTACAGGACCACGGCTGCCAACATTAAATGCTGAAAGGTACATTCGTGAGTGCTTAGAACCTCACGTGGCACCATACGCGGACTATGTGGGCCCAAATTTCCTTTTTATGCATGATAATGCAAGAGCCCATGCGGCCGGCATCGTCAGGGAATATCTTCGGGATGTGAACATCACAGTTATTGACTGGCCAGCCAGAAGCCCAGACATGAACCCCATTGAGCACATGTGGGACGAGCTAAAAAGACGTGTTAGGGCTCGTCAGCCAGTTGCCCAGACGATGCAGGAGTTGAAAACTGCCATAGAAGAGGAATGGGAGATGATCCCTCAAAATTTCATAGAGCGGTTGATAAACTCTATGCCTAATCGTATGAGAGCTGTGGTAGATGCCCATGGAGGCAACACACGTTATTAAATTAAACCTTTATTTGATAAAACATGTTTTTTATTCAAAAATCAATTGCCTTTAATAAGGCGCATATCCGACTTGTTAGGCGTAGCTCCATGTCGTATGGTATTCTGAATTCAAATTTAAAACAACACGATCGAAAAAGATGGTAAAATGTATCAGGTTTAAAACTGCATCAACAGTTTTTGTTCAATCTAGCAATCATATTTCGGTAGGGGCCATCGAAACCTAACTCTAAGGTGGGCCAATAGATGTGTCCAGAAGTGTATATAAATCAATAGTAGCAAAAGAACAATGCATACTTCCCATACATTTAATAACCTGATAATGAAAGTACATGTATAGTTATATTTAAGGTATAGTAGAATGACTACCTTTAAGTTTAGAAAATAATGTCCAACAGTCATTTTTACGATTTAAATGCCACGAACTCCAAAAAATACGAATGTTACTTTTTAGGTTAGGATTTGACGTTACCAAACAGCTAATAAAGAAATAAATGTGCTAGAACTAACTATTACCGTTCGGTTAGCCCAAAATAGGAATACCTACGTAGCTATGGTTTTACACGCCTTTTTTACTTTGTTTATTCCTTGAAACACCCTTACATCAAAACGCAAGCACAACAACGAAGGACTGCGCCGATGACAATCTGAATGAACTGTCAAATGTCAAAAAAATCCGTTTCACTCGTGCGATCTCAAGTATATGCTGCGTGATTAATTTATTTAATTATTATGTTATTTTTAAATAGCCTATATTATACAAAGACTAATAAAAAATACTTATTTATAAATTAAAACTTAAAATAATGTATAAAACTCCGATACAGAGTTGAATAAAGTTAAGTATCAGTGAGTAAAATGGAACGTCGTAAAAAAGGCTAGTTGAGATGCGTTCAAAACATTGTAATACGTTAACCATTGAGGTAGAATAAGCATAAAGAAAAATTAGAAAATATTTTTTTCCTGCGTTTCTTTTGTCATTGTGATAAGCGTATCTAAGATACAATTCAATGAGCTGAATTTTAAGATTTATTTTATTTCTATACATAGCCAGGTGAAAAATGGGCATTCTTCTTTGAAAATATGTGTGTTTGCATTGTATAGAATCAAGTACCCTGGCGTATGGGAGTGTCATGCTCACTCAAAAGCCTAGCTGATGGTGGCGTATGCGTTGGATCATTTGGCTCCATTCAAAATGGTTGGGGCTGACCATGCTGAGTGTAGGCAGGCCAAAGAGGCACTTCCTTCTATTGATAGCCGGTTCACAAAACAAACCCTAAGACTGACTAAACAACAGTTGCGTTCAGTCACAGCCGTAACAACTGGCCATGGGTCTTTTAATAAACACCTCTATGCTATAGGAGCTACTGACAGCCCACTATGCAGAGCCTGTATAGAGGAGGATAAGACAGCAGCACTCCTGCTTCTAAGCTGCCCGGTAGTCGCGGATTACAGGGCCTAGTACTTCGGTAACCCAGGTACCCTCTGTGAGATAGTTGGTAACACCAAGGCGTTGCTGGCCTTCCTTGGGGAGCTGGGGTGGATCGAATGACACATTTGTCCCACCTACACGCAAAATACGCGCGTAGTCGTGGAGTTGCGGTAAACAGCCCGATTTACATACATACATACCTTAAAAATATGATCATGTTTCAGGATTTCGAAAGGTTCGCAAGTGGCTCCCTATTCGACTTCGCAGGAACTCTCGGATTTTGTGTCTGCTATTTAACATCCTTCACAACCCTAAAACACCTTCCTACCAGCAAAAACGCTTCGCCTATTCCCGTTCTTCGAATGCGCCTTGCAGGTCGCATCTTAGAAATTTCCTTAAATCCCCTACCCACTCTACCGATTTTCACTCCTACTCCATCACTGTGCATGCGGTACGGTTCTAGAATTCGCGACATTAGGGAGTGCCAAACTCTTGCAATTTTTAAAAGAAGACTGAAAGAACACTATCTTTCCTTCTCGTCATAGTTGCATAATATAAGTATAAGTATTAATATTTTAATATTATTTATTTATATTTAAAATTTACTATTTTCACTTTAGCTATTTATCACTTTTGCACACAATGTCTACATCTCTTTTTACTCTACTCTACTTTCACAGGTATGCTGGAAGAGATTTCTTAAGGAATAAGCATCACCTTTGTACCTATTTTTCTGTTTCCTGAGGGCTTTCACATTTTATCTTGAATTTTAGCGTTTTATTCGAATTTTGATGTGTGATTTTGCTTTAGATATAGCCTTAAAAAAAAACAAAAATATGCCTAAGATAGTTTGATCATTTATCTTGGGAGTGTTCTAAATAAATATTTCAATTTGTTCACGTACATCAGTAAAATCCTTGACTCCGCAAAGGATGTTTCACAAAACGTTGCTTTAGGGTATCTTTTGATACCTTGGTACACCGAAGATATTATAATTTAATCATTTATAAAAATGTCCACGGTACAACTGAATCTTCTACTTTGGAATGCTCAAATCAATTTATTACAATTCATACAGTAATACACCAAAAATAATTCTGTAAAACTGAGAGTTATTGACAATTTTCCGTACGAAACTATAATTTTTATCTATGAAATTATAATCAAAATTCAAATAAAAAATATTTAATAATTAAGGTGGCATTGCTATATTGCTTGAAAAAAAATTGGTCTAATTAAAAGTAAAGTAAATATTTTTAAATAATTGTCGAAAATCAATATAATCCTGTGACGCGCGGTATTCAACTTTAGTCAACCTGAGCAATTCGATTTTGTAAGAGCGCTTTGACAAAACTGTCTTAGGCATATTTTTATTTTTTTTAAGGCTATATCTAAAGCAAAATCACACATCAAAATTCGAATAAAACGCTAAAATTCAAGAAAAAATGTGAAAGCGCTCTTAAATGTGTGTACATATTTTTTTAAATAAATAGATACATCTTCCAGCTTGGCGGATGCGAGTTTTATAATAGAAGCTGCAAATTTTCAAACGTGTATAATACAGGATCGGTAGCTGTAGTTTTCAACGGTAGTGGTAAATTACTTCGACCCGCCCGACTCGGGGGACTTCGTTCCCCCGGCAGGTGTTTTCGTCACTATTCACTCAAATAAATCGGGCATGGACCCCGATGACGATAATTATTTTATTGAGGATTGTATGGACTGCAAAAGACTATGACTTCTGCGTTTGTTTGAAGTCAGCTAGGAAACATCGGCCTCATCTAGAACCAAAAAATATTGACGTTAAGAGTTATATTATGTAACTAGCTTCTGCCAGCGGCTTCGCCCGCGTGATCCCTAGGGAACATGTTCCCGGGATTAAAAGTAGCTTATGTGCTATTCCAGACTATAATCTATCTTTGTTCTAAATTTCATTAAGATCCGTTAAGCCGTTCTGGCGTGATTGAGTAACAAACAACCAAACTTTCACATTTTCATTTTTTTTTTTTTTCATTTTTTCTATTGATTGTAGCGTGATGAAAAGTATACTATAACCTGCTCAGGAGTATGAATAATAATTGTACCAAGTTTCGTTAAAATCCGTCGAGTAGTTTTTGTTTCTATAACGGTTATACAGACAGACAGACAGACAGACAGACAGACAAAAATTTTACTGATTGCATTTTTGGCATCAGTATCGATCCCTAATCACCCCCTAATAGTTATTTTGGAAATATATTTCATGTACAGAATTGACCTCTCTACAGATTTATTATAAGTATAGATATAGAAGAAGAAGATAGATGTAAATAACAGCTCTAGATATTTAAGTAAACATAAATAATAGCTAGTTATTTTGTTATCCTTTTGTTCTGTCCTTTTGTTATTTTTGCTTTATTTTACCAAATTTCCTTACCTGTTTACATTTTATACGTCCATTTTTATCCTTTTATTGTGTTAAAGTCTAGTAAAGACCAAGTTCCTATTGTTATGTGTTAATTAGACGATAATTGCCTATTTCTAGAGTTATAAGCTTACAATATGGTTATAAGTTCTATGTATACAAGATTCCAGGTAAGAATAATCAATAGAATTAAGCTTTGATGAACCTAATTTTAAGAAATTGATAAATATACAGTACCACTATACAGTACGAATATTAAATTTTATCTTTGCCCATGCGAAGTACGTCGCAATCGATTGCGCAGGATGTCAATTTGACAAGAAATATAGAACAGCGCATGCGCGGGTAGGTCGTACATGCAGTCTCAGTCCCTCGTATACGTTTGATTGATGACTTTGATTTGAATTTGATGACTTGTGTCTCGCTTCCTCAATGCAATACGACTGTTGGTGCGAAAAGTGTTAAACGTTGTTATTTTTTTAATTAATTATTCTGTCTTTTTTCTTACTGTTTGACTTGTATTTTGTGTTTTCTTGTAGTGTATGTGTTTGTTGTGTTACTTTGTGATCATATTATTGTTATTGCATGCATTTTTTACTTGTTTTTGTGGTTTGTTTTTTGTGTGACTATTCTTGTTGCTCGGTTTGTGTGTGAGATTTTTGCGCGATATGCCTAAACGGAATACCGTTTTACGCCGTCAGGCGCAAAAAATAATTCACAATGTGGTGAATTATATGCAGAAGGAGAAAGACTCAGGCGTGAATAATGTTGCAAAGGTGCAACAACGCACAGCTGACGCAACAGGTACGTCATTACGAACAGTACGTAATATTATTGCTGAAGGCAAAAAAACAGACATGATTTCCGTTTTTCGAACTCCAGGAAAAAAACGACGAGTTCGGTGTCCCATAACTGGAATTGATAGTTTTGACCAAGGAATAATAAAACGTTGTATACACAATTTTCATGTAACCGAAAAAGAAATGCCAACTTTAAGCCAGTTACGTGCTAAGTTGCAAACTGATATAAATTTTAAAGGATCTGTTTGTAGACTTAGCAAAATAATTAAAGGTTTAGGTTTTAAGTGGAAGAAAACAGAAAGCAATAGAAAGGTTCTTATAGAGAAATCGGAGATTCGACTTAAAAGAATTTAAATTTAAGAAAAATTAAACAGTATAGAGATGAAGGAAGGACAAATTGGTATACCGATGAGTCGTATGTCCATTCGTTCCATACAAAAGCTAAGGCATGGTCAGATGAGTCTAATAAGGGGATAAAAGCTCCGATTTCAAAGGGACAAAGAATAGTAATTGTTCACGCGGGGTCCGAAAATGAATTTATCCCAAACGGGCTCCTAATTTTCAAATCTGGGATAAAATCTGGTGACTATCACGACGACATGAATTTCATGAATTATGAAAAATGGATTAGGACCCAACTGATTCCAAATTTGAGTCCAATTTCAGTCAATGCCCCATATCACAATAAATTGCGTGACCCTGCTCTTACATCCAATTCTCGAAAAGGGGTCTTGGCTTACTGAAAAAGGCATTCGATATGATAAAACGATGTTAAAGCCGGAACTGTACAAATTGATATGCCAAAATAAAAGCGCCCACAAGCAATATGCGATTGATGATATTTTTGCACAGCATAACCATGTTGTTCTGCGTCTACCGCCCTATCACCCGGACCTAAACCCCATAGAAATGGCGTGGGCGTCTATCAAGGGTCATGTAGCCGCAAAGAATGTGGACTTTAACGTCTCACGCATAATGGATTTGATCGAGGAAAAGGTTAACCTTATGGGGCAAGAAGAATGGGCAGCTTTATGCAATAAAGTCAAAAAAATTGAGGACCAATATAGAGTCAGTGACCATGTTGTCGACGACATGACTGAAAATTTGATTATATATACTGGAGACAGCTCGGATTCTGAAGACGAGTCTGAGAATGAGAGAATTGATGAGATGGACTCGGATGGAACAGACACTGACATGGAATTACCTAGCACGAGTGCCTTTAAGGGCCCCACAAATGTATTTATGAAAGAAGTTTCGGAAATTTTGAGTGATAGTGACAGTGAATGACTGAATGACTTTTTTTAGTTTGTGTAATAATGGTACTTTTTTATTTGAGACAATATCTGAACTCCACAGGAGATAGATCGTGGAATAGGCCTACCTGGGAAACCATGTTAAAAAAAAACGCACCAAGTACACTACCTCACGGGTGGCGCGGAAACGTGTGCATAATAAGAAGAACACAATTTTCCAACATTTTGCATCACTGCATCTGCGACATGGTGATTTAAAGAAAAAAAAAATTGGAACAATTTTAATAGATAATTGCATGATGAAATATTTTAGTTACTACCCGACTGGGTCTACACCAGACAAGCAGCCGACGAGCTAGTTGCCATGATGAACGACGAGAACATCGTCGAGGCTCAGGCTAAACACTCCTATTTCCCTTATCAGGCCGATTTGGGACTGGTCCAGAGAACAACCTACTCCAGCGTTGCCAACCCTAATCTCTTCCTCTTCCTCCATGTGGCGGGCACCCTATTATTATTATGTCTTTAAATATAGAATTGAACCAGTTTTGCCATTATTCTCTGGATTGTGGCCTTATACTTGTAATCCATTTGCGTTTTTCGCAAAAAAAAAAAATTGAATTCGTTGCTTCATTAAATAAATATTTATTAAAATGGTACCAACCGGTCCAGCCGCAACGCACGCTTAAATTGAGGCCCTCCTCAATTTTATGAGCGAGCACAATCAGTTGGCTCGTGATCTATTGAGGGGTCCGGACGGGAGAATCCGTTCAAAACGGTTGTGTGAGAGCCTGTGCAACTCCCTTAATTCAACGGGAAGTTGCACAAAGACTGTGGAGCAGTGGCAAAGGGTGAGTTACATTCCTCGTATTAATGTGATTGTATGGTCTTATCATAATTAAAGAGAATACAATCATAATGTACAATGTTTCTTATCCGTTGGCGGATCCAAGATCATACTAGCTTTTCATGTTAGTAATTAAAATTAACAAAATTTTAGGTGTGGGCTGATAGAGAACATTTAGCGAAAAAAGCTGCTGGAGCTGCAAGACGGCCAGCAAGTGCTACAGGTGGAGGCCCATCGGTGGCACGAGCCCTCTCCGAATGGAACTGAAGATCTTATCTATTATGGGAGAGGGTTTTGGAGAGCCACAAACTGATGTAAGAGTGCCAGCTTTTCCATGGGTAATAATTTAATTTATAATTTATGAAATTAGTGTACCAAATTTCAACAAAATCGCTCCAGTGGATCTGTCTCTCTGTCAAAGCCAGTTTTCTCCGGATTCACTGGTGCGATTTTTCTTGTTTATTGACATTTTCTTTGTGAATAACCGTCAAATAGAGAAAAAGGCAAAGGTATTACCAGGATAAAGCACGGTCTGCTCTATTGTATAATAGAATAAATAAAGAAATATTATGTATTTATAAAAACAATATTATGAATGCAAAAAAGTATAATGAAATGGATCGAACCACTTACTTATGAGGAAACGGAAAAACTCCTGAAAGTAACTACATAACTTATACTCTCACACACAGGCACTAAAACACACAACACACATACACACGCACGTACACACACACACACACACAAACTGTACTTATGTCAATCTTGTCTGTATTAGATATATTGTTATGGAAGAGCGGAGTCTTCTAATACAGGCATTGTTTGCTTTAAAGAAGGCTCGAATCACAAACTAATTGTTGTAAACTTGTTAAAGAAAATAAACAATTTGATTTGATTTTGAGGAAAAAAAAAAGTTACTGAATTCTCCATTGTTTATGGCAACACAAAATATATTAATTTTTAGTCTGTAAGAAACTACAACGTTGGGCGTCTAGCTTTATCTATGGTTCTGTTTTTACGTCCTTCATTGATCCTCCGTGTTTGTCTTTACTTACAGTGAGCATTAAAAGTGTAATAATTAGCAAGTCATTTCAATGGGAAACAAACCTACAGCAATATACAGTCTACACGATTACACGAAGTTACCATCCATGCCTACCAAATAGTATTATGCCTACACAACATGGTACTCGTCCACCTCATATCCTGACTTCTTTGGTTCCTGTCAGTCAGATTGGCAGAACCAGATAGCGCGATTTTTTTTATGCATGTACAAAAGACGTTTACGGCTTCTGTTGAAGGTACGACAGTGCAGCCCATCACTTTTGGATTTTTTTAAGCGTTATTGGCGCCAATGGCAGGGGCCAATGAGATGCTGAGGGTCTGTCCGGCGTATGCTGTCTCACACGGACTGATCTATAACGTTAATAAGTGCGAATACATTGTCTTTGGGGCCGGCAGCGGTAAATGTGCAGATACTACACCTGACATTACCCTAAATGGCTTGAACATCAAAAGTGTCAACTTTTCTTAAGGACACGGAAAGTCATATCAACTTTTCTTAAGGACACGGAAGACCCAAAGAAGTAATGGTCATTACTTCTGGGTCACTCATAGAAATAATACACAAGTACCCGAATTCTCTCTTGATCCTGATAGATGTACACAAAGCTCTAGGCTCTGACAGGCCTCAAAAAGTGTTTCGGGCATCCAGAATAGTGATTATATTGTTTTCAGAATAGTGATGTGTGACAGTGTTCCTACATGGGTTTAAAAAGATTATCTTTAAAACTTCCTTTATGGAGCAATTTTATGTGTCCTTATTTTGAATCAGAAACTTTTTCCCACACAAAACTTTTTGCCAATCGTCTTCATAGACGATTGGCAAAAAGTTTTGTGTGGGAAGCTAATTTTTCACTTTAAAACATTTTATTTTTAAATCAAAAATAGCGAGACAACTGGTTGATGAAACTTGCAGAACCATCAAAATTACATCGAAGGAGAATTGCTTTTAGCATTAAATAAATTGAAACATTTGTGTTCCACTAATTCTATAAAATCAAACATACAACGCCGGACTAGGCGTGCTATGACAAAAAAAATGAATTATAGAAAAGAAAAGGTAAATCCTAAAAAGCAAAAACTTATATTTTCAGTATTCAGTGATTTAATATTTAATGTAAGACCATCTTTGGAGAATTGGCCAAGAGAATCATCATCTTTTTTGACACACAATTGCCTCAAAAAAGATGATGAAATAATATTTATAAGAAACGAGAATGTAGCTTTAATGGAAAGCTCAGGTTATTTTAATACAATGTGCCTTCGATTTGGAAAGAAAGGTGTGTTGAAAGTGAGGGCCTTTTGGCGGATTCACAAAATGGCTTTATAAAAGGTAAAAGTACCATTAAGTATTCAAACATCTGATGTTTGGTTATCCGTCTCGAAAAACTTATCTTCCGTAGAAAATTTTCTTGATGCGGCTTATGATAAAGTTGTAATATCAATTTTACAAAATAAATTAAAAGCCCACAGGTTCCATCGAATTTGTTGAATTTCATTATTAATATCTTGACTGCACGCTCTATTAACATACTAATAGGAGATCATGAGGTATTTCGCCTTGTATGGATAGGACTCCCACAGGGTTCTGTGCTCAGTCTCCTTCTATACAACATTTACACTTATATGGACTCGTCCTTAACTAACCATGTTAAGGTGCTTCAACGTGCCGATGATTTGTTATTGTACTAGTCAAGTCACACTTTTGAGCAAGTTAGTACAATATGGTGGCACACCAGAACAATATAGCGACGGACGGAATCATTTCGGCATTAGCATTGGCCAGTATACTGGGTTATATTAATTATAAACACACGCCTAATGTATCGATACCACATCCCAAAAGTTATATTTTGACATACCTCGCACGATATACGAAGTATTATCTGAAGAGATTACTATCTGCTGCTGTAGTGATATGCAATCTTAGGTCACAAATGTGTCCGAAGATGGAGAATGTAGCGCCGTCCTATGCTGGTACAAGGTCTAGCTGCTAGCAGAATGGAACGAAATCTACGCGAACAGGAATAACAGTTTTGTGGAGAGCATGGCGTATATGGTCACTCTTATGCGAAAGTGTCTGATGGTAATGTGGCCACTTGACTGAAATGTGTGGATCTGCAAGGCCCACTTCAGTTGGTGCTAGATATGGAACCTTATTAGCTCTAAGCCATTCAAAAAGTCGTTGAATATTGAATTTTTTCATCATTGAGAATAATTTGAACAACGCCAAGTGTTTTTATTTCCAAGACCTCGGTTCAGGTATCTGAATGATAGTATTTAGAATTAATGTAATAGCGTATAGAAAAGCTATTAGAAGTTGTGTGACTCCTGCTGTGAATTGTGTGTTAGATATTGATATGGGAACAGGACTATGCGCTTTTTACGTGAATGAGTACAAGCCCGTAGCTGTAACAATCTGGGGCAACATCTACGACAATAACTAGACAAGCGGAATGAACCTCGCGCAAAAAGTCGTCATCATCAACAAACCTTCCATCATTCATCGACATCTTTGGGACCCGGACTGTTTAACTAACTGCTTCTATTTAATCTAGTTGTGGCCAATATATTCTACACCCTATTTGTTACACTAAGGCGATATTACTTCAAGAAAACAACAAAAGAAGAATGAACAACGAAGAAATTAACAAGAAATAAAAGTTTTGTCACGATACCAAAACAATATTGAACGTGGCACACATGAACGTTTATAAAACGAGTTACTTCGACGATGTTCGATTTGTATGAGAGCTATAGATACAATACATGGCGGTAGCTAGGTTCACTGTCCGCAAAGCAGACACAATAGTAAAACAATCAGCGCAGAACACATGTGGTCTGTTGGACTGGGAACCGGTTAATCGTTGTTGATCATGTGTTCGAAAAGCTGCACAGACATGAGCTCTACGTCGCGAACCTAACTGCGAAAGGAGAATGTGAAATTAACATGGTGAGTGGTTGGTTGATTCAATTTGCACCTGATAGACGCAATAAATCATAATTATCCCACCGTGTAAAAAAAACTTATAGCGATAGTATGGACAGTTAAACATTTTCGCCCCTATTTGTATGACCATACATTTGTAATTGAAATCGACCTTATACCACTTTAGAGTCATAAAATTATATTAGGTACTTACATAATATGGAATTAACGTTTTGTCGTACTGACCTTTTGATCTGAAATAATTATCTCCGCTTTGGTTAAGAATTCCAAATTCTTTAGCTGGTACATTTGAGTTTTAAAAACAGTCATTCATTTGTTTTTTTCCTCACTATTTTTTCCTTGACGTCGCTTATTACCGCACAATGCAAAACATGAAATATCGGTATATTTCCGAATTCAAGTTCTACCGTGGCACCAGTGCTGCAGAAACAGCTCAAAGGTTTAATGATGTGTACGGCGCTGGTGTCGCTAAAGAAAATACTGTACGTTTTTGGTTTCAACGTTTTCGTTCTGGAAATTTCGACTTTCAGAACCAAC
Source organism: Ceramica pisi (assembly GCA_963859965.1). Taxonomy (NCBI): domain Eukaryota; kingdom Metazoa; phylum Arthropoda; class Insecta; order Lepidoptera; family Noctuidae; genus Ceramica; species Ceramica pisi. The sequence continues at coordinate 5,632,973 of OY982530.1, forward strand.
CCCGTGGACAGCCGGAGACCAAAGTGGAAAATGAAGAATTAAAGGCTATTGTGGAAGCGGATCCATCACAAAGCACTTCAGAGATAGCTGCAGGCTTCGGGGTAAGTGATAAAACTGTATTAATCCACTTGAAGCCAATCGGGAAAGTAAAAAAACTTGGACGATGGGTACCTCATGAATTGAGTGAATCGAACTTGCAAACACGCGTTGACTGCTGAGTTACTTTGATCAAATGACACAACAATGAAGGGATTTAAATCGAATAATTACTTGTGATGAAAAGTGATACTGTACAATAATCGGAAGCGCTCGTCGCAATGGCTGAGGCCTGGAGACCCAGCCAAATCCTGCCTGCCCTAAACGAAAATTGAGTCGGAAAAAGTTACTTGTGAGTATTTGGTGGACTAGCACTGGTGTCGTTCACTACAGCTTTTTAAAATCTGCCCAAACGATTACGGCAGATATCTATTGTCAGCAACTGCAAACCATGAAGGAAGAACTAGCTGCTAAACAACCGAGATTGGTCAATCGCTCTAGACCTGGCTAGGTGGCAAGACCACACACTGCACAACAAACAACCACTAAGTTAGATGAGCTACAGGTGGAATGACTGCGACATCCGCCGTACTCCCCGGACCTCGCTCCAACAGATTACCATTTTTTCCGGAATTTGGACAACTTCTTACAAGGAAAAAAATTCAACTCCGATTGCTGCAGTCCAAAACGCCTTCAAAGAGTTTCGATTCTCGCCACCATGGTTTTATTAGTAAAGGGATCAATGAACTACATATGAGATGGCAAAAGTGCATAGATAACGGTGCTTACTTTGATTACTTAAATATGTTGTACAAAAAAAAAAAAAAAACTTTATATTCCTCCCGTATATAACGCCAATTGCATATTTGAGGACCTAACATATTAAAATAAATTAACCAGTAGATTTGTAAGTTAATTTACTGAGATTTTTAATTGTTTTTTTTTTGTAACGAAAAAAAAATATTTTTTTTTCGAAAAAAATGCAAACTAATTTTTTTCCTTGATTATCACAAAAATAGACTATTTCGATTTTTTTCATATTAGCTAATATTGTATAGAACATTCTTGCCAACTTTTAAATGGGCGTGGATTAAGAGCTAGACTGAAAATACTGCGCCGCGACGCCGCGCTTCCGCGCCTGACGCCCCCGCTTGTGCGAGTAAGCAGATAAACTGTCAATCAAATAAAATCACTTGACGGAATGCTTTGCATAATTTTAATAACACCAATACATTTTTAATGAATATTAAATACTAAACGTCACTTCACTACATCTACACTTTTAATAAATAAATATAATGTTTTTTATTAAGTCTCAAGAATGTGCATAAATGAGATAAGGTGATACCTAAAAGACTTGTAACCCGGCCATAATAACAGGGTTTAAAGTATGAAATTGCCGTTTTATTGTAATAGGTACTTCGAATTGACATATAACCTTCATGGTTTGAGATTTTTGAGTAAAACTTTTTTACATGGTACCTATGAAGTTCTTCTTTTAAAAAATGTGCAACATTTGATTATCGACTTTCACTTGTCCTTTTTTTTATTCAGCTTAGACAAGAAAGACGGATACTTCGAAAATTCAAGTGATTTTTAAATACGAGTTCCGGCCTGGAACTAACACGGCAGAAACAGCTCGCAATAGAAACGCGTGTTGAAACTTGTGTTGTCTTGATGAATCGATACAGAAATGAAGGAATATTGGATCGAATTGTGACATGTGAAGAAAAGCGGATTCATTACGATAACCGTAAGCGAAAAATGCAATGGCTGATCAAACGCCGCAACGGTGTCTTAAAGCAAAGCTTACCAATAAAGAGGTAAGGGTAACTGTTTGGTGGTCTCAGCATGGTGTTATTCACTATAGCTTTCTCCGATCTGGTCAAGCAATAAAGGCAGATGTCTACTGTGCCGAACTCCGAACAATGATGCCAAAACTAGCAGTGTAACAGCCCCGACTCATGAATCGATCTTCACCATTATTGCTCCATGATAACGCGAGACCTCATACAGCAAAGAGAAACCGTTTTAACTCTACAGAAAAAAAAAATAAACTTGTAATTTTTAGGGTAGATGATGCAGTTGGCTTGCTCAGCGGGGAGGATGATGCAGTTGGCCTGCTGCCTTCAACCGACGCGGACCAATTGACTGCTGTGGCTGGTCCAAGCAGACTAATGGCTTCTACCGGCAGCCGCGGCAGTAATTCCAGGAGTGGCCGAGAAAGCTATGGTGGTGGATGGAAACAGGGTATGAATTAGTTGAGAAGTATCCTTCCAACAATGATTTTCCCCCGAGTTTGGCTGAGGAAATTGCTCGGGTTGAGGCCAGGCATGATAGGAATGCAAGGAGATCAGGATATGTGAGGAGAGAAAGTGAAAGTATGAGTGAGGAGGATGTTTTTTATAAAATAGATCAAGAAGAGTTTAAGTGGGAGTTGGTGGATGGCTGGCTTAGTGAGAAAGAGCGCTTATTTGGTCTTCTCGGCATTTTGTTGATCACTATGATGCTTTCAGATCTTTTTGGGATGACGGCATCCTGGGTCATATTAATGAAACCAACAGGTACGCTGATGAACTTAAGAGCACGAGTGCTAAATTTGCTAGACTATGGTATGAAACGAATGTGCATGAGATATGGTACTGTTCACATTTTGGATAGTGCTTGGCATCATCAAAGTGCCATTAGTAAAATAATCTTGGTTTAGCAAGTTACCATTATTGAAGACGGATGCGTTCAGGTATCTTTTCAAAGAAGAAAGGTATTACTTTTAAACCGAGCCCTACACTTTTTCCTACGGGTTCTGAGGATCCTTCCGACCCTGAGAATGTATTATACCCAATGGGGCAGATTAATAGTATTTTGGCCCATTTGGTAACTCCAAGCCAGAACAACTGCATTGATGAATCTGTTATTCTTTGGAAAGTTCATCTGTATAAAACAGTGTACAGTACTAAACTTAATATGTATGAAAAGCAAAGTGAACATGTTATTATCTTATCATTTATCGTAACGTGTGAGCTTCTAAGTTCAAACTTACGAGTACATTTGACAGTTCAATTACGTTGCCGATAGATGGCGTTTTACTGATGTGACCTCAGCCCCATGTTATTTTGTTTATTATCTTGAAGTTTTATTTTGTTAAGCTAAATCGATAATACAACAAAATCAATTGGATTATCGTCGTCGTTTACTTGGAGGGGAGTTATAAACTGCATCCATAGGTAAACTGTTTTACTTAGCCTGTTTTACGAAATTATAATAAGTACTCAAGAGCATTCATCCGTTAGAACCGCGCTGGAGGCAAAATAAATAATTTCCGACGGACAATAAAACAATAATGCGCTTAATTTATAGATAATATATTGACGTCATATTATTGAAAATCTAGTGTATGATACAAAAACATTTTCAAATTGTCTTATAGTTTTCTCATTAGAACAGTTCTTATCCAAGCCGTTTTTTAAATTAGCGGTCGACGGTCTACGCAGATGTCAGATAGTGGTAAAACCATATATGACAAAGTTAAACCAACTATACTTTAAAAAAAATGATAACATTGACTAGGTTTGATACAAAAAAAAAACACGATTTCTGTAAGTTTTCATTCAAGAAAAGTAAACTCAAAACTGTAAGTTTTAGCCATTTTTAGAAATATTAAACGTGTTAGTTTATGATAAAATATGGGACATATTAATTGGTTTTTAGACTTATTAATTGAACACATTTACGATTTAAGACATGGTACAATTATTTTTTTATTTACACTACACTTAATTATTTAGTATCACTATATAATAGACGCGCAATCGCGTCTGCGTCAGCGCTTAGTGCCGGCCACAGAGTACTTTTATAAGGTGCCGGCCGAGGTCTTTCAGAGGTAGGACGTGTGTCGCTCTCGTCGCCGCGCACTGCGTAAAATAATAATATCCTTGGACATTTCACACAAACGCCATATAGTCCCAAGCTAAGCAACTTAATGCTTGTGTTATGGTAATGAAATGGCTGATAAACTACTAACATACATTTTTTTTTGTAAATACATACATATTATAGATAGAAAAACACCCAGACTCGGAACAAATACTTGTAGGTCGTACAAATATTTGTTCCGTTCGGGAATCGAACCCGCGACATGCTGCGCAGCAGTCAATCGCTCAACCACTGCGCCAACCGTGTCGTCAAGTTTTACTGTAGTGAAGTTCAATAAGTTAACAAGATAAAATTAGACTACTATATGTATATTTTTATTTTATCAGCTTTTTTTTCAGATATGGCTAATAAAAGACGATATATCGGAAAAAAAAGAAAAAAATACGGAAATTTGGCCAAGGCTAATGAAGCCAAAAGGTAAGTTACCAAGGAGCCAGCCACTTAAAAAAAAAACAGTTTATATCCAATTTACAATGTTTTCCCTTTTATTAACTGATTTCAAAAAAGAAGGCGGCCCTCATTGGAATCTTTTACTCGATATATTGTTTTGAACTTTCATGGTCACTGACATTAGAATAGTTAATTTCGGGATAGCTCCGTGATCATGGCGCTTGCAACAGTGCCGAAATATCGGAAACTCGAAAATAAAAAGGTACATGGTAACAATCCCGTAATTAACTATTCTTTTACTCGAAGATTGATATACTTTTTATTTATTAATGGATGTTAGAACAACCTGGAAAAAATATTTTTTTGTTTGAAACGACACATTTTCCAGGTAGTCTTATGATCACCTAGTCAGAATATGATAATGCGACCCTGAAGAAATCCAGGGAACCCATTAAATTTTATAGGAAAACATAGAGATTTTGGTATTTTCATCAACAAGTGAAGCATTTGCATACGGAAAGTACCATTTAGTAAAACGGATCCGATGGCAGAAAGAAGGACAAGCACCGGAACTCCGTTATAGACAATGTATTCTAGCTGTGTTTGGGCTTGTTGGAATTGTATTGAGATGCACTTTTTAGGTATACATACAATTAAAAAGTAAGAGAAAAAAAAATAGTTGTAACTTCACCTAACAAGAATTATTTCAACAAGTTCAAATACGGCTAAGACATATACAGCGTTACTTTTTGATCGTTTTAATCCCGTGAAGGATCGATCCGGTCCATGAAACACTATCGATTTGTGAAGATAAAATAAAAAAATTAAGTACTTTTTTTATAAACTCGAATTAATTCTCGCCAAAGTGAGAAAGCAATGTGAACCAGTATTAGTCAACATTCGGTACTAACAAAAATGACGCGTAAGCAGAGTCAACGTGGACTCACAAAAAATTGCCAATCCTAGACCAAACCCCGCCCCCAAACCTCATTTGATTGGCAGTGCAAAAAGGCGCGCGCCCCTCACACACCGCGCAGTGCATGATCTCGTCATTTAAACAAATCAGTTCTCCTAATACGTCATCGGTGTGTTGTTGTTACGAGTATCCTTGTCGCGCGAACGTAATGGCGTCTCGTAATTATGTGTAGAGTTCGTTGCCATGGTGCAATTGTACGCGATCGCGGGTTTTGATGCGCAAGCGACTCGTCGTCCTCTACAGCGAACCAAAACACTTGCAATATTTGCGTCTGCGTGGTATACCCAACTCCCAAGTCAGGTCAGGCAATTCCGTCTGGTCAGACAATTGTGGCGGCTACGCAGCGTTTGTTAGATCACGGACATTTCCCTACACACGCTCAGGGCGGCGGCTTACAACCAGTGTACACACCTGAAATAGACGAAGAAATCCTGGAGTACTTTGAACGAGATCCCAGGCGTGAGTCAACACTACGTTTGGAAGCTCTTAAATACAGGACTCTATCCGTATGACCGTATCACTTCAAAAAAGTACATGCCCTCCACGAGAACGGGACGGCCAGTGTCGTGTTTTTTCCGTGGCTATTAAACAATCGCGAAGCTAATATCCTGTGGACGAACAAATCTACTTGGACGATAAAAAAAAAAAAATAAATAAATAAAAAAAAAAAACTTATTGAAATAACATGTTTACAAAAAAGTGTACATTATAGTGCAGTTGTATATATTAATCTAGGTCTACATTAGGATAATAATTATCTAAATTTAAACTATGGAAGACAAATATGAGTTTACAGTCAAAAATAGAACTCTGAAAGTAATGTAGTGCGTTGCCTGATCTAGGTTTACTTAAACCTGTGTTTCAGGCCACCTCTCTGCGAAAGTATTTGTTAAATGGGAAAGTCATTGAATTAAATAAAATATTTTCAAAATCTAAGCAGATACAATATTTTGCATAACCTTATCATAAACTACGCTTATAGATCCTGATTTAAATCTACAACTAAAATACTAATTTTAGGTAACTACAGTTAAGTCAGCTACTTTAGTTCAGCACCTCTAGTAGTTTTTCCGTGTCCGAGTAATTTAGTTTTTCTAAATAATCAAATAACATTATACTACACTTATAATAACTTACATTATATATCTGAAGCAATTTGTTAAATTTATTATATAAGAATGGTCCTAGAAATAAATAGAATCGTTTTGAGAAAGCATGTTTAGTTTGATGGTTCGTGCAAACCAGATCCTTTCTTCTTTTTTCTGAAGGTACAGGTTTAAACTCTAGTTCATTGTGTTGTAGTAAAACTATACTTAAAACAAAAAGTTGTCGAACTGTTAGCACCTTGCATGCCATATAAAGCTGGTGTGTGGGAAATCTAAATGGGCGACGGGTGGCGACTTTTAGAATTGCTCTTTGAGCACGTTCTAGCAGTAGTAAGGTTGATTTTGCGGCACCACCCCAAGAAGTTATGCAGTATGTAAGAATAGATTGACACAAAGCCAAGTAAACCTGTTTAATTAATTTAAAATCGGCTATGTCCCGTAAATTCTTAAAAATATATATTAATTTACGCACTCTAGTGCATAATAAATCAATGTGTTTACGGAAATTTAGGTTTGTGTCAATCGTGACGCCTAAGTATTTGATGTGGTCAGCTTTAATTAAAGTGGGACAAGTGCATGCCGTGTCAGCGTTTGTATTACATTTGTGCGCGTGAATGTTTTGGTTAGTAAGCATCTTGTTAGTATTTCTCATTGTAAATAGAATAAATTTGGTTTTATCTGAATTTAACGTTAATAAATTGTTATGTAGCCAATTACACACCATATTAAAGCCATTCTGAGCAAGTTCATAGACATTAGATCTTGATTTACCTGAGAACAGTAGAGCTGTGTCATCCGCATATGACATAATTAAACCATTTTGAAGTTGTAAGCGACAAAGGTCATTAATATATATTAAAAATAATGTGGGCCCCAAAATACTGCCTTGTGGGATTCCATAATTACTATTTTTGAGTTCAGAGCTCGTGTACTGACCGATTTTTAGAGACTGGTAACGGTCGCTAAGATAATCAGCTAACAGTTTTAGCTGTGTTCCTCTTATCCCAATTTTATCCAGTTTAAATAAAAGAAGAGAACAAGAAATAGTTTCAAAAGCCTTGGCAAGATCTAGAAAGATCCCAATGGTATGCATGCCACTATCTAGATTTTTACTTATAAAATTTGTCAATTTGTGTACTGCTTGGCTTGTTGATCTTTTAGGCCTGAAACCAAATTGTTGATCTGAAAGCAATTTGTTATTTTCAAGATATTTTACTAGCCTGTTGTTAATTATTCTTTCCAAAATCTTCGAGAGTCCCGTTAGTACTGAAATAGGTCTATAGTTAGTAACACAGGTTTTGTCTCCGGATTTGAAAACAGGGGTGACTACTGCTTTTTTTAGCAATTTTGGGAATATTCCTTGAGTTAAACATATCTGAAAAATGTGAGTTAGTGGAGGGGCAATTAGGTGTTTAAGTCTTTTCAGTATGGCATTAGGAATCTCATCCCAACCGACGGCGCAAACGTCCTTTAACCCATCTATTATACCTATCACTTCACTCACGTCTGTATCTAACAGGACAAAAGAGTTCAGTGCAGCGTGAGTCATACATGTGCTTTGAATAGAAGGAATGTGGGTTAGGTTTTTTTCTGCCAGATTTTTCCCTATGTTAATAAAGAAATTGTTTGCTTTATTTGTCGCTGCGGATGGGTTCAATTCGGTTGTTAAAAGTTCGAGCGGAGGTTCTGAGTGTTTGGTTCTAAATGTGTTACTTTTAATATATTTCCAGATTAGCTTACTATTTTTACCTGCCTTCTGTAGTTGATCTTTGTCATATTGTTTTTTAAGCTTTTTCAACAGATTGTTACAGAAATTTCTATATCGCTTGTAGGTGACTGATAGTATTTCATTGTTAGGGGACAGTTTACATTTTTGGTGTAGTCTGTCTCTATGTCTGATACAGCGAACAAGTCCGGGCGTAATCCATGGTTTAATGTTATTGTACTTTCTGGGTATTACTTTTGTTAAAGTGTTTCTCTTAATAGCACATTGTAACAAATCAATAAAACACTGTAACGAAATATTAGGGTCACTCGAATTATTATAAACGGAGTCGAAATTAATACCTCGTACGTCGTTTTCAAGATTAGTCATGTTGAGTTTTGAACAGCTGCGCATGCAATTTTTTCTAGGTGAAGGTATTTGCAATGTTAGTAAAACTGATTGATGGTCAGTAAGTGACGTATTTGTAACCATTGTTATGGACGGCGCTTTTGACTTTATTATGATATGGTCGAGGCATGAGCCGCTCTGGTGCGTTGGGTAATAATGTGCTGGTAGAAGTCCATGAAATGTGCAGATGTTCAGATAGTTATGTGCATGAGTATCGATTTTCCCGGAAGCAATGTTAATGTTAATGTCACCTAAAAGTATAATATTTTTATAAGATGAAATTTTTTCTAGGTTTATGTTAAGCGAGTCTAGGAATCTGTCAATATTTTGAGATGGAGGTCTATATATAGCCATAAATATCGTATCGGGGGAAATTTTAATTGTTAGGCAATTACAGTCTTGAAATAAGGGTTCTTCAACCACTGCTTCTAAATTATTTTTTATATAGATAACTAATCCACTATTTTGATTAATGTGGCTACTTGTTTTGTGGAAATTGTATCCGTCTATTGATGGTATATTCGTTGTTTGTTCGGAGAGCCAACACTCTGTTAGCACAATAATGTCACAGCTTATTTCAAGATTCTGTAATAGCACTTCAAAGCCATTGAAATTACGGTTTATACTACGAATGTTTTGTGTAAGCACTGTTAACATTTTCTTACCAGCGTTAAGATGATTTTTGCACTCCTCAAGATTACAAATGATTGCTTCGGACACTGAAAAACTGTCAAGATCACTGATTAGCTGATTAGTCATTATACTAAAAATGTTGCTGCAATCTTTGAACGAGTGTCCCGTCTCTCCACAGAGGTTACATGTTGGAGATGTTTCACGGCAAAACTTGGCTGCGTGGCCAAACTGTTGGCAATTGAAGCACCTGGTCACTAAAGTGAAATCTCTAACCGGGCATGATGTCCAATTAATAAAAATACGGCCTTGGTTCACCAGTATTTTTCTGATGCTGGGCGGGACTTCAAGTATATAATTACATGTTGAGCGATCTTTCTTACCGGACTTATGGCTCATTTTTATTGTTTCTAGAGAGGCCTCTCGAGTAATTTTCGGCAATTTCTCAGATAGGTTTTGCTCATAAATGCAATCCAATACTTCTTTCTCACTGAGAGCTACAGGGACACCAATTATTGCTATCCTGGGACGGCGTTTTGAAGTTTCTTCGATTTTAAGACCCGACGAAACCAGTTTCTCCGAGTTTTTTAATTTAGCAATGTCATCTTTGCTATCGGTGCTAATAATAACGCCTCCATTCCTAATTTTTCTAACGCTGCGGACCCGAAGTTTCAGTTCCTCCGGCGAGATAATTTTTTGGACAAGTGTTTTGGTATCGTCACTAGAATGATTTTTATCGGTCGGATAGATGGCAACAGAACTAAAGTTTGCTGGGCGAATAAAATTGTCTGCTCCCTTTTTAACCATATTGGCATAAGAAGGAGCTTGTGGTTGCGCTATCTTTTTATCGACGACCTCTTTGAACTGGTGCAGAGTGTTTGCAACGACCTGCTGTTCTTGAAGGAACTGGATGGTGCTGTAAGCCTGAATAGATTTTTGCTTCAGGGATTGATACAGGACAGCCATTTGAGATGTCCCATGTGCGACTTTTCGACAAAGATTGGTGACGCGAAGCTTCTGGTCAGAGTTCATTTTTCCTTCGGCAACAGTAGAGCAAACATCGTTTAAGATGGTCTCTATGGATCCTAACCATTTTTGGATCTCCGGCGTAGCGATGACCTCAGCCAGTAAGTCATCCTCCGTGGATGCTGGTGGCGCTGTTTCAACCGGTTGGTTTTGGTCAGTAGTTGATGGAGTTGGCGGTGGGCTTCGCCGCATTAGTTGGCTACGCCCAAAAGGGCTAGACCCTTGGTTCGACATTACTAACACAGAAAAACACTATTTTTAATGTAATTAGTTCATCGTGCACTGTGAAAAAATTGTTAGATTGCACAAATAACACGCGCGACACACTTTAGCTCAATATGACTGAGTCCGCAAATTGTTTTATTAAGTAATATTCGTAATTATTTAGAGGTGATTCATGATAATTAACACAAAACACGTCCGCTTAGATTCGTGGCTTGACAACAATCCACGATGAACATTTTTGGGCATTTGACAATCCACACATGATTAGTGAGTGTAATCACCAAGTGCGTTTTAGTAGTGTGTGGGCCTTTTCAATCGTAAATAATTTTGATTCCACATTTTATGAACAATTATAACGTATCGCAAAGTGTCCGGAAGTGTTAAATAAATCAGAGTTGATTTAGGTATGTAACATAACTTTTTTAAATTGTGTAATGAGAACTTTTTGTCTTTTCCAATCATTGTACATAATTTTGATTTTACATTTTTAAATACGACATAACTAGCCTGTAGGGACTTATTTTTTCATTTTACAGCGTTTAGCATTTAGCATTTAGCGTCTTTTAATTTAATATGGTATGTCCCGAAACCTAGGCACAAAGCAATTATGACGGTAAACCCTAAGCCCGTAAAAGTATGAAGGAAAATTTGAAATAATTTAATTTGTTTAGGTACGTGAACATCAGCTGAGCATCAGAGTCAATAACCTTAGTTGATCGGGCGGAGCGTAGGTAAGGTACGCACCGACGTCAACGCGACGAACGCACGCGTAGGTAGAACTCGAGGCGCTACTACTGCACAGTGTTATTATTGGCCCGAAAAACGGACATCCCCTTTTTATTAACTTATCCGATAGAACAGGTTATTTTAAAAGTAAGAGTAAAATACCCGTGTGACAATTTTGTCCCAATCTGGAGTTATAATTTTTTTTTTTTTCTATGGTTTCCATGAAAACCATAGAAATCGCTATAACTTATGATCCAATGCGTTTTTGTTGTCTTTGATTGCAATTACTTGATGCTTTATATTAGGTAAATTATCAAGCAAACGCTCAATTTTTATCGTTGACCGTGTAATAAGTAACATCGAATTTTACATATTTTCGATTTTATTTTTTTATGGGTTTATTTCATGTTATTTGGATTCAATATCGAGACAACATGTTGCTTTGGCACTAAGAAGTACCGATTTTAAATATCATATCCAAATCTTATGGTGTCTAGAACTTACAGGATTCTGAAATTTAGGCGCTAGGGTTGGCAGAAGTCGTATTTTTGTAAATGTTATTTTTTTTACATTTATTTAAAGTAAATTTTAAAATGTAAAACATGTGTAAAAAATAAATAAAGGACATAAGAATGTGGTGGTTATCTGAAAGAAGTTACAATATCATTGATTCACATTATTTTATAAATAAATAAAAAGTAAATTAAGTGCCTAAATGAAAATTAATAAACGGAATTATAATGCTAGTACTAGTAATCCTACTTAGTTTTATAACTGTACAAATTGTTTTGCTGTTTAGATATTTGTTATGATATTTATAAGTTTACTAATATCTTACTACGCGACGTTAAATACGTGTGATGTACAATAAACGAATTAAATTTCGTTTATCCAATGAAGGGCAATTTGTGGTACGGGGAAGGGGTCCGCCCTCGTTAGGCTTTAGTCAAAACCCTGTACCTATACATGTTGCCTGGAGGAACGGGGGTGAGGCACCATGGAGCCGCAAAAGACCCATGGCGCCACTTCGCCTCAACAGGACTTGACCCGACCTGTTGAGGGATGTCTGTCCGGGCTCCGACCGGCTGACTTATTGCGAGGAGGGCGTGAGGGCGCCAACCCTCATGTTGGTCCACGAGTGGCAGTTTATGAAGCTGTGGATAACGCCACATCCGGTGCTCTTCAGCCTCCAGGAGTATCCGCAAATACACGAGGAGAATTCACAAGATTAGAAGCATTCAATTTACTGACAAAACTAGCCAAAGATGAAGGTATTAAATTCCGCCCAATTGACGTAGATTTGACCAAAAGGACTGTTGCTGTTTTAAAAGCACTGAATATGCCACTATCGTATTCAGATAGTAAAGAAGTCAAAATTGTCATTTCTAATTTTACTGCCAAATGTGAAAACCTGTACAAAAAATGTAAATATTCTATGAAATTTTTCACCAAAAACACCAGAAATGGTTGAATGAAAACTTTAAAAGCGATTTTCTCAAAAATACTGAATCAGAAATGGAACAGGTCGATCCAGGTACTCCTCCAAATGTACCTGGACTTTTTGCCGAACGTAGTTCACCTCAAGATTCTGACTCCATTGAAACTTCCCAAGATTATAATACACTCTCCATTTCAGAGCCTATTCGTGCACCCGAATATATTCTGGAACAAAACCTAACTAACCCGGAGCCTATTCCCAAACCTGACCTTGATTTTGAATCTGAGCCTTATTTTGAACCTGACTCTATTGCTGAGCCTAATCTTATTTCCGATTCTGAGTCTATTTCCGAACTTGGGCCTATTTGCGAACCTAACTCTAATTCCGAACTTGAACTTATTTCAATATCTGAGCCTATTACCGTACTTGAACCAATTTCCGAAACTGGGTTTATTACAGAGCCAGATGATATGATTGAATCTGAACTTATGCCTATATCTGAGCCTGGTCCCAGTTCAAAGTACAATACTCTGTGTGAAAGACAAAAGCGTAGATTGCGAAGATCTCTTCAAGACTCCCTTTATATAGAGCCACAACCAAAACTGGTCAAAGTTTTTTCAAGTATAGTGGAAACAGGTGGGCATAAATTACAGACGAGTGCATCCAAAAACCTTCAATTTGTGATTAACACTTGTCTAAAAAGCCCAACAAAGTCGACCAAGATAGCCACTCAAATACGGAACCAAAAGCCTCAAACCCCTGAAGAAGAATTAGCAATTTATATTGACAGAAACTTTACAGTTGAAACATACCACTTTCTTCAACAAGACTTAAAATCGAGGGGGTACCCCGCGTTTCCACCTTAGCAGCAAGTACATAAGCGTAGCTAAAAAATTATGTTACACCTCCAGTACAAGTGTCTGAAAGAGAGGCTTTTGTAACGTTAAATGGTCTGCTCTCCCACACTTTTTCAAGGCTCGTTCGACTGCATCATTGTCTCCAACTCAAGATCCGGGTGTAGGGAATCTTGTAAGTGTTATTTTTTCATTTATATACATATTTTAGCACAAATGAAACATTTTAGTTATGCTGTTATATATTTGCAGGCTATTGAAGAAAATGTCCATCACATTATGTCACAAGCTCAAGAAGATTTAAATACTTTGTTTGCATGGTTTCAGTTCAATCTCTTAACAATAAATATCTCAAAAACATGTCATATAATATTTAAGGCTAAAAATAAATCAGTTCCCCCATATGACCCACTAACAATTAATGATGTTCCACTACAGCAAAAAAACATGTGAAAAATATCTCTGTCTTAGAATTGACAGTACACTAACGTGGCATACTCACATTGAACACATAAAGAGTAAACTGTCACTTTCCGGATCACTGCGTAACATAGTTCGTTGTATTCCACCAAAATTACGGTATACTATTTACAACACTCTAGTAAAGCCGCACCTACTTAATTTGATCGAAATTTGGGGCAGTGCTGCAAAAACAAAACTGTCAGAACTCTAGGTTACCCAAAATAAACTAATAAAAGTACTATTCAACTATCCATATTTAACATCGACCAGTACAATTTACAAAGACACAAAAATAATGAATATAAAACAACTATATAACTACAACACATGTATTTTCATCAGAAATATTCTTAGCAAAAACGTTCACTCAAACTTAATACCTACTCACCCAATACAAACAGGTTAGTCAACGCAGCACACGGCGAGCAAGTTTGTTAGTTTTACCAAAAACAAGAACTAACTATGGCAAAAAATGATAACTTTTGAAGGAGCACAACTCTATAGTAAATTACCGTCCTATATAAGAAATGTATACTCTTTCAATGCGTTCAAAACCCAACTTAGCCAGCACATAATTGCGGATCGGTTACTTTTGGAGAAATGAACGCATTGGATGAGTACTATAGTTGTAACGCTGCTGACGAACTTTGTGTAATCTTGTATGTTTTTTAGTATTGTTCTCAAGTAAGTGACATATGTCTTTATTGGGAATAAAGTTTCTTTAAACCGAATATTTCATTAGAAAACAAATTACAGGGACGCCGAACAATAGATTTTATGTTTTTTATGGATCAAATTAAGACTTTAAGTAACCACAATGCTGCATTTCGTTGTAATATAGGCAATTTACAGTTTGTGAAAGAAGTCCAGGGTGGTTTACATTCGGTTTTTTTAGTGAAATGCAATATTTGCAATATCGAATTAAAATTACAAACATCTGATCGTACAAATAGTGGTATGGATGCAAATCATGGTGCTGTCATGGGAGCTATAATGATTGGATGCGGTCAGTCATATTTAGGTGAATTTCTTGCTTCTGTAGATTTGCCACCTACTCAGCATCATCTGGAGTATCTGCTATTGTGGGACATGAAACAGGCAAAGTACTACACGTGGCTGTAAAAAATAAACATTGTTCCACTTGTGCTAAAGCAGCATCAAAAAACATGCCGCCAGTCACACATGATTGCCACAGAAATCATACTGGATCTTCCACTAGCATGGAACAATCTGGTATTGTCGAAGGTTTTAGGACGTCAGTTGCTAAGAGAAATTTAATATACGGAGCATTGATAGCCGATGGAGATGCAAGTACCTATAAGAAAAACTTAGAAATTAGAAAGCCGACCATACCATAAAGTTAATGCTGAGAAAATTGAATGCACAAACCACTTACTGTGTAATTTCAGTGGCAAGCTTATAAATTTGGGTAAAGATACAGCTGTACCATTGGCAGAAAGAAAATTATTAACAATGGACCGAATGAAGCGACTGTGAACTGCAATAAGATCAGCTGCACGCTTTAGAAACGCTAAAAATTCAACTTTGTCAAAAGATATTTTAAATAGCCCGAAGCATATTTCCGGGGACCACAAAGGTGAAGCATATTATTGTACAGATGAAAAGAAAAAAGAAGAAATTGTAGTACCAAAAGTAAAGACATTCATTAAAAAAATCATGGAAACTACACAAATTGCCTTACATTCAAAAAGTTTACTGTACGATTTGAACAATAATTAAATTAAATTAAATAACGTTTAATTCGACCAACAAAGGATCATAGTACACATTACACAATAAAATGAAAACAAATACAATGAAAATCATAAATATCAACTCAAATTCATAAATAAATAAAGAATAAATTAAAATTAAAATTCATAAATTTAAAATAAAAACAGAATGAAATAATAATATAATATAAATACAATAAACTAAAACCCAGACTTGACGTGTAACTGCACACAATGCCATAGTATTGGGCAGTCAGTCCGGCTAGCCACAACGCTCAGAATGCTGTTGCCACTCCTACGGACACGACTTAGCAGGGATGCAGCTCTCTTTCGGCGGATTGCATGAAAGCCATCGACACACGCTTCGGCAAACATGCCAGATGCACTACAGTGCCGAGGCAGCCGCATCAGCATCCTAAAAGCGTTGTTATACTGAAAACGTAGGGCGTTGATTGTCTTCTGAGTATAATTGACCCATAGACTGCACGTGTAAAAAGATTGGCAAAACGCCCGGAACAGGGTTTATTTTACAGCCCTGGAACAGCGCGCAAATCTACGAGCCAACATATTACATCGGACAGCCAACGCCCGGCGCTCCCTCTCAATATCCTCGTGGTCAGAGAGGTCATCCGAGACCCAGTGGCCCAGGTACTTGAAACGAGAAACTCTGGGTAGCGAAACACCATCATTTAGACGGGTGGTACGTGCGTGACCTTATGGCCAGGTGATTGGAAAACCAAGAGCTCGCTCTTTTTTACAATCCGCTGACTTGCGATTTAGGAACAAAAGTTCCTAAGTAATTTTTCACTCGAGTTGCGTCATCGGAACAAAAGTTCCTATTTAAAAAAAATCGATCTGGCAACAAATTTTGTCCATTTCTGTCTAACACACGGTATTTTAATCATTTTTCTCGTTTCCGAACGAATCTTTATACATCACTGCATGCTAAGGAACCAATCGCGTGTCAGCTTCGTTCAATTTTATTAAAAAAAAAAATTGTCAAAGTTAGTCTGTGGGATACGTTAATTTTACGGAGAAGTCGCTCGCACTCTCTGCAGAATAAAATGGATCTTGACTATCTCGGTGAGTATTATTGATTTGATTATTGATTTATTGGTTAATTATGATATATTTCATGTGTGTGCAAGTGAGTTTTAACCTGAACGTAAGTTTAATTCTTTTTCTGTGTCGTTTTCGTAACGCTTGTAACAAGACTTGAATTTTGTCAGAATGCTATCGTAATTTATTAAATTGTGAGACCAGGCCCCTTATTCACAACCATTCGATTCGATTCCGTGTCGGTAGGGATCCGAATTCGACAATCTCATTTCCGAGTCGAAGAACTGTCAAAACGCTATTCACAGATCCGAACCACTGACGTATAATATACGTCAGTGATCCGAACGGATGTGTTTTTTTCTATCCGATAGACCATTGTGTTTATGGGGAACGCTAAAAAATGGTAGTAAATAGATGATCATGGTAGAAAATTTAAAGTAGTAAATAAAATTGGTTTATTTGAATATAATATTTTGTTCCGTTTAAATATGGAATATACAGCTAGTTGCCTAATAGATAGCAAACGATACAAAATAATTTTATTATTAACCAAAATAAACTTTATTTCGAATAAACCTGCTTTGTAAACAACAGTCTGTCAAACTGGCAAAGCGGAAAAAGTGTTAACTTTTAAAACTTTAGAACTATTTTCATCAACTAGCTAATAGGTACCCCTAAATTACCTTGTATTTCTACCTTTAGCTTACTCACTGATCGTCAAAATTCTATAGTATGGACACACAAACTTCAAGTTTTGTATTCAAAAGAAAGGAAAAATAGTATAGATAGAAATAAATATTACAGATACAGTCATTAAATAATGGCAGGTAACTTATTTTATTAGAAAACAATTTGATTTGACTTGGGTGTCCATGAGATCTCACAGGTACATTTTGCTATGAAAGGTTGGTGTAGCAGGATTTATACTTTTGTAAAAAAAAACTGTCTGACTTGACGGCAATCTTCTCTTCGGCCAATAAAAGAGAAAGTGGATTCAGTCGTGTTGTTCGCGGCGCTAGTAGTGATGCCAGTATTAATCAAGTCCTTTTACGGCAGATGAGTGCGTTTCAGGCAAATAGGCCCTTATTTCTTCAATGAGGCTAAGGGCCATGTCGGGTGTTAACCTATAAACGGACAGAAACCGCGGGTCGGCAAAAGGATTCGTCATATCCTAGGCTCTATGAAGAGACAACGTCTCCTGCCTCTGTTGTTCTGCGGCACATCGACGGTCTCTGGCTCGCACAATCACATACTCCATCTACCAAAATACCAAATGACGAGTATGTTATCTAAAATCTTGAACGAATATCACATTTCCGTAAACACTTTGACTTTATGTAAATAAGTATAAATCGATGAAATATGGTCAATACATTAATAAAAATTCATTTATTTACTTCAGGCAGTGTTTAAAAAGTTTACAGTATTTTTATTTCACTGAAATAAGCTGGAAATATGGTTTATTTGTTCGTATTAATTTCTTTCGATATGACTCCCGATAGCAAACAGCTGTCGGTAAGATTCGAGTCTTCTTATCGAATATGAACTGTCAAAATGTTTCGGATTCGGATCTGTGAATTGCGTTTGGAGGACATCTTCGATAACTTAGACGTTCGATTCGATACGGAATCGAATCGAATGGTAGTGAATAAGGGTGCAGTTCTGAGTAAAAACTAATTACTATCGCATTGTATGTTTACTCGACAATAGATTTCAGCCAAAACATAAACAAAATATACTAAAATTAGATTCTGATTAGAATTTTTCTTCAGCCGGTCCGCATTTAGACAAACCAAAATGGCCGCCCACCTAATTTCGAACGTAAAGCTTGGGACACACATGGAATTTCGTTACCCGTTTCGACGGTTGAAAATAATTGATTTTATTTTTTATTTGTTCCGTATTTTTATTTCTTATTTGGAACGATATTTAAAAACAGGTATTTGATAAATATTGAATGTTTTTCGAGTTATTGATCAATATTTGATTTTGCTTTGTTTATTTTACTGACTTTGGTTTAAAAAAATTTAGAAATGGAAAACATGGAAAACGAAAATGTTGGTGGCCGTGGTGGTGGCCGTGGCCGCGGCGTTGCACGGGCGCTGGAATTTCCGTTGTTTGTGTTTTTTTTACTTTTTCTATTATTCTATAATTTATAATATTTTTTTAACGAATAATAAAAGTGCTTTCTTTTCATTCAATTTCTTTCTTCTAGATCAATGGATGATGTCGGCGCGCCTGAGGCTGTGGCGGGGCCGTCGCGACCGACGTTGTAAGAAGACATTTGGTTTTTTATTCAATATTAAAAGTGCTTTCTTTTCATTCAATTTCTTTCTTCTAGATCAATGGATGATGTCGGCGCGCCTGAGGCTGTGGCGGGGCCGTCGTGACCGACGTTGTAAGAAAACATTTGGTTTTTTTATTCAATATTAAAAGTGCTTTCTTTTCATTCAACTTCTTTCTTCTAGAACAATGGCAGAAGACATTAAGCGGGTAAAGAAACAGCGGGCGCTGGACCGCAAGAACCTGGCCCGGCTCTCCAGCGATCAAAGGGCACGGCTAGTAGAGCTGCGCGACAAGAAGGAGGTCGGGCATTTTAGAATGCCCGATGCTCCTCCTCCTAAAAAGCGAAGGTAAGAAAATATTACGGTAAATTATATGCTATATACATTTACAAATGTTTTAATTATTTATTTTCACATTTCCAGAAAAGTGTCGCCAGTTCGAGTGCCGTGCCCTTTAGTGCCGGGCACCCCGGAGGTCTCGCCCCCGCACATTCCTCACCCGTGGGAATTGAGAAAAGCTGGTGTGTAAATTGTCTTCTGGATATCGTATTTCTTATTTACCGATCCAACCTAACATAATTTAATTCTTTTCTATCCAGCGCTGGAAGCAAGCGGTCCAACGCGGGTGGACCTGGAGGACGACAAAGCTGACGCTGCCACGCCGCCTCCCGCTGCCACGCCGCCTCCCGCTGTCACGCCGCCTCCCGCTGCCACACCGCCTCCCGCTGCCACGCCGCCTCCCGCTGTCACGCCGCCTCCCGCTGTCACGCCGCCTCCCGCTGCTACGCCGCCTCTCGCTGCCACGCCGCCTCCTCTTGGGTAAGTTTGATCTTCTGTGACTTATGTAATTTTAAACATTCAAAAGAAATCGACTTAATTTATGTTTTTTTTTTACAGTGCAGATCCGTTGGTATTTACCCCGTCCACGGGGGTAATTACCATTGATGATTTGCCGCCTGACAGCGTGATCGTTGATGCAAGCTTCGAGTTGTTGGGATTCTCGCCGAGCACATCGTTCTCTGCAGAGCCTTCCACACTGCAGGCTTTTTCTCCAGGGCCTTCAACGTCGCCCGCACGACCAGGTATTTTTTCATGTTTATTTCTCATTTGTGATGATAATCTGATTTCATCGTGGAATAGGGAGTTCAAAGCAGAAAGTTAAATATCTCTCGGCTCATGTAGGTAATTTTGTTTTAGATCCTTCAATTTACGAGGAGGAGGACCTGGAGGAAATTGCCCAGCAGTTGGAAGGCTCTGTGGGTCTTTATCCTGGCAGCGATGTCGAGGATGATGATTGCCTGGACGTCGTAGGACCTCGCCATAGGCACGCCGGTGAATTCCCCGTGGATGATTTGTCCTGCGAACTTGGTGAGGTCTTAGAATCGATGGACAGGCAGGATGATGAAGCTCAGCGAGAATCATGTCAGGAGGATATGCTGACTTTTGATTGGTCTCACGATCCCGAGGCTTGCACCGGGGTGCGGGAAAGTTTTTCCGGAACAGCGGGACCAACTTTCCCTACTGAGGGTATGTCTCCATCCCAAATTTTTGCGAAAATTTGGGATGAAGACATATAATTAACCTCGTGGTCGTTGAGACTAACAAGTATGCAGCACTCCTCCTGGCCAACCCGGCGCTTCCACAAAGATCACGTTTGAGGAAGTGGGTTCCAATCACGCCGGAGGAGTTATTCAACTTCTTCGGCGTGATTAAGCTGCAAATCATAATCCCACTCCCTGTGGAACTGGAATACTGGAAGCCATGTTTGCCTTCTTTGAAATTAGGAGCATTCGCCGATGCTATGTCGTATGACAGGTTTTGCTTAATCAAACGGTGCCTCCACTTCGTCGACAATATGTTGTGTGCCAGAGGTATCCCGAATAAGTTGACTAAATTACAGCCAATTATTGACCACCTCAACTCTAAATTTAGCTCTTTATACCTGCCTGAGCAGAACATCGCTATTGATGAGTCATTGATGCTGTGGAAAGGCAGATTATCCTTTTCACAGCTCATAGCTACTAAAGCTGCTCAGGTAGGTATAAAGAGCTATGAGCTCTGCGAGTCCAGGACGGGATATCTCTGGCACATGATAATATATACCGGCAAGAAGGACCAGCAACATAGCATCGGCGCGTCAAGCACGAACATGGCTGAGCCTGAGGGTGCAACTTCAAAGATAGTATTGAAGTTAGTTCGTCCGTTACTAAATAAAGGCCACACTTTAGTAATGGACAACTTTTACAATAGTCCTTTGCTAGCGCGCACCCTCAAAGCCCAGAAGACGGACGTAATGGGCACCCTGCGTCTGAACCGGGAGTTCGTGCCTGACAGTTTGCGCCATAGAAATAAGGCAAACATGGAGGCCGGAGAAGCCGTTTTTAGCCAGACACGGGACATGACAATCACAGTGTGGAAGGACTCGAATGTCGTTGCTATGATATCGACATATCATAAAGTAGAGGTCGGCGGAAAAGAAAAGTACGGGTACTACAAGTACAAACCCAAGGTAGTACTGGATTACAATCTATCTATGGGAGGCGTCGACAAAAAGGACCAGCTTTTGCAGGCGTTTCCCATAGAACGGGTTCGTAATCCAGTGTGGTACAAGAAGCTTTTCCGCCGACTTCTCAACGTGTCCATCCACAATGCGTTTATCATGTTCGCGCAAGGCAAAATGGCACAGCGGCAATTCCGGGTGACGTCAGTTCCGATTGCACCCCCTGGGCGTTGGCACTTCGCGTGCAAAAATGGCAAAAAAGGGCACGTTGCAAGTGGTGCTACATCAAGAAAAAGGACGTGGCCACTGTTTACATGTGCGGAACTTGCAACGTGAACCTTTGCGTCATTGGTTGCTTTAGAGATTATCACGTAAGCCGGGGCCTGTCTCAGTGATAATCTGTAAAGCAACCCCCCCCCCCCCCCCCCCGACTGCCTAAACTTATATGTCCCTATGACATATAATTTATAAAAATCGGTCTTTTTTTTTTATCCAGTTCAACAGGGATTGGGACCTCCCAGTATTTTTTTATTCACACAAAAATATGTACCTACTTTAAACCCGGATGTGCCCCGTGTGTAAGGGCGCGTACACATAGAACATCCGTTTTACAGGTCCGTTTAAACGTATATGTTATTAGCGTATGTAGTTGTATGAGCGAGTTCATACAGAATACAGTATTCCGGATCCAGTAAAAAATACTGATCCGACAAAATAAGCAGCAATCCGTTTTACAGGTCCGTTTAAACGTATATGTATTAGCGTATGTAGTTGTATGAGCCAGTTCACACAGTATTCCGGATCCAGTAATACTATACTAATCCGTTTTATCGGATTGAAACCGCACGAGGCTTTGCACGGGGGTGCGCGGGGTGCGATGTGCTACACACAGCCGCCATTTGCCGGTTTCATTCCTAGAGTAGTGCACGTGTCCAGTGCTATCATAATCATGGCAAGCAAGGCGTTTGAAAAATATGTTGAGCAAGAAGTTTTGATAAATTGTGTTGAAAGTAGACCAGTTCTTTGGGACAAAACACTGGAGATTTATAAAGATAAAATTGCAAAAACCGCAGCTTGGCGCGAAATATGCGGTATTCTAAAGGAGGATTTTGAAGCTATGGAACAAAAAGAAAGACAAGAATTTGGTAAGTATTTATTTTATATTGTAATGGAGACATTGTTTTTTATTTTAAATAGCTTCATTCTGCCAAGAAACTGACCCAGATTCGGACACGAAATAGTTTTCGAATTCCGTTCGAACTGAATTTGCAGTTCGACCACCTCGTAGCGTTTCATCATCAGGTAGGCTATTGAAATGAAATGCTTCAGATTCGGATGTGTTGCCATCCTTTAAGCCCTCTTTTTCCCTTACAAAGTTGTGTAGAACGGTACATGCCTTAACTATCCATATAGCTGTTGTTTTGTTGACGTCTAGAGGCCGGTGGAATACTCTCCACTTATTAGCAAGAATACCAAATGCACATTCAACGTATCGTCTAGCTCTGGTCAAACGATAGTTATATATTCGCTTATTTACGTCTAAATGCGTCCCGCTAAATGGCCTCATTAAATTTTCGTGTAAACCGAAACCTTCATCGCCGATTATGACGTAGGGAACTCTCGTTTCTGAGCCTGTTATTAATGGGCAAGGTTCTGGTATTTGTAAACTGCCATCTAGCATCATTTTCCAAAATGTCGACTCCTTGAATATTGATGAATCGCATTCTTTTCCATACGACCCAATACTAACATATAGAAAACGATAGTCAGAGTCTACGATCGCTAATAATATGATGGAAAAAAAGTCTTTGTAATTTAGGTACATTGAGCCACTTTTTGCTGGTTTTCGAAGTCTGATGTGTTTACCGTCCACTGCTCCTAAACAGTGGGGAAAATTTGCTTTTGTGTCGAATCCATTTGATATATGCTCCCATTCACTCACTGTTGTAGGAAGTCGCATAAACTCGTCATTCAAGTTGTTCCATATGCATCGTGTAACTTCCTTAATAATGTTGCTTATAGTTGACACACCGACACGAAAGACGTAATAAAGTTCTTGAAATGTACACCCAGACGCTGCATACCTAAAAAAAATAAATTAATCAATTACTATATTATTACACATATATTGACTTCCCATACAAAGTAACGTTAGTGACTGTAAGGGTTTAGTTTTAGTTAATGTTGTCTATTACTGATTATGTATATGTCTATGTCTATGTTTCGTAGAGGTACTTCTCTATGGTCAGACTATTAAAGATGGCTTGATGAATAAGTCTTGTTTTATTATAAAACTATAAAATATTATAGTGACCAACAAATTTTGTATGGAAAGTCGAAATTTTTATGAGAGTTTTTAGCAAAGTCGTAAATCAAAACTCATACTTATATATATAGTACATAAATAAAATAAAATTAAACTGAACTGAACTAAATTATAAAATTACCTAATTAAAATAAATTGATTTAAACATTAGTAATACTTTTTTGCTTCCCATTATTTACTGACCGATTAGTTCTTGTACTGTCAATTTGACTTATCCACTGACCAATATGGTAATTAATTACTGACAAGTCTATTCTACCTTCTTATTCGCCTTTCACTTACTAAGCTATTGACAACCATCTTATATTATTATTTACTTGCTTCAGGAAAATATGTTATAAAAAAATGGAATTCGACTAGAGATGCCTGGATACGAACATTGAGTGAGAAAAAGAAATTGAAGAAATCTGGAGCTGCTGCCTCAAATACCAAGCCTTACAAATATCACAATCAAATGTTATTTTTGAAAAAAGTTGTCACCCCAGGTGATACACACGAGAACGTCCCTGCTAATGACAACATCACGGAAACAGTAGAAAGTAATAAAGACAACGAAGATGAACCTGATCAGATTACGGAACAAAGTGGTAGTGACAGACAAAAGGAAAGACAAAATTTAGCCCCGCCGCAACGCAAGGCAATCAAAAGAAATGTGAATGAAGTAGACGCCAAAATGATTGAATACATGAATGATCAGTTAAAAAAAAGTAAAAATGAGTTTGAAGATCCTAATTTATCGTTCTTCAAAGGTATTTTGCCGCAACTGGCTTCACTTAATGGCGATCAAATTTTAGAATTTCAGTCTGGAGTGATAAACCTTTTACAAAATATTAAAAGTAGAAGATATGGTCAGTCAAACTACGAGTGGCCTCCATATTCACAAAGTTCTAGCACTCCTCACTACCACACCCAAGGTTATTTTAGTAGGCCACATCATCTTGACTCTACACCATCAGTAGAAGGTTCGCCATCAGTAGAATCTACATTCAGCCAGGAGTCAGACTTGCCAGATCTGTCTATGTTTTGAAATAAATCTTCATTTTTGTAAACCTTTTTGTCATTTTAAATTTTAATTGATAATAACAAAAATTAAAGTTATTACCTTAAAAATATCGCTAGTTTTACTTCAGGGCACAAGCTTTTCCTCCAGTTTGTGTCTTTCTTTTTTAAATCCTTTTCTAATCGTTTAAGAAGGTCATCAAAAGTAGACGTCGTCATTCGGAAATAAGTAAAAAATTTAGATTCGTCTTCTTTCAGCTGACGCACAACAGCACCACGACAAAATCTTTGCCTTAATAGTGGATGTATCCAATAACGCCGGGGCTTCCTCCGCCGCAGACGACGATAGTACCAATACAACACGACAACGTCCATTCTCGTAGAAAGTAGGCGATACACTGAAGAACGAAAGTCCAGTAGCGTCGGATCTGTTAAAATCGGTCCTGTAAATGCTGTGTGAATACTACCTCCAGTAGCGTCGGATCTGTTAAAATCGGTCCTGTAAATGCTGTGTGAATATTACCTCCAGTAGCGACGGATCAGTTAAAAAGGATCCTGTAAAACGGATGTTCTATGTGTACGCGCCCTAACCCCGACTTTATGGCACCCGCGTTTTTTCCATTCTCCCGGATTGTGATATTTCATAGCTTGTATTTTTTTTGTATGACTATTGAATAACAAGTGTGATACATCATTGGAAAGGTAATTTCTTGTAGAAAATAGTTAAGTATGATGTACTTGCTTTACTCTAACTTCACTGAACAAAAACAACCAAGAAATGTAAACTGCGTTTTTACGTAAGTGGGTATTACTTCAATCAGTGTCATATTTTACTGTACTGGATAAACTTATCAACATAATTTTTACACAGTAGTTACAATATGAACTTAGCTTTCAGATGATAACAATATTTTGAATTTTTGTGAAAAGGTATAGTTGTACTAAATCATTTAATTTCTGTGAAAATTTTTTAACCGTCGCCAAATGTTTCGAGGTAGTTGTACGCCTCTAAATAAATATTTTTGTACTGTGAGGTATGTTGTTTTTTATTTTATCGTTTGTAGATATAACCCCCACACAAATAAAAGTCATAAAATATATATGTCATCCATTTAATTTTTTAAATAATCAAGTTTAAAGTTCACATAATGTCTTTTTCAACAATAGTCAATGTTTACAGCTAAATTTAAAAAAAGATAAACTAAATATTAACAAACACTTGATATGAATAGAAACAGGCATTCATTAGCTTGAACAAAAACACAACTTGAGTGCTGTAGGTAACTTAACGAGTCGACAAAACAGGTTTAACTTATGATAATGTCTAGTAGTAAATAAAAAAATACAACCGACTTCAAAAAAAAACACTACAAAGTAAAAATTAACTTTAATTTCGGAAGTCGGTATTTTTGTTAGTTTCTTCGTATTTTGACACCGACTTCCGAAATTAAAGTTATTTTTTACTTTGTAGTGTTTTTTTTTTGGAAGTCGGTTGTATTTTTTTGTAAAAAGTTTTTTATTTTTCACTTTTTAGTGGTGCCCTACACCTAACAACACCACTCCAAAATCGCAGAAAAGCAAAATACGCAATTTCGATCATCAAAGAATCATCTAAATAGTCAAATTCCAGCTATTTCGATTTAAATTCCAAAGTTCGTAACCGATTTTGATATGATTTAAATGGGACCAATCTGCAAGTATATCCTTTCAGATAAAACAAAAAATTTTCAAATCGGTTCATAATTGTCGGAGATATGAGGTAACAAACATAAAAAAAAAAAAAAAACATACAACCGAATTGATAACCTCCTCCTTTTTGGGAAGTCGGTTAAAAATGGGGAAAACTGTACGTATAGAATATGTGCCAAGGAGACGGTATGAACTTTTATATGCCACTAGTTGACCCACGCAACTTCGTCTGCGTCACATTTTCCATTAATTCTGCGCACCTTTTTGACTTAGCTTAATGATATAGCCTATAGCCTTCCTCGATAAATAGGCTATCTAACACTGAAAGTTCCTGAGATTAGCGTGCTCAACCAAACAAACAAACAAACAAACAAAGTTTTCCTCTTTATAATATTAGTGTAGATAACTCAGAGGTTCTCAGATTTTGTTGTGCAAGGCGTTGCGAACGTTCGACACTCGACTCTCGTGCGCGTACCTGAGAGTTTCTCTGATTTTGTTCAGCAAGGCGTTGTGAACGTTCAGGTGAAGATTCTCCCATACGGCGTATTCTTGCTGCCCGTGCTTGAGAACTATGTTTAGTAAGTTGAGACATGGCTCTCTTTAGGCATTTTCAAATGTTTAAGAAAATGTTAATAGCGTGTAATATTCTAGCTCTGAAAAGAACTGTTGTGTAGCCCTGAAAAGAACTGTTGGTTAGCCCTGAAAAGAACTGTTGGTTAGCCCTGGAAAGAACTGTTGCTTAGCCCTGAAAAGAACTGTTGTTTGGCTTCGAGAAGAACTTTTGCGTAGGTGTAGTTTTTTTAAAGAACGAAATCTAAAGAAAATCGCACGAAAATTATTAGACTTCGCGCACGACCGCTGCGTAGGGAGCCGATGTACTACTTATACTTATCTATGGAGCCGACCTCGCGGCTGAGCCGCGCGGGTACCTTACTCATAGATCTAAACTCCCCTCCGGCACGCGCACCCCCGCCTTGGTGACGTCCACTTCGCAACGGGTCGTGCAGCAGAAATCGTAATATTTAATATTTCGCCATAACTTCAAAACCAAACGTCCGATTCTAATCATTCAAAGACCAAATATTATCTACATAAACTGTACTTAGTGATGAAATACTTTATTTTGATAAGGATTAATAGCATGAGTAAAATAAACGCGTTTAAATGTAGTCCAAAAAAAAATCAAGATTTTTAAATTAAAAAAATGGTTGTTGTGCCTCACTCGACATAGATAGGTATAGTGTGTCGCGGACTTTTTTGTAGATATTTATAAGATCTACAATTAATTAGAACAATGTATGGTTCTATCTTTTATAGTTTAGGCAGCGTACACAAAATAAGTTACTTTTCTGGTTGATTTTTACACCTTGTGTCCGAAAAACCCAAATATCTTACGGAACCCTATTTTTTTCCAAAATAAAATATAGCCTATGTTACTCGTGGATAATGTAGCTTTCGAATGGTGAAAGAATTTTTAAAATCGGTCCAGTAGTTTTTGAGCCTATTCATTACAATCAAACAAACAAACAAACAAAGTTTTCCTCTTTATAATATTAGTGTAGATGACTTTAGATGGGATGTGGAAGGTGGAAAGTCGTATACACAAATTCTCAGATTTTATTCTGTTTTTCTATTGACTAACACCATTTTGGGAAATTCAAAAATGAAATGCAGAAAGCACAACACTTGACAGCTGCCAGAGTTCTTGATACCTACTATTAGAGCTCAACCTCATTCCAATTGAATTCAGAAATAGATTTTTTGTATTTAGAAACTTTTGTTCAATTTCCACAATAAAAATAAAATCAAATTACACAAAACAATAAGTCCAAACAAACAAAAGACAGAGAAACGTACAGAACCGCTTTGACAATAAACTACATAAAATACCGAAATTATAGTCGTTTGAATAACAAAGCCAGAACAATAAAGAATTATAATGATTCTATGTGAATTAAACTTTTTTTCTGGGGTACAATTGGAGGGTATAAGCCATAAACTTGGTGGAAGTTCTTAAAGGGAAACATTCGGAATCAGTACAAAAGCGACTTGATAATAACGCGCAACTCTATTCAGTGTACTGTAATCATCTTCCATTTCCAATTTTTGAAACTTTTTTCATCTTTGTTCACATCTGTTTGGGCGCTTTGGTAGCCATCTTTTGATTCTCGTGACGCTTTCTACTAAGACACTTTGTATACGGAATTACTTTGCAAAATATACGTAAGGCTACTCTCTCTTGTTTGGGGTATAATAGATGTCTATTCAAATAAAACTGATATTTCAAATAAATTCAAAATGGATGTCTCTTGCAAGTCAGGTAGGGGGGGGGGGCGCATAGGCGCTAGACAAAGTGATGTATGTATGTATGTAATGTATGTAAATCGGGCTGGTTTCCGCAACTCCACGACTAAGCGCGTATTTTGCGTGTAGGTGGGACAAATGTGTCATTCGATCCACCCCAGCTCCCCGAGGAAGGCCAGCAACGCCTTGGTGTTACCAACTATTTCACAGAGGGTACCTGGGTTACCGAAGTACTTGGCCCTGTAATCCGCGACTACCGGGCAGTTTAGAAGCAGATGTGCTGCTGTCTCATCCTCCTCCATACAGGCTCTGCACAGTGGGCTGTCAGTGGCTCCTATAGCATAGAGGTGTTTATTAAAAGACCCGTGGCCAGTTGTTACGGCTGTGACTGAGCGCAACTGTTGTTTTGTTAGTCTTAGGGCTTGTTTTGTGAAACGGCCATCAATAGAGGGAAGTGCCTCTTTGGCCTGCCTACACTCACCATGGTCAGCCCATAGCTTGTGATGTTTGTCTCTGGTGCGTTTCCTTACCAGATTGCGAAGGTGCCCGAAAGGCAGCGGCACGATGGGCTCGGGACCAATTGGTGTCATACTCGAACCCCTTCTGGCAAGCTCGTCCGCTGCATCGTTGCCTCGGGATTCGCTGTGTCCTTTGATCCATTGAATGGTTACTTTGTTGTGCCTACCAACCTGGTTGAGACGCTGGTGACACTCGAGAATCAGCCCAGAGTTAACTGTGTGGCTGTTCAGAGCTTGCAGGACGGCCATGCTGTCCGAAAGTATACGTATTGGATGATCCTTAACTTCCCTGGTTAGGATGGCTGATGCCGCCAGAGAAATGCCCATGCATTCAGCTTGGAACACTGTGTTGTGGACCCCCAATGGTGCGGCTATATGGATATTGAGATCCTCTGAGAAGATTCCCGCCCCAGTGCCAGTACCTGTTTTTGATCCATCGGTAAAGATCCGCAGCTCTGCAGGGCTTAGACCCTCGCAGCGATGATCCTCATACAGTTGGATTTTGTATTTTTTATCAAAGATAAATTGCTTGGGTACCCGGTCATTTAGTGCTGTTGTTAAGGGGAGATCATTATTGAGCTCCTTGAGCAGAACGGTGTGTCGTGTTTCTCTCTTACCCCAGAGATCCAGTGTTTTAAGGCGCAGTGCTGCCATCGTCGCTTCCTGTTGTATAAACAAGTGTAGCGGGGGCAGTCCCAGCATGGCTTCCAGCGCCGAAGTCGGAGTGGTCCTCATGCAGCCCGTCGTCGCCATGCAGGCTAGCCTTTGCATGTGTTGTAGCTTGTTTATAGCTGTAACTAGCTTTGCACGTGGCCACCACACAATAGCCCCGTAAGCAATCATAGGCCGAATTACAGCGCTATACAACCATAGTATTATTTTGGGAGATAGGCCCCACCTCTTCCCTATCATTTTCCTGCATTGCCAGAAGGTGATGCAAGCCCTGTTTAGTTTGTAGTCTAGATGAGAGCTCCAGTTTAATTTACTATCTAGTATAATGCCTAGATACTTTACCTCGTTAGACAACTGGAGTTCTGTGTTAAAGAGCTTAGGTAGCCGGTAGTGGCCTAGTGCTCGCTTTTGAGTAAACATGACTAGTTCAGTCTTCGTGGGGTTAACTGACAGATCATATTCTTCGCACCATCTTTCCACGATACGTAGTGCTTGTTGAGTGAGGTTGCAGATCGTTCCAGTTACCTTACCTGGCACGAGGATTGCGAGGTCGTCTGCATACCCTATAGTGTAATAACGAAGCGCGTTGAGTTTGGTGATTAGGTCGTTAATCACCAGGTTCCACAGAAGAGGGGAGATCACTCCTCCCTGCGGGCAGCCTCTGGCTATCAAGGCCAGCTGCTGCTCTTCCTCAAGGCGAACTACCCGTTTGCTTAACATATTAGTAATCCAGTCAGTTAGTACCTGCTCTACACCGTGTCTGGAGAGTGCGGCTCTAATGCTGGAAAAGTTTGTCTTGTCGAAGGCTCCTTCGATGTCTATAAAAGTGCCCAAGCAGGACCCTTTCTGGTGAATCGCTTCCTCAATCTGGCTAACCACCAGATGAAGAGCTGACTCTGTCGACTTACCCGAGCTGTATGCGTGTTGGTTACCATGCAGTGGTATTGCTTTTAAAGCGCCATCTCGTAGCTCCCTTTCACACAGTCTTTCCATTGTCTTCAGCAAAAACGAGGTAAGACTTATAGGTCGATAGGATTTGGCGCTTGTGTAATCACTTTTACCTGGCTTCGGAATGAATATGACTTTCACTTCCCTCCATCCTTTAGGAACGTATCTAAAGGCCAGGCACGCTCGCATTAAGGGTACCAGTCTTGTAGCAACGGCGGTACCTCCCCACTGTAGTAAGGCTGGAAGCACACCATCGGGACCTGGTGCCTTAAAAGGTTGGAAGCTTTTGATGGCCCACTGAAGTTTTTCCAGTGTAATCATCTTCTTTGCATAAAGCCAGTCATGTTCTGATGGCGTTTGGATAGCGTCGTGCCATTCATTTACCTGTGCGAATACGCTCCCTGGGAAGTGAGTCTCAACTAGGAGGCGTTTCGCTTCTTCAGGTGTCGTGGTCAGCGTGTTATCGGGTTTCCGGAGTGTGGCGACCTCAGGTGTGTCCTGTTTCGCCAATATTTTCCTTACCCTGTTTGCTTGTTGGCATGATTCAATGCTACCACAGAATTTACGCCACCCTGTAGTTCTTCTGAATCTGATGCATTTCTTGTAGCTGGTTTTGGCCGCGTAATAAGCGTCCCAGTCCTCATCACTACATGTGTTCATGGCTCTGTTAAGAGTCTTCCTTACCTTACCACGTTTGCGCTCCAGATCCGCGCCCCACCACTGTTGTTTACCTGGTGTGTCGCGCGGAATCGTTTCCGGGCAGGCTATGTGGTAGCTGTTTATCAGCGATTCGGTGACTTGTTGAACTTGCGTGTCGATCTGTGCCGTGTCCGCAAGAGACTCCGGATCGTCGTGTGTGGCAAGCCTTAAGGTGAGGTTGCGTGTGTATAGCGCTCTATCCGTATTGCGCGGATTTCGCCTAGGTTGTTTAAGTTGTATACAGACCTGGATGTCGAAGCGGATCCATCTGTGGTCTGAGCAGGAAGCCTCATTTGAGACCTGCCACCCGGTGATGAGTTCCGCTGCTCCCTCCGTTGCCAGAGTGAGGTCTATGATTGTACGACTGCGTCTGGTTACGAAAGTTGGTTCCGAACCTGTGTTTAGTAGGGATAGGTTAGTTGTGAACAAATAGTCAACTAATGCCTTACCCCTTTCATTCTGCGTCTCCATCCCCCACAGTGGATGGTGTGCGTTTGCGTCGGTCCCGATTACCACCTCCTCTCCGCTGCCTTCGCAGTGTGTGATGAGGCGGTCAAGATTGTGTGGGGGCGGTTCTTCCGCCTCAGGCATATACACCGAGGCGAAAACGACGGCCATCCCTGTGGCTCCACGCTGTATATTCAGCCTAGCTGCAGAGACATCTCTGCAACAGAAGTCGCTTAAGAGCTGTGCTTTAAGGTTACCTGTGACATAGATGCACGATCTAGGGTGATCATGGTCTGTAGTAACAAGGAGCTTACCACCGAGATTGGATAGTCCTCGTATTTGGCCTCCCCTAATCCACGGCTCCTGGATCAGGGCTATGGCCGTGTGTTGGACCTCCAGCCACTTGCGGAGCTGAGCCGTCGCGGTCTGACTGTGGTGGAGGTTAGCCTGCACGACTTTACAGGCCGACGAAAGGGACGCCATCGCAGGCGAGACCCTCCTCGTCACCCTCCAGTCGCAGCCCGGCAAACAGGTCGCCCTCGTCGAAGCCGTCCTCCCTCAGGTCCGAAGCCGGGGACAACATTGCGTCGTCCAGCTCCCCCCCCGATGAAGGGACGGCGTCCACGGTGACGGCAGGGGCGGCCGACCCCGCTGCTCCAGCAGGTTCAGCCACAGTTGCCTCCGGGTTGTTTGGCGGGGAAATGGTCTCCCTTGTCTCTGCCAGCAGCTGCTTCGTTACCGGGTCCCACCCCCGAGGGACGTCGACAAACCGCCCGGTCGGACCCTGGAACTTGACGTACACCGATCCCAAGCCAATTGAAAGTCGGCGATCGGCGCACATCAGGGTCGGAACCTGGTCCTCGGGGATACCCAGCACCACGAACCAGCATGCCTTCTGCTTCTCCGCGTGCAGCACTACCCACCTCTTCACGTCGATCCAGTGATTCTGGTAGCAGAGGGCTCGTCCAATGTAGGTCGAGTCCTCGTAGACTCCCTGGTCGTCGGGGATGGCGATGCCGCACCGGACCCGCTTCTGGATCTCCGACTGGCTCTTGACGACTAGCGAGGTGCTAGCCGGGAGAGCCAGGTTGGAGACTGTCTTCTTCAGCCAGGCCAAAGTGTGGTCATTTCCGCACCACAGCTTGAGGACTCCACCGGCGAACAGCGGCTTCGCGTTGAAGGTCGGCCCTGGTGTGTCCTGCATAGCGGAGCAGGCCTCGCTGATTATCTGCTTGTGGATAGCAGCGAGGATCTGGTCCGATACTCCCTGACTGATGATGCCCCTCTGGTCGCAGGTGATCGCGACGTTCAGGGACGCACTGGCAGCTTGGGCGTAGCTTCTATTTACAACCCGCTGGGACTGGTCAAGCCGCGGCCGCTTATGCTCTCCACGAGGCGATATCGTCTCGTTGAGGGCCCGCTTGGCCACAGCCTGATCGTTCCCATCGGGTTGCTGTGTCGTGGTTACCACCTCAGCCGGACCTCCTGCGGATTTAGATGGCGGTTCACTGGGTGATGGACGGCTAGTGCCGGCCACAGCCTGCGACCGCTTCCCTTCAGAGAAGTTCAGCTTACCTGGCTTGATCGGTTTAACCGAGCTGGTGGCAGCAACCTGCTTGTTTTGCGAGGCCTTTTGTCCTCGTATGCTTCTGTCGCGCCGCTCCTTACGCGTCAGCCACTCCTTCCTCTTACCCTGGTCTGCGGGAGCTGCTGGGCCTGAAGGGCCCGAACAAGAGCAGGAGCATTGGGCTTGTTGAGTTGATTTTTTACCCTTGCCCTTACCTTTACCCTTGCGGGTATGTACCTGCCAGGCGCTCGAGAAAACATCATCGATGCCGCCTGTCGCAACTAGGGATGTGGCTTGTGGAGCCACAGGAGGAGGAGGGGGATGTTTGGGAAGGCTACTTCCGGCAGATGTATTAGCCGTCTCCGTTTTCGCCTTTGTTTTCGAAGGAACGGTACTGGTCCCATGCAGCGCCGTCTTCCTTTGCTTATTTTGGGACTTTTTGGTCTTAGCTGCGGTTTTCGCCACAACCGGACCGATACCCGCGCTGGCGCCCACGGCCTGAACCGCAGGACATCCAGGGGCAAGCGAGACACCTGGGGCATCTCGCTTAGGAGCTTTGCCAGCTTTCGCCGACTCCACTCCTGCGGTGTTTTTAGTTGGCATCATTCCGTCCATACTAAAAGATCAAACACTTCATCTTCCTGGCTCCCACCCTCCATGGAACCCGCACCTGGGAACGTCGCACTGAGTGCGAACGTTAGGATTCCCAGGAAGATATAGGTGCGCAAGGCTGGTTTACAGCGCGACATCGGGTGCTCGCTTGGGTTGGCAACTAAACAACCCTCACTTACACCGTCAGCATGGCCTTCACCTACTGCTTCAGCCGCCCGAGGGCGACCTCAGCAGACCCCACGCACCTCGCCCGTGGCCCTCTGACGGGACACCGTGGCCATTTCCCTACCCCTGGCTAGAGGGTAGGGCCACCGTTTCGCTTGAAATCCAGACCAAAGGGGGCGTGTTGCCTCACGGACACATTACCGCCAGTGCCGATCGGCTCAACCCCCCAGGACTCCTTCATCCCCGCTTACGGCGCTCGACTGCGCAGGTCCTAGCGCAGGTGACTAAGCTCTCCTACTCGCCGTCAGCTGAGTTTAGTGACGACCGAGCCCGTAACCACTTCGTCACTGAAGGGTCACAGTTAGGAGGGGAATTGGGATGGGTCATGACGGGAAAGAGGGTTTAGAGGAATATGGGATGAGGATCGAGTGGTTAGCCCGCCACTCTACGGGACGCCCGGTGGTTTTAGTTACGTCTATTTCATAAGGAATTAGACCAATAACGGGGTGGCAACCTCGAGAAGGAATGACCACCGGACTTGCCTTGAGGATCTACACGACTGTTGCGCTCCCCCTCAAGACCACGCCACCTTTCCGCCTCTGAAGGAGACGGGAAGGTAGGCCTGCATCTATACTACCAAGCAAAGCAAAGCAAAGCGTGTCGTTGTGCAACCGTAAAAGCATACATACAGACCCCCCCCCAAGACAAAGTGATATAATAATGCTATTTTTTCAAATTTTTATGCTAAGTCCGCAATCGTATGTCAGTTGCAATTTGTCAAAAATGTAAGTAAATTGAGGTTTTGAGAGATTGCGATAAGAATTGGTAATAGAATTGGCCCTAATAGCAGCGATAGCAATTTTATTTTTGTTGAACTGAGAAAAATGTATGAGCTTGACTTGTGCTATATGTTATGTATGTAACGTGATGAATCCGTAAAATGTTGACATTTCTATAATTGTTGTCTTTTATCGAAAAAAATGTTGCTGCGCTGGTGAAATGTCACTTTGTCTAGAGCCTATGATCAGTTCACGATCATAATACGGTGTTTGCAGGCAGGAGAACTAAGCCTAAAAAACACATACAATCTAGGTAAGATATTCTCATAATAATCTGCCGTCTTATAAATTCGTCTTTAGAGACATCCTGGCAATGTTCTTGACACATTGACGGCTCCGTCTCGTGATGACTACAATGTAACTTAACGTAATGACAAGCAATCAGGTTACTTCATAACACAATAGCTGGTAGCAACACCGTGGCCGAAGTTTAATAGATTTTGTTCTTGAACTGGCAAGCATGAAAAGCGAGAATCGCTTCCCTTGTGTTCTCAACGAATTCAAAACAGATTTCAAGGGAATTGTTACATTTTTAATTGATTTCTTCAAAAAGGAGGAGCTTCTGTGTTCAGCTGTATGTTAGCATACAAAATAATCGACTCCTTAGTTTATTTAATTTATTGGTTGCAACACTGTTATTTTTAGTACCGAATACATTTTTTATTTATGGCAACCCATAGTGCACTGTAGGTAATATAATGACGCGTTGCGTTTGAATCGCCCCTATTCAACGTTGAGCTACAGACGACAAAGGAGGTCTCGAGTCACAATTTGAGCTTGTAACACATCAGTCGGTAATAAATGTGGTTAGACAAGTATTCCTGTGAGTGATTTCTTTCAATTCAGAAGTGTGCTACAGTGTATCTACGTGCCTGATGTTGCGGTATCCTGGACAAAGGACATTTTGAGGTCAGAGATCAATGCATTACTTCCTTTTCTGTGATTTGGTGGCAAACGTGTTGCGATTATAAACCGTGTCTGATTTAAACGGCAAACAAAGAAATAAGAATCAAGTATTTAAAACAATAACAATTAACAGTGATCATTGGGAAATAGGAACGTGTCAATTTGAAAAGATTTAATTTTAATACAGACGATTGTGTTCAGTAATTGATTTATAATTATAGTGAGGGTACCCTGTGTACCTGATTACGTAATAAAATAGCGATGGTTTCTACTTCGTTTTAACCCTTATTGATACAAATCGAATAGTTGCTGATAGAAGTGATTACATTATTTGAATAACGAGATCGTGTCTGCGTGTTTTCAGTTCTTTATACGTACTGTAATATTGCTTAAAGTAATTAGTTGCTGTATTTAAATTTATATAACTTTATTTTGAATCACTCAAAATCGTTTAACGTGCTAATGGGTAATTCTAAGCGAAGACGGCGTGACTCAAGTAGCGATAGCTTGTCTACAAATTCTAGCGACAGTGATAATCACCACCGTAAGTTGCGGCATAGTAAAAGGCGTCGTGATAAAAAGCAAAGTAGTGGTCATAGGCATAGTAAGAGAAATAGGAAACAAACACGTTCAAAACGTCATAGTCCTGATCGGGAGTCTACAAAAACTCCGCCGTTAAGTACTTCAACACAATTACGTGCAGCCACTAATCAGACTAGGGCTGATTTAAACAATATTCCATTCACTGTATGTAACAATAATTCTATAGGTAATTCAGAGCCGCTAGCAGCTTCTAACTTTTGGGCTCAAAATAATTTTCCTGTTGCGTTTAGTGTGGTACCTGAATTTGACCCAAGTGATAACAGTCAAACAATTGAAAACTGGATTAACAAGGTCAGTGAATGTGCGCAGATTTACTCTTGGAATGATCGTCAAATATGTCACTATGCACTTCCAAAATTAAGTGGTTTAGCCAAGAAATGGTACCAGGGTTTACCCTCGGTGCTATTTAGTTGGACCGAGTGGATTCAAAAATTAAAACACGCTTTTCCTTCAAACGAAAATTATGGAGATCTGTTGACGTCAATGTTAAAGATTAGATGTAAGTTTGGTCAGTCATTAGAACATTATTATTATGACAAAATGACACTAATAAATAAATGCGAAATAACCGGTATTAAGGCAGTTGGCTGTCTCATTCATGGTATTGATGACAAATTTGTACGAATGGGAGCAGGAGCTTGTATGTTTAATGAACCGGAACAAATTCTGAATTATTTACGCACAATATCCCAACATGAAAACCCTAACTTTCGTAACCGTAATGATGCGCCAGCGAAAACGTCTAATAGATTATCAAGTGAACAAACACAAACAATTGGAGCTAATAACAACGTTCGATGTTTTAACTGCAATGAAGTAGGACACATAAGTTTAAAATGTAACAAGCCCATCAAACGATGTAACTTTTGTTTAAAATTAGGACATGACACTAAAGACTGCCGTAAAAGAAATACTAATAACCGTGACGATTTAAATAAAGTTAATACTGCGACAGACCAAAATAAAAATATCTTGTGTATTACTAATAGTGAATCTACGAACTCAAAGTATTACAAAGATGTTAAAATAATAACGTCATCTTGCGTAAGGGATACGTAGATCTCGGTAGTAAATGTACTCTTATACGAGAATCGAATGCAAAAATATTAGTCGATGTTTGGTACTTCGATAATTTGCCCATTTTACAGGGATTTGGAAATGCCGCTGTAAAGCCAATAGGAAAGTTTATAGCTATTATAGAGATTGACTCAGTTAGAGCTGAAGCTGAATTTCTTGTCGTACATGACCATTATCTACAGACGTCAATTTTAGTTGGTCAATCGTTTACGGAAAAACCAAATGTCATTCTTTTAAAAACAACAGATGATTTAATATTTATGCATACACCAGACTTTGATAACAATGTTAACAATACTATTAAAGTATACGCGGATCGTAACCAAGTTATAAGAGCAAAAACTGTAATGCCAATAGATGCTTTCACTAATGATACTTACTCTGGCAGTTTGTTGGTACAATATAGCCTTCGCATTTTGTCGCGTAATGAATATGCTGTTTTGCCTGGTCTCTTTGAGTTTAAAGGGGGTAAAGGATATATAATGCTAGCAAATTTATCAACAAATTATTTAAACGTTAATAAAGGAACTTTATTAGTTCGGGGTCAACAATATCAAGAAATAAATAGGGAATATATAGGTTTAACAACGGAAACTAGGAATTATAAAGATTTACCTTTATCCGATAAAAAAAATAGTACAGAAGTGACCGAAGAACAAAAACAGAAATTAATCGATTTATTAAAAAAGTACAGGGATTGTTTTGCAATGAATTTAGCGGAGTTAGGTAAAACTAATCTAGCAAAAATGGAAATTACACTTACAGATAATAGACCAGTCGTATACAATCCATATAGAATATCACACAGTGAGCGTGACCATTTAAATACAATTATAGAGGAATTATTAGAGAATGGTATAATTCGCGAAAGCTCTTCAGATTATTCAAGTCCTGTTGTCCTAGTGAGTAAGAAGAATGGGGATAAGCGGCTATGTATTGACTATAGATTTCTAAATAGAAAAAACTTTAAAGGATAAATATCCGTTACCCCGCATCGAAGATCAATTAGATAGGTTGGGGGGCAACAAGTTCTTCATAAGCCTTGACCTTACTTCAGGCTACTATCAAGTACCGATGAGTGAGGCCAGTAAGCGATTTACTGCGTTCGTGACGCCGGATGGCTTATATGAGTTTGAAAGAATGCCTTTTGGAATAGCTAATGCACCTAGTTTTTTCCAAAGGACGATTAACTGTATGCTTAAGGGAAAACAAAATTTAGCGTTGGCTTATATGGATGATCTATTAGTAACAGCACGTTCAATTGAAGAGGGTTTAGATAAGCTGGAAAAGGTTTTTCAATTATTGAGATCTGCACATCTTACACTTAATCTTAAGAAGTGCGATTTCTTTCAGACTCGTATAAACTACATAGGCTACGAAATTAGTTCGGATGGCATTCGACCCGGGGCAGCAAAAATTCAAGCCGTAGTCGATTTTCCAGTCCCTAAAAACGTTCACGAGGTTCGACAGTTTGTTGGCCTCACTAGTTATTTCAGACGGTTTATTCAAAATTATTCTACGTTAGCGAAACCCCTAACAATTCTTACTAAGAAAAACGTTCCCTGGTGTCCCGCTTGGCCGCGGGCGGCATGAGTCACGTGATGACGTCGACTGCGCGCGGGTTCGAGAACAAAGCGCGGGAGCCGCGCGCCGGATGGCGGCGTTAGAGAAGTTCATAGCAAAAGTAAAAATTTCAAGAAGCTTCCGCTACAGAACACAATAACAATGCTTGCATGATTAACTGACATTGAGCGTCATTTATGATTTACCATCTACCCACATAACAAAATATATTGTAATTTTAGTTTAAATATATTCTGCGCAACTGACATAAAGATGCAACTCTTGAAACGGTTAATTGACGATATTAAATATTTGGCTTATTTTATTATGCCGAAAATGTGTTTTACCAACTTACTGAAATATATAATTGATAAAATTACTAGCGGTTATTAAAGTTATTGTTTAAACGTTCACTTGCCAAATGTTAGGTTTGCGTTACAATTATTTGTGAAGAGTATTTGCTAAGTAATGATTTGGCAACTGAAAATATGCGGATTTTTTTTCGATGAAACAAGGATAACCCATGTAAAACCACTTGCCTACAAATTTCAATAGAACAATCTATTCTCTTCTATACTAATAACATTTTATAGGTAATCTCTGAATCTACAGAACCGATTTTGAAAATTGTTTTACCAATAGAAAAATACCGCCCAACGAAGTGGCCACGGGTAAGCTAAAATCACATAAAATTTGTATAAATCTCTACCACAAATTTTAGGGGTTAATTTTTATGGTTATTTGTTATTCCTAAAAAAATATGTGTTAACATAATTGTGCGTAAATAAATGTACCTATACTTTAGAATGTGAAGCTTAATCATTATTCTGATTAGATAAATATGCTTAAACGAATTATGCGTTAGCTGTTATGCGTAAATAACATGACTGGACTGACTGGTAGAGAATGCATTGTTGCATTAAGTGTAATGCTATGTAACACTATTGTGCATAAAGTTTAAATAAATAAATAAATGAAATATAATTAGTAGAAACAAAAGTAGGTATGCCAAGACATATTAGGTCTTAAAACGTTAAGCAAATGGATAGGGATCCTACATGAAAGAAATCACTCACAGGAATACTTGTCTAACCACATTTATTACCGACTGATGTGTTACAAGCTCAAATTGTGACTCGAGACCTCCTTTGTCGTCTGTAGCTCAACGTTGAATAGGGGTGATTCAAACGCAACGCGCCATTATATTACCTACAGTGCACTATGGGTTGCCATAAATAAAAAATGTATTCGGTACTAAAAATAACAGTGTTGCAACCAATAAATTAAATAAACTAAGGAGTCGATTATTTTGTATGCTAACATTCGGCTAATCCTGACGACAAATGCGGCCTCGCGTTTAACAAAGAATTATACAGAGAGGAAAAATACATCATAGAAAATTACTATTATGAGACCCATTAAACAACTACTTATTCACTCTACATTGACTACAAGCACTCTCACCTGTATCAACTCACTCTTAAACTAAACATCGAGTACAAGCACTCTCACTTGTACCGACTCACTCTTATAACTAAACATCGAGTACAAGCACCCTCACTTGTACCGACTCACTCTTATAACTGAACATCAAGTACAAGCACTCTCACTTGTACCGACTCACTCTTTAATTAATTATCGACTACAATCATCATTGTATCAACTCACTAATCATAACTAACATAATTTCTCATCATCATTATCATCACTTTCTCTGTCTACTTGCTACAACAAAGTGTATTTATAACAAATCAACTCAATTATCAAGTAGGTACAAGCACTCTCACTTGTACCGAGTCACTCTTGTAATTATACATCAACAACAATCACGCTGTGTCAACTCACTAATCATAGCTAACATAATTTTTCATTCTCATCACTTTGTCTACTTGCTACAAGTAACTATATCCATACAAGTCAACTCACTTCAATTAATTCTTAAATAATATACCTTTTTCTCACTTAAGCATTTAATAATATTGCTTCAAATAAAATGATAATTAATGGTATAATTCTCTCATTAAATGTAAATTATATCTGCTTATTTTTCCAAAATTCACATTTACTTTACAAGTGACACATGACATCTATATACGTCATCTATAAACGCATCATAATCATAATTGTTACATTCATTATTATCTCTATTCTATTATTACTTTGGCAAACAATGACTCCTATTCTGTATCACTCGAAATCACATCATGATTAAAAACAAGCCACGGGTGTATCTTGTCAACGGCATACACTGACCTATAAGGTTTAGAACCTTCCTTCCTAGTTATAGGAGTGTCTTCTATTTCATAGCGATCATTACCTATAACTTTAGAAATTCTGTATGGTCCTACACATTTTGGTATTAATTTGCGACTGTGTCCAGGGTCTGTACGAATATCTTTTTCGACACGGACTAAATCGCCTACTTTATATTCAGTGGGTTTTTTATGCGATTTATCAAAACGCTCCTTCTGAACTTGCTGATCAATTTGAATCCGCAAGTCAGCATCTGATCTAATTTCGTCACGATCTAAAGGCGTATGGGATTCTGAGACAAGCGAATTCATGAAACCATCCGAAACGCCTGTGGTTTGAACACCAAATAACATTTCAGAAGGAGTACGACCTGTAGATTTATTTAAAGTATTATTCAAAGACCACTGAATTTGAGGTATAGACAAATCCCATTCATTTTCTTGTTTATTGTAATTAGCGGCCGTTATTGCATCAACAATAGTCCGATTGTACCTTGCAACTTGGCCATTGGCCCTAGGAGAGGCAACCGCATTTAGAATATGTTTAACACCTCTCTTATTTATAAAGTCTGTAAACTCTTTGCTCGTAAAACTAGTGCCACGGTCTGATTTAAGACGACGTGGTACTCCAAATAGCGAGAAATATTCATTAAAAACCTGAACACTGGTACTACTTTTGACATTTTTAACTGGCTTTATATAAATAAATTTTGTGAAGGCATCAATGATCACTAAAATGTGACAATTTTTCTTTTTACTTATAGGAAAGGGACCACAGTGATCAGTATGAAGCGTATCAAATGGTTTATTAATTTTTGGAATCGGATGAAGCTCCCCCTCTTTAGCCCCAGCTGGTAATTTATTATGGGCACAGTTTAAGCAAGAATTACAATACTTTTTAATAAAACGTCTCATCTTTTTGAACCAGTAAATCTGATTAATTCGATTGTAGGTTTTATCAAATCAAAGTGGCCGACATCGTCGTGATTCATACGAACTATTTGCCACCTAACTGATTTTGGAACTACCCACTTTAAATTGACCACGTTGTCTTGATCTATAGTTACCCTGTACAAACGACCATTTTAAACAGTATAGTTATTATGAATCTCGACTATGTCTTTTGTCTGTGGATCGTTTAGAATATTAATTATCCTTTGTATCTCTGAGTCTTGTTCCTGCACTGTGCGCAGCCATGCATCGTCATCTATTGCTAAAACGTCAACCACTTCGTCCCGGGGTTCAGAATTACCTGGGTTGCGGGACAGTGCATCAACATGACTCATCTTGTTACCATCGCGATGTTCTACCGTAATATCATACTCCTGCATTAACATGTACCAACGCGCAATTCTTGGTATTAAGTCCTTTTTAGTCATAGTGCTGCGTATTGCGGCACAATCGGTGACCACTTTGAACGGTTTACCCAAAACAAACTCAAAATTCAAAAAAATTCAAAATTCAAGCATTTATTTCAATTAAACCATTTACAGGC
The DNA here is from genome assembly GCA_963859965.1 of Ceramica pisi. Lineage (NCBI taxonomy): Eukaryota > Metazoa > Arthropoda > Insecta > Lepidoptera > Noctuidae > Ceramica > Ceramica pisi. Next base: position 5,676,146 of record OY982530.1, read on the forward strand.
ACTTTTGAATTGTCAAGGTCGGTCGGTCCAAAAAGTTGAAGCTATTTGCACGTTCCAAAGCGTAGATCTCTATGGAGAAGAACGTGCAAGAAACTCCACGGACACTCTTTTAAAAATAATATTTTTTTTACAAAGATTTATTTACATCGGGTTGGCATTATACATACATGTGAGAACGATGTAAAAGACGAGCAGGATAAAAGCGTCCGGAATAAAAGAGGAACAATTCAAAGAAATAATTAAAATTAACCATGGCAGCTAAGAAATGACCAGTCCCGACTGACGGCGCCCGTTCACGAACATGACGCATGCGCCAGCACCATTCGGCTCAACCATTTTGAAGGGAGCCAAATGATCCAACGCATACGCCACCATCAGCTAGACTTTTGAGTGAGCATGACACTCCCAACCGCCAGGGTACATTCAAGTCAAAAACATACCTAAAACTGATAATTAAAGTTAAAGGTACACAGTACTCACACATGTGCTGTTAATGGCTGAAATTATACAATGCTTAGTAAGTTGATTCTAACAATGCAAATTTTTCTTACAATCTTCAGGCTGTCCAACAATGTTTCCGAACTATTTACAGATTAGTTTGGGCTCCCTAGTGGCTGTGGAGCAGGACCAGCATTCAGCCAAGCATTTTTATCTTCAATATAATCCCCCAACTTATAATATGCTTGCCTGCATAGTGTGCGTTTAATACAAGACTTGAATTTCGTCTCATTTAGTTCTAATATATGGGGAGGTATCTTATTATAACATTTTAAACAGTACCCCATGAAAGATGAGGCTACTTTAGCCAGTCTGAAGCCTGGTTGAACTAACTGGTCCCTATTTCTAGTACCATAATTATGTCTCTCGCCTCTTTTACTAAAAAGATGTAAATTCTTTCTGACATACATGATGTTTTCGTAAATGTATTGACAAGGTACCGTCATGATGTTAATATTCTTAAACAGTTCCCTGAGAGAATCGCGCCGGCGGAGATTATATATCGCTTTGATGGCTCTTTTCTGCAGAATAAAAATAGACTCGATGTCTGCAGCCCGTCCCCATAGTAAAATACCGTAAGACATGATACTGTGAAAGTAACTAAAATATACCAGTCTCGCGGTATCGACATCCGTTAGTTGGCGGATTTTTCTAACAGCATATGCTGCTGAACTTAGCCGTCCGGAAAGAGATGTTATATGAGGGCCCCATTGTAGCCTGGGGTCAAGCGTAATTCCCAGGAAAACCGTTTTATCGACGAATTCTAGTTTTTCCTTGTTCAATAATATGTCACAATCACTGCTTTTGACATTAGGTAAGGCAAATCTTATGCACTTTGTTTTCTTTTCATTTAGAACTAAATTATTCGCCGTGAACCAATTTTGGACTTGCATTAGGGCATTATTTATGTCATTAACATTGTTCGTCCTTCTATTTATCTTAAAAATTAAAGAGGTATCGTCAGCAAACAACACCATATCAAGATTTTGTTGCAATAAATAAGGTAAATCATTAATATAAACCAAAAATAAGAAAGGACCCAAAATAGAGCCTTGGGGGACGCCCATTTTTACGTTTAATCCCGACGAATTGACACCGTTTATGTGAACTAATTGCTGTCTATCATTTAAATAAGATTTGACTAAGTTTAACGCTGTTTTGCCTAGTCCGTAATGCCCGAGCTTCAGGAGTAATGTATCGTGATCAACACAATCAAACGCCTTAGAGAGATCACAAAAGACACCTATGGCATCCTGTGCGTCCTCCCACGCATTAAAGATATGCTTTAGTAAGGTGACACCAGCGTCCGTTGTACAACGTCCTTTGGTGAAACCATACTGTTTATCATGTAAGATGTTATTCGTGTTAAAATGACTGAGCATCTGATTTAGCATTACTTTTTCAAATACCTTACTAAACACTGGCAACACGGACACTGGTCTATAATTATTGGTGTCTTTACTATCCCCAGATTTAAAAAGTGGTATCACTTTACTGAATTTCATCAGGTCCGGAAAGACTCCTTGATCGACACACAAATTAAATATTAAAGCTAAGTACGGCGCTACAGTCTCGATAATTGAGGTACAAACCTTGATAGACAATCCCCATAGATCTTCGGTCAATTTAATTTTGATTTGTTTAAAAGCTTTTATTACTACTATGGGGTTTATATGTTTAAAATTAAATTCAGTCGCGCAGGCTGATACGTTTGCCTGTAATAAATCAAAAGCAAGCGAAGGCGAGGAATTTAAGGCTTCAGTAGTTTTAACAGGGATACTTGTAAAGAAATTTACAAATTCTTGAGCAACTTCTTTGTTATCGCTAATAAGTCCGTGAGGCGTCTGCAATCTGTAATCAGTGTTATGTTTTTTGTTCCTATTTGTTTCATTATTTATAATTTTCCAAACCGTTTTTATTTTATTGTCTGCTGTTTTTACCTTATTGCTTATGTATAAAGCCTTAGCTACCTTACAAGTATTTTTATAAATTTTGGAGTAGGTAGATACATACTTATTAAAAGTTTCAGTGTTAATAAAAGGCTTAAGGCCATACAACTCATAAAGTCTATCCCTACTTTTTCTGAGTCCTTTAGTTGCCCAGTCACTAAATAAAAACTTAGGGCAGATAGTTTTAGTTTTATTTTTAAAAGTATTATTGAATTCTGTTTGGACTAAAGAAAAAAAATCTGTATATAAAATATTAGCACTGTTCACTGTACAGTTCCAATCACTTAACTTCCCAATTAAAGTACGGTTAAATTTATTTAAATTACCGGATGTTATTGGTCTGGTTTGTATTTGCACTTTTTGAATTGGTATTTTGGACTCAAAAGATACCAGTAGCCCGCTGTGATCAGAAGGGAGGTAATTTACAATGGCTTTCTGTAAGTAGTCGCCAGAACAAAAAACATTATCAATACATGTAGCAGTAGTTGTAGTTGTACGGGTTGGTTCTATGAACACATTAGACAAATTGAACGATTTAAAAAGATTTAATAATCTACAGCTATCTGAATTGTTTTCTAAAATATTTATATTAAAGTCTCCACAGATAATTACTAATTTATTACCAGTCGCAAGTTTTGCCAATACATCTTCCATCACTGACTCAAATATAGAGTAGTTCAGATAATTAGGGGGTCTGTAAACGCACACTATGACATGCTTATCTAGCTCAACACAGGATAGTTCAATGTTATGTTCAACAGACAAGTTAACTATGTCTTTACGAGTTTTAAATTGAATACACTTTTTGATTAAAATTAGTGAGCCCCCACGTAACATTGAGTTTCGGTTAAAAGAACTTCCCACACTATAATTCTCGTAATTAATCAACATTTCAAAATCCTTTAACCAATGCTCAGTGAAACAAACTATGTCAAACATTGTTTTTTCTAAAAATAACTCAATTTCCAGCTGTTTTGAAGAAAAACCTTGAATGTTCTGATGGAATAATTTCAAGGATTTCTGCTTAGCCCCTTTATTGCAATTAGCTATGTGAGAGCAAGAAGATACCTGGTTTACGGTAGATGTAACTATACTGATATTGGTATCCTCTGTTGTCGTACAAACTAAATCTATTCAATGCACAAACTACCGCGAAAGTTTCTAATTCATACGAATGTAGTTTGCTCTCGTCTGGTGTCGTTTGACGACTATAATAAGCTATAGGATGAAACACTTTATCTGAATTTACATATTGCAGCAAGATGGCGCCTATACCAATTTTACTAGCGTCCGTGTGAATTTCTAACTCAGCCTCAGGGTCATATAATGTCAAAACAGGTCGTGAGGTCAACTTGCGTTTTAGTTCATGAAATGCTTTTATTTGAGGTTCATTAATTATACCTGAGCCCATGAGCCGCGGCATACTCCTCACATATAGCAAGCAGCTTTCGAACAGCGCTTATGGAGGGGCCCAGCAACACCACATCGTCCGCGTAGCTAATGTTGTTGACGTATGTCCCGTCAACAGAACATCCGACACTGGTGTTGCTGAGCCTCTCAATGAGTCCGTTCACGTACAAATTAAAGAGACGAGGCGAGGTTAAGCCTCCTTGCCTTACTCCACACTTCAATCTGTACGCATCCGACGTTTCACCTGAAAGCGCGTAAATTATTCATAAAGAAATCTTACACCAAACGATGCAACGCTGCTGTTGTATCTTTTAAAAATTAAAGAAATAATTTGTTCAGAGAAAGGATTTGAAGAAATAGTTATATCAGTGTTGAAAGTAATTTATGAAGAATGCAAGGTATTTGTTAAGGATTTTTTAATTGGAGGATATTTATTTCAATGGCTGTTAAAATCTTTCAATGGATAATTATCGCAAAGACGCTTTGATAAATATACTACAATGGAATAGTCAAAGTTTAAAGCCAAAATCACCTAGCTTAGACGCGTTACTTGGGCAAGAAAAAATACACATTGTAATTGTAAGTGAAACTTGGCTTAATTCAGACGTTCGTTTGAATATGAGAGGTTATAATATATTTAGAAAAGACAGAGACGATTCATATCACGCGATAATTATCCATAAATCTATACAGGCGCAAGTATGTCCAATTAGCTTAAGTAATGTAGGGATAGAGGTTTTATGTATGAAAATACTTAATTGTAAGAGTTTGGAATATGTTGTATCTATTTACTGTCCATCTTCAGTGCGTACAACATCATCGGATTGGGACGACATTTTCTCGATAGTGCCTAAAAAAGCATTAGTTGCAGGTGACTTCAACGGTCACCATACGAACTGGTCTTATAAAACGGATCAGCGTGGAACTCAAATATTGGACTCGTCTTTGGAACACGGTTTTGTGACATTAAATAATGGAGAGGCAACTCGGGTCAAGTTAGTTAATGGAAATATACAAAGATCATCACCAGACATCACATTAGCATCATCTGACATCGCTATTAAATTTCATTGGGCTGTAATGAACGAGAATTTAGGTAGTGATCACCTCGTATTAAAGATTTCTATGAATTTTCAAGAACAAAGCGAGTATAATAGAAGAAGAAATTTCAAAAAAGCAAAGTGGGAGGCCTATCATCAGGAGCTTTTAGAGTCTTTTTCTGGGGTAGTTGACGTCAGCAATAATATCCAGGCATTATACGACTATTTCTTGGAACAAATTGATATGGCAGCAAATAAGCACATACCTATAATTAAAATGTGTACTAGTCCCTTAAGGAATTTTAAGCCAAAAGAGTATTGGGATCCATCATTATCTAGAGCTGTGGCTGAACGTAGGTTAGCTTTAGCTAAATTCAGAAGAAATCTTACTCCTGACAATCTTACAAGATTAAAAGAGAAAGGGGCACATGCGCATAACTTGATAGTGAAAGCCAGAGATAGAAGCTGGAAATCTTTTTGTAGTAGCATAGATGAAACTTCTTCAGTTGCTGAGATGTGGCATGGTTTAAAGGCTATTGTCAAGTTAAATTTAATGTGTCGGAGGGAAAACTAAAAGATTTGTTATATTCGCTCACACCGGATTACGTCATAAATTTACCACCAGTATTTAAATCACAGAACGTTTTAATTGAATCAGCTTTTACAATAGAAGAATTAGAGAATAGTTTAAAAAAGAAGGACACTGCTCCGGGTAATGATGGAATAACATACTCAATGATTTATAATCTTCCGTGTGAGGCCAAGGAATTTCTTCTTGGGGTATATAATGACATAATACAGAACTGGAGAGATCCCAAAACAATGGCGTACGATATCAGTTATTGCTATTCTTAAAGCTGGGCTCGTCACGAATACGGAGACTAAACTTAGGCCAATTTCTCTTATATCCTGTGTCTGTAAGATATTCCATAATATGATCGGAAAAAGATTAGAATGGTATATTGAGAAACATTCAATTTTGTCAACTAACACGGTTGGTTTTAGGAGAGCTCAATCATGTTTAGATTGCATTTCAAGACTGTCTACATATGTTCAATTGGGTTTCACAAGAAATGACCCTACGGTGGCTTGCTTTCTGGACATTACAAATGCTTATAACAATGTTTCAGTGGAAAAGGTTCTTAAGACATTGGATGACTTGGGTATTGGCTCAAAAGTTTGTAGCTATTTAAATTCATTCCTATTGGAACGATACTTGACGATAAGAAGTAACGGTGATGGACGAACTGTTGATGTTAGACGAGCAAGTAGAGGGTTGGCACAGGGCGACCCAATATCACCGATGCTTTTTAATATTATAACGTCAAGTATTTGCCAACAGATTGAGACTGTGATTGTTTCGCAGTACGCGGATGATTTCGTATTTTACCTCAGCCATAAAGATCTAAACCACGCGGAATCCGAAATGCAAGTTGCTCTTAACTTTATGGTTGCAATGCTGGATGATATGGATCTAGATATGTCACCAGACAAATCAAAGATGTGTCTTTTTAGTAGGGGTAGAAGAAGACGACAACTACAACTCACAATTAACAACGTACCAATGTCCTCAGTCGATTGTGTGAAACATTTAGGTATCTGGTTAGATAGGTCACTTCTATGGAAAAGGCATATTTAATGAAATACTGGAAAAGACGGCAAAGTTTTTAAATGTTTTCAAAGTTTTGGCGGGGCCGACTTGGGGAATCCATCCAAAACATTTGAGATCTTTGCATATTTCATTGGTACGCAGTAGGATTGACTGGTTGTTTTCTGTATGATAATAGTGTAAAGAGTCATTTAGGTAAACTGGACAAAATTCAGAACCAGTATTTGAGGACTATAGGTGGTTTTATAAAAAGCTCTCCAATACACGTAATGGAAGCTGAAATGTGCATTCCTCCTTTGTACGTTAGGAGATTATACTTAGCTTACAAGTTCTGTATAGAAAGTATGTCATGTGCGAACAATGTTACTATCAAATTAATTAACGAATTGAATGATCTCTCAGTCGCAAGATACTGGAACAATAAGAAAAAACCATTGCTTGTAACTGTGTACAATGAGTGTAAACTCCATAATATCCATTGTTCAAGTATTTTAGACATGTACTCACTAGAGAAATAGGTGACAGGTATAAACGTACGTGATAAAATTAGTTCTAAGTTAGACTGTGTCAAAGCAGCGAAACGCAGCCATGAAGTTACATCACTCAAATTCAATGTTATCAAAGAACTTAGTGAAAAGTACCCGGGATGGAAAGTGTACTATACTGATGGGTCTAAAAGCAAAAGTGGATGCGGTGCAGCTTATTATAGTTTGAGTGACGGAACTTCGGCCTTGTTTAAATGTATAAATACAAACGTATCTGTAATGACGATGGAACTCGTAGCAATCTCAAAAACTCTAGAGAACATAATTTGTTGGGACAATGAGAACCATTCTGTGAATCAAAACATTGTGATATGCACAGATAGCAAAAGTGGTTTAATGCATTTAGCTCGTTGCGCCTCTGGTCGCAGAGGTGTACCGATAGCTTATGTAATTCTCAGACTCTTTTATGAACTTAGAGACATTCATTTGAGGTTGCAATGGATTCCATCTTATATTGGTATACTTGGAAACGAGAAGGCTGACATGCTTGCAAAAAAAGCTATTTTAGAAGGATTGGAAATTGACATCGCTCCGTTCTACACAGAAATACTTAGCTATTACAAGAACTTATGCTACAGTCGCTTTAAAGAGTACTTTGACAAGAATTCTAAAGAAAAAGGCATATGGTATAAGACTATGCAAAGTGAGCCTCCTCGAATCCCTTGGTTCGCTGAAAGTCATACAAAGAGGTCGTCTGTTGTTATGGCACATAGATTGCGTTCTGGTCATTTTCCATCTAGGAAATTTGGATACCTAATGAAAAACGTCGATTCCCCTAATTGCCAAGTGTGTAAAAAAGTCGAAGATGTCCAACATCTGCTGGTGGAATGTGAAAAGAACAAAAGAGAGAGGGAGACAGTGATGCGAGAGTTAAAAGTTAATCTGTATGATGTTGGGGCTTTCATTAGAATATTAGCTACCCCTAATTCGGGAGAAGCGAAACTTATTTATGAAATGGTTGCTGCATCATTATCTCCCTCGTTTACGCAATAATATTTTGGTTTTATAATAATTTAGTTACGTGTAATAATTAGTTAGGTTAGGATATGATGAGGCTGACGTACCTTTGTAAGGTAAAAGCCTCTTAACAAATAAAGATAAAAAAAAAATCTTTGAATTCCGCACGGCCCAATGTCTTGTGTAAATCAAAGTTTAATAAAAGTCCCGGTACTTATTATTTTAAACATTTACATAAATCACTGTCAATTATATGATATGTTATAACACAAAATGAGTTAATTGTCCATTATTTATAGGAAGCTCATTGAAGCGTATTGAAATGGCTCGTCTGAAAAGGAAATTTAGGCAAAAAACGCATCGCATACCCAAGAGAAGAATACAATTTGATTCCTACAAGACGTCTTATGGAGGAGAATGTGAGCGACCAGATATGCTTCCAGAAGAATATGAAACGGCAAAAGACGAGTTTCTAAAAAACCTTCAAGAACAAGTGAGTATTACACTATACTGTCATAAGTGAAAACATACCTTTATTGTGTCATATATGTTTTGCATTATTTTTGGTAATATTAAACTAAGAACTATGTTTCCGAATGTTCTGTTATTGGTAAATAACAGACAAGAAATAGAAAGAGACACTGTACTTCAGGCAGAAAGTGCTCTTTGGCTTGAACTACGACGGTGTTTACTAACAGTATGTTCTTTCAGTAAAGTGTGCCAACGGCGATCGACTATTGGCCCAGCACCTTTAGTAAAACAGTTTCTATATTCATACTCCTTAGACCACGTCCCCAGTATTGAGCATGGGAAAGTCAATGAAAAAGTGGCTATAGAACAATTGCAGGTCCAAGAAAATATATACAGAAATGCGGATTATTTGTTGATGACGAGTTATTTTTCTTGGGTATGTACTACCATCAGATTTTTTTCGATACAAGGAATGAAATCCTCATAAGGCGTAGTAAAACAGCGAAAAATTAGCTCTTTTTTTCAATTTATCTTTTGTTGTTACTTCCGAAAATTTTATCCTTAATGTACAAATAGTAAAAAATACTTAAATGTATTAAAATACTAAATAAAAAAAATAAAAAAATTAACTACAAAGTACTGTTATTCCTAAATAGGAGAATATTTTTTTTAATACAATGATGCAGTTTTAGTTTTCATCAAAATCGAGCCCAAGACTTCTTTGGAGTATTTTTCGCAGTTACTCCTAATTTCGGAAATGTGTCTGAAAAGCCACTTTTAAAATTCACCTAAACCGGGTGAATTGTTATCGTTTAATTCAATTACACGAGTACGTTTTCGATTTTTCTAACCAATAATTTATATTATTTTTTCTTATCTATACTAATATTATAAAGAGTAACATTTGTTTGTAAGTTTGTATGTAGGGGTTAATCTCAGGAACTACTGGTCCGATTTGAAAAATTCTTTCAGTATTAGATAGCCTATGTAAACGCTAAGACTAAAAGGAGCCGAGCATTAATGGAAAATGTGACGCAGACGAAGTTGAGTGGGTCAGCTAGTCAATAATAATATGACGTAATTGCTGCGAGTGTGGTAATTTCGATTTGGACGTAGGAACTACCAGGGACATCTACTTGCCAGTTTTATAGAGAAAGAGGACTTCTACATGATGAACTCCTTCTCTGATTGAACTCTTCAGAAAGCGTGAGCGCAGAAAGTGGACGTCTTTCGGCTGAAATGATGGCGTAATTAGAGAATTGACTATCAAATTAATTTGATTACAGGTGCTTCACCGGATGGACTTATTGAATCTGATGGCATCGTCGAAGTTAAGTGTCCTAGTTCGGCATTCGGATAAGAGGCAGATGTTGCTCTAAACCAAAAAAAAAAAATTTTGGAAAATAGATGGATCTATAAATCGCCGTCATGACAGGTTTTACCAAACACAGGGCCAGTTGCACATTACTCAAAGGACTTATTGTTTATTGGCTGTATGGACAGGCAAAAATTTCAATTTAAAGACTGTTTCGGACGGCAGGAACACGTCCAATGCTCGCGCTGTCGTCCTGGGACAATCTCCCACGTAATTTGACGTACGCCCCTTGTACTACCTTGCGCTGGTTACGTACGTCACCACGCACCCCTGAATGCGTAACGTTTTTCGACTACTGTTAAAGGGACCTCGGGAGACGGAGACGAAGAGCCGGGGAGGCAATAAAACAACTCTTCACAGGAAATCTTGACCCGCAGGTTTCGGCTCCTATCTTCTTGTAGTGTTGCCTCTTCGACGGCTGTGCTGCGACTGCGCTTGAGCCGAGATTCGGCTCTGTTTATATACTGCCCGTCGTTACCTTATAGAGAACCGTGATTTTTGAAGTCGATTCGTGTGTCATTTTCTCTATGAGCCGAAACCTTTGGAGCCTTTATTTATTGTGTTTTATATAAAAACCCTTACAATATATATATTTTTAGATTCCTTAAACCTTGCTTAACAATATGGAACACAAAATATTTCGATATCCTTACAATACAAAAAGTTTCTAGAACTAAAACTTCTAATTTTGTACCTTAACAAATTTTCACTACACATTTTAGGAAATATTTCGAAAACTATAAGTCCTATCAACTTAATTCTTTTTGCCAAGGTGGTTTTGGGTCAAGACCTTTATTTTAACACTAATTACAAAACGCTATCACCTAAGACAAAAAATCACATTTTCAAACTACGTAATTATGTTCAATACAAAAACCTTACATCTAAATATCCTTATAAACTATCAAAATTCGTTCGTATTGGAGTTTTATTGGACCTAATATGTAAACATAAAACTAATAAAACTAATTAGAAAGTAATTAAAACATAATTTCATCAAATAATTAATTAAACCTTTCTGTACAAACAAAACATAAGATAAAACATTAAATTCGCATTTAAACTATATTCTAACTAAACCTATGATGCGAAAATATCCCTATTACACTAATTAAAGAATGTTAAACTAATCTAATCTGATTCAAATAAGATTCTAATTAGTTTTCCTTACAAATTTCCTTATTTCATACGGTCGCGTCCATCACTACTTGCGCCTAGGGACGCAGAAGGGGTCTTATCGCCGACAAAGACAGAAATAATAATTAGGGACGATAATTTTTGGAAAGAAAATATGGAACAGCGACTTGTCAATTTTTATAATAAATGTCCTTTACCCGAGATTGTTGATCCCCGAAAATCTAGGTCTATGATACTTAGAGACGATAAATATTAAAAATTTATTTTACACGATATGTTTTTTGTTTACTAAAATAAGTAACGAAGTCCCTACTTACGAAAAAACGAAAATATTTCATACTAACTAAAATCACTGGCAAAGTATCAAAATGATCAATGCGGTGTATGACACGCGGCTATACGCGCGCCGACACAGACAGCTGTGCGCATGCTAACTGTAAAGCTGTGTGAGTAAATTTACCTAAAATCGAAGCGTACCGCTATGGAGTAATGCTCTTAACTAACATATAAAACGAAAATTCTGGTTTATTAAGTGTCTAAATTTCGCGCGATTTAGAGTAACTAGGAACCTAACAAAAAAATTCTCGCTCTTATTTAAAATTAGCGGCACTAGTGGAAGCAAAATACAAAGACAACCGATCGAGCCGTCGACAGGCCCGATGGATACGAGAATTTTTTTTATAGCAGTATATAAAATTAACAAAGCACCTATGTTATTCAACTTCTTTTCAGATCTTGGCTATCATTTTTAGCACACGGCACATACCAGAAGGCCGTGGGACAACAGCACGTGCCTCTCACAAGCGTCAATGTCTCGTCCCTTGCACGAATTTTTAGATGCCGTCACTCAACCGTGTATTGTGAGAAAATACATACGTTTTCCTCAGAATAAACAAGAACTAGCGATAAAATAATTAGCGATGATGAGACCACATTTTTACTTGGTATGCTTACATTAAATTACTTACGATCAACAAAAATGTTAATTTTGGTTTTGTTCATACTTGTACTTATTCAAACAAGCTTCTGCCTTGCAGGTGATTCCGGCTACGCTCAGCAGGCGTTTGAGATGACACCGATCACAGATGCTGCAGAGCACACGCCTGAATCGTAATACAACAAGCTCCATGGCACGGCTCGTAACAGCGTGGAGCGTGCTATTGGGCTGTTGAAGGGTCGGTTCCGGTTTTTTTTGGCTCACAGGGTGCTGCATTACAATCCTGACACGGTTGCGATTGTGGTAGCAAGTTTCGTACCCCATAATATTTACAATCGTGCTGGATTGCCAGCCCCTGTAATACCGCAACGTGATGCAGCAGCTGCCGCCGGCACATTCACAAACGTGGAGGAGCCAGAAGGAGCAGACCCATTTGCGACAGGGCGGAGCGCCCGCAGTGCCCTTATATCCAGAATGTGGCTATGCCGCTAATTATTATTTTACTTTTACATTTTATTCAACTTAATTTTGATATTTTTTTTAAATTTCTTTACTTAGCCTGTTTTACGAAATTATAATAAGTTCTTAACTAACATTTAAAAAAAACTCTTGCTTATTAAGTGTCTAAATCTCGCGGTTTTGAGTCACTAGGAACCTAACAAAAAAAATGTCTCGCTCTTATTTAAAATTAGCGGCACTAGTGGAAGCAAAATACAAAGACAACCGATCGAGCCGTCGACAGGCCCAATGGATACGAGAAAATTGTTTTGACCTAAGATCTGATAATTTTATAAGATCTTATCGCTTGACAGAAGAGCTAATTGGGCATTGGAGGCTGACGTGAGTCCATTCATGAAATACTCCTTAAGAGTTCTTTTAAGACGGGTGAAATTGCAAATAAGTATATTATAGGATGTAGGTACCGGATTTTTTATAGCAGGTATTACAAAGAATATAAAATTAACAAAGCACCTATGTTATTCAACTTTTTCCTTTCAGATCTTGGCCTCACTATCATTTTTAGCACACGGCACATACCAGAAGGCCGTGGGACAACAAGCGTCAATGTCTCGTCCCTTGCACGAATTTTTAGATGCCGTCACTCAACCGTGTATTGTGAGAAAATACATACGTTTTCCTCAGAATCAACAAGAATGAGATATTTTAAAAACTCAGTGAGTACCTAAGCGTGAGTAGCTAAGTACAACCTGCCTAATATTCTTGTTGTAGGTATTTGTAGTTCCCTGAAATGTTACTTTTCAAACTTTTAAATGCAACACAAAATAGTACTTACCTATACTAACTTAGGCGATCATTATGTTTCCATCTACTTATAGGTTGAAATACCCATGTAAAATGTTTAATTTTTAGATTTAATGACAAATTTTAAGTACCAACCTGCATTGGATGCAAAGATGGCACCTTTGTGGCCATGATTAGGTCAAGCCAAAACGAAGAGCGCTACTTTTGCAAGGGTTATAATGCGAGAAATGTGCAGCTAGTGAGGCTCATTAAATTAAATATCTATCATGTACCTAGGTACATAATACATGAGAGCTGTGCCTTGCTAAAGATATCTGATACTGTGGCTGTGGTGGCCAAGTGTTATCGGCCCTGAGAGTAATAGTTTGTTGGTTCGAATTCGAACTTGGGTTAAACAAGCAATTGCATGACATCCGTGCAAGGTACCTACGGTAACACAGCATTTACCGTGTGGAAACCTGGCTGGTTTCATAAACAATGATTGCCTGGAAGAGATCGCGGAATGCGATACGGCCACCAATTGTATGTTTTAGTTTTTCTGTACGTTTTTATTTGGTGTAGAATAAAGTATATTTAAATAAATAAATGATTTAAAGACAGTAAACATCTAGGTACCAACCCGTTCTGCATCCGCGTTGTGGATACCTACGCCTCCGGCCTCCTCTAACTGTGAGTTTGATATTTTTGTTTACAGGTAACAGACGCGGGCCTCAATATTTTACAAGTAAATGCCTCATATGGTGGGGCAACTCATGACAATTTTATATTCAAACACTCTGAACTAAAGGAGTGCTTAGAAAAAATAATTAGCGATGATGAGACCACTTTTTACTTGGTATGCTTACTTTCAATTACTTACGATCAACAAAAATGTTAATTTTGGTTTTGTTCATACTTTCAATTATTTACACAAGCTTCTGCCTTGCAGGTGATTCCGGCTACGCCCAGCGCTCGTTTGTGATGACACCGGTCACAGATGCTGCAGAGCACACGCCTGAAGCGTAAATTTCACAGTTGGAATCACTGATGACAGAAATGATTCATGTTTTTCCGTTTGACCACTTAATTATGTTGTAATTTAGAGGATTGTTCCTTAGTTTTCAATCCGAAGAAATTCAAGAAGACTATTCCATCCGTATATCGTAAAGCTGTAATTTCTTTAAAGGACGTAAGTGATGATACTATCAAAGAATTTCCGCCGTATAAAAATGTAAAATCTGACCTATACAATAAAAGGAATATGTCGGTAGGTGTTAAAAAAAATAGGTATTTAAGAGGGATTGATGTAGAAGTACCTGCTATTTTTCAGAGGATCCTGCTCTTTGATTACAAATACAAAAATAATAGGATAATAGCTTTCGCATCTGAGGCGGCGAAGGAAATAATAAGCAGCGTGACACATTTGATTTTTTTGGTGACGCGACATTCAAAACATGTCCACGTCCTTTTTTACAACTATATACATTACACGCTGATTTAGGACGTTCTCAAAAAGAAACGAAAATAATGCCGGTGGTGTACACTTTGTTACTAAATAAAAAACAAAGTACTCAAGAACTTCGACCAAGAATGTACTTATAGTACACCTAGGTACTCTAAATAATTGTGACGAGTGTACCAAACGAATCTCCAGTTGCCAAATATTTTAATGCTATTTCTAGTTTTGTTCGAGCAGGAATAGCATTACGCATTGTTGTATTTTGCCTTTGTATAGAAGAACCAATTTTATCTAATAAATAATAAAACTGGGTTCTGTTGACACGAAACATGTTCTTAAAGTAATCTTCATTTTCTATTTGTAATTCTACACAAAGATTGTTAGACGCTCCAAGAACTCCTCTTCTTGCTATTCATTTTTTGAGCCAACACCTCTTTTTACGACGATTTCTCAATATTTCTTGTCTCAGAAGAGCAGCAACGATTAACACACCTTCACTTACTGCACTCATGTTGGCAAATGAAGAGAAAACTAATTGAATGCAAGAATCGCCTAAGAAATTTTTGAATGTGCTGTTTACACCAAGAAAATTTTGGCAAGCAAAACTTGCGCAAAAGATCAAAATGTTACGTACTGTTTAGACCATGCAGGTAATTTATTGCTTCAATTATATTGTATGCAACAGGCAAGAAACTTGCATCATGTAAATGGCGCTTTAGATAGCCCATTTATCGAGGAAGGCTACATAATTATCATCACGCTAAGACTAAAAGGAGCCGAGCATTAATGGAAAATGTAACGCAGACGAAGTTGCGTGGGTCAGCTAGTACTAACTAAAATCACTGGCAAAATATCAAAATGATCAATGCGGTGTATGTCACGCGGCTATACGCGCGCCGACACAGACAGCTGTGTGCATGCTAACTGTAAAGCTGTGTGAGTAAATTTACCTAAAATCGAAGCGTGCCGCTATGGAGTAATGCTCTTAACTAACATATAAAACAAAAACTCTGGTTTATTAAGTGTCTAAATTTCGCGCGGTTTAGAGTAACTAGGAACCTAATAAAAAAAATGTCTCGCTCTTATTTAAAATTAGCGGCACTAGTGGAAGCAAAAGACAAAGACAACCGATCGAGCCGTCAACAGGCCCGATGGATACGAGAAAATTGTTTTGACCTAAGATCTAATAATTTTATACGATCTTATCGCTTGACAGAAGAGCTAATTGGGTTTTGGAGGCTGACGTGAGTCCATTCATGAAATACTCCTTAAGAGGTCTTTTAAGACGGGTGAAATGGCAAATAAGGATATTATAGGAGGTAGGTACCGGATTTTTTATAGCACGTATTACAAAGAATATAAAATTAACAAAGCACCTATGTTATTCAGGTTTTTCTTTTCAGATCTTGGCCTCACTATCATTTTTAGCACACGGCACATACCAGAAGGCCGTGGGACAACAGCGTCACACGTGCCTCTCACAAGCGTCAATGTCTCGTTCCTTGTACGAATTTTTAGATGCTGTCAGTCAACCGTGTATTGTGAGAAAATACATACGTTTTCCTCAGAATCAACAAGAATGAGATATTTTAAAAACTCGGTGAGTACCTAAGCGTGAGTAGCTAATTAAAACCTACCTAATATTCTTGTTGTAGGTATTTGTAGTTCCCTGAAATGTTACTTTTCAAACTTTTAAATGCAACACAAAATAGTACTTACCTAAACTAACTTAGGCGATCATTATGTTTCCATCTACTTATAGGTTGAAATACCCATGTAAAATGTTTAATTTTTAGATTTAATGACAAATTTAAAGTACCAACCTGCATTGGATGCAAGGATGGCACCTTTGTGGCCATGAGGTCAAGCCAAAACGAAGAGCGCTACTTTTGCAAGGGTTATAATGCGAGAAATGTGCAGCTAGTGAGGCTCATTAAATTAAATATCTATCATGTACCTAGGTACATAATACATGAGAGCTGTGCCTTGCTAAAGATATCTGATACTGTGGCTGTGGTGGCCAAGTGTTATCGGCCCTGAGAGTAATAGTTTGTTGGTTCGAATTCGAACTTGGGTTAAACAAGCAATTGCATGACATCCGTGCAAGGTACCTACGGTAACACAGCATTTACCGTGTGGAAACCTGGCTGGTTTCATAAACAATGATTGCCTGGAAGAGATCGCGGAATGCGATACGGCCACCAATTGTATGTTTTAGTTTTTCTGTACGTTTTTATTTGGTGTACAATAAAGTATATTTAAATAAATAAATGATTTAAAGACATTAAACATCTAGGTACCAACCCGTTCTGCATCCGCGTTGTGGATACCTACGCCTCCGGCCTCCTCTAACTGTGAGTTTGATATTTTTGTTTACAGGTAACAGACGCGGGCCTCAATATTTTACAAGTAAATGCCTCATATGGTGGGGCAACTCATGACAATTTTATATTCAAACACTCTGAACTAAAGGAGTGCTTAGAAAAAATAATTAGCGATGATGAGACCACTTTTTACTTGGTATGCTTACTTTCAATTACTTACGATCAACAAAAATGTTAATTTTGGTTTTGTTCATACTTTCAATTATTTACACAAGCTTCTGCCTTGCAGGTGATTCCGGCTACGCCCAGCGGCCGTTTGTGATGACACCGATCACAGATGCTGCAGAGCACACGCCTGAAGCGTAAATTTCACAGTTGGAATCACTGATGACAGAAATGATTCATGTTTTTCCGTGTGACCACTTAATTGATTTAAATTTTATATTATGCTATTTAATTTACCCATACTATTAACTTTCTAAATAACGTATCTAAATACGTAAGGGTAATCAAGTTTAGAATAAATAAGAGCCAAAATAACGTATGTCAATCAATTTAAAAAAAAATATATTATATATTTCATCAAATAAAGTGTACGCATACATATGTTTTATACTTATGAATTCTCTAATAGTATGTGAGAATTTCTGTATACATTGTTCAATAGTGTAATTTATATTATCATCTATATAACACTTCAAAGTTCAAAGAAGTAGAATAAACACAGTTTTTTAGCTCTCCTGTAAAATTGGAAAAAAAAAACAAAATACGTTCATTTGGTTCTTACAAAGCGATTTGCCCTATATTTCTGCAGTTACTTGTACAGTATTAGTACAGTCATTAGTAGTTGGCCGGTTGTTACAAATGCATCACTTTATTAATAGTTATTTTATAAAAAGGATATTGAATTAACAGTGACAGTTATTTTATTTCTGAATATGGCTGAGATTCCTTCTACGAGTAGTGGTTTACTTAGTTTTGAATTTGTGACTTTTAAGCGCGGAGGACGCGTACTACTTTTAGCAGGCCATCAGTATTACCAGAAAAAAGAATATGAGAATGGCTCTACTTACTGGCGTTGTGTTAAGTGGCCTAAATGTCATGGAACTGTTACTATTATGGAAACACAAAGTCAAATGATTAAATCAGCAGTACCTACATGGTTGCCCAGAAAATTATGCTAAAAACGAAGTAAAAAAAGGTTATTTCGATTTGTAAAACAAAGGTTTCCGAAGATTTCAAGAAGACTATTCCATCCGTATATCGTAAAGCTGTAATTTCTTTAAAGGACGCAAGTGATGATACTATCAAAGAATTTCCGCCGTATAAAAATGTAAAATCTGACCTATACAGTAAAAGGAATATGTCGGTAGATGTTAAAAATATAGGTATTTAAGAGGGATTGATGTAGTAGTACCTGCTATTTTTCAGAGGTTCCTGCTCTTTGATTACAAATACAAAAATAATAGGATAATAGCTTTCGCATCTGAGGCGGCGAGGGAAATAATAAGCAGCGTGACACATTTTTTTGGTGACGCGACATTCAAAACATGTCTACGTCCTTTTTAACCGACTTCCCAAAAAGGAGGAGGTTAGCAATTCAGTTGTATGTTTTTTTATGTTTGTTACCTCATAACTCCGACAATTATGAACCGATTTGAAAAATTCTTGTTTTATCTGAAAGGATATACTTGCAGATTGGTCCCATTTAAATCATATCAAAATCGGTTACGAACTTTGGATTTTAAATCGAAATCGCTGGAATTTGACTATTTAGATGATTGTTTGATAATCGAAATTGCGTATTTTGCTTTTCTGCGATTTTGTAGTGGTGTTAGGTGTGGGGCAACACTAAAAAGTGAAAAATAAAAAACTTCACAAAAAAATACAACCGACTTCCAAAAAAAAACACTACATAGTAAAAAATAACTTTAATTTCGGAAGTCAGTGTCAAAATACGAAGAAACTAACAAAAACACCGACTTCCGTAATTAAAGTTATTTTTTACTTTGTAGTGTTTTTTTTTGGAAGTCGGTTGTATTTTTTTGTAAAAAGTTTTTTTTACAACTATGTACATTACATGCTGATTTAGGAAGTTCTCAAAAAGAAACGAAAATAATGCCGGTGGTGTACGCTTTGTTACTTAATAAAAAATAAAGTACATATGATTTACTTTTTACT
The DNA here is from genome assembly GCA_963859965.1 of Ceramica pisi. Taxonomy (NCBI): domain Eukaryota; kingdom Metazoa; phylum Arthropoda; class Insecta; order Lepidoptera; family Noctuidae; genus Ceramica; species Ceramica pisi. The sequence continues at coordinate 5,695,280 of OY982530.1, forward strand.
TTAATTTTTTTTTTAAATATTCAAATTGAAATCCAACGCAATTCACAGTTGATTTCGAAGCTGCTGTTATGTCAACAATCCAAAAGAAATTTCCAGAAGCATCAATAAAAGGATGCTATTATCATTTCAATATAGCGATATGGAAGAAAGCAGAAGAACTTGATCTCAGTAAAAACAAAATTACTAGCTCATCTACCTCCGGAGGCCGTAAGCGACGGTTTTCTCTATATTATGGAAGATAGTCCGACTGACGGAGCTGTAACTAAATTTTATAATTATTTTGTTAAACAGTGGAATAAACGAATGAAAGATAAATGGTGTTGTTTTGCTGAAAGGCATCGCACCACAAATAAGTTAGAAGGTTGGCACGCCATGTTAAATAGGACGTTAGGTATCATCTAATCTAGTTAAAATTTTAAAAACGTTAGAAGAGGATTCTATTTACCAAAAAATTATAAGCCGAAAAAAGAATGAAAGATCAGAACATATTGAAATTGACAGGAGGATATATAAGCGGTGAAATAACGGTAGATCTTTGTCTGGAGAAATTGAGTCCATTTATATTTTAAACTTTTACACGCATGTTGTTTTATGGTATGTAATCCCATGTATTTTTTTTAATTCTTTGTATTAATCTATAAGCATTCCGTAAAATACTTAAAATAATAAAAAAATAAATTTAACAACTAAGCTATACGTTGACTTTGAAGCAATTTACATCGGATCACCCCTATAAATAGTGGTCCTATCAACTCAGACAGGTACCCGAAGCACATATACAACCCAGGTAAGTAGCCCCATAAATAGTTTTAGAGTTTACAAAAAAAGTTCAGTTCAGTTTTTTATTTATCTAAGTTACAACAGCCTAATGTCAACTGATCATCACCTTTTACAAAATATTGCTATTTCCGATACAGGGACGTTAACTGTCGAGGAGTTCTCCTGGAACCAGGAGAACTGTAACTGATGGGAAGTCACCATTAGCTCCCCTTAATGCATTGTAACGAACATAAGTTGCTTTACAACCATATTTAAATAACCACATTATGTCACGATAACGGCGGCACGCTGTATACGCGACGAATTAAAAAAGCTCCTCCTTTTTATCTTTTGAAAAGTCGGTTAAAAATGATAAAAGCCAAGTAGCCCCCAGCATTATTCATGTTTACCAAAAAGTTATATTTTTTTAAGGGCGCTTTCACAAAATCGAATTGCTCAGGTTGATTATAGTTGAATACCGCGCGTCACAAGATTTATATTGATTTTTGCGTTGCATACAACAATTATTTAAAACTATTTACTTTACTTTTAATTAGACCAATTTTTTTTTCAAGCAATATAGCAACGCCACCTTAATTATTAAATATATATTTTTTTTAATTGGATTATAATTTCATAGATAAAAATTATAGTTTCGTACGGAAAATTGTCAATAACTCTGTTTTACAGAATTATTTTTGGTGTATAACTGTATGAATCGTAATAAATTGATTTGAACATTCCAAAGTAGAAGATACAGTTGTACCGTGGACATTTTTATATATGATTAAATTATAATATCTTCGGTGTACCAAGGCATCAAAAGATTCCCTAAAGCAACGTTTTGTGAAACATCCTTTGCGGAGTCGAGGATTTTACTGATGTGCGTGAACAAAGTCCAAGGATATTATTATTATTTATTTAGAACACTCCCAAGATAAATGATCAAACTGTCTAAGGCATATTTTTGTTTTTTTTTAAGGCTATATCTAAAGCAAAATCACACATCAAAACTCGAATAAAACGCTAAAATTTAAGAAAAATTGTGAAAGCCCTCTTAAACCCTACAGCAACTAATACTGTAAAAATTGTAAAGAAAATAAATACGTTCTGCTCTCAGTATTACTTTAATGTCATAATTAGTTACCTAACAATGGGTTGAATATGGACAAAGAAAATATGACCAATGTATTGAAATCCGGGTTCAACATACTCGGGGGTAGAAATTGTGGGGGTTGAATAGGGACTAAACCGTAATTGATGAACAAAACTTACGCCAAGATTCAATGTTTTTCTTCTTAAAACGTTTACTAGTTTCATTAATTAGGTTAGTAACGATTTTAAATTTTTATAATCAGACATAAAGGTTTATTCAGCCACTCTCCGTTTTTTCATAAATTCTGTGCGCTCAGAGTCCAATCATGGAGATGAAGGGAAAAGACCCCACCATGGAGCGCTGCAATTAATATGTGTGCTAAAGCTACTGCACATATATTTTTATTGTCATCAGATATGACAAGCAAGGAGCAAAGCTTTCTGTCAACAATTTTTCTAAATTTAACCCAGTCATCATTATTTTTATTTGGTAGTTTGTGCTTTGATTTTGTGATTTGACGGTGCGCGAGAGTGTGCAGGGAGGTGAAGTAGGGCAGGGGCACTAAGGGACAGACAATCGTTGCTTAGTTTTAGTGTCTGGTGTTCGCCCGCTTTGCCACGAAAACATAAGGTAACTTATTACTCGATTGTTGGTATGTCACGTAGTTTCTAAATAAACAACCCAATTTTGTTAAGTCCTTTCTTTGAAGAGCTGATACTGTCGGAATGCTTAAATTTGTGTTGGTCTTAAATATAAAAGTTTACTATAAACTCAGTCGCCATCAACAATACCTGCAACAATCAAAATTACAACTTTCTGGAGATTCAAACCAGCCTGTATCGTTATTTTATAAGCCTTGTACTAAATGTAGATCGAGGTAAGTGCTTTGTAGTTACAACTTAAATATTTTTATATTCTAAGGCTGGATACAAAGCTGGGCCAGCAATGAGATAGTAATACAAACAGCAACTGCAAGCAAATTGACATCGACCTCTTTAACACTGGAATTAGAATATTGAAGCGAACTCAGTGCAATCATTTTTTCGTGAGCATTTCTAGTTATTGAAATTCTAAATGTCTAAATTATTGCCATTGATTTATTATTCTAATCTACTTCTTTTTAGTGGCTGTTATTTCATTCATCTTTTTTTTTTGTTTCTCATTTAAAGTAAAGCCTACATAAACGAACAAGAACATTTGAGTTATCTTTGGATGTGTATAATGTATTATACTTTATTATAGTGTCAGTACTTCCAGTTGAATTTTTCTTAATTTGTTTTTTTGTGCTATAAGTGAAAACTTGTAATTGGCCCTCGTTGTTTTATAATAATTAACCATGCTTTATAATTAGCTTTAAGTTTTCCAAATATAATAAAATAAAATTATTTCTTTCTTTCAGCGGAACAACGAGTTCTCGGCGAGATCTAATAATGTCTAGAGTGCGCCAAGTATAGAAGATTCTCAGTATCCAGGAACTGTACTTAATTTACTATGCACTGAGTACTGTCACATAAAAACCGCCGAAGTCGAACCGATACATAAATCCTCTATTATCATTGAAAGAGCTAGCTCACCAATTTTTATCTGATACAAGAATGACAACTGAAAGGCGTATTTTACCGTGACAATCATGTAACAAACCATCGGCTTCACATGTAACTGATTATTTTTCTGATAATGAGGATGTTTATTAACCCAAAAGTTTTGATTCCGGTGACATGTCAATGTTAAAAACTATTGTGTTGCTGAAGAACTTGACACTACTGATTTAGATATTTCCATTGAAGAAAAAGATGTTATAAAAAAACGCAAAACTACTAAGAGCAAAATAAAGTTACAAAACAAAGGAAATGTGATAAACGTGCTGAAGTTGAAGAAATATCCTAGATTTTGGGATCAAATAGACTAACAAACAAATACCCAGGACAATCGAGTCGTCAATAATTCAAAGCAATGATACAGTAAGTAAATGAAGCTGCGAAGAATACTTTGAATAAGAAAAGTACAAAAGGTACAGGAAAGAAGAAAAACGGTACGATAGAAAAACTTTCCCTGAAAGAACCCAGTAAAAACCTACAGGTACGGCCTACCTATAAACCTACATGAAGCTCTGTACCAAAAACATAAGCATGGAACAACGTAAGGTAATGTAATTTAAGTTATTCTGCCCAAGATGCAAAAGGCATGATCATCAAAAACAACATCAGCATCGCGAATGAACATTCGCGATGCTGATGTTGTTTTTGATCATCTGGGAAAAATGAAAACAAAGAGCCAAAACGAAACCTAACCTTTAATTAAGTACTTTTTTATTATTTGTGGTCGTGAAAGTCCAGTGCAAGGGATACAAGACGTTTTTTTCAGCAACATTAGGCTAAAATTAAATATATAAATAAAATTCGAGTTCTTCATACAAGTGAAGACGATGAACTAAAAGATAAACGTTGAAACTATGACAGGGCGTCGCTCACGCTGTCAAAGGATAAAACCTTGATAACATCACAAACAATGACTTATAATCCAGCAGTATGGCATTGTGAACATGCCCAACATCGTTTGTATTTACTCAGCGATATAACTGATGCATGCCGATTTTACTACTAACCCAGACTCTGCATGCTAAAAAGTATCATATTCTGTCCTCGAATTTAGCATCTAACGAGACTTTTGTTCCTTTAGGTAAATCTACTAACGAAAATGCTCCTTACACTGTCTTAATTATGGCACGAAGCCATTTTTCTTGCCGAAATGTTCATGACATTGTTCCAAAATATATTCACCACCGGAACAAAAATCATTTGATGATTTGGGCAGACAATTGTTCGCCACAAAACAATAACTGGACACTGGTCAATTGTATTCACTAATCTAGTGAAAGAAATTTACGTGACATAATTTGTCAACATTTATTGCAAGATTATTTTCAGCAACAGTTAATAACAGAATATCTAAGTCTTGTTTTAGCTATTCGGTTAATAAAATTTTATCAGTCATGACGTGACCATCAAATAAAGTTACAACTGTTGATTTAGATGGTTTTCAGATGGTAGTTCCATCAACCGTGGTTTTATAATTCATTATTCTGATTTTAATATTGGACCGACCCAATGGGTACTGTTATTATTATTCATAACTTCCTCGAGAGACCATTGCGTAGGCATCACGAACGAAACCCATTCGTGTAAGCAACAACACACGCGGCCGCTTTCATTGTGGTTTGAATACGAAATGAAGAGCGCGGCGTGTCTCGGACATGCCGCGCAGCACTGCCGCGCGTAGCTGCCGCGTACCTTGCACGCCGTGTTTGAACACACCTTAACAATATTAAATGTCTGTAATTGTATGAAAGCTTTGTAATTACATTAGAATAGTTACTACCGGGATTGCTACCATGTACCTTTTTATTTGCGAGTTTGTAATTTTTAAGGTTCAATAAAAGATTTTGCGTCTCGATGATTCGAGAATGAAAGAGAAATTTTATTTCGACCAATTTTTTGACGCTTCCATTTATAATATTTTTAAAGTCGTCATGTTTTAAAAAAAATTCAGTGTTGGGGGCAGGGTCGTACCTTCGTCAGGAGCGTTTTGGGTGACGTCATCACGAAGTGCACGTCCACCATATCAATAAGATGGAATGACAGCTCACTTGTCGTTACTACACCTAAGTGTACACGGTGTGATGTCAACAGAATCAACCGGCAGTAAATGTCTTTTGTATATGAATAAAAAAGGCGCGATAACTGATTTTTCGTAAATTTTTCTGCCAATCTGAGTAGTGAGAACTAAAAGAAGAAGTCGGGATATGAGGTGGAGGTGTATCAGGTTGTGTAGGCATAATTTTGGTAGGCATGGAGGATTCAGTCACTTTTTCAATGTTTAGCGGCATTAATGCTGCCACAAGAAAAAACAACGAAACAAATCTGCATCGTAACAAATGGAAACGCGACGCCATCTATCCAACTAGCGGCGAACTATCGCGCAGAGTTTACCATGCGATTTGAAAATATACTTCCGCCTGAAATAAACTATTAGGCAGTAGCCCCCCAGGCACAACAACCGCCTGGGCGGAGGATCCTCCCTTTTCAATGGGGGTTTGCGGGACTTTACTCTATGTACCGCATACCCCCAAAAATGCAGCTACAACCGTAACTTTCAGTACCTTGATTCTTGCGGGTACAGCACATTTATTGCAATGCTTGCAAAAATGTAGGCGAGTTCTTTTTAAATTACGAGCTGAAAATGACCCATCGGTGTCCATGCCCGGATTCATTTGAGTGGGCCGGGTTGTTATCCTTAAAAACTAAATAATTATCAAAGTAATTTACCACTAGTCACTACCGTTGAAAACAAACTAAACTAAGTTAAAACTGTAAATAAAAAAATATGAAACTCTAAAACTACAGCTACCGATCCTATATTAAACACGTTTAAATTTTTCAGCTTCTATTTAAAAAAATACGCGTCCGCCAAGTCGGATGTTTTCCGTGCGTTTTTTTTCTCTACCACAAAAGGAATGTTCGTTTTCTCATTTTTACAGAGACTGTTTGGTAGAACGTTAAAGAAAATGGTCTGTTACCACGTATTCGCTTTCGCTTTAGAGGGTCTAGCACGAATATTTTCGTCGTATAGTAACGCAACATAAAACTTTACCATAACTACAATACTCATTTCGCACATTATCGCATAAAATTAAACCAAAATACTACCGGTGGGTTTGTAGTTTTTCATATTCAAAATTAACTTACGTTAACGTTTCTTACTACGTCTTCAAATATTAGTGCTAGCCCTCAGTTCTGGGATCACTGTTAATTAATGTTTCGTCTTTCAAGTGCAAATTGAACCAAACAATCACCGTGTTAGTTTCACCGTCTTCTCTCGCGGTTAGGTCCGCAACATAGGGCTTCTATATGTGCAGATTTTTTAACACATCACAGTAGTTACTGAAGTCTATTGTCAACAACATTGCGGTCCTGACATGTTAGTCCTCGTACAAATTAACATCTTCCATGTAATAAGTTTCGCCGAAGTACGTTGTGGTATGAACGCTTACGTACCACATTCAAAATTGTTTTGGTATCGCAACATAACTATATTTCTTGTTGAGTTTTTCGGAACGAACAACGGTGACGAAGAATTCAGCATTGCCTGGTATAAAATAAAAATTGCTTATTATCCGACATTTGTTGTCGGATAATAAGCAATTTTTGTTTTTTATTTTGTTGCTTATTATCCGACAGCAAAGATCCATAGTTTTAGTAACAACAAGCCGCACCTTTCATATGCATGAAACGGTTGATGAAACAGTTGAATACAGACGCGTCTAACCTACCCGCTATCATTTTCAGGATGCCGTTGCTACTCCCTCGCACAGCCTTCATGACCGACGACGTTATCTTTCACGTAATTGCATAGAAAACGTTTTCATGCGCGTCAGAAAACATGCATGAAGCACTACAAAAACGAGGGGGCGCAACAGTGCCCTGAAATGTTATTATACTGAACTCTGCTGAGAGCATTATGCTCCGTTCCTGTAGAAACTTTTACCAGTAGGCTTTAAATTGCGTCAATTTAACGTCGACCGTACTCGTACGAGTGAATCTATGCGCCAACATTGTTTCATGACAGTGCCCTCCGTTCTCTCTCTATGTCCTGGTTAGTCATCCTTTAAGATATCAGTCACAATATGACATAGATACTTAACTGAGAAACATGGTTCAAATGTTCTTCATTTATAAAAAATAGTGGCACGATGCTTAGCTTTTGTTATTTCCTTGAAGTAAATTCAGTATCTCAAGCGTGACAGAAAGATTGTAGAATAATACAAATGGGGAAAAACTAAAATACCATGTAGTTGGTGTTTTAAAACCCATTCGATAAAATTTGAAGAGCGAATAACTTGCTACGACGCATGTACTCAATGCAACGCGAAATTCAAAATTGTGATTATGTGGCCAAAGGAGAAAGTTGCTGTTTGTCAAAGTAGCATTGCGCAAATGTAAAAAAATAATAATTAAACTGTCTAATTTTATTATGAAAATAAATTTGTGAAGATTTGAAACATGAATCGTCAATTGTTGTTCGTAGTAAACTTAATGCTACGCTGAATGCCGGAGATTTCCCCTAATCATTTGCCAAAAACTGTGTATGTTTAAGGCAAATAAACTATGAATATAATAAAAGTCAATATTATCATGAAAATCTAGTTTGGCCATTTGAATGATGAGAAAATATACGTCCATATAATGATACAATTCGACAAATGTCCCTGTTTCCATTTTATATTTATTATTTGTTATCAACTCAGGAAAATCACTATCACAATTCTTCCAATAGTCATAAAAACTTTAGATGCTACTGGCAGTCTATTCAAAGGGATTGGCCATTCAAATGAAATGATTATGACAAATCACATTTTCTGTATAATGCTATAGTGTATGATAATAACAATGGATGAAGCGTCTCAACTACGCAGATTTTGTCTGATAACCATGACATGGATACTATTGCGAAATGGATAAAAACTTGGATGAAAGACAAAAAAAAAAAAATGAAATAATACTGGATGATTCGGCCGCTTTGATAGGAACAGCGGTAAAATTTTTCACTGATTGCGATTCTACAAAAACGTTTATAATACAATCATAGAATAAATTGGAGGAACGGGCTCAAACTAAATGAAACATATATTCGTCTTGAAGTCTTGATGTAAGTCACTTTGTTAAAATAATATACAACTTAAACTTAGGAAAGTTAGACAATTTACTGACGTTGACACACCAAGGTTAGTCTATTTTAGTTATTTCCATAGTGTTATGTCCTACGGTATTTTATTGTGGGGAAAAGCTGCTGATATACAAAATATATTTGTCTTACAAAAACGTGCTGTGCGAGAAATATATCAGCTAGGGTCAAGAGTTTCATTAAGAGAAATTTTCAAAGAGATTGGAATTCTCACGGTAGCATCTCAATTTATTTTTGCAAACGTATTATATATTAGGCAAAATATACATTTATACAGTAACACGAGCGACATCCACAACTTTAACACCAGAAACAAGCACAAGCTACATGCTCCTTCACACCGACTTCGTAAGGTTCATGATTAATTTGTGGGGCTCGGTATCCGTTTATACAATAGACTTCCAATTTCTTATCTTGATCTGCCTTTTAACTCATTTAAAGCTTAAGTAAAATCTAACCTCTGTTCGAAGTGTCATTAGCTTTTTATTTTTTTTATTTTTTTGTGAGCCATTATTAGTTTTACAAGTCTTTTGTTTGAAAATATAAACATATAACTAAAACCTACCTACGTTAATAACCTAAATTAACAGACATATTTACGTAAATAACTTAACAATAGCAAATTAAGTACGTGATAACCACCTATAAAAATTAAATATCACTCATTGTCATAACGAATGACGTAGATTGAATCATCTAGGAACGATATATTTGCATTGTACCCATTATCTTGATGAATTATTAAAAAAAAAATCGCGCTTAGAGGTATTTTATATCCGGTACATTAAGTGAACCGCCTTTTTAAGACGACTAGAATGACACCGTGTAGGTTGGTTGTTTTTGATATGTGTCCGTCAATCACGCATAAATGGGTGAAGGGATTTCGATGGAATTTGGCACACATATAGTTCACATCCTGGAATAACACATAGGCTACTTTCTATCCTGATAAAAGGCGTGGCTTAGTGGCGGAGGAGGAAGAGGAAATCCGAAGCCACTGCTGCCTTAGTACTTCAGATTCACAAGTACCAGGAAAGCAGAAACATGTCGAAGTATTTTCGGGGCTTTATTTGCAAGCGGTTTGCATTCAAAAGTACCAAGGAACCAGAAATATTTGTGACGCTGTAATTGTGAGCAATTAGGATTCAAAAGTAGCAGGAGAACAGAAACATGTTGAAGTAATTTTGAAGCAAAATATGAGAACCAAAGATTCACAAGAAATATGTCAAAGTATTTTGAGCAAGAATTTTGTTTACCAGGAGAGCAGAAACGTGTCTAAGTTTTTTCTGGGCTGGAATTGTCAACACTAATTTTCGGCATTGTGATCGATTAGGATTTAAAAGTATTGGGAGACCAGAAACATGATAAAACTTTTGTCGGAGCTGGAATTATGAGCGCTACAGATTTACAAGAAGACCAAAAAACATGTCGAAGTAATTTCAGAGCTGAATATTACTTTCAGCCGCACCGCAAAGACTCACACTATCTGGATACCAGAATCATGAAGATGCACTTCCAAGGATGAGAATATGATGCATAAAAGTTGCGAGCCAACCCCTTGCAACTACTCTCTCCTCTCTACAATTAGGCTCTCCATTGGAAAAAAAAACATAAGTTTTGGAGAAAAAACGGATTCTCTAATATACTACTCCGCAGGTCCTGATCCTGTGATGATTACAGGTCATGGCACATTATTTTGGCACCGCAATGGCACAGCAGCAGCACGGCGTCTCTTCGAATTTAGGCTACGGTTAGCATCCAGCGCGATAGCTACGCGTCGTCTGCGAGGTGAAAGCTCGCCATCCGCGCAAGGCGAGGAGCGAGGGGCGATGGTGGCGCACGTTGCCTGCCACCATCGCTCCTCGCTTAGATTATAGTCTGGAAGTTATTTATATTCTATGCAAACGCATAGGCCATATATATATTTTTTTTTGTATATCCCGGTAGTATGTTCCCTAGGTATCACGCGGGCGAAGCCGCTGGCAGAAGCTAGTTATGAATAAATTAAAGAGGTATTGAAACTCCTTTATGGTAGCTACATTAAAATCGATAAAAATTTGAAATGTGTCGAACCCTATTGTCAGATGTCAAAATTGTCAACAAAACAAATTAAAATATTTTCATCTTCCATTACAATTATGTGAATTAAAACAATAATATACTATCAACATATTTTGCCCAACCTTCGGAATTTTCGTGAGTGTCATCATTTTCCTGTTGTTTCTTTTAGTGGCTATTGATATTTTAAACAACAGTTCCGCGATTTTTTTCAAAAAAAGTGTCGCAGGTCTGACTCCAAACACGTCCCGTAGGACTGTGCGGTCTTCAAAGATAAGCTTTTCTGCACAAATTCGATGTTTATAAAAAATTTAATTAGAAAACTCAAAAATCTAGCCGCTTTCGTCCTTCTAAAATACGATTACTTTTCAGTTCGTAGAATTTTTTAATTGTTTTGTGCTGTAATTAGGAAATGAGATTGAAAATGGTTTTTTGAAATCGACCCTTTTTCAAAATTTTTTTTTTATCGGGAAAATTATACTATTTCGTGTTTTCACTTCCTCTTGCCTCTAGAGCAAGGATGTATCCTTTACATATATATTTTTTTCCAGGCTTAAATTCAATATTTTGAGCATTTCCAATTGAGTCTCAAACAGCCAAAATTCGAATAACAGGCCGTTAAGTCTTATATCAGAAAATAATTTTTTCACTTACGTTCCAACCCACAACCTTTATCAAATAATAACTTGTGTAAATTAACTAGAACGTACTATGAGGACAGGAACATTTAATGTTTTACGAAACAGTATATTTATTTAGTTAAAACGCCACAACAATCTTGTAGCGTTTTAGCAAAACCATGTTAAGCCATTTTTATTTTGTAACAAATGTTCCATATATATTTGGAACGTTTTTGCAAAAATACATTAGCGAGGCATAAATGATCCAAAATTTGTGGTACGTTATGTTTCAGACCTAAATAACATAATTTGAAAAGTTAAAAGGTTTCATGCATTTTGTACTATTAGATACCTAAATAAAAAACCTGTTTCGAAAAAAAATGTTTCAACTTCAAAGGGTTCATTTTTTACACGCTTTAATAGCTTCATCCTTAACTGTTTGCAATCATGACCACTAAAAATAAATATTTATAACACGTAAAGAAAAAGACCAATAAAATATTACTTGAAACTTAATAGCATAGACAAAAGAAAATAATACTAATGAAATTAATCCGAAGTTATGCACAACCGGGAACGCATCTTTCAATAACTTTTTACTAGTGCAAGCGAGACGGAGTATTTTCATTTTGACATTGAATCTTATTTGAGTTCGCAACGGTCATTATTGAAACACACGTCGTGGAAGAGGTAGTTTCCGTCGTCTTTTGTTTGCAATTATCCTTATTACGTTTATAACAGTGAACCGTGGTGAATTTGTAGTGTACTGTGTGTCAATATAATTAGAATAAACAATGGAAGCTAATGAAGATGTAAGTATTAAATGATTGTATAATATTTTGTAATAAGTACTATATAATATTTTTATGGTCATTATTTTTATCGAAAGACGATTTTAACTAATTTTGGTTATTTATTTTTACAGATTTCATCATTAGGACAGTTATTAGCTAAAAAACGAAAATTAATGGAACTCAGAAACAAAGTTATCTCTCAAGGAGAGATCAAAGGTCAAGTCGGAGCTGCAGACTCCAGAGGTATGTTGGAATTTAGTAACACAATATTTTTTATGAATTTGACGGCGTATTAACTTTATTGTATCGCCATTTCTTAGGTCCATTCTTACATCCAAGCGGTCGACGAGTCGACATAATAAGCCCCGAAGAGGGAGTTAACGTGTTCCGAGTCGAAGATCGGTTTGGGTTGCATGTTGCAATATGAATCGTATCTTCTGCATGTATTGTGTATATTCTTGTTGGTGCTTTGTTATGATATACGAGCATGATTATTGTTCATGGCGGGGCTATCAAAAATATTATTAATGATTTTATTATTTGCATTGGATATACGACTTATGCTTACTAAATTAATTTACTGTTAAATGTGAATATTACAAGGGATGGGATGGGATTGGATATGGATTAGGTCCCTCTCCTCAACCGAAACTTACAAGTATTTGGGTATGTCGGAAGCGTTAGACACCAATGCTGCTGATATGAAATAATCGTTGAAGGAGCGCTTCTTTGGCCGCCTGAATAAAGTACTTAACAGTCTTTTATCAGGCGGAAATAAGGTGCGTGCCTTCAACGGTTGGGTCATGCCGGTTTTGATGTACTCTTTCGGCATACTCAAATGGACTCAGACAGAACTTGACGCCCTGGATAGAAAGAAGGGTAGCTTCACTGCTTACCGCAAATCGGATGCATCACCCACGGTCATCGGTGATGAGGCCGTATATCCCGCGGAAGTGCGGGGGTCGTGGCTTCTTAAATGCTAAGACCCTGCACAAACGCGAGGTATGCAGCCTTAGGGAATACTTCTTAGAGGCCGACGTGGGTATGCATCGAGATGTGGTAGCGGTGGACAAAGGCCTTACCGCGCTCTCCTTGGCTAACGAAAACTGGCGCAAACCTGTGGTATTAGATACTAACGACCGCTGGGAGGTATGGCAGAGCAAGGAGCTTCACGGACGCTTTTATCGGGTCCTACACGGGCCCGATGTAGACTTTTTAGCGTCCGTAAGGACGCTAAAAAGTGGCTGACGCTAAAAAGTCCTGGCTGCGTTTTGGTGACCTCTTTGGGGAAACCGACGGTTTCGTCTGTGCGATCATGGACGAAGTTATGATGACGAACAACTACCGGAAATGCATTGTGAAGGACGGTACGGTTGACATGTCGGGCATGTCACCGACCCGGGGAATCCATCCGCCACATATTTTCGGTTGTTCTAGTCTGGCTAACGGAGACTATTTGCACAGGCACAACCTTGTAGCCAGGATCATCCACCAGCAACTTGCTCTGAGATACAATCTTGTGAAATCGGAAGTACCGTACTATAGGTATGTGCCCGACCCAGTTCTCGAAAATGGCAATTGCACGTTGTACTGGGATCGGTCTATCATCACTGACAGGACTATTGTTATAATAAGCCTGACATAGTGGTGATAGACCGACTAGAGCGTCGCGCAATGATTCTTGATATAGCAGTCCCTCATGACGAGAACCTCGTGAAGTCTGAGAAAGAGAAACAAAGTATCTTGACTTGGCTTGCGAGGTTGTCGACATGTGGGATGTGAACACAGCAGTCATTGTGCCGATAGTCGTAACGGCCAATGGCATAATTGCCAAGAGCCTCGATCAACATCTGAAGAGGCTCTCGTTGGGCAGCTGGATCAAGGGCTTGATCCAGAAAGCAGTACTCCTGGACACGGCGCGTATTGTTAGGAGGTTCCTCTCTCGGGAGCCCTGACCACCGGTAGCTTGGACCCTGTTCCCGATGGCGGTGGGCTACTATTTTTATATTTTTAAATGTTATTTTTTTAAATTAGTTTTATAGAAATATTTAAAAATGTAAAATATATGTACAAAAAAAAAATAGAATAATAATAACCCTACCGCAGTGTTTCTACGTTGACGTCGTGGTGGGGCTTGCGCGTCCCGATGGACCTTAGGTCATACCTAGGGTGAGGGGCTAGACAAAGAGAGATACAATCCGCAAGACAGTTTTGTGGCAACTGTTGGGCAGTAGCGATACCACGAACCTTATCTCCCGGGAGAAGTCTTATTCCTCATCTCCGGCTTGCCTTTATTGGCTGGCCAGAGTGAATACTGACGAGAAACAGAGCTCCCACCTCTTTCTTGCCTTAATCGGCCGGTCTGAGTGGAGATTCGCTAGAGCAAACGTGCTCGGGAGAAGGATGTATAATCCAGTAAGATGCTGGTAGGGATCTTGACCGCACTTCCGGGATTGTCCTGATAGCCATGGTATACCTCTTCACTCCTCTAGCACCTCAGGCTATGTTGCCACCTTGGCGCTACGTCACTTTGTGCTAGCGACCGTTTTCGGGAGCCCATTCATTGAGTGTGCAAGTCACCCCCTGCCATTTAAAAGCCGTGTATATTGTAAATGGTCAGGCGGGGGCCAATAGTTCTTCTATAATAAACGATTATCAGTCCACTAAACCCAAACCCATAGCGTTTCATCTTTTGTTTCCATATGCTGCAATAGTCTTGCTCCAACCGGGGATTGTCCTTGGGAATACTTTCACAGTGCATACAGGGATAATCGCCGGTTGTTGCCCCATTACATTTGAAATTTCTAACGGGGCCTCTGCGAGTTGGTTTCGGCCCCTCGTACGCCTACCAAAGGACCGGGTCTCCAGAGACCCGAGAAAGAAAACAAAAATTAAATAATAATAATAAATATGGCAACTATCGTTGACAACCCAAGTTTGATTTTTATTTGTCCGTATGATTTAAATTTAAAATAATAGTATTCGATAAAATTAATTCACGATTTCCACATAAAAGCACCCACAAACAAAGATAAAGATACAATAAACTATGCGAAAACATAAAGCACAATGCAACGAAAGAAAAGAAAATTATATGTCTCGGACAGAGTATGACATAATATTAATATGTCACCAATGATAATGAAAATAAAATAATGTTGACGAATGAAATAATGAAACAATGATTACGAGAGCAGCAGCTTTGAGACGTGCACGCCCACTATCCCCGGACCCGTCGCTGAGCTCCGCCTTGCCGCCGCCGGACAGCGGATTACCGCCGGACGACGGATTACCAGAGTCACCGGCGGCCGCAGTCGCGTCGAGCTCCAGCGACGAGTATTTCTCCCCGCCGACGTCGCCAACACCTGTGCGTCGGCAGGGGACTGGCCGGCCACCGAGGGGTTTGGGACCTAGGGGCCAACCAGCCCCGAGCCCCTAGGCTACCGGTGGTTGAGTGCAGCGCATGAGATGGACGCAGTCCATGAATGAAAACGTCATGCGCGCATACTACGGGTCTACAGAGGGGGGAACTAACCTTACTGCGTACCGTGACAGGATGCTGTCTCTGTTTCAGGACCTGGAACCTACTGTAACGTCTCGGCCCAACGGTTGTCGGATCAAGTGCGGGTCATCCAACGTAATCACAGGTTGGACGATGCCGTACTTGATAGGCTGCGCTCAAAGGTACTGAACAACCTTATTATCTCGACCCCAACACAGACCGCGGTTCAGGCGCCAGCTAGTGGCGCAATCACATCGCGGCCCATTGATGTTTGTGATGAGGTAGATGATAGGGTGGGTTGTCACGGTAAGTAGCCAGTGCAACGGTAGACTGAGGAGCGCACTGGAGGACGGGCTTTGCGAGTATAGATCGACTCCGACCGAACTTAGGCCCCGATTACCACGGTTACCCATGCATAAAAAGAATAGGGCGCTGGTGTGTGCCTTGGACTCGCTACTGCAGAATATCTTTCAAGCAGCGAGAGCCTCGTTGATACGCACTCAATTCTGTTTTGCGGGGCTGTTGCAGCATGTCGTATAGCCAACGTCAAGTTCCCAACTTGTGACGAAGCTATACGACAAAAACCTGCTGCACCAGCTTGGCAGTGCAGGATCGAGCGGCGTATCGATGAGGCAAGGGCACTCATAGGCAAACTATACTGCTTCATGGAGGGCAACACACGACCACGCGTAATGCGTTTTGTGAGACGGGCGTTTTCGGGGACTGGTATCAGCCCTCGAGATTACACGTCACAGAGCGCATGGACTTCCTGAAGAAGAAAGTTTGTGCATGGGCAAACCGTATTCGGCGGTATAAGCGGCGGGTTGATCGATACTCGCAGAATCGCATGTTCCAGAGCGATGAGAGGTGGTGTGACGTTGCAAACTCATAACGTCGACTTTTGGCGACATCTCACGGATTTTCATTATTGACAAATCTCGTTTAGTTCTGACTAAGTAAAGAGATGGCGCCAAAGTCGTATAGACATAAGTATTTGAGTAAAAGTTGATTAATTGTGACAATTAAAAATAACAACACAATTAAACGATTAAAATATAAAATATTCGAAAATAATACTCAAGTATTAATTTCAGTTCAAATTGGATATCGATAAATTAGTAAGACTATCGGTGCATAGGCATTTTAGTCGAGAAATCGTTTATGGTCACAGAGTTAGATATCTGTGGGACTGTTGTTTCCGGGATGGACTAAAGAGGCATTTTTTCCAAGACGGCAAGACAGACGACAGAAATTGACCCATGATTTTATAAATCCAAGTCTTGGAGGACTCGCGGGGTCGAGTTCCTTTTGCTCGCAGCCTGAGAAGACCGATGGAGTCGCAGCCTAATAATTGCTAGGCCTTGTTCTGGAATTTGATGGTAAGACCCACGCACGTGGTTTATTTCCTATTGCCTCTTGAGGTTTGAGTTCTTGTGTCTGATTAGGGGGATATTGTTACAGGTTCTGGCTTTTGACGCTAGCCTGTAGAGGGACGCAGATGTCACGTTTTGGTGTGTGTTGATTTTGGTTCGGCGGGTGTGCGGACAGCGTGGCAGACCCAGTTGCCGAGGTAGGCCACACGCATTTCCACCTCGCTCGAGGATGTCCATGAAGGTACCAACGTGTTTTATTCTTCTGTTCCCGTTCTGAACGATATTTTCCCCCGTAGGCACGTGCTGTGCGCGTGGCTCGTGTGATAAGCACAGAGCTGATGCCAAGGGGTTATTGACTCGCTATGCAAGGACCGCTAAGTAAGATCGCTATGCAAGGACCGCTAAGTAAGACCGTTATGCAAGACTGTTATGCAAGACCGCTATTTAAGACCGCTAACTATGACCGTTGGCTAGGTTATATTGTATGCTGAGTTTGAGTCACATTGAGAGAGAGAAGTGAACCTCACTGGTAACTTATTGGTAGAAAGACCATGTAATTGAGGGGTTGGTATCATTTACAATGTACGTTGTGTCTTAAGGGTTGAACATAGTCTTTTATGCATAGAGCACAACTAATATTTATTTAATTAACTTAAACGATGTAGCAAGGTACGTGTTTAATTGAATCTTTCCTTATTTTTGTATACCCTACAAATTCACTATAGCACGGGTAGGTAAAACACGTCTGTGTCAAGTTGCCGTGTTACAGTTAATATTTATCTAATTAACTGTAACATTGTTGACCGTGTTACAGTGGGTATACAGAGCTTGGGAGCGACGCAGACTTCCCTCCCCAATCGTGCGCTGTGCGGTGTCAATTATATCGCTCCGTTTTTATAAATAATATTTCAGGGCGACAGTTTGAGTCCGCTTTGGTTTTGCTTAGCTCTGAATCCTCGAAGCACATTGCTGGAGGATTCAGGTCTAGGCTATCGGTTGAGTAGAGGTGGTCAGACCATATCTCACCTTCTTTACATGGATGATTAGAAACTCTTTGCCCCCAACAATTCGCGACTGAAGGTCACTGAAACCTTCAATAATGCCATCAGGATGGAATGTGGTGTGGACAAATGTGCAGTCATGCATGTAAAAAAGGGGAGATTATGGAATCTGAGGGAATTCAACTCTCGGATTCCATACAGGTTAGATCCCTCAGCTAAACAGAAACCTGCAAGTATTTAGGTATGTCGGAAGCATTGGGCATTGATGTTGCCAGCATGAAGCAATCGTTGAAGGAGCGCTTCTTTGGCCGCCTGAAGAAGGTTTTGAATAACCTTTTGTCAGGCGGAAATAAGGTGCGCGCCTTCAACTGTTGGGTCATGCCGGTATGAATGTACTCTTTCGGCATACTCAAATGGACTCAAACCGAACTCGACGCCCTGGATAGGAGGGTCCGTACACTGCTGACCGCAAACTGGATGGATCACCCACGATCGTCGATAATGAGACTGTACATCCCGCGTGCGGAGGTCGAGGCTTTTTAAACGCCAAAACTCTCCACAACCGCGAGATGTGCAGTCTCAGGGAATATTTTTTCAAATCTGATGTGGATTTGCACCGAGATGTGGTAGCAGTGGACAAAGGATTCACACCATTGTCCATGGCTAAAGAGAACTGGCGCAAACCTCTAATACTTACAACAGATGATCGCAAGGAGGTATGGAATGGCAAGGAGCTTTACGGGCGATTCTACCGGGCTCTTCATGAGTCCGATGTAGATTTTTCAGCGTCCGTGGCTTGGCTGCACTGCAGTGATCCCTTTGGAGAAACTGAAGGTTTTGTCTGTGCGATTATGGACGAAGTTATCTTGACGAATAACTACCGGAGACATATTATGAAGGATGGGACGGTGGACGTGTGTTGGGCATGCCACTTTCCGGGTGAGTCCATCAGACATTATCTCTGGTTGTTCTTGTCTGGCTAACGGCGAGTACTTGCACCACCGACATAACCAAGTTTAGACTGCTTCCAATGAAAGGACCAAACGAATTTTAGCGTTAGTCCCCGCAAGAGATGCTGGGTCAGACGCTAGTTATGGATCCAGTAGTGACGACGAATGTAAAACTCCGCAAAGCTCACCTGCGCCTTCATTAGATGCTTCATTTGAGAGGCTCAACATCTTAGAAAGTTCTGATCACACAGACTTTACCGATAATGAAATTGACCGAGAGATAGAATCTTCCGTTTTAGATCAAGGTCAATTTCAAGCTCCTCTTACGCCGGTCCTTGATGAAGTGTTTCCAAGTCCCTCCCAATGTAATTATGAAGCTCTTCCGTCTATTTCATCATTGCCATCTTTACCATCTATTCAACCAACTACGCATAATTCTACACTGCCTTCTACATCCAGTACATTGGTCACTCGTGCACAAAGAAAGCGTGCAGCGCCTACAATCCTCGCTCGTAAAACCAAGAAACGGTTTATAAAGAAAATTAATTTATCTTTCCACTGGAAAAACGTACCATTCCAGCATACTGCCGAAATTCAGCATCCGGTTTTTCAGGAAGTTATTCCATCCGACTGGTCACCATTAGACTATTTTTATAACTTTTTTCCTAAGGAGCTGATTGCATCTATTACAGATAACACAAATTTATACAGCGTCCAAGAAACAGGAAAATCTATCAAAGTTAGTAACGACGAAATATTGGATTTTTTGGCCATACATATTATGATGGGTATAGTTGTTATGCCGTCCTACAAAGATTACTGGAAAACGTCATTCCGTTACACAAAAGTTGCCGATGTAATGTCTCTGAAACGGTACCAGCAGATACGGAGGTTCATTCATTTTACTGATAATACAAGTGCTGATTTGCAAGACAGATATTATAAACTTCGCCCTTTAATCGACAGTATTAGAAATAAATGTTTGTCAGTTGAAGAAGAAAACACATATAGCATTGATGAGATGGTGATTCCCTATAAGGGAAAGAAAGCAGCGTAAACCTCATAGGGTTTATCTGTATAAACCCTATGAGGTTTACGTTGTATGGCAATATAAATGTAACTTAAGATTAAGTATTTTGGAAATAAACAAATAATAATAATAAATCAGCAGATGCACAGTGCCACATAGCAGAAGCACTGACAAATGTAAATAGTTCCTTGGTACTCGTAATAACTTTTTTTATTTGACTTTACACTGATTATAACGTTATTATTATTATGTTTATAATCTTAGTAGAAACTACATTGCAGTCATTTTCTTTTTCGACAATTCTATTGCCGCTATAACAACAATTTCATTTTTTAATTACATGGGTGCATGTTTTTTCGTTTTTGGTCCCGTTTGTTTGGGGGTCCGCCTCGCACTTGCCCTTTTTTTCTACTTTGTTAATGAATCTTTCAGGAAAAGAGAGATAATCGTCTCCAGACTGGTCGTGGGCAAGGACAAAAATTTTAATATGACGATCCTGATGAAATGATACTAAACATCATAGGAAAGGATTCTACAGCAATAGTTAGCCTTCAAATAAAATTCAATTCAAGTAAAATAAATTAACATAACTCAATTAACTACTGTAATAATAAGTAAATATTGTTAAAAAATCTAAGGCAATTTTTTTGTACACTAATACGCCCTTGCCGCCTGTGATACAGGACCCTCCTAGTACAGGCATCTAACATCGTTTTACCTATATCATTATCTAAGATTTATTGTTTTATTGTACCAATTTGAACTTTTGAATAAAGATTTATTTATTTATTTTATTTATTTAAATACCAGAATCTTCGGGGTCAAATGAAAACAGGTATCCGTGCCTGTTTTTCTCTCAGAATGACTAGGGGGTGTTCTTATGTGTAGTTAAGGAGGGCCTTAACCTCAAAAATCGCATAGAAGTTAGCATAGAACAGTGAAGTTGATTTGTCAAATGACTGATTAGATTTTAGGGTCAAAAAATAAAAAAATAGAAGTAGATTTTGCTGAAAATGGATTGATTGATTCCACGTCAGAGGCCCTTGAGGCGGTTTAGAAACTTTGGAACTAGGGTGTGAAAAACTGTAAATTGCAAAACGAGAAAAATACAAGTTAGATTTGGAGCTACTCAAACTTGAAAAAGATTTTTAATATACAGCCATCAGAATTTACTTTACCTTTATATTTACAATACGTTTCAGTTTTTGATGTGTATAATATTCAAAATGAACAAATTGTCCAAATAACATAGTCGGGTACTGATAATGAACCAAAATAAACATTCAGGTTGCAAAATAACATAAGGTTGCAAAACGTTCAAATCTCATAAAATCCTCATCTCGAAACCTACAAGTTGCAAAATAATCAAGTCTCAAAACATCCATGTCTCATAATATTTGAATGTGTGGATGTGTAAGTGAAATGCTATATTAATTCACAAAATTTAAATTCTACGAATGTTATACATAAACTAGCTTTTTCCCGCGACTTCGGATTGCCTGGGTGGACCGAGGAGTTGACCAAAATGAAGAAAGAATCAGGAGACGAAAGCGGAGAATTTCCAATGCCGCACCACGACGCCGAGCGTGGGTATTCAGCCAATATTCTGCAGCAAAGGAGGAGCTGAAGCAGAAAATGGAGAGCACTCTGACGTCCAGCTGGAAAGAGTTTTGCGGAAGGCAGGAACGAGAATCTATGTGGGACAGGATATATAGGGTAATAGGCCGCACTACCGCTAGACAAGAGGATATTCCTCTAGTGCACAACAACAGCGGGCTCAGCAGCGAGGAGTCAGCCTAGATGTTAGCGAGCACGTTTTATCCTGAGGATAAAACAGGATGACAATGCGGACCACACCAAGTTAAGAGAGTTGGCGAATAGAGTGAACGAAAGCGAGAATGGTGAGACGTTCGACCCTCTATTCACAACGGAGGAACTAAAGTGGTCCGCATACAGCTTTAATCCCAAAAAAGCTCCGGGAATTGACGGACTTACCGCAGATATTTGTAGGGCGGCTATTACCCATAACCCACAACTGTTCCTGGCAGTGCTAAACCGTTGCCTTGATCTGTCCCACTTTCCGACCAACTGGAAAGATGCGGTAGTCGTGGTCCTTAGGAAACAGGGCAAGGACGACTAAAAGCACCCCAAATCGTACAGGCCGATTGGGCTATTAGGCAATAGCCCAATCGGCCTGTACGATTTGGGTGGTGGTGGGTACTGGGCAAAATTATGGAGAAAATGTTGGTGCGTCGAATCAGGTGGCATATACTCCACAGGCGAGCAGACACCAGTACGGATTTGTGCCCCAGCGCAGCACCGAGGACTCCCTCTATGACCTGATAAATCAAATAGAAGAAAAATTAAAATAAAACATATCATTGGACATAGAGAGAGCCTTCGATAATGCCTGGTGGCCCGCAATGAAATGCCGACTGGCAGAGACTAAATGCCCCATAAACTTGCGATGCCTCGTAGTCTACGAAATAGGAAAGTGAGGATGCGGTAAGCGGGAGCTGAATACGCTCAGAACACCACCAAAGGTTGCGTACAAGGCTCTATAGGAGGGCCCAGATTCTGGAACCTGCTTAAAGTTGTTGAGTGGTCGGGGAGACTACTGCCAGGTATTCGCCGATGATGTGGTACTGATATTTTCGGTTGAAACAACGCTCGATATCCAGAGACGTGCCAATACGAGTCTTCTGCATGTTCAGAAGTGGGGAGTCGGAAATAAACTCAAGTTTGCGCCTCATAAAACCAAAGCAATGGTAGTCACCAACAAGTTGAAATTCGACTCACCACTTCTGCACATGGGTGGGGAGGACATGTCATGTCTCGGGAGATCAAGATTTTGGACCTCACGATTGACGACAAGCTGACGTTTAACGCTCATGCCTCGAACGTCACAAGGACAGCGTTAAACCAAACAGCTGTCAAGAGCCGCCAAAATTAGCTGGGGTCTGAAACCCGTAATTATCAGGACCATATACACCGCGGTAGTGGAGCCGGTCATCATGTACGCCGCTAGTGCTTGGGCCTCGGCCACAAATAAAGTGGGAATTAAAAAGCAGCTCAACACCGTCCAGAGGGGCTTTGCGCAGAAAATTATAAAGGCCTATAGGACAACTTCGCTGAACTCGGGCTTGTTGCTCTCTGGACTGCTTCCACTGGATGTACGGATACAGGAAGCAGCCGCTTTTTATGAAGAGAAAAGGGGACACTCCCGGAGAGTGACAGGGGACTGAGGGATCGAAACACCAGTCCCTTACACTGACGTGCCAAATCCTGCAAAACAGATTGTTATCGAGTTCAAGTGTGTGATGAACGATGCAGAAATGGACCAGCAGAGAATCAATCACCCCAAAATTTTCACCGACGGAAGCAAAATCCAAGGGAAAGTCGGTGCAGCACTAAGTCTTTGGGAAGATGGTGCAGAGGTGAAAGCACAAAAGTACAAGCTGGACCATTTCTGCAGCGTTTATCAGGCCGAACTACTCGCTCTGCGCAAGGCCTCAGAGCTGGCCTTGAAACACTCCTCGGCAGTGATCGAAGTCTACAGCGGCTCGAGATCGGCGCTGGAAACGATTACCCGAGGCATTTCCCTCCATCCCCTGGCTTTTGAAACGCAAAAAAGCATCCAAACGTTACGAAATAATGGGAAAACCCTTCAATTGTTCTGGATCAAAGAGCATGCGGGGCTGGAGGGAAACGAGAGGGCTGACGTGTTGGCGAAAGAAGCAGCGATAGGGATTAAGACAAAGCCTCATTGCGATCTGTGTCCGACTTCATTCGTCAAGCGACAAATCCGAATGGAGTCGCTTGACGAATGGAACACGAGATACGCGACTGGTGTAACCGCATCCACCACGAAAATATTTCTCCCAGATGCAATTGCAGCATACCATATAGTCAGGAAAATAGAGCTCGATCCACTTCTAGTCCAAGTGTTAACGGGTCATGGCGGGTTCTCTGAGTACTTGCATCGTTTTAAGTGCAAGGAGAATACGGCATGTCCCTGTGACCCATCAAAAAATGAAAGCGTACACCACATAATCATGGAGTGCCTAAGATTTGCAATATTTAAATACAATCTAGAATCTGAAATAGGAATGGAAATAAAATTAGAAAACATCTCAAAATTAATAGAAAACAAAGCGAGTAGAAATAAATTTTTGATGTACTGTAAAGAAATAGCAGAAAAAGTAGTTAAAAATAACAAGACATAAAGAAAATATATATATATATATACTTTTTAAATATTATGAGGATATGTAAAAAGTAATCACCATAAAATAAAGAAATAAAAACAATCAAACAAAAGATATCATATGATGACAACTCTACAAAAATGTCAATACCTCATAACAATTTACTGTTTCATAGAGCAGAAAGTTTTCACGACTTGATACGCACATCACCAGTCACCTGTAGGGGTGGGTTGGAACAGATTCAGAAACAGTACCTGCTACTGAAAAGGTCAGAAACAGTGACAGGCAGGGAACTGGTTCTATCTCTTTCTATTACAACGAACCTGAGGAGCAAAGAGCTTGTCCCAAAGAACAGATGTTGTCTCTTTCTATTATAATAAGTCAGAAGAGAATGGAGCATGTTCCATTTGAAACTGTTTCACAT
Source organism: Ceramica pisi (assembly GCA_963859965.1). Classification (NCBI taxonomy): domain Eukaryota; kingdom Metazoa; phylum Arthropoda; class Insecta; order Lepidoptera; family Noctuidae; genus Ceramica; species Ceramica pisi. The sequence goes on from OY982530.1 coordinate 5,719,836, forward strand.
AGCTGTTCCAGGTCGATTCGTTTTGTATGTCGAGTTACGGCGAGGAGCAGGCGAAATAGGTAGGAGCTGTTATTTCGGTTCTGAGATACCTGTTTCATGTTGTTACTTTGAAATACCTGTTTTTTTAAACTGTTTCGATAAATACGCCTCACTCCAAGTCACCTGTCGCTCAAAAAGTTTTATGAAACAGAAAAATGTCGGACTTGTCGGGTTGTCAGCTTTATGAAACAGTGCCAAGGCAGCCTTAAGATGGTTAGGTTATATTAGAAGATAGCTTGTGTTGTCTCGTTGCTTTACCGCATGAATTCATTTTTTTCTGAGTACAGCGAACCCGCCGACCAAGCAGCAAACAACGTATAATATTGACAATTATTTCTGGAGAAAATAAGGAATATATTTCCATGAAAACGGTCATGGATGAAAATTACATACATCATCCGATTAAGTTGATGACTTCTCGCCCTAAGTAAATATTACCTCCCAATGGTGATAGGGATAATTACGGGTCATTGCCCCCGAAAAAACCCCTCCCCGTTTTTAAATAGGCATCAGACAGCTCAGTTTGCAGAATCAGCTTAGATGCCCAGGAATCAGTCGCCCACGTTGTCCTGGAAGTGAGTCCATGGCAACCCAAAGTGAATAAATCCTCGGATTCATGTGAGTTTGCTCCGCGAAATCTGTGAAGCACTCAGCATTTGCATTTGCTCCTGTGCATTTGGGCGGAGCTAAGCAGGCAAACTTAGCTAAGACACTTTCGCACAACCCTGGCAACTTTCTTCAATATCGTATATGATATGTATGCGAACGTACGGACTAGTGAAACGACAGATAGCTGGTAGTACACTGAGTTTATTTGTCAAGCGACATAACATATATTAGGAGTGAATGCAACCACCCTCATATTGACAGCTAACTAATACAACATACCTCCCCTAGCTTGACAATATACAGACATAATTAAATTGTTAGTAAAAATCTTTGTAATCGACCCGAGGTACAGTTCGCAGTTTTTTACCATCAGCCGTTTGCTTTTCTTGCTGTGGTGTCTGACCTGAGCCTGACTCGACGAGAGCTTCATCATGAGTAACTTCCGTTGCCTCATAGAATTCTTCGTCTTCCTCTATTGAGTTGCCAGTTTGTGTTTTCGTGTCCACTATTTCTTCTCTTTCTTTATTCCCCTCCCCTCCCGTATCTGGCTCCCTATCATCTACTGGGAGCGTAATTGTCTCAATTGTAAACAAATCTCACAATCCGCAATCATCTTTTCTACAGCGTTATCTGTAATACTTTAGTTCTAAGTGACTCTGGTATAACTACTTTGTGCCCTCGCATAATACAACCGCTTTCATACGACAGCTGGGTTTTACATAAAAAATAAGGTTTGTTAAATTTATCTGATACTCGCTCAGGCCACCCCTTAACAACATATGAACGGACTTTATTTAATACTTCATCCTTAATAGTTTCATCGCGAATTTGTCTAAGCGTAACAGGTAGACTGCCATCAATAACGAAATTGACATACGACGCGCGATCTTCTACTGGTACTAAGCTACTGTCGGCTTCGTAGCCGCACCCCCCACGCAGCGTCGTCGACTCACACTCAGGTAGACTTGCGCGCGATAAATAATCTGCGCTATTATCAGCGCTGCGTATGTATTCAATGGAGTAATTATATCCGCTTAGAAACATAGCGTAACGCTGCAGCCTATTTGCCGAAACCTCTGGAATTCCACGATATGGACCAAAAATAGATAAGAGGGGTTTGTGGTCTGTACGGAGTACAAACGGAACCGCCCTCCCGTACAAGTACTGGGGCCCGAGTCTGCTATTACAATAGTGTCAGAATGGTCGATCACTGATTTGAAAATGGTTGATTTTGACAAGTTTGGTAATCTACTAACATAATGGCATCATAATGGCGTCATTATGACATTCCAATGATCAACCACTGACACGCCATTGAAAGAAAGCCATATGAATGGTAATCTCGTACATAATGACAGATTTAGTATTTACGAACTTCTCACTACTTCAGATTGCTTATAACACTAATAAATAATATGTAAAACTAAATATAAATAAAATCTGGCTTGAATAAATGCTCAAATTTAGCTCGGTTTTATAATAATGGCAATACAGCATTCCTACCGCACTTCTATTACGAGACCATTGCCGACCACTGACGTGCCAATGATCGGTCATTATAAATTTAGCAGATTACGAACTTTTTAGCAAAATGACAATGGGATCGTATTGGAATGTCAAATTTAGACGTTTGTAGGAATAGGTGCCTCAACAATTGCCTTGACCTTTTGTTTTGATTTACTTAAGCCATTCTTATCTATGGTATATCCCAAGTATTCTATTTGGTTCTCGAAAAACACACACTTATCTTTACGAAGTGTTAGACCTGCATCTCGCAGTCTTTGCAATACTGCGTTCAATCTGTCTAAATGTTGCTCCTTAGTTTCTCCCGTTATACAAATGTCGTCAAGCAAACACATTACCCCGTCCAACCCTGACAATAAACACTCCATTGCCCGTTCGAAAATAGCTGGGGCACTGGCGAGACCAAAAAACTAACCGTGTATATACAAACAATCCGCGATGTGTATTAATGCAAGTTATTTTCTGAGACGACTCGTCTAACACAAATTGTGAATAGGCTTGCGATAAATCTAATTAGCTGAATTGCATTCCCCCGTGTAATTTTGTGAATAGTTCTTGAGCTGTCGGTAAAGGATACTGGTCGACAACCAGCTGTTTATTTACGCTGACAGAATAGTCTACGCATAACCTAATTGAGCCATCGCGCTTTAATATTGGTACAATAGGCGAGGCGTAATCAGAGTGTTGAACCGGTTTTAGTACGCCTATACGTGCCAACCGATCGATTTCGCTGTTTACCTGGATACCACTGTTTATCTTTTAGCGCAAATGCTATAGGACGGGCTTTAAAAAAACCGGTGTAGCGTCATCTTTTAATTGTAATTTGACCTGATATTTTGTAAATACACCCAGCTCGTCTGAGAAAACAGACGGCTATTGTGCTTTTAACTGCTCGGTAATGTTATTTGATTGACAATTATTTATTTGCGACATTTGTAATTTAAACAAACAAATAAAATCTCTTCCTAAAATTGGGGGTCCACCATCACGTATCACTCGCACATTAACTACGTGAGTTTTGTGTGAATAGGTAATAAGTAATTGCACTATCCCTAAACAGTTTATGACACGACCTGTATACGTAAATAATCGGTCCGCCGTTGATAATATATAATAATTATATATATAATATAAAGCCTTCTTTATTCCTTAATAAAAAATTACATTATTAGATATTTAATACGCTTCCAGCATTTAAAATAAATTCAATTTAAATTACAGTAATAAATGAAAATGAATTAAAATTTATAAAATACAAAACAAATTTCATTTATCCATACCAAAAATTACACGAATTAGAATACAAACAAATTTCATTTATCCATTCAAAAAATTACACGAATTAAAATTAATAAAATTCAAATAAATTCATTACTACATACAAAAAAATTGTTACATGAATTTAGATTTATAAAATATAAAATAAGTTAATTATTACATGCAAAAAATAAAAAATAAAAATCACTATTATTAAGGAACTCTCTACATAGTAAAGGCCTCCTCCATTTTTCTCCACTTATCTCTATCTATGGCTATATCCATCCAGTCATTTCCCACTGTTTGCAGTATTTCGACGAGCCACCTCTCCGTTGGTCTACCCCTCTTTCTTTTTCCTGATGGCCCTTTCCAAGTGGTTATCCGTCGTTGATAATAACGGCGACAATTTAAAATATGTTTTGTACAATTTCTCGGAAATCGCTGTGACTGCCGATCCGGTTTCTATTTCGAACTTTAATTAATATTTTTTATCGAAACTAGTAAAGTCATAGGTTCACCGCTATGAGAACATAATATTTTGACTTATAGAACTTTTGACTTATAGACCAGGGCGGAAGCCTTTGAAAATGGTAAAAAGTGAAAAAAAATAATAGTAGAATGAAGCCCATTGGAAAAGAAAGAGAATATAACAAAAATTAAAGGAAAAATAATTTACGGGCGATCTGAGGTCGGGAAGTGGATGGGGGTGCGTGTTTAAGGGAAAATAACGATTTATCTCCATTTCCGGCAAAACTACAAGTCTTATGGGAAAAAGACAAATGGCAAAGTTGTAGGTAATAAAAAGATCTACAACTTTTGTGTTTCCACTTTTTTCACATAACCTCAAAATCTATGTGAAAAATTCGCATCGTGTAGATTTCAATGTTACCAACCCAAAAAAAAAAAAAGTATTTTGTCAAAAGTGGAATAGTCAAGTTTTGAAAAGAACGTCCATGTTCTCAAAAAATGCAAAGAAACGAAGGATAAAATTGTACGACGAAGATATTGTACGGGAAGGCATAATTCTTTTTTCAAATATTAAGTTTACTAGACGACGACTCGTGACGTACTAAGAGAGATGAGCATGGTTTTAGTCTAGGTGTGTGCTATCTAGCGTGTATGTTCACGTGTATCTTTTGGGGGCCGAGTCACCCGCGTCCGTAGGAGAATACCCCTCAGCGAATCCCTACACGTGGTCCCCGGGTGGTGCTAAACAGGTGACACTAACCGCCTCCGTGGTCTAGTGGTTATACCACCCGATTCAGACCCAGAGGTCCCGGGTTCGATTCCCAGCGGGGGCAAATTTTTTGCCCGGTTTGGTTGGTGGTAGGACTTCTAAGTCCGCCTGGCAAGCTACCACCATCATGTCTAAGTCTGTCGCCATAACAACAATGTTAACAGCATTGTTGTGTTCCGGCAATTACAGGTATGATAGCCAGTTCCTCTATGTTAGAGGATTCCGGGTAAAGCTCGCTTCCATCTTTGGCCTAATCATCACTTTCCATCAGGTGAGATTTGGGCCAAGAGTTACCCCGTTTCGAATAAAAAAAAATAAAAAAAAAAAACTTGCAGGAGCACGGTTTTGTGGCTTAACTTTTTTTTGTTCGCGGTGCCTCGTCTGCGATCGTCTTCGTTTCTTTGCAGTTTTTGAGAACATTTACTATGGTAATGTTTATTTTTTTTTTCACCATCAGAAAGTAGAGATTTCTATGAACAGAAAGATCACTGACTTTTTTAAAAAAGCAGATATTTTGACGCGAGAATTTTCAATTGAACATGAGGGTGATTTTTGACTAATTAAGTCAAAATAAGGTGAAAACATGAATATTTTAAATTATAAAAATTACAGTATGTTGGGGACATAAAAAGGTAAGTTTTCGCCAAAATTTGTGAAAAAAAAAAATATTTCTTGTAAAAGAGAAAAATAAAAAACCAAAAACACGGTTATTTGAATTTTTCACATAGATTTTGAAGTTATGTGAAAAAAGTGGAAACACAAAAGTTGTAGATCTTTTTATTACCTACAACTTTGCCATTTGTTTTTTCCCATAAGACTTGTAGTTTTGCCGGAAATGGAGATAAATCGTTATTTTCCCTTAAACACGCACCCCCATCCACTTCCCGACCTCAGATCGCCCGTAAATTATTTTTCCTATAATTTTTGTTATATTCTCTTTCTTTTCCAATGGGTTTCATCCTACAATTATTTTCTTTGGTTTCAGAAATTATCGACCCTGGTCTATTACCGTCATCGTCACTCTCGCTTGACCCGCCAGTTCCTACGAAATTTATCTTTTTACACATTCGGCGTAGATGGCCTTTTACGTTAAATTTTTTACATGTATAATTTGCAAACCGACACTGAGACGTTTTATGATTTTTGTAACCGGACACGGAACACTTTTCTTTGTTAGCACTGGGTTCATTTGTGGTGGTCGCGCGTTCGTTTGCGGTGATCTTGAACAGCGCCTCGCTCGCTGGCGGCGCCTGCTCCGCTGCTTCGCCGACGATGATGCTGCTGCTCCTTTACGTGCACTGCGCACGCTCTCAGCCAACTCAGTGTACTACCAGCTATCTGTCGTTTCACTAGTCCGTACGTTCGCATACATATCAGTGCCACTGCTTTTGCCAGTGTCAACTCTTGAAGGTCACGTGCAAAAAGCTTGTCCTTCTCCGGTCCCGGCAGCATACCCATAACAAACCGATCACGCAGCGCCTCTTCTACATTCAGAAACCCGCAATGTGTAGTGAGGCCCCGAAGCCTTGGAGCCCACTGCGAGAATGTTTCTTCTTGTCCTTGTGCAGCGGCATAAAAATTGTACCGCTCGCCAAATCCACAATTTTTCGGCGTAAAATGACTGTCGAGAAGTGTGAGAATGTCTTCGTATGGCACCTGCGTTAGTTCCTTCGGTAACGCCAAGTCAGCCGCAAGTTTGTAAGTGCTGTCGGCCAGTGCACTCAGCAATATTGCCCGTCATTTCACACCCTTTGGATCCTTAACCTCATCAATATCATTCGCAATGTACCATTGTAAAATTCGTTGTTTATAGTTTTGCCACGTATGGGTATTATGGTCAAAACTCGACAAAATCCCAAATAGTGACTTTTTTTTCTTTGTTTTTTTTTTAGTCGCGTGTAGGTACTCGTCGCCACTGATATGTATGCGAACGTACGGACTAGTGAAACGACAGATAGCTGGTAGTACACTGAGTTTATTTGTCAAGCGACATAACATATATTAAGAGTGAATGCAACCACCCTTTTTTTTTTTTTTTTTTTTTTTTTTAGGGATGGGAAATCATCCAATGACTCCTCCCGCTCTGGGTGTAGCGGGAGGGAGTGTCAGACTTCTACTGACTAAAACCCATCCATGTTCCTTCATTGCCCTTTGTGTTCCGGAGCCACGGTGTCTCTTGCGAATAATCCCGCGACTCCGGCAGGCGTCGGCCCTTTCGGGCCCCTCTGTGTGCTGACTCTCTTTGAGGCGCGCGTGGAACACTAACGCGCCGTCGACACGGCCTGTCGTCACTAGACGAACGGACGGCGAGCCACCCATAGCTCGCCGTCCACAGGCCCGCGCCTACGGTGGCCGGAGGTCACCAGGTGGCCCCCGACGCCCGCGGCGTCCACCACGGCGGCCGGGACGAGAGGGTCTCCTCTCCCTCTCCGCCACCTCCTTCGCTAGCATGACTGCTTCGCAGAAGGAGGCAACGGCGTCCCATTCCGTCTCGCTCCGGACCATGACTTGGACCAGGGCCGGACGCGAGAGGTTGCCGCCGATCGCCGTTTCGAGGACACGGCGGTGCGCCGCCCAAGCGGGGCACACCTGCACAGTGTGCTCCACCGTGTCCTCCGGTCGATCCTCACAGTGGTGACACCCGAAACATCCGTGTCCGGTGAGGACCTGCGTCAGGCGGAAGGTGAGGACGCCGTGGCGCCTCTCTAGCCACTCCTCAAAGAGGGGACTTATCGCCACTATCGTGGCGTGCCCTGCACTGGGTTGCGACAGTCGTCGTCTCCATGACGCCATGAGATCGCGCCGGAGGTCTGTCCGCTGCGCGACAATTTGCCGCGTCAGCGGAGTTTCCCCCCGGCGTAGTACCTCCACGCGCCAATCATGCAGGCGCGCGAGGACTATCGCCTCCAGATCCCATGGCGGCAATCCGGCAAGGAGACACACCGCTTCGCGCGAGATCGTGCGGTACCCTCGGGCCATCCTTAGGGCCATCACCTTTTGGGATGCAACCACCCTCATATTGACAACTAACTAATACAACAGTATACCCCATACAGAAACCTGTCATTAAAACGTTTCTCATTAGGAAAAAATTTTTGGGTAGATTGGTATTTTGAACACTGTACGTACGCTGTAGCACCTCTTTGGTGCTTCAGTAAGTACCTTGCGAAACAGTCTTCCAAATTCCTAATTCTGAGAGGGGTCAAGCAATGCAAGACTATAATGACCGTATATCTTATAATAGATCGCTTATCTAGCGACATCATTTTACTTTTCGACATACACGCGAACGACGTCGTGGGCAACAGCTAGTTAAGAATATTTTGAAACGACAGTATGCAAAAGAAATATTTATCTACAACAGCGCTTTAATTTACATACAGAGATATTTAACACAGTTACCTGAAGAATTGATTGCTTTAGGTGAAATAATTACGTGCTCTCGCTGTAATAATAATATAAGACAAAGAAAAAATCCATCAACTTTGGAATAAAACGATGCCCGCAGAAATAATAATTACGTGCTCTCGCTGTAATAATAATATTAGAAAAATAAAAATTCCATCAACTGCAAATTGGACATTTGGAATAAAACGATGCCCGCAGAAATACCATCTAAATTAGCCAATTTAGATGGTATTCTACGAGCGTAGAATAACGGTTTTGACTGTGAGCGCAGAAGAATTTCGGATCGTACCGTTTTTAGGGTTCCGTATCCAATAGGTCACCAACGAACCCCTATTACTAAGTCTCTGCTGTCCGTCCGTCTGCCTGTCAGCAGGCTGTAACCTGAACCGTTACCACTGACACCACGCCAAGCCGGTTTAGTTTTGGTTTTGGAAAGTTTCGAAAACCTTTCATGCTATAAAGAGTTCGTCGTAGATATATAAAAAAATAACCAAGCATTCACTTGCTTTATTTCCAATATTCATCATTACAGAGATGTTTAAGTGCACTTCGAATCTACGTCCAACATTACTCCTTTGGTCCAAATAGCTGAAAATTCTACTCCAGCAGTGCGATTCCGTAAACATGTCGAAGTGAATACTTTGGCGAAGTGAACGACAAGTGAGCAGTCAAACCACACAAACAAGATGGCAAGACAGCTCACTTGTCGTTCACTCCACCAAAGTGATCACGGTGAGATGTCGACAGAATCAACCGGCAGAACGTCATTTTAAATAAAAATAAGTCTATATTACGTGGTCAGTCACCTTGGTGATATTATACCACCCCGAAATATACCCTGAATACCTTGCTGTAACAGATCTTATTCCAAGACTTATCTACAATGAAAAAATTAAATGATCACAGTACTCAAGGAAACCAACTAGAATAGTCATATAGACAATGACAACTCTTCTAATGGCTTCCCTAATTTCACATTTTGGACATTCAAATGGAATACGCTGACTCGGTAGCAGTACATTGTAGAACTATATCTGAAAATCAAACTCACATTTTGTTTGAAAGGGTGCCTCAGCTCCTATAAATGGTACCGCTTGTTGCATGCGCATTAGCAGTAACCTGGAAGATTTACATGCTGTATTACGTCGTAATTTATTTGTATCTCCAAACACAACATAATTAATTACAGCTTTAGAGAGCAATATTGGTGACAATCTTTGTCACCAATATTGGAACAATCGGCAATAGTACGGACAGAGATTCCAACATATACACCAGACAGCCGTTCTCTCCCACCCTTGTGAGAAATCAGTAATTCCCTCCAACAAACAACACAAGTCATCGAGTTTTTTGAATGAACAATTCAAGAAAGATCAACCCAAGAATCAAGAATACTGTTTCCATTACCATCAACTCCTTGGGCAATATATAAATCGAGACAAGTATGCTTCAAAACATAGACAATAATAATAATAAACCTATACCTAACTTTGAAAGTGTTGTTAGAATGAATAGCTCTTCATCAGATGATACAATGAGATTGGCCGTAATCTCAAGAAAAACTGTACTACCCTTGAATTAGGAGCGTGAACTATGGAGGAATTATGTTGGTATTTTTTCAGATGGTAAGAATGACTTTGACGATGAAAGAGGAAATCCATGAAACTCCTTTATTTGTTTGACGCGGTATCCATTGTTGAATATTTCCGTGCGAAATCAAGTGTATCTGTGTCATGTAGGATGCGATAAGGTCATCGAGAGCACACACGGACTTGTGGATAACATGCATCTCACTATGCGAAATATTCAGGATCAGATTATTATAGGATCAACGTCATATTGGCAGAAATGTGGCTCTGAAAGTCTTGCTAATTGCCGATGGACGTGACATTGATGACGCCGATCGCTTGACATTCCCGAAGCGCTTAGAACTAGTGCAAAGACATCCCGTAGTGATAGCACGGCAGTTTACACTGCGTCACTGCGTGTTAATGCTTTCATGCGGTTGTTAAAGCGCAATCAAGATTGCTAGGGTGATTCTATTGAAGACTTTTGGTACCGAGTGGAATTCCAAAAACGCTGTAGCACACATCTGCACATGTTATTTTGGTATATTAATGTTCCGGAGTTCTCTTCTCTGCTAGGAATAGCCGTAATTTAAAGGGTGGTTTCATGTTCATTAAATCCTGACAATACTGTGTTGCGCAAATTAGTCCAAGATGTGCAAATTCTTAAAGTCACGACGATGGTTGCAGCCAGAAACATAATATCGCTTGACATGCAACTATGAGCTGTGGCCTACTATATTGCAAAATATGCAAGTAAATGTGAGCCACATGTTACAGGGGGTGTGATACGAGATACTATTTCGAAAGCTAAGAAACAAGGTGGTGATATAAGGAAACATTTATTTTCAGTATCAATGACCATATTAAATCAACGCTTGGTGGGCCTGCCGGAATGCTCATACAAATTATGCCACTTGCCAATGAAAATGTCGTCGCGTAGTTCGCGACTCGCAAAAGACGAGTTTTGTAAATAGAAGCAGGCCGAAGGAACACTTCAGACTAAAATTTACGACAGTGATGGAACCAGTATTTACAATAACAATTTTGATCGTTAAGTATTGCGACCAACCGAGCTGGAGGATTTAAGCCATGCGAAATTTGCTGTTCGTTTTGAAACGGTCTCTAACACGACATGGCAGAGGACAATGGTGATGCGGAACTGAAAGCAAACAGTTACAATTTAGTTTATCTCTATTTAGATTAGTTTATAACTCATACAGAACATTTTCTATCAAGGGACAAATTATGGCACTTCGAACGCGCCATTTATTGTTTTTTTAAGGATAGTTTATTAATAATCTTCAGACATCTCAAAGCAACGCTTGAACGATTTTCCGCATTGAAAAATTTTACGAATACAACCTGCGCACATTCACAGCAAAAATGGCTACCTGACGCATTCCCCGCTGAATTATAGTGAGCATTTGTGCAAATGCTAAAGAAATGGCCAACTAACCCTGTGCGGCAAACGCTCATGCGCGTTCAAAAATTTTTTCGTGTGGTGCTATGAACGCGTATGCGCGGTTGATGAAAATCTACCCAGTGCCGCATTAGTGCGGCGTTCCATATTTTATTCAAGTGCGGCACGGCGCTTATGTGCGTTTGAAAATGTTCGAGTTTTACGACTGTCATAAAACAATTACGGTACACGTAAAGGTGTTTCACACTTGACCGTAATGAAATCTCATGGATCAAGGGATACCTGTTATTTTTTGTTCGCACAGTCGCCAGCACATCATGCTACCAAAAACTGTCAAATTTTCCCAATCAACCTTGAACCTTGCGACTTCAGGAATCTGGTTGAAAATCTATTGAAGAAATTTTACAGATTGTTGTACCTTGATGTGCTGGCGTCTGTACGTTAACATAAAACAACGAATGAATAGAACGTATAATAAAATTGAACATGCTATCTATTAATTTTTTTTTTTTTTTTCATTTTTTTACCTACGCCTTTCCCTTTTGGCGTGGGTAACTCCTCCGGCCGGAGGCACGGCCGTTTGGCGGGCCGTTCGTAAATTATGACGGCTTTTTTTGCCGCCTCCAGTAAAACTGTTCCAAAGTTTCCTTCCTTGTCAAAGATAAACCCCAACTCCACTATTATAATATTATTCAGGGATAGTTTAGCAGTAGATAAAAAAGACATAATTAAATCTGTCAATTTCATGTTACATTTAAGTGAGATCAATACTTGTAAATTTATTTTCTGTGCTTTGCCTTACTCTAAATATTTATCTGAGGATCAAAACAGGCACATTTTTTATTTAAATATGATTATTTATAATAGGACCTGTCGTCATAGTGACGCCATTTTATATTTTGATTGTAATCAATTTATTTCTGATTACAAACTTACTAATTATTATATGTATTTACCACCTAGTTGTAGGAGACATATTGCTAATCTTTTAGCATTCAATATACAGTGTGACACCGGTATATGTGGTGTGACACCGGTATATGTGGTGTGCCAACGCGTACTGTTAGTAATGATACTAACGTTTCTATTGATACACAGTAGTTTAAACTATTAAACTCGACAACGGAAAAACCTCAAATGTTGAATATTGTACACCAAAATATACAAGGTCTTTCTGGCAAGGAACTCGAGTTAAGTTTATTTTTAGAGAAATATGATATTCACGTGTTATGTTTAACTGAGCATTGGTTGAAAGAACATGAAGTAGTTTTTATCAATGATGAATTCTTTACTGTACAAAGTGCGTTTGTAAGAAATAGTGCTAATCGCGGTGGATTGTTAGTCCTTGTTTCATACAAATTGAAATGTAAACAACGTTTAGATTTAGTTCATCTTTCCATTGGGCGCACTATTGAGTTGTCTTGTGTTGAACTCGAGCGATACGTTATAGTTTGCGTTTATCGACCGCCCTCTGGTGATTTTGGTTTTTTCGAATCGGTAATGGAGGATTCACTTAATAAATTAAAATCGAGTAATAAGAGCATAGTTGTGTGTGGAGATTTTAATGTTAATATTTTGGATGCTACTCCGTTAAGTGTCAGACTTCTGAATCTGTTTAGGTCTTATAACTTAGTTAACTTGTTTTATGAACTAAATAAGATCACAGCATCTTCATCAACTTGTCTTGATAATATCTTCAGTAATTGTGATGCCGAAAATAAATTAGTGTTAAGTGACTTAACGTCTGACCACTGTGGCCAATTAGTTAGCTTACCTATGCCTCTAAATAAAAAGCCGCATAAAATTGAATGCAGGCCTTACACAGCTAGTCGTTGTAATAAATTCAAAAATAATATAGCTCGTAAAATTACCCCGTCTTTGATAGAACATGAGGATCCAAATAAAATTTATGGAGCCCTTTTTGATGTTGTGCAAAAAGAATATCACACTACATTTAAGACAAAAACCATAAACGTAACGGGTACCTCTGCTTGTTTCAACCAATGGGCTACTGCAGGTATATATAAAAGTAGAGCGAGATTATACGAGACATATGGTTTCAAAAAATACAGGTTTGATATCCCTTTTTTAGAGTACGTAAAAAAATATTCGAAATTGTATAAAAAGATTTGCGTTATTGCTAAATCAAAATTTTTAAGTGAGAAAATTAAAAATTCTAATAATAAAGTAAAAGCCACGTGGCAAATCATTAACAATGAAACAGGCAAATCGGTTAAACGAGACAATCAGTTAGAGATTGTAGTCGACAACAAATTAATTAGTGAAGCTGCTGACGTAGCTCAGGCATTTAATGAGTTTTTTTCCAATATTCCTATAACTACAACTCGCTCCTTGAATTCGTCACCTTCTAAAGCTGAAAGCCTTTTGCAAAGTAGTGTGCCTAAGTGTAATCAATTATTTCGTTTTGAGCACGTAACGCCTCGTGATGTAGTTGACGTATTCAATACACTGAAATCTAAAAACACAGGTGATTTCTGGGGCATTTCCATTAAACTCTTGAGTAATATAATAGACATAGTAGCCCCCTATCTTGCTGTAACGTTTAATAAATGCGTTGATTACGGAACTTTTCCTGATCTCATGAAGAGTAGTAAAGTTATACCTTTATTTAAATCAGGACATAAAAATGACATAGGCAACTTCCGGCCTATCTCCATCTTACCTGCATTTAGTAAAATATTTGAAAAGTTAATACTCAAGCAGTTGTTAGTTCATTTTAATTCAAATAGACTACTTCATAATGAACAGTATGGCTTTACAAAAGGTCGTTCGACAACAGATGCGGGTGTCGCTCTTCTGAAACATATATTTAACGCATGGGAGAACTCGCAAAACGCAATCGGAGTTTTCTGTGATCTCTCTAAAGCCTTTGATTGCGTACACCATGACACACTTTTACGTAAACTACGTCATTACGGTCTCCAAAGCGAAGCTCTTAACGTAATTGATTCATATTTACATGATACCTATCATGTAAATATGTGTGTAAAATCTTCCGGACTGCCAGTGCAATTAGGTGTGCCTCAAGGCTCAATACTGGGTCCATTCTTGTTTCTGGTTTACATAAACGATCTACCATTTTTCTTAAAGGGTATCTGTGACGTAGTATTATTAGCGGATGATACCTCTCTTATCTTCAAAGTAGATAGGAATAGACAAGATTTCGATAACGTAAACAACGCTCTTTCAATGGTTACGGATTGGTTTACGACGGATAATTTAGTTCTAAATGCTAAAAAAACGAAATGTATAAAGTTTGCCTTGCCAAATGTTAGAAATTTAGGTCCCAATGTAATCTTAAGTGACGAGGTGCTTGTTGGAGCGCCTGATTGATTCGTCGGAGCAGCGCGCGACGATGTATCCTGTTTTAGTTTTAAGTTTTTTGATATAATTATTGCGTATTCATTACTGCTTGTGTCATTGTCTAATTAGTACACATTTTATTAAGCACCCCAAATTCTCCTCGTTTTATTGTACCCAAGTCCTGGTTGCTCCCGTACATGGTCCATTGTCGAGCCGAATTGTAGTATTCATCAAGTTAATTCGAAGATTAATGAAATCAGCGATATTTACGACGGAAATAATTAACCTGGACTTGAGAGGTTATACGCCGGTGCCGCCAGCGTGGAATTTGGATTGAGTACATATTATTATTTCACGGTGTTAAGTTTCATATTGGATAATATCGTCACCCAACACTCGTACAGGTTGTATTTAACTTTAATTATAAGTTGTAAAAGGTTAGTGCATTTGAACTTGTACTCATATAAATTATGTTCATTGAGTAGGACCTTCTTGCATTTTGAATGGTTTCGTTGTTTTTGTATGCTACGCGTACAATTAGCAACAATTGTTATTATATAATACTTTAAAGTATAGTAGGAATAATCACTACATTTATATAATTTGTATTGTTGCATTAAAACGATAACTATTCAGTTAAGTGTTAGTTGATGCGTAGGTAGGTATTCATAAGCCATAGTTTATTCTAATTGTGTTAGATATTATTTCCAATTATTGACTACAGTGTCAGTTAACTAAACCGTAGTGTACTTCAGATTTGGTGTTTACTTATATTCTAATTAATATAACTTATGGATTAGTTATTGAGGAATTTATATACCACAAAAAATTGTACGTTCACATTAGTAATCAGTTTATGTAAACTTTACTATATACTTATTATATACATGAGAATACTTTAATGTACTATAAGTAGTACTACATAGGTTTATTTAGATATTTACATTAAAGATTATATCTAATTACATTGTTACACCACATTAAAATCAGCCGTTTAACTTATTAGCTAGTAGCTACATAACTGCTGTTTAAGTATATAAACGTATTGTTACTGTATACATTTCAGGTCGACAACACTCGAGTCCCAGTATGTCCGAGGAAAAGGAATTGATAAAAAAGCGAGGCAGTTATAAGGGTCGCTTAACTTTCATCAGTTACCTGGACGCAATGACTGAAGAGAAACTAAGTAGTTGTGATGTCACGGAATTACAGCTGCGCATGGGCAAACTTGAGTCGTTGTACGAACAATACGATGAGGTACAGTTGCGGTTAGAATGTACGGTTGATGACGCGAAAGCCCAGTTGTCTGAGCGTTGTGAGTTCGAAAAATTGTACTTTAAGTCATTGTCGAGGGCTCAACAGTTACTGAGTAAATTTAATAAAGAAAATGATTCTGTTTGTGATAAAGGTACTCGTGGTAGTGTTTATAAACATAATATTAAGTTGCCTACCATACAACTTCCGAAATTTAATGGATTATATACCAATTGGTTGGAGTTTCGTGACACCTTTACTAGCCTCATCCATAATAATGACGAGATAGACGAAATCAACAAATTTCATTATTTACGTGCTTCTCTGGAGGGATCTGCTGCTGTGGTTGTTCAATCAATTGAGTTTTCCGCTAGCAACTATGATGTGGCTTGGAATTTAATTTGCGGTCGTTTTAATAATAAAAGATTATTGGTTCAGAATCACTTGTCAGCATTATGTAATATAGAAATTATCACAAAGGAAGGAGATCAGGAGCTGATGGCAAACGACGTAGTCATCACAAACGTGCCTGAGGCACAAGGAGAAAACACCACGCATCTCCTCCAGCTAATTGCCACGAAGGTTGGGGTGTCTGTTGAAGATCGTGACATTGTGAGTGTGGAGCGAGCGGGAGGTAGACACATTAAAGCGACCAGCCCAACTGCGTCGACGGAGCCCCGCCCTCGTCCCATCGTGGTGCGCCTAGCTCGACGTGACCTGCGTGATGCACTTTTGGCTGGCGCTCGCCTGCGGCGTGGCGCTACGACGGAGAGTCTCGGTCTCACGGGGAAGCCAGTGCGGTTCTATGTCAACGAGAGGCTGACTAAAGTGAACCTGCTGCGGGGGTGCACGGCTGGCGCTTCGTTTGGTCGAAGCGTGGTCGCATCTTGGTCCGCAACAAGCCCGGAGACCCCACTCTCAGGATTGCATCTGAGGAAGACATTAGAAATGTTATTGGGCTCTACTCAGACGCAAATAAGTGATCCATTGTTTGGTGCTGTTCATTTTAATATAATAATTAGTTATAGCTTTATTAGTATAGGTTACCTGTTTAAGGAAGTTGCGCGTCGTATCTGTCGTTATATGGGGAGGTGGGAATATATAAGTGAGTACCTTACAATAACATATTATAACATATTGCTGTTCAATTTGTTTGCACTACAAATACAAAAAACATATTTATATATATTGAGAACATATAATTATATTGCAACTTCACCAACACAGTTCTATTTCCACATTATGTATAATATAATAAATACAACTTTTATATACTACATCAGATGGCTAAGTCCAAGTTATTAAGGTTTGGTTTGTTCAATGCTGGCTCACTGGCGACTAATCAGGATGAG
This sequence comes from Ceramica pisi, assembly GCA_963859965.1. Classification (NCBI taxonomy): domain Eukaryota; kingdom Metazoa; phylum Arthropoda; class Insecta; order Lepidoptera; family Noctuidae; genus Ceramica; species Ceramica pisi. The sequence goes on from OY982530.1 coordinate 5,736,828, forward strand.
TTCCGGATTGCAATGTCACAGCACTCAGTGGATATTATGGCAATTAATGAGACGTGGTTGAAGCCAGGGGAGGAAGGCCGCGCGCCCAAGGTTCCAGGATATCAGTTGAAGCACGTGCCACGCCCTGCGACTACGCGCGGGGGGCGAGGTGGGGGCGTAGCGTTTTATATTAAGACGGGAATAAGGGCGCGTGTGCGACCACATACTGAACATTCTGGTGTGGAACAGATGTGGTTAAGCCTGACTATCAATGGTAAAAGGTTATGATAGGCACTGCATACCGACCACCCTGGTTTGAACTCTCTAAGTTTTTGGATGGATTGACTGAAAGTATTAGCACATTAGCACCTTATGATCATGCAATAGTGATGGGGGATTTCAATGTAAATTTATTGGACACAAGTAGTGGAAAAACGAAGGATTTAATGGAATTCCTAAATTATACTGGTCTGACACAGGTGGTTCAATCGCCAACCCATTTTGTAGGAGATAGTACTACCTTGATTGATGTCATCTGTACTGATATAGGGATACGTAATGTACAGGTTAATCACAACAATGAGCTTGGCCATCACTCATTCATAGTGTGTGATACTGTAGTTAAGAAAGTAAAGAGCAAGCCTAGGCTGGTTGCATATCGACCATTAAGGAATATTTTGGATGACTATTTTACAGCGGATCTGGAATCAATGCCATGGAGGGAAATAGACTCACTGCCGGATGTGGATAGTATGGTGGATCATTTTAATTTTCTTACCACACAATTATTTGACTTACATGCACCCATAAAAAGTAGGGTGGTTAGAGACCGTCCCACACCCTGGATTACAGAAAATATTAAATTAATGTTTAAGTTAAGAGACAAGGCAAAAAATAAGTATAAAAAGAATAAACAAGATAGTACAAAAAATATTACTTAGATTTAAAAAAACAAGCTTCAGCTTCACTTATGCAGGAAAAGAAGGTATACTTTGACGGGCACATTAACAATCAGTTGAAAAACCCAAAAACACTTTGGAAAAATCTCAAGTCTGATGTTTTTTCAGAGCACAGCGAAGACACGCTTCCAGCGAAATTTAATGACCCAGATGAGATCAATAGGGCATTTCTCAATGTGCCCGGTCCTTGCACTTTGTCCACATCACAGCTGTCATATTTTGACTCTTACAGGTATGGGGATAAACATTTCAAACTGAGACATGTAAATGAGGATGAAATTGCGAAAATCATTAAGAGCTTAGGGTCAAATGCTAAGGGAATAGATGGCTTGAGCCTTGATAACAATGTTATGGAAATGTGCTATAGTGCGTCCATTACCTAAAACCAGCAATCCAAGTACTTTTAAAGACCTACGCCCAGTAAGCATTTTGCCCTGTTTGTCTAAAGTCTTTTTTTTTTTTTTTTTTCATCTTTATTGGTATAATAATCGGGGTTTTTATCCCAATGGATACGCCAACCCCATCATGCCTTATACAGACTACTACAAAACATTGCTTGAAACTTAAATTTAAGAAGAATCTTAATCAACACAGTACACCAACTCGCTAAATCTTTTCGCCACATCTGACGTCGGTTGCGCTAAAATTGACTGAATTAAGCCAACTTGTGAAATATTTAAATTAAACTCGTTGACTAAAATTCTCCTTTCCTCTTGGTTCTTGACACAATCCATCAGCAAATGATGTACATCCTCAAGTACATTGCATGTGTTGCAGTTGGGAGAACTTACTTTCTTCATGAGAAATGCAAATTTTGCCGATGGATAGTGTCCAGACCGTAATCTTACAGCTAACTTAACATAACTTCTACTTAACCTGCTACTGTCGAACCAGGGCACTTGAGGAAGCTCATTTTGAACTGTTTTGTACCATATTCCTTTGTCTACTGACTTAATGTTAAAATGGTGTTTCCAGTTATTAAAACTTTTTACTCTAAATTTTGATACATATTCCACGTAATCTGGTATAAAATTCAGCTCGACTCCTTCCTTCGCTGCCAATTTAGATGAGAAATCAGCCTCCTCATTACCCTGTAAACCAACATGCGCTGGAACCCATTGCAACTTCAACTTTGTACTATTTTCAACAAACTTGAAAATTAGTTTTAAAATGTCGTAAGCTATCGATATACCTCTGAAGCCAGAGGCGCATCGAGCTACGTGGTGCAATGCACTTTTGCTATCCGTAAATATAACAACCTTTTTAAAATTTTTCTCTGTTGCATAGGTCATAGCTTGCAAAATTGCTATGAGTTCCAACGTCATGACGGATACATCTGACATTATTTTAAAACCTGCTCTATAATTACAACTTGGATCGTAAAATGCTGCACCTAATCCATGAGCACCCTTGGACCCATCTGAATATAATTTCTGCCACCCACTATAATTAATACTCAATTCCCTCACAACTTCATTAACTAAGGTATTAGGCTCGTATCTTGTTTTGGCTAGTGATATACATTCTAAACCCATAACGAAGCATTTATGAAAATCAACAGCTGATAACCAAACATCGAAAGTAAACATTTTAAGAATATCCACAGAAACACCTTCAGTCTGTTTTACATCCTCTATCTTTTGTGTAAGTAAAGGCTTTTTTTTATTAACCCAATAACTAATGTGCGTAAGAGACCTCATTTCAGAAATTAAATTAATAGTACTATTATTTGACCAAGCACTGATTTTTAATAAATACTTATAAGCTAGATATTGTCTTCGAATAAATAAAGAAGCAATGTTTAACTCGCTCTCCATGACATGAATTGGAGTGCTTTTGATAAATCCCCCTATTACTCTCAACGCTTGATTCTGAATTTTATCAAGTTTGCAAATGTGACTTTTGGCGCTACTATCATATAAAACAGATGCGTAATCCATACGGCTTCTAATTAGAGACATGTATAATCTTCGCAAATGTATCATGTGCACCCCCCAAGACCTTCCTGCTAATAACTTTAATATATTTAAGAATTTTGAGCATTTGCTGACCACTTCATTAATATGTTTTCCCCAGTTGAGACTCCTGTCTAGCCATACACCTAAATATTTTATATTTTCTGAATAAACTAGAGGCTTTTCAATCCTTAGAACAGGCAATTTTTTTCTACGACCTCTACTAAAAAGACAATATTGTGTCTTGTTTATAGATAACCCTAACCCTAGCTCGTTTAATAACTCCACAACTAAGTTTAAACCATTTTGAATATATCGTTCACATATTTGAATGTCCTTATTACTAACATATATTACAAAATCATCTGCGTATTGCAATACTGACACATTTTGAAGTCTCTGGCAAATTTTGTAAGTGATTAAGTTAAAAAGTAGCGGAGAGAGAGGGTCTCCCTGTGCTAGACCTTTATTTGTGAACCTGCTTATTACTTTACCGTCACACAACTTCATCTTCAAATGTCGCTCATTGAGAAACCTCCACAGATACCTACAAAGCTTGGAACCGATGCCTAGACTATCCAACACATATGACGCTGCATCGATTGAAACATTGTTGTAAGCGTTCTCGATATCCAAAAAACAAGCTAATGTTGGTATATTATTGGAGAATCCAATCTGGATATATGTAACTATACGGGTCAAGCAGTCCAAGCAGGACTGTGATTTTCTGAAACCCACTGTGAACGGTGACAGTATCTTTTCCCTTTCGGTATACCATTCTAAGCGTTTAAAAATCATTAAATGAAAAGTCTTACAGATACATGATATTAGGGATATGGGTCTTAATTTAACTTCACTGTTATTATTGCTACTGCTTTTGGGAATAGGGACTATTTGAATGTTTCGCCATTGAGAAGGAATAACACCATATTGATAAATGTTATTATATAAATTAAGCAAATATTTTTTAGCTATGTCCGGTAAGTAATAAAGCATTGTGTATGATATATCGTCATCACCCGGAGCTGAATCCTTTTTTTTTAAGACGCTGTGAAGCTCTTGGATTAAAAACTTAGATTCTAGCCTTTCATTTTTCGACGTGAAAACTGGTTCTGTGTTAGACGCATAATCTGCAGTAAGAGAACATAATAACGCGTGAGATTTATCAATAGGTGGATATACTTTTGGTTGCTTAAAACCTTTGACCCATTTCATGCGCTGCCAGATATATGACGCCGAAACCTTTTCATCAAAGGAATCGCAAAGCTTATGCCAGGCATCGGATTTTGCTTTTCGAATTAACTTCTGAGATTTCTCTGTTAAATCTTCTAATTTTGTAAGATTATCAGGCGACGGGTTTTTTCTGAAGTTAACTAACGCTAACCTTCTCTGCGCGACTATTTTAGATAGATCAGGGCTCCAATAATCTCTAGGTTTGAATTTTTTGTCTGGTTTGTTGTATATTTTAATTAAAGGAATATGTTTGTCCGCCGCAAAATTAATTATGCCTACTAAATTGTCATAGTTTTCTTGAGTATTTTCGCCATAGTCATTATAAAAGGTAGGATTTTCTGAAATAGTTTGTGAATAGTTATCCCAGTTTGCACGTTTATAATTGCGCTTTTTTATGTATCTGAAATCATTTACGATATCAATTGCCAGCTTAATTATTAGGTGATCGCTTCCTAGATTTTCGTTTAAAACTTTCCAACAAAAATTAATGGCTACGTCAGAAGAGACAAACGAAATATCGGGCGAAGTTTGTTGCAAGTGTCTATTTACCAGCTTAACCCGCGTGAAGTCACCACTGTTAATGGATATGAAACCGTATTCTAAAGATGAATCCAGTATTTGGGAACCCCGTACATCTGTTTTCACTGACCAATTGGTGTGGTGCCCGTTAAAATCTCCAGCTATCAAAGTTTTCGATGAAAAATATGAGAAAATATCATCCCAATCATTGACTTGAGTTTGTATACTAGATGGACAGTATATAGACGCCACATATTCTAAGTCCTTGCAATTAATTAATTTTACACAAACTACCTCAATACCTGTATTGTTTGCTACAAATGGTTCTAAGTAGGACTGTATCGACTTATGAACAATAATAGCGACCCCGCCGTATGAATCCGCTCTGTCTTTTCTATAAATGTTGTAACTATTAATATTTATGTTGGAGTCAATATCCAGCCAAGTTTCGCTTATAATCGCAATGTGTATAGTTTCACGTATTAAAAGGTCCGTAAATGCTACTAATTTGGGGTGCAGGCTTTGAGCATTCCACTGTACTATATTAAGCTTAATATGACTAGTTGTATTATCCATTAGCAAAGTCAGAAAAAAAAAATAGCTTATTAATAACATAGTGTTTTAGTTCTTCCCATATGATTTTAACTATTGCCGATATTTTTTCTTCTAATGTGCTCTCTGACGTTATTATAGGTTTAATTTTAATCCAAAACTGTCTGAATTCAAACTTGTCTTTTATGTGCTCGTCCCGTTTTCTATTTTCTTCTTTATTCTGTGAATTCTGATGTTGAACCTCCATATTTGCTTCTTTAAAACTCTCTACATTTTCCACTCTCTTAGACATGTTTTCAGCTTTACTACTCGCATTTCGGGCTGGTTTTCTACTGAGTTTTATCACATTTTGGTTTATTATTTTATCGAACTCATCTTCCTCTTCCTGAACATCAGCGTCCATAGTCCCACCTGAAGATCCTTGTTGCTGTACTGAATTTACCTTGACTACACTGCTGTAGGTGCCTCCCACGTTCAAGGTATTCAATGAGATGCTGTTGTCTGCTGTCAATATACTCTCTCCAGTTGATATATTCTTATTTAATCTCTTTTCTTTGTATAACTGTAGGGCCTTTCTATAAGTTACGTGTTCCTTACTCATAATGTTTCTTATTTCTTTTTCTCTAATAAAAAAAGGGCAGTTTTTGTCCAGAACAAAGTGGTCCCCTTTACAGTTCAAACATTTATGTATGTTGATATCGCAGTTATCATGCTCTGAGCTGCCGCATTTTGGACATAATAACTTTTTGACTGAGCAGAACTTTTTAACATGTCCAAACTGCCAACACCCTGTGCATTGTGACACGGGAAAATGATATGCGTCTACTTTAAAACGGCATTCGTATGCGTATATATATTGTGGTAATACACCGCCTTTAAAACATATTTTGATAGCTTCACTCGGTGTCCATGACCCATTAGCTGACAGTCTATTCATTCTCTTCAAATTCATAATTTTAACATCACACTCTATAATTTTAGTTAGTTCTTCTTCACTCAAATCTAGATCGATACCTTTAACTACACCATGAATCACGTTTAATTCATGTGTAAATTGACAGCGGAACCCCATCTCTTCAAACTTTTTGCATTCTACCAACAATAGGGCATCTTGTTTCTTGAAAAAAGTGATGATTGCTTTGTTTGTGTTTTTATATTTAATATGATCAATACCTGTAATTCTATGCGATCGTAACAACTTAGCCATCGCAATTTGTTTAGGTAGACTTTCTAGAGCAGTGATGCAAACTTGATGGTTCTCCACAATTTCTACGTCGTCGTTCTTTTTTTCTCCCTCTACCCTCACATTTGTTTGTGTATCTAAAGAATCACTCCTGATCAGCCGTTTCGGTTTCCTTCGAGTAACCGTAATAAAACCCTCTTCATCGCTCCTTAGTCCATCTCCTTCACTGTTTTCGTCTCTTTCTTTTCTTTTTGCCACCTTCCTTTCCACACTTTCAATTCTACTTGTCATTATTTTTTCACCAACTGATAAGCGTAGCTCTCGTTCAACGTTTTCTAAATATTCCGAATCACTCATTTCCTCCTCACTCTTACTCCCCTCCATCTTGAAGTCGGGACTTCAGATGGAGAGAACAAAATACCGTTAATCGCTGCGGAACTAGGTATACGTACGTGTACGTGTCAACTGTACAACGGCTCGCGCGCAACTGTCTAAAGTCTTAGAGAGGGTAGTCTACAACCAAACGCTAGAGTATCTGGAAGCTAACAACATGCTCCCAGACCTTCAGTCTGGCTTCAGGAAGGGTCGTGGGACGGCCACAGCTCTTTCCGATGTAGTAGGAAATATTCTAGAGGCACGGGATAGGGGGGAGGGAACAATCCTTGCACTTCTGGATTTTTCACGGGCCTTCGATGCAATTAATACCACTCTGTTACTTTCCAAGTTGGCCTTTTATGGCTTTACTACGGAAACAGTACAGTGGTTTGCTAGCTATTTACAAAATAGGTCACAGCTCGTGGAAGTCCGGAAAGATGATGGCTCAGTTATGTCATCTTCTCCTCGGCAGGTGTCACGTGGTGTGCCCCAGGGATCGATTTTAGGGCCCCTTTTGTACATTCTTTATAGTGCAGACATTATTGATTCCTTCCGACATTGCAGGTACCATATGTATGCAGATGACATTCAGCTATATATTTCTTTTAAGCCTGCGGATACAAAACACACAATAGATAAAATCAATGCAGACCTAGAAAGAGTAGTAGCATGGTCAGAAGCTAACTCACTAGTTTTGAATCCATTGAAGTCAAAATTCATGGTCTTAGGAAGTAGGAAAATGATCAGTGCGATACTGTCGGCCAATCCAGAAGTATTTATTAGGGGGGATAAAATAGACAGGGTGGAGGTGGCATGCAATCTAGGTTTGACCATGGACCCACAGCTAAGATTTGGGAAGCACATCAGTAATGGCATGAGAAATTGCTTTTATAGGTTAAAACTTTATACACAATAAGAGCCCATCTGAGTGTTGATCTGCGCAAACGACTGGTGGACAGCTTAATTTTGTCAAGACTCAATTACTGTGACACAGTGTATGGACCATGCCTGTTAGCAAGAACAGAAAAGCTAATACAACGTATACAAAACGCATGTGCACGATTTTGTGTAAATATACCACGTAGGAGTCATGTCACTCCTTATATAAATGATCAAAATATCATGAAAATGGAGGCAAGGAGAAAGTTGCATTTAGCTAGCTTACTGTTTGGAGTTATCACTACACAGAAACCACAATACTTATTTGAGAAACTTAGTTGGAGACTCAGCAAATATGATCCACGTTCCTCCACTTACCCTCTTTGTACACCACATCATAGGACCGGAGCATTTAGGGGGAGTTTCAAATACGCCGCCACGCACTGTTGGAATAACCTTCCTCCACCAGTAAGAGTCCTTAAAACAAAAAAACATTTTACAAACATATTAAAAAAATATTTAATGCAAATTCAACAATCTACATAGTAGCATGTAATGTTAATCAAATCAATACCTCTTGGGTAACGGCCTTCAGGCAATGGATATGGTCTTCCACAGTGCTGGTGGTCTTAGGCATGGCTGCTGGGGTGTTTGAAACAGTAAAACTAGTCAGTGGGGCCATGTGCATTGCATTTGGAGGGCGACAAGTCCCTGAATAGACTCGATCGACCTGGGACTCATTCAGCTTGTAACACCTTATGACTTCGGTCTAACTCTTCGTCTCATACCGATTGCACATAGTATTCTGTCTCCTTCACTGATTGCATGTGATTAACGGTCCAACACGACTTGCTGTTGCACTGTTGCCAAGCCAAGATTGCAAAATGGCCGCCATCATCCTATGGTGCAAATGATGGTATAAATTTGTCTACCATCAAAATGTAAGAAACGTTTCCTGAAAAAGAAAATAATAATAAGAATTGGCATTTTAGAGATTATGTATCATGTATTTAGGTCAATAATTTACGTAGTGTTTATTTAAATGTTGATTATGTTTAGATTGTGGAGGGTTGGTACTCGTGTATTTTTATTATTGGTTCTTATACGATATTACAAAATAGTTAGGTAATTGTTATTGTCATATTGATATTGTCACCAGAACAATGTTATTGTTCTGAGGTTGTCACCTGTCAATTTGTCACTCCATAGACAAAAAATGTTGAACTGTTTTTCTGTTCTGTTTTGTCTGTGGTGTGACCAGAGATAATTAAAATATAGAATAAGTACATAGTAGATTAGTTGTTTAGAATGTGTAATTTGTTTTATTTTTATTTTTGTTTAATTTTGTGTTTGTGCGTCACTTCTGGCGAATTAAAAGTATTTTCTTTTCTTTTTTTCTTTCTTACGCAATTTGGTTTGGAGCTGCTGGGAAAAAAAATAGTATTTTATTATTTAAGTAATAAAATTATGGAGCTGTTGGGAATCAATGTATGGAAAGAAATTGGAGAACAATAGCTTTGGAGCGCTTAGGAATAAGCCATCGTCATCATCTGACGCTGAAGTTGTAGCTGATGAGTTAACTCTTCAAGAGCAGCTTGATAAGGAATTAGATAAATGCAGGAAAACTCCCAGGAATCGGTCTGCTGAATTCGACCTTGCAGGATTTGTCAAAGTAGAGCAGGCGATGTATGAAAGCGGAGGGCATCGAGGTGTGTATCTGACAGAAGCCTACAATTATTTGATGCATGTGATACCCACGAGTGTCTAGAGTGAGAGGGCGTTTTCAAATGCAGGGTATTTTGTAACAAAATCAGAAGTACTCTGTCTGATAAAATTAGTGGTGTTCAAAGTTGCTATATGGCAATCACTTGCTTAATGCTTTATGCTTTATATTTTAAGCAAACTATTTCATATGCTTTATTATAAGCATGCTTTTTAATATGCGTCGGTACTCGGTACCTCAGTGCTACGGCCAAACGAGCGAGTGCGAATAAAACAAGCGCGGTTTTGTCAGAGCGGAATATTACATCGCGGTTATGAATAATTTATTACGGAACAGTAAAAAAAACAATGAACTTTCCTTCATACTTTCCAGGCTTAGGACTGTGGGCCCGAAAGGGCCGACACCTGCCGGAGTCGCGGGATTATTCGCAAGAGACACCGTGGCTCCGGAACACAAAGGGCAATGAAGGAACATGGATGGGTTTTTATTGATTTCCCATCCCTAAAAAAAAAAAAAAGGCTTAGGACTGTCTATAATTAGTTAAGTTTTATAGGTTTTTATGTACTTCATTACGTGTCCTATCACTGTTTATTTACAATAAAAAAGCACGAAGCATAACAACACTGTTTACGTTACGTGAGCCGCCCGAGATCGCGTCGCAATATCGCAAGCGCTGCGTAAAATGATTTGGCATAATACTCGTAGCAAATATAGCATGTGACCGTAAACACCCCGCCGCTGCACTCGCCACGCTGCGATCTGCGAAGCGACGGACAGAGAGAGACATAGCATAGAGTGCCGATATGTGCGATGCGATGTAAAGCAAATAGCATCAAGTGAGAGCCACGATAGCATTTGCTTTATTATGCTATATGCTTTATTGTCCACCACTAGATAAAATGCACTGCTATTCCTAAGATCACATTATCAAGAACAGCGGTCTCTTGGAAAAATATGATTATTGTTTATTTTAATTAGTGTTCGGAACACAGTTGATTTGATCTCATTTGAAAGTTAATTATTTTATGAATCCTTTATTTAATAATGTTATAAGTAGGTAGTTTGTAATTTAAAAGCCCTTATGTTGATTTGATCTCAGTTAGTTAATATTTATATTATTTTATGTTCATAATCATGTTATCCAAACTATTGATGTGATTTATTGGTATTGGTAGAAAGAAAGAAAGAAAGAATATTTATTCAGTACATACATAAAACACGCACGGTACATGGTAAAACTTAAAATAATAAATAATGGTAGCTATGCTAAACTAAGTGCGTGTCTCAGGGCTGCACTAAAAAGGTCCATTTCAGCGATATGTCAGACAGACTGATGCTGTCTGACGCTGGTTTTCTAATGAACCTTTCAAAAGGACGAGTGGCGGTTCATTTGACTAAATTGGTATATTAATACATGTATAAACATCATCGGAATGAAGTAAGTAAAATAGTAAACATAATAGAATATGGAGCAAATATAATAAAAATAAAAACAAAGGTAGGTCGGAATATTATAAGAATGTGTGTTAATTTAGTTGTGTACGAGTGATGTGTTAATAAGTACTGAAATAGTTTACTACTACGGAGAAAAAAATAAAAAACAACTTATTTGACTAACTATACAACAAACAACAACCGTCCCCACCAAGTCTGTTTTCAATGTTTCGCTCTGACACTTATATCTTATTTCCGGGCACGGTGACTCACTAAGCGATGCAGACCGCGCCGCTGGCCGCACGCCGCCGAGCGCGGCAGACATACCAGTCACATCACCGATTATATTACAGCATGATACCACTTCGTATTTTTAACCGACTTCCCAAAAAGGAGGAGGTTATCAATTCGGTTGTATGTTTTTTTTTTTTTTTTTTTTTTTTTGTTTGTTACCTCATATCTCCGACAATTATGAACCGATTTGAAAAATTTTTGTTTTATCTGAAAGGATATACTTGCAGATTGGTCCCATTTAAATCATATCAAAATCGGTTACGAACTTTGGATTTTAAATCGAAATAGCTGGAATTTGACTATTTAGATGATTCTTTGATGATCGAAATTGCGTATTTTGCTTTTCTGCGATTTTGGAGTGGTGTTGTTAGGTGTAGGGCACCACTAAAAAGTGAAAAATAAAAAACTTTTTACAAAAAAATACAACCGACTTCCAAAAAAAAAACACTACAAAGTAAAAAATAACTTTAATTTCGGAAGTCGGTGTCAAAATACGAAGAAACTAACAAAAACACCGACTTCCGAAATTAAAGTTATTTTTTACTTTGTAGTGTTTTTTTTTTGGAAGTCGGTTGTATTTTTTTATATTAAATAACTGATGTAAGAGTTGAGAAGTCAATAAAATTTACATGTTTTGAAGAATGTGTGAAGTGAAAAAATTGCCTACATAATATACCTATATTATATGTATAACGGAAACAGATGAAGGCAAGCGTTATTTTATATTTCTATTTAGATGTATATTTTCCTTAGCTAGTAGGTTTAAAATGTCTGACAAGACTCATTTTTTTTGTTCCAGCTTTGTAAGGTTGCAAGTTTCTAAAGACACTAATAAAAAACCCTGTTTACACAAATAGAAAATCGTCTTCTGCTAAGTTGAAGTGCCTCAACGTTTGTTTGCACGATACAGTCGCAAGTAGACCAGGAACATTGGGTGAGTAAGGGCTTCAGAGTCCTATTACGAATCGTAAATGCTCGTTTGCAATAGACGAAGTTACGTTGGTCTGCGTTGGGAGTACATCTATAGTCCGCAAAACAATTTTGATACTTACTAGTCTGAATAGGATTATAGTTTAATTGGGCGCCCGCGCGAGACTGAGGAGCGCGCGCGCTGAATTGACGCAGAATATAGAGTACTTTAATTTTATTTATTGTAATTTTGTTTTATTATATTGACAAACGAAAACTAATGAAACGTATTCATTGTAGATTGAAATTTTATATCATATTAATTTATTTGATAAAATTGTTTTTATTTGGAATATAATGGACGCTGAATCAAGACATTTCTGGCTTAAATTAGGCTTTCTTTTCGTTTTTTTCCGTGAAAACTCAAGGAATTTAAAGAAATTCTAGAACTCCAATAAACAAGTAAAACAATCAACTTACCTTTTAGTAATTTCAGCTTTTAAAAGAATTGATTGTAACAATGTAAATTTGACCGTCAAAGTTCCATCGCCGACATTTTTTCTTGCAAACTGAGTTCGTAAAATATTTATAGTAAATTACATGAAAAGAAAAATGAAAATTCGTAATTCTAACTTACAAGAAAGAGACTGGCACTATCGTTATTCAGGATCAAATAATTAAAATATCTTACTGCTGCTGAAAAGTACAGCGTCAAAAATCATGAATTTCCGTAAAAAATGTAATAGGACTCTTAACACATAGGATACTGATCTGCGACAGATGATGTTGAAAAAAGATGTAATGCGTTAGTTTGTGTCTCCCACAGGTCTCACAATTGCGTCAGCAGTCAGCACACAAGCGGCGCGCATACCACGGCAGCACGTAACAACAGAGGCACAACAGGAGAAAATATGCCGATCGGGAGTAATGCAGACTACCCGCAAACACAATATTTTTAAGATGATTACTAATATATATATATTTTTTTTTATATAAAAGAAACGTTCAGGGTGACCATATCTTGTTTTCGCTGTGCATCAATCAAATACTGCCGTAAACGTGTTCTGAACGTATGGATGGTTCCCAACACCCTCAATGGTGGTGGAATATTATTCCACACACCTTAGATGCAGCGTATCGGAAACTACCTCTGAAGGCTGCCGTCCTATGCGAGTGTGTTGACAGTTGCTGCGCACAAAGCCTGGGGGCGCACTCCCGTCTACTAGCCATCCAACTAAGTTTGTCGTACAGATACCTCGGTTTCTTAGACTTCACGACACCAAATAGAAGACAGGCTAGATGTAATTTACGCCTCGACTTCATTTTATGGATAGCGTGGCTGTTTAGAAAGGGGGTGACATGGCTTTTAGGGGGAACTGAATAACAGAAACGAGCACAAGCATTTTGGACTCTCTGTATAAGCCTATCGGTACGAGCCAGCAAGCGCGGGCCGTAAACCGTATCAGCGTAATTTAATTTAGAAAGGACTAGGGTTTCGACTAGCTGCTCGCGAAGGTAGGTATCAATCGTTGATTAAAAAGAGGTATATAATATGTTTTATTTGTAAATTTTGTGACATCCGAGAATGATTTTTGCTTGTTAAAATTCTACGATATAAAAAAATATAAAAAAGTTGCTAAAACCGAGGCTAAAACCGGTTTTCGGTTTTGGGCCCTCAAAACCGTAATTCAAAACCGGTTTTGAGAACTTTCAGGTTTTGTACGCTCTAGCTGGAACGAAGACAAGCTTAGTTGTTCAACAAAAAGAACTTTTTATACTCCAGGAAAATTGGTTTCCATTATTTTATTTTTGTTGGAGTTCCCGTATTATTTTAAGAAAAAACTTAACTGGCGAATGTGATTTTTGGCACATCTTCAAAGGGCTTCCCGCACTCTTGTTGCCGACTGGTTGATTGAAATTACAGTCAAAGTCAAGGCTGCTACTGAGAAACTTTGTTTTTTTGTCATGGGTTTGCTCTTGACTTTAGCCTACGAAAACTAATGGAAAAAATGCAATAACACTTGGTCCGACCTATTATTTGAACCCAACACCCCAAGGTCAATAATTGCACTTGTAACCTACAAAAGTTATGCAAAGATAATGTTTGTAAAATCTAAAAAACTTCGGTTATGATAGGTAAGAAGTGGTACTTGAGTTATCAGCCCGATTACGGACAGATAGACACGGAGACGTTACCATCAACCGTATCCCTAGTCACAATGACAAGTATTGAAGTAGACACACGTTTCTAAAACAATAAATATACGGACTTGATAAATAAAAAAAAAAACATCGCAGCAAATAAAGATGAAGATAACGGTACGTGCTCGACTCCTACCGATAAAAGAACTTAATTCAAGTCCAAGAACTTAATTCTTTATATTCCTCCTCACCGTACCGGGTTCTTGTCTAACTCCTACGTTATTTCCACCATTAAACTCTGGAATATGCTACCCCATGACATCAAGAAGGCTGAGTCAAAATTTTCCTTTAAGCGTAAGCTCCGTAAACACTACTTAAAGGCATGTCATTCGTAGTTTGGTCTCGTCATAACTTTTGTAAGTTCTCTTAATCAGAAATTATTATAAATCATCATATTTATTAGTATATTATTTTAGCAAATATATATGTATTTTATAGTATATGTATATATATATTATTTGTATACTTTGTTGTATCGATATGACTCAATTACATTTTATTTTTATTTGTTTGTTGTACACCTACCACAGTGTAGTCTTTTTAACCCAAAGGTTGACTGGTAGAGAATGCCTTGTTGCATTAAGTCCGCCCATGTACCACTATTGTGCATAAAGTCTAAATAAATAAATAAATAAAACGTCTGCGTCGGCGACTTCTTTCGTTAAATCCATCCAAAGGTTGTCTGTAAGAGATTGCCCTGTGCGATAAGACCGCCCATTGTACACTTGTTTTGATCAAAGTTTTTCCTGTATTTGTTATGAGGTGTACAATAAAGTATATAATAAATAAAGACTAGCCCGAATTAGTAAAGGACAGAGTTATGTGAAAAAGGGAGATAAAGGCCTTTGTCCAACAGTGGAACAAAATAGTCCTGGGTCCCAAGTTTGTCGCGGGACTATTCGAAAGAGATACCGCGGTTCCGGAACACAAAGGGCTAAGAAGGAACATGGATAGGTTTTAGTCAGTAAAAGCTAGACACTCCCTTCCGCTCCGCCCAGAGCGGATGAAGTCATTTGATGATTTCCCATCCCAACCAAAAAAGGGGCCCAAGTCTGCTATTTTTATAAATTTGTCATTCCCACACGATTCCATTGTCATTTTGCTAAAAGTTCGTAATCTGCTAAATTCATAATGGTCAATCATTGGCCGGTCAATGATCTCGTAATAGAATTGGGGTAGAATGACATTGCCGTATTGCCATTATTATATTTTGGTATATATTGTGGTAGAATGATTTTCAAAAATCTACTACTAAATTTATTCATGCCAGATTTTATTTATATTTAATTTTACAAATTATTTATTAGTGTTATAAGCAATCTGAAGTAGTGAGAAGTTCGTAAAACCAAAAAACATGAAATATACGTGTAACGCGGATAAATGTGAAACTATACAAACGCAATATTATTTTGTGTTTAGCTATCAAAGACAAATGTGACATGATTTCTTACTGACGTTTTACTGTTTTGTTTTTATTTTTCTTTATATTCAGCCGGTGTTTTCAGAATAGTCGAAATCGGCTTTACTTGCCATATAAAAATATAGAATAGAATATTTAGTTTTTATAAGTATTTATTTTCATCTAAGTGTTTATATTTTTTTTTTGTGTGAACTTGTATATTGACCAGCCTCCAGAGTGACGCAAACGCCAAAGATCTACACGGCGTTACGTAGCAGAACGTAAAGATCTTGCAATTATTTATTTTGACCAATAACTGCCTACTCTAGGATAAAGTATATCGCTTGATGTAACAAAATATTATTCTTTTTATAGATAGAGACCATGCAGCTCTTGAAACTGCTCAATCGAGGCTGGACGCAATAGAAGCCAAGAACGGCGAGGCAACTTTAACCCTTAATTTTACAATGTATAATATATTATACGTTTGGGAAAAAAAACTACAGCTTTTGGGTTTAGAATCTACTAAAATTCGTTTTGATTTTTCATGGCAAAGTTTTACCAGTTGAATCAAAGTATTTTAGTATCTGTGCATTCAATGTGACATCATATTTCTTACGTCAAAGTTTTCAAAAATGAATCGTCATCACGCGCCTATGGTAAGTTATGTTTTTTTATTGATTTTCTTCGGGAATTGCATTTATTTCCCATGAAATTTAATTGAACAGTGATCAAACATAGTAATAATAATCAGTGAATGTAGTTTTGTACACTAACGTGAGTGATACAACACATCAGATTCCTTAGTATAACGGGCTATACAAATCGCTATGCACAACAAAGTTGAGTTTTAATCATGAGTATAGTGGGCTACACATTTTGCTATATTTAAGAAAGTAACATGTTTACCGTTTGTATAAAGGGCTTTACATTTCATTATAGCTAGAAAGTAACACTTATCATATATTATTATGTATATAACTCTAAACATTTTTTAAAAATCTATTAATTATAGCAAGTGTTTTCTTTTAACAGCCTAAACCCGCAACAAGAAGTCATCGTATTCTCGCTTTGGTTCCACCTGAACCCGGAAGATGTGTTGCAAGTGGTGACTCTTCATGAGAAGAGCGTGAGGAATCTCATCTCTTTGGAAATTGCGTATTTTCAGACACATCTTTTGAAAAAACTTCAATTGACTCATCTCTAGAGCGACTGGACTTGTTATCAGAAGACTGTTTCGTACCCGCTCTTGACCCTGAACAGAATTGATTAGTACAAGAATCAAATTCGGAAGATGAAACTGCACCTGTTCTATAGTCGTCGTCCATGATTTGTACCCGAATCTGAAACTGAATGGATTTGAGCATTCGCCACTACACATTCTACAAAACACTACTTCGCCAAAAATGAATACCTAGTTGGTATTCAATGCTAATGCAATTATGCTGTGAATGAGACCCAAGTGATATTACCTAAAGAGTTCTCACCCATTGCAGTAATGCCTTGTTGCTCGTCCTGGAATGGAGACCTACCGCGCATCGATTCCCTCTAATATTTCATCTCTTCCTTCTGAACTGTTTCCTACGCTATTAACATCAGCTGTGAGTAAAAAAAGTCCCCTCCTGCAAAAAGATCCTCAAAACAGAAGATTACAAAACAAAAAAAGACTGTTCCTGCTAATAAGAAACCAACAGATAGTCGTTACATTGTAGAACCTACTTACGAGTGGAGAAATACTAAATTCTTTCATCGTGCTGAAATTCCAAAAGACACTTTCAATGCTGACAGCCCTGAGAACAAATCTCTACTACAATAATTTTATGACTTCTTTTCCGAGGACATTCTGGATGAAATAGTATCTACAAAATACGAATTTATATTTCGTGTAACAAACCAGTCGTTCTATTATAGTAACGAAGGGTGAAATGAGAGATTTTTATCAATAAAACTTATGATAGGGATCATTTCTGCTCCATCTTATTTAGATTATTGGGCGTCAAAAACTAGATTTGGGTTTATCGCTGATTTGATGACCCTCGAATGATACTAGCAAAATACGAGTTCCTGATACAGATCCATATTGTATTTGTTTGTAATCCTAATATAAATTTGTAATCATAGTGGTATTTGTCGATTTTTTCCCAAATTATTGATATTTGCATAAACAATGCGTGGCTGATGTATAAAAGAAATTTGAAAAGGCCTGGAAAAAAATCGATGACGCTAAATAAATTCAGACTACATGCCAGCTTAAACAATTTGAAAGACCCTCTTTACCAGCTGAAGAAACGCGCATATCTTCGTCCAAAAAGATCGCTGCACCGAAAAGAAGGCCTCGCGATGATATCCGTCGTGATAAAGTTGGCCTGAGCAAGGCGGTTCCCCTTAGGGGTTGTCGGTATTGCAAAAAGGGGCAAACATTTGCTTTTTGTACCAAATGTCAGCTTAGACTTTTGTTTTATCCCTAATAAGCGTAACTAATATTATACTTTTCATAATAATTAACTTTTGATAATTTCTTTCATACCAATTGTTTAATTTGTTTTTCACCCGAAACGATCTGTGAGTTAGAAATGTATAATATATTATACCAATGTTTAAAGAGCATCTTTTTTGAACATCGAGATATGTATACTATATTATACTAAACATTTCTAAAAAATGCACGGCTAGTTAATTTATTTTGTATTTTTACCCTTTTACTTACACACAATATATTTAAATATATTCAGAAAATCAGTTATAAAACGACCAAAAAATCCTGCCAAATTAAGGGTTAAAACATGCTGAGGCCATAAACAATTTAGCTGCGGTCATTAACCAACAGAGCTCCATCACAGAAAAAGTGGTGAACCTTTTGGACCGCTTTGTGGCATCTGTGTCAAAAAAAGGTAATTACTGTTGAAAATCGGATCTTCTACTCAATAAGTATTAAGAAGCATTGAAAACAATACAATAAAAATTATAATAATGAATATAACCCCTCCAGCTAAGCTTGGGTTAGAGTGTAGGCTCACATCAGTAGTAGTACACTGTCCAGAGTTTGACATCTTGATTGTAACTCTGATACTAAGCGCTACCTAGGTTACACAAGATATACAAAGTTCTAACTTCTGTATTTAAATTAATTTTGTTTTCACAGAAACTCTTTAGAATTTTATTGTTACCAGATTCTGAGTCCGACTTGTTTCCTAGTATGCAAGAGGCAATTTGGCAGATTATTAAGACTAGCTTTTAGCAGCGACTTCACCCGCGTGAAAATAGAAAACTGGTGAAAGAATTTTGAAAATCGATCCACTAGTTTTTGAGTTAAATCGTAACATACAAACAAAACCATCAAATCTTTCTTTATATTAGTTTAGATAAATGAAATCTGTTTTAGGAGTAGTCTATGTCCAGCAGTTCACTCCAAATGGTTGTAAAGATAAATGATTAAATGAAACAGTGTTTATAAAAAGAGCATACTTTATTTATTTTAAATCTGTTTTTTTTTTTTTTTCAATACTGTGGATCTGTAACAAAGTTAAATCATTTTAATAATAATTATGAGCATTTTCGTACTTTACTAGAATATTTGTTGTTTTGCATTACTTACCTGCTACACTGTTCACCTGTTCACCTTTCGATAGTCTTGATAATTGGATGCTACATAATTATTTTCCAGCTTAAATTAAAAGACTGATTAGTGATTGTAAACTAGTAAAATTTAAATGAACTTATAAAATTCCAACTTCCTTATACATAATTATTCCAAAATAGTGGAATAGAAATCACATACCTGTTGCAACGAAGGCTTCTGTATAAACTTCATGAGGAGGGAATGGTTCTCTTGTCATGTTTGCAATATGCAACATACATTTACAATCTTGCCTGCAGATAATTCTGCTAAGGTACAACATCTTATATATAAAATTCTCGTGACACAATGTTAGTTACCTTACTCCTCCGAAACGGCTTTACCAATTTTTACCAAATTTTATGTGCATATTCTGTAGGTCTGAGAAACGGCTACTATTTATTTTTCATACCCTGAGTGATAAGGGTGTCCACCCCTAACATTTTAATTCTTAATTTTTGGACATTTTTTTTTTATTTTTGTTTTTCTATATTGTGGCATTAAAAATACATACAACCCTAAATTTTTACTCTTCTATCACCAACCCTTATTTTCTTTTATGAAGATTATTTGATTATTTGTTTTTTTTTTATAGTCATTTTATTAAATGAATAAATGGACGCAAACGTAGTTGCGCGGGTCAGCTAGTTTTTTATCATATTTCTTTCATCACATTGTGTAGGCCATTTAATATATTTGTGGTAGGTATATTTTATTTAGCGCCTCTGTAAATTCTTTAATTGATCTCGACACATTCATCTGCGAAAAATTATAAAGGGCATTCTGTCCAATCATATTTTGATAGCACCCTGATGCATAAAACGCAAGTGCTATTAGAATCTGCAATAAAAAACATAACATTAATCGACCTGTTTTGCGTTTATAGCTATAGAATAATAAATCAATGTCAAATTCAGTTTTCTCACCTTTATTTCGGCCGATATGGTATCATTTCGACGCGGCTGGCCATAAGAGGAATGAGTTCGTCAATTTACCTCATAACCGAGTCCTTTCCAAGGCGAAACGTTTTTACGAATTACGCCTCAATCAGACACATCCAGTGAGGGGGATAAACGACGTCTTCTGGATTCCCTGCATCTTTTTCTATAGCATCCACTGCATTGGCTAGTTCCAGAATATTTGATCGAAGTGAGTACATTTTTAAATGCAATAATATTCCACAAACACGATTAGCAAAAAGTTTTTGATACCGAGCTGTCTAATTATAAATTTAAATGCAATTTCTGCACAATGACGTTCCAATATAGGTCACTAATCAAAGAAACTGTCAAAATATTAGCAGATTACCGCATACGTCAGACATTCATCTGCCATTATGTACGAGATTAACATTCTATGCAATTTCTATCAATGGAGTGTCTGTGGTTGACCATTGGAAAGTCATAATGACACCATTATATTAGTAGATTACCAAACTTATCAAAATCAAGAATTTTGATATTAATATCAATGATGGACCATTCTGACATTATTGTAATAGCAGACTTGAGGCCCAGATCGAATGATAAACAGATGACGTAATTTAATTAATTAATATTTAGCTTCGGTAATTATAGTTATTAGTTAACCGCTAATAGAAGCAACTATTACAATGTACGTCAATGTACTAATGATGATGGTTTTGATAATTGAAAGAATGGAATAACATTAACGTGATAATATGATGAAGGAGTTTTATGAGAATTTAACTTTTATTAGTCTCGCATAACGATTTCATATCATTCTTAAAAAAGCTTATAATCTGAAATATTTACTAAACTGAGGGAGTTTAGTAAATATTGCAGATTATAAGCTTTTTTCCTCTCCATCCACACAAAATAATTAATGCATATTTGGAAATTGCATCTGATAGCTTAATGGGTTTGTATCCTGAAAAAATCTAATTAGTCCGTCAGTTAGATTATCAAAAAATATTTGACCCGTGTTTTATCGTTTGTTACGGGAACCAAAATTGACGAAGTTACGACGCTTTTAAAATTCTCTATACGTCACACCTTCGCATAATTTTTAGTGAGTCGTGACGTCACGAGCCCCCACTCCCGAGTTTTGATGCGTTTTATCTTTGTCAATATTCATTGATTTATAAAATCAAAAAATACGTGTCCATTATTTTTCAATACTCTATCTGACGGACTAAATAGTTTAGCAATTTGTGGATGATGGAATCTAGCCTATTATTTTAATACACTTTTGAAATGATTTCTTAATATACTCTGATGTGAGTACTCCAGAGACAGGATCCTCATTGTAATGGGTGCTGTATTTCAAAGTACTACATTTTAGGGTTTCGTGCCCGAAGGATAGCCAATGGGACCCTATTACTAAGCCTCCGCTGTCCGTCCGTCCGTATGTTCGTCTGCCAGCGGGACATGTCTGTATCTAAAGAACAGCAATGAGGAGGAGCAGACAGTTTAAATTTGAGAGTGTGTATTTCTATAGCCGCCTAACAAATTTTAAGGAATTAAATTAAAGGTTTTTTTATTTTCGGTTTTGGTCTTGGGAATCCTTTGTGAGAGTAGGGTTGCCAACTATACTGTTTTAAACAGTATTATACTGTTTTTCACTAAATTATACATTTTACTGTTGAACAATAATAAAGTATACAAAACACTGTTTTCAGCATCAAAATGGAAACACATTAGTATGTGTTATACAGACGCTCACACAAGTTTTTATTTAGTCAGAGGGCGCTCACTGCTCAGTGCAGCGCAGCCTAGCCAGCAAATCACACTGAGTTTCTGATTTAGTTTCGAGTTTTTTATTAATAAACACTTCAGAAGAATTTAAAAACATAACTAAAATTGTCTCATATCTACTTTCTGTTCCCGCCACCTCAGCATTTACTGAGAGCTTTTTCAGTAATGAAAGCTATGTGGCGGGAGGATAGAAATAGAGCATCTATTAATTTAAGAAAAAATGAGCTGCTCGTTTATTTTAATTTCAGTTATAATTGTGGTAAGGCGTACTAAGTTTTCAAAAAAGATTGTAAATTAAAAAAAGTTGTGCGAGAACCTCTAAAAATATGAATTTAAAACAATAAATTAATAAAATACTGTTCATTTTTCTATAATACTGTTTAATATTCTTCATAGACCTGAATATACTTTATTTTTTGTAAAAAAAGTTGGCTACCCTATGTTTGAGTCCGTCTCGTACTTGGCGAGTTTTGTATGATAAACCCAAACCCTAGTATCATTCTATCTGGGTATTGTTCCAGACTCCGGGCTTCCTGGCTATTAGAATATTGTCCGATGCTTCTTTCCAACACAAAGACCGCCAAGTCATATTCTCCTTTCTCTTCTTATTCAAGAACAACACAGAATATAAGAAATACAGAATTCACTCAGTTTATTGCGTATAAGTTTTATCTGAATCCATTATTATGTTTGCGTTATGACATAATATCAACACAGATTGGTAGCGGTCAAAGTGATTGACCGGACGAGTCTCATGCTACTGATAATTTAGAGGCCCGAAAATGACCAAATACCAGCCAACATTGAGATCATCGCTATGCCGTTTCACATTTTGGATGTGTACGTACTGGTAACATACTAAAGTAAACAAACAAAAACATATTGTTGCAGACAATAATAAAACATCGTTGGTTTATAAACTAAATTCCTAGCCGCAAAATAAGGGTTAACTTACACTTCGCTGTAACTAGGTAGATAAAAAGTAATAAATGAATGGCGTAACTCAAACCGAAGTCATTATTAATAAATTAAACGAAAACCAAATGAATTAATTTGTAGATGTGTTTAAATATAGGCACCAAGTATCGCTACTATCAGTCGGTATTGTGACCTCTGTGAATGAGCATCTTGTTTACAATGTTGTTCATAATATTGTTAATTACGATAGTTTTGTGCATTGCAGTATTCTATTTCAAGTCAATAAACAGGAACTATTGGGGAAAACAAAATGTAGTGCAAATTCCTGATATAATGATTAAGTTTATGTTCGGTAAAGAATCAATGCCAGAAATTGCGAAGGAGATTTACAATAATTACGACGAACTCTACGTTGGGATGACTACAGGAACCATTCCTACACTGTTGGTGAAGTGCCCTGAAGATATTCAAGCCGTGTTAGCCGGTGACTTCCAAAGCTTCCACAGCCGCGGTATCATCGCAAACCCTAACGACCTCCTGGCTGATAATCTTTTATTCATCAACGATTTTAAGAGGTGGAAAATCTTGAGGCAGAAACTCAGTCCAGTTTTCACGAGTGCTAAACTTAAGACGATGTTCTACATCTTAGACAAATGTGCCCGAGATTTCGTGGATTATTTTGAAGACAATCTTCATCTGAGGCAGAAACCATTCAACGCCCTGTACACATATACTACATCATCGATCGGCGCAGCAGTGTTCGGGATAGATACGCAAACTAGGAACACTATGGATTCACCCTTCTTGGACATGGCATGGAAAACACTAGAACCATCAATGAAGCAAAATATCATAATTTTAATCGCAAATGTATTCCCTTCTTTGTATAAACTGCTAAAACTAAAAGTTTTCGGAGAGTTTGAAGAATTCTTTGTGGGCGCTGTGAAAACTGTTTTAAAAAGTAGAAGACGAGGTCCTGTGAGAGGGCACGATTTCATAGATATTTGTGTGGAGCTCCAAAGGCATGGAATCATGCATGACTTTACTACAGGTTATGACTTGATGCCTACTGATGAGATCCTGGCCGCTCAAGCATTCTTCTTCTTCATTGCTGGCGCCGATACCTCAGCTAACACAATGCACTACACACTTCTGGAATTGTCAAACAACCCTGAAATATTAAAGAAATTGCATGAAGAACTAGACAAGGTATTTGACGGTGATGCTGAAGAACTGACTTACAACCATATCGAAAAAATGACCTACTTGGACAAAGTGCTTAATGAAGCCATGAGAAAGTATCCCCCAATAGGTGTAATACAAAGATTATGTACAAAAGATACGCATCTGCCGTCGGGAATACAGATAGCTAAAGATAATATTATATTGATACCAGTTTTCGCCCTTCACAGAGATAAAAAGTACTTCCCGAACCCTGATGTATTTGATCCGGAAAGATTTTCATCAGGAAACGGTTCTAATATAAATAATTATGTTTATTTACCTTTTGGTGAAGGAAACCGTATTTGTATTGGTAAGTTATCTTAATTACTTTCGTTTTGACATTTTCAAGAAACATTAGCTTGCTTACAGATTGAAAACATTCCACATCAATTACTTTGTTATCGTGTTCTTTACAAATAGCTCGATAGGATAATTTAATATCAAAGCGGTCATTGGCATTTTGGAACAAATATTTAAGACTATCACATAAATATAAATTACATTTTCATAAAGTGATTACATTTTTGTGAATGCCACTAATGCAAAGGGAATTACAGTTACTTTTGAGACTTTTGTTACAAGAATAATGTGCTCCAGTTTTAAGGGCATAAACAATACAAACAGGCCGGAATCCTATGCCTCTGAGTTGATCAGATAAACATATTAAAGTAATGTTAGCTTCATCCAGAGCTCATCTTAGCCTTCTTCTTAATCTGCTCCTCCCAGCTGTATTAGAGTCGGCTTCCAGTCTTTTACATAAAAATATTGCCTATTTGTCCTCTACAATACAGTAACTGGAATATCCATGCGAATACCCCTTGGCAAGACTGGTATTATATTCTGGCTTCAAACTGCCCGTAAAGAACTCTTCCCTTTCTCATTTATGTGATATCATATCTCAAGCACTAAGTATTTCTCTTTGATTTCAGGAAATCGGTTTGCACGTCTACAAGTGAAGGTCGGGCTGGCATGGCTACTGCGTCGTTTCACATTGACTGAACAGAAATGTGTTCCTACGTTCGACCGAAGTCCATTTGGTCTCCGAAGCCCTACTACTCACTACGAATTAAAGTTAAGAGATTAGGTTAGCACTCATAATTGTAAAACTATCATTGCCTGCGGATCCGATTTTGTTTTTTTTTGTCTCCTCGCTTTAGCCAGGCCTTCATCCAGCGGTTACTACAGCCAGGGGTTACTAAAACAAACAAACTAAGCAACTTCACGCTCAGGGCGCCCCCTGTGAGGAACGGACCTCGGCTTAAGGCGTTGCTGGGGGAGGACCGCTAGGGACGGGCTGGATCGCACAGGGATTATATTGTTTGAGCATGTGTAAAAAATACATTATAAATCGTAGACCATCTCTCTATCAATGTGCTTCATTGCAATATATGTTTTCATATTTTAGAAATATCCAAATGTTCACATAATACACGAGGTGGCGCAAGAGGGTCTGGAAAGAGGCCTAGGCCAGCTATGGAACACTATCTAATTAAATAATATAAATATTTTAGAGCATTTAAATATAGTCGTAATACTTCTGTAGTTGTGATTGTGATTTTATCAAAACCAAATTATTTTGTTCTCCATATGTGATATTATCTTTCTACAATACTAGCTGATCCACGCAACTTCGTCTGCGTCACATTTTCCATTAATGCTCGGCTCCTTTTAGTCTCAGCGTGATGATATGTAGCCTATATCCTTCCTCGATACATGGGCTATCTAATACTGAAAGATTTTTTCAAATCGGACCAGTAATTCCTGAGATTACCCCCCTACATACAAACTTACAAACAAATTTTACCTCTTTATAATATTAGTGTAGAAGTATAGATAAGGCTGGTTTTATTACCTACTAAGCCAAGATTCAATCTAAGAACTGTTTCGCTGTAGGTATGTGTAGGACTTTGAGTTGTGTTTGTTTGGTAAGCGCCAGGTTGTCCAATAACGGTCACTGACCCACATACATTTATTGAGTTTCTTAATATTAAAAACAGATATTAAGACATGAAGCTGTCCTGAATCGGTTTCCATCGTGATGAGCGTTCTCTGTTAATGAAAAACGGGTCATAATTTATTGTACGGGTAGTTGGATAAGGGATTTTACAGAAAGATCAATACAGTTTATTGCAAATTTATCTGGCGCCTGCCATAGCTACCTTATCCTTAACCATGGAAGTGTGATTTTGTTTTATTTGGAACTAGCCGACCCGCGCAACTTTGTCTGAGAGCATTTATTAATTCAAACCAGTAGTTCCTGACCAAAACATTGTAAATAATTGTTATATGTTTTCGAGCAAAATCAGCGTCAGGTGGTATACCTTGTGTTGCCAGCTGGCGTTATGCTGAGATGAGGCCTTGTTGGCATTAATTATTTTAATAATTTGTTTAATTTTAATGTGTTTGAAACCGACTGTTGGCATTCCCAACATTTTTTTTTTCTTTCCTTGCAACACTGCATTAAGTGTCAATGTCATCCACTCCTGTCAATATACGTGAGTCAGTTGCAATAAAGAAATGAAGCAGTTTTGATTGTCTCCAAGAAGTCACGGGTTTTTTATTTCACGACCTCTGTCCAAACCACACCAGTCAAAACCCCCATACAACAACAAACACCGACTTCCAAAAAAGGAGCAGGTTCTCAATTCGGTGGGTATTTGTTTTTAACCGACTTCCCAAAAAGGAGGAGGTTATCAATTCGGTTGTATGTTTTTTTTTTTTTTTTTTTTTTTTTTTTTTTTTTTTTATGTTTGTTACCTCATATCTCCGACAATTATGAACCGATTTGAAAAATTTTTGTTTTATCTGAAAGGATATACTTGCAGATTGGTCCCATTTAAATCATATCAAAATCGGTTACGAACTTTGGATTTTAAATCGAAATAGCTGGCATTTGACTATTTAGATGATTCTTTGATGATCGAAATTGCGTATTTTGCTTTTCTGCGATTTTGGAGTGGTGTTGTTAGGTGTAGGGCACCACTAAAAAGTGAAAAATAAAAAACTTTTTACAAAAAAATACAACCGACTTCCAAAAAAAAAACACTACAAAGTAAAAAATAACTTTAATTTCGGAAGTCGGTGTCAAAATACGAAGAAACTAACAAAAACACCGACTTCCGAAATTAAAGTTATTTTTTACTTTGTAGTGTTTTTTTTTTGGAAGTCGGTTGTTGTTTAAGTGTACACCGATTACTCCGAGGTTTCTGATCTGATTTCCATGATTATTTTATAGTTCGAGGCAGCATACTCTCCGTTTAGTCTCATAATTAGAAAAAAAAATACTCGGTTTAGCTCAGTAGTTTTTATTTAATGAGCATTTTTATAATAATATTTATCTATCTATCTATCAATACCAATTAAGGTGGAAGCGCCAGGGTAGCCCACGAAATTCAAATGTTTTCATGTTTTTTGCAATTTGCCTGTCAGTGTGAAGCTGTATGCTAAATAAAATACAATTCGCGGCCGTAATGCATATTTATCTAAAGAATTATAACCATTTCAATTATCAATATAACCCTCTAAGTTCATACAACTCGATTGAATGACTTTTTCACGAAATAACATTCAATCGAGTTTTATGAACTTAGTAGATTATATTAATAATTCAAATGGTTATAATCCTTTAGGTAAATGCTCTTTACGATCGCGAACCGTATTTTGTTCAACATACAGCTTCACACACTCACCGCAAATTGCAAAAAAAAAAACATAAAAATATTAGAATTTCGCGGGCTACCCTGGAGCTTCCACCTTAACGCAGTTTTCTTTCTTACAAAACGAATTCTTCAACTTTGTATTGACCGACCAGCCGTAATTGTTCGTAATGAGAAAAATTTTAACGATAACGCTTTTCTATACACGATGTTGAAGAAACTTGGGCAGGGTTTTTCACTACTTGTGCAGCCTTTTCCCAGTATCCAATGTACCTATTTTGAAATGTGTTGGTATTGTATCCAAAGGTATTTTGTGGCAATAAACTTATTTTTTTATTTTTTATTCGGATATAGTAGAGACTCCGCTATCCGCGCTGACTCCCATTCGGTCCGTTGTGCGTTGGTGTCCTGGCTAGGTTAACCAGCCTGGCTCCGCAAAAATGCACAGAAGCCTCCTGGGTGCTTCATAGGCTTCGCAAGCAACTTCACCGTTGGGGGGATTTTTTTCATGTCGGGAAGCAAAGGCCTCATTTCCAGGATGAAGTCTGCGACTTATTTCTCGGCTTTGAAGCAACCTCTGCGCATTGGGTTGCTATATATGGCGCCTATGTTGAAAAGTGGTTTTCAGAAGTTTTTACCTTTTAAGGTATAATTACGGGTCATTAATTTCAACATTTTACTGTTATTATATATTATTATAAGCAAAAACCTAATATTTTTTCAACCAATTTTTTTGATAATCTATACATATAATAAAATAGTAAATCTTGATATGTGTGATTACGATTGGCGCGAAAACTACTGAACAGATTTCGTTCAAATTTTGCACAAATGATCCTTATAGGTATAGGCAACACATAGGCTATATATTATCACGCTATATGCTATGGAGGACGAGCAATAATCAAAAATGTGTGTTTTGAACGAGAAAGTGCACATGGTTCGAACCCCGCAAACGAATTTTATTTTTGTATTTATTTTATCTTTTGATATGGTTTTTACACCATTATATTATCAAAATAATAATAAAAATGGGTTTCTGCGTACTAAATATAACATTTTACTTATAATTTGTCATTTTTACATACAGCTCAGCGCGGAATTGTTTTATGAATCCACAACATGTTACAAAATTGCACATATTAATAGATCTAATCTTAGAAATTATTACCATCACGCTATACCTTTGGGGAGGTAAGCAGTGAAAAGCCATGACATAAATATAATAGACTATTTTAGACTAATTGCCCAACAGCGGTCGTAGCCCGTTGGGTTGTAAGACTGCTTTTCGAATGACATGGTGTGGGTTCGTATCTCATCAGTCGCAATTACTTTTGGATTTTAATTAACTTTTGCATTTCCTTACTTTTCTCATTCTTATTAATATTTTCAAATATTTATAACATGTTATTGTTTTATTTTGGATAGTTTAGTATGACAAAATATAAACGCCAGCGTTTTAAAGTATAATTCACAGTACCTATTTTCGGTTTGTCTGTAGGTATTCCTTTTTACATAACGTTAAAAAAGTACAAAACCGCATGAATAAACATAAACATAAACACATAAACCTGATAGGAATTGAAGCAATGTTTTGAAAGATTTAACATATCTACTACGTAACGCCGATACCCGTAATGCCATCTATTGACCGAATTAGTACCTTTTATCAACAAGGTGAAAATTACACCAAAACATATTTTTTTAGTAAGTAGTGGTACTTTCCAAAGAATAAAACACCATCATTTTCTTTAGAATGAACTTCTATTTCAATGTAAAAAAACCGGAGAAGTGCGAGTCGGACTCGCCCACCGAGGTTTATTATTATTTGAGTATTATTTGAAATAAAGGCTATTTTTTAAAGTATTTATTTAATATGTAGCATAAACGGCCGTATTTTTATTTTACGTTGACTTAGAAGTTTGATTTTTTCACAGCTTCAAGGGACTGTAGATCGGAGTATATTATTTCAACTCAATACCTCCTACCGTTCCCGAGATAAAGAGTCTTGATAGACAGACGGACGGACGGTCAACAAAGTGATCCAACATCATATTACATAGATGGCGTTATACATTTGATCTCACTTTTGTATTCTTCTTAACAAACTGGATCGACTTCTTAACAACTGTATCCGTTTCATCTTTGGTCTCCGTAAATATGATCACATTTCTTCCTTCCGTTCTCAGCTTAAATGGCTGCCTATCCGTCAAAGGAGATCCCTCAGATCCCTCTGCATGCTCTTCAATATTTTAAATGATCCTTGTGCTCCTGATTATCTTAAGCAATATTTTAAAGTGTTGGGCAGTTCTCATAGTCTTAACCTCCGAGCGTCCAAAAACTTAATTCTTCATATTCCTCCTCACCGCACTGGGTTCTTGTCTAACTCCTACGCTATTTCCACCATTAAACTCTGGAATATGCTACCCCTTGACATCAAGAAGTCTGATTCAAAATTTTCTTTTAAGGTTAAACTCCGAAAACACTACTTAAAAGCCTGTCATTCGTAGTTTGGTCTCGTCATAATTATTGTAAGTTCTCATAATCAGAAAAATATTATAAAACATCATATTTATTAGTTTATTATTTTAGCATATGTATATATGTATGTTATTAGTATATATGTTATTATATTATTTGTGTAATGTATTGTATTGAAAAGATTCAATTTAAATGTTTGTGTTTTTTATTGTTTGTTGTTGTACACCTACCACAATGTAGTCTTTTTAACCCAAAGGTTGACTGGTAGAGAATGCATTGTTGCATTAAGTCCGCCCATGTAACACTGTTGTACATAAAGTTTAAATAAATAAATAAATAAATAAATGTATTGTGGAATTTGTTCGAAAGAGTCACCGCGGCCCTGGAACACAAAGGGCATTAGAAGGAACACGGATGCGTTTTAGTCAGTAAGAGTCTGACACACCCTCCTGCTTTGCCCAGAGCGGGAGGAGTTATTTGATGATTTCCCATCCTTTAATAAAAGGGGTCACGTCATAACAACCACGATTAGATGGCAAAGTCCCATGGTAGAGGAGTCGAAAGAGTTGCATTAGCTCCGCTGTATATATAGGGTAAGGTGGGGCACAGTGTTACACGGGGTACAATGTTACAATGCACATATCTCCGCCGCTGTCTTTTAGTTTTATGATGTGAGTATACACGTTTGTCAAGCTCACAAGCAGCCATCTTTAAACAGTTGCCGTAGCCACAGTTTGTACCGTGCTTGAAAAATAACAAACAAAAAAGGTTTTTATGTGATATAACGACGAAAAAATCGTTTCAAAGTTTTTAATTTCTTTCCGGATGTATTGTATTAAGGTAAGTGATGTTGGTTTTCCTTTATTTAATGTTTATTTGGCTACATATTACCGTTAAGTAGTTTGTTGTAAACATAACTTAAAATACTCATTCGATTTTTTTAATTTGGTTTGCCTCTCCGGGACACTGTGTTACGGGGCACTGTGTGACACGGTTAAAGTCAGCCCCAATTAACATATTTTTGTACTATTTCAAGGTATTAAAAGAAAATGGTGCGAAATCGTAAGAGGAAGACGGATTACAGTCTTCATAGTGAAAAAGATATGGCAGAAGCGATTTTAATGGTTGAAAGTGGTGTTAGTTTTCGAAAAGCTGCAAATGAAAAGCATGTTAATTTTATGACATTGCAAAGAAATGTTCAAAAGAAGACAGATGTCTATACTTTCCCAAATAATATTTTAAAGAAGTTTAATATTTATTAGAAGTTAGGGACTTTTTCTCAATTTGTTAGTTTTATATTATTTTATGTTGTAACATTGTGCCCCTTACCCTGTAACAGTCTACCCCATATACGGGGCTCAGTGTTACAATCAACTGATTTAATTAAAGTGCAATTAAAATTAAGTAGTTGCGAATAATGTTGATGTTTGAGCTATTTTAATTAATGAGAGATAGTTAAAGTTTATTTCCATGCCAAAAAGTAGCTGATTAAAACAATATTTTTGTCATTACATTCTAGTATATATTTTTTGTAACACTGTACCCCACCTTACCCTAAGTAATATTGGGTTTCTAGGTTTTAAAAATATAAAATTGTTTCGATTTGCGTTCCTGGATCGAAATAAATAAAAAAATCAACTTTATTCATCAAGATTGGTGTGAGTTTCAAGAGCATGGTTAAGTAATTTTAGATGATAGCATGTGCTGACCAGTTGCTTCACAGCTTGGATTTTTCTTGACAGACCATTTCTTCTATGTACGGGGAAGCAACAGCCATCAATACGCAGAATATAAAGAAATGTTTTCAGATTAAGTTTTATGATTTCTATTTAGAAATTTCAAAACTTTGCAAAGGCACACGGCTGAAATTCACATATATTCAACAAATTGTTTAGTTTTAAAACTGTTCAAATCCCAGTGTGCCTTTGAAACATCATGACAAGCCCAGGGCCAGAAATTATCAATTGCGGGCTTTACTCTCCAGTGGATCAAGGGGAACAATAGATCTCTAGGCATTTTTTTTTTTTACTTTAAAAAGCGTTGCAACACATAGGCATTTCTCCTGTATCGTGGGTGCATTTACAAACATACAAAGTCACATACACAAACAAACAGCCAGACCCGGATCAACTATCTGTAGAATAGAATAGAATACTGTCTGTAGGTCATACGAATATTTGTTCCGTTCGGGAATTGAAGCCATGACACGCGATGCAGCAGCCAATCGCTCAACCACTGCGCCAATCGTGCCGTTCATTGACGACAAAGACGAACTCGCGAAGATAGGTTTTGAGGTGGTGGAGCTTTTTTTTAAGGATGGTATATCGTCAAATGACTCCTCTCGCTCTGGGTAAAACAGGAGGAAGTGTCAGACTCCTATTGACTAAAACCCATTCGTGTTCCTGCTAATGACCTTTACGTTCCAGGGTCGCGGTGACTCTTTCGAACAAATCCGCAACCCCGGCCGGCACTGGCCCGCTAGCCCCATCTGTTTTGATGAAAACTCCTTGCGGCACGCGTGGAACAGCGCACAGCTTGACATAGCTATTTTAGACTGCCTGCAATCTATTGCCGAATTTACGTACGAAACTGAGAACACAGGTCCAGCTCTACCACCTTTGGGCACGCCACAATCGCGGCGGTAAGTCCCCTTTTGACGAGTGGCAAAAGCGGCGCCACAGCGTCCTCACCTTCCGCCTGACGCAGGTACTCACCGGTCACGATTGTTTTGGGAGATAACTGTTTCGGTTTCAGTGGGAGGACACGACTGGGTGTCAACACTTTATGGATCACCTGGATGACACGGTCCACCGTGAAGGGCAGACCATCCACCTTATGTTCCAACATAAGGTGGATGGTCTGCCCTTCATGGGCGGCGCACCGCTGGGTCTTTACCGAGGCGATAGGTCCTCTCGTGACCGGCCCTGATTAAATCTATGGTCCGGAGCGAAGATGCATGGGAAGCGGCTACCTCATTTTGCGAAGCAGTAATGCTAGCGAAGTAGGAGGCCGAAAGCGTGAGAGAGAGGAAAATCTCACGCCCCAGCCGCCGCAACAGAAGAAGACGCCTTGGGCGAAGGGAGTAACCGGGTGATTCCCTGCCACCGTAGGGCGCGGGCCTGCGGACGGCGAGTTTTGGGTGGCACGCTGTCCGATCAAAACCAGGCTTGGGTCAACGGCGCGTTGTGTTCCACGCGCGCCTCTAAGAGGTGCCAGTATTGTAAACGGGGCCCACTAGGGCCAGTGCCTGCCAGGGTAGCGGAATTTGTTCAAATAGTCACCGCGGACCTGGAACGCAAAGGGCACTAAAAGGAACACGAATGGGTTTTAGTCAGTCAGAATCTGACACTCCGTTATGCTTCGCCCAAAGCGGAAGAAGTCATTTGATGATTTCCAGTCCATAAAAAAAGGCTGGCTAACTTAGCCAGGACACCTGCGCACAACGGACAGTATAGGAGTCTAACATGGTGCGGATACCGGAGTCTGTATAGTAGTGTCGGTGTAGTATCTGTTGCAGGGGTAGGTTGCTGTTCCGGTTGGTGTCTTCCCATGCCCAACCCACGTTTCTCATAACGAAAAATTATTAGGGCTGGTGGAACAGAAGAGGTGAAACAGCCAGTGCCTTGCATAACACTCTTCCAAATTCCTTATGCTAAGAGGAGCCAAGCAAAACTAGATATTGACAGTTCGTATATCTTAGAGATCTAACCTAACGACATTTTACTTTCCGACATACTCGCGAACGAAGTCGCGGGCAACAGCTAGTATTATATAATATTAAAGTGTAAAATACAGTTCAAAAGGTAAACTAAATACGAAAATAATAACTGTTGGAGAGGATCGAACCAATATGGATTAATTTTTATTATATATACAGATTAAGTTTAATAGAGATTATGTAAATTTGTTTTTATTACGATTCTGGTTGTAATAATTGTAGTATTTTTTCACCAATCTGTTATTTATTACGATTTGTGCAAGTAGATTAGGTTTGAATTTCAAACTTTTGTAAGTAAAGTTTGTAAATAAATGGTCTAATTTTCTGACTAATTCTTCAGTTTAAGTTTAATATTAGTACCTACTAACTCATTGATGACGATTTTGGCTGTATTATTTTAAGTATTTACTTTCAAATTTATTGTTTTTGTTTGAACAAGTAAGTTAAGTTGTTCTTAAATTGGAATATCCCCCACATTATATAGTCCACCCCCAGCCTATAGTCCAGCCCCACATTATAGTTTAATTTACGAGCATCTGATGATGTCTCTAATATTACTTTTCATTTGAATTCAGTACAGTACATTTGATTTTTTTGTTATAATTATCTTTTACGTACTTCGTCTTTTATTTATTATATTAATTTGAACAAGCAAGCCAAGTTATTTTATTGGAATATCTCCCCATATTATTTTCTTACCTACTTTAAGACTGTATATATATTTTCAAGTACTAATATAGTTCGTGTTTATTCGTTAGTGCCTATTCTATTTACTAGATTGGAAATATAAATTATCATATAGCTATTTATATAAATTAGCATAATCTCCTTTAAAAGAATATTTTTAAAGCATAAAAAATATTTATTATAATTATTGTTTGGCCGAATGTTCCTATGTCCGAATTTACAATGCCATACTTTTAAGATTTTATTTGGCAAGATTATACCTTTGGCAATGTTTAAATTCCGCATAATTTCGTTTAGCATAACGTTTAATTAGAAAGACGATTATTTGGTACAATTTCACTTGGCAAACTATGAAGATGGCAGAAATTCATTCAGAAACGCAATTTTATGTAATAATGTTGCCATTTCTATAAAATAGCATTTTTAACTTTAAATTAAAAATTTGAATGTTGTCTTACGTTGAAAGTTAGTGACAGAAACGAATCGCTGCAAAACCGACTCCACGTAGTCTTATCTGCTCTACCCCTGAATGTAATTTAAGCCCGCATAGGTGCGGAGGAGCGTGGCGGCCCGCGAGTTGAGGAGCAGGTAGTAACACACGCCGCCGCGGCTGAGGCTGGCCGGCAGCCGAAGCTACGGTGGTGAGCATTAATGCCATCTGCGACGATTACCGCGCGTGGGACCGCCGGAGCCCTGCAGCGCCGGAGCCATGACAGAAACCATGCTTGCTGCATGCTGGATGCTTGCTGCATGTTGCATCCTTGCTGTATGTTGCATCCTTGCTGCATGTTGCATCCTTGCTGCATGTTGCATCCTTGCTGCATGTTGCATCCCTGCTGCATGTTGCATCCTTGCTGCATGTTGCATCCTTGCTGCATGTTGCATCCTTGCTGCATCTTGCATGCATGGTGTATTCTTGTTTGCATGCTTCTTATATGGAAATAACAAACAGGTAACCTTGCGACGATGAGCTAACTGTAAACTTTCTGTGGTATGATAGTTCTGCCTTTAATGACTATCGATATGAAATGTATGTCAAAAGACCATTCTGACTATGAACATTGTGCGACATGACAGTTCTGCTTTTTAATGGCTATCGATATGAAATTTATGCCTAAAGATGATTCTGACTTGCAAAATTATGAGACTTGAATGTATGATAAATGAGTACCTATATGCCGAATGAATTTCTGCTAAATGAAGTTTATGGTATCCGTTGTTTTGTAATAAAATATTATGACATAAAAAGTTCTGCTATAAAAGGTAGACCCAAATTATTGACAAAAAATTTTGACTTTCATGCAAAGGTGGTTTCATTTTTAGTGCTTACCCCTTTTTTAAAATTTTGATATTTCAATTTCCAAACTTCAAACGTAAAAATCTCCAAAAACATAAGGCAAGTTTTGAGAGGTTGTTATGTTGATTTTGATAAGTGTGTGTTGCCATGTTTAAGGTTAAGGTTTTAATCAAATTAATTAAAACAAATTAATGTATTTGATTTCATGGAATAGGTTTTTTATACACAATTTATTACTTAGGGCGTTTTAACGGAATTGAGACCAGAGCATGCGCTGTGGAAATGTAATTTAACGAAAAGGATCCAACCATTTAAATTTACGTATAACTTGGAAAATACAATACTACGCTTGATTGTATTATTAACAATAAATTAGTACTATTATTCTACACACAACATCATACATTCAATTATTTTTAAAACGAAACCCATTGAAAAAATAGCTTCCAAACTTCAAACGTAAAAATCTCCAAAAATAAAAGGCAAGTTTTGAGAGGTTGTTATGTTGATTTTGAGATTTAGTTTTGTTGATTTTGATATGTTTGTGTTGCCATGTTTAAGGTTAAGGTTTTAATCAAATGAATTAAAACAAATTAATGTATTTGATTTCATGGAATAGGTTTTTTATACACAATTTATTACTTAGGGCGTTTTAACGGAATTGAGACTAGAGCATGCGCTGTGGAAATGTAATTTAACGAAAAGGATCCAACCATTTAAATTTACGTATAACTTGGAAAATACAATACTACGCTTGCCTATACTATTCACAATAAAAAAGTTTTATTATTTCACACACAACATCATACTTTCAATTAATTTTAAAATGAATACCAATGAAGAAATATCTTCCAAAATTCAAACGTCAATATCTCCAAATTGACTTTTTGTGGAGTGGATCCTTTTCGTGTAACTACGTCCAAACAGACTTCTTTAATAATGTTATAAATGCGAGTTCTTCTAACTCAAAAGACAGATGTTTTGCTGTGGAGTTTGTAGGCCACTTCTTATCCACAGCTAAAACACTAGGAAGTGGTAACGGGCGGGCCTTTTGGGGGACTGTCTATTTGTAAAGTACTAGCACTCAGCCACAGTTAATAAAGAGAGCTTAGTACTGTATTGAGTGTTTTATTCTACAATGATCCTGATAACACCGGACCCAAACGATGATTGCGGCTGCGCTATCGCTCAGCCGTCGCTGACACCTTCATATGTATTATACAAACAGTAGTGCTTTTTGGTACCACCGAACCCAAACGATGATGGCGCTATTGCTCAGCCGTCGCTGACGCCTTCATCAGAAGTGGGATCCGATTCGTGGAGATGCTTGTGAAATACGTGGCGGGTTAGTTTTCAAATGCAAAATACGCAGTGACAGTTATAGTGAAAATTGTGGTTCGTGTTCGAAACGCGTGTTTATCCAGACGCTAAAAACTCGATGTGTGTCGTAATCTAGCCGAGCATCATGTTAGTGTATGTGGAGTTAAAAGCGTTCAAGACTGACTGAAATCCGGTGAGCCGCTGCCATTTTATTTCTTAAATGTGATTTTCAAAGTTTTTTTCAAATCAATTCAGTGGTTAGATTGACATTGATAGGTAATTTTGATACCTAGTACGAAGCTATAGTAGTAGAAGTAACATAACAAAAAAAATGTAGGATAAAAAATGAGACAGGTAACATAACAAAAACTGTAGGAAGTAAAAAAAATGTAGGAAAGAGCTTGAAAGGTTTGTCCGGACCAAGCAGTAATAATCCTGAAGGGTTAGTTATAACCGGACCAGGAGATTATAACTCTGAAGGGTCGTAGGACCGGACCAGTAGTTATAATTATGAAGGGTCGTGAGACCGAACCAGAAGATTAAAACTGAAGGGTCGTTTTACCGTACCAGTAGTTATAATTCTGAATTCATGATTCTATGACCTTGATCTTGGTCTGGTAGGCCGAGTCAACAGTCAACTATTAAGTTATGCTTTCGTTGGTTACAGGTATTATATCACCACCACACGAGGACGTGTGATAGTCAGTTCTGGCCGTGTCGTGGATAAAGATATCATTTACAGTTGTAATGGCGGCACGTGGACAGAGTCGTATTGGAGAGTCGGGACTTTGCCTAGCGCACTTTGGCTCGAGACACAGACTAGGACACTCGTCCAGAACAAAACTGTCGGTTTACCTATTTTAATTAAATTAAACAGACTTCTTTAATAATGTTATAAATGCGAGTTCTTCTAACTCAAAAGACAGATGTGTTGCTGTGGAGTTTGTTGGCCACTTCTTCTCCACAGCTAAGACACTAGGAAGTGGTAACGGGCGGGCGTTTTAGGGGACTGTCTATTTGTAAAGTACTAGCACTCAGCCACAGTTAATAAAGAGAGCTTAGTACTGTATTGAGTGTTTTATTCTACAATGATCCTGATAACACCGGACCCAAACGATGATTGCGGCTGCGCTATCGCTCAGCCGTCGCTGACACCTTCATATGTATTATACAAACAGTAGTGCTTTTTGGTATAATTGTGTAACATTGTATCTCGAAAGCTGTTGCAACAGATTCGATTTAATTTTCATACGAACTACTCTTTATTTTTATCTTTTAAAAATGGACAAGCCCAGATACATTTGATAAAGAACTGATTGTTGCAGAATTACCGACAATGTAAGCGAAGCAACGCAATAGGCGGTCATACACTGCAAAACACTCACAGCATATCGTCGACGATACTGCAATAGCGCTGAACTACCATCTGCAATACCGCGAAACTGCAAAAAGTAGCGAAATTCAAATTTACGCGCCGCGCTGTCCTGGTCTGTCATTGGTACGTGTTAGTGAACACACTACTTTGAATAAGCCAATCAGAACCTCTCTGACGCTTCGCTGCAATAGCGCGATGCGTTTCTTGCGGTTGTAGTTGGAAGTGAATACCGCGTAACTGAACAAAACGTAAACAAATTGTTGTGAATTACTTTGCGCTCCGTGAAAATTATTGTTAAAAAGTGGTTATTTCTGCATGGAAAGTACCGGTAAGTGGGTGATGTAATCTATTGATTTATGTATAGGCTTGCTATTTTCAATCATGGATTGTACATTTATGTCATATTTTATGGATAAAATCGATTTTAATGCAGGGTTGTAATTCCGCGGTTTTGTGTTAGGCAAAAGTAAAGTGTTTTTGGTACTTAAGCGGTTTTGATTACTTTTGAAATTAAACAGTTTTCTATTTTTTTTATTGCAGAATCTGTTTGTGTGGAGGATGTCTGCTAACTTGCAGGACTTAGTGAAACGACGGGAGGAGTTGCTCATGAGAAGGCAATCAATTATAGCCAAACAAACACAACCAGGCACAAGCTTCAGCAATGACAGTGATATTTTTCCTGGAACCTCGTCCTCAAGTACCTACCAGACTTTACCACTTGAGTCCATCAGCACGGTAATTTGCGAAGATACTTACGAACAAGATTTTAGCGGCTTTTTATCAGACGATTCAGTAGCTGACCCTGATTTTGTGTTACCAATAGATGAGCTTGTAGGCAACATTCGTTCTTCAACAATACAGTCTCCTGTCATAGAATCGCCTCTTCTCCAATTAGAAGATATCGAGAATTTCCCTGAAAGATCTATTGTAGAAGAGCAAATATCGACAAAGAAACGAAAAAGAATAGCGGACAAAGATTCATGGAAAAGAGAAGATAATAAAAGACAAAGATTGATGGGGAAGGAGTACTGGGGATTTAGAAAGATTAATGGAAAGTATGTGCAAGACATCGCTAAACCGGAAAGAAAACTTGAGATGGCATGTTCTTCTGAACGCTGTACTACGAGTAAAGTTTTCTATTGCAACACTTTTACTGAAGAAATGAAGAAGAAAATATTTGATGAGTTTTGGGCGAGATCATGGAAGGAAAAAAAGCTGTATGTTTTGACTCTAATTGACACCCAGGACACCCAAAGAAAGACTAAGGGAGCCGGCAGTAGTAGACGTAGTGAAAGCAAGATTTAAAAGCTACCAATAAGAAAGTACGTGTGTGCCAATCTATGTTTTTGGGCACGCTCGGAATCAAGGAATGGACTTGCAGATATTGGTTGGGCGAAAGAGATCATAGAGGGTATTCTCAAGAAGCTTCAGTTCAGGCTGGTGGACAGGCTGAGCAACTAACAAAAAAACTCTCTGTTTTGAATTTCTTTCAAGAATTCCCAAAACTTCCATCACATTATTGCAGAAAATCAAGCCAAAAACTGTATTTAGAACCGATTATTCAATCCAAGGCCCATCTATACCGCTTTTATGTTGAACGTGCGAATTCTCTCTCCTCTCCTGTAGCAAATCGAAAGTTTTTTGAAGATGCAGCTCAACAAAACATTGCCATTTTTAAGCCCAAGAAAGACGAGTGTGATACTTGTTGTGCTCATAAAGCTGGCAATCTAAGTGATGAAGAACACAAAATACATCTGTCTCTCAAAACAGCAGCTCGCCAAGAGAAGAATAAGGACAAAGAGGCGGCGATCAAAGGAGAAGTTCACGTAGTAACTGCCGACTTGCAAGCCGTGATGTTGAACCCATATTTAAATGCCAGTGCACTGTACTTCAAAACGAAGCTTTGTGTTCATAACTTTACAGTTTACAATCTGAGTAACCACAAAGTAAAATGCTACTGGTTTGACGAAACGGTAACAGACTTAAGAGCCACCACGTATGCTTCGTTTTTTATCGATTACATTACTAACTTAGTTCAAAATGATCCTAAAGATGTCAGTATATACACAGATGGTTGCACAGCTCAAAATCGCAATAATGTGGTGTCAAATGCTTTGTTGCGGTTCGCTGTCAAATATAATGTAACGATCACCCAGAAGTTTTTAGAAAAGGGGCACACGCAAATGGAAGTGGACTGGGTGCATTCCGTCATAGAAAGAAAATTGAAAAATCGCGAAATTCACCTGCCAAGCCAGTACGCTATGATTTCAAAAGAAGCCAGAATAAAACCTTTCCCCTATGACGTGGTGATGCCTGATTTTACTTTCTTCAAGGATTATAGCCGGAAAGACTATCTCGTTTATGACTCTATAAGACCGGGACGAGTTGTTGGTGACAGATGTGTAACAGATATAAGGGTGCTAAGGTACAACACGAATGGTACTATTGACTATAAATTAATGTACTCTGATGAATACATGCGTTTACCCCGGCGAGCAAGCGAGAAACCAATAGAATCCCTCTTGCTCGAAGCTCCACCGCTCCATGATGGCCCACAGAAAATAACTAAAGCTAAATTTAATCATCTACAAGAGCTGAAAACAGTCATTCCGAATGATTGCCACGAGTTCTATAATAATTTAATTTTTGACGATTAAAATTTAATTTTGATACTTAATTCAGAGTTTTTTATATGCCATGAATATGATTAGGTAAAGCTAGTTAGTGTTGATTTTGTTTCCGAATAATTTATGTTTGTTACAGTTATTTTTGTTTTTTGGTTTTAGTCTTTATGGTTAGGTAAATGTGAAGACTGTTACAGAACTCAAGTTAGTGTTGTAATTCGTTTAATTTTTTTTTTAGAATTTAACTGTTTACTTTCAAAATAATTGTGATTGAGAAGTGCCTTCCATTTCTGTTTTATATGAATAAATAATTGTTTTTTACTCTTTATCATAGTTTCAATTACGCGTATCTGCCCTTTTATAACATGATACAAAAAAACCGCGCAAGTGCCATAAAATCCAAACCACTAGAAAAACCGTAAATTGACTGCCACTGACTGATGGCCTGGTACTCAAAGGTCCCTATATATCATTCTAAATACTAAAATTATGAAGTTTTTTTTATCTCCTGTAAAGTTAGCAACCTCGTAGTTACGCACTATTGCAAATAGTAGATCAGCGCTATTGCAGTATCGTCGACGATATGATAGATTTGGCAGTAGACTCGTTAAAAAATAAGTGTCCTCGTACGATGCAAAATTTTTGGCATACCTCGTCGAACATTATTAGACAAACTGCACAATAAACATCCTAGAGTCCAGGATGTCCGACAAGGCTCACCGACCAAGAGGAAGATATAATTAAAGTTCTGTTAGCAGCTGCAGAATATGGAAGCCCTTTGACTCTTCTGGATTTGCGAATTGTCGTACATAGGTACGTAATAATTAAATGTGTTTTATTAACAAATATATTCAATAGGCACCTACTATATAAACTAAGTACATACTTGATATTTTTGCGCTTCACCGAATTCAGAGTGGTATTATTTTTCAGATACTTAGAGGGTAATGGCAGACTTTCCATTTTCGACAATAAATTACCCGGCAAGAAGTGGGCCTACTCTTTTATAAAAATACATAAATCTAAATTAGCCTACAGAGTGGTACAAAATATAAAAAGAAGCCGTGCAGAAAAAACCCCTGATGAAATGAAGGAATATTTCACGAATTTACAGTTATCATTGTAAGGTATTCCTAGTGAAAACGTATTCAATTATGACGAAACTGATTTAACATAAATCCTGGGTCCCAAAAGTGCTTATTCAAAAGAGGAGTGAAATACCCTGAAAGAGTATTAAATAGCACGAAGGGGCCTACCTCAATAATGTTCGCAATAACTGCAGAAGGAGAATATCTCCCTCCTTACGTTGAATACAAGTCGGAGCATTTATATACAACATGGTCACTAAACGGTCCTAAAGGATCCAGATACAACCGTTCTAAATCGGGATGGTTTGATAGTGTTTTGAATAATGGTTTGAAAGTAGTACTACCATGGGCTAAAAACAAAAGCGGTACAAAAGTTTTGATTGGGGATAACTTAGCGTCCCACATAAATCCCAAAATTGTGACATATTGTGAAGAAAATATACGTTTTGTATTTTTACCTCCAAATTCGTCACATTTGACACAACCGTTGGACGTTTGCTATTTTGGGCCGTTAAAAAAACTGTGGCGAGAAGTTTTACTGAATTACAAAATAAAGAACCCAAGAGAAACCACTGTTCACAAAGGACATTTCCCAGACCTACTCAAAAAACAAAAAAAAAAAAACAAATAACATAATTAGTGCCTTTATAAGTACTGGCATTGTACCGTTAAACCCCGATAAAGTAATAATGAAATTACCGGATTCAATGAAATCAACGATGACATATGAGGCTACTAGAACCAGAGTGGCCAGTCAAAAGTCCGATTTGAAAAATTCTTTCAGTGTTAGATAGCCCATTTATCGAGGAAGGCTATAGGCTATATATCATCACGCTAAGACCAATAGGAGCGCAACATTTTTCATTACTGCTCCGCTCCTATTGGTGATGATATATAGCCTATAGCCTTCCTCGATAAATGGGCTATCTAACACTGAAAGAATTTTTAAAATCGGACCAGCAGTTCTTGAGATTAGCGCGTTCAACCAAACAAACAAACAAACTCTTCTGCTTTATAATATTAGTATAGATTAAACTGAATCAATTGAATACATAGTTTGTTTTTTAAGTATTCGTCTTATTTCATTTGAATCTATTTTTTTTC
Organism: Ceramica pisi; assembly: GCA_963859965.1. Taxonomy (NCBI): domain Eukaryota; kingdom Metazoa; phylum Arthropoda; class Insecta; order Lepidoptera; family Noctuidae; genus Ceramica; species Ceramica pisi. Next base: position 5,780,248 of record OY982530.1, read on the forward strand.
TAGAACTGTTTCGCGATATCTACGAGCCATTTCGAGACTCAGGCTCTGAGTATTTATCGTCTAGAAGCCCATCGCCATCCTTAATAGACTTAGCTGAGCTTCTTGGTGACGAAAACATAGCTCCAGTACAAGAAAATGTGCAAGAAAGTGAACCTCAGAAGAGGACAAGAAAACGTAAACGTGAGCCAAAGAAATGGAAGAAGAATGTACGGAAGGATAACAGAGCTAAAGGTAAACAATACATAAATACCAAAGGCAATATAATACGCCAAAAAGAAATCGATGAGCATCAACCATGTTTCTGTGTAGAAAAATGCCACAACAAAATAAGTCCTACTCAACAAAGAGAGTTATTTCAGAAATTTTATGAACTTGGAACATTTGATTTACAAACATCATACCTATTTTCTCTAATTCATCTTGCTCCAAAACTTAAATCATCTCTCAGGCAATTAATCAAACAGAATCTTCAATGTCTCGGCGTTCTAATTCTGATGGTGTACCAACAAAGGTGTGTAAAGAATTTTTCAAAAAAAAAATCAAGTTAGTTATGGCAGAATTACTAGATTGCTGAATAAACTGTCCGTTTCTACTCCACCATAAGATCAAAGAGGAAGACACATACCAAAAAATAAAACAAGTGATGATCAAGTACTAAATGTTAAGTCATTTATAGAAAAATTTCCAACATATGAATCCCATTATACATTACATAAAAGTGTAAATAGACTATTTTTGCCTCCAGACTTGAACATAAGCAAAATGTACTCTTTATACTGTGACCAGAGATCTACACCTGTGTCTTATTACATGTTTGCTAAAATTTTCAATGAAAATTTTAATTTGTCATTCCGTGCACCAATAAGTGATTCATGCAAAAAGTGTGACATGTTGAATATAAAAATTGAAGCTTGTGATAATGAAGAGGAGAAAACCCAGTTTGAGACTCTAGAGAAAGCTCCACTTATTAAAAGCAGATTCTGCCAGAAATAATTATAATAAAGATAAAGAAGAGGCTAAAGTAAATGAAAACACCACAGTATTAGTATTTGATCTGATGAAAACATTGCCTACACCTATAATTTCAACAGGGATATGTTATTACAAGAGACAACTTTGGACATATTGTCTGGGCATACATGATGCTGGTACTGATAAAGTCACTATGTGTACATGGGATGAAACAATTGCATCTAGAGGCCCTCAAGAGATAGGTTCTTGTTTGCTGAGGTATATTAAAGAAAATGTGACTACAAATAAACTAATTCTTTACTCTGATCAATGTGGTGTGGTGGCCAAAACAGAAATATAAAAATGGCTGTTTTGTGTCAGTATATTACAACTCACCCAGATTTTACAGTTGAAAGTATTGACCATAAGTTTTTTCTTAGTGGCCATTTTTACTTAGCTTGTGACCAAGACTTTGGATTGATTGAAAAGAAAAAGAAACTATTTAAAAATATTTTTGTTCCTGATGATTGGGATGAAGTTATTAAAGCTTCAAGGAAAAAACAACCTTTTTTTGTTATGAAAATGAAGAAAGAACACTTTTTTTCTACAAAAAGACTTGAAATGAATATTACAAACAGAAAAATTTCCAGTGAAGGCTCCAAAGTAAAGTGGTTAAGCATTCAGTGGCTGAAATAACACCAAATGCACAGCTATAAAATATTTTTCAAGAACTCAAATAATGAAGATGTGCTTTTTGAGTCTGTTGATTTAAGTAAGAGGAATACCATTAATATAATTGAACTAGAACTTTTATATCCTGCTGGAAAACCAATCAGTAGAGAGAAAAAAAGGATTTACTGGATTTACTAGATTAAATTCCACCAACACATCATCAATTTTATACTTCTATTCAAGTCAGGCCCACTATTAGCAATACCATACATATCGCCGATAATAACTACAGTCATAGTGATTAAATTTAAGTTTTACTGTATTAGAATATTAAATATACTTCTGGCCTAAATTTGAGTTTTCATTTATGAATTCGATACTTCTTGATGCCATACTGGCCTATCAGTAAAAAAAACGTAATTTCAGTAAATACTATTTTAAAATATAAAACAAATAAATGCCTAATTTTATATTGCATAATACGCAATAAAACATATTTTCATGACTAACGCCATCAATCCAGGATCTGTATCTGTGTACCAGTTTGCTGATGATACTTGTATCTTGGTCGCTAGTAAAAACATCTCTGATGCTCAAAGGTCTCTGCAGGTCAGCTTCGATCAAATGTGTAAGTGGGCTCATGACGTCGGATTGGTAATAAATGCATCAAAAACCAAGATAGTTCACATACGTTCATCACACAATAAATGTTCCACTACACCGTCAGTTATAGCACATGAACATTCTTGTTTGCATAGCTCGCCAAAGACTTGCAATTGCGCATCACTAGAAGTAGTCGACAAACACATGTACCTCGGTCTAATAGTTGATAGCCGATTCTGTTGGGGTCCACACAAAGAATACGTTTGCAACAAGCTCAGGTCTATTGTAGGCAAACTGAGCATTTTAAAGTATAAACTGCCTTACAAAACGCTCAGAATGTTATACATGGCCTTGGCAGACTCGGTTATCAACTACGGTCTGAGCAGCTATGGGAGAACTTACCATACATACTTGTCACATATTTATAAGTTACAGTTACGAATATTAAAAATCATTGCACCTAGACATATAAAAAAAAAACAGCGACGACGATCTGTTTAAATACTGTAATGTTATGAACAAGTTATGAACGTATTTAATAAAGTTGAATATTTCACCCTTGCTGAAGTAAATAGGTCGGAGCTGATAACAGAAAAAACAAGACCTGACTTTTTGAGATCCATAACTCTTAAAAATAAATACATTCTACCAAGAGCCAACAATGTGTGCGGTATGAGGGTTGCAGAATATTTAGTACCTTACTTAGAATAATAACGCATAGAAGCCGCGTCTAGAACAAAACCCGAGCAAAATCGTGTGTCCACTTCATTTTCTTTGTGTGCGTGAGCCGAATGTGTCTACGTTCCTCTAACGCACACAGATATAGCTTTCAGTGATACCATTACTAAGCCGTTACCCACAAAATATGGAAAGACGCATTACTATTTTGCTATCAAGGCAAGTATTTTATGTTGTTGGGAACTGGAAAAGGTAAACATGATTTTTCATGTAATATAACATATTTTTTCGGAAGGTATAATTCAATTTATTTCAAAATAAAAGGAAATAAATCGCATAAAGAATGAGATATTGTTCAATGCGTTTAGAATGCTTGATGGGTTATAATTATAAACAATGTTAAAACATCGGGTTTGATATGAATTAACAGTAAGTATTGTATTTTAAAATTACAAAAATGAAAAACATGAATGAAAGCAATGTGGGTATTTTTTCCTCACAAATAGCAACACTGTGTTATGACAACTTAGGTTATTAGAATTTTGTTTTATTTATCGATTTACGTAAAAATAGTGCATAGAATGTGAGTACTTATTTGTGAAATGTTATTTTATCACATTTTTTTGTTTTCCTGATGTGCTATAACATCCTTTCACGCAACAAACTGTCATTTTCAATTATTTACTCGCGAGCTGTGTTCGACGGAACGTGACCTTGAGTACTGACGGCCTGACGGCTAAGTTTGACGGATTAGGCTAAGTTTTAGTTGCCTCACTTTTTGCACTCGTACTAGGTTTCTATGCGTTATTATTCTAAGGTACCTTACTATCTCAATAAACTTCCAGAAGACTTACAAACGTTATATAAAACGAGTTCGAAAAGTTATAAGTATAAATCCAAACGTTTCTTTACGCATAAGTATACTGTATAAGTATTATCATGATGTAATTAGTGTTTTTTTTTTTTATTCGAACATCACTGTCGTAAAAACTAAAAAAAAAACGCGGCTCGCCAGTACACAGATAAACCCTATGAGGTTTACGTTGTATGGCAATATAATTGTAACTTAAGATTAAGTATTTTGGAAATAAACAAAAAAAAAAAAAAAAAAAATTCGACCTGAAGGCCCCTTATGATTTTTTTTAAGGTTTGAAACTTGAACATTACATAAAAATATAGTTAAAATCGACAATAAATAAGCTGACGTTATTAATAATTTATTAATTAACTAAATTTGTTTGTATGATTTAGTCATTATCAAAATCTTTTTTTGATGATAAGTAGCGACTATGGCGAAGCAAATTCAAAAATCACGATTTTTTTTTTTTAGTAAAAGTGGCAACACACATAGTTATGGTACTCGAAATAGGGACGAATTAGTTCAACCAGGTTTCAGACTGGCTAAAGTAGCCTCATCTTTCATGAGGAACTGTTTAAAATTTTATATTAAGATACCTCCCCATATATTACGCCTTTCTATTACCGTCATACTATTGCGACTTTAAGTCGACAGTGCATTGGAAATTATTTAGAACTCGAAGAAACGAAAGCGGAGCTAATCAGAACATTGACAAATCAAATTCTGAAATGCCGATTTTGATTGCGGAAGCGTGCGTGAAAAGGAGTTGCAAAGGAGGAGTTGAAAACGATGAGGGCAACCACGTTGTGAAAGTTTTTATCCACAATGTCTGTAAACCCAGAGTGAAAAAAAAAAACAATATTAAGGAAGAGATGTACCGCTGCAAGATGGAAACAGCAAAAAACGAGACGAAAACGATCTACTCCGAAAATCTACTCCGTCATGTTCCGACCAGATTCTGCACTCTGTTCCCTGCCGTAGATAGACTATTGTTAGACTGGCCGGCGGTAAAAACATACTTCTTAGAGCAAGGAAAAGACGAAGTCAATCCTCTGATCTGGAGTTTCCTTTTTCAAGAATCGGCGGCGGGAGATAATCTTCATCAGCTTTCTAACGAACTGTCGCTCCCAGAAATATACTTATATTTTGTCCACAACATAATGGGACTCATAACCAAGTATATAAATATCATACAAAGTAACTATGTCCAAATAACAGAAGTGTACACGATCTTCGAAAACTTACGAAGTGAAATCGCCACCAGAAAAGATAAACAATTCTACGGATTCAGGATACAGCAATCACTATCGAAACTTTCACCCGGAGATCGCATAAAGTTTATAGATGAAGCTCAGAATGTGTATGACCGAATATTACAATATTTGACGAAGTGGTTTGATTTCAGTGACACTTCTTTTTATAAACTGTGTACTCCATTCAATTTGAATGAAGAGCTGGAATTCACGGAAGTAGTCACGCTTGCGGAGAAGCTAGGTGTTAAATTTGATGGCGACTTTCAGAAGTTTGTTTGCTGAATAAAGTAGTTCAGGAGCTAAAAAACAACCAAAAATCCGAAGAACCTGGACCTAGTACTAGAACTAGCACGGACCAACGGAGTCAGGAAATAAATCCAAAAAGAGCTGATTTATTGTGGGTTTTTTTTTTTTAAACTAGTTCCCCAAATCTTCTTACAATCGTTCAGATAATATTTGCGGTTCCACCTTCAAATGCGTTTGTAGAACGCATATTTAGCGTCATGAAAAATATTTGGCAAGACGAAAGAAATCGTCTGAAAGTCGAAATGGTGAAGGCGGAATTGATAGTGATGTTCAGCTATATCCTAACCTGTTCAGCGTTTGAAGAATTTCTAAGAACAGATGCAGGAAAATTACTTGTCAAAAATGTTAAAAGCGAGAGCAAGTACAATTTTAAGAAAAAATAATTTTCCTACACCTTAATTTTTTTTACCTAGCTGTTAAGTTAATATATGTGTGTTTTTCTTAATAAACCTCTTTGATTGATACTTGACGTGTTTTTTATTTTATTTAGCATAATGACCAAAATAAATTTGTTGTCCGGTTATGGCGGCAGAAAAAGTTGGCAACCCTGGCCATAGTATAAAGAGGGGAAGTAGGTTATCTCCGGCCCAATCCGCGATATAATTGCCTACTGTCTTAGGGTTGTCACTTTTAGCTAAATTTTAATTAAGTGCCTATAAATTGGCAAGGGTCGAGAAGTTGTATTTTTTACTTGTATCGTCTGGGCACAGGGATTTTCAGGCCTCACTAATGAAATGTTAGTTTAAAACCTGGCCCTTGCCAAAGATCTCTGTATAACTTATTCAGTGATCATTTAGTCAACAAAGTTCAACAATTGTTTTCCTATCAAATATAGAAATGTGTTCAAGATACAGAGCAGCGTTATTTATAAAAAAAAAGATAAAATAAACCGGCGGGTGGCGGGGTGGTGTGGGCGCGGCTGTCCGCGCTTCGCTCGCAACCGCCCGACTCTTCATGGGTAGCTCCACAGGCGGTAACATAGACTAAGAGCTTGTGTAAATTATTTGCCTAGTATTTTATACACATACTAGTCAACTTTGTATTTTTTTTAATTGGCATAATGTAGTATTTTTACACCTATATTACACACACATTTATTACAAATTAGCTACAAAAAAAAATCGATGCATTATTAAGACACCCAAACACACAGCAATACGTTCTCCTGCGATTATCAGACATTTTTGATTCATTCAGCGGTGCCGAAAAGACGTGACGCGCGAACCTCGTGCAGTGTTAGCCCCGACTGGCGCACTGAGAAACGGGTCGAGATTTTGTGAAAGTGTGCGTGTGGCGACGCATAGATACTATGGCGCACACATACAAGCCGCGCGCGGTGCGTTTGTATGAAGATAACTTACTTCCCCTCTTTATACTATGCCCTGGCTGTCCCACCAGTCCATGTTACGAGTAAATGCATTAATAATTCTAACTTGACGTCTGATGATGACATTTTGGAACATTACAGGACTATTGGTACCGCATACAGTTCCAAAATCTCGGAAGTCCTCATTTGCACAATATGCTTTGCTCCAGCAAAGCATGTGCAAATGTTTGTGTAATGTCCTGTGCTGTACCAAATGAATGGGCATTCTGAATGTATTCAGAATGCCCATTCATTTGGTACAGCACAGGGGCTAGATTTAATAGATAAAGTCATATCTTGTTCGTTAGATACGGTTAATGCGGAACTAGACGACTTGGTAAAGCGAGTTCAAATTCGCCATAATTCGGAGACCTGTTACAAACACCGTCAAGACCGAAGCTGTCGTTTCGGTTTTCAAAACAGTCCGCTGGTTAATCAACTATCGAGGAGATTTCGATGGTCGCTTATGAAATGTTGCGGTGCATCTACCTAGGCTTCAGGAGTTAATAAATAATGAGTCCTGCCTTTAGCGGTGCAAATATCCTAGCTTTTGGTTATTTGATGAAATTACCACCTGTAAAAGGACGGACCGAAGGATTTATATTTTACGGGACCAAACGGCAAGTATGCTACATCGGACTAAAAAAGAATCATAGAAATCGGATCAAAAACCTCGAACCTTAATTTTTTTTTTAAACCTACCGAATTGAGTGCCTTCCCCTCCTTTTTTTGAAGTCGGTTGAAAAGATGCAAAGCGTTGGAAGAATCAGAGCAATTGAGAACACCTTTACGCTGGTCGCAAATCGAGATAACAGAAGAAAGGCCATAAAGTTGCCTTCGTCTTTTCCTCCACATACATTATGTAGGTACATATTATGCGCTTATCTGTCAGCGCCCGCAAATTAAAAGAACAATAGTCAGACAATACAAGTTTGGCCCAATAGGATTAAACAGCTTTGGTTAAACCGTGGACTACGTGGGTTTGTACATTTTGCTTTTTTTAAGTTTTCTTTAATTTTTTTAAAGTTTCTGCATCACTTCTCTCGACAGAAATACTTAACTATCGAGTTTCTTTACATGTAGTAATATAAAATCTATTACTGCAGCGCCCCATAGCGAGTTACTACCGTAACATTATTTATTTATGAACCCTCACTAATCAAACAACAAAACCATTACTGAAACACGCATCAAAATAGGACTAATAGTTTTGGTTTTGCACAAGTAAATGTTTACTGCAGCGTCCTCTGGTGAGTTTTAACCGTAACACCCATCTAAGAATCAGCACCAATCAAACGCAAACCCATCACTGAAAACCGAATCAAAATCGGACTAACGGTTTTGGAGATAAATTGCAACATTGGTTTGCACAAACAAACCAACATCCTCACACCACAAAGGCACAGGTATACCGTCTCCGTACCATCGTAGGTAACAACATAATTATGAATATTTTCGAGGAATATGGTTGTTTTGGCGACACTTGGGGTAGGCCAAGTCCAGCAGTGGACGTCTTTCGGCAGATATGCTGATGATGATTGATTTTGATTTTTTGCCATCAAATTAATTTAAATGGGACCAATCGACAAGTATATCCTTTCAGATAAAACAAGAATTTTTCAAATCGGTTCATAAATGACGGATTTATGAGGTGACAAACATAAAAAAAAATACAACCGAATGATACGGTTGTATGTTTTTTTTAATCGGTTCTCATTTATTGAGAACCTCCTCCTTGTCCTCCTCAGTTAAAAATACATTTTTTTATAGGCATGTATGGATGTTTGTATGTCATACAAACTTCCATGCATGTCTATAAAAATGTGTGTCTACGCATTTCTCCAAACTATTAATCGGTTTGAAAAATTAACTTCATAGTTATCCAGATATGGACCAAAATGTTTTTGTTATATCGACTTTTTTTTTTACCCATGACACCCAACTTAATAAAAGTGACTTTCTCACCAGACCAGTTAAGTTTGTGGGACTATTTGATGTGTGCGAAAACCTGCATGGACAGTTTTCATTCCGAATAACAACAAATATAAACAACAACCAACAAACAACCACAACAAGAAATATAAACTGTACCATGACACTAAAACAATTTTAAACGTGGCACATATGAATGTGCTCACAACTATGTAATTCAGAGAATCTTATTACAGTGAAGATGATACGAGGACTTAAAATATAAGTCGGAAACTCAATCGTTGTTGGCAATATAACAACAGATATAGACTTCAATGACGTCGGCAAAAAGCTGCAAGACAGAAGCCTTATGTTGTGAACCTAGCTAAAGACGGTGGAATTAACATGATGATTGGTTGGTTCAGTTTGCACCTGATAGGCGAAATAATGATCATCAGTGACACCAAATGAAATGAAGCGAAAACGAACTTTAATCCCTTGGGAACAATGGTTGACACTGTGGCAGGCGCACCTGTTTAAATCGCTGCTTGCATTGGCAAGTGTGTTATTGCATTTCGTCCAGCGGGAGTGCCGCGGCACTGTCGACAGTGCCACATCTTCACAACCTTACGGCGGTCTATCCCCACCAGGTGAGACCTCCGGTAGCCCGGAGGAGGCCCAGCGAGAGACGACCAGCGACGTAGGTACCGTCTTTAAGGCGCTCCTTGCTGAGGATGCTGACCCCCACCTGTTACGCTTCCAGGTCGAGCCAGTCACGCTCCAGACTAAGGGGCCGTTGTGTGTGTTTGAGCGGTATTGTATTTTGTGACACTGCTCATGTAAGCGAATGAAATGCATGTCCACACTGTACGTACAATGTTCAACATGTGTGATTGGGCGAATGCAGAGTCGTGTATGTATGAGGTACGACGCGCACTATGCCTATATTAACTTAGCACACAGCACACGCCCAGTGCATGTAATGTATGTGGAGTCTTATTGTTAGAGTGAGTCACGTGTTGGTGTCCGTGACTCACTGAGCATCAAGTCCGATGGGTATGGTAGGGTCGTGAGCATCCGGTACAAGGTCGCATGGAAGGTGCCTCGCATCAGAAGGTCGCTTGTGCCTTGGTCTATTCTAATGTTTGGCATGGGGCCACGCAGAAGCATTGGCACGAGCCTGGTGGGCACAAAGCAATTGCAGAAGCTGTCCAGGCTTTCTATTTAATAGTAACATACCCTCTGATACCTTCATCTTCTATAACTCTCTACTTTTTCTATCACATTCTCCAACTATGTACACAATATAGATAGCACACTATGTATTCAATTCTCAAATGGCAGACCAAGCTCAAACATGCATCATCTGAAAATCAGGAAAAGCCAATTCAGATACCACAAAACTTTCAATGAAATTTTTTAAACTTTTGTTTAACATGCACTCTCCAAATTTAAGAAAAAAAGAAATGTTGAATGTGAAACAATGATTCCGAGGATAACTTATTTCATGGGATTGCTCAATGTCCAGGAAAAAAATTGCACAACATAGTCCATAAAGTAATAACCAAATGCACTTGCAAAAAAATGGAATGGATGGAATGGGCTTGCTTGAATGGCATTCATGTCACAAAATGAGGTACTATACAGAGCAAAGCTGGGCCTATCTTAGTCAGACTCTACACCACTGAGCCCCGACATTTAATCTGGGAGAGCAAAAATCCCTGAAAGGTATGGGTATCACAATCCGAACTCTTGACGCACATGAGACACCGAACATTCATGGTCGCATACTCGCATGCAAGCATTTTGAGATGCAGAGTTTCTTGTCGGTAGGAGGCAGAATAGTAATCGTCACACCCGATTGTAACCGTCACAGGATTAAAATTCCGGGCGAACTTCGAGGACTAGTTTCGTGGTTCCCTTAGGCTTCTTGCGACACGGAAAATGCTGCGCAGGATGTAGAACGTACTTCTTCAAGAAATATGAGCCCGCTTGAGATTACTGCAACAACTAAGAGGTCAAAAATCCGCCCCTAAGACGACCCACTGACCAAAAAGCCCGCTAGCGTGGGTAATTAACTTTGTTATTTTCCTCTAATTAGGGCAAGTTGTCTTGATTTTGCAGGATTGTGATTATTTAACTAATTTCTGTGCCGGTTTAAACATTTTGCACTTTCTGTATCACCCAATTGACCCAATTTGTAAGATGTTGGTAGAATTATTTTATATTTATTGTCAAAGAGTAAAATAATTTAAATTTTATTTTTTTACGGTTTCCTGAACTGTCAATGTCAATTTGACAGTACTCTTGCTCTTAGATTATCTCTTGCTTGATTCATAGCACTGACGTATAAATCATACTGACACATTTATAATTATATTATAAAAGTCGTGACTAATAAAATATCAAGATTTTCGTCAATCAAGCAAACATCAATCACTGCATTACACGAAATGACGAAAGGTTAACCGTCAGTCTCAGCCAGGGGACCACCGTATCAAAGATACGTGGCACCCAGACTACAAGGGCCCAGAGGTCTCGACGTAGACTTTTACATTATTTGAATACCGCTATCTTCTTCGTAGCCTGCCAAGACGTTCCTTAGCTAGTAGGGCCTATTTAGCTGAAAAAAAAAACAGTAGGTGTGTTACCCCTAAAAATGGGCCCCACAAAAATGTTTGATATAGGACCCCGTTGTGACTATTTAGTAGTATTTAGCTACTGGTCACAGCGTTGACTGTGGTTGTGTGTCAAACTGACAACAAACCTACCATAATAAAATTATAGTGTACGCCTTACAGCTATTGAAGGATTCAAATATACCCTCAACTTTGTCGAAGTAAGACACTCGATTGTGTTGAATTACTGTGGGCTGGAAACGCTCTCTAATCTAGAATACTGTGTGGCTTCAAGAAAGTTTTCCCTTTGTCGGAAGATACCTATCTACAGATATTTTTTTTATTAGCTTAATTAAATAGCGATAAGAGAGTGAATGATATTTTTTGTTCGAATTTCATTTTACCGAAAGCTGTTGACCAACGTCTTGTTTGCATAAGTATCATGTGTCATAGGTATTACTTTACCGAACTACATTTCGCCGATTTACAGTACGATTCAAAGATCTTTGCCTATGCGAAGTATTGGAAGTATTGCGCAGGATGTCAATTTGACAAGCAACATAGAACAGTGCATGCGCGGGTAGGTCGCGCATGGCGTCTCAGTCGCTCGTATACGTTAGATGAAGGTTAGATCACTGACGTATAAATCATATGGACTGGGCATACCTACAAAAAAAACGTGTTTACCTACCACCGACTTGGGCACTTAAAATGGCTGCCTTTCGTAGGGTTGTAACTGCGAGCAACATGCGCATCTGATATCGATATTCAACTCAATGTTAACGTTTTTATCTCAATGCGTATAAACCATATGGACTGGGCATACCTATAAAAAAAACGTAGCTACCTACACTTTGCTGGGATGATAAAATGGCGGCTAATAGGGCAGCCTATGTCGATATTTCTTTACAATAACATCGATAAAAGATTGTTAGAATGTTTTCAAAATGTCACGGTACAATTTCAACGGGTATTTTTAGCACATTTTCAGCTTCACTTGTACAGTCGCCAGCACATCGTGCTACAACAATCTGACAAATTTCTGTACCTACTAGATTTTCAACTGTATAAGAGAAAAGATTAAGTTTACTTCCCGGTTTTTGATTTAGGCTAATACTTTGCGTACATGTTTAGTTTGGATGACATTGTTGCCGATTCTCTTGTTCAATAACTAAACTAAAATTAGATAATCACTATCTTTTTAACCGACTTCTAAAAAGGAGGAGGTTCTCAATATTTAATATTATTATATCAATGGGGGTTTGCGGGACATGTCTCTCTGTACCGCATACCCCCCAAAATATATATCTATTGCCATTATTAGGATAAGTAACAAGGTACCTACATCGAATAAGTTTTTGAAAATTCAAATGAAATGTACCTAAGCGCTATTCTAAAGCCTTGCGTTAGGTCATTCGAGACGGGGTGGAGGGAACAAAATCTAAGAAAAGAAACGACGCTGCATCCACGATGGGCTGCCGGCACGGACGTCTCCATCATCTAAGTATATTTTCTAACATACCGATGAAATTGGGTTTTAATCAAAAGTCAACAATAATTATTTACAACACCATTTATTTATTTTTACATACATATAATTTACATCCTACTAATTTTATAAATTTATCCTACTAATCCATACCATCCTACTAATTGCTATACAATTTTTGTTTAAAAACATACCAGCATATTCAATGTGGGCACTGCGCCATCATGTAACCTCATCACATCGAGGGTTCTGTTAAAACTAGATTCATCAAAGTGCAGGGAGCAGATATGCCACATTTTATGTCTATGGTTTATATTTTTCTTCTATCCATTTATTTTTGAAAATTTCATTTCCAGGAAATCTGTGGGTTAATAGCATTGCAATGTATTTTACACACTTTATCAATATAATAATATCGATACTTATCGTATGCGATGCGAACATCGCACATCACTAACTAAGACATAAAAATTTTATGTAAACAATACAACGAAATTAAGAAAATAATAACGTACTAATAAGCCATACAAATATGACTCAGGTTTCAATAATCTTTGAAAAGATCACCTGGTAACAATACATTACACAAAATTCTACAATATTCAACTGGATTAGTGAAAACTAGTAACTAACCTGTGCAGAGTCAAATTAGTCTGATTTTTGTTATTCCTCGCACCATACTGTATTAAGCAACACGATGGCATGATTTTTCTCTTATTTTCCAAAGCCAGAACACAAAAAACACCTAGCTTTCGACGTATTTATCTCTAAAACAACGAAAATAATAAAAGCAAACAACTGTTTGACAGCTCAACTACCATAAAACCACAGAGTACTTTGGGCACCTAAAATGGCGACCGGCCACGCAAAGGCATGATTTTGACGTCACACAATAGGGTTGCCAAATTTAGTACTTGGCAAACATATACATGTCTCTTTTTTCATATGCAGCTCTTGGCTAGTTAAAAAGAGACAAAACGCTTTTTGACATGTTTGCGTCGATACGATAGATATTTGTATAACTGTTTATTTCTATAGTCAAACGTTTCAAGTCCATATGATTTATACGTCAGTGGGTTAGATGCATACTTGTGTCCCGCTTACTCAAAGCAATACGATTGTTGATGCGAAAAGTCTTAAGTAGCCTCCACACTATTCCCGAAGTTGATCGAAGTTGAGCGAATACGATAGTGTGGAGAGGCACTTCCCTTCGCCTCGTGCAACTTCGCTTCGCCTCGGGCGACTTCCAGTTGTTGTCGGTTTTTGCGCCCGAGTCAAAGGACTCGAAGTTTGAACATGAAGCGTCTGTCCACACTACTCGGGTCACTTCGGTTCGCGTCAGCCATAGTAAATACGCACGTATTTTTATTACGCGAGAGTACACATTGCAACGGCAGTTGCCACATGAACGTAATCCATTATGCCTATCGTGAGGGGAACGGGGGGCAAGGGCGACTGAGCTCCTCGCGAAGTTGCTCGAAGTGTGTGAACACCTACTTCGGACTTCGGTCAACTTCGGAGAGCACTTCGCCTCGTGCAACTTCGGAATAGTGTGGAGGACGCTTTACACGTTGTTTTTGTTTTATATTATTTACTAGCTGTACCCCGCGGTTTCGCTCCCGTCAACTGGCTACCTGTCTACCTACCTACCTACCTCTCACTCGGTACTCTACTCTCTTACTCTTACTCACAGACAATTTGTATTTGACTAATGTCAATATTTATACGATACAAACGTCACTCAATTGTTTTGCCTTCCCGAAACCTCTCCAGTAACACTTAAACTTTATGGAATGGTATTAAAGTTCAAATTGACTTTTAAGTATTATTACGAATCTTTTGTATGACAGTATAGAAAAGTGTTGTTTTTAGTCTTTTTTAGGCAATTTTTATATTTTTTCTCTCCGTAAGAACCATCCTCGTACTTCAAGGAATATTCTAAAAAAAGAATTGGCCAAATTGGTCCAGGCGTTGTTGAGTTATGCGCTTACCAACACATTTAGCGATTCATTTTTATATTATAGAAGATAGATTTTGGTTTTTCTTACGGTTTGATTTGTGTTTTGTCTATACTAATATTATAAAAAGGTAAAATTTGTTTGTAAGTTTGTATGTAGGGGGTAATCTCAAAAACTACTGGTCCGATTTGAAAAATTATTTTAGTATTAGATAGCCCATTTATCGAGGAAGGCTATAGGCTACATATCATCACGCTAAGACAAATAGGAGCGGAGCATTAATGGAAAATGTGACGCAGACGAAGTTGCGTGGGTCAGCTAGTGGTTTATATATTTGTTGTGTTACTTTGTTATTGTTACTGGTTGTGTTTCTTACGTGTTTATAGATAATACAAAACGTAAAAATCTGAAAAATATGCTACGAACGAAACCTAACTTCCGAGGGGCAAAGATCCCTAAATCGTACTCGAAGAGTAAAACAATAATAAGGGAGATCGTACTGTATATGACTTTTGACAAGCAACATGACCCCGTGCATGAGGAATTGATAGTGGGAGGTGATTTTTATGGGCATGTAGGAAGAATGAAAAATTGTTATGGAAGAGTACATGGGGGGGGGGATGGGGTTTTGGAAGTCCCAATAATGAGGGAGAGACGTTGCTGCAATCCGCTACTGCATATGACCTGGCAGTAGCCAACACTTGGTTCCAGAAAAGAGACGAACACCTTGTCTCATAAAAGTGGTAACCGCAAGACCCAAATAGACTATTTTTTAGATAGGCGCAAAAATATAAAGCAAGTTAAAGACTGCAAAGTGCTGCCAGTAGAAACTTGGTCTCGCAACACAGACGCCTCGTTATGGAAGTAGTAATAAAAATACAGGGTAAAAAAAGTCAAAGAGCGTCCTCCCCCTAAAATAAAATGGTATTATGCTAGAGAAGAATGAGTGCGCGAAGGAATTTAGAGAGCGAGTGGTAGACAAAATGATAGAAATGGCAGATATGAATGATAGAAGTGTGAATGAAAGCTGGAATGAGATAGCTGGCTGCATTAGGCAAGCAGCGAAGGATATTTTGGGAGAAACAAAAGGAAGCGGTACAATAGAGAGGAATACAATACAATACAATAGTATATACGCTTTAGTACAATAGTATTGCGCTTGCACAGTCCCTTCTGCTTCCTATTCTTGACTATGCTGATGTCAGTTATCTCGATCTCACTGAGGCACAACTCGATAAACTTGAGCGTCTCCAAAACCTTTGCATAAGATTTATATTTGGCTTGCGCAAATATGATCACATCTCTGAATTTCGCACAAAGCTCAAGTGGCTTCCCATTCGTCTTCGCCGGGATTCTCATATTTTATTTCTGCTCTACAGTATTCTGTTCAATCCTACAAACCCCTCTTACCTTAACGAACGTTTTAAGTTCCTTCATGACACACATAATAGATATCTGAGGTCATCGGAAAGCTTGAGATTAGAGATGCCGATGCATTCCACCAGCTTCTACGACAAATCTTTTACGGTTCAAGCGGTGCGGCTATGGAATGCATTGCCCGAGTCAGTAAGACGTGCTCAATCTTTGTCCAGTTTTAAAACAATGGTCAAACATCACTACCTATCTCTATGATCGTTTTTACTTGGGTTCTATGCTTTTTGATTCATAATTTTAATTGTATTTATTTATCTGTCATGTATTTAGTCATTTAAGTCGTACACCTAAGACTACCTACAGTACTGTATTTCCTTTAACTTTAAAATCCATCCAAAGGTTGTCTTGAAAAGATCGCTCTTAGCGATAAGGCCGCCCATTGTGTCACCCTATGTAATGTTTACCTATACTCCATTTACTATAGCATTAGACAGAAGTTAAAAAAGGCTCTTTTAGGTGCACACTTTGCAATAAAATTACAACAAACTTTATTACAGTCAAGATTGATGTGGAGTTTATTATAATCAATTTATATAATAGCTGTCACACTTAATTGTACTTAATTAACCTATCTACCTTCTGAAATTACAAGGCTTTTATTTAATATTGTTTAGATTTAACATTCTATATTGTCGTGTTGATGTTTAAAATCTAAAAGAAGCAGAGGTGGACAGACCGGGAACGTTTTTTACGTCACTATAATTCTACCAAATCTAAAATGTTACGTATTCCCTTCATAAGTTATGGAAGCACGTGTTTTGTTTATTTTGTCGGTTTATGCTATCAACCATCCGTCAATTTGCGTCATGCCATTGTGATAGTTGTTTTTTAATAAACTGATTGTTACTAAAAATTGTTTCATTTCATGTACCTATTCAAGCCTTGTGACGAGTAGATCGATAGTAAATGCTTTATTATATGCATGCCATACATTGTTACAAAAAGCTCACATTATTTATGAAAATTGTTTGAACTCAACTTGAAATAAAAGGTTTCGTACTCCTGCTTCTGCGAGCCTCTTTTTTCTAATGTTATAATAAACAGAGTATAATTTATTTTTTCTGTAACTTATATGGTGCACACAGGTGCACATAATAAAGAGTATTCTATTCTATATACATAGGAATACAATAGTGGTGGTCGACAGAAATACAAAAAGCGTTAAAAGAAAAAAAGAAGAAATTTAAGGAATGGCAGTGTGGGACTGGATAACGTTAGTTTGAAAGCTGAAAAAAGAGTGAGTTTGATGCATTAAAGAAAAAAAATAAGAAAGCCGTGGCAATAGCAAAAGCAAAAGCTCAGGACAAGTTGTTCGACACACTGGATAGTCCAGCTGGCCAAATAGATCTGTACCGTAATGCTAGAGCCAGAGAGAGGAAGGCGAAAGATGTTAGTCGGATAAGATGTGTGAGGGATGAAGCTGGAATGCTTCTATCGGAGGATTTTATAGGAAAAGATTAGGGATAGGTGGAAGGGCTATTTTGAAAAACTGATAAATGAGGAAAATATTTGGATTGGTGTTCTAAAGAATAAACCAGTGAATGAGGGGTTAGTGAGGATGGTCAGTGTAGATGAAGTGAGAACAGCAGTGAATGGAATGAAGAATGGTAAGGCAATTGGTCCAGACGTAATACCAATTGAAGTGTGGAAGTTGTTACGAGTAGATGGATGGGCGTGGTTAGCTTTATTCTTCAATAAGTTGTTGCTGGAAGAAGCCATACCTGATGAATGGTGCAACAGTTTGTTAGTACCCATCTTCAAGAACAAGGGCGATGTGCTGGAGTGCAACAACTATAGAGGAATAAAGCTAATGTCACATAGTATGAGAGCCTGGGAAAAAGTTGTTGAAAGGCGGCGACACTCTCTTCTCTCAAGAAGAGAGTGTAATCTCACCGAACCAGTTCGGTTTTATGCTTGGTCGGGGAACAACGGGTGCCATTCCCGCTATCCGCCAGCTGTGCGAGAAATATAGAGCTGTACATAAAAACTTGCATTGGTATTCATTGACCTCGAAAAGGCATATGACAGGGTGCCTCGAGAGGTTTTGTGGTGGGCCCTTAAGGAGAAAGGTGTGCCTGGGAAGTATGTGCAGTTGATCCGAGCGATGTACAGTCGATGTAGTAAGAAGAAAGAAAAGAAAGAAAGAAAAATAATTTATTTGATACAACACAAGGCACAACACAATATATGGGTAACACAAAAAAAAGAAGCAAATAAAATAAATGTACATTTGTGTGCCTCAAGGCTGCACCAAAATAGGTCCAGTTCAGCATGTATGCCAGACAACTAGTGCCTGTCGCTGGTTTTCAATTGAACCTGCGGTTGTGAAGCAACGGACGTAAAACAGTTTGGAGTGTAATAGATATATATATAGCGGTGATGCGTATGTGTTCAAATAATATATACCATCAAAAAGGTATCCATCATAAATAGCGAAATGTAAGGTGTGGGATAATGCGAGGGATTGTTTTAAGTGTGTAAATAAATAATAGACGAATAAAAATAGTAAAATATAAAATGTGGGTAGGTAAATTTAAGTCCGGTCTACAGTGGGCACCACTGACAGCTTCAGTGTGGCAGTTGGTTTGCACCAGAGGTCGGCCCTCAGTCCTTATCCCTTCCTGATGATAATGGACGCTCTGACGTCTGACATCCAGGGGGAGGCTCCCTGGTGTATGCTGTTTGCTGATGACATTTTGCTGGTTGCCGAAAGCGGCCTTGAGATCCAGAGCAGATTGAAGACGTGGTGGCAAAGACTGGAGAGTGTTGGCCTGAAATTGAGCAGAATCAAAACAGAATACCTGTTCTGCGATTTCGGTGTTCTCTCCAGTCCTATACCTATAGCTCTGCCCGGAACGCCTATACTGATCTACTCCGACTTTTGGTACCTCGGGTCGCTTGTTCAGGGGGATGGCGATATAGACCGAGACGTAACGCACCGGACCAACTCAGGATGGATGAAATGGCAACAGGTCACTGGGACAACTTGTGACCCACGGATGCCCCTCAAGTTGAAAGGCAAAATCTACAAGACCGTGATAAGACCTGTCGTAATGTATGGATCAGAATGTTGGGCTGTGAAAAAGACGGATGAAAATAGATTGCATGTGGCGGAGATGAGAATGTTGAGATGGATGTGTGGAGTAACAAGAATGGATAAAGTGAGAAATGACTACATAAGAGATAGTTTAAAAGTGGCGCCAGTGACGGAAAAGTTAAAAGGGAATCGCTTGTCTTGGTATGGTCATGTGAAGCGAAGAGGAGGGAAGAAACGCATTTAACTAAAAAATTAATGAACATAAATGTGGATGGATGGAGAGGGAGAGGAAGGCCAAAATGGATTGTGTGAGAAGCGATATGAAAGAAAAGGGAGTTAGTGAAAGTTTGACGGCTGATAAAGCAGAGTGGAAGAAATAAACGTGTTGCGCCGACCCCAAGTAACATATATATGATAAGGGCAGGAAGATGATGACTGTACATGACTTTGCTATTGGCTAAAGCCTCTTTTGAATTTTTTTCATTTGCTAAATGATTATTTGCCATATTTTCACCACACCGAAACAAAATTTTACGGAATATCATTTGGTCATCAGAAATATATATCTAGCTGGTTACTTGGTACATAGTATTTTCAATATTGAATTAAAATGGTGTTGTAAAAGTGAATGTTGTGCTAAAAAAATTTGTGACAATTAATTGCTGCAAAATCGACTTCATGCAGTCTTGTCTGCCTTGCTCCGACTGTAATTCAGTAATTTAGCCCGCGTAGGCGCGGAGGGGTGGGGTCAGGTGGTAATTGGTATGAAGGCCCGCCGCGCCGCCGTGACTGAGGCTGGCAGTTTTAGGTGAAATGAAATTCTGTGAAATATTTTTCGAACTTATGATAGGTAACCGTCAACCAAAAAGAACAGGAGTGTTTAAATAAAATTGTACGAGACTTTATACCGGTTTTTTTATATCTACTTTTACAGTTGCTACCTAACAAGATATTTTGACTTTTTTCCTATAGTAATTAAATAATACAATCATTTATGTAGATAATTTGTAGTTTAGTACGAGTAAGCTCTTTATTTGCATGTAAAAATTGTAATTCTTTTTGTATGCCTATAATAGGCTGATCATAGCGCACATTAACCTGAAACATGTCCAACCACTGTACCTATGTATCACAAATAAAATATTTATGATTATGATTATGACCGTTTTGTTTTTACCGCTTACGTCTTTTAAACCATGTCGTTTACATGGTTTAGAAGCGATCGAAGCGCGAAGCGGTATATTTTGATATAGTTTTCACTAGGTAATAGAAAGAGCGTTATACGATGGTGGTGATATTGTACAGAAAAAAGCAAAAGTATTCCCACAGCATTTATTTGTCATCCTTGTTCAGGACCTCACACAATTAGATCATGTTACTTATTACAAGTGTAAATCAATAACTACGCTATATCATTCACAATGATCGGAGACAGCCATCAAGTTTCGAAACCTACGTTTAATTATTTCTAAATTAAGTATCAATAAAATTGATTAATTGAGAACCAACAAGGTACTACTGTTTTCTTTATGTATTGAAGTGTGATCATGTCTCTGTTAGATAACAGTTTTGTATTCAGTTAGCATTTTGACTACACTACCTCCAATGTATTTTGCCCTCTATAATTTTAAATGTAATAAATACCTATTCTATGGTTTGTCACTTAAAATTCTAAGGCTACGAAGGTCACCGCGTGCTCCCGAGGTACAATCTAGTCAAGCCCTCGATAATTGCCCGCAATATAAGTAAACTCGCTTAAAAATGCTTACAGGTAGAAACAAGGTTTAAGAGAAAGTCACTATTTTCGGCATGTCAGTAACCTTGATTTTTTTAAAGGTTAGAGGCTAATTTTCCTCGCTAGTCTCAATTATTTCTCAACATATTAACTTAAAAATACATGCACTGTTTTTTTTTAATTATCCCTTGAGTGACTCAACAAATATTACAAAACAAAAATATACTTATCGAACGAATTCAAGACGACATACAAATAATACTTAGTGCTAAGAAAGGGCACTAACTTTGTATCACAAACCTGAGTTCCATGTCAAAATATTTGATCTTTATTTATGGCCTTAGTAGATAGTCTCTCTACCTAAGGTCCACTTGCATTACAAATCACTCAATACTTTGAGCTCATTCAGCGAAATAAGCATCATCTGCCTAGTCTTTTCCAAACGATATTAGGATCGGCTTCCAGTCAAACCGGGTCCAGCTGAATACCAGTATTTTACATGGAGCGGCTGCCTACCAGACCTCTACAACCCATGAACTGGGTAACACGATAGTTCTTGGCAACACAAGTGTCAGATTTTACTGGCTTCTGCAATCCGTAACGACTGCCAAAGATCTTCAATTGACTGCAAAACAGTAATAATTTGTGGTGCAAATGCTAACATTTCGGAAGTCGATGTCAACGAATTCGTATGTATGTGCGGCATGCATATGATTTGTATTTTGTGTTGTAGATCTTGTGTTGTTAATATTGTGGAACACAGCATTATAATTAAATACTTAATAGGTTTTATCGATTTATAAGATTTGATTTAAAGCTTTATCCATAGAATCAGATATATCTTATAGCAAATGGTTGGTAAAAAACTGAAAATTTCCTAAAATTTTGAGGTCAACTTACACCATGTAAAGTACAAAAAAAAAATTGTTACACTTTAATTAAAGTGCAGATGTATACTTTCAATTAAAACATTTAAACAATTAATGACGTCAACGACATGAAATACTTTTTATTAGGGTCTTCAGCGGGTCTAAAAAGGCCACTCTAACAGAATCAGAAAGCAAACCATGCTACCCGTCCCTGTCAAATTTTCCCGATCAACCTTGAACCTAATGCGTTAGCGATAAAGATAAAAATGAAATTTGACAGATTCTTGTGTGGTTAATATTATGATTCTCCATAAAGTGGCCTTTTTAGCCCCCTTATAAAGGGCCTATTAAATGAAGAGGCAGGAAACTATTATCCAAAGAATTAATAAGGCAGTTACACATATTTGTTCTATAAAAATATGTAAAAACTTTACAAATTACTCCTGAAATCATCTGAGGATCGAAATCCCGTCTCTGTAAAAGCCAGAATAACCTTCATTTAGTATATTATCTGGTGGAGTGCAGCCTTGTATCGTCGGTTGGTCCGGCTGGTAGCATGGAAGCACGTGCTGCCATCTGTCGGCGATGCATCGGTGTGTGTCATTCAGCCGCACGCGCCTCTGCGATCACTGCTCTCGCTTGTTCCAGGGCTTTCCTGTAAATATGTTGCTTGTTATATAGTAAAGCATAGTCCTCCTGACTCATTTTGGTTAGTGCGTTCAATCTTAACCGAAATTACCCTTCGGTACGGGATATTTGCACCAGTGTGTGCGCAAACATACTCCCTTTTCCATCACTCTAAATCGTATCATTAAAATACCAGGATGCTGTATGACACATGTAAAATTCTTCCATTACTGGTGACGAAGTGACTGACAGACAACACACAGCCGAAAGTACTGGTTGTAGAGAACTGAAATTTGTCATGTAGCTTCCCAACACTCCGTAGAGGAGCACTAAAAGAGGATTCCCGAAATTCCTACGGAAACGGGAAGAAACGGGATAT
Source organism: Ceramica pisi (assembly GCA_963859965.1). Lineage (NCBI taxonomy): Eukaryota > Metazoa > Arthropoda > Insecta > Lepidoptera > Noctuidae > Ceramica > Ceramica pisi. The sequence continues at coordinate 5,802,993 of OY982530.1, forward strand.
TTGCGTACAAAATCGCGGGCAAAAGCTAGTTGATACTAAAATCTGATGTGAGACTTCAGTGGTAACAATACAAGTATAAGCCAGCATTGTTTATGCTGAGCCTCCATGCTACGTAATTAACTTTTGTAGTTACTGACTAGTATCAATAAATCAGTTATTTATTAGCCCAGAGCGGTTTTGCCATTTATAAAATTATGATGACGTAAGAGGGAATAATTGTTATGCGGAAACATTCGTGACTTTTCGTAAAAAGGAGAAGGTTATCAATTCGGATATTCTTTGTGTGTTCGGGCATAACTCTGTCATTATATGAACGGATTTTAATTTTGTGTTCGTAAGAGATTTATTTCGAAATGGTCCCGTAAACCTGACGAAGAACTTCGGAGATAACTATATTTATTTATTATTTATTTATTTTATTATTTATGTACACACAGAAAAATAGACTGATTAGAATGTTGGAGGCAACAACACTACAAAGTAAAAATAAAAAAAGTTTAAATTAAAATGAAATGGCAGTATAAGGTGGCGTATACTCACAAATGCAGCGGGTTGTCAGTGTCGAGGCGACTCAGCGCCAGCGAGGCGAGCTTGGCCAGCCGCGCGAGCGCTCGCCTGCGCAGCGCGCCGCCGCGCGGCAGCGTGGCCGACAGCGCCGCCGCCGCCACCGCCACGTACGGGCCGCCCGCCGCGCCCGCGCCGCAGCACAGGGTCTCTGTACGACAGAGTCATACGTCAGCCGCTGCCTTTCATCATTAAAAATAGGCTGTGATGAATGTGTGAGGGATTAATTTTTATTTAGCACGCCTTCAGATCGGCGACGTTCTGCCTGTTGCTCGCACAAGTGTGCAATACATTTTACCTAAAAAGTTCTGATAAGTTAACGTCACTTATGGTATGCAAGCTACATACTTTACTTGCTTGCATACCTTTAAGGAAGTTGCAGACATGCATGAATATTATAGCCTTTCCGTGTTCGCTGTCTGACCTGACTAGTGCTCCATCCACTTACCAATGAGCGACAGTACGAGCGGGTCGAATGAAACCCGACGAGTCCCGGAGAAACGATTCAACTGTCTTGGATCCCGCAACGAAATTAATCAGAAGAGTACAGCGGAGGAGTAGGAAAAATAAATATAATTTCCACTTCCCTCCATATCAAGCAGGAGACAGATTAGAGCTAGGCCAATAGGCACCAAGGGACATATACAACTGGGTTAGGCCCAGTTGCCAAGCACCACGGATTATATATTAACATTTAAACTAATGGGTCCTAAATTGTGAGCTTTTTTTGATTCCAGTAATAGGTATGGCAAAATCGCCTGAACGCACGGAAATTTGTTCTGGTTTCTACATTTGTTCCCAACGAGTAACACCCTCAAATGTCACACTGTTACTCGATGGGATTTTTTTCTGAAAAAATTCCCAACCGGTCACACTACCAGTCACACTGTTACTCGATGGGAATTTCTTCAGAAAAAAATAAGAAAAAAATCGCGACCAATTTCGAGGTAGCGCTCGCCGGCCGCTGCCGCGGCACCGCTCGCTTCGCTCGCTCGGCTCGCGCGTAGTTGGTCACAGTTCTAACCTAACCTAACCTAACCTATAATATTTTTGGTAGTAATATTAATCTTTTAGTTGGATAGAATTTGGTGACCGTTGATCCATTTTGGTGACCGTCTAAATTATACCCCTTTAGTGTGACTGGTTGGGAAATTAGTAATAAAAAGTTCCCATCGAGTAACAGTGTGACTGGTTGGGAATTTTTTCTTAAAAACATTCCCATCGAGTAACAGTGTGACATTTGAGGGTGTTACTCGTTGGGAACAAACGGGTTTCTACAAGGTCCGTATAGTAAACTACTCCAGATTTAACCTGAATACTATCTAACATAACATTACGTTCAGTCTGCCAAAGAATACACTCCCACAAGATGTGATGTGCGGATTGTTCGTATTCAAGGTCAGCTGTAGAGCATTGACTTATAGGTGAGGCCACAAGCCTAAAGGAAAATAATTTACTCTTAAAGTTGCCATGACCTGTGAGAAATTGGGCAACACAGTGATCCACCTCCAGCCATGTCTTCTCCAGCCGCTCACGAACGGATGGCAAAAACTGGTGGAGGTGTCGGCCCTTGATGGAATCTTCCCACCTACATTGCCATTCGCATAAAAGTACCTCCCAGACGTCAGTCTGGGGTTTTAATAATCTAGAGATCTGCTCCATCCACTTACCAATGAGCGACAGTACGAGCGGGTCGGCGTGCAGCAGGTCGGGCGGGCCGGTGAGCGCCAGCGTGGCGCGCAGCAGGCGCACGCCCGCGCCCAGGCAGCGGCGCCAGAACGTGTTCGCTGTCTGACCTGACTAGTGCTCCATCCACTTACCAATGAGCGACAGTACGAGCGGGTCGGCGTGCAGCAGGTCGGGCGGGCCGGTGAGCGCCAGCGTGGCGCGCAGCAGGCGCACGCCCGCGCCCAGGCAGCGGCGCCAGAACGTGTTCGCTGTCTGACCTGACTAGTGCTCCATCCACTTACCAATGAGCGACAGTACGAGCGGGTCGGCGTGCAGCAGGTCGGGCGGGCCGGTGAGCGCCAGCGTGGCGCGCAGCAGGCGCACGCCCGCGCCCAGGCAGCGGCGCCAGAACGTGTTCGCTGTCTGACCTGACTAGTGCTCCATCCACTTACCAATGAGCGACAGTACGAGCGGGTCGGCGTGCAGCAGGTCGGGCGGGCCGGTGAGCGCCAGCGTGGCGCGCAGCAGGCGCACGCCCGCGCCCAGGCAGCGGCGCCAGAACGTGTTCGCTGTCTGACCTGACTAGTGCTCCATCCACTTACCAATGAGCGACAGTACGAGCGGGTCGGCGTGCAGCAGGTCGGGCGGGCCGGTGAGCGCCAGCGTGGCGCGCAGCAGGCGCACGCCCGCGCCCAGGCAGCGGCGCCAGAACGTGTTCGCTGTCTGACCTGACTAGTGCTCCATCCACTTACCAATGAGCGACAGTACGAGCGGGTCGGCGTGCAGCAGGTCGGGCGGGCCGGTGAGCGCCAGCGTGGCGCGCAGCAGGCGCACGCCCGCGCCCAGGCAGCGGCGCCAGAACGTGTTCGCTGTCTGACCTGACTAGTGCTCCATCCACTTACCAATGAGCGACAGTACGAGCGGGTCGGCGTGCAGCAGGTCGGGCGGGCCGGTGAGCGCCAGCGTGGCGCGCAGCAGGCGCACGCCCGCGCCCAGGCAGCGGCGCCAGAACGTGTTCGCTGTCTGACCTGACTAGTGCTCCATCCACTTACCAATGAGCGACAGTACGAGCGGGTCGGCGTGCAGCAGGTCGGGCGGGCCGGTGAGCGCCAGCGTGGCGCGCAGCAGGCGCACGCCCGCGCCCAGGCAGCGGCGCCAGAACGTGTTCGCTGTCTGACCTGACTAGTGCTCCATCCACTTACCAATGAGCGACAGTACGAGCGGGTCGGCGTGCAGCAGGTCGGGCGGGCCGGTGAGCGCCAGCGTGGCGCGCAGCAGGCGCACGCCCGCGCCCAGGCAGCGGCGCCAGAACGTGTTCGCTGTCTGACCTGACTAGTGCTCCATCCACTTACCAATGAGCGACAGTACGAGCGGGTCGGCGTGCAGCAGGTCGGGCGGGCCGGTGAGCGCCAGCGTGGCGCGCAGCAGGCGCACGCCCGCGCCCAGGCAGCGGCGCCAGAACGTGTTCGCTGTCTGACCTGACTAGTGCTCCATCCACTTACCAATGAGCGACAGTACGAGCGGGTCGGCGTGCAGCAGGTCGGGCGGGCCGGTGAGCGCCAGCGTGGCGCGCAGCAGGCGCACGCCCGCGCCCAGGCAGCGGCGCCAGAACGTGTTCGCTGTCTGACCTGACTAGTGCTCCATCCACTTACCAATGAGCGACAGTACGAGCGGGTCGGCGTGCAGCAGGTCGGGCGGGCCGGTGAGCGCCAGCGTGGCGCGCAGCAGGCGCACGCCCGCGCCCAGGCAGCGGCGCCAGAACGTGTTCGCTGTCTGACCTGACTAGTGCTCCATCCACTTACCAATGAGCGACAGTACGAGCGGGTCGGCGTGCAGCAGGTCGGGCGGGCCGGTGAGCGCCAGCGTGGCGCGCAGCAGGCGCACGCCCGCGCCCAGGCAGCGGCGCCAGAACGTGTTCGCTGTCTGACCTGACTAGTGCTCCATCCACTTACCAATGAGCGACAGTACGAGCGGGTCGGCGTGCAGCAGGTCGGGCGGGCCGGTGAGCGCCAGCGTGGCGCGCAGCAGGCGCACGCCCGCGCCCAGGCAGCGGCGCCAGAACGTGTTCGCTGTCTGACCTGACTAGTGCTCCATCCACTTACCAATGAGCGACAGTACGAGCGGGTCGGCGTGCAGCAGGTCGGGCGGGCCGGTGAGCGCCAGCGTGGCGCGCAGCAGGCGCACGCCCGCGCCCAGGCAGCGGCGCCAGAACGTGTTCGCTGTCTGACCTGACTAGTGCTCCATCCACTTACCAATGAGCGACAGTACGAGCGGGTCGGCGTGCAGCAGGTCGGGCGGGCCGGTGAGCGCCAGCGTGGCGCGCAGCAGGCGCACGCCCGCGCCCAGGCAGCGGCGCCAGAACGTGTTCGCTGTCTGACCTGACTAGTGCTCCATCCACTTACCAATGAGCGACAGTACGAGCGGGTCGGCGTGCAGCAGGTCGGGCGGGCCGGTGAGCGCCAGCGTGGCGCGCAGCAGGCGCACGCCCGCGCCCAGGCAGCGGCGCCAGAACGTGTTCGCTGTCTGACCTGACTAGTGCTCCATCCACTTACCAATGAGCGACAGTACGAGCGGGTCGGCGTGCAGCAGGTCGGGCGGGCCGGTGAGCGCCAGCGTGGCGCGCAGCAGGCGCACGCCCGCGCCCAGGCAGCGGCGCCAGAACGTGTTCGCTGTCTGACCTGACTAGTGCTCCATCCACTTACCAATGAGCGACAGTACGAGCGGGTCGGCGTGCAGCAGGTCGGGCGGGCCGGTGAGCGCCAGCGTGGCGCGCAGCAGGCGCACGCCCGCGCCCAGGCAGCGGCGCCAGAACGTGTTCGCTGTCTGACCTGACTAGTGCTCCATCCACTTACCAATGAGCGACAGTACGAGCGGGTCGGCGTGCAGCAGGTCGGGCGGGCCGGTGAGCGCCAGCGTGGCGCGCAGCAGGCGCACGCCCGCGCCCAGGCAGCGGCGCCAGAACGTGTTCGCTGTCTGACCTGACTAGTGCTCCATCCACTTACCAATGAGCGACAGTACGAGCGGGTCGGCGTGCAGCAGGTCGGGCGGGCCGGTGAGCGCCAGCGTGGCGCGCAGCAGGCGCACGCCCGCGCCCAGGCAGCGGCGCCAGAACGTGTTCGCTGTCTGACCTGACTAGTGCTCCATCCACTTACCAATGAGCGACAGTACGAGCGGGTCGGCGTGCAGCAGGTCGGGCGGGCCGGTGAGCGCCAGCGTGGCGCGCAGCAGGCGCACGCCCGCGCCCAGGCAGCGGCGCCAGAACGTGTTCGCTGTCTGACCTGACTAGTGCTCCATCCACTTACCAATGAGCGACAGTACGAGCGGGTCGGCGTGCAGCAGGTCGGGCGGGCCGGTGAGCGCCAGCGTGGCGCGCAGCAGGCGCACGCCCGCGCCCAGGCAGCGGCGCCAGAACGTGTTCGCTGTCTGACCTGACTAGTGCTCCATCCACTTACCAATGAGCGACAGTACGAGCGGGTCGGCGTGCAGCAGGTCGGGCGGGCCGGTGAGCGCCAGCGTGGCGCGCAGCAGGCGCACGCCCGCGCCCAGGCAGCGGCGCCAGAACGTGTTCGCTGTCTGACCTGACTAGTGCTCCATCCACTTACCAATGAGCGACAGTACGAGCGGGTCGGCGTGCAGCAGGTCGGGCGGGCCGGTGAGCGCCAGCGTGGCGCGCAGCAGGCGCACGCCCGCGCCCAGGCAGCGGCGCCAGAACGTGTTCGCTGTCTGACCTGACTAGTGCTCCATCCACTTACCAATGAGCGACAGTACGAGCGGGTCGGCGTGCAGCAGGTCGGGCGGGCCGGTGAGCGCCAGCGTGGCGCGCAGCAGGCGCACGCCCGCGCCCAGGCAGCGGCGCCAGAACGTGTTCGCTGTCTGACCTGACTAGTGCTCCATCCACTTACCAATGAGCGACAGTACGAGCGGGTCGGCGTGCAGCAGGTCGGGCGGGCCGGTGAGCGCCAGCGTGGCGCGCAGCAGGCGCACGCCCGCGCCCAGGCAGCGGCGCCAGAACGTGTTCGCTGTCTGACCTGACTAGTGCTCCATCCACTTACCAATGAGCGACAGTACGAGCGGGTCGGCGTGCAGCAGGTCGGGCGGGCCGGTGAGCGCCAGCGTGGCGCGCAGCAGGCGCACGCCCGCGCCCAGGCAGCGGCGCCAGAACGTGTTCGCTGTCTGACCTGACTAGTGCTCCATCCACTTACCAATGAGCGACAGTACGAGCGGGTCGGCGTGCAGCAGGTCGGGCGGGCCGGTGAGCGCCAGCGTGGCGCGCAGCAGGCGCACGCCCGCGCCCAGGCAGCGGCGCCAGAACGTGTTCGCTGTCTGACCTGACTAGTGCTCCATCCACTTACCAATGAGCGACAGTACGAGCGGGTCGGCGTGCAGCAGGTCGGGCGGGCCGGTGAGCGCCAGCGTGGCGCGCAGCAGGCGCACGCCCGCGCCCAGGCAGCGGCGCCAGAACGTGTTCGCTGTCTGACCTGACTAGTGCTCCATCCACTTACCAATGAGCGACAGTACGAGCGGGTCGGCGTGCAGCAGGTCGGGCGGGCCGGTGAGCGCCAGCGTGGCGCGCAGCAGGCGCACGCCCGCGCCCAGGCAGCGGCGCCAGAACGTGTTCGCTGTCTGACCTGACTAGTGCTCCATCCACTTACCAATGAGCGACAGTACGAGCGGGTCGGCGTGCAGCAGGTCGGGCGGGCCGGTGAGCGCCAGCGTGGCGCGCAGCAGGCGCACGCCCGCGCCCAGGCAGCGGCGCCAGAACGTGTTCGCTGTCTGACCTGACTAGTGCTCCATCCACTTACCAATGAGCGACAGTACGAGCGGGTCGGCGTGCAGCAGGTCGGGCGGGCCGGTGAGCGCCAGCGTGGCGCGCAGCAGGCGCACGCCCGCGCCCAGGCAGCGGCGCCAGAACGTGTTCGCTGTCTGACCTGACTAGTGCTCCATCCACTTACCAATGAGCGACAGTACGAGCGGGTCGGCGTGCAGCAGGTCGGGCGGGCCGGTGAGCGCCAGCGTGGCGCGCAGCAGGCGCACGCCCGCGCCCAGGCAGCGGCGCCAGAACGTGTTCGCTGTCTGACCTGACTAGTGCTCCATCCACTTACCAATGAGCGACAGTACGAGCGGGTCGGCGTGCAGCAGGTCGGGCGGGCCGGTGAGCGCCAGAGTGGCGCGCAGCAGGCGCACGCCCGCGCCCAGGCAGCGGCGCCAGAACGTGTTCGCTGTCTGACCTGACTAGTGCTCCATCCACTTACCAATGAGCGACAGTACGAGCGGGTCGGCGTGCAGCAGGTCGGGCGGGCCGGTGAGCGCCAGCGTGGCGCGCAGCAGGCGCACGCCCGCGCCCAGGCAGCGGCGCCAGAACGCTCCGCCCGGGCCCTCCATTACTCTGCAACATCACACAATACACTAATTTAATAAAAAAACGGAGAGAGCATTATTAAAATTAAATTTATTCTATTGTCGCCTGCAACAGATTATATTTCTGAACATAATTAAAATAGTGGTCAAACGCGAGCGTAAAGTAATAAAATAATACCGAATACATACTGTGGCGGCAAGGCCGGCAGGAAGACGTCGGCGGCTAGCGCGGCCGCCAGCCTGCAGCGCAGCGCGGCGGCCAGGCGGCGCAGCGCGGCCGGCCCGGCGGGCAGCGCCGCCGCGCGCAGCAGCAGCGAGCGCAGGCGCGTGCAGGCGCGCACGCTCAGCGGGTCCCACGCCACTGACACCAGCTCTGAAATCAATGTCTACATGTTACTACCGCTCGCGAGCCGCAAGGCCTATGTCTATCCAAGTCCACCTGGGGACCAGACGGTGATGTTACCTGTGAGACAAGGCAGCACCACCCTGCTGATGATGCTGGGCACCAGCAGCAGGTCCGGATCCTCGCGCACGCTGTCGGTGGTGACAGGCGGCGGTGAGGGCTCGCCCTCCGACCCGGACTCGGAGGAGTCGTCTGCGGAGCGCTCCGTGCGCACGCCGTACATCATCAGGCATCTGCGGAAGAATTTTCATGACAAAAAACTGACACTAACTGGATGTGTCATAACAAAAATTTAGAGCCACACAACAGTAGGATTGCTTGAACTTTAGAGGTGAGAATTAGTGAGCTAAACTAGTTTTACTAATCATCTTATCTATACATGGTTATTTGTAAAACACCGGCAACCTCTTTTAATTTTTTTGTTTTTTTTTTGTCGATGGCCTCTCGCAGCTATTGACTCTATAAAGCCATAACTACTTAACCGGACTTTCCTGTGGCGGCCTAGGTGAATTTAAGGCCCCCAGCCAGGGACCGGCAACCTCTCAGGACTATGTTACTAACATCATAACCAACAACTTTTGTTCTATGACTTTTAAAAATTCATCATATTTTAGTTCATCAGAATTTCATACAAAAATAAAAAACATTTAAATTCAACGCTCTTTCTACGAATCTTTCTTATGCTTCGCAAGAAAAAGAATGAGCTTTCTTATGCTTCGCATAGACTTCGTAAAATTTAGAGCGTTCTATTTAAATATTTTTTATTTTTGTATGAAATCCTGATGAACTAAAATATGAAGAATTTTTCAAAGTCATAGAACAAAAGTTGTTGGTTATGACGTTAGTAATATTGTCCTGAGAGGTTGCCGGTGTTTTACAAATAACCCTGTATAAATAGATAAGATGATTAGTAAAACTAGTTTACAAGAACACGGTCACGAAGGTGTAAACTAGTTTGGCGTGGTAATTCTCGCTTCTTACTAAAAGTATTAGTAGGCCAAAATATGTCAGTTATGCTCACTTGTACCAATCCATTCTCTCGTAGTCTTCATTGTCTTCATCTGCTAGAGGGTTCCATAATATGAGCTGCGGAAAACAAGAAACATATCAGCTTGAAACAAGAAACAGCCAAGGGTAAAACTGACCACTTGTGTAAGTATTTAAGACGTCTGTTTTAGACGAAAATTGTGGTGTAAAATGTTATTTTAAATAACCGATTTGCAAATCATCATTTATATTTTAACAGTTTATTGTGGTGACAAATTAAGTAGTATGTTATTATAGACAATAGGCTTGTGTCCTGAAAAAATCTAATTAGTCCGTCAGTTAGATTATCAAAAAATATTTGACCGGTGTTTTTTCTTTTGTTACGGGAACCAAAATTGACGAAGTTACGACGCTTTTAAAATTCTGAATACGTCACACCTTCGCATAATTTTTTGTGAGTCGCGACGTCACGAGCCCCCACTCCCGAGTTTTGATGCGTTTTATCTTTGTCAATATTCATTGATTTACAAAAACAAAAAATACGTGTCCATTATTTTTCAATACTCTAACTGACGGACTAAATAGTTTTGCAATTTGTGGATGATGGAATCTAGCCTAATCACAAGCCTGTGGTCCAGTCAAATTAGGGGTTCACCTCGGAATGAGAGATAATAAGCTGGAAACTCATTACATCTTCATTTTGGCTTTCTAAATGTTGTGTCATAAGTCTCATAAATTCTCGTGTCTACGTCGTAAGTTATTGAAGGTCAAAAAATAGATTTTTGACGATTATCTCGGTTTCTATAGCTTCAATGATGTAAACATTGATCAAAATTGTAGAGCTTAAAATTTGCAACAATTTTGTACCGAACATTTTTGCATTAATTATATTGTAACGAACTTCCGAGTGCGAGGCGCCCGCATACTCCTGACACGCTGCGCCACGCGGGCAGCGCGTCGCTGAACAATATTATGTGTTTGATGTTACCTCGTGCCTGACGTAGGGCGCCAGCAGCTTGGGCAGGCAGTCGGCCACGTAGGCGTCCGTATACAGAGACGTGGCGCGCGCTCGCCAGCGTGCGAGGCGCCCGCATACTCCTGACACGCTGCGCCACGCGGGCAGCGCGTCGCTGAACAATATTATGTGTTTGATGTTACCTCGTGCCTGACGTAGGGCGCCAGCAGCTTGGGCAGGCAGTCGGCCACGTAGGCGTCCGTATACAGAGACGTGGCGCGCGCTCGCCAGCGTGCGAGGCGCCCGCATACTCCTGACACGCTGCGCCACGCGGGCAGCGCGTCGCTGAACAACGACGCGGATAGTTGACGGATGGCGTCTGCAGGAAAGAGTATTTAGAACCGTGCTTGCACAGTAAAAGGGTAAATAAGGAACAAATTTTTGTCAGTGTTTGTTGATATTTTGGAAAATGAGCGATTTTAAACTATATTGGTTAAGCCTTATGGACCAAATGTGGTACATCAGCGACGCCCCAAAATGTTGTAGTGACAAGTGAGCGTAGCGCGTGGCGCGTGGCGCGTGGCTCACCTCTCTCCTGCGTGTAGTGGTGCATCTCGTGCGGAGGCAGCTCGTCGTCCGAGGAGTCTCCGTCGCGGTGCGGCAGCGCGGCGCCGGCGGCGGCGGCGGACGCCTCGCGCTTGAGGCGCCGCGCGCGCCGCCGCCCTTCGCGCTCGGCGGCGCGCCGCGTCTTCTCTTCGCTGTCGGCTGGCTTTGAGGCTCGACCTAGGGTAAAGATACACATCAAACATGGCTTCCTAGTTAGTTTCTATGGCGGCGCGTCACTAGATGCTGCGCACACAACTAGAGAAACCCTTACATTTATTACAAAAAAAAAATTGTTGCTTTTATATAAAGAGCAACAAAATTTCAACTATCAGTTAGTTTCTTTTGCCTTTCAAATCAATATAAAGTAACGAAAATGATTCAAATCAAGGTTCAGGAGTGGGACTGGTGACGTCACTTGTTCGTAAAAAGTGACCAACGCGGGACGTCCAAAATAATTTCAAAGCACAATATCGTCTTCATTCTTTGTTTATGTGCCAAAAAAGTATACACGTCCAGTATTATTTGTTACTAGCTGACCACTTCGTTGGGCAATATTTTTTGGTTTTATTATATGGCCTATGACACTCACAAATAACGTGGCTTTCTTTTTAGGGTTCCGTAGCCAAATGGCAAAAACGGAACCCTTATAGATTCGTCATGTCTGTCCGTCTGTCTGTCTGTCTGTCTGTCTGTCTGTCCGTCTGTCTGTCTGTCCGTCCGTCCGTATGTCACAGCCATTTTTCTCCGAAACCTTAAGAGCTATGCTGTTGAAATTTGGTAAGTAGATCTATTTCGTGAACCGCACAAAGATTTTCACACAAAAATAGGAAAAAAACAATAAATTTTGGGGGTCCCCATACTTAGAACTGAAACTCAAAAAAATATTTTTCATTTATTTATTTATTTATTTAGACTTTATGCACAATAGTGGTACATGGGCGGACTTAATGCAACAAGGCATTCTCTACCAGTCAACCTTTGGGTTAAAAATACTACACTGTGGTAGGTGTACAACAAACAAATAAAAATAAAATATAATTGAGTCATATCGATACAACAAACCCAACATCGTACCCATACGTGTGGGGTATCTATGGATAGCTCTTCAAAAATGATATTGAGGTTTCTAAGATCATTTTTTTCTAAACTGAATAGTTTGCGCGACAGACACTTCCACCTCTGCGAGCTGGTTTTGGCCCCTCGTACGCCTACCAAAGGACCGGGTCTCCAGGGACCCGAGAAAGTAAAAAAAATATAATAATAATAATAATCCCTACCGCAGTATCTCTACGTTGACGTCGTGGTGGGGCTTGCGCGTCCCGATGGACCTTAGGTCATACCTAGGGTGAGGGGTCAGACAAAGAGAGATACAATCCGCAAGGCAGTTTTGTGGCGAACTGTTGGGCAGTAGCGACCCCACGAACCTTATCTCCCGGGAGAAGTCTTGTTCCTCATCTACGGCTTGCCTTTATTGGCTGGCCAGAGTGAAAACTGACGAGGAACAGAGCTCCCACCTCTTCCTTGCCTTAATTGTCCGGTCTGAGTGGAGATTCGCTAGAGCATACGTGCTCGGGAGAAGGACGTATAATCCAGTAAGATGCTAGTAGGGATCTTGACCGCACTTCCGGGATTGTTCTGATAGCCGTGGTATACCTCTCCACTCCTCTAGCACCTCAGGCCATGTTGCCCCCTTGGCGCTACATCACTTTGTGCTAGCGACCGTTTTCGGGGGCCCATTCATTGAGTGTGCAAGTCACCCCCTGCCATTTAAAAGCCGTGTATATTGTTAGTGGTCAGGCAGGGGCCAATAGTTCTATTATAAACGATTATCAGTCCACTAAGCCACCCAAACCCATAGTGTTTAATTTTTTGTTTCCATATTCTGCAATAGTACTGCTCCAACCGGGGATTGTCCTTGGGAATACTTTCAGTGCATACAGGGATAATCGCCGGTTGGTGCTCCATTACATTTGAAATTTCTGACGGGGCCTCTGCGAGTTGGTTTCGGCCCCTCGTACGCCTACCAAAGGACCGGGTCTCCAGAGACCCGAGAAAGTAAAAAAAATAAAAAATAATAATAATAATATCCTTGGAGACTTCAAACAACGCCATATAGTCCCAAGCTAAGCAACTTAATGCTTGTGTTATGGTAACGAGATGGCTGATAAACTACTTATATACATTTTTTTTTTTGTAAATACATACATATTATAGATAGAAAACACCCAGACTCGGAACAAATACATGTAGGCCGTACAAATATTTGTTCCGTGCGGGAATCGAACCCGCGACATGCTGCGCAGCAGTCAATCGCTCAACCACTGCGCCAACCGTGTCGTCAATTGAATCTTATTTATACAGGACAATAATGTATGACTGTCTGATTAAAATAGATTGAGTACAGGTCCTCCTGTGGCTGTAACACGGTGTGTTATAGTGTAAGATGTCCTCACCAGGTGGAGCGAGCACGTCCTGCGCCTGGTCCCTGAGGTCGGCGCGCCGCCTCTCTACGAGGAACTCGCAGCGACGCTTGTGTAGCGCCAGCGCGCGAGCTTCCAACGCCTCCAGATGTGGCATCTGAACAATACAATCAATATACACTCCTTTGCAAAAAAACGGCTACCTTACAGTCGTAGGTTTTTCAAATCAAATCAAAAATGTTTATTTCGTTATTACACATTATACAATGTGATACAGTTGGTGGCGTCCCCCTTAAGCATATAGATGCCTGTACCAGGAGGCGCCGCTCTTTTATATCATACGACGGATAAATATATTTTTTCTATGGGTAAAATTATTTATTATAGTATGTCCTTGGCTTTGACGACTACAAATTTCTTATTATCAATGAGAATCTAGTTTTAAACACATTTTTCTTGAAATCGGAATTTTATCCTAATATGTACATAAAATTTTTCCGATACGTAGTGACTGACAACGCACAGCCGAAACTACTGGTCGTAGAAAGCTGACATTTTGCATGTAGGTTCCTTGGGGATTGTAGAGGAGCACTAAGGATTTCTTGAAATTCCCACGGGAACGGGAAAAACTGGATATGCGCGTACGAAGTCGCGGATAAAAGCTAGTTCAATATAAGGTAGAGAGCCCTGTAAAATGACCATTTTATGGGTATAATGAAACGAAGACTACGAGTATTTTTAAAGTGAAACTATTATTACATCGTCTCAAACTTTTTCGTCTGTGTGTTGCATGTCGCGTGACGGTGACGTCAGAGCAGCCGAGGCCAATATGGCGGCGCTATAGTTCGCATCAGAGGACCTTTTTTAGTGAAATGTGTTCCCACTCAGCCGAGATTAGACGTTTAAGCTTCCTGATGTTATGTGAAGGTGGTTGGACAACCGTACTCGCCTTTTTAGTAGGTCTCAGATATGCTCGATGGGGTTAAGGTCGGGGAATACCGAACTCTAGCATGTAAGCATCTACGTCGCCAGAACGGTGGGCCCGAGCATTATCGTCCATGTAAATGGCATCTTCACCAATTACAGTCAGTGAGGGTTGTGCATGTTGATAAAGGATTTCTGTTATGTACCTTTGCGTATTTAGTTAGCCATTTTCAATTAACACTATCCCGGTACGACAGCTGGAAGTTAAGCCCGCCCAAAACATAACGGACCCTCCTCCATAAGGGGTGATTTCTTCAAAACACGTCGGCGTAGCGTTTCCCTGATCTTTATAACCCTCGCCGACGTCGGCGTCGGTCCGAATTCGAGCCTCATCGAAGAAGAGTACGCTACTCCAGTTACCTAGTATCCAAGATAGGCAATTTCTGGCGAACCTCAATCAAGCAATCCGGTGCTCACGGAATAACTTTGGGGCCCGCACTGGTCGTCGACTGCGTATATCAGCCTCTAAAAGCCTCCTCCTTACATTCCATATACTAACTTGTGCTCCTCGTACATCGTTCCTCAGCGTCTGAGTCACTGAAAAGTGGTCGTCTCGTGGTTGTTTGCAACGTTTTCTCCCAGATACTTGCCTTCTCTGAAAAGAACCTGCCTCTTGGTATTGAGTCCAGGCTCTTTGAAAGGTTGAGCGACTCACGTTTAACCGCTGTGAGCACTAAGAGAGGATTTCCCGAAATTCCTACGCGATCGGGAACAATAGGACACGCGCGTATGAGCTTCATTGACTCTTGTTATTGATTTTCTATTGTTTGCCCGAAGATTATATGCCATAATCATCGTTTTCCCGAATTTCATTTACCCGAATTTCATTTGTCCGAATGTTTCATTTGCCCTAAAAGACATATGACATACTTTTAACTGCCCGAATTTTAGATACCATAAGATACGAATGCCATAAGTATTGTTTGCCTTATTTTTATGTGCCATAATAATTATTAGACATAATATTTAAATGGCATAATTCTAATACTTACCTACTTATTAGCTTTCTGGCTGTCGATGTCGATGGGTGCGCAATGTTTGGTATAATAAGAATTAACTTATTTATTCTGTGCATGGTTGATGGTGGGCTAGGTCGACGGAGCCCCGCTTCGCGGGGCTCCTACTTCTGTGTGGTTTATAAGAAAATAACCACGAAGGGGATGGCGGGGTCTATTTGCTCGCTCACACGACCCCGCCATCCCCTTCTAACCTAACCTGTCCAAGTCGGGGTGCCCTAAAGTCCCAATTGCATCCAATTTCTCTTGATATAAACAACCGTTACACACCCGATGTCGATGGCAAATTATGTTATGGCATATCATAATTATGGCATGTGATAATTAGGGCATGTGATAATTAGGGCTTACAATGATTATGACAAATGATGTTATGGTAAGTGACTTTATGGGAAACAATGATTCTGGCACGTGACTAATATGGTAAATGAGAGTAGGGCAAATGAGTATTATGTCGTATGATATTATGGCTGTTGACTATTATGGCAAATGATATTAGGGCAAATAAAATTCGGGTAAACGGCGGTATACCGCTCGCCACTGTTGCTAGTTGAGAAAGAAGGCTCTCAGGATTTGTAGCAGTTGGAATAGTATGGCGGGCAGGTCTCATTAAAACCAGCCAGTAAAAGTCTCACAAGTGATTGGGATAAGGGTTCTGTTTTTCTATTTAGACGTTCGGAACCATAATCATGATCTGCCTGGCCTTTTCTCAACTATATTGGGGTAGGCTTCTAGTCAAACCGGATACACCTGAATACCAATATTTTATGGGGAGCGGCTGCCTACCAGACCTCCACAGGCCATTAACTGGGTAACACGGTACTTCATAGCAAGACTGGGGTCAGATTTTCTGTCTTCTGACAATCCGCAACAACTATCAAAGATCTGCAAATGACAGCCTGGACCAACGGCTTAACGTGCTTTCCGAGGTAGGAGGAGTCTCAGTACGTTAACATGGTCACCCACCCACAGAGCGACCTCGGCAAGCGTTGCTTAACCTTGAAAATCGACCCATCCGGCTGTTATTATTTAGCTGGAAGCTCCTACGGTCGGAACCATAAATTTACGAAAACTAAGCACTGACCTTCTCATCAAGGCACTCGATCAGGTCGGTGAGGTAGCCGCGTATGGCCTGCGCGCGCCTGTACGCCGCGTCTAACTCCCCGCAGCGCGCCGCGCGACTCTCTCGTATCCTGGCCGCAGTCAGCAATCTATCGCGGAGCTCCTTCTGTGTGTCTGACGTCGTCGAACGTTCCACTTGGAGTTCTCCTAACCTGTACAAGATATTGTTAAAAATAGATTTGATAAAAAAAAGACTCGGTTTCCTCTTTTTAAACCTGACGAAACAGATGTAGTGTTATTTATTACAGTTATTTTTTTTATTACACGTTTTGACTTGATATGGACAGGACGCCATTTATTGTCATCTGTGACAGAAGTACATTATCTCCAAGAGCGAGTGAATCACCGCGACTCGACATTTTTCTCATCTAAGTCCCTCGTCGGATGGCCGCGATAATATCGTCGTATGGAATGCCTTCCATACGACGATATTATCGCGGCCGTTCAAAAGGTCTTATAGAATTTAGTGGCAGGGCGATAACATCGCCACGAGTTACTCGCTCAAGGCTATGGAGGTGGCGCCTAAGATTCATAGGTAGTTTATGTCGGGTACATAAGGTGCGCCGCCTTTGTAAGACGACTAAAATGGCACCGTTTATTGGGAAAAGGCTAGGCAGATGATGAGTTTGTATGCGATACTGAAGCTCTTAAAAGATGTCGGAAAGTACTGACCGCTTCCTCAGCGCCTCCACCAGCTCGTTGGCAGTGGAAGGTTGTTGCGAGCCCGCGGACAGAGGCCGCAGGTGTTCCGGAGCCGTCAGCTGCGGCGCCGGCAGCGCTACGGAGAACGGGTTCACTTCTATAGCCGCTTCACCTGTACGAAACATTTACAATGCATTCATGTATAGCCGGTAAAAAGTGGAGTAGAGTCTGCCTTGAGTTTCTTAGGCATTTGTTCTTTTCAATGTGGCTTTGGCTTTCGTGTTTTATTGATTAAAATGACAACCAACCTCAAAAGATGTTAAATTAAAAAGGAACGAACGAGTTAAAACTTGTCCGTTATCAAATAATGGGGTAATATATAAATCCTACCTAAAGTAGAATCTTAAATGGGAGTCCAAGAATGCTTTAAAACTCGGGCGTCTCTCTAACGAACGGCGCGTACTGATTGGCTACGAACTAAAACTGTATATTGGTGGTTAAAATTAGTTCTTAACTCAACCAAAACGGAACAAAGGACCATCACATTTTTTTGCATAAAGGGATGCGTAGCGAGCCTCGCTACTGGCGGCAAATTAATAAATCTATTGGTTCTTAACAAGCACATCCCTCGCTCCTAGTACATCTCTGGTGGAAACGGTCTACAAACACAACCCTCGCGACAAGACATGAATCTTAACCCAGAAAATTCATGATTTCTGTTAGTACCGGGCACAAAAACCTAGTTATCTATAGCTCACTTCATCGCGCAGCCAATCAACCCAAGCCATTCGCGCCAGGACTCCCACGTAAGAAGGTAGTTGAGTGTGAGACAGTACATTGGTCTGGGCGCTGGGATAGAATACAATGTCATCAGACCAGTCAGTTCCGCGAGGACGGGCCGCGCCTTCTGTAGCTGCTGCTCCACCCACTCTTCAGACTCGCTGTCCAATTCTTCTTCGGATACTGCTGCTGTGCCCCCTGGAGAAATTTGAAGGAGATTAGCTTATATGGTTGACTGGATAAGTTGGGTGTCTGTGTCATTATTAAAAATGTATGACTGTTGCTCCTTTTTTTACTGACAATAAAAATCTGTAATATATAAAAAATAACGTTACTTATTCAAACTAGGCTAAGTGACAGCTCAACTACTCCAAAACAGCCTGCTGATAAAAGAATATGTAAACAGTATTATGGTCTACTCACGTTTAGGCTTATCACTAGGCAAGTCCAGCCCTCGGACGATTATCCGGCCCTCCTCCTCATCGTCCCCGGAGCCGTCGTCCCGCACCAGCCGGGACCCCGGGGCGGACTCGGACTTCACAGGAATGTAGTCTGCGCCTCCGCCTAACTCGCGAGCCTACAATGAGTGCCACTGCTGGATTATAAGGTCGACACAGTGCTGGAGACAAGACTTTATGGAGGAAAGGGTATATCATCATAATTATCCCATGTTACTTGGGGTCGGCGCAACACGTTTTTGTCTTCCATTCTGTCTTGTCATCCATCCGCATTTATTTATTAAGGATGTTTTAGGTATGTCTTGTCACACAGCACTGCAAATTGGGAAAATAGAAAGGTACAGCTCCAGGAGAAAAAAAAATCTGGGAATTTTAGTTGTCTTACAAATAAACAAACCTGCAGATATTTGTGGAGTATTGAACAGAAAGCATAGAGGAACTCATTTTGTAGCTTTACTGATGAAGCAGAAGATTAATCACAGCAGAAATCGCAAGAAAAATCTTGATTAACAGTGGAGCTACTTGTGAAGACACTTCTCATTTGGAATGCAACATCATTGATTACGAACCATATATATCATGTGGCTGTATTACGAAAGATTGAGACCCAGTGTGTTCCGTCCTGATGACTTTCCAGACATTGTTAGTGTCAAAACAGAATAAATACATTGTGAAAAGATTCGCCAATACAGTGTGTATAAAAGTCATTATATCCACTTCATGAAGCCTGTGAAGCCCTCAGAGAGCTTCTGTACTTCAAGGCGGAGCTAGGCTAGCTATATTAGCCGGTGTCCTGGCTCTCTCTCTCACCCAAACCCGACTGAATGAAGGTTGGTGCTGTCTAACTGTAGATCACGGAGTCACTAACAGCTGGTAGAAACACTAGTGGAAAATTCCTCAACGATTAGAAAACCCATCCTTAATGTGGAACAGCAGTCTGCAGCCAGCGCTAGTCCCTCACCTCTCATACCTGCTGTCTGGTCTTGCGGGCGGCGTGTATGAGCGCGGCGTCGGGAATGCGGCCCGGCGCGCCCAGTATGGCGGCCCTCACGGACTCGGCGCGGTACCGGTGGAACCCCCTGTCGTCCTCGTCGGCCTCGTCCTCCTGTCCGCTCTCGTCGGACACGTCGCCCGCCCCGTCGGCCGCCAGCGCCTCCCGCCCGGACAGGATCAGCCCCTCTAGCGATACCTTCTTCTTTGGCTTGGACTTGTTGTTGTCGAGCTCAGTGTGGTTGTTCTTTTCCTGGATTTCAGAGTTGTTTTATAGTATTTTTGGTGGCTAATAGGCTTGCTTAAATAAATCACTCAGTAAAACATAATTATTATGCATCTTGCACAAAACTCAGTACAAACCTAGCTGCTAGTGGCTATGGCCACCAGCATTTGGCTTATTACAAAATTGATTAAAGACTGGATCAGGGCTGTTTTTCTACAAGTGTTGCTTAGGGGTGGCATATTAATTTAAAATTTCATTAAATGATGTTTTACCCCAAATCTGTGTAAGGAATCATATTATTTAATATATTTAAGTGGTGGAAATTATCTAAATTTCTGTTTACAAAAAGGTTATAAAATGTCCTTCTCATAACAATTTTTTTTTATTTCAATATTTTAGTAAATATTTTCAGTCTTAAGTTCAGTTTTATGGAGGAAAATATTAAAACTTGAGTTTTATTATGCTGATAAAATATATATTTTTTTTAATGTATCCTGAATAAAATAATGTGTAAAAAATAATAATATTAAAAACATTTTCTTTGTTGCCTACTGCAAACAAATGCTTGATAAATAGGGCTAGATTTAGAGAAATATTTTCTAGAGTTAGTTTCAAGTTAATCACTTAGCGCCATGTTGACGTCATAGCTGTCAATTATTATATTTAGCTCATTTACAAATATTTTTATTTAAATTAGATTTAATACTTATTTTAACAAAGTAAAACAAACCATTATTGATTTGCATATCAGCTAAGTTTTCTTTGCAAACCATACTTTTCAAGAGACATTTGACAGATAGAGGTCATTGACGTTCCTATTCTCATTTGAATTGCATTGTAACCATTTGAACTTCTTTCCTTTAAAGAAATGTTACATATGAAGATCCCTGACTCCACAGTTTTATACACAAAAATATACAAGTGAGTTACACTGAAAACCATATCCAAAATAGTTTTAGTAGGTATTCCCACTCAAGTGCACCTTACCTCAATGACAATAGTGTCATATTTGTTATTATCATCATCTGTTCTCACATCACGCCTCTGCTTCTCTTTCTCACGCTTCTTGGCTAATCTCTTACTTTGAGAAGACTTCTTGACTTTGAAAACTTCTACATCTTCCTCTTCTGTAAGAGAAAAGTTTATGTATATATCAATGATTCTTGGTAAGACTTTTTTTTTTTAGGGATGGGAAATCATAAAACCCATCCATGTTCCTTCATTGCCCTTTGTGTTCCGGAGCCACGGTGTCTCTTGCAAATAATCCCGCGACTCCGGCAGGCGTCGGCCCTTTCAGGCCCCTCTGTGTTGCTGACTCTCTTTGAGGCGCGCGTGGTTCTTGGTAAGGCTGTATTATCATTTTGTTGCTAACTCAGTAAGGTGCAGCAGAAAAATAGTAGTTGCTGGAGTGACAAACCAGTTCAATGCCTGAATAAATATGGAGTTGGGTCAGAGGTGGGTTTTAAATAAAAAAGAAGGCAAAACCAGGGGTAATTAAATAAGGGTGGAACATTTGGGTCAGTGGGTCGTCTTTTGTGCTAAAATGAATAGAAGTTACAATTCCTTTTTGCTAAATAAGCTCTGGGTTCATAAGACCGCGAGGGGCGAGGAGTCTGTCTTGAGTGATATGTATTAAATGTTTGATAGAGCTTATTCTAAATATTATAGCTTAATTTCTTTATTAAATTACAGACTCAATATTATCCATAGAAGAATCAAATTTGTAACATTGGTCCGGCAAATAAAATTATGAAAAATCGATAGATGTAAACAAAACCATTGAATGAATACATAATGACGAGAAAAATTGAGGCGATCACGGTCAGCCTTGACAATATGTACGACTCGTTACCTTCGTCGGCGAAACTCAACAGAGCAGTTTTCTTGGAAGACTTGGGTTCCCTCTCTTGGCTGATAATTGGCGGCGGCGGAGCCTCTGGCTCTCCATCTTCGTCATCATCAGCACAAAACACACGACGCTGTATCTTCTTCGGCTTTCGAAACAAAGACATCTTGATTACACTACACTTACACAAATTGAGAATACTAATTTATCTCAAATATAACCGTAGTATTATTAAATTTTTTGGTTAACATCTATTACTCTATTACTATTCGCATTTTTGTAACAGAAAACGTCATTCAGTTTTTTTTCTTGCTTATTTTAGTGTTGCACTGTTCGTCGAACACAAACCCTATCACCTGTCTCATTATTTAATCGATTTTTAATGTAAAATCGAAACGATTTTTGGTGAGCTAAACTTTTTTATAATCTTTGAAATATGAAATATGCCTCAAAAAAGATATAGGTAGCTGGAGGTCTTTTAGAAAAGGAGACACAATATCAGTGTTACATTGTTTTTTTCGACGTTGACGACACGGTTGGCGCAGTGGTTGAGGGATTGACTGCTGCGCAGCATGTCGCGGGTTCGATTCCCGCACGGAACAAATATTTGTACGACCTACAAGTATTTGTTCCGAGTCTGGGTGTTTTTCTATCTATAATATGTATGTATTTACAAAAAAAAAATGTATTTAAGTAGTTTATCAGCCATCTAGTCACCATAACACAAGCATTAGGTTGCTTAGCTTGGGACTATACGGCGTTGTGTGAAATGTCCAAGGATATTATTATATTATATTATATTATTGTTTTTTTCTAAAACGTCCTCCACATCATTCCCGAAGTTACTTCGACGAAGTACTCTCCGAAGTTGACTGAAGTCCGAAGTACGTGTTCACACACTCGAGCAACTTCGCGAGGAGCTCAGTCGCCCGTTCCCCTCAAGCGTCCTCCACACTATTCCCGAAGTTGCACGAGGCGAAGTACTCTCCGAAGTCCGAAGTACGTGTCCAAACACTCGAGCAACTTCGCGAGGAGCTCAGTTGCCTGTTCCCCCCGTTCCCCTCACGATAGGCATAAGGGATAACGTTCATGTGGCAACTGCCGTTGCAATGTGTACTCTCGCTTAATAAAAATACGTGCGTATTTACTATGGCTGACGGGAACCGAAGTGAGCCGAGTAGTGTGGAAAGACGCTTCGTGTTCGAACTTCGAGTCCTTTGACTCGGGCGCAAAAACCGACAACAACTGGAATTCACCTGAAGCGAGGCGAAGTTGCACTAGGCGAAGCGAAGTGCCCCTCTACACTCTCGTATTCACTCAACTTCGCGAATAGTCTGGAGGACGCTAAAGGACTCGAAGTGATAAGTAGCCTCCACACTATTCCCGAAGTTGATCGAAGTTGAGCGAATACTCGAAGACGAAGAATACACGAAGTTTGAACACGAAGCGTCCGACCACACTACTCGGCTCACTTTGGTTCGCGTCAGCCATAGTAAATACGCACGTATTTTTATTATGCGAGAAAACACATTGCGACGGAAGTTGCCACATGAACATTATCCATTATGCTTATCGTGAGGGGAACGGGGGGAACGGAGCTCCTCGCGAAGTTGCTCGAGTGTGTGGACACGTACTTCGCACTTCGGTCAACTTCGGAGAGTACTTCGCCTCGATCAATTTCGGGAATAGTGTGGAGGACGGTTAATATTATTTTTTTTGCAAGCAGTATGCGTCATTCATATTGACTAAAATAATAAAACAAAATTAAGTCATGACTATGTGCAGCTTCTGTGACCTGCACATAGTCATGACAAAATTTTGTTTTATTTTAGTCGATTTTTGAATGCATTTAACTAATGTCACTGTGAACGTGACTTCTGGAACGTCCCGTCTCTATCTCTATCATATTTTGTCCCGCACCGTGTAAAGTGCGTTTTGCTTTTGGTGAGTTTTTAAAATAAAATAATCTTAATTTATTTGATCAATCATGTGTTCAAATTTCACAATGTGGTGTATTTCAACGAGTGATAACATATTAGTTTCAATGCAGTGGATATTTTATGGAAAATTGCGATATAAGTGACGCGTCCTAACACTTGGGTATTTTTCATTTGCAGTCCTTAAATTTCTACGAAGTCCCTACACCACACGCCACGATGGGTAGGGAGGACAAGGCTACTTGGAAGTCAAACTACTTCACCAAGATCATCGTAAGTACAAAATAATTCCCCAAAACGTGTGTAACCTCAATAGCATGAAGTAATTACTTGCCATATCTATTGTTATCATTATCTTGCTAGAAATGTTAAATTTATGAGCATCAGAACTCTATTCGATTACCGGTTACCTTCAATTTGTTTCTTAGTTCCTTAGAAAAATAGAGTTTGAGATAAAGTTAAATCCAAAAATTATAGTCTGTCTCAAACATCAAATCCCTAGTATCTGTCTAGTATTATTATTCTCACACACTGTTTTCTATTTGCAGCAACTGTTAGATGAGTACCCAAAATGTTTCATTGTGGGTGCAGACAATGTGGGCTCGACCCAAATGCAGCAGATCCGTATTGCGCTGCGTGGTCACAGCATCATCCTTATGGGAAAGAACACCATGATGCGCAAGGCCATCAAGGACCATATGGACACCAACCCAGCTCTAGAGAAGCTTTTGCCCCACATCAAGGGAAACGTTGGCTTCGTGTTCACCCGCGGTGACCTCGTTGATGTCCGTGACAAGCTGCTGGAGAACAAAGTCCGTGCCCCAGCCCGTCCTGGTGCTATTGCTCCTCTATCCGTCGTCATCCCCGCCCACAACACTGGTCTGGGTCCTGAGAAGACCTCTTTCTTCCAGGCTCTCTCCATCCCTACCAAGATTTCCAAGGGTAAGCACATAAATTTAACTTTTTCAAATACTTCCATTCACCAGTGCGAGTTACCACGATGTGCACTGTCTGTCCTAATACCTGAGAATGTAATATTAGTTCTCTGGCTTCGCTTTCAGACAAAATCAAAGTCTTCAAATTTATCCTAGTGTGATGGTTCAATAAGTGAATATTGCACTGGCATTTTGAAGAAACAAATTTTAAAACACCTTTGCCATCCAGACATTTATTCAGGAAATTTAAAAAACAAATGTATACTTTCACTTGATGAGAAAAAGTCGAACTACTATAATAAAGTATAATTTTTTTTACTTTTAAGTTGAAACTTTTTACAATACAATAACAAACAATATCTTCACCTATGCAAGACATGCTAAATCCAACTATGTTTACAGGTACTATTGAAATCATCAACGATGTGCACATCCTGAAGCCTGGTGACAAGGTTGGAGCTTCTGAGGCGACTCTCCTCAACATGCTGAACATCTCTCCCTTCTCGTATGGTCTGGTTGTCAAGCAGGTTAGTAAACTATCTTCGTTTTATAACTACCTACATCAATTGCAGTACACAAGAAAGAATGTGGCTACGAAAGGCAGAATTATGTAATCAAAAGGCTTTGTAACATGTTTTGGCAGTCATAGGCAATAAATAGTTGGGTTTAAATCTAAAGCCCGGTTTCCACCGCGAGCGGAACGGACCCATTAATGACTTTGTTAAACTCGCAAGCGCAAACTGCATACATAAATGCTCCTTATCATCCGCCACCTGAAGTATCATGAAATCTATTCATCTTATGAAAGTCAGTTCAACATTTATTCGTGACTGAAATTGTTCTGAATGTTAAATTTTTGTTCTAAATATACAACGAAGTCAATAATGGGTCCGTTCCGCTTGCGGTGGAAACCGGGCTTAACAATTGGGAGTAAACCTAGTTGATTTCCCGACTTGATTGTAGGTGTACCAGACATCTATAATAAATTGACTCGAGATTCTATACTGAGAGATATGATTACTAGTTAGCCCAGGTTGGCTGCTCTGCTGCAGTAATAATCTGGGCAAATGCTGTAACTACTTCAAACCCCCCAATTCCCCCTCCTGTAATATATCCAAAGTGTTGAGTACAGTTGCATTTTCCTGTGCATTCTGAGAATTTACCTTTGGTAAAGTATTTGCTGTGTTGATCTTTGGACTATGTGATCTGTTCACTTAGTCCAAACTTTGCAGCAGACACTTTTATACCAAGGTTCTCACAATAATTCCAGTAAATTAGTTCAAAACTTTTTGTAGTAATAACTCCATCGCTGTTTTCTTGAATAGGTCTACGATTCGGGCACCATCTTCGCCCCAGCCATCTTGGACATCAAGCCCGAGGACCTCCGCGAGAAGTTCTTGGCTGGTGTGGCCAACGTTGCCGCGCTGTCTTTGGCCATCGGCTACCCGACTGTGGCTTCCGCGCCCCACTCCATCGCCAATGGATTCAAGAACTTGCTCGCCATCGCCGCCGTCACCGAGGTTGAGTTCAAGGAGGCTACAACCATCAAAGAGTTCATCAAGGTAAATAGATGTCTATGATCACTAATAGTTTCGTGTTGACAAATTAACTGAATACATAGGAGCAGTACATCAATTGGCTATTTTGTATCTGCAAGCCTGGTGAGTTTGATATTTGTACTGTTACAAATGACAAGCTCATTTCTGTTCAGTAATCCCCACTGCTTCAAATATTGTTGCTGTGTTTGTCTGTCCTAATACCTGAGTACGTAATATTAGTTCTCTGGCTTCGCTTTCAGACAACATTAAAGTCTTCAAATTTATCCTAGTGTGATGGTTCAAAAAGAGAATATTGCACTGGCATTTTGAAGAAACAACCTCTTTTCAAGA
Organism: Ceramica pisi; assembly: GCA_963859965.1. Classification (NCBI taxonomy): domain Eukaryota; kingdom Metazoa; phylum Arthropoda; class Insecta; order Lepidoptera; family Noctuidae; genus Ceramica; species Ceramica pisi. The sequence continues at coordinate 5,828,779 of OY982530.1, forward strand.
ACAAATTTAAGCTAATTTTTATTTCTACAAAATCCTAAACGAATTTCCTTTGATTCTCAGGACCCCAGCAAGTTCGCTGCTGTTGCCGCCCCAGCTGCCGCTGCCGCCGCCGCCCCGGCTGCCGCTAAGGCTGAGGAAAAGAAGGAGGAGAAGGAAGATTCAGAGAGCGACGACGACATGGGCTTCGGTCTCTTTGACTAAGCCCTCACGTGAGGCCGAGGCTACCCGTACGAGACCGATAGGCGTGTAGGAATTGTGCGATAAGTCGAAGCCTCTCCGTCGAGCCCCGTGGCTGCAACCAAGTGTGGGGACGGTCAACGCCGCCGGGTTTGGACACCCATATGGCGGCCGACATGTCTTACATTTTGTGTTTGTAATAAATGCCACCTGATATATTTTCGATTTTCATTTCGCTTCCCTGACGTTTAGGCACAATTCACTGGCGCAGAGTCGAAGCGTCGCGAAAATATTTCGCCCCGTTGACGCGCGTTTACGCCCTCCACGCGTTTACCACTCAGTTCGGCACTGTGCTTCGTGTCCTGTCGGCGCCGGCTGACGCTCGTCTGCGCGCAGGCCGCGCAGTGACACGCGAACCCGAGTTACCTTTTGTAGGCGAAGATACGCGCGCGTCGCCGAGCCGTTTCAAATTTTCGCCACACAAATTCATGTATGAATCGAGAAATAGAGATGAATCGCTAAATCCGGCTCCGCTATCAGTACCGACTCTGCTTATCGGCTCTTCGACTCCTTTGAATCCCTCAAACCAAATCTCTCCGGACTCCCTTGTTTCAAATACAAATCACTTTGTCACTCAAGTGAAGCTCGATATCGAATTTTAGTTATTTACAGAATAGACTAGCTGGTTGGTTCTTCGGATCATTGAATACACAAAAGTATTATTTTATTTTGGGCTTGTTGTTTTTATGGTTACGTACCTAAAAGGTAAAAACGGGACCCTATTACTAAACCTCCGCTGTCTGTCTGTCACCAGGCTGTATCTCATAAACCGTCATAACTAGAAAGCTGAAATTTTCACAGATTGTGTATTTCTATTGCCGCTATAACAACAAGTAATAAAAATTAAGGCTCATGGTACGGAACCCTTCGTACTGCAAGTCCGACTCGTACTTAGCCGGATTTTTAAAATGCGACGTGCAATTTTTCTATTATTATAGATTAGTCAATAACAGGTAGGTAATCAATTTTATTGTAACGTAATTACTACATAATCTATACTAATAATAATATAAATCTGAAGAGTTTTTGTTTGAACGCGCTAATCTCAGGAACGACTGATTTGAATAATTCTTTCAGTGTTAGATAGCCCATTTAAAGAGGAAGGCTATATATCATCACGCTAAGACAAAAAGGAGCGGAGCATTAATGGAAAATAAGACGCAGACGAAGTTGCGCGGGTCAGCTAGTGATATACAAGTTCATTTTGGCTATTTTATAAACCGAACCGGTCATTCATTCGGCTCCGCTTACGGATTCGAATCATTTAAATAGAAAGTCCGGATTTACTCATCTCTAGTTTCTATAGTGTTTTTCTAGTGTGCGTTCGCGCAGCGGAATGTTGAATTTAAAGATTTTAATTATGCAGATATTTAGTGTATGACGTCGTATTGTGTATGGTATAAAAAAATTGTGCACGCAGCCATTGTGGAGAAATTCACCAAAAACATATTCCGCTGGGCGAACGTTGTCCTGGCGGAACTTTTTTTAATCCATAGACTTTAGAAGAAAAGAGATGTGTCCAAAAATTTGTGTGTAATTGTGTATGTATGAATAAAATTAGTGTATGCCTAAACTTCAGAGAAATTCAAGTTTCCGCTACGCTAACGTTTGGCCATTAGCTAGTTTTCATATAAAGCGCTTACATAGAGAGCTGTAGATTTTTACATACGTTGTTTTGAATTTGTTTATATTTGTTTTAAAAAACAGATTTAGAAAAAATCGTAGGGCTTAAAAGATAAAAACATAAACGTAAAATACGGTTATTAGGTCTTAGTTCTTAAAGTATGCACTTTGGGGTCTAGATTTTCACGTTTATACAAACCTTGTAAGTGTTTGCAACATGTTACCAAGTATCAATGTTCCGTTAGTAATTAAAGAGTTATAAGACAATTTACCATGAATAGATCACTGTTTACAAAGCAGTCAAATATCACGACGTTCTAAAGGAATTGCATGGTAAAATGTATGCCAATAATTAGTTTATTCATTCAACTATTCACATGAAAAATTTCATGTCATGTCAAATTTCATTTTGGTGAATTTCTCCACAATGGCTGCGTGCACAATTTTTTTTTTACCATACACAATTATACGACGTCATACACTAAATATCTGCATAATTAAAATATTTAAATTCAACAACATTCCGCTGCGCGAACGCACACGTTTTTCTAAATCTACCCTCAGCGGGGTCACGCCCATAAAGATATCAACCTTGGAGCCGCCACGCCCGCCACTACTAACTTTTTACCGACTTCACAAAAAGGAGGAGGTACTATGTTCGGATGATTGTATGTTTTTTTTTTTGTATGTTTGTTCATCGAATACTCCGCCAATTGTCGACGGATTTTCAAAATTCTTTTTTTGTTCGAAAGTAGATAGTTCTGAGATGGTCCCACTGTCACCAAGTTAGGATCTGATGATGGGATCTTAGAGAAATCGAGGGCAATCCTCTTTATAGGCTTACTTATTATTTTTCGCATATTTTATGAAGTATCTTGTGTAATTGCGTATGCTTGTCACCATCTCAGGTAGCTGGGCTGATGATGGATTACTCGAACAGGCAAGGATTGTTTTAGTAAATTGTTTTGATGTTGATTATGATAGGGCATTTGCCACATTTGGTCTCATGATCATCAAGTCATGACCTGATGCTGCAGAGTACCTAACTCCTCGACAACTAACAGCAGATATATCGTGTTTAGGCTCATTGAAAAGGGCTCGATGTGTGGATAAACATACTGTTAATGAGGAACACCGAAGTACATAGAGACCTAATGCTGAAGCCAGGAGAATCAGAAAAAGTACAAACCTTGAAATTACAGCACCGTAGTCGCGTTTGGGCTCATTTAGGACTAAATTGTAAGTTCAATGCAATGTTGACACAAGTCTGGCCTGATGCTGCTGCCTGGATTAACAGCATCTTGTCTAAAAACTAATAAATACTTTTGCGACTTTTTCTTCTGTATAATTATTAACCGACTTCAAAAAGGAGGAGGTTCTCAATACGGATGTTCGTTTTTTTTTTCTTGTGTTTGTTCGGGCATAACTCCGTCGCTTGCGAACCGATTGAAAACATGATTATTTTGTTGGAAAGGGTATATACTTATCAAATGGTCCCATGATAAGGAAACCAGGATCTGATGACGGCATCCCAGAGAAGTCGAGGGCAACTATCAAAAATCGTATGGGCAACTAGTGCGTTTGTTAATTTTTTCATTAAGTATTAGCACTACAATTTAATAAAGGTCTGGAGTCGATCTGATGATGGAGCCGAAAGACAGTCTAGGGAATCCTCAACGATTTACAGCAGTTACCTTGTGTTTGGGCTTGACTAATTAGCATTGATGAGAACTTTACACCTAGATGGATTTTTTTTTATGTTTGTTACCTCATAATTCCGACAATTGGACGTAGTTATGCTACAACGTTCCAATCCACAAGGTAGTCAAAATTGAGTTTTTGAGCCCAAGCTAGGTATTTTGGATCGTTCTATCTAGTGCTGAAGACACTGACTCTCTTACGACAATAACTATTAAAATAATTAAGCGGTCTAAATGATAAAACGAACCAAAAGATCTAATTATAATCTTATAAAGTGACATTACATTTGGATCATACTGTTTTAATTCGTTTTGGACTGAATGCAATCTAAATAAGGATCCAACCATCTTGAAACGTTTTAAAAATAACTAATTTTAAATCTTAAAAAGTGACATTCCATTTGGATCGTACCATTTTATTTCGTTTTGGACTAAATAAAAAAAAAATAATGATCCAATCAACTTGGAACGTTTTAAAAATAATAATTTTAAATCTTAAAAAGTGACATTTCATTTGGATCGTACTGTTTTAATTCGTTTTGGACTGAATAACATAAAAATAATGATCCATTCATCTTGTAATCTTTTTTTAAATTACTTTTTATTATCTATTTCTTCAAAACATTCCATGTACTCTATAATGTGTACGATAATTGGACGTAGTTATGCTACAACGTTCCAATCCACACGCAGGTCGAACTGAGTAAATCGCGTTTTTATAATTTTGTGGTACGCTTTGTTTTGGTAGCGATTACAACTAAGTAGTGCGTATCACTTAAACTAAATAAATAAACCTTATTTTATTATATACTTGTCATTAAAATATATTAATATTTCTCATACAAATTATGAAAAAAATGTACTTGAAACGTTTTTGAAAAAAGGCTTTTTGTATGGAAGTAGCTTTTAACTTAATTTGCAAAAACGATCCAATATCTGAAAACTGGTATATTTTGGTAGTTAATATATATTTTTTCTAAAACATAAGTATAACAATGAAACAACATTATTAAAAAAATATTTATTAAGAAATTGTTGATCAAAGCATGGAAAATTATCACAATTTATTCATCATCCAGATCGAAATCCAGCTCCTTACCAAATCCATCGACATCGTCAATGGCGTCATTTGACGCTTTCAATGTTTTATAAAAACTAAGGCAATCTGCTGGAATAAACTTGTAAACAGATAGTAAATCAGTCAATTTAGCTGGAGCAATGGGTTTCCCGTTAGGCCATAACTGTTTCAGATCAGATCTATGTATAGTCGAAATCTCTCCTTTTGTCGTTTTTTTAATGTTAAGTTCGTTATAATCCTCATCAAGGGACGTTTTCATAAAAATAGAATATAATCTAGCTTTTTCAATCTTGTATCTCCTTTGCCAGCAACCAGTTTAGTTTACTTTTATCTGTAAAGTTTCTTACGATTTACTATGTTTTTCTCAATATCTTCAGTGCCATAAAGGTCATTTTTGTCCATTCTATATACTTGAAATGATTTTTTTTTTCTAGCATTTTTCATAATTTCTATATATTCGCCAGCTGTATAGACACGTTGGTACTTTTTAAGCGCAGTTTAAATTTTTGAAAAATCGGTATCGTCTGGCAAAAAGCTAAGCCCTGACTCAAGATACCGAAAAGTTATCGTTTTTAATGTAGAATGGGAGTCTAAGATAACCTTCAACATTAAAACAATTTTTATGTTTCGGTTCTGTCCACCGCAACTATCACTCCATAGTATGAGATGTTTTTTTATTAGGAGGTAGTTTATGGTGTATATAGAATGGACAAAAATGACTTTTATAGCACTGAAGATATTGAGAAAAACATAGTAAATCGTAAGAAATTTATAGATAAAAGTAAACTAAACTGGTTGCTGGCAAAGGAGATAAAGATTGAAAAAGCTAGATTATATTCTATTTTTATGAAAACGTCCCTTGATGAGGATTATAACGAACTTAACATTAAAAAAACGACAAAAGGAGAGATTTCGACTATACATAGATCTGATCTGAAACAGTTATGGCCTAACGGGAAACCCATTGCTCCAGCTAAATTGACTGATTTACGATCTGTTTACAAGTTTATTCCAGCAGATTGCCTTAGTTTTTACAAAACATTGAAAGCGACAAATGACGCCATTGACGATGTCGATGGATTTGGTAAGAAGCTGGATTTCGATCTGGATGATGAATAAATTGTGATAATTTTCCATGCTTTGATACAACAATTTCTTAATAAATATTTTTTTAATAATGTTGTTTCATTGTTACACTTATGTTTTAGAAAAAAATATATATTAACTACCAAAATATACCAGTTTTCAGATATTGGATCGTTTTTGCAAATTAAGTTAAAAGCTACTTCCATACAAAAAGCCTTTTTTCAAAAACGTTTCAAGTACATTTTTTTCATAATTTGTATGAGAAATATTAATATATTTTAATGACAATTATATAATAAAATAAGGTTTATTTATTTAGTTGAAGTGATACGCACTACTTAGTTGTACTTGCTACCAAAAAAAAGCGTACCACAAAATTATAAAAACGCGATTTACTCAGTTCGACCTGCGTGTGGATTGGAACGTTGTAGCATAACTACGTCCAATTATGAACCGATTTGAAAAAATCTTGTTTTATCTGAAAGGATAGGTATACTTGCAGATTGGTCCCATTTAAATTTTATCGAAATCGGTTACGAACTTTGGATTTTAAATCGAAATAGCTGGAATTCGTTACTTGGATGATTGTTTTATGTCATCCAAGTTTTCTGCGATTTTGCAGTGGTTTTGTTAGGCCTGTATGGGGTACCACTAAAAAGTGAAAAATAAAAAACTTTTTACAAAAAAATACAACCGACTTCCAAAAAAAAAAACACTAACAAAGTAAAAAATAACTTTAATTTCGGAAGTCGGTGTTTTTGATAGTTTCTTCGTATTTTGACACCGACTTCCGAAATTAAAGTTATTTTTTACTTTGTACTTAGTGTTTTTTTTTTGGAAGTCGGTCATTTTTTGTTTTTCATGCAATAAATAACACGAATAAAAAATACATCAAGTTTATTCTTACACTGGTTACATGCAATATCTACAAACGTACAATACTACAGAACCATCGGACTGCTTTGCCTTGAAAACACGAGACATCTTTAGTTCACAGCACAATTTTTCATATTCGGTCCTTTACAATATTAGTACCCACGAATCTTTTGAGCTCGACATGGGTAAGAGTCCGCAAATTATGGCATCACACCTGTATTCAACTCTGAAGCTCATACAATAAAAAAACATATTCAAATTAGGCTGCATAATTTGGAAAGTGACCCGCTAAGAGCTATGGCTTTAGAGAGGGATGCCTTATGGCCCTATGGATCATAAGGCAACCCTCTCTGCCAAAGACTATTAAACCACTTGACTGCGCATACAGTGCCCCGACGCACGAAAACTATTAGTGTTTTTGCTCAGATGTTAGGCAGCGGCACTAGGAACCATTTTAGTTATGATCAATTGTTAGACCTGTGGGCATGCTAAGTTTTTACAAATCGTTTTAATTTTTATGCAATTTATAACGCATAAAAATGCCTTCATACCCGGTGAATTTGTGTGGGAAACATTCCAAGACCTTTTGTTACAAAAATGATGGCATAACTTTTCATCGGAGAGTAAAGACTACGCAAAATATTGTTGATTTGAATCAGATGATGAGCCACTGCAGGGGTCTATATAAAATGGTGGTTAGGTGAACGAGCACACTGTGAGAAGCGCGCGTTGATGTCTTTTGGAAAAGTCTCTTTCTTTCATTAGGAAATACTTATATTTTTATCCCTTTCTTCCCCTTTGTATTTTTATCGTAAAAATCTGTGCTGTTACGTTTAATGATTGAAGTCGATTTATCGATGATCATAAAATTACAACTAATACAATTTTTAATCAATTCACATATTTACATTATACACGTAACTACTTTTAAACGACTTTAAAAATAGGAGGAAGGTCTCAGATTTTTCATCTGTGTGTTTGACATACATGTTTTCATTTTAGATTTTCGAAGATTTCAGAATTAAAATAAAAGTGGAAAGGTAAGGTAATAGGGAAACTTTGTTTAAAAAAGATATAGCGCTGTTTGTTTGGATTGAGAATTTTTATAATGTTAAAATCCCTTTTATCGATATCGACTATTTTCCTTTAATCAAGTAGTGCCACCACTAACCATAGGCTACCTTTGCAACTTGACTTTGAACGGACTAATTGCAGCCGCGCGTTGTTCCTCGTCCCCCGGCCCGCTGTAGTGAGACGCGTACCTACTTAGAAGAAATCGGCCTATACGCTCTCTAGTGGTTATATACTCTATGCTCGCTACATGTGCGTTCTTAGAACGTAGGTCTGTATCCGCTAGGTTATTTGTGTTCTGTGGTCTGTATACTATAACGCGTTGCGAACATTAATTTTACACTCGCCTCGTCCTGCAAGTAGCTAGGACGTCTAGGTACGCCTTCGCAACTGATATTGGTTGATGCTCAACCAATACCACAGCGAAGGCACCTTCTAGTCCTAGATCTTTATTTTTAAAACATAATTATCAGCGAAGCTATAAATAAATTTTTCACATCGCCAAGTTTTTGAGCATGAAAAATAATTATAATAAATTGTACCCAAACTTGGGCCATACGTCGTGTAGGTTACTTAATTCACATCTATTAATTAATAATCTCAGCGTATAGTATAATTAATAGAGTAGGGTTTACATTGATAATTTTATGATGTAAGAATTGTGACATGTAATACAGCTTTGTTTAAAATCTAACACTAATATATTAATACGTAACAGATTCCCATAACATATTTGCATCCTATAACTATTGATATTTTGTTACGGTTAATGATTCAGTTCCAATTTCAAAAATGCTGTTTTGTGACAGTGATATGCTGTTTTTCAACAATCCGAAACTAACAGATATGCTTGCTTTAGTCGTAAATGCAGATAAATATAGCTTTGAAATGCAGCTATATTTATTTTAGCTATATGAGAAATATCTTTGGACGTATGAAAATAGGATGGTCTGATAGAAAGCCGTCAATTGTTTTAAATAGATTTTCAACATTATTTCGCAAACAGATTAGGTTCAAGGTTGCTTGGGAAAATTTGAGTTTCGAGTACCTTGATGTGCTGGTGTATACTTATTGTACTGGTATAAGTACATAAAAATGTAGGCCATCCTTAAACCGAAGTTACATAATTAAACTATACTTACATAAAGAAGAAGTAGCAACACTGGGTCACTTCCGACAGCAAAAATAAATATAAAAATAAAATCGCATACACTTCCGGTGATCATCCTTACTGGCTAACACATTAAAAATTTGCTCTAAATATTAATTCAGGAGCAGAATACCTCTAATATACTAAATAAACCTTAGAATACAGACAAGTATTTAGTCAGAAATACTAACTTGCGATTGTTTAATAATAGTTAGAACAGACAGAGAGGGGGAGAGATTAGGTTAACAATAACATATTTATTTTGTAAAATAAATTACAGGCCATACACCAGTGAACGCAAATGTTTTATTTGCGTTCACTGCCATACACACGGACGGGTATATAAGAATGGCCCGGCCTCACTCATGAAGTTAAAACCGTACATTGGTCCGCGAACCAAAAAGGTTACTATTATTGTTTCGCTTTCGTACACTTTCCTTGTAATGACAAAGGAAATGAATTTAGTTTGTCACAGATATTAATTTGTTTAGTCTTTCATCATCATCATTACAGCCGAAAGACTTCCACTGCTGGACATAGGTCTCCCCAAGTGTCGCAACAACCGGTCCTGTGCGTCTCGCATCCATCGTCTACCCACGACCTTCACCAGGTCATCGGTTCAACTTGTGGGAGACCTTCCAACGTTGCGTCTTCCGGTACGCGGTCACCACTCTAGAACTTTTTGGGCACTTCGACCATCTGTTCTACAAGCAATGAGCCCAGCCCACTGCCAGTTTAGTTTCGCGAACCTTCGCCAAACTATAGTGGCATCCGCGTGGGTTTAATCTTTAGTCATCTTTATTCCACCTTTTTGTGGTCGTTTGAGAACTCGGGGAGGCCTATCTGCAGTGAGAGTGAGACACTACGGGAATATAATAAAAACCCCACTGCCGTATCTCTATGTTGAAGTCATGGTAAAAAAAAAAAACAAAATAATAATAAAAATGGAGTAGTAGGTATTTAATACTGCGCCTGAAAGGATATTTGGAGCAATTTCTAAGTATGGTAGCTATAGTTTACGCCAGATAAACGTGGAATAAAGTATATTGACCCACATACATTTATTGACTTTCCTAAGATCAAAATCAGAAATAATGACATAAAGCTGTCCTGAATCGACTTCAATCGTGATCCTTTACGTTCTCTAGTAATGAAAAACAGTTCTTAATTTATTGTTCTAGTACCTATCTACGAAGAGATATTAGGGAATGGTCAATGTACTTTATTCCACGTTTATCTGGCGTAAACTATAGTAAGAATGACAATCGGAGGTATGCAATTTATTAATACTCATTTTTATCTATTTTTGAGATTTTTTTCCCAGCTGTTGGATTAATTGTTGTTGGTGGGTTAATTTTCTATGGAAGCTGCAACTTCTGGTGAATGCTCCAACCAGCCCGCGAAATTCAAAATTTCTTTCGTTTTTTGCAATCTGCAGGCCAGTGCTAGGTTGTATGTTGATTAAAATATTATTCGCGGCTGTAAGACGTATGTAGTTACAGAATTATAATCATCAAAATCACCAATACAACCCTCCAAGTATATAAAGGCGTAGGAACAAAAAAAAAACAGAAAAAGTAATTCCTAGAGCTTTATGAACTTAAGAGCGTTGTATTGATGATTTTGATGGTTATAATTCTGTAACTACATATTTATGTCTTACAGCCACCAATAATATTTTAATCAACATACAACCTAGCACTGGTGCGCTACGCTGATGACATAACCATGATAATAAACGGAAAACATGAGAACACACTATGTAATCTCATGCGCCAAGCCTTGAAAATAGTAGAGGATTGGTGCAGAGAATATGAACTGGCAGTGAACCCCACCAAGACTGAACTAGTTCTCTTCACCAAAAAGAGGAAGTTGTTACCACTAACATTACCACACTTCTTCGGAACCACCCTAAGCCTCTCAACTGAAACCAAATACCTGGGAGTCTATTTGGACAAGCAGTTGAACTGGGCAAAGCACACTGAATTCACCACCACAAAAGCCAGTATTTGCATGTGGCAATGCAAACGCATGCTAGGTAGGAACTGGGGGATTAGCCCCAGTATCACCTACTGGCTATACACCACGGTTATTAGACCAATAATCACATATGGCTCTCTAGTCTGGTGGCCCAGGACCGACTTGAGCACGGCACAAAAAGACCTTGAAAAACTGCAACGTCTTGCCTGTGTGGCAATCACTAGCAGTATGAAAACAGCACCCACTGCGGCCCTGCAGGCCATGCTGGGACTACCACCACTGCACCTTATCGTGCGAGAGGTGGCGGCCCTAGCGGTCTTCAGGCTCAGCGCATCTGGAACCTTAGGTACAGACTCTAGAATAAAGCACACGCGCATCATGGAAGACGCTGTTAAACGACAACCCATGATGACATCACCCAACGACAGAGCTCAAAAAACGCACCACTTTAAGAAACATTACAACATAGTCCTAGCAGAGGAATTGGACGACCACTCAGGTCCCAATGAGCTAAGAATCTATACTGACGGATCAAAGACAAGCACTGGTACGGGAGTTGGAATTTACTCCAATGACCTCAACATTAAAATATCCAGATCGCTAGGTAAGCTCAACACCGTCTACCAGGCGGAATGCGTGGGCATTATCCTGGCAGTTCATGCCATAGAGGCCAGGGAAGTCACGGACACCCACATCCGGATACTTTCCGACAGTGCCTCAGTCCTCCAATCCCTGAAGAAAAACTATACTACCTCGAAACTCATACAAAAATGCCACAATGCACTCGAACACGTCACGGTGGCCAACCGCAACACCGTGACGCTGCAGTGGATAAAGGGGCACAGCGGATCACTGGGAAATGACGCGGCCGATGAACTGGCCAGGAGGGGATCTGGTGCTGTGGCTGTTGGACCCGAACCCATAGTACCACTCCCCTTCGTCCAACTACTGCTTCGCACATGGCTGCGTGAACACACCCACAAACAAGCGGAACGCTGGTGGGCCTTGGCACCAGGCTGCAGGCAGTCCAAGGAAGCCAAGCACATCACCGGTCACTGCTCATTAAATAAACACTTGCATACGATAGGCATAACGAAAAGCCCTCTATGCAGAGCATGCATGGATGCAACGGTACCGCACGTAGGTACTCCTCGAGGGCGTCGCCGAAATACGGAAGCAAACTATAGGGTCACCAAACTTGCTCACAGATATCCTGAACACGCCGAGAAAACTTATCTGTTTCTGGAGGGAGGTTGGGTGTTTGGAGTGACGGCCGCCATGGCTCACGTACAATGGTCCAACGTCAGGACTAAGTGCGGAAACCAAAACCCCCCTAATAGAATAGAATAGAAACCTAAGACTGGTCTGCAAATTGCAAAAAACGTAAGAAAATTTGAATTTTGCGGGCTGGCATTCAAATTTCAGGGGACAGTATACAGATTACAGCAAACATTTACAATTTAGTTTTAACAACTTACTAGAATGTATAAGCATGCTACTTGTGACTACAATATTGTCTATATGAAATAGTTTCTTATTTGAATTTATAATTATATATTTAATAGTTAAAAAGATAAGCTCCAAACATTTATCTAATTATCACGTTTTTCTCAAATAAAATGCTAGATTATAAATGACTCGTAAAATAGACAGTGTTTTTTGTACAACTCAACATTCTTATATCTAACAATAACTCCCTTAAAAATAATAGTAGTATCAATAATTGAGATCATAAAATGATTACAAACAACAACAACAATTAATTCTAAGCCGCTTCTACATGCATCATGAATTTAAATGATCCATCAGGAGCTACACAACGCATGATTTGAGCCGTTCTACCGCTAAGCTGAATCCTCGGGTTGGTTACAAATACTATGCCATCCATGAAACAGTTTTTCCTGTTTGTAGAAATTTCTTTTGCATCCTTCATCAGTTCTATTTCGTACCAACACAAGATAGCAGTTGAGTGTCCCTCATGTATTATTGGCACATCCACTACTTTAGTTCTTAGAAAATCATCATCAGTACCTAATATTGCTGGTTCTGATAAAGGAGTGTACTCCAAATGACTGAAGTCAATGCAGAAGTTCTGTGATACCTGGTATGGATTCAAATGCTTTGATATCTTATAATTGCTAACATTCTCATCAAATAATCTATTATTTATATCTAACCAGTTGCTTTCAACAATCTGACCCATAATCTTAACATCAGCAGGCAAAAACAGACCTCCTGAAATGAGATGGTGCTCTCTTAGGTGTTCAGCTGTATCCTTTAATTGTGAATGTATTTCACCACAAATTTCAAAATTATGACAGAAAATGACATGATGCTTCTCATCTTCAAAACTATCCTGTGCCCAATCATCTCCAACTATTATTTTAATACTTGATAAATCTATATCATTTGCTGTGAATACTTTTTCAAAGAAGCATTTGTCACTCTCAGTTCTTGCATAGCATATCAGTGATTTAGCACCCCTTTTGAGAAGGAGTAGCCCCAACATGGGGAATGGGCACAAATCCACCATGGTTATTTGAGACATTTCAGCCATTTGCCCCAGGTAGACACAAGCAGTGCCAATGCATCCAGATATTGCATTCAAAAACTCAGTATCATTTAGGAATCTGAGAGTTTCTGGAGAGATTCTGGTGATGGCATCATCTTTGTACATTGTCAATTTGCCACCATTTAGAGAAAAATACATGGGAATGATGTCATTTGCTTCCACTTTAACGGGTATCTTATCAAAGAAGATAGCCTGTTGCCATGCATTGGCTCTCTGATCAGATCTTGGATCAGTGGTTATAGTAACATTATCTGTCAAATACAGATTGAAAAAGCCAATCACAGTGTTAATCTCACCACTTTCTGAAGCTACAGCCTCAACTTCGTAATGGTCCTTCTCAATTAGATTCTTTAATTCTAGGTAACTGTTGAAGTCAACTTGCATGAGGGACTTTGGCTCTGTCATATATTTTATATCATCACCATACAGGTGAACATCTTCACAATCATATGTCTCATCAAATGTCAATACATGAACATTAAGAGTTGGTATCTTTAAAAGTGATTTAATGGATGAACACAACTGGTACCTTCCATTCAGAAAGTCACATTTGGCACCAATGATAAAGAACTCTGCCTTATTGGGAATTACTCTACCAACATCACTTATCATATTCTCCCATGCATGAATTAGAGATTGGAGAACATGTTCCCCAAAAAGTCCTGCATCAAACATCTCAGTTAAGAGGAGAGAACGCTTGCCACCAATTTCCTTAAGCTCTATTTCAGTTGATAACTTATTAATAATAATAAGATGTTCACAGCTATTTTCCTGGGTAATCGCACGAGCCATTTCACTCATAACTTTGGAGCCATCGCAAGCAGTGATAATCCTAGGAGCACATTCATTGGCATATAAGGACAACAATCCAGTGCCAGTCCCAAGGTCAAGAACTGTATCTTTATGAGGAATGAGGGTGTGACGAATTGCGTTGCGGTAGGCCTCATTACGGATTTTATCATTTAACATTCTGAAGTGCCAGCGTTCAACAAGCAGGTTTTTGAGCGAGTTAAAATTTTTCTCAGCATCGAGGTAAGTACAATCTATTTCGACTGCCTGCTCAAAGTAGTTCCATGCTTTAGCATAAAATCCATTTTTAAAGAGAAACTTTCCCATGTCGTTTAAATAACAGATATTGGTAGGGAACACTGACAAGGCTCGCGAGTAGTTAAAATATATTTCTTCCATCTTCTCCTCGGCCAAAAGAGATTCATTCAATTGATTCATTACCTCACGAAATTCAGGTTCGTATAACGTTCTCAAATCTGTACTTTTTTCGAAAGCCATATGATAATGATCGAAGGCTTGAGAGTAGCGTCTACTTACCGAGTACTGCCTAGCAATTTTCAGGCATTCTCGGGCTACAGCTTCTTCCATTTTTGTTAATTAAATCTTTCACATAAGATATAAACTGGGTAAAACTTAATTTGAACTTACAGCCTGCTGCTGCGTGTATAGTGCACTACTTTCACTGTTGCAAATTATTTTTGCATAGAATATTTTGATCATCATGAGTATCACTTTTTATACTGGTTCTATTTTGGCAAAAAAACACTAGAAGCATTTTGCAAAATTACAATAATTTCAGACCAATATATTACTACAGGTACTCTTTTCAGAAAAACACACAGACTACATAGAGATACTACGTATGAAAAACATCTTATAATATGTTTTATTTATGTCTGTAATATGTTTCATTTATGTCTGTCCACAGACTACATAGAGATACACAGACTACATAGAGATACTACGTATCAGACGACCCACTCCCATAGAAAAAAAGTGGTAAGTAGAGGTTGTCAAAAGTTGGAAGGTTCGAACATGACAGTTTGTTTTTTTTTTAATTTACGTGTTGAGTTTTAGGCAAAGGCCCACACATAAAGCCTCAATTACCCCGTTGTACTGTTTGTAGATCTAATTCAGACCTCAATTTTTTTTGCTGGTAGCAGCAAAACATGTTCATGAAATATCTAAGAGGGAACTACTGAGAAATATGTAAATAAAACACAACAAATACTTATTTAGATTTTTATTTAGTTTTAAATTTTTAACGAATGCTTTAGATTGCATTCTCGGAAGAGATTTACCGATTAGTCGGGATACATCTGTGCCTTTCATAATTTTATGTATCGTACAACACCAGTTAAAAATTACTAAATTTACCCCATGCTCAATGAATTTTCTATTTCTTTTTTATGAGTTTCACAAAAAAGGAAGTCGAATGGGTACTTAGACATAATTTTGCTTTTAATTCTTTTTGAAATATTATTTTTCGCTGGACAATGCTCTAAGTACTCATTTGCTTCCTCTGTGACTACTCCGAACGCTCTCACTGCATTTTCAGAAGGGTAGTCAATCTCATTTTTTTGTTGGTATTAAACTCTTTTTTTTTGCACCCAATTATGTACAGCACTGACCTCGCGCGTAGTTAGATCGGCAACGCAATCGCCACATTTTATTTTTGAAAAAATTTCCTTGTGACCCACCCTGCTGTGTATGCTCTTGCATGAACATTGAGGCGTTCTTGAGCAACAGATCGCGGCACCGTTCCTGACGTATGGGGTTCTACATTAATTTCACTCAGATTTTTTGGAAGGTACAAATAGCTGTGGGATCATGTTCACAATTAAAAGTATCTGAGTGAAATTTTATAAATCTCGTTATTAGATATGAAGGTGTTGACAAAGGTGAGGCAATTCGGGTTATTATTTCTGCAATTATACGCCCGCACTTGTCCAAAAAAGTATTCCATTGGATCAGAGGTGAAATAGTACGGGCGCATTAATTTAACATTTTTCTTTTGGAGGAATTGCCACAGCCATAACTTTATAGAATTACAATCCAATTTTTTAATGAAGGCACAGTTGTCTCCCTACCTTTGACGTCCACAAAACGTATTTCTTTTAATTTTTTAATGGATTCTTGCCAAAATCTTTGGTGCGGTGACCCTGTTGTACAAGCTGCGCGTAAGGGTTTCCCTCTTGCCGTCTTACTATATAAACTCGCACCATTCACTGAGTCGAACAGGTTGTCAAAAAATGATCTTGTTTCAGCAGTGTTTTCGAGGGTGGACCTAACTCTTCTCCCATCAGCATATTGAGCTGGAACAATTGAGACTTAAATTAAAATTGGTATACCATAGTAAATTAATAAACAAAATTGATTTGAGTTTAAGTTCAAGATTCAGAAAAATATATAAGAAATTTTAGACTGGTATAAAGAAATAATCAAAATGGCTTGATTTTATTATTATTACTAGCTGAACTGGCAAACTTTGTTTTGCCAAATAAATAAAACAAAATAGCCAACAACCTATTCTCTGACCTAATAAATATACACAAAAAAAAAATATACATTAGTCAAGGCGTTTTGGAGGAGTTCGATAACAAACACTGTGACACGATAGTTTTATAAATTAGAAGATTAGATTATAAACAAATATTAAAGGGAATGCCAACCAATGTATGTATTTTAGGCACTGTTGGTCATAGTTAGTTAATTTTTCATCAATTTAATTATTATTATGAAAGTAAACTCCTAAATAAACATTTTAAACATCAAGCAAGCAAGATTTTTGACATACTATTTTTTAAAGTATAATGTTAACATGGGTAACTTGTACTGATTCAGACAGGATGCATAAAAGGAATAAAAATATTTGAATTTGATACATACCAATAATACCCAATTCATTGTCTTTGTTTGTTGTACCAGAAACACTTGATATAACATCATCATTATACCTCGCTATCTACGATGTTGAAGGCATTGTTAATGACTGATCTGTAAATATATTACATCAATTAGAACTATGCACAAATATCGATAGGGAATTGAAACTAAGGACCATAAGTACCGTAAGTACATACCTGTTACATTCCCATTGTTTTCTGTATTGAAAATTGACTACAATTCAACTGAATAGTTGTATTTTCTGATGACAAGGGCACTGGAAGTGAGTTATCTGAAATAAAGTTCATTTTATTTTTTTATTGGTTTGGTAAAAAAAAAATACTTTAGTTTCATTATAATAATCAATATGTTCACAGGAATTTATTTTAAACTTTGAATAGTTTATGAAAATAACAGTCTTACCAGGGAGACGGGCATAATAGTATGGTCATCATGTTTCCTTTTCCGAGAATAATATTGTGATCATGATTCTGATATACTTCTGAAAAAAGAAATGCATAGGTACATGAGTTTTCTATATTATGTTTACCATTATGCGCTTATGCGCTATAACTTGGGTAAGTGGGTCGTCTCAGGTTGAGTGGGTTATTATGGAATTTACTTATTTTACATGATCAGCAGATATTTATTTAATACGTACTAACCTTGCTCAACTTTTATGGGTATTCCAGAAGCAATTTCACCGGCCGAGAACAATGATGGATAAGAACCAACTAGCCGATGCTTCTCACTGATGAACCTTTTTTCAAAGTGTTTCTGGCTCACACATAGTTTTTGAAGTGCTTGCGCGCTTAAGCTGCGCAAATAATCACTATTAATGCTCAGAACCCACATGTCCTTCCGTTTAGTACCACAATTTTCGATTCAACACTTTGTTGTACACCTTGTACTACCAATGCAAAATATAACATCACTGTAAACAGTAGTTTAAAATCACTGAGAGGATAAGTAAGGAAAATAATCTAATATGAAATTAAACTAATATGGTGGCAACAGAAAAGTTCTAATTTTGACAGTGACATTTGTCAATTATATCTATGGATTTGGCAACGGGCGTTAGCGGGGTGAAGAATGACAGAAGGGGGCGAGGCGATCTGTTATGTTCAAAACTTCCAACCATAGAGTATACGGTTGAAATTTTTTGTTCTAAGTTTGCGTGCCGTGTGTCTGTCAGAGTCAGACTCACAGACTACATAGAGATACAGTGTTGCCAGATGATGATCTAGCATTCTCCCCAAATCTCACCCGAAATCCCTCCAAAATATTAGTGTTTTGAGAAAAAACCCCCAGTTATTTATTTATTTAAAAAAAAAAATTATAATAATAATAATTCAGCAATTGCTTCCATGACTGGATCAGCATCTCCACTTGCGTCGTCTGCAGTTCCATTTTTGCAGTAAAACATTTAAACTTACAATTAGTATATTCATATCTATTTGATACATTACATACTTCATACATGATTTTGAATTGAATCGTTGGTCCAAGTGAACATTGCCTTTTCATATGGTCAAATACAGAAAATAATTTCAATCAGTTACAATGACGCGCTGTATTGCCTCTAAATGCTCTGAAATTGGAACGCATCAAATACCGAAGGATATAAAAATACGAAGGCTTTGGTTTTAAGGTTTTCTTTCAGTTCCTTGACTCGCCAGTTGGAAACACGATGTATAATTATGTGCTCCACTTATTTTAATTGTTTTACAGCTGCCTTTAAGTTACAAAGTAGGTAAAGAAACACAACATAAAAAATAACAAGGGAACAAACTATGCTAGCGCCATCTGCTTTCAGCTTGCACCGGCCAACCCCATTGATCGTTGATGTGTCAGAAGCTAATAAAAATATGGTTGCATTTTTTCATTTTATTTTTTCTTACATTTCTATGTATTTTTTATGCAAAAATATTCAATGTACAGACACGGCCAGTCTGCGATTTTTAGGGTTCCGTAGCCAAATGGCAAAAACAGAACTCTTATAGATTCATCATGTCTGGCCGTCCGTAAGTCACAGCCACTTTTCTCCGAAACTACAAGACTATGCTGTTGAAATTTGGTAAATAGATGTATTCTGTGAACCGCATAAAGATTTTCACACAAAAATAGAAAAATAACAATAAATTTTGGGGGTCCCGTCCCCATACTAAGAACTGATTTTTTTTTTTTTTTTATCAATCCCATACGTGTGGGGTATCTATGGATAGGTCTTCAAAAATGATATTGAGGTTTCTAATATAATTTTTTTCTAAACTGAATAGTTTGCGAGAGAGACACTTCCAAAGTGGTAAAATGTGTCCCCCCCCCCATGTTACTTCTAAAATAAGAGAATGATTCTGAGATGACTTCGTGTGTCTTAGTGTTTCTATATGTATTAGTTTATTTTTATATTTTGTTGTAAATGTGTATTTTATTTTGTATGGGCTACTGTTGCCTGAAATAAAGGAATAATAATAATAATTAAACTAAATATGATGTATATTACCAAAAATAATATATAGGTAATGTATATTACCATGTAAACTACCAGCGAAAATTGGTTTGAACGAGATCTAGTAATTAGTTTTTTTTTTATACGTCATAAATCGTATACTACGATATTGGCACGGAACCCTTCGTGCGCGACTCCGACTCGCACTTGGCCAGTTTTTATATGTAAAGATAGCTCTGTATAGTCTGATCTGTGTGTTAACACTTTACAATCCAGTTATTTTTGCACACAATTTTAAGTAGTACAACAACATTTAAAACTACTGATATTCTTTATAATACTTATCTAAACCTTCGCAGTTTAGATAAGTCTACAAAACGACACACAGTACAGTCGCCTTTTACGACTCCCTTATTTTCCTTCTGATCGATAATGAACTGTAATTGATACAAGTTCTTACAAGGAAAAGAATCAAATTAATAAATAGGTAGGTACTTAATTTGATTTACTTGTATTTATCTGCATACAAAATTTCGTAAAAGCTGTAATTTTTTTAACTAGCTTAGAGCTTAGCTAGAGTATATCACAGTATTCCATGGTCCACATACCACTGAAGAGTCTATATCACAATTAAAAACTTTCCTAAAATAATTCAGTGTTGGATACTTGTCTTCTGAAAGTCCCAACTGCCCATATTTGTTAAAGCCTGTAGTCCATACTGTATTATCTTCTAGGAGTATAGCTGAATGCCTGGATCCACAGGCAATATCTTTAGCATTTTGTTCCACAACTGAGTCCTTCTCATCATAAAAATCAAGTAGAGTTGGGATGGAGTAACTTTCTTTGCCTCCTTTATTTTTGATTCCCAATTGGCCAGTGTCGTTCCAGCCCCAAGCATACACATCACCAAACTCACTTAGGGCTAGAGAGTGCCAACCACCAGCACTGATTTTAATGATTTTAATGCCAGCAAGTGCATCTATTTCTGTGGGTAGTTCTTGACTGGTTATATCCCCGTGGCCAAGCTGCAACCTCCTGAAAAAAAATATAGTTTAAGCAGTGCCAGTATTGGTTCTTAATGACACAGTCAAATTGTAATTTTCGTACCTTCCATTACCCCAAGTGTAAACTCTGCCTTCTTCAGTCAATATTATAAAATGTTCATAGCCACACTTGACATCAATTACTATTCCCTTGCAGTTTCTTGTGTCCACATAGCTAGGTAAAATCCCACTATACACATTACCATTTGATGTCAAAAATATACAGGATTCATTGGTTATTCCAGCTTTTATTATACTGTTGTCTATCTTTGGTTTCTTCGTAATGCAGTCATGAGGCTCTTCAACATAAAACTGTAGCTTTTTAATCTCATTGTTCTTTAAATCTATCACCCATAGTTTATTCACGTTCATGCCAATCAGCAGTATTTTATAATCATTACCAATAATGTGCAGTTCAACATTTGGATCAGAACACTCTTCTGATATTGGTATTTTTACAAGTTGCTGTTCTTTTCCATCCCAAGCACCTGTTATATAAAATACCCTGTCTGCCTCAAATATGTTATACGACCAGTTTATTTGCACGAGGTTCGCCTGTGTTAAACCTATTCCTAATTCATGTTTATTCGCTGTAAACTTACAAAATTCATTTAAAACTGCTTCGTCACAAAGCCATTGTCCAAATACATTAGACCCTGTTATGTAATACACCATTTTAATCACCTTATTCAATATTTCCTCATATTTAAACTTCAATGTTTTATTGTTTTTCAAGAAATTAAATTATGAAAGGTCTTTGTTTTGTTGACATAACATCAGCATCACAGATTACACGTACCTATATAGATTATAAATTTAGATTTACTATGACAGTGACAAGGCGTTAGGATTAGGGTGTTGTTAGGTAGGTTGTCAGCTTCATTCCGAAAACCGAAAATTTTCATCCGGCCGAATAGCCGGTCTTTGCTGTGGACTCTTGTAAGTCTGTACCAGTATAATGTACTCTGTGGTCTGTACATTACACTGCGGTACCATTTTCCCTACTATTTATATGTCTGTGCATTTTCCTTCCTACCCATTGTGATGTGACTGGATGTGACCGATTGCATAGAGTACTACTTAAACCACTGAATACCTACCGATTGTCTCATAGACATTTTGATTTTTGACAGACAGTCAGACAGTTATTTTCTAAAAGTTGGCACTAGTTGGCAGTAGAGGTGGACTGTGGAGTAGTCGAAGAGGAGTTTTGTGGATTTGTGTGTGTGTGTGTGTATAATTTTATTTTACGTACCTACTGTGGATTGTGCCGGTTTCAAGGTACGTTATTCTATTATTGTATGTTTTACCGATTTATTTGGTAAAATGTATAGTGGTCAGTTTTGGCGTGTTGTTTGATATCAGGACTGTATACTTTCATAAAGAAATCGTATGTTCCTCAGCTCATTCCACAGATGTGATGTCCTAATGACATGAAGTTTCTTGAGAGCAAATCAATATGGCCCTCAAGCTTGGAAAATGCAGGCTCTGCCTCAAGCTCGGCGACTTTTACTCCATCTTCACGATCGACAATGCTCTACAGCTCGCGGAGATGGCAATGGAATGCGCCCGGGTGAAAGTAAGTCTTAAAAACTTGATTGATCCATTCGGCTCGATTCGATCGAAAATTCGGAAGATTCACGTATCTGATTTCTAACTTATAATGTACAAATTAGGTTACCATTTGTTAACATGACACTATCATGGTGTTGATCTTACTGAAAGTTACATTGTTGTCTCTCTAAAATTGATAGTTTCATTTTCAGTTCAGAAGCTAACTTCTTTCTTCAGTTGCTTCACTTTGTTGCCCTAAAAGTCTATTTGAAATGGCCCTCTGAATAATTAATTAGCAAATTCACAACGAAAAACTAGGTATGAAGTGTAAATATACTTCATCTGAACATATTTATTTACCTAACCAATGCATTATTATAAATGATTGGCACTCCCTGTAGAAAATGAATGAAATAATAGTCAGCTGATTGAAATCTCTAACCACTTTCGTAAATGTAACCAAATACAACTGTTACAAGATTTATGAACATGTATAATTCTCTCTTATTGTTTATTATCTTCAGAACCTAGTTATTAAATACTTTATTCTTTTAGCAAAATATTTAATTTCTTGCCTTTTATTATTTTAGATTAGAATAATGTTTATTTATAAAACTTTTGAAATAATAATACTTTTTTTTAAATTGCTGCTGCTACCTAAACCCCATGTAAAGTTTTTTTTCATTTAAGCTGATTAATTTCTTATGAAACCTGTTGCATTGCATTCCACCTGTATCAATATACCTAATAATAATCCTGCCTGGCTAGGTCGGACCTTGTTCCTGTGATGGGCTACAATTAACAAAAATATTTCAAAGAAATTTAAATCTAGCTGACTCACACTAATTAGTCTGTGTTGCATTTTTATGGATGGTCCACACCTATTGGTTTCAGTGTGATGTTATATAGCCTACAACTTTCCTTGATAATGGGTTATCCAACAATACATAAGTTTTCAATTTGAATTAGTTGTTCCTGAGATTATTATGTTCAACCAAACAAAAAAACTCTTCAGCTTTATAATATTAGTATAGATGTAATCAATATTTGAAAAGAGAATTGATTGATCATTCCTGCCAGTTATATTTTGGTGCAAGGCAACAAGTATTTGTCAGAGAAAGAATTTCATGCCCAAGAATACCTTCATCCAAGTGGAACAGTTTCAAACAAAAACAAAACTACAATACATGTAAACTATGTTGGTTATTTACTACCATGTTTATTTGCCTTTTATTTTGGTTTTGTAAATCTAAATGAAAAAGCTACTGTATTCATGCCAATTTTGTTTAATTTTCTTTTAGCTTTTTGTATGTTTTGCAAATAAGTACCCAAGGACGTCAGAAAATGACATGCATTGGCTGACTAAAACATGCTAGAGCTGGAACATTTGAACAGCTATAAAATAAACTAAAGTATTGTATACCTCTGCTATCTTTTTCGTGTTAATGTTAGTAATACTCTAATAAAATATGGTAGCATAAGACACTATTGATTCCATGGCTCACCAACTAAGCCATAATGTAATTTGTCAGCCCCCGTAAATTAAAAGAACAATACTAAGACAATATGTGTTTGTCTTGATAGGGCCTTACGGACGTAGGCAGGTGTTACTATTTTCCATTCAGAAAAAAGTTTGCATGATCTGAGTGTAAGCCACAGGTTATGCATTGTAGATATACGAGGGCGATGGGCTGCCTGACAAGGTGTGCTCGGAGTGCATACAGAAGCTCAGCAGCGCGCACATCTTCAAGCAGCAGTGCGAGCGCGCCGACCAGGAACTGCGCCGCAACTATGTCCCTCCGCCTGGTAACATGCGCATTTCAGTTGTTCGTTCATGTTTATTCCATAAATCCATATCGGTAATGTTCATTTTATTAATTGAATTTCCAGGATTTAGCATCAGTCCGCCGCCACCCACCAGACAAAGCAGCGATTCCGCCTTTTCTAATCACACCGACACCTCCAACTTGACCAAACCACCGTCTTTCAACGAAGAGAAAGTAACCCCTGCCACCAGGAACCGGAAACGTAGCGCGGACAGCGTCGACAATGCATCCACTGGCGGTGCCTCCAGCGACTACAGGCCCAGCGGCTCCAAGCGCGTCGAGGAACTCAGGCGCACCCACAAGAAACCCAGAAGACTGTCCGGACACGTCTCGCATTTAGATTCTGATTACGAAGACAACAGCGCCTCGTACTTAGCCGAAACAGATTCCGACGAGCCCTTACTTAAAGATAGCTTTAATTGTGAACAATGCCCCAAACGTTTTCAGTCCCAAAGAAGTCTCAATGTACATAAGACGAGAATGCACGACAAAAAAGAAAGTCTTGGCGAAAACGCCGTCGTTGATATACCGGTGCAGACAGAAGACGCCACCGACGTCGAAGACAAACTGAACTGCGACAAGTGTGGCAAGACGTTCAAGTTAAAGATAATGCTGAAACGTCATCATGAGATATGCGGGAAGACAACAAGTCCCGTCAAGATGCCGCAGAAAGAGTTACTCATCTCCTTAGAACCGATAGACGGTATAAAGAACCGGAACATTGTGTGCGAAATGTGTTCTGCCAAGTTCAAGTCTGTCGACAACCTGGCGAAGCATATGAAGGTGGTTCATGCGGCCGTCTTGAAAAGAGAAAAATTTGAGAAACGGGAAAATGGAAAGGTTCCGTGTTTGTACTGCAAGCAGCAGTTCGACGATTACTATGTTCACAGTGCACATTTCAACACGTGTCCGAAAACCGACAAGTCTATGCCATTTGAGTGCCTCATTTGTAAGAAGGTGGTAACAAGAAAGAATAATTATTTGACACATCTTAAGAACTTGCATTTTGAGCCTCGAACCTTGGCGAAGAGTGCAGCGGAGCCTGAGGCGCAGGAGTACCACGAATGTAGGATGTGCTCGAAGAAGCTTCCCTCCCAAGAGCTGCTGATCAAGCATCTAGCGGCGCATATGTCCAACATCGATAACAATGATGCTGGAGCTGACAATGATTCTAGGTACGTATTGACCTTTATTAGAATAAAACTTTAATGATTAAACAAAAAATGGTTTTTATCTTTAATTTGTTGGTTCATATCTTTTCAGGGCAAGCACCATGGACGACGGAGCTTCCATCCAATCAGTGCATAGCCAGTCTTCCAGCGGTATATTTAAATGTTCAATATGTGACAAAGAGTTCAAATACAGGAAGGCTCTTCAAACGCACGAGGCGAGGTGCCATACTGAAGTACCTGTGCAGGTGAAGATAGAACCACCTGACAAAGCGTCGACGAGTCTTCTAAGCGAGGCAGTCTACAGGCAGACTGAGTCCGAATCTAGTCAGGAAGAGGAAGATAATACTTGTGATATCTGCGAGAAAAGGTTCTCCTACCGCCGGGTGCTGCTACACCATAAGAGAACCAAACATAACATGAGCTCAGGACATAAGCGCGCTAAAATCTACCTCAAAGACTGCTCCGTACGCTGCCTCATCTGCGACCTCGACATGAAGGTGGGAGCGATCAATGAACACAATCAAACCCATATATCAAAGAACATGAGGCCCAGGAACCTCTACACCTGCGCAGAATGCGAGGATACCTTCAAGAGCTGTTCTGCTCTTGCGAACCACATAAAACTGATTCACAGACTAAAACAGAAGCGGATCGAAGATACCGTGAACCCGTCGGATTTTTGTGAAGTCGTTGTGACAAAAGCGGAACCCCTGGACTTTATCCAGAGTCACAACGACTTTGGCGAGGTTCCGGGCGAGAGCAAGCCGCTAGTAGACCTGAGCGGCTTCACCTGTCCCATCTGCAATAAGAAAATGCCGACGCTCATATCTTTGAAGAGGCATGTCAACTGGCATACCAATGTAGGAAATAATGTGCAGAAAAAATACGAGTGTAGCGTCTGTAAAGAGGTAAGGACTAACTTCATTATCACTTTATACAAAAAAAATATACGTTTTCTACTAGAAATGAAATATTAACTTATGAATATTCCATCACAGAAACTTGTTGTAATAAGAGGCGAAAACATGTATGTTTGTGTTGTAAATGTATGCATTGCTTTTGGTTGCAGTCGTTCAAGTTCCAGTGCCACTACAAGATCCACATGCGCTCGCACTACCGCGACACGTCGCTGGACCCCGTGCACCTCACGTGCACCATCTGCGGCCGCGTCAGCAAGCACCTCCGCGCGGCGCAGGCGCACATGACCTACCACAAGCAGACGCGCTTCCAGAACAAGGACTACCAGTGCTCCATCTGCGAACGCGTTTTCCAGCACCGCAAGGTGTACCTCTCTCACATGGCCATCCACTACAAGAAGGGCGACAGCGTGCAGAACACCATCGTCGGCGACGCCATGCCCAGCAACGCCGACCGCAGCATCTTCGACGGCACGCATACCTGTCACCTCTGCGGCAAAGTCTGCGATTCAGAAAACTCCCTCAAATGCCATCTCAGCTGGCACAACTCAAAAACCTTCCTTTACGGCGCCCGCCACGAGTGCTCCATTTGCAAAGTGAAGTTCACCAACAAACGGAGACTAGAACTTCACACTCGAGCTCACTTCGAAGACGACAACGGACCCTACAAATGCACCATCTGCGGCAAAGGGTACACCGACGAAGGCTACTTCCAAAGACATGTGAAAGGACACAACTTTGATCATCAGTCCCACAAAAAAAGGATCGACAAAATCAGAAAGGATAAAGTTAAATGTCCAATCTGTTCGCGGTACTACCCCGACCTGGTGAAGCTGATCCGCCACTTGCGGCGCACGCACCCTGAGAGCAAGATGATTAAGAACGACCCCGACGCGCCGCCGCCGCTCTACTACTCCTGCAAGTTGTGCGCCAAAGTGTTTCTAGACGAACGACGACTGCAGTCCCACGAGGAAGCTCATTTAAGAAAGCCAGAGTTCTTTAAATGCAAGTTCTGTGGAAAGAAATACATCTCGTTAAAAAGCCACACAATCCACGTGAAGGGTCACTTGGCGCAGAAACATTACGACAACCCTCTGAAGTGCCCGCACTGCGACGAGACGTTCGTGAAGGGCTACGGGCTGCACCACCACCTGCGCGACGCGCACGCCATCAACGAGAGCTGGATCGCCGAGCGCTCGGAGCAGCCGCTCTCCGGCCCGCTCAAGGACCTGCAGTGCTCCATCTGTATGAAGGTCCTCGCCAGCAAAGGGAACTACGAGCGCCACATCGACTACCACAACTCGTTAAGGTGTAACTACTGCTTTGATTACTTCAGCTCTCTCAGGTTCCTAGAGGGCCATCTTGTGTTCGCGTGCGAAAAGAAAAAGCTTTTAGGCGATACTGAAGTTTACCCCAAGAAAGTGAAATGCAACATATGTTATAAAGCATTCCATGTACAAGTTAAACTGGACTGCCACTTGCGGACGCAGCACGGCATCATAGTCGACAGGGAGCAGAGAACTGGCAAGCAAGAAATTGTCTGCGATTATTGCTTCAAAGTTTTCGAAAACGAGTATGCCCTAACTACTCACAAGATTTACCATCGAACGGTAGGCTTCTACGGGTGTATATATTGCAAGAAGAAGTTTAGCTCGCTGACTGTGTATCGGAAACACAAGAATCACCACATGGCGCAGCTCAATGTAGATAACCCGACGAAATGCGAACATTGTGACGAGACATTCGTCGCTTTCAGGGAAATGATATACCATATGAGGGATGTACACGGAGATGACAAGGAATGGTTCACAGAGCCCAAGGAATCCATAGAGGAGACCTGCCCTATCTGTAACAAATCATTCTACAACCTCCACAAGCATTTGACTTACCATGAAGAAAACAAGTGCAAGAAATGTAGTGAATATTTCTACTCCAGGGCAGACTTCGACAGTCATCTTTGCGCTATTGAAAGCGATGACGAGGGCACGGCATATGTGGGCAACGAGGGCACGTTCCAGTACGAAGAGTGCAGGTTCTGCTTCAAACCGATCACCAAGAAAAGTACCAAGCGACTTCACGATCAGATACACAAGGGTTCGGGTTCTATATCCTGTAGGTTCTGCTCACTCAAGTTTAAAACTATGGACGCTTTTAATATACACGCTTTCTCTCATAGAAGCAGGAAATACACTAAAAAGCCGATAAAATGTCGGAAATGTGGCGAGAAGTTCGTTAAATATGGACCATTTATGAAGCACATGAAGTTAGTTCATAAGTGCATGAAGAAAATGCATTATAGAGCGGTCGTGAAGCCGGACAGGTGTGTTGTTTGTGGAGATGACTTCCCGAACTTGCACAATCACTATCGCGCTCATCTGCTGAACCAGTGTCAGGCGTGTCTCAAGTACTTTACTTCGTACAAGGTGATATCTGCGCATCAGTGCGCCAAAGAGGACTCAGACACGTCGAAGGTGTTCACGTGTGACGCGAACTTGAACGAGCTGATCAAAACCTATGTTCCTATGGACGAGAAGGATGATGAAAAGTACTATGGCCATACTGATGACGAAGATGAGGAAGAAGAGGATATTATGCCACAAGTTGTTGGCGAGGAAGAGGAAAGCCAGGAGAGTAAAGAGTATAAAGACATGCCTATGCTGCAGTCGCCGATAATATCCGATGTACTGTCGTTGTTCAAGGCGGAGATGACGAATGGGATGGGGGAGGACGGAGTGGTGGATAACATGAATGACGTGGTCAATATAACGGATGATGACTCGGTGGATATGGATGATTCCGCTATGCCAGTTGTTGTCGTTATTGATGATGATTAGATGGTTCATGCCACCTCGTGTAGTACTTTTTGAACCGAGGGTTTTTACGCCCAGCGCATAAATATAGATGACTTTGCTTCTAGGCTATTGCTTCTAGGAGTCGATCCCCGATCATTGATAGTCAGTGTCGCATCGGCACTGGATAAGGTCAGGTATGGAGAATGGTAAAAATGGTTCGACTTAAAACACGCTTGACTTAAGTCCGTCGAGATAATAACGAACCAAGTTTATAGAGAATATTATCATCCAAAAACCATTCAATTTTGTCTCTTAAAATGTATTGTAGTAAAATCGCATTTCGATTCGACATCTTAGATGATGGAAGAATTATATTATGATAAGTTATTAGGATGAAAGTTATAGAAAACTTTTTGTGATTAGGTTATAACTGATTTTGGTACTATTTATCTTAGGCCATAAAAACCGCAGAATATTTTTAAAGCCAATATCATGAACACACACTGCATTTAATTCATTACATATTTCATTATTAATTGTATTATGATCAGGCATTATTAAAATACTTAAATGTGGAATATTAACCTGATTTATTTGACTGAAACCAATGACGGATGAATGGTGCATATTTTAATTTAAACATGGCTGCAGATAAAGGTATGGTATTTTGCAGCAATGCAAAGTACCTAGTGTTTTCAGAGTTAGGTGAAACGAAATCACGTATGGTATTTTCTAAGTAGTAAGCTCTAAAATTTAGGCGAAAGGAAATTTGGCATCTTTTGAATGTTGTAGGAGTCACAATGTGTATTTTGACGGCATAGCAACCAAATGCATCAAACAGCCTAACTGCTCATGGCTCATTTACGGTTGCCTGAGTCTTTTTCGGGGCCACTTTGGCAGAGGACCCAATGTTAATGAGCCATAACATAGGCGATGGCAGTATTGAGCCATTTTACATAATTCTGATTATACTTGCTATGTGAAAATGAAAAGCTGTGGTGAAAGTTGCATGTTGTCTATTTTGTGATTTTAGTTTTACAATGAGAAATTTAACAACAAGAAGAGTTTTTTGTTTACTGATGGAGAAGAAGGGTGTTTTATTTACCTCAAGAGGGTATTTTTTTTTCTTTTGTTTTGTACATTTTTTTTTCAGTACTTGTGCACAATCTAAATAATCTAAAATTACTAGATGTAATAGTTTCGTGCTAAAATTAGGTGTAATGTTCCCTATAGTCGTTATTTTCATGGTGTTTATTCATTCATGGTGTTATTTTCATGGTGGATATTTTTAAGTATCATGGGAAAAAAGATTATGATAAAATTACAAATGGACATTGAAAAGTATTTGGCAATAGAAATGGGTAAACTATAAGTTGAGTACTATCTATATTTTTAATATTGTGCCATCAAGGATTGTATTTTGTTCAAAATTATGTCTCAAATGGTCTTTTGTGATATTTTCCGGTTTGTACTTGTAAATAGATGAAAACTAAAGATGCGTTTACGTTAGGCGAGTTGAGCACAATATCGCATAACTAGGCTGGGTTCTAAATCTTGTGTTCTACTAGCCTAGCCAAACGCAGCTTTATACATACAGTATAAGGGTTTTTAAAGAGTCTCAATACTTAATATTCGCGTCTATAGTTCTTTTACTCGATGTCTTTTACTTGTTAGATGACTTCTGTACAAAATTATATATGTTTGTATTCATATGTGGTGTGCCAGTCTTCGCAGTTTTAAATGTAGGTGCGTTTACAAGCGGCGACGTGTATGGATCAGTCAGTCACATTGGTTGAAATCATAGACAGATATTGCACTGAGCTTTCCTTATCCAAGTATGAAGTGAATTCGGGTAAAAGTGTGATACAGATAAACGATAGTTCCTTATCTGCCTAGCTTTTTCCGAACATTATTGGGGTTGGCTTCCAGTCAAACCGGGTTTAGTTGAATACCAGTACATATTCAACGTAGAGCTGCCTGCCAGACCTCCACGCCCAATTAACTGGGTAACTCTTTGGCAAGTCTGGTGTCAAATTTTCTGGTTTATATATATCTGACCTCCTCCAAACGATAATTACTATATCTTTTTCTAAAATTCTGATTGAGAAACATCACAGTCTTTAGTGTCACCTTCGTTTATACATCATCAGCCCAGCCTTTTCCTAGTTCGGAAAAGGCTATTATATTGGGGTCAGCTTCCAGTTGAAGCGGATGCATCGAATCGCGTTCTACTTGTAGCATCTGCCTATTTGACCTCAGCCCAGTTAATGGGTGTAGAGAATGGTGACATTTTCTGGCTTCCGGCTATCCGTAGCGGTGATTGTAAAAGATTCGCAAAAGGCAGACGGGACCAAAGGCTCTATGTGATTTTCGAGGCATGGGGATATGTCACTACTCCACGTACCGACGAGTGTTGACCTTGACCTAGTTCAAATATTTGATCAAATAACATGAACGTGTATGACCCGCTTTAGCCTCTAGCTCTAGGAATTTCGTCTTTACGGTTTTGCATAACAGATATTAGCCGAGTAGTCGCTCGGTTAACAGAGTGTTCAATTTTGGGAAGGAACTCTTCAGATCATTCTCTGTATCTATGGTTGAATACCACAGTTTCTTTTATTTGTGGTCGTCTCCTGCGCGTCTTTGCTGCGCAAAATGTGAAACATTTGAATTTGTGCTGTAAAGTAAAATAGGTAGCTAGCTCGATTCAAAAAAATATAACAGTGATTTTTTAAAACTTGCCCAGAGAGTGTAATCAATTAGCTCTCTTTTTTTTTAGATTCGATAAAGACGTCAATGTCGCAGTATTAATAAAAAATATGTAATCATTTAAAAGCAATAACTGTGTTAGTATTTTGTTATAACACTAATTTTTAAAATTAGATAAAATCGTTTTTAGAAGGTAATCTCCGGAGTTACCGATTCGTTTGTGAAAATAGGGAACATGCATGCGATTTTTTTATTTGTAAAGTAAAATACTTATTAGCTCTAGTAAACAATCATGAAATTATTTTTTAAATACCTTCATTATGAAGTTATAAAGCTTCGAAGACTACAGTCAGAAAGAGAAGTCCGATACGAATTGTGACGTCAAATTACACGACGACTATACAGCTGCCATAGAAAACAGCGTTTTCGCGAGAGGGACAGATATATTTGTTTAAAATAATTGTATCTCGTTCGTTTTTCGAGCAATTTAGATTCTAATTTCACTGTTAGTATTATATTTTCGAATACTTTTAGATAAACTGTTCAGATCACAAATACTTTTTTCATGCATATTCCCTATTCTTTGACTGATAGAAAGCTACACTGTATATAGCCATATTCCACGTTTCTTGTGAGATAGGCCACGGGAAAAAAGGAAGGAAAAATAAGGATGAGCTTACACCGCAATGCTACAAAAAGTTAACATTTTAGTAAGAAAAGCCAGGTTCATTCAAATTCCATCTCTGAAATTATCCTTTTGTGTAGAAGATAAAGTTCTTCATTGTATGTGTATTCTTTTCTCCATTGTATGTGTATCTTAGGGCCCTTTTCCTATCATACGTGCAGCACGCGCGCGGAATGCGGATTGGCTGGTCTATAGACTATGAACATGTGTGCGACCCGCGTCACGTGTTTAGTCACTGTTGACACGTTACTGCGGCGGCAAACGAAATCTTTGCCCTGAGGGTGGCCAGGAGCGTGTTAACACCCATATAAGCAGCGTCGCGTTGCGCATTTCGGTGTGAGCAGTCTCATAAATATAAAGTTTTCCCAAATTCAACCATAGGTCGAAATAGCGAAATATTAACATTTTACAAGTCTTATGTATTAGCCAAAGGGAGTGGATGTTTGTATACCTACTAGATTAAAATTTACTGCCACATTCAGAGACGTCACTTAAAAATATCAATCATTAACTCTGACTAAATTGACCGGTATAACAAGTTTGATGATGTTCCGGTGTCAGTCGAAGAGAATAATTGTTTAATTTTAAGTAACGAGTCTTGAGTACACACGAAAACTTATAGCTATATAATTCTGTATAAACTGATCTCTGATTGCTTGGAACGTCTGTACAAGCGAGGTCAGCTTACACGGAAACATAGCTGGATAGACTATCGTGTTTGGTTAGCTTAAGGATAATATTAAGTCCAGTCAGCGTCTTAGATCGTCTAATTATAGGATAAAGTGTTTAACTGTTTATTCCAAATTATGTTATAAGGAAATTACTTTTATTTGCGTTGATTTTTTTAATTCTTTTTTTTAATAGTCGAGTACTTTCCGTTATGTTATTTGAAAATGTAGATTGTTGATGAAGGGCAAATAAAATGATAATTTAAATTTTATTAATGTTTATTTAGTCAACATACTCATTTATGAATAGCTGATTAACAGAGCTAATTGATCCTTTAAAGTGAGTTCGGTGATACATCTCAACAGCGTACATTCTTGCCTATAATCTTGCTACTCAGCATCACAGAGTTTTAGTAAATAATGAAGAAATATTACATAGAATCAGTCAAGTATACCACTCAAACCCATAACGCTAATCTTTTGTTTCCTTATTTTGCAGTAGTTCTGCACCAACATACCCCATGTTGAAGCAGGACTATTGCAAAAATTCTTGGTTTCTCTTCTTCCTCTATAATCTTGCCGAACTATAAATTCATTGTGATCAAATGTCAGTAATACACCAAGGAGTTTCCACACGGGTACAAAACGTTTCAAACAAATCTTAAAAAGCTTTTCAATTAAGCTCAGTTAACCAGCCACCCCTCTCAAGTGTTACAGGTACATTACATAAATCGTAAACGTTGATAGTTATAAAAATATCTATCGTTACTTTATTAAGATACATAATATTATAATCATAACTCTTACACTAGTTCTTCATTTTATACAATGCTAGTACAATTCAACTTGGATCTGGGATCGAATAATATTCCGAATGACATCGGAATTGGGTGTAATGTAACATGGGTAGAAAGTTAATATTATGAACCTGATTATGCTGATTACAAATGTGTACAACATCAAATATGCAAAAATGGTGAGAATAATGTAATTATAAGCTGTTTCCTGGCTGATAATGCTTCCTTTGATTCAACGCCAGAAACCAACAGCTGTTATCGTGTATTGAAGGTCCAACTATGCGAATTCTTTCATAAGTTAATCTGTTCGATTTTCTATCTAACTTAATTAATATTCCTATTAGTCATAAAAAAATTAAAAGAAACAAGTACGCCTTGCATGAAAATAAACTTTCTCTTTTTTATAGTAAAAAAAATTTACTTAAATTGAAAAATAATGCACAGATTTAGCTGTATTTATGAAAATTATTGCTTGTATCAAAAGATAAAAACTAACTTCTAATGAAATCGATTTAAAATGGAAAGCACGTCTATAATATCGATAGATTGACGTGAGCAGTGTTTAAAGCGTTGAGTAAAACTATCGATACTAACTTCGAACTCATCGATTTGTCGAACTATAATTATTTCTATTAACTAGCTACATTGATGTATGTGCTTCGAAACGTTAGATTATCACATCTTTTTGAATATCGACATGTCTACGACCTGATACACATTTTGTAGGTCCTATGTTGGCCTATTTTTCTACAAATGGCCACTTACTGATGTATCGTACGACTGCAAGTCTCTTCTACAACAATACGATAATCCAAATGTTTCTCAGTACAAACCGTTGTAGTTTTAGAATCACCGTCGATTTTCATTCAGTCATATACAGCACTTTAGTCTATTAGAATTTACCTACTACAATTATATACACCATTTTACATCAATTCTATAAAATATATAAGTGATCTCGTCGAAAGAGTACGTCAGCCTTTGATTATAAATTGTTAATGTAATAAGGCGATACTTGCTTTAATTTGTTGATGGATACATAATTAGTGTTTGTTATAATAGTTTTAAAGCAATACACATCAAACGTATTCTTTCTACGGCTTCACAAACGTAACATTCAAAACATTACTGTCTCAATAAAATATTAATAACTTATAGCAATTATTATCAAAAGTAATTAATTAGTTAAATTTCAAAATATATTCACATGACACTAATAAAAATAGACATTTTAAAGACTTGCTCAATTCGAGGCAGCGGTTGCGCACCCCAGTCCTGCAAGGCATACTTTGAGCATATCCAGATTAGGAGAGCTAGCTTGAGCTTCTAATCCAAACTAAAAACCTTCGGAATCGAATCCTTTCAAAAGTCAAATATGTTTTCTCGGTAAAATCATACTGCCTCGAATTAAGATAATTTCAAAACCTTCAAAACACTATTACGAACACCTATAATTAAATGCTTGACTCAATAAAAGAGAAAAATATTGCTGAGCACAATTATTCCAATATCACATTTGAACTGAAGTAAATTCATGCGCTAGGACAAAGTAAGACTGATTAAAGACGATCAAATAAATGCTTCATCAGTAATTACTTTGTTACTAGCTACTCTGGCACACATTTTTATAAGAAAAAGATATTTCAAAAGCCTTATTATTATTAAATATTTTTTAATGAAGAAGTTAACAAGAACAAAGAGACTTAATTCAATTTCTATACATATTACGACGCACATAAGACACTTTCAATATACAATGCAAACATCATGTATTGCTCAATTTTAACACCTATGTTTCTGTCAAATTAAATTAAAAATAATACTTTTAAAATAATAAATATTCTTATGACTGATCTAAGTATTCAAAATTACATATAATTTAATTTAAAGTTAACAAACAACATTATTGATTTCACAGAATTAAATAAAATTAATAAAAAATACACCCAGTTTCAAGTAAAGATTAAATAGTTTTAAAACAAACCTTATATACTGATTTTTTATTGTTAGCTAAAGATATCGTGTTAAATGTTTAAAACTATAATGCGATGGTCGGCAAATAGTCGACACTGACGACGATAGTGTCCAAGTGTCAGTAAGACCGTGTTCTAAACCAAAGCGATCGTAGCGATTCGCCGAACAATATGAACGGGACAATCTCTTTGTTTGGTAAGTTTAACATAATGTTAACACATTCCTTGGCTAGTGTTAAACTTTAACGCTCTAAAACGATGTAAAATTAACTGTCGCTTGGGAGTAGACGATATTATGCCGTCCCTATAGAAAGCGATCATCGCGATCGATGGGCGCCGTGTCGGCGCGATGACGCGATCGGTGTTGCCGTACTAATGTACGTCGCCTATGTGTGCACACTTAACACAGACGTGCATCTCCAACCTGCATTAGTTGGACAAGAAGGCGACATACCGAACGCTACGAAATTCACCCTTATTGTTACGAAATAAAGACGCTTTTTCTGTACTATTTATGGACGAGCGACTTACGTTTACAAGTCTGTACGCACCCTCATTGTTTGTATATTTTCCAGGATGTGTCTACTAGACACGACTTA
The DNA here is from genome assembly GCA_963859965.1 of Ceramica pisi. Classification (NCBI taxonomy): domain Eukaryota; kingdom Metazoa; phylum Arthropoda; class Insecta; order Lepidoptera; family Noctuidae; genus Ceramica; species Ceramica pisi. Next base: position 5,865,011 of record OY982530.1, read on the forward strand.
TAGTGGAGGGATTTTTAAGATATGAGCTACACAAGTTCAAACATTTTGGTCTAAGAAAAGTCTTATGACGATTTTGGTCACACTTATACAGTTCTGCGTCTATTAGCCGAGTACAGCTTCAGAATGAGAAGGTGGCAGCGGCAGAACAGCGCTGAACTCTATGTAAAGCACTCGCATGATAATAACACATTTGTCCTCATTTATACTTTTTTGCCGCGAGAGCTGAATAGACGCGGAATGCTGAACGGATGCGTACGCGTCTCCATACAAAATCGTTGTTGTCTAAGGGCATACATAAGCTGAATAGAGCTCAATAAGTGTGAGTAGTCCCTAACACTTTGATTGGATGGTATCATTAACAGTACAGTATTTTACCATCTTATTTGGGTTATAGACCATAGTATCTTTTCTCCTTATATCGTTTTGACAATCGTATAGTGTTTCTATCTCCTTTGGCACATTGACCATAAAATATTCTTTTCTTGTTGTAATTCTGACAGAGTGTTTGGGTTTGGCTTGTAATGATTGGCAGCAGTGGTCCTGCCTAGTCGTCCCACTCGCCGTCGCTGGTGGTGGCGTCCGACATGTCGGAGTCGGAGGAGTGTATGGCGCGCGAGCGCTCCTCCAGCGCGCGCTGCAGCGCCTCCGCCAGGCCGCACGCCGCGCCCGCGCGCCGCTCGCCGCCGCCCGTGCTGCCCGACCGAGACACCTGCGAGGAACGCACATTACAGCGGTACTGGACGAACGACCTGGTTGCAGCGTACACATCAATAATAGGCTGAGGATTACCCTCATCAAATTGACCACTCAATACTCAATCATTTATTTCAATTAGACCATTTACAGGCACTTTTGAATTGTCAAGGTCGGTCAGTCCAAAAAAAAGATGATGTAGCTATTTGCACGTTACAAAGCGTAGATCTCTATGGAGAAGAACGTGCAAGAAACTCCACGGAAACTCTTTTAAATCAATTGATGTACTACAAAAATCATGGTAACATTATCTTTGATTGCTTCTTTAAGTGAGGACAATGCAAAGAACAAGAAAGTATATAAAACAATAAAAAAAGTACAGATTAAAAAATAAGCCAGTGGCAGGTAAGAGATGACCAGTCTCAACTGACGGCGCCCTTTCACAATCTAGAAAGAGACAAAGCAAATGTGCGAGCGAATAACTGACTCTTCTATTGGTACTAATAGCAAATACAACCGTTGACGCGCGATATCACATTATGCAAAACTTTTATGCTTATAAGTTCTAGAGGCCGTATTATAGGCAGTCAGTCCATGAAACATAACATCTTGCAACCGGTTGGACTAAAACCCGATCCCAATATAATTGGGAAAGGACTAGACCTAAAACCCGATCCCAATATAATTGGGAAAGGACTAGGCCTAAAACCCGATCCCAATATAATTGGGAAAGGTTTAGATGGACCCTGAGAAGCCGATGAATAGTGACAAAAATTAGGAAAAAATAAATAATTTTCATTGAAATAGCACTCCTTGTAAATTAATCAATTGCAACTTTCCCCAACGTCCCTCATTCATAAAAGTTTTTTCACGACAGTTAAGAGGTGAGTCCCGAATTTGGTAGTGTATGTTCGATGGGTCGCAGTCCACTCAACTTCGGGAACCACTGTACTATACAGATGATGATTATGAAGTATCGTTTGCACACAAGAAAGTGGTACACAGTACTTACAGCTTTGAGCTCAACTCCTTGCCGGATCTCGCTGAGTAAGTTACTTCTGCTGTCCTCCACCACCGCCGGCTTAGCCACGGGCTCGACGCGCTGCAACATACCACACATTATCAACTGATTTTTGTTAAGAAAATAATTTTCTATGAGTTTGAAAGTTGTCATGTTATACGTAACCAATGGGGGGAGGCGGAGTTTTTGATAATATTGAAAAAAAAAAATCTACACAGGGTGAATTTTAAAAGTAAAAAATTAGAGCTTTCCTTTAGTTTGCCATGTGTTATTTACTTCCCAGATTTTGATTCTTATTAGCCATACTTTCGGATGGTGTGATAATACAGTTTTTTTTTTTTTTTCAAAATCAACCAGTTCGAATCCTGGGTAAGAACAACGATTATCCAAAAATCCAATGATGCAGTTTTAGTTTTCATCAAAATCGGCCTCGAGACTCTTTTTAGTGTTTTTCGCACAGTTTCAAAATTCACCATGTACATTTACTGTGCCAGAAAGCTGAGCTCATTTCGGTCTGCACTGAGCATTGCACGGTCACCTTATAAAAACGATGATCAATATTAGATTACACACTATTGGAAGTTTTCCTAACACATTTTTTTATGCCCAGAGTATCACACAAGCAGACGGGTCTCCTTACACTAACTGGTCAGTCCCGCCTATAGATAGACATTTGCAATACTAGGAATAGTGCACGATATCGTCTGCTATAAAAACTGTTAACATAAATTATTTACCTTGAGGCCCTTCGAGCCGTTTCGAATACTCTCCATAAGCGCAGCCCTCGGGTCCCCCGAAGCCGAAGGTGCTTCGGACATCATCGGCGGCTCGGGAGGAGCCATCGGCGGCGCCGGGGGCGGGGCGGGCGGCGCGGGGGGCGGCGGCGGAGGGGGCGGGGCCATGGGCGGCGCGGCCGACGAGGTGGGGGGCGGCGGCGGGGGGGCCGAGCCGGGCGGCGGGGGAGGGGGCACTGATGGTGGCCCTGATGATACGGCTGAAAGTTGTCATCGAACGGTTACGTTATGTCATTCATGTAGGTGCGGCAAAGCAGATTGAAACAACTAATAATCGAAAGCAAATATATAATGTCTTAAAATGAGCGAGTACATAAATAGTGACCTTGCGGTATCGCGCCGCGAATTTTGTTATCGAAACGGTCGAAATCGGTATCGCCATATCGTTCATATAAATCGTGTTCTTTCGCTTTCTTTGCGAAACCAGTTTCGCCACGGCGAGGGCGCATTAGATTGCTTCGCGAGGTTCAAACTTACAATGAAGGCCTGAACAGGAATTTAGCTATGTTATGTATGTTTAATTCACCGGAAAGTGGCAAACTTCGTACGATTATAAAATAACTTGAGAGATTCTTACGATAAATTTTCAACTGAACATTTTTGAACGCTTTAAAATTTGATAGTTTTTAATTTCTCGATTTCATTCCGAGAAGTTGTGAACTGAAATAAAATGGCCACCAATCAGAGCACAAGTCTACAAGAAACTGACTCTCATTGGTTTGTTCAGATGTGACCTCACATGTACGCCATAGAGTTACGAATTGACTGGAGTCGATTTCAATTTCGCGAAATAATAAAGACCAATGACAAAAAAATTAGGTTTTTAGATTGGCGTTCGTTTAGTATATTCTTATTTAGTGTTCCTGACGTCACATCTACTAGTAATTACCTATATCAATACAGTCTTTCCAAGCATCGAAGTAGTTTTAATCAATAGCCAAGACCACCAGCAGCACACCTGGCGCTTGACATTCAACATTTAGTTTAATGTACTATTAATCATCATGTATAAATTTACATTCTCACAAGTCTTTTTATAATCTTACGAAGTTTGCCACTTTCCGGTGACATAATAATATGTATATACTTACGTTGCGCAGGACGCGGCGGCGCGGTGCGGTGCGCGGGGGGCGGCGGCACGGCGCGCGCGGGGGGCGGCGGCGGCGCGCGGGACGCTGCGGGGGAGCCACACATGTAATACTTAGATAAGTCGTCACTCAACACAACACCTTGTACTTTTAAAATAGTTTATTTAGTATAGAACGCACTGATCTCAGAAACGACTGTTTCAAATTGTAAAATTCTTTTAGTGTTGGATAGCTCATTTATCGACAAACGCATTTGATTAATTATCTGTACAAAGTAATTTCGATGTTTCACATCTGCCAGGCGTCTTTATGACTTTTTTCCATGTTATTGATTTTCCTTAGCCTTTTCTATTTGCCTGGCTCTTTTCCTTCTCCCGCTTGACGAAATAAGTCAGAAAAAAAAACAGCGGGGAATTCAACAGTTGAATCATTTCTCCGGGAACTCGTTGAGCTTCATTGGTTTGGCTTTTTTTTTTTATGGTCGCCACTGTTGATTCTGGCTCTCGAAAAAATCCTATCAGTTGGGTACTCACGTGGTGCGGGCGGGTGCAGCGGCGCGGGGCTGCGGCTGGGCACGGGCGGCGCGGGGGGCGCGGGCGGCGCGGGGGCCGACATGCTGGGCGCCGACTATCAGTTGGGTACTCACGTGGTGCGGGCGGGTGCAGCGGCGCGGGGCTGCGGCTGGGCACGGGCGGCGCGGGGGGCGCGGGCGGCGCGGGGGCCGACATGCTGGGCGCCGACTATCAGTTGGGTACTCACGTGGTGCGGGCGGGTGCAGCGGCGCGGGGCTGCGGCTGGGCACGGGCGGCGCGGGGGGCGCGGGCGGCGCGGGGGCCGACATGCTGGGCGCCGACTATCAGTTGGGTACTCACGTGGTGCGGGCGGGTGCAGCGGCGCGGGGCTGCGGCTGGGCACGGGCGGCGCGGGGGGCGCGGGCGGCGCGGGGGCCGACATGCTGGGCGCCGACTATCAGTTGGGTACTCACGTGGTGCGGGCGGGTGCAGCGGCGCGGGGCTGCGGCTGGGCACGGGCGGCGCGGGGGGCGCGGGCGGCGCGGGGGCCGACATGCTGGGCGCCGGCGGCAGCGCGCCGCGACTCAGCGCTGCGGGTAACAGATCATTTCATTATTACATCTGCGTCATTGCACCTTTTTTTTTAGATTAGAAAACATCAAAAGGCTTCTTCCGCTCTGGGTGGAGCAGAAAGGGGTGTCAGACTCTTACTGACTAAAACCTATCCGTGTTCCTCCTAATGCCCTTTGTATTCCTGGGCCGCTGTGAATCTTTTGAGCAAATTCCGCAACGCGTCATTACACCTTGCTATATTGACCGCGGATGTATGGTAAGGACTGGTCAACATGGCGAAGACTTGGAGACATCCAGCAGAGGACATCTTCCGTCTGATACGATTATTCAATAGCCGATAAGTTCTCATCCTTACGGACAAAACTAAACCTTATTAACAGAAATAGGTGCAAAACAATTTCCGAGCACTAATCGTTATTTTCTGAAATCTTCTGATGTAAATAATAGCTTTCATTTTCTTCAATACTTAGTGTATGTATCTCTCCGATTGAGAACTGGTATTCAATTCAAAGATTGTGGAAATCAGATACAGTTTTTCCATGTAAAATGCTGGTACTTAGCTGCATCGGATCAAATTGTAAGCCGACCCAATATAATAAGGAGAATACTAGACAAACAGTGTATATCAACAATTAACAAAACTCACCCTTATCCAGGTCCTGTTTGACAGCGGGCAGTCCTCCGTGCATCTCTATGAAATCGTAGATGAACTCTCTGGTCTCTTGGTCCTGTAGTTGCGTCTCGGAGACTCCGGCTTTCGTGAAGAACGAACGGAGCTCGTCGGCTTCCGGCGCATTGTCGAGGTCGAAACCTAGAGATGGACGTTTTAAAATTAATACTAATACAAGGCATAACAACACACACACACATACAGGCATACTAATACAGCATTGTTGTGTTCCGGCAGTTAGAGGTATGATAGCCAGTTCCTCTGTGTAAGAGGATTCCGGGTGTAACTCGCTTCCATATTCGGCCTAATCATCACTTTCCATCAGGTGAGATTTGGGCCAAGAGTTTCCCCGTTTAGTATAAACAAAAAAAAAGGACAAAATAAATCTTAAAAATAATTGTATGATAGGATCTAAGCAAAGATTAGCATTTTTGTACCTCCATCTCTTTCTGTCATTGACAGTCGCTTGTATGCATCTGCACTCATTCGTTTTGAAAGCGAAACTTTTTGTGCGGATTGACTTCTGACTTTTGCGAATGTCGCCTCTACTAGAAATGTTTAGGTAGTTAAATAAAGGTTAACAAACTTGATGTGTCTTTTTGTTAAAAAACTTAGTTTAAAAATAAAATACAGCTTAAAACCAATGTAAATACAACAATAACGATTATTAAATCAATTGAACCGTTAGTTTGAGCTGTAGTTTATTTGTATGAAATATGTATGTGCTTGTGTAAAAAGTCACATCAAGATTGTTTACCTCTTTAAGTACCTAAACCTTTCTAGTACCTCTAGTGCTTTCGCTACGTGTGTTTCAATTAATACGATTTAGCCATAATTATGATGGTATAGGCATATACCGCGTGTATCTGATATTGACGCACAAACGATATCCATGGGTCCAGGGCATGATTCTGGACACCCTAGACTTAGAATGTTTCGTCGGCTTTTTTCTCATTTTTTCATTTTTTTCAAGGGTTTTTTACTTTAAACTGCTCATAATCGTTATTCTGACCTAACCCAATGAGATTTTTAATAAAAAAATAATTAATTAACTACTTTCACTAAAAAGAGCAATCTGAATAAAACCACAAATAGATATCAGCTCAGCTGAGCTGATACCTATTTGTGGTACTCTTGAAAAAAATGAAAAAATGAGAAAATAACCGACGAAAAATTCCAACACTGGGGTGTCCAGAATCATGCCCTGGACCCATGGAAATCGTTTGTGCGTCGATGTCAGATACACGCGGTAGAGAACGCGCACGGCATTGACTATGCCCCTAGTGTCGCATATTGGAAATTTTAAGGGTCTGAATACTTGACTTTGACGCTTCTGTGCCACCTGCGGCTGCTGCACGCTCATTTTAGGGGAACGTGCGCGAAGTAGACTGCCATCTAGCGTTGCCATTTCGAATCTTATAGTTGAAATATACTTGACAGTGACATTACTATGCTGTCACCTATAGTTTCTGCACGTTCCCAATAAAAGAAACACTGGAGATCACAACGTATAATACCTTTGTTAGCATCCCAGCCGACGTGTGATATGTGTTTGAAATCCTGCGGCATCCCGATATCCGCTTTCGTTATTTTCCGCCCCTTCTGTTTTTTATTACTTTTCAGCGTGTAGCCTGGAAACACAAACATTTGATTATGACTTGAAATAGCATAAATATTATAAACATAATTTTTAGTATGCTCATTATAAAATATTGTATTGTTCTACCGCACGGCATTCTTAGTCGGGGTATGGGTTGGTTTGTGTGATTTGAAACAATAGTCATGGTACAACATAATACTGTGCGCTAGCCGCTATGCACTTTTTGAATACTCTATTATGTAGTTAGATAGTGCTGGTATGGTGAATGGGCGATGTCCTTTATTTTTTAAAGTATACAAAGAATCTGTGGTTTTGGTACACGTGGATTAAGAAAAAAGAAAGAAAAACAGTTTATTTGCGGCCAGTATGATGACGCATACCAAAAATACACAACATTACAATTATATACATGAAAAATTGGCAAGATATGCGTCAAATCCGCGCAAAACGGCCATCTCTTAGCATAATGCTGGGACTCGTGTGCGAGACAGAGCCACAGCGCTGGTTTTCAGAGACAGCCGGCGTTGACAGTTTGGCGTCGATCAGAGCAGCATAAAAAGTAATAATAAATAAATAAAATTATAGGTGATAAAATAAATAGGATGTTGGGGACTTGGAGATCATTGTATATATCATTACTGCTCCGCTCCTATTGGTCTTAGCGTGATGATATATAGCCTATAGCCTTCCTCGATAAATTGGCTATCAAACACTGAAAGAATTTTTCAAGTCGGAACAGTAGTTCCTGAGATTAGCGCGTTCAACCAAAAAAAGAAACAAACAAATTCTTCTGCTTTATAATATTAGTATAGATATCGGAAGATGTTCTCTTGGGATAGTTTTTTTTTAGGGTAACCAATAAAACCTTATTACTAAGCCTCCGCTGTCCGTCCGTCCATCTGTCTCTCTGTCACCAGGCTGTATCTAAAGTACCTTAATAGGTTAACAGTTGAAATTGTCACAGAGTGCGTATTCTATTTTGCGCTAGAACAAAAAAGTTTGTGACAAACAAAGATAACTTAACACGAAGTATCCCGAAATCGCGGAATTTTTTCGACATAAAAGTTCTTCCCATAACAACCAACAGCGTAGTTTTAGGCAAATATACACTCGGATCTCTACTGATAACATTTTTATTTTCCCCTTAATTATCCTACATTTAGTTTTAAGGTCGGTCTCCCCGAATTTAATTAGGATGGGAAGTAGGATAGGATTGGCATCGTAGTTCAACAGTAACAGGCATTCGATAATTATGTAAGGGAAATGTTGTCACTTCTGGCAGTAGTTACCAAGGCCTCTCCGTGCTGTGTATCGAGATATCAAAACCATTTTTTTTAATACTGCCCCACACTAGGAATTTCTCCTGTATCGTGGGTGCGTCTACAAACATATAACTCAGATACAAAAACAGCCAGACCCGGAACAACTATCTGTAGCTCATAAAAATATTTGTTCCGTGCGGGAATCGAACCCGCGACACGCAGCGCAGCAGTCATTGGCTGAACCACTGCGCCAAGCGTGTCCTCAAATATACTTGGACCAGGTATTCAAATGGATCATTTACAGGCACTGCTGAACCTGAAAAGTTGTTTGTTTGACTTAACACGTGACGCGGGTCGCAGTAAAAACAACACTGAAGACAGAAGAACGCCGTCCGCATCCGGATAGCACGAACGCGGGTTGTGCGCCCGCAGCCAATCCGCGTTCCGCGTGACAGGAAAAACATGTGTGAAATGATAGAATGCGGGTAGTCCGCATGCGGGCCTGAGGGCCAATTCTACTAATTTTTAAACAACTTTCGCATTCGTATGTTAATCGCAAACTATCAAAAAAGCCTTAATTTTCATACATTTTCAGATGCGAATGCGATGCGAATATGAAAATTAGTAGAAATGGTACTCTTATCCGCGCGCGGATCTGTTGATCAGTGATCAGTCTATATGTAATTATAAAGAGGTCAAGTTTGTGAGGTTGTAGGAGGTAATCTCTGGATCTACTGAACCAATTTTGAACATTAATTTTTCAAACCAATAGAAAGCCACGTTGTTTGTTTTTGCCTAGGCTATATTTATAATTAGAACAAAATTCAGGTCCCTACGATAATTACAATATTAGACCCGCGCGAACGAAGTCGCGGGCATAGTACTAGTAGTCAATGTACTTACTTCCCAAGCTGTGGTTCGTCTTAGCGGGCATGTGCTGCATCTGCGGCACGGGCTGCGGGATGGGCTGCGCGGGCATGGGCGCTGGCGTGACCGGCGGCGCGGGCAACGGCTCGGGCTGCGGCGGCGGCGGCGGCAGCGTGCCGTTCTGTCGAGACGGGACGGACGTGGAGCCGCTGCTGCGGCTTGACACCATCGAGCGGGCGCGGGCGCGCTCTGCCGGCCAAGTAGAGATGGTATCAGCTCAAATTGGACTGACCATGTCAATTTGTCAAATATTTTGTATGTAGGTTGGTAGTCTGGCACTTTTCGTTCAGTGATTGCCATACTTTGTTTGGATTCCGAACATCGGTGAAAAACGGAACCCTTAAAGGATCACTCGGGTGTCTGTCTGTCCGTCTGTCACAGCCAATTTCCTCCAGATCTACTGGACCTATTCTTTTGAAATTTGGTATACACATGGACTTCTGTGGCCCAAATACGGATACGTAAATAAATATTTTTTAGGCATGTGGTTCACTTTTGAGGGTCAAACTAGAAAATTAAACAAGTTTTTCAAATTGTATCGTGTGAAATATCAAATGAAAGCGCATTTAATAATAATTTTTCCATAATTTTAAAATAAATAGTTTTGAAGTTTTTATTTACCCCTGATTTAAGTTTTTACCCCTTTTGCACGCGAGTTTGACTCGTACTTGGCCAGATTTATTTTTTTGTGGTTTCATTTTAATATTTTATGTTGTAGTTGCTAGTGTATGATTTATGTACTTAACTTGTTTTTGTGAGTTGTATGTTTTCTTTCGTTTGTACCAAATAAATACTTCAAATATCTATCATCTATAACAAGTATGCGGAACAGAATGGAATGTCACGCAAATCTCTATTGAAAAGTGAAGACCCTGGAACCACACGGTTGTTTCTGGTGAGCAGCAGCTGCTGATATGTTCAAATCATACGAAGAACTTTGATAGCGCTCTGGCATTTGTGTGACGATAGCGGGTCTAAAAAGGTCACTTTAGTAGAATTATAATATTAGGATTTAATATTATTCATACAAAAATCTGTCAAATATAATTTTCATCTTTATCGCAAAAGCATTAGGTTCAAGGTTGATTGGTAAAATTTTACAGTTTCGGCTAGATAGATGTCCTGGCTCATTCTACTAAAGTGGCCTTTTTGGAACCGCAGGCTTTTTTGAAATTGATATCTGGCGGTATCTAGATGCTACACAGTCACATACATCTTTATCCGTAGTGGTTAGCTGAATTGTGTATTTATTTAGTAGAACCACATTTAACCAGTATAATAAGTCAGTTTGAGAGTGAGCATAAGGCTTGCGAGCCCATAGAAACAAAAAAAAAGGAAAGCGTTTATTTGCTTATTGCAGTCACCCACAGTGAATTCCAGTTCATGAAAGTATGAGCAGTGACTCTGTGAGGTAGGCCTGTATAACATTTTTTTTCAATCTAAGGCACTCCTGACACTGCAGATTTTCTAAAAATCTACGCATTATAGCAGTATTTTTTCTTTGGATGATAGTTTTTCTCATAGCTTTATTCCCCAAATAAGCAGGCGTTAACTAAACGACACGTCTATGACAATAGAGTTCCATCTCATTCTTATCATATTTTTCTTATATTTCACGATACCAAAATATTCTTTAACAGCGAGAAAAGGAAGCTACTCTAAGGATGACAAAGACTAACAATATTATGCACAGGCAGCATCACAATGACTGTTTGTCAACTGCGCGATTGTAAACAAGCGGTAACCAATATAAACATGCTGTGGCGTGTGAGCTCATTATTTTACTACAATCGACGTATTATTGCTGCTATTTTCGTTTCTTTTGAGAACAGCCTAGGGGAACTATAATAGGGCTATTTTATTGTGAAGAATTGTCATTGTTTTCGGTGGTAAACAACTTAAAGTAAATATCTTTCTAGTATACTTAAATAACATAATAATATGCATAGTAACAGATTATAATATTCCCACTGCTCGGGACTTTAGTCTCCTCTCTGCGAGAAAGTGTGTGTCCACTAAAAGCATCACCAGCGAATGTTCTACGGCGGAGAAGTGGGAGACTGGCTTGTAATGTACCGGGATCAGTGCTGATTCTGTGAGCAGCATAGACCCGCCCTTTGTGACCCAAGCTCATTTACTTTTACACTATGATTAGGATTACTGAGCGTGTAGCACCTGTTATAATACTAAGAAATAAAATTACATTAAAGGTAAATCGGTCAAAAGGTGGGCTACATCATTTTATTTTAATTCGTATTTTCCTTTTTTTTCGCGTCGATGGAGCATTAAATTATACTTATTGCCTGGGCCCAATAGTTAGCCACGTTTTTGCAGCGTTGGAGGCGTTGTTCAAGTCTCAAGGGTGAAAAAAAACAAGGTGCAAGTAAACTGACATTTGGACACTCCTACAAATGGGACATAGTCTGAACCACACAGGGTCAATTTAATCAATGCGCAATCGATTCAGAGCTTTCCATAAAGGCTGCAGCAATTCATGACCACAAGATGACAATTGTATTTAATGATGTCGTGAGATGATTGGGGGGAATTTGCTCCTCTTCTCCTTACTTGCCAGTCCTGAAGTGCCTATGGAGTTCGTAGGAAGCTCTTGAGACTTTTAACCCTACTCGGAGTTGTCTAGAAGTCGCGAGGGGAGATGTCGGGAATCGGATTCTTGGATCTTTTTGATCTAAAAGTAATATAAAGGTCTAGCATACCTTCTCGTCTAATTTTCCTGAGCTCGATTTTCTCAAGGAGTATATTTCTAAGAATGTTCGCTTCATTTTCATTAGCGAAGTTGAATGCGGCCATGTATTCCTGTAAACAAAGAAATGTTATAAGTAGTAGAATCTTTTTCATTATTCTTACATCTTTAAACGAGTCGTGAGTTCGTGACATAATTATGTCATGAATGTTGGAAGGGCAACAATGCCATAATCACTATACGGTTGAAGTTGAAGGGATATGTTTAACAGAAATGAGGAAGCTACTGCTTTAACAATAAGCCTAATATAGTATTTGACTGGTTTTTTATTAATGTAGGTACAGTACAATAAAATGTGCAGAATGAATTTACAAAAACATAAGCTAATGAGAATAAACATAAAAATCGGACACAAAAGAAAAGAAAGAAAACTGTGTTAGTAAGTTTATTAAGTAGGTGTGCCTGTGAGTGAGTAGGTAGGTATGGTGTGTGTGGGGCGTATGTGTGACGGTAGTTTGTGTGGAGGGGGGGAGTGAAATGTGCTAAATTAGCTATTTTGGCACAGCAAAGTAGATTTTCTGTATCTTCATAATTTAACTCCTGGAGCCAACTGCTTAGTTCGATTCTGCATTTGGTTTTGGTGATGCTATAAATTGGGAGTATCTTATTTATTTTATTATAAAGAAAGCAACCAAGGTAGCAAAAGAATGGATGGAAGGAAGTTGTCGAGTCACATTATGTGTGACAAGGATAGAAGAATAACTTTAAGAACGTGAAACTTCTCTGCACCACCAATTTTGTTTATTTTTTCACCAAGGGTACTCTTTTAATAACATCTATAAATTAATTATTCAGTTATGTATATTACTTGGCATAGTAGACCAATACCCTATTCTAGGAAACCAAGTCTAGTTCTCTTTTAAGGTCATATTACAGTCAAAACCTTTAATCTCGAAAGCTTCACTAGTGCTCGATCGGCCAAGAAAGTTGTAAATTCTAGGAACGGAATAATTGATTAGACCTACAACTTTAATGAGCTACACATAAAACAGTCTTTATTGTTTTATGAAGTGTTCAACCTATATAGTGTTTTTGGCTGACTTTAAATTTTATTTAAAGTTATCGTTTATATTTGGCACCTAAACTAGGTAAACAATTCTTATTTGATACCTAAATTGATCTGAGGAACAAAAGAGCAAAGTATTATTGAAACAGTGCCAAATTTAAAGTGCAAAAATGTTCTTTGTGAGAATAATAAAGGAAATTAAAGTTTGTGATGCGTACGTAAGTTACAATTGGATTCTGTCTGTTTATTTTTTTGGGTGCTGAAAATATTGTAGATCAGCAGTTTTACAATTTGAGTACCTACCTACCTATACAAAAAGTAAATCTTTCTATCAATTTATGGCCTGTGCTGGTTTTGGATTTTAACAGTAAAATAGTTTATTTAGTTAGGCAGAGGATCAGCTGTGGGCTGTCAATATTAAAATTTATAGGTCCACACACTCAGGTTGACATCTACACAAATCTTCATTTAACAGCACGGAAAACTTACAACCGTAGTATTTCACTGGTTTTTTTCTATTACTTACTTCACATTGACTGCCAGTGTACTCGTAGAATAAGGTTTGTGTAAAAGTTTTGTGTAACTATTTTTGGTGTACAATCTGTGTAGCTAATAGAAAACAAAGTCACTTTTTCCGTCTGTACGCTAAAACTACGCTACGGATTTTCATGTACAGTTGCCAGCACATCAAGCTACCCGAAACTGTCAAATTGTCCCAATCAACCTTGAACCTTATTCCTTTCAAGGTAAAGTTGAAAATCTATTGAAGAAATTTGACAGATTGTTGTAGCTTGCTGTGCTGGTGTCTGTACTTTTCATCAATAGACAGAGTGATTCAAGAGGAATTATATGTAGAATTCGTCCCGAAATTCCTAAGGTAACGGGAAACATTAGATATACGCCTACGAATTCGTGGGAAAAAGCTAGTAAAATATATTCTACACAGCTTTCTATGTCCATTTTATTCCCCTGAAATAACGTCTCGTAAAATCTATATAAAAAAATGAATAGCCGAAATGTGTGGCGCATAACTTTGTGACGACTGATCCGAATTGGATAATTCTTTTATAGTTGTGTGCCTAATTGCCAGAACGAGGTTTGCATGAAAGAAAATTTTGAAAAAAAAAATACATCCGGGGTGGAGCCGGGGGCACTGTTCTTATATGTATATAAAATTCATCCGTAACTGAGTGAATAACTGACAGACAATGCACAGCCAAAACTACTGGTTGTAGGAAACTGCATGTAAGGTCCTTGTGGAGTTTAGGAGAGCTCTAAGAGAGGATTTCCCGAAATTCCTACGGGAACGGGAAAAATCGGGATATGCGCGTACGAAGTCGCGGATAAAAGCGAGTAGTTAATAAAAATAGTTACTATTGTTTGTTTTGTTTATTTATGTTGCCCTTATGTGGCTTGTGTCATAATGCATTTTCCTTTATAAGGCCAATTATCCTCAACAACTATGTTGATACATAACAATAAAATAAATCTGGGATATGGTCATCTCGAATTTAAAAATATTGCGGTTACATCATTAAGTTACCAATGTTGCGCATGTTTGTATGTTTGTGTGTGAAACTCGTGTGTGAGTGAAATACTGTTATTGTTTTACCAATCCGTAGGATCGTTGACTCATGAATAATGACGTTGACAATACCATATATGTTTCAGAGGTTTGTTTCACGAAACGTTGTCTCGGGAAATACTAAAGGATTGCGTAGACAGTATTTTATAGGAAGAATAGTATTACGTAGGTACTAATAAAAACAGGAAGAACTGTCAATGGGTAGTTTACATCTCCTAAAATGCATGGAGAACAAGGAAAACCCATAAACTGTATTTAATTGATGGTGTCAACTATTTAGTAACAGAACTCATCTGTATAGCATTACTCGACTGTGTTAGCCTCGGTTCCCCGTGTAACCATTTGGTTGAAACAGTAAAACTAGCAGTGTTCTGTTTCATATCAACTAAATAAATTGTTACACTCGTTCTAAATTCTATTTCTGGAAGGATAAACATCACAATATAGATTTTATCGACCACTAGTAACAGCTTATGTTTTCCTGTTATATAAGAACTTAATCTACACCAAATGTACTTATTAAGTAGCTACACGATAAATTAATAACATAACATGGATATCGATGTTTTTGTTTGATATTTTGAATTCTTGATACTATTATCATGAATGATGAATGAGCTAATCGGCTATGATTCAACTGTCAATAATCCCTTTTGATATAAAACAATAATTTTATTACGACTCAATTTCGAGCTGCCTCGACTATTTAGATTTTTTAAGACGGCAAAGTACTTTTGAACTTGTCTTTGAAAAGGCAATTTGGGTTGATACTAGGCGAACTTTGCAACGGCTATACCGCGTGTATCTGACATCGACGCACAAACGATTTCCATGGGTCCAGGGCATGATTCTGGACACCCTAGACTTAGAATTTTTCGTCGGCTTTTTTCTCATTTTTTCATTTTATTCAAGGGTTTTTTTACTTAAGACTGCTCAAAATCGTTATTCTGACCTAACCCAATGAGATTTTTAATAAAAAAATAATGAATTAACTACTTTCACTAAAAAGAGCAATCTGAATAAAACCACAAATAGATATCAGCTCAGCTGAGCTGATACCTATTTGTGGTACTGAAAAAAAATGAAAAAATTAGAAAAGAACCGACGAAAAATTCCAACACTGGGGTGTCCAGAATCATGCCCTGGACCCATGGAAATCGTTTGTGCGTCGATGTCAGATACACGCGGATTAACACACAGCAGACAGCAGATACTTTGTTTTACACAGTCAGTCAGCTGTCCAAATAATATTAACAAGATTAAAGAAGCCTAAGAAAACGGTGTGGCTTGGCTGCCAAAAATGGAAACAAAGTGTTTAAGACACAATTTAAGTAGTAAAAAAATAGTAATTCTATGTTTATTGATAGCTACTACTTTTTACTTTAAAATATGTGTGAATAATTGAATTTATGTTACTGTCAGGCAATCGTGCTCCATCGGCAACCAGATCATTGCTTTCTATCACGTAAAAATGTCAAACACGAGCCTATCAAATCAATACTAAAAACAAGATATAGCAAACAGTAGATGGAACTATTTAGGTTTATCGAATATGTATTTCAGAAAACTATGTCAAGCTGAATAAATAATTTTATTGATTTTTCAAGCCTCGTCAGCGAGCGCTACGGCACATCTTTTGGCACCTGAGCGATGTGAAATGCGATTGATGAATATAATCTTGTAAGTATTTCTGGGGTATTATGGGTTCATAATGAATATTGGGTAGATAAGATACAGGTACGTCATATCGGTCGATTGGACTTTAACTTTGGAAGTACGTAAATGTAAGAAACTCAATCAATCCGCCTAACCATTTCCAAACTATGTTGAGGTTAGTTCCAGTCTAACCGCATGCGTCTGAGTACTATCATTTTAAATGTACCGGTTGCCTATCTGAACTCCGCAATCCAGTAACTGGGTATTACGGTAGGTACCCCTTGTTGTATTACGGTAGGCAAGACTGGTGTCAAATTATATTTTTTTCTGACTATACGTAATGAATCAAAGATCTACAAAAGACAGCCGGGACCAACCAACGGCTTAACGTGCATTCTGAGGCACAGCCAAAACTAATGTTCGTAGAAAGCCGAAATGCGGCGGCACGTAGGTAGACACTACGTGGCACGGCGGTAATATCACCGCGATTCTCCAGCTCGTGGAGACGGGCCTAAAAGAGTGTTCCCCGAATTCCTACGGGAACGGGAATAACGGGTTTAGGTATGCGCGAACGAAAACGCGGCCAAAAGCTAGTATTATTCTAAAACGTCACTCACCTCTGCCTCGAAAGTGTGCAAGAACGGCCTCGGGTTCTTGTACTCGATCTGGAGGTAGACCTCCTGTTCCCATATCATGGCCTTGCGGTAGAGGCAGTATATCCGGAAGAAGTACGACCTCTTGCCGTTGTCCTTGATGAGACACAGCACGCCCGTGTCCTTCTTCTTCCATTTTGAGTGCGAAGGATCTTCTGTCGTGAAAAGCTGGACCACGGCCGTTGCCAGACTCTGTTGGAATATTGGTATTGTTAGTAAAGTAGGAAGAAGGGTGCACTGCTGGTTGATTATGAGTTTCAATAGAATACAACACGGATCTAAGTGACCCGGGTACAAAATCTGGTGCAAAGTTGTATACCTCACTCACTGATATTTACGGTTGAACGGACGTCCGTATGAAAAAACGGAACCCTGATAGGGTCACTCGTGTGTCTGTTTGTTTGTCAGTCTACATTTTTTTGCTAGTCACTTTACTTGAGCTACACTCAATAGTTAGTCTCCAATATGGCGATACAGTTAAATATTGGCTCAACTCAATGTTATCAAGGATTAAATTAGCAAAAAGTTGTTTATATCTTGCATGGTGAGTTATCCGACTAAGGTATTTTATCAGGTGGCAATATGAATTCATGGCATCCATTGATGATAAGGATAACAGATCACTTCCGTTTGAAAGGACTGACAATTTCGTCGCACCTTTATTGAGATAAGTCAATGCAAAGAAACTTCAGAATTGACTGATAAACGAAATTATTTAGATAAGTAGATTCTGTCATTCATTGTTTAGTCTAAAATCTTATTTTATCCCATCCTACTTCCTACTACTGTTACGGGTATAAACGTCTGTGCGTTTGTATTAGTGTGAATCAATCACATTTCAAAGGCTGAATGGATTAAGACATTTGGAAAGCACCGCTCCTGCACCGAGAATACTTTTTATCCTGGTAGAACATTCCTATGGTATAATTTCCAAAGGAGAATGCCCACGGCACTATGGACAAATGTACTCAATTCAACATTGTTGTGTCTTCATAAAATAATCTTTAAAATACTTGATGGTATGTCTAAATACTACCTCAAAAGATTTAACACAAACTACAATGGCATTTCTGAGATATTTACGAAAATGAAATTACTATTTTGAGGTTATGTTCGACCAAAAATTAGTTGAAAAAAGCTATTTAAAAGGGTCTGAATGGGTTTACGGGTGAGCTTGGTATCTTTGAAGCATAATTTGTGTAAAATCTGTAACGTGATACCTCACCAAGTCTTACTGATTTAGATTTTGCGCATTTTTAAATCTCATGCCCGCGTTTCATGAAATTGCAAAGCATGGAAGAAATCATTACTAAAATAGTCAATCGCTCAGTGTTATTGTCTAGATCCTACTCAAATCATAGATGTGGTAGGTATCATGAAATGGTCTTTGTAAGTAGAGAGGGAAGGTAACACACAACACCAAATACAACAAATAAAAGAATGATTATTTCTTAAACTTGTATTTTATTCTTCTAAAAATATGTTATCCAAAAATAGTGCTAGAACACTAACATTGTCATAACGTGCCCAGCTCAAATACCACACTATGCACATTACATGCACACAGCAACCTACAGTTATTTTTCCCACAAGGCAAGAACAATAGTATCCTACTATAGCGCCTAATGTATCTCTTACATTTTCATCTTTATTTACTAAAATATAACTATAATATGTTCTAGTAGACACATGCCTCGATTTTATTCTTCCTCTTACTAAATAATTATTACTTCCCAATACTAAAATTCTGTGCAACTGCAATCTTAAATGATACTACACACAATTCATTCATATCCTCGAATACACTTAAGTGATTAAAAAAACAATCCTAGTAAATAAGTTAGTTATCACCAACACATCAGTAGAAGGTTTCTACCTATATAGGTTATGTTACAGTCCGGTAACCCAACGTTGAGGTGAGGAACTAACACACAGACATGGATTGTATTTGTGTCCTCTAAGATTTGTTATATGGTACGTAAACATAAAGCGCAGTTCCTAACTAAAAAAAATCCTACTACGTTAAAAATACAATATGCGTTCTTACCGGTGTTGGTGAGATCCGGACTCGTAAAATGTCCATGATGTTATTCGGAGTCTCCGACAACATGTATCTGCGCCCAAGTGGCGTTAATCTCAAAGAGCAGTCGAGACATTGCATCACAGTCGCACTCGCCATGATCACAACTCAAAAAGTCTGGCTTTTAGTAACAAACAGTACACACAGTGCAGTGGCGTTAAAAATATGTTTATTTTCAATGGGTTGGCAGCAGTAACGGAGGAACTAAAAGGCTCGACTCGAAGCACAACGTACCAAAACCAGCAGAAATAACAGTATTGTATTGCAAAAATATGACAGACGCGCAATAAACGTCAAATAAGGTTGTACCCATACTGATGAAATATCGATTTTAAATCGATTTCCGTAAACCAGCCAGTGGCATTTCACAAATACAATTTAGCACCGATGTCGTCGTTTACAACCACTGATATTGATAATGCCAGCAACAACTTGTGATTTAGAACTCGGTTATTACTTTACAATAAAAGATTGAACAATCAATACAAAATCGATATCATTTTATTTTATGTAGGTAGGCACGCACATTACCCGCAATAGAAAAAATGGACATCCCTAGTATTGACAGTCGGTAGTAAAAAATGGCGTACTATAACGTCGGAAACATAAAAGTACTAATTATTTTTCAAAAAACTATCCCATTTTAAATATCAATCAAAATCTTTTAAAAAATATATTTTTATTTTAAATATTTCATGCCGTTCAAGATTTTGAGACACAAGTAGTTTATCAAGAGTACTGTTCATGGGCAATCTCTTTTCACGGGAGCGCAGCCACTGACAAAAGCACAAATTTTATAACTGACTTCGATAAATTTATTATCAGTCTCCGCGCCCTTGATGACGCATACACGCGTGTAATATGCGTAACCGCAATTACAGGACGCTCGGGTGCAATCTGCTTATAGCTGACCTTTAAGAGATAATGACAATGTAGCCTAGTCAACTGTGATAACTTGATGAGCCAGTGATCGCTCTCCTAGAAAATTGGATTGATGTTATGGTTAATTAATCTCGTCCACCATATTGATCGAGGTGAACGAGGCTTCACGTGGACAAATTCTTAAATGTGGTTTAAGAGGGCTTTCACATTTTTTCTTGAATTTTAGCGTTTTATTCGAATTTTGATGTGTGATTTTGCTTTAGATATAGCCTTAAAAAAAAATATGCCTAAGACAGTTTTGTCAAAGCGCTCTTACAAAATCGAATTGCTCAGGTTGACTAAAGTTGAATACCGCGCGTCACAAGATTATATTGATTTTCGACAATTATTTAAAAATATTTACTTTACTTTTAATATGACCAATTTTTTTTTCAAGCAATATAGCAATGCCACCTTAATTATTAAATATTTTTTATTTGAATTTTGATTATAATTTCATACATAAAAATTATAGTTTCGTACGGAAAATTGTCAATAACTCTAACTTTTACAGTATTATTTTTGGTGTATTACTGTATGAATCGTAACAAATTGATTTGAACATTCCAAAGTAGAAGATACAGTTGTACCGTGGACATTTTTATAAATGATTAAATTATAATATCTTCGGGGTACCAAGGTATCAAAAGATTCCCTAAAGCAACGTTTTGTAAAACATCCTTTGCGAAGTCAAGGATTTTACTGATGTACGTGAACAAATTGAAATATTTATTTAGAACACTCCCCAGATAAATGATCAAACTATCTTAGGCATATTTTTGTTTTTTTTTTTTTAAGGCTTTATCTAAAGCAAAATCACACATAAAAATTCGAATAAAACGCTAAAATTCAAGAAAAAATGTGAAAGCCCTCTTAAGAACATCATCATATCAGCCACAAACTAAATTAATCCGCCAGACATCCCCAGAACGACAATAAAACAAGTTTTCCGCGATTGTATGGAACGTGCACGACGTTGACTATGCTATCTAGTGTTCCATATTTGAAACTTAAAAGTAAAATATACTTGAAAATGAAATTTCTATGCTGCCTCTTATAGTTCCTACCACGATCCCATCTCTATACGCCTATATTAACGTAGTAAACGAAAACGATGCGTATTGTAATAACGTAATTACATTTTAGTACTTTCCATAAAAATACGCATGGGAAAGCTCACAGAAAGGTTAAGTTACATCAGAATTACTCAAACTCACTAATGTTATCAACCGAAACACGCACCATCTCGAGAAAACGCGAAATTTTCTAAAAGTCGCCTCCACTCATTACATAAGCCTTCAACTTAAAATTCTCCCCTCGTCCGTCATACTGATCTTAATGTTCTCATTCTCACTGCGATTTCGAAACACGTAGGTTGACGTAATTCAGCAGTGACGTGCAAAATGAAACGTTGGCCATCTGTTATTGCCACTTGACAATATTAAGAATATTTTATGAGACCTTAATTCTCGCGATGCAACAAGAGGTCCCGCGTGAACGTAGAAGACAAAAATTAATGCGAGTCGGCTTAAGCACCTCTTCAATTTTTAGCTGGTGACAAGGAGAGAGTGAGAGACTATACATATTGTTTCACGGCAGATTATAGGAATTTTCGGCTAGAGCCTGGAGGCTCCATTAGAGCGATCATATGTATTTCGAAATACATAGTTTTATTGATTTAATCTTACAGGACGCAAACTCGACTGCTAATAGGGAATATGCATGAAAAAAAAAACTTATTATCTATAGGCGTCATGGACTTTGACGTCAAAGTTCATATAGGAATTCTCTTTCTAAGTGTAATCCTTGAAGCTTTATAACTTCGCTGGTGAAGGTATTTAAAAAATGATTTCATTATTTTTAACTAGAGCTCATAAGTATGTATTTCATTTTGCAAATTAAAAAACCGCATGCATGTTCCCTATTGTAGGGGCCTAAGGACCCAGGGTTGCGGAGTTTGTTCGATGGAGTCACCGCGGTCCTGGAACGCAAAGGGCATTTGGAGGAACACGGATGGGTCATTCATTAAGAATCATTTGATGATTTCCCGTCCTAAAAAAAGGAGGCCTAAGCATTGTTATTGGTCATTTGTGACCGGAGTCCTAAAAAAAGGAGGGCTAAGCATTGTTATTGGTCATTTGTGACCGGAGTCCTAGACATATACCTGGTTAATCGAATTCTCGGTTCCCATTCGAAGAAATGTTTTACTCGGCAGGTTCAAATCAAGTGATGTTTTCTTGACTAAACAATGGGCCTTCTTCAAAACATGCTAAACTAAAGTTAAAGGAAACATTGCTATAATCGTCAGCGTCAGCGTAATACTTTCGTAATAATCTCAATGTTTTGTTAAAGGTCTACAGGACACCAGTTACTGCTTCAAAAGCGAGTAGTCTATTCGATTTAAGAAAAAAAAAAACAAGTTTAGCGGCTGGCCTATATTCTTCTTCCACTTCAACTATAAAGTTCAACAAGATGTTCATCAAGTTTTTCTTAATGAATTTATCTCCTAAGTTTTTTACTCAATTCATAAAGACTTGACACTGTTTTCTTTCTATTACCGTGAGTATGAGAAAACTGAACAATAGTGCTTACGATTGAGTAATTCCGTGAGCCATGCGAGTAGTTGGGGTCAACTGAGCGAATTGGGTTAGACATGGCAATGACCTATCCGACGACGGCTGGATATTATTTAAGCTGTTTAGCACATGTCTTGTCTGGGATAGTGGGATGTATAATTGTATGTGAAAACTTAACTCGAAATATTCGCAGTGCAACTTGATCATCACATAATATTGTTTGGGCCCAGTAGGTGGGCACGTCTGTTATTTAGATGGCAGCGTTGTTGTCAGGGGTCATTATCATCTGAGTCATCTAGGGTCAGCAAATTGGGTATAGTCTGAACCGCACTGCACTCGCACCGCGTACTTGATAGGTCAATAATCTTTTGAAGAGAACATTATATAAGGTCAAAGACAAAAACAATTTCCCAATCAATTTCCAATAATGATAACCAAAGCAAAACTGAGAAATTAATTACGGAATCAATTTAATTAATGCCACTCAAGAGGCACGTACGTTTTGCTATCTAGTCTCAGTTCATTTAGTATGGATCGTCTAGAACGGAAGTGTTGACAACACGTCATATTATGTCTCGACAAAACACTTGCTATGCACAGGCTGGCTGGCTTCATCCGTTCATAATTTTAGAAAGCGTATATCAGAGAAACCTATCCTTCCTCAGGCTTACAACGATTTTTTTTTCTTAAGGATGTGATAATCATCAAATGACTTCTCCCGCTCTGGGCGAAGCAGAAGGGAGTGTCAGACTCTTACTGACTAAAACCCATCGGTGTTCCTCTTAATATCCTTTGCGTTCCAGGGCCGTGGTGACTCTTTCGAAGAAATTCCGCAACTCTGGACGAATTCTATATCTGCAGGTAGCATGTATGTGCCCAAAATTTTACACTACGAATGACGATGTGCAACCCGTTGAATGTTAGACATACCACCCATAAGCACATAACACTTAGATTACTTTTATTGTGCATACAGCTAGGTATAACCTCGAAGTCTTCAAAACAACTTCTGCTGCTTTGTTTGGTAAATGCGGGTGAAGTCGTCATGCCCCAATAGTCGACAATTAATCTAAAAACTTGTATATTTTTTTTCTACTGAACTTAAAATGGGCCGGTTTATATGGCAACATATTGTTGGTAACATATTGCACAATTGAAATGACAATACTGAGTTTTAACAGTCATGGCGTCGGAGATATGTTAGTCGAAACTTGTGTACCCAAAAAAAATCGTTTTTTCGTGAAGTTCAGCTGTCAAACGTGAAACTCAGCACGTGGTTTTGTGTTTTGATTTACATAACTCCAGTGGGGTCTGCGGTAAGTTTCTTTGTTTAATAAGTTAGTTAAATTTATTTGCTAACGATATAATATGCAATTTGGAATACTTATAACATAGAAGATATTTTTTTTTTAATGAGACATCTATTGGTACTTTAAAACTCCCGATTGACCCAAAACCCGTCATTTTTAGAATTATTATGACGACTACTGGGACATGCTCAAAAGTTGCACCTAAACTCGTCATAATGAAGATATTTTGTGTTTTACAGTACAAAATGCGAATAAATAGCTAATATCGGGACTTTAAAAAAAAATTTAACTCTACTAGTACAAACATATTTAAAGTTTAGACTACATTTGTTGATAAAACTGCGTTTCTTTTAAGCTTTTTCTTAGGGGTGTATTTTACTGTGCTGGTTCTATGTAGATGCACGTACACACAGTCATGTTATTCGATTTAATTATTTTGCTTCTTAATGGTTTAAACCCCCTGTTTCCTATATGCACTTTCTACGTGCGATTTTTGTTAGGTAGGTACCTATATATTGGCCGCATGGCCGCTATAGGCCTCCGCCATTCGGTTAAGGACACGCGATACATATCTACCGCTTTGGGTACAAGTAGGTCTTCCACTTGCCTTTGCTTCTACTATGCTTGGATTACAATTCGTCGCAAGCAAAAATTGACTGCTCTTACAATATGCTTTTTGTTCGAAATAACTGCATGTCGTCACGCGTATTGTACCGCGTATCTCTAAAGTGCCTTAATAGCGCCTGTATAATATTAAAATCGGTTTTATAACTAAGATGACATAGGTTCCATCGCTGCCACTTCTTTGCTTGTCGTATTCGATATTGACGGGTAAAGAGTAATCTTAAGTAAGATTTTTTTATTTAAGATTGTATGTTACATAGTAATTTCATGATCGTAATTTTAATTACAGATCATGACTGAAAGAATCTACAAGCAAGAGGACCTTTTTAAAAGCCATAGAAGCTGTAGATCAAGGGGCCACAACATCAGATGCAGCAAGAAAATTTAAAGTGCCGAGGACCACATTAAATGACCAGATTAAAGGGCGTAGTTTAGTCGGCTGCTGAGTTCATAAGTTTTGATGAATGACAATCTTACCATATTTATGAATGTTAGTAATTATTTCTCGGAAATTTATATAAATGAATGTGGATATCATTTTTTGTTAAAACTGATTATTTTATTAGGTAGGTCTAAGAGAACTGATTTTACAATTGAAGTATTTTAGACACATAATAAATTTACTCGTGCTACATATTGCAGCATTGTAGATGCAGCTTAAAGTTATGGCGACATTCCACCTTTTCGAATTTTACCTCTGAGCTGATTTTTTTCTTTTTCTGAGAGCTAATTTGAATTTAGACCAATCATTTGAAAATTTGATAGCTATGGCTGTTGAATCTTTCAAGAACTTAGTTTTCCAATTTTTTTATTTCCTGAAATTATAACTAAATTTACATATCAATGTTTGTTGATCTACCGGATACCTTGTGCTATCGAATAATCATAAATATGGTTTCATAAATTATTATAAAAGTGTTCATATATCTACAGAGTACCGATATCGATCAGACGACGGTATCGGTCCCAGGATAGACTAGAGCCGCTTGGTCCCGTATTCGTCGTGCTCTTAAATAAATATATAGGAAGATAGATTAAATTATTCTACTGCAGTTTTATATTTAGCTTAAGTTCTTTTTTTCCATTAAACATATTGGCTAGGAGTTACAAAGCCAACGTAGCGCCGCATTCTCAAGGCAATTTGATGAGTAGCTCCTAGGCCATTTTTGGTTGTAACCACAATTTCAGGCTTTTTTTACGTTACCTATTAAATTTAAAGAACCGTGCCTAGGTTCCCTTTTCATAAAAAAATCCTGTCTATTTTATATTAAGATTCACCAGCACCACTGTTTTTTTTTTAATCCCTTTTGTTGTTGTCTTTTTGTACCTTTTATATATCCATTTTTTTTGTCATTTTAATAAATTTACGTGTTACGTTGGCAAAGTCCGGAGTTTCATTTCGCTACAATATGCACATGACTGCATGATTAAGAAATATAACACATATTTTATAGACTGATTTTGTGATTCCAAGTTTTTAGAAATATAAATTAAAAAAATGCAACTATCTCTTTTATTGTATACCTGCTCTTCTAACAGATTACAACCTGCTATTCTAAATAAGGATTTGGTTTTCTATCTATCTACCTATTATTTCAAAGGCACAAGCATGTTTAACAAATTCAAGCATATAAGCATTCATCATATTTATTAGTATATTATTTTAGCAAATATATATGTATTTTATAGTATATGTATATATATATATTATTTGTATACTTTGTTGTATCGATATGACTCAATTATATTTTATTTTTATTTGTTTGTTGTACACCTACCACAGTGTAGTCTTTTTAACCCAAAGGTTGACTGGTAGAGAATGCCTTGTTGCATTAAGTCCGCCCATGTACCACTATTGTGCATAAAGTCTAAATAAATAAATAAAAAAATGTACTTATCTTGAACTTTATGTTCAAGAGCAGAGAGTTTATATTAGCATTAAAAGTTGACGAGTACTGGGAATATTTGACGAGTATCCGTACAAATCAGACGACTATTGGTACAAATCGCCCTTTTTTTACTTTTGCCTTAATAAGTACATTATACCCATCAAAATGATTAAAAAAACTTAGTTACTTAAAATAACGAATAAATTCTCTAACACGTCATGCAAAAATTGTCATCATTGTCTATTAAATATTTAACACACAGTAGTGCTTCAAAGTCAGTGATTTCCGAAATCCGACGAGTATTGGTACGTTTACCTTACCGCTGCCGCAGTAAGCTCGGTCTAAGATCTTTGGGTCCCATACCGCGTTCTGTAACCGTGTTTATTTCAGCGCTCAGACCATCATTCACATGCACTTATCCCAATTTATTTGGGATCCGGTGCGACATGTCTTCTTCTTTATTAGTAAACTAGCCGATTTGCGCAACTTCGCCTGCGTCACATAAGAGAGAGAGTTTCCCATTTTTACGCCATTTGTCATTGGTGCTCCGCTTCTTTTTAGTCCGCTTTTTTGGTTTTCCTGCAGTCAGAACATCTGCATATTTTATAGGAATACCATACCTAGTTTTTGAACTGTGGTGAAAGTTGCTTCCCTAAACACTGGTTGTTAACAGTGCCTTGATAGTAATATGGTTATTGCTACAGGAGTAATTAACAGGAAATTCCGAGATTTTGAGAAATTAAACAGATGAAGATTGACTAATGCTATCAACCCTCCCTGGGTTGATAGTTTTCGCGTATGTGCGATACTGAGAAGCCATTGAAGAACAGAGTACGACCAATGCAATGTTGTAAAAATTCGTGAATTTCGAGGTCAATTTGATTAAAATACAACACTAAGTATTTAGGAAATACCCTGGAAGTTTTGCGATAATTCATAGGCAGGAAAAAAAAAAAAAATTACGATATGGACTGTTAATAATTCAGGGTAAACGAAACGTGGCCCATTTTTTAAGCACGATAAAATGGAAACATTGTATTAACTAGAATCTAAGGATTACAGATTATTCCTTTAGGAGCAGGAAGTACTTTTTTCAGATGCTAGTACGTATATCAGGTAGGTAGGTT
Organism: Ceramica pisi; assembly: GCA_963859965.1. NCBI lineage: Eukaryota > Metazoa > Arthropoda > Insecta > Lepidoptera > Noctuidae > Ceramica > Ceramica pisi. Next base: position 5,892,342 of record OY982530.1, read on the forward strand.
AGGTTAGGCCCACCATTTCACGCGGCCGCGCGGCAAGCGACTGATGCAGCGACACATCGAACTGCGTCGGTCGCAGCTGCGCGAGGTTCTGGTGGTGGAATGGCGGGACAGGCTCTCACGCCCTTCCGCCGGCCTCGTCACTATCGAGGCCATCCGGCCAGTGCTCGACCTCTGGCTCGGGAGAAGGCACGGCTCCCTGACGTTTCGTGCGACGCAGGTTCTCACGGGGCATGGCTGCTTCGGGAAGTTCTTGTGTCGCATAGGCAGGGAGCCGGACGCTCGGTGTCACCACTGCGTCGACTGTCGGGAGGACACGGCGCGGCATACGCTAGCAGAGTGTGCCGCTTGGGAGGAGTCGCGCCGGGCCCTCATCTCTGTGGTAGGCAGTGACCTCTCGCTGCCGGCCGTAGTCCGTGCTATGGTCGACGGCGAGGAGTCCTGGGACGCGGTGGTCTCCTTCTGCGAAACAGTTATCGCGCAGAAGGAGGCTGCGGATAGGGAGAGGGAGATCTCGACCACTCTCCCGGCCCGCAGCAGGCGCACCGGGCGTCGGAGGAGGGCATACGCTGCCCTCTCCTGGCCCCCCTAATTGGGTCCAGGGGCGGTAGACTTGGGGATGTCCGTCGCCCCCCATTCATCCGGACCCGAGGTGGCGGCGCGTGGTGTTCCCGTGCGCCCCTCTTTGACGTCGCGAGGGGAGTCAAACACCTTACTCCCTCCGCTGACTCGAAGTGGCCCGCAGAGGCAGGCCGGCACTAGCCGGGGATCACGGAAGTCGGTTTAGTTCCCGCGGTCCCTGGCGTAGGTGAGAGATGGAACACCGGGGTGGTTTTAGTCAGTAAGAGTCTGACAGACCCCTCCGCCCGCCCCAGGGTGGAGGACATCCATGAGGATTTCCCCCCGTAAAAAAAAACAAAAAAGGCCCACCATTTCAAGCCTAGGCGAGACACCCGTGCGTTCCGAAATTTTTTTCAGCCTTTTTTCGTTCCAAAGAAAGGCTAAGGCCTTCCTTACTTCTTTCCATTCCTTCCCGTTTAATGTGTCAGACTTTGCCGGCCCAGTTCCATTTTAGTTTAGCTGCTTTTCGGGTTACATCGGCGATTTATGTTCTACACCGCAGTGCTGTGTTCCCAACGCGGTTCGTGAATCTGATTTAATATAATTATCTACGAGACCGAGACCGCAAACTTTCGTTGCATCAGCCCATCAATCCTTACAAAATTTCAAAGTAAGTTCTAACAAGACATGCTTTCTACTAAAGACCAGAACCATTTATATGGCGCCCAGATTAACTTTCGCCCTATAAACGCTTTATAGAGTGAAATTATATGGCGAGTTACCGGCACTTTCCAGAATATTACGCAACTTTCTAGCTGCAACAAATTGTACTTGTTTTATTTAATGGCGTTTACTCATACTGTAGACATCGATCGATGGCACTGACAGTTAAAAGTCGATCAAAACGCGTTCGATCGCCGTGATTTAATAGCCAAATCATCGATCATAGATATTGCGCTTGCGCTTACATGATCCATCGTGCGATATAGTCAACCAACCATAGATAAAATAAATATTTCTGTGCAACCAACCAACCAACCAAAAGGTAACCAGAGGAACCCTATTACTAAGCCTCTGCTATCGGTCCGTCCGTCCGTCCGTCTATGTGACAGCAGGCTGTATCTCAAAAACAATAGTAGGTATTTCTATTGCCGCTTTAGCAACAAATAATAAAAATTAGGGTTTATTCGTGTGCGAGTCTGACTGGCACTTGGCAGGTTTTTTTATTTCACATGTTCAATACTATAAGCTTCTGTGGACAGTAACTTCGGCATTATAAAAACGGCTGTTCCACGAAAATACTCTTTTACTGGTGCAGTACTAAAGTCTTAGACATATCATCCCATTTTTGAAGATCAATGTGCCAAATGAATGATCAAATGGGTCCCATTAGACAGCAAGCATTATTAACAATAGACTGTTCTGAAAAAGCCCTAGACTAACAGTAATGGAAGGAAAATAGATGTGTTTTCCCTGCATTTGGAAAATCCAGGCTAATAGTAAGTACATCATAGATAATAATATAATAAACAGTACATAGTCGAAAAATTAAATACTATTATAAATATGAATTTACCTGAATAATTCTGGCATTTTCAAATGACAAATTAAGAGAAAAATACGATAATTATATTCCATTTAAATTGATGATATTTATAATCTGTGTTTTAAACACAGTTCAATCGGTACCGGAAGACGCAGCAATGGAAGGCCTCCCGCAAGGTGGAGATAATCGTGTATTAATTTATTAATTTGATTATATTATATTACTAGACGCGACTTCGTCCGCGTATAAATTCTCGTTATTCCCGTGTAAATCCCGATCCCTCGGGAACTCCGGGATAAAAAGTAGCCTATGTGTTATTCTGGGTCTTCAGCTACCTACATACCAAATTTCATCGTAATCGGTTCAGAAGTATTTGCGTGAAAGAGTAACAAACATCCATACATACTCACAAACTTTCGCATTTATAATATTACTAGCTGACCTGTGCAACGTCGTCTGCGTAACATTTTTCATTACTGCTCCGCTCCTATTGGTCTTAGCGTGATGATATATATATGCCTATAGCCTTCCTCGATAAATAGGCTATCTGACACTGAAAGAATTTTTCAAATCGGACCAGTAGTTCCTGAGATTAGCGCGTTCAACCAAACAAACAAACAAACAAACTCTTCTGCTTTATAATATTAGTATAGATTGGAAATATGAACTCATTTTGTATGTAGTGCATGTCCACCTAAAGTTTATCATCACGCTAAGACCAATAGGAGCGGAGCAGTAATGAAAAATGTTACGCCGACGACGTTGCGCGGGTCAGCTAGTGAGGAATATAACTTAATACTTTTGGCAACTAAGTAGTTTGACTTTCTGTACCAGCACAATATGAGTAACGTTAAATGTTTCAAGTGTTAACACAAAATTGTTTCCAAGCTATTTGGTCCCTTCTTCTAGTACACAACATAGAAAACAATTTATAATTTTAACAGTTGTTACTTACTATTAAATCAACAATATGGATACTGGTAATATTCCTTTTACAGTAACCGGCACAAATCATAAGCACAGATTTCCGTCGCATCTCAGGTTTGGGGCCAGACCCCGCCCTGGAGAAAGGCCCTAGATAACCCAATGGTCTGTGCTCATGACTTGTGTCATCTACGGTAACTATCAATTTACACTACCTGCTCACCCGAGGGTATGCAAGAACTAGAAAAGAGCCATCAAAGCGATATATAATCTCCGTCGGCGCGATTCTCTCAGGGAACTGTTTAAGATTATTAACATCATGACGCGTGACGGTACCTTGTCAATACATTTACGAAAACATCATGTATGTCAGAAAGAATTTACATCTTTTTAGTAAATGAGGCGAGAGACATAATTATGGTACTAGAAATAGGGACCAGTTAGTTCAACCAGGCTTCAGACTGGCTAAAGTAGCCTCATCTTTCATGGGGTACTGTTTAAAATTTTATAATAAGACTAGCTGACCCGTGCAACGTTCGTCTGCGTCACATTTTTCATCACTTCTCCGCTCCTATTGGTCTTAGCGTGATGATATATAGCCTATAGCCTTCCTCGATAAATGGGCTATCTAACACTGAAAGAATTTTTCAAATCGGACCAGTAGTTCCTGAGATTAGCGCGTTCAACCAAACAAACAAACAAACTCTTCTGCTTTATAATATTAGTATAGATTAGTATAGATACCTCCCCATATATTAGAACTAAATGAGACAAAATTCAAATCTTGTATTAAACGCACACTATGCAGGCAAGCATATTATAAGTTGGGGGATTATATTGAAGATAAAAGTGCTTGGCTGAATGCTGGTCCTGCTCCACAGCCACTAGGGAGCCCAAACTAATCTGTAAATATTTCGGAAACATTGTTGGACCGGCTGAAGATTGTAAAAAAAATTGCATTGTTAGAATCAACTTACTTAGCATTGTATAATTTCAGCCATTAACAGCACATGTGTGAGTACTGTGTACCTTTAACTTTAACTTTAATTATCAGTTTTAGGTATGTTTTTGACTTGAATGTACCCTGGCGGTTGGGAGTGTCATGCTCACTCAAAAGTCTAGCTGATGGTGGCGTATGCGTTGGATCATTTGGCTCCCTTCAAAATGGTTGAGCCGAATGGTGCTGGCGCATGCGTCATGTTCGTGAACGGGCGCCGTCAGTCGGGACTGGTCATTTCTTAGCTGCCATGGATAATTTTAATTATTTCTTTGAATTGTTCCTCTTTTATTCCGGACGCTTTTATCCTGCTCGTCTTTTACATCGTTCTCACATGTATGTATAATTTCAACCCAATGTAAATAAATCTTTGTAAAAAAATATTATTTTTAAAAGAGTGTCTGTGGAGTTTCTTGCACTTTCTTCTCCATAGAGATCTACGCTTTGGAACGTGCAAATAGCTTCAACTTTTTGGACTGACCGACCTTGACAATTCAAAAGTGCCTGTAAATGGTGTAATTGAAATAAATGCTTGAATTTTGAATTTTTTTTAATTTTTTTAGCTGACCCATAACAATATGCACATGCAACACACTTCTATTGGTCATAGCGTGATATTAAATGGCCTATAGCCTTCATAGATTAAAAATAAGATAAAGGTGTCAAAGCCACTACATACTGGGTGGACAAAATATGGCATTGTTGACCCAAGAAGAAGAACCAATGTGAAAATGATTTGATTAAAATATTAATGGTATCTAATTATTTACATCTGAAAAAACTATTTGCAGCAAAAATGTTTATTGGTTTGTAAATGTTTATGTATTGATAAGCAATACAGTTAAGAATTAGATTCTTGAAACATTCTGCAGTTTAATAAAACATTAAGAGATGATTGTAGTTTTTTAAAAGAATAATTTTTTAACTGTTAACTTTGAGCTATTGTGATTTTGTTATGCAATGTGGTTACTCAATTTTATAACCAAAAATTGCTTTCAAGATTGCTCAGTTTAAAGTGAAAGAAACTAGTACATAAATAAAACACCTTGAACACATATTTTTTAGAAAATCAAATAATTTAGCAGTTACTATATTTTACAGTATGGGTTAAAACAGTGAATTTATGAGTGCTTTATGCCGTAATCTGAAGATAACAATAATGAGTACTTCACGAGTTGTAAAAAATACACTATTGTTAATGAATAACCTTGAAGGCCTGAGACTTGCGTACTATCCCAGAGACACCAAATTAATTATTACTTTTATCTGATACAAGGTTTTACAACCAATTTGTTTTTGTTTATGGTTGTTTACATGAGAAAATAATGACTGAAGAGATTCATTTGTTGCTTCTAATATTGTTTTACAGGGTTGGAATTTATAGTTTTTGATGATATGATGATAGTTGAAATTTGAAACATTGTAGGGATAACACTAACAAATATGAAAATAATTCCAACAGGTAGGTTTAAGGATCAGTTTTTTCTAGTGATACAGTCAATTGCAGATAAACAGTTATGATTAAAGGAGAAAATTCGGAGCTTACAAAAATATCGAGGCGATATCGACTGATAATCCGCAGATATGGACAGAGATACGTAATCTAAGGGCATTCTGAATCACGCGGATTGCTAATGAGAATTCATAGCTTACTCACCTGGCATTTTGGTCCAATCAAACTGAACACCTGGTCATTCTCTTCCCGTGATAACAGGATGCTCACCCTGTTCTCTCCCCTCGGCATCCTGTACACTAATTTAACAAAACACACCTAAAAATTACTTTAAACATGCGAGGAACGATGTGTCAATCGCCCCGACTTTCCAACATTTTATAGCCAAATAACAACCAGTTATTTGGCGCACACAATGATCCGTTGACGTAAATAATAGCATTTCTCACAATAAAGAAATAATCATTTCACTGTTTTTAAACATAATAAACTCGAAAAAATCGTAACTTCATCGAATTCACTTTCTCTCTCGACATCCGTATGTGGTGGAATAAAAAAATCTGTCTTATTTATGTTGCCAGCTTTATCTTTGGCAAGTCCCAGTAACTACTTATTGTCGTTCCTGTCAAATAAGCACAGTATCAAAGAAAATCATAGACTGTTGTAGACTTATTATTTCGACGCGCCGAGTGAAATTCAGACTAACTTATATCTTATAAGAATAGTACCGTGTTAAAACCTGTTTTTATCCAGCAACAGTCCACAAGCGTTTTTTCTCGATATATTTTTTAATTTCTAACCGTTGGCAACCTCTTTTTGTGGTTGTCAATGCAATCTGTCAATTGTGAAGCGCGATTCTAAATATTTTTTAGAAAATCACCAACATAATTATTACATTTACGTAAAACAGTAATATACGACATAGGTATTTTATCGAGAATAAATAAAAAATATCACGATCTTAATAAAAAAAATCAGGAACTCGTCGAGTTCTTATGAACAGCAGAATAAACTGCATGACTCTAGCAGCAAACCAAACGAAGCGTTGACGCTTCAGTTGACGCTCTCAGGAAAAAACGCGCGGAAATTCAAAATTTATGTACTCTCCATCATCTGAAGTAGTATGTTTGAGGGAAAATAACAATGAATTAATAATACCTACATAAAGGCAGCATGGTCTCCGACCTTAGCCTGTTCCAGAGGGAACAAAAGGAAAAAAAAAAAAAATAATACCTACATAATTATGTGACATTGACATAGTTACACAAGATATAACTGAATCAATAATTTTGTTTGATATAATAAACGATTGATGTAAGTAATTTTGGCATGATTTCTGTCACGGCTTCGGCAGCCCCACGCGAGCTTATCGTCGCAGATGGTTTAATCTATGGGTTTAAATTGTTTACCGCCTCTGCCACCGAATCGCAACCAACCAGGGCCGGACTGAGACCCGAAATCGGCCCGGGCATTTTAGAGGCGGTCGGCTCTTCTCTTTCTCTAGGCCCTTAGTAAATTTCGACACAGGCCCGCGTTTCCGGTACCGAGTTTTTTTCCTCACTCTTGAAAGAGAAAAGAAGAAAGAGAGAAAACAAATTTATTTGGCACATACAGATACACACAATTAAGGTATGTAGAGCCGACCTCCTCTAAAATGCCCAGGCCGATTTCGGATCTTAATCCGGCCTTGGTCCCGAACCTAGGCTCGTGTCTAGCTCGCAGCTTTACACGTACTATATCTCGGTCTTTAACTTGACGGTAGAGGACGATATTTGAATCGTTGTATTGCGATGTTTTTTTTTTTTTCAAATTAAGTAACATAAGAAAGTCGACCGCTAATCGGCCACACCAGCCCACCGGGCCTCTGGCCCCTCGGGCATTTGCCCAAATTCCCCTATGGCCAGTCCGGGCCTGCAACCAACCAACCACCTCGCCCCTCCCTCCGCGGGCACACTACAGGGGTAGGGCAGACAAAAGTAGGTACGTGGAGTCTGTTCTGCAGCGATTCGTTTCTGTCACTTTTTGTAGCACAACTATTGACTTTTTAAGAAATTATTAAATTTTAACGATAGACCTATGTAATGATTTTCGATTAAATATTATCTTATCTTATTTAATATAAAAATGAATCGCTGAATGTGTTGCTAAGCGCAAATCTCGAGACCCCCTGAATCGATTTCGCTAATTCTTTTTTTGTTGTGTTTGTTATTGTCAGGAAGAGGTTTTTATGAAAGAAAAAAAATAAGAAGGTTCTAGTTGACGGGAGAGAAGCCGTGGGGGACAGCTATAGTCTATACTAATATTATAAAGAGGTAACATTTTTACCTCTTTATAATATTAGTATAGATGAGACGCACCTCTGATTTAACGGGAGGTAAGTTGCTGCATTACGAGTCATTTTGACAGAGTTGTATAAGTAGCTGAATAGCGATAAAAACGGCCGTAGCTAGGGGGGGCATTGTGAGGCAATGCCCTACCTTGAAATTACAATGCCCTACCTTAAAAATACCAAAAACTAAGATAAATTATTATAGTTCAATCGTTTGTTTATAGTTTGAGATACTTAAAAAAAATTATAACGATAGGTTTCTAAACTTTTCCGAACATACTACCACAGTCTACTGACCTAGAGGTCAGTGATAAACATGGTGATTGATTTAGGAGCCCGTGCTTCGGGGCAGATCATATAAGATATTTTTTTAATTCCGCCCTATCTATAAACAATGCTGCCTTACCTCAAATTCCACTCTAGCTACAGCCCTGTTAAATAAAATGTTTCTTGGCTTCTACTTAGATAGGCGCCTAACATGATAAACCACAAGTTCTGCAACCTATATTGGCTCATGGGAAGAAATTTTGTGTTCTCTGTAGACAACAAACTCTCATCTACAACTCGATTCACAAGCTCATATGGATTTACGGGATTAAATTGTGAGGCGCAAGCAAAACCAACATAATCTGCCTGCAAAGAGTTCAAAATGGTACTTACCCAAGAGTAATGGCAAACGCCCCTTGGTCTAGAAATGCCATCAGTAAACTCTGAAATTGAGCTATACAAAAGAAAAGACAACACAAGGCACGCCTAGCCTTTTTTTTTTTTTTTTTTTTAGGGATGGGAAATCATCCAATGACTCCTCCCGCTCTGGGTGTAGCGGGAGGGAGTGTCAGACTTCTACTGACTAAAACCCATCCATGTTCCTTCATTGCCCTTTGTGTTCCGGAGCCACGGTGTCTCTTGCGAATAATCCCGCGACTCCGGCAGGCGTCGGCCCTTTCGGACCCCTCTGTGTTGCTGACTCTCTTTGAGGCGCGCGTGGAACACTAACGCGCCGTCGACACGGCCTGTCGTCACTAGACGGACGGACGGCGAGCCACCCATAGCTCGCCGTCCACAGGCCCGCGCCTACGGTGGCCGGAGGTCCACCACGGCGGCCGGGACGAGAGGGTCTCCTCTCCCGCTCCGCCACCTCCTTCGCTAGCATGACTGCTTCGCAGAAGGAGGCAACGGCGTCCCATTCCGTCTCGCTCCGGACCATGGCTTGGACCAGGGCCGGACGCGAGAGGTCGCCGCCAATCGCCGTTTCGAGGACACGGCGGTGCGCCGCCCAAGCGGGGCACACCTGCACAGTGTGCTCTACCGTGTCCTCCGGTCGATCCTCGCAGTGGTGACACCCGGGCGTTTCCTCCCGCCGAATTCGGTGCAGGAACCTCCCGAAACATCCATGTCCGGTGAGGACCTGCGTCAGGCGGAAGGTGAGGACGCCGTGGCGCCTCTCAAGCCACTCCTCAAAGAGGGGACTTATCGCCGCTATTGTGGCGTGCCCTGCGCTGGGTTGCGATAGTCGTCGTCTCCATGAAGCCATGAGATCGCGCCGGAAGTCCGTCCGCTGCGCGACAATTTGCCGCGTCAACGGAGTTTCCCCCCGGCTTAGTACCTCCGCGCGCCAATCATGCAGGCGCGCGAGGACCACCGCCTCCAGATCCCATGGCGGCAATCCGGCAAGGAGACCCGCCGCTTCGCGCGAGATCGTGCGGTACCCTCTGGTCATCCTGAGGGCCACCACCTTTTGGGGCGCGTTCAAGTGGTTCGCAGCACGCTGCCTCAATGAACGCGCCCACACCGGGGCCCCGTAAAGGGCCATGGACCGCACGACCTCCGCGTATAGCCTACGGCAGGAGGCGTTCGGTCCCCCCAGGTTGGGCAAGAGCCGCCTGAAAGCAGCCCCGGCCCGCTCCAGTTTGGGGACCAAACGTCGGAAGGCACGCCTAGCCTCGCATCCCAACTCATTAGTTACTGAACTGATGAACCCGAAAGGCGGTGGTAAAAAAGCTGAAGAGGAACGAACCTCCTTCTATAACTGGGAGGCGTAGCACTGGCTGCTCTACCACAACCCATTTGTCATGGAACGAATTTTGTTATGGTCCGACGACCGATTGCAAATGGAATCGAAAGAAAACAATGGGTTATTCCGGGAGTGCCGGCAGAAGAGAAAACTTGAACATTAACGTTGTGCATTTTTGAATCATTCATCTTACGCATTTCTGGTCGCGTATACCTACATGTATATAATAAAAGTTTTATACCTATCCCAAGAAAAGTGCTCAACGCCGTTAAAGAAGTTTTCACCACACAGTTCAATTTTTTTTCACATACAGAAGAGTATTGCCGTGGATCGAATGACGGTACCATCTCGCAAAATGCGAGCTTATTCATCGAGTAGGTAAGCACGGAAATAAGCCAGCTTTATCAAAAGGTTGAGAGTTTAAAGGAGTTAAATAAAATTGACATAAGTATGTTTTTACATTTTTATTTTTATCTTCGTTTGCTAACAGCAAACTAGATACAAAACGATACAAATTCATTAATTCTATTTTCCCAATAACTATTTTGATCTTACGGATTCAAATTGCACCATTACAATAATTATTACAGTGAATTAAACATCCAGGTATATTTACTTTACAATAAATGTATATGTATACAAACTATATGTTGGGTAGATATATAAGGACAAAGGGTTATTTGGGCCAACTAAACCAGTAGTATCACACTTTCGAGTTTAAAGGTCTTCGTATCGCAATATACAAGTTCATCTAAAAATCTTACTTTCCTTGTTTCGAGACTTAGTTCAATTTCCATTTACTAGTACCAGGGGCATAGCTACCACCATATTAGCCATATCAAAGATAGGTACGGGGCCTTCGGACAACAAGGGCCCTTGCGTGGCCTGCTATGTCAGTCCTTAGCTAGTAGGGCCTACTTTGTTTAATAAAAATACGCTTATAAAAGGGCCCCCAAATATTGATTAGTACATTCATGTTTTTCTTTAAAAAACTTCTTGAATTTATATTGTCATTTGCAATAAGTAAAGCAGACACCAATACCTTTAAACAAAGTAAAATTATCTTGAACATGCTAATGTTGGCCCAATTACAATATAACCTAATGCCCTTTACTGTCTTTTACTGTTACAGGTTCAAACACACACAATATTTTAGATCAAGAGCTAAAATATTAGGGTTAAACTAGTGTTGTGCTAATACGTTATGAAACGATTTCATACCTTGGCTTATTTTAAGTATCATGTAATCGAATTATCACCTCACTAGATTTAACATTATTTTATTTCGTAGTTAGAGCAAAAAATAAAACATATTTTTAAATTGTTTGAAGAGTGATAGTTAAAACGGTATAACACGAGCTTCAGGAAACTTTAGATACATAGTAAACTTTATTTTATACTCGTCTCGAATTTGTCATAAAATAATCATGTTGATATCATAATTTCAATGACAATACGAAGTACGGCGTGTGAATTCTACGTATCATTTGAATATTAAATTAATTGTAGTATAAATACGTAAATCAATACTACAGTGAACACGTATATTTACAGCTCGTAATACATAAACAAAGCTAAACCTACGTTTGACGATCACAATGTTACGATATCAATCAGAGATCTAAAAGAAATAAAATAAGAAATACTTTAGACCTTATCACTTTTATTACATAGGTCATAGGGATTACATTACAAGATACAATATAGTCTTAGACTAGTTTGTTTCGCAAGACCTTCTTTTTATTCGCATACAATATTTTATTGAATTGATAGGTAATGCTTCATCTCTAAAAGAGATATGATTGACGTAGTATAATGTAAAATAATTTCATTGTATAATAATAATAATTGATGACGATTTCAAGCAAAACTTGGTTTACGTATAGTATAAGTGGCTAGCAAGTAGCAGAGAATATTTATTGGAACACATTTTATGGAGTAAATAAATTCATGAAACTATACAACTTCTGTTGGAAAAGAAATGTTTTAATCCGTTTTGGTTTAGCACATTCCGTTTCAAGGTTATGTTTCATGTTTTAACGAAAATGTAGCTGGGTACAAAAGTAACAAAGCCCTATGGGTACACAAGTAACATGTTACTTTTGTCTCTGGGGGGCTACTCTCTAAGCCCGAGGTCCGTCGTTTCGCGCTTAGTTACGGGCTACTCCGTATCACCCAACCACTAAGAATTAATGACAACACGATTTGGCAGTTTCTATTAAATCGTGTTGTCGTTCATTATTAGTTCGTGTTAGGGACTAATCGTAGATTCGTAGGTAATACAGAGTAGAATACGCCCGCAACTAAGTCCGAAACTACGGACGTCGGGCTTAGAGAGTAGCCCCCCTGTATTGATTTAATAACGTATTTTTTTATGTGTGTGGATTTATAAAAGAAATACATATCTGATTATTGTTGAAAGTTTGTTAGCCAACGTCCTGTCAGAAAAACCGCTATCTCAATACATTATGTAAGATATCATTACGTAGGATAAGACTCGTATAGATTAAAATACATACCCTACTGGAATAATTGACATATAAAACCTTACAGACAATATGAGGGTAGTTTTGAAAATTCACGCAGATTGCGGTGTGTACCCGCATTATATTGAATTTGGGAAAACTTATTTGGAAGAGGGTTATGAAATGTGAATCGTTACGTGTTAAATAAAAGATGCGAATTATACGATTACAAGTATTTACGAAAAAAACAACAAACACATTCGATAGAAAATAAGTAAAATATCTGGTCAAATTAACACTGGTGGTTCTATAGTGCCTGACTTTAGAACTTTAGTTAATGCATATTAGTACTTAATGTAACTACATTTACAAAAGTCATAATATTAAATAGACATGTGAACAAACACAAACATTTTCTACGTATTTTAAATGATGTTTTTGTAGCTAAATCTGTCTTCTAGTGATTCTGTGACTGAAAGGGACGCAGTAAGAACGAAATGCTACGCGATACTTTTCAAGGAGTAAATGTCTACATCTTACACACATCATAAGTACTAAGAAGATATATTTTTAGAATTTTAACACCGAAACACCGAATAGGCCTCCAAAACGTTGAATTTCGATGTGTTTAAGACGAGGAAGATTATTTCATAAGGCAGTTTAGTCAAGAGATGCGTTGTTTGCACTTTAGCAATACTAAACGAGGTGATGAGACTACCGCTAACCCTGAAATATGTTTACTTTACCCAACTGCTACAAAGCCCAAAAGTAGGTGAAGTATTTCTCAAAACTGATCAAAATCATTCATTTCCTGTGTCTTTGTTTTAGCTAATAAAATCTCAAGTATGAACAATATTTACACCGTTATAAGATTAACAAGATAATAATATTGTGTAAATATTGAGACAGCTTGTTGTAGTGTACATATTGGTCGTTGACCGATAGTCACGACTTGTTTGTTGAGAGGAAAAATCACTGAACTAAACTGTCACTTGATGGATTAAATATTGAACGGACTTTGTCAACTTTTTGTGAATCAGGAATCTCTATAAGGCAGGTACGTATTTAGTTGATTATATTTGTCACCGGAAAGTGGCAAACGCCGTAAGATTGTAAAATGTCGCGTGAAATTGTAAACTTTTTTTCCAAATAAGACACGGATAGATTGGAAACTTTTTAATGAGGGTTTTCTGTAATGTCGAGCACCAGGTGGCAGCACTGAGGCGTCAGACCCAAACAACCAATCAAATCGCTTATTTTCTGACATTTGTCTATGTCAATTTCAATGTTGTTAATGTCAAAGTCACTTTTTCAAGAGGACCTCACGCCTATGTTGCACCAGCTGTTGGATGCTGAAAACCCTCATTTGGGTAGTAGTCATTATACACAAAACGATTTTTTCATAATATATCGCGAAAATATAATTTAATCAAGATTTATTACAATCTTACGGCCATTTCCCGGTGACATAATATTCAAACTTGTCAACCTGAGTTTATTAACCTATTGAATAACAGAATTTGCGGAGCTTTCCCACCCCTTGTTTAATAAGACGTAAGTAAGATACAATATAATACTACCGTCTAATGCAGAGGTGCTCAACCATTGGTTGGAGACTAGTTTATAAAACCACGATTTTTATGTTCAACAATCATTTTATACATTAAAATTTGGCAATTAATAATTATATCAGCTTGTAACAATAATTTTAATATTAGTATCTGTTTAAGTCTCACTTTTATTTAATTTTTTTGAAGATCTATAGAAGACTGTTCTCAAAACAAAGGTTGAGTACCACTGATCCATCTAGAAAATGTTCTACACTTATGAGTTTTATATAAAGGCATAGAGTTCACAGCGAAGTGCTTAATTTAGCTTCCGTAAAATGCTTATGGATATGTTTTTAAGAATGAACGATGAAATCCAGGTCAAATTAAATACCTCTTATACTATATACCAAAGAAACTTTTAAAAATACTTCAGTGAGATTCACTTTTACCTTTAAGTAAAAGTTGAAATTATTTCAATAATAAATAAGTAAATTCGGCAAGTAAAATTCTATAATTACTTAAAAATATTACGTATTTAATACAAAATTAATTGTGCGTGAATAAATATGATATGATGTTACAATAAAATCTGGTAAAAATATTTGTTACACCTTATTTGTCAAATAAGTTGTTAAAACAATTAAGAAGACTTTTACGGTAAATGTGAAACCGTTGAAAATAGCAAATATAACACCAACTAGTATCTAGTTATCAACTAGACTACTGATTTACATAGAATATTAGAGATAAACTACCATTTAATTGTACAGCCTCGAATATTTGTAGTCAATAATTGACTCGACGACTTTGGCATGGCGATACTGTAATAAACTTGAATTCAGATTCTTAGATAATGTTGTGGAACTAACAACTCAATGACATCAGGATAAAGTTCAAATTCAATTGCAAACAAAATTGATTCAGGACCCTTTTATTACAATACGTCAATCAAAAATCAACTTAGACTGCATTACACTAGCTAGACAGTCAAATAAGTAGCAATGTATGTAAATTGTCTAAGTTACTGAATTCAAGTATTCTGCCGTCATAACAAAAAAGGATGTTTCGACACAAATCGAAGTAACCGATTTCCAACCTTAAGACATTTGCTTAATGTCGAGATTCGGTTACATCGTTTTGTGTAGTTACGTCTTTTTAGGGTTCCGTACCCAAAGGGTAAAAACGGGACCCTATTACTAAGACTTCCGCGACCGCTGTCTGTCTGTCTGTGTGTCACCAGGCTGTATCTCAAGAACCGCGATAGCTAGACAGTTGAAATATTCACAAATTATGTATTTCTGTTGCCGCTATAACAATAAATACTAAAAACAACGTAAAATAAATATTTAAGGGAGGCTCCCATAGAACAAACGCGATTTTTATGCCCTTTTTTGCTCGATATCAATAATGGCAACAGGTAGGCACTTGAAATATTCACAAAATACTCAGTTGTATTTTTACTTTAATAATAAAATTAAAATAAAATAAATATTTACGGGGGCTTTACCAAGTCAATGGTACGGAACCCTTCGGGCGCGAGTCCGACTCGCACTTGTTTTCTTATGACGGCAGTATTATGAACGGCATCCTTCACAAACCACACATTACGCAAGTCGAACCTTGAGTCTGAGTCAGTCATAAGACCAGTCATTTTGTTTTCTGAATGACTCAGTGCTATAAGTATTTCGAATTAAAAACAATTAAGAATAATTTAAATGTAATGTTTAAGTGTAATGAATGCCATTTTAATTTCGAGACGGTCTTTTTCATCTGAACTTGTTAATAAGTGTATTTGTTAATTGGAGTCAATTTTCTTACCCGCCTGTGGTGTTAATTTCTATTACAATAAGTAGTAAAAAAACACCCATCTTAGAACATACATAGACTTCACAGATATTACGTCATAGCTGAGATAGAATATTATTTTGTTCGAAACAAACAAAAAATGCAACTATAGAATTAGCATTTGAAAAGACATATTAACTAAACAATAAGATTTACGTATATAATCATACACAATAAATAAATGTAAAATGTAAGCGATACAGCACCTTACACACAGTACCTTTTTAGAATGAATCAAATAAAAAAATTGTACTATTCAAATTACGTGTCTTAATTAAAAATAAATTAGTATTTAAGCGTACTTAGGAACCTATATCTACGAAACAGCTGCACAATTTACTATAACACATTCAAAACAATAAAACATGTATAAACAAACAGACAAGTTGGGTCAGTACAATATGTGCTGCAGCCAATTTAGCTTAGGTTACAATATGCAATTAAAATAAATTGATTTGTGTGACCGCGAAGGTGGACAGTTCTTAGTAGTGAACGATCTTATCGAGGCACAAATCGATTATTTTAATAGTCACATTGTAAGGATAATGTACACCATACATTCAGTGCATCAAGTTCAAATACCCCTGAGAGTTTTATCATGTCCCAAAATAAGTTGATCAAAGTCAATGTGGAAATCAAAAGGATCGATAAACCCGGTTGAAGCATTCTAATGTGTTCGACTGTTGACAGAATCAATCGGTCAATAGGTGAATGACTCTATAAATACATCGGTCTTTTGAAGGCGATTGATATAAGCACAAAATATCATTGATATTTTCAACTATCGATTGATACAATTCGAGGGTTTGTATAATACCTTAGTAGTACTACTTTTATTTGCAATAAGCATTGATGATATGAATATTATTTTCCTAATTTCCCAAAACGTTTACATTGACTGTGCCAAGTAATTGCTAAGTACTGTTAAAGCTATCTTCAGAATGTCATCCATTCACAACGAAGGTTCGTACTTAGGTACTACTACAGGCTTCTTAGGACACTGAACATAAAAACATATCGTTCAACAGTACCCCAGGGATTGTGCGTTCGTCCAATTCCCCCTTTTGAAACTAAGCAATGACTGTAAGACCATTTTTCGTAGTGATTTTAGGCAGGCGTGCAAAAGCTGCCAGTCCAAACTAATCTCACGAATTAATGTCTATCAACATTCACCTTATTCATATATCAGTATTGTCTAATTCCAATCTTTACATCGACATTCTTCAATATCAATCACTTTTATACAAAACATTCCCATTAATCTATAACACACATGGGCTCTGTTTACTTAAAACATTCAATGCATAATTTTAAACAAACAAAATTAACATTCAACATCAGCTGCATTTTATTTTAACATATTAATAACAAACAAACAATATTTATTTTCGACGTTTAACGTCCATTCAGAAAACGAATGCAAAATTCTAATAATTTCAAACAAATTAAATTCGACAAAGCGCCCGTTTACACAAATCTTATTAAAGGTACTTAAAATTATGCAAATTCTATCTTGTCGAACTAGGCATAAGAGCTACATTTGTACACCATACCATCCCTATAAGGTGGGGCTACATTACTCAGTGCTTAGTAATACTATTTACCTGATTGAGATTACTTTAGCTTTGGGCAAGTCCAGTGTAGTCCTTCGGGACCGACGAGTATGGTAGGCAGTTCAACTGGGCGTGTCATCTTTCTTAGTATTCGTTTTGGGATCTACCTCCACCGATTGATCAATGTTTGACGACCCCGCCTGTGGGCCCTCTGTGTCTGAAACATAAATGAAAGATGTTTTAATAAAAAACCTTCATATTTGGCAAGCGAGAACCTATGTACGATCACGTCTGGTTCAATCTCGCTAGGGAACGTATCTAACGTTCCAATTTAAACGAGTTACCATACATTTACACGAAGTGCCCAAAAACTACAGCCTGCTAAAAATACATTCAATAGTCGTTACCATTGTTCACAATAAATGAAGCAGAGCGCCAGCCATGGCGTTACGTAACACACTATGGCTGAATTATTTAGTTACCAAACCAACGCGTCTGGCGGTGACGTAGCATCTATTACGAAACCCCGCTAGTTTGCAAGGGTTGTCCTCCGATAACCTCTAACTACGAGATCAACGAAGTTACATTACATACCACTAGACCATACCGACCGCTTCTTCGGTTTAATGATACACAGAGGCGAGCATTTCATGGGAGATAACTTTACAGGAACCGAGGTATCTGGCAGAAAAAAAATCAAAGACCTTGGTTTGGAATTGTAGAATATAAATTGGGAGAATATAGATATTGCTAGAGTAAGTGATGGCATGGCAGCAGGCTGGTAGTAACTCTGTGCCGTCACTTAAACCATATTTGCTTTGACTACAACACACATAAGAAGTACCCAACATCTTTGATGAAAGGGAGTAAGCCTGAGGTCGAGGCTCTCACAGCGGCCTTGAATGTTTCATCAATAAGGCATGAATTCTCGTAAATGCGCCTCTACTAACCCTTTTCAAGCACACGATATGCAAGTATAAGTTTGCTTAATTCTTTCCATAAACCAATGCTTCTGTTGGCAGCCGAATTTATTATGCGCGTTGCATGTTTCAAAGTAGTTACATCTGAAATAACCACGACATGAGTGTAACAAATTACGCAAGATTTACGTAGCGTGAATAATGCTGCTCCGAATTCGGGCTAGACGAGAACGTTTTGACCCCGTTGCATCGTTTACAGTTCACTTCAGATGAATGACACTCTTAACATGACTGCTGGTCCCACCTTTCCATGTGAGCGAAAACATATATACCCAGTAGCTTTCTTAATTGGGAGCGTAAATCAATCATGATGTCACACGGCTTTCCGAAAAAACAGTAGTGTAACCTAAAGCAACCTAGTGGTCTGATTCAGAAGTCAATAATGAATTAGTTTTACGCGGGACTTAGCGGCAGCGGATTTCAAAGGGCAATTCTTGCTCTTTAAGGGTTTAAGTTGCAAACTGTCAAAAAAACTTCGAAATTCACTACATTTTTTAACCGACTTCCCAAAAAGGAGGAGGTTATCAATTCGGTTGTATGTTTTTTTTTTTTTTTTTTTTTTTTTTTTTTTTTTATGTTTGTTACCTCATATCTCCGACAATTATGAACCGATTTGAAAAATTTTTGTTTTATCTGAAAGGATATACTTGCAGATTGGTCCCATTTAAATCATATCAAAATCGGTTACGAACTTTGGATTTTAAATCGAAATAGCTGGAATTTGACTATTTAGATGATTCTTTGATGATCGAAATTGCGTATTTTGCTTTTCTGCGATTTTGGAGTGGTGTTGTTAGGTGTAGGGCACCACTAAAAAGTGAAAAATAAAAAACTTTTTACAAAAAAATGCAACCGACTTCCAAAAAAAAAACACTACAAAGTAAAAAATAACTTTAATTTCGGAAGTCGGTGTCAAAATACGAAGAAACTAACAAAAACACCGACTTCCGAAATTAAAGTTATTTTTTACTTTGTAGTGTTTTTTTTTTGTGACGTTTAATGTCGCAGAGATGATATTGCGACTTTTATTTGAACGCATATCTATATATAGGTATCTATATATATAAAAGAAAGTCGTATTAGTTACACTATTTATAACTCAAGAACGGCTTAACCGATTTGGCTAAAAATTGGTGGGGAAGTAGCTTAGAACCAGGAGACGGACATATGATTGTTTTAGTTATCCCGAAAATCTCACGGTAACGGACACTATGCGGGTAAAACGGGAGCAAAGCCGCGGGGGACAGCTAGGTATGTATAAAACTGGCCTTCTGATCGAACGCCAAGTAACAAGTTGTTACATCGCCAACTTTAGATAAATATTTTTTATGTAATGCTATCAATTACAGCTGTTGTAGACGTAGCTATTCACGTTCCCAGTAACGACTCTGAAAATAATAGGGCGACATCGATCCTCTGTTACGCAATTTACCTAAGGTACCTTTCATTTATATCAACGTCAAGTAAAAAACCCGAATACCGTCATATAAGTATGCAATAATGTAAAACAGACATTGTTGCATGCTTAAATTACTATATGCGTTATTATAAAAGCGACCTCAACCCGAATAATATTATGGACGTGATCGTTATGCAAGTTTTACTACAAAATGGACGTAAAGTATGCCAAAGCCAATGTTGTATTGACGCAGAAAATCGTATTTGTCTGTTACGCTAGGTATCAATGTCTCAAATTCTCAATCAAACGTCAATATAATACGATTCGATTGTGTTTCTACTAGGACAATAATCGAATCCTGTTGGTGTTTACCGGTGACGGATTTGCCAAAAGTTCCAGTTCCAAGAATATAAGCCCAGGACGTACGGCTGTATATTTTAGAGGGGCAGCAAATTAGATTCTGAGGGGTGGCACATTATTGAATAATCAGGAAAAAAATCTACGCAAAAGCTGAGCAAAGATCGTTTTAGAATTTCCCTCGCTGAAACGAAGAATATGAGAATGTAGGTCATTCAATTTTTTTTGGATGAACAGCGCATTTATCCACGGGTCCTGATGCCCTGTCTGGACAGAACGAAGGGTTATGTTATGTCGGCCTCCTTGCCTAGACACCCAAACATTATGAGAGTATTTTATGTTAATGGTCAAAGACAAAGAAAATCCGGACTGAAAGTATATTCAGTATAATGTCTACATGAGTACATGAGTACCTACATGAAGGATGAAGCAGACACTGAAGACGTTATCATAAAATTAATTCCAACAATTTTTTCAAGATTCAACAAAGCGTTAAGCGAGACATCTCCAATATATAATAGTATAATTACTTAAAACATTTTTCTTTATTACGTGTGAGAGAAGTTTCTCGATGCCGATAGCTAAAAGGCTCAAATATTATTCAATATTTGAAGTACCCGGAGACTATCAAAAAACTTCAATGTATAGGCAGAAGTCTCATCTTCAAGAAAACTTAGGTACTAATTGGAAAGGAAAATAAGAAAAATCATTCAATTAAGTGCCAACCTTTCAGAGGGAAAGTCAACGACAGGAAGATTTTTACTATGATTATCTAACAAACGACATTATCACCAACGTGACATTGGAATTGGGATCGAGTCCATTATCTTATAAAATTTGCACTAGCTTCTGCCATTGGTTTTGCTCGAAAATTATCCCAAGAGAACATATTCCCGGGATTAAAGGTCTAAGGGATCCGAACATATTACCGGGATAAAAAGTACAAGAGAAAATATTCCCGGGAAAAAAAGTGCAAAGGAACATATTTCCAGGTTAAAAATACAAGGGAAAATATTCCCGGGATAAAAAGTATCTAATATCGGGAAAATCGTCTACCCGCGTTCCAAAATTCATCCAAATTCGTCAAGACGTGAAGAGTTACAATCGCATTTTTGTAATATTATTATGGAAACATACATACTGTCGAGTCATTTCAATGTTTTGGTCAGTACCGAGAATACGAACGGTCAATGCTGCAATGCTGCATAGTTTATTATCATCGACTTGCAATAAAATATGTTTATCGGAATCGCAGCTGCATTTCATGGGTTTCGTTATTACCCTACTTACACACGTGGTAAATATGACTGATTTCACGATCGTATATCAATTGGCATTACTGCCTGCCTACTAATGCCGGTCTATTCTGTCAAGGTATCCGTATCACCGTGTAAACTTAGGTGGAGTAAGCATGAAGTGAACTGAGGGATTAAGGGCGGGTTGTATCAAACGGTTGGTTAACGTAACATACGTACGTCAAAAAGTAACATTTACGGAAGATCTTTAACGTTCGTTAAATAAGAAGCGTTGTTTCAAAACAATCTGGTATAAATTCCTGCTCATCCCAATAGCTAAGTTATTGACACGGGTCCTTCCTAAATAGCTTTTATTGCATTCCACCACTTATTTGTGTCATCAGAAGAACTGGTATTGAGGAATTCAAAAGAAATATCACAATACGACGCAACTAAAGTAACGTTACCCAGTGCTCAGACCATCTGTTAATGTAAACGTTATATTTTACGTGCGTTAACGCTGACATTTTGTGAAACAACCCATTTTTTTGATTTAACGATAGTTAGCACCATTTTTAACGCATGCGTTAAGTGAACGTGAAACAACCCGCCCTTAGTGTGAGATTTTTTAACGTTCTCAACCGCGTTAGCTTAGCGTAAATGCCAATTTATATTGAAACTGAATAAGCGCCGCCTGGAGAGAATAACGGTTAACTTATTTTTTGTATACACTTTGATTGACTTAAGCAAACGTTTACGTTAACGCGATCGAGTACGTTAGAAAACTCACACTAAGCCCTCGTCATTCCATCATGTTTCTATGCATTGACAGCTCACTTCATGTTAACTCACACTCACACGGTGAGACTGAGACAGTTTTACAGAATCGCACTGAATACAAGGGGTGAAATCTGGACACCCGTCTCTGTGAGAATAGCTCACTTTCAGAGGGCCAATTCTACGAATTTTTTAACAACTTTCGCATTCGCATCTCAATCGCAAACTGTCATGCGATGCGAATGTGAAAATTAGTAGAATGGGCTTGTGTCCTGAAAAAATCTAATTCTAAAAATCGTTTTGCAATTTGTGGATGATGGAAACTAGCCTATTGGCACTCTGTTTTAAAACAACGAATGATACGGTCAATAATATAATCTATACCAAGATTATAAAGCTGAAGAGTTTGTTTCTTTGGTTGCTTTAATCTAAGGAACTAGTAATTCGAATTTTAAAATTATTTTAGTGTTGGATAGGAAGGCTATAAGTAGTAGGCTAATAACATCACGCTACGACCAATAGGATCGGAACATTTAAAAAAATCTGACGCAGACGAAGTTGCGCGAGTCAGCTAGTTTGTAATAAGTATAGCTTTCCTTTAAATACGCACATTCTCTATTTGCCTTCCTATAAGTATACCTACTTACCTATTGACCTTGCAATGGACGTCCACTTTACGAGGTACATTAGATCGAAGTAAAGTAGCATGTAGTTAGTATTCAAGGTGTAATTTATCATCATTTCAAAAGGTCGATTATAATGTCTTTTTTATCAGAAACGTGTCTTTTACTGGCTGTTACATGACAAAAGTGTATTATTGCTTGAAGTAGACGAGAGATACAATGTCTCTTTCAATGTCCTAGTATCGAATGTCGCCAACGAATAACTTTGATTTTCTTTTAATATTAAGTAGAGGACCCGCGCAACTTCGTCTACGTCACATTTTTCATTAACGCTCCGCTCCTAGCCTCCTATTGGTTGTAGCGTGATGTTAATAGCTTATATATAACCTTCCTCGATAACTAGGCTATAGATTATATATGTCGTAGGATAATTTGATACTTCGAATCTTCGCGGAAATCCTAGGGGTTTTGCGAAAACGCGGATAATTAGACATAGGCGAAAAATTATCAAATCTTACTGGACAAAGTCAGGATTTTTGCGAAAATACTCGTTACTATAGTAAGATTTGATGTGCTCAACACTGATTGGCTACAATTTTGCTGGCTGACTTCTAATTGGTTCCTAGTTTGCCGATGATTAACTTCAAGTATTGTATCATAGAGTTATGAAGGTTTAGAATAGGTGAGAAAGGAAAATCACTAAATTGATTTTTATAAACCTCCTATTCACACCGTTTCTTAGTTCAAGTCCAATTTTATAGTCCACTTTTAACACAATGACAAACAAAACACCGCTAAACCAATCTCGAAAGCATTGTTGTTGTTGAGTGGTTGACTAAGACTTTTATGATATATGACACTATGTACATCCGTGTAGCACTTTTATTTACCACTTTATTTAAGTCCAAGTAGGTACACTATTTACGATAAAAAACAAAACACTTCTGCAATTTAACTCAGAAAAAACGTGCGGCAACAAATGATTGACATTTAAGACGTCAACCAATCAGAGACGATCTCTTATTGAACGCGCTGACCGACCAATCAGCGTTCTTATTTCATAACAGCCAGCGTTTCGTTTCGCAATATTGCTATAATAACGAGTATTTTCGCAAAAATCCCGACTTTGTCCAGTAAGATTTGATAATTTTTCGCCTATGTCTAATTATCCGCGTTTTCGCAAAACCCCTAGGATTTCCGCGAAGATTCGAAGTATCAAATTATCCTACGACACATATATATATAAATTTAATATAGGTATATTTTTCAATTCGAAGAAGAAGTTCTTTAGATTAGGGCGTTCAAGCAAACAAACTCTTCAGCTTTATAATATTAAGTATTTATTTCTCGAATAGTATCCCGGAGAGTCAAACCATTAGTCTCAAGTCTAGTTGCCAGACAGTGTAGTTATCACAGCATGACTTTGTCAACGTAAACTTACAATTGTCATCTATTCACTTGATTAAGTGCCCTAGTATCTATGTGTCTAGACCTATAACTAGTCCTAGTAACTATGTGTTATAACTGTATTCGAACACCGATCGAACAGTCACCGAAATAACTGTCTGACTGAACCAGCGAACAAGTTTCGTTAAACATGTAAATAATTTGTGTTCACAATCAGATAACACTGCCTTTTCCCACAATCTATTACACTTCTCGTAATGAACAAATATCCTTAGAAACAATGAATGATTATAATTTAATGATAGTGTCGATAATTCGATGTTTTTGTGTCATCAATTCATCATAATTCGAGATATAATAATACGGCTAGCGCGTCAGAGTGCGATAACCCGCGCTTATCGGCGCATTACGACCGATCTACGTCACACCAACCCTCAATTACTGCAGTGACAGGAGGATTGTGATAAGCGGATCGTATCATAAACAACGCCTGAAACTATAGCACGTTATTTCATGTCGCAGGAATGTTGGAAATTTACCATTTTCGATTGCTTTTGGTCCGTGTTTGGTTGGATGGATAAATTGTTTGTTTGAAAAACATTACCGCGTGTATCTGACATCGACGCACAAACGATTTCCATGGGTCCAGGGCATGATTCTGGACACCCCAGTGTTGGAATTTTTCGTCGGTTCTTTTCTAATTTTTTTCAAGAGTACCACAAATAGGTATCAGCTCAGCTGAGCTGATATCTATTTGTGGTTTTATTCAGATTGCTATTTTTAGTAAAAGTAGTTAATTAATAATTTTTTTATTAAAAATCTCATTGGGTTAGGTCAGAATAACGATTATGAGCAGTCTAAAGTAAAAACACCCTTGAAAAAAAATGAAAAAATGAGAAAAAAGCCGACGAAAAATTCTAAGGCTAGGGCGTCCAGAATCATGCCCCGGACCCATGGAAATCGTTTGTGCGTCGATGTCAGATACACGCGGTATGTAGGTATGTCCGGAAAGGGATGAATTCTGAAATGGCAGCTAAGAGTTTCACGGAAGATGTGCTAACCACAAATCAACAGGATTAAAGACAGGAGGTTGGTGATATGATTTTGTCAATAGTTTAGTTTGCCTTTTAATTAATTAAGATGGAAAATAACTGACGAAATTGAAGCGGAATGGTTTCAGATTCCGTATTGTTTAGATAGGATCCGAATTTCGAATTTAATTTCCACCCAATTTTGAACTTTGTATCAAGTTACTTGACGTTCCATTCGCTTAGGCAGCGTAAGATTTAATATATTTTTTAATTAGAATACAAATATAGACGTATCGATACCCGCTGGCGCTTGACTGATGTTGAATCTAAATTGGACATTTAACAAAGTTGCTACGGAAAAATATAAATATACCTTTACAGCTTTAATATTAATTTGATAATCGAGTTTATAAATTAATTTCGTCATTACACAGCTTGTGAATAACACTGAATTAGACAAAATTCATTTCATGCGTAAGCTCGTCAGAACTATTAAAAATCCGACGATAAATGTTTACGTATTTAGCGGCTTTTCCTAATGAGTTATTGACGCATGTAAACAAACTGCGTCAAGTTTTTCATACTACTAAAACTTGAAACTATTTTGACAAATGAAATTGGGTTTTCTTAAAGAGAGCTTAGGCAGCTTTTGCTTTACAAGCATAATTTACCTATTACATTACGTGGTTTGTGATTTTTGGCCAGTTGCCGAATATCGTATTAGTTTAACTCGGATATTTAGAAGTCATGCGGACGCTGACGCCTTTCATACGTAACTCGAATGTTTATTTGTGTATAATAGCACCTAAACGTTCAAATCGTTTTTAGGAAAAAAGTGTCGGTGCCAAACAAAAATGTTTGACGTCGACAACACGTCACGAGTTCACTGAGCGAGAATTGGAAAGCTGCAAAACGGATGTTTTACTAAAACAATGCTTTAACATTTCCGTTTTGCTTTATTTTTACAATATCTAAACTTGCAATCAAACTTCGTTTCTAGAAGTTTCGCAAAAGTTCTGTTTTAAGGTTTACTGTCGCAAAAATTAGACAATTCAATTACTTAGAGGCGCGTGACGGTTATAAATTTTATCGTTGATAAATAGTACCGTAATTACGTATACAGTGATAATAATTTTAGACTTAAGTGGCAATAAACGGTGATACTACTCTTGATAATCTTATTACAGCAGTTGCGAACTAAGAGCCAATAAATTAGTCCCTTAGCTCTACATTATTTCTTATAGTTTATAGTTCCTTAGAAAGGGCGTTAATTGAATCCCGGAAAGTAAAGCAAAACATACTGTAATTCTCCGGCTGGTGAAATATCAGGGCACTGAAAACCCGTGGAAAAATCCCGGCTCAAGCCCTGTCCAATTTACCCGTTTATTTCGATTCGGGATTAGGAACCGCCGCGCAAATTGGGTCATCTAATAATATTTTCTATTTCGCCTCGTCATTTATTGACCTATGAGTGGAACGAAAGAAATGATATGGATATACATATGGACGGCCCAGATTTGGGCCTTTGAACCTGTGTATCGTGATCGTCACATTGACGAGCGGTACAAACAGCCTAAAATTGGGGTGTTGATTCTACTCTAGATTGAAAAGATAGAGTAAACTCACCAGTGGCAGAGAGTTGCTGCAGCCTGGAGGGCAGGTCTGCGGTGCTGGCCTCAGCGCTCTGAGGATGCAGTATGTCCGGCATGGCGTTCCTGCGCCCCGTTCGCCCCGTCTCCAAAAATTCCTTCGGAACCTCACTATTCCCTTCCTGCATTATTGCCATCATTCTCAGTACTGAAAATGTTTAAATTACACAATTTTATCGCTGGCAATTTAATTACGAGTTTTAGGGGTAGGCACGCTGTTCTACATTTAAATGTTTTAGGTTTATCCTGGAATGTTGAGAGACATTTCTAACGTTTAGTTTCAAAGACTTGACAAAGTCACTGTACACATGACTGATAACAAAGGCTTCGCGAGACACGACGGGTATCTTCGCTTGAACACGACTTAATACCGCGTGTATCTGACATCGACGCACAAACGATTTCCATGGGTCCAGGGCATGATTCTGGACACCCCAGTGTTGGAATTTTTCGTCGGTTCTTTTCTGATTTTTTTTAAGAGTACTACAAAGTATCCGCTCAGCTGAGCTGATATTATTTGTGGCTTTATTCAGATTGCTCTTTTTAGTGAAAGTAGTTATTTAATTATTTTTTGATTAAAAATCTCATTGGGTTAGGTCAGAATAACGATTATGAACAGTCTAAAGTAAAAAAAACCCTTGAAAAAAATAAAAAAATTAGAAAAAAGCCGACGAAAAATTCTAAGTCTAGGGTGTCCAGAATCATGCCCCGGACCCATGGAAATCGTTTGTGCGTCGATGTCAGATACACGCGGTATGTAGATCATATTAACATAAATAATAGTAACAATACAGTCCCGTTTAACGGTGATCGGTATTTGTGTGAAATGGCGTTTTGATTATCGTGTCTTTAGACTGGAAATAGTTACCAAGATTCGAATCAGTGGTGTTGTAAAAAATGTATACAGGTACGGAGCCTCTTGATAGTCAGGCTATTCGTGTCAGATCGATTTTTAATACCGTCGAACGTAATTAAAATTAAATTATCGTTCGGTGTCAGGGCCGATTACGGCGAGCATTAACGTATTAGGTGCCAGTGCCAATAAAGGGATAAAACGCATAACAGAAAGTTAGCGACTGTATTTACCTAGCGAAAAGATTATAAACGCTATCAATAAGTGGAGTAATACTATTCCTACTATCTAATTAGATAAGATAAGGCACGTGGAAAATACTTTAGGACTACCGACTAATGACGTAAATAGGCTGATAATCTCAAATGCAGACGCAGGTACGATACAAATGCTCTCTTTTTACCATCATCTGCCTAGCCTTTTCCCAACTGTATTGGGGTCGGCTTCCAGTCAAACCGGATTTAGCTGAGAACCAGTACCTACTTTACGTGGAGCGGCTGCCTACCTGACCTTCACAACCCATTAACTGGGTAACACGGTTCTCCTTGGCAAGACTAGTGTCAGATTTTCTGGCTTCTGACTATCCGTAACGACTGCCAAAGATCTCCAAAGGACAGCCGGGACCAACAGCTTAACGTGCTTTCCGAGCCACGGAGGAAACTCGGTATGTTAAGATGGTCACCCATCCACAGACCAACCTCGGCAAGCGTTGCTTAACCTTGAAGATCGACCTGTACGGCTGTTATTATTTAGCCACGAGCTCCTCTGCTCTTGCTCCAATGCTCTCTTTTTACCAAGTCATCTAATTAGTAACTTGGTACTGTAATGTCATACGTCTAAATTTTGGTAGCATGAAAACGTTTGTGGGGAATTCCTTCATGATTGACACATCAAAACAAATATCAATAATGGATGTGTAATATTCATGTTGCAGCGTGGATGCTAACAGATGTGTTTAGCAAATTATTGTCAGATGGCAAACATGGAAGAAGAGATAGTGCAGTGCGGTTCTTACTGGATTGAAGTTAGAGCTATACTCTACTTTCAATATAACTTTATTTTTTGCATAGTTTCACTGCAATTTGTGCACTAATTACAAAAAAAAAATTCTTTATGATTAGGTATGAGCATTAATTTATATTTTTAAGTGGCAGATCTAGTCAAGCTATATTGTAGTGTAGATTAAAGAAAAGGAGGTTGAGTTACTTGTATAAAATGTGGGTTTTCCTACAACTATCTATAGGAATCATCTTCCATAATTGTTCAGAGTAGAATCATTGTTATGTTAATCATGCGACCTGATTTCAAAGCAGTATCCATGTCCTTTCAACATCTGAATGGACTGGTGACGCAACTTTTTACCTACCTACTATCATTTATATATTTAGATAGACAGTCTACAGTTTACTTCTTGGCACATAAAAACTTTTTAAACAAGTTTGTGAAGAGGCAATTTGATCTTAACTAAAACTTTAATAGCTTCAAGTATGACGATCAAAGGTCTATTATGATGCTGTTTTAATAAAAACTACCGCCACTATTATAAAACAGGGAGTGCCGGATTATTGGAAGGTTCGGATTAATGAATCGAAAATCATACTGCATTATGAAAATGACCTTGTTTACAAAGTCATTTTCATAATGCAGTATTCTTTATTGTAGGGGATAAGTAGGGGTAGGCACGGGCCGGTGCCCGACTACTGGATGTGTCAGATTAGTGAGACTACTGTCTCGTTATCACACTGCCTGCTCGTATTGAGCATCTATCATCTTTTATAATGCTATTATAATTTTTAATAATTATATTAATCACTTGGTCCACAACAGTTATTATAACTAACAGAGATTACACAATAATTTGGTCATGTGTTTGTATCTTTCTGTGTAGTGTTTAGTAAACTTTGCATCAGAATTTCATATTAAAATGCTTATTAAAGATAAAAGCAGATACTTGTACGTAGATAGGTGCAGCATTTTCTCACTGTTAAGTTCTAAGTATATTCAAATTGAAGTAAAATAATGATAACTGAAAAAATACATATTATTCATAGTGGAAAGCTATGAGAGATAATGCTGTAACAATCTAATATTTAAACTACAGTCTAAAACTACCAAACATGCAACCAAACTTATGAAATGGAAGAATCCAAAAACATGCATAAACCAAAATTTTGATAAAATATGTACACAGGAACCCAAAAATTCATTCAAGAATTGATTTTTTGGTAAAAGAAACAAATACATAAATAAAATGCAACAGTTATGTACCATTTCATCCCAATAATCTTCGGTGGCTGCTAAGTAGTCGCGTCCCAAGTTGATCTAAGAGATTGTCACTCTACACACATCATGCACCTCACAGTCCTGGATTGATACAAGTTCTTTGTTAGTATGCATAATCAGGTAACTACTGTTAAGGCAAACCAATTTCTATTTGATAGCATAGGTTAATCTCCTATTACTTTTAAACAATTTATTATTTTTATAGGCTCTATGTTATGTTGCCTTTGTCTGTTTGAAGCAAATCGTTTTACAAGAATAGTCAATGGGTTGTCAATAACTATGACCTACATTCACATGTTTGTTTTACTTTTTATTGTTCTTTTTTACTATTTGTAAGGACACTTGTTTACAATATATTCTATGAGTAGCAGCATTGTAGGGATTTATCTTATCAACAAATAACAGTTTTAAATGCCTTATTTGATTTTTTACAAAGTGTATAGAAAAATAATACTTGTGTTAGAAGATAACATGATACAAAAAAAACCCACTATTCTAGATTTCAAATCCTCATCTGGGTCATGCTAATAAAGCAAGAGATAGTAAAAACAGTAAAAAATAATAATTTATCAGCAGAATTATTTCTATGGAATTTGATAACTGCTATATTAATTCTCTAGGAAACACTATGAAGTGGCCCTGTATGAATAGTGATGGCATGAATAGGCATATGAAGAACTAGCCAGTCGTAATGTCTCGAACAAGCAGAACACTACTCAAAATGAAACTTTCCAAGCGGTAATCAAAGTGGTCGTTCAATCAAGCGCGGCCCCAGCATGCGGCCCTCTTCGTACCTGTACTATTCTTAACGCGACGGTCCCTCCTATGCTTAGACACGCGACCTGATAGGACCTCCGACATTTTTAACTCAACAACAATAAGCACAAACTTTATTGAAACGTTACACAAAAATTTATTGATTGAGATACTCGAAAACCGTACTCACAATCACCTCAAATTATTTGTTCAACCGACACTGATTTTCTGTAACGCCTATTCCAACTCATACATTTAAAGAAGAATTAAGAAATAAATATTTAAATAATCCAATTTTCATATAGCTTCTAATTTTCTTTACGGTATTAGAGCGTGCACTAAAATCACAGTTATACACAATAGAAAGACGAAAGAAAATTGTGACATGTCGAGGCCATGACAGATTTGACATGACAACTAACTTTGACAGAACAGTTAAAAAAATCCACTAAAAATCGCAAAACAATGGAACAAAAGTTGCCAGTCGGAAAATTTATCTGTAGTGACTAGTGATGGGCGGAGGATAAATACTCGGAAGATAAATACTCGAGTATTTATCCGAAATGGATAAATACTCATTTTCAACCATTTTTATCGGATATTTACTCAAAATGATGGATATTTATATTTTTTGCGAATCGGATGGTTATTTAAAAACACTGAATGGACTGGGATTGTTATTTGGGCTTTCCAAAATACTACACGATTACATTATTACCTACTTTTGATGTCAAAACGAAACAACGCGTTTCTTACTATTCCCTATATCGGCCACCTTTTGACTTTTGTCCCGTTTCTTTTGTTTAGCTTATCTTGCCCTCCACCCCCGCGCCGCATAGTATCCGTACAGTGCCCAGGTTTACGTCATATAGAGCGCACGCGCGTGTTTTACTACAACATAATATCTACGAGTTTGTTTATTATTTTTGAAATTGCGTTATAACGTTTCAAGGTAAGTTTACTAATTTTAATTGTGCTAATCCAAATGGTTACTTGAGTAGTGTTATAGTGGTGGTAACCTATTTTTATTGTATAATTAGAAATGCTTTTACAAACTCTTAACAATTTGTAACTTGCTTTCTTCCTGTTGAGCTAGAAACTTGTAACTTCGAACATAACTTAGAAGTAGATGACAATACAATTTGCAGTTGTGTCAATTAGTGTACATTGTTGCATGTTTATTTTTCATCGTTTTAACTTCATGTAGAAATATACAAAAGGCTTTTCAATTAGTCAAAGAACATGCCATGCCATGCCATGCCATGTGTGTGTCATGTCGTGCCTCTAAACTGCGCAGCACATACTATTAATTTGCTAGCGCATGACGCACCGAAATGTGAAGGTTTCAACAATTTCATTAAATTCTGCATAGATGGAATAAAATCTATATAAAATCGCAAGTACTGGGATCAAAGCTACAGCAAATCGTAAAACTAAAGAAATCAGGAGAAAAATACAGCTACCGTGCTGCACAAGATGGGGCAGTTACCTTACATTACTAAGGAGTTTGAAAAATACAAAAGCCGCTCTCTTAGCGTTAGCTATAGAAGAAAATACCGTCAAGTCAAATGACACAAAAGCAGCTTTGCTTGATGATAATTTTTGGAATTACGAAGAACTGGAAGCAATGGATTTTATTTACGAAATGGCGGGCTTGTTGAATATGGAAATAATGCCAGAATTAGCAGCATATAAGGGCAAGGAAGGTTTTTGGCGGAAACCTTTTATTTGGCAGAACATTAATGAAATAAGCGCCTTATCCTGGTGGAAAGGAATATGCTCTTCGACAAAGTTAAGTAAAATCGTAGTGCGTATTCTTTCAGCACCGTGTACTTCTGCCGCAACAGAACGGTCTATGTAGTACACACGCAAACATTCACAATAAAAAAAGAAATCGCCTGACCACAGAAAATCTGGCAAAAATTACATTCATCAAATATAATTGGAATATTTTTAACAAAATCCAAGAGAATGCAAACAGCGACGGTGACGACGAAGACTGTCCATCACCATCTACACTAATATTATAAAGAGGAAAACTTTGTTTGTATGTTTGTTTGTTTGTTTGTTTGTTTGTAATGAATAGGCTCAAAAACTACTGGACCGATTTTAAAAATTCTTTCACCATTCGAAAGCTACATTATCCACGAGTAACATAGGCTATATTTTATTTTGGAAAAAAATAGGGTTCCGTAAGATATTTGGGTTTTTCGGACACAAGGTGTAAAAATCAACCAGAAAAGTTACTTATTTTGTGTACGCTGCCTAAACTTTAAAAGATAGAACCATAAATTGTTCTAATTAATTGTAGATCTTATAAATATCTACAAAAAAGTCCGCGACACACTATACCTATCTATGTCGAGTGAGGCACAACAACCATTTTTTTATTTAAAAAATTTGATTTTTTTTGACTACTTTTGAACGCGTTTATTTTACTCATGCTATTAATCCTAATCAAAATAAAGTATTTCATCACTAAGTACACTTTATGTAGATAATATTTGGTTTTTGAATGATTAGAATCGGACGTTTGGTTTTGAAGTTATGGCGAAATTAAAATATTACGATTTCTGCTGTTATTTAATACTGCGTGTATCTGACATCGACGATTCGACGCACAAACGATTTCCATGGGTCCAGTGCATGATTCTGGATTCCCTAGACTTAGAATTTATCGTCGGATTTTTTCACATTTTTTCATATTTTTTTTCAAGGGTTTTTTACTTTATACTGCTCATAATCGTTATTCTGACCTAACCCAATGAGATTTTTAATAAAAAAATAATTAATTAACTACTTTCACTAAAAAGAGCAATCTGAATAAAACCACAAATAGATATCAGCTCAGCTGAGCTGATACCTATTTGTGGTACTCTTGAAAAAAAATGAAAAAATGAGAAAAGAACCGACGAAAAATTCCAACACTGGGGTGTCCAGAATCATGCCCTGGACCCATGGAAATAGTTTGTGCGTCGATGTCAGATACACGCGGTATAATAAATGCGAAAGTTTATGAGTTTGTGTGTAGGTTTGTTACTCAATCACGTCAAAACGGCTGAAGGGATCGGGGTGAAATTTGGAACAGGGATAGATTATGGTCTGAAATAACACATAGGCTATTTTTTATCCTACGGGAACGCGTACGAAGTCGCGGGCAGAAGCTAGTGTCCAATACAGACGCTGAATCAGTGGATTTGAGAGAATCGGGAAGTGAGTTCCAGTTTGTAAATTGCTTTTCTGATAATGATGAACAAGCGTCTAATAGTGATAGTAGTTAATTTAAGAAAATATCAGCAATTGGCAAAATATTCATAAGGGTAGTAAAGCCATTGTTATCATAATATTGTCATATTTGTAAAATGAAAGTAACGCACTAATCTATACTTTCATGTTATATTGACATCGATTGGCGAAAAAGATAATGACTTTATGGGTCTATTGTTATTTTAGTAATCTTCTCTACATATTATGTCATTTTCTTAATATTACAATGATTTAAGTAATTTTGTGATTAATAACTTTATCTAAATTTTGTCAGTGCTTGACGAAAATATTTATTATTGAGTATTAGAGGCTTTTTGTTATTATTACAGTGATTAATAAAGCACGGTACAAATCTATATTTTCCGATTTTCATTTATTTCAATCCTTTTGCTTGTAAACTAACAAAATTCACGTTAGCTAACGTTACTAAAATTGTCAGTAGTATTTATCCGCTTTTTGGATAAATACTCGAGTAAAAACGGTCATTTATTGAGTATTTATCCATTTTGAGTATTTATCCGGATAAAATCCCAACACTAGTAGTGACATCTTTTGGTTCCATGGAGAAAACTTTGGACTTGTAATTGACGAAATTCAAATTTTTTGAATGATTTATTAATGTACCTAAAAATATGCTACACTATTTCATACAGATTATGTAGGTTTTGCTGATAAACATTGTACTAACGTGTGGTTCTACCAATGACAATGAATACGTCAGTGGGTTCTACACACTGTGTCAATGAAATGGCAATCCCAATCAAATATACAACCAGTAGCAACTTAGCAAGTAGCAACACCACATACGTAGTATCTCTATGTAGTCTGTGAACACCACTTTCAGTTGTCACCTACCCAGCTGATGTTCGTAATTTTATGTAATTTTGGCTGTGAAACATCTCTATAGAGGTAAACTGCGCAAAATAACAAATATCGAAACCTATATGTTTTTTTATTGAAATTGCACTAAAGTTTGTGTTTTGATTGTTGTATAGATGCTTCGGAAAGTAGTGTTAGGTTCGGTTGGGGTGGCTACCTTGATACCGGCGGTGGGTGCTGCTGTTCCTCTTAAGCAGGATGTTGCGGACCCTCAGAAGCCCCAGCCGATGAAGCCTTCTGAACTCCCGATATACGAAGCTCCACATGCGGAATACGCTGAGTAAGTGTTAACACAGGTTGAGTTAACTTTAAAATGCAGCCATCTGGAATAACCTACAGTAAAAAAAATGCCAGTCTCGATTTCGCACAATAACATATTTTCATACAGCAATGAGCCTTCGTCATAAACAATAACGACACTCTTTAATTCATCATATTCATTACCTACCCTCCAAACTATAGATCAATAGAAATCAGTTTTTATCAGACAAATGCATAAGCCTTGGTCTAGAAATTATATTTTATAATATTGGAAAGACTTACTGGCAAGAAGCTATTTTGATTATTGCATTTTATTCATTCAGTACTACAAAATATGATGCTAATTCATATCTCTAGAAACAATATATCAATGTCAATGATTACTTTCTGATAAGACCAGATAATACTTTCCAACTGTTTGACAAAACTTTTTGTATCACAGAAAGGCGAAATCCAAATCTGACAATGAGGTTGGATATGTGAAGTCAATGCTCCTAACTCCAGTACGAGCCATACGTGAGCAGGTGCAAGTTGTAGTGGACCATGGGGAACGTGCCAAACACACTGTACAAGATCAGTATCATGAATTGCAAGATAAAACCGGTTGTAAGTTCATGTTTTGGTTATTCAATGCTATCTTAATTTTTATGTGTGCATTTTAATGTCCAACCTGTCTATAAAGATAGTTTCAAGGTCAAACAAAGGTTTAATAAATTAAGCATTTATCTTAATAACATGTAAACACTATAATAATAATATAATAATAATAATAGCCTTTATTCAGACATACAAAAAAGTTTACAAATTGAATTCTTAAAAATATTCTATTTAACATGTCTGTGTGCCTTTATGGGCAAAGACCTCCTCCAACTGTTTCCATTTTCCTCTATCCTTAGCAACTGTTGTCCATCCACCTCCAGCTACGACCTTTATTTCATCCACCCATCTTCTTGGTGGCCTTCCTCGTTTTTGCTTAATATGCCTTGTGAACCAGTTCATTATTGATTTAGACCATTTCTCTTTTCCTCTGATTGTGTGTCCTGTCCATCTCCATTTCAGCTTTCTGGTAGTTATTGTGACATCTTTTGTTTTTGTACAATTCTTTATGATGTTGGTTCTTACTCTATCAGAAAGTCTCTTCCCCATCATGCTTCTTTCCATTGCGTTTTGGCATGTTTCCAGTTTATGGATATGAGTTTTATTCAGTGCCCAGGTTTGGCAGCCATATGTAAGGACAGGCAGTACGCAATTATCGGTCAGTGGGTCGTCTTAGGTGCGGATTTCGAAAAGTTTACGTTTGACAGTCATGCTCATTTCAGGGTTTTTCATAACTTCTTTTAAACTCCAGTACTGTTTCCATGTATTGCCTATATGCCTGTTGATTTCCTTAGAGGTAAGGTCCATTGGCGAGATTGTTTGACTGAGATAGATGTATTCGTCTTCATAATCAATTGTGTTGTTGTTCATGTGGATTGGTTGTTGGTTCCCGTTTGACATGGCCTTAGTTTTTTCTGTATTCTTGATTAATCCCACTTACTTACGACTCTCTCTATCCAGATCATTCAGCATAGCCTGTAACCCTGCACTTGATTGGGAGATGATGATCAAATCATCTGCAAATCGCAAATGCGACAGGTATTCGCCATTAATGTTCAGTCCACATTTCTCCCAATCTAATTTCCAGAACACCTCTTCTAGGACAGCAGTGAACAGTTTAGGTGATACTGGGTCGCCCTGACGTACACCTCTTTCTATTCTTATTTCCTTACCTTGCTTTTCTAGCCTGATTTTGGCTTTGCTGTTTTCATAAATGTGTTTAAAAATTCTGATGTACTTATATTCTACACCTTGGATTTTGAGTGCTTGCCAAATCGCTTCGTGTTCTAATGAGTCAAAGGCTTTGCTGTAATCCACAAAGCAGCAGTAGAATGTTAAGTTGAATTCTCTGCCCTTTTCAAATAATTGTTTTACTACGTGGATGTGGTCCAATGTCGAGTATCCACTCCTGAATCCGGCCTGCTCTCTTGGTTGGTTGTCATCTAATGTTCGGGTTATTCTATTGAGAAGTATCTTAGCAAATACCTTGTAGACATTCGACATTAGACTAATAGGTCTGTAGTTGTTTATGTTGGTTTTGTCTCCGTTTTTAACCGACTTCCCAAAAAGGAGGAGTTTATCAATTCGGTTGTATGTTTTTTTTTTTATGTTTGTTACCTCATAACTCCGACAATTATGAACCGATTTGAAAAATTTTTGTTTTATTTGAAAGGATATACTTGCAGATTGGTCCCATTTAAATGATATCAAAATCGGTTACGAACTTTGGATTTTAAATTGAAATAGCTGGAATTTGACTATTTAGATGATTCTTTGATAATCGAAATTGCGTATTTTGCTTTTCTGCGATTTTGTAGTGGTGTTGTTAGGTGTAGGGCACCACTAATAATAATAATAATAAGCCTCTTATCCTGAACTGCTTTCTTCTTTCTTTGTATTGTGATTGTCTCTTTAGTTATAAGATATCTCTGAGTTCAGTGTGCCTCTTGGCAAAGGCCTCCTCTAACATTTTCCATTGTACTCTGTCTCTAGCAACCCTTCTCCATTTTGGGCCTGCCGTCAGTTTCAGTTCGTCTTCCCATCTCTTACTCTGTCTTCCTCTGTTCCTTTTCCCATCTCTAGGGTACCAGTCTGTTATGATATTGCTCCACTTATCCTGTGTACCGCGCAGCATGTGCCCAGTCCATCTCCACTTCAAACTATCTATTCTAGTAAGTACGTCTGTGACTTTTGTCTTACTTCTTATGACGGTGTTTCGTATCTTATCTTGTTTCTTAATACCTATCATACTTCGTTCCATAGCTCTTTGGCAGTGATCCAGCATGTTTCTGTGGTGTTTCGTAAGGGCCCAGGTTTCACATCCATATGTGATACATGGGAGAACGCAGGTATTGAAGACCTTCCTTTTGATACCTATACTAAGATCTGTGGATTTCATAATCTCTTTCAGTGACCAATATCTTTTCCATCCGTTGGCTGTTCGTCTTTTGATTTCTTTTGTAGTTATGTCTGTATGTGAGATGATTTGTCCTAAGTAGATATATTCATCTACATATTCAACAGGTTGGTTGTTAATTTTTATTTCATATTTGTTTGAATTCGTTAATAGCTTCGTTTTGTTTATATTCATAAATAAGCCCACTTTCTCGCTCTCTTTATTTAGATCTTGTATCATTTTTTCTAGGATCCCTGGTTGTTCTTCAAACAAAACAATATCGTCCGCGAATCTAAGATGGTTTAATTTTTGACCATCAATATTTAGTCCATGTTGGTCCCAGATTAGCTTTCGAAATATGTTTTCCAGCACTGCCGAGAACAGCTTTGGGGACATCGGGTCGCCCTGTCTGACGCCTCTTTTTACTTGGAATGTCTCACCCAAGGTTTCCAGTTGTACTCTTGCCTTACTGTTGGAGTAAATGTTTTTAATGGTATTTATGTATACTGTTGGGATTCCCTGGTTTCGTAAGCTTTCCCATATGGCTGTGTGGCTAATGCTGTCAAATGCCTTAGAATAATCGATAAAAGCCATATATAGCGATTTGTTGTACTCATTGTATTTTTCCATAATTTGCTTGACTGTGTGAATGTGATCTATCGTGGAGAAGTTTTTCCTAAAGCCAGCTTGTTCCTTCGGTTGGTTTTCATCAAGTGTGTTGCTTATTCGGATTAAAATAATTTTGGAGAAAATTTTGTATATGTTAGACATCAGACTTATTGGTCTGTAGTTCCCTATGTCGTCTTTTTGTCCTTTCTTATGTATGAGAATGATGTGAGATGTCTCCCATTGTTCTGGAACTTGTCCCGATCTCAGGATGCCATTGAAGATTTTAGTTAAAATTGGGACCAGTTCTTCTACGGTTCCTCTCAGTAGCTCGTTTGTGATTTTATCAGGACCTGGTGCTTTGTCTAATTTTTGGCTTAGTATGGCTTTCCTAGTTTCACTGGGCAATATATCAGGTTCTGGGATCACTAAAAGTGGATTATAGTTCAGGGTTTCTCGACTTACATGTGTAGTGGTGTCTTGGTTGGAATATAGATTGCGGTAGAATTTTGTAGCTATTCTATTTATGTTCTTTCGGCCTGTTACGTTTTCTTTGTTGCTTTTCAATTTCGGGATCCATTGGTTTGATTCTCGGAGTTCTTTTAGAGCTTTTCTAGTTCCTCCTGTCCTCGCTGTATGTTTTTCTAGGGTTTGCAACCTTTTGACTTTCCTGTCCTTTTTTATGCCTTCTTTGATTTTTTTGCTTAGGTTAGTTATTTTTTGGATGTTC
The DNA here is from genome assembly GCA_963859965.1 of Ceramica pisi. NCBI lineage: Eukaryota > Metazoa > Arthropoda > Insecta > Lepidoptera > Noctuidae > Ceramica > Ceramica pisi. The sequence continues at coordinate 5,931,661 of OY982530.1, forward strand.
TGTTTCCTTATTTTGCAGTCAAGTAAACTTTTTCTATCTTTTATAAGTTGTAGTGTTGAATTACTTAAATTGTATTTATGTTGTGTCCTTTTTTGGTCTCTTTGACATATAATTTTGTTTTGTAGTTTGTTGTAACTTGTTTTTACATCTATTGCATCGGTTTCTAATAGTTCTCTGCTGAGTATTAACAAGGAATTCTCCATTGTTTTATTGGGTTCTGTGCTACATGTCAGGAGAGTGTCATGTATAGCAAACTTTCTGGATCCTTTGGGTGGTATAGTCTTGAGTGACGCCCTTACCATGCGGTGGTCGGTATTAAAGTTTAATTTTGATATAACTGCTGTGTTTGTAAATAGATTTGGGTGGCTGCTTATAATATAGTCTATTTCGTTTCTATGATTACCGCCTGGAGAGATCCAGGTCCACTTGTTGTTTTTGTTTTTCTTAAAAATACTATTTAGGAGGGTTAGATTGTGTTCTAATAAGAATTCAACCAGTCTTTGCCCATTTTTGCTTCTTTTGCCGTAGCCAAAGTTTCCTAAAACATATTCTTCCTTACATTGTTTTATTCCCACTTGCGCATTGAAATCTCCCATTAGTATAATTATATTTTTTGAATAATTACTTATAATAGCTTGGGATAGGTCATTGTAAAAAGATTCATGTTTAAGTTCATTTGCTTGCTCCGTAGGAGCATAGGCTTGAATAATTGTCCATGTTTTTTTGAAGCTAGGTAATTTGATGTTGAGTATGGCAGTTCGGTCATTAATTCCAATGAATTCTATTATTTGTTCTTTTAGGTGCTTTTTAACTATGAATCCGACCCCTCCTTGTCCTTCGATGTCTCCTTTGTTGAATAATATGAAGCCCTGGTGCTCTTCAATACATTCTCCTGTTCTTCTCATTTCACTAATTCCTAAAATATCCCATTTTAGGTCCTTCAATGCTTCTTCAAGTTCTGATAAAGATTCTGGTGTTCGTAAAGTTCTGGTGTTTAGAGTTGCTATGTATAACTTGTTCTCATTCCTTTTGTTTTTTATTCTTGTTAGAGGGGATGGTCTAAGTCTTCCGCGGGGACCAGCCGTGGTGGAAGACATTTTGTTGATGGTTTGTGTATATAATTATTAATTGTTGGTGTATTTATCATTTGATTCCGGTGGTCCGGGGGCATATTTAGTTTTTTGAGAGATTTATTTGTGGATCAGAGCTTGCTCTTTCTACATAGTTTAGTATGTTTGGTCTTATGGTTTCTCTAGTATGTGTTTTGGGTAGTGTGGATGATGGATTGTTCAGTGTTGCTTTCTTGTTAGTTTTCTTTTCTGATGATGCCTTTGGTGAGTCGGAAGTTTCTCTTTTCCTTTTCTCTCTTTTTTCTTTTGGCTTCTTTACGATGAGCTTGTCGTATTTTATATAGGCGATATTTCCTTTCTTTATTTCTTCTTCTACTTGCGGCTGTAACTGTTTGCGTTTGTCTAGGATTTCTTTGGGGTAGTCCTCTTTTATGTTGACGCCTTGTGGAAGGTTAGGCTTATTTTTCAGTATAAGATGTTTTTTCCATTGAGTTGTGATGGTGACTACCACTGGACGGTTTTTATTTTCAGTTTTCTGCCCAACTCTATATACTTTGCTAATTTCTTGGCTATCCATATGAACTCCCATACTCACCATTATTTCTTTAATAAAATCCACTAATTCCGTTTCGAATTTAATATTTTCATTGATTCCAAAGAAGACAAGATTGTTTTTTCTATTTTCTCTCTCTGCTCTTTTAAGTTTAAATTCAAGTTCTGTAATTTTGTCCTTGAGTTTAGTATTTTCTTCCATGATAGTTTTCATTTTCTCGTCTAAAGCTTCCATGACGCTCTTAGTAACGGAGTGTGTTATGAGTTCGGTTTGGTTTTTAAATTTCTCATCGAGTTTGTTTAAAAGTAGTTCCATGTTTTTATCCATGACTAGGGAAATTTTGTTTCTTGTGTGGTATCACTGGTTGGTAGGTTTTATTTTTCTTGAGTGGCAACACTGCTGTTGGCAATGTCACTGTCAAGTCACTATCACACTGGCGTAATGTTGGTACACTGAGACGAGTCTATTGTCTATGACCGTGACTAATTTTAGGTTATAATTCCGAAGGTGTTTTTTCAACAATATCACACGAATTTTAGCACTCTCACTGTGTTCTTTTATAAGTAGTGGTAGATGAACTTCGTTTTAATGTTTTTACGTTTCACAGCACAAAAATGTCACTTTAAAGCACTATTTTACGATTAAAATCCGCGGACGACGTTGACGTATATGGTTTCAGTTTGACAGCCAGAACCGGAATCAGGGCACCACTAAAAAGTGAAAAATAAAAAACTTTTTACAAAAAAATACAACCGACTTCTAATAAAAACAAAACATGTTTTGTTTTTAGAAGTCGGTTGTATTTTTTTGTAAAAAGTTTTTTTGTGTAGTAGTGTTATGGTTGATGTTGACCATTGCTCAGGTATAGTCAGTCTCACTGTGCAGAACTTCGTTGAAAATGTCCGTAAGGGTTGGTACAAGGTGTTCTATGTTTGCTATGAGGAATTCATTATTGATCCCGTCTGACCCGGGAGCTTTGTCTTTCTTCTGAGATATGATAGCTTTTCTCACCTCTGCATTTATTATGTGTGGTACTTCTTCTCCTCATGCTGATGTGTTCGGTTTATTATAGTTTTTCTTTGAGTATAAGTCCCGGAAAAAGTTAGTGGCTATTGACATTATTTCTGGGCATCTTGTTTTATGCTTCATATTTTTGTCATAGAGATTAGGTATCTAGTCTGTTTTTTCTTTTAGTTGTTTGATTGCTCTTTTGGTGCCTCCAGTTTTCTGAATACATCTTTCCAGTATTTCAAGTCTGTATCTTTGCCGGTCTTTTCTCATGTTTAATTTTATACTTTTGCTTATTTCCCTTATTTTAGTTCTAGTTATCCGTGTCTTTCCAGTCGTAGATATTAGTTCATCTCTGGTTTTTAACATTTCTTTAGTTTCGTCTGTTGGCCATTTTACTGTTTTCCGTTCCTTTGAAGTTCCCGTTGTTTTCTTTGGTTTCATTAGCTCTTCAAAGTTGTTATATTTTTGCTGAATGTTTAGTTCTTTTGTATTTTCAATAAAGTTTATTAGTTCCTTTTCTAATCTGTTGGTGGCTTCAGGTATTATGGTTGTAGTTGTTTTTACCTTAAATGGTCTATTTTTCTTTGTAGGATCTGTGTGTAGTAATTTGGCTCTGACCATTCTGTGGTTGCTGTTAAAGTTGAGATTGTTAACAACTCGGCAATCCTGAAAAAGCTTGCTTTTGTTGGTGAGGATGTAGTCTATTTCATTTTTGTAACGCCCGTCTGGGGATATCCATGTCCATCTGTTGTTGTCACGCCTTTTGTACATACTATTAAGTATTATCAAGTTGTTTTCGTATGCCATTTGTATAAGTATTTCGCCATTTCTTGTTATTTCTCCTGAACAATATGGACCCAATATCATCGCTTCTCCGTCTTCTCTACATCCCGTTCTTGCATTAAAATCACCCATCACTATTAAGTTATTGTAGGTATGTTCTTTGATTGCGCTTGTTAACATAGCGTAGAAAGTGTCAATTTCTGCATTACTGGATTGCTCTGTTGGAGAGTAAATTTGTATAATCGACCACATTTCCCCTCTGGGTAGTCTCAATACGTTCAGATATGCCAATCGATGTGTGTGCTCAATTCTTTTTTGACCAAGAATCCAGTTCCGAATTGTCCAGGTGTATCTCCTTTGTAGTAGAAAATAAAGTCTCCATGATCTTCTATGCTCTCGCCTAGGCGTTGAACTTCGCTTAATCCAATTATTGACCAATTTATTCTTTCCAATGCCATAATCAGCTCTGACAGGTTTTCTGTGCTTTTTAGGGTAAGCGTATTAAAGGTAGCAATATACAATATGTTGTTTTGTTGGCGATTTGCTGTCTGGAACACTTGTTTTTGTTTCTGGGGTAAATATTTTGGAGGGTAACGGTCTTCTTCCCCCACGGTGACCAGCCGGCTTGGGGCGCTGATAGTTTTTATTTTATTTTGTTGTGTTGTTTAATTTGTCTTATCCGGATTCCAGTTGAGGGAGGCAGTTTTTAGTTTTTCGAAGTTTTTGGCTCAGACACCGATGATGCTCTACCTCGTGCAACGTAATTGAGTATGCTTGGTTTTACTATTCCTTGTGTATTGTTTGTAGAAGGCTCATCAATACGCTTTTCGGTAATCTGTTTCTTCTTGATGCTTGTTGATGTTGTTTCTGGTGATTCTACCTTTTCTCTTTCCCTTTTCTCTCGGTTAGAGTCTTTTGGGTTTTTTACTAATAACTTATCGTATTTCAAGTATGCTAAATTTCCCTTCTTTCTTTCTTCTTCCAGCATTGTTTGTAGTTTTTTGCGGGTTTCTAGAACCTCTTTTGGAAAGTCTTCTTTAAGATAGATGCCTTGAGGCAGGTTAGATTTGTTCTTCTGAATAAGATGTTTCTTCCATGCAGTTGTCAATGAGACCAATACCGGACGATTTTTATTTGAGCGCTGCCCAATTCTATAGATTTTGGCTGTCTCTTGACTGTCCAGGTGTACGCCCGTATCCACTATTATTTCTTTCAAATAGTCTACCAATTCACACTCTGTATTCTGTTTCTCTTCTTAGCCGAAAAATACCAGATTGTTCTTTCTCTTTTGTACACACTAAGAATGATGTAAATCTTTATTGTATACTCTGCGTGTATTCAAAGTTATGAGAACTTAGAGATTTGCCATTTATTTTAAAATTTTATCATACATAACTTTAACATTATAGGGATGTTCCAATATCTTCGAGAAGAAGAAAATAAGCAGGTCCGATATGGTGCCGTAGCAATGGGTGGTCTTACTGGCTTCATCTTCGGCTTGCGAGGAGGAATTATCAGGGTATGTCAATATCCCTTACATAGTTATTAATATCATTAAGAGAGTTCTGTTTTATTTTAAATTAACCTATACTGTACTTCTGCTGGGAAAAAAGTCTGCATAACAAATAACAAACGGAAAAATACATAAACAAGGATACAGAACCTCCAACTCTACTCCTTAAGTAAAGGCAGTAAATTATAGTAGGTTTATTGATTGTGAAGAATTGTAGAAAAAACGGCCAATTGCGTGTCGGGCCACACGCAGGGTTCCATAGTTGCATGGTAAAAATTTATAAATTGTGCGACTATAGCTGGCATAAGCTGGCAAAGGGGGCAGACATTTGACTAACAAGAATCACTTTAAAGCCTAAGAACTAAAGTTTCTGACAGTACCAAGGCGTGGCTTAGCATCTCTTTTCACGAGCCGCACACTCTCATCGTACCTGATAAAAATATAGCGACACCCCGTCAACTAATTAAAACCTCCAAATGATTGAATGTTGCACGTATGCAAGTTATGTTAACATTTATCGGTACTCTTTTAAACAACCTTTTCAAAGACAGAATAAAATAAATATTCAAAGTAGACAAATTATAAAATTATTCGTGTTTTTAAGAGGTGGCCAAATCGGATGTAATCAACTTTTTTGCCACTAATTCGATGTACTTACGGCCAAGGATTACAGTTTAAAAGCTGCCATTTTGTTTTGGTCAGTTTTCAAAAGATTGAAGAAGTTCCTCTTGAATCTCGTATTCATCGCCGAGGGTGGACAAGACTGCTTTGGAAGCCACGAGATGGAGGCGGTTTTGACAAAAATAGGCGAGTAGGTACCTACATTTAAAAATTGAAATAAGCAGATTGACATCGCAGACTTGCAGCAGAACACGGACATGACGAAATTATGAGAGTTCCTTGTTGACTATGGAAGCCTAAAAGCCTGCCTTGTGGCAGCAAACAGCAACCCTCAATAACGTGGAACAAAGGCTGGGTGATGTGAAAGAAAATGTGTTTATCTGCATCAAGTATGATTGATTAATGATGATTAAAGATGATTCGCAGAATACCTACAGTCTACAAATAAATCTACAGTTTGCTACAAAGTAACAGCATGTGCTAACACTAGACCTTGGCCAAATCTATTTTGGTTGAAAACAAAATTGTCATTTGGTTTCATCTTTGTTTAGCAATGACTTTGACTTGATTCTTCTTGTCTTTGCTCCTACACTTTTAACAGGCGTTACGCTTGAGTCTGATATTTTTGCCCCTAATTTGCAATAACGGTCTTTTCTTAATATCTCTTCGTAGGTACCTGAACAATAAATTATGAGTTTTTCATTACGATGAAAAGGTGCGGAGATTTGAATATAGATAGTCCTGGCCAAGTCAGAACACTTTCTCAAGAAACCCCTCAGTAGTTGATTTAAAGTGAGAATCACGTCTAAGCGCCTTGTCGTCACGCGACCCTCGACGCCCAGCCTCTCCGCTAAAGAGCACTTACTCACTTAGACTCCAGGCTAAGGGATTGGCCGAGTGTGGCAACGGACAAAGAAAAGTGGAACAAAGGAAGGGAGGCTTTTCCCTGCCGAGGGACTCAACAGGCTAATCTATACTAATATTATAAAGCTAAAGAGTTTGTTTGTTTACTTGAATGCTCTAATCTCAGGAACTACTGGTCCAATTTGAAAAATTCTCTCAATGTTAGATAGCCCATTTATCGAGGAAGGCTATAGACTATATATCATCACGCTAAGACAAATAGGAGCGGGGCATTAATGGAAAATGTGACGTAGACGAAGTTGCTCGGGTCAGCTAGTTAGAAGATATAATCGCACGCCTCAATAGTTTTATGCCAACGAGTTGATGATTTATAAATAACCAAACACGTTTGTCAATTTATCAAATGCATTTTTCATTAATTTTCGTTCCTAAACTCAGTTTAAATCTTATGTTTAACGTTTTCAGCGAGTATTCTACGCGGGTGTCGGCACCACAGCTATGGGTTATGTTTGCTTCCCTGAAGAGACCAAGGAAATCATGAAGAACAATTCTGTACTAGCAAAACGATACATAAACATCGCATATAATTTCCTTTATGGAGGTAAAGTATTATGTACTTTATTTATATTATTATAAGTAAGCAAATATGTACAGTCTATTCATCTGGCGTAGAAATGTATGCGTCACTCTTGCAAACACAAAATTATCCTTATTACGCAAGTCATAAGGTATATCTTTTATATTCTATTGCACAAGTGGCACGAATATTTGGCCAAATACGCTAAGTGGAGTGCCAGCATAAGGCGTAATTCTAAAGGAAGCGAACATTCCCCGAATACGTGTTTACGTGTTTGCATTAGGGTTACGACTTAGATAGCCTATACGTTTCTACCTAGATCATGACCGAAAACTTGTTGGATGGAACCAAATGCATGAAATAAAATAATCAAAATTCTAAAACTATCATCAGTGAAACCCGGTGACCCTCAACTGGAGGTGAAGTTCCCCGAGCTGTCTTTCCCCAAAGACTTTTCCGAGTTCCTCGATATAACAGTCTCTTTGGCATCGTCAGTCCGGCAGGCGATAATGCCACCACCTGCTAAAGAGGAAACAAAAACAGAAGAAAAGAAAGAATAGGTATTCAAAAAGGAAACGTTTTGGAATGGTGGCAGTGCTTTTGTTGTGTTTTTTTACTGGTGTTGCCAGAAATTGTTTCAATTGTAGAAGCATGGGCTTGAGATTCTCGACTGCATGCCAGTCTTTGTCTGCATTCTCACAATCTACGCAGAACGAATGCTTCATTACTAAATATGTATGCTTGGCAACACTGGTTTAACATGCTTGCTTCTGCTACTCAATCATTTGGTGTTTCCGCTTTGGTTCGAACTCATGGCCTTTTCTTACCTGTGAAGGGTGACTTTTTTAGCGATCACCCGCGCGCCTCATCCTAGCTTGATTTCGAATGTTCGTGCACGTTTTTGCAAGTATGCACGCTAAGGTTTGACAATTTTGATCTTGTTTGAATGTGTTAACAGCATGTTACAGATTTTCTTTTCGTTTGGAAGAACTATGTTTTGGTGCACAGTTCTACCTGCACTTTAATGTTTTTTCTGAGTTTAGTCTTATCAAAAACTAACACGGAATGGAGTGTTGTGTTTAATTTATTAAATGCATTATTTAATTTGTTCGCCTATACTTAGAGGTAAGTTTAGCCACAATTTTTAGATTGATTATTAATTTAATGTAACATTGGTTTTCAGAATATTTGTTCTCATATGAAGAAGTAGATGAGCAGGCTGGAACAGGTTGGTATCATCAATTCTTCATAGATAATTTTATAGCAGAAACTTAACATCCACTGTTTTAAATAATGGTGAAGAAAATCGAAACAAAGGTCCTTCCATGTACTCACCTTACCCTTGCAAGCCAATAGGGAACGTGCAGCAACTATTGGTGTCAGCACAGAAGTGTAATTGACAAGTTAATTTTACTTACTTATAAGTTTAGAAACGCTAGATGGCGCAAGTGTTGCCAACTTTATTTTAACGAAACCACAAATTGTGGTATCGTAACACACCAAAAAACCACTAAATTTGGCGGTCCCTCAAACCATCAGAAAACCACTAACATATTATGCTAGACAGAAAATAAAACAACAATATATATTATATTTTTTATTATAAAATTATAGTTAATTATTGATAAGTACAAAAAAATAATGTTAAAGCAATCATCTTCGGAAGAATCGACTTCTTCTATGATTTCTGTTTTTGCAGAATAAATTTCCTTGGTCCTAATTTTTCGTACTACGCTATTGGGTATAAAGTAATTATTGCAACATTTTCCTCGCGTTTTAAACCAGCATTCGGTTTCTGTGTATTGTTTTCAAAACGTTCATCATACCAAATAATCTCTCTACGTCAGCGTTAGAATGAGTTAGGTAAAAGAAACTACCTTAGTTCAATACACAAAGAAAAAATATACACTCGTAAACCTTCCGAGTTATTTCCCAAAAATATGTTAATCGTGCTAGTGGTTGAATTTCGTACCTTACCACTAACTGAAGCAACCACAACCACTAGAAGAATCTACTAGCCACTAAAACCAAAATTTTGCCCGCTAAAAGGTAAGTCTAAACCACCAGATCTAGTGGAAATTCCTCTAAGTTGGCAACACTGAGTCTACTTCGTGCACGTTCTCCTAAACCGAGCGTGCAGGGAAGAAGTGGCAGCACAAAAGCATATTGACATATTGACAAGTGTAATTATCTTCTTCTAATCTTCACTACATATATTATAAAACTTTTTACAAAAAAATATCTACAACCCACTCCCAAAACACACTACAGAGTAAAAAAACTTTTTACAAAAAAATACAAGTCGATTGTATTTTTTTGTAAAAAGTTTTTTTATTTTTCACTAAACTTTTTAGTTGTACCTCACACCTAAAAACAAATACGCAATTTCGTTTACTTGGATGACAAAAAACCATAGTCCAAGTAAACGAATTCCAGCTAAGTATGTATTTCGAATAAAAATCCAAATTTCTTAACCGATTTTGATAAAATTTAAATGGGACCAATCGACAAGTATATCCTTTAAGATATTTTTTTTTCAAATCGGTTCATAAATGACGGCGTGAGCGGTATGAGGTAACAAACATAAAAAAATACAACCGAATTGAGAACCTCTTTTTTGGGAAGTCGGCTAAACACAAAGTCCTCCGCCGCGTCTGAATGTCTGTCTGTTCGCGATGAACTCAAAAAACAACCGCACTAATTTTCATGCTGTTTTCACCAGTGGATAGAGTGGTTCTCGAGGAAGGTTTAAGTACCTACACTATATAATTTGTCAAGTAGGCGAAACCGCGGGCATCAGCTAGTCTAATACTTATATAAAAAATCTCGTGTAATGTAATTCCTCCGAAACGGCTTGACCGACTTGTATGAAATTTTTTGTGTAGGTACCTACTTTTCATAGGTCTAAGAATAGATCGTAGGTAGGTACTTTTTTTTTTGGCGAAGCAACGTTTTTCCGGTCAGCTACCTAGTTATGCTAAGTTACACTAGATGACATAGTCAACGCCGTGGACGTCACTTATTCTCAATAGCGGGTGCGGATCCATCACTCCCTAATCATGGAGCACCAACATAGAGGGGTTTTAATCCCTCAAAATCCATCATTCGTAAGAATTTTCCCTACCTATAATTATCGAGCGAAATATGAAATCACTCCAAAATTTCACAAATTTCTTTTGTAAACATGTCTGAAAAGTACTTACCGTAACGCAATCAATTTCGTTCGTCACACATAATAATTTTCAAAGGGGGTTTCCCTTTGAAAATTATTTCCTCATAACAGATCATTAAAAACTGTTGAGCAATACAGCGTGAGTTCGTTTGTGATTTAGTATGATGTAACATTTCGTCACATGGCAATTGCATCATTTTAGTTATCTGCAAATATTATGTAACAAACTTGCTGAGTGCAATTTGATTATAATGAGTGCAAGAGTGCATTAATTTATTACATTTGTTTTAGTTTAAATTAATAACAATCGCACGGGTCATTTTTAATATAAAAAAAAAACTTTTTATACGGACTATTCTGAAGGTCTGAAAGGCTACTTATAAGTAGTGAGATCAATAAGCATTCGCCCCACGGAGCAAGTAATTCGCCCTATAAATAGGGCGAATTTTTGGGGAGTGCTACTAGGCTTTTTGTCATATTTTCGTTTTTTGAGGGATAAAATTAAGCGTAATCAACTGATCTGATTGGTTGTTGATGATAATTCAGTCAAGCACTCCATTGACACGTGGTTAGCTAGTATTTGTATCGGTTGTCGTTCCAGAAAAAGATTTTTTAATCAAAACCTTATAATCACATGTGATGCGAGCGGTACCTAACAAAAAGGCAGATCTTTTACCAGTGTTATCTATCTAAGTACTGTTAGTTTCTGCCTACGTGATCTCTAGGAAACATACTCCCGAGATAAAAAGTAGCCCGTGTGCTATTCCAGACTTTAATCTATCTCTGTGCCAAATTTCATGAATATCCTTACAGGCGTTCTGACTTGAAAGAGTACCTAACTAACAGCCATCCTTACAAACTTTCACGTTTATAATAATGTAGTAGTAGGATTGTATAGTTATTGATAGTATTTCTTTTCATTGCAGTGCCGGTGCCGTGAAGTGAAAATGTCGACAACCATAATCGATTTAGTGAAATATTATGTAAATTTAATTATTTTATTGTTTGCTAGTGAAAGTGTAATACAACCGACGAGTAATTAAATAAATTATATTTTTATATTGATTTTTATTCAATATTAACACCTTACTTATAGAAAATGTTACGTTACATTCAATTACACTTAGGCAAATATCATTTCTTCGCGCCTTTTCTTGGTGACTACAGTGCCAGGCTTGTGCTGAGCCTCGGGATGGTTCATCAGCTCTGGCGGACAAGTAGATACGGAACTCGCAAGTAGCACTTGCTTGAGATCGTAAAACAACCCCGAATCATCTTTAGTAACAAATGACATAGCTTTACCTGTCTTACCAGCACGACCGGTACGACCAATACGATGCGTGTAATCTTCAATTGTCTTTGCCATGTCGTAGTTGATGACCATACTGACGTCCTTGATATCGATACCACGACCAGCGACGTCTGTCGCCACCAGAATATCTTTCGAGCCGTTCTTAAGACTGGCCAGCGCGAAGTCTCGCTGTTCTTGTCCTTTACCACCGTGCAAGGTACAGGCATTGAAGCCCAGCTTCTCAAGACCTTTAGCAAGAACGTCCGCACCTTTCTTCTGGTTGACGAAGATGATAATCGGAGGTTCGACTCCTCTCTGCAATACCTCCGTCAGCTTTCTGCGCTTCTCGTTCTCACCAATCATGTAGACGATTTGTTCTGTCCTGTCTACAGGCTTGCCGACTGATCCAATGTATACTATGGCGGGTCTACGTAGATAGCTCCTAGCCAGGCGCTCCACAGCAGGAGGCATAGTCGCCGTAAACATCACAGTTTGTCTGAATTTCTTCTTGGAGTTATAGTTAGCCAGCAAAACTGAGGCGTCTTCAGCGGCGTCAGAATCTGGTTTGATATTGGAAACTGGCATATACTCTAGAATCTTCTGTACATCGGGCTCGAAACCCATGTCAATCATACGATCAGCTTCATCGAGGACGACGTAAGTACACCGATTCAATACCAAATACCTGTTTTCTAAGACGTCGATGAGACGACCAGGAGTCGCAATGACTATTTCACATCCTAACCTCAATTTGAAACCCTGATCTTCCCTTGAGAGACCTCCCACTACAACAACAGATGTAATGCCCAAAGGAATTCCAAATTTATTTGTCTCTTCTTCAATCTGTTGCGCCAACTCACGCGTTGGCGCCAAAATAATGGCGTATGGTCCTTGATCAGCGTCTTCCAAGCGTTCGTTTTTCGGCAGAGATTGGATCCAAGTCAGGAGAGGAATAAGGAAAGCCAATGTTTTACCAGAACCAGTTTCAGCAACACCAATGATGTCCCTGTTTTGTAATCCAATAGGTATAGCTTGTCTCTGAATAGGTGTAGGACTCTTATAGCCGACTTTGTTTATAATTTCCATGATGTCTGGATGGAAACCAGCTTCTTTCCAATTTCTGACTGGGTTAGGGATCCTACCACCCTTGATGGTGATGTTATAGTCCTCTCTGAAGATTCGCCAATCCCTCTCAGTCATCTCATCTTGATCCTTCTCAGACCAGTGACGGTCATCCCACTTTTGTTTATCTTCCTTCTTCTTAACTTTCTTAAGACGCAACTTTTCCTGTTCCTTTTCCAGTTCTGTTCTACGTTTCTCTAACAGGTTGCCATAGAACTTGCTGTAATCTTTCTTCTGAGACTTAATGTCTATTCCAGCAATATGACCTCTGCCAAAGAACTGAACTTGGTGCCTTTCCTTGTACAAAGCATTGTAATCATTAGAAGTATCCTCGGATGCATCCCAATCAAACACAAACTTACGGTCATTTAATCTTCTTACTCTGCGTTTTTTCTTTACAATGCCCAAATAACGAGCCTTGATGGCTTCTTCTTCCCGCTCTTTGTCTTTGGTTTTGGAAACTTCTTCATTTTTCTCCTTTTTGTCATCTCCTCCTCCTCCTCCTCCTCCACCCCCTCTCCGGTCATTCATAGCCGCCTTTCTTTCTTCATATTTTCTCTCCCGTTCCCTCTCCCTCTCATCTCTTCTTTCCCTTTCCTTTTCCCTCATCATTTCTCTTTCATCTCTGTATTTCTTCATTTCTTCTTCTCTCTTAGAGGGTCCTGTAAGATCAATTGTGGTGATAGAAGGCCTGTCAACATTGGCTCTAATAGCCTCTACTTGTTTTTGTCGTCTTTCCAAAGCTAGAGCAGCTCTTTGTTCTTTTGTCAAGAAGACAGGTTTACTGCGGGCTTCTTCTTCTGCTTTCTTCTTGGCAAGTAGTTCCTCCAGAGACAGTGGTTCTTTCTTTACAGGTTTTGATTCATCATCTTTTCCATCATGATGCTCTTCCTCCTCAGTTTTACTTTCTTCTTCCTTCTTGTTCTTCGACTTATCCTTTTCATCATGTTTCCTCCTGCTGTCTGATTCCTTTTCTTTACCATCACGTTTCTTGGGGCTGCGAGAGCGACCACGTTCACGCTCTTTTCTAGCGGGGCTCCTGGATCTATCTTTATCTTTTCGTGCAGGGCTCCGAGACCGATCTCTGTCTTTTCTAGAAGGGCTACGTGACTTTTCTTGTTCCTTCCTAGGGCTACGAGACCGTTCACGACGTTTTGTTTTGTCTCGATGAGACTCACGCTCACGATCTTCAAAACGATCCTTGTCACGGCGTTCCCGTGAGCGCGAACGTCTTCGCTCAGGACTCCTGTCCCGTGCCATTATTTTTGTTACAATATTGCTTGGGTTTATAGATGGATGGAAAACAAAACGTAACACAAAGCACAGTTTCGCCTGAAAATTTATGACATTTACATTTTACAGAGCACAGACATTTGCTTTGCTTGATGACCACAGATAGATTATTCTACTAATCTACTAGGGATGAGTCGTATTTACCTGTCTATGTATTTACCCATACGAGGTTTGTAAAAAAGGCCTTAGTTGCAAAGTACGGCGCTCTGGTACGAGACAGCAAAACTTGCAAGTATTTCCTACGCTATCAGGCACAGGCAGAGCAAAGTATTTTCAAGCTCTGAAAATACTTTCATAGGAAATTGATCCATTTTCCTCTTTATTATAAGGAGCACAATCGCATTTGCAAATAAAAAACCTTTGAATATCCAAGTATATACTTTCGATGATGCGATTATGATCCATTCATAGCAACACGAATCAGTTTCCTGTGGCAAGTATTATGTCCAATACTTGCATAGGAAATAGATTCGTATTGCCTCAGCAATAATGAGAATAATCGTATTAGAAAAAAAAATACTTGAAAGTTCAAAGTATTTTTCATTTTGCAGATGCGATTGTGCTACTTATTTTTATAAAGTCATGGGTTAATTTCCTATGAAAGTATGCCTAACTCGGGGGCTGAAGACTAAAATACGCATTTAGCTCAAGATACTTTCAAGTATTTTAAACCAGGTTTCCGACGAGAGTATTTTTACAAACTCGTACTTGCAAGCCGTGGTAATTGATATTTGCAAGTATATAATTATCTCATCCCTAATTTCTTAAACTAAACCACAAAAATTCTTATTGCTACATTATTATCTGATACCTACTGTTGATGATACTGTATGAAGTAAGTATACTCGAACACGAAATAAAAATAGAGTTTTGTGTCGTCCGTCACAAATACATCAATACAAAGAGTACTTTTATGTGGCCCACACTTTTTTTTCGATATTTAGAGTCTTGAAAAGTATCGATAAAAATTGAGTGCTATATATATTCAGTTTTCGTATTAGGTATAACGTATGCACATATTCCCAGAACACCCTACTCACAAAATTAACATTGAAATATCGCTATATATCCACGATAAATTCCGAAAATGTTATGTAAAAAATAAAGAAATTGCGATATACAGGTCGCGCGGCGAATTAAGATCGCTCGATGAAAGTAGTGGGGGCAATCGGCGCATGTGTACAATCGCGTACAGAAATTCTTAGGGCCTGTTTCACCACTTCCTGATAAACTCTCTGATAGCCTATCCACAGGTTATCTGACAGATAGTGCTCCTTATAGACTTTGTGTGTTTTTAAGGGATTTTTTTATTTTGTATGTACCTTAGTAACTTATACATATAGGTACTAAATAACACTAGTTTTTGCTTGTAATTTATCTTGTTAGTAGGTAAATTCAGAAAAATTAAAAACAAAAGTAAGTAAATTTTAATTACTATATTTAAAACATAAAATTGTAGGAAAATTATTCATCCGACAGTGGTGATATTCCTTCCATTAATTCATCTTGGGATGTTGAACTAGAAGGTCGAGGATGGAAACAAACTTACCTAGGATGGAAATAAACTTACCCACGATTTCATTAGTTTCTTTCTTAACGTAACAATTCACGTCGTAAACAATTTTTCTTGCTTGCCGTTTTAAAACTTTATTTTTAACCATTTTTTTTACCACTACGTATTACTAATACGATAACACAAGCTGTACGCAACAGTACTCAAGCGCGTGAACGCAACGCGGGAATTGAATCTACCAATGACGTGTCGCCGTCGGCGCATACCCGCCCCCCTCACCCCGCACGTCACTAAATAGACCTTAGAATTGAATACTGCGCATACCCCTTCCACTTTTGCCGAGCGATCTTAATTCGCCGCGCGACCTGTATCACTATTTGTTGCCCATCCCTACCCTAAATCAAACTGTCATCCGTATCTCTATGTAGTCTGTGCTGTCATCAAACACCAATATCAACATAATCAAGCAGACTATTTACATTACAAATACGAAAAGTTTACATACTCTATGACAAATACACAGAACACAATAACCTATTTATCACCAATTTATCGATCGAAGCAAAACTCATAGACTACTATGCACTGTATTTCCATACTACTGTGGATACCAAAGAGTAGTATTATATATAAAGGAAGTGGATACTACGTTCGTAGTTTTGTACTGTTTGGTACACTGACGTATGGTATCTACTCAGCTGAGGAAATTATTATATGAAGCGGGATCTGCAAGTACAAAGTAGATGTGAAAGTAGATCTCTGAACTACCACTTGTGTGTGCCTATATAAAGAAAACTAAAACACATGTTAGCTATTCAGTCATTCATGGAGAGTCATTCGCGCTATATAACACGTTATTAACGGTTTTTTACGTTGGTCTTAACTTCATGAACGTGTATCTACATAAAGATTTATAGTCAAAGTGTTTGATATTAATTTATCTTGTGAGTGGATAAAAAAAGTTTCAATGCATATTTCTACCAGGAACAAACTATGCGTAGCCACAGCTGCTTTGGCTGTAGGATGTTCAGTTTCATATTATTATATTGTTTATAAACTGAGAAAAAGACGACGAGATGCTGCGGATTTGTTTGATTACTTGACTATCCAGATGGTCAACACTGAAGAATGTTGTGATGAAGTTATTGAAGAGTTAAGAAGGTAATAAACGTTTTTTAGCTATTTTAACTTTGATTGTAAACAAATATAGAGTCTGTACAGGCTTTTTTTACAACAAATATACAAACAGCATGATCAAAATTATTGGTAGGTAGTTGATGAAAAATAGAGATGCTAATAAATAATGTTTATATTTGTCTCATAACATCTTTTTTTCCATCCATGGACATTTATTAGAAGTGTCATTCTTGTTGTTTATTTATATATTCTCCACAGCTGACATTTACTGTAAACAAAGCCAGTACACAATCCTCATTTGTTAGCTATGTCCTATATTTTTAATAAAATAAACCAGATGACAATCAACAAACACTGAACCACAAAAATAATGTTCTAAATAAAATGTTGAACTATTTTATTTGGGCATAACTTTACCTGATTGTATTTATTTTGGGAGCTTTTGGCTAAATAATAACAGCCGCACGGGTCGATCTTTAAGGTTAAGCAACGCTTGCTTAGGTTGGTCTGTGAATGAGTGACCATCTTACCATGTTGCGTTTCCTCTGTGCCTCGGTAAGCACGTAAAGCCGTTGGTCCTGGCTGTCATTTGTAGATCTTTGGCAGTTGTTACGGATTGTCAGAAGCAAGTAAATCTGACGCCAAAAAGTACCATGTTACCCAGTTAATGGGTCGTGGAGGCCTGGTTGGCAGTCGCTCCACATAAAATACTGGTATTCAGCTGAATTTGCTTTGACTGGAAGCTGACCCCAATGAAGTTGGGAAAAGGGTAGGCTAGATGATGATGTATTTATTTTAACCGAAATAAAAATTTGAGGAGTACATTTCAATATATCTGAGCTTTTTCATAATAATGTAACTGGAATATCTAACTTGACATCAAATAATATGTTCATTCAGGCGATGTAAGAAGCACAGAGCATTAGGCTTTGACTGTGAATGGGTGACTGACAATGGGAAGCGGCATCCTGTGGCCCTCCTTCAGCTGTCTTCTTTTGATGGGTACTGTGGCTTGTTCCGGCTGAGTACCATGAAAGTACTGCCTGCATCTTTAAAAGTAAGTACACTGTAGTAATAAGAGAACAATTCTTCTGAAAACTAAACATGTAGGTAGCTCAAAAAAATCTTTTGTAAAAAATAATGTGTTTTCAGTAGGGCAGTTTTAAGGCTGATTTCATAATGATATTTATTTAAAAGAATTCTACCTATCATTACATAATATAATACAAAGTCTTCCCCCGAGTGTGTCTCTCTGTCTGTTTGCGATAAACTCAAAAACTACTGCACCAATTTTCATGCTGTTTTCACCAATAGATGGTTTTCAAGGTAAATTATAGAATGTATACTAATATTATAAAGGAGAAGAGTTTGTTTGTTTGTTTGATTGTTTGTGTGTTTGTTTGATTGTTTGTTTGTTTGTTTGTTTGGTTGGTTGAACGCGCTAATCTCCGGAACTACTGGTCCGAAAAATTCTTTCAGTGTTAGATAGCT
This sequence comes from Ceramica pisi, assembly GCA_963859965.1. Lineage (NCBI taxonomy): Eukaryota > Metazoa > Arthropoda > Insecta > Lepidoptera > Noctuidae > Ceramica > Ceramica pisi. The sequence continues at coordinate 5,949,672 of OY982530.1, forward strand.
CATTTATCAAGGAAGGCTATAGGCTATAATATCATCACGCTAAGACCAATAGGAGCGGAGCAGTAATGAAAAATGTTACGCAGACGACGTTGCACGGGTCAGCTAGTGTGCTTTATAAATGGCTAAAACATAACCACAGAACTTCAATCATCATTCTATTCCTATCAATTGTTTGAAGATGGATAAAGACTGAATGACATTTAAAAAAAAAAAACATTTAGTCATTTGTGGAGCTAGTGGGCCTGAATCTGCTGATTGTCAGATCCATCCTTTTTGTGTTATTTTTAATGAAACTCGACATTCACCATTTTATTAATATTCTCCTGTTAAAAAAAAATTGCTCTACCTATGCTTCGAAGGTGTGATAACATGGTAAACCTACTAGCTAAGGAAAATATACATCTAAATAGAAATATAAAATAACGCTTGCCTTCGTCTGTTTCCGTTATACATATAATATAGGTATATTATGTATTTCCAATTTTTTCACTTCACACTTTCTTCAAAACATGTAAATTTTATTGACTTCTCAACTCTTACATCAGTTATTTAATATAAAAATACGAAGTGGTATCATGCTGTAATATAATCGGTGATGTGACTGGTATGTCTGCCGCGCTCGGCGGCGTGCGGCCAGCGGCGCGGTCTGCATCGCTTACGGCCTGGGCACAGCTTAAGGCGGTGCGGCGCGCGGCGCGGCGGGAGGCGCGGCGGGCGGCGCGACTTGCGGTGGTATGTCACAGCTCGACTAGTTGCGACCGCGGCGGCGTCAGCGGTGGACGTATTTAGAGAACGGCCGAACTATTAAAATGGCCCTATCAAAAGTGGCACGGTATTGCCATACTTATCTTATAATTGCCTACTTGTAAAAAATAGGTAATAAATACTTACCACTATTACCAGGAAATTTATGTTTTATTTCTTCCCACATTTTTTTTATTATGTGCCTATACTAAATGATGTGGATGTTTTGACATCCATATTGCTGGTCTACATAGTATTTCAGCAATGAATTCTTCTGTATCCATATTCAATTACCTAGAACGCGCGTAAAAAACAAAATTATTTGTTTCGGTCGCGCGATGACCGAATGCGTCCACCGATGCCGTCGCGCGCGCCGCTCTGAGCTGTGGCCACCTCGATACTCGCTAGTGCATTTGTTTCACTCGCACAAAGCGCCGCCCGAGCCGCCGCGCCCCGCGCGTGTCTCACCGCGCCGCAATTCGCACCGCAATTCGCTACGCCGGTAGCTGTGGCATACTTCATAGGTTTTCTACCATTTGTTTTCGCCGCTCACCGCTTGCCGCGCCTCACACCGCGCCGCAATTCGCGCCGCGGTTAGCTGTGGCCAGGAGGTTAGTGAGTCACCGTGCCCGGAAATAAGATATAAGTGTCAGAGCGAAACATTGAAAACAGACTTGGTGGGGACGGTTGTTGTAACTTTGTTGTATAGTTAGTCAAATAAGTTGTTTTTTATTCTTTTCTCCGTAGTAGTAAACTATTTCAGTACTTATTAACACATCACACGTACACAACTAAATTAACACACATTCTTATAATATTCCGACCTACCTTTGTTTTTATTTTTATTATATTTGCTCCATATTCTATTATGTTTACTATTTTACTTACTTCATTCCGATGATGTTTATACATGTATTAATATACCAATTTAGTCAAATGAACCGCCACTCGTCCTTTTGAAAGGTTCATTAGAAAACCAGCGTCAGACAGCATCAGTCTGTCTGACATATCGCTGAAATGGACCTATTTAGTGCAGCCCTGAGACACGCACTTAGTTTAGCATACCTACCATTATTTATTATTTTAAGTTTTACCATGTACCGTGCGTGTTTTATGTATGTACTGAATAAATATTCTTTCTTTCTTTCTTTCTTTCTTTGTATCTTATTTAAAATATCCTCAAATCTTGATTGTATGCTTGATTCATGGTGTGTAAAAATACAACCAACTTCCAAAAAAAAAAACACTACAAAGTAAAAAATAACTTTCATTTCGGAAGTCGGTGTTTTTGTTAGTTTCTTCGTATTTTGACACCGACTTCCGAAATTAAAGTTATTTTTTACTTTGTACTTAGTGTTTTTTTTTTGGAAGACGGTTGTATTTTTTTTTTAAGTTTTTTTGTTTTTCACTTTTTAGTGGTACCCCACACCTAACAACACCACTGCAAAATCGCAGAAAAGCAAAATACGCAATTTCGATTACTTGGATGACAAAAAACCAGCATCCAACTAAACGAATTCCAGCTATTTCGATTTAAAATCCAAAGTTCGTAACCGATTTTCATAAAATTTAAATGGGACCAATCTGCAAGTACCTATATCCTTTCGGATAAAGGAGAAATAATTTTTCAAATCGGTTCATAATTGTCGGAGTTATGAGGTAACAAACATAAAAAAAATATATATATACAACCGAATTGAGAACCTCCTCCTTTTTGGGAAGTCGGTTAAAAATAAGTTAGTATGAAATTTTCATTTCGCCCGCAATATAGCATCACTCTTTCGCCACATTGCCGTATTATTAATAGGTACTCTGAATTGCAAGCAGACACCAAAACCCTATCAATGTCGTTCTGAAAAAAAAAATGTGAATACTACTATTTGTCCTATTAATAAATGAATCTCAATAAGCACGCGATAACTAGGTAACTGTTATAAAACGCATGCAAACTTGTAATCACCTATAAAATATTATATTATACCTACATATTTATAGAGTACCTACATAGGTACATATCAAGCTACGTGAAACTATCAAATTTTCCCAATCGACTTTAAACATTCTTATTATAAAACAGAAGAGTTTGTTTGTTTGTTTGTTTGGTTGAACGCGCTAATCTCAGCAACTACTGGTCCGATTTGAAAAATTCTTTCAGTGTTCGATAGCCCATTTATCGAGGAAGGCTATAGGCTATATATCATTACGCTAAGACAAATAGGAGCGGAGCAGTAATGAAAAATGTTACGCAGACGACGTTGCACGGGTCAGCTAGTTAGAGATAAAGTTGAAAATCTATTGAAGAAATATGTCAGATTGTTGTAGCTTGATGTGCGCTGGCATATTCTACATGTTAAAAAATTAAAAAAAACACGTGGGAAATCGGGAATTTATCCGGCTTAGGTACAGGGTGTCATTCGTATTACCTACTCACAACACTGCCTAAAACCGAGGCAAGCGTAAAGGTATAGCGCCAAGGCGCCAAACAGGATAATATATAATAACATAGACTGCGTCAGCGTGCTACAACATTTTGCTTTTATTGCATCAGCATGACGTGACGTCACAACTTCACATAGTATGGATTCAAGCATCTATATTTGGATCTAGATAGTTGTATTTATATCTTCCCAAGATATAAATATAAATGAAATCGATAAGATAGGTTTGTTTGCAGTAGGTACTTTTTAAAAGTAGGTACTTACAGTAGGTTTTTTTTTTTTATGCAAAACGGGGAACTCTTGGCCCAAATCTCACCTGATGGAAAGTGATGATTAGGCCGGAGATGGAAGCGAGTTTCACCCGGAATCCTCTTACACAGAGGAACTGGCTATCATACCTCTAACTGCCGGAACACAACAATGCTGTTAACATTGTTGTTATGGCGACAGACTTAGACATGATGGTGGTAGCTTGCCAGGCGGACTTAGAACAAGTCCTACCACCAACCAAACCGAGCAAAAATTTTTTGCCCCCGCTGGGAATCGAACCCGGGATCTCTGGGTCTGAATCAGGTGGTTTGGTGGTGGTGCTACAAATACACCATGGTTACGGTTTTCATTGTTATTACTGAAATGCGGTTAGCACTAGTAGTACCACTGCTCGTTAGCGATACTATTATGGTAGATACTGCATGCTATGCTCTCTATTTTATTTTCCTTAACCTGAAAGTTACCTTTTTGGGGAAAGCTTATGCAGTTGTTCCTCAATCATTCTGTAGTTGCGCTCCTGCGAAACATTTCGGTGCAGTTACAAAATAGACAAATTTTTTGTCAACCCTTCACCCTAAAAGTGCCCTTTCAGAAATACACAAAGGCCTGCGCTGTATTCTTCTGAATTATCCGGTAGCCCATCCAAAAGAAATTCGCGCTCGTTTCGAATGCTCCACCCGCGGTCGGATTTTTGGCGAATACCTTTGAGTGTTACGGAGTTCAGTCAATACGCTGCGACAAGTCAGACATCTTGACTGAGAGCAGAGAGTGTCTTGCGAAACTGAAGAATTAGAAACGAGCTTGTTACACGGATTTTAGGACACGGCGTAACATAACATGCTCGCTGCGAATGTTACATGAAGCTGGTTTCAGACTACGCTATAATATATAGCATAGAGTATATAGCTCATAGCACAACAATATCGCGCTCCATACATTGTCAATAATATAGGTATAGGTAGTAGGTACAGTGTGAACGTGTCCATAACAATGTATGGTGCGCGATATTGCCTTGCTATGAGCTCTATACTGTATGCTTTTAGGTATATTATAGCGTAGTCTGAAAGCAGCTTTACGGCCTGTAACACCGGCCTGTACCCTCCTTAAGAAATCCTAATAAAAGCTCAGAAAGCCACTGTCTAGTGTTGGCTGGGGGCCTTTAATTCACCTAGGCCACCACAGGCAAGTCCGGTTAAGTAGCTAAGGCTTTCTAGAGTCGTTAGCTGCGAGAGGCCATAATAAAAAAATAAAAAAAACTGTCTAGTGTCTATAAGAAAACATATTTCCAGGACCTTTTGGAAGACCGAACGATCTACAAAGTGGGCGTAGCACCCGCAGACGATGGAAAGTACCTGAAACATGATTTTGGCGTGACGTTGACTTCGACCTTGGACGTGAGACATCTGGCCCAGCAGACTGGCTTCGAGGCCGGGGGCTTGGCTACACTGTCATCCGCCCTGCTAGGAGCTGTGCTCGACAAAAGTTGGAGGGTAAGAAAGTTACAAAATATTCCGTAGACGTCGAGTCGGTCATTGACACCGTGAGTTTTGTAATTATTAGTCTACACTAGTATTATAAAGTGGAAAGAGTTGTACTTTTGTAACGAATAAACTCAAAAACTACCGGACCGATTTCAAAAAGTCTTTCACTATTTTATAGCTACATTATCCCTGAGTAGAATATAGTTTCCAACGGTTGTAGATACATGTATTATCGAGAACATAGCGTTTTCAAATATTACGCGGTTTACGTTTTTTGCAATAACACGGTTAGTTACATCATGTTTTGTATCAATCAGTCTATGCTGGCTCGTTATATGGAAAGGGCAGTTAATTATTATTCTAGAATAGCCACAAAAGTCGCAATTGAATATGATGTGTAGTATGCAACTATGCACATGGTACTATAAGCGCACTGCGAAAATAATAAACAATACTAGGTACGCCCTTGATAACGCATAATTTGCACACGATGTTACAATAATGAACACAATGAATGAGGGCCAATTCTATTGAAATGTTTGAAATACACTTCGATTTCCCAATTTTTAGGGTTTCGTACCTCGAAAGCAAAAAACGGAACCCTATAGGATCACTTTGTTTTCCGTCCGTCCGTCTGTCTGTCTGTCAAGGCCCTTTTTCTCGGGAACGCGTGGAGGTATTAAATTGAAATTCATATCAAATACTCAGGTCTATAATACCTTTAAGCTGTAACAAAATCAAAATTCTATGACAACGCAATCAAAAGAAACAGCAAATTAAGCCGCATATTTTCTAACTTGCAACTTATACTCGCAAGGGAATAAAAACTTAAAGGGTACTTCCAGTCGACCTAGAATCTTGAAATTTGGCATGAAGCAATGTTTTATAGCACATATAAAGGAAAAACTCCGAAAAGTTTTACGGAACCCTCGGTGCGCGAGTCCGACTCGCACTTGGCCGGTTTTTTTACATATTACCACTGAGTTGCGAAGGTGAGCGATGCTCAAAAATGAGTTAATTAGTAGAATTGGCCCTCAAATGTGCCTGCTATGCTATACTCTTGACCTCGATCTCGCCTTATGGTTAAGGTATCTAAAAATAATCCACGAATAATATACTTAGTTCATTCGACTTCTGTGAATCCCAATTTTCTGATCGGTCTACCCACGACTAAATATGGGTCATCCCTTGATGAGTAAAAGTCGCGAGGAAAATATATTACAAAAACTACGGGCATTACAGTAAGCAGTAGTTTAAAAGTCTACAAGAGAACCAGAAAAAAGACTTTTGTAAATCTATATAATGGAGATAGAGGTAGGTACAGATTTCTCTGGTAGCTTTGCCCGCGTCAAAGTCGAAAATGATCTCAAGGGAACGTACTCTTGGGATAAAAAGTATTGCAGTATCTTCTCCAGGGCCCAATCTTTAACTTTAATTACTAAAATTAATCCAAATTAGTTTGTCAGTTTCCACCAGGTACGAGGCTGAGTAGCGATGCGCTTCATTTAACTAGCATAATCGCTCGGCGCTAGCGATTCTATTGGTTAAACAATCACATCCCTCGCTAATCATCTTCGCACATCTCTGCTGGAATCGCAGCCTTAGGCGTGAAAACGTTACGAACAAACAGACGGACAAACAGAGTAACTAGCATTTTTTAAATACATTGGATACTATCTGTGTCCTCAATAAAATCTATCAAACTTGCTTCTTCTTCTTACCGTATAGGCAGTAAGACCTAACGACCTCACACACCTCTGACATGGTTTAACGTCCGCCATTTGGCGGCCGGAACCACCGGCTTATAGGTGCCTTCCGAAGTTTCTAGCTACGGATGCAGTTGCTGAACTTAACATTTCCTCCTTAGGTTCGATGCAGTGATTGGGAAGCTGAGGAACTGTCGCTGAGACAAGTGAAATACGCAGCCATCGACGCACACGTCGCCATCAGGATCTTCGCTATCCTGTTAGAGAAGCTTGCAAGGAAGGAATCAGTGTTATCTTGGGTCTTTGGCACCGGAGGACCCCTTGTGTGGACTCGATTGGACGACCATTGCTCGAAGTTTGCTGATGTGCATTTCAAAGTGAAACATACCAAATTGAAGGATACGTGAGTACAGTATTTATTTTTTGTTTTTAATTGTTATTTATAGGTTCGCGTTTGACCAGAATCTCCTCTCATCAGGTGAGATAGTGGTCAAACACGAGTATCATCAACGACTACATACATCATGATGTGGTCCAGGGTGGAGCACGTTTGCCCCGAAGTAACCCGATACAATCTTAACCTAAAGATCCTCAGGTTGTATCAGGAAACACGGACTCCAGCTAAGAATTCCATTCCTAAGTTGTACATATTAAAGTGTTCTCAAAACGTTTTGTGCGTATGGATGGACTTTTACAATAAACTGCATAATCGACGACGGAAGAATTAATTTGGCCACAAAAGAAACAATTGTAATGCACAATTGCACTTGTTTATAAGTGCAGTTGCAAAAAGAGAATAGAATAGAATAGAATACTCTTTATTATGTACACCATAAAAGTAACATAATAAATAAATTAAGTAAACATTACCATTAAAAGAGAGCCCTCCAAATCGACCTAACTATGCGATAGTTCGCGTTTTACACGTGAGTAGTGTTCGGCGTCCCATTGAAATCTAGGAAGTGTATTCGTCAACGGGCGATAATAGCGCGCTTTAATGATTAGCTGTAAACTGGTAGTGTATCTAGGCGCCAACATGCTTTAGCATTCTGTCCGGGGACTTAGGATTTCATCATCATCATCTTCCTGCCCTTATCCCATGTTACTTGGGGTCGGCGCAACACGTTTTTTTCTTCCACTCTGCCCTATCAGCCGTCAAACTTTCACTAACTCCATTTTCTTTCATATCGTTCCTCACACAATCCATCCATCTTTTCTTTGGCCTTCCTCTCCCTCTCCATCCATCCACATTTATGTTCTTTACTCTTTTAGTTAAATGCGTTTCCTCCCTCCTCTTCACATATCACATGATGACATGACCATACCAAGATAAGCAATTCCCTTTAAACACTTTTCCGTCATTGGCGCGGCTTTTAAACTACTTCTAATGTAGTCATTTCTCACTTTATCCATTCTCGGTACTCCACACATTCATCTCAACATTCTCATCTCCGCCACATGCAATCTATTTTCATCCGTCTTTTTCACAGCCCAACATTCTGATCCATACATTACGACAGGTCTTATCACGGACTTGTAGATTTTCCCTTTCAACTTGAGAGGCATCCGTGGGTCGCAAGTTGTCCCAGTGACCTGTCGCCATTTCATCCATCCTGAGTTGATGCGGCGCGTTACGTCTCGGTCTAAATCGCCATCCCCCTGAACAAGCGACCCGAGGTACCAAAAGTCGGAGCAGATCGGTATAGGCGTTCAGGTGAGAGCTATATGTATAGGACTGGAGAGACCGCCGAAATCGCAGAACAGGTATTATGTTTTGGTTCTGCTCAATTTCAGGCCAACACTCTCCAGTCTTTGCCTCTACGTCTCCAATCTGCTCTAGGCTGCTTTCGACAACCAGCACAATATCATCAGCAAACAGCATACACCAGGGAGCCTACTCCTGGATGTCCGACGTCAGAGCGTCCATTATCATCAGGAAGAGATAAGGGCTGAGGGCCGCGACGCCTGGTGGATACCTTAATATGCAATTTTTTTATGCACAGCTTTATATTTTTCGCACAGCTGGCGGATAGCGAAAATGGCATCCGTTAGGATTTAGAATTAGTATGTTTATGTAAAAAGTTTTTTATTTTTCACTTTTTAGTGGTACCCTACACCTGACAATACCACTGCAAAATCGCAGAAAAGCAAAATACGCAATTTCGATTACTTGGATGACATAAAACTATCATCTAAGTAGACGAATTCCAGCTATTTCGATTTAAAATCCAAAGTTCGTAACCGATTTTCATAAAATTTAAATGGGACCAATCTGCAAGTATATCCTTTCAGATAAAACAAGATTTTTTTAAATCGGTTCATAATTGTCGGAGTTATGAGGTAACAAACATAAAAAAAAAACATACAACCGAATTGATAACCTCGTCCTTTTTGGGAAGTCGGTTAAAAATACTGGAAATTGACGCTGCTGTGCTGCCACCTATAGTCTCCCACGCTCCGTTTTGGAGAACATCATGTACGCGTACGCAGTAAACTGTACCATATAGCGTGCAAATTCGAAACTTGTAAGTAAAATATACAGGAAAATGACCCTTCTAAGCTGCCAGTGTCACATATAGTTCCTGTATGTTCCCTATAGGGAATTTGACTTGGTTTGTGTAGGTTTACAAACACTTTTAGCTGATTCCGACTGTAGTTTCTTTGCACAAATCAAAGGAAATTAGTCGCAAGCGTTTGCTATGCGTCACACGTTTGTTTGTTATACGGGTTTGAAGTTCGCGGCAAGTGCCAAGCGTGAGAAACAGCTTTTAACGATGATGAAATAGAGTTAGATGAAACGAAACGCTTATCAATCCGGTTATTACGTAACTACCTCGTAAATTCTAGTTTAATTTTCCTGTTTAGGATCGTGTAAAAACATCGTTAAATGTGAAGTAAGATTCATTGTTTTTTTGTAAGTCGATTACTCATCAATCATCTGTAAGTACCAATATTATAAAGAGGTAGGTTTGTGGGTTTGCGAGTTTGTGAGGTTGTAGGGGGTAATCTCTGGATCCTACTGAACCGATTTTGAAAAAAATTTTACCAATAGAAAGCTACTTTAATACGCCCAACGAAGTGCGTATACGGCGGCACGGGTCAGCTAGTCATGAATATTTTTGCCGTAGTTAATGAGGTATCCCTGACCCAGTTTGAGTGTCCTTTACATTTATAACTAGTTTTTGCTACCGGCTCCGCTCGCGTTACAATAGATTTTCTTAAAAAGTAGCCTATAACCATCTCCAAAGTCACTTGTATCCGTGTATTAGCATTCATGAAAATCGATTTAGCGATTTAGGCGTCAAAGCGTAACATAAAAACAAACTTTCACAGTAATATTTTTCAACTCTTTCTTTTACCGTTTGGTAGCAACAACACATATTTTATCAATCCAGAACATATTATATTGCGACGATCCTAATATATTTACGTCAATATTGAAACACGTGGCTTTCGAACTCACGACCTCTTGTTTACAAAATTAGGGGAACTCCCCAAATCGCAAAATAAACGACCTTTGCACTTTATCATTCGACGCTTCACGGTCAAGCTATCGCACTTCGTTTGGTCGGGGCTAAATAATGAAAGCCGCAGGTGTCGAGCTTCCTACTAGGGTTGTGGAATTGTTCCAAAAAGAGTCACCGCGGCCCTGGAACGCAAAGGGCATTATAGGAGGAACACGGATGGGTTTTAAGTCAGTAAGGGGCTGACACTCTTTTCTGCTCCACCAAGAGCGGGAGGAGTCATTTGATGATTCTCCATAATTAAAAAAGGGGTCAAGCTTTGAGGTCGGTCTGTGGATACCCATCCATTACATACCGAGTTTCCTCCGTGCCTCAGAAATCACGTTAAGCCATTGGTCCTGGCTGTCATTTTGTAGATCTTTGATATAGTCGTTACGGATTGTTAGAAGTCAAAAAAATCTGACACCATTCTTGCCAAGGTTTGTGTGTATTAACCAGTTACTGGATTGTGGAAGTCAGAGTCGTTCCATAACATAACTTATAGCTTTTGTCCCCAACTTACGTACACACATATCCCGTTTTTCTCGTTCGAATTTCGAGAATTTCGCTCTTAGCGCTCCCTTATACTCCCTAAGGAACCTACATGCCAAATTTCAGCGTTCTATAAGCAGAGGTTTTGGCTGTGCGTTGTCATTCAGTCACCCAGTCACTCAATCATTCAGTTACGGAAGAGTTTTATATTTATTGATTGGTTTGTATAAGCTGTATTCGGTTTTTGTCATACCTATTACTGGAATCAAAAGTAGCTCACAATTTAGGACCCATTAATTTCAGTTTTAATATACATATAATCCGTGGTGCTTGGCAACTGGGCTTAACCCAGTTGTATATGTCCCTTGTGGTGCCTATTGGCCTAACTCAAATCTGTCTCCTGCTTGATAAGGAGGGAAGTTATATTTATTTTTTCCTACTCCTCCGCTGTACTCTTCTGATTAATTTCGATGCGGGATCCAAGACAGTTGAATCGTTTCTCCGGGACGCGTCGGGCTTCATTAGCTTGGCGTTTTTCTGGTGGTCGCCACTGTTGATTCTGGCTTTCAGGAGTTGCAATGGTTGGGAATGTGTGGCGGGCTTGTCCCATAAAAAAAAAGCTGTATTCGGTTGGACGAAGTCGACCCCAGCATAGTTGGGAAAAGGCGAGGCAAATTGATTTGCTACGGTAAATAATGGCAATTCGTTTAGATCAGCTGTACTCAATATGTTTTCCTCTCAGGGCCACATTACGCTTCTATATCTCGCGATCATGATGGGCCGCAATACCCTACAAGAATAAAATTCTACATTTAATAGAAACTATATGAATTCATGGGACTTTTGAATTTGTGATGAAAGGACCGAATTCATATGGCATAGGGCAACTTTTTCAAGTTGTAGTGAGGAACAGTCTCAGAGTCTCAGCACATCGTCAAGATAAAAAAAACATTGATACACTGACTAAATATAGCAACAACAATAGCTAGGCTACAGGACCACACGGAAAAGCTTGGCGGGCCACTTGCGGCCCACGGGCCGGTTGAGTACCTATAGCTGCTTTAGGTTCTACCTAAATATTGCAGCCCACCACACTGCCCATTCATGAATTCGCGATTCTACTGAATTGGAGTAGAATCGTAAACATTATGGTGAAGTACCTAGTACATATGACTACATATCGTTAGGTAAAGGAAACCACCGTTGAATCATACATAAACTAACTTCCTACTATTGTGTTGATTGTATGTAAGGGGGTTAATTTTAGTGGGCGATTCCCACCACGTTCTGGTTATTTCACAACCGTAATTGATGATGATATTTCTTACTTCCTTAAGACTCGTATTCATAGAGAATATTGCACCACTGTTTCTCAAATTTCTTTTCAATGAATACGCGGCTTCACACTCCGTTCGGCAACTTTTACTATGACTCACTTCCAATTAATCAGTTTTCGGTTTAATGTGGAAGTACAGTTTAGTAGATAAAGAAATGTTTAAAAGATACAATAAATAGTGTTCTATTTTCCTTATTATTTATATAATGAGTACACGTACGTGTATGAGAACTGGTAACTTCGTAAGTACCTATATATTTTCTAGTCTTGAATGGAACACCCTATTTGATCCCTTTTTAAAATCGGTTATTATTTTTACCCCCTTCGAAATTTTAAAACAGGCAGGCGAATACTCCTACTTTCGTAGGTATTTCGTCTTTTGAAATCGATGTACCTACATATAGTAACAGGCACCAGCCGTGAGCACAGATGAATACAGCAGGATGATCTCGCCACTGTACGGTGGGCGAACGAAACTTACAAGCGCTATAGTCGATAAGCATGACTGACGAACCAATAACGTGAAGCGTCAGACCTGTCGTCGTCAAATCTACCAATGGGGAGTGTGCTACTCGTGCCGGTTATTATAATAATATACATATTTTTGGACTATGTGATAAAATTTGTAGAAGACAAATTTTCTAAAAAAAATATTCTTCAACAGATCAAAAGAAAAAAATGGGCGTGTTAAGGAGCCCCTGGTACCAACCAAGAGGTACTCGACTCCGATGCGGCTCAGGCCTCTGTACAACAACGGTTTCCTCCATGCGCCTGATGGTGAACTGCTGTGTACGTGCGACAAGAGGAAGGCTATGTGGTGAGATATACTTATTTTATAATATTTCTAGTATTTATCACTCAGCTTCTGGCTAAATAACAACAGCCCAACAGGTCGATCTTCAAGGTTAAGCAACGCTTGTTGAGGTTGTTCTGTGGATGGGTGTTCATCTTAACATACCGGGTTTCCTCCGTGCTCCGGTAGCACGTTAAGCTGTTGGTCCCGGCTGTTATTTGATGATCTTTGGCAGTCGTTACGGATAGTCAGAAGCCAGAAAATCTGACACCAGTCTTGCCAAGGAGTACCGTGTTACCAAGTTAATGGGTCGAGGAGGTCTGGTAGGCAGCCGCTCCACGTAAAGTACTGGTATTCAGCTGACTTTTGGTTTGACTGGAAGCCGACCCCAACATAGTTGAGAAAAGGCTATGCAGATGACCACCATCATCATTCGTGCCGAAAGACGTCCAGTTCTGGACATTTGCCTCCCCAAGAGGCGCCACAACAACTGGTCCTGTGCCTCTCGCATCCATTTTTGCTATTGTTTGGCAATAAATAGACTTTCCACTTTATTTTAGTGGTTCTTTTGTTTCTATGGTTATTGCCATACCAGAGACAAACCTACAAAAACATACTGGCACTGATTAAAACTTATCATTCACATCCGCAATACGGAAATGCTGCTTGACTGCGGACAGGAACAAAAAACTCAATGTAATACAGTACTAAGTTAAAATTCCATTGCAACATACTTGTTTACGGACTTTTAATAAAAACTTGTCACTTAAAAATCAATCCAAAATACACAATGCTTTATTCGATACTTGTATCGGTGGCGATCGATCGAAATACCCAATATAAACTATCCCAGAAGGGAATGTCAGACTATTACTGACTAAAATCCGTGTTCCTCCTAATGCCCTTTGCATTCCAGGGCCGCGGTAACTCTTTCGAACAAATTACAAAACGCTGGCTGATATAAACTACCTCAAGGCGCGATTTCTTTTTTTTAATAGGTAATTCGTTAAGATACAATAAAAATAAATACTAGGCTTGTGTCCTGAAAAAATCTTATTAGTCCTTCAGTTAGATTATCAAAAAATATTTGACCCCTTTTGTTACGGGAACCAAAATTGACGAAGTTACGACGCTTTTAAAATTCTCAATACTTCACACCCTCGCATAATTTTTACTGAGTCGTGACGTCACGAGCCCTCATTCCCGAGTTTTGATGCGTTTTATCTTTGTCAATATTCATTGATTTACAAAAACAAAAAATACGTGTCCATTATTTTTCAATACTATAACTGACGGACTAAATAGTTTTGCAATTTGTGGATGATGGAATCTAGCCTATTATGAAAAACCCTGTTAATAACGTCTACGCATAAAAAATAGCACCGTCCTTGGAACACAAGGCTCAGACTGTGCGTCATGATAATGAATAATATACCTATATATATTTTTTTAATTGAAGTAGTCATTATTTGGATGAAGTGAGCTACCGTTGTAAGGCGACTAAAACAACACCATGTATGTAGATATCACAATGAGGTAGCGTATAAAATGAAAACTTATCTCCAGGTTCGTAACCAAAGGTCTAGCAGACGTGATGAAGGACGAGCCGCTGACAGTGCGGCTCCGCTTCGAGCCGGCGGGGCGCGCGGTGGGGGACGTGGGGCGCTACTACCAGCTGGAGAAGCAGAACAGGTGCGTCGTCTGCGGCGACTCCAACTCCTACATCCGCAAGAACGTCGTGCCCCGGGAGTATCGGAGGAACTTTCCAGGTTAGTTTGCAACTTGAGGTCTTCGCTTGGATATGAACTATATGTATAACTATACGCGCAGGAACTATAGGTGGCACCATAAGTGTCAGTGTCAAGTATTTATAAGATAAAAGTTTTGAATGTACAACAATAATGGCTACGCATACCGGGACGAAATGGCAAAAATTTAATTTTTACCAAAGTTTATTCAAACTTAGGTAGTAGGAATGCGAAATAAATTGGCATTGATTCCGTGGCATCAAAAGGGCTTTCTTGACACGGCAGTGGAGGGCGCGCCAAGGGACCCCGCTGCGGGATGCCGCGGCAGGTAGCGGGATGTCTTGGTAGGCCGCCAGAATGCTTCTGTTACCATTCCCGCGGGATCTAAGCGGCTAGTACAGTACGATTCAAACTTAATGGCGGCTCGGAACATCGTACGTTCCGATGCGCAAAACGCAATTTTGGGTATCAGCCAATTAAATTGAGCCTAAATTATCGTCAACTTGACTGTACCTGCGCGCAACTGCACTCGCAGCTAACTTCCGAACCGCCATTAAGTTTGAATCGAACTGTATACGCTGACCGGTGGCAAGATTGCCACGTTGCATATTTACAATGCATGTTTTCACATATCGCACAGGTCGAATCATTCTGGATCACATCTTAAAAATAAACGATACTTATAGCAAAGTCTTATGTTACGGGCGTCATATTGTATCCCGAACCTAATGATGGATTCGAAAGATAACTCCGGAGCGAAGCGAAGGAGTAATACAAGAATCCTGGAATGCAGCGAGGGATTCAAGCTAGCCTAAGGCAAAGACACCGTTGAAGAGCATACTCTACTTTTCACACCTACTGCGAGATTTTTTTTCGCAAGTCATGTAGAGAGGTGGTCTCCAAGTTGAGTTCCAAATTTAAATCACATTATTGGCCTCCGGGCAATATTATTGCACTGTATTTCATTATAACACGCCGGGCAATAATGAATGAAAGACAAACGCAACCTAAAGTCATTCATCATCACATATTATAATCTGACTTTTTTGTGCAGGTGGACTGAAAATTAAATAAAACACAACAAATAAAACCGTGATTGCCTCTTTTAAATCTTCTGGCTCAATGTAACCCTATTGTACTGCAGATATCATGAAAGACCACTCGTCGCACGACGTGGTACTGCTGTGCGCCACGTGTCACCAGCAGAGCAACATCAACGACTTGGTGGTGCGCGAGCGACTCGGCAGCATGTGCGACGCGCCGCTACCCACAGAGCAGCGTGGCAAGAAGACTTACGAGGACCCAGCTCGCAAGTAAGTTACACTTAGTAAGTACTTGGAAGTACAGATAGAACGTGATAAACCCACCGTGAGCCGTATGGGAGCGTCGAACCCATCTTTGTTCAGTAATATCGTAATTTTGTGGAAATATTTACGGCACTTGTGCAATAAAATATACTTTTCAAACCTCCTGCACGAAAACTTCAGATTATATGTCATGCAAACTCAACCTAAAGAAAGTCAATAATACCTGGCGGGTTATAATTAAATTCAGTAAAATATCATTGTCCAGAGGTCAATAATGTGATTTGAATTTGGAACTCAACTTGGAGACCGACGAGAACCGCTCGCGGCCAGCCAGCTCTCTTCATGACTTGCTATCAATTTTCTTGCAGTAAGTGTGAAAGAGTATGCTCCTCTGGGATAAAGCTAGCTCTAGCTAGCATTAATCCCTTGCTGCATTCGGGATTCTTGTATTTGTGAGTTACACTATAAACTCCCTCGTTGCCCTCGGGAGTTAAGTTAATATGACGCCCGTGACATAAGACACTGCTTTATCCTCTCGGTGCATAATGTACTATTATGACATAATTTATTATACGTTAAGCAAAGTGCCTGTATAACAGAAAGAGACACGGACGAATACAGAACGTATAGCGACATGTTTACCAAGTATCGCAAAAGAAAAACCTGAATCAGTTAATTTTCAAAGGACGCCTCAGAGGTTTGGCACAATCGTCCTGAACATCTTAATCCTTTTTTAGAAGCTGAGTTATATGAGACGAAATACCGGATAACTAGTCATCACTCCTCAACAGCATTTCATTACGACAAACATTTACACTCAACAGAAAAATCCGGTCTTCCGCGCGAGCCCTCTTGTACCTGTCTCACAAACTGCCGGATGCGAGGCGGAAGGAGTTGGAGGACCTCCTGCTACAACATTACCCCGACCAGGATGAGGTCACCGAAGACTTACTGAAGGAGGCTTGCGAAATCCAAGTTGTGTAAGTATAGAATTATTAAAAAAAAAAAAAAAATAGTAATCGTTTATTTCAATTAGACCATTAAAAGGAACTTTTGAACGTCATAATTTTCAGAAAAAAATAAAGCTACTGTAATTGTAATAGTCGATTTTTTGACATGAATGTACAATCTCATAGTTCTTTTTTCAAATAAGAGATTAACAATGTACGGTATACATCAGTTAATAAATTATAATAAATGTGATGATGATGCACCTAGAATAACACTACTATACTATTAATTAGTTTACCTGTTTGTATTTTTTTGTAAGTACATATTGTGAGCGAGTTTGCTTCCTCCACTTTGTCACATAAACCTCTTTAGGTTTCAGACAAGTGTTAATTATTTGTTAATGCAGCTTGTAATAATGTTTTTGGAAAATAAAAGCAAAAAAAAAAAAAAAAAAATACATAAAGAGTCGAGCCGAGGTAAATTAATACATTTGACGTGGTAAAAACTCAAACATATACAGCGTGTAACAGAATGAACGGAATATCATTGTGAACAGCTTTTGGACCAACCCCGAAATCAGGAGTTTTTTTACCAAGTTATATTACCAAAAACCTTGCAAGGCCTAATCCGACTAAAAAAACTCACCGTTTTTAAATGTTTCAGGTTCGAAAATGAAGAGTACGAATCTCACGGTGTGAAGGTAGTAGACTATTACTTAAAGAACGGCGGTCTGCTCCTCCTTGAAGAGTTGTGGCGCAAACATTTCCTGTCTACTATGAAGCCTCGCTACATGCCTGCGCTGTGGTCCTTAAAACATAATGAGGAGAGGTGAGCTAATTGTCGAATTTTTTAAAATCGATGACCTGGTTAGGAATAGTATAGAATTGGATAGAATCTTTATTGGCTTAGAATGTAGGTTTATAAAAATAAGTTGAGGATAAGTAGGAGTTTAAGTAGGATTGTAAATGTTGATGAATGGATATGGAGAGGAGCGACGATCTTCGCAAGGTAGCTGGTAGCAGCTGGATGAGAGTTGCCGGAGATTGAGTTGAATGTGCACTAAGAGTCTTATGGCCAGCAGTGGACTGCTACAGGCTGATGATGGTGAGGGATATTGAGACCTAAGAATAGATGGATAAATTGTGTTAGGTGTAATAAATGAGAGTGAACGGTAAGATGACTGTTGACTCTTTAAGAATGGAAGGCACCTGTGGTACAGTTGGTATTGCTATCTATAACCCTTACACTCAGGTGACCCAGCTGATAGTTTGTCACTCTATGGAAAAAAAATGCACAGAATGGAGAAAAATCTGAATATGGGGCTTTAAGAACATTGGCTTAGTAAGGACAGGGCAGAACGTGCGTTTTTTTAGGCTACAACCTAAAAAAAACGCACGTTAATTACGAAGGCTGTAGCCGGAGGATTTAAAAAATACAAAATTTAATTAAATTTAATTTAAAAGGCTCTTTTAGGCTATTTAATTATTCCTCAGATTTAATAAAAATAGGCAACATAACTCAGTACAGATACCGGCACGGTTCTTGAGCGCTCGGCGGAAGAGTGGGGATCGCTTCGCGCATCGTACACTTATGACAAATAAAACGTCG
This sequence comes from Ceramica pisi, assembly GCA_963859965.1. NCBI lineage: Eukaryota > Metazoa > Arthropoda > Insecta > Lepidoptera > Noctuidae > Ceramica > Ceramica pisi. Next base: position 5,968,049 of record OY982530.1, read on the forward strand.
TCGTGAGGTACGTGCAACAAGAGTAAAGAACAAATCCCGAGTGACGGGTATGACGCGCGATGCACTACGGGCCAATCACTGCACTTTCCCCGCCCCCGCGCCTCCGCGCCTCACTTGACTCACTCTTGCGCAGGTGAAGGTCAGCGCTCAAGAATCGTGCCGATGATTGTAAAGCACGCGATTCGCGCAGTGGTTGATCGATTGGCTGCCGATTGGGTGGTTATCGCGGGTTCGATTTTCACACAGTACAAATATTTGTATGCCCTACAGATAGTTGTTCCGGGTCTGGCTGTTTGTGTATGTGAGTTGATATTTTTGTACGCTCCCCTTTACAGAAGAAATTCTTAGTGTGGCGCAAAGTTTTAAAAAAGCAATTTTAATAAAATGTATAATTCTTCTGTTACAGGTTACGAGTGCGATTGAAAGAAGGGCGCATCACCCAAGAAGACTTAAAATCCGTTGGATTAACATCGTTATAAATTACATGTGCAATTGTGAATGTAAAATAATTAAGTTTAGTAGTAGAAGAAAACTGAGCCAAACATAATTATAGGAAAACGAGAAGCAAGTGCTAAAATAAAGGACTAGTTAGAGCTTATTTGTACAGTAAATTGTGCGTATATTTTTCTAATATAAGATGTAGTTTTTAACTTGGGATGGGTTATTTTAAATGTGGATCCCTGCCCCCTTGGTGAGTTTGTAGTTAATAGCCTTGAGTGTTTTTCAGCTGCTAAACGGTAGTCAATGGGACACTCCAAATAAAAAAAAATAAAAAAATATTAGATATCTGTTTAATATGGATATTCCTTAAACGTTGACGTGATATTTTTGATACTCTTAAATTTCGTTCGTTTAATGAGACTATAATATTCTACTAGCGTTATTAGCATTGATATAAAAATTGTATTATTAAACTGGCTTAACAAAAGATTCCCGAGGGGTGGGGGGGGGTCTAAAAAGAGCTCTTTAGTGGAATGATAATATTAAACACACAACAAAACAGTGAAAATGTGACAGTGACGGGTAGCGTGATGTACAGTCGCCAGCACATCAAGCTACAACAATCTGTCAAATTTCTTTGTTAGATTTTCAACCTTATTGCTAAAGAGATTGGGTTCAAATTTAATCGGGAAAATTTGACAGTTTCGGATAGCGTGATGCGCTGGCGACTGTACTTTCTGATTCTGCTAAAGTAGCATTTTTAGACTCTCGAGAGGTGTATTGGTTGCTATCAAGTTCCAAACCTCATCGTAACTTGGGGTCAAAGCAACACGTAACTTAGTCGGAGGGATAATACAACAGTATAGCTATCTAATTTTATACGTATGATAAAAATATCCTCTTGTAATAAGTTCGTTGTAGGTACCGACAGCTGACAGCTCAATCAACTCTATTTTATAGCGGTTTATGTTGAGCGATATATTATACTTACTAGGCTTTAGTGCCTACTAAGGCCCGCTTGCGCTGCTCCGCTAAGCATTTGGCTGGCGGTCTAGTCCAGGGCTATCTTTACAAATCTGAACTGTTTTTGAAAACCTAGCGGAATAACTAAAAATACAGTTTTAGCCAGGGCTAACTACTTTTTCGTATATAGCCAGACCTTTGACACTTTTAAGTTAAGTTTTATTGTGGACTAATTTATTAAAATTATGACGTATTGTGCAGCCAGAATCTTTTTATCATCTATTAATTATACAAGTGTATTACGAAGGTACATTTTATACTTATAGGATTTGTAAGTAATGCTAATTTAATCCGTCCCACCGCTCAAAGGGACAACGTCCCAGATTTCTCTGTGAGTAATAAAAGACATAGTTTTGTAATTCAAATAAAATTTTTAAATGTAAACAGCTCAATAAAATAAATTGGTAATTTTAACGTTTTATTTAATATTTCATACTAGCTTTTGCCCGTGACTTCGTACGCGCGTATACCATTTTTTTCCATTCCCGTAGGAATTTTGGGACGAAATATGCGAATATGAACCTTCCTCTTGAATCACTCTATTGATGATGAAAACCGCATGAAAAAACCGTTGCGTAGTTGTAACAGATTTGGTCAGTCAGTGGGTCGTCTTAGGGGCGGTTATTCGTACAGACGGAAAAAGCGACTTTGTTTTATCTTCTAAAATAGACCCGAATAAATCTGTGACTTATCGAAAAATTTGCCACGAATTAGGTAGTGACTTTTGAAAACAGAGCTTCGCTAGGTGCCCTAACTTTTGAGATTCAAATAAGCCAAGCTGGGGAGGCGCTCCCCAGATCGCCCACCTATAAACTTTTGAACTTGACCAACTAATTTTGATATTTGGCAACTAATTATCGCTAATTTTTTTGTGTTATCAATATTAATTAAAAAAAGACTAAGCGAGCCACACTGAAGACCGTGAGCTAGATACTGATATATAAAAGAGTGATACACATCCCAGTGATCGAAAAATACATTTCAATCTTTTTTTTTCAATTTTTTCTGTGCATTTTGCCCAAGTCTGTTGCTAATTAACAGTACGTCAATCTATGTTGCTAATGTGGAATAAGCATAGAGTATATAACCACTAGAGAGCGTATAGGCCGATTTCTTCTAAGTACGCGGCTCACTACAGCGGGCCGGGGGACGAGGAACAACGCGCGGCTGCAATTGGTCCGTTCAAGGTCAAGTTGCATAGGTAGCCTATGGTTAGTGGTGGTACTACTTGATTAAAGGAAAATAGTCGATATCGATAAAATGGATTTTAACATTATAAAAATACTCAATCCAAACAAACAGCGCTATATCTTAATTAAACAAAGTTTCCCTATTAACCTTATCTTTCTACTTTTATTTTAATTCTGAAATCTTCGAAAATCCAAAATGAAAACATGTATGTCAAACACACAGATGAAAAGTCTGAGACCCTCCTCCTATTTTTAAAGTCGTTTAAAAGTAGTTTCGTGTTTAATGTAAGTATGTGAATTGATTAAAAATTGTATTAGTTGTAATTTTATGATCATCGATAAATCGACTTCAATCATTAAACGTAACAGCACAGATTTTTACGATAAAAATACAAAGGGGAAGAAAGGGATAAAAATATAACTATTTCCTAATGAAAGAAAGAGACTTTTCCAAAAGACATCAACGCGCGCTTCTCACAGTGTGCTCGTTCACCTAACCACCATTTTATATAGACCCCTGCAGTGGCTCATCATCTGATTCAAATCAAAAATATTTTGCGTAATCTTTACTCTCCGATGAAAAGTTATGCCATCATTTTTGTAACAAAAGGTCTAGGAATGTTTCCCACACAAATTCACCGGGTATGAAGGCATTTTTATGCGTTATAAATTGCATAAAAATTAAAAAGATTTGTAAAAACTTAGCATGCCCACAGGTCTAACAATTGGTCACAACTAAAATGGTTACTAGTGCCTGCTGCCTAACATCTGAGCAAAAACACTAATAGTTTTCGTGCGTCGGGGCACTGTATGCGCAGTCAAGTGGTTTAATAGTCTTTGGGAATAAGATACGTAGTATCTCTATGTAGTCTGTGGGAATAAGGAACCGAACGAATCATAGCTACCTATTGTATCAATGGAACGAACATCATATTATTATTTTACTCTTTGACGAACATCATTCCCAGTTGTTTAAGTTTTTGTTTTTTTTTTTCTTCATTAGATATAAAAGTACTCTGTGGGTTTGGCTTCGCACACCTTGTGGGTCTTGTTTTTGTTCCAACATTCGTTCAATCAGAATATCATATTACATACCTATCATCGGTTAGAATATTCAAAGAATAAACAAATTGTAATAGTGGAGACTGTGGAGAGACAGCAGTGGACACTCTAGTGTGACCATAGAGTACTGTTATCAAACAAAGACCTATCAAATCACTGACGTTTTACGTCAGTGTATCAAATTGACACTGACTGTCATTACCGGCAGAATGGCAGACCCAGAAACCAAACAGCTGATTGTTGGTGCAATCTCGGTATGACTGGACTGATAAATCTTATAAACTTGAAGTTATTACCAATCAATTGAATACAAATCATTTCAAAATATGTGTTACGTCACTGTTATATCCATATAATAACCAGAAAGTAAGTTTATGATGTTCAGTCGCTTAGAAACCTTGTACACGACAACGTGTACATAAACTTGTAAAGTGAATTTTCAAAAAGTTTCAATGCAGGTTTCACCAATACATTATGATTTCTATGCAGCCTCAGCTGCTTTGGCTGTGGGATGTACCGTTTCATACTTCATTTATAAAGTTACGCGAGGAAACCGGAATGCTGCAAATTTATTTGACCACTTGAATATCAACATTGTTACCTGTGGAGAATCTTGTGACCAAGTGGTTAAAGAATTGAGGAGGTAATTGTTATTTGATCACTTATCAAAATACTTTTACTGAAAGTTAAACATCTAGCAAAGTAGGAATTCTATAATGTTGATACAAAAAATAAGCCTTTATTCTATTATTAAAATATTTGTGTGTGTTTTTAATGCAGCATAGTAAATCCTAATTGTTGTGCTAAAATAAAAAAAAAACAATATTCTCAAAACAATAAAAATTTGCTTTCACTTTCAGGCGATGTCAGAATCACAGAGCTTTAGGATTTGACTGTGAATGGGTGACAGATAATGGAAAAAGGCAGCCAGTTGCCCTAGTTCAGCTATCTTCTTTTGATGGATACTGTGGCTTATTCAGGCTTAGCACAATGAAAGCAATACCTACATCTTTAAAAGTAAGACTTATCGGATGAAAAATATCATGTGATGTATGCTCAATGTTCCAACCCTATATAAGAAATATTAAGCTGTAAGATTGTGTGAAAATATCCTCATAGAAATTTGTGTTTCAGGACCTCTTAGAAGACGAAACAATCTACAAAGTGGGTGTAGCCGCTGCAAATGATGGGAATTATTTAAAACATGATTACTCTGTGGTGTTAAAGTCGACATTAGACATAAGACACTTGGCTGAGATGAATGGCTTCGAGGTTGGTGGCTTAGCTGCGCTGTCAGCTACCTTGCTAGATATTGTACTGGACAAAAGTTGGAGGGTAAGAATTAAGAAAATAGTTTCAAACTTATAAACTATGGTGACATATAAATAATTATTGCAATAATTATGCAATGTATATGTATCTATTTGCGTACATACACATTGATAAGCCTGTTTCAATCAGCAAACAACAATAAAGATTAAAACACTTTGTTGATAACTCAAGTTCTGTATAGAACTTGAGTTATCAACAAAGTGTTCTAAGTGTTCTATAATTTTAAGATAAGATAGCAAAATAAAAATAAATACATTGGCTGAGATGCATGGCATCGAGGTTGGTGGCTTAGCTGTGCTGTCAGCTACCTTGCTAGATATTGTACTGGACAAAAGTTGAGGGTAAGAATTAAGAAAATACTTTAAGGTTTAAACTATGGTGACATAAAAATATATATTGCAATATGCAATGACATGTATCTATTTGTGGACATACACATACACATTGATAAGCCTGTTTCAATCAGCAAACAACAATAAAGATTAAAACATTTTGTTGATAACTCAATTCCTATAGAATTTTAAGATAAGATAGCAAAATAAAAATAAATACATAAACCATTGTAATCTGAAAATAATTCGGGGATTTTTGTAAACAAGCTACATGTTGGATGCATGGACTGTTTTCAACTATATGTATACCCAACAATTTTTTCACTAGATTCGATGCAGTGATTGGGAAGCAGATGAATTATCTGAGCAACAACTGCAATACGCAGCGATCGACGCACACGTCGCCATTAGAATCTTCACCATTTTATTGGAAAAGCTAGGTCGAAAACAAAAGATGTCATCCTGGCTCTTTGGCATCAACGGTTCCAGCGTCTGGTCGCATTTAGATGAGTACTGCTCTATATACGCTGATGTACAGTATAAAACAAAACAAGCCAAATTAAAGGATGGGTGAGTTTGATAACTGAGCTCAGTTTGCAAGTGACTACAGCTTTAAGTGAAAGGCAATAGATAAACACATGTGTAAAAGATAACAAGTAATTTAATTTTATCTGTTCCTTATAGCAACTAAGTGATGACATTGCCCTTCTCTTAAATTATTTTTCATATTTTAAAATCATTGAGTTAAAGGAGGAGTAGTAGCAACCACTCCTTCACATAATTGGTTTGGTTAGAGACCTGATTTTGACACATTTCTACAAATCAGTTCGTCAGATATACAAATCTTACAACATCACGTCATACAGCTATGAGCCAACACATAGGATCCACTGAACCATAGATACATATCCATCTCCCATCATCTTGATAACTATTTTGAAACCCCCAAACAATGGTACACCTCTCATGGCTACGTACGTAGGGCCTTATATCACACCGTTGCGTAACATCGTAACATTTTCCAAGAGATTCGCGAGTGTAGATTATTTCCATTGCTACAGTGCAAAAGAAAAAGGTGGGAGGACTAAAGAACCACCGCTGGTGCCAACTAAAGGATACAAGCTCGCGATGCGCGCAAAGCCTCTGTACAACAACGGCTACTTAGAAGCGCCCGACGGTGAACTGCTGTGCAGATGCGACAGTAAGAAGGCTCTGTGGTAAGACATACACTTTTTAAAAACCGTAGCATGAAAACCCCTAATTTTAAGCAAAGCAGGAAGTGCCGCGAACTCATGCACCTTGCACCATTGTCGCCATAACCACTCATGCACCATTGTCGCCATAACAACAATGTTAACAGCATTGTTGTGTTCCGGCAGTTAGAGGTATGATAGCCAGTTCCTCTGTGTAAGAGGATTCCGGGTGAAACTCGCTTCCATCTTCGGCCTAATCATCACTTTCAATCAGGTGAGATTTGAAAAAAAAAAAAAGCCAATTAAAGATCAGTGTAGATGCTTAGCCGACACTTCGTGTGACCTAAGGGCTGGCTTTTATATTGGTCAGAGGATACATTGCCATTCAACGTGGTAATGTCGCTAATCTTTTGGACACACTTCCATTCAACAGCGATGCAGATGAATTATTTTATGATTTTAGGGTTTAGGAGTTATATTATACTACACAATTAAACATTAATTTAGGCACAAAGTCGTCGGTACCTGATTCTGGGCAAAGCCAAAAGTGATCCCAATTTCTGGGCAAAGCCGAAAGTTATCCAAATTTCTGGGCAAAGCCGAAAGTTATCCATATTTCTGGGCCTCTTATGTAATATCGACAAATAGTGGTTGCCCTGTTAAATGGTCATCCTAATAAGGCACCTGAATTCCTTAGGTTCGTGAAGAAAGAGCTAGCTGACGTAGTTAGCGAAGATCCCATCACCGTACGACTTCGCTTTGAGCCGGCCGGGAGAGCAGTCGGCGACGTGGGGCGCTACTACCAGCTGGAGAAGGAGAACAAGTGCGTCGTATGCGGTGGAACTAACTCTTATATACGCAAAAATGTTGTACCTAGAGAGTACAGGAAAATGTTTCCAGGTGAGTTGAGTCCCGTCGTTTTGGTATTAATGTTTAGAGTAGCAACTTTCCCCGAAGTAATTTTTGTTCTACCCAATGCAAAGGCCTCCCCCAAGATTTTCTAGGTCCGAGACTAACCAGTCCTCATGAAACGTATCACCTCGCGAGTTCTTTCTTGGCCAGCTTCGACGGCAACTTCGACCTTCAGGGACTCGTTGCGTGGAGTGATTTTACACTGTGCTTTCGGTCACCGTGACTTGTGGTCACGGTGACCGAAAGCACAGTGTAAAATCACGACCTCAATCAGGCCAGAACGGCTAAACGGATCTGGATGAAAGCACAGAGAAATACCATATTCTGGAATAGGCTTTTTATCGCGGGGGTATGTTCCCTTGTGACAATTACCGACACTCACAAGGGATAAGCCGCTGGCAGAAGCTAGTTGAATCTATACTATATATATTATAAAGCAGAAGAGTTTGTTTGGTTGATCGCACTACTCTCAGGAACTACTGGTCCGATTTGAAAAATTATTTCAGTGTTAGATAGCCCATTTATCGAGGAAGGCTATACCTATATCATCACGCTAAGACAAACAGGAGCGGAGCATTAAGACGCAGACGAAATTGCGCGGGTCAGCTAGTGTAACATGATGACGCAATTATTACAGAGATCATGAAAGAGCACGCTTCCCACGATGTAGTGCTGCTGTGTGCCGAGTGCCACCAACTGAGCAACATGCGCGACCACGCTATGCGCGAGCGACTAGCCGACCTGTGTGACGCGCCACTCGCCGCCAACCGTGGCGACAGTTACAACAGTGCGGAGTTCGCTCGCAAGTGAGTACTAAGTCTACAGTGCTACGTCATTCAGACTGATACAAGGGTAAGGCTAAGGGTATATACCCTTATAGATGTTATGCGGTCCAAAGACTAATGTCCCGCAAACCTCCATTGAAAAGGAAGAATCCTCCGACCAGACAGTTGTTGTCTGGCGGCCCGGTAGTTGACATTCGGACTATAAGACCGCAAGCCAGGCTCAAATTTTGTTATACATTTCCTCCCGGACGATAACTTGTAAAATGGTTACGAGAGCTTTATCATGGAGCTGATAGTCAACAAGGTCCTGTAAGTATCTGTAAGTATGCGTATCAAAATCAGCTGATAAGATTCCGAGGGAAATCTCGTCAGTTGTTGCATTTAGGCGATAGATACTCCCACGTTACACGGTTTAAGGCATCAGCTGTCAGCTGACCCAGCTGACATGTTTACTTATTCACAATAGTGTGTATTAGTTCTCATTAGAATCAAATAACACCGTATTTTGATAGTTTACAAGAGAATTATCAAGTAAGATTTTGTACTATAAAATAGTTACGTACTTACTCGAAAATTCTTTGTTTATTGAGTTGTTGTTATAAAATGAATGTCAAATGAAAGGTTTTTACTTAAAACAATATCACAAAAGTAACCAAGTTGATAGGACATCTAATCCAGCAATCATATCCGCGTGTGGCCAACTCTAGCTGAAAGTGTTGAGACGTATCGCTCTCTCGCCGACATCGTAGATTTGCGACCGACGACAGATTTAAGTGTAAAAAACTCGGATAGTTCTTCACAGAGTCTAATTTCACCCTCATTTACTTTGCAGATGCACACCATTTCAGTTCATTTACTCATGAATTATTTTGTTAAACAGAAAAATAAAATCGGTTGGTCGAGCCCTTCTCTACCAGTCTAACAAAATTCCTGATGCGAGGCGACAGGAGCTAGAACACACCTTACTGCAGCACTACCCAGACCAAGATGAGGTCACCAAGGAGCTTCTGAAAAAAATTGTTCATACGAAATTAGTGTGAGTTTGCCATCTTTCTAGATTTTTGAGATACTGATACCTTCTTGAAATATGCACCATAGGTACTATCTTCTGCCAGTGATGACAGCGTTAATGTCGGCAATTATCCTAAGAAATGGGCTGGGATAAAAAGTAGCTTGTGTGCTATTCCAGACTATAATCTATCTCTGCGCCAAAAAATCAGGCCATTCTGACGTGATTGAGTAACAAGCAGCCATCCAAACTATCGCATTTATAAGATAGCACTTTAGTACTATACTATTAATTATACTAAGATTTTATAGGCTTGTGAATTTAGACCGTAATTTGCAAGCTCATTAAATATGTACTTATCCTATTTTTAGTCTTATAAGAAACTATTTCAACATTTCCAGGTACGAAAATTCAGAATACGAGTCTCATGGTGTGAAAGTAGTGGAATACTTTTTCAAACACGGCGGTCTGCTGCGACTTGAGGAGTTGTGGCGCGAACATTTCCTGAACTCTATGGAGCCGCGCCACATGCCTGCTCTATGGTCCGTCAAACATAATGAAGAGAAGTAAGAACCGTTACCTAGACCATTTTCTGTAAATGTTATTCCCGTCTGTCCGCGATCTTTTTCCTATACACACGTTTCCCCGTTTTGTATATATATAAAAAAAAAAAAAAGTTCCTACACTTCCTCGTCTTTCCTAAATCCTATCCATAACCCAAGAAAATGCAACTCAAGCCTGAGACAGCAAGACCTTCCAGAAAATAACTTGACTCTGGCAAATGCACAAGATGTGCGAAGCCAAATTCCTCTGAGGGGAAAAAAAAAAAAAAAAAAAAAACCGTTACCTATGTCTTATATGTAGTGTTGAAAAAAAAAAATACAAAAAAAAATAACTTTTTTTTTTGTTTCAGGCTGCTAGTGAAATGGAATGAAGGGCGCGTAACACAAGAACACTTGAAATCTATTGGATTAACTAGATTGTAATAATTAAGCTTTCATGAATTATGTTTATCATAATTTGTTTTTTGCCCAACAATTGGGTGTACTTTTTTATTGTAAAGGAGTGTCTCTGAGAGAATTTATTAAAATAAACTAAAACTACATGAATGCACTTCAATCTTTTCCCAAAATGTGTACAAAGAACTTTTTCGATGTGTGAAAATACTTTAGCCTACCTACTCTATAAATAGCTGCACAGTAAGTGATTCGGGAGTACCGTATTATGTTTTGTGAGACGAAAGGTCCTAATCAATATATTATAAAAATCAATGCTACTTTTCGTTGTAATTTTTTAGCTCAAGAACGGCTGGGCCTATTTCGGAATTCCTTTTTTGTTTAGTTCGCCAGAATACAGGGAAGGTTAAAAAGCAAAAAAAATGAGTAGGTAGGGTAGCCAGTTGACGGGAGCGAAGCCGCGGGGGACAGATAGTGTGTTATAAAAATACAAATAAAATAAAACTAATACCTACATACAAAAACATTGGTTATTACCCCTTTTTTAGGGTTCCTTACCCCAATGGAAAATCAACGGAACCGTCTTACTGAGTTTCCGATATCTGTTCGTGCGTCCGTTTGACTGTCAGCGGGCTGTATCTCAAGAACTGTAGAGTCTGTAGACACTTGAAATTTTCACAGCTTGGGTATTCCCGCTCTATTGTCAAATAAATTATAATTAGAATGATATAAAATTAAAACAGGCTTTCATACAAGAAACTTTTTTTTAGGTTTATGGAAACCTTCATGAGCGAGTCCAACTCGCACTTGACCGGTTTTTTAAAGTCTAGTCTGTTAGGCCCTGTACGCAACTGCCCTGTGCGATTTTTTACAGCACGATTTTTTTTTTGCTATTCTGTGACACAGTGACATTGAATCCTATTCGAGTCACCAAACTGGCGTTAAATTATCCGTGCGGAAAAAATCTGTGATTTAATGCAAAAGTACGCGATGATGCGGTGCGGATTTATTTCCGCGCCAATAAAAATCGTGCGGATATTACTCGTCTAAATTACGCAGTTATGCCCGATTATTTTGAAGTGACCGCTGTGTATCCGAACACAGTTTTTGTCTTATGTCGTTCAATCATTCAATCATATTTGCCAACACAAAGAAACAAACTGTCAAAAAGTTTGAAATTTCTTCCGTTTGTTTATGTACCGGTTGTGTTTATTATAAATCTATTGTTATTATTGATGATTTGTTTAAACTACTTTTTGGATTAAACAAAGTTTCGTTGGAAATAAAAATGATCACCAAGCAATTAAAGATCTCAAAGCTCTTTAGGAAAGGAGGTAATTTTTGGTCGTTTCTCTAAAAACTCTTTACTGTTGAAAATACTAGTACAAAATTTATGTTGCCAAATACATTTTAGCGACAAAGCTGCCCGAGGATTGTGATGATCTTCACGAAGAGATACAGCGGCTGGAGCAGCAGCTCAAGGAGTTGCAAGACGAGAAGTTCCAGTTACAAAGAAACTGTTACAGACATAAGGCTTCTCCAGTCAAGAAAAAGGGAGAATCGTTTGTAAGGCCAGAGGTAAATTAAAATAATAAAACTGGTTTTCTCGCGGTATTGTCCCCTGGTATATCCCACAGAAAGTAAAGAAGCCTTTCATTTTGGTTAGCCAGAGGTGAATAATATATCACACACATTTGCTACTGAAGTCTAGTCTTAAGTAACAGTTTTATTTTTCTTTCTCTGATTTATATTTAGTTTTGGTAATACCAAGAGTGATAAACATGGTTGGTTTGTCTATATGATTTGCACTCATGCAAAGCCAGGGCAGGTCACTATTAAATAGATTAAAAGAAATATGACCATGTTAGTTGAAGTTTGTATAGTTTGTACTCACACAGGAAGAAGACATGATTCTATGCATGTAGCACAAAACCACCCACAAGAGAAAAAGAAAAGAATACAATCAATAAATATCCATTAACATTCCAGAAACTAATGGTAACTAATGCAGTGAACCATTTGAAGAAAGATCTGGAGCTAATGTCAGTGCTGTCTGGCATTGAAGTGCAGTCGTATGTGCTGGATGACCACTGCTGCATCGTCTACCACATGCAGCATGCCGTCGATCACGAGGTTAAACATGGGCTCAGGATTGAGCTGAAAAATGGTATGTTTAAGTATGCAAAAAGTAGGTTTTCTGACTTTTGAGCCTTTTAGGGACTAGTTTCTGCGACTCCATGTCTAAGCAAAAATTTTGCGTGCAGACCTATAAGCCTGATAGTGCATTTTTAACCGACTTTCCAAAAAGGAGGAGGTTCTCAATTCGGATGTTTGTATTTTTTTTTTTTTTTTTTTTAATATTTGAATGGCTTCTACAAGTAGCAAAAACAATTTTCATGCAGGCTGGCATTTAAAAAAAAGTCCCCCATAGTATCTGTCTGCGTGTATGTGATAAACTCATAAATGATTTTTATACAGTTTTCACCAATACACAAAGTGATTTATGGGGAAGGTTTATGTCTATAATTCATAAAGGTTTGGTGTAAAATGGCTTTAAAATGACAATTATTATAAATTGAAATCTATAAAATCACGTAAGAAGCTGTAGCTGAAATTCTTAAGACTTCTAAGTCATAAGAATTGCACAGCCACCTACAACATACCCCAATAATATTGAAATTATTGAATAGCATTGTCATTGAAACAATATTATGAACATTGCAGGAGCAAATGAGGTATCCCAATCATCGCTCCCACTGGGCTTCAAACTGGATGCAGTAATGGAAGACTTTGACAACATCATGCTACCAGAATGTCTGGGAGCTATCAGGAAAGCTCTTGTGGCATATTACAAAAGACTGGATCAGTTTGAAGCTTTGAAGGTAAGATAATTAAATGATTATGTTACATACACTTAAGAGCGTGTATTCCGTCCACTAGCGCCGCCAATCGTTTTTTATTATTTGTGGTAAATTTAAGACACGTAGATAAAAAACCGCTCTGTAGTGCACTGAAGAAATGTATTTATTATGTTTTGAGAGTTATTTTTTGTACTTTAGAACATAAATAGTTGCCAAAGTCGATATTTTTGCTAAAAGTGGCCACTTTTAGCAATAATTGCCGTTTTGGCTATTTAGCCATGAGTTATGAATTAAAAATAGCTGTCAAAAAATAATAGATACATTTCTTCAGTGCACTACAGAGCGGTTTTTTATCTACGTGTCTTAAATTTACCACAATTAATAAAAAACGATTGGCGGCGCTAGTGGACGGAATACACACTCTTAATATTTATATCAGCTGGGTCGATCGGATTAGTCTATATTAACCTAGAGCCGTGAAGAGTGGAAGAAAGAAAGGGAGGCGTCTGCCTTGCAGTGGGAAGGAATAGGCTAAAAATAAAATAATTTAGGGTCAGCTCGCACCAGGACGCTTCGCAATTTTTCTTGCCTTTTCAAACAATTTTTTTTCTCACTTAAATGTATAAGTGCATGCAACAACATCAGTTCCTGTTTCTGGTTGTTCTGGCTCTAGTGTTTATGATATTCATTATCATTTCACCTGAAACACGTCCACTGCTGAAGGTAACAAACAGGGCGCGCCCAAATTAAGGGAGACAGTGTGATTAGAAACAGACAATCACACAAACACACTCACACAAACACACTCATTCATTAATAAATTGTACCAACTTATTCGCCTCAGGAGGAAGACCTGGAGACCTGAAATACAGGACTGCCCTAGTTTAGGCTCCAGGCCACTAAATTTTTTCAATTTTCAGTTACTTTTCCTTTATTATATAATATTAATTAATGATTAAAAAATAATTACGCCTGGAGGTCGTTTATGTCAGGTTTTCACATTAAGTGGGCCACCTTAGTACGACGACAATAATAGAACTGTGTATTGTCAGTTTGTTCAATTCTGCCTTTTTATTCACAGAAACTGTTGAACATAGAGGCTGAGCTTTTCAAGCTCCTGGATGGCTCGCACATAAAGGTGTCATTTGTGGCTCAGAACGACATGGATGAGGATGGAGAGCCTTTTGACATGGAGCTCATGTTAGACTATAGAGTCTATGACATAAGGCCTAAGCAGATCTCTTTCAAAGAAATAGGTGAGTAGTCAGCAAAATTTGATCACTTTCTCTCGCTCCCGAGGCCTCCAGCAAATGGGAAAAACTAGCTATATTTGACTATCAGTACTTAAACTGCAAACAGTTTTACCTATTTTAATACGTACTACAGATTATTATAATCGATTGGAAAGTGATAGAACAATATAACATCGGAACCTTTCATCTGATGAAAAATGTGTCATTTTTAATAATGCTTCGCTCCTATTGGTCGTAGCGTATTGTTATATAATTATCCTATATTCCTCGATGAATGGGCTGTCTAACACTAAAAGATTTTTTCAATTCGAACCAGCAGCAGTTTCTGAGATTAGCGTGTTCAACAAAAAAAAAAACCTAGCTTTATAATATTAGTATAGATTGCGCCCCGACAAATATCAGTCACTCTTATGACAACTAACTTATTAGACCAACGAGGCAGTCGAATAACTGGCTTTCAATAAAACATACGAAAACATGAAGATATTTAAAAAAAATTGGCAAGCAGAGAATGTAGTAAAAGAGACCTAGCCAATCCCCTAGCGACGTACTTCGAGCTCCCTCGCGTTTGGCCTTGTATCCGTCTTCTTTAGTTCTGAGCACAGAACTGCAAACTGACTCACACAATGATTTATTGTTCTTTATTTGATAAATCAATAGTACCAACATTTTTAAATATGTGTGTGTTTGCATTGTATAGACTCAAGTACCCTGGCGGTTGGGAGTGTCATGCTCACTCAAAAGCCTAGCTGATGGTGGCGTATGCGTTAAATTATGTGGCTCCATTCAAAATGGTTGAGACGAATGGGCCTAGCGCATGTCATGGCGCCGTCGGTTGGGACTGGTCATTTCTCAGCTGCCATGGTTTATTTTAATTTATTTTAATTATTTCTTTGAATTGTTCCTTTTTTAGTTCGTATGTTTTTATCATGCTCGTCACATCGTTCTCACATGTATGTATAATTTCAACACGATGTCAAGAAAACTTTGTAAAAATTTATTATTTTTAAAAGAGTGTCCGTGGAGTTTCTTGCACGTTCTTCTCCATAGAGATCTACGCTTTGGAATGTGCAAATAGCTTCATCTTTTTGGACCGACCGACCTTGACAATTCAAAAGTGCCTGTAAATGGTTTAATTGAAATAAATGTTTGAGTTTGAGTTTGAGAAAACTTATCCTATTTGAGGCGGGGTTCTGAAGATGCACCCTCCTGAAAATTGTCCTGCGGGCGCCCATGTTCATTTCCTCTAATATAGTGCTCGTATGTTTTGTTCAGATCTTCCAGAAGGCGCCGCGGATGTGCTACGACAGCAGTGCGCCTTGTTCAAAAGGAAGCCGCTGCACAAAGCCTTCCGGGATACCTTCATTGATGGCGTCGGACCTTACAAACTTGTTGAACAGGTTGGCTATTTAGATCTTTCTTCAATCGATGGACATTGCATTGAGCCAGGCACGTCAGGCCGAAAAGAGCTACCGAATGGGTCCAAATAAATTGCAGGACGACAGACATTGCGGGAGACCCATACGATAATGGTGTGACAAGTTCGACTCTTACTGAAAGGACTTGTTTGTACTAGTAAAACGCTGAGTTGTGTGGAAAATGGAGTCTTTGTCTAACAGTGGGCTATGTAGATAGAATTGTCGTTAGTGTAGCAATAGTACCTAAAGTCGGTTCCAGATAAACGAGCAATAAAGTACATTGACCCACATACATTTATTGACTTTCTTAAGATCAAAATCAGAAATAATGACATAAAGCTGTCCTGAATCGACTTCTATCGTGATCCTTTACGTTTTCTAATAATGAAAATCAGTTCTTAATTTATTTTTCTAGTATCTACGAAGAGATATTAGGGTAAGGTCAATGTACTTTATTGCACGTTTATCTGGAACCGACTTTACTTATTATTGTCATTCCTTCAAACCGTATTTTCTGTTATGACGAACTTGGTTTGTCTAGGTACCTCTCGTGTTAAAATACGGGTGGTATGCTTTTGAAAAAGTAATTCAAACTGACTGAAAATTTCAATATTACGAATTTCCCTTTTTTGAGGGTTAAAGATTTCTCAAACCTAAACAGCCATGATCTAGCCGAAATCCGTCTACCGGGAAAACAAACTTTCACATTACATTGATCAAATCTTAGCAAAAGCTACATTAGACAATGATCAGGATCACTGTCCTCACATAAGCATGTTGTGTCCAGGTGGGCATCCGGTCAGAAGAGCCCGCGCGCCGCACCAGGCGGCTCCGGCCGGCTCGACGGGACTATAACAACGACGACACCTTCCTGCCCGAAGAGTGCTCGGAGCACAGCGACGGGGATGTCGCGTGAACTTGTTCATTTGTATTGTGGACCAGTGACCTTGTGTAAATATTTATTTAGGTAAATAAATGGACATGTTTTTTTATTGATTTTGTTTTACTTGAGATATTATTGATAGGCTTGATTTTGATCACTATGTTACTCTCACATGATGGTAAGCAGGGATGCAGTGGTTATCGGAGCCGATGTCATAGTTTTTAAATTTGGTCTGCCGGAGTCTGGGGGCTACTCTCTAAGCCCGAATTCCGTAGTTTCGGGCGTATTCTACTCCGTATCTATACTATAATAATATTATAAAGCAGAAGAGTTTGTTTGTTTAGTTGAACGCGCTAATCTCAGGAACTACAGGTCCGATTTGAAAAATTCTTTCAGTATTAGATAGCCCATTTATCGAGGAAGGTTATAGGCTATATATCATCACGCTAAGACAAATAGGAGCGGAGCAGTAATGGAAAATGTGGCGCAGACGAAGTTGCGCGGGTCTGCTAGTCACCTATAAAATCCACTAAGAATTAGTGATAACATGATTTGACAATTGCTGTTAAATCGTATTGTCATTCATTCTTACTTCGGGATTGGGACTAATCTCAAGTCATCGGTGATACAGAGTAGAATGCGCTCGCAACTACGAACTTCGGGCTTAGAGAGTAAGCCCCCCTGAGGTGGTGGGAGAACAAAAATGTGCCGAGTGCCAGAGTACCTAATCGACGACAGGAAGCACGTGGCGAATAGGGTTCCCCAAGTGACTTGTTTAAACCTGCCCTTAACACGTTGACCACAGCCGCCGCTACAGGTCGCGTCACATAAAAAGAACGCTGTATGAATGTGGAGCTCGCGCACGAAAGTACTAGGCCTATTGTTTTATTTTTGAACTGGACTTTCGCTCGCGGCGTCGTATATTGGTTATTAGTAGTTAAATTTAAAAATGATATATACTCCCGCGCCCCACCTCATACCACCAAATAGATCGATAAATCGCCTAATGCGCAGCTTGACCGCCAGCGTTTTTTACATGACGCGACCTGTACCTGTTATGCTTCGACCTTGGACTTAAGTGTCGGCGAGTCGAATTCCGAACCCAAGGACTAATATCAATGGGAAGTCGAAGCTCTGTTACATCTGTAATGTTGTCGATGGGAACCACGGAGCAAGTACAAAGAAGAGATGCTGTAATTAGATTTCCCTAAGAAACAACTCGTGACATTTTGCGGGGTGAGGGGGTGTTAGACTCCGCCCATTTATTTATTTGCCATCTGCCAGTCAATAGCAAAACTATTCGCTCGTTCTGTCCATTTTATTTTGAACTTACGAAACTATCTCACACTAGATGTCACTAAGTGCAGGATGCAACTGGGTCGTACTCAGAATAATTAACAGGGAGTTCTGTGAATTAATTTTGCGAACCATCTTGATAGGTACGTATTTTTTTCATTGAAACAGTGATACTATTATTTGATGAATGACGAATGGAGATCATTCGACATTTATCAAAAACCTTTTAATTGTTCCATTTTTTTTATTTTTCGGGCTTTAGTTGCGGGTGTATATACTCCGTATCACCTAATCACCAAGAATTGATGACAACACGACTTGACCGTTACTGTATCATTGTGTTGTTAACTTGTTATTAATTCTTAGTTCAGGTTCGCGAATAATCGTAAGTCCGTAGGTGATACGAAGTAGAATACGCCCGCAACTAAGTCCGATACTACGGACTTCGGGCTTAGAGAGTAGCCCCCCAGGTCGACCACGACGGATGACGCGTCAGGACACGTGACCAGATCGAAAATTCGTAAGACGGATGATTCAAAAATGAACAACGTTAATGTTCAAGTTTGCACTTCTGCCAGCACGTGATGGGAACACACTAGCCTACAAGTACAGTACGATTCAAAGATCTTTGCCTATGCGAAATACGTCGCAATTGGTTGCGCAGGATGTCAATTTGACAAGAAACATAGGACAGCGCAAGCGCGGGTGGTCGCGCATGCAGTCTCAGTCGCTCGTATACGTTCGATGCATACCTGTGTCTCGCTTACTCAATACAATACAATACGACTGTTGATGCGAAAAGTGTTACACGTTGTTATTGTTTTAAGTTATTTATTTTGGTTTTTTCTTACTGTTTGATTTGTGTGTTTTTGTGGTGTATATGTTTGTTGTGTTACTTTGTGACCTTGTTATTGTTACTGGTTGTGTTTCTTACTTGTTTATAATACAAAACGTATAAATCAGAAAAAAACTACGAACTTTAACATTTGTTTACGTGATTGCACCTTCGCGGTCGTCACTAAAACCTTACTTCCGAGCGGCAAAGATCCCGAAATGGTACTGCAAACTAGTCACTCTTGAAATAAAAATGCTCAGGTTATAGCTACCTCGCAACACAGACTTCTGCACAGAAATATTCCACACCATAGCAGTGTCTGTATTCTCAAAGCTGCAAATTATTTTTTCATTCAAACAGCTTATGTAGAACTTGGCTCAGGTTTATCGAAAAATGGAATCAATGAAATGGGGTAAGCTAGGTTGTTAGTAACAAAAACAAGCATTTTTATCAATAAACTTTAATTAAAATAAAAATGAATTAAACAACATATTTTCCTTTGTATCATTTCATTTAGTAACCAAATCAAGTCTAGATCAGGCAAGTGTTGTTGACCGTCTCTACAAAATTGTGACGAATGACTATTTGTGCGTATCTCCGTATTCTAGCTAGAAGAACTTAGAGGTAGACATACAAGAGTGTATTAACCACTATTTAACATACATCTACTCTTTTGTTTCATACATTTTAAGATACTATGCGTTGGATAAGTCAGTCTGTACAAGCCTGTTTACATTTTCATTTGAATGTGCATTGCATATAAAAATGAAGCAAGTGCATTTCCTATTAATTTCGTCTAAACAAAATGTAAACAGAACTTAAGTCTTAGAGACAAAAGGTTGTTTATCGTAGTTTTTAAAACTAGGGTTCTAGGATATCTATTGCGAAAATATGAAACGTATATAGGTTTTATTAAAAAAATAATCTAAGATAATAACGTTTCTAATTTCGTAATAGATTTCCCGAACAAATGGTTACAATTTTATTGGTGTTAACTTTTTAATCAGATATTTAGAAAAGTTCTTATTACTTACAGTTCTAATGGTAGTGTTTGACATATAAACGCATACAGTATATTACATTAGGCTATTTACAAATATGTTTCAGCCTTTAAATGTAGCGGCTTGTGCTATGACTAATTAAAAACAATGACAAATTGTTAAAATTCAAACTGTAGCTATCGCTAGAAAGCAATGGAAAATAAAAATCATCAGTTTTAATAAGTAATAACCATTTTTTATTAATCCTGCAAGGTGCGATACTCTCCCCTTTATTTTACACAGAAAGTTTAGTTACATTACTTATTACAGTTACCGGCACGGTTCTTGAGCGCTCGGCCGAAGAGTGGGAATCGCTTTGCGCATCGTATACCTTATGACAAATAAAACATCGTCGTGAGGTACGTGCAGCAAGAGTAAAGAACGAATCCCGAGTGACGGCTATGCGCGATGCGCTACGGGCCAATCACTGCACTTTCCCCACCCCCGCGCACTACACAATAACTCACTTTTGCGCAGGTGAAGGTCAGCGCTCAAGATCCGTGCCGGTGATTGTAGATGGAGAAATGGGGGTTTTTTTTAGCTATTTTTACGTTCATTGGGAATAATAGAGACTTATTAATAAGATAATAACATCCATACAAGATTGCACTCAGACAGGTAGGTCGCGCGGCTAGCACACTCAACTTTCATCTTTCCCTAGCATTCCTATCTCGCTTATTATAAAATATAAAAACGCTGTTAATTCTAATGAAGATACGCTGAAGACACAATTATATGCAGAATAGTATAGTAGCTTTTGCCCTCAGCTTTGTGTTCGCATAACGACTTTGAAAAATTATTTCACGGGATGGGAATGTATTCCATAGTTATGATCTTGTGGACCTAAGGTTAGGGCGTTGGACCATTTTTATCGTCGAGTAGAGTCTTCATGGAATTTTATAAATATTCAAACACACAAACAGTTGGTTTTCGTGTGTGATTTTTCAACTTCGCAATGGTTTTCTCAAAGCTGCCCATAAATAATAATTGGAAATATATTTTATATATTAGACTAGCTGATGCCCGCGGCTCCGCTCGCTTGACAAATTCTATAATAAAACCATTCTATACATTGGTAAAAAAGAATGAAAATCGGTGCAGGAGTTTTTGAGTTTATCGCGAACAGACAGATAGACGCAGCGGAGGACTTTGTTTTATAATATGTAGTGAAGTGATAGTGATGTGATGTGATTAGTAACAGTAGATACTAGTCGTGCGAAGCTAGGACTACTAGCTAGTCTATATATATAAAAGAAAGTCGTGTTAGTTACACCATTTATAACTCAAGAACGGCTGAATCGATTTAGCTGAAAATTGGTGGGGAGGTAGCTTAGAACCAGGAGACGGACATAGGATAGTTTTTATCCCAGAAATACCACGGAAACGGGAAAATCCCACGGGAACGGGAACTATGCGGATTAAACGGGAGCGACGCCGCGGGGGACAGCTAGTTTATAATATTACTAAAGTCGTGTAATATCTCGACTTCAGTTATATGCATAAATTAAATCTGCAATAATTGTATCTTCAACCTATGAAGCACTCTTAGAAAGTCAATGTAAAAAGAACCGCTTGTCTTTTAGCATAAATATCCCCAATAATTATCACTTTTTTTCTTATTTTACATTCGGTTTTGTGGCTTGACCGGTAAATATATCGAAAGTTTATATTGTGGATTCGATGGAGATGATGGAGATGTTTTTTGAATCCGTTGATGGATTTCGCAGCCAGATATTAAAGTTAACTACATTTCAGCAATTTTAGTGCTTTCTTGTGCAGTTGCTACTTTACTACGAAATTGCTCAAATCTTCTAGTCTAGGGAACGCAAAGAGCTTGCTATACAATCGCCAACTTGCTTAATTAAACAAGTCCGCAATAGCTTTAGGTAGTGTGCTGCTAAGCGTTCTATAACTATAATTGCTTTTAATAAATTAATTCTAAGATTATTTGAGCAGTTGTAGGATATTTCGCAGACAATTCGTTTATGTACTGTACATTCGCGGAACGACAAAGTTAACTACAAATTGCATAACTCTCCACATATGGGAACATATATTTATTATTCATGGTTACTTACACAGTCTTATCTAGAATATCCTTTTAATCCCGCTAGTTGAAAATCGGGAAAATAACATATTTACCCAACCATTCAACTGGCTCTTCGCAAAGGTTATGATGATCTAATTGTCCCATAGACAAAAGTGATAAATAATTAATTTCCCTGACTGCTGCAATTCAGAATGTTCAGACTTATTGATAAAACAAATCGAACCATATGCTTAATTTAAATATTGATTAGAGTTTATTCTATTTTTCTAGGTAGAATTTGGATTTAAAATCCACAGATCAGTATTTAAACTGCGCATAAGGTTACAAAAGCCGAAAATCATGACCAAATCACTGTTCTTTACCGATCTACCGAAAATCATGAACAAACCATTGTTCTATCGATATTTATGTTTCGAGCGTCAAATCCCAATATAAAGTTGCGAGATATTTAGTGCGCAGGCTGCAGGCATGTGCGCTCAGTCGCTCAGTCGCTCAGTCGCTCAGACGCCCCGGTTGGGCAGCGGCTTGACCTTGTAGATGCGCACGAGCCAGTGCTCCGTGGTGTAGGCCTCCTCCAGCACGTCCAGGTTGAAGTCCTTGTTGCCGATCTCGGCGCCGCGCACGCGGTCGAAGCCGGCCGGCCGCCCTGAGGACACCAACACACGTTCACATTGGTGTACGGAATACGTTATACTTATATCAGCGACAATAGCTTGGAACAAAATTTGACTATAGCACAGTACAGCATTAACAGCATTGTTGTGTTCCGGCAGTTAGAGGTATGATAGCCAGTTCCTCTGTTTAAGAGGATTCTGGGTGAATCTCGCTTCCATCTTCGGCCTAATCATCACTTTCCATCAGGTGAGATTTGGGCGAGTTTCCCCGTTATATATATAAAAAAAGTACACGTGATTAGTGTTACAAGCCACTTTACTTTTTAAAATAGTTTTTTTTTCGAAATTGAAGTATGATGGGTGAGCTAATTTACCAAAATTTTAAAGAAGAGGCAAAAAGTGGAGACTTCCTTAAGAACTGCGGGGCCGTGAGGTTCCCTCTCCCTCATTGCATCGCGCCTCCTTCACTAGCATTACTGCTTCGCATAAGGAAGTGACGGCTTCCCATGGCTCTTCGCTCCAGAGCTTGGATTGAACCGGGGCCGGACGCGAGAGGTTGCGCCGATCGTCTCAGTCTCGTAAGTAGGGCAGACCTCTATCGTGTCCTCCAGGTCATGTAGACCGCTTGCTTGTATATAAAAAGTTTTCACGACTTACCGCCCTCGGTGTAGACGAGGCCGAACTTGTAGTAGCTCATCTTGTACATGAGGCAGTTGAGCAGCGTCTGCGAGCCGTCGGCGTCCACGCGAAACTCGCCGGACGGCGTGTAGTAGTCCGCCTCGCGGATGTGCGCGCCGCGGTCTGTGCTGCCGCCGATGCGCACCATCCACAGGAACTTGTTTATGTCTGGGGACGAAAAGGGAACTTGGTATAGTACCTGATATCTATCTGTGGGCTAGCAAAACACAGGATTAGTACCCTGAAACATGCTACGCCGCAACACGCACTCGATAGTCAGCAACAAGGGGGCAGCCCGCGGCCTTTTGCTGCTGTCCGTGAACCGTGAAGATGGCGAGACCAAAATCGTGACCGTTGGAAGGTATGAAGGGACGCCTTTTGCCAGTTTTGACAATTTTGAAAGGGATGAAAGGAGGCTTTGGCCCAACAGTGGGATAGTTTTGACGATTTCGGAAGGGATGCAGGAAGGCTTTTGCCCATCAGTGGGACAGTTTTGACGATTTTGGAAGGGATGAAGCGAGGCCTTTGTTCATCAGTGAGACAGTTTTGACGATTTTGGAAGGGATGAAGCGAGGGCTTTGTTCATCAGTGAGACAGTTTTGACGATTTTGGAAGGGATGAAGCGAGGCCTTTGTTCATCAGTGAGACAGTTTTGACGATTTTGGAAGGGATGAAGCGAGGCCTTTGTTCATCAGTGAGACAGTTTTGACGATTTTGGAAGGGATGAAGCGAGGCCTTTGTTCATCAGTGAGACAGTTTTGACGATTTTGGAAGGGATGAAGCGAGGCCTTTGTTCATCAGTGAGACAGTTTTGACGATTTTGGAAGGGATGAAGCGAGGCTTTTGCTCATCAGTGGGACAGTTTTGAAAAGGATGAAGAGAGGCCTTTGCTCATCAGTGGGACAGATTAGACAATTTTGATCTAGGAACCTATATTTACAAAGGAATCGTATTGCGTCTCATCATTGAAGAGTTCGGTTTTGTTTAAATAACTATAATTTTTATATGCAGATATTTGACAATGTTTTGCTTAGAAGCATTGGTGAGACTGAGAATTAGCTGTCTATTTCCATTGATAAACGACGCATAAAAAATTAAAGCTAAGGTTTTGTTGCCTTACCATCAGAAGAATATCCAACAAGTCCTCCAAAGATGACCAGCACATAATCGACATCTAGCTCCCTCATGATCTCGTAGGCCTTGTCTTCAGTGGACGCCATGGCCTGACCCACCCGCGATATGTGCGTGTTGTTCCACGTGTTGTTGTCCACTATCACCGTCCGGTTCGCCATCGCCGTTATCTGATAGCCGTAGTCCCACCATGACATTACTTTTGAGTCCTGGAAAGATGCGGGGGTTTTTAAAACTAGAGAAGAAAAAAAACTCCGGGAGTGCCGGCAGAAGTGACAACTTGAACATTAACGTTGTGCATTTTTAAATCAACCGTCTTACGAATTTTCGATCAGGTCACGTGTCCTGACGCGAGTTTAACATTTTTAATCCATCCCAAGAAAAGTGCTCAACGGCGCCCGCAAGGTTGCCTGCTTGTCGGTCTTCTACAGATTGTACTTCGGAGAGTGTGCCAGGAACTCCACGACCAGAACTTTTCATTTCAAAAATGGGAATGATTTATGTAAATATGTTGTAAGTTTACAACTTTATGGATGTATATTTTTGACGAGTTAGACAGGGGTGTCCCTAAAGTACTCGCACATATGTCGGTCGCAGACTGTGAGCGCACGTTACGCAGTTTATTGCATTTCCATATATTTTTAACTTCTTGTTCACAGCAAACCGACTATACACTATTACGTATAGTCGAATTAATTCACAGTGGCGGCGGACAATACGTTTGGTGTGAACGATGCTCTGAAACCTCTCTTTTATTACTTTATCTACACTTTTCGAATTAGGTTTTCTTTTCTTTATATAAACCTAGTATGGACTTACCTCCGGAGTATTCATCTTGAGCCAAGTGTAGGCCTCGCGGAAGTCGTCGAAGATGATGCGCGCTCCGTCGTGCGCGCGCGCCGACAGCACGATGGAGGGCGAGGAGTACGCCTCTGACGTCACCCACGTGCAGTGGAACACGTACGAGATCAGCAGGCAGCCCAGCACGCACACGAACAGCGCGCCCACCTGAACACCTTACTTATTATTTATTTTATTTCAATAGGCTAGATTCCATTACCCACAAATTGCAAAACTATTTAGTCCGTCAGTTAGAGTATTGAAAATTAATAGACAGGTATTTTTTGTTTTTGTTAATCAATGAATATTGACAAAGATAAAACGCATCAAAACTCGGGAATGAGGGCTCGTGACGTCACGACTCAGTAAAAATTATGCGAGGGTGTGAAGTATTGAGAATTTTAAAAGCGTCGTAACTTCGTCAATTTTGGTTCCCGTAATAAAAGAAAACACACGGGTCAAATATTTTTTGATAATTAGATACACGAACACAAAGTCAACAAAAACCCTATAATAAATAATAACAAAACAACAAACAAAATAATATCGTCTCCACGAGCGAGAGGAACGCGCCGCTGACACGTATTTCTTTAACAACTTTATGAACACGTTGAAAGTAAATTTTTATCTATTTTTTTTTTTCTTCTTATTTTATGATAATAATCATTTACAATGTCATTAATTGTTTGAAATTGGGATGTGTTAATTATTAATACTGTTTTTAAAATTATTTATAAATTGTTCATCTTTCAATGAGAATATTTTGCATATATAAGTGATGTACTCACATAGAATTGAAGACTTGTTATGAACTATTATTGCAAAGTGTGCCTTACTTAATCAATCAGTTAATAAACGTGTGACAAAACGTCAACTCGCAAAAATACGAGATAAAAAACTTATTGAAGCTGGTCAATGTTCTGTTAGGGAGCTATGAGGTAACCGACCGATCTCTAATGTCATAACACCGGTTGAAAGGTGGAATTTTCATGATAGCCACTATTTTCTAGCCGGTAAATGACGGCTCCGGTTAGGCAACTTTGTTTGTATCAAGACTTCTGAACTGCATTTTTGATGATGATTTTATAACATCCATCATCAAATAGAAATAATCTTTTGTTCAAATAGAAAGTTATGAGCGCTTGAAAGTTGTTATCAATAAAATAAAGCTGTAAAATTCTAAGCAATTGAGAAAATGCATCCTACTTTAGTTTTCTACA
Source organism: Ceramica pisi (assembly GCA_963859965.1). Taxonomy (NCBI): domain Eukaryota; kingdom Metazoa; phylum Arthropoda; class Insecta; order Lepidoptera; family Noctuidae; genus Ceramica; species Ceramica pisi. The sequence goes on from OY982530.1 coordinate 5,994,403, forward strand.
TACCTCAGACCTAAACACGAAATTATTATCATGTTTCTTCTGCTTCTTCTCATGTTTCTCGACCTTCGGCTCAATGTCCTTGACATGTAGACTCAGCAGACTCGAGGCAGCTACTCCAGACACTATACACATGACTGGGGCCAGCACCAGCATAAGACGGACCATCACACCCTGGGGAAGCGAAGATAAAGAGTGTCTAGTTTTGTTAGTGGTACTCAGTGGGAGGGAGGTGGCCACGGGTAGTATATCAGCGATCAAAGTGTAAGGATCATGGGCGGAGTCAACGGAGTAGGTTCTCGAACGTTGACTCTACGCGCTCAACGCTTTTTGGGTCATCATTTTTGTTTTAAAGGTATGTTTTTAGGTGATTTATTATGTTTGTGATACTATAACAGAGCAGATTTAATTGAAATGGTTAAGATATTTCATTATTGGTAGTTTTACGCGTGCTAAATCGTAGTACCCTGATCTATACTTAGTAAACTTTATTTGAACATAAAATACAACAAAAAATGTGTTGATCCATGAGAATTCAGATATTTCCAGATAATTATATGGCTGGACAAAATAGTGGTTACTGAGTTTCACCATGCTTGGATAACCAAATGATCCTATCACACTCCCTTGCTCCATTGAGTACTATTTTCCATCTATTCTTACTCTTATTCCCTTCAACCTAAAACTCATTTTACCTTAAAAAGTATAGACTTACCGCAAAGTAAATGCTGAGCACTCCATACAAGATAATGAAGATATTGGCATCAGTCAACTTGCTGAAGCAGAAGTACAATCCAGCGGGGAACAGGAACACCAGGACTTGAAGGTCGAAGTAGAATGATGACCAGGATGTCGGTTGATGCTCAGAGACAGATGCTGTGCGAAAATGAATTTTTTTTAGTGGTGATAAGCTGTATTTCAGATGTTACTGCTTTTTCAAAGCTTGCGTTTAATGTCAATTTTTCAGTATTTGCATTAACCTTCGGTATGCTTGGTGGCCAAAAGTTACACGGTATGCCTGGTGGGTTTTTCAGACCCGGATTTTTAACTTGTAATTTCTCAAATATTTACTGATAAATAAGTTATTAAATATTATATATATATTAACTAGAGGTATATGTTAGGAAATTAAATAAAAATATATTACAAATCAACAACTTTTAATTATAATTTTTTAAATTAAACATTGACAGTGTTTTTATAACAGTTTTTAAACTTAGTTATTATTATAACACACTTTACTTATTAAAAACTAAAGAGATCCCAATCAGACTATAAAAACATATAAGGCACTTTTATGTACTTATAAATAACTAAAGAATATTCAGTCTTCATCACTTCCAACAACATTTTCCGGAGCTCTGTTTCGAAAGCAAATTGCACATTGGAAAATTGCATGATCCAGACATAAGGAACTCTTACAAGTCTCACAAATATATTGCGTTTTGCGATCTTTCTTGACTGGGCATACGTAGCATTATACGACTTTTTCAATGGCACGTTTATATCAGAATCTGACGAACTTTATTCCGCAACAGCCTCTCCCAAATCATTATTTTCTGCCTCTAAATCAGATGCCTCGCTTCCCTGACTCACGTGATCGGACTCTTCTCCACTTGAGTTGAAAATTACGTCATCTTGTTCAGCCGCATCGAGTAATAAATTACTAATATCATCATCGCACAGATGGCTCCCCATTTTGAACCTAAACTAATTAAAAAAATATTATATTTATTCACAAAAATAACTTCAATTTTCAAAAACACAGACAACAAATACTTACATAGAAACGTCACGTCGTATGCCTGATCGGGTCCGTGAGACCCGCGCGAACTATACACACGTCCTACTACCACGGGAGCGCGCTCCCGGACTGTGGAAACGGGTGGCAGGCGTCTAGCAATTCATAACGGCCAGCTACTAAGTGCGGATAGGCGCAAAATTCGAATTTGAAGGAAATACAAGGGTTTATGTGCACAGGTGGGTCTGACGGACCCTACCAGGCATACCGAAGGTTAAACGTCTCATACGCCGACGTTTTGTGGGAAAATGTAACTTAACTAATGGAGAATAAGGTTTAGTTTTGATTGTGTTTAATTTGTCAAAACTTCTTATGACGTATTGTGGGAAAATGGAACGTATTCAGTAGGGATAAGGTGTACTTTCAATTCTGTCTGATACTTAAAACTTGCAAAAAACATAAACAATCAAACATGATTCTTACCAATAATAGGTATGTGGTTCTTGGCGTAAGAGGGGTCCAGCAGAGAGTAGAAACGTCCGGTCCATGGTGAGATTTTACCTGTTACAATAATGACAATAATTAGGTGGAGATGAGAAGGAGAATTAGTTAAATAATTAACTTGTGATAGTTTTAAATTGACCTATTGAAGGCGGGGCATTAAAGTTTCTGTTACGAAATAAATCTTAATTTGGGGGCATTAAATTAAAAAGTCGTTTTTTGAAGTGAAAACTTCTTTAGCGGCGTTGAGCACTTTTCTTGGGATGGTTATAAAATGTTAAACTCGCGTCAGGACACGTGACCTGATCAAAATTCGTAAGACGGATGATTCAAAAATGCACAACGTCAATGTTCAAGTTTTCACTTTTGCCGGCACTCCCGGAGTTGCACCCGTTGTTTTTTAGTGAAAATTAAAAAAATAAACAAAGAGTGAACAATTTTATTTATGTGGTGTGGTACGCCTAAATTGTTTGCTTGAGGTATTGCGTCAATATTAAGTACCTTTTATTAGAAAGTGTTTTTGTTTGTACAAGAAATATTTTCTATAATTATGTAGTGTACATATTTTAAATCTTACCAGTGAGTGTAAGCGCAACCAAGGCGGTTCCCAACGTCGCCAGCAGAGTGGTGAGTAGGGCCTTGAACAGCAGCTCGAAGTTGGCCGGAGACAGGTGCTCGCGCAAGTACTGCGTGAACGCGTACAGCTGGCAAAGACCGAACACACCTAACGCCTGTGGACAAAATATTATTTAGGTTAGTTCAACTAATATCATTAACTGGTACTTCGCTCGCGACTTTGTTGGCTCTGCAGTTTTCTTAAGGATCCCAATTTTTTTCTGGTGCATGTAGCAAGTAGCGTAGCATGTTGCGGAATTTGTTCGAAAATCACTGCGGCTCTGGAATGCAAAGGGCTTTAGGAGGAACAAGAACCACTTTTAAGCGCCGTCTACGCACAAAAATCGGTTACATACGATTTGTACGAAATAGCTTTTTCTCCGTCCCGGTTTCTGTCCCGTCAGGAAAGGGAACCCGGATGTGTGTGGACGGCGCTTTTTTTATTCAGCAACAGTGTGACACTACTTCCGTGATAAGACCTATCGTAATGTATCGTATGTTGGGCTGTGAAAAAGACGGATGAAAATAGATTGCATGTGGCGGAGATGAGAATGTTGAGATGGATGTGTGGAATAACAAAAACGAATAAAGTGAGAAATGACTACATTAGAGGTAGTTTAAAAGTGGCGCCAGTGACGGAAAAGTTAAAAGGGAATCGCTTGTCTTGGTATGGTCATGTGAAGAGGAGGGAGGAGATGCATTTAACTAAAAGAGTAATAAACATAAATGTGTATGGATGGAGAGGGAGAGGAAGGCCAAAGAAAAGATGGATGGATTGTGTAAGGAGCGATATGAAAGAAAAGGGAGTTAGTGAAAGTTTGACGGCTGATAGGGCAGAGTGGAAGAAAAAAACGTGTTGCGTCGACCCCAAGTAACGTGGGATAAGGGCAGGAACATATATAGTCTGACACTACTTTCTGCTCCGCCCAGAGTGAGAGGAGTCATTTGATGATTTCTCATCCACCTCCATCCTAATCTAGGCTACGGTCTATCAGTATGCCAAGTTTCAATCAAATTCATTAAGACTTTCACTGATATACAGCTCTAGTGCCGCTTATTGTGATTATCTTCTTTTGTCCCGAAAATACAGTCTCCTATATTTACTTTTATATTATCTTTTTAGCGCGCAGTTGCAGTTACCAGACGAAACGTCTTTATGTGATGAGGTGTTTTATCTTCTTCTATATCTATATCTATATCTATACTTATAATAAATCTGTAGAGAGGTCAATTCTGTACATGAAATATATTTCCAAAATAACTATCAGGGGGTGATTAGGGATCGATACTGATGCCAAAAATGCAATCAGTACAATTTTTGTCTGTCTGTCTGTCTGTCTGTCTGTCTGTCTGTCTGTATAACCTTTATAGAAACAAAAACTACTAGACGGATTTTAATGAAACTTGGTACAATTATTATTCATACTCCTGAGCAGGTTATAGTATACTTTTCATCACGCTACAATCAATAGGAGCAGAGCAGTGAAGGGAAATGTTGGGAAAACGGGAGAAGTTACTCCATTTTTTATGCTTCCGTCGCGTGTGCAACCTTAATGGTGAAAGCTACACAGAAATCATGTATGACGGAAATGTTCTCCTTAAAATTATATAAAAAATATCCAACGACAGCATATGTCTATCTTTTATGATTGACGAATAATAACACGTGTAACTCCCGATAGCTTAGCAGTTCGAAGCTTTCTGATTGTATTTGTCTACTCTTACATTTATAAAACTCTCAGTCGTCCCTAATTAACATTAATAAAAGTTAAATTTTTTAACTATTCCATAAAAAAGAAGCATAGAAATCGGTATAGAAACACCAAAGTTATACATGAAATACGCTAATAATAAGCCATCGCGCGTGAATACTGACTCATGCATGCTACAAGGATTATTTCTGTATAAGGTCGCGAACGCACAGGCAGGTGGCTAGCTGGGCGCCTAGAGGCTAGCGAGTAGCTTCGGAAAACGGCTTACGACAGCTTGCAATATCCTTTAATTATAATGTCGAGGGGAAGATGGTTATAATTTCGCTTTACACCAAACGAGTAATATTATAAATGTGAAAGTTTGGTTGTTTGTTACTCAATCACGCCAGAACGGCTTAACGGATCTTAAAGAAATTTAGAACAAAGATAGATTATAGTCTGGAAAAGCACATAAGCTACTTTTCATCCCGGGAATATGTTCCCTAGGGATCACGCGGGCGAAGCCGCTGGCAGAAGCTAGTTCTGAATATATTTACATAATTTATAAGTACTAAATTACATAATTAATTAGCGTCGATTATTTTCCGAGAAACTAGTAGATACTTGCGTAGCCAGCTGTATGGTGCCTTTGCTCCATCAGGTTGCCAACTGAAAACCAGCGCTGGGTGTCTGACGCCCAGCATATGCTGGTAACCCTTTCGGCACGGGCACGCTCAGCACAATTTTACTATACCATTCTTTTTTTATTTTATATGTTTGTTACTCTTTTTTTATTATGTGTGTTTTTGCTGTTCTGTTGTGTCTGTGTCGAATAAATGTTTTCTTTCTTTCTTAACCATGTTGGTGTCAGCTCTCAGTCTAATAAAATGCAGCTGAGTACTCGTTTACATGGAGCGACTGCCAATCAGCGGCTCTAAAAAGGCCACTTTAGTAGAACCATAATATTAACCAATAGCTGATACCCGCGGCTTTACCAGCTAGACAAATTATTAACTAAAACCTTCCTCGAGAACCACTCTATCCATTGGTGAAAACAGCATGAAAATCGGTGCAGTAGTTTTTGAGTTTATCGCGAACAGGCAGACAGACGCGGCGGAGGTCTTTGTTTTATAATATGTGTGATACAACACTTGGCCTCATCTAGTTTTAAATGACCGAAAAATATTGACGTGTAAAAGTGTTATTTACAACCTACTTAAAAATAAATATCAATAACGATTCGTCAAAATTTTCATTTTTATCGCTAAATCCATGTCCAATAAGGTCCAAAGTTGATTGGGAAACTTTGACAGTAATGGGTAGCTTGATGTGCTAGCTGATTTTGCTTAGCGGCTTTTTTAGACTCGCTGAACTCCAAAACACAGTTTCTTGGTATCACGATAGCCCTTGGCAAGACTGGTGACAATTTTCTGGTTTCTGACTACCCGTAACAACAGTTATAAAGCCCGGTTTCCACCGCGAGCAGAAAGGACCCATTAATGACTTCGTTATATATTCAGAACAAAAATTTAATATTCAGAACAATTTCAGTCACAAATAAATGTTGAACTGACTTTCATAAGATGAATAGATTTCATGATACTTCAGGTGGTGGATGATAAAGAGCATTTATGTACGCAGTTTGCGCTTGCGAGTTTAACGAAGTCATTAATGGGTCCGTTCCGCTCGCGGTGGAAACCGGGCTTAAAGATCTGCAAACTTGTAACTACTCCAATATTGACAAAAGGCAGACGACATCATTTGCAATGCGGACGCATAATTTATTCATAATCGACTTTCTTTAGTATGCAATACACATAACAAATAAACTGGCCAAGTGCGAGTCGGACTCGCGTGCAAAGGGTTCTGTATCGATTTCATTCTTTCAACATGTTATTTTAACACTAAAGACTTCCAATAAGTTTCCTGTTATGTTTAGGTTAAATTTTATCTGAAATTTCTTCGAAATTTTAGGCTCAATCGTTTCGGAGATAACAGGGGGGGGGGAATAGAAAAATATTTGGTCAAATTTCTTGAGTAACTTCAAAACCATTTACTTTAAAATTATGAATAAATATAAAAAATTAAAAGTATTAAAACCCTCACAGTTAGCCCTGTCATTTGATACGTCACACAATGCAGTACGAAAAATATTTAGTCACGTACGCATCCATGTTTCGGTCACAAGTCCATAAGTATTTACAAATATGGTCCAGTAGATCCGGAGAAAACTGGCTGTGACAGACAGATCGACAGACAGACACCCGAGTGATCCGTTAAAAGTTTCCGTTTTTTGTTTGGAACCCCAAAAAGGAAATTTATTTATAAACAGACTTATTCTAGTACCTCTGCCATCCAAAGTAAAGTTTGCAAGTTTGGAGGTAAGAGGTATAAGAAATCTTTGAAATCTTATATGGTTCAAGTTAGTTAGGAGCGGCTCAGCTATATCTATATTATCTATATTATTAATATTATAAAGAGGTAGCATTTGCTTGTAAGTTTGTATATAGGGGGTAATCTCAGGAACTACTGGTCCGATTTGAAAAATTCTTTCAGTATAAGTTAGCCCATTTATCCAGGAAGGTTATAGGCTATATATCATCACGCTAAGACTAAAAGGAGCCGAGCATTATTGGAAAATGTAACGCAGACGAAGTTGCGTGGGTCAGCTAGTGACACATATATACACTCACCAGCATGTGTTCCGAGCTCTGCACTGGCTGGAAGCCCACGAAGGAGATCTGCATGGACAGGATGGTGCCGACGCAGTACAGCGTGCTATACGCCACGTACACTCGCGCTGAGAAGCGGCCCAGTAGCATGAGAGCTAGCACGTGGAGCGGGATCAGGTTGATTAGAAACACGTAGCCACCCCATGATGACACCTGTGGGAGATTGCAGCAGATAAGACGAGGCTTTTTAACTTAAAAAATAAAATGCATCATATTAAATTGCACGGCATTTTAAAACTTATCCGGCCTTGCTATTCTAGTGATACAACGTTTATTTTTAATGTTATACGGACATTTCTTGCATATTTCTTAAAGTCGGTGTTATCGAGTAATTACTTTTGTTCGAGTCTGAGCCTTATCGGAGAATTTCGAATGCGGTCTACGAAAAGCATTCATAGTAAATGTTCTGTGCCCATTTTCACTGACACTAGGAGACACCAAAAGAAAAGCCTTGTAAGAACCTATGCACACAGCGTATTTTTAACGCGCCGACTACGCACGACCAAAAAGCAGTACTGCCTACATCTGAATTGCGTTTAAAGCGCGTTAACGCGCGTCATCTGCACGTCGTCGTCGCGTTATAAAAACACCGTGTGCAAAGGCCCTAAAAACGTGCTGTTGTATTTTTAACCATTTTGTAGGATAGTCGTCAACAACAGATTTGACAAAAGGCTTGTGTCCTGAAAAAATCTAATTAGTCCGTCAGTTAGATTATCAAAAAATATTTGACCTGTGTTTTTTCTTTTGTTACGGGAATCAAAATTGACGAAGTTACGACGCTTTTAAAATTCTCAATACGTCACACCTTTGCATAATTTTTAGCGAGTCGTGACGTCACGAGCCCCCACTCCCGAGTTTTAATGCGTTTTATCTTTGTCAATATTCATTGATTTACAAAAAAAAAAAATACGTGTCCATTAATTTTCAATACTCTAACTGACGGATTAAATGGTTTTGCAATTTGTGGATGATGGAATCTAGCCTATTGATTTTTATTGACTTTCTGAAAAAGCAAGGCCTCCCATAACAGAAAAGTATTTGTATGACAGAGCAAAAACCACAGACATATAAATAGTAGCAGACCAAACATTAATACGTAGATATATTTTTTTATATGGTATGATTCTTTATCCTTTTTTTTCTAAGTGACTTTTCATAAGCGTGTCTCGTTCTGTCACGTGTTGTCACACTGACTCATACATAGACAAAATTTGACGCGTAGCTTGTTTAACCCGCGCCGCCATATTGATAAGCTACATACGTTCTGTTTCAATCGTGTTAAAATTAATAAAATATTACTTGTTTGGGACATAAAATACACAAGGACGGTAAAATAAAATGGTAAAGTGCTGTGCGTATCGCTGTGACAGTGCTAGCTACCACAAAACACCTGGATTGACCTATCATCGGTAAGTTTTGGGAAATCTTAGTGCTTTCTTTACTGAATTCAAATGTTTCGATACTGTTTATTCGTTTTTTACATACAGTTTTTAACAAAGATGCGATTTGTACCTAAAACTAAAGAAATAAACCATAACAAGGACAAAATAGTCAGAAAGTGGCATCAAGTGACAGCTCAAGTACCTGTTCAATTAGTCAGGGACGAATTCGGCAACAAAGGCGAAACTAGTTAATTGCATTTGTTGTATGTAAAATATTTATTTCCATTGAATTATCAAATAAAGCCTCAGTTTAATGTCTGATTTTTTATTCTTTTTTGGTGATACAATTTCAAAATACCTGTAGTAGTTTCAGTGTATGTACACATGTCATGCTATTATAAAAAATAAATTATAAAATCAATGTTATGTTACCCAGTGTCTGTGTTATGGAGAACATAGGCATATGTATAAATACAGTATAGGCTACTCACATAACGATGAATTTTCATTCAGCAGGCAATAAATGAGCATACTAATATTTTTCCAGGTTTCCTAAGGATGAAAGTTTACGGAATGCCTGGATTAAAAACCTGAAACTCCAGGATTGGCAACCAAGACCTTCAAGTGTACTTTGCTCAAAGCATTTTGAGAATCATTTGATCGAACAACATTACGTCCCGGAGCAATTCCTACACTGTTTAACGAATTTACTCCATATGTAAGCATTATGAGAGTGTAAGATAGAAGAGTGTCCGTGGAGTTTCTCCATAGAGATCTACGCTTTGGAACGTGCAAATAGCTTAAAATTTTTGGACAGACCGACCTTGACAATTAAAAAGTGCCTGTAAATGGTTTAATTGAAATAAATGCTTGAATTTTGAATTACATTACTTTTATTTCACAAATCCTGATTTATTCCTAAACTAGCTTTCAGACATACTAATACCTTGACTCTCGGTTCTACAAAACTGGGCATGCGGGTTAATAACTGCAGTGCCGGTTCTTCTAGCTGATACTGACATACGTCAACGGTTTGTAAACACCGTCAAAAGGTGAAGAGTGGACTGCTGCCCATCGTCCTCTTAAAATATTCCCTTAGTCGCCTTTAACAATAACCACGGGAATAGAGGGTGGTTCTATTCGTTAAGACTTTTGATAAGTAATCTATATTTAATTTACCCAGAAAATATCGATTTTCACGGATTTTCAGAAAGTATAGGTATGGATTGTTTCATTATCGTTAGATAATACCGGCAACCGGTCCTAATTCGGCCCTGTAATGACAACATTCCCTATGTGTGCGTAATGGCTACGCAAATTTTAGCGAATGTTTGGTCTGCTACTATTTATATGTCTGTGGCAAAAACCAAAAAATCCAATTCAAACTCATTGGTGTGAAGCTGTCATCGGAATATTCTGTGATTGACTTTTAAGATTTCCGATCATAGTTCAGAAATCTTTATTATGCAAGCATAATATAGGTGAAGCCAATCAATAGTTATCAAACAATAACAATGGCTAAAACGAATCAGTACTAATCTATAATCTTGTTTTACACTAACAGATTTAATAACAATAATAGATAAAGATTTAAATGACGAAAACTGATTTGCCTAAGAATATTACTTTGAAATACAATCAGTTCGAATAATTTCTTCTATACTAAAAAGGTTTAGGTAGTTCCAAACAATTTTGATTTGTCTTTATGATCTGTTTGTATTTAAAAACTCAGTTTAAAAATAAAAGGACTCCAAAAACCAAATGTAAATACGATAACGAAATCAATTGAACCATTCCTTTTGGCAGTAGTTTATTTGTCTATTAAGTGTTTGTGTAAAAAGTTACATCAAGATTGTTTAGACCTTTTACAATCTAAGAAGTCCGATTTGATAGCTAAGTAGAGAAGGACAGAAGATGGCTTTACTCCTAAGTGCGAAAGAGATTTATTTTATATCTCTTTCAAACTTACTAGTAAAGCAATGTTGCATCCTGATGTCAAATAAGACTATAGATTATTTCGAGTTTACCTTTATATTTTTTGTCACTGATGAAATTACCTGTTGAAGTGTTAAATTAGGTTTTCAACTTTGTACTAGGTTAGCCTTTGTTAAATCATTCAGAATGTATTAATGTACTGGAGGAGTAAAAGCGGCAGAGGGTGCCAGATTGTTGGTTGGGCCAGCATACTGAATAGGGAATATGCATGCGATTTTTAATTTGCAAAATGAAATACTTATAAGCTCTAGTAAACAAGCATGAAATTATTTTTTTAATACCTTCATCAGCGATGAAGTTATAAAGCTTCAAAGATTACAATTAGAAAGAGAAGTCCGATATGAACTTTGACGTCAAATTCCATGACGCCTATACAGCTGCCATAAAACAGCGTTTCCGCGAGAGGGACAGACGTATTTGTTTAAAATAGTTATATCGCCTTTATTTTTCGAACAATTTTGATTCTATTTTCACTGTTAGTATTATATTTTCAGATAGAATGTGTAGATAATAAATATTTTTTTCATGCATATTCCCTATTGCCGGATTAGTGAGACAACTGTACACACATACCGATCTTAATCATATCTCTCCCTCCTTATTTCTTCGCCATATTCGGGTAAAAGTTACTCACCATGTAGAAATAAGCGAGCGCCGTCATAGTAGCCCACAGGATCGTCCCAGTGTTGACAGCTTTAATCCAGAAGTAGTAAGTGAGCAGCATGCAGAAGATGGCTATGCCTTCGTTATCGTAGCTGCCGGCGACTGAACGACTGATGTAGCCGGGCACGATGGCGATCATGGCCGCGGCCACCAGACCTGCACCTTCATCCTGTGAAAGTTAAGAGGGCATTGGTCATCTTCAACATCATATCAGCCGAAAGTCATCCAATGCTGGACATAGGCCTCCTCCAAGTGTCGACACGTGCGTCTCGCATCCATCGGCTACCCGCGACTCTCACCAGGTCAACGGTCCACCTTGTGAGAGTTTTCTGTTTCTAAAGGATATAAATAACGAGAATACTACGTTAATTCAGGATGTTTTCAGACTATACTATAGTTTACGCCAAATAAACGTGGAATAAAGTACATTGACCGTTCCCTAATATCTCTTCGTAGATACTAGAACAATCAATTAAGAACTTTTTTTCATTACTAGAGAACGTAAAGGATCACGACAGAAGTCGATTCAGGACACCTTTATGTCATTATTTCTGATTTTGATCTTAAGAAAGTCAATAAATGTATGTGGGTCATTGTACTTTATTCCACGTTTATCTGGCGTAAACTATAGCTGATGCTAGCAGCTCTGCCCGCTTGACAAATTTGACACTAAAACATTCCTCGAGATCACTCTATCCATTGGTGAAAACAGTATGAAAATCGGTGCAGTAGTTTTTGATTTTATCGCGAACAGACAGACACACGCGGCGGAGGACTTTGTTTTATAATATTTAGTGATAGGGATTTAATAAGATCAGCTTAATTAAGATAGTTTTACTTTGCTACCATAGCCATGTTTATTCAGGTTGTGTTTTGATAAAGATAATAAGACCAGCTTAGTTCTGACATCATCATATTTATTTTGGTTTGTGTTGCCTCATAATTATGTACAGTTTTTATGCTGCCCGGCAGACGTCTTTCTGTCAGCGACGGTCGTCGCTGAAAACCAGCGCTGGGGCTCTGTTTCGCACACGAGTCCCAGCATAATGCTGAGCGATGACCGTTTTACGTAAAGGTGACGCATATCCCAGTTTTTTTGTTATTTTTAGTGTAGTGTTTGATTTCTATGCGTCATGCTTGGCGTAAATAAACTATTTTTCTTTCTTTCTTTCTATCATGAATAGTTACAATAAATCTAGTATTATAACTGTGTGAGTTGAGTATACTAAATAAATAAATAAATAAATAAATAAAAGTATTTATTTCATAAATCAAGAACACATTGCACTGCATACACAAATTATCAATTTTTACATTTTTCACATTTAAGCACAACTATGTAGACTCTACCCCTTAAACTAGGTCTAGCCTGTATCTTAAGGGATAGGGTTCAGCCATTTAAGTAGGTACAGTAAACGATTGACATACTTTAACAAGTAAAACAGTGTCGATGTTACATATTAAACTAAAGGAAATGAGTAAGTTAGTGTGTTGTGTATGTGAGTGCGTGTAAAAGTGTTAGTATGTGTGCATGTGTGTGTCTGTGAGTGCGTGTAAAAGTGTTAGTATGTGTGCATGTGTGTGTCTGTGTGTGTCTGTGTGTATATGTGAGTCTGTGCACATGTGTGTGTCCGTGTGTCTGTGTGCGTGCATTACGAGTGTATTACGAGATGTGTGCTAGAAGGTCCTCCGTTGTTAGATAATCCTGTTGTAGTAGCCATTGAGTGATTTTTTGTTTTAGTGTGTGTCTGTTTAAATCAAGTATGTTAAGTATTTTGTGTAGTTTCTTATATATATAAGGGCCTGTAACGTAATATTGGCGTTTGGCGAATGTAGTTTTATGTGTTACGCCGGATGGGACATTTGTGCGTTTTTTTGGGTTTGAGCTGGGCATGATTCCATGAGTTCTGAGGACAGAGTGCAATATGAAAAGCTGTCGAACCGTTAAAACCTTACATTCATCATAAAGTTGTCCAGTTAAATTAGTTAAGTTATTGATTATACTGATAGCATATGAAAAGAAGTGTAGATAATTTTTGCATTATCCTATTTCAAAAGGATTTAATAGCATTCAACTGCTATAGCAATTTATAATCAAACTACAATTGTATCTTTTCTTTACCACAACACTAAAGTACTAACACTAGTTTTTATGTTTGTGTATACCAACCAATTTATGGGCTCTGTCTGAATTATTAGAATTTAATTTTTATAAAGAGGTAACATTTGTTTGTAAGTTTGTAGGGGGTAATCACTCAAGAACTACTGGTCCGATTTGAAAAATTCTTTCAGTATTAGATAGCCCATGTATCGAGGAAGGATATAGGTAGGGAATGCAATCCGGATTCTTCGAAATTCGAAAATAACTAAAAAATCCGGATTTTCTGGACTTTTTAAAATCCGGTTTTTAAGACTCAAATCCGGTTTTTTCGAATTTCAGTCAAAACAGACTTCAACAGACTATATTTGTATTTATCCACAAAGATTTATTGTAAGTAATTGGTAGATCGGTATACCTTAACTAATGCGCAAATCCGAACAAAATTTGAATTGGTAGGATTAGGTATATGTTTAACGTTTGCGCGAATTTGGAGCGAAATCCGTGATTGATTCAGTTTACGCTCATATACGACAAAAAAAAAACAAGCAGCGCGCCCCACCCCACGCCGCGCAGTCGGCCAGCAAGTTTTATAGAAAGTGGTTGTCTTGGATTGTGTTTCGTTTATTGGGTGATTGGGTGCGATCCATCGCCACTCAGTTTTAAAGAAAAGCTCAATCTTCAACTTTCTCTTGCAAGTGTTGGAATTGATCATCAGCACCAGTCAACGAGTGTGGTCAATGCAACTGATTTGCCTTCAATGATTCACGTTGAAATGACGTTATTTGAAAACGGTGGAGGTCGTGGAGAAATACTAAAAAGATCTCTGAACTGGTTGCTTTCTATACCGCCGACCAGTGTTGAGCCCGAAAGAGCTTTTCAATCAACTTTATACAGCTCCAGCACCCTCATGAGCCATGTTTGTGGCACCGAGTCATAGGCCTTCTTATAATCTATCCAGCATGTCGACAGATCCCTTCGGGAACGACGAACCTGTTGGCTAATGGCAATGTCAATGAGGAGCAGCTCCTTAGTACCGCGGAACCCGTTCCTACATCCATTTTGAGAGGCAGACATAATTGAATTACTATCAATATGATGAGTAATCTCTGCTCTTAAAATGGATGTAAGACTGGAATTGAAATGCCAAGCGGGCGTGCGATCTTTTGAACCATTTTATCCAAAAATTGTGCAGCCCGTCCGGCCCTGGCGATTTCCAGTTAGGCAACGGACGAAACGCACAGGCAACATCTTGGGGGCTGATGGTAATTGCCCCCATACCTAACCCAACCTAAGCATAATGCTGACGCTTGAACCTTTTGCTTCCGGTATTATAGTTTTGTGTATGTACTAATACTACTAAATGTAATAATGGAGATAATAAACGTTATTCTATTCTATTATTTTTCTACTGCTGGCATATTCTGTAATAAAATAAGATCGCGCCTAAACGATGAGATACTTGACGCGTTTATGTTTTTAAGATCTCGTTGTCTAAAAAACAGTGATTAAAATTCGTATTACTGTTACAATAAATATGACTGATTAGATAGTTATAAAGTTAACTGATTGAGTACCTAATTATTTTCTTATTTGTATTGTATGTGTAACATTTGTAACTGACTAACGTTAAAAGTTAGTTTTTTTAGACTGATTTTTATCAGGAAAGATGAGTGATATGTACCTGTTTATATTAGTTGATTTATTTAGTTCTGTGAATTGAGCAAATAAATGCTGATTTTAAATAATTTATACTACTTTTAGTTTAATTAAATTACCTTAAATTAAAAACTTCGAAAACTTCGAAAAATCCGGATAATCCGGATTTGTATCAGACGAGAATTCTTAAAATCCGGATTTTAAAAATATCCGGATTTTGCATTCCCTAGATATAGGCTACATATTATCATCACGCTAAAACTAAAAGCAGCAGAGCATTAATGGAAAATGTGACGCAGACAAAGTTGCGTGGGTCAGCTAGTAATTTATAAAAAAAAAAATTTACAAAAAAAATACAACCAACTTCACACTAGTGGTACCCCACTTTCTTTCACTAGTGGTACCCCACACATAACGACACCATTGCAAATTCGCAGAAAAGCAAAGTACGCAATTTCGATTACTTGGATGACATAAAACTATCATCTAAGTAGACAAATTCCAGCTATTTCGATTTAAAATCCAAAGTTCGTAACAGATTTTCATAAAATTTTAATGGGACCAATCTGCAAGTATATCCTATCAGATAAAACAAGAATTTTTTAAATCGGTTCATAATTGTCGGAGTTATGAGGTAACAAACATAAATAAAAATAAAAAAAACATCCAACCGAATTGATAACCTCCTCCTTTTTGGGAAGTCGGTTAAAAAAGCAAATAAATAAATTTCTAATTATTTTGATATACCTTCAATTCCTTAGTCAGCAAATAAGTCACAATAGTAGTGAGTGAAGAGAAGAATGGGGCGAGGAAGACGCACACATTCCTGATGTCTATGGTTATGTTCAGGAACTGCATCACATTGTACAGGGTGGCCGATGTCACCATCAAACCAGGGTAGATGGTACCTGTGGTGCAATAACATACATTATAGGGCGCAGAAAGTAGGCAAAGTAATAACAGAAGGAAACACCAGTTAGAACATGGTATACACAATAGTTAATTTTTTTTTCAGCCTTGTCATTCACAAAATCTCTTCATTCAACCAGTATTTTACTGTAAAAGTCTTTCTGTCTTTATGATACAAATGAAATAATGGTTTCTATAATATTGATGGAGCGTCATCATTAACTTTTTTTTTACCTTCAACAGGCACCTGGACTTTTGGGGAAAAGACCAGTCCAGTTTACCTCACTAAAACCTCCCCGGTGAACATCATCAGCAAATGGATGGGGCTCGGTATCCTTTAAAAAATCACTGCAGAGACCCCTCTGTGCAATGCCCATTACGGCACATCCCTGGGGACCGTAAATGGGTCTCCCCAAAGCCCCAGGAGTCAGCTTCCATTCTAACTGGTTACACAACTTAACCAACCACTTACAAGAGTACAGCAGCAGTAGAACTCAAATATAAAACCTGACCAAAGTTCTGGACTAAGTTCTAACACAGTTTGTGGCTGAACATTTTAGGTATCTTCCAAAGAGCTGAACTACATTATTCTTTTATCATAATTGCTTTACTGCCTTGTAGGACAATTTTATTTTATTTATTATATATTCATTTTTCTTAACCTACTTATATATATTATTATATACTTTGTTACACTACTCATATCAATACAGGAAAAACATTTATAAAAACAAGTGTACAATGGGCGGTCTTATTGCACAGGGCAATCTCTTACAGACCTTTGGATGGATTGAACGAAAGAAGTTAGATTGCAACCCACTGACCCCACACCTTATTGCCATGGGGGCAGCCAAAAGCTACAGGTAAAACTAGAGAATGGAATCCGCTATGAACCTTAGACTTGTGGTTTTAAAAGTATTTGATTAAAATATGCATGATTTAAAACCTGTCAGTAGAATTTAATTTAAATACTTACCACCAATGATACGTCCCAGTGGATACCATGCTCTGTCATCAAACCAGTTGTGGAAGTTATAGAACCCTTCCTCAGTGAGGTATCTGGTGGTTCTGTAGTTGAAGTAGGGGTCAAACTCGTGGATGACGCTCTCGAAACGTAACACTGAGAATAGACGCGTTCCGAAGGCTGGAAAAAAGGATTTCATGTTAGGTTTTTTGGAGTAATAAATATGAATAAGATTAAAATTTTACAATGATCATTAAAAATTGCTAGAAACCGATTGGCGCTGCAGCTGACGTCCTGATGCCGGCTATCCTCGTTATGAGGTATCTTTACAGGCCCGAAGCGATGCTTAGCGTTATCTTATAATTACAAACAGATGAAAATTATATTTTTGATAAAGACAACACGTTAACGTTTGTGTTTTTCTATAACCAGGCACATTTTATCGCCATTGCTTATCACAATATGACCACGTAAGTCATAACAAAAATCGAACTAATTCATGTTTTATCGAAGGACACGCTATGATATCGTTCTAATATAAGTTTACATGTTATTAACTTTCAAAAATACTCACATAATATTGCTGCCATTGATAGAACAGCTAATTTTATAAATGTTAGCTGTTTGTCAGACGAGAGCTGCGGGAGCCTCGTCTTGGCTTGCACCTCCACCGTCATTTTGGGTTTGTGATATTTCTTTTGATTGTATTTATTCTCATAAATAACGCTGTAGATTTAATTAGTTTTAGATAATATAATTGTTTCGCCGGCAACCTATCCCTCTTCGTTTTTCGGCGACGCGGATTGACAGATCATGAGCGGCGTGGCATTATTTGTTACCATATCAAAAATCAAATAAAAAAAGTTGGTATTCAGTAAAAATGGAAAATTATTATTCATGTTAAATAAAACAAAATAAACATGCATTGGTATTAAAACTTATATACGTTTTCATTTTATTTGTTTCATGATAAAACATAAAAACAACACCCAAAAGGTAGTTTTGGAACTCATCTCTGTCAAAGCAACTGTGCTGTCACAAACTGTCAATCGTAAGAACTAGGGATGGGAACTGATTCATTCCTATTAAAAACGTCGATAAAATAATAATGTGTCGTCTTAGTATTCGAAATAATATAATGTTGTTACAAATTTTAATGACTGAGATGACATCTAAAGCCAATCAAGCAATAAAAAGTAGATGTAGAGGTCTCCTGGAAATATTTAATTAATTGTTCTTTAAGCATTGTACATTACTAGTCACTTGCCTCGGCTTTTATCACAGGTTATATCCACAAATTAATTTTGAACAATTTTCATCTAGATTAACTATTCAATAATAATAAAATTGTGAGATGAATTTTCCAGAAATGAAGATTCATTGGATTGGTTCTCGAGATCATTTTATAATAAGTTCTTTAAGTTTTGCATAGCCCATTTATCGAAGAAAACTATAGGCTGCACCAAAAAAAGTGACACAGTTACATTATAGTAACAGAACACCGAATTTTGAATCCATTTAGATTTGTCAAAGTTTCAAACATGCCTTCATCAACTTAAAAAAGAGGTACAGAAACACAGAGCTATAGATAAATTTAATAAATAGCTAAGAACACCAATGAAGTCACCTTTCAAACAGAAAAAAGCGGCTCTACCTTTGGGTACTACGATGGCACAGACATTCAGAGGACAGTAAACTCGTCTGTACATTTTGCTTCAGATACAAAGTCGATGTTGTCTGTACAGAGTCAGAGCATGGGCACTGGTAGGATTATTTTCAGGAGGGTGCATCTTTAGACATTTATTTATACAGGCTTTGAAAAACTTTGTCGAGTAAAGACAATAAATGTAGCAGCATAAGAGCGACCGAAGGGAGTTTTAAAATTTGAGCTTCAAGTAATAGGCTAGTTTCCATCATCCACAAATTGCAAAACTATTTAGTCCGTCAGTTAAGGTATTGAAAAATAATGGACACGTATTTTTTGTTTTTGTAAATCAATGTATAATAACGAAGATAAAACGCATCAAAACTCGGGAGTGAGAGCTCGTGACGTCACAACCCGCTAAAAAATATGGCATGGCGTGACGTGTTGAGAATTTTAAGAGCGTCGTAACTTCGTCTATTTTGGTTCCCGAAAGAAAAGAAAAAATACGGGTCAAACATTTTTTGATAATCTAACTGACGGACTAATTAGATTTTTTCAGGACACAAGCCCATTAGGTAGGTTAGTTATAATTTATTTTTACACATTGGTATGATTATTTTAAAGTATTTTATATTTTATTGAAAGCCATGAGCGTGCTATAAAGTCGGTACTAGTTTTGAGATACAGACAAAGTAGATATTATCGATGTAACAAGCTGCCTCGTAGCAGACATCCCTATGAAAGGCTAATGACAGGGATCATAGGGAAATCGGTTATTGACGAGACATCTTTAGCATTATTTATGTTTTGTCTCTTTTCCGTCAAAGAAATGCATGTAAAGCTATCTCGCCTCGCCTTGCCAGTAAGTTAGCCAGATAATTGCCTCGGTGATATTAAACGTCATTCCTTCCCATTCAAATGATTCAAATAAAGAGATCTTTCTTTTCTTGTCGTTCCCTAGAAATAGTTTCGGTCAGTGCCCGTTTCTTCCGAAACCACGTAGATAATAAAAAACTGTGCAAATACCTGTTGATAAAATCAAAAAATTTACAAACACCCTTATTTTTAATTCAGTTCCAGTTCAAAGTTAATTATTGTGTGAAAGAAGACGAGATAAATCTGTTCACAAGTTCCGTCTATGACTAATACCTCGGAAGGAAGAACGTCTTAGATATGAACCGTACGAAAAATTAAATAGTGGTGTGAAAGTATTTGGCACTTTATTTTTATGTGATGTCTGACGGAGATCCATCTCTCGAAGAAGACGTACCGAAACCTCTGCTTGAAAGGGTAGAGGAAAATGTGTTCACTCCGAAGATAGCGACTCCTATCTACACGGGAGGTGTGAAGCTGCACCACAAGAGATCTGACGCCGGGGAGACCGAGTCCTTTCTGACAGACGCACAAAGAAATGAGCTTGCGTTCCAACAACTTTTCCAGGATGGAGATGGAGCATTCCACCAGGTAATGAATTAAAAATAGTTGGTTTTTAACTTCTAGGCTGTATAGTGTAAAGGTTCTTGTCAGAGACTTTGAAAACCTTTAGGCCATGAACTCATGTCTCATGAATCATTTTTTTCTTTCTTACTAATGTGTGGGTTGTATTGCTATATAAATACTTTAGCAAAAATCTTATTGCTTTAATACTTTCATGTTTACAAACTATTAACTGATTCAAGGTAATGTAAGTTAAGTGCCTGCCTGTGTTGTGGAACATTTGTTTTTTATTTTAAAATGAGCCATTAAAGAAAGTCAAAGGTCAACCTGTAGACTAAAATCTGTTTATCAATTAAATTTAGGTGCAAAATTTGCTGTTGCATGACTATTTAATTTAGAAACTGCTTCAAAAGTAGATTTGAAGATGTAATAAATTTTAAAAGTTATGATATTGGCTATTATTACAATTACACATACTTAATTTATTTACTACAAAAATAACTTCTACATGCGTGTGTGATAAAAATAATGCTATTATATTTTTTATTATACATGACGATAACACATGAGTTCACTATCAATTATTAGGAAATAGATCTATAATATTAATAATAGCAGCATCCGTTGTATTGCTGCTTTAATGAAATAGCAGATAAGAACTTTTTAAATTGAAAAGTCATCAAGTCAAAAAATACAACCAAATACTTTCTTAGAATACTAATGTACTTAATACAAGTTTTCTTTAATTTTTAAATAACTATGAATCACTATTGCCTATTAGCAAATCATAAAAAAAACAAGGTTTAACCAGAGAAAACATTATTAGAATAGTTTTGTTATTATTTTACATTTCAATATTGTATTAACTTTTTCTCCCATTGAAGAAATTGATGCCCAATGCTGTAGCTTTCTATTTCAACAATAGTCTGAAATCTTTTTTCTACATGCCATCCAGCTGTGACAGTGAATATTGGCTACTTTATTAGCCACAGGGTGCCTGTCAAAATAAAGTAAATCTCCTGATGAACCACTTGTTGAGTTGTTTTGCTAGTAGTAAATCTTTATTAGTATTTTCTATTCAATTTTCCAAAAGGAGCTTAAAAATTAACTAGGTAATTTTTTAATAACAGCATGGTGTTAGGGCCCTGTCTGTACTGTGATTATTATTCGCGCGGAAATAAATCCGCACCGCATCATCGCGGAAATCACAGATTTTTTTCTGCGAGGTTTTTTTTTGCCGCCAGTACGTTATAGAATTTCGGAACAAAAACGCGCGGTTAAAAATCGCATTGCGACAGGGCCTAAAATATAGAGCTTAGGTAAATTATTTTAATGAAAAACAGCAAACCTATTTTGGTGACTGGAAATCAAGCGAATGTTGAATCAAGGTCAAAGCAGAAAAAAACTGTATTTTTAACTTTTTCCTTCTACTAGATCGCTGAAAACACAACTATTTTTACACTTGTGATAAAAAAAGTGTGTTTTCAGATAATATGTGTTGAAATAATGCTAAGTCAACACCTAATCATAAATGCAGCTAGTTGTTTAAACTAATTAGCTCATTATTACTCATAATTCCTCATTAACACTGTCATTACTATAGTTTCCTTAAGGATTGTAAAGCAGTTTAGTAGTCTAAATAGTTTTTTAGGTAGGTACCTACTATATAGGTAATATTCTAAACACACACTACATATGTGTATTATATTTTTAGAGCAGGTAACCTACATGAATAAACATCAAATAATTTCGAATTAGGTAGATAATGTGACTGTAGTTTCCTCCCTGAAATCATTATTTATTTACAATTATTATTATTATTTACAGTCAGTAATCATACTTAATTATAGAATACTCAAAGTTCTAAAGCACAACTGGGGGGCTACTCTCTAAGCCCGAATTCCGTAGTTTCGGGCTTAGTTTCGGGCGTATTCTACTCCGTATCACCTAACCACTAAGAATTAATGACAATGCGATTTGACAGTTACTGTTAAATCGTGTTGTCTTTCATTCTTAGTTCAGGTTCTTAGTCTGTAGGAGATATGGAGTAGAATACGCAACTAAGCCCGAAACTACGGACTTCGGGCTTAGAGCGTAGCCCCCCAGATGTGCTTTAGAATTTTGAGTATTCTATAATTAACTATGATTACTGACTGTAAATAATAATTTTAATTGTAAATAAATAATGATTTCAGGGAGGAAACTATATAATAAGCAAATTAATGTTGAATGAAATCAATATTTATATAAAAACTTTTACAATTTTAAGTAAGTAACCATAATAATCAGTAAGATAAGTGGAAATTCAAAGAGCTCAATGGTTTTGCTCTTAAGTTTCCACCTTCCTCAACAATGTTTTAATTAGGTACTTCTATTCAAAGTTGCATTTATTCTCATCATTGTCATCTTCCTCCTTTTTTGAAAATGGTTAATAATGTACCAAATATAGGTGCAAAATAAAGTTTTCCTCGACCTCGTTAGTTACTCAAACACGACATCTATTAACCGCTTGAGGAATTTAAGAGACTATAGTATTCAAAAAAAATTTTGGAGTAAATATACTGAAGGGACTGTAGTACCCTTTGACGTCAGATCGCGACCCGTCTCACATTATGTCCATTTCTGTCTAACACCCGGTATTTTAATCATTTTTCTCGTTTCCGAACGAATCTTTAAAATAACTACACAATAATATGGGTCTGTTACAGTTTCCCTCGTATTGTGTGTCAATGTTAATTTATTATCTAGTTTATAGGTACAGTATGTCTACGACATATATGCAATAATTGAAACCACAAGTAACACTTGTCCACAGAAGTATAAATAAATTGTTATAAATTTAAAAAAAACGTAAATGAAAAAAATTAAGTTTTCAAACAAAATAAATATGAAAATAAATTTAGTAAAAGTAAATCACCCTATTTAGAAAACGTACCTTGACCTCGACTGACCTCGAGAAGTGCGGCAACAATGCTCGCGCGGCGGCGTTTTGATTTATCTTATCTTTGCCAATTGCGATGAAATTCACTATGGTTATTTTTCACCCGTTCTTTTTTACTTCGTGATAAGTTGATTACTGAACTAATCTAAATAAATTCTGTCATAGCACAAGATGGATTAAAACTTAAATTTTCTCATGTTCAAAATGTCCACCACGTTTTTGAATGCACAAGTGACATCGCCGAACAATGTTGTCCCGAACCTTGCCCAACAAATTTCGACCAGGATCCGAGTGTTTATTTCACCGTAAAAAACAAGTACGTAGGTATGTACAAATAAAATTAAAAACACAATTTACACACACTAAGGTCAAGTACCTACTCAGTGTCTATTTCACTGTAAGAAAATAATTAAACTAATACATACAAGTAAATAACAAAAATCACGTAAAACAATGCGTGTACTTAAGTACCTATCAAATCTTTGCACACACGCTATCCCGGAAGACTCGCGGTGAACTGACAAAACTTACATCCGTACTGGCAGAAAATAAAAGTCATAGGTAAATAGGGTAAACAATGTAATAATTATCTTTTATCGATACTTTTCTACAATTACTTATCTAATAAAGACTTAATACGCAATCAAGGCATTACAATACTAGTACTATTTTTAATAACCGTATTTAACAGTGAAGTGATAGTTAAATTTATTGGACTTTTAAAATAAATTTTAATTTTTGTACGTTTCGACTTACGAAACTACCGTAGGTACTACCTAGATAGTGAGTAATGTAGAAAACGGGTGAGTACGTTTTTTTAATAGGATGTTTCTTCCTAAAATGTAAACATTATTACATTATTTTTTATCTCTAAATCCTCTCAATTATAATTTTTAATCAGAATAGGTAGGTAGGTACATAGTGGTGCTATAATAATTCTAAACTAACCGTGTCCTTTAAAATTATAACATCTTTTTTGCTAACCGATCATTATTCTCTTCAAAAGACAATGAGAGAAAGCTGATAATATTGTCGATAACTGTGTCCAACCCTACGCGTCGAGCGCGCGCGCAACCCGCTCCCCGCGCCCCTCCTCGCCAAAAGCCGAAGGCCTTTGAAAAAGCCGACACACGCGTGCCGCGTCCTTCTGTACTAAGCCGACAAACGAACCGCACCGCGCCAGCGTGGCAACGTTGCTTTTCAATGTTCAAGGATTCAAGTTCATTGTACTATTAACCTACTGTTGCAATTCTACAGAGTGTTCAAATTTGCTTTAAATTAAAACTCGACTTTTTGACAAAACTACTGGACCGATTTCGTTACTTTTTTGTATAGCGTTATCAAATACCATAACTAGTATGTGGTTTCAAGGATTGCATATATGTCGTAGACATACGGTATACTGTAGGCAAAGTTCAAAAAAGTTCTGCTTCATAACTAAAATGTTATGAAAAGTTCAGGCATGAGTGTTAAGTGATATCGGTAGATACTTATCTTAGAAGTCAGGCTAAGTTCAGATAAACGCGAGATTTTACCGCTAAACGTGCGTTTTTACCGCTAAACGTGCGTTTAATTATGCTAATTATCAGAACGCGCGTTTATCCGTAAAATTGCCGTTCTTCGAACATTATGTATATCATTGGCTAAGTTCAGATAAACGCGCGATTTTACCACGCGCCTTTTGGTCATTAATATAGCCGTCTTCCGAAAAACGCACTATTGAGCGATATTTTTCGATCAAAGAGGGGTAAGGATCGATTGCGCATATAATATAGGTACCGTGACAGGTGAGGTCCTGCAATAACGAAATCAGAATGCTATTTCAATTTTGCTTTAGCCAGAACAAAAAAAAAATTATTGCCGTTCCTTTGACACTTTAGATGCCTTTTTCGCGGACGTTAATTTGTTATCACTATGTATGAAGTCGATCTCTTAATCCAAATTTTATGACAAAAGTGTCTCATTTGTGGCGCATAACAAGTATGTAAAATACTTACGTTTTTAAGTTCGTTACATTTGCCACGCTAATCTCAATGGTGTTTAGCTAATAAAGATAAGTGCTGTTAGTTACCACTCATTACTTTACTATAAGGGCTCTCACACACCGTCATACGACCGCGCGATTATTCAGTGTCATAAATTGACGCGTGAATTATTTAGCCCTACCTTATTTCTTCCCTTGGGAGTCGTAAAAGACGAGGAAAGGGATAACTGCATTACAGAAGTGTGAGTATCCACTTGAGTGTTATCTAATGTGTAACACAAATACCGAGCACAATGATAAGTACATGACATAATATTTAAATGTTATCGGTTAAGTGGCTAATTTCTTTATAGGTATATAAAGATAGGGTTCGGGCCATTGATTTATTTACGAAAAAAGATTAAAGCTCATCTAATTCCTTTTCATACATTTTATTCTAACTTGAACAGGATAATGATGAATCTGAGCCGTTATAAATGGTGACAGTCACTTATTTGGTTCCCCAATTTGCGTGGGAAGAGATGGGGTACAGGCGAGGTCACTGACTATCTGATAGATAAAGCATTTCAATAAACTAGATTTGTTAGAGTTTCCGTTAGATAATGCATATTGTACACACGTGTTTGTTTCGAGATCGTCTGACTAATTCGACTGACTAACGCTTCCGCTGCGTCAAAAGTTAATGGCCTATAACCTGGACGGAATGGCAAAGGATTTAATTTTTTTACGTCCTGGACCTTATCTAGTCAGAATACGACATAAATGCCAATGTTATAAATTGATTCCCTGGCATGGAAAAGGAATTCTTAGCACGACATTGGAGAGCCTTAAGGGATCTAAGCGGCTAGTGTGCGCTGACCGGTGTCAAAATCCTCTGCCATTTCCTCCCGGGGTGCGTAGGCAAATAGTCGGGAGATCCCGAAAGGCACATACATGTGAAATTTGAGAAAATACGTAATATCACCAATGTTAAATTCAAAATTCGCTGGTGGAAAATATACTCACTTTAACACCCGCGTTCTAACTTTTTCTTCTGACAATTGAACTTAAGTTTCCTTGCGCCAAAGTTTTGGCTGCAATCCCAATGTTATGTAAAGAATGCATAGCCAGCGAAGTTTTCAGACAAGTCGTCGGCGCGGAGTCGCGTGTGTGCGCTGTACCTTCGTGTATTTGCGTGCCGATTACCGACATTTACTCACATTTAGCTTCCAACAGTTCTAAACAGCAGTCAATACATTTTTTTTTTTGGTTCAATATACACATTTGAATAATGCCGTACTGAGAACAGATACAAAAACGTGCATGTGATATAAGTGAGGTTTAAAATGAAACTTGATAGATAACTCGTATCTTTTACTAAAATTCTAAGATCGCTGATCAAACACAGATGATTCAGACTCAAGTCTGTCTTGAACAGTGAACGCAGCAAGGTCAGTGGCTACGTGTCCGTAATTTAAGACTTGCTGCAGTTTTTGTGAGCAAAACTATGATAATGAGCTGATTTAGTGAACTGTGTTAACAAATTCTGTGTAAAATTAGCAACTCCTATGTGTAAAAATTTAAGGTATGCGGGTGTTATCAAGAATTGTACTAATTTTCGTTATCTGTACTGAATCCTGTCGTTGAACCATCGTCTCTAATTCAACAATGAGTCTTACGTGTAGACAAAAGACTTCAATTTGCTTTGAGAATCATCTTGTCATTGTCGAGTGACTGATTCGTTTACTGTTTGGGCCAGACGGAGAGGGAGGCTCAGGAAGAGAACGGGGAGCTCCAGGCGATGTCGGTCCTCAGCACGTACCAGGACAATCTATCGCAGGACATGAACACCGACCGGTGAGTGAAACGTCTCACGACACAATGGTAATGAACCACGCGCTGACGTTTTGTGAGTCACCGTCGAGTTTGGCAGGTATTCCGTATTTGTTGTGACTAAAACAAACTTAGGCACTAGCGAACCGATTCGTTTTAGCCTTTTTGAAATTGGAAGAACTGAATGTGTTTTTCGGAATTTGAATTTATTCCTCTACTGTTCTGTTATGTAATTCTAGTTTACTCTATGATTCTAATTCTAGCCAATGATTCTCTTTGGATGTTGCTAACCAGTAACAACTGCTTAGAGGTGGATTTCATTGCTAAGGTCAAGAATACTCTTACTTTAGTTTAGGTGCTTATGATTCGTTTTACGTCCTTGTTTTCGGTTAAACGTGTTGATTTTCCTCATAAGCAGAAGCCATGAAAGTAAAGCCCATTGTTATTGCTGTTTTCGAATGTCGTAATTTGTTTTCCATGTCCCATTTAATATTAGGTAGGTATCAACTAATCTTTAGGGAAATATTATTTGGGCTTGTCATATAACTTCCTATTTTTATTTGAATTCCCTCAAGTTACATTGCCAGTCAACGTTGGCATTTTATTTTCATGGAAATCCCTTTTAATTTATTTGTACAAAATATGACATGACATTCATTTATCAATAATATTCAATGTTAAAAACGGCATGTTTTTTAAGTAATTTTCTTTCTTGAATTTTCCCTCGGGGAGATCTTGTTAGCTGTTTTTTCTATGGGTACTTTTCTAGCACATTTCAGATATTTTCAAGTCAAAAAGGTTGAAACAATCGGTCGATTATATTAGATATAGTTACGTTATGTAGGTACACCACTTAGGTAACTATTTAAAATAGCATGAACACGAACTTTAATAGACACGTTACACTAATACATAATACCAATGGTAAGAGTTAATAAATTAAAACCGCAGTTATTAATTATTTTAATAATTTATATAATGTTAGTAACCAATTTATGAAAGGAAAGCTGGTAGATTTTAATTAATTGTGTAGCGGTTTAGATAACAAAGCAGCACTGCAGCACTCGTAATTCTCAAATGTTTTTAATATTCTGAACTAACAAAATATTCTGTCGTTATAAGCAAAAGGGCGCATCTGACACACAAGAGAGAAATAAAGTTCTGAAATTTTGAATAATAGTTCGGCGAAATTAAACTTTCAAATATGTAGATAAAATTATATTACTAAATGATTTTGGACAAGTAAATAAGTAACTCAATTTTGCTAACTAAGGCAACTCTTTACACCGCTTTTTTTGGACGACAGTATTGTAGTTTAATAAATAAAAATTGCAAAACAGCAACCGTAGAGCAGACGAATTTTACAAACTTCCGAATTGTGAAAAATGTCTGCTTTGCGGATTTTTTACGCGTTTTATTTAGCGATTGCAGGTGCAACTGATGAGAAAGATCTAATCAGATTTAGAAATTTGTTTTAAGTACAACAGTGCTTCAATTAGTTGTCACACAACATTACGCGTGTAATCCCCGAAGGTTGCGGCGATTTGAACACGTATGACAGTCCGAATATCTACTCGGACAGTTGCTCACCGGACACAACAAGCATCCGGTCGGAGGATCCTCCCTTTTTAATGGAGATTTGCGGGACTTTACTCTCTGTACCAAATACAAATAAAAGGGGAAAAAATAGGGGCATAAAACACCAATTTCGCCAGTTATGTTTAGGTGTCAAATGATAAGTCTTATTACACCAGAACTCATACTTAATCAATCAAAAGTTCGAAAATTCGAAGACCAACACTAAAATCGCGAAAGAAAATCGACTGCTCCATACATTAATGTGCCCATAACTCGACAAAATTTACTGAATAGCTGATTTTTCTTTCAAATCCCATAGTAAAAGTTGTTCATAATGGTGAGTACAATTACCGCTTAAGAGGTATTGCGATTATACTGTTACTCGTTGTATGTCATAACAGTCTTCCGTCCGGTCCGGTCCTTCATCAGACCTTTTTAGCCAGAACTGGCAGCATACAAACCACTTATTATTTTTCACCTTGACGTTGACTGCAAAAAAAAAACATCAGCAAGTGTGAACTTTGCAAATGCTTAGTAGGTACCTACGTATGTACGGTTTGCCTATGTGTGCTAAATGCTTACGTCACTGTTCTGTGATTTTGTGTGCTTGTGTGTCGTTGAACTTCCTGTTTGAATTATGTATCAAGTCTATATTTTTAGTAAGTAATAATATATGTAATATGTTTAGTCTATGATCTATTTTGTGTTATATTCAAATAGTGTTGATAATTAAATGAATACCTAGGCTGTCAGAACTGTACATTGGGCAGTCTATATGTATAATAACACTTCATTATTTTTCACATTAACGACTTACCTTATTTTAATGGGCGATAGGTAACTACAATAACGCGCGTCAACGCGCGATGACGTGGTTTTTTCGGGACAATCAGTTAGAACTAGAACTAAGCCTTATTTTCATTAAGTGCATGTCTTTAATTTTAAGACTCGTTGGCTTGTTTTAATATCACAGGTGATGGTCAATAAATGTTTGAAATGTAAAGTCAATATACTTTCATACTTTTCTGTGTAGGTATATTTATTCCATCGTTTCTACAAGTGCTTACAATACAACGGATAACAAAAGTTTCTATTTAGGATCGTATTTATTTACGATTATTTATGATAACGAGTATTGGATGGGAATGGCGCGTGAAACAGGTACATAGAAAGGTTTAGGAGAGGCTTACACCGCGGAGACTAAAAATAAATAAAGTTTAATTTAATTATACATTTTATACTATTAAAACCTCTGTATATGTATGTATGTATTTATGCAAAAAATTCTAGTTGAAAATAAAGACTATTTTTATTTTATTTATTATTTACGATGGCGGCACGTCGACTGTAAACCGTGATTCCGGGGAAGTAGCCCGCTTTGATATCGGTCACTCGTTCCTTATGTAATTCCAGGGAAACGTGATCGATAATGATATCGTCGTCGTAATCGCTCTCCGACTTTTGTTTCCGTTTTGTTCATTACTTTGAGTGGGCCACAGAGCCCTTGCTTATTTTACAAGAGGGAATAACGAAATTTCTTTTCAGTTTTCGTAATTCATCAACTCGTCTAACATGCTCGTCTACGGCTCATTCAGGACGAGTGACACAAAATCAAAATAAATAATATTAGTATTACATTCTGCAACTTGTCCCACGTTAGTATCAAAATAAGAAAAGGTACAATTAGTAGCAAAAGTGTTAGTGTGGAAATAAAAAAAAGAGAATTTGTAAAAAAATATTTAGTTTACATACATCATTTTACTATTCAATAGGATAAACATTGATATGTCCAAATGGGGTAAAAAGGGGAAGCGAAGAACTCATCGAGCATCGAAAAAATTCGTCCACATAGCTGACAATGGGATACGTACCCAAAATAAATTCAGTAATTCAGTCGATCGACTCAATTTACACGAAACCAGTGCTCACCTGAAGGCAAGACTTTCTTTACAAAGGTTCAAGGTTCTTATTTCAAATAAACTAAACCTCGGCAGAGTGCCAATAAAATCATAATATTCGTAACATAAACAAACACTAGTAGCTATTCAGAACTTCCTATTTGAAACTAATAGGACAACAGTGGCGAAGGGTCCATACAACTCGATTCCTATCGGCTTCCCTTTCGAAATATGGCAAATACTAGTATCAAATTATATTGTTTTAAATCATCATTTAAACAAATAACTATTTACGAAGTTACATTGCAGGTATATTTGCTTATAAAAGTAACAATCAAAGAAATAAAATCAGTGCCTAGAATAAGCCGGCCGCTCGAACAGGAATTCAGTACATATAATTCATAGTCTCTTGTAGCGATCGTGACCTTGAGGCCACAATATAACACTGCTAGATTTAGGCAGTTAGCAAGCCGTTAATCATCGAGTTACGATCAGGACAGAGATAGGAAATGTGTACGCCAGAACGAGATGGAATGATACTGAAGTTGTAAATTGAATTTGTTCGGATAGTAATATTTGAATGACAGTCATGACAGATCCACAACAGATTTCTTTCGCGCGAATTTAAGTGTCATGTTTATTGTTATCATTGTTCATTTTCATTTGATTTGATATATTCGTGTCATGATTTAGAATCTTATAGCATTATTCGTGTATTATTGTTGAAATTGAGTTATTTGTGTAAACTAGTGATAGTTTTGCGTAGTGAAAACATGCTTAGTGGCGTTGTATAGTTTGGTGATCGGCTATTTAGATAGGTATTTAGGTAAGTAAGGAGTAAGATAGTTTTTTTAGTTTATAGTTTTATTAGAAAGAAGTTATTTAAGTAAGTAATGATTTTGTTGTTATTAAGTTCGATAGCATGGCGGCATTAGTGAACGTAGAATGCTGTCTGACAGATTATTTGTTGACTGAGGAAACATCCTTTTCAAAGTTGAGTTTTGGAAATAAAAAAACATGTAATTCAGATAGGCCGTGCTCGCCCTGACATGATTATAAATTATAAACGACGCGATGGTTTTTTCAAACATTTTAACAGTTCTTTGTACGACAAATACCCGTGGCTTACGGGAAGTTATAATTAAATTATACGAAGTTGTTTATCTTTGCATGATTTCGGAAATCGTAGGATAGAAACATTTTTTGCTAATACGTATGAAGTTCATAATAGAAAAGTAGATCGGAATAGAAGTTTAATGAAACGGTTCAACGACACAGTAATTTTGCTAGGTAAACAAGAATTAGCTTTTCGCGGCCACCACGAAAATCCGATAACCGCGGTAACTATATCGAAACGTTGTTATATTTAAGCAAGTATGATACTGTAATCAATTCGCATTTGGAACAATGTTCCTTAACACAATCCCACATTCTCTGGCCTTTCGAGTGATAGGTATACAAAATGATATAATACAAAGTATCGCATTCGTTTTACGCGACCAAATTAAATTTGAAATAAATAAAGCTCAGTTTGTATCGGTCATGAATAGTCATGATTGACGAAACAGGGCCACAGCTGGAATTTACGCATCACACTTGAGCAAGGTAAGCATTTTTTGGTCCGGCTTCCCCTTTAAGAAAATTCACCCTTCGCCACTGTAGGACAACATAAAATCTAGGGTTTATTTAATAGAATACAATCGTTCATGTGTTCAAGTTGCCACGATCAATAAAGGAAGTACTTATGAGTTATTCTGCGTCAAACAGTGGCAAAGTGCACAAGTAAATAATGATGACACAGATGTTTCTCCTATGGACGTCCTGGCAGCCATTATTAGATTCTAATTGAGTGACGTCATGAATAACCCACAGCTTTGTTCGGCTACTGACAATTGAATTGTGATTCTACTAATAATAATTTACATAAATGTGTTCACTTTCTTGTATGAAATCTAAGAAATATTGCAACATAGTGGACGCATCAACCCGCAACTAATAATGAATTGAATCGCATAAGTATTAACATTTTAACTAAAGTACCTAATGCCTCACTGGCCCAGCAATATGTCCCCAAGTGTAGAATAATTTCAGGGACAATGGTAGTGAAGCGTCGACGCGTGCTGCCGAGGACTGTGTGTGTGGGGAACCCGCCACAAACGTTGGCCCAAATGGCAATGGCAAACCTCCAGCCAACCATTGCTCGTGAGTAATTTGGTCAAACATTTGATCAAACGATTTGTCTGCCGAACTTAGGCCTTAAATTGTCGAAACTTCACACAGTAGTTTAATATTATTATCTATGTTTTTTATTGTATTGTATTGTGTGGTGTGGGTAACGCATGGGTTTGGCTAACAAATAACGTTTGGCATGTTGTTAATTTTTATTCAAGGGTGTATTATTTGATCTCAGTCAGATTTTATTGAAGCAATTGATTCACTTTTGTTTGAGTTTTAAATATGTGACTGACTCATTGAGAAAAACTCATCAGTATCACCTATATGTTCTAATCAGGGTTCACAGTTAGCATTAATCACGTGTTTAACACTGAGGAAGGAAACACGGACGATTTATTCCCTAGTTAAACATAATGTTACTCATCCTTGATCAGAAAAGATAGACGTAAGAGTATATAAATAATTGTGATGCATAAATGTTTATTGCTAACCGCAAGTCATTTTGTTTGAGACAATGACACAAAGTTGACATAAAGTTTTGATTGGTCATTTGGAAACATTGAGTCAGTGTCATTATTTTCCCACGTAGTAATTAGTAGGCTGATAGAATCAATTGGGTAAAGACACTATAGTTTTAGTGCCCCTTGATTCTTTGGTTTGGAATCATTTTAAAAGGTTTATTTTGATAAGATATGTCAGTTCAGTTCTATTTTAGCCATCAAGGGTCCTGATTGGATTGAAATGAGATTTTTGTCTCACTTTACCAGAAGCAGGGTAATGTTTTTAGAAGGCTCAGCAGTTTGAATTGAACTAAAAAGGCTACTTTATCTATTGAATCATCTTAGGATCATAATGTAACCTACAATTCGTATAGTTCATTTGCCTAGCCTTTTCCCAACTACATTGGGGTCGGCTTCCAGTCAAACAGTATTCAGCTGAATACCAGTATTTTTTGTGGAGCGGGCTGCCTACCAGACCTCCTGAACCCATTAACTGGGTAACACCGGCACGGTACTTCTTAAGACTGGAGTCAGATTGACTGGCATCTGACAATTCGTAAGGAATGCCAAAGATCTACAAATGACAGCCAAGACCAACGGCTTAACGTGCTTTCTGAGGCACGGAGGAAACTCAATGTTAAGATGGTCACCCATCCACAGACTAACCTTGGCAACCGTTGCTTAACTCGAAGATCGACCCGTGCGGCTGTTATAATTTAGTCACGAGATCTTCAGTTACTCACTTGTCTGACAGGTTTTTATCACGAATCTCTTACAAAACCATCAGCAATATGAATTGCGTGATATGAATTGTATGCAGGTAATATTATGATCCTAATAAGATTCTACTAAAGTGGCTTTTAGACCTGCTGTCCGCTCTCGCGGAACATTTAACGCGTCTGGGACACTCCCAACGCCACTAAAGTACTACGTGGCCTCGAAACATCTCAAAATTGCACAGTTAGGGTCATTCACGGCACCTATTTTTCATAGACACAAACCAGGACTCAAAGCCTGGAACTCACTAGCACCTATGAATCATACTTAAGCAAAGACAATATTCTAATTTCAAATTTCCGAATAAACAGGATAGTGATGGGGGGCATCCTAAACAACCCCTCCCTCACATTTAACGATGGCGTGCGGTCCATAGACTATGTGTTAGTCTGGGAGAAGTTCAAAGAAGATGCCGCCACGAGGGAAGCCTACGAGCAGCGGAAGATCTTCGAACAGAATCTCGAGATGGAAGGGCTGCAGTTGGAAAGGGAAGCGCCGGAGAACTTGTTTGGACTGAATTTTGTTAAGGTAAGAGTTCACCGCGGCCTTCGAAGGCAAAGGGCATTAGGAGGAACATGGTTGGGTTTTAATCAGTAACAGTCGGAGACTCCCTTCCGCTACGCCCAGCGGAAGGAGTCATTTGATGGTTTCCGATCGATAAAAATAAGTTTTGCTGCTGTTTTTCTCATATATCCTTAGGAATAGCTAACATTCTGTCGTTTTGTAACCTCTTCACGTCTTTAACGAATTTGAATGTAATTTTGCAGGGGTAACAGATTTCCTGGAATAGGATGTAGGATACTTTACATTCAGGAAGTTTGGTCTCTAATTCTCTTGGTATAGTTTTGATTACGCACGAAAATCCGCTAGCAGAAGCTTATAATAAATACAGATAAAATGCTATAGGTATTTTGAATTTCCTTAGAACATTAAACTGTACCAGTTTAAAATTCACCAGTGAATTCTAAATGGTGGAAAATCGATTTTTGAAGAAAAAGTCGTTTGAGTTTAATCGGAGCTACTTTTCTGTTAATCGTTTAGCCTATATTGTTGCGAGATCATAAAGACAGATCGTTCAGTCATAATACATTAGCTGCTAGCGGTGAAGTAATAAAAGGCGCTTTAATAGATTTGCTAACAATTAAATAGTAGTTTCATGTGTTTCAGCAATTTACTTATCAATTTGCTACAAATACACCTGGCTTTTTTTACACTTATTTTCGTTGGATCCCAGTTTTAGATCCCATTTTTACGATAGCTGTTGCTGCCGAAACAAAGGTAGGCTGTCAAAAGGCTTGTCATGACTTTTGATTCCCGATAATTTTTGTGTTTCTGCTCCATTCATGACACTGCATTTGGTGTCCAAGCAATCCGGATCCGAAGAAAAAATCGGTTTATAGTCCTCTCGCTATGTCTCTGTCTCCGAATGGATAAAAAATCGCTATCCGCCTCTATTTGTTTCCTCAATTTGTCCTTTTGACACGCAATGGATTTGTATACGATTTCCTCTTATGGAAAGAGTGATAAACAACGAAGCTAACCACTAGGCCAATTTATATTATTAGGCTGGTTATTTTTCTTTTTACTCGGCACCTTTTAGCCCTAGCGTGATGTTGCCTATAGCCAACTTGCGACGAAACACAAACAAGCTTCAATTTTCGACACCACAAAAACAAAATAAACGTACCTCAATCCCGACTCAAAATCCGCTCAACCAGCTCTTTAGTAATGTCCATTAAAAATTATAACAAACTGGCAAATCTATACTATATTATAAAGCAGAAGAGTTTGTTTGTTTGTTTGTTTGTTTGGTTGAACGCGCTAATCTCAGGAATTACTGGTCCGATTTGAAAAATTCTTTCAGTGTTAGATAGCCCATTTATCTAAGAAGGCTATAGACTATATATTATCACGCTAAGACCAATAGGAGCGGAGCAGTAATGAAAAATGTTACGCAGACGACGTTGCACGGGTCAGCTAGTGATATTAGAAAAGTAAACAAAACAAATTGAATGTAGTATTAATAAATTGAAACAATTTCTAGAATCCAAGTCATGTTACTCAGTTAAGGAGTTTTTTTATATATTTATGTGGATGCAATAAAGTATTGAGTATCGAGCCTTCCTGAAGACTAGTAAGTGCAAAAAGATTTTTTCAAATCCGACTGGCTGTTCCAGAGACTAGCACATTCAAACATACAAAAAAACTCTTTACTTTATTATTAGTATACTAGCTGACCCGCGCAACTTCGTCTGCGTCACATTTTCCATTACTGCTCCGCTCCTATTTGTCTTAGCGTGATGATATAAAGCCTATAACCTTCCTCGATAAATGGGCTATCTAACACTGAAAGAATTTTTCTAATCGGACCAGTAGTTCCTGAGATTAGCGCGTTCAACCAAACAAACAAACAAACAAACTCTTCTGCTTTATAATATTAGTATAGATAGAGAATACGAACCGATTATTATTTATCATTAATTTTGATCAGACTGATAATTTGTGTACAGTAAAGTAGTTTTTAGTAGGTAGTAGTTTTAGATTTCTTTGTATTCTCTTTCCAGATCCACGCACCAGTGTCTGTTCTCAGAGACTACAGCGAGATCCTCAAACTAAGGATGCCAATGAAGGTAACTATGACCCCCACTTCTTCCACTAAACAACTAATGACCCCTCTACGGCGCAGAACTCGTGTTATGGCTTTAAATGGTTCTAGAACAAGGGCTTCGCTTCAGGTAGAAGTGTTTTCTTGTCTTACGAATGAATGTTGTTCTTAGTTCAGTGATTTGTTCGTAAATAAATTAGTCGAACCTAAAACGTCTCGATACAAAACGAGTTCTAAGTTTAGTACAAGCTGTGAGCGTAGGACTAGTTACTGTAGTTGCAATTTTATCTTGATCTACTTAAAGTCCTTTATACAAAACTGAGGGCCACTTTCTAATCCCGAAGTCCGTAGTTTCGGGCTTAGTTACGGGCGTATTTTACTCCGTATCACCTACGGACCTACGATTATTTACAAACCCGAACTAAGAATTATTGACACCACGATTTATCAATCATTCTTAGTGGTTAGGTGATACGGCATAGAATACGCCCGCAACTAAGTCCGAAACTGTAGACTTCGGGCTTAGAAAGTAGCCCCCCTGATTTTATATGACTGTTGGAATAAAGTTCTAATCACAATAATTGGGTCGAAGGTTTGAACTAGAATTTGTTGTGTAACAAACAAGTTCATAGCCGAGTGCAGGCAGCAGCAACCTTTCGTAGCTAGCGAAATGTCACCTGCCGCTATTTCATAGATAAGTCAACTTCAAAGCGAGACTTACTACGTTCAGTCCAATGACACTAAACGTCTTATTAACGTAAACGTTCGAAGCCGCAGGCAGCAGCAGCAAGCGACGCGTCGCCGTGCCACTGTGTGTGAGGCCTTAGTGTGAGTTTGCTTATGTCAAAGTGTATAGAAAAAAAAAGTTTATCCGTTATTCTCATCAGGCGACGCTTATTCAATTTTAATACAAATTGGCATTTACGCGAACGGTCGAGAAGATTAAAAAACTCACATTAAGCCCTCAGAAGTGGCATGGTGACGCGTCGCTTGCTGCTGCTGCCTGTGGCTTCGAACTTTTACGTTAATAAGACGTTTAGTGTCTTTGCACTGAACGTAAGTTTTTTTTTTTTTTTTTTTTTATACAAAACGGGGAAACTCTTGGCCCAAATCTCACCTGATGGAAAGTGATGATTAGGCCGAAGATGGAAGCGAGTTTCACCCGGAATCCTCTTACACAGAGGAACTGGCTATCATACCTCTAACTGCCGGAACACAACAATGCTGTTAACATTGTTGTTATGGCGACAGACTTAGACATGATGGTGGTAGCTTGCCAGGCGGACTTAGAAGAAGTCCTACCACCAACCAAACCGAGCAAAAAAATTTGCCCCCGCTGGGAATCGAACCCGGGACCTCTGGGTCTGAATCAGGTGGTATAACCACTAGACCACGGAGGCGGTTAGTGTCACCTGTTTAGCACCACCCAGGGACCACGTGTAGGGATTCGCTGAAGG
The DNA here is from genome assembly GCA_963859965.1 of Ceramica pisi. Taxonomy (NCBI): domain Eukaryota; kingdom Metazoa; phylum Arthropoda; class Insecta; order Lepidoptera; family Noctuidae; genus Ceramica; species Ceramica pisi. The sequence continues at coordinate 6,032,159 of OY982530.1, forward strand.
GTATTCTCCTACGGACGCGGGTGACTCGGCCCCCAAGTAAGTCTCGCTTTGAAGTTGACTTTTCGTAATTGCTGCGTAAATACTTATGATACTTCGTCGGGCGTGAAGGCATTCTAAGCCAATGTGTCTGCTTTTTTGGTTTCATTCTAAATACGTAAAAGTAAAAAAAATTGCAGTGAAAACTTCTTTAGCGGCGTTGAGCACTTTTCTTGGGATGGGTATAAAATGTTAAACTCGCATCAGGAGACGTGACCTGATCGAAAATTCGTAAGACAGATGATTCAAAAATGCACAGCGTTAATGTTCAAGTTTTGACTTCTGCCCGCACTCCCGGAGTGCAACCAGTTTTTTTAAAACATAAAAGCTTTCAAAGAACAGCATTCAGCAGTAAGTTGTTAATGATAATATTTTCGATGTTACGGGTTTATATAGATGAAATATTTATAAAAAAAATTATATGACAGTCATATATACATTACATTATATTCAATGGTTTCATCGTGTGTTTTAGATATGTTTAGAGTGCAACACTAGTTGAAAGTCTTAACAAATGCATTAGTTGTGTTGTATCTGATGTCGATATTAGATGTTTGTCGATGTTGTTGGCACAGCACTATTAATATACATTGTATGTTCATTGAATATTACTGTGAATAGGCATTGAAACAGGCTTTTCGATTTCAGAATAGAAAACCTTATTTAGATAGTTTTAATGGTTGCAAAAAAAAACCGGTGTCATACGGTCACTAATAAATATTCAGGTGACTAAAGACCAGACGAGCCAATGAAAATTTGAACTCACAACTGCAACTCAGACAATATTTCAAGAATTGCAAATCAAATGACAAAAATGAAATGAAATCTAATTGCAATGCAAATTGAACTATATGTTACAGATTTAAGGTGCAACATTTTAACAAAACCTATACATGTGCTTTCCTTAATAAAGTTGCAATAGAAACTGAGCCTTACTTAACACAGTTAAGATCCAAATTTTGTTTGGCCAGTCTACACATTGGCAAAATTTAGGTGAAATGCAAATTGAACCATGTGTTACAGAATTAGGGTGCAAATTCAAACTAAACCTATACACCCCTGCATTCCTAAATGAAGTTGTGATAGAAACTGGATCTTATTCAATACTTATAAGGTCCAAATTCTATCCAGAGTCTACACGCTCGCAGTCCGCTTGAATGTTCTGTACTAAAGCACAGTGTTGCAGCACAGTGTTATAACTGCATCACGTCATGTGTTATAGGAATGCAGTAAGATAAGGAACTCTGGTCGGGCGAATCCGATACTGAATGCAGCATTGTATATGTCTAAGGTATGCATCAGGTATGAGCATGGCTTTGCTAACTTGGCGCTTGGCTGGGCTCCGTTGGTGTTGAATGTTATGTTGTATCGATGGTGTTTTAAGCAGAGTATGACTTGTCAAACTCGGTTCGTTACGTCTGTGACGGAACTGTCAAGACGCCATTTTGAATATTGCTGTTTGACAGGTGAAATAGGTCCTAATTTTGAGAGAGTATGTAGGTATTACAGTATACAGTAGTAAAGATACCACCTTGATGCTATAGAAGATTGATTAATATTAAATTTCTTTCTACTTAGGTAGTTTTTTCGAACTATATAGTTGTCTTTTTCATCGTACTTTTAATGATCATTCTATTATCAATTAGTTCGTTTTTGCTGCCAAACGATCAAGTAAAATGTTGTTTACATTGGGTATACTTGAATTAGAAATTCTACTCTATGTCATACACGACGAAGTTCATAGGTATCCCAACTTACTTAAAATACACAATGCTGTAGTAGATTTTTGACTTGGTGGCGATGGCTCGAAATGATGTCGAATTATAAATTTAACTTTACCCATACTATGTAGTACCTTGTTTGTTTAATAATTTTGCCGTCACAAGGAAAAAAGACGTATCTGCACAAAACGAAGTAACCAATTTTCGACACTAAGGCCGTACCCTGAGCAAATAACCTTGAGCATTTTTTCCCTACATAACAGCGCAAGAGATACAATAGCGAATACGCTCAGAATGTTGAATAAAATCGTTATAAAATCTAATTTTGGTCATTTGAAAAAAATACTTCTACCAAAATGTTCATAATTAAATTGCCTATCCATTAGTGTAAGTATAAAATCAAAATAATCGTTAGTTTTCGAGAAGATGCATGTTTTCAGTATTTTTTTCTCATTTCTGTGGGTTCGTTGTGAGGAGATTACTTAAACATTATACTTAGTAATAAAAAATAAAATCTACCATTTTGAAGCCAAGTAAAAATTAGTAGAAATTTAATGTATTTTTCATTAGTTGACATTTCTTTTGGATAAAGAGTAGATAGCTCCAAAAAACTGCACAAAAAACGGCTAGCGCTGCGTTTTGCTCGGGGACGCGCCTTAAGAAAACACTTTAAGGTCGGAAATCGCTTACTTCGTTTGGTGTCAATACGTCCTTTTTTCTTATGACGACAGATCCAATATCGTTTTCAAATAAATGGGTGATTGGAAACCCATCTTATTATTATCATATACATTCATTTAAACGTTAATATTTCTAAGGTGTTTTTTATAAAACTGGCTTCTTCAAGCTTTTTCCTTTTCTCTTGTCCAATGTAATGTGAACTTTATTGTTTGTTGGTTACGGTGCAATGTGGCTTTCATTAAAAGTTTTATGATGTAATATTGTGACTAACTTGATGTTTGGGGAAACTCGATGTCTCACTTAACTTAACATGTTCCTACTAATTGTGCACTTAAATGTCACCGAAAGTTTTCTTCGTGTTTGTAAATTATGGTGTCTCATTTGGCGTATTTAATATATACCTTATCTCTACGCAGTTAAAGTTTATTTTGTATTAGCATAAATACGCCGAGTGAACTGCCGCTGTAACAATTGTGGATGTAACTCGACAGTACTGGATTATGGTAGATGCCAGTCTACATAGTTTCATTTTACAGGTAGTAATGATATTTGTATTTATTGTAAAATAGATACGTCAATAACACCTACGCCACACCACTAGAATGTGCAGACGACAAAATAGTTGAGTATGTGGATGTTAAATAATACAACAATTTTTACTTAAATTCTTGTCTTAGTAGGTTACAGACACATAAAACATACAATTAAATTTCGGCGTGGAGCCGCATCCATCTCCGCAACATCGGGAAATCCCATGGATCTGTGAATACACTGAGAAGACTGTTGGTGCTGCCGCGAACATGAGAACAAACGCCTAATTACCTTTAAAGGTTTATTGTTCACATCATTATGAACAAGTTTTACTACGGGACCAACTCTTAAATCCCGAAAAAAAAAAAAAAAAACTTGACTGTCTCATACATTTCTCTTCGCAATATGTATTCAATTCACATTCAAGTTATTATTTTGCGATTTCAGTTTTGGCCCCATAGTAAAACTAGTGCACAATAATGAGTACAGTGACCCCTTAATAGATATTGCATTTACTCTTACACGTTATCGTTTTATCTACTCAGTTACACGTTGTATATATGGTATTTAGTTGTCTGCATACATAACTATTTTAATTTTGTTGAATGAGTACTTTGTATCAATCCAATCAGTAGGTAAAATATCGCTTAAATACACACAGTAGTGAGATGGGGCACTACATTTAATTATTCGATCGTCCATATTCATTACACAGTAACTAATATAGGTTAATCATTACACAAGTTAAAAGTAAATAAATACACCGTAATACCGCGCTAAGGCTGCTAATCATTGCTTCAAAAATAAATTATATTAAATCCATACTAAAAATAAAAAAAAATAACATCCTAGACTCATTGAACCCCAGGAACATAAGCCTTTTAAAAATAATGCATGAATTAAAATAAAGTTATAAACTTGCAACACTACATATGATATAATTCCGACATTTGAAAATTAATCAGACTAATACGAAACAAGAACTGAAAATCACACACAACCACATTTAAAGGTTGATCTACTCATAACAAGGCCTTGCTCGGAACGTGGACGCTATGTACTCCGCCTTAACTCTTTCACACTCGTTCGTGTCGCGGTGACACGAACGTGTGTACATGTGCTACATTTTGAGCTCCTGACGGACTACGCTTTCTTCCATGCCTCGGGCCTCGCCTCGGTTTTCGTTTGGGGTTACTCTCTAAGCCCGAAGTCCTTAGTTACGGGCGTTCTCTACTCCGTATTCACCTAACCACTAAGAGTGAATGACAATACGGTTTGACAGTTACTGTCAAATCGTGGTTTCATTCATTCTCAGTTTGGGTTCGGGACAGATCGTAAGTCCGTGGGTGGTAAGGTGATACGGAGAAAAAAACGCCTGTAAGTAAGGCCGAAACTACAGTCTTCGGGCTTAGAGAGTAGACCCCATGAAATATGTGGATAAACCTTATATCTTCAATTTAAATAACCTGTAAGCGTTTGTGAATCAGTTCTCAGCCCTGAAGGACGTGCACGAGAAGACCAACAGTCTCATAGAGCAGGTGGACGCCTGCTGGGACCGCTTCATGTCCAAGATCCGTGTCGACACCGACATGTTCCCCGAGAGGAAGCACCGACTCACCGCCATCTACTCTAAGGATAAGGAGTATTTGTAAGTAATAACATCGCATCGTCTCCTAGATTTTATTCAGGATGGACTTTACAGACGTGGCAGTTAGGGCAGGTACCCGTACCTTTGTTGTTGCTACAGTATAACGTTAACATTAGTGATATGTATAAGACGCCTACAACGGTCGACCGCCGACTACCCAAGATACGAGCATGTCTCAGTTTGGGAGTCGTTGTTTTAAAATAAAATGCTTCTGTTCATTTACTAAAATGGATGAAAATGTTTGTTTCTGGAAACGCTTGTGTACTTTTTGAGGAATAAATTATTTATTATTATATTATTATTATATATTATTATATTAGTTCCACTAGCGGCCAAGAGATGGCGCTAATCCAAAACTGCAATATACACAGCAGTGTTACAATTCTCTAACAAAAAAACTTTTTACAAAAAAATACAACCGACTTCCAAAAAAAAACACTACAAAGTAAAAAATAACTTTAATTTCGGAAGTCGGTGTCAAAATACAAAGAAACGAACAAAAACACCGATTTCCGAAATTAAAGTTATTTTTTACTTTGTAGTGTTTTTTTTTGGAAGTCGGTTGTATTTTTTTGTAAAAAGTTTTTTATTTTTCACTTTTTAGTGGTGCCCCCCACCTACCACACCACTGCCAAATCGCAGAAAAGCAAAATACGCAATTTCGATTATCAAAGAATCATCTAAATAGTCAAATTCCAGCTATTTCGATTTAAAATCCAAAGTTCGTAACCGATTTCGATATAATTTAAATGGGACCAATCTGCAAGCATATCCTTTCAGATGAAACAAAAATTTTTCAAATCGGTTCATAATTGTCGGAGTTTTGAGGTAACAAACAAAAAAAAAAAAAAAAAAAAAAAAAAAAAACATACAACCGAATTGATAACCTCCTCCTTTTTGGGAAGTCGGTTAAAAATAGACCTCGCCGATGAAAATTTTAACACATTTCACGTTTTATATGATGATGGTAAATACGGAACCCTCGGTGCGCGAGTCCGACTAGCTTTTGACCGTTTTTTTTAATCTTGAATCTAGTTAGCACTAAAAAGTTAATGACAATCTCCTAAGGACGTTTCACTGTAGTAACAACAGTAAGGGTACAGTCCCCAGCACATCAAGGTACCCGAAACTGACAAATTTTCCCAATCAACTTTGGACCTTATAACTTACTACGTAAAGTTGAAAATCGATTGAAGACATTTGACAGATTGTTGTAGCGTGATGTGCATGCGTCTGTACCTGCCCTTACTGCCTCATCTCAAAAGTCCACCATGTAGAGAATCGTGCCTAATTGACGACATGGTTGGCGCAGTGGTTGAGCGAGATTGACTTCTGCGTTGTGTGTCTAGGTCCGATACCCGCACGAAACAAATATGTTTGGCCTACAGGTAGTTTTTTCGGATCTGGCTGTTTAGTATGTGAGTTTGTGTGTTTGTAAACGCACTCACGATATAGGAGAAATTTCTAGTGGGCCAATGTTTATAAAAAAAAATATTCACAGTGTGACTGCGTTCGCTCGTAATAATCGGCCTGGCGCCTCACTCACAATTGGTACTCACTTGTTATTCCTTATTAGTTTCCATTATTGACAATTACTCTGTACGATTCCAATTGTATTCGAAATACTTAACGTATTAGTAGGCGCTCGGGAAAATCAATCACACCGGTATGAGTAACAAAGACAATAAATAAATAAATTCTTTATTACTACAAAAACAGTTTACAGAACAGTGAAACCCTGACTCTTGAGCTAGGTAGAGTACCTGTATTTCAGGAGCCAGTAACTTCTTCTATAGTAAGTTACAATTTAGCACGTAAAAAATTAATATTACCTATGATTTGATCAATTAAAAATATAAATTACAAGACGTTTACTTTAAAAACTAAGGTTAAAAACTGCAAATGAGATTAGAAAAATGATGTTGTCAAAAACAAAAATATTAAATAAAAAACTAACAGTAAAATTAAGATAGCAAAAATTAAAAAGTTTTTTTTTTTATACAAAACGGTGAAACTCTTGGCCTAAATCTCACCTGATGGAAAGTGATGATTAGGCCGAAGATGGAAGCGAGTTTCACCCGGAATCCTCTTACACAGAGGAAGATAGAGCTCTACTAACCTGAACTTTTCTAAAACTCGTGTCAACGTACGAGTGTCGTCATCATACGCGTCAGTGTAGTATTTTTTGACTGAGTTTAATTTTGGGCGTAATATAATTTAAATTGTCATCGATAGTTGTCGCTTTATCATTTAATTTTGTTAAAAATATAGTCTCAATATAAATGCTTAAAAAACGAACCAAAAATATAGGAGCATGTTATTTTGTTTGCATTGCTTTACGAAAGTTTTTAGTGTCTAAAATTTGTATAAAAAAAACTTTTTGCATTTACAAGGCCGTCAATCAATCAATTGGCCAAACATTGATTCCAGATTCGACACGACAGCGGAATGTTTCTGGACGCCTTCCGTTCGTTCGCGTATCGTTCAGTTCATTCTCGACCGGAAGAAGTTCTCCGAGGAGTCCCACGATGACTTCGCCTTTGGCATCACAAGACTGATATCTAATTGTACTTATAGCGCTGCCTATCCTTTACACGATGTAAGTATGAGTTTGTGAACCTAAGAGTTCACTTGCCAATGTGGCTGAGGGCGTGGATGGTTTTATGATGTCCAATGTTTATTTATTTTAATATGCGTTCTAATTCTTTATTAGTACATACTTTAAGTTACATAAATAAATAATAAATATATTGTTCACAAGAATAAACAATAAATTTATTATTTATTTATGTAACTAGCTAAATACTGGAACTCAGCTGGATCCAGTTTGACTGGAAGCCGTGTACGTGTTACATTTTCTGTTTGTGTTTCAGGGTGATCTCAAAACTCCTGGCTCCATGAGGCATTTACTTTACACTGAATGGGCGGCCGTCTCCAAATGTATCAAATACCAACCACTAGACTACGTTAAAGATTATTTCGGTGTTAAAATAGGTTCGTATTGCATGCTATACCATAGATATTTTAGGAATAGTAACGGTAAATAATAATCAGTTCTGTGAATGACAGACTTACTTTTTATACTTATTTTATATTGCCTCATTTGTTTTGCGTACCTACTTATTTATGCGGGATACCGCATGCCGATGTACATAGTAAGAATTAGTATAGAAGTAACCCTGTCCGGATGCTAGACGGTTATGTAACCGTCTAGTATCCGGACTGCAGTATTTTGCGGATTTAAAAAGGCCCCTTTAGCAGAATCAGAAAGCTAATCACGCTACCCGTCACGGTCAATTTTCCCAATCAACATTGAACCTAATGCGTAAGCGATAAAGATAAAAATTAAATTTGGCTGATTGTTGTTTGATTAAGAAAATGATTCTCCTAAAGTGGTATTTTAAGCCCCCCTGGTTTCCTTTCATTATCCTGATACTCAACACTGAAAGCCAAAAAGTTGGGATAAGACTAGGTATAAACTCAAGCATTTATTTCAATTAAACCACTTCTGAACTGTCAAGGTGGGTGGTGTCAAGGTCGGTCGATCCAAAAAGATGAAGTTATTTGCACGTTCGAAAGCGTAGATCTCCATGGAAAAGAACGTGCAAGAAACTCCACGGAGTCTTTTAAAAATAATAAATTATTACAAAGTTTTGTTTACTTCGGGTTTAAATTATACATACATGTGAGAACGATGTTGAAGACGATATATCGATGGGTATCGGTTTAAAGTTTACGTTGTTTATTTTCAGGTTTATACTTTGCATGGCTCGGCTTTTACACACATATGCTGATCCCTGCGTCAATAATAGGTTTAATATGTGTCATATACTCTGCTGCTACTGTATATAGCAACACACCTAGGTAAGTGCTAAAATGTCTTATGAATAATTTCAGCCATAATTTATTGTAAAATAATGTTCTTTGAACTTTAAAATGAATAAAAGTACTTAACTTTAGCCAATCCCTCCCTGAAATTGTTCTCATTTGCTTTTATGGAGCAACATAGTTTCCAAAGCATATTGAAATATTAAATGTTAGAAAAAACACTTTTTTTTGTAAATTTTCAGTGAAGACGTATGCAACTATAACTCGCCAGTGAAAATGTGTCCGCAATGCGACTACTTCTGCGACTTCTGGGACCTGAAAGCGACTTGTTTACAGTCACGAATAACATATCTCTTCGACAATCCTACTACCGTGTTCTTCGCAATTTTTATGAGCTTTTGGGGTGAGCACATAACAGATTTTTTTGATTAAAAATAGTTCGGTTTTGAAGAAAGTTCGCTTACAACCCTAATCTTTTCAAAGTTAGAGTGAACAGGCTACTCCTGGATAAGCTCGCTCCATTGTAGACTTTGTCTTCAGACTACTAGACTACACCTCAAATAAAAAAAATAGTTTAAATTAAGGAAAAAAAAATTATGGAGAGTGGTCTATGAACCATAGATATACTGTACTGGTATTTCTCTGGGGATGCCTGAACTATATCTAACGCGACGGTTTTGATGCCACTTTAAACAAGGGTATAGTTGAATATCCTCACAAAAATACCGCAACTTTATCGCTATTGGTTCAAACACCACTCCCTATACAAATTACGACTACGATTTCCTTACAAAATACCGCAACAGTATCGCTATTGGTTGATACACCACTACCTATACAAATTACGATCACGATTAGGATATCCTTACAAAAATACCGCAACAGTATCGGTATTGGTTCATACACCACTCCCTATACAAATTACGATTACGATATCCTCACAAAAATACCGCAACAGTAAGTATCGCCATTGGTGCATACACCGCTCCCCATCCAAATTATGAAAAAATACCGCAACGATATCGTTCGTCGTTCATAAACCACTTTTGATAATTAAAAACCAAGACCTGCTCTAGTCGGGTAGTCAAGTACAGTACACGACACCCTTTAAGATACTTATAGAAAAAACCTGAAAGATCCTTCTACCCGATAGCCAACAAAACGCTTTTGGGACAGCCAAAAGCGTTTTGCTGGCAATTTTCTTCTTACTCCACAATCAATAAGATATATTCGATCTGAATGCCAATTTAAGCGGTCAGCCAGGCGTTCTCGTTACAGCCAACAAGGGCCGCGTCACTCACTTCATTTGCCACACCATCAGTCCATTAAGCTCATTTTACCACTAAGTACAATCACCGGCACGGATCTTGAGCGCTGACCTTCACCTGCGCAAGAGTGAGTTATTGGGTCCCTTTGGTGGTATGAATTGAGGCGCGGGGGCGCGGGGGCGGGGAAAGTGCAGTGATTGGCCCGTAGCGCATCGCGCGTCATAGCCGTCACTCGGGATTCGTTCTTTACTCTTGCTGCACGTACCTCACGACGACGTTTTATTTGTCATAAGGTGTACGATGCGCAAAGCGATCCCCACTCTTCCGCCGAGCGCTCAAGAAGAACCGTGCCGGTATCTGTACCTTTGGAACAATGCAGTAATGATATAGTTATTACCTTTTATTCCTTTCATCTCCCATCTAAAAGTAATGTTGGGTCTAGCAAGGGATCATACAGCTGCTGAAATACGAATGTAAACGTTGCTGCTAATGGTAGCAAACTGGTTCTTGTCCATTTAAATTTCAAACTACCTTCATTTTTATTTCCTTAGCCGCCTGTTTCCTGGAGCTATGGAAGCGATACTCGGCTGAAATGACACATCGATGGGATCTAACTGGCTTCGATGTTTACGAAGAGCATCCACGACCGCAATACCTCGCGAGATTAGCACACGTTAAAAGGACACAGGTATAGGCTGAAGAGAGTTCTCCTTTGTATTATTACTAAAACATTAGTCTTTTTGTTGCTAAATTAATCATTTTCCCTTTAAGTTGCCATTTAAATTGCATTGTGTTTAACAATTCGCACCATTGCACATTGCACCTACCACTATTATTCTCTGCATCAATCACCCAAAGGTTGACTGGTAGGTGATGTGTTGACGATGCGTCCGTCCGACGAAAAAGATCGTGCGACCGTGCGTTCAAACATACTGATATCTACTGAATGACCTATTGAAGGTCGTACTATCATGCGATGCGACCAAATTGTTTAGTTTTCGTCGCGGGACCATCGGTGCATCGTCGATCGATTTCTGTTTTTATACAGTATTATGTGGTCTACGTTTTTTTTTTAACACTATTTACAAATAAAGAAATATTGCTCGACAGGAAAAACTATACATCTCTGTTAACAGCCATTTCGAGAGTGATCGCATTGCTCAAAATAGGACAAACGTTTTCTCATAGCGCGAGCGGTTTTATCACACGATAAAATCGCATCGCATCATCGCTTGAGCGATGGCAATAAGATGCCTAAGGCATTAAGTCCTCCTCTGTGTAAATAAATTCGTCGTTAATAATAATTAAATTCGAGTGATTTATTTACGAGAAAGAGTCAAAAATAAATGGAGCATATTACAAACATCTATGTTTTTTTTCAGCTAAACGTCGTAACAGGAGTACGTGAGCCAATGGTACCATTCTGGCGAATGCGTCTCCCCGCAACTCTAATGTCGTTCAGTATCGTCGCACTATTAGTGCTAATGGCACTAGCTACTGTACTTGGTGTGGTACTATACCGAATGTCCTTGTTGGGCGCCAATATACTACGAAACGGCAATGCAGTGACGACGTACAACCCCATCATGTTTACTACGGCCACGGCAGCGTGTATCAACTTGTGTTTCATTTGTTTGTTTAATTACGTAAGTAACCATATTTTAAGTAATCAAATTTTATATCATAGTTCATGTTTCTAGTAGAGTGCTATTTTATAGGGTTAACTCTCTATTAGGTGCCATTTCATAGTGTTAAGTCCCAGTTAGGCGCCATTTCATAATACTTCGTACCTGCCGAGCACCATGTTATTGTGTTTAGACCCAATTGGGTGCTTTTTCCCAGTTGGACGCCATTTCATAGTCCTTAGGTCCAATTAGACACCCTTTCAGTGCTAAGTCCCCGTGGGGCACCATCTCAGTTAGGTGTCATTTTGTAGAATTTAGTCCCAGTAGGGCGCCATCGCATATTTCTTTTGTACCAGTTGGGCGCCAATTCATATTTTTTGTACCATTAGGGCGCCATTACCTAGCGTTTGGTGACTAGATCCCATGGCCACAGTTCTTATTGGCCTATAGTATATGGAAATATGCCACATATTGTCCTTACACTAATTATGATGTTTCACCTCCACAGGTCTACCAGTACCTAGCAGAATGGCTAACAGAGAAGGAACTCCTCCGCACACAGACCGAATTCGACGACTCGTTGACACTCAAGATATACCTCCTACAGTTCGTCAACTACTACGCGTCTATATTCTACATAGCTTTCTTCAAAGGCAAGCTGATAGGTCGACCTGGAGACTATGTGAGGTGGTTTGGACATAGGCAGGAAGAGGTAAGGGAGTTTTAGTAATTCTGGTTAGGCGTATTTGAACGCGAATAAGAAATTATGAAGACATTGTTATCACATATTAAAATATTCTTCATTAAAATGTCTGAAATATGTTTTATGAGGATATACTTTTAGGGCGTGTTGTTTCACATTGACTTAACGCACGCGTAAACGTTAAAAATGGTGAAAACTATCGTTAAATGAAAAAAGTAATTGTTTTACAATATGTCAGCGTTAACGCACGTAAAGAAATTACGATTACGTTAACAGATGGTTTGATCACTGCGGTTGACGTTACTTTAGATGCGTCTATATTATACCAAAATGTTTTGAAACAACGCTTCTTATTAACGAACGTAAAATATTTTCCGTAATCGTTACTTTTTGACGTACGTATGTTATGTTAACCAATCGTTGAAACAATCCGCCCTTATTCTGTCGTATCGTTCAATGAACCTAAGATTTCGAAAACTTTAAACCCTTTTTCGAGTTGATATGTTATTAATTTTCGTCTTTTCATAGGGTTCCCTAACTTTTTCAGCTTCAAAATATAGCCAATGTTTCTCAGGGATTTTGTAGCATTCCAATGGTGAAAGAATTTTCGGAATAGGTCCAGTAGTTTTTGAGCTAAATCGTTACAAACAAAAGCTTTAATCTTTCTTCGTTACAAATATTAATTTAGATTCTAAACTAATATTTTAACGAAGAAACGATAATCTAAACTTTAGATGAACATTCACGACCCGCGTTAGAGTTCGGGTTAATTCTTGATCTCTTTCTTCAGTGTGCGCCCGGAGGCTGTCTCCTGGAGCTGTCTATCCAACTGGCCATCATAATGATAGGCAAACAGTTCATAAACACCATCGTGGAGATGTTGATGCCGTATCTACTCAAGTGGTGGTACATCATACGCACTGTGGGGAGGAAAAGACAGTAAGTTGTACTGTCAGTTGTTCAGTAAAATGAAAAATAGAAATACAAAGAAGAATCGAAACAAAACTCTACTAGGGATGTTCACTTTAATTCCAAGTTATTGTTTTCTAAAAATGGGTTTTTGGAAAGTAATTAAAAAAATTTAGTGCAATTAAGTACTTTGACCATTACCTTAAACGTTTTGTTTCGATTCTCCCCTTATATCCTATTCACCCCAGCCTAAGGAAGTACAGCGATGCGAGATGAGGAAATTCTACTCAGTGAAATGAACTTACTTTAAATTTTCTAGATCACAGGGTCCACAAAGCAAGAAAAAAAAAACAACATTAATTAATTTTTTTTATAAACAATAAGCTGAGATCTTATTTTTTTTTTCAGTATTAAAAGCCCTATGCAATGGGTGAAAGATTTCAAACTAGTAGATTTTGGTAACATGGGGCTGTTTCCCGAATACTTGGAAATGGGTAAGTGAGGATGCCTGTTCCATAATATTTATTAAGCGTGTCTAATGAAAATCGCCTTTATAGCTAAGACATGAAGGTGCTCCTAGTGTAGTATAATTTTTCAAATAGGTGTTGTGTTGATTGATTTCCAGTATCATAAAAAATATTTAAATATATCTACTTACATTTTAATTATTTAAAAAAATTAAACATTATTCCTTGCCATGACGCATGACGTAGTTTGAAACCAGTAGCGAGGATAGTCTAAATCTTGTGTTCCAAGGACGGTGCGAAATGGAACGGCGACATTGTTCTGATACGTAAACAATATTAACAGGGTGTTTCATAATTTATAATAATTGATTTATTTCTATTGTACTTATCATCTTTATGAATTACTTGAAAAATAATAATCGCGCCATGAGGTAGTTTATGTCGCGTACATTAAGTCGGCTGTCTTTGTAGGACGACTAAAATGGCCTCGTGTATAAAAACTCACAAATCTAATAAAAAATCGAGATAATTAATAACCAAACATTTAGAACTTTTTCCGATTCAAAATACATTACAGTTTTTCAAGACATAATTTTTCATTTTTCGCTATAATTTTGCACAGTTCTCCAATACGGGTTCGTAACGATATTCGTGGCTGCGTTCCCTCTGGCACCCCTGTTCGCGCTCATCAACAACGTGCTGGAGATGCGCCTGGACGCCAAGAAGTTCCTCACGTGCTACCGGCGCCCCGTGCCGCAGCGCGTCAACGACATCGGCGTGTGGTACCGCATACTGGACTCTATTGGCAAGCTCAGTATCATTACTAATGTGAGTATGAACGTGTTCGCGCTCATCAACAACGTGCTGGAGATGCGCCTGGACGCCAAGAAGTTCCTCACGTGCTACCAGCGTGCAGGAACAAATTACATTCTCAAGTATATTTTACCTATAAGGTTCAATTTTGCAACTCTAGATGGCACAGTCTACTTCGTGCACATTCGCTTAAACAGAGCGTGCAGGAACTATAGGTCATAGAGTATATAAACCACTAGAGAGCGTATAGGCCGATTTCTTCTAAGTACGCGGCTCACTACAGCGGGCCGGGGGACGAGGAACAACGCGCGGCTGCAATTGGTCCGTTCAAGGTCAAGTTGCATAGGTAGCCTATGGTTAGTGGTGGCACTACTTGATTAAAGGAAAATAGTCGATATCGATAAAATGGATTTTAACATTATAAAAATACTCAATCCAAACAAACAGCGCTCTATATCTTGTTTAAACAAAGTTTCCCTATTAACCTTTTCCACTTTTATTTGAATTCTGAAATCTTCGAAAATCTAAAATGAAAACATGTATGTCAAACACACAGATGAAAAATCTGAGACCCTCCTCCTATTTTTAAAGTCGTTACGTGTTTAATGTAAGTATGTGAATTGATAAAAAATTGGATTAGTTGTAATTTTATGATCATCGATAAATCGACTTCAATCATTAAACGTAACAGCACAGATTTTTACGATAAAAATACAAAGGGCAAGAAAGGGATAAAAATATAAGTATTTCCTAATGAAAGAAAGAGACTTTTCCAGAAGACATCAACGCGCGCTTCTCACAGTGTGCTCGTTCACCTATCCAACATTTTATATAGACCCCTGCAGTGGCTCATCATCTGATTCAAATCAAAAATATTTTGCGTAGTCTTTACTCTCCAATGAAAAGTTATGCCATCATTTTTGTAACAAAAGGTCTAGGAATGTTTCCCACACAAACTCACCGGGTATGAAGGCATTTTTATGCGTTATAAATTGCATAAAAATTAAAACGATTTGTAAAAACTTAGCATGCCCACAGGTCTAACAATTGGTCACAATTAAAATGGTTACTAGTGCCGCTGACTAACATCTGAGCGAAAAGACTAATCGTTTTCGTGCGTCGGGGCACTGTATGCACAGTCAAGTGGTTTAATAGTCTTTGCTATAGGTGCAGTAGCAGCACAAAAGCGTCAATATCAAGTAAACCTAACTTTAAAATTTCCAAAATGCATCATTAGGTGGCATAGTCAACGGTGTGCTTGTTCTCTAGTCTATTGTGAAAACAGAGAAATGGCGGATTTTTTTTATGGGACGAGCCCGCCACATATTCCCAGCGCAACTCCTGAAAGTCAGAATCAACAGTAGCGACCACCAGAAAAACGCTGAGTAAATGAAGCTGGACGAGTCCGGGAGAAACGGTTGAACTGTCTTGTATCCCGCAATGAAATTAATTAAAAAAGTACAGTAAGAATAAATGATTTTATACGTACATTGCAAGTATAATTAAAGCTTGTAAAAAAAGAGAGATGTGAGAAATGGCGAAATAGGTAAAGGCCGCAACGCATTGACAGACGATGCTATTTAAACTTATTGTAACATTACTGAAATCCTTGAATTGTGAGTCAAAAGTCCTAATAATTTGTACACCATCAGGTATTAATTCACCTTTATCGACCTTTTATTATGTAAATAAAAGATGTGATTTGTTACGGCAAAGTCCCTAACTGGCCTTGCGAGTAGCGCCCAATGAGGCCGGCTACAAATATATAAAAGCGTTAGTTCTATTCCGCTCTGAGAAGGAAGCTCGTGGCTAAATAATAACAGCCACACGAATCGATCTACAAGGCTAAGCAACACTCGCCGAGGTTAGATTGTGGATGGGTGTCCATCTTAACATATCGAGATTCCTCTGTGCCTCGGAAAGCATGTTAAGCCGTTGGTTCTGGCTGTCATTTGTAGATCTTTGGCAGTCATTACGAATTGTCAGGAGCCAGTACATCTGACTCCAGTGTTGCCACGAAGTATCGTCTTACCCAGTTAAAGGGTTTTGGAGGCAAAAATACAGGTATTCAGCTGATTGCGGTTTGACTGCTAGCCGACCCCAATATAGTTGGGAAGAGGGATTGATGCATACCAATATTACATAATAATATATCAATATTATAGATTAATTAATATTCTACTCCGCTACTCGCAAGGAAATTCGCTAAGCTCTAGGCGCTACAGCTGGCCGCCAATGCGTCGGCCTTTTCTTTAAAGGATGGGAAATAATCAAGCGCTCTGAGCGAAGCAGAAGAGAGTGTTAGACTCTTACTGACTAAAACCCGTGTTCTTCCTATTGCCCTTTGCGTTCCAGGGCCGCGGTGACTCGTTGGAACAAATTCCGCAACACTGCGTATTGGCCAAAGTAATGAATATTAGAACTAAACCATCTGTACTTAATTCATTTATCTTTCTGTTCCCAGGGTTTCATAATAGCATTTACGTCCGACTTCATTCCACGCCTCGTTTATCAGTTCTCTACTGGTTCAATGAATCAATACGTGAACCATACGCTCGCAGATTTCAACATCAGCGTGCTAGAAAATCCTCCTATCAAGACGTCGTATAACGAATCTATGTGCAGGTGAATATCTACTTTATTTTTAAATATGTAAGGTTCACATTTAATTCGTTGTATGGAGAAATTCGTGACCGCTATGTTTACGAATTTCAACATCAGCAACACACACCACACCAAACCACACCACACCACATCACTACACCTCATCACACCCACCACCACACCTCCACACCCCCACACCACACCACCACAACCCGCATATAGGTGCAGGTAACAATGCGTTCTATTTTTATGTGTGTAAGGTAGTTATACGAATGACGGGTGCGATACTTGTGGGAGGAATTCTGGTGTATTAATGCGCCTCTTGAGTCAAAACATTCTGGGCTACTATTATACATATTCTAAATAACAAAAATCTTGTATTCTCACAGTTTTCCGGGCTACTGGTACTACAAGGAAGGTGACAGCTACGAGCCCAGCAACTGGTATTGGCACATCATGGGAGCCAGGCTGGCTTTCGTCGTCGTTTTTGAGGTTAGTAAAAATCCTTAGCCAGAAAGGAGTTATTTTAATGAATAGAATATAATAGAATACTCTTTACACTAATAAATAATCTTAAGGTGCAATTTGATGGCCGTTGGTCCATCTTAATACAAAGTGATCATTGTACGAATATACGATTGTCGCGTTCCGACAGAGGGCGCCTTCCGGTTTTGCCAAACAAATCAATCATTTGTGGGTTTTGTATTCGCGCAATAATCGCTTTGTATCGGGATGACACCTTAGTAAGTAATAGTTTTTTCGTTTAGTTTGGAGATGATTTTCTTACTTCTAATCTACTTTTTTTCTCTTTAGCATGCGCAGAGTTTTCTTAATTCAAACAAATCAGAGTGTTTTTCACTTAATCTCTTAAACTTTGATCCTCCTTTCAGAACGTAGTAGCCCTAGTAATGATAATTGTCCGCTGGGCCATCCCGGACATGTCGGCCGAGCTACGCGACCGCATCCGGCGCGAAGCCTACGTCATCAACTCGTTCATCCTGGACGAAACGCGCGCGCGCTCAGAGCGCTCCGGTCGCTCCGGTCGCTCTGAGCGCTTCGAGCGCGACCAAGGTGCCGCTCATTCAACGCCCTTTACTTGTACGGTACGCACGCGGATCGCTTCGCTGTCTCTTACTTTAGGTTACTAACCGCGGGGGTTGTTCACTGGCTTGAAAATAATTGTAGTGTTTTTATTGGTTGATACTTTCGACCCGTATGGACCGTTTCTTATATAGGAAAGAGGTAAAATGATGTTGAGAATGGGCGACAATTAGCATAAAAATCACAAAATAATTTATTCAAATTAGACTGTGTGCTAACACTTTTTGAACGACAAAATATACAAAAAGTAGCCCCCCCCCCAAAAGGCCCGCTCGTCACCACTTCTTAGTTATTAGATAGCAAGAAATGGCGCAACAAACTCCACAGCAACACACTTAACTCTAGAGATAGATTGTTGTATAGAGTAATTGAAGTTACAAAACCTAATGACTGTTCGAGACATCTTTTTTCTTTTACATCTTGGTAGAAATGAGTCCTTATACTGTGTTAAGGGTGGTTAGTCATCGATGCCAACTTTAATCTCAACTTAACTTTACTACGAGATGGGGTGATATTAAAGCTGATCAATATCGATGTTTCCAGATTCGTCTTACATTTGTATAGCCGGTGAACTGTGCCCGTATGAAGACTGTGTTTTGTGTGTTTGATACTCCTATAACATGACGCAATACGAAAGTAAAAGTCATTAAACCGTTTTACCCCATTTGAAAGTAGAATTACCCCTCCCCCAGTAAAGTGTGCCAAATTATATCATGTGAAATGGTGTTTCGGGGATGCATAATCACCATGCTACATTCGGTGATGATATAATCGCCGCCCTGCATTTGGTGATTGAGTTCGAGTTCCGCTTTGAATTCAACGCAGTAACGATTTTTTCAACCTGTATTATAAGCATCTGGTTTCAAGTAGTGAGTAGTGCGACTTGGTAACGGTCGAAGCTATCCAATCCAATACCCGCTTAAATATATCCTGGCTTAGCTTTTATGAGAGTATACAGTGGCTAACTGGGTCGTGAATTTTTGTAACTGTGTGCTGTCAAAATTATAACTTCCAGGTTTCCGAATAACATAGAATGTTTTATTTTAGCAAAAAAATATAATTTTAAGAAAATCATATTGAAAGAGATGCGAATATAAACGCATAACTCTGACAAAAAATCAACATTCTGATCACAAATTGGAAAGTAAATTGCTTGACTTTAAAATGCTGTATTTTGAGCGGTGTCGATATGATATTATTGCCTCGATAAAAGTTGGGAATATTCATATTGGGGGCATTATTAATGGATTCATAGTGGAAAAACTTATATTCAAATCGTCTGCTTAACCGACTGTTCATAAAAAAAAAGTAATGTATCATACACGTTCAATGCAGTCTTAGCTCGTATTGTTGGGAACTTCATTAGATAAAAAACCGTGTTTTAAAGCATGCACTGCGCCTGAAGTTTGATATTGTGATATTGTGTGTGGGTGAATAATTTGCTTATATTTTATATTCATAGTCTTGAACTGGAGAGAAATTATAATTAAAACGTATGGTATACTTTTTTAATTATAGGTAGGTACTTTTTAGAACTCTTTGTTACAGCAATATAAAAATAATCTTTTGAAGTTCTTACAATACGTTTCAACTAAATCAAGACTAAGGCTCGCTTAATACTAAGTAATTTTATGTTTATATATGTCACCGGATAATTGCAAACTACGTAAGATTACAAAATATCTTGAGAGATTGTAAACTCTTTATAAATTGTCAAATGATTATTTGTTCTGCAATTATTTTTTCCAGGTTTACTGTCACACGAAAACAGATAAATTGTAGACCTGTGATTGGTCGACATTTTATGTCATTCCACAATTTTCGGAATGAATCAGTGTTGGTGTGTAAAAAGTATTCCAAATGTTCAGTTGACAATTTATCAAGAGTTTACAATCTCTCAAGTTTTTTTATAATCTTACGGAGTTTGCCATTTTCCAGTCACAAATATAAGGTGTAACGGAAATAACGCAAAACCTAAAAAGGGGTTATTGTACTCATATCATCATAATATATGATCATCCTATAAGTTCAGAACGATGAGCACAATAATCCCTTTTAAGTTACACGTTGTATAAACAGGTAAATGTACAGTACCCGACCGTAACTAAGACAAGTCAAGTTTAAGACTTTGTAGAGCTCCATCTCTGTCACCCATACCTCTCTTTCTAAGGGCTGGCGCACATATGGCGGAAAGTAGCGCAGGGCATTTTGCACTGTCAAACTGTTATCGACATGGAACTCATTGAAATAATGTCTAAAATCAGTTAACACAACAAATAATTCCTGAAGGGTATTGATGTGACTACGTGTTAATTGATTTTGAATGAGGACGATGTCGATAATAGTTTAGCAGTGAAAAATGCTCTCCGCTACGCTCCGCCATATGTGAGACGGCCGACATCCCGATCCTATATTTTAACACGGGTACTGTACGATCACCTCACAAAAACATCTCATCCATCACTTTAAGACTTTGTCATATTAAAAGAATGTGACGAGGTTCTAAGTGTGGATAAGGTTTTCGTAAGTTGACCGTTGACTGAACGGAGCAGGATCGCTGCCGACACCGCGTGGTGCTGTGTGAGTGAATATTTTACAGTAAAACTTAACAGCATGCTAGGTAATACAGAATAGACATAAATATCTATGTTTAAGCTGAGAAACTACTTGAAAGTTGAAGTGCACTGGGATTAAGTCATCTAAAAAAACTTTAAGGGAATAAAATGAAAGATGGACCTTCTTGACATATATCAAATTTTTTGAGAGCTGATGGGAAGCATGGATGATTCGAAGAAAAAAGCTTGGGGTCTTAACTCATAAGTCCACTTGCAAACAAATATAAACTTTTCTCCTTTAGAAATAAAGTTGTAACTCGCATACATTGCGTCAACAGGTTTACGCTGAATTCAGACTGATATAGCAGAAGTTACAATGCACTTCAATTTTCCTACATGAAATACGCACAAATAACACGGTAGGCGAGAAGGTGGCACATCAACCTTCACCCACGTGATAACCAGATGAGACATATTTTTTGTTAAACTTTGTTGATTTGAAAACACGCCTGTGATAGCTTGCCACTCGAAAATTGTTCATGTCTATTTTAGATTAAATTAATAAGCTGGGTAAGCTCGCTCCATCGTAGACTTTGTCTCTGTCATCTCTGACCTAGAGTCAAGAACAAACCCATCTGAAAAAAAAAATCATAACCTTCACTCTTTTGATAACCGAATAAAATTAGTTTCAACTGATAGTATTTATCGAATATAGGCATATAGGTAGGCTTGCCTACTTATTTTTCTATGGCTACCTGGCAAGCGTTAATATAGGCCACTAAATCTTCTATATCGATGAACCAAATATTGGTATAATTAAATTGGAATAAATAACAAACATAATCGTTTCGTCGCCTGCAAAAAAGCTAATAAAAACTGGGCAAGAGCGAGCCGGAGTCGACACAGGGTTCTGTACGACAAACCGAAAAAAAAGTTTCTTGTATATTTTTATTATTTGTTGTTATAGCGGCAATAGAAATACACAATCTGTGAAAATTTCAACTGTCTGCCTATTACGGTTATTGAGATACAGCCCGCTGACAGACGGACAGACGGATGGACGGACGGACAGCGGAGGCTTAGTAATAGGTTTCCGTTGGTTACCCTTTGGGTACGGAACCCAAAAAACAAGCCATGAACTATTTTGATTGGCAAGCTATCGTAGGCGTGTTTTTACATCAACACAATTTGATTAAAAATGTCTCATTTGGTTATCACGTGAACGTCGATGTTCCACCCGTCTCCTCTACACAGATTGGCTTACATAACAAAATCACGTAGATAGATTAACACTGGCTATCATCTTAATAAACAATCATAAAATCAGGCTTAGTTAATACGCCTTTGTATTTAGGCAGCTTAAGCTTGTAGACTTTGATTAAGAAATTAAATTCACACAATTTATTTTAGATCTTGTTTTTACATTTTTACACTTGGGTGTCATAAAATAAATATAGCATTCACTGGTGCTCTTTAATAATACTCATTTATATTGTTAGTTTATACAAATAAATTTATCAATTTGCAAATATCATGGTGGCCCGGTAATGCACTGGACATAAAAAGCATCATCATTATAATTTGGTAGTGCGAAACCGGTGGGAAAAGTTTTCTACATCTTCAAGAAATACACAAGCTTGTTTCAAATCCACTGTACGATAACATAACGCTACATCTGGTTTTCCGCCGCAATTTTTTTAAAAATTAACCATTTGTTTTTAGCGTAATTTGTATACCGTGTCTTTTTAGTGGTTAGAAAATTTTCGGGTACTTATGAAAAACTAAAAAAATTGTAGCGAAATAGTTATTTTGATAACGAAGATGTTTCTCCTAATATAAAAAAAAAAAAACAATTATTAACTTCAAGCTCGAAAGTTTTCTCTGAACTAAAATTTTACGGTAATTTTACATAACAAAATACTAAGACCTTCTTCAAAACTACAGGAGACACGACGGAATCGAACTGGAACCACATAGCTTCCCTGTCAGGGTCCGATTTCGACCTAGCGGCACACGGAGACCACCAGGACATCAGGGACATAGGGAAGCACGTGGTCGGTGAGGCTGCAGACGAGCCACCACCGGCACACGTATAGTGCCTTACTAGTAATGAGGCAGATTACATGACCATTTTATATTGTGCAATGGAATGGGAACTGTCAAGTTTAGTTCAGCATAGATGGCGCTATTTGTTTGTTACATTTATGCAGAGCTGTTAATGTCAAATTAGTTCCGTATAGATGGCGCTAGCTGTTTGTTACATTTATGCAGAGCTGTCAATGTCAAATTAGTTCCGTATAGATGGCGCTATTTGTTTGTTACATTTATGCAGAGCTGTCAATGTCAAATTAGTTCCGTATAGATGGCGCTATTTGTTTGTTACATTTATGCAGAGCTGTTAATGTCAAATTAGTTCCGTATAGATGGCGCTAGCTGTTTGTTACATTTATGCAGAGCTGTCAATGTCAAATTAGTTCCGTATAGATGGCGCTATTTGTTTGTTACATAGCAAAGCTGTCAATGAGGTTCAGTGCTGAAATCTTTATGATATCTTCGCGAGATGGCGCTTGAGTGTTTTGACTTGTCGCATATTTTTTTGTTTTTCGTAAAAAAAAATTGCCAAGTGAAAAAATACTCCGTGTTCTTTCGCGGCCAAGACTTCCAGCACTCAACCCTATTTCTGAAGTTGCTAGCTTAGCCGTGAAATGCTCGTTGTGCCCGAGATGTCAGTGAATTGCCCAATCGAGTTGTTAAGCGCAATATTAGACATTGTTTTAAGGATTTGTGTGCTTGGTAAGTAAGAAGACTTTTTGAAGGGTTGGGCATAAAACTAGGTTGTTTTGTTGAATAGTTCTAATATCCTGATACATGGCATATGAACTCATCTCTCACAGAATCCTTAGACGTACCCATGGTACTCTAAAGGTTTTTCTATAATTGAGGTTAGCTGTATATGTGGTCAAACCTACATTTAAAAATCATTTAAAAAAAATATGAACTCCGCGAAAATGTCTATTAATTGTAGACATTGAAATTGCACATAATTGTGCTATAAAAGTATTTATAAAAATAATATGCTGATTATAAAAAAACTGTTCAGAAATGTGTTTTGTTGTGCATTAGTCAGCATTAGGCATTTGGGTGCAATGTATTTGTACCTATATACAAAGACGTTTAAAGCTTATTGTTACTAATTCTAAATACTTGTAAGACAAAGTAAAATTACCGTCTGCTGGTATTCAGCCCTTTAACTTTAAAAAAGATTAAAAACAAAAAAAAAAAAATTTAACGTAACGATTTACTTGCCTACACTAAAAATAATAAATTGGTGCGATTAAAACATCCGACCAACACTTATTAAATATTTAATTATTATTAATATTTAGTTAAGTACATAAATACATGGAAATAAACACATAAAGGAGTTAATTTTTTTTTTAACTGAATTGTCATAAAAAAATGTGCAATACAAGTGCTGTTTGTTCCATTCAGGGAATACTCATTGGAACGAATGGAATGCTCATTTCATTTTTTTAGATTTTTTTTTGCAGTCCAATCTCTGACTATGGCAGGCGTCGAGTAAATTTGCAATAAAGCGCATTGACATTTTTCTAATACCTCTTCGTTTCAGTCGAAAAATAAAGGTAATTGTTTTTCTTTACCGAAAAATATCAAATTCCATTTTTTTTTAATGATGAGGTCTTACATGTATTAGGGTCCATGACCGTTTCTGCAAATTCGTTTTGAGTTTGCCATTGTTCCGTGTTTTAGGTAAGCTCTTACTCGAGATTAGATCATGATCTATAAATTATTTATTTTAAACTTTTTCTATTTTCTTAGATTTTTGTGTGATTTCTCATATAACGTTTTGTATATTTAAAAAGTATAAAAAGGTAAAGGGGGCTGTATTGACAACCAAAGTGTTTCTTTATTCGTAGTAACATGTCAAATTAAAACAATTTTTTTTTCAAAGCCTTTAATATTTAAATTCAAAAAATTTCTTCACAAAGAATTTACGATCCATAATGTACTTAAGTGAAAACAAGTTTTGTTAACATATCAGAATACGAATCCATTTCATTAAGAGAGAGATAATCGTAACATGTGTGGTGGGTTGTACAGCAACTTTGATGAAAGATTTCTGAGGTATAGGACCTAAAGAGGAATGAATGAAACTCTTGAAAATAATTTGATAAATACGTAAACAGTAATTTAAACAAGTGCAAATATTAGAGAAATAAAAAAACCCGACTGAAAATAACGACTTACAGTTTAGCGCCAAAAATCCGCCATTTTGCTTTTATTTTCTTGAAACATATCTAAGGGTGAAACATATCTGAAACACCCCAAGTGTTTCAGATATGTTTCACCCTTAGATATACCCTTTTATAGACAAATCTAACGACATCTTAAGTATCGAAATTTATCCAGCCGTTTTGAAGATACGAGGTAAATTTACAAACAAACATACCTACATACCGCGTGTATCTGACATCGACGTACAAACGATTTCCATGGCTCCAGGGCATGATTCTGGACACCCCAGAGTTGGAATATTACGTCGGCTTTTTCCTAATATTTTCATTGTTTTTCAAGAGTTTTTTTACTTTAGACTGCTCACAATCGTTATTCTGGCCTAACCCAATGAGATTTTTAATAAAAAAATAAATAATTAACTACTTTCACTAAAAAGAGCAATCTAAATAAAAACACAAATAGGTATCAGCTCAGCTATTACCTATTTGTGGTACTCTTAAAAAAATAGAAAAGAGCCGACGAAAAATTCCAACTCTGGGGTGTCGAATCATGCCCTGGACCCATGGAAATCGTTTGTGCGTCGATGTCAGATACACGCGGTATAAGCTACGCGCGAAAAAGATAACCCTTGGCAGTCGGGTAAAAAAAGGGGTTTAAAAGGTTACTTTTAGGCAAGCGTCCTCCATCGTCGACCATATCATGCCAAGTCAAATGTGAGCCTATTAATAATTATATAATCAAATTAAAAATCCTTAAAGCTAGTTTTATTATAATAATATAATATGCGCGTTAGTATTTAAAGTAACAGTTAAAAAGCTTCTTGTTTTTAATTCATTCAAAATCTTATTTTGCATCCTGCAATGCAATATATTAATTACCTACTGCATAAAATAAAAGAGACTATATTATTTGTACATTTAATTCAAAAAAGCTTATACCAACATATTTATTATGTAATACGTTATCTTGTACATTTCAAGACTAAACCCGAATCTCATTTTGTAACAGAGACTTATTTATTGTATTAAATTATATGTCTACAACATTTTTTATACTATGTATTTGAAATACAAAAGTTTAGTAGCTCAATTTTTGGCTTGCTGGTGTTAACTAGTGAAGCAGAATGCAGCTACATGTAGCTGCAGACGCAAATAAACTATAGAATATTTTCCATCGGCATAAATACTGTTTTCTTTTTACTACCAAGTCTCGGTGGCTTCGTTAGAAAAAATTAAGAGAGAAACATTGAACATATATTAAATATTAGTTCAATAATAATGGTTACACTTTACTAACCAAAGTTCAAATTACTGCATTACAAATGTAGTTTTTTTTAGTCAGTAAAATGTACTATTTTCTGTTAGTCAGTTGAGGAATAGTCAGATAGAAAATCGGATAGTTTGGACACTATCTGTATTTCATCGATGATTTATTTGTTAACCGAATTGAAAGTAGGTTCTATAATTTTTAGTAGTTTTTTTTTAAATAAAATACAATATGGAGGCTTGTTTTGCGTCCTTTCCCAATATGCCACATTTTAAGTCTGTTAGCCAAATGATTTTTATAGCGAAAAGCTAGCCGACATAGCTTTGTTAATTTTGTATACAATTTTATATAATTATGTGAATGTGTCGTCTTAAGTGATAAGTGTTACGAACTCGCCTGATTAACGTGTTCAGTAGGTACCGTAGAAGTGTCTAGATTGTTTAAGCGTATAGCTACTGGCTTGTGGCACAATAAATATACTGCATAGATTGAAAAAAAAAGCAAAGCAAAATAACGTAGTCGTTTTTTTTAAAGTGTATTCAAATTTAGAAAATCTGCATCTTTTTTTTAGAAAATGACCCATCTATAATAATGTCATTAAAAACTTATATCTACAAATACATCGTCCAACATAAGAAATACAGAGTAAATGGAATTGTTCTTAAACTACGAGATATTTTCAGAAATTGTTTTATAAACGTAATTATTTAGATTTACATCGATCAACGCACACAGTGAGCGACAGTTACCTTTCTACTTGAGGATTTTATTCATTCATTCTTTCTCATAACATTTATTTCTTTTTAATTAGGCACTACTTTATTTATTTTTATTTTCGCTCAGTCTATGCGTTGCTCTTTCGTACAATAATTAGTAAATTAATAAAAATTAAATAATGCCAAGTTATACATTCATTTCTGTCATTATTACTAAGCTTTATAAAATAAGGTAAATGTTTGAATAGGGGTATTTTAAAGAAGATATTAAAATCAAAGACAAGCAATTCATTCGTTTATTTTTTCGGATTTACATTTATTCTCTAAAATTCCTTCATACAAACGTTTTTTGAATATTTTTATAATACTATCATCGGTGCTTTTGAGTCCTAACTTACGTTAAAATTAAATTTTCTGAATCCGTTTTCTGAAAGACGAAACAAAAATAAATAAATAACAGAATGAGAGTTATTAATTCATTGGTGTTGTTTGCTTGTATTGAGTTTTAAACCTCTCACAATTGCTTATTTTTGTGAGATTTTGAACAATATTTTACTGCGTATTGTCTTTTTCCTATGTTTTGAGAAATGTTAAAAAACACGGTCAAAAACCCTATTTGCTTAGTTTTTCAGAAAACGGGTTAAAAGTTGTTAACGTCCTGGAACTGGCTGTTTATTATATACCTAGTCACATAAGCGTATGTAAAACTGTGGGCAATACCACAAATTGGGTTAACTGATTTTTAAAAATTTAGTTGCATAAATGTTCTTTTTTGCAATTCGGTGTTGGTCGAGTTACAGGAATAGTTAATTGTGGATGTTTGAACATTTTTGTATGGGAGCAGGCATAGCTACCGCCGCCATTTTGGTTTATTTACAAACGCACGATGAAATAGGTATATATATGGGTGGAGGACACTTAAACGAACAAAAAATCATTGCAATGGGGTGCCCTAAAGTGTGTTGTAATATTTGGAGGTGAGTTTGAAAAAAAATAGTCTAACAGGTGGCCGAGTAGCTATGCCACAAAGGTTCTTCTATCCCTTATAATTTAAGAAGTTTTCTAGATCAAATTATTTTTATGTTCACTGAGCTTTAACTTGCCCAGGTGTAACGAATACTGCAACAAATTCAATTATTTAGCGAAACTTCGCAAACGATGTGAAATGGCTGTAAATCAGTTCTACTTATGTACATGACGATTGAGTCGAAGAAAAAAAATTTTTTATCGTAATTATAGTTCTTTTTCCGTCACGCAAGTAAAGTTCCGTCGGCTAATTTAATTTGACCTTGTGTCATAACTGAAATAATTTTAAGAGAATGCGCACAAGTATCACATAATATATTCCTATTATCCGCTAAAAATAGCATTGTCTAGTAGATGAATCCGTAGTAGTTTATGTATTGTAATAAGATTTTCAACCTTATGGATTTTTCTATAAGGTCCAATATAGTACATTATGTATTAATTTAAATATTCACATTCGATACAATGTCTATTAAAATCAGAAAAAATATTTTGGTACAATTCAACATTAAGTAAATCACGAATATTTTTGTTAGGGAAAATTTTGAATAACATGGATATTTTAACTGTATTCTGAAATTATAATCTAAAGTACATAAGTGTAGGTACTCTCGCCATTGTTTTAGAATTGTAATGAGAACTTTGTTTCATTGTATCAATGTGTCACAAGTAGTTACCGTAGTGTTAATGCACACAGATTATATAATACGCAATGACTTGACTTCCCTTTTACCATGTTTTTGGTAATTCTTCCAGATGAGCTCGCGCCAACGTCGACTTTGTCTCTGTCATCTCTGATCTAGACTCGAGAGTCAAAAATGTATCTACTTTAAATTCCATAAAATACCCCTGGGAAACTGGTAGTTGTAAGCAAACCAGCTTATATCTTTAACTAAGTCAGTGTGGGCACTGGGCAAGCAGACCACAGGAAAAAATAAAAAATGTCTATGTCACTCATTTTGGTAGACAAAAAAAACAATGCCAAAACTGTTTTCATAAAAAAAATATTTCCTAAGATAGTTTTTCGTGTATTTAATGGATTATCCAGCACAATAAGAACGTTAAACCTCAAATGAAGTCAAGTAGTTGATTACTTTTTTAATCTGTGGTCCTCGTATGCAAGATGTGTTGCTGTGTGTGAGATGCTTCTATTTATAATGTTTATATCAATTATATATGGAAAGTTTATCTGGCGTTTTATTTACCTAAAATCTAGCTAGAACTCTTATTGTGTAACTAAACATATCGCTATGTCATTCACAATCAAATGTTATTCTGCCATCATATGAAAGAAAGACGTATCTACACAAAACGAACTAACCGATTTCCAGCATTAAGAAAATAATGTAAGGTTGGAAATTGGTTATTTTGTTTTGTGTTAATACATCCTGTTTAGGGTTCCGTACCTCAAAAAGAAAAACGGACCCCTTATACGATCACTTTGTTGTCCGTCCAAGTCTCACAGTACCCTAAACTCGATAGCGCTTCTCCCGATTAGTGCAAGTGATGTCGAGATAATTATAAAAACCCTTCGGGATGACTGCTATGGGATGGGATAACATACCAACCAAATTAATCAAAATGTGTCGAAACGTTCTTGTGCTTCCCATCACTCATATTTGCAATCTTGTCATATCACAGGGGGTATTCCCGAGGGCTTAAAACGGCGATAGTTACCCCTGTATACAAAACTGGAGATAAAGATCAGATTTCTAAGTAGGTATCGGCCCATCTCCGTTTTGAGTGCCGTC
Organism: Ceramica pisi; assembly: GCA_963859965.1. Classification (NCBI taxonomy): domain Eukaryota; kingdom Metazoa; phylum Arthropoda; class Insecta; order Lepidoptera; family Noctuidae; genus Ceramica; species Ceramica pisi. The sequence continues at coordinate 6,061,665 of OY982530.1, forward strand.
TAAAATCATGGAACGAGTCCGCAACAACTGCCTAATTTTATTAATCACTTAATCAAATTGCACATCGTCGCCAAAAACCAATAGGGTTTCCGACATGGCATCTCTACGGAAGATGCCGTGGTCAACCTTGTACAGTCATATAGAATAGTTCATATCGGGATTGCTACCATGTACCTTTTTATTTGCGAGTTTCCCATATTTCAACAGTCAGTTGCTGAAAAACTAGACAAAAAAACTGAAATGCTATGGCATTTTACTGGATCTCAGTAAAGCATTTGACACTGTCTGTACCTATTTCCAAAATTTGGGAATACGTGGTCTAGCTCTCGACATCTTTAAAGACTTTCTTTCTGACCGTAGACAATCTGTCAAGATAGATATGTAATTAATTAGCGTAGAGAAACAGATAACCTTCGGAGTTCCCCCGGGAAGTATTGTGGGCCCAACTCTCTTTCAAATTTATATCAACGACCATAATCTGCCTCTCGTCGACTGTGATATTTTCACTTATGCACATGACACTGCACTAGTCGCGTATGGAAAATGTTGGGATGACGCTAAATTACACTTGGAAAACGCATTGCGGATAGTAATGCATTGTTAGCAAGTAATCTTTGGGAAGAATTTTTGGGAAGTCGGTTAAAAGACCAACTTTTTACGTTTCATTCACCACACACATCAAAACCGGCTGGGGATATCGGAAATTTAAAGGCCCATAAATTACTGAAGCTTGTAGTTTTCTGTCGTTGACGATTAATCCATAGGTAGAATCCATAAAATATCTCGGAGTGTTCGTCGAAGAGAAACTAGATTGGACCACTCAACCGGAGTCATTAACTTCTCGCACCAGAAGACTCATATACATTTTCAAAAATCTAAGGTTTTCGGCGGATAAAGACACTCCCTGAATTGTTTATTTGGCTCTATGTCAATCAATCCTGACGTACTGTATCCCTGTGTGCCCCCCCCCCACACAAGGATACAGTACGTCAGATCAATTTACAAACCTGAGCTATTAAAGCTTATCTATGAGCTATAAAATAACCGAGCCTCAAGTGCGAGTCGGACTTTGACATTTATTTATTTAATTATTTATACATACAAATATCCTTACAGGCTAGACCCAATGCGATATTGTAGCACACTTAAAAACTTAAATAGTTCCCCTGTTTTGACCATAACAAATTCTATAAGTAGCTGTTCCTATAAATTCACCCAAAGTGCAACAGAATATGTCTATGTCCTCAGCAATGAGGTTGAGAGTGCGGAGCGCGCTCGTTAGCGGCGCCTCGCGCAGTAAGTTAGTACGCGCGCGTGGTTCTGCTAGCAACCGTGGTTGGCGACGACGCCCCACATAGGTACCCGTTAGCACAACTAGTGGTTAAAATTTACATTATAGCCCGCTGATTTATGGGTTGGGAGGGGGGGGGGGAGGGGGTGCCCCCTGCGCTACCCTCACCCCCCGGAGCCCCATGGTTATGGAGATATCCATGGTTAAAGTTTTGAGGTTAGAATAGCATTTGAGTTAGAAAAACAGGTAAAATTGAGTATCGTTTAGCAGGAGTTTGATTAGTTTTTCTCTCTCTCTTGTCAAATGCCCAAAAGTGTTCGTCGTATGTCCAAGAAGATTCGTTCGTCCACAGGATATTAGCTTCGCGATTGTTTAATAGCCACGGAAGAAACACGACACTGGCCGTCCCGTTCTCGTGGAGGGCATGTACTTTTTTGAAATGATACGGTCATACGGATAGAGTCCTTCTGTATTTATGAGCTTCCAAACGTAGTATTGACCCACGCCTGGGATCTCGTTCCAAGTACTCCAGGGGCCCGAGTCTGCTATTTTTATAAATTTGTCATTCCGACACGATCCCATTGTCATGCCATTGTCATTTTGCTAAAAGTTCGTAATCTGCTAAATTCATAATCGCACGGTCACTGGCACGTCAGTGGCCGGTCACTGGGACGTCAGTGGTCTCGTAATAGAATTGCGGTAGGAATGCCGTATTGCCATTATTATAAAACCGAGCTAAATTTGAGCATTTATTCATGCCAGATTTTATTTATATTTAGTTTTACATATTATTTATTAGTGTTATAAGCAATCTGAAGTAGTGAGAAGTTCGTAAATACTAAATCTGTCATTATGTACGAGATTACCATTCATATGGCTTTCTTTCAATGGCGTGTCAGTGGTTGATCATTGGAATGTCATAATGACGCCATTATGATACCATTATGTTAGTAGATTACCAAACTTGTCAAAATCAACCATTTTGAAATCAGTGATCGACCATTCTGACACTATTGTAATAGCAAACTCGGGCCCCAGGTATGAAACCTAAAAAAAACCAGTTAGAATTCTTCTGCCTAATCGTTTTACTTATTTTTAGTGACTTACGTTGTATAGCTAAACAATTTTTGTTCGTGTGATAAGAGTGCAGGAAACGAAGTAAGGTTGCATCTTAAGAAACAAGACAAAAACAAGAAAAAAAACTTTTTACAAAAAATTGTTTTTGTTAGTTTCTTCGTATTTTGACACCGACTTCCGAAATTAAAGTTACCTATTTTTTACTTTGTAGTGTTTTTTTATTTGGAAGTCGGTTGTATTTTTTTTGTAAAAAGTTTTTCAATTTTTACTTTATAGTGGTACCCCACACCTAACAACACCACTGCAAAATCGCAGAAAAGCAAAATACGCAATTTCGATTACTTGGATGACATAAAACTATCATCAAAGTAGACGAATTCCAGCTATTTCGATTCAAAATCCAAAGTTCGTAACCGATTTTGATAAAATTTAAATGGGACAAATCTGCAAGTAAACAATCTTTCAGATAAAACAAGAATTTTTCAAATCGGTTCATAATTGTCGGGAGTTATGAGGTAACAAATATAAATGGCGTGGCGTGATCATGGCGCTTGCAACAGTGCCGAACTATCGGAAACTCGCAAATAAAAAGGTACACGGTAGCAATCCCGTTATTATCTATTCTAATGTTAGTGACTATGAAAGTTTAAAACAGTATATTCCTATTTATTTGATGAAAGCGTAAAATTTGAAACACTTTTTCACCCTAGAATAAATTTATAATTCCAAAACTTGACCCCTTTTAACACCTTAATATTACTTTTCTTTTTAAATCAGAGATCTCTAGCTTAGCTGGACCTAATCCAGTGCGAGGATTAATCGAAGTTTTTCAGAGGTTCTTACCACACAATCAAGTTTTTATTCTAGTTATACTATTGCTTAAAAATATAACCGAATTGAGAACCTCCTCCTTTTTGGGAAGTCTGTTAAAAATGGTTGTGGGTAGGTATCTAAGAATGCGTGTGCCAACAGCAGTACATGCACAACTACAAACGAGAAAAAAAAACAAAATGTTAGTTCTGGCATGTATTCCTATTACAGCTTACCCATGCACCACCTTTGCATGCCCATGTGACGTTAAAATATGGAGAACTTTAAGTAATATTATAAAAAAGTTATCTATACACTATACCCATATTTGCAAAGAAATAAAATGATTATGATTATTATTACCATATATTGTGTATCTAAAGTCGAATATAAAACAAAAACATCAATATATAAATCAAAACACTGACAAAAGAGGGAAAAAATAAACTATCTATACTAATATTATAAAGCAGAAGAGTACCTACCTAAGTTTGTTTGTTTGTTTGGTTGAACGCGCTAATCTCAGGAACTATACTGGTCCGATTTGAAAAATTATTTCAGTGTTAGATAGCCCATTTATCGAGGAAGGCTATAGGCTATATATCATCATGCTAAGACCAATAGGAGCGGAGCAGTAATGAAAAATGTTACGCAGGCGACGTTGCACGGGTCAGCTAGTGTTAGTATAAAAAAAATACTTATCAACACCAATGGGGCAGTCGAGAAAAACGTAGCCATTTTAAATGACCAATTAGCGTTATCATGCCCAGATATGTTATCTCCTCACCATTAATTAAATCACTGATACAAAAAAACTAAATGCCTAGGGTCTGACCACAACAGGATTTATAGAAACGAAATATTCGGCTCCTGTTAAGTTTCGGTCGAAACCGAATCTTTCATAGGAACGAATACCAGCCAGATTTTCCAATTTTATAAATATAGTCTGAATTAAAGTTACCACAGTATTGAAAAACTTATCTCCTATTTAAAAAGAGCAAGAGAGAGAGAGAGAGTTTCTTGTCCGTTCCTCGAGGAAAGTCTCGGTGCATTGTTCAACCCTTATTCAGTCACATTTAGGTCTTATATCTTTAAAATCTTCAAAAATCAAAAAGACTTGCCATTAACCACAAACAAATGTCTCTGCTACCGGGTTATTTCAAACAACGTAAGTTTATAATACGCGTGAGATTGTAAACTCTTTCTTCTCTATATGCGGATATACTATACCTAGACCGAATTTTCGGTTCGACCGGGACTAGCGTTCTTGAGCAGACTTCGGGCAAATTAAATTCGGCCGAAACCAGTTTGTAGCTGGAAACCGAAACCGACACATCGTTCTAGCACTACTAATTAGTTTTGTAACAGAATAATAAACAATTGTTAGAGCCAGCATTTAAAAAGTGACGCATTCTTTGAGGTTTTGGCGGTGCTTTACGTCCAACTGTTTAGAAATAAGTAGGTATTTTATTTTATATTCTGCAAAAAACACAACGTGAACCAATCAAAACTGCGCAAGGGCATTCGCCTGTTCTCCATGGCACCAGACAACTATAGAAAATTGTCGCCACAGGAGTTAGCTGTGCTTGTGGTGACTCTTAGTACGTTTATATACGGAGTGGTATCATGGTGCCTCGTGAAGAAGTTTCGCAATTACAGAAACTTTGTGTTTCTAAACGTGATTTTAACAAACTTCTTAGTCTATTTAACAACATATCTACAGAGGAAGCTGGTTGGAATGAGAAACCCAACGCCGTTCCTGATAGCCTATTTCTCAAATGAATATGTACAAACAGCGAAGAACCATTGGTTGGTTGTTTTGAGTCATATGTTTTACGTAGATATTGTAAAAGTTTTTAATGGGCATTTCCAGAAGAAATATTTAAAGAGTTTTATCTTCGGCTGGGGGGTGTCTTTAATTACAACCACAATTGTTTGGTGTGGCGAGTATATTAGATTATTACGCTTATTAGTAGATAAAATCTCATCCGCTCGTATAGCTCATGTGATATGGGTCACTTTTGTGTACATACACGAAATTGTACCAGTGGCCGTTAATAGTTTGTTTTATATTATAATAGTATTTTCACTTTGTCGTAGTGTCAATACGAGTGCACAGACAGCTTCTGCCATCTGGCGTCGCTTGTATATAGCTACCTTGATATTTGTACTGAGCGACGTCTTTTTGTTGAGTAAATACGCCTTAAATATATTCTTACTATACAATCGCAATAATCTTGCACAGTTTATTGTAAATGTGTTTACTTATTATAATCCAATAATATTAAATGTATTTTTCGTCGTTTTAAGGAGCAATCGAAGAGTATGGTATGAGTTTTGTGTTAAAAGAAATAATCGAAAGCGTAGAGATCACGATATCAACATGCACGGTATAATTGCTTCTGGAGCAGCAGCCTAATTGAGTAATAATATCTACAAAAAATAAGAAATCAGGTTGAATGCATTCACTTTGTCATTGCGACCTCTGTGTCATTTATTATGCGATTCAGCAGGTCGATTCTATTGACTGTCAAACCATACAAACGAGTTGGAATGACAGCTCACTTGTCATTCACTCCACCTAAGTGTATACGGTGAGATGTCAACAGAATAGGCCGGCTGATCTAGTCCATTTGCGTATTTCCCTTTCCGTGTTCAACTGGCGACACCGGTCTCGCGAAATCAACACGCTTTTGTTTTACTACGGAATTCTACGAGCCCGTGTTCAATTCGCGTCAACTGAGCACGCTTTTGCGATCAAGCAACGTTAAAAGAAGTTTTAAAAAATAGTGTGCAATTGAAATGAACACAACCTAACCTCAAAAAGTTTTATATTCAGTCCGGAGGCCCAGTCGACGGAGCCCCGCTTCGCGGGGCTCCTACTTAGTAGGAGTGTTTATAGTTGAGTAGATTATAAAAAAATAACCACGAAGGGAATGGCGGGGTCTATTCGCTCGCTTCGCTCGCTCACTCGACCCCGCCATTCCCTTCTAACCTAACCTGTCCGAGTCGGGGTGCCCACAAGTCCAACTCAAACAGTCTAAGAGTCAAGTCAAAAAAGTGTTCAGTTCAACTGCACACGATTGTGTTAAACCTTACCCAGCGCCACTTGATCACAAAGGCGTGCTCAGTTGACGCGAATTGAACACGGACTCGTAGGATTCCGTAGTAAAACAATAGCGTGTGGATTTCGCGAGACCGATGTCGCCAGTTGAACACGGAAAGGGAAATATTCAGTCCATTTATATTCAACAACTATAAAAATAGGGTGGTAGTGGATTCCGTACAAATAAATATATAAGTATAATAATAATAGGTGTAGAAATAAATATGTAAGTATAATTATTAAGAAACAATACAACTACCTACATTCACTTAAGAATAATAGGTATTGTAACCTTCTATTTTATTGTTTACGCTTAAGTTACTTAAAAAAAGAGTATGATAATAATGGAAAAGCAAAGTTGCACTGCATTTACGCTCGAGTTTCCCGACCCGCCAGTCAACTGCTCATGCCCAGAGAGTCAGCAAAAACCACTGTCACTGTAAGCGAGGTCAATTCTCTTTCTACGAAGCTCGTGCCTGAAAAGGCATGGAAGCGGACTGATGATGATGGTATCATAACGATTCAAAGGAGGAACCGTGGACCCATCACTACCGTCAGCGAACTATCAAGAACTGACGCGGCACGTGCTGCGAAGCCGAACGCTCCTGTGTATATCTCCCGCATACATTAGGTACGCCTCTACGGCTGAAGCCAAAGTGGAGTTAGTGCGCCAAAAGATCAATACATGCCGAGAGTGCAGCTGCTGGAATCGCGCCGCAAAGTCAACTTCAAGGCGTTCGTGGTGCGTGTGCCAACAGGTTTTCTGCACCTCGTCATTGGAGGAGGACTTTTGGCCGCAAAACGTGGTGTTCCGTCGCTTCCGCGGACAAGTGCCACTAGATTCTAGAACGTGCTATAATACAGTTGTAAGTGAAGTGTTTACAAACGCAGGCTTAAGATTGTGTACCTGTTGGTATTATTCAATAGTACTGTAATATTATAATATTAATGTTAGTCTATAAAGTATATAGGTATTTATGGGCCAAAGTAGCCTGAAATAGAGAGGTTGTTATTATACTCCGTTCCTATAAGTAGTTTACTCTAGGTGAATGTGGTCCTCACATATATTAAATGATTTTTTGAATAACAAAACAATAGTAAAACATTTATTTGACAGAGATGGAGTTCCTTGTCCTGTCATCTCCATGTGAATCTACTTTTGCAAATGGACGGTAGATTCACTTATGTTTAATGTAAATGCCACGTTCAAAAGTGCCGTAGCCTAATTAAAATAAACGTTTTGCCTTTAACTTTGACTTAGAGTGGGCAGGCAGCCTTAAGGTTGAGTTTCAAAGTCCCTTCTTTTGCTTTTACTTAAAAGGAATCCTTGTGCAAAATTTCATGTACCTATCTACCTTGTAATTTTGGCTGTGAGTTGATATGTCAGTCAGTTTTTCTTTTACATACTTAAACATAGTAAAGTACGAGTACGTGAGGTGCGAGCCCGCGGTGGGGAGGGAGGGGGTGGGGAAATGTTCTTTTCTTCAGTTCTTTCTTTCTTGTTTCTCGAAAACCATTAATAATATCGTAAAAGTTGCTTCTATACGCAAAAATTGATTACATTAAAATCACTCATCCATTTACAGAAAGGGCGTCAAACATCTTTTATCAATATTTTTGAACAGCATTCATAAATAAAGGATTAGTTACTTACTGTCTTTGACGACCCAGCATCAATTCCGGACGCCGTAGCAGAATCAGTAGAAAAAATGTTTCTTGAAATAAACCACGCGCCCTCTACTCAGACAGATCTTACGTAACAACCATCGATACAGAGCATTTTTGAAATATATAAAAATATAATACCGAGCCCTTCTAGAAAGGGTCAGCGATAAACGACGCCTTCAGAGTATTCCATCAAGTGCACGTGTAGCTTGGGAATCAAGTGCCCTTGAAACCTGGTGTTAGAAGTTTCGATGGAAACCTAGAGCCAGTCTCGACATTGGATCCCACGCGTCTGCTACTTTATTAAGTACTATTTGCTGCTGTGCTTGGCCGCACTCACTGCGGTACTGAAGCTGTACTTCCTCTTTAAGGTTCTGCTGGCAATCGTCAACGTGGTGATGAACTGCATCCTGCTTGTTCACTGCTATATGTACCTACTACCAAGCCAGTAAGAGAAAATCATCATCATCATCATCAGACTACAGCTCCTCTGATGGACATAGTCCACTCTGATCGTTCTGTATTCATCTCAGCTTCTATTCTATTCTATTAGAGGTTTTGGTTTCCGCACTTAGTCCTGATGTTGGACCATTGTGCGTGAGCCATGGCGGCCGTCACTCCAACCACCCAACCCCCCCTCCACATAAAGATCAGTTTTCCCGTCGTGTTCAGGACATCTGTGCAAATTCGGTGACCCTATAGTTTGCTTCCGTATTTCGGCGACGCCCTCGCACTCAAGGAGTACGTGCGGTACCGTTGCCTCCCCCTCCATGCATGCTCTGCATGCATGCGCTGCATAGAGGACTATGTGCGCAGTTGGACGAAGGGGAGTGGTACTATGGGTTCGGGTCCAACAGCCACAGCATCAGATCCCTGACCAGTTTATCGGCCGTGTCATTTCCTAGTGATCCGCTGAGCCCTTTTATCCACTGCTATATATTTTTAATAATTTTTAACTTACTACCCCTGTCCTCATGAACGCGTAGAGGTATTAAATTGAAATTCATATCAAATAATCAGGTCTATACTACCTTTGTACTTTGGTTTGTACGGAACCCTCGGTGCGCGAGTACGACTCGCACTTGGTCGGTTTTTCATTAGTGCTCTGCTCCTATTGGTCTTAGCGTGATGATATATAGCCTTCCTCGATAAATGGGCTCTCTAACGCTAAAATATTTTTCAAATTTGACCAGTAGTTCCTGAGATTAGCGTGTTCAAGCACACAAACTCTTCAGCTTTATAATATTAGTACAGATAGGAGATAACAGGTCTTCAACTCCCTTTTAAGCTTATACAAATTTGCCATTAAAGTGGTCATTCACTTCAAGGTCGTATCCTCATATATTGTTATTTGGATTTTTAACCTAATCAAGCACTTTGTGGTCGAATTATTTGTTAAAGGGTTTATATAGATAGAATCACTTTAAAGTATTCAAGTATTCAATACCTAAAATTATGAAGTTTCGAAGTTTAGAAGGAGGAGCTCGTGGTTAGCCGCACAGGTCGATCTTCAAGGTTAGCTTGCCGAAGTTGGTCTGTGAATGGGTGACCATGTTAACATACCGATTCCTCCGTGCCTCGGAAAGCACGTTAAGCCGTTGGTCCCAGCTGTCATTTGGAGATCTTTGGCAGTCGTTACGGATAGTCAGAAGCCAAAAAATCTGACACCAGTCTTGCCAAGGAGTACGGTGTTACTCAGTTAATGGGTTGTGGAGGTCTGGTGGGCAGCCGCTCCACGTAAAATACTGGTATTCAGCTGAATCCGGTTTTGACTGGAAGCCGACCACAATATAGTTGGGAAAAGGCTAGGCAGATGATGAATTATGAAGTTTTGATTGGTATTTAGTGTGATTTAATTTATCAAAGTATGTTTACTATAAATACAATAATACTGGTCTAATTAATTTTTTTTTATTAAATTATGATGATGTAGAAACTTAATTACTTATGACTTAATTTATCAACCTATCCTTATTCTACAATGCTAATCATTTTAGAACTCGATTATAATACTTATGAAATTCTTATATTTTAACATCAAGAGATCATAGATAAAGTAAGTATATAAAATCAGGCACGCAAGGCGATGGCATACAGCGAAATCCCATAAATTACTGGGGTTGCAATAAATGTAATATTTGAGGTAGTGGAAAAATATGTGTAATTGTACTTCGTTGTTTTCAAAACACTTTTTCAGACTATAAAGTCTTGTTACAAATGAGCGACAAACTTTTCTTTCATCTTTTATAAACAACATTTTAATTACGTGCAAAAGTATGTCAGTAAAATGAATTTAAAAAAAATGGTGGTCAGTTAACTGCAAGCGTAGGTATGGTTATCGCGCATCTTTCTGTTCAGTACATGGCCTTAAGTAAAACTACCAGCTAACGGTTATAAACTAGTATTTTCCTCTACATTCTGCTGTCCAGGCTCATTCCCCTTCTCTTCTTTATTCTCTTCTAGATTCATCCCTTTATTCTCGACTCCCTTCTCCTCTCCATTCTCTTCTCCGTTCTCATTTTCTTCTATACACAACTTCTCTTTGTCACATTTTTGTTTGATTTTGTTCTTGAAGAGGAATGCGTTCGTGATGGTGCGTATGCGCAGGGTGCCCTCCGAGCCGTCGAATGACGACATTCTTGAGAAACTTACTGCTTTTGCTCTCGCTCCTGTAAAAAAACATATCAAAGTTATAGGTTTATTGAGAAGCGATATCAACGTCAATATGATAGTTTTAACTCTTGTTGGCCGATACGGTGCCAGTGAAAAATTTCACTATAGCAGAATACCCATAACATGTTGCTTTTGTATGATGACATAATAAAAATAGAATCGGCTGTCTATGCCTTCGACACGCAGTTTCATCATATATTTGAGGTTTATATTATGGCGAATACTGCACCAATATTGACAGACAACATATAATGTGTACATATTATATTTATACCAGCTGACCCACGCAACTTCGTCTGCGTCACATTTTCCATTAATGCTCAGCTTTTAAAAAATATTGCGACTATAAATTGAGATGTAAGCTACCCTTTCTTTCAAGTTGGATCAAACTGCACACGGTGTGAAAATTTGATTAAAATCGGTTGGTTAAGTAGTTTAGGAGTCCATCGCAGACAAACAACGTGTCACGTGATTTATATATATTAAGAAAGAAGATATACTTGAAAACTTTAAAGCTGGGTACTGACCTGTGTTACGGGGCGTAATACGCACGTACGGCGTACGTGGAAACATGCACGAATACACGCATGTTACTCGGATATTAGGACACGGCGTATTGTAACATGCTCGTTGTGAATGGTACGTTATGGCCCGTAACGCCGGTCAGTACCCACATTCAGCCGGAGTGAATTTATAGAGACATATTATAATCAGTCCTCCATACCGAGATTGACTGTGGCCAATCTCAACAAAGACTATATATCGGTGTAGGAGATATTATTAGAGTGCAGTGTGTGCGCAAACGCTGCTGAACTCTTCGGCTCCTCTATCGATATAAGAAAGTTTCAACATACCTGGCGTCTTGGCAGCAACAGTCTCATCTTGTGTACTGCTTAAATTAGGTTTTGGCGCCGTAGGCCTTGGGGGTGGTCTCGCTCTCTGCCTCCGCATGAAGACACTCGAACCCAACCCCGTCTCGTTTCCGACCCTGCAATAGTAAAAAAAAAAAAAAAAATATTTATTTCAGACACAAAAGTCCATATATTATAGACACGGCAATGTTGTTAGTAACAAGAATTCTACTTATAACTAATGTTAGTAATTAAAAATGTACAAAGATAAACCAGTCACAGCCCTGCACAGTAGGCTCATCGGTCTCGCAACACATGGAGTTCACTGAACCTACTGAGCAGAACCAAATCGGTTCTCTCGCCAATCATCCTCAAGATACTATTCCGGCTCTCCCGGACGCCGGGATAGTATGTCGTAATTCATCATTTTCAAGATGTGAAAACTTTTTCTAAGACTTCGTTCCCGTGATGAAGATGAGTTTAATGTGTTGCTTTCTATGACTGAAAGAATTTTCTAAAGCGAATTAACACTACACATTCTTAACCAGAACAGCTGCTAAAGAGAGCATGAAAATAACTTAAGACGCAAGAGTGAGAGCGGTTAGACAAAGTGTCACTCTGTCAGCGACAATCAAAAAGGACTCCGTATGAATAATTATTTTTTACAGGTTTAACTACACAAGTACACACACAAAAAACAACACAAAAAACCAAAGACTTTGTTATGGGATTTCCTGAAATCTATTAGTAAGAAACTATGTTCAGTATTTTTCTAGTTTCCAAAATCAACCGGCTGTACATGTAGTTTAAATAAATAGTTTAGATATACTGACGTCATCGCAGTCCGAGGTCGCGGGCGCCACAAGTTCTCGCCGTCTTGGCAGGAGCCACACGCCGGGGCAGTCCCCGCCCGGTTCTTGCGCATACTGCTGTTCCGTTTAGCTGCAACAAAGACATTCTCTTTAGTTCGAATCAAATCAATCTGCCTAGCCTTTACCCAACTATGTTGGGGTCGGCTTCTGGTCTATCCGGATGCAACTGAGTACTCATATTTTACATGGGGCGACTGCCTTTCTGACCACTGCCCATGACGGCTTATCTTGATACTTCTTGGCTAGACTGGTTTCAGATAAACCGGCTTCTGACTAAACGTAACAACTGTCAAACATGTTAAAATGACAGCTAAAACCAACGGCTTAACGTTCTTTCCGAGGCACGAGGGATGGTCACCCATCCATGTACTAACCTCGCACCAAATTTTCAGGCAGATAAGCACCTGATCGTTAAGACAGGAAAGTTTTATAAAATTTTTGTTTTTGTACTCATATCTACGTGTGGCTTAGGTGCCTCTTGAATGTCATCCCTTCAAATAAGGAGGTATGTTGTGTACTCACGTATAGAGGCAGCATCGAGCGGATGCGTGTAGATGCGCTTGCGCGACTGCAGCATGGAGGAGACGAGCGCAGCCAGCGAGCGAGGCGGCGCCGCCGACTTCTCCTCCGGAAAGCCAAACTCGTTCATCTCGTGGTGGTACCGGTCCCTCGATTTCTTCACCACCCACCAAGTCTCCATCATTCCCTTGCCCTTCACATTTACTCCGCCGCGACTTTTGAGGACGTAGAAACCGTCCAGTAGCTATTTGACAAATGAAGTTGCGTTATTTTTGTAGAAAGACCTTTTCCTGGGTTATATAACAAATAGCCTATGACGTATTGACGTATTCGTAAGTTCCGTTTATAAAATCGTAAAAGAAGATTTGTAAATTGAAGTTCCCTATCGGGGTAAAGTTGTATTGTCTTGCTATTGTTATTTTAATTTGGGGGCGATGACAGATTACCGCACTTAAAATGGGTAAGGAGAACGAACAAATAAACTTGTCTTCTACTTTTGGCTTTTGTGTAACATCTATTTTTGTGTAACACCAAAATAAAAAAAAACCTTTTTACAGTAAAACCTCCCAAACCCTTTTTAGGGTTCCGTAGCCAAATGGCAAAAACGGAACCCTTATAAATTCGTCATGTCTGTCCGTCTGTCTGTCTGTCTGTCCGTCCGTCCGTCCGTATGTCACAGCCACTTTTCTCCGAAACCTTAAAATGCTGTTGAAATTTGGTAAGTAGATGTATTTCGTGAACCGCATAAAGATTTTCACACAAAAATAGGAAAACAACAATAACTTTTGGGGGACCCCATACTTAGAACTGAAACTCAAAAAAGAAAATTTCATCGTACCCATACGTGTGGGATATCTATGGATAGGTCTTCAAAAATGATATTGGGGTTTTGATCATTTTTTTCTAAACTGAATAGTTTGCACGACAGACACTTCCAAAGTGGTAAAATGTGTCCCCCCCCCCCCTTAACTTCTAAAATAAGAGAATTATAAAACTAATAAAAATATATGATGTACATTACCATGTAAACTATCAGCGAAAATTAGTTTGAACGAGATCTAGTAAGTAGTTTTTTTTAATACGTCATAAATCGTAAATCGCAACTTCTGCTTACGGAACCCTCAGTGCGCGAGTACGACTCACACTTGGCCAGTTTTTCTTTCTTTTATTTTCATGTTAGTGCTCACCTCCTTAGTAAACTTGGTGATCTGAATTTTGTCGATGAGTCCATGGCTCTCCATACGCGACGCCTCGTTGACGGTGTTGCCCCAGATGTCGTACACCGGCTTGGTCGCACCGATCACGCCTCCTACCAGAGGACCGCAACTTATTCCTGAGGATAACATCACAAGAAGATAGTTTTAATGTATTCATCCTTAATTTCTCCTTGAAATTGGACATTTAACGCTCGATTTTCAATTCGCTGTTAATCTTCGAATACAGGCGGTAAAAGATTAAATGCAAAACTTGAAGAGGTTTTTGGCACTGATTTTACTATGGGACCAAATCAGAAAGCTATCTATATTTATTTTTATATAATACATTAAAATGAACTGAGACTTAAACAGTACGATGTTTGTTTCTTTAGCGTTAATTTATAACTTATATGCTGTAAATACGTGTTTATAGTGCTGCTCAAAGCCTCTGCAGTACTTTCACTAATAACAGCATTGGTGTCGTCAGTAAATGCTATTAGTTCTAAATCAGAATTCAGTTTGTTACAAGGTTAAGTAAGTCATTTGTTAAAATTTAAAATAGGTTTGGGTCCAGAATAGAACCTTGTGGGACACTTAAATCCTTCGTAACTTTGAAAGATACACTTCTTGAAAATTATTCTGATGTTTGTTTTTACCTCTATATACATTTTTCAATTAGTTAAATTGGAACGGAAAAGCGCTAGAACCTGTCCTCTTACACCGAAAGTTCCATTTTGGCAAGCAATGATGTATGATTTACAGTGTCAAATGCAGAACTCAAGTCTAACTCAATTCCAGCTAGGTATCATATTTTTAAAAATTTTGTTTATGAACCACGCCGTTAACTAAAGTGCTGATAACTTCTGAAGTCTATGGCTAGTATTTTAGTGGTCTAGTATTTTATCCTACTACAACATTATGAGGTTGTAACGTAGTAAAACTCCGAGCAGATTTTTTCTTCTAAGCTAATTGGCTCTCATTATTATTACAATTTGATAATCTAATGTTATAAATTGCATTATATTTTGGTAAATTATATCCTAGTTATTGTTTTCTTACCTATCCTCAACCGGAACTCGTAGTAGTTGATAGCTTTGACCGCCTCCCTCAAAGCGAGGGCCAAATCGACCAGTGCGCACAGGTGGTGGTAGCCCTGCTCTCCTGACTGAACAACAAAAAGGATGTCATATGCAATACGCCACATATCTTCATTTGGAAAAAAGTACAGTCTGCAAGCTTTGTACTAACTATAGGTTTTAACATCAAACAATAACTTGACATATAAATTAAACATAATCCTACTAATAATATTATTATAATTGTGATAGTTTGCTTAATTGCGTAACAGTCGCGCAAAAACGGCTTAAGGAATTTAGATGAAATTTGGCGCACATGTAGTTCATACTAATAGCACATGGGCTACTTTTGATGCCACCGGTGAATGGCATAGCTTAGTAAAGACTGCTGCCTAAGTACTACAGATTCACAAGTACCAGGAGACTAGAAATATATCGAAGTATTTCCGAGGTTGTAATTGTGAGCGATAAACGTTCACAAGTAGAAGTTGAGAACATCGTCCTTTTTTAATACAGTTTGTAAGCCAAACTCATAAGAACCTAACGTTTTCACAAATATATGTGTGTCTTAATACGTACAATATTCCGCGATTTTAAATTTCGTCGTATACTAAGGACCCCTCCTCCGGATGCCCTTAACCCTAAACAAAACACCCATGGTTGTACTCTCATCTAACCTTACTTGTCAGTACGTAGTTGTACGTACTACGTACACAGACCGAGGCAGTCGAGAAAAACTAACTAATTCAAATGATCAATTAGCGTTACCATCCCCTTAAATTATTTTATCTCCTCTCCATTAATTAATTAAATGACTACTGATTACAAAAAAATAATGACTAGTGTCTGACCAAAACAAGATTTTAAGCAGAAATCAAATATTCGGCTCCTGTTCAAATTTCGGCCTAAACCAAATCTTTCATAGGAATGAAAAACCAATCAGAATTACAGATTTTATAAACACATCTGTAAAGAGCAACAGTTTTTTGTCGCTTGTTTTTTTTTACTATCGAATGGACGGATACGTTTGACCACTATTTCACCTGATGGTAAGCAATGATGCGGTCGAAGAAAGAGCACGCTTGATTTGGAAGTAACCTATTCACTCTTGCATTAAAGACTCTACTTTTAGCTGTACGCACAATTAATGTGTTTCCAAAACGTTTCGTGCGTGCGATAGAAAACTGAGAGCTCTTTACTCTTTAGTACAATTCCACAACGTTGGCCCTAGAGGGCTCCGTCAACTATGCAAACATTTCTTCGAGAAGGAATTACCCACTGACTCCTGACACCAGGGGCGTTTCCTGCGGCGGCTGGGGATTACCTCTACATCATACGTTTCGCCAGCTCCTCAGCTTGCAGTACTGCATTGCAGAACGAGGTGACTGATTCCCATGATCTCTCGCTCCGGACATGGATTGGATCTTCATCGTATGCTCTACCGTTTCTTCCGGGCGATAGTGACACCCGGGCATTTCCTCTCGAAACAACCGTGTCCGGTGAGGATCTGCGTCAGGTGGAAAGTAACGAGGCCGTGGCGCGCGCTCCTCGATGAGAGGACTTATCGCCACGATCTCGGTGTGCCCAGAAGAGGAAGACCGTGGTGCATTTTTCACCCTTATTAAGCTAGTTACATTTAAGTCCTATATTTTTAATATTTATTACACAACAGTTTTGTCTCTGCTCAGGTTATTGCAAACAACGTAGGTTTATAATAAAAACGTTAGATTCTAAACTCCTTCTTCTTGATATTCTACGGAAATACCGGAAATTCGGCCACATTTTGGCCGAATACCAAATTCTGGCCGAAACCAGTTTGTAGCTGCAAACCGAAACCAACCCAATGGTCGGGCACTACTAATTAGTTTCATAGCATAACAACAACTATTGTTAGAGCTAATGTTTAAACAGTGACGCCTTCTTTGAGGTTTTGGCGGTGCTTGACGTAAAGCTGTTTAGAAAATAAAAACTACAAACACAAAGTGAACCAATCAAAACTGCGCAAGTGACATTCGCCTGTACACCAGTGAATACGGCTCTGATATGAACATCTTTATGATATTATCGCGTCAGGAGTTAACTGTGCTTGTGGTGACTCTAAGCACGTTGATATACGGAGTGGCATCATGGTGCATTGTGAAGAAGTTTCGGAATTACAGAAACTTTGTGTTTCTTAACGCGATTTTAACAAACTTTTTAATTGTTTTATCAACATATATAATGGGGAAGACGTTCCTAATGGAAAACTCGACGCCATTCTGGATAGCCTTAAAATTAAGGAACTATATTCGAACAGCTAAGAACCATTGGTTGGTTGTTTTGAGTCATATGTTTTACGTAGATATTGTAAAAGTTTTTAATGGGCATTTCCAGAAGAAATATTTAAAGAGTTTTATCTTCGGTTGGGGGGTGTCTTTAATAACAACCACCATTGTTTGGTATGACGAGTATAGGAGATTATTATACCTATTGGTAGAGAAAATATCGTCCGATCGTTTAAGTCATGCGATATCGGCCACTTTTCAGTACGTAAATGAAATTTTACCTGTAACAGTTAACAGTTTGATTTACATTATAATAGTATTTTCACTTTGTCGTAGTGTCAACACGAGTGCACAGACAGCTTCTACCATTTGGCGTCGCTTGTATATAGCTACTTTGATATTTGTACTGAGCGACGTATTTTTGCTGTGTAAATATGCCAATTCTTATATATTAAATATGTCATTGTTAGGAGACGATCCTGATAATTGGGCACTGTTCATAGTATACATGTTTAGTGATTTCTATTCGATATTACTGGCCGCAATTTTCGTCGTTTTAAAAAGCAATAGGAGAGTATGGTATGAGTATTGTGTTAACAAAATTAATCAAAGGCGTCGAGATCACGATATCAACATGCATGGAATAATTGTCTAAAGACCAACGGCTTCATTGTGTAATGTGATTAGCCAAAGGGAACTGTTATTCCATGTGATGTCTTTGATTATATTCTAATTATAATAGATTGATTGTGTATTTGTGTATTGTTGATTTTTTGTGTTTTTTTAAAGTAATTATTAATTGTTTTTTTTTTGACATGAATACTTACTCTGTAAAGTAATATTCGTTATTTATTTTAGTTCACTGTTGTGAATATGGGGACTATGTGGGTTATTTTCTTCTTTTTTTTTCTCTTTAAAGTATTTTGAACGATGTCTGGCAGTTTGAGTACTTTTGTGGCCTACCCAAATGAAAGGACTCATTGGCATTGTTCGTCGAGTCGTTGAGCTCCTTTTTGGTTCTAAGTTGAGCTAATCGACTACTAACCATGGCTTGCATTGACTGGACAGCTCCACTCAAATCTGTATGGTTCTTTCCTCAAAAGACCATTTCAGACACTGATTTGCATGGTCCTCATACCGCGTGTATCTGACATCGACGCACAAACGATTTCCATGGGTCCAGGGCATGATTCTGGACACCCCTGTGTTGGAATTTTTCGTCGGTTCTTTTCTCATTTTTTTCAAGAGTACTACAAAGTATCAGCTCAGCTGAGCTGATATTATTTGTGGCTTTATTCAGATTGCTCTTTTTGGTGAAAGTAGTTAATTAATTATTTCTTTATTAAAAATCTCATTGGGTTAGGTCAGAATAACGATTATGAGCAGTCTAAAGTAAAAAAAACTCTTGAAAAAAATGAAAAAATGAGAAAAAAGCCGACGAAAAATTTTAAGTCTAGGGTGTCCAGAATCATGCCCCGGACCCATGGAAATCGTTTGTGCGTCGATGTCAGATACACGCGGTATAACATATTGTGAATATGAGACCATGTAGATTGCTATTTTAGAGATTCATTTCATTTAATGTTAGTCTGGCGGTTTGAGTTCTTTAAGCGGCCTACACAAATGTCCTTACTTTGGTATTGTTCGTCAGGTCGTTGAGCTCCTGAAAGTTCTAAGTTTGAGCTACACGATAACTGGCAAATGCTTGCACTGTCGGGACAGGTCCACTCAAATTTGTGTGGTACTTTGCTCAAAATACCTCTTCAGAAATTAACCTACATGGTTCTCGTATGATTTGACCAGTACGATTGTATGGATTTAAAAGAGACTTTGACCTCTGAGTTTTTTTTCGTGTTTCTTCTCATAGCAGTCAGCACAACACACAAGCACAACACCGGTCTCATCTAGTTTAAAATGACCAAAAAAGATTGCCGTGAAAAAGTGTTATTTACAACGTAATTACCGAATAAATATCATTTATTACGATTTCCTAAGGGTGAGGCCACACGAACGTATTTTTTGTGAGGTGTGAGTTGCGTAAAATGAGTCGGCGGAATTCGGTTTGTGCGTCGTCGTGTGGCAGAAACAGGACTTTAATATGAAACCGAATTCTGTCAACTCATTTTACGCAACTCACAACTCGCGTTCGTTTGTCCTCACCCTTATATTTTCTTAGCGTTAACGACTACCGTATTGTTGTAATGCACTAATTGTGGCAAAAAAAACTGTGAATGTGATTTGTGACATACTACTAATTAACATTAACAACATTACAATTTATTTTAATTAACATTATTATTGTTAGTCAGTTTAAGTACCGATTATTTTTTAAACGATAAGTTATAGCTTATAACAAGATTTTTAATGATGGAAAATGAAATAAAAATTCATAGAGATTTAATCACACCTCTTTCCTTGACTATAGAATGCACTTTATTATGCTAGTAGGCCTTATCCCTTTCCATATTTTTGTTTGATTCCATTTGCCTATCTGTATGGAACTGTCTGTGATTTATTCCTATTGAATAAAATTGTATTTATTTCTAATCCTGCATATCAAATCGGGCTAATTCGAATCAATCTGAAGTTTATGGCTTCTCAACAAGAGTTGTATCAAACATACAATGGTATAATGGGCCGAAAAAAAAACAATAACTGTAGAAACTCAACAAGAAAGAACAGCACTCGTATAGCATATTGTAGCCAAGCAAAACCCAAACGCAACCTTGGATCAATTATTAATTATTGCATGAAATCGACAATAAATCCTATTTGACGAAAGTGTCAGAACACTCGACTCTCGGAATGTTTGAGAGGCTCGGGGAACAGAAGAACCACGGGATAGACAATTTGCTTAGGATCGCGATAGGAAGCAACTCTATAGCAGAGATGGCGAAGCTATGGCACGCCTGCCAGTTTTATTTAGATTTTATAGAGATTATTTAGCATCCTGATTTAAGTAAAAGTTCAGTTCGATTTCTGCTAATACAACAAAAACAGATTAATATAAAATAGCTTTATGAATTTACAGTTACAAACAAGTATTCAGTTTATACTATCGTATGTTATTGCTTTGTCCATTAAATTACCAAGTCAGTCCAGTGAAAAAAAAAAAGATTTTTTTAAATGAATTTTTGATGAATGAATGAAAGAAAACATTTTTTGGCGGCACGCCATGGCTACATTATTGTATTTTTAATGAAAATGGCACGATTGTTCTATAGTCTAGGCTAGGAATATATGGACTAGAAGTTTTAGTTAATGCCAAAATAGCGAGTGTGTAACTTAAAAGAGAGCAAGTATTGTTTACTCAGTTTTTTAATTCCAATGTATCCTAGGCTGATATTGTGTTTAAATGACGCAAGCGAACGCGCGAGCAAAGCTAGTTGTCTATTTTAGTACTTGTATATTGTTAGTTATTAAAAGTTGTTTATATTTTTTTGTCTTAGACAGATTCGTGTTGCTGGTACTAACAAACTGTTGTTGCATCAGTTCTAAACGCCCAAACACTAGGAAGTGGTGGGACTCTCAGTGGACTTAAAAAAAGGTTGAACTCCTCAGCCCTATTTACTTCTTCAGTACATAACTCTCGGTTGTAGTGCCTATTTGTATTCGTATAATTTTTTTAATTTATGTTCTCTAAGTTTGACCACTGACTTGGTCAACTACGATCGCTGTGTCTTACAGATGATTTATACGAAGAGTGCGCTTTCTGAGTTTAGGTTGACCATATCTATTTCAAATAATACTGTTCAAGGACTGTTAGGGACCATGTCTTCATATGATCATGATGCCGACGCAATGCCGTCGGAACTTGCCGCAACGTTGCTGGACAAGGACGGTCGCACGGTTGCCACAGAGTTCTCGATAGATCTACTAGGGACCATATCTCCATATAAGCTTGTTGCCGACGCATTGACGCTAAAAAGCCGCTTGTGACATTTAGTGAAGTATTTCTTTGAGTGATATGAATTAAGATGTGAGGTATCGTGTTAGTAACTATTGACCATATAAATATCTATTACGCTAGCGTAAGGGTTTCTCACACGAACAATAATTAAATATTGTAATTGGATTTCCAATAGTTATATTGTAAGTTTCTTAAACCACTCCTAATGTATTTCATAACTATGAATTCCTAAGTCTATTTACTATGGTTTTTCATTCCTTACCTTGTCCTTACATTGTGATATGGCATTGGACAATTTCATACTTTGGAATTCGCTTCATAATCGGCGGGAGAGTGACCAGTCTAGCCCTGCTCTACGGGGCCATGCGGTCGGGGAGCGTGGCCCTCCTCCTTCGGAGGGAACCGACCTTAACATCTAGGATAATTTTATGAGCCTAGGGTAACTTAGGAATAGTCACAACTATCTTAAGTTATTATTTGTTGTTATAACGGCAACAGTAATACACACTGAAAGTTTTAACTGTCTACTTATTATGGTTTTTGAGCTACAGTTCGCTGACAAACAGACGTCCGGATGGTCGGACAGACGAACGCGACTGACGGACGGACAGCGGAGGCTCAGTAATAGGGTTTCATTGTTTACTATTGGAGTACGGAACCCTAAAAATCAATTCTTTTGGGAATTTATTTTTAGGGTTCCGTTTTCATCTTTAAACTACTTATTATCAAAGCTTACGTTACCGTGGGTTCAGATTTTAGTCCGGAAGCAACCATGTATGTGGCACCAACAGTCTTGATCTTCTCGATGCATTTGAACCGGGGTTGCAGAAGTAGTCTGTCGAAGGAAACTGAAATACAACAACATTAATGAAATATTTACAAAGTAGCACTTCTCCCGTGACTTCGTCGGCGCAGTTTTAGGACAAACGAGTATTGATATTTTCACCCTCTTAAGGCTGCCCGTCCGATTGTGCGGAGCGAGGCAGTGGAGCGGAGAAACGGAGAAACTGAGAAATATTAACCAATCATGTCAGTCAAAATGTCAGTAACTCACGTGGAGCGGAGATTTTATGCTATTCTATTGGTTTAAATTTTTCCGTTTCTCCGCTCCGCTGTCTCGCTCCGCTGTATCGGACCGGCTCTCTCATTCCCAGCTCCATTTTCCCTTTTCGCTGTTTCGTTCCGCTTCCCTGTTTTGTATGAATTTTTAAACTAGTTTACGAATCCCTGTTCACTGAAGCGTAGCGGTTATTTAATTGAATTCCATTAATGGTTAATATTAGTACAACTCCTCTCGTCTCTGCTCCACTGCCTCTCCAGTCAAGGGTGTAGACAAAATAAAACTGGTAGATTTATGTATTAATTTTAAAGATGTACTGTTTCTTTTTAGTGTTTGTTTTTATAACTAACTCAAACACTGCTTAGTCAATCGTTCCAATATTTGTAATTATAACGAACTTATTTAGAAGATGAATATCTTTACCTCTATACACCATTCCTATAAGAAGTATACTCTGGGTGCATATGGTCTACACATATATTAAATTAATTTTGTCTACCAAATATTGTAAGACATTTATTTGAAAAGAGTAACTATGAAGTTTCTTGTCCGTTCTACTCCATGTGAATCTACCTTTACGAATGGACAGTAGATTCATTATTTTAAATGTAAATATTGGTGTTCAAAAGTGCCTTATAATGGCCTAATTGGAATAAACGTTTTGACTTTGATTTTGAGTGGACAGGCAGTCTTAAAGTTGAATTAAAAAAAAAAAAAACTATTCTTCTGTTCATTTACTACATAAAAGGAAAGTTGTGCAAATTTCAGCTACCCAGTATTTTTGGCTGTGCTTTGATATTTCAGTCAGTTTCCCTTTTACATACATCATTATACATAGACAAGTACAAGTACGTGTGCCCTTCCATTCTTTTCAATTTTCGTGTCGATTGACACAAGTTTAATTTTGTTTGCGGTATTTGGCCTCTTGGACCACTCACTCGTTTGCCATATTCAGGTCTTGGAAGTTGCAGGTAGTTGGGCAAATATATTGTTTTAAACTTTCATGGTCACTAACATTAGAAAACACACAAATACATTGGGAAACTCGCAAATAAAAAGGTACATGGTAGCAATCCCGATATGAACTATTCTAAGTTGGGCAAATAGCGCAGAAAAAGTAGGTGATATCCTGTGAAAAGGCTCCACACTGGCACTGTGTTTGGGATAGGTCTGTATACGGGCCGACCCAGACTAATCGTTACCAAATCTACTTATCGTTTCAATGTTAATAAAATATAACATGAGTGTTTTAGTTTGAAATAATAAGAGCGTTAAAATGATACATTACATATGATTTCGTTGAGAACACGCATGCACTTGACTGCGTTCTGATCGGAGTAGAACTCGTCGAAGTTTGCTATACACGCGAACATCACGCCTGCCTCCTCGTGCACTTGCGAATACATGTTCTGGAAAACAAAGAAATAGTCAAACTGGTATTTACCCACACGGAAAAACCCGTCCCTAGTATTCCAAAGTGAACAGAATAATAATGAGATAGCCATGGGCATTAACCAATCCAGAAACACAAATCCAGTCCCTTAGGCAGAAATTACAAAATTCCTGTTAGATTTGTAAATGAAGAAAGTAAGTTATTTGTACCAAGTCGTCTTATATTACAAAAAAAAGTATCCATTGGCTATAAACGTAATATCCGCGCAAAACGCACGCTTATTAACATTCTGCGTTGGACACACAAAAATATACAAATACAAAAAAAATTGACAGCTCACTTGTAGCAGGAGAGCCAAAGCGCTGGTTTCAAGTTGAGAAACTTTAAAGACTTGCATAGAAATCATTATGAAAGCATATATATAAAAAAAAACAAACTTACATCTGGATGCCAATCTTTGCTCAAGAAATGTTTCACAGTATGGTCTGGTAGTATATATTTGAGCAATTGTCTGTTCAAGCGCTGTGTGTACTCCATCTCATCAAGGTCAGTTTTCGCCTGCAGCTTCCAAAGGAAATCCAGTCGCGAAATCACTTCTAACAGTCGTGCGTGGATGATCACAACTATCAGAAAACCTATCATGAGTACCAGCATTTGCGCAGGAAGTAACCTGGGAAATATTAGTGAAACATTTAGAATTTTAGGGACATCATGCCATCTTATACGAAGTTTAGTTCATATGAGGGCGGTTCGAGTAGGTTTGTAGACCTGACGTCACACACATCTTACATCGCGGTATCAACATTCTCCCCGCGATTCGAACATATACAACCGCCCAAAAACTACTGTCGCCTAGTTGCCCACCAGACCAGACCCCCAGACCAACGATCAGATGGCCGGAGAATCGACGAATAGAGCCTTTACACCCTGTGGCTGTTCCGCATACCTCTCACCTAAGTTAGAACAGCGACTGACGTACAGAGGTTGTCACATGAATGTCATATTTAAGACCTAAGTGTGAATTAATAAACGCATTCGATCACGTTAATGTAAATGTTCAATAAAGTTCATAGGAGGAGAACCTAGCAGGCTTTTTATGTTTGTCACAGACAGAGCTTATCCAGTTTTAATACAAATTGGCTTAACGGATAAAAACGCTCACTGATGACAAAGGGTCTAGGTGTGTGCAAAGTTTTATAATTATTTGATCACGTAGCGTAGCGTATGCCAAATAGTTTTTGAAATGGAGATTTTCCGTTACTGCTATTAGACAGCGCTTGTTCAGTTTTAGTGTGAATTGAAGTGTAAACGTCAACTTGCACGCTATCGAGTGCCTTGTTACGCACTAAAAACATCGTTTTCTACAATAAGTCAAATTGTGTGCGTATAGCAGCCAACTTTTTTATAAATACTCACTTGTTCATTTTGGTTTGGTAGCATTCGTAGTAGTGAATAATCAGGGCACAGTATATCACGACGCTGATGGTCGCCATCAGAGTCTTGATGAGGAAGTACAGCTTCAGCGCCGACGTGAGCGCGACCAGGCACAGAACCCACGTGAAAACCACGTATTCTGGGTGGTGACATTCGGATGCTGGAGAAGATTTTTCTGAATGAGTAAAGAAGTAAGATATCCTTCGACTAGGCATCCTCAAGTTCGCCAACCTAAGAAACAGAGAGGATAATACCTCCTCTGGAATTCCGGAATGATATTCGTGACGGAAGTTTAGGAAAAAATATTCTACCTATCCTGATACCTGGTGACACATGGAGTTCAAGATTGAATTCGTCACTACTTAGTATATGGTCTTTTTGTCATTTTTGTGTAGCCTTCTCTCTGTATACCTAGATCGGCATACAAAGAGAAGGCCGGATATCGATCCGGCTCCAAGGACCATATGTTGAGTACCAAGCTCCAAACGTCTTAGCGCTGTATCTTTGTATTTCTTCAGGATTTTGATTAATATACGTTAAAAAAGTTGAGTATGCCATACATTTCTGTGCGCAAAACTCAACAAAATGTACTGACGAGCTGTTTATTTTTTCATGATTTCATTGTTGGTCCCTTAGTAAAAGTATGTGTTTATTTTGTTACACATTGTATACACGAGTATAATTGTATGTCTGAGTAGGTGAACATTGAATACTTTCAGCAGCAGCAGTCATGTTATATGTCTCATAAATTGTAATGGGGGCGACGCTATCAATACTAACCTGTCATATGCTACTATGGCAGAGAGAGCTTCTACGGGAACTTTTTATCACTATTATTGATATAACTTGTTATGGTGAACAAACCGAATTAAAAGTTTTACGAAATAGATTTAAAAAAGTGAAATGCAAGCATTTGTTTACCTGGTTCACTGCTACCGCTTGTACCATTTATCGTTGAGTTGCTGCAGTTTACTGTTTCATTATTATTGTTGATCGTAGGAGCGCAGGCGTATAGTTTAACAGTACTGCAAAAAAAAACACAAACTAGCAACATATGAGCTAAAATAAACAAAAATGTGAACTTCTTCATCTTGTTCTTATCGTCTGGGCAGTAAGGTCTAACGATCCCACACACCCTACTGTCAGAGTTTCTAAACCGCCTCAAGTACCTCTGATATGGTTAGCTAGGCAAACTGGAAAACAACTTTACAAAGTAAGGTTTCCCGTAGGAATCGAACCCACGACCACCAGGTCACAAGGCTAACGCCTAAACTATTCGACTGTGATCTGTGTGTGTGTGTGTGTGACAGTGTGTGGAGGCAGTTTAATGCGAAACTCAGACTTCACATCTGCGCAAAACGTCAATCGGTCATCACCACCTTGCCCTTAGCATCGTCATCTTCCTGCCCGTATGGTCCTGATGTAACTCTACTAATTTTAAACAACTTTCGCATTCGCATGTCAATCGCAAACTGTCAAAAATCCTTAATATTCATAAATTTTTGACAGTTTGCGATTTTGATTGCGAATGCGATGCGAATGTGAAAGTTAATAGAATTGGCCCTACGTTTGCATGCAGTAACTGAAATCTTTGTTATCTAATGTTTATTAGTTAACAAAGATTTAAGTTACTGCCACAATTGGCGATAACCTTGTAGAGACTGCAACCTTTAAATGTCACTTTAATCCTCTTCTTTCAAACCCCACCATATTCCAGAACTAGTTTCAGCAAGCGGCTACGCCCGTGAACATATCCCAAGGGAATGTATTCCCGGGAAAAATCTATAATCTATCTTTGTGTGTGTGTGAGTGTGTGTGTGTTTTTCTCATCCAGGTCCGTTCAGTCTTTCTGTATTATTGAGCAACAAACATTCATTCATCATCACATCCGCCAGTTTAAACTTTCGTATTTAGAATATTAGTAGGATTTCAAGCAAAAAACATACCTTGTGAGAGTCATGATGGTTATGAAACAACAGATGTGTGCGATCTTGATCATTCGCATGTTGTTGATACGAGTAGAGATGTTGTAGAGGTACGTGTGGACTCTAGGGAACTCCTCCAACATCACCAACGCGAAGGACAGGGCCAGAGGAACTGTCATCACTGTCAGAACTATGATGAGGTTGTGGCAACTGTTAAAAGTGAAGATAGTTTTGAAGACTGAATTAATTTTATCCATAATATAGTAGTTGAAGAGGCTTCTAAACTTTAGAAAGTTGGCAATTATAAGACAGAAACAATGAAACTGGACTTAACAGCACTTTTCAAAGTAGTAGAAGTTCCATGATAATTATTTACAAGAGCTTCGCTACTGAGTTCGTCCGAACTGCAGTTTTCTTAAAGATCCTTGTTATTTTGTTGTAATACTCAGGGATAATTCAGCATTCGAATACTAACTTTACATAATAAAAAGAAAGAAAAATAGTACTTTTTTAAAATCGGTCTAGTCATTTTTTATTTAAATCGTTACAAACAAACAAAAAATTACATCTTTTCTCTTAAAAATATTAGTTTAGAGTATTTATGAGATAAAATACCAATAAGATGAACAAACCTACTATTAAAAAAATATTGATTGCCGGTTTGAGTTTTCAGACAGAGCTGTTTGCGTGACAGAGATAGCGCTCTACAATGCTGTACTGTTCTAATATGGTCGGGATATTAATGTACTTACTTGTAATCTTGTCGGGATATTAATGTACTTACTTGTAATGAACAAGAGTCTGCACAGTCACGACAAACAGCCACAGAACCAAGCAGCACATGATGTTTGACTTGAAGGTCACCTCGTCAATGCTCCCGAACAGGGCTTCAATCGTAGGCCGGTTGAACCGCAGAGTCCATCCGTACATAGAGCGCAGACGCATTCGCCGGATCGACTTCATCTCGATCAGGTGGTTTATTATGTCGTTTTCCTGTAAAAACAGTCAAAAACTTGTATTTCGACCTGTAAATTTTAGTAAATAACTTTTAAAGCCAAGGTCGTCTTGAATTGTAAGCAAAAATCGTAAATACGTAAATTGCAACTGCAATGACACACTTCGACATCAATATGAATGCAAATATTTAAGATGCTATGAACAAATCAATTCTGTTAAATGCCTTGCCTATAATGGCTTTTTACGTTACTTTAACAGGTTAAAATTCTAAGATTTCATTAGAACCAATGACTGTTTGGCGTAGAACTAATCTTGTTACGAATTCGCCAGTGCAGGTCAAGATGGCGATTGTGATTAGTAGGACGAGATGGCGATCTTTCGAGGCGTCAGCAGACTGGTCAAGAATCACATTTGGCAGCGGTTGGGTTACACTGATCAAGGATCAAATTGGTTACTGAATTCGAAGACTATGTCGCGTAATTGCTGATGATGATGACCGACACGTAATGGTATATACCATTTTATAGAAGCCGTTGGCAGCGCTTTATCACAGCTGACACTTGTAAGTTGAGTCAACTCTTAATCTAAAAAGTACCTCACCTCAACTTCAGACATCGCTGGCACGTCGTGGATCAGGTCCTCCTTTGAACTGGCCCACTCTTCATCATAGCACTGCAACAAATATTTAAAAAAATAAAGATAGAATTATTCATTTTGATTTCTCCCGAACGTGGGTCATCAAAGGTCCCAGAAGTGCCATGCGATTTTTTTCTAAACAGAATTGCACTTAACTTTTTACCTTTTTTATTTTTTTTACTTACATTGGTTGCGGCATCTTAACCGTGAAATACGAAGTACAAAAAACCTCCGTCGCACAAATCCTAAAAAGCGGCATTAATTGTCCCGACAGCAACAATCGGGCAGTTGCCCACCAGACTTAACAGTCAGTGGTCAGAAGATCCTCCCTTTCCATTGGAGGTTTGCGATACTTTAAAGCCTATGTCATACCTCCATAAACTAAGGTTTGTTCTTTTTTTGTGTGTTTAATTATAATTATTAACTTTATATATTACTGATGAGGGTTTCTTCAGACTGATTGAAAAGACTATGCAAATGAAAATGTCAGTGTAAATAAAAAAAATAAACAGTACATCTGCAAAAGGCATCATCGGCGTCCATTCTTCAGCGATGCTGCTTTGCCGGCGCGAATTGGAGTCCCAAGTGAGCTGCGAGGCCGTCGTCGCCAAGCTGTTGGCGTAAGAAATGTATTAATAAATGAAGATGATTTAGGGGACCATTAAATAACATAAACCTTGGCTTTTAGAAAAAGTGACATGTCTTGCATGACTTTTAGGAAATTCATGCAAGATTTCCGCTATTGACATTTTGTCTTACATTTTGGCATTTTGACTTTCGCTTTTGCAGATCGAATAATATCACTTTTACGATTCCGATTATATAAAAAAAAGATTACCCTACCCCGGTGAGGTCAGCTTTTGACAATGTATTTTTAGCAGGAAAGCTTCCGTAATCTAGGAAACATTATTAAAGTAAATTATTAAAGTAAGTAAATAGTGAGCTTGAAAATTCTTAGAATTCCTTTTCAGACTATAAAACTAAATCGACAGTTTTCGTTATGATGCTCAGCGATTTCTTATTTTATTTGTTGATCTTTCATTCTGTTACTTTTGATTTATGGTGTTGGATGTGCCACGCATAAAAGGGTTCCTTTTTTTCTTCAATGCGTTGTCATACAAAAAAACTGTTTACAAAAATGTAACCTACTTCCATACAAAACACTACAAAATATAAAGTACTTTAATTTCGGAAGCCGGTGTTAAAAGATAAAGAAAAAAAAGAAAAAACCGACTCCCGAAATTAAAGTTATTTTTAAGCGGTTTTAAATGAAATATGCTAAAATGCTTATAAAATAAAAACTACTAAGCCACACTGAATTATTTTTTTACGGGACCTAATGGCAAGTATCGAACCAAAAACGAATCACATAAATCGGTTTAAAAATCTCTGAATAATCGGTGTACATCATAAAAAACTGAATTATTTTTTTACGGGACTGAATGGCAAGTATGCCCCATCGAATTAAACAAGAATCAAATCGGATTAGGAACCTCGGGAGTAATCGGAATTGCGAACCTCCTCCTTTTTTGGAAGTCGGTTTAAACACCAGTTTGCCTTACCTGTCCTGTGACTGATCGTTGGTGTCGGTGTCTAGGTCGGGACTCTTGATGAAATAAGTGACAGGATGGTGCTTTTTGAGATAGGCATCCCGCGACCCACCATCAGCGGGTTCTACCTCAAATTCTCCGTTTAAACATGCTAGGGTTGTAGAGGAAATGTGCACGCGACTGGAAAATATAAATTTGTTACTGTAGGATAGAGCTGGTCTTGTCTCTTTGTTAATCCGGCTAGTGGAGGAGCCGTGAGACCATTATACTAAGAAATATCTTGCCATAAAAAGTAGGCTATGCTTGACTCGTCACTTGTGGAAGCAGAGGGCCAATACGAGGAAGCAGTTAAATAAACGATCTAATCTTTTCAAAGCTAGAACAGGCTACTTCTGGGTAAGCTCGCTCCATCTTAGACTTTGTCTCTATCATCTCTGACCTAGACTAGAGTCAAGAGCAAACCCATCACAAATAATAAAAAAAGATCATTTATTGACTGTTGATGCAAATGCATCTCTCTCCCTCTCGTCGCTATGGACCAGACAGCATTAAATGCATCTCTCTCCCTCTCGTCGCTATGGACCAGACAGCATTAAATGCATCTCTCTCCCTCTCGTCGCTATGGACCAGACAGCATTAAATGCATCTCTCTCCCTCTCGTCGCTATGGACCAGACAGCATTAAATGCATCTCTCTCCCTCTCGTCGCTATGGACCAGACAGCATTAAATGCATCTCTCTCCCTCTCGTCGCTATGGACCAGACAGCATTAAAATTTATTACTTTACGTTAAGGCGCGTCCCCGAGCAAAACGGAGCGCTAGCCGTTTTTTGTGCAGTTTTTTGGAGCTATCTACTCCTTATCCAAAAGAAATATCAGCTAATAAAAAATACATTCAATTTCTACATAATCTTAGCTTCAGAATGGTAGATTTTATTTTTTATTACTAAGTATAATGTTTAAGTAATCTCCTCACAACGAAACCACAGAAATGAGAAAAAAATACTGAAAACATGCATCTTCTCGAAAACTAACGATTATTTTGATTTTGTACCTACACTAATGGATAGGCAATTTAATTATGAACATTTTGGTAGAAGTATTTTTTTCAAACGACCAAAATTAGATTTTATAACGATTTTATTCAACATTCTGAGCGTATTCGCTATTGTATCTCTTGCGCTGTTGTTGAGGGAAAAAATGCTCAAGGTTATTTGGTCAGGGTACGGCCTTAAGGCTCTGAGTTTTAATTTGTTTCAGTCCATTCAAAGGTTTACTGGTAGATATCGCTGTCAGCGATTAGATCGCCATTATACCATTAAGTCATTCATTCATTCAACTAAGTTTGTGTAAGTGTTTTTTAACTATTCTTGGTGTACAGTAAAGTAGAATCTATTTATATATATATATGTATAGGGCTGTTCCAGAACTGCTTGCTCATATTTAAGGGGGCGTTCTGTAGTTGCTATAAAGTACAGAAACAATATGACAAAAACAAAATATTGACTCAAAAAAAAACCGATTACAAAAACGAGTAAAAGTTTACGAATAAAATCGGATCGGAGTTGTCTGATGCAGTTTTGAACTAAAAGAAACAGCAGTAACTGCATCAGACATTTTGAAATGTGAATTATTTCTTAACCGTTAACTCGCTTTTCGAGATCGAGTTTTTTTAAAGCGCATGTTTTGTTATTTCGATATTGTGTCTGTACTCTATAGCAGCTACAGAATACAACCGAAGTCAAAATCAACTTCAAACGTCAAAGTCAGGCACTTTTGAACGTGTAGTGAAAATAAAATATTATAGTGACTCTATAGTCGTCCATTCGCAAAAGGTAGATTCTTATGGAGAAGAACGGACACGAACGTTACTCATTTTAAAATAAGCTTTACAATATTTGCATACATTAATCAATTGATTATATGTGAGGACGATGCACCCGAAATAACACCTAATACTAATACTAAGTACAACCCTTAAATATCTCACCTTGTAAAAAAAAAAAGCATATATAAATAAATAAATAAATAAATCTCACCTTGTATAATTATAACCTTAAAAGAAGAAGAAAAAAGGCAACATGACAACAGCTTCTTTCTCTTGAATGTTTGAATAAAGAACCCCAGAAAGCTTACCCAGGCAAGCCACCACTCTCCATGTGATTGGCCAGGGTGACGTCACGGGACCACAGGTCGAACTGCCATTTCAGAAGACCCAGTACACCGCATAGTACCTTACCGCTGTGGATTCCAATACGCATGTCTAGTTCCACCTGGAAAAACAAAATATGTTTAGAAGTTTCCAGTTTACGATTTGTCCAGGATGTGCCTTGATTGTGCTGCTTCTATTTTCCATGGAGATGACGATGAATGACTTTATTGACGTAAAAATCTCACATCCTCTGGATTGGAAGTCTCAACTTAGTTTCCTATCGTCTACTGACTGAATTCGGTTGTTAAGCCTTGAGGCCGTACACAGTCAATCTCGAATGCGTTCCATGAATCAGAGGGGCTACTCTCTAAGCCCGAAGTCCATAGTTTCAGGCTTAGTTGTATTTGAATTACTATTAGTCCCGAACTTGAACTAAGAATGAAAGACAACACGATTTTACAGTAACTCTCAAATCGTATTGTGGTGATACGGAGTAGAATTAAATACGCCCGCAACTAAGCCCGAAACTACGGACTACGGACTACGGGCTTAGAGAGTAGTCATTGATTTTTGAGATTGACTGAATACGGTGTCTTACCGAATTAGGTCGGTAGGCGATCGGTAACTTTGTCAAGACATCCCGCCCTTATGTTTTATTTTACGGAGGGGGGGGGGGGGAGGCGGAGGGGTCTGTCAGACTCTTATTGACTAAAACTATCTCCAACCCTAAATCTATTTCCTCTCGTTCAGGCCATTCAAAGGTGTGGACTGGACGTAAAGGCTACGCCGATCTCCCAGTCCACCCCCTTTAAGACGCTGCGGGAATTTCAGTGCTGGGTTGTTTTAGTGGGTATACCGGGCTTGCCCGGGGAGTCCCACATACCCCTCCCACTCCCCCGAGTGAGAGGGTATGCGTAACGCATATTTTCCCAGCCGGAAAAAAAAAGGCCATTCAAAGGTAAGAGATCGATAAGACCGCCTATTGTACATTTGTTTTGATAAATGATTGTCCTGTGCTTAATATGAGGTGTGCGACAAACTACACCTATCTATACTAACTGGCTGACCAGCGCAACTTTGTCTGCGTTACATTTTCCATTAATGCTCCGCTCCTATTTGTCTTAGCGTGATGACATATAGCCTTCTTCGATAAATGGGCTATCTAACACTGAATGAGATTTTTTTAATCGGACCTGTAAGTTCCTGAGATTAGCGTAACAGATTAGCGTGGTTAAGCAAACAAAAAAACTCTTCAGATTTATAAAATTAGTATAGATAATATAATTATATAATATATTATTATATAGTATAGATTTTACAAAGCTGAGGAGTGTATTTGTTTGTTTGGTAGAACGCGCTAATCATAGTAACTACTGGTTCGAATCGAAAAGTTGTTTTAGTGTTGGATAGCCCATTTATCGAGAAAGTCTATAGGCTACATTACGCTACGACCAAAAAGACTGAAGCATGAATAAATAAAATTGTGACGCGGACGAAGCTGTGCGGGTTATTTTTCGTTACCAAGCGTCTTTCATAATGCGCATAGCAAAGAAGCGGAACTCACTGCCTGCGTCTGTGTTTCCGAACGCTTACAACCCTAATCTTTTCAAAGTTAGAGTGAACATGCTACTTCTGGGTAAGCTCGCACCATCGTAGACGACTTTGTCTCTGTCATCTCTGACCAGACTGGAATCGAGAGCAAGCCCATAAAAAAGAAAGTATACTCACGTCTATTTCTGGAAGTGGCGAGTCTTTTATCGCCTTCCGCACTTTTCTAATGGCTCCTATCATGCGCAGTCCCATGTTGACGCAGCACTGCGCGTGGTCCTCGCGCGGCTCCGGTAGCCCGCTCACGCAGTAGTAGCAGTCGCCCAGTAGTTTAATACGAACGCAGTTGTTTTCCTGGAGAAAACGTAAATGGAAGATAGGCAATTTTGTATGTCCTGCTTCTGTCAGTTTAATGGATCGCCTTGGTCAGGGGTGGCGAACTATTTTTGGTGTTCGTGCCATTTTCATTAAAAAATGATAATGTAGCCACGACGTGCCGCCAAAAAATCTTGACTTGGTGCTTCAATGAACAAAACATTAAATGCTATTAACGTAACTCTTTTTTTGTAACGTGAATTCATACAGCAATCTTAACCGCTCAGCACCGTTATCAGTTCTGTTTTTCTTGAAATAAAAGTATACTTAGTTTTGTAAAATTTAAAACTTTTTTACAAAAAAAAAAAATCGTTTTTAATACCGATTTCCGAAATGAAAGTTATTTTATACTTTGTAGTGTTTTTTTATGGAAGTCGGTTGCATTTTTTTGTAAAATTTTTTTTAGTTTACGCTTTTCAGTGGTGATACTTGGTCTAGACAGACATTGAAATAAGCAAAAATTCTCATAAAATCAAAACTACTGAGAAACTACCGCCGAATTGAGAATCTCCTCCTTTTTTGGAAGTTGGTTAAAAATATGAATACTATGGTCTCAAATTTTATTTTGGAGTTAAATATGCAAATCTTACCGAAGCTAACTTGTCGAAGCCAGCAAACAGCAAATTCAGCAAAATTACCAAGTCTTGCGCACTGCATTTGCTCGATATATCTGAAAAGCACATCAGAATAGTTTCAGTACAATCACATGACCAAACTTATTCAATCAAGACACATGCCTTGCATTTTGCTCTCAGACTTCCGCTGAGCTGAGCCAAATAAGTGACATCACATATTTGGCTCAGCTAAGTCTGAGATAAGGATTGTTTGCTCCAATTGGAGAAATTGGAAAAAAATGAGATAAGCCCGCCGCTCTATTTTTAACCACTACAACTCTCAAAAGCGAAGCTAGACGACTCCTAGAGAAACGATTCAGTGGTACTGGAACCCGCAAAAAATTATTGAGAAAATAATAATGATAATAATAATATCCTTGGACATTTCACACAATAACAACAGAGTTTTAAGAAAATCATAATTTATTTTAAATAAGTCTTCAGCAGCATGCTGCTAGAAAAAATATGCTCAAATGCTACCTACACTTATAACGACGCGACGGTACGATCTCGTCGCACCTTGTTGTTTGTTGATAATGTTGAACAGTAAATAGTATCTCTAGATTTATTCTTACCGGTAAATCCTTTGATGTCCGCGAAGAGTATAGACACGTCCTGATAGTGATGCACCACGTCAACCAGACTACTGAACTGCTGCTCCTCTATCTCGCCGCCGGTCATGTTTACGTGTTTGGAGATCTTTGTCGCCAGGAAGTCCGGTATCACTGGAAAGGATAATGGGCATTCTTTTAAAGACTTCGCAGACAATACTGTATCAAGTTGTGTCAGATGCTATTTGAAAAGTCATAAAGAAAACTTAATTGAATTACAGTACAGACATATGTATGCAGGGAACAAGTGATGACTGATTTTAGTTTTTGTAGAACGACATCTATATAAATATGCGGCTTCCGCTTCCATTCCTCTGAAACCAAACCATCCACTGGCCTGGTAAGCATCACGTGATGTACAGACGACTCATCAACTACCCACCACTGGTCTCCGAAGACGAGTGGCGTAGCGGCATTAGCGCCACATACGGATTAAAGAAGATGCAGGTGCTCGAGACTTGATACAGTATTTTTTCGAAATTCTTCACAGTTTCGGTCTTGGCCATTCCCGCTCACTTTAAAATTCCTCCTGTTTAACTTAAAAACGTACCACTTTTGAAAAGGTTCCACTGCCGATCACTTTCCTTCTTCGTTTTTTCCAAGGTTATCATCGATTTGCGCGTCTCCAGGAACACTTTTCTCTGGCCCCAGTCTACAAGAGACTTGGCATACATTCCGGCGAAGTTTACCGCGATGTAAAGCAACACATTGCTGGCCAATAGACGAAGGTAACATTTATATTTCTAAAAGAATAAGACAGAATTTAATCAAGAAGATCAGAATTTTGTTTTACTAGCCAAATAGCTTCATTTAAAATAAATATATAAAAATGAATTGCTGTTCGTTAGTCTCACTAAAACTCGAGAACGGCTGGGCCGATTTCGGTAATTCTTTTTTTATTTAGTTTGCCAGAATACAGGGAAGGTTTAAAAGCAAAAATAAATGGGTATTTGACGGGAGCGAAGCCGCGGGGCACAGCTAGTTTAAAATAAATATAATGCCCGTTTGCACAAATCAAAGTTAAATTTATTTTTTGTAGCCCTAATAAGCATACAATTTTGAAAATAAAGACCTCTCGTGTTTCGGAGATGAGGGGGCCTCTGTTACATACTTACATGATACAAACAGTTGCTAGGCCCAGTGTCTTCCATGTGGGACTGAACGTCTATCATAAAGGCCACAATTTGCGCCAAACTAGTAAAGAACCCAAAGAAGATGCACCAGCACAGAGCCAGCGGGAACATCGCATATGGCACGAACACTATGAACAGCATGTACCAGACCTGGTTGTGAGACTCGTGGAAGCCAATGCTTTGTTTGCAGAGACCTGGAGAAAAAAAAACAAAAATATGTTTTAAAATTGATCTCGAAGATGTCAAAGGTTCAGTTACTCTTTTATTGGGTTGTGGAGATCACAGGGTCGCTCCATATTGAATACTAGTACTCAGCTGCATAAGCTTAGACAGGATGCCGAGCCCAATATAATTGCACTTGTATTAAACAACCAACCTTGTTGCAACCTGTATTGTTCCACAACACAGGTCGTTTAAAAAAAAGCTAGCCAAGTGCGTAAGGCTTCCGTACCATTAACCGAAGAAAAAAAACATGTTTCTTGTTTGTGTGCCCCCTTATTTATTAAGGAAGGGAAATTATGAAATGACTCCTGCCACTTTGGATGCATAGAAAAGGAGTGTTAGACTCTTACTGATTAAAACCCATCCGTTAACTTCCTGATGCCCTTTGCGTTCCAGGGCTGCGGTGACTCTTTCAACCAAATTCCGCAACCCTGGGTATGGGAGCCCCCTTCATTTTTAAGTAATTTTTATTTTTTGTTGTTATAGCGGAAACAGAAATGCATACTGAGAAAATTTCAACTGTCTACCTATTACGATTCTTAAGACACAGTCCGATGACAGTCAGACAGACAGCAGAGGCTTAGCTAAAGGTATCCGTTGGTTACCCTTCGGATGCGGTATCCAAAAAATGGATATAAGTTTTAGAAGCTTCACACTGCACGGGTCGATTTTCAAACTCAAACTGCGTTTTGCAGGCTCCTTTCGTGGGTGAATGTCTATCCATTACATACAAAATGTAGATATTTGACAGTCGTTAAGGGGATGTACACAAGCACATACCTTGGATGATGAGTAGCACCCAGGTACCCCCTGCTGCCCAATGTAGGTGGTTGTTGGCGAAGGATACCCTCCAGCTCAGCAGACAGACACACAAGTTCAGAATTGCAAACGCTACTGTCCATAACGTATATTTTAAAGGTATATTAGGCCAAGAATCTGTAACACATAAATAAATATGGTTATTCACTACATAGTTGTTAGATGCAGTTGGAAGCATCAAATCTGTGATTGAAGTTGAACTAAAATAAATAAGATCTTGCACATTTGAAACACTCTGTATAGTCAATTGTAAAATGACGTGTTTGCTATAACTTTATGCGTAGGCACCATATTGTCATGTAGGTATATATGTCATGATCAGCCTCTGTGCCATTTTACTTGCGGAATTTGTTCAAAAGACCCGCCCAGATCGGAAGGAGTCATTTTTTGATTTCTCATCCTTGAAAAAGATGCAATGGCACTGAACCCTTCACTTATTCCAATCGTTGACCGTCATGCTAACGGTTTCGTCGGTCGGTCGGTGAAGTCGGTCAAACATGGAGTATGACGGTCTTGGGTTCGATTCCTGCAAGGATCGTTGGATATTTTTTTCTTTTATCTTTTAAGCCATGAAATCATTAAATGACTCCTTCCGCTCGAGTGAAGCGGAAGGGAGTAGCAGACTCTTAATGACTAAAACCCATTCGTATTCCTCCAAATGCCCTCTGCGTTCCAGCACCGCGGTGACTCTTTCGAACAAATTCCGCATCCCTGGCGGGTATTTCATCTGGGACTAGTATTTGCTTACGACCTCGTACGCGCGTACCCGTTTTTTTCCGGGCCCGTAGGACTTCAGGAAATCCTCTCTTAAGGCGAGGTTGCAGTACTGTGTGTTTTGACGAACAGTACAGTTGTCCGGCGAGCGAAATAATGTCTAAATTTTGATTGTTTTTTCTTCTTGGCGAAAACTGATAAAAAAATAATACAATATGGTTTCAACATTTACTTCAAAATAAAAAGCTCTATCTATTGGTATAACTTTTATATATATTCAAATTCATGATAAAATCTCTTAGCAGTACACGTTTAAAATTGTAATTTAGTGTCATGTTTGATAAAAAAAAGTATCGAGCCAATCATTCTAAATCGCGTTTCTATCTTTACGATTTACTTGAGGGTATGTTCAATTTTTATGTAATGATTTTTATTTATTAAAAAACTCGTAATTAATTAGATTTTCAGACTTTCAAAAATCTTAAAAAGTACTGCAACCCCGCCTTAATGCTTTCCTAAGGATTCTAGAGAAGTTTCATGCCAAATTTCAGCATTCTACGATCAGTAGTTTCGGCTGTGCGTTGTCTCTAAGTCAATCAGTCACTCACTCAATCAGTAACGGAAGATTTTTTTATCCTAAGATTTTAAATGAGCAGCCTGGATTATTTTGTTGTTTCGATTGTTATGTAATGCATATTATTATTCTTTTCTTCTTTGTGTTCGCTGCTGTTATATCTATTCTAGGTATTTTGTTAATAAACAAAGCTTACCTTTTCCATCAGTGAGCGTGTAAATAACCACCAATGCGATCTGAAATTAAAACACGGAAAAAATGTTTTAATTGCGTCAATTCGCCGTTTGTGCCACTCTATAAAACTGTCTAATTCTCTTTGCTCTTACTTTATAACGGGTGTCTTTTTTAGAGGTATAGAACTTAACACTTTTTTAACTGGCGGCCATTATATTATTATTTTATACTATATATATTCCATCCGAACTTAAGCTTACAACTTAAACTTAGTTGTAAGCTTAAATGCGGATAAAATATAGTCCTACTAAAATATAGTACCTAATACGTAATTCTATGGGTTAGTTGGTTGTTTGTTTCATTGCCATCATGCATAGATTTCAAAAGTTGCCGTTCCCGTCGGAATTTCGGGAACACCTTACTGCTCCCCTACAACCTATATGCCTCCCCAGGGAACCTATATGCCAAAATGTCAGCTCTCCACGATCTGTGGTTTCGGCTGTGCGTTGTCTGTTAATCATTCAGTAACGGAAGAATTTATTCGTTAGGAGGCTGATTGCTTTTGTTTTTCGCCGCACATAGAAGCGTCTACCGCGGTAGACCGTCGTACCTTTCTGGAGGTAAATTTACACTGGACTGATTGATAGCCTGGCTTATAAAAACAAACTAACCAATTGACTAGTTTGAATACTCACTTTAAGGGCTAAATCGACAAGGTTAACCATGATGAGGGACTTCTGTCGCTGTCTCCGAGAATATTTTTGGTACGATAGTTCTATGTTTCGAGTCTGAAAATAAAAAATGAATTTGAGTAAAAAGTCCAAAACTAAAGGTGGAGAATTTGTTATGTTTAAGTGATATATAAGTTATATAACTCACCCTAAAGGTATTATGGAAGGCTGGAAAGAATATGCCTTTGTAATAGCGTGGGTTGGGCATTTCATCCGCAAACACTGAAAATAATTAAAATTGTTTTTTACAATATAGGCGTCGTCCGAGTACAAAGCAATAAACGCGCGAATACAAATCGTCGCGTTAATTTTCGACCAAATCGTGGGGCGCCTCCTGTCAACACGACGATGCGAACGGAGGCCTTAGTGTGAGTTTTTTCGACTCACGTTTGAACGCGTTCGATTGCGAGCGCGTTAGAATTTAGTATGAGAATTTAGTTATAGTGCCACCTGGTGGTCACTCGTAGAACATAATTTCCCATACTAAATTCTAACGCGCTCGCAATTTAACGCGTTCGAACGTGAGTCGAAAAAACTCACACTAAGGCCTTTGCCGAACTAATGATCGCGACGATTTTATACAGGATGTTCCAGAAATGTAATTATACAGTGTGGTCAAATTTAAGGGTGGTGCTCTGTATCTGTTATACAAGTTACAGTAACATCACCCGCACAAGTTAACAGTAATAAAAAATATCAAAGTTAAAAATTATTTAATTAAAAAAATTTCGACCTCAAAAAATCAGGCTTCAAATCTGTGATCAAACTAAAATAAATGCCACGCACTGCATCAGACCTCTGTTTTTATAATGTAAATATGCTTTATATTAAAATCAGATTTCTTCACTGTATGTCGGATACGGAACACCACCCTTAAATGTGAACACTCTATTATTTTGTGCGATGACAACTTTGTATTTAGAACAACGCAAGCATTAGCAAAAGTTAAACAAATGAGCAAGCCCACTCATGATGTATTTATCACCGGAAAGTGCTAAACGCCGTAAGATTGTAAAATATCGCGTGAAATTGTAAATTTTTGTTCTAAATAAGACACGGATGTGTTGGAAACTATTGAATTTGGATGGGATATATTATAAAAAGCAAAATGTTTTTTCATAATATGTTGAGAAATTATAATCCTATCAAGATTTATTACAATCTTACGGAGTCTGCCATTTTCCGGTGACATCAAAAAGAACACAAGAAAAATAAGTTGATTAACGAATCTTTGCTACGACGTGACGTAGCAGTGTGCTACGGCGTAGCAGTTTCGTAGGCTTTGAGTCAGGCGATAACATTTTGAGAAGTGTAGCTTGTCGTTATTTATTTTTTAACATTTAAAATAAAACAAAACGCTGACGAATAATTGATACAGTACAAATTTGAATAGTTCATATCGGGATTGCTACCATGTACCTTTTGATTTGCGAATTTCCGATATTTCGGCACTGTTGCAAGCGCCATGATCACGAAGTAACTGAAGATCCAACAACAGCAACAGTGCCGAAATATCGGAAACTCGCAAATCAATAGGTACATGGTAGCAATCCCGATATGAACTATTCTAATGTTAGTGACCGTGAAAATTTAAAACAATAAAAATATTCAAATGTATGAAAATCTATATATCTATATACATATATAAAACAAAGACGGGTTTGTTACAACACTTATAACTCGAGATCTGCTGAACCAATTTTCATGGTAATTGATTCGTTGGATGTGTCTCCGACCCGAATAGCAGAATACATCTTAAAAACAATGAAAACTCGATATGTGCAATGAATACTTAATTGACGGGAGCGAAGCCGCGGGGGACAGCTAGTCTTAACTAAATCTCTAAACGTAGTGCTATTGAACGATAACGTGACATTTTGACAGCGTTTGTCAATCCCATAGGGCTCATTCTACTCATTTTTAGGCTTCTAAACCACCAAACGGAACCCTTATAGGCTCACTCGGGTGTTTTTCTGTCTGTCCGTCGGTCACAGCCAGGTTTCTCCAGATCTACTGAACCGATTCTTTTGAAAGGTACACATAAGGACTTCTGTGACCCAAACACGGACAAGCTATGTAAATAAATAAATTTTAATGTTGGGGGTCAACCAGAAAAAAAAGCAATCAGACAAAATCAGTTTTTCAAACTGTATCGTGTGACATATCAAATAAAAGCCTTACTGTGAGGACTTTAATTACATTTCATTCACAATTTTACAATAAACTGTTTCGAAGTTATTCAAGAAATTTTTAACGAAAAAAAATACAACCGACTTCAAAAAAAAAACACTACAAAGTAAAAAATAACTTTAATTTCGGAAGTCGGTGTTTTTGTTAGTTTCTTCGTATTTTGACACCGACTTCCGAAATTAAAGTTATTTTTTACTTTGTAGTGTTTTTTTTTTGGGAGTCGGTTGTATTTTTTTGTAAAAAGTTTTTTATTTTTCACTTTTTCAATCATCTAAATAGTCAAATTCCAGCTATTTCGATTTAAAATCCAAAGTTCGTAACCGATTTTGATATGATTTAAATGGGACCAATCTGCAAGTATATCCTTTCAGATAAAACAATTTTTTTTCAAATCGGTTCATAATTGTCGGAGTTATGAGGTAACAAACATAAAAAAAAAAAAAAAAAAACATACAACCGAATTGATAACCTCCTCCTTTTTGGGAAGTCGGTTAAAAAATAAGGTTTGGTTACATTTGCAAGCGAGTCCACTTCTCAGTCTCGCACTTGGCCAGTTTTTATTAAAAAACATTCTCATCTCAGTCACAATCTGTCAAAAAATACTTAATTTCCATTCATTTTTGACAGATTGTGAATAACATTCGAATTTCGAACGTGGCGTAAAAATTAGTAGAATTGGACTCATACATTTTAGACATTACAATTACTTACTGGGATTATCATCATC
Source organism: Ceramica pisi (assembly GCA_963859965.1). Classification (NCBI taxonomy): domain Eukaryota; kingdom Metazoa; phylum Arthropoda; class Insecta; order Lepidoptera; family Noctuidae; genus Ceramica; species Ceramica pisi. The sequence continues at coordinate 6,104,513 of OY982530.1, forward strand.
ATCTAAAAGAAGCATGCTGTCTGTGCATGAAGATAAGACGCGATGCTGAAAAAGAAAAAAGATATCCATTAGACCTTCTTTATTTATTATTTATTTAATACTTGACGCACACAAATGTACAGAGGCGGACTTAATGCCATAGGCATTCTCTACCAGTCAACCTTTGGGTAATGCAGAGAAAAATAGCGGTAGGTGCAATATAAAGATAAAGAGAAACCAGAAACACGATTATTAGTAAAATTAATACAAAGATAAATAACTAAATATAAACTATACATACAATAAAATACTATTACATAATATAGGTAACTACTCAAATTAATAAACTAATACACGATTATACTTGAACAGTTTATGCAAACAAAAATTAGCGCCGTGACGATACTACTGCCAACTTCTTACGAATGTGCTCTCGAACCTTAACTTTAAGGTTAGTCGGTTGGTTGCCATCTTAATTTCCTGGGGAAGCGCATTCCACAGAGAAATCGTCGTCTTTCGTTGATAAATTGGGTAAGGTTATGATAGGTCGAGAGTGGGTGATGTTAGGTTAAGAATAAGTCCTGCCAGCCTTTCGGAATTTGTTCGAAAGAGTTACCGCGGCCGTGGAACGCAAATGGCATTAAGTGGAACACGGATGGGTTTAGTTAGTAAGAGTCTTACAATCCCTTCTGCTTCACCCAGGGCGGGAGGAGTCATTTGATGATTTCACATCCTTAAAAAAAGTTAAGAATAATATGTTGTACAGGGGTGAATGGTCCTACAAGGATATTTTTCCTTCTTCGCATTAGATCATTCGTAAAGGTCGATCATGTATTTAAGGTAGGTTTAACAAAAAAATAAAAATTGAATTGATTGTTATCACCGTTGTCAACCAATTACCCCTTATAATGTAAAACCCAACTATATAAAAGGAGATTAAAATAGGTTTTTCCTCATCAATGTTTTCCTTAACCTAAAAAAGTGTTTTTTTGAACTTTGCCACACACTACGAATTTTTCCTTTATCATGGGTGCGTTTACAAACTTAAAAAAAAAAAACATAAAAATATACAGCCTGACCCGGAGCAACTATCTGTAGGCCATTGACGACACGGTTGGCGCAGTGGTTGGGCGATTGACTGCTGCGCAGCATGTCGCGGGTTCGATTCCCGCACGGAACAAATATTTGTACGATCTACAAGTATTTGTTCCGAGTCTGGGTGTTTTTCTATCTATAATATGTATGTATTTACAAAAAAAAAAATGTATATAAGTAGTTTATCAGCCATATCGTTACCATAACACAAGCATTAGGTTGCTTAGCTTGGGACTATATGGCGTTGTGTGAAATGTCCAAGGATATTATTATTATTATATTATCATTGAAATATTTGCTGCGTGCGGGAATCAAACCCGTACACGTATGTACGTTACACGTAGCACAGCAGCCAATCGCTCAACCACTGCGCCAACTGTGTTGTAAATGTGTATTACAAGTTGTTATGATAACAAAATATTCATTTGTCTCACATAAATACTATCTGACGGCCAATTCTACTAATTTTTAAACAACGTTCGCATTCGCATGTCAATCGCAAACTGTCAAAAAAGCCTTAATTTTCATGCAAATGCGATTCGAATGTGAAAATTAGTAGAATTGGCCCTTGGAAATTGCGACATAACAAATGACATATAACACGTGGATTTACCTACTAATGTACTTATAACTATCCAGTTCGTAGTATTTCATAATAATTCCTATAGTATTACATTTTGTTATTGTTTACCGTCAAATACCCAGGTAAATGCATATAGATGCATTACAAACCACATTCATCGGAATGTTATTGACCACAATTTAATTTGCGTGAATTAATTGTTTTGTATTGTTTTACTTTTATAACTAACTATAAGTAGGACCTAACATTTATATTGTTTTTGTAGTATTTTAGTGTGTGGGTGTCACCGGAAAATGTCAGACTCCGTAAGATTTTAATGAATCTTGATTAGATTCTAATTTCTCGATATATTATGAACAAATCGTTTTGTATATAATAAATCCTAACCAAATTCAATAGTTTCCAATAAATCCGTGTCTTATATATAGAAAAAAAATAAAATATTCTCGTGATATTTTTTAATTTATTTTTTTATTTGTGATGGGTTTGCTCTTGACTCTAGTCTTGGTAAGAGATGACAGAGACAAAGTATACGATGGGGCGAGCTTACCCAGAAGAGCCTGTTCACTCTAAGTTTGAAGAGATTAGGGTTATAAGCGTTCGGAAACACAGACGCAGGCAGAGAGTTCCACTTCATTGCTGTGCGCATTATAAAAGACGAGAAGATGTTATGGCGATATTTTACAATCTTTTTTCGGGGACATGGGCATGATGTTACCGCAATAATACTCTTTTTATGTATTAATTACTCAAGAGTTTTTGCCATTGCTTTTTTTGTTAAAGGGGTGCGAACGTTTCTCAATGGGAGCTGTAATAACCTCTTTTTTGCAACGCCCTTTCTAATATATATGGGTAGAGGACACTTAAACAAACGAAAAATGTAGGCAACGTAGTGTACTAAGGTGTTACATTGCTGAGATATTTATTTACACCACACAAAAAACAAAAAAAAAACATGGCCAAATTTTTTTTTATTGATACTTATCCCTATTCCAAGTCATTTTGAAGGGCCACCAATCGACCAAGTAACCATGAAAACTGAACAAAGCTTAAATATTAGCATGAACACATAACTGTCAAATTATGTGTTCATATGCCAATCATGAATAAAGATAGCTACGAGTATCATACATGTGCCTATCAATAGTAAAAAAATCGAGTTGGAGGGAAGAAACTCTTAGTTTCGTATAATAGGGAATATGCACGCGATTTTTTTATTTATAAAATGAATTACTTAAGCTCCAGTAAACACTCTAGAAAATATTTTTTAAATATCTTCATCAGCGATAAAGTTATAACGCTTCAAATATTACTTTTAGAACGAGAAGTCCGACATGGAATTTGACGTCACATTACGTGACGTCTATACATCTGCCATAGAAAACAGCGTTTTCGCGAGAGGGACAGATATATTTGTTTAAAATAATTATATCTCGTTTGTTTTTCGAGCAATTTTGATTCTATTTCCACTGTTAGTAATATATTTTTGTATATTTTTAGATAAAGTGTTTAGATAATAAATATTTTTTTTATGCATATTCCCTATTGTTAGTGTCAACCACAAAAATCGTCGCGGATAAACTTTTTGTATGGAAATATTAGTTACTGTATTTTTGACTATTCAAATGACTCTTATTGCAAAATGGTTTCAAAATAACAGTATTTATGAAGCTATTTCCTACTTTATTTGTAGTAATCAATTTATTCTATTTGAAATACGCGTTTTAAAAGTTATAATATGAGTCACCAAGCCTATTATATATAAGCTCCTATATTACTACCGTTATGTAAGTAAACACTGCACCATGAATATCATGAAATACTATATGTATATAGTGATTTGTTTCTATTATCCTCCGAAAGCGAATTAAATCATATGGTATCATGGATAATGATAATTCAACTTGTTATTATTACAAAATTAGACCTTGATTTGTTATTATTATAAGGAAAAGTACCAGGAAACTATTTTAGCATTAAAAATGCAAATAGTTACACATGATAATTCAGTTTTAATTTTTTTCATAATTAATTCTTGGAACTAACTAACCAACAAAAAAAAAACTGTCCCAAGGAATATAAACCTTTTCATCGATACACCGTGAAATTTTAATGGTTGTTTTCCCGCGGCAGAGTGATTAGCCATCAGTAGTACTATCGAAGCATAAAGTTAAAATTATAAAATAATAATATTTACATTTTCTAATAATTAAAAAAAATATCTATGGTCTCATGGAATGATACATAAGTGGTTCAATGAACTTCGATGTGGTCGCACCACCACAAATGACGCAAATCGCCCAGCAAGGATGATTGTAGCCACCACTCAAGATACCATCAACAAAATTCATGATGTTGTAAAGGCAGGCCGTCGTGTGTAGATTTGCGAGATAGATGATGCAGTCCACATCTCGACTGAACGTGTTTTTCATATTTTGCACGCTAATCTGGACATGAAAAGGTTTCACACAAGTTAGGTGCCGAAGTTACTCACAGTCGACCAAAAACGAAGTTACAAGTTCTAAGCAATGCAAAGCGAATTTTTAAACATTACAAATGATGAAACCTGGGTCGAAGAAAAGACGAAGGAACAGTCAAAGCAGTCGGCTTTTACCGGTGAGCAAAACAAAGAAAGAAAAATCTCTTTGTTTAGCTGGTAAAGTTATGGCTACTGTGTTTTGGGACAGCCATGGGCTCATTCACATTGATTTTTCAGATAAGAGCAAGACGATAACTGGAGCTTACTATCCTGCTTTGCTGGATAGACTCAATGCAGAGTTGGTAAAGAAGAGACCGCATCTAACAAAGAAAAAAGTTATTTTTCATCACGATAACGCTCCGGCCCACTCGTCTGTGATGAAAAGAAAAGAAAGAAAGAAAAATAGTTTATTTACGCCAAGCATGACGCATAGGAATCAAACACTTACTAAAATAAAAATTACAAAAAAAAAAACACACTGGACAATATGCGTCACCTTAACGTAAAACGGTCATCGCTCAGCATTATGCTGGGACTCGTGTGCGAAACAGAGCCCCAGCGCTGGTTTTCAGCGACGACAGTCGCTGTGATCCGTGTGATCGCCACATCAAAACTTATCGAATTACGATACGAACTACCGATACCCCTCGTTTTCGTCAGATTTGGCCCCCTGTGACGTTTTTACTCTTCGCAAATTTGAAAAAATGGCTTGGCGAACTAAGATTTTCATCAAATGCAGAGCTCCGAATGAAAGTCACGAATTTATCAAACCACCTAAGTATTCCCTGGATAAAAGTATCCTATATCCTATTATCCTATGTCCAATGAACAACGGTGTGCCCAGTTTCATCCAAATCCATTCAGCCGTTGAATCATGAAGGGGTAACAAACACAACTTTCATCTATACTAATATTATAAAGAGGTAAAATTTGTTTGTAAGTTTGTATGTAGGGGGTAATCTCAGGAACTACTGGTCCGGTTTGAAAAATTCTTTCAGTGTTAGATAGCCCATTTATCGAGGAATGCTATAGGCTATATATCATCACGCTAAGACAAATAGGAGCGGAGCAATAATGGAAAATGTGGCGCAGACGAAGTCGCGCGGGTCAGCTAGTCTATACTAATATTATAAAGAGGTAAAATTTGTTTGTAAGTTTGTATGTAGGGGGTAATCTCAGGAACTACTGGTCCGATTTGAAAAATTTCTTTCAGTGTTAGATAGCCCATTTATCGAGGAATGCTATAGGCTATATATCATCACGCTAAGACAAATAGGAGCGGAGCAATAATGGAAAATGTGGCGCAGACGAAGTCGCGCGGGTCAGCTAGTATTTAATAAGTTTAGTAAGCAGGTGCAGTGCGGATGGCGCGGGTCAGCTTCCATAGCAATCGCAACCTTTACGCATGCCATTGTCCACCTTATATTTTTTGACCGACTTCCCAAAAAGGAGGAGGTTATCAATTCGGTTGTATGTTTTTTTTTTTTATGTTTGTTACCTCATAACTCCGACAATTATGAACCGATTTGAAAAATTCTTGTTTTATCTGAAAGGATATACTTGCAGATTGGTCCCATTTAAATCATATCAAGATCGGTTACGAACTTTGGATTTTAAATCGAAATACCTGGAATTTGACTATTTAGATGATTCTTTGATAATCGAAATTGCGTATTTTGCTTTTCTGCGATTTTGCAGTGGTGTTGTTAGGTGTGGGGCACCACTAAAAAGTGATAAATAAAAAACTTTTTACAAAAAAATACAACCGACTTCCAAAAAAAAACACTACAAAGTAAAAAATAACTTTAATTTCGGAAGTCGGTGTCAAAATACGAAGAAAGTAACAAAAACACCGACTTCCGAAATTAAAGTTATTTTTTACTTTGTAGTGTTTTATACAAAAAAAATTCTGTACGCTTTTTCGATAGGATCAATATTTATTGAGATGTGCAGGGAAGAAGATTAATTTCTGGAAAAAGTCCTCATCAAGGTATCTCAAACTACTATTTGTAATAGCACTTAAAGTCACTCAAATGATAATGGAGAGGGCAATGTTTGGAGATTCATTGCGTGATCGAATGGAATGGTGATATTCGCAAGAGAGCTAAGGTTACCGACGTAGCTTGAAGGATCGCCAAACTGAAGTGACAGTGGGCAGGGCATCTTGCTCATAGAACAGACGGTTGATGATAGCTGATAACCAGCACTTAACGAGCGCACGCGCCGGTAGAAGCCGCACAAGCGCACGTGTGTGGTATCTACTAAGGATTTTTTTTGAGATTAGGCAAGTCACACCTCGCAATAACCTCAATGGTTTGACTGAAGTTCCAAATTTCTTCCGATTCACTCACACACGCTTCACTTTTAGTCACTACGATAATGGAAAAAATCTCGAGAGTTGAGGGTATTACTCTATACTAATATTATAAAGAGGTAAAATTGTTTGTAAGTTTGTAAGTTTGTATGTAGGGGGTAATCTCAGGAACTACTGGTCCGATTTGAAAAATTCTTTCAGTGTTAGATAGCCCATTTACTTAGGATATACTAGCGGGCGTACCTCAAGGATCGATTTTGGGGCCTATTTTGTTTATATTATTTACTAATGATTTAATTAATTACATTAATTCAGTTTTTTGCGACACACAGCTCACAGTTTTTGCAGATGATACCAACGCAATAGTCGAAGCTAAAGATATACATGAGCTTTCTGCTAAGGTTAATGCAATGTTATCAGTTTTTAAATCTTGGTTTGAAAGTAACAACCTTTTAATTAACACTGAAAAAACCAAAGTAATGTTATTTAGTACAACAGCTCGTAATAAAGACAACATGATGATTGCACTTGATGGAGTTAATATTGACATAGTTAATGAGGTAAAGTTTCTGGGGATATACATTGACAAATGTTTAAATTGGAAGAGGGAATTGCAATCAATTGATTCGTATATTTCCTCAGCGTGTTATGCCTTACGCAGTCTTAGAGATGTCATAGACATAAAACACCTTAAAATGATATATTTTGCCATAATAGAATCAAGATTGAGATATAGTGTTCAGTTTTGGGGGAATAGCTTCAAATATAGCCAAGCAATAATAGCCAGAGAGCCTTTGTGCTACAAAAAAGAGCCATACGAACCATGGTCCGGATATCACAGATAGAAAGCTGTCGGCCACACTTTATAAATTTAAAAATTTTAACTGTGCCCAGCCTGTATATTTTAGTGTTGTTGGTGAATTTTAAAAAATACCTGCATAGCTACGAAACAGATGAGGAGAGACAGTTGAGGGAAAGTACGCGTAGGAAAGATTTAAAAAATAGAATCATACCCCAACTTAATGTAGTGCAACATAGTCCTCAATATCAAGCAGTGCGGATTTTTAACAGGCTTCCATTGGACTTAAAATCTATAATCTACAAAAGCTCATTTAAGTCAAGACTCAAGGCATTTCTATTGGACAAATGTTTGTATTCTATTGACGATGACATTTCCACATTTTAATTATCATGATTATTATTATTATTTTTTTTTTTTTTTTAATTTTTACCGTAATTTTGGAATGTTATTATTATAATGCTTGTAATGTAATGTGTTGATTTTTATTTTCTTTTATTTTTAATTGTTAATTTTATTTTGTATTACTTTCTATAATCTGTTAGTTTTATAATTTTAATGAATGTTTTTTTTTATTATGTATTTAAAGATTATAATTTCAAACACAATGTGAATTGTTCGTGAATAAATTGAATTGAATTGAGGAATGCTATAGGCTATAAATTATAAAGATATCATGCATATTAGCCGAACTATCTCAATTTTTGTCTATCCCGGCGGAAAAAAATAGCTCTTACAACAGAGTTATTTGCGTGCGCTGCCTTAACAGTTGTATATAATTGAAAACAATGTATGGCAACCTGGTCCGCTTTGAAAAGTTCTACAAAAAAGTCCGGGGCACCATATTTCTATCTTTTATATTTTAGCAGATATAGTAGCTTTTATGTGTTAAAAAAAGTATTTTTCGATGTACTTATCTTTGAACGATTTTTTAAACAACAAAATATTAATCCTTATCGAAAAAAATGTTATAATGATCACAAGAACATCATAGAGATACGATTTGCCCAGAACAGTATGTCAATTGGTTGAATAGTTTCGAAGATAATATAAAATTACTAAATCGCAAAACGCCGCCCGCGCCGTCCATTCACGAACCACATTAGAACATGCTTTGTGCAATTACGTAATTTTTCTGAATCGTGGTGTTAAGATTTTCCGCTGATTAATGACCCTCTCCAGTTATTATTTAACTTTTGTCGTTAGGTACGTGAGTTGTACGTAGTTGGTTGAATGTTGGTTGAATGTTGTTGGTCTATTGTTTTGGTTGCTCGGTTTCTCAAAACACAATTACAATATTACTTCGTTCTCATTCTTCGAGTTCGAAGCCTGCTGTGATATTTGTTTTTGGGATATCGGACAGTTTCAGCGATTGTTTATCATGCCTAAAAGGAAATCTCAACTTTCCCGTCAGACATCCCAGACATGAGACAAGAGCAGCTCGAGTACGCCGTACGGCAGAGTCTGCTCTTGATAATCATCTGCGCCTCTCGAGGAATAGAGAAAATATTTCGCAAGCACGCGCTGAGAAATCTAGCTCCGAGCGTTCACAGCGGCTTGCTAACCAAAGCTGGAGAACATCGCAGGTCCGTGCTCGGGAATCTAGCGCTGAACGTGCACAGCGTCTCAGTGATTTAAAGCAGCATGTCTCTGCAACAAGGGATAGGGGTCTAGCGCTGAGCGCTCGCAGCGGCTCGCTAGCCTAGCTACATACATATGCAATAAAAACAAAACCCTCCTTTTGGCAGTCAGGAAATAAATCATAGCACTCAGTGTCAGTACTAACCGAACCACACTCATCATTTCATCAGAAGTTAAAATGTTTACCGCCCAACGAAGTGGGCACGGGTCAGCTAGTTATATATAAAAACGATAACTGAAATAACTTAGTACGTGGGTAATGTCTAATTTACACAGTTCGAGCTAGACGACCCACTGACCGAGCTGCTGCCTAGACAGTTACTTGGATTGACTACTCGTATGCCAGTAGCTCGGCTTGCCTTGGTTGTGTTTGCAGCGAGCGTAGCTCGCTGTCCACACGATGCGAGTGAGGGCCGAGCAGGCAGTGAAAACAAAAATTGTCGATGTGACTCGGATGCGAGGTACTCCACTCGCACGTAATCGAGTGTGAGAAAGCCTTTTAAGTAAAGTAGACTAGGGTCTCCATTTTCCGTACTAAGACTTCGGCTGAAGAAAAATTTACAGAGATTACTTACGTTCCTCCCAGTGGTCGAGCAATTGTCGTTTCCGGCGTCTGATGGTGGATATTCCATCTTGTGCGTTTAGTTGTTTCCTGCACAAAAAAAACATGTTTCATTTATTTATGGTAATCAATATTCAAAGCACAAGCTTTGACGGGTACAGATTTTTGTGGACCTATATATCCTTTCAGATAAAAAAAGAATTTTTCAAATCGGTTCATAATTGTCGGAGTTATGAGGTAACAAATATAAAAAAAAATTAAAAAAATACAACCGAATTGAGAACTTCCTCCTTTTTGGGAAGTCGGTTAAAAAGGAGGAGGTTCTATGTTCAGCAGTATGAATGTTAAGTTACAGTGAACAGGGTTTTTCTGGGTAAGCTCGCTCCATCGTAGACTTTTTCTCTGTCATCTCTGACCCAGATTAGAGTCAAGAGCAAACCCATCTAAAATAAAAAATATATTTTATTTTTCAATTTTAGTGGTACCTGCGGCTGCGTGCCCCATACTGGTGTAAACAATAAACAGACATTTGACTTAAGCAATCCCGATCCATTTGCTATCACTCAAGAAAGAGTTCCGTAGCTTACCTCCGAAGTTTAAAGTTTGTAAAAAAGTTTTTTCAACTGAACTTTATGTTGATTTTAGGGCTGTAAATCAGTTTCGTGAGTTGTTATAAAATCTTAAGGTATTATCACGTCTTTAATGTTATCCCAGAAGGGTAAAGCTGAAGTTGTGGGTTTGTATAATTTTTTATAATATATCTCTGATAGGGTTACCATGTCAGAATATATGGGTGTCAGACAACCAGCGGTTTTCAGAATCAATTTATCTGGGAACGACTGAGAATATAGCGATGGAAAAACTAACTAACTAACTTGAGAATAGAAACCAGAGGACCACTTCTACTAATTTTTAAACAACTTTCGCATTCGCATGCCAATCGCAAACTGTCAAAAAAGCCTTAATTTTGCGATTGATTGCGAATGCGAGGCGAATGTGAAAATTAGTAGAATTGGCACACAGGACCTCATAATTATGTCGCAAAATTGTTCAAAAGACTTACCGCGGCCCTGGAACGCAATTCGAAAAAAGGGCCTGTTTCTTATACCGCGTGTATCTGACATCGACGCACAAACGATTTCCATGGGTCCAGGGCTCTGGACACCCCAGTGTTGGAATTTTTCGTCGGTTCTTTTCTCATTTTTAGGGTTCCGTACCTCAAAAGGTAAAAACGGAACCCTTATAGGATCACTTTGTTGTCCGTCTGTCTGTCTGTCTGTCTGTCTGTCAAGACCTTTTTTCTCAGGAACGCGTGGAGGTATCAAGCTGAAATTCATATCAAATACTCAAGTCTATGCCGCAAATTTTCGACACTCGCAAGGGAATCAAAACCTACAGGGTACTTCCCGTGAACTCAGAATCTTGAAATTTGGTACGAAGCAACGTCTTATAACACAGATAAAGGAAAAATTGCGAAAAGTATAAATTTTTAGTTACATCATATAATAAAAATATTTTTAATAATTTTAAACTTATTACCCCTTTACTCATGAACGCGTAGTGGTATTATATTGAAATTCTTAACAAATACTCAAGTCTATAATATCTTTAAGCTGTAACAAAATCAAACTTCTACGTCAACGCAATCAAAAGATACAGCAATTAAAGCCGCATATTTTGAAACTCGCAACTACTCGCAAGGGAATCAAAACCTAAAGGATACTTCCAGACGACCTGGAATCTTGAAATTTGGCATGAAGCAACGTTATAAAGTACACATATAGGAAAAATTCCGAAAATCTTAAATTTTTAGTTACATCACATAGTATATTTTTTTTTATAATCATAAACTTACTAGCTGACCCAGCAAACGTTGTTCAGCGATTAAAAAAAAAAAACAGATGTTGGCCGATTCTCAGACCTACCCGATATGCACACAAAATTTCATGCAAATCGGTTCAGCCGTTTCGGAGGAGTTTGGAAACAAACACCGCAACACGAGAATTTTATATATTAGACTTAAATAAAAATACCATAACTTTTACTTATATACCTACAGGTTTGTACGGAACCCTCGGTGCGCGAGTCTGACTCGCACTTGGCCGGTTTTTTTTCAAGAGTACCACAAATAGGTATCAGCTCAGCTGAGCTGATATCTGTTTGTGGTTTTATTCAGATTGCTCTTTTTAGTGAAAGTATTTAATTAATTATTTTTTTATTAAAAATCTCATTGGGTTTGGTCAGAATAACGATTATGAGCAGTCTAAAGTAAAAAAACCCTTGAAAAAAATTAAAAAATGAGAAAAAAGCCGACAAAAAATTCTAAGTCTAGGGTGTGCCCTGGATCCATAGAAATCGTTTGTGCGTCGATGTCAGATACACGCGGTATATCCGAGAGGTTGCAATCAGCAATGCGTCACCAGCATGACAGCGCTTAGTTCGCAAGTTTTTAGTACTTCATTAGTTTAGGGACTATCTGAAAGAGGTACTAGGAAGGCTACTAGTAGTTCTGGCTGCAATCAAATCGGTATTGATCAGGGTTGGAAAAAAAAAACAGTTTTTTTACATTTTATAAAACAAACAGCTCAAAATGATTTAAACAGGTGTTTTTTTTCCTAAGTTAGTTACCATCCATTTTTAATTGATTAAGCCTGATATAATTCACTTTTATACTATTTTAAAAACTGCATGACAAAAATTAATCTTAATTCAAAACATTCCGTATATTCCGTCGTTCATTTTTAGTAGGGAAATTACCTAAACTTTTTTTTTATATGAAACGGGGAAACTCTTGGCCCAAATCTCACCTGATAGAAAGTGATGATTAGGCCGAAGATGGAAGCGAGTTTCACCCGGAATCCTCGTAAACAGAGGAACTGGCTCTTAAAATAAGGGGAATACCCAAAACATATAATAATCACGTTCACGAATTACGGGGAAGTTGTTTGAAGATCACGTAGTGAATCATGTTGGACCTCTAGAATCGTGGTTGTCATTAAAAACCCAAATTAATGGCAAAACTGTAGACTTAGTGACACAGCTTCACACTGCAGTTGCTTCAAGTGCTGAGTTGAAAGACTGTTTTCAATATTAATATTTGGATTAATTCATTCCGATGTACGAAACAAACTTGGTAACGAGAAAGCTGCAAAACTTGTCACAGTTTTTAAATACCTAACTAAAAAATAATAAATGTTGTCTAATCTGCTTATTAACGAACAAATATGATTGTAAGTGGGCGTTTTATAATAACAATTGTTAACTATTGCTTGATTAAGGATTTTAAGGGCCAGTTTCACCGGTTACGGATAAAGTGTCGGTTAGCCTATTAGGAACTTATTTGGCAGATGAACTAAAACTTTTGGTTTCACAGGTGTCGGATAGCGATATCTGGCAGATTTATTAAGTATTTGAGTATTATAAAGTATTATAGTATTATAAGTGTCGTTCCGGTTAGTTATCTGATGGATAACTAACCGGAATAAAAAACTAGTTCTCATTTATTTTTGCAATTAAAATTTGTTTTAAACCCTGTTTTTTATTTATAACGTTTTAAACATTGTTTAAAACAATGTTTTCAAACACCTAATAAAAAACTGTTCTAAACACTGTTTAAAACACATGTTATAAATAACTTGTTTTAAACATGCCAACCCTGGTATTGGTGTTAACTACATTGACTTTCGTGACGTCCATTGCTAAAGAAAATTGGCAACATGGCCGCACATTGTCTATACTAATCTATACTAATATTACAAAGAGGTAACATTTGTTTGTAAGTTTGTATGTTTGTAAGTTTGTATGTAGGGGGTAATCTCACGAACTACTGGTCCGATTTGAAAAATTCTTTCAATGTTAGATAGCCCATTTATCGAGGAAGGTTATAGGCTATATATCATCACGCTATGACAAATAAGAGCGTAGCATTAATAGAAAATGTGACGCAAACGAAGTTGCGCGGGTCAGCTAGTAAGTAATAAGTAGGTAGGTAGGCAAGTAAGTCGTTGCAGCTTTGGAAGCGTCCAGAAATAATATAAATAGTATGTGCAATTATGCACTTAGCCGCAACTTCACTATGCTCCTTTGGTTTGGTCGTACTCTTGACAATCTCTGCGTTTTGCGACTGACGTCATCAGATATGACCATGAGTTGTATGTGAGTGACATGGTGCGACTGCACGCTAATTTGAAAGACGTCGCCTTAAGGGATTCCGTGCCCAAAATGTGAAAACAGCAATCTTTCACTAATGCACCTGTATATGCATTTATATTTAAATCCAACAACTATTTACTTAATATGTCAAAATTATGTGTTGCTGGGTTCGCCACTTTTTCTCCACAGCTAAAACACTAAGAAGTGGTGACGGGCGGGCGTTTCGGTGGACAGTCTTTTGTAATAACTTGAAGTTCAAAAAGTGCTGGCTCTCAGCCTAATTTGAAAAAATTACTTTGGAAGTCGGTGTTTTTGGTTTTGTTTTTTTTTTTTACTATTGATAGGCATACGTTTGCCCACAATCTCACCTGATACCCGCCGAATTGAGAACCTCCTCCTTTTTTGGAAGTTGATTAAAAAGTATTTGGGAATTAATGAAGATCCGCTTACCATCAACTAGATAGTTGTTCGAAATTAATAAAGATAAATCACATTGATCGACTTTCGATTAATCAGTGGAACACCTATCGAAGTATCGACCGAAAGATTAATGTATAGTCGATCTGCGAATCAGTGTTGCATAGAAAATTACGTAGATTTAGTGAATGTATACGCACTATCGTCGACTAAACTGCTTGTTCGTCATGAAATTGCAATAAACACACAACTCGATCGAATAATTCGTTCGATTTGACACTTGTATATGTCACCAAATAACTCCTTAAGATCGGATTTCACCACATCCCAGTTTAGGTGTACTGATCGCGATCAGTTCATCTAAATTGCAATAAGCACACAACTCGATCGAATAATTCGTTCGATTTGACACTTGTATATGTCACCAAATAACTCCCTAAGATCGGATTTCACCACATCCCAGTTTAGGTGTACTGATCGCAATCAGTTCATCTAAACTGCGTTCAAGAGTTTTCAGTGTCAATCTATACTTATATCTATACTACTAATCTATACTAATATTAGAAAGCAGAAGAGTTTGTTTGTTTGTTTGATTGACCGCGCTAATCTCAGGAGCTACTGGTCCGATTTGAAAAATTCTTTCAGTGTTAGATAGCCCATTTATCGAGGAAGGTTATAGGCTACACCACACTAAGATAAATAGGAGCGTAGCAATAATGGAAAATGTGATGCAGACGAAGTATCGCGGGTCAGCTAGTATTCCATAAAAAGAATGAACACACAGCTCGTAACCGTGGTTCACATACTAATCGCGTTCAGTTTCATTGATGAAATCTGCCTTATGATTGTAATAAAACATTTTTAAGTTATAATTTCGCGACATATCATTTGTAATCTATACTACACTCGGTTCCAAAAATTACGGGTCAGTCACAAAAATTGAAATACCTCCAGAACTGTAAAAGCTAGATCAATGAAATAAAAAACAGAATAAAGATTTTTTAGTTGCGCTTCTAATAGCATATTATTTAAACTGGTTGATGAAAAAAACTTCATTAGAAAAACAAAATTTAAAAAAATGACTATTTTTAAAAACAAAATTTTTGTTTCATGTCATTATGGATGCTTTCCATTTCTATTCTGTCACAAAAAAAATTATCGTGAACGTCTTCCACGTGCATAATTATTATTCTGTGAGGTGAAGCATGGCAGTCACGCTAGAGGAATGTACCAGAATCCTAACTTTTTTGGAACTTGGGCGGAGCCAGCGTGAAACAGCCAGAAACATTGGTGTATCTTTGTCGACTGTTCAGCGGGTAGTCCAGCGGTACCAAGAGACCGGATCACACCTTAGAAGACCAGGAAATGGCAGACCAAGATGCACAACGGCCAGGGAAGACAGACAACTGGTGGCTACAATGCTCCGAAATCGTTTTCAAACTGCTGTTGGTCTAAAAACTCACTTTATTCGCTTTGGAGGTGGCAATTTAAGCGCTCAAACAGTAAGAAGACGTCTTGCTGAAGCAAATTTGAAACCATTGAGGCCCGCAAATGGCCCCAAACTGGAACGGGGACATCGAATTGCAAGACAGAGATACGTGCGCGAACACCTAAACTGGACACTAGACGATTGGTCTAGGGTAATGTTCACGGACGAGTCTAAATTCATGCTTTATAAGCATGATGGTAGGCAGTTGGTGTACAGAAGACCAGGGGAGCGCTTCCATCAAGCGTGTGTGGAGGAAAAAGTGGCGTACGGTGGAGGCTCCGTACAAGTTTGGGCTGGGATTTCTGCTGAGGCCCGCACCGAGCTGGTGCTCATTCAAAATGGAACTCTAAATGCAGAGAGGTACGTGGAAGAGATCCTCAATGAACATGTAGGTCCTTTCATGGCCAGGATGGACCGGCATGGCATATTAATGCATGATAATGCGCGTCCCCATACCGCCAGAATTGTACATGACTACCTTGAAGAGGTCGGTATCGAACTCATGCAGTGGCCAGCGCGAAGCCCGGACTTAAACCCCATCGAGCACGCCTGGGACGAGCTTCAGAGATGCGTGAAAGGTCGAAACCCCCCACCAATCACGCTTCCCGAGCTCATACAAGCACTGGTGGAGGAATGGGAAGGTATTCCTCAGCACCGGCTCCGAAATTTGGTGTACAGCATGCCTAATCGCCTGGAAGCTGTCAGAAGAGCTCGTGGAGGCAATACAAAGTATTAAATGAAGAAAGTGATGAAAAACAGCAAAAAAACAATCATAAAAAAAATGTAATCTTAAGAAAAATATGACTACTTTAGTTTTTTTTTAATTTAAGATTAATATTGTGGGTGTAACTAAGTTTTATTTTATTTTTTATCTGTATAATTAAATTCTCAATTGAACAGTCTTCGTTTCATTAGGATGGCATACGTAGTTCGGGAGATATTCGGGTTTATGTGACTGACCCGTTATTTTTGGAACCGAGTGTAATATTATAAAGAGGTAACATTTGTTTGTAAGTTTGTATGTAGGGGGTAATTTCAGGAACTACTGGTACGATTTGAAAAATTATTTCAGTGTTAGATAGCCCATTTATCGAGGAATGCTATAGGCTATATATCATCACGCTAAGACAAATAGGAGCGGAGCAATAATGGAAAATGTGGCGCAGACGAAGTTGCGCGGGTCAGCTAGTAAATAATAAAAATCATCTAAATCCAATAGTTTCAAAAACATTCGTGTCTTATTGAGAAAAATGAGTTTACAAATTCATGCGCTATTTTACAATCTTACAAAGGTCCCGGTACAGATATATGTGGAAGAAATGAGCCAACGCTGTTTGTCTGCTTATTTGTATGCTAGTCAGTTTATCCGTCCCATTGTCACAAGGCCCCATATTTTAGACCATACTGTTGACCTGTTGACTGACTACCAATCCCCACGGTTTCACCCAACTACGCTTTTACCTTGTAACATTTAGGGCTGTGTGAACTTGGCACCCGACTTTTTCTTTTTTTTTTCTTTTTTGGGTTTTTTTGATAGACTTCAATAAGTAGTGGATAGTAGTGAAGCAACCTTCGTTAGTAGTAGCGTAAAAAAAATATAAGAAAAAAAGCAGCCCCGACATTGCAAAAAAAAAAATTGTAGCTGTTTATAATAGATAAACGTACGTAGTGGTATGTAGTGCAATTTTTTTCGTTTGTAGTAAGACAGAAAAAAAAAAAACTGATGGCAAGAAATTGTTATCAACATTAATTTTGCGACTGCATATCTTCCTGTCTGAGGACTATACGATAACTGCAAACAAACACTTATGATGACTGAGACAAATGTCCACTGAGGTGCGTAGTGGACAAAATTTCGTTTGTAGTAGACCAGAAATTGAAAAAAAAAAGCGATCAATCTGTCAAAAACTTTTTTTTTACTATTTTCGTCAAAATTACTTCCGGTGTGAGTAGTATACGATTACTACAAACGTTTATAATGACTGAGAGACGTCCACTGAAGTTTGTAGTGGACCAAATTTCGTTTGTAGTAGAACAGAAATTGAAAAAAAAAGCGATCAATCTGTCAAAAACTTTTTTTTTACTATTTTCGTCAAAATTACTTCCGGTGTGAGTAGTATACGATTACTACAAACGTTTATAATGACTGAGAGACGTCCACTGAAGTTTGTAGTGGACCAAATTTCGTTTGTAGTAGAACAGAAATTGAAAAAAAAAGCGATCAATCTGTCAAAATCTTATTTTTACCATTTTCGTCAGAATTACATCCGATGTGAGTAGTATTCGATTACTACAAACGCTTATAATGACTGAGAGACGTCCACTGAGGTTTATAGAAATTGAAAAATATGAACAATTAAAAAAATGCACTACATACCACTACGTACGTTTGTCTATTATAAACAGCTACAATATTTTTTTTTTTGCAATGTCGGGGGCTGACTATTTTTTTTTAATTTTTTTTTTTACGCTACTACTAACGAAGGTTACTTCACTACTATCCACTACTTATTGAAATCTATAAAAAAAAACCCAAAAAAGAAAAAAATAACAAAAAGTCGGGTGCCAAGTTCACACAGCCAACATTTAGTGTTATTTCTGAGAATTTTCTTTCCCGGCTCCTTGATTTTTATCGTTTTTTTTTATCATGTTTATCTTTTTAACCGACTTTCCAAAAAGGAGGAGGTTCTCAATTCGGATGTTTGTATTTTTTTTTTTTTTTTTTTTTATGTTTGTTCGGGCATAACTCCGTCGCTTGCCAACCGATTTTAAAAATGATTTTTTTGTTGGAAAGGGAATACTTCCCAAATGGTCCCATGATAAGGAAACCAGGATCTGATGATGGCATCCCAGTGAAGTCGAGGCGAACTTTCGAAAATCGTATGGGCAACTAGTGCGTTTGTATTTTGCTTTTCTGCGATTTTGCAGTGGTGTTGTTAGGTGTGGGGTAACCACTAAAAAGTGAAAAATAAAAAACTTTTTACAAAAAAATACAACCGACTTCCAAAAAAAAAAACACTACAAAGTAAAAAATAACTTTAATTTCGGAAGTCGGTGTCAAAAACGAACAAATTAACAAAAACACCGAGTTCCGAAATTAAAGTTATTTTTTACTTTGTAGTGTTTTTTTTTTTGGAAGTCGGTTGTATTTTTTTGTAAAAAGTTTTTTATTGTTCATGTGGTGTTTACATATAAGTAATTGTCGCACTGTTTCGAGTTTAAATGAATGTTTTTTTTTCCCGGCGGCTTCGCTCCCGTCAACTGGCTACCCTACCTACCATTTTTTTTTTAATTTTAAACCTTTCCTGTATTCAGGCGAACTAAACAAAAAAAGAAATTACCGAAATCGGCCCAGTCGTTCTCGAATTTTAGCGAGACTAACGAACAGCAATTCATTTTTATTTTATAAAAGATTAGTGTAAACAATTGTTGGTAGACCTAATAAATAATCATTTTTTTTTAACTCTGGTAGTTTTAGTCACTAAAAGCCTGGTAAAGCTACTAATAATCCTTTCCACTTTAGAGAGAAGTCATTTAGTGATTTCCCGTACAAAAAAAAAACGGCCTTGTGCAATTTGGACTCTCAGACGTGTTTTTCTATA
Source organism: Ceramica pisi (assembly GCA_963859965.1). Classification (NCBI taxonomy): domain Eukaryota; kingdom Metazoa; phylum Arthropoda; class Insecta; order Lepidoptera; family Noctuidae; genus Ceramica; species Ceramica pisi. The sequence continues at coordinate 6,123,625 of OY982530.1, forward strand.
GGAGCCCCTTTTAATATTTACTACTTTTGTTAAGGCGGTAGTAGAAATATACATTCTGTGAATATTTCAACTGTGTACCTATTACGGTTCTTGAGATACAGCCCGCTGACAGACAGAAGGAAAGACGGACGGATGGACAGACGGATAGACAGCGGTGGTAGTAATAGAGTTCCGTTGTAAACAGGTTGGTAACCCTAATAAGAGGTAACCAACCTGTTTACCCTGAAAAGATACACCGAAACAAAAGCAAAGGACAAAGTTTCTTTTAAAAATCCAAATTGTCATCAACATTACATTGCACATCAGTGTGTTTTACCCTTGTTTTGATATCCTCTTATGTGTATTAGTTTCATGTTATTCTCGTCTGTAATAATTATTACAACGATTTTTCAATATTCCAGGTACAACTAAGGTCACATGAGGAAGATTGTCCTTTTTTGGATAATGTATTATTTGACACTTACGTATGGAAATGACCTACCATTCATAGTGTTTAGGTTTTTCAAGGAACGATTTGTCATTAGCAGTTTTGAATTTGGAATTTGGACGTGTAAATCCCCTGTGTGTTGGAGAGCACGTAGACCAGCTAATCTCTCATTCTTGATAATTAATTAACCGACTTTTCACGTTTTATAGAAAACTTAGGTATGGAGGTATCCGTCTCTGTGCCAATACTAACCTTACCAAACTTCGTCGCTTATTTAAAAAAAAAATACAACCGACTTCCAAAAAAAACGCTACAAAGTAATAAATTACTTTAATTTCTTTGAAAAATAACTTTAATTTCGGAAGTCGGTGTCAAAATACGAAAAAACTAACAAAAACACCGACTTCCGAAATTAAAGGTATTTTTTACTTTGTAGTGTTTTTTTTTGGAAGTCGGTTGTATTTTTTTGAAGAAATCATTCATACAGTCGAACATAAAACAGCTTCTTTTTTGAAGGAAATCGGTTGAAAGCCAGCGTTAGACAACTACTAAGTTAACGAGTAGGCAACTAGTCGTTCATATTGACGAACTTAGGACCTTTCTGTCACAGCTGTGAGGCACATAATTTCATCATTATCTGCCTAGTTTTTTCCCAACTATATTGGGGTAGGCTTCCAGTCAAACCGGATTCAGCTGAATACCAGTATTTTACGTGGAGCGGCTGCCTACCAGACCTCCACAACACATTAACTGGGTAACACAGTAGGTACTCCTTGGCAAGACTTGGTGTCAGATTTTCTGGGTTCTGACTATCCGTAACGACTGCCAAAGATCTCCAAATGACAGCCGGGACCAACAGCTTAACGTGTTAGACACATCATTTAATGTTTTAAAATAAAGTCTCTTTATTTTGCTACATTGTGTATCTGTTTGTGCTAAATAAACATGTTTCTTTCTCTTGTTATGACTATTTAGGTTTTGATTTGATAGGACTAGCTTGTTGAATAGACCACAACTACCTATTTCAAAAACCACAATTATGTTTAACTCGTATACTATGTAATTATTTACGTACATATATGGCATGTATGTTACATTGTAGTAATCATACGCCAGACGTGTCCTTATAGTTTATTAATAATAACATTAGACTAAATTACTATATGTTTATAATATTTTATCCTCTAATGAATCTCACAGTTGGTTTATTAAAATGAACTATCCATCATGTATAAATTTGGATGGATCCCATCCACATTTTGGCGGACGACACGGTTGGCGCAGTGGTTGAGCGATTGACTGCTGCGCAGCATGTCGCGGGTTCGATTCCCGTACGGAACAAATATTTGTACGACCTACAAGTATTTGTTCCGAGTCTGGGTGTTTTTCTATCTATAATATGTATGTATTTACAAAAAAAAATGTATAATATAAGTAGTTTATCAGCCATCTCGTTACCATAACACAAGCATTAAGTTGCTTAGCTTGGGACTATATGGCGTTGTGTGAAATGTCCAAGGATATTATTATTATATTATATTTATATTCATAACCTTTTAATTTGCACCCCTCCACTTCACATGACCATACCAAGACAAACGGTACACTTTCAACATTTGTTTCACTGGCACCACTTTTAAACGTCCTCTAAGATACTCATTTCTCACTTTATCCATTCTAATCACTCTTAAAATGAACGATCCAAACTGAAGATATTTTCTGTTTTAAGTCTGTTTTGTTTTATTTATCTACTAAATGTGAGCTTCTTTCTCATGTAAGACGTTGTAGCAAAAGTGCAACTAATATGAAAAATCTAGTCAAACGCAAACATGGTTAACAACTCAACGCTCTACGGATAACGTATGAATTCTGCGGACTACATTTTAACAATTGCATATGAAGAAGCAGATTCTTCTAAAGTTGTTACCATTTTTCCAAACGTCATTTATAATGCGCACAGCAAAGGAGTGGAACTCTCTGCCTGCGTCTGTGTTCCCGAACGCTTATAACCCTAATCTCTTCAAAGTTGGAGTGCACAGGCTTCTGGGTAAACTCGCTCCGTCGTCGGCTTTACCTCTGTTATCTCTGACCTAGAGTATAGTCAAAAGAAACCCCATCTCAAATAAAAATATTTTCGTGATCATGCTTTGGCGTTAACCCTTTCTTGAACAGATACTTAATGACCGTGCGATGTTCGGCAAAAATCAGAGTTCATGGTCTGTATCGTTTTGACCCAATACAAAAGGAGAGGGAACCCATTTTGCAGGAGCACAATATCTATAATATACAAAAGAACCGCTGAATGTCTTGCTAAGCGCAAATCTCGAGAACAGCTGAACCGATTTGGCTAATTATTTTTTAGTTGTGTTTGTTATTATCAGGAGAAGGTTTTTATGTAAAAAAAAGAAAGTTGCCAGTTGACGGGAGCGAAGCCGCGTGGGACAGCTACAGGACAATTTTTTATTTTTCATATTTCATTATTCACCCATTTATTAATAAATATTGAGATAATTTATTATTTAATTAAATTAATGGTATAGATAATAAATAATTCAAAAGTAGAACTTACGCTTCCAAAAATTCCGACTGTTATCACTTTACACCATTCATAAACTAACACCACCTTGATCGCTACGCTGACAGAATAAACGTTTGAAAATTACTAGTCGTGCAAATTATTGCAGGATATTGTTTGAAAAAAGACGTTTATCCTTCCCTGCTCCCGGGACGATACTGAATTAGTCCTCAATAATTATGGCCAAGTATTGAACTATCCTGATGAGTAATAGCACAATGAAATTATATAAACGGTTCTGATATATTTTGTGGACGGCATTGAATTATTTTCCTGTTTTAGTTGTCAACGCAGGTGTTTTATTGTAATGCATGAATTGAGGAAAATGGTAAAAACCGACCCATTTTGAGTTGAACTCGGAAAAATTATTTCTAAAACTTTCTTGAAAAAAGTTTTTTTTTCTGTGTTGGTTCCTAAAAGCTATTCATAATAATGACTGCAATCAAGATCTTGCGTTTATTCTGTTTGTCCCTAAATATTTAAGTATACTAGTACAACGTGAATGCTCATCATCTCAAGTACTCATTATTATGAACAACTTTAACTTTGGGACCAACACTGAAATCGCTGCATATAACTGTAATCACTGCTGGATTTCCTGTGGCTGATTGCGGCCTCTCAAACACAATGAGTTGCCCCCATATTGGGATAGATGGCGTTAGTAGTTCGAATATTGTAATGTCGTTGGTTTCAATAATATTAATTATTTTAATAAATATAGCACATATGTTAACACAAACAACGTTAAACAATTATTTATTTTATTTATTAATAAAACTTTGGATGACTTACAGCTAGTTAATAAAATAAGAATAAAAAATTGTTTGTGAGACTGAAACCCAATTAAAAATCATCGCTTAAAGAAAACTGATTGGAAAGAAAGGGTGTGAACAACAAAACACAGTCTCCAAAATAAGAACAACATAAAATGATAAACATACAGACTAAAACTAAATTCACATTCGAATAAAAACCTGAACACACAAAATCTTAATTAAAAAAAGGTGAGGCGCAAACACTTTCTGTCCGAGGACACACGATCGTCACGAAAGTATCGAAATCATGCTGTTTACAATTTTCTACCTGCACATGAATACATTAATCAACTTGTAACTACCTATAGTAGGCGCCAACTTGAAAGAGGTATCATTGACCCATTGAAAAGTCGCGAAATGTGTATCGACATCCATCATAATACTTTTCTTTTTTCCTTCTTAATTCTTAAAAAAAAAGTTTCCCCGCACTAGGAATTTATTCTGTATCGTGGCCCGTGGGTAAAGGATTCGACTCAGGTCGGTTTTTCTAATCCCGGAATTACGGGATAATCTACAGTTAATCTCGGGATCCCGGGATAGTAACCGGATCGTATTGCTAATGGAAAGTAGTAACAAAAAAAATACAACCGACTTCCAAAAAAAAACACTACAAAGTAAAAAATAACTTTAATTTCGGAAGTCGGTGTCAAAATACGAAGAAACGAACAAAAACACCGATTTCCGAAATTAAAGTTATTTTTTTACTTTGTAGTGTTTTTTTTTGGAAGTCGGTTGTATTTTTTTGTAAAAAGTTTTTTATTTAAAAAGATGTGCAAAATTTTGTTAAAATTTGTAAAAGTTGATTCTCAAAACAATAAAGTCAAAGTTATGGTTAAAAAAATAACTTTAATTTCGGAAATCGGTGTTTTTGTTCGTTTCTTCGTATTTTGACACCGACTTCCGAAATTAAAGTTATTTTTTACTTTGTAGTGTTTTTTTTTGGAAGTCGGTTGTATTTTTTTGTAAAAAGTTTTTTATTTTTCACTTTTTAGTGGTGCCCCACACCTACCACACCACTGCCAAATCGCAGAAAAGCAAAATACGCAATTGCGATTATCAAAGAATCATCTAAATAGTCAAATTCCAGCTATTTCGATTTAAAATCCTAAGTTCGTAACCGATTTCGATATAATTTAAATGGGACCAATCTGCAAGCATATCCTTTCAGATGAAACAAAAATTTTTCAAATCGGTTCATAATTGTCGGAGTTATGAGGTAACAAACATAAAAAAAAAAAAAAAAAAACATACAACCGAATTGATAACCTCCTCCTTTTTGGGAAGTCGGTTAAAAAGACATTAAAACATATCAAAATCAATTTTATATTTGTCTTTTATTTTTGTGAGGACATAGAATATTTAAGTTTTATGTCTTCAAAAAGGCAATTATACAAAATAATACTTTCTTCTTATAAAATAAACGTTTCAAGCACATTTATATTGACTTATTTAAAAAATGTTCCTTTCCGAAAATCCCGGGATTCAATAAATGTGATCTCGAAAATTACGGGACTAAAATGTGACCGGGATCCCGGGGTCGAATCCTCTACAAATACTAATATTTGTATGACCTAAAGATTTAGATGTATTATTTGTATAATGGCAATAAAAAAAATTATTAGGCTGTGCGTTGTCTGTCAATTAATCAGGAACGGAAGAATAACTATCACTACATATTATAAAACAAAGTTCTCCGCCGCGTCTGTCTGTCTGTTTGCGATAAGCTCAAAAACTCCTACACCGATTTTCATGCTGTTAATTTCACCAGTGGATAGAGGGGTTCTCAAGAAAGGTTTTAGTATATAATTTAAGCCGCGGGCATCAGCTTGTTTTATTTATATTAGAATTCACCGGGCATCTCACTCAAATAATAAAATCGATGTATTATAATTAAATGTGCACCTACTACCACTATGTCTACTACAGTAGACACCTAGAGAATTGTAACTAATGAATCCACTCCTCGCTATTTCAGAAGTCGTGGTCATATTCTGGAGTTCTGGTGGTCATATTATGGTCGTATTCGTGGTTATTTCTGTATGTATCATATAAACAGTAAAAAATAATTGGGTGTATCAAAAATCCAAACACAAAAAAAAAACTACTAAAAATCCCAAACCAGTCACTAGAAATTAGATCGAAAGTGGCGCTATAGATAGTGCTATTAGGTTCTGTTACAAAATATTGATTTAACCGAAAACCAAGGCCTTTTAAAAAAAAGAAGACTTTTTAATTCAATATTTTATGTAAATGAAGACAAAACGGAGGTTTTGCTGTCACTTTTAATATCCCGTTTCATCTCTTAGACACAAACCACTCTAATGTCTTAAAAATTATCAATTTACGTAAAAAGGAAGGAGAATTAGAGTCATAATTAATGAAACATGTTTGAACACAAAACAGTCCAGTTTCACAGCTTGCTGCTAATTAGTCTTGGCTTGAAATGGAATAAAATATGGATTGAAGTAAATTATTTCTACTAGATACCTACTATAAAATATTTCGAAAATCAGTAAGTACCTTTATAGTTTTTGATGTCATAATATTATGTACAAGAGATGTGTGTCTACTATGTAAGTCCTTGGAGAGCAAACTTTTTATAGTAAAAATGTTATTGAATCAAGATTTTTTTTTTATTGTTTTTGATTATTTTGATTTGTTTAATGTTTTTGATGATTCTTTAATTATTTTGATTATTTTTACCATATTCTGTTATTTAATTATTGTTTTTTTTTATTATTTTATTGTTTTTGTTGACTCTCTGTACGTGTTGGTTTTTACTGTGAGTGCAGAGAGTAATTGAAATAGAATAAATAAATAAATATATAAATAAATAAATAATAAAAAATGTGAAAGTAACTCTGTTTTTTTAAAGTCACAGTTTCGTCTTTTGTTTCAGTACCCTTCGTGTGGCAGTACAACAGCTCGCACTTGGCCAATTTTTTTAAGTATCACACATAGGGCGTTCAATACTCAATAGATAGATTCTTGAAGAACTAGACCTACTTGAACCCACGAATTGCTTTTAACACAATTCTAGAAAAAAACAATCTGATAAACATAGAAATTAAAACCTGAAGGAAATTCTTTGTTAATTGTATGGAAAAATCACCGTTTGTCATGCCAGAACTTATTAGTTATTGTTACATTTATCTAGTTACAATGGTTATGTTTTAGTACCTTCGCTCCGGATGTCTTCGTTTTAATAAAAAACAAAGAATTAGATAGGTTTTGATGTATATCGGGGACTCTGTGTAGTATGTCATTAAGGGTTGCAAATTACCATGAAAGCCATAGAAAATATGGATCTCCTGAAAACAAATGAATAAACGGCAGACTTATCAGTGAAAACATCAACGAATCTTAGTAAGTCTTTGATATCCAACGCGAAAGGACGCGTGTGTGTAATTTGCGCGCTCAGAAAATACGTTGACTGAAAACTTTTTACAGTGAAGTGATTATGTAGTTTTTGTTGCTGAAATAATGGTTTTCTTGTTCTGTGTCCATTCTGGGATTGGAATTAATATAAAGGTGAGTACTGAAGTTTTTTGTAGATTTTTTCAGTGTGTTCGAAGGCTTATCGGGTTTGTTATTGGTGAAATAACGAATGTTTTCGTGTTGGTGTTTGATAAGCGAACGTTTTAATTGTTCGATTTTTTTTAAAAAACTTTGTAAAGGAATTAAATGGATAAATAAAACTACAGCTTTTCGGAATATCTGTTGTTGTTTATAAAAATAGGCAAGTGGGTACAAGTTAAAATTTTCATATTAAATGGATGGATAAAACAAGTTCTACCTTTATTATTTTACTACGAATAAAAGCAACTGGGTGCATGCATGATAATATTGACATAGATTAGTATAAACAATGTGCACGCCTTCTTGCATGCATAATATAGACTGGAAGATCTTTACTTGTAAACAATATATTTATTTGATTTCATTATGTTTTTATTTTAATTTATTTATTTATTATTTTCTTGTTAACAAGTAGGTAAAGATCTTGCCTTTAGTATAATTATATGAGGTGGTATCTAATTCAATCTTTCTGAACAGCATACATAAATGAAAGTGAAAAAAATGTGCTGACAAAGGATAAAAATCAATACCTAAATAATCCAGGGTTCTCTTCCGATGGGACGGAAATAAAAACTTTTTGATTGTCAAGTGTTGGGGACTCACAACTCCAAACTAAGTTTGGGATCGCTTCAGTGTGAAAAGTTACTTTTCATGTCATTCAAATGGAGGGTAGACTTGTGATAAATGAAGGTACTTAATTATTTATGAATGAAATACGAGTAAACTTCATTTATCTTTTCTTCGTTTCTTAAACTTCATAAAAATGTAAAAACTTTTTACAAAAAAATACAACAGACTTCCAAAAAAAAAAAACACTACAAAGTAAAAAATAACTTCAATTCGGTGTTTTTGTTAGTTTCATCGTATCTTGACACCGACTTCCGAAATTATTGTTTTTTATTTTTCACTTTTTAGTGGTACCCCACACCTAACAACACCACTGCAGAAAGATAAAATACGCAATTTCGATTACTTGGATGACATATATCCATCATCCAAGTAGACAATATTCCAGCTATTTCGATTTAAAAACCAAAGTTCGTAACCGATTTTGATAAAATTTAAAGGGGACCAATCTGCAAGCATATCCTTTCAGATAAAATAAGATTTTTTCAAATCAGTTCATAATTGTCGGAGTTATAAGGTAACAAACACAAAAAAAAAAAATACAACCGAATTTAGAACCTCCTCCTTTTTGGGAAGTCGAAACTTTTACCATAACTATAATACTCATTACGCACATAATATTTATTTATATTTATTTGAATAAGATAGATTCATATTTATAAATTATATAAATTGTGGATGTCCCCTGAAATTAAACCAAAATACTATGAGGTTGTAGTTTTTCACATTCAAAATTCGCTTACGTTAACGTTACTATACGTCAAAATATTCGTGCTAGCCCCTCAGCAGTGCTATTCTGTAACAACAGTTTCGTGTCTCGACAGCGGAATCCGAGGTGAGTTTCAAATTCGTATAAATATAAGACCTTATGATGTGTGAAATAAAGTTCACTTTGTAAGCTTAGTCACTCAGGTGAAGTCGATATCGAAATGGTTATTTACAGAATAGACTAGCAGTACACCGATTACTCCAAGGTTTCTGATCCGATTTGTGATTATTTTTAGTTCGATGCGGCAAAATTTCTAGTTGGTCTCTCTACTACTATTTTGCACGATGGGTCGTACAAGTTGCTGGATTGGAGGGTTGAAAGGCGACAAGACGCTGTCACTGTGAAGAAGGTGCTACCGCGTTGGAAGTACTTAAATGAAAATACCTTTTCAACTATAGATGGTAGCGAGTACGGTCCCTACTGAGCCAAGCCCTCTGTCTCGTAGCAGATAGGACTATGTAGAGTAACTCTGTATGTAGAGAAACTGTTTATGAAGAGGAACTGATTTGTTTTGTTTTTTTTTTTTTTTTTTCGGACGGACCATTTGCAGTTCACCCCATCTGAGGGACGGAGACTGCTGAACCGGGCTGTGATTTGTTTTGGCCCACGGGCCTCTTTTGCATGGGTCTTTGGCGTCAGTTTCACCCCAGTTAGTGGGGGTAGAACGGTACTCGCTACGGTTGTTTATTCATAAAATAGAAACTATTTTCGGCACGGATTACAAAGAGACAAATGCATCATTTGTCAATAGGTACTGACATAAAACTTTCACAACATAATGCAAGCAAGGGACCTTTAGCTGTTGCCGGACGTTAATAAATATTGGAGACAAATACACCGCTCTGTTAATAGGCACACATAAAACTTTCAAAAAACAAGGGATCTTTAACCAAAGGGGTCGGTAATAAATGTTAATTACAACTATGACAATGTGACCCAAACGTTTTGAAAGATCGAACTGTCCCTTGCATCTGTCTGCTTTCTAAACATATGTTGCTAACTAACGGTATTTCGATTACTTAAAATTAACACGAACTATTTACTACAAACCTAAGACTATATATGCGGCTGTCCTGCACAACTATCTACCTAGTACAGTTAGTTCTTGAGATACAGCCCGTTGACGGACGGACGGATGGAAGGACAGACAGCGGAGGCTTAGTAATAGGGTTGGTTACCCTTTGGGTACGGAACTCTAAAAATCAATATCAGTTTCCAATTAAGGCCTCAAACCCAGCACTAACATGCCACAAAATGCCTTTTTAGGGTTCCGTAGCCAAATGGCAAAAACGGAACCCTTATAGATTCGTCATGTCTGTCTGTCTGTCCGTCCGTATGTCACAGCCACTTTTCTCCGAAACTATAAGAACTATGCTGTTGAAACTTGGTAAGTAGATGTATTATGTGAACCGCATTAAGATTTTCACACAAAAATAGAAAAAAAATCATCAAACCCATACGCGTGGGGTATCTATGGATAGGTCTTCGAAAATGATATTGAGGTTTTTAATAAAAAAAATTCTAAACTGAATAGTTTGCGAGAGAGACTTCCAAAGTGATAAAATGTGTCCCCCCCCCCTGTAACTTCTAAAATAAGAGAATGTGTATGTAAACAACCAGCGAAAATTGGTTTGGACGAGATCTAGTAAGTAGTTTTTTTTAATACGTCATAAATCGTAAATCGCAACTTTTGCTTATAATAATATAATACCTACAGGTTTGTACGGAACCCTCGGTGCGCGAGTCCGACTCGCACTTGGCCGGTTTTTTCCTTGTCAATTAGTGAAAAACGTCACATTTCTTCGTTGTTACAATAATGATGATTCGGAAAATGGTCATGTTTTGTCAATTGATCATTACTGACTACTAGTAACCCGTTATACTTTACGTTATCCGTAATCACCTATTGTGTCCTCATAATATGTACAAAGAACAAGAAATTGTTTGATATTTTTAGTTACAACAATGTTTCAAAATAAATTGACTGTTGTACAGGACAGCAATGTACCTAACGTACCTATTTATTTATCTTCTCAGGTTCAAAACCATAATTCACCTTCTTACGTTTTTTTGTTTTCGTGGGTAAAACTTCAAAAGGCGCCTGATCTCTTGGGGAAAAATACCAGGAAGAGCGAGATTTTTACCTCACTACAACCACCACGCTGATCGCCATAAGCATAAGGATGGCGCCTTGGGGCCTCTTAAAAGATCCCTCAGGAACCCGCTTGTTAGAGCACATCCCACGGGATAGCTGCTTCATCATCATCATCAAATCAGCCGAAAGACGTCCCTGATAGACATAGGCTGGGTCGCCATAACAATCATTCCTGTCTCGAGTCCATCAGCACCCACCCACCACCACCACTAAAAAGTGAAAAATAAAAAAAACTTTTCACAAAAAAAATACAATCGACTTCCAAAAAAATAACACTACAAATTAAAGTTATTTTTTTTTACTTTGCACTGTTATTTTGGATGTTGCCACAAACATTTCTCCACAAAAAGTAACTGCAGTGGGGATACACCTTATGGCTCTAGACAAGTGACATTCTGTAGTGTGGCGAAACAAAACGTCAAAAATGTACGGAATTGACAAACGCTGTCCACATATCACATGAACAACAATATTTTGGCTGTTCGACAATCGGATTCACCTCTAAAATCACACTTTATCTAGAGCCTAAATTTGACGTTTTTAAAAACCAAAATTCAGTACCATATATTATTTGTTAACAGTAACAAAACACAGTTTAGGTAAAACGGTTCTAGAAGAACTAAAACAAAATCACCTATTACCTACTTGTGTCTTACAACAAGCTATACTCATAAGTTTCAGCTAACAGGGAAAATCGTGGCGGATTCCGTTTCCTATCGAGTTAGAGGTGGAAGTAACTTTGTTACGGCGTCGGCTTGCTCGCTCATGCAAGCATAGTAAGGGTTGTTGTGAGCTAATAGAGTTATGTGAAGACTTTATTAGTGGTTCGTCTTTTTTTTTTGGATGTGAACTGATCAAATCTTTATTTGTATCTACCTATTATATTTCTATTCAGTATGTGTTACGTAAGTGCGTCCGTGGTATCACAGGCCCTATCATAACACCAGCGCTGGGTCGCATCTAATGCTGAGATAGGGCCTTTTCTGCCTCGCATAGATTAATTTAATATTATTATTGTTAACTAACTAATTATTAGGTACTTATCGTTAGTTTTAATGTATTGTGCTACTGTCTGCTTTTTGCGAGTCCCAAATAAACATATTTTTTTCTTTCTTAATTTCTTTCTTCTTTCTTTAAATCACTCTAACTGACTAAAACCCACCCGTGCAAATGCTATTTGCGTTCCAGGGTGGCGGTAACTCTTTCGAACAAATTCAATAACTGCTGGTTCGTTTAGGCTGTGAATCCATGAATGTTGTATAGCTTTTTTTTTAGGGAAGGGAAATCATCCAATGACTCCTCCCGCTCTGGGTGGAGTCATCTCCGGGAGGGAGTGTCAGACTTCTATTGACTAAAACCCATCCATGTTCCTTCACTGCCCTTTGTGTTCCGGAGCCACGGTATATTTTTCGAATAGTCCCGCGACTCCGGCAGAGTCCCGCGACTCCGGCGGAATGTTGTATAGCTGGGTTAGTATGGTTTGCAGATCTAAAAGGTGGTAAAATTTAGTTAGCCGTTGGTCCTGCGCCAGATCTCTCTTCTGTCGTCTCGGGTTGGCGTCCCATCAGCTATACAACCTGTAAAAGAATAAACGCAATACCTCTTAAGCGGTCATTGAACTCATCATTATGAACAACTTTTACTATGGGACCATCACCGAAATCACGAAAAAAAAATCAGCTGTTCAGTACATTTTGTCGAGTTATGCGTACAAAAATGTATGGGGCAGTCGATTTTTTTTCGTGATTTCAGTATTGGTGCCATAGTAAAAGTTGTTCATAATGATGAGTTCAATGACCGCTTAAGAGGTATAGCGTTTATTCTGTTACACGTTGTATATGAGAGTGTTGGAAGACATTATCCTGTGTCTCCCGCCGAAGGCTAGTCTCCATTGAGATTAGAATGACTAAATACAGAGTGAATTTAAAGTAAAACTGCATCGTTGGATTAAAAAAAAATCGTTGTTCCAAGTCGAACCGGTTGATTTTGAAAAGAAACACACTCTGTTTATACAAGACTAGCTGACCCACGCAACTTCGTCTGCGTCACATTTTCCATTAATGCTCGGCTCCTTCCCTCCTAGTCTTAGCGTGATGATATGTAGCCTATATCCTACCCCGATACATGGGCTATCTAATATTGAAACAATTTTTCAAATCGGACCAATAGTTCCTGAGATTACCCCCTACATACAGACTTACAAACAAATGTTACCTCTTTATAATATTACTATGTATAGATAAAAAAAACACCATTCAATAGTGTAGCTAATATGAGTCAAATTCTGGGAAGTAATAGCATACTGCAAACTACAGGAAAGCTCTAGTTTTTTACAAATTAGTTTAAAACATTCTGACTAAACCATCACTGATTTTTTTTTAAAATCCAATGATGCTTTAGATACTTGGGCCCAATGTTGATGAGAACTAAAACTAATCAAAATAAGGCTTGAGACTCCTTTCAGTGTTTATAGATATTCGTAGTATCGGATTTGGCCCTGAAGGCAACTGTGCAACATAATGTTATTTTGTCCCAATATCCACACCGAGACAATAGATACCTATGCATAAAAAAATATTTATTATCTAAACAGTTTATCTCAAAATATACAAAAACATATTACTAACAGTGGAATTAGAATCAAAATTGTTTGAAAAACAAACGAGATATAATTATTTTTTTTTTAAATATATCTGTCCCTCTCGCGAAAACGCTGGTTTCTATGGCAGATGTATAGACGTCACGGACTGTGTCGTCAAATTCCATGTCGGACTTCTCGTTCTTTCTTTGAAGCGTTATAACTTCATCGCTGATGAAATATTTGAAAAATATTTTCTTTGGTGTTTACTGGAGCTTATAAGTAATTCATTTTGTAAATAACAAAATCGCGTGCATATTCCCTATTATGTACCTACTTATGTATTATCTACCTCTGATTATTTAAGTCCTTGTGTACTACAAACCTACGCCACAATTTATCTACATAAAATGGATGTACCTAAGTAGGTAGGTACGAATAAAAGCGAGTCGAGGTAGATACAGGCAAAGCTTTCAGAGCAAGTTCCATTATCGTGTTGATAACGGATGATACAAGATAAAACCGTATTGTTTGGTACCGTACACAACGACTAAGCCAAATTGTGTTGTTCCATATTTCGGAATGCATCTGGTTTGCGTTAGTCAATCAATTTGGCCTGTACCTATTGTAGATTTTCCATTAGGGTTATTGACGGAAATTACAGAAGTAGCAATTTTGATGTTTTCTTTGTTTAAAGTATCTATTTGTAGCTGTTTTCCAGCAAAGCTGAGTCTTATAATGCCTTTGAAAAATTTACTTACTATTCCAGTTGTATAGTTTCTAAGGGACTCGGCGCTTAAGATAGACTTTGTCTCTGTCATTTCTGACCAAAACAAACAAGACCAAAACCATCACAAATAATAAAAATAGATTATTATTAGCTAACGGTACAGACGCCAGTACATCAAGCTACAACATTCTGGCAAATTTCCTCAATCGATTTTCAATTTTATGGTCGACAGTATAAGGTTCAAATTGATCGCGAAAATTTTACAGTTTCGGGTATCTTGTTAGGTTGGCGACTGTACAAGTCGAAATACATTAATTGACAAAACAGAACAAAAAACATTTAAATTAATGTTAAAAAACTTTTTAAAAACAAGCTTCTATACATCTTGGGCGGTCCCCCATATTTGGATTTAATGTGACGTTTTATTAGTTTTCGTGTTCTCCTCAGCAAGTCCCTTCATTTATTGATAACCATACCTATTGTGTTAGTGCAGAAAAATAACTAGTCCACTAGTCCGTCATCTTGGATGATCCGCCATATTGGAATTAGAATGACGTAAATTAGCTAAGAACAGGAATGCATTGTCATTCAAAATAAGCGTGTGTACCAATTTTCAGCTCTAATCTCTCTCTAATCGATTAAAGATTTAATCGACTAAAGATTTAAAATTCAGTTGCAAGATTCCACCCGAACATACAGTGCAAGTAAAATAAAAGCTTGTTCTGCTTCATGATCACAGCTGTAGTAGCTATGATCATGAAGTTTCAATTTGCTCAGTAGCAGTCTCGAAGGCTAGGCGGGCGGGCACAGTAACAAAAGTCAGCAGCGCGCATAGGCTAATTATATTTAGCTACTAAAGTTTCCTAAAGAGTCCTACAGAATACAGTATCCACCTTCTCCTCGTGTCGTTTTCCTCATTGCTGAGGGTCGTGAATCCCTCGAGGAGTGGTCAGATTCCGCTGTACAATGTCTCTCCATCGGCGCTTGTTGTCCTTAGCATCATGGAGCGCATCATGCAGCTTGAACTAATTAGCCGGTCAATTCTGTTGACATCTCACCGTGTACACTTAGTAGGAGTGAACGACAAGTGAGCTGTCATTACTTCTTGTTTATATGGTTTGACAGCTCACTTTTCGTTTACTGCACCTAAGTGATCAAGGTGAGATATTGACAGAATCGACCGGCTGTTCTGATCATTTAATAGGGCTGCGATCTCTAGATCGTCTGCCGCCTCTTCTACGATCTTGCTTGTCACCATAAGATTTTCGAGATTGTGATCATCTTTTCGGTAATTAAGGTTATACTTACTTTTATTGTGTTGATGCGGTAAAAATACAACAAACATGATGTGTTGCTGCAATTTCCCGCGTTTTATAATTTCTGAAAATAAGAGTCCTAACACATTGGAAAGTTCCAGAATAAGCGCCGAGTGCTGTGGCTCATACATTTGCCTTGTTTTAATTTGTGACTCGTCGATAGTTTTTTTTGGTAAATGGCTTTTCTAAATAATGATATCTTTTTAACATTTGTTTAAAACTTCCCAGAAAATTTATTAAACAATAGACTGTTGGCACTTGAATAGTCCACCTTTGCGCAATAGAAATAAAACGATATTTTTTTTCCAGAAATCTGGGTTAGAAGTTGTATCGTGTTGCCATCTAAAATTCTTGCGTTACTGACTGACTGAGTGACTGACATACAACGCACAGCTGAAACTACTGGACCTAAAAAACTGAAATTTGGCTTGTAGGTTATACACTCCGTAGGGGGGTGAGGTGACCGCGGGCGTCGGGGGCCACCACCTGGTGACCTCCGGCCACCGTAGGCGCGGGCCTGTGGACGGCGAGCTATGGGTGGCTCGCCATCCGTCCGTCTAGTGACGACAGGCCGTGTCGACGGCGCGTTAGTGTTCCTCGCGCGCCTCAAAGAGAGTCAGCACACAGAGAGGCCCGAAAGGGCCGACGCCTGCCGGAGTCGTGGGATTATTCGCAAGAGACACCGTGGCTCCGGAACACAAAAAGGAACATGGATGGGTTTTAGTCAGTAGAAGTCTGACACTCCCTCCCGCTACAGCCAGAGCTCGAGGAGTCATTGGATGAGTTCACATCCCTAAAAAAAAAAGGGGGAGTGAGGTGAAGTTGAAGTGGCAATGAGCCGGCCATATTAGCCGTAGAACCGATGACCGTTGGGGTAGACGAGTTCTTGAGTGAAGACCGCGAATCGGCAAACTTAAGGTAGGACTCCCTCAGGCTAGGTGGAGCGACGATCTTCGCAGGGTGACTGGTAGCAGCTGGATCAGAGTTGCCGGTGATCGAGCCAAATGGCGTGCACTTGAAGAGGCCTATGTCCAGCAGTGGACTGTTACAGGCCGTGTTGATGACGATGAGGGGAGAAAGGATTACTCGAAATTCCAACAGGGACTGGGACCAAATCGCGGGTAAAGGCTAGTATCCTATACATCTGCATTATTTTCAGGAAAACCAGCACTACCACACCTGCCTAGCTTTCCAACTACATTGGGGTCGGCTTCCAGTCAAACCGGATTCAGCTGAATACCAGTATTTTACGTGGAGCGACTACCTACCAGACCTCCGCAACCCATTAACTGTACGGTACTCCTTGGCAAGACTGGTGTCAGATTTTCTGGCTTCTGACAATCCGTAACGACTGCCAAAGATCTCCAAATGACAGCCGGGAACAACAGCTTAACTTGCTTTCCAAGGCACGGAGGGAACTCGGCATGTGTAACCAACACTACATATTTACAAAATGATTAGCTCAGAGAATGGCAATGCATTTTACCGTATTTACAAACATAAAACGTGATCAGGGAATTCGATGACAATTTGACCAAAACAAACAAGACCAAAACCATCACAAATAATAAAAATAGATTATTATTAGCTAACGGTACAGACGCCAGTACATCAAGCTACAACATTCTGGCAAATTTCCTCAATCGATTTTCAATTTTATGGTCGACAGTATAAGGTTCAAATTGATCGCGAAAATTTTACAGTTTCGGGTATCTTGTTAGGTTGGCGACTGTACAAGTCGAAATACATTAATTGACAAAACAGAACAAAAAACATTTAAATTAATGTTAAAAAACTTTTTAAATACAAGCTTCTATACATCTTGGGCGGTCCCCCATATTTGGATTTAATGTGACGTTTTATTAGTTTTCGTGTTCTCCTCAGCAAGTCCCTTCATTTATTGATAACCATACCTATTGTGTTAGTGCAGAAAAATAACTAGTCCACTAGTCCGTCATCTTGGATGATCCGCCATATTGGAATTAGAATGACGTAAATTAGCTAAGAACAGGAATGCATTGTCATTCAAAATAAGCGTGTGTACCAATTTTCGGCCATATTAGCCGTAGAACCGATGACCTTTGGGGTAGACGAGTTCTTGAGTGAAGACCGCGAATCGGCAAACTTAAGGTAGGACTCCCTCAGGCTAGGTGGAGCGACGATCTTCGCAGGGTGACTGGTAGCAGCTGGATCAGAGTTGCCGGTGATCGAGCCAAATGGCGTGCACTTGAAGAGGCCTATGTCCAGCAGTGGACTGTTACAGGCCGTGTTGATGACGATGAGGGGAGAAAGGATTACTCGAAATTCCAACAGGGACTGGGACCAAATCGCGGGTAAAGGCTAGTATCCTATACATCTGCATTATTTTCAGGAAAACCAGCACTACCACACCTGCCTAGCTTTCCAACTACATTGGGGTCGGCTTCCAGTCAAACCGGATTCAGCTGAATACCAGTATTTTACGTGGAGCGACTACCTACCAGACCTCCGCAACCCATTAACTGTACGGTACTCCTTGGCAAGACTGGTGTCAGATTTTCTGGCTTCTGACAATCCGTAACGACTGCCAAAGATCTCCAAATGACAGCCGGGAACAACAGCTTAACTTGCTTTCCAAGGCACGGAGGGAACTCGGCATGTGTAACCAACACTACATATTTACAAAATGATTAGCTCAGAGAATGGCAATGCATTTTACCGTATTTACAAACATAAAACGTGATCAGGGAATTCGATGACAATTTATTTAAGGAAAATGCAGACCTAATAAGATAAGTTAAAAGCATGTAAATAACTTGTATTACTCTATTGACGTATTAGAGACGAATGAACAGCCAAGGAGGAAGGAAACTGAGGCAAAAATATACAAATGCAGACGTATTTTGTCTGTTTGACAATATTTTCTCAATGCTATGGATGCCCGGACGGTGACGCGGACGGTACGATATTGTAAGCGTAGTTGCTCACTGTTACTGCAAGTTTATTAAATAAACTACATGTTTGTCCTGTGTTAACGTGACTTTTACCACGTGAAGTCAAGACAGCGCATATTCACGGAAACGTGTTACCGGGATATAAAATAACGACTTCGTCCGCGCGTGTCCCGTTTTTCCCGATCCCGTAGGAATAGGCTTGTGTCCCGAAAAAATCAAATTAGTCCGTCAGTTAGATTATCAAAAAATATTTGACCCGTGTTTTTTCTTTTGTTACGGGAACCAATATTGACGAAGTTACGACACTTTTAACTTTGCATAATTTTTAGTGAGTCGTGACGTCACGAGCTCCCACTCCCGAGTTTTGATGCGTTATAATATCTTTGTCAATATTCATTGATTTACAAAAACAAAAAATACGTGTCCACTATTTTTCAATACTCTAACTGACGGACTAAATAGTTTTGCAATTTGTGGATGGTGGAATCTAGCCTATTTCGAGCGTTGTCTGTCAGTCAGACACTCAGTTAACGGATGAATTTTAAACATTAAAATTATCATTTGCTAGATAATTCAGGTTGTTAGCTTATCTCTAATCTAATTATATTAGCTTATATCTAAGCTTATATCTAATCTAATCTAATCTAACATATAATAAAACTGTAGAAAAGTGGTTTTTGTACATGAAAAAAAAAATCCAAAAAAAATAGCTAGGGTGTTAAAGAACAACCAATAGAACCCATTTCCAGCATTTTTAGAATTTGTGTCTGTTTGTCTGTTTATTTGTTCGGGCATCACGTAAAATCTGCGAAAGCAATGTAGATAAACTTTTACACACAAGGATTGAGCGTAACTCGGAGTAACATTTAGTTTTTATTTCATTGCAATCGGTTCAGTCTATCAAAAGATGTTTGAATTTAAAGTTTTCCAGAAGTAAAATTAGGGTTATGTGCACTACTTCACGTAACTTTGTGCGTAAATTGTAGTAATATTAAGTTTCTAGTTTAATCATTACTATCTTTATTGGTTTTTTTTTTGTTCGTCTTGTTTGAGTCCCAAATAAACATTTTTCAATTCATTATTTTATTATCCCATTTTTTTTTTGTATTGCTCATTTTAATTTACTGTCTTTAGTTCTGTTGTGTTATTTTGTAATTATTTAAATAAAAAACGTTGAGTATTCTTTTATAATTATCACTAATGATGTAAAAGAGTGTACACCTTTTTTTTTTTTTTTAGGGATGGGAAATCATTCAATGACTCCTCCCGCTCTGGGTGTAGCGGGAGGGAGTGTCAGACTTCTACTGACTAAAACCCATCCATGTTCCTTCATTGCCCTTTGTGTTCCGGAGCCACGGTGTCTCTTGCGAATAATCCCGCGACTCCGGCAGGCGTCGGCCCTTTCGGGCCCCTCTGTGTTGCTGACTCTCTTTGAGGCGCGCGTGGAACACTAACGCGCCGTCGACACGGCCTGTCTAGATGGACGGACGGCGAGCCACCTATAGCTCGCCGTCCACAGGCCCGCGCCTACGGTGGCCGGAGGTCACCAGGTGGTGGCCCCCGACGCCCGCGGCGTCTACCACGGCGGCCGGGACGAGAGGGTCTCCTCTCCCGCTCCGCCACCTCCTTCGCTAGCATGACTGCTTCGCAGAAGGAGGCAACGGCGTCCCATTCCGTCTCGCTCCGGACCATGGCTTGGACCAGGGCCGGACGCGAGAGGTCGCCGCCGATCGCCGTTTCGAGGACACGGCGGTGCGCCGCCCAAGCGGGGCGCACCTGCACAGTGTGCTCTACCGTGTCCTCCGGTCGATCCTCGCAGTGGTGACACCCGGGCGTTTCCTCCCGCCCGATTCGGTGCAGGAACCTCCCGAAACAACCATGTCCGGTGAGGACCTGCGTCAGGCGGTAGGTGAGGACGCCGTGGCGCCTCTCAAGCCACTCCTCAAAGAGGGGACTTACCGCCGCTATCGTGGCGTGCCCTGCGCTGGGTTGCGATAGTCGTCGTCTCCATGACGCCATGAGATCGCGCCGGAAGTCCGTCCGCTGCGCGACAATTTGCCGCGTCAGCGGAGTTTCCCCCCGGCTTAGTACCTCCGCGCGCCAATCATGCAGGCGCGCGAGGACCACCGCCTCCAGATCCCATGGCGGCAATCCGGCAAGGAGACCCGCCGCTTCGCGCGAGATCGTGCGGTACCCTCGCGTCATCCTGAGGGCCACCACCTTTTGGGGAGCGTTCAAATGGTTCGCAGCACGCTGCCTCAATGAACACGCCCACACCGGGGCCCCGTAAAGGGCCATGGACCGCACGACCCCCGCGTATAGCCTACGGCAGGAGGCGTTCGGTCCCCCCAGGTTGGGCAGGAGCCGCCTGAAAGCAGCGCCGGCCCGCTCCAGTTTGGGGACCAAACGTCGGAAATGCTCCACGAAGTTCCATCGGCTGTCCAGGACGAGCCCCAAGTATTTCAGCGTCGATTCGACACCGATGGAAACCCCTCCTACCGTCAGCAAGGATCCCGACGGTGGCGCATTGCCTCGGCCATGAAAACACATGGCCTCGGACTTGTGCAGCGCCACCTCGAGACCCAGTTGCCGGATCCGCTCAAAAGAGTGTACACCTTTAAGGTAGATTTTTTGAGGAACATATTGTTTATTATTAAGATCTCATGGAAAATGTACCAAAAATTAAACCATTATATGAATCTTGAATCTCTTTCATTCTTTACATACCTGTTATTTTCATCAGAATTCGTTCAACTAGTGAGAAGCAATTGAAGAGTAAGTTTAGTCGTACTAATCAACGAAAAATACAGACTCACATTTTTGTACTCTTTACAAATAAATAACACCGAAATATCAGTTTGTTATGTCAAAACCTTTGCTTTTTGACTAAATGCATCATTAATATAAGGCATAACACAGTAAATAAGGATATGTATAATTATTTACATGCTTCTTATACCAAAACCTCAATATAAATTTTCGTCTGTCTATCTGTTTATTCCAGCTCATCTTTGAAACGTCTGGATCTATTTCGACGGTACGCTGTTAATGACAGATAGCTGACGTTTTAAGTAACTAAATTTTATTTAAGACCATCACTTGGTTCGCGACTTCGTCTGAGCTGTAATTTTCTTAAGGATCTCTATTTTTCCTAGTAATAAATATAAAAAGATATTTTTTAATCTATCCAAATTATTTTTGAGTTTATTCGATACCAAAATACAATTCTTTGCACTTTATAATATTGGTGTAGAAACGTGTACCTATTCTTTATTGGTGTTCTTTAAAAAAGATACTCGTTTGCTCAGATATATCAAATATCTGAGCAGATACGTATCAAGCGCAATCCGCAAGCACCCTAAAAGCAAACGTACGTCACTGCACACTCACAGGATGTTTCATTATTGTAGATTTCATATGTCTAGCATTTTATTTGTTAGAGCTCAACTCTACAAACTTCCGATGACTACAAGATATCAAATATTTAAAGAGTTCAAGTTCTTAGCTATTTTAATTTCCGGGATTCCATGAAGGAGCACGAGTTAGTCATATTCTTCGTATGATGTCTTCTATGAGATTTCAGTTGTATTTTATTTTGGTTATTTTGAGTTCAATTAAAAAAGCATAGGCAAAAAGCAGACTCCAATAAAGGATGTGAAGGAATATTTCAACGTCAAAGTTCATCTATTTCATTTCTTCCTTTTCTTTAAAATCAAATTAGAACGGGAGCTGGTGACGTTTTAATTGAAATTGTACTGCCATAGTGACATTACGCGAGTTCAATGCATTGTATTGTAATGTTTTCGTCTTTTGTTTTCGTGAGAAAAGCATATCCGTGTCCGATATTTTTTTTTTTAATTGAGAATTGTTTGCTTTTATATGTTGTTGTTAACTTTAGTCTAGTTCAGAGATGACAGAGTTCTTGGCCACACTCTCCGCATATTTTTGGAAATCTATCTGACAAAGTAATTGAAGTGATTTCTGATGATACGAATACTAATTCTTTCATTAAAAATAAGCCGACGACTTTAACGACGTCGCGACCAAGTTAGCTATGATAAAATATTTTAATATTTTTATATATGTATCAATGTAATGACTAATGAAACATGTAAGGCCATTGGGTTTTCTGTCTCTTCTGTATTGTCACAGGAAAATGGCGAACTCTGTAAGCTTGTAAAATATCGCGTGAAATTGTCAACTTTTTTTCTAAATAAGACACAGATAGATTGAAAACTATTGAATTTTGATGGGATTTATTATATACAAAACGATTTTTCCATAATATATCGATTATAATCATAGCAATATTTATTACAATCTTACGGAGAATACCTTTTTCCGGTGACAATAATTTTATTCTGTGCCATCCATAGCAGAAACAAGAAATAATGTTTGTGGTGTAACTAAAAAACCTGTCACCCTCAAACAGGTTTTGTTATGTCCGATGTTATAAAAAGAAAAAAAAAAAAACATAGATTTAAAAATAGAACCAGACGAAGGCGACATTTGTTCTCGTCAAGATTGTTATTAATATTAATGAAAGTCTCGCCGAGTTTGGAAGAAGTGTTACAGAATAAAATAAGATTACAAATTTTATTAGGAGGTTGTTCTTTTAGTAGTATTTTTAGAAAACTCTGTTATAAAAAGCTTAAGTTTTATTAAACATTAAATACCTTCCTCAATGTGTTAAATTATAAAAACCAAACGAAAAACATTTGGAAAACCACAATGTAAGAATATCAAATCTAAAATATATAATATCTCTTTCTCATGAAATACCTTTTTAAACATACGAGAAATATTGTCCCTATTACTTTAATAAAATATGAGATTAGCATACTGGTAAGATTTTTTATTGCAACAATTAAAAAGATACTATTGAATGTCATCTGACATTTGGATAAGTGTTGCCATTGTAGGAAAACAATTACCACCATGAATTCCAAAAGTGCTACTGAATTGACTAGAGCGGGAAATCAGGCTCAAAGTCAAAATAACGATTCTAATGAAAATCAAAAGAACATAACCTCGCCTAAGAAACTTGTTCAACAAATCTTTCATCCAAGCCTTTTCAATAGGCAACGGTCGAGTTCACTGAGCGAAACTTCATCCAAGCAGTCGGGTTCTTCCAATAACCCCATCCTATTCGGCAGCGAGAAAGACACGGATGGAGCCACAGAATTTAAGCCAGCCGCACAGGCATGTATAGATGCTACTCAACCTCCACCATGGCAACGAGTTCCTACTTCTAAGAAGAGAAAAATATGCGACAATTCGCCTCCGCCAATTGAGTCAGAAAACCGATTCTCAAACCTACCGGTAGACCTAACAGAGGACACTGACGCTGAGCCTAAACTACCAAACAAGCCCCCTCCGATTGTTCTGTATGGGATTGAGGATCTGAACGAGCTCACCAAACTCATTGAGTCTGTAATTCGCCCAGAAGAGTTTCGGTACAAAATAATTAATAAAAAATCTCCTACGGATAATGATAAACACTACCGATGATTACAAGCAAGTCATTGATCTAATACGACAGAAGGGATTAATTGGACACACTTTCTCTCGTAAAGATACGAAATGCTACCGAATAGTTATAAAAGACCTCCATCATACTACTCCACACGATGCCATCAAACAAATTTGGAAACAAAGTAAGAGGAGAAATTATCAACCACCGCTATGGACCAAACAAAACACCTACCTCCACATTTTTTGTTAATTTAGAACCGAGCCTACATAACAAACTAGTTAAAAATATCCAGTACATCCATCACCAACGCATCAAAATTGAAGATCCACGCAAATCTAAGACAATTGTACAATGTCAGAGATGCCAACAATATGGCCACTGCAAAAACAACTGCATGAGGCCATACAGATGTGTCAAATGTGGGGAGGGCCACAAAACTTCTGAATGCCCCAAAAAAGATAGAAACACACCCGCCAAATGCGCTCTTTGCTCCTGCGACCATCCTGCCAATTACAAAGGTTGTAAAGTTTACAAAGAAATAATGTCAAGAAAAATGAAACCAAGAAATATTGCAACCGGCATTCCAAACTATCCTACTGAAGTAACCTGTACCAATATAACCTCAGAACGCTCCGCCCTACCCCAGCCAAACTCCTTTCGCAGATCGGACCAAAAATACTCAGATGTTGTTGCTGGTCACGCCAAGGTTCCTCCACGAGACAACGTCATAACATCTAGCCACGTAGAAAACCCTCAACAAAATGTAACAGCCATGGAACAACTCTTAATTAAACAAAATGAAAAAATCGACCTTCTCCTACAACAAATCAGTACCCTAGTGGGCTTACTGACTACCGTCATCACTAAACTAACACCATAAATGACTCCTCTACGAATCGCAACCTGGAATATCAATGGATTGGCTCCCAATATCCAAGAGTTGGAGACTTTAATGAGAGCCAACAAACTAGACGCCGTATTAATTTCAGAGTAGCACGGGACGTCCAGAAGCTCGTTCCGTATCAAAGGATATAACATTTACCACTGTCCCCATCCTGATGGTAGTGCGCATGCTGGCTCAGCGCTGGCCATTAGAGCGAACCTGAGACATTCACTGATGGAACCATATTCTACAGTGCACATACAAGCTACTTCTGTTAGATTGGAGGACCGAGCAGGTCCAATTATTCTATCCTCAATTTACTGCCCACCCTTGGTGGGCAGTAAATTGAGGATAGAATAATTGCACAAAATAACACAAAACACAAAATAACTTCAGACATGTTCAAAACCTACTTCAATACTCTTGGTCATAGGTTTATTGCAGGTGGTGACTGGAATGCCAAACATAAATTTTGGGGATCCCGCTGTACCAGCACTCGTGGGCGCGATTTGAAACGTTGTGTCGATGAAAACCACTTAAAACCGATATCCGCAGGTGAGGCTACCTACTGGCCTAGCGATCCTAGGAAACTGCCGGATCTTTTGGATTTCTTCATCAATAAGGGTACTACTATCGAATCAAGTCTAGACGGGTCATCATATCACACACCGGTGATCCTCACAATTAGCACTAGTGAGCTTACTCGGGAAATTACTGAGTCTTTGACGAATAGCCATACTGACTGGGACGGCTTCAAGACCTACCTCGATGAAAACTTTACCGCAACTATTCCACTGAAGAATCAAAATGATGTAGATAACGCCTGCAGATATTTCACTAACGCCATTCAAGTGGCTGCCTGGATCAACACACCTTCCCGGCTCAAAGGTCACACCAACCACTCTCATCCACCAGACATAATGCAAAAGATTTTAGAAAAGCGCAAACTTAGAAGAATATGGCATCAATCCCGTCATCCTCTTGATAAAGTCAATTACAACAAGGCAGCAAAGGAGCTAAAGGCTATAGTCAAGGAGTCTACTAACACAACGTTGACAGCTAACCTACAGATGATGTCACCTACGGGGGTTGGTGAGAACTCGCTCTGGAAGGCCACTAAAAACTTAGATAAGCCTCAACAATCTTACCCTCCAATCAGATCAGAGGGTTCCTGGGCAAGAACTGACTTGGAAAAGGCCGAGGTATTCGCAACGCATCTGTCCTCTGTATTCAAACCCAACGAGAGTGTTGCTAATGAGCATTACATTGACGCAATATTGGAACAAGACTTACAGATGTGTATGCCTATCATACCCACATCACCTAAAGAAATAGCGAAGGAAATTAGACTGCTGAACTCGAGAAAAGCCCCGGGATTTGACCTGATCACGCCTTGCATACTTAAAAATCTTCCCAGGAAATGCGTTTCTTTCCTAGCTAGTTTGTTCAACGCAATCTTTCGAACATCTCACTTTCCTGACCTGTGGAAAATCTCCGAAGTTGTTATGATCCATAAATTAGGCAAACCTGAACACGAGGCCTCGTCTTATCGGCCGATAAGCCTAACGCCTGTACTCTCCAAGCTGTGGGAGAGGATATTCCTCAGCCGTCTAAAACCTTGCATGGATGCCAATGATGTTGTTCCGTCTCACCAGTTTGGCTTTAGGAAATCTCACTCAACAATAGAACAGGTTCACCGAGTTTATCAAACAGGAAGACAGGCTTTCGAACTTAAAAAGTACTGCTCAGCGGCGTTTCTTGATGTTCAGCAAGCCTTCGACCGCGTCTGGCACAAAGGATTGCTGGCTAAAGTGAAGGAAAAACTTCCACACTCAATGTACCTGCTCATCCAGTCGTATTTATCCGACCGTTGCTTCCAAGTGAAACAGGGCGAAGCAAGATCAAAATTGATTGAAGTGAGAGCTGGTGTACCACAGGGATCTGTTCTTGGCCCGGTGTTGCACAACATCTTTACATCAGATCTACCCACGTTAAATGGTATAACAATAGCAACATATGCCGACGACATAGCCTATCTATCAGTTGATGACAACTCAGAAACGGCCAGCAAAAGACTCCAAAAACAACTAGACGTAACTCATAAATGGCTCTGTAAGTGGCGAATACGTGCGAGTGCATCCAAGTCTAACCATATCACCTTCACGCTCAGGCACGGAAACACCCCACCTGTTAGACTAGGTCCTGACACCCTACCACACACAGATTGTGTAAAGTATCTTGGCTTCCACTTAGATAGGCGCCTAACATGGAAGCATCACATTAAATATAAGAGGGATGAGATAAACCGCAACCTGTATTGGCTCATGGGAAGAAACTCTGTACTCTCTGTAGACAACAAACTCCTCATTTACAACTCGGTTCTCAAGCCCGTTTGGACCTACGGGATCCAATTGTGGGGCGTTGCCAGCAAATCCAACATACTCTGCCTGCAAAGAATGCAAAATGGTATCCTAAGATCAATAGCGAATGCACCTTGGTTTGCTAGGAATTACGAAATCCACGACTATCTACAAATGCCTTCAGTAACCTCTGAAATCGAGCGATACAAAAGACAACACAAGGCACGCCTAGCCTCGCATCCAAACCCCTTAGTTAAGGAACTGTTGAACCCGACAGCGGTGGTAAAAAGGCTGAAGAGGAACCACCTTCTATAAGTGGGAGGTGCAGCACTGGCTGCTCCACCACAACGCCATTTATCAAGGAACAAATTCGCTTATGGTCCGACGACCGATTGCAAATAGAATTATATGTAGAGAAAAAAAAAATATTAAAAAGATACCAAAATATAGGTTACACAACATTCGATCTTCAAAAACGTGAAACCTACGTGACGTGTGTCCGTTGACGGCGCAACGCGACACTGAGGTCAAGTGTGGCCAGTTAGCCACATTTTAACGTGTCGCTTGCTGAGCGCTTATAACCTATCTACACCTTTTTACTTATAATATCATTGCCAAAAACTATCTAACATTATAAAATATGATTCAGCCATTCCCTTCAAAAGATTATGTCATAAAAAGTAAACGAGATAAAATAAAAGATGTTGATTGTAATGTTTATATTAAATCTTCGATGTCATGAGTGCTTGGTAACTATATAAACAAAGTGTGATAGATACTGGAGTTTTTTTCTTATAAATTGTTACTAAAAATGAGTTATGTATAAAGCCAACAATTAACAAGAAACTAGAGTTGTCGTTTTTTAATTAATATCGCCGCTAGCTCGCGATCCTATTTAGGGTTCCGTACCAAAATGGTAAAAAGGAAACCTTATGGTGTGACTAAGTCTGTCCGTCTGTTACAGCTAGATATCTAAAGAACTGCTACTGCTATCAAGTTGAAATTTAGAATAATTTTAGATCACGTTTACTATTTTGAAAATAAGAACGAAATAGAAATGTATACATTTTTTTGCAACAACGACTGACAGAGATTCTTAAAAAATCGAATTCTTAATTCATGTAAACAAAAAGTACGACAATACAGTGTGTCGAAAACTCGTGTGACGTCACATCTAAGGACACTTTTGACAGAATAGTGACGTGACTTGCTCCCACTCTTGATCCTTGATGCGTTTATATAGCCTATTTACCCGGATAGTTCCCGTTCCAGGGAGATTTCCGCTAAAAATTATCCTATATCCTTTCTCGGGTCTAAAACTATCTCTGTATAAAGTTTCATCCAAATCGGTTCTGTGATTTAGGCATGCAGAAGAGACAGACAGATAGACAGACACTGATTGGCCAAAGAAAAAAAATATGTGTCCGATGTTTTTCGATAATCTAACTGACGTACTCAATAGAATCATCCACACTAATCTACATCTACACTAATATTATAAAGAGGAAAGATTTGTTTGTTTGAATTGAATGGGCTCCGAAACTACTGGACCGATTTGAAAAATTCTTTCAGTGTTAGATAGCCCATTTATCGAGGAAGGTTATAGTTATCAATGTTATATGAAGACTATATATCATCACGCTAAGACAAATAGGAGCGGAGCAATAATGGAAAATGTGACGCAGACGAAGTTGCGCGCGTCAGCTAGTATTTTATACTCAGGAATCATGCCTATTGAGTCTTCAACAAAAGATAATTAAAACCAAGAGATGTTTTATTCTGTATCCAATTTGTTCTCAATATCGTCCGTCCCACTAGAACATAACCGAATAAAGGAGAAAATTCGCACGTGTAGCGGAGGATCTAATTTGTTCATGTCTGATTGGAGGACATTGTTTAATTACAACCAATAAAAGAATACTTCGACGTATCTTCTGTGCTTCTGTGCTGGGTATTATCGGATTAAATAGAGGTACAAATCTAGTATTATTCGATGAACTCGTGGCAATGTATTAATAATAGCCGCACAACACGTGTCGATCTTTACGGTGTCTGTCTATACAGCAAAGCGAGGCAGCGGAGTGGAGAAACGGAGAAATATTAACCAATGGAATTGTATAAAATCTCCGCACCACGTTAGTCGCTGAAATTTTGACTGACATGATTGGTTAATAATTCTCCGTTTCTCCGCTCTACTACCTCGCTCCGCTGTAATGGACAGGCACCCTTAGGGTTAAGCAAATCTCACTGAGGACAGGGATCCTTGGATGGGTGACCACCAAATTGTCAAAGATATATTCAGCTGGGATTAACTGTTCAACGTGCTTTTCTAGGCATGGAGGAATCTTGGTATGTTAAGATGATCACCCATCACACGGATGAACCTTCAGATTCAGAACGACCCAATGTTTTTTTTTTTCAGGATGGGAAATCATCAAATAACTCCTCCCGCTCTGGGCAAAGCAGTAAGGAGAGTCATACTCTTACTGAATAAAGCCCATCCGTGTTCCTTCTAATGCCCTTTGCATTTCAGGGCCGCAGTGACTCTTTCGAACAAATTCACATTTCGAGGACATTCAGTTTGAACTTGAGAACGCATGGGATAAAAAAGACAACGTTTCATGTTTAAGACTTCAGCAATTAAATAGTAAGTGATCATCATCATGACGACACAGGCCTCCTCCAAGTATCGCCACAACACCGGTCCTGTGCGTCTCGCATTCATCGGCTTTCCGCTACCCACACCTGGAGCCCGAGTCTGCTATTTTTATAACTTTGTCATTCCGACACGATGTCATTGTCATGCCATTGTCATTTTGCTAAAAGTTCGTAATCTGCTAAATTCATAATGGCACGGTCACTGGCACGTCAGTGGTCGGTCACTGGCACGTCAATGGTCTCGTAATAGAATTGCGGTAGGAATGCCGTATTGCCATTATTATAAAACCGAGCTAAAAGAGAATGCCCATTTTGTTAGGAGTTTTGGGCCCCTAAAAAACTTTGCATGTCACGATGGTTTTAACTTGGTTTTGTAGACCTAGAATTGCCTTTTTGAGGGTGCCAGGTCTTTCATATCCTGAAATCGAATTTCAATTTTTCACCCTAGTTTAAGAGATATCTTATATTTTCGGATGCTGAAATTGAGGTTCTAAAAACAAGTTTTTTTTTTTGTTTTAAACATACTTGAAAACACTACATAACTTCTTCTTCTCTTATATGTAGGTTAAGTACAAAGTGCGCTTACAAATATCCCTTGCCGTGCCGTGCCGGCAGTCAGCTTTATGTAGGCTGTACCCTCACAACCAGTAGATTGTGTTATTAAAAACAAATATTTACCTACGACTAAAGCCTTAGATTAGAGGAGTTTATAGCTAAGTTACAAACGAAGGAAGACTCAACAGCTTCAAATTGTAACGAACAGAAGTACAACAACAGTAAATACGGAGGAATAATTCAACTAACTCGACGCAAAACGAAGGGCACGAAACAATTTGATTGATGCATTGATTTGACAGATACTTAGATCTGTCTAAGTGTGACCATGTAAAATATTTTAGAAATCGATTTACCTAATTGATTTTTAATACATTATATTATTTACATAATTAAAATGATAATTATAAACGCTATTTAGGTATGAATGGAAGCTATTAATCTGAGTAATAACCACAATAATGTCTGTGGTACTAACTTTTGTTTCTTAAAGAATATAATCAGGTATGAATGCAGCGGAATATTTGTGACGGTAGGAAATAACATGAAATACATGATAATTATGTGGAAATATTTATTTATTTATATGGGCACACAGACACAGACGCTCCGGTTGCTCTTCCGATTGTTTCCGCCTTAGTTCTTTGCTATCGGACAGAGGACCTTCACATCATTTCAGGATCGCACTTTAGCTTCAAGTACCGTAGAGCTAAGGCCGCTAGATTCTCCTGGTTATAATATTATATGTCTGTACAATCTCTCAAATTATAATTCCTTCGTGTTTTTTTTAGTTAGTTTTAGTGCTTTTATAATTTCTTTATTTTGGGAGAAAAGCTATTGTAGTCTATCTCCGGTCAAGTTAGTCGGCGGATTAGTAAAATATCGATAATTCCAATCGATTACAATTATTTAATTGAGATAGTCTGTCCTCTGGCAACATTCGGGTTATGTTTTAATGGCGGAACTGATATAAATTCAATAAAATAAATATTAATTATGTTTTCCAATGCTAGGGTAAAATAAATGTTAATAAAATTAGCTTGAACATGTAAAAATACGACTTAATTTTTGAGAAGTAAATAGTCTTGACACGGTACCAAAACTAAGGGGCCCATTGGTTGGCTTTCTCCTTTGAGCATTTATTCCTGCGAGATTTTATTTATATTTAGATTTACATATTATTTATTAGTGTTATAAACAATCTGAAGTAGTGAGAAGTTCGTAATACTAAATCTGTCATTATGTACGAGATTACCATTCATATGGCTTTCTTTCAATGGCGTGTCAGTGGTTGATCATTGGAATGTCATAATGACGCCATTAGGATGCCATTATGTTAGTAGATTACCAAACTTGTCAAAATCAACCATTTTGAAATCAGTAATCGACTATTCTGACACTATTGTAATAGCAGACTCGGGCCCCTGGTCATCGGTCCAACTTGCGGGAGGCCTTCCAACGCAGCGTCTGCATGTAAGCGTATAGTACATAGGTAAGATACATGACAAATAATAGCGTATCTATCGTAAGATAAGGAAATTAAATAACTCTCGGCTAGACTAATAACCGCCACACCTAACTACTGCCAGTTGATTACAATGCAAAAACGTTTCTCGTAATGCTAATAAAATTGATCTATTTAATTCTTAATAACTGTTTTTCTGCGAACAAATAGATATAGATTTAGTTTTTGTTGCATTGTTAAAAAATATTCTTATACGTCACATAAAATTTCTACTGCACTCCATCGTCCTTATTACATTACAAACTAAATTATCAAATAGACAAAAGAAATTATCGTATCCAATATTTTTACCGACTTCCAAAAAAGGAGGAGGTTCTCCATTCGGCGGGTTATTTTTTATGTATGTACACCGATTACTCCGAGTTTTCTGATCCGATTTGTTTGATTATTTTTTAGTTCGATGTATCTGTCATTTGGCCCCTTAAATATTTTTATTTAGTTTGAGTCAGTAGTTTTTATTTTATGAGCATTTATGCTTATATTCATTTTTGTGTAAACGAAGACGTCGAAGACGTCGCCCACTCAAAAGTGAAATATAAAAAACTTATATAGAAGTATAAAATAACTGAAGAAAATCATTTTTATTTTTGGTATGTTACATAAATGAGAAACAATCTAATATAATTATCTTTAAAATCTAATATTATTTTCTTTTTTTTTTTATATACAAAACGGGGCACTCTTGGCCCAAATCTCACCTGATAGAAAGTGATGATTAGGCCGAAGATGGAAGCGAGTTTCACCCGGAATCCTCTTACAAAGAGGAACTGGCTATCATACCTCTAACTGCCGGAACACAACAATGCTGTTAACATTGTTGTTATGGCGACAGACTTAGACATGATGGTGGTAGCTTGCCAGGCGGACTTAGAACTAGAAACCGTTAGAAACATTATGGCGGGATGATCTGGACTCCTCCCCTGGTAGGACTGACCCAAAGTTGCAGAATATCGGGGAAAGTGGAAGGTGAGAATGGCCTGTGCCCTGCAGCACAGGTTCATAATAATACTACCTTTCAATTTAAAGTTTATTCAATTTAATTGAATAGCTATAAATAGATGGTAAGGTGCTCCCTAACTTAAGATGTTCAAAGAGTAAAAAAAAAAACAAATATTTTAGGGTAAAAGGACTGACAGTATAAAATAATGCATTCTATGGTCAAGTTGAGAGGTGGTTAGAGGTATACGATACAGAGAGTAAAACCGCAAACCTCCATTGAAAAGGGAGGATCCTCCGACCAGACGGTTGTTGTGTCCGGTGGGCAACTGTCCGATAGTTCATATTCAGATTGTTGTGTTGTAGTTCTTTTTGTTGCAATGTAGATTTTGCTACGATGGTTTTTCTTGTGGCGGCATTGATGCTGCTACGTCACTCCCCTCCAAAGAGCGGAGGTAGGTCGATATTGGATGAGTCGTCCGTACATCATGAGAAGCTTGTAAGGCACGTGGAAGGTTGGTTTCAGTGAGTTGGAACTGGAAGTCGCAGAGTTCACGGTGAGTCAGATCTATCTGCAGTTCCACAGCGAGACAAACCGATGATATTCCAGTGAGTCGGGATGATGCTGCAGGCTCCAGTGAGTCGGAGTTGTGCTGCTGCTGGCTTCAGTGGCTCAGAGCGGTGCTGTGCGCCGTAGTGACGTGACTGCTGGGGTAGACCAGGGGAGCTTCTTCAAGGCCCTTCATGTGACTGTCCGAAGTCGCAGTCTGCTTGCCACGGTCGCTGATGAATGCGCGTCCGCTGCATGCTGATGGTCAGTATACCCGTTAGAAACTGTGGGTACTGGCATGCTCTAAGCTCGCTACTCGAAATCTCGAAGTCATGATGAGGAGAAGTGATGATGACGTCATGCTGAGCTAGCGTCGAGGATCACCAGTTTGGAGGTATGTGGAACTGAGAGTAAAGTCCTTCAAACCTCCGTTGAAAAGGGAATATCCTCCGACCAGATATTTTCCATGTCCCAAAACGCATGTTAAACTCTGATACCGCAATGCAGGATTTTGTAGCAGTAGAGAGCTGGTTGTTGGATAGATGTTGTTACGGTTCTTTTGGTTGCGTTGTAGATTTGGCTACGATGATTTTTTCTTGTAGTTGTATTGTTACCATCATTAAGAACTCCAAAAATAAGCTATACTGTATCATTTACAAAAACAATTGATACCTTCACTATTTAACATTATAAGGGACCCTTTTTACATTATATTTATTTTAACATCACAAACCGCCGCCAGACAGGAATCACCAGCGACCTATTTAATTGTGTGGCGTGTCACAAAAAAACTAAGAAATTTGTTGACGCGAAGAAACTTTAAGCGAATCGTAAGCAAATAGATCACAAAGGAATCTCAGTTCCCTTGCCGAAACACGATACACAATGAAGCCGCTGGTCTTTAGACAATTATACCGTGCATGTTAATGTCGTGATCACGACGCCTTTGATTAATTTTTGTAACACAAAACTCATATCATACTCTCCGATTGCTCCTTAAAACGACGAAAACTGCGGCCAGTAATATCGGATAAAAATCACTAATCAAATCTACAATTAACACCAATGCCAATGTCAAATTATCGGGGACGCGATCGTATGGTAACAATATATCGTAACAAAGGCGTAATTACACAATAAAAAGACGTCGCTCAGTACAAATATCAAGGTAGCTATATACAAGCGACGCCAGATGGTAGAAGCTGTCTGTGCACTCGTGTTGACACTACGGCAAAGTGAAAATACTATTATAATGTAAAACATACAGTTAACTGTCACGGGTAGAATTTCATCTAGGTTGCTCATAATCATCCATAACATATAATGTATACGACGGGATGATATTTTATTTACTTAAAAGCGTAATGATGTCAGCTCCCACAGAGTAATAGCGGTTGATATAAAAGACACCCCAACCGAAGAAAATACTTTTTATATATTTCTTTTGGAAATGTCCATTAAAAACTTTTACAATATCAGCGTAAAACATATGACTCAAAACCACCAACATCTCGAATGTTGTCCAGTTTTCTTCTGCAAACGTTATCGTCTTCTCCGCTACCAATTGTATTAAAACGATTAAAAAGTTTGTTAAAGTCGCGTTATGAAACACAAAGTTTCTGTAATTCCGAAACTTCTTGACTATACACCATGATGCCACTCCGTATATTAACGCACTTAGAGTCACCACAAGCACTGCTAACTCTTGAAGCAACAACATCGTATCGCTGTCTTCAACGTCGTTGTCACTGGTGACATTATAAAACATGGCGAACAGGCGAATGTCACTTGCGCAGTTTTGATTGCTTCCCTTTGTATTTGTAGAATATAAAATAACTTATTTCTAAACAGCTTCACGTAAAGAACCGCCAAAACCTCGACGATGACTTCACTTTTTAAACATTAGCTCTAAAAATAGTTATAGTTACGCTGCAAAACTAATTAGTAGTGCAATGGATCGGTTTCGGTTTTCGGCTACCAACTACTTTTACCAGGAGGCTTTCGGCTCAAATGTGGCCGAACTTTCGGTTCATGTACCTAGGACTAGCGTTCTTGGACAGAAGGTCTAGGTTCTTCGAAGCAGATTCTAAAGTCTAAACCTCTACGATATATCCGTGTCATATCGAGAAGGAAGAGATTAAAAACTCACGCGTTTTATACAACCTGTAACAGAATAAACTCAATACCTTTTAAGGGGTCATTGTACTCATAATTATGAAGAACTTTCACTATTGGACCAACAATGAAACGCACCGCCGCTTAACGTTGTCGCACCACTGCGATTTACGACGGACTGACGTACGTCTCTCGCTCTTTAGGTAGACTGGACGTGTGGCATGGCTTACTAACGGCTTACTCAGCTCGTAGAGTAATGGGGTCCCGATATCTTTGTCATAGGCTACAACGTCTATCTATAGCAATAAATGGAATATTAAACAACATGATTCTCAAGCAGATAGCGGAAGTAAAAAAAGAAGGGGGATTGCTGCCAAAATTATAATGTGGCATTCATAATGCTGCAATATGTAGGAGTTAAATGAAACTGGCTTAATAAGGGTGAACTATGCACCTAGGTCCTTCTCTTCTGGGCACGCCAGAATTGTTTCCTCGCCATTCACCTAAAGCAGGTGCTCATCTCATCATCGAAATGACCGGATGTCACTATCGCCCGGAAAACACGGTGGAGCATGCGGAGGCGACCTCTCGCGTACGTTCCCGTTCCAATCCACGATTTGAAGCGACAAATCATGGGAAGAAATTGCCCCTTCTGCGAAGCAGTACTGCAAGCGAAGGAGAAGGCAAAACGTGTGAGGGAGAGGCCCCAGCAGCCGCTAGAGACGACCTGGTTGTCGGGAGTCACTGAGCGATTCCTTCTCCAAGATATTATGATAGGTCTGCATAGTTGAAGGAGCCCGCTAGGGTCAGGAAGCCTGCCAGGGTAGTGGAATTGTTAGAAAGAGTTACCGCGGCCCTGGATTGTAAATGGTGTGTGAAGGGACACTAGTAGGTATCATCAGTAAGAGTCAAATTGACTTTAAAGTGACGGTGTTTGAAGTGTTTTGTGGGTGAAGCGGATGGGAGTAAAAGTACTCCCATCTGCTTCACCCACAAAACACTTCAAACTGAACCTAACCTTCAAACGAACCTAAGTATACCGCGTGTATCTGACATCGACGCACAAAAGATTTCCATGTGTCCAGGGCCATGATTCTGGACACCCCAGTGTTGGAATTTTTCGTCGGTTCTTTTCTAATTTTTTTCAAGAGTACCTACCACAAATAGGTATCAGCTCAGCTGAGCTGATATCTATTTGTGGATTTATTCAGATTGCTCTTTTTAGTGAAAGTAGTTAATTCATTATTTTTTTATTAAAAATCTCATTGGGTTAGGTCAGAAAAACGATTATAAGCAGTGTAAAGTAAAAAAAACCTTAAAAAAAATAGAAAAAAGCCGACGAAAAATTCTAAGTCTAGGGTGTCCAGAATCATGCCCTGGACCCGTGGAAATCGTTTGTGCGTCGATGTCAGATACACGCGGTATAATTATACGGAACATCGGTTTGTTTCGCTCACGACTACGCGACTCACTCGTGTAGTCATCATCTGCCTAGCGTTTTCCCAAGTATATTGGGGTCGGCTTCCAGTCAAACGAATTTAGCTGAATACCAGTGTTTTACGTGGAGCGGATGCCTACCAGACCTCCACAACCCATTAACTGGGTAACACGGTATTTCTTGGCGAGACTGGAGACAGATTTACTTGCTTCTAACAATCCGTAACGACTGCCAAAGATCTACAATTGGCAGCCGAGACCAACGGCTTAGCGTGCTTTTCAAGGCACGGAGGAAACTAGGTATGTTAAGATGGTCATCCATCCACAGACCAACCTTGGCAAACTTTGCTTAACCTTAAAGACCGACCCTTGTAGCTGTTATTATTTAGCCACGAGCCCCTCTCGAATCACTCGTGTACTCGCGAGTCGCATAATAATAAAAAAACCGTTCAAGTGCGAGTCGAACTCGCTAACGAAGACCATTAACCTCGATTTTCTTCTTCATTACGAATTAGTGTTTGTCTTCCAAATTCAAATTAATATTGCGATTTATTTATTTGCAAAATGAAATACTTACTAGCTCTAGAAAACAAAAATGAAATTATTTTTTTAAAACCTTCATGAGCGATGAAGTTATAAAGCTTCAAAGATTACAATTAGAAAGAGAAGTCCGATATGCACTTTGACGTCAAATTCCATGACGCCTTTACAGCTGCCATATAAAACAGCGTTTTCGTGAGAGGGACAGACATATTTGTTTAAAATAGTTATTTTTAAGTATCTCCTTTATTTTTCGAGTAATTTTGATTCCATTTTCACTGTTAGTATTATATTTTTGTATATTTTTAGGGAGAATGTGTAGATAAAAATATTTTTTTCGTGCATATTCCCTATTGCGGAAGTAACTCTGTCTGTCAGTCTGTCTTTACAATATGATCTGCCAGTCAGTTTATATGTTTATTTGTTAAGTCTTCCCATCCTAAAGTTTGAACAGATTTGGATGAAACCATGTCTTGAAATAGGACATCTACCTACTCTTTTTATCCTGAGAATATATATTGCTTCATTTCGCGAACGAAGCCGCGTGCCGAAGCTTGTATAAGCATCTCATGGAGGCCATTTGTTTTCCAATTCTACTTATTTTTAACCCGACAGGTACAAAGACAATACCATTTGGCTCCAATAGGACCTCGAGAGATCAACGTTCGCATTCGTATGTCAATCGCATCTGTCAAAAAACCCGGCCATGTGCGAGTCGGACTCGCGCACCGAGGGTTCCGTACAAACCTGTAGGTATATTTTATAAGCAAAAGTTGCGATTTACGATTTATGACGTATTAAAAAAAACTACCTACTAGATCTCGTTCAAACCAATTTTCGCTGGTAGTTTACATGGTAATCTACATCATACATTTTTTTCAGTTTTATCATTCTCTTATTTTAGAACTTAAGTGGGGACACAAACACATGGGGACCCCCAAAATTTATTGTTTTTTTTTCTATTTTTGTGTGAAAATCTTTATGCGGTTCACGGAATACATCTACTTACCAAACAAACAGCATAGTTCTTATAGTTTCGGAGAAAAGTGGGTGTGACATACGGATTGACAGACAGACAGACATGACGAATCTATAAGGGTTCCGTTTTTGCCATTTGGCTACGGAACCCTAAAAATGTATGGAAATTGAGGATTTTTTAACAGATTGCGACTGAGTTACAAGTGTGTGAACCTTGCTTAAAGTTAGTGGAATTGGCCCTCAGATGGCATGCTTTTACAGTACCTATCTTCGTGTCTTTCAGAATGGAGTTAAGCGTATTTCTTCATCTCAAAAAAATAATATGTATTCTTTAATGTAATATGTATTAATGTATTTATATTTATTGTTTTATGTTTATGTATTGTATTGTATGGGCCCTAGATGCCTGAAATAAAGAAGAAAACTAAATTAAATTATCTACTGATAATGTTTTGGATGTTAAAGCTCAGCCCTTAGATGCGCTTAATCATCAGACTTAGTTTCCCGATTCCTGCTACCTGCAATCAAAACTTCTTAAAAATAGGGAATATAATTACATTGCAATGATTTCTATACCAACGGTATGTCTGTGCCCATAACCTTAAATCACACAGTCTGCTTGTTTTTATCCCCGAATCACACTCAGTCATTCATAAAACGAGTGATCGGTCTATATCCCGAGTTGTTCCGAGTTAAATCGAGCGTTCCCTCTGCAACTGTCGTAACAGAAGGTTATGGGCACAGCATTTACATGGGAATCGTCTGTTTTGATTACTACAGACCTTGGAACAGCACTTTTACTGTTTTATTCATTTACTGGATTAATCTCCTGAATTTGGAATGGAAAGGGTGTTTCTGTAATTTAATTTTTTGAGCTTGGGATTAGGAAATTGTGCGGAGGTAGCTGAGATTGGTTCAATTAAACCTTTTGGAAGGTATGTACCAATCTTTCAGGCATCTGATTTGAATCTTTGCTTAAGCGCTATGTACTGTTCTGCGCTGTAAAGACGCCAATTTATTTGCTTTGCGCACTTGGAACGTAGTCTGTCTCGCTAATACATACTGACCTTAACACAAATGATTGTATTGTTTTATTTACACTTACACAAAAAAAACAGTAAGTACCACGGCTCCTTGTACTAGGTGATTCTTATCAGCAGAGCTAAACCTCTCAATACTCTTTATTGTATACTATATGTATGCAAGACAGCTATCCCTATGAGTTTACAAAATAAAAGCTAATAGTTCTTCTATTAGGTTTTCACGTCATGATAAATGGATTGATGCGTTTTTTTAATGATTTGAAATCATCAAATGATGATCTTCTTCCGCTCGGAAGCAAAAGGGAGTGTCAGACTCTTTCTGACTAAAATCCATAAATCCATCCGTGTTCCTCCTTTGCGTTCCGTACTGAAATGAAACCATATACCTACTTAATGTACAACTTTTGGCAAAATTGCGTATTTTATCATACTTAGGCTGCCCTCCCGTTGACGCAGAGCGAGGCAGCGGGACGGAAACAGAAATATTAACCAATGCCATTGCATAAAATGACAGTCACTGACATTTATGCAATTCCATCCATACTTATTTAATAAAAAGGTAAAGTTTGTAAGTTTACGAGATTGTAGGGGGTTTTCTCTGGATCTGCTGTACCAATTTTGAAAATTCTTTTACCAATTTAAAGCCAAGTTATTTGTGAGTGTCATAGGATATATATAACCTGAAAAGACGGCCATCGAAAGAGGCACGGGTCAGCTAGTTGGTTAACATTTCTCCCGGCAGCCTTATTTCCGTTATCCACTCAACAAATAAACTTTCTTTAATGGAACAATCCGATGACAATGAGAAATAACGAGCTTTGTTTGTAGTTCTTTATTAAGTGTTATTGCAAGATAAGTTCAGATTTCTCAAGAGTGGCTCAAAACCTTTTAAAATTCGGAAACAAACTTAGGTTTTATTTGATTTCCTCTTCTTGATAGTTTTAGCTGCAGACTGTTAGTGCTTTTAAAATGACTTCAGAATGGTGGAGGATTCGGTTTAAAAAACACGAAACTCTTACAGTCGGTCGATTCTGTCGACATCTCACCGTGATCACTTAGGTGAAGTGAACGACAAGTCAGCTGTCATGCCATCTTGTTTGTTTGCTTTGACAGCTCACTTGTCGCTCACTTCGCCTAAGTGTTCACTTTGAAATGTTTACAGAATCGCATTGCAGGACCACTCGTGTGTCGTTTGTACGTCAGTCACAGCCAAATTATCTGAATCTCCAGATCTACTGGGACAATTTTGATGTATTTCATTTTAATAGGTACTGTTACTGCCATTGGATAAAACACATTATTTTTGCTTCTGCTTGGGTAAGAAAAAGTTTTTTAAGACATTGTTTTCATTCCAGTTAGTTATGATTGGCTATTTTTATTTATTTGTTAAGTGGGTCATAGACGTTCAAGTTATTTGATCAAACAGTACGATCAAATTGTTTTATCAAATTGAAATAGTTTTTTTACGTGCCATTTGTTTTTTTTTTGTTTAAATGATATTTATTTTGTAAGCAGGCTGTGGAGGTCTGGTAGGCAGCCGCTCCACGTAAAATACTGATATTCAGCAGAATCCGGTCTGATTGGAAGCCGACCCTATTGTAGTTGGGAAAAGGCTAGGCAGATGATGATGAAGTAGGTTGTAAATAACACTTTTACACGTCAATCTTTTTGGTCATGGTCATTTTAAACTAGATAAGGCCGGTGTTTCCTAGCTGACTGCTCTGAGAAGAAACACCGAAACAAACTCGAGAGGTCAAAGTCTTTTTAAAGTCCATACAATCGTACTGGTCAAATCATATGAGAACCATCTAGACTAATGTCTGAAGGGGTATTTTAAGGAAAGTACCACACAGATTTGAGTGGACCTGTCCAGACAGTGCAAGCATTTGCCAGTTATCGTCTAGCTCAAACTTAGAACATTAAGGAGCTCAACTTTACAAAATTTTATTTTACTACAGACGTTCATGCCAATTTTATAAAACTGTTTGAACCAGCCTGTTTGATCAATTCACTTTAACGTCTATGGTTCGGATTAGTCTGATTGTCCACTGGAGCGGCGATGGGAGTATGGAATTGCATAAAACCTCCGCTCCGCGTCAGACACTTTAATTTAATTTAAGAGATTTAATGCAATTCCATTGGTTAATATTTCTCAGATAGCCTTAGACTTATACCTAAACCTATACTACCACTAGCTGACCCGCGTAACTTCGTCTGCGTTATATTTTTCATTGATGATCCGCTCCTATTTGTCTTAGCGTGATGACATATCCTGGATAAAATGGGCTATCTTACACAGAACGAATTTTTCAAGATTTTTTCGGACCAGAGATTAGTGCGTTCAAGTAAACTTGAACAAACTCTTCAGCTTTAAAGATTAAAACTAGAGTAATCTCTTAAATCAATGCGAACCTAATGAGATTCCTTGTCTTTTATCGACCGGGAAAGAAAGAATGTTATCTAAAACGATTGGAAAGCAATGTTTCTTGCTTATCACAATTCTAAAACTGGTAGATATTCGACCTCTTTTGCATTCGGTACGTGGCGTATCCGGGACTTTTTCCAATTGTAGATAAAAACTTTTTGGTTAAAGTGCCAGATAAATTAAAAGTATTCTGAACTCCTTTTTCAACTGTTTCCAAACTTTTCATTGGTTTTCTAGATTTTCATGTTATTTAACAACTGTAAGATTAGATAATTCGTAATAATACTTTGTTGTCCTAGGTTTGAAAATAATTTATACAGACCCGAGATGGCGTTTTTTAAAATTGTGTGTTTTTATTTTTACTTTCCTTTTATCCTAAATGTAAAGCACAGTGCTTACCTACTTCGGATGAAATACTTATTTATTAGGGACTAAATAAGTATTTCTAAATAAGTGCGAACTATTGAACGCTGTCTCGGGACTAAATAAGTTACCTTTCAACCTTGGATAACAATGTACTATTTTAAGCTATGATTTAGTATTATCTAAATATAAATTACTATATATATAGCTCGTGGCTAAATAATAACAGCTGCACGGGTCGATCTTTACGGTTAAGCAATGCTTACCAAGGTTGGTCTGTGGATGGGTGACCATTTTAACATACCGAGTTTCCTCCGTACCTCGGAAAGCACGTTAAGCCGTTGGTCGGCTGTCGGCTGTTGTCAGATCTTTGGCAGTCGGATTGTCAGAAGCCAGTAAATCTGACTCCAGTCTTGCCAAGAAGTATCGTTTTACCCAGTTAATGTTTTGTGGAGGTCTGGTAGGCAACCTCCACACCCCATTAACTGGGTAAAACACTGGTATTCAGAGAATGCCTTGATGCATTAAGTCCCATGTACCACTTTTGTTTCATTTTTTATTTAATAATATTGTTTATTTTTGATTGTATATTATAAATAAATTTTACTTCAGTGGCATTAATAATTTCTGTTTTTCTGTTTTATTTTTGTATAAATTTGTCAGGTTATCTTAACATTAATATTTTTCTGTTAATAGCATTTCAATTTTGTTCGACATTTTTAGTACAGACCAATAACTTGTTTGTGTGGTTTCATACTGTGAATGCAAGTTGGTTATAATGAATGAATACCTAAATAAAAATAAATTAATTATTGTGAAAAAAGTTTAAATAAATAAATATAGTCCTGCTGAGTGCGTCAATCTATGGACTTCCCGAACTCCTGAACATGTGTGAACAATCTCACGGGCTGGTCTGGCATATAATGCTAAGAAGAGTGTAGTCATGGAGCCAGGGGTTATGCCCGGAGTCAGAGCCCCCAGTCAGATTACACGGTGTACTTCTTGTAAGGGTAGTCCAATTTTTTTTTTAATTTTTTAAACTTTGCCCCACACTAGGAATTGCTCCTGTATCGTGGGTGCGTTTACAACATACAAAGTCATATACACAAACAGCCAGACCCGGAACAACTATCTGTAGGCCATACTAATATATGTTCCGCGCGGGAATCGAACCCACGACACGCGACGCAGCAGCCGATCGCTCAACCACTGCGCCAACCGTGCCGTCAGATAAACTTGAATAAAGTACATTGACCTTTAATATCCTTTCGTAAATACCCGAACAATAAATTATGAACCGGTTTTTATTACTACAGAACGTCAAGGATGACGATAGAAGTCGATTCAGGACAGCTTTATGTCTTTGTTTCTGTTTTGATATTAAGAAAGTCAAATGTATGTGGTTCAATGACCGTTATTGCACTTTTATCTCGCGCCTACCATAGGTCACTTTTTGACCAGTGGCTTCAAAGATGATGAGAATATTGACAGGGAGCAGAGCCATTACTGTTCATTGGTTTTCAAATTTAAAATCAATGCCAGTAAAATGTGTGTGACCTATTTGAACAAAATGGCTACCAGTTTGTTCTATAATTAAAATGTCCTACTGCTCTTACTTGTAATAGCATTTTCCGCTCTTCTTGAGCTAAATGAACAATATTATCTAGAACTATTACCTGTTCTGATTAAGACAGACTACTGCATTACTACTTTTTAATAGGATGCCGTTACCAGCTGGTCTCGACCCATTCCTCTCAGCATGGTCTCCACCTCTCGGCCGCGAATCGTATTTTATTTAACATACAGCTTCACACTGACCGGCAAAATGCAAAAAACATCAAAATATTTGAATTTCGCGGTTTACCCTGGCGCTTCCACCTTAACACTAGCGCATATAAATATAGGTCTATGGTACACTGGCATTGTGTATCTGGAAATGAACAGATAACTTCGACCTCTGTATTAAAAGCTTGTTCATGTGAAAGTAGATCTAAATAAGTTGGCGGTTGCATGCTGTGGTGGAT
The DNA here is from genome assembly GCA_963859965.1 of Ceramica pisi. Lineage (NCBI taxonomy): Eukaryota > Metazoa > Arthropoda > Insecta > Lepidoptera > Noctuidae > Ceramica > Ceramica pisi. The sequence continues at coordinate 6,167,997 of OY982530.1, forward strand.
AGCCATTAAAGTAGCCATTTTGTCTTGAATTACTAAAGGTGCATTCCTCTGGGAGTCCGATAATTTATTAATGGCCGTCTTTTGACGGAAAGTTCTATCGTTTTTTTTTTGTGGAACCAGTCGTAGTGTTTGCGGATATTAATTAAAAAAATATGAAGGTGCAGGAAAGGACTGAAGGGAGACTTCTTTACAGTCTTCCGAGGGCTGTGGGCGGGGAGCTTGGTCTTTTTCTGAAAAGACCACGCACTACAAAACGTGCCTGGTTTCCTTCAACCGATTACAAAATAAAAGGAACAAGAAAGGGAGACAGAAGAGTTACTTATTAATTTATTATTTTTTCATCAATCAATTTTGACATTCAAGTGTCATTTAATTATTTTTTTTTTTAATACAAAACGGGGAAACTCTTGGCCAAAATTTCACCTGATGGAAAGTGATGATTAGGCCGAAGATGGAAGCGAGTTTCACCCGGAATCCTCTTACACAGAGGAACTGGCTATCATACCTCTAACTGCCGGAACACAAAAATGCTGTTAACATTTTTGTTATGGAGACAGACTTAGACATGATGTTGGTAGCTTGCTAGGCGGACTTAGAACAAGTCCTACCACCAACCAAACCGAGCAAAAAATTTGCCCCCGCTGGGAATCGAACCCGGGACCTCTGGGTCTGAATCAGGTGGTATAACCACTAGACCACGGAGGCGGTTAGTGTCACCTGTTTAGCACCACCGGGGGACCACGTGTAGGGATTCGCTAAAGGGTATTCTCCTACGGACGCGGGTGACTCGGCCCCCTAAGGATTTAATGATCTTATTGAAATATTTTTTTGTCTTTGAAGGAAATATTTCAATCTTCAGGCAGCAAGGTTTAACGACCCCACACACCCTAGTGTCAGAGTTTCTAAACAACCTCGAGGGCCTTTGACATGGTTTATTAGACGACCGCCATTAGGCGGTCGGTCGGGACCACCGGCTTGCACGTGCCTTCCCAAGCACGGAATCATCTTTTTATCTAACAATCAGGTGATTCAAGCCTGCATTGTCCTACCCAAACTGGAAAAAACTTTACAAAGTATGCTTGAACCCACGTTCACCAGGTCACGAGGCAAGCGCGGCAATATTTTAATGCTTTAATTCGAAATCTAGAATCTCGATTAAGAAAAACTTATTACTTGGGCTTACTCGACCCATGGTTGTGCCACAGGTGCATTTCTTAGCCCTAATTAGAAACAAAGCTGCTTAAGGATTTCGGGTTAAGTCATTCTGTTTGAAATTATTTTTGGCTTAAGACTTCCTGAAGACAGGGATCCCAGTTGTGTATTGATGTGAGCGGACCGCCGCCGCCCGGGCCTTTTTTATGGAGTTCTGTGGCGAAACCAGTGTAGCCATACCACCCAGGTAGACGCGTATCTTTTCGTTCGATTTGTACATATAGGTGTATTTAAAATATTTTTGGAAGTAATTTTCGCTACGAAATTTCACATCGGTCCACCTTGTAGGAGGCCTTTCAACGTTGCGTCTTCCAGTACGCTGTCGCCGCTCCAGAAGTTTTTGGCCTCACCGACCATCTGTCTATCAGGTGAAGGCTGCGGCTAGCCGTAGGACGCACAGGACCAGTTATTGGAGCGATACTTGGGGGAGGCTCATGTCCAGCAGTCCACGTCTTACGGCTATTATGATGATGATGAATTACGCATAGCGGTAGCGATACTCACTGAGGTCTGAACAGTTGGATTATCGCATACCCTTTCGCCTTTACAACTGTTCTGAGTAGCAACTTCCGCATAGGTCGCAACAGGGCTTAACTGTAGTCTTCGCTGTATCTTCAGTAAACCTGTTAGAGCCGGCGCACATATGGCGGAACGCAGCGCAGTGCATGCACGCGATGTTTTTTAAGGTGCAGCGCAGACGACTATCCGTGACGCCCTTTTAGTCTATGAAAATAAGAACCTAAGCAACCATATATGCAGTAACGTAATAACATTATTGCGCCACAGAATCGATCGCACAAAAAGTGTGTCATCTGCGCTGCATCTAAACGTATCACTTAAGGCGAATGTGCGCGGATCCGCGAGCATGCGCGAGACTGCGCATATTCGACAGACCGTCGTCATTTGTTTTGCAATTTTTCGAGAGTCCAAACGTGTGAACCATTTGTTGTGTAACACAACAAATGATTTCAGTTATTTCAATGAAGACAATGACGAAAATAGTTTCTGCTATATGTGCGCCGGCCCTTAGAAGTACTCTCCAGTACGTCAGTACTGCTCTTTAAGTCTTTAGAGACAATAATAGTATTGTGAGCGATGACCCAAGCCAAGAATGTTTGGACATAAAAATTACACAGCTTCAATTGATGACCTCATGCGCAGGCGGCGTGAATTGAGTTAGCGATGTTTTTGATTGGACCTTGGTTTCATGAATGAAATTGCTTGTTATAATGAAGCGTTTTCTGTATTTGTGATATATAATAAATGTTGTGTAAATAATAAACCAGACGGACAGATTAACCAGCTCAAAAAATCGTGAACGAAGTGTTCCTGATTGTATTCTCAATGTTTATTATAAAAGAGATTGTTTTCTAAGGATTGACACTTCTAAATTCTTGCATTGTTATATAGATAGCGTTTTTAGAGTTTTTTGTAAGTCCTACTGTATCACCAAAAACACTTTAATAAATACTTTGACTTTGATTCTGTTTCTGAATATACACACGCAGGGCCACGAAAGAGAGAGATGGAAAGAAAAGTCTTGCAAATGCAGCGACCAATTTATCAGAAGACTAGCTAACCTACACAACTTCGTCTGCGTCTCATTTTCCATGAATGCTCGGCTCCTTTTAGCCTTAGCGTGATGATATGTAGCCTATAGCCTTCCTCGATAAATGGGCTATCTAATACTGATAGAATTTTTGAAATCGGACTAGTAGTTCCTGAGATTACCCCCTACATACAAACTTACAAACAAATGTTACCCCTTTATAATATTTATCATCAGAAGATTAACGATAACGACCACGAAAAGTTCTTCTATTTGACTAAGAAAAATAAGAAAAGATTTCAAATCTAGCGGATTTCAGAGACCAACTAAGCTGGCACTAGATTCCTGGGAGACTTACTAAAAGTTACTACAGAAGGCAGTTCCTAACTTTATTTATTTTTAGTTCAAGGGCTTGCTTTTCACCACATTCTCACCTGATGGAAAGTGACGACGACATCGCAAGCTTGCCTAGAAGTAACCTATTCACACTTCATTTAAAGACCCTCAGAGTTGAAGCTATCATGAAATACAGAATCCGGCAGGAAATACCTCTCCTTAGTTGTAACGCACTATGAAAGTATTCCCAAAACGTTTTGAGCGTTTGTGTGGGTTGTCCATTATGTATCTACCGGTTGTACAGCATCATACTTCAACTTATACCTATGTCATCGGTCTACCTTGTAGGAGGCCTTCCAACGTTGCGTCTTCTAGTACGCGGTCGCCACCACAGAAATTTTCTAGATGTTTGGTTTTATATAAGCCTATTTTAAACCTCCTTGGTAGAGTTCAGACTCTAACTGAAATGGAACCTAATTATTCGGTAGATAGTACACCTACTCACCGTTCTAAGTACCTACCTACTACTCGTTACAAAGTGACGTACGACCTACACTGTGAGTAAACACATCACGCCGGCGGGAGCACTAACAATTAGCATATAAACTGGTGCCATTACCTCGGCGTTTGTACCTCTAGGTAGGTACTTGTGTGTAGAACTGCACTGGACTGGCCGGGTTGAAACAAGCCGAAATTGGTGGTTGGTGTATAGTTTATTTGGACTAGTTGTATACGCGGCTTCATCCTTGTTCCCACAAAGTTACCTCTTTTCATATAAATTATTATGTCTTTTCTTCATTATTCATTTATTTATTGTGGCAACTGCTCATCGGTATGGTGCTGATGATGATTTCGAGCATCATCATCATCATTTCAGCCAATTGCCGTTCACTGCTGAACGTAAGGCTCCCCCAAAGAGCGCCAATCATCCCGGTCTTGAGAAGTCCGCATCCATCCGCTGCCAGCTACCCTCTTTAATTATCGGTCCACCGTGCCGCAGGACATCCCACACTACGTATGCACATACGCGGTCTCCACTCTAACACATTTCTGCTCCATCGATCGTCTGAAGACTTGGCCGGCCCACTTCCACTTCAGCATGCTGATTCTACGTGCAATGTCGATGGCTTTAGTTCTCTGGTGAATGACTTCTTTACGAATTCCATCCACCAGAGAAACCCCAAGCACAGCTCTCCGTTGCACGTTGAGCAACCTTGAATTTGTGGACCAAGCCTATGGTGAATGTTCACGTTTTCGCTCCATAAGTCATTACGGGTAGGACACACTGGTCTTAAGGGATTGTGGGATCGACGATTCAAACTTTTCAAAGATATTACGCAGCTTCCTGACTTCGATGTGCATTTGTTATTTGTTTGTGTGTAGCTCTACACTGGACATGAGTTCATGGTGTAGTGTGTAGTGTGTAGTGGACGTGGGTGTATCATTTTATTATGGAGTAGCTTGGTCCGTAGTGAAATGCGTGAAATTAACTGTCTAGGTACTAATTTATGAGTCTTCTTTTTTTTGGATTCAATGGTTAACTTAGATAGAGTAGCTCGTGGATTAATTATAAAAAACAATGCAAAGGTCAAACTTCAAGGTTAAGCGATGTTTGTCGGGTGACTACTATCTTAAAATATCGCGATTCCTCTGTGACTCGGAAAGCAAGTTAAGGTCCTGGCCGTCATTAGTAGATGATTGACAGTTAAGGCCGTACCCTGACCAAATAACCTTGAGCAATTTTTCCCTCAATAACAGCGCAAGAGTTACAATAGCGAATACGCTCAGAATGTTGAATAAAATCGTTATAAAATCTAATTTTGGTCGTTTGAAAAAATATTTCTACCAAATTGTTCATAATTAAATTGCCTATTCATTAGTGCAAGTACAAAATCAAAATAATCGTTAGTTTTCGAGAAGATGCATGTTTTCAATAATTATTTCTTATGTCTGTTTCGTTGTGATGAGATTAATTGAACAATAAACTTGTAATAAAAAAAAAATCTACCATTTTGAAGCCAAGATTATGCAGAAATTTAATGAATTTTTTATAAGTTAGGTATTTCTTTTGGATAAAGTGTATATAGCTCCAAAAAACGGCTAACGCTGCGTTTTGCACTGGGACGCGTTTTAAGTAATTGCGGGCGGCCAGAAGCTATGGAATCTGGTATCACTTTGCCAAGGTTTATCGTGTAATGAGGTCATATAGGTATGCAGTCTCTCCATATTAAACACTGGTAGCTGCATCCGCTTAGACTGGACTGGAAGTCGATCTCATTGTAGCTAGGTGGCGGTTAAGTAGACTAAGGCCACGGACAGCGGCGCGGCGGCACAGACCGGGTCACGAAGCCAGCGAACAGATCACGCCGCGCTAGGGCGGTCTAGTGTTGTATTATGAGAAAAATGTGGTATCAGAAGAATGAGAGATTAGTGTCTTGTTTGCCAACAAAATGTCTCAACAGCGATGAAACCATGTTTTTGATAAAAATTCAAAAATCAAAAAATAAAATGCACAACACTACGTCCCTGCAGACGCGCGGGTACCGCCCGTACGCCACCGCTGCACCGCTCCTCGCGCCGCTTCCGCCTTCGTGGCCAGTTCCATTTAATCTATGTATTTGAAATTTTCAACGCGCCGCTGCCTGCATCGCCGCCGTCGCCGCGCCGTTCCCCGCCGCCGCTCCGCACCCGCTGACTTCGTGTCCGCAGCCTAACAAACTTCCTAGACCACCGATAAACAATGTTAACATTAACTAACAACACAAGCCAATACGATAAAAAGAACAGCCCAAACCTACCGTTTACCACAATCATTGAACGTCCATTACATAAGCGATAAGGATCGCCGCACACCTCAATTACAGGGCAACAATGAAACAAAATGGCGCAACATTAGTTAACGTCCCATTGTTTAGTAATGGGGGCTAATTACGAGACGTTTTTAGTTGACTAGGGTATTGTCTTCTTTGATAAATGAAGGCTGTAGACTGTAAATAAAAGAGGCATTTTTTTAAAGCATTGGGTATCATCAAATGACTACTTCCCCTCTGGGTGGAGCGCAAGAGAGTGTCAGACTCTTACTGACTAATACCCTAGCTGTGTTCCTCCTAAAGGTTATGGCACACTATAACAGCATCGCAACGGCACCGCTCCAGCCCAGCAATTATCTTGTCATTCAAATTAGTCCTTAATTCGTGTGTCGTATAATAATACATTTTATAATGTCAATGTCAAAAAGCCAGCGGCAGGCAGTTAGCGTGTTAACCGCTTCAATACAACTTGACTCGCAGCCTGCGTGCTTACAGCGCGCCGTCCGCGTATTTACTGCACGCCAATTCCGATTCGCCAGTCCTAGGCGTGTTCAATGACAAATGCCATGTAAAATTGTGTTAGCGGTGACAGCAAGCTTGCACCTCGCGGCTGGTGCGCGGACTGCGAGCGGACGACGTGTAGCCGGGTAGCCGTAGCCTAAATACGAGGCGACGCCGTGCTGCAGCTGTGCAGTTGCGTTGCCGGTATAATATGCCATGACCTTTATGCCCTTTGCGTATCAGGGCTTTTCAAATGAATTGCGCATTTCTGGCAGAAAGAGGCATTTGACTTTTAATTGCATAAAGTATCTGGGACGCTTCTTTGAAAAATCTGTAGAGTAGGTATTTTAAACTTATTTTTCGAAAGAGTCACCGCGGCCCTGGAACGCAAAGGGCATTAGGAGGAACACGGATGAGTTTTATTCAGTAAGAGTCTAACAGTCCCTCCCGCTTCGCCCAGAGCAGGAGGAGTCATTTGATGATTTTCCATCCTTAAAAAAAGGGGCCGACCTCTCGACTTGTTCAACTGTTAATTATTTATAGTAGCTCCAACAGTTGCTTTAATCTTCTCACTGTCCCGTAGTTTGCTTGTAAATTCATTCCAGTGTAAAGTTAAACAAATTACCTTTAATAGTTCAGTACAATGGATGGATCGTGGGATATTGCCATAATAACGCGTTTGTAGTACGGAACATTGCTCGCAGTATGTGCAATATCATTACATAGGTGTTACAAGCTATCTTTATAGAGATTCATGAGCCATATCAGTTTATAAAACAAAAAAAAATGAATTTACCTTATAGTATTACTAAGTGAGCGACTGACTGCGAGTGACAAGAAATCAACAGAACAGCAACATACAAACATTCATTTGTGTTACTTAAAATACATGCTAACCTAACCTAACCAGGTCCGCGGAAATTAACTCTAACAAATAAAGTAAAAAAACTTTTTACAAAAAAATACAACCGACTTCCAAAAAAAAACACTACAAAGTAAAAAATAACGCAGAAAAGCAAAATACGCAATTTCGATTATCAAAGAATCATCTAAACAGTCAAATTCCAGGTATTTCGATTTAAAATCCAAAGTTCGTAACCGATTTTGATATGATTTAAATGGGACCAATCTGCAAGTATATCCTTTCAGATAAAACAAGAATTTTTCAAATCGGTTCATAATTGTCGGAGTTATGAGGATAACCTCCTCCTTTTGGGAAGTCGGTTAAAAAACCTAACCTAACCTATCTAACTTTATATTGAAGTTGCCCTCTGTGTTTTTTTTTTATTTGCGATTGGTTTGCTCTTGACTTTAGTCTATTATTTCTAGTATTTGTAGTCGCTCACTTAATTTAATTTAGTCGCAAGGCTAGAATTTTAATATCTGAAATGAATTAATCACAACTCACTTTTTTTAAGCTCGTTCTGGATTTTATATTATTAATCAATATTCGTCGTTACTTTAGTTATTTTTTCGCTTACTCAAATTCATACCGCGCGCTCAAGTTAATAGTTTGTCATCATCAGTCGTTAAGTTTTATTTATTCGATCGTTTTATAATTCCCCTAAAAATACTAGTGCGCAACTATTATTTCTTATTTGCTATTACGTCGTAAACAAAAAACAATGCCTCGAGAACTCTAGAAATCAATTGCATGTGCTAGTAACGCTCTTTTTTATTTAACAATGCTAAACAATGTTATTTGTAAATTGCTGCATGAAACCAGACTCCTTCGGACTTATGTACTTACATAACCTATGTATATAATTATGTATCGCTGAACTTACCACTCACTTAGCCACTGTTTAGTTAAAAGAAAAATTATCTTTCAGATTATTTCCATGAACATTCTCTAGTTCTTTTTGCAGTTCTTTTATTTTTAAAACATGCAAACGGTCTACCACTTTAAACGGGTCTGTTTGAAATGTACCTAGGTTTTTGTTTTAATACAGAAAGTTCTTAATCGCCCAAGTCTACGAAGCGAAAGAGGGCAAGCTCCGGCTTTAGTAGAAAAACACTTGAGCGATTTTGTTTTATATTAAGTATCTACATTCCTACATCGTTCAAAAACATTCAAACTGTTGGTTTATAAACAAAAACTAGTAAGTTATCGTTCTATGTGTGTAACTGTCAAAGAATTTTTATAATAAGTATGTGTTCTGGCGATAAAGATGATTTTTTTTTGGTTTCCGTAAACAAAGGTTAACCAACGAAATTCTATCACTACGTCCCCGCTGTCCTTCTGTCCGTCTGTCTTTCAGCGGGCTGTATTTCATGAACCGTCAGGATGTGTATTTTTCCATTGCCGCTATAACAACTGATGAGTGATTGTTCTGCACTTCATACAGAGCAGACACAAAGAGAGGAAATTGAAGTAGTCGCAACTGCTGAGATCCAGAACTGCATTGCTATTCTGTAACAACATTTTCGACAGTGGAATCCGAGGTGAGTTTCAAATTCGTATAAATATAAGACCTTACGATGTGTGAAATAAAGTTCACTTTGTAAGCTTAGTCACTCAGGTGAAGTCGATATCGAAATGGTTATTTACAGAATAGACTAGCTGGCTTGCGAGCATTGAGAGCTGCTTGTCGTTGTAAAGTACTCATAAAGGATGTCCTACAAAAAATGGACTACGAGAAACAGAGAAGCTATTGTTAGTTATAAAGTAATTGTGTAAATCGAGTTTTTTTTATTTGCGTCATTTATAACGTTATATAATTTTAGAGTTTATATGTAGATAAAAGTAAACTTGTTGTACCTAGTTAACATAGACTGTGTAAGTAATTATTTTACGAATGTTAACATTATAGAACTTCTTCGCCTGAAACACAGGACCCTCCTAGTTCAGGCGACAGTGATATTAATACCTTTGCTATTTTATGTACCTACTACAGTGTAATTTAGAATTAAGAAATTTTAATAAATGATTTGATTTGATTTGAACAACGAATCATCTATCTAGCTTTTTCCCAGCTACATTGGGGTTGGCTTCCAGTCACACCAGATTCAGCTGAATACCAGTGTTTTACGAGGAGCGGCTGCCTACCAGACCTCCACAACCCATTAACTGGGTATCACGATACGTCTTGGCAAGTATGGAGTCAGATTTACTAGCTTCTGACAATCCGTAACGACTGCCAAAGATCTACAAATGACAGCCGGGACCAATGGCTTAACGTGTTTTCCGAGGCTCGGAGGAAACTCGGTATGTTAAGATGGTCACTTATCCACAGACCAACCTTGGCAAGCGTTGCTTAATCATAAAGATCCACCCATGCGGCTGTTATTATTTAGCCACGAGCTCACTATAACAACGAATAATAAAATAAAATGTACTTCCATACAATAAACGTGAATGTGTTTTCGGTTAATGGTACGGAACCATTCGTGTGAGATTCCGACTCGTACTTGACCGGTTTTCTTTTAATACAAAACATTTTTAATCGCTCAAGTTCACGGAGCGAAAGAGGGCAAGCCCGGGCTTTAGTAAAAAAACACTCATATGTAGGTATTTGTATATCGTCATTTACGTAGCTGCATGATAAGTCATTAAAGACTTTCAAACTGTGGGTTCATAAACCAAAACTGGCCAAGTGCGAGTCGGACTCGCGTGCAAAGAGTTCAAAAACAATTTTTTTTTTAAATAAATGTTTTTTAAAACTACAGGTTTTCCTGTAATTTTTAGGTGTAAAGCTATTATCTGAATAATTTGTATACTTAATTTGTTGACTATATGAATTTTCAAAGTGTAATTTCATGGCCAAATCCGACACTATGAGGAAATACTGAAAACCACTGAAAAGAGTCTCGGGCCCGATTTTGACAAAAATCAAAACTGCTTCATTGGATTTAAAAAAAAATTGGTATCCCTAGACTGGATCGAATGGGATGACTTTAAAAAAAATCACACCTTGCATTATTACACCATCTTAAAAGAGTCGCTTCTAAGGATCAAATCTTGCGAAGTAATAACATGGCATGACAAGTAAAGGTAACCGCTAATTTTTAACAGAACACTATTTTAATTGCTCACTTAAATTCGAGAACAGACGGGAATTACACAGCCATTTTACCATACCTTGTGACAATCAAAGGATCTCACAGTTCGGGGTAACATATATAAGTACAGTATATTTTTGTCCTGCTCACTTTGGAGGTGTAGAAAAAAGACAAGGAACAAAATAGTAACGGACTATGAGGACAAAGAGCAGAATCCATTCGCTACTTATTGCATTGCTCGGATTTCCTCTGACCACAGAGCTCTGCTGTAGTTTTGTGGCCACTACTAGAGACGGCAGTGTCATTACTTTCCAAATAAGCCAAGCGTGTCACTCATTGACACCGTTTGCTCATAGAAACTGATTGCCCCTGTTTTTCCTGAAATTCTTACATTTACTGTGACATCCGATACTTGTGTTCAGAGCATTTGCGCAGCCATGAATATTAGGTATTCGCAATGACGTCTCTAGTTTTTGCAGGTGCGATATTATTCTGATTATGGCCATGAAAGCCGATAATGACTGGCTATGACAGCTGTTACTAACTATGGCTACCTTAGCTGATATTAACAATCTCTCTCATCTGAGCGTGTTCTCGGTTGCATCCTCAGCCGATATTAACAATAGCTCCATCCAAAGATGGTCTCCAAAAATCACTTTAACTAAGCGACAAGACCGCCGCTTCTTGCTCAAATAATCTATTACATATATAAAACAAAGACGGGTTTGTTACAACACTTATAAACTCCAGATCTGCTGAACCAATGCTCATGGTTATTGATTCGTTGGATTTGTCTCCGACCCGAATAGCAGAATACATCTTAAAAGCAATGAATACTTAATTGACGGGAGCGAAGCCGCGGGGGACAGCTAGTTTTTAATAATCCTGTTGTACTGTTTTGTGATCATCACTAAATATTATAAAACAAGTTCAACGCCGCGTCTTTCTCTCTGTCTGTCTGTTCACGATAAACTCAAAAACTACAGCACTGATTTACATGTTGAAAATAACATTAGATAGAGTGATTCTCAAGGAAGCAAGCCGCGAGCATAAGCTAGTATACAATAAAGAGTACTACTATTCTATGACACCCGATACTTGCGCTCAGAGCAATCGAGCTACCGAAATATGAATTGCAAAAGCAACTCTAACCGTTCCGTACTCTGTGCGTTAACCCCCGCCCTTTCATTTCAGTAGCATTTCTCTTTGTTTTCTAGAATATTGTGGCCAATATATCGGAAACTTAATATAGGTAGTAATGAATCCTTGTATTTCTATAGTCTCGAGCGAGCTGGAAAAGGCAATCAAACTGGATAGCTATTCGATATGTAAGAAGAGTGTTTAAATTGATAGAGGTTCCGGACGTGTGGAGACTATAAAATTTATTATTTAGTTGTTGTAAAAGACATATGTTTGAGAATACTTTGCTGGGAATGGTTGATATAATAAATTGTGATAAAGAAGTAATCATGTTAAGATGAAAAATAAATAAAGAATTTGGACACCATTATCTGACGCTAGACATAATTAAAATAAAATAGTTTCAAACATTCATGGTCACTGGAATAGTTAATTACGGGGTTGCTACCATGTACCTTTTTATTTTCGAGTTTCCGATATTTCGGCACTGCTCCGTGATCATGGCGCTTGCAGGAGTTTTTATTTTATAAGCATCTTTGCTTATTTCAATTTTTAAGTAACAAATACGTCGTCCAAGTATCACTATACTTATCCAAAAGTGAAAAATAAAAGACTTTTTACAAAAAAATATAACCGATTTCTAACAACCCTACAAAGTAAAAAATAACCTTAATTTCGGAAGTCGGTGTTAAAAAACGAAGAAACAAAACCAAAAACACCGATTTCCGAAATTAAGGTTTTTTACGTAGTAGTGTTTTTTGGAAGTCGGTTATATTTTTTGTAAAAAAGTTGTGTACGTTTAAAGCTTACAGATTTTTTCCTGAAATTCCTGAAAAACATAATCAATCCATTGTCCAAACTGATTGGATTGGAATTGATAGGACTTGACCGTCTGTTGTTTCGTGCAGCCAATTACAAAGATTTCAAATGGGATTTGTCAACTGATAAGCTGGCTTTTGGAAATGGGACGCACACCATTTTCCTGCTCTCGAATCTGACACAAACTATTTAACTAAATGTAAATGAATTTGTAGGATTGTGTAAGGAGTTGTGAGATACCATAAATATTGGAGTACAGTACATTATATTTCATCTATGATCTATCATTTCGGAATTTGCTATTTTATTACATGAGTCGCTTTAAAATATGATAACTTCGGTTTGACTAGGAATATTATAGGTTAAAATATTTATTTTGTAGCAATATGTCCACTTTATATTTTAAAAACTCATCTAACTACATTTATACACAAAATAAAAAAAAAAAAAAACTCCTTAAAACTAAGTTATGGCGTCAAAAAATCGTCCGCATCGCTGTACACTGGAACTGAACCTAAAAGACTGGCGGCATTGTTATGCTCTGTCCGAGGTAAAAGCCAGCCATAGGGTTACGCGAAGTGTCAACTAAGGGTTTAGCAAGTTTTTAAATAACACATGAGCACTCGGACCCCACGGTCCAAGAGTTTCAACCCCAAACGGCTTGAAAATGTAGTCGCCAACTAAGTATTTCCGCCGTTTGAGGTTCTCCGCCGCCGAAGCGACAGCACTAGCACAGCATGATGACCTAGAACGATAGGAATTAGTTATTTATTTTGTATTTATGTAATACTTGCATTTGACCGCGACTTTGTACACGGATATTCCGTTTTACCGAATTTCGGGAAATCCTTTCTTAGTGCTCACTTAAACTCCCCAAGGCAACTACATGCATGACTTCAGCTTTTACCACCAGGCTGTGCTTTGTTTGTTAGTCACTCACTCACTAACGGAAGAATTTTACTTATTAAGGATTGCCATATTTAGACCCATAAAACTCTAAAACTTATTTTTAACTAGAGGCCGCCCGCGACTTCGTCCGCGTATAAATTCTCGTTATTCCCGTGTACATCCCGATCCCTTGGGAACTCCGGGTTAAAAAGTACCCTATGTGTTATTCTGGGCTTTCAGCTACCTACATACCAAATTTCATCGTTATCGGTTCAGTAGTCTTTGCGTGAAAGAGTAACAAACATCCATACATAGTAGGATATGAGTTCGGCACACAATAATAATATATCCGGACTAAGCACTGGGGGTTTAAAAATACCAGTTTAGGAGAATCAATTTAGAATCACAATATAACCACACAGCGATTTCATTTTCATCTTTATCACTTACGTATTAGGTTCAAGGTTGATTGGGAAAATTTGACAGTGACGGGTAGCGCGATGTGTTTTCTGATTCTGGTAAATTGGCCTTTTCAGGCTAAGAACTCACGGAGCTATTTTTCACCTCGGAGCGACTCTCTACAATCGCACGAATTCGGCGTTAATGGTTCAATGAAAGCAAGCACATTTGGTATCTTTACTTTAATCTAACTAACGGAGTAAATGGATTTTATAAGAATCTTAAATATTCCCTTGAGTACTTATATTGAAATGCAGCCTTACTATCCTACCTGAAGTATGTCAAACCATTATACTTCAAACTACTTACTTCAAGTATGAAAATACGAAGATTACTGTATTATAGAAAGGTTATGTGATCAAAGTAATATAAGTAAGTGCTTGCTATTTATCAGATTAAAAATGTCAGCGGCAGTGTGCCGCGCCGTGGACTTGTGGTCATTCGCAATGGCTTTCCGGGAACATTATAGTTGGTACTTAAGGCATGTTATGCGAATTTCATGGAGATATTTCTGTGTTGGCATTTTTATTAGTTCCGTTTGAATGTGAAGCGGTTTCTAAATACGTTGAGGAATTTGTGTTAGGATTTTGATTTGGTCCGTTTAGTAGGTTTGTTGTCTAAATTAGATAATTTTAAAGGGAGATAGAATTTACCGACTTCCACGAAAGGAGGAGGTTCTCAATACGATTGGTATTATTTTTTGTGTGTACACCAATTACACCGAGGTTCTGATCCGATTACTGTGATTATTTTTTAGTTCGATGTTCGTTAATACTTGCCATTTGTCCCGTAAAAATTGTTTTAATAGCCAATGGTATATATGAGTATAAATAACAAACACGCTTTACGAAGCAGCAGTTAGTCCCGTTTGTCAATTGTAGATCTTTGGCAGTTGTTACGGATTGTCAGAAAACAGTAAATCTAACTCCAGTCTTGCCAAGACGTAGGTACCGTGCTATTCAGTTAATGGGTTGTGGAGTTCTGGTAGACAGCCGCTCCACGTAAAATACTGTTATTCCGCTGAATTGGGTTTGACTGGAAGCCGACACCGATCTAGTTGGGAAGAGGCTAGGCAGAAGGTCTATGGATAATCTCTAGAAGTAGGTGCTTTATCGATTACATTTTTTTTCCTTAGTGATAGAAAGCTATACTAACTATCGCTGAGTGACAAAGACTTTATCCTCGGAAAATGTAAGGTCCTTGTAGAATAGTTCAAGGGAGTAAGTAGTTAAATATTGCGGAGCAAATCTCTCTCATATAATCATCGATTTTGGCAAGCGCACAGCAGTTTTATATATCTGTACCTATTTATTTGCAAAACTTTAATAACTAACTTCAGAAACTTTCTTCTAAAAAGAAATTTTAAGGTCATTTCACAACTTTAAAACCAATAAAAACTCGAAACGTTTTATTGTTTTCAAACTTTACAGAACTTTGCACCTTTTGTCTACACAGACTTGCGTTTAACCAATATTTTTCAGCAAATTCTAGTGTTTTCACATCACCACTCGTCGCGTCTGGCCAATAAAATGAGTCGAACTATAAAAAACCGTTGACTGGACGCTTTTACATTCAAATTAAATTTCTTTTTGAAAGCATCGGGTGTCAAGGCGAGGCTGATTTACATTTACGGTACGCGCCAGATAAATGTGCAATAACTGTCACTGACCCACATACATTTATTGACTTTCTTATATTAAAAACGGAAGTATAGACATAACTCTGTCCTGAATGGACTTCTATCGTGACCCTTTACGTTCTCTAGTAATGAAAAACAGTTCATAATTTATGTTTCGGGTATCTACGAAGGGGTATTAGGGTGAGGTCAATGTACGTTATTGCAAGTTTATCTGGCGCCTACCATAGTTTGTCTATCGGCTTTACTTGCAGATTTGTCGGGGTTATCGTCCAGGGAGCATCGATGTGTAAACTATGATGATTGATGGCGCCAAACCCTTGTGGTTTTTTAATATTTTTTTGCGTTCAGCAGAGGGTGGTGTTATTAATATTCTGATCGTGTTCGTTTGGTTTAGTTGAATATGATGCGCTTTTGTTATTGAACGGTGATGAAACACAGTGACGTCACCAGAAATAAAGTTTACGTTACGTTGGAGTTATTTAAATGATCAAATAACTGTTTTTGTTTTTCATGTGTACTTCTAATACCTCCTAGTTCAGGCGACAGTAATATGATTTTTTGATCGTATTAATACAATCAAAAAACAAATTATTAAAAAAAACACATTTCAGATTTGATTTTGGCTGTAACCCTGTGCGACAAGACCGCCACTGGTATATTTGATTTTTACCAATACATTTCTGCAACATAATAATATGTATATAAACAACATGTGTATACTTCTATAGTAATATTATAAGAGGTAAAGTTTGTGAGATTGTAGGGGTAATCCCTGAATCTACTAAACCAATTTTGACAATTCTTTTACCAATAGAAAGCCACGTTATTTGTGACTAACATAGGCACATATAAAACCCGAAAAAAGAAACCGCCCAGTGAACTGGGCACTGGTCAGCTAGTAAATAAATAAAAAGTATTAACGTACACAAATACTTTCAGCACCTCTGAAGAAATAAAAGCCCTCTAGGTTCTTCTATAACATTGTATTTACCATGAAGTTTCCAATGAAATATTACACAGTTTCACAAATTCGCTGTTCATTCCTTTCACCTCTGAAATATTATGATCGACGTTTTAAATCAACAATTTAACCACTTTCAAGTTCTTTTATACCCTTCGTGCATGGCTGATTTTATATTATTCTCCCTCGCTTCACCGCTTTCCTCTCAACTTTTCACAATGTTTAATATATTAAACCTTTATACAGAATTCACGATGTGTTAGAACGTGTCTCGTATTTTTGTTTAATATAAAATTAGAAAGCTTTCAGTGAATCGGGATGGAAGTTTTATCGCTGTGTAGTGTTGAAATTTATAATACAAAATAACTTACGTGTGAAATTAGGTTGATTCAACGAAATAGATGATTTTTTTAAAGATTATTGTTGTGTGTAAGTATAGTTCGATTTTTTATTCGTTTAAATAATTTTACTCCGTATGACGGTTTTTTTGTTTGTTGAAAGAAAAACCGGCTAAGTGCGAGTTATTTATTTATTTATTAGATCTAGTCGTACCAACAATTGTTTTCACTTGTCTCTAAAAAACATACATTTAAACCCGACACAGTGCAACAATTACTTACAGGTAAACACTACATGAACAAAAAGAAAACCAAGATAAGTAATTACATTAGTTGTAAGATACGTACTGTGCAAGTAAACGTAGTTAAACTCTATATTATAGTTACACTAGCTGACCCGCGCAACTTCGTCTGCGTCACATTTTCCTTTATTGTTCCGCTCCTCATTGTCTTAGCGTGATGATATATAGCATATAGCCTTCCTCGATAAATGGGCTATCTAAAACTGAAAGAATTTTTCAAATCGGACCAGTAGTTCCTGAGATTAGCGCGTTCAACCAAACAAACAAACTCTTCTGCTTTATAATATTAAGTATAGATATATAGTATAGATAACTAAACAGCACAATTTATAAGTTCCGTAAACACAGCCCCAACAATTCTACATCAAATCTGATACAAAATTTTGCTTGTTGAGGGAATCAAAGTGAAAATCAACCATATCACTACAACTATTCAAAACCCTTAGTAGGGTTTTGAATAGTACATGGGGAGTTAGATCCCAACACCGTTCTTCTCATTGGAGGACGAAATGGAGAAATGGGTGTTTGGGGGGTATGCGGTACAGAGAGTAAAGTCCCGCAAATCCCCATTGAAAAGGAGGATCCTCCGCCCAGGCGGTTGTTGTGCCTGGGGGGCTACTGCCCGATAGTTCATATTCGGGTGGATGTATTTTATTTTTTTTTTTTTTTTATTCAAAACTGGGAAACTCTTGGCCCAAATCTCACCTGATGGAAAGTGATGATTAGGCCGAAGATGGAAGCGAGTTTCACCCGGAATCCTCTTACACAGAGGAGCTGGCTATCATACCTCTAACTGCCGGAACACAATAATGCTTTTAACATTGTTGTTATGGCGACAGACTTAGACATGATGGTGGTAGCTTGCCAGGCGGACTTAGAACAAGTCCTACCACCAACCAAACCGAACAAAAAATTTGCCCCCGCTGGGAATCGAACCCGGGACCTCTGGGTCTGAATCAGGTGGTATAACCACTAGACCACGGAGGCGGTTAGTGTCACCTGTTTAGCACCACCCGGGGACCACGTGTAGGGATTCGCTGAAGGGTATTCTCCTACGGACGCGGGTGACTCGGCCCCCAAAATGTTGAATGTATATGTTCAAATCGCATGGTAAACTCTGCTTGCGCGATTTAGGACTTTTTAGATCGCCGCCAGTTGGATAGATGGCGTCGCGGTTCTTTTTGCTGCGATGCAGATTTGTTTCGTTGATTTTTCTTGTGGCGGCATGGATGCCGCTACAGGTGGGTGGCTTTCTGTATCCTGTTACCCAGTAACTGCGTTGTGGTCGCACCCAATACAGTTGGTATAAGGCTAATCAGACTAATTTATTGAGATAAAAACCGGCCAAGTGCGAGTTGGACTCGCGCACCGAGGGTTCCGAACAAACCTGTAGGTATTACTCGTATATTATAAGCAAAAGTTGCGATTTACGATTTATGACGTATTAAAAAAAACTACTAACTAGATCTCGTTCAAATCAATTTTCGCTGGTTGTTTATATGGTAATATACATCATACATTATTTTTAGATTAAACATTCTCTTATTTTAGAAGTTACAGGGGGAGAGGACACACATTTTACCACTTTGGAAGTGTCTCTCTCGCAAACTGTTCAGTTTAAAAAAAAATTAAAAACCTCCATATCATTTTCAAAGACCTATCCATAGATACCCCACACGTTTGGGTTTGATGAAAAAAATGTTTTTCAGTTTCAGTTACCTTTAAGTAACCCCCAAATTTTTTTTTTTTTTTGTGGGAAAATCCTAATGCAGTTCGCAGAATACACCTACTTACCAAGTTTCAACACCATAGTTCTTATAGTGTCTGAGAAAAGTGGCTTTGACATACGGACAGACAGACATGACGAATCTACAAGGGTTCCGTTTTTACCATTAGGCTACGGAACCTTAAAAAGGATCCTCCCTTTTCAATGGAGGTTTGCAGGACTTTACTCTCTATTCCGCAAACCTCCAAAATATCGAAACTATGGTCGCACGCCACTAAAAGATCAATACAATAACATAAGCACTGCTCTATTATGAACTGTCGCAAATGGAATCAATCCATTGCGGCGCAAACAAAGTTGAACGCAATCTAAAAGTTATTGTTTCGACAAACTCGTTCAGTTAAACAACAGAGTTTTCATTAAAACTCACTGGAACTGTGTATTGTTTTACTATTGTTCGGATCAGGCCCCTTATTCACAACCATTCGATTCGATTCCGTGTCGGTAGGGAACCGAATTCGACAATCTCATTTCCGAGTCGAAGAACTGTCAAAACGCTATTCACAGCTCCGAACGGATGTGTTTTTTTCTATCCGATAGACCATTGTGTTTATGGGGAACGCTAAAAAATGGTAGTAAATAGATGATCGTGGTAGAAAATTTTAAGTAGTAAATAAAATTGGTTTATTTGAATATTTTGTTCCGTTTAAATATGGAATAAACAGCTAGTTGCCTAATAGATAGCAAACGATACAAAATAATTTTATTATTAACCAAAATAAACTTTATTTCGAATAAACCTGCTTTGTAAACACAAACAGTCTGTCAATCTGGCAAAGCGGAAAAAGTGTTAACTTTTAAAACTTTAGAACTATTTTCATCAACTAGCTAATAGGTACCCCCAAATTACCTTGTATTTCTACCTTTAGCTTACTCACTGATCGTCAAAATTCTATAGTATGGACACACAAACTTCAAGTTTTGTATTCAAAAGAAAGGAAAAATAGTATAGATAGAAATAAATATTACAGAAACAGTCATTAAATAATGGCAGGTAACTTATTTTATTATTAGAAAACAATTTGATTTGACTTGGGTGTACATGAAATCTCACAGGTACATTGTGTAGGGATTTATATTTTTGTAAAAAAAACTGTCTGACTTGACGGCAATCTTCTCTTCGGCCAATAAAAGAGAAAGTGGATTCAGTCGTGTTGTTCGCGGCGCCTAGTAGTGATGCCAGTATTAGTTATCAAGTCCTTTTACGGCAGATGAGTGCGTTTCAGGGAAATAGGCCCTTATTTCTTCAATGAGGCAAATGGCCATGTCGGGTGTTAACCTACAAACGGACTGAAACCGCGGGTCGGCAAAAGGATTCGTCATATCCTAGGCTCTATGAAGAGACAACGTCTCCTGCCTCTGTTGTTCTGCGGCACATCGACGGTGTCTGGCTCGCACAATCACATACTCCATCTACCAAAATACCAAATTACGAGTATGTTATCTAAAATCTTGAACGATTATCACATTTCCGTAAACACTTTGACTTTATGTAAATAAGTATAAATCGATGAAATACGGTCAATACATTATAAAAATTCATTTACTTACTTCAGGCAGTGTTTAAAAAGTTTACAGTATTTTTATTTCACTGAAATAAGCTGGAAATATGGTTTATTTTTTCGTTTAATTTCTTTCGATATGACTACCGATAGCAAACAGCTGTCGGAAAGATTCGAGTCTTCTTAACGAATTTGAACTGTCAAAATGTTTCGGTTTCGGATCTGTGAATTGCGTTTGGAGGACATCTTCGATAACTTAGACGTTCGATTCGATACGGAATCGAATCGAATGGTTGTGAATAAGGGTGCAGAAAGAGCTACGGGAATTTTAACGGATATGGCGGCAAGCGAGTCCTATTTTGAAAATGATTTGTTTTGTCAACCAAACATTGGTTGTATGAGGAGCTGTGTTACAATTTTGGTGATCAATAATGCATTTGTACTAGTCGCCTAGTGAGTGGAAATCGACCGTTATTAATAAAATCACTTTTAAGAGAAAATGGGGTCGGTCTTTTCTCTATACATACACTCACGTCTGTTTTCTCTCTGGTTTATGACCCTAGAGCAGCTATACAGTAAAATAAATTCAACTTCTTCTATGCCTCTACCTATGTTTTTGTTTTTGATGATAAATATATTGTCTGAATAAGCACTAGAATCCTCAAAAAAAAAACATAGGCTGTTGTTAACAGAGTCCTAGTGACCTACACTAGGACTCTGTTAACAGCAGTCTATGTTTTTTTTACAACCTTTAAACGGTCCAATATTGGTGTTTGAAATAATTAATTTACACCATCTTTGTCTTACTTTTGTCTCTTTATTTGTATTTAAAGAACAGTTACAGCAAACTTACAGTAATTCTTGTCACAGAACACAATAACCAAGCGCTCTTAGTATCCGCCATTTTTCTTAGTGTTGCCAATATAAATGTACACATATACCAACACGCCTCCTTACATTTATATTGTAAAACAATAAGACAAAGTTTCTTAGTACAGTCATTATCAATTAACAACCTTAATTTTACTCCTTTAAATTTAACTTTTCTCTAAATTTAGTGAATTTAACATTTCCCAAAGCTTTTGTAAAAATATCTGCAATATTATTTTCTGACTCTATTTTTAAAACTTCAATACTTCCTTGCTTAACATTTTCATGTATAAAATGATAGTGAACTTCAATGTGCTTAGAATTCTTTGTAAAGTTTCCATATTTGGAAATAGCTACAGCTCCTGAATTATCTTCAAAAATTTTAACTGGTTTACAAACTTTAGTGAAGACATCATTCATTAGACATATAACAAAATTTAATTCTGTTACTGCTTCTGATAGAGCTATATATTCAGCAAATGTTGAAGACTTTGTTACACTACTTTGTTTCTTTGATTTCCAGTAAATAATATTTCCAAACAATCTAATGAGAAATCCTGTTGTAGATTTCCTATCTAAAATATCCCCTGCCCAATCAGCATCCACAAAACAATCTAGAATATCAGCATTACTATTATTACAATATGTTAATTTAAGATCTTTTGTCAAATATAAATACTTTAAAACTCTCAAAGCATATTTAAAATGTGTCTCATTATAACAGTTTTGAAATCTGCTTAAGTAATTTACACTGTAAGATATATCAGGTCTAGTACCTGAACTAATATACAAAAGAGCACCAATCAAATTTCTATATTTTACATCCTCATTAATATCAGATCGTTCCAATTTTAAATTTATTTCCATAGGAGTTTTAAACAATTTTGCATTCTCAATATTATAACGTTTAGCTAAAGACTCAATATAAGATTTCTGACTCAAAGTTAAGATATTATTTTGATTATACACATATTCAATCTCAATACCAATATAGTTTTTTACTTTACCAATATCCTTCATTTTAAACCTTTCAGACAATTTAGTTTTTATGTCAGCAATAACTTCTACATTTTCACAACATATTAATAAATCATCAACAAATAAAAGAATATAAACAGATAAGTTTTTCTCCCTTCTAACATACAAACAATAGTCATATTTACTTCTGCGAAAACCAAAATTAGTCAAGAAATCATTAAAACATTCATACCAGGCACGGGGGCTTTCTTTTAAGCCATACAATGATTTATTTAATTTATAAACTTTATCAGTTCCATTTTCATAACCAATTGGTTGCTTTACATAAACTTCAGATAATACTCTACCATTTAGGAATGCTGTTTCAACATCCATTTGATGAATAACTAAAGAATTTTGACAACAATAAGATAATAGTAGTTTAAGTGTCGGCATTTTAGCAACAGGAGAATAAGTATCATCAATACAATTTGTTTGCTGAAAACCTCTTACTACTAACCTTGCTTTGTATTCATTTTCGCTCTTCCTTTTATATACCCACTTCACATCAATTACCTTTTTGTCCTTGGGTGGTTTGTTAACTAGAGTCCATGTGTTATTTTTCATTAAACTGTCCATCTCACTATTCATTGCTTCTTTCCATTTCATTGCCTCATTACATGTAGTCGCCTCCTGAAAATCAGTTGGAGCCAAAGCATCGCAGTAGTTACTATATATGCAATAATAACTGAATTCTTCATCAAAACGAAGTGGAGGTTTGATTTGTCTTCTTGATCGTCTATTTTGCTCTTCATCTTCACTTTCTGCTACACTTGTTTCATCATTTACCGAGTATTTTATTGTATCTCTTTCCACTTGTGTCTTTTTATCTTCCTTTTCTTCTTCTTTATATTCAGTATTATTTTCTTCACCACCTTCAAAACCACACAATTTAACATCTTCCTCGATTATATCACAATTTCTAGCAATAATAACTCTGTTGTTAATTAACACTCTGTATCCAGTATCAGTATAACCAAGTAAAATTCCAACTTCTGCTTTCTTATCCCATTTAGACCTTCTTCGTTCTTCGGGAATTCTTACAAAAACTCTACTTCCATACATTTTTAAATTTTGAACAGATGGTTTCCTTTTGAAAAATATTTCGTATGGTGTTTTCCTCTCAATAGTATTAGTCAAAGTTCTGTTCTTAAGATAAGCAGCAGTTTTAATCACTTCTGGCCAAAATCTTCTTTCTACCTTGGCTTCTGATAAAAGACATCTACCCATGTCCATTAATGTACGATTGTATCTCTCTGCTGTGCCATTTAATTGATGAACATATGCTGGACAGGGTTTTATTATTATTCCTTTCTCTTTTGCGAACTGAAAAACTCTAGCATTCATATATTCTTTCCCATTGTCACATCGCAGTTCCTTTATCATTTTTCCTGTCAAGTTCTGTACCTCATTTACATATTGCACCAAGTAGTCGTATACCTCATCCTTTGATCTGATACAATAAACTTTGACTAATTTGCTGTAATCATCGATAAAGCTCAAAAAATATTTTTCTCCATTATATCCTGTAGTCTGATGTGGCCCATTTACATCCGTATGAACAATCTCTAATATCCCCTCTGCTTTTCGTCGATTATTTTGAAATGGTAAGTTATGCATTTTATTTTCTATACATATTGCACATTTTAAATATTCATATTCAATTTCTTTAGGTAATCCTTCTAGTGACTCATTTTTACACATTAATTCCAAATTATTAAAATTAATATGGCCCAGAGTACGATGTAGTTTTTCCTTTACAGTCATATCCTTGTACTCATATTTGCTTCAAATCTTTCTTCATACATGTAACTCTTCATCTTATACAGTCTTTCATCCTTAATTGCAATTGCTATAACCTTTCCATAATTGTTGTAAATTTTTGACAATTTCCCACTTGAACTGATTGAATATTTGTCAGTAATTTTAGAATAACTCAATAAATTTGCCTTCATGTCTTTTACAAAAAAAAAACATTTGTCAGAGTCACTTCAGATTTTTGTCCATAGACTAAGAAATAAGTTTTAATATTACCAATTTTTGTAGCTTCTAATATTGTTCCATCACCAATTTTAACTTTAACAGGTTTTTTTAATATCTCACAGGAATTGTAGTACTCATCAGTATTAATAATATGGTCTGTGCATCCACTGTCTAGTAACCAATTTATTTGGCCTTTCTTTGGCTTGTCATGCTCCCTCGTTGTGTAAGTATTATTTGCGATAGTAGTATGAAAACTGTTACCTAGACTCTCTTGATTATTATGGTGATAATTTCCCGAGCCTCTTCCTCTGTTATTATATGAACCACGTCCTCGATAATTTGGCAAACTACGTCCTCGATAATCTGAGAAACCACGTCCTCTATTATAGGAAAAACTATTTCCTCGACCACGGTTTACATTTCCAGATTTACAGTCTCTTTTCAGGTGGCCAGGTTTTCCACACCTAAAACAATTATATGGCCTGGTGTCTGCTTTAAAAGCATTTGATGTATCATTTGACGTTTCACTCACATTTTCTGTATTTTTCAATCTTATTTTACTCTTTAAATAGTCAACTGTCCTTTCACCCTCTGGCAAGACATCAATTAAATCACCTATGTAGCTGTAGCTAACTGGTAGTGCTTTTAACATATAATTTAGTTTTTCTGTTTCCGATACCATTGCACCTGCTTGTTTTAACTCATTGACAGCTTTTTCAAAGTCATCGAAAAATAGAGACACTTCAGAATAATTTTTCAATTTGACACTTTCGAGGTTATGTCTACATACTATTTGCAACGCTGTTGATTTCTTCAAATACATCTCGTCGAATTTCTGTATTATTTCGTAGGCTGAATCAAGTTCACTTATATATTCCAACTGCTTGTTGGTTATTGCACTATAAATATAGTTTGTTGCTTGGACATCTCTGTCATCCCACTCATCGTTGTCGGTTGCAATTTTCGCTCTAATTACAACATCCTTGCACCTTTTGAACTGCAGAAACTTGAGTATTCGTATTTTCCAATTACTATAATCTGTACCATCGAAAATTGGAATATTTATATCGCTATTTTTAGTCGCCATTTTTATTTCCTTTGTTCCAACTTTGTTCGTTTTCTATTAATTCCGTCTCGTTACATTTTCCAAAACTTTCAACCTTTTTCAACCTTTTTCAACCACGGACTGCTACCATGTTTGAAATAATTAATTTACACCATCTTTGTCTTACTTTTGTCTCTTTATTTGTATTTAAAGAACAGTTACAGCAAACTTACAGTAATTCTTGTCACAGAACACAATAACCAAGCGCTCTTAGTATCCGCCATTTTTCTTAGTGTTGCCAATATAAATGTACACATATACCAACAATTGGAGATGTAAATAAGCGAGAACCAAACTTCGAATAGGAAATATCATGAAAAAAAAATTCTAAATAAACTGTATAGATTGGACTGTACTGTATAAACTGTATTGATTTGGTATAGATAGTTTAATCTAAAATTATATAAAAATATAATACTGACAGCGAAAATAGAATCAAAATTACTCGACAAACAAACGAGACATAATTATTTTAAACAAATATATCTGTCCCTCTCTCGAAAACGCTGTCTTCTATAGCAGCTGTATAGAAGACAGCGTTCAGGCGTCATGGACTTTGACGTCAAAATTCATATCGGCCTTCTCTTTTTAATTGTATTATTTAAAGCTTTCTAACTTCATAGCTGATAAAAAGTTGACTGACTTAAAAATAGTGATTTAATGATTTAAAAAATAATTCATGATTGTTTACTAAAGGTAATAAAGCAATAAAATTTTGTAAATAAAAATCGCATGCATTTTCCCTATTATGATTTTTTACTCAAAAGAATAGAATAGAATAGAATACTCTTTATTATGTACACCATATAAGTAACAGAAAAAATAAATTAAGTAAACATTACATAGGGTGACACAATGGGCGGCCTTATCGCTAAGAGCGATCTTTTCAAGACAACCTTTGGATGGATTTTAAAGAGAAAGGAAATACAGTACTGTAGGTAGTCTTAGGTGTACGACTTAAATGAATAAATACATGATAGATAAATAAATACAATTAAAATTATGAATCAAAAAGCATAGAACCCAAGTAAAAACGATCATAGAGAAAGTGATGTTTGACCATTGTTTTAAAACTGGACAAAGATTGAGCACGTCTTACTGACTCGGGCAATACATTCCATAGCCGCACCGCTTGAACCGTAAAAGATTTGTCGTAGAAGCATCTCTAATCTCAAGCTTTCCGATGACCTCAGATATCTATTATGTGTGTCATGAAGGAACTTAAAACCAAAAGCCTCTCTTCTTCTTCTAAACACTCAGTTTTTGAGATAAAACAATGCTTTGCTTCATTGTGTTTTTTGCTGGGTTTGAAGAATTAAACTGTGTAGGTACAGAGATCAACTTTATGGTACCAATGCGATTCTTCGTCGTATTTTGTCTATTTCTCCTCTTTTACAAAAGTAAAAAAAAAATCAAAAGCCATTTATTGCAATTCGGCTGAGTGCCAGCACTTTTTAAACGTTAACGTTTATAAGTGGACAGTCCCCTAAAAACGCCCGCCCGTCACCACTTCCTAGGGTTTAACTGGGAAGAAGAAGTGGCCAACAAACTCCCCAGCAACACATCTGTCTGTTGCGTTATATTGTACATAGCATTGATATGATCTTGACCTCCAATTCAGTACTAATGACATAACACAGGTAGGTACATAACCTGCGAAATTAGCTGCGTATCCGTTTAAACTTTGTGTAATTTTGTACCCTTTGCGGAGTCCTCAGGGAGATGTGCGGGCAAATTAACAGAAAATGTTCCTGAAAGGTAGCTTCAGGAACATTTTCTGTCTGAGTCGCTGTTACGGCCGAATTTAATATTTTCCATTGTATCTGTAGGAATATCTTGTTTTATTAATGAAAGCTCAGGTGGGATATGAGCCTTTTAAGCAGATATTGTCGAAATAGAAATACGTTTTTAGGGTTCTGTACCCAAAGGGTAACCAACGGAACCGTGTTACTAAGCCTCCGCTGTCCATCCGTCTGTCAGCGGGCTGTATCTCAAGAACCGTAATAGGTAGAGGCACTACGTGTAATTTTCACAGATTGTGTATTTTTATTGCCGCTATAACAACAAATAATACAAATTAACGTTTATGGTTTATATTATTATTAATTAATAATACCCTTCGTGTGTGATTACGGCTCGCACTTGGCCGGTTTTTTTTTGTGATGACGGTATGCACGAGTTTGTGGTTGATGAAAAAATCATTTTACCAAAAGAGACAATCGCCTTCCAATTAAAAGAAAAACACTACAAGGTATTCAATAATTTTTAATTTAGAACAATGGATCTGCCTAACCTCCTTTGCGTTGACTCTTTCGAGCAAATTCCGCAACATAATATGATTAAAATAAAGATTGTAACGCCATCATAAAACAAAAGCTAACAAAGCCCTGTAACACTCGGTTAAAGCTCGGAGATTACACTTGAAAATCTTTGAACGCCTTTAAGATATTGCTACAAGCAGACAGTCAGAATTAAATATTAGACGTTGGACTTATACCTAACCTTGCTCAGTGATTTTAAAAATGTACGAGGATCTCTGCGGGATTTCTTACTTATCGTGTGGGTAGTAAGGTCTAACGACCCCCAAACCCTCATTGGCCTTGACAGAGTTTCTAAACCGCCTCATTGGCCTCTGACATGGTTTATTTGACGATCATTTGGCGGCTGGTACCACCAGCTTATACGTGTCTTCTGAAGCATCTTTTTATCAGACAACCAGGTGATTCAAGCCTACAATGTCCTAGCCAAAATGGAAAACCACTTAGCAAAGTATGCTTCCTGTGGGAATCGAACCCACGACCACCGGATCACAAGGCAAACGCCTAAACCACTCGACCGCAATAGTTTTCTAATTTAATAATTATTTTAAAATACACCCTTTTTTCTAAATATATAATATGTGTAAATAGTAGTATTTTTAGGGTTCCGTAGCCAAATGGCAAAAACGGAACCCTTATAGATTCGTCATGTCTGTCTGTCTGTCCGTCCGTATGCCACAGCCACTTTTTTCCGAAACTATAAGAACTATGCTGTTGAAACTTGGTAAGTAGATTGTATTCTGTGAACCGCATTAAGATTTTCAAACAAAATTAGAAAAAAAAAAAAAATTCATACTTAGAACTGAAACTCAATTTTTTTTGTCATTTTCATCAAACCCGCGGGTTGCGGGTTTCATGAAAAAAATGCGTGCGGTCGTGTGGGTACGTATCTATGGATAGGTCTTCAAAAATGATGTTGAAGTTTCTAAAATCATTTTATTCAAAACTGACACTTCCAAAGTGGTAAAATGTGTGTCCACTTTGGAAGCACACAAATACAAAATAAGAGAATGATAAAACTAAAAAAATATATGATGTACATTACCATGTAAACTTCCACCGAAAATTGGTTTGAACGAGATCTAGTAAGTATAGTTTTTTTAATACGTCATAAATCGTAAACCGCAACTTTTGCTTATATTTACTGGCTGTTATACCTACAGGATTGTACGGAACCCTCGGTGCGCGAGTCCGACTCGCACTTGTTTATTTAAAGGAGTAGGTATCTATGTAATGGTGCTCCATGCACGGGTTTTTTCAATTCTCCACACAGATTTATTGGCGTCATCTTTTCATCTGATATCCTTGACAATTCAAAAGTGCCTGCAATTGTAACTGGTTTAATAAATTGGAATCGCCATTGTAAGCCATAGCTTCTGGTGAGTGTTTGCCACTCCAGAACCTTCTTACCCCATCGTTCCATGGAAAATGGAAGTTTCTTTAGTTACAAACTATTACTGACCAACAAAAATATCAACCACAAAAGCCGAACAGTTCTCTCCAATTACTTATATATATATTTTGTTCTTTTTTTAAATAAACGTCGCTTCACACTAGGAATTTCTCCTGTATCGTGGGTGCGTAAACAAACATACAAACTCACTCACAAACAGCTAGACCCGGAACAACTATCTGTAGGCCATAAAAATTTTTGTTCCGAGCGGGAATCGAACCCTCGACACGCAGCGCCGCAGCCGATTGGTCAACCACTGCGCCCACCATGTCGCGCGTCGATTTTGTGCTAGGACCTTGGAGCAGGGCAAGAGGAAAATAAGATTTAATTAGTCATAATTTAACTATAGACTTCCTCCTACTTTTGCATGGCCATTATCGACTGCAAATACCACAGGTCCACAGGAACATCCGTAATCAAACATTTATGACGTACATACACCATGAATCAATAGCTTTTTACGTTGTTTTTCAGACGGAGCCTGTAGACAACAATATATTGTGACTAAGAAGTCATCCTAGGAAAGAAAAACAGAATAATTGTATGAATGTAAACATTGTTGGTTTTCCTCTTATGGCACTTGTTTCATCGCTGGCGAGGAAGCGAGTAGCTATCGATTATTTGCTCGCTGAAGAAAGGGACAAAAGATATAGATCTCGTGTGAGCAAAAGAGACACATACATTTACAGTCGATAGCTGGCTGTTCACACAGTCGGCGAGGGGCTCTTACCTCTAAAGTGTGTTCTTTAATAACTGAGACTAAATTGACAAGTGCAAATGGCAAACTGACATAGATTACAATAGCATTTAAGGGCGCTTTTACATTTTTTCTTGAATTTTAGCGTTTTATTCGAATTTTGATGTGTGTTTTTGCTTTAGATATAGCCTTAAAAAAACTAAAAATATGCCTAAGACAGTTTTGTCAAAGCGCTCTTACAAAATCGAATAGCTCAGGTTGACTAAAGTTGAATACCGCGCGTCACAAGATTATATTGATTTTCGACAATTATTTTAAAATATTTACTTTACTTTCAATTAGACCAATTTTTTTTTCAAGCAATATAGCAATGCCACCTTAATTAAGAAATATTTTTTATTTGAATTTTGATTATAATTTCATAGATAAAAATTATAGTTTCGTACGGAAAATTGACAATAACTCTCAGTTTTACAGAATTATTTTTGGTGTATTACTGTATGAATCGTAATAAATTGATTTGAGCATTCCAAAGTAGAAGATACAGTTGGACTTTTTTATAAATTATTAAATTATAATATCTTCGGTGTACCAAGGTATCAAAAGATACCCTTTTTTTTTTTTTTTTTTTTTTTTTTTTTTTTTTTTTTTTTTTTTAGGGATGGGAAATCATCCAATGACTCCTCCCGCTCTGGGTGTAGCGGGAGGGAGTGTCAGACTTCTACTGACTAAAACCCATCCATGTTCCTTCATTGCCCTTTGTGTTCCGGAGCCACGGTGTCTCTTGCGAATAATCCCGTGACTCCGGCAGGCGTCGGCCCTTTCGGGCCCCTCTGTGTGCTGACTCTCTTTGAGGCGCGCGTGGAACACTAACGCGCCGTCGACACGGCCTGTCGTTACTAGACGGACGGACGGCGAGCCACCCATAGCTCGCCGTCCACAGGCCCACGCCTACGGTGGCCGGAGGTCACCAGGTGGTGGCCCCTGACGCCCGCGGCGTCCACCACGGTGGCTGGGACGAGAGGGTCTCCTCTCCCTCTCCGCCACCTCCTTCGCTAGCATAACTGCTTCGCAAAAGGAGGCAACGGCGTCCCATTCCGTCTCGCTCCGGACCATGACTTGGACCAGGGCCGGACGCGAGAGGTCGCCGCCGATCGCCGTTTCGAGGACACGGCGGTGCGCCGCCCAAGCGGGGCACACCTGCACAGTGTGCTCAACCGTGTCCTCCGGTCGATCCACGCAATGGTGACACCCGGGCGTTTCCTCCCGCCCGATTCGGTGCAGGAACCTCCCGAAACATCCATGTCCGGTGAGGACCTGCGTCAGGCGGAAGGTGAGGACGCCGTGGCGCCTCTCTAGCCACTCCTCAAAGAGGGGACTTATCGCCACTATCGTGGCGTGCCCTGCACTGGGTTGCGACAGTCGTCGTCTCCATGATGCCATGAGATCGCGCCGGAGGTCTGTCCGCTGCGCGACAATTTGCCGCGTCAGCGGAGTTTCCCCCCGGCGTAGTACCTCCACGCGCCAATCATGCAGGCGCGCGAGGACTATCGCCTCCAGATCCCATGGCGGCAATCCGGCAAGGAGACACACCGCTTCGCGCGAGACCGTGCGGTACCCTCGGGCCATCCTTAGGGCCATCACCTTTTGGGGCGCGTTCAGATAATTGGCAGCACGCTGCCGCAAAGAACGCGCCCACACCGGGGCCCCGTAGAGGGCCATGGACCGCACGACCCCCGCGTAGAGCCTCCGGCAGGAGGCGTTTGGTCCCCCCAGGTTAGGCAGGAGCCGCCTGAAAGCAGCCCCGGCCCGCTCCAGTTTGGGTGCCAAACGTCGGAAGTGTTCCACGAAGTTCCACCGGCTGTCGAGGACGAGCCCTAGGTACTTCAGCGTCAACTCGACGCCGATGGAAACCCCTCCTACCGTCAGCAAGGATCCCGACGGTGGCGCATTGCCTCGGCCATGAAAACACATGGCCTCGGACTTATGCAGCGCCACCTCGAGACCCAATTGCCGGATCCTCTCTACGACTGTCGCAACCCCGCGTGTCATAAGGTCGGCCGCCTCCGCGTACGACCCCCCTTGTGCCAGCACCAGCGTGTCGTCAGCGTAACAGACCACGCTGACGCCGCTAGGGAGGTCGGCGCGCAGCACCCAGTCGTAACCGATGTTCCACAGGGGCGGCCCCAGAACCGATCCCTGTGGAACACCGCACGATCAAAAGATACCCTAAAGCAACGTTTTGTGAAACATCCTTTGCGGAGTCAAGGATTTTACTGATGTACGTGAACAAATTGAAATATTTATGTAGAACACTCCCCAGATAAATGATCAAACTATCTTATGCATATTTTTGTTTTTTTTTTTAAGGCTATATCTAAAGCAAAATCACACATCAAAAATCGAATAAAACGCTAAAATTCAAGAAAAAATGTGAAAGCCCTCAGTTTTGACTTGTACTTGTCAATTTAGTCTCCGAGTTTAAAAAACAGACTACAGTTGATGGCAGCGACAAGAGCTAACAGATTGTAGTCGCTCAGCGACACTCGCTCGGCGATGCTCGCGGCGGTCAGGACTCACAAACCAACGGTAATTTCTACCTATAGTACGGGCCGGAGCGAGTATTGCGAGTGAAAGCCCGTCGCACAAAAGCACTCGCTTAAAGCCGAGCGTCAAAACTGTCGAAATTTTTCACTCGCTACGCGCTGCCCGCCAACTCGTTTCGATTTTCAAGTTTTACTCGTTACTAGCTGATCGCCGGCGGTGAGACAAGTGCCTTAAACTGGTCCAGTGTTTTATAACCTCAACGTTGTGGAGTTATGAATGAAAGTAATGTTGTAGTGATTTCAGTTATTCGATTCAATGAGTAGTTAGGAAAAGGTTAGGCGGTGGATTGTTGTTGTTTTAGGTATTGCATCTTCTCGTTAGTCATAAATATTTGTCCTTTTTTTAAGGATGAAAAATCATCAAATGGCTCCTCCCGCTCTGGGCGGAGCAGAAGGGAGTGTCAGACTCTTACTGGCTAAAACCCATCCGTGTTCCTCCTAACGTTCCCCTTTGTGTCTCTGGTGACTCTTCCGAACATATTCCGCAGCCCTGGCAGGCACTGGCCCTAGCAGGCCCCGTCTTTTATGCTGACAGCTCTTTGAGGCGCGCGTGGAACACAGAGCGCCGACCGGCCGCGCCTAGTTCTGATCGGACGGCGAGCCACACAATGCTCGCCGTCCGCAGACTCGCGTTTACGGTGGCCGATAATCGCCCTGCGACTCCCGACGCCCGGGGCGTCTTCTTCTGTTGCAGCGGCCGGGAAGTGAGGATTCCCTCTCTCTCACGTGTTCGGCCTCCACCTTCGCTAGCATTACTGCTTCGCAGAAGGAGGTAACCGATATAATTATTTGCCCTATCTTTGAGTAAATTGTCTCAAGGAGCTCACGGCGTAGATTTTTGACAGTCTCTATGAGTAGTCTGAAGCCTGGAAATCTCACCAACTTGCAGTTTACTGATATTCAGCAGTATCCGGAAGCCGATTCCAAGCTAGCCAGGTCGACTGTCGTTTTTCGTTGTAGATTAGCTATACTCAACCTGCGGCCCGCGTGCCGAATGTGGCCCGTCACACTTTTCCGTGTGGCCCTGAGCCTAACATATTATTGATGCTAAGTC
The DNA here is from genome assembly GCA_963859965.1 of Ceramica pisi. Classification (NCBI taxonomy): domain Eukaryota; kingdom Metazoa; phylum Arthropoda; class Insecta; order Lepidoptera; family Noctuidae; genus Ceramica; species Ceramica pisi. The sequence goes on from OY982530.1 coordinate 6,201,344, forward strand.
AGTGTATCAAAGTTATATATCTATACTGATCAGATTCAACCCTTGACAACGTGCAGAGACTATTCCTCACCCATTATTCACATGAAAATTTGGCCTAAGTCATATGGTCTGTTTGTCACAAATTCAAAAGTCCCGTTCATGTAGAATTTATTAAAATGTTTAAAATTTTATTTACTGTCAGTTATTGCGGCCCATCATGACAATACTAAAAGAGCAAAAAGGTTGAGAGATTACAATTTTTCGATATGTTACGAAAAAGTCGTTTTGTATATAATATGTCCCATCTAAAATAATAATAATAATAATATCCTTGGACATTTCACACAACGCCATATAGTCCCAAGCTAAGCAACCTAATGCTTGTGTTATGGTAACGATATGGCTGATAAACTACTTATATACATTTTTTTTTTGTAAATACATACATATTATAGATAGAAAAACACCCAGACTCAGAACAAATACATGTAGGTCTTACAAATATTTGTTCCGTGCGGGAATCGAACCCGCGACACGCAGCGCAGCAGTCGGTCGCTCAACCACTGCGCCAACCGTGTCGTCAATTCAAAATCAATTGTTTCCAATAAATCCGTGTCTTATTTAGAAAAAATAGTTTACAATTTCACGCGATACTGTACAAACTTACGGCGTTCGCCATTTTCCGGTGACATATCTACTAATTTCCCCTCTGTTAGAGCACATTGTTACGGTTGAATGAATTCACATACTACTGATATCAAATAGGATTTACTACTCGAGTGCTTAAAAAACGTAAGCTGCCACGTGAAATTATGACGTCAAGGCGTGTCAGTAATCTGTGTGAAGAGGCTTTAGTTATCTTGAAAAGATACAGGCGGGTGATTAATACTCTTGTTAATGATGAAGAATTTTAGGCCACATTTTTTTACTTTTGATAGGCACGCGTTTGACCACTATCTCACCTGATGGTTAGTGATGATGCTAGACCGCATCATCACTAACCATCAGGTGAGCACGCTTGCCTAGAAGGAACCTATTCACTCTTGACTTAAAGATTCCCAGGTTGTAGCTTACAACCTAATCTCTTCAAAGTTAGAGTAAACAGGCTCCTTCTGGGTAAGCTTGGTCCATCGTAGACTTTGTCTCTGTCATCTCTGACCAAGAATAGAATCAAGAGCAAACCCATCTCAAATAAAAAAATTAAAAACAGCTATCAGGAAACACAGACTCCGGCAGGGAATTCCACTCCTTTCAATCAATCAATCAATCAATCAATTTTTTTTATTTGCTTAAAACACGGTGTACAAAGTTGTTTTACAGATATTAAAGAGCATACATGTTTTGCTTATATAATAGCATGCAAATATTATAGGTTATTTTAAGGTAAGTGGCTCCCATCAAAAAATTCTTTCATGCTGTAAAAATTATGACTGCCCAGCCATATGTACAGTTTTTTTTTTAATAATTTAAGATTTAAAGTTTTCAATTCATTGGGAATTTTATTGAATATGCGAACACACATGGCTAAACAGCTTTGCTGTGCAGCTTTGCTGTGCACAGACTTCATTCGCACTTTAATCTAAATTTGGTTATATAACTTCTTCCATAACGGCATGAAATAGTACGTATGTAATGAAATAGTAACAACAATGTACGCGTATATAGCAAGTATGAAAGAAGGTGTCTACACTGTCAAGTCTTTATACACTGACTTACCAGACCCCTCAGTCATACCATTAGGTAGGTACTCCGGTTTTGTGGGGCTTAGTTATGTAAACAACAAAAAACTTTTTACAAAAACATACAACCGACTTCCAAAAAAAAAACACTACAAAGTAAAAAATAACTTTAATTTCGGAAGTCGGTGTTTTTGTTAGTTTCTTCGTATTTGGACACCGTTTTTTATTTTTTCACTTTTTAGTGGTACCACACCCACACCTAACAACACCACTGCAAAATCGCAGAAAAGCAAAATACGCAAGCAAGAACTAAAAGCATTTTTTTTAACAAAATATATACATCCAAGAAATATACATTATAGATGCACTAATAAAATATATGATTTAATGAATTAAAGATACGTAGTTTAAAGCATTAGTGAAGCAAAAATAAATAATACCACTCAATGATATCATAACACGAAATACAGTTGAAAATTAACTAGCCGCCCCCCACTTCGTTCGAGTATAAATTCTCGTTATTCCCGTGTACATCCCGATCTCTCGGGAACTCCGGGATAAAAAAGTAGCCTATGTGTTATTCGGGGTCTTCAGCTACCTACGTACCAAATTTCATCGTAATCGGTTCAGTAGCATTTGCGTGAAAGAGTAACAAACATCCATACATACTCACAAACTTTCGCATTTATAATATTAGTAGGATAACTACTAACTAGGATAACTAGGAACTTTTAGGAACAACCAGTATCAATTAAAAAACTTTCCAGCACATTTTGTACTAGGGATGGACTATCAGAGTGCCAGTTCTTCTAATTTTTAAACAATCACAAACTGTCAAGAAAAGCCAAATACGCAATTTCGATTATTAAACTATCATCCAAGTAGACGAATTCCAGCTATTACCGATTTTCATGGACATTGCTCATCGCCCATACATTGTTCGCCTAAGAACCAACAGAGACGTGAATTTACTATCTGTGTTTTAAAAAATGCATATGTTCGACTAAAACTAAATTAAAATCACGGACACTTGCCAGAATTGTAAAATATCTAAAATGATTTCGGATTTTGAGGTTATAAAACATTCCAAACAATAGAAACATAACAAATGGACTAAGATCCCAGAGCTGCCAGACTTTTTATCTCACCAAAAAATGTATAGAGTAGTGTTACTATGTTCTTCTAACATACGAAAGCGTGGTAAGTTAGGTCGACGGCCGATTCCCTGGTATCGGGTGCCAAATACATTAGGTACATCAAAGTGTCAACTGTCATTTTATCGACTGTCAGTGTCAATAGTGTTCGTGTCATACAGCGCTTTAATCGCTTTACTCTTTTTGTAGGTAACTAAAAATCTTACAGCGCTGAGAGTGCTTTGTTTCATTTTAAAATCATGGCGCCGGGTTATAAAACCTAAGTGAGTTACTTTTTAAAATGATTTCGTAATTAAAAAGTGTCCGTTCTATTCTAATCAGTAAAATGTAATTATAAGTATATATAGGAATAATAGTAAAGGTTTCGCATGTGTTGATTCATAGGCCACTTTTAACAATGTCCTTTAAATGGGACCAATCTGCAAGTATATCCTTTCAGATAAAACAAGAATTTTTTAAATCGGTTCATAATTGTCGGAGTTATGAGGCTTTTAAATGGCAGGGGATGACTTGCACACTCAATGAATGGGCCCCCGAAAACGGTCGCTAGCACAAAGTGACGTAGCGCCAAGGAGGCAACATAGCCTGAGGTGCTAGAGAAGTGGAGAGGTATGCCAGGGCTATCAGGACAATCCCGGAAGTGCGGTCAAGATCCCTACCAGCATCTTACTGTATTATACATCCTTCTCCCAAGCACGTGTGCTCTAGCGAATCTCTACACAGACCGGCCAGTTAAGGCAAGAAAGAGGTGGGAGCTCTGTTCCCCTTCAGTTTTCACTCTGGCCAGCCAATATAGGCAAGCCGTAGATGAGGAACAAGACTTCTCCCGGGAGATAAGGTTCGTGGGGTCGCTACTGCCCAACAGTTCGCCACAAAACTGCCTTGCGGATTGTATCTCTCTTTGTCTGGCCCCTCACGCTAGGTACTCGTATGACCTAAGGTCCATCGGGACGCGCAAGCCCCACCACGTCGTCAACGTAGAGATACTGCGGTAGCGATGATCATTATTATTATTATTTTTATTTTCTTTCTCGGGTCCCTGGAGATCCGGTCCTTTGGTAGGCGTACGAGGGGCTGAAACCAACTCGCAGAGGCCCCGTTAGAAATTTCAAATGTAATGGGACACCAACCGGTTATTATTATTATTATTACTACAAAGTAAAAAATAACTTTGATTTCGGAAGTCGGTGTCAAAATACGAAGAAATTAGTAACAAAAACACCGATTTCTGAAATTAAACTTATTTTTTACTTTGTAGGTACTGTTTTTTTTTTGGAAGTCGGTTGTATTGTTTTGTAAAAAGTTTTTAACTGATATTTTCGCATATACCCGATGTAATTATATTTTTTGTTATTGTTACTTAAAAGTAAATTTTACCTACTTGAGTTGTTAACATAATGTAGTCGATGATTTTGGTAAAACTCTAATGAGTTTATGTAGGCATCAACTTAAGTTACGTAGTCTGTGAATAACTAAATAAATAAACCGAATTGTTTCCAATGACGTATTTAATTAAAAATTAACTGAATTTAATCCTAATTTCAGACAAGTATTAACCACAAGCGATGAGATGAAATTATGGCTCTATAAAATTGTTTTCTTAAAAACGCCACCTACCTATCGTAGTAACTATCTTCCATTTTTTTTTATCAAGTAATGAGTTTGCTGTTGACCATAATCACGCCTGATGGATGAGGTCTATTTTGAAGCTAGCTTGCCTAGAAAATAACTTATGCTTTGAAGACAGACGGAACACAGACGTTGGGAGTTCCACACTTTAGCTGTGCGCATAATAAATGTGGAGGAGAAGCGTGGATACCCTGCAATATGTCTCTTATTATTTAGAGTTTATTAGATACTAAACCTCAATACTTCAGAAACCAGGTAATAAGAGTAAATCCCGTCCGTCGGGGTCGTTTCCCCGTTTTGATGGAAATAAAATGTACTTTTAAAATTACATAATGTTTTTTCTTTAACAAAAAAATGAGTAGTATCAGTATCTGTTCTCTTGTACTACTGAGTAGATCTTCATTCTTTGCTCAACCGTGGTGTTGTGAAGAAAATGAGTCAACCATAAAGTATGTTAATTAACCATTTAATGTGACGTATTTACATGGTAGGTACATGACGTTGTTCACTTCATAATTGGATATGTATTTAAACAGGTAAACCATAAAACTTTGAAATAAACATAAAATGAAACCACAAAGCATTTTACATTTTCGGAATACCAAGGACGAATTAAATATTTCATCATCCAATTAAACTCAAAACTTCAATTCGACTAGCAACAGTTGGGTATTATTCATTCACATAGTGACATCACACGCGTTTACACGTTGTGGAATTGTTTACTTTTGTTTTATTTAATATAATTTTTTATTTGTTATTGTATATTGATTATTTCATGATAACTCTAATGTCATTGATAATTTCTATTTCGCATTGTATTTTGCCAGGTTTTTGTTCATATAATATTTATGTTTTTTATAAGATTTCTATTTTTAATTTTTGTACAGACCAATAACTTATTTTGGTTTTTATCTGTTAATTCAAGTTAGTTATAATAAAAAATTAATCACTTTAGAACGGAAATCTTAAATTCTTTCAACGGACCGTCTCCTTGACATTGCAAGTGACAAGAGTTTGGTTGATTGAAGATTAACTTCAATAAATAATATATTAACTCTAGTTCAAAGTAAACGCTTTGAGCTGTTTTTTTTACATCGTTCTCACATGTAGCTATGTATAATTTTAACTCGATGTAAACAAAACTTTGTAACAATTCATTATTTTTAAAAGAGTGTCCATGGAGTTTCTTGGACGTTCTTCTACATAGAGATCTATGCTTTGGAACATGCAAATAGCTTCAACTTTTTGGACCGACCGACCTTGACAATTCAAAAGTGCCTGTAAATGGTTTAATTGAAATAAATGACAGTTTGAGCTGGAATTCAATAAAAAAAGACAATTCAATTCAATACAATCAATCAAAAAACAACATCAATCAATTCAGTTTGTTTTTTTTTTCATTTCAATTTCTTTTTGTTTTTTTTTTTGTTTTTATGAAAAATATATAATTCATTAAATATAGGTGTGATGCTATGACAACATTTCCATAGAAAATATAAATGCAATACACAATGTATATGAAAAATCAATCAAACACATCGAACCGTAATTCCTTAAAAGCTTGCAAATTGCGAAGATTTACATGAACGCCGAGTTACAGTTCTCCCGGGAAATTAACAGAACGCCACACCTTTGCTGTGTGAATGTGCTAAAATACGGCTCTGGTAATTCGCAGTATCCCATTACTTTCAGTACTTTGTGGGAGTTTGTGCAAAGTTATTGTTGTTGAGGTCGCTGGGGCTTAAGTGTGAAAAGTGTGGGTAGAATGTACTACGCTATAACTTGTCCATTACAGCGGCGCAAGGCTGTCGTTTGAAGAGTTTTGACTGTCGTTACGAATGGTCAGACAATCTGAAACCAAACTTGTCAACAAGTACAGGTGGTGTTACTTAGATATTGGGTTGTGGAGGGCAGTCGCTTCGTGTTAATTATTGGTATTCAGTTGCATAGGGTCAAGGTACTTCTCACACTTATTCAGCTACCTTTTCGCGTTTTGCTGGACGATTTTGGTCACACTTATACAGTTCCACTTCTATCAGCCGCGTACAGCTCTTTTTCTGACTAGATTTACCAGGACAATTGCCCAAGGGGTATTGTTGCCTCGATTTGAATTCCTCTAGTTTCGAGAATGAATTACATGTTATTTTATTAATCAATTGAGAGACTACAACTGCCACTTAGTTGAACACATTGCATGTGTCTGTGCGATTGCAAGGGAAGCCAAGGTGCGATCAAAGTTTTTGAGGGATAAAAGTCCTCTTTCTCGGCGAGGCATCAATCCTATATGTAATTTAAATGGATAAGGCAACTATTCCTTATTCGGGATAGTCGTCACAAAATTTAGAAGTCCGTAAAACTCGTCTATACTCTGGAATTATCAAAGATAATGTTTTTTACTTTCACAAATTTGAAGATTATAAATCTTACTTACCCATTTTTAAAATAGGTAAAGTATTTTGGTTTTTAACCGACTTCCCAAAAAGGAGGAGGTTATCAATTCGGTTGTATGCTTTTTTTTATGTTTGTTACCTCATAACTCCGACAATTATGAACCGATTTGAAAAATTTTTGTTTTATCTGAAAAGATATACTTGCAGATTGGTCCCATTTAAATCATATCAAAATCGATTACGAACTTTGGATTTTAAATCCAAATCGCTGGAATTTGACTATTTAGATGATTCTTTGATAATCGAAATTGCGTATTTTGCTTTTCTGCGATTTTGTAGTGGTTTTGTTAGGTGTGGGGCACCACTAAAAAGTGAAAAATAAAAAACTTTTTACAAAAAAATACAACCGACTTCTAAAAAAAACACTACAAAGTAAAAAATAACTTTAAATTCGGAAGTCGGTGTCAAAATACGAAGAAACTAACAAAAACACCGACTTCCGAATTTAAAGTTATTGTACTAAGAGATATAAAGTAATTTCAAAAAGTGTCGCAACTATCAAGCTTTAACTCTATGCATAACACTGTCAAAGCTCTTTAAATGACAGCTGGAACCAACGGCTTAACGTGCTTTCCGCGGCACGGATAAGTCTTGGTATGAAATGGATGGTCACCCATCTATAGAAAACCCTCGGTAAGCATTGCTTAACCTAGAAGATAGCCCCGTGCGGCTGTTACTCTTTAGTCTCGTGCGCCTTTTGAGGTCAGATAAACAGTATCTTTTTTGTGAGGCTATAAATCATCAAATGACCTCTTTCGCTCTGGGCGGAGCGGGGGAGTGTCGGACTCTTACTGACTAAACCATCCGTGTTCCTCTAAATGCCATTTGCATTAAGAGAGCCGTGGTGACTCTTTTGCATACTATTTTGTTAATGATTATTTAGAAGATAAGAATAGTTGGTCGCTGTGTTGAACGCAAGATATATTATCATGTTCTTTTTCTATAAGTAGTTCTTTTATGACAGGTCATATGTGTTCATATTATTATAATATTGTTTTTTTATTTATTTCGTTTTTGTCTTTTTATTATTTATTTATGTAGATCACTATGTAGGTCAATCTTTCAACGTCAACACTTGGTTGAGTGTGTATTTTGTTTTATAGTATTATAGAATCATAGTGTGCTAGCTGTTATTTTTTTTTTTTGTTTTGTGTCATGTATTAATTACTTTGCATTCTTCTCAGTGTATAAATTCTAGTTCCTAAAACGTAACAGACAGATGTCTTGCTGGGGAGTTTGTTGGCCACTTCTTCTCCACAGCTAAAACACTAGGAAGTGGTGACGTGCGGGCGTTTTGGGGGACTGTCTTTTGTAGAACTTGACGTTCAAAAAGTGCTGGCTCTCAGCCTAATTTGATTATATGACTTTTGAATTTTGAATTTACTTGGTAACACGGTGCTATATGTCATTAAAGAAAGTATATATAAGTACATAGATATATACAAGGTAGCAATCTTCCTATGCTTCTGAACCAATATGAAGGTGTGCGTCAGAGGTACAGTTGACTCGTATTGAATATCACTTTAGTTCGACGCGGCACAGCGCGGGCAAATATTTGTGGTGCTATTTTTATGTTACTAAATAAACCATGGAGCTTCAACTATGTATAGCTAAGGCTTTCATTACTTATGGGTAAGTTACTCACATGAAATAATATCTCGACTGTATTCTATGAAGTTTTGGATGTGTTTACTAAAAGTATATTCGCCTACGTTTCCCCCAAACCACCCGTCACCACTTCCTAGCGTTTTAGTTGGGAAAAAGAAGTGGAGCAACAAACTCTTCAACGACACATAATTTTGATAAGTTTTAAGAACTTGTAATTATGTAAGATAGTACCGATGCAAAGTAATTAATACATGATACATTACAAAATTATTAATCCAACATGGAAATTATAAAATTAAATATTTTTGACCACTTGTTAGTTAGCACAACTATAAAGATGCATCCACACCGCAGTTACTTTTTGTGGAGCAACAGAATGCAACTGGATAGCATTAGGTAACATTCTTCAACTTATGACTAACTTATATACTGACAACGTATGTTTTTTAACTGACTTCCCAAAAAGGAAGAGGTTATCAATTCGGTGGTATGTTTTTTTTTAATGTTTGTTACCTCATAACTCCGACAATTATAAACCGATTTGAAAAATTCTTGTTTTATCTGAAAGAATATACTTGCAGATTGGTCCCACTTAAATTTTATGAAAATCGGTTACGAACTTTGGATTTTAAATCGAAATAGCTGGAATTCGTCTACTTGGATGATAGTTTTATGTCATCCAAGTAATCGAAATTGCGTATTTTGCTTTTCTGCGATTTTGCAGTGGTGTTGTTAGGTGTGGGGTACCACTAAAAAGTCGGTGTCAAAATACGAAGAAACTAACAAAAACACCGACTTCCGAAATTAAAGTTATTTTTTACTTTGTAGTGTTTTTTTTTTTGGAAGTCGGTTGTATTTTTTTCTAAAAAGTTTTTTATTTATTATCAGATGTTGACACTTGGAAACGTTGCTTCACAAAAAGAAACTGCGGTGTGGATGCACCTTTACGCCATCAAAAACAAAAAACGAGCATGTTTTTTTGTCAAACTCAAGTTTTTAAATGTTAACCAACAGCTTCTGTATACATACAGCGTTTCTTATGTTTAGCTCCCAAGTCAGTCAGTCATGTATTAAGGGTGAGGTAATTTTGTGAGTCAATCAATTCATTGTTGGTACCACAAATACAATGACCTCTTAAGAGGTATTGCTTTTTCTTACACGTTATATTTTTTATGCAGAATTTTAATTTTAAATCTGCTCATATGGTTACAAAGATTTTTTTATGAATAAGCCCCAATAAACTACAAATTTATGAAATAGATCCGCAATCTTACAGAAGCTTTGTACTTTTCCATTCAAATTTTCTAACAGTGACTGATTTACTAATCTAAGCTATAATTTAAAATACTTACTAATAACAAACTCACCACCTAAAGGCGCATTCGATATATTTCTTCACCCCATTCATCTTTTATTGCGAAAATTCAAAGGTTTCATCTCGAAATTACTCTTCAAAGAAATTCCTAATTTGCAAAAGTTGAAGAATGCATTTCACGTTCAGTCCTTCTCTGAAAATAGCGACAAGCTATTTTAATAAAAACGTCACTTTCTTTGAAAATAATGAAGGCTACTGTTAAGCGTTGCTTAACCTTGTAGATCGACCTGTGCGGCTGTTATTGTTTAGCCACGTGCTCCTCTTGGTGATAAATATGAAATCAAATTCAGTTTCGAATTCTCAGAGAACGTGGCTAAATAATAACAGTCGCACAGGTCGATCTTCAAGGTTAAGCAACGCTTGCCGAGGTTGGTTTGTGGATGGGTGACCATCTTAACATACCGAGTTTCCTCCGTGCCTCGGAAAGCCCGTTAAGCTGTTGGTCCCGGCTGTCATTTGGAGATCTTTGGCAGTCATTACGGATTGTCAGAAGCCAGAAAATCTGAAACCAGTCTTGCCAAGGAGTACCGTGTTACCCAGTTAATGGGTTGTGGAGGTCTGGTAGGCAGCCGCTCCACGTAAAATACTGGTATTCAGCTGAATCCGGTTTGTCTGGAAGCCGACCCCAATATAGTTGGGAAAAGGCTAGGCAGATGATGAATTCTCGGAGAACAGATAGTCAATGGGGCCGAAAAGTTCTGGAGTGGCGACCGCGTACTGGAAGACGCAATGTTGGAAGGCCTCTTACAAGGTGGACCGATGACCTGGTAAATTAATTATAGTAAAAAAAAAAATATATATATATTACACATTTTTACATTGAATATCCTAGTCTTACTTAATACTTACAGTTTACATTATATTATATTATTCTATTAATTATTCTATTAATTATATTATTCTATATACATTATATTATTATTCTATAAACAATTATAATTACAACAATTACAATTATATTATTCTATAAACATTATATTATTCTATTAATTATTTATCAATTTTCATTCCTTTTACATTATATGTTTCTATTTTATTATAATTTATACCTTATTATATATTGTATCAGTCTTTTTTTTATATTATAATTATTTTTCTTCGAGGAATTCTTTTACCGAATAATATGCTTTATTAATCAGGAAGTCTTTAAGCTTCCTTTTAAACATTCCAATTGGTAGGTTCTTATATCTCTAGGTAACTTATTATATATTTTTATGCCCATACAAAATATACTATTACTATAAACTGCAGTGTGGGCTGTTTTATTGCGTAATGTATATTTAAGTCTGTCAGTTGATGGCACTATGATATGTAAAGTCAAAAGTCATTTATTCAAATTAGGCTGAGTGTCAACGTTTAAAAGAAGACAGTCCCCCAAAAACGCCCGCCCGTCACCACTTCCTAGTGTTTTAGCTGGGAAGAAGAAGTGGCCAACAAACTCCCCAGAAACGCATCTGTCTGTTGCGTTAGAAGAATTTGCATTTATACAAACCTTTATACTTATTTATATATACCTACCCTGCTTATTCATTTTTATAAGTACAAATTTTCGTTTGTGTTAACGCGTTTGACTATAATATGAAGATACGTTTAAAAAATCGTAACATTAACGTAAGTGAATATTGAACACAAAGAGTTTCAACCCCATAGTATTTAAGTAAGTATAATTATATGCGACTGACACAATTTGTGTATAACAAAAATATGAATTTAGTAATCCAATTCAATAAATATTTTTTTTGTGAAACGAGTATTTTAGTTCAGTACCTATAGTATAATTTTACGTTACGTTACTGATGTCAAAACATTCGCATTGACAAACATTTAACATAATATAAAATGAGCGTAGTATAGGAAAACTTATAACTATTGTTTATAAAGTTGAAATATCATCAAAGGACCGCTTCCGATCTGGGCGGTGTGGAACAGAATGTCAGAATTACCCATTCGTGTTCCTCCAAATGCTTTTGTGAACCAGGTGACTCTTTCCAACACTGACAGGCACTGGCTTGTCTGGTTGCGAAATTTATTTAAAGGCCTGTGCCCTAGTGGACCCCGTCTAAACTTATAACCCTGCAGAGCTTAACATAAACACGTATTGTTAAATACGCACGTATAGAAACCTCTACGTCACCTACAAACCTTCACCAAACAGGTTTAATTAAAAGAAATCGCCACGAACAAGGGAGTAAAGCACACCCAGTGAATACGGATAGGGACTGGTGGGTTCTATTTACATTACTAATGGTGCGCGGAGTAAAAAGGAATGGAGAGCTCATGACATCATAGGCATTTTCATCACAAACTGTATCTAAGACGCATAGATCATACAGCAATATAGCATAAATCTATAATAATATTATAAAGCAGAAGAGTTTGTTTGTTTGTTTGGTTGAACGCGCTAATCTCAGGAACTACTGGTCCGATTTGAAAAATTATTTCAGTTTTAGATAGCTCATTTATCAAGGAAGGTTATAGGCTATATATCATCACGCTGAGACAAATAGGAGCGGAGCAGTAATGGAAAACGTGACGCAGACGAAGTTGCGCTAATCTCAGGAACTACTGGTCCGATTTGAAAAATTATTTCAGTGATAGATAGCCCATTTATCAAGGAAGGTTATAGGCTATATATCATCACGCTAAGACAAATAGGAGCGGAGCAGTAATGGAAAACGTGACGCAGACGAAGTTGCGCGGGTCAGTTAGTAAGTGGTGGCTGTATGGCTTGGAAAACGCTAGACTAGGCTATGATATTAAGCAATTTTTCCGTTTCTTCATAATCCAGTCCTTGGAGCCACTGAGTAACCTTCTTTTTACACTCTATTCTAGACAAATTAACAATTTCCAGCACTTTGTTAATTTTATTATTATAATCTACTTGCTCTGAATTTATAGAAATTCCTAGCAAAAGATGTTTTTGCCGTAGTTGTTTCACAGACCTCATAAAAACGTCTATTATTAACTTTGTGTTTTGCAGTAGAAGCGTCTATGGAGGAATGCTTTTTTATAACAGTTAGGTATTAGCACATAAAGCTGCCTGATCGTCAATACATTTGCGTCTTTATATAGGATAGTTGTAGTGTATAACCGTGGTTTGAAGAGAGCAACTTTTAGGAGAAGTCGCTGCGCTCTTTCAACGTTTAGGATATTTGTTTTATACGAGCCGCCCCTGATGGAAATACCATACGACAGGATTGATTGGCAAAGGGATTCGTAAACAGTTTTAACCAGTTTCCAACTCGATAATGCCTAATATTTTTAAATATATGAATAAGTTTTCTGGTATTCTGTACCAGATGTGAGATGTGCTTTTTGAAAGATAAGTTTTTATCGATTATTATGCCTTAGTATTTTATTGAATCCGTTTTTGCTATCATTGGACACCTGGTACAGTTTGTGGTAACAAAATTACATGTGTAGACTACTAAAACGAAAGCATTAAACTTACAGAATTAAGTAATTCTATCCATCATGTAAATTAGACTTCTACATAATTACAGAATTGGCACAGTTACTCATACCCTTTAGCTTCTCTTCGCGGGTGAGGGTTAGCAGTCCATTCTTATTACTTACTCCATATACAATTCTACAAACAGCAGTGCTCCGACTGGGATACAAAATGAAGGATAGGTCAAATCATTTATTCACACCACAACTCGTCTAAAGTGAATATTTTTGAGTACCTACCTTCCTTCTTTCGTCCCTTTTTGAGATGTAATCAATCTCTATTTGAGTTTATGTAGATATAGCCGAGGTTTACTTGATAAAAAAGAAAAATTCTATCAATCTTCCCTATCAGTGCAAAAATTGGCTGCTGAGGAAAGTTGCAACGAAGCTGCCCTAGATTGATGAGCAAAATATGTTCACTCGTGAATTCCTTTCGGGTAAAAATTCCGTCCATTTTCAATGAATCTTTTCTTCTTTTGTCTACCTAAGTTTTTATACATCGTTAATCTTTATTAATATTCTCGGTTGTTGGCGACATTTGGGGAGCGTATGACCATTATGTCCAGAAGACATCTTTCCGTCGAGTTATTAATCTCTAGTACCAAATGTCACGAGATTTGTTTGTTTATTTTTGTATGGATTCGCTGTCCATACAAAAATAAATAAACAAAATAATTTTAAGGCCTTCGTCATCAGAATAATTAACTACATCTACTATACTCACTTAGAAGTTAATTCATAAATATTCGACCCATTATTTTCATGCAATAAATCTATCAAAGTAAACAAAACAATGTTCGTTCGAAACCCATTAGAGTGCCGAAGCGTGAAAGATAGCCAAATAAGCTTGTAAAAATACAAAAGCTATCCAAAATTGTCAAATTTTCCCAATCAACCTTGAACCTAAGGCTTCAGCAATAAAGTTGAAAATATATTAAAGAAATTTGACAGATTGTTGTAAATTGATTTGCTGGTGCCTGTACGAAAATAAATAAACAACTCATGTTAAACGTTATTTTGAAGTAAAGGCAGCATTGTGAATGAAATTCGTTATATAACATAATCTCATGCTGGTTTTTCTCGAAGGGAGACAGCAATATTAGTACCTCTGTGAATACCATGGACTATAGGACATGGACATGATAGGATATGGCCGGCGGGCAGCTCGTTTTTCTGACGCCACGATTTGGCTCGACATAGGCCAGATTAGATCGAAGTAACACGACACGCCATCGGTAATAAAAAAAATAAAAAAAATGCCTTAAAAAATAAATGTGATGGCGGCCGGAGGGGGGGGGGGGGCAAGGTTATAAGGTTGAAAGAGTAAAGAATAGTTAGGAAAGTTAGGGTTCGATCGTTTGAAAAACAACGTTCGAACCCTAATCCCTATCTTTATTCTTTCAACCTTTTCAAAGTAGTAGAGCGCTATCTGACATGCATATATGATTTGAAGACACTTAAGAAAACAAAACTGGTGCACCAAAGTGTCACGTTGGATATTTCAGGGTAAAGAAGCCATCATGACAAAATGGTTGTATGCCCTTTTTTAACTTAATGCCGCGTAACAGAGCCTTTCTTTTTTTTTTAAAGGAACGTTTTGAAGATAAGTTTTTCATACGGCAAAAGCTGTCAGGACTGTAGTGTTTTACATTAAAATACAAAGGAATATGAATATGCATGCAAAGGATGCCTCTTGTCACATAAGACTCTCAGCTTTCCTTAGGACTCAAAGCTAACCCACGGCAATTTGCGAACTTGTTTTCCGTCCCTAGTGAAGAAATAGCCTAAAGGAGCTCGTGGCAAAAAAATTTGGCCAAGGGCGAGTTGGACTCGCGTGTCAATGGTTTCGAACGAACATCATTTTTGTTACATATCAATCAATCATCAATCAAAATATTTATTTGCTAGAATATGGTATATAAGGTGTTACAGTAATTTTGTTTCAGCATATCCTGCCATAACATGGCGTGCAAATGTATTCACAATGTCAATAGTGTTAATTAGTCTAGCTTACAAATTACAGATTCTATTGACTTGTCTTCTAAATAGTCCTTAATGGTATAATAGCTTTAAATATAGTAATAGATTAAAAAGTCTTTTTTTAAACATTGTCAGCGGTAGGTCTTGAAAGCAATTGGGTAAATGATTGTAAATAATAATCGTCATGCAGTATACATTTTTCTTAAATAATTTAAGTTTTATTGGCGGTAGCCGAAGTCTATCTTTATGCCATAATACTGTAACACACACACGACTTCTAAAGAGTCTTCATATTTTTTCAAAATTTTAGGCTCAGTAATTTCGGAGGGGGTAGGTAATGGTCGTCTGCCATCTAATAACTTCAAAAACCTACCAGACCTCCACAACCCATTAACTGGGTAACACGGTACTTCATGGCAAGACTGGTGTCACATTTTCTGGCTTCCGACTATCCGTAACGACTGCCAAAGATCTCCAAATGACAGCCGGGACCAACAGCTTAACGTGCTTCCCGAGTCACGGAGGAAACTCGGTATGTTGAGATGGTCACCCATCCACAGACCAACCTCGGCAAGCGTTGCTTAACCTTAAAGATCGACCTGTGCGGCTGTTATTATTTAGCCACGAGCTCCTCCTGACTTGGTAATTCAATGAACAAAAAAAAACTAAATGCTATAAACGTGAATTCATACAGCTATCTTAATGTTAAAAAGTTTTATGTTTCTTCAAATAAAAGTAAAAGTTCAGTAAGATTTCTATTGTATTTACAACAAAAGCTGGTCGATTCTGTAGACATTTCATCGTGACGAGAAGTGAGCTGTCAAACCATACAAACAAGATGGCATGACAGCTCACTTGTCGTTCACTCCACCTAAGTGTTTACTTCGACATGTTTACAGAATTGCATTGCTGGATACTGAACGTTTAATTCATCAAGATGCTAAGTAATCTTGTAAAAGCGTGCCCAAATTATTGTGCTGCAAGCCACCAATGGCGCGCAAGCCATAGGTTCGGCATCCCTGTCCCAGGATATCTGGGCCATAGCCTAGAATATTTCTACTGAAGGAATAAAAATGGCCCAGGCTACCCTAGGCTCTATATTTAGTAGCAATTTCTATCAGCTGTAGTCAAAAGTTCAAATTGTTTGAGATTGATCACGTGTCATTGCGTCAGGGCAAGTCAATCGGGCGGAGGAGGGGGGCAACAATCAAACATCTCGTATTCGAATCACAGTCGCAAACTGTCAAAAATCACAACTTGTTTCCTTACATTTGACATTGGGTTTCACTGAGAATGAGAAAATAAAATATTCTTATATTTATTAGAGCAATATGTAAATTGTTCATTTAAAAAAAAAAAAGTAAAACTAAGTTTTATTTAGATTTACTTTTAAAATTTGTTAAAAAGAACGCATTAATTAAATTATTAAATATATTTTAATTCTTATTAGAATAAAGTTTACACTATTTTGTGACTTTGACTTGAAAATTTTTAAGTATAGTGAAAGAAGTTGGCCTTCAGTAAGTTTTAAACTATTTGACAATCGGTATTGATGGAATGACACTTTAGTCACTTGTCCATAAATGTAGTCTTGGCAAAAGATTACGGGTAAGTAGGGGGCACTATATCATACCAATAACAACGTCCTGCACTCTCGAATCCATTTACGCAGTGTAACCGCAGTCCATTATAGCCAAAAATTAAAAAGCTCATTTTCAGCTACAGCGTATAAACGTTTATGCTCTGATACGTTCAATGAAAATATTTGTTTTGATCAGCGAGTTAATGAAACCGCAGCCAATGTTTACACATATGTTTTTGAACACCGGCTTAAAATGTGAAAATGTAAAGGTTAAAATGTCCATACAGGGAGATTGGTAATTCTAGAACATCCCATTTGATGAAATGCACTTATTGCTTCAAATGGTATGTTCTAGCGCTATTACAACAGTTTTAGTACTGGTACCTAACTTTTTAGGGATCCGAACAAATTTTTAGTGATCCGAACAAAAAACGGAACTCTTATGGGATCACTCGGGTGTCTGTCTGTCTGCCTGTCCGTCTTTCGCAGCCAGTTACAGTTTTTTGTTTGAAATTTGGAACATATATGGACTTCTGTGACCCAAACACGGACGCGTTACGTTAAGAGCGTGTATTCCGTCCACTAGCGCCGCCAATCGTTTTTTATTAATTGTGGTAAATTAAAGACACGTAGATAAAAAACCGCTCTGTGGTGTTCTGAAGAAATGTATTTATTATGTTTTGAGAGTTACGTTTTGTACTTTAGAACATAAATAGTTGCCAAAGTCGATATTTTTGCTAAAAGTGGCCACTTTTAGCAATAATTGGCGTTTTGGCTATTTAGCCATGAGTTATGTATTAAAAGTAGCTCTCAAAAAATAATAGATACATTTCTTCAGACCACTACAGAGCGGTTTTTTATCTACGTGTCTTAAATTTACCACAAATAATAAAAAACGATTGGCGGCGCTAGTGGACGGAATCCACGCTCTTAATTATTAAATTTTTAGTATGGGCGACACTTTTGGGGGTCAAACTAGAAAATTAAAATTTTTAACAATGTCGTGTCACTCATGAAATGAAAGAACTTACTGTGAGAGTTTTAATTATACTTTTTTCGTAATTTTAAAATAAATGCTTTTGAAGTTTCAAGAAATTATACGAAAAATTATATTCGAAACAACTGAGCCTAACATTTTGAAAAAAGAAGATAATATATATTTATCTATAGATTACAGAAAACCTACAGATTATAAGAAGTCTATAGTGTTAAAATAACATGTTAAAAAAATTAAATTCCTACGGAACCCTTTGCATGCGAGTCCGACTCACACTTGGCCAGTTTTTTATGTATGTGAAGTCATCAAATGACTCTTTCCGCTCTAGCTGGAGCAGAAGGGAGTGTCAGACTCTTACTGAATAAAACTCATCCGTGTTCCGCCTAATCACATTTGCGTTCCAGGGCTGCGGTGACTCTTTCGAACAAATTTCGGAACCCTGGCAGAGTCCTGGTAACTAGGAGGCCGAATAGGGTTGTTTTTTAGTAATCAAACTTAATTTTCATACAACACTGCAACTTGCCATCCCTACCTTGTTGCTATTTCCACCAACTCGCACTAAGCGCTTCCAAGCGTCTTTCATAATGCGCACAGCAAAGGAGTGGAACTCTTTGCCTGAGTCTGTGTTTCCGAATGCTTACAACCCTAATATTTTCAAAGTTAGAGTGAACAGGCTACTTCTGGGTAAGCTCGCTCCAAGAGCAAACCCATACCAAGTAAAAAAAAAAGAAAACTTTAAATATTTTAATAAAGTATTAAGTGTTCCTTATCTTTCAGAAAAGTATCGGTTAACTCCCCAGGGTGGAGAAAAATTCTCCGAATCGGCAATTTTTAGTCGTGGGGTACGAAACATCGATTACTCGATAGACCATCCCATTTTACGCACTCAATTACGAGCCATCCTTTATAAAGTATTTATTTGTAACCATAATTGTTTTGGGAGTCCCGAAACAATTGAAATTCGTGTTATATTGAGCTTGGTGGTCATTAATTTATGGCGTAATTTTGTTTCAGGTAATCACTGGTGAATTACTGGAACTGGATTGATCAAGTAAGCAGATACTTGAAAGCTTTTACGGGGTCGCTTATTCAGTACAATAACGGAATCAGGATGTTGATGAGGCTGCTCTTTTTAACCGACTTCTCAAAAAGGAGGAGGTTATCAATTCGGTTGTTTGTTTTTTTTTTATGTTTGTTACCTCATAACTCCGACAATTATGAACCGATTTGATTTTTTTTTGCTTTATCTGAAAGGATGTACTTGCAGATTGGTCCCATTTAAATCATATCAAAATCGGTTGCGAACTTTGGATTTTAAATCGAAATCGCTGGAATTTGACTATTTAGATGATTCTTTGATAATCGAAATGGCGTATTTTGCTTTTCTGCGATTTTGTAGTGATGTTGTTAGGTGTGGGGCACCATTAAAAAGTGAAAAATAAAAAACTTTTTACAAAAAAATACAACCGACTTCTTATTTTTTTTTTGTGGAGCGCATCAGTGTGCGAATTCTACTAATTTTGACATTCTCTCAACTGTCAAAAATGAATGAAAATGAAGGCTTCTTTGACAGTTTGAGGTTGAATGTGTAATGCGAATGCAAAAATTGTTTAAAAATGTGTAAAATTGGCCCTCTGGTATGTTCACGCCACCGTCAGACCGAAATCTGCCTCTTTGTTCTGTAGATCTTCTCTTTAGTCAGCACTAACTCCATCCTGAAGACCAAAGCGGGAAGGTACGACTTTCCTTTGTTAGGGAATGTTGTATGAAGATGTATCTCGAACAACATCCTTATCTCTTTCACCGGAAAATGGTAGATGATTATATTTTTACTATTCGATACATTATGAAAAAATCGATTTGTATATAATAAATCCCACTCGAATTCAATGGTTTCCAATTTATCCGTGGCTTATTTAGAAAAAAAAAGTTTACAGTTCTTGTATTTCTAATTGTTTAAATTAAAACCAAAATAGTATTAAGATAGAATATTTTTCCTGTAATCTTTACATAAACTTCTATCACATAACCAACATATATTGGTTAAAAATTAAATATATGTTGGTTATGTAATAGAAGTTTATGTAAAGATTACAGGAAAAATAAAACGATCACACATAATCTCTACATAGCACACTTATATTAGTTCCACTATCGGTCAAGAGATGCCACTGACGAATATAGGCCACACCGATGAAAATTTAAAAACATTTCACGTTATACCGCGTGTATCTGACATCGACGCACAAACGATTTCCATGGGTCCAGGGCATGATTCTGGACACCCCAGTGTTGGAATTTTTCGTCGGTTCTTTTCTCATTTTTTCTTTTTTTTTCAAGAGTACCACAAGTAGGTATCAGCTCAGCTGAGCTGATATCTATTTGTGGTTTTATTCAGATTGCTCTTTTTAGTGAAAGTAGTTAATTATTTATTTTTTTATTAAAAATCTCATTGGATTAGGTCAGAATAACGATTATGAGCAGTCTAAAGTAAAAAAACCCTTGAAAAAAATGAAAAAATGAGTAAAAAGCCGACGAAAAATTCTAAGTCTAGGGTGTCCAGAATCATGCCCTGGACCCATGGAAATCGTTTGTGCGTCGATGTCAGATACACGCGGTATATGATACGGAACCCTCGGTGCGCGAGTTCAACTCGCTCTTGACCGGTTTTTTACTCGGAGCTCAAAGTCTGCTATAGACTGTAGTATTCTCTGTGGACGGGCCATAACTTATCAGAGAACACTGCATGAAAATAGCCAAAGTTTAAATTCGACAAACATCGGTGTTTTCCAACAGTTAGAACAAACAAACAAGTTGATAGAAAACAAGATTGGGGCTCCACTCTATTATTTATTGCTAAAAGATTAAGCATTGATCAAACTGTTTACTTGTTCCACAAATAGAACTGCTATCTACTAATAAGTAGAGATATATTATTATCTTTATGTTTGCTAGTCAGGAATAGTTTGTAATGTTATTAGGTACTAGCTGACCCGCGCATCGTCGTCTGCGCCACATTTATAATTAACTAGTCGATGCGCGCGGCTTCGCCCGCTTGACAAATTATATATTAAAACCTTCCTCGGGAACCACTCTATCTATTGGTGAAAACAGCATGAAAATCGGTGCAGCAGTTTTTGAGTTTATTGCGAACAGACAGACAGACACGCGGCAAAGGATTTTGTTTTATAATATGTAGTGAAGCTCCGCTCAAATAGGAGCAGGCAATAGGCCGTATGATGTTATATAAACCATAGCGTTCCTCAATAAATTAGCTATCCAACACTAAAATAATTATTTTTCAATTTAACAGTAGCTGAGAATAGCGAGTTCAACCAAAATAAGCCAACTCTTCAATAAAATATTATTTAATATAATATTATATTAAGGCCTAAACCACTGTACACTGTGTACTGCAGTGCTATTCTGTAACTCCATTTTCGTGTCTCGACAGCGGAATCCGAGGTGAGTTTCAAATTCGTATAAATATAAGACCTTATGATGTGTGAAATAAAGTTCACTTTGTAAGCTTAGTCACTCAGGTGAAGTCGATATCGAAATGGTTATTTACAGAATAGACTAGCTGTACGTTTACTCTTTTTAAATGAATTTACAAAACGGTAGTTTTTTTTGCTATTTCAGGTGTTTATGTTATTTTTCTTTTGTACGTTTAATGCAAGAAAGACCGTTCATTGTACGTATGTTTTTAAAAAAGTGTTGTCCTATGCTCATTAGGTGGTACAGATGCCAGTACATAAAGTTATCCGAAACTGTAAAATTTTCCCAATCAAATTTGAATCTAATGCTTTTGCGATAAAGTTGAAAATCTATTAAAGAAATTTGATAGATTGTTGCAGCCTGATGTGCTGGCCCAGTCTGTACAAGTAAAATACATCTTTACTAATATTATTAAGAGGTAACATTTGTTTGTAAGTTGTAAGTTTGTATGTAGGGGGTAATCTCAGGTACTACTGGTCCGATTTGAATATCAGCACGCTAAGATTAAAAGGAGCTGAGAACTAATGTAAAATAATATGATGCAGACGAAGTTGCGTGGGTCAGCTAGTCTCAAATAAATCTATACTAATATGAAGAGTTTGTTTGTTTGTTTGGTTGAACGCGCTAATCTCAGGAACTACTGGTCCGATTTGAAAATTAGTGTAAATAAGTAATAGTCGTAAATAGTAATTACTTTCACTGTTAGATAGCCCATTTATCGAGGAAAGTTATAGGCTATTATATATATTATATCATCACGCTAATACAAATAGGACCGGAGCAATAATGGAAAATGTGACGCAGACTAAGTTGCGCGGGTCAGCTAGTAAATCAATAATTTAATTCGAGTATCGAGAATCATAGTGTTAGTAGCAATATATTTAAAAAATATTTTAGTAACAAGGATAAAATACAAAAACCAAAACAGTTTGCAACATCACTACTGCAAGGTGACAGGCCCAGCGTTGACTGCTTCTACTCTGTGATGCGGAAGCAGTGCGCATCCCTGATCAGTAAGGTGCGAGGCAGCACCAACAGCATCCCTCCTAAAGTATGGTAGCAGGCAGGCTAGATTGTGCGTTGGTGCGCACCACTTCCGCACAGTGTAGAAGCAGTCAATATCATCATCTGCCTAGCCTTTTCCCAAATATATTGGGGTCGGCTTCCAGTCAAACCGGATTTAGCTGAGTACCAGTGTGTACGTGGAGCGGCTGCCTACCAGACCTCCACAACCCATTAACCGGTTAACAGGGTACTTCATGGCAAGGCATGTTAAGGTGATCACCCATCCACAGAACAGCCTTTGCAAGCGTGGCTTAACCTGGGAGATCGACAAGTGCGGCTATTATTATCTAGTCACGAACTCCTGAGAAGCAGTCAATATAAGCTTCAGCAAACATCCCCGGTGCGCTGTAGTATCGGGGCATCAGCTCCCTAAAAGTATTATTGTATTAAATGGGAAGGGCGCTGTATGATTTCTGAGTATAATGAGCCCACAGACTGCTAACTAAAAAGACGTACAGTAAGCACTAAATATAGTGCGCTTGACCGCACGGCTGAATCTGTGGGCAATGCTAGACACACAGCGCCCTGTCTATATCCTCATCGTCTTATAATCCAGTGGTCAATACATAAGTGACCAATCAGCCAGTGGTCAATACATAAGTGACCAATCAGCCAGTGGTCAATACATAAATGACCAATCAGCCAGTGGTCAATACATAAGTGACCAATCAGCCAGTGGTCAAAACATAAGTGACCAATCAGCCAGTGGTCAATTCATAAATTAACTCATTTTGACTGACTTCCCAAAGGAGGAGGTTCTCAATTCGGAAATACTTTTCGATTGGTCCCATTTAAATTTTATCAAAATCGGTTTGGAAGTTTGGATTTTAAATCGAAATAGCTGGAATTCGTTTACTTGGATGATAATTTCTTGTCATCCAAGTAATCGAAATTGCTTTTGCTTTCCTGCGATTTTGCAGTGGTGTTGCTAGGTAATACAACCGAATTGCAAATAGAAAAAAAAAACGCTATAAAGTAAAAAAAATAACTTTAATTTCGGAAGTCGGTGTCAAAGTACGAAAAAACTAACAAAAACACCGAGTTCCGAAATAAAAAAAATAAAAAAAATCTGATCACAATCTAACAACGTACAGCAGTGTTACTGGCTTCCTTAAAATCCTAAAAGGTACAGCAGTGCGATTCTGTTTAAGTGTCGAAGTGAACACTTAGGCGAAGTGAACGACAAGTGAGCTGTCAAACCATACAAACAAAATTACATGACAGCTCCCTTGTCATTCACTTCACTTATGTGATCACGGTGAGATGTCGACAGAATCGACCAGCAGGTGGTTGTGCACGACGGGTGACATAGGCGGTGATTCATATTTCTAGAATTGCTTTTTCTCACAAATTCATAATTGGTACCTAAACGTCAAAATTCATGTCATATTTTAGTGCCTGTCCCAATAAATTAGCATCAACATTATTACCCACTAAAATAACATCGTTTGCGGCACATAATACACTACTAAAACTAAATATACCATGTAATGAATTATGTCACATTCGCTTATATTTAGTTCGAGTACTTATTATGTTTTGATGCTTTTGTTCGGTATAATGTTTATTTTTATTTTTAGAGAGTTGTACCCGACAGCTACAAAAGGAGAGTAATGTTTTTAATTTTTCCTCTGTGCAAAACACTTCCAACAATATGATTGATAGTAACTATTTTCCCAATTTCATACTGAAAATACTGACATTAAGTGTATACAAAAGTTCAAAATTCCATTTAAACAGAATGGCCCGGCTGAATGGTAAATTAATTACGAAACTCGTGACGCGAATGGTTGCGGAATCTACCTCGGGTAATGACGTTCATTACAGCCATCAATTGCAGGAGTTATTCAATTCCATGTTAATTATGTGCATTATTCATTAAATCTCCAGTATTGTTATGTTACTTGCTTTTGCCAGCGGTTTCGCTCGCCTCAAGCAGCCTATACAACCGTTTCCAGGGTCTTCCTGGACTAAAATTCATAAAAATCGGCTCAGTGATTTAGGCGTGATGATGAGGTTGAAGAACCAACAACAATGCCGACCACATCGTCAAGCTTCCGATAGATATGATGCAATTGTTAACAAATATTTCAGAAAATATCTTCTCATAATTATTTTCTACTAGCTGTCCCCCGCGGCTTCGCTCCCGTAAACTGGCTACCCTGCAACTCTCTTTCTTTTTAACCGACTTCCCAAAAAGGAGGAGGTTATCAATTCGGTTGTATGTTTTTTTTTTTTTTTTTTTTTTTTATTTTTTTTTATGTTTGTTACCTCATAACTCCGACAATTATGAACCGATTTGAAAAATTTTTGTTTCATCTGAAAGGATATGCTTGCAGATTGGTCCCATTTAAATTATATCGAAATCGGTTACGAACTTTGGATTTTAAATCGAAATAGCTGGAATTTGACTATTTAGATGATTCTTTGATAATCGAAATTGCGTATTTTGCTTTTCTGCGATTTGGCAGTGGTGTGGTAGGTGTGGGGCACCACTAAAAAGTGAAAAATAAAAAACTTTTTACAAAAAAATACAAACGACTTCCAAAAAAAAACACTACAAAGTAAAAAATAACTTTAATTTCGGAAGTCGGTGTCAAAATACGAAGAAACGAACAAAAACACCGATTTCCGAAATTAAAGTTATTTTTTACTTTGTAGTGTTTTTTTTTGGAAGTCGGTTGTATTTTTTTGTAATTATTTCATAAGAACCTTCTCCTGACAATAACAAACACAAAAAAATAGGCGAAATCGGTTCAGCTGTTCTCGAGATTTGCGCTTAGCAACACATTCAGCGATTCATTTTTATAGAATTGATTAAATTATTGATGTGAAAAAAACAACACCTAGCTACCTTTACAATAAAATCACCCATTAATACGAAACCAAAATCTTTTATTAAAATGATTTTTTTTTTCTAATTTCATGATTTTATTCGAATTTGTAACTGCATTTTATTAATCTATTTTTTTTTGGTAGTATATAACATCGCATGGCGTTATAGCTATTAAGGTTTAATTTACGGTATTTTTAAATAAATTAAACAACATTATTGAAATAACCGGTAACCCTTGTTTATGTGAAAAACGAAGAATTGTTACAAATCTCTGAAAGCGTAAGCATTGAGCATAGATAAATCTGTGATAATTTAATAAGCGTAAAAAGTTCGAACACGGACCAGAACCCAGATGTTCTGTGTGGATACGTTATTTAATCCGACAACAGTTGATATAATAGCAGAATCCACATCGCACATGTCGACAACCTCGTGAGCCAAGTTAAGGCCGTACCCTGAGCAAATAACCTTGAGCATTTTTTCCCTCAATAACAGCGCAAGAGATACAATAGCGAATACGCTCAGAATGTTGAATAAAATCGTTATAAAATCTAATTTTAGTCGTTTGAAAAATTACTTCTACCAAAATGTTCATAATTAAATTACCTATCCATTAGTGCAAGTACAACATCAAAATAATCGTTAGTTTTCGAGAAGATGCATGTTTTCAGTATTTTTTTCTCATTTCTGTGGTTTCGTTGTGAGGAGATTACTTAAACATTATACTTAATAATAAAAATTAAAATCTACCATTTTGAAGCCAAGATTATGTAGAAATTCAATGTATTTTTTATTAGTTGATATTTCTTTTGGATAAAGAGTAGATAGCTCCAAAAAACTGCACAAAAAACGGCTAGCGCTGCGTTTTGCTCGGGGACGCGCCTTAAGATGATTTGTTTATTATAATACTACCTGACTCGCGCAACTATGTCTGTGACACCTTTTAAGGGTTCCGAAGTCGGTCCGTCTGCCACAGCCAGTTTTCGCCGGATACACCCGACCAATTCAGTTTAAAATTGATACACATAATTATGGACTTTTGTAACCCAAACACGGAATTTATTTAGAATGGGGATCAACCTAGAAAATAAAAAAAAAAGCTGTTTTGAACCAAATCGTGTAACATATCAAATGAAAAGGCTCTGAGGGTTTTAATTACATTTTTTTCATAATTTTGAAATAAATAACGTTAAAATAACGTCATGTTAAGAAAAAAGTGATTTTCGTTCAGAACCCTTTGCACGCGAGTCCGACTTAGACTTGGCCAGTTTTTCATTAATGATCCACTCCTAATTGTTGTAACGTGATTATATTTACATAGCCATACCTTCCTTGATAAATGAGCTATCCAACAAAAAGAAAAACAATTTTAATCAGTAGGCCTATGCTAGCCTATGCTTATCTCAGGGAGTACCCTTAGCATAGGCTATTCAACACAAAAAAAAATGTTTTCAATTCAAACCAGCAGTTTCTGAGTTACGCGCTTTTAACCAAACCAACTCTTCAGCTTTATAATATTACGTATAGATCGTTCAACGTATTTGATCTACCACTCAAACGTCTGTAAAAATACACGTGTGCGATTTGTGTTATCTCGAGTAAACAAAAAACTTATGAGGATGACAGGACTTTAAATACATATTATTAAGTTTCAAAATGGAAAAGTACTGCAGTGCGATTCTGTAAACATCTCACCGTTTAAAGTTAGTTGAAGGGAACATGAAGTGAGCTGTCAAACCATACAAACAAGATGGAATGACAGTTCACTTTTCGCTCGCTCCACTTAAGGCGCGTCCCCGAGCAAAATGCAGCGCTAGCCGTTTTTTGTGCAGTTTTTGGAGCTATCTTCTCTTTATCCAAAAGAAATATGAACTTATAAACAATACGTACATAATCTTGGCTTCAAAAACTTTTTCCAAAAAAATAGAACCGACTTCTAAAAAAAAACACTACAAAGTAAAAAATAACTTTAATTTCGGAAGTCGGTGTTTTTGTTACTTTCTTCGTATTTTGACACCGACTTCCGAAATTAAAGTTATTTTTTACTTTGTAGTGTTTTTTTTTGGAAGTCGGTTGTATTTTTTTGGAAAAAGTTTTTTATTTTTCACTTTTTAGTGGTGGCCCCACACCTAAAAACACCACTGCAAAATCGCAGAAAAGCAAAATACGCAATTTCGATGATCAAAGAATCATCTAAATAGCCAAATTCCAGGTATTTCGATTTAAAATCCAAAGTTCGTAACCGATTTTGATAAAATTTAACTGGGACCAATCTGCAAGTATATTCTTTCAGATAAAACAAGAATTTTTCAAATCGGTTCATAATTGTCGGAGTTATGAGGTAACAAACATAAACAAATAAAAAAAAATAACATACAACCGAATTGATAACCTCCTCCTTTTTGGGAAGTCGGTTAAAAATGGTAGATTTTTATTACTAAGTATAATGTTTAAGTAATCTCCTCACAGCGAAACTACAGAAACGAGAAATGATTATTGAAAACATGCATCTTCTCGAAAACGAATGATTATTTTGATTTTGTACTTACACTAATGGATAGGCAATTTAATTATGAACATTTTGGTACAAATATTTTTTTAAACGACCAACATTAGATTTTATTACGATTTTATTCAACATTCTGAGCGTATTTGCTATTGTATCTCTTGCGCTGTTATTGAGGGAAAAAATGCTCAAGGTTATTTGGTCAGGGTACGGCCTTAAGATTACACGGTGAGTTATTGACAGAGTATACCGGATGGTCAAGAAACGTGAAGTCGACAGTTAGTACCTAATGGAAATAACATGATATTGCAGGTGTGAAAATTACATAAAAATATTCTTAATGAAAATAAAGCGAGTAAGTATGCAGAATAAAAATAAATACAAATCATACAACATGTATTTAAATAAGTGTCATGGCTGTATTAAGCAATATTAAGAAAACTAGCTGACCTGCGCAACTATGTCTGCGTCATATTTTTTATTTATTTATTTTTATGGTCCACTGTTGTTTGTCGTAGCATTGTTTTCAAGCTTATAGCTTTCCTCTCGATAAATGGGCTATCCAACACAAAAAAAAATTAAATTCGAACCAGTTGCGATCCTGTGATTGGCACGTTCAACTAACCAAACTAACAATCTCTTCAGCTTTATAATATTAGTATAGATGTTAGTACAGTCAAAGTGATTAATTTGCTAATATAGATAATTACTGTTCATTTTAAATAATGACTAAACGGTGTAGACAATATGGTAAATCAATCACTTTATCTAGATGTTATTCATAATAGCTGGTCAAAGCCGGAAAATAGCAGACACCGTAAGATTGTAAAATCTTACGGAGTTTGCAATTATCCGGTGACATAATTATATGTAGGTATAGAGATGGTGGAGTCAAATTGGATAATACTTATTTTATTGTGTCCGGAATGTCAAGACGAGGTTCGTATGATAGAAAATCAAGATAAATACGCAATACAGGTAGAGGTCAAAAGCATAGGGGAGGCTACAATATTTTTTCAACAACGGGTTGCACTCCGGGAGTGCCGGCAGAAGTGAAAACTTGAACATTATCGTTGCGCATTTTTGAATCATCCATCTTAAGAATGTTCGATCAGGTCACGTGTCCTGAGTCCTGACGCGAGTTTAACATTTTATACCCATCCCAAGAAAACTGCTCAACGCCTAAACAAGTTTCCCTTCAAAAATATTACAGAAACAAATATTGTAGCCTCTACAAAGTAAATGGACCTTTATCTACTTATTTTCCGGATGTATTTTTAAATCTTTTTGCCTTGACAATTCCAGACAAAACAAAACAAGAATAGAGAATATGCATGCAATTTTTTTTTTTGCAAAATGAAATACTTATTAGCTCAAAAAAAATAATCTTGAAATAATTTTTTGAATAAATTCATCAGTGATGAAGTAATAAAGCTTCAAAGATTACAATTAGAAAGAGAAGTCCGACATGAACTTTGAAGTCAGAGTCCACGACGCCTATACCTACAGCTGCCTAGCGTTTTCGCGAGATGGACAGATATACTTGTTTAAAATAATGATATCTCGTTTAGTTTTCGACTAATTTTAATTCTATTTTCACTGTTAATATTACAATTTTGTATATTTTAAAATAAACTGTGTAGATAATAAATATTTTTTTCATGCATCTTCCCTATTATCCAATTTGGTTTAATCGTAACGATGTTATGCACGTACGTACATTCCGACGATTCAAATTATTTATATACATTAAGCACCCGTACGATGACAATCAATCTATTCTTCATCAACTTAAGAGCTACCTCTTGTCGGCGACCTTCACAGGCATTTACTTTTACCATACAAGAATAGGAAAGGTCGCGTCGCTCTTCCTCTATGTACTGCCCTCTATTTTATTGGCATGTTTCTTTAAAATGTAATCTCCATGGTATCATCATCTCCTTGGCACAGCCGCTATGCCTACTTCAGTCATGATCGTTTTCAATAGGCTTGTGTCCTGAAAAAATCTAATTAGTCCGTCAGTTAGATTATCAAAAAATATTTGACCCATGTTTTTTCTTTTGTTACGGGAACCAAAATTGACGAAGTTACCGTACGACGCTTTTAAAATTCTCAATACGTCACACCTTCGCATAATTTTTAGTGAGTCGTGACGTCACGAGCCCTCACTCCCGAGTTTTGATGCGTTTTATCTTTGTCAATATTCATTGATTTACAAAAACAAAACATACGTGTCCATTATTTTTCAATACTCTAACTGACGGACTAAATAGTTTTGCAATTTGTGGATTATGGAATCTAGCCTATTATTTATTTTAACCCACTTACAAAATAAATATCAGTTGAGGAGCTCGTGGCTAAATAAAAACAGCCACATGAGTCGATCTTTAAGGTTAAGTAATGCTTGCCAAGGTTGGTCTGTGGATGGGTGACCATCTCAACATACCGAGTTTCCTCCGTGCCTCGGAAAGCACGTTAAGCCGTTGGTCCCGGCTGTCATTTGTAGATCTTTGGCAGTCGTTACGGATTGTCGGAAGCCAGTAAATCTGACTCCAGTCTTGATAAATGTATGTGGGTCAATGATCGTTATTGCACATTTATGTGGCGCCTACCATAGACTCATGGAAGGCGACCCGAACGTAGTTGGATGAATACTGGTTGTTTACTTTAACGGGATGGCAGTGTAGCAGAGTTAATTTATTTACAAGGGACATTTTAAATGTCATTGACTGCTTTATAATTTTTCTTGTGATCCATGATCAGGAAAAAAGGCTTATCGTATGGGCAGAACCCGGAAAAAAGAGCGTGGGTTGGTCCTTGACATTTTTTTGGTGCTAAGTGCGCTTCAATTCGCGCCGATACGCTCCGTCGCGCTTCGTTAGGTTTGAATCAAACATACTTTAAATATGGTCATCGTTTAATTAAGTCCTTTAGAAGATTTAATAAAAACAAGTGTGATTCGTCAACTTGAACAACACACTTAAAAACTTTATTCTTTTTCGCTCGAATATGATATATCTTATCTTTAGTCTAACACCCATATCCCGTAGTATTTTTAATTTAGAACGCATCAAAATTTAAAATTTAGAGTTGAGTTAAGTTATAGATGTATGAATGCAGCGAGGAGTGAATGAGACAGTATGTGTGTGTGAAAGGGAAGGAGAGAACAGGGGATACGATGAAAAGGGACGACATTGTAAATTACGAAGTTTAAGACTATCGAGGATTTCAAGAAGTGAAGTGCTTTATTTGGGTCTACCACATCCCCCTTCATTTACGTAAATTCATTTTTGCCAATAGACTCAGTAAAATTGACACTTATAGCCATTCACTGACATGAATTGAATATTTTGTTTCCATTAGCGGGCCATCCACTAACGTTCATTTCTTCCGACTTGTCCCGTTGTGCAAACTGTACAGAAAAGCGACGGGATAAAATAAAACCGTTGCAGCCACTAATTAAACCACAATCCTACGTTCTTTCCCCTGACTTTATCACAACACGCCAGTTCGACAGGAAAAACAATCCTTCAGTGACCATACACACGTTTTGGTACATTCCTGTCAGTTTGCATCTTTTCAGTCATACCGAGGGATTGCGTG
This sequence comes from Ceramica pisi, assembly GCA_963859965.1. Classification (NCBI taxonomy): domain Eukaryota; kingdom Metazoa; phylum Arthropoda; class Insecta; order Lepidoptera; family Noctuidae; genus Ceramica; species Ceramica pisi. The sequence goes on from OY982530.1 coordinate 6,232,738, forward strand.
TCTGTGGATGGTTATAATCCTATCATTTTAAGAAGATTGTTGTCATTTAAAAGGAATGATCGTCATTTTGAATTATCTTTATGGATTATTTTCATTTTGCAACAACATTTGGGGGCCGAGTAACCCGCGTCCGTAGGAGAATACCCTGCAGCGAATCCCTACACGTGGTCCCCGGGTGGTGCTAAACAGGTGATACTAACCGCCTCCGTGGTCTAGTTGTTAAACCACCTGATTCAGACCCAGAGGTCCCGGGTTCGATTCCCAGCGGGGGCAAATTTTTTGCTCGGTTTGGTTGGTGGTAGGACTTGTTCTAAGTCCGCCTGGCAAAGCTACCACCATCATGTCTAAGTCTGTCGCCATAACAACAATGTTAACAGCATTGTTGTGTTCCGGCATTTAGAGGTATGGTAGGTATCTTTGGCTTAATCATCACTTTCCATCAGGTGAGATTTGGGCCAAGAGTTTCCCCGTTTTGCATAAAAAAAAAAAAAAAATTGTACCCGTACCTACTACGGGACGAAGACGAACACAAAATGATTACAAACGAGCGCTCAATCACGCCGGACAAATAAACAGGCACTAACTTGATCACAGAGCGCGTCGCGTCCTTCGCGACGGGAGGGGTCGCGGGGTTTTAATACCGTCATTCTTTCTCGCTCTTGCAAATCCACTGGCGTTCATTCCGTGAGGATTGTACATTCCGGTAGGAATGAACGTTAGTGGAAGGGCCGGCTACTAAGTCAAGTAGATTGGGAAAGTTCCTTCTAAAAGAATTTGAATACAAACCAAGTTGAGATTTCTTTGTCCCAAAAAATACGTTGGCAACACTGCCAGAGTTCGTCTAACAATTTATTCTTGTTTCCATAGATACTATAAGATCGCAATCATTATCACGCTATTTCTGGTAATAAGGCAACCAATTATACCACTAAACTCAAATTCTCACAATCAAAGAATCCATATTTATTAAGGGTGATATTAGGGTGTACCTATCCCAATAGAGATGTTCGAGGCAGCTAGGCGGTGCGAGAATGCTGAGGCATTGTGTGATGAAATGCGTCACTTGTTCTATGCAAAATTAACCTTATTTCCAGTAGCACAAATAAAGTTTTGTATTGCACAAGTAATGCGAATATTTTGACAAATTCTCCAAGTGAAAAGTGCGCTCGCATCTCTAGTTTATCTTCGAAAGCCAATTTCTACAACAACTGTGGCAAGCAAAGCTAGGATAATGAATAATGTCATTGGTGGATATTCTCCTTGCGCACCGCCTCGCACATCTTTAGTGGAAAAGCTCCCTTAAACTTATTTGTATGTTAAATCGAACATAATATAGTCCAGTCAAATTAACGTTTTATCTCGAAATAAGAGAGCTGGAAACTCTTAACACCTTTATTTTGGCGTTCTAAATGTTGTGTCACAAGTCTCATAAAATTTCGTATCTACGTCGTAAGTTATTGAAGGTCAAAGGCAACAAAAATCGGTTAATCACGATTATCTCGGTCTCTATAGCTCCAATGATGTTAACACTTATCATCAAAATTCAAAAGTAATTTGTTCAAATTATGCTGAGAGCCAGCACTTTTTGAATGTCAAGTTCTACAAAAGACAGTCCCCCAAAACGCCCGCCCGTCACCACTTCCTAGCGTTTCAGCTGTGGAGAAGAAGTGGCCACCAAACTCCCAAGCGACACATCTGTCTGTTACGTTTTAAGAACTAGAATTTATACAATGGTAGAATACAAAGTAATTAATAGATGACACAAAACAAAAAAAATAAAAGCTAGCACACTATGATACTATAAAACAAAATACACACTCATCAAAATTGTAGAGTGTAAAATTTGCAACAATTTTTGTAACAAGCTAATTCATGCGCTCAATCGTTTTCAGATCATCGAGGGCACAGAGTGAGCATCGCTAAGCCCTACAGTAGTATGTATGTGGTCAACCGTGAATCTCTGTGAATAATAATACGTTGTTTAAAGTTAAGAAATCATTTAAATAGATTCTTATTTATTATTTATTTAGGCTTTATTCGACGCGCAACTTCGCCTGCGTCACATTTTCCATTATTGCTCCGCTCCTATTTGTCTTAGCTTGATGATTTTATCGAGGAAGGTTATAGGCTATATATTATATAGCCTATAGCCTTCCTCGATGAATGGGCTATCTAACACTGAAATAATTTTTCAAATCGGACCAGTAGTTCCTGAGATTAGCGCGTTCAACCAAACAAACAAACAAACAAACTCTTCTGCTTTATAATATTAGTATAGATAAGTATAAGTATAGATAGATAGATAAAGAAAACTTAAAACTAAAAAATATACAAATGGCGGCCTTATCGCATTCCGCGATCTCTTCCAGGCAACCAGGAATGGATAAAGACAGCCTGGACATGAAATGGGGCTACACTTGGTGCAAATATAAAGTTTAATGACGAGGTTAGAGCTGCTCGTTATTCGACGACTAGAACGTACATTTTTCGCAAACTACTCGTATATCGCACATTTTATTCCTCGAGTAAAAAGGTCACAGACACTGTTATCAAAACAGAAACAAGCTTTTGAAAATGTGTTTATTTATTTGTTTAAGGGGAAACAAACACAGTTACACAAAGATGGTGGGTTTTTACTAGCTGTCCCCCGCGGCTTCGCTCCCGTCAACTGGCTACCCTACCTACCCATTTTTTTTTGCTTTTAAACCTTCCCTGTATTCTTACGAACTAAACAAAAACGAATTATCGAAATCGGCCCAGCCGTTCTTGAGTTATAAAATTACAACGAAAAGTGGTATTGATTTTTTTTATATACATATATTGATATATAATTACCTATATATGTATACCCACGACGTTATCCATATTTTAAACACAATGAATGTTTCGGGGGCTATTGCACACGAGTGAAATTGGAAAGGACAACCTATACTATTAAATTTTAAAACAAATTGAAATATAAAAAAATCTTTTTAACTGATTACTTAAAAAAAAAACAAATTAAATCGAGAACCAAAATTAAAATGTAAAGCCAGAATTCAAATTTAAAAACAACAGACAAATCAAAAATTTTTTGTGTGTGTTTGTTCATGAAATGCTTCTGTTGATTTTAGTTTAGTTTCGCCACCGGTGTTCGGCATCTCGGCTTTGTAAATACCTGCGACTAGATGGAACTTCATTAATTAAGATTTTGTTAGTTTTGTGTTTAAACAGAATTTGATTAGGAACATTGTCTGTTTTGTTGAGAATAGCCTTTTACATCGAGACGCAAAGCGACGCTGCGATTTTTTTGACCGATTTAAAAACAAGTATGAGGTTTGTATTCGTCTGTATGTTGTTTTCTTAGAGTGGTTTGTTTCAAACGGTTGGTTTACGGTAACGTACGTACGTCAAAATGTAACGATTACAGAAAAAGATGTTTAACGTTCGATAAATAAGAAGCGTTGCTTCGAAACATCCTACTAATATTATAAATGTGAAAGTTTGTATGTTTGTATGTTTGTATGTTTGTTCGTCAATCACGCAAAAATGGCTGATGGGATTTGAATGAAATTTGGCATACATATAGTTCACATCCTGGAATAACACATAGGCTACTTTTTATCCCGATAAAAGGCATATCTTAATGGCGGCGGAGGAGAACAGAAACATATCGAAATTTTTCACCGGGCTAGAATTGTATTACGAGTGCTAAAAGATTCACAAGTACCAGGAGACCAGCTGACATTTTATTTTCGGGGCCGGATGTGTGAGCGGTTAAGTTTAAAAAATACCAAGAGAACAGAAACATGTCGAAGTTTATTTTCGGGCTAAATTAATGAATTCTAAAGATCCACAAGTACCAGGAGAGCAGAAACATGTCGAAGTATTTTTGGGGCTGGAAATTGTGAACGCTATAGATTCTCAAATACCAGGAGAGCAGAAACGTGTCAAAGTATTTTCGGGACTGGAATTCCGAGCGCTACAGATTCACAAGTACTAGGAGAGCAGAAACATGTCGAGGTATTCCGAGGCCGGAATGTCAAGCGCTACAGATTCACAAGTACCAGGACAGTAGAAACATCTCGGACGCTTTTTTGGGGCTTAAATTATGAGCGCTTTAGATTCTCAAGTACTAGGAGAGCTGAAACATGTCGAGGTATTCCGTGGCCATAATTACGAGCGCTACAGATTCACTAATACCAGGAGAGCAGGAACATATCGAAGTTTTATGGGGCTGGAATTATGAGTGCTATAGATTCACAAGTACCGGGAGACCAGAAACATGCCCAAGTTTTTTCACGGCTGGAAACTTTTCACATGTACCCGGAGAGCAGAAACATGTTGAGGTATTTTCGGGGCCGGTATTATGAGCGCTGAAAAAATCAAAATTACCAGGAGATCAGAGACATGCCAAAGTTTTTCTGGGGGTTTAATTGCAGACCGTTAGGATTCAAAAGTTCCAGAGGACCAGAAACTGTTGAAGTATTACCGGCGCCGGAATTTTGAGCGGTTATGATACAAAAGTAGGTACCAGAAGAACAGAAACACGTCAAGTATTTTTGGGGCTGAAATTGTGAGCGGTTGGGATTAAAGTACCAGAAGAACCAAAACATGTTGAAGTAATTTTGAGGCTGCAAATATGAGCGCTAAAGATTCACAAGTACCAGGAAAACAGAAACGCTAATAATATGACAGAAACGTGTCGAAGTTTTTCTGGACTGGAATTGTGAACGCTATAGAATTACAAGTACCAAGAGAGCAGACACATGTCGACGTTTTTTTGGGGCTGGAAATGTGAGCAGTTAGGATTCAAAAGTAACAGGAACAGGAACATGCCGAAGATTTTTCTGGGCTACCATATAGGATTCTAAAGTACCGGGAGACCAACAATTTCAAAGTATTTTTTCGACAGGAATGGTGAGCGCTTAAGATTCACAAGTACCTACCAGGAGATCACACACATGTCAATGTAATTTCGGGGCTGAATAATTACATTCAGCGCACCGCAAAGACTCACAATATCTGGATAGGTACCTGAATCATGAAGTTTCAGTTCCAAGGATGAGACAATGAGGCAAAAAAAGTTTCGCGGCAGTTCTAAAGTCTACGCAGACGAAGTCGCGGGAAGAAGCTAGTTTTGGTATAAATGCCTGCCCATCCCAATAACTCAAGTTAACACGCGTCCTACGTAAATACCTTTTTTGCATTCTACCCTTTATTCTGTCATCAGAAGAACTGCTATTGCGGAATTCAAAATAAATTTCACAATATTGTTCTATTTGACGCAACTGAAGTAACGTTCACCAGTGCTCAGTCCATCTGTTAACGTAATTGTTATCTTTTTACGTGCGTTAACGCTGACATATTGTGAAACAACTCTTTTTTTTATTTAACGATAGCATAATTTTTTTAAACAACCCGCCCTTAATGTACAGCCAGTAACTTTGTTGTTGATTATGCGATTGTGGTGATTTTTGTGTTTCAAATTGATACCATTTTTATTTACCTAAATGATGAAAATGGTTTCAAAGATGGGTTATGGATATTTTGGTTGTTGGTAACATACATATTATGTAGTAACAATAAAACCACTCCGTCATTGACCATCTGAAGGTCAGATGTGTCTTGGAGACAAAAATGCAACTCCTCAATGAAAGAGAAATCGTGTTTTAATATTTATTTTTATTAAGGTTCCGAACCTCTGCAAAAAACTGAATCCTTATAGGATCACTCGGGTGTCTGTCTCTCTGTCTGTCTCTCTATCCGTCTGTCTGTCTTTTTTCCGGATCCACAGGACCGATTCTGTTGAAATTTGGTATTCATATTCTGTGACCCAGACACGGACATTTTACCTAAATAAATAAATTTGTAGTATGGGTCACTTTTAGGGGTAAACTAGAATATTAAAAAGAAAAGTTTTTCAAACTGTATCGTTTGAGACAAATAAAAGAGCTAACAGTGAGGGTTTTATTATATAAACTAGCTTCTGCCAGCGGCTTCGCCCGCGTGATCCCTAGGGAACATATTCCCGGGATGAAAAGTAGCTTATGTGCTATTCCAGACTATAATCTATCTTTGTTCTAATTTCATTAAGATCCGTTAAGCCAAACTTTCACATTTATAATATTACTCGTTTGGTGTTAAGCGAAATTATAACCATCTTCCCCTCGACATTATAATTATTAAGGATATTGCAAACTGCCGTAAGCCGTTTTCCGAAGCTACTCGCTAGCCTATAGGCGCCAAGCTAGCCGCCTGCCTGTGCGTTCGCGACCACAAAAATAATCCTTTATAGCATGATTCAGTATTCACGCGCGATGGCTTATTATTAGCGTTTTTCATGTATAACTTTGGTGTTTCTATACCGATTTCTATATTCTTTTTTTATGGATTAGTTAATAATGTTAACTTTTATTAACATTAATTAGGGACGACTGAGAGTTTTATAAACGTAAGAGTAGACAAATACAATCAGAAAGCTTCGAACTGCTAAGCTATCGGGAGTTACACGTGTTATTGTACGTCAATAATAAAAGATAGACATATACTGTCGTTGGATATTTTTTATATAATTTTAAGGAGAACATTTCCGTCATACATGATTTCTGTGTAGCTTTCACCATTAAGGTTGCACACGCGACGGAAGCTTAAAAAATGGAGTAACTTCTCCCGTTTTCCCAACATTTCCCTTCACTGCTCTGCTCCTATTGATTGAAACGTGATGAAAAGTATACTATAACCTGCTCAGGAGTATGAATAATAATTGTACCAAGTTTCATTAAAATCCGTCGAGTAGTTTTGGTTTCTATAACGGTTATACAGACAGACAGACAGACAGACAGACAGACAGACAGACCGACAGACAGACAGACCGACAGACAGACAGACAGACAAAAATTGTATTGATTGCATTTTTGGCATCAGTATCGATCCCTAATCACCCCCTGATAGTTATTTTGGAAATATATTTCATGTACAGAATTGACCTCTCTACAGATTTATTATAAGTATAGAAGATAGATAGATATATATTTACCATAACTTTAAGATATAGTACATTACTGCAGCGGCCAGCAAAAGAGGCATTGATTTACGACGTGCAAACGTAGTCGAGGCACACATACGTAAGTCCATGAATGCCTATTTGTGGCCAAGGCTTGTATAGTACTTTTCTCAAAAAATGCGCGGAAATTAAAATACAATTACTTTTCAAAATCAATGTCGTACAACCAACAGCAGTAATAATTCCCACGTAAAAGTGTTCATTTTTTATTTCAATAAACAGCTTTCTATTTGCAAGCCAGTTCGAAAAAATAAAACCTTTGATTAGTTATCTCCTTGGTTGCCATGTTTCGCAATATAAGATCGTTCCATTCTTAAATTAAATGATAGATTTTGAGGTTAGTATATAATTTATTTGACGACACGGTTGGCGCAGTGGTTGAGCGATTGACTGATGCGCAGCATGTCGCGGGTTCGATTCCCGCACGGAACAAATATATGTACGACCTACATGTATTTGTTCCGAGTCTGGGTGTTTTTCTATCTATAATATGTATGTATTTACAAAAAAAAAATGTATATAAGTAGTTTATCAGCCATCTCGTTACCATAACACAAGCATTAGGTTGCTTAGCTTGGGACTATATATGGCGTTGTGTGAATTGTCCAAGGATATTTATTTATTTTATTTATTTATTTGGCAGCGAAACACGATAGATATGGATTTTCATACAACTTTTGCCGGCCAGTATGGCAATTTTGATTTTAAATCTCGAAGAAAAGTCAAAATAATGCTCACATTTCCAAGCATGTTTGAGAAAAATAGTTTTGAAGTTACTCAAGTTACCTTTCTTCCCCTCATCTCCGAAACTACTGAGCTTAAAATTTAAAAAAAAAATGCAGATAATAGTTTTATACTTAAAGATACTGCAGTGTTAAAATATAATATTTAAAAAATTAAATTGGTTCGGAAATCTTTGCAAGCGAGCCCGACTTGCACTTTGGCCCGTTTTTCATGAGATGGGTTGGCTCTTGACTCTAGATCAGTCTAGGTGACAGAGACAAAGTCGACAATGAGATGGAGTCTGTAGGTATATTCGTTGTTGCTCAGTGCGTAGGAACTAGTCTCTTCAAGCATCGTAACATAGCGTCGCGTTTCGATGTGAACTGAACCTAAAGAGTTCATTAGCCAAAGAAAACAAAACAATCAAGTTCAGAACAAAATAATAGTGTCTATTTAATTAGCCAATTATGCCTTAGTGCTGGGTCAAAGTTTATTTCTACCATTTCCACACGTCTGCCTAACAATAAGTCACACAGTCTTTTTGGTAGAAGTGAAATTCGTTGCTCGATCCTCGGTTTGTTTACCATAATGTAGCCTGTCATAAATTACGCTTATTATATTGTGTTGTTAGTGTACCTAGATATATTTTTTAATTGTAATTATTTATTTCTTTTAATTAAATAAAATAAAATTGTTAGTTATAATTTGTAATTTTATGATTATGTATTTACTATTGTATGTCATAATTTAATTTTTATATTAGGCCTTAATAAAGAAAAATATTGATTTATATTATAAACGGCTATTTACGCCCACATCCCTATCTGACTCGTGACAGATACCTGTGTCTGATGAAATATTGGTACCTCTACATAATCAGCCAATAAGTAGAGCATAATGTCTCAACAGCCTCGACCCAAAACCTCCTCTCTAACTAACCTCTCGTAATTCACTAAATAGTAGTTACCTATATGGCTGCCAATACAACTTTACTGTAGATGCGCTGCCTGGACTCGTGAAAGGTCTGGATAAAAAAAAAATACAAAAAATACAACCAAATTAAAAATAATAAACTCTACGAAGTATAAAATAACTTGAAAACGGTGTTTCTGGTTGTTTTTGACAACTACTTCTTTTTTTTTTATTATATTAAAGTTATACTTATATTAAAGCATTTAATTTTCACATTTTAGTGGTACCTGCGGGGTTACGCAGGTAAAAATAACTGAATTGCGATAGAAAGTATATGAAAAACATTGAATATGTCTTTAAAATTTGAGACTAAAATGACTAAATAGCTGTCGAGAAAACCAGAAACGTGTATTACAGGAATGCGCACACGACACTAAATGTCAATTTTATTGGCAACAATTACAGCTGAAAATACCCACGAAATAGATTCACCAATGTCTCATACTGCTTTGCCAACATTTTTTGTTTGCAACGTAGAATGACGAAAATAGTTGTCCGTGAGCCTAACAAAACAATTTGGCTGGAGAAGAGTTAATGTTTATATATTGACTCTGAAAAATTTCTCCGACATTCGTTTTAGCCGTTGAACTATTCGCCGACAGAACGATTTACTTTTGAAAATTTCATCGATAGAACCTTTCAAGTGAATCGTTCAGTCGGAGAATCGTTCGTCATTCAAACGTTCTATCGGTGGAATAAAGAAAAGTGAATCGTTATGACGGCGAATCGTTCGTCATTGAAACGTTCTGTCGGTGAAAAAATTAAAACTGTCGGTGAACCGTTTAACGGCGAAACGAATATCGGAGAAATGTTTCAGAATCAGTGACATTCAATCAGTCTAAGGTAACAATCGCCAATGTTTTGTCAAATAGTTACAGATGTCACTGCTTTAGAAGAATAGGTACTGTTGTAACCCAAAACAGCATTCAAATGCACTACACAATAAAAAATTGCCAAACGTGGGTTATTATTTCATTATCACCAACAAAAGTGCAATAGGTAAAAAATTATAACAGTTTAAAATTTTAGTAAACTTGTATCAGCCTTCCTGAAGAAAATACTCGTTATGAGATGCAACAGTATTTTTCCATATGGAAATATGGAACCGACCACGTCACATTTACGATAGAGAATCAGAATCAGATACGGTAGAGCATGTCAATGTAATACTTTTAGGTTTTTTTGACAATCGTTATTGCTGATAAAATATCACTATGTCAACTCCTTCAAAATCATTCACAAGCAGCTCTAATACTTTTAAGATCGACGCAAACATTTCGTTTGTTCCACTTTTAGCTATAATCACTTCTAACAATTGCTAACTGCCAAGCATTAACGACTTCAGTTTGACAGCGTATGACCTATTATGTCACGACTCACGTCACGAGTGCGAACGCGATAGATATGTCGATAATGAGCATTTTATCGATATTATCTACTCTCAAGGGCCCTCGTGCACCTCTATTCAGGGTCGTGCGGAACTGTACTTGAAAGTTTACATATACGATGATTACAGCTGCCTCTTTATTTTGATACTAGCTGACCCACGCAACTTCGTCTGCGCCACATTTTTCATTAATGCTCGGCTCCTTTTAGTCTTAGCGTGCTGATATGTAGCCTATAGCCTTCCTCGATAAATGGGCTATCTTATACTGAAATAATTTTTCAAATCGGACCAGTAGTTCCTGAGCTTACCCCACAATAAACAAACACACAAACACAATTACATACAAACTTACAAATTACAAACAAATGTTACCTCTTTATAATATTACTAGCTGACCCGCGCAACTTCGTCTGCGCCACATTTTCCGTTATTGCTCCGCTCCTTTTTGTCTTAGCGTGATGCTATATAGCCTATAGCATTCCTCGATAAATGGGCTATCTAACACTGAAAGAATTTTTCAAATCGGACCAGTAGTTCCTGAGATTACCCCCTACATACAAACTTACAAAGAAATTTTACCGCTTTGTAATATTAGTATAGATAGTTTAGATTAAAAACTCCATTGGGTTTATTGCAATGATATTATAAGTAAAAAAGTGTAGATAGGTTATAAGCGCTCAGCAAGCGACACGTTAAAATGTGGCTAACTAGCCACACTTCACCTCAGTGTCGCGTTGCGCCGTCAACGGACACACGTCACGTAGGTTTCACGTTTTTGAAGTTCGAATGTTGTATAGGTAACCTATCTACACCTTTTTACTTATAATATCATTGGTTTATTGGTTGATAGTCTAGTCGACAAGTTGAAAATGGTACAAAATAGAGATACTGCTCTTAAAATTATGTGCGATAGCTCATTGGATCCGGAATGACGCCTAGAAAAATGTGCCAAAAGCGTATCTTAGCACATAAAAAATGGCAATTCGTTTTTTGCCAAAATTTCATAAAATATTAATATTTATGAAATTTCAAAAATAGAATCTGAAAGAGGAGGAAATTTCCAATTAAAAACTCCTAACTCCCGGAACTCTATCTCCATTATTTATAACTTTAATTTAACGCTGAAAATAGGTCTGCGCGCGAAATTTTTAGGTTGCACGCGTGGCGTCAAAAGCGAGTACGGCACATTAATCAATTTATTTAGGGTATTGAATATTTTTTTTTTAATTAAAAAAAAAATAAGGTGTATTCTGAACACTATAAATAATTTATTCCCGTTGGAAATTTTACTTAAAGTTAATTTTTCAACAAGTTAAACAATTGTTAACTAACACAATTTCTCGAACAACCGTCTTAATTGTAAGTGAAAAAATTTTTTTAAATAAGGGTCGTAAAAAATTTTCGCTTCGTAGAGCCTTTCTTACATACATACTTAACAAGATCGCGCCATAAAAATACAAAAAACGATTATAAACAATTAAAAATTGTAATTAAGGAAATTGTTATGTAATAATGTTGTGAAAGAAAAACTTTTTAAAAATATTGATTTAATCAATTTGTTTATAAAAAATAATTAACAAATGGCGGAAAATTTTTTTTTGCTAATCAATAAATATCTTGTATTAATAAAAAACGATAATATGATGATTAAGAAAAAAATAATAATTTAACAACGTTACTTGGATTTTTCAGGTTTTGTTTAAATAAAAAAATTATTATAAACAACGTATAAATATTTTTTAACTTTTATGGCGCGATCTTGTTAAGTATGTATGTAAGAAAGGCTCTACGAAGCGAAAATTTTTTACGACCATTATTAAATTATTTTTTTTCACTTACAATTAAGACGGTTGGTACAAGTTTGTTGTATGGGGCTCCCATACAACAAACTTGTTTTTTTTTGCCGTTTTTATAAAAATGGTACGGAACCTTTCGTGCGCGAGTCCGACTCGCACTTGGCCAGTTTTTCTTAATAACAAGCCCTCAGTAACATCTTCGTAACCCCGTAAACCTTCATTCTGGGCCTGAACCTGACTTCAAACGTATTGTGTGGGCCAAGGTTGACGTTCAACCACGCATAAGTGAACGACCCGAGAGGCGAGCTCGAAATCCTCTTAATCTTCAATAAACCTGCCGACCACGGTCAGTCTAGCGGTCAAGGTTCACCGCAGATATTCTATTTAAGTGTGGCTTTAAAAGCAGGTTGAAGTATCTTCGATTTTTTTTTAAACGTTGACCCCACTAGGAATTTCTCCTGTATCGTGGGTGCGTTTCCAAACATACAAATTCACATACACGAATAGCCAGACCCTGAACAACTATCTGTAGACCATACAAATATTTGTTCCGTGCGGCAATCGAACCCGCGACACGCAGCATCGCTCAACCACTGCGCCAGCCGTGTCGTAGACATTAAAATAAACAGTTAAAAAACTCCTTCTGGGTAAGCTCGCTCCATCGTAGACTTTGTCTCTGTCATCTCTGACCTAGTCTACAGTCAGAGCAGACCTAACACAAACAAAAATGTTTTTTATTTTTAAAGTAAGTCCTCCAAGCTGTAATAAATAAATAAATAAATAAATAAATAAATAAATAAATAAATAAATAAATAAATAAATAAATAAATAAATAAATAAATAAATAAATAAATAAATAAATAAATAAATAAACTTTGCATATTTGATATTGTAGACTAGCTGTTCCCTAGGACTTCGCACCCGTGCTTGGCTCAAGGAACTTGTATTTGGGATAAAAATTGAACCTATGGCACTGAAGGAATTTCTTATCAGAGAAAGAATTGAAAACAATTACTTTTAGGTCTTGATTTTACTTAGTTGAGAATATTAGTAGTTATTAACATAATTGGTGGCCCGCGCTTGGAACAAACTATTAATTAGGTAACTCATCAATTTGGGATTGTGGCTTTGTTATCTCGACTGTGGCTTTATGAGTAATGTTGCCATGTATAGTTGTTGAGCTGACTCATTGTACTTAAAACATTTTGAGGAATTCTGGCCATTCTTCCTCATGAAGAGCTGTACGTATGAGATCGACACCTTGCGGATCCGAAAGCATGTCCTGAAACAGAGTCTTCAAATGTAATTACGCAATATCGCGATATTTAGAGTTTAGACATAAATCACGTTAAACGCGCGAATGATTTTCCATTTAAACATTCGTTTAGATTTTGTATTTAAATATTCGATAGATTTTGTACTCAAAATTTTTAGTTTTACGGTATAAATATTTTGGATTAAGCATGGTTTTATTTCAAAGTTGGTTTCCATCAACCATCACTTCCACGTATTGGTGAAGTCTAGTATGTAACTGAACTCCTAGTGTTTGGATGATATAGCCTTGAGGGGTTTAAATTCACAATTGGACCCGGCAACTGGCGCTACAATCGCGTTCTATAGATTTTCTTACGAAAACCCAACGTTCGGACAGGAAAAAGTATGCCGGGACCATTACTATATATGTACTTACTAGCTGACCCGCGCAACTTCGTCTGCGTCACATTTTCCATTACCGATCCGCTCCTATTTGTCTTAGCGTGATGATATTAGCCTATAACCTTCCTCGAGAAATGGGCTATCTAACACTGAAAGAATTTTTCAAATCGGACCTGTAGTTCCTGAGATTAGCGCGTTCAACCAAACACACAAACTCTTCAGATTATACGTAAAATGATGACCCATCGCAATGATTCCTGAATTATCTGTTTGTTCTCGGAAATATTCGTCAAATAACCAGCAGTTGGTCAATTTGATTAATTAAAGGTAATATGGATGAATATGGATTTTAATGCTTATCTTACAACGTTTTTCCGTTGTGATTTTATAGCTCTTGTAAATCGCATCACGTCATTCTAATTCTATTCCTATTCGCATTTCGTTATAATGGAAACAAGGAATTCCGCTCGTCATTTTCCTGGGGCGCTAAAAAGGTCACTTTAGGAGAATCATAATTATTATAAGAATTATAACATTAGTCACACAACAATTTGTTAAATTTCATTTTCATCACTTACGATGAAGGTTCAAAGTTGATTTGAAAGGAAATTCGGGAAATCCTCGCCTTAGTGCTCCCTACGGAGTGTAGGGAAGCTACATGTACTACGGACCAGTAGTTTCGGCTGTGCGTTGTCTGTCAGTCAGTCTGAAACGGAAGAGTTTTATAATTATTATCTAGGATATTTATAAAAACAAACACAATACGTAAAACAAACTAAGGAAAAACCCGCTTAAAGGAGAACCCATGCATTACTAGTCCTGTTGGGCGTATCTCAATATATTCCGAAGGCGACCTGCGTATCATTTTGCTTTACTTATCAATAAACATTGAGAAATAAGGAAAACCACTTGCGGAATACCAAGAGATTAGTTAAATGCACTTAGGATTTACAAATACGTATACATAGACATAGATAGTAAAAACCATTAAAATTTACAAACACATATACATAGATATAGATAGTAAAAACCATTAAAATTTACAAACACGTATACATAGATATAGATAGTAAAAACCATTCAAATTTGCAAATACGTATACATAGATATAGATAGTAAAAAACATTAAAATTTATAAACACGTATACATAGATATATATAACAAAAAACATTCAAATTTACAAATACGTATACACATATATAGATAGCAAAGACCATTCAAATTTACAAATACGTATACATAGATATAGATAGTAAAACCATTAAAATTTGCAAATACGTATACATACATATACATAGTAAAAACCATTAAAATTTACAAATACGTATACATAGTTATAGATAGTAAAAACCATTCAAATTTACAAACACGTATACAAAGATATAGATCGTAAAAACCATTCAGATTTCATGTCTACGTATCTGCTGTGGAGTCATTAAAATCAATCATCAATCAATAATTATAACATTCTTCCATTAGTGACTGATTGAGTGACTGAGTGAGTAACTACTAAAGTCCAGTCGCGGAGCAGGAAGAATTTCGTACAATGACCTCTTTACCTACTGACAGTGGTCACAAACATTTTGTAATTGAGTGCGGTTTACATGAAATATTTGAACGAGAAAGAAAATTTACCTACTTAGAAAATAAAACAATGTATAAATTATTTATTTAGATTTTATATTATTAGTTATAAAATCGAGTTACAATTACTAATACGGCAGAAATTAAAAAAAAAAAAACATAAATCAGAATCCGATTCTTCTACCCGTATCGGAGTTACTGCTTTCCAAAGACGTCTCGCCTATCACATTTATTACAAAAGAAATTCAAACATCAACAGTTTTGTCTACATTATCATCTAGTCTAACTTATTTCGATTCCTCTTTTTTTACGGGGTTTACACATGCAAACAAGAACAAACTTTACACTATTTTTTATATATATATATTTTTTTTGTTCTAATAAATGAAAATAAAACTATTAATTAGGTAAAAGGTTTCCAATCCCTGAGGATGGCGGCCATTGCATCTGTGCGAGCGAGACACAAACTTTTAACGCGGGAGTGACAGAGACAGGTAATAACAGGTCAAAGGACGAAATTCTTCCTGCTCCGCGGCCGGACTTTAGTCGTAGAAACCTGAAATTTGGCATTAAGCTTCCATGCACTTTGTAGGGGATTACCAAGAGAGGATTTCCTATCTACGGGAACGGGAAGAAACGGGATTTGCGCGTACGAAGTCGCGAGCAAGAGCTAGTCCATTCCTAAAATAAATGTTGCTTAGTTTATTATTTGGAGGACATGACCGATTTTTATGTTTTTTTTTTTTGAGTATTCTCAGTAGGTCTGAGAATAGGTCGGAAGATAATTATATTTTATTTTATTTTATAAAACAACGTTTGCCCGGTAAGCTAGTCTATACTATCTATACTAATATTATAAAGCAGAAGAGTTTGTTTGTTTGTTTGTTTGGTTGAACGCGCTAATCTCAGGAACTACTGGTCCGATTTGAAAAATTATATAGGCTATATCATCACGCTAAGACAAATAGGAGCGGAGCAATAATGGAAAATGTGACGCAGACGAAGTTGCGCGGGTCAGCTAGTATAGTAGGTATAAAATTCTCTAGCTTTGTTAGAAAACTGTTGCGTGTCCGTGTAGTGTAATCTCAAAACATTTTATTCACACACTCAAAGTAATACTCGAACGATAAAACTCTGTATTTCGGAAAAGATTAACAAGCACAAACAAATTGGTATTTTTTTACGTATTTATTGACATTCTGTTCATACAATAGACAATTCCTTCATTACATTTAGTACCGAAGTGAAGAGCGTTCGATTTTTAAACTCAACTACAAAATTGAAACCTTACTTTTGTGTGCCAATTCTACTAATAGGCTTGTTTACTGAAAAAATCGATTTAGTCCGTCAGTTAAAATATTTGACCCGTATTTTTTCTTTTGTTACGGGAACCAAAATTGACGAAGTTACGACGCTTTTAAAATTCTCAATATGTCACTCTCCGGCATAGTTTGTAGCGGGTAGTGACGTCACGAGCCCCCAATCCCGAGTTTTGATGCGTTTTATCTTTGTCAATTATATTGATTGATTTACAAAAAGAACAAATCGTGTCCATTATTTTTCAATACTCTAACTGACGGACTAAATAGTTTTGCTATTTGTGGATGATGGAAACCAGCCTATTATTACATTCGCATTTTAATTGCTAACTATCAAAAATGTGTGAAAATTAAGGCTTTTTTAACAGTTTGCGATTGACATGCGAATGCGAAAGTTATTTAAATATTAGTAAAATTGGCCCTCTGGTTGTTGGCCTGGTTAATCTGACTCCAGTCTTGCCATGACGTACCGGGTTACTCAGTAATGGGTTACGGAAGTCAGCCGCTACACATAAAATATTGGTATCCAGCTGAATCCGGTTTTACTGGAATCCGACCCCGTTATAGTTGGGAAAAGGCTAGGCAGGCAGACTTATGGTTGTGAGAATCTAAGCTGGTCATAACTTACTTTAGTAAATAGAGAGAAAGAGAGAGAGAGTGGGTAGTTTTTCTTTCGCTTTAGCGAGAATGCGAACCTGTTTGACTATACCAAAACAAAATTTCCGTGTTACTGAAGCTACGTAGCTTCAGTAACACGGAAATTTTGTTTATGCAAGTGTTACTGAAGCTACGTAGTTGTGTTTATGTGTAGGCAAGTGCTGTACCTAAAGTACCTAAAGTTTTACGAGTAAACAATCTCTATTCTAAGAAAATCTACGTGCTAAACGCAAATGGCGGTTAGTATTGTCTCACCGCCATTTTTAATTCTAATTCGATCAACATTAATCATTTCATTACGGGTGCTTTCAAATTAAATTCATATCGTGTTTAGTGTTATTAGCATAGAGGGTAGTTAAATATCTGTCTATAGTACTACAATTTTCGTCCCGGGTAAAGGAAAAATTATCAAATTAAAAGAAAAGCTCATTCGATTCACGATTTTTCTCTCTAAAGTCAAGCTTTATATTGATAGAGTCGTCGTCCGAAAATCATTTTATCTTAACTTTCTCTAACAATTTTATAGGTTTATTTTATAAAATGTATGCTTATTGAGTTGTCGCCTGTGTCACGTGAGATGCATTCTAATATGAATCTTTGATAAATTATTGTGACGGTTTTAAGTATGAGTATAATAAATCTGCCCGACCGAATATCGTTTTCAGTGGTCAATCTGACCTACCATTCATGACGTGTTATATCTTCACAACCCTTGATTGACTGGTAGAGAAAGCCTAGAGCATTAAGTCCGCCTTTGTGCCTACGTAAATGAAGTTTAAATTACTAATCACTAAATATTATAAAACAAAGTCCTCCACCGCGTCTGTCTGTCTGTTCGCGATAAACTTAAAAACTGTTTTCACCAATGGGCAGAGTGGTTCTCGAGGAAGGTTTTAGTATATAATTTGTCAAGCGGCCGGCGAGTCGCGGTCATCAGTTAGTACTTAAAATAAATCATAACGGAGGCGAGTAACCAAGTACATAGGACAAGTAAGTGCATCAGTACACTCTAACAGCATTCGAACGGGGTGTGATCAGGCGCAGAACCAAAGGTTTGGAGGTGTTACACCACCAACTCCCAAATCTAAACACTGTGGTACCACTGAGATATTCGCAGCAGGACAACCCAAGTACGAGAACCCACGGTCGGCAATTGCTGTTGTCATTGTCGTTAGGTATAAAAGCAGGGGATGACAATGATCAAGCGACGATGGATGATGAACTAGTCAGATGAAGACTATTAGAGAAGTATGGAAGAAGATATGATGCGCCAAATATATAAGGACTGGCTGAGCTGACCCGCGCAACTTCGTCTGCGTCATATTTTTCACTAATGCTCTGCTTCTGTTTGTCGTAGCGTGAACTTATAGTATTCCTCAATAAATGGGCTATCCAACACTAAAATATTTTTTCTATTCGAACCAGTATTTGCAGAGTTAAAGCGTGTTTAACCAAACAAACGAAAAAACTGTTCAGCTTCTTAAAAACATTTAAAATAAATATAGTGAAAAATTATAATAATGATGATGGAGTTTTTGGGTAAAAACCGTTTCATAATTTTCCTGTTCATTGAAATGTCCCCAAAGTCATCTTAGGTAGGTAATTGTTTATTGTGAGCAATAAGTTGGACTATGCCCGGAAATTACCTGTGGAGAAACCAATAGGAAAATTCATGTCGCAATATCATCTCGTTGACAATCGCTGTCAGAAACTGGTGAAAATTAGAAAGTTCAATTAATGATGAGGAAATAAGAGATGTTTTTGACTGATGAAGATTGCGATTAGAATGAGAACGCCCCATAAAGTTAACCCCTCAGTTAGTCTTCTTTCAGTTTATTCATCGTAATAGGCTGAACGCACAGCCTGCAAAGGGATTTTAATATCTAGTTATCATGAATAAACCACTTTTACTTCATGACCAAACCCGGAACCGCTGCTTCATATCAGCCGTTTAATTGACTGCCTAGCCTTTTCCTTGAACGGCAAAGTTTAATCAGCGGCCCAAGTGACCTCCCAGCATTAAATTGAACAGCTGGGTAAATAACTTGGTTCAATATCATTTAACGTTATGGCTTAACATAAGAGCACGTTGTATATAGTGATAAATTATATAAATTTTGTAAATAGGTTAAACATAACATTTTTACACGTCAATCTTTTTTGTTCATTTTAAACTAGACAATGTCGGAATACCTAGTTAATAAGTTTACACATGTCTATCTACTGAGACACGTGAATCTATGATAAATTTTATTTATTTTGTAAGTAGGTTGTAAATAACACTTTTACACGCCAACCTTTTTTTGGTCATTTTAACTACATGAGGCCGTTTGTTGTTTTGGCCGATGTTTTCTAGCTGACTGCTCTAAGAAGAAACACCTAAACAAAGTCAGAGGTCAAAGTCTCCAATCAAAATCCAGTAAAAGTCCATACAATCGTACTGATCAAATAATATATGTAGAACTTGGATATTACGTTGGACTTTGCCCAAAACATCACCTGAGGAAAACCTCAACAACAACGTCATTTACTACTTACCTACTTAACAAGACCACTCCTGTAAAACAAACCGTTGATAAAATTCTCCAAAGTTATAAAACAGCTAGTTATTTAATACTTATATAAACGAACGTTATTTTACCTTCCGTCCTAATTTTCCTCATAATGTGGTTATTTGCCTTAGGCACCTACACAAAAGGTTACCCACATGCGTAAATAACTATAGGCTATCGGTATCAAGGAAACGAATGTAGCCGTTAGCATTAAAATATCTCCATTCATTATGTATAGTTGTTTTATTATAACCTGTTATCAGGATGCAAGCTCTCTAGCCCGAGCAGTAGTCAGTGTATCATCGGCGGTCGGCAAAGTTGCACGCGTTCGTAACAGCGCCATCTATCGCTGGCAATCGGAAAGTTTACGAACTAATTTTGTGATGTGTTTTTTTTTTTAATTTGAGTGATGTGCTGATGTTTCTGACTAGTGTTTTGTGAGTTGTCAATTTGGATTTGATTTTGTTTCGTTTGAAAAACTTTCTGGGAATGTTTTTTAAATGAGGACTTTGGGTAAGTGACTGGTTTTTATTTAAATATGATAAATATTTTAGAATTTCGTTATTAAAATCATAGGTAAACAAGATTTTATTTTGAATGATATATTCAGCTGACTGGAAGCCGACCCCAATATAGTTGGGAAAAGGCTGGGCAGATGATGATGATGATATTCAGCTACCACAAGAAGTATAAAATATTAGTTTGATTCCAACACTCGTGTAGGCAAAGCCATAATGGAAGAAAACAATCCTAATATTTTCTGTAAAGCACTCTCTAGATTATATTTTGGAATTACATGTTTAAAATAAAACATCTAGTGTTTTAAATTCCATTAGCCTAGCATGCATTGTTTATTTAATAGGAAAAAATCTAAATAAAGGAAAAATGTTATGATCAAGTTATTTAATTAGGTAGTACCTAATACCTAATTAAATAACTTGATCATAACATTTTTCCTTTGATTTGAAAAAAGGAAAAAATTCATAATTATCAGCCTATACGTTTTGTTTTACATCCCTTATATATAATGCAATATGCTATTATGCAAACATAGGTAATATGGCAGTTTAGTCAAAACCTCATTTTTTTGTTTCTCTTAAAAATCATATTTATATTCGTATAATAATAGAAGATGTAATTTATATCCTAAAGTATCTACAAAATATTATTGAACAAATAGACTCATAAATTCGCAAAATTATTTACCTACATACGTCTACGCGTATAAAATTGAAATAAATCACTGACCCGTCAACGCCCGTAAAACCCTATTTGCCCAAAGTTGTATTGTCTTGCATTTTTTTTTTTAATTTGCGGTCGCTGACCGAGTAAACAACAAAAGTTCTGTATAAAAATAAGAACATATACATCTACTTACCTAAATATGTAACACGAACAAGTGGCAAATTCGAACAATAAAAAAAAACCCGACTGCAAACTTTTTATAAACGAAAACGAATTTAAACTTACGCCTTATGCATGTCACCGGAAAATGGCTAACGCAGTAAGATTGTAAAATATCGCGTCAAATTGTAATTTTTTTTTTTTTCTAAATTAGACTCGGATGAATAGGAAACTATTGAACTTTTTCAGAAATTATAATCTTATCAAGATTTATTACAATCTTACGGAGTTTTGGTGACATATATATTTTTGTACCCTCCATTTATGTCTTTTATTTTGATACCCTGCTTGAAAGCTTTGGTTAAAAAAAATATTAATGACTAACAATTTAGCGCCAATAATCCGCCATTTACTTAAAAAAAAAACTATCTCAGGACACATGCATGGGTATCTGGAATGAATCTAACGATAATAAAAAAAATACAAACGTACAAAATACGCGCGAAAAACAACCCTTGGCAGTCGTGTAGAAATAGCTAGCAAAATGGAAACTGCACACGACACGACCCAATAGTACCTATGGGTTTTACAATACTCTAAAAATAAACTTTTTACTGAAAACAAACAGTTTGTTGTTTGTTTAGGTATTTACCTGTTACGAGGAAAAGCAGACTTATTTAAAACTAGCTTCTGCCAGCGGCTTCGCCCGCGTGATCCCTAGGGAACATGTTCCCGGGATTAAAAGTAGCTTATGTGCTATTCCAGACTATAATCTATCTTTGTTCTAAATTTCATTAAGATCCGTTATGCCGTTCTGGCGTGATTGAGTAACAAACAACCAAACCTTTCCCAATCATTTTTTTTTTTCGTTTTTTCTATTGATTGTAGCGTAATGAAAAGTATACTATAACCTGCTCAGGAGTATGAATAATAATTGTACCAAGTTTCGTTAACATCCGTCGAGTAGTTTTTGTTTCTATAACGGTTATACAGACAGACAGACAGACAGACAGACCGACAGACAGACAAAAATTTTACTGATTGCATTTTTGACGTCAGTATTGATCCCTAGTCACCCCCTGATAGTTATTTTGGAAATATATTTCATGTACAGAATTGACCTCTCTACAGATTTATTATAAGTATAGATAGATAGATAGATAGATGACTTACTAACGATAAACAAAAAAGCCGTGTTGTAATATAAAAATATATTACAATGAAGTTTATCAGGACCAAAACAATTACTTTTCCGGTTACAATTTGCCTCCTATTCTAAAATTGATATATTTTGTTTTATGCATTTGTACCTTGAACCTAAGACACTAGTTGAAACATAATAGACGTTAAGTGAACCAAGAAATGTGGATTTTAATAACTAAAAGAATTTCATTGAATACTAGCTATCCCCCGCGGCTTCGCTCCTTTTTTATGTATGGGAAATCATCAAATGACTTCTTCCGCTTTGGGCAAAGCAGAAGGGAGTGTCAGACTCTTACTGACTAAATCCCATCCGTGTTCTTCTTAGTGCCCTTTGCGTTCCAGGGCCGCGGTGACTCATTCGAACAAATGCCGCGACTCCGGCAGACGTCGGCCCTTTCGGGCCCCTCTGTGTTGCTGACTCTCTTTGAGGCGCACGTGGAACACTAACGCGCCGTCGACACGGCCTGTCGTCGCTTCTAGGTACCTAAACATACGATCACTAACCGATGACTCAGTTAAATAACATCCTATTTTATTATGTACCTACTAGTAAACCATATTACAGCGGTTCTAAAACGGCCACTTTAGCAGAATCATAAATTAAAATCATAATATTAACCACAGAACAATCTGTCAAACTTCATTTTCATCTTTATCGTAAAGCATTAGCTTTAAGATTGATTGGGAAAGTTTGACAGTGTCGGGTAGCGTGATGTGCTTTCTGATTCTGCTAAAGTGGTCTTTTGAGACCCGATGTAATTTTGTGAAATTCTGTATATTTCTGTTTGTGTCACGCCAACAAGACAGAGCGAATTTAGATGAAATTTGGCACATAGTTATAAAATGACCTGGAGGTCTACTCTAATTCAACGAAAAACGAAGTTTCGATTGAATTTTCGCATGTTTCCTACCACGGTTCTATTCGTTCCGAAGTTCAATACGAACGAAGATTATTTGACATTTAGTTTCTCTAAACCTACTCTAATTCATTTACGTTACGAACGAACATTTGAGTTTGACAGATGATTGTTCGGAATTTTAACCTCAAATTGACGAAACCAAAAGTGTTACCTTTTGATTTTCGTTAGTTATTCGTTTGTGTGGATTTTGTTATAAATGTATTTGAAATGGCTACAAAAATGCTTTTAATCGAGGCTGCTCTACCTGAAGAATGTTTAGAGCGTCGAAAGAACCGGCTTTGCATGTCGCCATCAACTTAATATTAGTGAAATTCCCGACTTAGAGTTTGTAGGAAATTACCGGCAATTATACCATCATAGAACGAACATGTGGTTTATTAAAAGGTTGATGGGACGTCTTTTTGCAATCGGGTACTGCATTACTGTCCAAAACAGCATGGGAAGTGTTAATAGCCTGCTGTGATTTACCTAAATTATGTATAAGGGGTGGTATTGATGTTTCCGAGTTGACATCTATGATGAACTCCCAAGCTGAAAGAAGCAGGCAGGTTCCCACTCAATCTGCTGCTTCTTGAGCTCGAGCTTTACAGGCAGGCCAAAGGGCAAGAGCTGTATTAGTGCAACTCTTAGAAGTAAATAGATAGGATGAAGGTAGAACCTTATCTATCTATTCCTTTCTAAAAGTAGTGATATATCTATCTTTAGTAGGTAACATATGTAAGACTTCAATTAAAAGAATAAAATTTACTTTTAATAATGTTTTAATCAAATAGACAACAAATAATGTAAAGTAACAAACAGCCCGTGATGCCTGCGAGCTCGGTGTTGCTGACTGTTTCTCTTTCTACACACTCCTCTTTATAGTGATATAACCCTGCTTCTGATATCACAGACAGCAGCTGAATGTCTCCCTCTGGTAGGTGTGGGTTGTGAGGCTGCAAAAAAACATTCCAATTGAAACGGGTAATTACAAGTTAACAAAAAATGCCTAACACTATGTTTAAAGTAAATATAGAAATAACAGTAAAGATTACTGTTTGTTGTTCCTTTTAAATAAAATAAAATTATGACATGAGTGAAAATAGCTTTTTTTTTCTGGTACCTATTACATTTTATCACACAAGATAGATACAATTTACTAGCTTCCCTCATTTCTCTGCAGTTAACAATTGCAAATTATTGTTTTTCTGTAATATACCTAAATTAATGGATCATCTCCAGTTGCTCAAGCTGACTTTCGAGAACCAGCAGCTTGGCTATTTGTTTTCTATCAACCCATACCTGCAAAATATAAAAACGTGAGATTTTCATGTCACTATATTATTATGTCATAAATTAATAAAACATTAGGTACCTTTTGCTACTGCTGAATTGTTTTTGTTCAACCGCTCATAGAATCCCACAGCCCTATTGCTCTTCCGTTGTCGAGTGATTCGGGAGTAGCCGGACCCGTATGCGGAGCCATTGAACACTGAAAAGATGTTCACCTCAGTAAATCGATGAAAAGCGATAGTATTCATAACGAAAAAATAAATAATTATGTTATGTAAGTTACTTACGTACAAAGTTTATCAATCCAAAACAAAAATTCCTGGAGACCTAAAATGCAGACTGCAACAAAGTACGGCTTGAAACTTTCTGACGGAATGTGTATCGCTATTGCGAAGTATGTAAAAAAGCACTTGAAAACATGATTTATTATCACAATACAAACTTCACAATTTAATATTTTAAAGGAATTCAAACAAAAAATCTTGTAAGTTGACAAGTTATGATTAAATTGCGTATGAATATACAGATAATTTTGGTAGTCATAAGTTACCACCCATCGTGGGCATGAAATAGTAGTTTTCAATTTAGTTGGTTAACAATAACCGTGAAAGGGTGTTTTATAGTGTATCGGTGAATTTCGTAGGAAATTTTAAAAAAATCTGTATATTTATCTTTATAAGGAAATTTAGATGTAAGGTTTTTGAATTGTGAAAAATTACGTAGTTTGAAAATGTGATTTTTTGTTTTAAGTGATAGCGTTTTGGAATTGGTGTTAAAATAAAGGTCTTGACCCAAAACCACTTTGACAAAAAGAATTGAGTTGATAGGACTTATATTTTTCGAGATATTTCCAAAAATGAATAGTGAAAATTTGTTAAGGTACAAAATTAGAAGTCTTAGTTCTAGAAACTATTTGTACGAGTATTTTAAGGATATCGAAATAATTTGTGTTTCATATTGTTAAGCAAGGTTTAAGGAATCTAAATATATATATATATTGTAAGGGTTTTTATATAAAAAAAAAACAATAAATAAAGGCTCCAAAGGTTTCGGCTCAAATTACACGCGAATCGAGTCCAAAAATCACGGTTCTCAATAAGGTAACGACAGGCAGTATATTGTAAACAGAGCCGAATTTCGGCTCAATCGCAGTCGCAGCACAGCCGTCGAAGAGGCAACACTACGGGAAGAAAATAGGAGCCGAAACCTGCGGGTCAAGATTCCCCGTGAAGAGTTGTTTTATTGCCTCCCCGGCTCTTCGTCTCCGTCTCCCGAGGTCCCTAACAGTAGTCGAAAAACGTTACGCATTCAGGGGTGCGTGGTGATGGTGACGTTACGGCGCAAGGTAGTACAAGGGGCGTACGTCAAATTACGTGGGAGATTGTCCCAGGACGACAGCGCGAGCATTGGACGTGCTCCTGCCGTCCGAGCGCAAGGTAGTACAAGGGGCGTACGTCAAATTACGTGGGAGATTGTCCCAGGACGACAGTGCGAGCATTGGACGTGCTCCTGCCGTCCGAAACATTAATTGTGTTTTGTTAATTTAATACCTATTTGTGCCCGCTTCGTTGGTTTATATACCTAATTATAGCCTATGTATGACACACACACATAACATGGCTTTCTTTCTGGAGGATCTGGAAAAAGATGAGGATTGTGAACAGTGAAATGCTTTATTTATTGAAGAGAATGATAATAAAAAATATACACCACTTTAACTGTGGGCTCGATTCCATGACGCCTTGCCTTTGGAGGTAATAAAGGCACTATTTCCTGACACAACTCCTCAAATAATTGCCGACTGAGTCTTTAATTTCCTACAAACTCTACGTCGGGAATTTCTCTAATATTGAGTTGATTGCGCAAGCGACGCCGGTTCCTTCTACGCTCCAAACGTTCTTCACGTACAGCAGCCTCGATTAAGAGCGGTCTCGTAGCCATTTCAAGCAAATTTATCACAAAATCCACACAAACGAATAACTAACGAAAATCAAAAGGTAACACTTTTGGTTTCGTCAATTTGAGGTTAAAATTCCGAACAATCATCTGTCAAACTCAAATGTTCGTTCGTAACGTAAATGAATTAGAGTAGGTTTAGAGAAACTAAATGTCAAATAATCTTCGTTCGTATTGAACTTCGGAACGAATAGAACCGTGGTAGGAAACATGCGAAAATTCAATCGAAACTTCGTTTTTCGTTGAATTAGAGTAGACCTCCTGGATTAGTAGACAGATAAAAAAATATACGATTTGTTGTTTCTTTTTTGGCAAAATTGTCACCAAACCTTTCTTCTATACCTACTAATACTTTAAACTGAAGAGTTTTTTTTAATTGGTTGAACGCGCTAGTCTCAGGAACTCCTGGTTCGAAAAAATCCTTTATTGTTGTATGCTACTTTATTTTTTTATATTAATTAATTTAAGTCGTTTATCGAAGCAAGAGTTGGCTGAGATGAGTACTTGTAATTTCTACAAAAAGTTAAAGTACAGTAGTACTTTCATTGCTAGATATCTAGAGCACAATAATAAGAACCGACACAATAGCTTGACTTGACATACAAACCTCACGGAAGTTCCCCAAGGGTTTCCCTAAAACCACTCACAGTCACTGTGTACTTACTTAGTGTCAATAAACTCTGCGAATACATAGCAATACTATGACCAGCTTGCGCAAAACAGAGTTATATTTTAACTCAGAGTTATGGGTTACACAGTGCGAGCTACTGAGTACACAGTAGACAGATACTTGGATTGTCTTCACAGTTATAGTATCTGTCCAGAATTTTCCGAGGCATAGCACACAAATACAGGTTCCGCAATAGGCTAGATTCCATCATCCACAAATTGCAAAACTATTTAGTCCGTCATTTAGAGTATTGAAAAATAATGGACACGTTTTTTTTTCAAAAAATACTTTATGTTACTTATCTGATGGATAACTAACCGACACTTATAATACTATAATACTTTATAATACTACAATACTTAATAAATCTGCCAGATATCGCTATCCGACACCTGTGAAACCAGAAGTTTTAGTTCATCTGCCAGATAAGTTCCTAATAGGCTTACCGACACTTTATCCGTAACCGGTGAAACTGGCCCTTAACTTCATAAATTTTTGACAGATTGCGATTGAGATGCGAATGTGAACATAAGTAGGATAGGCACTCAGATCGGAGGCATAAGTCCGAGTTTTATACGCACGTACTCGAGCACATTAATAATTTTAACGTCAATAATTATGCCAATTTGTAATAAAAAATGTGGTCTACCGTTAATGTAATCCAGTTCTATAACAAATCCACGTAACGATTAACTCAACACCATGATCGTCCGATTGAGTACGAATAAAAACTCGCTCGTTCTCCCAAGGATTAGTTACTACAATAAACTAAACACCAATGATAAATAAGTACGAGTCTACACACGGTCTTCAAATCTACACTCTATAATAAAAACTTGGATGGTTCTAAAAGCCCACGTAATCGTAGTATACATGAAGATGCTATAGTAGGTATTATCCACATTGTAGCGAGTCAGTTTGAATTATTTACACATTGTTTACGATGAGTCTTTTTCATCGCTTACTAGTTGGTATGATGCATACAAAATACATAAATGCAGTCATCCGAGAAAAAACATTATTTTTTTGTTGAACAAATAATAATAAATCGCATTTAGGTACGGTGTTTTGTCAGAAATGGTAAGTATGATCGATTTAGTTCGACTTTCTTATATCTATGGTTCCGGCTATATAGGTATATTGAGGTAGTCATCTGCGGTTATAAAAGGGCCACTTTAGCAGAATCAGAAAGCAAATCACGCTACCCGTGACTGTCAAATTTTGCCAATCAACCTTGAACCTAATGCATTAACTGTAAAGATGAAAATTAAATTTAACATATTTGTTGTGTGATCGGGACACTTGAGCAATGCCTTCCGCATTCAGATTTATTTACTTGTCACCATCAACATTCACTTCTGTGACTGGTATTCCCCCCTTTTCCCACCTGCGAGCGTGTCTACTCTAAGGACACATAATCTCGAATAGACTTTTTTTTTTAGGTTGGGAAATCAAATGACTTCCCCCGCTCTGGGCGGAGCGGGAAAGAGTGTCAGACTCTTACTGACTAAAACCCATCCATGTTCCTTCAGTGCCCTTTGTGTTCTGGAGCCACGGTATCTCTTTCGAATAGTCCCGCGACTCCGGCAGGCGTCGGCCCTTTCGGGCCCCTCTGATAGACTTGAACTAGCTATTACGGTTAGCTGTTACGGTTATTGCTGAAAACCAGCGCTGTTGATTGTTGGACTTGTCGCGGCATATGCTGAGCAATGACCGATTCTCGCTCGGATGCGACGCACAATTTTAACTCATTCTTTGTTTATTTTGTTTTAACTTTTAATGTTATGTTGTCACTTGTCAATTTGTCGGTGCCGGACGTCACGCCATAGACAAATTTTGAATTGTGTTCTGTTTTTTCTGTGTTGTGACCAGAGATAATATACTGGTCCTGACATAGTGTCAATAGGCTTTGTTTGCCACATAAAAATATAAAATAGAATAGGTTGTATTTAGTTTGTAATTTGTTTTTAATTTTTTATTTTGTGATTGTGCGTCATTTCTGGCGAAATAAATGTATTTCTTTCTGTTTTCTTTTTGTGTGATTATTATTATGATTCTAATATGGATTCTCCTAAAGTGGCCCTTTTAGCCGCCCTGGTCACTCCAACTTATTTAGGAGTCAAATTACAGTCCAACCAGATTCATCTGAATGACAGTATTCTACCTGTTTACGAGCTGATCAGCGCAACCAATGAGTAAAAAAAACTTTTTACAAAAAAATACTACCGACTTCTAAAAAAAAACACTACAAAGTAAAAAATAACTTTAATTTCGGAAGTCGGTGTTTTTGTTAGTTTCTTCGTATTTTGACTCCGACTTCCGAAATTAAAGTTATTTTTTACTTTGTAGTGTTTTTTTTTTAGAAGTCGGTTGTATTTTTTTGTAAAAAGTTTTTTATTTTTCACTTTTTAGTGGTGCCCCACACCTAACAACACCACCACAAAAATCGCAGAAAAGCAAAATACGCAATTTCGATTATCAAAGAATCATCTAAATAGTCAAATTCCAGCTTTTTCGATTTAAAATCCAAAGTTCGTAACCGATTTTGATATGATTTAAATGGGACCAATCTGCAAGATTATCCTTCTTCAGATAAAACAAAAAAATTTCAAATCGGTTCATAATTGTCGGAGTTATGAGGTAACAAACATAAAAAAAAAAAACATACAACCGAATTGATAACCTCCTCCTTTTTGGGAAGTCGGTAAAAAACACAAAATACTGTCGATGTTTGATAGTTGTTAAGTTTTTAAGTTACTAACATCTTTGTATCGGTGTATTAACACAGTTGGTAAGTTTTAATGATACTAACAATGTTGTATAAATATGGAATTTATTTCTGAAATAAATAGATGATTCATTTATTTTATTTTTATTAAATAAGCAATAATATTCGTATTAATCTGTCACAACTTAATTAACATTTTAATGGAGAAAAGTTTCTTTTTTTGGTTTAACGCGTTCATCTCAGAAATTACTAATTCGAATTGAAAAACTATTTTAGTGTTGGATAGTTCATTTATCAAGGAAGACTATGTAACATACGATACGACCAACATTAGCGGAGCATTAATGAAGAATGTTGCAAAAATGGGGAAAATTTCCCTCTTAGGTATGTGACGCAGATGAAGTTGCGCGGTTCAGCTAGTACTATAAAAATGCAATTTAGGTAGATTTAGTACCTCCATCGAGCTAAAATGATTTTGAGTTTTTTAATATCATTTTTTTCCAAACTGAATAGTTTGCGAGAGAGACACTTCCAATGTGGGAAAATGTGTGTACCCCCCCCCCCTCCTGTAACTTCTAAAATAAGAGAATGTAAACTACCAGTGAAAATTGGTTTGAACGAGATCTGGTAAGTAGTTTTTATTTAATACGTCCTAAATCGTAAACCGTAACTTTTGCTTATAATATAATACCTACAGGTTACAGGTTTATACGGAACCCTCGGAGCGCGAGTCCGACTCGCTCTTAGCCGGTTTTTTTATGAATACGAAATCATCAAATGACCCTCCCGCCTTGGGTAAAGCAGAAGGGAGTGTTAGACTCTTACTGACTAAAACCCATCCGTATTCCTCCTAATGCCCTTCGCGTTCCAGGGCAGCGGTGACTCTTTCGAACAAATTTCGCAACCCTGGCAGGGGCGTATGATCCATTGGAATAATGTTCGACAATCACGCGGGCAAAGCCGATGACTTCAAATAGATATAGTGTAAAAAATCGTCATAAAAATTTGCAATCATTCATCTACTTATAACAATCTCATTAACTATACTTTATATGCAACTGCTCAAGACAGATGACCTTAACTGGGTATTTACGGCTTGTATACTATCAATAAAATCTGATTGTCTCGCAGTCAAGAATTCCAACGACGCAACGTTTCTTGGATTTTACTGTTTGTAAAACTAGTTATAATGAAGGGATTTTTGCTTGACGACCATGCTTTTTATACTTATGCATGTTTTCCGGGTTTTAGCCTGGTAGGTATGTCCTACTATTATGAATTCGAAAGTTTGGACGACAAGCCAGAACTAGGTGGTGGCTAAATAACATAACAGCCGCATAGGTCGATCTTTAAGGTTAAGCAACACTTGCCAAGGTTGGTCTTTGGATGGGTGACCATCTAAACATATCGAGTGTCCTCTTTGCCTCGGAAAGCACGTTAAGCTGTTGGTCCCGGCAGTCATTTATAGATATTTGGCAGTCGTTACGGATTGTCAGAAGCAAGTAAATCTGACTCCAGTCTTGACAAGAAGTACCGTGTTACCCAGTTAATAGGTTGTGGAGGTCTGGTAGGCAGCCGTTCCAGGTGTAACACTGGTATTGAGCTGAATCCGGTTTGACTGGAAACCGACCCCAATATAGTTGGAAAAGGGCTAGGCAGATGATGGATGACACTCCAGAACGGCTGAAAGGATCTGGATAAAATTTGGCACAGAGATAGAGTATATATATAGAAGCTTTTTTTTCTTTTCTGATGTTTTTGCTCATGAGTCTAGTCTTGGTTAGAGATGACAGACAAAGTCTACGATGGAGCGACCTTACCCAGAAGGAGTTCACTGTAACTTTGAAAAGATTAGGATTGTAAGCGTTTGGAAACACAGACGAAGGCAGAAAGTTTCATTCTTTTGCTGTGCAAATTATAAAAGACGTTTGGAAACGCTTAGTGCGAATTGGTGGAATAGCAACAAGCAACAAGGTAAAGTAGTTTTACATATTTTGTGTACAATTAGGTACGGCCTTGACGTACTTCCTCGATGGACGCATATTTTTTCGCATCTGTTTCCCATTATTCAGTTGATTTTGTGACTCATGGCGTCGTGGGAGTTTACCTTATTTAACCTTATACATAACATCGCCATATGATATATATTTAAATACTGACTGGTTTAAATTAGCAGATTCTTTCTTCAGATAGATTTGAATTCAGAAACCGCTGATCAGTTTTTTAATTAAACATTTGAATGTGTAAGTTTCACTTAAATAAATAGTGCATTTTTGTGAAATAATTCATCTAGAACTTCTTTTATGTGATTGTTTTTGTTTACTATGACAAGGTCTTCATTATTTGGATCAGTATACCGATCATCATCATTATGCCTTTATCCCATGTTACTTGGAGTCGGCGCAACACGTTTTTTCTTCCATTTCCTCCTTTTAGTATATAGTGTGTGTCGAATGAGTTTAGTTTTTAGGTTGTATGTGTTACCCATATTTTATATTTTTGTTTGTAACAATACTTTGCATAACTATGTATAAATGCAAGTTCTTCTAACGCAACAGACAGATGTGTTGCTGGGGAGTTTGTTGGCCACTTCTTCTTCCCAGCTAAAACACTAGGAAGTGGTGACGGGCGGGTTTTTGGGGGACTGTCATCTTGTAAACGTTGATGTTCAAAAAGTGCTGGCACTCAGCCTAATTTAAATAAATTACTTTTGACTTTTGAGTATAGTTTATTATCTTAATAGTATTAACATGCGTTTCATTCCTCCTCTTCACATGACCATACCAACAAGTTCAACCAGTCTACCAATATCTACCTAAAAGAAACGAACTAGGAAGCTAATTCAAACTGAACTACTCAATGATATATAAAACTATAGATACGTTGTCCGCACTCTAAAATTACAACATGAAATGAAGCCAATTGGCCACATCGCGCTTAGTTACGCACCAACCTGTCGCGCGACACTACGTTTGTTTTGATGTCAATTTGACTATTACTTATCCTGTGACGTAACTGAAGATGTATATTTATCTCCCTCTAGCAACAGGCATCCCGCCGTACGGTGACATATTTTCTTTCCCTTTCTTCATGCGTATTAGTAGCTATCTAGTATTTTCGCCGTTTTTAAGCGCCGCGATGTAGGTTTATGACGTGTCTATATATATTACGTCATTGGAACTACTAGGGTTAATTAAATGAAATTTATTTATTTAGGGACAACAAACAGCCGTGAATTTATAAGTAAACTTAGGTTAGAACTTAATAATAAGGGTATCAATTAAAATCTGTCCTAAATAAACCTAGCTACGAGCTATATGGGTGGTATAAATAAAGCGCAAAAAGTAGTTTAGAATAGCTATTGACACCCGTTAATGATGCAAGTATCTATTCTTAAAACCCGGTTTCAATGATTTATGAGAATGTCAATTAGTATGAGACAGCCACTTTAACTGCAGATAATAAGCACCATAATGCCTTGCACGTACCTTTTACGTATGTAGGTAGGTTGTATATTTATGTGTAACTATGCAATGATTCCGCTACACAAATAAATAATAGGTAGGTAAGTGCTTCCAGAACGAGTCGATAGCAATCCTTCGTTTGGGGAAGCCCCATTGCTATTTATGCTACTATTACTAAGTAGCATTTATAATAAAAATTATAAGTATTTTTTAGGGTTCCGTACCCAAAGGGTAAACCGGGAATCTATTACTAAGACCCCGCTGTTCGTCCGTCTGTCACCAGGCTGTATCTCATGAAGCGTGATAGTTAGACAGTTGGAACTTTTCACAGATGATGTATTTCGGTTGCCGCTATAACAACAAATACTAAAAAACAGAATAATAAATATTTAAGGGGGCTGCCATACAACATACATGATTTTTTTTTATAGATAAAGGTATTAAAGGAACCCTTCGTTCATGAGTCCAACTCGCACTTGGCCGGTTTTTTTTTATAAACCACAGCGCTCTATACAAGCATTGCACTTATTTAGAGTCAGAATCAACAGTGGTGTCAACCGGAAAAACGCCAAGCCAATGAAGCTTGACGAGACCCGAAAAAGCAATTCAACTGTGTTTGCCGTTTTTCCAAGGCAAAGCAAGGCCAACATTCAAGGGAAATTTACAACTGAAGCCCACTTTTTAGGCACCACGGTATACTTAAGTCATAAGTCATTTATTAATTTGTTAACAAATACAGAAAATAGTTGTTACAAAATGATAACCTCCTCCTTTTTGGGAAGGCGGTTAAAAAATACAGGTGCGCTATGTTATGCCAGATGGCGTACAAATATGAATACACAAATGTCATCATAATTACACACATTAATTTTTAATACAGTATTCCAATGACGTATTATATACCTATAGACACGTCATAAACCTACATCGCGGCGCTTAAAAACGGCGAAAATACTAGATAGCTACTAATACGCATGAAGAAAGGGAAAGAAAATATGTCACCATACGGCGGGATGCCTGTTGCTAGAGGGAGATAAATAAACGTCTTCACGTACGTCACAGGATAAGTAATAGTCAAATTTACATCAAAACAAACGTAGTTTCGCGCGACAGGTTGGTGCGTAACTAAGAGCGATGTGGCCAATTGGCTTCATTTCATGTTGTCATTTTAGAGTGGGGACAACGTATCTATAGTTTTATATATCATTGCAGTAGTCATTGATTTAAAAAATAACTCATAAATTTTAGGGGTCCTACAAAATGCGAGTAGGAAATCATTACTTTGACGCAAACCAACATCATAATCACCATTTCTACTCTCCGACCGATATAAGTCAAAATGGCGTCCAAAACATTATCTGTTACAACATTGCAGGTATTACAGTGTAAATCAATGCATGTCTCAAACCCAGAAGTGTACACTACCTGTCTATAGATACCTACTACCGGTACTTGCGACTATCGACCTTGAGTAATGACTCACTTGACTAATTATGTTTGTAGTAGTACTTGTAGATATGACTTGTAGGTACAATGCGTTTCAAATAGGAACGTCAATGACCTCTATTTGTCAAATGACTCTTGAAAAGTACGGTTTGCGTAGAAAACTTCGTTTTGTATGAAAAACGGTTAGACGATGATTTAAAAAAAATTCTAACCTTACAATTGGTTTAAATAGTTTTTTTTTTTAAACGTTGCCCCACACTAGGAATTTCTCCTATATCGTGGGTGCGTTTACAAACATACAAAGTCACATATACAAATAGCCAGACCCGGAACAACTATCTATAGGCCATACAAATATTTGTTCTGTGCGGGAATCGAACTCACGACACGCGACACAGCAGTCGATCGCTCAACCACTGCGCGAACCGTGCCGTCAGTAGGTTTCTTTTTTAAAAGTGAGAAATCCTATACTGATAAACATATCTGCAGGTCTAAAATAGCCACTTTAGCAGAATCATTTTAGAAACATAATATTATCCACACAACAATCTCTCAAATTTCATTTTCATCTTAATCGCTAATGCATTAGATTCAAGGTTGATTGGAAAAATTTGACAGTGACAGCTACCCGTCACTGTAAAATTTTGTGATGATGGCCTTTTTATACCCCTTTTTTAATTCAAATTCCCCATAGAGAATGACGAATACGCCAACTAAACAGGTGATTATTGTGTATGATAATGTCTAACTCATTATACACTATGACAATTTCTACCTTTTTACTACACTTTCATAATGTCTAACCTCGACAGTATGGATGAGTTAGAGAAGCTGAGAATAGAAATGCCAGTAACATGCACTTTGATTTATAACCAGAGAACTGTCAAAGTTCATGACGCTGATATAATAATTATGAACCCGCAGACGTCGACTATCCACAAGGATGTTTCCTGGAAAATTAAGTTACGATTCTATTTAGTCAAATAGGTTATAAATAAAGAACTGGACTCGTATTTTTTTGCGTTATCTCAAATATAAAACACAAATGTTCAGGTTCAAAGATCAAGAATAGGATTTGTTACGTCTGCGCACGCCGCAATTGCGGCGATAAGTGCCCGCCCTCTTTGAGGAGTGGCTAGAGCGGTGCCACGGCGTCCACGCAGGTACCTTCCGGTGAGTACCCGGACGTGGTTGTTTCTGGAGATAACTGTTTCGGATTCGGCGGGAGGACACGCCTGGGTGTCTACACTGTGAGGATCGCCCGGAGGACACGGTGGAGCACTAGGAGGAACACGGATGGCCCATAAACCCATAAGAAATATAAGTCCAAAATTTTCCGATTTATTGGCGAAGGTTTTATTATGCCAAGTTTGCTCACTGGTTACTACCATTACCCTATTACTGACCCCAAGTTTCTTATATTGTAAGGTAATCTCTACAGTACCTAAGCAGTGAAATCTTAGATTAACTAACTCAGTACAAATCTATATGACATTGAAAACAATCGCATGTACGTAAAGCCATACGCTCATAAACCGGGCTTATCCATTGGAGCGCCAGAATGATGAGTTAACAAAACATCAACCAACAGAATAATTATGGCAATAAATTCTGTTAAAACCATAAATGACGCAAATATTGTGGAATTTGCGGTAATTTTAGACTTCACTGGCTGTTAGACTTTACCCTTTTCATAGAAAAGTGCCTTATATGCTAGCAAACGTAGTTCTTTTTTTATTTGAGATGGGTTTGTACTTGACTCTAGTCTTGGTCAGAGATGACAGAGACAAAGTCTACAATGGAGCGGGCTAACCCAGAAGGAGAAAGAAAGAAAGAAAATACGTTTATTTCGCCAGAAATGACGCGCAAACACAAAATAAAATCAAATTATAAACTAAAAAAACCTTTTCTATTCCATATTCTTATTATTATTTTTTTGTTTTCTTTCTCGGGTCTCTGGAGACCCGGTCCTTTGGTAGGCGTACGAGGGGCCGAAACCAACTCGCAGAGGCCCCGTTAGAAATTTCAAATGTAATGGGGCAAAAACCGGCGATTATCCCTGTATGCACTGTGAAAGTATTCCCAAGGACAATCCCCGGTTTGAGCAAGAATATTGCAGAATATGGAAAAAAAAAAGATGAAACGCTATGGGTTTGGGCGGTTTAGTGGACTGATAATCGTTTATTATAGAACTATTGGCCCCTGCCTGACCACTAACAATATACACGGCTTTTAAATGGCAGGGGGTGACTTGCACACTCAATGAATGGGCCCCCGAAAACGGTCGCTAGCACAAAGTGACGTAGCGCCAAGGAGGCAACATAGCCTGAGGTGCTAGAGGAGTGGAGAGGTATACCATGGCTATCAGGACAATCCCGGAAGTGCGGTCAAGATCCCTACCAGCATCTTACTGGATTATACATCCTTCTCCCGAGCACGTGTGCTCTAGCGAATCTCCACTCAGACCGGCCAATTAAGGCAAGAGAGAGGTGGGAGCTCTGTTCCTCGTCAGTATTCACTCTGGCCAGCCAATAAAGGCAAGCCGTAGATGAGGAACAAGACTTCTCCCGGGAGATAAGGTTCGTGGGGTCGCTACTGCCCAACAGTTCACCACAAAACTGCCTTGCGGATTGTATCTCTCTTTGTCTGGCCCCTCACCCTAGGTATGACCTAAGGTTCATCGGGACGCGCAAGCCCCACCACGACGTCAACGTAGAGATACTGCGGTAGGGTTTATTATTATTATTATTATATACTTTATTGTACACCTCATAACAAGTACCTACAGGAAAAACGTTTATAAAAAACAAGTGTACAATGGGCGGTCTTATC
Source organism: Ceramica pisi (assembly GCA_963859965.1). Lineage (NCBI taxonomy): Eukaryota > Metazoa > Arthropoda > Insecta > Lepidoptera > Noctuidae > Ceramica > Ceramica pisi. The sequence continues at coordinate 6,270,265 of OY982530.1, forward strand.
GCACAGGGCAATCTCTTACAGACAACCTTAGGATGGATTGAACGAAAGAAGTTAGATTTAGGGCGGTCAGTGTACAAACATCATAAATAATATTAATTAGACTTAATAATATAAAATAAAACATACAATAAAACAATATACTAATAAATATCAAATAAATAATTGGGTTGACACTATGGCAGTACCAGGCATAACACCTCTGTTATGCCAAAGGAGCCTGTTCACTCTAACTTTGAAGAGATAAGGGTTGTAATTTTTTACTCCTTTTTAACCGACTTCCCAAAAAGGAGGAGGTTATCAATTCGGTTGTATGTTTTTTATGTTTGTTACCTCATAACTCCGACAATTAAGAACCGATTTGAAAAATTTTTATTTTATCTGAATGATATGATGATGGTTTTATGTTATCCAAGTAATCGAAATTGCGTATTTTGCTTTTCTGCGATTTTGCAGTGGTGTTGTTAGGTGTGGGGTACCACTAAAAAGTGAAAAATAAAAAACTTTTTACAAAAAAATACAACCGACTTCCGTCGGTGTCAAAATACGAAGAAACTAACAAAAACACCAACTTCCGAAATTAAAGTTATTTTTTACTTTGTAGTTTTTTTTTTGGAAGTCGGTTGTATTTTTTTGTAAAAAGTTTTTTTCCCTGGTTCAGTGGAGACACATTCGATCAATTCTAATTAGTGGGCTACGTCCCACGGCTGGGCAAACGCCTCTCGCTTGTTTTTACTCGCACGTCTGTCCTCTGTTTTTGTAGGCCAGTTCAATTAGAGTCAAGTTCGTCCATCCACTTTCGACCTGGTATGCTGCGATGTCGCCTAGCATCTGCAGCAATAGGGAATATGCATGAAAAAATTATTTACTATCTAAAAATGTACAAAATTATAATACTAACAGTGAAAATCGAATCCAAATTACTAGAAAAACAAACGAGATATCATTATTTTGAACAAATATATTATCTGTCCCTCTCGCGAAAACGCTGTTATGTATGGCTGTATATTATGTTGTCATGTGTGTCATGGACTCTGACGTCAAAGTTCATATTTGACTTCTCTTTCTAATTGTAAGCTTTGACGCTTCATAACTTCATCAGTTATCACTGATGAAGGTATTTATAAAACAAAATCCTGATTTCGGTCGGTTCGATTGGTTTTATAGAGCTAATAAGTATTTCATTTTGCAAATAAAAAAAATGCATGCATATTCCCTATTGGGTCCCTTTTAGGTCCCAATCAGTACTTCTTTTAACCCAATTCTCCATCTGACATGCGGCAGACATTTCCAGCTCAAACCTTCAATGAAGACACATTCAGTAGGTTACTATTCATCAGAAATAACAAGGGCATGGCCAGACGTAGCCAGCGTGTCACTATAGTGAGACAACTTTAATTAGGGCACACCGGACGCAGTGTCACTCACTCCAGTGTATCGGGTCAATTAACTTGTGCTAAGCTGCTTTTTAGATAAACGCGTGCCTTTCACGGACGGGTGGCGGTGAAAGTGAACGTTCTATAGTTTGGGACCGGTTTTTGATAGGATGTCGTGGTATATTGTTGGTGTTATGTGACTGTTGGAGAATTTTACGAGGTTTTAGGAGTTTCAATGTTCAACCTTGGCAAGATTGAACACTCTTGGCCCAACAATTGGGGATGGTTTTTGGGAATTCTATCTAATACAGCTTTTGTCGGGGTATGATGGGGAGGCTATTTTTTTGCGATTTTTTTGGGTTAAGAATGTCTTTTAATCAATAGTTTTTTTTTCGTGTGCGTGCCCAAATAAATATTTTTCTTTCTTTCTTACTGCTTATCGTAGGTACTAAAAGTAAAAATCCAAAAAATTTGGATAGACTTCTATCCAAATTTTTTGGATTTTTACATTTGACACATAAATAGATTATTATTGGAATAGCACATAGGGTGTTTACTCTTTGCTATTCATCACGGGAGTATGTATATTCCCTTGGGATAATCTTTGACTTTCACGCGCAAATCCATTGGCAGAAGCGATGTGTAGGTACATAACAAATATGAAGTGTCTTGTTTTACAGATTACGGTAAAGTCCCCAACTATGCCAAATCTTGAGCCTCGAGGTGAAGTTGAACAGTCGATCTATCGATATAGTTAATGGATTGTACAGTTAAAATGTTCATTTTGGCCTACTTTAATTTGTTCCGGCTATGTTCTATAGAAAAACACATATTTAAATGATAAAATCAACAGATAGATTCTTTCTTACTAATTGATACGAGAATGTGTTACACTAATAAATGACACAATTAAAATGTCGATTTACATTTCAATGTTTTATTCTTTTGTAGTTTCATATTGTCGAAACACAAAAGGCCCTTGAATCAGTCGGTTTTATTCAGACTGACTTTAATTTCATAGATCATTGGATTGTTATGCCTTTATTCCATTTTGACTACCCTATTCCATATTGGGTTACTCGTTAGGTACTTTGCTACATGGAAATATTATTGTATTCATTCACATATTTAACATGAAACTAGATTTTTATGTCTACTAAACAAAATAGAATTCCAAATTTGGTTATTTCATTCTATTTTTTTAAGGGATGATGACGAAAATTAACAACTTTGCTTTGAAATAAACTCTGTCAGGAGCAGCTGATTTTTATTTGAGATGGGTTCGCTTTTGACTCTAGTCTTGTTCAGAGATGACAGAGACAAAGTCGACGATGTAGCCTGTTCACTCTAACTTCGAAAAGATTAGAGTTGTAAGCGTTCGGAAACACAGACGCAGGCAGAGAGTTTCACTTCTTTGCTGTGCGCATTATGATAGACGCTTGGAAACACTTAGTGCGAATTGGTAGAGTAGCAACAAGGTAGGGACGGTAATTTTTCTAGTAAAATTGGTACATTCTGAGTCACGTGACTGAGGGTGAAATTTAACTTAAAATCGCCTTAAAATCATTGTCAATCTCTCAAGATTGCCAATTAATTTTAAAATCATCCTCAACACATTGAAAATACTCATCAATAGCCCAGGTCAATCACCTCCCCTACCTATTTCCTTCTTACATAAGTATTGCATTTAACCCATTTAAAGTTGCGGAGATGACAGTCCCTGACGCGCTGCGTTGTGTATTACTTACAAACTAGAGGTGGGAAAGTGTTTTCATTATATGTTTCTACAGTGACAAAGGTAATTGGTTTCAGGTCTGCCACTGTTTTAGTCTTGCTTATACTTTGTGGTTTAGTATTCTAGGATCGCCTATTTTATTTCTTTACATTAAAATAGGAAGTTTAAATTCTGTGTTCTCTAAGGCCACTCGTGCAAAACTGTTAAATTATAATTTAACTTTGAGTTAGTTGCTAGTGTAGCGGAGTAAATCTACATCGCAACAAAAAGAACCGCGAGGCCATCTATCCAACTGGCGGCGAACTAAAAATCCTATATCACACAAGCAGAGTTTAGCGTTCAATTCGAATATAATAATATATATCAGCCCGAATATGAACTATAGGTCAGTTGCCCGCCAGGCCCAACAAACGCCTGGTCGGAGGATCCTCCCTTTTCAATGGAAGTTTGCGTGACTTACTCTCTGTACCGCATACTTAAACTAGCATGTGTTTTAAATAATAAATATTTCATACGTCATGATTAGAACTAACTCTGGATTGTGGAAATGGGCCTAAGAGACCATAAGCCGGCCAAAAATATCCTAGGCAAAACAGGAAAAACAAAAACACTTTTTACAAAAAAATACAACCGAAATGCGAACGTCAAAATTCGAAGAAACTAACAAAATCACAGACTTCCGAAATTAAAGTATTTTTTTACTTTGTTGTGTTTATTTTTTATTTGGAAGTCGGTTGTATTTTTCTGTAAAAAGTTTTTTATTTTTCATGTTTTAGTGGTATCCCACACCTAACAACGCCACTGCAAAATCGCAGAAATACACAACTTCGATTACTTGGATGACAAAAAACCATCATTCAAATAAACGAATTCCAGCTATTTCGATTTAAAATCTAAACTTCGTAACCGATTTTGATAAAATTTAAATGGGTGAAAAAAATCTTAATCGTTTTGTCTGCAAGTGTATCCTTTCAGATAAAACGATTAAGACTTTTTTCAAATCGGTTCATAATTTTATTGACTGAGTTATGAGGTAACAAACATAAAAAAAATCCACCGAATGGGGTTGGCAACTGTCAATGTGGCGCTAGCGTAGGTGGTTCCCAAAACATTGCCTTTTTATATGGTAAAATTCAGAAAATAATTTTAAACAGTTACAATGACGCGCTGTATTGTCTCTAAATGCTCTGAAATTGGAACGCATCGAATACCGGAGGATATAAAAATACGAAGGCTTTGGTTAAAAGCTATCCGTCGTGAAAAATTGATTCCTACAAAAAGTATGAGGTTATGTGGTAAACACTTTGTAGAAAGTGATTATAAAATAACAAGTAAATACACAGGTAAGCTGATCTCATAAATAAAGTTGACTATTATTTTTTAAATTATCCCTACACTCATATTTCGTACCTGCCTATGTGATTTCAATGTTAAAAAATCACTTGTTACAGGAGTTAAACACCTACATAAGTTCTTGAAGAAAGGAGCTATACCATCTGTTTTTCCATGGAATGCGCAACCAACTTCTGAGAATGCGAAGGCGAGAGAAGAAAGATTGGTAAACCGCGACCTCAAGAAAAGACAGCTTTTCGACTTGCCTTCAAGTACACAACATTTGCATTGTGAGGATAATATATTGCCACTAGAAGAAGATAGTAGTGTGTCTCAAGACTGCAATGTATCTCAAGAGCTTCTGATTGAACATAGTCCTTCTCACATACCTGCATCTATTATGCCAAACCACAAAACTTGTGGAACACAAACGCCTAATATAATAAGATTGTTCTCTACAGAGCTATTACTTGCAGATGATGAGACGGTGCATTTTTATACTGGAGTAGACACATTGGCAAAATTTAATATGATTTTCAGTACTCTTTTGCCTATGGCACATGATATTAAGTACCGTTGGAGTAGAGTTGTTTCCATTACAGTAGAGGATCAGTTTCTAATGCTATTAATGAAGCTCAGAAGAAATATAACTGATTTTGAATTAGGCAAAATGTTTGGTGTAAGCAAAGCTGAAGTGTCAAACATCATAGTGACATGGATAAATTTTGTTAGTGATATCTGGAGCCTAATAGATATTTGGCCCAACCGCAATTTAGTTAATTTCTATATGCCTGATAGTTTTAAAAAATATTATCCCTCAACAAGGCTTATACTAGATGGAACTGAAATAGAAATACAAAAGCCTAGTCAGCCCGAAGACCAAAGAGCCACATTTAGTACTTACAAACACAAGAATACGCTAAAATTTTTAGTTGGTATCTCACCAGGTGGTTTTATAACATATTGTTCTAGTGCATATGCTGGTTCAGTGAGTGACAGACAAATTGTAGAACGTAGCAAGTTATTCGATATTTGTGATTCTGGGGATAGCATTATGGCAGACAGGGGCTTTAATGTGCAAGATTTGTTTGCTTGTAAAGGAATTGGGTTAAATATTCCTACCTTTTTAAAAGGAAAGTCTCAAATTCATAGTGTGAACTTAAAATTAGACCAAAAGTTGGCTAGCCAAAGAGTCCATATAGAAAGACTTATAGGATTAATAAAAACTTTTGCAATATTAAAACATGAACTTAATCATTTCTATGTTCCCTTAGCATCCAAAATTTTTTATATATGTATTATTTTGTGTAATTTTCGAGAAGGTATAGTAAATAAAACTAAATAACTTAATATCATAATTATATTATCCATATATCATTTATGTAACAATAGAGATATTGTAAATAAAACTGATTTAGAAACACCAATGCTGTTTTATTTTTTTCCAAAGTTCTCATTATAGTTGTAGTATATGTATTTCTCAAATAAAGCTGCTTTAAAAATAGGAAAAAAGGAATCAAGTTTTAATAACATTGAATTTATAAAATAGTTATCTTTTTCAATATAAATTATTTTTAAATCTCTGTATGTATATACAATAAGGTTGCAGTATGTTCTGCCTGAACAGTACAACTGTCCTTGAATCTGATAATAATAGGGGCTAGCTTTTTTTAATGACAATGTGCCATTATTGTTTTCTAAATAGGGAACTGTAGTGGTATTTATCTCATGGTATCGGCTTGCAAAGGGACACTTTATTTCTATTATTGTTTCTTGTCCCAGCAATCCATCAGGAGAAGCAGCAAGATATGGTCTTTCTGAACTAATAAATATACCACTTGGTTCTACTGTGAGACCATATTCAGCTGCATATTTGGTTAGAGCAATTGGTTCGTGCAGTATACCATGGCTTGTGGATTTTGTAATAAATTGTTTTCTGTTTAGTATTTCTTTCGCATATTTACACATTGTGCTTGACTTAAGGTGACAAATGGTGTGAAAAATGCTTGCAGTAAGCCTTACTTGGCGATATGTATGCCATTCAGGACACTCATTTTGGCCAATGGTATTATTTTGAATTTGATTAATTTCTTCATGGGTGATTGCAGACAATTTCAAATCATGTAAAAGTTTCTGCTCTGGATTCATTTCAGTATAATGATGATCTTGTACTAATGCATATGGGTTTGCTGGTTGGTACAGTTGTTTAAATGGCATTCGGGAATTCGGAAAATTTATTATTGTATTTCTTATCCTATTATTATAATTTTCTTTGTCCATATGTTTTAATGGGTATGGCTCAAAAATCAAAATGTGTTTCTTTTTCTTGCGATCCATTTTTTCAGCTTTCACAGGAGTACCCGTGTATGATTTTCTTGGAACATGGAACTGCTGTAATTTTTGAGTGCATACTTCTTGAAGCAAAAGAATTTTTTGATGAACCATGTTCTCAACGGCAAGTAAAAGGACTGCAACATGCTTGCATACTGCATTTATTCCACTTCCAGCTGGGCATTCACAATGTGATGCTTCAGGATTTCCATTTTCATTTAATCTTAAATCAACTTCATACTGTAGGTTCTTCATGGTCTTCCTGCAATAACCTTTTATAAAAGTATTCTGACCAACAACAGAAGATCTTGCCATCAATATGTGTCGTGTCTCGTATAGCTGAGTAGCCATTGCCATTTTTTTCTCCGTGCTAGAAAACAAAGAATTATGTATAGTAAGAATTAAGTATGGTAAGGTATGTATTTATTGAAAGAGAAATTCAACTTTACTTACTAGCATAAATAATGTCTTATCATTATCTTGTCAATAGGTGGTAGAATCGTATGACTATTTATATCTCGATAAGATTCTTTTGATGGTAGCTCCATTTTGGGTTCGTCGTCATCTACGCATTCAGATCGTCCAAAATTAAAATTTTGGTCATAAAGCTCTAACCTGAAAATACCACGAAATCTTTACACTTTCAAAGTTATTACATTTAAAGACTATACTATGCATAGCGCCTGTCGTTCTACAAGGATTTTAAACTATGATTATGGTTTGTTTGTTGAATTAAAAAAGAAAACTCAAAACCTTTCAATAAGATCCGCTTTCTTTCCTCGTAAGGAAGCTCCACGTTTTTTAAGTTCTTCTTTCAGTTCCTTGACTCGCCAGTTAGAATACATGATGTGTAATATGTGCTCCAGTTATTTTCATTGTTTTACAGCTGCCTTTAAGTCACAAAGTAAAATATTTATACGTTTCACTGCAATCAACACAACATAAAAAAATGACAACAACAATGACAAGGGAACCACCTATGCTAGCGCCATCTGCTTTCAGCTTGCACCGGCCAACCCCATTGAGAACCTCCTCCTTTTTGGGAATTCGGTTAAAAGTTCAGTCAAACTAATTGAACAAACGAATATTTTTGACAGAATGGGTCATGAATACGACATTGTTTTGCAGTTGTGTTGTTAATAATTAATTAATGTGGACTTATTTCAATTTGATTATATTTTTCGAGGAATCGAACCCAGGACGCACGCTCAGCGTTTACAACCACAAGCGCAACGAGTCAGTGGAACTATAGTACTAGGTACTACACTGACAAATACTAACACTCGCTACTCAAACTTTGGCACGAGGTACACTGACTTCTACATTTCAAGGTCAAGGGCACACTGATCGACAAGGTCAAACACCGCCTTTATTAAAAAAATCCGCGAAAATATTTTTCGCATTAAGTATCAAGATTTATCAGAACCCGTCAATTATTATTTGAAATTGATAGCGTATCTAGCGGGAAAATCGATCGGCGCCGGCTCGATTTCAGTAACTGTAGACAACTACTATGGTATGTTGTATGTGTTTACCTAGGTACTTAGTAAGTAGATACTTTAGTTCGAAGTAGAACGCCTATAATTCTAAACTTGTTTTTATATTTTTTGTTTGGCCTTCAGTGCAATTCTGTAAACTTCTTACGGTGTAAGGTGAAGTGAAAATGAATAGAGCTGTCAATCCATATAAATAAGATAGAATGGACAGTTCACTCACTCAGAGGTTGACAGCATACACCAGCTGGTCGGTTCTGTAAACAAGTCGAAGTGAAGGCTTGGGTGAAGTAATCACGAAGTGAGCTATCAATCCATGTCACCAATATAGAATGACAGTTCATTTCGTGATCACTTCACCCAAGCCTTCACTTCGACATGTTTACAGCCGATCGATTCTGTTGACATCTCACCATGATCACTTAGGTGGAGTGAACGACAAGTGAGCTGTCATGCCATCTTGGTTGTTTGGTTTGACAGCTCACTTGTCGTTCACTTCCCCTAAGTGCTAACTTCGACATGTTTACAGAATCGAACTGCAGAATCGACCGGCTGCTGTGCTTATTGTGAGGTGTACAGTCGGTAAAATATACGATTAAAATATACTTGCTTGTATTGTAAAGGTCTATATGTTGACATTTCATATTAATCGGAAATATGAAAGTTACGTGGAAGAAATATCGAAAAAAAGGCGTAAGTATCTGTAGCTTTTTCCCAACTAGGTATGTCAGGGTGAGGTACCAGTCGAATGGAATGCCATTTGAACTTTTTTAGGGTTCTGTACATAAAGGGTAGCCAATAACTAAGCCTCCGCTGTCCGTCCGTCCGTCTGTCAATGAGCGGGCTGTATCTCAAGAACCGTAATAAGTAGACAGTTGGAATTGTCCCAGAGTGAGCTATTGCCGCGTTAAGAGAAATAATCAAATTACTGTCAAATGCCCTCTTCTTCCCAGGGTAGTTCTTTTGAACAATTGCCTTAGTAAGGGCCCATTTCCAGTCATGCGTGTTTTCGCCCGCGCACGGATCTGGACCGCATGCGAGCTGTCCGTATCCTATCATTTCATTTATCTTTTTCGATCATGCGGGCAGCACACGCGCGGGGAATGCGGGCATCCGGATGCGGGCGGCGTCCTTCGAATCTTTGTCCTGCGTGTGTCTAGGAGCGTGCTATCACCCGCATGTGGACCAGATCCACGCGCGGGTAAAAACACGCATGACAGGGAAAGGGCCTTTAGACTTGTCAGACTTTCGCGTTTCAAACTACATATACCGACTCTTTTCTACAAATGGCATCCCAAGCCGACGAATGGTTTTTGAAACACGCTTTAGAAGGTATAAAATCTTCCACTCGTGTCAGCACCAGATAAGCCGGCCGGCAAGGTTAGTAGCGAGGGATTAGCGCAGAGCGAGCCGAATGAATCACTAGCTCATATATTGACATACATTATATGTGACACTAGCTGACCTGCGCAACTTTGTCTTCGTTATATTTTTCATGAATGCTCCGCTCCTTTTGGTTGTTATGTGATGTTGTATAGATATGTAACATTAATAGTCTACAAGCTAACAAAGGCATTAAGTAATTTACGAAAAAGTTATCCAAGGAGGCTTGATAAGCGTTAATCAAAACACATCTTTCTAATATAAAAATGAATCGCTGAATGTGTTGCTAAGCACAAATTTCGAGAACAGCTGAACCGATTTCGCTAATTCTTTATTTGTTGTGTTTGTTATTATCAGGAGTAGGTTTTTATATAATAAAAAATGGCCACTTGACGGGAGCGAAGCCGCGGGGTCTGCTAGTTTTATAAGATTCTTTAAACGAACACACATTTTTTAACGGCGGTCCTGGATCTCCCATCCATCACCATCACCCACATCATCCCATCCACCTCTTCATATTTGGGCCGATTTTTCAATAGTCTCATACCAACCTACTTTTACCCGAGGGTTTAAAAAAGGCAGATTGGCAGGTTTGTCTGCGAAATATGTGAACCGGCAAAAAATCTTTCGTGCCTTATACATTTTCGGCTTTACATAATATTGGATATCGACATAAGGGTCGATTTTTAATACTCTTATGGACTGGCAACTAATTGGATTTAAGGGTCACTGTAGGGTCTGTTGTTAAGGCCACATGTACCTGTACGTCTGTGGGATTTAAATATAAATATAGGTACATGAGGTAGACACACAGGTTGCTATAGCATCACTATAGGTATATCAATGAGCTGTTGTTTCTGTCTGTTATTCGTCGGTCAGGGAAATTATATTTCACTGCCACTCCATAAAACGGAAATATCTATAGTTGTAATTCAACTTTCACTTCCAAATTATCGAGTACTAGCTGATGACCGCGGCTTCGCCCGCTTGACAAATTACTTCCTCGAGAACCACTCTATCCATTGGTGAAAGCAACATGAAAATCGGTGAAGTAGTTTTTGAGTTTATCGCGAACAGACAGGCAGACAGACGCGGCGAAGGACTTTGTTTTATAATCTGTAGTGATTGTTGCCAAAAATGGTAAAAAAATGACATGAGTTATTCGGCTCAAACATGTATTAAGGCAATAATGTAATAAACTTGCTCTTATGTCCATTTTACAGTCAACAAAGCTATTCGGTATGCAAGCAGCTAACTTGTAACTATTTTAAACAATGTTGTGAGTGTGCTGAGTAGACAATAGGGTTGTGTCCTGAAAAAATCCAATTAATCCGTCAGTTAGATTATCAAAAAATATATGACCCGTGTTTTTTCTTTTGTTACGGGAACCAAAATTGACGAAGTTACGACGCTTTTAAAATTCTCAATACGTCACACCTTTGCATATTTTTTAGAGAGTCGCGACGTCACGAGCCCCCACTCCTGAGTTTTGATGCGTTTTATCTTTGTCGATATTCATTGATTTACAAAAACAAAAAATACGTGTCCATTATGTTTCAATACTCTAACTTACGGACTAAATAGTTTTGCAATTTGTGGATGATGGAATCTAGCCTATTATTGTACACCACACTCATGAGCATGTCATAAGATTAAAAAGTTATAATGCACACATTAGAAATAAATATTGCCATTACGGTGAAAAAAAAAAAATTATGCCTGTGATGTGGACCAAATAGATTTGTAAATTTGTACCTCTGCCTGAGTGCCTACCCTTAAAACGGGCAGATACTATGTTGCTAAACGTACAATTTTTATTGCAACATGTAGGTATTTTTAGTATCTATATCTATTTCTGCCAATATATCTATTTCAGCCAAATCATTATAACGTATTAGGTGCCCAGGGTCTCATCCCGCTTATAATAACACTCGTATATACCGAGATAATTCACTGTGAAAACAAGATTAATGTTCTTTTACATAAAAGTTAATACGCTCGTCAATCATGCTACGAGAGACAGATGTGGCGTCCCACTCTACAGTATTTTTCACTTGTTTTTCTTCCCATTAATCTTCCTTATATGAGTTCTGGTAATCCAGATTAATCTCTCGGAATCTGAGTATTGTTGGTTCAATGTTTAGGTAAAGTTTTCTAAGAAAACCTTCGCCAGTACCTAATGACTATAAATTGTAATGAGTGAAAGGCTCTCACAGACAGGCGCTACGCGACAATGCAAAACCGGTTCGTTGACCAATGTTTAATTGAAATAATTATACGGACCCTCAAAACAATTTCTATTAACCCAGAGGGCCAATTCTACTATTTTTAGCAACGTTCGCATCTCAGTCGCAAATGAAATATATAGGACGGCGCATCGACTAGCGCCATCTATCGAAATACTACCAAACAAGTCTGACGGCGGAGTCGGTCTAGCCGGAGAGTCGATTGGTTGATGAGGCGGCCATGCTGCGACAGGTTTTCCGCCGATCGATTCTGTAAACATGTCGAAGTGAAGTCTTAGGTGAAGTCATCTCGAAGTGAGCAGTCATTCCATATTGATTTCTTAGGATTGACAGCTCACTTCGTGATCACTTCACCCAAGCATTCACTTCTACATGTTTACAGAGCAACAACAAGTGAGCTGTCAAACCATACAAACAAGATGGCATGATAGCTCACTTGTCGTTCACTCCACTTAAGTGTTCACGGTGAGATGTCAACCGAATTTACCGACTGGTCTGTCGAACAGCCACCGCAAATCCGACGAATCGCTAATATTCGGTGTAATCTACACTAATATTTTAAAGAGGAAATATTTATTTGTTTGCTTGAAATGAATAGGCTCCGAAACGACTGGACCAATTTGAAAAATTCTTTCAGTGTTAGATAGCCCATTTGTCGAGGAAGGCTATAGCCTGAGTAAGCCTGCCTATAGGCTATACATATATAATCACGCTACGACTAAAAGGAGCGGAGCATTAACGGAAAATGTGGCGAAGATGAAGTTGCGCGGGTCAGCTAGTCGTTTATTATTTCTTGATCATATTCTAATACGGTGTTAATGATATAATTACCTAGAGGGTTATTATAAAAACTACTTGTGTGACATTTTACAGATATTTTGATTTAAAACTACACCCATATAATCTAACGAGGTCTATGCGAAGCAAAAGAAAGCTCTTTTTTTCTTTTTCTTTTGCTTCGCATAGACTTCGTAGCATTTAGAGCGTTCACTTGAATTTCTTTTTTTTTTTTGTATGAAAACCTGATAAAATAAAATAGACTGCATTTTTAAAAGTCATAGAACAAAAGTTATTGATTACGATGTTAGCCTGAGAGGTTGTCGATGTTTCACTAATAATAACCCTGTATATGTAAGCAACCACTTGGCTGATTCTGAAGACACATCTTGTATAGCGTTTATATTATGTAATTTTTTTGACAGATTGCGACTGAGATGTGAATGTCGTCAAATGGTTTTGCAAAATCCATCGTAATAAAAAGAACATCGTAATAAAACCTTCAACCATGTTTAGCAACAGTCAAAAACTCACGTAATACCAGGCAAAATCTGTAAATACTTGGTTAGGCCTAAAAATACAGCACAAAGATTAACGAAACACAATACTCCTAATTATCTTTATAAAGCGTCCCCGAGTTTTACGCCTATATAACCAACACACACCAGACCAGTCCTTATGCAAAAAAAAAATCGCGAACAAATATAATTAAACCCTTCGTCCATACGGGTTGGAATAAAATAAATTGTTTTAGAAATAATGCCTCGAGCCGCCGTCATATTAAATGCCTTTTACGACATTGCCGAGGCAAGGGTTGATCAAAAGATAAAGACATAATGAGAAATGTCGGATAGAACTGCTAATTCTGTCGGACTTTATCTTTTACGGCTCGTAAATGGTTAAGGAAAGGGTTCCTTATAGGCATTTAATTTAGTATTTAATTACGTGGAAGAATTATATGAGAACAATATGTTAAGACCGTCGTAATATTATAATCTCAAAGGACCTGCTTTGTGGTCTCTGGTTTGATTAGATTTTTAAATTTAATTACTTGACATTTTTAAATTTGATATTTAAGTTTTAATCTATTGAGATATTTTTTAAGTTTTTTTATGTGTTATTTTTTTTTTGCTATTGAATGGTATTTTACTTTAGGTTTAATATGTTAAAATTAGTTTATTAGTGGTGTTTGTTTTTATTTTATTTTTGTTGGTTCAATTCAAGGCAGTAAGCACTATTGTTCAGCGCTATATACCTACGCCGTAATTCTCATGTGCGTCAGATATTTTATTATGGAGTTTTTTTGCATGTCTACAATGGATGTGATGTGGCAGTATTTAAAAAAATAAATTGATTCGTTTTTTTGTCGAATTAAATGGAGACTCTAGAATAATGTGCCCGTCGTGCACATTCACATGCACCATCCAAGATCATCTATATTGACTGATCCACTGACTGCCAAAACCGGGGCAACATTGATTGACCACATTTTGATTAAAGAGTTTACTGATGTAGTCGCTTGTTATTGATAATACGTCCTGAGCGACAAAAACCCCTTTTCTGACCATATTATTAGTAGATATTGATGATGATGACCCATAAATGGGGCGTAAAGCACTCTACTCCGTAAAATGTTTCAAAGCTAAATGCGTTTCTGATACCTTAACCCATCATTTACACTGGTGGAAAAACACACTTGTATGTAGTGTAAAATTGACATGTTTGGACGATGCGATGAAAATTTGAATAAAATCTTACGAAATAACAATTTCACCAAAAGATCATCCCACGTGCTTACAACTTAATTAAATTATGACATTAAATAACATTTAACTAATATTATAAAGCAGAAGAGTTTGTTTGTTTGTTTGGTTGAACGCGCTAATCTCAGGAACTACTGGTCCGATTTGAAAAATTATTTCAGTTTTAGATAGCTCATTTATCGAGGAAGGTTATAGGCTATATATCATCACGCTAAGACAAATAGGAGCGGAGCAGTAATGGAAAATGTGACGCAGACGAAGTTGCGCGGGTCAGCTAGTTTGTCATATTTACCAACGCTTGAGACTTGTTGCTTGTGTTCAATAAATGACGTCATTTGATTCAACGTACCTATATACTTTGCATCGTCGCTAGCCAATATGTGACCTTTACCTAATTGGTATGTTTTAAAAAAGGTAATTATGTAAACTTTTTTTGTCATTATTTCCAGAGACTAGCTCTTTCATGTGTACGTCAAGGATCGGATACATCTAGCCTTAGTTCAATAGTAATTGTAAGATCTGACCATACTCTATATACTAATAGCTGATGCCCGCGTCTTCATCCGCTTGACAAATAATAAACTAAAACCTTCCTCGAGAACCACTTTAACCATTGGTGAAAACAGCATGAAAATCGATGCAGTAGTTTTTGAGTTTATCGCGAACAGGCAGACAGACTTGGAGGTCTTTGTTTATAATATGTATATAGAATTACTAAAATTATAAACTCAAAAGAAACTCTGTTTTGTCCGTTTGTTTGTTACCTTTTCATCGTAACTGCTGAACAGATTTGAATGTTAATTATTTGGCATAGAAGTAGACTTAGTCCAACAATAGATGAGAGATGTATATTACATACGTTTCGTCTCGGGAATATGAATGTTCCACATGGGTGAAGCCGCATGCAACAGCTAGTTGTCAATAAAACTAAGCGCCTTAACGCGAAAACACACTTTATTGTCAATTGATAAAGGAGCTCATTCTCTTGTTCCACAACACCTAAGCAGCTAGGTAACCTATTTTGCCCGTAACCTATGACATAATAGGTGCAAGGCATTACCCGTACCCCCCCCCCCCCCCACAGTGTTGACCATTGTGTTCAACAAAGAGAAAAGACAATATTCCTAATGCCAGTACTCACGAGCGGAGTACAAGGTGACGTCATAAAAGCCATTAGAAGTGTTCGATCGTGTACACTTGTCTTAAGTGCTCTCGTCGCTAAATGGAACAATTATTTGTATAAGGTGTTGAACGTAACGCTGTTTTGTTATGGTGATAGCACACGGGTTGGCTTAGGATGTAGAAAAAGGCTATTTTTATCATTTTCTCTGGAAAAGGCCTATATATTTAATCCTTTTTTAAGGGAAATTCCTCCACTCCAGCCTGAATAGTCGCTACGAAAACATTAGAATGCGAACGTTGCTTTAAAAATTGTAGAATTTTCACTGAGATGACAAGACTCAATAACAATGCACAGAAAAAAAAAACATTTAAAATTAGAATGATTAATTTTGAATTTTAAATTTTTAGACCAATAAAAATTAAACTATAAAAATGGTGGTTTAATCTTCACTGTTGGCTCTAAAACTGCGCTTCCACCAGAGATGTACGAGGATGCGTAGCGAAGGATGTGTTTTTAAGATCCAATAGAATAGGATTGTCAACTGAAAAAATCTAATTAGTCCGTCAGTTAGATTATCAAATAATATTTGACCCATGTTTTTTCTTTTGTTACGTAAACTAAAATTGACGGAGATACGACGCTTTAAAAATTCTCAATACATCACGACGGCGACGTGGCATAAATTTTTAGTGCGTTCTGACGTCACGAGCCCCCATCCCCGAGTTTTGATGCGTTTTATCTTTGTCAATATTAATCAATTTACAAAAACAAAAAAAAAACGTGTTCATTATTTTTCAATACTCTAACTGACGGATTAAATATATTTGCAATTTATTGATGGTGGTAACTAGCCTACTGCATGCGCTGCTGAGCGAAGCTAGGTAAATGAAGCGATTCTTTTGATTCTAAACAAACATAATTATCTCTCTCTACGCACTCTCGCTCATGTCTGGTGAATCCGTAGTCTAACTGTTATTCTATTTGCTACAAATGGAATTAACTCAACTCCATCATTAACGCAGACTATTCATGTCAAACACTTATTCCATTACATTTTAACTAGATTGTATTCCCCTTCAATAACATAAGAGCGTAAAGTCAACAATATACGGTTCTACCAAATCGATTCATTTTGATTGAATGTTTACTCTACTCAATTTGGTTGGCTCATACAAATTGAAATACAAGAAGCTCAAGACGAGTACCATTCTATCGGCGAAAATTATTGATAAAAAACTTTTTCCAAAAACATACAACCGACTTCCAAATAAAAAAAGCACTAAGTACAAAGTAAAATATAACTTTGATTTTGGAAGTCGGTGTTTTTTAACTACTACTCGTCTTAATGTGGATTGGTATAGAGTCTATGCCAAGCCAGTTTGAAGGACTTAAAAGTGAGAAATTTAAACCTACGATTTATACGTGTCAATAAATAACAAGGCAAAACTATCGATTTGACGGTTCGAGGTGGATTAGAAATTCGGGAACATGACTTGGAATATAAGAGTAAAACATAGATTTTTTTGCACTTGCCAGCCACTGCTGGTCCTCCCAAATCTCTCTGTCTTGTGCGATCTCTGTTTCTATCTATCTAAGTTTGCACCGCAAACATGATGAGATCGTCACATCACATTCGCCGCGGTCAAAATTAAATGTTAGTGTAAAATGTGAAGAAGCGCGTATGTAAAAGGAAATGGGAAATTAATAATTGGGTATCAAAAAATTCGTCCACATTGCTGCCAATGACTACAGTAAACAGCTGGCCTTCTATGCCTTAAAACCACCATGTATAGGCTGTGGGAGGGAGACAGAGTTATACAAGACGTATAACACTATCCCTTTTTCTGAGCTTAATCACGATTGCATTGGCACCTCATAGTAAGGCATGCTTATTCTTTGGCCAAAAAAGTGGCTCTCATTTCACTTGAAGATTTCACCCTTTAAAACTTAATGAAGTCTCTATTTATTAGAAACTGCTGTCAAAAGTGGTAAACAATAACTTTACGCACCTATCTATATACTTATGTACAAGGACACACGCACGTTAAGCTTACGATAAGTTGTGTTGTGTGCGGCTTCTAAGGTCATAGTCTCATATCGTAAAGTGCTTGTCTACATTATTTCATTTCATGTTTTTAATACACAGGAAGTAGTCAGAAGGTCTGCGTTTTAGAATTGCAAAAAAAACCTATTCACATTTGTAAAATAAAATATTATTATTTTCTTAAAACATCAAGCCCTGTGATATAATACCAGCGCTGTGATATTTGTTTTTTAATATCGCAGCATATACTGAGACAGGGACCTTTTTGGACTCGCACAGATTAATTTCAGGATGTAGCATCTGTGTTATCTTATTTGTATGACGGTTACTTTATGTGTAGTGTGCCTGTGCGAGTCATTTCATTCTTTCTTTAAAAAATAATGCAGTTCAAAACAACACAGATGAAACAAGCATTTTTTTACATCTAATCACGTCTGTTCTCTGTCTCTATATCTTCAAGTTTAAACAACGCTTGCCGAGTTCAATTAATCCATTAGATGTCAAGACTCCTCATGCCTCGGAGACCACGTTAAACCGTTGGTCCCGGCACATCACCTTTGACAGTCATTACGCGTAGTCAGAAAATTTGACACCAGTAATGCCAAAGATTTTCTGCTTTCGTGTTACCCCGTTACTGCGTTAATGATAAATGATATTGATTTTGTAAGTAGGTGGTAAATAACACTTTTACACGTCAACCCTTTATAGTCATTTTAAACTAGATGAGGCCGGTGTTTCCTAGCTGACTGCTCTGAGAAGAAACACCGAAACAAACTCAGAGGTCAAAGTCTCTTTTAAAACCCATACAATCGTACTGGTCAAATCATATGAGAACCATCTAGGTTAATGTCTGATTTGGTATTTTGAGGAAAGTACCGCACAGATTTGAATGGAGGACAAATCGTCAGTCGCTCCATGTGTTACTCAGTTGTATCCATTAAACTGGAAGACGACCCCAATGTAATATGTGAAAAACGGCTAGGAGTCACGTCTGCTGAAAAACGTTAAATCATATTTCACCAGTCTCAAACCAAGAAATGGTAGCATCCATCGGGTAGCCGAGAGCACAGGACCGGTTGATGAGGCGACTCTTGGGAGCGGCCTATGTCCAGCATTGGACGTCTTTCGACTGATATAATGAAACCAAAAAACAGCTGATCGAGCTTTTTTGTGACTTAGATCACTGCCTAAACCAAAGAAAACTTTTTACAAAAAAATACAACAGACTTCCAAAAAAAAAACACTGCAACGTAAAAAATAACTTTAATTTCGGAAGTCGGTGTTTTTGTTAGTTTCTTCGTATACAGTTATTTTTTACTTTACAGTGTTTTTTTTTTGGAAGTCGGTTGTATTTTTTTTGTAAAAAGTTTTTTAATTTTCACTTTTTAGTGGTACCACACCTAACAACCCCACTGCTAAATCGCAGAAAAGCAAAATACGTAATTTCGATTACTTGGATGATATAAAACATCATACAAGTAGACGAATTCCAGCTATTTCGATTTAAAATCTAAAGTTCGTAACCGATTTTGATAAAATTTATATGGGACCAATCTGCAAGTATATCCTTTCAGATAAAAGAATTTTTCAAATCGGTTCCTAATTGTCGGAGTTATGAGGTAACAAACAAAAAAAAACAAAAACAAAAAAAACACCGAATTGAGAATATCCTCCTTTTTGGGAAGTCGGTTAAAAACCAACGCAGGAAACATGGCAACCAGAGGGTTTTTTTGAGGAAACATGGCAACCAGAGGCCATTTCCAAAATTTGAATTTCTTGGACATCTGAGTGCTTGTGTCCTGAAAAATTCTAATTAGTTCAGTTAGATTATCAAAAAATGTTTGACCCGTGTTTTTTCTTTTGTTACGGGAACCAAAATTGACGAAGTTACGACGCTTTTAAAATTCTCAATACGTCACACCTTCGCATAATTTTTAGTGAGTCGTGACGTCACGAGCCCCCACTCCCGAGTTTTGATGCGTTTTATCTTTGTCAATATTCATTGATTTACAAAAACAAAAAGTACGTGTCCATTATTTTTCAATACTCTAACTGACGGACTAAATAGTTTTGCAATTTGTGGATGATGGAATCTAGCCTATTCTACTAATTTAAAAAAAAACTTTCGTATTCACATGTCATTCGCAAAACGTCAAAAAAGCCTTATTTTTCATAATTTTTTGACAGTTTGCAATTGAGATGCGAATGCGATGCGAATATGAAAATAAGTAGAATTGGTACTCAGATGACCAAGATAGTCAAATTTTGGAAACAAAGTGTTGTGAGTCAGAAAATATGAACCTTCTCCGTTGAATCTTTTTTGCGCTACGTCCACTGTAATTCATAGTTTTATGGGCTAGAGGAAAGTCAAAGATGTTTTTTTTATCGTGTTTATTATCTGCGAGAATAAAATACAACTTATGAACCAAACGCGTTATTACTGCTAACAATAAAACGTAATTTCTTTTGTATGGAACGAATAAAAAGTTATGGAAAAAAAACTTTCTACAAAAAATATAACCGACTTCCAAACAAAACACTACAAAGTGTAAAATTATTTAATTTTGGAATTTGGTGTGTTTGGTTTCGTTTCTTTGTATTTTAATACCGACTTTCGAAAATGTTCTTTGCATTGTCCTCACATATAGAAGCAACAACCGACCGACCATGACAGTTTGAAAGCGCCTGTAAATGTTTTATTCGAAATATATGCTTTGCTTTGATTTGTCTCAGGTCTATTTCCCGTTGACATGCAGTCGACTGTGCGTAAATAAAACTAGCCGTTTAAAATGTCGGCTCACACAATTTAAAAGGACCTATTACAATCTTATTTCGTTACAACAACACTTTTCTTCATAGAACTCGACAGAGTAGTATAAATCATTGTGGCAACCCAATTGTGTATCCAAGCTTAAAATCAGCCAAAGAAAGGTTCGTAGCAGTGCTACGTGATATGCTACGAAGCTCGTAGCGGGCCTACGTGACTTCTACGAACTTCAAGTAAAAGAAAGCATAATTAGCGATTTTGGTCTATTTTTATTTGGTAGTGATAAATCGTTTCTTTTGGGTATGTTCTGTGTTAAAAGAAGTCCTACTAATGCATTGTGTTTGAGCAAGCGACACCAGTTTTTCCGAAGATTAAAGGATTAGCGATGGATTTGTCACAAGAAAGTGGAAAACTTCGTAAGATTATAAATAGCTTAAGAGTTTGTACACTCTCGATAAATTGTCAACTGAACGGAATACTTTCTTACCCATCAAAATTTTGAACTGAAATAAAATGGCGACCAATATGAGCACGAGTCTACAAGAAACTAGGCTCTCATTGGCTTCTTTAGATGTGACGTCACATGTGCGCCATTGAGTTACGAATTAAATGGACTTCCCGTTGTCCAATTTTGGTTGAGTTTACTTTGGGTGTGTAATTTTAGGTAGATATAACAAATTTTTAATATTAATGTGCATTCGGCGGATTCGGAATGTACATTGTCTATGAAGATCCACAACATCTTTATAGTTTCGATGAATGATTTATTTGAATTTAATTTTCTCATTTATTTCAACTTTAAGTACAACAGTACTACATAGGCCGACTTGATCCAACTAGGCTCTCTCTATCAGTAATCTTTTAGGTGAAAAAAACTACTATGGTAGGTGTACAACACATCAAAAAATATTTCAAACCGAAATTAGTACACAGGATCGATCAAATCGATTTCATTAATACCGGTTCAGCTGTACGCTTCCAAACAAAACTAAAACACTTTCTTATAACAGATTACAGCAAGAGTCCTTGTATCCTGTTATTTATAGAACCACGTCAACCTTTCCTATCGTTAAAAATAACCAATGTCCCAAGAATGTATCCAAGTCCCAGGCGCAACATTAAGATAGATTAGATCAGTGGTTCCCAACTTCATTTTGATATAGGACCATTTTGGTTTATTAATTGTTAGAAGGGACCAGGACGTTCGAGGTTTTGTACGGGCCACCTTAAAACTTAGGTATCGACCGAATTCAGTCGATAGTCAATCGGAAACTATGTCGAGACTTTCCGCCCAGGAAAATAATTTAAACTATCTTCTTAATCTTAATATATATAAATCACGTGTCACGTTGTTTATCCGCGATGGACTCCTAAACTACTTAACCGACTTTGATCAAACTTCGTAACTAAACAGAAACCAAAAATCAGTGTCAAAATTACTATCCAGTTGGTAACTTGAACATTTTAAATCTTTTTCGGACGAAACTTTTGCTCTTACGAACCACAAGTTGGGAACCAATGGGTCAGAGTGACGTCAGCCACTCATTTGTGTCACTGATACGGACGCCTGGCGGTCTCTTAGCGCTTTAAACATAGTTTTATGATCTAAGGTAACGACTTCTCTCATTAGTGGTCATAGTTTAATGAATAAAGTTTAGTACATTATGTAGTTGCAAATGAGTTGATGGAGACTTGAGTTAATTCTGTATATCCTGTTTTAGGTCAAATTATTTTAAGGATTAGGTACAAAGAAAGCAGGGTTGAACAGGAATCACAAATGGAGATGGGAATGGATGGATGGGATTTTTGTGATTCAATTTACACAGACATTACCGTCCTATTAACCTTATGCAAAAATGGTTTTAGTAATACTTCCATTGTCGTTTTGCGTACTGCAAGAGAGTGTCAAAAAACAGAATCCTTATTGGTTTACTCTGGTGTCTGTCTGTCTGTCGGTCTGTCCGTCTATCACAGCCAGTTTTCTCCGGATCTATTAGACCGACCCTGTTGAAATTAGGTATACATATAGACTTCTGTGACCCAAACACGTAAATAAATTTTATAAAAATCAGTATTGAGGTCAGTTTTGGGGGTCAATATAGAAAATTTAAATAAAAAGTTTTTAAACTCGTGTGACATATGAAAGGGTTTGTATATTTGTTTCATAATTTTAAAACAATCAGTGTTGAAGTTATTCATTCAACCATTCCTCCTTATCTCCGAAACTAATAATACTAAAATTTTGAAAAAAATATGCAGATAATAGTTATATACCTATAAATTACACTAAAACTTATAAGAAGTCTATTAAAATAAAATAATGATCTTGGTTCGGAACCCTTTGCAAGTGAGTCCGACTCGCACTTGGCCAGTTTAGCTAGTTATAACATATAAGTCTCTACGTCCTTACATTATCGCTTACCATCAGGTGAGATTGTGGTGAAACTTAAGCCCATCAATAATAATTAAACAAAAACTTACATCAGAATTTTATTTGAAAACTAATACTAGATAGCTTGTAGATAAAATGTATAAAAAAAATACAATTTTACGAAACATGATAAAAAAGTATAAAATAGAACATTAGTTTGAAGAAAAAACTGCGCGTTCTAAATTAAAACTCTTTTGCAAATAAAACCGATTTATAAAGCAATTTATCCCATTAATGAACACGTGGATACGTACGTTCTTAAAGCAAACAAATCCCTCAAAGAGAAATTGTTAAAGACTAATATCGGCTGAAGAGGATTAATATTTGCTAAAGAAAATTATTGCTCGATGTTTAAACCAGCTAAGGACTGGCTAGACATACATAGGAGACATTTTTGTGTAATCGCTTTTAATAAATATACCATACTAACTGCCGCCCGCGGCTCCACCCGTGTGAATGTCGAAAATTTTCCCAAAGGAACATACTCCCGGTGAACCCGGGATAAAAGTATCCTATGTGTTATTCCAGACTATAACTATTCTACCACCGACATACGATTTCTACCATCACACATTTATATCTATTAATATTTATTATAAGTACACACACCTAAAAACAAAATAGGTACGTAAAATATTTTATATTAAAAAATCTTAGACTCAACTTACACGAAACCAAGCTATTTACTTTTATTATTAACTTTTCCACATCTGCTTGACGTCCATATTCTATGTTTCTACCGGGATCCAGCAGAAAATCCGCGTCAGATATATTTGCCTGGCACATGCTCGGTTGGACTCGCATTTAGTGCAGCTTAGAGACACACATACTGCACATTCGAGTGTCTATGTAGCCCAGTATACTATAGTAGTCTTTGGTCTATGTCAAATTAACTTTTTTTGTATATAGGTAGGTAATCTGGCAAATTATTCCGTTCCGATAAATTGCCATACATTCTGCGTTTTTCTTTTTTTTATATTTTCATTAGATTATTTGTATTTTCTAGTGTTTATTTATTTAAAGGAGAACCAACAGCTATAACAAATGGTTAACAATAGTATAAGAGACAAAGAGCCAATTACAGGTTCTCACGGGTAAAAACAGAAAAAAGTAGTAGAAATCTTAAGATCACTAGCAAGCACGATAGAAAAGAATATAAATATATAAACGTACGCACGTAACTGTGCTTTTGTGTGTCGTGTTTCTTTCCTTTTTCCAAATTAACGATCTATCCATCTATCCATAAACTACTTCTGTGCCAAATTTCATCAAGATCAAGTTCAGCCGTTCGGACGTGACTGAATAACAAACATCCAAATATAGTATCAGCATAGATTTACGAAACAACAAACATAATTCAGCTTAATATTTACGTCCTGCGGCCCCATATTCTCATGCTTTTTTTGTGGATGTGTGTATAATCTTTAAAATATTCTGCTTGAGAATGTTCTTATAACAGGTTTTGCATCTAGTAGAATTATCCATCTGATTATTTTGATTTATTTCGACAGTTTTCAACAAAAAACTTTTTACAAAAAAATACAACCGACTTCCAAAAAAAAAAACACTACAAGTAACTTTAATTTCGGAAGTCGGTGTTTTTGTTAGTTTCTTCTTATTTTGACACCGACTTCCGAAATTAAAGTTATTTTTTACTTTGTAGTGTTTTTTTTTTGGAAGTCGGTTGTATTTTTTTGTAAAAAGTTTTTTATTTTTCACTTTTTAGTGGTGCCCCACACCTAGCAACACCACTGCAAAATCGCAGAAAAGCAAAATACGTAATTTCGATTATCAAAGAATCATCTAAATTGTCAAATTCCAGCTATTTCGATTTAAAATTCTAAGTTCGTAACCGATTTTGATATGATTTAAATGGGACCAATCTGCAAGTATATCCTTTCAGATAAAACAAAAAATTTTCAAATCGGTTCATAATTGTCGGAGTTATGAGGTAACAAACATAAAAAAAAACATACAACCGAATTGATAACCTCCTCCTTTTTGGGAAGTCGGTTAAAAAACAACACCGTTTCGCCTTGAACCTCGTACTACAAAGTAGATTAAACACTAAAGCAACATAATCCACTAGATAAACTTAAGAGCACCGTCCACTAAGGTCGTTGACCTCGTCCCACGTGATAGAGCTGGACTTTTCCACTAAACGTTACAACTTTGTCCATTGGCGGTAGTTTTGTACCTACTCATATAATAAATGTGGAGAAACTAAATGTACCTATGAACTTATACTAGAAAATTTTAGTTAATTAAATAAAGGTAAACAATCTTGATGTGACTATATAGGAGAAGGTAGAAGGGGCCGGTGGGATGAGGTCGTGGAGCTCTAGGGCAGACAAACCGAAGAACAATCTTTTTACACCAACGCATGTTAAGCAAATAAACTACTTCTTAAAGTAATGTTTCAATAGATTTAGTAATCGTTCTTGTTGTATTTACATTGCTTTTGGAAACATTTTATTTTTAAACTGAATTAAAACATTAAAAAAAATATATAGACCGTAAACCTTTCTGGTATAGTGCAAGAGATGTTTAATGCAACTTCTACGAGTATAGTTACGTTCGCAGAATGCTTTTGAATGCCATACACAGCATTTGCTTTGTAATTTAGTGTTTAATAATTTAAAATCAAGCTCGGAAAAGCGTTTGTAATAATATAATTAATATGTTGTTTTGATGAGTAGAGCAGAAATTCGCGGAATAGCTGCTATATTGCCGCAGTCTAGCCTGGTATTCGTAAAATTCAGATTATCAATGATCATGCGGGAATACTTCAGCCAGCTATGCTCGATCACAGCGTGTTTATTGTACATGTTATTTGCTTAATATCGTATATCTATACTAATATTATAAAGCTGAAGAGTTAGTTTGTTTTTTTAACGCGCTAGTCTCACAATCTCCAGGTTCGAATTGAAAAATATTTTTTCTCACACATGCTTGGAAGTTTGAGCATTATTTTGACAAACTTCTTCGAGATTCCTCTGTGTAAGAGGATTCCGGGTGAAACTCGCTTCCATCTTCGGCCTAATCATCACTTTCCATCAGGTGAGATTTGGGTCAAGAGTTTCCCCGTTTTGAATAAAAAAAAAAAAAAAAAAAAAAAAGATAAATCAAAATTGCTGAACTGGCCGAGCAGCGGCCGGCAAAAGTTGTATGAAAATCCATATCTGTCGTGTTTTAGTGGCCAAATGAATTACATAGTAAATTCATATCTGTCGTGTAGTTTAAAAATGGAACTATCTTTTATTCCGAAACATGGCAACCAAGGAGGTAACTTATCAAAGGTTTTATTTAAATTTAGAACTTGCTTGCAAATAGAAAGCAGTCTATTGAAACGAAAATTATTGTTGTTGGTGGTTCGTCATTGATGTTGAAAATTAATTGTATTTTACTTTCTGCGCATCATTTGAGAAAAGTACTATACATGCCTTGGCAACAACTAAGCAATGATGGACGAACGTGGAAATGGGGGCCGAGGCACACATACGTCAGTCCATCAATTATCAATTTTGCTGGCCGCTGCAGTAATGTAGGTACTATTAGTGTTGAACATCTAGCGAATCGAATAATATCAAGCTATGTCCTGTAGGAGCGGGTCATTACTGAAAAATGTGCCGCAGACGAACTTTGCGCGGGTCTGCAAGTAGGAGATAAAATTGAAATTAATTTAATTTGAGGTGTGATTTCTTTTTCTTGATTTATCCGAATCGAAGAATTGGGGTGGAGCAACATTCTACTATGATTCCCAAAATTTTATCGCATTTAGGCCAAACAATCGTTTGGCAAATTTTCAACTTCCAATTCTAAACTTAGAAATCCTTAACTTAAATTGTGTAAGTTTTCTAGTGAGATTCAAACTTAACTTGATGGAACAGCCTCCTGATTGGTGATCACCATTTGTTTTAATAGCCTCCAATCCAGCCTCTTGACATAATCCCTAAATCACCATTTGAGTTACCCATGGGATGAGTAGGGTCAGCCTGTACAAATAAAATAATGTCAGCTTTCCATCAAATTATTTCAACTTTATCCGCCAAGTTGTTTTCTGACTTTTTAAGCCGTTTCAAGCGGCTGTGGCCACGGCCATTTCCCTTCAATGTGGACCTTTTATCTTTAATTGACGCGGTTACAGGTTCCGTTCTATAGTGGCTTTGTTGATTGTAGAGGGCGCTGCGGAGCGCAGTAAATTGTTTGTCAACGTATGGACTGGGGTTATAACGAGGTTATAGTGGGAGGAAATTACTTGAGAATATTCAATTTTATGCAGCTGTCTATGGCGCGAATAAACTACTTTTTTACTTGGGGTATTTTCGGTCTTCTTTATAAAAAATAAAACCTTTTTTAATTTTTTTTTGTAGGTTTAAAGTGTCAGGCCGGAGGAAGATTAGTAAGAAACAAAGAATAAAGAAATAAAATTATAGAAAAGAATAGAATACTCTTTATTATGTACACCATTTAAGCCATTTAATTATGTTCAATATCCCAAAAAACTTCTCAGAAATCCTAAGATCTCGTAGAAAATATTTATAAAACCATACACATAAGGCAGGCAGATACATATATATGCAATTATATATATCTACTGCTATTCTCAATCTCGTCTTTATTAATGGTTATTTCTTGCAAATCCTCTGTAAATGTTAAACCGTATTTTAAACCTTCATTATGTTACGACATGCAGACAATGCAAGCTTACGAAATACGCTTATTTTACACGTAAACTACATAAGTATGCTGTTGAATAGCATACAAACTTTACATGTATATAAGCTGTTAGCTGTAGCGCCCAACAGTGTTAAGTGAAACTTAAATGCTCTGCTATTAGGTACTAACGTGCATGTTCCAGACAGTTTTAGGATTTATGAATATTTTGTAATGCTTTTAGTACCTAGTGAAGTTGTTTCGTTTAAGCATAGCCAGAGTGGTCGTAAGCCTTTCTCTAAAAATTTTTCATAGTTTTCCCCTTTAATGTTTCGAGTTTTCGAGTTCCGTTTTCATTTTGTTTACTTAACATGTTAAACAAAATGAAAACGGAACTCGAAAACTCGCACTCGACTTCTTCGTTTTCGTTATTAAAAAACCGGCCAAGTGCATGTCGGACAAAATGACTGTGACAGACAGACAAGAAGCACGAGTATTTTTTGGGGTTTCAAAATAAATGTCTATAACATTTTGAACCCTAAAAATATTGAGGATCAGTCGTTGATTACGGCTTTGTAATTTCTAAGTGTATTTTCGATTTGTTTAAATTAATAAGAGTGCCCATAACTTGTTTAAAGATCTGTCAAGACGCTTAGTTGCCACTTCGCGTGACCCAAGAGCTGACTTTTACCTCGGCCAAAGGATAAGCATTGCCATACAACGTGGCAATGCTGCCAGCCTTTTCGGCACATTACCAGTGGCTAGCGATGCGGACGAATTTTTGGACGCCATTTGTTAGATTTATTGTTAATTAGTTAATATTTGTTTTTTATTTAATTGTAGGTATATATATATATAGTTTACATGGAAAAATTAAAATATATCTCTAAGTGAATGGACAAATTAATAAGTATGTCCAATTAATATACATAGATGGGCCAATAACCATTACTGTCATGCTAAAATAGTAGAGGTTCTTGTACTAAAGCTCTTTCTGGGAAATAAGACTGCGTTTCCACCAGAGATGTGCGAGGATGCGTAGCGAGGGATGTGTTTCTTAAGAACCAATAGAATCGCTTCATTCACCTAGCCTCGCTCAGCGATAACTATTTTATTGGTTCTTAACAAACACATCCCTCGCTACGCATCCTCGCACATCTCTGGTGGAAACGCAGCCTAATACCACTGTACCGAGCTGTCAGGTGCAATTCTGTGTTGCGGTTAAAACGTTCAAGTACTGGCGCACAATGATACTATAGAAAAAGGTTGGTGAGTGACCACTATTGGCACGCTAAAAAATAACTGCTAGAGTATAGAGATTCTTGTGAACAGGCTCTTTCAGCGGAGTAATACCTCTGTACCCAGCTGTCAGGTGCAATGCCGTGTTGTGGTGAAAAGCGTGCATGTGCTGGCGACATTGCAAGCGTTTAAGACATATCTTCTTTGTTTGTAAAAGCTTCAAACGCGGGGCAGGGTTCAAAGCAATGTGGAGCGGTTCTGTGAAGTTCTTTTGTTTTGTTTTGTTGTACGAAAAATGCTGGTAAATTGAGGTGCGGTTGTCGCGTTTACTACTTATTACGGTATTTCTAACTTTCAAGTCCTATTGGAAATGAGTTAAGTGATTGAACTGGAACTAAATACGCTTACGCAAGATATTCAAGTCTAAAAGGTTAGTTGAGATCTTTTGTAATGAAAAGCTTAAAAACACAGATCAATATTAAAATATCATCTCTAGAGTTGCCTTGATTCTCCTGTGGATCTTTTTATTTCTGTTCGATAACGTAGGGATACTCCAAGCCTAGTCTTATCCACACAATTAATCTCTAAAGGTATCTTTCACTCTTCAGGTATAAATATAGTTTTAGAAAGAAAGAAAGAAAGAAGAAAAGTAGGACACCACCATTAACGCTTCCACTGAACATTACAACTGACAACTGGTAAAAATCTGAGGTTAGTTCCAGACTTTATAAACTCCTCATACTTTGTGTACCCAAACTGGTATTTTAAGTAGTTATTGTTATTTGTGATTATTTACTTAATGGCAATTACTCTGCACTTACGGTAAGTACTAATATGTACAGAGTCAACAATCTAAGTGAGTATAAATTATTTTATTTTTTTACTCTGCCTATACTATCCCACTGCTGGGCAAAAGCCTCCCCCAAGTCCTCCCAAATATTTTCTGCCGAGCCAGCTCGAACCAACCCGGATATTATTATATTGGATACTCAAGATATTATTTATTTAGTAATGATGTTTACTGAGAGTACATCCATCTATCTAACACCAACGATCAATAAATTCAAAATCAAGCAGCGTTATACGCTCCCATCACAAGACATAACGTATACGCAAATTGCGTGGAACGAAGTTAGGCAACATCCTTTTACTGTGATTTAGGCGTGAAGATAAAAATAAAACGTACATTAACTTCTTGCAAAGCCACGTTTTAAGGGTTGTACACACAACATTTTAATGTCACGCGTCAATCTTGTAACCACTTTTTCCATGTTAATATGTGTAGCCATACCAAATTCCAACATTTTTTTTTACTTTTAATAGGCACGCGTTTAAAAAGATCGGGATCGTTCGTGCCTTTCCGTACGCGTTCGCACGAATATGCAAGCAAAGTGCGCGCTGCCTAAAGCTAGCTCATAAATTACCACTGTTTACTACAACCTATCGGTACATTCGTGGCTGTTTGCTTGTTTACCTTTGCACACCTTCACAATTGAAACCACACGTGTGTATGTAACGATACCGACGCGATGAATCGGCACTATAGACGCAACTGTGGCATACCATTGAGAGGAAGTAACACGGTGACTTTTAAATTACGTTGCGTTATAACGTACAGCCGAACTTCGGTCGGGCGTAAGTTCAGCGGAAAATTCGGTGGCAACATATCAGCCGAATACGTTGAAACGTAAAATCATCCGCGGAACTTCCGTCGCGTACCTTCGGCATAGTGTGTTTAGACACTTAATGAAAGATAGGTGACGCATAAACATGATTTAGAACACAGTTAGAACTATGTTCTAAAAAAATGTTCTCAAAAAACTTTGTTTTATACGAACATTTTACTATATAGTTTTTTATCTCCACATGAAAATAATGATAGGATAGCGGCCTGTGGACCTTTGAAAAGAAAACACTTTGGTTGTTACGGAGGCCAAATTGCCTTACGAAAAATAAAAATAAGAATTGTATAAAATAGCGAGGAGTTTTCTACGTTTATTAATACTGACGCAAATAATAATTTTGACCAATAAAACATTTCGCCACTATGAACATCAAAACAGTTTATAAAAAAAGCTTTTACCCATAAAAGTGTGAGAGGACCCTTATCCATACATTGTTCCATTGGCAAAGCAAATATCGTCGAAAATTGGTTTATTCAAGAAACGCACAAGGCAAACGAAATTGATGCAAAATGGATTACAGTATATTTGAATTTGTGGTTCGCGGATGTGAGAATATGGGAGAATCGTATCTTCTAATATCATAACTGTGAAAGCTATATAGCTATGTTTGTATGTTTGGGCAACATACTAGCGGTGTTGAATGAAACTTGGCACACGCCGCACACGGATAGATTATAAATAATTTTCTGATAGGTTTTATTTCACCTCAACTTTTTTGAACTTTGTGCGAATTTTGAATGTTCAAGTAATCGTCAATTTTCGTTAAAACGCCGCCGTCTGGTGACAATAACGGAAAACCTCTTTTTACAAGCTTTTTATTAACTTCGGTAAAATGTATGTATGTTTGTCCGGGTGGAATCTTTCAAATGAATTTATGTCAGTTATCTTTAACTGATTGAGGTGAAATTTGGTAAACACGCTTACTTTGGATGATAATGCATGCTAAGAATAGAATAGAATAGAATACTCTTTATTATGTACACCATATAAGTAACAGAAAAAATATTAAGTAAACATTACATAGGGTGACACAATGGGCGGCCTTATCGCTAAGAGCGATCTATTCAAGACAACCTTTGAATGGATTAACCTCAACCTTTTTAACCTTTGGCTAAGCTATTTGACGTCATTTTAATTCCAATATGGCGGATCATCCAAGATGTTTTGTTATTGACTACCCAGTTATTTTTTCTGCATCACCACAGTACTTATGGGTATCAAATAAAAGGGCTTGCTGAGGAGAACACGAAAACGAATACAACGTCACATTAAATCTAAAATATGGAGGACCATCCAAAATGTATAGAAGCTGGTTTTTCAAAAGCTTTATTTAAAATTAATTTATTTATAAGTTAACTAAATATAATTAAGTTTAAAAACTTTCACTAGGCCCTCAGTACTTGGACGCCATACTCAACCTATAATCACCGCGGTTAACCATTTGTTATGTCCAATTCCAATTTCAGATCAATAAAATATGTCTTATGATACTTTCATCACGATGCGAAGTACTAAGTTCCCTTCGAATATTTTCCGTTCACGCGGGCAAACCCGCTGGTTGAATCTAGTATGTGACTAATGTAATTCTTGTGAAAAATTCCTCTTACAAGCGTTGAATCGAGTTATTACTGTGCGCCGGGAACTTGAGGCGCTTCGCTTGTGAGACGTGCCTGTGTAGTGAGTGGCTGTGATGGAGATTGTTTTAAAACTTTCAGCGATGGAAAGAAAGGATAGAATATGCGTTATGGTTAACTTTGTGAGTATAGTTAGCACGAGTATCTATCGAGTTATAGCTTATTTGCTATATATAATATTATATGAGGTGGAATTTCGCTATTATAGGGAACATGCAGCAAGTTCCATCGACATCAGCCCTTCTGTCTCCTAAAGATGAAGTTTATAATAAACTCAGGTCAGAATTTACATCTACACTACACACAGAAACATCAATTCCAATCCTAGGTTAGATTTGATACTGAAAATGGAGATGGCTTTATATGAAACTGGAGGAACACGAGGATAATTTCTGAAGACTGTGTCTACCTATCTGCTAAACATTCCACTAACGAGTGCAGAAGCTGAGAGATCATTTTCGGCTACTGGATTCAATTTCAATTGTAGTTTAATTAGAAATTTTTGATGATGATACATTTTAATAAAAAGATTAAAATGTCAATTGAATCATCATCAAATACTTCTAATTTAATTAAGTACAATTGAAATTGTAATTAAAATTTTCAAATAAAAAATAAAGATAAACGTTGTGAGTGATTAACTATTTATTAATTCGTGGTAGTTTATATTTTAACCCCCATTTAACGATTAACAAATTTAGGAATACCGTAAATTTTGCGGTATTACATATCCGATACCGCAACATAGCGGTGTTATTAATATTTTACTGCGGTATTGCATGCTCTAGCTGGAACGATATTTAGGTGGCAGCACAGAAGTGTCACTGTCAAAATTATACTTAAAAGTTTCGAATATGTATCACTAGATGGCAGGGTCAACGTCGTGCACGTTGCCTATTAAGCTGCTTTCAGACTACGCTATTATATAATAGCATATAGTATGTAGCTCATAGCAAGGCAATATCGCGCACCATACATTATTATGGACACGTTCACAATGTACGTATGGTGCGCGATATTGTTGTGCTATGAGCTATATATTATAGCGTAGTCTGAAACCAGCTTTAGGGACTTCATCTTTCCCGCTGCCTTCCTCGCGCCCGCGTCGGTTTTCATAAAATAGCGCATATTTTCGGGATAAAAAGTAACTTATGACACTTATCGTTTGCGCGACTGCGAGATTTTTTTTGATTTGCGATTATTCCACAGAACATTCTTTTTGGGTTAAAAATATCGTATGACTCGCTCGGTCCTACTCGGCGATAGCTCAACTTTGTATAAAAATTTTCCATATAAACATACGTAATTTAGATTATTATCTGATACGTTATGGATGGACAGAAAGGTCACCATTAATCTGAATGTCTTATCGACTAATTTTCAGATTCACATCGCATTCGCATCTCAATCGCAGTCTGTCAAAAATGTATGAAAAATCAGGCTTTTTTGACAGTTTGCGATTGACATGCGAATGCGAAAGTTTTCAGAAGCTTAAAGGCTTGACCGCACTTGGCGACGCTTCGCGGCAGCGGAGCGACGCGACACGCAACGGCAAAATATTCTTTGTAAGAAATTGTATGAGGTTTAACGCACTACGCAGCAGCGTGCGACGCGC
Organism: Ceramica pisi; assembly: GCA_963859965.1. Lineage (NCBI taxonomy): Eukaryota > Metazoa > Arthropoda > Insecta > Lepidoptera > Noctuidae > Ceramica > Ceramica pisi. Next base: position 6,303,892 of record OY982530.1, read on the forward strand.
CGCGACACTTCAAGTGCGAACGTTGTTACGTGTCGCGTCGCTCCGCTGCCGCGAAGCGTCGCCCAGTGCGGTCGAGCCTTAAATCTCTAGCTTCCAAGTTTGCTTTTGCTTAGCGAAAATCAATTAGTTACTTAAGTCTAGATAACGCAGATTAGATACGAAAACAGCCAAAAACATTTCTTTCATAATGTTGTATGAATGAATGGCAACAAAATGACCTTGTGCAAATATATAATTTATAGTCAGCACTTCTGGGAACTTTGTGCCATTGATAGATAATAACGACACAATCAGTTCACTTAATATACGTAAGTTATCTGATAACAAAGTTTTCATACTAGAGGTGTATCAAATAAGCCGATTGGCAATGATTCACCATAAATAAGTGCATAATCGTACGTTTTCCTTGTTGTTAATAGGTGCTAGGGTAAATACAATATCTATTTTTATCAGAAAGGTAATAATAACACCTTTGGTATTGTAAAAATTAATGAGGGACTTCACAATAATAAGGAAGTTTATTTATTTATTTATTTATTTATTTATTGACACACCAACGACTTATTCACTATATCATTACAATCATTTATGTAATCTATATAAAAGTTATGCGGTGAATTTGTCACTTATAGGTGTGCACAACACTTGTATAACCAAAGATAATAAACTAAAATGGAATTATATAATAATAATTAAAAAAAAAAAACACAAAATTTACATTGAATTTAAAATGTCAAGTAGTTAAATTTAAATACAGTATTATTCAAAAATTCAAAATAAAATTAAAACATTGAAAATAACTAATTAAAACTATAAAAATAACAATAAATTAGGACATTACATTAAATACAATTAAAATTAAAAGAATAGAATAGATTAATTTTGAGTTAAAAAATTAAATTAAATTGTAAAATTTTTAAGTTTAAAAAAATAATTGGTAAGCTAGCAATCAATAGGTTTATTCAGAACTCTTCCGTTGCTGAATGAATGACAGATAACGCACAGCCGAAACTACTGAAAAAAACTACTAAAAACGGGTTATGCGCGAACGAAGAATCACACATACAGAAAACTCACTCAAAAATTTCTAAATTCTCTTACGCCCTTCGTGAAATAAAAAAGAACACCAACTTTAAAACAGTTCTTACGACCTATTACGCTTATGCCTATTCATGGCTCAGCTATGGTATCACCCTTTGGAGAAACAGCACAGATGCACAAACACTTTTCACCCATCAAAAGAAATTGGTTAGAATTCTGATAAATATTGAGCAAACTGACAAAAACATAATATTTTAACCCTTCCCTTCATATATATGAAGGGAAGGGTACAAAGGGTTCCGCACAAATTTGCATGTCTCTAAAATATATATTTTAGAGACATGCAAATTTGTACGGAAACACCAAGAATTTTATTTAAAACGTGGAGACATTCAAACACGCTATCTTCCCAGACACCAATCTAGGCTAAACTTACCAAGTTCTTGATTAAAAATGCACTCTAAAAGTCCCTGTGTAATTTCCTTTAAATGATATAATAAACTACCCGCTTCAATAAAAAAAGAAGAGAAAATTAATATATTCTTAAGAAAACTCAAAAAATATATGCTAAATAAAAGCTACTACTCGGTAAACGAATATCTAAGTGATATACTAATAAAATCATAACTTAAGTAATTACGTACCGCAAAGTACCCAAGTCTCTGTGTTTTACATAATTTAAAAAAAAGCTTCCTCTCTCCTACTTATCCTACTTATCTTGCTGTGCCCGACACCCCCACATGAAATAATTTTGTTTTTTACCACCTAAGAATACATGTGGAATGCAATAAAGATATTGATTGTAGTTGTAGCGGCATCAATGCCGCCACAAGAAAAATCAACGAAACAAAAATCTGCATCGCAACAAAAAGAACCGCGACGCCATCTAGCCAACTGGCGGCTAACTAAAAAATCCTAAATCGCGTAAGCAGAGTTTACCATGCAATTTGAACATATACATCCACCCGAATATGAACTACTAGCTGACTCGCGCAACCACGTCTGAGTCACATTTTCCATTACTGCTCCGCTCCTATTTGTCTTAGCGTGATGATATATAGCCTATAACCTTCCTCGATAAATGGGCTACCTAACACTGAAATAATTTTTCAAATCGGACCAGTAGTTCCTGAGATTACCCCCTACATACAAACTTACAAACAAAATTTTACCTCTTTATAATATTAGTATAGAAGTATAGATTGGGCAGTAGCCCTCCAGGCACAACACCCGCCTGGGCGGAGGATCCTCCCTTTTCTATGGGGGTTTGCGGGACTTTACTCTCTGTACCGCATTCCTCCCAAATGAGGAAGTCGCGGGCAAAGTTCATTCATTCATCCATAGCCCGACTTTGTCCAATACTGAGCGTAGGCCCCTCTTTTCTTGTGCCAATTCCCACGGTCCTGTACCATCCTCATCCAGGTTCTTCCTACGATGGCGGCAATGTCATCCGTCCATATCGCCGCCGGTCGACCAACACTTCTTCCAGTCCTCGGACGCCACTCGGTCACTGCCTTACTCCTCCTATCATCAGCGGGCCTTACCAGGTGTCATGCCCAGTTACATTTCCGCAATTCGTTTTAAGAAATGCGAGCAAATGCTAGTAGATATTTTTTTTTCAGAATAAAAAAATACTTGTCTTTCTCTAGTAAACCATTATAAAAAACAACGGGTTGCACTCCGGGAGTACCGGCAGAAGTGAAAACTTAAATATTAACGTTGTGCAGTTTTGAATCATCCGTCTTACGAATTTTCGATCAGGTCACGTGTATTGACGCGTCATCCGTCTTACGAATTTTCGATCAGGTCACGTGTCCTGACGCGTCATCAGTCTTACGAATTTTCGGTAAGGTCACGTGTCCTGACGCGAGTTTATTTTATACCCATCCCAAGAAAAATGCTCAACGCCGCTAAAAAGTTTTCACTTCAATAGGAAGTCTGATTTCAAAAAACGTGACGCCCGTGCAGCTTGCATGCATCATGATGAACATGACCGAATTATATTATTTATCTCATATTTTTTCGACAAGTTCTCATTCTGTTTTCACTGTTAATACCTAGTACATACTGGTTAATAAATAGTTTTCATGCATATCCCCTAATGTTAAAGAAAAAAAACCATGAATTCGTAACCAAATTGTAGTAATTGATTTGTGTTAACCACAATGAAATATGTAGTTTTCTATTGTTTTTGATATGTCAATAACAACATGGAATCTAATATTGCTTAAGGTTTAGTCAACAAATAATCAACACAAGAAATATAATTCTCTGCAATAATGGCATCTAATTCCAAACGTCTAATGCATTAGTCTTTTTGCACTTAGAACCGTTTTCTCAAAGCAAGCTACCAACTTTCTCAAGAAACGAGGAATTTACAAGAAAATAAAAACAAAACACAGTCAATCGCACGCGGAAAACTGGAATAAGTACTACTAGACTGAAACCGAATTCACAAAAACTTCCATTCGAAAAGATACCCGTAAATAAATCCAATTACATTGCACAGAAATATCTTCCCATCAACGCTTTGGCAAAACAGTGTTCTCATTTTATATGAGGCCCAAATCATAGGCCCGATACGAGATCCTTTGCGCCCCGTACGTGACTGTTTGTGCCCGATACGTGGCTCTTACCACCCCATGGGAATTTCCTTTGATAGTAAGTGTGGAAAACACATAGGACATCAAAGAAATATTCCATTCAAATGATTTTTTGATGTGAATTAGATACTTGTATAGATTTAATAGCTACTCGTTTCGTTTCCCAGAATCAATATATATGTGGAAATCGTTATTCTGGGAAACAGATAGTTATATTTTTAATAAGCAGTTCCTTTTTAGGTACTCATATTTATAATGTTACAAATAAATAATAATAAAAATGTTTATGGTATCTAAAAACTGATGGGAAGGAAATAGACAATCCAAATAAACCCTACGTAACAGGTTTTCCACATCCACGAGTATTTTCAGAGAAATATTGTCATTTGACTTCGCAGATCCGTATGCTGTTAGTGTAAACGCAGTACCATGTTTCAAATTACTCAACAATATCGTAACATACTGACTTCATAATTACCAAAGATTAATAGTATCACGTGACACAACGGAAAGATGATCCCACTTGAGTTCAATTAAAGTAATGATTGGCGATAGTCGGTTGGCAACAGACCAACAGTGGCGCGACGTGATAGTAATTATTGCAAACAATTGAACGAGTAGGCGACAATTAGTTGCCGAGTCGACGGGAGACGGTTGTCCTCATTAGACGATTAGACGCGCGACGGGGGACGCGACGCGAAGGCGGTACGTACAATAAGATTATAGAAAAAATGTAGGTATTGATGGATATTTTTAGTGCTCCGGGACGTAAAAATACTACGGACTTTTCCCAACTGTATTGGGGTCGGCTTCTATTTAAACCGGATTTAGCTGAAAACCAGTATTTTACGTGGAGCGGCTGCCTACCAGACCTCCACAACCCATTATCTGGGTAACACGGTTCCCCTTGGCAAGACTGTTGTCAGATTTTCTGGATTCTGATTATCCGTAACGACTGCCAAAGATCTCCAAATGACAGCCGGGACCAACAGCCTAACGTGCTTTTATTTTTGTGTACTGCATCATCGTAGCAGAACCTACGCGCCTGCTACGAGCGTAACATCAGGAACTTCACCCGTAGCAGCAGCGTAGCCATTCTGTGTGTGGAATCTTAGCAGCTACGAGCTCGTATAGTCGTATTAAATCATACGAGCATAGCATCAAAGAAATAGCATAGCAACAGCATAGTCTTTACATTTATTTAGGAATCCTTGAAGTAGGTATTATTTTCAGACGAATTTAATTATTATACAACTATTTAAGTATACAAAGTCACGTAATTCTGTGTTGTGAGAACATTGTCATTGATTACCTTGGGTTTGGTTTCTGAATTGACAGTTTGGAGATAAGAACGTGTCATCTCTACTTTAATTTAATATATATATACTTATATATATACTTTTCGACGACACGGTTGGCGCAGTGGTTGAGCGATTGACTGCTGCGCAGCATGTCGCGGGTTCGATTCCCGCACGGAACAAATATTTGTACGACCTACATGTATTTGATCTGAGTCTGGGTGTTTTTCTATCTATAATATGTATGTATTTACAAAAAAAAAAAAAAAAAAAAGTATATAAGTAGTTTATCAGCCATATCGTTACCATAACACAAGCATTAGGTTGCTTAGCTTGGGACTATATGACGTTGTGTGAAATGTCCAAGGATATTATTATTATGGATATTATAATTTTAAAAAAGTGTGTTTCAGACTAAAGTACACTTTTAGTTACTATTTAAAAACCATCAATTTGAAATCAATGTGTTAGTAATCTATTCTGATCGTCACCAAAACTTGTTTTCCCATGATGAAAATATTCGAAAAACACTTCTAACAAAATCACAAGAAGCAATAATCCGTTCGATTGCCGTCGTGCGGGTCTCCAGAGGAAATCGGTTCATTTCCTTTTTTATGACGCTTTAAGTTCAAGAAAAAAATGCAGCGATTTTATATTATACCTAGTATAGGCAGACCTATGGACGGAACCCAATCGTGTCATCCTTCTGTTCAGCCGTTTTCATAAAAAAAAACTAACCATTTATGCTTACTTTAACTACTCATTGGCGGATTTTTCATTCAATTTTATTTTGATATTTCTCGAGTTAGATCCGAGTGTGATTCTATAAATATGGTGAAGTGAAGGCTTGGGTGAAGTGATCATAAAATGAGTTGTCAATCCAAGCAAGAAAGAAGGAATGAAAGCTCACTTCACAGCCTTCCGCACGTGTCCTGGCGCAAGTTGAACATTTTATTCCCATCCCAATAGAAGAGATCAACGCCGCTAAAGAAGTTTTCACTTCAAAAAGTATAACATCTTTGGAGTTTCATATTCTCAGTAAAAGCTAGGACTTATTAATATTATGACCTAATGCCCGAATGACACAATACATCACAATTTATGTCTTACCCGAACACAGATGTATGAGACGTTATTTGCTTTCCGAGAATCAAATTACCAATAACCTAGGATTTTCTGACCCTAAAATATTTTATTTCTACGCATAAAATCGTATAATATTATTTCTATTCGGTATAACCCAGCACATATATAGCTTGCTTATTTTACCAAAGATGAGAACTAAGAGTTGTGTAACAGTATACCGTGTTGCATAAAAAAGTACACTCATTCAATGCATTTAAGAAGCAATTCGGCCAATATTTAATAAAGAAATGATAACGACTTTGCCTTGGAAATGCATTGGATGAGTGAAAAACTCAACATTTGTTTTATTGACGAACTCAGTATATTTAGCATAAGTTAAACATTTTTCTCATCTACACAAGTGATTTTGTGTGTTTTTTGAGAATAAATATCTCTAAACTTATTTATACGGAGTGTTTCAAAAATGCGCATATAAGTTTGATGTTCTGTATCTGATATATGTGCCAACAGTAAAGGAACAATTATGGAATTTTTGTTTTACCTGTACCGCAATTCCCACTAAAAAGTTCCCAAAAACAAACCGGCCAAATACGAGTCGGACTCTCACATAAAGGGTTCCGTACCATAAACAGGAAAACCACATTTTCTGTGTGGGAGTTCCCCCAGCCCTCTCAATTATTTTTACATGTTTGTCATTTGTCGTAATAGCGGAAATAGACAAACACTTTGAGAAAATTCAACTGTCTACCTTTTACGATTCCTGAGATACAGCCTGCTGATAGGCTATGTAATAGGGTCCCTTTGGGTACGGAACCCAAAAATCATATATTTTCAAGAAGTTTGATGAATAGAATAAGATTAGAAAACATTTATTCGACACAGACACAACACAACAGCAAAAAAACACATTATAAAAAAGAGAAACAAAAACATAAAATAAAAAAACAATAAGTAGGTACAGTAAAATTATGCTGAGCGTGCCCATGCCAAAAGGGTTTCCATCACGTGGGATGCAGTGCGCGGCATCAAATCTATTATTAAAAAACTACATAAAAAACGCCACAATATTAACTGCGGAACATCACCCAAATATAACCTATATTTCCAAAACACCATGTATAATAAATAATATCAAGAAGTCAACCTCCTCCATGTATCGAATGAAAAAATACTTTGCAGAGTTTTGATAAACAAGCAAATAAATAATTCTAGACATATCTTCGCTTAGAATTTTTCACCTGTCATCCTGTGCTGTTAGTAATTTTTAGTTGTCATCTAATACACACACAACACGTAGGACATAAATAACATCATATTTACATAAATAGCTATTTACATAACGACTGATCCTCTGGGAATTACAATATTGTTAGCTATGTAGGAAAATAATCGCAGTTAGGTACTATTTCAATGGAACTACTTGGTACGAGTTATAAATGTCTGGTACAGCGTTTCCCAAACTATGGATCTAGAACCACTGGTGGGTCGTGACGGAATTTAGACGGGCCATGAGAAGCCGATGCTGAAATACAAAATAAAAATTGGGAAAAATACGTTATTATCATTGAAATAGCACTTTTTTTCTTATTTAATTAAGTAAGTTCCTTATTTTGTTTTGTTTTTATTTATTTTTTTTAAACTTTGCTCCACACTAGGAAATTGTCGTGTATCGTGGGTGCGTTTACAAACATACAAAGTCACATACAAAACAGCCAGACCCGGAACAACTATCTGTAGGCCATACAAATATTTGTTCCGTGCGGGAATCGAACCTACGACACGCGACATAGCAGCCGATCGCTCAACCACTGCGCCAACCGTGCCGTCGAGTACGAGAATTCATATACTCGTAGTTACGCCTTTTTTCTTCATAACAGCCAAGAGATGAGTTCCGAATTTGGTAGTGTTTGTTAGGTAGGTCGTGGTCCACTCAACTTTGTGACCGTTGTCGTCTAATAACTTAGGACTATTTTTTCACAATCAACTTCCACATTACTATATTAGAAGGATTTTCAAAATTCTTCGTACTAATTGTCGCTTAGCAAACAACACATCGGTACAACAATTGGCAGTTTTAATTAATGTCATTGAAAGAACTCTTTGTCGCGGAATGGGCTTGTGTCCTGAAAAAATCTAATTAGTCCGTCAGTTAGATTATCAAAAGATATTTGACCCGTTTTTTTTGTTTTGTTACGGGAACCAAAATTGACGAAGTTACGACGCTTTTAAAATTCTTAATTCGTCACGCCATGTCATAATTTTTGGCGGGTTGTGACGTCACGAGCCCTCACTCCCGAGTTTCGATGCGTTTTATCTTTGTCAATATTCATTGATTTACAAAAACAAAAAATACGTGTCCATTATTTTTCAATACTCTAACTGACGGACTAAATAGTTTTGCAATTTGTGGATGATGGAATCTAGCCTATTGCAGTAGGTACTGTCAGCATTAGATACTCTTTAGACGATTAACCAAACCTACGTCTCAGGAACATATTCATGGTGCGTACAGCTAAGGAGTGGAATTTCCTGCCGGAATCTGTGTTTCCTGACTGCTACTACCTGGGAGGCATTAAGTCAAGAGTGAATAGGTTACTTCTAGGCAATCTTGCGCCATCTTCGAACACATCAACGCTTACCATCAGGTGAGATAATGCTTAAATATAGAACGATAGTGGTCAAACATGTGCCTATTTATAGTAAAAAAATGTAATATTCAAATACTTGTCACAAAGAACCAGTAAATTGGTAACAGTTAATCTTCAGTTTCTTCGCTCCACTGTAAATTAATCAAAATAACTTGGGCATGGGCATTGATATTATTTGCTAAGCGATGTAAATGTTGAGAATTATTGATATTGACTTCTGGGTAAACTCGCTCCATCGTAGACTTTGTCTCTGTCATCTCTTACCAAGATTATAGTCAAGAACAAACCAATCACAAATAAAAATAAAATAAATCACAACGTGTTTACGAACAAAACGATAATGGAAAACGTTACAAAGCTTCGCACACAATCTTTACCATAACAATCTTAAATTATGCCTGAAATTGCGACAATATATTTTCTGTGTGAACTTATTAGAGCCACAAGACTGCCTTACTCATCTATCCTGCGCAAGCCAAAGGATATCTCGAATATCAATAAATTATTGCGAAGAAATATCTAAGGATATTAAGGGCACAATTTATTCTGTTCCTTTAAGGTCAAACCTGAGACGAGATGTTACGGAAGCGATAGCGGATACAAAATATTAAAAAATTCGTCAGTTGGATTAATTATTATTAAAAATGTTGTTCTCATATTTTTTGCTATAAGAAATCCATAAAAAATTACAAAGATACAACGCATCAAAGATCAGAGGGCTAATTCTACTAATTTTTAAACAACTTTCGCATTCGCATGTCAATCTTAAACTGTCAAAACAGCTTTTGTTTTCATACATTTTTGACAGTTTTCGATTGAGAGGCGAACGCGATACGAATTTTAAAATTTATAGAATTGTCACACAGGAGTTTGGGTTTCTGTTTCTGTAAAAGATATGAGAACCAAGCCGTCACACAATATTTTTAAAAGCTATAAATCGTTACATTTGTTATTTTTCGTAAAACAAAAGAGACTGATTTTTTTAGGAACCAGTTAAGACTGTGGTAAAAATGAGCTGTGCTAAAATAATCCAGACATCAACGAAACTTTAATTAATTTACATAATACGAAATCCGCTACATATCCTCACCCGCCAATCACTCCGCGCGTACACAGTCGCATCCTTACCTGCGTGTTTTTCGCTCGCTCACATGGAAACCTATTTTCACCGATTTGCTTCGAATGTTCAGTGGAAAGAGTTTTGTGTCCATTTTGGGTCCAGTCCACATTGCCGGTCGTATGTAGTTTGTACACACGAGTAACTTTGATTAAATTATTTCGAACCATGAATTCAGATATCATGTTGCTAGGTGGTCGTTTTTTGGGTAAAGTTTTTACTCATTTGTAGAAACGGACGGAAAAGGCCTTTTATACTACCTATTAATCTACTAAGCCTTTCCCAACTATGTTATGGTCGACTTTCAGACTTTAATATAAGATTTACCCGCGAGTTCGTTCGCGCATATCCCGTTTTTCCCGATCCTGTAGTAATTTCGGGAAAAACTCTCTTAATGCTTCCCTATAGTCCCCAAGGAACTTACCTAGGATTTGTATGCGCAGAGTTGCACACACTTCTCTGCTTCAGGGCCGAATTTATGGTGGTACCAACACCTCCACCCTTCTGGTCTCGACCTTGATCGGCTCTGCAGCAGAGAAGTGTGTGCAACCCTGCGCATACAAATATTCACCGGCCATTTTGTTATACATGCTAAATATTTTTTTTTTTGCTTTTAAACCTTTCTTGTATTCTGGCGAACTAAACAAAAAAAGAATTAGCGAAATCGGCCCAGCCGTTCTCTAGTTTTAGCGAGACTAACGAACAGCAATTATTTTTTGTATATAAGAAGATTTACCAACAACTAGTCGATGTCATAATTTTGTATCGATAGCCATAATACTACCACCATCATCTTCTTAGCCTTTTCCCAACTTTATTGGGGTCGGCTTCCAGTCAAACTTTAGCTGAGTACCAGTATTTTACGTGGAGCAGCTGCCTACCTACATCCACAACCCATTAACTGGGTAACACGGTACTTCATGGAATGAATGAAGTCAGATTAACTGGCTTCAGACTATCTGTAACGACTGCCAAAGATCTAAAAATGACAGCCGGGATCAACAGCTTAACGTACTTTTAAAGGCACGGAGGAAACTTGGTATGTTAAGATGATCCCCCATCCACAGACCAGCCTCGGCAAGCGTTGCTTAACCTTGAAGATCGACCAGTGCGGCTCTTTAATAAATAGCCACGAGCTCCTCGAAATGGTTCACTACCGAGTCTTTAAAATTAGCACAGTGAATTACACCGCTTTGGTCACGTCTCCCATACGTTAATAGGGCAATTAAAAGACAGTAACTCTATTTCTAGTTATTTGTAAACAGAACTTGAATACGTGGTTATTTTTTTATTTAAGTTTTTCTGGTTTCTAAATCTGAAAAATATAAATTCGAAATTCCACGGTCTAATTGAACAATGATGATCATTAAAAATTTATTTGAAAAAAGCATATTGTATTTTATTTTAAAAATATATCCATGACAGCTTTGGACGTCTGTGATTTTCTTTTCGATTTCTTCGATCAATACTTTCACACAAATACTTACGATATATACCTACATGCCATACTCACTCAGTAACAACAAATTGAATATTTCACCTCATTTCCTCCACTATAACCTTGTTATAACCCCTATACATACGTTGACAAACAATATACTGCGCTCCGCAGCGCTCTCTACTCCAAACACAGCCACCTATGGAACCTGTTACCGCGTCAATTAAGATAAAAGGTCCATATTAAAATGGAAATGTCCGTGACCACAGCCGCTCTAAAATTATTAAAAAATCAGAAAACAAACTGGCAAACAAAAGTGAACTACAAGATTTTGATGGACAGCTGACATTATTTTAATTAAGTACTAGTATTTCGACCACCACTTCGTCCACGCTGCAATTTTACTATAGATCTCAATAAATTTTTTTAAATAAATCATAGCCTGTGTTATTTCATGATGACTAAGCTTTCTTTTTGTGAAAAAATGGTTAAATTTAATTTGTAGTTTCGGAGTCTATTCGGAACAAAGAAACAAATCTTTCTTCTATCGTCGTTATAATATTAGTAAAGGCTGGCCAAACTCATCCCATGGGTACTGTGAAATGTAAATGGCGATTTATGGATTACTTAGGTCAACTAGTCTATTACACGGCCACAAATTTTATATTATATTCGACGTCGAGTTGTTGGCCTGTCGGTTTTCTATCGGTTGCATTTTGGGGAGTGTGCGACGGAATTGCATAATTTAATTTCGCCGGTTGTCTATTGTTTGCCCGAAGATTATATGCCATAATCATCATTTTCCCGAATTTCATTTGCCCGAATGTTTCATTTGCCCTAAAATACATATGACATACTTTTAATTGCCCGAATTTTAGATACCATAAGATACGAATGCCATAAGTATTGTTTGCCTTATTTTTATGTGCCATAATAATTATTAGACATAATATTTAAATGGCATAATATTTAAATGGCATAACAAGTATGCATTAAAAAAGAAATTGTACTACCTAATTATATTTATATAGTTTGATTATTAAACTTGTTTTTAATTCTAATACTTACCTACTTATTAGCTTTCTGGCTGTCGATGTCGATGGGTGCGCAATGTTTGGTATAATAAGAATAAACTTATTTATTCTGTGCATGGTTGATGGTGGGCTAGGTCGACGGAGCCCCGCTTCGCGGGGCTCCTACTTCTGTGTGGTTTATAAAAAAATAACCACGAAGGGGATGGCGGCGTTCGCAAACTGTCAAAAACAACTCTAATGAATTAACACTCTTCTTCTTTTTTTCGTGTCGATTGATTCTTACTAAATTTTTTCCGACCAATATTGAGCAATCTGTACAGCTTTATCATAGGCCTCGTTCAAATCTTGGATGGTGCAGGTGGTTGTGCATGACGGGCAATTAAGGAGGTAATGCATATCCTGTGAAGGGGCTCCGCACTGAAACTGCGTTTGGGATAGGTGAAGATGCCCCGTTTGGCTAAATTATGTTTGCAGCGACCAGCCTGGGTCCGCAATAGGTTAAGCGATTTCCAGATTGGCCACTGAAGCTTGCGTCCATGGGGTAGATGTTCTGCTGGCTGTTTGTATGAAGTCTGGAGGGGGAGGATGTTTGTGTTTCCATTGTGCACATGTTTCGTCTGTCACACTGCTCTCTGATCAGGTCGTACATTGAAAGTTGCTAAGATAATATTGCGACTGAATTCAGATTTTTACGTATCAAAATTTGCCTAAGCGTCCCTACTCGCTGTTGGAGCGGCGTACTGGGTTCTTTATCAAAGCTGAATAAAAAAACATTTTTAACACATAAAGTTGTATGAGGAAAAGTTTAACTATTTAAATAGAACATGTCTGTTTACTGTTGTCTATTGTACTAGGGCGAGCGATGACGTCAAAGTATGATATATACTCTGTGAGGAATCCATTGAAAAACTGAGTTATAGGAAGGAAGTAGCACACACTTAATTGAGTTCAGTCACAAATTGACTTGCAAATAATACTCCGTATTGTGGTGTAGGTAATAAAGAAGTACCGTGGTACCCAGTCAATGGGTTGTGGACTTGTGGTCTGGTATTCATCTGAATCCGGTTTGACTGGAAACCGACCCCAATGTAGTTGGGAAAAGGCTAGGCAGATGATGAATGTGGTGTAGGTATTAACTAACCACACAGGTGTCTTGGATGCGTTTCTAGAATCGCTTGCGCTGAGCGAAGCTAGGTAAATGAACCGATTCTATTGGTTTGTAGCAAACATTCCTCGCTATGCATCCTCGCTCAACTCTACTGGAAACCCAGCCTTAACGGTTCTATCTAGAAGTTAAGGTAGTAGAGACTAGAATATTATCTTCCTCCCTTACTTATTTTTTGTTTTCTAAAAGGAATAGAGACCTCTTTACCAAAACTGAGAAGACCAGACGATGTTCTAAATTAATATTTAAATTTTATTTTCAAATATTCTATCATTACATTATAATTAAATTATATTTTTTTATTGTTTTTTTTTTTTTTTTTTTTCGTTTTTTTGTATGGTAAGTATAGTATACTTTGCAGCTTTGCAAATAGTCTCATTTTATTTATGTTATTTTAACATGTAAACCATTTCACCAAAATGAGTTCTTGTTAATGGGAGAAATCTCAAAAGCTTGAGTCAGTGCATCCTCTTTTACAGCTAGCATGACACAACATTAACTGACTAGAATATATCCAAGTTCAAAAACAAGACACTGAATTATCTTTTGCTTCTAAAAATAAACCTAAAAACTATAGTTATAGTTAGATTAAAGACATAACATTACGTCGTTGGGTCGTCTAGACAAGGGGCCCTGGCGTGTTAATTACAAGTAATTAGAGGCTGTACTCATTATAAACGATGCTGGCTCCCCCTGTCGGCTGAAATTTGCAAAGTTTTCATATACGGGGAAAACTAGTGGTATGCTGGGGGAATATTATAAAAGTAAAGCCGGTTTTAAAGCATACTCTAGAGACTTAATTTTATTCCCAACAAGTTTATGTCATCTTCACCATATTTTCAGTCAAAAGCCGTCTTCTTGTTCTCCCTGAACCGAAGCCTTTCGAAGCATCAATATCATCAGATACAAATGTATCGACGAGCTGATTAGGACCGCGGGTCCGAGAAGCTCAAGTAAATCTCTGTTACATCTTTTTAACCGACTTCCCAAAAGGGAGGAGGTTATCAATTCGGTTGTATGTTTTTTTTTTTTTTATGTTTGTTACCTCATAACTCCGACAATTATGAACCGATTTGAAAAATTCTTGTTTTATCTGAAAGGATATACTTGCAGATTGGTCCCATTTAAATCATATCAAGATCGGTTACGAACTTTGGATTTTAAATCGAAATACCTGGAATTTGACTATTTAGATGATTCTTTGATAATCGAAATTTCGTATTTTGCTTTTCTGCGATTTTGCAGTGGTGTTGTTAGGTGTGGGGCACCACTAAAAAGTGATAAATAAAAAACTTTTTACAAAAAAATACAACCGACTTCCAAAAAAAAACACTACAAAGTAAAAAATAACTTTAATTTCGGAAGTCGGTGTCAAAATACGAAGAAAGTAACAAAAACACCGACTTCCGAAATTAAAGTTATTTTTAATTTGTAGTCTTTTTTTTTTGGAAGTCGGTTGTATTTTTTGCAAGTTTTTTTCGAATCGATTTGTTGCTTTATTTTGTGGTTTTATGCTATTAAACATTAAGATAAATGTATAACTGATAGCGTCATTACTCATTTATAAAGCACTCTCCGGGAAAACTTCGAGCAGAAACTAGGACTACTTTTATACCAACTTGACGAAAGCATCTCTTGGGACAGTGCTCGAGCGTAGTGCACCAGTGAACATTATAATTATGCTGCTAAAAGGGTTCGCGCCATAAATTACTCCATTCGAGTAAGATTTATTTAACCTGTTCGCACCCGCCGCAAATAGCCGTATTTTGAACTGTTTCAACCGTTAATACCCTATGGCACACCCACTAAAACAGAAATTAAAATATTAAACCAACATTACAAAGAATAAAAAATCACAACAAAAAAGTTTCTACGTAACGGTGACGTCGCGTAGGGTATTAACGAATGAAACAGTTCATAGCACGCGGGCGTGCCCACGGGTGCTATTCTGAGCGTATTCGCTACTGTCTATCTTGCGCTGTTATTGAGGGAAAAAATTCTATAGGTTATTTGGCCAGGGTACGACCTTAATTTTGCCGCAGACACCTTGAAGGAGCCATCATAAAATGACGCAAAATTGGTTTTCTGTACGAAAGTGCTTTAATGGTATAAAAACTAAAGTATTGTTATGTGGATTATGCAGGGTGTAATTTAATCAATTAAACACCGAACTGATATGGCACCGATTCAGGTGTTTAAATAAGCAAACTTATCATTATTCACAACTTATAAGAAATAGAAATCAACGCTGTTTATATTTAGTTGAGTTTTATGGCCTGCAAGTTGGTACTTATATATTAATTCCTTTGGATGGACCTTGGACGTAACTTTGGTGCCCACCTTGTGAACAATATTGGATTATTGGCACACAACGTGGGACAAACGTTTTATTGTTGGCGCCCAACGTTGGATTTATGAAAGGTTCTTGGCGCCCAACTTGGGCCCCGTGTGAGGTTATTTACAACCACGAAATCAATTTGTTTTTTTTTTTCTGCTTTCCGAGTTGGTCTAATGACCCCCTTTTTTTCAATTTTTCAAAATCTCTGGGTGGAGCGGGAGGGAGTGTCAGACTTCAACTGACTAAAACCCATCCATGTTCCTTCATTGCCCTTTACGTTCCGGAGCCACGGTATCTCTATCGAATAGTCCCGCGACTCCGGCAGGCGTCGGCCCTTTCGGGCCCCTCTGTGGTCTAATGACCCCTTGACTGGTTTTCAGTAACATCAATTAGCTCTACATTCATTCAAATCATTTTGTTGAAGAGGAAACTTTTCCAGTAGACTATAAAATAATATCGCTTGAGGCTGAGCAACTTAAAAAAACTTATTCTTACAGAAACAATTTGTACTAAAATCATTACTCACCCGCCGAAATCTGGTAAATGCTGTTTTTACCAGATTTCGGCGGGTGAGTGAGAGTGAGGGTGTACGAGCGACTGTTTAATACCATGTTATCGTTTCTCACAACATTACGTAACTCAATTAATTTGTGACAACAAGACGCAAGCTCTATGCATGACGCAAACTTAACCTAGAATGGTTAACTAAGCTTATCCTATTATAGCAAACTGAATATTAATTAGGAACAGTTAACTTTGAGCTGAAAACTAGGAGTTTCACACTAACTGGTTCATGTCCTTCAAGTTGCTATTGTGTCTATTTAGTTAGGGCATTGTTTTGTAAACTAATATCCTAGGTAATGCGACATACTCTGCTCATAGTGCTCAACGTGACATGTTATGGTTCAATAGAAGTATGTGGAACAGGGTGAATTGTATCCTCAGACCAGATATATGTTGTATCTGTCTGAAGGCTTTCTCGGGCTGCTTTGTTAGCACAATGTAATTTTTTTGGGAATCTAAATGAGCTTATTTGACTAGAATATTTTTAGTTTCATTTATATTTATTTTTCGAAAAAATCAAATAGTATAGGTATTATCTAGGGGAAGTACGTTTAATCACATATATTTTTTTTTATTTATCATAGATAAAATAAGTTTTTAACCGACTTCCCAAAAAGGAGGAGGTTCTCAATTCGGTTGTATGTTTTTTTATGTTTGTTACCTCATAACTCCGACAATTATGAACCGATATGAAAAATTCTTGTTTTATCTGAAAGGATATACTTGCAGTTTGGTCCCATTTAAATTTTATCAAAATCGGTTATGAACTTTGGAATTTAAATCGAAATAGCTGGAATTCGTCTACTTGGGTGATCGTTTTATGTCATCCAAGTAATCGAAATTGCGTATTTTGCTTTTCTGCGATTTTGCAGTGGTGTTGTTAGGTGTGGGGTACCCGGGTACCACTAAGTCAGTGAAAATACGAAGAAACTAACAAAAACACCAATTTCCGAAATTAAAGTTATTTTTTACTTTGTAGTGTTTTTTTTTTTGGAAGTCGGTTGCATTATTTTGTAAAAAGATTTTTTTTAATTTCAACAGCTTCTATGGTCATGGTTCATCAGTATTAACCTACATACGTAAACTTCCAACTGACTTGGAACAATATAATAAACTAGCTTTCTCTAGCTCATTAATGCTCCGCTCCTATTGGTTGGAGCGTAATGATATTTAGCTATAGCCTTTCTCGATAAATGGGCTATCTAACACTAAAAGATTTTTTCAAATCGGACAAGCAGTTCCAGGGGTTTACGCGTTCAAGCAAACAAACTCTTCAGCTTTATAATATTAGTATAGATATGGTTTAAATTAATCACAACTTCTACAAATCTTAGCACAAGAGTACCTATGTGCACTAAGAAAGAATTTTAGAAAATTCATCCCCATAATTTATATTGAAAGAAAATCCCATGGAACAGGCACAAGGTCTATAGTAAACATGCTATGTTAGTCTCATGAGCAACTCATTCTAAAGATCTTACCCGCGATTCATCAATCACCATAAACACTCAAATAGAGTACCACAAATTGCTTTGTAAACCCAAAGCGGCACTTATGACCTTTCAATCATTCACAACAACGGCTATTACCGTTTCAACACGCCATGTTCGCAGTAAACTTAGATTGTTTGTAACTTGAGTAGTACAAGTTTGTCAACAGTTTAAAGTGACGTGTTTCATACTCACACTATCTCGTCCACTCAGTGCGAGTTTGTGTGAGTTTGTGCGACTAAGTTTAATCCTGCACGCAAAGTTCGAAACTCCGGGGCTTATGTTAATCTGTTGCGATTGTTAGAATTTGATGGTACTTAATAGTTGTACGTATGCTTACCTGGGGTGCGGAGTTTGAGGTAAAGTTTCATGCAGTCGTCAATTTAATACCTACTACTCCTAGATGACATCACTCTTGCATTCCTCGATGAGATGAGTAAAGTTGAAAGATTATAGCCATGTTTCGGAATATGTTTAACAATCGCCAATAGAATCGCTTGCGCTGAGTGAGACTAGGTTAAAGCAGTAATTCTCTGGGTTCTTACAAACACATCTTTCGCTACATTTGATGGAAACGCAGCCTAATACCAAACTTGCTTTTCACCGGTTATATTCATATTTAATACTTGCGTGCCTAAAGTCATAAAGAGGGTATTCATCCAGACTCCAAACTGCTCCTAAAAAGCCCGCACGGGATAACACTATAATTTAGTCCGACTTGAGGATCAATCTTCATGCTAAGCATTTAAGACCACTATACTATAATAACCAG
Source organism: Ceramica pisi (assembly GCA_963859965.1). Taxonomy (NCBI): domain Eukaryota; kingdom Metazoa; phylum Arthropoda; class Insecta; order Lepidoptera; family Noctuidae; genus Ceramica; species Ceramica pisi. The sequence goes on from OY982530.1 coordinate 6,322,486, forward strand.
CATCGACTTTTTCTGAATTTTATTACAATGTTCAGCAAATATCCAACAAGAAAATAGTGGTCATGACCACTATTTTCTTTTATTTTTACCTAATAACCTTTGAGCTGGAAAATCATAACGCAGAGTGAAAAATGTTGTGAATGAATCTATATCTATACTTATAATAAATCTGTAGAGAGGTCAATTCTGTACATGAAATATATTTCCAAAATAACTATCAGGGGGTGATTAGGGATCGATACTGATGCCAAAAATGCAATCAGTACAATTTTTGTCTGTCTGTCTGTCGGTCTGTCTGTCTGTCTGTCTGTCTGTCTGTCTGTATAACCGTTATAGAAACAAAAACTACTCGACGGATTTTAATGAAACTTGGTACAATTATTATTCATACTCCTGAGCAGGTTATAGTATACTTTTCATCACGCTACAATCAATAGGAGCAGAGCAGTGAAGGGAAATGTTGGGAAAACGGGAGAAATTACTCCAGTTTTTTAGCTTTCGTCGCGTGTGCAACCTTAATGGTGAAAGCTACACAGAAATTATGTATGACGGAAATGTTCTCCTTAAAATTATAAAAAAAATATCCAACGACAGCATATGTCTATCTTTTATGATTGACGAACAATAACACGTGTAACTCCCGATAGCTTAGCAGTTCGAAGCTTTCTGATTGTATTTGTCTACTTTTACGTTTATAAAACTCTCAGTCGTCCCTAATTAACATTAATAAAAGTTAACATTATTAACTATTCCATAAAGAAGAATCATAGAAATCGGTATAGAAACACCAAAGTTATACATGTAATACGCTAATAATAAGCCATCGCGCGTGAATACTGAATCATGCTATAATTTAAGGATTATTTTTGTATATAAGGTCGCGAACGCACAGGCAGGCGGCTAGCTTGGCGCCTAGAAGCTAGCGAGTAGCTTCGGAAAACGGCTTACGACAGTTTGCAATATTATCCTTTAATAATTATATGTCGAGGGGCAGATGGTTATAATTTCGCTTTACACCAAACGAGTAATATTATAAATGTGAAAGTTTGGTTGTTTGTTACTCAATCACGCCAGAACGGCTTAACGGATCTTAATGAAATTTAGAACAAAGATAGATTATAAGTCTGGAATAGCACATAAGCTAATATATAAGCTTTTCATCCCGGGAATATGTTCCCTAGGGATCACGCGGGCGAAGCCGCTGGCAGAAGCTAGTAATAAATAAATGAAACACTTGGAATTGTATTTCAAATCCCACAGCTAAAATAACTGACACCCCATTATCCCCTAAAATTTAATTTCACTCCTGTCACTTCCAAAACTGTCAGTTTGGCTCGCGACCAACATTTCCGTTTTTCTGTGCATTATGACGTCATATATTGACAGCACATTCACTCGATGTGAATTACATATGCAGACTGGACTGAGCACTGCTGTCACTAAATTTACCGCGCGGCTGGAGTGCCAATACCTATCTATTTCCTAAAGGTTTTGAATTCATCCTTTGTTTTTTTTTTTTATTTGATCGGCAACAAATTCAAATATATATATTTTTTTTTAAGGATGGGAAATCATCAAATGACTCCTCCCGCTGTAGACGGAGAAGAAAAGAGGGTCAGACTGTTCTATAAACCATCCGTATTCTTTCTAGTGCCTTTTGCGTTTTAGGGCAACGGTGACTCTTTCAAACCAATTCCGCAAAAGTATCGACTTTAGAGTTGTGTATTTAATTTAATTTACGTTAGTTTGTACAGAGACAAATTGTGTTAAAACTCCTCAAAAGCATGGGTTGCAGTAATTTGTACTTTACTGTTATGTTTTACAGTATCTTGATCCAAAATTTGGTCAATATATCGAATTCTTAATTCAAATACAGGTTATAGTGACCCCTGCTTGATAAGGAGGGAAGTGGAAATTATATTTATTTTTTCCTACTTTTCCGAGACAGTTGAATCGTTTCTCCGGGACTCGTCGGGCTTCATTAGCTCGGCGTTTTTCTGGTGGTCGCCACTGTTGATTCTGGCTTTCAGGAGTTGCAGTGGTTGGAAATGTGTGGCGGGCTTGTCACAAAAAAAAAGGCATGGTTATAGTGACGGAAGTGACACTTGTGTTCTAAAAAAAACAAAGAGTGGTCACACGATCACTTTTTCTCTCCCTCACACTAATCGGGCCGTATGCACTTTACAGACGGATCGAAATGCTCAATTCATTTCTGTATTCTTCATGGAGTTCAGTTAGTATCTAAATGACGTAACATTTATAGACGTCACAATTGCGTCATATGTATTGAATCATTAAAAAACACCCACACGCTTTATGGATATGTGTATGAGTTGTTATTTATTTGTTTACGACGGCATAAAGCTTTTTGTAATAAACTTATTTTTGAGTTTCCGATTTGTTGCCAAAGTTATAGATAGATAGTAACCACATATTTAGTCTGCAACGGTAAAGCTATAGACAAAGTGGCGCTTTAAAGTACATATAAAAAAGAAAAAAAAATGGGTTGCACACGTGACATTTGCGCATGTAGATCCTATACTTTTTGGATTTTTTAGCAATTGCTATCGTTGATAGTATACTACTTTTTCCAGTGCTGAAAAGGTTTTAATTGGCAATTTCCAAACAAGTATGTATTTCCTGCAGTGCTATTCTGTAACAACATTTTCGTCTCGACAGCGGAATCCGAGGTGAGTTTCAAATTTGTATAAATATAAGACCTTATAATGTGTGAAATAAAGTTCACTTTGTAAGCTTAGTCACTCAGGTGAAGTCGACATCGAAATCGTTATTTACAGAATAGACTAGCTGGTTTTGTTGTTGTTATTTGTTGTTTTGTTTTTATATGGCTGCTAGTCTATTCTGTAAATAACCATTTCGATATCGACTTCACCTGAGTGACTAAGCTTACAAAGTGAACTTTATTTCACACATCATAAGGTCTTATATTTATACGAATTTGAAACTCACCTCGGATTCCGCTGTCGAGACACGAAAATGTTGTTACAGAATAGCACTGCAGGGATGGCTAACCGGTCGATCGCAGCTATTAGTCCAATCGATCGCGGCAAGGAAAAATATTAATACGTATACAGACTGCGCAACTATGTAAAGCTCTAAAGTCTACGCAGGCGAAGTCGCGGGCAGAAGCTAGTCTTCTTTATTTATATCTATATACATAAAAGCAGAAACTGACTGACTGATCAATCAACGCCCAACCGAAACTACAGCTAGTCTATTCTGCAAATAACGATTTCGATATCGAGCTTCACCTGAGTGACTAAGCTTACAAAGTGAACTTTATTTCACACTACATAAGGTCTTATATTTATACGAATTTGAAACTCACCTCGGATTCCGCTGTCGAGACACGAAAATGTTGTTACATAATAGCACTGCTGGTCGTAAAAAGATGAAAATTGGCATATACACTCGCCTTACATGTACAGGGTTATTTGTAAAACACCGACAACCTCTCAGGACTATGTTATTACCATCATAATCAGCAACTTTTGTTCTATGACTTTTAAAAATTCATCATTTTTAGTTCATCAGGTTTTCATACACAAATAAAAAACATTTAAATTGGACGCTCTAAATGTTAAGAAGTCTCTATGCGAAGCAAAAGAAAAAGAAAGAACTATCTCTTGCTTCGAATAGACTTTGTAACATTTCAAGTAGCACAGATAGCTGTATTACTATTCACTTTTAGATCTATTTGAAACTCTATGCGTATTAAGACTCTTTTAAGAGTACACTGGTGATCCTACAGGTGCATAATAGCTGTCAGTGATATTTAAACAGCTTAGGCTTATTAAGAGCTGCATTAAGGCTGATTAAGACCGACAAAACTACCATTAATATGCTAAAAGTGCTTTAAAGGTATATTTTCAACGATTCTATTCAGCTTTTAACCCTTTCTAATGCCTTAACTGTAATAAGGGCTGTTTAGCGGATGTAATTACGCCAAATGCTGTATTAGAAGGTATTTGTGAACTCCTATTACACTGACTTATTAAAGGGGCATGTGTGAACTATAATGACGTTAATAGCTGTATAATGGATGATTTGTGGCCCACATTACAGCTTATTGCTAAATATGTCTACCGCTAATCAGCCTTTATACTGCCATTGATATTGTCTGCATAGCGGCTGTTTAAACATTTACTAGATGCCTCGCAGCTGCTTAGAGACTCACTAGTGTATCGAATTAACGGTTTCTACTTTATAGTGAATCACATAAGTACCTTTAATCAGACTTTATCTGAATAAAAGTAACATGTGGTACTGTAATCAGTCAGTGTCTAGTTGATTATGGCGATTATCTGACGTATATATTTTATTGCTTTATAAAAATATGAATTCGAATAATTCGTGGAAAATGAAAGCTAGAACAGGGGGCATTAGAAAAAAAATATTGAAGGAGTACCACAGAATTATGAAAACAGAAGAAATAAAAGCTTCAAGTCGGGAAGTAACGCAAAGCGTGACAAATAGTTTGATACAGGATGGTTCCGTACAAAATATTAGTCGCAATAGCTCAGAAGATGTTGCACATTCAACAAATTATGTGTGTCCAAGTTCTTCCAGTACCCTTGGTGATAATATTAATTGTTCAATTCTTAACACCGGCAATTATAACTCAGAAAAAATATCGAGTTCTGAAGATGATGACGACAGCAACTATAGCGATGATGTAAAGCACTCATTGTTTAGGGAAAAAATTAGAACGTGGGCTGTAGAAAAGAGTATTAACCATGTTGCTTTAAAAGATCTGGCAGCAATTATCAACGACTTGATCCCGGAAATATTACCAAGGACAATTTTAGCAACTCCTCGAAATGTGAACATAAAAGAAATCGAAGGTGGCGAATACTGGCACAACGGAATAGCCAATTCTGTGATTATAATATTGAATAGTTGGGATGACGCTCCAGACGAAATTTCATTAAATATTAATTTTGATGGATTACCAATATTTAAAAGTTCTAAACATGAATTTTGGCCATTTTTATGCAACATCCACGAAAATACTGGCATAAAGCCATTTATTTTATTCCATTAATACATACTTTGTAAATAAAACAAAATAAATGATTGAACTTATACATATTTATTAATTCATTTAGCTCTCATCAATTGGTACTCTGTCAATGTAGGTATCATCTGTCACAGAAACGTAAAAGGTAACAACAACAAACTTAACAAAAACATTGATATCCCTACTGTATCATATCTTTTACCTACACTTTCATGCGACTAATAAAACCTGCATCACAGTAAATAACATATTAACAAAGTATTTGACCTGAACATAAAACAAAGGTACTGTTAATTAAGATATCAAATCAACGAAAACTGAAATTTACAATCAAAAGTGTCTAGAATCACAATAGCTTTCAATCATAATAGTCACTCGCAATAACATGATTTGAGCTTACATAATCATAATAGGTAACAACAACAAAATTCACAAAAAAAATTAAATCACATTCGATACCTTTAATAAAGATATAATAACGAAACAACGACACTGACTGAAGCCTACTTGATATATCGCTCCATACTTTCTAATTCAATTTCTGCCTGTTCGTACGATAACAAATTTTGCCTTTTTAGATCACAATTCATTTTCTTCCAATCAGGACTCGGCTTCGAACGTTCTTCTTTGATCAGCTTCATAACGTTTTTATTCTTTGGATGCCAACTTAATATTCCATTAAACTCCCAAAGTGATGGTACACAGGTACAATGCTCAATCGATCACCATCCGGTTCTGAAGTACTAACCTTAAAAGGCATTATTCTGTAATAAAGAAATGAAACAATCACTTAGTTATTAGGAATAAATACATAACTTGTTAAAAAAAGGTATCATCTGGGTAGGTACCTATTGTTCGCATAAGCTTTTAACAGTTTGTAGGTACCTGCTTGTTTATGTCAAACCTAAACGTTATTGCGAATTGAGGTATAAAAACAGAACTAGTTATAGGGACATTAAAAGAGTACGCAACGGTCCTTCCGATCATGCAGGCAACGACGAGAAGCAACTGGCGACCGTGCGTACCGAGTGCGGTCAAGCCTTTAGAGTAAAACTAGGAAATTTAAAATAATATGTTGAGGATGAAATATTGCATTTATGTTTATGTTGCAGTACAATTTATTTTACAATAAAAAAATCTATTAACATCTTTCGACCCAATTTGAAAGGTTTGCGCGCGTGTAAAACGGTGTTAAATAACATCACTTTGACAATTTTGAACTAGAAGTTATCCATGTGGTGGTTTTAGATTTATTACTACGGATCCCTAAAGAGTCTGTATAACAACTGTTTAATTGTTCACAGTATGGCTAACGGTAGAGCTTGTGGACCATTAAAAGAAAAGAAAACAGTTTATAGCTGCATACAGTTCACAAGTGTAATTTATTCAGTTTTTTCCTGATTAACAGTACACTAGTGAACTATAACATAGCCTTTTGCAACATATAAGAGTTTTAACTATTCACGTCACTGTTTAACATTGTATTGTTTAACCTATCAAATATACTGATTAATTTTTCAACATTTATAATGTTTTGTGTATGAACTATTAATGTTTTGCATTAGTTTTTACTTCTTGATAACATAATAATAACTTTTTATCTAATAATTCTTTTCAAAGCACTAAACATTTTTTATTCAAGTTTTCATCACGGCTTATTTATATCTATAAACTAATTAAAAACAGAATATTTCCGCGGCGCACTTAAATTTTGTTAGACAATATATATGTATAATGTCAGTGAAATTACATTCCCAATCACTTTTCTTTTATTAATATGTAAAACAATGTACTTACCAGGGAATATGAGTATATTATCCACATATATTTCACTCCACGAAACATGTGTTCAATAAGCAGCAAGTAGGATTAAGTTTGCTTATGTTTGCTATTTCAAATAAGTTCACTTTTACACTGGCCGCAAGCAGCCTTTCCCGGTTTAAAACATCTATTAAGAGCGTAGATGTGACATATTTACTGAGTAAAGAGTAACATGTGATCTCTTAGTCAGTCGATATTCAGCGCATAGTACTGTCGTTACCCTTTATAACACTGTTAAATTGCTGCTACACAGCTCCTAAGCAGATACGTGAACTTAACGCTGAATAATTTTTGCCCATTTAAGAGTTATAAGACCTGCATAAGGCCCTATACAGCCCTTGTGCAGCTTTCTTATTCAGCTTTAAGCATGATGGGAATCGGTTATTCGGCTGATAAGCAGCCTAGTGTGCTACTTGGGATAGATCATTCAAAATTTAATATTGTTTTATTTCGTTACTCGTTTCTCCGGGACTCATCGGGTTTCATTAGCTCGGCGTTTTTCTGGTGGTCGCCACTGTTGATTCTGGCTTTCAGGAGTTGCAGTGGTTGGGAATGTGTCGCGGGCTTGTCCAATATGCTGTACATAATAAAAAGTTTTCTATTCTATTCCATTCTAGGTTCACATAATAAAAGATATAAAATTGCGTGGAACTAACTTTTTTTTACACAGAAATTGTTCCATAAGTAAAATATACGAGGTGTCGCCTGTCTGAATCGCGGTTGACCAGAATCTCACCGGATGTAAAGCGATGATGTGGTCAAAGATGGACCACGCTAGCCTAAAAGTAACATATTCACTCTTGAATGAAAGACAACTAAAAGGTTGTGACTATCAGGAAAATCAGAGTGCCAATTCAAATTCTTTTTTACCAATGTTCGCAATAGTGTCTCTCAAATCTGTCAAAAATGTGGGAAAAACTAGGTTTCGTTAACAGGTTGCGACTGAGATGCGAATACATACGTTGCTTAGCAATTATTAGAATTGGCCCCAGGTAGTGTTATGTGACTATCAGGAAACTTCAGACGTGATGTTCCTGATAGCAAATTAGTACTTATAATCCGCGCGCTATCAGAAAATGTTCTGAATATTGATAATACATTAGTTTATAATTATGATAGATCGTAGAAATAACGAAGTTATTATTAATATTCAGAAGAGAGAACTGTAATTTTCGATTTACTTTGACAAATTTCCATCCCATTCTGATTGCGCGCGGATCATATCTATTTAAACCCACATCTCGCATTACATAAGACCCAAATTTTTAAAGAAACTTATATTATTGTTACAGATCTAAAGTGAAAGGGCGTCGCCGCCCATCATGCCATCCCCAGACAATCGGAAACAAGGTAAGTGCCCTCTCGTGTGTACTACGAACTTTCCTTTTAGTGGTTCCGATGACACAGCATACAGGGAAGGGAAATAAAAACGTCTGGAACTGCACTTATAAAGCGATTCGGTATTTAAAATTCGTTGTTTGATTGAACTTGGAGATATGTAGGAAGGCTTAAATCAGTTATTAAGTTTGTTAGTTTCATTAGTGGCGAACGTGTAGCTACTTACTTGTAGAGGTTGGATCTCGTCCACCTGTTCGGGAGGCCTGAACAGGTCTTAGGTCATGTGGTAAGTCAGTCGGTTGAAAGATTGATTACAAGAAAAACATGTCAAAGTTACGGAATTGAAGCATAGTTTAACATGTTCTTAACCTGATACTCTTCTTGACAAAGTTAAGTTTTATTGAGTTTTTTTTTATAAAGAATCACAAGAGATTCTAAAGTAAGCAAATTTTTCAGTTTCTTCTGTGAGAAACATCACAAAATTCTTTATTTACCGTTAAATCGTAATTCAGCATCAGTCTAATAAAAAATCAGCATACCTAAATAGGATAATACCTCAACAATAGTCATCTGCCTAGCCTTTTCCCAACAATATTGGGGTCAGCTTCCAGTCAAACCGGATTCAGCTGAATACCAGTGTTTTACCAGGAGCGGCTGCCTACCAGACCTCCACAAGTCACTTTTTGGTAAGTCTAGAGTGAGATTTACTGGCTTCCGGCAATCCGTAACGACTGCCAAAGATCTACAAATCCGCCAAAGCCGGGACCAACGGCTTAACGTGCTTTCCGAGGCACGAAGGAATCTCGGTATGTAATTTAAATCAACATACCTAAAGAGGTTAATACCTCAACAATGTTTTTGCCAGCTTATTCCCCATAGAAACCTACCATAATGGTGCCTAGATCAATCGTGCCTCGTCCCGCCTATTCATTCGGTACGTTCAGGAATCCAAAATGGCGGCGACAACAGACAAAAGACGCGCGCTAATTGCTATTTGTACAACAGACAACAAATGGATGATAGTTATCTATGAGAGGTGCTAATGTATTTATTGGACAGGCCTTTTTTATTAAAGTAATAGCTTTTTTATTACCATGTATTGTTTGCAGACGCTTATTTGATTATGATAAAAGGGAATTCCCAACAAAAAAAAACCGCGCCAAATTGTCAGAGTGCTGAGAGATAGCGGAAATTGCGTGTAATGTTTTTAATAGCAGTTATTGTTCAAAATGTCATTTTGGACAGCTTTTTCTTTACAAGTTATTTTTTAAACATTTTAATGGTATCGTACCCGTGAAGATATCATCAAAATTTTTACAACAACCGGTGTGCATCTCGCATCCATCGGCTACCCGCGCCGCGACCCTTTACAGGTGATCGGTCCACCTTGGGAAGCTTTCCAACGCTGCGTCTTCCGGTACGCAAAAAAATACCTAACATTGATGAATGAATAAATATGAAAATTAACAATTATAGGTAAGTATGTATTCTGACTACTAAGGCGCAGGACAAATATAAGAGGCGTCGGGTGGAGGCGAGGCGCGGGCGTGGTGCGAGCGCGGCGCCGGTGCAGCGCAGAACAGGCGCGCAAACGGTGTCGGAAAGACGTGGCGCGGGCGAAAACAGTGGATGCATTTGGGGCATTCTAGTGTTTGATTTTATCACGGCAACATGACCTCTTCTTGTGGTGCGCCGGGGGCGAGCAAGCGGCGCCGCGTCCGCGCCTCGCCTCCGCCCGACGCTTGTTGTATTTGTCCCGCGCCTAATAGAAATTTGTATTCAACATCCCCTTCATTTCATAAATTGAAATACCTACTTACCTAAACAACTTAAAATTAATGACCTGTCACAGTTCGTAAACAAGCATTTGGAACGTGTCATGCAAATCATCATGAAATGAACAGGGACTAATTAATAGGCGTTAACATTCCATTCCATGCTGTGGTGTGATGTCACGTACTCGTGCATCAGCACGTCACGTATAGGTATAGCACATAGTTTAAGTAAGATAGATAAGATGTGTTCATAGTTTTATTATAATAATATCACGCACGCACTATGTTTAGATATATCGCTCTTAACAATTAAAGAAGGTCTTAGTCTTCAGACTTCAGTATTCAGCTGAGTCATGGAGAAGTACTCATTATGGTGTTTACTTAACCCTCCTTCATCTTACATCGCAATGCCTTGTAATCTACTTATACTCCAATTCGCATGTTGAGTGAGTTAATGATTAAAGACTAGTGTGTGCCAGCGGCTTCACCCGCGTGATTCCTAGGGAACATTCTCCCGGAATATATATAACCTATTTATCCTCATACATATCCGTTGGATTTCAGAGGTAAACTATCCCATGTCCGTTCTCGGGTCTCAAACTATATTTGTACAAAATTTCATCCATATCGGTTCAATACTCAATCCTACTTCCTACTAATATTATAAATGTGAAAGTTTGTATGTTTGTATGTTTGTATGTTTGTTCGTCAATCACGCAAAAATGGCTGATGGGATTTGAATGAAATTTGGCACACATACAGTTGACATCCTGGAATAACACATAGGCTACTTTTTATCCCGATAAAAGGCATAGCTTAATGGCGGCGGAGGAGGAAGTGGAAATCAGACGTTTCTGCTGCCTTAGTACTTCAGATTCACAAGTACCAGGAGAGCATAAACATGTCGAAATATTTTCGGGTCTGAATTTGTGAGCGCCAAAGATTCTCGAGTACCAGGAGAGCAGACATATATGTCAAAGTATTTTTGGTCAGGTTTTTTATTTGCTGGAAAATAGATTGGCTTTCATTGCAAGCGTTCATGTTTGTATGTTTGTCCGTCAATCACGCAAAAACGGCTGAAGGGATTTGGATGAAATTTGGCAAATATGTAGATTACATCCTGGAATAACACATAGGTTACTTTTTATCCCGGTAAAATACATGACCTAATGGAGACAGAGGAAGAAGTGGAAGTCCAAAGTTTCTGCTACCTTAGTACTTCAGATTCAAAAGTACCAGGAGTTAAGAAACATGTCGAATTTTTTTACTGGGCTATAATTTTGTTACGAGTGCAAAAAGATTCACAAGTATCAGGAGACCAGCAACATGTCAAATTATTTTTGGGAGAGCAAAAACGTGTCGAAGGTATTTTCGAGACCGGAATTCCGAGCGCTACAGATTCACAAGTACCAGGAGAGTAAAAACATGTCAAGGTATTCCGGGGCCGGAATTACAAGCGCTACAGATTCGTAAGTACCAGGAGAGCATAAATATCTCGGAAATTTTATTGGGGCTTCAATTATGAGTGCTTTAGACTAACAAGTACTAGGAGAGCAGAAACATGTCGTGGTATTCCGAGGCCGGAATGTCAAGCGCTACAGATTCACAAGTACCAGGAGAGCAGAAACGTCTCCGACACTTTTTTGGGGCATTACGAGCGATTTAGATTCACAAGTACCAGGAGATCAGAAATATGTCGAAACATTTTCCGCGCTGGAATTGTGAACGCTATATTTTCACAAGTACTAGGAGAGCAGAAACATGTCGAAGTATTTTCGGGGCTGGAAACTGTGAACGCTATAGATTCTCAAGTACCAGGAGAGCCACGTGTCAAAGTATTTTCGGGACTGGAAATTGTGAATGCTATAGATTCCCGAAAATAACCAGGAGAGCAGAAACATGTCAATTTTATTTTCGGTGCCGGAATTGTGAGCGGTTAAGTTTAAAAAATACCAGGAGAGTAGAAACATGTCAAAGTATTTTCGGGGCTGGAAATTGTGAACGCTATAGATTCTCAAGTACTAGGAGAGCTGAAACATGTCGAGGTATTCCGTGGCCATAATTACGAGCGCTACAGATTCACAAATACCAGGAGACCAGAAACATACCCGAAACTGTTCACAAGTACCCGGAGAGCAGAAACATGTCGAGGTATTTTCGGGGCCGGAATTGTGAGCGGTTAAGTTTAAAAAATACCAAGAGAACAGAAACATGTAAAAGTTTATTTTTGGGCTAAATGACTGAATTCTAAAGGTTCACAAGCACCAGGAGAGCAGAAACATGTCGAAGTATTTTCGGAGCTGGAAATTGTGAACGCTATAAATTCACAAGTACCTGGAGAGCAGAAACATCTCAGACGATTTTCGGGCTTAAATTATGAGCGCTTTAGATTCACAAGTACCAGGAGATCAGAAATATGTCGAAACATTTTCCGCGCTGGAATTGTGAACGCTATATTTTCACAAGTATTAGGAGAGCAGAAACATGTCGAAGTATTTTCTGGGCTGGAAATTGTGAACGTTATAGATTCCCGAAAATAACCAGGAGAGCAAAAACATGTCGTTTTTTATTTGCGGGGCCGGAATTGTGAGCGGTTAAGTTTAAAAAATACCAAGAGAACAGAAACATGTCGAAGTTTATTTTCGGGCTAAATTAATGAGTTCTAAAGATTCACAAGTACCCAGGAAGCAGAAACATATGGAAGTATCTTCGGGGCTGGAAACTGTGAACGCTATAGATTCTCAAGTACCAGGAGAGCAGAAACGTGTCGAAGTATTTCCGGGACTGGTTTTCCGAGCGCTACAGATTCACAAGTACTAGGAGAGCAAGAACATGTCGAACGCTTATGATGAGTGCTTTAGATTCACAAGTACCAAGAGATCAGAATTTTCACAAGTACTAGGAGAGCAGAAACATGTCGAAGTATTTTCTGGGCTGGATATTGTGAACGCTATAGATTCCCGAAAATAACCAGGAGAGCAGAAACATGTCAATTTTATTTTCGGTGCCGGAATTGTGAGCGGTTAAGTTTAAAAAATACCAGGAGAGTAGAAACATGTCAAAGTATTTTCGGGGCTGGAAATTGTGAACGCTATAGATTCTCAAGTACTAGGAGAGCTGAAACATGTCGAGGTATTCCGTGGCCATAATTACGAGCGCTACAGATTCACAAATACCAGGAGACCAGAAACATACCCGAAACTGTTCACAAGTACCCGGAGAGCAGAAACATGTCGAGGTATTTTCGGGGCCGGTATTATGAGCGCTGAAAAATCAAAATTACCAGGAGATCAGAAACATGTCAAAGTTTTTCTGGGGGTTAATTGCAGACCGTTAGGATTCCAAAGTTCCAGAGGAAAAATGTTGAAGTATTTTTTTAGTTAAGTTATTTTTCCGGAATTTTGAGCGGTTATGATGCAAAAGTAGGTACCAGAAGAACAGAAACACGTCAAGTATTTTTGAGGCTGCAAATATGAGCACTATAGATTCACAAGTACCAGGAAAACAGAAACATGTTAAGTAATTTTGAGGCTAAAAATATGACAGAAACGTTTTGAAGTTTTTCTGGGCTGGAATTGTGAACGCTATAGAATTACAAGTACCTACCAAGAGAGCAGACACATGTCGAAGTTTTTTCGGGGCTGGAATTGTGAGCAGTTAGGATTCAAAAGTAACAGGAGAACAGGAACATGCCGAAGTTTTTTCCGGGCTGGAATTATAAGCGCTAAAGATTAACAATTACCAGGAGACCAGAAATATGGCGCAATATTTCTGGGGCTGGAATTGTGAGCGGATAGGATTGTAAAGTACCGGGAGACCAGAAACATTTCAAAGTATTTTTTCGACAGGAATCGTGAGCGCTTAAGATTCACAAGTACCTACCAGGAGATCACAAACATGTCATGATGTTTGGTACAATTATTATTCATACTCCTGAGCAGGTTATAGTATACTTTTCATCACGCTACAATCAATAGGAGCAGAGCAGTGAAGGGAAATGTTGGGAAAACGGGAGAAGTTACTCCATTTTTTAAGCTTCCGTCGCGTGTGCAACCTTAATGGTGAAAGCTACACAGAAATCATGTATGACGGAAATGTTCTCCTTAAAATTATATAAAAAATATCCAACGACAGCATATGTCTATCTTTTATGATTGACGAACAATAACACGTGTAACTCCCGATAGCTTAGCAGTTCGAAGCTTTCTGACTGTATTTGTCTACTCTTACGTTTATAAAACTCTCAGTCGTCCCTAATTAACATTAATAAAAGTTAACATTATTAACTATTCCATAAAAAAAGAATCATGGAAATCGGTATAGAAACACCAAAGTTATACATGAAAAACGCTAATAACAAGCAATCGCGCGTGAATACTGAATCATGCTATAAGGATTATTTTTGTGGTCGCGAACGGACAGGCAAGCGGCTAGCTTGGCGCCTAGAGGCTAGCGAGTAGCTTCGGAAAACGGCTTACGGCAGTTTGCAATATCCTATAATAATTATAATGTCAAGGGGAAGATGGTTATAATTTCGCTTTACACCAAACGAGTAATATTATAAATGTGAAAGTTTTAGTTGTTTGTTACTCAATCATGCCAGAACGGCTTAACGGATCTTAATGAAATTTAGAACAAAGATAGATTATAGTCTGGAATAACACATAAGCTACTTTTCATCCCGGGAATATGTTCCCTAGGGATCACGCGGGCGAAGCCGCTGGCAGAAGCTAGTATAAACTAAAATCGGTTAGCGCGACCTGAGTACCAATTCTACTAATTTTCACATTCGCATCTCAATCGCAAACTGCCAAAAATGTATGAAAATTAAGGCTTTTTTGACAGTTTGCGATTGACATGCGAATCTGAAAGTTGTTTAAAAATTAGTAGAATTGGCCCTCGTGACAATAATTTAAACCTCTTTTTTTCTTACGATATGACATAAGTCAACTTTTGCGATAAATTGCTAGATTTACGTTTCTTAAAATCTACATAACGAATAGGTACCTTTTTTTAGGGATGGAAAATCATCAAATGACTTCTCCCGCTCTGGTCGGAGCGGGAGGGAGTGTGGGATCCCAGTGTCAGACTTCTACTGACTAAAACCCATCCATGTTCCTTCATTGTCCTTTGTGTTGCGGAGCCACGGTATCTCTTTCGAATAGTCCCGCAACTCCGGCAGGCGTCGGCCCTTTCGGGCCCCTCTCAATGCTGACTCTCTTTGAGGCGCGCGTTGAACACGAACGCGACGTCGACACGGCAACAAATAGGTACCTGAAACTTATTTGAAATCATTTCACCAATTCAAACACTGCAGAAGTCGATTCTGTAAACTGCTAGTCTATTCTGTAAATAACCATTTCGATATCGACTTCACCTGAGTGACTAAGCTTACAAAGTGAACTTTATTTCACACATCATAAGGTCTTATATTTATACGAATTTGAAACTCACCTCGGATTCCGCTGTCGAGACACGAAAATGTTGTTACAGAATAGCACTGCTGCTCACTGTGTTAGCAGAAGTGAAGTGAACATCATGAAGTGTGCAGCAGCTGTCAATCCATACCAACAAGATGGAATGATAGTTCACCTCACTTGCTCACTTCATCTAAGTGTATACCTAATATCTAAGTGTTGACAGAATATACCGTCTGTATCATCATCTGCCTAGCCTTCTCCCAACTATATTGAGGTCGGCTTCCAGTCAAACCGGATTCAGCTGAATCCCAGTGTTTTACGTAGAGCGGCTGCCTACCAAACCTCCACAACCCATTAACTGGGTAACGCGGTACTTCTTGGTAAGACTGGAGTCAGATTTACTGGCTTCACAATCCGTAACGACAGCCAAAGCCAAAATCTACAAATGACAGCCAGGACCAACGGCTTAACATGCTTTCCGAGGCACGGAAGAAACTCGGTATGTTAAGATGGTAACCCATCCACAGAACAACCTTGGCAAGCGTTGCTTAACCTTAAAGATCGACCCGGTGCGGCTGTTATTATTTAGCCACGAGCTCCTCAATATACCGTCTGTATATGGTACTGTAATAGCTCACAGTCCAACGTATGATTTCAACCGCTTCACCATCATCCTATTCTAATGTGTTGTACTGACATCGTAAATACAAATTCATGCAGAAACATGCAGGCCGGGCACAAACTAGGCTGTACAAACATTTTGTCCTTGCCTCAATTTGAATTGAGAATGTTAACGGAAAATGGACGGACATGTCTGGTTACATAGCTGGGACGTACGATGCGTTCACAGATGTTTTTCCTCTGATTTCGCGTCGATGTTAGAGCAATAGTGATCTTAAACTCGTTGTGATAAGGTTACTAGCGGGTTGCTGCTTGGGCTACTGTGAGAGGTAAAATTACTGTGTACGCTTGTGTGGCTGTACATTGATTCGTTTAGAGTTTAGTACTGTATAATAGATGACGTCATTTTGTATCGAAGTCTTTATGGTCACAAATATTAGGTCTACTGGTGCGCCGAACATTACAAGACTTACATTTGAATCTATAATTTTTACCCTGGCATTATCTGAGTACATTTTGCAAGATATTTTAATTTGATTTGTAGAAAGTCTTTGAATGGGTAAATTTCAACTCAAAAATATGAATGGTTCAGCACATTTTTATGTTCGCATAACTCGACAAAGTGGCAGGGTGTGTACAGATACATCTTATCATACATCGGAGTGTTCCTGATGCTAAAAAAATACCCGACTGCCTAAAATGAATTAACTGAAATGGAAAAAACAAGTAAAAATTGCTAGTTACTTTACATTACACGCCGTCGTCGGAGGCAATGGGTAGTTTGTATCTTTGGTCAACAAAACATTGCCTCCAACTGTCACGATGCGATGGGTAGGTACTGTTCGCCAATGTAGGTTCCTTACTTCATCTATAGTAATATTATAAAGCGGAAAGACTGTTTTGTTTATTTTTACAGCAGTGCGATACTGTAAGCATGTCGAACGTCAAAAAAATGTGAACGTCAAACCATACATTTTGACCGGTTTGTAAGTAAGTATATTTTTCATCTGTTCCCTAAAAACTTATCATTATTTAACAAATGAGGAATTGTTGGAAGTGCCTTGACCGTACGCTACTGTAATTCTTAAGCAGAACGTTGCTAATAAATTCGTAAAATTGACCATCAGCGCAATTTGCACGACCACGTCCCATTATCCCCATTCTTCCATCGGACATCCAGACGCATTGCAACTTACTATCCCTACCTTGTTGCTATTCCACCTACTCGCACTTAGCCCTTCCAAGCGTCTTTCATAATGCTGTCTGTGTTTCCGAACGCTTACAACCCTAATCTTTTCAAAGTTAGAGTGAACAGGCTAGGAAGTCTACGATGGAGCGAGCTTACCTCTAGGTAAGCTTTTTGTCTCTGTCATCTCTACCTATCTCTGACCTAGACTAGAGTCTGATGAGCGAGATGAAAGAGAGCAAACCCGTCTCAAGTAAAAAAAAAATTGTCAAAGACGTAGGGAAATTAGTTTTTGCGACTGAAAGGGAGCGCGCGTTGCGTGTCAAAAATGAGTGAAAATTAAGGCTATTTTGAAAGTTTTTGATTGATATGCGAATGCGAACACTGATTAAAATTAGTAGAATTGGCTCTCTGGATAAAGGCTATGTGACATCACATTTAATTCATTTCACCAACAACAAAAATTCCCCTGAAATACCCTACGTCACAAAGAGCATAGTGACTCGGTGACGTTAGGGGAATGCATAGGTACATCATAATTCCATAAACTACTAAATATGGCGATACATTTGTCACCGATTCTTATGAAATTCCGGAACTTTTTGTACTCTTTACAACAGGCTGTTGACCTTTAAACGGTGTTAAGTACTTGATACGAGGAGATATGAGTGCCATTACATTGATAAGGGAGTAGATATTTCAACCTGTTAACGACCGTAAGGCCAAGTTGTCTTGTCTTACTATTGTTTTTTTAAATGCAGGCGCTCACAGAGCGGTATATTATCACCATCGCGCGTATAGGCGACCGTCGCATTAATTTTTTCGGCAAAACCGGAAAACACCCTCGGATTTTAGCTGCATTGGTAAGCATTGAAATACTTGATCATGGTTATTTTAAAGCAATCGATTAAAGCTCACTATCACTAAATGCAGTGTGTTCTTTTTATCTCGCAAAAATGTACCGTTGCCGTAGATTGGCCATAAAAATAAGCAAGTTTATATTTAATACCACATAAGGAAAACCAGAGGCCTACTATCAAGAGGATAAAGGTTCATTTAGCAACAACACGAAGTGTTCCTAGAACGATACTGCTTCAAGCCACTCATTAATGACACGCACCCACAGTGGTTGTAACTTGTACGTAGGTATTAAAATAAAATCAATTAGGTACCGGTTAATTGACATGGATAATGGACGAAACAGGATGTGCGCGTACGAATTCGCGGACAAGAGCTAATCTTTGATAAAACCATAATACGTCAGATTTCGTTTTTTCACAGTTTTCGTTTTCTTTCTTGGTCTAGTTTTGCAAGTTATTTGATTCTCGGTTCGGGTTGTTAGATTTTCTACCTAAATTATCTCGGCAGCAGTCTGAAGTCTGAATTTGCACCTACCCTTCTAATTTTTCTCCCGTGCGCTATTAGCAAACCTCTGCCTACTCTTTCAGATAAAAGTCGTGATGTTATGCTAAAATGGAAAAAAAAACACAATTTCCTCTGTTTTCCGAGAATTTGTTACAAAAACGCTGCAAAAAATTCAAATAAACTGTCCATTACCTAGATTAAAGTTTATTACACGACAATAATAATTCTTTACGACATCCCTGCTACAGCCGCTGCGTAAGCGCTGCGCGGCCGCTGCCTACCGGCGCGTTTTATTGGATAAACAGACAAACACCGTAAATATATCACGGTAACTGTGCCAATATTATTTTGGTGGCGGTAGTGCGATTTATGGACGAGCGGAGTTAAGGACTTGTTCGGACGGGGAGGAAGTTACCGACAGCTTTTAAGGGTTTTGTAGGGTCCGAAGGGTAGCCAACGGATCCCTATTACTCAGCCTCTGCTGTCCGTTTGTCCGTCTGACCACGGGTTGTATCTCAAAAACCACAATAGGTAGATAGTTGTTTTCACAGTGTGTATTTCTGTTATAGTTTTAAACTTTCATGGTCACTAACATTAGAATGGTTCATATCGGGATTGCTACCATGTACCTTTTTATTTGCGAGTTTCCGATATTTCAGCACTGTTGCAAGCGCCATCTTCAGTTACTCCGTGATCATGGCGCTTGCAACAGTGCCGAAACTGCCGGAAACTCGCAAATAAAAAGGTACATGGTAGCAATCCCGATATGAAATATTCTAATGTATTTCTGTTACCGCTATAATATCAAAAAAATAATTTTTAAATTTAATTAAAATAAAAGGGGGCTCCCATTAAACACGTTTCTTGACCACGTTTCTTGTATGGCTCCCATAATGGTGCCAAAAACGAATCAAATAACAGTTTACATGAAAATGAAAAAGGTTATATTTGAATAAGCTTTCCAAAAATTAAGGGTTTTCTTGAAAATGGAGTAATATAATAGTAGCTGTAAAACAAATAGAAGACGATACCTAGCTAAATATTTATGTTATTATGACAGACTGAAATATTGTGCCCTTTAAGTTATTAAAATGCTCTCTCACATCAATCTTAAAGTCACATCGCACAAAAAATCAAATTCAGTTTTCCGGCACACTAAAACACCAAGACACTGGCCTACAACAATGAAAAGCGAAACACCCTAAAACCACAGCATAAAAATAACAAAAAATCCATTGTTATCTAAACAATAAATGTTGCCAGTCAGCACTCTGCCTTCTCACTCAGCTACACTGTGTCCAGTAAATAGGAGTGGACGATGGCTCGATAACAAAGTTAGTGGAGAACTGACGACGCTTGTTTAATGGCTCCATACTGTTAGGGACCATAGAGCATGGAATCAACGAGCCGCCATGACAGCAGCAATTGTAAATGCTATCTATAAGTACAAATAAAGGTAAAATTTCAATTTGAAATTACGAATTCGGTGTGACTATAAAAATAACATCATCATCATAGCCTAGCCTATTCCCAACTACATTGGGGTCGGCTTCCAGTCAAACCGGATTCAGCTAAATACCAGTGTTTTACGTGGAGCGGCTGCCAACCAGACCTCCACAACCCATTAACTGGATAACGCGCTACTTCTTGGTAAGACTGGAGTCAGATTTACTGGCTTCACAATCCGTAACGACAGCCAAAGATCTACAAATGACAGCCGGGACCAACGGCTTAACATGCTTTACGAGGCACGGAGAAAACTCGGTATGTTAAGATGGTCGCCCATCCACATAGCAACCTTAGCAAGCGTTGGTTAACCGCAAAGATCGACCCGTGCGGCTGTTATTATTTAGCCACGCTTTAGCTCCTCCTCTTTTAGTGACTATAAAAACAGCTTTTAAAAATTGGTTGCCTATCTGTTGCTTTGCTTTGGCTGGACTGATTTTGACGGGACTGATACTGACACATAGCTGATAAGGAGTAACCAAAAATATGCAATAAGTGCAATGTGTAATGCCAGAACTGTTTTTTTTTTAATATTGCAGTGATTGGTGAAATTTTTGCCCTTATTGGCCTCGCACAGATTAAATAAATATTATTAGGTTTTACTTAATGATTATCTGCTAATTATTACTTCTTCCTTATTTGATAAATTTTTAATTGTTTCTAAATATTTCTTAAGAAAAATACATTTTCTCATTAAATGGTGACACTCTGTGACACGTTTGGTTTGTATGGAAAATACCTACTATGCTGTTTCTGGAAGTGCCCACTACTGCGTCTCCGTGTTCTGTGGTAGTTACTTGCTGATGTGACACGCTTAGTTTCTAAGTGATAGCTGCGAATAGTTCTAGAAGGTCGTTTAGTAATTACTTGAGTGAGGTGAAAAGTAGAAACATAAGATACCGCGTGTATCTGACATCGACGCACAAACGATTTCCATGGGTCCAGGGCATGATTCTAGACACCCCAGTGTTGGAATTTTTCGTCGGTTCTTTTCTCATTTTTTTCAAGAGTACCACAAAGTATCAGCTCAGCTGAGCTGATATCTATTTGTGGTTTTATTCAGATTGCTCTTTTTAGTGAGAGTAGTTAATTAATTATTTTTTTATTAAAAATCTCATTGGGTTAGGTCAGAATAACGATTATGAGCAGTCTAAAGTAAAATACCCCTTGAAAAAAATTAAAAAAAATGAGAAAAAAGACGACGAAAAATTCTAAGTCTAGGGTGTTCAGAATCATGCCCCGGACCCATGGAAATCGTTTGTGCGTCGATGTCAGATACACGCGGTATATTATGTTGCAATGCATTGGAGAAAATTAGAGGGATTTAATGTCGAGGTTTTACTTGACCCTGCAAACCAATGGATGGATCCAAATCTCAAATAGTTTATTACAATGCAAAATGTACACATACAGGTAGTAAAATGAATAAATAGAAACAATTATGGACCCTGTCAGGCACTGCAAAATCCTGGTGACCTATGATTTCTCATTTTATACCTCTATAATATAAAAAGAAAAAATGAAACGTAAGTTTTGGAAGTCCATATACTGATGCTTACGGAAATTCTTTCACTCGTATAACGAAACACGACAGCAGTTCGGCTAAAATAAAGAAAAACAATTATAATTATTAAAAGGAGCAATAAAACCTTAGAATAGTTCATATCGGGATTGCTACCATGTCCATGTGTTGTGTGCTTTTAATGTTGGTGACCATGAAAGTTTAAATCAATAAAACCTTGACCTATTTCAAAAAGATATTCCCCAATATTGAGATTCTAGTGCACATAAAGATTAAGCTGCGTTTCAGCCTCGGCCTCGCTACATGCTATGTAAATGAAGCAATTCTACTCGTTCTTAATCACTGTTTTTTAACCGATTTCCCAAAAAGGAGGTTATCAATTCAGTTGTATGTTTTTTTTTTTATGTTTGTTACCTCATAACTCCGACAATTATGAACCGATTTGAAAATTCTTGTTTCATCTGAAAGGAAGATTGGTCCCATTTAAATTTTATGAAAATCGGTTATGAACTTTGGATTTTAAATCGAAATAGCTGGAATTCGTCTACTTGGATGATAGTTTTATGTCATCCAAGTAATCGAAATTGCGTATTTTGCTTTTCTGCGATTTTGCAGTGGTGTTGTGTGGTACTACTAAAAAGTAAAAAATAAAAAACTTTTTACAAAAAAATACAACCGACTTCCAATAAAAAAAACATCGGAATCGGAATCAAAATCGGTGTTTTTGTTAGTTTCTTCGTATTTTGACACGGACTTCCGAAATTAAAGTTATTTTTAACTTTGTAGTGTTTTTTTTTTGTTGGAAGTCGGTTGTATTTTTTTTAACCTTTTAGTCACTATGAACCATTTCACAATATTTCTGTCCTGTCTTGGACCACCAAGTTTTGGGTGGTATTAATCCAATTAATCAAATATAACACTGCAATTATATAAAACTAGCTGACCCACGAAACTTCGTCTGCGTCACATTTTTCATTATTGCTTCGCTCCCATTTGTCTTAGCGTGATGATATATAGCCTATAGTCTTCCTCTAAAAATGGGCTATCTAAAGCTGAAAGATTTTTTTAAATCGGACTAGTTTTAGAATCGGAGTAGTTCCTGAGATTAGCGCGTTCAATCAAGCAAGCAAACAAACAAACTCATCCGCTTTATAATATTAGAATAGATTTTCCAACGCAAAATATAAAAAAAAAATTTCTTCCTGATGAAGATATTATTTTAAAGCGTCTTTGTGACTGCATACTCTTTATTAATTTTTAAATTCTTGGTTCAGTGCTGCTCAAAGCCAAATGCGCTGACATCCAACCGATTTTAGTGCTTGTTTTCAACACAGTCAAAAGTGCTTAAAATTCGAATATAGGTAAGGATGGCTTCGCGGACTACTTCCGGAGCTACCAGGGATCACCAGTGGTCCGCGGACCACCGGTTAAGAACCACTGCAGTGCGATTCTGTAAACATGTTGAAGTGAACACTTAGGCGAAGTGAACGACAAGTGAGCTGTCAAACAGGATGACAGCTTACTTGTCGTTCACTCCACCTACACGGTGAGATGTCTATAGAATAAATTGGCTGTTCTTAACAAACACACCCTCACCGTGACCCTCTTCGCATCCTCGCACCTATCTGCTGGAAACGCATTCTATGTACTCGTACTTTAAGTACTCATGTACTATTGAAAGTTACTCGTGCGTTAAAATAAAAATATTTGGAAAGAATATTTCGTAGACTGCGTGTAGAATAGCACTCCCACACGTGGACAGTTTCAAAGCAATTCATTATTGCAGTTTTTCCAGCAATAAAAATACTATATTTTCCGAAGGAAAAACTTTCAAGGATACTTGAAAGCTAATAAATAAAGATTGAGTTATAAAAGCTGTTCGCTAAATTGTTTTCTATTGTTCTGAAAGTTAATTTTCACAAAATGATATTGTTAAAAATCGATGACTTAAAAATGCAACTTGGAAAATACATCGTCAAATAATGTCTTCTAATGTTAATGATGTATTTTTGTTTTGTTTCTCGGGTCCCTGGAGACCCGGTCCTTTGGTAGGCGTACGAGGGGCCGAAACCAACTCGCAGAGGCCCCGTTAGACATTTCAAATGTAATGGGGCACCAACCAGCGATTATCCCTGTATGCACTGTGAAAGTCTTCCCAAGGACAATCCCCGATTGGAGCAAGACTATTGCAGAATATGGAAACAAAAGATGAAACGCTTAGGGTTTGGGCGGTTTAGTGGACTGATAATCGTTTATTATAGAAGAACTATTGGCCCCTGCCTGACCACTAACAGTATACACGGATTTTAAATGGTAGGGGGTGACTTGCAGACTCAATAAATGGGCCCCCGAAAACGGTCGCTAGCACAAAGTGACGTAGCGCCAAGGAGGCAACATAGCCTGAGGTGCTAGAGGAGTGGAGGGGTATACCACGGCTATCAGGACAATTCCGGAAGTGCGGTGATAGATAGTGCTCGCCTACACTCTCCAAGGAACCTATATGCCAAATTTCAGCTTTCTACGACCGATAGTTTCGGCTCTGCGTTGTCTGTTAGTCAATCAGTAACGGAAGATTTTTAGGATTTCAAGTTGTTTTAGGGTTCCGAACATCCGTAAAATGTCTGTCAGTCATACAGTAACGGAAGAATTTTAGGATTTCAAGTTGTTTTAGGGTTCCGAACATCCGTAAAAACGGAACCCTTATAGGATTATTCGGGTGTTTGTGTGTCCGGCTGTCTTATCCAGTTTTCTCCGGATCCACTGGACTGATTCTGTTGAAATTTGTTACAAATATGGACTCTGTGATACCAACACGCATTGTTTAAATAAACACATTTTGAGTATTGCTCATTTTTGGGGGTCAAACTTTTTCAAACTGTACCGTGTGATATATCAAATGAAAAGGCTTACTGTGAGGGTTTTAATTTTTTTATATTTCATAAAGCTTTGAAGCTATTCAATAAGTCAATTTAAAAAAATATAAAGCTTTTTACTAAAAATACAACCGACTTCCAAAAAAAACACTACAAAGTAAAAAAATTTAAAAGTGTTTTGTTACTTTCTTCGTATTTTGACACCGACTTCCGAAATTAAAGTTATTTTTTATTTTGTAGTGTGTGTTTTTTTTTGGAAGTCGGTTGTATTTTTTTGTAAAAAGTTTTTTATTTTTCACTTTTTAGTGGTGCCCCACACCTAACAACACCACTGCAAAATCGCAGAAAAGCAAAATACGCAATTTCGATTATCAAAGAATCATCTAAATAGTCAAATTCCAGGTATTTCGATTTAAAATCCAAAGTTCGTAACCGATTTTGATATAATTTAAATGGGGCCAATCTGCAAGTATATCCTTTCAGATAAAACAAGAATTTTTCAAATCGGTTCATAATTGTCGGAGTTATGAGGTAACAAACATAAAAAAAAACATACAACCGAATGGATAACCTCCTCCTTTTTGGGAAGTCGGTTAAAAATGACCATCCACCCTCTCCTTATCTCCGAAACTACTGAGCCTAAAATTTGGAAAAAAAAAGGCAAACAATAGTTCTTTACCTATAGATTCCAGTAAAAACTATACGAAGTCTTTGGTGTTAAAACAACATGTTAAAAAAATTAAATTGGTTCGAAATCCTTTGCACACGAGTCCGACTCGCACGTGGCCAGTTTTGAGTGATCATTTTCATAAAAAGGTTAGAGGCTAAAAACTATGGAAAATTTTGAATGATTCTGAATGCTGCGTTCCCAACTTTAAATACATTTTCTGAACTGGTCTTAAATTAGATTTCAGCCAAAAATAATATATCACACCACCACACGCTCTGTCAGACACAATTAATAATTAAATTAAGAAAACCAATTACTTAGCTAAATAATATTCTACTAGGTTCTCGAAGATATGTGCCCGATATTTCATTAGTCAGCCGAAAATAGACGTACCTAAGTAAAGTGTCTAAGTCAGTAAGCTTGAGCCCTTTCATTGTTTGTCTACTAAACTTCAGGCTGAATAACTAAATGAAATTAAGTTACTATGGATCCAGAAGGATTGCCAACTGTTTGTGACGGTTCTTTCTGGCATAAAACAATGGCCGAAAGATCAGTTTGAAAATAGAAGACTCCGTTGCCATTTTACCGTTAATTTTTTTCTTCTGTTCGTGTAAGTTTTGTCTCTGACATTTGACAATGGATGAATATCTTTTTGAAAAAAGAAGTTGCGGTCGCCATTTTACAGTGTTATTTCTGTTCGTGTATGTTCTTCAGTGCGATTCTGTGAACGAACGACAAGTGAGCTGTCAAACCATACAAACAAGACGGAAAGACAGCTCACTTGTCGTTCACTCCACTTAAGAGCGGCCAACCCGTAATACCTTTCATACAAACGCTCGTACGTGATTATGCCGTTGAAACATTATCTATAATTTATTTTTTTAAGTAAATACGTATCTTGTGCACTATATGTAGGTTTCTATCAAAGCAAAAAATAAAAATTCGGAGAAACAAGTTCAGTATAAGTCTCCGAAAATCGGCTATTTTGCACAAATTTTACCTGATCTTAGGCCGCTCATAATATACTCATTAATTGTAAAAGTAAAGAAAAGATCGTGATAGAAACATTGCAAATGTAATGGAGTTTCTACATGACTAATATTTATTTCACAAACTTGTGAAGCTTATCCAATAAAACGTATTACCTGGAACAAGTTTTATGAAATTTTCGAATACTATTTTTTGTTCAATGTTATCGCGTTCTCACTTGCTTGTTAGTTTTCATACACTGCGCTAGATGAAACAACAAGCTTTTCAACCATGCTTGCGTTGACGATAGACCGATCGGGAAGGGCCCTCTTAAGTGTGTGGCGCGGCGGTGAGATGTCGACGGAATAGGACCGCTGTGTGACATTAGACAATGGATGAATATCAAATGATAATAGTTTTGATAATGGGTAAGCAAAATATGTGAAATGATTTTAAATTAAGACTAAATATTCCATATCTTACAAAAATAAAAATAAAATATTATTTTCTATTCTAGAAGACGCGCTCACCATTTTACCGTTCTAATTTTGTTTTTTATTTCACAAACGTAGCTTTGTCATGCAGGCTAATCTGTCATTTCGTTGTGCAATTTTGACAATTCCAAGACACTAATTTGTCACGTGATTGATTGATTACTCTCTTAAATTAACTCTGTTGTTCGCCCACAAATTTAATATAAGGTCACTGTAACAATCGCTACCTATACGTGTATTCCCACGCTGACTTCTGTGCTTTTAGTACGAATGTAGGACATATTAAAAGGTCAATCGAATACGATAACAACAATATTTGCGAGTATACATGTTTTACGTCAGCGGATTATAAATAACAAGTGAATACATTTGCATATACAAACATTTTGTTCAGCGTGGACTACATACATTCCTATCTGTGTAATCTTGATGCATATCACTGTGGCTCCTCTGAAACATCGATAATAGTGTTGGGATAGCCATTTGTAATTCCAATATTTTGTTTTTTTTTACATGAATAATGTAGTGGGCTGCAATATTGTAAAAAAATTGTATTGTCTTTTCTCTGTTTCAGCGCAAAAATTGTAGCTGTTTATTGTCCCTGAGAAATAAAATAAAATAAAATGTTCAGTTTGACTTGTATCCATTAATATTCATCAAGATATTGACTACCTACTACAAGATATAGGGATGGTTTTGGAATCGAATAAGAATATTATGTAAAACCCTAATGCAAAAGTTTGACCTTGGTTTCTCTTTCGGGCAATTCTCGTATATTTTAAGGAGCGTTGTTTTTCATACCGCAAACTATCAAAACACCTCTTTGGCCCTAAATTTTGACAAGTCTTTGATATTAATTGGTGCTGAGGTAATAAATATTAACGGTATTTAAATTCTATTCAAACTACAGTTTGACAAAATTCTCTACTGGAAATTATTAATTCAGAATCAGCGGTTAATATCAACCCATAAATCTTAATTTAAACTACGAGACCATTGTTAAGAGATTATTCTACCTGAAGTGATTTATGTTTATTTAGGTTAAGGGAAAACACAGGTCTATTACTAAGATGTCCTAAGTCCGCTTACTTACAAACGTTTACAAGTGATTGCTAAATCCCGCAAAGGGACTTCACGTTTCTCAAGCATTGTAAATTACACAAAGCGAGGCGTCCCGGGATTTCAACCTTTTGCACAACACTAGCTTCGTTTAAGCGTATAAAATATTCTGTCTACGTCTTTACAGCATTCAAGTTACTTCTAAGTATGTATACTTCCGAAATTAATGTTAGAATGATTATTTCTTTCAAGACAATCTTGAAAGTGTAACCGAACCGGGCACACTTTCTCATCGGATAAAAACTTGCTTACCCAAAAAGAAAATGTTTTTTATTGGAATAGCTCTCAATTTTTAGTTAATTCTGGACAAACCCGTTATCAGTAAGTGACTGTAACGTTAACTTTAAATTGCCCACAGTACACTCTAAAACCCATTATTGTCTCTAATATGTTGATAATCGAAAATGCCTTGAGGCATTAAATCTGTATCTGTATCCACTTTGAATATGAAATACTCGTAGCAATAAATTATCAAACTTGCATCATAGTCCATATTAACATTAAAATAGCACAAAGGCATCATTCGTGAAGCTTTGTCTTACATACTTACTATTGAAAAAGGGATCTGTTTTTGAATAAAACCCTGGACATCCCTGGTCCACGCCCGACCAAGATCAAAATAATTCCTTTCTTATATATATTTTTTTTTAAATATTCCATATAACGCTTATCAGCAAGGTTTATAAAACAAAATCAATGTAATAACCACAACATTTACCACAATTTTTTTTTATTTAACAACTTTTCCCGGGTAATCGAGAACACTTTTCCCCTCTCTATTGTTTGTGAAGTGTGAACGGAGCGACATGCACAGCTAACAAGAATAGCTGTCCGACCCACGCCTACTTTGCATATGTATGAGTGATCGGAGTGCCAGAATCAGGCCACCTGATTGCTGATAGAGCTTGTGGATATTGGGACCAGAATCTGTTTAATTTGTAGGTAAAGGTAACAAGCTACGAGGATCTACACAGTGATTAAGGGGAGGTCGATTGACCAAATTAAGGCAATTGACCCTATCGTAAAATAAGAACTATTTTGGCTTAAAAGTGGTATAATTATAGTAGTAATAGACTGACTTAATTTATTGGTACTATTTTGGCAGTGAGTTGGAGTTTTGGGCATTTGGGACTTGAACAGTCAACTGTCAAGCAGTAATAAAAAACATAACATTACGCCTGTTTGAGGAATACAGGCTTAAGGGTGCCTGTCCATTACAGCGTAACGGAGAAACGAAGAAAATATTAACCAACTAGCTGACCCACGCAACTTCGTCTGCGTCACATTTACATGAATGCTCCACTCCTGTTTGTCTTAGCGTGATGATATATAGCCTATAGCCTTTCTCGATAAATGGACTATCTAACACTGACATAATTTTTCAAATCCGACCAGTAGTTCCTGAGATTAGTGCGTTCACACAAACAAACTCTTCAGCTTTATAATATTAGTATAGTTTATGACTATCAGTCGAAATGTCAGTGAATCACATGCTGCGAAGATTTTATACACTTACATTGGTTAAATTACTCCTTTTCTCCGCACTGCTGCCTCGCTCTGCGTTAATGGACAGGCAACCTTATACCCAAATACGTCATGTTTAGCAGAAGCGAAATCCTCACTAACTAAACTGCTATCATTTAATTAAAGCTCAATAAAGTTATCATAGTTAGAAGTGCTTTATCATTACGAGGTCACGTTCAAAACTTTTAACTAAATAAAATTTATAATTTATTTGGTCTTTGCAGTGAAGATAATATTGTTAAGTGTGCGCTTGCTTTTACTTTAAAATTAATAGAACAAAAATAAATGGCTCTAATTTAATTCGATAGGCACTAGACAGTCTTTCATCTTCTTTTGGTTCGTTAAAAACATTCTCTAGTTGAAAATTGTATTCAAAACTGAAACAAAAATTCATGACCTACCCATCAAAGATATCTAAAGAAATAATGATTTATAACAATTTACTCTACATATTTTTTTTATTTTACTTAATTTAAATTTTCTATAAAATTTTAAATTAAGTAAAGTACAAACTATGTAGAGTAAATTTTAGCAAGCGGGATTTTTTTTTCGTTTTTATTTGGTATGGGTTTGCAGTTCACAAATGACAGAGAAATTTGACGATGAAGCAAAGCTTACCCAGAAAAAGCCTGTTCAGTCTTACTTTGAACAAATTAGGGTTTTTTTCATTAATAACTTATTTTTGTACGTTGACGTAGCCTTCAGTGACTAGCCTTGGCATAGTACTGAGTTGCCCCAGTAAATCAGAAGTAAGCGTCTGGGACCGCATTTTAATAACTCTGGTAAATGGATTTCTTTTCCGATATGGCAATGAATTTAAATGCTAAATATGCAGAAAGCCCAGTAGAAACGCCGTACCCTGCACTGCAAATAAAAGAATACCGTATTCCTATTTTCTAAGTAATTTCTTCCTAACGGCTCAGTCAAAAGACAGTTAAGTAATATTAGAATAGTTAATAACGGGATTGCTACCATGTACCTTTTTATTTGCGAGTTTCCGATATTTCGGCACTGAGTAACTCACATGGTAGCAATCCCGTAATTACCTATTCTAATGTTAGTGACCATGTTAGTTTAAAACAAGTTAGGTAATAGCTTGTTACTTTAGGTTTATTCGTATCAGAAAGGTAATTAACAGAACCCTATTACTAAGCTTGTTCGTCTATCTCTCATACTAGAGATGGGTAAATCCGGACTTGAAGGTTTAAATGATTCGAATTCGTAAGCGGATCCGATTCCTTATCAACTCCTTTCAAATCTTATCGACTCAGAGTTGTTAAATCCGACTTGGGGCCGAATTAATGACTAAAATAAACAGTATAAATCAGAGCCAAAATGAATTTAAATATCATTAGTCATTACGTTACTATAAAATTGATTAAATGTTATTGACTATTCTATAATATTGTTTTAAATTTTCATGGTCACTAACATTAGAATAGTTAATAATAGAAAAATTGCCGCATTCTAAAAATCAACAAGCCAGAACAAAAAAAACGCCTACTTTCGTGTATTTCGATGAAATCCTGAGTTACAAGAATCAAATGATCCGAAGAACCAACCAGAGGGGCAATTCTATTAATTTTTAAAAAACTTTCGCATTCGCATGTCAATCGCAAACTGTCAAAGATGACTTAATTTTCATACATTTTTGACAGTTTGCGATTAAAATGCGAATGCTATGTGAATGTGAAAATTATTAAAATTGGCACTCTGGTCACTGGATTTGTATTGAAACAAGCGAGTCCGGAGTGATTTGGTTTGAGGGATTCAAAGGAGTCGAAGAGCCGATAAGCGGAGTTGGTACAGATAGCGGAGCCGGATTCAGTGATTCGAATATAGTATCCGGGGAGTGATCCCCGGAGTCGAGATTACCCATCTCTATCATACAGTTACAGATAGACATGCTCTATATAAACGCTAGTTTTCATGCTCATGCTTCAGGTAGCACGTTCGAAAATCGAACGACTGCTGATTTTAGAGCATACTCATAACGAGCATGCTCTTTAGTAGCAATGTTTAGACACACTTGCTACTATATAGCATTTGCTCAAAAATAGCATGCTTTCGTGCTACTAATGAGAATGCCTTTCTGTAGCTTTATAGGTAGACAGTTGAAATTTACATAAATTGTGTATTTATTATAACGATACATAATCAAAGTAAAAAAAAAATATCACGGCAACAGTTAAATTTTTCTGCGTTTTCGTTTTAAACTAAAACAAACTTTATTCACATGAATATAAAGGCGAATTTATGATTAAAGGTTGATATTTACTTGTTCACAGGTCACAACTGGTTGGAGACGATGGTGGAGCTACCCTCGGGCGTGGGCGAGGAGGAGGAGCACCACCACACATGGACCACTGGCAATGTAAGTGGATAAATGTTGTTTATTCTGTAAGTAGGCTGTAAAGAACTCCACGACCTCATTCCACCGGCCCCCTTCTACCATCGGACATTCAGACGCACTGCAACTTACCATCCCTACCTTGTTGCTATTCCACGAATTCGCACTAAGCGTTTCCAAACATCTTTTATAATGCGCACAGCAAAGGAGTAGAACTCTCTGCCTGCGTTTCCGAACGCTTACAACCCTAATCTCTTCAAAGTTAGAGTAAACGGGCTCCTTCCGGGTAAGCTTGCTCCATCGTAGACTTTGTCTCTGTCATCTCTAACCGAGACTAAAATAAAAAATATCACTTTTACACGTCAATCTTTTTTGGTCATTTTAAACTAGATGAGGCCGGTGTTTCTTAGCTGACTGCCCTGAGTAAAAACACCGAAACAAACTCAGAGGTCAAAGTCTACCTCTGGCTCCCCGGTGGTTCCAAATGGGCCCGGTAAATACTTAAAGTCCATACAATCGTACTGGTCTATGAGAACCATGTAGGTTACTGTCAGAAGTGGTATTTTGAGGAAAGTACCACTTAGTTTTTGGGGGCCGAGTCACCCGCGTCCGTAGGAGAATACCCTTCAGCGAATCCCTACACGTGGTCCCGGGTGGTGCTAAACAGGTGACACTAACCGCCTCCGTGGTCTCGTGGTTAAACCACCTGATTCAGACCCAGAGGTCTCGGGTTCGATTCCCAGCGGGGGCAAATTTTTTGCTCGGTTTGGTTGGTGGTAGGACTTGTTCTAAGTCCGCCTGGCAAGCTACCACCATCATGTCTAAGTCTGTCGCCATAACAACAATGTTAACAGCATTGTTGTGTTCCGGCAGTTAGAGGTATGATAGCCAGTTCCTCTGTGTAAGAGGATTCCGGGTGAAACTCGCTTCCATCTTCGGCCTAATCATCACTTTCCATCAGGTGAGATTTGGGCCAAGAGTTTCACCGTTCTGTATAAAAAAAAAAAAAAAAAAAGATTTGAGTGGACCTGTCCAGATAGTGCAAGCATTTGTCAGTTATCGTGTAGCTCAAACTTATAACTTTAAGGAGCTCAACTCAGCTATATTATGTCACCTATTTCACCATCATCATCACTGACTCCGTGGTCGAGTGGTTTAGGCGTTTGCTTTGTGAATCGGTAGTCGTGGGTTCGATTCCCACGGGAAGCATAGGTACTTTGGAAAGTTGGTTCCAGTTTGGCTAAGACATTGCAGGCTTGAATTACCTGAATTTTCTGATAAAAAGATGATTCCGTGCTCCGGAAGGCACGTACAAGCCGGTGGTCCTGGCCGCCAAATGGCGGTCGTTAATGCCGTACCCTGACCAAATAACCTTGAGCGTTTTTTCCCTCAATAACAGCGCAAGAGATACAATAGCGAATACGCTCAGAATGTTGAATTTAATCGTTATAAAATCGAATTTTGGTCGTTTGAAAAAAATATTTCTACCAAAATGTTCATAATTAAATTGCCTATCCATTAGTGTAAGTAATCAAAATAATCGTTAGTTTTCGAGAAGATGCATGTTTTCAGTATTTTTTTCTCATTTCTGTGGTTTCGTTGTGAGGAGATTACTTAATTAAACATTATACTTAGTAATAAAAAATAAAAATCTACCATTTTGAAGCAAAGATTATGTAGAGATTTAATGTATTTTTTATAAGTTGATATTTCTTCTGGATAAAGAGTCTATAGCTCCAAAAAACTGCACAAAAAACTGCTAGCGCTGCGTTTTGCTCGGGGACGCGCCTTAAGCCCTTGAGGCGGTTTTGAAAGTCTGAAACTAGGGTGTGGTGGGGTCGCTAGACCTTACTGACCACACTATAAGAAGAAAAATCATCATTTCAGCCCAATGAAGTCCACTCCTGGACATAGGCCTCTTCAAAGAACAGCCACATCGACCAGTCCTAAGCGTTTCGCATCCAGCAGATTTACGCGGCCACCACCATTTATTCACGTCCATTCATTTGCGTGGGGTCACCTATTTATCTTGTTTTAATAGAAAATGTTACAACCCGGGTCTTAATAGACCCGCTTTCAACGCAATTGTGGCTTTAAATTGGGGTTTATAATGAGTTTAGCTTGTCTTAGCTAAAACACTACGAATTTATAGGAAAATTCTTAGTAAAACACTAATAGCATTAGACAAGCGTGTTTAAGAGCGTGTATTCCGTCCACTAGCGCCGCCAATCGTTTTTTATTATTTGTGGTAAATTTAAGACACGTAGATAAAAAACCGCTCTGTAGTGCACTGAAGAAATGTATTTATTATGTTTTGAGAGTTATGTTTTGTACTTTAGAACATAAATAGTTGCCAAAGTCGATATTTTTGCTAAAAGTGGCCACTTTTAGCAATAATTGCCGTTTTGGCTATTTAGCCATGAGTTATGTATTAAAAATAGCTGTCAAAAAATAATAGATACATTTCTTTAGTGCACTACAGAGCGGTTTTTTATCTACGTGTCTTAAATTTACCACAATTAATAAAAAACGATTGGCGGCGCTAGTGGATGGAATACACACTCTTAACAACAATTCTATCTATATAAATAAAAATCAATGCCACTTTTCGTTGTAATTTTATAACTCAAGAACGGCTGGGCCGATTTCGGTAATTCTTTTTTGTTTACAGGGAAGGTTTAAAAGCAAAAAAAAATGGGTAGGTAGGGTAGCTAGTTGACGGGAGCGAAGCCGCGGGGGACAGCTAGTAAGTTATAAGATTTAGTCAAGCGTGTTACACAACAATATAACAATCCCAAACGCAGTGCCAGTGCAGAGCTCCTTAAGAGCGCTTTGACAAAATCGAATTGCTCAGTTTGACTAAAGTTGAATACCGCGCGTCACAAGATTTATATTGATTTTTGCATTGCATACAACAATTATTTAAAAATATTTACTTTACTTTTAATTAGACCAATTATTTTTCAAGCAATGTAGCAACGCCACCTTAATTATTAAATATTTTTTATTTGAATTTGGATTATAATTTCATAGATAAAAATTATAGTTTCGTACGGAAAATTGTCAATAACTCTCAGTTTTACAGAATTATTTTTGGTGTATTGCTGTATGAATCGTAATAAATTGATTTGAACATTCCAAAGTAGAAGATACAGTTGAACCGTGGACATTTTTATAAATAATTAAATTATAATATCTTCGGTGTACCAAGGCATCAAAAGATTCCCTAAAGCAACGTTTTGTGAAACATCCTTTGCGGAGTCAAGGATTTTACTGATGTACGTAAACAAATTGAAATGTTTATTTAGAACACTCCCAAGATAAATTATCAAACTATCTTAGGCATATTTTTGTTTTTTTTAAGGCTATATCTTAAGCAAAATCGCACATCAAAACTCGAATAAAACGTTAAAATTCAAGAAAAATTGTGAAAGCCCTCTTAACAGGACATGCATCACGTCCTTAATTGCCTGTCATGCACAACTACCGGTACCATCCAAGATTTGAACGACAATCATATTAGAATCATGATATTAACTACACGACAACATGTACACCATAACACAGGTTTTCCTAGCATGGGGGTCATTGATCATGTTTTTTTTGTACCTAGTCATAGTGATCTTTAAACGTGTCATTTGTGTACTTTTTGTGAAATAAAATATTATTATTATTATTATGTCAAATTTAATTTACATCTTTATCGCTAACGCATTAGGTTCAAGATTGACTGGGAACATTTGACAGTGTCGGGTAGCGTGATGTGCTTTCCGATTCTGCTAAAGTGGCCTTTTTAGACCCGATGTACAGTTTGCTCAATACTCGTCGGACACAATTTAGTACGAGTCAATCGATACGAAAAGTCGATGAAGAACAATATAAGTAATACGATTATAAGAAAATTGTTATTGAATAAATGAAATGAAATTAAAAAAAAAACCGGCCACTTGCGAGTTAGACTCGCGCACGAAGGGTTCCGTTACATTATTTATTTATTTATTTATTTTAATTATGGCACTCCAACGACATTTTCACAAACATATTTTTCGGGCCTTTGTTACAATTAAACTTATAATCTAGAGTGAATTTGTCACTTAAAGGTGTGCACAGCACTCACATAATTCAAGTTTTAGTTTATTACATAAAGTACATTTATTAGCTAAGAAAGAAACAAAACTAAGTAAATGAGAACAAAATTTAAATTAATTAAAAAAAGAGAGAAAAAAAAAAACACAACTAAATCCATTTTCTGCTGGGTAAAAGTAATAATTAACTAAGTAACAATACAAATCTACACTAATACATAAAGCTGAAGAGTTTGTGTGTCCGTTCGCTTGAACGCGCTAATCTCAGGGACCACTGGTTCGATTTGAAAAAGTCCTTCAGTGTTATATCAGCACGCTAAGACCAACAGGAGCAGTATTGAAAATTGCGACGCAGACGAAGTTGCGCGGGTCAAATATTATAGTTATAGATTTCAACTGTGGTCACTGTGGGATAGTAACAATTGTTTCCGAAATTGCGAGAGCTTGTTGGCAAAGATGTCAACGCTATTCGTTACATTATTATACACAACATTATATATAAAAACTGCTTAAAAATCATGTCTGTCTCTCATTTATTTTATTCTGTTTTTTCTTTATTTTATTTTATTTTATTTTATTTATTCAGGGACAACAAACAGCTACAATATTTGTGTTGGAACAGAGAAAAACATTTAAACATATTTACAATATTGCAGCCCACTACATTATCCGCAATTGACAGAAAAAAAAAATATGATAATGAGTGCCACTAGAAAGGTAAAACAAAACAATAAAATCACATTAATAATAATTGCTTAGGTACATCATGCAAAATGTTGATAACCGATTTCTTGGCAAGAGAATATTAATTAAAACTAAAATTAATAATAAATAAATATTAAAATTTAGACCAGCTTACATTCCTAATTGCTCTACTGGTTAGTGATAATCTTCATAACATTACATTCAAATTTTGATTTTGAGCATAGAAAAATATTATTAATTTTTTAAATATTTTTTGTTAAAGCGGTAACAGACACACATAATTTGTGACAATTTCAACTGTCTAACTATCACGGTTCATAAGGTACAACCTGGTGACAGACGGACAGCGGAGTTAATAATAGGGTCCCGTTTTACCCTTTGGGTACCGAACCATAAAAATGATTTTGCTTACCAGTAGGTACTTGGTTTTAAAAGGATTATTTCAAAGAATGGTTTTGTACACTAACTCTTTCTAGGTGTATCATGAGGTACTAGAAACAATGTAGTTACTGCTAATCAACAGTGCCTACATTGTCTCTTATTTCATACAGGTACCGATAGCAATAGCAAGCCTACATTATGATAACGTCTAGTCCAGTACTGCTTATTCAAGCAATTTCCACATACATTGTAGTAATATCACTAAGACCTTCATAAACTAAAGGAATGGGCGTTGTTAATATGAAAACGGGTCGAACATACTGTCATTCTAGAATTACATACAGAAGCTGTTGATTGTAGGCATATACACAGTATTTATACTGTGGCATATAAGTATCTATACATCAATACATATAAATAAAATTGGAGTGTCTGTTTGTAATATTAAAATAACCATTTTTTACTACATGTAAATGAATATATATACGGTACATACTCGTACAAAATAAAAAACTTTTTACAAAAAAATACAACCGACTTCCAAAAAAAACACTACAAAGTAAAAAATAACTTTAATTTCGGAAATCGGTGTTTTTGTTCGTTTCTTCGTATTTTGACACCGACTTCCGAAATTAAAGTTATTTTTTACTTTGTAGTGTTTTTTTTGGAAGTCGGTTGTATTTTTTTGTAAAAAGTTTTTTATTTTTCACTTTTTAGTGGTGCCCCACACCTACCACACCACTGCCAAATCGCAGAAAAGCAAAATACGCAATTTCGATTATCAAAGAATCATATAAATAGTCAAATTCCAGCTATTTCGATTTAAAATCCAAAGTTCGTAACCGATTTCGATATAATTTAAATGGGACCAATCTGCAAGCATATCCTTTCAGATGAAACTTTTCAAATCGGTTCATAATTGTCGGAGTTATGAGGTAACAAACATAAAAAAAAAAAAAAAAAACATACAACCGAATTGATAACCTCCTCCTTTTTGGGAAGTCGGTTAAAAATGACATTTTTTTACAATTTTTGTCTGTCTACACGGTTAATCTCTGAAACGGCTGGACCGATTTTGACGGGACTTTTATTGGCAGGTAGCTGATGTAATAAGGAGTGGCTACTTTTTAGACATATAAGTAGTAAATATCAGTTTAAAGGGGAATTTAATCAGTTATCATCTGCCTAGCCTTTTCCCAACTATATTTGGGTTTGCTTCCAGTCAAACCGGATTCAGCTGAATACCAGTGTTTTACGTGAAGCGGCTGCTTACCAGACCTCCACAACCCATTAACTGGGTAACACGGTACTTCTTGGTACGACTGGAGTCAGATTTACTGGCTTCTGACAATCCGTAACGACTGTCAAAGATCTGCAAATGACAGCTGGGACCGACGACGGCTAACTTCCTTTCCGAGGCACGGAGGAAACTCGATATGTTAAGATGGTCACCCATCCACAAACCAACCTTGGCAAGCGATGCTTAACCTTGAAGATCGACCCGTGCTGTTGTTATTTTTAGCCACGAGCTCCTAATCATTTATATAATCGAACAAGCATTTACATAGGTATATAAGCTTACAGTCGGCATAATTTTTTCCTACAACTTTCACCAACACCTACCTACAACATCTTCATATTTCAACGAATTCATGCAAAACCTTAATAAATTATTCACCTAAACCTTCCCCATGAATCACTTTGTCGATTGGTGAAAACCGGATAAAACACGTTTTAGCAGTTAAAAGTTTATCGTGTACCTACCGACAGAAATACGCGAAGGAGACGCTTTGATTTATAGTATGTAGTAACAGCACTGATTATACAGTGAAAAAATCATGGCCGTAAAACCTAAGCCAATAAACCCTGAAATCGCCAATACCCAGTAATCGAGCATGAAGATCAACGCTCATTCTCAGCATTGGACGTAAAGTTCACTTACGTCCAGAGCACTCATAACTTAGGATTTACGGCCACAGTGTTACAAAGTGGCCGGTGGGCCGTTAAATGGAGCTGGGACACGCTTTTAGTCTGATAGACTGGGCGACATTTCATTCCATATAAGGCTGCCAGATGTGTTCTATGTACCTACTTTTTTAACTGCTTCATTTCTTTTTAGGTATTCTTTTCAACCAGAGTACCATTAAGCTAGATTCCATCATCCACAAATTGCAAAACTATTTAGTCCGTCAGTTAGAGTATTGAAAAATAATGGACACGTATTTTTTGTTTTTGTAAATCAACAAATATTGACAAAGATAAAACGCATCAAAACTTGCGAGGGCTCGTGACGTCACGACTCACTAAAAATAATGCGAAGGTGTGACGTATTGAGAATTTAAAAACGTCGTAACTTCGTCAATTTTGGTTCCCGTAACAAAAGAAAAAACACGGGTCAAATATTTTTTGATAATCTAACTGACGAACTAATTAGATTTTTTCGGGACACAATCCCATTCTACTAATTTTTAAGCAACTTCGCATTCGCATCTCAACCGCAATCGGTCAAAAAAGCCTGAAGCTGCTTTCAGACAACGCTATAATACAAAAGCATTTAGTATATAGCTCAAAGCACAACAATATCGCACACCATACATTGTTATAGACTGTACTGTACTATATATTATTGACAATGTATGGTGCGCGATATTGTTGCGCTATGAACTATATACTCTATGCTATAATTATATTATAGCGTAGCCTGAAAACAGTTTCAATTTCCATATATTTTTCCTCCTTCGCCCTCAGATATACGCATTTGTAAGCGCATTTGTTATATCGTTCGCGTATTTAAAAAAAAAAAAATAGGTTGTTATATAGGATCACACGTAGTGGTATGCTCTACTGCTAAACAGGAGGTCCTTGGTTCGAATCCCGGTACTGGTAAAGTTTTATTTGATTTTTCATATGAAACTTCTTAGCCCGGAATCTGGATTATATTCGATTAATTAGAAATAGATACGCCCGTAGTACATGCGAAGTAAATGTAAAATATCTACCTAACCATTCGGGGAATCATCATCACCATCATATCAGCTGAAAGACGTCCACTTCTGGATGGACTGTGATAGGCCTCCTCCAATTGTCGCCACAACAACTGGTAATATGCGTCTTGCCTTCATCAGCTTCCCACGACGTTCACCAGGTCATCGGTACCTACACCTTGTGAAGGTTTTCCAACGCTGCATCTTCC
This sequence comes from Ceramica pisi, assembly GCA_963859965.1. Lineage (NCBI taxonomy): Eukaryota > Metazoa > Arthropoda > Insecta > Lepidoptera > Noctuidae > Ceramica > Ceramica pisi. The sequence goes on from OY982530.1 coordinate 6,362,444, forward strand.
GGTATGTGCGGTCGCCACTGTTCAGCCTCATCGACCGTCTGTAATGTTCCGCGAGCAATGAGCCCTACCACTGCCACTTCAGTTGGGCGATTTTTCGGGCTATGTCTGTAACCTTGGTTCTCTTGCGGATATAATCATTCCTGATTCGCGAGAAGCGTGATCACGCTTCTCGGTTATTTATAACTAAGCAAAGTATGTAGATATTGCATTATTTACTGAACGCTATGCAACTTATGCAGTTGACGCTATGATTTATTCACAGAATACCTGCGCAATATTTTCTGCAGAAAGCCTGGAACATTCGAAACTACTTTGCCATCCACCCTCCAAACAACATTTGGGTTAAAGAGAGAAAAATCGAAATAGATTTATCATTTTACCCAGAAATGCTAAATTTATTTGTTTACGTACATTTTCGGGGTACAATCCAAGGACGGAGTTGTTACAGCTTACTTCTAGTTTACTACAGTATTCACATATCCCTGTCACTTTATTTGCACATATTCAGAACCGACACTTTTCTTAGGGTTGGCAACACTCTTCATTTGTTTTATGACGTACTTTCAGAACTTTTCTTGTTTAGTTACATTGTTGGATTGTTGAAGGGGTCTTGTAAGGCTTGTTTCACATGTACCAGAACCCCAACACGTGGGCGGTTGCTAATGTGAATGAAAATAAATCTACACTTATATTAAAAAGGGGAAAGTTTTTTTATGTTTCTTTGTTTGAACCGAATAGGCTTCGGAACTACTGAACTAATTTTAATAATTTTTTCACTAATAGAAAGCAAAATTATCAAGAAAGCTGTATTTTTTTTTAGAAATCCTTACGAAAGTTGCAATACTGAACACGCGCGAATGAAGTTGCGGGCTCAGTACTAGTAGTCTATAAATTCACTCGGACCACATTTCGCGGTCATTATCAACCGCGGGTGTGATACCGACCACATCACAGCCACGTCGCAACCACAAAGCAACCACCAGCGACACCGCGAAATATAGACCACATCGCAAATACATCCACATTACTAACAACGTATGGGCTATTATGTCTGAAGATAAAGATATTTTATTTTATAGATACCACAACGCAAACGCAATAAGTCGCAGCGACACTATTCACACGTAACCACACAGCTTGACTACCTTTTCGCGACGGTGTGGTGTGGTTGTGGTAGGGCCTGCTACCAACATTATCTGACCCATTTGACGATTAGCGAATAATAGCCAAGTAGGTTAGTATGTTGGTCACCGACTGTACATGTGAAACAATCCTAAGATGGCATTAAAGATAACACGTTGTTTTTCTTCCTGAAATTGGCAAGGAGTTTGGTTGACTACCTGGATTGTACTTGAGTCAATGTTGAGGAAAACGTCTCTTGATAAGGAATATATAAGGAAAAGGAATGAGTAATTCATGAGCATTAATCACCACGCTTGATTTAAGTCCATAACTTATGTCCCTAATATTCCTTATGAGGATATTTTTCTTTTTCCATTCGTTTCGGAAACGACAAACGGTAAACTAATCATAGGTAGATGCACTATACGAGGTAACAGATGTGTACCTACGTCTTAAATTGACGAACGTCTGTTATTAAAAATGACGCTTCGTTAAAAAAAGGAAAAAAAATCTCATAAGGATTTATAACAATTTTAAGTTTTACCAAAGGGCCGATTTTTCAATAGTCTGTTAAGATTTATCTGAAAAACTAAATAGTTTTACAGGGTTGCCCTTGTTTCCCCTACAGGATAACCTTTTTTTTTAGGGTTGGGTAATCATCAAATGACTTCCCCCGCTCTGGGCGGAGCGGGAGGGAGTGTCAGACTTCTACTGACTAAAACCCATCCATGTTCGTTCATGTGCCCTTTGTGTTCCGGAGCCACGGTATCTCTTTCGAATAGTCCCGCGACTCCGGCAGGCGTCGGCCCTTTCGAGCCCCTCTGTGTGCTGACTCTCTTTGAGGCGCGCGTGGCACCCTACCCCTAGGTTAGAAATTTTGTGACAATAATTTTGGCAAATCGACATTTTTTTTGAAAAATCAGTCGTTTCAGAACAATTCAATATTTCTGTATTTAGATACTCATCGATTAATAAATATGTATAGACTCGTCATCACTCTATTTACAGAAACAAAACATCTATTTCATGAAGTTTCCGCCCGATCAGATTGACCAATACTAAAACTTTTAATAGAACAACACTATCCACTGTTAGTATAAATAAACCTGAAATATCGCTAAGTCATGCTTTTAAAAGTATTTAAACAGAACTTGGTACACAACTGCTGGGAGACAGATGAGAGTCGAGACTCGTTGGCGCCATCATTATTTTTCTTCTGTCTACACCACCGGGAAAATGGTTATAGTTTTAATCTATTTAAGTTTTCTTTTCCTGAAATGCATTGTTTTGTGATATACTACTTATTGTGTACGGTTAACTGAGACTACTTGAGCTGTATATATATACCTGCTACAAACATTTTGTGAGAGTCAAAAATAAACGCTCTTGATGGCTTAGGCAAAGAGCTCACTGAACTCACAGAAAACATGACAAGTATTTTAATTTCAAAGAAATGAGTGATCAAAGATTTTCATCATTGATTAGATACGTTACCGCACAATATTATACACCTTCTTTAAAATTTAAAGCCAATGAAGTTTTTTCTTGAATGTCGTATACCTATACGACATTCAAGAAAAAACTTCCATCAAGTCAATACATCTGTCAAAGTTCTTGTATTTTGCGACATAATTTAAGTTATGTTTTAACGTGGAAGACCTTTTGCCATAGTAGCGTCAACTGGTGTCGTGAATTTTCCGGTAAAACCATCATTGAAAGAACAACACTATACAACAATAGTTATTGTTAGTAGTAACAATAGTTATGTTACGCTGTCAACAAGGACTCAGATTAAACTGAACCGCAATCTAGAACCGCAACAAATCGGGCCGTATTTGCACTGAAAACACTTATATCTATAAATAAATATTGGCAACAAATCGAAGAATTGCACTTTTGCGGTTTTACATAATCACAATTAAGCACAATCATTATTGTCAGTTTAAATTAGATGAAGCCGGTATTTTCTCAACTGAATACTCTCTTCAGAGCTTGAACTCTCTTTTAGAGCCTATATAATTTAGTGTATTTATTAGTCAAATCATGTGAGAACCATGTAGGTTGTCTGAGATGGTCTTTTTCAGAGGAGCTCAACGACTCCGACAACTTAAAAATCTACAACCAACCACATAAGTAAAAAAACAATTTATGTACTTTGCTTGATCTGAACCAATTATGGCTCTTGTCTGCAACGACTAGACACTCAACCAATATTTTATTACAAATTAGCTCACCCGTGCAGTATTAGTAGTCGGTTCTTCGGGTTACATATGCTACTGCCTATGACACTCACAAATAACATGGCATTCTACTGGAAAAATAATTTTCAAAATCAGTCCAGTAGATCCAGAGATACCCCCTAAAGTTGCGGAATTTGTTCAAAAGAGTAATCGCGGCCCTGGAGGAGGAGGAGGAGGAGGAAAATGGATGGGTTTTTTTTCAGTAGGAGTCTGACACTCCCTTCTGCTTCACCCAAAGTGGTAGGAGCCATTTGATGATTTCCCATCCATAAAATAAACCCCTACAACGTCACAAACCCACAAACTTTACCTCTTTATAATCTTAATATTATAAATGTGAATTTAAGTTTGTTTGTTATGCTTTCATTCGAAAACTACTTAAGGTATTAGAAGTAATATAGGATACTTTTTATCAAAAAGTATATAACAGCTCGTATTAATATAGATTCGACCAACATACAGATAGTATTTAAGTACCATGCTTACTTCGTTGGTCAGATTAACGAAAGAAAAACGGCCAATGAAATGTCACCATGCATGCATGGATGAACTATCACTCACTGAAAAGCCAGCGGAGTAATGAAACTCTCTAAGTCATCTAAGTCATAGCCTCATAGTGAAGCACAGGCCGATAAACGGCCAGCCCTATTGTCCGGAGTTTGGACCGGCCTGGTTTGTTAAAGCGAAGGGTCAACAGAGCGAGGGGCGCTCTATTTGCCGTTCGACTTAAGAGCCCTATTACGAATCGTAAATGCTCGTCTGCAATAAACGAAGTTACGTTGGTCTGCGTTGGGAGTACATCTATAGTCCGCGAAACAATTTTGATACCTACTAGTCTGAATAGGATTAAAGTTTATTTGGGCGCTCGCGCGAGACTGAGGAGCGCGCGCGCTGAATTGACGCAGAATATATAGTACTTTAATTTTATTTATTGTAATTTTGTTTAATTATATTGACAAAAGAAAACTAATGAAACGTATTCATTGTAGATTGAAATTTTATATCACATTAATTTATTTGATAAAATTGTTTTTATTTGGAATATAATGGACGCTGAATCAAGACATTTCTGGCTAAAATTAGGCTTTCTTTACGTTTTTTTTTCGTGAAAACTCAAGGAATTTAAAGAAATTCTAGAACTCCAATAAACAAGTAAAACATTCAACTTACCTTTTAGTAATTTTAGCTTTTAAGAGAATCGATTGTAACAATGTGAATTAGACCGTCAAAGTTCCATCGCCGACATTTTTTCTTGCAAACTGAGTTCGTAAAATATTTATAGTAAATTACACGAAAAGAAAAATGAAAATGTGTAACTCTAACTTACAAGAAAGAGACTGGCACTATCGTTATTCATGATCAAATAATTAAAATATCTTACTGCTGATGATAATTACAGCGTCAAAAATCATGAATTTCCGTAAAAAATGTAATAGGACTCTTAATAAGGGATCGCCCAAACTGATGATCGACATTTTTTATAGACTTTGTTTGCTTACTAGAGTTTTAGTTCGAGATGTGTTTGAGGAGACGGAGCACTGATCAATCATAGGACTGGCTTAGAGTATTAAAGGTCTGAGTTACAAATTTGATAGCTCCTAAAATTTAGATGTCAAATAAACTGGGCAACGCTATAGCGGTTGTAGATGCCCTGATATTGGTGGTAATACTCTTTACCAATGAACAGGGTAACTGGCAATTGTGTGTGTCCCATAAGGCGGAGATAGGTACCTTAGAGTAGCTGATTTTAAAATCTAGTTTGGGTCACAAAAGGGCATATTTGTACCAATATCAAGAGAGTTGGTTTTGTTGATTCGGATAATACTGGCTGTGACAGACGGACAGACATACATATGGACCCAGAACCCTAAAAATATTCAAACAAATAATTTTCATTATTAAAAGACGAGCAAAATATTTTATCTCTAATGTTGTAAAAACACGACAAGGACTAAAAAAGATTTTGCTAAGATTTTCTTCTCTTAATAAAGGCAAAGTGGATGAACTCTCTCCGAGCTGAACAAGAGGCATTTAAACACAAGTCCATTGTAGCAAAGACACTCAAGTTTTTATTATTAGCCATTGACTTTAAGATGAAGTATTAAAAGTTAAAGATGGAAGTATATACTCGTTGTTAATGAGCATCGACGCCGAGTTGCTAGCCCGTCGGTTTTCCATCAGTTTCATTTTGGTGAGTGTGCGACAAAATTGCATAGTTTAATTCCGCCAAGCCCGTTCCATCATCGGACCACAAGGTGGTGATGCGCTACCGGTACATGGTGGACATCCTACCTACACATACAAAACCTTTTTTAAACATATTCGTTAGTGGAGGAGTGGAATTCCCTGCCAGAATGTTTCCTGATAGCTATAACTTGGGAGTCTTCAAGTCGAAGAGTGAATAGGTTACTTCTAGGCAAGCGTGCTCCACCTTCGAACACATCATTATTTCCTTTAGATGAAATAGTGGTCAAACGCATGCCTATCAATAGTAATAAATAAATAAAATGAGTATGTCATTGAGTAACCAGTGACGATTGCAGTACCTAACATTTTATCTGTGTCTTAAGCCATTAGCATCTGACCAGTGGGTGGTAGTCTTAGAACACGCACAATAAAATGGTGACGAATTCTAAATATCGACGTTCAGCTTAGCGCCAAAAGTTGCAAGTGTTAGTAATAACGTGTAGCTTAGTCTACTAAGGGCGGATTTTACCAATGAAACTGCAGTGCGATTCTGTAAACATGTCAAAGTGAATACTTACGCGAAGTGAATGACAAGCAAGCTGTAAAACCATACAAATAAGATGGCATGACAGCTCACTTGTCGTTCACTCCACCTTAGTGATCACGGCGAGATGACAACAGAATTGACCGGCTGATCACGATCAAGCTTCGTTCAAGAATAGGGAATATGCATGAAAAAAATATTAATAATCTATACAGTTTATCTAGAAATATACAAAAATATAATACTAACAGTGAAAATAGAACCAAAATTGCTCGAAAAACAAACGAGATATAATATAATCATTTTAAACAAATATATCTGTCCCTCTCGCGAAAACGCTGTTTTCTATGGCAGCTGTATAGGCGTGATGGACTTTGACGTCAATGTTCATATCAGACTTCTCTTTCTAATTGTAATCTTTGAATCTGTATAACTTCATCGCTGATGAAGATATTTGAAAAATAATTTCATGATTGTTTACTAGAGCTAATAAATATATCATTTTGCTAATAAAATAATCGCACGCATATTCCCTATTGTCAGCGTCAATACTCCATAGAAAATAATTACACTGACAGCTCGTAAACTTGGTTCATATGTTGATCGCGTTCAGTTTCAGATTGATGAAATCCGCCCTAAGTCTGTAGAACCGTGTAAACCGAGAAAAAGGCCAAATTAAAATGTATATGATCTATTCTATGATAAAGTTATTAAGAAGAAAGATTTTTTGTTTCTACTGAATTGAACATTTTTTCACCAATAGAAAGCTAAATTATCAGGAAGTAACACAGGCTACAATTTATAGCACTTTTCACGAGAGCGAAACTGCGGTCGGAAGCTTAATAAAAATAACCCGACTTAGCATTTTATCATCAAAGCTTAAAACTCAAATCGCAAATAATTAAATAAACAAACTCCATCATTTACACGCGAATAACCTGAACGAACGAAACTCACCAGGAATTGTTGAGAAACTTGTAAAATATTCAACAAAGTTTAATCGGATTAACGATTAGGACCGGTTAAGGGATTCACGCCAACAAATCTGTATTCTTCGCCAAATAACAGGGGATTAGCGTCGTAATCAGATCGCGTCAGAACTGCTGACTTAACAGAGCTCCAGTCATCTGTCAAGCCTTTTCCCAACTATATTGGGGTCGACTTCCAGTCAAACCAGATTCAGCTGAATACCAGTATTTTCGGTGGAGCGGCTGCCTACCAGACCTCCACAACCCATTAACTGGGTACTCCTTGGCAAGACTGGTGTCAGATTTTCTGCCTTCTGACTATCCGTAACGACTGCCAAAGATTTCCAAATGACAGCCGGGACCAACGGCTTAACATTCTCTCCGAGGCACGAAGGAGTCTCCGTAAGATTGTCACCCATCAACAGACCGACCTCGGCAAGTATTGCTTAACCTTGAAGGTCGACCCATGTGGCTGTTATTATTGCTGAAACAACAAGGGATTAAGTCTCCGTCTTGTGATTGGAAGGGACATAGGAAGGTTCTTGACGTGGGACACAAAGTAGGTCAAGTGTATCGGTCCGCTTAGAAATTAGCATGTACGGGTAAAGATTACCTATAGGTGTGTCGGGAACGGCCCCAAGGTACGGCATCGATTTCTTGCTAGGAAATTATCTATTATGACGTAATTCAGTTTACCGACGGTTTAGAAAACTGGACAAATACGATTCGGACTCTCATACGAAGGATACCGTACCTAAAACGAAAAAAAAATCTTGTATGTATAATAAAAATTAAAGAGGCCCCTTTTAAAATTTAATTTTCAATATTTGTTGTCATAGCAGCAATAGAAAAACACACTGAAAATTTCAAACAAACACATTTGCCTAACTAATTGGAAAACATGTGAAGAGTCGGATATACATAGAGATCAAATCTCTACTTTTAATGGCAAAAGCAAAAATAAACGAAACCATACACACACTACACACATTATCATTTAGGTATATTTAGGTATCAAAATCTATTTCACGCCTTCTTTCCAAGGCTCATTTTTCTAGAAAGGTGACGAAAACTAGCGTAAACTTAATCGTCTGAAAGTGCCATCAATCAGAGCGGCCGTAGTGATAAATGTCTATTCCTGTACTTGTGAAACACGTACCTACCTAATAAAACACACACAGTTTGTCTCTTGAATCTTCAGCCGTCTGTGTTTTATGTTTATATAAATGCGTGTTTGTGATAGGATAGTCTCTGGGCGAGTTTTTTTATCTGAGGGCCAATTCTACCAATTTTTAGGGTTCCGTAGCCAAATAGCAAAAAACGGAACCATTATAGATTCGTCATGTCTGTCTGTCTGTCTGTCCGTGCATATATCACAGCTACATTTTCCGAAACTATAAGAACTATGCTGTTGAAACTTGGTAAGTAGATGTATTCTGTGAACCGCATTAAGATTTTCACACAAAAATAGAAAGAAAAAAAAACAATAAATTTTGGGAGTTCCCCATACTTATAACTGAAACTCAAAATGTTTTTTATTTTTTCATCAAACCCATACGGGTGGGATATCTATGGATATGGTCTTCAAAAATGATATTGAGGTTTCTAATATCATTTTTTTACTGTAACTTCTTAATTATGAGAATGATAAAAATAAAAAAAAATATGATGCACTTTACCATGTAAACTTCCACCGAAAATTGGTTTGAACGAGATCTAGTAAGTAGTTTTTTAATAATACGTCATAAATCGTAAACTGCAACTTTTGCTCTCGACTTTTGGACTCGCGCACGAAGAGTTCCGTACCTTTATCTATAAAACCACAAAAAAAAGTCACGTTTATTGTATGTGAGACCCCTTAAATATTTATTTTATTGTTTTTAGTAGTTATTTGTTGTTATAGCGGCAACAGAAATACACCCACACATTTTGTATCTTGTTATGCTTTTTTTCTGATAATTAATGTTATTAAAACGGTCCAACGTTTTAATTAACAATCTATACTAATATTATAAAGAGGAAAGATTTGTTTGTTTGTTTGATTTGAATAGGCTCCGACACTACTGGGCCGATTTGGATGTAATTTTGTACGAAGATAGTTTGAGTTCTTTTCCCGGAAATCCCACGGGAACGGGAACTGTGCGGGTAAAACGGGAGCGAAGCCGCGGGGGACAGCTAGTGCATAAATAAATCATTGTGAAAATTTCAACTGTCTAACTTCACGGTTCATGAAATACAGCCTGGTGACAGATGGATGAACAGCGGAGTCTTATAGTAATAGGGTCCCGTTTTACCCTTTGGGTAAATTACCGACACGTCACAATTAATGAAGCTCTAAGCAAATGATGTGATTGGCTGTTAAAAAATTCATTCAACCTATTTTAGCAGTTAATTCGTGTTTAATTATGTGTTATGTTATTGCGGGATATATTTTTTAATAGCAGGTATATGTATAGATTACATAATAATTATGTATAGTAAATATCAATCGCGTTTCTGTTCTCCATATTGCACCTAACACTATTTGTCTCTACATCACCCAAAGGTTGACTGGTAGAGAATACCAATGGCATTAAGTCCGTCTCTGTATATTTGTGCCTAAAGTGATAAATAAATAAACCTCAAATAGTCCTCGATTACTGTAATCTTTGCGACAGACGCACTTCTGTGCGTAACTTCTAAGAATAATCTATACCTAAGCAAAAATATAAGGACACTTGGTTTCAGACTAAGTTTAAGTCTAGCTTTTCTTGATAGATTTAGTATTTCGCGTGTCTACGAGTATTTTTATTTTCGCCTCCCTAGAGTTCGGTGGAGCTTTCTGTATTATATTATAGTAAATTTTGACTTCATAGTTCTGTGGGAGAATATTCCATCTGAGGCTCTATTCGACAAGGATTGTCATGAAGGTTTAAAATGCAACATGCTCTCAAATCAATATTGACACAAAGAAATTTTTCAAACGCTGTCACTGCAAGAACTTCACTTTTTATAGAGCCTTTTATCTATATACAAGCTGTACCCCGCGGCTTCGCTCCTGTCAAATAGGTATCAGCTCAGCTGAGCTGATATCTATTTGTGGTTTTATTCAGATTGCTCTTTTTAGTGAAAGTAGTTAATTAATTATTTTTTTATTAAAAATCTCATTGGGTTAGGTCAGAATAACGATTATGAGCAGTCTAAAGTAAAAAAACCCTTGAAAAAAATGAAAAAATGAGAAAAAAAAGCCGATGAAAAATTCTAAGTCCAGAATCATGCCCTGGACCCATGGAAATCGTTTGTGCGTCGATGTCAAATACACGCGGTAGATGAGTTTTGTTAAAAGCCCCAAGTACGCAGTTTCCTAGCTATTAGGGGCTTTAACAAAACTCATTCGTTTGTTATTTTTAATATGAATCATACTGTTTTACAGTTACTTATTTTTCCAATAGACAAATACTAAGAAGTCTATGTTCGGTAATCATCACTGACGTATAAATCATATGGACTTGAAACGTTTGACTATAGAAATAAACAGTTATACAAATATCTATCATATCGACGCAAACATGTCAAAAAGCGTTTTGTCTCTTTTTAACTAGCCAAGAGCTGCTTATGAAAAAAGAGACATGTATATGTTTGCCAAGTACTAAATTTGGCAACCCTATTGTGTGACGTCAAAATCAAGCCTTTGCGTGGCCGGTCGCCATTTTAGGTGCCCAAAGTACTCTGTGGTTTTATGGTAGTTGAGCTGTCAAACAGTTGTTTGCTTTTATTATTTTCGTTGTTTTAAAGATAAATACGTCGAAAGCTAGGTTTTTTTTTGTGTTCTGGCTTTGGAAAATAAGAGAAAAATCATGTCATCGTGTTGCATAATACAGTATGGTGCGAGGAATTACAAAAATCAGACTAATTTGACTCTGCACAGGTTAGTTACTAGTTTTCACTATTCCAGTTGAATATTGTAGAATTTTGTGTAATGTATTGTTACCAGATGATCTTTTTAAAGATTATTGAAACCTGTGTCATATTTGTATGGCTTATTATTACGTTATTATTTTCTTAATTTCGTTGTATTGTTTACATAAAATTTTTATGTCTTAGTTAGTGATGTGCGATGTTCGCATCGCATACGATAAGTATCGATATTATTATATTGATAAAGTGTGTAAAATACATTGCAATGCTATTAACCCACAGATTTCCTGGAAATGAAATTTTCAAAAATAAATGGATAGAAGAAAAATATAAACCATAGACATAAAATGTGGCATATCTGCTCCCTGCACTTTGATGAATCTAGTTTTAACAGAACCCTCGATTTGATGAAGTTACATGATGGCGCAGTGCCCACATTGAATATGCTGGTATGTTTTTAAACAAAAATTGTATAGAGTAGGATGGTATGGATTAGTAGGATAAATTTATAAAATTAGTAGGATGTAAATTATATGTATGTAAAAATAATTAAATGGTGTTGTAAATAATTATTGTTGACTTTTGATTAAAACCCAATTTCATCAATATACTTAGGTGATGGAGACGTCCGTGCCGGCAGCCCATCGTGGATGCAGCGTCATTTCTTTTCTTAGATTTTGTTCCCTCCACCCCGTCTCGAATGACCTAACGCAAGGCTTTAGAATAGCGCTTAGGTACATTTCATTTGAATTTTCAAAAACTTATTCGATGTAGGTACCTTGTTACTTATCCTAATAATGGCAATAGATACATAATTTGGGGGGTATGCGGTACAGAGAGACATGTTTCGCAAACCCCCATTGATATAATAATATTAAATATTGAGAACCTCCTCCTTTTTAGAAGTCGGTTAAAAAGATAGTGATTATCTAATTTTAGTTTAGTTAATGAACAAGAGAATCGGCAACAATGTCATCCAAACTAAACATGTACGCAAAGTATTACCCTAAATTAAAAACCGGGAAGTAAACTTAATCTTTTCTCTTATACAGTTGAAAATCTAGTAGGTACAGAAATTTGTCAGATTGTTGTAGCACGATGTGCTGGCGACTGTACAAGTGAAGCTGAAAATGTGCTAAAAATACCCGTTGAAATTGTACCGTGACATTTTGAAAACATTCTAACAATCTTTTATTGATGTTATTGTAAAGAAATATCGACATAGGCTGCCCTATTAGCCGCCATTTTATCATCCCAGCAAAGTGTAGTGTAGGTAGCTACGTTTTTTTTATAGTTATGCCCAGTCCATATGGTTTTACGCATTGAGATAAAAACTTTAACATTGAGTTGAATATCGATATCAGATGCGCATGTTGCTCGCAGTTACAACCCTACGAAAGGCAGCCATTTTAAGTGCCCAAGTCGGTGGTAGGTAAACACGTTTTTTTTGTAGGTATGCCCAGTCCATATGATTTATACGTCAGTGAATCTCATAGACTACGCTTGTTCAATATATGACCATCACAATCTACATACCAAAGACATTTTCCGATCAAAATGAATATAATCTTTGACCGATATTTTACGCTACGTCAAGCAGATTCCGCATTTTAATCACAACCTTCGAGCTCCGATTTTAATACAGTTCGAACTTCTGAATAGCGAAATTATCATAAAAAATAACGATGTTTTCTTCGCTGAAGACAACATTTATGAATAGTTCGTACATTTAAAATAATGGTAGTATGTTTGTGCTTGTTTGCGACTTTCCCGCTTGTCTTTCATATTGGGTATAGGGTTGACAATCAAGCGTCAGGATTTTTATTTAATGCGTGTCTAGCCAAATAAAATAAAACACTAAGACTGGGTCTTTACATATTTGTTATTATCTCCTTCTCGTTTTTTTAATAATAGAAGATCAAAACAAGTCAATACATAATAATATAATTATGTTATTAAATGTAAATCCAGCTATTTACAATCAATATTATTTGCATTGATTTTTAATGTGATTATTGCTTTTAACTGTTAGATTAACGACAACCCTATTCTTTTCAAAGCTAGAATGGACAGGCTAATTCTGGGTAAGCTCGCTCCATCGTAGACTTTGTAATATTAAATATTTACGGGACCAAATAACAAGCATACTTGTTATTTGGTCCCGTAAATATTTAATTTAGTTTGAATCAGTAGTTTTTATTTTATGAGTATTATTGCTTATTTCAATCGAACTAATAAAGAATCACACAAGTCGGATCTGAAAACTCGGAGTAATCGGTGTACATACATAAAAAAAAATAAAAATACCCGCCGAATTGAGAACCTCCTCTGTTTTGGAAGTCGGTTAAAAAATTAATTAATTTAATTTAAAAATGTTCTTTTGACAGTCGCTGATACAATTTCACTCTTCTGGAAGCTCTGCCAACCCTATGTCGGTATGTACTGGTATCTTAACAGAACTAATAACACATCGCTTTTGTTCCGATTACATTCTGTTTGCACGAAAGGGAGCGTTTATGGGGATTTAACCTTGATGGCTTTATGTTTTTATTGATATCGATTTTACAGTAAAATATGCTATACTTTGTGGGTTTCTCATTGATTTAGTTTTGACAAGACATTTTTTATTACTTGGTATCTGAAAGCTTAAGAGCCGCTTTCTGAATTGAGTATTTCGAGTTAAGAGTCCTATTACATTTTTTACGGAAATTCATGATTTTTGACGCTGTAGTTTTCAGCAGCAGTAAGATATTTTAATTATTTGATCCTGAATAACGATAGCGCCAGTCTCTTTCTTATAGGTTACAGTTACACATTTTCATTTTTCTTTTCGTGTAATTTACTATAAATATTTTACGAACTCAGTTTGCAAGAAAAAATGTCGGCGATGGAACTTTGACGGTCAAATTCACATTGCTACAATCAATTCTTTTAAAAGCTGAAATTACTTAAAGATAAGTTGAATGTTTTACTTGTTTATTGGAGTTCTAGATTTTTTTTAAATTCCTTGAGTTTTCACGGAAAAAAACGTAAAGAAAGCCTAATTTAAGCCAGATATGTCTTGATTCAGCGTCCATTATATTCCAAATGAAAACAATGTTATCAAATAAATTAATATGATATAAAATTTCAATCTACAATGAATACGTTTCATTAGTTTTCGTTTATGTATATAGTAAAACAACATTACAATAAATAAAATTAAAGTACTATATATTCTGCGTCAATTCAGCGCGCGCGCTCCTCAGTCTCGCGCGAGCGCCCAAATAAACTATAATCCTATTCAGACTAGTAAGTATCAAAATTGTTTCGCGGACTATAGATGTACTCCCAACGCAGACCAACGTAACTTCGTCTATTGCAAACGAGCATTGACGATTCGTAATAGGACTCTTAAGTCTTTTCAGGCGGTAGGTAGAGTTTGAGTAAACTTAAGTAGGTACAAAATTGTTAATTCATTGATAATTTCATAATTTGTGTAATATTACATAAGTAAAGGAGAGAGCAGTTATTAGTTGTTATGGTAGGCGCCAGATAAACGTGCAAAGTAGATTGAACTTTAATACCCCTTCGTAAATACTTGAAAAAAAATAGTGAACCGTTTTTCATTACAAGATAACGTAAAGGATCACGATAGAGGTCGATTCAGGACATCTTTATGAATCAGAATCAGATTCAGAATTCTTTATTTGTTAGCATGTAGTTTGCCAATATTTCTTATTATTATTTTTTTTATATTAAGAACTAGCTGATGGCCGTGGCTTCGCCCGCTTGCAAAATTATATACTTAAACCTTGCTCGAGAACCACTCTATCCATTGGTGAAAAACAGGTTTTAGAGTTTATCGCGAACAGACAGACAGACGAGGCGGAGGACTTTGTTTTATAATATGTAATGATAGTGAAGACAAATGTATGTGGGTCAATGACCGTTATTGGACGGGTACTTAACGAATATCATACAAGGGTTCAAAGTTGAAATAATTTTTTGACCAAAGAAACGCCAATCATTTTCGAAAGCACTCTGACTAAAGATTTAATTGTTTCAGCTTTGAGATTCAATGCAAATCTACAAAAAACTTATGATTCTATGTAGCTGTAATAAAAAAAAGCGTAAAGACTTAGGTCTATATCGTTTTAAATCATATGAAACATAAAAATAAGTTTATTTAACAAGCCCATATCATAGACATAAAAACCGTATATCCAATAATATACCGCTGAGTGGATTTGATGTGCCCCAAAAGAAAATTCAGTCCTCCAATAGATTGCTTCGGACATAAAATCGTTTTATATTTGCATAAGGCACAAACCAATGTCAACATACTTTCTGAAACGTAAAAGAAAAATCTTTATGTAAATAAATTGGCTTCAAAACTATTCTAAGTATGAGTCAAGTTATTATAAGTTGGGTAAGGATTGTGAATTTCAAATAAGTTACAAGTTAAAGCAGCTTTCTAGAGAGTTTCTAAAAAATCAAAGTTACTTTGTGTGAGTGAACTTTACATTTAATTCTGAGAGGTTTAGGATTTCTATAATGATATTAAAACTTGTAAGTAAATGAACTTAGTGTCTGATTATATTTTAAAGTATAATAACTGACACGAGTCGTGAGCACACTCTCCGTTTTGGATAGCCTTAAAGCTGTTTTCAGACTACGCTATAATATAATATAATAGCATATAGTATAGAGCTCATAGCAAGGCAATATCGCGCACCATACATTGTTATGGACACGTTCACACTGTACTATCTATACTAAAAGCAGAAGAGTTTGTTTGTTGGGTTGGTTGGTTGAACGCGCTAATCTCAGGAACTACTAGTCCGATTTGAAAAATTCTTTCAGTGTTAGATAGCCCTGCATTTATTGAGGAAGGCTATATATCATCACGCTAAGACAAATAGGAGCGGAGCATTAATGGAAAATGTGACGCAGACGAAGTTGCGCGGGTCAGCTAGTACTATATATTATTGACAATGTATAGAGCGCGATATTGTTGTGCTATGAGCTATAATTATGCTTTATGCTTTATATTATAGCGTAGTCTGAAACCAGACTAATCCCTACTACTATTATAAATGCGTACCTACCTATAAGTAACTCTGTCTGCCTGTCTCTCCTTCATGCCTAAACCACTGAACCGATTTGGATGAAATTTTGTACAAAGATAGTTTGAGAACCGAGCAAGAAAAAAGGGTAGTTTTTACCCCGGAAATCCCGCGGGGCATGGCATGCGGGTAAAACGGGAGTGAAGCCGCGGGGGACAGCTAGTGAAAAATATAACGCAGACGAAGGTTAGGTTCGATTTAGCTAGTTCAGTAAGTTGTAAGTTAGTTAACGAGTTTCAAAAAGATGATTATGATATAAATTATGTTAACATGCATGTATGGCCCCTTTTTTATGGATGGGAAATCATCCAATGACTTCCCCCGCTCTGGGCGGAGCGGGAGGGGAGTGTCAGACTTCTACTGACTAAAACCCATCCATGTTCCTTTGTGTTCCGGAGCCAAGGTATCTCTTTCAAGTAGTCCCGCGACTCCGGCAATGCATGTATGACCCCTCAGGGGTGATTTTCTTAAGATCGTATTTAACTATCTACGTCATTGGATTTGTAGATTTATTTTATTTATTTATTTAGACTATATGCAAAATAGTGTTACATGGGCGGTCTTAATACAACAAGGCATTCTCGACCCGTCGACTTTTGGGTTAAAAAGACTACACTGTGGTAGGTGTACAACAAACAAATACAAATAAAATAAAATTGAGTCTTATCGCTACAACATCAACACATACTTACATATTATCGAGATCACCTACCTTCAGTGTTCCATTTACCACATTTTCCACACGTGTACACCATTGCACCTGACTAAGTTACAAGGCCGCAATCGATGCATGAAATAATTATTAGGAAACATAGATTGTAGCAGTACCTAACAGAAATTGTAGGTAAGCACGGTACATTTATTTCAATTAAACCATTTACAGGCACTTTTGAATTTTCAAGGTCGGTCGTGCCAAAAAGTTGAAGCTATTTGCACGTTCCAAAGCGTAGATCTCTATGGAGAAGAACGTGCAAGAAACTCCACGGACACTCTTTTAAAAATAATATTTTTTTACAAAGATTTTACATCGGGTTGAAATTATACTAACGCTTCGTCCTCGAGATTAGTACTGATTATTACACATGTAGTAACACATAAGTGACACCACTCAGACACTTCAGTTGAGAGTTTCCTTCTAAAAAAAAAAAAAAAATGCGGGTACCTCGGTTTCTCCTTATTAATCGACTTGGAATCTCTCGTCATTCACATTTTAGTGTTCAACCGCTCAACACGTTCAACATTTTATAGTACTGTACCGTTAATAATAATGTCGAAGAGAACGAGTAATGTGGATTACGAGCATCTAAAGAAGAAATTTCAAAAATACGAACGCAGATTACGGCGTTTGTATCCGCCTTCGCAAGACGCAACTCCTCCGATCGCGCATACTTCGTATGAGCAAACAGGTACGTTACCACTAGGTAACACACAATCACTAAATTATGTGTGTGTTTCTACTGAGTATTACAAATACGTATTTACGTAAAAACTTAAGTTTTGCACTCCGGGCTACCTATGGGTTTTCCGACGCACTAACTTTACTACTAATACTCAATAAACCAGTGTTATTTCACGGGTCCATCATGGCTTAACGTATTTACGTTTAAACAAGCCTTGCACTCCGAGCTGCGTGGGGGCTGTCGCAAGGATACCCGTAACGTCATGTGCACTTAGCTACCAATGTCCGTTCGACAAATTTTAGGAAAAAGAATACAATGTCTATTCTGTTTAACCCATCGGTAAAATAAATAAGTCGGTAGATATTTTTCTACTTTGTTTCCTACCTACCTACAAGTAAATTACTTAGTTATTAAATTGTAGGTACCTTATAAGTTTCAATGGCCTATTTCCAATTACGGTGTTTCTTTTTAGAATACACTCGTATTGAGCCTGAAGACTGGCTTCAAGATTCTCCGGAGGTCAGTAATGAACCCGACGAGATTATGACCTTTGTTCCTGCGGACCCAGCCGATCCTGTTATTTTGGCTGATAATATCGTACCAGCACTAGATCCGGTCGTACCAAGCGAGCCTGCGTCGGGCAAACCTAGTACCTCGCATGAAACGCCAGGTGACATTATCAACGCGGACCTTGACCAGGATACGATGGTGATCCTGGGGGAAGACCCGTCGACATCAGCTAAGTATGGTCCAGACTTACATAAAGAATTAAGCAAACGCTTCGAGTACATCGCCACTGAGGGTCTTGACAAGGATTGCCGGAAAACAATGATTGCAAAATATTTAGTACCAGCAAACTGCCATTATATCGCAGCCCCGGTCCTGAATGCAGAGCTGAAAGCAGCGATACCCGAAGCCGCAGCAAAGCGCGATAAGGCCATAGTTGTCAAGCAGGATCAGATGGCGAGCGTTATCTCCTGCTTGGGGCAGGTCATTACCAGTCAACTCGTTGCAAAAGACAAAGAGTTACTCCCTAAACTAATGGACGCCGCACGAATCCTTTGTGATATCCAACACTATGATTCGATTACCCGCAGAAACTTTATTTTGTCTGCACTAAAAAGGGACATGAAGGAGGCCTTAAGTAGTACTAAGATTGACGAATATCTATTCGGCGACAATTTATCAGAAACAATCAAATCAGCTAAGGCTGTTACCAAATCTGGCACAGAACTGAAGCCCGATACCGTCAATAGAAACCCAACAAAACGACCAAACAACCCAATGCCGCAGAGGCATTTAAACCGACGAGCTCCTGCTCCAGCGCGCAGGCCGCTGGCAGCCGCGCCGAGGAGCCGCGAGCCTGCAGCACTGCGCCCGCCTCCCCCTCCGCCGCCCGCCAGCTCATCGAGGAGGTTGCCGCCGCCGCGCCAGCCGCAGCGTCGCTACTAGACCCAGTTAAGTACGCCGGTCGCTTGTCATACTTTTATAAACAATGGTCGCTTATAACTAGTGATCAATCGATATTGTCGTGGATTGACGGATACAAACTTATCTTTTCCTCTCAGGTAATACAAAAGGTAACACCTGCTGAGCAAAGTTATTCCACTTCAGAATTCATTTGTTTTACCGAAGCTATTAATAGCCTTTTAGACATAGGCGCCATTGCAAAATGTGATCCGTGCTCAGGTCAATTCATATCTAGCGTGTTTCTCACTCCAAAACCAAACGGAAAAGTGAGGTTCATATTAAACCTCAAACAACTAAATAAATTTATTAATGCACATCATTTTAAATTAGAAGATCTAAGAACCGCTATAAAACTTGTAACTAAGGACTGCTATATGGCGACCTTAGACTTAAAAGACGCATATTTTTCTATTAAAATTCACGAACATTCTCGTAAATATCTTAGATTTTTATTCAATAACCAATTATATGAATTCAATGTCTTGCCCTTCGGGCTAAGTACAGCTCCATACTTGTTTACAAAGTTAATGAAACCTGTTGTAAAATTATTGCGGTCAGCGGGTTTTTTATCTACCCTCTATTTAGATGATTGGTTTTTACTAGGAGATTCATACGACAATTGCGAAACTAATGTTGCAAACACAAAGAAACTGCTTTGCTCTTTAGGATTTATTATTAATTATGATAAAAGCAGTCTATCTCCTTCTACTATGTGTAAATTCTTAGGAGTTTTTATAAACTCTGCTAATTTAGAAGTTAGTTTACCGACAGATAAGAAAGCACGCATTAAAAATGAAATCCGTAGATTTATCAACATGAAAAGTTGCAAAATCAGAACCTTCGCACAACTAGTAGGTATTTTAGTATCCGCCTGCCCAGCTGTTGAATACGGCTGGGCACACACTAAACTATTTGAACGATGCAAATTCTTAAATCTCAGGGGTGACGAAGATTACAATAAACAAATGATTCTCCCTGAAACGCTAAGGCCTGACTTTAAATGGTGGTTAAAAATTATCGATAAATCAAAGCACCCTATTAGGGACGACCAATATTGCATCGAAATATATTCTGACGCCTCAACAACGGGATGGGGCGCCTCCTGTGGTAGTGAAAAGGCAAGTGGCCAGTGGTCGACCAGCGAGCGAGATAAACATATTAATTATTTAGAGCTATTAGCCGCATTCATTGCTCTAAAAATTTTTGCTAAAGATTTATATGATTGTCAAGTATTACTTCGCATTGATAATTCGACTGCTTTAGCATATATCAACCGTATGGGCGGGGTTCAATACCCCCATTTAACCAGTCTGACAAGGGAAATTTGGGATTGGTGTGAAGAACGGAAACTGTATATTTTTGCTTCTTATATACGATCTTGTGATAACACCATCGCAGACGCCGAGTCACGTCGTAATCATCCAGACATAGAATGGGAATTGTCAGAGTGGGCCTTCAACACTCTTAAGTGCAGGTTTGGACTACCCGACATAGATTTGTTTGCCAGTCGTATTAACAAAAAATGTTTAAAATACGTTTCCTGGCATAAAGACCCAGACGCGTATGCCATTAACTCTTTCACAATCGATTGGGGCCTTGCTTATTTCTATGCGTTTCCCCCCTTCTCGATAATTTTAAAAAGTCTTAGGAAAATTATTAACGATAAAGCTAAGGGAATTTTTGTTGCTCCTTTATGGCCCACGCAACCGTGGTACCCTCTATATAGGTCTCTGCTCATATCAGACCCAGTTATATTTACCCCTAACGAAAACAATTTGATATCTCATTCCAGCAACCACCAGATGCACTCGACGCTTACCCTGGTTGCCGGAGTGTTATGCGGGAGGCGTTTTCACGAAGATGCCTGCCGCCCTCGTCAATAGATATCATGATAGCTTCTTTATCAGATAGCTCGATGAAACAATATGACGTATGTCTCAAAAAATGGTGGTCTTTTTGCAAAGAATCCGGTGTTAACACTTACGAGGCCTCAGTTCCATCAGTAATTTATTTTCTGACGCAAATTTTTAACAATGGTGGTCAATACGGGACTTTAAACTCTTATCGATCAGCTTTGTCACTGATACTAGGACCACATGTTTCTAAAGATGATCGAATTCTCAGATTTTTTAAAGGCGTTTTTCGCTTACGCCCGCCTAGACCAAAATATAATGTAACGTGGGATACAAACTGTGTACTAAATTACTTAAGGTCTAAATATCCCAATGACCAACTTTCATTAGATGAAATTTCAAAGAAATGTGTAACGTTACTGGCCCTTACCACGGCTCATAGGGTCCAAACACTTTCAAAAATTAGAATAGAGAATATTGATATATTATCATCTAAAATTATTATTAAAATTCCCGATTTGATTAAAACTTCTAGAGTGGGGTCTAAACAACCCCTTTTAACTTTGCCCTTTTTTAATGAGAGTGTAGCAATTTGCCCCGCTAATACACTAGTTTTTTACATAGAAAAAACCAAAGAACTACGCAGATCTGGCTTACTTTTTATAAATTCTAAAAAGCCGCACAACGCTGTAAGTGCTCAAACACTTAGTCGGTGGATTAAGTGCACACTATGCGATAGTGGGTTAGACATGTCCCTGTTCTCAGCGCACAGCACGCGTCACGCGGCCACGTCGCACGCGCATTCTTGCGGAGTTAGTATAGATGAAATTCGCAGAACTGCAGGCTGGAGCGGTAGTTCTAAAACTTTCGCTAGATATTATAACCGTACCATCACTGATTTTGATGGGGGTTCTTTAGCTAGGTCGATAATTAATCAGTAAGAAAGAAAATAGTCTTCTTTCCTCAAAATCGTCTCTGTTGCAATTTATTTTTGTATAATAAATTCTACTCGTGCACAAACTAGAAGTTAAGTTTTTAATATGTACGATTGTTTATTTCTTATGGAAATGTTTATGATTTATGGTCTCATTCTGTTAGGATTGATTTTTTGTTATTGGAGATTAAAAAAAGAATAATAATAATAAAGGAGTCTGAAGTTAAAACACTGCGTTGTTAATATTTCCAGAAATAACTCTCAAAGTCTACATGTGTAATAATCAGTACTAATCTCGAGGACGAAGCGTTAGTATAATTAGTGATTAAACGAACTTACCTGTAAGCGAAGTTCTATCACAATTATACGAAGCGCTTCGTCCGAAGAGATTAGTACTCCCGCCCTCCCACGCTGCCGCTATTCCCTAACACTTTTTCAGAAAATATTAAGCAACGCTTATTCCTCTAGACTTTAAACTTAATGACGAGAGATTCCAAGTCGATTAATAAGGAGAAACCGAGGTACCCGCATTTATTTTTTTTTTTTAGAAGGAAACTCTCAACTGAAGTGTCTGAGTGGTGTCACTTATGTGTTACTACATGTGTAATAATCAGTACTAATCTCTTCGGACGAAGCGCTTCGTATAATTGTGATAGAACTTCGCTTACAGGTAAGTTCGTTTAATCACTAATTATACATACATGTGAGAACGATGTAAAAGACGAGCAGGATAAAAGCGTCCGGAATAAATGTGGAACAATTCAAAATAAATAATTAAACTCAACCATTGCAGCTGATAAATGACCAGTCCCGACTGACGGCGCCCGTTCACGAACATGACGCATGCGCCAGCACCATTCGGCTCAACCATTTTGAAGGGAGCCAAATGATCAAACGCATACGCCACCATCAGCTAGACTTTTGAGTGAGCATGACACTCCCAACCGCCAGGGTACCATGAAGGTAGCGGGTAGGTGTTGTATGTGTGTAAGTGTCACCGGAAAATGGCAGACTCCGTAAGATTGTCATAAATCTTTTTGTACGTTTTGTATGTATGTATCCAAATGCAATAGTTTCCAATGTACCCGTGTCTTATTTAGAAAAAAAAAAGTTTACAATTTCACACGATATTTTACAATCTTACGGCGTCTGCCAGTTTCCGGTGACATAGGCATAGGATCCATTTAAACACATAAACTACTCAGTGTCATTGCGGTGCCCCTGTTCAGAAAATAGGCCTCATGTTAGAGTGCCCCAAGGTTATTGATGCCATCGATGCTGCAATTAACGTAGCCACACACAGGGCCCAAGCGATGTACGCATTTGACTATCGAATCCAAATGAAGAAGAGCACATAAAATTGTTTGTTTGTTCCTACAAAGTAATGGTAGTCTCTGGATTTTATTTTTTACTATTGATAGGCAAACGTTTGAAAACTATTTCACCTGATGTTAAGCGATGATGCGGTCTAAGATGGAACGCGCTTGCCTAGAAGTAACCTATTCACTCTGGACTTAAAGACACCCAGGTTGTAGCTATCAGGAAACACAGACTCAGGCAGGGAACTCCACTCCTTAGCTGTACGCACAATGAATGTGTTCCCAAAACATTTTGTTCACATTGATACGATCATTGAAATAAAGCTACAAAGTTGCTAAGTGCTATCTATGTTACTTTGTTTACCGGAAAATGTTCAGTTCCTGTAAGATAAGCCACGGGAGCGAAGCCACGGGGAAATCTTGTACTTCTATTTAATTATCGAAACCTTTTTAGGCTCTCTAGAGACAAAGAACGCTATATTTCTTCCATTTGAACCACATGGGTCTGTAACACATCCGTCGAGCTATCTGACTTCATCCGGTCAGGGAAGACCCCACCGGCCTCGGCTAAATTGTCCAGTAAACTGAATTTATGTACTCAGTACACAGTCCCTTAAGGGTAACACACAAATTGAGGTTTTGTGTCACTGCAAAAAAGGATAAAATGTCATTTGGAATTCAACAAAAAATTCTACCAAAAAAAATACTGAAATAGTAGATTTTATGCAACTGGGCAAACTTTGTTACTGCTGCCAAGGCGGCATTTAAGCCCGTACCAGACCGGCGGCGACCTCTCGCGTCCGGCCCTGGTCCAAGCCATGGGCCGGAGCGAGACGGAATGGGACGCCGTTGCCTCCTTCTGCGAAGCAGTCATGCTAGCGAAGGAGGTGGCGGAGCGGGAGAGGAGACCCTCTCGTCCCGGCCGCCGTGGTAGACGCCGCGGGCGTCGGGGGCCACCACCTGGTGACCTCCGGCCACCGTAGGCGCGGGCCTGTGGACAGCGAGCTATGGGTGGCTCGCCGTCCGTCCGTCTAGTGACGACAGGCCGTGTCGACGGCGCGTTAGTGTTCCACGCGCGCCTCAAAGAGAGTCAGCAACACAGAAGGGCCCGAAAGGGCCGACGCCTGCCGGAGTCGCGGGATTATTCGCAAGAGACACCGTGGCTCCGGAACACAAAGGGCAATGAAGGAACATGGATGGGTTTTAGTCAGTAGAAGTCTGACACTCCCTCCCGCTACACCCAGAGCGGGAGGAGTCATTGGATGATTTCCCATCCCTAAAAAAAAAAGCCCGTACCAGACAGGCCGCTATGGAGCCACTGCAACGACAAATGCCGTGCACGTGCATCAAATGAGGTTTGAGATGGTCTGTTGAACGTTTCGTACGGAACTTATTGCCTCATGGTTCTAGAAAACAAATCACAAACAACCAACACACAAAAAACACAAACACAGACACACAAACATAGACTCGCACAAGACCAACGAACACGTAAAATTCTAAAAAGCAGACACGGTTAGTTTACCCCAAATGCATGTTATTTGGCAACCGTTCAAATAGTTGAACTCAATTTTCAAGTAGGTAAACGTTGCATCTTCGATTGATACAAAATGAAAAGGAAAAGGGGCAGAATGTCAGTTTTACCTCTTGGCAGAGTCAACCACTGTCGAAGTGTGTCGACTAGGTAGCAAAATGGTTGACCTAGGTCCCTTAAACTGAATCACCCTTGAAAAGTCATGCATTTTGAATCATGTTCATTAGCCAGATGTGGATCTGACACATTGTTAAAGATTCGTCTGCTACTGTCTGAACCCTTGATTGTCAACGAAACTGATAAATATGATAAATAATTATTCAAATTATTATACAAAAATTAAAACACAATCCAAAAATAAACAAAAAATCAACACAATGAAAAGAAAAATCAGTTAAATTAATTAAAATTATAAAAATCCCAATAAAAAAAGATCAATAAAATCATAGTCAAATTGTAACAAACATTATCAAAATATAATAATAAAAAATCATAATAGCAATAACTATCGTTGCCAATAAGCCTGACATAGTGGTGATAGACTGTGTTTTATTTCATATAGGTTCATGTAGGCCTGGTAGGGACAGTGCCTGCCAAGGTTGCGTAATTCGTTCTAAAGACTCACTGCGGCCCTGGAACATAAAGGGCATTAAGAGGAAAACGGATGGGTTAAGTCAGTAAGAGTCTGACGCTCATTTCCGTTCCACCCAGAGCGGGAGGAGTCATTTGATGATGACCCATCCTTAAACGAAAATACAGGCCCTTGGATAAAAGATAACTAGGATCTCTTAAGTCAAATACTATAAAGTAACGAACTTATTTGTCGTTTTGCACAGGTGAAAATCGAGTACCTGTCTAATTTAGATATCTGTTGAGCATCACGGCATGCTTATATTGTTTCTAAAAATATTTTTGGCAACTACTACTACGTTTTCATTTAATTAAAAGAACAAGAAACGCGTGTTCAATATGCGGAAATATAGTAAAATAAAAAAAGCTTAATTTTCTTAAGCAAAAAATTCTGCAATTAAAACTACTAACAAAGTTGCATAATAAATAAGTGCCAGGGAAAAAAATCCCTTTCACAGACGGTCAAACTTTGATAATGGATTTGAAGTTTTTCCTATAGCGGCAAAGTTGAGCAAAAAAAAAGTTCTGAAACAAAATTACTTCTAAATGAACGCGCTTGCACATAGACATAGTTTTGTGGACTATATAGGGGTGAACCAGCGCCACTTGGCTTGTATGCCAAGTCGACTGGAAACTCTGACCTCTCTAGATAAGGCTTTTTTATAAACTGTTGCCAGCGAGTTAGGAGCTCATGTTGCACGGGTCGATCTTCAAGGTCATCATCATCATAACATACCGCGACTTCTCCGTGCCTCGAAAAGCACGTAAATCGTTGCTCCCGGCTGTTATTTGTAGATTTATGGCAGTTTTACGGATTGTCAGAAGCCAATAAAATCTGACTCAAGTCTTGCCAAGAATTACTGGTTTGACTGGACTCCGACCTCAATATAGTTGGGAAAAGGCTAGGCAAATGATGATGTTGCCAGCGAGTTCGTTAACTTGCATACTTAGATACCAGTAGAACTAGTTTCTTGTTCACAATAAGATATCCTGAAAAATTCTTGCTGCAACAAGCTTCAACTTTCTGTCTTACAAGTCAAGAAAGTTTTAATACTGAAATAAATACTTTATATCGATTAGAACCGATCAATAAGTCCAGCTCTACACTTCTTTCGTCCGATGTATGTCGAAAAGCTTTGAGATCTTCACCTTCTGAATTTCTTTTTTGGTTCATCTCAGGAACTCTTGGTTCGATAAGAAATTCTATTAGTGTTGGATAGTTTTTACATTTATTGAAGAAGGCTATAAACATCACGCTACGACCAATAGCAGCGGAGCAATCATGAAAAATGTGAGACAGACGAAGTTGCGCGGGTCAGTTAGTTAAACTACATTTTTCTAGCTGATACCTATTATATACTAAAATCTTCCTCGAGAACCATACTATCCATTGGTGAAAACAACATGAAAATCGGTGCTTTATTATCGGTATTTTATTTAATAATGTTTAATTTTTCAATTTTTATTTTATAATCATTTTATTTATTTTTATTTAATATAGAATGATGTGTGACGTAAGTGCGTCCGTGGCATCACAGGCCCTATCATAACACCAGCGCTGCGTTATTTATTTAAATTAAATATCGCAGCATATGCTGAGATAGGGACCTTTTTTGGCCTCGCACAGATCAATCCAGTGTTACAATTGTTTATTTAAGTAATAATTATACGTATCGTTAGTTTAATGTATTCTGCTTCTGTCTGTTTTGTGCGAGTCCCAAATAAACATTTTTCTTTCTTTCTTTCTTTAGTTTTCGAGTTTATCGCGAACAGACAGACAGACGCAGCGGAGGTTTTGGGTTTATGATACGTAGTGATGTTTTTGTTCAGCTATACAGCTATTTACATCTACACATAGGTATACATATCAAACAAACAGCTGCGTAAAATACGGTTTAAATGCTCGTGAGACGAAGTGTAAAGTTTCGTGAATTTGGCGGGTGGATAGCGAAACTTATTTAAACTTTTGGAGATGTTATGAACGTTTCTTAGAAGGGACGGTTCACGTAAATGATCGTTTAATTCCACTTGTTTTGACAACTTCGTTGGAACCGAGGGTGAGTGCTTAACAAGTAGGTATTTAAAACGTGTTTTAACTTAAGATTTAATTATAACGTTAGCACCGCAGCGTAGGTGGTACAACAAGCCACTACGGTAGTTAAAGCCTGATCAAAAGTTTTACTGATATGTAAATACCGTACCCACTGCCATCTCAGATACTTGTCTAATGGTAAAAACTGCCACGTTGGTCTCGTGGTCGAAAGCGCAACTCCGAAGTGTGGGGTCCTGAGTTCGTTTCCCAGGTCGAGCAAAATTTTTATTGGGTTTTCCTTTACAATATGCAGGAATTTCTCTGTAACAGCCCAGAGCAGAGAAGTCCCATCATTATGCAGAGTGATGGTCGTTTCGCGCATATCTTCTAGTTTTTTTTTTTTTATGTGTCGTATTTGGCACAAATGAACGCTTTTTCTTTCTTTCTTTTCTTTCAGAGTTTGTAAGTTGGTGGTGTGACACCCTCATGACTCGGATAGTATGGAAAACTTTTAGTCCTGCGCCTGGTTTAAAAAGGCCACTTCAGCAGAATCATAATATTATCCACACAACAATCTGTCAAATTTCATTTTCATCTTTATCGCTAACGCATTAAGTTCATGATTGATTGGCCAAATTTGACAGTGAAGGGTAGCGTTATGTGCTTTCTTACTCTGCTAAAGTGGCCTTTCTAGACCTCTCTTTTGGTCGTATCAGATTGCCGTCTTGTCTAACTATGACAGTAAAGGAACAGCGAGTGCATCTGTGTTTGCGCACACACTAGTGCACCATAAGGTCTCCTGCGTTAGGCATGATGTACCTAAACAATTCAGAAACTCAATCGGCCTCCAGTACCAGTATTATCATCACTATCGTTTCAGCCAATTGCCGTCCACTGCTGCACGTAAGTCTCCCCCCCAAAGAGTGCCAACCATCCCGGTCTTGAGCAATCCACATCCATCCGCCGCCAGCCACCTTCTTAAATCATGGGTCCATCGTGCCGCAGGGCGTCCCACACTTGGACTGGACGCAAAGGCTGCATCGATCTCCCA
Organism: Ceramica pisi; assembly: GCA_963859965.1. Lineage (NCBI taxonomy): Eukaryota > Metazoa > Arthropoda > Insecta > Lepidoptera > Noctuidae > Ceramica > Ceramica pisi. The sequence goes on from OY982530.1 coordinate 6,390,733, forward strand.
GTCCCCCTCCACTCAGACCATGCAGGAATGTTGCTGTCGTTTTAGTGGGTATACCGGGTCAGCCCGGGGAGTCCCACATAGCCCCCCACTCCCCCGAGTGGGAGGGGTACGCGTAATGCATTTTTTCCCAGCACAACAAAAAAGGGGCGTCTCAAACTACGTTTGCCCCCACACGCGGTCTCCACTCTAACACATGTCTGCTCCATCGTCCGTCTGCCCGTCTACAGTACCAGTATACCTTGCATTTATAAACCAGTTACAGTTCTATAAATAAATAACTGGCGCTTTCCTTCAATCCAGTTGTAGTTCCATCAAAAGTCATCACCTATTCCATTATTGCTTTTCATTTGTTTTCTGAAACAATTTCGCAATGTTCTAGATCGTATGTTGTAAGTTTTGTATCCGCAGGGAATGTAGCGGTGCGGAATGTTTGTGGTTTCTTTCACTAGGTTATTACATACATGTATAGAATCTAAACTGTTTAATAAATGTTGGAATACAATGTATTTTCTGGCACAAAGTGATGTCAACTTTTGATGAATTGGATTTTGCGAAAGTTTCAAATTGATACGTACGTGAAACCTCGTCTTGCTTGTTGGTTTTATTGAACAGGAACAGTCCCTGACGGCCAATTTGACTCCTATGAAAATATACATAAATTACTCCTTATTTCATAGATGTTATTAAAACAGTACGATTGGGGAAAATACTTTTTTACAATGAAATCTAAACGGCTTCTAAACCAAACCCTACAAAGTATAAAATAATCTTAATTTCGGAGGTCAGTTAATAAAAAATTGGTAAAGCAAATCACTGATAACGCCCTCATTTTTTGAGCCATGGTTTTGAGAAATATAATTTAAAAACATAACAGTCAAACACCCTTTTGCGCATGGGTGGAAATATGGGGAAAGTCGGCATTGTACAAATATAGGACAAGTGTTGCCTCGTGGAGACATTCAATCGGCACTCAGGAAATCCCTTTTCAGTTCATTCGAGTTCAACTCAGGTACTATTACGTATAAAGTTTCCTGTAAAGGTAAAATATTTTGCTAGTTGGAAATAACTCAACAACATGCAACAACAACAACCTCCAACAACAACCAACAAAATTCTAATCTCTCAATAGATTATAAGTTTATTAACTAAATAAGTTATCTTTTTGTTTACTTAATATCCATATGGTTTGGTAACCATATGGATTTTGCTTATCTGAATTAAAGTTTTTTCATTCTCTTATTTAGTACCTATTCCAATTGTTTCCCTTGTTGACTCAACTATGGTTTAAGCATTCACCTAAATACATAATTATTTACTCACGGGTAAATAATGAAATCTATTCTTACAATTAAATACCTAGTAGGTATATTTACTGTTAAAAATATATTTATTTGCATTTTTCTTTAAAATTATAATATTATAAAACCTCCTCACAATACGAGCTGTATTGCCCATCATCTGCCTAGCCTTTTCCCAACTATATTGGGGTCGGCTTCCAGTCAAACCGGATTCAGCTGAATATCAGTATTTTACGTGGAGCGGCTGCCTACCAGACCTCCACAACCCATTAACTGGGTAACACCCAAAGAGAATACCACACCGTACTCCTTGCCAAGACTGGTGTCAGATTTTCTGGCTTCTGAGTATCCGTAACGACTGCCAAAGATCTCCAAGCTTTCCGAGGCACGGAGGAAACTCGGTATGTTAAGACGGTCACCCATCCACAGTCCAACCTCGGCAAGCGTTGCTTAACCTTGAAGATCGACCTGTGCGGCTGTTATTATTTAGTCACGAGCTCCACGACGAGCTGTATGGCCCGTGGCTAAATAATATCGGCCGCACGGGTCTTTCTGAAAGATTAAGGGCGGGTTGTATCAAACAGTTGGTTAACGTAACATACGTACGTCTAAAAGTTACGATTACGGACGATGTTTGACGTTCGTTAAATTAGAAACGTTGTTTCAAAACATTCTGGTATAAATTCCTGCTCATCCCAATAGCTAAGTTATTGACACGGGTCCTACCTAAATAGCTTTTTTTGCATTCCACCACTTATTTCTGTCATCAGAAGAACTGGTATTGTGGAATTCAAAAGAATTTTCACAATATTGTTCTATTTGACGCAACTAAAGTTACGTTAACGAGTGCTCAGACCATCTGTTAACGTAAACGTTATATTTTACGTGCGTTAACGCTGACATTTTGTGAAACAACCCAATTTTTTGATTTGACGATAGTTAGCACCATTTTTAACGTTTACGCGTGCGTTAAGTGTAGTTGAAACAACCCGCCCTAAGCAACGTTGGCCGAGGTCGGCCTATGTATTGATCGGTGACCATCTTAACATATCGAGATTTTTTAGGGATGGGAAATCATAAAATGACTCCTTCTGCTCTGGGCGAAGCAGGAGGGTGTGTCACAACTCTTTCTGACTAAAACCCATCCGTGTTCTTCCTAATGCCCTTTGCGTTCCAGGGCCGCGATGACTCTTTCGAACAAATTCCAGACCATCTGTTTGGCCTACAGATATGTAGTCGTTCCGGGTCTTGTTATTTGTGTATGTTAATATATAATTTTAATTATGTTTGAGAATTCACTCACGACATAGGAGAAATTTCTTGTGAGGGGTCTTCGTTTAAAAAAAAAAATTACAAATATTGTTGGGATAAGGCTAGTCAGATGATGAAAAGGACCCTTATCAAGCAATTCTGTCTTTTGTGTCTGTCCCTTTATCCGTGCAATACCAACTTTGACAGTTGGTCGTCGAAGCTTTTAGCCATTGGCGGTAAAAACAAAACGTCGCCGTCGTGTGCTCACTCGAGATACTTGACTAGTAAAATAATTGGTATCAGCCATTAATTATTCCCGACAATCTATAATCTAAGGAACCGTCTGAAGGCGACACCATTTATTCTTCGGCCTCCACTTCGCACCCCAGACGCATAAATTCTAATCCCAATAGTTGTAACTTAAGCTATATATTATGTACCCTATAGATATGTATCATAAAGATTACACTCCACAAAACACAATTGGAAATTTCAGAGAATATGCTTCAATCCGTTTAACTCCATAAATCGAACTAATACCACAGCGTCGAGCGGTCAGTATTTCGACGAAACAATCTCACTCCCGAAACCTCCAAGGTTTACAAGAGATGAAAACGTCCCTCATGGGTCCGAAAGTCAATATTTTCAGTTAACCGCTCTAATAGTGTTATGTTGTCAAATGTCTTTGTATGTTGTCGAAAGAAATCGGAATATTTATTCAACTTTTACATTTGAAGCCAAAGAAAACTTCGCTTCAATCAAAATAAAGGAGCCGATGGGGTTCTGTTATTGCTATCTAGCATAAAAGGGATTACGGGAAGCTTCTAACTTGAAGTTATGAATATCAAAATGTAGTCAGTAAACTAGCTGAACCGCGCAACATTGTCCTCATCACATTTCCAGTTGTAGTGTGATGTTATATATCATTTAGTCTTCCTCGATAAATGGACTATCCCACACTAAGAATAATTTTACAATTCGAATGAATCAGTGCAACAAAATAAACAAACTCTTCAGCTTTATAATATAAATTGTCAAATTGTCACGCCACCTAAACTTTGTTGCTACTTTTTATCCTGAAAATGAACGAATTCTATCGCATGAGTCACGGTAACGCAACAATGTGCAAAGCCAGTAAAGGAAGTTACTTGTAAAGCATAAATAAAAAAAAAACTGTAACAAAATAAAACAGGTATTTAAGCTAAGCCTAAAACCAAAACCTCAACATTACATTCACAATATACCTAGCTTTAGTATTTCTACGAATGAAATTCAAATCGAGAAATCTCGAAGAGCCAGAAAAAGCAAGTACTCCATAATTGTATTTACATCCCTTTTAAGGTGAACGCAAAAGACTTTCGCTCTCAGACATCTTTTAACTCAGCTAATATTTTTACAGACCTAGAAAAAGTCGGAATAAGCGATAATAGATTTAACGGCTGTCAGGACTGCAATACGAAGTTTATGGCTGTGTATATTTCTGGTAAGGTAAAAATATCTACAAATAGAAAAGAAAACATTTATTTACACAGACACAACACAACAGCAATAAACACAGAGCTCAAAAGAAAAACACTACCATGTCAGCATTTGCTGATCGTCAAGCACCCGACGCTGGTTTTTAGACATGGGCAGATTCTTGCTAGCCTTTTCCCAACTATATTGGGGTCGGCTTCCAGTCAGTAGCGTGATTTACTTTCTGATTCTGCTAAAGTGGCCTTTTTAGACCCACAGGGCTATAATGCTTACCAGGACACTGAGGTCTTGATATGTTATGAACCACTCGCCTACAGGTCGACCTTGGCAAGCGTAGCTTAGGTTGCTTGAAGATTGTACTTGTCCAATGTCCATAGTCCCCGTCACGAAAAGCTATACATTTTGGAAACAATGAACTTCTAGGTACTAAATTGGGTAGCGACAACAAATAATCCCAAATTCTATCAACTCAAAGTATACAACGTTAAGTATACGAAAATAACGAGTAATTACAATTGGTTGGTTTATATTTTATCGATAAATCTCAAGTTTTTTTTTTTTTTTTTTTTTTTTTTTTTTGTTTTGTGTCATGTACTAATTACTTTGCATTCTACTCAGTGTATAAATTCGAGTTCCCAAAACGTAACAGACAGATGTGTTGCTGGGGAGTTTGTTGGCCACTTCTTCTCCACAGCTAAAACACTAGGAAGTGGTGACGGGCGGGCGTTTTGGGGGACTGTCTTTTTTAGAACTTGACGTTCAAAAAGTGCTGGCTCTCAGCCTAATTTGAATAAATGACTTTTGAATTTTGAATTTTTTTGAATTTTGATATAAAGCGCTGAATTCAATTTTTTGTGGTACTGGAACACGTCTGACTCATGGAAAAAACACTAAAAACAATAGTGATTTTTTACAACTGTTTTTTTTTTTCTTTGAGATGGGTTTGCTTTTGACTCTAGTCTTGATCAGAGATGACAGAGACAAAGTCTACGATGGAGCGGGCTAACCCAGAAGGAGCCTGTTCATTCTATCTTTGAAGAGATTATGGTTGTAAGCATTCGGAAACACAGACGCAGGCAGAGAGTTCCACTCCTCTGCTGTGCGCATTATAAAAGACGTTTGAAAACGCTTTGTGCGAATTGGTGGAATAGTAACAAGGTAGGGATGATAAGTTCTAGTGCGTCTGGATGTCCGATGGTAGAAGGGGGCCAGTGGAATGAGGTCGTCATAGCTACTTGTGTCAGGGACTATAGCCGTTTGTAGTTCCACACCATCATCATCATTTACCTAGCCTTTTCCCGACTACTTATATTGGGGTCGGCTTCCAGTTACACCGGATTCAGCTAAATACCAGTATTTAACGTGGAGCGCCTGCCCACCAGACCTCCACAACCCATTAACTGGGTAACACCGTACTCCTTAGCAAGACTGGTGTCAGATTTTCTGGCTTCTGACTATCCGTAACGACTGCCAAAGATCTCCAAATGACAGCCGGGACCAACGGCTTAACGTGCTTTTCGATGCAGGAAACTCGGTATGTTAAGATGGTCACCCATCCACAGACCAACCTCGGCAAGCGTTGCTTAACCTTGTAGATCGACCTGTGCGGCTGTTATTAATTAGCCACGAGCCGTTCGTAGTTCCACGATAGAGAAAAATCAAAAATATTTAACTAATATTTTCTCAAGTCTTCGCATATATTTTATCCTCTCTGTTTACCACGAGGCGTGCTTCCTCCTTTATGAGTAGGATCAGTCCTTCCTAACTCCCAGATCACAAGCGTATTGGTCTGATGGCATCTTCCGCGATTTAAGCCAACTGTGCGCGATTTCCTTGCTTCGATTAACATAGGGAATGTTTATTTTTGGATATAAATAAGCAATCATCAACACAAGATACTCGTATCATTATTAACTTACTGAGAAACGCATTCGTAATTGAGAGATTTTAGGGATCCGTAGTAACCAATGAACCCTTATAGTTTCACCATGTCCGTCTGTCTGTCAGTCTGTCCGCGGTTTAGCTCAGAGACGCATAGCACTAGAACCCGCACCCGAGAACGAAGACACGGGCGATGTGTAGGTACATAATCTATCTTCTATCTATACTTATAATAAATCTGTAGAGAGGTCAATTCTGTACATGAAATATATTTCCAAAATAACTATCAGGGGGTGATTAGGGATCGATACTGATGCCAAAAATGCAATCAGTAAAATTTTTGTCTGTCTGTCTGTCTGTCTGTCTGTCTGTCTGTCTGTCTGTATAACCGTTATAGAAACAAAAACTACTGGACGGATTCTAACGAAACTTGGTACAATTATTCTTCATACTCCTGAGCTGGTTATAGTATACTTTTCATCACGCTACAATCAATAGGAGCAGAGCAGTGAAGGGAAATGTTGGGAAAACGGGAGAAGTTACTCCATTTTTTAAGCTTCCGTCGCGTGTGCAACCTTAATGGTTAAAGCTACTCAGAAATCACGTATAACGGAAATGCTCTCCTTAAAATTATATAAAAAATATCCCACGACAGCATATGTCTATCTTTTATGATTGACTCACAATAACACGTGTAACTCCCGATAGCTTAGCAGTTCGAAGCTTTCTGATTATTTTGTCTACTCTTATAATCTAATAAAAAAAGTTAACTTTATTAACTATTCCATAAAAAAGAATCATAGAAATCGGTATAGAAACACCAAAGTTATACATGAAATACGCTAATAATAAGCCATCGCGCGTGAATACTGGATCATGCTTTAAGGATATTATTTTTGTATAAGGTCGCGAACGCACAGGCAGGCAGCTTGCTTGGCGCCTAGAGGCTAGCGAGTCACCTAGCCAGTAGCTTCGTAAAACGAACATTCTCGAACGTTCGCGACCGGCCTAGCAGCTAGGCGCCAAGCGCGCAGTGCGGCCGGTCGCGAACGTTCGAGAATCGGTCGCCGCCTGTGGGCGCCGCGCTCGAGGAGGCTCGCGGCCGAAGGTATAAAAAGGCGGGGCGTCCGAGCGCGAGCATCAAAGCCTGGCTGGAGGCTTTATTACTATATTAAGGCCTTCACAGGCAAGTCCGGTTAAGCAAAAGCCAATCTTCTCAGGCTGACCTGCGAGAGGCCACACATAAAAAAATAAATAAAAAAAAGCGCGAGCTTCATACAATTTTTGCCAGTTGATGCGAATAGACGTTCAGAGCGTTCGACCTTATTGACAGACAATACTTAATTTAGTCTTTGATAATTTATTTTTAGATTCCTTTTGTTGTTATTTTATAAAATAGGGATTAGTTATTTTGGTAGTGTTTAAATATTCGTTCAAATTACAAATTATTAATAGTTTACATTTTATTTCTTTTTAGGTGAAGTAGTACATAGTTTTAGATACCGACAGGTTTATAAGTTTTGGGTAATTTACGTTCACTTTTTTATATTAGTTTTATTTTCATTTACGTTTTAGTTTTATTTTCATTTGGTATATAAAATTCTTCCGTTACTGAGTGAATGACTGACAGATAACGCAACAACACAACCAAGACTACTGACTGGTCGTATGAAGCTGCACGTAGGGTCCTTGGGGAGTTTAGGGGAGCTCTAAGAGAGGTTTTCCCGAAATTCCTACGGGAACGGGAGAAAACGGGATATGCGCGTACGAAGTCGCGGGCAGAAGCTAGTGAATCATATAATTAAAAATATTTTTTGACGACACGGTTGGTGTAGAGGTTGAGTGAATGGCTGCTGCGCTGTGTGTTGTGGGTTCGATTCCCCCACGGAACAAAATAAACTTAGGCCTATAGGATAGTTGTTCCGGGTCTGGCTGTTTATGTATGTGAGTTTGTATATTTGTGGACGCACCCACGATACAGGAGAAATTCCTAGTGTGGAACAAAGTTTAAAAAAATAAACATTGTTAAATTGAAATTTATCGTAAAGGGCGATGATTTTTTTATCGTCTATCCTATGGGATATCCTATGCGAGGTGTTGTTGGATAAGTCGTTTACAAATATTGAGGGTGTGTGAAATCCATTTTTCTATCCAAGGATCCGTTTGCGAAGTATTTTTGCCGTGTGAGTGCTAATTATTGTTTGAGTCAAGTGGGTCCTCTGCTATGAAGACGTAAGAAAATCCGTTGTAGTAGCATAAATGTCACCAGAAAATTGTAAGCGCCGTAAGATATCGCGTGAAATTTTAAACTCACTCTTTTCCATAAGACACGAATATATCTTTGAAATTGGATAATTCATTGTATTCAAAATTATTTGTTCATATGTCGAGAAATTATAATCTAATATAGATTTATCACAGTCTTACAGAGTTCGCCATTTTCCGGTGATAGGTATATACTTATAACGACATTTGCTAGCGTCGCTTAACCTCAAAGAACAACGCGAGCGGCTGTTATTATTTAGCCAAAAGTTAAAAAGGACACCTTAATAGGCTAAAACTGGCTGAGTAGTCTAGTACCTCTTGAGGCTAATAAAAGGCTTTGTCGGGCCTCAGCCCAAGTTATTCACTTAGGCGCGCAACCACTCGAGCGCGACCGAAAAAGCTTCACAACCTTGAACTGTTGTTTGAGACAGTGTGCTCGCAAGTTTATGAGCCAATTAAGTTTGTTCTTGACACATAGTCTGATTGCTACTGCGCAGTAGACACTGAATTAGGGTGGATTTCAACAATTAATCTGAACGCGATCACTGTGCCAATAGGCTAGTTTCCATCATCCACAATTTGCAAAACTATTTAGTCCGTCAGTTAGAGTATTGAAAAATAATGGACACGTATTTTTTGTTTTTGTAAATAAATGAATATTGACAAAGATAAAACGCATCAAAACTCGGGAGTGGGGGCTCGTGACGTGACGACCCGCTAAAAATTATGCCAGGGCGTGACGTATTGAGAATTTTAAAAGCGTCGTAGCTTCGTCAATTTTGGTTCCCGTAACAAAAGAAAAAACACGGGTCAAATATTTTTTGATAATCTAACTGACGGACTAATTAGATTTTTTCAGGACACAAGCCTAAGCCTATTCTACTAATTTTCACATTCGCATCGCATTCGCATCTCAATCGCAAACTGTCAAAAATGAAAAGTATGAAAATGAATGCTTTTTTGACAGTTTGAGATTGTCATGCGAATGCGAAAGTTGTTTAAAGATTAGTGGATTTGGCCCTCAGCATGTGAACCACGTTTGCGTGCTGTCAGTGTCATTATTTTCTGTGGAATATCGACACTGACAACTCTTGATCGCAGTTTAGACGTACTGGAGTGCGATTCTGTAAACATGTCGAAGTGAAAACTTAGGCGAAGTGAACGACACGTGAACTGTCAAACCATACAAGCAAGAGTCGACAGAATTTACCGGCAGTAAACATATAACCAAGATGGAATGACAACTTACTTCGTGATCACTTCACCCAAGCCTTCACTTCGACATATTTACAGAATCGACAGGCTGATCGCGTTTAATTTCATTGGTGAAATCCGCTCTTTGTGTGATGTAACTAATATTGTAAAGCTGAAGAGTGTGTTTGTTTGGTTGAACGCGTTAATCTCAGGTAAGAACTGAATGATTCGAATTGAAAAATTATTTTAATATTGGATAACCCGTACGATGGGATTGTCATCGTCATTTTTATGTACAAAAATCCCTTAAAATCAATTTTAAAAAAAAAATGTTAAGTGTACAACTGAAAACGAAGGAATTTTGAAAACTGAAAACGAACGAAATTTTATTTGGCATTTTACTTTCGTGTCCCAGAGGACACGATCATTAAAATATTTCTTTTAAAAAAATTCAAAAGGCATTGCCATTCAATGTGGCAATGCTGCCAATGTTTTGGGCACATTTACCGGTGACAGCGGGGCGGACAAATTTTCCGACGACCATTGAGTTCTTTTCCTCTCCTTGCACATTTTTATTTTTTTAGCTAAAGTATCGAATACATGGTCTTAAATAAAGTTTGGCTCTATGTTTAGAATTGTCAGCTTTTATAAAATTATATACTAAAACAATAGAAACTTCACCACATAACACATACTGGGATTAGTCCAGTAACCTTGTCGCCTAAAATTACGGAGTAGTTTGCGTCAAATCCGGTAGTTCTGATTTTTGCACACTTGTTTAGATTGTGTCTTGGATTATTCTTTTTTTTAACTTGATATTGGTTTGCTCTTGACTCTAGTCTTGGTCAAAGATGACAGAGATTAGTCTCTGTCCATCGCTGTGCTCCATCATGTGCTCGAGCGAGAGCTTAACCAGACGTAGCCTGATCACTCTAACTTTGAAAAGATTAGGGTTGTACTTGTAAGCATTCGGAAACACAGACATTGGGTCAACATCAAAAAAAGGCTGCAAAAAATCAGATCTACCGGATTTGACGCAAACTCTGATGTATAAAGTTACTGGATTATATTGTTATAACTGTTTGTTTAGTGAACCAACAAAGTAATATTTATTGATATTATTATTCCTAAAAGTTTTGCTATCGGTTTCGTTATCTCTGTACCTACAAACTACTGACATGGCACCTAATGTAGATATGTTGTTGTTGTTCTATTCTATGTATTTCTATTTGCGTTATGTGATAAATTATGGTAGTTTGTAATATTTATGTATCATGCCTGAACCTTTGCCTGAATTAGATAGTTAATAACTATTTTATAAAGTGACTTCGCCCTCGTGAAAATCGGAAATTTGGTTGGTATTTCACCACCAGTAGTACGTAGGGGTGTCGCATGCGCGCTTGAAAAAAAGGACCAAGAATCCGACTCCCAACATCCTCTTTACGATCACACAATAATCCCGGGTAGCCTTAAAAGCCGGATGAGTTTTCTACGTCGCACAGAGGCCATCCAAGACCGTGCACCGAGAACCAAGCTGTGGGACAATCAGCATCCCCCACCACACGACTGCTTGCAACCAGGAAAATCTGCCACCTGGACGTGATCTGCAGTGGCCTATTTGGAAGGCACTGAACCGATTGCACACCGAGGTAAGCCACTCCAAAGACAATCTGGCGAGGGGATTCATTCACCCGTCGGATACTCGATGTGAGTGAGGTACTCCTCTTCAGAACATGAGCCACAACTTGGAGTGCCCCAGGTGCCCATACATTTGTACTTTTGGGGATTTAATTAATGCCACCGACGCTATAATTAACATAGCCACCTACTTGGCTCAAAAAATCTAAGAAGTTTACCATCGACTCGAAAAGAAGAAGAAGAATGTACCACCGGGATAAAAGAATATATCCTACCTGTCTAGTCCAAGATTTGGTCTGCCCATGGTTTTGATTCCAATCTTTGCACAAATCCGTCCAGCCGATGAGGCGTGTTTGATTAACAAACGCACCAGGTACAGAGTAATTTTTGCACGCAATTTTGCACTCCCAATAAAGCAAAAAAGGCTGTTGTATTGTTCATTTTTGCTTGCATAACCCGATAAACTGTAGGAAACGGTTGATTTTTTCATTTTTATTTTTTGGGAGTTCATTTTGGATAAATCGTGTCTTTGAACGACAAGTGGTTTCCTGAAAAAAATATCTGGTCATTGAAAAATAAATAAGCTTACCGAAAAAGAAAAACAATGTCACAAGAACCTGAATGTTACGGAAAAATAATTTCACAATCACTTCGAACTTTTACTTGAAGGTAATGAGTCAACAAAGAAACCTATTTTTAGCAATATATTAAAATAAACAAAACTTGTTCTCGGAAACTTTGGTCCTTCGATCCGTTTGGCAAAGTTTTCATTTTCCGGCGTTATAATATTTCACAACACAGCTCCCCTTTTAAGATTAACGGACTATGAGTATAAAACCTATAAATATGTATATGACTTAATAGTAAAGACAAGCTGATTCGCGCAACTGCGTATGCATCACATTTTTCATTAATGCTCCGCTCCTATTGGTCGTAGCGTGTTGTAATAATAGGCTACGGCCTTTTTCGATTTATAAATTAAATTAATAAATTATCTATTATATCAGAAACTAGCTGACCCACGCAACTTCGTCTGCATCACATTTTCAATTAATGCTCGGCTCCTTTTAGTCTTTGCGTGATGATATGTAGCCTATAGCCTTCCTCGATAAGTGGGCTATCTAAAACTGAAAGAATTTTTCAAATCGGACCAGTAGTTCCTGAGATTACCCCCTACATACAAACTTACAAACTTACAAACAAATGTTACCTCTTTATAACATTAGTATAGATAGTACCTATAGAAGTATTATTTATAATTACATATTTAGTTATACAAAATTGTTAGTATCATTACAACTTACCAACTATGTTAGTACACAAATACAAAGAAGTTAGTAACATAAAACTTAACAACTATGTTACTAGACATTAACAGTTACAGGGGCATGTAACTGGCTTAAGTACATGATTAAAGGACAATCCAGTTTATTGGCAATGACACTCAGGTGACCGTTGGTACTGGCACACACCCTGTGCAACAATGATGCTGATCCCTGAAGCACTACAGTAGCGTGGCAGCCCCAACATCATCCTGATTGCATTAATGTACTGGACGCAAAGAGCATTAACGGCTTTTTGAGTATAGTTTGTCCAGAGGAAACAGGTGTAAAAAACCTGACAGAATGCTTTAAAAATTGTTTTTTAACAGCACCCGTGCAGCGTGAGAACCTTCGGACCAACATATTACACCTCACTACCAACTCTCTTCGCTACCGGTCCACGTCTTGATTGTCCTTTACTGACGAACACGGTTCAAGATACCACCATTTAAAAAGACAGTTGGATACAGGTCGCGTCACATAAAAATAACGCTGTATGAATGTGGAGCTCGCGCACGAAAGTACTAGGCCTATTGTTTTATTTTTGAACTAGACTTTCGCTCGCGGCGTCGTATATTGGTTATTAGTAGGTAAATTGAAAAATGATATATGCTCCCGCGCCCCATCTCATACCACCAAATAGATTGATAAATCGCCTAATGCGCAGCTTGACAGCCAGCGTTCTTTTTACATGACGCGACCTGTAGCTCTCAGTGGCCTTATTAGTCGCTTTAAAAATGAGCAACTCACTCTTGACCGTATTATATCTCAAACAGTGTCCCTCAGCGTAACACTCACACACTTTTATCAATTTACTCAGACCAGCCATTGACGGGCTCAGCAGAGCCATGTCATCAGCGTAGCTTATGTTATTAAAAACAACGCCATCTACGTAACAGCCAGCACGTAAACTGCTGAGCTCGACAATGAGGTCATTTATGTATAAATTAAACAGAGTAGGGGAGGTTAACCCACCCTGCCTCCATGACATATTCATCCGACAGAATATTTGCCCACCTCACACAGTTAAATTGATGAGAATACCAAAATTTAAAAATACGTATGGCTTATCTAGGTACATCTGCGTCACTGAGCTTTGACCATAACTTGTCATAAGACACTATGTCAAATCCCTTTGACATATCTAAGAAACAGGCAAAAACAGGAGTTTGATTGCCTGTATAATAATTTAGAGTATTTTTTAAACATAGAACTGCAGTCTCAGTAGATAAGCCCTGTCTAAACCCGTGAACCACACTAAAATAATTTATCAATTCGAATCAGTAGTTCCTGATATTAGCGCGTTCAACCACACACACAAATAAACAAACTCTTCAGCTTTTTAGTGTTAGCATAGAACTTTATGTAGGGCCGACCCATCGTTTGATTATACGAGATCACAATAAAATTGCGTACACGACTACTTCCGAAGTTTGCCGGCCACGTGACGACGCGCTTCACTCTAGTCGGACTTATGTCGGGCCAATATTTGGCGTCAAAACGCTCAGTCCATCATTTCCTCACTATAAAAGACAGTGAAACTAGCACCTTAAATCATTTAATTGAATTCCAAAATCCTTTGCAACAAAAGCCCAAGTACCTTACAGTTTTACATATGAATCGTTGATTTACTCGTACATATAATGAAACGTGAAGTTGTGAACTTCTTTACATATTTGATTGGCAAATTCAGTTTATCATTGCGAGACGTGACGATTCCGTTTTGAGGGACCAATAAAGAGTACGGAATTAGCGACTAGAGATTACAAGGTACGCGCATGAAAATATACTTTATTTCCAACCCATTTATTGAAAAAAATAGAATACTAACAGTGAAAACAGAATCAAAATTGATCTCGAAATTAAAAACAATAGGTAACTAATATTTATTTATTTTTTATTAGAGATGGGTTTGCTCTTGACTCTAGGTTAGGTCAGAGATGACAGAAAAAAAGTTTACGATAGAGCGAGCTCACCCAGAACTAGCCTGTTCACTCTAACTTTGAAAAGATTAAAGTTGTAAGCGTTCGGAAACACAGACGCAGGCAGAGAGATCCACTCATTTGCTGTGAGCATTATGAAAGGCGCTTGGAAACGCTTAGTGCGTTATTTTAAACAAATACCTACTTCATATAGTTTTAGTCAGAGTACAGGACAACCTGTAATTTTCCGACTTATACGGTGACATTTTGACACAGCATGATTATGTGAAAAGTTTTGACTATGGCCGTCTCTAGTCGCCGAGGCTTTTCGGTACTCTATGGAAACGCAGGAAGGAATCGGCAAATTATGTCTCCCTGATTTGAATTCGTTCAAATCATGTTTACGCAACTTTGAAAATCATCGAACCTGTTTATTTTCAATAAGAAGGCTTGTGTACTTTCGTTAAAGAAATCCAGGTAAGTGAAATTGTAGCCGTTGGCGTCGACTCAGCTCAAGCAATATGAAGGAAACCAATCTTAGAGGATTGGAGGTAACTATTCAGGTCACGTTACATGGGTCAGCTTTCTGCTGAGTTTAACTGTGAATCGGTGCTAGGCAGGAAGTACTCTAGAAAATAATACTCAAGTTATTTGATTTTGCATGACGGAGCAAAGACTCGTTATTGCACATAGACAAAGAGAACAAATAGTGGACCTAAGTATGAGAGTAACAAAAAGATTTTAATGGTAAAAAGGGTTGTCCGAACGTTCGGACACACGGTTCACCATACAAATGCACATTTAGGCAAGAGCGCATTCAGGATTGCCGTTTAAAGGCACGCTGAGGGTACGGTTCAGCAAAGTAAACACTAACAAAAGCACATAACATTCGATTTTGCTTAACTTATTAGAAGCCTCCTTGTATAACTTTTCATAACTTTAAAGCTAAATTCAAAAAAGAAATTATGACTGTTTTAAGAGATCGGAACCCTAGTAATTAAGTAATGTTTAATTTTTATGTATTAGGTATGTATATTCGTTCTTTATAACAACTAGTCAATCTGTGAAGTAATATGTGGATAACGTTGTGAGTAGTGTATTTGTCAACTCTATTAGTAAGGTTTAATCTGTAATGTTTACTTTTTTGTTTTCTTTCTCGGGTCTCTGGAGACCCGGTCCTTTGGTAGGCGTACGAGGGGCCGAAACCAACTCGCAGAGGCCCCGTTAGAAATTTCAAATGTAATGGGGCACCAACCGGCGATTATCCCTGTATGCACTGTGAAAGTATTCCCAAGGACAATCCCCGGTTGGAGCAAGACTATTGCAGAATATGGAAAAAAAAGATGAAACGCTATGGGTTTGGGCGGTTTAGTGGACTGATAATCGTTTATTATAGAACTATTGGCCCCTGCCTGACCACTAACAATATACACGGCTTTTAAATGGCAGGTGGTGACTTGCACATTCAATAAATGGGCCCCTGAAAACGGTCGCTAGCACAAAGTGACGTAGCGCCAAGGAGGCAACATGGCCTGAGGTGCTAGAGGAGTGGAGAGGTATACCACGGCTATCAGGACAATCCCGGTAGTGCGGTCAAGATCCCTACCAGCATCTTACTGGATTATACATCCTTCTCCCGAGCACGTTTGCTCTAGCGAATCTCTACTCATACCGGCCGATTAAGGCAAGAAAGAGGTGGGAGCTCTGTTCCTCGTCAGTGTTCACTCTGGCCAGCCAATAAAGGCAAGCCGGAGATGAGGAACAAGACTTCTCCCGGGAGATTAGGTTCATGGGGTCGCTACTGCCCAACAGTTCGCCACAAAACTGCCTTGCGGATTGTATCTCTCTTTGTCTGGCCCCTCACCCTAGGTATGACCTAAGGTCTATCGGGACGCGCAAGCCCCACCACGACGTCAACGTAGAGATACTGCGGTAGGGTAATGTTAATATATATAATGTTTACTTATTATTACACTGCTGTTTGTTGTCCCTAAATAAATAAATAACTTCCTACCACAGATACAGATACTTTAGACTTTGGTGGGGAGGTTGTTGGGGCTTAAGCGTCTTAGCCCCAATCCCTGGATCTGGAAATTCTGGATCACACGATAACTGCCGAAGATTACCAACTGCGAGTCGA
The DNA here is from genome assembly GCA_963859965.1 of Ceramica pisi. Classification (NCBI taxonomy): domain Eukaryota; kingdom Metazoa; phylum Arthropoda; class Insecta; order Lepidoptera; family Noctuidae; genus Ceramica; species Ceramica pisi. Next base: position 6,407,120 of record OY982530.1, read on the forward strand.
ATTACCGACTGCGAGTCGAGTTTGCTAAAATTTGCCTGAACTATTTATTCTATCCTCATATTTAAGTTCCTCTTGATGGAGTAAATCTCAAGGAACTTGCCGCCTTCCACGTTTGTTTTAATATACCGAAATCAAACCCACGATATTACAACGATGTTCGTCCTTGCATAATATCCCTTACGACACGGAACCGAGGAGTTATTTCCACATATTACATACCACGTCACCATCATCTCCCAAAGCGACGAACCTCGAAAAAATATGACTCATAAAAATTCCGTAGCACATTTCATTTGGTGGGGACGAAAAGTCATAAAAATCCCAGTACGCAAGCACGTTGATAACAGCTTATCAGTTGGAGACGATAAGGCTTCGACACCACTAATGCGTTTACATATCGAAGCCATTAGCGCCAGCTTTGAGGCCGTTGCGACATTGTTTTGACATGTGGACACTCGTACCGAACATGGTGTACCTTTATCTAAAATGATTTTTTATTTGCGCAGCAGTTTTTTTGTTTTACATGCGTATGTTGTAAGTAACTTTCCATTACGAACTATGTTCCCGAATTTGAATGAAGTAGCTTCTGTCACATGAATATACTCCCCAGATAACTAGTATATATGCATATGTGGCATATGGTTGATCCGTTTACCAAGTTTCTTTTTAATCAGTTAATCCATTAAAACTTGAAGAGGGATACCATTCACACAATGTTTATTCGCATTTGTTAGCATAGCATATTAGTAATGGACTTGCAATAAGAATCCTGAAAAATGTAAAATGCCTCACACACAACCTATTTTTATGAAATCCTTTTGTGATTCTGTATCCACGTTGTTTGTGTTCAACGTTTTGCAATTGGTTTAAGTTGGAACTGAACGAGATTTTGCAAGACCAAACCAACACAGTCCAGTAACAGCTGTTTCCCGTTTCTCCCAATTTCCTTTTCTTAGGTACAGCTGAGTCTGCAATTCTGCGGATCCGAGGACCAGATTTCTGTAAATTTATTTATCCCACGTCTTTCAATCGAAACAGTGTTATTTACGGGCTCTAGAATTTACTCGCCTTTTTACAGCAATGTTTGTTTCATTCATAGTATCATGAATATATATAGATATTTTGAATTGAATGAAAATGGACTGTTCTTTGATAAAGATTAGATATCTTTATTTGGGAACGTTGTTTTTTTTTTAATCTGTTTTTATGTTAAATTACAGAAACAACTTTTAAACATATTTCAGAAAAAAAAAAACACAGAAACAGAGAATTATAACAAATTTTGAAAAAGGAATGACATTGCGGAAATATAATGTTTATTCTAATTTATAATTCTACTAGCTGTCCCCCGCGGCTTCGCTCCCGTTTAACCCGCATAGTTCCCGTTCCCATGGGAAAAAAAAACCTATCCTATGTCCGTCTCCTGGTTCTAAGCTACCTCCCCACCAATTTTCAGCCAAATCGGTTCAGCCGTTCTTGAGTTATAAATAGTGTAACTAACACGACTTTCTTTTATATATAGAGATGTCCAACTGACGGGGGGCGGTCAACCGCGCGATTCAGTGCGTACAATCACTAGCGGTTGCATATGAAACTGGAAAAGCGGGCAGCCGCTTAAGGGACTAAACACATTTATTCATTCGCGTTTCGCTGAACGATTTTGGTCACACTTATACAGCTCTGCTCTTCTATCAGTTGTGTACAGCGTCGTGAGAATGAGAAAAGCCGTCATAGTGTGCTACCTCCGCTGAAGCGCTTCTACCTACTGCGTACGACGCTGAATGCGGCGGAACAGAGCTGTACGCGGCTGAACAGCGCTGTACGCGGCTGAACAGCGCTGTACGCGGCTACAGCACTCGCATGATAATAACACATTTGTCCTCATTTTACACTTGTTTTCCGCGAAAGCTGAATAGACGCGGAAAGCTGAACGGACGCGTACTGTTACAAGTCTTCATTCAAAACCTCCGCTGAAGCGCTTCTACCTACTGCGTACGACGCTGAATGCGGCGGAACAGAGCTGTACGCGGCTGAACAGCGCTGTACGCGGCTGAACAGCGCTGTACGCGGCTACAGCACCCGCATGATAATAACACATTTGTCCTCATTTTACACTTGTTTTCCGCGAAAGCTGAATAGACGCGGAAAGCTGAACGGACGCGTACTGTTACAAGTCTTCATACAAAATCTTTGTTTTTTATGGGCAAAAGCTGAATGGAGCTGAATAAATGTGTTTACTCCCTAAACAAACCGCTTGGCGGTTCAACCGCTAGTTTATTGTTGTCGAGATAAGATTGTAACTTTCATTGAACTATTTTAATACCTACAAAGCTACCTTTTTAAAATGATGGGAATGAGTGGGATAGAGTTTCGTACTCTTTATTTATAGGTTTGTTCTTGACTCTAGTCTTGGTCAAAGATGGCAGAGACAAAGTCTACGATGGAGCGAACTTACCCAGAAAGAACCAGTTCACTCTTACTTTGAAGAGATTAGGGTTGTAAGCGTTCGGAAACATAGACAAAGGCAGAGAGTTCCACTCTTTTGCTGTGCGCATTATAATTATCCGGTGGGACGGGGTCGTGGAGATCCAAGGCACACTGACTAAAACCCATGCTGCTATGCTGACACCTCTTTACAGCGCGCGTGGAACACAACGCGCTGTCGACCCTGGCCTTTAACACAAAGAGACCTGCGAAAATAAGCCTTGTGTTATAAGAACAGTAATTAAAATCAATTTTTTGATGTCTTGTTTCAGTGCCTCAGTTGTGTGGACCATGTGCGGCCAGTTGACGTGGTACAGACCCAGGCCCCAGAGGGGGAGAGGGTGCCGGGGGATGGCGCCAGCTGTTCTGCACCTGATGACCAGGTATATTGCACCCTCGCACGATAGATTAAAAAAACATTGTTTACTGTTGCGTCTATTGGACAAAATAGATGGATTTTTTTTAGAAATCGCAAAATTTTTAAAAGTAATGAAAAACGCAAGAGCAAGTACCTAACCATAGTGGATTGTCCCGACAATTTATTATTTTAGATCTATATAAACCCACTGTGTCTATGTTTCTTTTCCCACTCTCCTGTCGCAGGTCTGCTGGAAGAAATTTCATATGAAATAAGCAGTACCTTTGTGCTCTATTCTCTGTATAATTTTTCTTTTTTAAGTTTCTTGTGTGTACATAAATAAATAAATATAAAAATACTAATCAGTTTTTTTGCATGAATCTTTGGACCACATGTGGGAACTTATATACAGTAGTCTAAACGCCAGCATCACCGGAATGACTTAGAAATATTCTCATTGTACGAAAAGTTCCTTCACATCTTATTTCTCCACTTTTGCAGCTATTTAACACTTTAATTAACTGCATTTAATTAATTTTAATTGCATTCGAAAACTCATACTTTCATGTTAATATCAAAGCGATGCCATTTACATTTTAAATTAATTTCGTCCCATTAGCCGATGAAAGCCTATTAATCACGCTCGTCCCTCATTCAGGTACAACAAAGGTACCTATATAACTGTGGTATATAAGTACATAGCAGTTCTGATGTATGTGCGTTCGGGACAAGCATATTAATTTACACCACGAAGTGACCGCAAGCGTGTTATTGCATGAATTCTATGTTAAGTCATATTATCTGCTATGACAGAGCATAGTATTCAGTATTTCTTTTAGGGTTACCTGATAACTGACGGTACCCTATTAGTAAGTCTCCGCTATCCGTCAGACTGCCTGTCAGTGAGCTGTATCTCTAAAACCGTGATATTATGTTGAACGTTTAAAAATTATGAAAGTTCGAATATTTTGAACGGATTTTGGTGAAACTTTAGGCACAGGTAGATCATGACTTGGATAAGGAGAAAAAAATAACCTTTATCCCGATAGTACGTTTCTTTGTGCCCGTATATAAAACACTTCGCACGGGTGAAGCCGCGAGTAGAAGCTTGTAAGTGTAAGACTGCTTATTAATAGAACTACATCACTAGCATTTTAATAAATACTAATTAAATTAATCTTTTACAGCGCCGTATCAGCGAAGACGGAGTTTCGCAACACAGTATTAATCCATTTCAAGAAGACCCAGGTTAGTCCAATCAAATAATAATTACAGCAATAACTGGATACTTTACCTCGCCTTATTTTCAGCATTCTTTGTCTTATAGCCACCGACACACACACACATGCACACAATTAATTATGATTAAGAGTTTCAATGCTTAACTTAAATCCGATTTGGATCCAAGTTTAGATACACCAGACAGCCAAAACTTTAATAGGATATACCAATAACAACAACAGGAGCTGACTCGCGAAGTTTCCAAGTTCATAATAATTGTGTTATTAAACTTGACTCGAACTACTCTCAATTGTTTGAGACTAATCGGATTCGAACTGTGGACCAAACTATTTAATTGCGCTACACCAAACATTGTTATCCGTAGCCATCTACGCGTCAACGATACTGCTACGCCGTAGCGCCGCTACGAACTTCGTAGACGCTAGCGATTTGTTAATTTATTGCCAAATAGATAGAATAGCTTGTCATTACTCCTAATATATACGTTGTGTATTGTGTTAAACTTACGTATTGATGTTATACGTAACGGCAGCGAATCCCAAAATAAGGATGGCACGGTTTAGAATAAAATTTCAAGAAACTACGTAATATAACGCTACTGCTGAGAGTGAGGTGCTGGGTTCGATTTCTGAGTCAAGATTTTTTCAAAAGCAGTCCGGAATCTAGTATTGCGCCTCGTTAGAGGCAATAGGCTCGCCCCTTTTACATACTACGGAATTTAAACAAACCTCGACAAATGCGGGTGTACTGTATGTATGCCTCCGCGCTTCAGAAATTCAAAAACGATATTTTCATGTATTCAAATCGCTATACTTCTACACAAATCATAATACATAATAATGCCTTTATTTTTGCAGTGGAAACAGAAGGCATGCTGAGGGCACCCCGATACTATCGAGGGATATACTGTCCGTCTATCACAAATAGTTTTAAGGTGAGTACACAAATATTTACCTACACGCCCGCAAGAAGCTTTCAGTTGGAAAATTCTTAGAGAAGTATGAAAAGTAAACAGCCAGGCTTCACCTTTCGGGGAACTAGAAAAGTGGGTCACCCAGCTTTTATTGACAAATGCCGCAAAAGATGTTTCCTTGCGAGATATTTCGTAAATCGGTTTGAAATTGACGACATGGATGGCGCTGTGGCTGATGCGCTTTGTGTGGCGGGTGCAATTCCCCCATAAAACAAATATTTTATGACGTATACATGGTTTTTCCGGGTCTGACCATTTGTGTCATGCAGTCACTCGGTACAGGAGAATTTCCTTGTGAATGACAAAGTTTTACAAAAAAAAAAAAATCAATATCTTCTTCAATTGACGACACGGTTGGCGCAGTGGTTGAGCGATTGACTGCTGCGCAGCATGTCGCGGGTTCGATTCCCGCACGGAACAAATATTTGTACGACCTACATGTATTTGTTCTGAGTCTGGGTGTTTTTCTATCTACAATATGTATGTATATACAAAAAAAATGTATATAAGTAGTTTATCAGCCATTTAATTACCATAACACAAGCATTAGGTTGCTTAGCTTGGGACTATATGGCGTTGTGTGAAATGTCCAAGGATATTATTATTATTATTATAATTCATTAGCAATCCAAAGGTTGGCCTCCATATCATCTGCCTAGCCTTTTCCCAACTATATTGGGGTCGGCTTCCAGTCAAACTGGATTTAGCTGTGTAACAGTGTTTTACGTGGAGCAGCTGCCTACCAGACCTCCACAACACATTAACCGGGTAACACGGTACTTCATGCCAAGACTGGAGTCAAATTAACTGGCTTCTGACTATCCGTAACGAAGATCTACATGACTTTGCGTTGCTTAACCTCGATCGACCCGTGCGGCTATTATTATCTAGCCACGAGTCTCCACGATTGCGTTGAATATCTTTAACAAACACAAGCGTGGCACGGTTGGCGCAGTGGTTGAGCGATTGACTGCTGCGCAGCATGTCGCGGGTTCGATTCCCGCACGGAACAAATATTTGTACGACCTACATGTATTTGTTCTGAGTCTGGGTGTTTTTCTATCTATAATATGTATGTATATACAAAAAAAATTTATATAAGTAGTTTATCAGCCATTTAATTACCATAACACAAGCATTAGGTTGCTTAGCTTGGGACTATATGGCGTTGTGTGAAATTTCCAAGGATATTATTATTATTCCCTTTATTTATTTTTCTTAACCTACTTATATATTTTTAAACATTTCTTAAAAAAAACAAGTAAAAAAAAAAAACATTTAAATATATAAAAAGTAGTAGTCCGCCGGTGTCGGGAGCAGGGTCCAAGCTACCGGTGGTTAGGGCTCCAGAGAAAGGAACCTCCTCACAATACGAGCCGTATCGAGGAGTACTGCCTTCTGTATCAGGCCCTTTACCCAACTGCGTAACGCCAACTTCGACAGGTGGTCGTCGAAACTTTTGGCCAACAGGCCATTGGCCGTAACGACAATCGGCACAATGACTATTATTATTATTCCGTTTATTCATTTCTATATACATAAAATTTACATTTTTAAATATATCTTAAAAAAATCATTAGAAAATACATTTAAAAATATAAAAAATAGTAGCCCACCGGTATCGGGAACAGGGTCCAAGCTACCGGTGGTCAGGGCTCCCGAGAGAGGAATCTCCTAACAATACGCGCCGTGTCCAGGAGTACTGCTTTCTGGATCAAGCCCTTGATCCAGCTGCCCAACGAGAGCCTCTTTAGATGTTGGTCGAGGCTCTTGGCAATTATGCCATTGGCCGTGACGACTATCGGCACAATGACTGCTGTGTTCACATCCCACATGTCGACAACCTCGCGAGCCAAGTCAAGATACTTACTTTGTTTCTCTTTCTCAGACTTCACGAGGTTCTCGTCATGAGGGACTGCTATATCAACAATCATTGCGCGACGCTCTAGTCGGTCTATCACCACTATGTCAGGCTTATTGGCAACAATAGTCCTGTCAGTGATGATAGACCGATCCCAGTACAACGTGCAATTGCCATTTTCGAGAACTGGGTCGGGCACATACCTATAGTACGGTACTTCCGATTCCACAAGATTGTATTTCAAAGCAAGTTGCTGGTGGATAATCCTGGCTACAAGGTTGTGCCTGTGCAAATAGTCTCCGTTAGCCAGACTGGAACAACCGGAAATAATGTGGCGAATGGATTCCCCGGGTCGGTGACATGCCCGACATATGTCAACCGTACCGTCCTTCACAATGTATCTCCGGTAGTTGTTCGTCATCATAACTTCGTCCATAATCGCACAGACAAAACCTTCGGTTTCCCCAAAGAGGTCACCAAAACGCAGCCAGGCTACGGACGCTAAGAAATCTACATCAGGCCCATGTAGGACCCGATAAAAGCGTCCGTGAAGCTCCTTGCTTTGCCATACCTCCCTGCGGTCGTTTGTATCTAATACCACAGGTTTGCGCCAGTTCTCGTTAGCCAAGGAGAGCGCGGTAAGGCCTTTGTCCACTGCTACCACATCTCGATGCATACCCAAGTCGGCGTCAAGGTAGTACTCCCTAAGGCTGCATACCTCACGGTTGTGCAGGGTCTTAGCATTTAAGAAGCCACGACCCCCACACTTCCGCGGGATATACAGCCTCATCACCGATGACCGTGGGTGATGCATCCGATTTGCGGTAAGCAGTGAGCGTACCCTCCTATCCAGGGCGTCAAGTTCCGTCTGAGTCCATTTGAGTATGCCAAAAGAGTACATCAAAACCGGCATGACCCAACCGTTGAAGGCACGCACCTTGTTTCCGCCTGATAAAAGACTGTTAAGTACTTTATTCAGGCGGCTAAAGAAGCGCTCCTTCAACGATTGTTTCATATCAACAGAATTGATGCCTAACGCTTCCGACATACCCAAATACTTGTAAGTTTCGGTTGAAGAGAGGGACCTAAGGTGTATGAAATCCGAGAGTTGTGTTCCCACGGATTCCATAATCTCCCCTCGCTTTACATGCATGACTGCACATTTATCCACACCAAATTCCATCCTGATGGCGCTACTGAAGGCTTCTGTTACCTTTAGTAGCTTCATCAGTTGCAAGTTGTTGGGAGCAAATAGTTTCAAGTCGTCCATGTAAAGGAGGTGCGATATGACCTGACCACCTCTTCTCAACCGGAAGCCTTGCCCTGAACCCTCCAGCAATGTACTGAGAGGATTGAGGGCCAGACAAAACCACAGTGGACTCAGACTGTCACCCTGAAATATGCCACGCTCGATCCTTATGGGGTCGCCGTTCACCTGGGTCTGTCGACACCCTGGATAGTGAAGGACCGTCCTCCACTGCCCCATACACGACATCAGGAAGGTGCGTAGAACTGCATTAACTTTATACAGCTCCAGCACCCTCATGAGCCATGTATGTGGCACCGAGTCATAGGCCTTCTTATAATCTATCCAGCATGTCGACAGATCCCTTCGGGAACGACGAACCTGTTGGCAAATGGCAATGTCAATTAGGAGCAGCTCCTTAGTACCGCGGGACCCATTCCTACATCCATTCTGAGAGGCAGACATAATTGAATTACTATCAATATGATGGTTAATCTTAGCTCTCAAAATGGATGTAAGAACTTTATAGACCGTCGGTAAACACGTGATCGGTCTATAATTTTTAGGCTCCGCGGTACTACCTGATTTATGGAGCAGGTGGGTTATTCCTGTAGTTAGGAACTGGGGCAGCGACCCTGACTCTAAGGCAGACTGGAATTGAGATGCCAAGCGAGCGTGCGATCCTTGAAACCATTTTATCCAAAAGTTGTGCAGCCCGTCCGGTCCTGGAGATTTCCAGTTAGGCAACGGACGAACTGCACGAGCTACATCTTGGGGGCTGATGTTAATTGCCCCCATTTCTGGTATCGGATCGCACGCGCGTTCGACATCCCGAGTCCAATCGCCCTCGGTATGACTGACAGGCACCGACCAGATGTTGCGCCAGAATAAGCACATAGCGTCATCATCCGGTAGGCGCGTATCAGTCATGCCTGGGTCCGGTCGCTCCCAAGCCCTATAAACCCACCTCTCATTGCTTCGGAATGTGCGATTCTGAGTGTATCGCTCCACTCGCCGCTTGTACCGACGAATACGGTTTGCCCATGCATAGATTTTCTGCTTCAGGAAATCGATACGCTCTGTGACGCAGGACAGATAATCCCGAGGACTGATGTCAGTCCCCGAAAACGCCCGCCTCACAAAGCGCATCACTCTTGGGCGAGTGTTGCCCTCCCTGAAGCAGATAAGTTTGCCGATGAGTGCTCTAGCCTCACCGATACGACGCTCGATCCTGCACTGCCAAGCTGGTACGGCTGGTCGTGTAACTCTGTCACTATTAGGAAATTTGACATGAGCTACACGACATGCCGCTGCAGCCGCACAGTATAAGATCGAGTGGGTATCAGCGAGGTCTTCGCTACTAGCAAAATAATTTGCTAGTTGCGAATCTAGAGCACATACCAGCGCCCTATTTCTCTTGTGCATGGGCAAACGAGGTAGCCGAGGCCTAAGCTCTGGTGGTGTGGAGCGATACTCTCGGAAAGCATCCTCCAAAGCGCTCCTCAATCGCTCATTGCACTGGGTACTCACGGATATAGCCCCGCCATCATCATCTTCACCTACACAGACGGGTCGCGGTGAAACACTTATACTGGGTTGTATTTGAACCGCGGCCGGTGGCGAAGCTGGTGAGACGCGGCTGTTCCGTGATTCCAGACGCAGTCTATCAAGTACGGCTTCATCCAACATACGGTTACGCTGGATGACCCGCACCTGATCCGATAGTCGTTGTGCTGAAACGTTGACAGCTGGCTCAAGTACCTGAAACAGAGAGAGCATCCGACCACGGTACGCAGTCAGGTTAGTTCCCCCCTCTGTAGCCCCAAAGTATGAGCGCATGACATTTTCATTGATGGCTTGTGTCCATCGCATGCGCTGCACACTTCCACCGATAGCGGGGACCCTGTCAGAGACCGGTGGGCCTCGAGGTCCCAAGCTGGCCGGTGGTCGGCCTCGTCCGCGCCGACGCGCAGGTGGTGGTGTCGTCGGCGGCGAGAAGTATTCGTCGCTCGAGCTCGACGCAACTGCAGCAACCGGAATCTCTGGACTCACGGCTGGCGCTGGTCCCGGCGGCTGCGAGGCGGAGCTGAGCGACGAACCCGAAGATGGTGTTGGTGCGGCTTGTAGTAGAGCTCGGCGTCTTGTCAGCATTCTAATTCGTAGTCGTAGTCGTCAATTTGTTTCCATTTCATAAAAAAATGTTGGTTATGTTATTCTGTTTTTTTTTTTGATGTATTCTGTATAAAATTCATTTTGTTATTTGGGTTATTTCAATTAAATCAGATAAAAATATGAGAAGAAAATTTTTTAACGTCAGTTGACTTGACAGCCGAGCCACAGATTATTATTATTATTATTATTATAATTCATTAGCAATCCAAAGGTTGGCCTCCATATCATCTGCCTAGCCTTTTCCCAACTATATTGGGGTCGGCTTCCAGTCAAACTGGATTTAGCTGTGTAACAGTGTTTTACGTGGAGCAGCTGCCTACCAGACCTCCACAACACATTAACCGGGTAACACGGTACTTCATGCCAAGACTGGAGTCAAATTAACTGGCTTCTGACTATCCGTAACGAAGATCTACAAATGACTTTGCGTTGCTTAACCTCGATCGACCCGTGCGGCTATTATTATCTAGCCACGAGTCTCCCCGATTGCGTTGAATATCTTTAACAAACACAAGCGTGGCATATAGTTGCCATGGACAAGTTTATTATAACAATGGACCTTATAAGTTATGCAGTTACCTTTTGGTAATGCCACCTTATTAACGTTTTATACCGTCTTTTTTGTTGCAGAATAAAGCAGTAGAGTTATCGTACCAAAGATATTCGCGAAGGCAGCGACAGAAGTCACTCATCATGGTCAACGTTGTTGATTTAGCTCTTAAGGTGAGTTGATAACAAACTCAAACTCATAGCTTTTATTTTAAGTTACACACGTCCCAAATCGTACATCTTCTATGGAGTAGAACGTGCAAGAAACTCCATGGACACTTTTAGATAAGTAATGGTTTTAGTATGATGACAAGTAATGGTTAGATATATGTTGACATTATTCATTAATGAAATTAATTACTTAAAACAGATTGAATCCATACAATGCAAATGTCAAGCGGAAAAAAATCCATATGGGGTAGAGTAGTTCGTCTTTTGAGGAACGAGGCATTATTTTATAGTCTGAATTTCCATTAAATAATGTGCTTTTGAAACTGTAGGACAGCTGCTACTCTTCAGTGTGATTGGGCCAAACAATGTCTGTCGCATGTCAGATGTGCTGTGGGCTAAACTAACCTTTAATTGGATCTGAATGCTAGGCGACATCACGGACCAAGGCGAAGCTGGAGAGAGGAATTTGACTCTTTCCGGAAACAGGGAGAGACAGGCTGCTTTCCCTCAGTAATTAGATTATATTTGAATAGTCGGGCACATGATAAATAAAATGCGCCATAGAAACGAGCATAAATACTCGATCAACAAAAATTGCATTTAAACATAATATTGCTAATAAATACAACTAAAATAATTCGTCTTTTCCAAATTTCAGATATGTCTAGCAATAATTTATACAGTCACAAACTTAGGCGGTAAGTAAACTCAATACTTTTCGGATCACATTTTATTTTCCTTGCGTAAAATTATATATAATCTAACGTACTGTCTGCAATGTAACTATTTAATCAATGAGGGTTATCGGAAAATTGGCTAAGCCAGATCTCTAATATGAAAATGTAACAACGTGGCGTTAAAATAAAGGAGGCGTCAATTTATATTATGTCAAGAAATAAGCATTTTGATAAGTGCCTGGACTCGACGCCACAATGCTGGTGCACGTCCTTTCAGAAAACCCTCATTGGATTTATCATGTTTTAAAATCTGTAACGCTTAGATGTCGTAATACAAAGCGATCATCGCGCGAATACGTGTACTACGCGAGCTCGGCAAACTGGAAAGCGCTCTAAGTCGATTATAATGTATAATCTACGGTCGACGCGATCGAGTTTACCATGCAAATGAAAGCAACAAACGCGTATTCGCACAATTATAGCATTGTGTTAGGACGACGCCTGTCACTTGTTTATTCTGCTTACCTGAGGGTCAATAAATTTTACTAAGTTTTAAGCAACTTTCGCATTCACTTGTCAATCGCAAACTATCAAAAAAACACTTTTTACAAAGAAATACAACCGACTTCTAAAAAAAAAAAACTATAAAGTAATAAAGTAAAAAATAACTTTAATTTCGGAACTCGGTGTTTTTGTTAATTTGTTCGTTTTTTGACACCGACTTCCGAAATTAAAGTTATTTTTTACTTTATAGTTTTTTTTTTTTTTTTTAGAAGTCGGTTGTATTTTTTTGTAAAAAGTTTTTTTTTTTTCACTTTTTAGTGGTACCCCACACCTAACAAACGCACTAGTTGCCCATACGATTTTCGAAAGTTCCCCTCGACTTATCTGGGATGCCATCATCAGATCCTGGTTTCCTTATCATGGGACCATTTGGGAAGTATTCCCTTTCCAACAAAAAAAACATTTTTAAAATCGGTTGTCAAGCGACGGAGTTATGCCCGAACAAACAAAAAAAAAAAAAAAAAAAACATCCGAATTGAGAACCTCCTCCTTTTCGGGAAGTCGGTTAAAAAGCCTTAATTTCCACACATTTTTGACAGGCTGCGATTGCGATGCGAATGTGAAAATTATTAGAATTGGCACTCAGCTGTCTTCTGCTGCTGCTTGATATCAATGCCTATCACTACTTCCACTGACTCAACATAAAGTAACCTTATGAGAGTAATATAACCACTCACGTCTACGTATGTTCTCCAGTAGGATCACCGGGGCCATATCAGATCGCGTGGACAGTAGCCTTCGCCTGGTTGAACGTGGGGGTGTGCCTGCTGGGATGGTGGCGATGCTTCGCCAACAACTACCTACATTGGGCTGCAGCTGCAACGTGGATACTGCTCATCGCTCAAGGTATGTCATTAACTTCTATAAAAATAACCTGTTCATAATTTCGGCTGAAAGATGCTTACTGCTGATCGTAAGTCTCCCCAAGGGTTGCTTCAACGACTGGTCCTATATGTCTAGCATCCAGCGGAAGCCCGCGGCCTTCACCAGGTCCTCGTTCCACCTTGGAGGCCTTCCAACGCTTCATTTTCCGATACGCGGTCGCCACTCCAGAACTTTCGACCCCACAGACTATCTGTTCTGGCGAGAAATGAGCCCTTCAGACTATGTCGGTCACCTTGGTTCTCCATCGGATACCTTGTTCAGAGCTAGGCAAATTCCTTGCAGCTATTTACAGTGAGACCGGTATTTTTCCCTCTGGGCGTAGCTAGGCTGGCTATATTGTCAAGACCTACACACGTAACGGACCAAACGAGAGTGTCGTTGGGATTAATGGATATCAAGTCCAAACAATTGAACCACTTTTCCGGGTCCCTGGACTCGTCGGGCTTCATTGACTCGTCGGTTTTCTGCTGGTCGCCACTGTGGATGGTGACTTTTAAGAGTTGCAATGATTAGGGTTAGTGTGGCCGGCTTGTCCCAAAAACACATCTTTTAAAAACTTGTCTTAATAGTGAGTGTTACTTAATTTTACTTTTATCATTAAAGCTTTATTAACAGAAGTTTTAGTTTTATTACTACCAAAGTTTCTAGGCCCTCTTTAAGAAAAGATCTCATTAAGATTAGAATAATAGCAGATTTCAATGCTTATAATGGTAAAAGTTTCCAGCCCAATTAATAACTAGTGGTAGTTATATTTTACGATATTGATTCTATTGCCCTCAAAATGCAGCTTAAGGTCTTTGTTAAAAATGTTATTGGGTTTTTCCATCAGGAATTTCTTTATGACAGCCCGGTGTTTGGAAGTTGGTGGTGTTATACCCCAGTGCCTCGGAAAGCACCTAAAGTCGTAAATCCTGCGCCAGATCACTCGCTGGTCGTATCGGGTCGCCGTGTCTTCGGACAATGAAAATGATAGAAGAGGGAGTGCGTATGTCTATTTGCGCACATACTTGAGCACTGTTATATTTTGGCTAATCTCGGTTGAAATTGACCACCGTAAACGATTTCTCGATGACTATTATTATTTGAGCTAATGTCTTTTTTTTTTCCATTTGTCCAGGTCTAAGTGGTCAAGGGATAGGCTTCCAAGACTCTGAGAACCAGGTCTGGTACATGCTGTTTATAGTGTTTGTGCCATACGCCATGTTGCCTCTCTCTCTGATCTGGTGCATCGTCATCGGGCTCCTGTCCTTCTTGACGCATATGCTGGCGACCGCTGTGGTCATCAAGGACCGCATGGAGGAAGCCAAGAGATCTGTCAACTGTAATATTAATGTAAGTGACCTAAAATGGATAGTTTATTTCCTAAATAAGAAATGTTTTGAGTAAAGGCCCTTGAAATTCATACCTAAGCAGCAGTTGAGTGATTATAATTGGCCCATGTAAATTCTGGGTTTCAAATTCTCAATCACATTTTAACATTACGACACTATTTTTTTTTGAGATGGGTTTGCTCTTGACTAGTCAGAGATGACAGAGACAAAGTCTACGATGGAGCGAGCTTACCCAGAAGATATTATATCAATTATTGTGTGTAAATTATTATTGTATTATTATTAACAATAATCTCCTTATTGCAGTTTTCTGATATGTGTGTGAGTTGTTCAGCTTACTAAATATTTACTAAATTTTAGGCTCTTTTAGATTTTTCTGCTTTCAGATTTTTTAAAGCTTAAACGTAGCTGTTAATTTTCCAAACAATTAGTTTCCTGCCTAATTGTGAGCCTCTAAGAAAATTAGAAGAACTAATTACATAGTATGCGAGAATGGCGGCCTAATGTTGTTACGTGCTTCGGCAAAGGACTGCGATTACTTTGCCTAAGGCACCGAATGTCACACATTATGTTTGACTCATTTTATGCATTATACAAATCGGAAATTATTTAAAATAACAATTCACTTAAAATAAAGATATTAAGTGAATTGTAGGCAAAGGCATCGCAGTGGGTATTGCGAGCAACGCTTATTATGAAAAACACTTTTTGCTCTGTAACTCACCCTTTCAACCTAGCAGTCATCAAAATTTCTTGCTTAGAAAATCTCACTTATTTTTACTAAGCAGATAAGCTAATAAGTACTCTCTTACAGTCGTACACATGCAGCCTTCGCGTCCTAATCGCAAACGCCTTACTCTACGTAGCGGTGAACTTCGCGGGGATGTACGCTAAGTCCTTGGCAGACTGGGGACAGAGGAAGGCTTTCTTGGAGACGAGAAGGTCGATGGTCACTAGAGAGAAGACGAAGAGAGAGAGTGATAGGCAGTGGAAGCTGTTTCAAAGCGGTAAGACACTAAAATGTCTAAATTTTTTAATGAAAGGACGGCCTGGACATTTGAGTATAGGCTCATAATAATATGGGCCTCATAGTGCCTACAAATTGGCTCCAGCCGTCCAAAGGCAGGGGCGTATCTACCGCCGTATCAGCCGTATACGGGACCCCTAAACTACAAGGGCTCCGACGTGTGGACGCAAAGCTATAGATACATTTAGTCCCGCCGTCTCCTTCGTGGCCTGCAAAGACAGCCTAGTCATTATTAGGCCTAGGCTGTCTTTGCAGGCCACGAGCTTATGGATCACGATTAGCTAAGGAGCTAGGGGCCTAATTTGTTAAATAAAAAACTACCTCTATAAACGGGCCCCCAAAAATTATTAATATAGGGCCCTATGTGACTATCTACGCCACTGTTCAAAGGTACAGGATCCCAGGGTCTCATAAAATGTCTAACACGTCGAAAACAATAATAATACTTACTTAGTATTGTAACCTTACATACTTGCATCTTTCTGAAACATTAATAAACAAAGTTATTTGTATAGTGTTTCAGAAGACTGCAAAATACCTTAAAACTTATTTTCTTCGCGGTATTCCATACTACTTATCCTTAATCTTGGAAAGGAAAGAACAAATTTTAATTAAACTAACGGATTTTAACTTTGTTTAGAGCCTATGCACACGGTGTATTTTTAATACGCAGACGACTCATGTTTTACGAACGCGCGCTCACGGATATGTAGAAGACCAAAAAGCGGTACTGTCTGCGTATGCATTTTGTTTAATCGTTTTCCATGCGCGAGAAAAATGCCACGTGCACAGGCTCTTATATATGATACCTACCCCTAGTTCAAAAGTCAAGGGTAAAAATGAGTTGAGAACTTTAAAAAAAAAAGTTTAGAAAGTGATATTAAGTGTTGTATGGGAAGTCAAAAAAGAAACGTTATCTATCGTTCCGGACTCTAAAACATTTTCATTTAAGTTTATTTAACGTAATTCTTCACAACAAGGTCGAATAGATGGTAGAGTATAATATTAATTGATTTTTATTTCTCAGTGATACCAGACTTTCTGGCGAAAGAGATCTACGGTCACGTGAACAAGGTAAAGGGGGAGTTCCAAGAGCAGCAGTTTAACAACCTCTACATACAGCAGCACCATGACGTATCAATACTGTACGCTGACATCAAAGGGTTCACTGGTAAGCAAATATAAACTTTAATTGAAATGTAACAGGGTTGGATTGTCTTGGGATATCCTGTAAATCGATCTGCTTAGCATTTCCCAAGTTTGAGATCTGTACTAGTTGTTTTAAAAATAAATTAAGAAAATATTATTTAAAAAGTGTTAGTGCTACAGTGCATGAAGTAGGTACCTACCTACTGTTAACGAATGAGCATATATCATGTGGAGACCCTCCGACCTCAGAATCAAACTATTACAACGGTTTATTAATTAGTTTTTAGGGTTCCGTACCCAAAGGGTAAAAACAGGATCCTATTGCTAAGACTTCGCTGTCTGTCTGTCACCAGGCTGTATCTCAAGAACCGCGACAGCTAGACAGTTGAAATTTTCACAGATGATGTATTTCTGTTGCCGCTATAACAAAAAATACTTAAAAACAGAATAAAATAAATATTTAAGGGGGCTCCCATACAACAAACTTGATTTTATTTGCCGTTTATATAGATAATAGTACGGAACCCTTCGAACGCGAGTCCAACTCGCACTTGGCCAGTTTTTTTTTAATATCTAAGTTATCTGTAAAATAAAAACAACAAAAAAATTATTTTACGTTCTATCTGACCTTCATAATCGTCACTTTGTAACACTGTGTATCCCTTGGCAACACTATAATAGTGTCAGATTTATTGGCTTCATAGAGTACTACTATAAGACTGGTAATTGGCTTCTAATTACCTGTAGCTACTTCAAAATTCAAAATTCAAAAGTCATTTATTCAAATTAGGCTGAGGGCCAGCACTTTTTGAACGTCATGTTTTACAAAAGACAGTCCCCCAAAACGCCCGCCCGTCGCCACTTCCTAGTGTTTTAGCTGTGGAGAAGAAGTGGCCAACAAACTCCCCAGCAACACAACTGTCTGTTACGTTCTAGGAACTAGAATTTTACAATAATTAATATGCAAAGTAATCCAAAAATTCAAAATTCCTTCTAAAATTTACATGACACAAAAATAAATTACATTATTTATCACTTGTTAGCTACTAGCACTATGACACTAAAACAAAATACACACTTAAGCAAGTGTTGACGTATGTGGATTTAAATAAGTATAAAAAAATGACCTACATAGTCAGACAAATAAATAAAAAAAAGAAAATAAAAGAACAAATAAAATAAAATAAAAAATTATATGAACACATATAACCTGTCATAAAACTACTATACTATCTACTAAGGAACATGATAATTTGTCTTGCGTTCAACACAGCGACCAACTATTCTTATCGTCTAAATAATCATTAATAGAATAGTATGCCTTGGAATAGAGGTTAGATTTTACTTTTTCTTTAAATGAGTTAAAAGGCAGATCAAGATAAGAAATTGGAAGTCTATTGTATAAACGGATACCGAGCCCCACAAATGAATCATGGACCTTACGAAGTCGGTGTGAAGGAGCATGTAGCTTGTGCTTGTTTCTGGTGTTAAAGTTGTGGATGTCGCTCGTTTTATTGTATAAATGTATGTTTTGCCTAATATATAAAATGTTTGCAAAAATAAATTGAGATGCTACCGTGAGAATTCCAATCTACTCTGTCGAGTACCTACAAATGTTAGCCGAAGTCAACAGCTTAGTTTGCTTGCCGAGGGACATAGGCGTCACGGTATGTAAAGATGCTGACGTGCGTTTCTTAACCTTGAAGATCAACCCTGTTATTATTTAGTCACTAGCTCCTCACCACTAGGAGACACGTTAATATTTGACATAAATTGTCCTTATTTTCAGAGCTATCAAGCAAATGCAGTGCGCAAGAGTTAGTGAAGCTACTCAATGAACTGTTTGCGCGTTTCGACAGGTTGGCATCGGTGAGACTTTTTCAAATCTCTTCAATAGACCTCATTATTAACAAATCTTTGCAAAGTAGCCCCAACTTAGGGTTATGTCAAAATAATACTTTGGCGTCGTCCTACAAAGCTAGCATCGAGCGAATACGCGATCCACGCCTTCACGGTACTGCCTATTTTCACCATCTTCCTGTTTTGCCGAACAAATTAAAGTGACAATCACGTTTTCGAGCGATATTATCGCCTTGTACTAAAGGACGACGACTAAGGCATTTCCTTATATGTACCTACTTATAGCAACATTTCAAATTGACTCGATCTTTTAGACAAATGGATACTAACACTATAGAGTTACCTTATGCTATTCTGTAGGAAAACCACTGCCTCCGCATCAAGCTGCTGGGCGACTGCTACTTCTGCGTGAGCGGGCTGCCGGAGAGACGTGAGGACCACGCGCACTGCTGCGTCAATATGGGGCTGCACATGATACGTGCTATCAGAGACGTGCGGTATAACGCGCAGGTATACACCACTTCTCCTGTATTTAAGGAGAAAACGCTGGTCTCTTAAAACTATTGGTGTCGGGCAACGCAATATTAAAAAAGTTTCCAATGAGTATGATGTTATTTATTTACGTTATTTTTTATATGCTCTCATATAGAGAAAGCGGCCTAAAAGCAATAGTATTGCTTACAGCAGACCTGTGATAGAAGATAAAGCATGGGAAACGTAGATGCAGTGTGTAAAGAGAGTTTAAGAGATGTAGAAGATGATGATGATAATAGATATTTGACAGGGTTACTCTAAATGTGACCCTGATTCTTTGTCTCATTTTACTTTGATCGCACATCGCAACCAACTCTCCTGAATTAAGGCCTTCGAGTGAACACAGCCGCTGTCTTCAAACTTATATCCGGTGTCAAGTAGTGGAGACTAGTGGAGAGAACTTGAAAGCCGCTACAGCGCAGTACCAACCCTACCTATCACCCTCTCTGACGTCACTTTAATTTGCTACTACAGATACCAGCACGGTTCTTGAGCGCTCGGCCGAAGAGTGGGGATCGCTTTGCGCATCGTACACCTTATGACAAATAAAACGTCGTCGTGAGGTACGTGCAGCAAGAGTAAAGAACGAATCCCGAGTGACGGCTATGACGCGCGATGCACTACGGGCCAATCACTGCACTTTCCCCGCCCCCGCGTCTCCGCGCCTCACTTCATACCGCCAAAGAGACCAATAACTCACTATTGCGCAGGTGAAGGTCAGCGCTCAAGATCCGTGCCAGTGATTGTACACAGCGACTGGCTTCGTGTTCCAATCCGTTAAGTTTGAATCTGCATATAACCTCTAAGTTTCTTCCATGTTCAGGTTGACCTCGACATGCGCATCGGTATCCACAGCGGCAAGGTACTCTGTGGTGTGCTGGGGCTTCTAAAGTGGCAGTTCGACCTCTGGTCGCACGATGTCACGCTCGCCAACCGCATGGAGAGTGGTGGCCTGCCAGGGTAACTATTGTTAAAACCGTTAAATAATATTTAAGCACATTTCCATTACTGAAATAGACTCATCACAAATTGAAAGTTAATTTTTTGCGCCAGCAAAACGGAGTTAACTGGATTTTAAGGGCAGATTGCATCAATGAAACTAAACGTGATCAGCAAGTGAACCAGTTTACGAGCTGTCCAATGACGTATTATATATAGACACGTCATAAACCAACATCGCGGCGCTTAAAAACGGCGAAAATACTAGATAGCTACTAATACGAATGAAGAAAGGGAAAGAAAATATGTCACCGTACGGCGGGATGCCTGTTGCTAGAGGGAGATAAATATACATCTTCAGTTACGTCACAGGATAAGTAATAGTCAAATTGACATCAAAACAAACGTAGTGTCGCGCGACAGGTTAGTGCGTAACTAAGCGCGA
Source organism: Ceramica pisi (assembly GCA_963859965.1). Lineage (NCBI taxonomy): Eukaryota > Metazoa > Arthropoda > Insecta > Lepidoptera > Noctuidae > Ceramica > Ceramica pisi. Next base: position 6,427,587 of record OY982530.1, read on the forward strand.
TGTGGCCAATTGGCTTCATTTCATGTTGTCATTTTAGAGTGCGGACAACGTATCTATAGTTTTATAATAAATATGTCATTGGAGCTGTCAGTGTCATTATTTTCTATAGAATATTAACACTGACAACTTTTTAAACGCAGTTTATATGTACAAATCGCGCGTTGGAGAAATCCGCTCTTAATCTAACTTAGAGTTAGTTGCTAACATTAGGTTGGTTAAATAACACAGAAACCGTACGTAATGACCCCGAGTTAACACTAACTTTCAGTTAAAAGATAACTCTTGTTTGCTTTAGGGCCCGAGTATAATTGGAGAAATCCGCTCTTAATCTAACTTAAGAGTTAAGTGCTAACACTAGGTTGGTTAAATAACACAGAAACCGTACGTAATGACCCCGAGTTAACACTAACTTTCAGTTAAAAGATAACTCTTGTTTGCTTTAGGGCCGTTCCTGAATTGAACATTTTAAGCTAAGAACGTGTCAAACCCTTACTTAAAAGCTAAAGTTTGACAAGTTTCCAGGCTAAAGTAGAGTTTGACAAAAACTCGAATAAAATTTTTCAGAAATTTGGTTATATACCTAGCTTCAATCTTTCTGGGTAAGCTGGCTCCATCGTTGACTTTGTCTCTGTCATCTCTGACCAAGACTAGAGTGAAGAGCAAACCCATCACAAATAAAAAAATACCTTAAATGGTTCCCGTATGTTCCTTTATTTCTGCTCAATGATATTAAAACTATAGATACGTTGTCCGCACTCTAAAATGACAACATGAAATGAAGCCAATTGGCCACATCGCGCTTAGTTACGCACCAACCTGTCGCGCGACACTTTTTTTTATTTTTTTTTTATTTTTTTTTTAGGGATGGGAATTCATCCATTGACTCCTCCCGCTCTGGACGCAGCGGGAGGGAGTGTCAGACTTCTACTGACTAAAACCCATCCATGTTCCTTCATTGCCCTTTGTGTTCCGGAGCCACGGTGTCTCTTGCGACTCCGGCAGGCGTCGGCCCTTTCGGGCCCCTTTGTGTGCTGACTCTCTTTGAGGCGCGCGTGGAACACTAACGCGCCGTCGACACGGCCTGTCGTCACTAGACGGACGGACGGCGAGCCACCCATAGCTTGCCGTCCACAGGCCCGCGCCTACGGTGGCCGGAGGTCACCAGGTGTGTGAGTGGTGTCCCCCGACGCCCGCGGCGTCCACCACGGTGGCCGGGACGAGAGGGTCTGCTCTCCCTCTCCGCCACCTCCTTCGCTAGCATGACTACTTCGCAGAAGGAGGCAACGGCGTCCCATTCCGTCTCGCTCCGGACCATGGCTTGGACCAGGGCCGGGTCGCGCGACACTACGTTTGTTTTGATGTCAATTTGACTATTACTTATCCTGTGACGTAACTGAAGATGTATATTTATCTCCCTCTAGCAACAGGCATCCCGCCGTACGGTGACATATTTTCTTTCCCTTTCTTCATACGTATTAGTAGCTATCTAGTATTTTCGCCGTTTTTAAGCGCCGCGATGTTGGTTTATGACGTGTCTATATATAATACGTCATTGTTTCTGCTTGCCAAAGCTACCCAGAATTTTCACAAGTATTTATTCACTTAGTAGGTAGGTATAATCTAAATATCTTTTCCAGTCGCGTTCACATATCATCTTCCACGCTGGAGTGCTTGAACGGTGCGTTTGAAGTGGAGCCTGGAGATGGGGGCACTCGTGACCCTTACCTGAGGGAACACAACCCTATCACCTACCTGATCAAGAGCACCGAGCAGCCGCGGCGGACGAGACACAGGTCTAGGACCAGGTGAGCTGGATATGAAATATGTTGATAAGAATGAGTAGATAGGTTACATCTAGAGTGTGCAGCAGGGGTGTGTGACCAACAGGGGAGATGATCAAACGCGACCCTATTCTAAATAAAATTCCATGAATCTCAGTCCGTTTTTGAAGAAAACTAAATTGATCGATTGAATTAGGAATAGGTATTGATCGAGCTGTGAATAGAACAATAAAGAATCTTCCCAAATTTTTTTTTTTTAATATTTAGTATCGAAACAGTATAGTTAAAAAGTTTTATTGAATAGGGCTTATAAGTTTTAATTTTTATGTCTATTAGATAAGGGATAGATTCTCCAAACTTTGATTCAGTCCGAAAATTCCGAGGTAAGAGAGCTTGAAACTAGACTGACATCACTACATATTATAAAACAAGTGTCTGTCTGTACGTGATAAACTCGAAACCTACAGCACCGATTTTCATGCTTTTTCCATCAATGGATAGAGTGGTTCTCGAGGAAATAATAATATGAGAAAGAGAAACAAAGTAAGTATCTTGACTTGGCTCGCGAGGTTGTCGACATGTGGGATGTGAACACAGCAGTCATTGTGCCAATAGTCGTAACGGCCAATGGCATAATTGCCAAGAGCCTCGATCAACATCTGAAGAGGCTCTCGTTGGGCAGCTGGATCAAGGGCTTGATCCAGAAAGCAGTACTCCTGGACACGGCGCGTATTGTTAGGAGGTTCCTCTCTCGGGAGCCCTGACCACCAGTAGCTTGGACCCTGTTCCTGATGCCGGTGGGCTACTATTTTCATATTTTTAAATGTTTTTTTTTAATTAGTTTTATAGAAATATTTAAAAATGTAAAATATATGTACAAAAAATAAATAAATGGTATAATAATATTAAAATGATAACGTAACCACTTCCTCCCTACAGTGTACCACAACAACCACAAACAAACTGGGAGGCCACACCCCGTCGCCCCAGCAGCACCATCGAGGACGAGATGACCGCCGACTGGACGCCGGAGATGCCCTTCCAAAATGTAAGACAAGTATGTAGAGCATGGACACTACACAGTGGTGGTGGCGTAAGAAAGTCTAAAATCGCGTTTATATGGTCGCGTCAACCAATAGGCTAGATTCCATCATCCACAAATTGCAAAACTATTTAGTCCGTCAGTTAGAGTATTGAAAAATAATGGACACGTATTTTTTGTTTTTGTAAATCAATGAATATTGACAAAGATAAAACGCTTCAAAACTCGGGAGTGGGGGCTCGTGACGTAACGACTCACTAAAAATTATGCGAAGGTGTGACGTATTGAGAATTTTAAAAGCGTCGTAACTTCGTCAATTTTGGTTCCCGTAACAAAAGAAAAAACACGGGTCAAATATTTTTTGATAATGTAACTGACGGACTAATTAGATTTTTTCAGGACACAAGCCCATTGCGTTAGCTCACCGCCACGCCGTGTCATAAAATGTAATTTAAATTTGGAACCTCAACTAAATATTTGTGAGAGAAAAAAATTCCAAGCGACCTTCACCTAGCAGTGCTGGCCAGCCACCACTCCTTATGATTAGTACGTGTGACAAACAGACGTATGCTCCTCGGGGATAAAGGTGTATACAGGGTGTAAGGGACAGCCCTCCACAAACTGATAGGGTGATTTCAGTATATCGTACTAAGTTGACCAGTACATGAAATTATTTCAGGAACTTTATGGGAATCCAATTAAACTGTTTTGTTTAATTACCTCACACGCTATGTATCGCTACCTCTGCAAAACGCACGCAGCGAACGGCAGCGCAGCGAGCTTTCGAAAGGACAGCCGCGCTCGCGCCACGTGTTTAACAGCTGATTTCATGCGTCGTTCATTAGTTTTTATTTTTTTTCATTTTAGCTGTGTTATTTACATTCATGGAGTTCTGCATACAGATAATGTAACTTTACATTGAAATAAAGCAATAAAAACTGAAAAAAACGAAAAAAAAACCTGAGAAAATTTCCACTGGAATATGATTCAAAATAAGGAGCTGATTGCACCCTGTTAATTTGTGGAGGGCTGTCCCTTACACCCTGTATGTCTTGAGCTGCTAGTCTATTCTGTAAATAAACATTTCGATATCGAATTATCGACTTCACCTGAGTGACTAAGCTTACAAAGTGAACTTTATTTCACACAACATAAGGTCTTATATTTATACGAATTTGAAACTCACCTCGGATTCCGCTGTCGAGACACGAAAATGTTGTTACAGAATAGCACTGCAGGTTCGAATTCAATTTAATTCATACTGTTAGTTTACACGTCGTCATACAATACTTGTATATTAAATGCTGTGATTATCTGTAAGTATTGCAGCACGATAAGATTTTTGTTCGAAATGCTTGTTAGCTTAATGTTGATGATCCTAATAAATAAATAAAAATTCCCCACTGTAACTCTGAACTGTAGTTCAGAGTTATGCGAGAGATAAATTATTCTATCAAATGATGCCTTTTGCAATTTTCAACCACATTATTATTTTGCTAGTCAATTTAATTTGACCTTTAAAATACAAAAACCGAATTCATTCAGCTGATCAGAAAAACGTGGGAACCAGCGGAAATAGTACTTAAAAAAAACTTTTATTGCAGTACTACTCAAGCGGTGCAGCCAGTGTAGCTCGCGCGTTTCGCAGGAACTGTGACGACTCCAAACAAGATCCGGAAATTGACGACGTGCCGCCGCTCTCCGATGCCGAGGTGAGATATAAAAGGAATATCAACTAGGCGACACCTACCAGACAGTTTTATAAAATATGGCCCCGTTCCTTTCGATTTACGAAAGGAAATTGATGGTTGGATTAGCTTTGAGGTTTTCTGAAGAACCAATAACTTGAAATGTTTTTTACTTCTATTCAACAAAAGCTGTAATCGCGTATCTTGTCAAGAACTATATACTCCTTACCAAACATATCTGTGATTATAAAAATATATAGTATACGTATATTTTGCCTTTTCAAATAAATCAAAATTGACAAAGATAAAGCGCTTCAAAGATCAGGACTGGGAGCTGGTGACGTCACTTGATGGTGAAATGTGTAACAACGCGTGACGTCACGGGATATTCAACGCACTGTATCGGCAATATTTCTAGACAACAAAAGAATAAATACGAAAACTTTTCCTCATGTCACTGACGGATTAGGAAAGTAGTTTTTTTTTTTCAGGAAAACACCTTTTTTGACATCTATAGTAATATTATAAAGCAGAAGAGTTTGTTTGGTTGGTTGGTTGAACGCACTAATCTCAGGAACTACTGATCCGATTTGAAAAATTCTTTCAGTGTTAGATAGCCCATTTATCGAGGAAGGCTATAGGCTATAAATCATCACGCTAAGACAATTAGAAGCGGAGCATTAAAGGACAAAGTGACGCAGACGAAGTTGCGCGGGTCAGCTAGTATTAATATAGTATATTTCAACCGTTCTTACTGTTTCCTTTTTACAGGATTACGACATAATAAACCACTCGATCGAAGTGAAGTCCAACCGTCGCATGCGCGTCAACAACATGCACGGCTGGTCGCTCAAGTTCCGGAGACCTTCACTGGAGGAGAGGTTCTGTGAGCTGGACGAAAGGACCTTCAAGTCAAACGTCATGTGCTGCCTGGTTTTGTGGCTGTTTATAGTAGCTGTGCAGTCTTTAGTGCATTACAAGTAAGTTTTCTGGATTCGTAGATCAATCGGGGTTCGGTTTTCGCACTTAGTCCTTGTGTTGGACCATTGTGCGTGGCCCATGGAGATTATCCCAACATTCCCTACCAGCCTACCACCCTCTACAAGCAGATTCGATTTCTGGCCTGTTTTTTATTTGTTTTGGTTTTGATTCTGAAGTTCGTTTATTCGTCTTTGGTTGGTCTTGCTTTCTACCTTCTTTGTATTTTTCTTTTTAAAATTATCTGTTACCGAATTCTGTTAAACAGCAAATCTTTGATGAATTATTTAATGTTACTCGTAGCTATTCAGCCGTTTTGTAGTTACAGGTTACCCTATCCAAGAGGGTACCTATATTCTTTAAAGAAAGTATATTTTATATATACACCTTAATTGTTTTTTTTATTGTCCAGACTTATTTTAATTTATTTATATACTAACTAAAAATTTGTACGCCTTCTGGCATAACATAGCGCACTTTTTATTAACAATTTACAACTATAACTGTACCTATATTAAACAAATGAATAAATTACTTATGACTTAGGTACTTATGACTTATTAACGGTAGATTAACGAAAACATTAGACACGTATTTTTCTATTGTTACGTTAACAAAAAATAAACACGATGCAGTACATTGACATTTAGCGCGTTGGTAAGTAGGTACACTTATTACCAACGAGTGATGATACCAGCCCTCAGTCTTAACCTTTAAAGTACTTTAACATTGTGTTTTTTTTTTATTTAAAGAGGCAAAAAGAGTATTCCACATAATGGTAACATATTTTCCTGCCAATAGGCTAGATTCCATCATCCACAAATTGCAAAACTATTTAGTCCGTCAGTTAGAGTATTGAAAAATAATGGACACGTATTTTTTGCTTTTGTAAATCAATGAATATTGACAAAGATAAAACGAATCAAAACTCAGGAGTGGGGGGGGGGGGCTCGTGACGTGACGTCTTACTAAAAATTATGCGAGGGTGTGACGTATTGAGAATTTTAAAAGCGTCGTAACTTCGTCAATTTTAGTTCCCGTAACAAAAGAAAAAACACGGGTCAAATATTATTTGATAATGTAACTGATGGACTAATTAGCCTATTGTAAACGTTAATTTATCCTCCCTAGTTGTCCCTACCTCGTCGTGATCCTGCTTTCGATGACGGTGCCCTTCACCCTGTCCTTCGTGCTGGTGATGCTGGAGGAGTTCCCCGGGATCCTGCCGCGCCTCTCCAAGATCTCTGCCTACCTCAGCTCGACCAGAACTATCAGGAACATCCACATCTGCTGCTTCATCACTGCCATGTCTATCTCCAGGTAAGGAGCAATACTGCTCACGAGAGACGTAAAACTAGGAAAATTAAAATATCTTTGTACAGGTCTTACCTATGTACACTTATCTTAAGCTTTACTTTTTTTTTTATTCCCTTTGTATTTCCGGCTAAGTGTCGCTTACGATAAATTGAAGTTGCATGGTTTTGATGGAATGCCTCCGTAATTTAATTCTCTTGATGGCATTGTGTTTACGTTTACACAAAACCTGACTTCTCAAGTTATATACCTTATTATTATTATACCTTTAAATATTAAAAGATATTATTTACATGATGCTTCTATTCTATTTACAGCACAATAAAACTTTACGTCTGTCCGCCTTCGTTTATTCCGAAACATCTGCAAGTCGCGGACACCTCGAATATAACATGCAACTCAACGGAAGGACTTAGCACCGGATATACTGATTCAGGTAAGTTCATTGATTAACGTTTACTATTGAACATGAGAACTTTCGAGGTCACTTTCATTGATCACGTACAGTTTTCCTTTAGATACAGTTTCAGTTTATTAAAAAGAAATTCCCTAATTCCAACAGATTTTTATATTCTTCTTCTACTGATTTCTTCTTGTTATTTATAGATTTTGAAAATAAAAACACACTGGATGTTTTTCTACATATATTCCACCTGCGCAGCTTTGTCTGCGTCACATATTATTCATGTTCCGCTCCTGTTGGTCGTAGCGTGATGTCATATAGCCTATAGACTTCCTCGATACATGGGCTATCCAAAACTAAAATAATTCTACAATTTGAACCAGCAGTTCTTGAAATAAGCGCGTCGAAACTCTTCAGCTTTATCTAATCTTCTTTTTCTTCTTAATATATAAAAATCTGTGTTACGGTGTTTGTAATCGAACTCCTCTGAAACGGCTTCACCGATTTTAATGAAATTATTCATATAGATTCGGTAGATCTGAGAATGGGTCGCAGTCTACTTTTTCATTTGGCAAATAACTTTTGTCCCGTTAGCTAGTATTAGTAAATATAAAATAGTATTATATAGATGGAAAAGTTAAAAGGGAATCGCTTATCTTGGTATGGTCATGTGAAGTGGAGGGAGGAAACGCATTTAGCTAAAATAGTAATGAACATAAATGTGGATGGCTGGAGAGGGAGAGGAAGGCCAAAGACAAGATGGATGGATTGTGTGAGGAGCGATATGAAAGAAAATAAAGTTAGTGATAGCTTGACGGCTGATAGGGCAAGGTGAAGAAAAAAAAAACGTGTTGCGCCGATCCCAAGTAACATGGGATAAGGGCAGGAAGATGATGATGGCATTGTTCTTCCTTTCCCGCAGACGAATGCTACCGCCCAGAATACGTGGTGTTCACGTGGGTGCTCTGTCTGGTCGCGCTCACCTCGGTGCTGAAGCTGTACTACCTGATCAAGACGCTGCTAGCCACCGTCAACGTCATGATGTACTGCATCCTGCTACTGGTCTACTACAACTATATGAACTATAACACAAGTACGAACACGTAAGTATTATAAACTCATTGTTCAGTCTAGTTTTCAGGTTTTGCCTCAATTTCAAAGCCAGTAATGATCTCGATAATTTAACTAATTTAAATCTCAAAATGTTAAATTCTTGACTCAACTTTTTACATCCGGTCTAACCAAATATCGATGCTCTCCCTGATCACAAATCTGCTAGGGGCAAAGCTGATACTTATACGCTTGGCTAGTTCAAAATTCAGGGAAGATCATGATCAACGCTTATTCTGTTTCTCAGGCAGAATTGCAATGGGCCGCTTTTTTTGGGAATCATCTTTGATTTTTTAAACTCTTTAAATGTTACCTCCGAACATTTTCTAGTAGTTTTTTTCCTTTTCCAGGACACTCCCAGCCTACGTTCAAATGCTGATCTTGATGGCCGTATTCTTAGTAGTGGTAATATACCACGGGCGGCTGGTGGAAGTGACGTCACGCCTGGACTTCATCTGGAAGCTACAGGCGGAGACAGACCTGGACGAGATGGAGGACACTCAGAAGACGAACAGACATCTGCTCAAGCATATACTACCCGATCACGTCGTGGTGCACTTCCTGAGTAAAGATTGGTGTCCAGACGTAAGTCAAATTTTAGCGTAGTAATATTATCATTAGGGAGCTCCTATTTAACCCGTCTAACATGTGGGCCGAGGCTATTGTCTTACTATTTTCTTTTAATTTGCGGGGCCTAACGGGTTCTTCAGATGCTAGTGCTATTCAGTTGTGATGCAGCTCTTAAACGAAAATTCTAGTGGAAAAGTGGCGTTACACAAATTCTCCTGTAGATCTCTATTCTTCTGACTTTAGTGCTTTAAAAAAACTGCTACGCTGCGCTGAGGCCGAAGAACTAAATTTCTACATATTTCAATCAAAAACAAATCTAATGTGTTGCAGGAGCTGTATTCCCAGTGGCGTGATGAGGTGGGCGTGATGTTCGCGGGCATCCCGAACTTTGACGAATTCTATTCCGAGGAGAAGGCGGTCGAGTGCATGCGCGTGCTCAACGAGATCATTTGTAATGTACCAACCGAACACATCTGTATACTTGCTTCTTCTTCCTCCATACATTCCCCTATGACTGACTTCTGCAATATAAATTTCAATTTCGGCACGGTTGGCGCAGTGGTTGAGCGATCGGCTGCTGCGCCGCGTGTCCTGGGTTCGATTCCCGCACGGAACAAATATTTGTATGGCCTACAGATAGTTGTTCCGGGTCTGGCTGTTTGTGTATGTGACTTTGTATGTTTGTAAACGCACCCACGATACAGGAGAAATTCCTAGTGTGGGGCAAAGTTTTATTAAAAAAAAAAGAAAAGGAAAGAAAAAAAAGAATATCTGACTTTTCTACCTTCGATTGCTGGTGTGCATTTATAGACAAAATCACTGTATAGTTCTTTCCTTTCACAAATCACAATGATGTTTTAATTCTGCATTTTCTGTAGCCGATGTTCTCCATTAACAAAATTCTTAACCGTGATTTCTGATTTGCAGTTGATTTTGACAAGTTGCTTATGCAACAGCGATTCAAGAGCATCGAGAAAATCAAAACGATAGCCGCGACTTACATGGCAGCTTCAGGGCTCAATCCTAACCACAATAAGGTAAATTGGCTTGTCTAACCGAATTTGTACAAAATAGATATTCGCATAGTGGTCAATAAAGGGCTGGTAACTTGTCCCCGTTTACCAATGAATTTAAAGTGACTGCAGTCTACATCCATCCCTAATTAATGATTTTCTAAAAATAATAAGGCCTACACTCAGACTCGTACATATTTATTTATTTTTTCTGTAGACTGGCGAGGACAACTGTGAACACTTGTGCGCTCTGGTGGACTACGCCTTCGCTCTAAGAGAAGCATTAGAAGACATCAGCAAGCACAGCTTCTACAAATTCCGGCTAAGAGTAGGTGAGAAAGATTTATATTTTGGTTCAAAACCATAGGTTTTTAGCCTTTAAGGCATTGGTGACAGTGTGGTGTTTTGTGTATCAGGGATAAGTTGCGGTCCTCTGGTGGGCGGGGTGATCGGCGCGCGCAAGCCGGTGTACGACATCTGGGGTAACACTGTCAACGAGGCGTCTCGCATGGAGACTACTGGAGCCATGGACAAGATTCAAGTCACCAAGTATACTAAGCAGGTAAGCTGGTTACTACTGGATAACTAATTTTACTCCCCTATTATTTTCAATCCGACTCAAAGGATTGAAAATACAAATGAATAAATGACTTATGACTTAATGAGCTCAGTCATCCGTGGTGTAAAGATTAGCCAGTCAGCTAAGTCTGCTGATGGAGTTGAATAGTCAGAGTATGAGATTTACTCACCTACTCCTAGCCACAGGCTGCCAATCCTGGGCCATTTATTAGTCAAGCAACAGTTTTATAAATAAAATAGCTGATACCACTGATTTAGTCCGCGGTGACGTCGGCATCAAAAAAAAAGACTATTATACCGAGTTCGCCCTCCCATTTCGAATTTCCCCTTGAAGTTGTAATTTCCAAAAAACCTTTGTCAGCGGATGCTTCTCAGTATAAGATGAAGTCGTTTCCGCAGTCTTTTCGCTTAGATCTTTTAAACTACTCTCAGTTGAGCAGTTTTCATCACTAGATAGTGATTCAAGAGGAAGGTTTATCTGTATAATTTGTCCCGAAATTGTTATGGAAACGGGGAAAAACGCAATATGCGCGTACGAAGTCGCATTAGCTTGCGCAGGACATTAGCTAGTTTATAAAAAAACCTACTTGCCAAATTTCAGCTTTCTAGACTTAATAGTTTTGACTGTGCGTTGAAGCGCAGTCAGGGTGATCGATTTTATAAGTAAGTATAGATTTAGCGAAACATTAATGGGTAATCTTACCACAAACAGCTATTAGAACTCCGAGGCTACGCTCTGGAACGTCGCGGTAACGTGGAAGTAAAAGGCAAGGGTCGCATGGAGACGTGGTGGGTGACGCGCGCGCGGGGAGCTCCGCCGGCCCCCGCGCGCCCCTCCGCCCCCGCGCCGCCGCGCTCTCTGGCTGCACTCGTGTATACCATGTTGCAGGCGCGCAAACGCATCTACACAGACCCACTCGAATCTTCGGCTGTGCGTGAGTATAGAAATGGATTAATAAAACCTATCCGGCTCGAAGGACCGACATTTACCCTTTCCGTTTCTTCGTGTTATACAATAAAAACTGGAGTGTGACACTATGTACACCAATCTGGTCACAACCACCAACGCAGGCTACGAAGAAGTCGCAGCTTTTTGAAATCAGCAGTCTCACTGTCAGGAAAACCGGCTAATATCCGATCCTAACTGTGGTAGCACATCACCCACTAGCAATTTCTCACGATATCCCGCAACGCACGGACCCAACCAACGGATGGAACCTTTCGTGATCCACTTGGAAGCCCCTAAACCACCTCTGAACGCAAGTAGGAAGGTATCACTCGAACTTCGCAAAGTTGGGCTATCTTGATGGATCAACAGTAACGTGTGAATCCAAGTCATTCACTTTGCTTCACCACCTATCCTGCCCTCTGTGCCCAAAAACATGCCAATGTGAATGAACTAACTGCTACCAACGATGCTGTGGAAGTGACAATGTTTTGGGCCACTCAAATCTAAGTCACTGTAGTGCAGTTTTGTAAGGATATGTTTAAGAGTCATCATACAACCACTTCAGTTATAACGCTGTGTTCTTATACATTCGTATTGCAGCTAAACGCGGTGCCAGTGTGCGCACGAGTCGAGCGGACACAGCGCCGAGTGGCTCACAGCGACGTTCTGATTTGCGGAGAACGCGGACACGGCATGTATCGTCAAGGACGTAAGTATCGAGTCTTGGTATACCTACCTTGAATTTGCGAACGTATTCGAAATCGAAATTATTTGTCACAAGTAACTTCCTTTTGAGTGATAGAAAATAACGCAGTATTATAAAAATTTTGTTCTAAAGCTGCTTCTTATTTCTTTGTAGAGAATTTGAATATAGAATCTGCTAATCAGTATAAGAATTTTTTAATGAAAAAATCTCTCACCATGAAAACTAAGGTGGACTGAGCTTGAAATGAACTGACGGTCGCATTTGCAAAAAAAAAACCGTGAAAACCTAAAGGAAGTGAGCTGTCATCCTAATTGATGTCATCGCACTGCTGTCATTAATTTCATCTTGATTGCATGGATTGACAGCTCAGTTCATGATCAGCCAGTCTATTATATTGAACCAACATCCCACTGTGTAAACTTCCATAGGTAGATGTTCGAGCATGAGGTTAAACTTCATTCCATTTTGTTTGTATGGATTGACAGCTCACTCAAGTCATGCGCTTACAAGGTGAGAGGTTTACAGAACCGCTCTGCAGTTCACCTTAGTTTTCACGAGAAGATTTTTTTACAGATTAATACTACTGAATTTGTTTAACTTGACCACCATTTTCCCCACAGCACCGGCAACGAGCTTGAGCTGGGCGCGATCCGTCCGCACTCGAGCAGCCTCGTGGTGCGGCGAGCAGACATCACGTCCGCGCCCCCCGCGTCGCTATCCGCGCCACACACGCCCACCGGCGGCGGACACCCGCATCTAGCGCCACACGATGGACTGCCGCCCAGGGATAAGCAACCTAAGTTGGGGCTGGGTATGTGATAATCTATACTTAAAACATCGTTTGTACTATCTATCAACGCAATCGATACTAGTAATGTCAGCAAAAGTCTAGAATGCTGAAATTAGAAAATAGACCTACAGTCGTTCCCCGGTAATCCGGCCCATGTCTAATCCGGCGCCCCCTGTAATCCGACATGCATATCGATGTACATAAAATTTATTTTCCTCTATCATGAATCCCACATACATAGAATGATATATAGTTCAGATAGGATGTTCTCATTTTGACTTGTATTTTGTCGGATAACAAGGTACTCTTTTGTTAAAAATTCCGGACTATAGGTCATAGGCAGTACTCTATAATCAACAACAACAATTTCGATAGTTCGACACTGCCTTGCAAAACGTTTGTCGGATTATTTAGGTATCGGGGGTCCACTGTATTTCATAACATAAGCATCCGCTTAGAAATTGTTCTTGGAAATTTAACTTTAAGGAGGGGAATGGGAGGGGGAACTTTGTATGAGTCTTTCGATTTTGATACGGTTTTCACTAATAGAAAGAACTGTAAACGAAACAAGCTTGAATACATCATTTGCACCCGTGCAAAGTCGCGGCAGATCGCTGATAATAAATAAATACACGGTCAAAAGAAAACAAATAGTGAAACAACGCAAACTTGATGGGTGCTAAATTTAGTTTTTTTTTTTTCGTTTATTAAAAACTAGTGCTCATACTAACCTTTATAGCTATCTCACGCGCATCCAACCTTCTTTACAGGAGCCCGTCTAAAAGCAGCCAGCTTCTCTTCAAGAACGCGACCCAGAGATAGGTCACCGAACATCCGACACCAACAACACGAAGGTTCCGGCACGTCCATAGGCAACGGTACGCCCGGCTCCTTCCGCATCCGGTCCATAACCAACGCTTCCATTTTCAAAAGCAGGAATAAAGAAAAACGCAGCAAAGAGCAGTTGGACGGAGAGAGTAAAGAAAATGGAGATGCAGTCTCGACTAGAATGTAAAGTTTAATCGTGATGGTTCTTTTAGTTTTGGGAAAGTTTTTGCTTCCAATTTTACTTCAGATTGATCAGAAAGGGTAACAAAGGGAGGAATAAAATATGAAAGTTACTTGCCCAAAACAGAGACAGTGTAAGTTAGATAAAAAGTTGCACTTTTGGTGGTTTTTAATTAGAAAGCCTGTCCTAGGTGTTGCTACAACAAACAATCAATGTTGCCATACCTAATTTTCCAATACCTACTTTATATAGAGTCTAATTTTACCGATGTAAATTAAACCGTGTTGGGTTGTCTTCCTATGCTATATACCTACCTACGCAAAAAATTGAGAAATAGGTATATTTAATTTGCACCTTTACATGACTGTGATGTGCAGCTAAGTTTATTAATGTATATTTTTTTAATTAAAAGCTAAATAGAAGCTGTCCAATTATGCGCAAATTGTGTAAAAATCTTGTGATTCCTAGGGGATTTTGTATGTATGTCTATTATAAATAATATGAAACTGACCTAATCAATGTATTTTGTACATAAAGAATCTTGTTAAAATTATTTATTTGTATTATAAGCTATTATATGACATTATTTATTTTAACGAATATACTTTTACTCTATGCCATTTTAGTCTTAGATACATCCGATGTATATTTTATGATTTATGCACAAAATGTACCATTTACCAATTTAATTATGAAACCTAATTTATTAATGAGCGCTAAGCGTTTGGAGATGTAAATATTGTAAGATATTTTTGTATAATCAGTCAACATTTTTGGACTCTGGGTGTGGGACCAAACAGACTAGAGACGAATGTGATGCTGGTGTAGAAATAATGGGTAAAGACGCCTTACAGATGAATTAGCAATCGAATAAGTTTAGCGCAATTCGGTACATTACCTTTCGGTGTTAAAAACTATTGTGAGGCTGCGTTTCCACCATAGATGTACGAGGTGCGTAGCGACGGACGACGTGGCTACGCATCCTCGAGCATCTCTGATGGAAACGTAGCGTAGCGGTCTGTTCGAAAAGTTACCCTCGGTGACCATTTCTTATGAACGTGTTACCTAAACTTTTAAGAATTCGTTCTACTGTTTCCCTCTGTAAGGCACTCGAGTCCATCAGTTCTGACTGATTGCTATATTTTTAGGTATTATAGTAGTAGTTTAAGAAATCAGACAGCATTTTACTTTAATTCGAATATCGGTAGGGAATTGAATGTGCCACCTTTACAGTAGAACAGATAATGCCAAAGATTCTGTATGATCTCAAAAAGCATTTTTAGTAACACATACACTAAGTAGAAATTTATAAAAAGTATTTAATGTTTAAGATCTGACATCCTAAATATGTATATCTGTAGATTATTTTATTGTCTAGAAACTTCGGTGTTGCCAAAGCCAAATTAAATCTAAGTAATTTCGAACAAATATTTGAAAATGGAATCTATAAAATAAAACGTCAAATGAACTTGATTGTTTTTATTTCAATTATAAATTTCGAATAGTTGTTTTTTTAACATAAACTTTGATTTTACAAACATTGTAAACGATTACAGAAAAATACGTATTTTCTCGAACAACAAGTCGTTGTTCTAAACGTGAATTAAATAATTATAATATATTCCTCCATTCTTATATTAAACTATTGCTTAAATAATTCTATAAATAGAAGCTTTGGGAATACTCACACGTAATAGCACTCGAAATAATATGAATTCATTAATTTTACATCATGCATAACATTTCAATATATGGTATAACTTTTAGATTTTTTTTTTCGATGAAAATGGGGAATACGAAAACTGTGAGATTTCAATACAGATTTGTATCATTCATTCATTGTATATTCTCGTTCAGTCGGTTATCATTCGTTCAGTCGTACAGTTCATTTATTTTCATTATATCGTTTGTACCATTTCAACGTCTGATGATTCATCAACCGCACTTATCTATATACTTTAAAAAGTATCCTCATTTTTCTAAAATTAAATATGTATATTATTTATCTGTGATGCTTTATTGCTTATAGTCAACCACTGACCTTATAATTAAAGTGAATCTTTTGATATCTTAAAAAGTCTATACTACACAGCCGACAAATATTTTGGAAATCATTTTATTTTTATAAAGTGCTACTGACACGAACATAATTCATTAAACCTGCCGATGACGAGATTAATAAGTGACCATTACCAATTTCTTTTACAATGATTTAGTGAAGTTCGCATGACATGGGAGCATAATATTTCTCGCTTGATTCATCTATACTCGTCTTTTTCGTTACCCGAACGAATTCTCGACATTTATCAACATAACACCAATATTTGAGACTCAAAGGACCAAACTCAATTCAAAAGTAGAGTGCAAAAAAAAAACAATATGAATCGAAAGATGATCTTTTGCAAACACACAACCAATGCCATAATTAGGCGAGTTTTTCGTTCCTTACCATACAAAACACGGGGTTTCAATCATTCATCATGATCTATGTACAAATAATTGCTTAATATTCATCCTACTTAATCTTATATTATCCGTCTATAGAATATAAGTAGGCTTATTTTAACATTTTCTTTGAAAGAAGACTACTGTACTGTTAATATCTATTTAAAATATCAAGAAGACAGTTCCCTTTCATAAAGTGAAACTATATTCTTTACACCGGGCGTTCATTTAACGCATCGAGCTGTAAAATAGGCTGTCACACTGATATGTGTGGCAGAAAGAATATTCTACAAAGCCCCACTTTTTCTAAACCTCAATACCGCATATTTCTGACGGAAACTTTACCTGCAAGTTTGACATACAGGGTATAAAACATCGGTGCACAAACGGATACCTTGTATTCTGGACCGACCAGCATTTTTTCACTAAAGTACGAAATGCAAATAAAGATACAAATATGTACATTGCGTTATTTAGTCAGAACAAGCGAATTAATGTTATTTTTTAAATAAAATGTTATTGAGATAGATGGGAATTACGATTTTTTACAGTTAAAAGTAAAAATAAAAACCAACGCCGCGGGAACATGTAACTGAATCCAATGTACTTGTGCTTCGATGTCTTACACCGTGAAAACCAAAGTATGCAACAAATCTTATACATGTTTTGTTAAGATTATAATTTCAATGGAAATATACATTTGTGATAAAAGGCGCGATAAGTTATTGATATGTTGCTAAATTTACCGAATAAATTAAATTTAAAGATTTTATTATTATTGCGACGGTCTTTATTCGTTGGTACTAATCATAGAAACATGAATTTATAAATAAATAAACTATTTGTAGACCAATTATTGCTATCTATATGGATCCTTGGATATCTACAAGATTTTATTCATATTTTTTTAGGATCCCGTATTGATTTATCTAACGCAGATATAACTAAATATATCTTTTTTGCAGATTATTTCCCAAACGAATGGGTATCTACAATGTTCAACTGTTTGGTCGATAACCATCAAATATTATTTTTACAGAACATTACGTTTGTATTGCTTGAAGATGGAAACAAAGGTTTCTGAAAACCCCACATTCCTTAATTTATGTTTAACTTTAGGACTCTGAGGTCTCGAGCCTTTGGTAGGCGTACGCGGGGCCAAAGCCATTTCGCAGAGGCTTTTTAGACACTCCACATGCAATGGGGGCACTATCCGATGATTACTCCTGCATGCAATAGGCAAGTTAGTGCACCCAAGGACAACCCCCGGTTGGTGCAAATACTATTACAAAATATGGACACAAAAGATTTTATACATGGGTATGAGTGCCTTATTGGATTGACTACCTAGAACTAGACAGTGTTTCAGAAGTGCAAACTCTTAAGCAAGGGTGAATAGAGTTATATTTGTACGGTAAACGATCCTAATTTATAAAATTCTCTCTTCTTCTGTTACTAAGTGTCTGAGTGGCTGACTGACTGACAGTAAACGCACAGCTGCTACTACTAGTCGTAGAAAGCTTAAATTTGGCATCTAGGTTCCTCGGAGAGTGTAGGGGGAGTACTAGGAGGATTCAGATATACCTTAGGGAAGGGGAAAACGGGATATGCGTGTATGAAGATGCGGGTAAACGCTACAATTGGTGGCACTTACTTTAGCTCTAACACAAATGCACTTCTGAAATACCTGTAGAGGGGCTATTGACCCCTGCCTGACCACTGTCTCAGGGCGGATTTCACCAATGAAATTGATCGCGATCAGTACATATAAACTACGTTCAAAAGTTGTCAGTGTCAATATTCCATAGAAAATAATGACAGCTCAGAAACGTGGTTCATATGTTGATCGCGTTCAGTTTCATTGATGAAATCCGCCCTTAATTACACGGAGATAAGCCATCTACTTTTATGACTACAATACATCAACGTCTTTGACATCCGTCAGTCTTGATCTAATACTAAAGCGATCTATTTACACAATAAATACAGGCAAGATTCACTTCGTAAAGTTCGTACAAAAATATATCTGGCCACGGTTCTATGGCACCAATGTTGTATCGATTTCCTGATTTTGTATACTTTAGTATATTTTCTAATTGTCTAGTTTTTATTTTATCATGTTCAATGCTGATCAGGCCGCATTGTCGCTGTTTGTAGAACTTCAGTCCATCTGTAAATAAATACATAATGAGTTCACTGTTTGGAAGATACGCCCGCCTATTCCGTATCTGACGGGTTGCAGAAAGAAATTACAGCGAGAATATCTTTAAACCAGTCAATGATTTACAGCCCATTTTAGCACAAAATACAAGTATGCATCAAGATGAGTATAATCTTAATTTTGGCTAAAATTCGCCTCTAAGAACCATCAAAATCACTGGTCCTATCTTCCATTGTAAGGGTAACAAACATTACAAAGATAATGCAAACGATGTGCAAATAGCTTCATGTTTTTCACTGACCGATCTTGACATTTCAAAAGTGCCTGTAAATGTTTTATTGTATCTAAATGCTTTGAATTTGATAACATATTAAAAAACATACCTATTGAATGTATACTGGCTATCAGCTCTGAAGAAGTACACGTGGTTCTTGAACTGGAGTTTAAACACAAAGTCTTTGTCGATGTTGTCGTCTGAAGCTGGCGGTCCCACGCTGTAACTGTGAATAAAAAGAGACATTATAAAAAAAACTTTATTACTGCTCTGTGTCATAGTACACTTATTATTGCTCGTTTGTGCCAAGGAAAGTACGAGATAAGAACTCTATGATGTGTTTGTATTTCCCAATCCTCCGTGTCCGAGGTCGTGGGTTCGATTCCCACGAGAAGCATAATTTGTAAAATTGTTTCCAGTTTGGCTAGGACAATGCAGGCTTGAATCACCTGATAGTCTGAAAAAAAAATGATTCTGGAAGGCACTTTTATGCCCGTGGTCTCGGCCGGCCAAACGGCGGTTGTGAAACCATGTACCATAAAGGCTCGACCGCAGTGGGCGACGCATCGCGGCAGCGGAACGACGCGACACGTAACAACGTTCGCACTTGAAGTGTCGCGGCGCGTAGTTACGCTGCTGCGTAGTGCGTTAAACCTCATACAATTTCTTACAAAGAATATTTTGCCGTTGCGTGTCGCGTCAAGCCATAAGGCGGTTTAAAAATTCTGACACGATGGTGACTGGGGTCGTTGGACCTTACTGCCCACACGATTAGATGAAGAATTTACCAAGCGCATTTTCTTTTTAAAGTGATCTGAAATTTGCCCTATTGTTTGAACCAGACAGTAAGGTGGAAAAAGATATAAAGCTAAAATGTATTTTTGACCTCAACTAATAGTAAAGAATATGAAGTGATTCAGCTTACCCTAATAAAGGCAGGGAAGCCAGTGGCGTTTCGTCCTGCCAGCTCTTATAGAAGAACAACGTGGACACTGCAAACACGACCCATAGCTTCTGCCAGCCCGGAGACTTCTTGAACTTCCGTAGTAAGTAGCCGGATAACTGTGTCTGGAAAAAGATAGACAAAATGAACTACGTGGTTGTGGTGTGTGGCCTTACTCTTATGAAGATGAAGGGCTGATGTTTATGTTATAAATAGATTAATATGGAATCTTCCGCAACCATTCGCCATTCTTAGGCACTACACTTGGTGTATTCGCGTTACGAGTATTTTCTTAGTATAAAATTAATTATACAACAGTGTCCGTGTATTTTATTGCCCAAATTGCGCGAAAATTAGAAATACCAAATAAATTGTGTCACTTTCTTGCGTTTTTTTTTCTATTCCCTCTTATTGCTCATTTGGGTTTTCCGAGTTAATTGGTGTCGTATGGTGTAAGATAGTTACCCTCATAGCGAGATGTAGATGCTGCGTGTCGAGCGAGGTGAAGCGATGCCAGCACACGTGCGCCAGGCCGCCGCCCGCGCCGCCCGCCGACACCGGGGACTCTGCAATACAATACCACATTGTTATCCAGGGGTGAAACTAACTGATTTAGCCCCGAGACGCCGTTAGCAATGGCGCCAATAGTTTGAGAGACTTTTTTTTTTTTAGGGATGGGAAATCATCCAATGACTCCTCCCGCTCTGGGTGTAGCGGGAGGGAGTGTCAGACTTCTACTGACTAAAACCCATCCATGTTCCTTCATTGCCCTTTGTGTTCCGGAGCCACGGTATCTATTTCGAATAATCCCGCGACTCCGGCAGGCGTCGGCCCTTTCGGGCCCCTCTGTGTGCTGACTCTCTTTGAGGCGCGCGTGGAACACTAACGCGCCGTCGACACGGCCTGTCGTCACTAGACGGACGGACGGCGAGCCACCCATAGCTGGCCGCCCACAGGCCCGCGCCTGTGGGCGCCTGGCCCCCGACGCCCGCGGCGTCTACCACGGCGGCCGGGACGAGAGGGTCTCCTCTCCCGCTCCGCCACCTCCTTCGCTAGCATGACTGCTTCGCAGAAGGAGGCAACGGCGTCCCATTCCGTCTCGCTCCGGACCATGGCTTGGACCAGGGCCGGACGCGAGAGGTCGCCGCCGATCGCCGTTTCGAGGAACGGCGGAGCGCCGCCCAAGCGGGGAATAGTTTGAGAGACTAAGGGCCAGTTTCACCGGTTACGAATAAAATGTCGGTTAGCCTATTAGGAACTTATCTGGCAGATGAACTAAAACTTTTGGTTTCACAGGAACATTATTACCGCCCGGTTTGTTATCCATCAGATAACTAACCGACACTTTATCCGTAACCGGTGAAACTGGCCCTAAATAAGTCTTTCACCCGAGTTCAACACTGTGCTTTTCATTCCGAATACTAGGAAAGTAAAAATATAACACGAATCTAAAACCGATGAACTATCGCTCTGCTATTCGAAGGTATGAACTATGCTCGAAAAAACAAATGAAGATCGGATTGCCACTTTCCCGACTATTTTGTTTTTGTTTTTCCTGTGACCAGCCAGCTATTCAGCCATAAAATTTTCATCATTGATTTTTTTTTTATTTGACGGCTGTCAGTTGAAAACGATTCTCCCTAGAGCTGAAAAGTTATATTTTCAACCCGCTCTTCAGACAACTTCAGGCCCACTTTCCGAGTATGAGTAATGAAAATACAATAACTTCAACACTAGGAATAGAGTTTGTTACAGCCAATTTATTTCCAAGCAATTGTTATCTTCGGGTCTATGCATTAGGGTCTTTGATTGACACCAAATGCCTGAAAAAATATTGCTGATCAAATAGAAGTATTTCTCCTGTATTACACTTTTGTGTAGCATGAAATTTTAATAAATAAAAGTAGTACTTTGTTAGCAATGTCATATAGTCCAGTATTGTATGAACACCGATTAGACACCAAACGGTTCTTCGGTCGTCCACGAACTCGCTTGTACTAATTCGTTTTAACTTTGTTACACTGATAATAGAATATGAGCATGCAATATTCATAAGTAACAGAGTACACATACCAGTCTCCTGCTCGTAAGGCGTCAGCTCCGTATCTACATCAGTGTACTTGTCACGCGCGTTCTGTATGGTGGCCTGCAGCGCGTTGTACCAGCCCAAGTACTCGCAGTCGTTGGTGGCGCTTAACAGTAGGTTTATGTCTTCACCTGTCAATGAGTTTTTAGTTTTACATGAAAAAATTTAAACAAAACTTGATGAGCCCTTTGTCAGATGCAACGCGGCCGTATCGATGGAAATTCTGAATTAGCAACAAAAGAAAGACGTAAATATCTGTCTTTTGTTTCTTCTGGCAAGATTCACTGATCGTATCTTGAGTATTAATCGTTTTTATACCTATATGAACCTATTTACAAAATATAATAGTCATATTTTTTTTTAAATCAAGATGTCGTCTGAAAATGCTTCTGAACCAAATTGAACATCCGAAAGAAATTGCTACATCATCAATATTTATATAAAAATCAATGCCACTTTTCATTGTAATTTTATAACTCAAGAACGGGCTCACCTATCCAAACCAAATGTTTAGGCTTCGTTCGGACTATTTAGTAGATGGTTTATGTGAAGTTTGCACAAAATCAGTCGAGCGGTTCTTCAAAGTTGACGGGAGCGAAGCCGCGGGGGACAGCTAGTATGACATATTTACCAGTAAGTGTAAAGGAGTGCGGTAATTCCGAAGGTTTCAACTCCAAGGCGTGAAGTGGTAATGCTGAATGTGCTCGGAACTGCGTCGATCCTGCTTTCGACGTCACCACTAACACGTCACTAAACTGAAACCGAGAGTTATTAATTATAAGATAATTATGAAGTTCCTTTTGATAAGTAATGGCCTACGCATACAAGGACGGAATGGCAAAGGATTTTAATCTTTACTAAAGAACTTTAGAACTTGTCTAGTAAAAATACGACATATATTTGGCATGTATGTCGCCAGTGGCGGCGCGCCGCGGTACTTCGCGGGGTATCTTGGTAGGCCGCTGAAACGCTACAGTTAACTTTTCGGATGTACCGCGGCTACCTACCGCGGGATCTAAGCGGCTAGTGTACGCCGGTGTCAAAACCCTCTCTCGTATTCCGTCCCGTAGGCCTTAAATGAAAAAGTAATAGACAACATACCAAGAACAACATTCTCTGCTGCAATCCTCTTGAAGAGTGTTTGTAGACGCAGCCCATTCTAATGAATTCCCGCTCCGCCACTAAGAGTTTGTCGTATCCTGGAAGATAAAAGTTACACTTATATGTCTTGTCCGATTATCGATATCTTCACTCAGAGAATTACATTCAGATTGTATTTTTTTGTTAGATTGCAAGTCATTAATTAATTAATTAAAGGCCAACCAAAGTATTCTCGATTCCAAGCCGAAGTTTTTTCTTTCAATTCATATATTGCCACTGTCAAGAAGTCTAATAGTTGAAAAATTATTAAAAAAAAAGAGTTTATTTAAGATAAAAAGTCGTTTTCTAGTAACAAAAAGCTGGAATTACCATTCATCTAGAGAGGTGTGTGGAACAGAGAGTAAAGTAGCGCAAACCTCCATTGAAAAGGGCGGATCCTCGAACCAGACGGTTGTTGTGTCCGGTGGGCAACTGTCCGATAGTTGTTATTCGGTCTGTTGTATGTGTTCAAATCGCACGGAAAACTGATACAGCGTTGCAGGATTTCAATAGTAGTTCGTTACTGGCAGCATTGATGGCGTTGCGGTTCTTTTTGTAGCGATTTCGTTTTTCTTGTAGCGACATTAATGCCGCTACACATGAATCGTGTCGCACCCAGCACTGACCTGCGATGTCCCTCTGCAGCTGGCACAGTGCCGCATGGTTCTCTCCGTGCTGCAGCTGTTCGCGCGCCTCCGACGCCACGTGCTCCGCTAGTTCTAGTGCCGCAGCTGAACACTCGCTTTGCGTCGCGTTAAACAACTCTGTGGAGTTAAGATATGAGTTAGTACCTGCTTGCTAATGTATATAAAATAATAGAACAGTTAAAGGAAGATACAGCTCGTTGTGGTGTTAATGATCCACCGTGAGAAGATTTCAGTTTTAATTGACATATTTGGTAACTTAATTAAGTCATTTTTAATGATAGTCATGATTGTCAAATGGTAACTTTGCTCCGAAATATCTCGGCAACATGACACTTTAGGGCACCATGTTCTTTTATATATATATATATATAATTTTAAAGTGCCCTTTACCCACATATGCATAAGAACTTACGCCGCAACTTTGAAGAAATAAAAATGGCTGCGGGGGCTATACCTCAAAAGTCCTATCCCCTTTCTTTAAAAGGGGTAATGATGACGATCGTATATCAAAAGGTGTGATAATTGTAAATAATACATACCATTAGCAAGCCTCTTATAATGCAGCGCCCTATGCAGCGGCCTCAGCAGTAAGGCAGCTAGCGGTAAGGGCGCCTTCGCATCAAACTTAGCGGCGGCCCTTCCAGCCTCCATGCCTCTCCGCCGCACACTCTCTACCACACCCACCAAGGAGCCCGCGCGCGAACTATACCAGAGGTATGCCTGCAATAGTACATTACTACAGCAGCCAGCAAAAGAGGCATTGATGGACGACGTGTAAATTTGGGCCGAGGCGTAGCCGATGCACACATACGTAAGTCCATCAATGCCTAGTTGTGGCCAAGGCTTGTATAGTAGTTTTCTCAAAAACTGCACGGAAATTAAAATACAATTACTTTTCAAAATCAATGTCGAACAACCAACAACAATTATAATTCGCGTAAAAGTGTTAATTTTTTTATTAAACAAACAGCTTTCTATTTACAAGCCAGTTCGAAATTTAAATAAAACCTTTGTTAAGTTACCTCCTTGGTCGCCATGTTTCGGAATATAAGATCGTTCCATTTTTAAATTACACGAAAGATATGAGTTTACTATGTAATTTATTTGGACGCAAAATACGATAGATATGGATTTTCATACAACTTTTGCCGGCCGCTGCTCGGCCAGTACAGCAATTTCGATTTATCTCGAAGAAGGTAGTCAATATAATGCTCACATATCCCAGCATGTTTGAGATAAATAAATTATTTATACAAGTTAGTAATAGTACGCATTAACCAGTGGTAAGAAGACCTAGAGGGCTACTGCAAGGTCTAGTTCAAGCTGGCTCGAGAAAGCATACCTGGAAGAATTTGGAAAGGCTTTTGCCCGGCAGTGGGACAGAAAAATAAAAATACCGACAACTCGAACTCGCGCATGAAGGGTTCCGTACCATCGTATTTTTATTATTTGTTGATATAACGGCAACAGAAATACGAACTCTGTGAAAATTACAACTGTCTACCTATTGTGTTTTAAACTTTCATGGACACTAACATTACGGGGTTGCTACCATGTCCCTTTTTATTTGCTGGTTAGTTAGTGTCGGGAACAGTTGCGGGAAAAAAGTGAGTTTGTGGACATTGGTACCGGAGATGGTAAAAAAATACTAATATTCAGCTGAATCCGGTTTGACTGGGAGCCGACCCCAATATAGTTGGGAAAAGGCTAGGCAGATGATGGTACCGGAGATGGTCGTAATAAATTACTACGAAAGAGGGTACAGGTCGCGCGGTGGTTTAAGATCGCTCGGCAAAAGTGGAAGGGGTATGCGCAGTATTCAATTCTAAGGGCTATTTAGTGACGTGCGGGGTGAGGGGGGCGGGTATGCGCCGACGGCGACACGTCATTGGTAGATCAGTCACTCTTCAATTCCCGCGTTGCGTTCACGCGTCTTATGCTTCTTGGGTACTGTTGCGCACAGCTTGTGTTATCGTATGAGTAATACGTAGTGGTAAAAAAAATGGTTATAAATAAAGTTTAAGAATAATAAGAATTAATGGAAGGAATATCACCACTGTCGGATGAATAATTTTCCTACAATTTTATATTTTAAATAACTCAAATTTACTTTTGTTTTTAATTTTTCTGAATTTACCTACTTACAAGATAAATTACAAGCAAAAACTAGTGTTATTATATGTTAAGTTACTAAGGTTCAAACATACGGAATAAAAAAATCCCTTAATATCACACTAAGAATTTCTGTACGCGATTGTACACATGCGCCGATTGCCCCCACTACTTTCATCGAGCGATCTTAAACCGCCGCGCGACCTGTAGACAGATAAGTCTGCCAATGACATCCCACCCGCAAGATATTCAGTTACTCCGTGATCATGGCGCTTGCAACAGTGCCAAAATATTGGAAACTCGCAAATAAAAAGGTACATGGTAGCAATCCCGTAATCAACTATTCATGAGATATAGCCCGCTGACAGACAGACAGACGGACGGACGGAGTGATGGGTAAGCGTGAGATAGAAGGATGCGCGACACGCTTGGTGTTCAAGTGAACCATGCTAGTGTTATAAATGAAAACATCAGCCGTTCGACTTTGTCAATATGTCAAAGTGAAGGCTTGGGTGAAGTGATCTCGAAGTTACTTGTCAATCCATGTAATCAAGATGGAATGACAGCTCACTTTGTGATCACTTCACTCGAGCCTTCACTTCGAAATATTTACAGAATCGAACGGTTGCTTACAATGTATGAAACAGTACTCACATCGATTGTACTCAGCAAATGTTCGTAAAGGACATCGGCTATTTTCTTGTACTCAGGTTCCTCTGCATCTGTAAAGAAAAATCAGATTAAAATATCTAGCGATATTTACACTACAAATAAGTTAACTATAGTACCTAGTGACCAGAGGTCAAGGAATAAGACTAATGGCCACACTGACGCTGAACAGAATCGTGAATAAAAAAAAATATATCGCAAATTTACTCCTATGTTCACAACGTAATGTATATGTCACCGGAAAGTGACAGACTCCGTAAGATTGTAATAGATCTTGATAGATTATTATTTCTCGAAATATTGTGGAAAAATCGTTTTGTATAATATATCCCATCCTAATTCAATAGTTTCCAATACATCCGAGTCTTATTTAGAAAAAAAATTGTTTACAAATTCACGCGATATTTTACAATCTTACGGCGTTTGCCATTTTCTGGTGACATATACACATTTCTATGTAGATAAAAATACGCCTTGTTTCGTCCCTCAGTTAATGTGCTCCTACGTAAAAGTTAAGGTAATAAGAAAATGTGATGAATGGCAGTAAGTTACCTTCAGGTTTGGGCGAGTTGGCCAGTAGCCTGTCGAGGCGCGCCAGGAGCTTGCCGTTGCTGAGAGCAAGCGGCTCCAGCGCTAGACACGCTCGCGCGAGTGCCGCACCGGCCTCTGCGCCGCCTGCCGCTAGCTCGGAGACACTACTGCTCCATTTCTGTACCAAATACACATAAATTTACTGTAGATTATGGCACTTAGGGCCAGTTTCACCGGTTACGGATAAAGTGTCGGTTAGTTATCTGATGGATAACTAACCGACACTTAGGGCCAGTTTCACCGGTTACGGATAAAGTGTCGGTTAGCCTATTAGGAACTTATCTGGCAGATGAACTAAAACTTTTGGTTTCACAGGTGTCGGATAGCGATATCTGGCAGATTTATTAAGTATTTGAGTATTATAAAGTATTATAGTATTATAAGTGTCGGTTAGTTATCCATCAGATTACTAAGCGACACTTT
Source organism: Ceramica pisi (assembly GCA_963859965.1). Taxonomy (NCBI): domain Eukaryota; kingdom Metazoa; phylum Arthropoda; class Insecta; order Lepidoptera; family Noctuidae; genus Ceramica; species Ceramica pisi. The sequence continues at coordinate 6,455,010 of OY982530.1, forward strand.
ATCCGTAACCGGTGAAACTGGCCCTTATAATACTATAATACTTTTCAAATACTTAATAAATCTGCCAGATATCGCTATCCGACACCTGTGAAACCAAAAGTTTTAGTTCATCTGCCAGATAAGTTCCTAATAGGCTAACCAACACTTTATCCGTAACCGGTGAAACTGGCCCTTAGTGTTACAAATTCGAAATGATATTAATACTGTGCTAAAGTTGCTGAACGTTAACTATAAGGCAATCTACGTATGCATCTATCGATAGTTTTGATTGATAGATTCTTCCTGCGATTGACAATATGATTGTAGAATGATCGTCCAGGGGGCTAATCCACGTAATTTTATGACGCGCCGATTAAGTTTTAGTGAAGTTGCAGTTAAGTTTAACTTTGAGTGATAAACGGTATTCTTGTAATCTTTGAACTACGCGTAAACTGCGCTTGAACTGCGCGTCAACTACACGACAATCAAACTGTACCAAACTTTCTGACGGTGGAGAGAAAAAATATTACTCACTAAATAATCTAATAGAATCGATTAAATTTCAATGAATATGACGTTATTATAATATTAAAACTGAAAGCTGTCATTTTGGGACGTTAAACAAATAGTAGAATACCGATCATGTTGCGTTCCGAAGCACGCACCAAAGACGCGCAACAGTAGAATGCCGTTATTGCGCTCGTTTGACGCAAACTTGAAGCGAGTGTGTCTGACAGCGGTAGAGAATACGAAAAGCGTCGTTTTGATCGAAACTTAACTTCAACTGCACTGCAACAGCACTTAGTTACATTAATTAGCCTACAGATTCCCGTTCTGGGCAGCCAAACCCATCAGAGGTGTGGAACTGAACATCTGCAGCAGTAAATATTGTTTAACTAATAATAAATCACTAAAGTCAGTCGCATGTGTGACACACTTCTTTGCTGCCAGCTAAGGCTCATTAACTTTAAGGCAATCTACGTATGTATTTATCATTCGACAGTCTTCTCTCGGCGAGTAACAATATAAATGACCGTTCAGATACTCCCTGGGAATCCGCCATCTTCTGTAGTGCTGAACTGATATACAGCATAAACTATTGCTATGTAAATCATTGAATTGTAAATTCAGTTTTTATGTACTGACCGTATAAGTAAAACCTCCGCATAAATCATCACGAAAATATTGTCATTAAAAAAACTAAACTGAAACTGGTGACGGACTAATTAGATTTTTTCAGGACACAAGCCCATTCTAAATACAGTACAGTCTCACCAATCCGGCACTTCAATACCTCGTCACATCCAGCAATCGCATGGCATTTTGACCAAAAAACACTAAGTAAATATAATAATTTACTTACAACAGTAACAAGCTCCAAGTCTCTTTTGTAAGTTCTCTCCGTCATCAGCAGCTCCTTAGCTACAAAGTACGTGATGTCCATGTTTCTCTTCTTGGGAGCGTCGCTGACTTCCCGTAACGTGCCGAGAAGACCGGACGATATACTGACAAGAAAACATACAACATACTATGATTCATCTCGTTACAGATTAACTAAACTAATTTAGCATGTATGTACAGGGTTCACGTGAGTTGAGTAATAATTTACTATTTGATGCGTAATAAAGTCATCAGAATGCATGTGATAAGATAGATGTTTCTTTATACAACGTTGATTCATGCATCAGCCTTCATGTCGTACTAAACACGATTGTAAATAACTTCGAAGTAACTGTAATTTTTTTTCATTATAGCATTGTTCAACAATGAATTTTATGGCGACTAACACAAGACTTTCGCATCGTATTATCACGCTGCAATTTACTGGTAACATACTTTTGCATTACATGTTAAGCATAATTTCAGCCGTAAGACGTATACTAGATATAGGCATCCCGGCGCGTATCTCCACAACTCTTGGTCCTGTGTGCCTCGCATGCAGCATATTCCACGATGTCTACGGACCACATTGTGAGCGGCCGTCCAATGCTACGTCCTCCGGTACGCGATAATACTATTTACATTTTCATTATTCTCGCAGCAAACGTTTTAAAAAACGTTCATGACACGAATTCAATTTAAATGTTTTATTTTTTGTTTGTTGTACACCTACCACAGTGTAGTATTTTTAACCTAAATGTTGACTGGTAGAGAATGCCTTGTTGCATTAAGTCCGCCATGTACCACTATTGTGCATAAAGTTATGAATAATAAATAAATTGAGAATTGGAAGGAATGGAGGGAAGCCTTTGCCCAACAGTGGGACAGTACGGGCTAGTAATAATGATAAGCTGTTTATAAGACCAGCAGCACAGAGCCCACAATTCAAATTATATAAATATCATGTTTTCATTTATATTTACTACTAGCTGACCCGCGCAACTTCGTTTGCGTCACATTTTCCATTATTGCTCCGCTCCTATTTGTCTTAGCGTGATGATATATAGCCTATAACCTTCAAAATTTCGAAAATCGAAATTTCTGAAATCGGACCAGTAGTTCCTGAGATTACCCCCTACAAACAAACTTACAAACTTACAAACAAATGTTACCTCTTTATAATATTATTAGTATAGAAGTATAGATAATTACATTACCATAATGGGTACCACTAACCCTAAACGAATCGCACAAAAAACTCACAACCACTCGTTTCGAGATGGAATTGAATGATAGTGAATAGCTAATGCAGGAACGGGAAACTTAAGTAATAAATAAACTTACCTATTATTATTCCGTCTCGACAGCGTATCCCCCGCATCACTCTCTCCGCCGCTCAGCACATCCATACTGTTCACCGACTCGGAGACTATCGTCACTGCGGATAATAACACAGGTTTATCAATGAAGTAATCTAGTAGAATTGAGATAGCTAAGCTGATTATAGATAGGAAATATCGTATGGTGATGACTCAATTATCATGGTCGTCTTTCCGTCTGACATATGCTGATCATTGTGACTAGTGAGTTTCAAATATATTGAATGAGAATGTGTCCCACGAAATTTTGCCCAGAATTATCTGGGAAGCCTATTCTTAGATCATCATCTGCCTAGCCTTTTCCCCACGATATTGGGGTCGGCTTCCAGCTAAACCGGATTCAGCTGAATACCAGTGTTACCTTCAGGTTTGGGCGAGTTGGCTAATAGCCTGTCGAAGACTGCTCTTAGATATGAAGCTGAAAAGACCCTGCTACAATTTCCAACTACTTATTTATGTGAAGCAGGATTTTTGTACCTTGCTGTCTTAAAAAAGTTGTTGATTTAGCAAACCACGGACATTAAAAAAAGGGCCACGGTCTTCAGATATATTTATACTTTGGATCTCCAGCCATAGCTACATTTCCGTTGAACTCAGAGGGGAATATAACTGGTACTACCCCATTTGTACGCTTTTTTACATGTGTTCAGTTTTTTTTTCTGAAGTAAATGTTTAGAAATAGTTCATTGTTATCCTAGGTTTGAAAGCAACTTATTTACTCCCGAGACGGCGTTTGGCTAATATTTCGAGGGACTAAATAAGTCTTTCACCCGAGGTGAACACTGTGCTTTTGATTATGAAAAAATCCATACTTATCTGAATTTTGTGAACTCATCGTGTTAATACAAATCTGCGCTATATATTCAACTCCAAAAAAAAAACAAATGACGATCATATTACCGCTTTCCCACCTATTTTGTTTTTTTTTTTTTTTGATCTGACGGCTGTCAGTTGAAAACGATTCTCTCTAGGGTTAAAAGTAATACTTTCAACCCGCTCCTCAGGCAACTTCAGACCTACTTTCCGAGTATGAATAGTGAAAAGAATTATTGCACAAGCAAAGCGCTAGAAACAGTTCGTCGTAGGTTCTAACAAGCAAAATTTTGGTAGTTCCGATATTTTGATGCCGTGTGCTATAGAATCGGCAGACGCGATATTTGAATTTTAACTAAATAATTATGGTCCTAAACGTACCATATTATGCAGTTAATGAGTTGTGGAGGTCTGGTAGGCAGCCGCTCCACGTAAAATACTAGTATTCAGCTGAATCCGGTTTGACTGAAAGCCGACCCCAATATAGTTGGGAAAAGGCTAGGCAGATGATGATGAATTATGGTCCTGAAAATGCTGGCACTTCACACAAACTAAAGAAAAAGCTAATTTTTAAGAATATACATTAAACAGGGAACTTTTTTTTTTTTTCAAAAATAGTAATGCGTTTTAGTTATCATCAACATCGGGCCCAAAAATCGACACAGTTGGATTAAAAAACAAATATCAGTTATGGTTCAGGTAAGCTTTATTCATAAATTTTATAATAAATTTGTAAAAAATGAGAGCTTTCCTTTAGTTTGCGAAGATTTTGATTCTTATTAGGCTAAATTTTCAGATGATGTAACAAATACAGGGTGTTTTTATTTTCAAAATCAACCGGTTCGATTCCTGAGTAGTAAAAACAGTTTATCAAAAATCCAATGATGCAGTTTTAGTTTTCATCATAATTGGGCTCGAAACTCCTTTCAGTGTTTTTCGATATTCCTCTTAGTTTTGGATTTAGTAGAATTATGCAACCTCTACAGCCTCCTATAAAGTTGTTATATTTTGATTTACTTACATGGTGTCAGAACCGAAGCGAAGATATTAAAAAAAACTCACCATTAACGTTCCCATTGACCGTTCCAACAGTATCATTATTATTGTCGCTGTTCCTCTTGTTATCCACTACGTCATGCCCGTTGGTCAGCGGGCGCGCGACGAGCGGCGTGGACGCGAATATGGGCACGCCCGCTATACTGTGCTCCGTCACCGAAGGAGACATGCACAGACTTGCTGAGGAGACCGTGTTATCTTCCTCCTCGGGAGACGTTTCGTCTGTTGAGGAGAGATGAGGTGATGTTTATGTTTGGTGGGGCAGAATGGGAGATGGGCTAGAGTGGCCAAATTTATGAACGTAATACACATTCCTGTAACTAGCACAAAAGTATGCTAGTAGCTTGCAAGCCACCAATCAAAACGTTTTATGGCAAACAAGGTACTTGCACATTTTTTTGCGGTTAAAGAAGACCTTTGTATTTAGGGCTTTATTGAAATTAATGAAAGTGTTGTTACTTACAATAGTTTCACAAATTATTTCAAAAGCCCACATCTCATTCTGACAAATTTTAAATGGTAAAATATTATATTGAGAATACAACAAAAGTAAAAAACAAAATGTTGGCAATCTAAAAGAGTACATCAGATCATCACTAGTAATTTATTAATGTAAGATTATTTCGGATTTATGTTTGAAAAAGCTTTACTGTCATGTAAAAATTATAAACAAATTAAATCTAGCAAGTTAATTAAATCAAATAAAATCACCAACGACAATCTGAGTAAAAATCACAAGACAATACGTAAAATAATAAAGAGACAATAAAAATAAAATTGTGTTTTTCTTATAAATTAAAGAGAAAGCATGCAGGGAAAAGCCAATCTGTAAACAAAAGAAAATCCCTGAAAAAATAATAGAATGCAAAAAAAAAGGTAAGTGGTCCTGAAAGTGTTTAAAATGGAAATTAAATTATAATAACTGTAACAAAACAAAAGGTGTAAGGTATAAATAACTATTGAGCTTAGGCAAAGGTATTATACCGACAAGCCTATTCCTGTGAATATTACTTTAGAGCCCAAAAATCTTCACCGAAGCTCAATAATCAATATAAACACGATTACATCAATAAAAACTTACATGAAAAATCCTGGCAGCTTACAAAAAAAGGTACAGAACAAAAACGAACGAACATAATAGAAAAAACGCTTATGATTATTTTTATTTATTTATTGTTTAACTATCCCCGACGCGGCGGGGCAGTGCCGTGTATTGCGGGACACAGTACACTAACACTCACATATAAATTCAAAAAGGAAGTAACGTTTCAATAATCGAAACAATATTTAAATTACATGATTTAATGCGTCCGCTTTGGATGGTACTGTCAACGAGTGTAAAATGTTGACATATTGCAGTTTAAAGTGACCAACCAAGCTTTAGCATGTTAATTGATATCATTGCTTCTTCCAATTTTTTTGTTGACTATACACCTCTGGCTAACTTTCGGGGAATACAGGGTTGATTCTGCTGAGAATTAGCTTTAGAAATAAAATAGATACATTTATAAACATTCTTCTTCTTAGTGTGTCGATAACAATATAAATGAATAGCCCAGGATTCGGTTAAATTTTATAGCATTGAGAAATGAAAGGAAACTCGATCATCATATTTTATTACAACACTTTTTTCGGAAGGCATATTATGGAAAGTTGTTTTCTGAATTACCAGCCGTCGTGTAGTGTGCAATACATAGGGATACAAAACCCAGAGGCCAGAAGTTATATCACTACATATAATAAAACGAATTCCTCCTCCGCGTCTGTCTGTCTGTTTGCGATAAACTCAAAAACTATTGCACCAATAGGGAATATGCATGCGATTTTTTTATTTGCAAAATAAAATACTTATTAGCTCTAGTAAATAATCGTGAAATTATTTTTAAATACCTTCATCATTTATGAAGTTATAAAGCTTCAAAGACTACAGTTAGAAAGAGAAGTCCGATACGAACTGTGACGTCAAATTACACGATGACTATAAAGCTGCCATAGAAAACACCGTTTTCGCGAGAGGGACAGATATATTTGTTTAAAATAATAGTATCTCGTTCGTTTTTCGAGCAATTTAGATTCTAATTTCACTGTTATATTTTCGAATACTTTTAAATAAACTGTTCAGATCACAAATAATTTTTTCATGCATGTTCCCTATTATCATGCTGTTTTCACCAATGGATAGAGTGGTTCTCGAGGAAGGTTTTAGTATATAATTAGTCACGCGGACGAAGCCGCGGGCATCAGCTAGTGAATAATATATGAATCGATCAAGATAATACTACTATCAACTCCATTTTCGCTACCAGTTCCATTGGTCCACAGTACGCATCCGAAGCAGACGCTCAATCTTAAACAATTCAATGAAATCGTAACATTACAGTCTATTCGGATTGTACACTCTCAATCGAAAAGTCGAAATACTTATTTACTAAGATTTTTAATATCGTACCGTACAGTTATTGCGCTAACTAGAGAGGTCGGAGCCTCTTACACGCTAGTAGACTAAAATTGCTTCGCGCACACACGACAATCTTTTAATTCAATTATAATTGAACACTATTTAGCACAGGGTTTATAGGATAATATTCTGAATATACCGCTTCCCTGATATGCAAGCACTAAAATTGTAAGCTACATTTCTCTACAATATTCTCATCGTTAGTAATTTCAGTCATTGTTAAATTAACAAAAAACATTCAATAAATAAAAAATAATCGAACGTTACTCCCTATAACATTATTTTATACTTGCTTGCATATCAGAAAAGTATTGAAAAACATTATAAACACTGTAAAGGGTCCGATATAGCTAAAATTTTCATAAGTTTAGGATGAACTATTTGCAAATAATATAACACTTCCTATAAGACATTGGCTTACCCAATATATAACATAAGATATATTTTGTTTAAAACATCAGCAATATTTGTGATATAAACTATTTGACTACGAAAAAAAAAACAACTTGTTTTTGTACAGAGAGCCAATTCTACTAATTTTTAAACAACTTTTACATTCGCAAGTCAAACGCAAACTGTCAAAAAAGTTTGACAGTTTGCGATTGAGATGCGAAAGCGATGCGAATGTGAAAATTAGTAGACTTGGTACACTGGGCGTTGAACACAAGTCTGCTAGAATAAGGCGCTTGTGTTAGAGTTGCATGATTTCGGTTCCTCATCTGCAAGTCATATCATCATTCTTTCTTTTTCGAACAGCCTTACAATCTTCATAACAACTATATTTATCGTAAGTAATATTTAGCCGTAAATGCGATTTTATATCTTAAATTGTACAGTTTAAGATACAAAACAAGTATTTCAAAAACATGTTGCTTATGATAAGTTGTCGGTAAGAGCTCGCTATTTTAGCTTCACCTTATTTTAGTTAACTTGTGGTCAAACGATCTGTAGATTCATTACGCATGCAAACAATATCATCACTAGAACATTCAATACTGAACCAATCAGACATAAGTGTGTTATTATTATATTAAATTTTCAATATACTCCACTCATTATACAACTGACTTAACTATCTCTAAGTTCTCAAAAGAATCGTCTCACACCTACACAGACACACAATTCGTCTAGTTTTTCGATAATTTATTCCTATCTAAATATAAATCAACTGTTAAAGGGAATGTGAGTATCCTTTCATATATTTTTCGTAAATAGGGTATTATACCAAAAAAGTATAATTAGACCGTCAGATAGATTTCCAAATAATATTCAATCCGAGTTTTTTTCTTTTTCACGTAAGCAAAAAAATAATACGATACAGTGCGTTGAAAGCTCGTGTATTACTTACACTTTTTATTGGAAAATGACGTCACACGCCCCCACTTCTGATCTTTGATGAGTTTTATATTCGTAATTTTTTATTGAAATGATATAAAGCAAAAAATACTAGACAATATTATTTGGAAATCAACTTGACAGACTACTTAGATTTTTTTAGTTTGTTGCCCAATTATCTTGCTGTAGTATTAACTTAGCAAGCATTTTTAAGGTCGTATTTTTTAGTTCCGCAGCCGAAGCAGTATCGATAATAATTTGAATGTTGGATTGATAGTGCGAGTCTAAATGCCAAAAATACTGTCAAAGCATGCATAATTCGCGTTACTCTAATATGAAGTATTATTCCTTTAGTTTTACTTCTTACCGTTCGTTTTTATATGTGATGTTCTACATTCTAAAGTGAGTCTTAGGAATTCGAAGATTAAATATATATATTCCTTCATTTCCATCATGAAATTCCCTTGGTATGTTACAATAGAATTTAATTTCAAAATATATACGCGTCATACGATATCTTTAATGAAATAACTAATGTATAGTGCGATTTGTTTTTGTCGCGACAACAGCGATTTGTTTTTGTTGCGTTTAATGAAAAGTAAATTTTATCTACTGAAGAAATTTAATTTTCGTCGCAGTCATTAACTTCGATGATAGTTAATTTAACAGCGCTAACACACACGACACGTAACCTCATCTATTTCAACTATAACTTATTTGAGATTCGTAAAAATTCATTATTAAAAACGTTACAATAAATTATATTATAATAAAGTGTTGGAAAAAATTGAGCAGATTTGGCACGAATGCAGATCCCATGTTGTAATAACTAGTGTAGTGGACAAAATTAAATTAAGTTTAGACTATAAAACTAAGATTAATAAACAACGTGCTAAGTGCGTAAACAATACATTGATCGTTTGAGCAAAACGCCTAAAAAGAACAACACAGATCTTGGATCTCTCACCACTCAAAGTAAATCACAGCCTTTACAATAATACTATTTTCAGGATATTTTTTATCAACAAATATAACTTTTACAAAGGTTGAAAACACTAAAATATACGACTAGAAGAATTTGGCACTACAATATTATTCCTGTATTGCATTTCCTCGAAGCTTTAGCTCTAGGGTCTAAACAAACTATAACGTAACGAGTATAAGGACAGTTTTATATTCAAGTCATCGTTTTATTGATCAGTATTTCGTAAGACGTCATGAAAATGTATAATTTAGATCAATACACATATAACTACACCTAAATACTTAACAAGCTATAGGTATGAGTCCGCGTTCACACGATAGTCAAAAGGGTCGCGCTATCCGGGAATCGGCACTAGGTATCTCATTTAATTCATTATTTTGCTAAATATTTAAAGTGACAATGTAAATATTCAATAATGAGTACCCTAATATCAATATAACAATAATTGCATTAATTGGAATTTAAATTTCGAAACGCTAATCGGCCGGCACGCTCGCATACCGAATAGTGAACGTTCAGCCGAGGCGAGGGGTGACAACGACCAAACTAAAGATAATAATGAAATTGCACTGCAAACTACAAGTCTGTTTAATCGTTCTCGTCGTCGGAGCAAAGAGGCGGGGGCAGCGTGGACACGTCGAACTTCTGTTCAGGGCTGTCGCTAGAAGCTTGTGAGTCGACGTAGTGACTAGAGTAGAACCTCTCTACATTATTTAGACTGAAACGTTGGTCGAGATCTCGAGCGTAGTGTTCCTGATTGCCATCCCTATTCTCATCGAGATCATGTTCGTATTGTGGGTAACATTCCTGCGTCTGGAACATTACCACTTCTTCGTAATGTTCTGGGTAGGGGCTGCCTCTATACTCCTCATATTCATCTTTATCTTGTGGCAGCTCCGTATCAGAGTAAGCTACGGACTCCCCGCGCTCGAACAGGTAGCTACCTGACTTGGGCATTTTAGGAGCACGCTTTATAGTGTCAATCGGGTAAGCGTAGTCATCAGAGTCATCTCTGTCGCTTTGCTCTTCATAGAATTGTTGGTGCTGACCAGATGGCTCGCCTAGAGATGGGTCGTCAGCCTGACGGTACACAGTAGTAGACTTCGATTTCTTCAGGGAAGACTGGCGACTACTCTTATTTGAATACGAAACCCTAGGAGGACTGTCCTCTGAGACGTATGGAGGCTCCTGCGAATCAAGGTAAGGATGGCGCAAACGACCGAGTCTATCAAACCGCGGGAAACCCATTTCATCCTCATCGGCAGAAGAACCGAATCCTTGGAACTGCATTGGCGCTATATTGATCGGGAATTGTTGAGCTTCATAATTGGCACTTTTATACTTCTCGTATTCGTCTTGTCCTTCGTCTTCAGAATAGCTAGCTTCCTGAATATCGTAATGTTTAGAATCACCCTTCGACATTTCTGAGGAACCCGATTCTACTTCAGGGACATAGCTATCGGAGCATTCTGAGCTTTCCATACGACGTAGAGATTCTTCTACGGCCAAATATTTACCACCGAGCATGTCACTTTCTGAAGAATATTGGCTCTTAGTGGAATCTTCCTCTAACACATCTTGTATTCTCTCTTGTCTCTTGCGCGCACTTGTCACTTGTTTCTTACGCCTGAACGTCTTCATGCGCTCTCGTGGATCGCGAATAACATCCAGTGAACTATCAGTGTCATTGCCACTTGGGGGACTCTTCAGCGAAATATTGCGAACGAGAAGTGACTTCTTTACGGGCGCCTTAGAGGGTTGTATCGGAGGGGACTCTGAGCTCAGACTACTCGAGTAATACGGCGAGCATCGAGATAAAGGAGTCTTCCCTGACCTTTCAGCTGACCTCTTTTCCGAAAGTTCCCTGTGCACGGAAGGAATTTCAGGGACTGCAATGATGGGCAAATCGGAGGAAGCGAGATAATGCTCGTGGAAGGACCAGCTTTTGGGCTTGCTGCGATACTGCTGATTAGTTTTATATTCCTTTATTTGATTCTTCGACAGTGTCTTATCATCGTAACTAGCATGTTTAGCCAACGGCTTGTAATCGGACCTTATGAATTTGCTACTACCAGGTCCTTCTTCACGCATTATGTTAGAGAATTCTTGGCTCTGATAGCGTTCACTATGTTTTTCTTCTTGACTGTAAAGCTGAGAAGGCATGTCAATATCTAGCTCTGGTTGTTCACTCACAAAATAAGGTTTGAAACCACTATCTTCGCTCTGGCATCGCATGGTTGGCTTTGAGTATCTGTGTGTTTGTTCCTCGTAGCTCAAACTTTTTGGTGGCACCTTTGGGTAGCGTTCATGGGTTTCATCTTGTGGCGGGAAACCTTCTCTTTGGTCAAAACGTAACACCCCATTCGCGTGTTTTTGTAAGCTACTCAAAGAGCTGGAGCTAGATTTATCTGATTTATCACTGCAACTTATAGACGACGAAACTTCTGTTTTGACAGTGAATGACGTAGTCAATCTTAGTAATGGTTGGTCAGTTTCTGTTGTTGCAGTAATAGTGTTTGAGGAACAAGGTTTTTCATCGTCTTGTTTGTCTCTAACTATAGTGTCATCGGATTTCGTGTTATCTGCGTCTGCTTGGTCGTCTCGAGCTGTGGCTACGAGGGTATGACTGGTGCTAGCAGACCAATCTGATATAGACTGAGCTAGAGTTAGAGTACTATCGCTTTTAGTACCAGAACTACTGTCCATTCCTTTTCTTGAAATTGTGGTATCGGAACTACATAATTTATCGTACTTTATGATCTCGGAGCTCTTATCGAGGCTGCTGCTTTTCGAACTCATTTCTGCTTGAGAACCAAGTTTAAGTTTTTGTTCACTTTTCTTACCGTGCGAAGATGAATACACCTTCGAAGCTTTATCAGACTTGTCACTCTTAGGCACTGAAACAGCTGATATGCTTTCAGATGCTGATAGATTTGCGTACTGGCGAACTGTATTCGTACCGGTTGACCATTCAGAAATACTGAGACAGATGGACGTGTCTTCTGAATGCGAGCTGTGTGTGCATTTCTTTTGGGGTAGCCCGATTTTGACCGTACCGTCCAGATCAGTGCCAAAAGAACTCGTCTCCTCCTCTGAATGGCTACTGTGACTGCATCTTTTACAAGTACCAGCACTTCCTGTACTTAATTTAGTTACTGCGCGAACCGTGTCTTCGGCATTCGTCTGTGACAGCAAATCATCTATTGAGGTATCAGAATTATTGGAACCGAATGAATACTTCTGCGTGCCAAGCTGCGAGAAGCCTTTATCAAAATCTGGGGAGAGAGACTTGCTATCTCCACCGAAAACGTCGTCAGCGTACAAGTGATCATCCTCGTATATGGGACTGTGGTTGGTAGGAGACTTTTGGGGCTGACTTATAATAACTTTGTCTTCCAAATTGCTTTTGATGTTAAACGATTTATGTTCTGAACGTGAACAACAGGACCCTACATCACCCATAAGACAAGTAGCCTTAGAAATCGTTCCGCTGAGGCACGATTTGTCGTAATTAGGTACAACGCTTTTGTGGCAAGTGTATTCGTCTTGTTTCTCCAAAGGTTCTACCATGTACCCCGATTGATCATAAGGAATGACTTTGCCTTTTTTCGGGGAAGTATCTTCGCTTAGTTCCGCAGACTTCTCCGATTTGGATTCCGGTATATCTTTTTCCAAATCATCGTCATTATTTAGTGTGTCACTATCGTCATCTGATCCCGCTAAATGGTCCTTTGAACTCTCCGATTGTAAAGTCACTTTTGTGGGTATTTCTGGTTCGTTGCTCATGTAGTAAATGTGGACTTTTTCTATGATTGGCGTCTCTAGTAAGCTTGATGGGAGTGATGGCCATTGGTCGAAATCACTCGACTCCTTCCTCCCAATTTCATCTAAATTAGCGGGCCTACTAGCTGCTTGTGGCGGTAACTCCGGTAGCGGCCAATCATCGGACTCTTGGCTTTCACTAGCAGAAGAAGCTTTCGATGCTGGCATAGGTGCAAGAGCACCTGCCTTGCCAGGACTACCATTCCTCTTAGAATCCAAAGCATCAAACGCTCGACTAGCTTTCTCAACATCTCGTTTTGATTCGTACATTTCGCTTATTTTAGTTTGATCGATGGGTATGTCGGGCATTTCTGCTGAAGTGCGTCTATCAGCGTCTGATATGTACGCGACGTTGGCGTTGCTAGGCGGATCAGAACTAAGACTAGCTTGGTGATCACTGGAATTTAGCGACTCCTCATTAATACTCTCTGATCGCGAACAAGCCTTAGTAGAATCTTCATCAGCGCTGGTTTTTTCACTCGCTGTACTACGTTCCGATATACGTGATAAAGTGCGGCCGAACGTTTGACCGTAGCCTATAACAACATCCGAAGTACCACCACTAGATGACGTAGCTGGGTACAAGAAGTTAACCGGAAAATCGTTCAGATCATCTGTAAAGTCGGCATCAGTCGAATCTTTAGACGTGTTAGCAGACAAAGGAGGATTTTTAGAAAAGGTTTGGAAGTCATCTAGCAACCTTTGGTTGTTGTACTCAAATACTTCTTTGTTGATGGCTAAATTTTCGTATCCTTCATGGTCCTGTGGTATCCAAGCTTCTTCAATACTCGTGCTATTTTCGCTACCCGAAGCACCAAAGAACGGTCTCCATGTTGGTTTCAACTCTTCACCGCGGCGGTAAGCTTCACCAAGGGAACCAGAGGTCGATTCTGTTGTTTCAAATGACCCTCGTGATTCTACGCTAAGGGAACCTCGAGAATCCATACTAGATTTGGACGAGCTTTTCTGGTCGTCTAGGAGACGTCCCTTTCTTCTAGACGAGGAATCATCAACACTAAGGGACCCTTTCGAAGGAGTAGTCGTGGTCGTTGTATCCACACTTGATTTAGATGAACTCTTTTGATCATGATCTTTGAGGGCCCTCTTCTTCATGATATCACCCCTTTCAAATGAAGACGTTATAACATTGCCGTCGTCATCAAAATCAATAGTAGTATTCTGGTCTTCTTGGGATATGGTAATAGCGATTTTAGTTTTTTTAACAGTATTTTTCAGTTCTTTTGCTGCATCAGAAGCTTTGGAGGCAGCTGATTGACTGGATTCAGATTCCTCTACGACAGCCTTTCCTATTTTTTCAAGGCCGCTTTTTTTGACACTTGGCCGTGACAGCTGTTCAACTGTCCTATCAATACTCTCTGAGCTGGAATCGGAATCAGTGGGAGCTTTCTGAGAGTCCACTTGACCCTGTTTTTCTAAAGTCGGAGTAGGCGACTTCCTAGTGCCGTACTTTGATGGACTCCTAGGACTTTCAATACGAGTAATTTCTGGTATAGGAGAAGGCGATTTCGAATTCGATTTCGAATGGTCACTAGATAGTGTATGTTGAGACAGTAAGTGCTCTTCTCCATATTCCATCGCCTGTTTCAATTCTTCCAAGCATTCGCGGTCCTTTTTGTTGAGCTTTTCGATATCTTGCGAAATACCAAGAGGCCTAGCGATGGAACAACTCACACTAGACTCGTCGTCAATGGAGCTGCCTTTTATGTGACTAGATGGACTGACATCTTTCTCGATGCTGGTCCAAGAGGTAGACTCGGAGCTACGAGAACGTTCTGCACTGAGCTTCAACAGTTCACTACGTCTTGACTTGGCCGTCAATAACGTTCTCTGATCCGGTTTTTGTTCAGTAGGAGATTTATCGCTGCCAGAACTACCCGTGTGTTCTCCTTCAGATTTATTAGACTTTGACGTACTGGAATCAATAAAAGGTATACTCTCGATCGTGGGACTGTTTTCTTGAGGTGGTGTTACAATTATCTTATTTTTATTCTTCCATTTAGACATGGACAAGTCAATCGTCTTTGGAGGTTCTCGAGAAACCTTTGAACCACGTTCAGTTTCACTATCTGACATAATTTGTGATATAGATTCTTGTTTCAAGAACTCCATCAAGCTTGCTGATGATTCGTCGAATGTTCCTTGAGGATCCAAGGTTCTCCTACCGCGAGTTTTGCTGCTAGCATCAGAAAGCGGTAGCTCAGTGTCTAATGTAGTCTCTTCGTAATCTACAGTAACCCATGAGCCAGAATCGTCACTCATACCACGAGGCATTTTTGGTTTCTTCTGTTCTTGGTCTGAGGAACTGTCAGCATCAATGTATGGTAAAGATAATCCAAGCATGTTACTTTCATCAGACACTTTTAAGTCACTAACTTCAGTCAAAGATTCTTCCTCGCTAGTCAAACGAGCGACTTCTGCTTTGCGTTCAGCAACCACCAATGAGTGAATGTCCTGATTACTCTTACTTTCCTGAAGTTCTGTCTGTCGTTGCTTGTTGTAGATATCCATTTTTCGACGTTCCATAATAACTGTTTGAGTGTCATTTTCGATGATTGTGTGTTGAGAGCTGGTCATCCATTCCATTGATGAATCATCTTCAGTTTTATCTTTATAACTGTTTGAAGGCGATACCTCCTTTGTGTCTTTTACTTCGTCTTTAGGTAATATTTCTGGTTCTTCAACAACGGTTGGATGAACATCTACTTTGACGACTTCTTGTTTGAAATGCTTTTCATTTTCAGGCAGCATTGACGCGGGTGTAACATAATTGCGGTCCAAACTCTTCGATTTTGCTTTGGAATCCAAATGGATATCTGCCTTTCTGTCCAAGCTCTTAGATTTAGCCCCGGGACTTATTTTCTGGTAAACAACTTTACCTTCGATTTGCTGTTTCATCTCTTGCTTTTTAGATAACGTTTTGGGTGATTTCTGTAAAGCGGCCAAATCATCAAACTTGTCTTCTAACGATGGACTGGATTTATCATCCATACTCTTATTCATTTTGTTGGGTGTTTTCGGTGTCTTTTGGTCCTCAAAGCTCCTACTGATTTTCCCAGTAAGCTTATTATCAAGTTTCTTTGGAGATTTTGCAATAAATACGTGATCTTCCGCTTTGCTATTTATCTTAGTCTCAATGATGATCTTGTCTCCTTCAGTTTTAACGACTATTTTATCTTCAGGCGGCGGGAATGGCGGCATGCTGTCTTTCACTGGGCTAATCAATGTTTTAGTTTGCTTCAAAGCAGCTTCAAACAGCATCTGCTGTTTCTCTTTACGTTTAGCGATTTCTGTATCGCTCTCTTCCTGAGATTTAGTTCGCTCCTTGCTACTGCCGCGCCGCACGTCCATCTTCTCCAACGACTTAGATTTTTCTTTAGCAATTTTCTTAGCTGTTTGTTCTAGTTCTTGACTCTTGGCTCTGGCCATATCGAGAGGAGGTACAGTCAAGAAATCTGGACGTTCTTTCAAAGACGACGGCAAAGACTTTTGAGTTTGCAACGCTTTTACTTTAGTAGCGTTGGTGTCTAGAGAACCACCTTTGTTGAGTTTGCTGCTTATCTTTTGTTTCTCATCAGGTTTTGGTTTTAGAGTTAACTTCTTCTTTTCTTTGCGTTTGATTCTCTCTATGTCCGGCACTATCTGATCTTCACTCAGGTCCGACAACTTACGAATGCTGCCTCTAGGCGAGTTCAATGAAGACGTAGGTGACCGTGATGGCGACTTTGAAATTGGTGAACGAGATAGTGGTGACCTGCTTAATGGTGATCGAGCCGCTTGAGACTTCAGCTTAGTCAAATCATACCTGCGCTTGAATGATCGCGGACGACACTGTTTAACTAAATCATTTAACAACTGCAACTCTTCGTTGTCTATAACAACGGACTTCATATCTTCGAGATCTGGATGTTCTTCCTCAACTTCGTCTATTTTGTCAATAGTATCTTTCTTTGCTGGTGCTTTCCCTTTTTCGTCAATCAAAGTTTTCTCTTCCAGAATTTCACCTTCTTCATTGATATCTTCAACCGTATCGTCTTTTGACGAGAAAGCATTCATAGGTGGGAGTCTATGTAACTGTATTACAGGCGTGTCCAAGCTTTTAGCTCTGCGGCTAGCTGTTGGGGAATCTTGCGTTGCTTTCTGACGTTGTAAAGAAAATACGGACCCTTCAGAAAGGTTCAATCTAGCATGAGCAAACAGTATTGGTGTCCCACCCGGTTTACGCAACATTGGCGAAATCAGCTCATCCCTTAAACTTTTCTTCACACCGAGTGTTGCAGTTTCCTTCTTCTCATCTTTAGCGTCAACTTTTTCATCAAATGACGGAACACCTGTCACTTTCTGTATTTCCATGTCGGCTAAGTGTTCGTCGTCAGATTTGAGAAACTCAGTACTTTCTAGTATTGGCGAGGGAATATTTTCGTTGTATTCCCAAGGCGAGCTTTCTTTACTGGATTGTTTTGTCTCAGTGAATTTTATAGCGACGTCATCTTCTGAACTAGGAATCGAGATAGAACGTTCAGATATGCGGCGTAACTCTGTAGCGTTACCAGTAATGCTGTCAAGTACTTGAGGGTTGTATTTAGCTTCTAATTCAGCCAGTTTCCTACACTGTGGCGGAGAGCCCTCGATTTCTGTGGAACTCATAGTCTGTCCTCTGTGCCAAGCACCTGAGGTAATCTTATCATATTCCAATTGCAGGATAGGTTCCAAGTCTTTGCGAGACTGTGGTGGTGAAAACTCCAGTTTCGGTGCAGCTTCAGTAGTACCGAAAACATCGTCAGAATCAACACTTTCATCGTCAGAAGAGAATGAAGTAATCCTGATCTTGTTATTACTCTTACCTTTAATTTTGCTTCCCGGGCCTTTCTTACCGGTACCTCTACCCTTTTGGCCTCTTTTCGGGGGCAGCTTTTCAGACTTCGATTTGATGTCAGCTCTCAATTTCTCCGCAGCAGTCAAAGGCTTTGGTTCTTTGCAAATAGGCGGTTGTTGCACATTACGACCGTTGATAGTAAACTTTATATCACATGGGTATAAAGGCTCCTGCCTGATACTGTCTGTTTTAGAGCTTGTAGCAGAATCACTTTCTATTTGACTCAGTTTGTTATTTAGTGTCTCTAGTAGAACAGGATCTAAGTTTTTAGTAATATCTCTCTTAGGACTCGGTATATGTTGTAGTTGACCGCTTTTGTCGACTTCCAAAGTCACTGGGTCTACTTTAGACAAATCAATGTTTTGTGTGAACAAAAAGTCGCGATTCTCAACTTCCAAGAACTTCGAAGTATGTTCAACTTGGATACTGTTTCGTGGCGATTTAGGAGACTTGGGTGATTTCGGTGATTTTGGCGACTTTGGTGATTTCGGAGACTTAGGTGACTTAGGTGATTTCGGCGATTTGGGCGAACGTGGCGACTTTGGATGGTCATGGTACTTGCATCTAGGATGAGCACTGACCACGTGACGCCCATTTTGCGGAGGAAGCATCACTATATCCGGAGGCTGTCGTTGATCATCATGAGGAGATGGAGCAGTTCCATTCATTACATGACGCTTATGTAACACATAAGGAATATCATAACCATCATCGACTACTTTCTTATTATCTTTGAAGCCAGCTTTGAACGCGTCGAACTCTTTGAAATAATTCTTGGGCAAGTCAAATTGAGGTCGTATATGATCGGGCATCCTTGAAGGCAGTTCGAAATGAGAACGTTTCGTCGCGATTGGCGGAGCACTGGGTATTTGTCGGAAGATGTAATCCTCATCACTGGATTCCGCTGGTGTTAGATCAATAGATTTCTGGTGCATTAAGACATGTCTGCGAGAATTAACGCTGCTGAAGCGAGGTCTATTAGCCAAGCTGTTTGGATCACTCTTGGTTCGTTCCACAGTCGGATGAGTGTAAGGAACTGTGGTATCAGCCAAGCGGCTGCTTGAACTAGTCTCAAGGATCAACTTAGGATTGTATTCGTCAAAGTGAGTCTTAGCCATTAGTTCCTCTTTCAAATTCTCTTTTCGAACGATGTGAGTATGGACCTTTCCGCGTTTGTCGAATTCTGACTGGAGGATTGAAGCCGTCCCAGACTGGATAGCAGCTTGCTTAGCTTTGTTCTTGGCATACTCAATGCTGTCCATTGCTGGTAAGACTCTTACGTTGACATCAGACTCATTCGACGACTCTTTCACGAGAAGCGATTGGGCATTCTCTTTGCTGATAGATCGAGTTAATGATTCTATCTTCTCTTTATCGAAGCTGAATACAGTATCTGAAGATCTACGGCGCTGGTAGCTATGTATTTTCGCAGCCCTAGTACCATCGATTTCGGTATCGAGACCGACTATCTTTTCCGGCCAAATGTGTGTGGTTGCAGGGTGAATATCTTCCTCCTCAGTCGATAACTCGTCTGATTTCTTCGGAGGACTCGAATCTGATTCGAACTGACCAGAATATTGATCCAATTCCACATTCTGCAGGCTCGCAGAATGCAACGGACTAGGCTCCTTGACATGCTTGCTGTTGCTAGGGAAAGTCGAATACGGAGTAGATAGATAATAATTGGGAGAATTTGCCAAATTAGCGATTAAGTCTTCGTGTGACTTGTCGAACAAAGATTTCTCCCGGTACTCCGGCTGTTCCATGCTTATGAAAGTGGCTTGAGTGTCAAAGAAATCTTTGGTCGAGTCCGGACTAGACGAAGGTGAAATAGGTTCGAACGGGTCTATGTAAGCATTTTGGATACTAGTGATACTACGTCGCCTCATACTAATTTCGTCAGGCTCATACAAATTCTTTTTGCAATCGTAATAATCAGATTTCGAGTCCTGACTAGAAGTTCGCGAGCCGGACCTATCGGAGCTTTTGCTTTTGAGAGTCTCGCGGGACTTCTTACTGTCCGTATGATAAACGCTATCCCGCGACTTTTTGCTAGATTCGGCGCTACTTTTGGATATTTTAGAATCATAAATGTCACTCTTCGACTCTTGGCTAGACGTTCGCGAGCCGAGTGCCCGTTTGATTTCCTTGTAGAAGTTACCATCAGAGCGCACTGAGAGTTTCTCGCGAGGGAGGACGCGCGGGTCATCGACCAGGAAGGGGTCGAGCGGGATGTCGTTGTTGCTGCGGTACAGGCACGCGGGCTCGTCCGCCGCCACCTCGTGGTCGTCGCTCTCCGACAGGTGCGACAGCGAGCGGTCGTCGTCCGAGGGCAGGTCGTTACCTGAGTCCAGCGAGCACGAGCGCGTGCGCGCGGCGCTGCGCAGTCCGCGCGGGGCCACGCGCGCGTAGCGACGCGTCTCCGACTCGTCGTCGGAGCGCTCGATCACCTCGTAACTATCGTGCGACAGGTCGTCCTGCGAGCCCGTGCGCGCGAACGACGGCAGGTCGAGGCGCGCCTCGCCGATGGCACCTGGAAACGAAGACGAATAGGCGCGGCCCAGCAACATGCCGGCGGCCTCCACGCCACCGCGCTCGCCGAACACGAAGGCGCGCGTGCGGGCCTCGTCGTAGCGCGTGACGGGCGAGTCCAGGCGCGCCAGCGTGTCCAGGTCGGCCAGCAGCGAGCGCGCGTCGCGGCGCCGCTTGGCGCGCCCGGCCTCGTCGAAGCTGTAGTCGCGCAGGTTGCGGCACGACGCGCTGCGGCGCCACGTGATGCGCGCGCGCCCCGCCTCGGGCTCGTCTTCGTCGTCGTCCTCGTCCACGCGCAGCGAGCCGCCCGAGCGGCTGGAGCGCGTGGACGGGCACGCGGAGTAGATGTTGCTCTGCGACAGCTCGTACTCGAGCCGCTCGGAAGACTTTTTAAAACTCGAGGAATGTTTCGCCAGCACGAAGTCCGGGTAACCGCTAGAGCACGGCTCGGCGACGGGGTGCTGCGGGACGGGGCGCGGGGGCGAGCGGCGCGAGGGGGGCGAGGGGGGCGAGGCGGGGGTCTGACCTGGGCGCGCACGCGGCGGCGGAGTGGGCGCGCGGCCGAGCCCACGCACACGCGCCAAACTCGCCTGGCTCCATGTACTCTCCGGAGAAGCCTGCGCCACATACATGCCGTTACGTTTTGACTTCACAAGCGAACAATATCATAATACGGTCATCAAAGAATATACGCACCAATGGTGTCGTCGTCCGATGAGGCAGAGGCGAATCCTCCGTAGGATGATGATTGACCTCGGCATGGGTCACTAGATCGGGAGCCTGGGGAACAATGTGCTACATATTCAGCAAAAATTAGACATTGTAATTTGACGGGTTACGTACAAATGGATCCCCGTGCCGTAAGTGCGTTACGGAAAGTGTGCGAAATGACTGGATTTGTGCATAAACATTTTGCATTTGAAACCCTGCACCCACAAAGATATTCCATAAAAGGTAGAAATTATAAACTACAAAAAAAAAAAAAACAATGGAATTAACTTTATGAAATTTAGTTTTATTTGTATATCAAAATCGAGTGAGCATAAAACAGTAAAATATGGCAAATTAAATAAGTGTCTTTGTCTTCTATTAGGAACTCACTTCATTAAAAAAAAACACTCTTTACTTTCTTAAAATCACCGCTTTTTTATGCTCTCTCAATTCACTGTTACGTAAGAGTTGTAGGACGTAGGTAGTAAAACTATGCTCGGACAAATGATATACACCGTGTTCAAGACGACATACATAAACTTCGACCGGATGTTCAGAATATGTAGATAAGCATTTTTAACAGACTTCCCAAAAAGGAGGAGGTTCTCAATTCGGTTGTATGTTTTTTTTTATGTTTGTTACCTCATAACTCCGACAATTATGAACCGATTTGAAAAATTCTTTGGTCCCATTTAAATTTTATCAAAATCGGTTACGAACTTTGGATTTTAAATTGAAATAGCTTGATTTCGTCTACTTGGATGATGGTTTTATGTCATCCAAGTAATCGAAATTGCGTATTTTGCTTTTCTGCGATTTTGCAGTGGTGTTGTTAGGTGTGGGGTACCACTAAAAAGTGAAAAATAAAAAAAAATCGAAGGGTGTTTCGTCTACTTGGATGATGGTTTTATGTCATCCAAGTAATCGAAATTGCGTATTTTGCTTTTCTGCGATTTTGCAGTGGTGTTGTTAGGTGTGGGGTACCACTAAAAAGTGAAAAATATAAAAAAATCGAAGGGTGGGAGCATCGGGAGTCGGTGTTTTTGTTAGTTTCTTCGTATTTTGACACCGACTTCCGAAATTAAAGTAATTTTTTACTTTGTCGTGTTTTTTTTTTTGAAGTCGGTTGTATTTTTTTGGAAAAAGTTTTTCAGTATGGACACATTAATCAATTGTGATTTATTGTTATTGTAAATTTTCATACAAACTAAATTCTTTGAGGTAAATCACCCGACATGCATGCCTAACGAAAAATAATGAAATTCAAATAGCATTTGATAGATTTTTCATTTTGATTGTACCTGTATAAGACCCTTTCATGCTGCACAGCTCATTTAAGTGAAATTACAAATATCTTTGTAACGAAGTCTTTTTAAGTACCTACTACTTCCGATGTAGGATTTGGTTTGCTAGTTTGTGTATACCGTCCGGAACACGGTATATAAATAAAATATGTGAAGTCAAATAATTGTGTGTTACGAGTAGAGAATTAAGACTCAAGACTTCACCAACCATGCCCGTTTCGTCTATTTTGGTTACACAATAACATTTTGTATCATCAGTATCTTATCATAGGTCATCTTAATAGGTCATTTTATTTTTTAGGTTATTTGGAATCTAACTTAGAGGTTTAGGACTAACGGATTTAATATTTATCATGGAGTCTAATTTATAAAAATCCACCGATTATGGTATCGACTGTTTTATAAGAAAATTCAACCTTAAAACATGATTCCTTTTTGTCAATAATTTTTCGTAACCAAAATGGACAAGATGACAAACGTGATATGATATAATTATGAACAAAGCAGGTTAGAAATGAACCAGCAAACATTTAGAAACATTTAAGTAAGATAATACGCCAACTGATACTGGGCCCTTACGATTTGATTGCTGTACAGTTTTGCAAGCTGAAAGAAACAAATACAAATCTATGTGAAGTAAAATAAAAAGCTTCAGAAAATCCTAAAGTACATAATTATAAGTCTGTTATTAGCTTATTCCAGGCATATTCTGGTGTTATAAAATATGTAGAAAGCGGATAAAACATAAAAACAGTGTTTTAAAATTCTCCTGTGGACAGAGTAATTTTTGTGGAAGAATTTTCAGCAAGATTCATATGCAAGTATTTTGGAGCCAGGTCCGTTCATGTCCTGGGCACGGCCCGGATATGTGGACCTTGAATCGTATGATCAAACCTCTGCCCGCTCGAGGCGGCCTTACGAGTCAGCTCAATAGGGCAGTACCCAGCTACTTGTCTTTTTTCTTTTCTTGGGAACTTTAAGAGTGTATTTCTCGAGTGTTACCTTGTCTCTCGTGGTGGCATAGGCGGTAGCTACGAGCGGTGGGCGAGTCGCGGCCGCCGGACTGCGCGCCCGCGCCGCTGCCGCGCGCGCCTCCTCCGCACTGTAGCCCTTCATCATCAGAGAAGCCTCCAGGTAGTGAGGTTGCTTGTCCCACTCCAGGGAAATCGCTGTAGGACACACCGACACTCAGTTACGTGGCTTGTTAGAGGGGGACAGAAACACGAGACGAACGATTTGGAAGGGTGGGAGATACATCGATGGCAGAAAAAAAATCATAAAAAAGCACTAAAAAGTCGAAACTGAGTTTAAAGCCCACTTTCGAGTACAAACCACTAAATGTATTAAACGCTAAACGGATTTAAATTTCGTTCGAAAAACATTTGAAGATGACAGTTTCATTTAAATACATTTAGCGTTAATTACGACTAACGATTTGTGATGCAACTGGGATTGAAAGCGACTTCGGATACAGATTATAACAAAAATCGGGAACACTAAAAAGACGTGACGCCAACCAGCCATGTTACGCAATACTTCGGGCGTGTTCGTGTATGTTCGTGTGAGTTCGTACGTACCGTCGGAGCCGGGCGGCAGCGGCAGCAGCGGGTGCGCGGAGAGGCTCTGGCCGAGCGGCGCGGGCGCGGGCGCCACGTTGCCGCGCGAGCCGCCCACGGAGCGCGACGCGCGGAACGAGCCCGACCTGCCGACAGTCGGGCAGAGGATGGTGACGACTGACACCAGCTTTTGGTTTCGCACTGTACCCGAGTGTGTGGCCGCCCTTATCACAGATCACATACGACGCGGAAATATCTGTGCACTGATAGTTATACCCTACCTCGTTCACATAAAGTAACTATCTGAAGCTACTACGGCACGCGCACAGATATTTCCTCAACACATGTACTCGACTTCCTATATTCTTAATCTGGTGCACGGGAAAGGTTTTCAATATTGTCAAAATCCACTCAATGTAAGGTCCAGGGCGGGGAATAAACGGTAAAAGACGACGAATGGTGTAGATTCAATAGGCATCTCACGAACCCACAGTATGACCTGGACACCTCGGTACTTTATGACGTCATAACCAATGTGCCCAGTAAACCCCGTAAAAAATTGCGTTGCGCATGAGTGCGTGTGCCGGTCACGGTATGTAGGAAGTCGAGCACCTGTTTTGTATGTAATCTGTGCCCTTACGATACGCGTCGCGCCGCGACAGGCCTGCGGTCCTCGTGCGTCAAGCAAGCGTGACCAACTAAGTCCTAGTGTCCTGCGAGCTAGAGAACCCGTGAAAACAGTGAATATTTTGAGACGGAAAGAGTTTTTCCGCGACGTTAAGTTCAGAGCGCAGACCCATCATAGACAAACCCTACGTGATACGACAACACCATCCTCCGACCGATTGTCAGTGCCGTCGCAACGCAACGCACTCGCCACTACACCGCACTCGTTTAGAAGAAGCGGAAATTTCAACGGATACAGCGCATGCTCGAGTATATGCTATGCTCTGCCCACGATGTGAACGAGCGCACGACAGATTGCACGATGCGTACAAAATTAAGTTTGAAAATGTATTATTCGTTGTGTGAAGGAAAAGTTACTTGGGTTTATAGTGGATTATTCTTAAACCATTGAAATTGTATTTTGTATCATTTACAATAAAAAATCGGTTGCTTCGTGCAAAATGTCAAAGACCCATATATTTTTGCACGTCCTGACCAATAACAATATCATGAGTAAAATAAATAATAGATAAAAACGTAAATAAAATAAATAAACCCAAATAACTTTTCCAACAAACACCCAAAACATTTCCAAATTTAAATTTCGCACAGATCTTGCAAAACGTCATGCGATACATTCTTTCGTGACCAGAGAGTAATCACCATCGATTAATACAAAACTATCGAAGCCTCACGCTAACCAATCGTTATATTCGAGGGACAGTTGTATACAACATGCATCTGTTCGTAATATCGCTTCGTTCGTCAAACAAACGCCCACAAGACAAAACCAAAAGCTAGTGTCTCCCAGCCCATGCTAACCACTCACCTTGAGGACACACTTAGGCTAGTATAAACTTATGTTATTCCCGTACATCCTAACTAGACCTCGGTTTGTTTTGTACAAACTATAGTACATCTATAAGCGTTGTCTAGCTACGCCTAGCGGTAGTTATAAATAAGTTACAGTAAGAAACTATAGCGGCTTAAGCTGATTATATATTATTTTTTATGCATGCGTTATTGAGTTTGACACGAGATGAAATTGACTGTTTTCACTCCGTCCTAATACAAAGCGATCATCGCGCAAATACGCGATTTATGCGACGATAAATGTTCGCCAAAACCGAGAGCGTCGTCGAGTCAGAAGACGCCTGTCGGTTTCCCGAACAAATCATTGATCGCTCATTCAGATAATCACTTTGTATTGGGACGTCGCTTTATCGACCGTCAAGTCTTTTGTCGGAGTAGACTTTTAAACTCTGAATTAAAAAACACCCTCCAAAATGAGAACCTCCTACTTTTTTGGAAGTTGGTTAAAAATGGTATTGTATGTCTACGCACATAAGTCTGTGCAGTCATTTTTGTTCAGGGTTCAAAGTCTGTGCGGGCTAAAATCGGTATCGTGTGGAGCCAATATTAGGGCCAAGACAAAGCGATATTGGACCAGCGATAACCACATACCAAAATGTAAGGTATTGATCACGTGACATTTCGGTAGCGCGTGTCAATCCCATACATTTTGGACTTGGTGATAATAGTTACCGCTGATGGAGTGTAACTTTGTCTATACTAGAAAGATTTAGGTAATTAAATAAAGTTAAACAATCTTGATGGGTCTTTTTAATTTAAAAATGCAACTGAAAACCAATGTAAATCTAAAAATTATTATTACCAAATTCATTGAACCATTAGTTAAAGTAGTAGATTATTTGTTCCATATATGTCACATCGAAATTGTTTACCGTTATATGACTACCTTTCTAGTATAAAACCAGTCAGTTTTATCTCGCGCCAATTGAAGTTCTACTTATATCTGCCATAATAGCTAAGCTTATATATAGTGACATGTTGAGTGTGTACGTACCTCTGGAATGTTTGTCGTTTCACGTAGTTGTCTCGTACATACTCCACAATTTGTTTCTGGGTTTTACCGCTATACCTATAAAAATAGTAAAATAATTTATTTTTACTTTATGTAATGTTGAGTATTAATTATTTTAATTTAAGATATTGGATAGCCAGAGTTAATGAATTGCACATGATTGTCGAGTACACAGCAGCTATAGTAGACGGCACGAGTCGTGAGCACAGATGAATGCAGCAGGGTGGTCTCACAAATGTACGGTGGGCGAACGAAACTTGCAAGCCTGAAGAACCAATAACGTGAAGCGTCAGAGCTGTCGTCGTCAAACCGACCAATGGAGAGCGTACTCACGACTCGTGCCGGTAATTACCGCGTGTATCTGACATCGACGCACAAACGATTTCCATGGGTCCAGGGCATGATTCTGGAGACCCCAGTGTTGGAATTTTTCGTCGGTTCTTTTATCATTTTTTTATTTTTTTCAAGAGTACCACAAATAGGTATCAGCTCAACTGAGCTGATATCTATTAGTGGTTTTATTCAGATTGCTCTTTTTAGTGAAAGTAGTTAATTAATTATTTTTTTATTAAAAATCTCATTGTGTTAAGTCAGAATAACGATTATGAGCAGTCTAAAGTAAAAAAACCCTTGAAAAAAATGAGAAAAAAGCCGACGAAGTCTAGGGTGTCCAGAATCATGCCCTGGACCCATGGAAATCGTTTGTGCGTCGATGTCAGAGACACACGGTATACCCAACTTTCAACTTCCTGATGATTGAGTTGAAAGTTTGTTCATGTTTGCGGAACTTGTTACAACGTAATTATGGCAGTCAGAAGTTGTGTTGCATTCCTACTGGAATATAATACCGAAATCAAATTCACAATTTTGTTTGCAACAAGAGAAAGATGGAGCTAGCAGTACATTTAGCGCCATCCCTTTTGTTCAAACCCGGCCCGACTTAACGCTAATGGGCTTGTGTCCTGAAAAAAACTAATTAGTCCGTCAGTTAGATTATAAAAAAAAATATTTGACCCGTGTTTTTTCTTTTGTTACGGGAACCAAAATTGACGAAGTTACGACGCTTTTAAAATTCTCAATACGTCACACCTTCGCATAATTTTAGTGAGTCGTGACGTCAATCGATATGATAAGTTAATATATTTAGCTTGAAAAAGATATTTACCGATTTCTTTAAATTTTTTATTATTTTTTTGAACTCCCACTCCCGAGTTTTGATGCGTTTTATCTTTGTCAATATTCATTGATTTACAAAAACAAAAATACTTGTCCATTATTTTTTAATACTCTAACTGACGGACTAAATAGTTTTGCAATTTGTGGATGATGGAATCTAGCCTGTCATGACGCCATTAGTTGGTTAGTGGTTAGCGGACAGATACACGACCAAAAAGTAAAAACCGAGCATTAGCCCAGTATGGACGCCCTCAGACGTTACGTGTGCGGCCCAACTTAGCAGGTTTCCGTACACTTATAATAAATACTACCACTACTCTACCCAAAAATTTTGTTACTCAGAAAAAAAAAAAATCAGAAAGCCTATACAATAGTCTTAGGGAACGTGCATACGCCTGTTCACTCTAACTTTAAAGAGATTAGGATTTATTCGAAACTAAAACGAGAAGAATACTTGACAGTGACGCTTCTGTGCTGCTTCTATACTTCTATAGATCCTGCACGCTCCGTTTTGGAGAAAATGCACGAAAGAGACTGTGTAAATATACTTGAAAATGACACTTTTGTGCTGCCACCAAGTGCCGGATTAGCCACTTGCGGGGCCCCGCACCCGATTTACAAAAACATTTAGCTGAAAACCAACGCCTTCGATCTATATCACGCACGACTCCTTGTGTTGCCTAATAGCTAGAAGCTAGGGGTCTTTAAAGTCAGTTAATAAGGTTGGGATTTTCTAACTCTAACCATGCTGCGATGGCCGTTTTGGGCGGATAAAGTCCCTAATTTGGACCATTTTTAACCGACTTCCCAAAAAGGAGGTTCTCAATTCGGAAGTATTTTTTTTATGTTTGTTACCTCATATTCTCCGATGATTATGAAACGATTTGAAAAATTCTTGTTTTATCTGAAAGGATATAACTTGCAGATTGGTCCCATTTAAATTTTATCAAAATCGGTTACGAACTTTGGATTTTAAATCGAAATAGCTGGAATTCGTCTACTTGGATGATGGTTTTATGTCATCCAAGTAATCGAAATTGCGTATTTTGCTTTTCTGCGATTTTGCAGTGGTGTTGTACCACTAAAAAGTCCGACTTCCAAAAAAAAAACACTACAAAGTAAAAAAATACCTTTTATTTTCCGAAGTCGGGTGTCAAAATAGAATTAGAAGTCGGTTGTATTTTTTTGTAACAAGTTTTTTGTGGGTCATACTTCGCGCAAATAAATTAGTTTTCTTACTTTATTTTTGGTCTGAAATCTAAACAGCCCCCGATCTGATCTATACAGACAAATGTAAGCAAAACCTATGGAACCAGGCGCTATGGAACCAAGGCCCCCTGGGAAAAAGTTTTTTTGGTATAGTATGGGTCATACTTCGCGCAAATAAATTCATTTTCTTCCTTTATTTCAAGCTACCATGTGGTCTGAAATCTAAACAGCCCCCGATCTGGTCTATACAGACAAATGTAAGCAAGACCTATGGAACCAGGCGCTATATAAGGGAGCCGGGGCCCGAGAGAAATAATAGAGGGAGTCTATAATTCTTTTAATTGGATATTTTGGTCTTCATTTTACAAAAGTTTAGAGGCCCTTGGTAATATTTGCTACAGGCCCCGCGTTGGCTTAATCCAGCACTGGCTGCCACATATTTGCACGTTCCCTATTGTTTATAGTCTGCTAATATCTCACCTAAACGAGGATCCCCTGGATATGACCCTGGTCTTCTGCCGCGGCTGTCGCTGCACGCTGGAGCAGCGGAAGAATCCGTGGTTCTCCACGCATTTCTTCCAGAAGTTCTTGCATTCGTTGCGGCCGTCGAAGAAGAATTCCACTACGTCGCGATAGTAACCCTGTGCGTAGGGAAAATATGAATTATTTATTTGTCATTAATTTATTAACTTTTATGCTTGATCTCTAAATACAGGCTTTGTAATAGGTGGAACTTTGTCAACTGTTTTTGGCCATTGCTTAATGTAACTTATAAATGGTGTACATAAAAAGTTAAAAACACTTTCTGTGACTTTTATGGTGTACATAATAAAGATTTCTCTATTCTATTCTATTCTACTTATATAGACACTCGATTGCTCGTTGTGCATAACAGATTGTTTCAAGTGTTCTTTTATTGTTTTTATCATTCCAGAAGGAATAATTTTGGGGGCCGAGTCACCCGCGTCCGTAGGAGAATACCCTTCAGCGAATCCCTACACGTGGTCCCTGGGTGGTGCTAAACAGGTGACGCTAACCGCCTCCGTGGTCTAGTGGTTATACCACCTGATTCAGACCCAGAGGTCCCGGGTTCGATTCCCAGCGGGGGCAAATTTTTTTGCTCGGTTTGGTTGGTGGTAGGGCTTCTTCTAAGTCCGCCTGGCAAGCTACCACCATCATGTCTAAGTCTGTCGCCATAACAACAATGTTAACAGCATTATTGTGTTCCGGCAGTTAGAGGTATGATAGCCAGTTCCTCTGTGTAAGAGGATTCCGGGTGAAACTCGCTTCCATCTTTGGCCTAATCATCACTTTCCATCAGGTGAGATTTGGGCCAAGAGTTTCCCCGTTTTGTATAAAAAAAAAAAAAAAAAAAATAACATTTCGTCTCTTTATGAATAAACAACTACTGCGGGAACAGCTTACAACGTAGTAAAATATTAGCCCGTTAGCAAGGCGCAACCGCCAATAGATCTAACCGCCAATAATTCAAATATCAAGACATTAATCAAAATCAAAAGTCATTCATTAAAATTATGCTTAAACCTCCCAGCAGTTTTTAAGACAGTCTTTTATAAGTACCGGCCGAAACCACTCCTTGGTTGAGAAGAAATCCCTAGGAGAATCCCTATGGGGAACCTTTTTTCAAATATCCCGCAAAAAACATTTGCAGTAAGTTTTTTAAATTCACATCATACTATCGTATATACTTACACTAACGTAACCCTCAGGATGCAGCTTGATGAGGAACTTTTTCCTCTTGAACGATATTTTTCGTATCTTCGCCCAACTGAATGTGTTGATCTTTGTATTGTTCTGGAACACTATGATACCCAAGTGTGCCACTGCGAGGTTTAGTGGAACGCCTTCGTGGTCTTTCGCTGGATGCATTTTTATACCTGGAACAAAATAGTGATAGTCTTAGACAACATCCATCGTTCTCCAAATAGAGCAGATAGAAGTCGAGATAAAAAAAAACAACTCTAATTAGTGTAGTTTAGGGTGCTCTTTTGGGTAGTTCAAGTGTTATCTTTGTTAAAATAACTGTAATAGATACTCGTTATTTAAACACAAAACTAAAAGATGTACGTGTAAGTTAAAATAAGCGTTTTTATCGCAATGAGAAAAAAAAAACTGTATTGATATTTTTTTTTGTACAACAAAAAAGTTGCACAATTGTTATATTTGTCACCGGAAAATTGTAAGACTCCGTAAGATTGTAATAAATCTTTATTCAATTATAATTTCTCGACAAATTAAAAAAACATCGTTTTATACATATATAATCAATTCCAACCAAATTATAATAGTTTCCAATATGACAGGCCCTATCATAACATCAGCGCTGTTATTTTTTTTTTATATCGCACCATGCTGAGATAGGGACCTTTTTGGCCTCGCACAGATTAATTTAATGTTATTATTGTTAAGTAACTATTTATTAGGTACTTATCGTTAGTTTTAATTGCTTTTTACTTCTGTATGTTTTTTTGCAAGTCTAGAAGAAATTTCTCGCGATATTTTACAATTCTACGACGTTTGCAATTTTTCGGTGACATATCCACTCTCTTTTTTCATATAATACAAAAAAAAAAAAACATTTTAGTAAACAACAATGCCGAAAAGATATTCAAAATAAATAATCAAAATAAACCAATCAGCATCATCCAACTCTCCACTCACCATAAAGTTCACATCTTCGCGCCGTTTCTAATAAGTTTAAGTCAGCCTCCGCAGGGCTCTGGCCTCTGCAATACAAAAAGAAAAAAAAAACAATCAGAACAACTCCTCTGATTGGTCCAATTACTCGGATTATAGTGTCTATCTTGTTTCCGTGAGTCTGGAGACTTTTGTTACTCAGTACTTAAGTCTTGTTTATGTAAGAACTTTGGTTTTAGTGTTACGTAAATTAATGATGGAATGGGTAATTATTTCGGACGAAATAGTATTGTTACTATAAACGTCTGGAAACTTCTGAAAAATTGTTTTGATGCCTAGTAAGTTACTTTGAAAATACCAAGCGTTCGCATCGTTTTATTTTATCTATTTTCATCTATGAACTTTTTCTTGGTTAATTGATATGCTTGAGCTAAGCAAAGAAACAACACAACTGAACTGTTGTTGTGTAAGTACCACATAACTTTGGTCCAGTTTATTCTTCACACAAAACTTTTATTGGATTGAGGAAACCTTCTTTTCATAGGTTTCACGACCCTACTTTGGTTATCCAAAATCATTTTGTCAACTTAGTTAGGAAGACGTAAAAAAAACCGGACAGAAATTCTATCAATACACACACTAAATGTTTGTTAATGAATCAACCCTCAATGGTTTTGTATGAACGGCACTCGGGAAGGCCACATCCTGAATTAGGACATAGGACACTTTCATACCGGGAACACGTTTCTTTGGGAAAATATCCGTCTTAGGAACCGAGACTTATGTAAGTTAATTCATAATTTTGGGCTACGGAGACCCGAGTGCCCAATATTATGTTATGTGTAAGTTTTAATAAACTACCCTCAATTGAAAATAAACATGATTTTTTACAAGAATCTGTTTTCTTTTTAACCGATTTCCCAAAAAGGAGGAGGTTATCAATTCGGTTGTATGTTTTTTTTTATGTTTGTTACCTCATAACTCCGACAATTATGAACCGATTTGAAAAATTCTTGTTTTATTTGAAAGGATATACTTGCAGATTGGTCCCATTTCAATTTTATGAAAATCGGTTACGACCTTTGGATTTTAAATCGAAATGGCTGGAATTCATCTACTTAGATGATAGTTTTATGTCATCCAAGTAATCGAAATTGCGTATTTTGCTTTTCTGCGATTTTGCAGTGGTGTTTTTAGGTGTGGGGTACCACTAAAAAGTGAAAAATAAAAAACTTTTTACAAAAAAAAAACCGGCCAAGTGCGAGTCAGACTCGCGCACCGAGGGTTCCGTACAAACCTGTAGGTATATAAGTAAAAGTTATGGTATTTTTATTGCTAAATATATAAAATTCTCGTGTTGCGGTGTTTGTTTCCAAACTCCTCCGAAACGGCTGAACCGATTTGCATGAAATTTTGTGTGCATATCGGGTAGGTCTGAGAATCGGCCAACATCTGTTTTTTTTTTTTAATCGCTGAACAACGTTTGCTGGGTCAGCTAGTAAGTTTATGATTATTAAAAAAAATATACTATGTGATGTAACTAAAAATTTAAGATTTTCGGAATTTTTCCTATATGTGTACTTTATAACGTTGCTTCATGCCAAATTTCAAGGTTCCAGGTCG
This sequence comes from Ceramica pisi, assembly GCA_963859965.1. NCBI lineage: Eukaryota > Metazoa > Arthropoda > Insecta > Lepidoptera > Noctuidae > Ceramica > Ceramica pisi. The sequence continues at coordinate 6,488,431 of OY982530.1, forward strand.
TCTGGAAGTATCCTTTAGGTTTTGATTCCCTTGCGAGTAGTTGCGAGTTTCAAAATATGCGGCTTTAATTGCTGTATCTTTTGATTGCGTTGACGTAGAAGTTTGATTTTGTTACAGCTTAAAGATATTATAGACTTGAGTATTTGTTAAGAATTTCAATATAATACCACTACGCGTTCATGAGTAAAGGGGTAATAAGTTTAAAATTATTAAAAATATTTTTATTATATGATGTAACTAAAAATTTATGCTTTTCGCAATTTTTCCTTTATCTGTGTTATAAGACGTTGCTTCGTACCAAATTTCAAGATTCTGAGTTCACGGGAAGTACCCTGTAGGTTTTGATTCCCTTGCGAGTGTCGAAAATTTGCGGCATAAACGGGAGTATCTTTTGATCGCGTTGACTTAGAAGTTTGATTTTTTCACAGCTCCAAGAGACCATAGACTTGAGTATTTGATATGAATTTCAGCTTGATACCTCCACGCGTTCCTGAGAAAAAAGGTCTTGACAGACAGACAGACAGACAGACGGACAACAAAGTGATCCTATAAGGGTTCCGTTTTTACCTTTTGAGGTACGGAACCCTAAAAATACAACCGACTTCCAAAAAAAAAAACACTATAAAGTAAAAAATAACTTTAATTTCGGAAGTCGGTGTCAAAATACGAAGAAACTATCAAAAACACCGATTTCCGAAATTAAAGTTATTTTTTACTTTGTAGTGTTTGTCATCAATATTTACATTAATCGTAAAATTGATTATGCAGTGCCAAGTGGTGGAAGAACTTACAGATGCTTCTTATGGTTCTCCATGATCCGCCTCTCGGACTCCGAGTCCTGTCCGGGGAAGAACTTGTAGCCGCTGAGGTACGTGTGGTCCGGGTAGTCCTCTGGCACGAAGTCACCGCATTCCGCTACGAAATAAAACAACGGTCATATCATAAAAGGATAAATGAACAAGAAAATGGAAGTGACAAATAATAGATATTTATATAAGTTCTTTTATGTAATATGTTTTCAGTGAATAAGTCGTTGGAGTGCCTTATATATGTCACCGGAAAGTGGCAAGCGCAGTAAGATTGTAAAATATCGCGTGAAAATGTAAACTTTTTTTTTTCTAAATATGACACAGATAGGTTGGAAACAATTGAATTTGGATGGGATTTTTTATTATATACAAAACGATTTTTTCATAATATATCGAGAAAATATAATCTCATCAAGATTTATTACAATCTTAAGGAGTATGCCATTTTCCGGTGACATAATACAATATAAATAAAATCAAAAGTCGATGGCGCAACTTTGCAATCTTAAGATTGTGCTTATAAAACTTTAAGATTAGCTGATTCATCATCGTCTACTGATAGTACAATCCCAGTTTCAGGCTACGATCCCACGAGATAATTGCGAGAATACGTAACGACGGATGTATTTGTTAAGAATCAATAGAATCGCTTGCTTTGAGAAAGGCTTGGCTCATCGCCGCAAGCTTGCCTGCTTGTCGGTCTTCTACAGATTGTACATTGGTGAGTGTGCCCAAAAACTCCACGACCTCATCCTAACGACACCCTTCTACCATCGGACATCCAGGCGCACTGCAACTTACCATCAACCTTGTTGCTGTACCGCCAATTCGCACTAAGCGTTTCCAAACGTCTTTTATAATGCGCACAGCAAAAGAGTGACCACGAAGTGGCCAGAAACTCTCTGCCTGCGTCTGTGTTTCTGAAAGCTTACAACCCTAATCTCTGCAAAGTTAAGAGTGAACAGGCTCCTTCTGGGTAAGCTCGCTCCATCGTAGACTTTGGCTCTGTCATCTCTGACCAAGACTTGAGTCAAGAGCAAACCTAAGTCAAATTAAAAAAGGCTAGGTAAATGAAGAGATTTTATTGGTTCTTAACAAACGCTTCCCTTGCTATGCATTCTCACACATCTCTGGTGAAAACGCAGCCTTAGGAGCTGGACTATTAGAGTGTTATAAAAGTTTGGGATATCATAACGGACATTCCTTGCAGCAACTTGCGCTGAGCAATGCTAGGTAAATGCTTCTTTTTTTACTATTGGTAGGCATACGTTTGACCACTATCTCACCTTATGTTAAGCGATGATGCGCGGTCTAAGATGGAGCACGCATACCTAGAAGTAACCTATTCACTCTTGACTTAAAGACTCTCAGGTTGTAGCTATCAGGAAACACAGACTCAGGAATTCCACTCCTTGGCTGTACGCACAATGAATGTATTCACAAAACGTTTTGTGCGTATAGGTGGTACGTCCACAATGTACACTGGTATATCAGTAGGTATACAAATCATCGCGAATACTAACTAGACATTAATACCCAACTAGTCTACTGACCCGTTTGTTATTAACATGGAATTGTTGATGATTTAGGTCACAACTCACAACACGTTATTAAAGTTATGTTGTGTGGCGAGCGAAGTTTGCGAGCTCGATACAAGTTCACAACACCTAGTTTACATACTCGTGAATTTTGTAGCTCGGCCTTTATAAGGGAGCTGAGGGTAGGACCGCATCTTGGCTTATAAAGTTAAATTATCTTAAACGGATTGTGTGTCTTCAGCATGCGTGTCATGAGCGGCATGTCAACAAAGTTATATTGAAAAGAAATTCTCAAGGAAAGGCTGCTTTTGCCTGCGTAGTATTCACGCCTGTGAACTACAGTGACTTGCGATTCATTTGAAATAAATTACTGTTCTCTATATTTGACGAGTTATGGGAAATTATTTCTTGCATTTTTTATTGTGCTGTTCATTTACACCGCCCGAAACATTGTCTTTGATTACAAAGTCACTTTAAATAAATTTACCATAGACACGTAAAAACATATTTATATCGTTCGTAGATGAAGTTCACAAGACATTTTACTAGTAGGTACTACAACATTCACAGACAACATTATATCCACGCAAGCCAAGATGCGGTACACCTGATATGTATGTGTATCTATATGTATACGTGTGCGTGCCTGCACCATTATGTTGTGTCACTAGCGAGTAATAAACTAGCATCCAATCGCAACGGTGGTTTTATTCATAGCTGACAGATCACTGGCGACGAGGTACCCACAAGTGCAAATAATTATAAAAGTGAAAAATGTCGAATACCATCGGTAATCTTTCAAGTTTCGATCACGACGCCCAAGAGTGGCCAATATTTAAAGGTCGGCTACTACAATTCATTAAATTGAACAGTATAAAACCCGAAAATAAGAGTGCTTTGTTACTTACCCATCTTTCGGACAACAGCTACCGCCTTGCACGGAACTTACTTCACCCTGATGTACTCGAGGAAGTAACGTTCGAGGATCTAGTTAATAAATTAGACAAGCATTTCACGCCGAGACGTTGTGCGTTTGCTGATAGAGAGAAGTTTTACGAGGCGAGGAGATCTCATGGCGAGAGCATCGAAGAATGGGCGGCTCGCGTGAGAGGTTTAGCCGTTAACTGTGAGTTTGGCGAGGCATTGGATATGCTGCTGCGAGATCGTTTCATACTCGGGCTTGCACCTTGTCGGGAACGTGACCGGCTGTTTGAAGAGGATGCCAGCAAACTCACTTTTGCTAAGGCGTTGGAGGTAGCTCAACAGGCTGCGTATGCGCGATTGGCGCGATCCAAGGCCGCAGCAACAGGTGAAACCGCGGCGACAATCGTCCAGGCTACGCAGATCAAGGAGGAACCTGTGTACCGGCTGAGCGGGCAGCGCAGGCAGCGCGCGCGCGGCGACCCTGCCGTGGCTACCCGCAGCTCGAACAACATTTCCGAGGAGATTCGTCGGTGTACAGTGTGCGGTCTCAGAAACCATGACTCTGAAAACTGTCGTTTTAAGAACTATCGGTGCCAAGTGTGTGGTGTGAAAGGCCACTTAAAGAAAGTGTGTAGGGCTAAAAAGGATGAATCACGTTTACATTGTTTGAACACGGAGAAAATAAATTCAGAGCAAAGTGACTGCGAGGAATGTGAGCTATATAATGTAAGGTATGTTAGCAACTCGCCAATCATTTTAAATGTAATGATAGATACGGTAGGAATAGATATGGAGTTGGATTCGGGGTCGGGGGCCAGTGTTATTTCCGAAACGCTTTACAAAAAGCAATTTTCCGACCGTTTTCTAATAAAATCTAACCAAAAAATGTGTCTTTACAATGGCCATAAAATTTCGCCATTGGGATATTTTCAAGGTCGCATTACGTACTTAAATAATACCCACATGATTAAGATATATGTATTGCCAAACGGAGGTCCTCCGTTACTAGGACGAGATTTTATGTCGAGGTTTAGGATGTATTTCACTTCAGAAATTCATAACATCAAAACTCCATCTGTAACTGAGTCCGACACGGAAGAAGTGCAGCAACTATTATCTAAATACGCAGACTTGTTTAATGGCGAACTAGGTAGGTTTAACAAAGGGAAACGCCCATTTGCTTAGGAAGTTTTGGCCAAGTTGTGCCCATGGAAGAAATAAATGATAGGCATTAGGATTGACATCATAGATAAGGAAACAACCACTATTTTTAACATAGAACTCGGTGGGACTTCATAAATCACAAATATAAACGAAACGTTGAAGGACTAATAAAACGATGTTGGTGACTTTATTTCTTACAGAAAGTAAATAGATAAATAACTTACTAGTAGTGGTGCAATCCATTGCTGAATTATACATTGCACCTCCACATTGGTTACGGTCAATCTCTTAAGTCTTCGTGTATTTACACCACAATTGCAACAGAGATCGCTCCGTGGGAAACGTTCATGTAAATCAGGTTCCATGTTAGTGTTCTTTCGTGTGAAACAGGTACGGTATCCATTGGCAAGCCGGTGTCGACGTGAGAAGCGGGTACTGAATCCAATGTCAAAGCCAAGGTCGTCATCAGGAGCGGTTTCAGGGTCCATAATCGTAAGCAAAGTCGTCAAAACATCCGATGTAAAACGCAAGAAAAAACACAAATCGCTTTAAAAAAGCATCGAAATAACGAACTGTAATTTTTCAATGTCAATCAATTATTGACATTTAGGGATGTAGCTGTGAGATCGGTTTATGGACAAATCGATATTCTTGCGGATAACCGGAAACGCGGCATTGTTTCAATGGATCGTATAAATCGTATATAGAAGTCCATTTATTGATAAACATTTTTGTTTATCCCGTAAGAAATAAAATAATTGATGTAAACATTTAAAAAAAAATATTTACCATATACCTACCGATTTTGGTGACCGGTATTTAGTGAATCGCCATTTTGTGAAATTAATTGCAATCCCTACTTTGACACTGACAGGAATAGCCACCATTATCTACCTACATAATGCAATGAACGATTGAGTGTCTTATGAAAATCGGCTTTTGATTCCGGTGTTTTCATTACAAACTGATAATAGCAATATTTAAGTTACTAAATTAGTATCTTATTAGTCATTTTTACATAGATGGGCGAAACTTGGCCTAAAATGGGCGTTTCCCTTTGAGGTGAAACTTGTTTTAAAAGAAGGCACCCAACCCAAATGTTTTAAGCCACGTTCCGTGCCTTTTGCCTTAAAAGAAAAGGTGGAAGAGGAGATAGATAGACTGATAGGTTTAGGAATACTACAACCGATTAAATTTCCAAAATACGGAACCCCCATTGTACCAGTATTAAAGGAAAACGGGAAAGTTAAAATAGCTGGTGATTTTTCAATCACATTAAATAAAGATTTAGAAATAGATAAATACCCGATGCCTAGGATAGATGAGGTTTTTGCTAAGTTAGGTGGAGGTGAATGTTACAGCAAAATAGACCTAAGTAATGCTTACAACCAATTCGTCCTGGAGGAACCATCGCAAGAGCTGACCGCGATAAGTACATCAAAAGGGTTTTACAAATATACCCGACTTGTATACGGTTTAGCAAACGCACCAGCCATTTTTCAAAGAGCGATGGAATCATTATTAATAGGTATAGAAGGTGTAAGCATATGGTTGGATGACGTTTGTGTAACTGCGCCGACTAAACAATTGCATTTTAGTAGGCTAAACGAAGTTTTAAAAAGATTAAAAGAAGCAGGCTTAAAACTGCACAAAGAAAAATGTTGTTTTCTTCAGGACAGTGTTACCTATCTAGGTTACATTATAGACCGACGTGGATCTTGCCAAAAAAAAACGGAAGCCATTATAAACGCGCCGCGACCAACGAATGTCACAGAAGTTAAGCGATTTATAGGATTAATTAACTATTACCGTAACTTTATACCGAATGCATCAGCTAAGTTGCACCCGCTGCATGGTTTATTGCGTAAAGGAGCGCTGTGGGAGTGGGGCGAATGTCACGAACGTGCATTTAATAGTGTGAAGGTCGAGCTATCTTCAGAAAGAGTGCTCGCTCACTATGATCCCGCGGCACAGTTGGTGTTGACGGTAGACGCGGGCCCGGCCGGCCTAGGCGCGGTGCTAGCGCAGCGCGACAGCGAGCGCGCGAATCTCGAGCGTCCGCTGGCGTTCGCTTCAAGGTCCTTGTCCACAAGTGAAAAAAACTACAGTCAGATTCAGAAAGAGGCGACAGCCATTATTTTTGCTGTCAAGCATTTTCATCAATACCTATATGGACGGCAGGAACCGTTCATCCTTAAAACTGATCATCGTCCCTTGCTTGCGATATTCGGAAAGAAAACCGGTATTTCAGTTATGGCAGCATCGAGGTTACAACGTTATTCAATAATATTGTCTGCATATAATTATAACGTCCAATATATTAAAAGCGAAAATAATGTCGCGGCGGACTATTTATCGCGCTCGCCTTTACCTGCATCTGACTGTAGAACGGAAGGACTAGATGATCTTTCGTTCCTCAACTTCTTAGATGCTAACGTCGCCCCGATAACGTTTAGCGATATTAAAACAGAAACTTGTAAGGACCAAATTTTGCAAACAGTTATAAAATACGTGCAGAACGGCTGGCCGCGTAAAATTAATTGTAAATTGGTACTGCCCTATTTTTACTGCAAAACAGATTTAGAAATTGAAAACGGTTGTATATTTCGAGGTCACAGAGTTGTGATACCAGCGGTGTACCAAAAAAGATTATTACAAGAACTTCATTCGGGTCATTTCGGCGTGGTAAAAACAAAAAGCGCAGCTCGTAGTAGATTTTGGTGGCCATCGATCGATAAGGACATAGAAGAATGGGTAGGCGCGTGCCACACGTGCGCCGGCACTCGCGCCGCCCCGCCGCGCGCGCCCCCCGCTCCCTGGCCGCGCGACTCTGTTCCGTGGCGACGCTTGCACATTGATTACATGACTAGTAATCAACATGTTTATTTGATCGTCGTAGATTCATACAGCAAATGGTTGGAATGTTTACATATGGGTAGCGGTACTTCAACTCGGTCGCTTATAACTAAATTAAAGGAATTATTTTCTAGGTTCGGATTACCGAAAGTCATAGTCTCCGATAATGATGTAAAAATAAAGTCGAATGAATTTAAACATTTTTGTGAAATGAACGGTATCCGTTATATAACGTCCCCAATTTATCACCCTTCCAGTAACGGACAGGCCGAGAATTCTGTCAAAACATGCAAGAAGATGATAAAATGTATTATTAGTGACAACAGCCAGCAAAATGTTATTAACGAAAAACTGTTAGGGTTTTTATTTGATTATCGCATCACACCACATTGTGCAACGGGCGAATGCCCAGCAAAGCTTATGTTTGGTCGAAATATAACATCTAGGCTGGACCTGTTACTAGAAGATACTCATAACAATGAAACGAATAATGACAACTTAAAAACTAAAAGAAAAATAAACATAGGCGATAGGGTATGGTTAAAATGGTACACAGCTAGGAAAGAGATATGGATTTTAGGTAAAATAATTAAAATAATTGGAAATCGCATGTTCGAAATATTTGTTAAGGATCATAATGTAAACTGTAGAAGGCATATTGACCAGATAAGAAAATATACAGGTGCCACAGTTACTGGAAGCGAGACGAACGGCGTACGTGCTGATGTTGTGAGCCCCACGCCCTCAGCGCCGCCGCGCCCGAGCTCTCCGCCGGGGCCGGCAGCGCGGCCGCCACAAACATTGTCTCCTGCTATTGAATCGCAGGTTACAGAGGGCGAGGGAAACGATAATGGGGAAGAGGATGAGTGGGCTGAGGCTCAAAGTGAAGTCGGTGCTAACGATCACAATAATGAGACCAATCAAGAAGAATCCGAAAATAGTGGCGATCGTTCTTTTGAGCCACAGCCTACAAGACCGACTCGTAGTTGTAGACGTAAGATTAATTATAAGGTTTAATTTGTAAATGTATCGAGCACTACGCACACTAGATGTATGTCGATAAAGTTTCTGTAGTGTGCTACCAGCCGAGAGCGTCGGCACCTTTTTTTTGTTATTTGTAGTTGTAGGTATCTATGTAAAATTATTATTGCACCTACCTACTTAATGTTTAATGTACATTACTTTTGGAAATGGTGTTGGAGGAGTGATATGTATGTGTATATGTATACGTGTGCGTGCCTGCACCATTATGTTGTGTCACTAGCGAGTAATAAACTAGCATCCAATCGCAACGGTGGTTTTATTCATAGCTGACAGATCAACACCACAACACAGCAACCACAAAAAATCACGTGCAATCCCTTACCTTGTACAATATAGCTAGCCATGAGCGCAGCGGTGTTCTCATTGCACTGTATGCAACCCGTGGCAAGGTCCTTCTTAACTTGGAGACAGAACAAGTACCGAGTGAACTCCTCTTCTAACCGGGCTGGGTCTGATGTGTAGAACTTGACACAGAAGCGCAGGGTCGGCTCCAGCATAGACAGGCCCACTTGCCGGCACATCGGCTTCTCGGAGTCTAGCCAGTACTGGTGAGATAAAAGAAGATATTGCTTTAGGAAATTTGATTGGATTCTACGAGTCCAATGAGTGGTGACCTGAGGGCCCAAATTGACATTGCATCAGTGATAACGGCTGTTAGCCATTGGTCTGTCGGTAGTGTAAGTTCTAATCCTATAACCCATTTTGGACTCCTAAGGCTGCATTTCCACCAGAGATGTGCGAGGAGTATAATCGTTGTTGCTGCCACGCTTATAGAATGTGACATATCTCATTTAAAATGCAATTTTATGTGAATAATTCTATCTAGAGTCAACAATTTCTCTCCCTCCAATTTCTTATCTTTTGTAACTGGGTCTTCATACCTTAATAGGTGGTATCAATTTAAAGTCTATTTGCTCTGAATACAACCGTCTGGGGGTTTTCCAAAGGCTGATATTCTTCATAATTATGGCCTATATTCTTCATAATTATGTCATCCTTTCTGATTTCACCCGTTCTATCAAGAAATTCCTGTATTTTTTTTTTCATAACTTAAAATACAATACAACCACAAATACAACATTTTTTATACCGCTTTATTTATTATGCTTTACAATGCATTGTACTCGCACTACAACAGGCGATATGAAAGCCAACTCAGTATCTTCTAATGTTTTGTATTCTTTTATGTAACGCAGTCTGTAATATTCAGTATTTACGAGAGAGCATTCTTCCTTCTTTGTATATTTATTGGTGCACCACACTACTAAATCTTGAAGTAAAGCAATTTTATCTTTAGTTACTTCGTAACAGACAATTTCTTTTTAAAATTAGGCCACAACAGCAAAGTGCTCTTGGAGTTTTATTATGCTTGCTTCCTGAAATTTCCGTGAAAGCATCCTTGTCTGCTAAGTTTCGGTGATGATTCAAAAGCAGCATTTTATATGATCGCATCTAAAACGAACTAAAATACCGTATAATTACACTGAATATTGGCAGATGTTAAACATATTTGACGAAGTTAGTAAATGTACCGCAAAAACGATCTTGGAGAACTTGTAGACGGAACGATTTGGAAGGACCCGGTCCCTTCCGTTGATTTTCCATTCAATTTTGTTTGATTTTCAGTGTTCGTTTTGTACTTAGGACCCATTACGTTGCCATTCAATCATGAATAGACATGAAAAACCTTTTCATGATTACATGCGAAAACACTGCTATAAATCCACCAAATTAATATTCGTTTCTAACAATAAGTCCTTTATAAGATTGACCGTTATCCAATTAACGTTGCACTCAATTGTCATACGAGTAAGGTTTCCTAGCAACGCTCGACTGCACTTCAGTAATGTTTTACATAACCTACATAGCTAAACTCACGCCATTTCCCATGATGGTAAACAGGAGTCGAACCCAACGTAGTTGGGTCAACTCTTCTAGGCAAACTTACTGGTAGAAAGGCAGAAACTACATGATGACAAACCTATAATTTATGCGTGTACGACATAAAAATATGAATAAAGGAAACCATTTCGGTTTCTGCATTTGAAAGGTTTGAAAAACGAGGTTCTTTGAGAGGTTCTTAAAATAATATCTTGCAGCCTTCCATGATGCTATGTAGGCGCCAAATGATGTGCAATAACGGTCACTGACCCAACATCTATTGACTTGGAAGCTACGTAAACGTTACATTCTCTAGTAATGAAAAACGAAAATTAGGGAAAGGGCAATGTACTTATTGTAGGTTTATCTGGCGCTACCATAGATCTAAATAATAGCAAGTCAAACGCTTTTGAACGACTCTGTTTCTCAAAATTGATGTACAGCACAGAGGACATTTGACCTTTAGAACGGACGTCAAAAGGTCAGCCTTTGTCCCTCTGGGACGTTGCTTGCACTCTCATTCGGCCCATAAAACCTCACAAATTACTCATTGCATTAGCAGTAAAGGTACTACATTGCACGACTCTTATTTTATATGGCTCATGAAAAAAGACTCCACACTTTAAATTTACTTAAGGTTTTTGCTTTTTTTTGTTTTCATCTGTGCAACCAGCAAAATAATGAGATTTTTTTTTGGTAAAAAATAGTCGTCAGTTGCACATATCAAGGTTAATCTTCTTCTAAAGCTTTATCATCTAACTGCACAACGCTGCGGTATGCGGTGCCGAACACTTAATCGTGTAAAAACGTCAGGAATGGTATTTTGTCTGCACGTACGACGCGCGACGTTCGGTCGCATTATGCGTTAGTGGTGAGTGTTTGCATCGCATACTGCAGCGTTTTGCATCCAGAGACTACAATACGCTCAATGTCATATTTTAACGCCGTAGTACTATACTTCGTTAAACTTCATTATTTATGTAATTTGAGTTCCTCAGAGTTCAGACTGGAGTGCCCTTTGTCACTCAATGTCAAGTTTAATGTATCAGGGCGTTGGAAGTTAGAGATCAATTGAAAACAAGTGCTCTCACAGTCGAGCTGATATTTATGTGACGTCTGCGAAATAATTCCCTGTCTTTCTCAAGGGAATTGTGGCTAATGTATGCAGGAAACTGCTTAATTCAATTCAATCAATCAACTCTACCCTATTGCAGCTACTAGTTGCTTGGAATTTCTTTAATCCAGAAACTATTGAGCGATCAGCCAGTTATTCTTAGCTACAAGGCGACTTCCGTAAGATATAAATATGTTATTTGATTTCTAAAGTGGGTGTTGACGGAATAAGAATTAAGTACGACAGGTATAATAACAGTATTCCGCCATTTTGCAGAAAACTCTCACCTTCAGAGCTTCTAGGGGTAGTTTAGTAATAACGATAAATGGGGATATTGCGCGACTGCAACCAGCTGCTTAGAGTTTCGGAAACTGGCAAAGCTCCAAGAACTTCTAGGGGGTAATAACTGTAAGCACGTTACATAATCTAAATACTAACACTTCCACTACAAAGTATTTGGCAACCTGCATTTTTGAGTAAAATTTTTTTTTAGCCCGTCATGTCGTATAAAATAATAAAGTTGGACACATTATTATATATATTATTTTTTTTTCAAACTTTTACAACTTTTACTTTTGAGGAGCTCGTGGCTAAATAATATCAGCCGCACGGGTCGGTCATGGTTAAGCAACGCTTGCCAAGTCATCATTTATCATCTAAGGTTTATCTGTGGATGGGTGACCATCTTAACATCCCAACTAACATTTTGGTGTCAGTAACAGGCTTTTTTATGAGTTTAAGTGATATTAAAGAGTTACAATTATCTCAGTTCTAACTGAATGCGATAAAGAGGAGGCAACAAACAATTTTTAACTCCAATTGCGGCACTAGGTCTTTATTGAACCACGTAATACAGGTTTGAGAGTTAAAATGGTGCTAGTGACAGCAGCCATACTTAAAATGTTACAGCTTTAACCTATCTTTAACTCCCATGTTTATATAACAGTTTTCGCTGATACCTGTTAACTATTAGTGTTGCTTAGTTATTGCAATGAAGTGTCTTATACACCTTGAGGTAGTATGTTAACTATTATTGCAGACATATGTTATAAAATAGAGATTTTCGAGAGTTTAGTAACACGAATACAAAAAGTGTCAAACAAATTGTTCTATCTAGGTTTAACCTGTAATACAGGATTTAACTAAAGCTTATTATGTTAGGCGGTACTCCTTTAATGATGTTCTAAAGGCATTGGTAACAAATAACGCATGTATGGGTCGTTATTAACACTAACCTCACTTTTGTTCGACGCGACGTAAAAAATTATGTGAAAGTTGCTTTTTTTATAATTGATTATTACCTAGATGTGGAGAATTGCGTGCCCGGGGGTTTTAAAGGGGGCACATTTTTCATTATTTTTGTGATAGGACACGCCGTTTTCGAGATACAAGTACCTAAATATAGAAAAAAAAAAAAAGCACAGTAATTGCAGTCCCAGTCAAGGAGTTGGTAGTTTAGGCACTCCCAAGGCCACTTGACCATGACCTCCAAGGTCACTCAACCTTTACTTCCAAGGTCACCCGACCTTCACCTCCAAGCTATCATGACTTCCAGGATCACTTGGCCTCGAAGTCATTTGCCTTTGACCTAAAGGTCACTTGATCTTGACCTCAAGTTCACTAACCATGAATATTGACCTGGTACCGTTCCATAGAATCGCGAGACCTGAGTTCAATTTCAATATTTTTGAGGTGTTCTATGGTGTTCCCCACCCTACTACTGCCACGCCCACATCCCACCGGGTCTAACTAGATTGTATAAAATGGCTACATAATTTAATAAATCCTTTGATCCAAATTATAATCACTTTGTCCAAATTGAGTTGATATTATACATAGCGGCTGGATAATATATATATATTTTATCCCGAATAATCACTTTCACTGTAACATATATAAATACATAAACGGATTACGTCAAGTCGTAGCAGCTTTTCATTATTTCGATGAAGAACCCTAATCGAGTCGGTTTGTAAAATTTTAAGGCGGCTGTATTGTCTTCACTGTGGCAAATGTATTTAGCTAAGTCTATTATGACAATGTTAAGTCACCAATGGCAGCACCATACTCGTGACTAACGATGTTGTAGCTCAAAGAGTGGTACAAATGATTTAAGTGAAGACTTAATATTTAAAGTAAGTTCGCCATTGTTTTGGTAACCTAACAATAAATATTATTTCGAGTTATTCAACATTTGACAACAAAATACTAAATTTCTTATATCATTTGAAGCGTTCCTTGAATACCACTTAATTTTACATGCCACTGCTCAGGAAGCAGAAATAAATAATAATATTTGCTTGTGGTGTCTATTTTATTGTTATAACTTTTCTTGTAAATCTTTAATAAATCCTGGGCGCGTGAAAATTGAGATGAGAAACATGGTATAAATATACCATGAAATCACAAGGGCAGTCATTTTTCACTTCACAAACTCAAATAACGTAAATACTTAAAATGGCTCCTGTTTTATTCCATATTATTCTGCTATGTTGAAAGATGGTTGACATTATACGCTTCCACTACGAACAGATTTAATTTTTTAAGGTTACTGGCTTTTTAAATCTTAACGTGGGCTAAAAGTTATACAGTTGTTTTAAAATGAAGTCAAGAAGCTATAATACACTTATCTGAGTCCATTTTAGATAACTTATCGTCACCCTCCCCGCTAACTGTCGTATCTCACAAACTGTCGTATCTGCATTGACATTACCTACGTGTTCATAACTTTATTTCGAAAAAGTTCTCTCTAATCGTCGTATCCGTATCATTTACCGTTCAAAAGTTATTCAAGTATTTTGTTTAGCGTAAGTGCAAAAGAAGGGCAAAAATATTCTCTCTACGTGTCGTATGAACATATTACAGTTAGTGAGATTTTTTTTTTTGCGTCACTATTCAAAATTACTGATGTATGTACATAGGGCACTTAGCTAGAATTTTTACCTATAATGTTTACACTTTTTTTTTTCATTTACGTCGTATAGATCAAAGGATCAAAGCTTTTTTTTACGAAAATGAAGCTTATTGCCATAGCATAAGTCACACTGGGGTGGGGTGCGGGTAGGCGGGCAGTGAGTGACGAGTTAACGTCATACAGAAGGGTTTTTAAACCAAAAAATATATAATTCTACCGCCCAAAAAAAGATCAGTGTAGTTTGTGCAAGACATAATTATTTAAAAGGTTCTGAGGAAGAAAAATTAAAGCTTTGCGAAAAATATAGGAAACACCAACAGGAGAAGACTTTGTGCAGATCAGAAAGAAATAGATGTAAATTAGCATCACAGCAGAACCCAACCACAATACAATGTGCTACATTTGACCTTCAACAAGTCATAAGCTTGCCTATTAGCAATAATACTGCTGTTTTTTATAAACATCGTCTTCCAGCGTACAATTTCACAATTTTATTTATGATATGACTTCTGGAGACTGTTCGTGTTATACATGGCAAAGTAAAAGAGGGTCGTCAGAAATTTCGACTTCATTGTATGACTTTCTCAAGAAGAGTGACGCAAAAGGCATTAATATTGTTTACCTGATAAAGAACAAAAATTCCATCTACTTTACTGTATGTCATAAACAATGCCACAAATATTCAGGAAATCACTTTACGTTTCTCAGTGCTATGTCATGGGCAAAGCGAAGGAGACTCAGTACATGACACCATCAGCTATGCTCTAAAAAAAAAAGTGGAGACGTTTTTGTACCGAGCCTATCCATATCCTATATAGCTACCTCCAATTTTTAGATTGGCCCGGATGCATAAACCGTACTTAGTGAATTTTCTCACATACACTAACTTTCTCGATTTCAAGAAACTTTCAGCCGACCTTTGAATGCATTCTATCCGAAAAGACGATGAGGGCCGGTGCTGGAACTAGACAGAAATGATAGAATTTTCTGTCAAAAAAAATTGAACCCAAAAAGATTGTTTTTTAGAATAGCCACGGAAAAGGTTCCCGCGCTCTTTTTCCCTTAAGAGACAGGTCTCTATTTTCTTGAGAGAGGAAATAGGACTTCTTAATTCAACGCCCCCCAAAATTTCGATGGAAAAATATAATGACTTGCTATCACAAACAACAGGGGACACCCTAGTCATTAAGCTGCCGGAGCATGTGGCATTTTATTCGTCACTTTCTCACTAACTACTAATTTTATGTACCTTTTGATTACTGCTGATTTTACTAGCTGGTTGTTCTTTAGAATTTACCTCAGTTAAATAGTAAGACTTTGTTTACCTATTACATAGTTATTAACCTGATTTCTAGTTCTTATCGCTTTTATCCTAGACAAAGCAAGTCCAATTTTAAAAAAGAACTTAACCTTATTTCAATTTAAACATATTTTAAATAGTAAAAGCTTACTTAAACTAATATTTTTGAAAATACTGTGATTGTGATATTAGGTAAAGTAATGAAGTCCTAGTTGTTAGATACAAACTGAAATGTGTGCCAAGTATTAAGCTTAGGAATTACGAATATTTTAAGTGCAAGTTTAAAATATAAGCTTTTACTATTTAAAAATATATTTATACTGAAAGAAGGTTAAGTCTCAACCCATCTCATTCGATAATTATAGTTTGATACATAAAGTGCACAGCTAAATGGCCATAAAAGTTAAATAATATTTTTTTTGTAACTTTCTTTACTTAACTTGTAACTTTTTTAGCTTGCAAGCGATTTTTTTTACTTTTAATAAATGTAAATGACATAAATAGAGTTTTATTTATATTTTAATACGAATTAATCACGTCGTAACAGACACAAGTTGTAATACAAAGTTCTCACAGAGTGACGTATCTACTTTAAATAAATATAACTAAAGACATAGATACCTTACAGTTGTAGAGCAGCCACTAACTTATAGGGTAAGCCTAGATCAATATAAAAAAGTAGTAAACACATAAATAGCGCCATAACTAACGCAACTATGGCAACATGACTGTAGCGTCCGACCGAAAAACGGTTGCCCTGGAAAAACTATCAATTGCTGGTTACAACAGTTAGCGCGGAGGGTGACGTTATATGAGTCACGGTATCAATATTCTATTCTTAATAGGTCTAATAAAGGTTTTATCGGCAAAGCATTCTTATCCGATGCTTTCCTACCACCTGTTGTGTTTACTAACCCGATATTACAACAGTAATACCGGTTAAAGTAATAGCTGTCACTTAATTAACGCTCTTGTGCAATTGCCTTGACACATTTGTATCACCGTACTATAGGTTTTCTATAATACTTACCTGTAAAACTGTGGGCCTCTTTCGTGGTTATAAGTGAGTTAGAGCATGCTCTAACTCTGTTGTAGAGGTATGCGTTAACAATTTTATACTCAAATGTAACTGATATACGATTCTTATATAGGTTATTTTAACGCTTTGGTGTTAGTTGGGATATCGAGTTCCCTCCGTGCCTCGGAAAGCACGTTAAGCTGTTGGTCCCGGCTGTAATTTATAGATCTTTGGCATTCGTTACGGATTGTCAGAAGCCAGTAAATCTGACCACAGTCTTACCAAGAAATACCGTGTTACCCAGTTAATGGGTTGTGGAGGTCTGGTAGGCAGTGATAGGCAACCGCTCCACGTAAAATACTGGTATTCAGCTGAATCCGGTTTGACTGGAAGCCGACCCCAATTTACTTAGGAAAAGACTAGGCAGGTGATGATTTACAACTTTTACTTTGGTTTTTCTTTGTGGCCAAATACTTTTGAGAGGTATCTATTCTACTATTAAGTCAATGTTACTTACCCATACTTTTGTACCGTTGGCGTCTAGGTACTCCAAGCCGAAGTAGTCCGCTTCCAACAAGTGTAGCTGCCGACACACCTGGTCGAATAGCACTCTGCCTAGCGCTTTCGACTGTAACAAACAAAAATATAACATGAGAACAATGTTCCGATGAAAATGGAACTTCCTATAAGATTATAATCGTAGTAGAAATACGGTGAATCCCAGGTTAAGTATGTAAGGTTTTTCTATAAATATCGTACTGTAATTTCCCTTATCTCACACTCCCGGACCAGTTTTCAAACATAATTTCCAATCAGACACATAATGCTCACGAAATCAGTCAATAGAAAGTGTGTGCTAATTAGTAAATATGGCTAATTTCCCAGCTTACAAAAAAATAAATTAAATTAAAAATTATAATTAAAATGTTTATTTCAATTAAGTACATAAAGCATTAACATACATGATTTGAAGAACACTTTTTAAGCAAGAAGATGCTTGTGTTAGTGTTGGGTGACTCCGCTCTTCCACTAAACATAATACAATGTATGCAATTTAGACAGAAATAAAATAAAAGAAAAGAAAAAACAAAAAGGAGCGCACTCGTGTTTGTGTTTTAGTGTTAGTGATTGAGTGTAATAGTAGTGTGAATTTATAAATTAAAAATTAAATCGTTTAACTGCATTTATTAAAATATACGATTAGGTTTCAGTTTGGTAAGGTCTAGGTTTAGGTTAGTTCTTGGTTTGGGTTTAGGTTAACCCTGCGACAATGTCTTGGGATTGGAGAAAGCCAGGAACAGCTCCGTCCACTAACGAACCCAGAATAAGATATCAGTAGCATTTCTATAATGTCGTGGGTATCAGAGAGACAACGGAAGTAGGTCATACTGCTTCCGCAACTCGATGTAATGAAAACCGACCCCAATTTCGAGAATGATGATAATGATCGGAAGGACATCAATCACTTGAACCTATCAAGCTTTGATGCTCAACATATAAAAGGATACATACCTACAGAGTTAGAGACATACGTATACAACATATTTTATTCTCCTTCAGTTGCGTAATGCTCGTAAAACGAGAAAGAGGGGTAAATAGGGTACGAATAGTCATACTCATGATACTAGGTAATATTTGTCTAACCCAAACTAATAAAAATGGCCAGCGTCCAATACGCAAAGGAATTCATCTTTTATATCTATACTAATATTATAAAGCAGAAGAGTTTGTTTGTTTGTTTGTTTGGTTGAACGCGCTAATCTCGGGAAGTACTGGTCCGATTTGAAAAGTTCTTTCAGTGTTAGATAGCCCATTAATCGCGGAAGGCTATAGGCTATATATCATCACGCTAAGACAAATAGGTGCGGAGCAGTAATGGAAAATGTGACGCAGACGACGTTGCGCGGGTCAGCTAGTAATCCAATATAATAAAAGCTGAAGAGTTTTTTTGCTTGAACACGCTTGTCTCTAGAAGTACCAGTCGGTTTTGGAAAACTTATTTTTTTATAACCGAAATGGGAAATGCGCGTACGAAGTTGCAGGCAAAAGCTAGTCTCTTATCTCAATTTATAAAAGGTTCCAGTTCCACTGAAAACTTTACACATAGATTCCCTGAAAAAACACAGCTACTGTTACATACCGAACTTCGAGTCATTTAAAGTATTCAGAAATTCCGTCCTTTTTTATTGCGGTTTCCTTTCCCGTTTGTACGGTTTGCGAAACATATCCGAAAATAAACTGGGGAAAATGGTTTTCAGGCTTTTTTTTTCGTCATCAATGCCAAGTAAATAACCCCTTTCTCTGCAACTTATTTCAAGTTTCGGCGGCCATTTTGAGATCCCTTTGAGGCATTTGGAGTAAAATACAACCAACATTTTATTGTTGCTAGAACCACAGATGTGTTAACCAAGCTTCCAAGTTTACGTCGTATAACTTCTAATCACGGGCAAACGGACGAATGCAAAATAAATTCACGCACAGCATATCCAGAATTATTTACGCAAACAACCCAAGACACACCTATTGAACAAACATAAATTCTCGATCTTCAAAGTCGAGTAAACAAATACAGGAAGTGAAAGAAACCGTATCCGGAGCCGTTGTAATAAATAAATAAACATATCCCTCACAGATATTGCCATTTTCTCCTTTTGAATCAAATGAAAGGAATCTGAAGGAGAGCAAATGTCTGTTTGTGTTCCGTTTACAAGATTTGTCCAAACATAATTAAACGAGTCATAGGTTGGGTCCTTGTACTGCATTATCATTATTCGTGCCCTTTTACCAATTATTTGTCGCCACCACTTGGCTTCTTCTTCCATACTTGTCTAATAGTCGTCATCTAACCTTTCAAGCCTTGTCATCTTCCCATCCATCGTTGCTTTGGCCTTACAGCAGCTTAGGCTCTTATAGGCATTTTTATAGTTATTTCGACCGCATCAGGTTCGATATCATTTTTTGCAACTTTTCGGGAGAGTAAAAAAGAACAATACAAAAATATTTATTATTTTCTCAAGACATTGAGCTTACATAAATTGAGGCAGCCCCTGTAAGTTACAGAGGTACTTGTGATGGAGCTGTCTCTGAGGAAACTGTTCTAAAATTGAATATGAAGATTGAGTTTTTATTTCATTTATTGTTTATTTTATATACACGATGTTTCATACAAGGGCCCATCCTTATACTATGACCTTTAAACAGAATCAGACAAAAGTTATAGCTACTGTACCTACAGCAAACAGGCTTCGATATTCCGTCAGAGTCGTAAACATTCCTATCTCCAACATAAGCATTCCTTGCAGTACTCAAACTCCTTACCGTTTCAGACTTGTAATGTCGGGTACAGTCTAAGGGAAAAAACGCTTACGAAGCTCGCTGAAGGCAAACGAACGAACAGGAATGGGTGTGTGAGGATAAGCGAACGTGCAGTGACCTTATTCGTTCATCTACTTTGAGCTTTACTATGACTTGCAAATGTCATAACAATGATTCCATTCTGAAAAAACTGGCCAAGGCCCAAGTGCGAGTCGGACTCGCGCACGAAGGGTTCCGTATCATTATCGTATTATACGATTTATGACGTATTAAAAAAAAACTACTTACTAGATCTCGTTCAAACCAATTTTCGGTGGAAGATTACATCATATATATATTTTTTGTTTTATCATTCTCTTATTTTAGAAGTTACAGGGGGGGGGGACATACATTTTACCACTTTGGAAGTGTCTCTCGCGCAAACTTTTCAGTTTAGTAAAAAATGATTGTAGAAACCTCAATTCCTCTCATTTTTGAAGACCTATCCATAGATATCCCCAACGTATGGGTTTGATGAAATAAAATCTTAATGCGGTTCACAGAATACATCTACTTACCAAATTTCAAAACCATAGTTCTTATAGTTTCGGAAAAAAGTGGCTGTGACCTACGAACGGACAGACAGACATGACGAATCTATAAGGGTTCCGTTTCTGCCATTTGGCTACGGAACCCTAAAAAGGATAGTGCCATGCGTATTGTACAGCTCCCTCTCCCTCCCACACTGGAATCATGATGGTTATAAGACATGTAGGGCCCTTGGTCTGTACCAATCCCGTTTCAGAGTTACAAGTATTACACCGCGACTTACTCCAGCATAAACGGGTAAATCGATATTCGTAACGTTATATGCCTATCGCGTTTCGTATTGCCCCACCCGTAACTTGAAACTTGGTGTATAAAGTTACCCTGTGTTGACAAACAGCCGTAGCTAAGTTAAACAGTAAGCTAGCTAAAATAATCAAGACGTCTTTGTTATTACTTTGACGTTTCGCAAATGGGAGTTCAGTGTTCCATCAGGAGGAACCGAGGAGGGCATTATGTTGAACGTTTACTTGGATTTTGTGAGCGAGTTGAATGAGTGATGTTTATTTTGTCCAGTTTTGTGGTTTTATTGTTTAGACCCTTATCATTATCTCGAATATTAATGCTATTAAATTAGATTAGAAAAAATCAAACAAACGAAAAAAAGTTTTTCTGAACTTATAATTCCGAATAGTTATCATAAAATTACGTTGTCCAAACTGCTCAATGGTATCGCAGTTTTCTTGAAATCATGAGTACTTTTTAATTGCACCTAAACTACCACATACGAACTCCAAAACTGGACAGCCTTACAGTAGTCGCGTGGTCTACATATGTAATCCAATCATACAAAATTTTAAATTTCCAAAAATCGGTTTACGCCACTTATTTTATCCTTCGGGTACTTTAAGTTAAATAGTTGACGCACCCGCTCAGTGCTGCGCACACGTTGGTTGCTCGTGGTTGTGAAACAGGAGCAGCGCAAAGTCCGCAGTCTACGAGTGTATGCCGCGCGACCAATTACGTAAGTATTTTTGCTATACTTGTTACTTTTATTTTATGCAAGTATTACATTTAGATTTTATTGTAAAATTAATCAGTTTATTTATTATTTATTGCATTGTGTATATATTAATGTTTTCGTTTATTTTGCAGGTAATTTTTACAGTTTTAGAAGAAAATTATGGATAGACAAGTTGTTCAGATTGAGGCATGGCTGGGTGAAGATGATAGCCGAGACGATCTTCATGACGATTTCTCAAGTTCAGAGGACCATCTTGAGATCATTTTCTCACCACCATGGTTGGAACTTTACGGAAGGACAAAAGAGAAGTACCGCGGCTATTTCGAGAGACGAGAGGAAATCCAATATATTCATCAAAATTTGGTTTCCACCCACCATGTACGAGACACCAATGATGTACATCATCATTGGTCTTACAAGGCAAAACCAAGTGGTAATATTGATGTCAGCAATGCAAAACGACGCAGCAATTGATGCCGAGACAAGTGATACGCACTATGCATACATTCGGCAAATAAAAACTTTGAATTTGTTCGACACCGTGATTTCCTCATTGACTTGTATGAAATCTCTGGCTCAGCAAAGACTGGACAAAAAAAACGTTGCCACGAAGCCTGTTCTTCAAAATAAAAGATCTTCTGGGTCTTTCGCAACAAGAAAATCAGCCATCGACACCAGGACCGATACGGACGAATTACGTTGGTCGTTGCCATGACTGCGGTAGAGCTCGTAATAGAAGCACTCGAAAGATGTGCAATACGTGCAGAAAATTTATATGTCCTGACCATTCCAAGATTGTGTGCTTGTCTTGTTCACAAAATAGCAATTAGATTACATTAATAATATACAGGGAAATTGAAAAAATACCCGAAACCTCTTAGGCAGTGAAAGTACACATGATTATAAGCAACTTTTGTTTTGGTAAAACTCCGAAATCTCGAAAAAAATATCAGCTGTTTCATACATTTTCATTGGCTAAATACTGCATTTTGTATGAAACAGCTGATATTTTTTTCGAGATTTCGGAGTTTTACCAAAACAAAAGTTGCTTATAATCATGTGTACTTTCACTGCCTAAGAGGTTTCGGGTATTTTTTCAATTTCCCTGTATAGTTTTCTTTTTATCTCATCTAATGTAAACTTTGTGGTATTTTGTTAAAAAAAGAGGCATTTTATGTTCTAGTTGATTTTTTGAGCATAGAACATATGTAATTATGTTTTGTTGATTATTTTTAATAGAAAACACTTAGATATTAAGATTTAAAAACAAATCAACAGGTATTTTAAATTTATTGTCTATTTTTTTTTTGTTTTAAATTTGGTATACCCATGTAGACCACGCGACCAAACACGTCACTTTTAGGTACGCGACCACTGTAGGGTTAATTTAAATCCTCGGCGCGATTTGAAGATATATGTACACACCGGACACAACACCGTCTGGTCGCAGGATACTCTACTATCTATTATTGAAGTTTCGCGACTAAACACCCTGTTTATATTTACTACTACCTACTATTTTATTTTTACCTCTTCACCCATAACAAAACAGTAAAGTTTTAAACTAAATTAACTAGGCCCTACTCCCACCCAACCTATTTGTTTAAGATATCTATTCCAAGAACGCCCTTGTATCTGATATGCCTAGATAAATTCTAGCCATGCCCATAACTCCAGCTGACAAGGTCATGATGCCCATAAATAATAACAACATCTCTTACTCAATGCCAACCTAATAAAACGTGCTGGCATTCCTAATACAAATGTTGACTGAACTGGGAAAGTTCAGTCAGACGCGTGGGCGACCCCAACTTTATGCAATAAAATACTCCAACATACGGGAACTATCGTGGGAAAGGTAGGGTTGTTAGGAATACGGCCATTTATCTACGCCTAATAGACGAAACAAATATTGTTGGTAAATGCGATAAGAATGACGTTATAGTTATTGTGGTTAAGTTGTTAGATTTGGGTGAATTAGAAATGTTTACATGAACGCCAAAACTCTCAGGGCACTGAACATACGGAATAATGGCTGTAGTCATTCAAATATGCTCCCTGTTGCATAGAGTTTGGATTAACGAGGCAGACTTGCCCAAGAAAACTAATGAATGGAATGGATGGTATATGGAGCGATATGCAAGGCAAGGGAAGATTGATAGCGTGAAGAGAAGAAAAGATAACGTGACGATTGGCAAAACGGAATGAATGAAGAAAAGTATGTGTAATCAGTAACACAGGAAAGGGAAGAAAGATGGTAATGATCCTATCAAACTTGATTTTATATCGCCGGGCAGCGATGAATAAGTTTAAACAAATATTTATTACAAAGGACGATATCATCATATAACCGGAGTATATTCTCCCTCGCTGGTATCAAACTGGTGACCTCGGGCAGCAGTCCGTTAACGAGACGGTGCGTTGAGCCGTGTGCGAGGGGACTAACGCTGGCCATATTATTAATAGTTATTGGTTATTCGGTTGACATTGGCTAGATCAGTATCACCCTTTAACCTAGTAGAGATCCTGCTTGTAACCAATGATCGTTACATGTTATGAGGGAACCCTCTGGAAACAAAGGCTCAGTCGTAACTGGACGATCCTCAAATGTCCAATACTCAGATGATCACAGACATTTCCGATGATGAAAGATCCTCGAATGTAAACGGTATTAGAGGTCCAAAATGAAGGATTCCAGTCGATTTTATAAAATGATGCTGTTACAACTGCTTCGACCCAAAAAAATTAAGATTAGAAAATTAACAACACCTTAGGAGTAGCGAAATTTTGAGCCAGCAAAATTTCAAATATTGTACCAGCGACACAAAGAATAACAGTCAAATTTTTCTCATCTACCTTGCGGTAAGACAAATTACTTTAATCAAAGAAACCAGTACAAATAGGCATCTAACCTATTTACTGCTTGACCCACTGAACTCAAATAAGATCAAAATAGAGTTCTACAAAAAACGCCTTCGTTTTCCTCAATGCTCCCACCACTCCACGTAGTAATTAACTCGTAATCCTCAAGAAGATCAAGCTAATGGAACCATCACTACTTCATGAAACAGAATTTTAAATGGGAAATAGTTGAGTAAGGATGGCAACAGGTAGAATATATATGTAACACAGAATGTCAGTGAAAAAAGCGATATGAATATTATAGTACGGATTCATGACAGGGATCAAGAAATCCCTAACGCGAAATATAGTCTATAAAATGAAGTGCACGAGGAAACGGCGAGTATTATACTGGGATAGTTTTTGAAAGGGTGTAAAACTTGACCTGATTGATTCTTAACGTAGCTAGTATACAAAGGAACTCCATCGAACGTTTACGTAATACAATCACCGCAAAAAACCAATGCCCTCCTATTAACTTTCGGAAATACTCTTCTAAAACTTCCCATCGTTTACGCCAATAATTCGCCAACAATACATTAGTTAGAAGCACGAGCTTGGCATAACAATGGCTGTTCTTCCTAATAAAATCACTATCGTATAATCTTATTTAGTTTGGCGGAAGGAAGCTACGGCCGTGAGTAACCCCATAGCGGTAGTACTCATTTAAAGAACTAGACAATTTAGCATGCACTACCGTGACATTCATATAAGTTGAGGTTTGGTCTACAGTTAAAAATAGCCAACACCCTATTTGGGCGTTAAAAGAGGTGACTGCCGATAAAATTGGATAAGCATCTTGCAAAATGCATGCAGATTTTTCTATATAAATTCAAGAAAAATAAAAATCCGATCAAAGAGATGCAATGCATAAAATTATTGCAGAAATATCTGCACGTAATATGTATTTCTCTAGTCGTAAAAGAGGGCACGTGAAGATGGCAAATTGTCACGAATAGTTCCGATCGCAATATCGGAAAATTTTATTATTCGAAGTCTGCCTCAAAGAAATCTATTTAAGTATAAAATTCACACATTTTATGACTACTGTGGTCCTAAATGCTGGGTGCCGTATCCCCAAATTGTGGCTAAGAAGTTTCATAAATTGAACAAGTTATATGCTCCCAATGTGTTTATTCTTCACCAATTAATTTTAACTATGAAACAATTGCAAATAAGAAGCGTGACCCAGTATTTGAAGATCACCTATTAACCTTTATCGTTAAAGCGAACAATGCGACTAAAAATAGTCGCAGACTGACGTCCAACAAAGTCATCAAGCGTGGTCCATTATTGGACAGACCACACGTTTTATTAGCGTAGGTTGAAAGCAAAACACTAGCCACTACACCGACCAATTTTGGTCAAGTTCGTTTAGAAGCATGACTAATGGAATCGCGAACTACAAATTAGGACTACGTCATCATTGTTTTGTTGGGTTGACCATAAGTGGAGATGATCATTAGTTTGTACTACAATTACGTCAGATTTGAAACCGCACTTAGATGAAAAACTTGGTTTGTTTAGCAATATAAGGAAAATAAATTCACTGGATATTTCTGA
The DNA here is from genome assembly GCA_963859965.1 of Ceramica pisi. Taxonomy (NCBI): domain Eukaryota; kingdom Metazoa; phylum Arthropoda; class Insecta; order Lepidoptera; family Noctuidae; genus Ceramica; species Ceramica pisi. Next base: position 6,514,321 of record OY982530.1, read on the forward strand.
GCTAAGTTTCTGAGTAATTTGCACGAGTATTTATATGAAGTCGGAATGTCTTTGGCCCGAATAACATGTAGATTGTAGAATGAAGCGGAATTCCTTATGAAAAGTTCAGATATAATAGCAGAGAATTATTGCACAGACCCAGTTAGGCATATTACACTCATTTGCCAGCTTTTCAAAGCTTAAATTAGATTTTAAAGGAATTCTGTACCTATTCTACATGTGTAGCAGAAAATACTTACTGAATTTGATAGGAAAGTCTACTTCAATATATTATTAAAACAGAGCCAAACACTGTTTCCTAAAATACATGTAGGCGAACCAAGAAAAAATACTCACGCTCAAAAAACCCTAAGATTGCTTTTTACCTCGAATATTTCCTATAATTCAAGATAGATGTCTATGTGGGGTCTGAGACGTGCCTACCGAAGAATTGAAAGTTTTATGTCACTAAACATGACCAGAATCCACGATCCACTCTCACAGACAGATACTGCAGACCGTATTTTGTTTGACTATATGGAGCTACCCCGCCCGTAATATAAAAGGATTTTGTAGTCAGTTGTAAAGCCTTGTTTTGGCTGCTAGGCCAGCTTTGATTTATATTCATAGCATTAAAATACGAGATTTCGAAGCATGAGCTCAGAAAATTCTAAGCATTAATGTTCAATTACACTCTGAAGGAGTCCGGCACCGTCTCAAGATTACCAATTCTATTATTTTTTAAGCTATAAGTTCGCAATCTGACAAAAATTAAACTAAATTTCGATCGAAGATCGCCACTGAGATGCAAAAGCGAAATTAGCACTCAGAAAGATGAAGTTAGTCGCATGTTCCGCAGCGTACAACTTTTGTGATCATTTTTCTCATAGCATAATAACGTTGAGACTGGTCAAAGAACTAGCTACTAAATATTAACGAAAAATAATACGTTAAGCTCCCGATCAATTACTGCTTTCTGGCAGTTTCTGAACGTCCTCGATACCGCAATAAACTTATAAAAAGAAATTATACGATCCCTGCTAACAGTGCTAACCGTTTGATATAGTTTGACGACATCATAAAAATAGAGAGGAATGTATTGGAAAAGGAAATTCGGGACAGTTTTATAGCTTTTCATTATATTTTTTTCATTAGTAATTATATCCTCTAGAATAGATTCTGGATTATGTCGGAAAACACTGCCCAAATTCGGAAGCTCAGAATTGACTAAAGATCTTGGCTTATCATTTCTCTAGACGTCGTAGTCAACAATGATAAACTGCCTGGCTAGCCACTAAGCCAATCAAAACTGATTGTAAGCCATGGATCATGGTTAATACTTGGCACACGACGCGGTGTGGCCACGTTATGCCTATATTTCATTCTCCGATCGCTAGTTCACCAACTTTTCACATAGAATTCGTAACGAAGTTTTCGGCCGTAGTAGGTACTTAAACAAGACAAATTAGGTTCAGTTTTCTGCGGCAAACACTGCTTGATCCTGGACTCGTACTTATTAACCTTTAGGGGTCGTACTAATTGGCTAACCATCGTACTAGTTAAAGAGTCATTTCTTCGCGCGATGAAAATGATTCCTTTGCTCGAGCGATGATTTGCAAGCTCCAATTCGGACTCTCGATCTCGTCGTGCGACGAAATCGCATTGTTGACTCGTATCATCGTGTGATCGTTAGCCAATTAGGACGACAGCTTTAAAAAAGATAAACTCTTCGATGACTATCCAGAAATATGACATATGGAAAGACGGAAAACGACTGAAAAGTTCTAAACGAGTTTTACGATTTAGTTTAGTCGTGGGTCGATAACTTCCTCTGAAGCAAAGTATCCGCATTGGACCAAACCTCGTTTAATTAACAAAACGTTCACGTTGCAGTTCTCGGTAAATCACGACCATAAAAACGCGCCCTATTCTTAAAGTAAACAATTAGGGCAACCCGTTTTATTTTCGTTTCTGTTTATTTACGGACTCGTAAGGTTCTAGCTGTGACGTCAAACGGTGCTGGTGGAATTGCTACCTTATTACTTACGAAATAGAGTTCAATGATTAAAAGTATACGTAGGGAAGAAAATTATTTTATACTACGTATGTGCTTATATAAATAGATGCATGTCTTACCTAACTAGGTCTTCTGTGAAACTCATATTCACAATTCATTAACTTGCATTTTCATAGAGTTTTCTTACGAAGTCAGTTTCCAATTTTTTTTTTTTTTTATTATATTTCCAATTTACATCCCAAACCAACGGACCTTACATAATCTACTGCACTGATCTTCATCAAGTTTTTCCACAACACTCGGTCCTTTTTTTTAGGGATGGGAAATCATCAAATGACTTCTCCCGCTTTGGGCGGAGCGGGAGGGAGTGTCAGACTTTTACTGACGAAACCCATTCATGTTCCTTCATTGCCCTTTGTGTTCCGGAGCCGCGGTATCTCTTTCGAATAGTCCCGCAACTCCGGCAGACAGCACTCGGTCCTAAGTCCTACTATCCGCGATATTCTTTCCAAATTGGAACACAAACCACGGAAGTGACCTTCCCCGGATCCGCAAAAGCGGTGCTAGACAATAAATAGTAAAATAAATATTGAAGTCAGTCAAACCAGTCAACCGTACTTAAACCTACGCCGCTGAAAATTTTCAAGTTTTACCACAACACTCGTTCTACTATCCGCAATATATCTTTCGAAATTGGAACATAAAACCACGGAAGCAACCTTCCCCGGATCCGCAAATTCAGGTGCAAGAGAATAAATAGTAAAATAAATATTGAAGTCAGCCAAACCAATCAACCGTACATAATCTACAGCACTGAAAATATTCATAAGTTTTACCACAACACACGATTCTACTATTCGCAATATAACTTTCCAAATTGGAACACAAACCACGGAAGTGACCTTCCCCGGATCCGCAAACTCAGGTGAGAGGGAATAAATAATAAAATAAATATTGAAGTCTGTCAAAAGAATGATAGCATGAGCAGTGAGGTTGCGTGTCAAGTGTGTAAAGAAACCCGGGACCCGTGTCAAGGTGCGACACATTCACGACCACGTTCCGGAGTATAACACGGAAAACATCTCATCTTTTGTGGGACTGAAATGGTATTGGTTAGGTTGTGTTTAGTTCCTGAAAAAGTGTCAAGTCTGTTTTCTGTGTGTCTGTGACTGTACTTGTACGCATATAATGTATGCTGCACTAAAACATACATGTATCCGTTGTTTATAATCAACAAACAATGTAGAATTATTTACAATTATTTTCAGGAGTAAACAAAAAACCTAGTTAAGTAGGCTAGTTAGCCATTCCATTATTTTAAAATATTCGTTCAGCATAGCCTGTCGCCCTCGCCGCCGATGTAAAGCCTCATTAGCCGAAACAGCGTAATGGAGCGCTAATTGGCGTAACAATTAATCACCAACAGCCATGGCGTCGATTATAACCGAAGCAACAGCGCCTTTAACACCTTTTCGTATTTAGGTCACTGTAAGGCTGCGTTTTGACGTTAGCTTATTGGTTCTTAACAAACATCCCTCACTACGCATCCTGGAACCTCTCTAGTGGAAACGCACCCTAGCTCTCCTCGCCCGCGAAAAATTACAAGCCTCTGGGTACTGCTCGCTCTTAATGATTTACGAAATTCAATTTCAACGACCAAAACATAAACAAAGTCGAGATGAAACAAATTGTATCTAAAGTTACAATTCAAAAAATTAGCATAAATTCGTTCCGTTCGTAATGCTGCACTAAATTGCCTGGAGAGGGAGACGGCAGGAGAACAATAGACTCATTGAGGCAATCAAAACTGCCTGGCTCAGTGGTTCCACGATAAATTTCTGGCGTTACGCCAGCCGGCTCACAGATAAGGGTTGACACAAACACAGATTAAACACGACGGGGTTGCTGCACGATTTTTTATCCGCACAATCATGACGAGAAGATTAATAGTTTTGTTGTTAGATACACATGCTGCGGGGTCAAGATATGACATTTTAATGGGGGTAAATAAAGGAAGGGTTCCATAACATATGATAATGTTACGCGCCAGAATTAATGCCGGGTACACAACGTACTACTAACGCCATCTAGTATCGAGTAGTGGAACTAATTGGGTCACGATCTTTCTAGACTTTTCGATGCTAGAACATTCTCGATGTTTCGACACCGAGTCAGTCGGGACCGGTATGTTCCCGAACTTTCTAGATATTTCCATTCTCGAAGGTTCTGGAAATTACTGTGGGACTATATAAGGTGCGCATCGCTCGCGACTGAGTCAGTATTGAATTGGCGATACAAGCGAACATCGGAAGCGATCTTCAACTGCGAATTAAGTGAAGTGAAGTGTTTAATGGTGCGATTGTGTGTTTATAATTAGTGCGTTTAATTAAAGTGATAATTAGTGTTGATTATTAAAGTGTCATTTTTGGTTAATTAATCGGCTGTTTTTATTGTAACGAACCCCAAGCTCGTAACAATAAGGACGTTCAGGGCTTTTAAAAAGGCCATTTTAGCAGAATCAGAAAGCACATCACGCTACCCATCACTGTCAAATTTCCCCAATCAACCTTCCACCTAATGCGTCAGTGATAAAGATGAAAATGAAATTTGACAGATTGTTGTGTGGTTAATATTATACTTATAATATGATTATGCTAAAGTGACCTTTTTAGACCTGCAGGTCGCCCAAGGATTATACAAATTATGGCATGCATAATGAAAGAACAATTAATTTATACTAATATTATAAATGACAAAGTTTGGATGGATTTTTGTTACTCTATTACGTCAGAACGGCTGTATTAAGGTTTGAGGAGTATTTTTTTTTAATTTTATTTCCATGTATTACCAGTGCGCTTAGTTAAAGACGCGAATCATTAATTCGCAAAGCAAACTTTGCGCAAGCCCTAACATACCGAACAGCTGTCTAAAGTATTCGTATCAATTTTTACTCAAACTGAAATACTTTTGTAATATTTCGCCCGTGTTTGCAAAAGTTCGGTTTTCAGTTTCGAACAAGTTTGTGGAAGACATTCTAGCTGTACATTTTCAATGCCTAGTTTGAAATTGAACTTCAGCTACATCGCAACGGACGCAAATATTGTGATATGAAATAAGCCTGACATTCACGAACTTTTCTAAAAAGTAAAGCTGCAGCAGAATTTCGCTATCTCTCCAGAACAAAGTCTGAAGGCATAATTTACAAAAGAACTAAAAGTCCTGTCAGCCTCTCGTACTCGTACATACAAAGATATCAATTTCCAAACGTACTAGAACATAAAACGTCAAGTCTAGAACACGTAACCCAAATTGTGTACCCAGAAAACAATATCTTGAGAGATGGAACACAAGAATGCGATATTACAAGTTTTTCTGCTGAAAACAGATACGAAGCATGGATATTTCTTATTTTTTACTTATTTAGTACATTTGGGACACAAACCTCATCAGTTGCGGAACACTGAGGAAGATCTTCGATTGAATTAGACCTTTGGATGGATAGATTGATTGATCGAACCTTTGCAATGAAATTTCAATCTCAATCTCATTCCTAAATCGATCGATCGAAGAAGTATCTCGTGTTTAAGAGGCCTATTACATTTTTTACGGAAATTCATGATTTTTGACGCTGTAGTTTTCAGCAGCAGTAAGATATTTTAATTATTTGATCTTGAATAACGATAGTGCCAGTCTCTTTCTTGTAAGTTAGAGTTACACATTTTCATTTTTCTTTTCGTGTAATTTACTATAAATATTTTACGAACTCAGTTTGCAAGAAAAAATGTCGGCGATGGAACTTTGACGGTCAAATTCACATTGTTACAATCAATTCTTTTAAAAGCTGAAATTACTAAAAGGTAAGTTGAATGTTTTACTTGTTTATTGGAGTTCTAGAATTTCTTTAAATTCCTTAAACGAAAAAAACGTAAAGAAAACCTAATTTAAGCCAGAAATGTCTTGATTCAGCGTCCATTATATTCCAAATAAAAATAATTTTATCAAATAAATTGATATGATATAAAATTTCAATCTACAATGAATACGATTAATTAGTTTTCGTTTGTCAATATAATAAAACAAAATTACAATAAATAAAATTAAAGTACTATATATTCTGCATCAATTCAGCGCGCGCGCTCCTCAGTCTCGCGCGAGCGGCCAAATAAACTATAATCCTATTCAGACTAGTAAGTATCAACATTGTTTCGCGGACTATAGATGTACTCCCAACGCAGACCAACGTAACTTCGTCTATTGCAAACAAGCATTGACGATTCGTAATAGGACTCTTAAGGGTGTTGTTGATGGACATTTTTGTCTAGTGTATGAATACTGAATCATGTAGGTATAACGCGGCCATAAAGGGGAGAGATAGTCACTTATCTGAAAAGCCGCCAAGAGCACGCCTGACGATCGTTCAGAGTGTTTGGTTGTCAGCGACAAAGCGGCAGTTTAGAATCGGAAGTGCCTCAGTTCTGAACGACTATACGTCGAACATATTGTGCCGCCGGGTTTTAGCAGTTTTTGTTTTAATACGAGACATCGGTGGGAACATGGAAAACTTACTGAATACTACCAGGAATACAGAAGTATGATGATAAATAGTCTTCACTATGTAGTATGTACACCATATAAGTCAGTGAGAAAAAGTAAATTTGCCCTGTAATTACGCGATGCTTGAAAAAAAAAGTCGAAAGAGATAAACAATGAATACAATTGGTATCATCCCAACAACATTGTCCCCTTTCAAGTGTCTCCATCGTACATTTTTCATCTTGCTTGAAAAGGCATGGAATCGTGAACGATGCACACGACCCGGCGACGACCTGTCTACATAATACAATTCGTGCAGCTCAACAAACGGGGCACGCCATGCTAAATTGTACTTGTTGTATAAACGCCGCAATGGCGAACTGTCTTATACAGCGGTCTGGGGCTTGACTTGAATTCTGATAGGTCTGTTAGGGTATGGTTCCAACAAAGTAACGAAATTACTTAGGTTATGTTAGTTTCTGCCAGCGGCTTCGCCCGCGTGATCCCTACGGAACATAATTCTGGGATAAAAATCCATCCTCACAAACTAACGCATTTAAAATATTAATTGTAATAATTAATTCATTAACTTTTAAATGTAATTAAAAAAAAAAATAGGTTAAACTTGTACAACTTTTACAGTTAATCTTACATAGGCCCCGCTCTTCAATAGCAAATTATAACACGTTAAAAGTGGCAAATTTATAAGTATAAAAAATTATTAAACGAAAATTACAATTCATTAATAATAGTATTAGGATAATATAAGCTTACACTGGATCTTTTAAATGTAAGTCTTCGGAATCTTAGTCAATATTTCTAAGAGGTAATTATATTTGTTGCTCGCAAGGCATTGAATTTTATTAAATCCATGTAAAACGTTGTCTCTGAAAGTTTCTGCACTGGTAGAAACCTAAATCATCCCGGAATGCCATAGGCTACTTTTTAACCCGAAACATGAACGGTTACCTACTGTGAAATAAGCGAGTGAGCGAAACGCTGAAAGAAAAATCAAGTTCAGAATAATATGTTTTGCAACAAAAGACACTAAAGGCGCCACTGCTACTTTACCCATTTAAGTCGCTGTTCAAACATACAAGGATCTGCATTCGGATTTCAAAGATTCGGGGGCTATGTAAATGCAGCTAGAGCAAGGGATGGTACCAACCATCGCGCATTAAAATTCCGCGACGGTTTCTACCAATAATGCTTGCAAGTTTGTCGCGTGAATCAAAACTATGCGAGTATTGCGATGAGAACTAACCCTAGTAGTGCAAACAGGATATTGTTATTGTAATAGGCTTGTAGAAAGTACCTGTGTACTGGCATAAATTGCCTTTACGTATGTCGGTTCTATTGTATCGCTGCACGCGATAGATGATTGTTGTCTCAACGTGAACACGAATAAAGGTATTATTTACAATGTAGTTTCCTCACTTAAGTATTTTGGTTAATTTTCCCATACTTATTTCTGATAAAACCAGGACTTGAATAGCAACCTAAAAGCCTTCTTTCACTCTCGAAACTTCATAATTTGTATTAACCTTTTCATCCAAGCTAAATACACTTAGTTCAGCCATCTCATTCGAAACCGTTACCCTTCGAACCTGATGCTGTATATTCAACCCTTAAGCTGCAGTCCTTTCAACAACCACCCGATCGTTAACCCCCATTCAACGGTTACTACGCGGGAAAATAAACAGCTGATACATTCAGTGTTTTCATTCCATTGCCTTTATGGACACATTCAAAGGATACGGTTTTATTAAAAACGAGAACATATTTAAACGTTGGCAAATCCTTTTTAAAAATCGAATAGCTTCTGTCAGTTTAAATAAGGAAGGTGACGTCATCCGAGTGATGAGAAGATACTGTGGACAAATTAATACTCCATTGTATAGCGGTTATGCAAGCACAAATTAATAAACATCTACTAGTGAGCAACCCACACGTGAGGAGTCACTGATGTCACTCAGGTGTCTGCGGCAAAGATGACAAGATGAGCGATGGGTTACGTCGCCAAATATGTCATTTTAGTCTATTTCTTAAGCTGAATATATTCTCTAAGACCACCTATTTATCAATAACGAGATTTTTTTGGTAGCAAATACATGTGATACTTCGGTAACAAACACCAAATCGGAACCATTTTGAACTTTTTGACTATCGTTTTCGCCGGCAATGCCTTTTTATCTAATCTCACTTAGCAATCAGTTTACTAAGTAAAGTTCGAATAATCAACATTTTTCAGTCGGCAATCACCTTTGACGAATGATTGGCTACTTTGACCCAAGGGCACACCTAAAAACGAATAAAAAAGTTCCGTATTCTGTCTCAATGAACGCGTCCGTAAGTTCTTCAGTACGCACTCGTAAACAATCTCATACATATTTATCGACTATCTTGAGATACATTTAGTAGCTGTGAATAAAAATGCCATGTATCGGACGGGTCCTTATTCCGTAGTGCTGACATAAATTAGAGGGCTGATCTTTCGTATTTTAGGGTGGGTCCCTTTCGCTTATAAATATCTACATAAACAGAGCCTAGATTCTGAATACACGGCCATTCTAATATCAAGAGCGTTGTTGTAAAGAGCTATCTTTAGAGCAGTACTTATACTAGGTTTTGGATAGGACGATATTTTGAGATCCCGTTTTCTTGTATACATATTTCTAATATTTAAATGTTTAGTAAGGGATACTGGGATTATATATTTTGAATAGGTACCTAGTTCATTATGTCGAGGAAGATTTGAGGAGCACAAGAAGGAAAACCATCTTAGGGAGGCCAGAGACAGAGCGAAATGGAAAAGAGGAGGCCAAGACGTACAAAAGATAGAAAAGCCCAAGGAAGAAGTTCCTTGGTAACTTAACAAGGCACTTTATCCACATTTCACATAAACATTCGAAGCAGAATATTATTAGAAAAGAATTAAGACTACGAGTTATTGTAACCACTCAGAAAATTGGCCGAACACGCTTCAGCAATCGTGCCAATCATTTCAAACAAAGCTTCAGCAGTCCCCCGGGAAAGCGCTTAACGTTTATGAACACTAACTTAAAAAATATTACCTTCCAAATCCGGCAGAACGCAATAACACTGTTTAAAATTCGTTGCCACTTCTCGTGATGGCAATAAGCCAGCATTTTCCGAGCGATTAAAATCACTGAGTGTTGCCGCAATTCGCTTATTTTGAAATAAGCCTTGTGCACTCATAGGTACATCGCAAATAGGCCACCCCGAGACACCACTTTTATAGTTAGCGTCTTTAAGGGTCGATGTCCTGTGGCACAATAAACCCGTCATCTGAATATTATAATCAAGCAGACGACTTTTTGGGGGCCGAGTCACCCGCGTCCGTAGGAGAATACCCTTCAGCGAATCCCTACACGTGGTCCCTGGGTGGTGCTAAACAGGTGACACTAACCGCCTCCGTGGTCTAGTGGTTATACCACCTGATTCAGACCCAGAGGTCCCGGGTTCGATTCCCAGCGGGGGCAAATTTTTTTGCTCGGTTTGGTTGGTGGTAGGACTTCTTCTAAGTCCGCCTGGCAAGCTACCACCATCATGTCCAAGTCTGTCGCCATAACAACAATGTTAACAGCATTGTTGTGTTCCGGCAGTTAGATGTATGATAGCCAGTTCCTCTGTGTAAGAGGATTCCGGGTGAAACTCGCTTCCATCTTCGGCCTAATCATCACTTTCCATCAGGTGAGATTTGGGCCAAGAGTTTCCCCGTTTTGAATTAAAAAAAAAAAAAAAAGACGAAGAAGTATTCTCCTGAGGTTGCGTAGAAACAAGAATAAGTTAGACATAGGGTAGGTACTAGTTTTTATAAAACTATGTGTTTTCGGAGGTCAGAAGATTTTCGTGCAATCTGAGTAAACATAACTTATAGTCATTCGCAATAATTAGCAATTAGCAATAATAGGGAAATTTGTACACAGCAACAGCATACACCCAAGTAATGTGCTGCGTAAAAGCCTAGCTAAGTGCCGTCGAATGAACTAATATGTTTGCATAACTTGTCACTGCAATGGGAGTAAGCCTGATGACAAGGGTTAAGTGGAAGAACAAATCGTGTTACATCAAACCCAAGAAACATGTATTAAGAAGATGAAGATAACATTTCAATGCTATCCACATAAACGAACAGAATGAATGAATGAATTGATGAGTGCAGACAAGAACCTTTAGAACAGTGCAACGTCATCCGCAAATCCTCACCATTTAAGCTGCGTATTACAGCAGTTTACTGACGTACAATGACAAGCGATCATCATAAAATTAATAGAATACGGTTGGATGTATGCAGCAAATAATCTTGATGGAATAATGCATCGTCATCTCCAAATCCTCAGCGGATAAGGGCGTGTTGACCAGTTCACTGACATCCATTAACAATACACACGGTCATACGTTAGTCCGGACGGGCTAGCCGCGTTTACTGACGCACAAAGGATACCATGTGACAATGAAAGCGTCGTTAAACCATTATCCTAGCCAGTGAATGTCGTAGCAAAGTGGTGCGTAAATTGTACTACGCATTTATGTCATTTTAACTTGCCTACCAGCTTGAATGTAACTGGCATTTGTGGGAGAAAGAAAGAACAAATAGGAGGACGTTTATTTTCAATTCCTGATAGCTAGAACTATGAGGTCTTAACGTCAAGAGTGAATAGGTTATTCTAGGCATGCGACCTCCATGGTGAACATCGTTTCCATTCCAAACGCGAGCCTATGAATAGTAAAAAAATCATATCATAACATCACCCCTTGTATTCCCCGCAGTGTTAGACTGAGATGAAAAAGTGTTTAGTTCTCCCACATTTCTCCAGTTATCCTAAATCCTTTCGTGTTAGAACGTTCAAGTTCCGTTCGAACTTAAAGACTTATTGCTCGAAATCGAACCAAAATATTTGAAGAGCAAGATTCTCTTCGATTAATTTACGATTGATGTTACTTTCTCGTCGAACATCAACGTATTATTATGTTGAACCGATATTTTGTGTAAGGCCCATGTAATAGGGGGCGAGCCTACTGCCATCAACCCAGCACATAACGAGACTCAACCAAGTTTCAATTCATAAGCTGGTTTTGAATAGAATAGAATACACTTAAATACCACTTCGTAAGTTAAACAAATAGCAAACAAAATCCTTTCCAAATTCCCATAGAATTTCAAATTAGTATCGATAAGTGCTTTGCCATCGGCATACAAATGAATTGAAAGAAGAGCTGTAAAATAGTATTACCCAATTCAATTTCAATGTTATATTCATATACTTGAATGCATGCATTTCGTAACAAAAACTTAATCGTCGATACCTATATCGTTTTGTTTCTCCTAAAGTGTACTTGTCTTCTACATACAAGTCAGATCCACTTCATCTTCATTTTAAGTGTCCGCGTTGGCAGGTACATAGCTGCCATCTCAGTCACGCAAAATAGATGCAAAATCAGAACCACCACGACTCCAGGAGCCGGTTGTTAGAAAAGCAATGCAGAGGACTTAATTTACATTGAAAACCGACAGTATACGAAACTATTGATGTAAGTTCCAATGCATAAACAGTTACATGACCGTTAATATTGATGAAGTAATAAACATTTTGTCGTCGTCACACGCTGTCGGAACTGCATTCCAAATCCAAACCCACCAACCATGAATGACATATCCCCAACTAAATAAGGCAGTTCGGGACATAAGCTTTGCCCGTTTCGCACCACAAGCCCGCGCATGCAGAATTTATTTAGACCGTGCCTAATGTATCGTGAATGCTAATCTAAAAATGTGACAGGACAGCAGGGGTGATTTCCTGCCAAGGTTGGGAATTGTTCGGAAAACCTACCACGGCAAAGGAAAACATAGATCATTTGGAGAAACACGGGTGAGTTTTAGTCAGTAAGGGCCTGACACTCCATTCCACTCCCCCCAGAACGGGAGGATTAATTTGATGATTTCCCATCCACAAAAAAGGGATGATGTTTACCGACATAACTAGTAATTAGCCCTTCTCCGATCATTTAGCGACTTTCCAACTATTTAAACTGTGACCTTTAAGCGACGTGACACCATTAATATAGACTCGTTAATTATTGTGCTGTCGTTAGGAGCGGTTTGTTTTGCATCTGAATGTGATGTCAGAATAGCTTGGTGTTCATGGTAATTAATATGTTTATGTCGTGAAGGCGGCTCGCTGATGACGGCATTAATTCTCAATATAATAGCGAGCAAATGATGTGCAAAGAGACCCGAGTAAATTATGGCAGCCAATTTTACAGTAACTGCAACCAGCTAGCTTACAACTTGCGGATAGCCTCGGTAGCCCGTATACCGAGGTACAACGTGGTGAATCACACGGTGGTGCCCTGCATAGGCATTAAACTTCCATGCGTATTGCTTCCAAGGAAATGTGACCATAGACAGGTGGAGATAGCTCATATAGAACCTTCGCAGCCTTCGAAAATGTAATGCAGCAGTGATGTACGAAAAACTGACAGAAAAGAAACTCCCACAGCCCGATACCTAATGGATATTGCTGAAACAGGTGCAAAAAGCGTAACAGTATTGATAGCAAAATCGTTCTTAATGCAGCATTCGTGACTACATGATATAATTCAGTTACTAATGGACTTCGTGTTATGTTGCAAGAAATAATAACTAATTAGGTTTGCACACGTTAATTGAATTAGCTGAAACCCAATCAAGCATTTAGTCTTGTCTGATTGAAAAGGAAATGCGAAATGTAAAGCGGATTTGAGACGTCCCAGCTAGCGATTTTCACTCACAGCCTTCATTCAATTAATTAGTTTCAAGATGAACGATAATGGAAAAATATTGCAAAATAAATACTGAATATCAACAAGGCACTTAGTTAAGGTTCCTTTTAGTCATTTTGGCAAAAAAGAAACACTGGTGGCGGACTCAAAGTAAGCCTAGTTAATCTTGAGGACTGAAGCTCTTGAGAATTAGAGCGAGCTTGAGTTGGAAAAGCCATTTCAAGTGTGGGGTTAATTATGTAAAAGCTGACTTACATTCTAACATATAAAATTCTTTCATTACTGGTGACTGAGTGAGGGACCATCTCCACGAGCGAGAGAATCGCGGCGAGTTGCCGTTTTTTCATACATCGAATCGCCGCGATAATATCGCCGTGTGGAGACACGTTCATAGAGTTGTTATAGAAATACGTGGCATGGACGATAATATCGCCGCGATTCTCTCGCTCGTGGAGATGGCCCCTGAGTGGTTGAGTGACTGACAGAAAACGCACAGCCAAAAGTAGTGGTCGTTGAAAGCTAAAATTTTGTAGGTTCCTTTGGAAGTGTAGGGAAGCACATAGAGAGGATTTCCCGAAATTCCTACAGAAAAAAAACGGGAAATGCGCCTATGAAGTCGCGGGCAAAAGATAGTCCCTTATAAAACTCTTGAAAGTTGGTATCGTTATTAACTCGAGAGCTGACCTCCTAAACCCTTGAATATTCGCAGAGTATCAGTTCGCACAAATCAATGACATCCCTTTGAAAGGCTAATCACCCCTTCGAATGCGAGGATTAAAGTGCAGTCTACTTCAAAAATTGTTTTTTCGCAGTCTGCTGGGCTTAAAGACTTTAAATAAATAATATAAATAGTACATTCCACTTTCTAGGTGAACAAACTGTACTCTTTTAAGTTGTGTCTCAAGATTTAAGAGAGAAAAACTAAAACGCTTGCATTTCTTACAAAATAAATTGAAAAAGGCAATGGTTTGTAATCGAGATTGGCTGGAAGACGCACAGAAATATTTGCAACACAACGTCCTGAGCGAATACTCTATCTTTGGGCGGATAAGACAAGCAATTTAAAAGACACCGAAGGAACACTTTTTACTCAGACTGAAAAATCTTTCAATATCGTGAACTCAAGAGGAGTTACGTCACAGCCAGCCACATTTTCCAACGCCTCTAAAAATGCGAGAAGGGTAAGAGTTGTCAAAGTTTGGAGAGTGGCGGAATAACGATCGACTGGCGAGGGCGAAGTTGGAGTGGCCTACGCTGGATAATTGAAAAATGGCATGGGGTCGCGTTCGCGTTCATTGTTTCAGAATCGTATGAATAGCGGGTTTGATGAAGAGACTTTACATCTATGTAGGTATGTCGGGGAGGACACATTGTTAGCGAAAAGATAATTTAGATGCAAACATTAACTGAATTTTTTCATTTCGGCATATAAAACCTCTGTTACAGGATCTTTAATGGTATTTACAATTTTCAGGTTGAATATTTATTATGTACATATGACGAGGACTTAATGTCAGCAGAAAGATAATTCAGCTAAAGTTAATTCCATTTATAACAAGGTTTTCAATTCTTTGGATCCAAGAGTAGTTCAGCGATGATTTTTTGTTTAAGAAAAATAAGCAAAACTTAACTGATCAATAGTAAAAGACAAAAAAAAAGCATAATAGGCATTTAATAAGACTGTGTCGTCATTGGACTAGCAAAGCAGAGAACATACAAAGATGAAACCATACTATATGTACAAACTACGAAATATGGAATATAATAAAGGGTTTTTCAATAGGGACGCTCGAACTTTTTTTTTTACAGTTTATAGCGGCCATCTTAGAAAAGCGATAGCGGTAAAATTTGGCGGGAATACATATTTATTCGTGACATTTCACCATGGTACACTTCAACAAAACGTAGATTACTTGAAATATATTATCAAACATTAAATTATTGGATGAATCAATTAACTGACCACTGAGATCGTGTGATCTAACACCGCTCGATTACTTTCTATGGGACTACGTGAAATTTCGAGTATGCAGCCCTGAAATCCAACATAACTCGCGTTCAACATGAGATTGAACCCCATTTATGCGAAAATGTCATCCAAAATTGGTCCACCAACACACCACCTTGCGTGCGCGATATTTTTGTGCTATGAGTACTCTAAGCTATATATTATAGCCTGGTCTGAAAGCAGCTTATGCTATTACATTATAGCGTAGTCTGAAAGCAGCTTTATTACCCGAGTCGAATACGTATCGGGGGAATTAGGCATGCTCTCAGTAAATACCATTGCGGACGAAGCGTAATCCTAGCTTTCGTAACTAGGGAGCTCCTTTCGAATATCCCTCTCTAACACAAAATTGCTGCATCAGGCGGGGACATTGGAAAATCGACATATCTGTTATGTTTATAAAAAAGTCAATGGCTTTGCTTCATCGAGCGAATGAATGAATGGATACGATAGCCGCAACTACGTCTAGCTGAATAAATAAAATAACTACGTCCTGAAACAGAAAGAAAATTTGGAAGTACTGTAAACAGGGTTTTGTTAACGCTATGTAAAAGTCTCGTACCTATATCTACTGAACCAACAACCAAGTTCCCTTCCATACCACGAAATTAATATTTGCGTGTAAATAAGTAAACCTCATCTCGTCCCATGGGCGTCGGTAATTGGCAATTAAGATATAATGTCAGGAAAGTAGGCGAAGAGACGTGTCGTAATAGGCGGTTAAGGGATTAAATATACTTCAGGTGGATAGACAGCCAATGAGTGCTCAAAATAACGCAGAAGAAGTTCAGATGAAGATTACAAATCTTAAGGATCATTTGTTGAACTGACAAGGAAACCTATCTGGTTTGATGACATGGAATAACTTTCATCAAGACAATTTCACAAATATAAAACGGACTACACGACATACGGCGATGCACGACCGGGGACATGGGGCCCATACCACGTTTTGGAAATACTACCATTGAAAGTTCCCCGCCGGAGTCTGTGTTCCCTGATAGCTACATCCTGGGGGTCTTAATATGAAGGCTTACTGGGTTACTTCTAGGCAAGCGTGCCCCATTGTCAACTACATCATCGCTTTCCTTCAGGAGAGACTGAGGTCGATCAAAAACATCGCCCTCCTCCACAATTAAAACACCAATAGATCCTTTTAGCACTCTACGTTTAAACTTAAAAGCCTTTAAACAGCCGAAATAGAGGTACCCACGACAAACGAAGCAGAAAATGGTTCCAATTTAATTGCCACTTTTCACCCCGTGCCCATTTCCGTGAATCATTCGTTATCTGCCTGTGGGGAGGCCAATATACATGATGAATAGCAGTTTCATATGTTGTTATGGCAAATTACTCATGACAATAATATTTAGCCCCTCGCTGATTGCGGTAAATAAACGTTATTAGCAGGTCACACCGGAATTTTCAGGCAATTTTAATGCAAACATGTAAAAATGCCAACTGCATTTCTATTGATGGACATGCTAATTTAGTTTATTTATTTATTTATTTATTTGATAGGAAACTCAACAGCTTTTTTTTTATACAACATTCAATATATGGTAACAATGTCCTATGGGGTTCTGAAGCCAATTATAGAGTTTCACAGCATGCATTATATAATACTAGATAGTTAAAGAAAATGTAGCTTGCATATTGTAGCTAGGAAAAAAAAAAAGTTGATGGTTTTGAATTCTTGACTAAAAGAAAAGAAATATATAACAATTAATAAACATTATTATACGAATATTATTTACTTACTGGTGAGTATCTTCATAAGGAATTTACGAAAGGATGCCTTGGATAACTGGAATATATCCAGGCTTTCAAATTTGTCTATGTATAAGCGAGGTAGTCGAGTCATAACAGCATTCTGCCCATAATTGGAACGGTGTAAAGGTACACTAAATAAGTGGGTGTGTCTTGTGCGAGACCTTTGCGTGCAAAATGCTATGCATGACAATAGGTCACTGCAGTCAATCTCTCCGTGAAGAATATCAAATAAGAGCAGCATGTCCAACATTTTACGTCTATCATTGAGTGGAAGCAAGCAATAGTGACTACAGTCTACAAGATATGAAGCATGACGTTTGTTACCTTTAAAGTTTAAAAATTTTACAAATCGTTTTTGGAGACTTTCAATTCTAGTTATGTAAACATTATATTGGGGTGACCAGATTGGACCACAATACTCTAGAATGCTTCGAACATAGGCACAGTATACAATCTTAAGACTATGGAGGTTTCTGAATGGTTTACAGGTGCGCATTACAAAACCAAGATTACGGGAGGCTTTACTGACTATGCTATCTATATGTTGAGAGAACAGTAATTTGGAGTCGAGCATAACACCAAGATCTCTGACTACATTGACTCTTTCAATAATTTTAGCGTCAAAACTATACAAAAAGTTGATTGGGTTTTTGCAACGAGTAAAACTAATGCACTGACATTTTGCGATATTAACATTGATGTTATTTAATGAATAGTATTGGTATAATGAATTAAGATCACGTTGTATGAGTTCACAATCTAGTTTCGATCGGACACGCAGAGATAAGCATTTGTCAGCGGCTTCGCCCGCGTGAATGTCGAATATCATCCACAAAACATTTTAGGTTCGGTTGGTATACAATATGTCCCAGAAATCAACGTCAAGCCAAAACGGGCAATAGGCCAAGTCGTGACAGTTATTAGACAAATATTAAAAAAAATCTTTTCAAATTCTATGGATTTAATTTTCTCATTTTTTTTTAGGGATGGGAAATCATCCAATGACTCCTCCCGCTCTGGGTGTAGCGGGAGGGAGTGTCAGACTTCTACTGACTAAAACCCATCCATGTTCCTTCATTGCCCTTTGTGTTCCGGAGCCACGGTGTCTCTTGCGAATAATCCCGCGACTCCGGCAGGAAAAAGTGACACCCTGTGATGATCTTTCAAGTCCTCGTCAGTTTCTTGTTCTGTGACGTGACCATGAATAACCCTTCTGTAAATTAAAGTTAAAAAACACAACTACCTCAGTTTTAAATAAAATGTTAGATTTTTGCCCAACATTGAATTCAAAATTATTACATCACCCAACTTTAACCGCGTGTAGTGTAAAAAGGTACTACTACACTATTTTGGCAAGTAACTTTAAAAGGTGGCGCGTTTAGTCTGGATTCCAAAATGGTATGCCACTTACTAATTGCTCCTTCTTAATTGAGAAAAAAAAGTTATGCAAAAATCTGTAGTTGCAAAAAAGTTGGGCAAAAATCTAACATTTTATTTAAAACTGAGGTACCTAGTTATGTTTTAACTTTTCAGAATCCGTCATCTGACTCACACTTACCGGTTTTTTTGAAAACCATACATAACGAATAGCACTTTAGTGGTGATTAAAAAACCTTTCATCGATCTAATTTTCTATTTCGGCAATGTCTTGTGTTTTGACAGCTAGACTAAACTCAACACCAATATGACCAGATATACCTACCATAAAACGAAACATAATTTTTGAACCAACTACTTACAAAGCTACCTGGAACTTTACTAAAACACTAACTTATCCAACATACAGAATAACAAACATAAATAACTTTAAGCTATAAATTCCGTCGCATGTCCTTTGGGAGATAACGGCAAAAGACCAGGCTTGCGGGTTGCGGTCACATTATGCACAGAGGCCCCGCCATACAAGGAAAGCTCATTTTAAATTCAAAATAGTTGCCAACAAAAATTAACAGGAGCCTACACTAAGCACCTTTATTATGCACCAACACATTCGAGCAAGCGACGAATAATCAGTTAAACATGAGCTATGTACAGAAGCTCGGGGTAAATAAATATGATGCAGAGAATGTCGGCGGACACGCAGACGGAGGGCTGCGCACTTTAAATCGAGAAATCTTGTGTCTACCTAATGCACGCTGCTGGCACACAGGCGGTCGGATAGCGGGGTCTTGGTATCAGTGTTCCGATGGTTGCCCTTTGTGTAAGTAGCCTCAAAAGCCGAATATTTTTAGAGCTATTTTCTATTAGCCGTCCTTTCCCCCTTGTCCGAGGTATGGCACAAAGTTTTCTTTTTCCGTACTCCGAGAGAACCGTCTTTTCTCATTCTCATCTTTCTTTCATTCTTCATCTATATTCACAAACTCTTCTAAACTACTCCCCAATATGCCATCGGCCCTTGCAATATACCGATTCAAAATTTCGCTACGCTCATTAACCAAATTCTCTGTTTATTGGTTGAATTTACAGCTGTAGCGGACCTGTTCAGCCATACGAAAACACAGTCAATACGTTAATGGGTCGCCTAATGACTTCCATGAACGTAATTTAATGGCTTGACATCATTCGGAGTAATATAGAATTGTAAGAACACTAATGAGCTGGTAATAAGCGTTCCAATTGACGTTTTTAAAACGTTATACGTTTTTTCTCCTCCTTCTGACAGTCTACTTTGTGTACAACGTACAACTGTCCTGAAAAGGCGACACTTCATCTGATTGATATTACGGCCTAACATGGTTACCGATTTTGTCGGCCTTTTCCTCAAGACTACTCAAGAGCTTATATGTCACCGGAAAATGAAAAAACTCCGTCAGAATGTAAGAAATCTTTATTAGATTATAATTTCTCGATATATTTTGAATATATAATTTTGAAAACCACAAATCTTTTTAAGAAAATATTAGTTCACATTTTTACGCGATGTTTTATAATGCTACAGCGTCCGCTAGTTCCCGGTGACATTATACATATATACTTAATCGGATGATCGATACTTGACCTAGTTGATCCAAATCGCGAGGTGCAACTAACAGGGCCTCAAGGGAGTCCTTTCTTACATCCCTAAGGGGGCAAAATGAAGTAAACTGTAGTATGGAAAGGCGGAAATAACGTTTTCGCCTCCCGGGAGTCGGGATGTTTGTTCCGACTTTGTCAATCATATTGAACGTCAATGTCTGCTGTTGTTTCGAAAGATTTATGGACACGCAATATCGGGTTCAAGAGGGAAGTTATGTCCAACCCGTGGCAAGTTATATCTGCTTACTTGGCAGTCCAGAACTCGGCATTTTGCCCATTACGAAAACAAAGTTTCCATTTTTAGTTTTTTCGTCTAGCGTTGGCCATACGAGAATGCCTGTAGCTATGCCTTGCTTACTGGTCGTAATTGTTGAAACTTGGAGATTTTGTAATAGAATCGGAGAAATACGTCCTACAACCAGTTATCCAACACATCGTATCTTCAAGATATCAGCACTAAACTATTAATCTTCCTACATGTTACGACGTTGCTGACTTTGATATTACATTCAATATTCATGTCGCCTCACTGGGAGTATTAATACCCCATTGCCGGAGCAAGTTATCAAGGCAAGAGGAAGTTCCGCTTAATCACCTACAGGCCTACTGATAAAAATTTCATTACAGTAAAACGGGACGTTTCAACAAGCTATCTCGTCATCTAAAAATAAGACTGCGAATAAAAAGGGTCTAATTTTTGCCCTCATTTCTGGGGCGTAATAATATCCTGGTATGCCTTTTAAAAGTTACTGTGTTTTTAATTTGGAGAGGCTTAAATTATTGATGGTATTCAATTGTTCTTTACATTTTAAAGCACTACAGTAAGTAAAGAGTATAAAGGTTTTATACGTAGAATAAATAAGGTTCTTCCGTACTTCACAGGTTCCTTAAACCATACTCAAAGAAAAGAACTAAATAAAGAATTCCTGGAACATGGAAATAGTAGTGTCATAGTTTTTCATCGGAATTTTCAACGAGCATTTCCAAGCGACTCATTCGTGGAAGATGGCACTTAGTAGTACGAGCTTTTCGTAATAATTGTTTGCATTTCCCTGATTTCATTCTTCTCCGAAAACTTCTCCCCAGTAAGCCCCCGGTTTATGTAGGTTATTCGAGATATCTAGATAGCTTGATATTTTCTAGGCGGATAGCAAACAACTTCCTATATAATACTATAATATATACAGGGAAACTCCGAAATCTCGAAAAAAATATCAGCTGTTTCATACAAAATGCAGTATTTAGCCAATGAAAATGTATGAAACAGCTTTTTTTCGAGATTTCGGAGTTTTACCAAAACAAAAGTTGCTTATAATCATGTGTACTTTCACTGCCTAAGAGGTTTCGGGTATTTTTTCAATTTCCCTGTATATAATGTATACATCTATACGTATAAATAAATTGGGGTGTCTGTTTGTAATTTTGGAATAACGGTTTTTTACTACATGTAAATGAATATATAGGTATATACGGTACATACACCAAAATTACATTTTTTACAATTTTTGTCTGTCCTGTTTGTTCCGGCTAATCTCTGAAATGGCTGGACCGATTTTGACGGGTCTTTATTGGCAGGTAGCTGATGTAATAAGGAGTAACTTAGGCTGCTTTTATTTCAGAAAATAAAAACTAAAACATTAATGAATCGACTGTTAGGCGGAACGAAGTTCGCCGGGTCAGCTAGCAATACATAATGATAGAAATTTCTTCATTCATACATCAAAATTTATTTGGCATTGCAGCAATGTTCCGCTCATGCTAAAGCTTTTCGGCGCGGCTTTAGTAAAGGCGAGGAAGGGCTGTGTACATTAATCTTTGCGTTCAAAATCGCTGACAAGCCGCTAGTATTAAATACCACTATAGCCAATATCATAGGATGGGGAGCTTATATCGAGGACGCCCATTTTCCTGCTACATAGTAAAGAGAACTGACATGTCAATATCCAAAGGATTAAATTTGTAATCTACACCGGATTAAAAGGTTCTACTAGTGTCTGACGTATCTCAATAATCATTTTGATAATACCGCTTTATGCAATGATCTGGTTTTAGCCTATAGCCATACAACTTTGTTTTAAAATTAATTCATAATTCATAATATTCATTTATTCATTACTAGCTGACTCGCGCAACTTCGTCTGCGTCACATTTTCCATGACTGCTCCGCTCCTATTTGTCTTAGCGTGATGATATATAACCTTCCTCGATAAATGGGCTATCTAACACTGAAAGAATTTCTCAAATCGGACCAGTAGTTCCTGAGATTACCCCCTACATACAAACTTACAAACATACAAACAAATTGTACCTCTTTATAATATTAGTATAGATAACAGATTGTAGATTTACAACTTTTACAGAAATAATTACGGGTAACACAGAATCGTAGTCTACAATAAGGTGGGTGAAGCTCTGTCCTCCTAGATAGGCTACAAAATAGCCTGTGTTTAGGAGACACAGTTTCAATCCCTCGGCACAATTGGGTCTGGTACGTGTTACATGTGCAAATTAGTCTTTTAACCCATGGATTTGTGTCGAGTCGAAATGTTAATACGACATCATTTGAAGCATCCATTTTTGCATGAATCAATCGCGACGCTGCGCGCTGTTTAGAATATTCGTACCTGTTTTGGTAATGACTGATATTTTTTGCTCATTTGGTTAGAATCCAGTCTAAATCTGGCTTGTCAAAAGCCAATGCTTTCTTCACCTTCTTACACCTAGATTTTGGACTCACCTGTATCTGGAACATGGATATGGAGTCGTCCAACATCTGGACCCTGACGGCGAGCATCTTGCCGCCTTTCTTGGGGGTCGCAGGGGGTGTACGGGAACCTCCGCCGGCGCCATCCACCCCCGCCGGTGTGCTGGCGGAGTGGTGCATACGTCCTGGAGAAGAACAGGGTTTAGTGACTAAAAAAGCATTTCTAAGTCTAAGAAATTCGACCCTTCGAGAAATACACAGCCGTGCTGTTATGGATAAGATGGATAGATTGTACACCAAAACAAATTACAATTATAGGGTGTAACAATGGGCGGTCTTATTGCTAGAAGCGATCTTTCACAGAAAACGGTCAACGGCCAAGAGTCTAGGGATAAGAGGGAGCTATAATAGGTCGTTTCTCAGACATTTACCATTACTACCATGCGATGACATGCCAAACCTTTACAAATTGAATTAGACAAGCATTCGCTTATATTGTAGTGTTGTTATAAATACCTAGTAGCTGTAACTTTGTATAGCTGACTCCTAAGATCAATGTTCGCGACATTTGTTGCCTTTTGTTACTGCTCAACGAATACATCAGAAAGTACAGCTACACTAGCACACCAGAACCGCATGCAGCAGCGTTTCAAGTATGCCCCTTCTTCAAAGCATTCAACGGAAACACCCAGCGTTCCAAAGGCCACTGGATCACGTTCAATACGACGAACAAGATGATTTAAGTAAGGTACCGGGATTTTAACTTTTCCCGGAAATGGGAAACGGTTCGTCGACTTTCGTAGGATTTGGATTTACGATAGTACACATTATAAATGGAAGAACTTGCGGAAATTGCAGACAGGTTTTAAAGAATGCATTATCTTGGAGTGTTCAATTCTTGGGTTATTTATGCAATTGTGAGGTGAGGTCATAGTAGTGGTTTAAGAGTCCTATTACATTTTTTACGGAAATTCATCATTTTTGACGCTGTAGTTTTCAGCAGCAGTAAGATATTTTAATTATTTGATCCTGAATAACGATAGTGCCAGTCTCTTTCTTGTAAGTTAGAATTACACATTTTCATTTTTCTTTTCGTGTAATTTACTATAAATATTTTACGAACTCAGTTTGCAAGAAAAAATGTCGGCGATGGAACTTTGACGGTCAAATTCACATTGCTACAATCAATTCTTTTAAAAGCTGAAATTACTAAAAGGTAAGTTGAATGTTTTACTTGTTTATTGGAGTTCTAGAATTTCTTTAAATTCCTTGAGTTTTCACGGAAAAAAACGTAAAGAAAGCCTAATTTAAGCCAGAAATGACTTGATTCAGCGTCCATTATATTCCAAATGAAAACAATTTTATCAAATAAATTAATATGATATAAAATTTCAATCTACAATGAATACGTTTCATTAGTTTTCGTTTGTGTATATAGTAAAACAAAATTACAATAAATAAAATTAAAGTAGTATATATTCTGCGTCAATTCAGCGCGCGCGCTCCTCAGTCTCGCGCGAGCGCCCAAATAAACTATAATCCTATTCAGACTAGTAAGTATCAAAATTGTTTCGCGGACTATAGATGTACTCCAACGCAGACCAACGTAACTCCGTCTATTGCAAACGAGCATTGACGATTCGTAATAGGACTCTTAAGGCGTCTCATTCTAGGTTTTATAAATAACTCTATTGGATGAGCCGTTGAAAGATATTCCGTTCAACCGGTTACAGCTAGAGATGAGCAAAAGATGGCTTTAAACCCAATAATTTATTTTTTAAAGCCTAGCCTATTTAAGACCAGCTCCTACCAGCGACTTTGCACGCGTGAAGGATGAACATTATATCAAGGGAGTGTACCACCACGAGTCATAGTCTATGCATGTGCTAAATTTCATTTAAATTCATTCTGCCGTCACCTGCACATCTATACTAATATTATCTATACTAATATTATAAAGCAGAAGAGTTTGTTTGTTTGTTTGGTTGAACGCGCTAATCTCAGGAACTACCGGCTCGAATTGAAAAATTCTTTTTGCGTTGGATAGTCCATTTATCGAGGAAGGCTATAGGCTATATAACATCATGCTATGACCAATAGGAGCGGAGCAGCAATAAGAAATGTTGCAAGCGGGAAAAAGCTTCCGTTGCGTGCGCTGCGTAAACAGTTTAAGTTATGCAAAAATCAAGTATTACGATATTATTCCTCTTTGTGAGTTCTAAAAAAAAGTCCTAGACAGCATATTCACTATAACCCTTTTTAAGGAAACCAAATTTGTTCTAAAATAATGCATTATTTGCGAGGAAGTTTTTACTAACATGGTATTAATCCTGATCAAAATAAATACGTTAATCATCATAGCACGAGCAGGTGATGCGTTGCGATATCAAAACTTCACGCGAACGAAGTCGCGGGCAGAAGCTAGTTTATAATATAAGTAAGGATTTGACAGTGTCATAATTCTGCGTAGACCAACTTCTCAGAAGCCAGGTTGTAAACAACGGACTTTACTTCCTAAGGAATACAGTATATTTTATTCATAAAATTCTAGTTGATAAACCAATATCGTTAAGCGTTAAATGCTACGCTAAAACACGAATCACGCCTTCAGATCGACCGTGATACTATTTTGTATGTCATAAAATACTGGAGTTTATGAGGCTGATCCTAGGCAACAACAACCTGGCAAATTAGCATTGTTTATGCATTATTGTTGCTTTAGATTAAATTAACATTGGTATTTACGACGCGATCTTTGGAATAAGATCAATATTAATATGACGTTCGTTGGTCAAGGCCGAGCCTGAAGTGAATTAGTTTGAGCATTTGAAGTGGAAGTGGATGATAAGTATTGGTGAAGGGAGACGAATACGATACTACGACTACGATGATGATGACGTAGATTTGATTACGAGGCTGATCTATTCTATGCCAAAGAGAAAAACAATAATGATTATATCCTCTACCCGATCGCCGTCACAAAGTTACTATGAGCGGTACTATCAGCGCAGGTCAAGTTAGGAGGGGTTAAAGTGATCGACCTGAAATCCCGTAGTATTTAATCATTTACAACGGATTTTCCTACTGGGACCTTAATTGAATTAAGGGATACATTCAACCTTGGAACTCAAACCTGCTAGGTATCTGAGGAGCTATCATACATTGTGAACAGTACTGTAGTACAAAAGTAACAGTACTAATACAACACAGAGTATCTACAATATAAATTAACACTTAATAATAAGTGGTTTTACTTGATAAAGATGCTTATAATAATTACTGTTCGTTTTCAATCAAAAGCATTAATTATGTAAATGAATGCTTAACTGACCTTTTAGTGGTGCAGAGAAATAAGTATTTCTATCACAGTGTATTAACTAGGTATTATATATTCCACTAGCTGACCCGTGCAACGTCGTTTGCGTCACATTTTCCATTAATGCTCCGCTCCTATTTGTCTTAGCGTGATGATATATAGCCTATAACCTTCCTCGATAAATGGGCTATCTAACACTGAAAGAATTTTTCAAATCGGACCCGTGGTTCCTGAGATTACCCCCTACATACAAACTTACAAACAAATGTTACCTCTTTATAATATTAGTATAGATATTTTCTAAAACTAGCTTCTTCTTCCAGTGCTTTGCCTGCGTGAAATTGGGGATTGTGCACTCGGAATAAAGAGATTGACTGACATAATATTTCTTAACCGACTTCCCAAAAAGGAGGAGGTTATCAATTCGGTTGTGTTTTTTTTTTATGTTTGTTACCTCATAACTCCGACAATATGAACCGATTTGAAAAATTCTTGATTTATCTGAAAGGATATACTTGCAGATTGGTCCCATTTAAATTTTATGAAAATCGGTTTCGAACTTTGGATTTTAAATCGAAATAGCTGGAATTCGTCTACTTGGATGATATTTTTATGTCATCCAAGTAATCGAAATTGCGTATTTTGCTTTTCTGCGATTTTGCAGTGGTGTTGTTAGGTGTGGGGTACCGGGGTACCACTAAAAAGTGAAAAATAAAAAACTTTTTACAAAAAAATACAACCGACTTCCAAAAAAAAAAACTACAAAGTAAAAAATAACTTTAATTTCGGAAGTCGGTGTCAAAATACAAAGAAACTAACAAAAACACCGACTTCCGAAATTAAAGTTATTTTTTACTTTGTAGTTTTTTTTTTGGAAGTCGGTTGTATTTTTGTAAAAAGTTTTTTGTGTAGAAAAACATAGTTGAGACAAGGCTAGGCACATCTACTGAATAAAAATAATGATTAACTCTTCATAGAAGAACAATGGAGGACATTATTGCTGTAAGTAATAAGAATTGAGAGTTACACCATAGCAAACTACATTTCAACAATAAAATTCACAGTCATAAGTAATAAGTAACACTTTGTTGACTAACCTATGTGAATGATGTCATTTAACAATCACTACTTACATAGATGTCAGTACTTAAAGTTAATTCATCATACATTTTAGTACCTATTCGTTTTGTGGCTTTTTAGGGTTCCGTAGCCAATTGGTAAAAACGGAACCCTTATAGATTCGTCATGTATGTCTGTCCGTCCGTATCTCACAGCCACTTTTCTCCGAAACTATAAGAACTATGCTGTTGAAATTTGGTAAGTAGATATTCCGTGAACCGCATAAAGATTTTCAAACAAAAATGAAAAAGCAATAAATTTTGGGGTCTCCATACGTAGAAACGAAACTCGAATTTATTTTTTTCATCAAACCCATACATGTGGGGAATTCAAAAATTATATTGAGTTTTCTACTATCATTTTTTTCTAAACTGAATAGTTTGCGCGAGAGCCACGACCAAAGTGGTAAAATGTGTGTGTATCCCCTTAACTTCTAAAATAAGAGAATGATAAAAGTAAAAAAAATATATGATGTACATTACCATGTTATACAAACTGCCACCGAAAATTGGTTTGAACGAGATCTAGTAAGTAAATTTTTTTTAATCTATACTCTATACTAATATTATAAAGAGGTAACATTTGTTTGTAAGTTTGTATGTAGGGGGTAATCTCAGGAACTACTGGTCCGATTTGAAAAATTTTTTAAGTGTTAGATAGCCCATTTATCGAGGAAGGCTACAGGCTACATATCGTCACGCTAAGACTTAAAGGAGGCGTGCATTAATGGAAAATGTGACGCAGACGAAGTTGCGTGGTTCAGCTAGTACGTCATAAATCGTAAACCACAACTTTTGCTTTTAATATTTACCTACAGGTTTGCACGGAACCCTCGGTGCGCGAGTCCGACTCGCACTTAGCCGGTTTTTTTGCATGGTAGGTAAATACCCGTTAAGCATTTTTCAATATGAATCTAACTACATCCTAATAGGTACATAGGTAAAGTGGAAATTATATTTATTTTTCCTACTCCTCCGCTGTACTCTTCTGATTAATTTCGTTGCGGAATCCAAGACAGTTCGTTTCTCCGGGACTCGTCGGGTTTCATTAACTCGGCGTTTTTCTGGTGGTCGCCACTGTTGATTCTGGCTTTCAGGAGTTGCAGCGGTTGGGAATGTGTGGCGGGCTTGTCCCAATAAAAAAAAAAAAAACCTAATAGGTACATTAAACAAAATTCTTCCGTTACTGAGTGACTTACAGACAACGCACAGCCGAAACTACTGGTCATAGGAAGCTGAAATTTGGCTTGTAGGTTCCTTGGGAAGTGTTAGTGGGACTGAGAGAAGAATTCCCGAAATTCCGACGGGATCTGGAAAAACGGGATATGCGCGTACTAAGTCGCGGGCAAAAGCTAGTATGATATTAAAATGATGCTCATCTGCCTAGCCTTTTCCCAACTAGGTGTAATGGGGTTGGCTTCCAGTCAAACGGATTCAGCTAAATACCAGTGTTTATGTGGAGCAGCTGCCTACCAGACCCCTACAACCCATTAAATGGGTAACACGGTACTTCTCGGCAAGACTGGAGTCAGATTGAATGGCGTCTGATAATCCGTAACAACTGCCTAAGATTTACAAATGACAGCCGGGACCAACCAGGGCTTAGCGTGCTTTCCGAGGCAAGGAGGAAATTCGGTATGTTATGATGGTCACCCATCCACAGACCAACCTTGGCAAGCATTGCTTAACCTTATAGATCACCCCGTGCGGCTGTTATTATTTTGCCACAAGCTCCTCAAGATATTAAAATGATGCTATGAGTTTCAAACAGACAAGGGCTATGCCAGTACAGTACTGAGAAACCCTGCCCAGCCTTGGTACAACCAGTTCTGCAAGTGAACCCTAAATTATAGCTATTTCACACATACTAGAAATCAAAAGTCATTTAGGTATTCAAATAACGCTGAGAGTCAGGACTATTTGAATGTCAAAGTTGTGTTTGAAGCCAGTCTCATAGAATGCCCCATAACCACCTGTGACTTCCAAGGGTTTTAGTTGGAGAAGAAATGGTGCAAAAATATCCCTAGCAAAATGGCAGTAATATAGCTTATCCTGTTTCAGATTAAAAGTTTACAATTAATTTTAATTAAAATTAATCTCAAACTCGTTATAAGGATTATACAATCTTTATAATTTATTGCCAATCAATTAGATAGGTATTATAACATTATTCATTGATTGCATCGTTTGTTAAATATTTAAAATCATCTGAACTACAGATAAACAACTAAATCTTATTAGAAAGGTAGGTATTGGAAACTTTTGCTTCTAAGAATGAGTTGACAGCATAACTCTAATTAAAGTATGATGAGTTCTCTAAATATTTAAGAAATGTGTTTTTTTTAAGTCATGAAATGGTATAGTAAAGATAAGAGCATGTCTCCCATCTTTATCAGTATTTGTGAGCACATAATTTACGACCCATCATGACCTAAGATTAGAACTGTCGATTTTACGAGCTTAAAATAGTTTCTTATTAATTTGGTCTCAGTAAATAAATAAAATTGGGAATAAATTATTAAGAGTCCTATTACATTTTTTACGGAAATTCATGATTTTTGACGCTGTACTTTTCAGCAGCAGTAAGATATTTTAATTATTTGATCCTGAATAACGATAGTGCCAGTCTCTTTATTGTAAGTTGGAGTTACACATTTTCATTTTTCTTTTCGTGTAATTTACTATAAATATTTTACGAACTCAGTTTGCAAGAAAAAATGTCGGCGATGGAACTTTGACGGTCTAATTCACATTGTTACAATCAATTCTTTTAAAAGCTGAAATTACTTACAGGTAAGTTGAATGTTTTACTTGTTTATTGGAGTTCTAGAATTTCTTTAAATTCCTTGAGTTTTTACGGAAAAAAACGTAAAGAAATCCTAATTTAAGCCAGAAATGTCTTGATTCAGCGTCCATTATATTCCAAATAAAAACAATTTTATCAAATAAATTAATATGATATAAAATTTCAATCTACAATGAATATGTGTCATAAGTTTTCGTTTGTCAATATAATAAAACAAAATTACAATAAATAAAATTAAAGTACTATATATTCTGCGTCAATTCAGCGCGCGCGCTCCTCAGTCTCGCGCGAGCGCCCAAATAAACTATAATCCTATTCAGACTATAAGTATCAAAATTGTTTCGCGGACTAAAGATGTACTCCCAACGCAGACCAACGTAACTTCGTCTATTGCAAACGAGCATTTACGATTCGTAATAGGACTCTTAACTATAGAACATAATATTATATAACTTTTATCAAAATATTGAAAATTAAATTTAACCGCTGGGTCCCGTGTGGTTCACATGTGAACCAGTAATGTCAAATCGCACTTGAGCCCCGCTGGTTCACATGTGAACCAGCACACCGCGACTGATATAAACTTTAATATTGTGTAAACTAAGCTTTAGAATCGTTTGCTAATGAATGTTCTCTATGGCAGATAAAATTTGCCAACCATAAACACAAACAGATACTAAAAATATGACAGCCGACATTTCAAAAACTCTTGTCAAAAGTTTCTACGTCACGGTTATTTCGCGCGCATGTCATGCAGTGATTTTAGTGATTTTTGTGTGTTTTTAGTGTGCTAAACTAGGGTAAGTGGATAAATAATCATTTATAAGTGTTTCCTACAAGTATGTAGCTAGTTTTTTGCATGAAATAACATCTCAAAACTTGTTTTGTCGAGCCAACAAAAGTTACGTAGTTCCGAGTGTTCGCCAACGTCAACATTGTTATTGTTTGGGTTTCTGGCAATGTTTACAATTAAAGTAAGCATATTGTAACGATTTATAGTTAACAATGCGTTGATGAATATATAGGTAGTATTCTACAAGCTTTTCCAATTGGAATCTGTTTGATATAACTCTGATAATCGTTATCAAAATAGCGCATTGAATTACGCAATAAAAAACAACAAATGGCGCCGCGCTTTATGAAGTTTGAGCTTGAATATTGCTATAATCGGCTATAGAACTCATATAAAAGATCATTGTCATTAGATTACTCTTCTTTTCATAAGCTAGATCCCAAAAATTGGTGTAAATTGATGCAATAGTTTTGTCAGAAATAACATAAACAGCAACATAACTACATTCAGCAAGTTCTCTCATTTCAATAGGATATATATATTTCTCGAGTACTAATAAGACTTTTGTTTGTGATTAATTTCATGACGACATAATTAAGGAACTTGAAACCGTTTCAACTGTGAGGATACAAGCTTTAGAAACGCCGCGATAACGTTTTAAGTGGCTCGGGTCAGATTACTGTTGAATGAGCGCCCGCCCGCGGGGCGATAAGGACTTGTGACGTAAGAAACGTTCCGTACGAGAGAGGTTAAGTAGTTTTGACAATAATGTATAGTCCATATTTCATTGAATCCTTACCTACCTACATAAGATTGTGTACAATATAGCAGAAAATTATCACATGTATTAAATTATCATACTCAGCTGGAAAACACATCACTTAAAGATCAAATGCCTTATCACTGTGCTTATCACGTGTAAACTATTCATATAAAAAGAGGTCTGTCTTCATTGTTTACATTTTGATATCATGTGGAGTACTGGAAAAATTTGACTTGCTAATAAGTTAAACTAATATTGTGAGTGGTTGTTATTTACTGAATGAGGTACAAGAGGAAATTGCTGAATAATATTTTTTTTATCATGGGATTGTTAGGAAGATCAATACATATTGGTAATTAGCAATAACATTATTAGAAAATTACATGGGAATGGGAATTATCCTGTTTTATGTACCTACACAAGGAAAACAAATAAGAATAGAATGTTAAAAATAATTACATCCCATTACTTAAACCTTATAATCTAGGTATATCTAGACAAACATCTAAAGAGTAATCGGTTTGTAAACTTACCTGGAAGAGTATGGTATCCGATTGTGGACAGATGTCCAGTAGAGTTACAACTACCAGGTGGCAGGTCCGAGTCCATCATATTGCAGTCTTGTCCTCCTCTGTCAAACCCAAACCCCTGGCCGGCACATACCATGCCATTTTAACTACACTACACTGAGCACAAACACTGTCCTGATGCTTCTCAATATCTGTGCCAATAGAACATCTCTATCAACTCCAAAACCTTTTGCATAACACTTATTATCAATTAAAAGGATTATGGCAGATCACTGTCTACACTTCTTATCAGTAATTACATTATTAATGACCAATTAAATCAGGTTCACATGCTGGAACATTGGCTGACAAGGGCTAAAACGAATTATTGCATAGACGATGCAAAATCGGCGGCCCACTTTACACCCCAAGACATAAATAGTTAGATGAATGCAATAACCAGAAAATAGGTCAACGGAGGTGTGCCCGGTCGCCGCGACAGAGACAACAGACGCACTGCCTCCGACGGTCGCGGCGCATCACAATATAGTAAGAGCCTTTGCAAACTTATCACTTTATAGTGTGTATTACTAAACTTCGCACTAGACGTCAAGAATCGTGGAATAACTAACGGGAGCTCGCAATTTTACTAACTACGTACAAATAAACATTACTATAAACACATCTTGTCTTACTTTCTAACAAGCGCAGATGAGAGAGAGAACCGATCGCGGCGCAGCAAAGCCCCGAGCCCCCAACTCCCCTGACATGTCAACCACCGTACACCGTCCCAAGTCATTGATCTAATTGGTCATTACTTACACACTCATTATTTCTCACATAAAAACCATTGATAGGGCACTATAATTATTTTTTAATTGATTATTATGTCACTTTAACGTTTTTTTTTGCATAAACTCTGGCTAAAGTCTTTAATCACGCCCCGACTGCTACACCGCCATATTTATTTACCTATTCAATGTGACCACTCTCTTCTGTCAATCTACCACTTGGCAGTTTTCTGATAACAAATCCAAAACAAATGGAAAAACTCAACTAAAAAAATACTACAATATAGCTCTTGTGTCCTTGTGTTTATAGTCCAGTAATATAGTGTAGGTCAGGCACAAAGTAGGCACGTAGATATAATCTCCAATTTCCGGAAACTGTCGACGGTTCTGGGAAAACCGTCCTCCCAGCCCATCTCTATCGACGTTTAGGATCTATC
Source organism: Ceramica pisi (assembly GCA_963859965.1). Lineage (NCBI taxonomy): Eukaryota > Metazoa > Arthropoda > Insecta > Lepidoptera > Noctuidae > Ceramica > Ceramica pisi. The sequence goes on from OY982530.1 coordinate 6,547,669, forward strand.
ACAGACTACATAGGGATCTATGGTGTACCGATTTGACATTGACAAACAACTGACAGTTCACGCCAAGTTCACGCCTCGCTGTCATTGTGAGGATTTGTGTTTGTATACTTGTCCAAGCTACGTTTATTTTTATTATATTAAAACAGTTATAATTTATTCATAATAGTTTAATATAATGTGAGCAGGTAAAAAACAGCGTGATCCATATTGTGTTCTAAAAATGGAGACCACACCGTTGCTGACAAGACCCAAAAAGAAATCGTTATGGTCAAGGTGAACGTTTTTTCATTATTTTTCTTTGTTTCGCGTAATAATTACGGATGGATTATGTTATTATCGATTGATTCTAGGTTACAATTTTGGAGGTTCCGTAGGAAGAAGTTGAGTTCAAGAGCTATATATCTAGGACAGCTGCCTGATGAAGATTTTCCGCCTAACTACGTCTGCAATCAGGTCAGTGACAATTTCTAAACTGTTTGACGCCATAAAAACGCCATAGATGCATTGCCTACGCATTTTGTGGGATAGATAAAAATGCACTAAAATCTTTTTTTATCAATGTTATAACTGTTAATAGGCCTTAATGAGTACCTAACATAGACCAAGAGGCATTATTATTCTAATCAATAATGTCATCTAGTTATGTTATTCTAATATCTTCCTATAAGTTAATACTTGTTTTTTTTTATATTTAAGAATGTTTTTATGCCATTATTATTATAGAATACCAAAAAAGAATTCCTAATGCATACAGTGTTGCAAGAGTTATATGGCCTAAGCTCTGTGCGAGAATGTGATAAGAGCTGCTATTATAGTATTCTGGGATTTCAGGTCATTACTAATATAATACTCATGTATTATTAACATGATTATGCTGACCTTTTGGTCAATTGAGTATTTCACTGTACATGTATTGGTTAAATCTATATAAAACAATGTTAGATTAAACCCTCTGCCTTAATACTTATCTGTTTACTTATATACTTTCTTGGTCACCATAATATATAAACAAATAAATCTGAAGAGCTTGTTTGTTCATACACATTAATCTCTGGAACTACAGGTCAAATTTGGAAAATTAGTTTTGTATATGATAGCCACATTCATGAGAAAGGCAATAGGCTATATGGGAACAAGGGGTCTTAAAAGGCCACTATAGCAGAATCAGAAATCAATCAACCTTGAACCTAATGCGATAATGACAAAGATGATAATGACATTTGAGAAATTGTTGTGTGGTTAAGGGGAATGCTCCAACCAGCCCGCAAAATTCAAAATTTCTTGCGATTTTTGCAATTTGCACGCCAGTGTTAGGTTGTATGTTGATTAAAATATTTAAGACGCTGTAAGACGTATGTAGTTACAGAATTATAATCATCAAAATCACCAACCCTCCAAGTTCATAAAAGTCTAGGAACAAAAAAAAACTGTTTTAATTCTGCTAAGTGGCCTTTTGACCCCCATGAAAACCAGGATATGTGCATATTATGTCGACGCAAAGGCTGTTGGCGTAAATGGGGTTTACAGATTGATTACTATTGTATTGTCATCACAAAATAATCATTAAGCAGTTTTGTTTTTCCTATTTTCACCACACTACTGTTACTTCGCCTTTTTTTTATTATGTGGTTGAAGGTTGAAAATCCACTTATGACCTTTATCAAAGCAGTGTTAACCAAGAGAATAATAGGAAACAAGGTTTTTAATCCTTGTTTGTGTCTGGACTTGAGTTTTAATGTTGAAGTGTTGTGTCCATGGAGTTTCTTGCACGTTCTTCTCCACAGGACCTACTCTTTGGAACGTGCATCTGCCGCGCTGGAGATAGGGTCATCTGGTGTGTTATGTTGCAGAACAACCTGTTGCTCTTGTCGGTATCGCGGCAGGATTAGCTTCATCTATTTGATTGACTGACAGACCTTGACTATTCAAAAGTGCCTGTAACTGGTCTATTAGAAAAATAGGAATTTGTATTTGAAGGTAATCAACTGATCATATCTGTTTGGGATTAAACAAAATCATGAAAGTGCTTGCTCAGAATAATGTGATTTTATGTTTTCCATAGTAATATAAAAAACAGGTGTTTTCATTCTAAGTACTGGAAAAAACCAAACTTCTGATAAAAAAAAATAAAAACAGTTTGATTAATAAATTATCTAATAATAGTTTATTGTCTCATATAAAAATTGTGTTACAATATTTAGGTGTGACAAAGTCTAAAATGATCTGACTGAACTACAATATAATAATAGATATGGTAGGTACCAGACAAATGTGCAATAACGGTCACTGACCCACATACATTATTTGACTTATTAATTTTATAAAAACAAAGCTGTCCTGAATCATCTTCTTTTGTGACCCATTACATTCTCTAGTAATGAAGAACTAGAGAATGTAATGTCCATAATTTATTGTTCAGGTATATCTACAAAGGGATATTAGGGAAAGGTTAATGAACTTTATTGCAAGTCTATCACTCTCTCGTTATATTGTAAGTTAATCTACTATGGTGCCTACAAAAGTAGATATATTCATCTTTCCATCATCTCTCACTACAATATTTTAACTATCTTCTCTAAGAAATATGTTCATAATAGAAAGTCCGCTCTTCGGACCAGTGAATGTTAGCAAGGAGGTCACAAAGTAAAAGTTATTTTCAATTATGTAATTTTATTATTACCTAGCTAGCTAACTGTCGAATTTAAAGTTTTTAATTTGTCTGGAATAAAAAAAGATTTTGCATCTATATTTATTAAAAAAAAAAAACTTAAAATTGAGAAACGTAATTTTCAATCAACGCGCAACGTAGCCAGCTACTGGGCAGGACCGAGTCCAGGTAGGCTAGTCTGTTAGAGAATTGAAACATAGGACACGTATTCTATGTTTTTGTAATCAATGAATATTGATCAAATGCAACAAAGATGAAATGCATCAAAACTCGGGAGTGGGGGCTAGTGACGTAGAACGCACCAAAATTATACCACGGCGTGGCGTATTGAGAATTTTAAAGCGTCATCTTCGTCAATTTTGGTTTACGTAACAAAAGAAAAAAAAGGGTCAAATATTTTTTGATAATCTAAATAGCATTATGCTGCTTCCTGATAATTTAGCTTTCTATTGGTATACTCAAACTCAAACATTTATTTCAATTAAACCATTTACAGGCACTTTTGAATTGTCAAGGTCGGTTGGTCCAAAAAGATGAAGCTATTTGCACGTTCCAAAGCGTAGATCTCTATGGAGAAGAACGTGCAAGAAACTCCACGGGCACTCTTTTAAAAATAATAAATCGCTACAATTTTTGTTGACATCGTGTTGAAATTACATAAATGTGAGAACGATGATGTGACGAGCATGATAAAAACGTCCGGACTAAAAAAGGAACAATTCAAAGGAATAATTAAAATAAACTAATGTAAACCATGGCAGCTGAGAAATGACCAGTCCCAACCGACGGCGCCATGACATGCGCCAGGCCCATTCTATAAAAATGGTTAAAATCGGTCCAGTAGTTTCGGAGCCTATTCGGTAGAAAGAAACAAAAAAATCTATCCCATTTTATTTCTATAATATTAGTTTAGACTATTATCATCATCATTCCCTTGCCGCTACCCTAATTTATTTAAGGTGGGCGCAACATGTCTTTGTTTCCACAATTCTCTATTAGACATCATCTTTGTAATCGTAGATACAAAACAAACAAAATTAGTATATTAATAGCTTAGTGTAAAGTACATAATGAAGTTGTTCTACAAACAACACCATTAAAGTCAATAGATAGACAAAAATACGTATTATTATATCACAAACCATAGAAACAACAACTGTTTTTTATATTTCTGTGTCACAAACCTATTACGGACACAGAAGTTCGGGATAATTTATATCCTCAGTTTAGTCACTTACTAGGGGCATAATTAATATCCCACGCAAATACATAATACTATAGAACTAAACTTAGAATAATAACGCATAGAAGCCGCGTCTAGAACAAAACCCGAGCAAAATCGTGTGTCCACTTTTTTTCTTTGTGTGCGTGAGCCGAATGTGTCTACGTTCCTCTAACGCACACAGATATAGCTTTCAGTGATACCATTACTAAGCCGTTACCCACAAAATATGGGAAGACGCATTACTATTTTGCTATCAAGGCAAGTATTTTATGTTGTTGGGAACTGGAAAAGGTAAACATGATTTTTCATGTAATATGACATATTTTTTCGGAAGGTATAATTCAATTTATTTCAAAATAAAAGGAAATAAATCGCATAAAGAATGAGATATTGTTCAATGCGTTTAGAATGCTTGATGGGTTATAATTATAAACAATGTTAAAACATCGGGTTTGATATGAATTAACAGTAAGTATTGTATTTTAAAATTACAAAAATGAAAAACATGAATGAAAGCAATGTGGGTATTTTTTCCTCACAAATAGCAACACTGTGTTATGACAAGTTAGGTTATTAGAATTTTGTTTTATTTATCGATTTACGTAAAAATAGTGCATAGAATGTGAGTACTTATTTGTGAAATGTTATTTTATCACATTTTTTTTTGTTTTCCTGATGTGCTATAACATCCTTTCACGCAACAAACTGTCATTTTCAATTATTTACTCGCGAGCTGTGTTCGACGGAACGTGACATTGAGTACTGACGGCCTGATGGCTAAGTTTGACGGATTAGGCTAAGTTTCAGTTGCCTCACTTTTTGCACTCGTACTAGGTTTCTATGCGTTATTATTCTAAGGAACTAAATATACAATAACTTGCAGCAAGCATGAAGGTCTGCTAGCACATCAAACTAACCGAAACTGTAGAATTTTCCCAATCAAACTTGAACATAATGCTTTATCGTTAAAGTTGAAAATCTATTAAAGAAATTTGACAGATTATTGTAGCTTGATATGCTGTCTCTTTCTGTACTATACGAGTAATTGATAAAACATGGCATTATCATTGCAATTTCTGGTTCGAATTCGAAATATTGTATATTAATATTGAGAATACATAAAAACCAACCAATGAGATACAGTCTGCTGACAGACAGGCGGACGGACGGAGAACGCAGGCTTATTAAAAGGATTCCGTTGGTAAACCTTTCGGTACGGGACCCTAAAAATCACCTTCCTGCCTTCGTCTCATGTTGCTTGGGATTGGCGCAAAATTTTTTCTTCATCCAATCCGTGTTTCGTCAAGCTATCCGTAAAACCATACTTTTTCATATCTTTACTTGAATACATAAAAAGTAACAATTTAATAATTACATTAATAATGGTGCCCCATTACATTTGAAATGTCTAACGGGGCCTCTGCGAGTTGGTTTCGGCCCCTCGTATGCCACCAAAGGACCGGGTCGCGTATTGCCAAACTGTATACTGACCCAGACCGGGGTTGCTCTGAGTTCGATCGCAGTTTGCGTTTGTAGTTGAAGAGCAAACTGTATACCTATACAGAGAGTGTCTGAATCAATATACATTTTGCTTTAAAATACTAGAGCAAAATACGTACGAGTTGCTATTTGAGTTTTTGTTTTTGGCATTTAATGATCGTCAGGTTCAGATCCCCTCTATGGTTGGTTAATCATGTGGGTTAGGTTAGGTTAGAACCATGACCATTAGCGTGCGAAGGCGAGCGAGCGAAGCGTGCGTGCCGCGGTAGCGGCCGCCGAGCACCAGATCCCTTCTATTGTCTACACTAATATTATAAAGAGGAAAACTTTGTTTGTTTGTTTGTTTGTTTGATTGTAATGAATAGGCTCAAAAACTATTGGACCGATTTTAAAAATTCTTTCACCATTCGAAAGCTGCATTATCCACGAGTAACATAGGCTATATTTTATTTTGGAAAAAAATAGGGTTCCGTAAGATATTTGGGTTTTTCGGACACAAGGTGTAAAAATCAACCAGAAAAGTTACTTATTTTGTGTACGCTGCCTAAACTATAAAAGATAGAATCATACATTGTTCTAATTAATTGTAGATCTTATAAATATCTACAAAAAAGTCCGCGACACACTATACCTATCTATGTCGAGTGAGGCACAACAACCATTTTTTTAATTTAAAAATCTTGGTTTTTTTTGGACTACATTTAAACGCGTTTATTGTACTCATGCTATTAATCTTTATCAAAATAAAGTATTTCATCACTAAGTACAGTTTATGTAGATAATATATGGTCTTTGAATGATTAAAATCGAACGTTTTGTTTTGAAGTTATGGCGAAATTAAAATATTACGATTTCTGCTGCACGGCCCGTTGCGAAGTGGACGTCACCGAGGCGGGGGTGCGCGTGCGGGAGGGGAGTTTAGATCTATGAGTAAGGTACCCGCGCGGCTCAGCCGCGAGGTCGGCTCCCTACGCAGATACGTAGTATCTCTATGTAGTCTGTAGCGTAGTCTAATAATTTTCGTGCGATTTTCTTTAGATTTCGTTCTTAAAACTACACCTACGCAAAAGTTCTTCTCAGAGCTAAAAAACAGTTCTTCTCAGAGCCAAACAACAGTTCTTTTCAGGGCTAACCAACAGTTCTTTCCAGGGCTAACCAACAGTTCTTTTCAGGGCTAACCAACAGTTCTTTTCAGGGCTACACAACAGTTCTTTTCAGAGCTAGAATATTACACGCTATTAACATTTTCTTAAACATTTGAAAATGCCTAAGAGAGCCAGGTCTCAACTTACTAAACATAGTTCTCAAGCACGGGCAGCAAGAATACGCCGTATGGGAGAATCTTCACCTAAACGTTCACAACGCCTTGCTGAACAAAATCAGAGAAACTCTCAGGTACGCGCACGAGAGTCGAGTGTCGAACATTCGCTACGCCTTGCTCAACAAAATCTGAGAACCTCTGAGTTATAATGTTATAAAGCAGAAGAGTTTGTTTTTTTTGTTTGGTTGAGCACGCTAATCTCAGGAACTTTCAGTGTTAGATAGCCCATTTATCGAGGAAGGCTATATGCTATATCATTAAGCTAAGTCAAAAAGGAGCGCAGAATTATTGGAAAATGTGACGCAGACGAAGTTGCGCGGGTCAGCTAGTAGGTAAATAATTTGGGTTAGATGAGATTATAACAGTATGATGTTTTCTGATATTTACTTATTCACTACAGAATTTGTAAAGCAAACTACGTATGACTGGTCTGTAGTCATACGTAGTTTGCTTTAGAGTATTTGTTATTTTTAAGAGCACAAAGTGATCGAGTACAGACTATGGGTGTCTGTACTGATATACACAATGGCAATACGCGACCGGGTCTCCAGGGACCCGAGAAAGTAAAAAAAAAATAATAATATTTTTTGGTGAAAAAGTTTTTTATTTTTCACTTTTAAGTGGTGACATTTGGACGACATCTTCGTTTACGCAGAAATTTAAATGTCAAAAATGCTCATATAACAAAAATACTCACCCAAACTGAATGAAATTTTTACGCGGACCAAATGGCAAGTGTCGAACTAAAAAAGAATCACAGAAATCGGATCAGTAGTGCGATTCACTAAGGCAGAACATCTTTACAACCAAGAAATCATCGTTGAAACATCTGTTAAATATATGAGCCACATCAGATGTTTCAACGATGATTTCTTGGTTGTAAAGATGTTCTGCCTTAGTGAATAGCACTACAGAAACCTAGGAGTAAACGGTGTAGGTACATACATAAAAAAATACCCGCTGAATTTAGAACTTCCTCCTTTTTTGGAAGTTTGTTAAAAATAGCGACGGAATAGAGCTCAACAAAAAAATCTATTGACGCGGTTCTTCTAAACATTGAGTCACAGAAGATTACATCACTGTTGAACATTACAGATCAGACTCGAGTCTCCCAGCGATCATTACGATGTAGTACCACAGTATAAATATGGACAGTACGGAAACTAAGCCTAGGTGAGAATATAAATACCTACGCTCCATTGAAGCAATAGGGTTGTCACTTTTAATGTTTTTGTTTATTTTTAATTTTTGTTCTGTAGTGATCAATCAATCGAATTTGAATAACAACTAGCTTACAAGTGAAATTAGGTAATCTCATAGCGTTGGTTAATCTCAATAAAAGACGATAGTTTAAACAAGGAAAATAATTTAATATTAACACACAACAACTTGTAGCACTAACTTTGTCATTACGGCGTAAACGTTTACAAGTTTTGGCGGGAACGTACGCGAGCCGCTGTTGGACGAAAACGTTTTGGGCGCTCGGTACCTTTGCAGCCGCCATCTTGGATTCCCGTTTTGACAGCACTATCGGCTTCAACACGCTCGTAAACCATGAAAACGACACCCATGACGAAAAAATTGGTACTTATTGCAGCCGCCATCTTGGATTCCTGTTTTGACATCACTATCGGCTTCAACACCCTCGAAAACCTTGAAAACGACACCCATGACGAAAAAATTGATACCTATTGCAGCCGCCATCTTGGATTCACGTTTTGACATGATTATCGGCTTCAACACCCTCGAAAACCATGGAAACGACACCCATGACGAAAAAATTGGTACCTATTGCAGCCGCCATCTTGGATTCACGTTTTGACATGACTATCGGCTTCAACACCCTCGAAAACCATGGAAACGATACCCATGACGAAAAAATTGTTACCTATTGCAGCCGCCATCTTGGATTCACGTTTAGACATCACTGTCGGCTTCAACACCCTCGAAAACCATGAAAATGACACCCATGACAAAAAAAAATACCTATAGCAGTCGCCATCTTGGATTTACAAGAAATAGTATTGAAGTTCACGAATTCATTTTGATCGATCACACGGACTTATACTTCGATAACGATTAAGTAACAATATCATTAATGATTCTCACCTTTCAAAATCAGCAGGAAGTTTAAAATACGTTAGCTCCGGTTGTGATTATGCCGAGTTCAAACAGCCGTATACTACGCATATAAACATACGTTCGTGACATTTTAAAAAATCACGGGGCTAAACTTAAATGTGACCACTCGTCTTGACGCGGCCGGCGGCACTCACCACTGAGAGTACCGCGACGGGCACCGAAAAGTCTCTTCGGTGCGCATGTTTGTGTGAGTGTGCCGTTTCGAGCGTTTGTAGGTAGTTTCCGTACTGTCCATATTTATACTGTGGTAGTACGGTCAATTTTATTAGTGGCCACAAGTTGATTTGATTTGCAGACCAGGCTAGCCTAACCGTGTGTCAAAAACCCGATTTTTGTACTTATAAGTAATATCATTTTTTATTCAAGTAATCGATGATACGTAGTTTGTTTATTTAAATAAGTTTTTTTATTCGTTTTTCATGATGCAGATATAACAAAACTGATAGTTATACTAAAAAAAAAAACTACAAGTCGTAGCGAAACAGGAGTTGAACTCTCGTACCAGAAATGATAGAAACTATCGATTACTTGAATATAAACACGATGACACAAAAATCGGGGTTTTGACACACTGGGCGTAGCCTGTCTTACAGGAACTGGGTCTTTTGCCTGATGCAAACCCAAGTCAAACATAGTCTGCAATAGTGTGGCTTTCCTTTAAGGTGACACTAGTCGCGGGCTCGAACTCAGTGGTAGGCATGGCCAAAAAGCACGCTGTCTCACCTCGCATCATGCCCGACAGAGATAGTACCAGTGATGAGCAGTTAGACGCTAGCCTTCAGGCACGTCTAGTTCGCACGCACACAAACATCGTTCCGAACCGTTCCGAACTAAATCGAAGTTACACGATGCACACATACCGCCACCGCGCGCCGCTGCGCATAGTCGCTCGACGCTCGCCGAGAAATCAGCAACTACCTACCTAAAAACTCTTAGGTACTAAAAATAGTAGGCGCTGTGTTATCGTTTTATACCTCTACGGCCCTATACTACTTGCTTATTCTATTGTTATTATGTTTAGTTTTTCCTTGGTGGTAATGCAGCCGCCACGCCGCCACCGACAGATGCTTACTTGAATAGTCATCGCAGTTTATGTCCGTAGTACTATATACATCTACACTAGTTTGTTTGATTGTAATGAATAGGCTCAAAAACTACTTGACCGATTTTAAAAATTCTTTCACCATTCGAAAGCTACATTATCCTAAGCTCTATAGCTCATTGAGTACTGACGGCCTGATGGCTAAGTTTGACCGATTAGGCTAAGTTTTAGTTGCCTCACTTTTTGCACTCGTACTAGGTTTCTATGCGTTATTATTCTAAGGTCGGAATCTTTCTGATACCTACTTCACATACATATCTGCTAATGCTAATCCGTTTTACGCTACAAGCACACGGGGAATCCCCCTTCCAAAAACTATAAAAAACTATTTTATATCCTCACAAAAAATTTGACAAGGATAATACCTTTTCATGCTCTTAACTCGATTCAAAAATCACGATCACTACTCACTACATATTATAAAACAAAGTCCTCCTCCGCGCCTGTCTGTCTGTCTGTTCGCGATAAACTCATAAACTACTGCACCGATTTTCATGCTATTTTCACCAATGGATAGAGTCGAATTTGTCAAACGGGCGAAGTCGCAGGCATCAGCTAGTTAGTTATATAATAATTCGATTGAAACAAATACTTTGAATTTGAACTCTTCTACATTTTTATGACTCACACAATTGGTATTTTCATACTTTTATAAAATTAAAAACTACTGCAAACTCCTCGTTTCTTACAAGAAGTTATTCGCTAGCGCTTGCCCGTATCGCCCTCGCGACAATGAACGCCTATTGTATTCTAACGTTAGCCAATCAGAATTGCGCGTAATAGTCGTTGCTATATATGCATTTCTATCATTGTGTTCTTGTATTTGTGGGCATGACGTAAATACTAAATACTCTTATCGTTCACTCGGTTTCTGATCTTGAAACATGCAGCCTTTGATGAATTTTTCATTACTTCCGCCGCCTTCTGGCGGAACATTGTTGGGACTTTATACTTACATTTTTATAATATCTTTTACCATACCCAATGTTCACAAATAAATAAACTAATTCGACACTTTTAAAAACCATGATGTGTCGGATTATTGGAATTGGAAAGTTCGGATTACTGGATTGCTTAGAAAAAAAAAAAACAAGATAAAAAACACTACAAAATAAGAAATAACTTTAATTTCGGAAGTCGGTGTTTTTGTTAGTTTCTTCGTATTTTGACACCGACTTCCGAAATTAAAGTTATTTTTTAATTTGTAGTGTTTTTTTTTTTGGAAGTCGGTTGTATTTTTTTGTAAAACGTTTTTTTATTTTTCACATTTTAGTGGTACCCTACACCTAAAAACACCACTGAAAAATCGCATAAAAGAAAATACGCAATTTCGATTACTTGGATGACATAAAACTATCATCCAAGTAGACGAATTCCAGTTATTTCGATTTAAAATCCAAAGTACATAACCGATTTTCATAAAATTTTTCAAATTGGTTCATAACTGTCGGAGTTATGAGGTAACAAACATAAAAAATAAAAAAAACCAAACAACCGATAACCTCCTCCTTTTTGGGAAGTCGTTTAAAAATAAATAAAGCAGTTCAGAATGTAGGTACTACTTTGTTATGAAAAGTGATCAAGTAATAGGCGCGCGGGTAGTGGGCGGCGATTACTGGATGAGCCGAGGTATTGAAGTGCCGGATTAGTGAGACTGTACTGTATTTACAATGGGCTTGTGTCCTGGAAAAATGTAATTAGTCCGTCAGTTAGATTTTTTTTAAATTTCCGTATTTTTTTTCTTTTGTTACAGGAACCAAAATTGACGAAGTTACGACGCTTTCAAAATTCGCAATACGTCACGCCCTGCCATAATTTTTAGCAGGTTGTGACTTCACGAGCCCTCACTCCCGAGTTTTGATGCGTTTTATCTTTGTCAATATTCATTGATTTACTAAAACAAAAAATACGTGTCCAATATTTTTCAATACTCTAACTGACGGACTAAATAGTTTTGCAATTTGCGAATGATGGAAACTAGCCTATTTGGGTCTTAGATGTCGTCCTCCCACAAGGTAGACCAATGACCTGCTAGTCTATTCTGTAAATAACAATTTCGATATCGAGCTTCACCTGAGTGACAAAACTCACAAATTGAGCTTGAGAAAACACAACATAAAGTCTAGTCTTATGTTTATATGAATTTGATACTCACCCCGGATTCCGCTGTCGAGACCCGAAAATGTTACAGAATAGCACTACTGGTGAGGGTCGTGGGTAGCCGATGGATGCGAGACGCAGCAGCCAATCGCTCAACCACTGCGGCAACCGAGCCGTCAAAAATCATATTTTCTTTCTACTTTCAGAAATACAACATCCTGACATTCCTACCACTGGTGCTGTTCGAGCAGTTCCGTTTCTTCTTGAACCTGTACTTCCTGGTGATGGCCGTGAGCCAGTTCATCCCCAGCATCCGCATCGGCTACCTCTACACGTACTGGGGACCGCTGTGCTTCGTTCTCACGGTCACGCTTATCAGGGAGGCTGTTGATGATTTTAGAAGATATCGGTAAGAAACATTTATTGTTTTTTTTTTTCGTTCCAGCACACTACCTTTATCTCCTTGAGTGATGGTACAGTCGCCAGCTCCATCAAGCTATCCTGAACTGTTAAATTTTCCCAATCAAATTTAAACCCAATGAGTTCAGCAATAAAGTTGAAATCTAACAACATAATTGGACAGATTGTTGTAGTTTGATGTGCTGGCGAGACTGTATTAATAGTCCGGTCAATTTAGACATAGACAGTGGTCAAATAACAAAAATTCCCGGAAAGCCAAATATTGGTGGAGAGCTGGGGTTGACCATCTATCTATATCTATACTTATAATAAATCTGTAGAGAGGTCAATTCTGTACATGAAATATATTTCCAAAATAACTATCAGGGGGTGATTAAGGATCGATACTGATGCCAAAAATGCAATCAGTACAATTTTTGTCTGTCTGTCTGTCTGTCTGTCTGTATAACCGTTATAGAAACAAAAACTACTCGACGGATTTTAACGAAACTTGGTACAATTATTCTTCATACTCCTGAGCAGGTTATAGTAAACTTTTCATCACGCTACAATCAATAGGAGCAGAGCAGTGAAGGGAAATGTTGGGAAAACGGGAGAAGTTACTCCATTTTTTAAGCTTCCGTCGCGTGTGCAACCTTAATGGTTAAAGCTACACAGAAATCATGTATGACGGAAATGTTCTCCTTAAAATTATGTAAAAAATATCCCACGACAGCATATGTCTATCTTTTATGATTGACGCACAATAACACGTGTAACTCCCGATAGCTTAGCAGTTCGAAGCTTTCTGATTATATTTGTCTACTCTTACGTTTATAACACTCTCAGTCATCCCTAAATAAAAAAGTTCGAGAATCGGTCGCGCCTGTGGTCGCCGCGCTCGACGCGTCTCGCGGCCGAAGGTATAAAAAGGCGGGGCGTCCGAGCGCGAGCTTCAAAGCCTGGCTGGAGGCTTTATTACTATATTAAAGCCTTCACAGGCAAGTCGGGTTAAGCAGAAGCCAATCTTCTCAGGTTGACCTGCGAGAGGCCAAAAGCGCGAGCTTCATACAATTTTTGCCAGTTGATGCGAATTGACGTTCAGAGCGTTCGACCTTATTGACAGACAATAATAATTTAGTCTTTGATAATTTATTTTAAGATTCCTTTTGTTATTATTTTATAAACTAGGTATAAGTTATTTTGGTAGTGTTTAATTAAATATTCGTTCAAAATACAAATTATTAATAGTTTACATTTTATTTCTTTTTAGGTGAAGTACGCATAGATTTTTAGATACCGATAGCTTTATAAGTTTTGGCTAATTTACGTTCACTTTTTTATAGGTATTAGTTTTATTTTCATTTGGTTTATAAAATTCTTCCGTTACTGAGTGAATGACTGACAGATAACGCAACAACACAACCAAGACTACTGACTGGTCGTATGAAGCTGCACATAGGGTCCTTGGGGAGTTTAGGGGAGCTCTAAGAGAGGATTTCCCGAAATTCCTACGGGAACGGGAGAAAACGGGATATGCGCGTACGAAGTCGCGGGCAAAAGCTAGTTACAAATAAAGTTTTTAAAATCCCCATCGATCCTATGTGTGCTACAAAAGTTATTCGGGGTCAAAGGACAAATTTTGAGGTTTTTTGGATTTTTCTCGAAAACGGTAAGTTTTATCAAAAAAACCGCTAACCAAAGTTGTATCTTAAAATTCTCTACAAAAATAGTCTTCATGATTTTTTTCCTAATTACCATTCCTGAGATATCGCGATTCTGAGTCACATTATACATGATATGCACACATTTCCACGCCACTGAGGTAGTGTACTCGGCGCGTTTTTTTACCGTGGTTTCCCCTGTAGGCCTACTCCTACAGGGGAAACCACGTTGTTATTATAAATGTCTATATATATACGCGTTCTTCTAGCCCACTTTAGGTTTTCAGGTGCTATAAACTCGTTGTTTTTTTTTCGCCCAACTGTTGGTATAAAGGCTCCCGGGATCCACTACTACCACTTTTTGCGACCAGGTGCTTCAGTTCTGGCGAAATATGTCATTTTTTTTTCATTATATACGTAGTATGTTGGCCTTCCGAAACCCCGTTTGACTGAAAATCCAAACGTATAGTTATTATAAAATCATTAGATAATAGGTTTTCCCAAAGTCAGATTAAATCTAATTAGATAGAGTACATGCTAAGCTGCGATGATACTCGATATCCATGTTCGAACCAAACACTCGCGGAATGTATGATGTCACGTCATGTTTATTGACTGGATTACTATCAGTGTCATTGAATGTTTTATTTATTTATTTATTTTACAATTTATGTACACACAGAGAAACGGTACAGATATAACATTATAATTATTGGTACAAAGGTACTGCTTATTTCTTAAGAAATTTCTTCCAGCAGACCTGCGAAAGGAAGGAATGTTCAATTTTAATTGTTAATTGTGTTAATATCCGGATATCTGCTATCTTCTTAGCAAACAAAGGGTCTGTCTTTGTTCCTTATCATCCCAATATTTAAAACTAGCTGACCTGCGCAACTTCGGTCTGCGTCATTTTTTCCATTATTGCTCCGCTCCTATTTGTCTTAGCGTGATATGATATACTAGCTGACCCGTGCCACGTCGTCTGCGTAACATTTTTCATTGCTGCTCCGCTCCTATTAGTCTTAGCGTGATGATATATAGCCTATAGCCTTCCTCGATAAATGGGCTATCTAACACTGAAATAATTTTTCAAATCGGACCAGTAGTTCCTGAGATTAGCGCGTTTAACCAAACAAACAAACAAACTCTTCTGCTTTATAATATTAGTATAGATACCTTCCTCGATAAATGGGCTATCTAACACTGAAAGAATTTTTCTAATCGGTCCAGTAGTTTCGGAGCCTATTCAATTCAAACAAAAATATAAATCTTTCCTCTTTATAATATTAGTGTAGATGTAGATTCATCCATTATTGAGTGACTGACAGACAAAGCATAGCCGAACGAAACTACTGGTCGTAGAAAGCTGAAATTTGGCATGTAGGTTCTTTGGAGAGTATAG
The DNA here is from genome assembly GCA_963859965.1 of Ceramica pisi. Taxonomy (NCBI): domain Eukaryota; kingdom Metazoa; phylum Arthropoda; class Insecta; order Lepidoptera; family Noctuidae; genus Ceramica; species Ceramica pisi. The sequence continues at coordinate 6,563,192 of OY982530.1, forward strand.
GTTTTCCCAAAATTCCTACGGGAACGGGAAAAACGAGATATGTGCGCGTACGAAGTCGCGGGCAAAAGCTGATAATATAAGACAGGGAGTCTTATTTACCGCCTTATACATATAGCACTAGCTGACCCGTGCAACGTCGTCTGCGTGACATTTTTCATAACTGCTCCGCTCCTATTGGTCTTAGCGTGATGATATATTATTATAGCTTATAGCCTTCCTCAATAAATGGGCTATCTAACACTGAAAGAATTTTTCAAATCAGACCAGTAGTTCCTGAGATTAGCGCGTTCAACCGAACAAACAAACAAACTCTTCTGCTTTATAATATTAGTATAGATTTCTGTTTTTCTCGTTTCATTGTTCAAACTGTTTGTGTTCAACTTAATTTATGCAAAAATCGCTGCTAGTTAAGAGTTTTAGTAATCTCAATGTACGAACACGTAAAGTGTTGAATGTCCTTGGTTTGTATTACAATACGAGCTAATTTTTTTTCTGTCTGAAAATCCTCGTGTAAACTGTATCTACTATTTTGAGTTCATGATCAACTTCATGACGGTGAAGCTGTAAAGTATCTTTCGGAATAGGAAAACAATCTAGCAAAACAATTTAATCTTCTCCGTTCTATCGAAACCCGAAATTTCCCTGATCGTTATTAGAAGAAATACTTTAAAACCTTGTGCTGCAACTGTCACAAATCCGCATCAAACACTATTATGAATTTTCCAACGGTAGTTATTCGGAAATCTATATATTATAATATAGCAGAAGAGTTTGTTTGTTTGGTTGAACGCGCTAATCTCAGGAACTACTGGTCCGTTTTGAAAAATTATTTCAGTGTTAGATAGCCCATTTATCGAGGAAGGTATATAGGCTATATATCATCACGCTAAGACAAATAGGTGCGGAGCAGTAATGGAAAATGTAACGCAGACGAAGTTGCGCGGGTCAGCTAGTACCTAAATAAACCTTTTATTTGTTACACCAACAAAATATAACAAAGAATTAGAACTAATGAAATCCTTCCCACTTCCAGACGAGACCGCGACGTGAACCGCCAGCGTTATGAACGTATAGTCCTGGACTCTTCAACAGCAGACTACCGTCCATTCTTGACGGAGCGGGTGGCGTCCTCTGAACTCCGCGTGGGAGACATAGTGATGCTGCACAAGGGACAGAGAGTGCCTGCCGACATGATACTGTTGAGGACCAATGAGACGATGGGGACGGTGTTCATAAGGACTGATCAGCTGGATGGGGAGATTGATTGGAAGTTGAGGTTCGTTGATATTGCTGTATTTTATTTTTGATCGCATACTCCATTCGTTTTAGCGATTTATTTGGTGGGTACGATTGGTGCATTGCCTGTGTTAAAAAGTGTTAAAAAAAAATTCTGACCTTGATCTATATATTATGATGTTAGTAATACACACTACTTAAAAACTATGTTAGTAACAGACACAATACAAAAGATTTTAATTCATAAGTATATTTATTGCGCTCACCCGATGCACCGATGGCGCAACACGGCTTATCACTAATGACCCTCAGAATGTCGTGACGCTCCCACGGACCCTGCGCATCATGGATGCCATCCATAGAGTATATAACCACTAGAGAGCGTATAGGCCGATTTCTTCTAAGTACGCGGCTCACTACAGCGGGTCGGGGGACGAGGAACAACGCGCGGCTGCAATTGGTCCGTTCAAGGTCAAGTTGCATAGGTAGCCTATGGTTAGTGGTGGCACTACTTGATTAAAGGAAAATAGTCGATATCGATAAAATGGATTTTAACATTATAAAAATACTCAATCCAAACAAACAGCGCTATATCTTGTTTAAACAAAGTTTCCCTATTAACCTTATCTTTCCACTTTTATTTTAATTCTGAAATCTTCGAAAATTTATAATGAAAACATGTATGTCAAACACACAAATAAAAAATCTGAGACCCTCCTCCTATTTTTAATGTCGTTTAAAAGTAGTTACGTGTTTAATGTAAGTATGTGAATTGATTAAAAATTGTATTAGTTGTAATTTTATGATCATCGATAAATCGACTTCAATCATTAAACGTAACAGCACAGATTTTTACGATAAAAATACAAAGGGGAAGAAAGGGATAAAAATATAAGTATTTCCTAATGAAAGAAAGAGACTTTTCCAAAAGACATCAACGCGCGCTTCTCACAGTGTGCTCGTTCACCTAACCACCATTTTATATAGACCCCTGCAGTGGCTCATCATCTGATTCAAATCAAAAATATTTTGCGTAGTCTTTACTCTCCGATGAAAAGTTATGCCATCATTTTTGTAACAAAAGGTCTTGGAATGTTTCCCACACAAATTCACCGGGTTTGAAGGCATTTTTATGCGTTATAAATTGCATAAAAATTAAAACGATTTGTAAAAACTTAGCATGCCCACAGGTCTAACAATTGGTTACAACTAAAATGGTTACTAGTGCCGCTGACTAACATCTGAGCAAAAACACTAATAGTTTTCGTGCGTCGGGGCACTGTATGCGCAGTCAAGTGGTTTAATAGTCTTTGATGCCATCCTTTTCCGAAGGATGGTGGTGAAGCCATCAGTACGTGCTTCGGAAAACATTCCTGATGACCATGACTGCAGTAACGTGGGAGCCCCAACAACACCCTGAAGGCATTATTATATTGAATTCTTAGGGCGTTGTATTGTTGTGTTGTGTTAAACTGCTTCGTTTTGTTTTCATTTTTTTAATAAGTGTGCTTACACCTAATGGAAAGCGATGAATGAGGTTTATGATGGAGTAAGCGTGCCCAGAAGATGCCTGTTCATTCTTGCTTTGAAAGTAGATGGGTTATACCATGGACGGGAACACGGACGTTGGCAGAGAGTTCCACACTTTAGCTGTGCGCATAATAAATGTGTTCGATTCCTGCACGATGAAAAGGTTATAATATGATCGATGAACGACGTATAGTAGTAGTAGATGTATGCAAATTATTATTAATGTTTGGGGCTAGTAGGTATTAAGTATTGGCAAAACGTACTATATATCAACCTATTTAGATACCTCCTATGAGAGTCCTAAGCTATGTATAGCCAATTTCCTACTGACTATAGGAAGATCATAATAATCATCATCTGCCCAGCCTTTTCCCAAGTACATATATTGGGGTCGGCTTCCAGTCAAACCGGATTCAGCTGAATACCAGTATTTTACGAATACGATTCATTATTAGGTTGAGATTAACAGCGAGCGTCCAAAAACTTAATTCTTCATATTCCTCTTCACCGCACTGGGTTCTTGTCTAACTCCTACGCTATTTCCACCATTAAACTCTGGAATATGCTACCCCTTGACATCAAGAAGTCTGAGTCAAAATTTTCTTTTAAGGTTAAACTCCGAAAACACTACTTAAAAGCCTGTCATTCGTAGTTTGGTCTCGTCATAGTTATTGTAAGTTCTCATAATCAGAAAAATATTATAAAACATCATATTTATTAGTTTATTATTTTAGCATATGTATATATGTATGTTATTAGTATATATGTTATTGTATTATTTGTGTAATGTATTGTATTGAAAAGATTCAATTTAAATGTTTGTGTTTTTTATTGTTTGTTGTTGTACACCTACCACAATGTAGTCTTTTTAACCCAAAGGTTGACTGGTAGAGAATGCATTGTTGCATTAAGTCCGCCCATGTAACACTGTTGTACATAAAGTTTAAATAAATAAATAAATAAATAAACAGCGAATTTGGTTCGTAAAGTTGTAGAAACAAGGGCTCTATTAGCAAATGTGTTAATTTCAGTAATTTTATCCATAATCATGCCTGTCATGCTTAGTATACATATCTAATCTTCTAATATGTAAAAATCTCGTGGCACAGTGTTTGTTTTTGAACTCCTCCGAAACGGCTTGACCGATTTTCATGAAATTTTTTGTGAATATTTGGTAGGGCTGAGAATATGGGTAGGATATATATTTTTTATTTATATTGCAACACAACATTTGCCAGGTCAGCTAGTAATAAATACGATGCTAATTTAATACCTATGCTTCGATCTTATTATCTTACATTTAAATGTGTAAAGCTGAAAAGCTGAAGTGGCAATGAGCCGGCCGTATTAGCCGTAGAGACCACGAATCGGCAAACGTAAGGTAGGACGCCCTCAGGCTAGGTGGAGCAACGATCTTCGCAGGGTGGCTGGTAGCGGCTGGATGAGAGTTGCCGGTGATCAAGCCAGATGGCGTGCACTTGGAGAGGCCTTTGTCCAGCAGTGGTCTGTTATAGGCTAATGATGATGATGAAATGTCTAAAAAATATCTGTGGTCGAAATATCACTTAACTATCGGGAAATAACCTATTTGTAAAAACCTATCAGTTCGTTATCTATCCAAGCAATAAAATAAACGTCGTCTTGGAAACGAATATTAACATTATAATTTATGGCAGGTTAATAACCTTTCTTTAACCGACTTCTTTTGTAGTGATAGTCATTATCAGCTTATTATCAGGCACTTGATAGACATGTAAACATATTAAAGTGTTTGTTATCGCATCCTTAATCTCTACTTATGATAATACTGAATAGTTATAAGTGGGTACGACTGATTAGATGCAAAATCACGGGAAAACATAAACAAATGCATGCCTGGAGTATGGACCTAAGCTCTTCCGTACTAGTTCCAACCTTGATGTCATCGAAATAAAGATAGCAGTAAGGGTGGTTTTTGTAATAAAATTTCCAAGAGTAGGTGACAGATACATTTCCAACAAAGTTGACCTTTCCTTAATATCTCTTCGTAGATACCCAAAAAATTTATTATGAATGGTTTTTCATTACTAGATCACGATAGATGTCAATTCAGGATAGCTTATGCTTTTATTTCCCTTATACTAAACTTTATTTATTAAATATACTTAACAAACAAAAAACTTATTATTCCTTTATTAAATGAAGGTGGGTCAATGACTGCTATGGCAAGTTAATTTGGCGCCTAGCAACATTAAATCATAAATATAAAATTTTGCTTACTATGTTTAGTTTCAACATTCAACAACTTGTAAGGCCGCGTTTCCACCTGCAAGCAACTTGCATGCAAGTTTAATTTAATTGCGGGCTACCAAGGCATCATATGATCAAGCGCTCCAACGTGCCTCGCAGTGTAATTAAATGTTCCTGCAAGTTGCTTGCAGGTGAAAACGTGGCTTTAGAAACAGCAGAAAAACAAAAGCATGCATTTGGAAAAAGCTAGGCAAATGATAAATTCAAAATAACTACTGTTGACAACTTTGTATCTTCCTATAATAAATACATTCTTATCTTTGTCATGTCATTGGCATTACTCATTTATACTCATGCCAGCTTCCTCGCTCCGTGATAAAAATGTTGACAAACAGTAGTAAACGATGATAAATACTATGCATCGTGTATTAACTCGGAGCTCGTGGCTAAATAATAACGATCGACGGGTAGATCTTTACGGTTAAACAACGCTTGCCAAGGTTGGTCTGTGGATAGGTGACCATCGTAACATACCGAGTCTCCTCCGTGCCTCGGAAAGCATGTTAAGCCGTTCGTCCCGGTTGTCATTTGTAGATATTTGGCATTCGTTATGGATTGTCAGAAGCCAGTAAATCTGACTCCAGTCTTACCAAGACGTACCGTGTTACCCAGTTAATGGGTTGTGGAGATCTGGTAGGCAGCCGCTCCACGTTAAACACTGGTATTCAGCTGAATCCGGTTTGACTGAAAGCCGACCCCAATATAGTTGGGAAAAGGCTAAGCAGGTGGTATAATTAACTCGTCGCGAATAAACTCGAGGAAGCATAATTATACTATCATCATTCAATTTACGCTTGATTTTGTTATGAAAACATGTACTGTACTTACTTCATGCACACATGCTCATTGAAGATCAAAGTCTTAATTTAGACATTTACGCCAAGGAAAAGTCATTCCACGATGCGAATATCTAACTACGCGATTATTAGGTCAATGTACTTGCTAAGTATATGCTTCTCTATTTGTACTTATTGCTTTTCTTAAGATGAGCAAACACAGTAGCGAAAGGCTTGATCCGGTTTTACACATTGGAAAAAAACTGTCCAGACTAGGATAGAGCTCAAAATAACGTGTTTGTGGAGATTTTCTCTACTGTGTATTCGAGCATAATTACGCCAGAAAAGAATTTGCTCCAACATTTAGCTGCTCTTCAAACTCTTTCGCCTTATACAACACAAAAAAAAGCCGAATTTATTCACTCATGTAAAGTTTATCTTCTTACTAGCTGACCCGCGCAACTTCGTCTGCGTCACATTTTCCATTACTGCTCCGCTCCTATTTGTCTTAGCGTGATGATATATAGCCTATAACCTTCCTCGATAAATGGGCTATCTAACACTGAAAGAATTTTTCAAATACCAGTAGTTCCTGAGATTAGCGCGTTCAACCAAACAAACAAACTCTTCTGCTTTTTAATATTAGTATAGATTTTATTATATTCTTTAGAATAGCGTCACACGAATCTTTTAATATCTAATGGTGTGCAGTTCGAAACACTATTGTATTTAGATTATCATCAAACAACATTAACCAATCAGCTATTGATCAAATCCATATATTCCTTACAGAATACCCCTCCCGTCCACACAAAAGCTGCCAACCGACGCGCACCTCCTGGACATCAATGCTCAGATCTGGGTGGAGAAGCCGGAGAAAGACATCCACGAGTTCATCGGGACCTGCACCAGGTTGGACGAGGAGGAGACCGACTCCTTGCACATCGAGAACACGCTGTGGAGCGGCTGTGTAGTCGCCTCGGGACAGGCTACCGGACTTATTATTTATACTGGTGAGGAATTTGCCTTGGACAGTGGGACGAGTTCGACTCTTACCGGAAATACTGGCCCGATCTAGCAAAGGACAGATTTGTGTGGAAGATAGTCCAGGGAGGCTAAAAAGGCAACTATAGGAGAATCATATTAGAATCATAATATTAATGCATACACAACAATCTGTCAAATTTCATTTTCATCTTTATTGCTAACGCATTAGGTTCATAGTTGATTGGGAGTATTTGACAGTGACGGGAAGTGTGATTTGCTTTCTGATACTGCTAAAGTGGCCTTTTTAGACCAGCAGCAGTGGGACAAAATAGGTGAGATAGGTAAATGTGTAACTGAGACTGTATTATATCATATATTTCGGGAGGGATAAATGACTAATTATTTTTATGATGATTTTTTTGATGATAGATTGTTGGTTGGCGAACCATTCCAATCGTAGATATGCGATTCAATAGTTTATTGTGTAATTTTTTGTAAAATACCTCTTTTTTTTATGGCAGTGTATCAGTAGCACTTGTACAACGTCAATAAATTATTGTCCGACTAATTAAAAAGCATCTAACTAAAAATTAATCTAAATGTCAGGCTGTCACACCGTAGTCAAAGACCTGGGTTTTACCATTGTTATGTGACAGTAAAATAAACTACCTTACTTTTTTATTAGGGTTTTCTGTGGATAAAGCCTGTCAACATGGCATAACTATAAATTGGGTTCCGTACCCGAAGGCTAACCAACGGAACCCTGTTACTAAGCCTCTGCTGTCCGGCCGTCCGCCTGTCTGATATTGGGCTGTATCTCAAGCACCCGCGTAAACCGTAATAGGTAGGCAGTTGTCAATTTCACAGAGTGTGTATTTTTATTGCCGCTAAAACATCAAAATGTAATTAAAAAATAAAAAAAAATTACACATACTAGAAACGTGTGTGAGAGTCCGAATCGCACAAGGCTGGTTTTTTTTTTCATTTCATTTACAAAATATCCATACAAGAGAATCTATACTAATATTATATAGCAGAAGAGTTTGTTTGTTTGGTTGAACGCGCTAATCTCAGGAACTACTGGTCCGATTTGAAAAATTCTTTCAGTGTTAGATAGCCCATTTATTGAGGAAGGTTATATGCTATATATCATCACGCTAAGACAAGTAGGAGCGGAGCAATATTGGAAAATGTGACGCAGGCGAAGTTGCGCGGGTCAGCTAGTATAAAATAAGTTGTATACTGCCTTCCCCCACCAGGTAGTGAGACCCGCAGCGTGATGAACAACGCCGCCCCGCGCTCGAAGGTGGGCCGCCTCGACCTGCAGGTCAACGACCTCACCAAGCTGCTGTTCGTGGCCACTATCGTCGTATCCATGCTGCTCATCACGCTCAAGGGCTTCGGAGGACCCTGGTACGGGTTCCTCTTCAGATTCGTACTACTGTTCTCGTATATTATACCGATTAGGTAAGTTGGAGGATTTTCTACTTATAAATTTTGTTCTAGGTATCTATCTATTTTTCGAAGCCCGTCTGGGCAAGTGCCTGCTAGAGTTACGGAATAAATCGAATGAATTACTGCGGCCCTGGAACGCAAAGGGCGTTTGAAGAAACATACAACCTGGGAGTCTTTAAGTCAAGAGTGAATAGGTTACTGGTACGAAAGCGTACTCCATCTTAGACCGCATCATCGCTTTCCATCAGGTGAAATAGTAGTCAAACGTATGCCCATCAATAATTAAAAAAATATATGGTTTGGTTAGTTTATAAAAGTCCGTGATTTCCCAACCATGAACAGCTATCTATAGCAGTTACATTTTACCATTGTAATAGTGGTTTGCCTATCTCTAATATCTCACAGATAAAATTGCTAAATTTTGCAACAAAAATCCTATACAGCACAAAGTTCAAATACCATTATAGCCCATATTTTATTTGGCTATTTTAATAGTTAATGGGTTGTGGAGGTCCAATATAGTTGGGACAAGGCTAGGCAGATGATGATGATGAATACAAAAATTTAGTAAAAAATCAATAATCATGGTTTCACTTGGTGGCGTTACCGCGTTGTATTTAAATCCCGAATCATAAAATATAAGCAAGCGTATTGCCAATAAACTCAACTCAAGAAAAAATCTTCTTCCAGTTTAAGAGTTAACCTGGACATGGGCAAAGCGTTCTACTCCTGGACTATTCAACGAGACAAGAAGATCGAAGGCACCGTGATGCGGTCCACCACCATCCCTGAAGAGTTGGGCCGGATCCAGTACGTGTTAGCGGACAAGACCGGCACGCTCACCAAGAATGAAATGGTGTTCCAGAAGTTGCATCTCGGTAATGCGCTGTTCGACAAGAATAACTTTTATGAGGTGGGTTTTTTGTCAATGGTTTCAAGTTTATAATGATGAATGAGAGTGCTTTCAGTGGGTTCTTAGAAAAATAATCATAGAAAATTAAATCATCTATATCTATAAATATACTAGCTGACCCACGCAACTTCGTCTGCGTCAAATTTTCCATTAATGCTCGGCCCCTTTTAGTCTTAGCGTGATGATATATAGCCTATAACCTTCCCGGATAAATGGGCTATCTAATACTGAACGAATTTTTCAAATCGGACCAGTAGTTCCTGAGTTTACCCCCTACATACAAACTTACAAACTTACAAACATACAAACTTACAAACAAATTTTACCTCTTTATAATATTAGTATAGAAGTATAGATAAAAGAAAGTCGTGTTTGTTGTAACAAACTATTTATAACTCAAGAACGGCTGAATCGAATTAGCTGAAAATTGATGGGGAGGTAGCTTAGAACCAGGAGACGGACATAGGATAGTTTTTATCCCGGAAATCCCACGGGAACGGGAATTATGCGGGTTAAACGGGAGCGAAGCCGCGGGGGATAGCTAGTATTTTAATATTATTGTTGTCAATAATAAGCAAATGCATTTAAGCAAACGCAATAATCATCTAATGTTGAGTTGTAATTATTATACATTCAACCAATCTATAAAAATTAAAATTTATTATTGATACAATTTATCTAAAAATATAATACTAACAGTGAAAATAGAATCAAAATTACCCGAAAAATGAACGAGATATAATTATTTTAAACAAATTTATCTGTCCCTCTCGCGAAACGCTGTTTTCCATGGCAGGTGTATAGGCGTTATGGACTTTGACGTCAAAGTCTATATCTGAATTCTCTTTCTAATTTATTGTAATCTTTGAATATTTATAACTTCATTTTTTATAAAGGTATTAAAAATTGTTTATTAGAGCCAATATGTACTTTATTTTGCAAATTAAAAAGTCGCATGTGTATTATCTATTGTGTGTGGTTTTGTTCATGCATCATGTTGTGACCCCTTGTCATAAGTATCGATGTCATGACATGACCCGTAAACAAAAGCTATTTTTAGTTTCACAAAAGATATTTTGATACTGCCAGCGGGCGCTGAGCCCAGCTGCTTTTATGGCATACAGGAATTTAGTACAAGTATAAGCCGTAATAAAAATCTCTATAAATATTTTGTATTTGCAGGTCGAAGCCTTGCTCACCCAACACGTGACGAACGACGCGGCGTCCCTCCCCACGTCCCCCACGTCCCCCTCGCCCCCCAGCGCGGAAGGCTTGGCGGCGTCTCCGCGCCAGGTGTGGCAGACGGTGCTGTGCATAGCGCTGTGCCACAACGTGACGCCCGTGTATGACGTGCCCACTGCCGACCAACAGGCGGATGAGGCGCACTCGGGTATGCTGTTTTGTGTTATGCATTTATTTTTTGGATGGCCTAGGTTTACCAAACATTTGCCTAGCCTAGCATTTTAGCAATTATGTTGGGGTCAGCTTGTAGGTTAGGCGGAGTAATTCAGATAGTAAGTTTTTCAAATATCCCTACTAATATTATAAATGCGAAATTAACTCTGTTTGTCTGTCTCTTCTTCATGCCTAAACCACTGAACCGATTTGGATTAAATTTTGTAAAAAGATAATTTGAGACTCGAGTAAACACATAGGATACTTTTTATCCCGTAAATCCTACGGGAACGGGAACTATGCGGATAAATAGGTTATATATATCCCGGGAGTATGATCACGCGGGCGAAGCCGCTTGCACACGCTAGTAAAAGATATTTTTTCTCAAACATGCTTGGAAATGTGAGCATTATTTTGACAACCTTGTTCGAGATAAATCAAAGTACTAGGCACTTTTCGCATCAACTTTTGCCTTGAGCAAGCGGGACACATATATGCATCGAACTCTCGTCTCGCCGGCTCGTATACGAGCGACTGAGCCGCCATTACACGGCGCCATCTTGTGTGCCGCGCATGCGCTGTCATACGTTTTTTTGCCAAATTGACATCCTGCGTAATCAATTGCGGCGTACTTCAAATAGGTAAACTTGCGTGGTTCGAACATAAACCGCAGTCGATGCGTCTACTAAACAATCAAGCCAACTGTATTCTGAAACCAAACCATTGATCATAGTCGAATGTGTCCCACAGATATGGGAAGCTCGGTGATGTCAGAAAGCTGCGGCGGCGCGGTGCCTCAGCAGCAGTTGTGCGAGTACCAAGCGTCCAGCCCCGATGAAGTGGCGCTAGTCAAGTGGACTGATATGGTGAGTGTTGTATTATAAAACTTTAATTTCGGAAGTCGGTGTCAAAATACGAAGAAACTAACAAAAACACCGACTTCCGAAATTAAAGTTAATTTTTACTTTGTTGTTTTTTTTTTTTTTGGAAGTCGTTTGTATTTTTTTTGTAAAAAGTTTTTTATTTTTCACTTTTTAGTGGTACAACTAACAACACCACTGCAAAATCGCAGATAAGAAAAATACGCAATTTCGATTACTTGGATGACATAAAACCATCATCCAAGTAGACGAATTCCAGCTATTTCGATTTAAAATCCAAAGGTCGTAACCGATTTTGATAAAATTTAAATGAGAATAATCTACAAGTATATCCTTTCAGATAAAATAAGAATTTTTCAAATCGGTTCATAATTGACAACATTTCATATTTTTGAGATACAGATATTTTGTTGTTAAATAAAACTAGATTCAAAATTAAGACACCCGTATTTTTCGTATTTTCAATATTTTGTAGCTTTCATTTAAAAAAACGTCTTTGAAATTCTTACTATTCTAAACAGACGTAAGCGACAAATGACGTCATACAAACGATTGAATGATGGTGTACCTTTGCATACTTCTATGTCAGTTCGAAAAATAAAAACTGTCACATCACTTGTCGTTTTGACAATCTAGCGTTGTACGTCATCCTGCGGCTTTTGGAATCTCGGACTGTTATTTTCAAATACCAAATTTATCTTATACATTGTTTGTCTCTGGATTACTTCGTCACCATGAAACATTCTGATGGGTTTCAAGTTGCAGACAGCAGGAACTTGCCGAAAGTGGACTATTTAATGCTTTTAGAGTACATGCAAGAAAATGATTGCTACAACATTGCAGAAACACGCAGTGCCAAGGCTACTAGCGTCAAGAGAAGCGTACGTAGACACAGAAGTAGGATATGTAGAGCTCAAGCGTGAAGGAAGCCTATGCACGGTTCAATGCCGTGTTACACCGGAACATAAGGTCAGAACAAAGTTGTACCTGGTAACTGCTGTTATAGAAGAATCAATGGAAAAGATCGTGTCAGTAGAGTGCAAAGACTGCGTAGCATCTGCAGGAGGCTGCAAATATGCCATCTGCTTTGCCATTTGGCTTGTTAAAAGGTCGGTCGAACCATCGGTAACATCTACGACATGTTACTGGAATAAACCAAAACTGGCTGGAGCTGTAGGTGACCAGAAGTTTATCTTAGCAAAAAATATAGGAAATAATAAAAGAACCCCCCAAAATATAAACATGAATGTAACATTGTCAATGTTTTCTGAAGAATGCAAGCGGCGCAAGATTACATCCGGCATGCTGTTAAATTACTGTGGCAATCGGCAGCCAAAACTAAGAGATTACAGTGTGTTCAATTTGATGCTGTAATTTGTACAACAAGGCGGTATACAATTTGTGAAGCAACAAAAGAGCAAGCAAATTCAAAGCTGTGGCATGCCATTCAAGGGTAACAGGCTCTAAAATACATGATGCTATTCACTGCAAAACAGCTAATGGCGCTTTGGTGCAGAGCATATTTGGTGGATACAAAGTGCCAGAAACTATTGCGATCAGAAAGGGCAAGGTACTAGAGAAACAAGCACTGAAGGAACTTGAAAAGGAATATGGAATAGTCGAAGCTTCTGGGTTGATGTTGATATCATTGGTGTCTCACCAGATGGAATTTGTAAAGATTTTGTAGTTGAAATCAAATGTCAATCAATTTGTTGGTTTATTAGATGCTGCTGAAGTATTTTAGAAAAAGTATATTTTTGAGACTATTTTAGAAAGTGTTAAATAAAAATACTTTACTATTTATTATTTTTTATTTTAAATAAAGTTACGATTATATTAAATGATTTTACATGCATGGTGGTTTCTAAATAGGAAATTAACCAATATTAATGTTTTGGTAAGCCTTTATAAACTTGTGGTTTTCGTTGAATTAGTCCAATCATAAAAGTTCTACCCTGGATTTTTGATTTAGGAAAGACTTCAGATGAGACTTCTGACATGTCAGATGTGGTATATCCTTGTGTTGAGGGTACAGCTTCTTCTAGTGATGTGCTTTCTGTCATGTATGGATTTTCTTTGTTTGCTGGTTTTCGAATTTTATGTTTTTTTCTAATTTTTTGTTTGTAAATAACACAGTGAGTTGTGCGATCCGATGTCTTTGGCTTCACTTGCACTCCTTTGTGGGATTTTGTAGACATCTGACTATAGTGTGTCGTATCAACTTCTGATGAAGGTAAAATAACTGATTTTGAACTTATGCTAGGCTTAGGTTCATCAATGTCTTGCTTGTCTGTTCCAATCAGAGATTGTGGTACTCGAGGCCTTTAACTTAGCACGACGCCCTTTCATAATGTTCCAGTATTGGTAGTTTTCTATGTCTTGCTTCAACTGAAAGAGATAATTTAGTATTGATTAACAATTAAGTCTGGGTTGAAAAATCACATTCTTCTATCTCTAATAAAAGAATTAGTGCCTAATATCTGTATGTAGAGCATGATGTGTTTTCTTCGTATTTAAAGGAATTGATTAAGGAAGCTTCTTGTGCATAGTTCATTCATATTATACTTAAGTATATAGGTAAAAGATATATCTCAGCGTTTTGAGGTCTGATTACCATACGAAGCAGAGGCAGGTCGCTAGGATTACATATTATTTAGATCTCTTGTTGTCGGCGATACATATTTTCCGGCAATTGCTTATAAGCACATATTATTGTCGTACTTAGACAACACATGCCTTTGCCTTTACATGCTTTTTTATATGTTGAAAAACAAAATTGATATTTACTTACATCAAGGTAATCTTCACATTTATAAGTAGATTACGTTTAGGGCATGTAGCACTGCATCACACCAAATCTGTTTGGCTGAATTAGGCACCGTGAAAAATAATTTATGGACATTTTTGGAAGTGTTTTTACAGGCTGGTACGAAACAATATTTTACAACTTCCATAGCTGGTGTGAATTTAGAACTACCTATTGTGAGGATTCATTTTTGCAACGTGGTTCAAAAGAATATCACAGAAATTGAGAAAATAATATACTACTTTTAAAGAAATTGTTGGTTTATTTTCTCTTGTGACATTGACATAACTAAAAATGACGTAGGTACCTATTTTCAAATTTCTCTTTCTTTTTTAATAAGTGTTTATGTTCAAGTAAAGGTCATAATTTATTCTACCGTATTAATGACGTCATCACTCGTTTTTTGATTTTTATTTTATTTCTCCAAAAGTAAGCGTTCAAAAAAAGAAAAGATTTTTTTTTTGAAATCAGCGTAGAAAAATCTAGAAATGGTATTTTTGTTTTGGGGTCCGAATAATTTTGAAATGTTGTCAATTGTCGGAGTTATGAGGTAACAAACATAAAAAAAGACAACTGAATTGATAACCTCCTCCTTTTTGGGAAGTCGCCTATACTGTCCCACTGCTAGGCAAAAGCTTCCCCCTACTTCTTCTAGATATTTTTGTCCCGACTTCCTGAGCCCCAAATGAGGCTGCATTTAGTGACTCGGGAAGTCACCCAAATGTCCTTACTTTTTTTCGTCAAATCGTTCTAAGTCTGAGCCACACGATTACTGACAAATGCTTGCACTGTCTGGACAGGTCCACTCAAATCTGTGTGGCATTTTCCTCAAAAGGCCACCGTGTCATTAACCGACATGGTTTTCATATGATTTGACCAGTATGGTTTTTATTTGAAAATAGACTTTGACTTCTGAGTTTGTTTCGGTGTTTCTTCTCAGGGTAGTCAGATAAGAAACACCGGCTCATGTATATACAAAGTGTCCTTCAAATCAACGTCAAGCTGAAAACGGGCAATAGGCCAAGTCATGACAGTTATTACAAAAACATTTTTAAAAATCTTGGTCATGTACTTTTCAAATTTTATGGATTCAAAAAAAAAAACATACATCCGAATTGAGAACCTCCTCCTTTTTGGGAAGTCGGTTAAAAATAAATCTCAAAAAGTGACGCCCTGTGATGATCTGTGTTTTTTTCTGTGACGTAACCATGAATAACCCTTCTGTACTGTTACCAGAAAAATTTAAAAATAAATCTTAGTTGTGTCCTATTACCCGATTACGGCTTGACGTCGACTTCTGGGACACCCTGTATATCAACGCACAGCCGTAACTTATAGTCGTAGAAAGCTCCATGAAGCTTCCTTACACTCTGTAGGGGTGCATTAAAAGGGGCGGACTTCACAACTCTCAGCTCTCGGCTCGGGGCTAAATAATAACAGCTGCACAGGTTGATCTTCAAGGTTAAGCAACGCTTGCCGAGGTTGGTCTGTGGATGGGTGACCATCTTAACATACCGAGTTTCCTCCGTGCCTCGGAAAGCACGTTAAGCTGTTGGTCCCGGCTGTCATTTGGAGATCTTCGGCAGTGTTACGGATAGTCAAAAGCCAGAAAATCAGACACCAGTCTTGCCAAGGAGTACCGTGTTACCCAGTTAATGGGTTGTGGAGGTCTGGTAGGCAGCCGCTCCACGTAAAATACTGGTATTCAGCTGAATCTGGTTTGACTGGAAGCCGACCCCAATATAGTTGGGAAAAGGCTAGGCAGATGATGACTTCACAACTCGTGCCGGCAACAATACAACATGGCTTTTGTTCTATTGGGACAATTTCCGTCATCAACGCGGGCTAAGCCGCTCCTAGATGCTAGTCTACGCATACTATTAGTATGAAGCTTTTTTTCTGCAGATTTCAACCTATACCCACTTGAATCTCAGAAGTATAGTATGTCGCAACGTAGTTGCAGTAATGATTAAAAGGTTTAATTTTTTACAGATGGGTGTATCATTATACCGTCGCGATTTGCACAACATTTCGCTAAAGCTGCGCGCCGCCAACGAGGTCATCAACTACACCATTCTGCAGATATTTCCCTTCACCAGCGAGAGTAAAATGATGGGCATTATCGTTCAGGTATGTTTAGTTTTCTACCAAACTCTTATTTTATGCTTGAAAATTATCTTGATGATTTCACGAAGTTGAATATTGCTTCGACAATCTTCCTACACCTTTTTTTTATTTAATTCCTGTCAACGCCCGTAAGATCATATTGGGCCAAAGTTGTATTGTCTTACTATTGTTCTTTTTATTTGCGAGCGCTGACAGATTACTGAAATATTTCCGAATTTTGAAAACTTATTTTAAGCGAATGTGAACAAGCGTTTCATTCTAATATGAGCCTTAACTTTGAACAAAGTTCATATTATTTTTAATTGGTTGGCGCAGTGATTGAAAAATTACGCTGCCTGTCGTGTTTCGATTCTGTATGGCCTACTGCTAGTTGTTCCAGGTCTTGCTGTATGTGTATGTGAGTTGATATGTTTGTAAAAGCACCCAAAATAAAGGCGAAATTCCTAAAATAAAGGCAACGATAAAAAAATCCATGAATATCTCAAATTATTTCTGTCAACCAATCACAGCACAGCATGAGATTTACAGCCCTGACTTCATTAAGCTTAAACCATTTCTCAGCTTCAAACTCATACCTACACCATTTCATACTCATTTTTCGATCTATAGGAAGAAAACACGGGCGAGATCACATACTACGTGAAAGGCGCGGACGTGGCGCTATCCAGACTGCTGGACTCCCAGTGGCTCAGTCCCGAGTGTAAGAAGTTGGCGGCCGATGGCCTGAGGACGCTGGTCATGGCCAAGAAGACCTTGACTATGGACGAGTATTTGCAGTTTGAGGTGAGTTTATAGAAGAGCATCAATGTCAATATTTTGACAAAGATTTTTTTTAATAAAGATAAAAAAGCAAATATATCAAAAGAGCATAAAATAATAATAATCCGTGATATGCAAACTATCTATTTATATAAAAATTAATCACCGAAATATATGGAAGCGCATACAGTTCGAACCATGCAAGTTTACTTTTTCAAAGTACGTCGTAATAAAATTGATTGCATAAGATGTCAATTTGGTAAAAAACATATGACAGCGCATACGCGGCACGCAAGATGGCGCCGTGTAATGGGGTCGCGGTCGCTGGTATACGTTCGATGCATATTTGTGGTCCCGCTTGCACTACGAACGGTCCACAGTCGTACTACACGGCAAAGAACCGTGGTTCGGACTGTAGCTTCGTAACGACTGACCCAAATTGGATAGTTTTCACGGGATATGTGCAAAAACGCAGAAACACATGAACAAGTCGGTTAAAAATTATCGGTTTATTTTTTGGTTATTCCTCATCACTGATGAATGTATGAGAATGTGGTGACTGTAATGAGTAATAGCATTCTCTGTTCACCAGTCGCCTAATTTTTCTTTACAAGTACCTGTTCCTTAAAAACTGTTTTTTTATAAGTTCTTATATTATAATGTATCTCTTTTTATTCACAACAGAGCGAATACAAAGAGGCCCGTTTGAACGCAAACCGCAGCGAGCTTACCTCCGTACTCGCCAAAATACAACGAGGCATGACTCTGTTAGCGCTCACTGGAGTCGAGGACAGGCTAGCGGACGACGTGCCCAGGACACTCTCCATGCTTAGGGCTGCTGGTATCAAGGTATGTGTACAATTGTGATTGTTTCCAATAGAGTTACTACTACACACATTTGTTTCTATTCAAATACAGTGTCTTATTCTGTGCGTTCTTCTATCTCCCCAGATCTGGATGCTAACAGGCGACAAGCTAGAGACTGCCCTCTGCATCGCTCGCTCGCTACAACTGGGCGGCGGCTCGGTCTGGCACACGGCGCGCGACTGTCGCACGCGACAGGACGCACACTCGCTGCTCAACGCGCTCAACACGCCGCGCGACAACATGGACCTCATCATAGAGGGGGAGACTCTAGAGGTGAGTAGACAACAGGCGACAAGCTAGAGACTGCCCTCTGCATCGCTCGCTCGCTACAACTGGGCGGCGGGCGGGTCGGTCTGGTAGAGTTTTGAGGCTTAACATTACTCGAGATCTGATAACTTTTTTAACAGTGAAAACGTTATGTGATTGTGAGTCTTGGCAACCAATTAACATGAAGTTTTTGTGTTGGGATTATTCCTTTTAACGCACAAAGCAAAAGTGCAATGGCGGACTTAATGCTTTAAGCATCCTCTACCAGGTAGGTGAAAAAAAACACAATTATCCAAAAGAAATTCTGCTCTCCAGGTCTGCCTCCAATCCTATGAGGAAGAGTTTGTGGAGGTCCTCTGTCGCTGCAGCGGCGTGGTGGTGGCGCGCTGCTCGCCGACACAGAAGGCGCGAGTCGCGCGACTGTTGCGTGCGCGACAACACGTTGTCGCCGCGGTCGGAGATGGAGGCAACGATGTGGCTATGATACAGGAGGCTGATATTGGTGAGTAGGATATGAAGTTTAAACACTTTTCAGGCAATATAATATAATTGGCATTTTGTATGTAAAGAGATTTTAACAGTAGGCGTTTAATATGGCGTTGGTCTCCAACAAAGGGTACATTTATAAGATAATTTAAAAAAATATGTGCATAAAATTTTTTATGCAAAACGAGGAAACTCTTGGCCCAAATCTCACCTGGTGGAAAGTGATGATTAGGCCGAAGATGGAAGCGAGTTTCACCCGGAATCCTCTTACACATAGGAACTGGCTATCATACCTCTAACCGGAACACAACAATGCTGTTTACATTGTTGTTATGGTGGCAGACTTAGACATGATGGTGGTAGCTGGCCAGGCGGACTTAGAACAAGTTCTACCACCAACTAAACCGAGCACAACACACAACACTGCACAACACTGTATAACGCATTTTTTTTTAATTCGCTTATAAATGTACCCTTTGTTGGAGACCAACTAAATGATAATCATTTTTAACCCCCGACGCAAAGGTAGGGGTGTTAAAAGTTTAACGTAACTGTCTGTGTATCTGTCTGTGGTATCGTAGCTCCCAAACGGATGACCTTTTGTTTAGTTTTTCTTTCCAAAGGTTTTTTTTTTTTTTTAAGTTTTTATTCAAAATACACAAAACATAGTTAGATACATACATTCTGCCAAACTGCATAACAGTTTGTCGGCAGTTGAACTCGTTCACAATTCTTAAAATATTGTTTTTACAAATATGTGTGTGTTAGGTACTTAAACTTATCTTATTAATTAAATAACTAATTTATACAATTTTAATTTTAAAAAAGTCCTATGGACACAGTGACAAATAGTGTTTTTTAAGAATTTTCTTAAGTTGGTATTTATGTTTTACACTTGTTATCAACTTCGGTGGTAGCTCATTGATTAACGTCGGCGTTATGTATTTCCGTGTACGCTTACCAAAGTAGTTTGTCACTTTCGGAACAACAAGCGTCTTTTTCTTAGATGATCGAGTTGGATACATATGACCACGCTCCACTTTGCATTCCTCATTATCAAACTGTTCAGATAGGATCCTTAACTTACTTTTTGCATGTACTGGGAGTATTTTGCAAATTTTAAACAATTTATCATAGTTATTATTTACGCTTGCTTTAGTTCTTTTGTCTACAAGTAGTTTCAGGAACCTAATCTGCAAGTTTTGAATTTTATTTAAGTGTGTAGGGAACGTAAGACCATATCCACCCAAACCGTAATCAATAACTGAGTCAGCCAGTGTGTAATAAAGCGTGTACAGTACTTTCCTGCTGACAACATACTTAAGATTTTTTAATTTAGCCAGAATGGAGCGTAGCTTATTGCAAACGTTGTTTACATGCAGATGCCACGAAAATGTGTTATCTATGACTAATCCTAGGTACTTATATGAGGTAACTGTTTCTATGCAATCGCATTGACAGTGTTGCTTGTTGTTGTGAAGACATTCGTACGAATGACCTTTCACTTCTACTGACAATCTGTTTTTATTTTTATGATATGGTGAGTGGATAAGCATGCACTTAGTTTTATTAATGTTAATTATAATGCCATTATCATGTGCCCACTGAATTACACTGTCAAAATCATTTTGCATCGCTTTTTGCATGAGATCTATATTATTATGGCTGGAAACAAGACAAGTATCATCAGCATACATAAATGCCTTACAATTTTTCAACACATTAGATATGCTGTTAACATGCATTATGTATCCTAGGGGTCCGTATACGGAACCGGTTGGAACACCGAATTTTGTGTTACCCCGCACGCTTTTCGTTCCACTGACACACACTTTGAGGGATCTGTTGTCTAGGTACTTGCTGAACCACTCATTCATTTGGCCTCTTATGCCGCATTCGTACATAGCCTGCAACAAGCCGTTATGATCCAGAGTATCAAATGCTTTTTTGAAGTCGATAAAAATAACCATAACGATTTTTTTTTCATCAAGACGATTATTGACTTCGTCTGTGAACTTCTCTAATGCAGTAGCAGTACTTCTATTGAACCTAAAACCGTGTTGAACATTGCTTAAAATATTATTATTTTCCAAAAAGGCAGTGAGTTGTTTAACTATAATTTTTTCGACTATTTTATTAATTGTGTTCAGAATAGCTATAGGTCTGTAATTGCTATAATCTCGATGGGATCCCTGTTTGTATATTGGCCTGACAATCGATTTTTTAAGTTCTTCCGGATATTGAGATTTTTTAATACTTGTATTAATAAAATAAGCTAAAACTGGACTAATTTGCTCTTTAATTTGCTTTATATCTTTTATTCTAATACCATCAGACCCGGGCGACTTGTTGCAGTCTAATTTATCTATAACAGCTTTAACATCCTTTGGTAGCACTTGTTTAAATCTAAAACTTACATTACAATCGTTAACATAGCTCGTCCTGTCCAAAAAATGATGTTGACACTTATGTTTAATACTATCGATTTCTTTTGTAAAGGTTTCACAAAAATTGTTACAAACAGATTGCAATGATTCATGTTTTAATAAATGTTTTTCTATAACAGAATCCACTCCCATTTTAGACCTTCCAAGCCAGTGATTTATATTATTCCATATTTTTCTCATGTCCCCTTTACAGCTAATTATAGTATCACGCCTGCTTTTATTTTTGGCCATATTTATAAGTTTCTGTGTTTTATTACGACACCTAGTGTACTGTAATCGTTTATTATTATTTTTGGGATCGTTTTTCCACTGTTTAAATAGGATATCTTTATCTTCTATAAGAATGCGTAACTTATCTGTAACCCACGGCTGTGTTTTACGTTTAGGGTTCACCGTACATTCGATTCTAGAACTGTTATAAATATCGCCAAAAATCGCGGCCATTTTTGTATACAACTCGTTTGGTTCTTGTATGTCTAACAGCGTTGACCAGTCTATGTTTTTAAGTTTATCTCTTATTGCTTTGTTGTCGAACTTTGTTTTACTAACACATGTTATGTCTATGTCGTTATCTATAACAGCTGAGATTCCCGTTAGGTAGTGGTCGGCTACCTGACTAGTGAGTGTGTATGCGTGTACGTCTCTCGCCCCGCCACTTACATTCCGCATGAAGACGTGATCGATGCAAGACGCCACCCGCCTCTGTTTGACAACCACCTCACGCGTTATGTCCTGAATGCCACAGTGAAGTCCCAAATCCGCTAACTTATTCAAGTAAATGTTTGCTGAAGAATCCATTTTTTCCTCTAACAAGTTAATGTTGCAATCGCCTATTAATATAATGTCAGTGCTCCTTGGTGTCGTTCGAATGATATCTTCTACTTCTTTTGTAAAAATGCGTTTGTTTGTGTGTGGCGGTCTATAGATTACCAATAGATAAGACTTGTAATTACTCTTAACAAGTTGACCGTGCATATACTCAAATGTCGATGTATTATAGGATTGTAGTGGATTGAACTGAATACACTTTTTCACATAAACAAGTATGCCTCCTCCCCGCTTTTTTTCTCTGGTTTGCGAAAACATATTGTAGCCATCAATTGTGTACATTGAAATTTCCTCCTGTCTAATATTGATTTCTGTGAGACATACTACATCCACGTTATCGATGACATCCTGCATCAGCACGAGCAACTCATTAAAATGTTTTCTAATAGAACAGATGTTTATGTGTATTATTTGTATTCTAGTTTCGCAAGTTAATACATAGTTATACCAGTCCCTAATATTTGAAAATCTGATATATTCGATATCCTGCAGTTGTGATTGTAGCTCGATGTTTACTGCCATGATTTACTACAAATTATACCCACACATACACAATCTACTGACGTTATTTTAGTCGCTTTTATTTTATTTTTTTTGCCCATATGTTTCAATGTCGCCTTCATTACGAATATGGTATATCTTTTTCTCATTGTCACTCTTTTTTATTAGTATTTTTGCATCCTGTATCCATATATATTTATAGGTTTCTTTAAGCTCTGTCTTTGTTTTCCAAAATAATTGCCTCTTTTGCCCAGTTATATGCTCATTGATAAAAATACGTGATGTGTCATTGTTGTTAAATAGCATGTGGTTTGTTAGTGGTGATTTTCGACTTTTAAGCCATTCTGCTCTCGCCGCCTTTGTACGCACCATTACAACTATAGGCCGGACTTCTTTTTTTTCGGATCCTACCCTCCATGCATTCTCAATTTCGTTTTTATCCAATTTCAAGATCTCGGCACATTTTTTTACCACTTCAACTGTTTTCTCTCCTTCTTGCACCTTTAAGTTCATTATTTCAATATTTCTATCCAGTTCCCTCTGCTCGATATGTCCGATACGTTCTTCTAGCGCCTTGTTGCATTTTTCCAAATATATATTTCGCTGTATCAGGTCTTTATATCTGTTTTCCAATGCCTTGGTTTTTTCTAACGTTTCTTTTTTGAATATCTCTGTTTCATCATGCTTGGCGCTTAGAAATTGCAATGTTTTGTCGAACTCTATGTTGGATTTTTTTAGCTCGCCTATTTCGGACTTAATAACTGACACATCCTTTTGTAGCAGCACCAAGCGTGCGTCTTGATCCTCTTTTATCGAATTCAGGAGCGAGTTCATTGCTTTGACTTCTTTCTGAACAGCCGTTAGTGCTGCATGAAGACTGCCAGGAGAACAGCAGGCTGTTTTGTGTCGTCTAGGTTCCTGACAGATAGAAGAATCGCTGTCTGAATTATCGTTGCGCTTCTTTTTTCCCTGTCGAGTGCCGACCCAGTTCGATTTAGGTGCTTGTTCACCTGTAGCATCTGACGCCGACCTTTCAGAAGAATGAGGTTCCTTCACTCCCACATGTTTAGGGGGAGTTCTTTGTATTTTCGACATTATTGCTCCTTTATCGATCAAACAATCAAACTTGTAACTGCAGCTCGACGTAATCACACACACTTAACATTTATTTATTTTACTCAGTACGTAATTACACGAAACAAGCGACACGTCCGCTCGCTTGCACGGATAACGAGTTATGTGTGTGTTATGTTCATCCTTCATTTCCAATTGATCTAAAATTCCTTTACTTGGCTGTAGCAATATTGACATCTATGGTCCTTGGTCAATCGGCGAAGCTTCGCTGTGTCGCGCTGCATCTCGTGGCGCCACAGGGTGCAGTGCAGTGCACACCGCGTCCTGCAATACTGTACCCTATCCTGAGTCTAATGCTACTCGGACTTAAATGAAATTCTTTTCTTCCCAGGCGTGGGTATCGAAGGCGCAGAGGGACGCGCGGCTTCTCTCGCTGGTGACGTCAGCATCCGTCAGTTCGCCTTCCTCGCTCGACTACTGTTGGTGCATGGAAGGAGGTCTGCCATGCGCTCAGCTGCGCTATCGCTGTTCATCGTGCATCGAGGATTGATTGTGTCTACCATGCAGGTGAGATACTGTGAAAGTTCAATGCTTTCTTTGCCATTCTAGAATGCTGTATATGTTTTCTCAACTCAAATAAATAGATCTGTCGTAGAATAAAGGCGTTATAGCACAGCAGATGGGTGTCATTGTTTCGAGTGGCTGCAGCTTGGTAGTTTAAACTTTTGTGACGAACGAATGTAAACCTGCGGGTCTAAAAATGCCACTTTAGCAGAATCAGAAAACATATCACGCTACCCGACACTAAAATTTTCGCAATCAACCTTGAACCTAAAGTGTTAGCGATAAAGATGATATTTGGCATAATGCTTTGTGGTTAATATTATGATTCTGCTGAAGTGGCCTTTTTAGACCCACTGAGGAGCGCTCAAGAAATCTCTAAGTTCTCTCTAAGTTACATATACTTATTTCTCATCCTGTATGGATAGATAAATAAATTACATAATTCGTAATAGTGCTTTGATGATGCTAGTCAATTAAAACTATAAAAGCTTTGCAAGTTTTACTTGCTTTTAAATTTTTCTTGTTAGTCATTATGAGTCACATCTTGCAACTGAATTTTGAAAATAGTTATACCCAATCGATTGAACTGAAATTCTGTGAATCCTACTAATATTATAAATGAGAAAGTTTGTGAGTATGTATGGATGTTTGTTACTCTTTCACGCAAATACTACTGAACCGATTACGATGAAGTTTGGTAGCTGAAGACCCAAAATAACACATAGGCTACTTATTATCCCGGATTTCCCGAGGGATCGGGATTTACACGGGAATAACGAGAATTTATACGCGGACGAAGTCGCGGGCGGCCTCTAGTCATAATATAAATGTTACCATCGCATGTTTACTAGAATACAATTTGAAAGGACTGTTTTTCTTTACAGGCTGTATTCTCTGTGGTGTTCTACTTCTCGTCTGTATCGCTCTATCCTGGATTCCTAATGGTCGGCTATGGAACTGTGTTTACTATGCTTCCTGTGTTTTCATTGGTAAGTTAATTTTATTTTTTATTGGAACATTAATTTAATAAGTAATTTAACTTCATATCAAGACTAGTCGTCGTTGTGGCTTAGCTTAAAATACTGTTCTACTGGATATTTTCTGATAGATAAAGTCCCGCAAAACTCCATAGAAAAGGGAGGATCCTCCGAACAGATGGTTGTCTGGCTTCTGGCGGGCAACTTCCCGATAGTTGATATTTAGACTCTTATTTATGTTCAGATCGCACGAAAAACTGATACCATGATGCAGTATTTCTTTAGTAGTTCACTGCTGGAGGGAAAGATGGCGTTGTGGTTCTTTTTGTTACCGTACAACTACGAAGTGAAGTTTTTCTTGTGGCGGTATTGATGACGCTACATCCTTATAAGGCTGCGGTTCCACCAGAGATGTGCAAGGATGCGAAGCGACGGATGTGTCGGTTAAGAACCAATAGAATCGCTTAATTTACCTAGCCTCGCTCAGCGCAAGCGATTATATTGGTTCTTAACAAACACATCCCTCGCTACGCATCCTCGCACATCTCTGGTGGAAACGCAGCCTTAAACTTGTTTTTAAAATGCAAGTTAAGAACTCCCTGTGTAATGTGATGTTGACGTCTTCTTCAACATTTTTACGGTCGGGAAAAGTAAAAATGTAAACAAATACAAACTGTCCTACAGGTACTGGACAAAGACATACCGAGTTCTACGGCGTTACGATATCCGCAACTGTACAAGCAACTCTCCAAAGGACGGCAGCTGTCTTATAAATCGTTTTACATTTGGACGGGCATTTCTATTTATCAAGGTATGACAATATTTACTTTGTTTTTCGCGCAAAGCACCTTTTGTTTTATTTTTCCACATTTTTTTTTTACCGACATCAAAGATTCCGACTAATTCAGAACCTCAATTCGTCGGAATCTTTTTTTATGCATGTTCCCCGATTACTCGAAAAAGCTTGGACCGATTTGAAAAATTCTTTTTTTTTTTCGAAAGGGTAGACTTCCCAGATGATGCCACCTGATGACCATGGGATCACCAGTCAGTTTCAGTAGTTTTTATAACAAAATAACTTTTCGATTCTAAACGAAATTCTTGCGAAATAATATTGTTTAAACTAAACTTGTCTTGAATACAATTTTAAATTAAATGTGTTCCTTCTGTATTTCAGGTGGCGTAATAATGTATGGCGCTCTAGTACTATTCGAGGACCAATTAATCCACATAGTAGAGATCAGCTACACGGCACTGATATTGACAGAACTGATCATGGTGGCACTGACCATCGTCACGTGGCACTGGCTGATGATAGGCGCAGAACTCGTCAGTCTATTGATGTATATCGCCACGCTGCTGATATTCACTACGTATTTTGGTAAGTTTAATAGGTTCACTGTCCGCAAAGCAGACACAATAGTAAAACAATCAGCGCAGACCACATGTGGTCTGTTGGACTGTGAACCAGTTAAAACTGACAGAACTGATCATGGTGGCACTAACTCGGCATTTTGGGGAACTGGTCTTTTGGCGCAGCCGCAAGGCACATAATTTAAATGGGATATTTTTTTTGTTTTTATTATTTTACAAATGTGCTTTTTATAGTTTATTCTGAACAGATGTGGAATACATCCGTTCAGCACACACTTTCTTTATTTTTATTATATTTTTCTCAAAACTATTAATGAAAAATACTTTGTTCTTTAATAGATGGCGACTTTATACGGCACTGGGAGTTCTGGTGGAAAGTGATAGTGATAACCTTAGTCTCCTGCCTACCCCTATACATCGTCAAACACATGCACCGCAAATGGAGCGAACGCCAGTACAAAAATATAAGAAATTGATCTTTATTAGTAAGTTTTTAGGTCCATATTTTAATGTGATTCACTTTAATTGTTAGGTCTTGTTGCACATTGTATGATTTTTTAAAGTGTTTGGTTGGATTGGGTTAGACTGCAAATGTCAAAAAAAAAATGGTTTTGTCAGCTTTAGTGTGCCTCTCCATTTGCGCGGAGCGAGGCAGCGGAGCGAAGTAACAGAGAAATATTAACCAATCATGTCAGTCAAAATGTCGTGGTGCGGATATTTTATGCAAGTCATTTTTTTTTTTTTAATTTCTCCATTTTTTTTTATATACAAAACGGGGAAACTCTTGGCCCAAATCTCACCTGATGGAAAGTGATGATTAGGACGAAGATGGAAGCGAGATTTACCCGGAATCCTCTAACACAGAGGAACTGGCCATCATACCTCTAACTGCCGGAACACAACACCGACCGCTCCGTTTCTCCGCTCCACTGCCTCGCTCCGCTGTAAGGGAAAGTCACCCTAATCGACAAGCACCATTAGTCTGGGGCAGAAAGTTTACATCGATACGATTTCATAGACGCGCATATTAGTACAACCAGCTACTAAAAGTTATCGATCAAAACATTTCGCTTCACTTCAACTGACCATAAATACCAAAAATGGAATACTGAATTGAGTATAGACTCTATCTCGCTCCAACATTTAATTTTGCGTCTCGACATTACATACAGTGTACTCTTTGCAGTTTTTCAACAATGTCTTCTACATCACAAATTTATCTCGTCTTTTATTTTTACATCCACACATGCGGTGTTACCACATCAGATGGTTTTATAGTATTTTGTCGTTATAATATAGAAAAATTCGAATATACTCTAATATCACAGAGATTCTCTCTTGTTACCGTGATAAAGCAAGACTTTATAGAAATCAAAAAACTATTGCACGCCTTTTTATCACGCTGAAAAAAGGAGTAAGTTTTTGAAAATAATGTTTGGAATAAAAAATAGGCAAAACGCACGGTACATGGCAGTCGCGGTCATAAAACTTTAGAGCAAGACAGTCTCTGGTTCAAAAATAATCTTTTTTTTTTGGCTTTATCCTAATGAGGGTTTTCTAAAACGACGTAGGTACCAGGTAGCAGCACTGAGGCGTCAGATCCAGGCTCCTGTCAAAACACTTATGTTTTGACATAAGATAATTTGACGTCAAATCATGTTTACGTCAACGTTACATTTTCAAAGACCTCTCGTCTAAGTGGCTCCAACTGGTCTCGTGATTTTTTCCGAAAACCCTTATTTATTTGGGGTTGGAGCGAGATATCTTGATTCTTCGACACTTCTCTATTATGTCATCTCAATACTGACTTCATTCTTAGCTATATAACTTTTCACACAGTCCATGTAATTTTATATGCGGATACTAGCTTTCGCCCGCGACTTCGTACGCGCACATCCTGTCGTTTCCTGTTCCCATAGGAATTTCGGGAAATCCTCTTTTTACACCCCTGCGGAGTGTAAGGAAGCTACATGCCAAATTTCAGCTTTCTACGTCCAGCAGTTTTGGCTGTGCATTGATCGACAGTTTCTGAGTTTGTCAGTCAGTATACGGAACAGAGTGTAGTCTCGCAAACCTCCATTGAAAAGGAGGAACCTCTGACTAGACGGGTGTTGTGTCCGGTGCAAAACTGATACCGCGATGCTGGATTTGTTTGTCTTAGTTCCTTGCTGGCTGTATAGATGTCGCTACGTTAGTTTTTGTGGCGGTATAGATTCCGCTACATTTCTAAAATTGTCAGGTTCAGAAATCCTGTACCAAATATTCACCGTCTTGCTTCTTGCTCGCACGTTTTGTGACCTCGGTAGCCACAAGTCTTGTCGTTTAGTATTGTAGTATGTATTAGGATGGAAATGGGGGTCTTATCTAAGGCAGAGATTTTGAATATTAATGCAAGGAATCTTTCTAATTTAAGCGTTATTTTGTAGTAGTCGGAACATTGAATCTATGTTATGAATAAGGATGCTGTGGTACAGTCAACAAAAGGGGTAAGTAACCAGTCAGGTCACAGGTTTTTGTCTGCAACATAATTGAATGAAGAAAATTTAGCCTGGTATTTTGCTCCATTGGCCGTGTGAGGTTTATGTGTTCCGCTTAATTTCATTAGAGTTGCCTGTGGATAAAGTCAGGTAATAGGGAACGAGCTGACTGAACGAACTATAGGTGGCAGCATAGAAGCGTCAACAGCAAGTATTCTTAACGTTAAAGTTTCGAATATGCAACACTAATTGGCATAGTCAACGGACACCCTGCAAGTTCCCTATAGGTATAATTTTTTATTTATAATTAGAACTTTGCCATTTAGATAAAAGTTGTTAACACGACCAGTTAATTTTGATTATGCAGTGCAAAATGTTTTACCTCTATGTTTTGTTGACTGTACCATTTTAGAGATCCACCGACAAGTGTAGATAGATATGAAGAAAGTATTGGTTATTATAATATTATTAAAACGGTTATTACAATCTAACTGTAGTCTATGTATAAACTTTTATGTATTACTAATATGTAAGAGCACATCAGATTTAGTGAATTTTGCAGTTGACATGCGGAATAACAGATCTCGGTTGAAATGTAACTGTTTTACCAATTTAAACCATATGTTAAAGTGAGTTAAGTTGATGTTTTATTGTGTGAATGAGACTCTACCCCATCTCTGTTATGATCTGAAACTATGTAAAAGATGGAGGGAATATTCAACTGCAAAATTCAGTTTTGAATTTGTGATACAATAGTATAGTTTAAAATAAATCCAGGGCTGTGTAAATACAAATAAAAACTTACAAGACCATCCTATAACAATCTAGATAAATTACATGATGAAATATAAACAATTTTGATTTTGAATTATCAAATAACTTTTAGCTATCTGAAGAATAAATGAGAACGTTTTACATTTTATTTGTAGGTATATCTAAGCCGTCGAACTACAATATTTATTCAGTAGCAAAAAAATTGTCTTTTAAAAATCCACCATAAAAAATGTGGTACTCGCAATTTTAGTAAGCTAGAATATAGTAAGAAACATCTTATTTCTAGTTGTAGGTTTTTCTCCAGATTTTTATATCTATTATTTACAATATTACTCGTGCAAAGATTTCACAAACGTGTTCATAGTAATCATAAAAACTGTAAAAACTATAAATATTTTGTGTAATTGCTTCATTTGTATGCAGTTTTTTTTGTCTTTATTATTGTTTGATCATAATTTATTTTTGTTATTATATTTCCTGGATATTATTCAGTAATGACTCTGTGATTCATTTATTTATATTTAGCTGTGTAAGCGCAATTATTTGATGATTTATTTGTTAGCAAAATGATTGCGACCATCATCCATGTTCGATTGGTTCCGAAACTTTTTCATTTGATTTTGGATTCTTTTCTTTACATACTTTTGATCAAGGTACAAATTGCGTTAAATGTGATATATGTATAATATTTATTTGTTAAAAATAATATTTGTATTAAAGTAAAGATGTAGGTTTAATCGTTGGTGCATAACAATGGTATGTTAATCATATGATAATGTTCTGAAAAATAAAATATTTTATATGACAACTTATATGTTTTTTGTTGTTAGGTATATACCAACAAGTCTTAATAAACACTAACTCTAAACCAGGTTATTTAATGGTTTGTTTGTAGGACATCATTTCTAGCAGCAGGTCTGAAGTACTATTCTTTAACAACATTTTCGAGTCTCGACAGCGGCATCCGAGGTTAGTATCAAATTCGTATAAACATTCTTATGTTTATACGAATTTGATGTTAAAGTATAGTACTTCAGACCTGCTGCTAGAAATGATGACCTACAAACAAACCATTAAATAACCTGGTTTAGAGTTAGTGTTATGTTTGTGTAAGGTCTTCTTTTATCTTGTGTGTAATAACGCTTCCGAGTCTTAATATGAACATGGACAAAGCCAAGATCATGCTAAATACCCATGTAGCACCCACTCCTGTCAAGATCGGAGACAACACTCGAAGTTGTAGACGATTACGTCTGCCTGGGACAAACGGTCCAGTTAGGTAGGGCTAACTTCGGGAAAGAGGTCAACCGTGGAATCCGACTCGGCTGTGCAGCGTTCGGGAAGTTGCTTTGTATCTTCTTGTCCCACATACCAGAGTGTCTCAAGACGCGAGTCTATGACCAGTGCGTGTTGCCAGTCACTCAAAGAAACTCAAGAAAGTCACTCAAAGGGTAAAGGAGATTTGCCCTTGGAGTTTCCTTTCGCACATTGCTCGCATAACAAATTAATGGTCGATGGGGCCAAAAAGTTCTGGAGTGGCGACCGCGCACCGGAAGACGCAATGACCTGGTAAACGTCGCAAGTAGCTGATGGATGCGAGACCGCGCACAGGACCAGTTGCTTGTGGTGACGCTTAGCGGAGGCCTATACAGCAGTAGATGTCTTTCGGCTGATATTTTATGATGATGAGTAAAGCTCACTTTGTAAGTTTGTAAGCTTTGTCACTCAGGTGAAGCTCGATATCGAAACAGTTATTTACAGAATAGATGACTAGCTGATCTGATTACGAAAATTATTTTTGTGGTAGAAACTCAGACCAACAAAGAAATAGTGCTTTCGTTGTTGGTCTGAGTTTCTACCACACTACCGCTGAGTAGGTACATTCGGAGAAATTGGCTTCGACAAACAGACAGACACACGAGTGATATTTTAAGGGTCTCTATTTTATGGATGTTTGGATTCCTAGAAACCGTGATAGCTGACAAAGATGACTTCGACATCCCTGTTTTCGGCACCGTCTTTTCTCGGCCTCATTCAGCGATTATCGTGCCCTTGCTATTAATATAATTAACGAGCTGACCCGCAAAACTTCGTCTGCGTCACATTTTTCCAAAATGCTCCGTTCCTATAAGTAGGCCATAGCGTGATATTATATCCTATCTGTAGCCTTCGTCAATAAAAGGAGCTATCCAACACCAAAAGATTCGTGCGTACCAGTAGTTCCTGAGATTAGTGCGTTCAGCTGAACAATATTAAAATAGTAGTAGGTATACAATAGGTATACATTTTATAATGCAATCATAGAAAAGAGATTTCACCTCAAGATTACAAACAAGATAGAATCATAGACAAATTAAAACTGCTTGCTATGATTTCGTCATTGTTGACACCTTAACACTGTCACGAATTTTATACAATAACGAACATGAACGTTTTTATCACATTATTCAATGTTATTTCTTATGCTTGCTATAATATTTTGTAACATAGCCCTCGTTAGTAACAGAAATGCAGGTACTGCGATATTTAATGCAAGGAGAATTAAAAATAGCTGCTGGAGCCAAGACGAAATCGCTAAGTTAAAGGCTCGGAAAGAGTTCGAGGCGCTGATACCACCTGAAGTAAATCCCGAGAGAATCGACGCCCGATATACAAAGCACATTTTGAAGTATTTTAAAAGTGCGCTACGGAATGTTGACAAAGACGTCGATTATAAAACTGCCGGAATCCTCAAAGAGGCACTGTCCGACACCATCGGAGCACACTTCAAGAGTAACATTCTGCCAACTGTTCGATTTGCTTACTACGCTGGTTATGTTCCGTACAGAAACGCAAAGCAACTCCACGAGTTTTATGATGGACTCAAGTTGAACATGAACACGCAAGGTTTGGGATGGAGGCAGCCCGCGCGAATCCCCCAGTGGTCAAACCTGACTGTGGCTAAAATTCAAATTGGTGCCGGAAAGCTGTTAGACCCTTGCGCTTGCTTGGTATTAAGACGCGATACTAGTAACTGCATTCATTTACCCGCTCCTAAGCTAGATGACGAGTGCACACCCTCAGCTATCGCCCTACCCTTCAGGTCACAGGGACTCGTCAGCCTAACGGCGCCGAGCTCAGAGAGTATTCTCTTGAAGTATTACACCACTGCGTCGAGGTGTATACTGCACAGTTCTCCAACTAAGTGTCGTCACGCTGATTTTGTTAATTTGAATAACGAACTGTGGCACTGGATGAAACGAGATGTTGCTCCACATCTACTTGACGAGAAATTATATACAGCGTACGGCGGTGTGCTAAGGATAGCAGCTGCAGTACAAAACTACGGAAAAGGTTTGTCCAGACGCAATCTCTTTGATAACCAAGATACTGGTATATCTAAATGGAATCCATGGTCAATGCTCAGTCAATCTTATATTTACGCTAACACTGACTGGAGTCCAACAATGTATGTAGGGATAGTCCTCATGGCTGCAGTTCTCATATGTCTAATGCAGATGTGTTATAATTACACGCTTGGAGATGCGAACGCGTGTAGTTGTAAAGGCAGATCGGGTAAATCGTCTTTTACGCAAGAAGTCGCTTATACGAAGGTAGATAGTACGTTCCCAGCCGTATTGCCACACCAAAGTGCTATTTATTACAGCGAAAAGAAACGTTCTCTGAAGCGTCCCTCTACCCGAAGTAAAACGTCTTCTTTAGGATCTATTCAGACACATAAAGTATACGATTTGAATGAGAACACAGAAAAGCTGATGGCCGTGATAATGAGTGACATTGAAGGCGATGATGTACTATCATCGCCATGTAAAGCCTCTAGCGAAGAGGAATACGGTGACAAGCGTCTTGCTATAGTTGACATGGCTAAAGAAAGCAAGCAGAGTCCGCCACAAATACACACATCGGTGGCGCAATTAACAATTGAAAAGGTGAAGATTTCGGACAATCAGAAGAAGACTTCAATGCCAATGTACTCAACTAGTACTCTTACTCGTTCGGATGTCACTTAC
Organism: Ceramica pisi; assembly: GCA_963859965.1. Taxonomy (NCBI): domain Eukaryota; kingdom Metazoa; phylum Arthropoda; class Insecta; order Lepidoptera; family Noctuidae; genus Ceramica; species Ceramica pisi. Next base: position 6,596,992 of record OY982530.1, read on the forward strand.
TGTCCGGAAAAGATGCTGAGCGACACATGCTGGTCGGGTAGTAGTACCAGTACATCAGGCAAGACACTGAGTTCGACCACCTCTAAGTCCCACAGCGGTAGGTCGAGAAGTTCCCGCGACTTGGCCTGGGCCCGGCACGTGATATCCAGACACTCGCGCAGAGGTCTAACGAAGTCTTCTACTGGCCCCACTGGCTCTGGGACCGCAGGGACCGATCTAGACGTCAACTCTTCCGTCACACCGGCCTCACGCCGGTAGCGATTTGTTAGTTATCGTTTACGTTAATAGGTATTTATTTTAGGACGTTTAGTTAGTATTACCGTATAAGACTGTTGGGTATTTAAGATGTATTTGAGGTTTTATTAAGAATATATACCTATTGTCACGTGTTAAAGTTATTTAATTTCTTAGCTGGGCATTGTGTACCTATCTAAATGAGTATTGGCGAATATTGCCCATATACCTACTTAAAAAAAAGTGGTGCGGAATCCAAGTGCAAAACGGAATTCACCTCTGCATTAATTTTTGTTGCTTTGCGTAGTCTCAAAGTTTCAGTTCCTTTTCGTAGTCTGTCGCAAAGCAACGGTATTTTTTCTGGGATGAAAAGCCTTTGGCACTCATCGATAGCATGCATAGAGTACTACTATAAGACTGGTAATAGCATGGCTTGTTTGTTCTAACAGTGTCTAGAGATACATGGTCTGAGAACCCTATAAGAAATACCAAACTTACTTTATTTTTTGAATTATTAGTGTAGGTATTTTGCCTTTTTGCATGCCTTCTGGTAAAGTATGGTTGTTGCTAATTATATTTTATATTACCGTGCTTTATACTCATGTTTGCAAAATAAATATCTTATCAAATTCTTTCTTTTCTGTTCTTTCACTTTTTATTTTTAATTTTATCAATTATTGGATCTGTTATCAGCGACTGATCAAGAGTTCTGACCGCCCTAGGCTAATTATGAGGACGCCCCTCGCCAGGTGTATTACGGACGGCCTAAGTATGTAGAGTAGTAGTGTGAAAATTTTAACATGGTTCATAATACCTACAAAAGTTTTCAGATCGATTTGCAAGCGAATTAAAGTTGTCCTTTAATCTGCATGACATTCAACCTTAAGGTGGCAAACCATTTTTTTTTTATGCTGACCGTACATAAAGGCAGCCTGCTGGGGTCGCGGGATTTTCTAAACAGGATACCGTGGCCCCAGATCGTAAAGGGCATCCGAACACGGGTGGATTTTAGCCAGTAAAAGTCTGACAGTCCCTTCCGCCTCACCCAGGGCGGGAGGACTCATTTGATGATTTTACCATCCCAAAAAAAAAAAACCGTACATAAAGGCAAAGTACCGGGGAGTCCCCGCACATCGTTGCCATGTCAATGTGTTCTATTGCGCGCGGCAAGTTACGCCGAGTGCCTAGTGCGGGTTTTGTTTATTTCGCCTCATAGTCACTCATAGAACAGAAACGCGCGTATACGTGAAGATTATTTTCTATGGGAATTTAAACAGTGCAACCTAAAAGGATAAATAATAGAATACGGTACAGAGTCATTTAGCGGCAAACGCGAGAACTAGGTTGCACTGTTTAAATTCCGAATTTCCCATACAAAACAAAGTTAAAATTTACGCCCGTTATCACGAGGCGGATTAAACAAAACCCGCACTAAGCACTCTGTTGCCAGCTCACCCACTCGCTCGCTCGACCACCTACCGATTCGAGTAACAAGACAGTGTTTGATCCAACCGCGCTTTTCAAAATTTCAAAATTTATTGTTAAAATCAGGGACTCTCAAGCGCATTTAGTTTGTGTTGTCTCGGTCTAGTTGAAATATGTAGGGTAGATGCAATGATAGACTAGATTAGTGCATGCGAAGACACGATTTCAGCGCGCACCCCCCCGATCCTCGCGCCCTAGGCTGCAGCCTAATTAGCCTAAGGGTTAATCAGGCCCTGTCTGTTATACTTGATCCAATTTAATTGGTATAATTCAAATTAAGTTTTATCAACCCTGACAATTACCCTGCTATTTTTACAATTTTGTCTCATAAAAGAAGATTATTTTTATCACAACGTATAACGTATCACGCTGTGTGTCAAAACTATTCCTAGCTTTATGAAGAAATGCTATGGCAACACTGATAGCTTATGTCAATCAAGCCTCAAAAAATGGTCAAAAAAGTATTTCGCGGCGAAGGAAGTGTTCGTTATAATTTTGCTATATTAACCCTGAATCTCGTGCTAACTCAGTCTGAAATTACAATTTAGAAAATCATGATTATTGTTATTGTTTCATAAATTCTTTTGGTTTGACTTCAATATGTCGAAAGTAAGTACTATTCCAAATTTTATGTCAGTAGGAAAACGAAGGCAAGTGTGGACTTGATAGTTATTATTTATTTACATTTACATCCTTTTGTTCAGCGGCAGACATTTGAAACGTATTTGAATAGGGCCCCTCCGCATTTTACATTTAATTAAATGTAAATGAATGAAAATCTCAAGTACTTCTGTTACAAGTACCTACGCTTTTGTTGTCAATATATATTTATGTTCCCAAAAGTATATCAGACGTCCAGTTATTATCAGACGGTTCGATAAGTAAATGCACTTGCATTGATAATACACTTTTTTCAGGATATAAGATCATTTTTTCAACTCAAAAAGCCAGCAAAGCCCTCTACAGCAGTTGAGAATGATGACGATGTTATCCCAGAGTCTCCTGATGTCCAAATTATTAAAAATAAAGTAAGTTTTCTAAAAACTATGGATCATTCTATTTATCACATACTTTTGCAGAGTAAAAGAAAGCCTAGTAAATGTCTTGTTAACATAAATGCTGAATTTTATATATTTTTTATAGAAAAAAGATGCAGCAAAAAAACGGCGTGTATTGGATGATGATTCTGACGAAGAAATTTTCTCATCTAACAAGAAAAAGAAAAATAGCAATGAAGCCCAGTCATCTAGTAAGAACAAAACTAAGCCTGCTAAACCTGCCCTCAAGGAGGTTACAGTTACAGACATGTTTGGTAACGATAAAATAAAGAGAACGGAACCATTAGTAAAGAAAAAGAAGAAGACTGAATTAGGCATCCATTCTGATGATGAATTTGAAAAGAGCTTGTTAGAAATTGATAGTTCTGAACTAGAAGGAATAACAAATGATGAAAAAGTTATCAGTAATGAGAAATCATCCACTGATAAGGATGCCCCATCATCATCAAAAGACAAGACAAAGGATTCAACTAAACTATCTAACAATGATACATCACATGAAATAAAGAAACATAAGACCAGTTCTAATTCAGAAACAAATAAAGACTCAAAGAAAACTGATGAACACAAATCATCAAAGAAAACGGAAGATCACAAATCATCAAAGAAAACCGAAGATCACAAATCATCAAAGAAATCTGAAGATAGTAAAGAATCAAAGAAAACTGATGAGGCAAAATCAAAGAAACCTGACAATGATAAAGTAACAAAAACTGACAAGAAACATAATCAATCAGTATCTTTAGATTCTAATGATGGAGAAACAAAAAAATCTAAAACTGAACACAGCAAAAGAAAATTTGCAGAATTTATTGATGATGATGCTGGTCATGATCATGGAAGTAAGAAAAAGAAACTAGATGAACATGGAACTGGAAGTAAAGGTGACCATGAGTTTGATTCTTCTGTTATGGAGGAAGATAAGGGAAGTAACAAAAAAAGGAAAATAAATAAAAGCTTGAATGAATCAGGTAAGATATTTTTTTGTGGTTTATATTGCAATGAGTAATTAATGATTGCAGATGAGATGGGGGCTGTTTGTAGAATAGGATACTGTTCTTGGTAGAGACAACAATTTCGTTTTTTAATTATCTGGATTTCAAGTATTTATGGCACTGGCAAAATCTGGAGCAATACTTTTACAAATTTCAGCTAGTTTAGTTAACTAGAACTGATCATGAGGTGGTAAAATAAGTCTTAAGGAGCTTCACAGTTAATTGATATTTACTTGCAAAAAAAATATCAATTTTAAAACCTTTTTTTTAGTACTAACAGATGAAGAAAGACATGGAAGGAAAATACAATCAGCTGCTTTATACAAGAGTTATTTGAACAGATCTGGGCCAAAGCATTTGGGAGCTAAGGAGATCCCAGAGGTAAGCCTATAATATCTTTATGAAGGTTTTATAAAAACACTTCTTGTAAACAGACCTTGTTCATGAATTCTCCAGAAAGGTGTGTTTCCACAATCAACATGCATGTAAAAGGAGTTAGATTTGTAGCAGGTGGGATGATTTTGCTGTGAGTGTCCATAAATAAAATTGGGGCAGAATAGAAAAGTCATTGCATATAAAATAGGCTTGTGTCCTGAAAAAATCTAATTAGTCCGTCAGTTAGATTATCAATAAATATAAGACCCGTGTTTTTTCTTTTGTTACGGGAACCAAAATTTACGAAGTTATGACGCTTTTAAAATTCTCAATACGTTACACCTTCGCATAATTTTTAGCGGGTCGTGACGTCACGAGCCCCCACTCCCGAGTTTTGATGCGTTTTACCTTTGTCAATATTCATTGATTTACAAAAACAAAAAATACGTGTCCATTATTTTTCAATACTCTAACTGACAGACTAAATAGTTTTGCAATTTGTGGATGATGGAAACTAGCCTATTCTATCTATTTTTCTCAAGAAAAACTTCAACTACAAAAAGTAAACAGGCTGCTACTGGGTAAGCTCCCTTCATCGTCGACTTTGAATCAGCTGTCACCTCTGACTTAGACTAGAGTCAAGAGCTAACCCAAAAAGAAGTAAAAAAAAGTTGAAGTAATATTATTTTTTGTGTAATTTTAGGGAACGCCAGACTGTTTGAAGAACTGCGCATTCTTAATGACTGGAGTTCTCGACTCGTTTGAGAAGGATGAGATAGCAGAGGCCATTACAAAATATGGAGGGTCTGTCAAGAGTGGGGTGTCTAAAAAGGTGAGATTATCAAGTTTTTGTTGAATTAATGCATCTTGTGGTTTCAATAATGAAATTGAATACAAAGCACAACAACAAATATAATAGTTTAAAATTCAACTTTTATACACAAACTGGCATCACTATGTTACACCACTTAATTAATTGTAACCAACTAAAATTATTTCTCTTTAGTTATACACAAACTGCCATCAGTATGTTGACACTACTTAATTATTTATAACCAACTAAAATTACTTCTCTTAAGTTATACACAAATTGGCATCAGTATGTTACACTACTTAATTAATTGTAACCAACCGAAATTATTTCTCTAAAGTTATACACAAACTGGCATCAGTATGTTACACTACTTAATTAATTGTCACCAACAATTTTTTTTTTATATAAGTTATACACAAACTGGCATCAGTACGTTACAGTACTTAATTAATTGTAACCAACTGAAATTATTTCTCTTAGGTAACTCACGTGATAGCCGGTGACGACGCTGGCCCAGCAAAAATGGCTAAAGCCCAAGAACTAGGCATCCCAATCTTAAACGAGGATGAATTCCTTAAAATGATCACAGAGCGATCTCAAAGTAAACCTACAGCAAAAACTGAAATAAAAAAAGAGATCAAGACAGAAAAAACTCCTAACAAAACAAAGAACAAAAGTCCAAAAGAAAAATTGGATAAAAATAAAAAGGATAATCATGTTGACAGCAAATCTAAAAAGAGTCCGACAGAAAAAATAAAAACTGAATCAAAGAATCGTGAAAAATCTAAAAGTCCTACGAAGATTAAGGAGGAGAAAGATGAACCTGAAGTGAAATTGGAATCTAAATCAATTTCAAGTGCTAGTACAAAATCTAGTGCTTCTTCGAGTTCTACTAGTCAATTGAATGGTAAGTTAGCACTACATGAAATCTGAAATTTGAATGTACAATGCAAACAATAACCTGCCAGGGTTGTGGAATTGTTCGAAAGAAATGTTGTCTGTGTTTCCGAACGCTTACAACCCTAATCTCTTCAAAGTTAGAGTAAACAGGCTTTTTCTGGGTAAGCTCGCCCATCGTAGACTTCGTCTCAATCATCTCTGACCAAGACTAGAGTCAAGAGCAAACTCATCTATACTTATACCTACTTTAATATCTATACTAATATTATAAAGTAGAAGAGTTTGTTTGTTTGTTTGTTTGGTTGAACGCGCTAATCTCAGGAACTACTGGTCCGATTTGAAAAATTCTTTCAGTGTTAGATAGCCCATTTATCGAGGAAGGTTATAGGATATATATTATCACGCTAAGACAAATAGGAGCGGAGCAGTAATGGAAAATGTGACGCAGACGAAGTTGCGCGGGTCAGCTAGTAATATTATAAAGCAGAAGAGTTTGTTTGTTTGGTCGAACGCGCTAATCTCAGGAACTACTGGTCCGATTTGAAAAATTCTTTCAATGTTAGATAGCCCATTTATCGAGGAAGGTTATAGGATATATATTATCACGCTAAGACAAATAGGAGCGGAGCAGTAATGGAAAATGTGACGCAGACGAAGTTGCGCGGGTCGGCTAGTCTCAAATAAAAAAAAAGTGTTAACGCGGCCCTGGAGTCATTAAGATTCGGACACTCCTTGCTGCTCCGCCCAGAGCGGGAGCAGTCATTTGATGATTTCCCATCCAAAAGAAAAAAAGGCACACAAAAAAATCTTTATAGAATTTTATGCCCATTCTTTGTGTTGATTAACACAACAGTGAATTAGTTGGCCTGAAACTCGCTACTACCATGGTGGCCTCATTGGCAAGCAACTTCGTAATCTTATACGTATGATAAATTAGAACGGTATGGCAGTGGCGAAGGGTGAATTTTCTTAAAAGGGAAGCCGGACCAAAAAATGCTTACCTTGCTCAAGTGTGCGTAAATTCCAGCTGTGGCCCTGTTTCGTCAATCATGACTATTCATGACCGATACAAACTGAGCTTTATTTATTTCAAATTTAATTTGGTCGCGTAAAACGAATGCGATACTTTGTATTAAATCATTTTGTATACCTATCACTCGAAAGGCCAGAGAATGTGGGATTGTGTTGAGGAACATTGTTCCAAATGCGAATTGATTACAGTATCATACTTGCTTAAATATAACAACATTTCGATATAGGTAGTTACCGCGGTTATCGGATTTTCGTGGTGGCCGCGAAAAGCTAATTCTTGTTTACCTAGCAAAATTACTGTGTCGTTGAACCGTTTCATTAAACTTCTATTCCGATCTACTTTTCTATTATGAACTTCATACGTTTTAGCAAAAAATGTTTCTATCCTACGATTTCCGAAATCATGCAAAGATAAACAACTTCGAATAATTTAATTATAACTTCCCGTAAGCCGCGGGTATTTGTCGTACAAAGAACTGTTAAAATGTTTGAAAAAACCATCGCGTCGTTTATAATTTATAATCATGTCAAGGCGAGCACGGCCTATCTGAATTACATGTTTTTTTATTTCCAAAACTCAACTTTGAAAAGGATGTTTCCTCAGTCAACAAATAATCTGTCAGACAGCATTCTACGTTCACTAATGCCGCCATGCTATCGAACTTAATAACAACAAAATCATTACTTATACAGGGAAATTGAAAAAATACCCGAAACCTCTTAGGCAGTGAAAGTACACATGATTATAAGCAACTTTTGTTTTGGTAAAACTCCGAAATCTCGAAAAAAATATCAGCTGTTTCATACATTTTCATTGGCTAAATACTGCATTTTGTATGAAACAGCTGATATTTTTTTCGTGATTTCGGAGTTTTACCAAAACAAAAGTTCAATTTCAATTTCCCTGTATAACTTCTTTCTAATAACACTATAAACTAAAAAAACTATCTTACTCCTTACTTACCTAAATACCTATTTATATAGCCGATCACCAAACAATACAACGCCACTAACCATGTTTTCACTACGCAAAACTATCACTAGTTTACACAAATAACTCAATTTCAACAATAATACACGAATAATGCTATTAGATTCTAATTTATGATACGAATATATCAAATCAAATGAAAATGAACAATGATATCAATAAACATGACACTTAAATTCGCGCGAAAGAAATCTGTTGTGGATCTGTCATGACTGTCATTCAAATATTACTATCCGAACAAATTCGATTTACAACTTCAGTATCGTTCCATCTCGTTCTGGCGTACACATTTCCTAGATCTCTGTCCTGATCGTAACTCGATGATTAACGGCTTGCTAACTGCCTAAATCTAGCAGTGTTATATTGTGGCCTCAAGGTCACGATCGCTACAAGAGACTATGAATTAAATGTACTGAATTCCTGTTCGAGCGGCCGGCTTATTCTAGGCACTGATTTTATTTCTTTGATTGTTACTTTAATAAGCAAATTTTATACCTGCAATGTAACTTCGTAAATAGTTATTTGTTTAAATGATGCCATATTTCGAAAGGGAAGCCGATAGGAATCGAGTTGTATGGACCCTTCGCCACTGCGGTATGGTATTATTAAGTCCAAAAAAAAAAAAACAAATTTTGTTTCCCCTCAAGCTCAACATCACTTAACATAAGTTTGGATTTTGCCCTAATCAGTCTTCAGACTCGTATAGTGAAATACTTAGTATTTAGTTTTTTTTTTATTTTTATTAATTGACTTACAGGTGAAAGAAAAGAGGTAGCACCAATACCGGCTAATATGAACATGTGGGTAGAGAAATACAAACCACAGAACATCAAACAAATCATTGGACAACATGGAGATGCCAGCAATGTTAAAAAGTAAGTACTCATTAAAAGTTTATATGCTTAGTCAAAGCATATATTATGGCTTTACGTATGCATTGCCATCTGTTTGATCAGTCAACATTGACCCTTATTGATGTTGCGTCTTTTCTTAACAGATTAATGAACTGGCTCACAAAATGGTATGTGAACAGAAAGGCTAAATTGCCTAAACCCAGTCCATGGGCTAAGAACGACGACGGAGGGTACTTCAAGGCGGCTTTACTCTCGGGACCTCCTGGTGTTGGTAAGTGCCCAGAGAAACTTAATAATTTTATTAAAACTATCTTCCATATTTTTGAGGTGGTATCCCTTCGAAAGCTTCCTGTCGACCAGATTTCAACCTTATTACTATCAGCGTGATATAATGATCGACCGACGCTAAAGTACACCCCAGAATTATTCCAATAGAATTTCAACTTCAGTCTAAAGGCAGACACTGGCCCCGGCCGCCGTGGTGGACGCCGCGGGCGTCGGGGGCCACCGTAGGCGCGGGCCTGTGGACGGCGAGCTATGGGTGGCTCGCCGTCCGTCCGTCTAGTGACGACAGGCCGTGTCGACGGCGCGTTAGTGTTCCACGCGCGCCTCAAAGAGAGTCAGCAACACAGAGGGGCCCGAAAGGGCCGACGCCTGCCGGAGTCGCGGGATTATTCGCAAGAGACACCGCGGCTCCGGAACACAAAGGGCAATGAAGGAACATGGATGGGTTTTAGTCAGTAGAAGTCTGACACTCCCTCCCGCTACACCCAGAGCGGGAGGAGTCATTGGATGATTTCCCATCCCTAAAAAAAAAAAAAAAGGCAGACACTGGCTTGCAACGTTTGTTTGTAATGTATCATTTGAGGCGAGCTTGGTTACAAAACAGCGATACACAAGACGCGGCGAACTCTCTTTGAACACATGTATTGTTTTAAACTTTCATGGTTACTAAAGCCGGGTACTCACTAGCGAGCCGTAACTGTAACCGTTGCATGTACTGTAACCAAAAAACATAGTGTGTACGTGGTTCGCAAACCTGCTGCGAGCGGTACGCGTGCGGCTTGCAGCGACCCGACGTTTACAACGTACTCATTTCTAAACCCGTAATTGTAAAACGCGTACACACTAGAACCTCGTTACTGTATCACATAAGTTACGGTTACAGCTCGCTAAAGAGTACCCGGCTTAACATTGGAATAGTTCATATCGGGATTGCACATGGTAGCAATCCCGATATGAACTATTCTTTAAACACATGTCTCAAGCGCGCTCCATTTCTTGTGACGAACGCTGTTCGTAAACATGCGCTCGATGCGAGCTCGCTGCTCTGACTACTGTAACTTGATACATTACAAAAAAATGTTGCAAGCGCAAGTTGAATATTCCGGTGCAATATTGACTTATGCATTTTGCATGGCGCACAAAAACTCTTTTTCTTTCAAAACGCTATTCATTGAAAAACACTCATTGTGAGTGTTGTTTTTTTTTATTAAATGTATTTTTTAACCCTAATTTCTTCAAATTTAGAGTTCATAAAGCTCGCTCCATCATAGACTTTGTCTTTGCCATCTGTGACCTAGACTAGAGTCAAGAGAAAACCCATCAGAAATATAAAATAGAACCACACAAATAAAAATAGTATGTGTTTCTTAGACCAATTTTTCGTATTCAGGTAAAACCACAACAGTGTCGCTAGTGTGCAAGGAGATGGGCTTCGACATGGTGGAGTTCAACGCTTCAGACACCAGGAACAAGACGCTCATCAAGGAGCAGATAGGAGAACTGCTCACTACTAACTCACTGTCTGGTTATGCTAAAGGTAAGACTTTCATCAGCTCATATTCGTGACAGCTGAGTAGAAAGGGATAGAAGATCGCTTTAACACTAAGTGTGTAAGAGATTTATTTAACTTCTGTCTCATGTAGTAAAGCATCCTATTGTCAAATCCGACTTCTTGGATTGTCACGAATATAGATTATCCCTAGTTACTGACAGAGGTTCTAGAGCTTCAAAAGGTAGTCGACTTCGTTCCAATTACGGAAAGGTTGATATTTGCTTGGGGTAAAAATCGAGCAGGCTCGGCGCATATTCGGCGATAGATATTGGTATCTTTCACCGAATATGTCCATAAGGTCGGGTTTTCATCGCAGCTTTCACAGTTGTAAAGAACAAAGAAACATTAAACAGTGGCTAAGGCCTCCATCCCGACCAGACACAAGTAGACAAAGTCAAATATTTAATTCAATACAAACAAATGTTTATAGCAAGTTTTCACAAGTGGCTTATATGAATATTAAAAAAATATATATCTTTCAGGTGAAACTGGTAAACAAGCAGTTACAAAGAAACATGTACTGGTCATGGATGAAGTTGATGGCATGGCTGGCAATGAGGACAGAGGTATGTTCACTTCGATAAGGGCCACACCTTTAAATTTGTCAACCAAGATTCCACCTTACAGACTCGAGTTTACGGCAGAAATTAGCGTAACGACATTATTAATAACACTGATATACTATGATGAGTAATTCTTCGTTTAAATACACTGCAGTAACGCTTATCTATACATATAATAAAACTGTAGAAAAGTGGTTTTTGTACATGAAAAAAAAATCAAAAAAAAAATTGCTAGGGTGTTAAAGAACAACCAATAGAACCTATTTCCAGCATTTTTAGAATTTGTGTCTGTTTGTCTGTTTATTTGTTCGGGCATCACGTAAAATCTGCAAAAGCAATGTAGATAACTTTTACACACAAGGATTGAGCGTAACTTGGAGTAACATTTAGTTTTTGTTTCATTGCATTCGGTTCAGTCTATCAAAAGATATTTGAATTTAAAGTTTTCCAGAAGTAAAATTAGGGTTATGTGCACTTAGTCTCATTATTACTTCACGTAACTTTTATACATAACAATAAACTGTGCGTAAATTTTAGTAATATTAAGTTTTTTGTTTCATCGTAATCAGTTCATACCTTATAATAAAAAATGTGAATTAATAAAATTATAATTATTATAGTCTTTCCGAAGTAAAATATTGAAATAGCCCATCTATCAAACTTAGACTGGACTATACCTAGAGATCAACTGCGTGCAGTATTCGATAGATGGCGTTGGCGTGTGACGTCAATTTTCTGAATCGCGGTGTTAAGATGTACATTGAAAGAATGACCTTCGCCCATGTCTGCATTTGAGTCAAGTTGATTTATCTATTTTTCATCTATGCTAATCTATACTATCTAAGATACTAATATTATAAAGCAGAAGAGTTTGTTTGTTTGTTTAGTTGAACGCGCTAATCTCAGGAACTCCGACTTAAAAAAATCTTTCAGGGTTAGATAGCCCATTTATCGAGGAAGGTTATAGGCTATATATCATCACGCTAAGACAAATAGGAGCGGAGCAGTAATGGAAAATGTGACGCAGATGAAGCTGCGCGGTTCAGCTAGTCGTGAATATAACGATACATTTAATGCATTTAGTTTTATATTTTTATCTTTGTAGTGGTGAGGAAAAACTATACATATTATGTAAATACATAATGTTTGCACAGTATATTATTATGATAACATCCGTACGGGGCGATCCTCAAGACTTTCCGAGGTCGTACTGTAACTTCTTCTCCATAGAGATCTGCGCTTTGGAATGTGCATCTTTTTGGACAGACCAACCATGACAATTCAAAAGTGTCTATAAATGGTTTCATTGAAATAAATGCTTGAACTTGAACCTAATGTGTAAGCATACATTAAAATCGAGACTCCGCCGTACCTCGGAAAGCACGTTGGGCAGTTGATCCTAGCCGTCAATTTCAGATCTTTGGAAGTTGTTAGGGATAGTCAGAATTCCATAACTCTGGTAACAGTGTTACCAAGGGATTTCGTTTCTATAAACGGAGTTTCTGAGGTCAAAGAGGCAGTTGCTATATAATACTGGTAATTAACTCTGTCTGGTGAGACTGGAAGTCAACCCCAAGAATACTAAGGAATCTACATTTATACTCGCATACTTTTCAGGTGGTCTCCAAGAGCTGATAGCTCTAATAAAATCGTCGTCTGTGCCAATAATTTGCATGTGCAACGACAGAAACAGCCAGAAGATGAGGTCCCTCGTCAACTACTGTTACGATCTCAGGTTCAACAGGCCGAGAGTCGACCAGATTAAGGTACAAACACACAAAGCTTCCCTCTTCCCCCAGAATAGGGGAAGTTTGACTTGATAGCAAAATCTTAACTTTGAAACAGATAAAATGATTATGTTAGTACTGAAACAGACTAAATCGGTTCAATATTCGCGCGATGATAGCGATTAATATACCAGCAGTGCAATAGGCTATTTTCCATCATCCACAAATTGCAAAACTATTTAGTCCGTCAGTTATAATATTGAAAAATAATGGATACGTTTTTTTTTTGTTTTTGTAAATCAATGAATATTGACAAAGATAAAACGCATCAAAACTCGGGAATGAGGGCTCGTGACGTCACAACCCGCTAAAAATTATGCCACGGCGTTAACATATTGAGAATTTTAAAAAGCGTCGTAACTTCGTCAATTTTGGTTCCCGTAACAAAAGAAAAAATACGGGTCAAATATTTTTTGACAATCTAACTGACGGACTAATTAGATTTTTTCAGTAAACAAGCCTATTCTGCTGGTCGATTCTGCCGACATCACTGCGTGTACACCTAGGTGGAGTGAACGACAAGTGAGCTGTCATTCTATCTTGTTTGTATGGTTTGTCATCTCACGAAGTGATCACGAAGTAAGCTGTCAATCCATGTATAAGCCGATGCATTAAAGAAAGGAATCTTCAATGGCGTCTTGTACTTGCGTTGACAGATAGTACAGTTGACAAATACATTTTTCAAGTCGAAGACATTTTTCAAATTAAATAATAAAAACATGACCGGGTCGTATTTATTTCAAACTAGCTCCTGCTAGTGGCTTATCGCGCGTGTTAAAGTTGAAAAATCTAAAGGCACGTGGAGCAATCTATTATTATAAGATCGTTATTGTTGTTTTCATCGAAAACAGTAAGAAATTTATTCAGGATGAATTTTCCGTTTCTGAACACCTAACAACATAAAATAAAAGGAGGATCCTTAAAAAGATGTTGGTAAAAATTTATTGTACAAAAACAGCACCTAAATTTTAATAAAAGACTGATGATTTTTTTCTGCCTACGGTACGCGCGAGAGTGAGTGTAGACGGCACTAGTGTGCAAGCGAGAAAACATGATAAGCACCGCCATTTAAGATTCCTTTCTTTAATGAACCGGGTTATAACCAGCAGTGCGATTCGCGAGCGCCTGCGCGGCGTCGAATCGACCGCACCCAATACGTTTTCGTTTATTACATCGAGATTTGTAGTCACAAGTAATAGGGTAGATGACTAAAAAAATCTAATTAGTCCGTCAGTTAGATTACCAAAAAATATTTGACCCGTGTTTTTTCTTTTGTTACGGGAACCAAAATTGACGAAGTTACGACGCTTTTAAAATTCTCAATACGTCACACATTCGCATAATTTTTACTGACTCGTGACGTCACGAGCCCCCACTCGCGAGTTTTGATGCGTTTTATCTTTGTCAATATTCATTGATTTACAAAAACAAAAAATACGTGTCCATTATTTTTCAATACTCTAACTAACGGACTAAATAGTTATGCAATTTGTGGATGATGGAATCTAGCCTATTATCGTTGCCTGTAGCTTTTCATTAGTTCACTATGCATGAAAATGACTGTATTTACTTCTTCTCCGAGCCTCTAGAGAGAAATAGAATGCATTTGTATAGGTCGCGGCGCAGGCGTCGAAAAGACTACACGCGCCTGGCCCTTTCTTTTAGATTTGATTCGAAGTAAAATATTTAAGTTGATAAAATAAACACGTTGATACAAAAAATTCAATTGCATAGAATTAAAATATTAAAAAAAAACATCTAAATAAAAATGAGAATTCAAACCATTCTTCCAAGGGAACAACACTTTGGATTGGCGTGCATAGCTGGATTATAACCGAAAGAAAGTGGCTAGTTTTATTTTTGAAATACAAACAAATTGTTGCTTAAGAAAAAAATAGATAATTTCTGAATATGTATAAATCATAAATAATTATTAATTTCTCAGTACTCTAAATTCCTGAAATCTCAGACAGGTCTTTTAGGTTACCCCTGCCGCTTCAAATACTCACGCGCCCGCTTGAAGGTTAAACCAGCCAACCAAAACATTCGTAAACATCACAATTCACAAACATCTTTAAATCCTCTTCCAGTCAGCAATGCTCTCAATATGCTTCAAAGAAGGCATCAAGATACCCCCTGACGTGCTGTCCCAGCTAATCACGTCAGCCAACCAGGACGTGCGCCAGACCCTGAACCTACTGTCCATGTGGGCCATAGACCCCAGCCTCACTGATGCAGACAGGCTTCGGAAGGATGCCCAGACTATCAAGAAGGATGTTAAGCTGGTAAGTATTGTCTTTTGTTCCATTCCAGCTGATGCACGCGGCTTCGCTCACTTGAAAAATAATATACAAAAACCTTCATCGAGAACCACTATATCGATTGGTGTAAACAGCATGAAAATAGGTACAGTTGTTTTTAAACTTAGCGCGAACAGACAGACAGACGCGGCGGAGGACTTGGTTGATAATATATAGTGATGAAGGATGGCCAACAGACTGTCAACCAATGTGTCAATCTATCACAAAACAAGGCTTATAAATACTTTGTTGTACCTACAAAAGTACATTTATAACAACAAACTCGTCCATATGGGTCATATGCCTCTCTTTACATGCCAT
This sequence comes from Ceramica pisi, assembly GCA_963859965.1. Lineage (NCBI taxonomy): Eukaryota > Metazoa > Arthropoda > Insecta > Lepidoptera > Noctuidae > Ceramica > Ceramica pisi. The sequence goes on from OY982530.1 coordinate 6,612,538, forward strand.
TGATTGTTCTTAGTTGATAACTTTCTTCAAGTTCATGGCAAACTTTTTTTTTATTATTTAATTGGGCTTAGTTCATAGCCAAGCTCATAGTGGTACCAGTGGCGCCGACACGTTTGGCGCTTTGGTTGAGCGCTTGGCTACTGCTTTGTGTATCGTGGGTTCGATCCCGCACGGAGCAATTATTTGTATGGCCTACAGATAATTGTTCCAGGCTTAGGCGTTTGTGCAACTAGGTTTTTTATGTTTGTGAATGCACTCACGATACAGGAGAAATACTAGGTGCAAGGCAACAATAAAAAAAAAAGTGGCATTCATTAGGTCCTCAATTCTGTTGGTGTATGTGCACTTAGGGCACTCCAGTACTTGGGTAATGTTCTAGACTGGCTTACCTCACTCACGTTGGATAACACATTAATAGCCACGCTTCCGCAGGGCCCATGGGACGCGATCCGCAAGGTGTTCTCGGCAGAAGACCACAAGACGATGAGTATTAACGACAGGAGCGACCTGTTCTTCTACGACTACAGCCTCGCTCCGCTCTTCGTGCAAGAGAACTATCTGCAAGTCGCTCCGCACTGTCCTAAGTAAGTAAAACAACAAAAACTACGGAGAATCGAAACATCGCCTTTTTCTCATAGCTTTTAGTGTGAAACTCTAATGATATGCAAGTTTCGGCTTAACTTCTCACAACACTTATTAATTTACAATATTATTTAGCATTCTTTCTTTTAAATTTTAGGTACTTACCTTAATTTTGTGATTTTTTGTGTTGAGTGTGTCGATGTTCGAATGTAAAAATTTGTTTTCTTATCACCGTAAGCTTTTATTTAAAATAAAAGTTTACTAAAATCAAAGTAAAAAAAGAAAAGTTGTCTGTTTGGAAACATTCGGAAAAATAATTAAATAGTCCGTCTCCCACTGGGTAACCAGATAACCATACCTCTATTAGGATCTATCCTACATGTGTTTGTTGCAGACACGAAGTCTTGCAGAGGATAAGCGACGCAGCTGACAGCATTAGTCTGGGTGATCTAGTCGATGCCAGGATACGTCGCCAACAGGCGTGGAGTTTGCTGCCAACGCAGGTAAGATTCGTTTTGATTTTCAGTACTTTTCAGTCTTAGACTATGTGCGCAATGGTGACTGTTGTCACCGAGACAGTACATTTATCTTTTTCGCAATAGGCTTATTTCCTGAAAAAATCTAATTGACGGACTCGTTAGTTAGATTATCAAAAAATATTTGACCAGTATTTTTTCTTTTGTTACGGGAACCAAAATTGACGAAGTTACGACGCTTTTAAAATTCTCAATACGTCACACCTAATTTTTAGTGAGTCGTGACGTCACGAGCCCCGAGTCTTGATGCGTTTTATCTTTTTTAATATTCATTGATTTACAAAAACACAAAATACGTGTCCATTATTTTTCAATACTCTAACTGACGGACTAAATAGTTTTGCAATTTGTGTTTTTTTTTTTTTTTATGCGAAACGGGGAATCTCTTGGCCCAAATCTCACCTGATGGAAAGTGATGATTAGGCCGAAGATGGAAGCGAGTTTCACCCGGAATCCTCTTACACAGAGGAACTGGCTATCATACCTCTAACTGCCGGAACACAACAATGCTATTAACATTGTTGTTATGGCGACAGACTTAGACATGATGGTGGTAGCTTGCCAGGCGGACTTAGAACAAGTCCTACCACCAACCAAACTGAGCAAAAAATTTTCCCCCGCTGGGAATCGAACCCGGGACCTCTGGGTCTAAAACAGGTGGTTTAACCACTAGACCACGGAGGCGGTTAGTGTCACCTGTTTAGAACCACCCGGGGACCACGTGTAGGGATTCGCTGAAGGGTATTCCCCTACGCACGCGGGTGAATCGGCCCCCAAAATGGTGTGGATGATGGAATCTAGCCTAGTGTGAAATGCAAAAGAGAGATAATCTATATACTTATAATAAATCTGTAGAGAGGTCAATTCTGTACATGAAATATATTTCCAAAATAACTATCAGGGGGTGATTAGGGATCAAAACTGATGCCAAAAATGCAATCAGTAAAATTTTTGTCTGTCTGTCTGTCTGTCTGTCTGTCTGTCTGTATAACCGTTATAGAAACAAAAACTACTCGACGGATTTTAACGAAACTTGGTACAATTATTATTCATACTCCTGAGCAGGTTATAGTATACTTTTCATCACGCTACAATCAATAGAAAAATGAAAAAAAAAAAAGAAAAGTTTGGTTGTTTGTTACTCAATCACGCCAGAACGGCTTAACGGATCTTAATGAAATTTAGAACAAAGATAGATTATAGTCTGGAATAGCACATAAGCTACTTTTAATCCCGGGAACATGTTCCCTAGGGATCACGCGGGCGAAGCCGCTGGCAGAAGCTAGTGTAATATACTGTCACGGTGACAAGTCAGCAGTGCGCGCCTAGCCTTACTCGAAAATAAACTGTTGACGATTCCCGTCATGTCTTCATCTCATGTTGTGATCAAACCGTTTCTATAACAATAAAAAGTAATTAGCATTTTGAAGACTATCAATTCTCTTTATTAAAAAACCGGGCAAGTCCGAGCCAGACCAGACTCTCACACGAAGGGCTCTGGACCAAAACACATGTTTCATTATTTGTTGTTAAAGCGGCTATAGAAATACACACTCTGTGAAAATTTCGACTATAAACCTATTACGGTTCTTGAGATGCAGCCCGCTGACAGACAGACGGACGGACGGACAGTGGAGGCTTAGTAAGGGGGGTTCCGTAAGTAACCCTAAAAAGCGTGAAAAATCAAGTCGCAATGTCATCTCAGCGGCAATCAATGTCACAAATGTAGAGAAATTAGAGGTTTTTTGCCGGTTTGCGAAAACGATGCGAACGTGAAAAAATTCAAAAATTGTCCCTCTGACGAAAATAGTTATTTGTTTGAAAACTTGTCTTCTTCGATTTTTTTTTTATCAGACTTCCCAAAAAGGAGGAGGTTCCAAATTCGGTTGTATATTTTTTTAATGTTTGTTACCTCTTATCTCCGTCATTTATGAACCGATTTGAAAAATTCTGCTTTTATCTGAAAGGATAATTATGCTTGTAACCTAACCTAACCTAACCGATTTTGATAAATTTTATCAAAATCGGTTAGGAAGTTTGGATTTGAAATCGAAATAGCTGGAATTTGTTTACTTGGATGATGGGTTTTAGTCGTCCAAATGATCGAAATTGCGTATTTTGCTTTCCTACGATTTTGCACTGGTGTTGTTAGGTGCGGGGCACCACTAATAAGTGAAAAATAAATAACTTTAATTTCGGAAGTCGGTGTCAAAATACGAAGAAACTAACAATAACACCGACTTCCGAAATTAAAGTTATTTTTTACTTTGTAGTGTTTTTTTTTTTTATTTGGAAGTCGATTGTATTATTTTGTAAACAGATTTTTCTTTATTTAGATATTGCATTAGATTTTTTCTCTCATTGACAGGCCATGTACAGCTCAGTGATCCCGGGGCACTTCATGTCCGGCCACCTGACGGGTCAGATCCAGTTCCCGGGCTGGCTCGGCAAGAACTCGCGCGCCACTAAGATGCACCGCCTCTGTCAGGAGATACACGCTCATACTAGACTCAGGTATAATATCAAATAACTAGCAATCCTCCCCAGCTTCCACCGATTCAGGTTATCATGATTTTTTCCGATATCTTCAGCAACTATCTCCGTATTTCAGCAATTAATTATACGCTTATATTAAAAAGTTTTAGGTAAAATAGTTGAAAATAGGCAAATCTTTTTTATTTAAAAACTGTTTAAAAATAATCCAAATCCGACTATTTCGCAGCACATCAGGTTCAAAATCCTCAGTCTTCCTGGACTACAGTTCGCACCTTCGCGACGCAATTCTCAATCCTTTGATCAAGGACAAATCTGACGGCATTGAGAACTCTCTAGAAGTGCTGGAATCTTATCACTTGCTAAGGGAAGATCTTGAATCTTTAGTGGAACTCTCTGTCTGGCCGGGACAGAGGAACCCTACTATTTTGGTGGACTCGAAGGTAACGAACATGTTTAATCTCTGCTGAAATTAAAAGTTTTATTAATTGTACACAAAATGCATAATAAATGTCAAAAGTTCAATATTTTTGTGTTTTAAAAAACTGCGTCATGTCATTTTATTTTAGATAAATTTCCCTGATTTTTCTTAAAAATTGGCACCTTTTCTTTGGCCTCAATCAGCTTCATTTTAGAATCATTTAACCATTTCCTAGTACTGGTAAGAAGAAACAAAGCATCAAACCTCCCCGTACCAATTCTATCCGTCTTGCTAAAGCACCACAACATTCCCAGGTAAAAGCGGCCATGACGCGTACCTACAACAAGAAAGCCGCAGCACTTCCATACGCGCCGGGCGCTATCAAGAAAGTGAAAGCTAACAAAGATGACGACGAAATGGGCGACGGAGATGACGAGCCAGAGGAGGACGAACCTGACAGTGATCCCGAGAATGACGCACTTATCAAGGTAACTTAATATATTACATCAGCCATGCATGATCCACACTTACATCAAGAAAGCCACAGACAACGCTTTCATACGCGCCGGACTCTATAAAAAAGTGAAAGCTAACAAAGATGACGAAAATGGGCGAGGGAGATGACGAGCCAGAGGAGGACGAACCTGACAGTGATCTCAATATCAAGGTAACTTTAATATTATAGTGCTTCCATACGCGCGGGGCGCTATCAATAAAGTGAAGGCTAACAATAACAAGGACGAAATAGGCGAGGGAGATGACGTAACTAATCCGAAACACCAAAAAGTCCTGGTAGGCAGACTTGCTGCCCTCGGTAAACGTGTTAATTGGAACTATCATATGCTTTATATAGTCTAGTCTTAAACATTAAATTATTCTCAGTATAATTTCTAGTAAGATTAAATCATAAGATACTGAATACTTTATTGCATTCCATATGTATTACATAGATGGTTTGAATTGGTTAAAGAACAAATATGGACCCTGTCAGGCACAGCAAATAATAGATTTCTGGCACCTGCCATCCAAGTAACCTATGAAATCTTTGCAGGATAAAAAGCAATAACTACATACTTATGATAAAATATACCATGTTGAACCCATTTTCTGATGTCATTTAGGGTTTATAGACACCACACAGCACATAGTCACATATTGATAAATCCCTCCCCAAAAATTCACTCCCTTTCATACATTGAATTGTCTCCTTGTAGTCCTTGTCATTTATTTATTCTTTTACTCAAATAATTAAATTAAATTTTCATTATACAGAAAAAGAAAAGCAAAACCGACACAGAGAAACCAACCACCAGCAAAGGCCAGTCCACATCCAAAGCGGCGACGGGGAAAAAGAAAAAAGAGAAATAGCATCGGCGTTCGGTGATGGCCTTCTTGTTCAGATAGTGATACTTGATGGACCATCCACCGCCACTGTGCGCGCGCAGTGCTTTGTGATAATAATAGTATTGTGAAGTGATCTATACGAGGAGTTACAAGTGACAGTGTAGGAATCAAAGTACCTATGTGAATACGCGATCGTCGCATTCAACCGTACTGCTAAATCAATATCTGCCCTCTGTTCGCGCGACGATGCTTTCGGATTTGTCGATCGTCGCAATCAAATGATAGCAAGTTCACACCTGGATTGCTTTAATGCTTGCACATCAAAGACTTCACCAAGCCCTTTCCACAAGCGAGACTGAGGTTCAAAGTAGTCCATTTATTTGATCACAGAGCTATCTCATATTACTTTAGTATTAGTAAAGACTAGAAGGGAGAGAGGGATTCCTGCACTGTCTCTTACTGTGCCTTATAAGTCTTGAAGTAAACATACTTGTACATTGGCACATTGCTAAATCTAAAATTCTACACAAATCACAATCAAACAGTGAATTAAACATTTGACAACTGAACAGTTGCTTCTGGTGAGACTGGAAGCGAACTAAATAATGTGTGATACGAAATAAAGTGATACTAGTTTTGAAAAAGTGAACAGATATAGTTTGAGTGAGTAGTGTAGTTTTAAACAGTGATAATAAAGGTGCGCCCATACCGCCAGTATTTGTGTGTAAATGTGCTGTCTGTTAATTGTTTGAGTATCAAACGACCTACCACAAACCATGCTTCCGTCACCACATGACACTGGCAGAATAGTCGTCATCGGCTCAGTTGCCAAAGAATGAAAAAAAAAAAGCAATGCAAAGTGTTTAGGACCTAGAAGGTTTGCTTGATATTTTGAGTGTTTGTTTCCAATGAATCTATGTAATGGGTCTGTCTAGACCAGTTAATGATGAGCAGAGGACGAACTCGTGTAGCGCAACTTACAGCATCGAATGAGCGCGCTAAGCCATACGTGATACGAGGGCTGCGTTTTTACCAGAGATGTGCTAGAACCAATAGAATCACTTGTGCTGAGCGACCTAGGTAAATGATGCGATTTTATTGGTTATTAACAAACACATATCAGGTCAAACCTCAATCTAATTCACGCTCCCCTTGCGCTGCGTCGCTGCACAGTTCATAGACTTAGCTTTACTGTGTTTTGCTGATTTAATGTTGAGAATTTGCTGAAGAAACTTGCAGTGTAGGCCACCTTTAGAAAATCCATTGTAAAGTAGAACTAGAGATTGCCTTTTATAAATCAAAGAATAGAATACAAATAAAGTAACTTTAACTTTTAAAATAATCTTGTGGACAAAGATGCACTAGCATTATCAGTAATCAAATATTTTTATTATCATTAGATATTTCTGTCCGTTCATAGAACAGTTCAATTTAATCTAGTTACCCATTATTATTATTTTTTAACCAGTGTAATCATACCTTTTGTTGATACTATTAATAAGTAGTTCCTTTTTTTTTATAAATACTACAAGTGAGCCTAAAGTGTAAAAAAGTAGGTGTGTTTTCTGTGTCTGTATTATTATAAGATATCTCACCAAAGGCGACACTAGTCTTTGAACTATCTACTCTCTTTAAACTTACTAAAATAGACTATCTCAAACTATGTAGATGCAGTCAAATTACATATAAGTTTCACTGTAACCCACCATTTTTATAGCAATAAGAAGATAATGTAAGTTCCATAGTAACAAATTGATGTTTGATATAAGTAAATAGTATTTCTGAATGTGTCATTTAAGATGAATGTAACTTCTTAAATTGTTGGCAAATCTATCATGATGAACACATTTTTTGTGAAAACCAATAGTTTATGCTTTCAGACGCCTACAAAGGGATATTATAGAAAGGGGAGGCTATGATTCTTACAGTCATACTAAAGTTAGACAGCAGTCTCATCTCTATAAAATCTGGGGCACTGAACCTTTTACAAGTCAGAAGTAATTTTATCTTAAAATGAAACTGTTATTTTGTAGCTAAGATGGTCAGCTTACAAGATGTGACATGGCACACCATTAAAAAAATAATGAATAATAATATTATTTTTTAGTTATGCAGGTTGCATACTTGCACTTAAATATTTCACTTTTCGTGAAGTTCAACAAAATTGTATTGCTATCTTATAGAGAACTAGCTGACCTTTGCAACTTCATCTGCTCCACATTTTCCATTAATGCTCTGTAGTGCGATTCACTAAGGAAGAACATCTTTACAACCAAGAAATCATCGTTGAAACATCTGATGTGGCATATATTTAACAGATGTTTCAACGATGATTTCTTGGTTGTAAAGATGTTCTGCCTTAGTGAATCGCACTACTGCTCCTTTCAGTCGTAGCATGATGATTATTAGCCTATAGCCGTAGTAGTAGTAGTAGTATTCCTCGACAAATGGGCTATCTAACACTGAAAGAATTTTTCAAATTGGTCCAGTAGTTTCGAAGCCTATTCATTTCAAACAAACAAATATTTCCTCTTTATAAAGTGTAGAATAGTGTAGATGTGCAGTGTCAAATCTTGGTAAAGCTGAACCTAAGCCCTCCTGTGCACTAGCGGTTGAACTGCCTAGCAGCTATTCCGGTGTAATATGCACCTGCTAGTGATTGTATGCACCTAATCGCCATTAAATGACAAGCAGTTGCATATTAAACTGGAACTGTGCGGTTGATAGGCTTAATATTAAAACGCATTCAATTAAGAATTTAAGATTATGTTTGTCAAACAGTGAGAAGAGTATCCCTGGTTGAAAACAATCAATATTATTATTATTATAAGGCTCTAATGTCTCCAAGTTTCATGTCTGAATAATATTTTGTTGAATGTTTGCAATGTTGAATAAAGTTCATTATGTATTTTTATTTGGCTTTCATTTAGAACTGTCATAGCTTTTCTGTTAACAAAACTAAGTAAACCATAAAGCATAAATTTTTCATGAGATTATAGATGGGTTAATCTTTAAATCTGTAAAATACTTAACAGCCTAAGGCCTGATTTGAAAATTGAAACTCTCCCAATGACAAATTACACTGAATCATTGGCTTTTAAAAAATTAATCTGTTTTGGTTCATTAGTTTGTTAGAAAATTGAAAGTAGTGCAGATGATGGCATTTTAGGCTACAATAAGCTAATAACAACAATCTATTTTCTTTCCCATTCATTTGATATGCTCATTGTAGTGTCAAAACATCCTCACAAATTGTCAATTAACAAAAACAAACAGCATTTTGGTAACACTGATCTTTATTACATAATAAATTGAAGCTAATATTTCACATCTGCAGATATTGATTAACACCTTTACACGAACTTGCTATTATTCCTTGCGAATTAGCTTAGCTTTTGGGTCGTCTGGCCTCAATATTACGTAGGTACTCTTGTATCTCCTGTTGTCTCCATCCATTTTCACGTAATTGTAACATCCTATTGTGGCCATAACACAGCCCGCGAGAGCGAGGCCTGTTGTTGCGAAAACTTCAGGGATTTCAGTCCATCCTTGTTGGAGTAATTGACCAAGAGTGCGTCTCGATGCAGCAGCCATTGAAACTAACGTAAACTTATTAATTTACGGGTTAAATGAGTCAATGGCTTTCAATTCCCAAATTCGATGGTTTTCTGGTTTTCTGTCCGAGCGAGTGACAGTTACGTACTGAACAGTGTTGCCAGGGCCCTTGAGTCGTAAGTTACGTTTCGTTTCTTGAAATGTTACATTTTTGCTGCAAAAGTTACATTATTGTTTTTTTTTTATTTACGTGTTGTGTGGTTGTAGGTCGGAGTCAAATTGATGTCAGCAAAGTGGTGAAATATAAAGGAATATATGATGTCTAATGGTGTATTTATTCTTAGGATAAGACAGACTCTAGTTTCATTTTTTCGCAGCGCCATCTTCACTGTTGTTGCTATCTAGTCTATCTATCTAGCACCTAACTTACTCTATTAGCTTGAACCAAAACTACGAGATAGTGCATCTGTTATATCTACTCAGAACTAACTACTATGTAATATTCGATACTTGAAGAATCTTCCCGCGAAATACAAAGTTTTTGGAGTAGGAATGACTTTTTCAATGATGATTTTGATGATTATAATTCTGTAACTTCATACGTCTTACAGCTGGGAATTATATTTTAATCAACATAAAACCTAGCACTGGCCTGAAAATTGCAAAATACGTAAGAAAATTTAAATTTCCCGGTCTGCCCTGGAGTATCCATCAAGCAATAAAACGCCTCAATGCAAAAAAAATACAATAAAGATCTTTCATTATCTACGATGATTTTGTCACCTCTCTTTATTGTGTATTTAATTGAGTAATAGTGAATCTCTCTTAAAGGCTTTTATTAATTTTTGTTCTTTTCTTTTTTCTGAAATCACAACATTGAGACGCGAAATCTGTAGCCACAAAACCGCGAACAGCGGGAACTCACGAAGTTGGAAGAGTGCGCACATGTTCAAGCAAAATCAAATTATAAAATGAAATACTTTTTAGACACGCCAGTTTTAGGTGCGTTCAATTTGGATGCGTTGAATTGAAATGCGTTCGTAAACTATTTGCAATAAAAGTCTAGTATTGCAAATCTCGTTGTTCTCAAAAGTTACGAAAATTGCCCTAAATATAAAAATTACTTACATGTTACGCGAGGGGGTCAAAAGTTACGAAAAATGTAAGAAATGTAACCTTCTGGCAACACTGGTACTGAAGGTACTGACAGTGACATTCGTTAGTGACAGCTGACAGCTTCTTTTTTTTTAATTTTAAGCTTTGCTACTTTAGAAACACTGATATTGGAAACAAAACGTATTCTCTTTCGCTTTATTTATTTTACAGCTTTTTTAAAACATTATACTAAATTTTATTTTTGTTTCACAAAATGTCAGCGTTAACGCACGTAAAATATAACGTTTACGTTAACAGATGGTCTGAGCACTGGTTTAACGTTACATTAGTTGCGTCAAATAGAACAATACTGTGAAATTTCTTTTGAATTCCTCAATACCAGTTCTTCTGATGACACAAATAATTGGTGGAATGCAAAAAAAAGCTATATAAGTAGGACCCGTGTCAATAACTTAGCTGTTGGGATAGGCAGGAATTTAAACCAGAATGTTTTGAAACAACGCTTACTAACGCTTACTAACGCTTACTGAACTAACGAACGGTACCTAATTATGACTTTTTCACGTACGTATGTTACGTTAACCAACTGTTGTGTTCTTGTATGATAATACCTATGGTTTCTGTATTTATTAAAAAATATATTTAGCTAAAAACTAAATAATATATAGCTTCCGCGGAAAATTGTTCCGCATCGTTCAAACCTGTGTAAAATTGTGCTCAAACGAAGGTTGCATTTAATTTTAAAAAAATATGACATACATTGTTTCTATGATTGATTGACATGATACTGTCACGTTATTGTGTTTTGTGAGAAGGGGTTGAGTAGTACTCTATGAGGGGTTGCTAAGCATTTGCTAAGTATTGGTCGCTTTATCAAATCAAAATAACTCGCAGTTCACTTTGACATAATACGGACATGACTCCACCAGCAAAAGTAATTGGCCATCCAGTCAGATTTGGAAAGGGTTTGGTCGGCTTATTTAAGCAAGGTTGGTGGGACATACCAGAAGTGATGGGTGCATCTTTTATGGCTTTGTTGGGTGTGGGAATGGCTGCGATTGGTATCTATAATTACGTAGAACGTGGAGGTGAAAACAGGGAATACAAAGCTGTGTATTACATAGTAAGAAAGGGTGATCCTCGAGCAGATGCCCTGAAAAATCCAGTCTACTCTGATTATAAAATATGATTGATTTAAATGTGTATTGTAATGTACAATACTTCATGAATACCAGTTAGTAACATTTTGATTAGAAAATAAAGAATATTTGATTTTTGAGTGTATTGGTTCCTACTACAAAAAAAAATTGAGATAGACGAACGACTTATTCAGCAGCCCATTTTTAAAGCTTGCATCATCTGCCTAGCCTTTTCCCAACTATATTGGGGTCGGCTTCCAGTCAAACCGGATTTAGCTTAGTACTAGTTTTATGCTTGCAAAGCTGCCAAAAGTGTCTGTGTAAGGGTCGGTACACATCTGACGAAAAATGCGTCGATCGTATCGTCGGCGTCGGTCGCGTCTATTCCGACAATTAGACCTTTCACATTAAGTGTATATCAGTTTGTCCGTTCAGCATCTACAGAGCGGTTGTGTTGTGGGATATTGAATTTTAAAATGAAGCCCATCGAAATAATAGCTATTTGGGAGGCTCTTGAACAGGATCGAAAAAGAAAAGATCGACATTGGGTGCATCCTTTAATACTAAAAGAATATCGTATAAGTGGCCGACCGACAATGCGTTGACGGAAACGGAACAGACGCTGTACGTTCTTAGAGCATTTAGCCTACTCTTGTGTACGCTCGACGCGACGGTTTTGATTGAATGTTTTAGTATAATAAAAAAACAAAACAACAAAATGTATGTCTTTTGGCGTTACGCGACCGATAATACGCGATATCGCGACGCATTTTCCGTCAGATGTGTACCGACCCTAAATCCAGAGATTTACATTGTAGTGTGTGTACAAAAACACAGATTGATAGATACAAGGGCGGATTCGAGATTGTCGTGAAAAGCCTCCTTGGATTACTTGTAATTTCCTCATTGACCTCGTTAAGTTATTGACTACAAAAGATATCTCGGTTTTTTGTTTTTTTCTCTTGATCCGCCCATGGATGCACTCTCTTTCCCTTTTTACTCGTAGTCTGATGGACGGGACGGCAATGCAGCACTAAGAGAGTTTTCATTCAATGATAAACAATGAAGATTTTTTTTTTATCCGTAGCCACCTCGAATATACAGTGAAAACATTCAAAGGTGATGCACGTACAATATTGACCAAACAGATATCCATTTCCCTAACTTGGCATAATTTGGCGTTATTTATAGAATCCATAAATATAATGTCTGATTTACACGAGCCAAAGAAAATTGCAGAACTTGCTTTTCCATTCAGCGTAATATACGGATCTATTGGCGACCCTGAGCTGGTGGGGAAAGCAGGACTGCGTGTACCGTGTGGATGTCTTCGGAGACTGCGTCTTCTTCATGTAGGTACATAAAATCCGGACAAGTGACTCGTGCACGAAGGGTTCCGTACAGACGCCAGCACATCAAGCTACAACAATCTGTCAAATTTCTATTTTCATCTTTATCACAAAAGTTGTTAGGTTCAAGGTTGATTGGGCAAATTTTAGAGTTTCAGGTAGCTTGATGTGCTGGCGACTGTACCATTATCTATAAAAACGGAAAAAAAATCATGTCTGTTGTATCATGTATGGGAGCCCCCTTTATTTATTTTACTAGCTGACCCGTGCCCACTTCGTTGGGCGGTAAACATTTTAACTTGTGATGAAATTATGAGTGTGGTTCGGTTAGTACTGACTGCTATGATTTATTTCCTGCCGGCCAAAAGGAGGGTTTTGTTTTTATTGCATGTATGTAGCTAGGCTAGCAAGCCGCTGCGAGCGCTCAGCGTTAGACTCGCTGTCCCTTGTTGCAGAGACATGCTGCTTTAAATCACTGAGACGCTGTGCACGTTCAGCGCTAGATTCCCGAGCACGGACCTGCGATGTTCTCCAGCTTTGGTTAGCAAGCCGCTGTGAACGCTCGGAGCTAGATTTCCCAGCGCGTGCTTGCAAAATATTTTCTCTATTCCTCGAGAGGCTCTTCCGTACGGCGTCGAGCTGCTCTTGTCTCATGTCTGGGATGTCTGACGGGAAAGTTGTGATGTCCTTTTAGGCATGATAAACAATTGCTGAAACTGTCCGCTATTCCAAAAACAGAAATATCACAGCTTCGAACAACATTCAACCAACTAAAACGTATAACGTAGGTACAACTCACCTACCAAACGACAAAAGTTAAATAATAACTGGAGAGGGTCATTAATCCGCGGAAAATCTTAACACCACGATTCAGAAAAATCAAGGAATTGCACAACGCCGTCTATGGGTAAATGGTTAAAACGTCCGTACAAAGCATGTTCTAATGCGGTTCGTGAATGGACGGCGCGGGCGGCGTTTTGCGATTTAGTAATTTTATATTATCTTCGAAACTATTCAACCAATTGACATACTGTTTCGGGCAAATCGTATCTCTATGATGTTCTTGTGATCTTAATAACATTTTTTTCGATAAATTTTAATATCTTGTTGTTTAAAAAATCGTCCAAAGATAAGTACGTCGAAAAATACTTTTTTTAACACAAAAAAGCTACTATATCTGCTAAAATATAAAAGATAGAAATATGGTGCAGCGGACTTTTTTGTAGAACTATTCTAGGCGGACCAGGTTGCCATACATTATTTTCAATTATATACAACTGTTAAGGCAGCGCACGCAAATAACTCTGTTGTAAGAGCTATTTTTTTCCGCCTGGATAGACAAAAATTGAGATAGTTCGACTAATATGCATGATATCTTTATAATTTATAGCCTATAGCACTCACGAATAATGTAGCTTTCTACCAGTGAAACATTTTTTCAAATCGGACCAGTAGTTCCTGAGATTACCCCCTACATACAAACTTACAAACAAATTTTACCTCTTTATAATATTAATATAGAATAGATTATGTTATTTATTATTTGTCGTCGGCAACAGAAATACAGCATCGGTGAACATTTTGATTGTCTAGCTATCACGGTTCATGAGATACAGCCTGGTGACAGATGGACATACAGACGGGCCGACAACGGAGTCTTAGTAATAGTGTTCCGTTTTACCTGAAAAACAACAACAAATACCTGAGTAACAAAACGTGGCAAACGTCATTTCTATCATCACAAAACTGACGTTTCCTGACGTAATGACATTACTGTCATTGATAAAGGTCAATGATAAAATACGCCGGCCACCGCTTGTAATTTAGCGAATCTGTAAAAGTGATAGAATTATCTTTTACAAATTCCTTAAACCGCTCACTCGCTGCCTTCGCTCCAGTCGGACCAGTCGGGCGAACAAAATAAAAAAGACAAAATGAGTTCCCGCTTTGAAGTTGTACAACAGGGGCCTCCTATTGAGGTTTTCCAATTAAATCGTATGTTCTTGGAAGATGCGCACCCGTCTAAAGTAAATTTGAGTATTGGCGGTAAGTTGAACTATTGTATAAATGTAATTTTAAGTAAACGTAACTGGTAAAAATTATTGCCAAAGTTAAACCACCTAATCACCTTCTTAACCTTATTATGTAATATTGTGATGTTATTATATTTGTTATGATGTAAAACAGCATACACGTAATTATCTACGTAATGAAAACAGTAGTTATTGGTGCATGTAATTTATACTGAAGTTGAGTAATGTTGTTTGTTTGCCACTATACCATTTGAATGTAAAATAAATAATATCCTCAGACAACCCACTAACCAATATAAGTAATAATCTTTAGTATCCTGAAGTAAAAATTAAAGTATAGCAACAAATACTATTCTTATTCAACTTTATGAGTAGTAGTCATGCTGTAGATTTTCTCTATTGAGGATTCAGAGGAGAGGATTCTCTAAATTCTTGCATTTAAATTTATTGCAGCATACAGAGATGAGAATGGCAAACCATGGGTGTTGCCTGTCGTCAGGAAGATGGAGAAGCAGATGGCCAATGATGAAACCCTTCTGCACGAGTACCTGCCAGTGCTGGGTAAGCAACCATATTTTATTTTTCATTTATGAATAGAGATCTATGTATTAATATTCTTCTGCTGTTTTGCTAATTTGTGTTTTGTTATGTTAAAATTTTATTGCAACAATTTCATTTTTGCATTAAGTACTAATTATTATAATGACTTGAATAGAGCTTAAACTATTTAGAGTAAAACACTGAGCAAATTATAAAACCAAATAAATAATAATCTCATGTATAAAAATCTTGTGTTACGGTGTTTGTTTTTGAACTCCAAAACGGCTTGACAAATTTTTATGAAAAAAAATGTGTACACTCAGTAGGTCTGAGAATAGGTCATAGGGTACTTTTTTTTGGCAAACACTGTTCAGACAGTAATAAATACATTTTAAGAAAAACTGAATTCAGAAAAGTTATTTAATAAAAATGAATAAAATGTAATTTATTGCAGACTATTACTTTGCTCATCTGATCAAGTTACCAATAACTAAGGTACAATCTTGGCTGGCAATATTTTTTTCAGTTTGTGAAAAGTAAGTTTGTTTTGAGTTCTGGGGGCCTACTCTCTAAGTCCGACGTCCGTAGTTTTGGGCCTAGTTGCGAGCATATTCTACTCTGTATTATTTAACCACTAAGAATTAGTGAAAACAAAATTCGAAAGTTACTGTCAAATCGTATTGTCATTCATTTTTAGTTCGAGTTCGGGACTAATCGTAAGTCCGTAGGTGGTACGGAGTAGAATACTCCCGCAACTAAGCCCGAAACTACGGACTTCGGGCTTAGAGAGTAGCCCTCCTGTTCCTAAAGGGTAACCTAAGGAACCTATTACTACTGCTACCTTTAGCCACTGCTGTCGGTCTGTCTGTCTGTCAGCAGGCTGTATCTCATGAATCGGAACAGGTACCAGGCCATTAGTACAAAATAATAAAAATTAAATTAAGAGATGAAACCCTTTGATTAACAGTCCAACTCGCACTATATCTGTGTGTGTTTATTTACTTTCTAAGTCTCTAAAAATTATTATCAACATGTGAACTAGTCTATTTCCTACTCGTCTGTCTCATTTGTATTCTGCATAGATATAATATTTCTGTGGTATTCTGTAATATCTACAATATGTTAATCAATAAAAAAGCCAGAAATAATATGATGTACTAAACTCTTTATCTTTATTAACAGTTATAATTTAAAAACGGAAAACCTATAAGACACAATACGTAGATAACTTGAAAAAAATTGTATCTTTAATTGGTAATAAACAATTTATGATAGTCAGTCATGCCATTTTGTGAAGGAAAATAGAGTAATTTTGATACCAATTTGCCTTCATAGACTAGGTGACCTGCACAACTTCTTCTGCAACACATTTTTTATTGCTCCGCTCCTATTATACAGCGTATAGCCTTCCTCGATAGATGGGCTATCCAACACTAAAATAATTTTTAAAATCAAGCCAGTTCCTGAGATTAGCGCATTCAACTAAATAAACAAACTCTTCAGCTACAAACACCTGAGTTGTTAGTATTGTCCCTGGGTGCATATTAGCTGGGCGCATATCTAGAAAATTACCCATATTTATTATGTAGGTACTTAATTGTACATCGATAATAACATAAAAAGAAAACTAAACACGCGAACGTCGTTTTCATACGTAAAACGAAACCGGAAGGCTAAACTGTCTAACGATCACGGTTCATGAGATACAGCCTGGTGACAGACGGACGGACAGCGGAGTCTTTTTATAGG
Organism: Ceramica pisi; assembly: GCA_963859965.1. Taxonomy (NCBI): domain Eukaryota; kingdom Metazoa; phylum Arthropoda; class Insecta; order Lepidoptera; family Noctuidae; genus Ceramica; species Ceramica pisi. The sequence continues at coordinate 6,629,395 of OY982530.1, forward strand.
GTCCTGTTTTACTCTTTGGGTACAGAACCCAAAAAATTGTCCTAAAGGAACAAACTACTAGGATAAAAAGTATCCTATTTGCTAAACCAAGTCATGGTTCAACTGAACTCAATACCTGACTATTATAAAGACGAGATTGATCAACAAAAATCGGACCAAATCGACTTCATGATTATGATATTCATAGGATTTTGTTTATCATAAAACTGGCAACAATTAACTTATTGCTGATAATGATGTATTATTTATCTGCTCAAAAACAACGACGTTTCTGATACACGCCGTCACCGTGCGCATCTGCTCACTGCTGTGTGCAAAACTTTAATGTATTTAATTATGTAATATTATTTCTTATCAGATCAATGATTACGTTTGTTATTATGCCGGTACTACAAATGGCTGAGCGGTCGTACTTACCTGTTCTTCGAAGAATTTTACATAACTGAGCTAGTTGTATTTTGAGGTTAAATGTATTTTTTTTATAAATTATCACAACCAAGCACGGTTGTGATAATTTACACAGACACCCGAACATCAAGCTACTAAAATCTGTCAAATTTATCCAATAGATTTTCAACTTTATCTCGAAAGCAATAAGGTTCAAGGTTGATTGGGAAAAATTGATAGTTACGGGTGGCATGATGTGCTGGCAACTGTACCTATGTATCAATGTATGAACGTGAACGAAGCGGAAGGAGTGTAGCCATAGGTATATGTAGAGCTTACACTACACGGTATTCAGGGCCCTAAATCCCGATTTAGGGTGGTGTAATTTTAGGACCAGTTAGGGACAAAGTTAGGGACCCAAATTAGGGTGACCGGAGCGACCCGTCTACTAAGCTCCCTAATAACTCCCTTACTACGGGGCAGTGTTATATAGCATAACTCTAATTGTAACTCTTATTACACTACCCTAAATCGGGACTTAGGGCCCTAAATAGTGTAATAAACGCTTAAGTACTTAAAGATCTTAGCAGGCAACATGCCTAATCCTATGCGAAAAACTTGTGAGTGCGGCACGGTTGGCGCAGTGGTTGAGCGATCGGCTGCTGCGCCGCGTGTCGTGGGTTAAATTCCCGCACGGAACAAATATTTGTATGGCCTACAGATAGTTGTTCCGGGTCTGGCTGTTTGTGTATGTGACTTTGTATGTTTGTAAACGCACCCACGATACAGGAGAAATTCCGTACGTATAGTCAAGAATTTCGACGCACAACCTGACTGGATGGAATTGCATTGCAAATACAGTGGCAAAAATAAGTTTTGGAATTCTGCCCAAACATACAAATAGAATGAGCGAGACAAGCAGAAAAACTAGTGTTTGCTCTGAAGTATTATTAAAAATTACCAATTTCATATCAAAATCCCTCGCAAATGCGCATAGTGCAGTAAATCAGCCGGTCGATTCTGTTAACATGTCGAAGTGAAGGCTTGTGCGAAGTAATCACGAATTGTAAAACATGTAATCAAGATGGAACGACAGCTCACTTCGTGATCACATCACCCAAGCTTTCACTTCGACATGTTCACAGAATCACACTGCTGAATACACTGACTTATCCCTAAGACCCGCATAGGTAGATGATGTTACTGCAATTTAACTTTAGAAATCAGGGTTCTCTCCTTGCGTTTATAAAGATTCAACAGCTACAGATTTAGGTACTTACTATTATATTATAATCTTAATATAATAGTAAGTACCTAAATCTGTAGCTCTAGACTTCTATACTTATCTTTTAATTAATATTATAAAGCTGAAGTGTTTGTTTGTTTGGTTGGCTGAACGCGCTAATCTCAGGAACTACTGGTCCGATTTGAAAAAATCTTTCAGTGTTAGATAGCCCATTTATCGAAGAAGGTTATAGGGGCAGTGTTATATCATCACTCTAAGACAAATAGGAGCGGAGCAATAATGGAAAATGTGACGCAGACGAAGTTGCGCGGGTCAGCTAGTTAATATTATAAAGCTGAAGTGTTTGTTTGTTTGGTTGGCTGAACGCGCTAATCTTAGGAACTACTGGTTCAAATTGAATAATTATTTCAGTGTTGGATAATCCATTTATTGAGGAAAGCTATAGGTATACAGGTTGTTTTTTTTTTAATCAACAGATTCGATCCCTGGATAGGAACAACGATTTTTCAAAAATCCAATGACACACTTTTAGTTTTCATCAAATTGGGCTCGCGACTCCTTTCAGTGTTTTTCGATATTCTTCATAGTTTCAGATTTGGCCCAGAAGGCACTAATTAAAAATTTACCTTGTAGATACCTATAACATCACGCTACGAGTTACGACAGATAACAGCAGAGCAGTCATGAAAAATGTGACGCAGACAAAGTCATGGTTTATTATTGTTAGGCAGACAATAATTCAGATAATTATGCCTACGTTAATTAGTGTATAAAAACGAGAAAAACATTGACATGTTAGGTACATAAATATATTATGTTAGTAGTATATTGTGAGATCATTCGTAACTCTGTAAATAAAAACATATTAACTTCATCGTCCGTCTGACGTCAGATGTAAAGGCAAAAAAGTTACCATACAGATAAGCAGTATCAATATTTTTGTTTGTCATTTCGCATTTCCTTGCGTATGCGGAAATGATGAAAATCTGCAGTTTTACACAACATAATTGATCAATCAACTAATCTGTGGTAAAAATAGAGATGCAGATATTTCCAACTAATTATGCCTCGGTTTTGATGTCCCCACTAGATAAAATCTTAATAACTTTTAATTCGACAAAGTTTTCTAATTCTTTTTAACAGACTTCCAAAAAGAAGGAGGTTGTTTGATAGTTCCATTTTTAACCGACTTCCCAAAAAGGAGGAGGTTATCAATTCGGTTGTATGTTTTTTTTTTTTTGGAAGTCGGTTGTATTTTTTTTGTAAAAAAAAATTTATTTACTATGAGATACTTGCCAAGGTATCGTATAGGTTAGTTACTATATTGTGGAGCTTTATAGGCAGTCGCTCTATGCCAAAACTTAAAAAAAATATACTCGTAAATTACTTCCAAAAGAAACTACAAAGTAATTTTGAAAGCAACCATAATTTTGGAAGTCGGTGTTAAAAAACGAAGATTCAAAACCAAAAACAGCGACTTCCAAAATTAAGGTTATTTGAAATATAACTTCTTATGGGAGAGTAAACCGCTTCGTGTTACGCCGCCAGTCGGTTTGGCCAGTCTATTGGCGTTTTAACTCTTATTATGATGCCTAGCTCAAAGACCCGGGCATACGGTACCTAATCTTTAAAGTCTGTAAGGATCGACAATCTCTGCGAAAGACCTTGCCATAAATAAGAAAATACTCGTAACTGAATAAGTGGAGGACCCGTAACTATTTTTTTTGTTCATTTTTTCCAATTTTCACGCTTTTTCACCAATAGACAGAGTGGTTCTCGAGGAAGGTTTTAGTATGTTTATGACTATAGCTTTTTCCCGCGACTTAGTATAGGATATTAGGAATTTCGAGAAATCCTCTCTCAGTGCTCCCTTACGGAGTGTAGAGAACCTACATGCCAAATTTCAGCTTTCTATGACCAGTAGTTTCGGCTGTGCGTTGTCTGTCAGTCACTCAAAGCCAGGTTGGTTTCTATATTTTAATGAATCAAATGTTTTAGTATACGAAAGTATTAAATATTTGAATTAAATTTATATGAATGAATTTTAATATGGGGTTGGCATATCTGTATAGACAAAAACCCCCCAAAAAAAAAGAGAATAAAAAAAAAATGAATTTTAATAAATTTTATTTAATTTTTTTTTTAATAATTTTATTTACTTATTTTTAATGTACCTAAGTACATATCGGAAGAATTTTATATATAAGAATTTGTCAAGTTTCTGCATACATTGGCTAAAATATACTAATATTTGTTGAATATGTCGGAAAGAGCTTTCAACGAAAACATCCACAAGCCGCGGTCATCAGCTAGTTTATTATAAGAAAAAACGTGCAATTGATTACCATTTAATGTTGAATGAAAATGTTCAGTCACAGCTACAACTGTATTATATCTCTGTTGTAAGATATACAGAATAAAAACAAAATAATTCCAATTGCAGGTATTGAGCAGTTCTCTATAGCTTCGACCTCCATGCTGCTGGGAGAGGACAGTCCTGCTATCGCTTCGGGTCGTGTAAGTTATTACATTTATTACTTAGTTCACAGCCGCAAGAGGATCTCCTGGCTAATAGGAATAGCAGCCACACGGGTGGATCTTCAAGGGTAAGCAACGCTTGCCGAGGTCTGTCTGTGGATTGGTGTACTATCTTAACATACCGACACTCCTTCGCGCTTTTTTTATTGATGGGAATCATCAAATGACTCCTCCCGCTCTGGGCGTATCAGAAGAGAGTGCCAGACTGTTACTGAATAAAACCCATCCGTGTTCCTCCTAATGCCCTTCGCGTTCCAGGGCCGCAGTCACTCTTTCAAACAAATTCCGCAACCCTGCAGGGACTCCTCCGTGCCAGTCAAATAGGCAGTCGCTCCACGTAATATATTGGTACTCTCATTATTATGTACCTAGGTGGGTAAAGACGAGACAGATCATGATGTCTTACTTCGCAGCCTCCATCCGGTTTCATTAGAATCCGAGCCCAACATAGTTGGGAAAAGGCTAGGCTAATGATGAGTATAGTTTTTACACTGAACTGAACCTTGAATGAGCAAGTCGAGCGTGTAATTTATTTTAATGACAATAACTGTGAATGTTTTTTTATTTCAGCATTTTTTTATAAATGTTGAATAGAAATTGACGGCCTAGGCTTGATGCGAGCGGGGATGGGCGGTCCTCCCATAATCATGGGGCTTCATGTGGAACGTTTAAAAACTTAGCTCTTCATTGAATAGTAGTTTTTGTAATCGAAATTAGGCAAATGAAGTTTGTGTGGAGACAGAAACTGTCACACTGTGACAGACGTTGCACAAAGTCAAATTTTTTGCATTACTTTTATCTACCTCCTTTGAAACTTCATGAACTAAAATACATCATCGGACTAAGGGACTACTCACACTTATTCAACTCCATTCGCATTTTGCTCAACTATTTTGGTCACACTTATACAGTTCAGCTACTATCAGCCGCCTACAGCGTCGAAAGAAAACACATAACACATTTACAACAAAACAACAACAAACAACACAACACACATAACACATTTTTTTTTTTGTATTTTTTTTTTTTTTTTTATTATGTTAGGGTGGCTTACAGCTATTAATGCGGGGGTAATAGTAAGCTAATTCACAACAAGCCATTTACAAGCCTCCACAGTTAACAAAAGAGTAGGTATTGTTGTACAGTTGCAAAATTAATTAACTATTACTACTACTAAGTTTAGCATAAAAAGTGAGTACCTGCGTAGGGAAATGTGCAACCACTATTAAAAAATAACAGAACTCATATAGTGTTTGGATAAGACAGAACTAATGACAGACACATTAATTGTACTCCTTTTATATTTGTTTGCCGCGAAAGCTGAATATACACGGAAAGCTGATCGGATGCGTACGCGTCTCCATACAGTATCGTTGTTTTCTATGGACATACAATAAATATAGCTGAATAAATGTGAGTAAGTAGTCCCTAATGCGCTTGCGCTGACCGACGCTAGGTAAATGAAGCGATTATAATGGTTCTTATCAAACACATCCCTCGCTACTATCCTCGCACATCTCTGGTCGAAACGCAGCATATTAGACGTATGGCGATGTTCCACCGATACTGGACACATGGCAGACATCCACCAAACGCACAAAAAGTTTTGGGAAAATATTCATAGCCTACGAAAAATCTTCACCAACGTACGTACCTACCGGTAATTATACCTGCCGCTACTTTGCAATTATAAAAGGCCACTTTGGGAGAATCACATAAGTAAATCTGTCAAATTTAATTTTCATCTTTATTGCTAACGTATTAGGTTCAACGTTGATTGGGAAAATTCAACAGTGACTGATAGTGTTATTTGCTTTCTCATTCTGCTAAAGTGGCCTTTTTAGACCCGCAGTTCACACTGAAATCTATGAGGAGCTCGTGGCTAAATAATAACAGCCGCACAGGTCGATCTTCAAGGTTAAGCAACGCTTGCCGAGGTTGGTCTGTGGATGGGTGACCATCTTAACATACCGAGTTTCCTCCGTGCCTCGGAAAGCACGTTAAGCTGTTGGTCCCGGCTGTCATTAAGAGATCTTTGGCAGTCGTTACAGATAGTCAGAGAAGCCAGAAAATCTGACACCAGTCTTGCCAAGGAGTACCGTGTTACCCAGTTAATGGGTTGTGGAGGTCTGGTAGGCAGCCGCTCCACGTAAAATATTGGTATTCAGCTGAATCCGGTTTGACTGGAAGCCGACCCTAATATAGTTGGGAAAAGGGTAGGCAGATGATGAGTTCACACTGAAATATTCAGCCTTTTTTGTGAGTTTAAACCATGTTTAAACTACATTTCTGCCTATATAGCTTTCATTATAATTTTGTACTAACGATAAATGAAAGCATCCTGCTAGTCTCGTCCGCGAAACTCCCAATTATTCAAATTGTGGCACCATGAAATACGTTCGTATGTGGTGCAATAATATAGATGTTTTCACGTCACACCGGTCGCACATAATATACCGTAATACATATATTTAATTATTACACACGCCATCAGCAAATTGTGTTTACTCGTTTACTTTCAAATGTACTGTTTCATTATTCGTGGTGATATTGTACCTACTTATCGTATCGCAGTGTAAGTGCGTATTATAATTACGTTGAGAAATAAAGCCGCTTGTACAGGCTAAGAAATTTCATCGTGTCTGCTGCAGATAGGACCAATTCATCATGTGCACGACAAGATTTTTGTGAGATTTAGTTAGACACGAAAATTGATCGTGTCTGCTTCAGACAAGATGAATAGGAACGTGTAAACGACAAGCAAGACTATTTTCGGGCAGTCGTGCATAGGCTATGGTATACTAAACAACTTTGTGATTACACCTACCCCGCCCCCTACCGCACCGCAGCAAATTCACGCGTGGGGTCTAGCACAGACAAGATTTTTTTCTTAGGCAGCACCTAAGCAGTGTACCTACACAGTCCATGTGTAGAAACGTCACAAATTCTTGCGTAGGTCCTGCTATTTTTTTAGCGTGTACAAGCAGCCTAAAAGTCCTTGAATGCCTCCCGACTGCCGAATCGGGCATAGTTAAGATCCACTAGCTAGGTAGACACATTCTGGTTATAGCTGTACCCAATGAGACATTGTTTCTGATCTCTTTCTTTTTGCCTTTAAAAGCTAGCAAGGACTCTAGACTAGGCGAGGTGTACTACTGCTTAGAACATCTCCTTGATGTGATTCAGTAATAGGGAATATGCATGCGATTTATTTATTTGCAAAATGAAATACTTATTAGCTCTAGTAAACAATCATGATATTATTTTTTAAATACCTTCATCAGCGATGAAGTTATAAAGCTTCAAAGAGTACAATTAGAAAGAGAAGTCCGATATGAACTTTAACGTCAAAGTCCATAACGCCTAAACAGCTGCCATATAAAACAGCGCGAGAGGGACATATGTACATTTGTTTAGAATAATTATATTATTATCTCGTTTGTTTTTCGAGTAATTTTGATTATATTTTCACTGTTATATTTTTGTATATTTTTAGGTAATCTGTATAGATAATAAATATTTTTTTCATACATATTCCCTATTGTAAATACGTACCTACTGGATAAAGAAACCCTATGCCGATGATAAGAATCCAATCAACTGATAACAATTCACAGATATACATCTCAATCTAATCAATGAAAGATGTTGTCTACTTGGCCATGAACCCTAGTAACCCCCTATCCCTCATCTTCTCATTCTTAAGACGGTATACGCGGCTGATAGAAGCAGAATTGTATAAGTGTGACCAAAATTATTCAGCGAAACTCGAATAGAGCTGAATAAGAGTGAGTACGTCCCACCATCTCAAAAAAAAACCATGATGGTTAAATCATCTTTAAAAATCCGTCGTCGTTTCCGTTCCTTTCGTCTTGTTTCTGTACTAAATTCTTGGTAAGCCATAGTATAAATAACTGGCAAGAAGATTACTTAACTAACCATAGCGTGTATTATTTCCAGGCGTTCGGAGTACAGACCCTGTCTGGCACAGGCAGTTTGCGCGTGGGCGCTGAGCTGCTCAACAAGCACCTGGGCTACACCGACTTCTACTACTCCGTTCCTACCTGGGGTAAGTCTAATCTTATTAGCACGTTATGTCCAACTGCTGGGTAAGGAAAAGTCGGTCTTTGTCGTTTTTTTCTAGGATATGTAAGTATTTAAACCCTTTTGTAATAATATGAATAATATGATACACACAGTGCCTACCCTGATTCTGAGCAGGTTAGTAAAAGCGACGATTTTCTGTAGAACCATAAAGAAACGGGAAAACTTGATACACGTTACTGCTCGAAAATTTGCTAAATAAGTTAGTAGACATGTGACATATTTTAAAGTGTGATATTTTATTTTTGTGGTTCTATTTTTATTATCCTTTTTTTCTGTTCTGTATTTTGTTTTAATTGTTTAATCCACATATTATGAGTTAAGATTGCTTACGTTTTCAGCCTAGTCTGAATAAACGTCTTTTGATTCTCATACAGTTCCCAAATTAAGCTTATGTATCAAGTTTCTTTTTATAATAGTTCTTACTATGACTAAAAACATCAGTCATCGAGTAAAACGTTAGCGAAGTTATGCCACTAAATTTAGGAACCGCAATGTGAAAAATAAACAGACCCTTATATATCACCACTCGTTTAATGCTTATTTAGGTCAAATCTACATAAACCTTAAAGCACATCAAATTCATAAGCGTTCATTATACCACAATCAGTTATTAAATACTTCATTGAAGAGTGCTTGAATATTACTCGAGTTGTATTAAAATATCTTCTGATAAAAACTAAAGTGCGATAGATAATTCGATAACTGTGTGCTAGGCTTAAGATATAGATATTAATACACTAATTGGCGAATCATTGTCGATGATCATGTGTTTTTCAAGGTCATGTTCTGGTATTTCCTCGTTGTTGTTACTAACCAATGCATACCTATGTGCTTGATGGAACCCTCATCATACTATTCATGTTTGATTCTTATCAAACAGCTCGGTGGGTGGATGGATGGAGAGGGTGAGGAAGGCCAAAGAATAAATGGATGGATTGTGAGAGGATCGATATGAAAGAAAAGGGAGTCAAGTGATAGTTTGACAGCTGATAGGGCAGAGTGGAAGAAAAAAACGTGTTGCGCCGACCCCAAGTAACATGGGATAAGGGCAGGAAGATGGTCATACCGCGTGTATCTGACATCGACGCACAAATGATTTCCATGGGTCCAGGGCATGATTCTGGACACCCTAGACTTAGAATTTTTAGTCGGCTTTTTTTTAATTTTTTAATTTTTTTCAAGGGTTTTTTTACTTTAGAATGCTCATAATCGTTATTCTGACCTAACCCAATAAATTTTTTAATAAAAAAATAAATAATTAACTACTTTCACTAAAAAGAGCAATATGAATAAAACCACAAAATAGATATCAGCTCACCTGAGCTGATACCTATTTGTGGTACTCTTGAAAAAAATGAGACAAGAACCGACGAAAAATTCCAACACTGGGGTGTCCAGAATCATGCCCTGGACCCATGGAAATCGTTTGTGCGTCGATGTCAGATACACGCGGTATAGCTCGGCAGGGATCCAGGGTTGTTGCCAGGGTCAGATAATGTGTTACTAGTATCTGCCAGCGGCTTAGCTCGCTCGATTCGATAGTTATCCCAAGAGCTTTCCCGCGTTAAAAACTGGCCAAGTGCGAGTCGGACTCGTGTGCAAAGTGTTCCGAACCTTTTTTTTACATGTTTTTTAACACTTCTTTTAGGTTTTCTTGTATTTAATTTTTAGGTATAGAACTAATAACTGCTTTTTTTTTTCGAAATTTTAGGCTCGGTAGTACTTAGGGGTGGTAATTTTTTATCTAATTTTCTTAATCATCTCAAAACTGTTTATATGAAAGAAAATCATGAAAAAAATACACTTCGAAACCTCACAGTAAGCCCTTCCATTTGGTATGTCATTTTTATTTTATTTGTTGTTTGACCCCCAAAAGTGACCCTCATACTAAAAATTTATTTACACAGAAGTCTATTTGTATACCAAATTTCAACAGATTCAGTCCAGTAGATCCAGAGAAATCTGCTTGTGACTGAGTGATCCTATAAGCATAAGGGTTCCGTTTTTTGTTCGAACCCTAAAAATTATCTTATGTCGTAATCCAAGGCATAGTATCATTCTCCAGACCTGCATCATTAAGCCGAAACAACTTATCAACATAATGGCTTTGCCCAAGCCTCGCCATAATTACCGTTGCCATTGCCTTGGGATGCTTTTTTTTGGGAGTCTTCCATGCGGCCTGCACTGGCAAAATAAACCCAGTAAAATCTAACTAATCATCATTTCATCGTCCACAGACAACCACCGCTTGGTCTTCGTAAACTCTGGCTTCACGAACCCGCGAACCTACCGTTACTGGAACGAGAAGCTGCGCGCCATAGACTTTGACGGGTTTATAGAGGACCTGCGTTCTGCCCCGGAGAACGCCGTGGTACTGTTGCACGCCTGCGCTCATAACCCCACCGGAATCGATCCCACGCAGGAGCAGTGGGAGAAGATTGCTGATGTTATGGAGGTAGGTTTATTAGTGATAGATTCCGCTTGACCACATCTCACCTGATGGTAAGTGATGATGTGAAGAGCGCGCTTGCCTAGGAGTAACCTATTCTCGACTTTAAAACCCCAAGGTTTTACTTACCTATAGGGAAACAGAATTCAAATCGGCAAAAAAGTCCTCTTCTTTAGCTGTATTTACAAAACGTTTTGTGAAAAAATATGGGTCGAGTTGAGACCCTCATCCGTTTTTTCGTCTGTTAAGAGCGCTTTGACAAAATCGAATTGCTCAGGTTGACTAAAGTTGAATACCGCGCGTCACAAGATTTATATTGATTTTTGCATTGCATACAACAATATTATTTAAAAATATTTACTTTACTTTTAATTAGACCAATTTTTTTTTCAAGCAATATAGCAACGCCACCTTAATTATTAAATATTTTTTATTTGAATTTGGATTATAATTTCATAGATAAAAATTATAGTTTCGTACGGAAAATTGTCAATAACTCTCAGTTTTACAGAATTATTTTTGGTGTATTACTGTATGAATCGTAATAAATTGATTTGAACATTCCAAAGAAGAAGATACTGAAATGATATAGAAATTATAATATCTTCGGTGTACCAAGTCATCAAAAGATTCCCTAAAGCAACGTTTTGTGAAACATCCTTTGCGGAGTCAAGGATTTTACTGATGTACGTGAACAAATTGAAATATTTATTTAGAACACTCCCAAGATAAATGATCAAACTGTCTTAGGAATATTTTTGTTTTTTTTTTAAGGCTATATCTAAAGCAAAATCACACATCAAAACTCGAATAAAACGCTAAAATTCAAGAAAAATTGTGATAGCCCTCTTAAAAATAGGACGATATATTTTAGGAGTAAAAACAAGTTTTGGGAGGTAACAGTAGGTCGGATTTATCTCTTAGATTGCACCTATATTTTGCTTCAAAATAATTGCATTTCTCGTACTGCCCACCAAATGCCGAAAACTTACAAAGGAGACAAAACTGAATTAGCAATAATTTCTGTTTGAAAAAAAAAAAACTATTCTAATATTATTTTAAAGCAGAAGAGTTTGTTTGCTTTAAAAATTCTTTCAGCATTAGATAGCCCATTTATCGAGAAAGGCTATAGTCTATATATCATCACGCTAAGACTAATAGGAGCGTAGCATTAATGGATAATATGACGCAGACAAAGTTGCGCGGGTCAGCTAGTTTCTAGATAAGATCAATATAATTTGTGTCTATCCAGGAGCGCAAGTTGTTCCCATTCTTCGACAGCGCGTACCAGGGCTTCGCGTCCGGCAACCTGGCCCAGGACGCGTGGGCGGTGCGCTACTTCGTGAAGAGGGGCTTCGAGCTCGTCTGCGCGCAGTCCTACGCCAAGAACTTCGGCCTCTACAGTGAGTATTACGTCACAGCATTTCCCAGAAACTGCATTGGATTAGGGACAGTTGAGGGAGACAGAAGATCTATGTAAAAAGCTAGTCAAAAAAATATTGGTTGTCTGTTAAGTCGGTTTACGGACGATAGTTTAACGTGACAACGTCATAACAAAACATTGATGAAATGATTGCATACTTTTATGAATACAATAAATTGAATCATTTTCGTTACCATGAGCGTAACGTTACAATGAGCGTAACGGGACAATGGGTCATCCTTTTTCGTGCGTGCAGACTGCGTTCATCGATTTATTAGACGTTGTCACGTCAAAGAATTCTAATTCAAGTAATTTATTCAAATTAGGCTGAGAGCCAGCACTTGTATTCAGTTGCTTGCATCTGATTAGATTGGAAACCAACACCTATATACAGTACGGTTATTTTTTCTTTGCCGATCCGAAGCTTTTAGTGACGACCGCGCAGGTCCCATCGCGTAAAAAAGTGTTACATTCGTAGAATATTTTTCTCACTTGTTCGTTTTGTATTATTAACTAGTAAGAAACACAACCAGTAACAAGAACAAGGTCACAACGAAACACAACAAACAAATACACCACAAAAACACACAAAACACAAATGAAACAGTAAGAAAAATAAATATTTTAAAACAATAACACTTTTCGTATCAACAGTCGTATTGCATTGAGTAAGCGGGACACAAGTATGCATCGAACGTATACGAGGGACTGCGACTGCTTAACCGCGCATGCGCTGTTCTATGTTTCTTGTCAAATTGACATCCTGCGCAACCGATTGCGATTGCGACGTACTTCGCATAGGCAAAGAAAAAATAATCGTACTGTAGATAGTTAGAAAAAGGCTGATGATGATGTAGTCTAACTGTAACCTGTTCGTTCTCAGACGAGCGTGTGGGCAACTTAGTCCTGGTGGTGAACGACGCGTCCACTGTGCCCGCCATGAAGTCGCAGCTGACGTGGATCGTGCGCGGCATGTACTCCAACCCGCCCGCGCACGGCGCGCGCGTCGTCACCAACGTGCTGGCCAACAAGCAGCTGTTCGACGAGTGGTGAGTCATGAGGGGGGTCGCTCTTCAAGGTTAAGCAACGCTTGCTGGGGCCGGTCTGTAGATAGGTGACTATCGATTACGTACAGCTGTTCGATGAGTGGTGAGTCATGAGGGGGGTCGCTCTTCAAGGTTAAGCAACGCTTGCCGGGGGCGGTCTGTAGATGGGTGACTATCGATTACGTACAGCTGTTCGATGAGTGGTGAGTCATGAGGGGGGTCGCTCTTCAAGGTTAAGCAACGCTTGCCGGGGGCGGTCTGTAGATGGGTGACTCGATTACGTACAGCTGTTCGATGAGTGGTGAGTCATGAGGGGGGTCGCTCTTCAAGGTTAAGCAACGCTTGCCGGGGGCGGTCTGTAGATGGGTGACTATCGATTACGTACAGCTGTTCGATGAGTGGTGAGTCATGAGGGGGGTCGCTCTTCAAGGTTAAGCAACGCTTGCCGGGGGCGGTCTGTAGATGGGTGACTCGATTACGTACAGCTGTTCGATGAGTGGTGAGTCATGAGGGGGGTCGCTCTTCAAGGTTAAGCAACGCTTGCCGGGGGCGGTCTGTAGATGGGTGACTCGATTACGTACAGCTGTTCGATGAGTGGTGAGTCATGAGGGGGGTCGCTCTTCAAGGTTAAGCAACGCTTGCCGGGGGCGGTCTGTAGATGGGTGACTATCGATTACGTACAGCTGTTCGATGAGTGGTGAGTCATGAGGGGGGTCGCTCTTCAAGGTTAAGCAACGCTTGCCGGGGGCGGTCTGTAGATGGGTGACTATCGATTACGTACAGCTGTTCGATGAGTGGTGAGTCATGAGGGGGGTCGCTCTTCAAGGTTAAGCAACGCTTGCCGGGGGCGGTCTGTAGATGGGTGACTCGATTACGTACAGCTGTTCGATGAGTGGTGAGTCATGAGGGGGGTCGCTCTTCAAGGTTAAGCAACGCTTGCCGGGGGCGGTCTGTAGATGGGTGACTATCGATTACGTACAGCTGTTCGATGAGTGGTGAGTCATGAAGGTCGCTCTTCAAGGTTAAGCAACGCTTGCCGGGGGCGGGCTGTAGATGGGTGACTATCGATTACGTACAGCTGTTCTGGTGAGTCATGATGGTCGCTCTTCAAGGTTAAGCAACGCTTGCCGGAGCCGGTCTGTAGATGGGTGACTATCGATTACGTGCAGCTGTTCGATGAGTGGTGAGTCATGATGGTCGCTCTTCAAGGTTAAGCAACGCTTGCCGGAGCCGGTCTGTAGATGGGTGACTATCGATTACGTGCAGCTGTTCGATGAGTGGTTGGTCATGATGGTCGCTCTTCAAGGTTAAGCAACGCTTGCCGGGGCCGGTCTGTAGATGGGTGACTATCGATTACGTGCAGCTGTTCGATGAGTGGTGAGTCATGATGGTCGCTCTGAGAGGTTAAGCAACGCTTGCCGGAGCCGGTCTGTAGATGGGTGACTATCGATTACGTGCAGCTGTTCGATGAGTGGTGAGTCATGATGGTCGCTCTGAAAGGTTAAGCAACATTTGCCGGGGGCGGTTCGTAGATGGGTGACTATATCGATTACGTTCAGCTGTTCGACGAGTGGTGAGTCATGAGGGGGGTCGCTCTTCAAGGTTAAGCAACGCTTGCTGGAGGCGGTCTGTAGATGGGTGACTATCGATTACGTACAGCTGTTCGACGAGTCCTCATGAGGTGTCATGAGGGGGGTCGCTCTTCAAGGTTAAGCAACGCTTGCCGGGGGCGGTCTGTAGATGGGTGACTATCGATTACGTGCAGCTGTTCGATGAGTGGTGGGTCATGATGGTCGCTCTTCAAGGTTAAGCAACGCTTGCCGGGGGCGGTCTGTAGATGGGTGACTATCGATTACGTGCAGCTGTTCGATGAGTGGTGAGTCATGAAGGGGGTCGCTTGACAAGGATAAGCAACGCTTGCCGGGGGCGGTCCGTAGATGGGTGACTATCGATTACATACCTTGTCTTCCGGCTGGAGTTGGTTTCGGCTGTCATTTTATGTGTTTGAATTGTCCCCCGCCGTCTTGCTGTTTCTGATCTCCGGTCTGTTGTTATCATTAATATTTATCAGCGACACCTGGTGGAAAATGATGATGTGGTCAACGATGGAGTGTGCTTGCCTAAAAGTAACCTATTCAACTTTCACATAAAGATCCCCAGAATTTTTTAGCTGTCAGGAAATATAGACTCTGGCAAGGAATTCCACTCTAGTATTACGGCGACCACCAATATTGCCTACCCAGTCATACTTCAGTCTATGCAAATTGATGTTTCCTATACGATCAGACAGAATGCTGTGCTACATCGTCTGTGGGTAAACCCTGAATTGTTGAACTTACTTCATAATTTTGTTTTGTCTTCCGCAGGCAAGACCACATTAAGCTAATGGCTACCAGGGTCATACAGATGAGAGAAGCCTTGAGAGCCGAGCTTATCAAGTAAGTTAACTTTAATTTTATGATAACATAAGTTTTGACCCGCGTTTTCACAGTTTTATTATCCTAATTCCTATAACTAACTATTTTAATTTTAGCAATTTTGTTTTCAAATGCTGTTGACCATTTATTGCAGTTTTAGGAGCAGATTGTACTTTGATACATGGAAAAAAGTCGTGACTTTATGTATGTGTAAAATATTAGTTGATTATACATCAAGGGCATAAATCAATGTCTTATGACACGGGCGTCATATTGAATCCCGACCCTAATGAAGGATTCGAAAGTTAACTCCCGAGGGTAGCGAGGGAGTTTAAGAGTTTAACTCACGAACGAAGCAAGGATTCAAAAATGATTCAAATTCTGCTTACGTAATACTTGAACGGCCCCAGTTCGTATGACAATTAAGTTTCGTGCAGTTGATGTGAGAAAATGATTGTATGTTTCCAGACTCGGCACCCCCGGCAACTGGGACCACATAGTGAAGCAGATCGGGCTGTTCTCGTACACGGGGCTGAGCCAGCGCCAGGCGGAGCACCTGGTGCAGGAGTACCACATCTACCTGCTCAAGTCGGGCCGCGTCAACATCTGCGGCCTCAACCCCTCCAACGTGGAGTACGTCGCGCGCGCCATGCACGCCGCCGTCACCAAGTTTCCCACTGAAGAGTAACTGCTTTTTATTTTTTTATTGTTGTGCGTGGTGGTTTGGAGCTTCGTTTAATTGCGCAGTGACTGGTAGCGAACACAAAATCAAGGGAAATTATTGCTTAGCAAATTGAAAGTCAACTTTATTTCTGGCAATTCAGAGATGATGTGATGAAAGATAGCAGCACAATCAGACATGAGTCATGACAGTTAAACGTGTGCGTGAAAAAAGGGCGTATCTACGAAAAACGAAGTGATCAATTCCCGACCTTTTTTGAATTTCGGAAATTGGTTACTTCGTTTTGGGTACTTAATTTCCGTTTTCTTGTGACGACAGAATGAACAGTCTCATCAATCTGCGCAATTAAACATGCGAAATACACCATGCTTAGAGGTTGGAGGTTTGTGAGCGTTGGTTTTCAAATCATCGAACTTGGGTTTGGACCCCAAACACTATGTGAGGACAAATTATTGGTTTTAAATAAAAATGTGACGAATTTTCAGCTAAAATCATGATAAAAATGTAACCCATTTAATAAGGTGGTATTGGGCATCGTCTAGAGTGTGTCGGACGTTATAGATGTGGGCCATATTTGCCGGACAACCCTTTTTCAACCTTATGGTTAATCGAATCAGAGCGAATACTGTTTGACTGACAACTTTCGCTGTTTTACAAGTACATAAGTAACTCCGCTCACACGACCTTCAGCCTTATTACAAAGAGATTAATGTTGTTACTTGAAAAGTAATTTTAATTAGACAATTGCACAGCTATAGATTAACCCTTTCCCTCCTTAAGGTACCTAGAAGTCCTCCACATTTTTCGTCTAATAACTTATGTAAGAAAACACTTTAAGATAACTACAACCAACGATCCTTTAGAGTACCGTTTGCGTAAGCCAATCACAGTGCGTTATTTGAATTACCGCGTGATTTTGCCGAAGAATTTGAACACCCAGTTACTACCTGTCAAACATTTTGTCACTTCGCTGTGCGGTGTAATTGGAAATATTTTATAAATAGAATATCAGAGGTAAGTGCTATTTTTTTTTACTATTTACGTTGTTTATATCATTGACTACATTTCTAAAAGCTGTTATAATATATTATCACTTTATTTTATATGAATATTTGATAAAAACTTATGTGGACTTAAAAGTACCGTCAGGTGATTTTAGTCGCAAAAGTTAAGGGGTTTTTAAAATTCGCATACTCGATAAAGTGGGCATTTTGTTTTATAATAAACGAATGTTTTTTTTATATTTATTATTGTTCTGACCTAATTTCTTATTGTTTAGCCATTGAGATGGATATTACAAACAATACTGCTCTAATTGAAGCCCTGTTATTAGAAGAGCTTCTGGACTGCGACGAAGAGTCTGATGCAGGTGTGTCCGATGATGAAGTGGAAAATCTTCAACTACCCTCACCAAGAGGCTTTGATGAGGTTTTTGAAAGAGCTCTAGATAGTGTTTTTACCGAAGTTCCGCCATCGTCGCCGTCAAATGAAGATGTATTAGAGTGCCCTATAAATCAGGTACCCACATCTCCAAAACCTGGATCTAGTGTTCAGACTGATCTACTGTCTGTTCCATTGCTTGAGAAACTGCAAACACCTACGCATGTGGCACTATCCGAAGTAATAGAAAAAGACTGGCTGAAAATGTACTCGCTGATTTTCAAATGAAAAGGGGCGACAGTAATCATCGAGTTTTCAAATTTTGACATTGGATATTGGAATTGGAAGGATAACAAAGTGTTTCATTTAGTATCAAATTTTCTTGGGAACCAAGAGGAAACTGTGTCACGTAAAAAAAAAAATGGATCCAAGTCTGCCATTACATTCCCTGTAGCTGTCAAAGATTACAATAGTTTTATGGGCGGCGTAGATACAGCTGATCATTTGAGAGCCCTTTACTGTACGTATAGATCGCAAATCTCCGAAATGGTGGCACAGGTTGTTTTGGGGTCTTCTGGAGATCTTATTTCAATTCATATGACATTCATGGACTTACAATGGAACAGATCACCGTGCACCGTAAAAAAAATTTGACGCTCTGTTACTCAAGGCTTGATGACAATGAAAGATGCTAGTCAGAAAAGAAACACTTCTACTGATAATACTGCGAAAGGCGGCCCTTCCAAAAGGGTTTCCGTCTTTCACCACCACCACCACCACCACAACCTCACCTTCCCCTGTTCTCTATGAACGTGAGGTTTGTAGATTGAAGAAGATTCAGTCGAAACCTCATAGTAACTGTTCGCATTGCAACGTGTTTTTGTGTGTAAATGAAAAGAAAAATTGTTTTGTTGAATGCCACAAGGTTAATCTGTAATTAAAAATCTATTAATTTAATTATTATTATGTCAATGTTGGACCTCATTACTTTTGTAGTTTCTATCAAAGTTCCTAACATTGTGGCAACACGAAGTTCCTGACGGTACTCTAAAGTCTAGGTCTTGGAAAAAGTACTTCTAGGTATAATAAAAATCTAAAAAAAATCTGTGCGTTTCCTTTTACCTAACTTATTATGATAATAAAGTTCAAAAGCGGAAATTCGTTAAAAATCACTACCCCGGGGGGAAAGGGTTAAAATACTTAGTTCACAGTAAGAGTATCTCGCATTGAATAAGTTATTTATTGTAAAAGTAAACAGAACACATAAAGTAAAACTGATGTACCAAGTAGAATTAAACATACCATGAGCTTGGAAAGTTTTTAAAGGTTCATCAACTATAAGATCAAAAACATAACCCTGACTTTACGTGCAGTCGGGTAAAAAGCGTACGATATTTATGGCAAAAGGTTAATAAAATCTTACAAGTCTTTCGTTTGATATAAACTTTTTTTTAATATTAATGCTTTCTAAAATCAAAAACTCTTGCTACTCTCATGGTACAAGCGTTTAGTAGTTTCTTTCACGTAAAAATAAAAATATAATATTTAAACAAACTCAGCGATACTGTGTGGAAATGAGATTATTTGCAAATTAATTGGTAGTCACATAAGTAAAACATGACAAAAGATTTATAAAACCATAAAAGTTGTTTTGAGGCTAAAAAACTAAGATTGAGTATCGCTGATTCCATTTAGTGCCTCATTCACTATAGAGCTACGAACCAGACGTATTTTATTATAATTTGGTAATCGAAATTACAAGTTAAATATAATTATATTCATCTCTTAATTATAAATATCTATTCCAATAACAATTATATTTTTATAATATACAGAAATATATAGTGAAGTTTAATAAATAATTAAATATATTTACAGAATATTTTGCGCATGAAATAAAAAGGAAAATATTGCAGTTTTTTTTTTCAAGAATTCTCAGAAAGATGCAGCTTTTATGTTCAGAGAAGATAAACTACGAACACACTTGGATTGTCAGAGTTTAAACTACAATTTAGTGATTTATTCCTTCAGATAACAGCTGTGTTGGCCGTGTATTTATCAAAATATTGGCCATTACTGCGCAAATACAAAAGTAGACAAATATTTAAACAAGCTTATTGGACCACAATATAGCGAAATATCAAGGAATGTTACTGTGGTTACCGCTTTTAGTTTTTAATGTATCACAACGAATAGGCATAGATTCATGTTCATTCAATCATAGACACGAACAAATTATACAAAATGTAACTTTTGTATATAATACTTAGCTAAAAATGAAGCATTTTTATCCTTCCATAATTTTAACTTTGCATTTCAATATTGTACTTTGTTGGAAATTATAAATTAAACTTTGCATTTTTTTACCAAAAACATATTGTTGTAACTATAAGGGTCACTCGAAAGTGGCGACCTCTCGCTAATTTTATTCTACTATAAACCTGAAGTTAACAAATTATTGGTTGTATTTACTCTAAGAGTTACCATAAGACAACACATTATTGCTCAAAGCCAGGGTTGCTAGATTTAAACAGCTATATTTAACTTTTTATACCGAGCATATTATATTTAATCTGGCAACTCTTCACTCCGAAAGTGTGAACCTCTGAAAGTATTCACAGAGCAATAATAATTTTTAAAACGTGTGTTGCCCACACACAAAATATTTTTATAAGGCATATTTGTCTAAAATGTCATTACCAGTTTATTTGGCTGTGATCCAATTTTAAAACTATTATGAAACTGTACCTAAAACATTTTTATAAATATACTCTGCTAAAAGTTCAAATCGTGTTCAAAATATATGACCAAAATTGGGTCGCTAACTGCTTATTTTTACTAATATTTTATTGCATCAAAACCAGAGTTTCAGTATTAAAAAATGCTTTTAGTTCGGATATCGAGCCGTTTATACATTTTCATTGCTTTTATGATTTTTGTCTAGGATTATTCTAAGATATGTTGCTAATACATAATCTCAATTGTTATAAAAATGTTGTTTTATTTCGTAGAACCTAATTTTCATAGTAAATTGGTGATTTTCTTTACAGCGACGGTCGCTCCAAATTGTAAAGAGGAAATATCAATCGTGGCTAGTCGCAGGGGCCGCGAAAACGGTATGTGTTGGTATGGTGATGGGCTCGAAAATGTACATAAATAATATGTATTAAAATGATAAATAAAATGCCATTGATAGCAACACAGACCGTTACAATATTGTTGTTTCTTTTATGTTTCTCATTGGCTGGTTGTGGGTAGTTATGAAAAGTGACGTTTATGCGTTCCTAGCTCTGTCAATGAGGGTTTTCAGAAATGTCGAGCAACAGGTGGCAGCTAAAACCCGCTTGTTTTCTGACATTCGACGTCATGTTATTGTCAACATTACTTTGTCAATGAAGAGAACCTCTCGCCCATGCTGCGTGGACTGCAACTGGTGGAATACTTTTTCCAGAAAACCCTTATCATGAAAAATAGTTTTCACGATTAGACAGAAATTGTACGAAAACAATATCTGGATTCGACATTGTAGAGAGTAGAGAACGAAGACATATTCAAATAACAGTGCAATTCAAGCTAAATGACGGCTGTAAAATGTGCAGTCCTGTCTCATCTCTCATTTTCACTTTACGTAAACCTGTATTAAGTCAGTTTAGTAAATTTAAGTTAAATAAAACAGTAAATAACATTTTTATAGTTTATTATAAATATAAACAATTCTATGTCTCCATAGCGTCCTCGCTTGGTGTAGGGAGCGGTATTAACGGCCGCGTCGAGAAGCGATTCGTGACTGAAATAAAATAATAGTTTCATATGAGTACTGATGAGATTGAGAAGCCTTTTATTTTTGAACCCGGAACAATAATGGTAATTGGTGCATATCTATCCAGTAAAGTTTGTGAGGTTGTAGGTGGTCATCTCTGGATCTTCTAAACCAATTTAGAAAATTATTTTACCAAAAGAAAGCCACGTTATTTGTGAGTGTCATAGGCTATATAACGGGTGTAAGGGACAGCCCTCCTCAAACTGATAGGGTGTTTTCAGTATATCATACTAAGTTGACTGGTACATGAAATTATTTTAAAACTTTATGGGAATCCAATAAAACTGATTTGTTTAATTACCTCACTCGCAATGTATCGCTACCTCTGCAAAACGCACGCAGCGAACGGCAGCGCAGCAAGCTTTCGAAAGGATAACTGCGCCCGCGCTATGTTTTAACAGCTGATTTCATGCGTCGTTCATGAGACCTTTTTTATTTTTTTATTTTAGCTGTGTTATTTACATTAATGGAGTTCTGCATACAGATAATGTAACTTTACATTGAAATAAAGCAAAAAAAAAATGAAAAATCGAAAAAAAAAAACAAAAAAAAATCCTGAGGAAATTTCCACTGGAATATGATTCAAAATAAGGAGCTGATTGCACCCTGTTAATTTGTGGAAGGCTGTCCCTTACACCCTGTATTAACCCGACAAAAACCGCCCAACGAAGTGGATACGGGTCAGTTAGTAGAAGTATAAATTGACACTCACACTGCTCGCTAACATTCAAGTCGACGAGTTCGATGTAGTTCTGCTTGTTGTCTCCGCCGACGGCCACGGAGAAGGGCGCCTCGGGACACGCGGCGGCGCACAGCGCTGCGCCCACGCGGCACGTGCGCTCTGACACTTGTACTGGTGCCGCGCTGGGGGGGAGATGTGTTATGTCAACAAGGTACAGTACGATTATTTTATCTTTGCCCATGCGAAGTACGTAGCAATCGATTGCGCAGAATGTCAATTTGACAAGAAACTTATAACAGCGCATGCGCGGGTAGGTCGCGTATGCAGTCTCAGTCCCTCGTATACGTTCGATGCATACTTGTGTCCCGCTTACTCAATGCAATACGACAGTTGGTACGAAAAGTGTTATTCTTTTAAAATATTTATTTTGGTTTTTCTTACTGTTTCATTTGTGTTTTGTGTGTTTTTGTGGTGTATATGTTTGTTGTGTTACTTTGTGACCTAGTTATTGTTACTGGTTGTGTTTCTTACTTGTTAATAATACAAAACGTATAAATCAGAAAAATATTCTACGAACGTAACACTTTTACGCGATGGGACCTGCGCGGTCGTCACTAAAAGCTAACTTCGCATGGGCAGAGATAAAATAATCGTACTGTAACAACGACATTTGGGTGACAGTAAATGATTATTTCAGTATAGAACAAGATGAAGTATGGTGCAGACTCGCAGCAAACCAATCTACTAAGAATTAATGACAGCACGACTTGACAGTTACTGTCAAATCGTGCTGTCATTCTTTCTTAGTTCGGGTTCGGGACTAATCGTAAGTCTGTATGTGATACGGAGTAGAATACGCCCGCAACTAAGCCCGAAACTACGGGCTTCGGGCTTAAAGAGTAACCCCCCTGGCACGGTGGCTATAATTAAAACTCCGAAATAAATGTGCAAATTCATCATGCATCTTTAAAATTAGTTTACCGAGTGCTTCACCATGACTAGGCCAGATAAGCTTGCCGCACTAGTAAGTAAAGTTCTGAGTTGAGCTCCGCGATAACTGACAACTACAGATACCGGCACGGTTCTTGAGCGCTCGGCGCAAGAGTGGCTTATGACAAATAAAACATCGTCGTGAGGTACGTGCAGCAAGAGTAAAGAACGAATCCCGAGTGACGGCTATGCGCGATGCGCTACGGGTCAATCACGGCACTTCCCCCGCCCCCGCGCCTCCGCGCCTCACTTCATACCACCAAAGGGACCCATAACTCACTTTTGCGCAGGTGAAGGTCAGCGCTCAAGATCCGTGCCGGTGATTGTACTTCCTTTTAAGATCTCAATTATATTTTTAACCAATTTTCGCAAAAAAATGCTCATTTTAGCTGACCAATGTAATAAGAATAGTGGCAGTCATCCGTAAATATAGATTTCACCGGAAAATTGCAGACTCCGTAAGTTGTCATAAATCTTCATTGATTTTTTTATTTGATATGAGTTTGCTCTTGACTCTAGTCTTGGTATTGATTATAATTTTTCAACATATTATGATATAATCGTTTGTGTACAGTCGCCAGCACATTAAACTATCCGAAACTGTCAAATTTTCCCAGTCAATCTTGAACCTTAAATCTGTTTCGATAAAGTTGAAAATCTATTGAAGAAATTTGACAGATTGTTGCAGCTTGACGTTCTGGCGTCTGTACAATAAATCCCATCCAAATTCAAACGTTTCCTATATCCGTGTCTTATTTAGAAAAAGGAGTTTACAATTTCACGCGATATTTTACGATCTTACGGAGTTTGCTATTTTCCAGTGACATACATACCAATGGTTATAAGACGAGCACGGGATCTGGGGGCCTACTCTCTAAGCCCGAAGATCGTAATTTCGGCCTTAGTTGCGGGCGTATTCTAATCCATACCACCTAACCACTAAGAAATTAATGACAACACGATTTGTCAGTTACTGTCAAATTGCGTTGTCCTGAGCCGGGTACTCACTAGCGAGACGTAACTGTAACCGTTGCATGTACTGTAACCAAAAAACATAGTGTGTACGTGGTTCGCAAACCTGCTGCGAGCGGTACGCGTGCGGCATGCAGCGACCCGACGTTTACAACGTACTCATTTTTAAACCCTTATTTTGTAAAATGTGTACATACTAGAACCTCGTTACTGTATCACATAAGTTACGGTTACAGCTCGCTAATGAGTACCCGGCTATTTATTCTTAGTTTGGGTTCGGAAGTAATCGTAACTCCGCAGGTGATACGGAGTAGTATACGCCCGCAACCAAGCCTGAAACTACGCACTTCGGGCTTAGAGAGTAGGCCCCCTGATACTGTAAGATAAGTATATAAACGGAAACTTGGTTTTATAGTATTTAGAGAAGAGATAGGTACTCACCCAGAAATATCCCAAGTCTTGAGTTTCTCGTCTGTGCTGACAGTGAGCATCAGGCCGGGCACGCGCTCGCTCAGTATGAGGCCGGTCACCTCCTTGTCGTGAGCGTCCAGGGTCCACACGGGCTCGTCGTGGCGGCAGTCCACCATGGCCACCTTACCTGTGTTGTTACTCATCTGGAAGTGGTGAAATAATGTGATAACTGTTATAAGCAAATATAGAAAGGTATGTAATAATACACTGCTGCCTTTTTTTTTTAGGGATGGTGGAGCGGGAGGGAGTGTCAGACTTCTACTGACTAAAACCCGTCCATGTTCCTTCAGTGCCCTTTGTGTTCCGGAGCCACGGTATCTCTTTCGAAAAGTCCCGCGACTCCGGCAGGAAATACACTGCTACCTGGGATTGGGTTTGAAGCTATGACGTTCGAATGGCCTACGTCATATCACGAGTTTTTTAGCCAATCATTGCCTCAGAAGGCGCCACGT
The DNA here is from genome assembly GCA_963859965.1 of Ceramica pisi. Lineage (NCBI taxonomy): Eukaryota > Metazoa > Arthropoda > Insecta > Lepidoptera > Noctuidae > Ceramica > Ceramica pisi. The sequence goes on from OY982530.1 coordinate 6,654,457, forward strand.
CATGACACAATACAATAATTTAATCCAAGCTTTGTACTTGTCTTTTTCAACCGACTTAAAAAAAAAAGGAGGATCTCAACACGTCGGAATCTCCTTCAAGGTTCCGAACATCCATGAAAACCGGAACCTTTAAAGGATCACTCCGGTGTCTGTCTGCCTGTCTGTCCGTCTGTCACAGCCAAATAGTTTGTTTTTCAAAAAATTTGACCAAAAATTACCGCCCAAATAACTGAGCCTAAAATTTTGCAATAAATGCAGATAATAGTTCTATATCTAAAGATTACAAGAAAACCTAGGTATAAGAGGTCTGTAGTGTTACAATATCATGTTAAAAAAATGAAATTGGTTTGGAACCCTTTGCACGCGAGTCCGACTCACACTTGCCAGTTTTTTTCTTTTACAGCCTTGCGTTTGGCCACAATCACGCATGATGGAAAGCGATAATAGGCTTGTTTACTGAAAAAATCTAATTAGTCCGTCAGTTAGATTATCAAAAACTATTTGACCCGTATTTTTTCTTTTGTTACGGGAACCAAAATTGACGAAGTTACGACGCTTTTAAAATTCTCAATATGTCACGCTGTGGCATAATTATTAGCGGGTAGTGACGTCACAAGCCCCCACTCCCGAGTTTTTATGCGTTTTATCTTTGTCAATATTCATTGATTTACAAAAACAAAAAAATACGTGTCCATTATTATTCAATACTCTTACTGACTCAATAGTTGTGCAATTTGTGGATGATGGAAACTAGCCTATTTCGTCGACGAGTACGCTTGCCTAGAAGTAACTTATCTACTCTTCTTAGAACACTCACCGCGAAACAGAAGGGGTTCTGCGTAGCCCAGACGACGCGCTCGATCTCCGGGCCGAGGCTCCAGGCGCGCTGGGCCTCCGGCGTGCGGCAGTCCGACACGCGCGCTGCGCCGTCGCATGACCCGCTCACTAGCGTCTGAGCTTCCAGGGGATGGAAGGCTAGGGACTGAACCTGCGGGGTTGTGGGAATAGTAGAGTGACTTTTTTAATATCTAAAATATAAAATTCTCGTGTCACAATGTTAGTTACCTTACTCCTCCGAAACGGCTTTACCGATTTTTACCAAATTTTATATGCATATTCAGTAGGTCTGAGAATCTGCTACTATCCATTTTCCATACCCCTAAGTGATAAAGGTTGTCCACCCCTAAAATTTTTTTTTAATATTTGGACAAAAACTTATTTTTCTTTTTCTCTTATGTGGCATTAAAAAATTCACACAACTCTAAATTTTTATCCTTCTATCACCAACCCTTATTTTATAATAGTCATTTTATTATTGAATATTGTGACGCAAACGAAGTTGCGAGGGTTAACACTAGTATAATTATAAATTTAACGATGACGTTTAAAAGTACATTTAGACTTTTTGAGTTTTCTTAAAAAGTGTTCATTTTAGAGTTTTGTGAGCTGAAAGGCAAAACTTTGTACAAGGGTAAGTATAAGCGTATGCTAAGATGGGGTGACGCAGCACAGAATAGTAGAGATTTTTCAGGGCAGGGCAGGCGAATTGGATTGAATTTTGTTTTTATTGTCATATTTTTTGTGTTATTTTTTTATGTGAATGTAGGTAACTTTGGATAATGTAAATAATTATGGATCTTGTACGGTCTCAATTATAGATTATTTTTATTTAAACGTTAGCGTCGCACGCGCCTGCGCCGCAACGTACGTATGAGCATATACACGTACTAGTAATAGTAACCTTAATATTTTCACTAAACAAATCTTATCTAGAAGAAATCGTTGTAAAGCCGAAAGAACTATCCTACATAAAAGATGACATTACACACCTTATCTTGAAAGCAGTCTATTTTAGTATGCGGCGTGCCTTGGTCCAAGTCCCATAACAGAACTGTGCTGTCTGCTGATCCACTCGCTAACACGTGTCTGGAAAATAATACAAAAAAAAAAATTTTTATAAGCAAGTTTTTTTATTGTGTGGGTAGGAAGGTCTAACGATCCCACACACTGACAAACCCTAGTGTCATAGTTTCTAACCCGCCTCAAGAGCCTGTGACATGGTTTAGTAGTATATAGCAAGTGAAAGTTTGGAAGAATCCTGAAGCAAGGTAACTTTATAATAGACTTCATATACAGACACCTATAATTCCTTGCAGTACCTTTAATAGTAATCATCAACCTCTTCAAATAAACAGGTAGTATTATTTCTAGCGTTCCATGTAAAAGAACGGAACCCTTTGCCCAAAAGATCAACTCGCACATGGCCGTTGAGAGGGCTCATTCTGAAATCCCGGCCAAGTGCGAGGTCTATCCCTACTAATCCTAACTAATATTATAAATGCGAAAGTAACTCTGTCTGTCTCTACTTCATGCCTAAACAACTGATCGGATTTGGACGAAATTTTGTTTAAAGGTAGTTTGAGACCCGAGAAAGGACATAGGATAGTTTTTATCCCGGAAATCCCATGGAAACGGGAACTATGACGGTAAATAGGTTATATCTATGCTAATATTATAAAGCAGAAGAGTTTGTTTGTTTGTTTGTTTGGTTGAACGCGCTAATCTCAGGAACCACTGGTCCGATTTGAAAAATTCTTTCAGTGTTAGATAGCCCATTTATCGAGGAAGGTTATAGGCTATATATCATCTCGCTAAGACAAATAGGAGCGGAGCAGTAATGGAAAATGTGACGCAGACGAAGTTGCGCGGGTCAGCTAGTATATATATATTCCGGGAGTATGTTCCCTAGGGATCACGCGAGCGAAGCCGCTGGCACACGCTAGTCTTAGATAGTAAATGCTTCGCCAAACAGAACGCGAACTCAGCGCCGCGTTATAGCGTTGCGTTTCATTGTCGCGCTCTTTTGATGTAGGCTAGATTCCATCATACACAAATTAGTTAGAGTATTGAAAAATAATGGGCACGTACTTTTTGTTTTTGTAAATCAATGAATATTGTAAAAGATAAAACGCATCAAAACTCAGGCTCGTGACGTCTCGACTCACAAAAAATTATGCGAAGGTGCGACGTATTGAGAATTTTAAAAGCGTCAAAACTTCGTCAATTTTGGTTCCCGTAGCAAAAGAAAAAACACGGGTCAAATATTTTTTGTTAATCTAACTGACGATGACGGACTAATTAGATTTTTTCAGGACACAAGCCTATTGGCTAGATTAGCCAAATGCTTCATCTTGTTTGTGTTTCGCATTTAGTTCCCGGACCATTTGCCCAACCTAATAAAACATATTAATTTTTGTCATCCTAGGTACTTGTCTAGGTAGAAATTTATGTATTTGTCTCTTCGACAAATACCTAAATTTCAGTGTTAATCGAAAATAAAATTAAAGATGAAATTTTTACTTTCATAAAAATAAAGACCCACTGCTGGACATAGGGCTCCCTTAAGTATCGCCAAATCGAACGGTCCTATGCGCCTCGCATTCAGCGGTTTCCTGCGGCCACCACTTCATCGGTCCGCCTTGTGATGGGCGAACGCGCCTTTCCTTACGCCCCCATCCCATCATCACAGTACCAAGACTTACGTAAAATTCCTGTTCCACGATAGATCGAGCACGGCATCCTTGTGTCCAACTCGCTTAGTTTTCTTCTTTTTATTCGGCTTCTTGCCCAGTTTGAAGGCGGGTTCCAAACAGTTCTCGATGTCCAAGTCCCACACTTGGATCACTGGGTCCATACCACCGAGGGCGCACAGGTTTCCTGAAAATATCACGTTCATGTAAGTTCAGTCAACAATGAAGTTATATGGTAGGCGTCAGATAAACTAGCAATAAAGTACATTGACCTTTCCCCAATATCTCTTCGTAGATACCTGAATAATAAATTGTGAACCGTGTTTCATTACTAGAGACCGGATCATGATAGAAGTCGATTCGGGACAGCTTTATGTCTTCATTTTTGAAAGACAATAAATGGTCAGTGACCTTGTAGCGGCATCAATGCACAAGAAAAACCAAAGAAGCAAATCTACATAGCTACAAAAAGAACCACGACGCCATCTATCCAACTGGCGGCGAACTAAGAATACTACATCGCGCAAGCAGATTTTACCGTGCGATTTGAATACACACATTAGCCCGAACATGAACTATCGGGCAGTTGCCCGCCAGGCACAACAACCGCCTGGGCGGAGGATCCTCCCCTTTCAATGTAAGTTTGCGGGACTTTACTCTCAGTACCGCTTACTTCCAAAACCGTTATTGCATATTTAGCTGGCGGAGTATAGGAAACAAATCAGATTTTATAATTAAAGATATTTTTAAGTATTTGCTGCTAAAAAACTTACCTGGGTTTGGATCAGAGGGGTCATGACTGAGCCATTCAATACATAGCGGGAACCATGGCAGGATGACGTCGTGGTGCACATAGAACGAATCCTCTTCTTTGTTGTAAACTGGAAAATAAAATTAATTATTGCAACAATAAAAAAATAATTTTAAAAAGGAAACTAGAAAAGAATTAGACATAATAAAGGGGAATAGGTTACTTCTAGGCAAGCGTGCTCCATCTTCGATCACATTATCGCTTACCATCAGATGAGATAGTGGTCAGACGCGTGCCTAACAATAGTTAAATTAAAGTTTATTTATTTGGAACAACTTAAATTAAAGTATGCGTTTATTTATTTGTATTTATCTTAAAATATTATTTAGTATACATATATTAGCGTCATTTTTTTTTTGTAATATTTATGTATTGTATGTTATATTTAAAGTTTATAGTTTTTTTTTCTTTTACACACGTGTCTACATCTCTTTTATTTGGCTCTCCTTTCGCAGGTATGCTGGAAGAGATTTCACTAGAAATATGCATAACCTTTGTACCTATTTTTCTGTCTCATTGTTTGTTATCTACTTGTGTGTGTGTACATAAATTTTTAAATAAATAAATAAATGTGCACATTACATAGGAAAAACAGTTAAATACTGTGGCGTAGCTATCAACACTCAATTCAAAATACATAAATTCAGACATTGTTCCAGTTTAACCATAAGTTGCTCAGTCTCATCATAGAACAAGCACTTAAGCCAGCTGGTCACTTATAGTAAAGAAGAGTAAAAATAATTTATAACTACATATTTAAGCATTGTTTGGATAAAATTGCTATTTATTATTTATTTCTAATCTATCTATATTTATAAAATAAGAATCCCTATTTCCCTTGATCACGCGTGAACGGCTAGACCGATTTTGCAAAATCTTTTTTTGTTGTGTTTGTTTTTGTCAGGAGAAGGTTCTTATGAAATAAAAAATAAGAAAGTTGCCAGTTGAAGGGAGCGAAGCCGTGACCGATTTCGACCATGGCGATCAGTGTCAAGGGTTACTAGGTATCAGCGCGGGAAATAAAGGGTGTAAGGAACTCCACAAATTAACAGGGTGCAATCAGCTCCTTATTTTGAATCGTATTCCAGTGGAAATTTTCGTTTTTTTCAGTTTTTATTGCTTTATTTCAATGTAAAGTTACATTATCTGTATGCAGAACTCCATTAATGTAAATAACACAGCTAAAATGAAAAAAAAATAAAAACGAATGAACGACGCATGAAATCAGCTGTTAAACACGTGGCGCGAGCGCGGCTGTCCTTTCGAAAGCTCGCTGCGCTGCCGTTCGCTGCGTGCGTTTTGCAGAGGTAGCGATACATTGCGTGTGCGGTAATTAAACAAATCAGTTTTATTGGATTCCCATAAAGTTCCTGAAATAATTTCATGTACCGGTCAACGTGAAATCTAAATGTCTATTCACACTTCCTGGGCCACCAAGATACAGGCTGTGCCTAGTTTGGGGCCCATGGCCACATCCGATGCTTTCACTTGATTTTTTATTAAATTGTTAACTGTTTGTTGTATAAATTGTAAAAGCTTAATAACTTGTGTGTGTGCCAATAAATAAATAAATAAATAAAAATAAACTTAGTACGATAATGTACTGAAATCACCCTATCAGTTTGTGGAGGGCTGTCCTTTACACTCTGTAATCTATACTAATATTATAAAGCAGAAGAGTTTGTTTGTTTGTTTGTTTGGTTGAACGCGCTAATCTCAGGAACTACTGGTCCGATTTGAAAAATTCTTTCAGTGTTAGATAGCCCATTTATCGAGGAAGGCTATAGGCTATATATCATCACGCTAAGACAAATAGGAGCGGAGCAGTAACGGAAAATGTGACGCAGACGAAGTTGCGCGGGTCAGCTAGTTCTGTATATAGGAACACTATCTTCCTTCACTCTCATATTCCGATGGGACGACAATTCGGCAGAACGGCCACATCAGGCATAAGACTAACGACTTTAAGTGCTTACCGAGACACAGTGGTGCGCATCGCCTACTTCCAAACTCCGGGATACCACTGAGAATTACCTTTTGGAAAAACTCAAATCGAACCCGCGGCCCCACGCTCAGGAATCGCACATGCGACGTGGCCAACGAGGCGGGTTATTTGAACCAGTTGACATCAAATCAGTAAGTGTAGAAGATGATTTATTATATTCTGTCTTCATAAGGTGGAAGCGTCAGGGTAGCCCGCGAAATTCAAATATTTTTAAGTTTTTTGCAACTTGCCGGTCAGTATGAAGCTGTATGTTAAACAAAATACGATTCGCGGCCGTAACGCATATTTATCTAAAGAATTAAACTAAAAGAACTCGATTGAATGACTTTTTCACGAAATAACATTCAATCGAGTTGTATGAACTTAGAGGGTTATATTGATAATTAAAATGGTTATATTCCTTTAGATAAATGCTCTTTACGATCGCGAACTGTATTTTGTTCAACATACAGTTTCACACTGGCCGGCAAATTGCAAAAAACATAAAAATATTAGAATTTCACGGGCTACCCTGGAGCTTCCACCATAACAAAAAAGGACGTATCGATACAAAACGAAGTAACCGATTTCCGATCTTAAGTTATTTTCTTAATGTTGGAAATTGGTTACTTTGTTTCATGTAGATATTTTTTTCTTACAGTATTGCTATCTGAAACTTACTGTATACTTCTAAGATACTGGCGTCACTCTCTACATGCCCCACAAGTAGCAGGTTGTCATTAGGTTTGATGATGTCATCCTCTTCATCGCTGTCCGGACCCTCGGTCTGAGAAGAATTTATTACATTTTTATACTGCTTTAAAAAAGGCTATACTTGCTATACTGCTAGAAAAAAGATAAACATACTTTAAAAGAGCTATGATTTTATTAAGAAAATCAAAATACATAATTATTCTGTTCAGTCACTGGTCAATTACTGCTAGCCAGCTGAGCCGCGCAACTTCGTCTGCGTCACATTTTCCAGTATTGCTCCGCTCCTATTTTTCTTAGCGTGATTATATATAGCCTATAACCTTCCTCGACAAATGGGCTATCTAACACTGAAATAATTTTTCAAATCGGACCCGTAGTTCCTGAGATTAGCGCGTTCAACCAAACAAACAAACTCTTCTGCTTTATAATATTAGTATAGATAAGAATTATAAAAAAGTTTAAAAATTGGTGTCAATTAAATTGGCCGGTTGTACTCGTCGTCGTGAGGTACGTGCAACAAGAGTAAAGAACAAATCCCGGGTGACGGCTATGACGCGATGCGCTACAGTCCAATCACTGCACTTTCCCCGCCCCCGCGCCTCACTTCATACCATCAAAGGGACCCAATAACACACTTTTGCGCAGGTGAAGGTCAGCGCTCAAGAATCGTGCCAATGATTCTAGTCATTATCATCATAAGCCAAAAGACGTGCACTGCTGGACATAGGCCTCTCCCAAGTGTCGCCACAACAACCGTTCCTTCAGAGTATAAACACAAGTTAATTATAAGTGAATCTTTGGTTTAAATTTGACTTACCCTTATCTGAACATTTTCACTCAGATCACCTAAGTTTGGCAGGGTTGCCACAGTACCAATACCGACAGGGTTTACTGCAACAAAAGTCATTTGGTATAAAAAACATTCATAATAAGTAGTGAAAACAGGAGTATATGGTTGGCACCAGATAAACTTAAAATAATGTACATTGTTTCCCTTAAATTCTCTCCTAGGTACCCAAACAATATTGTATAATACATATATCTATATTTATAAAATAAAGACGAGTTTGTTACAACACTTATAACTCGACATCTGCTGAACCAATTTTCGTGGTTATTGATTCGTTGGATTTGTCTCCGACCCGAATTGCAGAATACATCTTAAAAACAATGAAAACTCGATAATAATATGTGCAATGAATACTTAATTTACGGGAGTGAATCCGCGGGGGATAGTTTGATCATTTATCTTGGGAGTGTTCTAAATAAATATTTCAATTTGTTCACATACATCAGTAAAATCCTTGACTCCGCAAAGGATATTTCACAAAACGTTGCTTTAGGGTATCTTTTGATACCTTGGTACGCTGAAGATATTATAATTTAATCATTTATAAAAATGTCCACGGTACAACTGTATCTTCTACTTTGGAATGTTCAAATCAATTTATTACGATTCATACAGTAATACACCAAAAATAATTCCGTAGAACTGAGAGTTATTGACAATTTTCCGTACGAAACTATAATTTTTATCTATGAAATTATAATCAAAATTCAAATAAAAAATATTTCATAATTAATTAAGGTGGCATTGCTATATTGCTTGAAAAAAAAATTGGTCTAATAAAAAGTAAAGTAAATATTTTTAAATAATAATTGTCGAAAATCAATATAATCTTGTGACGCGCGGTATTCAAATTTAGGCAACCTGAGCAATTCGATTTTGTAAGAGCGCTTTGACAAAACTGTCTTAGCCATATTTTTATTTTTTTTTAAGGCTATATCTAAAGCAAAATCACACATCAAAATTCGAATAAAACGCTAAAATTCAAGAAAAAATGTGAAAGCGCTCTTAAGAAAGTCAATAAAAATGTATGTGGCTCAATTTCCATCATTGCACATTTATCTGGCCTACCATAGATCCTACGGTACCATACTCACTATTATCCTCTTCATCGTACTTCTCGAAGTTGAACTCATCGTTAGGATCAGCAGGAGGGTCTCTTGGAGCTGCACTGGCTTCACCTTCTTCGTCACTTTCATCTTCACCTGCCTCTGTTATACTGTAACATTAGGTTAGTTAATTGGAAAATGTGTAGGAAGGTGAGTAATTCAGGCAAATTATAGCAAGCTTTACCAGAGCAGTGGACTATTGAGACTAGATTATAGTTACCCATACCTATACTACTCTTAATATATATAAATCACGTGTCACGTTGTTTGTCCGCGATGGATTCCTAAACTACTTAACCGATTCCAATCCAATTTGCACACCGTGTGCAGTTTGATCCAACTTGAAAGATAATCAATTTATAGTTGCAATATTATTTAGGACATTAATGGAAAATGTGACGCAGACGAAGTTGTGAGGGTCAGCTAGTAAATTATTAGGGGGTTTTGGTTTCCGCACTTAGTCCTGACGTTGGACCATTGTACGTGAGCCATGGCGGCCGTTACTCCAACCATCCAACCTCCCTCCAGAAACAGATAAGTTTTCTCGGCGTGTTCAGGATATCTGTGAGCAAGTTTGATGACCCTATAGTTTGCTTCCGTATTTCGGCAACGCCCTCACAATCAAGGAGTACGTGCGGTACCGTTTCTTCCCTCTCCATGCATGCTCTGCATAGAGGGCTGTCCGTTATGCCTATCGTGTGCAAGTGTTTATTTAAAGAGCAGTGACCGGTGATGGTCCCCGTCACCATTCGCAGGCTCCGCCTATCCAGTCGCAGAAGGCGCCTGGTTAGTTTTCGGTCCAGGTTTGGCATGGCTTCCTTGGACTGCCTGCAGCCTGGTGCCAAGGTCCACCAGCGTTCCGCTTGTTTGTGGGTGTGTTCACGCAGCCATGTGCGCAGTTGGACGAAGGGGAGTGGTACTATGGGTTCGGGTCCAACAGCCACGGCACCAGATCCCCTCCTGGCCAGTTCATCGGCCGCGTCATTTCCCAGTGATCCGCTGTGCCCCTTTATCCACTGCAGCGTCACGGTGTTGCGGTTGGCCACCGTGACGTGTTTGAGTGCATTGTGGCATTCTTGTATGAGTTTCGAGGTAGTGTAGTTTTTCTTTAGGGATTGGAGGACTGAGGAACTGTCGGAAAACTTATCCGGATGTGGGTGTCCGTGACTTCCCTGGCCTCTATGGCATGAACTGCCAGGATAATGCCCACGCATTCCGCCTGGTAGACGGTGTTGAGCTTACCTAGCGATCTTGATATTTTAATGTTGAGGTCATTGGAGTAAATTCCAACTCCCGTACCAGTGCTTGTCTTTGATCCGTCAGTATAGATTCTTAGCTCATTGGGACCTGAGTGGTCGTCCAATTCCTCTGCTAGGACTATGTTGTAATGTTTCTTAAAGTGGTGCGTTTTTTGAACTCTGTCGTTGGGTGATGTCATCATGGGTTGTCGTTTAACAGCATCTTCCATGATGCGCGTGTGCTTTATTCTAGAGTCTGTACCTAAGGTTCCAGATGCGCTGAGCCTGAAGACCGCTAGGGCCGCCACCTCACGCACTATAAGGTGCAGTGGTGGTAGTCCCAGCATGGCCTGCAGGGCCGCAGTGGGTGCTGTTTTCATGCTGCTAGTGATTGCCACACAGGCAAGACGTTGCAGTTTTTCAAGGTCTTTTTGTGCCGTGCTCAAGTCGGTCCTGGGCCACCAGACTAGAGAGCCATATGTGATTATTGGTCTAATAACCGTGGTGTATAGCCAGTAGGTGATTCTGGGGCTAATCCCCCAGTTCCTACCTAGCATGCGTTTGCATTGCCACATGCAAATACTGGCTTTTGTGGTGGTGAATTCAGTGTGCTTTGCCCAGTTCAACTGCTTGTCCAAATAGACTCCCAGGTATTTGGTTTCATTTGAGAGGCTTAGGGTGGTTCCGAAGAAGTGTGGTAATGTTAGTGGTAACAACTTCCTCTTTTTGGTGAAGAGAACTAGTTCAGTCTTGGTGGGGTTCACTGCCAGTTCATATTCTCTGCACCAATCCTCTACTATTTTCAAGGCTTGGCGCATGAGATTACATAGTGTGTTCTCATGTTTTCCGTTTATTATTATAGATAAGTCATCAGCGTAGCCAACGGTAAAGTAGCCTTTATCGTTGAGTCTTCTGATAAGATTATCAACGACGAGGTTCCATAGTAGTGGCGATAGGACGCCCCCTTGGGGGCAACCCTTCGCCGCGATCAGCTAGTAAAATAATATAATATACTAGCACTTCGCCTGCAACTTTGTCTGCACATATTAAGTACAGACAAGGAGGAATCATTCCCAAAATCCTTTCTTACATAACGTCTCTTACTAATAATTTACATTCATGCAGTTTCATCTTGATTTCTCTCAGGTCAGACCTATCAAATATGTCGCCAGAAAGTGGGAGACTCCATAAGATTGAGAGATTAGATTATAATTTCTTGAAATATTATGAAAAAATCGTTGTGTATATAATATATCCCAAGTTCAGTAGTTTCCAATGTATTTGTGTTTTATAAAATATCATATGAATGATTTCACAATATTACTTTATGAATTTATACCAAAAACCCACCGTAAATCATCAGCTGTCTGTTTAATAATTTTCTCCAATTCTTTTTCTGTTAATTCTATCTGTAAATAAGCAAATTAAACATTTAAAATATAGAGCTGTAGCAAGTAGAAAAGTTGCAGCCTAAATATCGTAACACACCTTTTCCGGCACTGCTTTAGCCACACCACGACGTACAAAATGCATACATGATATTAAACTAACTGTCGGCGTAGTTTCGTCCATTATTATAACAATATTAGAAGTTTAAAGTTTATTTTACGATCACATGTACTGCACGAAAACAATGTGCACATTTGTCATTGACACTGACAGTTTGACGTTTGTTATTTTACAATGTTCGAAATGATGCTGTAGTGAAAAATGTTTTATCACATACAAATAAAATTCTCTTACAGATAATGTGCTTTGCTGTGCCTTGTTTTATTTAAGTCTCCAAGGCTTTCAATCTTCATATTTACACATTATGACGTCATTCATGCAGTTTTAAGTGCATGTTTCCTTTGTAAATCACCAGTTTATTGCACGTTTATTGGTATGGCAAACATTCTCAGAAGATCTTCACCTACTTTTTTTATGCATTAGCTGTTACATTCTGCCGCTTGGCAGCGTTGTAAACGCTTGTGACCGTAATAGTGTCAAAATTTATAAAGTTCCCTGAAAAAATACTGGTGTCTTTACAATGCCAAGATGTTCAGCTTCAGGTTGCCGCAATATGGGGTCACACACATTCCCCAAAGACCCCAACCTGCGTATATTGTGGGAAAAAGCAACGAACAAAGAGAATTTTAAGGCATCCAAGCATTCGAGGTTATGTTATGATCATTTTATGCTAAGTGATTATGTTGATATGTGTTTATCTACAGGTATGGCTAGTAGTAATTTTTATTTATTTCTAAAAATATGTGTTCTTTTACTATGTCTGTCGTAACTAAATTTTGCAAATCACTTTTAGGGATGACTCCATTTCATAGATATTTGAAGAAAACAGCTGTCCCATCGATTTTTTCCAGTACAATCCAACAAACAACAAGAAGAAGAAGTGGGCCTAGTGAAAACAAGGCGATAACAGCAAGTTAGTAACTACCTACCTTTTGTCATATTAAAATAACGAATATTGGTGCAAATATAAATATTTCAATGGCCCGGCCCGAAGGGGAGCCTCCTCGCTGTCGTCGTTAGAGACCGTGGCTTTACATCGGCGATGTTCCCAAACAAATTTAATCAAGGTGTATTATCACACGCGTCAGCGACTCAGCGTCCGCAAATAAAAAGAACAATAGTAAAACGATGTCATTTGACCCCGGTCCTACCAGTTTCGTGGACAAAATAGTACCTAAACTATGGTCCATCGGTCGAACTAGAAAAAGTACTCTGTGGTCGAACCCCTCGTTGCCGAATTACTGTTTTATTTTACCTATTATTATTATGATGTCGTTTATAAATTGAAAATTGGCCAAGTACTCTGTGGTCGAACCCCTCGTTGCCGAATTACTGTTTTATTTTACCTATTATTATTATGATGTCGTTTATAAATTGAAAATTGGCCAAGTACGTGTGGGGCCACGTAATGACTTCCGTAATCGTGTTGAATATTATTTTATCCTCGAACAATATTTATTGAATCGACTGCAAAAATAAGTTTGTATATTCTAAATAACACCACAATTTTGCCTAGTTGTGGGACATGTCAGAAAAAGAATACATGTTTCGCAATGTACCATGACACTTCATTTTTTGCGTTTGAAGAAGCGTATTGACGATGAAAAGATTATGCGCGCGCCTCTAGCGGCGAAATTCAGAAGTTGTCTAAGAACGACTCTTTGTTTTGTAAGTTGATGAGGCTAATTATTTAAGTTTTAAGTATTAATTTATTAAACGTGATGACGGATCACAATAACGCTGCTGCTTACAAAAGCAGAAATACAAAATATTGTTGCGTTCCTCAATGTGGTACTTATGGAGATTCGGGAATAAGTTTTCATTTGTTTCCAAAAGACATAATTATGAGAAAAAAATGGGAAATTGCTTTAAGAATGGGCAAGCCGATTTCATCAGCAATGAGAGTTTGTTCTCGTCATTTTCAAGCTGCAGACTATTTCCCAAACAGTAAGTAAATCTAGTTTCAATTGTTTTTTTTTGTATATTTTATGAATTCACATGTATTTTATAAGTTACTAGCTGACCCGCGCAACTTCGTCTGCCTCACATTTTCCATTAATGCTCTGCTCCTATTTGTCTTTGCGTGATGATATATATATATAGCCTATAACCTTCCTCGATAAATGGGCTATCTAACACTGAAATAATTTTTCAAATCGGACCAGTAGTTCCTGAGATTAGCGCGTTCAACCAACCAAACAAACAAACAAACAAACTCTTCTGCTTTATAATATTAGTATAGATTTATATAGTTTGGCTATGCAACATGGTTTTAGAGTGGTGTTAGTAAAAAAGCATAACTAGTACCTTTATAAAAGAAATAAGCGGTCGTAGCGTAATCTAATTTGTGCTAAATGTTTATGTCACCGAAAAATTGCAAACATCGTAGAATTGTAAAATATCGCGTGAATTTGTTAAATATTTTTTCTTAACATATTGGAAACTATTGAATTTGGGTGGGATTGACTTTATACAAATCGATTTGTTCATAATGTATCGAGAAGTCATTTTTAAGATTTATTACATTCTTACGGAATCTAAAATGTTTCGGTGACATAAACATTTACAGTGGCCTAAGCGAGTTTCTCGTCAGATAATGAGATTATGTTTATTGTTTCAGACTCTCTAAGACATAAGTTGTTTCCTAATGTCGTACCGTCTCAGAATATTCCTAAAAGAGGTAATGAGCATTTTATTCTTCTCCATAGGTTGGCTTCCAATTTGTAATGCTGTAGATAGAAAATCCACTAAAGAGCAAAACCGTATGATTTACTCTTTTTAATATTGATGTCGTTGTTAATTATGTAGTTTTTTTTTTATAAGAAAAACAATATGATCATGTCATAGATATAGGTAATCAAAATATGGATCTTGCATCGTGTCGATTCTTGAGTGCCACTTTTAATTAACTAGGTGTCGTTTTTGCGACACGGCTAGTATGTCAGTACCTAGCAGACTATCTAGCAAACATGGAGAATAAAGGCGACGAGAACTATATCTCTACGTATGAAGTGTCCATCGAAATGCGTTAATTAAACTAGGGTGGCGCTACAGATGCGATCTGCCGTCTGCGTCACAATTTTCTGTCGTTGACGGCCAATGGCGTCCTCGTATGCCATACCAAATCACGCGGCCTCTATAAAATACGCAAGATCTAATATCCTGCAAGGTTCACATACTCGGGGGATGACATTCATGAAAAAGTTAAAACCACAGACAACATTGCTTCAGTTCAGTGTGAACATTTTAGTTATTCCCAATGTCTTATTCTAGTCATTGGTTATTCCACGGTAAGTGTGTGGAGCCTTAAGATTTGTACGTAGGTACTCCTACGTACAAATCTTAAGGCTCCACACACGTTGACCGAGCGCACTCGCCAATAACGCTCGCAGTTTTTCGTGGTGCTGTTCACACGTTGGGCGTTTCATTCTGCGTTGGTCGCTAGGCTAGCACAGATTACTTTTATTTAGATATGTTGCTAGATGAAGATGGACGTTTCTTAATTACGCGTCGGAGTGCGTAATTTTGATCCCCCAAAAAACAACAATGAAAAAAAAGGTCAAGTTCCTCTCCCCAAAAATTCTGCCTTTAAAAGTAGCGAGATAATTAATATGCTAAGCATTTCAGAACTTCAGAATAGTCCATGAATCTAACTAACATGTGTCTTTTGAGAATGCCAGTGAACAGAGCTTGGATCTTTCTTCATTTTTTTACGGTCAGGAAAGATCCAAGCTCTCTTCAACTTTTCATCAGATTACCAGAGATCACCAGTTTTCTTCATTATGGTTAGAGTAATAAATGGTCCAATTAAGTTTCATCAAGTTACGATTATTACTGGCAAATTTAGGAGGGGTAAAACTGCACAAAATGTTTCGTGTAAATATACGCACTGCGTGCGTTAGGCCGGACTTTGGCCTGGCGCATTGCCATGCGCCTAAAACTGAATACTCGGCCAACGTGTGATCACTGTTTGCGGCTTGCGCCAAATTCCTTTGATTTGTGCGTGAAAAACCGACAAGTTTACATCGGCTCGTCGTCGGCGAGTGTTGGCCGCAAACGCCAAATACGCACAAAACGGCGCGGTACACATTGGCCGAATAAACTCGCCAACGTGAACTGGAGCCATTAGTCTATACCTACATACCTCTAGATATCCATGATGTCAGTGTCAACTGTGGAAGTGACTGAAGTGAGAAGCATATACCCGATATTAGTAAGAAAATTGAGACAAAGCATCGTATCTAGGCGTGCTGTATTTTTGCTTGGCGAACTTTTAAATAAGCTTAGCCAAACAAAGTGCTGTGACTGTCACAGAATTTACCTTGCGTCGATAGATTAGCTGGTGATTTGATAGTTTCAGTGTTTTAATGTGAAATGGACTCCATATGTTAATTAAATACCTATTGTAAGCTCTACAATGGGTGGATGCAGTATATTAAGCTGTAAAAGCCGCACAGAACAGGCAAACAACGACGTCACTTTTCATTCGTAAGTATTGTAGGTACTGTACGTACCTACTGTTAGTGTTATAGTATATTTATGGAATTAATACATTTGTGCATATCTATTAACATAAGTTCTAGATGAAAATATGTAAGATGTCGTACCAAACTTTAATTCTCATACCACATAACCATACACTATATGAAAGGTGCACATAACCTAGAAATAGTTTCTTGCTGTGTTGCTACTCTGGACCCAGTATAACGTACTGACTACTCTAGTAATGTTCAAATCGAATCAAATCAAATAAATCGGTGCGGGCTATAGGTACACAGTTAACTAAATATTAATGTGTTAAAACTAATTGAAATACTAGCAAAGTAGCAAGTACTGCACTGTAGCTATATAACTAACTTGGTGCAGATTTTGTGTACTATCAAGTTGATGTATATCTAACTAAAGTGTATTTTGTGATAAATTTAAATGATGATAAAAACTTGAAATAATTGGAAACAATAACTTCAAAATTTTTTAATGCCTTTGAGGTTTCTTTTGAACACATTTCATAATAGATATTAGTAGATATGAAAACAATGCCAAAATGTGATTGCAGGTTTCCTAAGGATATCGATATAAAAAACGTTTGGATTAATGCTACTGGCCGACGACAGAATTGGCAGCCAAACAGATCATCCAAAATTTGTTCCATACATTTTGATGATGGTGCAATCAGCATTATAAACAAAATCAGAAGAATAAAACCTGAAGCAATTCCAGTAAAACATGTTCATGAAAGTAATAAATGTTGGTTATTATTGTTATTTTTACTTCTTCATAATGTAGACCATAGCTTGCAGTACTTAAATACTACTTAGGTATATTACAAAAAAAAAATCATTAAAATTGAGGCTTACAATAATAATAGCACATCCATTCTACACACAAAAGTTTTTATCGGTTCCATACCAAAATATTAAAAAGAAACTCTTATGGATTAGATTAGTTCTTGCAAAACGCTTAGTTGACGCTTCGCGTAACCCAAGAGCTGGCTTTTACCTTGGACAGAGGATAAGCATTGCCATACAACGTGGCAATGCAGCCAGTCTTTTGGGCTCACTTCCAGTTGATAGCGATGGGGATGAATTTTTTGATGCCATTTTTTAGTTTGGAGTTTTTTTTTTATATTTTAAGTGTATATAGTTTGTTCTATAAATATGTTATGTAATAATTTATGTATTCTATAATTTATGTCTAAGAAGATTATGAAATTATATTTTTTTTCTTGATTAATGTAGTAAAGTAACTTAGGCAAATAACTCTTATGGTGTGAATAAGTCTAAGTCTGCTCATCTGTCACAGCTGGATATCTCAAAAACAGCAGAACTTATGTTATCAACTTGAATTTGGAATAATTTTAGATGACGTTTGCTCTACTATTTTGCTGAATTTTGCAAATAAGAAAGAAATAAGAATGTATATATTTTTTTTACATCAGTGACAGTGAAAGGGGTTCTTAAAATTCGAAGTAGAGCTACTAGGGCATGTGAATGCTATTTGCACATTCTCAAACATTATTTTTTACTTATTTTAGTCAGCATGGTAAACGACTTAATGAAAATGTTAAAATTTGATCATTCCTTTTTAGGGTTCCGTAGCCAAATGGCTAAAACGGAACCCTTATAGATTCGTCATGTCTGTCTGTCCGTCCGTATGTCACAGCCACTTTTCTCCGAAACTATAAGAGCTATGCTGTTGAAATTTGGTAAGTAGATGTACCTATTCTGTGAACCGCATTAAGATTTTCACACAAAAATAGGAAATAAAAACAAAAAAATTTAAGAACTGAAACTAATTTTTTTTTTTTTTTATCTAACCCATTCGTGTGGGGTATCTATGGATAGGTCTTCGAAAATGACATTAAAGTTTCTAATATAATTTTTTTCTAAACTGAATGGTTTGCGAGAGAGACACTTCCAAAGTGGTAAAATGTGTCCCCCCCCCCCCCTGTAACTTGTAATATAAGAGAATGATAAAAAATTGCCATGTAAACTACCAGCTAAAATTGGTTTGAACGAAATCTAGCAAGTAGTTTTTTTTTAATACGTCATAAATCGTAAATCGCAACTTTTGCTTATAATGTTTGTACGGAACCCTCAGTGCGCGAGTCCGACTCGCACTTGGCCGGTTTTATCTTTCCACAGCCTGCCACTTGGGCCCACTCACTCACGATAGTATTTGGAGCGATGTTTTGTGTGGTTGACTGTAAGGTCACCAAACTTTTCAAAGTTAGAGTGAACAGGCTACTTCTGGGTAAGCTCGCTCTATCGTAGACTGTCTCTGTCATCTCTGACCTAGGCTAGAGTCAAGAGCAAACCCATTTCAAGTAAAAAAAAAAACTAATATTCTATAATGAGAAACACTATGTTATTGCATTTCTCATCTATACTAATATTATAAAGCAGAAGAGTTTGTTTGTTTGTTTGGTTGAACGCGCTAATCTCAGGAACTACTGGTCCGATTTGAAAAATTCTTTCAGTGTTAGATAGCCCATTTATCGAGGAAGGCTATAGGCTATATATCATCACGCTAAGACCAATAGGAGCGGAGCAGTAATGGAAAATGTGACGCAAACGAAGTTGTGCGGGTCAGCTAGTCTATATAAAAATAAGTCGGGTTTTCCTTCCTGAGGCTATAACTCCAGATCGCACGAACCGATTTCCACGGTTTTGCATTCGTTAATAAGGTCTCGGGCTCCGTGAGGTTTGTAGCAAACGAAATTCAGGGAAAATGTGACGCAGACGAAGTTGCGTGGGTCAGCTAGTCATGTATATTTTTATCACTATCACTACATACTTAATTATAAAACAAAGTCCTCCGCCGCACGCAAAAACTACTGCACCTATTTTCATGCTGTTTTCACCAATGGATAGGTTCTCGAGGAAGGTTTTAATATACCTATACTCCATTTACTATAGCATTAGACAGAAGTTAAAAAAGGCTCTTTTAGGTGCACACTTTGCAATAAAATTACAACAAACTTTATTACAGTCAAGATTGATGTGGAGTTTATTATAATCAATTTATATAATAGCTGTCACACTTAATTGTACTTAATTAACCTATCTACCTTCTGAAATTACAAGGCTTTAATTTAATATTGTTTAGATTTAACATTCTATATTGTCGTGTTGATGTTTAAAATCTAAAAGAAGCAGAGGTGGACAGACCGGGAACGTTTTTTACGTCACTATAATTCTACCAAATCTAAAATGTTACGTATTCCCTTCATAAGTTATGGAAGCACGTGTTTTGTTTATTTTGTCGGTTTATGCTATCAACCATCCGTCAATTTGCGTAAATTTTCTGCAGTTGTCAATTGTGTTGTCGCTTGTGAATACTTGTGAATGCTACGCCTTTTCTCGTTGTTATTGCTGAATTTTCGTGATTTTGTTGTTAGTTGTTACTGTTTTTCTTTTGTTACCTATTTGTTTTGTTATCTTTTTAATTGTTAGTTTTGTGTTGTTTGTACAAACTGGTACGTTTTGTGGAACTATGGATCCCGATGCAGGCCCGAGTGGCATGCAAGCGCAACATGCACACTCTGAAACTGCTGGTAGCGCTGATCAATGTCAACAGCGAAAAAGACGTGGCCCCAACGTTGACCATGAGGATAAAATATTGTCTCCCAAGAAAAGTAGAATTAAACAAACACCGCTTCGTTCTACAGAAAAAAGAACAGTGATTAATATTTACAAAGATGTTAAGGAGTCCTTGCCCGAAGGTGCTGCTGCTTATAAAACGCAGTTAGTTAAAAAAACTGCAGAAATTGCAGGTAAGGATTTAAATTACTAGAAAGGTACCATCATCATCATCATCATCTTCCTGCCTTTATCCTAAGTTACTTGGGGTCGGCGCAACACGTTTTTTTTTATTCCACTTCGTCCTGTCACTTGTCTCACTATCATTTACCCCCTTTTCTTTCATATTCACTCCTCACACAATCCATCCATCTATTTTTTTGCATTGTGAGATAATAAATATACATTACTAATCTTATTTTGTAGGCATATCTCGTGCAACAGTCTATAATATACTCAAAGAGTATAATAAAGAAGGTCGCCTGCAATCACCCCCTCCTCGCCAACAGAAACATTCAAAATTCGAAGAGTATGATGATATTACATTTAGTGGAATACGAAGAAAAATTCATTCTTTTTTCTTTGATAATGAGTTACCAACGTTGAACAAGATTCTGGAAGCTGTTAATAGCGATGAGTCTCTACCTGATTTTAAAAGAAGCACTTTATACAAATTAATAAAAAACAAATTAAAATTTACTTACATTAAAAGAAGTAGAAAAAGTGCCCTAATTGATAAACAAGAGATTGTATTATGGAGGGTGAAATATCTCCATGAAATTAAGAGATTATGGAACGAAGGTAAAAAAATATATTATTTAGATGAGACTTGGCTAAATGAAGGTACAGTTCTGCTAATATTTTTAAGTAATTTTGCACGAAGTCGAAGATAGTTGTTCCGGATATGGCTGTTTGTGTGTGTGATAATGTGTGTTTGTAAAACGCTCCCACAATACAAGACAAATCTTAGTGTGGGGGCATGCTTGCCTTTACATAAATTCGTAAACCTCCTTTATGTTACATTGATACAGTGAATTAGTATTTTTAGTTGAACATAAGTCCATGTGATATTGTATTAACATCTATAACTTTTTTATACGTACAGGACACACCAAAAGCAAGGTATGGCAAGATAGTACTATAAAGTCTTCAAAGGAAGCACACCGGGCAGGTTTATCTACTGGTTTAAAGAACCCAACTGGAAAAGGAAAACGGCTTATCATTGGCCATATTGGTAAGACATGATTTAAATGTATTTTTTTATTTTTTTATTTATCACTATGGATGACTTACAGCTAATACAAACAAAATAAATAATGGCATGTGAGACTGGAAGCCAATTCTCTTTCACCAGTACACCCAGGGCCGCGCCGCCCCTGTGTGCGAAGTGTGCGGCGCACACAGGCGCCAAGACATTAGAGGCGCCGCCATCGAAATTATTTATGTTAACTTACACAACAACATCCTCTTTGTCGGTTATCGATAAGTAAGTAGGTACAATAGGCGCAACATATGCCTTGTAAACAACCAAACATAATTATAATGTGCTTATTGTACAAGTCTTCCAGGATAATATTCACGTGTGTGGTTTAATTTTACGCTTTAGGTTTTAGTTTACATTAGTTACGAGCTCAGCGTTAAAATCAAAAGAACCGCCGTGAGTTTGTTTGAATGAATTATGATCGCAACCCGAAACGATGCCTGCGACGCAAGCGAGGTTGGGTCACGGGGATTCCCCGACTGTAAGGAACGAACGTGCCAAAACAATTGAACAATCAGTCAATCGAAAGTGTGCGCAAGGTGCGCATTGATTTTTTTAAATAAGATTAAGTTCTAGCTCTAAAAACAATATTGTAGTTTGTGTGTTAGTGATTGTTTTAACGTGTTTTCACGATGAGTGAAAGTACTCAAGACAAAAAAAAAATAGAAATTATCTGGTTACCAGAATTTAATAATGAAAAGAAAACAAGAAGATAAACGTGATAAAAATACAACTAAAACAAGTAAATGTTTTACGGCTCTATCATCCACTTCCAAAGAATCATCAGAGACAGAAACCAGTAATTTTATCGATGAAGGTGTTATAAAATCTGATTCAAAAAACGCTTCAGGTACATGCTTTTTATGTAATTTTCTATACAAATAAATATAACTTTAGTCTGTTTGTAATGTCAAAAAAAGAAACATTTTCTTTTTAGGGTTCCGTAGCCAAACGATTGAATGAATTTATAGATTCATCATGTCTGTCTATCCGTCAGTAGGTCACAGCCACTTTTCTCCGAAACTATAAGAACTATGCTGTTGAAAAAAAAACAATAAATTTTGGGGGTCCGCTACCCCAATTTTTTTTTCTTTTGTGACGGAAAATTTGGGTGGTGCCCCACCCCAAATTTTTTTGTTATTTTTTTCTTTTTTAGTGTGAATATCTTAATGCGGTTCACAGAATACATCTACTTACCAAGTTTCAACAGCATGGTTCTTAAGTTTCGGATAAAAGTGGCTTTATTTCGGTCAAAATTAACAAATAATAAAAAAACAGGTTGAAACATGAAGATTCGTGAAAAAAAGAGGCGCTTCATAGGTTTCGCACACAGGCGCTGTGGGGGGTCGGCGCGGCCCTGAGTACACCAGTACAGAATAAATTCATTTCCTTTTATTTTATTTCACAGGATCAACAGATGGGTTTTTAATGGATGGCGAATTAATATTTGAAGCCAAAAAGGGTGATGGAGACTACCATTCTGAAATGGATGCACACAATTTTGAAAAGTGGTTCAAATTAATACTAACAAAAATTGAAAGTGATGCTGTTATTGTTATGGATAATGCGCCATATCATTCGAGGAAAGTGGAGAAGTTGCCAACTACAGCCACACGAAAGGCAGATATTCAGGAGTGGCTTAAAACCAAAAATATTCATTTTGATGAAAAAGACTTAAGGGCCACTTTATTAGAAAAAGTTAAACATGTACGACATTTGTACCAAAAGTTTGCTGTAGATGAGATGGCTAAAGAAAAAGATATATTAGTATTGCGCCTCCCACCTTACCACTGTGAGCTCAACCCAATAGAATTAGTTTGGGCTCAAATGAAGGGGTATGTAGCCCAAAACAACAAAACTTTTAAATTAAAGGAAGTGAAGCGGTTGCTCCCTCAAGCACTAATAAATATTACTGCAGAGAAATGGCAATCTTGCATTGCTCATACAATTAAAGAAGAGGAAAGGTTTTGCCAACTTGATGGTATAATGGATAATGTTGTAGAAAGGTTCATTATTAACGTTGGTGAAACTTCATCATCATCATCATCATCAGAGGATGATGAATAACAGAATAATAAAATTCATAAATTCTCAATTTACGCTTTTGTCTCTAGAAAATGTTTTTACTGTTGGTAGTGTATTTTTTTAATCCTCTGACATTCTAAATTATTATATTTGTTTTGTGAAGTTTGTGAAAACAATAATGAACGTCATGCCATTGTGATAGTTGTTTTTTAATAAACTGATTGTTACTAAAAATTGTTTCATTTCATGTACCTATTCAAGCCTTGTGACGAGTAGATCGATAGTAAATGCTTTATTATATGCATGCCATACATTGTTACAAAAAGCTCACATTATTTATGAAAATTGTTTGAACTCAACTTGAAATAAAAGGTTTCGTACTCCTGCTTCTGCGAGCCTCTTTTTTCTAATGTTATAATAAACAGAGTATAGGTACATATAATTTTTCAAGTGGGCGAAACCGCGTGCATCAGCTAAGTAGTTATCCACATAATTGCAAATTTTAAAGAAATGCCATTTTTAAAGAAAGTTCATTTTATTGACCATCTTCCCCCATATCTCATTCAATATTGATCCAAGCGAAAAAGCGTACAGAATCTTTGTTGAAAATTTTACGTAGATAACTTATTGTTTAGGAACATTGTTTCTATGTGGAACCTTTTGCCACCACGAGTTGCTTACGAAAAACGAAAAGAGGAAGTTGACACCCTCTATACGTTAATTTAACCCCAATCCGTCCGTACTTTTGGTATGTTTAAGGCGCCTATACCTACTAGATATCAAAATTCGCTTTTACACAGATTATTTCCCCTAATTTTCCTTCTTTGGGTGGGTCGACGCTTCAGGTGTCGCCACAGTCTATCTGACTGAACAGAATTCCAGATAAATCTATGATCTATTTTAATTAAAGAAGCATATTTTAGCGTGTGGCGGTAATCGATACCAAAGAGTTTAATAACCAAAGATTGTACATGAAATCTTATGTATAAAATTCTCGTGTCACAATGTTAGTTACCTTACTCCTCCGAAACGGTTTTACCGATTTTTACCAAATTTTATATGCATATGCAGTAGGTCTGAGAATCTGCTACTATCTATTTTTCATACCCCTAAGTGATAAGGGTTGTCCACCCCTAACATTATTTATTTTTAATTTTTCGACAAAAAAAATATTTTTATTTTTCTGTAATGTGACATTAAAAAATACATACAACCCTAAATTTTTACCCTTCTATCACCAACCCTTATTTTTGAATAGTCATTTTATTAATGAACAATGTGACGCAAACGAAGTTGCGCGGGTCAGCTAGTAATACAATAAAAACTAGAACATGCGAACACTGCCATATTCCCATCAACATATAGATACTTTTCGAGTGCTTCTAGGATGTAGGATGCTGATTTTGATTATTATTCTTCATTTTAGGTTCTGGTTTTGGTCATGGGCCGTGTGCCAAAAGGCCTCACCTTATTCAAATAACTTTTCGCGATGAAGGCTCTGCCACCTAGTGGCACAAAACCGAATCTTTACGCAAAGTCGCAAACACAGTCGCAAACAATTCTTGACTGATATTGACTTATGAGCGCTTTCACATTTTT
The DNA here is from genome assembly GCA_963859965.1 of Ceramica pisi. Classification (NCBI taxonomy): domain Eukaryota; kingdom Metazoa; phylum Arthropoda; class Insecta; order Lepidoptera; family Noctuidae; genus Ceramica; species Ceramica pisi. Next base: position 6,679,165 of record OY982530.1, read on the forward strand.
TCTTGAATTTTAGCGTTTTATTCGAATTTTGATGTGTGATTTTGCTTTAGTTATTTTGCCTTAAAAAAAATAAAAATATGCCTAAGACAGTTTTGTCAAAGCGCTCTTACAAAATCGAATTGCTCAGGTTGACTAAAGTTGAATACCGCGCGTCACAAGATTATATTGATTTTCGACAATTATTTAAAAATATTTACTTTACTTTTAATTAGACCAAATTTTTTTTCAAGCAATATAGCAATGCCACCTTAATTATTAAATATTTTTTATTTGAATTTTGATTATAATTTCATAGATAAAAATTATAGTTTCGTACGGAAAATTGTCAATAACTCTCAATTTTACAGAATTATTTTTGGTGTATTATTCGTAATAAATTGATTTGAGCATTCCAAAGTAGAAGATACAGTTGTACCGTGGACATTTTTATAAATGATTAAATTATTTATATCTGCGGTGTACCTAGGTATCAAAAGATACCCTAAAGCAACGTTTTGTGAAACATCCTTTGCGGAGTCAAGGATTTTACTGATGTACGTGAACAAATTGAAATATTTATTTATAACACTCCCAAGATAAATGATCAAACTATCTTAGGCATATTTTTGTTTTTTTTTTTTAAGGCTATATCTAAAGCAAAATCACACATCAAAATTCGAATAAAACGCTAAAATTCAAGAAAAAATTTGAAAGCCCTCTTAACCGTTCAATGTAATTTTTTGCTTCTGCATCAAGAAGCAAAAAATTACAAAAAAAAAATGCATTGTTGTATTTCTGGATGCTCAAACATTTCAAAGCTAAATAAAAATAAATCAAATGGTGTAAAATTTTATAACTTTCTGATAATTAGTACTCACCATACATGGATAAGTGATAAACGACTAAAGTGGATAAATACAGTAAATAAACATGTAAACTGTTAGTCCACATATAAATCTTATTTTTTTTCCTCTTGGATACAAACAAATCTTAAACCTCAATAATTTTGTTTCAGTCGAGATCAAAGTAACTGACTCCCATCAAAACATACCTACTACAATATGCAGCGCTCACTGCACTGGTATTGGCAACGCAAAATCAGAAAATCCTTCCTACTAATATTATAAATGCGAAAGTTTGAGAGGATGGATATATGTGTGTGTGTGTATGTATGTTTGTTACTATTTCACGCAAATACTACTGAACCGATTACGATGAAATTTGGTATGAAGGTAGCTGAAGACCCAGAATAACACATAGGCTTACTTTTTATTATACTTTTTTCCCGGAGTTCCCGAGGGATCGGGATTTACACGGGAATAACGAGAATTTATACGCGGACGAAGTCGCGGGCGGCCTCTAGTAAGAATAAAAATGTACAGTGTGCAGTCAACAGCACATCAAGTTACCATAAACTCAAATTTTCTCATTCGATTTTGAACTCAACTGTAATCAATTCAAGGTTTAAAATCATTTGGAGAAATTTGACAGTTTTGTTGCCTATACGTCGGATAATATTTCTTATGATAATTTTATTATATTTTATGTACAGACGCCAGCTGCACATCAAGCTACAACAATCTGTCAAATTTCTTCAATATATTTTCAATTTTCAAACGTAAAGAATAAGGTTCAAGGTTGATTGGGAAAATTTGAGTGTCGGCTGTCAGATTTTCCCAATCAACCTTGAACCTTATTCTTTTCGTAGCTTGAATTGCTGGCGACTGTACCTAGGTCAATCATGTTTGACAATATGACGTCCTTTCGTTTCCATGTTTTATTTAAATATGGTAACTACTTACTATCCTCTTTCTTCGAGTTCAGGAAATAAATCAAATTAGGGTGGAAGCTCCAGGGTAGCCCGCGAAATTCAAATATTTTTGTGTTTTTTGCAATTTGCCGGTCAGTGTGAAGCTGTATGTTGAACAAAATACGGTTCGCGATCGTAAAGAGCATTTATCTAAAGGATTATAAGGATTTATTCTATTTTTTATAGGCAATTCACCGAAGAACAACTATTTGAAGAATAATACAGGTTCACCTCAAAGTTCGCCAAAAACGGGAGAAAACAATTCAGAAATAAATACTGCATTCAGAAATAGATCTGTGCGATTAAGAAACAGAAAAGCTTACTTGTAAGTATAGAATCTAGCACTTAATTGCGGAGTTGCGGAAACCAGCCGCCCAATTTACATACATACATACAAGTGTAGAATTATTTTGCACGTGAGTTTATGTTTGTAAACGCACCTGAGCATTTCTCAAAAAAAAAGTACTTTCTATTCAAATCTCTGTCCCATATTTTAAAATATTTTTTTATATAGATAAAATAGACCATAACCAGTTTCTATTCTTGGTAAGTTAAATAAACGTAAGTAAAAAACATTTACAAATTAGAATTATATAAATAAATTAATATAAAAATACTTTTATAATCGGTCTAATCTATTATGAAAAGTAAAGTGTCCCAATTTCATCCCTTCCCAAACATTTGATTGTATTTGAGAGGACTTGCGGGAATTTTAGAAATAACTGATATTATTTATTTAGAAATATAAGAGCATAGTTCATTTATAAATTAACATTGTGTCGTATTAGAACAAATTTATTTGATAAATAATGGTTTTATTGTATCGCGTAATTTAAAGATCCTCTCTGAAATTCATCCTTTGTGATCATATTTTTAAACATTATAGAGTACCTAATTTGGTATTTATTTATTTATTCTCAATCTTGATTTCGTAAGTCAAATCATAAACATAAAATTTTTGTTGTATGCATATACAATTTTAATAATTTATTTAACTTGATTTGTTACCTCCTTCTTTGTTACTCTTGAGTGGTAACATATAAATGGAAAAGAAGGTAACAAAATAGGAAATTGTTAGGCATAGTATTGACTATGTGATTTTTAATATAATAATTACGACGAAGTTTTTTAATCAATTTTAGTAGGTAATGTGCGAAATTGAATGGGAGCTTTGTGCATTTGTTTTCTGTCGTGGTTATATGAAGTTTTTAGGACTAAAAATAACATTAGACATTATATACTCGTACTGGCTACTACTACTCGCTCGTACTCATAACATACTTATTAGTAGGTACTCATTTCTTCATAAAGAGGACATATTATTGTAATTTTGGATGGTTGTAACGGATCTCAAAAACCGATAGATACTGGTAGATATACCGATTTAAAAAAATCTTTTTTTATTTTTTTTATACAAAACGGGGAAACTCTTGGCCCAAATCTCACCTGATGAAAAGTGATGATTAGGCCGAAGATGGAAGCGAGTTTCACCCGGAATCCTCTTACACAGAGGAACTGGATATCATACCTCTAACTGCCGGAACACAACAATGGTGTTAACATAGTTGCTATGGCGACAGACTTAGACATGATGGTGGTAGCTTGCCAGGCGGACTTAGAACAAGTCCTACCACCAACCAAACCGAGCAAAAAAATTGCCTCCGCTGGGAATCGAACCCAGGACCTCTGGGTCTGATTCAGGTGGTATAACGACTAGACCACGAAGGCAGTTAGTGTCCCGTCTGTTTAGCACCACCCGGGGACCACGTGTAGGGATTCGCTGAAGGGTATTCTCCTACGGACGCGGGTGACTCGGCCCCCAAACCAATTATTTTATTATACCAATAGAAAGCTACATTTTTCTACATTACACCAGTGTGAAGCTGTAGCGGGTCGGCTGCTACTATTTTTAATATGATTTTTTTTGCTGGTGCTCAAATTATATTAATTAAACAATGATTGGCCAGTACCAATGTGGCTGCTAATTAATCATCTTTAAAAAAATGCTTTTTATGTGTGTTCGCATGGTAAATGTAAGATAAGGTGAACGGTTATATTTTACAGCTCCGATTTAAATATGCCTCTAACCTCGGCTGAAAAAATGAGGCGGTATCGGGAAAGATTAAAAGAAAAACCTGAAAAGATGGAAGAAATAAGGAAAAAGAACCTAGAAAGAATAAAATCGAAATATGTATGTATACAAAAAAGTAAAGGATATGACTGAAAAGGAAAAAAATGTACAAAGAAAAACGTGGCGGGATGAGAAAAGGAAAACAAAGCAGAAAACGAAGAAAGACATTGATATCACGATGGAAAACGAAAATTTAGAAATTAATTTGATTCCAGACAAATTGCAAATAATCAAACGTTTAAAAGAAATCCAGAAACATATACTTGTCTACTAATTATTTATAACTTTGATATATTGCGCTTGGGTAGGTACCAAGATTCATTCCCATAATTTGGAACTTGTAAGTGTGTATGAAAAACCGTGCCGCATAAACGTTTTCAATGTTCCTAATTATCAGATCTATTAATAAGAATCGTAAAAAATGTCTCCTGACAGTGGTTTTTTATCAATATAATTAAGTTAATAATTATTGGCACTACTGTGAGGTCAAGGCTTAAAAAAAAACAATTTTGTTACCAGAATTATGTTTCTGTTACTGTTCCATAAAAGCGGGCGCATATTTCTTTTATTTTTTAATATTGTACAAGATATTAAAATGTAGTATTTTTGTGATAAAAACAAAAAATGTATATAGGTAGTTCGTTTTTGCATTTTGTATGTATTAAAAAATTTATACAACATAAAATAGACTCAATAATGTAAAGTTAATCAAGAGTTGTGGCCGAATAGTAACGTAAAGGAAACATTACCATTATTTCCTTTACGTTACTATTCGGCCACATTTAAGATTTTTGTGTTACTATAGACTGATTTTTAAAAAAACAAATTAAATTTTGTTTTATTATCCCATTTTATTATCAAATCAAACTTCTAGTAATTTAATTCAACATTAAATTTATGTAATCTAGTGAAGGTAACAAAATAAGAAATTTTCTGCACCTTTGTTTGTTTAGATTTTGCTATTTATGTGCGTTTTATATCCGAAAACAAACCTCATATTTATAATCTTTAGACCTTTACCCATAGCTTAAAATAAAGAAATCAGGTAGGTACATTTTTTTTGAGAAATGCTCAACCTACAATATTACACGATACAGGAGAAATTCGTAGTATAGACTAGTGAAAAAAAAACTGCAATTGAGACAGTCAGTGCGTTACATTACAAAGCTTGAGTTACAATTGCTTAGTAATACAGGTATTACTTTGCAGGTTAAATCGTAGATGTTCAGTGCCCCATTGCAACACAAGACCCACAAATGAAATCTCTCTACATCCTTGTCCTAATAACGCAGCGGTCAGAAATGAATGGGCCGACGCTCTACGGGTCAGCTATCAGTATGTCAAGAACATGGTGGCCTGCAGCTTACACTTTACCAAAATAGATTTTATTACATCAAGTATGTATTGGGTTTGAAATAACGACCATATGTCTAATATTTAATTTACCATGTGTGTAATCATTTGAAAGTTTATGATTGATGATTCTTTTTCCATATAGAAAATTCAGAGCGGGTACTGAAGTACAATGCAGTGCCATCCCGTAATCTACCAAATCGTAAAAAAGCGGAGCTGCCAGTCAAGCATAAACTTTTGAAGAAAGATGCGTCCGCTAAAGCTGTTGTAAAGTATGTACCATTAGTTTATGAAATAATATTATTATTAATTATGTAGAGAATCTTTTTGGACGGACTTCCTCTATGTGGTCTGTGGACGGTACTTTCAAATTCAGTTTCTTTCCTCTTGCAACACTGACAGGCCAGCATGGACCATTGTGTAGATGGTTCAAAATAAAAGACAGTACTGGTGACCAGAGACTAAATTAAACGTAGATGAGTGAGTGAGTAGATATCTCTGTCTGATGTCATTAAAATTCGAGTACATTCTTGCGAGTTCACACGCGTAATGTGAGAGAAAAATTACAATAATTCATGTCATCCGAATAAATGAAGTGATAATAACGAAAAAATACAAAGTTGCAATTCAGTTAAAATATTTTACACAATTACGAGTAGGTAATACTAATAATTCAGTCGTGAAATACCTATCTCACTTCGGAAATGTAATTTTGTCTATTCTATTCCAAGAAACGTCAAAATTGTCAATAAAAAATGACAAATCTCACGCGATCTAAATATTTTTAAATGTTTTTCTATAATTTTATATTTATATTCACGTGTTTTTGTGATGTGTTAGGCAGCAGACGATGATCGACACTGTTGTCGAAACCAAGGAGGCTACACAGGAAGAAGTGGTTCGTGAATGTCGTGCTTGTCTGAAAAAGTTGGACGATAAAAAGAGTTGTTGTAATGTTTTCCAAGCCTGGGCCCCTCCCTGGGACGGTATGGAAGCCTCCATAGCCGAGGATTTGGCTAAACTAGCTAATGTTGAGGTTAGTAACAATGAGAAACATCAACTGTAATTTCAATTAGAACAAGGTTATTTTCTTCCCCCTTTCTCTTGTGCCTTGTGTTTGGATTGTTTAAACTAATATTTGATTATTATTCTAAATCGTTGGCAAAGACTTTCATATCTTGAATTTTGTGATAAGTTTATAGTTTAAATCTCTTCAGTGATTGCTCTATATTATTATTAGCTCTACATAAATCTTACTTAAAGTTGTGCAAAAGTAAGATATAAGTAGAGTTTCGATAGTTTTACAAACAACAGTAACTGTTGTCTGTGTTTCCGAACGCTTACAACCCCAATCTCTTCAAAGTTAGAGTAAACAGGCTCCTTCTGGGTAAACTCGCTCCATCGTAGACTTTGTCTCTGTAATTTCTGACCAAGACTAAGGTCAAGAGCAAACCCATCACAAATAAAAAAAAGTAACTTTTACATCATTTATATAAATGATGTAAAAGTTACTTTTTTTTATTAATTTTTTTATTGTGATTATATGATAATCCAAACATAAATTGTTAATTTTACTCTTACTTGTCACTTCACATTCTGGGGACTTCTAAGTTGATAACTATTAAAATTTACAGATATCACCAACAGATAGACATTCAAAAGTCTTATGTGTTCCATGCTACCAAAGGTTATTGGAAGCGGCAACGTTTGCATCAAAAGTGCGGAGTTGTGACTTACTCCTCAGGATGAGGTTCACCGCTGAAATAGACATTGAAAAAGTCTGGCCTAAACCAATTCAAGTGGACAAAAACATCAATGGATCCGTGTTCAATACTTCAATGGACATAGAAATAAAACAAGAAGTGGTTTCAGATGAGGAATATCCTGTAAATGGTACTGATAACCCATATGTGGAGACTGAACTAGCCAATTTGGATATTAAAATTGAACCTGAAGAGTTAGTAGAACCTCCACCTATGAATATTACTATTAATGGTGAGTAATAAACTAAAAACAAACCGAGAACCTAAAATCATAAACATCTTTGAACTGTTTAGTAAGAAAGTAGAATCTAAAATATTCTACTTTGGTGCCATTGGAAATAGCAATAATCTACTTGACAAATGGTTGTAAGAGTTAGATATTTTTAAGAATATACATTGGCTTGCTTTGAATTTGAGTGCTAATCTTGCACAGTATATGATTTTCCTTAATTAAAAATATTTGTAGTCAATATTCACTCTTAGACCTAGTAATATAATAAATAGTAATCATCATAATAGTTATATAATCCATCATTAAACAACAAAAATACAATACAAAATGTATGAACAGTGGCAAACCTAACAAAAGTTAATTAAAAACTAAATGATAATACCTACATCACTGAATAAACATACAGTGCAGCATTTAGTGAAAAAACATAATAGTGAAATAAAGTATTATTAAAAGTGAAAAAAAGACAGATAGTAGGATGTTTGACAAAAAAAAATTGCTACCCACATTATAAAATAATAGGCTACCTGCACTAAAAAAATCTAATTATTAAGTCAGTTAGATTATCAAAAAATATTTGACCCGTGTTTTTTCTTTTGTTACGGGAACCAAAATTGACGAAGTTGCGACGCTTTTAAAATTCTCAATATGTCACACCTTCGCACAATTTTTAGTGAGTCGTGACGTCACGAGCCCCCATTCGCGAGTTTTGATGCGTTTTATCTTTGTCAATATTCATTGATTTACAAAAACAAAAAATACGTGTCCATTATTTTCAATACTCTAACTGACGGACTAAATAGTTTTGTAATTTGTGGATGGTGGAATCTAGCCCATTACATCTGATTCCAAGAAAACTTAAAAAGGGCTGTAAAAGTGCCCGTTTGTGTGGACCCTTACGAACATACTGTACAGCCAGCAGTATAATCTCAGACATGATTTAAAAATATTTATTGAATAAATGAATTGAATTGACTAAGAGATTAGGGCATGATGTCATGATTTTTGAAAAGCATGGCAAACAAATGTGATGTAAACTGTAGACTGTGTGGCTATTCTAGGTAAAATTGCATTTTATTTCATAGATAGATAGTAAACACTAGTCATATGTGTTAGGAATCCACTGATAAGCATGTCTCTGTAGTAAATTATTTTATCTTTTAAGGTACAATATCACTGAATCCATTAAACTCTGAGAACAAAGATGCCAAAAATGGATCAGAACTAAACCAGGAATCACATGTAAGTACCTTTGTTATTTTGAATAGCAAAAAGCATTCTAAAAAGATTCTATGGGTTCTTAACAAACACATCTTCCCAAATGTCTGATGGAAACGCAGTCTTACTCATTGATGTAACCTAATGAAAGCTATATTTATTTCCAGTTCTTAGAAATGGATGTGAAACAGGAGCCCACAAGTGAAGGTGAGCAGGACTTGGAACAGACTCCTGATCTGTCACTTGAGTGTTTACTGTGCACCAAGTCCTTCAACAGTGTTACTGGCCTTAAGGTATTTAATTTTTGTTACACTTGTTTTTGTTATGCCAAGCTAATTCTTCCTGCGAATTCGCTGCTGTGGCCCATGCCAATTTTTTCTGGGAAGGAAAGCGAAAAAAATAATTTGGACCAGTGCTTATAGATAGTGATTGTTACTTGCATATAGCTTCAATAAATGAATCCATACTAATATTATAACGCTGACGAGTTTGTTTGGTGGAACGCGCTAAGCTCAGGAACTACTGGTTTAAAATAAAAAAAATTGTTTAGAGTTGAGGTTGGAAGTTGTAAGCTGTTATAACATCACAATACGACCAATAGGAGCGGAGGAAATTTTGACGCAGACGAAGTGACGCGGATCAGCTAAAATATACTCATCGTAGACTTTGTCTCTGTCATTTCTGACCAAGACTAAGGTCAAGAGCAAACCCATCACAAATAAAAAAAAAATAAAAAAAATATACTATAAAATAAACTAGCACTTCGCTCGCAATTTACCGCGTTGCAATTTTCGTAAGGATCCCTAACTTTTTCTTGTAATAAATAAAACCTATGTTACTCTGGGATTTTGTAGCATTCTAATAGTGAAAGATTTTTTGAAATTGGTCCAGTAGTTTTTGAGTTTAATCGTAAAAACGAAGCAAAAAATCAAATCTTTCCTCTTTATATGTAATATTAGTTTAGAAAACTTACTGTCCTTCTGATTTTACTTCCAACCAAGACAGATACAATCGTAAATGCCATAAGTATACCGCGTGTATCTGACATCGACGCACAAACGATTTCCATGGGTCCAGGGCATGATTCTGAACACCCTAGACTTAGAATTTTTCGTCGGCTTTTTTCTCATTTTTTTATTTTTTTCAAGGGTTTTTTTTACTTTAGACTGCTCATAATCGTTATTCTGACGTAACCCAATGAGATTTTTAATAATAAAATAATTAATTAACTACTTTCACTAAAAAGAGCAATCTGAATAAAACCACAAATATATATCAGCTCAGCTGAGCTGATACCTATTTGTGGTACTCTTGAAAAAAATGAAAAAATGAGAAAAGAACCGACGAAAAATTCCAACACTGGGGTGTCCAGAATCATGCCCTGGACCCATGGAAATCGTTTGTGCGTCGATGTCAGATACGCGCGGTATAAATAATCTTTCAAAAATTAATGTATAGTCTGTAAGCAAGGCAGTGTTTGCAGTGATTTATACTTGCACATCACGATCTTCCTGATCTCATCCCATGTCACTTGGCGTCGGCGCAACACGTTTTTTTCTTCCTTTCTGTGATTTATTAAAGCTTCAGTTAATAAGTCAATAGGCTTGTCAACTGTAAAAATCTAATCAGTCCGTCAGTTAGATTATCAAAATATATTTCTTTTTTTGTTAAGTAAACCAAAATTGACGAAGATACGACTCTTAAAATTCTAAATACGTCACGCCGTGGTTTAATGTTTAGTGCGTTGTGACGTCACGAGCCCCCTCCCGAGTTTTGATGCGTTTTATCTTTGTCAATATTCATTGATTTACAAAATCAAAAAATATGTGTCCTTTATTTTTCAAAACTCTGACGGACTTAATAAATAGATTTGCAATTTATTGATGGTGGAAACTGGTTATTATAATCGACCTTATTTTAATTCAGGCGCACGTGATAGCCCAACATTCCTATAAAACCGTCAAGAGAAAGGCCGACGGCAGTGTGTCGCCGGAGAAGAAACGCTGCGATCAGCATCAGTGCAAGATTTGTAAACGAAGTGAGTTCTACTTATTATCATCAAAATAAGAAGCAAATAATTCAAATAAGACTGAGAAATAGCAATTTTTGATTGTACCTACTATTGATAATAAAAATTGGTTACCTACTTAAAAATCTGTGTCTACTCCTCAGATTTCCAAACATCAACAGACCTGATGGTCCACGAGACATGTCACAACAAGCATGCCTGCTATGGCTGTACGGAGAAGTTCGACTCGTTCGAGTTGCTCACTCGCCATCGGAAGCGGTGTAAAGCTAGCATCGGGAACTCCGTGCAGAAGCTCAAGACTTTGGAGGATGTCAAAAGGTGAGTTTATTTTTCATCTGATTCCATCGTAATGGGATAGTGCTATTTGTCCCGCATAGCTTCCTCTATCTCTCATAAGAATCATGGTTACAAGATGTTATATAGATGACCATTAGTTGTTGAATAATGATGTTTCCTTTTATATATAGAGATAGAAACTCGTAAAAAGCCCAATGAATCCTAGTATTATTGTGGTAATTGATATATATGATGTATAATGCCTTGTGGAATTCAAGATGAACAAAGTGAAATTTGTAGTTCAGTCTTTTGCTTTAATGGCATAGAAACAACAAATGTTGTTAAGAATTTTCAATAAAAATATAACTTTAATTTTTCAGACCATTACCAGAAGAACAAGTAGAATACTTATCACTGGAAATAGAAAAAATAGAATCAGAAGTTACATTTCAAGACGAAGATATTGAAATGAAAGAAGCACAACCTTTAAAAGATGAAGATGTTGAAATGAAAGATATAAGCAGTGTACAGAAAGAAGAAATTAGCAAAGACAGTCCAGTAGCAAGTGAACATGATAAGAATAAGTTAGATTGTGTTAATGAAGAAGTAGAAAGTGATAAGAACCCAGAAAGTGTTAATGAAGAAGTAGAAAGTGATAAGAACCCAGAAAGTGTTAATGAAGAAGTAGAAAGTGATAAGAACCCAGAAAGTGTTAATGAAGAAGTAGAAAGTGATAAGAACTCAGAAAGTGTTAATGAAGAAGTAGAAAGTGATAAGAACCCAGAAAGTGTTAAGGAAGTAGTAGAAAGTGATAAGAACCCAGAAAGTGTAAAAGTAGAAGTTGAAAATAATGTGAAGTCAGAAAGTAGAATGGGAGAATCTGAAAGTAATAACAAGTCAGAAAGTGTAATAGAAGATGTTGACACTGAAACACTGTTAGAAAGTATAAAAGGAATAGTAGAAGTTGAAAATGATAAGGAACTAGGAAATGTTGTTTTAGCCGTAGACAACACGGTACAAAGTTCGATAGGAGAAGTAGACAGTGACAGTAAAAAAGCAATTAAAGAAGACTTAGGAAGTGACGAAATAAATACAGAAATTAAAGAAAAAGTTATTAAAAGTGAGGATAATATAACAGAAAGTTTAAATAAAGAAATTGAAGAAGATCCTGATAGCAATATGAAACTTCATTTAGAAATACATTCAACAGAAAATGAGACTGAGCCTGCATTGTGTAATGCTGATATGCCCCTAGAATCACTTGAGAATGATGATTGTACATGATAAATGTACCCAAGCCACAAATTACAACATCGGTTATGCATAGGAAGTAATGTACCGTCATAATACACATAATAACCCGCACAAGTCGTGCGCACACTCAACATTGGTCGGTTTGACGAGCTCTGACCCTTCACATTATTGGATAGTCAGTCAATGCTCATCGACTATAGCACTTGCAAGTTTCGTTTGCCCACGGTACATCGACGAGATCACCCTGCTACTATTCATCTGTACTCACGAATCATGCCGGCTACTATGCTTGCAAAAGGATCTGTAAGTTTGAACAAATACTAGAATAAAAGAAACAAAGCTGTACATGGCGGATTTTGATATCTATCTCGATAATTCGTGTAAACGCGTTCGAAGTCGTGGGCAAAAGCTAGTACATGAATAAAATAGATTTGGGTCTGATTGTTGAACATTTCGCATTGAGCCACTAAAAACTATTGTATTTGATATAGATTCTGTAAGAACAAAATTTGATCTTTACTACTATAAATCTTAATTACAATACGAATTTGTATGCTTGACTCAGGAATGCGATTGATTGTCACATGAAATTTTATAAATTCTTTACCATATCTTAGGGTCACCGCACACGGGCCACCGGCCACAACCACAAAACGCCGCCACCGGCATATTTCCTGTAGTTTTCATACATTTTAAATGGACTCTCCGCACACGGTTGACGCTGGTGGCCGCCACACGCTACAATCGTAAATGTATGAAAACTACAGGAAATATGCCGGTGGCGGCGTTTTGTGGTTGTGGCCGGTGGCCCATGTGCGGCGACACTTAGTTAAATAGCAAAACAAACTTATTTTTAATCAGACTCGGCCTATTGTATTGTTAACATGCAGATGGTTTTGCTACTCGTAGATTGGTGGTGAAAATGAATTAAATGGGCTCGAAAATCTCTTGTATATATAGGCTTCAACACCCTAATGCGAGACGCACAGGACCGGTTGTTGGCGCAACACTTAGGGGAGGCCTATGTCCAGCAGTCAATGTCTTTCGGCTGATATGATGTTAATGACTGCTAACTTTTAAACATCTTAATATTATATTGTTTTAAACTTTCATGGTCACTAACATTAGAATAGTTAATATCGGGATTGGCTACCATGTACCTTTTTATTTGCGAGTTTCCGATATTTCGGCACTGTTGCATGCGCCATGATCACGGAGTAACACAACGCTCAGATCATTTCGACATAACGCCACTACATACCTAGATTGGTCAGGGAAGCGATTGAAATTACAAAGTACAAAAATTTCAATTGTGAGGATGGGTTTAAATTGTCAAATGTCTGGAATCCAGTGATTCGAATGTGTAAAAACCGGAGATTTCAACAAAGTGTTACTTCGCGGTCAGATACGGTTAGTGTTAGTGAGTTTGTGGACAGTGGTACCGGAGATGGTCGTAATAAAAGACTACGAAAGAGGGTAGACCGATATGTCTGCCAATAACATTTCACCCGCAAGATCTTCAGTTACTCCGTGATCATGGCGCTTGCAACAATGCCGAAATATCGGAAACTTGCAAATAAAAAGGTACATGGTAGCAATCCCGATATTAACTATTTTAATCCTAATATATTGATTCCGTTACCTTCAAGTTTAAAATTGAGTGCTATTAGTCAAAAATGTTAACATTGTTTTTACGCCTGTTTTAGCAACCAATTCAGTTGTATCATTGTTCATATCTGTTTATTCCATTTGGTATGATGTATGTAAATATTTTGTGAAACTTTTAGGTTATGATTATTGTGATGTATGAAATAATGTTTCCCTGTAAAATATATTGTTGTATTTCGCAAAAGAAACTTTCTTTTAATACTAGCTACTTTCTCTTTTACATTATTCGAACAAGATTGAATGTTCAGACCCTTTTAACTTAAGATTTTAAATTGGAACCAAAATGTTTGGAGAGCAAGATTCACATTGCTTAATTCATGTTTGATGATTCTTTCTCATCGAACATTAACGTAAGGGTCGAACTGCCATAAAGATCCAATCGATCAAACACATTAGGCCTGAAACTGCAAACGCCTGCGGGTTCTATGCAAAGTGCGCCATCGCAGGAAGGCGGTCCTCATATTAAGTTCTCTATCGACACGACGGCACAGTGCACACCGTTAAAATTGAACTATTGACAGTGTGTGTGTTGGGTGATAAGAACTTTCGATCGACATCCCCTGATGCGGCCCATCGATCGACGACTCGTCGTTTGGTGTGCGTTCGCCCAGCGGAATGTTGTTGAATTAAAAGATTTTAATTATGCAGATATTTAGTGTATGACGTCGTATAATTGTGTATGGTATAAAAAAATTTGTGCACGCAGCCATTGTGGAGAAATTCACCAAAAACTGATTCCGCTGGGCGAACGTTGTCCTGGCGGAACTTTTTTTAATCCATAGATTTTAGAAGAAAAGAGATGTGTCCAAAAATTAGTGTGTATTTGTGTGTAATTGTGTATGTATGAATAAAATTAGTGCATGCATAAACTTCGGAGAAATTCAAGTTTCCGCTACGCGAACGTTTGGCCATTACCTAGTTTTCATATAAAGCGCTTACATAGAGAGCTGTAGATTTTTACATAAGTTGTTTTGAATTTGTTTATATTTGTTTAAAAAATAGATTTAGAAAAAATCGTAGGGCTTAAAAGATAAAAATATAAACGTAAAATACGCTTATTAGGTCTTAGTTCTTAAAGTATGCACTTTGGGGTCTAGATTTTCACGTTTATACAAACCTTGTAAGTGTCTGCAACATGTTGCCAAGTATCAATGATGTTCCGTTAGTAATTAAAGAGTTATAGGACAATTTACCATGAATTGATCACTGTTTACAAAGCAGTCAAATATCACGACGTTCTAAAGGAATTGCATGGTAAAATGTATGCCAATAATTAGTGTATTCATTCAACTATTCACATGCAAAATTTCATGTCATTAAATTCAGTAATTAAAGAAAAACAATTATAATACTGACGAAGCATCGAAAACCTACATAACCCGACCAAGTTCGAATAGCTACAAAAAAGCGGCCGTGCAATATATTTAGGTAACATCCCAAAATTTACAGTATAATATCGGTATTGAATTGGTATAGGTGATAACACAATTGTTGTTTCGATATAATAATGTCATTTATTTTTGTACACCTACTTTTTAAATGTATTTGACTATGACAGAAAGTAGGTACTATTTACGTAGGTACTTTATTTAAGTATGCTTTTGAGACTTTAGATATAATCTAGATATACCTATTATTTAAGACAAATAAAATTCATACAGCTAATTTCTATTGAAGATTTCACGGATCAGGATTCTAACTATAGACCCCTTAGGGAAATTAAATAATTACCACATGTAAGTACCTACTACTGTTTAGGTAAATATTTATCATATTGTAGCTTATTACACTATTTAACCAATGGACTAGGCATGCACGAGCGTTCCCCTTTGCAACTTTAGTGGATCAAACAATCTAATAACTTAAAAAAAACTACTTCTTGAATCGATTTTTTAATTGATGTATACCGTTGTACTGGTAGTGACTTATGTATGTTGAGGTTATTTACTGTATTTGCTACTCATTTAAGAATATTTTCTTGAAAATACCTTTCTTATACCAATGTTTTAGTTTATAAGCACTTTTTTAATGTTGATCAAATCTAAACAACTGAATAGTCTAGTTATGTGATGTGATTTTAATTTTTATTGAAGCTCGAAATATTATACTTACCCTTATATTCATAATCGTTTATTAAACCTATTTTAGTTAAAACACATTTAAGTCTATTGCTGTCGTTGCAAGCGTTTGTTAACGTTATCATAATTACCTACTTACATAATTAAGTATTATATGTAATTAAAAATATTTTTGTACTCGAATATTTAAATAGAGAAGTACTTGTTAATTGAAGATTTATTTTAATCGTAGATAGTGGCGTTATTATTAAAAAAATAATTTTCATTCAAGAAATGCAATTGTTTTATTTTTTCCTAACGCTTGTGTACGTAACTGTACCATATTAATAAATACTATATTGCAAGGTTAAGAACGTTTCTAAGATATATGGCACGGCCGCTTTTTTGTAGCCATCCGAACTTGGTCGGGTTATGTAGGTTTTCGATGCTTCGTCAGTATTATAAATGTTTTTCTTTAATTACTGAATTTAATGACATGAAATTTTGCATGTGAATAGTTGAATGAATACACTAATTATTGGCATACATTTTACCATGCAATTCCTTTAGAACGTCGTGATATTTGACTGCTTTGTAAACAGTGATCAATTCATGGTAAATTGTCCTATAACTCTTTAATTACTAACGGAACATCATTGATACTTGGTAACATGTTGCAGACACTTACAAGGTTTGTATAAACGTGAAAATCTAGACCCCAAAGTGCATACTTTAAGAACTAAGACCTAATAAGCGTATTTTACGTTTATATTTTTATCTTTTAAGCCCTACGATTTTTTCTAAATCTATTTTTTAAACAAATATAAACAAATTCAAAACAACTTATGTAAAAATCTACAGCTCTCTATGTAAGCGCTTTATATGAAAACTAGGTAATGGCCAAACGTTCGCGTAGCGGAAACTGGAATTTCTCCGAAGTTTATGCATGCACTAATTTTATTCATACATACACAATTACACACAAATACACACTAATTTTTGGACACATCTCTTTTCTTCTAAAATCTATGGATTAAAAAAAGTTCCGCCAGGACAACGTTCGCCCAGCGGAATCAGTTTTTGGTGAATTTCTCCACAATGGCTGCGTGCACAAATTTTTTTATACCATACACAATTATACGACGTCATACACTAAATATCTGCATAATTAAAATCTTTTAATTCAACAACATTCCGCTGGGCGAACGCACACCGTCGTTTGTTGTAGAACAGCCTAAGGGCCGAGTCACACCGGAATGGCAGCGGCCGGCAACGACGCGGCGAGCACTTTCAGTGTGAAATAATTCTAAACTTCAACTACATACTTAAAAGACGAGTATCGCTTGAAAAGGTCGCGAGGCCGCCCGCGGTGACGCGAGCGGCCGCGCGCCTTGTTGGTTTTTCCGCCCGTGGCTGCCAGCGGCGACGCGAGGCCGCTCGCGGCACCGCGGGCGGCTACATAAGTCATGGACCCAGATTTCCCTTTTTCTTTTTTTCCTTTGTTTGTTTCGTTCTTCTTCTTGCGCAATAAGTGCTATAATAACCAATTCCATCATGTTCACTCCAAACAGTCGAGTTAACTTGCCGAATGTAGAAACTAAACTAGTCAAGAAGATACCAGGCGCGCGGGGTCTGGAGGTAGCGCGAGGCCGCCAACGGCTGCCAGCGGCGACGCTGGCAGCCGCTGCCATTTCGGTGTGACTCGGCCCTTAAGCTGCTGTCCTAAGGTCCGTTTGAAGACAGGCTGCGACAGGCGCCATCGCGCCGCGCCTTTCAGCTTACCGGCTCGATGGATCGGACAGTCTACGCCAGGCCACAACGGGCTTCATCGGATGCGCCGTTTACCACGGCCTGTCGGCCTGGCCTGCGAAAAATCTGGCCTTGGGACCGCAGCTTAATAAAGTAGTCGATTTCTTGGATGTTGTATAAATAAACAGGTATGAATAGGTATTTTAATAATTTATAATTATATAATTCATGTTTCAACAGTTGTGCACCACGATTAAGTTGGTAATGACAAAATACAGTGCCGTATCCACAACGTAAGGTGTTAATCACATAGAGAATTTTACAAACATTTACATACGCAGTTTACAATACAATATCATATTTCTAATAAATTTATTAAACGACCGTTTATCAATAGTAATGTTCAATAATTTCATATTGTTTTATTTACTTGACAATTAACTGCACCTAACAGTAAAGAAACGTAATACAAATAGTTCTGTAAAGATGTCTTCGTCACTTATTTAACCATCTTGTCCCGACTTTAATAATTGCAAAATCAAAGGACTTAATAAGCCAGGAACACACTTGGCAGTCACTGGTCACTAAAGTGTGACCACGCGAATTAAATATTTCGGATGACGATGGAGTGTTTCCAGAGCGTGTAAAAATCTGTCCCTGGCTGTAAAGTGAATCTCGAAAAACTTAATTCAACAATACTGCAAATTAAGTCGCAATAAAAAATACATAATTTTTTTATTCACAGCCGTTCACATCCAGATTATAACGTGCAGTAAAATCTAAATACAAAAAAAAAATGCTAAAGATTTATTGGAATTTAATTCCTGTTTAGCTCGTTGAGGATTCGGAGAATGTATAAGAACAGGTTGATGATATCAAGGTATAGGTTGATGGTGGCCAGGATATACTCCTCAGGGGATAGTGTGGTCATCATCATTTGTGTGTCGAATATTAGGAAGAGACTGAATAGGATGGCGCCTACAAAGGACAGTGCAAACTCGAACGCGGAGCTCTGGATGAAGAGTTGAAGTAGACCGCCTACGATGAGCACGCTGAGGCCAGCAAACAGACTGAAACAGGTTTTTGAAGAAGTTAGTTTTTGTGTCTGCTGACAATCCGTTGTAAAATCTCGTTGTATTCGGGAGGAGGCGGGGAGGGAAAGCCTATTGAGTAGGTATGTAATTATTAATTAACATTAGAGTGCCAATTGCGAGCACCAAGCGATTTCTCACATATCTCGGTTGTCCGCAATGTAATGCAATTTGCTTGTGGGCTTTTCACCAAATCGCATTGTTTTGAGTTCTTAGTACCTATAGATTGGTTTTTTGGTACAGCTTTATCACCTCTTGAAAATTCTTATTTAATTTCCAAGTAATGTTTTTAAAACTCACCCATATCCAATAAAAGAGAAGTCAGTCTTGGTGTTAAGCGTGAAGACCGTCAGCGAGAAGACTACAGCGAAAGTGAGTGTCAACGCTTGCAGGACCACGGCGGTGTTGTAGTACGACACCACCACACCCACCGAGTAAGCTTGCACCACCGTCTGAAATAATAGCACCCTCATTGTACACACACAGTCCTACTAATCCTACTATAATAATTTTATAAATGCGAAAGTTTGTGAGAATGGAGGTTTGTTACTCTTTCACATCAGAATGTCTGAAAGGATCTTCATGATATTTGGCACAGAGACGATTATTTATAGTCTGGAATAGCACTAACAATAATTATGAAAAAATTAAATACTAACTAACTCGCACAGCCTTTTCATTTGATATGTCACATACACGATACAGTTTGAAAACTTTTTTTTTTTTAGTTTTCAAGTTTGACCCCCATATTCAAAATGTATTTATTTACATAACGCGTGTTTGGGTCACAGAAGTCTATTTGTATATCGAATTTGAAACAGAATCGGTCCAGCAGATCCGGAGATAACTGGCTGTGACAGACGGACAGACAGAAATCCGAGTGATCCTATAAGGATTGATTCCGTGTTTCATTGATGTTCGGAACCCTAAAAATCAGCCAGTTTATGTTGCTGGAATAAGCCTTCAGAGATTTTGTACTTACAAAAGCAGCTAGCAGGTACAGGTTGGCGGGAGAGTCCTTCCTCTTGGCGATGAGTGCGAACAGCACGATCATGCTGAGTATAAATGCTATTATCACCATCCAGTCACTGTAAAAGAAATAGCATGAATTAACCAATCAATAGGCTTGTTTACTGAAAAAATCTAATTAGTCCGTCAGTTAGATTGTCAAAAAATATTTGACCCGTATTTTTTCTTTTGTTACGGGAACCAACATTGACGAAGTTACGACACTTTTAAAATTCTCAATATGTCACGCCGTGGCATAACTTTTAGCGGGTAGTGACGTCACGAGCCCCCACTCCCGTGTTTTGATGCGTTTTATCTTTGTCAATATTCATTGATTTACAAAAACAAAAAATAATTGTCCATTATTTTTCAATACTCTAACTGACGGACTAAATAGTTTTGCAATTTGTGGATGATGGAAACTAGCCTATTCCGAAAGCTTTTTCCCAACTACGGGTTTGTTATCCCGTCACCTGGATGGAGCTGAGTATCAGTATTTTCCATGGAGGGGCTGCTTATCTGTCCTCCTCAACCCATTAAATCGGTAACACGAAAACTTTATTAGGGTTTCGTGCCCAAAGGTTTCGTCTGTCTGTCCGTAACAAGTTCACAGATGTATTTCTGTTGCCGCAATAACAACAAATACTAAAACACAGAATTGAAGAAATATTGAAGGTCCCATACAACAAACGTGATTTTTTGCCCGATATTGATAACGGCAACAGGAAGACGCTTGAAATATCACAGAATATGAAATATCACAGAATATTTAGTTAAATATTCACTCTAAAAATAAATTATTGAATTAATCCCCTCAATAAACGTGATTTTTTTGCCGTTTTTATAGATAATGGTGCGGAACCCTTCGTTCGCGAGTCCGACTCGCACTTGACCGGTTTTTTTTTAAACTTCGCGCCCCTCAAGGAATTTCTCCTGTACCGTGGGTGCGTTCGCAAACATACTAACTCATATACACAAACAGCTCGATCTGGAACAATTATCTGTAGGCCATTCAAATATTAGTTTCGTGCGGGAATCGAACCCGCGACACGCAGTGCAGCTATCAATCGCTCAACCACTGCGCCAACCGTGCCGTCCAAAACTTTAGCCCGACCTTCAAGTAACATCCGGGACCAAGGGGAGTCTCAGTTTCTAATAATGGTTTCTAATCCATCCGTGGATGTGGGTCTACCTCAGGAAGAGTGGCTTGTCCAACGAAGATCGATTGCCACTGCGGTTATTTATCTGGCCACGAGTACACTAATAGTTATTATAAGTGTACTCGTAGTTACTAATACTAATAGTTATTAGTTATTATTACACTAATAGTAGGCGGGCACGCCCTTGGTGTCTGGAGGCTTATGCTTGAGTTGTTTGATTACGATGCCATGGAGGAGTGTGCTAGCTTACAAGTGTCGAATGAGTTTAGTTTTTTAGGTTGTATGTGTTACCCGTGTATTATTATTTTTGGTTGTAATAATACTTTGCATAAGTTTAGTTTAGTTCTTCTAACGCAACAGACAGATGTGTTGCTGGGGAGTTTGTTGGCCACTTCTTCTTCCCAGCTAAAACACTAGGAAGTGGTGAAGGGCGGGCGTTTTTGGGGGACTGTCTTCTTGTAAACGTTAACGTTCAAAAAGTGCTGGCACTCAGCCTAATTTGAATAAATGACTTTTGATTTTGATTTTATTTAGTCATGAATGAATAATCATCTTAAATCCACTCTTATCAATCTTAAATTCAATCATTACGTCGCTAAAAGTTGGTTTGAGCATGTTGTCATCTATACATATGAACCACCACCAAAAAAATGATTTCTTTCTTTAAAACCGTAGACTTGCCGTATCTCAATAACTACATTTTAGCACACATGGTATCAGTGTTGCTATATATATTAATTTTTAAACTATTTCAATGCAATTGGCAGATGAATCCAAAGAGTATAGTAATATATATTATATGGAAGATGAATCATTAATTGTCACTGTAGCCATTTAGTTCCGTGGAATGTTACACCCATTGTGATTGAGTATCTATTATTATTTTTTATTGTAAACAGTATTTATTATTGTAAACAATTCTTTTATTTAGTGTTGGATAGCCCATTTATCGAACAAGGCTATAAAACATCACGCTACGACCAATGAGAGCGGAGCATTAATAAAAAATGTTAGTAGACGTAGTAGCGCGGGTCAGCGTAATCCAATATTACAACTGTCTCTAGAACGAGGAAAATATTTGTGGGAAGTACTCAAATGGCCTTTCAAGTGAATGGAAATGAGGAAAATTGCAAATTATGTATTACTAGCAACTCAACCTGTCTTCTCACAGGTACAAAACTATATGTATAAAAACTTTCCTCATTTATCGTTCTTACGAAATCCAAGACTATCTACAAATGCAAACAGTAAACTCTACAAAAGACAACACAATTTAAGGCACGCCTAGCCTCGCATCCAAACCCGCTATTTAAACCCGACAGCGGTGGTAAAAAGGCTGAAGAGGAATCGCCTTCTACAAGTGGGAGGCTGCTCCACCACAACGCCATTCATCATGGAACGACTTTGCTCCGACGACCGATTGCAAATGGAATTATATGGAAATAAAAAAATATAGTTCTTTCTATTATTGAAAACCATATCAAAATACGTAAGCAGAGAAACAGAAACAAGCAGACAGCGATTTTGTTTTATACATGTTCAAGTTAATTTTATGTAGTTTTCATATTATTTTTTTCCCACTGGTTGGTTTTCCATATTTCACCGAAAATTGGCAAACACCGTTAGATTGTAAAATGTCGCGTGATTTTATAACCTATTTTTTCTAAATAAGACACAGATTTATTGGAAACTATTGAATTTGGATGGGATATATATCGAGAAATTATAATCTAATCAAGATTTATTACAATCTTACGGAGTCTGTAATTTTCCAGTGACATAATTATATTCTATTCATCCGTAATAGGTCTAACCTATGGACAAGTTCAATTCATAGGGAATTAAACTTGTTCATAGGTTGAAATAATGATGAGTGTAAAACATGCTTACTTCTGATGTATGAAGAGCTTGACAGGCTCAACAAGATGGAATGTGGCAGCAATTGCAACCGTAGCCAGGAGCTGCACTGAGAGAAGACCATAGACTTTGCGCACGAACCCCAGACGGATCTCTTTGTCTGCATTGGCCACATTGTTGCGGTAGGCGAAATCATCCTGTAAAATAAATGATTTTGTAATCATTATTTTTCAAAACAATTAGGTAGTTTACAACTTGTCAAAGGATTTTTACACACCCGTTTCACATCAAATGTGAGACGGTCAATGATATATAAAACTATAGATACGTTGTCCGCACTCTAAAATGACAACATGAAATGAAGCCAATTGGCCACATCGCTCTTAGTTACGCACCAACCTGTCGCGCGACACTACGTTTGTTTTGATGTCAATGTGACTATTACTTATCCTGTGACGTAACTGAAGATGTATATTTATCTGCCTCTAGCAACAGGCATCCCGCCGTACGGTGACATATTTTCATTTGGTTTATGACGTGTCTATATATAATACGTAATTGGAGACGGTGAACTTGTCTGAAAACATTGCTACTTGTTGGAGTGTTCCGATTGTTCTTACACCGGCACCAGTGAGAACTTAATTAATGCCGCTGTGTTTTTTTTTACTATTGATAGGCACATGTTTGTCACACAAAGACTCCCAGGTTGTGGCTATAAGGAAACAGAGTCTAGCAGGGAATTCCACTCCCTAGCTGTATGCACAATGAATGTATTCCCAAAACGTTTTGTGCATGTGGGTGGGATGTCTACCATGTACAGGTGGTGCATCGTCGTACGTCTTGTGCTCCGATGATGGACCAGGCTTGGCGAGATTAAACTATGCGACTCCGTTGCACACTCCCCAAAGTGCAACTGTTAGAAACCTGATAGGCCAGTAACTCTGTGTCGATGCTCCAGACTTTGCCGCTCCAATTGGACGAGCCTATCATTGCTGATTATCCTCTTGTTGCTTCAAACATGACCATCTAATAGGCACAAACTGTAGGGTCACCATCAACTCGTAAAGAAAGTAAACGATTGCTGAGCAATTATATACTCATAAGAAATGTGAAAGTTAGCTAATGTTAGTTATCTAATCATGCATGAATATGGATTAGCAGTAAAACAGGATGTGACGGACTGTCACAGATAAATATTCAATACAGTTTATTGTTTTTTTCATACAGTTAATATTTTCCATTTATCAACCTACATATTATTTCAAATTATAAAAAATAAAACATTTAAATAATTTATAAATCTATTACAGTTTTTCCCAGTTTTTTATGTATAAATCTCCTCTATGCATTGTCATAAATCTATTAACCGCTCAGCACCCGTGGGCACACCCGCGTGCCATGAACTGTTTCATTCGTTAATACCCTACGCGACGTCACCGTTACGTTGAAACTTTTTTGTTGTGATTTTTTATTCTTTGTAATGTTGGTATAATATTTTAATTTCTGTTTTAGTGGGTGTGCCATAGGGTATTAACGGTTGAAACAGTTCAAAATACGGCTATTAGCGGCGTGTGCGAACAGGTACAACAGCAATAAATTGTCTTATGTGAGATAGAAAAAGATTTTAGTCTTTGGATCAAAGAAGAATATGAACAACTTTTGGAACATTTTATAAAAAGATAAGTTAATTCATGCTGCTTTACTATTTAGGGTGAAGTTTAAAAAAGTGATTTTGGAATAAGCAATTAATTAAACAAGATTTATCTAATATCAGGCAAGAGTGAGTTAGACTTGCGCATTGAGTTTTGCCTTAAACATACTAAATTTAGTTTAAAATAAAACAAGAGCGGTGTTTTTTATCTTTACTCGCTTGTTTAGCATTTGAGGTCAAGTAAGATAGTGGATTTTAAGATGATCCAACAGTTTTTTTTGTCCAGGGAAGTCCCCATTTGTCTTATTTACCTAAAGATGAATATCCAGTAAAATACCAAATTTTACACAAGGAAAGAGCTGTGCAGATTTAGATTAATCATA
Organism: Ceramica pisi; assembly: GCA_963859965.1. Lineage (NCBI taxonomy): Eukaryota > Metazoa > Arthropoda > Insecta > Lepidoptera > Noctuidae > Ceramica > Ceramica pisi. Next base: position 6,703,834 of record OY982530.1, read on the forward strand.
TTGAGTTTGTTGGGAGACAAAAATAATGACTGTAAAATAAGTGCAGAGTAAACAGTTGTAAATTTGTACAATGTAAACAGCTGCTGATTATACAAAATGGAGGTTCATTTCAACATTACCAAATGTATTGAATGCTAGAGTTGGAGATTTGTTCATGAATCTGTTGTCTTTTTATCAAGTAGCCATTTCAGTACAATAAACTGATATCAACCAAAAATAAATGCGAATTACAGGAAAACACAAATTTTGTAAAATGAGGCTTTATCTTATCAACGGCCTTAACATTGTACATAATCAAGTGGGAAATGGAACAATAAGAGATTATTTACGCCACCATAGAAAAATAAAACTTGTTTATGCTTCAAAATGAATAGGAAATTAGCACATGAATACAAACTAGACGGAGACATGTTTGTATAAGCGAGTTTAATATTTTAAGCACAATATGTTGAAGGACAAACATTGAGGACAACATTCACTATTCTTCATAAAATAACCAAAATCGTCATCTTACCTGGATAGATTCCTTTCCTCCTAGCTCACAATCTTCCTGGGCGTACATTAGAGGTATTGAAGCCATTTTTGATGGTTTTCACCGTATTTTGTATTTAAATGGAGTTCAAACAACTGTTTAGCACAACACAAATTATTGTGGTTTTCCCTTTTACGTGTGGTGTCGCAATGACGTTTTTGACGTTACTCAGCTGTCATCTAGGAGTGAGGCGTATTTATCGAAACAGTTAAAAAAAACAGGTATTTCAAAGTAACAACATGAAACTGGTATCTCAGAACCGAAATAACAGCTCCTACCTATTTCCTCCTGCCTGTTCCTCAAACAACCGTAGTAGCCGTAACTCGACATACAAAACGAAACGGAACAGCTATGTGAAACAGTTTCAAATGGAACATGCTCCATTCTCTTCTGACTTATTATAATAGACAGAGACAACATCTGTTCTTTGGAACAAGCTCTTTGCTCCTCTGGTTCATTGTAATAGAAAGAGATAGAACCTGTTCCCTGCCTGTCACTGTTTCTGACCTTTTCAGTAGCAGGATTATCTATGGTAGCAGGTACTGTTTCTGTATCTGTTGCAATCAATGAGTCTTTAGTTCCAGTGGTACAGGCGGTTTTTTTGGAACAGGTTTTTGGAACTGTTTTCTTCTTGGAACTGAAACTGGTTTCTAATTTTATCTGTTCCAACCAACCCACTCCTACTGTCATCATGTCATGTCAGGTGATTGATTTTAGTTTATATGGTCTAAATACTAGCCTTTTCAGTACCTACTTTTCACATTTTAGAAGAAGTTCAGCACAACCCAAAACTCAAGACACAGCAATAAATCTTCAGCAAGTTACTTACATTCACAAATTGATCTGTCAACGCTCGTAAGATCTTGAGCCTAATAGGCTGAAGATCTTGCGAGCGTCTTGATCTAAAAGTCTTACTATAGTTCTTTTAATTCTACTAAATATTGATTACATTATAATTTCTCGATATTATGAAAAAATCGTTTTGTTTAAAATATATCCCATCCAAATACAATAGTTACCAATACATTGACAACACGGTTGGCGCAGTGGTTGAGCGATTGACTGCTGCGCAGCATGTCGCGGGTTGGATTCCCGCACGGAACAAATATTTGTACGACCTACAAGTATTTGTTCCGAGTCTGGGTGTTTTTCTATCTATAATATGTATGCATTTACACAAAAAAAATGTATTTAAGACGTAGTTTATCAGCCATCTCGTTACCATAGCCATAACACAAGCATTGGTTGCTTAGCTTGGGACTATATGGCGTTGTGTGAAATGTCCAATGATATTATTATTTAAGGTAAACGTGCAGTTTTCTTAGCTCTAGGCTAGTTTTAAGATACATTAACGGGCCAGGCCAAGTCAATGTAGCGTGGATGTGGAGTGAGTGTTGTGAGGAGAAATTTAATTTTCTTCGATTTGCATGAACTTTCTGACTATTCTGAAGTTGTTTAAGATTGCGGAACCTCTGGGTACTGTCTGGAAAAAAGTTAATGCAATTGCTGTCTGTAGGTGGTCATGTCTGTCTCTAATTTAGTGATATAAAAGTAAGTTCGCATGATAAATATGTTTACTTCTTTGCTCCATCTCATGCGAGCTCTTGCTTTTTCAGCCTTGGTGGACGTGGGCAAGAAGGAATTAACCTCCCACGCAACATTCAAGGTCGGAGTGGGTGGAACAATATTTAAACTTAAAATGGGAGGTGATGTTGGTATGGAAGGTGACGATGGTATAGCTGGCGATGATGACCTAGAAGGTGTGTAAGATACAGTGCTTGGGCTAAACGGTTCTACAGGGGTGTTTGTCCTGTCCGTAAGTGTGTCACTATCGTCAATAATTTCGGCTGTAGTATCTTTGTCGGTGGGAGCCCGCCTGCTCAACTCCTCACCGCTGACGGTTCGCATGCTGAGATACCCAGCGTCAGCACCAGGTGTGCCCCGGCGATCGCCCCCGCGCAGCGGTCCTAAGCGTTTTCTTTTTGAACGAGTCTCCATTTTTAATGGGTTATTACATCCGTGTCTTATTATTTACAATCTTACGGTATTTGCCATTTTCCTGTTACATATATAAATGCCCTAATCTCGACAGCCTAAATGGCTAAGCCCAAAGAGAAATAATTATTTGTCTCATTAATAAAGGATGACATTACGATGTTTACTATTTTCTACCTGAGTTCCATCCTCTTCTCAACATGATCTATCATCAAAAATAAACAAACAGTAGATAAACTAGCACAAACATAACTCGAATATCCAAGATTATTGCTCTAACATTATAAAAGCTACAAGTAACCGAGGCAGCAGTAAATGAGCAATAAAACGGAATTGAGTTAACTGCGGGGCGACAGTCGAAGTCAGCTGGCTCCGCGGGACTAAATCAAGTTTCAGCGGAGAAACTTATTTATCTGAGCCAATGGAATCACTACGGATGAACTTCTCCGGAGAAAGCTATTTGGTTTTCTAATAGAATCTATCTGTGCCTGTTATTATCAAATGATGCTATGACAGGGTCGATAAGTGAAATGGTTTAGTTATTACCTTGGCACGGTATTGTGTTTTGGGCTGTTAGGTTCGATTCTGGCCAAATTTCGCCTCGAGGATGTTGTTGCCTAGAGTACCAATAAGCATAGGTACGTGTACCTACGTTAAAAAAGAGGAATAACTTGCTTTTGTACGTATCTTATGCATCCCTTTTCTGTAAAGTTTAGGTATAGGCAGCACTATCGAGTATCGTTCGATTGAACGTATTCGAAATCCGAATTTATTTAGGGCAAGAGCAGCAATCTATCTTCGACCACATTATCGCTAACCATCAGGTGAGATAGAGAGTGGTCAAACGTGTGCCTATCAAAAGTTCATTCTTTCGACTTCCATACTTTTTCAGTTATCGTAATATTTCATGCAGTCTACCCATCGTTCCTTTAGTTTTCCCCTTTTCTGATTAGGTGGGTTTGTTGAAATTATTTACCCAAACCAGTTAAAGATTTGACGAAAAAGATCAGTCTTGCAGTACACAGCTATCGATTCACTTGGCCGGCCATTATTTTTAGTGGTAGTAAAAGTTTACTGTCATCGGCAGCGCGGGAAAGGTCGAGCGGTAATTACCGCTTTTATAGTAACTGCCTCCCGGTGCATTAGCGGTTCTTAGGGTTGCCAGCTTAGGTGGATTTCGAGATTATTAGATATTACCTCTGTGTGTGTTTACGTTAGTTTTTTTCTACATAGATAAATGGATGAGTGCTGTGTGTCTATGTTTATCTTGCAGGTTTTGCCTTTAGCTCAGCAGTATCAAAGATCGAATTAGGTTAGCCACCAGTAACTTGGAGAATAGAAGCTTACCTACTATATGGAGAGTAGAGTCTTAGTTTCATAGTATAGTAGGTAAATAGTCTTCTAGTTACAGGAAGGCAAAAGTTGTGAGTGCTTTTATAGAATACAAGCTGATGCCCGCAGCTTCGCCTGCTTAGAAAGAACCACTCTATCCATTGGTGAAAACAGCATGAACATCGGTGCAGTATTTTTTGAGTTTATCGCGAATAGGCAGACAGACGCGGCGGAGGACTTTGTTTTATAATAAGTAACGAAGAAATAACTAGGTATTTCGATTAGGCGAAGTATCTTTTAGTAGCAAACCAGCGTAGGTAGATATTTGTGCCCAGTGGGGGCAAAAGCTCGCCATTAAGTATTTAATGGGCCTTAAACAAAAAAGGCAAAATATTAATACTAGCTTTGACCCGCGCAACTTCGTCTGTGTCACTTTTTTCATTACGGCTCCGCTTCTATTTGTCATAGCGTGATGATATATAGCCTATAGCCTTCCTCGATAAATGGGCTATCTAACACTGAAACAATTTTTCAAATCGGACCAGTAGTTCCTGAGATTAGCGCGTTCAACCAAACAAACAAACAAACTCTTCTGCTTTATAATATTAGTATAGATAATAACTTAAAGTACATCATTCGTGATAATCTTTATGGGTTATAGAACCAGAGACCAGAGCAGCACTGATTGTGCAACAGTCGGAATTTCATCGGGCCGTATCCATCTGAATAGACAAAACTTGTTGGCTAAGAATCTAAGATGAACAACGCATAGACGAACAATTTAGATGCTTCTTAGCACTATAGGTTGCTATTGCTATAAACTCTTTCGTTAAAGTAGATTTTCATCGTATTTTAATATATCTAGCTATAGGTTGAGGTGCGCACCTTTTATCTTAGTAAAGATAAGGGTTTATTTGGTTTAATAAACTATTTTTTTCTTAAGTACTTTTTCGATAAGCAAAACTATGTACAGTGGATTATTTTGATAGATAGACACCCATTGTTTAACATAGCCTACTCATCAATACTTATACATAATATATATATACTAAAAAAGAAAAAAATAATACTGGGAACAGACTGAGTGACTGCTAGATCCACACAGCCGAGAACACACAGCTGAAACTTATGGTCGTAGAAAGCTGGAATTTTATATGTAGGTAAGGAAAGAGAGGATTTCCTGAACTTCCTAATGCGCATACGAAGTCACGGGCAAAAGCAAGTTAGCAATAATAGTCTATCTTTAAGCAAAACATTGCACTGTTAGGCACTCGTATCAAGCGATTTCCTATGTCTCAACAGTTCACAAAAAAAAAAAACAAAAGCTAATAAGCACACAAACTGCAAGCCAACTGCATAAAATACCTAGATTTGTTAACAAACCGCGTCGTACCCTAGATTCGCCGGGTTCCAAGAAATGAATATTATTGTCCGACATTAAAGTGGACCACGGCCTCACACAGGTGGACTTCCGTAAATCCTACGCTCGACAAATTGGACACTATGCCAGCACCCCAAGTCATAAACGACGAGGTACCTAATCGTTTTTAATCTATGGTATTTTGTATGGGAACTTGTGGCGGAAATACAGTATTATGTTGAGGCCAAAATTGTGTTGCTGACCGTTTTGGTGTAAACACTAATGTTAGATATAAAGGGAATTTTTATATTTTGAACATTTTTACTGTGAGACTGCTTTATTTGCTTAATTTACCTATATTAGCCATGAGCGTTTCGTACTTTTATAGCAATGATTGCTGTGAAGTTCGTTTTCCTTGCGCAGTAGGTACCTCACCCCTCACCTCCGCTGTCACATGAATTTATCTGTATATACTGTGCAGCAACTATATCGGAGTGATCTCAGCCGCCATAAGGTTTGATTTTACCCATTCATGTCGTTTCGTACATATCTAAATTTGCTTCGGCATTTTTTTTTATGTTTGCCCCACACTGGGAAATTCTCCTGTATCGTGGGTGCGTTTACAAACATACAAAGTCACATATATAAACAGCCAGACCCGGAACAACTATCTGTAGGCCATACAAATATTTGTTCCGTGCGGGAATCGAACCCACGACACGCGACGCAGCAGCCGTACGCTCAACCACTGCGCCAACCGTGCCGTCAAAGTTAAGTTACTTACCTACCTAACTAAAAATTATCACTCGTCGTTTTCCGGGGAAATAAGGTACTAATGGTAGTTTTATGGAGTTCTTGGTATGGTCACATTTTTCCCTGATCAAAGACAATAGATACAACCAACCAATTCAAAATTTTAAAACATGAATTTATTTCTAATCGTCTTTTATTTCCTAATTAACATACATGAGAACCTTGTAATATCTCTCCGCTTTTTCCTTAAGACGTCGGCACCGCGGTAAGGCACCTTGGGGCCCATTCTCGGGGACTTGCTTTCAAGAAATTTAATTAGAATTCTCACGAAAATTTCTCCCATAAAGATCTTCAAGATAAAAGACGGTATAGGCAGAGGGGTACGTATTATTAAAAACTGTCTTGTCTGTATACATTTAGGTAGAGATTTTGAATTTTTCGACTGATTTCAGGAATAAAAGAGCGAAAATCTAGCTACATCATTTGTCTCGGTATCCTACGAACCCTGCGATTAGGTAATTTATATACTCGTATGTCAACGGAAAGAACGCCCTAAGAATGTAAAATATCGAGTGAAATTGTATCTAAACTTTTTTTTCTAAATAAGACTCGGATAGATTGGAAACTATTGAATTTGGACGGAATTTATAAAATAACAAAACGATTTTTTTAATAATATATCGAGAAAATATAATTTTATCAATATTCAATTTTATTTTAACTTACGGAGTCATTTTGCTATTTTTCGTTGACATAGATATACGTATACCTATTGATAAGTTATAAGTAGGGAAGAGGAAGTTATGTTTTTCTTCTCCGCTGTATTTTTTCTGATTAATTTCGTTGCGGGATTCAAGACAGCAGAATCGTTTCTCTGGGACTCGTCGAGCTTCGTTGACTGTCGATTCTGGCTCTCAGGAGTTGCAGTGGTAGAGAATTGCGTGTCGGGCTTGCTCCAAGAATGTTCAGTAAGCTGTTAGAAAAGTTAAACCAGCACGTATTTCTAAAGAGAATTTTCCTGTGACCAGTGCTGGCGGGTGTTCTCCCAGTAGATCTGGAGGTGCAGCGGCGTGCTGCAATGTACTACTATGCTAGAAAGATCACGGACCCAGAGTTTTTACCGCAGCGCGACCGTGCTAAAATCTCTAGATTACTAAAACCCCAGACTGACGTCTGGGAGGAACTTTTAACAGAATGGCAATGTAGGTGGGAAAATTCCATCAAAGGCCGACCTTCACCAGTTTTTTCCATCCGTTCGTGAGCGACTGGATAGGACATGGCTGGAGGTAGATCACTGTGTTGCCCAATTTCTCACAGGTCATGGCAACTTTAAGAGTAAATTATTTTCCTTTAGGCTTGTGGCTTCACCTTTATGTCAATGTTCTACAGCTGAACTTGAATACGAACAATCTGCACATCACGTCTTATGGGAGTGTATTCTTTGGCAGACTGAACGTAATATTATGTTAAATAGTATTCAGGTTACATCTGGGGTAGTTTACTATACGGACCTTGTAGAAACCAGAACAAATTTCCGTGCGTTCAGGCGATTTTGCCATACCTATTACTGGAATCAAAAGTAGCTCACAATTTAGGACCCATTAATTTCAGTTTTAATTTATAATCCGTGGTGCTTGGCAACTGGGCTTAACCCAGTTGTATTATGTTCCTTGGTGCCTATTGGCCTAACTCAAATCTGTCTCCTGCTTGATAAGGAGGGAAGTGGAAATTATATTTTTTTTTTTTCCTAGTCCTCCGCTGTACTTTCTGATTAATTTCGAAGCGGGATCCAAGACAGTTGAATCGTTTCTCCGGGACTCGTCGGGCTTCATTAGCTTGGCGTTTTTCTGGTGGTCGCCACTGTTGATTCTGGCTTTCAGGAGTTGCAGTGGTTGGGAATGTGTGGCTTGTCCCAAAAAAAAAAAAATAACGAGAATTTTCACTTAGTTGTGAATGATAGCATATTAATATGTAGTTAACAGGAAGAATGGAAAAAAGACGTGATGTGCAGACTAAAAGTGCCGAGCATGGGAGATGAATAAGTAAAACTCTACCACTATACTACCCTTAAGTAGCAAAGTAGGGGAAAATAGTGAAGCCATTATATACTTCAAAAGCTATAAAATAAATTAACTTTAATTATACCTAGATTTACGAGCACTTGATCGGTATCATATATGGCTATTCCACACTTAAAGCATAATTTAATGAAAAAGATGAGGACTTCTTTACTAAACCAGGTCAGGTCAGCAGCACACAAGCTTCGTTAAGCCATAACTCTATAAACAGAGAACAATAACAGAAATTTAATGAATAAATAACCTCTTTAAATTCTCAACCACAATACGAGTTCACTTAATTGAAATAATTGTCGAACGACCGCAGAATATGGGCCAATGGAGAGACAGAACAGAACTGCTGTCCGATTTATCGGTAATTGAAAACGTTCCAGTTTCCCGCCGAAACGACTGAGATATAAGAACAAATCCATTTTTAATGTCTATGGCGTCGCCTCCTAATGGATCAGGTGGCTGGTTTATGGTTCTTTCTGTTTATGGTTGCATTCGATTTCTTTTTATTTTGATTTTATTAGTATTTTTGCGAACGAAACGTTGAGGGAAAAATAAACAGTAACTTAAATATGGCACCGACTAAAGGATGTGCCCTCTACGAAATCGATACGAATTATCTGTTACGTGACCTGCCATGAAACAGATTTTTATAAATAAACAATCCAATTAATAAAGAGGGGACATTCCGCCTGAGTTGGCTATCTGGGACATAACTTCCGACAGCCCAACTTTCAAACAATGAGAGGGATATTTAATTGAGGAGTTCACTGGGTTCCCATGAGTTCAGAATGAGCAAACATAGTATGTTTATCAATATAAATCTGTCACGGTGCAGGGAAAAAGCCTTTTCTCGAGCAAATTAAGAAACTTTGAATCTCGCGGGCTCTCTTAATGTTGGAGTTTTTGTGTTAAGACCGAGTCACTCTTGACTTCAGACCTGGCTGTCGCTATCACGAAACATATTCAGGCTGATAACTCCCAAGTCGACGAACAGTAAATTATTCCCATAACCCTTAGTGTCTATAGGTAATAGGTAGGATATCCACCACGAGTTTTTTTTCAAATCTTTGACAAATTCAATGAACATATTACATGTTCGCCAGTAGCTAATATTTATTTATTTATTTAGACTTTATGCACAATAGTGGTACATGTGCGGACTTAATGCAACAAGGCATTCTCTACCAGTCAACCTTTGGGTTAAAAAGTCTACACTGTGTTAGGTGTACAACAAACAAATAAAAATAAAATAAAATTGAGTCTTATCGATACAACACAATATAAATATACTATAATACTATTATATATATAATATATATAATAATATTAGAATATGTCGGCGTCAGCGACAGCTGAGCGATAGCGCCATCATCGTTTGGGTTCGGTGGTATCAGGATCATTGTAGAATAAAACACTGAATACAGTACTAAGCTCTCTTTATTAACTGTGGCTGAGTGCTAGTACTTTACAAATAGACAGTCCCCCAAAAACGCCCGCCCGTTACCACATCCTAGTGTTTTAGCTAGGGAGAAGACGTGGCCAACAAACTCCATAGCAACACATCTGTCTTTTGAGTTAGAAGAACTCGCATTTACAACATTATTAAAGAAGTCTGTTTAATTTAATTAAAATAGGTAAACCGACAGTTTCGTTTGGGACGAGTGTCCTAGTCGGTGTCTCGAGCAAAAGTGACCTCGCCAAAGTCCCCACTCTCCAATTTATACGTCTCTGTCCACGTGCCGCCATTACAACTGTCAACTGACGTCACGGCGTTTACCACTACCCACTACTACAATACTCAAATCAGCAACTAATTATTAAATGATTTCTTTATCCACGACACGGCCAGAACTGACAATCACACGTCCTCGTGTGGAGGTGATAATATGGTACCTGTAACCAACGAAAACACAACTTAATAGTTGACTGCTGGCTCGGCCTACCTGACCAAGATCAAGATCATAAAATCATCAATTAAGAATTATAACTATACTGGTCCGGTCAAACGACCCTTCAGTTTTAATCTTCTGGTCCGGTCTCACGACCCTTCAGAATTATAACTACTGGTCCGGTCAAACGACCCTTCAGTTTTAATCTTCTGGTCCGGTCTCACGACCCTTCAGAATTATAACTACGGTCCGGTCCTACGACCCTTCAGAGTTATAATCTCCTGGTCCGGTTATAACTAACCCTTCAGGATTATTACTGCTTGGTCCGGTCAAACCCTTCAAGCTCTTTTAATTCTTTTTTTTCTTTTGCTTTCCTCCTTTTTTTTCTCATCAGTATTAAAACTGGAGACGATTGTGCTAGACTGGAATATCCCTTTAGCCAATGCTAGACCGGATATCGGTCCCTATAGCCAAACATGCTAGACCGGATTGCAATCCCTTTAGCTGAGTCATATTATTGGACCGGATTTTCCCTTCAATGACTCTTTCCTACATTTTTTGTTATGTTAATTCTCTCATTTTTGTCCCACATTTTTTTGTCCTACATTTTTGTTATGTTACTTCTCTCATTTTTTTGTCCTACATTTTTTTTCACTTTTTTTTTCCTGTTTTTTTTTAATTCTTTTTAAACATTGCCCCAGCCCAGGAATCTATCCATCATCGGGAGCGCGCTCACAAACACCCAAACTCACCCGCACTAACACTATCTATTTTGTTTTTTTTTTTTTTTTTTCTGTTCGGGTCAAGCCCAACTTTCTGCGCCAACCGTCTCGTGTCTTTCAATTTAAACTATTTCCGAATTTGCTAGTCTGGACTGAACTTGTCCCTGTAGCTTATAAAATCAATTGTTGGAGTTCATTTTTTTATTCTATGTATCAAAGTACTTGTCACAGCGTAATTGGTTTAGGATTTAAAACCCTTCCGATGATGTATTACATTTTCTACTCAGTTACGACTCAGTGCGGCCTAATAGCCATGATATGTTCTCTATTGATCAGTGGAGGTACTCTCCTAATCGTCTTCTACGTTAAACTTGTTAGAAACACTACTGAGAGGAATCTTTGGTATGTGATCGTGGCATACTTATACGTTATTTTACTATTTATGGATATCAAAAGATAGCGACCGATATCAACTAATTCTAAAATTCTATCGACTCTCACTAACGGACTTTAGCATCCACATCGCTACACCAATAATAACGGTCTCGCAATTTTCCGAATTCTAAAAAGAAAAAAATAATAATAATCGAAAAGCTCTACAAATAAGACCATTTTCTTTTTTAACGCACCGTGTTGCGAGCTCTACTCTACCGATTGCGTTTCGCGACGATTTGCCACCCTTAAACTCTACAGCAATTCTCTACTAACTCTTATTACGTGGAGCTATTCTTTATCTCCACTCTACTGACAAGTCAGTCATTCAGTCAGGCTTCTGACAGTTCTAAAGCGGCTGTAAACTCTAATTGAACTAAATGCCACGTACCACTCCATCGAACAAATAAAACAACAGGTCATCTTATTTCCAGTCGACAGCCATCTCATAGATCAGCAAAACAATTGATACACTCGCACTTCCTCATGGGAATGCCGAGTAAACACTCTTTATTACACTACCTAGAGCTACCGTAACGAAACCCTGATCTAGACTCTCCCGTCTATGCCATCCAGAGCCGCCGGATACCTTGGTACAGTCACCGACCCACAGAACTCAGAACCTGTCACACAAACTAAATTGTTGTCAACTCAACATCTACTTCATAACTTCACAACGTTAATGATACTTGGCATCGGGTATCTTCTCGACAAAGAGATTTTAAAATATGCCGACCGGTAATCTATGCACATCGGTGCTTACGAAAACAAGAACAACTTGCCTGCTCATTTTTGCGTCCTACGTTCCTGTGAAGAAGCTACGTTCACGAATTACTCTTCGTTATTCTAAGAACATTGCGGTCACTGAATCAATCTTATTTTAATCTCACTAGGCTCGTTTTACCTTACATACCTAGTAGGCAACCCAGTAGTGGAAAATGAAAAGTCTATTTAGAAATTATGAAAGCGTTGAGTTATTATCTGTACCAGTCAATCAATGTCAATAAAATCAAGTTACTGTTCATAATCGCTTACTATTGAATTTGCTAACTGTTATTATGCAAGGAAAACTGTCGTTAACACGTTAACATAAACGCCTAGGTCTAATTTTTCACTAAAATTGAAAAAAAATCTAAGTCGAAACAAAACATGACCTTGTGGCAATCTTGCCTTACGATATCGGATTCAGAATTTCGCACTGAATATCATTTTGAAACTATTACCACCAATGGGAAACTAATTGCTATAGCTTCGTACTGAGTATATCAAAATTACCTAGCAATATCAATCTAACCACTGAAATGATTCGAAGATCTTTAAAGCTTTGAAAATCACAATTAAAATTAAATGGCAGCGGCTCACCGGGCACTTCAGTCGGCCTTGAACGCTTCCAACTCCACAGATGTTGACATGATGTACAGCTACTGCAGCCTTCAAACTGCTTGCGGACCTTCGATCCGTCACACTTAGAACTGCTCTGAAGTTGTAATTTCTCGGCAGCAATAGCTGCATGCAAACTTCTAGCGCCATGTGCTGGCTTCATCCAAGGTGATAGGATATCTGAAAACTGAAAAACACCACGAGAGTACAAGTCCAATCCAAGCTTTGGCAGGAGTATAGGCTTCAGATAAGCGTAGCAGCCACACTATCCAAATTAATTAAAATCTGAAACTAATCAGAACACTGGCACTAGCAAGAAAGTTTATGTCCAATAGTGGACAACCGCCCCTAAGATGACCCACTGACCCAAAGTTGGGCTATACATGGTTGTGATGAATGAAAATATTGCATTTACAATCATCTTAATTTTTAAATTGAACTGTTAGGTTGGTACGGTCCTGTAACTGTATCGCTCTAACGTCCAACAATAGCTCTGAACTGGTACTGGACTACATTACACAACCAGCGATAGCAGAATAATATTACCGCTTCATCAGCGTTATTTAAAACCCCTTTCTACCGATTACTAACGCTTAACTAGCAACACTTAAGCTATAGCGCCTGAACTATTACTTCACTAAATCGATAGCGAACGTGAAAATAATAGCCACACTTTAGTATAGAGAAACAAAGCGATGAATCAATTAGCTAAAATGGATTATGGCTAATCATGAGACCATAGCCCTTTGTAGTCTGTCTCCACAGCATAAAATGTTCCTAGTGAACAATTTTTTTTTTTTTTTTTAAACAATATAGAAAAATGTTAACGAACGAGCACATCAGTTTCACAGCAATAACAAAATGAAAATGACTCACCAGATTAACGTGAAGATCCTCACACACATTATCACACTTCCCCATGACCTGGCCAGCAGTTTTGAAGTTGCTTGCCTCCGTTCCGAACTAGTTTTTCATTGTTCAGGTTGATGAGGGTAGCCGCATAAAACCCGACGAGTAGGAATTTGACCTTGGAATGCATCTTTAATTGGCCACACGTTGAACTCTGATAGGTTATCTATCATAGGCATGTAGGCACGATGCTCTTCAGAGCCCGCACAACACTCGAGTCCTCGACGAAACATAGCACCGCGGTGACGCACAATGACCGCGCGTCGATCTTAGGTTTATTGGATCGATTTTCACGGCACACATCGAGTTTTAGGCGTCTGGATAATCACACGCGTTTCGAACACGAACCACAATTTTCACTATAACTGTCACTACGTATTTTGCATTTGAAAAGGAACCCGTCACGTAAGTATTTCACTAGCATTGCCACGAATCTTCATGTGGGCCACTTGAGTTGCATCCCACTTCTGATGTCGGCGTCAGCAACAGCTGAGCGATAGCGCCATCATCGTTTGGGTTCGGTGGTATCAGGATCATTGTAGAATAAAACACTGAATACAGTACTAAGCTCTCTTTATTAACTGTGGCTGAGTGCTAGTACTTTACAAATAGACAGTCCCCCAAAAACGCCCGCCCGTTACCACATCCTAGTGTTTTAGCTAGGGAGAAGACGTGGCCAACAAACTCCATAGCAACACATCTGTCTTTTGAGTTAGAAGAACTCGCATTTACAACATTATTAAAGAAGTCTGTTTAATTTAATTAAAATAGGTAAACCGACAGTTTCGTTTGGGACGAGTGTCCTAGTCGGTGTCTCGAGCAAAAGTGACCTCGCCAAAGTCCCCACTCTCCAATTTATACGTCTCTGTCCACGTGCCGCCATTACAACTGTCAACTGACGTCACGGCGTTTACCACTACCCACTACTACAATACTCAAATCAGCAACTAATTATTAAATGATTTCTTTATCCACGACAAATACATATATATTTGCTAAAATAATATAGATACTAATAAATATGATGATTTATAGAGAACTGAAGAAACTACTGAGAACTTGGCCTAATATTCCTTGGCCATGACTCAAATGGTATCTCAGAACTTACCTCTCAACTATGTAGGAGAGGCTAACTCACCACTAAAACTGAAAAACAAAGAAAACCCGCATAGTATCGCATAAGTATAGCATGAACCCATTTAGCATATCGAAATCAGTTATAATTCTCGCGGTGGTGAATGCAGTCCGGATCGCATTGCGGCACTGCTGAGCGTTATGCAGATCACAGCACGGTATACCTACTACTGCCAATGTCTGCTGCCCTGGTATTTATTATTGCACAAGTAGATTTTTATTCCGATATGAGGTCTCGTAAATAAATATATTTGGAATAGATTTAAGGTTTTCGCAGACAGGTAGACGCGAGATTGCGACACCGATTCAACGATGAGCTGAGATTTTGGCTTTGATAGAATTTGTTCTTAATTTGTTTTAAAAATAAAACAAAAGGTCCCATGTCACTGTCAAATAATAATTGTCAAACACTGAACAAAGTTTTACCTTCTGCATTTAGCGCTAAACGCAATTTAGTGGTTTGCAGTGCAAGTGGGCCATTTTTTTTTATGGGTGGGAAATCATCAATTGACTTCCCCCGCTCTGGGCGGAGCGGGAGGGAGTGTCAGACTTCTACTGACTAAAACCCATCCATGTTCCTTCATGTGCCCTTTGTGTTCCGGACCCACGGTATCTCTTTCCGGCAGGCGTCGGCCCTTTCGGGCCCCTCTGTGTGCTGACTCTCTTTGAGGCGCGCGTGGAACACTAACGCGCCGTCGATACGGCCTGTCGTCATGAGACGGACGGACGGCGAGCCACCCATAGCTCACCGTCCACAGGCCCGCGCCTAACGGTGGCCGGAGGTCACTAGGTGGCCTCCAACGCCCGCGGCGTCTACCGCGGCGGCCGGGACGAGAGGATCTCTCCCTTTCCACTCCGCCACCTCCTTCGCTAGCATGACTAAGAGTTGATTTCGGTAGACGTAGAACTGACAAGTAACCAATTTATGTAAGAAGTAACAGTAGCTGGAGGTGTGTATGAGAATCGGTCAGGAACATAAACTACTAACTTACGCCTGCGACTGTGTACGCGGTAATCCGGGAATTTCGGGAAATCCTCTCTTAGTGCTCATCTACAAAGTGTAGGGAAGCTTAAATGCCAAATTTCAACTTTCTACGACCAGTAAGTTTCGGCTGTGGGTTGTATGTCAATCACTCACTCATTTACGGAAGAATTTTATAGAACCTATGAGAATGCATAGTCACGCTATTATAACCTATAACAATCAAACCAACCAACAATTTTAAGACTAGACCCTAGTTTTTATTGCCAAAATTTAAAGCCCAAAGGAAATATTTTTTACACTACAATGTTATGGAGAAATGAGAGGAGCTACTCAGCTACTTGTGATCCCAAGGGTTCGCACTCTATCGATTCATTGTCGATGAGAATTGCTTCACATTTTATATAGACGAGTGATTAGTTTCAAAATTACTTTTCGTAAGCCCTTGATTGGTGGTAACCGCGTCGTGTACTTATGGAAAACAGATTAATTCCGTCAAAACAATAACAAAAGTGAACTGGGCAACTGCTACCTTTTTTTTTTAGGATGGAAAATCATCATATGACTTCTCCCGCTCTGGGCGGAGCGGAAGGGAGTGTCAGACTTTTATTGACTAAAACCCATCCATGTTCCTTCTTTGCCCTTTGTGTTCCGGAGCCGCGGTATCTCTTTCGAATAGTCCCGCAACTCCGGCAGGCCCTTTCGGGCTCCTACTTATTGCTGACACTCTTTGAACTCACTGCTACCTACCTTTCCTTTTTTTTTTTTGGGTGGGAATTCATCATTTTTTTTCGCTCCGTGCCGATGGGAAAGAAGTGTCAGACTCTTACTGACTAAAACCCTTCCATGTTCATACAAATGCCCTTTGAGTTCCAGGGACGAGGTAACTTACGAAGAAAATCCGCAACCCTGGCAGGACTTCTACCGACCTAAGCAGATAAACAAATAACGAAATGGTAATTCTGTTATTTTATACTCGTACTTTTGCAAGAAATTATCGTTTTTAGGGTTCCGTAGCCAAATGGCAAAAACAGGACCCTTACAGATTCGTCATTTCTGTCCGTCTGTATGTCTGTCTGTATGTCACAGCCACTTTTCTCCGAAACTATAAGAACTATGCTGTTGAAATTTGGTAAGTAGTTGTATTCCGTGAACCGCATTAAGATTTTCACCCAAAAATAGAAAAAAAAACAATAAAT
This sequence comes from Ceramica pisi, assembly GCA_963859965.1. Classification (NCBI taxonomy): domain Eukaryota; kingdom Metazoa; phylum Arthropoda; class Insecta; order Lepidoptera; family Noctuidae; genus Ceramica; species Ceramica pisi. The sequence goes on from OY982530.1 coordinate 6,720,525, forward strand.
TTTGGGGTTCCCCGTACTTAGAACTGAAACTCAATTTTTTTTTCATCAAACCCATACGTGTACCCATCATCTATGGATAGGTCTTCAAAAATGATATTGAGGTTTCTAATATAATTTTTTTCTAAACTGAATAGTTTGCGCGAGAGACACTTCCAAAGTGGTAAAATGCCCCCCCCCCCCCCCCTTAACTTCTAGAATAAGAGAATGATAAAACTAAAAAAAATATATGATGTACATTACCATGTAAACTACCCGCGAAAATTGGTTTGAACGAGATCTAGTAAGTAGTTTTTTATTAATACGTCATAAATCGCAACTCGCAACTTCTGCTTATAATATATTATAATACCTACTGGTTTGTACGGAACCCTCAGTGCGCGAGTCCGACGCGCACTTGGCCGGTTTTTTTTAAGGTTCCGTACCCAAAGGGTTACCCTTTTACTAAGCCTCCTCTGTCCGTCCGTTCGTTTGTCTGTCAGCGGGTTGTATCTCAAGATCCGTAGTAGGTTGACAGCGGAAATTTTTCAGAGTGTATAATATTTCTATTGCCGCTTTAACAAAAAATAAATTAAATTAGAAATTAAAGGGGGCTCCCATACAAGAAACGTGTTTTTTTACGTTTTGAGGTACGGAACCCTTCGTGTGAGAGGTCGACTCGCAGTTAGGCGGTTTTTTTCTTAAAATCTATGCTAGCAGGATTTCCTACAAAACACGTGAAGTTAAACACGTAGAAATTTATTCAGTTTCAACTAAAATATCTTACCTCGACAGTGAAAATAATACCCTACCGATTGGCGAGAAGTGATAATGAACTGTTGTGTTCCGTACTATCCCTGTGTTAAAACTATGGTAATAGTTAACTAGAGAAAGTAAATAGTTGAAGTTGATTCTGTTGTTAAAACTACTTTTGAAATTCGTTAGTAGGCAAATGTGTCCTAGAATCATGGCGGGCCATGCACGTGGGTAACACAAGTAACACTTAGGGCGGATTTCATCAATATGAAACTGAACGCGATCAACAATGAATCACGTTTACGAGTTGTCAGTGTCATTGTTTTCTATGGAATATTGGCCTTACTTACTTTTGAACGAGAAGGATGAAACTGAAGACGAGGCTTTGGCCTTACTTTTAGTCAAGAAGGACAGACTGAAGACGAGGTGGTATGGTCCAAGACCTTAGCCTGCCCGAATGGGGCGAAGAAAAAAAAAACTATGGAATATTGACACTGACAACTCCTGAACGCAGCTTGATCGCGATCAGTTTCATTGGTGAAATCCGCTCTTCGTGTGATTTTAGGTAGGTGATGCCCAGGTACTTTGGTTCGCACCGTCCTATTTTTTTATTTTTTTTTAGGGTTGGGAAATCATCAAATGACTTCCCCCGCTCTGGGCGGAGCGGGAGGGAGTGTCAGACTTCTACTGACTAAAACCCATCCATGTTCCTTCATTGCCCTTTGTGTTCCGGAGCCACGGTATCTCTTTCGAATAGTCCCGCGACTCCGGCAGGTCCGCACCGCCCTTGATTCTACAGTTCACAACTCCCTCCACATCGCTCGAGCTAGAAACAGATGGAGAAATATCGTACCTGAGAAAGTGCTGCAGAAGGAAGGTCAGGACCTTCAAAACTGAGAAATACGACGCAAGTAGGATGTCCCTGATGATTATTTTGTAAGGAGTTCTATAACAGTTCAAATTGAACTAGTAATCCAACTTTCTTAGCGGAATCATTAGTTTATACTCGTTACGCGATGGAGGATCAAGGGTCAAGGATAAAGCCTGCCGGAGTCGCGGGACTATTCGAAAGAGATACCGTGGCTCCGGAACACAAAGGGCACTGAAGGAACATGGATGGGTTATAGTCAGTAGAAGTCTGACAATCCCTCTCGCTCCGCCCAGAGCGGGAGAAGTCATTTGATGATTTCCCATCTCTTAAAAAAAAAAGGGTCAAGGATAAAGCCCACCAAATATATTTCGGTCTCTTTGGTAGTCTATAACTAAACGAAGTCATTGAGAATTTCACGAAAGTAATCCAAGGAGGCATTTTATGCGTTAAGCTAAATAAAATGTGCTTTTATAGTGTTGCTACTTTGCTAAATCCTACCCTCAGCCGACCACCCTGTATCCGCCTTTGTGTAAGACATCGACAGCACTTTACAGGTATAGCCTACCACTCATAAAATAAAGGTGTCCCATTAATTACACCATTTAAAACTTTTCATACCAGTCTCTTGAAACAAAATCGATGAATACCGCCAACGATCAACGTTAATAAGATAAAAAAACCAACTGAACGGAATCAATTTCATTTCACTCTATTATTTGAAATGTCAAGCAGAATAAATCCGATTACCGTTTAAGACTTTAACAGTAGTCGGAAAAAGTTTAATCCCCGCTCTCTTTTAAAAGCTAAGTAGATCTCGAGGCTTAAGAGGGGGACTCAAATGTCAGGATATGTCTGTAATTAATATTTAATCTGTAAGCCGCGCCGGTGTTGCCAGCGTCTGTGATATCTTTCGACTTTATCTTTTGTTTTAAAGGTTCAGATCACTGTGAAAGGTCAGAGGGCCAATTCTTGTATCTAATGTATAAGTAACGTCCACATTCATATCTCAGCCTGAAAAATAAAACCGGCCAAGTGCGAGTCGTACTGTCATAAGTGTAAATAAAAAAAAACACGTTTTTCGTATAGAGCCCTCTCTAATTTTTTTTTTCTTTTTTTTTTTAAACCACAACCCAAACTTATGTTTCCTCTTCTTTACTCCTCCTCATCCGTCCTCAACGCTGTCAGCTGATAAAATTCCCAAGAGACAGGCGGAATTGCCACGTTGTCTGGTAAAGCCTTGCCATACACACATTGTATTGCTTCTGGCCAAAATCATCATCAATCAAAAAAAAGTAAAAAAAAAAAAAAGAAAATATAAGCTAGCCCTTGGGTCACGAGAAGTATCATACAGCCTTTTCGAAATTTCTTTGAAAAGGCTGTGAACACAAGGGTCCCACGGCTCGAGGGTTTCAACCCCCCGCTACAGAATATAGTTACCAATAACGTAATTATATTTGAACCGCTTGCTTGGTTTTTGGTATCAAGTTAACTAGTGACAGCCTTAAGCAGATATGTATACTTAACCTTTATTCAGCTTGAAACATATGTATCGCTTTTGCTGAAGTACATGACGGACAACTGCAAATAATATACGCCATGCAGTGGACCGTTGACTAGTCTGATTGATTGGAAGTCAGGACCGCGTTTGATGCGGTCGGTCGCCATAATTTAGGCGCAAATCAATCAATTATGGTTGTGGTGAAATCACTAGTTGTCAGTCATGCGGTTGACGCACGCTGACAGTGGGTTTCGATTGAAACTGTGCTGTTTTGGGGCGGAATTTAATTTTCTCTGAACATGTAGGATTTGTATCCATAGTGCTGAACGATCAGTGCAACTTCTAGCTTTTTTGCAAAAAAGGATAAAGATTACTTGTGTGTGGCATGCTGACAAAAAATCGGCCAAGTGTGAGTCGGACTATCACACGAACGGTTCCGTACCATAAACCGAAAAAACCCTTCTTGTATGGGAGCCCCTTTTAATTTAATTATTATTTGTTAATTGTTGCTATAGCAGCAATAGAAATGAACACACTGAATATTTCAACTGTCTACCTATAACGGTTCTTGAGACAGCTGACAAACAGATGGACAGAGGTATGGACGGACGGACGGAAAGTAGAGGTTTAGTAATAATTTCGTTGATAACCCTTCGGTTACGGAACCCTAGAAATTAAGAACCAGGCAAACATATTTGACAAAACAGATTAACAGCTTTCAGCAACTTACTTGAAGTTCGACGTAGCCTAAAAAAAGATATAATCTCAGTGCTTATTCTACTAATTTTCACATTCGCATCTCAATCGCAATCTGTCAAAAATGTATGGAAATTAAGGCTTTTTTGACAGTTTGCGATTGACATGCGAATGCGAAAGCTGTTTATAAACCGACTAAGTGCGAGTCACATTCGCGCACCAAGGGTTCCGTACAAACCTGTAGGTATTACACTATAAGCAAATGTTGCGATTTACGATTTTTGACGTATTAAAAAAAACTACTCACTAGATCTCGTTCAAACCAATTTTCGCTGGTAGTTTACATGGTTAATATACATCATATATTTTTATTAGAAACCTCAATATCATTTTTAAAGACCTATCCATGTATAGGGAAACACGTTTGATTTGATGAAAAAAAATTTTTGAGTTTCAGTCTGAGGGGTCCCCCAAAATTTATTCTTTTTTTCTGTTTTTGAGTGAAAATCTTAATGCGGTTCACAGAATATATCTACTTACCAAGTTTCAACAGCATAGTTCTTATAGTTTCGGAGAAAAGTGGCTGTGACATACAGACGGACAGACAGACAGACAGACAGACATGACGAATCTATAAGGGTTCCGTTTTTTCCATTTGGCTACAGAACCCTAATTAGTAGAATTACCCATCTAAGCATCGGCAAAATGCTGCAAGACAACATGGAGGAAACACCATTTCCATCCCCTACTTTTCCCCTGTATATCATAATATAAATCATCATTATTTTAACTAAAACGCTGACTGCGTTGAATAAAAAGTGGAAGAAACCTCACCAATAGCCGGGGGCTGATTCAGTGAACGTCCAGCAAAAGCTGCGCCCCCCCATCCCCCGTTCAAAGCGCAAATTGAAAGACCGACAGCGTACCTAATGAAATAGCTGAGCTCTGAATAAATTGGACGCCCCATTCGCGTGGAAAACGGTTGCGATTCAATTTGATTTTGAAATAGAATTGTTTCATTCTCGTTAGTCGATAAATGCATATCTGTAATTATATGGAAGCTGGTATATTTAAATGATTGCTTGTATGTTGTTGGGTCGGTAATGAGCGGTTTGGATGCAGCAACTCATTGCAGGGAGAATGGATGTAGATACTTCATTCATGGAGCATTGGACAAGACTACATGTACGGGTGGAGCGGTCCTGATCCAATGTTTCTATTGTTTTGTGTTTTTGTGTTGTTGTAATTTATGTTTTGTATATTTTATGGATGGTTGCAATTGCTAAATGTGTTTGTAATTATCTGAAATAAAATAAATTGAATTGAATTGAATTGAGTTGATGCAGCTTTGATAAAATGGTTTAATTTTGGTAGTTTCTAACCCACCTATTTGCGGTACATGCGGCGAATATTTGAGATGGGTTTGCTCTTGACTCTAGTCTAGGCCAGAGGTGACAAAGTCAACGATGGAGTGAGCTTACCCAGAAGAATCCTGTTCACTCTAACTTTGAGAAGATTAGGGTTGATTGCATTCGGAAACACAGACGCAGGCAGAGAGCTCAACTTCTTTGCTGTGTGCATTATAAAAGACGTTTCGAAACGCTTATTCTGTTAAATATAAAAACTCAGGTGAGAGGTTGTAACGAGCTGTAGTTTCACTTTGATTGGATGGAATGACAACACTCACATACTAGGGGGTTAAAAAGGCCACTTTAAAAGAATCATAATATAATTACACAATAATCTGACAAATTTGATTTTCATCTTTATCTCAAGCTTACTAGGTTCAAGGTTGATTGGGAAAATTTGACAGTGACGGGTAGCGTGATGGATTCTGATTCTGATAAAGTGGCCTTTTTAGACATCCTGTACTTCACCTCACAGAGTAGTCTCTACGGTGACGGCCGCGAGATTTCTTTAGATGCGACGCAAAAGAGCAGTTGATGTGGCGACGCTTCGGGAAGATAATTTTAAATGTAAAGATGACGTTCAAAAGTGCCGTTTAATGGTCTAATTGAAATAAACATTTTTCTTCAAACAAAGTTGATAACCGCTACTTTTCCGCAGAAAGAGTCATGTCATTGTGTCATTATGGGAAGTACTAGAATTCCCAAAGCGGAGGACAGAGGCTTTATTTCTACTACTGTTGTCCATATGATTATACACGTTCTATGAATCCTAGGTGAGTACTGAGTATGTTATAAATTTCAATTATATTTTTGAATAGGAATTTTCACCACCTGAAATATTGCCGATAAATTGAAAGTTCCTGAATGTAAATTGTAGGATGATATGCTTCACAAAATCACAGGTGAAGTGTAATTGGAATAAAAGAGATAATGAATTGCACTGGAAACTCGGCGAGGGTAAAGAATATTAAATATTTTCATTTCGCTCCAGCGCGGCAGCGTATAGTTTTGCATGGAGTATTTTTTAATTAAACGTACTAGTGATGTTCTGTGTTGTCGATGAATAAACGCGTTTGAAGCGTGAGAGATGTTAATGATAGTATCGATGAAAAGTGATGTTTAAAGTGATACTTGGTGAAAAACTCAAAACCGGCCACGTGCGAGTCCGACTCTCACACAGGGTTCCGTACCATAAATACTTTTCTTGTAATTGAAATTTTGTTATATACTCAAGGTCTGAAAAATTTAACTGTCTTTACGATTTTTGACAAACAGCTTGCTGATAGGCAGAGGACGGACTTATGGATGGACAGCGCAGATTTATTAATAGGGTTCTGTTTGTTACCCATTGGGTATGGAATCCATCAAATGAAAACGACTCTTTGAATGTCAAAAGTTTGGGAATATATTTTAAAAGTGTTGTCTAAATTAAATCATATAAGGAAATTAATATTTATATTTTTAACAATAATAAAAAAATAAAGTAATAAAAGTTATAAATGGAAGGATACGCCTTCCATTTAAAAACTTTGCTGAAGCTGTAATCTGTCGTAGACTTAACGTGTGCTTAAAATAAACTTTGAAAACAAAATAATTAAGAAATTCTATTTATAACACGTTTCGTCGTGTGTAATTATAAAAGTTGTTCTTCTAATATTGTTAATGTTTAAGTTGTGCTTGTGAATCGATCACACACACATTTTTAGGAGTTTTCGATTTGAGTGACATTTTAAACACAGCTAAACCACGGCCAGAGGGACAATAGGGAATATGCATGCAATTTTTTTTTTCATATCTATATTTTTAGCTCTAGAAAACAAGTATGAAATTATTTTTTTAATATCTTCATCAGCGATGAAGTTACAAAGCCCCAAAGATTATATTTAGAAAGAGAAGTCCGATATGAACTTTGACGTCAAATTCCATGACGTCTATACAGCTGCCATATAAAACAGCGTTTTCGTGAGAGGGACAGACATATTTGTTTAAAATAGTTATATGTATCTCCTTTATTTCTCGAGCAATTTTGATTCTATTTTCACTGTTAGTATTATATTTTTGTATATTTTTAGATAGAATGTGTAGATAATAAATATTTTTTTCATGCATATTCTACAAATTTTTAAACAACGTTCGCATTCGCATGTCAATCGCAAACTGTCAAAAAGCCTTAATTTTCATACATTTTTTACAGTTTGCCATTGAGATGCAAATGCGATGCGAATGTGAAAGTTAGTAAAATTGGCACTCTGGGCTAGGAAACATATTACTTTTGGATACTTACCTTTTTGTACTCTTTCCTTGAGCGTACAGTTATTGCTAGTTTACATAGTTCGAGCTAGCGTGCGAGTCAGCCCGCTGAGTGGCTACAATAAAGTAGCTCGCATCCGACTTACTTCAACATTTTTTGTTTTCCCTCGCCTGCTCGCCGACACTAACTCGCTCGGAAATCACTCGAATCAGTTTCGCTCGAAAAAACCGGTCTAGTGCGAGTCGGACTAGCACACGAAGGGTTCCACATCATAAACCCTTATTTTAATTATTTGTTGTTATAGCGGCAATAGAAATACACAATCTGTGAAAATTTCATCAGTTTACCTATTACGGTTCTTGAGATACAGCCCGCTGATAGACAGACGGACGAATGGACGGACAGCGGAGGCTTAGTAAAGGGGTTCCGTTGGTTGCCCTTTGGGTACGGAACCCTAAAAATGTGACGCAGACGAAGTTACCCGCGTTAGTTTCTTATTATAATATAGGTACACTAGCTTTCTCCCACGACTTCGTACGCGCATATCCCGTGCGTTGATCGATCAGTCAGACAGTTTCAGTTGTGCGTTGATCGATCAGTCAGTCAGTTTCAGTTGTGCGTTGATCAATCAGTCAGACAGTTTCGGTTGTGCGTTGATCGATCAGTCAGTCAGTTTCGGTTGTGCGTTGATCGATCAGTCAGACAGTTTCGGTTGTGCGTTGATCGATCAGTCAGACAGTTTCGGTTGTGCGTTGATCGATCAGTCAGTCAGTTTCGGTTGTGCGTTGATCGATCAGTCAGTCAGTTTCGGTTGTGCGTTGATCGATCAGTCAGTCAGTTTCGGTTGTGCGTTGATCGATCAGTCAGTCAGTTTCGGTTGTGCGTTGATCGATCAGTCAGTCAGTTTCGGTTGTGCGTTGATCGATCAGTCAGTCAGTTTCGGTTGTGCGTTGATCGATCAGTCAGTCAGTTTCGGTTGTGCGTTGATCGATCAGTCAGTCAGTTTCGGTTGTGCGTTGATCGATCAGTCAGACAGTTTCGGTTGTGCGTTGATCGCTCAGTCAGTCAGTTTCGGTTGTGCGTTGATCGATCAGTCAGTCAGTTTTGGTTGTGCGTTGATCGATCAGTCAGACAGTCTCGGTTGTGCGTTGATCGATCAGTCAGACAGTTTCGGTTGTGCGTTGATCGATCAGTCAGTCAGTTTCGGTTGTGCGTTGATCGATCAGTCAGCCAGTTTCGGTTGTGCGTTGATCGATCAGTCAGTCAGTTTCGGTTGTGCGTTGATCGATCAGTCTGTCAGTTTCGGTTGTGCGTTGATCGATCAGTCAGTCAGTTTCGGTTGTGCGTTGATCGATCAGTCAGACAGTTTCGGTTGTGCGTTGATCGATCAGTCAGTCAGTTTCGGTTGTGCGTTGATCGATCAGTCAGCCAGTTTCGGTTGTGCGTTGATCGATCAGTCAGTCAGTTTCGGTTGTGCGTTGATCGATCAGTCAGTCAGTTTCGGTTGTGCGTTGATCGATCAGTCAGTCAGTTTCGGTTGTGCGTTGATCGATCAGTCAGTCAGTTTCGGTTGTGCGTTGATCGAACCAGCAGTTTTGGCTGTGCGATGATCGATCAATCAGACAGTTTCGGTTGTGCGTTGATCGATCAGTCAGACAGTTTTGGTTGTGCGTTGATCGATCAGTCAGTCAGTTTCAGTTGTGCGTTGATCGAACCAGCAGTTTTGGCTGTGCGATGATCGATCAGTCAGACAGTTTCGGTTGTGCGTTGATCGAACCAGCAGTTTTGGCTGTGCGATGATCGATCAGTCAGACAGTTTCGGTTGTGCGTTGATCGAACCAGCAGTTTTTGTTGTGCGTTGATCGATAAGTCGGTCAGTTTCGGTTGTGCGTTGATCGATCAGTCAGTCAGTTTCGGTTGTGCGTTGATCGAACCAGCAGTTTCTGCTTTTATATAATACTAGCTTTTGCCTGCGAGTTCGTACGCGTATATCGCGTTTTTTCCATTCCCGTTAGGAATTTCGGGAAGTCCTCTCTAAGTGCTTCCCTACACTACTCAAGGAACCTACATGCTAAATTTTAGCTTAATAGTAGTACTTTCAGCTGTGCGTTGTCTGTCAGACAACGGAACGGAAGAATTTTATATATTAGGAGTAGCTGACCCGCGCAACTTCGTCTGCGTCACATTTTCCATGAATGCTCCGCTCCTAAATAATATTGCGACTTTAAAATGAGAACGAATGACACGGTGTGCAAAATTGATTAAAATCGGTTAAGTGGTTTAGGAGTTCATCGCGGACAAACAACGTGACACGCGATGACGTGATTTATATATATTAAGAAGATATAGATAGTACTCGTAGGTACGTTCCCGTTTCTCTCTTTCACTTGGACAAAGCCGCTGGCAAACACTACAGTAAAATATTGTTATTTTCATAGTTCATTGTTCATCTTGCAGTGTTAATCACTACCGATTAATTAAGACAAGGTAAACTAATTAATACTCTGTCCTGATGTATCGTTATCAGCATTGTGCAGGCAACGGTGACATTTCAATTAATAATAGTGGAGAATATTGTACATTGTAAATACATTGTACACACATAAATTGTAAGGTTGTGAAGGCCAAGTAATAGGGTTCCGTTGGTAACCCATCAGGAACGGAACCCTTAAAAAGGAACGGTGCAGTACTTGTAGATCTAACTTAGTCTAATTTTATAAATACGAGTATATTAACTGTTAACTAAACTGTTTAACTTTTCAAAACATACTAACTTCTGCCAAAGGCTGAACGTCGAAAATTATTCCAAAGGATCATACTCCTGGATAAATATGCTATTTCAGACTTAGTCTATGTCTGTGTCAAATTTCATCCTGATTGTTTTAGCCGTTCTGGCGTGACTGAGTTACATCTATTCAAAGTTTCGCATTTAGGTATGGTGTACAAGTACACAAAATAACTGATCCATATTATCCTTTTATATAACACTAGCTGACCCACACAACTTCGTCTACGTCACATTTTCCATTAATGCTCGGCTCCTTTTAGTCTTAGCATGATGATATATAGCCTATAGCCTTCCTCGATAAATGGGCTATCTAATACCGAAAGAATTTTTCAAATCGGACCAGTAGTTCCTGAGATTACCCCCTACATACAAACTTACAAACAAATGTTACCTCTTTATAATATTATTAGTATAGAAGTATAGATAATACTAGTATAGATTAGTGGTAGTATTATAGTATAGATACTTCCGTTACTGAGTGAGTGTGTGAGCGACTGACAGACAACGCACAGCTAAATCTATTGGTCGTAGGCAGCTGAAATTTTGCATGTAGGTTTCTTGGAGAGTGAAGGAGAGAACTAAGAGAGGTTTTCCCGAAATGTCTACGGGAACGGGAGAAAACCGGCCAAGTGCGAGTCGGACTCGTGCACCGAGGGTTCCGTACAAACTTGTAAATATATATTACTAGCTGACCCACGCAACTTCGTCTGCGCCACATTTTCCATTAATGCTCGGCTCCTTTTAATCTTAGCGTGATGATATATAGCCTATAACCTTTCTGGATAAATGGGCTATCTAATACTGAAAGAATTTTTCAAATCGGACCAGTAGTTCCTGAGATTACCCCCTACATACAAACTTACAAACAAATGTTACCTCTTTATAATATTAGTATATTGTATAAGTATATATTATAAGCAAAAGTTGCGGTTTACGATTTATGACGTATAAAAAAAAAACTACTTACTAGATCTTGTTCAAACCAATTTTCGGTGGAAGTTTACATGGTAATGTACTGTATCATATATGGCTTTTAGTTTTATCATTCTCTTATTTTGGAATTTATAGGGGGGGGGGGACACATTTGACCACTTTGGAAGTGTTTCTCGCGCAAACTACTTATTTTATTACTGTATTTTATTTTCAATAGTTTAGAAAGAAATGATATTAGAAACATCAATATAATTTTTGAAGACCTATCCGTAGATACCCCACACGTATGGGTTTGAAGTAAAAAACTGAGTATGGGAAACCCCCAAATTGTTTTGCTCTTTGTTCTATTTTTGTGTGAAAATCTTAATGCGGTTCACAGAATACATCTACTTACCAAGTTTCAACAGCATAGTTCTTATAGTTTCGGAAAAAAGTGGCTGTGACATATGGCATCGCGGGCAAAAGCTAGTTAGGTATTAACATTGTCATAAGTTTATTTAGACATTGCGGATATAACGGCTTGGCTGCAGATGTTTGAACTCTATACCCTTAGGATTTCACTCTAATTAAATATTGGTAACCTTGTTTAAGTTACTTTGTATTTTCTTACATTTTGGTTCAAAAAATCCTTTAAGCCACCGACGGTTTTTTAGTATAGCTGGTTGGTGGTTGCAACTTCGCTGTGGTTCGATTCGATTTTGGTTCTTTACATTTATCGTGTTTTGAAAAACCTGAGGGCCAATTCTACTGATTTTAAAACAACTTTCGCATTCGCATGTCAATCGATAACTGTCAAAAAAGCCTTAATTTTAATACATTTTTGACAGTATAATATCAACTATCGTGCAATAGTTGATATTCTGACTGTTGTATATGTACAAATCGCACGGTAAACTCTTATACCACGATGCAGGATTTAGTAGTAGGAGTTCGCTGCTGGTTGGATAGATGGCGTTGCAGTTGATTTTACTACGATGGTTTTTCTTGTGGCGACATTGATGCTGCTATACTAACATGTATCTACATATCTGTAAAAATTGTTGGTTTTTATTCTAGTGATCATCAAATAACTTCTCCTGCTCTGGAAGAGAGTGTCAGAATCTTATTAACTCACCGGTGTTCCCTCAAAATTCAATTTGTGTTCCAGGGCTGCGGTGACACGTAGCTAGCCGTCCATCTGTCTTAGGACGACAGGCCGTATCGATGGCGCGTTCGTTATCCACGCGCGCCTCAATGAGAGTCAGCATTAGGAGGGGCCTGAAAGGGCCGAAGCCTGCCGGAGTTGCGGGACTATTCGAAAGAGATACCGCGGCTGCGGAACACAAAGGGCAACAAAGGAACATGGATGGATTTTAGTCAGTAAAAGTCTGACATTCCCTTCTGCTCCGCCCAGAGCGGGAGAAGTCATTTGATGATTTCCCATCCCTAAAAAAAAGGGCTGTGGTACACAAAACATTACGGAAAATTTACGCAACCCTGGCCAGATTAAAAATAAAACTATTATTTAACTAGCAGGCTTAACATTAACGCTGAGCGCGATTAACTACTTTTCTTTAATGAACGATTTTTATGGGATAGCCACAAATGCGAAGCCTTGTGAAAAAGCTAGTGTACCTATTTACACTTTTTTTGATTCCACACTCATCCGTTTGAACTATCTATTAACGATACCGAAACCGAAACCGATACCAGTATCAACAACTGCGATGCCCCCATCACTAGAACCTTTTGAATCTGGTAAAAAACAGATTGGATTGCTATTTGTGCTCACCGACGCTTTGTGCCTTTTGTGCAGCTTTCATTGAATTCCTATTATTATGCGCATTTGTGCAACTCAGAAATATGATGTTTATTAATTAATTTCATTGCTCTGCGCGGACTTGGGGGACAAAGGAATAGTTCAGGGGGAATGTTCAGACAGAGGAATTGTCTATTGTACTGTGTTTGCACAAACCTGTTTGATTTAGAGGATTTACGTTATGCGTATTTGTGAACTGATATGGGAAGAATGTTTTAATCTATTTTTGATATTGTTAAAGAAAAATATATGTTTTATTAAAATATCTAAATAAATCATAAAACTATCGAATTATTGTTTAAATGCTTAAATTGGTAAACTCTAAACGCAGATTACTTTCGAAAACCTGAATTAGGTCAAACGTAATTTTTCGTTATCGGTCCGATTATTGTCTAGACGCTATTAGTTGACGGAGAGATAAACGACCGAAAAAGTACGTCAGAAACTGGGGATCAGTCAGACAGTAAAACTGTGAAAAGAATATAAAAAATAATAGTTTACTAATTCCTAGATTATTATAATCTCAAAAAAAAACTAGGTATCTCACAAAACAAAACAGGCCTCTTCACAACACAAACCATTATTTTCATATATTTACACAAAACACAATTTGTAGACAAAACGTAACACTCTCATAAAACAGTTGAACAGTCACTCGTAGCAAAGTGCTACGAATATGCTACGCCGCTACGAGCTACGAGCTACGACGTAGCTCGCGTAGCACAGTGCAGTCATAAACTTTAGTACCGAGATTTTTATGTGAAATGTTATTAAATGCCGCTATTTTGAACATATATTAAAGTGAATTTCTCGTAGTTACGTTAGTAATTTGTTTGTGAAGTATCACCGTGGTGGCCCGTACATGTCCACTGGTTAGGTATATGGATAAAGAGCTCCACAATAAAGGCCGCAAACGGTGGTCTTAAGTGAAATTTTTCATTGATTTAATATGCCACTTTTAGAAATGCCAAACACAAAATTATGCCAGATACCCAATCATAATATATTGTAAAATATAACGGACAAAACAACACTACAAAGTATAACATAACCTTAATAAAATTTCGGAAGTCGGTTATGTTTTTATGTAAAAAGTTTTTTTTTTTCACTTTTAATTGGTGAAATATTGACGACTTCTTCATCTACACTGAAATTGAATTAAGTAAAGATACTCATAAAGTAAAAACTACAGAGCCAACCTGAATAAAAATGTTACGGGACCAAATGGCAAATATGGCGGCGAACAAAAAAAGAATCACACGAATCGGTTCAGAATCCTCGGAATAATCGGTGTACATACATAAAAAAGTACCCACCGAATTTAGAACCTCCTCCTTTCTTGGAAGTCAATTAAAAATCTATACTCATAATATAAATTAAAATATATGAAAAAACAGTCTGTCTGTCTATCTGTTACCTCTGAACAATAGAATAAAGACAACCTCCACGGGGAATTTTTGGATAGCTCCGATCTTCAGTGTATTTTTTTGCGTCTCTGAGCTCTACATGGCCCACCTTTCGTCTTGCGCCGAAAGCCCTGTCATCTGTACACGTGAGGATCTTTTGGTTGCGTCAGCTATTGGTGGCACCGAAGCTGAAGAATAGGCCATAGTCATCAATCCTAATCTATAAAATTCTCCCGTTACTGACTAATTGAGAGACTGACAGACAACACACGGCCGTAACTACAGCAGTGCTATTCTGTAACAACATTTTCGTGTCTCGACAGCGGAATCCGTCGATCGAGTTTCAAATTCGTATAAATATAAGACCTTATGATGTGTGAAATAAAGTTCACTTTGTAAGCTTAGTTACTCAGGTGAAGTCAATATCGAAATGGTTATTTACAGAATAGACTAGCTGGTCGTAGAAAGATGAAATTTGGCATATGGGTTTCTTGCGGAGTGTAAAGGACCGCTAAGAGAAAATATCCCGAAATTCCAACGGAAACGGAAAAAACGGAATATGCGAGTATGAAGTCACGGGCAAGAGAAATCTGTATTTGCCATCGACATGTCAAGAAGAAAAAGACTTCTGCATGTAAACTGCTGAACGGATTTGAATAAAATTGGGTACGTGAGTACCTAGAAAATGACTTGGATTTGGACGTTTTAAAAAGGTAGGTTATAAAAAAGAGGCGTCGTTGGACGTCCAAAAAATTTCGCCTCGCGTTCAATGCAAAAATATGCTCAAAATATACCTCTAGAGATCTTTGTGTGATTTTGAATATTAAGTATAACTAGTAATGACAAAATCCCCCTTAGCTAATGAATATCGTCAATCATTTATCTCGAATTCCTCCGCTAAACAAGTCAATAGGAGGTTGATGTTTGTTCGCGAACACAATCGCAGGGGAAAGTTTCACCACCCTTGGTTGACTGGTAGAGAATGCCTAAGGCATTAAGTCCGCCTTTGTACTTTTTTTGTGCGAAAAGTTTAAATAAATAAATAAAATTTTCTTTAATAAATTGATGGTGTTTATGAATAACTGAAAAGTTAGGATACCTCTTTTTATGTTGTTCCAGCATGAACAATATCTTATTTATTTATTTATTTAACAATTTATGTACACACATTTAATACGAACATAAGAAGAAGGAAACAGAAAAATAGGTACAAAGGTGATGCTTATTTCTAAAGAAATCTCTTCCAGCATACCTGCGAAAGGAGAGTAGGGTATAAAGAGATGTAGACATTGTGTGCAAGAATTATAAGTAGCTAAAATGAAATTAGTAATTTTTAAATATAACGTACAATACATAAATATCAAACTAATATATATTTATATGCAACTATGACGAGAAGGAAAGATAGTGTTCTTTCAGTCTTCTTTTAAAAATCTAAAATCTAATCTTCTTATATATCTACTAGCTGTCCCGCGCAACTTCGTCTGCGTCACATTTTCCGCTCCTAAATAATATTGCAACAAAAAATTGAGATTTAAACTATCCTATCTCTCAAGTTGGATCGAACTGCACATGATGTGCGAATTTTATTATAATCGGTTAAGTGGTTTAGGAGTCCATTGAGGACAAACATTGTGACACGAGATTTATATATATTAAGAGATAGCTGTCCCGCGCAACTTCGTCTGCGTCACATTTTCCGCTCCTAAATAATATTGCAACAAAAAATTGAGATTTAAACTATCCTATCTCTCAAGTTGGATCGAACTGCACATGGTGTGCGAATTTTATTATAATCGGTTAAGTGGTTTAGGAGTCCATTGAGGACAAACATTGTGACACGAGATTTATATATATTAAGATTAAGATGTATATGAATCTCATTTCACGGTGTTAGTTATCGAACTCCTCAGAAACGGCTTGAATGATTTTATGAATTGTATTGTTTGAGAATAGGACGTAGGCTATATTTTTTTTTTTATATGGCAAAACAACGTTTGCCAGCTCAGCCAGTATTAAATATTTTTCTATATTGCTTTTGCAAAATTAGCTTCCAGTCTAACTGGACTTAGCCATTAGTATTTATAGAGCGACCACTAAGCTCCATAACCAAACCAAAAATGAGTAACGGATACCCCTTGGCAAGAGCCAGCTCCAGATTTTCTGGTTTCAAGCTTCCTAAAGACTGTCAAAGACCTTCAAATGTCTATCGGGACTTAATGTGTTAGGAGGGTTTCGGAATGTAAAGAATGTTCTACCCTCCAAGAACCGATCTCGAAAACTGTTGCTTTACCCTTTTTTTAAGGATGGGAAATCATCAAATGACTCTGCCCGCTCTGGGCGAAGCAGAAAGGAGTGTAAGTCTCTTACTGATTAAAACCCATCCGTGTTCCTCCTTGTGCTATTTACGTTCCAGGGCCGCGGTGACTCTTTCCAACAAATTCTTTCGGAAAATTTGCTTAACCTTAAAGATGCAGATGCAGCTGATATTACCCAGGTCCAATCTCATACATAACTTCAATGACTTAAAGTGCTTCCCGAGACAGAGACACGGAAGGTTTCTTCGTGTGATTGATGGCCACCCATCCATTTACAGACCTCAGCAAGTGTTGCTTAACCTCAAAGACTGACTCGTGCGATCGACAATTATTTAGCTACTTTACCATACACATCTCCCAAATTGCCCTGTTCACCCCTACGTACAAAGTTTGAAGCTATCCTCGTAAATTCGCCGTGTTGCGGCACAATGCAGTCCGTTAAACTTTCACGTACAACGTTAGGCCCACGTGACGTTCACGTTGTGCTATCGAACGTAGCCGTTGTCTATGGTATGTGTGCCTTTTTGGCTATGACGTACAAAATGTATTGAATGTATGTGTGACCAAATGTGAAGTGGTTGTTTTGCGTCATAACCCATTTCCGAGAAAATTTGTAAGTACGGTTTGCTTATCTACTTAGTCAGCTAGCAAGTTAACAGTTTGAACTTTTGAGAGATTCGAGGTAATAAAATTTGCGGCTTCCAGTCAAACCAGTTTCAGCTTCCTGGCAAGACTGAAGTCAGATTTACTGGCTTCTGACAATCCGCGTGACAGCCGAGATCAACGACTTAAAGTGGTTTCCGAGGCACGGAGGAAACTCAATATGTTCACATGGTCACCCATCCACAGACCAACCTTGGCAAGTGGTGCTTATCCTTGAAGATCGACCCGTGTGGTTGTTAATATTTAGCTCCTCTTCAGAGATGATGAGTTCCGCTTGAGAGATTCTAGGTAATAAAAAAAATTTGAAAACGCTCTTGAACTTAAAATGTTCAAATTAAAGCCCGCTCGGTAACAAACTATGTCAAAATATAGGGAGATTTTAACAATTATGTCAGTCAAAATGTCAGTGACTCACGTGGTGTAGAGATTTTATACAATTCCATTGGTTAAAATTTCTGAGTTTCTCCGCTCCGCTGCCTCTCTCCGCTGTAATGGACAGGCACCCTAAGAGTGACGATTTACGTATTATGAAGGAACGTTTACATTCACATCTCAGTCGCAAACTGTCAGAAAGCCTCGGTACATACTGACAGACGGACGGAGAGCGGAAGCGTGGTAATAGGGTTCCGTTGGTTAATCTTTGGATAAGGAACCGTAAAAAGGACGTTATGAGAGTAGGTTTTGATGCGGAAGCAACAAAACATAGAATTTATTTTCAAAAATATGAAAATCTCTGTATTTCAATCAACACACAAAAATGCAAACTGCACCGTAATTATGAACTTCACGTATCAATAAAAACTAGATATTAAAGAATGTTAAACATACGGATTTATTTGTAAACATAGGTAACAGGTACACAGGTGTGCGAGATGTTACATTTTTTGTAAGTGCTCTATGCTTTGCCATTAGGCGTACAAATGTTTATGTCAAATTTAATTATTAATTTTGCAGAATCAAAAATAGAGAAATAATGAGAAATGATTAAAAGATACAATCAATAAAAAAAAAAAAAAATGCAATAAATTTTTAAAATTAATGAATTATTTTAAAATGTCAACAATAAAATTTTAATATGAATCACAAATGTCAAAGAATAAGAATAAAAATAGAGTCAACTAATTTAGTCAATACAAGAATTAGCCAAGTTATTACCAGAATGTCAAAATAAGCAGTAAGTCAATTATACACCCATTGAGTGTTATCAATAAAATCTAAAACAGTACAAAAATGAATTTAAAATATTTAAAATAAAGAAAGTATTGGATAATGTCAAATAATGTAATTAATAAGTCCAAAATCAATAAAATATGTCCAGAATGTCAACAGTATAACGGTAGAATGTTAAAATAAAATAATAATGCTTGACCTAATGCTTATTCTTTGAAGGAGGAGTTATAGAAGTTTACGATGGAGCGAGCTTACCCAGAAGTAGCCTGCCGGTCGATTCTGTTGACAACTCACAGTGATCACTCAGGTGGAGTGAACGACAAGAGCGCTGTCACGCCATCTTGTTTGTATGGTTTGACAGGTCACTTGTCGTTCACTTCGCCGAAGTGTTCACTTCGACATGTTTACAGAATCGCACTGCTGTTCACTCTAACTTTGAAAAGATTAGTGTTGTAAGCATTCGGAAACACAGACGTAGGCAAAGAGTTCCACTCCTTCCAGTGTGTATATAGTGAAAAGATTGGAAACCAATATGCTATAAAAAAACTTACTATTATCATCATCATCATCATATCAGCTGATTACCTAGGCCTCCACTAAGCGGACGACTAGTCCTGTGCGTCGTATCCATCGGCTACCCGCGACTATCACTACTTTTTACGGCAAATCCACACATACAAACATTGCAAAATCATAAAACAACTTGAGTGATTGTAAACACTGGTCAACTGAACATTTGAAAGCTTTATTTACGCATAAAAATTTGATAGTGTATACTTCCTCGAATTTATTCCGAGAAATTGTTAACTGAAATAAAATGGTGACCAATCAGAGCACAAGTCTACAAGAACTAGGCTCTAAATGGTTTGTTCAGATGTGACGTCACATGTATGTCATAAAGCTTTTTTTCGTGACTAGCAATTCGTCAGTTTCTATTTTTTTTAGTTTTTATTATTTTTCGTTTAGTTCGCCAGAATACAAAGCAATAAAATGGGTAGGTAGGGTAGCCAGTTGACGGGAGCGAAGCCGCGAGGAAAAGTTAGTCGGTAATAAATACATAGCCACGGTTTCAGCTCACATCTCCATGTTTTTCCAATACTAACATTGAAACAAAAACGTTTCTCCACACCTGAACACCGCAACACGGTGCGCGGTGTCCCCGCCACTATTTCCAAGAATTATATATTAATCAGCTGATAAATTGAGCTAACATTTCTGTTAGTAAGTGCTGTGTGGCAGTTGTCTCGGCAGTCTATTATGTTTGTTAAATGTTCCTGTTTAGGTAAGTTTTTTTTTTGTTTTGGGAGGGACAGTATTATCGGCCAATACTGTCCCTCACTTGGACAAAATTCTCCCCCAAATTCTTTCAGCACCCTTATTGAGAGAAATTTCGGAACCATTGTTTCATGTTGTGTACGGGCGAACCTTTATTTCATATTTAAGAGATATAAAAGAAATACAAAATAAGACTGATAAAGTTTCTAGTTGGTAAAAATGTTAATGATCAGTGCAACAAAGAGTTTGATAACTTATTTCCAATTTGTAAAATAAAACCGATAGATAAGAAGTCGGTTAAAAAAGTAGAATTATTTGGTAGGTCTGGAATACTATTTTTATAATCTATACTAATATTATAAAGCTGAAGAGTTTTTTTTGTTTGTTTATTTGCTTGAACGCACTAATCTCAGGAACTACTGGTCCGATTTGAAAAATTCTCTCAGTGTTAGATAGCCCATTTATCGAGGAAGGCTATATTTATCACTAGCTGACCCACGCAACTTCGTCTGCATTACACCATTAATTATGCGCTCCTTTTTGACTTAGCTTAATGATATAGCCTATAGCCTTCCTCGATAAATGGGCTATCTAACACTGAAAGTTCCTGAGATTAGCGTGCTCAACCAAACAAACAAACAAACTCTTCTGCTTTATAATATTATAACTCAGAGGTTCTCAGATTTTGTTGTGCAAGGCGTTGCGAACGTTCGACACTCGACTCTCGTGCGCGTACCTGAGAGTTTCTCTGATTTTGTTCAGCAAGGCGTTGTGAACGTTCAGGTGAAGATTCTCCCATACGGCGTATTCTTGCTGCCCGTGCTTGAGAACTATGTTTAGTAAGTTGAGACATCGCTCTCTTTAGGCATTTTCAAATGTTTAAGAAAATGTTAATAGCGTGTAATATTCTAGCTCTGAAAAGAACTGTTGTGTAGCCCTGAAAAGAACTGTTGGTTAGCCCTGAAAAGAACTGTTGTGTAGCCCTGAAAAGAACTGTTGGTTAGCCCTGGAAAGAACTGTTGCTTAGCCCTGAAAAGAACTGTTGTTTGGCTCTGAGAAGAACTTTTGCGTAGGTGTAGTTTTAAGAACGAAATCTAAAGAAAATCGCACGAAAATTATTAGACTTCGCGCGCGACCGCTGCGTAGGGAGCCGACGTACTTATACTTATCTATGGAGCCGACCTCGCGGCTGAGCCGCGCGGGTACCTTACTCATAGATCTAAACTCCCCTCCCGCACGCGCACCCCCGCCTTGGTGACGTCCACTTCGCAACGGGTCGTGCAGCAGAAATCGTAATATTTTAATTTCGCCATAACTTCAAAACCAAACGTCCGATTTTAATCATTTAAAGACCAATATTATCTACATAAACTGTACTTAGTGATGAAAAACTTTATTTTGATAAAGATTAATAGCATGAGTAAAATAAACGCGTTTAAATGTAGTCCAAAAAAAATCAAGATTTTTAAATTAAAAAAAATGGTTGTTGTGCCTCACTCGACATAGATAGGTATAGTGTGTCGCGGACTTTTTTGTAGATATTTATAAGATCTACAATTAATTAGAACAATATATGGTTCTATCTTTTATAGTTTAGGCAGCGTACACAAAATAAGTAACTTTTCTGGTTGATTTTTACACCTTGTGTCCGAAAAACCCAAATATCTTACGGAACCCTATTTTTTTCCAAAATAAAATATAGCCTATGTTACTTTTATTTATTTATTTATTTATTTATTAAGGCACACCAACGACATATTTACAATTATGGCAATAACAAGAAATCTTAAGTCTACAATTCTGTGTAAATACATCACTTATAGGTGTGCACAACATTATCATTTAAAGGTAACAATTTAGAAAGAAAAAAATAAAATAAATTACCATACCTTATTACATTTGATTGATTATTATTACTTTGATAAATTAAAATAAAAGATGTCACAAAATGCAAATGTCAAGGATGCGAAAAACAGCAAAAATTAAATAATCTAAACACGCAATACAAAAAATACTTATAAACTAAACAAGATTAACGTGTCAATGAGCATTATAAATTGGATTAAATTAAATTAAATTGTAATAGAAAAAAAAAAAAAATAAGAAAATGTCACAAAATCTAAAAGAAATGTCAAAGATATAATTAACGAAAAATACAGCAAAACTTAATAATAATAAAAAATAAAAAAAAACGTACAAGATAAAAGTATAAATGACCTTTATATTTAGATTTAAATTGAATTAAAATTAAGAAATTAAAAATGATTTAATTAAATTGGGAAAGAAAGTATATTGAAAAGTCTTGGCAGCTGATCATAGATCAATGTTGATACATTTTTGTTTGAATTTTGGGAGGCTGTCAAAGTAAATGTCGATACCGCTGTCAATAGAACAGGTCCTATTGTAGCAACCCAACATTCTATTTAGGGGAGCATGGCGGCCCAAGTTTGTGCGACTTGGTTTTGTAATAAACGTTCTAGTGGTACGCTTGGATCGCAGATAATGTGGCTCGTGGATAATGTAGCTTTCGAATGGTGAAAGAATTTTTAAAATCGGTCCAGTAGTTTTTGAGCCTATTCATTACAATCAAACAAACAAACAAACAAAGTTTTCCTCTTTATAATATTAGTGTAGAAGTGTAGATAACGCTAAGACAAATAGGAGCGGAGCATTAATGGAAAATGTGACGCAGACGAACTTGCGCGGGTCAGCTAGTGATCAATGCCAATTTAATGTTTAAAACAAGTACAACACACATAGGATTATGGAGAAAAAACTAGTTCAAAGGAAAAAAAAGTTGAAAACTACTTGCCGAGAAACAGGCCCATTCATGATGTTTGTAGGTTATATTTTACCGAGCTATCTCTAACCAGCTCTTGCGGTAGGCGTCCAGGTCATCTTACCACCTCTCGTCCAATCAGCCACTCTATGGAAACTCAAAAAAAAAAACTCTTTTAATTACAATCAGTTCATTCATTTCCAGTTAGTATGAAATACCTTGAGGACTAAACGCTCTTAGCAACAGTATATTATCGTCGCACAAGTATATTATGGCACATGATCCCATCTCGTCAGCCATCTCTCATTGTAATACGGCTAGCCCCCAGGGTCGCAAATTATGCATGGGCCACATTACCTGACCGCCCAATTGAAACGTAATTGAGCTCATATTACACCTTGTGTCTTATTCAGGTGTTGTGATGGAGATTATGAAGTTCAGCGGTTTGAACTGTTATTAATGAGTGAAAACTGCACTAGTTGGGGTTGCACTATGTATAGCTCTAGGAATATTTTGTCTGAAGATTGTGTTTCGTGATCATCAAGAGAGGAATATTACAATTTCCTCTTATTTTATGGATCTCGTCATCTAAATAGACTAATATTATAAAGATGGAGAGTTTGTTTGTTTGGTTGAACGCGCTAATCTCTGGAACTACTGGTTCGAATTGAAAAAATATTTAAGTGTTGAATAGCTCATTTATCGAAGAAGGTTATAGGCAGATACAAGATCACGCTACAACAAAAAAGAGCAGAGCATTAATTAACGCAGCGGAGTCGCGCGTATCAGCTAGTATACAGAAATAAGCTGACTTTTGCAGCATTGTCAAAACTTATTAAAAAGTCCAAAATATATGGGAAATTCATGCGCTGCTGATGCGTCATGTGGGCAATACCATTTTTTTTGCATTTAACAATGGTTAACTGATAGGATGTCCAGAGATCTTTAGTTAGACCACTTGGACAATGCAATAAGTGTGATAGAGAAGGAATTATTATCTTTTTGGACCAAAACATCGTGTTGTCACTTTCCTTGAATAAAGCAGCGCACATAGATAACTCACAAGCATATAAAAACGCTGCCACACTGATCGAGATATCGCCAACCTGTCAATAAAAGGCCATCGTCCCCCATTGTATACAAAACCAATTCCCCATTGTGTTTCCACAATCCCGCAAATTCGGTACAAACCACCGTGGCTTGGGGTCTGCGGCGATCTCCCTCCCATCTCTATTCGCTCGCCTTTTTTACCTCTCCCTTAACGCCCGAATAAATATCGGTACAGATAAGGCTACCTTTATATATTTAACTAATTTATGCAAGGCCATGGCTTAGAAATAAATGCCCTTGTGACTGGTTCTATAAAAGCTGTTTGGTTATGGGTCGAATCGTGGATTTATATGATGACTAGCTTCTGTAAAATGTAGTCGGAATAACCTCATGGGGTCGTGCTACCGAGATAGAAACGAGCAGGCTGTATGAGGGACGCAGCTGTAGTTGAGTACGTGTATCATCCACAGCAGCGGAACCTATTGCTGGGTAATCAGTAAACAAACATAGCGAATAGTATAATTATTTCAGAATACTTCGTTCTGGGCACGATTACAGCGCCATTTACGCCAGAGAGTAGTGGTTTATATCGTCTATGTGAAAAAATATAGCCGTTAGGTGCTATATCATGTTTTTTCTTGGATGGGAAATCATCAAAGTGTCAGACTCTGACTAAAACCCACCTGTGTTCGTCCAAATGCCCTTTGCGTTCCAGTGTCGAGGGGACTTTTTCGAACAATTTCGCAGCCCTGCCAGGCACAGGCCCCGTCTATTGCTGACATCTCTTTGTGGCGCCCGTGGAACACAACGCACCGTCAGCCCGCACTTGGTTCCTACCGAACTGTCGTTAGCCGCCTGCATTTCCGCTTCCCGTGGGCGGTAATCACCCTGCGACTCTCGACGACCGGGGCATCATTTTCTGTTGCGGCGTCTGGGGCGTGAGGTTTACCTTTCCCTCACGCATTCCGCCTCCTTCGCTAGCATTACTACTTCGCAGAAGGAAGTGAATTCTTCCCATGCCTCCACGCTCCGGACTATGGATCGAACCAGGACCGGACGCCAGACGTCGCTGCCGTTAATCACTTCTACGAGGACACGGTGATGCTGCGCTCAAGCAGGGCCACCTCTACTATATGCTTTACTGTGTCTTCTGGGCGATAAGCTATGACACCAGCCAGAATTTTTTTACCATCATTGGTATTATGGCATCTTGTCATAACATAATAAATGGTCCTTGCATGCATCCTACTGATAAAAATTAAAAGGAACTCGCTGATGCCCGCAGCTTCGTCCGCTTGACAAATCACATACTAAAACCTTCCTTGAGAACCACTCTATCAATTGGTGAAAACCGCATGAAAATCGGTGCAATAGTTTTTGAGTTTATCGCGAACAGATAGACAGACAAATGCGGCGGAGGACTATCTATACTAATATTATAAAGCAGTTTGCGGTTTTGGCAGTTTGTTTGTTGGGTTGAACGCGCTAATCTCAGGAACTGCTGGTCCGATTTGAAAAATTATTTCAGGGTTAGATAGCCCAATTATCGAGGGAGGCTATATGCTATAATCACGCTAAGACAAATAGGAGCGGATCATTAACGGAAAATGTGACGCAGACGAAGTTGCGCAAGTCAGCTAGTGTTTTATAATATGTAGTGATAGAAATGAAAGACTTCAGTGAGTAATATTCTATGTCCTTGTCCAGGCCATTTCACCTATGTTTCTCATCTAAATCTGTTCAGCCGTTTTGAGGCGTGATTGATAAATAAACACACACTTTTGCAATTACAATCTTAGTAGAATCCTATCATACTCGCATTGGATTCGATCATCGATAGAGCAGTATCTGTAGTTTGGCTTCTTATCGTCGAGAACGCTTGAGAAAATGACAGACATATGGATAAGTATCTTGATCAAGATATTGTGCAACATCGAGTCGAGATTATGTCAGTTTTCTTACACATATGTTTAAATTGCTGAAATAATCGTTCATCAGCGTTTACTAGTTAAGAGGGAGTGATGGCCTTAATATTTACAGGACTTTGGCTCAAAAATTAAAAAGTTAATGTACTATGATTGAAAAACAATGTCATTAGAAACCTACAAGAACATCTATGGAACAAGTGTGCCGATATCAATTTAGGCTTTTCCCAATTTTATATTAGAGTCGGCGTCCAGTCAAAACAGATTCAGCTGAATACCAGTATTTGACGTGGATTGGCTGCCTACCGCATCTCCAAAAAATATAGACTGGGTAACACGGCAGTTCTTTGCAGTCTGCAGTCAGCTTTACTGGCTTCTGACAATCCGTAACGACTGCCGATGAAAGCCGGGACCAATGGTTTAACGTGCTTTTGCTTCCGTGCCTCACACGGAAGAAACTCGGTATTTCTGGTTCTCATACACAGACCAATTTTGGCAAGCGTTGCTTAACCTTGAAGGTCGACCCGTGTGGCTGTTATTCTTTAGCCACGATATCAATCAATAAGTTAACAAAGAGATTCAAAATCATCGTTCCAGCCGATATACGTCCACTGTTGGATACAGAACGCCAGCGTCGCTACATCGACCGGTCCAGTGAAAGGCATTTCGCATTTTATCTTCTTCAAATATAAATATAATTAGCAGTTACTTAAAATCAAACTAGAGTTTTTAAAATGACGGATGAAGAGATTCCAGAAGAAACAGTTTATATGTGTTAAGCCTTTCAATAAAATAAACTGTATTTAATGAAAAGTGAAAGGCTTACCACGTATGCAGCATCCAACGTCCGATAGTCAAAATAGATATAACTGACATACAGCCCGCTCTCGCTTGCACTAGAGTACCGGCCTTATCGTACAAATGCGTATCTCCATACCGAGACACACCCACTTTGTACAAACATATAGTACAAACAGCACATTCTGCACTATCATGCATTTTAATTGATTACCACTACTGGACCCACGTCGCTACCTATGTCCGTTCCAAAGACATAAAACCCTGAGGTGTCCCCAATACCGGCCACGAAAGCCCCAATAACGTACATGTACCTATCATTGTCCCCGATCTGTGCAATCATGGAACTTAAATCCAAAATCTATAACGCTAGACTTACTATCTGGGCGGAAAATTTATTTGATAACCATTATGCTTCGGGTTGATAGCATCGCTTAATGCCGTATGGCTCGTACATTGCTTCTTTGTTTGGTAGAATGGGTGGCAGTTATTCGGAAAGAGCGCAATGGATGGGATACAAGGAGTGTATCTCGCGAGAGGTGTGCATGTGTGTGTGGAGCAGGGTAGGCCCACAGATCGGGCCCACAATGCACGTTGTTTATCCGCTAGGGCGCGGGGGTGCGGCGCGGCGCGCGGGCGGCGGGGCTCCCGGCCGGGCCCAGTCAGTCGCCAGCGCTCGCAGCAGCCGCACGACCGCGAGTGCATCAGTGCCCGAACACTACAAACACTGACACTCCGACCTTCAATCCGTGGGAACGAGACATCTATATAAGGTAAGGTTCTTTTTTCAAAAAGGATACGTTCCGGATTTTTTCGGGATTTTTCATCGACCTCTAGTGATATCCAGATGAAAGTTATATAATATTAACTAATTACCGAGGAGATCGTATCGACATCCCATTGGAGCTGAGCGGCGGTAACTGTCGAAAAATTGTAATGAGTCGCTACGCGGCTACGGTACCGTAGCGCGTAGCACTGTCGTAGAAAACAATGTGTTTGGGAGCCTGCGAATTTGCTACGGAGTTTAATTTCGCGGAAGTGGCTTTGTTGGGAGAAAGAGCTTTCACTTTGTTGGATACTTTTTTTTTCACGGTCAAGCCAAGGACTTTGTAGAGGGGTGACTGGTGTTGTATGGGACCAAATTGGTGTCACAGTGCGAGTTATCCCACGGCCGGACGTTCGTTGCGCTGTCATTTTGCCATAATTGTCCTGAAAGCCTCGACCTTGTTCCGTGAGCGCACCATGACTTCTTTGTTTCCGCAGTGTTTTTATATTGCGAAGAGTTCGTTTCTTGTTTTTATCTTTATCATTAAATTTTGTTTCTTTAATTTTAAGACGTTATCTATTATTAGGTCAGAATGTCGAACTATGACTGTGACAATCATTTTTATTATTCTTTAAATAAAATGGTTGAGGCTAGCTGAGCGTTATATCAGCAATGATTAAAGTTGAGCACTACTGATCTGGAGGAAATCAATTATGATTAATAATATCAGCTGATTTTCAATCGTCACGGCCGTAACAGTTGGGAAGGGGAAGGGTTACCTCTGTGGCAGTTAGCCGAACGTTTGGCGAACGAACAACACTTCAATATTTGAACTATAATATAATTTAGGTACCAGGCGACCATAGCTATCAGGCGTTAGCTGCATGGTTCCTTTATTTGCGCTTGGAACACTCTTATAATCATGAAATGGATGTGGTCATTTCAATTATTGTATGTATTAAATTATGTTGGTCGCGGTTTCACCCGCTTCACCAATTATATACTAAAACCTTTTGTCGAGAACCACTCTATCCATTGGTGAAAACAGAATGCAAATCGATGCAGTAGTTTTTGAGTTTATCGCGAACAGACGGAAACACAGACAGACAGACGCGGACTTTGTTTTATAATTTGTAGTGATAGTGATTATTATTGAAACACAGAATATCATTTTAGAATCAGTTTAAATATTTTTTCAAAAGTTATTACCGACTCCTTTACAACTAAATAACTACTTTCTCAAAACTGTATTTTCATTTTATCAACGTATCAAGAATACTACTATATGATCACGATGTTCATACTGTCCACCTATCTTGGATGTTAGTTAATCTTTAATTCCTGAACGGCTGAATGGAATTAGATAAAAAAGGCGAGGCCCTGGAATCTAGGCCCTGTTCTAGATTAAGATATGCTAGCAGTTGTTAAAGAAAGAAAAACCACAGGCAGAAGTTATTAGACATAATAAAATAAAAATATTAATTTTCCCGTAACCATCACACATATATGAGTGAAGCTACCTTCCCATCAGTCACGCCTGTCAGCGGTCAGGTTATTGAAATATCGGCTTGTCAGGGATACACGGCCTTCAGCCGACATTCAAACAATATTCCGAGAAATATAGACAGAAAGTAAGTCAGGCAATTTTAGGTTTGACGCAGTAAGTTGTTGGTAGAATTTTTTGCTAAGGAGCTCGACTGGAGAACTTACTACTACCATACCTTTGTCGCTAGATAAAGTGACATGTTATGAGTGTCAAAAATCGGCCAAGCGTGAGTCGGACTCGCACATGAAGGTTTGTTGTTATAGCGGCAATCGAAATACACAATCTGTGAAATTTTCAACTGTCCACTTATTACGTTTCTGGAGATACAGTTCGCTGACAGACAGCCGAACGGACGAACTGCGGAGGCTTAGAAATGGGGATCCGTGGTTACCTTTTTGGCCTAAAAAGTGTCAAGGGATCGACATGCATCGTAGAAATGTCAATAGGCTAGATTCCATCATCCACAAATTGCAAAACTATTTAGTCCGTCAGTTAGAGTATTGAATTAATGGACATGTATTTTTAGGTATTTTAAATCACTGAATATTGACAAAGATAAAACGCATCAAAAGTCGGGAGGGGGGCTCGTGATGTCACGAATCACTAAAAATTATGCGAAGGTGTGACGTATTAAGAATTTTAAAAGCGTCGTAACTTCGTCAATTTTGGTTCCCGTAACAAAAGAAAAAACACGGGTCAAATATTTTTTGATAATCTAACTGATGGACTAATTAGATTTTTTAGGACACAAGCCTATTGGTCAAACCTAAACATTTTGAAATGTTTACAATCGTTTTTGCTGGTAGAGAGTCACTGGGGTCTCTTATGTTTGCAACCAAGCACCGCTGCTTGGCTTCGATTGGAAGGGTACAAGGATCATTACAGACCCATAAAACCTGGGTTGGCAACACACCTGCAATACCTCTTTTATTGCAGATGTCCATAGCGTCGTCTGTCGGTCAAGATCCTTTCTGCAAGATTTAGTTTAATTACTTCGGCGTTTTTCTGTGGTCGCTACGGTTGATTCTGGTTTCTAGGAAATACAGATGCTGGGAATAGTGTGGCAAACTTGTACCAAGTTTTTCCAAAGCCGTCGGTCACCGCTTTTCTTCAGTTGAGCCGAAGTTGAAAAAATAATGTAAAGGCCAATTTTACTCATTTTTAAGCAGCGTTCACATTCACGTGTCACTGGCAAACTGCCATCTGCCTAGCCTTTTTCCAACTATATTGGGGTCGGCTTCCAGTCAAACCGGATTTAGCTGAAAACCAGTATTTTACGTGGAGTGGCTGCAACCAGACCTCCACAACCCATGCTGGGTGACACGGTTCTCAGGCAAGTCTGGTGTCAGATTTTTCTGGCTTCTGACTATCCGTAACGACTGCCAAAAAAAGCCAATTTTTTATACATTTTTGACAGGTTGCGACTCATATACGAATGGGAACTTTGCTTGAAATTTTTTAGATTGAAACTCAGAGCTGATAAATGGCGTGTAGTTTTCAACAGATAACCTCGAGACATGACAGCTAGCTTTCTTGATTAAAAGCAGTTGACGTAAAAAAACATATTATTTATTTATTTATATATATACTTTATTGTACACCAAATTTAAAATACGTACAGACAATCTTAAACTAAAAACATACAAGTGGCGGCCTTATCGCATTCCGCGATCTCTTCCAGGCAACCTGGAATGGAAAGTGAAAGCCTGAACACGAAATGGGGTTGCACTTGGTGCAAATATGAAGTTACATACAAAAATAAAACAATCAGAAATACAGCATTACAATATAACTACTACAATAGATACATAAATATGCTAATATTATGTACTTGATCTTTCGGACAATAGATAAAAAAAAGTAAAACAAACGTTTGAACCAATTTTATTGAGTAAGATAAATCTGTAGATACAGAATCTTTACAAAATAATAATATTGCGGTAAAAATTGTATCATAGCAGGACGTAGTCCGTTTTGTCATTTTGTTGCCGAATTTACAACCCAATGTTTTTGGCAACCAGTTAACATGAAAACGTGATATGAGATGCTGCCGAGTGTTTGTGAGTGCGAGAAGATCACAATCAACCGATATTCGAAGAGGACACTACTGTCACCAGCGTTTACCAAGATAAGGCGTGTTTCGGCGACCACCATGAGAGCAAAACAATCCCTGAAACTTAAAAAAAAAAAATAGGCATTTCTTTTTGCAACTCACCGATTTTCAATTGACTCCTGTTTCATACCCACCTAAGTAAGTTGCTAAGGGTTCAAACGTGGTATTTGATCTGAAAACCGTTCGCTTGGAACCGCCGGGGTCGGTGTAAAACCGGCCATGTTTTACCCCTGTACCTACGCATATATAGAACACTTATTTTTACATCCCTTTTGCAGGCTCTATTACAAGTATTTATAGTCTGTGATACTAAAATTTCGCTACGCCAAAAACCGGCCAAGTGCGAGCCGGACTCGCACACGAAGGGTTCCGTACCATAAACCTTAGTCACTGCATATTGTTAAACAAAGGCATCCACCGCGTCTGTCTGTTTGTCTGTTTACGATAAACTCAAAAACTACTTCACCGATTTTCATGCTGTTTTCAACAATATGTAGAGTGGTTCTCGAAGAAGGTTTTAATATATAACTTGTCAAGCGAGCGAAGCCACGGTTCTGATAGTTTTTATTTGTTATTACAGCGGCAATAGAAATAAACAATCTGTTTACATTTCAACTGTCTTCCTATTATGTTTCTTGAGATACAGCCCGCTGCCAGACAGACGCACGGACGGACGGACAGCGGAGGCTTAGTTACGCTTTGAGTACGGAACCCTAAAGACCAATCCCAATCTTCCTCAACAAAATCTAGCCCGTATTTTTCTGTTATTCTCCGGTAGATTTTTAGCAAGATTCCGTTTGCATTAAAAGGCTCAGCGAACTAAGACTCCGTTCGCGGGTTGCTTGTCCGGTACGTGACCGAAATACGTCCGTATTACGGAATAGGGGCACGGAATACTTGTTTAGGATTTTCCGGGTTCTTAAGTTAATATAGTGTTTATTGTATTGGTTGGAGATCGTCCTGTTGTCTGGAAGTCTTCGTTTAATTCTCGTGCAAAATTATTTATTTATGGTGGACATCTCACCCACACGCACAAAACATTTTGGGAACTCATTCATAGTGCGTACAGCAAAGGAGTGGAATTCGCCGGCAGGGAATTCCACTCCCTGTCTGTGTTTCCTGATAGCTACAACCTGGGAGTCTATAAGTCAAGTGTGAATTGGTTACTTCTAGGCAAGCGTGCTCCATCTTAGACCGCATCATCACTTACCATCAGGCGAGATAGTGGCCAAATGCGTGCCTATCAAAAGTAAAAAAAGGTTTCTTTAAATCCGCAGATTCCGTGTTCTGCTCATCAATAAGTAATAATAAAACATTAGCATTATTATAATTTATCATTAATTCATTATTGAGTCATGACTACAACATAGTCAGAGTAACGCTTACTTAAAATAAACAACAATAGTCTTTAAACTCAGATAAGTAAAATTGATTTTTGATTGATTGCCAATCAATCATCGCAGGCAATGTTTTTGATTGATTAGCGTTATTGCTACACCTGCGTGAAACGGTCGAAGAGCACTTTGCTTGATTGTTTAAAATATACACTTTATGAAAATGATTGACTATCGATGTTACGGAGGCACGGAGTAAAAACTGGCCAAGTGCGAGTAGGGCTTTCACTCGAAGGGTTTCGTTCCGTAATCCGAAAAAAAAACGGAAGCTCCGTTTAATTAAGTTAAATTTTTATTATTTGTTGTTACAGCGGCAATAGAAGTATAGTTCTTGAGATAGCCCTTTGACAGGCGGACAGCGGAGGCTTTATAATAGGGTTCCATTGGTTATACTTTGGGTACATTTTTTTTTAAACGATGGGTAAATCATCAAATCACTCCTCCCGCTCTGGGTTAAGCAGGAGGGAGTGTCAGACTCCTACTGACTAAATCCCATCCGTGTTCCTCCTAATGCCCTTCGCGTTCCAGGGCCGCAGTGATTCTTTCTAACACATCCGCAACCCTGGCAGAATTTACTTTGATAGGTACTTGCCAAAACCATTAATTATGTCTGTTAAGACGTTTTACCTTCTACGGCAAATTTAATTTTTTCGGGATGATATTCCTCGTGGATATCCTCCACTTTGGGTCAGAATATTATGAACTAAAACCACCCCGGTGTTCCCTCAAACATGTGACCTCCGCTGCCCCAAACATCAATATCAGCACCAGCAAAGATATCCACAAAACAGCCGTTAAGCCAGACCCTATTTCTTCCCAATTACCTTCATCTACATCTCATTACAAGCTCCACAGCATTCACTTAAAGTCTTCCATAATTCCATGCTAACTCAGGAGTCGGCCTTGCAGCATTGCACGTAAACACCATAATAGTCGTTATTTCGTCCCTACGTCGGCTCATTACCGCTTGCCGTGACATTTGGTTAACGACGCTGCTCCCGTCCAAATATTTGCAATGAACCGCCATTACGTGCTTGTTGGCCGGAGTTATGTTTAATTTTTTTGTTTATCAGGCCTGTGAACAGGGGCAGAGAGGTCATAAGGTATGAGTGTTTGTTGGAGATAGTGGGCTTCTTTTTGCGTTGTATCAAGTCGTAGTAGAGTAGAGTAGGGACTCCATTTTTCGCACTTAGACTCCCATTGTACCATCCCAGGAGGAGCTCGTGGCTAAATAATAACAGCCGCACAGGTCGATCTTCAAGGTTAAGCAACGCTTGCCGAGGTTGGTCTGTGGATGGGTGACCATCTTAACATACCGAGTTTCCTCCGTGCCTCGGAAAGCACGTTAAACTGTTGGTCCCGACTGTCATTTGGAGATCTTTGGCAAACGTTACGGATAGTCAGAAGCCAGAAAATCTGACACCAGTCTTGCCAAGGAGTACCGTGTTACCCAGGTAATGGGTTGTGGAGGTCTGGTAGGCAGCTGCTTCACGTAAAATACTGGTATTCAGCTGAATCCGGTTTGACTGGAAGCCGACCCCAATATAGTTGGGAAAAGGCTAGGCAGATGATGACTCCCATTGTACGTAGGTGTACTGAAGGAGCTCGTGGCTAAATAGTAAGCCGCAGGGGCCGATCTTTAAGGTTTGATTTGTGGATGGGTGACCATCTTAACATACCGAGTTACCTCCATGCCTTGGAAAGTCCCAGCTGTCATTTTGTAGGTCCCTGGCAGTCGTTAGGATTGTCAGAAGCCAGTAAATCTGACTCCAGTCTTGCCCAGAAGTATTGCGTGACCTAGTTGATGGGTTGTGGAGGTTTGGTAGGCCACGTTGAGCACTGGTATTCAGCTGAATCCGGTTTGACTGGAAGCCGACCCCAAAATAGTTGGGAACAAGCTAGGTAGATGATGATGTGCGTCGGTGTACTGGCTAAGTTAGCCAGCTTAGCTTCGACCAGAAGCACAGAAGTATCCTGGGAGCTTCATGGGCTTTGCGGAGCGACTGTATCAAGTCGTAGTTGAAATTGCAGCTGGTGACCTTGGTAGACTGAAGTTGATCGCCCAGAGTGAAGAGGATGATCATTACTGCTCATTTGTATTTTCAATCGAGTACGTTTTGTGTGGCATCATCTGATCACAAAAAGAAAACTTCTTCTATATTGTACACCATAATAACTTATACTATTTTCGAATTACACTTTGTATATAAACCTTCTTCTAGAATCACTTGATGTATTGATGAAAACCGCAATAAAATCCGTTTATTTATTTATTTAACACTTTCAGCACAAAAAAGTACAGAGGCGGACTTAATGCCATAGGCATTCTCTACCTGTCAACCTTTTGGTGATGCAGAGAATAGTGGTAGGTGCAATACGGAGAATTAAATGCGATTGATAATTATTATTATTCAAGTACAAAGTATCAAAACAAAGTAAAGAACATAAAAATAAAGTAAATCAATTGCGTCAGGTGGAACCAATGGTTCCACCGCCGGATCTAACCGGCGTATGTAGTTCAAGTAAAACTTAACCTCCTCCTTGCGCAGACGGTTAAAGATGTAAGTGTGCAGCCGGAAAAAGCGACTATGTTTTATACTATGTAAAAAAGACGTTCTAAACGCCATTCCTTCATGACACATAGAATCAACGACATAAAACGAACTCCGTTCCCCACATTCTTCGTGTCTTCACATATTCTTTGTGCACATTCATGCATTCTCTCGTGCCCGTGCACCAGTACTAGTCTGTATGACCTTCTTGAAGGACGCCCTCGATACGGGACGTGCACTTTATTTTCTAGGGTGATGGAGTGAAAAGTGTTAACAAACATAGGTGGCGCATAATTGTTGTGTAGTCGATCATATATCACGTATTCTTTTAGTAGATTATTGTTTTTTCAGCGGTTCTTCATTGATTCATTTCGTTGCGGGACAATTCCGCATGCCGTGTGCTATATCAAATGTAAGAAATTATTGTGAAGGATTCAAATTTATGTGTTTTTCGTAATTTGAAAAATATTTAAGAAAATCGATGAAAATTTATCATTGTCTCAAAAACTCCAGATTTCACGAAACCTATGAGAAGTATATGTTATAAGAAATATGTATATACTTTGATCGCAACCCGTTGCGCACGAATCCGACTCGCGCTTGGCCGGTTTTGGTCAAAGAACGCTTTGCCTTGTCCCTAAAACCCTAAGAGCATAGCACATGACGTATTTTTATTTATAAAAACGCCTCAAAGGCCCTAAGGCATTCAGTCCGCCTCTGTACATTTGTGTGCGTAAAGTATTACCTAAATAAATTAAATCAGTCAAAACCACATCTCAGGAACAAAGCAGTGCTGTAAACGTGAAAAAGGAAGTGTCCGTATTAGCCACATGGCGTACTTCGCCCACATTAGCAGGCAGACGAACCTTGAACCCTCCGCCCACGACCAGGCCGTATTTTGGTGGGCGCCCACGCTACCAGCTGATCGTTACGTGATAATAAACTTTATTATTCGCCTGACCTACATTTCTAGTGGCGTACTATGGCGTATTATGATAAGGAGTTTGGTTGAGTCCTGATTTTGGACAGTCTAGTTGAGTTTAAATCTGCTGGGTTGGGTTGAACGAAATATCGACAACTGACCGAACGAAAAATTAATTTTATGTTTTGATTTGATTTAAATCGGTAAAACTTTCAAAAACTGGGTGAGAGTAAACTAGTTAGTAGAGTATTAGTGAGTTATTTAGGGATTTTATGGTCGATGGAGCCGAAAACTTCTGGAGTGACTTTCGTGTACTGGAAGTCGCAGCCCCTTTCATTTTAACTTAAGTAATTTAATTTGCATTATCTGTTGTTATAGCGGAGCTCGTGGCTAAATAACAACAGCCGCACGGGTCGATCTTCAAGGTTAAGCAACGCTTGCCAAGGATGGTCTGTGGATGGGTGACCATCTTAACATATCGAGTTTCCTCCGTGCCTTGGAAAGCACGTTAAGCCGTTGGTCCCGGATGTCATTTGTAGATCTTTGGCAGTCGTTACGGATTGTCAGAAGCCAGTAAATCTGACTCCAGTCTTGCAAAGAAATACCGTGTTACTGTTAATGGGTTGTGGAGGTTTGGTAGGCAGTGGCTCCACGTTAAATACTGGTACTCAGCTGAATCCGGTTTGACAGGAAGCCGACCCCAAAATAGTCGGGAAAAGGCTAGACAGATAATGATGTTGTTATAGCGGTAAAAGAAAAACAATTTGTGAGAAATTCAACTGTCTAACTATTCGGTTCGGTTCTTGAGATACAGCCCACTGAAAGACAGACGGACGGACAGCGGAGGCTTAGTAATAAGGTTCCGTTGATTACCTTTTGGCTACGGAACCCCAAAAACTTGGCAATAGTAATTAGAAATTGGAACATAGAGATTTCCATTATCACAATCATCACAGGGATACTTCCCATTGAACCCAAAATTTTACCAGTTTTCGGCATTTATTGCCATAGATGACATGCGTGTTGAATTTAAACTTTTAATGAACGAGAGTGAGTATTTACATACATTTGTTTCCAACTACATTTTTGAGGAAACCCAAGTGCTTCATACCAATTTGTTTACCTGTTTCTTCCTACAAATTAATATAATATTTTATTTTGCAAACGAACATAAAACGAACATAGTTCGTATACATTAAAACCCTCAGCGTAATACATAGAAAATTACTCTTCGTCAGGTTACAGTTTTTTATTCCTATACGGCTGGTAGTTCGCTAATGAAACCAACGTCGACCAATCACAGCGTCCGCCTGAAACTGATCCGCCAATTAGAGAGCGAGCTGACGGAAACCTGAGAACGTCCTAATGAAAACGTATTTGTTTACGTTTGTATAGATTTCCTTTAGTAAACAAAAAGGCTTCGGGCGAAATGGAGGAGTTTTTAATGTTTTTTTTTAATGGCAAAAAGGGGAATGGGCTATTATATTCATCACTAACTGAACCGCGCAACTTCGGCATGTTATTTTAAATTAGCGTGATTTTAAATAGCCTACAGCTTTCCTCGATAAATGGGCTAAACATCACTAAATAATAATTAATTTTTACTTACTAATTGACAAATATTTTCCCAATTCGAACCAGTAATTTTTTAAGATTAGCGCGTTTCAACTAAACAAACTCTTTAGTTTTATATTACCAGCTGATGCCCGCGGCTTCGCTCGCTTAAAAAATTATACACTAAAACCTTCCTCAAGAACCACTCTATCCATTGGTGAAAACAGCATGAAAATAGGTGCAGTAGTTTTTGGGTTTATCGCGAACAGACAGACAGACAGACGCGGCGAAGGACTTTGTTTTATAAATGTACAGATATATAGACAAGCTATTCCCCACGGCTTCATTCGCGGTTAAGTAGCCTATAACCATCTCCAGATTACTATCTTAAGTAGTCCGAAGATACTTGTGATGGGAGAGCTATATGTACCAATACTCAACAAAATCTGTTCGGCGATTTAGGCGTGAAATTGTAACAATCACACTAACTTTCGCATTTATAATGTCAGTTAGGATTAGGATTATTA
Source organism: Ceramica pisi (assembly GCA_963859965.1). NCBI lineage: Eukaryota > Metazoa > Arthropoda > Insecta > Lepidoptera > Noctuidae > Ceramica > Ceramica pisi. The sequence continues at coordinate 6,758,259 of OY982530.1, forward strand.
TACTCATACATATTGTATTCATAATTTTAGCCAAAAGACGTTTAGTGATATAGGACATATGCTTCCTCAAAAATTTCCACATCGATGAGTGTTGTGGGGATTTTCTAGGAAGGAACTAGTTGATTGTCTTACCACATTTGTTTTATGGTGGGAAATCATCAAATGACTCCTCCCACTCTGGGTGAAGCAGGAGGGAGTGTCAGACTCTTACTGACTAAAACCCATCCGTGTTCCTCCTAATGCCCTTTGCGTTTCAGGGCCGTGGTGACTCTTTCGAACAAATTCCGCAACTTGTCTTACCGCCTAAGGTCTTTTTTTAGGGTTCCGTACACAAAGTGTAACCAACGGAACCCTATTACAAAGCCTGTCCGTCCGTTAGTCCGTCCGTCTATCTATCTGTCAGTCGGCTGTATCTCAAGAAACGTGAAAGGTAGACAGTTGATTTTCACAGATTATGTATTTCTATTGCCGCTATAACAACAAATAATAAAAATTTAGGTTTATGGTAAGGGATCCGTCGTGTGCGAGTCCGACTCGCACTTGGCCGTTTTTTTTACAGTTGATACACACACGTTTCCATAAGAAGAGGATAAAAAACAGTTCCACTACGAATCATGGCAATCAATATTTCTTCAAATACATAAATATTAAAAGCCGTGATTGCAAAATCAATGCCGCACGCAACTATAGGCAAAACTCATTTCTACACTTCCTTCATTTTTTGTACCAAGAATGCCACACTTAGAATTCGACCTTTCATTTCCTAGTATTGTAAAGCGTCGGCACTTAACTCTATGCTGTAACTATCGTCTGGCATTGAAGGAGTTCAACATTGTTTCCACGAAAACTCCTCTGATTGCCGACTAAGGCGACGCCGAGCTAAAGTTTATGGAAGAGGCTCTGCAAGGTCAGTGGGTTGTGGAGTGAGCGCAGTTTAGTAAGAAATGTTGTTATTAAAGATGGTAAAAAAACAGAAATGGAACTGACATAAATGAATAAGAAAATAGTTTTATAGACTGGTGCATGGTCAAAATTTTTAGCCAAATGCAGGTAGGAGACATTGACTTTCGTTGCGGAATTCGTTAGAAAGAGTCACCGCGACCCTAGAACGCAAAGGGAGGAACAAAGACGGATTTGACGGGAGAAGTAATGAGTGAGATAGGTAGGTAGACGTCAACATGTCCTAAAACTTATGATTGGTATCTTTGACAGGCAATTTCATTGCCTCTTGTCACAAACATAACTATACGAGACTACGTGACTTTGTGATTCATTTGATCGTCACAATCAATATAAATATAGTCAATCCCATACATTTTAGTCTTTTTGCCAATAATTGTTTAAGCTATCAATAGACTATAACGTTGTTTAGGTCTCTTTCTGTTTCATGACGTGCAGTGGCAGTGGCTTCTGACTATCCGTAACGACTGCCAAATATCGAAATATGACAGCCGGGACCAACAGCTTAACGTGCCGAGGCACGGAGGAAACTCGGTATGTTCAGATGATCACCCATCCACAGACCAACCTCGGCAAGCGTTGCTTAACCTTAAGATCGACCTGTGCGGCTGTTATTATTTAGCCCTGAGCTCCTAATTCAAATCAGCGTTCGCAGGTCTAAAAGTCCGCTTCCATTGTGTCACCGATCTTGAGCCACTCTTTCCTCAACTATACTTGACCTTCCGATGCCGTGAGTCGCGACGATATATCATCTGTTCGCGGGTAGATAGTCCCGGCAACATTTATTATGTTTTCTTTCTTTCTTTTTTATAGCGATATCTGAACTATGACGAGGTCTTGAGTTCAGCTTTAATGGTATTTGGGTGTTTGGTAAGGGAATTAAAATGTTAGGTATTGTAGGGCTTTTTGAGATTTTTTATTCTATAATTTTATCTTATTCAAACTGAAAATCAGAGGGCACAAGGATTTTTTTTGTTGACAATATTTTCGAAAAAGAGATTGGGGGGAGATAGAGTGATTTCACTATCTTTCGCTCTGAACTCTTATTCGAAAATGTTATCTATTAACTATTTTGACCTGGATATGTTGCGAATACATACAAAGTTTCACTAAAATCCGTTCGTTCATTTCCAACAACAGAGACTAATAGAGACTGATGAGAAAAAGCGTTTATTGTATGGCACCTAAAATTTATATTATACTAGCTTCTGCCAGCGGCTTCGCCCGCGTGATCCCTAGGGAACATGTTCCCGGGATTAAAAGTAGTTAATGTGCTATTCCAGACTATAATCTATCTTTGTTCTAAATTTCATTAAGATTCTTAAAGCCGTTCTGGCGTGATTGAGTAACAAACAACCTAACTTTCACATTTTCATTTTTTTTTTCATTTTTTCTATTGATTGTAGCGTGATGAAAAGTATACTATAACCAGCTCAGGAGTATGAAAAATAATTATACCAAGTTTCGTTAAAATCCGTCGAGTAGTTTTTGTTTCTACAGACAGACAGACAGACAGACAAAAATTGTACTGATTGCATTTTTGGCATCAGTATCGATCCCTAATCACCCCCTGATAGTTATTTTGGAAATATATTTCATGTACAGAATTGACCTCTACAGATTTATTATAAGTATAGATATAGATAGATAGATAGATACCATAGTCATAATTTATAGCAATGCCGGTAAATTTGTTAAAAAAAACGTGAGATCTATTAACAGACAAGTGTTATTATAATATAGACATTTTTAAACATTTTGTGACTAATTGTTTATTTTACGAACATCTTTATATTTGAATGAAAGAACAGTGCCCATACATTTAAAAACCTGAAAATGAAAGTACATGTATAGTTATAAGGTATAGTAGAAAAGTTTAGGAAATAATGCCTTTAAGTTTAGGAAATAATGTCCAACAGTCATTTTTACGATTTAAACGCCACGAATTCCAAAAAATACGTTGCGGTTTATGCAAAGTATACGTCGACTTTTTGGTATAAGCAGCATTGTCAAGATGTTTACAAAAAGCCAAAAGGTCATCAGATGAGGAAGATATCGAGGTCCAGGGGCGGTAAACAGGGTCATAAAGAGAAGAAACACAAACAAAATCGCACAGTACACAACGAAACGCAAGCACAACAACCATAGACAACAACGAAGGACTGCGCCGATGTCAATTGCAGAACTGTCAAATGTCAAAAAAATCCGTTTCACTCATGCGATCTCAATTATATGCTGCGTGATTAATTTAATTAATTATTATGTTACTTTTAATTAGTCTTCATTATACAAAGACTAACAAAAATACTTATGGATTGAATAAAACGTAAAATAATGAATAAAACTCTGAAACAGAGTTGAATAAAGTCAAGTATCAGTGTGTAAAATGGAATGTCGTAGAAAAGGCTAGTTGAGATGCGTTCAAAACATTGTAATACGTTAACCCTTGAGGTAGAATAAGCAAAAAGAAAAACTAAAAAATATTTTTTTCCTGCGTTTTTTCTAACATTGTGATAAGCGTATCTAATATACAATTCAATAAGCTGAATTTTAAGATTTATTTCATTTCAATACAAAGTCAGGTCAAAAATGGGCATTCTTCTTTTTTATCATTAATTTCTGCGACATTTTGTTTTACTTTTCAGTTTTATTTGACATTTCTTTCTTTTAATTATGTTTTTTTTTTATTTGTACGCCGTACGGAATAATAATATTGTGTCATCCTGCATGCTTAATTCGCAAGTATAGGTACGCATGTTTTGACAAAATAATAAAATTATTTTTATCATTTTTAAATTATCTTTGAAATTTTGTTTGAAACACGGTGAAGAGTAAACGCTCTTAACTTGGGTCGGACATCAACAGACTTATACACATAAAAAAAAAAACACTGAATTACATGATAAGTTTAAACACTGATGAAATTCTCTATTGAAAGAGGAATTCTTTGTCGATCAGCGTTTAGGGTTCTGCTACTCAAATCCGAATTAGGAATCTACTAATCAGTATTGAAACTAATCATACGGTTAGGTCTTTTTGTATACGTCTCCGGAAAATGGCAAACGTGTTGTGAGCATGTTTGGATGTTTGTTACTCTTTCACGCAAATCTCACTGAACCGATTACGATGAAATTTGGTATGTAGGTAGCTGAAGACCCAGAATAACACATAGGGTACTTTTTATCCCGGAGTTCCCGAGGGATCGGGATTTACACGGGAATAACGAGAATTTATACGCGGACGAAGTCGCGGGCGGCCTCTAGTTATTAGATATCGCGTGAAATTGTAAACTTTGTCCTCTAGTAAGACACGGATATATTGGAAACTATTGAATTTGCATGAGATTAATTATATAATTACAATTTTTTCATAACATATCGAGAAATTATAATCTAATCAAGTTTTATTACAATATTTTAAGAGACTGCCATTTTCCGGCTGAAGATAACAATGGATTTTCTTAAATAACAAAGGCTTGCTATATGGCCATCTACCGCAAACCTGAGATAGGTTTTGTGTGAACTCTGTCCCATTAATAAGATCCTTTAATCTCTAGTAACGATACTCTTTGTAGCAGACAGAGTAACCTTTTCTCACTACGCAACCGACAATGGGCTTAGTCTAAGACTCCAACATCACCAAACATCACGTTTCATTTGCAGAATATCACCTTTTTTCCATTACAAGGATCCGAGTAAAGCCATCATGCCATAAGCCATTTGGTCCTGACAACATTCCTTGACTCGTGGGTCTCGGAAAACAAATGTCGCATAATAATATATAAGAGTGCCAATAGGGAATATGCATGAAAAGAATATTTATTATCTACACAGTTTATCTTAAAATATACAAAATTGTAATACTAACAGTGAAAATAGAATCAAAATCACTCGAAAAACAAACGAGTTATCATTATTTTAAACCAATATATCTGTCCCTCTAGCGAAAACGCTGTAATGTATGGCATCTGTATAGGCGTCATGGAATCTGACGTCAAATTTCATATCAGACTTCTCTTTCTAATTGTAATCTTTGAAGCTTTATAACTTCACCAGTGATGAAGATATTTAAAAAACAATTTTATGATTGTGTTTTAGAGCTAAAAAGTATTTCATTTTGCAAATAAAAAAAATTCATGCATATTCCCTATTCTACTAATTTTCACCTTCGCATCTCAGCCGCAATCTGTTAAAAATGTATGAAAATTAAGGCTTTTTTGACAGTTTGTGATTGACATGCGAATACGAAAGTTGTTTAATAATAAGTAGAATTGGCCCTCAATGATATAAATCTGTACTTATATCTTATCTATGCGACATTTGACAGGGTTTTGACTGTTTAAACACCTGCATTCCTTGACCCTCTAAGAATGCAATAATAGGAAGAAGGTAAAACAAGTCTGATTGAATGTATCAACTATCTATCTGCCTAGCCTTTTCCTAACTATATCGAGTCGGAAAGCAGTCAAACCAGCTGAATACCAGTATTTTACGTGGAGCGGCTGCCTACTAGACCTCCACAACCCATTAACTTCTTGGCAAGACTGGTGTCAGATTGACGGTATCACTTCTTGCGTCTAAAGTACTGACTGAAATACTGAGTAGTTTTTCATTTTGAGACGCATCTTTTCGATAACGATTCTCTTTACGCGACGTTAGCCATGGAATTGCCAGGAGGAAATTCTTTGATAAAATCTTGGTAACGAACTGCAGAAAATACACGTGAAAGCAGCAGCCGTCTGTTGTTTTGACACGAAAACTCAATGAATAAGCATAATTTCCAACGACACATCACAATAAATATTGATTAAACTGATCTATTATAGTATAAAGTGACAACAATTATGAAAAAAAAAATAGTTAATGAATGGTCATGCACATAGAAAATGGACTGATCGTTCCTTTGATGTCTCAAAACTATGTTTGGGAAAGAGAAACAGCGCAGTATATCTTGTCAAGTGACGTTGTCTTTTCATTCGACTGAGCCAAAAGGAGGGTTATGTTTTTCGAGTGTATGTATGTATATTTCTTTGGCACGCTGGCTGGCTGATTGATGGATTTAAGCTTGATAGGTGTCGTTTGATTCTTTTGATTGTGAGAGTGATACTGGGTATAAAAACATTAAAATGGCCGATCTTTGGCGCCATAATATAATGTCTTCAAAAATGTTAGTCGTTTTTGGCGATCGGGTTTATGACACAAGTAATTTTTTTATAGAATCCTGTTTGAGCCACGTCGTAAACTTGTAGTATATCGTCCATCGCAGCTAAGACTTAAAAACGAGACAGCCTCCACTGTTCAGACTATCCAAAGGATGTTTAAGAGTGCCCTGTGCGATAAAATCGTGATTTTTTTTGTTATCGTGTGTTATTATAAGCTATTTCATACTATTGATTTTATTGACATGTTGGACCACACTATCTCATCTGATGATAAGCGATGATGCGGTCAAGACGGAACATGCTTGCCTAGAAGAAACCTATTCACTCTTAACTTAAATACTCCCAGGTTGAACTATCAGGAAACACAGACTTTGGCACGGAATTCCATTCCATAGCTGTCCCAAAACGCTTTGTACGTGTGCTACTAGCTGACCCGCGCAACTTCGTCTGCGTCACATTTTCCATTATCGCCCCGCTCCTATTTGTTTTAGCGTAATGATAAATAGCCTATAGCCTTCCTCGATAAATGGGCTATCTAATACTGAAAGAATTTTCGAAAAATCGGACCTGTAGTTCCTGAGATTATCATATTATTATTATATTATTATCGGTAATATTCGTAATTACTGTAGTGTATTTGTATTAGTATTAGTAAAGATTAAAAAAAAGAAAGGTATTAGGTACACAGTCGCATTGTTTGTGTCTACAAAATGATCAATTCGATGACAGTTTTATACTCACTCTATTCTCTATGCCCAAGTTAAAAGGAAAGGAAAGCTGCAATTTCCCCACAACTAATAGCGAGACTGACATTGGCCTATCAATGTCAGAACATGGTTTAAAAAAACAGGTGAATGTGACATTGAATATTTGTATTGATCAGTATCATTCATTTCTTCTTTGAAACGTTTCAGAGGCTTGCTTATGACCTGTGGCTGTGGATAATATAATATGCTGAGGACATATGACTTGGAAATCGATGTTTTGAGTGCAATGAGGAAATGCTGAATAATCATGTCAGTGTTTTCATATGCTTGTGGCGACATAATACCACGTACCTATTGCGGAAAACGTTATAGGCTACTTTTCTTGGTAAAATGCTCGGTAATAAATAAAAAACCAGTACCTATTGGTAAAAAATAGCTGATACTGCTGTAATAGATTTGTCCACTGAAAAAATGTAATGAGTCCGTCAGTTAGATTATCAAAACATATTTGACCCGTTTGTTTCTGTTGTTACGTAAATCAAAATTGAATAATATACGACGCTTTTAAAATTCTCAATACGTCACGCCGTGGTATAATTTTTAGTGCGTTCTGACGCATCAAAAATCGAGAGTGATGCTTTGTCATTGATTTACAAAAAAAAAGCGTGTCCATTATTTTTCAATACTTAACTGACGAACTAAATAGATTTGCAATTTATTGATGGTGGTAACTAGCCAACTCGAGGCCCACTGCCACACTCGCCAGACGAACTGCCAAGTATAGCCACACGCGTAAGCTATTGTCCGAAACTTTCAATACAGGCTCTCTTATTAAGCTTCCTCTAGCCTTCAGGCCTAGTCCCTGGTATTCCAAAACATGTGAACAATTCCAAAGACGTGGATATCCCCTTGGCAAGTCTGTTTTCATATTTTCTGGCTTTTTGCTTCTAGCTAGGACTGCTTAACGTGCTTTCTATGGAGTCTCAGTTTGTGATGAATGGACCCATCCACGGAATGACCTCGGGAATCATTATTTTAGCCGGTTCACAGATCTATGAAGCACATGTGGTCTTCGCTGATTGTTTAAGAATGGTATCTCTTTGCTGTGCGGACAGTGAACTTAGGCTCTAGTCAACTGTCATTCTGTCATCGGTAACGTGGCGAAAGCGATTGCTAAAACGTCAAAAAAATAGGTGAGAACCACTGTCGATATGTCAAGCGATAAATCTCTCGTATTCTGACATTTAGACAACTGCTTTCGCAAAGAGAACGGCAGTTTGTCTAGCGCCTCTTGTAAACGTTGAAGATTGCCCCATTCGGCTATTATTATTGCCCCATTCTTTTATTATTATTCACTCCTCAGTATCCTATAATAACGATGTAAATATGAGCCGAATAACCAGTTGATTCGCGACTCGCTAGGGCTGTGGCGACCGCAACTCTGTGTCGCAGCACGCCGCACTGCGGTACCTACACAGCCCGACCTGTCCGGGCAGCCAGAGCCAACGGATATTTTGGAACTTTCTTTTGCTATGTAATGGCGGGAAAAAAAGTAAAGAGCGACATTTTTGAAAACATGACAACGAATATTCTGCATTTCTTCTTCTTCTCTTCAACGTTGTTACTAACCAATGAACAGCCCTGTTCGTTACAATGCTACGACTACTTATTTATGTTTAGTAATCAAAAGATATAACAATATGAACAATACATATAAATAACAGCTCAAACATTGACTTAAAACAAAACGTCTCTAACTATAACCTACTTACAGAGTGTCAAAACACAACACACGAAAAATTCGCAGCATCACCAGCCAGATATCGATTTAAAAAAGGTTTTATCACATTAAGGGCTATACGTTATTCCCTGACACACTGATCCAGCGACCTTGGACGAAACGGGACCGTCCCCGCCTCACCGAAGGGATTTATAATTTTTAATTTAGATTTAATAAGTGACGTGATACTTTTTGTTTTTCGCAATTTTGCTAGCGAAATTAAATAATGGATGCTTGACGTGTCACTTGTGTTTTGAATTTGGAATTCGAAAGTTACATTTTTTTTTTGGCTTTGAATTACAGTGTTTGTGAGTGCAGGCACTACCCATTGCTATGCATGGAATTAGTATGTTGTACTCTACGTATTAAGTAAAAAAAAATGCAAACTGTGAACAAAGTCGTTCGCTTTTTTGTACCCAAATTATTCGAACACTATAACCGGTCACCAACATTATGGAAAAGCCTTCGTGCATGCATAATAGAAGAGGTCCACTGTTTACGAACAACAAAGTTGGTAACTGTACCTTACGAGTAGTTACGAGTTGGTATAGCCAACAATAATGAGTTCATGTGTTTACAGAACAAAAATCTTTCCATTACATTTTTATTTTTAGGTACTGTAGTTGTGAGTGTATCACTTATATAATATATAATAGAACTAGAGAGTCACTATATTATTTTCTAAACTTTAGAGATCCTTTTGAGTCTAAAGAGTTCGACAGAGTTGTACAGTACAACTCTGGTGCAAACTGGTGTCGGCAAACTTCGTGTTTCGTCAGTCTTCGGATTTCTATCAGTTGCCATTTGCCTGGCCGGACGCTCTCAATCACTTGGAACTATATAGAGTTGTTAAAACATTTTTTGAATTAAAGACATTTATTAAAAAAATGGGAGGAAACCTCGTTAGTTTTCGGAAATGCGATGATTGCCGAGGGATATTAAGAAAATACTTGTACTGTACCTGAAGTGTGAACCACAAACTTTCATTTTCCACCCCATGTTAGGGGATAAACCTAAACGTTAAGCTGTTGGTCTCAGCTGTCATTTGAAGATCTTTGCAGTCGTTACGGATAGTCAGAAGCCAGAAAATCTGACACCAGTCGTGTCAAGGAGTACCGTGTTACCCAGTTAATGGGTTGTGGAGGTCTGGTAGGCAGCCGCTCCACGTAAAATACTGGTATTCAGCTGAATCCGGTTTGACTGGAAGCCGACCCCAATATAGTTGGGAAAAGGCTAGGCAGATGATGATGTTAGGGGATAAGCCTATTGCCATAAGCCGGGTACAAATATAGAATTGGGGCTACTACTTACAAAATCCAGAAAGAAAGACTCAGTAGCGGTATGATCGACTGGATTATCCAGACCTGCATTCTCAGCAGCAGCTCGAGTGCCCTTCGAAGCAGCAGATACCCACAAATAGTTGAAAATTAGCTGTATTGAGTATCTTTCTTGTCTACTGTACTTTGGACGGTACTATACAATTCCAAGAGAAGCCTTCAGTGCCCTAATTGATACAGTTCAAGTTTCGACTTCGTATGCGAATTTATGCCTTATGTACTTTGAAAAACTGTGCTGACAAACCCATGAAATTAACGGCTTATGAGGCGATTCAACTTTTGGCTTTCAAGCTAACCTATTGCATTTCCATTGTATACAGATCCATCTCTCAGATAGTTTCGTTTAATACCGCGTGTATCTGACATCGACGCACAAACGATTTCCATGGGTCCAGGGCATGATTCTGGACACCCCAGTGTCGTCGTCGGTTCTTTTCTCATTTTTTCGTTTTTTTCAAGAGTACCACAAATAGGTATCAGCTCAGCTGAGCTGATATCTATTTGTGGTTTTATTCAGATTGCTCTTTTAAGTGAAAGTAGTTAATTAATTATTTTTTATTAAAAATCTCATTGGGTTAGGTCAGAATAACGATTATGAGCAGTCTAAAGTAAAAAAACACTTGAAAAAAATGAAAAAAATGAGAAAAAAGACGACGGAAAATTCTAAGTTTAGGGTGTCCAGAATCATGCCCCGGACACATGGAAATCGTATGTGCGTCGATGTCAGATACACGCGGTATACAGCGATTTATTGGACGAATTTAGTAGTGAATTTCTCTGAGTGCTGGCTGTTCCGTGATACAAATCTCCGTGACGACGAAACAAGAGCGCCATCTACCAAGAAACAAGCGCGCGCGAAGCACTTAAGTAGTCTGCCACAAAATTTCGCCCAAAAACCATAATTTTTAGGGTTTCGTACTCAAAGGGAAACCAACGGAACCCTACTACTAAACTGTTTTTTTTTTTGGGATGGGAAATCATCCATTGACTTATCCCGCTCTGGGTGGAGCGGAAGGGACGGCCAGACTTCTACTGACTAAACCCATCCATGTTCCTTCATTGCCCCTTGTGTTCCGGAGCCACGGTGTCTCTTTCGAATAGTCCCGCGACTACGGCAGGCGTCGTCTCTTTCGGGCCACTCTGTGTGCTGACTCTCTTTGAGGCGCGCGTGGATCACTAACGCGCCGTCGACACGGCCTGTCGACGGCGCGTTAGATAAGACGGACGGACGGCGAGCTATCCATAGCTCACCGTCCACAAGCCCACGCCTACGGTGGCCGGAGGTCACTAGGTGGCCTCCGACGCCCGCGGCGTCTACCACGGCGGCCGGGACGAGAGGATCTCTCCCACCCTACTACTAAGCCTCAGCTGGCTGTCCACCCGTCTGTCTGTCAGCGGGCTGTATCTCAAGAACTGGAGTAGGATGAAACTAACAGATTGTGTATTTTTATTACTGCTAAAACAAAAAAATAAGGTTTTGAGCGAAAAGGGCGAGCTTACCCAGAAGTAGCCTGTTCATTCTAACTTTGAAAAAATTTGAGTTGTAAGTGTTCGGAAACACAGACGCAAGAAGAGAGTTCCACCCTTTTGCTGTGCCCATGATTATTTACCATAAGTTGCAGTGTGTTATGGTCAATTTCAAACATTTTGAACTCTTGACAAGCGTTATCGCTGATAGAATGGAACTTCGTGTATAATTTCCTCTTCTTTTCCCTCCACTCAACCCACGGATTCATAGGATTCACTTATTTGGGGTCGAGTCTCCTCATTTTCTTGCGCCAAGGTTTGGAACATGCAATTGAGCTTTCTTAAGGTCTCTTTCAGCGGACCTCCTCCAGATCAATGGCGGGCGGAAACTGCTTCTTTTTACCCGAGTGCCAAGGAAGGGTTATATTCTTCGCGCCTATCTTGTATGTATGTTTTCTTGTTTGTTTGTTAAATTTTTATTACCTCGTACCTTCCAAACTGTTGGATGGATTTCGACTATTGAGGTGCCGTCAGATTCATTTCAAATTCCCAAGTTCTCTTAGATAGGTTTAAACAATATAGGTACAATATGGCGGAATTTTGGCGCTAAATTGCTTTAAAAATTTTTTGAACCCAATATATCGAGTAGGGTATTAAAATGAAGGAAATAATAATAATAATAAATAATAATAATAATAATATCCTTGGACATTTCACACAACGAAATGAAATGGAAGTTACATATTTATATACACGCCATATGTTTAAAATCAATTAGGAAACAGTTTTTGTTCATACAGGTTTTGCAGTCGGGTTTTTGATTTATCTATTTTGCGACTTGTTCTTCTTTTTTTTTTTTGGGAGGTTAAGTACAGTTTGAACCACGTGTTTATGTATCTTCTTCTTTCTATTTTTTTTTTAGTTTGTAATTTGATTTTATTTTGTGTTTGTGCGTCATTTCTGGCGAAATAAACGTATTTTCTTTCTTTCTTTCTTTTTTTGTATCTTAATAAGATGTGAGTTCAATTCCGTCTCCATTTCCCAATTTAAACATAATAAGATGATTATGAAATTAGAGTAAATGGTTATTACTTCATGTTTTTGAGCTTAAACTGTTAATTAAAGTTTATTAGCGCGGATCCTCACCTTAATATCGTAACGGTGTTAATTACTTCGAATAATGTTCACCATATTCAAATTCTGTGTGTTATTTTATTGTTGGACTACTTTATACTGCCGCTTCATTTGAAAATAAAGCTCATCCTTCTATTAAGGCGTAAATTTATAAAAACACACAGCAGCTTTCTATGTATGAGTGCAAGAATTTCTAGATCTTATTAGATCAGTTTTTTCCATAGATATCCTTCCTCTTACATACAAACTAGCAAATAAACAATAATTGAACCTCCTGGATCACCAAAACTTCAAGTTTAGAAGGGGGACTGATTTCCTCTCTCTATCTCTACTGCAGAGGTCGGATAAAGAAAAAACCGGCCAAGTGCGAGTCGGACTCGCAAACGAAGGGTTCCGTAGCACAAACAGAAAAAAACATCTCATTTCGTGTATGCCCCGTAATTAGTATCCCGTTATTAGTAGTCTGTCGCCATAACAACAATGTTAACAGCATTGTTGTGTTCCGGCAGTTAGAGGTATGATAGCCAGTTCCTCTGTGTTAGAGGATTCCGGGTGAAACTCGCTTCCATCTTCGGCCTAATCATCACTTTCCATCAGGTGAAATTTGGGCCAAGAGTTTCCCCGTTTTGTATAAAAAAAAAATAAAAAAATAATAACTTAGTGTCATTATTATTATTTGTTGTTATAGCGGCAACAGAAATACCTACACAATCTGTGAAAATTTGAACAGTCTACCTACGAGTAGGTATCACGGTTCTTGAGATAAAGTTCATTGACAGACAGCAGGGACGGACAGCAGAGGCTCAGTAATAGGGTTCCGTTGGTTACCACAGTTGGTTGACACATTGTTTGAGAAGTGACCTCAAAGAACAGGGAAGTGAATGATAGCGTGACGATTAGCAGGAGAAGAAAACGTGTTGCGCCGACCACAAGACATATGTGATGTAGGAAGTAAATGATGTTGCCGACTTTGTTCGAAAGATCGGCAATGATAGGCTCGTCGAATCGAAGCGCCAAAGTCTTCAGCATCGACGCCGAGTTGCTGGCCTGTCGGTTTTCTATCGGTTACATTTTGAACAGTATGCGACGGAATTGCATAATTTAATTCCGCAAAGCCCATTCCACCATCGGACCACAAGACGTACGGCGATGCGCCACCGGTATATGGTGGACATCCCACCTATACGCACAAAACGTTTTGGGAATACATTCAATGTGCGTACAACTAAGGAGTGGAATTCCCTGCCGGAGGCTATGTTTCCAGATAGCTACAACCTGGGAGTCTTTAAGTCAACAGTGAATAGGTTACTTCTAGGCAAGCGTGCTCCTGCCACGATAGCGGCGGTAAGTCCCCTCTTTGAGGAGTGGCTTGAGAGGCGCCACGGCGTCCTCACCTACCGCCTGACGCAGGTCCTCACCGGACATGGTTGTTTTGGGAGGTTCCTGCACCGAATCAGGCGGGAGGAAACGCTCGGGTGTCACCACTGCGAGGATCGACCAGAGGACACGGTAGAGCACACTGTGCAGGTGTGCCCCGCTTGGGCGGCGCACCGCCGTGTCCTCGAAATGGCGATCGGCGGCGACCTCTCGCGTCCGGCTCTGGTCCAAGCCATGGTCCGGAGCGAGACGGAATGGGACGCCATTGCCTCCTTCTGCGAAGCAGTCATGCTAGCGAAGGAGGTGGCGGAGCGGGAGAGGAGACCCTCTCGTCCCGGCCGCCGTGGTGGACGCCGCGGGCGTCGGGGGCCACCTGGTGACCTCCGGCCACCGTAGGCGCGGGTCGTCTAGTGACGACAGGCCGTGTCGACGGCGCGTTAGTGTTCCACGCGCGCCTCAAAGAGAGTCAGCAACACAGAGGGGCCCGAAAGGGCCGACGCCTGCCGGAGTCGCGGGATTATTCGCAAGAGACACCGTGGCTCCGGAACACAAAGGGCAATGAAGGAACATGGATGGGTTTTAGTCAGTAGAAGTCTGACACTCCCTCCCGCTACACCCAGAGCGGGAGGAGTCATTGGATGATTTCCCATCCCTAAAAAAAAAAAAAAAAAAAAGGCAAGCGTGCTCCACCTTAGACCGCATCATCGCTTAACATCAGGTGAGATAGCGGTCAAACGTATGCCTATCAATAGTAAACAAAAAAGATTCACCTCAGCCTGGTACGCAAAGGGTATTAGGAAGAACACAGATGGCTTTTAGTCAATAAGAGTCTGACACTCCGTTCTGTTACGCTCAGAGCGGATGAAGATGTGAAATCATCCAATGACAATGACTCAAAATAATACGCCAAAGAACTCCTCAAAAGTAAAGCAAGTAAGTACTCGTAATTTTAGACCACGTTGCTTAAAAAATACTTAGCAGTAAATAAACTAGTATTTTTAACTTGATTAACTCATAAAGCTTGGCTATCATGGCGACAAATTATCGATGTAACGTTACTTTTGGTTTAATAACAGTTTTCCGTGTTAAAAGGTTATTAATAACAACCTCGTTTAAAAGCATTTTAGTTATTTTCGTTTTTTTTATTATTTGTTTACTTTAGGTGGTGGGAGATGTTAATTATAGGGGTTTCATTATGTTTTATTATAGGTATTATAAGGTAGCCTTTAACCGCCATGAGACACAGAAACGTCGGGTAAAAAGAAAACCCATGACACACACACACAGTGTGATCAGTGAAAAGTTTTTCGAAATCGGGTCAGTACTTTCCGAGATAATTTTTTACAAATAAATGAGCAACCTTTTCATCAAACAAATATAATATTATATCAGTCTTTACCAATACAAATATTCGGAGGCGGCTCTTTACTTCGGCAAACGAACGGGTGCGGTCTAAATATTGTGCCGTGGGCTTACCTATCTATAAATCATAGAGAACTCGCTCTGACAGACTGAATATTCTAAATTTGTTTTTGTTATAAATCATTAGAAAATATAAATTTTAATTTAATAATCTAAATTATATATATTTACTAGCTGATGCTCGTAGCTTCGCCTGCTTCATAAATATATACTAAAACCTTACTCAAGAACCACTCTATTCGCTGGTGAAAATAGCATGAAAATCGGTGCAGTAGCTTTTGAGTTTATCGCGAACAGATAAAGACAGACGCGGCGAATTTATAGGAATTATTTAACCACGTTTGTACTCTCGATAAATGGGCTATCCAACCCTAAAAGAATTTTACGATTCGGACCAGCAGTGCGATTCTGTAACACTTAGGCGAAGTGAACGACAAGTGAGCTGTCAAACCATACAAACAAGATGGCATGACAGCTCACTTGTCGTTCACTCCACCTAAGTGATCACGGTGAGATGTCAACAGAATCGACCGGCAGGAGTTTCTGAGATTAGCGCGTTCAACCAAACAGACAAACTTACTAAAAGTCACGAATTTTGACATTATGATTTTATGTATGTGGATTTGTGCGCATGAGATATGGAAGTGAGCAGAATTGTTAGTAAACATTCAGAGTACAAGTTTGATTTGAAAAGTTTGGGGTCCCATGTACGTACCTATATGTAGGAGTAAAATACGTTCTGCCAGTGTTGCGGAATTTGTTCGAAAGAGTCACCGCGGCCCTGGAACGCAAAGGGCCCGAGAAACACGGATGGGTTTTAGTCAGTAAGAGTTTGACACTCCCTTCTGCTTCACCCAGAGCGGGAGGAGTCATCTGATGACTAACCAGCCTTTACAAAAGGAGTAGGATACGTTTCTGAGTTGAATTGGTGTATAGGAAATATACAATGTCGCATCTTAGGATATTTTCCATACCGAAAAACGCATTTGAAAATCTGTGTTATTGGCAATTTTTTAAATTAACGAGCCGATTTTATTTTGTATTCATCTACGACCCGAAGGCCAATTTAATATTAAAGCAACGTTCGCGTTCGCATGTCAATCGAAATCTGTTAAAATATAAGGAAATTAAACTTTTTTTTAACTTGTCTCTGGCAAATGCACAAGATGTGCGAAGCCGAACTCCTCTGAGGAGAAAAAAAAAGCTTTTTTGACAGATTGCAACTGAGATCAGAGTGTTAAATCTACTAATTTTCACATTCCCATCGCATTCGCATCTCAATCGCAATTTGCCAAAAATGTATGAAAATGAAGGCTTTTTTGACAGTTTGCGACTGACATGCGAATGTTTAAAAATTAGTAGAATTGGCCCTCTGAACGTTGCGTTCGTAATATAAGAGACAAAGTGACATTCATTTAGCCATATCAATTGTAAAAAAGTAGATGTATGGGGTTGACAAACACTAGCCAAATGACACCTGAGGGGCTAGCACGAATATTTTACGTATCTAATTCAAATAAATATCATGTGCGAAATTCACTTAATTTTACAATATTGTAACGTTACTATAAATCAAAACATTCGTGCTAGGCCCTTAGCTATGGGTTTTTATATGCGGTAAAATTAAAACGAAAATAAAAACTGGCCAAGTGCATCTATAAAAACGGCAAAAAAATCAAGCTTGTTGTGCCCCGTTAAATGTTTATTTTATTCTGTTTTTTTTTTTGTATTTGTTGTTATAGCGGCAACAGAAATACATCATATTATGTGAAAATTTCAACTGTCTAGCTATCGCTGTTCTTGAGATACAGCCTGGTGACAGACAGACAGACAGCCAGCGAAGTCTTAGTAATAGGGTCCTGTTTGTACCCTTTGGGTACGGAACCCTAAAAAAAGAACTCACAGAAAACCAAAACTTTTCTAGCAAAAGCATGCCTGTTCTTGTGGACCCAGTTTTACAGATAAAGCTGCATATCAATATTTCAAGACAAACCGACACCCGAGCACTAACCCAACTGGAGAGACTGTATCCTAATGTTATACTATTCCTCTTTCATAGCATTCAGATAGAATCAGCAGCCGTATAAAATATTCAGCCACGTATTCCCTTTTCTCTACTAAAATTCTTCGAAGTCGGAATTCTTTTCGTCCGTTTTAGCGGTCAACGTTTTCCTACATATACTACCTACCTACCTATGACTCTATGTATAGAAAGTAGTTTATATACATAGAGTCATAGACGGATGTAGTAAGGCTCTTGCAGAGCGAATGCTTAATTTTTTCGAAATACGTGGGTCGGTATGTGCCTAAGTACATACCTACCTATGCGTTTTTGACAAAAAAAAATATAACCGTATTTTACCATATTTTTATTTTTATTTTTTTTATTTGTGATGGGTTTGCTCTTGACCTTAGTCTTGGTCAGAAATGATTATAAAAAGTATCGTAAATTCTATAAAGCATACTTGAAAAGAAAATTAGTTCGCACTTTCGAATTCATTTTATGAAGTAGAGGATAAATAATAAATTTTGATTCAGTGCTTGTATTATTTTTCATATGAAGATGTTCAATAAAGTACCGCATTTCTCGATTTTTGAAAAAAATCGAGTTGGTAAGTTTTTTAATTTTACATTTATTATTGTATGTTTTAAATTATTTACTAATATTGGGACTTGGTGGCGCCTTAATAAAGAAAGGAGACTGACTAAAAGTGGTCTATGAATCAGTATCTTAATTATACCTTTGTGCAAAGGGCCACCAAAATCTGATCTGCCAGTTTTGAGAAAAATAATATTTTAGGATACATTTTAATGCTACATTTTTATTTTAAAAATGTTTTATGTTGTAAATGTTGTATGACTTTAAAATACTTAATTAATGTGTTTATCTGCTACTCAAAGTCACTGGCTACCTCAACAGAACCGAATTTCAGTATTTTTTTTTCGTTTTTAACCGACTAAAAAAAAGGCTTTCAGTTTTTCGAAACCGCTTTATATTTTTAAAATTAAAGAAATCGGTCCAGCCGTCTTAGATTAATCGATGAACATAAATATCATAGATTAAGCGAAGACGGCTGGGGCGAGTTTGAAAATTCTTTTTTTGGTTTGAAAGGGTTTACCTCCAAAATGTTTCCATTGTCACCAGGTCTGAGAATCTTATGATGGAATCCTGGATTATGTAGCAAAAAATATGAATTCCAAAGTATTATTTATCTCAGAACTGCCAGGTTATATTTTGATTAACCTTTGCACAAGGATATGCTTGAGGTGTCCCTCTTAATTAAAACAGTCTCCTTGTATTGATTGATACCATTATTACTAAAAAAAGGCAACGTTGTAAAGAACAAAATTGTCTACACACCACCGTTAATACACGGAATAATAAACGTAGCTATATAATATATAGATCTGTTTAGGTCGTACCCTGACCAAATAACCTTGAGCATTTTTTCCCTCAATAACAGCGCAAGAGATACAATAGCGAATACGCTCAGAATGTTGAATAAAATCGTTATAAAATCTAATTTTGGTCGTTTGAAAAAAATACTTCTACCAAAATGTTCATAATTAAATTGCCTATCCATTAGAGTAAGTACAAAATCAAAATAATCTTTAGTTTTCGAGAAGATGCATGTTTTCAGTATTTTTTTCTCATTTCTGTGGTTTCGTTGTGAGGAGATTACTTAAACATTATACTTAGTAATAAAAAATAAAATCTACCATTTTGAAGCCAAGATTATTTAGAAATTTAATGTATTTTTTATTAGTTGATATTTCTTTTGGATAAAGAGTTTGGATAAAGAGTGGATAGAGAGCTCCAAAAAACTGCACAAAAAACGGCTAGCGCTGCGTTTTGCTCGGGGACGCGCCTTAATATATATGTAGGTATACATATGAACGTGATGGATGTGTGTCATACCAGTGACTAATAAGCCCAATTTGAAAGAAGCACGCTTGGAGTTACGGGCGAAACAGGGACCGGGCGGAATGTGACACTGGGCAAAATTCGAGTCATGTATTTTTTATTTCTTGGTCATTAGGAAATCCAATACTTTGGTATCGATATTGTTTTAATTTTTTTTTGTATTGTTTTATTGTGTGCTATTTTTGAGGAGCTCGTGGCTATGTTATAAAAAGCCGCACGGTTCGATCTTCAAGGTTAAGCAACGCTTGCCGAGGTTGGTCTGTGGATGGGTGACCATCTTAACATACCGAGTTTCCTCCGTGCCTCGGAAAGCACGCTAAGCTGTTGGTCCCGGCTGTCATTTGTAGATCTTTGGCAGTCGTTACGGATAGTCAGAAGCCTGTTAATCTGACTCCAGTCTTTCCACGAATTACCGTGTTTACCCAGTTAATGGGTTGTGGAGGTCTGGTAGGCAGCCGCTCCGCATAAAATACTGGTACTCAGCTAAATCCGGTTTGACTGGAAACCGACCCCAATATAGTTGGGAAAAGACTAGGCAGATGTTTTATTGTGTGCCATAGAATATCTAATATAATCGTTTCTAGTGAGATTTCAATAGTAGTAGTGGAACTCTCTGCCTGCGTCTATGTTTCCGAACGCTTAGAACCCAAATTTCTTCAAAGTTAGAGTGAACAGTCTCCTTTTGGGTAAGCTTCCAGCCACCGAAAACTTTTTCTCTGTCATCTCTAACCTAGAATAGAGTCGAGACCAACCCATCATAAATTAAAAAAAAAGTACCTAGGGTACCTTTCTAGTCTTAATGTCTACCATTTATCTGATAAACTAACTGGTGCCCTATTTTTAACCGACTTCCCAAAAAGGAGGAGGTTCTCAATTCGGATGTTTGTATTTTTTATATTTTATGTTTGTTCGGGAATAACTCCGTCGCTAGCCAACCGATTTTAAAAATGTTTTTTTTTTGTTGGAAAGGGAATACTTCCCAATGGTCCCATGATAAGGAAACCAGGATCTGATGATGGCATCCCAGAGAAGTCGAGGGGAGCTTTCGAAAATCGTATGGGCAACTAGTGCGTTTGTATTTTGCTTTTCTGCGATTTTGCAGTGGTGTTGTTAGGTGTGGGGTACCACTAAAAAGTGAAAAATAAAAAACTTTTTACAAAAAAATACAACCGACATCCAAAAAAAAAAAACACTACAAACTAAAAAAAAACTTTAATTTCGAAAGTAGGTGTCAAAAAACGAACAAATTAACAAAAACACCGACTTCCGAAATTAAAGTTATTTTTTACTTTGCAGTGTTCAATTTTCTTCTCGATACTGACTTGGGTTTGCAGTGTCTTGAAAGATTTATGTACTATGTCAATAGGATTTGAAACATAAACTTCCTATCTATCTATATCTATATACCTATATTATGATAAGCAAACCTGACTAACTGACTTAAACATGGTTATTTGTAAAACACCGGCAACCTCTCAGGACTATATTACTAACATCATAACCAACAACTTTTGTTCTATGACTTTTAAAAATTCATGATGTTGAGTTCATCAGGTTTTCATACAAAAATAAAAAATATTTAAATTAAACGCTCTGAATGTTACGAAGTCTATGCGAAGCAAAAGAAATAGAAAGAGCTTTATTTTGCGCACAGCCGAAACTATTGGTCGGAGAAAGCTGAAATTTAGCATGTAGCTTCCTTACGCTCCCTAAGGGTGCAAAATAGAGAAATTCCCGAAATTCCTACGGGAACGGGAAAAGACGGGATATGCGCGGACGAAGTCGCGGACGAAAGGAAAGAAGGAAGGGAAGGTTATATACGCTATATCATCACGCTAAGACAAATAGGAGCGGAGCATTGATGGCAAATGTGACGCAGACGAAGTTGCGCGGGTCAGCTATAGTTTACGCCAGATAAACGTGGAATAAAGTACATTGACCTTTCCCTAATATCTCTTCGTAGATACTAGAACAATAAATTAAGAATTGATTTTCATTATTAGAAAACGTAAAGGATCACGATAAAAGTCGATTCAGGACAGCTTTATGTCATTATTTCTGATTTTGACCTTTAGAAAGTCAATAAATGTATGTGGGTCAATGTACTTTATTCCATGTTTATCTGGCGTAAAGTATAGTATGAAATATTTTGACCCTGTTCTCTGCGTAAATAGAAAACAGGGTCAAACTATTATCAGGCCTCATGAACATGGCTCTTATCAGCGGGTCTAAATAGGCCTCTTTGGTAGAACATGATATTGATCTAACAACAATCTGTCAAACGTTTTCATATTCGGTAAATCATTTAGGTTCAAGGTTGATTGAGAAAATTTGACAGTTTCAACTAGTCTGATGTGCTGGCTGAATCTGCTAAAGTGGCTTTTTTAGACCCGCTGTCG
Source organism: Ceramica pisi (assembly GCA_963859965.1). NCBI lineage: Eukaryota > Metazoa > Arthropoda > Insecta > Lepidoptera > Noctuidae > Ceramica > Ceramica pisi. The sequence continues at coordinate 6,779,928 of OY982530.1, forward strand.
TTTATATAGTGTGTTGCTGATTGGTTTAACAAATTAAGTCTGTATTTTTATATTTTAGAATAAAGAAAGAAAAATAACGGCACGGTTGGCGCAGTGGTTGAGCGATCGGCTGCTGCGTCGCGTGTCGTGGGTTCGATTCCCGCACGGAACAAATATTGTATGGCCTACAGACAGTTGTTCCGGGTCTGGCTGTTTGTAAACGCAACCACGATACAGGAGAAATTCCTAGTGTGGCGCAACGTTTAAAAAAATAAAATAATACAATTAAAAAACAAAAATAAAACGAAATGAATAAAAAAAATTACATGCATGTTTACATAATATAATTTATAATAGCTAGTTAGTTTAAGCAATGAATAGAGAGAGTTATGGATTGCTATGGCGATAATTGGCGATGGTTTCTTTGGGCTCAGTAAATAGAGCCCAAAAAAACCAAAGAGCGGCTTTCATCAATCTGAAACTGAACGCGATCAACATATGAACCTCGTTTCATTATTTTATATGGAATATTGACACTGACAACTTGTGAACGCAGCTTGATTTCGATCGGTTTCGTTGGTGAAACCAACCTAAGGAGTTAACCAACGACTTCAAATGTGAAGAAAAGGATTCTTATTTCTAGTCGCCTTGTAGAAAAGGCCTATGACATTAGTTACACCTTTGTACATACAATACCTTTGTACAGTGCTTTTTACTAGACCATAAAGTTATAGAGTGGGTGACAGACAATTTAACGCACAGCCGACTCTACTAGTCACAGAAAGCTGAAATTTAGCAGGTAGGTTTTTTGGGGAATATAAAGGAACACTATGAAAGGATTTCCCGAAATTCCTATGGAAACGAAGAACGATATGCGCGAACGTTGCGGGAAATGTTAGTAAATAAATAAAATTACAATCAAAACTTGTAATGAATCAACAAGCAACAACAATCGTCAAAACAAATTCGAGTCGCATATCTCCGGTACAATTGGTACAGTCACACTCGGCAATCGGCAGTAACGTAGGTACAGTCATAAAGATGTCAATTGTGAACGGATGTCAGCGTGTTGGGGTTATGATTGCTATGTCAATTCTCCCGAACACTCGCGCAACTTAAATTGTATCGTGAACTGGTTACAACTGCTTTTTACCGGTTCTTTCTGCTTGCGTTTTAGTGACTGCTACCTGTGTGAGAAAAAGGGAAGTGTTGGGGCAAAGTAAAATAATTCCTTTTGGGGTTACAAATGTCTAGATGAGAAAACGGAACAGTTAAAATATACTGGTGTGTTCGTCTGTCTAGGTACTAGATTCGATACAATTGAAAGGTACACATGATATGAATTTCTGTAACGCACGGATGCGTGACGTGAATACTTTTTGAGTAAAGAGTCACTTATGGGGGACAAGTTACAATCACTTGATCGCCCATAGTACACTTGTTTTAATAATTGTTTTTCCCTATGAGGTGTACAAAAAAGTGTCATCTTCGAAGCCTTTTTCACAACTATATTGGGGTCAATTTCTAGTAAAACCACATTCAGCTGAATTCTACGTAGAGCGGCTGCCTACCAGATCTCCACAAACCATTAACTGGGTAGCACGGTACTTCTTGTAAACTGAAATCAGTTTTTCTGGTTTCTGACAATCCGTAACGACTACCAAAGATCGAAAAATGACAGCCGAGACCAACAGCTTAACGTGCTTTCCGAGCCACGTAGGATGTTAAGATGGTCACCCATCCACAGACTGACCCGTGCGGCTGTTACTATTTAGCCACGAGCTCTCAAAAAAGTATAAAAAGTGTACAAAAAAGAATATGCTAAATAAATAGATACCTCGCTCAATTGGTCACATTATATCATATCCTGTGACAATATTATAAAGAAATGCGGTCACAGTTTGATAACATCTTTATTACATCAATTGCTCTCTGTGAAAGCGACTCCATCAATTCCATCTGACAGTTTGAATCTTCCCCGGTCTTCCGGTGTTATCAAGAATAATTTTATATGTGAAAGTCTGGTATCCAATTTGTCAAGCCTTGATATAGACATATATTTTTTTTTAAATTTTCGGTGGTGAATTACATTCTTGTCTTTGGAATTATTTCCGACCAGCGTGAATTCCGTCAGAATTTCGTGATGGTAGTTTAGTGCCTGCATGAGTATTTATTAACAAAATAACAACTTGGTTCGAAAAAAAAACAACTCTTCATCATGTGTGTGTCATGGGTCCGAGTGCACGTCTCCTTTTTAAGGACATATCTCGTAGACTAATCGACACTTTGCGTGACCTAAGGGCTGGCTCGTTCTTTTCTCAAAGTATTAGCATTGCCTTCTGGGCACGTTTTCGGATGAACTCTTCGACGCCTAAGCGTATCTTGTTTTTGTACATTCATATCTATGTATATATTTAGGTTTAGTAGTATTTCATGAGATACAGGTAGCAATTTGAAGTCTTTTAAATAAACTGAAAAATCTCTCCGTCACTCTAAACACTCTTTGGAAAAACTTCTCATCTAACTTTTAAGACTTACGTATCTTGCATAAGTGCATTAAAGTGTATAAAACTACTGATGAATATCTACTACATTTTTGTCCCCTTAATTAAATACCACAAACAACAAAATCTCCACAGTAAACACCACTGCAGTAGATCAATTCAGTTATTACGCCAAACGGAACGAGAAGTAATCGGGTCAGTGATTCTAGCTGGCAACACGCCACAGCACATGCATTCTGCAAACATCTGCCAATATGTTTGCCTTCAAGTAAATAACTTTTACAAATATTTAGGTTGTTACATATTCTTGAACGTATTTTTTGGTTTGGCAGGCACGACTAGCGGATTGTAAGGACTTTCCTGCAGGATGGGTCTTGTGTTGCCTCATAAGAAACCTCATGACACCGTTCTTTGCCAACGACTAGTACCAATAGCTATTTTTTTATATGTGCTATTGGTACTAGTCGGAAAAAGTTGGAAGCTCGCCTAAATCTTCAGTACCTAAGCGTTATTTATGTCGTAAAAATAGTTTTAAACTGACCTCAAAAAAGAAAGAAGTTCTCAATTCGTCGAAATGTTATTTTTTTATAAAACTGTTCCCCGATTTATAAAAAAAACTACAACTGAATTCCAAATACAAACACAACAAAGTTAAAATAACTTTAATTTCGGAATTCGGTGTCCAAAGTGTCACATTAAGAAACAAACCAAAAAATACCGACTTCCGAAATTAAAGTTATTTTATACTTAGTAGTGTTTTATTTGGAAGTCGGTTGTTATATTTTTTATTCTACTGTCTGTTCTTGGTTTAAAGTACAGTTTTTTATTCTGTGACAAATAATAAATTACGGTATCTATAAATATACTACTTACTGCTCGTACCATACAACAGACCCTTTCAACCTTGAATTGTAACCTTGGGTTAAAATTAACTCATCTACGAGTACAGTTTGCCTTATAAGTTCGTAGCGTTACTATCCTCTTCTTATTCCTAACAACTCCTAGCAACACTACGAAGTGGGAACCTTGGACCAGTGGACCTTTTGGGAGACAGTCTGATGTGTTGATTTCCAGCCTAGTTTAAGTACTTAACTGAATTTGGTTTTTAAATTTTTTCTAGAAGGAGGTGCCTCCTTCTAAAAAGTAATATGGCTGACTTTTTTTCTTATATTGTCTTTTATGTCATTTGGTTGGTCTTAACTTTGATAGAAAATTACACCAATATAAAATAGGCGCCCTTAACCTTACTTATTTTCTCAGTTTCAATATGGGTGGGATAAAGACTATAGAACAGTTTTCAATACTATCGAATAAACGATAGAATACTCTCACCCATTTTTAGTTCATACAAACACTAATAGTTTGTATACAGGGTTATTTGTAAAACACCAGCATCCTCTTAGGCAGTGAAAGTACACATGATTATAAACAACTTTTTTTTTGGCAAAACTCCGAAATCTCGAAAAAAATATCAGCTGTTTCATACAAAATGCAGTATTTAGCCAATGAAAATGTATGAAACAGCTGATATTTTTTTCGAGATTTCGGAGTTTTACCAAAACAAAAGTTGCTTATAATCATGTGTACTTTCACTGCCTAAGAGGTTGCTGGTGTTTTACAAATAACCCTGTATACTTTTAACATAAGCATACCTGCCAGTTTAGGTCGGCAAATACAACATTCAAATACTAAATCATATTCCAACCAGACACAAATCCATAAAGCCCAGACACACTGCATCGGCTAAAACAATTAACCAACTTAAAATAATTCATAGTTAACCTTGCACCCAAAATCTATGCCAAAAACTGAAAATAACCTAGTTTACGAGGTCAAAAACGTACAAGTTAAACTTTATTAGCCAGTTATAATGCAGTACACAATGAATTTGGGCTTATCTGCAGTCGCGGTTAGCGTGCCGACTTTGAAATAACTAAGGTCAGGGAGTCACTGTGATGCATTAGATAGCTACTGTGTTGTGGAACTTTGTAGTCGTTGGGTATGAAGAAAGTTTTGATTGACGATGCGATTTTGTTTTTGATTGTTCGAACTCTAAATATTAAATGGTACTGGCGCTTGTGAAAACTTTGCTTCAATATTTTCATAAATTAAATGCCATAACGTGAGTATACTGAAGGTGGCATATATTTTAATTTTGAAAAATGCCGTTTACAAATGTCATTTTTCTAATCTTCTATCTATAAATACAAAACTAACTGACCCGTGCAACTTCGTCTGCGTCACATTTTCCATTAATACTCCGCTCCTATTTGTCTTAGCGTGATGTAGTACTACATAGAATTTTGAATATCCCAATCTGAAGGTATATGAACTTTACAAATCGTGCAATGTGTTTTATAAGTGGCTGATAGATATGCCGATTGTAAAATATTTGATGCCAGTAACTATTGAATTTAATACTTTGATTTTTGTTCTTAACAGGTTGGAATATCATTCTAAAATTTTCCACAAGGTCAAATTATAAAATCTAGTACAAATGAGTAGGTTATAAGGTCTACAATGATTATAATCTTGAAGTTGATGGAGGATCTTGTATGAACTTTGACGTTTTATAGCCACCTCGTCTAAGACCAGGTAATGTGATCGCTTTAGTGGTTGCACGCGTTTATATTCTAAAAAGTTCAATTTGAACGTACATTTTTAACCGAGTGACAACTACTAATGAAACTAAACTCAATTAAGCACAACTAAACTGTATTTATTAAAAATAAAGTGGTACCTACTTTTGGACACAGCTCGCATTGTCAGGACCAGGCCGGTAGCTTGGATCCTGTTCCCGTTACCGGTGGGAAATCAAGTTTGTTGTATGGCTCCCATACAACAAACTTGTTTTTTTTTGCCGTTTATATTTATGCCCTTAAATAATATTTTTATTCTGTTTTTTAGTATTTTTTGGTATAGCGGCAACAGAAATACATCATCTGTGAACATGATCATCGCTGACAGCGAAGTCTTAGTAATAGTGTCCCGTTTTTACCCTTTGGGTACGGAACCCTAAAAACGAATAAACGGAATAATAACTTATTTATTTCGGGCTACTTTGGCCCATATGTCTTTTTTACATGATTTTTAACACGCTTTGTATGGAATCGCCGCACACGCGTAGCGAGTTGCGTCCATTCGCGATAAAGTGGTCGTGAGATGCCACCGTTGGCGGCGACTCGTGATGCCACCGGTGACATGCCACGGACTCAGTGTCAGTGGCCGCGGACTCAGTGTCCGTAACATGTCACCGGGCCACTTGATACTTAAAAACGCCGGCTCTCGCCAGTCATGCGCCGCCACTGCGCTCTTCTCACCCTATACCCTACAGAACAGTTATCCGAAGGGGCCGGACACTGCTATACAAGAAAAGGTTTTGATTGACTGTACAGCAGAAGAGGGTTGAAAATTGTAGCGCCTGGCTAGCGACTACTAGTGGCGGCCACCGACCATCTTTATTTGCGCGGTACCAAAGAATGTAGCGTGTGACAGCCACCGGTGTCTGAGGTCGGTGGCTCGTTTGTGCGGAGCCAAACAATTAAAAAAAACACTGCAGAAGTCAATATTTGGACAAAATATGTTTAGTATGACATTCGATTGGGAATTGCAAGACACAGAAAACAAAACGAAAGTTTGAACCAATGTGAGGTGCTATCCAATCATAAAACACCCCGTGAATTAGTGCTAAATACAGAAAGCCACACCAGTACCGCATTACCTACTCAGTTTTTACACAAAAACGAGTTTACTTGATGCTTAAAAGTTTATTTGAATTGACTAAAATTCAATAGTTGTAGTCTATACTATCACAATTTTTACCGTCTTTCCCATACGGTACGGGTAATTGCCGTTACTAGTACGTATTTTATTTAATTTTTTTATTTATCGTTTAAGTCAGGCATCCATAACATTAAACTAAAAACCTTACTAATAAAACAAAACTTAAACTACCTACTTACTTCATAAAATTAAAATTACTGCATAAAATTAAAATTTAATAAATATTTTTCGCTATTCCTTACAAAAACTGCAGTGTAGCCTTGCCAAGACACTTAATCAGATTACAAAATAGCTTCACAAACACATGTTAACATACTGCATATTGTGCTGTGGCCTGTTGCCAGCTAGAATCACTGACCCGATTACTTCTCGTTGCATTTGGCGTAATAGTTCGCAAACAGAATTGATCTACTGCAGTGTTATACACCGGGGTGAGTCGTTAAGGGTGTGTTGTGGTTTGGTTTTTGTTTTATTGTTGCAAAGGCATTAACTAGTTACTCAACTGATAGTCTAGATATGTAAACAGGAGCATTGTTACCTCAGTTCAAGACTTATTCGGAAAGCACGTTAAGCTGTTGCTCCCGGCTGTCATTTGTAGACTACGATCTTCGTTGTGGGTATACGAAGCCACGAAATCTGATACCAGGGGGGTTATTCCCTTTTTTTTTTTTATTCAAAACGGGGAATCTCTTGGCTCAAATCTCACCTGATGGAAAGTGATGATTAGGCCGAAGATGGAAGCGAGTTTCACCCGGAATCCTCTAACATAGAGGAACTGGCTATCATACCTCTAATTGCCGGAACACAACAATGCTATTAACATTGTTGTTATGGCGACAGACTTAGACATGATGGTGGTAGCTTGCCAGGCGGACTTAGAAGTCCTACCACCAACCAAACCAAGCAAAAAATTTGCCCCGCTGGGAATCGAACCCGGGACCTCTGGGTCTGAATCGGGTGGTATAACCACTAGACCACGGAGGCGGTTAGTGTCACCTGTTTAGCACCACCCGGGGACCACGTGTAGGGATTCGCTGAAGGGTATTCTCCTACGGACGCGGGTGACTCGGCCCCCGAAATTCTCTCATCTCTAAATCCAAAATTCTTAGTTTCAGCCACAGTTACGCCTAACCACTAAGAGTGATTCTTTCTTAGTTCCGGTTCGGGACTAATCATAAGTCCGTAGGTGATACGGATTACAAAAAGCCCGTAACTAAGTCCGAAACATAGCATGGGAAGACTGGTCTTGCCAGACTGGAAGGCGAGCTCAACTTAGTTGGGAAAAGTCTAGGAGAGTGATGATGTCCGAAGTTCCTAGATAGAAGAAGACCAGATCCAGGTGCACTCACCGTTTCTTTAAGGAAGGGAAATCATCAAAAGACTCTTCCCTGGAAAAGGGAGTGTCAGACTCTTACTGACTACACATACGGGTGCCTCTTAATGCCCTTTACGTTCCCGGGCCGCGGAATCTTGCGGACGGCGAGCGTTGGGTGGCTCGCTGTCCGATCAGAACCAGGCCCGGGTCAACGGCGGCATAGTAGACGTGGCCCGCTAGGGCCAGTGCCTGCCAGGGCTACGGAATTTGTTCGAAAGAGTCACCGCGGCCCTGGAATGCAACGGGCACTAGGAGAAAAACGGATGGGTTTTGGTCAGTAAGAGTCTGACACTCCCTTCCACTTCGCCCAAAGTCGGAGGATGATATCGCATCCATAAAAACAGGGACGCGGAATCTCTTTCGAACAAATTCCGCAACCCTGGCAGGCACTGGCCCTAGTGAGCCCCGTCTGATCAAATATGATGCTTTTTCAGGCGCGCGTGCAACACAAGGCACCGTCGACCCGGGCCTGGTCCTCCAACGCTGGCCGTTCGCGACCCAAGGTCACCTACTCTTCAAAAACGTCTAAATCCACATCCTCCAACAATTTACTGTGTTTCATTACCAGGGTATTCGCGTCGGCAGCTTTTAGCCACAAATCATTGCGCTAAGCCCGCAGCGGGCCGCGCAGCAATTAAGGTGGAAGTCGAACTACGCGCCACGAATATTAATATAGAATTGACTAACTTTTCCCAAGTATTGGATGTTGGAAGATGTTTTGATTACTTTTTCATGTTCTTTTTTCTTTTTATTTTCCAAGTTTTTTTTTCTTGGTGATGTTGTGATTGGTTTGTGGATAGGAAGTGTTGTTGGGATATTTATTTTGATTTTTTTTTATATGATTTGTATTGCTACTGATTTTAATGAGAGGTGCTCTCAAGGTGGGCACTACAAAGCCGTGTTTTGTTTATTTATTGTTATGGTAGGCACCAGATAAACATGCAATAACGGTCATAGACCTACGTACATTAATTGACTTTTTTAAAGTCAAAAACAGAAATATTCTTCAATCGTGATCCTTTTCGTTCTCTAGAAATGAAAAACGGTTCATTATTTTGTTGTTCGGGTAGCTACGAAGAGATATTAGGGAAAGGTCAATGTATTTCATTGTAAGTTTATCTGGCACCTACCATAGGCTCTATCAGGTGAGATTGTAGTTGACAATCGAGCACACTTGCCTTGCCTATTCACCCTTGACTTAAAGATCCCCATGCGTGGTCAAACCAGAGTTTATCAGTACTAAAAAGAAAATATCCTCATCCACTGATCACCTCCAATACTAGACTAGATTAAGTCATCCAATAAATTCCTTTACTACTAGCAAGAGATGATCAAACTATCGGAGCAAAGTTCCGCTTAACATGAAACTTTTACCCGCTTCCTAAGTAGGTACTACAGTTTAATACAGATAGCTTTAACATTAAAATTCATACCCTTAAAACATGCAAGGGTTTACAATCATTTACAACTTTCGATGAGCAACACTAAAAACAAAACAATCATTTAGAAAGCAGTGTTTTACTGAAACAAAATTATTTTTACACTGTCTGCGGTAACACTCAATCGATTTTCGACTTTATTACTAGAGACTTAAAGTTTTATATCAGTTTGGGGGTGGAAAATATGAATTGGTATTACCAAATTGGTAGTTACGTCGAAATGAAAGGCCACGCGAGGCGCGATTTATAAATTATGAACATTTTCACGTTAATACGAGTAATTCACAGCTTTTTTATTGCCACGAAATTACTTGATAATTAATAGTTCGTATGTTATTAATGACTTCTGACAGCTATTGTTTTGTTTTCTTTATATCCGATAATTGCTCTTTTAATAAGTTTTTCTTGTACTTCAGGGTTTGTTTTATGTAGAAAATTGGTATAACCTAAGTTTGTTGTCAATTTCAGCAGATTTGTTATTGGATCAAACCAGGTACTATACAACTATATAAAATAGAATTTGAGCTCATAAAACTAAGAATCCAGAAGACTCAGGCCGAACCCACAGTATTAAGTGGAAAGGTTTCCAAAAGAACTGCTGAAAATTCAAAAGCGCCTAGTGCTAAAATTGCCATAAGTCTTTCAAAACGCGACTGAAAAAGCGCATAAAAGACTAGAAACTTAAAATAGTTTGAATCTAAAAATAAGCAAAGTAACTTTGCATTTAGCCTTTAAAACCATCCTCTCTTTAGTTCAATGGGTCAAAAGTCAAGCTACACATGCTCTTTGCTGCGACGAGGCAAAGGCAACCCTCTGTGAGGCCAATTTCCGGAGGCCGACGCGGCCCGACGTATCTATTGCAACACTAGCGCCATTGTTTATAGCTAAGTTTAAACAGTTTGACTTCGAATGTTGGTAGCTCTGAAGCTATTTGTCAATGATTGATTGGTTTGTTAGGTTGGCTGTTTGATTGGTTTCGAATTATGGCGGAGTTGTTTGTTTGGTCGGTCGCTATGTATTCTAGGTTTTGGTAAGAAAATATGATTTAGTATAGATGAGTTAAGATAGGTTAGTTATAGGTAAGTGTCATCTTATGAAATCTGAAATATGAAATGCAGTAGGGAGGGAGTTTGAAGGGAGAGGACCATGCCGAAAAATCCACAAGTACTAGTTGTTGAATTTTGCAGTACCTTCATGGCAGGCGCTTTATTATAAATTGATATCTAATCGTTATGACTACTATCTTGCCGAGTCCCAATTCAGGCAACGTTCGCATTTGCATGTCAGTCAAAAATGTTTGAAAATTAAAGCATTTTTTGAATGATTGCGACAAAGCAAATATGAACATTGCTTAAAAATAAGAAGAAATGGCTCTCATCTATAACCAAAATGTACAATGAACGCATAAAGGAAAAGTTCCTTACAAATAAGTAAAATAAATAATGCCTCTACCTCTACCGAAAAGCGACATAATATGTCACAGATTAAATCTCGGTTTCTGGAAAGAAATTATTGAAGCGTCACGGATTAAATGCAATTTTCTGTTGAAAAATTCACAGCAGATAATTTGCGTTAAACGACAAATACGCCGCTGTGAATAAATTGTTTATCAAATAATTTTCGTAAAAAATACCTTGATCTACTGAACTTTGAAATATTCTTTTTGCGATAGTTTTCGTTCTACAAACTAATCCTAAAAAAAACCGGCCAAGTGCGAGTCGGACTCGCGCACCGAGGGTTCCGTACAAACCTGTAGGTAACATATTATAAGCAATAGTTGCGATTTACGATTTATGACGTATTAAAAAAAAAACTACTTACTAGATCTCGTTCAAAACAATTTTCGCTGGTAGTTTACATGGTTATGCCTACATCATATATTTTTTTTAGTTTTATCATTTTCTTATTATAGAAGTTACAGGGGGGGACACATTTTACCACTTTGGAAGTGTCTCTCTCGCAAACTGTTCAGTTTAGAAAAAAATGATATTAAGAACCTCAATATCATTTTTAGAGACCTATCCATAGATACCCCACACGTATAGGTTTGATGAAAAAAAATGAGTTTCAGTTTTAAGTATGGAGACCCCCAAAATTTACTGTTTTTTTTTCTATTTTTGTGTAAAAATCTTAATGTGGTTCACAGAATACATCTACTTACCAAGTTTCAACAGCATAGTACTTAAGAAAAAGAAAAGTGGCTGTGACATACGGACGGACAGACAGACAAACAAACAGACATGACGAATCTATAAGAGTTCCGTTTTTGTCATTTGGCTACGGAACCCTAAAAAGGGCAAGTGTCATAATGTTTAATAACAATTATTTAACAACAACTAGTCCTCAGTGATCCTAAAATCATAATAATTATTAAACTCCATTCTTAATATAAGAGAATTTAACAAGAGTAGTTTCATAGTTAACTAACTGGCCATTTGTTCCAGAGCTGACCCACTTCTGCCTCTAATTTGATTTTTATTATCAACATTGTAACATTTTGGAACAAGGTCCAAATCTTTTTGGCTGGACTATACTAACGCTCTGGTATATTTAAAAAGTTGAACGCTTGCTGGATTTTATACATATTGACGGCAAATGTGGTTGTTATATGGTAGTCAGATCACGGCCTCATCTAGTTTAAAATGACCAAAAAAGATTGACGTGTAAAAGTGTTATTTACAACCTCCTTACAAAATAAATATCATTGTATAATTTATGACTGGCCCTTGATAACTTGCCCTGCAAGTTCTTCTTACTTAACAAACAATTATGTTCCTGGGGTCGGGCTGCGCCTCTTCTTCGTACCCACTAAATCACTAGGAAGTGTTGACTGTATTTTACGAGTGCTAATTCTCGGCTTAATTTGATTAAATATTTTTGTTTTGACTTTCTTGTTCATACGACCTTACGACATAAGAAAAAAGGAAGTAAAACCCAGTAGGGCCCAAAATAAGAAAACGGTCACACATAGTGATTTGTCACCATTTTCGTATTTTGGGTCTAAAAGCTATCACATAAATACTCGTACAACACATCATCGAAGATTGAAAAGACAAACTATCAAAAATTCTATCAAAAATAATACCACGGATTTTCGCCATGATTTGACTGTTTACTTCAGTCAGAAACTTATAATAAAATAAAGCAGGAAAACAATTTAGGAGACAGTCTGTCGTATAATTCTGACATTCATATCGCAATGCGGAAGCCATAGCTCGTAAAAATATGATTATGGCATTCAAAAAGTTATTTGATTCGCCACATGCGATCCGAGGAACTAAATTGACATCACCAAGTGGTATATTGATCCTCCGCAATAATTTTTAGTAACTGTTTTCGGGGATGAAGTAGGAATCTGGGGTCGGTAGAGTCATTTGAAATCAATCGTTGCTTGACGGACATTTTTTCCTTGTATTAGAGATGAGTTGAAAGGTGACAGAGATAAAGTTTACGAAGGAGATGCAGGTAGATAATTCCACTCCTTTTCTGTGTTGTGGTTGACGGAAAGTTCTGGCTGGAAAGGTTGGGTTTTTTGTCTGTTAAGTGGTAATACCGTTTTTCGGTGTGATGGAACGGGGGACCTGTGCTCCTAAAAGTATAGGCTCTTGAAACTTCCGACGCTCCAGCTCTGGATGTCAAACACTGTAGAAATAAACAGAAATGATCGATGCTGTGAGTGGTGGGTTTTCAACCACTGCAGTAGTAAAAGTCGTGAAGGCCCCAGCTTTACCTATACGTCGTTATCATCATTTTACCCGAAAGACGTCCACTACTTTACAAAAACCTGCCGCAAGCATCGCTATGCTACGTTCGACTAGCTCTGTGTTGTACATGTATTCAGTGGACTGGAATTACCCGTCCTCAATAAATCTTCTATTTACCTTTTCATTGTTTTTTTTTTTTTTTTTTTTTTTCACTTTTTAGTGGTACCCCTCACCGAACAATTACCACTGCCAATGCAATTTCGATTACTTGGATGACGTAAAACCACTCTGACCAATCTGCAAGTATATCCTATCAGATAAAACAAGATTTTTTCAAATCGGTTCATAATTGTCGGAGTTATGAGGTAACAAACATAAAAAAAATACAACCAAATTGAGTACCTCCTCTTTTTTTGGAAGTCGGTTAAAAAATGGGCTCTTGACCTTGATCACGTGTGATAGAAGCAATGGACGAGGTCTATGATGGAACGAGCGTGCCCAGAAGATGTCTGTTCACTCTTGTGCGTGCTACGCGCCTGTCGTCAGGTCACCTATAAAAATCTAAACCCAATCTATGCATCAACAAATTCCAAATCACTAATCAGTTACTCGCTTGTCCCTTACAAGTTACACCCCCAACACTATAAAGTTAGCTATTCTTACAGCCCCACAAAAAACTTGGGCTAAGTGTGGCAAGTTATCAGGTCAGTGTAACATTTAGTTGGACGAGCCCCACCTCACTACCGCCTCGGAACGACTCGAGTACTTTATTAGGTTGTAGAGGCGACGACAAAAATCGTTTCGGTTTAGATTGAGTTTATTTTATTATGATAAGTGTGGGTAATAATTGAAGTGCTGATTTTAGATTGTAGTTTGACAAGCTTTACAACTCTTTTCTGAAAATCAAAAACTTTTTACAAAAAAATACAACCGACTTCCAAATAAAAAAAAACACTACAAAGTAAAAAAATACTTTAATTTCTGAAGTCAGTGTTTCCAAAATTAAAGTTATTTTTTAGCAGTGGTGTTGTTAGGTACCACATAACGCAATTTCGATAACTTGGATGACAAAAAGCCATCATCCAAACTTCGTAACCGATTTTGATAAAATCTAAATGGGACCAATCTGCAAGTATATCCTTTTAGATAAAATAAGAATTTTTCAAATCGATTCATAATTGACGGAGTTATGAGGTAGCAAACATAAAAAAAATACAACCGAAATGAGAACTTCCTGCTTTTTGGGAAGCCGGTTAAAAATACGCACCTATTAAAATATGTATAATTATTATTTGGTACAGCAGTGCGATTCTATAAACATGTCGAAGTGAAGACTTGAGTGAAGTGAGCTGTCAATCCAAGTAATCAGCCAGTCGATTCTGTCGACAACTCACCGTGATCACTTGGGTGGAGTGAACGATAAGTCAGCTGTCAAACCATACAAACATGATAGAATGACAGCTCACTTATCGTTTACTTGGGTGGAGACTGTATACTTGGGTTGAGTGAACGACTAGTGAGCTGTCATTCCATCTTGTTTGTATGATTTGACAGCTCAGTTGTCGTTCACTTTGCCTTTGTGTTCACTTCGACATGTTTACAGAATCGCACTGCTGGCTCACTTCGTGATCACCGCGACATGTTTCCAGAATCGACCGTCAGCTTTCTACTTAGGTCTTTCTGTTAGCAACTATACCATAAATACACCTTTTTTAAGGATGGGTAATCGTCGTATGACTCCTTCCGGTCTAGGCGGAGGGGAAGTTTGTGCCTTCTGCCGTTTGCGTTCCTGGGCCACGGTGTCTATTTCGAACAAATTCCGAAATAAATTGAACACTTGTGAGCCTGACAGTACACAGAACCTCAGGGCGTGTTGATAAGATGTTTTTCTACGGTTGCGCTATAAAAACTTTCCGATTGCCGCCGAGGGGTGTGGCCGGCATCAACTCATTCCTAGCTTCGTTCCGTTTCACTCGCTGTTGATTCTGCTAACTGTTATTTGTGTGTTTAAGATTAAAATACTATCACGCCTGTTTTCCTCGAAGGGTAAGGCAGAAGAGACCTGTAAGTGTATCCAAAGGCGATATAAACTTTGTGGCAAAGTCGTCGTTTTAATAGTAATATTTTTTTTTCAAAATCGCGAAAAAAATCGCGCAAGATCTTACGTGCCCTAATGTGTCAAATTGTCGTAATATTTTGAGGAAAAGTCACCATCTCCAAGCAATTACTTTAATCATCATCTGCTTAGCCTTTTCCCAACTATATTGGGGTCAGCTTCCAGTCAAACCGGACTCAGCCGAATACCAGTATTTTACGTGGAGCGGCTCCCTACCAGACCTCCACAGCCCATTACCTGGGTAACACGGTACTTCTTGGTAAGACTGGAGTCAGATTGACTGGCTTCTGACAATCCGTAACGACTGCCAAAGATCTACAAATGACAGCCGGGACCAACGGCTTAACATGCTTTCCGAGGCACGGAGGAAACTCGGTATGTTAAGATGGTCACCCATCCACAGACCAACCTTGGCAAGCGTTGCTTAACCTTAAAGAGCGACCCGTGCGGCTGTTATTATTAGTCACGAGCTCGTACTTATAGGCTTTAGATGATATTCAAATTATACGAACGAACTCCTCTCGCCGGTTATCACCGGGTTTATTGAACACTATAGCTGACCCGCGCAACTTCGTTTGCGTCACATTTTCCTTTAATGCTCCGCTCCTATTTGTCTTAGCGTGATGATATATAGCCTATAACCTTCCTCGATAAATGGGCTATCTAACACTGAAATAATTTTTCAAATCGGACCAGTAGTTCCTGAGATTACCCCCTACATAAAAACTTACAAACTTACAAACATACAAACTTACAAACAAATTTTACCTCTTTATAATATTAGTATAGATATAGAAGTATAGATTATAAAATAAAGTCCTCCACCGCGTCTGTTTGACTGTCTGTTCGCGATAAAATCAAAGACTACTGCACCGATTTTAATACTGTTTTCACCAATGGATAGAGTGGTTCTCGAGGAAGGTTTTAGTATATTGTTTGTCAAGCGGGTGAAGCTGCGAGCATCAGCTATAGTCTGCTATATACCTAACTCCACTGCTACGATATCAGTCTTCCCTCTCGTTCGTGCAAAATAAAGATTATTAGAAACCTCCGAATATACGAGCTTCCCTTTAGCATTCTGTGTGACGTTGATAGTATATATTATTCAGTTGGTTCAGTAGCTCCAACATTCGGGGCCGTGCCTTCTCTAGCCATGTTATTTGTTATGCCTCTTGAACACACGATCTTTGGGACGAAAACTCTCCATTTAGTGTAGCTTAGTGAAACGTGTTTTCTAGTAATTATTTATGGATAGTAGGTGTGTTATACATACAAAACACTTTATACGATTACAAGCTTATATTTGAAGAAGTGCCTGTGACGTACATCTTTGTATAGCGGAACATTTTTCAACTGAGTAGTTACATTTTTGTTCTTCAATCCTACTTACTTATCTTATTTTAAGAGTTATAAGATAGCTTTCATATTTTATACACTTCAGTATAGGTAATGTATACTCGGAAAAATCTAGACTCAGTATGGAATATGCAATTATGCATAATAAAAATATTTATTATCTAAAAATGTTCAAAATTATAATACTAACAGTGAAAATGTAATCAAAATTACTCGAAAAACAAACGAGATATAATTATTTTAAACAAATATAATAAATTTGCACCTCTCGCGAAAACGCTGTTTTCTATTTCAGCTGTAAGGACATCATGGACTTTGATAATTATCAAAGTCCATATCGGATTTCTCTTTCTAATTGTAATTTTTGAAGCTTTATAACTTTATACCTGATGAAGGTATTTAAAAAAAAATCATGATTGTCTACAAGAGCTAATAATAATTTTGCACATAAAAAAAATCGTATGCATATTCCCGTAATTGACGAACTATCTACATACGAGTTCGTAAAGATCCGTTGGAGCGCGCGGCCACCAGCGGAGCATAAACTTTTCCAGTGTTATCAGAGCTCGCTTAGCTCCTTCCCTCGCTCAGTTCCACCAAAACCTTCGCATTGCCCCCAATAGTTCGCGTGCGAGCCATGGTTGGTATTCCACTGAATATATTAAGGTTTAAAGCTTTATCTTTTGTTTTTTGCCGGCCGATGAAGTGTGCGAGGTTCGCGATGACGCAACGGCACAGTTTGCCGTCCGGACGGAAAAAAATTGGGTTTGTAGGTAAATAATATTCATGTGTACTTTCGTATTTGTCTGGGTTAGGAATATAGAGTATTGGTCGGCTATTTTTCTTGGTAGTATGATATGAATGTGTTAGTTCGTGTTTGAGTTATTGTGTACTAGCTTATGCCAGCAGTTTCGTCCGTTGATGGACTGAAATTTACCTTATATTTTTTTTCATATCCTTATCCAAGATTCAGTCCAACCCTGTGCCAATTTTAATCTAATTTATTTTAATACTAGCTGACCCGTGCAACGTCCTCTGCGTAACATTTTTCATGACTGCTCCGCTCCTATTGGTCTTAGCGTGATGATATATAGCCTATAGCCTTCCTCGATAAATGGGCTATCTAACACTGAAAGAATTTTTCAAATCGGACCAGTAGTTCCTGAGATTAGCGCGTTCAACCAAACAAACAAACAAACAAACAAACAAACTCTTCTGCTTTATAATATTAGTGACGTGAAACATAATGAGAAGTTTTTTAAGGATTGGAAATCATCAAATGTCTCCTTTCGCTCTGAGCGGTGAGGAAGGGAGTGGCAGACTGTTACTGAATAAAACGCCGCATTTCTCACTGACCACGAAAACATGGCGTACAATGAAGAACCATGGAGTTACTTTCGTATTAATAAGTATGGAAGTATGTTTCAGAAGTCAGCGGAAGGGTTGAACCAGGATGCTTTCTTGCCTAAACAAAGGCAAGGAATTCTGACATTGCAATCCTACATGTTTTACCTACCAACAGCTATTTCATTAACAATACCTTTCTAAAATCTCAATAACCACTAACTAGAACAAAAACGGTCCCCAAGTTAAAAATCGGTACCGCAAAAAAAGCGCAAATTACAACCAACCTTCTTTTTCAAAATACGAACTGGCCGCCATTTAAAATGAAGAACAAAAAAGAACAGCAAATGAAAAACTCTTTGGTGCCGCTAACCAAGCTACTTCGATCAGGAAACTTACGTAAACACTTCGTAAGCTGTGTTAGTCAGTAAACAAGTAAGAAATCGCTTAAAGCCAACGTTGACGGTACCTTAATTTCCTGAGCAATAAGTCTTGTTTCATATTTCTTCTCGTTATTCTGGGAAAAATACTGGGGTTAGGAAAACTAGGAGTTGTTTTTCTAAGGGCCTTCATTGGTTTCTTCTTTCTTTTATTTTTGAGGTTAATCTCGTTGATTTTATGGTTCAGAAACATAAAGACCATTAAAAACATGACACGACAAAGTCGTCCACAGCCTGACAAAAATTTACTTATGCTTATTTACAATTAGTGATAGTCGAAATTGATTCCTGGGGAACTTACTATCGAGCCTGTGTGCTATTCCAGACTATATCCACATTTGTGCCAAATTTTATCTAGATCTGTTCAGCTGCCTTGAGTAAGAAACATACATCCTAACTTATAAGTTAGAAAGTAAGGATTAAATTCTTCTTCTTTCCTTTCTTTTGAAAACATAACATCACGCCTGTATTTAAGGTAAGGCAGAATTGTTCCCACACTACACCTACATTTTGCCAAGCAAGTTCTCATTTGATGGGGGCAAGTTTGTTACTGTTAACCGGTCATAAATCCGGACTCCAGGGCTGTTGTTTTGTGTTTTGTATGTGACTGATCTATTAAAGAAACCTTTAAAAATCACCATGTATTTGTTTCTAGAAATATAATAATGTGGTGAATTTTTTTAGTGTGCGTAGATGGCCTAATCCAAATCTAGGAGGAATATTGAAAACACAGAAAGGTTTGGTCTGAAATATATCTTCTATCTATTCTAGTTTCAGTTTTGGCCATCTACAATTACTTTAAAAATTCACCGTGTATATCACCTGTATATAGCCAGATCCACCGGGCCAGAATCTCATAACCCACAGCACAGTAGCCAATCAGGCAATTAGTCACTATTGCGAGAATCCAAGCGTCATTATTCTCGACCACAAATTAATTTAGCCATTGGACTATAACACTGGCTGTAATTGCCACTGCAGGGCAAAGGGTATTGCGGAATTTGTTCGAAAGAGTCACCGTGGGCCTGGAATGCATAGGGCACTAGAAGGAACACGAATGGCTTTTAGCCAGTAAGAGTCTGACACTCCCTTCTGCTTCGCCCAAAGCGGAAGAAATCATTTGATGATTTCCCTTTAAAACAAAATACGACAAAGGCTGTACTCTACTTATTTTAAAGATGCTTCTAAGTATTCACATCTTGCTGGGCGGACAATCGAAGCGTTGAATAGGTTTTCATTGGTTTTCTCTTGGGTACGATTCACTAAAAAAGAGACTTACTTACCCATTCATAGTAGACATCTTCATTCCGTTCCCGAGTTGTTGGGTTTTTGCATTAAAAAAGTGAACTTCATAATTGTGCCCGGAAAATCACGTAAAAGCCTACCTTGATTGAACCAGCCCACTTCACACTACATGAAAAATCGTTATCAGTGGAACACCTATTACACAAAACCATTAAACTGCCATCAATCACTTCGACAATAATCCGACACTAAATAATTGACGAACTGTTATTTTCTGAGTAAAATATGGATTTATATCAGTGACATAATTCTGTGACAGCGTGTGGAACTGTGGACTTACGTGCTCAATGAATATTAAATGAGGAATTGATGTTTATAATTTTGATGTAGCTATCTATTGTCTAGGTTTACCATATCGGCCTGTAACTTGCACTGAACGGAGATTTTTAGTGTGAAAATAGTTTTAGTACGGGATCAGTCCCTACTACGACGAGCAAATTCTATCGTGATGCAGTTATGTAAAATAATAGAGCTATTCGTCTTGTATAGTTCTTCCACACCGAAATCATGATGGTTTTAAAACATCGTAGTACCAAAGATCAAAAATCCTACTAATATTATAAATGCGAAAGTTTGTGAGTATTTATAGATGTTTGTTACTCTTTCACGCAAATACTACTGAACCGATTACGATGAAATTTGGTATGTGGGTAGCTGAAGACCCAGAATAACACATAAATAGAATAACGAGAATTTATACGCGGACGAAGTCGCGGGCGGCCTCTAGTATTTAATAAATAATCTCCTCTTACGGTCGCGTTACTGAACAGCAATGTAACAACAGTCTCTATTTGCACACTAAATGTTGTTCATATTCATGAGTTTTTTCACTCTCTTGATGATCATCTATGATTTAAAAATACTCTGTATAAATTAAAAATTATATCATTAACAAAATAATATAGTTATATAAAAGCGCAAAGTCCCGGTTGGCTTATGCTTTTTTGTTAAGTTTAGGGATATGTTTAGTGATCTATGATTTTTACCGGTCAACCGAAAACTATTAAGCAGTTGACCAAATCTTCCATGATATAAATTACCTACACGGTCGGCCCTTATATGCATACTAATTTGTTTCCGATCACTCTTCGATCACGTGGTCGTGGCACTATCATCCACATTGCATTCTTTATTTAAGCTAGATCTTTACAGTCCTAGGAAGAAATTTCTTCTCTAGCTTCACTTACAAAAAAACACCGTCGAAGCAAAATGAATAAAGCAGTGAAGTTCTCAAAGATTTCCGATTTCTCTATATGAGTTAGAAAGTCGAATTGAGGATTCCTCAGGGGTTTACTCGTGTTACTGGATATGCAGCGCTAAGTTTTGATCTTGAGGGGATACGGTGGAGGGTGGAGTGTTGATTGAGCTGGATAGACGAGCAGTATCTATGTCTTTCATCTCGCTTGAGAAGATAGTGAAAGATTTTTTAATCTTGTTTTATTTATTCACTAGCTGACCCGCGCAACTTCGTCTGCGTCACATTTCCATCATTGCTCCGCTCCTATTTGTCTTAGCGTGATGATATATAGCCTATAACCTTCCTCGATAATAGGGATATCTAACACTGAAAGAATTTAAGACTGGTGTCAGATTTTCTTGCTTCAGACCGACACGTAACGGCTGTCAAAGAAAATCAAATGACAGCCGGATCCAACGGCTTAACGTACGTATGTAATTGATGGTTAACCATCCAGAAACCAACCTCAACAAGCATTTAATTTTCAACTTCGAAGATTAACGCGGCAGTTGTGTTTTAGCCAGGCTCCGATATAAAATCAAAGTTAGTCTCGAAAAATCGGCCTTTTCTGTAGCAAAATAAAAGCGCTGTAACATTTTCTTGCGACGTATGTGTGTATACGTAGATCAGATACACATGAAGGCTACAGTCAACATCCGCACCTGAGTTACGCAGGTCGGTAAGTAAAAACTCCGTATTTGCACCGGCCGGGGGCGCGGCTCAAAATCAATAGCTGACAAGTGATCGCACGTGTTATACAGGCTGTTACACCTTACGCCATGTGTTGTACAGAATGTTACAAGAAGTTATAGACGGTGTTGTAAGTCAAGTATTACAGGATGTAATGTAATATCGTGTGTGTACGGGGTTTGTATTATCATAAGGTTTTCGTGAAACAATTTTGTAATCTAACAGTAAAAATGCTCAAAGCCTTAGATAAGTTTTAGGTCAGTTGGAACGAAAAATGCGTGGTGTTAAACGGTAAAGTCGATCACATTGTCTTGATTGTCTTAAAGTCTAGAGTGAATAGGTTACTTCTAGGTAAGCCTGCTCCATTTTAGAACGCGTGCCCATCAAAAGTAAAAAAGAAAGAAAACTTCACTCAACGTCACTTACAAAAAAATTGAACCACAAAAACAGTTAGTTGCTTTCAAAACAACAGACATATAAGCCGAGTAAGCCAGCGATATACTATTGACTAGACTGCGTACACATTCGAAGAACGCAAACATTCGCGATAGAGTGTGGTCACGAACACAGCGCGTCCTTGAGCGAGGCCTGGCTGCTGCCTCGTTGGTCCTTGAACGAGTCCAAGGCCGCGAACTTCGTGGTACGAGGTACGAGGCAAGGCAGCTAATGCTTTGTTAGCTTTTGGAAGACTGTTAAGGAAGATTTGCAAGTGTATTGCGAGAGAAGTTTCTGTTTATTTTGTAAACCGGGCATTTGAATCAATGTGCGAGATTTCTCGTTATGATATGTCAATATAATTTATTTTTATGGAAGATCTACAGTTAAACACAATAGTGATAAGTAACAGTATGATATTCTAACAACCAATTACAGGTCTTCACGTCTAGAGATATATTACAGATTTTTTTTGATTAAATCTGAACAGATTTAAATAGTTTTGCTTTGTTGTTTCTCGTTAATAACAGATTTTTTTTGATTAAATCTGGACAGATTTAAATAGTTTTGCTTTGTTGTTTCTCGTTAATAACAGATTTTTTTTGATTAAATCTGGACAGATTTAAATAGTTTTGCTTTGTTGTTTCTCGTTAATAACAGATTTTTTTTTATTAAATCTGGACAGATTTAAATAGTTTTGCTTTGTTGTTTCTCGTTAATAACTTAGCAGTGACTACTGCAGTGCGATTTTGTAAATGTCTCACTTGTTTACACGGCTTAGGTATGTGAATTGAATAATGACATGAAGTCAGGCAGCACCTAGTTGTCCGGCATTTTGCTGAACTGGACCTATTTGGCGCAGCCGCGGGGCACACAATGTTACTGTTTTCAAAACTTACCTAGTTTTATACCCTTTTATTGTACCTACATTGTGCGAATCCGTGTGTGCCAAATAAATTGGTTTTCTTTCTTTCTTTCTTTCTTTGAAGTGAGGTGTCAATCTATGCAAACTAGATGGATTGACAGTTCATTTCACTTAAGTTTACACGGTGAGTGGTTGACGGAATAAACCTCACATCTGCCGAGCCTTTTCCCAACTATATTGGGGTCGGCTTCCAGTCCACCGGATTCAGCTGAATATCAGTATTTTACGTGGAGCGGCTGCCTACCAGACCTCCACAACCCATTAACTGGGTAACACCGTACTCCTTGGCAAGACTGGTGTCAGATTTTCCGGCTTCTGACTATCCGTAACGACTGCCAAAGATCTCCAAATGACAGCCGGGACCAACAGCTTAACGTGCTTTCCGAGGCACGGAGGAAACTCGGTATGTTAAGATGGTCACCCATCCACAGACCAACCTCGGCAAGCGCTGCTTAACCTTGAACATCGACCTGTGCGGCTATTATTATTTAGCCACGAGCTCCTCCCGGTTGACGGAAAAAACCAGCTGATGTTTATTTCAGACGTTTGATAGAAAATAGTAATCTTTAAAAGAATAGGTAGCTTTTAAAATACCTACTGCTTGTTAGCGATGCGATCCTAAAAAATCCTAAAACAAGAAATAGGAAAATATTTTTGAGCTAAAAATATTTTCTTATTTTTTAAAAAATCCAGAGCCCGTTTCCACCACTGTAAAAAGGCGGCTGAATATTTTCATCACCAGAGTACTTTCGAGATAGTTAAAAAAAAAACTTGGCAAAAAACTGGAGTCGGTTCGTTCACAAAACTACAAGTTCAGTTTAGTTTCAACGGAGGGTACTCGACCGGCTGGCTTGGACAAATTGCACTCTAGTGGATAAGCATCCTCGGACGGGAATTTCGGGCGAAGACACTGCGGTTCTTTTTTGTTTTTCTTTTTTTTGTACATTTGTTCTAGTGCAGATAACTAAAATAGTCTGATTAAAGAGGTTCGAACTTTTTACGGGAGCTAGCTTAGCCTGCCGTGAATTTGATTTTTATGTCACCTTATGTGACATTTATATGCCACCGGAAAATGGTCTCGACTCCGTAAGATTATGTACAATAAATCTTGTTAAGATTATATTGTCTCGATATATTATGAAAAAATGTTTTTTGTAATTTAGTTTTTTTTTCTTTTTGTTGTCATCGCAAGTTCGGGATGAGGGCCTAGTGATCCGTCACACAGGGTATCTTAGCATGGACTCCAGTCTCTCACAAAGGATCTTATATGTTTCGCGCTGTGTGTTATTTTATGTTTATTTTTGTAAAATGGAATGTATACCGATGTGAACCTTTCTGAAGAGTGAAATAAAGAAATTTGTATTGTATTGTATTGTTTATAGTAAATCCCATCCAAATTCAATAGTTTGCAATTTATCCGTGTATTATTTACAAAAAAGTTTATGATTTCACGCGATATTTTACAATCTTACGGCGTTTGCCACTTTCCGGTGACATACGAGTATATATGGGTAATGTACTAATTGTTAAATCAAGCCAAGAACTGTTGAATCGTTTGTCCGGAATCGTCAAGCCGGAAGCGTCATTATTTCGACGCTTTTCTGGTAGCAGGCTACTGATACTGTTTTTAACCGACTTCCCAAAAAGGAGGAGGTTCTCGATTCAGTTGTATTTTTTTAAATTTAGTTCCTCATAATTCCGTCATTTATGAACTGCCTGCAAATTCTTGGGATATACTATGGGATTTTTTTTTGGACAAGCCCGCCACAACGTTCCCAACCACTGCAACTCCTGAATGCCAGAATCAACAGTGGCGACCACCAGAAAAACGCCGAGCTAATGAAACCCGACGAGTCCCGGAGAAACGATTCAACTGTCTTGGATCCCGCAACGAAATTAATTAGAATAGTACAGCGGAGGAGTAGGAAAAAATCAATATAATTTCCACTTCCCCCTCCTTATCAAGCAGGAGACAGATTAGAGCTAAGCCAATAGGCACCAAGAGACATATACAACTGGGTTAAGCCCAGTTGCCAAGCACCACGGTTTATAAATTAACACTGAAACTAATGGGTCCTAAATTGTGAGCCACTTTTGATTCCAGTAATAGGTATGGCAAAATACTATGGGATATCCCATGTACTTGTCAATTGGTCCCATTTAAATTTTATCAGAATTAGGTAGTTTGAATTTTTATCTGGTAGGTAGTTTCCATTCATTCTTTCTGGAGTTATAGACAAGTGTGAGCTGTTCTTAAATAATATTTTTTACAATTCTATTTTGCTGGGCGTGTTTGTATGGTATTCTTACAAATATTATGATCGGATTGTTGTTCTCTTGCGTGATGTTGGTGTCGAACAGGGGATTTTGGAAGGAATCTATGCTACATTTATTTTGACTTAACGGATTTTATTTATGTGTTGTGTTTGTTCAAAGTATTGTAGTAGAGTTTTAGTGCCAGCTGGCAAGTAATGGGCTTTTGTAATGAACAAGTGCATCAGCCCAAACTTTTCCATGAGAGTTGATTTGCAGTGTTCAAAATAATCAGCAATATCAATTTGTGATTAGGTACTTTTGTTAGCTTGGGAAAACCGAAGACTTTTTTTGAGGATAGGAAATCATCCAATGGCTCCTCCTGCTCAGAGCAGAGCGGAAAGTGTCAGGCTCTTACTGACAAAAATCCACCCGTGTTCTTCCTAATGCCCTTGGCGTTCCAGTACTGTAGTGACGCTTGGGTGCCTGTAAAAACGCTTGTTAATAGAAATGAATTAAAAAATAAATAGGTTACTTTATTTTTACTGGCTTATACTGAACCTCAAGGTACTTGTGAGAATCAATTAGTCCAAAATGTATGGGTTTGATTTTCACATAGTGCAGTCCAGAACATTAAGCTACAACAATCTGTCAAATTCCTGCATTAGTTTTTCAACTTTATTTTAAATTACATAAGGTTCAATGTTTATTGGGAAAATTTTACAGTTTCGGGTAGCTTGATGTTCTGGCGACTGTACGTTGTCAATCTAAGCCTAAAGACCCGCACATGAAACGCCCCCGTATGTTTACACAGTAAGCCCCATTTTCCGCATTCGTCCGTCTAAATTTCAAATGCTATGCTGACTCTCCACGGGTTTAAGTGTTATTATTTCCCTCTTCGCCGGAAATTCAGACATGTTTTTTTTTTACTTTATTTATTTGGGGAATAATAGTCGTTGCCTAGTTTTTTTTATAGCATGGCTTAACGGGATGTTGAGTTAGGCTCTTTATTAAATAACTTATATGTTGCACGTTTTTGTGAAGTATTGTATACAGTTTTATCTAACACAAGTAGATTTATGTTATTAGAAAAAAAAAACTGGCTAGGTGCGAGTCGGACTCGCGTGCATAGGGTTCCGAACGAATAAATTTTTTAACACTATAGATTTGTATATTTTCCTGTAGGTAAGGTATAGGTTAATCTATAAACTTTTGGCTCTGTAGTTTCAGAGATAAGGGGGGAATAATCATTTTTCGTCTAATTTCTTAAATAACTTCAAAACCATTTATTTTAAAATTCAAACCCTTACACTACTAAGCCCTTTCATTTGATATGTCACACGATAGTGTACAAAAACTCTTTTTTTTTCTAGTTTAACCCCAAAAGGGACCCTCATCCTAAAAAGTAATAATAATGTTATTGTTCCGAACCTTAAAAATTAAAATATCGTCAACATTGAAATCAAAAACAAATAATATAGCCAAGGAATACTTAGAATGAACACTTTTCGAACCCCAAGACGCCTGCTATCCTAGTGTCTAGTTGGGAAAATATTTTTGTCTTTTCTGTTCCTACATTCATTTCATGCCTCAAAAAATAGAGAGCCACTAAAATAGTTTTGCAAAATATTCCGATTTTCTCATAGTTCATGACCTAACCAAAGATTTTCTCATCATCTCTCATAGTAGAACTCTAGGTTTTCTTGTTTAAAAGCATTTCTGGCGTTTTAGAGTCAAGTGGCACTCCTCAAGAGAGCTCTTTACAATGCTTTCAGCTGTCAAGTGCTCAAAGAGCATGGAATTTGTTCAATCGATGTCAAGTTTCAAATGTCGAATCTATTTCCATTCCATTTTAGGGTTGAATTTTGGATAATAGATTTTGCTCATGTTAACTTCGCGGTGGCTCGATAGATGGCGTTGCTCGTACCTTATTAGTGTGTCAAGGAGATTATGATAATTTTGGTGATAATTAGTTTTATCGGAGTTCAGATCGACTCTAATGTCTTATCTTTTCTCTTCAGTGTGTTTACGATACGTAGATCTAGGGCCTTGTGTACTAAATTGTACCATTTAGTAAATATTATCCAAAATAAATTATTACGTTCTGAATTTGAGAATTTGGAGATGAGTTCTGATCAATAGTACATTACTGCAGGTTAACAAAAGAGGCATTTTTGGACGAACGTGTAAATTCGGGCCGAGGCGCAGCCGAGGCACACATACGTAAGTTCTTCAATGCCTAGTTGTGGCCAAGGTTTGTATTGTACCTTTCTCAAATAATGAGCCGAAATTAAAATACAATAACTTTTCAAAATCAATGACGAACAACCAACAACAATAATTATTCCGGCGTAAAAGTGTTCATTTCCTATTTCAATAAACAGCTTTCTATTTGCAAGCCAGTTCGAAATTTAAATAAAACCTTTGATAAGCTACCTCCTTGGTTGCCATGTTTTGGAATAGAAGATCGTTCCGTTTTTAAATTACACGACACATATAATTTAATTTATTTGGCCGCAAACACGACAGATATGGATTTTCATACAGCAGTACAGCTAATTTAATTTATCTTGAAGAAGGTTGTCAAAATAATGCTCAAATTTCCAAGCATGCCACTTTAAGAACTTTATTGAATTACAACCTTATTTAAAAAAAAACCCTGCATTACAGTGGAAATTTAAAAAATACTCAATACAGATTCTCAATTCAGAATGTATCCAACTTAAATGGCAGATAATTACTATTATAGGCTATCTATCTATTTAGCCTATTTTGTTCCACTGCTGGGCAATTAAGGCACTCTACCTTTTCCACACAACTCACGACAGTCACGGATTCTATTACTTATTATAAACGTGGACATATTCCATTGCCATTAAATGTACTGTATTGACATTTATTGTAATTTTATTTTTATAATTAATTTGTATTATGCAATTCTTAGATTTTTTTTTGTTTCTTACTGTCGAGGGGAGTTCTGGTAGGTAGCCTCTCCACGTTCAATACTGGTATTCAACTGAATCCGGTTTGACTGGGAGCCGATTCCAATATAGTTGGAGAAGGCTAGGTAGATGATGACCCATTCTACTAACCTAAACATTAGAACATCTGAACCCCACAAATCAATCCCATAAAATCAAAAGAAAAGCGTACAGCCAACAAATAAACCAACAGCAAAAAGTACAATGAAACACAAGAAGCATGTAACATTTATCCGTACCTACAGGTACAGTCGCGTCCAGCGAGCAATCAGTTAAGTGCTTGAAGATTGAGGCCGGTACTCGTGTTACTATGGAATACAGGGTACGGGGCGAACGGGTACAAATATATAGTATAGTAACGGATTTCTATAGTATTCCCTGAGGGTAGGGTTAGGTAATCTTGTATGTCGTGATTTGACACTGGATGTGCCCGCTTTTGTAGGTAATTTTTACTTGACTGCGTGATAGCAACAACGGGGTTATGTTTATATTCTAGTTTTCGTTTATGATACACTAAAAACGCAATAGATAACATTGCTTTATACTGGTTAATGTTTAGTATTATCATGCTACCCTTTCGATACCTTGTTTTCTTGGGCACTTTGTCAAACTACTACCAAGATTAAAAAATAAATCAGAGAAATTTCTGTTTGTATAAAATAACATATACCTATTAGAAAAAAAGGAAGTACATTAACAAAAAATAAAACAAACATTACAATTAATAATATAATATGTTCATACTTGTTCCAGGTGGTGACGAATAGGATGTGAAGTGGTGTTACGCACACTGCATACGCGCCGCTAGCAGCGGTCATGGCGAGCCGGAGATAGTGCCAGGTGACGTCATCATAAGTGTCATAGCTGTCATTAGCTGTTGAGTATAAGTATAGGATGTGAAGTGGTGTTACGCACACTGCATACGCGCCGCTAGCAGCGGTCATGGCGAGCCGGAGATAGTGCCAGGTGACGTCATCATAAGTGACATAGCTGTCATTAGCTGTTGAGTATAAGTATAGGATGTGAAGTGGTGTTACGCACACTGCATACGCGCCGCTAGCAGCGGTCATGGCGAGCCGGAGATAGTGCCAGGTGACGTCATCATAAGTGTCATAGCTGTCATTAGCTGTTGAGTATAAGTATAGGATGTGAAGTGGTGTTACGCACGCTGCACATGTACCGCTAGCAGCGGTCATGGCGAGCCGGAGATAGTGCCAGGTGACGTCATCATAAGTGTCATAGCTGTCATTAGCTGTTGAGTATAAGTATAGGATGTGAAAAGGTGTTACGAACGCTGCACATGTACCGCTAGCAGCGGTCATGGCGAGCCGGAGATAGTGCCAGGTGACGTCATCATAAGTGTCATAGCTGTCATTAGCTGTTGAGTATAAGTATAGGATGTGAAGTGGTGTTACGCACGCTGCACATGTACCGCTAGCAGCGGTCATGGCGAGCCGGAGATAGTGCCAGGTGACGTCATCATAAGTGTCATAGCTGTCATTAGCTGTTGAGTATAAGTATAGGATGTGAAAAGGTGTTACGCACGCTGCACATGTACCGCTAGCAGCGGTCATGGCGAGCCGGAGAAAGTGCCAGGTGACGTCATCATAAGTGTTATAGCTGTCATTAGCTGTTGAGTATAAGTATAGGATGTGAAGTGGTGTTACGCACGCTGCACATGTACCGCTAGCAGCGGTCATGGCGAGCCGGAGATAGTGCCAGGTGACGTCATCATAAGTGTCATAGCTGTCATTAGCTGTTGAGTATAAGTTTAGGATGTGAAGTGGTGTTATGCACGCTGCACATGCGCCGCTAGCAGCGGTCATGGCGACTCGGAGATAGTGCCAGGTGAAGTCATCACGACTGTCAGCTGTCACTTACTGTTATATAAGAATAGGATGCTAAGTGGTGCTATGCACGCTGCACACGCGCCGCTAGCATCAGTCATGGTGACCCGGAGCTAGTAACAGAGGACGCCATCACAACTGTCATAGCTGTCGTTAACTTTTGAGTATAAGACTAGGATGTGAAGTGGTATTATGCACGCTGCACATGCGCCGCTAGCAGCGATCACGGTGACTTGGAGATAGTAACAGAGGACGTCATCACAACTGTAATAGCTGTCATTTACTGTTATATATAAGAATAGGATATGAAGTGGTGTTATGCATGCTGGACTCGCACAGCGTTCATGGCGAGCCGGAGATAGTGTCAGGTGTCGTCATCACAACTGTCATTTACTGTTGTGTATAAGAATTGGATGTGAAGTGGTGTTGCGCACGCGGCACACACGCCGCTAGCAGTGGTCATGGCGAGCCGGAGATAGTGCCAGGTGACGTCATTACAACTGTCATTAACTATTGAGTATAAGAATATGATGTGAAGTGAGGTTACGCACGCTGCACACGCACCGCTAGCAGCGGTCACAACTGCCATAGCTGTCAGATTCTGTTGAGCATAAGATTATAATGCAATCTGGTGACATAAATATTCATGATCTAGGCTTTTGAAAAATAAAAGCATAAGCCATGCAGCAAGATATTCACTCGCGGGAGTAAAGATAAATAAAATATGGTGTCTTATTTATCAGAGCATGTATGACCAACATTACAGGTTACGATCTGAACCGTTAAAGCCGGTAAGATCCTCAGACGAGCATTATTAAACAATTTCGTTGCAACACAATAGAGGAATGGCATCAATCTTTATTTTCAGTCGGTTTCGTCCAACTGCAGGGCAAAAGCCTCCCATTCTTTTTAGGGTTACTAAGTCTCCGCTATCCGTCCCTCAAAAAAATTAAATTTAACTAAACATTAAAGCGGGATTCCATTTAAGAAACGTGTTTTTTCGCTTTATGTTATGGAACCGTTCGTGTGTGAGTCCGACACGCACTTGGCTGGTTGTTCCATTCCTTCCGACTTTGGGCATGTGTGGACCAATCTTATCGATAGACGTCAAGTTCGTCTCGCCATCGTCGGTTGGGTCTGCTGCGATATCGCCGAATATTCACACTGGGTTGTTTAGCCCATGACCCGATCCAGATGTGGCTGACGTGTCCAGTGCAGTAATTTTTATAACATGTGGAAATTTTCATGCACGTTCTCCGTTTTGTAGCAGACGGAGGGCTGTGACAGACTCCTACTGTCTAAAACCACACGGTATTCCACCTCATAACTTTTGGCTAAGGGTGCGGGGACTCGTTCACATTCTCCACAATTACCCCGGCAGGTGACAGCTTGCGCTTATTAACTCCACATCTGGTAAGGGGAGTAGTGAACTTCTCCAGACCCTGATATGTGTTTTGTAGCACTGTTTTCAAGCTTCAGTTCAACTCTGCTGAAATGTTAGGGATCAGGTTTGAGGGTCGTATGTTGGGACGGTGAGAATGCACACATGCCCATGCGTTGGTGATAAACTGGAAGGCTTCATAACTTTTTGCATTCTTGAGTGCCTTCAAAGACCAATAGCTTTCCACCCTCATCACATCAGCCGGAAGACACCCACTGCTGGATTTGGGCCTACCCCAAGTGGCCCTACAACACCCGGTCCTGTGCGTCTCGCATCCATCAACTTCCCTCGGCTCTCACCAGGTCATCCGCTTTGTGAGAGGCTTGTGGGATTGCATGGCACGCGGTCGCCCCTCCAGAATTTTTTAGCCCCATCGACCACCTGTTCTGCGAGCTATGTGCCCACTGCCACTTCAGTTTGGCGATCATTCGGACGAAACCCGAAAAAAAAAAGGTTTATAGGTACATCACAATTTTTTAGAATTTTACGGGTGCAATGCGGTATTACATTTTGTAGATAGCTTTTTTATAATATATTAGGGTAAACACGATGTTTGTCGTGCGGGATAGCCAGAGAAAAATATAATTAAGTCGTTCGTATGTGTCGGCACGGAGGCAAGCGTGCTGGGACTTTATGGAGTTCACAGTAGTGTTGTGACAGCGCGGTGTCGATGAATTTTGGAACTGATGAAGTAGCATCCTACCTAGTAGAAGCATGAAAGAGGAAACCACGAACAAAGGTTCTCATTTCACTTTGATGCCTCATGAGTTCTCCCCCTCTCTATTAACAAGAGATATTTTTATATTATTACCTATTGGATTTTCATATTGGAGATTTTCTTTGTTATTGGTATCGTGCGTAGTTAAACAAAAAGTTTATCAGCTGATGATTATTTTCTAAGACAAATCTATTTTCTTTTGGGAATTTACTGTTGAAGGAATTTAATGTACCTTGTGACGTAAGCGAAACGTAAAAGTTAGCTCCAACTCTTTAACTCAAACTATACCTTATTGTTCCACTACTAGGCAAAAGCCTCGATTTTCTTTAAAAAAAATATTATTCCCGAAGAAAAAACCGGCCAAGTCAAGCGATTCGAACTCTCACACGAAGGGTTCCGTATCTTTAATCTTTATTTTTATTATTTGTTGTTATACCGGCAATAGAAATACACAATCTATGAAAATTCCAACTGTCTACCTATTACGGTTCTTGAGATACAGCCCGCTGACAGGTAGACAGACGGACGGAGAGCCTCCGCTCTTAATAATAGGAATCCGTTGGTTATCCTTTGGGTACGCAACTAAAAAAAAATACCTAAAGTTTATTTCAAACAAAACTCGGTTATCCTTCTAAAAACATCGATACATTACCCCAGCACTAGTCGTGATGCTCTTACTCACGCTACGTTATCTCAGCTTGGCATGTCTCATGTTTAAAAAGCGCTAGCTAAGTTTTTAATAAGACCTTTGCAGCTATGTGTCTTTATATTTTGTCACGGAACCTTGGGACGAAATGTCAGCGGTCTTGACATAGTCTGGATATTGGTAAACGTTACAAATAGTTATATATGTACTAATATAGGGATACATGAACCTAAGAAGTAAAGTCACAAAATAATACGCTTATAGTAACATGTTTCATTCACATCTTTCTTTCTTTGGGTTCCGAACAAAAAACGAAACCCTTATAGAATCACTCGGGTGTATGTCTGTTTGACCGTCTATAACAGCCATTTTTCTCTGGATCTTCTGGACTGATTCTGTTGAAATTTGTACAATTTGAGTATGGGGGTTACTTTTTGGGTCAAACTAGAAAATAAGTTTTTTTTTGAGAAATATCGTGTGACATGTCAAACTAAAGGGCTCACTGTGTGGGTTTTAATAATTATATTTGTTTTAATAATTTTAAAATAAATGGTTTTGAAGTTATTTAATATATTAGACAAAAAATTACCATTCCCCCCTTCTCTCCGGGCTTAAAACTAGGCCTAAAATAAAAAAAATGGAGATAATAGATCTTTGCCTATAGATTACAGGAAAACCCATAAGAAGTCTATAGTGCTAAAATAATATGTAAAAAAAACTTCGTTCGGAAGTCTTTGCACGCGAGTCCGACTCGCTCTTGGCCAGTCAACCACGGCATGGTTGACTGGCTGAAAACATGTTGGCACTCTTGAAAGCTAAAATAAAAAGTGGCGATCATCAGAAAAGACACGAAGGTACCACAAATACGATTCAACTTTTTTGGATGTCGATGAAATTAATCAGCGGGAAACAAAGGATGAATATGAAAAAACATAATTTTCACTTTCCTTAGTAACTTGTTGCAAATCACGACGAATCAAGAGTTAAACATACATTTTTTTAAGAAAGGTTTATCAAGATACCTGCCTTTGTTCAGTATGCAAAGGCTTGTTATTTAATGGCGGTTAAGTGCGTATAATCACTATAGCGGTTGCATATTAAACTGGAAAAGCGGCCAGCCGCTCATACCGGTAGTGTAGTGGGCTTAAAAACAACCAAAATTTGGCCTGAAATTACTCCAGATTTCGTCCAACTCCCATAAACAAAAAAATCGGTCACCTGCTCACAGTATTGATCTATTCAAATAAAAGAGTTAAATAACTAAAAAGTTAGCATATAATATTCAAGGATTCACACAAGTTTTAAACTACAACTTCGTGCTTAAGAAGCGAGTCCAAACACTATCAAGAACGTACATTAAGAATGAACGACATGAAATATTCCATTTAACAAACACTCCAAGACCGCACATTCTAGGAAAAGACATTTGAATTTGAGGAATCTCAGCCATCCGAGAACCTTTTGCTATCTCACTTGCTCCCTAAGCAAAATGTTTCCAAGAACAATGCTGCCTCTTTCTCTCGTAGAGCAATTTCTACAGTTCATCCTAGATACTCAGGGACTCGGAAATACTCTCCACCACGGAAATGAGGAAAGAATGAAAACTCATTAGTGCGGTTATTAGAGCCGGATTACACCGCGCTCCATTAACTGGGACTTTAAACTGAGTTTAACCTATTTTCTTGATATGATCGCGACATTTCTGAAATTGTGGAGACGGGCCTTAGTTTTGAAGGTTGAATGTCAACCGTTGCGTTATAGTGAAATTCCTTGTGATTCTGATCTGTAATTATGTATCTTTCGATTAAAACCGCGATGTCCTTCGTGAATGGGGAATACCAATTTGATAACAGTCAGTTAGTTGTCAATTAGTTTGTCGAGTGGGGTACACCATACCTACACCTGAGCGCTGACGCAGAATAATAATTATGATGATTGATTACTCTTTTATCGCCAACAAATGTTTTCTTGTGCTATTTATTTGTAGAAGAAGCGCATAGTTTACTCGTTATATGAGTGGTGTGTGGACAGCAGTTGATATCTGATTCTCATAAGTGAGCTGTATTCATGACCACTGTATTTCGATCCGTACCATGGGTAACCCTTTTTTTTCTCTTAAATGTGTTGGTGAAAATGTCTACTTATTACGGTTCATGAGATGGAGCTCTCTGACAAACAGACTGACAGATGGAACCTTATTACAGAGCTTCTGCTCAGTCATAATCATAAAGTTCCGTCATTGAACCCGAAAAACAGAATCACGTTTCCTAAATCAGTCGATTTTACCTTATTAACGTCCAACGTTTAAACTTCAAGTAAACCGTCGTTAAACTATGTAATCGGCAGTAAATATTCCGCGGCCGTAATTCGCGGGTTCCGTGAAGGTGCCATTTTATAAATTTATGAAGCCACCGAATGCCTCTCATCACCCGCCAGTAATTTCGTCCTCAGAAAATATACGACAAGTTCCCAGCCTGAAGCGGGATTCTCTGCGAACTTACCAAGCGGATTGTAGGGTGACTGTGTGGTCCTGCCAGATTTACGGAATTTGTTCGAAAGAGTTACCACGGCTCTGTTACGCAAAGGGCATTAAGAGGAACACGGATGGGACACTCCCTTCTGCTCCGCCCAGAGAAGAGAAAAAATGGTTGGCTACCTATTTGTTAATGTTTGTCTTTCATATGTATATTGCATGTAATTGGTTCAAAAAGGCTTATAATGCAACTAAGAAGTGATTCACCCTAAATATTTAATGTTATTTTCTAAGAATGTTCTGCAAAGCTATTTCTGGTTAATTCGTTCTTTTGTTAAGGGTATGCCATGAAAATAGAGAATGAACCTTAGGAAAACATCACTTGAAATCGCCAGTATCTTTATCGGATCGGCTTTTCATTAGGTGGTTAGGTTTTCAGACAAATACCTTCATACTAAAGGTGCCGTGTCAACCAGAGGGTCAAAATATTATCATTTTTAAGCAGCTTTAAAAAAGCCTCTATTTCTATACATTTTTTGCGGATTGCGACTGAGATGCGAATGCAGACTTTGCTAAATAATTACTAAAATTATTGTCACTCTGATTGATTTCCGTTTTGATTTGTTTTGTCAGTAAATCTTTTAAGTATATAGTACACCACTATCTAGATATAGATCGTTACAAAGCCCTAAATTATCAGTGGTTGACTTCGTTTTATAATCAAGTTCTCATTGTCTTCAGTCTTCTTCTGCCGTCATAAGAAAAACAAGATCGTAAAAACGAAGCAACCGATGTACGAATTTAAGGTTTTTTTTTAATGTCGAAAATCGCGCGGTTAGTTCGTTTTGTGTAGATGCGTCGTTTTATGGCGGCAGTACGGGAGTTAGAGGGTATGTCGAACTCCTCTTATAGCAGTTCACAGCTGGATACACATCTCTCCGATCACATTACATTTAAACACCAACAACCAACCGTTCATAAAACGAGAAAACAGTAAATTAAATCTCGCACAAAACACATACCTACAACTTCTATCAAAACACCACCTTTACCTTTAAACTGAAACGATCGTTCCCTCAAAATCTACAATTCCAACATCTGAACTCAAATATTAAAATGAAAAACCAACATTTAAATTTATCCTCGGGTTGACCCAAATACATGGAGAGCCCACTTCAAGAGTTCTACTTACGTTGGCTGGTCGGGTTGTAATAGGCTCCCTTGGGGTATAAAATCGCCTATAAATTTCGTTTTGAGCTTCTCGCTGTTGAAGACGGCGATATCGGTGGTATAACGTGTCGAATTTTCCTCTATATTCGCACAATATACTGCTCAAATGAGACGAGTATTGTAATCAAATTGAGCTTGTACTTGCGAGGGTGTTCTGTGAGTTGATTTGACAGGTGATAAATAATAGCTGAAATATAGGATGGTGGATAGTGATTGATGAGGCTTCGATCTTATGGCCTACTTTAGATAAACAATTTTTGGAAATATTAGAGGGCTTTTCTCTTAGGGGGTTTTAGGAGAAAAGATCGTGCTGGCCGTACGGGTCGATCTTCAAGGTTCAGCAACGCTTGCAGGGGTTGGTCTGTTTTTTTTTTTTTTTTTATCCAAATCGGGGAAACTCTTGGCCCAAATCTCACCTGATGGAAAGTGATGATTAGGCCGAAGATGGAAGCGAGTTTCACCCGGAATCCTCTTACACAGAGGAACTGGCTATCATACCTCTAGCTGCCGGAACACAACAATGCTGTTAACATTGTTGTTATGGCGACAGACTTAGACATGATGGGTCACCTTAAATAATTACTTAATTAAACGAGACTCTGTCGTGCCTTGGAAACAATGTTAAGCCGTCGGTCCCGGCTGCCTTTCGGATTGTCAGAAGCCAGAAATATGACAGCAGTGTCTTGCCAAGAAGCACCCGGTTAATGGGTTTTGGAGGTCTGGTAGGCTGCCGCTCCACGTAAAATACTGTTATTCATCTGAATCCAGCTTGACTGCGAAGCCGACCCCATATTATTGGGAAAAGGCTAGGCAGATGATGAGATCGTGTTGGAGAGCCGTCAGTGTACAGTGTAATCGGTAGGTCACAAATCACACAATTGATAAACGCTAAGTAGAGCTCTTGGTTTCGGACTAAAAATAGTATTTAGTTATAGAATATCATTTTATCCTAAGTCCAAGGAGTTTGGTAGCAGGATCAAATATCTTGTATACAACTCATTCATAGAGAATATTTGAGAATTTTACTATTATTTTTCGTTCTCGATCTTAATGTTATAATAAACCTAGTCACCGGAAAATGTCAAACCCGATTGGACTCGGATTTTATGGAAACTATTGAATTTGAATGGGATTTATTGTATACCTACAAAAAGATATTTTCATAATATATCGAGAAATTATAATAGAAAAAAAGATTTATTACAATCTTACGGTCTACAATTTTTCGGTGACATATGTAGATATACCAGCCGAATTGAGGACCTCCTCTGTTATGGAAGTGAGTTAAAAAGGATCTTTAATGAAGATTAAAATAAATTAAAATTAAATTAAAAAATTTCAGATGACAGTCCATAATTTAGTTAGTATTTTAGTTTGGTTTTGATTAAATATCCTTTGTACCTTTTGAACCATTTTATTATTGACTAGCTGACCCGCGCAACTTCGTTTGCGTCACATTTTCCATGAATGCTCCGCTCCTATTTGTCTTAGCGTGATGATATATAGCCTATAACCTTCCTCGATAAATGGGCTATCTAACACTGAAAGAATTTTTCAAATCGGACCCGTAGTTCCTGAGATTACCCCCTACATACAAACTTACAAACATACAAACTAACAAACTTACAAACAAATGTTACCTCTTTATAATATTAGTATAGATAGGCTAACTTTTTACAATAATCTTACATGACGAAAAGCGATGTGGTCGACGATGAAACGTGATAAGAATTAACCTTCTCCACATCCAAATAGGTGACAATAAAACCTAGCAACAACCAACACTTTCAAGAAAAAAAATGCAAAAAAAGTCCTCAAGTCTCTTCAAAATTACAGCGAGGCTCGCGATATCGCGCGGTCGCGTGACCGAAGGACGGCGGTGCAGATACCAACGATTTGCAATTCTAAAGCAGAAGGTGAGCGGTGGCTATGCGACAGCTCTGGTTATCAGCAGCTCTAGTCTTTGGCCTTGGCGAGGTTTAATTGGTAACATAATTGTGATTAGGTGTCGCCTAGGCACTTCTTTGAGGTGGTAGGTCTTTTAAGCAAGGCTTAGTAGTTAGTAATTAGGGATACTAAATTATTTTTCTTTGAAGTGTAAACTTCTTTAGCGGCATTGAGAATTTTTCTTGGGATGGGTATAAAATGTTAAACTCGCGTCAGGACACGTGGCCTGATCGAAAATTCGTAAGACGTCGATGAATCTCTAGACTCCTTTAATAAAAAGTTTAATCATGTGATAAGATGAAAAGGTGATTAGCGGTTTCTCGTAGCCCTGGCACTTCTCTAAAGCGGTAGGTGACTCCTCCCACCTTGGGCGAAGCAGAAGGGAGTGTCAGAGTCTGCCGGAGTTGCGGGACTATTCGAAAGAGATACCGTGGCTTCGGAACACAAAGGGCAATGAAGGAACTTGGATGTGTTTTAGTCAGTAGAAGTTTGACACTCCCTCTCACTCCGCCCAGAGCGGGAAAAGTCATTTGATGATTTCCCATCCCAAAAAAAAGGGAGTGTCAGAGTCTTACTAACTAAAACCCAAATGTGGCCCTTTGCGTTCCAGGGCCGCGGTGACTCTTTCGAACAAATTCCGGAGCCCTGGCAGGCATTGGCTCCAGCAGGCCCCGTCTACTATGCTGACATCTCTTTGAGGACGTGGAACACAACGCGCCGTCGACCCGGTCCTGGTTCTGATCGGACAGGTAGCCACCCAACGCTCACCGTCAGCAGGCCCACGCCTACGGGCGTCGGAAATCGCCCTGCGACTCCCGACGCCCGGGGAGTCTTCTTCTGTAGGTTTTTTTAACGCTAGGTACTGCTTTTAGAAGTCACTTTCAGTCGCTGTAAAATGTTTCGGGTTATGTCTGGTATATGTACCGCTAAAACTTCGTCTGGTTTGTGTTTTCAGTTAGAATTATTTTCCTAGAGTTTTTAAGTTATATGTTTTTGAGTTTTTAAGTTATATCAGTAGGATCAGTGGTTTTGAATAAAGCGCCATTACATTACAATTGTCCAAATGCCAAAATATAAGAGATAGTTCATAAGAAATTTTGACAGCGTTTTTAAACACTATAAATTATGGAATATTTATGACGTATAGTAAAGTAACATTATCGAAAGCGAATTTTGATAGTGAAAAAATTAAAAACTTAAAGTGTTTTAATTATATGGGATATACACAATTTGTATCTTTTAAAAAATTGAATATAGTATCGGATTCAAATCAATATTATGTGCGAAACGAGTATTGCAGCTATGATAAAATGTAACGTTACGTTACTATAAGTCAAAACTATTAATGTTAGGCCCACAGGTAAGATAGTAGCCGATAAAGACTCTTTACAATCAAACAAAATGTCGCATCGATGCCTGCAATATTTCGAATTTAAAGTTGCTGGAACGACTTCATCGAAATACGAACTTTAATGTTACTAAAACATGAAAGCTGGGTTATTTTGTAATTCGTTATTTTATTGGAAATATTTCGACGCTATCATGGCATCGTTGGTGACAGCCAAAAGTCGTTTCGGATCCGGGTTTTGAGGCAAAGAAAGCAGGACAGTAGTCTGCGACACATATGGAATTCCACATCAACGCCTTTCAGTCAATTCATCAGATTGGCGTTACATTGAACTTTGTGAAGACACTTCAAAATGAAAAAAAAAAAACAAGAATTGGAAGAAAGAAAAAAAGTACATTTCTGTAGCACGAAATTAAAGGCATACAACACTTTTACAGGACAAAAAAAAGAAAATAGTAAAAAATACTGTGTTTTAAAAAGATGTTTTCAATAAAACGATCCGTCAATTAAAATAACGCGTCAAAATAACGAACTCGAAAATAATAACTGAAAAGTAAAACGTGTAAATGAAAACAAATCATCATTCAAATGTTATGTTAATACAATTACTGAATAAAAACAGCATAAATAATTAATTCTTTGCCCATCTGCATAAGCGGCCCGGCCCGGACTGGACATGGTTATATTCGGTATTTTCGTACCGTGTCGAGTTATAGAGGAATCTCTGTGGTTTCAGTTTATTTATAAAATACTAGCTGACCCGCGCAACTTCGTCTACGTCACATTTTTCTAATAATACTCCGCTCCTGTTGGTCGTAGCCTGATGTTTTACACCGTGAAATTTTAACGGTTGTTTTCCCGTAGCGAAATGATTTTGTCTTGGTAATATTTTTTTTTTATCTTTCGATTTATAAACAAAATAAATGAAAGATGAGTGCGTGCTGTTTATGCCGTATCTATCCCTACGCATGAGAGCTGCTGAACTAAATACATCGCTAGTGCCTTTAAATACTCCCAAGTTGGAACGTGTTTCAAAATATGCTTACAGCTTTCCTTTACATAAATCACGTAAATTGTCACAGTCCTATCTTTTACTCATTACTAGCTTTCTACGGACAAGGGTGCCTTTCTTTTGCAGCGGAGCGAGGCAGCTGAGTGGAGAAATGGAGAAATTTAGGCCAATGCATAAAATCTCGTGTCTCACCGACATTTTGACTGACATGATTGTTTAATATTTCTCCGTGTCTCCGCTGTAATGGACCGGCACCCTAAAAGGGGTGCCGGGATTCCATTGTTGAAAACAAATGAAAGCTACGGAAACTCGAAGTTGATTGGCCGGAGAATGATACAACTTGTTTGTCTTGTTACTGACGCAAATTACTTTAGAAATTGTGTGACGTTTCTCTGCAGTACTTGTTTCGGTCATATATTATTGATTTCTGACTTCGTTGTGTGGAAGGATATAATTATAACAAAAGCAATAGATGGACAAAGCGTTATTATTCAGCGATAAATCGATGCCGTTAGTGCTCGTGGTTAAAGAATAACAGCCGCACGAGTCGATCTTCAGTGCTATGCAACACTTTTCAAGTGATCGTCTTAACATACCGAGTTTCCTCCTTGCTGAGAAGCAATGCTTGCCTTCCTTGGAAGGCACGGTAAGCCGTTGACTTACTTATTACGTTGATAATTTACTAATGACACTGTCATTTGTAAATTTCTGGCAGTCGTTACGGATTATCAGAAGCCAATAAATTTGATTGCCAAGAACAACATGTTACAAAGTTAACAGGTTGTGAAGATCTGGTAGGCAGCCGCTCCATGTAAAATAATGGTATTCAGCTGAATCCGGTTTGATTGGAAGCCGACATCCAATACAGTTGGGAAAAGGCTAGGCAGATGATTAACGTCCGTGTGAAAAATGAAACCCATATAAATATCTTACCCATCCACATACCAACCTCGACAAGCGTTACTTAACCTTGTAGATCGACCCGTGCCGCTATTACCCTTCAGCCACGAGCTTCTCTTTTTCACACGGAATTTCGAAATCCTAAAAATCAATGAACAAGGCAGTGTCATAAATTAAAAACATACTCGTACAGCTCCTCGAAAAATTTATCCAGCAAGCTCTAGTGCTACTTTTACCCCAATGTTGACCCGCGTGAGCCACAATATTGACCCCAATGTCCCCCAATGATCCCCAGCCGGGCAGCGGATGTCCGATTGTTTGTATTGACAGAGCAGTACAAATACTCCTGGATTATTGCTCCGAAGCCCACACACAAATATTTACTGTTCGCTAAAATTTGATGAAGTATTTCAATTTTAAAGTTGAGGGCTTTGTGTATTGACAATTATTGGTCTGTTGCGAGGATTCTCGCCAAGGTCCGAGCTTTATCGTTTTAGTTAAAGGATTAAAATCATTTGTTTTTAGGCTTCCGACCATCCGTGAAAACGGAACTCTTATAGGATCACTCGGGTGTCTGTCTGTCTGTCACAGCCAGTTTTCTCCGGATCTACAGGACCGATTCTG
This sequence comes from Ceramica pisi, assembly GCA_963859965.1. NCBI lineage: Eukaryota > Metazoa > Arthropoda > Insecta > Lepidoptera > Noctuidae > Ceramica > Ceramica pisi. Next base: position 6,821,980 of record OY982530.1, read on the forward strand.
TTGAAATTCGGCATGCACATTTATGGACTTTTGTGACCCAAACACGGACGCGTTACGTAAATAAATACATTTTTAGTATGGGGGTCACTTTTGGGACAGTTATTCCGGGTCTGGCTATTTGTAAACGGACTCACGATACAGAAGAAATTTCTAGTGTGAGAATGATTTTTTATTAAAAACTTTTTTTAATAATAGAATCGCTTTCGCTGAGCGAGGCTAGGTAAATAAAGCGATTCTATTGGTGTAACAAACTAATCCCTCGCTACTCATCCTCGCACATCTCTAGTGGAAACGCGTTAGTGGTACCTATAATATATTTCTTGGTACCCATAACACAAGTTAAATCTTTCCTTGGGTACTACTGAGTTGACACGATTTTTACTCTCTAATGTCTTTGTTCCTTGTTGCATAATAGTTGTTCGTTAGTGTTTGTTTGTACAAAAAAAAACAATAAACAATTTATTATTATATATAAATTTCCATCATTTGTTGAAGCTGAGTAATGACGTCGAAAGTCTAAAAACTTTTTAACAAACAATTTTTTTTTAACAAGTTCGAAGTCGGTTATATTTTTTTGTTAAAAAGTTTTTTATTTTTACTTTCAAGTGGTGATACTTAAACGACGTCTTCGTCTACGCAGAAATTGAAATACGCAAAAATGCTCATTAAGTGAAAACTAGTAATCCAAACTTAATTAAATTTTTACGGAACCAAATGGCAAGTATGTCGCATCGAACTAAAAAAGAATCACACAAATCGGATCAGCAATCATAAAATAATACTACATACATACAACATACATAAAACAAAAAAAAAATACCCGCCGAATCTTCATCAAGTCGGTTAAAAACTATTGCTCAACATTTATTTACCTGAAATATAGATATTATCTACTTTTGAAGGAAAGCTTATTAAAAAAATTAGGTCAACCTCCATTGAGGGTCAAACCTTCACGCCGGGAACCCCACAATATCTTATCGTGATATTGTAATACATTTATCAACTATCTTTATTTCAACTATCTTTTATCTTCATCTAATTGCTAATTAACGAGCATGCTGTCTGTTTTTTACTTTGTTATTCAAAATAACGTGAAAAACAAAACTAATTATGTTTTAATCTTGATTTTAGAATGTATCGTGTTGTCATTTTAATCACAATGAACAATCAATAGATTTGTTAAAAAAACGCAATACTGAGATGATTTTATCTTCAAACTAGCTGTCTCCCGCGGCTTCGCTCCCGTCAACTGGCAATATTCTTTTTTTGTTTATACATAAAAACCTTCTCCTGACAATAATAAATACAATAAAAAAATAATTTGCGAAATCGGTTCAGCTGTTCTAAAATTTTACGCTTAGCAACACATTCAGCGATTCATTTTAATACTATAGATAGAAAAATTGCGATGTTATACTTTGTTTTTGGGATATATTATATAATTATTAAAAAGTTTTTTGCTATAAGCAATAAATTGCTGGGTATAAAGTGTAAATGAATGAATCTCGCATCCATCGCAATTTTATAAATGTATTTTTTCAAACACAGGGAGGAAGTTGTTCTGTGCTTCCGGTAAGGCTAAAAAATATTTGGGCAAATTCAACAATAAATTTTTCGACACCGAGAGTTGGCCTATGCTCAGAAATTAAATTGTCTTTATAGCGTGAGGCTTAGTACAATATAGTAGTGTGTAGTTGGCAACCCCGGTAATTGTTTCCACTGCCGCCAATAGACTGCGCGGTAGTTGTACGCGCCGATGCGCGCGCAGGTATTTACTTTTAGTGCTCTACGAGACGCGCTGCGCGGTGCTACGATTTCTTCCCCGCGCTTGCGCTTAGGTATTAAGTTGCGTGACTGATTGTTCGGCTAAGCATTAGCCTGGTTTCATGTGTGTTGACTATTTTAAGACAATAAACGGCTTATGAACCAGACATGCAGTGGTTCAGACCACCCCAATAGCCTACCCAACGCTATATCTTACAGTAACTTATTTTTTTTTTCATTTATTTTGATATGATAGTATTTATTTATCTATACTCCTACATTAATATTTAAATAAAAAAATGACTTTATCAAAAACCCGACCGCTAAAAACGACTAAAAAGTTCCAAACAAGTCGCTTCTCAAGCACTGATGCAGTTGGCGGCATCAGAAATGGATTGAACTGCATCAGACTGATTTCAGTGAAATACATTTTTGGAATCGTCTCGCAAGCCCTTTATTTTTATACCCCACTTGATAGGTTTTTTAAAGACATGATTTGGGGTAAAAATCTGCCATTTTGTTTTTTGATGTATCCAGTGTCACTCTCACGACTATTAAGACGGATCTATTGACACCACTCCCATAAAAATACGACAAGCCGTTTAGTATAAAATCACGCAATACAATCCACATAAAATCAAGCTATACAGGCCGTAATACACATACATTTGAATGCCATCATTTAGCTCCTTCTCTCTTTAAAATAACTGAAGGTAGCTCTCTTTTTTGGAATTCTTCTGTGAATGGAATGCAAGAAGTTCAGTTATTTTCACCTCTACCACATGAAACCCCACAATACAATACACCTAAAATCAAGCAATAAAATGCCGTAATGAGAGGTTTGAATGCCATCGTTATTCTAATGTAGAAGAGAGAAGGAGCTATACATTAAAGGTAGCTCTCTCTTTTTTGGGATTCTTCTATGAATGGAATGCGTGAAGTTCAGTTATTTTCACCTCTACCACATAAAACCACGCAATAAAATCCACTTAAAACCAAGCAATAGATGCCGTAATACGACGTCTGAATGCCATCGTTATTCTTATGTAAAAGGGAGAAGGAGCTTTACAAAAAATGTAGCTCTCTTTTTTGGGGTTCCTCTGTGAATGGAATGCATGAAGTTCAGTTATTTTCACCTCTACCACATGAAACCCCGCAATACAATACACCTAAAATCAAGCAATAAAATGCCGTAATGAGAGGTTTGAATGCCATCGTTATTCTAATGTAGAAGAGAGAAGGAGCTATACATTAAAGGTAGCTCTCTTTTTTGGGATTCTTCTATGAATGGAATGCGTGAAGTTCAGTTATTTTCACCTCTACCACATAAAACCACGCAATAAAATCCACATGAAACCAAGCAATAGAGGCCATAATACGACGTCTGAATGCCATCGTTATTCTTATGTAAAAGAGAGAAGGAGCTTTATATTAAATGTAGCTCTCTTTTTTGGGATTCTTCTATGAATGGAATGCATGAAGTTCAGTTATTTTCAGTTCGCCGCATGCAGACAGTGCCGACGCAGGTTATATCTGTTCCTACATCAATCGATTCTGCTATTTCAGTTCATACTTCCATGCCACAACAGATTTCGGTTTCTATATTGGAGTGAAGATCGATGGATGATCCGAATGGGATTTTCTTAAGCTTAGGTTATAAAGGCGTAACGTTATTTGCGTATTCGTTTTTTAAAAGGTCCAAACGTAAAGTACTGGTTCAAGAATGAAAATTCTTTCAGTGATATAAAGCTGAGATCAATGCTACCGTTAGGGTGCCTTTCCACCAAAAATGTGCTATGCAGCTATGCTGTGAGAATGTTAACATTTATTGTGCGGACAGCTAAGAGTGGAATTTTCTGCCTGAGTCTGTGTTTCCTGATAGCTACAACCTCTTTAAGTCAAGAGCGAATAGGTTACTTCTAGGCAAGCGTGCTCCTCCTTAGACAGCATCATCGTTTAACATCAGGTGTGATAGCGGTCAAACGTAGTAAAAGCTAAGCTAAGAAACTATTTGACCTTTCCACCGATGCTAAGCGATGTAGCGGGGCGAGTAAGATGTGCTATGAAAACGCAACGGTTCGCCGCCGCAAGGTACGGTGTGCGAGGAAGATACGCAGCTCGAGCTATGCGACGTTTTGACAATAGGGAAGGCTCGCACTGCTCTGTACATAGCTACATCACTCGCACCGATCCATAGCTTTCATCCATAGCACGCATCCATAGCTTGCATCCATAGCTCGCATCCATAGCTCGCATCCATAGCTCGCATCCATAGCTCGCATCCATAGCTCGCATCCACAGCACGCATCTTTCCATATAAAAAACGTAGCTTCAGAATCAGTGTCCACCAGTGCTATGCTATGTGGACCAATGAATATGATTGGTGGATATCAAATGCATCCATAGCAACGTTGCATAGCACATCTCTGGTGGAAAAGCAGCCTTATACGGAAAAAGGATGTATCAACACAAAATATTTTCTTATGACGGCGGCAAAGGCCAGAAGAATACACATAGCATAGGCCACGGGAGAATGTTATGTCAACAATACGATAGCAGTCTTATGTAAATCTGATGATCCAGCATTACAACATTTTTGGGTTTCGAATATCTATATGGAAAAACGGAACTCTCACAAATCCATTCGTGTTTGTGAGTCTATCTCTGTCCGGTTTTAGGGTTCCGTATCCAATGGGTAATTAACGGAAACCTATACGTCCGACCGTCGTTCCGTCTAGGTATACCGTTGATGAAACAGTGTGTATTCCTATTGCGGCTATTATAAAAAATAAAAAAATTAAGTAGGCAAATATACAAGAAGTGTGTTTTTTTAGGTTTATGGTTTGTGTGAGAGTCCGACTTGCTCTTGGTTTGTTTTTTAATTACTGTGACTTGGTCTTTTTATAAATTGAAAAAGCTCATTAAACTTCAAACTTCCTGCCGACATCCGTGTTCATTCTCCTCGTCTTACAAGGGAAGCTTCGCATTTTCAATATTTCACACATTTCTCCTTTTTTTTACTATTGTTAGGCATACGTTTGACCACTATCTCACCTGATGTAAAGCGATGATTGACGCTTACCTAGAGGTAACCTATTCAATCTTGACATAAAGACTCCCAAGTTGTAGCTATCAGGAAACACAGACTCCGGCAGAGGATTTCCACTCCTTAGCTGTACGCACAATGAATGTATTCCCAACAGTTTTGTGCGTATAGGTGGGATTTCAACCATGTAAAGCTGCGCGTCGCCATAAGTCTTGTGGTCCGATGATGGAACAGGCTTGGCGGAGTGAAATTATGCAATTGCGTCGCACACTCCCCAAAATGCAACCAATAGAAAACCGACAGGCCAGCAACTCGGCTTCAAGAGCTTCGATTCCTGTTTCCAGACACGAAATATTTACAACTTCGAAACTCTAGAGGTTGTCCTTTTGTATTCATTTGATGAATGACAGGTTTGTTTTGTATTTATACATACGTACCTTTCCCTGTGTACCGAGACACAGTGTGTGGGAACAAATTTGTCATAGGTTGTCGGTCCCCAATCCTATGATGCTCGCTACAATATGTAGTAGGTACTGAATATTTTCTTCAGTATTTGACGGTGGAGACAGAGGATTGAATGGGTGAAATCTGTATTGAATTTCGTTGATATTCTTCTTTTCGAGTCGATGGTGGAATCCTTAATTTTCGGGCCCAGTAAGTAGTCATTCATTAAATCCCAGAAAGTACAAGTGTATGAATTCCCCCAAAGTACAGGTGTATGAATTTCGTTGATTGAATTTGTGAATCTAGCCAGCAATACCTAATGATTTCATGACAGTCAGATAATAATTTTTAACTGAGGAAAAGATTATGGTAGTTAGTATACCTATTTACACAAAAACGGTTTAACAGCTGTAGTTATTTGATTTTAAAGTGAAAGCCTTCTGAATATTGAAATATCAGCCCTCAAACATTTTCGTGTTTTAAAAGAGCTACGTAGGATCTTCTGGCACGTGATATACGTATGCTGTCTGTCAGTGGTGACAGTTATTGAAGTAGTTATTGTATTCTGTGCTAACGTGCGCCTGTTGGTGTTGCAGGTGGTGTCAGTGGGAGCGGGAGCAGCGGCGGTATGCGCGTGGTGTTGGCTGCGCTGACCGCGCTGGCGGCGCGCGCGCTCGCCGGCCCGCACGAGCACCGCGCGCGCCACCACGCGCCCGACCACGCCCCGCACTTCCCCGCGCCGGCGCCGCCGCAGCCCTACCGCGGACACGGCGAGGCCGTCCGGTACAACCCCGAGCTCGATACCATTCTACCCCGACTTGAAGATCACGAGACTTCCTCCAAACGCGCCAAGTTTGAAGACGCGGAAACCTCTTCCAAAAGAGCCAAGTATGACGAGAGGTTCTACTCGAACCATGAGCGGGCTGACGAGGAAATGATGGCTGACGAGCCTCAGCTCGGGCCAGAAGATGAAGACCCGCTCGTCGTCCGCACCAGGAAGGGAAGGGTCCGAGGCATCACGCTGACTGCCGCCACCGGCAAGAAAGTCGACGCCTGGTTCGGAATCCCTTACGCTCAAAAACCTGTGGGAGACTTGAGGTTCAGACACCCCAGACCAGCGGAGAGCTGGGGTGACGAAATACTGAATACTACGACACTGCCACACTCATGCGTCCAAATTATAGATACCGTGTTCGGTGATTTCCCCGGAGCCATGATGTGGAATCCCAACACAGACATGCAGGAAGACTGTCTCTTTATAAACATAGTGACGCCCAGACCGCGGCCCAAGAACGCAGCTGTCATGCTTTGGGTCTTTGGTGGCGGGTTCTACTCAGGAACGGCTACCCTAGATGTTTATGATCCAAAAATACTCGTCTCAGAAGAGAAAGTTGTTTATGTTTCCATGCAGTACAGAGTCGCGTCCCTAGGTTTTCTGTTCTTTGACACTCCCGACGTCCCAGGCAATGCTGGACTCTTTGACCAGCTCATGGCATTACAATGGGTCAAAGATAACATAGCTTATTTTGGAGGAAATCCTCATAATATTACCTTATTTGGAGAATCAGCTGGGGCTGTATCGGTTTCCTTGCATTTACTGTCCCCTCTATCGAGAAACTTGTTCTCTCAGGCGATAATGCAGTCGGGAGCAGCAACCGCTCCTTGGGCTATAATATCAAGAGAAGAAAGTATATTGAGAGGTATTCGTTTAGCAGAAGCTGTCCACTGTCCACACTCTAGAACGGATATGGGACCAATGATTGAGTGCCTCAGGAAGAAGAGTCCCGATGAACTAGTCAACAACGAATGGGGCACACTGGGCATTTGTGAATTTCCTTTCGTCCCGATAATAGACGGTTCCTTCCTAGACGAGTATCCTGTTCGATCATTAGTTCATCAGAACTTTAAGAAGACCAATCTTTTGATGGGATCTAATACAGAAGAAGGTTACTACTTTATACTTTACTATCTGACTGAGTTGTTCCCTAAAGAGGAGAATGTTGGTATAAGTAGGGAACAGTATTTACAGGCAGTGCGAGAGTTGAACCCCTATGTCAATGAAGTTGGAAGACAGGCTATTGTGTTCGAGTACACTGACTGGCTAAACCCAGAGGATCCTATAAGAAACCGAAATGCTTTGGACAAGATGGTAGGAGATTACCACTTTACGTGTGGAGTCAATGAATTTGCACACCGTTACGCTGAAACTGGAAACAATGTCTTCACATATTATTACAAGCACCGTAGTAAGAACAACCCCTGGCCGTCTTGGACAGGAGTGATGCACGCTGACGAAATTAACTACGTGTTTGGGGAGCCCTTGAATCCAGGAAAGAATTATTCTCCGGAGGAGGTGGAGTTTAGCAAACGTTTAATGAGATATTGGGCAAATTTCGCAAGAAGCGGGTGAGAGATTATTTTTAAATTATTTTTCAATTAAAAATATCATTTAAATTATGTCATTGATTAGGCTTGATGTATTGCGGCTCATTTGTTTTTTGCTTCATCCAATCATTCACTTTTTTGAAATCATGATCTGAAATTATCGCCATCTAGATATTGATAGCAACTCAAACGAAGCATTTTTCTGATTTCAGAAACCCATCTATAAATCCGAGTGGGGATTCAACGAAGATCCACTGGCCGGTGCATTCGGCGAATGGAAGAGAGTACTTGTCTCTAGCAGTGAACTCCAGTTCCATAGGACATGGGTTACGGGTCAAGGAGTGCGCCTTCTGGCAAAAGTACTTGCCACAGTTGATGGCTGCTACCAGTGAGTATGATAATCTTGGTCTTCGTACAATGGTTTATGATCTTATAAACTACTGCAATGAAGTGAGGAGGATGAGGAGCTCGTGGCTATATAAAAATAGCCGCACAGGTCGAGTTTCAAGGTTAAGCAACGCTTGCCATGGTTGGTCCGTGGATGGGTACCATCTCAACATACCGAGTTTCCTCAGTGCCTCAGAAAGCACGTTAAGCCGTTAAACCCGGCTGTCAATTGTAGATCTTTGGCAGTCGTTACGGATAATAAAAAATCTCACTCCAGTCTTGCCATGAAGTATCGTGTTATCGTGGAGGTCTGGTAGGCAGCCGCTCCAAGGAAAATACTGGTATTCAGCTGAATCCGATTTGACTTGAAGCCGACTCGAATACAGTTGGGTAAAGGCTAGGCAGGTGATGAAACTAATGCAATGAAGTAGGCACTGCAGCTTATGTCAAAAAACCAATGAAAAACAATTGCAGTCAAGTGTTCTGTTTTACGAGGAGCTAGAAAAAGCGACAGATAGCTGGTGCAGTGTTTCAATGTACAGTTAAAAAAATGAAATTAGAAAGCGACTACTCACATTTTCTTCCCATTGTTATCCCTGGTAAATTAAATTTTTCTGGCTAAACTTTACGTTTGAAATTTTCAAGTAAAAAAAACTTGATTTCTAGTAACATTCATTAGGACCAATTTAAATGATCTTGATAACGTGGTGAGCGAATTAGAATAATCTTGATAGTGTAACAACCAGACACATTGGCTCAATTAATGTTATACTTCCAAAGATATGAAGTGATTAGAACACACCCACATCTATAAGTTCAACGTCCTCGTTTATTGCCTGTATGTGGCAATCCTGAATACATCACACTTTCAATTATTTTTTAATTTTAGTTTTATTAGTGACTAGCTGACCACTGCCCACTACTTTGGGCGGTATTTTTCGGGTTAGTATTCAGCCAATGACACTCACAAATAACGTGGGTTTCTATTGGTAATATTATTTTCAAAATTGGTTCAGTAGATCCAGAGATTACTCCCTTTTTTTTTAGTTATGGGAAATCATCCATTGACTTCTCCTGCTCTGGGCGGAGCGAGAGGGAGTGTCATACTTCTACTGACTAAAGCCCATCCATGTTCCTTCATTGCCCTTTGTGTTCCGGAGCCACGGTATCTCTTTTGAATAGTTCCGCGACTCCGGCAGATTACCCCCTACATCCTCACAAACTTTACCTCTAAATAATATAAGTATAGAACCATAGAAGATTCACCTCTTGACTTCGATTTGAAATACTTAAGTGCTGGGCAAATGTCCGCACTCAGGGTCTGTCAGCGAGCAATAGAACGAAGTATTCTTGGAGTCAAACTCAAAGACCGCGTTAGGAACAGTATACTTCGCTCCAGAACACAAATCGCGAACTGTTGGGCAGTGGCGACCCCACGGGCCTGATCTCCAGGGAGAAGTCTTGTTCCTCATTTTCCGCTTGCCTTTATTGGCTGGCCGGAGTGAACACTGACGAGGAACGGAGCTCCCACCTCTTTCTTGCCTTAATCGGCCGGTCTGAGTGGAGATTTGCAAGAGCAAAAGTGCTCGGGGGAAGGATGTATAATCCAGTAAGATGCTGGATCTTGACCGTACTTCCGGGATTGTCCTGATAGCCGTGGTATACCTCTCCACACCTTTAGCACCTCAGAATATGTGACCCCCTTGGCGCTATGTCACTTTGTGTTAGCGACAGTTTTCGGTAGGCCCATTTATTGAGTGTGCAAGTCACCCCCTGCCATTTTAAAGCAGATTTAATTGTCAGTGGTCAGGCAGGGGCCAGTTCTTCCATAGTAAACGGTTATCAGTCCACTAAACTACTCAAACCCATAGCATTTCATCTTTTGTTTTCATATTCTGCAATAGTCCTGCTCCAACCGGGGATTGTCCTTGGGTATACTTTCACAGTGCATACAGGGATAATCGTCGGTTGGTGTCTTATTACATTTGAAATTTCTAACTGGGCCTCTGCTTCGGCCCCTCGTACGCTTATCAAAGGACCGGGTCTCCAGGGACCCGAGAAAATAAAAAACAAAAAAAAATTAAAAAAGTACTGGTTGTAATAAAATTCTAAGGTGCTGATGTTTTTTCACCGATATGACTAAGACTTCTCTTTTAGCATTAAATTAACATTAGATTCGGCTTCAGTGATATTTGGTGTTATTGCTTTTCTTGATTAGTATGGTGCTCTTAAGATGTTTTTCCTTTAAATTTTTTTCTTTCATTATTACAGATAAGCCAGAACCTCCAAAGAACTGCACGAACAGTGCAGCGCCCGTAAAGGTCCCGTACGAAATTTTCGGCGTTGGCGTCGTCATAGCTACTGGCCTGGCAAAGACCACGTTCTTCAAGTACATCATATGAGTTAGTTGTGTGGTCTTCGAGCCTCTTCGATTTATTTGCTTCGTCTACAACTTCTTGACTAAATAGATTCTGAGTGATTGTCTATGGAGATGTTGGATTACTGTTCTAATATTTTCAATGCGAAGGATGTTCTGATTTGAATGTTATTATCTTGAACATTTAAACGAAATGGTCTATGGAACACTAGTGCTGGAAAGTTGGTTCGAATGATTGTGAAATGATATTTTTGTCAGCTACTTATTACCTATTGCTTGTTGTATGTGAATTGCCAGCAGATTTACTGTTTGGCCTTTTATATGCCTTCTAGTAACTTGGAGCCATTCAATCGACTTAGATTATTGCGATGATTTCTCTTAACCATCTTTCGTAATCAGAATCTTTTTAGTGAGGAAGCAATTAATTCGTGTATAATAATATGTGTTGCCGCCAAAGAATCTCTGGAATATTTTCTTATCAACTTATTTTTATAATGTAGAGTATTTTAGTTGTAAGCCACCTCGAGTGTTGAATTGCTGAGTCCATTAATATTCGTCTAGATATCTGTTAAGTTCAATAGTTAAATGTAAGCGATGTAAACTTATTGTTTAAATTTTAATGTTATATTTTAAAGGGAGTGATTTCTCCAACTACATATCACTTGTTAATAACAAATTATAGATTACTGGTAGTCGTAATTTCGTCATAGAGTAAGTAACTATCTACATATCTTCTTTAGGTTAAAGAACTTCTGCCATGTGGTGTGACGTCATCGTCAACTTTGTCTTCATGATGCTAAGGGGCAAGTTATTTAAATTGAGTCTTCGGTGTGTTTCGGAGTTCTAAGAAGGCGTAGATATGAGAAAAATGATTAAAAATGTTAGCTTTAAATCGCCTCTAACGCAATACATATCACGCAAGGCATAGAAAAATTTAAGTTCATTATAGCCTTAGATAGTAAGTTTAATATAAGCTAGATCATTTCACAACTCTGTAGCGGACCAATATTAGAAAGTTGTACGTGTTATAATGGTTCGATGTAAATCAATCGGTGGGAATAAAGCGGATCGTCAAACAGAATGATTTAAAACGAATCAAAGCAACAATTATGATATTTACGATAAAATCAATGGAACTATAGATACGAAATTGAATAAGACTAAAATTCATAATAATGTTACAATATTATAAAGTAATGGAAGCCAAAGTAAAACACGAGACGAAATCCAAAGGAATGGAAGATGTACAGAAAGTAGTATACTGAATGTATTAGAGAATACAAAACTTAGTACATTACATTTAGGGTCGATACATCTAGTTTAGAGATCGTAGTGCCAGCGGTTCAGCTTTCAAATATTGGTGGACGATAGATGAATCTTTACAATTCGAGATTTAAGATAACAAATATTACTAGTACGATACTGTAAGTTCTCTCGCGACAGCCGACTAGACAACTGAATACTTCATTGATGTAAATAAATGAGTGTTAGTATTATGTAGGAACTCGTGAAGCCCTTAGTTCTTTTTTTTTAAGGGCAGATCAGACGGGTGCCTCTTTCGTATATATCGAAAAAATATTAACCTGTTGTGAAGGACGATACCTATGAGATATAGAAGCTAAATGTAATTTTTACGTAGTATTTGAGCTTCTGTTGTATTATTTACATAGGCTACGTGATCGTACATTTGGTGGACGGTGTCTTTATTCGCTACGTTAGCTATTGTATAGTAACAATTCATGTTCTAGTTCCACGTTCGATGTTTCACGGATTACGCTTATTTTAGATCTGCGTATATAAACCTATAGAGTGCCTCTTATTCACTTTTATATATATTGATACATAGGTGATACAGGTAGATGTAGTTCGCGTTATTTCTCAATGCACTGTTTGTTTGTTTTTATATTACTTGTTCAAGACAGACACGTAGTGCCAAATGAGATTGTGAAATCTGAAAAGGGTATATAGGTTTGAATTTCGTGATACAGATATAAATATGCTTTTGACATAAGAAATGTATATTTCAAATATTCGAAACGAATGATAAACATTATAGTTTGTTCAAAATTAATGCATTTCAATTTGGCGGGTGTTATTTTGGGGTTGCAGTGTTAATGAAACCTTTTGCAATCGTTGATGTTATTTTCGGTGATTGTAGTCAATATGCTGATTGCAACACAGGTGTAAGACACTTGCGATGCAGATTGCTTCCTATCACAATCACTCGAATAAAATGATGATACTGTTGCTTTATATCGACTATAAAATCATTGGGCATTGCTTAAAAGAGTTGAAATTCATGAAGAGTTTCACTGATTCTCAATGCAACCCCAAAATGCCACAATATTTTTGAAGACACTACACAATATTGCTATGACAATAAAATACTTTACGCAAACTTATTTTTTACGATAACATTTGTAATATTCTAATCCTTTTCCTAACTGATCTTAGATTATTATTAATATATGCAGTGGGTTTTACAAAACACAAGATCACATCTTAGACTCAACATTCTTTATTCTCTGTATAGTTTTATTTTGTGTATACTAAATGTGTTTGTTAAAATATCTTCGGTTTCGGCTGGGTTCGTACGTTATTTATCTTATAAAAACGAATCGTTTGACTTTTTTCAAGGATTCCTTTATGTGTCTTTAGTATTCTCTTCTCTTACATCTGTTCTTGATTATTGAGTTACTTAAAATGTTCTCCACTTAGTAACTGGTGTTTCTTTGTTTTGTCTTACTTGATATCTTTTTAATATTCTTAGACAAGATTTTTCTTTAAATTATTGTCTTTCTTGATGTTTTGTAAAATCCAAAAATAAATGTAAAAATTCCGTTGCTCTTCACACACCAATACTTCGCTTGGAACTCCGCTTGGCTATAATGTTAAATGTAAAATAAAGTAATCAATGTATTATGAATGGCCTAAAACTGTAGAAGGTACGACTTTGAGGCCTACGAGAATTTTCCGTATTGTTGTTTTACATTCAAAAGTTATCTTTTTTCAATTCTAATAGCGATTCAAGTAAGTTAAATAACATTAGTGCTATGATTGCATTATTGAATGTTTGCAACGTTTGTGTTTAATTATAAAATAAATGCTTGTATATAATTTTTATTTTATTTTCCGTCTTTGTCATACCTTGCCACGTCAAAAACACAGTTACATTATCTATTAATCCTTCACATTTTTTCATAAACTGTGTGTAGGTATCACACAGTATACACTAAAATGTGAGAAAAATAATTTACTGAAGACACTTTTATAATACACCTAAGACCGAGGCTAAGAGAAAATCTATCAGTTACCTTTATGTATTGGTGTAGAGTAAAGTATATTTATAAGTAAAAAGTAAATCAGCGATAATTTTGGCGGAAGTGACTGTCAATGAGTCAAAAATGTATGGAATTAACAAGCCCGCAAGAAATATCAATCCCTAAACATTTTGGCATTTCGAGAATTCTTGTCGGTGATAGAATGCCATTTTGTCGATAGCCTCTTATCACTTATGTTAATACCCATCTCAAATATCTATAAACAAGCTTAAGGCGCGTCCCCGAGCAAAACGCAGCGCTAGCCGTTTTTTGTGCAGTTTTTTGGTGCTATCTACTCGTTATCTAAAAGAAGTATCAACTTATAAAAATTACATTAAATTCCTACATAATCTTAGCTTCAAAATGGTAGATTTTTATTTTTTATTACTAAGTGTAGAGAATAGTTATTTACAATATTGTCAGTTGACTCGCCAACGCACCACCGCACAGGCCGACAGTTCGACAACGACTCTCCGCCCCACCACTCGTACCGGTATTTATAACCGAGCGACGTGTGCGCCCGAGGCAACGTCACAATACTGTTATCAGTTTGTAGGTAGTTCGAAATATTGATATCTACATACACTACATTCCCTTCCTTGTTTTAAGTAGTTGTATTTAACAAGATTTTTTTAGTAAAAACATTTAGCATATTTTATTATTTTGATTAATAATTTATTGACATGTCTGGCATACAAAATCACGGCAGAATAATATTTAAAAATAATTTTATGGTTTAATTCAATGTTTCCTTTTACCCTTCCTCTTCTTCTTCTATTTCATTTTCTGATTCGCTTATATCTTTTTCTGTGTTGATTTCTTTATTTTTTATCACTTATGTCTGTGTGTATGTGTGTGTGTTATAATCATAATTAATCAATCTCATTAATGAAGTAGACGTATGATAAGATTTAATGCCTTGGTTTCTTTATCATTAAAAACCGTCTACCGACGCTTGTTTACTCTCAGAGTTATTAAAAACTTTAACTTTACTCACTAGTCGTTCAGTCAATTAGCCGTTTGACAGTTCAAAACTGGCTGTTATAAATCCTTTATGTTTGACTCGTGATTCACTAGTATTCGTGATTACCAAGTCCAAGCACCACTGAAAGTCACTAAACTCGTAATTATTTGAACAAAGAAATTAAATAATCTTATTCACAGTCAACAGCTAACTCATAGCTCAGCACAACACACTTCCTATACTGGCACCTCCCCATGGGAAGAATACCGAGAAAACACATATTTGTACCACCAATAGCTACAACAACGACACCCTGATACAGACTCCCTCGTCTATATCACTCTGGGATGCTGATATGATACCCTGGTACGCTCGCCAACCCACAGAAACAAGAACCTGGTCCCTCAAACTAATTTGATGCTACCTCTTAATCTACTTCATAACATCACGTGATAATTGACCTTGGCCATCTTCCCGACAAAGAGATTTTAAAACTCACCAACCGGTAAGCTATGCACATTAGGGCCCACAAAGAGAAGAGAAACTAGGCCTGACATGTTTGTGTCTAACGTTCATGTGAAGTAGCTACTACATTCACGAATTACTACGGCAATCTACAAGCATTACGGTCATGACTGCACCGCATACTTCGAATCAATTGATTTTATTTCGATCTAACTCATAGTAGCTAAAATGTGTAACTAACAAGCAACCCGAAAGGGAAACATCTATTTAGAAATTGTAATAGTTCAGAATTCTACACACTCTTATAGCTTTATTCAATGTCATTAATATCAAGTTGCTATTTTAAATCGTTTACAATCGAATTTACTAACTGAATTTAGTAACTATTGTTATGTATGGAAAACTGTGACCCACACGTTTATATAAAAACCTAGGATCAATTTTTTCACTAAACACGTCGCATGCGGTCAGTTTGCTTGTGTGGCCATCTTGCCATCCAATATCTCATTATTTAAGTTATTTTATTATGCCAATGGGAAATTGCACGCGATTGACCACCATCTCACCCACGGGCAAGCGATGACGCGGTCGAAGACGGAGCACGCCTGTTCAGACCACCCAATAATCACTCCTGATCAAAGACTCCAAGGATGCAACCATCGGGAAACACAGACTCCGACAGTGAATTCTACTCCAAGTAACTCACGTTTGCACGAGCACTCACTTTGCTCCCCCTATGAAGCCTGTATCTAAAAGATATCAAAGGGAACCGACGATGAAGGTTTCGTGATGGTACAAAGGAGAGAATGCCGCCAGCGAACCAACTGGAACCGCTGCGGCACGACACCTACCGAACCCAAAGTAACTATACGTACGTATAGTTACTTTGGGTTCGGTTTCGCGAAGCCGTAAACACTCCAGTATATATCTCGCGGCTACACTACACCACTAAGGCAGAGGGAATTGTGGAGTATGTGCGCCAAAAGACAAGCTACACGCCGAGAGTGCAGTTGCTGGAATCGCGCCCTAATGTCAACGTCAACGCGTTTGTGGTGCGGGTACCAATATGTCATGGAGGAGGACTTTTGGCCGCAGGTGTCACCGTCACTCCCGCGGACATGTCCCACCAGAGCGCACAATGACGTAATGCTTAGTGAAGTTTTTTACTTAATTTTGTAAGGTACATAATATCTATGTGCCACAATAGCCTGAAGATAAAGAGATTTACTATTTTTATAAGTATACCACGGCAGTTTCTTTCCCAAGACATGACGTTTAAAGTTGCATTTTCTAAACGTGTTTACTATTTTTATATTTGCGTCAAATGATCCTGTTAGGTTCAAAGGTTTCTTAGTTTAATAACAATAATAGTGTTATTGCACTGGATGTTTGGTTACGAGCCTGTACTTTATTTTGTTTCATATTTTCCCAGGTTTTGTGTGTGACCAACATTATTGCATTTACCTACATCTAGGATCTACTAACATCAATCGAAAAGATTGGACGTTCTCAGATCTTACTTTGTTTAGATGTATAGTTTGGTAATAGCCACCCCAAAGACACACTCCATCAGCTGGTGACATTTGCATTTGCTGTATTATTAAACTTACCGATCCACGCAACCTCGTCCGCGTCCGATCCCCCATCAATGCCTCGCTCCTATTGTTCGCAACGTGATGTTAGATCCTAAAATCTTCCTCGATAAATAGGCTACTCAACACTAGAACAGTTTCTCAATTCAAACCAGTAGCTACCGAGATCAGTGCCACACACAAACAAACCCTTCAGCTTTAAAACATTATTATAGACATTTTAGTCCACAAAATTTAGCAATTCTAGTCCACAAAATATAGCAGTGAAGCACGTTTCTTCTTACTACTCTCGATGTCAGCAGCCATTCCAGGTAGATCAAGAGTACCAGCTTCCAACGTTCCCCTCTCTTTCTTCTGTAGTTCAATGACGACTTCTCAATTAAATGACCAGTAGGTATATTCTACTGCAATTATTGTCATTCTATGATGACTTGACAATTTAATGTCCGGCAGGTATATTATACTGCAATGATTGTCATTCAATGATGAGTTGTCAATTTAATGATCAGTAGGAATCATACCACAATTACTGTAATTCAATGACGACTTCTCAATTAAATGACCAGTAGATATTCTACTGCAATTATTGTCATTCTATGACGACTTGACAATTTAATGTCCGGCAGGTATATTATACTGCAATGATTGTCATTCAATGATGACTTGTCAATTTAATGACCAGTAGGTAATTATTCTACTGCAATTACTGTCATTCAATAATGACTTGTCAATTTAATGACCAGTAGGTAATTATTCTACTGCATAACCGTCATTCAATGATGACTTGTCAATTTAATGACCAGTAGGTCATTATTCTACTGCATAACCGTCATTCAATGATGACTTGTCAATTTAATGACCAGTAGGTAATTATTCTACTGCATAACCGTCATTCAATGATGACTTGTCAATTTAATGACCAGTAGGTAATTATTCTACTGCATAACCGTCATTCAATGATGACTTGTCAATTTAATGACCAGTAGGTAATTATTCTACTGCATAACCGTCATTCAATGATGACTTGTCAATTTAATGACCCGCAGCAATGCTGCTTAATATACGTATGCGGTTGCTTGTTGGCACAAACAAGCAACACTTCACGTTGGTCGCAACGTGCTGCTCCAATGCCAAAGACCAAGCCCAGGTCCGCCAGTACGGCTGTGCAGGCAGGTTTGATGAGGAGCGCCAAGCCACGTCCGAAGCACAGGCAGAGCCGATCGTACGCAGACGGGAAAAGTGATGGCCGGATGAGAAGAAAGGACGTGAGCTGTATCGCTTCTTCCCGGACGTGGCCTCAGCTCCATGTGATTTAGGAAAAGATTGCATGACATTCAATTTAATGATCAGCTATGCTGCGTTTCACCATATCAATTGAATTATCAGCAATGCTGCGTTACACCATATCAATTGAATTATCAGCAATGCTGCTTAGTATGGTATCAATTTAATGATCAGCGTTGCTGCTTAACATCGTATCAATTTAATGATCAGCAATGCTGCTTAGTATGGTATCAATTTAATGGTCAGCAATGCTGCATAATAATTAATCCATTTAACTATCAACCATGTTGACTTAGGTCACGTGTCAAATCAGCGTTGCTGCTAATGATTAAGTCAATGTAATGATCAGGTATAGTAAATAAATTTCAAATGAAGTTATTCGGAAAAAAACATTTTTCCACCAACCCATGTTTAGGCAAGCGGCACTTCATGGCAAGACTGGAGTCAGATTTTACTGGCCTCCGATCATCCGCAACGACCTAAGTTCCACAAATGACAGCCGGGGCCTACGGCCCAACGTGCCTTGAGGCACTTTGGTCTTAACACTTACTTATGAGGAAAGTGTAAAAACATATAGCCGAAATGCTTCTATCCATTAAAGAAAGCAGCACTTCGTTCCTATTCTTTCCCCTTTTTTTTCTAGGAATTACTTTAACTCACAGTTTAATCCTCGTCGCCAATGTAGAGAATACTTATTTACAATATTGTCAGTTGACTCACCAACGCACCACCGCACAGGCCGACAGTTCGACAACGACTCTCCGCCCCACCACTCGTACCGGTATTTATAACCGAGCGACGTGTGCGCCCGAGGCAACGTCACAATACTGTTATCAGTTTGTAGGTAGTTCGAAATATTGATATCTACATACACTACACTAAGTATAATGTTTAATTAATTTCCTCACAACGAAACTACAGAAATAAGAAAAAAATACTGAAAACATGCATCTTCTCGAAAACTAACGATTATTTTGATTTTGTACTTACACTAATGGATAGGCAATTTAATTATGAGCATTTCGGTAGAAATTTTTTTTCAAACGACCAAAATTAGATTTTATAACGATTTTATTCAACATTCTGAGCGTATTCGCTATTGTATCTCTTGCGCTGTTATTGAGGGAAAAAATGCTCAAGGTTATTTGGTCAGGGTACGGCCTTAATAACCTAGAATAATCAAATAAATATATCTGGCAGTTTTCCATAGATGAAATCCTTCAGAAGAATCTCCAGGAGGTCGTTGATCTCGTTCTGAAAGAGAAAAATGACATTAAACTTAAACTATTAAAGCATTTTTTTTTTAAATAAAAACATTAAAAAGAAAAAAATAATCATTTGATTTCAAGAAATTTGAAAGGCGCGTAGAACAGCCTTTTAGATGCATGTAATGCAACTAAAGCAAACAATAAAAAGGCTTCTATACCCTAATAGAGAATACTGTTAAAACGACTGTTTATACATATACATAGATGGTTGAAAGGACATTGCTCTGCGCCCATACATTGTTCGCCCTGGAACCAAGAGCATCGAAAAATTATGTGTTGTATTGTTGTTCATTAGTAAACTCCTAAAGGATCGTATTTTTATAGCGGACTAGCTACAGAATAGATATACTTCAAAAAAGTATCAGATTTTGAGGTTATAATAACCGAACCAATAATAACGAATTATAGTTTTTTATAGCTCTGAGTGAAACTGAAAACAGTATCATAATTCATTTAGCTATTTTAAGTACCTACCAAGATAATTACGGAATTAAAGATTATTATTATCAATTCTGGACGGCACTGTTCAAACGCGTAACTATGAAACCAGCCTTACCGATTAGGTAGTAAGTTATATTTGGAAATCTACAGTCCTTATTATGTTAGAATAAGCAATAAAACACAGATTTATTTTCATGCAAACTCAAACTCAAACAACATGACGTTTCGCAAATATGGCGGCGATTAATGTTATAAGTCACGTAAAATACTTTTTATTGTTAATTTTGGCATGAAGCTAGTCCGTTTTACAAAAGTATTTGCAACTAACATAATATTAAAATAGACAATGAATTATCGTGTATGTCCGATACTTTTATTGTACAGGGCCAATCTGGACATTGTCTTTTGGAAAGTTTCTGACCTGGAATAGGAAAAAGGATACTTTAGCGTCTCTCGTCTCTTTCACTGTATAATGCCACCGTGTAAGTTACAGTTGAGTTCATAGGACAATATCGCTGGACAGAGCTCGCTTCGGGACAAACTGAGGGAGACTGACTGGTTTAGAGCGTTGCATACTGGTTACCAACTCATTGGATTCTTATCTGACGATTAACTGAACGATTACAATAGCCTGGTAGCACGTTACCCGTTTGTTATGATCGACATGCACATGCATTAAGACTAATGCAGCATTTATCGAGTGGTCCACACTCCAGAAGACCGTAAACTTTGAGAGACTATATACATATATGATCACGATCTTCGTCAGTGTAGAAGCGGCTAAAAGAAGAGATGACTTGAACAAAGGAAAACGCTAGCAAAAGATAGTTAACAGCAACTTACCTCGTGGGCTTTAATAGCCGTTAGTACTGTTGTTCCGAAGAAGGTGTTTAGTTTGGCGGACTGATCTTTGCCATGGACGATCAAATTGATGTCAGACTGCAATAAAATAATGATCATCATTTAACAGTTGACATTCTTTTTACTATTTAAAATTAATAGAATTTTAAATATCGTTTCCAAAACCCTAGTAACATAGAATAAGGGCAGAAAGATGATGCTGAGATTTTTCTATGACTTGTAGGAGTATTTGTGTCAAAAGGTAATAATTTTATTAAGGTTAAGTTTTTCAAGAAGCTCTTTTGTTAAGTTTTAAAATAAAACTGACTTACGATTATGTTTCCTAAATTAAAATTGACTTTAATGCGGCGGATAGAGATTCCGGAAAATATGCCGATTTGAACAAAGACTTCACCTCCAATGCGTATTCTTTGTATTCCCACCCTATAAAATACAAAAAAAAGATGAAAACTTTTGTATTTTTCTCTTTTTTTTTTCTTTAAAATTAAAAGTGATATTATCTGCGATTTTGCACCACTAAAAAGTAAAAAATAAAAATTACAAAATAATACAACCGACTTGCAAAAAAAAACACTACAAAGTAAAAAAATAACTTTTATTTCGGAAGTCGGTGTTTTTGTTAGTTTCTTCGTATTTTGACACCGACTTCCGAAATTAAAGTTATTTTTTACTTTGTAGTGTTTTTTTTTGGAAGTCGGTTGTATTTTTTTTGTAAAAAGATTTTTTATTTTTCACTTTTTAGTGGTGTCCCACACCTAACAACACCAAAAAATCATCTAAATAGTCAAATTCCAGCTATTTCGATTTAAAATCCAAAGTTCGTAACCGATGTCGATATAGTTTAAATGGGACCAATCTGCAAGCATATCCTTTCAGATATAACAAAAAATTTTCAAATCGGTTCATAATTGTCGGAGTTATGAGACATAAAAAAAGAAACATACAACGGAATTGATAACCTCCTCCTTTTTGGGAAGTCGGTTAAAAATACATTATCGTGAGTAAATTTACTCACTTTCCTGATGCTATTACATTGAATGATTTGCTAAATAGCATCGCTTTGACTGAAGCAGCACCTGAAACAATCAATCCTACATTTTGGCGAAAATCAACGGATTGCACTCCGGGAGTGCCGGCAGAAGTGAAAACTTGAACATTAACGTTGTGCATTTTTGAATCATCCGTCTTACGAATTTTCGATCAGGTCACGTGTCCTGATGCGAGTTTAACATTTTAGACCCATCCCAAGAAAAGTGCTCAACGCCGCTAAAGATTTCACTTAAAAAAAACTTTTTTTAAATATTCTATTCCAAGGCTGACGGTTTTCTTTGTGAATTAGTGCAGCTAGTCTATTCTGTAAATAACCATTTCGATATTCACCTGAGTGACTAAGCTTACAAAGTGAACTTTATTTCACACATCATAAGGTCTTATATTTATACGAATTTGAAACTCACCTCGGATTCCGCTGTCGAGACACGAAAATGTTGTTACAGAATAGCACTGCAGAACGTTTAGTCATTAAGTTCGGTTTTCCGAAGGCTTCAATTATTTTCGGACGTTTCGAGTTTGAAAAATGGCATCACCACTCCAGACAAAAAGGCAGTTTTTACTTTTGAATATCATTGGATATAACGTATTGTCGTAGATTGAACTGATAGTACTGCACTTGGAGATCAACCAAACCTAGGCCAAAATTTAAATAATAATAAAACTAATAAACCTGTATTTTCGGTCTATTGTAGCTAGTTTAACAGTCTACTTTGCTAAAGGACGAAATTTCATTTCATTAACTGGAAAAGACTGGGCCCAGCATTATTACATACATAATGATGATTGTATTCTTACCAACAGAGAAGTCGACTAATGGAAATTCAATGTCGAAACTGAATCGAGAATCGATGAGGCTGTAACTGACTTGGTTTGTCACAATGTTGCTCAAACCCGTGCTTGAGAGGTTTTTGGCAACAAAATCGCAGTTGAAGAGTCTGAAGAGGGAATATTCAACGGTTATATTTTTTTTTTTAGAAAAAGGTTGCCCCACACTAGGAATTTCTCCTGTATCGTGGGTGCGTTTACAAACATACAAAGTCACATACACAAACAGCCAGACCCAGAACAACTATCTGTAGGCCATACAAATATTTGTTCCGTGCGGGAATCGAACCCACGACACGCGACGCAGCAGCTGATCGCTCAACCACTGCGACAACCGTGTCGGTTTTAAATTTAGTATCTATATCTAGGTAGGAGACAAGTCTATGAAAAAATGAAAATAATTTATTTATGTAATATTTCATAAAACAGCTAAAATGCACCAGTGTGATGGTACAGTCGCCAGGAAATCAAGCTATCCGAAACTGTAAAATTTTCCCAATCAACTTTGAACCTAACGCTTCAGCGTTAAAGTTGAAAGTCTATTAAAGAAATTTGACAGATTGTTGTAGCTTGATGTGCTGACGTCGTTACTACTACAAAATACCAATCCGTCTTACTTATAATCTGTCAACCATGTGGGTCTGCTCAAAAACTAAATATTCTGACGTTTCATTACATTTGCATTGAAAAAGTAATACACGGTGCCATTTTAGTCGTATAACAACGGCAGCCCATTTCATCTACACGATAATTTATAAAAAAATTTGAACCTTTAACTTATTAAAAAAATACAAACATCCGAATTGAGAACCTCCTCCTTTTTGGGAAGTCGGTTAAAAAATAAAATATTATTCATTATCATGATGCGTGACGTATTTTAAAATGTCCAGGAGCGAGCACAGTCCGATTCTTCTGTATGTCATAATTTTCTAATGCATTATTTATTTTTACAGCTCTCGTAATCTTTATGAATTACTAGCTGACCCACGCAACTTCGTCTGCGTCACATTTTCCATTAATGCTCGGCTCCTTTTAGTCTTAGTGTGATGATATGTAGCCTATATCCTTCCTCGATACATGGGCTGTCTAATACTGAAACAATTTTTCAAATCGGACGAGGAGTTCCTGAGATTACCCCCTACATACAAACTTAGAAACAAATGTTACCTCTTTACAATATTATAGTATAAGCAATTAAGTATAGATTAAAAAAAAGTATTGCGCCTAGAGGTAGTTTACGTCGGGTACATTAAGTGGGCTGCCTTTATAAGACGACTGAAATTACACCGTGAATAGTCAAGTGAGAACCGACAACTACATTAATGGACCTAAGAAGTCTTTTGATAATGTACTTACACTGCTACAGGTAGGGCCATTGCAAAATGTGTTTGATTGATATACACAGGATCAAGTCCAGCATCCCTGATTGACTGGCTAGCAGCTGCAATGCCCTTTGCTATACCTTTGCTGATAAAACCCTCATCTGGTATTTCAACTGTAACAAATTTTAATACCCATGACTATATGAATGCAAAATGAGTTAGTAACAGACTTTTTCATCACCACCGCAAGTGTGGAATTTCAGCAAGAAATCATATCTCCGCTTCACCCGAAAATTTTCAGTGGAGTTGTTATAGAAGTTTACTTACGTCTTGCAAAGTGGCCCCCCTTTTAGAAAAAAGTCATTTAGAATACCCATGACTATATTGGTGCAGAATCTGCATAATGAGTTAGTAACGGAATTTGTCATCGGCTCCGCAAGCGCGGAATTTCCGCAAGAAATCGTATCTCCGTCTTCCCGCAAGTTTTAAGTGGATTTGTTAGGGAAAATCACTAATCGAATACCCTTTAACGTGGCCCACCTTGTTGAAGAAAACTCTTGAGCAGCTGTTTTTAGAGCTACTTTACTTTTTTAATCACGGAATAGCGTAGAAGGTGAAAAAAACCTATAAACCTGTTTTTTTTCCGCCACCTCCACTTAGTCAAGTTCTGTGACCCTGCTTCATATATTTGATTGCGTAACGAAATGTGTCACATAGAATTGACCTCTTCTACTATCTTGTGACTCTGGATTAGCACAATCATTAACATTACTAATGAGACAACAAGGAGATAAATTGTTTTTTAACTTCTTATCGTTTTGTTGGTATGCCATTAAATCAATTTAGCTCAGTAGGTGGCCCTTCCAATTTGGGTTATCGGTGGCCTGGTTGAGGTCTCATGTGATGCAGGTATGTTTAAAGAAATAAATCTTAAGGTTGAGGAATTAAAAAAAACATAAAAAAGGTAAGTAAAATGTTGGTAACCAAGTTTATCGAAGTCTTGGAAACCGAGCAGGTCATAGACAGTAGGAGCAAATAGACGAATATCATCAAGGAGGTTTTTTAGGAGGAACAGTTTTGAACAATTTGGTACGACCCACGATATTAGAGTAACGATCCTAGGAATAGATGGTTAATGTGAAGAGAAATGTATGACAATTTATTTACTTACTAGAGGTACCAAGAATCATAAAAGCACTGACGTCAGCAACGAGAAATGCAAAAAACAACACGAAACTCATTTTGATAAAATTTTCTTGACTGGTTTTGTCGCGCGCTTTGCTTCAACTAAGCATAATTTCTTTTATAAAATTTATAAGTAATTGTTTATTTGTTGATTTCTAAGTATACAATAACATACTGTAAATTATTACAACGGAATTTATAGCAATAGCTATTGTTTTTTCCCAGTTAATTGCAACGCCATTGGCTACTGATCTACTAGTTATTCTCTTGTTTACAATAGTAAATAACAACATTTAACCAAGTATGGTTTTGACCATACTTGGTTTAAATTTATTTAAACCAAGATTGTGTACCATAACTGTGTACTTGGTAAAAACCAAGTTGATAGTTACGACGTTCATCGTTTCGAGTTATGACGTATTCTTTGAAAGAGTTATAGGTCCTTTTGAGATAAGCCGATTGGAATTTAACCGCAATCCAGGAAGAAAATACAAGGAAACATTGAGGAAGAAGGCATTTGCCCACCAGTAGAGGTATAAATGATGGGTCACTCGCAGAAGCACTGTTCCGAGTTTTTGATAGGAAGTAATCACTTTTAAACTAGTTTATAATTTAGATAAAAGTAGGTCTTCTAAATATAGCTATCTTCGTACGCTATGTAAAAACGATAAGATTTGAATCACTTTTATTTGGACAGACAGTACCTACTTATCTAGAAACTTATTAGAGTCGAATTGTTGTTGTTTGGAAGAAACGGTAAAAACAACACCAAAATGTTTCAACATTTACATGAACAAAATTGTGTCGTCAATCATTGAGAACCCAAAATCATTTTGGTCGTATGTAAAGAGCAAAAAAACTCTGGTACTTTTCCTAGGGTAATGCACCACGGTGATATAACCGCGAGTACAGGTGAGGAGATCAGCAATTTGTTCGCATCCTATTTCCATTCCACTTTTCAGGAACCCGATCCTGTGCCCATGCCCACTACATCAGGCACCATTAGCGTTGAACATAATGCGTCATGCATCGGCTCAATTTGTGTATCTCATTCTCAAGTTTTGAAGTTATTAAAGGCCTTGGACCTTTCAAAATCCGGCGGTCCCGATCTTTTACCTCCAGCTTTCATTGTAAACTGTGCCGACAGCCTAGTTGTGCCACTGTGTATTTTATTCAGCCGGTCACTCTCAGAAGGTTTAGTTCCGAAAATTTGGAAATCGGCATTCATTACTCCAGTTTATAAAAAAGGTAATAAGTCGGATATCTCGAATTACCGACCAATATCTAAGATATGTCTGTTCTCCAAAATCCTAGAACGTAGAAGGATATATAATGCTATGAAGTGCAACTTTGGTGATGAGCAGCACGGCTTTCTCAGGAAGCGTTCCACTACATCGAACTTAATTTTGTCCCATGAATTTATATCCGAGGGTATGGAACAGCGAGCACAAGTTGACGTTATTTATACTGATTACAGTAAATGTTTTGACCGTATTGACCATAGACTGCTCCTGGAGAAGTTATTAAAGGCCGGAATACATGGAGATTTGTATCGCTGGTTCTCCTCTTATATTGATAACAGAACGCAGGTTGTGGTGCTGCAGGGGTACACATCTGTATGGTATTCTGTCCCTTCAGGAGTGCCACAGGGTTCCATTTTAGGGTCCCTGTTATTTACTCTATTTATTGCTGACGTGAAGCATTGCTTTAAAAATTGCTATATTTTACTTTATGCTGATGATATAAAGGTTCATAAAACCATCAGAACCATATCTGATATTCACCTGTTACAAGCTGATCTGAATAGATTTGAAGAATACTGTAGACGTAACAGGCTTGAATTGAATGTTTCGAAGTGTTTTCACATGACTTATACACGACAGAAGTCTGTAATTGATTCCAACTACACACTGCAAAATATTGATATAGGCAAAGTCAATAGTATTAGGGATCTTGGGGTTATATAAGACAGCAAGCTACTATTCGATCAGCATATTGATAGTATAGTGAATAAGGCATCGAGAGCACTTGGCTTCATAATGAGAACCTCTGCATGTTTCAGATCACTAAAACCCATCAAAATCTTATATTGTTCATTCGTACGCAGCCACCTTGAGTATGCATCGCAGGTCTGGAACCCTCAGTATGGGATCTACAAGTCTCGTATTGAGGGCATTCAGAGAAAATTTCTTAAGTACTTGGATTACAGGGCGAAACAAATATCTGTTGACTACAATCACCGTTGTAAAAGGTACCATTTTCTGCCGCTGGAACAAAGACGTCAAATTAATGATATTTGCTACTTACTGAATATCGCAAATGGTTCAATTGACTGCCCCGAACTTGTTTCAAAATTAAAGATACGCACTAATCAGATGGGGCTACGTCAGCGACCACTTCTGCATGTGCCTCGCGTAAACAGTAATTACAGGCGTAATGCATATTTTCAGAGAGCTAGTCGCAGCTTTAACGAAATTACTTGTGAACAAGGCATTGACCTATTCTGCACCAATGCAAGCACGCTAAGAAAGCTATTGGCAAAACCATTTTTTGAACAATAGGTACCTGCATACATTTGAACCAATTGCTGTATAACAAACTTACTTAAGATTTTACGAAACCAATCTTAGCTTTTTCCCGGCTGTCATTTGTAGATCTTTAACAGTCGTTACGAATGGTCAGATGCCAGTTATTCTGACTCCAGTCTTGCCATGAAGTACCCTGTTACCCGATTAATGGGTTGTGGAGGTCTGGTAGGCAGCCGCTCTACGTAAAACATTGGCACTCTGAATCTGGTTTGACTGGAAGCTGACCCCAATATTGTTGGGAAAAGGCTAGGCAGATGAGTAAAAAAAAAAACAAAAAATTAATAAATTGTGGTTTTTGGTACGGAACCCTTCTTGTGTGATTCCGACTCGCACTTGGCCGGTTTTCATATGAAACAGTACCGAACCTTGTTTTGTATCAATACGAGACCTTTCTTCAACATCTACAAATCCAGATTATGTTATTGCTATTTGGTATCAGTTAGCATGAAGGAAAAGAGTATGTATTGTATCACTTACGCTCACAATCTAAAGCACCTCGTACATGCCACTAAAAAGAACATATCTAAAGATTATTCATTGGATGGATTGACGAAAAAAACTTTTTCACAATAAAATGACAACTTCCAGACAACAAAACACTTTAAAATATAAAATAACTTTAATTTCAGAAGTCGGTGTTCTTAGTTGTTTTTTAGGGTTCCGTAGCCAAATGGCAAAAAACGGAACCCTTATGGATTCGTCAACGCTCTCAACTCTCAAGCATTTATTTCAATTAAACCATTTACAGGCACTTTTGAAGTGTGTTCGGTCGGTCCAAAAAGTTAAAGCTATTTGCACGTTTCAAAGCGTAGATCTCTATGGAGAAGAACGTGCAAGAAATTCCACGGACACTCTTTTAAAAATAATAAATTGTTACAAAGTTTTGTTTACATCGAGTTGAAATTCAAATTATACATACATGTGAGAACGATGTAAAAGACGAGCAAGAAAAAAGCGTCCGGAATAAAAGAGGAACAATTCAAAGAAATAATTAAAATCAACCATGGCAGCTGAGAAATGACCAGTCCCAACTGACGGCGCCCGTTCACGAACAGGACGCATGCGCCAGCACCGTTTGGCTCAACCATTTTGAAGGGAGCCAAATGATCAATCGCATGTACGCCACCATCAGCTAGACTTTTGAGTGAGCATGACACTCTCAACCGCCAGGGTACATTCAAATCAAAAACATACCTAAAACTGATAGTCATGTCTGTCTGTCTGTCTGTCCGTCTGTATGTCATAGCCACTTTTTTCCGAAACTATAAGAACTATGCTATTGAAACTTGGTAAGTAGATGTATTCTGTGAACCGCGTTAAGATTTTCACACAAAAATAGAAAAAAAAAACAATAAATTTTGGGGGTTCCCCCCCATACTTAGAACTGAAACTCGATTTTTTTTTCACTAAACCTATACGTGTAAATTTTTTTTCATTAAGTTTACGGGTATCTACGGATAGGTCTTCAAAAATGGTAATGAGGTTTTTAATATCATTTAATTCTGAACTGATTTTTTTTTGCGCGTGAGTCACTTCCAGAGTGGTAAAATGTGTACGTACCCTGTAACTTCTAAAATAAGAGAATGATAAAACTCAAAAACATATATGATGTACATTACCATATAAACTTCCACCGAAAATTGTTTTGAGCGAGATCTAGTAAGTAGTTTATTTTTAATACGTCATAAATCGTAAACCACAACTTTTGCTTATAAAATATACCTACAGGTTTGTACGGAACCCTCGGTGGGCGAGTCCGACTCGCATTTGGCCACTGGTTTTTTGTTTTAAGACACCATCTCAGTAGTAGGTGATTACTGAGATAAAGTCTAAGAGACTGTATTGAAGAAGAAGAACATTAATTTGGATAATAACAAGAGTATGAGTATTAAAACGGTCGATGAAGTAGACATGACGACATATTGTCTACTCCAGTAATTCAGAGTCAGAGTGGGGACCGCGTATGTGCAAACGTAGTGTGGGACACCCAACGGCTCGTTTTTTTTTTTTTTTTACAAAACGCGGAAACTCTTGGCCAAATCACACCTGATGGAAGCGAGTTTCACCCCACACACACTTTAAACGATGGATCGATGATTTAAAGAAGGTGGCTGGCAGCGGATGGATGCGGACTGCTCGAGACCGGGATGGTTGGTGCTCTTTGGGGGGAGGCTAACGTTCAGAAGGGAACGGCAATTGGCTGAAATGGTGATGATGATGATGAAGATATACTTACTGCTACTTCTGCCCCGTATGAGTTTGTTAGTTTAATATCAGTCTTTTGAAAATTTCGCAGGCACGGTATTAAATGCTTCAGTATTAAGAAGCATAATATATGCGCCCGTGTCTGTGAAATTTCTTTCCATAGGTAGGGACATCAAGTTAGATATAGGTAGGTGGTTGATCCTTCCAAAGCTTTGAATAGATGATTACAAGTTTCTGAGAGATGATTACTTTCTTGTATCTATCCTCTATTAATAAGGGCGTACCTCATGTGGCGCTCATGTGTGTCCTTGGTTTGTGATGCTCATGTGTGTTCCGGGTTTATGTGGCTCATGTGTGTTCCGGGTTTATGTGATTCGCATTGGCCATTCACAAAACTTTGGAACGGTGAAGGAAAAAGTATTGCTTCGGTTTTTGAAATCGGAAGCTTATGAAAATTTTGTTGTTTAGGAGGTGTATTAATGTGAATTCGGGCGGAGCTCACCAATATGATAACTAATTTAATCTGAATTTGTCTTTAATTTCCCGTAAACATCGAGTTACCCTTCCACAGTACCTTCACTTCGGATCACGAGTATCGGATATTATAAACCTGCACCTGAAATACAATTAGGAACAAGATAATATCGATAAGATGATACAATTAGATAAACAATCGATTACTTCCGAATCGTATAAAAACGATATATTTTTTATCAATGTATGTTATTCCACTTCGGAAGTATTGAAAGGTAAGACATGTTAATTAAAATTAACAAAAAAAAAATATATATAAATTTTGTTTATGCTCATAGAAAAATTTTGAATTTTATAGTAGGAGTAAAAATTTACTATATTTAATTATTTTAAAGGCCAATATTTGAGTTAAAGTAGTAAACTATAAACTATCGTAACGAAACCTCGTTTAAACTATTAGCTGTAAAAACACTATTCAAAATGTCATAACATATAATAAGAACACATATTTATACATATTTCATTAGAAATAAGCATCAATCACCTTAGTACCTTCTTTTCTGTTTCCTTTTTTATATTTGTGTGTGTTAAATAAATAAATAACATAATTCTTTTGTTTTTCAGAAGAAAACAAATAGGTAAAATCAAAATGAATGTCATCCTTGCTTTCGTATTCGTCATCGCAGGCATCAGTGCCACTACAATACCAGAAAGGAAAATGCCATGTAAGTAAAGAATATTTATTTACCCGAATAATTACATTGAATTCAGTCTTAAGAATTTTAATTGTAATGTTAAACAATTTAGCAAGTTTCATAATTATTTATTACTAGCTGACCCACGCAACTTCGTTTGCGTCACATTTTCCATTAATGCTCGGCTCCTTTTAGTCTTAGCGTGATAACATATTGCCAATATCCTTCCTCGATACATGAGCTGTCTAATACTGAAAGAATTTTTCAAATCGGACCAGTAGTTCCTGAGATTACCCCCTACATACAAACTTACAAACAAATGTCTTTATAATATTACTAGCTGGCCCGCGCAACTTCGTTTGCGTCACATTTTCCATTACTGCTCCGCTCCTATTTGTCTTAGCGTGATGATATATAGCCTATAACCTTCCTCAATAAATGGGCTATCTAACACTGAAAGAATTTTTCAAATCGGACCAGTAGTTCCTGAGATTACCCCCTACATACAAACTTACAAACAAATTTTACCTCTTTATAATATTAGTATAGATATATAGATTTCCGTTCTCTTCTTCTCTAACATGTTCTTACACACGATTGACTACATTTCTTATTCATTTCTCCTGTCGCAGGTCTGCTGAAAGAAATTTAGAAATAAGCAGTTCTTTTGTACTCATATTTATAATGTTAGCTTTTAATGTTTTTCTGTGTGTACATAAATAATAGAATAAATAAATAATTTATTTAAGCATTTAATAACATCATAGAACATATTAGAAAAATATTACAAGCATTAAGTATAGAGGTTTACTGTTAGCAGTGAGTGGATACAGTCTAGATTTATTTAGTTTCAGCCTGTTCTGTCCCATAAAGCTCTCCTGTCTTTCATTCTTCCATTCTTCCAAGCTAGAAAATAATGATTAAACCTTTTCAGTTGGCTTTTCTGACGAGCGCTTGGTCAGCGGACAAATAGAAAGCGCCATTGAAGATGCGAGTCAAGCCATTAAGGACGCTGGACTGGATCCTTTCCACATCGAAAAGGAAACTTCCAGCTACGAGCTACCAGTGCCCGTGTACGTACCTAGAATGTCATTCATGTAGAAACCTTTAATTTCCTTCAACTTGTACTTGTTAGGTGTGGGGGTACCACTAAAAATTGAAAAATAAAAAACTTTTTACGAAAAAAATACAACCGACTTCCAAAAAAAAAACACTACAAAGTAAAAAATAACTTTAATTTCGGAAGTCGGTGTCAAAATACGAAGAAACTAACAAAAACACCGACTTCTTTTTTTTTTTGTAAAAAGTTTTTTTCTTTATGCATTCATATCTGCTATTACCCATTACCGAAATCCAGATCGAAACTGTTAATATCACATGTTTTGTTTAACGATTACTTAGAGTTTTTGTGTATTATATTTCCAGTATTTTTAACTATGATGCCATAATTGAGAACTTACTAAGCACTGGTCTCAGCAACATCAAGACTCACAGAGTCAACTACAGTCTCATCACATCCCGCCTCACCTTTGACATTGAGCTGCCTCTTATCCACTTTTCTGCTGGTAAGTTTACAATCAAAAACATATAAACGTTTGCTGATCTTCTTACCGTGTAAGCAGTAAGGTCTCATGATCTCATACTACCCTAGTGTCAGAGCTTCTAAACTGCCTCAAGGGCTTCTGACATGGTTTATTTGACGACGGACCGATTGATTATAAGCAAATTAATATTGATGTTTTGGAGACTGAACGCTGTCTAAAATAAAAATTGAGTATAAAATAAAAATAAAAATTAACGCTCAATTTATATATATATAAATTTGTGACCGTCTAAAAGTTAAGCATTTGGAGATAATGCTTCAGAGAGAGTACTATATAAAAACATAATACACTATTGTTTCTTCATTTCATAAAGTTGTACACTTTTTCAGCCTCTGCTAAGGCCAATGGTGTTGTCTTTAGCAACAAGCTTGACTTTGAAGCCTCTGGAAAGTAAGTTAAAGTAGTAATAAACTATTATACTATAAAAAAAAAATGCTTCAAAGAAAGATTAATTCTTAATACACAATAGTTATAATAAAATGTCTAAATAACATGATAACAATTTATATTACTTGCATTGCTTCTACAAATACGTACAAAAATATCTTGTATATATTTTTTCCAGGATTGACGTCGTAAGCATCCGCGTGACTGGCGTGGTCCGCGTCAGCGTTGGTATAATTTCCGGCATTTCTATCCGCAGCATCAGCATCGACTTCAAGCTGGGAGACATTAATGTAAGCTTTTTTCTTACCAAATGTTTCCTGTGTTTATATGTAGATCCTCACGAAAAGAGGAAATCGTTAGCGTAGTTAATGTGAACAACCTTTGTATGTTCTGTGGGATGAATACTTCCCATTTGTGATAATAAGTATGCGCATATTGTTAAATGTGCAACTTACTATATGTGAATGAACCATGGTATTTAACCGTACCCCTTTCCGTTAAATTTGTTTAAGTTAATGATTTTGTTTCTCTTAAGTTTTCTTTTATTTTTGCCCCCTTTGTATATTAACAATGGAAATCATCAATTCTATCCACCTTTCCCATCATAAGCATTGTTTAACTTTATGAATATTTTCTTTCAGTCTGACGTCAAACTAGTCGTTATGGGTCAGGACTACACCGATGATGTCAACGATTTCGTCGGAAAGTTCGTTCCTGACACTATCAAGGCTCACTATGTAAGTATAGTTTGCTTTTTCATTAATAATCGTCATTTAAAAAAAAAAAAAAAACAACAACAATTTTGATACTTGCCTTTACCGGGTTTTTGATGAAAATTGGTTCATACCAACGATTTCCCTAATTTGGGGTCATATTCACCCTATCGAAATTAAAAAAAAAACGTAAGGGTGAATATTTTATACGATATATATTAACTTTACGATTAATCACCATTGTATGCGAAATGCAAACCGGATTTAGCTGAAAACCAATAATTTACGTGGAGCGGCTGCCTACCAAACTTCCACAACCCATTAACTGGGTAACTCTGCCGTGTTACCATATTGCTTCTTGGCAAGACTGGATTTAGATTTCCTAGCTTCTGACGTTCCGTAAGAAATTCTAATTTGTATATTTTTCTTTATTACAGAAAGAGATCAACGAGCTTCTGGAGATCGTTCTACTGGAACTCATCGAAGCTAATTTGTAAAGCTATTTTAATAGTAAATTAAGATAAGGGATAAGTATACTCATAGTGTTAAATAAGGCTTAGATTTAAGTTTTAATGTGAATAAAAATGTATCGTAATTATTTTTTTAGTTCTGTACCCTACTCCTCACTGACCCTTCTAGAACTGATTTATGGGTGAATGGACTGGAAAATCATCTGATTTTTATAAAGAACAGTCTGATGCCTGCATCTACGCCACCTTGACAAATTATTCACTGAAACCTTCCTCGAGAACAACTACTCTATTGGAATTGGGAAACAGGATGAAAATCGGTGCAGTAGGTTTTGCGTTTATCTCGAACAGACAGACAGACGTGGCGGAGGACTTTGTTTTATAATATGTAGTGATATACAACGTGTAACAAAATAAACAACACGTGAAAAAGGGTTATTGTACTCATAATTTTGAACAACTTTTACTATTGGAACAACCTAGAAATCGCGAAAAAAGCAACTGTTCAACACATTTTGTCGAGATAATTAAATGCGCACAGTAATGTATGAGACCGTCGATTTGTATTGCAATTTCAGATTTGATCCCATACAGCAGTGCGATTCATGTCGAAGTGTAAACTTGGGCGAAGTGAACGACAAGTGAACTGTCAAACCATACAAACAAGATGGAATGACAACTCAACTGTCGTTCA
This sequence comes from Ceramica pisi, assembly GCA_963859965.1. Taxonomy (NCBI): domain Eukaryota; kingdom Metazoa; phylum Arthropoda; class Insecta; order Lepidoptera; family Noctuidae; genus Ceramica; species Ceramica pisi. The sequence goes on from OY982530.1 coordinate 6,856,793, forward strand.
CTGCACCTAAGTGAACACGGAGAGATGTCAACAGAATAGACCGGCTGGTCTATATAGTCAGTATGCAGGCCTGGTCGTAAGTGAAGAGTATGGTCTAAAACATCGAACTAAAGCCATTTGTTAAGTTTTAAAGACACGATTGTTCTACCGACCAATTATGTACATATGCCACAACATTTAGCCACTTGTCTTATGTAATATTGTTGCGTGCTATTATTCGCAGTTGCTCCCAGAAGAGGGAGGCATTGTCACCAGGTGGTAATCGAAAAATAAAAGGTTGACTGAGAGTGAATGCCTTGTTGTATTAAGCCCGCCCATGTACCACTATTGTGCATATAGTTTAAATAAATAAAATTCCCAGTTGCCACACGCGACTAGGAAGGAATAGACAACCAATCCTCTTCATTGCGCAACTACGATGAGGAAAATACGATAAATGCCGCAGCGTACAGCTAATTGCAATAGAGGCAATAACTTCCCTGTCACCACCCGGAAGCTACTGGGATTTTTTGTTCCCGATTGCCACCCGGTGACAATCCAAGTGGACTGGAGAATATTCGATTACGCAGTATCTCTTCGGCTCACTATCCCATCTTGCTAGTGATGTGCAAAATAATATGGAACTGACACGCTCACAATGGGTCCCATCAGCTAGTCTATTCTGTAAATAACCATTTCGATATCGACTTCACCTGAGTGACTAAGCTTACAAAGTGAACTTTATTTCAAACTTCATAAGGTCTTATATTTATACGAATTTGAAACTCACCTCGGATTCCGCTGTCGAGACACGAAAATGTTGTTACAGAATACCACTGCTGAAAGCTTAACGTCTCCAATGGAAAGGGCTAAGCTTTGAGTTTATATGCGTGATCATGAACGAATCAGAAACGATGCTATCCGGAAGAGAAAAATGGTTATCGATATAGCGCGAGGAATCGCCAGACGTAAGTGGTAGTGGACTGGGTACACTGGTCTGCCAGTCTTGCAGAACAGATCGGTCGATGCGGCTCCTGGAGACAGCCTTTGTCTAGCAGTGGAGATCCCCCAGCTAAAACGATGATGATGAAGAAGAAAATTGCTATTAACCGATCATAAATCCCGTTTTAACTGTGCTTCTGAGAAATTTTAGACAAAAAAAAATAATCACACCCAACCCGGAAACCAGGACCTCAATCAAGGTATGCAATAGCGCTTGTCACCATTAGACCTATGAGGCACGTAGACAGAAACAAACACATTGATGGTGGATTTAATTGAATAGTCTTTGCTTTTCTAAAAAACGTACAATGATTTGCTAGACGAAAATCAATTTAGATACCTATGTATGTCAATGGTTGCTACCACCATGTGACAACATTAGCTATTAATTAGCCACTAATGCATTCTGATCGATATATAAACTAAGCAAATTCGTTCTCGAAGTCATTGCAACAATAAAATTTTGTTTGGTAAGTAATAGCAAATTTTGGATTTCTGATCATATTTTTGTATTATCTTTATTAATTAATATTTTTTCTGTAACTTAGCATTGAATAGTGATGAAAAAATGATACAAAATAAAATTTCTTAAATAAAGGGCAAGTGACATATTTTCCTGTCTTTTATTTACAGTTGATCTCTTTGCAGGTTGTCAAAATGAAACTCATCATTGCTATCACCTGTCTCATCATGAGCACTAGCGCTCTACGCCAATTTGATCCGAATGAAAGTAAGTTTAATATCGTTATCGATTTAACAGTGTTTGTAATGTGCCCTATTGTTATTACATCTGCTCTTGCTATCATTAAAGGGCAGACAGGTATGGTGCGCTAACGTGTTTTGTTACAAGTCCTATGTATAACCCAACATCCAGCATCTGCCCCAGTAAAAAAATACAAACCCGATACATTGTCCCTGTAGGACAATGGCCTGTACCCATACAGAAAAGACAGTACATCAACACGCTTGCCCAAGGCGAGATGGAACCAATTCCGTATAGGAAACCAATTTTGCGATTTTTTTTGGCAGCAAAGTAGTGGAACTCTCTGCCTGCGTCTGTGTTTCCGAACGCTTACTACCCTAATCTTGTCAAAGTTAGAGTGAACAGGCTACTTTTGGGTAAGCTATCACCATCGTAGACTTTGTCTCTGTCATCTCTGACCTAACCTAGAGTCACGAGCAAAGCCATCTCAAATAATTAAAAAAAAAACAGAAATGACGCTGGCAGTTACTTTGCTAATGACTAGATCAAAAGGCAGCCATGATCTCCATTAATGACTACTGCTTTTTAACCGACTTACAAAAAAGGAGGAGGTTCTCAATTCGGATGTTTGTATTTTTTTATTTTTTTTTATGTTTGTTCGGGCATAACTCTGTCGCTTGCCAACCGATTTTAAAAAATATTTTTTTGTTGGAAAGGGAATACTTCCCAAATGGTCCCATGATAAGGAAACCAGGATCTGATGATGGCATCCCAGAGAAGTCGAGGGGAAATTTTGAAAATCGTATGGGCAACTAGTGCGTTTGTATTTTGCTTTTCTGCGATTTTGCAGTGGTGTTGTTAGGTGTGGGGTACCACTAAAAAGTGAAAAATAAAAAACTTTTTACAAAAAATACAACCGACTTCCAAAAACCAAACACTACAAAGTAAAAAATAACTTTAATTTCGGAAGTCGGTGTCAAAAAACGAACAAATTAACAAAAACACCGAGTTCAGAAATTAAAGTTATTTTTTACTTTGTAGTTTTTGGTTTTTGGAAGTCGGTTGTATTTTTTGTAAAAAGTTTTTGTTAAAGTCTGAAGCACCCTTCAAATAGACATCAATACAATAAATCTTTCGTTGCAGTTGATTTCAACAATGAACGCTCTGTAAGCAGCTACATCAAGAACACTATCCAAGATGTGAGCGACTCTATGAAAGAAGCTGGTTTGGATCCCTGGTATATCGAGAGACAAGAACGCAACTACACATTACCTGTACCTGTGTGAGTATAATTTATGAACCAATCAAAGCAATTTTATAGTTAAAAAACATGTTTATGGCTGAGCAATAGACACTCATCTTTTTACCACACTATATACTATTCCTGTCACAAATAAATGTATGATTGAAAAGCAATCTACATTATGTGTTTTTAAGACTTGAAGATAAGTCAGATGCATGTATGGTTTTTATGCTCACTTCTGATCATTTTTGGTTAATAGCAGATAGCTCTAGTAAATATTACTGGCCTGTTTAACAATATCCAAATATACTCGTAGTTAGTTCTCTTTATGATAATGTCTTACCTGCGTCTCTTTCAGGATCTTTAATAGCGCCTACTTCTTTGAAGAGTTCCTGAGCAATGGCATGAGCAATATCGTGCTGAACAGCGCTAGTTACAACATCGTCTCATCCCGTCTTAACTTTGACATCGAACTGCCTCTTATTGATGGCAGCGTTGGTAAGGAAAATTGAGTTGTCATTTTAAGGATTTAGAGTTGGTATTCGTTCGTTTCATTATTAGTAGTTGGTGTATTATTGCTGTAGACACCACCATGCTAAACAATAAAAAAATAGATTAAACTTATGGTTGGGGTACAAACGCCTTTCAATTAGGAGAAAGCAACAAAGTTAGATCATAGAAATATAAAGCAAATCGCTCAACATCGAACATAATCGATCGGTCTTTAATTTCTACGGATTTCAATAAAATGTAATTTGGTTAAAACATATTGCTATATGGTTTCTAAAATGATTAATTTATTGTGATTTTCCAACTACAGGAGCCGCTTCATCGGAGACAACTGTGTTTGGAAGAACGTTCAAAATGAGTTCCTCGGGAAAGTAAGATCCTTTGTCTAATTCTAAATCAATGTAAAGACGTACTGGAAATAATAGTAGATACTGCCTAGCCCTTTCCCAACTATATTAGGGTCGGCTTTTAGCCAACACGGATTTAGCCGAGTACCAGGGTTTTACGTGGAGCGGCTTCCTACCAAATCTCCACAACCCATTAGCTGGGTAACAGGGTACTGCATGGCAAGACTGGAGTCAGATTAACTGGATTTTGACTATCCGTAACGAGTGCCAAAGATCTACAAATGACAGCCGGGACCAATACTAGTAGGTACTAAAAGAAATAATTTCTTTTTTCCAGGGTAGCGGTTCAGCGTATGCGTTTCGTGGGACAGATTCGTCTCAACATCAATTTCTCTACCGGAATCACAGTCAAGAGCGCTAAGGTCACCTTTACTATGGGAGGAATTGAAGTAAGTGTTCAGTCAATTACCTTTTTTTTGTTCATCCATCGTTTTGTCTGAAATTATAATGTTCACGTTGTATATATTACTTTACTAAAGCCAACTTAAGTTCTGCGTCATGATCAGCTGCCTTCAGTTCTTTTCATCTGTTGGTTTTACAGCTTACTAGTGGTCCAGTATTGTACGAGTGCAAAATTATAGACACAAATCAACCTCGTTTATAGCTCTTTATATTCTATAAAGGGCCTAGCACGAATGTTTTTGATATACGTAACGTAAAATTTCGCACATAACATTTATTTGAATTGGATATTATATTCATATTTCTATATGATTCAGATTGTGCATGTCGCATAAAATTAAACCAAAATACTATGCGGTTGTAGTTTTTTGTATACTAAATTCAATTACGTCAACGATATTGCCGGTCGATTCTGTTGACTCACCGTGTTCACTTAGGTTAGGTTGGTGACGACAAGTGAGCTGTCATTCCATCTTATTTGTATGGTTTGACAGCTCATTTCGTGATCATTTCACCCTCGCCTTCACTTGAACATGTATATAGAATCGACCGGGTTTCAAAACGTTCATGCTAGGCTCTCTGTTGCGTGGTTTAGAAGAAGTTATAGCAGAAAAGACAGAAGCAGCCAGTGTCTTGGTATTACGTTACAGATAGAGACTCACGTTCTAATTCCTGTTTTCAGTCTGACGTGAAACTGGTCATCAAAGATGAGGATTATTCTGACAAAATGAACAAATTCTTAAACTCAACGGTGCCAGAGACTTTCAAAGAGTACAGTGTAAGTTAAAATTATCACCTAATTGTAAAGAATGGGCTCAATGATGCTATTCTCTATTCCTTGGTACAACCTGGCGAAATGGGGTTCCATAGACCCGTCGGATACTTAATGTGAGTGTGGTACTCCTGTTCCGTACTGTACATTAGCCACACGTTGTGGAGTGCCCTAAGTGCCCATGCACCAGTACTTTGGGGGATTTAATTAATGCCTACGATGCTGCAATTAAAGTAGCCACCTACTAGGACGATAAAATCAAGCGAGTTAACCATCGACTCACAAAGAAGAACGTTGTGGTGATGATGATTCTTAATTATAATACTAAGACGGGGAGTGGGGGTGGGGGGGGGGGCTATGTCCAGCCGTGGCCTGCTGGCTGGTGATGATGATCAGTGCTTATTAGTGACCGATTCATCTTCAATAGAAGCTATTGAAAAAAACCCTGTTGGTGGGAAATAGGAAAAATACTTTAGATTGATAAAAACTTTTGTTTTTCATTTTCAGTCCGAAATCAACGAGCTCTTGGGAATTATGTTGATGGACATCATGAACCAGTATTTGAAGGCCCAGAAAAATTAGATTTTAAGAAAAAAGTTGTATGCAATTCTCCTGTAATCGAATAAAATAATATAATAATATCCTTGGACATTTCACACAACGCCATATAGTCCCAAGCTAAGCAACCTAATGCTTGTGTTATGGTAACGATATGGCTGATAAACTACTTATATACATTTTTTTTTGTAAATACATACATATTATAGATAGAAAAACACCCAGACTCGGAACAAATACTTGTAGGTCTTACAAATATTTGTTCCGTGCGGGAATCGAACCCGCGACATGCTGCGCAGCAGTCAATCGCTCAACCACTGCGCCAACCGTGTCGTCTCATAATGAATAAAATGTCGTAACATTAATGCTATTTTTTTTGGTTATTTATATTTATAACTCTACTTTCAAACTTCCAATTTCCTAATTCATGAATCGTGTGATACCCAGAAAGGAAATCGGTATAGTCCAAAGATATTGATTTCTCATTTCCTATAGAAAAGTTAAAATCGCCGTCTCTCTCCCGATAAACTCTTTTCAGAAAATGTTCCTAACTAACTATTTGGTTTAATATCTAGCGTGAGCATAACAAGTTAAATTGAAATTAATTCATTCATTTCGAAGAGTATGGACTTAAAATGTTGTATGAAACACCGTGAGGAGTTCTTAAGTAAGGTCAAGCCACTCTGACAGAGGCGGATTATCCTTATGGCAAAGTACGCACGCGCCTAGGGCCCGGGCACCAGAGTATAGAGGGGCGCTCAAGAAGCTTAAAATTAAAAAAAAAGTATCATGGACATAAATTAGAAAATTATAAGTTATACAAAGCTTCCAAAGTCAGTACTACATTGCCCGATCCCAAAAACTCATCATCTGACAGCTTTTTACGGCCTTCGCAATAGCACTCTCTTGTTTATGACTGTCAAGTTTGTCTTTTTTGTTCGTAATACACGGCAAGAGTAGGGTCCTGGAGTTGATTCTCGGGTTAGAAAAATTAATTAACGTTCTGTTTTTATAATAGTCATTTTTCAATAGCAGCCCGAAATTTGAAAGTTGGTGGTGTCTATTCTATCTATTAGGGGGTTTTGGCTTCCGCACTTAGTCCTGACGTTGGACCATTGTACGTGAGCCATGGCGGCCGTCACTCCAACCACCAAACCTCCCTCCAGAAACAGATAAGTTTTCTCGGCGTGTTCAGGATATCTGTGAGCAAGTTTGGTGACCCTAAAGTTTGCTTCCGTATTTCGGCGACGCCCTCGCATTCAAGGAGTACGTGCGGTACCGTTTCTTCCCCCTCCATGCATGCTCTGCATAGAGGGCTATCCGTAATGCCTATCGTGTGCAAGTGTTTATTTAGTGAGCAGTGACCGATGATGGTCCCCGTCACCATTCGCAGGCTCCGCCTATCCAGTCGCAGAAGGCGCCTGGTTAGTTTTCGGTCCAGGTTTGGCATAGCTTCCTTGGACTGCCTGCAGCCTGTTGCCAAGGCCCACCAGCGTTCCGCTTGTTTGTAGGTGTGTTCACGCAGCCATGTGCGCAGTTGGACGAAGGGGAGTGGTACTATGGGTTCGGGTCCAACAGCCACAGCACCAGATCCCCTCCTGGCCAGTTCATCGGCCGCGTCATTTCCCAGTGATCCGCTGTGCCCTTTTATCTACTGCAGCGTCACGGTGTTGCGGTTGGCCACCGTGACGTGTTCGAGTGCATTGTGGCATGGCAAGTTGGTGGTGTTTGACACTCTATAAGTTCTAGCAACAGCTGGACCAAAAATTATAATCTACCAAAGGGTAGGTGCTGGGTGATCAAAGCTTCATTTATCGTTACTCAGGTTTCTAGCCATAGTTTGACAAAAAAAACTACTGTTATAGCACGAATAGTTTAGACAAAATCTAATCTGATCGGAGGCGGGATACTAACATTTTCAAGTTTGCTGCGAATTACATAGGTTTGCGTAGCATTTCCGAATGAATCGGAAAATTCAATCCAGATTCTGAGCGAATAGTCAATAATCTTCGGCTATGAGATCGTACAAATTCCGTGCTTAGTACGCTCGTTTTAAATTTCTTACGCATAAACGGAAGCTGCCCTTTTTTCTCAATAACTCCCTCTCTGCAATCAAAGAAAAAAATTCCCCCGTCCCTCTAGGTGAAAATCTGCGCCTACTCGTGACCGCCTTAGGGGCGCCAATAAGGTGCTTGCCTAGGGCGCTGACAATATTTAATCCGCCTCTGCACATCATATGGAGTGAAGACTATGTAGCAGAAAGCTAAGCTATAGCACGACCTTCTTTGTGAACCTCGAGCAGGAAGTGTAGGATCGGTCGATGTGGCGACGCTTGGGGGAGAGTTATATACAGAGTTGGACAAAATAATCAGTGAACAAGCTTCTTCTGTGTAAGCTCGCTCCATCGTCATCATTGACCTTTTTTTTTTAGGGAAAGGAAATTATCAAATTACTCCTCCCGCTCTGGGTAAAGCAGGAGGGAGTGTAAGACTCCTACTGACTAAAACCCATCTGTGTTTCTCCTAATGCCCTTTGCGTTCCAGGGCCGCCGCGGTGACTCTTTCGAACAAATTTCGCAACCCTTGCAGGTTTGAGCTAGACTAGAGTCAAGAGCAAACCCATCTAAAAAAATAAATAAATAAGCATCCGCAATTAAATCCAACTACTTTTATTTTTGGTCAATCTCTTGGTTTTGACACGTATGGTTTTGATTAAAAAGTGATTGTTGAACAAATATGTTTGGAGATTAATTAATTAATCCTTTCCAATCAGTACGCATGCAATTTAAACTGATTACTCAGGATTAACTTGGTTTTTGATTATCTGTGTCCTTATCTTAAGTACTTCTAAATCATTTAAATTATTTAAAATATCATAATTAGGTATTATTAAAAATATTGTTTTGTAACAGTATTATTTGATCATTTGAAAGGTAAGTAGCAGTGCACGTTTAGTTTTTAGTTGTTAGTGAGAAGTGCAGTTAAGATTTATAATAGATTCATATTTTCTCCTGAAAAGGAAACATTGTTTTGTTATGAGTGTCAAGAAACTCCTAATTTTTTTTTATAACAAAGCGTGACAGTTTTGTTTTTGTTTGTGTTTGTTTATTTCAGAGAAACATAATTAAATACATACCCATACCTCCCTTTTAACAGTTTAAATAATCTCTTCAATTCAGATAGTTATTATTTATTTATTCTCTGTTCAACCTTTGTTAAAGGCCTCCTTAGAAAAAACAATGACATAAATTACAATTAACTTTTTATTTTTCAGCATAAAAATCAAAATGAAGACGATACTTGCTCTTACTCTACTCGTCGCAGGGATTTGTGCTTCCATAGTACCCGAGCCATCGTTCGAACCAGGTAAGCTATACCAAATATATACTTCTTATTAATCTAAAAAACTCCAGTTCAGTCAAGGTAATCGTTTTGGTTTCACTAAAAAACTTTCACTATAAGTAAGAACTCAAATCTGATTCATGACAAAATACTCTCATGAAGAGTGATCCAAAATGTTAAAAAACAACTTCTCACGAACTGATCCGACATGTCAAAAATCAACTTCTCATGAAGTGATCCGACATGTTAAAAAACAACTTACCATGCAGTGATCCGACATGGTAAAAAACAACTCCTCATGAGGTGACCCGACATGTCAAAAAACAACTTATCATGAAGTGATCCGACATGTTGACAAACAACTTCTCATGAATTGATCCGACATGTTAAAAACAACTTCTCATGAAGTGATCCGACATGTGAAAAAAAACTGGATTATGACTAGATAAATGGCTTTTCTAAGCGAAAAATAATCAGCACATTTGTGCACTTCAACGTAAGGTTCAGTTGAAAACCAGCGTCAGAGGCAACTGCTACATGTCTGACATTTTACTGAACTGATTTTTTATTTGATGCAGCCGCGGGGCACTCAATGTAATTGTTTCCTTCTATTTTTAACCGACTTCCAAAAAAGAAGGAGGTTCTCAATTCGGTGGTTGTGTTTTTTTTGTTTTTATGTATGTACACCGATTACTCCGTGGTTTCAGATCCGATTTGTGTGATTCTTTTTACCTTCATTGTGTGTATGTGTGTGAGCCAAATAAATCAGTTTTATTTCTTTCATTCTTCCTTGTATGAGGACCAAAGCCAACGGCCACAATGTATTAAGAACTGTTCAATAACATTATTAGGTACGGTAGCATCCCGAGACTCGAGATTCATCACCGGCCCCATCGAGAATCAAGTCATAGAAGGCATTGAGGAGATCAGCCAAGCAATCAGAGATGATGGACTGGATCCCTTCTACATTGCTAAGGAACATTTACATTACGAACTACCCGTACCTGTGTAAGTATTTCACTTTAAATATCTTAATGGGATATATATATATTACGTCGTCCATTTTTTCAATTGCGATTTTAAAAAAGATATGTTTTCTTTTATAAACATGTTAGCTAATGCCCGCGGCTTCGCCCACGTGAATGTTCATTATCGCGACGAAAAGTAATCATGAAATTTTGATCACGTTCCCGCGACCTATTCTTTTCGTTGGAAGCTCCCAAAAGGCACAAATATCGTTATACTTTAGCCAATGTATACAAAAACTTGACAAATTAAATGTTAAAACCTTCCTCGAGAACCAACTTACCCATTGCTGAAAACTATATGAAAATCAGTGCAGTAGTTTTTGAGTTTTTTGCGAACCGACAAACAGACAGATGCGGCGAAGGACTTTGTTTTATAAAATGTAGTGTAATTTTTTCTGTTGTCTCCTGTGAAACACGAAGTTCCAGAATTATGAATTTTTCAAGATGTTGTACTTTTGTTCGAGTCTAGAACATATAGAGTTTAAAATTTTACCTTTTTTTTATTTCTTTTATACCAGTTAATATATACGAAGTTTTACTCCATCTCAACAGCTCATCATTCATAGAGCCATCGTCAAAATTATGCGAGTTATTGTCAAAATCCAGAACAAACAATCAGACAGAGGTGGACTCTGTACAGTGGTGTGTATGAAGTACTAAATAAATCTATATAAATAAAAATGAATCGCCGAAATGTATGTACGCGCACAACTTCTTAGAATTCTTTTATTTAGAATCTTTTTATAGTTGTGTTTGTCAGGGTGAGATTTGCATGGAATAAAATTTAAATAAAAACGACACAACCGGGCGGAGCCGGGTCGGGACACTATCCTAATATGTATATACTCGTACATTCGTTACTGAGTGAATGACTGACAAATTCCTACGGGAACGGGAAAAATCGAGATATGCGCGTACGAAGTCGCGGGCAAAAGCTAGTTAGTAAATAAACAGATTCTCTTTCTGGTATAATTTTGGTACTTTATCAAACGTTAACAGAATCTTCAACGCAGCTGCTTTCCTAGAAGAAATACTGAGCACAGGTTTGAGTGACATCGTGGTGAACTTCATGAACTACAGTCTCCTGTGGTCCCGCCTTAACTTCGAGCTTGAACTACCTCACATCCATTTTTCAGCACGTGAGTTGGTCATTTCTAACAATAAAGCCTAAAGAAGATAAATGTCTACAATGTGCTGGGAACTCCTTGGCTGTGGTAGAGTCTTACAAATGTGTAAATAATTGCATTTTGAATGTTAAAAATATGGTTTGTTTTGATACGTCTGTGACGTATTTAGCTTCCTTATGAGCCAGTTTTTTATTTTTTTATTTTTTATAGGCTTGCATATCTATTCTATTCTATTCTATTCTATTCTATAGGCTTGCTCTTGACTCTAGTCTTGGTCAGAGATGACAGAGATAAAGTCTACAATGGAGCGAGATTACCCAGAAGAAGCCTGTCCACGCAAACGTGTTTCCAAACGCTTACAACCCTAATCGCAGGCAGAGATTTCCACTTCTTTGCTGTGCGCATTATAAAAGACGTTTGGAGTCAGATGGTGTAAATATGATGGTGATGGTGTATTCGTGTAATCATAAATCAGTTTTTTTTTTATTTATTACAATCCTTGAGTATGTAGTATCACGGGTCTGTAATGTCACAGTATGCAGATATTAGCTGCGTCATGCGTGTTATGTCCTAGGGGTATGTTCCCTTGGAATATTTGTTTGACATATACGTGATCAAAGTTGCGAGCGTTAGCTAATCTATATCTATACTAATATTAAAAAGAGGTTACATTTGTTTGTAAGTTTGTATGTAGGGGGTAACCTCAGGAACTGCTGGTGCGATTTGCAAAATTCTTTCAGTATTAGATAGCCCATTTATTGAGGAAGGCTATAGGCTACATATCATCACGCTAAGACTAAAAGGAGCCGAGCATTAATGGAAAATGTGACACAGACGAAGTTGCTTGGGTCAGCTAGTTATATATAAAACCGAAAGATTTTGGAGTAGTAACCGCATTCCGGAAGATATGATGACATACGATAGAAGACCTGACACAAGGTCGACATGGTGAAAACTGTCAGCATCCGCGACATCTGAGGGAGGTCTTTGTCCTCCTTTGGTTAAAATGTAGATGATGATAAAATTAATGCTAATGTTAGATTTACCCCTGCACGTGTAGGTGGGTACGCCCTTTATGTCTGGGGGCTTATTAAGAGTGTGTATTCCGTCCACTAGCGCCGCCAATCGTTTTTTATTAATTGTGGTAAATTTAAGACACGTAGATAAAAAACCGCTCTGTAGTGCACTGAAGAAATGTATCTATTATTTTTTGACAGCTATTTTTAATACATAACTCATGGCTAAATAACCAAAACGGCAATTATTTCCAAAATTGGCCACTTAGCAAAAATATCGACTTTGGCAACTATTTATGTTCTAAAGTACAAAACATAACTCTCAAAACATAATAAATACATTTCTTCAGTGCACTACGAGCGGTTTTTTATCTACGTGTCTTAAATTTACCACAAATAATAAAAAACTATTGGCGGCGCTAGTGGACGGAATACACGCTCTTAAGTTTAGTTTACATTGTTTTTATGTTCGAGTTGTCTGATTATGACGGCATGGAGAAGTGTGCTAGCTCACAATTGTCGAATGATTTTAGTTTAAAGGTTGTACGAGTTACCTATGTTTTATTATTTTTCTTTATAATAATACTTTTCATACTATTTTTAACCCACTTCCCAAAAAGGACGAGGTTATACATTCGGTTGTATGTTTTTTTTTATAAATGCAAGTTCCTCTGACGCAACAGACAGATGAAAGCAAAAGAGTGGAATTCTCTGCCTGCGTCTGTGTTTCCGATCGCTTACAACCCTAATTTCTTCAAAGTTAAACAGGCTCCTTCTGGGTAAGCTCGCTCCATCGTAGACTTTGTCTCTGTCATTTCTGACCAAGACTAAGGTCAAGAGCGAACCCATCACAAATAAAAAACTGGGTAGTTTGTTGGCCACTTCTTCTTCCTAGCCAAAACAATAGGAAGTGGTGACGGACGGGCGTTTTTGGGGGACTGTCTACTTATAAACGTTCAAAAAGTGCTGGCACTCAGCCTAATTAGAATAAGTGACTTTTGACTTTAAAAAAATTTGTTATTCAATATTTTCAGGCGCTGCTCAGGGAGACGTGACTCTCTTCGGACAAACTCTGACTGCGAAAGGAGATGGCAGGTAAGAGGATATGTATATTAATTATTCCTCAGAGCGCTCTTGACTTTGATATGTCAAATATTTAGAAAAAAAAGAGTAAGCGTTTCTAAGCGACTTTCATAATACGCACAGCAAAGGAGTGGAACTCTCTACCTGCATCTGTGTTTCTGAACGCTTGCAACCCTAATCTTTTCAAAGTTAGAGTGAACGGGCTACTTCTGGGTAAGCTCGCTCTATCGTAGTCTTTGTCTCTGTCATCTCTGACCTATACTATAGTCAAGAGCAAAGCCATCTCAATTAAAAAAAAGACTATTACACTGGTAGGTATTCCCATAAGCACCAAGTAACAATACTAAAATGGTGATCGAATGGGAACAGTTTTACTGCTCTAAAAATCAATGCTCTTGAAATCGGTGTGGAGGAAAATTCATAATATTTTTTCTTGTCGAGAAATTATAATCTATACTAATCTATATCTATACTAATATTATAAAGAGGTAAAATTTGTTTGTAAGTTTGTATGTAGGGGGTAATCTCAGGAACTGCTGGTCGATTTGAAAAAATATTTCAGTATTAGATAGCCCATGTATCGAGGAAAGATATAGGCTACATGTCATCACGCTAAGACTAAAAGGAGCCGAGTATTAATGGAAAATGTGACGCAGACGAAGTTACGTGGGTCAGCTAGTCTGATATAAAAATACGTCTTACGGAGTTTGTTATATTTCGGTGCCATATGCACATGTTGCGACAATGTGTAAACCCTTTTCATAGAAAGCAATGTATACTCTCATACCCAAAATTGAATTATTTAGTGTGAACAATGCTTCTACAGGCAGGTCCATAGGTACGACGCGATACTGAAACAAAAGATGTGACAAGTTTTCGTAGAAATTGGTCTAGATTACTGTACAGATGAACGCACTGTCGCTGTCGTCTAGGGAGCCTTTATTTAAGTATGCATTTAACGTAGTTATACTTGATTATAGATAAAAGTATTCAAAAATCCTTGAGAGGTAAGACTGTCTATCATTGCAGCAGTCCCTGAGCAGGTACCTTGAATTTCGTTTGGCTTTACTGTTAAATTACGTTTGGCGTTTGGTGTTAATAATGATAATGAATTTATCACTCATTAGCGTATAATCTCTATGTACTAATTAGGTAATTGTATGAGGAATCCGGAAGATTAGATTATGTGGGAATTTATACTAATCATTGATATCATTTTAAAGTCGTCGCTTACAAAACATCGTTTGTTTGTGAAATTGACAAGGGGCAATTGAGAAATCATACAAATAATGTGCAAATAGACTTTGACAGATAATTGATTTTGATGCTTCCATGGTGTCACTGTTAGCCAACCGTAAATGCCACTTTAGGAGAATCATATTAGAAGATTATTAAGGCGAGGTTGCAGTACTGTGTGTTTTGACGCACAACAGCGACTGTCCGGCGAGCGAAATAATGCCTAAAATTTGATTGTTTTTTTCTTCTTGGCGAAAACTGATAAAGAAATAATACAATATGGTTTCAACATTTACTTCAAAATAAAAAGCTCTATCTATTGATATAATTTTTATATATATTTGTGATAAAATCTCTTAGCAGTACACGTTTAAAATTGTAATTTAGTGTAATGTTTGATAAAAAAAAGTATCGAGCCAATCATTCTAAATCGCGTTTCTATCTTTACGATTTACTTGAAGGTATGTTCAATTTTTATGTAATGATTTTTATTTATTAAATAACTCATAATTAATTATATTTTCAGACGTTCAAAAATCTTAAAAAGTACTGCAACCCCGCCTTAATCACAATCCATAATATTTCATATTCATCTTTAGTGCTAACGCATTAGGTTCAAAGTTGATTGAGAAAATTTTACATTGACGGGTAGTGTGATTTGCTTTCTGATTCTACTAAAGTGGCCTGTTTAGGCCCGCATAATTATGTGATTTGTGACCTCACAATACACGTATGGATTTATCCGTCAGAGGCATCTTAGATCTGACACGATCCTCTGTTGTGATCCTCATTTTATCAGGAACGGTTGTCTATCTGTAATATTTATTTCAAAATTCAAAAGTCATTTATTCAAATTAGGCTGAGAAACAGCACTTTTTGAACGTTAAGTTCTACAAAAGACAGTCCCCCAAAACGCCCGCCCGTCACCTCTTCCTAGTGTTTTAGCTGTGGAGAAGAAGTAGCCAACAAACTCCCCAGCAACACAAAAAAAGCCAAATTAGCTATGATATGTGGCGGTTTTAAATGTTTTTAAACCTGATAATATATATATATATATATAATAACCTATATATATATATATATAACCTGATAATTTTTTGCGGGCACTTAGTAAATAACTTACTTTCTTCCTTTCAGAGTGGACGTGCGTAGAACCGTGATCCTAGGAGAAGTCCGCGTGAACGTGGGGATCATCTCTGGCATTTCCATCAGCGGTGTCACTGTGGACTTCCGTCTTGGACCTATTACCGTGAGTTAATTCTTCTTCTGAGCTAGTATTATAGTGGGGTATTTTTCGAAAGAATTACCGCAGCCTTGGAAAGCAAAGGGGTCGTTACGGATAGTCAGAAGCCAGAAAATCTGACACCAGTCTTGCCAAGGGGTACCGTGTTGCCCAGGTAATGGGTTGTGGAGGTCTGGTAGGCAGCTGCTCTAAGTAAAAAACTCGTATTCAGTTGAATCCGGTTCGACTGGAAGCCGACCCCAATATAGTTGGGAAAAGGCTAGGCAGTTAATGTAGGACATTGCAGGCTTAAATCATCTGATTGTTTTATAAAAAGATGATTTCGTGCTTCGGAAGGCACGTATTTAAAGCCGGTGGTCCTGGCCGCCAAATGGCGGTTGTCAAATAAACCTTACCAGAGGCACTTGATTCGGTTTAGAAACTCGGACACTAGGGTGTGTGAGGTCGTTAGGTCTTACCCATACTATAAGAAAAAGTAGTCAGTCAGAGTTTGACAAGCTACTTGTAATACTTTATAGGGATAAACTTGTTTGTAACTCTCTAGGGACCTAACCTTTTATGTTCTCCGATAGAATGCTACTTTTTCGCTGATTATTTACTAAAGTCTACATTTTTTTATGTTTACAAATTTATTGTGTTTTAAAAGAACGTTTGCTTTCTTCACAAAATTTGCATTAAAGAATTTTCAAAGACTTCCTGCACTAACCTAGGCCTGTCTCGCAGGAAGCTTTAAACTTTAATCTTCTTGTTTTCCAGTTACAGGTGCTATGACGTACCAATACTTTTACAATTTAGTAGGGTAATCCAGGATAGTTGCCCCAGGGGTATAGTTGCCTCTATTTTAATTAAACTAGTTTCGCAAATGAATTAAACGCTTCTCTAAAAGTAACCTATTCTCTCTTGACTTAAAGACTCCCAGGTTTTAGCTATCAGGAAACACAGACTCTACTATTACTAGACTATTTCCACTCCTTTACTGTACGCACTATGACTGCGTTTCCAAATTGTGCGTGTAGGATGTCCATCATGTAGTTTTTTCAAAGTCATCTTCATTCACACTTAGCATTTTCCTTGACTAATTTGTAATTCTTTTTTTATTTACAGTCTAACATCAGGTTAGCCATCCAGGGTGACAACTACTCTCAAGACATCAACGACTTCATCAGCAAAACGGTGCCAGCCACTCTTGAAGAATTCAGCGTGAGTATTTGTTGACATTTACAAGATTACTATAACATGCGGTTGGCCGCGTGGGCGGCTGACCGCGCGGCTGCCCGCTTTTCCAGTTTAATATGCAACCGCTCTTGCGTAGGAGCGTCAAGGCAAATCGATCGCGTTAACTCAAAAACTCAATCATTTATTTCAACTAGACCATTTACAAGAACTTTTGAATTGTCAAGGTCGGTCGGTCCAAAAAAGATGAAGCTATTTGCACGTTCCAAAGCGTAGATCTCTATGGAGAAAAACGTGCAAGAAACTCACGGACACTCTTAAATCACTTGATGTACTTAATAAAAAAATCATGATAACATTATCTTTGATTGCTTCTATAATAATATGTGAGGTCAATGCAAAGAACAAGAAATTAAAATAATCACTCAAATAAAACAATCACTCACGGAGATAGCAGACCACGAGGCTATTAGTTTGCTTCGGTCGAATATGACTTATGTGTGACCAAGTTGTCGCGTCTGCTTTGTGCTCTCAATGAAATGAAATGATTTATTTTCCAAATTATAGTTAATAATACAATAAAATAACAATAAAATAAATACTTAAATTTAGAAGCCACGAATCATGTTATTGGTGTTGTCCTCGGAAAATGCCTAGGCTTCACTTGCATGTATATAACATAATTGTGTGCAATAGAGTTATCAAACCAATGTCCAGACGTGGGAAATACTAATCTACTTGTACATTAGACGAAAAGTTAAAGAACGAATAAAAGTTTATTTGACAACCGTCAGTTCAGTATATCTACATAAACTAAAAAGTGTCAATCATAAAAAGTGTATTTTGTAATTAGGATACGGGAGATTGCTATTAAATGGCACAATTTCCTGTCATAATTGAAATTCTAGATCCTCTTGTTGAACCTGAAGTCCAAACACGAGGCCCATAGGTGCCTCAACGAGAGGGCACTGTCCACACTTTCCATACAATCCGTAGCAAGCGTTCACCGTTTACTCTCAAATAGAAAAATGTAAAATTATACGTACTCACCAGTTAAGAAAGATAAAAGGTCCTCTATGAAATATCCCTAGATACTGTGAAGTAGTAAAATATCTTTATTTTTTTCAGGACGAGCTCAATGAACTTATCGAAATTATTCTACTGGATGCCATCAACGAAAACATTGATCTATGAAATACTACGCGGACATGAAAACTTATTTATTAAAGTACTGAAAAACTTGATACAAATTTTTTCTTACCACTCCTTTAATAAGTATCCCTTTTGACATTTTTTTTAAAGACTCGCCCGATTTTCGTTATACATATATAATATGAAATTTAACGTACTTGGAAAAATTTCAGTGTACTACAGGCACACTTCTGTCTAAGGGTGCTTTTCCACTAAAGATATGCTAGGATTTTGATACTTGCCAATGACTGGTGAATACGGTAATGATCTTAAAAAATAAGTATTTTAATTTTGGCTGTAGCAATTTCGGAATCAGTATAAATCAAGGAAAAACGAAGATATTTACAATAGTAAAATACTGTGGCACAGCTATCAACGCCCAATTCAAAATATAATACATACATTCACATTGTTCCGGTGTAACCTAAAAAAAGTTAAGTTATTAATTAAATTAGGAATGAAAAAAGTAATGACAATGATACAAAAAATCTCAAAATCATAATGTACACTATGTGATTACTAAATAGTAAAAAAACACAATTATAGACCCCATCCCTATGGGGTGTGTATTTGTGTTTGTTTTAAGTACCATGCGCGGACATGCGCATGAATACACACAGGCACATCAGAGGTCATTTTCAATCCGAGGACTTTTTCGTACGTTCTAGGATTGACCTGACCAATTTATCGTATTCTACGTTAGATTTTGAGCGTTTCTATATATTTAACAAGGAAAACTTGATGTCGACCTCGGTGGACCTTGAAACCATCATCCAAGTAAACGAATTCCAGCTATTTCGATTTAAAATCCAAAGTTCGAAACCGATTTTGATAAAATTGATATGTGACCAATCTGCAAGTATATCCTTTCAGATTAAACAAGATTTTTTCAAATCGGTTCATAATTGTCGGAGTTATGAGGTAACAAACATAAAAAAAAATACAACCGAATTGAGAACCTCCTCTTTTTTGGGAAATCGGTTAAAAACAAAATTAGGAATGTAAAGAATGTGTCTGAATGTGCTTGTGTACGTGTTATGTGTGTGTTTAATAAATATTTCAATTTACTTTTGTATTGTTTGTGATATTTGGTTAGTTTATTTACTTACAATTAACCTTTTCTAACATATATACAGAACTACAAACAACTAGACTTACAAAAACGGCATTATGTACAAACGCGTTTAAAAACAACATAAATCATTAGGCATAACAAAAAATCACAGCACTGTTAATGGCAAAAGTTCCCAAAACATTTGCAGCATTGAATGGTAATGCTGATTTTTTGACCGAAGAAAAGCCCAGCCCTGTCAAATAGTTGTTTGCTGATGTTCCGAAAGACTCGATTGCGAGCTCGGACCCCATGGGTCTTGGAGCGTTCAACGCCAAAAGGCTTATATATTAAAACTCCCAACTATGTAGGTTGTTTTATTTGAGCTTTTTGAGGTTTTCTGCACTTGCAACAGCCGCCCTAGTGTAGCCCGCCATGCTAGTGCACCAAAGGCCTACCCACCTTCCAAGGCGTTATGGTCATCCCATCTGACCTTCTCCCATCGTCCCAAGCCAAGCCGTGGGGTTCTAAAACAGCTGGCACCCCGGCGGTGACAAGAGCCCGATGGATGATGTCATTAATGCTGCGTGCCGTGCTAGCCGACCAGCGCTCCTACTGCAGGACAGGCCATGGTGTCCGAGGTGGTCGACTGATTCACCGCATTGACACTGATGTGGAGCTCCGCCAGGAGCACCCAGACGCAGACACCTAGCGATCCGGAAAGTACTGTCACTCAACATAGTACCTATGTTGAATAACGGTAGTGCCTGTAGCCAAAGACCCCACTCCCATTCACCCACAGGCCCCACAGCCAGTACACTCCGCAGTATTGGTGGAGGTTATTCCGTATCAACCTACAGAGCGGCTCATCTCATTGTCTTTGGGAAAATAAATTATCGGGCAGGCCACTTTCCAGGCGTTTACAGCATTGGTCAAGCAAGGTACTTCACAGTTAACCAATAATTGAGTTAATATCCATTTGGTTAGCTTTTTAGTGCTGGTGAACGAATGGTTAGTGTGGCTTGCAGTCTGGGGGGCTACTCTCTAAGCCCGAACTCCGTAGTTTCGGGCTTAGTTGCGGGCGTATTCTGCTCCGTATTATCTAACCACTAAGAATTAATGACAACAAAATTCGAAATTTACTGTCAAATCGTGTTGTCATTCATTTTCAGTTCGGGTTCGGGACTAATCGTTAGTCCGTAGGTGATACGGAGTAGAATACGCTCGCAACTAAGCCCGAAACTACGGACATCGGGCTTAGAGAGTAGCCCCCCAGGCTCGGTCATCCAGAGCCATTTAAGATAGAATTCAGTGTGCATTGAATGATTTGATCAATTTTGTCCAAAAGGTGACTGCTTCCATAAAGGGGAAGAGTGGAGAAATAAAATTGCCCTAAACAGCAATATCTAATGAGGGTGAAAGCCGAATGTAAACTGATTTTACAAAATCTTTCCGAAATATCGTTAAAATGTTTAATTTTGTCGTCAATGCATGAAGAAAAACTGTCTTCCAATATTGGTGAACATAGGAGGTGCAAAGAACTCTTATCTAAAATTTTGAAATCTGAGGCTATTGTATTGAATTTCCGTAGAGTCATTGGTCTGTCGGTATTGTCACAAATAAAAATTTTACACTTGGAGTGGTTGAGGTCAAGGCCGATGGATTGGAACTGCTGTTCCAGGAAACCAAAATCTTTTAAAACGGTGTCTACATCTACTCCCAGTGTTCCGTTTGAATTTAGTTTTTGAATGATTGAATGGATTGCCACGCTGAAAATGACTGACCCCGATGGGGCATCCAACTGCAGATTCTAAAACGTTGACTTTGTTCAATAATTTTGTACTGTTTAATAAATACATAACATAGTTACCATTGTCGGAAACAAAACAAGCTAATCGTTTAAAGCTATAAAAGCAACAAACTGAGCTCATAAATGTTATTGGTAATTTTCAAAACGATCTCGTATTGAAAATCCCTAAGTGCCCTTTTGAGTCCTACTTAAAATCTCATACATTCAGCAGTCAGGCATCATAATATTAGTATGCCCTTATTTCACCCACTTGTGTAATAAGGACATCGTTTTAATGTCTCCTATTGGCGAATCAATTGACCATCTGTTTAAGATTATTTGCTGAACGATAAAATCTCATACCCAAGGATTATATCTACAAGATAACGTGTCTGTGGATTTTTAATAAAAATAAAGGAATAGAAAGAAGTGTTCTGTTTTCGTGGGATTAATTCGAACTTATAGCGGTATTGTAGATGTGAAAATCTGAATGTTTAATGTCAATCACGGCTCAGTGACCGAATGGAAGGTGATTGAATTTTGATCCTTGCGAAGATCAAAAACCCAGATAGAAAAAACTAGTTTTTTGTTTACTGAAATCACAGACTTTAAAAGGAAATTGTACCTACAGCGTATATCGCTGTCGGAGTCATTGGATGATTTCCCATCCCTAAAAAAAAAAAAAAGGCAGAGAGTTCCACTCCTTTGCTGAGCGCATTATAAAAGACGTTTGGAAACGCTTAGTGTGAATTCGTGGAATAGCAACAAGGTAGGGATGGTAAGTTGCAGTGCGTCTGGATGTCCGATGGTAGAAGGTGGAATGAGGTCGTGGAGTTCTTGGGCATACTCACCGAAGTACAATCTGTAGAAGACCGACAAGCAGGCAAACTTGCTGTGAAAGCTGTGAAGCTTGGCATCCACCAGTTTTTCGTCGCCGATGAGCCGCTGATTGATTGTGATTGTATTGCGAAAATCTGCACTTTTCAGAGTTGTCTTGAGATAATTTAAATTAGCGATGAAATGCCACTATCTAAATTTATATTTTGAAGCTACGTGAAATGATTTTTAATATTCAAATTTTTACTTTCACTAAAATTACTAAAATAAACATTTTTGGCGCAGCCCACACTCCTTTTTTAAAAATAATTATTTACTTTTATTTCATAACCTGAGATGTGCGATTTGCTCGTGAATGGAAAAACGTAAGAATTTCGGGAAGTCCTCTCTTAACGCTATACGGACGGAAGTTACATGCCAAATTTCAGTTTTTTTGCGGCCAGTAGTTTCGGCTGTGCGCAGTCGGTCGGTGTGTTGCTGTCGGTGCAGCCTTTTTTTTTTTTTAGGATGGGAAATCATCAAATGACTCCTCCCGCTCTAGGTAAAACAGGAGGGAGTGTCAGACTCCTACTGACTAAAACCCATCCGTGTTCCTTCTAATGCCCTTTGCGTTCCAGGGCTGCGGTGACTCTTTCGAACAAATTCCGCAACCCCGGCTGGAACTGTCGGTGCAGCCACGGTAAAGAATAGTGTAAAATAAAATAAAATAAAATAAATAAAAATAAAAATTGTTTAATGTCTCATTAGGATTACAAACATAGATGAAGCCCTGAACCCCACACTAGGATTCCCTGTGTTGTGGAGTTCAGTCTCTTTCAATCCATATTCAGATGGTGTAATAGTTACAAAGACAGTTGTTTTAGGTAACTAAATTATAATTAGGTACAACATTTCAGTAGTTTGGGTAGAGTGTGGTGTTGTGAATGTAGTGTAGGAAGTGTAGTGCGGCAGGTGTAGTGAGTGTAGTGTTGTAGGTGTGGGTGTGTGAGTGCATGTGAGAAGGGTAAGAGTGATTGCAAGTGTTAGTTTAATCGTATATCTATGCATTTATTGATATATCTTTGTTCTTTTATGACATTATTTTTAATAATAAAAATGTAAAAGAAAAATACACTCCTATTGCTATCATTTACAAAATCAATGTCAATGACGAAACAAATACTGCAATCTGTTATCATCCATTTTTCTTCAGATTAAATATGATTATCGTTTGAGTCAATAGTTGATTTAGTATTTATCTATCCACACGACATTCTCATTAGCAGTACAGTGGACTCCACGTGAAACACAGGTATGTTTGTGAATCATTTAATAACTATGATTATCAGGAACAATTATTTGAAAATACTTTGTAATTATAACGTTACATGTTATTGTCAGCATTGCTCTTTGTTTTATCGTTCGTAACCATATCCACCATTTCTATTATAAAACAAGCTCATAATAGGTTCACTGTCCGCAAATCAGACAAAGTAGTATTTAACAATCAGCGCAGACCACATGTTGTCTGTTTGACTGTGACCTGGTTATGGTAAAGTTGCCTACGTACCTACGGTTTTTCCTAATTTAATATCACCCTCCCCCATTTTTTCACTAATTTCAATAGGCACCATTTCATCCTTCACACAACCCATTCTGCTTTTATTAAAATTTGGTCTTCATTTACAATAGGCTAATTTCCACTATTAATATATTGCAAATCTATTTAGTCTGTCAGCTAGAGTATTGAAAAATAATGCACACCTATTATTTGTTTTTGTAAATTTGTAATGAATAATGATAAAGATAAAACGCATCAAAACTCGGGAGAGGGGGCTGGTGACGTCAGAAGCACTTAAAGTTATACCGCGGCGATCTTAGTATTGAGAAATTTAAAGAGTCAGAAGATCTACAGTTTGGATTTGTTCACATTAATAAAAATTCTGATATCATTTCAGGCCATAAAATGCAGTTACCTTTAGTATTGCTTTCAATCCTCGGCATAGCAGCCGCTACTCCGGTGGACCTCATGAAAATCAATGAAGCTTTGTTTGAGCGAGGTAAGTTTATTACTCCTACTTCTTCTTCTTCTTAAGATCGACCCGTGCGGCTATTTTTATGTAGCCATGAACTCCTCTCTGCAAACAAAATGGAATAATTATTGAAAATGTATGAAACAGCTGATATTTTTTCGAGTTCTCAGAATTAGTCTCAAAGTTATTTCACTACCTAAGGGGTTGTTGTGATAACCCCGAATACATATATGTATTTAGAATTATTTCGTCAGTAATAAAGAAGACGACTCAAGGCAGAGGTAGCTGCGATAAACTAAAACAATATTAACGTAATATATAGATTAGCTGAGAATTATACACGATACACTAACAGTAAACCAGTTAGCAATACAGGGAAATTGAAAAAATACTATACTATAATATTAAAAAAATATCAGCTGTTTCATACAAAATGCAGTATTTAGCCAATGAAAATGTATGAAACAGCTGATATTTTTTTCGAGATTTCGGAGTTTTACCAAAACAAAAGTTGCTTATAATCATGTGTACTTTCACTGCCTAAGAGGTTTCTGGAGTTTTACAAATAACCCTGTATAATTAAACTAATTACAGATGTATTGCTAAAGAGCAGCGCTCTCGAGAATGTGATTCTTGGTCTACTGGAAGACTTAAGGAAGACAATGCTGACCGGCTCTGACGATGTGCCAATCCTGGATCCGTTTGAATTGGACGAATTGCATCTGAATCAAGAAATTTTGACTATACCTGGGTAAGATATTAATAATGGTAACATGTACAATAGTGAGTTTTGTTAACTAATTTGTGGTAATTGATTTTCATTTGCGAATCTAGTTTTCGCTTTATTGGTCCAGGATCTACAGAACAATAATTTGCTAATTTCAGAATTTATAGAATTTATTTCTTCAAATCAATAGTGATGTATATAGTAATAGGGAATATGCATGAAAAAAGTATTTATGATCTGAACAGTTTATCTTAAGTATTCGAAAATATAATACTAACTGTGAAATTAGAATCTAAATTGCTCGAAAAACGAACGAGATACAATTATTTTAAACAAATAATCTGTCCCTCTCGCGAAAACGCTGTTTTCTATGGCAGTTTTATAGTCATCGTGTAATTTGACGTCACATTACGTATCGGACTTCTCTTTCTAACTGTAGTCTTTGAAGCTTTATAACTTAATAAATGATGAAGGTATTTAAAAAATAATTGCATGATTGTTTACTAGAGCTAATAAGTATTTTATTTTGCAAATAAAAAAATTACATGCATATTCCCTATGTCCCTATGACGCAATCTAGCGGATAACTTGTATGTTGTAAACTCAACGCAATCGCTGTCTGTCATATCCAAAAACGTATCTCCATTGACTATGTTCTAAAATCAATCAGTAGACAGTAACTATTTTCTCAATGTCTCCCGGCAAATATTACATTTCTGAATACAAACGAGCTTCCTTCAATTTAAAAAAAATAATTAAAACAAGTAAAAAGAGCATCAACAACTCTATTTACTTCAAAGTTGATTGAGAGCGCCCGGTCTGCACTAAGTCAACACAGAAATCCGACGACTGACAAAACACGAAGTTTGCCAAGAGGCATTAAGAAAATATTGTACTAAAACTTTTCCATAACTGGTGGCTGACTGAGTGACTGACTGACAACACACAGCCGAAACGGTCGTAGATAGCGTTGAGTTAAGCTCGCCTTTGTACATGAACTTTCCATCAGTGTATATTATTAAGCTGTTTTGGTGTACAATAAAGAATTAAAAGAGTGTCCTTGGAGTTTCTTGCACGTTCTTCTCCACAGGATCTACTCTTTGGAACGTGCAACTGTCGCGCTGGAGGCGGGGTCGGTGGGTGTGTTATGTTGGAGAACAACCTGCTGCTCTTGTCATTAGCGCGGCAGGATTAGCTTCATCTATTTGACTGACAGACCTTGACTATTCAAAAGTGCCTGTAACTGGTCTATTTGAAATAAAGGATTTTGTATTTAAGAATTGCCAGGCATCCGGATAAAGCCGGACACAGTCAGGCTTTTTGGTTATGAGTCCGGCCAAGTTAGACGTTGTCCGGCCAGTTCGGCTTTTGTTAGGCTTTTTGAGCAATTTTACTTTGTCATTGTGTGGATTTTCGCTCCACTTACCTCACCCTGTATTACTAGCTACTTACTACTACTAAAAGAAAGTAAGAAAAATGTTTATTTGGGACTCGCACCAAAACAGACAGAAGCAGAATACATTAAAACTAACGATACGTATAATTATTAGTTAAATTTACAATTGTAACATTCAATTGAGAGTACTATCGCTATAAAAATTAATATAATTATTAACGTATATTGAATAATCAATAATATAGAAGACCGATTCATTAAATTTGATTGTGGTTTCACTAGAATTAAAGGTAAATTTTATGAAAAGAGCGTTGTTTCAGTTTAAAAAAAAAATTGATGTGTTTTGCTATGACTAAAAAATTAAGAGTGGTCCGGTGGAGTCCGGCTTTTTTACCCAAATGTCCGGCTAAACTGCCTGGTCTGTCCGGCTTTTCGGTTTAAAGACCAGGCAACTCTAGTCGTAGAAAGCAGTACTTTGGCATGTAGGTAGGTTCCTTGGGAAGTGTAGCACTTAGAGAGGAGTTTCCGAAATTCCAACGGGAACCAAAAATCAGGTAAATGCTAGTGTACTTATACCGCGCGTATCTGACATCGACGCACAAACGATTTCCATGGTTCCAGGGCATGATTCTGGACACCCCAGTGTTGGAATTTTTCGTCGGTTCTTTTCTCATCTTTTAATTTTTTTCAAGAGTACCACAAATAGGTATCAGCTCAGCTGAGCTGATATCTATTTGTGGTCTTATTCAGATTGCGCTTTTTAGTGAAAGTAGTTAATTAATTATTTTTTTATTAAAAATCTCATTGGGTTAGGTCAGAATAACGATTATGAGCAGTCTAAAGTAAAAAAAAATTTGGAAAAAATGAGAAAAAAGCCGACGAAAAATTCTAAGTCTAGGGTGTCCAGAATCATGCCCTGGACCCATGGAAATCGTTTGTGCGTCGATGTCAGATACACGCGGTATAACAGTGATCACATTTTCTTCCAGTTCTCACGTGGACATCAAAGACCTGAGGGTCTCAAAGCTGAGCTCCTTTGTGGTCGACAAACTGACAATCAACACTGCTTCCATTATTCCTATGAGGTACCGACTTGAGTTCGACATCCACGTTCCTGTCCTGGAGGTTCTAGCTGGTTAGTATTTTATGAAGTCACTGTTGTATGAGGAAATGAATGAATGAAATTTTGGGGGCCGAGTCACCCGCGTCCGTAGGAGAATACCCTTCAGCGAATCCCTACACGTGGTCCCCGGGTGGTGCTAAACAGGTGACACTAACCGCCTCCGTGGTCTAGTGGTTAAACCACCTGATTCAGACCCAGAGGTCCCGGGTTCAATTCCCAGCGGGGGCAAATTTTTTGCTCGGTTTGGTTGGTGGTAGGACTTGTTCTAAGTCCGCCTGGCAAGCTACCACCATCATGTCTAAGTCTGTCGCCATAACAACAATGTTAACAGCATTGTTGTGTTCCGGCAGTTAGAGGTATGATAGCCAGTTCCTCTGTGTAAGAGGATTCCGGGTGAAACTCGCTTCCATCTTCGGCCTAATCATCACTTTCCATCAGGTGAGATTTGGGCCAAGAGTTTCCCCGTTTTGCATAAAAAAAAGGAATAAAGAGAAATAGGTAGTTTGCAAAGGAAATAAAAGGGCTAATAAAAAGTGAGACGAAGATAAAAGATTATTTTGAGGATTACCTTCAAGGTTTAATGGACCCAACTAGCTTGTTGGACATACAAGCCATTTTTAAGAATGATAGCTCGATTGAATTTCATCTGAAGTGACGGAAAAATAACTTTCAGTACTTACAATTATTAGCAACATTTATTATGAGGTCAATAAATTAGGAAATTTCACATAAATCATCAAATGACGGAGATGAAGTAATCAACAGTTTTTTTTATAGGTATATTTCAGGTTAGCGTTCAACATGAAATTTTCCTCTAGAAGCAAAAACTGTAATTTAATTCTATTTTCAGCTAAATACGACCTCATGCTTTCTGCGGCGGGTACCAATATATTCGGAAACGGGGATGCTAAGTAAGTCCCGTTGCTGTAATCTCCACATAAAATAAGTTTAATCACAAAATCACAACCTAGGGCGCGTGTATCCAAATGGTTAGTCTGGCAGATGCCAGGGATGCGGAATTTGTTCGAAAGAGTCACCACAACCCTGGAACGCAAAAGGCATCAGGAGGAATACGGATGGGTTTTAGTCTGTAAGAGTCTGAGACTCACTTCTACTTCGCCCGGAGCGGGGGGAGTAATTTAATGATTTACCATCCTTAAAAAAAGGGCGCAAAAACATCGAAAAATATATTTTGCAGCTATTTAATACTTCAATATGACTTTTAGAAGCCTATTTGATTAATAACTGTTCGAGTAACTTTTGTATTATTTTCCAGGATCGACTTGATCGAGCCAAGAGTGAAGGGTACTTTAGTAGTGGGCCCCAGGGTCACCATCGGATCAGGGTTGTTCCTACAGATCACGAGCAGCCACGTTCAATTATCTCTTAAAGGTTTTGAGGTAACAACTACTTGAATTAATTTTGGATCTATGTTGAGTGCTAGTCTACAATCACTTGGTGGATTTTTATTGATTTATTGATTGAAATATAATTTCTGCAATAACGTTTAACCAAAAATCGCATGATTTAGACCCAATGCAGCATCGTAATTTGATTTGGTTTTGTCCTTTTATACCGACTTCCAAAATTCGTTTTTTTTTAATGTATGGTGCTTACATCGATTACTCTGAGGTGTCTTTAGTTCGAGCCGCATACTTGCCCTTTGGTCCCGTAAAATTTTGATTCAGTTTGAGTCAGTAGGTAGTTTTTATTTTATGAACATTTTTGATCATTTCAATTTTTGCGTAGACAAAGACGTCGTCCTATTATCACCAATTCAAAGTAAAAAATAAAAATCTTTTTTACAAAAAAATATAACCGACTTCCAAACAAAACACTACAAAGTATATAAAATAACCTTAATTTTGGAAGTCGGTGTTAAAAACAAAGATACAAAACCAAAAACATAGACTTCCGAAAGAATACGTACTTTGGCGTATACGATGATGAACCGGAGTTATATTTAATTTGTAACTCTATGAAGTGCGCCACCAATCAATTACCTAAAGTCATATTTTGTAATTTTAATACCGGATGTTAAGAATTAAAAAACAGATTAAACTATACTTTCGGAACAGTTGATTGGTCGTCAGTTTCTGTCAGTTCACAATTTATCGAGTTTTAATTCCTCATGATATTTATAATCTTACGGGGTTTGCACCCATCCGGTAAGAAGTTGGAGAGGATTCTTTAAGACAGAGCACCAGCTGAATATTAATACTTCTTTTTAATTTTTTTTTTTGTCACTTACAGTCTCAAATCAATGGCCTGATGAATGATCCTGGTATGTCAGACTTCATCAACACTTTCTTGAAACATTTGGTGCCAGAGTTATTAGAAATTCATGAGGTAAGTTATGTTATTTTTTTAATTATATAACTTTTTAATTCGTGTACTTGATGAGGTGTCGTGTCGAAAAAACTGGCCGGCAGGCTTTAGGAGAGGGGGTGAGGGGGAGGGGAAGGCCTTTACCCAACAGTAGAACAAAATTGGTTAGATATATAAACTATTTTTGTACAGTGATTTTTTGTAACGCCGCGCGCCATTTGGGATCCTATGTCCAATGACTAGGGGCCTATTCAGTGAAACTGACTGTTGACAAGTGACAAACGACAACCTGTGGACCAATTCTACAAATTTTCACATTCGCATCGTATTAGCATCTCATTCGCCTTTTTGACAGTTTGCGATAGACATGCGAATGCAAAAACTGTTTAAAAATTAGTGGAATTGGCCCAGTGATTATTCTACAATTTTATTGATTTATTTCATACAAGCTGACCCGCGCAACTTCGTTTGCGTCACATTTTCTATTAATGCTCCGCTCCTATTTGTCTTAGCGTGATGATATATAGCCTATAACCTTCCTCGATAAATGGGCTATCTAACACTGAAAGAATTTTTCAAATCGGACCAGTAGTTCCTGAGATTACCTCCTACATACAAACTTACAAACATACAAACTTATAAACTTACAAACAAATTTTACCTCTTTATAATATTAGTATAGACTTACATTCTTTGCTTTGCGAAATTTTGACTGACAGTTTTTGACAAATTTGTCGCAATGTAAGTTATATTAAGTTGATTGATGGCCCGGCAAGTCCATTGCATGTAAGATGCGCAGATAGCAATGCATGGAAAGGCGTGTCTAATAGTTTTTATCATTTTTTTATGAGATCATGATGTTGTTGAATTTGTAGTATTTTTTTCCACTTAAGATATTGTTTTCTTCGACCCACAGCGTTCATTAAGACATGCAAAATTATGTTTTTTTTTTCTCATTTCAGGACGAGGTAACAACATATTTGAGTGACACCGTACAGCAGGTTGGAAACGAGATTCTTCGTGATCTGAACTTGGCCGGAATCCTCGGATAACCAAATCATCGACAACTGTGGAAAAAAAGCTCTTTTTTAAGTTTTTGAGTATTAAAAATTCATAAAAAAATATGTTCTTTTAACGAAAAACCTAATCAATCTTTTACCTCGACCAGAGGATAGGCATTGCCATTCAACATGGCAATGCCGCCAGTCTTTTGGGCTCACTTCCAGTCGATACAGATGCGGATTTTTTTAACATAAAAACGACATCTATGTAAAACAAATGAGGAACAAGTAACTGCTGCTGAAAACTACACAATGCGCGACATCTATGGATAAAACAGTGAAACTTTAGCGTGGCGCTCTCATTTGTTTTGCAAAATGTGTTCGCAAATCTAACTAGATGGCGACACCCAGGTTTGACATCAGTGAGATAAAATGATCGAATGGAAACCTGTTAACCTGCCCTTAATAGATTGATCATTTTAATGTCGAAATACCAACATATAAGGGATTGATCGCATTACACTTCTACAGCGTCTGACAATCTCTTACGTTTTTGACGTTTTAACGATCACGTTCGCCACGCAACCGATGACAGAATGTCATTTGTCTAGAGCCTTTTATGCTTTATTTACTTTGACGTGCCAATACTATCATGATTCCGCTGTGAGAAGAAACAGAGCTATATAGATAGAATTTTTAGTGTGTGTTGATGTCCAAACCCGAAACTATGAGAAATTACGAATACTGGGGGGCTACTCTGTAAGCCCGAAGTCCGTAGTTTCGGGCTTAGTTACGGGCGTATGCTACACCGTATCACGTAACCACTAAGAATTAATGACAACACGATTTGACAGTTACTATTAAATCGTGTTGTCGTTCATTATTAGTTCGAGTGTGGGACTAATCGTAAATTCGTAGGTAATACAGAATAGAATACCTACGCCCGCAACTAAGTCCGAAACTACGGACGTCGGGCTTAGAGAGTAGCCCCCCAGGTACAATTCCGGCTCTTTTCGGGTGCGTGTACCCATAAATGTTCTATACCTAGTACTTAATTCATACAAAGCAGTGGGTAACTGACGCACGTCATTGTCGCCGGTCGCCGTCGCGCTTCGCGGTCGCCAGGATAGGAATGTACCTTTACACTGAAAGGAGTCTTTACCCTGATTTCGACGAAAACTAATACTGCGATGCACTTTAGAGATTCACCTTGTAGAGGGCCAATAGCACGATTCCTTATTCACAACGTATTCAAAGTGGCAATGACGCGTCATTGTAGCGGGTGGAGCTTATAAAATCTATTCTGACATGGCTAACCCGAACCATGATCAAGTGTCGTGATTAAAGATTAACTTGAACTTGAAGCTCAAATTGCTAACGAAAGTTTTAAAAACCTTAATTTGATCCGATACATTTGTACATATCTAGAGCGCGTAACATGTGCGTTAAGCCGTTAACAGATTTCAAGTAATAACACTCGTTAGCTGAGCGCTTTTATAAAACAATATACCTATCACTATTTTTGAAAAATGTATTCCTACCAGCCTAAGTTCGAACCTTTACACGATTTGCTAATCCTGGCCTGATACCCCTGGAGTACGACTGTCATTCGGTAATACGAAATAACGCGAACGATTTTCGCGCTCAGTACTATAAAACCGCTGTTAAACCAACATAAAACGAACACAATATTAGGATTTTGATACATTACATCGTAAAGTGCAAAATTAACGGGTGTCAGGGTTCATAGCTACAGTAAAATTTTCATTATGGACTCAGTTATGGGGAGAGAGTCAAGGGCAACAGATGCCTTTTGTTGGAATTTAGTTCTAATTATTTGTTTGTTCATAATATTTAATCGCACGAACAAGTTATCGTCGCGACCACAGCTATAGAAAATCGGTAAGCGTTTTCTGTCTGCGTGACAATGCAGACAATGTATTAAGCAACGTCAGATGCACAGTGTTCGCCTCGGGTGAGAGACTTATTTACGAACTATTGGCCCCTAACTCCGTCTCGGGACATCGGTTACTTTCACCCCTAGATAACAAACATGACCTCAAATTCAAAAGGAGATGTTTCTAAATGGGCTAGGTCTATTTACACAACCTCAAAAAAAAAAACCCAGAATTTGGGAAAAATACAGATTCATTTGAATGTTTACTGTTGTGGTAGTTATTTGATGTTAATAAATTAGTTTTATAGATTTTCAATATGGCGTTGCACCGATTTAAACCATCAGTCATAAAAAGATAACTGTCAACTGTCACAAAAATGGCACTTCAGTCGCTTTCGTCTCGATATCGGGAAATAAACATGTCAGAAATAAGTGTCAAATGTCATTAATCAATCAAAATGACAGCTTATCGCCATTACGGGGTTTTGTTGAGTGTTGCAATTGTAATTTCTTTTGTTTACCAGCCAACAATGCTATTTAAAGAAATTGGACAGATGAGAACTATTTTAAATGTATTCCTCTAATTTTTAGCATAGTGTACAAGGAACTGGCCCAGGCTCCATACATTTTTGAATCTCTGTATTAAAGTTGGGTCACATTACGGGATCAGTCCAATAGATGTGGACTGAAATTGGCGTTGATAGAGAGATAGATACACGAGTACGACCGCGACGTACAGAACCGTAAGAAAAAGAAAAAATTTTGATGACAGACAGAGAACGGGCAGACAGACAGCGAAGTCTTAGTAATAGGATCCCGTTTTTACCCTATGGGTATGGAACCCTAAAAAGTACAGCTATATATCCTTGTTAGCTGGATAATAGTGTGAGTTGGTGTTTATATGAACGAAGTTCAAAATTCCATTCTTATTTCAACCAGTTCACAACTGTAGTCACAGCGCATTGCGCTAATGCCCCTTCGCCAAACAGTTCCCATTCGACCAACTAGTTTGCAACTTAGACTTACTTCGGTAAGCTAGTAGTGTTGGCTTAATTGAATCTCCGCTAATTCTACTTTACATTAACCACTGTGTGAATAAACTTCTTGAAAGTCGAGTCGAGGTGGCGGAGGTAGTTTTCAATGCCACTTGGTAATTCTATTCGTCAATGCGCAGTCCTTCGGGAAAATTTTATAGTTTTGCTATGTAAGTGGTGGAGGAAAATTGTTTTCCTTGAATTATGTGTCCTTTTAAACTCTTGCAATTTCTCTTTCATTATTTACTTTAATATTCTCTATATATATTTTAAACCTTCAATACTTTATGCACAAAAGTGTACCTACTCGATAGCTTAATTTTCTAGGCATTCTCATATAGTAGGTGCCTCGAAATTAATGTTATAGGTGAACTTAATGCCAATAAGCATTACATAACAGTCATTTTGAGATAAAAGAATAACATAGTGATAGGTGTAAAATTGTATCAAAACTAGCACTTCGCCCGCGACTTCGTTCGAGCGGGTTTAGTATTGTATTATATGTCACCATACGGCGGGATGCCTGTTGCTAGAGGGAGATAAATATACATTTTCAGTTACGTCACAGGATAAGTAATAGTCAAATTGACATCAAAACAAACGTAGTGTCGCGCGACAGGTTGGTGCGTAACTAAGCGCGATGTGGCCAATTGGCTTCATTTATGAATGTGTATTCCGTCCACTAGCGCCGCCAATCGTTTTTGATTAATTGTGGTAAATTTAAGACACGTAGATAAAAAACCGCTCTGTAGTGCACTGAAGAAATGTATCTATTATTTTTTGACAGCTATTTTTAATACATAACTCATGGCTAAATAGCCAAAACGGCAATTATTGCTAAAAGTGGCCACTTTTAGCAAAAATATCGACTTTGGCAACTATTTATGTTCTAAAGTACAAAACATAACTCTCAAAACATAATAAATACATTTCTTCAGTGCACTACAGAGCGGTTTTTTATCTACGTGTCTTAAATTTACCACAAATAATAAAAAAACGATTGGCGGCGCTAGTGGACGGAATACACGCTCTTCATGTTGTCATTTTATAGTGCGGACAACGTCTCTATAGTTTTATATATCATTTTATATTCTCAAATCAAAACTCGTTGACAGCAGCAAAATGTCTAACAAAAATATAAAACTTTGTCATGAAATAGCGTCCATTTTGGAGCCATAAGGTCATTTAAGAAACAAAAGACATTGCTCTATTTCTCCCTCGGCGCAAAACTTAGCAACGCTTTGTCAACGCTGAAATGGAAAAATTCTATTTTAGCGTCCAATCTTTTGAATTCATTTCTTTGAAAAATTTTCCAAAGTGGTTCTCGGGGTTTGAAACTACTTCCCGCTTGTTCCGGATACTGCGTTCATTGTGTTCTAGGGCTGACTAATTGTATAACTGGAAGTAAAAAAAAAAAAAAAACTAAAATGTGTTTTATGTAAATTAAAGCCTTGTGTTCATTACACGGCGGATTTTCATTTAAATGTCAGCCTTTGAGGGGAGTGAGAAACTAATTTTAAACAACTGTCAATAAAGGACCAACATTAAAATCGTGAAATAATAACGTTCAGT
The DNA here is from genome assembly GCA_963859965.1 of Ceramica pisi. Lineage (NCBI taxonomy): Eukaryota > Metazoa > Arthropoda > Insecta > Lepidoptera > Noctuidae > Ceramica > Ceramica pisi. The sequence continues at coordinate 6,891,574 of OY982530.1, forward strand.
ACAATTTGTTGCTAATGCACAAAAGTCACCTGTATAATTTTGCAAAATTGCGTAATGAAGACTCACCTTTTGACCTTTTGTGGTAGAATTCTACTATGAATTGTACTACGGGAAGCTCAGGAGGTCTAAAATACCACTTTACCAAAATCAGAAAGCACATCACGCTTCCCGTCACTGTTAAAGTTTCCCAATCAACCTTGAACCTAATGCGTTAGCGATAAAGATGAAAATAAAATTTGACAAATTGTTGTGTGGTAAATATTATGATTCTAATATGATTCTGCTAAAGTGGCCTTTTTAGACCTGCAGATGTAGTGACTTACTTTTTGTCAAGTAACAGTCACCCACGGTTTTCTGACATCCAGTCCTGTAACCGAAGATAAGTGGTAGGTTTACTTTGAGCTAGCCTAAGTGCAGTACAAAGTTTTAAGAGAATGTGAGGACAGCCTACAGCCCTTAATTTCGATTTTGTTACTACTGATTCGGTCTTAGAATAGTTGATCGCTGTGTTTAACGCAAGACATATTATCATGTTCTTTATCTAAAAGTAGTTAGTTTATGACAGGTTATACATACGTGTTCATATAATGTTGTTTTTTTATATTTCTTTTTTTAGACTATGTAGGTCAATCTTTTTTTTTAACTTATTCATTAATCTACAAACGTCAACACTTGCTTGAGTGTGTATTTTGTTTCATAATATCATAGTGTGCTAGCTAACGATAGTGATAAATAATATTTATTTTTTATTTTGGGTCATGTATTAATTACTTTGCATATTACTTATTGTATGAATTCTATTTCCTAAAACGTAACAAACAGATGAGTTGCTGTGGAGTTTGTTGGCAACTTCTTCTCCACATCTAAAACACTAGGAAGTGGTGACGGGCGGGCGTTTCGGGGGACTGTCTTTTGTAAAACCTGACGTTTAAAAAGTGCTGGCTCTCAGCCTAATTTGAATAAATTAATTTTACCATTCCTGCCAACCCTGCGATATGATATTGGATGAAACTGCAAGCCAGTCTTCGGGGACAGATAATTCGCTGGAACCGAGTCGACTTGTAATGTTTTCAGAGCCATAACTTATTCATGTTTTTTTGATAATCCAATGTTAATTTAATTAATTTATCATACTGGTATTCATGGGAATTTTCTTACTTTCTTTTTACCCAGACCTTATTGGTAATATTTTTCATAAGGGATAGATGCGTAGTACTTGCAATTAGCGTGCTTGTATGACCAGAGGCTCAAAGAAAAAGTCCCATTTTAATAGCGAATGCGACTGTCAATCTATATATTATGAGTCCCTATTTTCCTTGGTCATCGCATCACGCGTGAACGGCTGGAATGATTTCGCTCATTCTGGTTTTGCTGCGTTTGTTATTGTCAGGAGAAGGTTCTTATGAAAAAAAAAAAAAGAAAGCTGCAGGGTAGCCAGTTGACGGGAGCGAAGCCGCAGGGGACAGCTAGTCTATACTAATATTATAAAGTGGTAACATTTGTTTGTAAGTTTGTATGTAGGGGGTAATCTCAGGAACTACTGGTACGATTTGAAAAATTATTTCAGTATTACATAGTCCATGTATCGAGGAAGGATACATATCATCACGCTAAGACTAAAAGGAGCCGAGCATTCATGGAAAATGTGACGCAGACGAAGTTACGTGGGTCAGCTAGTATGTTATAATATATATAAGGGATGGAGCACGTGACATTTGGATAGATTTTGTCCAGCTTCTTTTTGAACGATATGGCCATTACATTTGCCATGGTGTTAGCAGAGCTTCGGAAAGTGTTTCTACCGACACACGGTCGACGTTTCAAATCCTCCCAACGGAAATACCTTATGCGAGCCTGGTGGGGGTATATGTATAGATACGGAACGGGGTTTAAAGTCCCACAAACCTCTATAGAAAAAGGTGGATCCTCCGACAAGACGGTTGTTACTTCAGGTGGGCAACTGTCCGAAAGTTCACATTCGGACACATCATAGTCTGGCCTTTTCCCAACTATATAGTGGTCGGCTTCCAGTCAAACCGAATTCAGCTGAATACGGAGAGCGGCTGCATATCAGACCTCCACAACCCATTAACTGGGTAACACAGTACTCCTTAGCAAGACTGGTGTCAGATTTTTTGGCTTCTGACTATCCGTAACGACTGCCGAAGATCTCAAAATGACAGCGGGGACCAACAGCTTAAAGTGCTTTCCGAGGCACAGAGGAAACTCGGTATGCTAAGATGGTCACCCATCCTCAGACCAACCTCGGCAAGCGTTGCTTAACCAACCTGTGCGGCTGTTATTATTTAGCCACGAGCTCCTCGAGTTCACATTCGGACATGTTCAAACCACATGGAAAGCCTGCATCATGTTACCAGAGTACCGCAGGATTTCATTAGTATGTATTAGTTTTGGAGTAGTTCGCTGGCAGCATTGTGTGTGTAAACAAAGCAAGATGAGTAGTTATAATTATGTATGGATCGTAGCGGAGAAGTATATGTAAAATGCCACTGTTCTGTAAATTCTGCCTAACCCAGTGAAATAGGGTGTGAATTTGTGTATGTAATTTTATTTTCATATATAATTTAACTTGAAACATACACTTTATTATGAAGAGTTGCTAATTGTGTACAAAGTCATATTTTAATACAAAATAAGACGGTAATATATATAAGACGCCTACAACGGTCGACCGCCGACTACCCAAGATACGAGCATGTCTTAGTTTGGGAGTCATTGTCTTAAAATATAATGCTCCTGTACATTAACTAAGATGGACGAAAAATTTGTTTCTGGAAACGTGTACTTTTGAAGAATCAAATTATTTATTCTAATTATTATACCATATTTTGCTCTTTTAGATATTTTCAATGCAGTCATATTTTAATCTTGAAACAAAGTTCCAAACTGCTTTTAGTCGCAACTCGCAACTAACCAGTAAATAACCCAACTAAAGCTGCATTATACAAACGTGTAGTTTTCAAAATGCACAATTAGAGTACTTTGTACGCTCATAATATTTTAATACATGCATTAGCAAGCCAACTGTATAATTTGCAAGCGTTGGGAGCAGGGCTAATGGCGAGCGTACACGGAATGCGTCTGTGTTGCTGCAATTTTGTGGCAACACTTTAATTTACACTGAAACGTACAACTGCATGTCTGCAGGACCAATTTGGCTTTGGTAGGCTTTATTTAGGCAGCTTTTGAGTTCAAGTGAGCGTCTGGCGACAGTTAACTATAATCTCATAGATGATGTGCTCACGTGCTCACAATATGCGAGGATCTTCGAAAAGAAGATTATATGTAATAATGTAACCAATCTTTTATTCGAAGATGTTTGTGAGCTCGAGTGATCCTATAAGGGTTCCGTTTTATGTTCGGAACCCTAAAAATTAATGGGAACTGAAAAGTAGAAAGAAGAAACAAAGCCCCTACAAGACGCGTGTTTTTATTTGGTTTATGGTACAGAACCCATCGTGTGGGAGTTCGACTCGCATCTGGCCCGTTTTTGTATGTTGTATTCCTATTCTGTGGTGGGGGCCCAACAATAGACGTTTTACGGCTGCAATAATTATGATGACCCAGGTAATATACCGACTGAACAAAAACATAAATGTGGATGGATGGAGAGGGAGAGGAAGGCCAAAGAAAAGATGGGTGGATTGTGTGAGGAGCGATATGAAAGAAAAGGGAGTTAGTGAAAGATTGACGGCTGATAGGGCAGAGTGGAAGGAAAAAACGTGTTGCGTCGATCCCAAGTAACTTGGGATGAGGGCAGGTAGAAGAAGGAGGTAAATATACCGACTAAACATTCCCACTTCTATTTCTACTAATTTTCACATTCGCATCGCATTCGCATCCCAATCGCAATCTGTCAAAAATGTATGAAAATGAAGGATTTTTTGATAGTTTGCGATTGACATGCGAATGTGAAAATTGTTTAAAAATTAGTAGAGCTGGCCCTCAGATGTCCTGCAGCTGTGCCCAGTGTGTGCACGCCTTTAATCTTTTAGCCCGAGGCTCGTTCTGATAGCCAGGACAATTGAATTGCTAATGTTTAGCTTTGTGTTTGAACAGCGAAATTATTTTAATGTTTAGTGTAGACATCGTATCGTGGTCGCAATGAACATAATTTGTTGAACCTGTAACGGTATTCTGTAAGCCAACTTTTTATGATTACCTCTTTTTTAACACTGTTTCATTTGATTGTGAGCGGTGGTTGACGGTTGAGCACGTTAGCCTAGAAGTGACATAGAGGGGATCTATACTATAGGGACTTCCAATATTATTTGCGTCCGCGCATCACATATGCGCGTCATTGACGACAGCGGGGACTGTGCAGGGTCGGGCTGCCACTCAGTTCACAGACGCGCTCCGCTACGGACATTTCCTTGTTATTATAAACCAATGTCAATTATAGTAATACACCTATTTTATTACAGTCCACTCTTTTAATTATAATTATACAAGGTTATTTGGAAAACACCGATAACCTCTCAAGACTATGTTACTAACCTCATATTTGTTCTATGACTTTTAAAAATTCATCATAATTATATTTTAGTTCATCATGTATTCATTAAAAAAAAAAAAAACATTTAAATTGAGCGCTCTAAATGTACCTACCGAAGTCTATGCGAAGCAAAAGAAAAAGAAAGAGCTTTTTTAATACAAAAAAAAAAAAACATTTTAAATTGAACGCTCTAAATGTACCGAAGTCTATGCGAAGCAAAAGAAAAAGAAAGAGCTTTCTTTTGCTTCACATAGACTTCGTAACATTTTTGATTGTTCGGTTGAACGCGCTAATCTTAGAATCTACTGGTTAGAATTGAATTATTATTTTAGTGTTGGATAGCCTATTTATCGAGAAAGGCTTAGGTTATATCATATCACGCTACGACTAATAGGAGCGGAGCATTCATGAAAAATGTGACGCAGACCAAGTGGCTCGAATCAGCTGGTATTAGGATATTCAGCTTGAAATTTGCCCACAGCTGGGACTGTCTGATGTGATGTGATGTCTCTCTGAGCTCCAAAATCCGGTAATAGGGAATATGCATGAAAAAAGTATTTATGATCTGAACAGTTTATCTAAAAGTATTGGAAAATATAATACTAACTGTGAAATTAGAATCTAAATTGTTCGAAAAACGAACGAGATACAATTATTTTAAACAAATATATCTGTCCCTCTCGCGAAAACGCTGTTTTCTATGGCAGCTGTATAGTCGTCGTGTAATTTGACGTCACATTACGTATCGGACTTCTCTTTCTAACTGTAGTCTTTGAAGCTTTATAACTTCATAAATGATGAAGGCATTTAAAAAATAATTTCATGATTGTTTACTAGAGCTAGTAAATATTATATTTTGCAAATAAAAAAATCGCATGCATATTCCCTATTGTAAAACGATGCCCCTTGGCAGGACTGGTGTCAGATTTTCTGGCTCCGGAAAGTCCATCAAATTTTGTGTCTGAAAGAGCTACACTCATTTGCTGAGTGGTGTTTTTTTACCTTGGAAAATGCATGTTTCTGTAGCATCAGGTGTGAAGCCAGAGGAAAAAGTTAGTTTAGTCATATTTCACTGCCATAGAACTTTAGCACTTAAGAGGGCACTGCTTTGCATTCAACTTGATGCAGAGTACACCAGTACATATTATGACTAGCTAAACTTTATGGAATCATTGTACTCTTAATAGAGTACAATGATTCCATAAAGTTTAAATGTTGCTCTGAAGGTGGATGAACTTAACACAGCTGAACTTTTTTGATGAACCGCACTTTATGTACGCTGAAAAAATTAAAAAATATGTTTTATGATAGAACGCAGCATTAAAAACCTTTAAGTGCGTCGGCCTCCGGTGTCTGGCTTATCTTAAACCGCGATATGAGAGCTAAGCTTCCATAAATTTTACTAAAACGAGTGTACGCAGAAGATTGATAAATTTTATTATAATGATTTAGGCTATTACAAACAAACATACAAATGCAAATGTTTTATTCACCAAAATAATACACACATATTATTACAAATATTTCAAAATTGACAATGTACAACTAATTATTGGCTTAGGGTCTGTAATACATAGTTTGGGACTTTTTGCATCCGAACTAGGCAGTAGCCTGAATCTCGGATTGCATTTCATCCCCTGATACAAGATGTGCACTTTAAGTAGCCATCAATACAGAATTTATCCAAAGTCATGAGTAGGTACTTGGAAGATTAAAATGAGATCAAATGTTATATATTTGGTGTTTAGTGTGTGTTTTTTTTAATTATACGCCTTATTGTCGGTTGCAATTTGTACCTAGATCAATATTCCCATAATTTTAGTCCTAAAACGGATAATGCTCAACTAGGGCCTCCCTCATACCACAGTTCATCGACCGGTCCAAGGCTTCTACCATGTAGTGGACTACCATAGCTCTCATCTCTCTCATCATCATCCGCCTTTTGGGAGACTATTTAAATGATGCATCGTCCAGTACGCGGTCACAACGATATAACCCTTTGACTCCATCAACGGACCATCTTTCCTGCGAGTTACGAGCCCTCAGTTTATCGGGCTGTGTCGGTTACATTGGTTTTCCGGCGGACCTTTTCAGTGAACCGCGTCTTCTTTGTCGTTTCCACGGCCGTGATAGAGGCGGACACATCTCTCCGCATGATCTCCTGCCATTTCTCCCTGTTGGCAGATTGTTTGGTGCAGTCAGATACGCGACTTTGTACTGCGGAATTCCCTTTATATAGGACTAGCTAATGCTCACGATTTCCGAAGCCGCGGGGGACAGCTAGTGTATAATAAAGTTAGGTTACTCAATAGAGAACCAAGAATGTTATATATTAAGATTGATTTCACTTTGCTCCTTAAACCTAAAAATTAACTTGACATCATCGTTTTCCTCTTATAATCGGCGGTAAAAGTCTCCTATCCAATACTACGCATAAAAAGATCAGCTTAAGCAAACCACAGAACAATCAGACTTTTATAACTAAGTAGGTACCTACTATTTTTTTCTACAAACCTAAGTTTTAAGCGTTCCAACTTACAGCATATTACTTTTTAAAAGCAATAAACTTGAAATGGAAAGCAAATGAAATGGATAAAGTTTCTCTCATAGGTTTTTTAATCCATTTTTTGTACTTCGTACTTGGTAAAAGTTTTGCTTTTAAGCGTAAGCAAAAAGCATTTGACGAAGTTAATAAATATTGCAATGTCTTAAATGAATAAAAAAATGGATCTTGATTAATCTTAGATTAAAGATAGTCGATATTTCCTTTGTCTGCTTCGTTGGTAAACTCTTGGCGTTACTGAGCTTTAGAGGATTTCTTTGGACATATATTGCCGTTTGGGATTTATGGTTTCTATTTCAGAAAGTAGTAGATATTTTGTCAGGACCAGGATGGCTGTTGCTCTTTGGGGGAGGCTTACGTTCAGCAGTAGCTGATATGATGATGATAATATATATTTTGTGGGTTTTGGTTGAATAAAAAATCAAAGTCCTTGCACGTACGCGTAGCATAAGTAACCTTTTTTACACTGGGTCTAATTAAATAAGCTAATGAGGCTTGGCAAAACTTAATCGTCCAGAAACGTGCCCAGAAGACTGAAAGTTTTAGATACCGCGTTGAATGACAACTCTTGTTCTCGAACGGTTAAGAGCCTACGCCTGCCGGAGTTGCGGTACTATTCGAAAGAGATACAGCGGCTCCGGAACACAAAGGGCAATGAAGGAATATGGATGGGTTTTAGTCAGTAAAAGTCTGACACTCCCTCCCGCTCCGTCCAAAGCGGGAAAAGTCACTTGATGATTTCCCATCCCTAAAAAAAAAAAATGGTCAAGGAACGGTTTGCGAGCCGCAAAATTATCGTGAAATATCCTTGATACTCAAAACTGTAATTACCAATAAGATTACAGTAATTGCGCCGCTAAGGGGTCTCAGCAGCCGCAGCGCCGGCACTGCCCGTTGGGGACAGGAGATGGCGGCGTCAGGCTAAACTTATTGGAAATCAAAATAACAAATTAGGTGTATCCCCCGTTTTCATTAATTCATCAAGAGCTAGTCGCTCGTAGTTGCACAGGTCGATCTTCAAGGTTAAGCAACGCTTGCCGAGGTTGGTCTGTGGATGGGTGACCTGATCTTAACATACCGAGTTTCCTCCGTGCCTCGGTAAGCACATTTAGCTGTTGGTCCCGGCTGTCATTTGGAGATCTTTGGCAGTCGTTACAGATATTCTGAAGCCAGAAAATCTGACACCAGTCGTGTGTTACCCAATTAATAAGTTGTGGAGGTCTGGTAGGCAGCCGCTCTACAATACTGGTATTTAGCTAAATTCGGTTTTACTGGAAGCCGACCCCAATATAGATGGGAAAAGGCTAGGCAGATAGATGATGATACCCGGTTTTCATTAGTAAGTATATGACCGATATAACTACGCAACACTGCATTGCTCTCAGCATTTTGCCAATTAGGTTCTCACCTGTCAATAGTCCGTATGATCGTGCTGCATAGATAACTGACGCTAAATAATGTATTGTTCCAAACGTTGATTACATTAGCATGCTTCATTGTTTATTCACAATTCTCTAAACGAGGATAACCCAGGATTTGAATAATTTGTGTGGCTAATTTTACGTTTTCCCACGTCAGAAAAACCTGAAGGTTAGACTCTAAACAAAGTTAGGTATATTTTATTAGCGATAACTACTGAAAGGCCGTCTATAACTCCAGGAGGTCTACTCTCTTTCTCTGAAACGAAACTTCGCAAACGAACGAAATTTAAACGAAGTTTCGTAACTGTCGCTACTCTATTTTGTTTTCGGACACGCAGACGAAGTTCGGATCCATAAACAATTTTCGTGAACGATTGGAATGAGCAATATTGTGTGGGTCTTTTATGATGTCATCTAAAGTAAGTTACGGTTTTTAATTTAACTTAAAATCTACAAACTATTTTGCTTTATTTTTAAATTTTACAGTGAACATGTGGTTTAATTAATATTTCATGTAATATTCATGCAGAAAAGATAAATATACAGATTTTTTTTTAATTGCCTACGAAATTCACCGATACACTATAAAAAACCCTTTCACGGTTATGGTTAACCAACTAAACTGAAGACTACTATTTCATGCCCACGATGGGTGGTAACTTTTGACTACCAAAATTATCCGTGTATTCACACGCGTTCGCGCAATCTAATCATAACATGTCAACTTGAGATGTTTTGGTTGAATTCTTTAAAAAGTTTTCTTAGGTTTGTTTCTCAAGTATTTTGTTAATGAATCATGTTTTCAAGTGCTTTTTTACATACTTCGTAATCGCGATACATTCCGTCAGAAACTTTCAAGCCATACTGTGTCGCTGTCTGCATTTTGGGTCTCCACAAGTTTTGTTTTGGATTTAAAATCTTTGTAAGTAACACACATATTATACCTATTTAATCATTTATGTTTTCTTTATAAATATCGCCTTCATTATATACATTTACTTAAACATCTTTACAGTTTAAAATGGCTCCACATACGGGTTCGGCCACTTCTGAGCAAATCGACACCCTTCTCGATTACTTGATCTTAAATTTGTAAGGAAAACTAATTAGAATTTTAATGGAATCAGCTTAAATTAGGTCTAGCATTCTCTAATTAGTGTTATAAGGATATTTTCGCATCATGGGTTTAGTTAGATTGTAGTTTAAATGCGAATTTAATGTTTCATTTTATGTTTTGTTTGTACAGAAAGGTGTACCTAATTATTTGATGAGATTATGCTTTAATTACCTTTTAATTAGTTTTATAAGTCTTATATATGTATATTAGGTCCAATAAAACTCTAACACAAACGAATTTTAGTAGTTTATAAGGAAATTTAGATGTAAGGTTTTTGAATTGTGAATAATTACGTAGTTTGAAAATGTGATTTTTTGTTTTAAGTGATAGCGTTTTGGAATTGGTGTTAAAATAAAGGTCTTGACCCAAAACCACTTTGACAAAAAGAATTGAGTTGATAGGACTTATATTTTTCGAGAAAATTCCAAAAATGTATAGTGAAAATTTGTTAAGGTACAAAATTAGAAGTCTTAGTTCTAGAAACTTTTTGTATTTTAAGGATATCGAAATAATATGTGTTTCATATTGTTAAGCAAGGTTTAAGGAATCTAAATATATATATATGTATATATATTGTAAGGGTTTTATTATAAAAAAATAATAAATAAAGGCTCCAAAGGTTTCGGCTCAAAGAGAAAATTACACGCGAATCGAGTCCAAAAATCACGGTTCTCAATAAGGTAACGACGGGCAGTATATAAACAGAGCCGAATTTCGGCTCAATCGCAGTCGCAGCACAGCCGTCGAAGAGGCACCACTACGGGAAGAAAATAGGAGCCGAAACCTGCGGGTCAAGATTCCCCGTGAAGAGTTGTTTTATTGCCTCCCCGGCTCTTCGTCTCCGTCTCCCGAGGTCGATAACAGTAGTCGAAAAACGTTACGCATTCAGGGGTGCGTGGTGACGTACGTAACCAGCGCAAGGTAGTACAAGGGGCGTACGTCAAATTACGTGGGAGATTGTCCCAGGACGACAGCGCGAGCATTGGACGTGCTCCTGCCGTCCGAAACATTAATTGTGTTTTGTAAATTTAATACCTATTTGATCTGTGCCCGCTTCGTTGGTTTATATAATTATAGCCTATGTATGACATACACACATAACATGGCTTTCTTTCTGGAGGATCTGGAAAAAGATGAGGATTGTGAACAGTGAAATGCTTTATTTATTGAAGAGAATGATAGTAAAAAATATACACCACTTTAACTGTGGGCTCGATTCCATGACGCCTTGCCTTTAGAGGTAATAAGGGCACTATTTCCTGACACAACTCCTCAAATAATTGCCGACTGAGTCTGTAATTTCCTACAAACTCTAAGTCGGGAATTTCTCTAATATTGAGTTGATTGCGCAAGCGACGCCGGTTCCTTCTAAGCTCCAAACGTTCTTCACGTACAGCAGCCTCGATTAAGAGCGGTCTCGTAGCCATTTCAAGCAAATTTATCACAAAATCCACACAAACGAATAACTAACGAAAATCAAAAGGTAACACTTTTGGTTTCGTCAATTTGAGGTTAAAATTCCGAACAATCATCTGTCAAACTCAAATGTTCGTTCGTAACGTAAATGAATTAGAGTAGGTTTAGAGAAACTAAATGTCAAATAATCTTCGTTCGTATTGAACTTCGGAACGAATAGAACTTCTATTCGTTCAAATGTAAATGAATTAGAGTAGGTTTAGAGAAACTACCTCCAGGAGGTCTACTCTAATTCAACGAAAAACGAAGTTCTATTCGTTCCGAAGTTCAATACGAACGAAGATTATTTGACATTTAGTTTCTCTAAACCTACTCTAATTCATTTACATTACGAACGAACATTTGAGTTTGACAGATGATTGTTCGGAATTTTAACCTCAAATTGACGAAACCTAAAATGTTACCTTTTGATTTTCGTTAGTTATTCGTTTGTGTGGATTTTGTGATAAATTTGCTTGAAATGGCTACGAGACCGCTCTTAATCGAGGCTCCTGTACGTGAAGAACGTTTGGAGCGTAGAAGGAACCGGCGTCGCTTGCGCAATCAACTATCACACTATGAAACAGAAATTAAAATACAATTTGTGTTTCATATTGTTAAATTCGATATCCTTAAAATACAAAAAGTTTCTAGAACTAAGACTTCTAATTTTGTACCTTAACAAATATTCACTATAAATTTTTGGAAATATCTCAAAAACTATAAGTCCTATCAACTCAATTCTTTTTGTCAAAGTGGTTTTGGGTCAAGACCTTTATTTTAACACCAATTCCAAAACGCTATCACTTCAAACAAAAAATCACATTTTCAAACTACGTAATTATTCACAATTCAAAAACCTTACATCTAAATTTCCTTTTAAACTACTAAAATTCGTTTGTGTTAGAGTTTTATTGGACCTATTATACATATTTAAGACTTATAAAACTAATTAAAATGTAATTAAAGCATAATCTCATCAAATAATTAGTTACACCTTTCTGTACAAACAAAACATAAAATGAAACATTAAATTCGAACTACAATCTAACTAAACCTATGATGCGAAAATATCCTTAAAACACTAATTAGAGAATGCTAGACCTAATCTAAGCTGATTCCATTAAAATTCTAATTAGTTTTCTTTACAAATTTCCTTGTTTGATACGGTCGCGTCCACGCGGACGGGGTCTTATCGCCGACAATTAACAAAATAACAAAACACTGGTACCTTTTGCCACTGCTGAATTGTTATAGTACAACCGCCCATGGAATTGAGCGTATTGCACAATTCTTCCCACAGCCTCTTTGCCTTGGCATTTCCTTCGGCACCCCTCAATCTCCCGCGAGCTAGATCCCTATGCTCGTCCAAGTAATCGAGAAGGGTGTCGATTTGATTTGCTCAGAAGTGGCCGAACCCGTATGTGGAGCCATTTTAAACTGAAAAGATGTTTAAGTAAATGTATATTATGAAGGCGATATTTATAAAGAAAACATAAATTATTAAGTAGGTATAATATGTGTGTTACTTACAAAGTTTTTAAATCCAAAACAAAACTTGTGGAGACCCAAAATGCAGACTGCGACACAGTATGGCTTGAAAGTTTCTGACGGAATGTGTATCGCGATTGCGAAGTATGTAAAAAAGCACTTGAAAACATGATTCATTAACAAAATACTTGAGAAACAAACTTAAGAAAACTTTTTAAAGAATTCAACCAAAAAATCTCAAGTTGACATGTTATGATTAGATTGCGCGAACGCGTGTGAGAATACACGGATAATTTTGGTGGACATACGTTACCACCCATCGTGGGCATGAAATAGTAGTCTTCAATTTAGTTGGTTAACCATAACCGTGAAAGGGTTTTTTATAGTGTATCGGTGAATTTCGTAGGCAATTAAAAAAAATCTGTATATTTATCTTTTCTGCATGAATATGACATGAAATATTAATTAAACCACATGTTCACTGTAAAATTTAAAAATAAAGCAAAATAGTTTGTAGATTTTAAGTTAAATTAAAAACCGTAACTTACATGTGATTAATATAAGCTTTCATAAGTATGTCGCGAAATATTCAAAAACATTTAAAAGTGTATGCAAAATAGCAAAAGCTCTGTTTATTAGTAATAAAATAAAATCAGCAGATGACAAAATAAAAACTACCTGGAAAATAATTAATAATGAAACAGGTAGGAAGAAAAAGCGTGAAACTGAATTTAATTTAAAATCCGTACATGGTCCCATAAACTCAGATGCAGAGGTAGCTCAGGAATTTGAAAACTTCTTTGCTGATATTCCTCGTAAAACTACAGAAGCTCTTAACTCGTCACCCGCGCTCTCTGCTGCCTTACTTAGGAAGAATGTCAAGGTTTGTCCATCAGAGTTCAAGTTTAAACATACAAACTCCCTAGCCATTATAAAAGCTTTTAAAGATCTTAAAATTAAATCAACAGAAGATCTTTGGGGAATGTCTGTAAAAGTCTGTAGATCTATTATTGAAACTATTGCTCCCCACTTAGCTCTTATATTTAACTCTAGTGTAGACCAGGGAGTATTTCCTGATCTCATGAAGCACAGTAAAGTCGTTCCACTGTTTAAATCTGGTGATAGTCAAGAACCCAACAATTACAGGCCGGTTTCAATCCTGCCGGTTCTCAGTAAGGTGTTTGAAAAGTTAATGCTTAACCAGATGTTACTACATTTTAATGAAAATTCCATCTTTCATGAACATCAGTACGGTTTCACCAAAGGGCGTTGTACAACTGACGCCGGTGTCACTCTAATAAAGAACATCTTTGATGCCTGGGAAGATTCGCAAGACGCCATTGGAATTTTTTGCGATCTCTCGAAGGCGTTCGATTGCGTTAACCATGAAACAGTTTTGTTGAAACTGGAGCATTATGGGATTAGGAATACATCTCTTGATCTGATTAGATCGTACTTGAAAGACAGACAGGTTAAAGTACAGGTAAACAGCGTGAACTCACTGGGGTCTGAAATGACAATGGGCGTTCCGCAAGGTTCAATATTGGGTCCATTCCTCTTTTTAGTGTACATAAACGATTTGCCCCAATTGCTTCAAAATGAGCCAAAGATGGTGTTATTTGCTGATGACACATCATTGATATTTAAGATAGAACGACGGTCACAAAATCTTGATGATGTCAATAACTCTATTCATCAAGTTCAAGATTGGTTTACGGCAAACAACTTAGTATTGAATGAAAAAAAAACCAAATGTATTAAATTTACTTTACCAAATGTTAAAAGTAACGAATGTGACATCGTATTGAATGGACAAAAACTGGAATTTATTGATCAGACGGTTTTCCTGGGAATCACTTTAGACGAGAAATTGCAATGGGGACCTCACATAACATCTCTTGCGGCGCGGCTAAGCTCAGCCGCTTATGCTGTTAGAAAGATAAGACAGTTAACAGATGTAGAAACTGCGCGTTTGGTCTATTTTAGTTACTTTCACAGCATTATGTCGTATGGTATTTTGCTATGGGGTCGGGCTGCTGACATTGAATCCATATTTATTTTACAAAAGAGTGCTGTCAGAGCCATTTATAATCTACGTCGACGTGATTCTCTTAGGGAAGTCTTTAAAAAGATTAATATTATGACAGTCCCATGTCAATTCATTTATGAAAATATTATGTATGTAAGGAAAAATCGACATCTCTTTAGCAAAATTAGTGATAGACATAATTTTAATACTAGAAATAGAAATAAATTAGATCAGCCATTTTATAGATTAGCCAAAGTACGAACATCTTTCATGGGGTACTGTATTAAATGTTACAATAAAATACCTTGTGACATATTAGAATTAAATGAAAGAAAATTTAAAAATTATGTTAAAAGCACACTATGTAAACAAGCATATTACAAATTAGATGATTATATTCAAGATAAGAATGCTTGGAAACATGCTGGTCCTGCTCCATAGGACAGTCTGAGGTGTAGTAAACAAAGTCAAACTTATTGATAATGTTTGTATTAATATATTTAGTATATCTATAGATGTCTTTAATGACTTTTATATTTAATTTAACTCACACACTGATTTATTGTTCTTTATTTGATAAATCAGTAGTACCAACATTTTTAAATATGTGTGTGTTTGCATTGTATAGACTCAAGTACCCTGGCGGTTGGGAGTGTCATGCTCACTCAAAAGCCTAGCTGATGGTGGCGGCGGTATGCGTTAAATTATGTGGCTCCATTCAAAATGGTTGAGACGAATGGGCCTGGCGTATGTCATGGCGCCGTCGGTTGGGACTGGTCATTTCTCAGCTGCCATGGTTTATTTTAATTTATTTTAATTATTTCTTTGAATTGTTCCTTTTTTAGTTCGGATGTTTTTATCATGCTCGTCACATCGTTCTCACATGTATGTATAATTTCAACACGATGTCAAGAAAACTTTGTAACAATTTATTATTTTTAAAAGAGTGTCCGTGGAGTTTCTTGCACGTTCTTCTCCATAGAGATCTACGCTTTGGAACGTGCAAATAGCTTCATCTTTTTGGACCGACCGACCTTGACAATTCAAAAGTGCCTGTAAATGGTTTAATTGAAATAAATGTTTGAATTTGAGTTTGAGTTTGAGTTTGAGTTTACTTTAGATGGCATAATAAAAGACCCACACAATATTGCTCATTCCAATCGTTCACGAAAATTGTTTATGGATCCGAACTTCGTATGCGTGTCCGAAAACAAAATAGAGTAGCGACAGTTACGAAACTTCGTTTAAATTTCGTTCGTTTGCGAAGTTTCGTTTCAGAGAAAGAGAGTAGACCTCCAGACAAGACAAGACGTTTGTTTGTGTTGCCAGGGACTTGTAAATCTAAAAATGTTTGCCAACGGACAAATCCCCTCTTCTCGCTAATGCAAATGATCCGTATGCCGAAAGGCGGGTAGTCCTACCCGCCTTGCGGCATACGGACCATTTCGTAATCTTTTTCGTCTTCCTGTCCTTTTAACTTTCACTTCTCCCCATTTCGGGGCGTGTGACGACAAAAAACGTACTTCGCGACCAGGCCTATGGTCTAACTAGTCCTCCACTTCGCAGTTCTGACGATCCAGTCGGAGTTACAGTACCCAGCAGACCCTACTGCAGCTCCATGTCTTCCCCCCCCCCCCCCCGGCTGTGCCATCTGTGAGCAAATAACTTCAGCCTTCGGAAGCCCTCCGTACTGGTCCAATAGTCTCACAACTCCAGTTCGACAGCATATCCTCCCGTTCATCCGCGTCCTGCCATTGAGCTATAACCTCCGCCCTCAATCTCCTGATCGCTACGTTGCGCTCCCTGCCAACCAATCCGGAACACTCCTGAGTGACTAGTCCCGCGCGACAGACATCCAGATCAGCCAGAAGCACTCCCGCTCTCGTGGCATCTCGCACCCTCATTTTATGAACGTGCCTGCCACGGATGTTGCTCAAAATAATAACAAACTGTGACAGCAATAAACGTAATTAATTCATAAATTCAGCCATTGGATTGCCTTCGAATAAATATTTTTATTTAGACATAAAATAACAATAGAAAGTAAAGCCAACCCATATTTTGGCCACGGATAAAGGACGGAATCCCCTATATCCGGTCCTAAATAAATATTCGATATTGTGGAAAAATCTTTTACAGAAGAATATAACTTTCTATGGCATCTTAGGATTTCATGTGAGTATTTTTTTTGTGAATAGGATTAGGCTATGTAGAAGATATTTCTCTGGACGCTAAACTTCTCTAAGGCTGGTTGGTATTTTTGTAACGAATCATTTTGCAACCAATTTGTCTGCGCCGCCGCCGCCGTGGTGGACGCCGCGGGCGTCGGGGGCCACCTGGTGACCTCCGGCCACCGTAGGCGCGGGCCTGTGGACGGCGAGCTATGGGTGGCTCGCCGTCCGTCCTTCTAGTGACGACAGGCCGTGTCGACGGCGCGTTAGTGTTCCACGCGCGCCTCAAAGAGAGTCAGCACACAGAGGGGCCCGAAAGGGCCGACGCCTGCCGGAGTCGCGGGATTATTCGCAAGAGACACCGTGGCTCCGGAACACAAAGGGCAATGAAGGAACATGGATGGGTTTTAGTCAGTAGAAGTCTGACACTCCCTCCCGCTACACCCAGAGCGGGAGGAGTCATTGGATGATTTCCCATCCCTAAAAAAAAAAAGGTAGCTTCCTAAAGATATTCACTTAGATTATCAATGTATTGTGTAGAATGTGAAAATTACACAAATAAGAAGATGCTCACTTTCATGTTAAATAATCTCACATACAATTTTTATCACACGTTTTCAAAGATATAATCGAATGACAAACGCAAATGAACACAGCACTGACTAGAACAGAAAACTAATTCAAAAAAGCACTTCAGAATCGTTTCAAACTTGGCAAAACGAGACAAAAAACATCACAGGCAGAGGCGTTGGGAATAAAAAAAAAGTACAAATCGTCCGCTAAGTTTCCGTGCAGTCTTTTTGTTCGCTCCCGGCCTGGCGGGAGTGTTGTGAACATTTTATAATTGTTGAGCATCCGCTTTGCCACGGCAGGCGTCCGCTCGAGACTGGCTTGGTGGATTATCAATTTAAATCCAACACTTTTATTTGGGATGAAGTATGTTTAATTTGTACTTGAAGTTTTAGAGGATTGGACGGAAGTACGTAAGTAGTTTCTTTAGGACAGAAGTCAGGAAAGATTCCTTAAATAACTGTTTAGTTCATAAGTTACATTAGCGGCCCATCCACTAACGTTCATTCCTACCGGAATGTACAATCCTCACGGAATGAACGCCAGTGGATTTGCAAGAGCGAGAAAGAATGACGGTATTAAAACCCCGCGACCCCTCCCGTCGCGAAGGACGCGACGCGCTCTGTGATCAAGTTAGTGCCTGTTTATTTGTCCGGCGTGATTGAGCGCTCGTTTGTAATCATTTTGTGTTCGTCTTCGTCCCGTAGGTACGGGTACAATTTTTTTTTTTTTTTTAATGCAAAACGGGGAAACCTTTGGCCCAAATCTCACCTGATGGAAAGTGATGATTAAGCCAAAGATGGATGCGAGTTTCACCCGGAATCCTCTTACACAGAGAAACTGGCTATCATACCTCTAACTGCCGGAACACAACAATGCTGTTAACATTGTTGTTATGGCGACAGACTTAGACAATATGATGGTGGTAGCTTTGCCAGGCGGACTTAGAACAAGTCCTACCACCAACCAAACCGAGCAAAAAATTTGCCCCCGCTGGGAATCGAACCCGGGATCTCTGGGTCTGAATCAGGTGGTTTAACAACTAGACCACGGAGGCGGTTAGTATCACCTGTTTAGCACCACCCGGGGACCACGTGTAGCGATTCGCTGCAGGGTATTCACCTACGGACGCGGGTGACTCGGCCCCCAAATGTTGTTGCAAAATGAAAATAATCCAAATAAATCCATAAAGATAATTCAAAATGACGATAATTCCTTTTAAATGACAACAATCTTCTTAAAATGATAGGATTATAACCATCCACAGACACGCAATCCCTCGGTATGACTGACAAGATGCAAACTGACAGGAATGTACCAAAACGTGTGTATGGTCACTGAAGGATTGTTTTTCCTGTCAAACTGGCGTGTTGTGATAAAGTCAGGGGAAAGAACGTAGGATTGTGGTTTAATTAGTGGCTTCAACGGTTTTATTTTATCCCGTCGCTTTTCTGTACAGTTTGCACAACGGGACAAGTCGGAAGAAATGAACGTTAGTGGA
Organism: Ceramica pisi; assembly: GCA_963859965.1. Lineage (NCBI taxonomy): Eukaryota > Metazoa > Arthropoda > Insecta > Lepidoptera > Noctuidae > Ceramica > Ceramica pisi. The sequence continues at coordinate 6,910,408 of OY982530.1, forward strand.
TGGCCCGTTAATAAGTTAATCAAAATAAATAATTGAATTGGAAATCAAAAATACATTTCCAATATATTTTGGTGCAATCTACCTTTTGACACGTAAACATAAAATTACGTCGATGCAGTGTGTTGAAAAAGCATTTATATCCGACATTCATCCATATTACAAGTAAGAGGCCGTTTGAAAGTAGCAGTAAACCATAGCGATTTATGTAACTGATGTAAAAGAGCGCCTCTTGCAATCAAACGTAAAAGTTTGGCGAGTTTAGATTTAAAAGTAACCTCTGTAATACAATTTTGTTAAATAAATAAAAAGAGGATGTTTTTAGGATTGTCTGAAGTTCTCGTTCTTCTAAATAAAGTAGCAAATTCATTGAATATAGGTGTAAATATTTAGACTACGATTTCGTGTGTTGTACTTAAACACACGAAATCGTAGTCTAAATATTTACACCTGTAATTCCCAGCTCAGGGAAATAAAACGTTTTGAAATAAAATTGCAATTTGAATTACAAATGGCGGAATCCAATTATCATAACGTGCGTTATCAATGTTGCCCTGTCGGCGTCTGTCGGGAATAGCGATAAAATTGTATTGAACACAGAATGGAAGGACCATGGCGTGGAAAAAACAGTAGTAAAAGTTATTTAGGACCTTCGATTTGCGCTCAAAACGTTAGAGATCTGAATGTTGGTTGGTCTGTGGATGGAATCAGAATCAGAACTTTACTTTACTTTTTTTGCTCTAAATTTAGGCAAGTCGTTAAGCTGTTGTAGATCTTTGGCAGTCGTTATGGATTGTTAGAAGCTAGTAAATTTGACTCCAGTCTTACAAAGAACTGTGTTACCCAGTTATTGGGTTGTGGAAGCATGGTTGGCTCTATGGAAAAAAATGGTATTCAGCTGAATCTAGATCGACTGGAAGTCGACCAAAATATAGTTGGGAAAAGGCTAGGTAGATTAACGTGAAAAGAATGTTTACTGTCAAAGAGAAGTTCCCCTAGTCGAATAATTTTGGTTTGAATCAGAACTTTTTGTAGAAACTCTAGCCGATGCGAGTGTCACTGCACTTCGATTGCCAAGTGAGATTGAAAGAAATTTTACTACTGTTAATCTCCACACTGTGGTATGGGTCACTCAAACCTAAAATACAAAGGTAGGTAATTTTGATAAAAACAAATTTAATGGAAATCTTTTTTCTAAGGTAGACACAAAAGCATACTGATATAATTCTTGAAAAACCTTAGTTATTTTATAAGCGTTTATTTAACTTGTAATGTTTGTCCGGGTGCAATCTTGCAACTGAATTTCAAATCAGTTATCTTTAATGGATTGAGCTGGTATGCACGCTTATTTTGGATGACAATGCGTATAAAACGTCATTCTAATTCCAATATGGCGGATCATCAACGATGGCGGACTAGTTACTTTTTCTGCACTACCACAGTATGGGTACCAAATGAATGGGCTTGCTGAAGTAAATACCAAAACTAATAAAGCTTGTTTTAAAACAGTTGTTTTTACCATTCATTTATTTAAATAATGTAACAGACTAGACAATGCCAAGTGAATATGAAGTGAGCTGTCAATGTTGATGTTAAGAGAATAGACCGGTGTTACAATGAATTTTCCATCAGAGGGGCCGTCGCATCGGCACATCGACCAGCCAAGCAGAGGGTTAGTTCTACTATTTTTAATATAACGTTCGCATTCACATCTCAGTTGAAATCTCTCAAAATTTGCGAAAATTGCAGCAAAGATTTACTGAGATACTTGAATATCAGTCACAATCTGTCAAAAATGCGCACGTTGCTTAAAAATTAGTAGAGTTGGACCTCCGTACTGACAATAGGCTTGTCCACTGACATGTAATTAGTCCGTCAAAAAGAAATTCAAAAAAATTGAAATGAAATTTAAAAATCTCAAAACTTCACGCCGTGGAATAATTTTAAGTGCGATCGGACGTCACGAGTCCCAAGTTTTGATGCGTTTTATCTTTGTCAATATTCATTGATTTACAAAAACAATAAATACCGTACCCTATCAATTATTTTTCAATACTCTACCGACGGACTAAATAGATTTGCAATTTGTTGATGGTGAAAACGAGCCTATAGCCAGCTTCTTATAATCAACTCAGCCACAGTCCACAGCTGAACGAACATACCTCTCCAAGTTGCACCACAAAACCGTCAGTTCCAGGAGTTCCTTTAATAAACATTAATGTGACTTCGGAAACCGAAGTTAGTTCAGCAGACATTGACAGTTAAGTATTCCGGACAGGTTGGTTTTGTTCACAGTCTGTCGCTTAACTTATGTTGTTTCTAATTTGTGCCTTTAAGTTCTAAGTAGTGGTCGACGCCAGATAAAGGAGTTCGAACTTTTTCTACAGGAGCTGTCATAGCCACTGCCATTTTGATTAATTTTGGAAGCTGTAATGGGCGATCTAACATACATATATGGGTAGAGGACAATTAATAAAATGAGTTAGCGACGGGGTGCCCTGAAGTGTCACGTCGCGCGTCGTCGAGAATTTTTTGTCATACATTTTTCATGTATTTGCCATTTTTGTTTGTTGAAGTGTCTTCTACCTAAATATGCATATCAGCTAGTCTATTCTGTAAATAACCATTTCGATATCGACTTCACCTGAGTGACTAGCTTACAAAGTGAACTTTATTTCACACATCATAAGGTCTTATATTTATACGAATTTGAAACTCACCTCGGATTCCGCTGTCGAGACACGAAAATGTTGTTACAGAATAGCACTGCTGATCATGCGATGCAACTTTGAAGAAATCATAGTGGCGGCTACGCCACAGTGGTTCCATGCCGTTTGCAATACAAGTCATTGGCCCACCTTCATTTATTGACATACTTAATTTCGACAACAGAAATAAAGTCGTCGTATCATGATCCCTTATATTTCCTTGTAAAAAAAAATCATTCATAATTTATTGTCCAGGTACCTACGACGAAATATTAAGAAAAGGACAATGACCATTATTGTAATTTTATCTGGCGGAGACCATGGTTGTTTCTTTTTTTTTAACTTTACCCCTCACTAGGAATTTCTCTTGTATCGTGGGTGCGTTTACAAACATACAAAGTCACATACACAACTATTTGTAGGCCATACAAATATTTGTTCCGTGCGGTAATCATAACTCATGAGACGCGACGCAGCAGTCGATCACTCAACCACTGCGCCAGCCATGCCGTCAAAATCGTGCCGTTTAACATATTATATCTTTGTTTATTACTTCAGGTTTCTTGGGTACTTTCAGGCACCGTCATCATTATAATATTATACCGCGTGTATCTGACATCAACGCACAAACGATTTCCATGCGTCCGGGGCACGATTCTGGACACCCTAGACTTAGAATTTTTCGTCGGCTTTTTTCTCATTTTTTCATTTTTTCATGGGTTTTTTTTACTATAAACTGCTCATAATCGTTATTCTGACCTAACTTAATAAGAAAATAATTAATTAACTACTTTCACTAAAAAGAGCAATCTGAATAAAATCACAAATAGATATCAGCTCAGCTGAGCTGATACTTTGTGGTACTCTTGAAAAAAATGAGAAAAGAACCGACGAAAAATTCCAACACTGGGGTGTCCAGAATCAAAAATAATTAATTAACTACTTTCACTAAAAAGAGCAATCTGAATAAAATCACAAATAGATATTTGAAAAAAAATGAAAAAATGAGAAAAAAGCCGACGAAAAATTCTAAGTCTAGGGTGTCCAGAATCATGCCCCGGACCCATGGAAATCGTTTGTGCGTCGATGTCAGATACACGCGGTATGTTAAATAATTATATGAGTGTACATATTGCTCACCAGGCTGGTTTTTTCATCTAATTACATAAAATAAAGTCACTAAAACAAAGCGCTCCTCTTATAAAATAACATTTAAAACATCGCTTCACATCAAGATTACATCAAAACCTATTTATACCCAGGTGAAGTCCGACTTCAGTACTTACAAAGCGAGCTTGTTTGTTCTTTATTATTCATAGCTCATTTCTAGTAAGTAGTGCAGCTTGTAAATTGAGTATCAGGTCTTGTTACGAACGGCTGCGAGCCACCGTGTTGAGATAAGGCGCTTTGTGAGAACAAGGTACCTTAACATGACCAGGAAATGTGTGGAGCTGCATTTGGCATTTTGTGTAATACCTGCTTTTAGGGTTCCGTAGCCAAATGGCAAAAAACAGAACCCTTATAGATTCGTCATGTCTGTCTGTCTGTCTGTCCGTCCGTATGTCACAGCCACTTTTTTCCGAAACTATAAGAACTACGCTGTTGAAACTTGGTAAGTAGATGTATTCTGTGAACCGCATTATGGTTTTCACACAAAAATTAAAAAAAAAAACAATATTTGGGGGTCCCCATAATTACTTAGTACTGAAACTCGAAATTTTGTTTTTCATCAAACCCATACGGGTATACGGTGTGGGGTATCTAAAGATAGGTCTTCAAAAATTATATTGTGGTTTCTAATATCATTTATTTCTACACTGAATAGTTTGCGCGAGAGACACTTCCAAATTGGTAAAATCTGTTACTTCTAAAATAAGAGAATGATAAAACTAAAAAAATATATGATGCACATTACCATGTTAACTTCCACCGAAGTTTGGTTTGGACTAGTTGGCTGAGAGATGTAGACACAGTATACAGTGCCTATACACATACAGATAAGGAGCTCCTATAGCCACCTGGAAGCTGCATCATCAGAACATAATACAGTAATACTAAACTATTGCATCGTCTTAAAAGGACCCCAAAAATCTAAAATGGTCGCCAGGAAGCGCCTGAAAAATGGATTGCAAAGATAAGATAAGATTTCTTAATTTGTTTAAACATAGTATTATAAGTCACCAGAAAATGGCAAACTAAATTGTAAACTTTTTTTCAAAATACGACACGGTTACTTTAGAAACTATTAAATTTGGATGGGATTTATTATATACAAATCGATTTATTCATAATACATCGAGAAATTATAATCTAAACACGATTTATTACAATCTTACGGAGCCTGCCAGTTTCCGGTGACATATACAAACAAGATACAAGATATTTACACAGTTTAAGTACAGTCATGTTTAGTTATGTTTAATTCATATGTTTGAACGTAGTAAATGAATAAAAAGCTTATAAAAATAAAAATGCGCTTGTCCACTCCACCCGACACCATGACGAAACAAGAGCATAACTACATCCATCGCTCTAATGAGTCTTCAGAGCCCGTTTAAGTCGATTCCCTGCCTTCGTCTGTACAATACTGAATCAAAGTCAGACACAGTGGAAAACGGAGGAGTTTCTTTGTAGCTTAATTATTTCGATTTGCATTGGAATACCTTGTAGAAAGAGTTAATTGGAGAGCTTGGTCATTGTTCTGATTTTTTTACTCTTTTTGATGAAAATCAAGACTTCTGTCTTTTGAAATAGGATTGCTTTTTAAACTGCCTAGTGGGTCTAGAGGTCAAAGGTGCGACTGCTAAACTTGCGGTCCTGGGTTCGATTAACGAGAAGATAAAAGTGTTTATGACTTTCCTAGACTATATGTTTTTTTTTTTCTAGTCCCTGTGACATTGTCAGATTTCACAGTTATTACGTTCTTAAATACTAATCTACATTTTTCTTATTTCTAACGTAGAGAATATGTTACATAAACGCAAAACAACAAAAAGGGAGGCTTTTCTCGGTATCAGGGCAACGATTTATTCTCCTGTAAAATTTGGAGCCTATTCTATTCTATTCTATTAGGGGGTTTTGGTTTCCGCACTTAGTCCTGACGTTGGACCATTGTACGTGAGCCATGGCGGCCGTAAAAATTTGGAGCCTTCATTTGTACCTGGTTGATAGCAATAAGCTTACCTCTTAAAGCAAATTTTGGGTGTACGTACGAAAAACTTTTCCTAACCCGTCACGGAATAGAGTTGTTATGACGACCCTAACTTCCTAAATAATTTTTATAAATGCGACAGTAACTCTGTCTGTCTGTCCGTCTATCTTTTCAAATTTCGAAATTTTGCACAAAGATAGTTTTTATTCCGGGGGTATGATCCCTAGGGATTACGCGGGCGAAGCCGTTGGCACAAGCTACTATATTATAATTCATATTATGTCAACTGAGGGTCGACAGAAAAACAAACAGAATATATTTGGTTTACAATGCACATACCTTTGCACGTTTGCGTCCGCCGCAAATTTGCGGGTTGAACTAATTAAGCGAACAATTATCAAATCGATTACCGATTACGGAAACAAGGTGGACATGTCCAATCCGCCGATTCTGAAAAATTAAGTACTTTACTGATGTCGCATCGGCTTCGATTCGGAAAAGTAAACCGTTAGAAATTATGCATACTTATTACTTACCTATGAATAGTCGTGTTTGGAATAACTTAATCAAAGCAAGGTCTGTGTGAGATTTTTGGAAAAACCAAGGGCAATTCATTTGCACCTGTACAACGCCAGCACCGGGACAGGTCACGAAATAGAATTACTTTACAGTGCTTACGAATTAACTTCCAAAATCGAAACAGAGGAAAATTTGAAGGAACTAAAATAATAGAATCGGATACTAAATTCTTGAAAAGCCAAATATTGAACACGCAGAAATAACAACACTGTTTTAAAAACAGAACATAGTATACGAATAAAAGCATTGTTACCATCAAAAGAGTCGTCATGATAACACAACGGAGTTACTATCTGTTCGATGTAAGCATATCAGAGCTGTTTCGCACATCGTCATGGTTTGTTAGGTTAGAGGTTTCGATAGTAACAATGGTATAGGTAGGTACAGTGTGACCACGTCAATGTCGATCATTGTGGGCCGAATTACGTAGCAAATGAACGAGTGAATGAGAGAAAAGGTGTCACACTTGAATTTTATAACAGGTTGTGGAGCTAGGACCTGTTTATTTATTCAACCACGCCGTAAATAGAGACATTATATAATGTAACAAATATAACATGCAATCCAAAAATCGCATAAGGTGTTAACTATGTGTCCTTCAATAGCTCTATTAAAACCTATGTTGAAGGGTTAGCAGCACTCGCCCCACCCGGAAATGGATATAGAATTGTAGACCAGAGATAGTTGAATGTACAAGAGTCAAGTCGGGCCTGCTCTATGGTCCACTCCACGAATGTGCAAGAAGAGCCACAGAGCGAGAGAAATGGCGGCTTATTGTGAAGCTTACCACCATCCCTGATGGCAAAACCCCGGCTACTCTGCCAAGAGTGTGATGACCACGAAGAAGAAAGTTGGGATCTTATTTTAAGCTGCCGAGCCTTTTCCAAGTTCCCTTCTAAGCTTCGAGTCTAACTGGATGCAGTTGAATACCAGTATTATACATGGAGTAACTGCCTATCTGCCTCTTTCTCTTATGCTGATGGCCTGTAAAGCTGTGGGTTCCACAGGAAGAGAGAGATACATTGAGATTTTTTATTAAGCATTGGGCTTGCTTGGGCAACAATCACCCTTGGCGGAAAGCAATGGATGAGGTCTTTGATGGAGCGGGCATGCCCAGAATATGCCTCTTAACTCTTGCTTTGAAGTCAGACGGGTTACCTATATGTGCACGGCAACTCAGACGTTGGCAGAGAGTTCCACACTTTAGTTGTATCCATAATAAATGTGGAAGAGAAGCGCTGGGTATGGCTAGTCGGGATATCGACCAAGTACGGATGGTGCCCTGCAGTACGTCTGGTATTCCAGTAGTAAAAGGGTGATGAGGGGATCAGGTCGTGGAGTTCCAACATGTGTGCATGTGTGTGCACACTCACTAAAGTATAAACTGTAGAAAACCGAAAAGCCGGTCATGTCTTTGAAATCGCATTTAGCAAATTCTGTATGTATTCGTGTTTTTGGGAATCGTCGAGCTTCATTGTCATAGCACTTTTCTAGTGGTTCGCCATTTTCAAGAGCTTGTCCGAATAAAGATCATTAGAAAGGCCTTTTGCAGTGGGATAAAAGTCTATCTGTAGACACCCTAGGGGGCTAGGGCCAGTACCTGCCACGGTATTAGTCTAGAGTAGCCACGGCCCTGGAACGAAAAGGGCATTAGGAGGAACGTTGATGGGTTTTAGTCTGTCACTCCCTTCCGTTCTGCCCATGGAATAATTTAATGTTTTCTGATCCATTCAGAAAAAAGTCTACCTACGTACATATAGTAATATTTCTAGAATAGCCATATCTATGGTATGTCCGGCTTTTATGCTATGTTATCTCTACTGACTAGCACTATATCGATACACCACATCAGCCAACACACAAATTAAATTCCTGCCATTAGGGGCCGACCACACATTTGCAACTGGGTCTAATTAGCGGTTAATGTAGTGTTATTTCCGCTCACCGAGGATCTGTGGTCTCTATCGGATTGTCACCCAATTACAACATGTTAATTTATGAGATAACACGGTCAATAGATAAGGAGATTGGTAGTTGAGCAGTGTTCTAAGGTCTGACCAAAAACTTGGCGATTTTGAGGTGGTTTTGGGGTTCTGTAGACGAACCAAAAACTTTTTTAAAATTGATTCACTATAATGTCAAAGTTAATAATTACACGCCATAAAACGATAAGGTATTCTACACTAAGTGACATCCTTTTTTTTTAGGGATGGGAAATCATCCAATGACTCCTCCCGCAGAGTCAGACTTTTACTGACTCAAACCCATCCATGTTCCTTCATTGCCCTTTGTGTTCCGGAGCCACGGTATCTCTTTCGAATAGTCCCGCGACTCCGGCAGGCGTCGACCCTTTCGGGCCCCTCTGCGTACAAAGTGACATCCTAGAGAGTCAATTCTACTAATTTAAAGCAACGATCGAATTCTTAAGTTAGTCGCAATCTGTCAAAAATGTATGGAAATTGACGCTGGGGTCTAAAAAGGCCACTTTAGCAGAATCATAATATAACAACAATCTGTCATATTTAATTTTCATCTTTATCGCTAACGCATTAGGTTCAAGGTTGATTGGGAAAATTTTAATTTTAGACCCGCAGTTCTGTCGTTTTGACAGATTAGCTCAAAAATTGTTCATCTTTTTAATTGCTCTCATGCACAGAAAACACTTTACACTTTAATTTATTGTCTCGTTTTGTGCATAAATTCTGTTAGGGCACCGCAAACAAATGAGCGATGGTGAGTATATATTCATTATTATTAACAAACAAAAAAATATTTGTAGGTTAAACATATGGTTACCATGTACCTACATTGTGTCAGATTTAGCGATATGTCAAAGTTTGATAAATGTCAAGAAAAAGAAAACAATGTCACTGGATTTACTTTTAACGCCATCAAAACTCAGGTGTGTCTTTTTACCGCAAAAAGGAGTCGTTTCGACCAAACTCCTACTTATCGGGGTATATCTTTTCCTGTGACTGATCGGCTCGAGCTCCTAGGCATGGAGTTGACATCCAGTCTGACTTTCGGCCCCCTTCTACCATTGGACATCCAGACGTACTGCAACTTACCACCCCTAACTTGTTGATAATCGACCAATTCGCACTAAGCGTTTCCAAACGTCTTTTATAATTCGCACAGCAAAGGAGTGAAACTCTATGCCTGCGTCTGTGTTTCCGAACGCTTGCAACCCTAATCTCTTCAAAGTTAGAGTGATCGTAGACTTTGTCTCTGTCATCTCTGACCAAGACTAGAGTCAAGGGCAAACCAACCTGCTGGAGTCGCGGGATTTGCCGGAGTCGCGGGATATGCCGGAGTCGCGGGACTATTTGAAAGAGCCGTGGCTGATACCGACGTGGCTCCGGAACACAAAGGGCACTGAAGGAACATGGATGGGTTTTAGCCAGTAGAAATCCGACACTCCCTCCCGCTCCGCCCAGAGCGGGGGAAGACATTTGATGATTTCCCGTCCCTAAAAAAAAAATCTCAATAAAAAAAATTAAATACCAAAATAAAATAACGTTTGAGTAATAAAAACAATAAACACAAAAATACATTAAAACAGCACAAAAGAAGAATCATTAATAGAATGAGCCCTCGTGATATGGCTTCTACTATGATAATAACATGTTAACGATATACTCAATCGGTAAGCAGATTGGACCTACGTTTAACATTGATTTAACTCCATAGTACAGGCTCGGCAACCTCCGTTCATCTAACAAGATACCGCTGCTTGATGTATCGAACAATCAATTACGGTAATGGGATCGACCGCCGGCTACCGAACACAGGTATCTTTAGTATACAGCTTGTGTCTAACTGTACCAACTTAATCGATAGATCTAGGGAAGTCTACGAGTAATACTCTAAACCATTGTTACTGAAGATATTGGGGCTGTTGGTATTTTAATATTATTTAGTATGTATTTGTACAGGCTATATAATTCTAGCCGCACAGGTTAATCTTCAAGGTTAAGCAACGCTTGCCGAGGTTGGTCTGTGGATGGGTGACCATCTTAATGTACTGAGTTTCCTCCGTGCCTCGGAAAGCACGTTAAGCTGTTGGTCTTGGCTGTCATTTTGAGATCTTTGGCAGTGGTTACGGATAGTCAGAAGCCAGAAAATCTGACTCCAGTCTTGCCAAGGAGTACCGTGTTATGGGATGTGGAGGTCTGGTAGGCAGAAATACACCGGTATTTTACGTGGAGCGGCTGCCTACCAGACCTCCTACCGCTGAATACCGATTCACTATTCAGCTGAATATACTTCGCTATTCAGCTGAATACCGATTCAGCTGAATCCGGTTTAGCTGGAAGCCGACTCCAATATAGTAGGGAAAAGGCTAGGCTGATGATGAGTATGTTATTTACGTATTGTAGGTAAGTTATATTTATTACTTTTACACACAATATCTACATCCCTTTTTAGTCTAATAGGGGCATTGGATGAACACGTATGGATTTTCCATTCCTTTGATTTTTTCCCTTCTACTCCACTCAGGGCGGGAGGTGTCATTAAATGATTTTTCATCCTTTAAAAAGGGGATTGAAAAAACATACAGGGATGGGAAGTCATTTGATGATTTCCCATCCCTAAAAAAAATGGAGGTCTAAAAACTACCCTCTTTAGCAGAATCAGAAGGCACATCACGCTACCCGTCACTGTCAAATTTTCCCAATTGACCTTGAACCTAATGCGTTAGCGATGACAGATTGGTTTTGTGGTTAATATGATTCTGCTAAAGTGACCTTTTTAGACCTCGTGATATTATCATGAAAACTTTTAGTAGTACTTGTAAAGTTGTAACTACTTGTTAGTCTTCATGTGTAACTTGTACCTACTGTAGAAAAACCCTATAAACTCAACCATGTCGCGGGTCTCAAAATCGTCACTACATATTATAAAACAAAGTCCACCACCGCGTCTGTCTGTTTGTCTGTCTGTTCGCGATGAACTCAAAAACTACTACTCCGATTTTCGTGCTGTTTTCATCAATGGATACAGTGGTTTTCGAGGACGGTTTTTGTATATAATTTGTCAAGTTTTTGTATTCATTTTTACCATAGAGCGGACACTGACATCGCAAACAAAATCACATTTGGCCGAGATGAGAGTACATCTTAAAAATATTGGACAGCTGTTTTTGCCAGAGTAAAACTCATTGAAAACGGTTTTCAAATTTAAGAGCATACATAAATTTATAAATTTTACTGACTAAAATAAATTACGATGGAAAAAATACAACGCAGAAACGTTGAATTTGCTTTTGCATACATTGAACTTTTCTCAAACAACAGCATGGTGAAATTATATTTTCGAATACTAAAACAATGAATTTATAAAACTTAATAATTATAATATAACGAGAATGACGGAGTTCAAATCTCGACGTGGGTCGTTAAAATTACATTATGATAAACTTTTATAATGTTCAACTTTGTTATTTGAAAGTTTAAACATACTTTATTTTAATAATTAATTACATTCAATAAAATCTGACTAATATTATAAATGCGAAAGTTTGGGTGTTTGTTACTCAGTCACGCCAGAACTGCTGAACAGGTCTTGATGAAAGGAACAGAGATAGATTATAGTCTGGAATGTAACCGACATTGTAAATGCGAAAGTTTGGATGTTTGTTGCTCAGTCATGCCAGAACGGCTGAATAGGTCTTGATGAAATTTGGAACAGAGATAGATTATAGTCTGGAATATAACTGACATTGTCAATGCGAAAGTTTGGATGTTTGTTACTCAGTCACGCCAGAACGGCTGAACAGATCTTGATGAAATTTGGAACATATAGTACACAGGCTACTTTTCATCCCGGTAATATGTTCCTTAGGGATTAGGTACGCGGGAGAAGCCGCTGGCAGAAGCTAGTTTTACCTAAATCAAAAAGTTTTCAAAATTCAAAATTCAAGCATTTATTTCAATTAAACCATTTACAGGCACTTTTGAATTGTCAAGGTCGGTCGGTCCAAAAAGAAAAGAACGTGCAAGAAACTCCACGGACCCTCTTTTAGAAATAATACATTTTTACAAAGATTTATTTACATCGGGTTGAAATATACATACATATGAGAACGATGTAAAAGACGAGCGGGATAAAAGCGTCCGGAATAAAAGAGGAACAATTCATAGAAATAATTAAAATCAACCATGGCAGCTGATAAATGACCAGTCCCGACTGACGGCGCCTGTTCACGAACATGACGCATGCGTCAGCACCATTCGGCTCAACCATTTTAAAGGGAGCCAAATGATCATACGCCACCATCAGCTAGACTTTTGAGTGAGCATGACACTCCCTTTCACTGACTTTTGATTAAACAGACAACGCTGATATAATGATGTGAATTAATGAGATTTATGTCGTGATCAAAATTTTGAGCATGGACGGTAGATGGCTCAATGTGAACACCAGAAGCAAGAATGGAAAAAACTGTGTGAAAGATGAGAGCAAGGTAAGAAAAATTTACTAAGGGTGGATTTCATCAATCTGAAACTCAGCGATCAGCATATGAACCACGTTTACGGGCTGTCAGTGTCTTTATTTTTAACCGACTTCCTAAAAAGGAGGGGGTTCTCAATTCGGTTGTATTTTTTTTATGTTTGTTACCTCATACCTCCGTCAATTATGTATCGATTTGAAAAAAAATTGTTTTATCTGAAAGGAGTAACTTAGGCTACGTTTATTTTAGGAAAAAAAAAAAAACTAAAAAATTAAAGAATCGACTGTTAGGCGGAACGAAGTTCGCGGGGTCAGCTAGTCTATCTATATAAATAAAATAAAAAATAATCGCCGAAAGGTATGAACGCGCATAACTTCGTAACGGCTGATCCAAATTGGATAATTCTTTTATAGTTGTGTTCCTAACTGTCAGTGCGAGGTTTGCATGAAAGAAAATTTTGAAAAAAGAAATCCGGGCTGAGCCGGGGGGACACTAATCTAATATGTACCTATACAGCCCGTACCTAACAGAATAAACGCAATACCTCTTAAGGGGTCATTGAACTCATCATTTTGAACAACTTTTACTATGGGACCATCCCCGAAATCGCGAAAAAAAAATCAGCTGTTCAGTACATTTTGTCGAGTTATGCGTACAAAAATGTATGGGGCAGTCGATTTTTTTTTCGCGATTTCAATATTGGTCCCATAGTAAAAGTTGTTCATAATGATGAGTGCAATGACCCCTTAAGAGGTATTGCGTTTATTCTGTTACACGTTGTATATAATTTTTCCGTAACTGAGAGAAAAACTGACAGACATCGCACAGCCAAAACTACTGGTCGTAGGACATACTACGGGTCCTTGGGGAGTTTAAGGAAGCTCTTAGAGATAATTTCCCGAAATCCCTACGGGAACGGGAAATATCGGGATATGTGCGTACGAAGTCGCGGGCAAAAGCTAGTATTCAGTAATATTCGAGAAGGACAATGCTACAACCTGGGAGTCTTTAAGCCTAGAGTGAATAGGTTACTTCTAGGCAAGCGTGCTCCATCTTAGACCGCATCATCGCTTACCTTGTTTTTTTTTTATGGATGGGAAATCATCAAATGACTTCTCCCGCTCTGGGCGGAGCGGGAGGGAGTGTCAGACTCTTACTGACTAAAACCCATCCATGTTCCATCAGTGCCCTTTGTGTTCCGGAGCCATGGTATCTCTTTCGAATAGTCCCGCGACTCCGGCAGGCGTCGGCCCTTTCGGGCCCCTCTGATCATCGCTCACCATCGGGTGAGATAGTGGTCAAACGTATGCCTATCAAAAGTAAAAAAAAATACCCTCATTTCCATACTCCAAAGTAGTCTCAAGATGTTTAAAATAATTGAACTCTGTTTGATGAAAACAACATCAATTCAAGTCTTATTTGTTACTTTTGAGTAGAATATTGACAAAAACTAATTTATTCAAGACTGTGTTTCTTTGAAGAAGTTTCATAAGAAACGTTCAACCGGTTTTAATGAAATTTTATTGAAATAAACACAATATTTTTTCAGAAAAAGTTCGAGTGTTTTATTTTTAATTTATTCACTTTAGTCAAAGAAATCGTTTAAAGTAATAGGTGTATCAAACGTCAAAGACTAAAAAGTTTTTTAACATTTACTGAATTTTTTTTTAACTGGTACTCACGGGGTTGGAGATCATTGAAAGAATTCTGTTTTTTTTTTAAATATTCAGCAATATAATGAATTAGTTTTTTTTAGTCAAATGGGCCTTACTGTTATTGTTCATAATATAATACAGCAAAAGTTCTGTAAACCATGCTTGTCTTGAGATCATGTATGTGATGAGGAGACCCGAAGATCTCATTTCATCATCATCAGTAGCCTAGCCTTTTCCCAACTATATTAGGGTCAGCTTCTAGTCAAACCAGATTCAGCTAAATACCAGTATTTTACGTAGAGCGGCTGCCTACCAGACCTCCACAACCCATTAACCGGGTAACACGGTACTCCTTGGCAAGACTGGTGTCAGATTTTCTGACTTTTAACTATCCGTAACAACAATCTCCCCCAAGATCTCATTTCACAAAGGAATAATGATGGCAATGCCACGTCATATGTCGGGCTAGCCCCTAATTATGACGTGTGAGCACTGCCCGCTTGCGGAATAGTTAGAAAAAGTAACCGCGGCCTTGGAATCCAAAGGGCATTTGGAGGAACACGGGTAGGTTTTAGGCATCGTTCACACCAAACGTATTATCTGCCGCTGACTGTGAGTATGCTCACTGTGCTGTAGTCAGCGACAACGCACTACGTTAGGTACAAAAAAATGGGGTTGTTCCCGTACCCATTACTGATCATAATTTTGCAGTCAAAAGTAAAAAAAACGAAATCCCAAAATTGTTTAATTAGATTTTTTTTACTTGAGTATCTTAAATGATTTCTTATAAATTACTTAATTGTAAAAAGTTGATAATTTTGTTGGTCCTAAGCCCAATTAAAGTGCGAAAGAAAAGTTTGGATTGCTTATTTTTTCGTTTACCATAAATTGAGTGACATTTTGGGATATAAACAAACGTTAATAACTTTGCTGTTTATGAATATTATTTATTGAGACTTTACAAATATAATACAATTAACAAGACCTTTTCTAATAAGCCATTTAAGTATTTGTACTAATTGAAAATGTGTGGTGTATTTTGAAAAGCGATAAACTGCGTAACGCGTGCTCACAGTCAGCGGCTGACAATACGTTTGGTGTGAACGATGCCTTAGTCAGTTAGAATCTGACACTCGCTTCCGCTCCACTCAGAACAGGCCTCATTTGATGATTTCCTACCCAAAAAAAAAACCAGCTATAAAGTGCGTTTCGGACTCTTACACGAAGGGTTCTGTACCATAAACCGAAAAAAAAGTTGGTTGTATGAGAGCCCCTTTAAATTTAAAATTGAATGAAATTTTGTACTATATGTTATTATAGCAAAGATAGAAAATTTGTGAAAATGTAAACTGTGTACCAATTACGGTTCTTGAGATACAGACCGCTGACAGACAGTCGGACAGCGGAGTTTTATTAATAGGGTTCCGTTGGTCACTCTTCGGGTACAGAACCCTAAAAAACCTTGGCATGATCTTCTAATTCTACGACACGCCAGTTTCCTCGCGATCTTCACCTTTCCATATGAATATTTTTACCCTTAATTAAAGACATGTCATCAATCAACAAGTTAAGTCATGAAGACGTACGAGCCACTAACTTCGCCATATTAAACTCTGGTTAACGAGCTCCAAACTTAACGTATAAAGTTAGATGTCGAAGTTCTCGCATCGAAGATGTTTCGGTAAACTGATAATAATACAAGATGATGTTGGGTTCAAGTTTTACTTGATTTTCAAGATGGAGTTTTGAATATTTTGCATCTAACAATGTTATGACACTTCTCGTGACCCAAGGGCTGGCTTTTACTATGCCCAGAGGTTAAGTATTGCCATATAACGTGGCAATGCCGTCAGTCTCTTGGGTACATTATAAGCTGCCAGCGTTCCAGGTGTGTTTTGGTGCTATATTTAGTTTGTAGATATTAGATTGTTTAGTTATTTTATTTTTTAATATTATAGTGTTTTAAACATGTGTTAATAAAGACTATGTTATTGTTTGTTCAACTACATATTTCCAATAGGGAATATGCATGAAAAAAGTATTTATGATCTGGATAGTTTATCTAAAAGTATTCGAAAATATAATACTAACAGTGAAATTAGAATCTAATTTGCTCGAAAACGAACGAGATACAATTATTTTAAACAAATATATCTGTCCCTCTCGCAAAAACGCTGTTTTCTATGGCAGTTGTATAGTCGTCGTGTAATTTGACGTCACAATTCGTATCGGACTTCTCTTTCTTAGAGTAGTCTTTGAAGCTTTATAACTTCATAAATGATGAAGGTATTTAAAAAATAATTTCATGATTGTTCACTAGAGCTAATAAGTATTTTATTTTACAAATAAAAAAATCGCATGCATATTCCCTATTGGTGGCAATGCATATAAGAAGCACTCTTTGCACTGGGTCTTCAATTTTCACGGATTCACTCAAAAGAAGATTTTTTTTAATGTGAAAAGCCCGCCACACATTCCCAACCACTGCAACTCCTGAAAGCCAAAATCAACAGTGGCGGCCTAAAGACAAAACGCCGAGTTAATGAAACTCGATGAGTCCCGGAGAAACCATTCAACTGTCTTGAATCCTGCAACGAAACTAGTCAGAAAAGTACAACGGAGGAGTAGGATAAAAGTAAATATAATTTCTACTTCCCTTCTTATCAAGCAGGAAACAGAATAGAGCTAAAAGAAGTATATGTAAATACTTGGCTTTGTGATAGACTGAGATGAAAAGTAGGTGCTTATTAGGGTAGGATAGATAGATCCTATGCCTTGGGTCTATAGTACAGACAGCAGAACACCTGTTTCTAAGCTGCCCGGTAGTCACGGATTGCAGGTAACCTCTAACTTCGGTAACCCAGGTACACTCTGTGAGATAATTGGTAACACCAAGGCGTTGCTGGCTTTCCTTGGGGAGCTGGGGTGGATCGAATGACACATTTTTTCCCACCTACACGCAAAATACGCGCCTTGTCGTGGAGTTGTAGAAATCAGCCCGATTTACATACATACATTGGGTCACAGTAGCCGGCGGCACGAGTCATAAGCATATATGAATGTAGCGGGGTGATCTCGCCAATGTACGGAGGGCGAACAAATAACGTGAGGCGTCAAAGCTGTCAGCGTCAAACCGACCAATGGCGAGTGTGCTCGCGACTCGTGCTAGTTATTTTACAAGTGTGCAAAATTATATCCGTTCAGCCGTTAAGGCTTGATTAATAAAGACACAACTAAGAATACAGTTTTTCACATTTTACTTATAGTTTTTTTTAAATCTTTCTAATACTTAAGTATTAGAAAGATTTAAAAAAAACTAAGAAACGCCCAGCCCTCTGGTCACGTGAACCGTCGACAAGTTGTTTGCTGATGTCTCGAAAGACTCTATGTGCACTCGGACCCCATGGGCCTAGTGTTTCAACGCCAAAAGGCTCAAATATATAACTCCCAATAAGGGTATTATATTTGAGAGTTATGTTTTGTACTTTAGAACATAAATAGTTGCCAAAGTCGATATTTTTGCTAAAAGTGGCCACTTTTAGCAATAATTGCCGTTTTGGATATTTAGCCATGAGTTATGTATTAAAAATAGCTGTCAAAAAATAATAGATACATTTCTTTAGTGCACTACAGAGCGGTTTTTTATCTACGTGTCTTAAATTTACCACAATTAATAAAAAACGATTGGCGGCGCTAGTGGACGGAATACACACTCTTAACTAAAATTGTACGTAACCACCAAAATACTGTTGGTGATGAAGGATGAAGCTACACTAAAAATTATAAAATGTAAAATTCTTTCCTCGAGTGAATTTATAAAAAAAATCTCATTTTCCTTTTAAAATTCATTTTGCTTCACCGAATTTAATTTAGAGAAACGTCTCAGCACAATTATTGCTGACGGATGTTGGCAACATTTTAATAATCATTTAGGTATTTTTTGTTGGTAGGTTTGTGATGGTATAATTTATGATGGTAAATGTTGTGTTATGATGTTAGCTGTTTTTGATATCAACACGGAGGAAAAATAAATCCATATTCTTAGTTAGAGAACTTCCATTTCCCGAATCATCTGGTATTTCGAACAAAACTCATGTATGAAAAGTGACGAACAAAATATATAATTAATGCATTCACAGATCAAGAACAAATTAAATAATATAAATATTTAGCTCTAAGTGAAACGGATACTTCACAAAATCATATTATTGTTCAGTTTAAGTGTCCATTTCAAATATTTTTAAGCATCACCTTTGTACCTGCTTTTCTGTTTCCTTTTTTTATATTTTGTGTGTGTACATAAATTGTTAATTAAATGATTTTTCCTTACAGTTGTATTAGGTATGTACCTGTTTTATGAACTAAACTCATTTACTAAAAAAGTTTAATCTTAAGTCATCTTGTTACTTCTTTGTAAAAAATTAATAATTGAATTAACGATTGAATGTGCAAAATGATTTTATTCATCTTAAGTGTAACTTAAATTGTAATTTTAATGAAACTTTAGAAGAGCCACTTAAATAAAGCTACTAAAAATATTATGCTAGCTAATTCCTGCGACTTCGCCCGATTGGTTGTCGGTTATCATGACCAAAAGTAACAATGAAGTTTTGCCCGTTACCGCAACCTGTGGAAACCTATTCCAGGGGTTTCATATATGTATTCATAGGTTAGGTTTAGGCAACCAGTTATTTTTTTCCGACGCCTCCAATAAATATCATCATGTTTTATCCTATGTTTACAAAAACTTGACAAATCTATACAATATACTATATAATATAATCTATACTAATATTATAAACAGGTAACATTTGTTTGTAAGTTTGTATGTAGGGGGTAATCTCAGGAACTACTGGGCCGATTTGAAAAATTCTTTCAGTATTAGATAGCCCATGTATCGAGGAATGCTATAGTGTATCGAGGTATGTCAGATACACGTGGTATAGGCTTCATATCACCACGCTAAGACTAAAAGGAGCCGAGCATTAATGGAACATGTGACGCAGACGAAGTTGCGTGGGTCAGCTAGTTATAAATATACTTATATTATTCTCGAGAACCACTCTTTCCATTGGTGAAAACTGCATGAAAATAGGTGCAGGAGTTTTTGAGTTTATTGTGGAAAGACAGACAGACGCAGCGGAGGACTTAGTTTTTGTTTTTTTTTTTTTTTTAAGACGACATGAATTACATTTAAAGATATAGATATATATATTTAAGAGGACGTCCCCTTGCTTTACGTGGCGTACTACACAATTTACGCTAGTCCCAACGTTACTCTACGCATGTTAGCTGGTTCTGTCCGTGTTTAAACATTTTGCATTCAATTTTATAATCTTTGCAATCAATGTTTATACTTTCTATTTACAAGATGGTTGCAGGAAATAAAAAACGACTCAACAATTAAACGCAAAACGATGCTATTGTTGTCGAAAATTAATTCAACCAATAACGCGCATTTTGACAATTATTTGTCTTAAAAAATCTTTATACAGGGTTATCCTTTAGGATAACCCTGTACCTCTACCCTACCCTATTACCTCTTAGGCAGTGAAAGTACACATGATTATAAGCAACTTTTGTTTTGGTAAAACTCCGAAATCTCGAAAAAAATATCAGCTGTTTCATACAAAATGCAGTATTTAGCCAATGAAAATGTATGAAACAGCTGATATTTTTTTCGAGATTTCGGAGTTTTACCAAAACAAAAGTTGCTTATAATCATGTGTACTTTCACTGCCTAAGAGGTTTCGGGTATTTTTTCAATTTCCCTGTATATGTTATTATTATTATTATTATATACTTATATTTTTAGTTCTTAAATATCTCTCAATCGTTAAATTGCACAACAGCCACTCCAGTAAAGCAATCAACGATAATATATTTAAGAGGACGTACCCCTCGCTTCTAGTGGCGTACCACACAATTCTCGTCGGTACCAACGCCACTCTAGGCACGTTAAATTAATGACAATAATTTTTCTTAAAAAATCTTTATGCATATGTTTTTAGTTCTTATATATCTCTCAATAGTTAAATTGCACAACAGCCACTCTAGTAAAGCAATAATTGACAATATATTTAAGAGGACGTGCCCCTCACTTCCAGAGGGGTAGCACACAATTCTCGTCGGTACCAACGCCACTCTAGGCACGTTCGATGGTTATGTCCACTGTCGATTCGATATTCTCAGCCGTATTGTATGCGAGAGATATCCATTGGTATGCTGTTGTTTGCTGTTTCAATTCAGGATAGGATACATGCAAATATGAAATGTTTTTGATTGGGTTTTGCTACAGGAGGATGGAGAGGTGGTTTAAATGTTTATGTTTTCTCACTTTCAGTGGCCCAAGAGCTGGCTTTTACTTTGGGCAGAGATCAAACATTGCCATTCAACGAGGCAATGCCTCCAATCTCTTGGGTACTTACATATTACCAGCTGACAGCGTTGCTGAGGACGAATTTTTTGATGCTGTACTTTAGTTTTATGTTAGTTAAATATATTTTTTTTTATTTATTGTAAGTTTAGTGTATTTAATAAATTAACTTGTGCTGGTTCAACTTCAGATAAAATAAATGAAATCCCTGTGTTCTTGAAAACCAAGTTAACAATTCAATCTAAAAAATAAATGTTCCGACCAAAAGGTTAGTGTTAGTAAGAATGTAATGAATTAACTAATATAATTAACGTATTTAGTTTACGATGGCAGTGGAAAAAGGAGTAGCATAACTTGAAGTTCTTTTGTGGTGCGGGTTCCAACTTAGAACGTAGAAATCTTCAATCTGCCTAGCCTTTTCCCAACTATATTGGGGTCCGCTTGCAGTCAAACTGGATTTAACTGAGAACCAGTATTTTTTGTGGAGCGGCTGCCTACCAGACCTTCACAGCCCATTAACTTGATAACACGGTTCTCCTTGGCAAGATAGTGTCACATTTTCTGGTTTCTGACTATCCGTAACGACTGCCAAAGATCTCCAAATGACAGCCAGGACCAACAGCTTAACGTGCTTTTCGAGTCACGGAGGAAACTTGGTATGTTAAGATGGTCACCCATCCACAGAACAACCTCGGCAAGCGTTGCTTAACCGTGAAGATCGACCTGTGCGGCTATTATTATTTAGCCACGAGCTCCTCGTAAAAATCTTCAATAAGGAAGATTTTTCAGCCAAATATGTGGTGTATCTATGTATGTTTTTGTGGAATATTTCACGATGTCACGTGGCGTCACGTGATGCCGACACAGTCATTATTTTGTGTGCACAAGTTTGTTGTTTTACCATTTTAGAAACAACGTTACCGGCCGAAGGATTGCCAAACTAAAATGGGAGTGAGCAGGGCACATTGCTCGCAAAACAGATGATCTAGAGGGCGGAAAAGAAGGAAGACGCAGCGTTGGAAGGCATCCCACAAGGTGGAACGATGACCTGGCGAGGGTCGCTAGGTCATTGGTTGTTGTGGTGGTACTTGGGGGAGGCCAGTGTATAGCAGTGGGATTCTTTCGGCGGGTATGACGATTAAAGAAAATCCCAATGTGAACTTGACAAATGTCAATGGGCTATGTCACTTGAAATAAATGTTTACGGGCTGATTTTTCCAACGCCAGATAACTTTATCGGAGGAATAATTTTAAATTTTTGATATACCATACAAAAACTGTCAAACGTTAAATTTATTCCACGAATAAAAGTTATCTGGCGTTGGAAAAATCAGCCCTTAAGGCGGGGTTGCAGTACTTTTTAAGATTTTTGAACGTCTGAAAATCTAATTAATTATGAGTTTTTTAATAAATAAAAATCATAACATAAAATTTGAACATACCCTCAAGTAAATCGTAAAGATAGAAACGCGATTTAGAATGATTGGCTCGATACTTTTTTGTATCAAACATGACACTAAATTACAATTTTAAACGTGTACTGCTAAGAGATTTTATTACGAATATATATAAAAGGTATATCAATAGATAGAGCTTTTTATTTTGATGTAAATGTTGAAACCATATTGTATCATTTCCTTATAAGTTTTCGCCAAGAAGAAAAAACAATCAAAATTTAGGCATTATTTCGCTCGCCGGACAGTCGCTGTTGTTTGTCAAAACACACAGTACTGCAACCTCGCCTTAAAGAAGCAACCTGGGAGTCAAGATAGGTTACTTCTAGACAAGCGTGATCCATCTTAGACCGCATCATTGCTTAACATCAGGTAAGATTGTGGGCAAACGTAAGCCTATCAATAGTAAAAAATAAAAATAAAACTTGGTGAAATCTAGTGATGTTCTCATAAAGTATCAATTGAAATAGTCATATGACGATCCTTAAAAAAACAGCCTTCATAAAGGTTTTTGCCTTGTCTGCTTTAAAAGGTTCATAAAGTTACGTACCAACTATTTTCCGAGAAAGCCGCGGATCAGAACAAGAATCAACATAGTTCTTACGACATATTGGCAAGTAATATCCCAAGTCTCATCTGAAGTAGCTCTTCTGAACTTGACAAAGAAAGTCTCATGAAAGAATATTATAATGGACATAATAGCTACTGTTCATCTTTAAAAATCGTATGCGAAAATGCAGCGCTTATTTTAATCTCTACATATTTTAAAATAAAAGTCCCTCTTAATCATCACTACATATTATAAAACAAAGTCCTCCACCGCGTCTGTCTGTCTGTCTGTTCGCGATAAACTCAAAAACTGCTACACTGATTTTCATGCTGTTTTCACCGCTAGATAGAGTGGTTCTCCAGGAAGGTTTTAGTAGTTTTAGGCGAAGCCGCGGGCATCAGCTTAACTTGAAGTCAAAGCAAATTCATTTATTTAAATAAGATTATTAAAATGTGCTTTTGAACGTCAAAATGTACAGTTAAAAAACTCTAGTTGTGAAGTCAATTCTATAATAACGCATTCATCATAAAATTCCCTCATTGTTGTTTTCTCCCCAAAAATAAATAATCATCCACAAATTTCAAGCACCATCTGCCTTTGAAATTCTAATTCACTATCTCAAGTTGTAAAAATAATATCGTAAAAAGTGCATTCAACTCTGTGAGTCTCATCTAAAATGTATGAACATTAAGCACCCATGTAATTTGATGCATCACAAAGTATCAAATAACTAATTATTCGGAGTATCTAATACCCTAATGGTGTTATTACAACTTCTGTATTTTTATAGACTTAGTTAATGCATTTTGTTTCAATGGAGCCACTTATCTGAATAAATAATGGTGTTTGGAAACTTTAAAGTAGTTCTGCTTTAATATTTTGGGGATAAGTAAGATATTGTAATTTTTAGACGTGTTTGAGACATGCTTTTATCGTTTGAAAATGTTCTGGATACATGCAAAGAGATAATCTTTTTCATTACTTGAAATGCTTGAAGTTCTCCATTCGACTGGTGAACCGACTCGATTGCTAGTAAGCATAATGAGTCACTGCTGGAAGTTGTCCACCTCGGTGTTATGCGAGTTGCATTGATTCTTTTTCTACTTTTGGTCTATGCGTTTGACTACTATCTCACCTGATGGTAAGCGATGATGCGGTCTAAGATGGAGCACACTTGCCTAGAGTAACCTATTCAATCTTGACTTAGAGGCTCCCAGGTTGTATTTATGGTTAATAGAAATATTAATAAGGGTAAGAAATATTGTTACTAACACAATTGAGTCATGTTACTCAGGGAATGAAGATATTATTATTATGTTTTTGTTTGTGATGGGTTTGCTCCTGAATCTAGTCTTGGTCAGAGATAACAGAAACAAAGTCTACGATAGAGCGAGCTTAGCTTATTACTGGAAAGTATACTGTACGTACGGATAAAAAGAAAAGTCTGAGCTGATAATTTTTAAAGTCCGTATGACATTTCTTCCTTAAAAAAATACAAAAGGATTTTCAACTAAAAAAATGACACAAGAATCTATAATCTTCCTTCTTTGTCCACCACCTGCTGTTTCCTTGGCAACGTTTTTTTCACAAATCTAAAGCATTCACCCGGTTCCACAATTCTCCAAAAATAAACCTTTTGAGGTATCTTTTCAAATATTTGCAGACTCTAATTAATCTTGGACTTGTCTTAATAAAGTGTCTCGAGGGTAAAAATAAGGGTGCGTCTCTTTTGTGGGCGAGCGATCGAGGGTTGGTGGACCCACTTGATTTGCCTTTTAGAGTGGTGTTAAGGTTTGCTCATTATTTGAAGGAGTTGGGTAGGTTTATGATTATCTCATACGCTGGGCTTGTTTATCAAGGTCAGATAAAAAATTAGAGAATATAACAGAGTTGACCACATTTAATTTTTTTTTTTGGGTTATTAAATCCTATTATTCATATGACTTTTCACGCTTCGGGTGTAGCAGGATAGGGTGTTAGACTTTTAACTGACTATTATAAAACTTTTTTTTTTAAATACAACCGACTTCCAAATAAAACCAGTGCAAAGTACAAAACAACTCTTCTTTTGAAGAATGAAATCTTTGTAGTGGTTTTTTTGAAAATCGGTTTTATTTTTTCAATAATTCCAACCAGTCGATATTTATTCGCCTAGTTGTATATCTCTGAAGTTTTTCATCAATTTATATAATTTTAATAGGACCATTTCGACCACACTTAATTTAATATAACAATTTGAAAATCCGTTTATATATATTATTATGATGGAGTTATGCCGAAACATACCGTAAAGAAAATATAAACATCCAAATTCATAACCTTCTCCTTTTTGAAGTGCCAAACCCACTTGTGCTCCCGTGACAATGTAGACATATATTTAAGTTGGAATATTTATAAATTGTCCCAATACATGTTACTTTACGGCATGCCAAATTAGATTTTAATGTCAATCTCAAATTGTTTATTGCAATCCATAATGTACACATACAGATGGTAAAATGATTAAATAGAAACAATTATGGACTCTGCTGGCCACAGTAAAATTCGGGGTATTTAATCATGTTACAACCAGTAAATAATAATAAGTGGTTAGAATTCAACTAAGTACTTATAACAATCTATGGTGTTGATGTAACAGAATAAACGCAATACTTTAAAAAACCGGCCAAGTGCGAGTCGGACTCGCGCACCGAGGGTTCCATACAAACCTGTAGGTATATACATATTATAAGCAAACGTTGCGGTTTACGATTTATGACGTATTAAAAAAAACTACTTACTAGTTACTAGACCTCGTTCAAACCACCTTTCGGTGGAAGTTTACATGGTAATGTACATCATATATTTTTTTAGTTTTATCATTCTCGTATTTTAGAAGTTACAGACACACACACACACATTTTACCACTTTGGAAATGTCTCACGCACAAACTATGTACTTTAGAAAAAAAATGATATTATAAACCTCAATTGTGATGTGCTTTCTGATTCTGCTAAAGTGATCTTTTTAGACCCGCTGTACATTTAGTCGAGTTTTGCGCACATAAATTTATGGGGCAATCGATTTTTTTCGCGAAAAATGACGATTATTGTCATTATACTCATCATTATGAGCACCCCCCAAGGGGTCATCATATAAGTGACCCCTTTTCAGTTATTGCGTTTATTCTGCTACACATTGTATAACTCGAGAAATAATAATTGAAACGGAATTTGTCGATTTTTCATAATGCGCGTCCACGTGCAAAACGCAGCGCTAGCCGCTTTTTATGCAGTTTTTTGGAGCTATATACTCGTTATCCAAAAGAAATATCAACTAAAAAAAATACATTAAATTTCTACATAATTTTGGCTTCAAAATGGAAGATTTTTATTTCTTATTACTAAGGATAATTTTTGATTAATCTCCTCACAACGTAACTACAGAAATGAGAAAAAATTACTGGAAACATGCATCTTCTCAAAAACTAACGATTATTTTGAATTTTTAATGACACTAATGGATAGGCAATTTAATTATGAGCATTTTTTTTCAAACGACCAAAATTAGATTTTATAACGATTTTATCATATATTATATACTAGCTTCTGCCAGCGGCTTCGCCCGCGTGATCCCTAGGGAACATATTCCCGGGATGAAAAGTAGCTTATGTGCTATTCCAGACTATAATCTATCTTTGTTCTAAAGTTAAGATCCCTTAAGCCGTTCTGGCGTGATTGAGTAACAAACAACCAAACTTTCACATTTACTCGTTTGGTGTAAAGCGAAATTATAACCATCTTCCCCTCGACATTATAATTATTAAAGGATATTGCAAACTGTCGTAAGCCGTTTTCCGAAGCTACTCGCTAGTCTCTACTGCCTCTAGGCGCCAAGCTAGCCGCCTGCCTGTGCGTTCGCGACCACAAAAATAATCCTTATAGCATGATTCAGTATTCACGCGCGATGGCTTATTATTAGCGTTTTTTAACCGACTTCCCAAAAAGAAGGAGGTTATCAATTCGGTTGTATGTTTTTTTTTTTTTTTTTTTTTTTTTTTTATGTTTGTTACCTCATATCTCCGACAATTATGAACCGATTTGAAAAATTTTTGTTTTATCTGAAAGGATATACTTGCAGATTGGTCCCATTTAAATCATATCAAAATCGGTTACGAACTTTGGATTTTAAATCGAAATAGCTGGAATTTGACTATTTAGATGATTCTTTGATGATCGAAATTGCGTATTTTGCTTTTCTGCGATTTTGGAGTGGTGTTGTTAGGTGTAGGGCACCACTAAAAAGTGAAAAATAAAAAACTTTTTACAAAAAAATACAACCGACTTCCAAAAAAAAAACACTACAAAGTAAAAAATAACTTTAATTTCGGAAGTCGGTGTTTTTGTTAGTTTCTTCGTATTTTGACACCGACTTCCGAAATTAAAGTTATTTTTTACTTTGTAGTGTTTTTTTTTTGGAAGTCGGTTGTATTTTTTTGTAAAAAGTTTTTCATGTATAACTTTGGTGTTTCTAAACCGATTTCTATGATTCTTTTTTTATGGAATAGTAAATAATGTTAACTTTTATTAATGTTAATTAGGGACGACTAAGAGTTTTATAAACGTAAGAGTAGACAAATACAATCAGAAAGCTTCGAACTGCTAAGCTATCGGGAGTTACACGTGTTATTGTTAGTCAATCATAAAAGATAGACATATGCTGTCGTTGGATATTTTTTATATAATTTTAAGGAGAACATTTCCGTCATACATGATTTCTGTGTTGCTTTCACCATCAAGGTTGCACACGCGACGGAAGCTTAAAAAATGAGGTAAACTCTCCCGTTTTCTCAACATTTCCCTTCACTGCTCTTCTCCTATTGATTGTAGCGTGATGAAAAGTATACTATAACCTGCTCAGGAGTATGAATAATAATTGTGCCAAGTTTCATTAAAATCCGTCGAGTAGTTTTTGTTTCTATAACGGTTATACAGACAGACAGACAGACAGACAGACAGACAAAAATTTTACTGATTGCATTTTTGGCATCAGTATCGATCCCTAATCACCCCCTGAAGTTATTTTGGAAATATATTTCATGTACAGAATTGACCTCTCTACAGATTTATTATAAGTATAGATTGTATTGTATTGTATTGTATTGTATTGTATTGTATTGTATTGTTGTATCAACATTCTGAGCGTTTTCGCTAATGTATTTCTTGCGCTGTTATTGAGGGAAAAAATGCTCAAGGTTATTTAGTCAGGGTACGGCCTTAATACGTAGGTAAACCGCGTCTACTAAAGTCTCACCCGAAAAATAAAAAATGTCGTCTCATTAGTTATTCAATCTCTTCCTTTTATTTAGCTCAGTAATGAAATTCCTTTAGGTACTGATTCTGTTTGTAGATATGTATATAAGTTGATACCTGGTACAGGTATAAGCAAATTATTTGTGTGAAAGGGACTCGTGTTATATTATTTAATAAATAAGTAACGTGACTTTTTATTCTTACCTATACTCTGTTTATTATAACATTAGAAAAAAGAGGCTCGCAGAAGCAGGAGTACGAAACCTTTTATTTCAAGTTGAGTTCAAACAATTTTCATAAATAATGTGAGCTTTTTGTAACAATGTATGGCATGCATATAATAAAGCATTTACTATCGATCTACTCGTCACAAGGCTTGAATAGGTACATGAAATGAAACAATTTTTAGTAACAATCAGTTTATTAAAAAACAACTATCACAATGGCATGACGTTCATTATTGTTTTCACAAACTTCACAAAACAAATATAATAATTTAGAATGTCAGAGGATTAAAAAAATACACTACCAACAGTAAAAACATTTTCTAGAGACAAAAGCGTAAATTGAGAATTTATGAATTTTATTATTCTGTTATTCATCATCCTCTGATGATGATGATGATGATGAAGTTTCACCAACGTTAATAATGAACCTTTCTACAACATTATCCATTATACCATCAAGTTGGCAAAACCTTTCCTCTTCTTTAATTGTATGAGCAATGCAAGATTGCCATTTCTCTGCAGTAATATTTATTAGTGCTTGAGGGAGCAACCGCTTCACTTCCTTTAATTTAAAAGTTTTGTTGTTTTGGGCTACATACCCCTTCATTTGAGCCCAAACTAATTCTATTGGGTTGAGCTCACAGTGGTAAGGTGGGAGGCGCAATACTAATATATCTTTTTCTTTAGCCATCTCATCTACAGCAAACTTTTGGTACAAATGTCGTACTTGTTTAACTTTTTCTAATAAAGTGGCCCTTAAGTCTTTTTCATCAAAATGAATATTTTTGGTTTTAAGCCACTCCTGAATATCTGCCTTTCGTGTGGCTGTAGTTGGCAACTTCTCCACTTTCCTCGAATGATATGGCGCATTATCCATAACAATAACAGCATCACTTTCAATTTTTGTTAGTATTAATTTGAACCACTTTTCAAAATTGTGTGCATCCATTTCAGAATGGTAGTCTCCACCACCCTTTTTGGCTTCAAATATTAATTCGCCATCCATTAAAACCCATCTGTTGATCCTGTGAAATAAAATAAAAGGAAATGAATTTATTCTGTACTGGTGTACTGGTGAAAGAGAATTGGCTTCCAGTCTCACATGCCATTATTTATTTTGTTTGTATTAGCTGTAAGTCATCCATAGTGATAAATAAAAAAATAAAAAAATACATTTAAATCATGTCTTACCAATATGGCCAATGATAAGCCGTTTTCCTTTTCCAGTTGGGTTCTTTAAACCAGTAGATAAACCTGCCCGGTGTGCTTCCTTTGAAGACTTTATAGTACTATCTTGCCATACCTTGCTTTTGGTGTGTCCTGTACGTATAAAAAAGTTATAGATGTTAATACAATATTACATCGACTTATGTTCAACTAAAAATACTAATTCACTGTATCAATGTAACATAAAGGAGGTTTACGAATTTATGTAAAGGCAAGCATGCCCCCACACTAAGATTTGTCTTGTATTGTGGGAGCGTTTTACAAACACACATTATCACACACACAAACAGCCATATCCGGAACAACTATCTTCGACTTCGTGCAAAATGACTTAAATATATTAGCAGAACTGTACCTTCATTTAGCCAAGTCTCATCTAAATAATATATTTTTTTCCCTTCGTTCCTTAATCTCTTAATTTCATGGAGATATTTCACCCTCCATAATACAATCTCTTGTTTATCAATTAGGGCACTTTTTCTACTTCTTTTAATGTAAGTAAATTTTAATTTGTTTTTTATTAATTTGTATAAAGTGCTTCTTTTAAAATCAGGTAGAGACTCATCGCTATTAACAGCTTCCAGAATCTTGTTCAACGTTGGTAACTCATTATCAAAGAAAAAAGAATGAATTTTTCTTCGTATTCCACTAAATGTAATATCATCATACTCTTCGAATTTTGAATGTTTCTGTTGGCGAGGAGGGGGTGATTGCAGGCGACCTTCTTTATTATACTCTTTGAGTATATTATAGACTGTTGCACGAGATATGCCTACAAAATAAGATTAGTAATGTATATTTATTATCTCACAATGCAAAAAAATAGATGGATGGATTGTGTGAAGAGTGAATATGAAAGAAAAGGGGGTAAATGATAGTGAGACAAGTGACAGGACGAAGTGGAATAAAAAAAAAACGTGTTGCGCCGACCCCAAGTAACTTAGGATAAAGGCAGGAAGATGATGATGATGATGATGGTACCTTTCTAGTAATTTAAATCCTTACCTGCAATTTCTGCAGTTTTTTTAACTAACTGCGTTTTATAAGCAGCAGCACCTTCGGGCAAGGACTCCTTAACATCTTTGTAAATATTAATCACTGTTCTTTTTTCTGTAGAACGAAGCGGTGTTTGTTTAATTCTACTTTTCTTGGGAGACAATATTTTATCCTCATGGTCAACGTTGGGGCCACGTCTTTTTCGCTGTTGACATTGATCAGCGCTACCAGCAGTTTCAGAGTGTGCATGTTGCGCTTGCATGCCACTCGGGCCTGCATCGGGATCCATAGTTCCACAAAACGTACCAGTTTGTACAAACAACACAAAACTAACAATTAAAAAGATAACAAAACAAATAGGTAACAAAAGAAAAACAGTAACAACTAACAACAAAATCACGAAAATTCAGCAATAACAACGAGAAAAGGCGTAGCATTCACAAGTATTCACAAGCGACAACACAATTGCAGAAAATTTACGCAAATTGACGGATGGTTGATAGCATAAACCGACAAAATAAACAAAACACGTGCTTCCATAACTTATGAAGGGAATACGTAACATTTTAGATTTGGTAGAATTATAGTGACGTAAAAAACGTTCCCGGTCTGTCCACCTCTGCTTCTTTTAGATTTTAAACATCAACACGACAATATAGAATGTTAAATCTAAACAATATTAAATAAAAGCCTTGTAATTTCAGAAGGTAGATAGGTTAATTAAGTACAATTAAGTGTGACAGCTATTATATAAATTGATTATAATAAACTCCACATCAATCTTGACTGTAATAAAGTTTGTTGTAATTTTATTGCAAAGTGTGCACCTAAAAGAGCCTTTTTTAACTTCTGTCTAATGCTATAGTAAATGGAGTATAATTTCGAGGAATAAGTAAATAATCGGTACTATTTTTAACCGACTTCCCAAAAAGGAGGAGGTTCTCAATTCGGTTGTATTTTTTTATGTTTGTTACCTCATGACTTCGTAAATTATGAACTGATTTGTAAAATTCTTATTCTTCTTCGAAGTTTGGATTTTGAATCGAAATGGCTAGAACGTTTACTTGGATGATGGTTTTTTTGTCATCCAAGTTATCGAAATTGCGTATTTTCCTTTTCTGCGATTAAAAAGTGAAAAACAAAAATATTAAAAAAAAAATGGTGTGTTTGTTAGTTTCTTCGTATTTTGACACCGACTTCCGAAATTAAAGTTTAATTTTTACTTTGTAGTGGTTTTTCTTTTATTTGGAAGGCGGTTGTATGTTTTTGTAATTTTTTTTTTTGTGAAGATTTTATTCTTTTTTTTTACTTTTAATAGGCACGCGTCCACTATCTCAACCGACGGTAAGCGGTGATGCGGTCTAAGATGGAGCACGCTTTCCTAAAAGTAACCTATTAGCTATCAGGAAACACAGATACGGATTATATTATATACTTTGAAATGCAGGACATTTCTTTAGTCCGAATAAATTCCATTAGGCCGGTCTGCCTGTGTAATAGTCTGTTCACTATTTCTATTTCATGTCTACAAAACGGATCGCTTGTACCTTCGTACAATGTCTTAAAAGATCCATAAGCTTGTATAATGACTTCGAGCTTTCTGTTAACTTGAAATCCTATTTGTTGTTCAATTTAAATCTCCAGTTTAGGGATGTTACGTTAGGCCATCTTAGCGATCGTGGAGGTAGAGAAAATAAGAAACATACATACACACAACAACATACTTGAATTAACAATTCCAGGATAATTTTAATTCTTTTATAGCAATTCATGTGGGGACTTTCAGTTTCAAAGTTTATTTGTGGACTAGCTGACCCGCGAAACTTCGTCTGCGTCACATTTTCCATTAATGCTCCGCTCCTATTTGTCTAAGCGTGATCATATATATGACGAGACGCCACGATAAATAAATATCCTTGGACATAAATAAATAAATATCCTTGGACATTTCACACAACGCCACATAGTCCCAAGCTAAGCAACTCAATGCTTGTGTTATGGTAACGAGATGGCTGATAAACTACTAATATACATTTTTTTTTTGTGTCGTCACGTCGTTTTCCGTGTCGTCAATAATGAAAATGGGCTATCTAACACTGAAGTAATTTTTCAAATCGGATTAGTAGTGCCTGAGATTAGCGCGTTCAAGCAAGCAAACAAACAAACTCTTCAGCTTTATAATATTATAGTATAGATCACCATCTTTTTAAACGTTGTCGCACACTAGGAATTTCTATTGTATCGTGGGTGTGTTCACAAACATACAAACTCACATACAAAAAAAGTCGAACCGGGAACAACTATCTGGAGGTCATACAAATATTTGTTCCGTGCGGGATTGAACCAGCGACACGCAGCGCAGCAACCAATCGCTCAACCAGTCGTCAAAAAAAGTATCCTCTATGTTATTCCAGACTATACATTTTTTCCGTGCGTATGTTTTCTTTTTTTTTTTTTAGGTGATATCATCAAATGACTTCTCCCGCTCTGGGCGGAGCGAGAGGGAGTGTCAGACTTCTGCTTACTAAAACCCATCCATATTCCTTCATGTACCCTTTGTGTTCCGGAGCCACGGTACCTCTTTCGAATAGTCTTACTAATACTCTGTGTGGTGTGTATGTTAATTCCCTTGGGTTCATTTTCGACAAAGACGCGGCCGGTGCCGCGGGTGGCAGCTAGTAACTTATATTGTCACCAGCTGCACCGATTCCACGGTTTGTCTATGGAATCAGAACAAACAGTACTTATACACAAAAGTTTATAAATGCAGATACTCAAAATTTCACTTGTTTGTCTAAAAGTTGGTAACTAACAATTAAATCTTTACTAGCTGACCCGCGCAACTTCGTCTGCGTCACATTTTCCATTACTGCTCCACTCCTATTTGTCTTAGCGTGATGATATATAACCTATAACCTTCCTCGATAAATGGGCTATCTAACACTGAAAGAATTTTTCAAATCGTACCAGTAATTCCTGAGATTAGCGTGTTCAACCAAACAAACAAACTCTTCTGCTTTATAATATTAGTATAGATAGTATAGATGAATGTAAAGTAACTATCTAATCTTATATGATATCAAATCCTAATATATAAAATTCTTTCGTTACTGAGTGACTGAGAGACAATGCACAGCCGAAACTACTGGTCGCAGAAAGCTGAAATTTGGCATGTCGTTTCCATGGAGAGTACTGGGGAGAACTAAGAGAAAAATTCCCGAAATTCCTACGGGAACGTAATATACTTTTTTTACTAGCGGACCCGACAGACGTTGTCCTGCATGACCTAGATACCGACTACAGCGCCATCTGCCTGACTGATTAGTGAATCTAAACCATCTAGGGCGCCACCCAAACGCATTCAAAAAAATTCATTCAAATCGGTCCAGCCGTTTAGGAAGGGTTCAGTGACATACACACGTACAGTAGAATTATATAAATTAAAGATAATACTGCATAATGGATGCAGTATTATCTTAATTAAAACTTTTGTATTTATAGTACCTAGTAGTATGGATATAGATTATTAGAGTTTTTCCGTTCTGCATTGAATCACGTGGAGTGAAGTGGAGGTAGTTTCCTCCAAAATAACTAAGAATATAGGTGTAAGTTCCGTCACATCCCTAATTCAGTTTGTTGAAATACCTAATACAAAGCGATACGGTATTTAATTAAAAGCTACAATCGGTCTCGTTCGAGATTCGTCTTCTTCTCCATTGTTATACAATTTCTTATGAAGTTCGTTTAACTTTGTATGACTTTGTTGTTTATGCGAACATTATTCATTGGAAAATTCTATTTCAGTAAAACAGTGTTTCTTTGTCGCTTGTTCTTTTTTTCTGTTTTACGTCATCGTCTAATTTTAAACGGATTTGATATTTATTCAGTTGGGATACTTTAAGAAAATTAACTGAAAAGTTAAAAGCACTTGAAATATTCTCTGGAGGAATTGTAAAAACGAAGAAATATTAAACAATCTCGTGAGTCAAAATGGCAGTGACTCAAGTGATTCAGAGAGATTTTATGCAATTCCATTGGTTAAAATTTCTCCGTTTCTCCAATTTGCTGCCTCGCTCCGCTGTAATAGACAGGCATATAGGATGCGATCACAGAATATTTAAACTAAGTTGCATGCACTGATTCACATTTCAACGGTTTTCGACCCAATGTCTATATACATAAGTGTATATTTATAACTTCTAAGCTTACTGACCAAAGTCCAGACATGTTGCTTAGGACAAGCCACACGTTATCCGCATTATAGTCGCTAATTGTGTTAGCAGATCCGCAAACTTGTTGACAACCCTATGTACACAGGCTTGGGATATCTGCCGCGCCGTGTATGTACCTATCGACCGGTGAGGAATCAAATATGTACATGTGTGATTAATTTGAAGAAGATGGTTGATTTATAAGTGATGAAGTCATGGATTTTTATGACTGTTCCATATAACAGGGATATCTGTAACAGATATCAGGGGTATCTAGAATATATATCAGAGATGGGCAAGGACATATCGGGCCCGGGATGGTGATGATTTTGCCTTGTGACCGGTGGTCGTGGGTTCGATTTCCACGGGAAGCATACTTTGTAGTAGTTTCTAGTTTGGCTAGGACATTGCAGGCTTGATTCACAAGATTCTTTGATAAAAAAAGATGATTCCGTGCTTCTAAAGGCACGTATAAGCTGGTGGACCCGGTCACTAAATGGCGGTCGTCAAACCATGGCAGAGGCCCTTTTTTTTAGGGATGGGAAATCATCCAATGACTCCTCCCGGTCTGGGTGGAGCGAGAGAGAGTGTCAGACTTTTACTGACTAAACCCATCCATATTCCTTCATGTGCCCTTTGTGTTCCGGAGCCACGGTATCTCTTTCGAATAGTCCCGCAACTCCGGCAGGGGCCCTTTTGGGCCCCTCTGTGTGGTGCGTATGTTCCCTTTGGTTCATTTTCGACAAAGACGCGGCCGGTGCCGCGGGTGGCAGCTAGTGACAATATAAGTTACTAGCTGCCACCCGATTGTTATTACCGATTCCACGGTTTGTCTATGGAAACGGAACAAACAGTACTTATATCTAAAAAGTTGGTAATTAACAATTAAATCTTTACTAGCTGACCCGCGCAACTTCGTCTGCGTCACATTTTCCATTACTGCTCCACTCCTATTTGTCTCAGCGTGATGATATATCTTACTATAACCTTCCTCGATAAATGGGCTATCTAACACTGAAAGAATTTTTAAAATCGTACCAGTAATTCCTGAGATTAGCGCGTTCAACCAAACAAACAAACTCTTCTGTTTTATAATATTAGTATAGATAGTATAGATGAATGTAAAGTAACTATCTAATCTTATATGATATCAAATCCTAATATATAAAATTCTTCCGTTACTGAGTTACTGAGAGACAACGCACAGCCGAAACTACTGGTCACAGAAAGCTGAAATTTGGCATGTCGTTTCCATGGAGAGTACTGGGGAGAACTAAGAGTAAAATTCCCGAAATTCCTACGGGAACGTAATATACTTTTTTTACTAGCGGACCCGACAGACGTTGTCCTGCATGACCTAGATACCGACTACAGCGCCATCTGCCGGACTGATTTGTGAATCTAAACCATCCAGGGCGCCACCCAAACGCATTCAAAAAAATTCATTCAAATCGGTCCAGCCGTTTAGGAAGGGTTCAGTGACATACACACGTACAGTAGAATTATATAAATTAAAGATAATACTGCATAATGGATGCAGTATTATCTTAATTAAAACTTTTGTATTTATAGTACCTAGTAGTATGGATATAGATTATTAGAGTTTTTCCGTTCTGCATTGAATCACGTGGAGTGAAGTGGAGGTAGTTTCCTCCAAAATAACTAAGAATATAGGTGTAAGTTCCGTCACATCCCTAATTCAGTTTGTTGAAATACCTAATACAAAGCGATACGGTATTTAATTAAAAGCTACAATCGGTCTCGTTCGAGATTCGTCTTCTTCTCCATTGTTATACAATTTCTTATGAAGTTTGTTTAACTTTGTATGACTTTGTTGTTTATGCGAACATTATTCATTGGAAGATTCTATTTTAGTAACACAGTGTTTCTTTGTCGCTTGATCTTTTTTTTTCTGTTTTACGTCATCGTCTAATTTTAAACGGATTTGATATTTATTCAGTTGGGATACTTTAAGAAAATTAATTGAAAAGTTAAAAGCACTTGAAATGTTCTCTGGAGGAATGGTAAAAATGAAGAAATATTAAACAATCTCGTGAGTCAAAATGGCAGTGACTCAAGTGATTCAGAGAAATTTTATGCAATTCCATTGGTTAAAATTTCTCCGTTTCTCCAATTTGCTGCCTCGCTTCGCTGTAATAGACAGGCATATGGGATGCGATCACAGAATATTTAAACTAAGTTGCATGGACTGATTCACATTTCAACGGTTTTCGACCCAATGTCTATATACATAAGTGTATCTTTATAACTTCTAAGCTTACTGACCAAAGTTCAGACATGTTACTTAAGACAAGCCACACGTTATCCGCATTATAGTCGCTAATTGTGTTAGCAGATCCGCAAACTTGTTGACAACCCTATGTACACAGGCTTGGGATATCTGCCGCGCCGTGTTTGTACGTATCGACCGGTGAGGAATCAAATATGTACATGTGTGATTAATTTGAAGAAGATTGTTGATTTCTAAGTAATGAAGTCATGGATTTTTATGACTGTTCCATATATCAGGGATATCTGTAACAGATATCAGGGGTATCTAGAATATATATCAGAGATGGGCAAGGACATATCGGGACCGGGATGGTGATGATTTTGGCGCTTGCCTTGTGACCGGTGGTCGTGGGTTCGATTTCCATGGGAAGCATACTTTGTTAAGTAGTTTTTAATTTGGCTAGAACATTGTAGGCTTGATTCACAAGATTCTTTGATAAAAAAAGATGATTCCGTGCTTCTAAAGGCACGTATAAGCTGGTGGACCCGGTCACTAAATGGCGGTCGTTAAACCATGGCAGAGGCCCTTGAGGCGGTTTATAAACTCTGACACTAGGGTGTGTATGCTGCCGCCGTGGTGGACGCCGCGGGCGTCAGGGGCCACCACCTGGTGACCTCCGGCCACCGTAGGCGCGGGCCTGTGGACGGCGAGCTATGGGTGGCTCGCCGTCCGTTCGTCTAGTGACGACAGGCCGTGTCGACGGCGCGTTAGTGTTCCACGCGCGCCTCAAAGAAAGTCAGCACACAGAGGGGCCCGAAAAGGCCGACGCCTGCCGGAGTCGCGGGATTATTCGCAAGAGACACCGTGGCTCCGGAACACAAAGGGCAATGAAGGAACATGGATGGGTTTTAGTCAGTAGAAGTCTGACACTCCCTCCCGCTACACCCAGAGCGGGAGGAGTCATTGGATGATTTCCCATCCCTAAAAAAAAAAAGGGTGTGTATGTTAGATTCAAGATTCAATATCAATTTGTCTATGACTGTTAGTTTCAACGTTAGCTTTGTTTTAATTGACTGGAACTTTTTGCCGAAAGTGGAAACACAATTTATTGTACTTATCCTGATTATTATATTCGTAGGCACACTTTGACTTACTAAGCAGTCATTATTCAACATAATAACATATTTTGTTTATCCTAATTACTCACAAGAGTCACAAGACGGTAGATATAATTAATTACACACATCCTAAATGATCGTAGGCGTCCCTAACAATAACACATTCGCCGTACATTCCAGCGTATGTTAATATTATGAGAGCATTGGGGTCGGCGTGCCGCAGCTATGCAGAGTCCCAATCAAATTACCAAGCCCATTTCCAGTGCGATGGGAATTGGAGGACTATCGACTGGGAATTGGTTACTAATAAGTTAACCTCGTAATCGGGTAAGGGTGTGTGGAGACTGTGGTGTTTTTGTTGAAGTTCAGTTCATCTGCTTAGCTTTTTCCCAACTGAAGAATACCAGTATTTTACGTAGAGCGATTGCTTATTAGAAGGGCTAGTCTCTAAGCCCGAAGTCCGTAGTTTTGGGCCTAGTTGCGGGCGTATTCTACTCCGTATACAGACTTACGATAAGTGCCGAACCCAAACTAAGAATGAATTTGATAGAGACTAGAATACGCCCGCAACTAAGCCCGAAACTACGGAATTCGGGCTTAGAGAATAGCCCTGCAGATCACCACATTCCAATAACATGGCAAAACGATACTCTTTGGCAACATTGTTGTCTTTATAGCTTTTGACTACGGTAACGACTGTCAAAGATGTTTACATTACAGTTGGGACAAACGGCTTAACATGCTTTCCGAGGCATGAAGGAGTCTCAATGTATTGATGATCGTGTTCGGCCAGTATTGCTTAACCTCGACCATCGATCCGAGCGACAGTGGTTATTGTAATGCCATGGTTCATGCTCCATGTAAAGTAGGGACTCCATTTTCTGCACTAAGACTCCCATTCGGTCGGTTGTGCGTAGGATCTTTGATGCCCCATATCCCACTGGTTTTCTGGCTCGAATGATTGGTCCTTCACAGCTCTGGACTAAAAAGTTGGGAGAACATTTAAGTAACTTTTCCCATCTATGGGAAAGTACGGGCTTGGGATGATGCCGTAATTTGCTTCGCATTAGATAAGTACCTCCCTAATTTGTACAAGCATAATTATGTTGCCGCTAAAACTAACAATGCTTAAAGCAAGTTAGAGGTTCCTAATTTCGTTACCTAACCATTACTACAAATGACCATGAAAACAAGTACAAGTCCAACTAAACCAAATTACGAGATACTCGAGTTAATAGTCCCAAAGTACCTATTCCGGCCAAAGTCGAGGTCAGAGTGATAAATG
Organism: Ceramica pisi; assembly: GCA_963859965.1. Lineage (NCBI taxonomy): Eukaryota > Metazoa > Arthropoda > Insecta > Lepidoptera > Noctuidae > Ceramica > Ceramica pisi. Next base: position 6,949,921 of record OY982530.1, read on the forward strand.
ATATTCGAATCGATTCCCGATTATATTGAAATCCGCTTAATTTTGACCCGAATCCTTTGGGAATATAAAGTAAGAAGATTGGCACATTATCGCTCAGAGATGTGTCGGGAATAACCTTGAAATACGAAGCTAATTTTAGATGTCATTGTCTGGTTTGGAAGATAATAAATTGTAGACGTAAATGTTAGTGATGAATTTATTGCTGAATATTGTATTAGACTGAATGCAATTTGATTTTGGCGAAGATTTTAAGTGAGGTTATGATAGGTTTAAAAATTGTCTGGATTTTTTGGAAGGGGCAATGCACCGAGGTACATTTGTGTCATGCTGAAGATCGCGCGATACTGAGTGCTTTTATTAAGTAAGGAAAAATTTAACTTTGATACTACATTTGCAAGATTCAAGATAAAACACCATGCCATACCATAAATAAATAAAATTAGTAGCAATAAGCTTGTTGTTTTAAAAGTGTGTGTTGTTTTTGTTTTCATATTTTTTGTGAACTTGTTGTTTTAAAAGTGTGTTGTAATATGTGCATTAGTCTGAAATAAATAAACATAGGGTGCCTTTCCATTTGCGCAGAGCAAGGCAGTGGATCGGAGAAACGGAGAGATATTAACCAATCATGTCAGTCAAAATGTCAGTGACTCACGTGGTATGGAGATTTTATACAATTCCATTCTTAATTTTTTTTCCGTTTCTCCGTTCTGCTGCGTCGCTCGGTTGTAACGGACAGGCACTTTAAAAAGTTAACACAAAATCATTCAAATTTCGAGCAGATGCTGCCTTCTAGAGCACACAATAACATGCGTATGCGCCCCAAACGGTAGTCAACTTGTACAGTTGAGTTTCTCACTTTGTTCTTGTTCGACTTTTTTATGTATTCAAACTTGGCGCAAATAAATTCTTTATCTTTTTTTTGCAGATGGAGAAATACTGTTCACAAGTCACAATTTTTACCAGTGGGAGAGCGATGAAGGAAATCAGAATATATACGTACGAACGTATTTGGATTATAATAGTTAGTTTTATATTTACTTTCTCTCTCCCTCCCTATTTCTCTGTTGTTTGCATGCCTATTTATATACCTGTAAAGTTCACTACTAACTACTTTTCTGTTTTAATAGCTTAGAACAGCGCACTATTATGTATTACTTTTAATATGTTGTGGAAATGTCGTAGGTTATACATTTGTCATTCTGATGTATTTATAACTTTGTATAACATTAATGTATAACTGTTTAGTTTCCCGAACAAATAAAATAAATGAAAAAAAAAACATTTTTCCACTCACAAATAGCATCTTGTAAATAAGCAACTTCATCGTCATCATCGAAGGCTTTGCCCACTGCTGAGCATAGACCTCTCTTTTTTCTGCCTATCCCCACGTTCTTGTGCCAGCCACATCCAGGTTCTACCCTCACAGCAACAATGTCGTCCGCCCATCTCGCCGTCGGCCGAACAACACTTCTTTCTTCCAGCCCTCGGTCACTGCCTCTCCAACTTTCATCACCGCATCTTGCCAAGTGTCCTACCCGGCTCTTAAGTGCTGAAGTTCGATTTCCGATGTCGAAAACCTTCGTACGTTTTCTGATTTCGACGTTTGAAACTCAACAACAGCAACGGCTTACTAACAAACAACCATGCTATTTCTGAGTGTGCACGTACTTGTGTATAAAAAGGCCACTGTAGCAGAATCAGAAAGCACATGACGCTACTTCAAATTTTCTCAATTAACCTTGAACCTAATACGTTTGCGATAGAGATGAAACTTAAATTTGACAGATTGTTGTGTGGATAATTTTATGATCCTAATATTATTCTGCTATAGTGGCCGTTTTAGACCCGCTGTTCTTTAGTCTGAAACAAAGTTTCATTGGCGCCAATAAAGGAATCGTTCAGCGTAGTTATTTATGAACTTTGCAACAGCTTTTCCTAAATCGACTAAAACAAAACAAAAGAAGAGTTATGAGCACCCCAAGCATTTCTTATCTCTGACTTCTAAGTCCTCCAGCGCAGCTGTCGTTAATCCATTGGATACAGTCCTCCGGTCCCCTACGTGACCTAAGTTCGTAAGTAACCAAAGGAAAGGCTATGAAAAAAGCGACGAGGGTCGAAAATACCTGCTTAATTCCCTCTTTCCTGAGAAATATCGACACTAATTGAATCGGAATTTATTGACTGTCGAATTGATTCGACTATTTGTTAAGTCAGAACTTTTTGCACGGATTTTTAGAGTGGCAAAGAGTGATGGGCTGTTTTGTATTGGTTCCTGAATTTATTGAACCTTCACAAATGTACTTGATTGGTGGTGTATGTTTTTAAGTGGGTACAAATACGGTAAACACTTGACAAGGGGATCTAATGGATGGAAAGTATTAGACGTACTGCAGGGTACCATCTGTACTTGGTCAATTTCCCGGCTAGTCGCTTCTTCTCTACAATTATTACGCATAAAGCCAAAGTGTAGAATTCTCTGTTAGCGTCTGTTTCCTTCCACACATAAGCCGTCTGCCTTCAAAGTAAGAGTCCATTATAGATCTCATCCGTTGTTTTTCACCAAGCGTGATGGAAGTAAAAGCTGGCCTACTCTTCAAAAAAAAAAAACACTATGCTCATAAGACAGAAAATCGTGTTTCAGCGATAATTTACAACCTTATCTCATATCGAACATGATGCTAAGAGTGTTTCTTTGTAGAAATTATGTTAGAATGTTTTGTAAACTTAAGATGATGTTACATTTCTTGGCCGGCGACTCAAATGCCCACAAGTAAGGGCGCAAAAAACAACTCGACAACTCCTTTAAACTCGCTCCTGTAACTTGTTCTTAGTTTGCAAACCATAGAGTATAGAGACGCTTAGAGGTCACTTTTAGAGGTTTATTTTATCACTTTCCATGATTCTTCGTTTATAACCCCTGGCCAGTATGTCGTCCTTTTGCTTTGCGAACCTAGCTGACTGATTCTGCGATTCTGGCTGATATAAAATTATATATAGCCAGAAAAGTTCCACTGCTGAGGAGGAGGCCTCTCTTATGTAGGTTATGCATCGATGATACGTAGCTAGCTATTGCCCGAAACTTCGTACGCGCAAATCCCGATTTTATTCGGAGTTGGAGTTTGGTTCACTTACACTCCCCAAGGAAATGCCAAGGAACCTGTCAAATTCAGCTTTCTACGACCAGTAATTTCAGCTGTGTTGTTTCTCAGTCACTCATCAGTAAGTTTATATATTAGTATTTATTATCTGTTGTCTAAAATAGGGTCTAACACACTTTGCGTGGCCACCAATATTGACAGCATTGTCAACTCTAGTCGCTCTCTGCACTATGATGCAAATATACAGAGGTCTCTGGCAAAAAGTGCGCCCAACAGTCACTCAAAATCGCCGCCGTGTGCCCGAAATAATAATTAGGGTAAGCCCTATTTACGTTTTCAATTTTGCTTATGGCAAATATTATTCTACACGTGCCGTGGTCGGGACAAAATACGGGTTTATTATCCAGGCGGGGTTGACTTTATCTCTTCGGCAGTAGAATTTATGAGTGTGTGAGTGGGGAATATGAAATAATCTCATCTTCCGACGCATTATGAGAATATAAAAGTTGTGTGTTTTCTTACTGTAGGACTTTCGGTAGTTCGTATTATTTCGGGAATAATATTTTCTGTCATTTTAGTTTAGGGCTCTTGGAACTTATGTTGTTAAAGTACCTTTATGCCAATCGTGTCAGCATCATCCTATTTTCATTATCATCTTTTTTTTCTGGGGAGGAGTCGTCCAGACTCTTAAGCTATCTCGTATTGCCATCGCTCGCGCGATGACGCATCCGTCCGACGAAAATCGTAGTGCGACCGTGCGTTCAAACATATTTATATCTACTAAATTTCCTATTGAAAGTCGTGCGATCATGCGATGCGATCAAATTGTTTTTTTTCGTCGCGCAACCTTCGACGCATCGTATTGATCGGATGATCATCTGTTAAAAAATACTGATGAATGCTGAATGTCTTAATGGCGTTTGCGCGACCATTACTGATTGTGAAATTCACGGCGCTGATTTTTAGGGTTCCGTAGCCAAATGGCAAAAAACGGAACCCTTATAGATTCGTCATGTCTGTCTGTCTGTCCTTTCGTATGTCACAGCCACTTTTCTCCGAAACGATAAGAACAATGCCGTTGAAACTTGGTAAGTAGATGTATTCTGTGAACCGCATTAAGATTTTCACACAAAAATAGAAAAAAAAATAAAAAAATTGGGGTATATTTTATACTTATAACTGAAACTCAAAAATTTTTTTTTCATCAATCCCATGTATGGATAGGTCTTCAAAAATGATATTGAGGTTTCTAATATAATGTTCTGTCTCTACGGAGATGAACTGTTGAAGCAGACCATCAAATCCGAAAAATCGGTCTAGAAGATTATTATTAAGGTACATTTCGAAAGAAATAATAAGTAACCTAATTATATTGGATACTCTTACCGAGTATATCAAATAAAAAATATTCTCATCAGAAAAATACTCTTCAGAAAGTTTCCTCAAAAGCCGTTCACGTTTGCCAAACTCTTATTATGTAGGTCCTATATTAAATCGGGTTCCCGACATCCACGTCAGAACGTGTGTGGAATATTCGCAATTCCCGAGAAGAGCCGAACATACCCGACCATTACCGATCACCAATCGAACGTGAGTAATGAACTATTGAAGCCAATCGAGTCGTGCGAGAAACGTATTCGGAATAATAATCGAGAAGGGTTAACGATTATTATGAATCGATTGTAATAATATTTGCGTTGGATTCGATTTGGGATTTGCGAGTTGATTTGGCTTTACTGATTTAGTATTATTTCTTCATATTAAAGTATATCTCAAGTTTGAATTTGACAAGTCTATAGTGACTGAAGTCTAAAGAAAACGCCATGATGAAGTAACTTTCTATCAGCGTTTACATCATCTGCCTAGCCTTTTCCCAACTATATTGGGGTCGGCTTCCAGTCAAACTGGATTTAGCTGAGTACCAGTATTTTACGTGGAGCGGCTGCCTACCTCACCTCCACGACCCATTAAACTAGGTAACACGGCACTTCTCGGCAAGGCTGGTGTCAGATTATTTGAGCAAAACTAATGCTAGAGCCAACTTTACTTATTTCATTATTAGGTTGAAATAAAAACGAAACTTTTAACCCCGCTCTCCCTACGTCACAAGTACCTAGGTACCTTAAAAAACCAGTTGTCCGAACTGCACATACAGCATATAGACATACTGGACCAGCATCAACAGCTCCGTCAACTTGTGTCAAATTTCCAACACTGCAGCGACACACATGAACTGGCTTTGAGACGCATATCTGAGCTGGAATTGGAGTTAAGCAGAGCCCACAATTCTATCACCCACTTGGAAGCTCTTAAAGCCGGTGAAGAGTCTGCAAAGACCAGCAGACTTTATGATGAGTTGGTTGGTAGCGGGTCCAGACCAATTTGTGTAGAATCGATGGTTACAATAGACTTAACCAATGAAACCATTACCAAAAATAATTTATTTACTAGCCATAATAAAATTAAAAAATATATTAAAACTAATAGATTAATTAAGAAAATTCATAAATCATTAAAAAAACAAAAAGTCAACAAATTAAATTTAAAATTAAGGCAAAAAAATATAAATTTAATGCTTGAATTGAAAGATAGTAGCGATGAATTATATTTATGTAAACTTATGTATGAAAAGGATACTCAGCGCCTTCAGGATGAATTACTTGTAAGGGATCAAACCCTTAAGGATATATTTAGTAGATATGAGGCTTCTCAACTAGATCTTAGTAAACGCTTGCGGGAGGCTAATGAGCTGGTGGACCTGGTAACATATAATGCAGAGAGGTATGAGTCTCTGACAAATAATCTCTCTTGTAGCTGTGCCTGCTCCCAGGCACCTCAGCCTCAGCATCTTACACCCTCACCCTCAGTAACTCAACCTTTAGGTAGCTGTACTGATACTGATAATAATAGCATTAATTCCAGTAGGTAATTCTACAAACACAACATATGTTTTTTCTGACAAATTTGGTCAGGGTTTTGGTAGTGTATTTAACCAGTGTTCAACCCATTATGTTATAAATAATTGTTCACCCGGCGCCAGTTTTTGCCAATTAATTAGGAATATTAAATTGTCAAAGATTAACCCCAACTCCACTATTATAATATTATTTGGGGATAGTTTAGCAGTAGATAAAAAAGACATAATTAAATTTGTCAATTTAATGTTACATTTAAGTGAGATCAATACTTGTAAATTTATTTTCTGTGCTTTGCCTTACTCTAAATATTTATCTGAGGATCAAAACAGGCACATTTTTGATATAAATATGCTTATTTATAATAGGACCTGTCGTCATAGTGACGCCATTTTATATTTTGATTGTAATCAATTTATTTCTGATTACAAACTTACTAATTATGATATGTATTTACCACCTAGTTGTAGGAGACATATTGCTAATCTTTTAGCATTCAATATACAGTGTGACACCGGTATATGTGGTGTGCCAACGCGTACTGTTAGTAATGATACTAACATTTCTATTGATATACATAGTAGTTTAAACTAATAAACTCGACAACGGAAAAACCTCAAATGTTGAATATTGTACACCAAAATATACAAGGTCTTTCTGGCAAGGAACTCGAGTTAAGTTTATTTTTAGAGAAATATTATGATATTCACGTGTTATGTTTAACTGAGCATTGGTTGAAAGAACATGAAGTAGTTTTTATCAATGATGAATTCTTTACTGTACAAAGTGCGTTTGTAAGAAATAGTGCTATTCGCGGTGGATCGTTAGTCCTTGTTTCAAACAAATTGAAATGTAAACAACGTTTAGATTTAGTTCATCTTTCCATTGAGCGCACTTTTGAGTTGTCTTGTGTTGAACTCGAGCGATACGTTATAGTTTGCATTTATCGACCGCCCTCTGGTGATTTTGGTCTTTTCGAATCGGTAATGGAGGATACACTTAATAAATTAAAATCGATTAATAAGAGCATTGTTGTGTGTGGAGATTTTAATGTTAATATTTTGGATGCTACTCCGTTAAGTGTCAGACTTCTGAATCTGTTTAGGTCTTATAACTTAGTTAACTTGTTTTATGAACCAACTAGGATCACGGCATCTTCATCAACTTGTCTCGATAATATCTTCAGTAATTGTGATGCCGAAAATAAATTAGTGTTAAGTGACTTAACGTCTGACCACTGTGGCCAATTAGTTAGCTTACCTATGCCTCTAAATAAAAAGCCGCATAAAATTGAATGCAGGCCTTATACAGCTAGTCGTTGCAATAAATTCAAAAATAATATAGCTCGTAAAATTACCCCGTCTTTGATAGAACATGAGGATCCAAATAAAATTTATGGAGCCCTTTTTGATGTTGTGCAAAAAGAATATCACACTACATTTAAGACAAAAACCATAAACGTAACGGGTACCTCTGCTTGTTTCAAGCAATGGGCTACTGCAGGTATATATAAAAGTAGAGCGAGATTATACGAGTTATATGGTTTAAAAAAATACAGGTTTGATATCCCTTTTTTAGAGTACGTAAAAAAATATTCTAAATTGTATAAAAAGATTTGCGTTATTGCTAAATCCAAATTTTTAAATGAGAAAATTAAAAATTCTAATAATAAAGTAAAAGCCACGTGGCAAATCATTAACAATGAAACAGGCAAATCGGTTAAACGAGACAATCAGTTAGAGATTGTAGTCGACAACAAATTAATTAGTGAAGCTGCTGACGTAGCTCAGGCATTTAATGAGTTTTTTTCCAATATTCCTATAACTACAACTCGCTCCTTGAATTCGTCACCTTCTAAAGCTGAAAGCCTTTTGCAAAGTAATGTGCCTAAGTGTAATCAATTATTTCGTTTTGAGCACGTAACGCCTCGTGATGTAGTTGACGTATTCAATACACTGAAATCTAAAAACACAGGTGATTTCTGGGGCATTTCCATTAAACTCCTGAGTAATATAATAGACATAGTAGCCCCCTATCTTGCTGTAACGTTTAATAAATGCGTTGATTTAGGAACTTTTCCTGATCTCATGAAGAGTAGTAAAGTTATACCTTTATTTAAATCAGGACATAAAAATGACATAGGCAACTTCCGGCCTATCTCCATCATACCTGCATTTAGTAAAATATTTGAAAAGTTAATACTCAAGCAGTTGTTAGTTCATTTTAATTCAAATAGACTACTTCATAATGAACAGTATGGCTTTACAAAAGGTCGTACGACTACAGATGCGGGTGTCGCTCTCCTGAAACATATATTTAACGCATGGGAGAACTCGCAAAACGCAATCGGAGTTTTCTGTGATCTCTCTAAAGCCTTTGATTGCGTAAACTACGTCATTACGGTCTCCAAAGCGAAGCTCTTAACGTAATTGATTCATATTTACATGATAGGTTCCAATGTGTTGATGTAAATGGTGTAAAATCTTCCGGGCTGCCAGTGCAATTAGGTGTGCCTCAAGGCTCAATACTGGGTCCATTCTTGTTTCTGGTTTACATAAACGATCTACCATTTTTCTTAAAGGGTATCTGCGACGTAGTATTATTTGCGGATGATACCTCTCTTATCTTCAAAGTAGATAGGAATAGACAAGATTTCGATAACGTAAACAACGCTCTTTCAATGGTTACGGATTGGTTTACGTCGAATAATTTAGTTCTAAATGCTAAAAAAACGAAATGTATAAAGTTTGCCATGCCAAATGTTAGAAATTTTGGTCCTAATGTAATCTTAAGTGACGAGGTGCTTGAAACTGTGGACACGGCAGTATTTTTGGGCATAACTGTTGATTCCAAACTACAATGGGGCCCACATATATCAAGCCTGTCGGGAAGGCTCAGCTCTGCCGCATACGCCGTTAGGAAAGTTAGACAATTTACTGACGTTGATACAGCTAGGTTAGTCTATTTTAGTTATTTCCATAGTGTTATGTCCTACGGTATTTTATTGTGGGGAAAAGCTGCTGATATACAAAATTTATTTTGTCTTACAAAAACGTGCTGTGCGAGCAATATCATCTAGGGTCAAAAGCTTCATTAAGAGAAATTTTCAAAGAGATTGGAATTCTCACGGTAGCATCTCAATTTATTTTTGCAAACATTTTATATATTAGGCAAAACATACATTTATACAGTAAAACGAGCGACATCCACAACTTTAACACCAGAAACAAGCACAAGCTACATGCTCCTTCACACCGACTTCGTAAGGTCCATGATTCATTTGTGGGGCTCGGTATCCGTTTATACAATAGACTTCCAATTTCTTATCTTGATCTGCCTTTTAACTCATTTAGAGAAAAAGTAAAATCTAACCTCTGTTCCAAGGCATACTATTCTATTAATGATTATTTAGACGATAAGAATAGTTGGTCGCTGTGTTGAACGCAAGACAAATTATCATGTTCCTTGTGTATAAGTTGATAGTATAGTAGTTTTATGACAGGTTATATGTGTTCATATAATTTTTTATTTTATTTTATTTTATTTGTTCTTTTATTTTCTTTTTTTTTATTTATTTGTCTGACTATGTAGGTCATTTTTTTATACTTATTTAAATCCACATACGTCAACACTTGCTTAAGTGTGTATTTTGTTTTAGTGTCATAGTGCTAGTAGCTAACAAGTGATAAATATTGTATATATTTATTTTTGTGTCATGTAAATTTTAGAAGGAATTTTGAATTTTTGGATACTTTGCATATTAATTAGTGTAAAATTCTAGTTCCTAAAACGTAACAGACAGTTGTGTTGCTGGGGAGTTTGTTGGCCACTTCTTCTCCACAGCTAAAACACTAGGAAGTGGTGACGGGCGGGCGTTTTGGGGGACTGTCTTTTGCAAAACATGACGTTCAAAAAGTGCTGGCCCTCAGCCTAATTTGAATAAATGACTTTTGAATTTTGAATTTTGACCTACGGGTGTAGGTACTTGTGACGTAGGGAGAGCGGGGTTTTCTTGAAATTTCAACCTTTTAATTTTAATTTTTTGTTTACGAGAAAAAAGCTATAAGTCTAGTTAAGTGCTACAGGTATTCTACAGGTATATTCTACCTATCTACCTCCAGTATATACGTCTCTTCAGATGAACCCACGCCATTCCTTGGAAAATATGTTATTGTATAATATGCAAATAGAAGCACGTAGCCGCTTCACATTGAACATGATGTTCTACCAGGTTTCCATATAAGTTATTACGTTATTTACTGTAGGTATCGGCTGTAAGAGGATTCCGGGTTTATTCAATACTAGCTGATGCCAACGGCGTCACCCGCTTGCCAAATTATATACTAAAACCTTCCTCGAGAATCGCACTAAGCGTTTCCAAGCGTCTTTCATAATGCGCACAGCAAAAGAGTGGAACTTTCTGCCTGCGTCTGTGTTTCCGGACGCTTACAACCCTAATCTCTTCAAAGTTAGAGTGAACACTGAACAGGCTCCTTCTGGGTAAGCTCGCTTCGTTATATACTTTGTCTCTTTCATCTCTGACCAAGGCTAGAGTCAAGAGCAAACCCATTTACCAATAAACAAAAATAAAAAATGTTGTGATCGTGACATTACTGCCATTAAAACCATACTAGCTACTGCCCGTGGTTTCACCTGCGTGGAAGGCCGCCTCTGTACATTTGTGTGCGTAAAGTATTAAACAAATAAATAAATAAATGAAGGTGATTATTATTCAAAGAGAACTTACGGCCGGTATGAAAAAAAATCTCTTTTGTTCTATTCCAAGACATGGTCGACTGTAAGGGTCGACAATATTTGGCTAAACTTCATTCAATGAGAGAGAGGTGTTTGTCAAGATCTAATAGAATTGCTTCACATGCCTAGCCTCGCAAGTCATTGTTGGAAAAGCAGTCGTAAACCATTTAGGCGTAAAGAGGTAACAAATTAACTTTCACATTAATTATATTAGTTAGGATTAGAGCTTCATAAACAATATTCTACTATACGCAAGTACATAATGTTTCAGTAAATACATAGTTTAGGCATGCCCTAGGGGTAGCTAAACAAAAGTCCCAATAATTGATCTAGTACGCATCACGTGAAAATCAGCTAATGTTGGTATTATTTCTATTATTAGATGTTGCAACAAAGTATGAAAATCATACTTTTTAAAACAACTCTGTGCTAAAACGTTTTAAAGGAGATGATCCAAAATCGCCAGAATTCAGGTAAAATACAATTATTCATTTAAATGTATACTTTAGTGGGAAAAATTTATGTGTTTTCATTATTTTTATCGAATTTCAACATGGCGTCTCACTGATTTTGTTACTCTGTGCAGCTGACACTTATCTGTCAGCTGTCACTACAGTGTCACTTCATTCACTGTCAAAGATTAAAGTAACTATTGTCAACCTTCACCCCTCACTCGATTTAAATAGCCGACTCCCCAAACTTAAAATCCCTCTTCCGAGTTTGTTATAGTATCCCATTAAATAAATAAATTAATCCAACATATTTTGTTCTGTTTTTTTTTTGAAAATGTGTCCGGTCACTGAATTCATTTTTGCGAGTTTGTTATAGTATTCCATTAAATAAATAAATAAGTGTATCATATTCCACGACGACACGGTTGGCGCAGTGGTTGAGCGACCGACTGCTGCGCTGCGTGTCGCGGGTTCGATTCCCGCACGGGACAAATATTTGTAAGACCTACATGTATTTGTTCTGAGTCTGGGTGTTTTTCTATTTAAAATATGTATGTATTTACAAAAAAAAATGTATATAAGTAGTTTATCAGCCATATCGTTACCATAACACAAGCATTAGGTTGCTTAGCTTGGGACTTATGGCGTTGTGTGAAATGTCCAAGGATGTTATTATTATTATTATGTTATTATTGTGTTCTGTTTTGCAATTGTTATCGCTGGCTCTCGTGTATTATAATGCTTTTACCATGAAACATCCCAAGACAGTTCTTGTGCTGTGCAATTCTTAGAAAAAAAAATAAAAATATCAATCGATACATAAAAAAATCTTCCGTTACTGACGGTTTGAGTGACTGACAGACAACGCACAGCTGATACCACTGGTCGATAGCTGAAATTTGGAATGAAGCTTTCCTACACTTCGTAGGGAAGCACTAGAGAGGATTTCTCGAAATTCCTACAGGAACGGGAAAAAACAGGATTTGCGCGTACGAAGTCGCGGGCGAAAGCTAGTCCTGATATATAAAATTCTTCCGTTACTGAGTGCCTGACTGACAACGCACAACCGAAACTACTGGTCGTCGAAAGCAGAAATTTGACATGTAGCTTTCCTACACTATGGAGGGGACTAAAAGCACTAAGAGAGGACTTCCCGAAATTCCAACGAGAAAAAATGGGACAAGCGCGTAAAAAGTTGCGGGCAAAATCTAGTACAAATATAAAATAACAAGTACAAAAAATATTATTCAAATATTTTAAAACTTCCGAGTGCTGACATTATTTACTTTTAACTTACAAACAATCGGGGGCGAGTTGGGGTATCTAATATTCAGAGGGGCGAGTAGATACTCATACCAGGCAATTAGGGGCAAGATCCGAGGGGTGAGCGGAGCCTATACCGGTGCAACTACAGCGTGAAGAAGTTATTCGACAATAGATGGGATGCCCTAGATTAGAAGAACATACAAATAAGCGATGTTCTTCAGAAAGGCAAGGTAAGGCAATAACCGGCATTAATATGACGTATTAACTTTAGGAAAACCTTCTATATGCCAAAAACCAGAGTTGATGAATAACCAGCTACATTTAATAGCACGTGGGATGGGATCAAACAGTATTCCGCTAATATTTGACTTTCCAAACATCAACATTGTTGGTATTGTATGAGTGGGTGTTGAGCCAATTAGCTGGAAAATGTTTACGCAAAATCTGTAATACCTAATTTTCACAAACGTGTTTGTAATCAGTATATTATGTTATCTGCATTCTGGCCAACCAAATTTTATATGATTTCGAATTAACAGAATACGTGATTTTTAAATCAAATATTTAATCCCATCTAATCCCATCCAATTTAATCCCACCATCGCCCTTTTACTACCGGAGTACCAGACGTTCTGAAGGGTACCCACCCTGAATTTACTTCCAAAATCGAGGCAGAGAAAAATATCGACGAACTGAAACAAAAAATATACGAATCGGATAGATAGGCTTATAAGTGACGAGACGTTGGTGGCTCAGCTTCACAGCCTAGCTCATTTGCGTAGTGTTGCCTGACTGTCGATCTTCTACAGATTGCACTTTGGTGAGTGTGGACAGGAACTCCACGACCTGATCCCAGCATCGCCCTTTTATTACCGGAATACCAGACGTACTGCAGGGTACCACCCGTACTTGAACGATATCCCGATTAGTCGTACGAAGCGCTTCTCTTCCACATTTGTTATGCGAACAGCCAAAGTGTGGAACTCGCCAACGTCTGTGTTCCCGTCCACATATAACCCGTCTGCCTTATCGTCTCTCATCTTCTGGGCAAGCGTCATAGACCTCATCCATTGCTTTCCATCAGGCATGACTGTGGTCAAAAGCAAGCCCATTATATTATATAACTAGCTTCTGCCAGCGGCTTCGCCCGCGTGATCCTTAGGGAACATGTTCCCGGGATTAAAAGTAGCTTATGTGCTATTCCAGACTATAATCTATCTTTGTTCTAAATTTCATTAAGATCCGTTAAGTCGTACTGGCGTGATTGAGTAACAAACAACCAAACTTTCACATTTCCATTTTTTTTTCTATTGATTGTAGCGTGATGAAAAGTATACTATAACCTGCTCAGGAGTATGAATAATAATTGTACCAAGTTTCGTTAAAATTCGTCGAGTAGTTTTTGTTTCTATAACGGTTATACAGACAGACAGACAGACAGACAGACAAAAATTTTACTGATTGCATTTTTGGCATCAGTATCGATCCCTAATCACCACCTGATAGTTATTTTGGAAATATATTTCATGTACAGAATTGACCTCTCTACAGATTTATTATAAGTATAGAAGAAGATAGATATACAAAAAAAAAAATCTTTTACTTGAATTTGTGTTTGCTCTTGACTCTGGTTTAGGTCAGATGTGACAGAAACAAGCTTGGTGATGGAGTGAACTTGCCCAGTAGAAGCCTGTTCACTCTAACTTTGATGAAATTAGGAAATTCTTACATTGCACACATTTTGATATTGTATTGTATTGAGTACTAGCTGACCCACGCAACTTCGTCTGCGTCACATTTTCCATGAATGCTCGGCTCCTTTTCGTCTTAGCGTGATGATATGTCTGGATCCTTCCTCGATACAATGGGCTATCTAACACTGAAATAATTTTTCAAATCGGACCAGTAGTTCCTGAGATTACCCCATACATACAAACTTACAAACTTACAAACAAATGTTACCTCTTTATAATATTAGTATAGATTACGTTGAGTATTTACTTGCACTGTTGTCCATCTGTGATTAACTTTTTCTGGACGAACATTGGCACCTAACTAGGCTTTTGGCGTAGTTTAGGTGGCAATAGTTGGCTTTTGAATATAGCTTAATGTACAAAATTTTATTTTTAATTATGTTTTGGATGGTCCATTGTATGGATACAAATTAACCGATTTATTTTAGACCGTTTTCGTCTAACATTTAAATAGAGCAGAGAACAGAATGAAACTCAAAGCGATGGTGGGATCAAACATCTTCAATACTGGAGATATCAGAGCCGCATTCCACCCAGCTGCTAATGGTAACAGATTGAGAGCATCGTTGCCCAGTTGTAACGGAGTCACGATTCCCAGCCGTGAGAAAGCACGGAAGAAGAGAAGATAACACTTATCTCTTAAAAAACTGAAAATATCTTCATCGTCATAATTCCAACCGTAAGTCGCCTTTGCTGGACATAAAACTCCCCCAAGAGTCGCCACATAAACCGGTCTTGAACGTTTTGCATTTAGAGGACTCCCGCGGCCATTACCAGGTTATTGGTCTACCTTGTGCGAGACCCTCCAATGCTACAAAACATAAAAAAAACTGAAATCAGCAAAGGAGTGGAAGTCTCTGCCTGCGTCTGTGTTTCCGAACGCTGTCATCTCTGACCAAGACTAGGTCAAGAGCAAACCCATCTAAAAAAAACTGGAGTAACAGTACAAAACTCAATTAACTTGAATTTAGTTAATTATAAAGATATAATGACTTCAATCTAAAGATATATAAAGACTAGCTTCTGCTAGCGGCCGCCCGCGTGATAGTCGACAATTATTCCTAGCGAGTATACCCTCGGGATGAAAAGTGGCCTATGTGCTATACCAGACTATAATCCGTCTCTGTTACGAAACCTCTTACATACGTGTTTTAATAAACTGAAGGCATGTATTGCACGTGCTTTCGGAGTTTTTTAGAAGGAAAAAAAATATTTAAAAAAATATACAATGGTCCCAGGAAAAGAAATAGCTGTTGGAGTTCCTACGTGACTTTTTGCCTTATTTTCTTAACGAATTCTTTAACTGAAACGTTTTACTTAACTCATTTTTCTGTAAGATAATATCTGAAAAAATAAATGGCTTAATTTGGCTTTCTGTATTCCAGTTACAAGAAGGAGAATTTGGAGAAATGTTATATTTTTAAAATGGTTCTGTATTCATTTTATGAAAAAACCCAGCCAGAGCAAGTCGGCAAAAAGAAAACTTGTGCTATTGTATCACCCATTATTGTTAGTGAGAAAATAAGAGAGGTCTGGCAGCTCTGGGGTCTTAGTCTAAAAGTCTGCAAATTAACAAATTGTCATCTATCAATTCACCGACTGTCAGTGTCGATGTTGCTCGTGCCACACAGTGCTTTAATCGCTTTGTTTTTTTTTGTAACTAAAAATCTTACCCACAGATCAAGCGCTGAGAGTGCTTTGTTTCAATTTAACAATAATGGAGCTGGGGAATAAAACCGAAGTAAAGGTTTTTCTTAATTATAAAGTGTCCGTTTCATTATATTACTAGCTGACCCGGCGAACTTCGTTCCGCCTAACAGTCGATTTCTTAATTTTTTTTCTAAAATAAACGTATCCTAAGTTACTCCTTATTACAACAGCTACCTGCTAATAAAAGTCCCGTCAAAATCGGTCTAGACATTTCAGAGATTACCCGGAATAAACAGACAGATAGACAGAGAAAAATTGTAAAAAATGTTATTTTGGTGTATGTACCGTATATAAATCTATACTAATATTATAAAGCAGAAGAGTTTGTTTGTTTGTTTGTTTGTTTGGTTGAACGCGCTAATCTCAGGAACTACTGGTCCGATTTGAAAAATTCTTTCAGTGTTAGATAGCCCATTTATTGAGGAAGGCTATAGGCTATATATCATCACGCTAAGACAAATAGGAGCGGAGCAGTAATGGAAAATGTGACGCAGACGAAGTTGCGCGGGTCAGCTAGTTCATATATACGACACAGACACTCCAATTTTATTTAAATGTATAGATTTAAAAATTTAAATTATAAAAACAAAAACCTAGGAGTTATGGTAAAAGTTATTCATAGGCGACTTTTTACCATGTCTTTTGCTACAATAAAACCAGACTGACTTTATCTTCGGGATCTCAAACAGTTTTTCCTTATATTTTATGAAGCAAGAAAAAACAACAACAAAATGAAAGAGAACTTTTTATTTTCCTCTATTTTTTTCTACGATAAAGAAAAACAAGGGCCGCTGTATGAAATAAGTTGTGAGGGATATGTATTCGGCGCCGCGTTAGCACGTGTCGTGATAAATCTCAGCCGTGCTCAGTTGCCATTGAACTGGCGGGAACCATAGAATATGCTATTTGTAGGACATTCCTTATTTAGTGTTTACTACCAAAGTAGTAATGTTGACCTTGTGTTAACACGAGTAAGGTTTAAAATAAAACTGCAAACTCCGTTATGACCTAAGCCGGTTTTATCCGGTTACTTTATCATAGAAAGTTCATTGACCCTATTAAACCGCGGTAACGAAACCATACCGCCATCAAAATCGACGCCAACGCCATCTATCGAGTTCTGTCTAAGAGTAATTAAAATATTAACTACAATGATTTCGTCATAAACATTTAGCTTTTTGAGTTGAAAATTCGCAGAAAAACAAAATAAAACGATGAATAATAAACTAATCATTATCTACATTACACTTCTATTAAAAAGGTTTATATTATTAAATCATCATCATCTGCCTAGCCTTTTCCCAACTCCAGTCAAACCGGATTCAGCAGAATACCAGGAGTTTACGTGGTGCGGCTGCCTACCATACTTCCACAACCCATTAACTGGGTAACACGGTACTCCTTGGCAAGACTGGTGTCAGATTTTCTGGCTTCTGACTATCCGTAACGACTGCCAAAGATCTCCAAATGACAGCCGGGACCAACAGCTTAACGTGCTTTCCGAGGCACGGAGGAAACTCGGTATGTTAAGATGGTCACCCATCCACAGACCAACCTTGGCAAGCGTTGCTTAACCTTAAAGATCGACCCGTGTGGCTGTTATTATTTAGCCACGAGCTCCTTAGGTTACTAAATAAAGGTAAAAAATCTTGATGCGACGTATTGCTCTAACTCATTTTAAACAAATATAGTAGGCATTTCAATAACGATTTAGTAACCGTTATTGTTGTATTGTTTTTAGTTGTTTATAATTCTTAAACTGAGGTTATAAATAAAAAGACACATAAATATTGTTTACCTTTATTGAACCTAAACCTTATATCATCACTATATAATTATTATAAAACCAAGTCTTCCGCTGCGTCTGTCTGTCTGTTTGCGATAAACTCGAAAACTACTGCACCGATTTTCATACTGATCTCACCAATGGATAGGGTGGTTCTAGAGGAAGGTTTTAGTATATAATTTGTCAAGAGGACGAAGCCGCGGGCATCAGCTAGTAGGTAATGATACAAAAAAATATCGAAGTTTTTCCGCAAGTAAGTTCATGTTATTGTTTACTATGAAAAGGCCCACCAATAAAAAAAAACATTAAACAAATTAAACTTAGCCATGTGATAAGATTGTTTTAATTCAATCATAGTCGGTAGGTGCGATTCCTATATTGCAGATTCTCAGGCCAATTACGGCCATTCAAAAATTGCCATCGCGGACGGTATTTCACGTCCACACGGCGGGGTATTGGTAAAGTTTTCAACTAGCAATAATCGCACCTCGGATTAACCTCATTGGTTACGATATTGCCTCTGCGCAAAGTTGCCGGACAATTATTTCCCGGCTGACCCAACCAAATCGCGGTAACGAAACCATAGCGCGATCTATCTCGATCCCAACGCCATCTAGTTAGAAGAGAGACAACTCTGCGTTGCTTTTTAGTTCTCGTAAATCCCTCTATGGCGCCACTTACGCTCAACAATTATTGAAGCAAAAAGGGGATTTGCCATTGTTAATTTGTGACGGAAAACTTTTGTTATCACACAAAAGAGAGCTATTGCTTATAATTTTCGTAGCGAACAAGTATCTTTTAAATTAAATAAAGGTTTTTAAACCGCTATTAAACCCATAAATCTTGTAAAACAGTAGTTGGTGTACACTGGAGACGTACTTATATATTCTATTCTTTTCAAATATCAGAAGATACGCCACCCTTTCTAAGAGAAAATATAATACTTTTCTCACATAATTTTATCTACATACTACAAAATTCATAGTCCCTGTAGCCAATTCCGATGATGTATCGCCTTTGGTCTCGTCCCGTGCTAAACAGCGGTTTGTTACGCCCTACATACGGAGTCCAGCAGAATATATCGCTTCAAACTCAACACCCAAATCTTTTTATTTTTGTCTAGTACTACCTTTTGCTGTAATGGTCAACGAAAAGCGGGATTTCACACGTCAGCTGTTTAGTTGATGTTCAACAGGAATGGTATTGGTTGATTAGATTTTTAGTGTTTTGTACCCGAACGATAAATATTAATAATCAACGAAATTATTACTGAAGCTCTGCTGTTTTCTGTCCATCCATTTGTTTGTCTTTCAGCTGGCTGTATGTCAAAGAGTCTGTCTCGCACCTGGCCGGTTTTTTACATTATTTTAGTATCCAATAAATAGTAGCCTCTGGTGGTCTTACCAAAGTGAATGCTATGGCCGTTGAATCGTAACAGGTGCCTTTCGAAAAAACTGTGTCCGGTGAGGACCTAAGTCAGGCTGAAGGTGAGGACGCCAAGACGCCTCCCTAGCTCTCACTCTCCTCAAACAAGACTTTCGGTGGCATGTCAAATTGTGTTGGAATGGAAGCCGACTCCAACGTAATTAGGAAGAGTCTAAGCAAATGATGAATTAAAAGTGGTCGATTAACGGCCGAAACCAATATCCTATCTATCACATACTGGTGATAGAAAAACAAATGAAACAACAGAAAACCTATATAATTTTCATATTGTTTCATTTGTTTTGCTATCTCCAGTATGCCAAATCTGGTGATAGTTAGGTTATTGGGTTCGGCCGTAAGACACTCCTTCGATATCTTACGGTATTTGGTCGGATAGGTAGAATACATCGCTTCATACGCAACACCCGACTCTTTTAATTTCTGTCTACACCTTCTGCTGTTATGGTCAAAGAAAAGCGGGATTTTCATACGTCAGCTGTTTAGTCGATGTTCTACAGGAATAGTAATTGGTTGGATTAGTTTTGAGGGTTCCGTATCCGAAGTGTAACAAACGAAACCCTATTGCTTCCGTCTGTCCATTCAACCGTCTGTTCATCCGTCTTTGTGTCTGTCATTGGCCTGCATCTCAAGAACTGTATGTAAAGTAGACAGTTAAAATTTTTCATAGAGTGTGTATAACTAACTAATGGCGCTATAAGAAAAAAAGAGCTTCATACAAGAACCGTATTTTTTATTCATTTTTTTTGGTGCGCAATAAATAGTCGTCCTTGGTGGAGTGATTTTACCAAAGGGAATAATGTTTCCACCAAATCCGAAATAGGTGCCTCCCGAAACAACCGTGACAGATGAGGATCTGTGTCAGGTGGAAGATGAGGAAGCCTAGCCGTGGCGCCTCACTTACTGAGCTCTCTCTCTCCTCCAAGAGAGGACTCATCGTCACTTTAGTGGCGTGTCCAATAGGGAACCGAACTTAAAAATAAAATATCTTTATTGAATTCAAATAATCCATCAGATGTATTTACAAAAAATAACCGACACGTATTTTTTGAGGAGCTCGTGGCTAAATAATAACAGCCGCACAGGTCGATCTTCAAGGTTAAGCAACGCTTGCCGAGGTTGGTCTGTGGATGGGTGACCATCTTAGCATACCGAGTTTCCTCCCTGTTTCACAAAAAGGCGATCCAAGTGTACTGAAATCAAATGAAACGTGACGCACATGTGACGTCACACGAGCCCGGTCCCCTATTCGGTTGGACTGAAAGCCGAACCTAACATAATTAGGAAGAGTCTTGGCAAATGGTGAATTAAAAGCGGTCGAATAAGTCACTCCTTAGATCTCTCAAGGTATTCGGTCGGATAGGTAGAATACAAATAATTAAACCTACAGTTAACAACGCTTTAAAAACATGCAATACTGGCACAAATATTTTATAAAGTCTGGTGGCGAAACCGGCTATGTGGTTTTGTTGCCAACCCCAAATTAAAGGGGCGCGAAACAAAAATAAACTTGATACATTTGGAAGGGTTAACGCATCACGCAATTCCGACATTAAAATAAACATTGATCCAAAGAACAGAAAACACAGTGGTTTCACTTAGATATGGATAATGTATTATGAGCTAAATTACTTGTCTACCTAAATACACTTAAATAAAATGTAAAAAATCCAAAATATAGCTTCCAAAAGTTCGTCCACATCGCTATCAACTGGAAGATCATGAAGATGTTTTCAGGCGTTCTGACGTTAAAGAGTAACAAACATCCGTCCAACCTCACAAACTTTTACCTTTATAATATAAAATAGGTGGTAGGAGTAAGGATATTCAGCAGTGCTATTCTGTAACAACATTTTCGTGTCTCGACAGCGGAATCCGAGGTGAGTTTCAACTTCGTATAAATATAAGACCTTATGATGTGTGAAATAAAGTTCACTTTGTAAGCTTAGTCACTAAGGTGAAGTCGATATCGAAATGGTTATTTACAGAATAGACTAGCTGTTCTCTACATCTTGCCGACACTAAAATCCTACTAATATTATGAGCGTCTGTGGTAATCTGTGTGTTTGGACTATTTTGATCAATCACGCCGCTATGGTTGAGAGGATTTGGATGACTGTTATTCCGGTCGGGTCCAATGATCTGATTCCCTACTGGTTACGTTTGAATTCCTGGCTGATCAACTTTAAACTTAGTGATTCCAGTCTGATCCCCTTATTGTTTCAAGGCCTTACTGCTTGACAGTCATTTTAAACAAAATCAGTAGTCCATTTATAAAACATTTGTTTTTATTTGTTATAACAAACATAAATGTATTTTAATAAACCATGTACCTAAAATCTGTTAATAGATATCCAGGGTATCTGACCAGAATAAAATATTGAAATTTATTTGTGATACCCTGCCAAAGTGGGTAAGACCGGAATAGAAAATATTATAAAATCAAACTGATCCCCAGGGATCCAAATACGGGGTTACCTATCTGACCGGATTACCTCATTTTGTTCACGGCGTGAATTAGGAAAGCATTTGTCGCCCAGTAATAGGGAATATGCATGAAAAAAGTATTTATTATCTGAACTGTTTATCTAAAAGTATTCGAAAATATAATACTAACTGTGAAATTAGAATCTAAATTGCTCGAAAAACGAACGAGATACAATTATTTTAAACAAATTTTTCTGTCCCTCTCGCGTAAACGCTGTTTTCTATGGCAGCTGTATAGTCGTCGTGTAATTTGACGTCACATTACGTATCGGACTTCTCTTTCTAACTGTA
Source organism: Ceramica pisi (assembly GCA_963859965.1). NCBI lineage: Eukaryota > Metazoa > Arthropoda > Insecta > Lepidoptera > Noctuidae > Ceramica > Ceramica pisi. The sequence goes on from OY982530.1 coordinate 6,971,878, forward strand.
GTCTTTGAAGCTTTATAACTTAATAAATGATGAAGGTATTTAAAAATAATTTCATGATTGTTTACTAGAGCTAATAAGTATTTTAATTGCAAATAAAAAAAATTTCATGCATATTCCCTATTGGTAGAAATATATTTATTTAAAATATAAAAATATACTTATAACAACCTAGTAGGATTAATATTATGGACCTTCTGTGACTTTAGTAGCAATAAGGCCATGTCCACGCTATCCTCAGTCTGCTAGGTGTAAAACATTTTATGAAACGGATTTCCGATTCACGCACGTGTAGCCAGGACCTGTCCCCGAATAATGTTATGCATGGAGTTTATGCAGTCGTCGCCGAGAACCGGGAATGCTGTTAGGTGAGAGTGTTAGCGGAATTATAAAATACTAGCTGACTCGCGCAACTTCGTCTGCGTCACATTTTCCATTACTACCTGCTCCTATTTGTCTTAGCGTGATGATATTATATTATCATAGCCTTGATAAATGGGCTATCTAACACTGAAAGAATTTTTCAAATCGGACCAGTAGTTCCTGAGATTACCCCCTACATACAAAAGTTACAAACATACAAATTTACAAACAAATGTTACCTGATGCCCGCGGCTTCGCCCCCTTGACAATTAAAATACTAAAACCTTTTTTGAGAACCACTCTATCCGTTGGTGGAAACAGTATGAAAATCGGTGCAGTAGTTTTTTGAGTTTATCGCGAACAGAGACAATGCGGCGGACGACTTTGTTTCATATTATGTAGTCAAAAAATCCTGCATTGGGGTATCAGAGTTTTCCTTGGATTTTATTATTATAGAAATGAACAACAACGTCTGAATATCAACTATCAGGTAGTTGCCCAACAGATTATCAGAGACCGTCGGAGGTCGGAGGATCCTCCCTTTTCTATGGAGGTTCACTGTACGTTACGCCCTGTTCAGCTTACTTCTAGATACTTAATCATCTTTAATCTTTTCAATGGCGTTCCATCACAGTGCTTGCTATCTCCCGCCACTACTGCGACCCAGCCTCACAAGCACCGGCTCGCGAATACCTACCCCGAAGTGAACGCTTCGTGTCGTACACGACGTGTCCATAATATTATACATTATATCGGATTGCTGGGAACTTGTGGAGTTATGACAAGAATTATACCGTCGTGGTTGTATAGTGAAGTGATGTTAGAGTAACGTTTCCATCGTTGATAAGACGTCAACTTGTCTAGTGCCTCTGAGTGGGTTGGATACAAAAGTTGTTTGTAATTTGTATATAAGAGCTTTGTGTCTGTATACACTTCAAGTTTTTTTTCCAAATTTATTCCCAACCCGTGTCGTTAATGCCTTAGATAAGACTGGAATGATGGCTTTCCATCTCACTGCTTGTAATTTTCCGCTACCACTGCGACCCAGCCTCACAAGCACCGGCTCTCGAATACCTTCCGACTGTTCCGACGTATGCTCCGAAGTGAGCGCGTCGTGTCGTAGACGACGCGTCACTAATATTATACATTCTATTGGATTGCTGGGAACTTGTGGAGTTATGACAAGAATTATAGCGTCGTGTTTGTTTTGTTGAGAGATGTTGGATTAATATTTCCAGTTTTAATGGTTCTGTTTTACAAAATCGTATTGATAGACACAGATTTATGTATTAACATATAAGTACGAACAAAGATATGAATATGATGGATGGTCTGAGAGAATGGGTATAGAAAGAAAGGGAAGAGGATTGCACTACTGAAATGACCGCAAATAAATTGATATATAGCAATTATCCTACATCCTAGACCTACAAGATGTAACTTATTTCTAAAAATGTGTATGCCCGTACTTATGAACGTAGATAAAGCAAAAGGAGTATATCTGGTATGTCAGATGGCGTTCTGTTATTCCTGCATTCATCAACCAATGGAAATAATTTTCACCGTAAATAAGAATATTATAATTACCCATATAATCTATACCAGATATACAAATACCGTCAGTCAGATATTCACCAGCCTTTAAGCCGTAAAAGCTTAAAGCGCGAGCGGTAAGCTAAACTGACAACAGACACGAATATGGCGGGGCCGAATACAAAACGAATTGATTCCGAATGAATATTGGAACTCGGCGAATATTGGCGAATGGAAAACGTTCACCAATGTACGGTACACATTCCGCCACATGCTGTTGCTTATTGCTTTTGTATTGCCGGGTTAACTTTATCTAATTTTGCACACGTATGAAGATTTTCTTAGATAATTTGTGTGATAAGTGCAAGCGGGAAGAGAGGTTTACGCAATACTGTAATCCAATTCTGGTAGTACTCTAGTTTTCTTTCATTCTTCTACTAGAATGAAAGAGTACCTACGTACTGTCAGTATTTTACTCTAACTTAGAATTTATCCCATTAAAATGAACAGATGCTGTGGCCATGAGAGCGAAACCGCAGGTAAGATAATTAATAAATAATAACATTGCTAAAATTTAAATACTCAATAGTCAATAATTTATTTCAATTAGACCATTTACAGGCACTTTTGAATTGTCAAGGTCGGTCGGTCCAAAAAAAAGAAGAAGCTATTTGCACGTTCCAAAGCGTAGATCTCTATGAAGAAGAACGTGCAAGAAACTCCAAGGACACTCTTTTAAATCAATTGATGTACTTAATACAAAAATCGTGGTAACATTATCTTTGATTGCTTCTATATGTGAGGAAAATGCAAAGAACAAGAAAGTATATAAAACAATTCAAAAAGTACAGATTATAAATGAAGTAATTAATAATTTCTATGCTTTCTTTTGTTTCACTTTTCCTAAATCATGATAAATTGAACAACCACGAAACATTCACATTTTAATTGTGCAATTTCTATTTACAAACGTGTTCACACTTCGAGTGAAAGTCACCGTAGAGCCGGCGCCATTTTAGTTTTTCCAAGCAGAAAAATAAACCTTTTTTTAGCTTCCATTAGTGGTTTAGATAAGTTTAAATTGTGCACGTTTTGTCCGCAGATTATCCAGCTGACGATGTTATTTGTAGGCAAAACAGCAAGGAGACTCGTATGACGATAATGAGGTAATTAAAATTCAAGGTAGCTCATTTGGCGGGTGGCTTCCATTGTTTAGTTGTTTAGGCAAGCAGATAATGTTCCAACTGCTATCATTGTGTGTAGTTTTGCAGGATATTCGGGGTGGTTCTTTATTTCGATATTAAGTTGGCATTACTCATTAAAAATTTACTCTTTAGATGGGCTATTCCCGTATTAGGAGCGTTTCCCTGTTGCAGCCATTGTATTAACGCCTAACCCGTTTTTTAAAGTAATTGTCAAGGTCTGGTAGGCTATTCGGCTGAATCCGGTTTGATCAGAAGCCGACCCCAGTGTAGTTGGGAAAGGGCTAGGCTGATGATGATGGATATTGTATTACTTTTTCTTTGTCATGTGAGCAGATGCCGACTATTCTGCCAGCGTCATGAGCTCATTATTTTGCCGTTTGCGACTCGAATTCGAACGCTTTATAAGTACGAGAACTGAGTACCAATTCTAATAATTTTCATGAAATTTTCACATTCGCATCTTAGTCGCAATCTTTCAAAAAAGCCTCAATTTCCATACATTTTGACAGTTTGCGTTTGAAATTGGCACTCTTGACTTTAGAATATCGCTGCCATCCAAAGTTTCAAAAAAGGAACCTTAGTGTTGTAAACTTAAAATCTAAAGTAGAAACCCTTGTCTTTTTTTGTGGACCATTTGACCAACCATCTCACGCAAAGATGCTTCATCTACCCTCATTTATTCTCAAGCCATAACAGGCATGCTACAACAAAACCATAAAGCCGTGTTCTAACCACCGGTAGATGGCGCTGCCTTTTATTGACTCTTAACCTTTTATTGGTCCAGTGTTTTGCCCCAAAATGGCGGATATTAGGGCAGAAGATGATTTCAGACGATAATGGACGTCCATTTCTGGGGCATGATAAAATTTTATGAGATAATGTCGGCCCTTCCGAACGTTTTGCTGTTCATGAACTTCTCGTTTATTGGTGACTGAAGTATGTTCTTGTGTTTTTTTGGTTGGGTTATGAAATATATATGAGTTTAAGTTGTAAAAACTTAAAAGCATTTTGGTACGGAACACTTCTCTTCAGAAACATTGATTTAGAAAGTTACTTACTTTGTTATTTTACAGGTTAATAGCACGTAAACTTGCTTCCTACTAGTAGCTCCCGTCATTTGTAACAGTATCCTAGGGGTGGATTATTGTGGAGTAGTTGTAATAATTATACCCCTAAGCAGGCAAGCAGCTGATATACGATATAATTGTGATTGATCATCATCAGTGGCGGACGTCGACTTTCTACTGTACTATAGTAACTAGCGTCAGCCCCGGACTCGTTCAGAGATTTTATAAATCCTCCTGACCAAATTTCGATTACGGTGGCAGATCTCTATGCAGATTAGCCAAGCACGCGGGAGATGCTGGAGTGCACAAGTGAAGCAAAGGTGCGCTCTCAGTTCTTTAGCGCTTATACAGTGCGAGTCTTTATAATGTGCACATACAAAAACGAGAGAAACTATACCTAATTTTATCGACTAAACGATCTTAATAAATAAGTTAAAAGTTACAGTTTTTTTTTGCACAGTTTTTTTGTTGTTGGTGGTTTTGTTTGTTTTTTAAAAAAATCCATAAAAAATAAAATTGTTTTTTTTTTTAATACGTTTTCAGTCGATAGAATTAGGTATACTTTCCCTCATTTTGCATGTGCACATTAAAAAGACTCACATTGTATACCTGTGGGACAGCAATCCAACATAACCACTCAGAGATACCGCTAAGGCCTAAAACTGCGTTAAGCGGGCGATCGCGCGGTTTCATACAAAAGTGCTCCGTCGCGGGGTCCTGCGCGAGCGTCCGTCACGGGAAGGCGCGCCCCGCACCCACGCAACGGGGCCTGCCTCCGTGCGACGGAACCCGTCGCCGGGGCACGCGCGGTTCCCGCCACCGGTAACACGCACGGGCAGCGTTGCCAGAAGGTCACATTTCTTACATTTTTCGTAACTTTCCCCTTGCATAACATGTAAGTAATTTTTATATTTAAGGCAATTTACGAAACTTTTGAGAACAACGAGATTTGTATTGCTAAGTTACCTACGCATTTCAATTGAACGCACCTAAAACTGGCGCGTCTCAAAAGTATTTCACTCCATATCACACTGAGATGGCTCTGAATGGAAAGTGCCATGAAAAAATGAATCGTAATTTCGAGGTTTTAAAACTTCATTAACATTAAATTATGTACTTGATATTTAAATATTTTTTGTGCGTTTTATTCCTTTATTCATATTTGATGATATTTTTTAGAAATTGGAACTAATGAGAATAATGTTGATTAACTCTATTTTCACTTGTCTACTAAGAAGAACCATGGAACTACTGAGAAAAAATAATCTCAGTAGTTCCTTGGAACAACTACGGTGGAACTAGTGGGACGAGTTCGATTAAGTTTTGTTTCACTTGTCCAATTATCAAAGTGCATGGAAATACTGAGAAAAAAATGTCTCACTAGTTCCATGGAACTAATTGCTGGTGGAACTATTGAGAATGATCCAATAATTCATCATAGACCTGTACCGAAACTTTAAAATATTTGTATTATATTTTCTGTTAATTTACTGAACTTTACAACGAATTCCCCGCACAGCAACCTAGATTCAATAAACGGGCTTACTGGCTTTCGTTTTTTTTTTGCAAGGCGTTGTTTTGCTACGTAATAATATATTAAGTTCTCCATCGACACGACTATAGATGCACACCGTTAAAATTGAACCAGCGACACTGCGTACAAAAAACAATCCGGTCCCCGCGACGGGGGCCGTCGCGTTCACACGGAACCCACGCGCGTGTCCACGCGTGAAGACACGCGACGGTTGCCCGTCGCGGGCGCCCGCTTAACGCAGTTTCAGGCCTAAGAGATCAGGCGGGACCATCGATGTCACTGCTTTCTGAGTTTCACACCACTAACTTTCGAACTTCAAGCTGCTATTGATAAATTGCGGCAAAACACAACTGCACTTTTTGCCCACGATAGAAACCAATATATATCTGTACTAGCTATTGTTCACGACTTCGTACGCGCATATCCCGTTTCTTTGCGTTCCCGTAGGAATTTCAGGAAATCCTGTCATAGTGCTTCCCTACACTCTCCAAGAAACTTACTTGCTAAATGTCAGCTCTCTACAACTAGTGTCGTAGAGAGCTGACATTTAGACTGACTGACAGACAACGCACAGTTGAAACTTCAGCAGTAGTTTCGGCTGAGCGTTGTCTGTTTGTCACTCACTCAGTAACGAAAGTATATATTCTATATCTCTACACTAATATTATAAAGCAGAAGAGTTTGTTTGGTTGAACGCACTCATCTCAGAAACTACTGGTTCGATTTGAAAAATTCTTTCAGTGTTAGATAGCCCATTTATTGAGGAAGGTTATAAGCTATATATCATCACGCTAAGACAAATAGGAGCGGAGCAATAAAGGAAAATGTGACGCAGACGAAGTTGCGCGGGTCAGCTAGTTTTATATCCATTGATTGATGGATGATGATTGATAAATAGAGAATACCATAGTTTCAAATACTTGTTTCCTTTATCATCAGCATAAATCAGTTGAGAACCATGACTACATAATTATTAAACTAAAAATACTTTCTTCCCAGACTACGTTAACTCCCCAATGAAGTTAGTTCCAGTTTTAGCATAAGACACGTTTAGGTAACATTTCTCGGTCCCCTGAGCGGTTCTAAGCTTACAAAGTGGAATACTTATGTAAAATTTATGTTCTCTCGACTTTCAGTTGCAAGCTTATCGTAAATCAATATGAGATTGTCTGTGAGTTCTTTATCTTTTATCTTGTTACATTCTGGAGAGTATTGACGGAATTCTGTTGGATGCAGGCTTTTCTTTCCTTATTTATTTAAATTTCTTGCACTAAGGTACAATGGCGGCCTTATACCTTAGGCATTATCTCAATCTTGGCAGGCATGCTGAAACTTGCTAGAGTTGCGGATTCGTTCTAAAGAGTGATTTCCCATTAAAAAGTAATTCTCTTCCCGTCAATCAAAGTTGGTGAAGAGATAACATGAGACGGCAGGTGCATTGATATTGATTACTAGCTGTTGCCCGCGACTTCGGTGGAAATTTTGATGTGTAACAACGGACCACCTTATCAAAATGTGATCAATGTGGCGATGACTTTAAAGATGTTCTTTTGGGCGCTGTAGTTCAGGTGGCAGAATTTCTAAACAAAATTAAACGGCGTTAAAGCGTCCCACTCGTTATTTGGCGACTGCAATGCCCTCTCACACAAACAGTTTTCATTGTTTATATGAAAAACTAGCTGACCCGCGCAAATTCGTCTGCGTCACATTTTCCATGAATGCTCCGCTCCTAAATAATATTGCGACTATAAATTGAGATGTAAGCTACTCTATCTTTCAAGTTGAATCAAACTGCACACGGTATGCAAATTTGGTTAAAATCGGTTAAGTAGTTTAAGAGCCCATCGCGAACAAACAAAGTGACACGTGATTTATATATATTAAGACTGGAAAAACGTGCATGATTTGTTCATCTTCTGTTGCCACTAAAAGAGAGAATTATTTTTCTTAAATTGAATTTTTCCATCTGTGTCCGATTCCAGCCGACCTTCTCCAAATTGCAGTAGCTTTTTCGCAGATACCTGATTCGTGGCCGTTTTACAATTGAATGAGCATGTTGCACGTAAGATTTAGCTTTTCTAGTATGGGCACAGTGGCGACGTTCTAAGTCCCCTAAAACGCCCGCCCGTCACCACTTCCTAGTATTTTAACAAGCTCCCCAGCAACACATCTGTCTGTTACATTTTAGGAACTTGAATTTATACAATAACTATGCAAAGTACTTAATAAATGACAAAAAAATATCACTTATTAGCTCGCATACAAAATACACACTCGCGCATTAATAAGTTGCCTTGCTAAATAAGCATCCAGGAATAAAATTAGTGTGCCTGCCTATACGTGCAATGGTTGAGTTTAACGTTTGAACTGTAAATTGAACCATACGTGATAAACTAGGGCCGGCCGAGTAAAGTTAATAATCATTTCGTTAAAACAATTAAAAGAAAGTGTATTGTAGTATGTAGTATTGTGTTTATTGGTTAAACTGGATGTCGATGGATTTCGGATTGCACATAACGGTTATTAAAGATTGCCTGATGTAGCACATTACACAAATTATGTAAATTAATATTTCTATGGAAAAATAAAACTAGTTACAAAATTGGGCTGACTTTATTAAGTTTATCGTCGCTACGGCTAGCATTACAAAAATTGGAATGGTCTGTTTTCATATAAATCTAGAGCTTAAAATTGCTCGTAAAAATGAAGCAATTTAAGATACAAAAACTTGCTACAAACTTTTATTACCTAGTCCAAATATTTACATAAGTATACTAAGTTATATTTTGCGGGACGAAATTGCTAGAAATATAAAAGTTTACTAAATCCCTTGTGCAAGGACATTTATTTACGGTTAAAGATAATTTAGAAAAAATCTAGTTTCACAAAGGAGTAATATGTCTGCGAAAGCTAATCTATGCAATTTATTTTTTTGCTCTTTACACAAATTGCAATTTGTACCCTCATTCTAGTATGGCCATGATTTTTAGAATTAAGGACAACGTTTTACGCCATATTTTAAGGGTTCCGAATATCCGTGAAAAACCCGGACCTTTATAGGATCACTAGGGTGTCGGTCTGTCAGTCTTCTGCCTGTTTGTCCGTCTGTCACAACCAGTTTCTTCCAGATCCACTGAACCAATTCTGTTGAAAATTGAGACTTCTGTGACCCAAACATGGGCGCATAACGTCAACAAATAAAATTTGAGTATTGGGATCACTTCTGGGGTCAAACTAGAAAATTAAAAAAAAAGTTTTCCAAACTGTATCGTATGACAGCACTTTAGTGAGGGTATTAATTGTATTTTTTTCATAAATCTATCTATATCTATACTTATAATAAATCTGTAGAGAGGTGAATTCTGTACATGAAATATATTTACAAAATAACTATCAGGGGGGGTGATAAGGGATCGATACTGATGCCAAAAATGCAATCAGTACAATTTTTGTCTGTCTGTCTGTCTGTCTCTCTGTATAACCGTTATAGAAACAAAAACTACTCGACGGATTTTAACGAAACTTGGTACAATTATTGTTCATACTCCTGAGCTGGTTATAGTATACTTTTCATCACGCTACAATCAATAGGAGCAAAGCAGTGAAGGGAAATGTTCCGAAAACGGGGGATTACGCGGGCGAAGCCGCTGGCAGAAGCTGGTTTAAAAATAAATGGTTTCTGTTTACTCCAGAAGTTAGATAAAAAATTACCTGATGAATAGTTCCATACCTACAGGTTACTGAAAAACCTATAAGAAGTCTTTAAAGTTAAAAGACGAGTGGTCTCGCACTTGGTCAGTTTTTGTTGTACGAAGTACTATCTATTTAAGTTTGCTGTAATTTATTGACCATCCGAATGAATTTACCTCCTCTCAGGCAACGGGCGTATAAACGAGTGATGCATTTGGTACAAATTTAGGTATACCTGCTGGGAATGGAGGCCTTAATGGGACGATGAACACCGGTGTTCATTAGCAAGGGTTTTGACTAGAAAACAACCCGAACGAACTTGTTAAAAGGCTGCTAAGGTTAGGCTGATGATAATAGGCTAAAAAAACTGTATCAAACATTCTGTTATAAAATAAGGTCATTAGATAATTAACGACTTAAAATGCCAATGCATTCCACAAATTTCTTTGACAAATCCTTTACTGTCCAGTCTGCTCGTTTGTGGAATGCATTGCCAGTCCCAGTAAGACGCGCTCAATCGTTACCGGTGTTCAAGAAACTCGTGGAGCATTACTTGTCGCTGTAATATTATGCTTGTCATTTATTTGTTAGTTATATAATTGGTATATCTACATATAAATTGATAAGAATATATATTTATTTATGTACATAAATTATGATTTTAAAAAGTGTTGCACCGATGACAACCCCATTTTATGTCCAGGCAATTACTGTCCATTCCAGGTTTCCTGGAAGAGATCGCGGAATGCGATAAGGTTTTTATCGGTGTACAATTAAGTGTACAATAATACATAAATAAATAAGACGGTAATGTACCTAGTCTTTTCTGATACAAATCTGCTACATGTTGGAAGCTACTTCTCACCGTCGTAATATACCTCTTTTACATCCTAGTGAAACTGATAAGGTAATCTATTCGCAGCAGACTAGCACGTCGAGTTTACAGAGCGAGCATAGTGACACAGAATATATCCGCACAGAAGGCTAGGTCCACAGACGGTTTATGTGATAGCCATTAAAAGTATTGAAACCTCACAGTCGGCCCGTATTTCATTTGGAGCAACTGCGTTTCTAATCCTTATAAGCGGTTCAATGTTAAAAACTAAACCTCTGTCAGATTTACGGGTTTTTCATAACTCGCAACAGCTCTCTAAGAGCTTCTGATGGTAGCCGGGACCATCAGTTTAACGTTATTTCCTAGGCACAAAAGGGTATCCATTCAATAGATCCATGAAACAATTTATACAAGCGTATTTTTATTTTGAAAATCGTATTATTAATAAATTTTGCCCCCAGACTATCTTAAATTTGTGAAAAAAGCGATAATGTTCTTACTCGCTATACGTACGCAATGCATGTCAGTGAGTGCAAAGATTTACTTGAACTGTTTAGTGCCAGCTTTCTGTACCTTGCCTGCCGGGGCTGCGGAATTTGTTCAAAAGAGCCACCGTGGCCCTGGAATGCAAAGGGCATTAGAGGAACACGGATAGGTTTTAGTCAGTAAGAGAAACAGTCTGACACCCCTGCTTTGCCCAGAGCGGGAGGAGACATTTGATGATATCCCATCCTAAAAAAAAAATGCTTTCTGTGCCTATCTATTCTGTGGCAGAGGGGTATAAAATATGGCCACGTGCATTAAAGTTTCCACCGTCAGCCCGCATTGCGTCCTATCAATCACTAGGAACTACCACAGCACTGCGGTTCCCAAGAACAGTGACTTCATTTGAGGAAATTCGTCGAGGATTATACAGTGAATGAATAATGTTCGAAAATCCTTGTTGGAATTCTGAGATTTTATCTTCTCTTCGAAATATTTTTTGGAAGATTGTTTACATCACTTTAACTTACCTGATTGTCTGACAAAAAGACAATTCCATGCTTCGAAGAGCACGTATAAGCCAGTGGTTCCGGTCGCCAAATGGCGGTTTTTAAACCATGTCAGTGGCCCTTGAGGCAGTTTTGAAACTGACACTAGGGTGTGTGATGTCGTTAGACCTTACCTAGCCACACGATAAGAACAAGAACTGTCTATTATAAAAACGATAATTCTAAGAACTGTTTATTATGTTATGACATAACTTTCTGGATAGTTTATACCTATACTGCCTGAAAACGGTATCTGTGCCATTTAATTCAAGAATACTATATCAAGAACACAGATATAGATAGACCTAGATAACGCAAGTATCACGATCTGTATGAAAACCCAGCGTGCCATTTTTTGTCTACCGACTATAAGACGTCACAAGCACTATTTAGTGATGGGAAAATCAAATCGATTCAAAGACGCCGCCCACCTCACCCCATCTTCCGCCTTGCACCAGCGCTCACCCAGCCGACGTCCGACTAGCGCTATACACCGATGCAGACTGAGCTCGAAAGTGGCCACTTACGATTTTTGTACGTAAGCTACGTACAAAAATCGGCACGCGAAGTAGTTGCTCTTGCGTTATCTATATCTGTGGTCAAGAAGGTCAATTCCACTCATTTGTAAGCAACTTTTGAATTCTCATTAAACTCGCAATCAGCTATAAAGCCTCAATTCCCATACATAAGATTCCGTATACATAGGGTAACCAATAGATCCCTATTACTAAGCCGCCGCTGTTTGTCTGTCTGTCAGCGGACTGTATCTCAAGAACTGTAATAGGTAGTCTGTTGAAACTTTCACAGATTGTGTAATTCTATTATTGCTTTAACAACAGTTTATGAAAATTAAAGTTTATTGTATGGAATCTTTTGTGTGCGAGTCCGACTCGCACTTGACCGGTTTTTAACAGATTGCGACTGACATGCAAACTTTGCTTAAAATAGTAGAATTGGCATTAAGCTTTTTTTTTCTGCGATTATGCACTCAATAGCTTACTTTTTTTTTCAGCGAGTATACTCGTACATTTCGAAACAGGCCTTAAAAATGCCCCACTAAGACCATAAAATACTTTTAAACAAGAGTGTCATAAATAAGCTGCGTTATTGTTCTCACTACTGCATCGCGTCCTATCAATCACTTAGAAACTGCAACAGATTGTAGAAATGCAGTCACTAAGAGTAATTTGGTTGCAGATATAATGACGCCCGACGTCCTAGTTCGATTCGCTTCTACAAGTGGACTATTAGATTCGTTTTGATTCGATTTCATCTTTTGGTTGTAGGTTTTATGTTGATATTCTATTTTCGTTTCCAAATCAACGTCGATAGAACCGCATTTATCTATAATACTAGCTTTTTCCCGCAACTTTGTATGTGCATATCTCGTAGGAATTTCGAAAAATCTTATGTTCCCGTACACCCACCAAGAAATCTATTAGCTGTGCGTTTTTTATCAGTCACTCGGTCAATTTTATATATTTGGCTTTCAAAGATGATTAATCAAAAGCTTTTCCGGATCAAAATATCAACGCTTTTAAGCCTTTGTACATAATCGATCATCTGTCACAAAAAAGGTCAACCATTTTTTTGTCCTTATTTTAAAAATAGCCTCGTCACCGTGCCTCAGCTGCTAGGTAATTTGTCCCAAGATTGCTGGTTGGCACCACTACATTAAAATTATCCATTCATTTCGAAAAATATTCAACGCCTCAGATGGTGTAACGTATTTACGGGGATCAGGGTAACTTTCACTGAGTAATGTGCTTAAAAGCTTATTTTGATTAATGATATTTCAGCAAAACGAGCCTTTGATTTATTTTGTGTTTGAAATAAATAAAAAAAGACTTTTTTAATTTAAGACGTTCATAACGTAGCTATAGCTCCATTAGATACTGAAAATACTTGAACTGATTTTATTTGCGGAAACAAAGACGTTGCCAAGGCAGAAATCTCTATATCTAACCCATTCCTTTTTAAGTCCGTATTGATCACTTAAAAATCAAATTTTAATATACGTCACTAAAGTCAATAATTGAGGTGGTACCGTTGGGCTGATAATATCTCCACTTTATGATACAGATTTTTCATTTCGAAAACCTAACTAAAATATTTTAAAATAAGTTTTAAACACTATTATTCAAACTAAAACTGTCAAAACTATTAGCTAACCAACAATTAAAAATTAATCCACAGTTCTATGAGTTCAACCGCATGTAAACTGAATCCTATTGAAACTTTCAATCGATGATACAGCATAAACCCGACCTCTCGTTATTGCAAAAAAGTTTTATTAATTTCCTACAGATAGTTAGGAAGTTTTAATTGAACGGTCAGAGGGGTGCCTCAAGGCGCCACCTCGGCCCCATGTGGTGACGTGTAGTGATGTTGGTATATGTGGACAGGATAAGCGTAGTGGTAAGATAACAATATTATTGTTGATTTGTTTATTCATCTTCTGTTACTAATTTACTACATTTTTAAATATTTCTTAAAAAATACAAAAATGAATAAAAACATTTAAAAATATAATAAAAAAAACTGTAGCCCACCGGTATCGGGAACAGAGTCCAAGCTACCGGCGGTCGGGGCTCCAGAGAGAGGAACCTCCTAACAATGCGAGCCGTGTCAAGGAGTACCGCTTTCTGAATCAAGTCCTTGATCCACCTGCCTAACGAGAGCCTCCTGAGTTAAGTTATGTTTTTTTGAGAGCTGACCCCTCGTTATTGCAAGAAAGTTTTATTAATTTCCTACAAATAGTTGGGAAGTTTTTATTGAACAGTCAGAGAGAAGACTCAAGGCGATCACCCTGGCCCCATGTGGTGACGTGTAGTGAACTTGTGATGTTTTGGTATACTGTGACCAGACTGATCAAGATAAATGTGGAGGTATGATAACTATAATATTGTTTACGTTTTATCCTGATTGAGAAATGGTAAGGGCAAATTATGAAAGTAATGTTTTTTTAAGAGCCGTCCAGCAAAAAAGTTCAGATTCTATAGCAAAAAAGTTTTATTAATTTCTTACAGTTAGGGAAGTTTAAATTGAATGGTCAGAGGCGAACACTTCTGCCCTATGTGGTGACGTGAAGTGATACATGGGGACAGTGTGAACATGATAAGAATGGGAGTATGATAACAAAATTATTGTTTACGTTTTGTCCTGATTGAGAAAAGTTTTTGGGTTAAGTTTTTTTATAAGTCTTGAGTGTGTTCGACTAAAAACAATTTGATTAAAAAGGACTCGAATACCTCTTTGTCTCAATTTTGAGTGTATGTTTAGGTTTAGAATTGACATTATCATAGCTGAGACATTATTTATGTTTTTTTTTTTGTATCGTGGACTAGTTAACACCAGTCCACGGTACTTTGAAAATAAAATAGTTAGGGATATGGAATTTGTTCGAAAGATTCACCGCAACCTTGGAACGTAAAGGGTATTAGGAGAAGCACGGATAGATTTTAATCAGTAAGAGTCTGGCACTTCCTTCTGGTCTGGCCAGAGCGCAAGGATAGGAGTAATTTGATGATATCTCATTCTTAAAAAAAAGAGTCAAAAATAGACGACTTACTTAATATCTTTTTGAAAGTATTTCTTTGACGACAATTCTCTATGACTTCAACAAATTGAATAGTATTACTGAGAATGAACGGTTAAAGAGGTTTGATTGGTATTCCAAATGTCAAATGTTATTTACGCAAACCGAAATAGTTTCCGTATCTATTTTGCACCGTAAATTCTGCACCGATCCAGCTAACAATTTGAGCCTTTGAGGTCCAAGCTGTGGGCAGAAGCTTTTAGATCGGGTATCCAGACGTGCTTCTGACAAACGGTCCCTCTCTCGTAAACTTTGCCCCTGTAGATACAAATCGTTTGAACTTCAAGTGCATCGGATTTCTGAGGCGAATCCTCGTGGTCAGGATATTGAAGGTTTTGAATAGTTTGGCTGGAGAGATGTCTATTTAAACTTAAGATTTTAGGTACTTTTTGTATTTTTAACCGACTTCCCAAAAAGGAGGAGGTTATCAATTAGGTTGTATGTTTTTTTTTTTAAGTTTGTTACCTCATAACTCCGACATTTATGAACCGATTTGAAAAAATCTTGTTTTATCTGAAAGGATATACTTGCAAATTGGTCCCATTTAAATCATATCAAAATCGGTTACGAACTTTGGATTTTAAATCGAAATACCTGGAATTTGACTATTTAGATGATTCTTTGATAATCGAAATTGCGTATTTTGCTTTTCTGCGATTTTTCAGTGGTGTTGTTAGGTGTGGGACACCACTAAAAAGTGAAAAATAAAAAACTTTTTACAAAAAAATACAACCGAATTACTTTGTAGTGTTTTTTTTTGGGAGTCGGTTGTATTTTTTTGTAAAAAGTTTTTTTAATTTGTTGAAAGGGTTGTCTTCTAAACTATGTCGTTGTTTTATTATTCCAAGAGAAAGGTCCCTTGGGATAGATTACCGGGATGAAAATAATACTAGAATTTCATCCAAGGTAAAGTGAAGCAGTAACAAATACGCAGATACATTCAAATTTTTGTATGGCAGTATGGTTGGGTGAATGTTTTTGCTCCATGTCAATAGGATCAAACGGAAAAGAGAATGCAAATAAGCAGAAAATAATTACAAAAACAGAAAAGTTACAAAATGAAAAAGCTCATGTGATCTCTGCCACCAGAGTGAAGACAAATCTTCTATAATATATAAAAATGATATAAAAATATAAAAATGTGTTGCTAACCGCAAATCTCAAGAACAGCAGAACCGATTTCGCTCATTCTTTTTTTTTGTATTTGTTATTATTAGGAGAAGGTTTTTAGGTAAAAAAAAAGTTGGCAGTTGACGGGAGCAAAGCCGCGGGGGATAGCTAGTAAAAGAACTTCTTTTCTATTTTGTTTGTAGCGGCAAACAAAACGATTTGACTTTTTACAAAACTTCTCAGTGTGTAACATTGAAACTGTATTACGGTCCACAATAAACTGTTCCTGTAAATACCGGTTTCAATTTGCATGTTCAGGGAAATGCCCCTTCTGAACAAAGGCCTGAATATTTCAGTGATCATTGGGATCGCTTGCGGTCGTACACCGAAGTGTTTATGATCGGTACTTTGGTACCTTGAAAAAGGAACGATACATTAAACACAGAAAACTAAATGGATATTGAACGATTTGCAGAGCATTGTTGTAGACAACAGTGCTCGAGAAATATCTCGAAAAAAAAAAAACAACGCGCGTTGTATAAAAAAATGTCACCAATAGGTGACATTTTTTTATACAAAACTATATACATTAACTATATACTATATATTATGAGGGTTTCCTACCCTAAGAGTAACCAATGTGCCTAACATTGCAATTCCGATCAATCTTCACGATAATATCTTAGTTTTAGTTTTTTTTACTATAATCTTATGGTTAACGTATTACTGTTGGCTAAATGTATACTTCTTAGGGTTCCGTAGCTAAATGGCAAAACCGGAACCCTTTAGATTTTCACCCAAAAATAGAAAAAAAACAATAAATTTGGGGGGTCTCCATACTTAGAACTGAAACTCAAAAATAAAAAAAATTCATCAAACCTATACGTGTGGGGTATTTGTGGATAGGTCTTCGAAAATGATATTGAGGTTTCTAATATCATTTTTAACCGACATTCCCAAAAAGGAGGAGGTTATCAATTCGGTTGTACGTTTTTAGGGTTCCGTAGCCAAATGGCAAAAACGAAACCCTTATAGATTCGTCATGTCTGTCCGTCTGTATGTCTGTCTATCTGTCTATCTGTCTGTCCGTCCGTCCGTATGTCACAGCCACTTTTCTCCGAAACCTTAAGAGCTATGCTGTTGAAATTTGGTAAGTAGATGTATTTCGTGAACCGCATAAAGATTTTTACACAAAAATAGAAAAAAAAAACAATAAATTTTGGGGGTCCCCATACATAGAACTGAAACTTAATTTTTTTTTTCATTGTATCCATACGTGTGGAGTACCTATGGATAGGTCTTCAAAAATGGTATTGATGTTTCTAAGATAATTTTTTCCTAAACAGAATAGTTTGCGCGAGAGACACTTCCAAAGTGGTAAAATGTGTGTGTGTGTGTGTCCCTTAACTTCTAAAATAAGAGAATGATAAAACTTAAAAAAATATATGATGTACATTACCATGTAAACTACCAGCGAAAATTAGTTTGAACGAGATCTAGTAAGTAGTTTTTTTTTTAATACGTCATAAATCGTAAATCGCAACTTCTGCTTACGGAACCCTCAGTGCGCGAGTACGACTCGCACTTGGCCGGTTTTTTATGTTTGTTACCTTATAACTCCGACAATTATGAACTGATTTGAAAAATTCTTGTTTTATCTGAAAGAATATACTTTCAGATTGGTCCCATTTAAATTTTATGAAAATCAGTTACGAACTTTAGATTTTAAATCGAAATAGCTGGAATTCGTCTACTTGGATGATAGTTTTATGTCATCCAAGTAATAGAAATTGCGTATTTTGCTTTTCTGCTATTTTGCAGTGGTGTTGTTAGGTGTGGGGTACCACTAAAAACTGAAAATTAATAAAAAAAAATTTAACGGTGTCAAAATACGAAGAAACTAACATAAACACCGACTCCCGAATTTAAAGTTATTTTTTACTTTGGAGTGTTTTTTTTGGAAGTCGGTTGTATTTTTTTGTAAAAAGTTTTTTTTTCCTAACTGAACAGTTTGCGAGAGAGACACTTCCAAAGTGGTAAAATGTGTCCCCCCCGAGTTTTATCATTCTCTTATTTTAGTTTAGAAGAAATGAAAAAAAAAAATATGATGTATATTACCATGTAAACTAAATTGGTTTGAACGAGATCTAGTAAGTAGTTTTTTTTAATACGTGTAAATCGTAAATTGTAACTTTTGCTTCTAATATAATACCTACAGGTTTGTAAGGAACCCTCGGTGCGCGGGTCCGACTCGCACTTGGCCGGTTTTTTTATATTCTTGAGATTACAGTCCGCTGTCAGACGGACGGTTGGATCAACAGCGGAGGCTTAGTAATAAGGTTCCGTGGGTTACCCTTCGGGAACGGAACCCTAAAAACGAGCTCTAACATAGAAAAAATTGTCTGTTGAAATTGAATGTTTAGCGCACTTCGGGATTAGGTCCCGGAGTGATTCGAGATATAAGTAATACTTTCCTGTATTTTCTGAAGATTAACGACGACGCTGGCGCCGCAGCGAATGCTATTTAACCGCCTCGGCTTAAGTCAACTCTGAAATGTGGAATGGAAGCTCGAGAAAAATTCTTACGTAAATATTTTTGTTAAAAGTTGTTTTTCTTCGCCGTGATTTTGTTTAAGGATTTTAACCCTTAATTTATATATTGTTACTAGTAAGATTGAATTTAGTACACAATGCTCGATTGAAATGTATTTTGGGAGTTCAGCAGATTTCAACAAAACTTTTGAAGATAGTTTTTTTTATCAAATTAAACTACTGGCATGCACAAAAGATAGGCCACCCTAAAAGGCGACCATATGGATTGTTTGTTTAAATATTTTTATTTGTGCTAATCAAGTCATAAAATGATAAGAACATAACATTACACAGTTCCTTTTTGTATAATTAGGCTCCCCTGAAAATTGCTTTTATAGAGGGTCTGGGGCAATATTATATCGCTGTCAAGGAGGTTGAAACATTCAACGGTTTGTTATTAAAGATATATAAACTACCAGTTCCAAGACCAAAAGTTACGAAAACTTTAATACTAAAATTTTCAAATTTATTGTATGGAAACTCAAAAGAAATAGCGATAACCATTCAATACATCATTTTTTTTTTTTCATTTATTGAAAACTAGGTGACCGAAAAATTGCCTACGACCGATGCTCAGACCTACCGAATCTACACAAAAAAAAAATATCTGAAAAAAATCGGTCGAGCCGTTTTGGAGGAGTTCGATAACAAACGAAATTTTTATATATCAGAAGATTAGATTGTTTTTGGTTTTGTATCTTTGTTTTTCATCACCGACTTCCGAAAATAATGTAATATTTATACTTTGTAGGGTTTTGTTTGGAAGTCGGTTATATTATTTTTTTGTAAAAAGTTTTTATATTTTTTACTTTTAAGTGGACGACGTCTTCGTTTTTGCAGAAATAAGCAAAAATGCTCATAAAATAATAACTAATAATCCAAATAAAATTAATTTTGTTACGGATCAAATGGCAAGAATCACACAAATCGGATCAGAAACCTCGGAGTAATAGGTGTACATACATACAAAAAAACTCGCCGAATTGAGAACCTCCTCCTTTTTTGGAAGTCGGTTAAAAATATTTTTAAAAGTCATGCATCACACAAAGAATACAGCATTATTAAGCGGTTTATTTTTGCGCGAACCAGAATAGTTTCATAAGGTAACATTACTAACTAATTTTATCTACTATTGGCTTATGATTAATACTAATTTCTTTTATTATTAAAGCCTCGTAACTACTTACTCCTTTTGATTAATTTAAGTTATTCCTTACATCAACCCACGCAGCAGCTAAACTTTAAAGTTATTTGTTATATCTTCATTTGAATTATTGAGAAGTTATAAGTAGGCAGGCACCAAGAACAATATTGAAATTAATTTCTTGGGAATTGCTATTTTAGTAAAAGTTTCGAACAACATTTTCCACTTTAAGGGTGCCTGTTCAACTAAAATTAATATGATTGACTCAGAATTTTATTTAGTAACAATTTTGTGTTTTTAAGAACTTTACCTATAAAATATTTAATAGGTTAGTTTGAGTATTCCTTTGCCTATCCATTCAATGAAAACGGGCACGAGTTTTTGAAGTGAAAACTTCTTTAGCGGCGTTGAGCACTTTCTTGGGATGGGTATAAAATGTTAAACTTGCGCCAGGACGCGATGATTGAAAATTCGTAAGACGTCAGAACACGTGACCTGGTCGAAAATTCAGAAATGCACAACGTTAATGTTCAAGTTTTCACTTCTGCCGGCACTCGCCAGCTCCCGGTTTTTTTTTTACAATTGTTAGGCATACTTTTGACCTCTATCTCACCTGATGGTAAGCTACTGTGTGGTCGGAAGTCGGAGCACACTTGCCTAGAAGTAACCTATTCACTCTTGACTTAAAGATTCCCAGGTGGTAGCTATCAGGAAAAACAGATTCCGCTGCAAAGCTGTACGCACAATTATGTAATTTGATCCCAAAACGTTTTGAACGTGTGGGTGGCATGTTCACTATATACGGTAGCGCATCTCCGTACGTCTTGTCTTATCATTAGGCAATATAAAAATTACCACTTAATTAAAACTTATAGTATCCCATAAACGTGTTTCCTTAAAAGTAGGTAAGTACTTATCTCTTTTTAAAATAGGCCAAACTAACAAAGGCCAGCCATTTTATAGGAATAATAACAACAACCGACGATGCGTTTTTTTTTAAACCTTTTAAAACTTAATGCCGTTGTAGCGGGCGACGGGGAAAAGATGCATTGCAACTTGGACACAAATGGAGGAATCTATACTAATATTATAAAGCAGAAGTGTTTGTTTGTTTGTTTGTTTGGTTGAACGCGATAATCTCAGGAACTACTGGTCCGATTTGAAAAATTCTTTCAGTGTTAGATAGCCCATTTATCGAGGAAGGCTATAGGCTATATCATCACACTATGACCAATAGGAGCGGAGCAGTAATGAAAAATGTTACGCAGACGACGTTACACGGGTCAGCTAGTACTATATAAACGTTTGTGACTTTAAAACAAAACTCTTCCGAGCTGAGCAAATGACAGACAACGCACAGCTGAAAATACTGGCCGTAAAAATATGAAATTTGGCATGTGCTCTGGTGTAGGGAAACACTAAGAGAGGTTTTCCCAGATTTTTTACGGGAAAGGAAAAAATCTGGATAATCATGCGTATACGAAGTCGCGGGAAACAGTTATTATAAAAACAACATCAACAAACAAACATATAAAAGCGAAAGCGAGCTTGAGTTTTGTTCCGCTTTTACGCCTAAATCGCCGAACTTATTTAGATGAATTTTGGTAGAGGGACTGTATACGGTTACAGGTTACTTTTGCAGACTAGTAGCACTAGTAGCAATAACTAGGTTATAGTGTAAGAAATTATTGTGAGTGGTTCCGTAACACTGTTATAGGTATTATACTAGCTGACCCGCGCAACTTTGTCTGCGTCACATTTTGCATTAATGCTCCGCTCCTATTTGTCTAAGCGTGATGATATATAGCCTATAGCCTTCCTCAATAAATGGTCTATCTAAGACTGAAATAATTTTTCAAATCGGACCAGTAGTTTCTGAGATTAGCGCGTTCAACCAAACAAACAAACTCTTCTGCTTTATAATATTAGTATAGATTCTTGCAGTGACCGGCTCATCGATATGGAATGAAAGATTTCCATTGTTGGACTAGGCCGCCCTCAAGTGTACCCGATCGACAAGATCTGTGTGTCTCGCATCGAGCGAGTTCCGAAAATCCCACTCGAAGGACCAGATATGGACGGGTAGACTGAACTGATTATCTCGCCCTAGTTTTGAAACCGAAGTGTATCAGCCGGTCGATTTTGTAAAACCTCTCCCCATTAAAACTCAGTTGAACTGAGCGCAAAGAGTCTGACGATTCTGTAAACATGTCGAAGTAAAGGCGAAGTGAGCTGCCAATCCATGTAATCAAGATAGATCAAGATAGAATGACAGCTCACTTTATTTAAATACAAAACGGGGAATCCAAATCTCATCTGATGGAAAGTGATGATTAGGTCGAAGATAGAAGCGAGCTTTACCCGGAATCCTCTAACACAGAGGAACTGGCTATCATAACTCTAACTGCTGGAAACATAGATATAATAAATAAGGCCGGAACACAACAATGCTGTTAACATTGTTGTTATGGCGACAGACTTAGACAAGATGGTGGTAGCTTGCCAACCAACCAAACCGAGCAAAAAAAATTGCCCCCGCTGGGAATCGAACCCGGGACCTCTGGGTCAGAATCAGGTGGTATAACCACTAGACCACGGAAGCGGTTAGTGTCACCTGTATAGCACCACCCGGGGACCACGTGTAGGGATTCGCTGAAGGGTATTCTCCTACGGACGCGGGTGACTCGGCCCCCAAACTTTGTGCTCACTTCACATCAGCCTTCACTTCTACATGTTTACAGAATCAACAGGCTGTTCCATCTTGATTACATGGTTTCACAGCTCGGTTCGTGATCACCTCACCCAGGCCTTCACTTAGACATGTTTACGGAATCTGGTGTTTACTTATTTACTTACCCTTACTTATCAAAAGTTCTGTTGAATTTTACTTTTATATTTAACAAGAGGCCGCCCGCGACTTCGCCCGCGTATAAATTCTCGTTATTCCCGTGTAAATCCCGATCCCTCGGGAACTCCGGGATATAAAGTAGCCTTTGTGTTATTCTGGGTCTTCAGTTATTTCGTTGTAATCGGTTCAGTAGTATTTGCGTGAAAGAGTAACAAACATCCATACATACTCACAAACTTTCGCATTTATAATGTTAATTAATACTAGCTTCTGCCAGCGGCTACGCCCGCGTGATCCCTAGGGAACATGTTCCCGGGATTAAAAGTAGCTTATGTGCTATTCCAGACTATAATCTATCTTTGTTCTAAATTTCATTAAGATCCGTTAAGCCGTTCTGGCGTGATTGAGTAACAAACATCCAAACTTTCACATTTTCATTTTTTTTTTCATTTTTTCTATTGATTGTAGCGTGATGAAAAGTATACTATAACTTGCTCAGGAGTATGAAAAATAATTATACCAAGTTTCGTTAAAATCCGTCGAGTAGTTTTTGTTTCTATAACGGTTATACAGACAGACAGACAAAAATTTTACTGATTGCATTTTTGGCATCAGTATCGATCCCTAATCACCCCCTGATAGTTATTTTGGAAATATATTTCATGTCCAGAATTGACCTCTCTACAGATTTATTATAAGTATAGATAGATAGATAGATACAGATATAGATAGATAGAAGATATAGATATAGAATAGATAGAATAGATATAGAATAGATAGAATAGAATAGAATAGATGGATTTAACTCACACACTCATGCATTGCTGTTAATTAGATAAATCAATAGTACCAACATTTGTAAATATGTGTGAGTTTGCATTGTATAGACTCAAGTACCCTGGCGGTTGGGAGTGTCATGTTCACTCAAAAAGCCTAGCTGATGGAGGCGTATGCTTTGGATTATTTGAATGGTTGAGACGAATGGGGCTGGCGCATGTCATGGCGCCGTCGGTTGGGACTGGTCATTTCTCAGCTGCCATGGTTCATTTTAATTATTTCTTTGAATTGTTCCTTTACTATTCCGGACGTTTTTATCATGCTCCTCACATCGTTCTCATATGTATGTATAATTTCAACACGATATCAACAAAACTTTATAACAATTTACTATTTTTAAAAGAGTGTCCGTGGAGTTTCTTGCACGTTCTTCTCCATGGAGAGCCTATAAAGGGTTTAATTTAAATAAATGCTTGAGTTTTGAGTTTTGACAGTTAAAAAAAAACTTAGATAACTACCGTTGATATAGGTATAAATGCTCTGTAAATTATGATAAACACCACTCGTTTGTTAATTAACAAACATTCAAACAACGCCATCATAATCAGTCCAAATACGCGGAATTTGCATAACTAATCAGAACATGCATCGTTAATTGGACGAAGTAATTGCAAGATATTACATAATTGTGCAGGGCGGTGTTCCCCGGGGGATACATGCCACAATGTAGGTCGGTAGTAATTAATAACGGCGACAATTCCGCCAGTCATTTAAGGAAATGGCCGGCAATAATTGTGCTGTTTCACTACTGCATTGAACGAATCGATCATACTTTGATCGTGGAGTAATTGATTGGTAAAATGGAAAATAAAACAGTAAAATTTCTATATAATTGTTAGTAAAATTAAGTTAATCTTTTTTTTTTCAAAATGGCTTTGTCGCACATGTGATTATGCCCCCTTTAATTTAACTTGGGGACACATTATGAATATCGTATATTTTACTATATTTAGAGTGAATAGGTATATAGGAAAACCAAGGGAATTAATCTATACTAATATTATAAAGCAGAAGAGTTTGTTTGGTTGAACGCTCTAATCTCAGGAACTAGTGGTCCGATTTGAATAATTCTTTCAGTGTTAGATAGCCCATTTATCGAGGAAGGTTAAATATCATCACGCTAAGACAAATAGGAGCGGAGCAGTAATGGAAAATGTGACGCAGACGAAGTTGCGCGGGTCAGCTAGTTATTAAAATAAGATACAAGTTGGTAGCCAACTGCAGACAGTTGCAGCAGCAGGCGACGTATCGCCTCATCACTACTGGTTTCTATGAAATAGCTATGACACGTCACCTGCCGCTGCTACTTACAGTCGACTTTGAACTTGTGCCTGAGTCCTGGGGCCCGAGTCTGCTATTTTTATAAATTTGTCATTCCGACACGATCCCATTGTCATGCCATTGTCATTTTGCTAAAAGTTCGTAATCTGCTAAATTCATAATCGCACGGTCACTGGCACGTCAGTGGCCGGTCACTGGGACGTCAGTGGTCTCGTAATAGAATTGCGGTAGGAATGCCGTATTGCCATTATTATAAAACCGAGCTAAATTTGAGCATTTATTCATGCCAGATTTTATTTATATTTAGTTTTACATTTATGTATTAGTGTTATAAGCAATCTGAAGTAGTGAGAAGTTCGTAAATACTAAATCTGTCATTATGTACGAGATTACCATTATCATATGGCTTTCTTTCAATGGCGTGTCAGTGGTTGATCATTGGAATGTCATAATGACGCCATTATGATACCATTATGTTAGTAGATTACCAAACTTGTCAAAATCAACCATTTTGAAATCAGTGATCGACCATTCTGACACTATTGTAATAGCAGACTCGGGCCCCTGAATGAGAGAATTCTACTAATTCTCATTTTCGTATCGCATTCGCATCTCAATCGCAAACTGTCAAAAATGTATGAAAATGTTGGCTTTTTAACCGACTTCAAAAAAAGGAGGAGGTTCTCAATTCGGATTTTTGTATTTTATTTATTTTTTATTTTTTTATGTTTGTTCGGTCATAACTCCGTCGCTTGCCAACCGATTTTAAAAATGATTTTTTTGTTGGAAAGGGTATACTTCCCAAATGGTCCCATTTAAATTTTATCAAAATCGGATACGAACTTTGGATTTTAAATCGAAATAGCTGGAATTCGTCTACTTGGATGATGGTTTTATGTCATCCAAGTAATCGAAATTGCGTATTCTGCTTTTCTGCGATTTTGCAGCGATGTTGTTAGGTGTAAGGTGCCACTAAAAAGTGACAAGTAAAAAACTTTTTACAAAAAAATACAACCGACTCCCAAAAAAAAGTAAAAAATAACTTTAATTTCGGAAGTCGGTGTCAAAATACGAAGAAACTAACAAGTACACCGACTTCCGAAATTAAAGTTATTTTATACTTTTTTTGGAAGTCGGTTGTATTTATTTGTAAAAAGTTTTTTTGACTTACAGTTTGCGCTTGACTCGCATGTCAATGCGAATGCGAAATTTGTTTAAAAATTTGTAGGATTGGGCCTCTGCTAAAATGTCTGCTAGGTTTATAACATTAGTTTAATTAATATATATTGTTTTAAACTTTCATGGTCACTAACATTAGAATAGTTCATATCAGGATTGCTACCATGTACCTTTTTATTTGCGAGTTTCCGATATTTCGGCACTGTTGCAAGCGCCATGATCACGGAGTAACTGAAGATCTTGCGGGTGGGATGTTATTGGCTGACATATTGGTCTACCCTCTTTCGTAGTCATTTATTACGGCCATCTCAATCAACATGACACTTATAGTTTCTTATTGCAGTTGAGGATATCTTTTCCCTTGGCATGGCGACTGAGTTGATTTCAGTGGAGCAAGAATCTTTCTAAATAAACTTTTTTTTTATATATAAAACGGGGAAACTCTTGGCCCAAATCTCACCTGATGGAAATTGATAATTAGGCCGAAGATGGAAGCGAGTTTCAAACGGAATCCTCTTCCACAGAGGAACTGGCTATCATACCTCTAACTGCCGGAACACAACAATGCTGTTAATATTGTTGTTATGGTGACAGACTTAGACATGATGGTGGTAGCTGGCCAGGCGGACTTAGAACAAGTCCTACCACCAACCAAACCGAGCAAAAAATTTGCCCCCGGTGGGAATCGAACCCGGGACCTCTGGGTCTGAATCAGGTGGTTTAACCACTAGACCACGGAGGCGGTTAGTGTCACCTGTTTAGCACCACCCAGGGACCACGTGTAGGGATTCGCTGAAGGGTATTCTCCTACGGACGCGGGTGACTCGGCCCCCGAAACTTGGAATATCAATCCTAATATGTAAATTTCTTCTGTTACTTGTGACTGACTGAGTGATTGACAGACAATTCACAGCCGAAACTATTGTCGTAGGAAACTGAAATTTTCCATGTATGTTTTCTGGGGAGTGTAAGAGACAATTTCCCAAAATTCCGACCGAAACGGGAAAAAATGGGATATACGGGTACTAAGTCTCGGACAAAAGCTAGTCTTTTTATAAAATTCTTTCATTACTGAGTGCCTGACAGGAAACGCACAGCCGAAACTTCTGGTCATAAAAAGCTGACTTTGCCATGTACCTAAATGCCAAATTTCAGCTTTTTATGACCACTTCCCAAGGAACCTTCCTTGGGAAGTGTAGGAAAACACTAAAGGATTTCCCGAAATTCCTACGAGAACGGGAAAAAATATTGGGCATAAGATAGTCATAACTAGCCGATGACGGCTAGACATAGCGTTCATAGCGGACTTGGTGCCTTAATAAATTTTTATTTTTTTTATTTATAAATATTAACAACATCTGTACTTAACCTACCTATATATATTCACAAAAAAAAATGTATTTGTATTTGCCTATATAGGCCGTAAGCTTTTTTGAAACTTGACTGCCCGTACGGTTCAGGGATCACCTTACTTTATTAAATTCAGCGAGACCATTTTATGAGACTTCAAAACATCTAACCATTAAAAGATCAGAGGTTGTGCGATGAGGTGTGAAATTATTCAAAGCCAAACCCGACCAAAGCTTCTAATCAAGAATTGTTTCATTTTTTCGTTGCGAAGAAATTTTAAGATGAAGGCTGCGTTAAACATTTAATGATTATTTTTCATTAAGTATGCAAATGGAGCATGGCAGAGGTATTTGTGTTAAAATTTTTGGAATTTAAGTCAGTATTAAATTGGGGAATGAATTGTGATTAATTTTATTGACAACTAGCTGACCCGCGCAACTTCGTCTGCGTCACATTTTCCATTACTGCTCCGCTCCTATTCGTCTTAGCGTGATGATATAGTCTATAACCTTCCTCGATAAATGGGCTATCTAACACTGAAAGAATTTTTCAAATCGGACCAGTAGTTCCTGAGATTAGCGCGTTCAACCAAACAAACATACAAACAAACAAACAAACAAACTCTTCTGCTTTATAATATTAGTATAGATTTGATCAAATTCCTTTTGTTATAATTAAGACTAGCTGTCCCCCGCGGCTTCGCTCCCGTTTTATCCGCACAGTTCCCGTTCCCGTGGGATTTCCGGGATAAAAATCCTATCCTATGTCCATCCTCGGGTCTCAAACAATTTTGTACATAGATAGTTATCTATGTACAAATTTCATCCAAATGGGTCCAGTAGTTTCGGAGCCTTCAAAAATCTTTCCTCTTCATTATATTAGTGTAGATGTAAATTTATGAAAAAGAGAGCCAGGCTGTGCTACAAGGTTTATATTTGACATAATAATAATGACTTGCAAGTTACCAACTGTCTAGTTTTGGTTCCTTTTTTTTTTAAAGTGTGTGTGGCCAAATCCGAATATAGGATGACTAGCAATCCCGGCCGCCGTGGTAGACGCCGCGGGCGTCGGAGGCCACCTGGTAACCTCCGGCCACCGTAGGCGCGGGCCTGTGGACGGTGAGCTATGGGCAGCTCGCCGTCCGTCCGTCATCTGACGACAGGCCGTGTTGACGGCGCGTTCGTGTTCCACGCGCGCCTCAAAGAGAGTCAGCACACAGAGGGGCCCGAAAGGGCCGACGCCTGCCGGAGTCACGGGACTATTCGAAAGAGATACCGTGGCTCCGGAAAACAAAGGGCACTGAAGGAACATGGATGGGTTTTAGTCAGTAAGAGTCTGACATTCCCTCCCACTCCGCCCAGAGCGGGGGAAGTCATCTGATGATTACCCATTTCTAAAAAAAAAAAAGGATTCGATTAGCAAAAAACACTGAAACGAGTCTCGAACCCAATTTTGATGAAAGCTCAAACTGCATCTTTTCGAAATATCAATATTATTAGCTGGAAAGCGCACCGGTTGATTTAGAAAAAAAACGCTGTATTATTATTACACTATCCTTAATGGTCGTCGCTCAATTTTCAGACCGAGGCACTCTAAAATAGAGCGTGGCAAGGTTCGCCCTATGAATAGTGTATGAGGGAAGTTTCAAGACGCCGTTGCTATTCCCCGAGGTATTATTTCGTGCCCCCGTCGAACTTTGACGAAACAAAATGAAAGAACCCTTTAGTGCATGGTATGTTATGGTTTATGGTAGGCCCTTAAAAGGGTGGTGAGAATTCTGAAGGATAATTTTTGAATATATAAGGTCGGTTTAATTCAATTGAATTAAACCGACCTTATACAGGGTGTAAGGGACAGCCTTCCACAAATTAACAGGGTGCAATCAGCTCCTTATTTTGAATCATATTCCAGTGGAAATTTCCTAAGGATTTTTTTATATTTTTTTTTCGATTTTTCATTTTTTTTTGCTTTATTTCAATGTAAAGTTACATTATCTGTATGCAGAACTCCATTAATGTAAATAACACAGCTAAAATGAAAAAAAAAAAAACAAATTAAAAAAAATCTCATGAACGACGCATGAAATCAGCTGTTAAAACGTAGCGCGGGCGCAGCTATCCTTTCGAAAGCTCGCTGCGCTGCCGTTCTCTGCGTGCGTTTTGCAGAGTTAGCGATACATTGCGAGTGAGGTAATTAAACAAATCAGTTTTATTGGATTCCCAATAAAGTTCCTGAAATAATTTCATGTACCGGTCAACTTAGTACGATATACTGAAATCACCCTATCAGTTTGAGGAGGGCTGTCCCTTACACCCGTTATATTCAAAAATGCCTATAATCAGAAATTGTGGAGCAAAAAATTACGCAGACAAAAGGAGATTGTGTTTTTGATTAGTTCGCATGGGTTTGCTCTTAGCTCTAGTGTAGGTCAGAGTTGTCAGAGACAAAATCGACGGTGGAGTGAGCGTACCCAGAAAAAGACTGTTCACTCTAACTTTGAAAAGTTTAGGGTTGAATGGAAACAGATGCAGATAAACCGAAAAACAAAAAAAAAAAAACAAACAAAGGGCAAAAAAACGGGTGATAAACTATTTTTCTTTCTTTTAGATAGAAATTCCACTCCTTTGCTGTGCGAATTTTAAAAGAAATTTGAAAATGCTTAGTGCGAATTGATGGAATAGCAACAAGGTAGAGATTGTGACTTGCAGTGTGTCTAGATGTCCGATGGTAGAAGGGGCCGGTATTTTCATCATGTCAGTCCGACTTTGGGGCATTATTAGTATCTCTTTTTGTTTTGTCCTCCTTCTCAGTTTTGTGCGTGTTAGACAATTTATCGATTATTTATATACGCTTTGGACGCATTTATTTATTATTATATACTTTATTGTATACCTCATAACAAATACAGGAAAAACGTTTACAAAAACAAGCAATGAAATGTTTGCTTCAGAAAATATAGAAACTTAAGCAAAACTTTGTCACATAGTTACTGGTTTTGTTTCAAATTACTATGTTAAACGCAAATCTTTATATTCTACCATTATTTTATACTAGCTGACCCGGACAACTTCGTCTGCGTCACATTTTCCATTAACACTCCGCTTCTATTTGTCTTAGCGTAATGATATATAAAGCCAGGAAGGCTCTATATGAATGAGCTATTGAGCTATCTAACACTAAACATTTCAATAAATGAGCTATCTAACACTGAAAGAATTTTTCAAATCGGACCAGTAGTTCCTGAGATTATCGCGTTCAAGCAAACAAACAAACAAACTCGTCAGCTTTATAATATTAGTATCTATATATTCTAAAATTAAAAGCGAACTGTAAAAATGAAAAACTTTATTCCTCATTTTTCCGCATCAATCTCTAAATGGATTATAGTCCGCCTGAAACAAAAACTTTTTGTTAGTTTTTAATGTACGAAAAAAGGCAACTGCACCCGAACGAATCTCAGGTTTGCAACACGTTCCTCAAGAAGTTCATGGAATAACCATAAACTTCTTGTAATTTTTTCTGTAGTCTACAAGGAAACTTGTGATTCTACGTGTATCCGTCAGCTGCTGATAGAAGGGCCAAAATGCAACGATTTAAACCCGCAATAACATCTGCCTATCCTTTTCCCAACTACATTGGGGTCGGCTTCCAGTCAAACTGGATTCACCTGAATACCAGTATTTTACATGGAGCGGCTGCCTACTAGACCTCCACAACCCATTTACTGGGTAACACGGTATTTCTTCTGCAAGACTGGAGTGAGATTTACTGGCTTCTGACAATCCGTAACGACTGCCAAAGATCTACCAAGGACAGCCGGGACCAACGGCTTAACGTGCTTTCCGAGGCACGGAGGAAACTCGACATGTTAAGATGGTCACCCATCCACAGACCAACCTTGGCAAGCGTTGCTTAACCTTGAAGATCGACCCGTGCGGCTGTTGTTATTTAGCCACGAGCTCCTCGGATTAAACCCGCAATATGAATGACCGAAATTCAGTAGTTAAGAGGGCTTTCACATTTTTTCTTGAATTTTAGCGTTTTATTCGAATTTTGATGTGTGATTTTGCTTTAGATATAGCCTTAAAAAAAATAAAAATATGCCTAAGACAATTTTGTCAAAGCGCTCTTACAAAATCGAATTGCTCAGGTTGACTAAAGTTGAATACCGCGCGTCACAAGTTTATATTGATTTTCGACGATTATTTAAAAATATTTACTTTACTTTTAATTAGACCAATTTTTTTTTCAAGCAATATAGCAATGCCACCTTAATTATTAAATATTTTTTATTTGAATTTTGATTATAATTTCATAGATAAAAATTATAGTTTCGTACGGAAAATTGTCAATAACTATCAGTTTTACAGAATTATTTTTGGTGTATTACTATATGAATCGTAATAAATTGATTTGAACATTCCAAAGTAGAAGATACAGTTGTACCGTGGACATTTTTATAAATGATTAAATTATAATATCTTCGGTGTACCAAGGTATCAAAAGATTCCCTAAAGCAACGTTTTGTGAAACATCCTTTGCGGAGTCAAGGATTTATTTAAGGAAATATTTATTTAGAACACTCCCAAGATAAATGATCAAACTATCTTAGGTAAATTTTTGTTTTTTTTTAAGGCTATATCTAAAGCAAAATCACACATCAAAATTCGAATAAAACACTAAAATTCCAGAAAAAATCTGAAAGCCCTCTTAACAAGATATTTAGTTATTTCGGAAGTAAGACTTAATTGGCCTAGTACATACAAAAATTGGCTGTGACAGACATACAGAAGACTGAAGAGTGACACAGGTGTGATCAAAAAGAGTTCAAAATTTTCAAGGATATAAAAAACCCTAACAACGTCGGATCTTGGTCCTTGGATTAAAAAATAGGATATCTATAGAGTTTTCAATGATCCACAAATAAGCTACAGCTTCTCTCTTTGATATTATCAGCTGAAAAACCTCCTCTGCTGGACATAGATCTCCCCCAAGTGTCGCCACAACAATCAGTCCTGTGCGTCTCTCATCTATCGGCTAACCAGGGGTAGCTGATGCTGACGCTGACCGGGTGAGGGTCGACTCTCTCCAGATCATTGGTCCAACTTGTGGGAGGCCTACCAACGCTGTATCTTCCGATAAGCGGTCGCCACTCCAGAACTTTTCGGCCCCATCGACAATCTGTTCTGGGAGCAATGTGCCCTGCTCTCTGCCTCTTGACTTTGGCTTCACCATTGACTTTTATAATAAACTAGCTGACCCACGCAACTTCGTCTACGTCACATTTTCCATTAATGCTCGGCTCCTTTTAGTCTTAGCGTGATGATATATAGCCTTTAGCCTTCCTCGATAACTGGGCTATCTAATACTGAAAGAATTTTTCAAATCGGACCAGTAGTTCCTGTGATTACCCCCTACATACAAAATTACAAACAATGTTATCTCTTTATAATATTAGTATAGAAGTATAGATTAGTATAGATAATTACCTGATGATAGAACCACCACTTATTGCTAGGATCCTGTACAACTTTGGGCATGAAGTCCACCATGTCAGGGGCTTCTGAATCTATCTTGATGTGGTTGAATGCATCCTGGAAGCCAAAAGTAGAAGTTGAATATTTTTGTGATATTAATTTTTAGTTCAGAGCAGCAATGTTATATGCCATCAAATTTTCAAAGGGCCCGTGCGTTTTATCTGGAAAAAAGTATATGAATAACTTAAGCTTTATGGTTTTAAACCGACTTTCCAAAAAGGAGGAGGTTCTCAATTCGGTAGTATGTTTTTTTTTCTTATGTTTGATACCTCATAACTTCGTCAATTATGAAACGATTTTGAAAAATTCATGTTTTATCTGAAAGGATATACTTGCAGATTATACCCATTTAAATTTTATCAAAATCGGATATGTAGTTTGGATTTTAAATCGAAATAGCTGGAATTCGTTTACTTGGATTATGGTTTTTTGCTATCCACGTCATCGAAATTGAGTATTTTGCTTTTCTGAAATTTTGCAGAGGTGTTGTTAGGTTTGGGGTACAAATAAATGTGTCAAAATACACCGACTTCCAAACCTAAAGTTATTTTTTACTTGTAGTGTTTTTTTTATTTGGAAGTCTGTTGTATTTTTTTGTAAAAAGTTTTAATGTATAAAACGGTGGTAGCAGTGGGTAGTTTATAACCCGGATTAACAAATACAGGGCCTTATCTATGAAAAATTAAAACTGTTCAGCAATTCTATTTTCCATAGACAGTTTGAACAAAGAATCTCCTGATTAATCGCTAAACACATTTTTTTTAAATACTAGCTGTCCCCCGCGGCTTCTCTCCCGTCAACTGGCTACCCTACCTACCCATTTTTGCTTTTAAACCTTTACTGTATTCTGTCAAACTAAACAAAAGAAGAATGACCGAAATTGGCGCAGCCGTTTTCGACTTTTAGCGAGACTAACGCACATTAATTCATTTTTATATATAAGAAGATATTATTATAAGAAGAAGATATCATCGTGATATTTTTCTTTTATTACGGTCTGTTATCCACGCAGACGAAGTCAATATAATTATGTAGCTAGTTAATAATCATTACAATTTAAAAAAGTGCGTTAATATTTACCCCAGAATTATGAAACCATGTGCTCTTTGCGTTCGGTTCAGAGTTTTTGGCTGGTTTGAATTCTGAGCTATCGTCATCCGTACTGATGATAATCGGCTCACTGCTTAAAAGTCTTAATTTTGCCGTGTTCATTTTGTTCCTACTTTCAATGTTCACATTGCTGTCATTTGCCAGTTTCTGAGGATTTTCTCGTTGACGTCTCTGCGTATCAAGAACTTCTTCAATGTGTTCTAAGTCGACGTAAGCATATTGATACTGAAACATAATTATGTGTATAATTCGATTATACAGGGCAAGGATGAATTTCTGTGCACGTTGGTTGTAGATGAACTATCTCAATCATAATAATTTCAATGAATACTTACCGCTGACACTGGTTTTCGTCTGTGCCTGAAAATAAACAAGAAAACATTTATTTATTTTTTGGCTTTTAATTTGAACTTCCAAATATTACATGATATTGTAACTATTATCACTATATATTATAAAACAATAGTTAATATTTAATAAAACAAAGTTCTCCGCCGCGTCAGTTTGTTTGCGATTAACTCAAAAACTATTGCACCGATTTTCATGCTGTTTTCACCGATTGGTAGAGTGGTTCTCGAGGAAGGTTTTAGTGTATGATTTAGCAAGCGGGCAAAGCCGCGAGCATCAAGTAGTCATTACTAAAACGAATTTGATAATTATATTATACAATTTGCGTACTAACGAAATTGTATAATATACAATTCGCGTACTATTGACTTACCTCTTTTTTTTGTAATCATGTGGTCTGAGCCTCTGTAGGTATATAACATAGAGCTGTAAACATTACAAGTTTTATGACAAAAAGAAATCAGAATAAAAAAAAAAAATACTTATTATAATAATAGATAATATTATTAATTTTAGGAAGTTCCTCTCTCTGTAGCTCTGATCTTGAAGCCTGGACTCTGTTACTGACCGGTGGGCTTCTATTATATTTTTTTTTGTATTTTATAAGAAATATTTAAGAACGGATCAAATAAATTCGAAGGATGAAAAAACGGAATACAATTATTTTATTCTTACCTGATCGATGTCTGGTCTATAAGAGAAAACAATAAAATTAGTTGATATGCCATCAAATACAGATTCATTTCTAAGATACATGGATTGATTTTATTCGTTCATTTGCATATAATGGGGAACATTTGTAATGACTCCATTGGCTCAGTTATGTTAAGCGTTAAGACAGGCATTTCCGAATCTTCTTAACCTATCAACGCCCGTAAGACCCTATTGGGCCAAAGTTTTTTTTTTGCGGGCTCTGACAAATATAATCTTTCACAGTCTATCGAAATCGTCTCTAGTTTCCCTCTATTTTGACAAGAGACAGATGATACTACGACTGACTTAGAACGGACTTTAGAGACCAAAATTGACCTTCATTTGTTCGACCCAGGCCTGAGTGTTTGTGCATTCATAAAACATTATTATTATTTTTATTTAATTTGACGTCTTCAGACCAATTGCTAGTACAATTAACTTAAAATTAAAAAATTAAAAATTAAAAATTAAAAATGTGTTTATTAACTTGAGTTCTATACAATTAAATTGCCGGGGCTTCCCAGGAAGTAATCCGAAGATACTTGTGTTGGGACAAGCCTCGCTCTCCCTCGATTTAAAGATCGTTAAAAGTTACACATTTTATATAAAAGCCAGTAAAGAAAAGAAAAGTGAATAGTTATAATGTCAGTGTGTGAGCATAGAGTGTAGTGCGTGGAAGTGTGTGTTTATGGGTGAGTTTATGTGTGTGTGAGAAAGTGAGTGTGCGTGTGTCTGTGAGTGAGTGTGAGTGAGTGTGTGAGTGAGTTTGTGTGTGAGTGTGTGTGATAGTGAGTGAGGGTGGGTGTGAGTGTGTGTGTATGCGGGTGAGAGTGAATGTGTGTGCATATACCTGTAAATGGGTCTCATATATACCAACAAGTTTGTTTTGTGTCTGTGTGTGTGTATGAAGTTCAACCTGGAGTAACCAAAATATCCTCCACGCCTTCATACTTAAGTGTAAGGAGCCATTCAGTCAAGGTCCTCTTACACTCATACAACTGCATTGGGTAAATATTGAGAGTGCGATTAAGTATGTTATAAACGCGTGGAGCTTGAGCTACATTTTGGCGACTAGCAAAAATTGAGCGTGCTGAGTATGTAGGGGCTACCAAATCACACCGTCTTTTTTTGAGTTTGGCCTGGTCAAAAGGTAATATTTTATGAAATCTTAGTACCATGTGTAATATGTATAGTTTTCTGACGGAGAGCAGCTTAGAGCTTGCATATAGAGAATCAGTAGAAAACCTATAAGGCTTACGGTACATGACCTTAATCAGAGATCTTTGTGCCCTCTCTAGATCTATAAAGTATGATTTGGCTGCTCCACCCCATACGGAGATACAGTATGTAATTACGGATTGGGCTAGTGCAATATATACTTGCTTCTGTAGCTCGGTACTCATAACTTGTCTCAGGGATTTAAAAACCCATATGAGTTTTCTTACCCTCCCTATGGTCAGTTCCAGATGTGGGTACCAGCTTAACCGCTGATCCACAATAATACCTAGGTACCTAACGGATTTTTCCTTCTGGATTATAGGACAGCTACAGGAAATTTGGGTTGGAGTACGACAGGAGTGGATTCTAATTTTAAAGTCTGGCGCAGGCTGAGAGTTTATGTATTTTGTGAAACAGACGTAGTTTGTTTTTTGGGTGTTTAAGGTAAGAAGATTCTCGCTTAGCCAGTGACTAACTCTAGCCAGTCCCCTCTCAGCCTCCAGCCCAACCTTGTCCCAGGTCTTAGCAGAGAAGATAATAGCGGTATCATCCGCGTAGGACAGTATTCTCGCACCGTTGGTAATAAGGTTGCAGAGTTCATTGATATATATCAAAAATAGCGTTGGGCCGAGAACACTGCCCTGCGGGACGCCAAACGTTACCCTCTCCTCTTCACTAAGGTAGTTTTCAATTTTTACCCCCTGGTTTCTATTTTTAAGGTAACTGCTGAGAAGAGAGAGAGCAAAACCTCGAAAACCTATGTTCTCCAGCCTGTGTATAAGTTTTGAGACAGAGACGGTATCGAAGGCTTTCTTGAGGTCAAGGAAGACTACTAGGCATTTGTTCCCCTTATCTACTTCCTTGGTTATAACAGATGCAAGTTTTTCAGTAGCATCCTGGGCCGACATTCCCCTCCTAAAACCATATTGAGAAGACGATAGGATGTTATACTTAGTTAAGTATTTTACGATTCTATTATTCAAGAGCTTCTCAATGATTTTAGAAATGGAGGTCAACACAGAAATTGGCCGATAGTTATTAACGTCGTCTCTATCTCCGCTCTTATACACAGGGGTAACAACGGAGCGCTTAAGAAGGTAGGGGAAGATACCTGTACGAAAACATAGGTTGGCCAGGTCACAGATCAGAGGGACTAAGACCCCTTTGGCTTGCTTTAGGAATAGTGTAGGAATTCCGTCCCAACCTGGTGCACTCCCAGAGTCCAGGGACACTAATATGTTTTCTACTTCCTCCTGAGAGGTGTCCAATAAAACAAAAGAGGACAGATTAGGGCTGACTATGTCTGAAGATTTAGAGGGAATGAAGCTATCTAAGATGTTCTTTGCTAGAGTTTGTCCGATGTTAATAAAATAATTATTAACATAGTTAACTGAGTCTTGGGGACATGATTTAATCTTGAGTAGGTCACCATTTGAACTCCTTGGTGGCTTATAATTTGTGATTTCGTTAATGGTTGACCACAGTGCTCGAGGGTTTTTAGCAGATGTTTTAATTTTATCTTTATTGAATTTGTTTTTAAGTTTTTTTATAAGGTTCCCACAGAAAGTCCGATATCGTTTGTATGTTATTTTTAAAATTTGATTATTGGGGTTAGATTTTAGTTTAAGGTAGATTGTATTCCGTAGTCTAATACAACGTAAGGCACCTGTTGTGATCCACGGTTTAATAGTTATTTTGCTATTCGTTATAATGACAGTTTTAGTGTTGGAAAGTATAGCTGTCTTAACCATTTCTATCAGCGCATAGGCGTAAGTATCGGGGTCTTTGAAGATATTAAAAAAGGAGGTATCAATATTTATTAAACTATTGAGAGCACTTTCATAGTTGACTATTGTTTTACATCTTTTAGGTATATTCTGACGATATTTATTCGTGATAGACAACAGAATTAAGCAGTGGTCTGTTACTGTTGTATTTAAAACCGCTGTGAAAGCTGTATTTTTTAGTTTATCAAGACTCAGAAAGACATGGTCTAGGCATCCATCCCCTCTCGTGGGTAGGTTGTGGGACGGTAAAAGTCCATGCGTTGATAGAACATTTAAGTAGGTTAGTCTATTATTTCTCTCAAGATTCGTTTCATTTGGGGAAATAATCAAGTCAATATTAATGTCCCCTAGAATCAGAACGTTATTGTTAGGGGGAATATTATCAAGATGGTTGCTAAGGGATGTTATGAAATTACCTGCATTTAGAAATGATGGGGAACGGTAGATACCTAGAATAGTGTAATTTGATATTTTTAATTCGAGTCCGGTGGCATTTACAAGGTTAAGCTCTTTATATTTTACTGAAAGTTTATTTGTGATGTATACAACTACTCCGTCACTTTGATTAATAAGGTTGTTTGTTTGAAAAGAAGTGTAATTCCGTAATTGTGGTATGTTTTTTTTGGGGTTTAACCAACATTCCGTGAGAATCAAGATATCAACTTCATATTTTAGCTGTGAGAGAGTAAGTAGCAAGTCATCAGAATTTTTGTAAATACTTCTAATATTTTGTGTTAAAACAATTAAACTTTGAGAACAATTTTCCGTATTTAGTTTCAGTTCCTGAATGTTACACTTGAAAGCATCCGATGGTTTAATCTGATCGATTTCCTTTAGCGTAGCGAAATTATCCATTTTGGAACGTCAGGTTAGAACTCTCAGGGTTGCAACCAGGGTAGTTAGGTGGTATGAATGATAGCGGATCAGGTGCAAGAAGGTGTAAGAATATACGGATGAATTTTGCGTTTTGTATAGGGGAAAACAGAAGGTAACATATTGTATATTTAAAATCTAAGCAATACAGGCTTACTACAGTTATAGGTACAGAATTATAGTATCCAGAGTTGCAGACGGCGTGTGAGTATGGTGGTATGTTTATATTTTGTGCGTGTTTATGTTTATAGTGTAAGTTCACGTGAAGTATAAGCGGGATATAAAGTTGGTAGTTGCAATTTTGATATATAGGTGTGAAGACGTGTGAGGGTTTATGTGACGATTTCTGTGTGCATTTCAATATATAGCAGACGTTTACCTTTATCAAGCTAGGCAATCCATACCTATCTTGATAGAAGCTATGACATGTGTAGATATGTATAAGTGTGTGGACATGTATGGGTTTGTGTGCAGACTTCCGTGTGTGTTTCCTTGTACAGTATACGTTTAACATTTGATTTAACAACTTAGGTATAGGGTTTAAGTAAAATAATTTAAATAAGAGAAACAAATTTGAGATATGTATACCCTGAGTTAGTGATTTTTCTTGCATTAGTTGTTGTACCTGTGCTTCGTGCTGAATATGTATAATTTTAGATGTTTCATCTTTCCGGACCAAGACTTTTCCCATAGAGGTCCAACAGAACTTAAACTTTTCAGCCTTTTTTAGGTCTCGAGCAAGGAAAAACAGACGAGCCCCCTTAGGAGTAAGTTGTTCGGTTATAAAAATAGGAGTATCTTCGCTGCTTGTGAAGCCTAGATGTTAAGCCTGTAGTCGAGTCTTGTTCTTAAGATTGAAGTCTTTCACTTTTTTTAGTAAGTCCGATCTCAGTATTGCTGACCTCAGTTCCACCACGATTGTAGGCTTCTTCTCTCCTTCTCCTCGGGGTTTCATGCGAAAAATATCGCTTATATCGTAGCCATTAAAACCAAAATGAACAGTTTTTGATAGGTTTACAACCATTTGTATTAAATCTTCCCTGGTTTCCTGGGGCTTTTTAGGGACATTTTTTAATTCTACACAGGACTTACGCGACTGTCTTTGGAGATCTTCTACTTTGTCTTCCAAAATACTAATGTACTCCCGGTCTTTTTGAGTCTGTTTTTCAAGGAGTGCAATTTTGCCGCGGTACTCCTCGTTTTGTGCAGTTAAGAGTGAAACAGCCGCGTCAATTTTAGCGTTTGTCTCGGTTAACTCCTGTAATTTGCTGGCTATGGATGCAAGTTCCTTACTTTGAGCGCCGACGAGCGAGCTGATTAGGTCTTTTATTTCGTCCTTAAAAACCGTGAATTTATTGGGTGAAGAAGTTTCGTCTCGTGGTCGTTTGCTACGTTGTGTTACATTTTCTATGAGCGATGGAAATACTTCACTATTTGTTGATGTTCGATTCAAGGAGGGGTCAGAGGAATACTGCTGCATTTGTGGTAAGTTGCGCTCCGGAATAGGCGATTGTGCAGGCGGAGTTCTCTGCATTGGCATTTTAAAGTAGGCCTAATTTGTATCAGAGTCGTCGGCAGTTAATAATCAGCAAGGTACTTAGATATACTAATTACCGGTGGACAGGTAGCAGGCGGAGTCTTAGTAGAGGGCCGTAAGTGCAGATAGTGGTCTATATAGGTTTGTTTCACTCACGCGTGCATTGGGCGGAGTCGACCTGAGGTCCAAGCGTGCGCGCAGATAGCTGTCTCCTGCTTTCCAATAGCTCGATCTCACACTAACGATGTGGGCGGCGCGTGTTATCCGACGTGTGCGCTGATTGTTGTCTCTTTTGCGCTCGTAGCACTGTCCCCTTCGGACAATGTGGGTGGACCGTAGCAGTCAGGACCAACACCTTTCTATGTAACCCTGGTACACAGCTGATTTATTAATTAATTTTTATTCAATTAAATTTAGTTTAAATTGGACACAGATACTGTTAGCAC
Organism: Ceramica pisi; assembly: GCA_963859965.1. Taxonomy (NCBI): domain Eukaryota; kingdom Metazoa; phylum Arthropoda; class Insecta; order Lepidoptera; family Noctuidae; genus Ceramica; species Ceramica pisi. Next base: position 7,012,621 of record OY982530.1, read on the forward strand.
GACCGGTCTGAACGGAATCCACGAGGGAACAGCAACTGCAGCAACTAACTATATATCAACTTAGGGTTAGTAAAATTAATTAAACAATTTTTATTCAACCCTGCCGCACGAGCAACAGGGCAGTGTCTTAGAATTGGTGAATCGTGTTTCTCGCCAAGGGTTTTCAGTATGCTGCGCGTGCTAGACCTCATTTTGTTAGTTAGGGATACTATTTTTTTTTTGAAGTGAACACTTCTTTAGCGGCGTTAAGCACTTTTCTTGGGATATATGTTAAACTCGCGTCAGGACACGTGACCTGATCGAAAATTCGTAAGACGGATGACGCGTCAGGACACGTGACCTGTTTGGAAGTGAAAACTTCTTTAGCGGCGTTGAGCACTTTTCTTGTGATGGGTGTAAAATGTTAAACTCGCGTCAGGACACGTGACCTGATACAAAAATGCACAACGTTAATGTTCTAGTTTTCACTTCTGCCGGCCGTTCTCTCTGCAACCCGTTTCTTTTTTTTACTGACAAATTAGGTTACAAAAACTTGTTTATACGGTACCTGTTTGTCAGGAGTCATCGCCCTATCCCATTTTATTTAGCTCAGATACTAATGACAACGTAGAAATAGACAAACTTGCATGTTGCATAATACAATTTAAAAAGAAGTAAAAAAAAAAATTAATTGAAAAAAAATTGTAAGAAAACTGGCCAAGTGCGAGTCGGACTCGCGCGCGAAGGGTTCCGTACCATTATCTATAAAACGGTTCTAGAGACAGACAGACAGACAGATAGCGAAGTCTTAGTAATAGGGTCCCGTTTGTACCCTTTGGGTACGGGACCCTAAAAAGATATCATTGAAAAAAATCATAAAAGGAATGCGGTTTTGTAACTATAGAAACCGCAAAACCAAGTATGTGCGTAAGTAGGTAAGAAAAAATATCAGTATGGGATTAGCTTCAACATTAGAGTGCCAATTCTATTAATTTTCACATTCGCATCTCAATCGCAATCTGACAAAAATGTCTGAAAATTAGGGCTTTTTTAACAGTTTGCGATTGACATGCGAATGCGAAAGTGGTTTAAAAATTAGTAGAAAATTACTCAGGTGTTGAAGCAACTCCCGTAATTATATTTTTTCTTACCTAATAACGCACATACATTACACACATTAGTATCGCGTTTCTATAGATGCAAGACCGAATCCCTTTACTGAATTCAATAATAATTTGAAAGATTTGTTTGAAAAAAAAACTCTCAAAAACAAAAAATTAAAATTTAAAAAATAAAATAATAAGTCTCTTTACTAACATAGGCTGTAATTAAACTAGCCCAGAATTAATTGATTTTGTTGCTTTAATAAAGTTCATGTTGAACTCAATAGGTATAATTATATTTTTTTTATTTGTGATCGGTTTGCTGTTGACTGTAGTCTAGGTCAGAGATGACACAGACAAAGTCTACGATGGAGCGAGCTTACCCAAAAGGAGCCTACTCACTCTAAATTTGAAGAGATTAGGGTTGTAAGCGTTCGGAAATACAGACGCAGGCAAAGAGTTCCACTCATTTGCTGTGTACATTATAAAAGACGTTTGGAAACGATAATAGTTTTCCTTAACATTTTTTATTTAATTTATAAAATAAATATAAATTTGTACCTACGGGTAGAATGATTTTCTATTAGGGTATGTTACGATCCCGGTCGGGACTCCAAATTCTTTGATTGTGCTAAATGTAACAAAAATAAAGTAAAAATAAAAACAAATGAGTGATGCGTTATTATATTCCTAGTTCCTAGTTGGCCGTTGTTCGAAAGAGTCACCGCGGCCCTGGAACGCAAAGGGCACTAAGAGGAATACGGATGGGTTTTAGTCAGTAAGAGTCTGACACTCCCTTCTGCTTCGCCCAAAGCGGAAGAAGTCATTTGATGATTTCCCATCCATAAAAAAGTCTTTGTCATATGTTTTAATTTGACAGCCCAATTCTCGATGAATCGTTAAGGCTAGTTAACGTCATGCTGCGATTATCAAAATGGCAAGAAAAAAATGACAAACAAAGTAGCAGTGCGGACAGGTGCATCCGTGGGACACAGCTATTTGTAAATCACAAAAATTAAAGTTTCTTACGTCTCCTTATTTCCCATCTAAAGAAAAAACAAAAATAAATAATATGCATCACTGTTCAATCACTAGATATAACTATGAGTATATCTTTGGGTGTCTACGAGACTTATTAAGTTCGCTGGTCTGTTAAAACCTTACCTTTGCATTGTTCTGAATGTCGCGTAACTAAAAATCATTTAAAAATATTAATTTTTAACATTTTTTTTAGGTATTTGTAATTTAAGTAAACGGAACTGACATGCTCTTAGAATATAAGTCCCTATAATAAAAGATTAAAATACATTTCTGTATTTTTATAACTTTAATTTACCATTATAAAAACAAACCTGAAACCACTAACGCTGCCCGCCCACGTCCGATAATACCTACGCTACCGATTTTGTGTGGGAGAAAAGTGGAACGCTCACGTCCTACTAAAAATCGGAAGCTTTTTCCTAGTTTAGTAAAATTGGCCTAATGGGCTTGTGTCTTGAAACAAATCTAATTAGTCCGTCAGTTAGATTATCAAAAAATAGTTGACCCGTATTTTTTCTTTTGTTACGTGACCCAAAATTGACAAAATTACGACGCTTTTAAAATTCTCAATACGTCACGCCCTGGCATAATTTTTAGCGGGTCGTGACGTCACGAGCCCTCACTCCCGAGATTTGATGAGGTTTATCTTTGTCAATATTCATTGATTTACAAAAACCAAAAAATAAGTGTCCATTATTTTTCCTAACTGACGGACTAAATAGTTTTGTAATTTTTGGATGGTGGAAACTAGCCTATTATCGTTCCTACTAAAAGTTTGACGTAGGTGGGCAGCGTTCAATAAAATCTGCTGTGTCCTCCATTTTAATAATTCAACTACACACAGGTACTAACACTGTATCGCTGATTTTTAAATACGATAATTTCATGTATGGAGTAGCAATTTATGTTTCGCGATTTCTTATTCGGTTTCGCAGTGGCAATTATTAATAATGTTGAGTACAATTACCCCAAGATTTTTAGGGCGGGTTGTATCAAACAGTTGGTTAACGTAACATACATACGTTAAAAAGTTACGATTACGGACGATGTTTGACGTCCGTTAAATTAGAAGCGTTGTTTCAAAACATTCTGGTAAAAATTCCTGCTCATTCCAATAGCTAAGTTATTGACACGGGTCCTACCTAAATAGCTTTTTTTGCATTCCACCACTTATTTGTGTCATCAAAAGAACTGGTATTGAGGAATTCAAAAGAAATGTCACAATATTGTTCTATTTGACGCAACTAAAGTTACGTTAACCAGTGCTCAGACCATCTGTTAACGTAAACGTTATATTTTACGTGCGTTAACGCTGACATTTTTTGAAACAACCCAATTTTTTTATTTGACGATAGTTAGCACCATATTTAACGTTTACGCGTGCGTTAAGTGTAGTTGAAACAACCCGCCCTTAGCTATTTATCATCATCTGCATCAAGTGTGTAAGTAAAAATTTAAATGATTCAAGATAGTGAAATGAAAATAATGTACTTACTCCTAGATCATACTGAAATGATTCTGTAGTAACTTCAGGCTGCAAAATATTATATTATTTATTTATCTAGCTGTGTCCGCGGCTTCACTCACGTGAACTTGAGCGGTCTGTCATTCTAGTATCTTGAGTGAAGTGATCGACTTGTTAACAGAATTGACCGGCGCTTCTTAGGGTGTGAGTGTACAAAATGATTATAAACAACTTTAACTTTGAGCGAACCACGATAACTCGAAAAAAAAAAATCTGCTGTTTCATACAAAATGCAATATTCAGCCGATGAAAATGTATGGCACAGTACACAGCTTTTTTTTTGCTTTCAGGGTTGGTCTCAATGTAAAAGTTGTCTATAATCACGTGTCACGTACTTTCACTCCCTAAGAAGTTATTAGTGTTTTATAAATAAACCCAGTCTATATTTTAGAATTACAGAATCGTTGTGGGCCATTGAATACTTTTTGTTCACCGCTTGACAGCTATGGTACATTGATACCCAGGGGTAAAAGTAACGGATTTAGTCCCAAGACGGCGTTTATATAGTTCGAGGGACTAAATAAGTCTTTTACCCGGGGTGAACACTGTGCTTTTCATTAAGGAAAGTTATAATAAAAACACGAATCTGAATCTGATGAACTCGTCGTGTTAAACAAATCTCTGCTATACGAAACTAGAACGAAGCTCGAAAAAACAAATGAAGATCGGATTGCTGCTTTCCCGACTATTTTGTTTTCTTTTCTGTGACCGGCCAGCTATTCAGCTATAACATTTTCATCATTGTTTTTTATTTTATGATTTAACAGCTGTCAGTTGAAAACTATTCTCCCTAGGGCTGCAAAGTAATACTTTAATCCCACTCTTCAGGCCTACTTTCCGAGTATGAGTAATGAAAAACTGTTAATTTATTTTAACGATATGCAAGATCCAATCACTGATGGCACTATTCATATGATTATTTATAAATATTATGTTCATTCGTTTAAACTTCGTCACACAATGCACGAAATATTATCTTATTATAAACAATTCTTCCGTTATGACTGACTGAGTGACTGGCAGACAAAACCCAACCGAAACTACTGGTCGTAGAAAGCTGGGCATGTTTCTTGGGGAGTCTAAAAAGCACTTAGAGAGGATTTTCCGAAATTCTTACGGATACGGAAATTGCGCGTAAGAAGTCTTGTGCAAAAGTTAAGTGAGTATATTTATTTTGTAAGTATTTTGTAAACAACACTTTTACACATTCATCTTTTTGCGGCAATGCCGTTGTTTCTTGGCTGACTACTCTGAGAAGAAACACCGAAACAAACTCACATTCTTTTTTTAAAGTCCATACAATCGTACTGGTTTAGTCATGTGAGAACCATCTAGTTTAATGTTTGAAGTGCTTTTATTATGGAAAGTACCACACAGATTTGAGTGGACCTGTCCAGACAGTTCAATCATTTGTCAGTTATCGTGTAGCTCAAACTTAGAATTTTAAAGAGCTCAACGATCTGACGAACAATACCAAAGTAAAGACATATGTATAGGCCGCATAAAGAACTCAAATTATTAGATAACGTAGCAAACTACATGGTCCTCATATTTACAATACGTTTTATGAGGACCATGCAGATCAGTGCCTTAAATGGTCTTTTGAGGAAGCAACCACAGAGTGCAATACAAACCTTTGTCAGTAGTCTTTCAGTATCCATAGCTAGTAGATATAGATGTTAGGGGAAAGTATGGTAAATTGGACCTCTATCTATCCGTCTTGCTGTAGGTATATTGCCAAAGAGTAGAGTAGCCAGTAAGTTTTAGAAAATATTAATTGAGGAATGAAATTTGAAGGTCCAATTTAGCCGGTGGTCTAAGTGCCCAAACTTCCCCATAGTTGTAACTTAAAATTGGCTGATTTATTAAAAGAAAGCCTGCTTACTGGTTGTGATGGGGTGTATAATGTTGCTAACTGAAATTAATAAATAATACAATGTTGAAATAAAATTGTGAATTGTAATATCTGGACAGCTTTTTACAAAATATAGGGTTTTCTACTTAATCATCAATCCTAATGTATAATAGTTAGTAGAAGTGTATAGTAATATACACTTATTTTGATGATTAGTTGGCCAAAGAAAAGGCTAGCCACGTATGGAGTCATATTATATGAGTGTATGTTAATATAAACAGTTATTAAACAAATATAAGCAAGCAAAAAAAGTTGAGAACATAACTTTGGAATGTTGCATACCTCTGAATCCGAAAGATATGGTTGGCTGAATTCAGTAGCGCCTCCAGGAGATTCCTAATAGGTATATATAACGTACAGCATAATTAAATACGATGATAAGTTTTTTTTTTAATAACAAAACCAATAACAAAACGAAACAAAACAATCGCCATGCACCATAATCAGAATAAAAATACCTGTGAAACCCAACGTTGTTTATTTACTCATCGTCACCTTAAGTTAAATCTATTTTCTGTTTAATGTGTTTAACAAAAAAATATTTTGCGAAAAGACACGTGAATTGCTTAGGCCATACAAGTTCATAGAAGATGATCAAACAGGCTGGTTCAAACTTTTTTTTTCAATTTGGCATGAAAGTGAGTTAGAAAATTTGAAAAAAAAATTTTTCGTCAAATGGCATGAAGTAATACGAAAGGATAATTATTGCTTTGCGTCCATACACCATTCGCCTAAAAACCAACAGAGACGTGAATTTAGTTTCTGTGTTCTAAATAATGCATATATTTGACTGAACTTGACTAAAATCACTCACTCAAAATGTCGCTCGTAGAAACCCTTTTTTTTTTAGGGATGGGAAATCATCCAATGACTCCTCCCGCTCTGGGCGGAGCGAGAGGGAGTGTCAGACTTCTACTGACTAAAACCCATCCATGTTTCTTCGTGTTCCCTTTGTGTTCCGGAGCCACGGTATCTCTTTCGAATAGTCCCGCGACTCCGGCAGGCGTCGGCCCTTTCGGGCCCCTCCCAATGCTGACTCTCTTTGAGGCGCGCGTGGAACACGAACCCGCCGTCGACACGGCCTGTCGTCAGATGACGGACGGACGGCGGGCGCTCACCTACCCGTTGGTCAGACCAAATAAAGACGCTAACTGGCCTATCAATTCCCGAAGCTTTTAAAACCACCGAGGACAGAAAAACGTGGAAGAGCATAGCGCACCGAGTGATCAATACCTCAGACTAGACACGACTTCAAAATTGAAGACAACGACTAAAAAGAAGAGAAATTAAAATCACGGACACGTCTAAGAATTGTACAAATCCAAAAATGCTTTCGAATTTTGAGGTTATAACTAGGCCAACAGAAACATGCTAGATGGACTAAGATCCCAGATCTGCCAGAGAGTAAAGAGTAGTGTTAGTATGATCTTTTATTATAAACATTCCTGCTAGCTTAAGCCGACGTAAACATTAACATTGCTCTAAGATACTAACACTGTTCTATACCACATATTTTGTTAATGAGAAAATAAAAGAGGTCTGGCAGCTCTGGGATCTCAGTCTAAAAGTGTTATCTGCAAGTTACCAAACTATCGTCAGTCAATTCATTGACTGTCAGTGTCATTGTTGCTAGTTTCACACAGCGCTTACAACTGCTATTTTCTTTTTTTAACTAAACAGCGGAAATAGGCGCCGGGGAAAAGATCGAAGTGAATTACTTTTTTTAATATGTTGTCGAAATTATGAAACGGCCGTTCTATTGCAATAATTAAAATAAAAAATAAACTACTTTTTTTCATTTTAATTATTATGGTAAAGGTTTCACTCGTGTTGATTCATATGAAACTTTTGGGCCGCGTACACGAACTCAGCGAGCGCGGGGCGGTGGCAGCGGCGGCGCGGGCTCGAGCGGTGCCCGCGCATGTCCAGTGACGTAGTCATAGATAGGCAACTTCTCAGAATACAACACTACGTGCACCGTTTTAACGCTGCGCGATCTGCCCGCTGGCTTCGTGAACAGATCTGCGCCGCGCCGCCTCCGCTGTGTCCGCGGCCAACGATGTCCTTTCGTATTTTAGTTTGAAACTGCCTGTTTGATCAAATAACTAGAACTTATATGTTCCGCATTAGCGGGTGATTTGATGTCATCCATTGAAAAGTTGTTGGTTGGTAAATCCCATATGTCTAAGAAGCCTACCAGTTGACCTGTCTTAAAATACAGTTAACAATAAAATATCCTGCATAAAAAAAACGATTTGATTACCGTCACAAAGTCTGTATAAGAATAACATGAATGTGTCATTGCGTTAATTAAGTTAACTATGCAGAATTCACTAATTTAATTGAATAAAAACTAATACTTACCCAATTACCTACGTGACTTGGACTTCGCAGAAACTCATGCTAGAAAATTAAACAATATTTTCGCGAAATAGGTAAAAACTATGTACCTAGTAATGATGTTAGACTTTTTAAAATATCCAATGATGCAGTTTTAGTTTTCTACAAGATCTGGCTCGAAAATATTTTGAGTATTATTCGCTTATTCTGATGGCTTCAAATTGGATCCACACTCATTATTAAACATTTACACTGTTTTTCCTGCTAAATCCTCCATTGTGTTATATCCTCCCAAAGTTTTTGTGTGAATTAGAACTGTAAAAAAGAGTATTCTATTCTATTCTGTATGGAAAACGAAACTTTTGAGTTAAGAGTGTGTATTCCGTCCACTAGCGCCGCCAATCGTTTTTTATTAATTGTGGTAAATTTAAGACACGTAGATAAAAAACCGCTCTGTAGTGCACTAAAGAAATGTATCTATTATTTTTTGACAGCTATTTTTAATACATAACTCATGGCTAAATAGCCAAAACGGCAATTATTGCTAAAAGTGGCCACTTTTAGCAAAAATATCGACTTTGGCAACTATTTATGTTCTAAAGTACAAAACATAACTCTCAAAACATAATAAATACATTACTTCAGTGCACTACAGAGCGTTTTTTTTATCTACGTGTCTTAAATTTACCACAAATAATAAAAAACGATTGACGGCGCTAGTGGACGGAATACACGCTCTTAAAGCCAAAAATAAAAGTAATTCAACTTCATTGTTTTTTTAATTTGTCAGCCAAAATACATAGAAAAGATTAAATCGTTTGCTTACCATTCGTCCTGGTTTATTTGTTGAAGTCGTTACTGTCTAGGAAAAAAATTGAATAAAATTGGTAACACATTGACAGCCTTCCAGGGGCTTTAACAATTTCTGCTGTATTTAAATTGGTTTAGCAAAATAAATGATCGCCAAACTGCAAGTCGCTGTGGGCAGGATACATTGCTCGCAGAACAGATGATCGATGGGGCTGATAAGCTCTGGAGTGGCGACCGCGTATCGGAAGACACAGCATTGGTAGGTCTCCCACAAGGTGGACCAATAACCTGGTGAGGGTCGCGGGTAGCCGATGGATGCGAGACGCACATGACCAATAGGCTAGATTCCATCATCCACAAATTGCAAAACTATTTAGTCCGTCAGTTAGAGTATTGAAGAATAATGGACACGTATTTTTTGTTTTTGTAAATCAATGAATATTGAGTAAGATAAAACGCATCAAAACACGGTAGTGGGGGCTCGTGACGTCACGACTCACAAAAACTATGCGAAGGTGTGACGTATTGAGAATTTTAAAAGCGTCGTAACTTCGTCAATTTAGGTTCCCGTAACAAAATAAAAAAACACGGTTCAAATATTTTTTGATTATCTAATTGACGGACTAATTAGATTTTTTCCTGTTATTTTGGTGACACTTGTGCGAGACCAATATCCAGCAGAGGACTTCTTTCGGCTGATATGGTTAGCAAAATGTAGATAAATTATTAAATCGTTTGCTTACCGATGGCTTTGGCCTTCCTGGTATATCTGTCGATGTCGTAAGGATATGTTGCTGCGAATATTTGAATAAATTTGGCTATGTAGGTAACAAGTATTTTACGAGAATATTCAGAGCTCATTGAAAATCTGAGTTCTTTCTCAAGTTTTCAATGTACTAAATATTTCAAAAAGTATTAATTACCCAATATACTACTATCACAAAAGAGCCTGGAATCATTGTGGCACAGCCTCCCTTTTTCTAAATTGCGGCGCACAATCTTACTTGCATATATTATTATGCGTAGACACTTCACCAAACAGAAAATGTTAAACATGGTGCCCTGAAGTTTCACATTACCGAGATATTTCGAGGTAAGGTAACCATAGGGTAATCATATAACTATAAGCATTTAATTAAATTAAAATCATGTTGGCTGACTTGCAGAATCCTGAGGTTCTAGATAAGTGACATTCTGTCAGCGATAGTGAAACGATTATAGGAACTACAAACGTCAAATTGTATTGGAATGATACACGCTATCATAATGTCACGTGATCAAATTCTAATATTTTGGCATGTTCACTATCATGTTCACTGATAGAATGGCACTTGACTAGAGCCTCTGAAAGAGCGCTGGTCAAAAGTATTTGAAGAAGACTGAGATTTGTTGGTCTCTTGTATGGTAGCACACTTGCCACTTCTTTAGTAATGCAGGTATCTATTGACAGCACGCTGACTTTGTTCTTTTGATTTGTCATCAAGACTACTAATACTACCAAAAGACTTAAAAATAATTATGGCCGGCCATAATAGGGGTTTGAACTTTTTTCTGTGGGCGCTGGCATGCCACCTCCATCGCCAATTTGATTTTTTATTTCAAGAAAGAAAGAAAGAAAAAGAGTTTTTTTTGCGCCAAATATAAAGCATACCAAAAATATACAACATTCCAATTATGTATATGAAAACTTGGAAAGATATGCGTCACATCCGCGCAAAACGGCCATCTCTCAGCATAATGCTGGGATTTCACTGTTGCGATGCACAATCTAACATGCAAATATAATATGTTTAGAACATGGTGCCCTAAAGTGCCAACCATCATATTTCATAATAATTATAGCGTCTACTGATAAAATATATTTTTTTATACTCACCCTTAATAAACTGTCCATAGATTTCCCCTCAAGCTGAATTAATGAAATGGGAAGTAAATAATGCTGCAAACGTTGTGATTAATAGAAAAAACACAGCTTAAAATTATATCACTGGCGAAATGTGGGTGTACTTACAACTTTGCTTATACCTTCGAGGAAAACAAGTGTGACTTTTTGATATAAAGAAAAAGTAGGTGAAAAAAAAAGAAAAAAAAAAGAAAAAAATAATAAAAAAAAAACGATCGATCGATTTTAAAAAGATTATATAATTTAACTGACATACAGTCGAGGTTTTATGAAAATTCATGTCACCAGTTTGGCAGAGGTCCTGTAGTGCGATTCACTAAGGAAGAACATCTTTACAACCAAGAAATCATCGTTGAAACATCTGATGTGGCATATATTTAACAGATGTTTCAACGATGATTTCTTGGTTGTAAAGATGTTCTGCCTTAGTGAATCGCACTACAGTTCTTTGCAATGTAACTTTGCCGTAAACATGATGTTGACGTCAATTTATGTAATGTCACAAACCTTTCGCTTTATGATAGGAGCCTGAACCTGCTGTACGTTATTTCAAAAACCTCTACTTATTAAAATTTTCTAAATTCGGCTGGTTTCTTAATCACTCAAGTATCGGTTGATTCAAAACTTTGATTCAAAAATCTACTTTATACCTTCGGATACAAAACTCATAAATGGATGACATCAAAATCACTTAAAATAGCGTATTGTTTGTGACTCTCAAAACAGATCATTTAAATAAATAAAAACACAATATTTTCAGTAGTCGATGATAAATACATAGGTATTGACTTTGGAATATGAATTTCACACTCTTTATGTCGTTTATTTTGAAGACAGTTAAGAACGAAGTTTTACGTCATTGTAAAATCAAGAGCTCTTTTCATCAGAGGTGTGCGAGCTAGCGAGGCAGTGCGCGAGGACAAAATCTACCAGTCATCGTATGGGGTTGGACACACTTAATTTTTGTAGCCCAACATACAAAGAGAGAGGGTTGCTAGGGACGCGGGCGAGAAGTGTATGTACCTGTACACAGCTAAACAGAGTCCTTTACGCAACCTCGCATCACTCAGCTACACACCGCTTCACAGCGTCGCTACGCATCCTCGCTCAGCGCAAATTCCTCGCACAGCTTTGGTAGCACAACAGTACCACCGCGAATCGTTCCATCCTCGCACCGCCTCGCTACTTCGCAGTTTTTGGTTGAAAATACCCTTAATATTGATAAATTAATAGTTATTGACTTACTTGTTTCCATTTATTTTCTGGCTTCTCTGTTGGTTTTGTAGTAAATGGGTTGGGTAGACCTGGCTGGTTCGATAGGCCTGGCCATCTTGGAATCCCTAGCGGATCTGATAGCACTGGTAAGACAGCTTGACCTTGGCCTTGGCTTTGCCCTAGGTTTGTTTTGTCTGGTCTTCCTCGAGGACCTTGAGATTCGGATGGTTCAAGCTGGACTGGTCGGCTTTGAGGCTCTTGTGCGTCTGTTAAGCTAGGTCGACTTGGTGGGAGAAACTATGAAGCAACGAATATATTGAACACATCAGCATTACGTCTGTGTTCCTTTAAGGATAAGCGAGGGTAATATACCCACATTTCACCAGGTTTTTTTCTGAATATTTTCAATTTGTAATAAAATGTTTTCCTTAGAAAAAATAAAAATCTTCGTTTTTACTCTCAAAGGGATGTTGTGCTAGGTTCCATGTGGAAGTGGTTATAAAGATATTTTTGTTAGTTAATTACAAAACAAACATGTATCTTTATGAAAGCGATAGCCTGTCGACACTCAGACCTCATACAATGGTCATAATTCGTAGAGTTTTAATTGAAAAAAACAATAATAAAGAGCCAGAAGCTCACCTTGTAATTTTGTGAATATTCCTAAATTATAAAGATCACGTTTTTATATTGTTTGAGCTTAGTGTTAGTTTTGTCAATGCAAAAAGGAATGAATGCCGCGCAACTTTCGAAGCGTCATTAAAAACTTAGATGCATCATTATTTTATTTATTTAACACTTTCAGCACAAAAAAGTACAGAGGCGGATCATTAGTGTCGGCTTTTTCATGATATCATGGTCATGAAAATCTACTAGTGACTGAAATATAAAATTTGAATGTTTTACTTACCGGTTTATTGATTTGATCATCATGATGTTGCTGATCAATAGTTTTCCTTTGTATCAAAAATACATATATGAAAATTACATTAAGCTTAATTTAAAATCACTAGCAGTATTCTGGTTTTTTTTTTTCGACAAAGTGCGTACTGAGGCGCACTTTCCCGTCACACACGTGATCAATAATAGAAACCACTTGTTAGAGTGCCTCAAGTGCCCTGGATACACCTGTACGTTGGGGATTTAATGAGTTCCAATGATGCTGCAATTAACGTAGCCACCTACGGGGCCCAAACGCTCTATGGAGTTATCCATCGATCCGAACAGAAGAAGAATTACTTACTTATAATTGTCCAATACTTGTTTTCTTCGTAATATTTCCTGTTCAAGCTTACGATATTCGCTCACTAAATTGTCTATTGACATATCCTGGACAAATGCAAAACATTAATTTTATTTTATGTGTTACCCAGTAAGTGGTTTGTTTCGATCATAGTGCCAATTTTACTAATTTTCACATTCGCATCTCAATCGCAAACTGACAAAAATGTATAAAAATAAGGCTTTTTTGTCAGTTTACGATTGATTTGCGAATGCGAAAGATGTTTAATAATTAGTAGAATATTGGTCCTCAGACAGATCCATCCAGAGTCCATGTAAAATGTGTAGTATTAGGCTGCGTACACTAGAATCTATGTGCGAGGATGCGTAGCTAGAATGGGATTGATAAGAATCAATAGAATCGCTTGCGCTGAGCGAGGCTAGGTAAATAAAGCGATTCTATTGGTTCCTAGGTTTTAAACCAAAAAATACCCCACTACGCAGGTCGCACATATCTGAGTGCGAATTCTACTAATTTTCACATTCGCATAGCATTCGCATCTCAATCGCAAACTGACAAAAATGTATAAAAATTAAGGCTTTTTTGTCAGTTTACGATTGATTTGCGTATGCGAAATATGTTTAATAATTAGTAGAATATTGGTCCTCAGACAGATCCATCCAGAGTCCATGTAAAATGTGTAGTATTAGGCTGCGTTTACACTAGAATCTACGTGTGAGGATGCGTAGCTAGAATGGGATTGATAAGAATCAATAGAATCGCTTGCGCTGAGCGTGGCTAGGTGAATAAAGCGATTCTATTGGTTCTTAACCAATAGGGAATATGCATGCAATTTTTTTATTTGCAAAATAAAATACTTATTAGCTTTAGTAAACAATCATAATACTTCATCATTTATTAAGTTATAAAGCTTCAAAGACTACAGTTAGAAAGAGAAGTCCGATACGTAATGTGACGTCAAATTACACGATGACTATACAGCTGCCATGGAAAACAGCGTTTTCGCGAGAGGGTCAGATATATTTGTTTAAAATAATTGTATCTCGTTCGTTTTTCGAGCAATTCAGATTCTATTTTCACAGTTAGTATTATATTTTTGAATACTTTTAGATAAACTGTTCAGATCATAAATACTTTTTTCATACATAATATACCCTATTAATACCCCACTACGCAGGTCGCACATTTATCTGAGTGCCAATTTTACTAATTTTCACATTCGCATTTCAATCGCAATCTGTCAAAAATGTATGAAAATTAAGGCCGTTTTGACAGTTTGCGATTGACATGCGAATGCGTAAGTTGTTTTAGAATTAGTAGAATTGGATCTCTGATGGAAACGTAGTCTTAAGCTGTATTGGTTAGACTGGAATCCAGCTCGAACATAAAATGAGGAAAAACTAAACAGATGATGTGTATTTTTTTATATAAACAAGCATAATTTTTGTTTCCTGCCTAGGGCATTTTTGTTGTTGTTTTTAGCAATGTTTTAGATGTGTTAGTTGAAAAGTTTTTCAAGGTTGTTGTTTCCAAAAACAATAGTGTCAATCAATCGACAATTAACATAAAATCCTTCCGTTATTTGAGACTGAGTGGCTGACTGACGCACAGTTGAAGCTACTGGTTGTTAAAAGCTGAAATTTGACATGCAGTTTCCTTACACAGAGGATTACCCGAAATTCCGGGAACGAAAACACAGGATTTGCGCGTAAAAAGTAGCGAGAAAAGGCTAGTATTAGTTATTATAAAACCTGTACTTACCGCTAAGCTTGATGATGATTGATCCTACACAAAGGTTCAAGATTAAATACATTCATACTTACAGAATCCAGATGATTATAATATGACCAATAGAAGTATCCGCTATCTATATTAATATGTAATATATTTATCAGAGAGGCAATTTCGGTTACTTTAAAAAACTTTCTCAGCCGCATCGCAGTCACAATTTTTTCAATTTTTTTCTTTATTTTGAAAAATAACTTGA
This sequence comes from Ceramica pisi, assembly GCA_963859965.1. NCBI lineage: Eukaryota > Metazoa > Arthropoda > Insecta > Lepidoptera > Noctuidae > Ceramica > Ceramica pisi. Next base: position 7,027,682 of record OY982530.1, read on the forward strand.
TATTACAACTTGAATTTTTATTCGTTCGAGAACTATAATATAAAATATTCGTTCTATACTATAAAGGCTTAGGTAGCTATATTAAGATGAACAATCTTGATGTAACTTTTTACGCAAACACATATTAAACAAATAATTTATTGCTTAAATAATGGTTCAATTGATTTAGTAATCATTTTTTAATTGGTTTTTAGTTGCATTTTGTTATTAAACCGAGTTTTTTATTATTAATTTTTAAACTTAACTAGTTAAACCTTTCTAGCATACATGGATTTGAAATTACCAAGAAAATCCCCAAGCTAGAGAGTCTTAGCTGATTCCGTAGCTTGGCTACGCCGTAGCAAGTCTACGTCGTAGCTTAGCTTGTAGCATACGCGCGTAGTAGGACGCTACCATGTTGCCCATGCGCAATTAAAAATTAAAGGAAGATTAATTCAGTATGAGGAAAAAGTACTTACGAGTACTGCTTGCCAATTATGATTGTAGTTTTCTTCAGCTTTTAGGCCTCGATCCTTTAAGTATTAATAAATATTATAAAAATATTTTAATTATTTACTTAATATTATCATTAAGAAACGCATAACCACACACAATCCAGCGTATTTAAGTGTCTACAAATTTTAAATTGCAGACACTTAAATATTTTTCTATCCACATCAAAAAAATGTCAGTACTAATCGCTAAATTCTGTGGCGTAGGTTCCTACAAACAGTGCTTAAATTAATGAATAATTATGTAAAACAATATCGAAATTAAGGTACTGACGAAGAACTGATAGTGTTGATGTGGACGTATTCTTAAATGGAGACAAGGAATCGGTAGGTAAACGTGAGGGGAAAGTAACACGCTCGGGATATGTGTAGCGACAGTCTTTGCAGGGTGGCTGGTGGCAGCTTGATGAGAGTTGCCAAGAACCAAAACAAATTCGAACCGTAGAGGCCTATACCCAGCTGCAATAGACTGCTGATGGCTGAAGGATGATTGTGATGATAACTACCAAATGTTTAAATGTTTGAACGTGAGAGCATAAACGCAGCGGCGAACTTCCTACGCCTAGATTCTCGGTATTTTTGTCTCATTTTAGTGACGTTGGCCTACAATGAGAGCTTTTGCTTGTCGAATATATATGAAGGGTACAGGGGCAAAACAGGGGATGTCACAAAAACCAGTTTTTGTGTAATTTACATTTTTTCAAAGTGTATGGAATTTCTTTTACGTATTTAATCTTAGATATTACTTAAAGGATCTCAAGTTTACACTACTGAGATTATCTTTAGGTACAAAGAAGCTTTGTTAATTGTTTAAGTCATTAATGAAATAAAAATTAAATTAATTATTTGCGGCATTCCTTGTTTTTCCCCTGTACCCTTCATAATGACAAAGGCTTTCAAAAAGCTGTAAATAAAGGTAAAGCTAACAACGCAGGAAACTGTGTACATGCTGAAAGTTGCGCAGAGAGTGTTCCATGCTTGACATATGGCTAATGGACCGAGTTCCAAATATCGAGATCCAAAAACATACGAAAGTTTCGAACTGAAATGGAGTTGGGCAATACAGGTGATGATAGGTGGAGTAATGCAGTGATCGAGTGGCGTCCCAGGACTGGAAGGTAAAGTGTGAGTCGTCAGGTATCAAGATGGGTAGACGACATTGTTGCCATCGCGGGTAGAACCCGGTTGAGGCCGGCGCAAGAATAAAGAGGCCTATAGTAGAGTGTAGAGTTGAGCTCCTTTAAGTTCTAAGTTTGAGCTACACGATAACTGGCAAATGCTTGCACTGTCTGGACAGGTTCACTCAAATCTGTGTGGTACTTTCCTCAAAATACCGCTTCAGACATAAACCTACGTGGTTCTCATATGATTTGACCAGTACGCTTGTATGGACTTTAAAAGAGACTTTGACCTCTGAGTTTGTTTCGGTGTTTCTTCTCAGAGCAGTCAGCTAGGAAACGCCGGCTTCATCTAGTTTAAAACGACGAAAATAGATTGACGTGTAATAGTATTACTTATAACCTACTAACAAAATAAAATATATCATTTATACTCAGCAGTAAGTGAGATCGGGTTGTGGATGATGATGAAGATGAAAGCCAACAATAAAGAACTTACTGCTTGCCAGTTAGGTATGCTGTTGTAGACTTCTTCAAGAGTTATTGGGTCAGGGGTATATCGACTGGTTGTATGTTCATTTAAGCCCATAATATCTTGATATTGTAAATCTTCAGTTTGTTTCGGCATATCTTGAATTAGTGGTCGTGAAGCCATTGCATTGTGATTTATAGGTCTTGGCATTGAAATAACTTGGTTTTGCTGACCAAAAGATAACGGGTTTTGATCCTGTGGGGGCCTGTGTTTATAAGTTTGATGTATTTCATAATTATCTGTATTATTTTCTGTTTAAAATTTTAAAATTTGTTTTTTTCTAGATTTACATATGGCCAGTTGACCTTCTTTCTTAATTATTTATTGTACATCAAAACGATTTATTCGAAACATGGATAATACAATTAATGTACAAAGGCGAGATAGTTGAGTTTCTCTCAGCAAACCTTTGAGTAATAGAGAGAGATCAGCTGGCATAGAGGGTAGGATCCAGTGTACAAATAATATACGAAAATTTAGCTACATACATAAAAAAACACATAGCTTCCTTTCCCCTGTGCTTTGTCTTTTTTTTTTTTCTTTGAATAAAGTTTTTCATGATTTTGGCCAGAAAAAGTTTTTGAAATATGATCGCACCTTTCATTAACAACCTGTGTATATTCAACTTGTGTTGTAAGCTGGCCATTCTGTTCCATTTAGTCAAAAAGCAGTAATCTAGGCGACGCAGACAACCACTTTTGCGGAGCGAATGATGCCTCTTGCCTTTCTATCAATCTGTGTCTTATATATACCTACGTTATAATATTATTTGATCCGAAAGGCTGGTTCAAACTGTTTGATCAAACAAACATTTGAAAGATTTTCGTGTCTCGACAGCGGAATCCGAGGTGAGTATCAAATTCGTATAAACATAAGACCTTTATGTTGTGTGTCATAAAGCTCACTTTGTGAGCTTTGTCACTCAGGTGAATCTCGATATCGAAATAGTTATGTACAGAATAGACATCATGAACCATTCCAGGGTTCATGATCTGGTCGAACAATTCGAACTATCCTGTTTGATCAAATTATTTGAACGTGTATGACGACGTGTAAATAAAATGACTTACCTATTATAATAGTACTCATTTTTTTTTCTGTCGTACTCATTTAATAAATCTTGTTTTTTCAGGTTTCTGTTTGTGTCTTCCGAAATTTGGAACCTTTTTTGATTTTGTATCATTTCTTCATTATTATAGTTGTAATTATGCAAGAAAAAGTCGTCAGGAACATCCTAATAGTAAGACAAGTGTCAAAAATTGCATGCTGTGTCTATCGCATCATATTGTACACTATGATTGTATTATATTGCTTGTGTTTTTAGTATAAACAGTGTAACAAACAATTGTTACACTGTTGACAATGTTGTTGTTGTTTGGCCTTTGGCCTATCTACAAAGATAGGCCAATAAATAAATAAATAAAAGAGAAATAAAGTTGAATAATAATAATTTTCTTTTCTTTGACGAGTTTTATACGTTCTGTATTACGTACTTAAACTTATAACACGTAATGGTTACTATGGGTTGGTTTCTGAATTGTATAGTTTTATGGAGTTAAGAACGCGTCAAACACTACTTTGGGGCCGGCGCACATAAGTATGTGGTGGAGCGCAACGTAGAACATTTTTCACTGTCAAACTATTATCGACATTGTCATTATCATAAAAACAATAAACACAACAAATAATTCCAGTAGAGCATCGAAGCGACTATGTGTTGATTGATTATAGACATTATTATTGTGAGGACAACGTCAAAAACAGTTTGACAGTGAAAAATGCCTTGCACTGCGCTCCGCCATGTGTGCGCTGGCCCTTAAGAGTGCCAGTTTATTACAGCGGAGTGAGGCAGCGAAGCGGAGAAACGGAGAAATTTTAACCAATGGAATTGCATAAAGTCTCCGCACCACGTAAGTCACTGGCATTTTGACTGACATGATTGGATATAATATTTTTCCATTTCCCCGATCCACTCCTTACAAATAGACCCGAACGTGAAATTATGGGTTTTATAAATCGAAGCTACTCAAAAGATAAGTGTTAATTTCAGAGGTTTTTATCGAGACAGTATTCATTATTGTTTTTTGAAGGCATTAAGTCCGCCTTTGCACAGTGTTGTACTTAATCATAAAGTTTTTAATTATAACTGCATAAAATAATACTTACTGCGGGTATTTCTCGACCTTGTCGCCTATATTAAATTATACAAAGTTAGTATTCACAATTATAGTACTTTCAATTTCGTGCTTTATATATTTTTTAAACAATGGTTTAAAAAATAATTGTTTTGTTTTTTTAATATTCAGATTATTTTCAAAATAATGTAGAATAAATGTGGTGATTCGACATTTTTGTTTTCTTTAAGCTACTAAAAGCTGCCGGAACGTCATATTTATTTAACTATTATATTACCAAAATATAAATATGTCCATTAGATCATAAAGTAGCACATTTAAAAACCGTATAAGTCATAATAATTAGTTGTGGTTCCCGATCGAGCAAATTATAATAATTCCGAATTGCCAATAGGTACAATTTACTTTCAGCTAAACAAATACTGCACAAACACCTAGACTGGTATGATGTTCTCATGGGAAAATAAATAAATCCAAACACTGAACACAAATTATTTAATGTGGGAATAATAACAATGAGGTAAATAAGCCTTCGTCAATAGAGCCATTAGAATAACTAAAACGTGTAGTAACAATATGATTCAAACCGTGGGAAAACTGTAATAATGTGGTTATTTAAAAAAGATTAAGAGCCCACGCAAAGGCACATGGCGTATTTTTATCACAATGAAGACGTGTAATGACGCGCGCTTACGCGTTTTAATCAAAATGCAGACGCAGACAGCACCTAATAGTTATTTATGATACAAGAGCGGTAAGTTGGTCTTTACAAACGAGTAGACAAATGTAAGCCCGAGACGAAGTCGAGGGTTTACCATAGTCACGAGTTTGTAAAGACCAATATCAGCTCGTGTGTCATACAATGTTTTTCGACACATTATATAAATAGATAATTAAACAAATGTTTTCATTATCTATTAAAACATTGCCTATTGTTAATCATTAAATAGCGTTCTCGCGATTTTGACGTCAAGAGACCATTTTTTGCATTTGGCGCCTCATTCAAGATGTCAGGTGGAGTAGATTCCATATTTATATCTGATTCTTCGCTTGAACACATAAATTCTAATTAATATTATAATTATTATAAGTCGCAACTGTCGTTGACGTTTCTAATTGAAAATGGCGCGAATTTGCAAATGGGGAGTGTGTGTTTGGAATAGTGTACGTTTTTAAAATAAGAACGCGCTTCCGTTTGCGTCTGCGTGAAACATTTTTCGTAGAATTATATTATAATGTAAATTTATTGTATTATATATTTACCAATCGGATTTTTTTGACAAAATCATTTATGTTACATTTTTTAAATTGTCTCCTCGAGCCTTTATATTGATACCCCACTCGATAGTTTAAAAAAGCTGAAGTCATTAAAATGGCACCGAAGCTCAGATATTTTAATTTTTATATACCTATCCAGTATCATTCTCACTATTTAGACGAATCTAACGACACCTTTCAAGCTAAAATGAATGATGAATATGAAGCCTATGGTTAGGCTACAGTGTGCCAAAGAAATGACATCATACATAAATACACTCGAAAAAAACATAAGTGTAACAGTCGGGTAATTAGAACTACATCTATTGGCTCATTTTTTCTTCAATATTAAAGTGCGACAAACCTTCTGAGCAAAAAGTTCTTCGCAAAAAAAACGCGTATGGAACGATTCCGGAACGAACGCAGACGGAAACATTTTTGGCTGACGGATGCAGACGGATTGAATTCTTATATTGTTTATGGACATTGAAAAAATACCGTAAAGAATACGCACGGCGCCATACATCTGAGCGTGCGGTAAAGTAGGTACTTAGGTGAGAGTACATACTTTACCGCACGCTCCATTGTATGGTCCGTAATTTTGAACTTTCGAACAATGTATACAGGCTTCGTAAATGCATTTTATGAGCAAATGTGTCGAAAATATGTTTACTCGTACAAACTTTTTGGGGCGCTGTAATAGCTTTTTTGTATCGACACAAATGCGCAGATACGGCGATACAGATTCGCTGCATTCGCGCGTATGTATTATAATAATTCAACAGACTCTTCAACAGTAGTAAAATTAAATGAAATTTGACGGGCAACACGGCTTACGCTGCTGGCTTCATTATCTATACTAATATTATCTATACTAATAATATTATAAAGAGGTAAAATTTGTTTGTAAGTTTGTATGTTTGTAAGTTTGTAAGTTTGTCAGTTTGTAAGTTTGTATTTAGGGGGTAATCTCAGGAACTGCTGGTCCAATTTGAAAAATTCTTTCAGTATTAGATAGCCCATGTATCGAGGAAGGACATAGGCTACATACATATCATCACGCTAAGACTAAAAGGAGCCGAGCATTAATGGAAAATGTGACGCAGACGAAGTTGCGTGGGTCAGCTAGTTGATTATAAAGAAAGAAACAGTGAGCCATGCCGTGCCTCTCCCCACTCGCCTTTCTCCGGCAATTCGTAAACAAACGATACGATACAGACGAACTTTGAACGCGTTTCTCGCGCGCGTTTGTATCGATACAATTGCGGCAACCTGCGAGCCAATTCTACTAATTTTTAGGGTTACGTACCCAAAGGGTAAAAACGGGACCCTATTACTAAGACTTCGTTGTCTGTCTTTCTGTCACCAGGCTGTATCTCAAGAACCGCGATAGCGAGACAGCTGAAATTTTCACAGATGATGTACTTCTGTTGTCGCTAACAACAAATACTAAAAAACAGAATAAAGAAATATTTAAGGGGGCTCCGATACAACAAACTTGTTTATTTCGTTTCGTTTTTATAGATATAGGTACGGAACCCTTCGTGCGCGAGTCCGAATCGCACTTCACCGCTAGTTAAGAGCGTGTATTCCGTCCACTAGCGCCGCCAATCGTTTTTTATTATTTGTGGTAAATTTAAGACACGTAGATAAAAAACCGCTCTGTAGTGCACTGAAGAAATGTATTTATTATGTTTTGAGAGTTATGTTTTGTACTTTAGAACATAAATAGTTGCCTAAGTCGATATTTTTGCTAAAAGTGGCCACTTTTAGCAATAATTGCCGTTTTGGCTATTTAGCCATGAGTTATGTATTAAAAATAGCTGTCAAAAAACAATAGATACATTTCTTTAGTGCACTACAGAGCGGTTTTTTATCTACGTGTCTTAAATTTACCACAATTAATAAAAAACGATTGGCGGTGCTAGTGGACGGAATACACACTCTTAAATAACTTTCGCATTCCCATGTCAATCGCAAACTGTCAAAAAAGTCTTAATTTTCATAAAATATTGACAGATTGCGATTGAGATATGAATGCGATGCGAATGTGAAACTAAATAGAATTGACTCTCTGATTTTTGGTCATGTAAAACGAGCGTCGCCAGCGCGTTAAAAATACGCTGTGAGCACTGGCTGTAACTGAAATATGACTCACTTGTGATTCATTTCCGCCTCCCTCTTTTGTATTTCTTGTTCAATTTTTCGGTAATCTTTAATGTAACGGGCTATTGGTAACTCCTGGGTAAAATAAGATTACCAAATTATATTAAACAGAATTTATTGTAAGGTGTATCGACAATAGCTGTATGGAACTCACCAATAAGTTTATTGCTCGTTGCTATAACAGCACAAGCACACAAAAAGTTAGAGGAAGATTAAATAGCTTTAATAATTTTGTAAGATACGGTTCTTGCTAAAGTTTAAGGCGGAAGCGCCAGGGTAGCCCGCGAAATTCAAATATGTTTTACGTTTTTTTTGTAATTTGCCGGTCAGTGTGAAGCTGTATATTGTACAGAATACGGTTCGCGATCGTAAAGAAAATTTACCTAAAGGATTATAACCATTTGAATCATCAATATAACCCTCTAAGTTCATAGAACTCGATTGCATGTTATTTCGTAAAAAAGTCATTCAATCGAGTTGTATGAACTTAGAGGGTTATATTGATAATTAAAATAGTATACCAATTTTAATTATCAATATAGCCCTCTAAGTTTCAGATAAATATGCGTAACGGCCGCGAATCGTATTTTGTTTAACATACAGCTTCACACTTACCGGAAAATTGCAAAAAACCTAAACTATTTGAATTTCGCGGGCTACCCTGGCGCTTCCACCTTAATCGATGATATGAAACAAAAAAAAAACAATAAATAATACTGCTTATTTAATAAAAAATGGCCTAGTGCGAGTTGCACTTGCGTGAAAAGGGTTACGAATCAATCGAATTTTAGTTACATGTTATTTAACCATCATAGATCCTTATAAGTTTTCCTGTAATCTTTAGGTAAATAACTATTATTTGTTTCTTTTTCTCAAAATTTTAGGCTCATTAGTTTTGGAGATAAGGGGATGGTAATTTTTCGGAAGAAACAGCAACACAATTCCTTTTTTTGTTCAATTGTCATAAAACCTTGATTCAAACATATTCCATTGAATTAATAAAAGTTTAAAATGATAAGTCGATTTAAGGTGTAACATTAGTTTGTAACAGAGTAGTTCCTTACTTTTGCTCTATAATTAGGATCCTGTGGATTCCTGTAAAATAAATAGAAAATGATTACACAGGTAATTGTTATTAGACTCATATAGAACACTAGCTGACCCACGCAACTTCGTCTGCGTCACATTTTCCATTAATGCTCCGCTCCTATTTGTCTTAGCGTGATGATATATAGCTATATAGCTTATAGCCTTCCCCGATAAATGGCCTATCTAACACGGAATGAATTTTTCAAAGTAGTTCCTGAGATTAGCGCGTTCATAAAAAGAAACAAACAAACTCTTCAACTTTATAATATTACTAGGTATATATAGTATAGATTACGTGGTAGCAGGTGATACCTATTACATTGCTCGCAGAACAGATAGGGTCTCACAAAGGTTCTGGACTGGTGACTGCGTATAGTAATATTATGACAGAGTGTTGGAAGGTCACCTGTACGTTGATTGATTAATGACGAGTGCGAGACGCATAGAAACGGGTGATGTGGCGCTACTTGAAGGAGGCCTATGTCCATAGTGGACGTCTTCGGCTAATATGAAGATATTTTTTTTAATATAATAAAGACTTACATTTTACGGAGACCCAATTGTGGCGTTCTCCGATCAATTTGCATGTTAAGGCCGGGGCGTTCTTCTTCTGGTGTAGTCTATACTTTCAAATTAATTTTTGTAGAATATTTTTAAAAGAAAAACCCATCCGCGCAAAGAAAAAAATATTGCCCATACTGCTAGTATGTAAAAGCTCTCTCTAAGTACAAAGAAACCGAGAAAAAAAACATTCGAACTCAAACTTCGTATTATTTTAAAAGTTGAAAGAAAAGTTTCTCAAATAGACAAAGCTTTAGTATGCATGAACGTCATCAAGAAGCTAAATTGATCGTTGCATTGATATACATTAGTAGCAAAAAAAAAAGTTATATGTAACAAATTAATAAATAAACGAACTTACCCCTTTATCCGTTCGCACGAGTGCTATAACTAATCTAAAAATTGCAAGAGCTCATTAATGCGCTTGATAAAAATTTGAAAGCTTTTTGGTATTATTTCACAAAAAATATAAAACAAACTTACGCGGGCTCGGAATTCTGTGAAACATATAATTAATTTTAATTATTATCTTGTTTATTTAATATATTGTTTATAAGAGTATTTAAGAGTATTTAAGTGCTGTCATCGCTTTCAAAGATTCTTGAGCGGATTCTATGTAAAAATCTAAGAAGTTTTCTTACTAAGCATAAAACAATAGCAGATAATCAGTACGGATTCCGCTCAGGAGTCTCAACTGAAGACGCAGTGCTAGACTTAACGCAATATATTGCTAAGACACTGGACAGCAGGTCAAAGTGCCTTGGAATATTTCTGGACCTGTCAAAAGCCTTCGACACAGTTTCTATTCCCATCCTTATATCTAAGCTAGAGTATTTGGGTGTACGAGGCATAGCACTGGAGATCTTCAAAGATTACCTGAGTAATCGCAGCCAGCGAGTTAAAATAGACTCTGGCTATAGCGATGAAGAGTTTGTGTCTTACGGTATACCCCAGGAAAGCATACTGGGTCCCACACTTTTTTTAATCTACATAAATGACCTCTGTAGTATGTCAATCCCATCTTCTAAGATTTATGCATATGCCGATGACACAGCGATTCTAGTTCAAGGTCGTACTTGGGAGGATGTGAAAGCAAAGTCGGAATCTGCACTGTCTGCAATAATGAACTGGCTTGACCGAAACTTGCTGACACTTAATCTAAATAAAACTCAGTATATACCCTTTGCTATCCGCCGTAACACCAAACCCACAAATACCTTCACGATAACAGCTCACTCCTGTCAGAATCAGTTGGTATTATGCTCATGCCCTACCATTGTTAAAGCTGATAGTGTGAAATACCTAGGTGTGCATATTGATGATGGGTTGAGATGGGAGAAACACCTTGATACACTATCAAATAGAACACTTCGTCTTATTCACATCTTCAAATCTCTACGTGAATCTGCTGGGTTTGACACACTCAAAATGGTGTACTACGCATTATGCCAATCTATCATTGGATATTGCATAACTGCATGGGGTGGAGCTGCAAAGACTTGTTTTCTGAGAGCGGAGAGGGCACAGAGGGCTGTACTTAAAGTCATGACAAAAAAACCACCTAGATACCCAACAACGCAACTTTACACTGACTGCAAAGTATTAACAGTTCGACAGCTCTTTGTTCTTCATTCTGTTCTCAGAATACATGGCTGCTTACCACCTTCTGACCCTAGAAAGCGAACATATGTGCCCTCAGGTGTACACCACAACACGTCGTTCGCAAAGCATCAATACTATGTCCTGAGTATTCATATATATAAAAAACTACAGAAGGAACTAGACATAATTAACTTAAACAAATATAAAGTGAAATCAGTGATTACGGATTGGCTCATGTGGCAGGACTATATTAAAACAGAATCCTTACTAGTATACATCACTTAAAATATCCCTAACTAACATTCACGCACAATTATCATTATTATAGTCACACACACACACACACACGCGCGCACACACACACACACTCACACACACTCACACACACACACGCACGCACTCACACACACGCACACGCATGCATACACTACTAACCACCTTACAACTACTCAGAATCCATTATACTGTAATCTCAGTTTCTTGTTAAATTCAAATATTGTTAATGTTAATATTTCTAAATTGTATTGGTAGATCAATACGCGTTCATTCCTTCAAAGACACCTAAATTAACTAACTGTTTGGCCAAGCACTGTCTCTTAAGATACAGGTCTCCTCCTAGTTTAAGAGGCAGGGTTTATAATATTTTGGTTATATAGATTTTATTTAAGAAATTCTGTACAGTATGACCTACCTACCACCTTATGTCTAATCTGTATATTACTTTTTGATGAATAAACATTTTATTTATTTATTTTATATTTTATTATTTATTTATTTTGTTACAGAGTAAAAACCAGAAAGAAAATGCTGGCGCAACAACGACCAACGCGCAATGAGCCAAACTGTCAAAATGTAAATGCCTGGATATACGAATAGAACTAATGCAGAGTTGAATATAATAAAACTTTGAAGGGGATCATCGCCTAATTAAAATTCCAATTTTTTAATCAATATCAGTTTAAAAAAAATATACATATATAAAAACAAAAAGAAATTCAAGTGAAAATACCATTCTTAGTTTTGTTTTTATTCACCCCGTTTTACCGAAAGTAAGTGCCAAGTACAATTAACATCTCTTTAGTTGACTAAAAGATTTCCTATAATGTTTTTTTATTGGTATTTTTTATCGCCAGCCAGTTTAAATCATCTTACCCGTGGTATGTCAGCTCTTCTATATTCAGGCTCAAAAAATTCTTCCTCTGATCTATCCAAGTTTCCACCGTATCTGTAATGTTTGCCATACTATTAGGGTGCGTTTCCACAAAGAGATGTGCGGATGTGCTTGTTAAGAGCCAATAGAATCGATTAATTAATGCCTCGCTCAGCGCAAGCAATTCTCTATGTCCTTAGCAAACTCATCCCTAGCTACGTATCCTCGCTCATCTTTCGTTGAAACGTAGCGTTTACTAGATAAACTTAAAAACAACTGAATCCAAACGAAAGATCAACCCGTATATTCTAAGAGCAGATTAATTCACCAATGACATTGATCGCGATCAGTACATCTAAACTGCGTTCAGGAGTTGTAAGTGTCAATTTTACATAGAAAATAATGACATTGACAGCTCGTAATTACGGGGTTCTTTTGTTTATCGCGTTCAGTTTCATTGATGAAATTCACCCTAAGTCACTTTCTCCTTTTGAATCAATCCATTGACAGGTATACCTTTTATTTATTTTAATTGTAGTTGAGTTTCAATTGTAATAGGTCTGTCTGTTTGACAATTTCATTTACAGTTAAACCGTTATTTTTGTAACCATAGTCTGAATAGAGTCTTGAAAATTCGCCATTAAATGGATGGTTCTTTTTTCTTCTTTGTGGCAACTGGGTTCATTAGAGTAGAGGAAGTTTCCTTGGAATTTGGAATCTTAGTCTTAGACTTCAAAGTCCTTTTTAACCGACTTCTCAAAAAGGAGGAGGTTATCAATTTTTTTTTTTTTTTTTTTTTTTATGTTTGTTACCTCATAACTCCGACAATTATGAACCGATTTGAAAAAATTTAGTTTTATCTGAAAGGATATACTTGCAGATTGGTCCCATTTAAATCACATCAAAATCGATTACGAACTTTGGATTTTAAATCGAAATCGCTGGAATTTGACTATTTAGATGATTCTTTGATAATCGAAATTGCGTATTTTGCTTTTTTGCTTTTCTGCGATTTTGCAGTGGTGTGGGGTACCACTAAAAAGTGAAAAATAAAAAACTTTTTACAAAAAAATACAACCGACTTCCAAAAAAAAAAACACTACAAAATGTAAAAAATAACTTTAATTTCGGAAGTCGGTGTCAAAATACGAAGAAACTAACAAAAACACCGACTTCCGAAATTAAAGTTATTTTTACTTTGTAGTGTTTTTTTTTTTGGAAGTCGGTTGTATTTTTTTTTTGTAAAAAGTTTTTTTTGATTACATGGACTATTGAACAGAGGCATTTACTTACGTAACGCTCATACCATTGCCACTTCTAGAGACACGAACTCCAGTTTTGTGTTCCTTTTCTGGCGGTGGATAGGGCGGGACATTTGAATGAGATGGATTCATTCCAGCGTAGAAGAAATTAGATCTCCGCTATAACAAGCCACGTAGTAGAGCATTATAAACCTGTTATTGCTAACAAAAGTGTCTAGACAGATCACATTCTATTATCAACAGCAATGACTGTTACATAACATCAAAAATTTAAGGGATTGTCTAAATTTTTGACTACAAATAACAAAGATAAGTCGCATCAAAGTCCAGGAGAGGGACTGTTGACGTTAGAAAGTAAAAATAAGTGTCCATTTTTTTGGTTTTACTAAAGGATTACAATTTATTTATTAGATTAGATTGAATATTTAGTTTTTTCAGGAAAATATTTTGGAATTACGTAAGTGGCTATCTCTGCAGTGCTTCCAAATGTAAATAACTCTCATGTAAACTGAACACCGTTTCCACTATGGCGGACAGTCTGTTTTCCCGTTCCGTCTAAAGGAAGGGATCTAACATCTTGGCAAATAAATATGACCTTCAAGATATCTAGTGTTTATCATCATCATCATTATCAAGTCAGCCAAAATCTGAAGCTCTCAAAAATATGACAAAGAGCTTCAAAAAAAGCAGGCAGTGCGTCGCTCCCTTTTCTCGACTCGCCAAGTCAATAAGCCTTTTATGAGGAGTCATGAGTCTAGGACGTTGTAATTGATAGTCATATTAACAATTAAAACTTACTGGTATTCGGAAATCGTCGAGATCATCTAATCGTCTCCTGTGATCCTGTAAATAATTAATATTTTGTATGAAATTATCAATTAAATGTAATTAGGGACCGCCATTGCACTCGCGCAAGCTCCTCCCTCTATTGAAGAACTATTTTTTTTTTTATTCAAAACGAGGAAACTCTTGGCCCAAATCTCACCTGAAGGAAAGTGATGATTAGGCCGAAGATGGAAGCGAGTTTCACCCGGAATCCTCTTACACAGAGGAACTGGCTATCATACCTCTAACTGCCGGAACACAACAATGCTGTTAACATTGTTGTTATAGTAACAGACTTAGACATGATGGTGGTAGCTTGCCAGGCGGACTTAGAACAAGTCCTACCACCAACCAAACCAAGCGAAAAATTTGCCCCTCTGGGAATCGAACCCGAGACCTCTGGGTCTGAATCAGGTGGTATAATCACTAGACCACGGAGGCGGTTAGTGTCACCTGTTTAGCACCACCCGGGGACCACGTGTAGGAATTCGCTGAAGGGTATTCTCCTACGGACGCGGGTGACTCGGCCCCCTAAGATTATTGTATTTCTTTCTTTCCCCTTAATGTGGATACGTATTTGTATTTCATACGTAATTGTCATAAAGCTTAAAGTCACCCAAAAGGCAATAGAGAGGGCTATGCTTGCAGTTTCCTTGCTTGATCGAACCAGGAATGCTGAAATCCGCAACAAAACCAAGGATACAAACAGAGCCCGGAGTATCTCTTAACTGAAGTGGCAGTGCACAGCCACATTGCCCGCAGAAAAGATGGTTTCTGGGGTCTGGACTGGCGGTCGCGTACGCGAACGCAGCTGTAGAAAGTTGTTGTAGAACAAGGCCGATGACGAGGTGAGGGTTGCAGCCGATCGACGCGAGACGCACAGAGCCGGTTGTCTGGGCGACACTTGGTCGAGGTCTTTCGGTTGATAGATGATGATGACGTAATTTAGAACAAGATAAAGATTACCTGAAGACTTTTGAGTTGTTCGCTCCATCCATTGCAATCCAATATGGTCTGTAACTAATTATAAAAATATCAAATGGAGAACAGTGAATATGAAAACAATAGGATTTTTCCCTGATTATTCCCGTGACCCCAAGAGCCGGCGCTTACTTTGGGCAGAGATTAAGCATTGCCGTTGAACGTGGCAATGCCGCCAGTCTCTTGGGTACATTACCAGCTGACAGCGTGGGGAACGAATTTTTTGATGCTATACTTTAGTCTTTTGTTAGTTTAGTGATTATTCTCAAGTTATTATTATAAGGGTTCCGTACCAATATGATAAAAAGGAACCCTTATGGTGTAACTAAGTCTGTCCGTCTCTGTCACATCTGGATATCTCAGAAACTACTAATTCTATCAATTTGAAATTTGGAATAGTTTTAGGTGATGTTTGATGTTGTTTGTTTTATTTTCAAAACAGAAAGAAATAAAAATGTTTCTTTTTTACCAACAGCGACTGAAAGGGTTTCTTAAAAGATCGAATTGAGGCCACTAGGGCATGGCCACAAATGCATATTCTCAAACCTTTGTTCTTTTTTTTATGTCAACTTTTGACGAAAATACAACTTTTTTTTACCATTTATAAATATATAAAAAATATGTCAAGGAAGTTAAGATTACAGGAAAAATAAAACGATGTGATTTTCAGGAATTATCAACAAAACTTACATTAGTTCGAAACTTACACCACTATCGGTCAAAAGATGGTGCTGATCTAAACCTGTAATTCTCTGACAATTGCATGCCTCGCCGATGAAAATTTAAAAACATTTCACGTTTTATATGATGGTACGTAACCCTTGGTGCACGAGTTCCGACTCGCTCTTGACCGGTTTTTTGTTATGATATAAATTGCTATCAGAATGATAATAAAACAGTAATATTGCTTACAATGGTTATAACAAAAATAAAGATGGCCGGATCCATTTCATCTTTCAATCCATTCCCGCGTTCTTCAAACTGTAATAAAAAAATAAATGACTGACATTGCTTTATTAGCATCCGTCATAATTGCCGTGAAATTAAATTGTAATAAAATATGTCCAAGATAAAAAATAATAAGAAATGTGAAAATTATATGAGTATCAAAGTCAACATTTATTAGGCTAACGATTCGTTCAGCGAGAAAAATACTGGTGATACATTAATTTGATATGTCTTAATTATTATTCAACTGTTGTCTAACGTAATTGTTATTAGAGTTTAACGGTGTTATTAAAAACAATGATTAATTTACTGAATGATTGTGTGACCAGAAAATTAAGTGTGGAACTGAAAGGGTCACTGAAGATAAGTAGTAGACCAGTTCTGCTCCGCCCAGAGCGGGAGGAGTTATTTGATGATTTCACAGTGTTAAAAAGGGCTATTTCTGTACCTATATTATTGTGGGCAAAGGTGCGAAGAGATCGAAAAAACTTGGTTGCGATAAAAAAATAGATGATGATTTGGATGTTGAATTATTATACTATTTATGTAATTATAACAACTGAGTGCCAATTCTACTAATTTTCACATTCGCATCTCAATCGCAATCTGCATAAAAAAATTTATGAAAATTAAGGTGAACGCAGACTTGGCCGCACCGCAGTTTCCGCATTCCCCGCAGTCATCGCTTTTTGTTAATGGCCTCGCACATCTATCCGCACCGCAGTCACTGCCGTCGTTCCCGTCGCCGCACGCATCGGACTTGATTTCTTTCATTCTGGATGCGAATGACGTCATCCGCGCCGCGCTAGCCGCAGCGTACGCTGCGTGCGGCCTGGCGTTGGTGACGTCATCAGCTGCGGCTTGGGGAGTTCGATCGTTTCAGGGACTGCGGCGACTGCGACGCGGGTGGGTGTGCGAGGTTGCATAGAACTTCATATAAAGAATTCGAATGCGAAGACTACGGCGCGTGCGGTGCGGCCAAGTCTGCGTTCACCTTTAAGGTTTTAATGATAGTTTGCGAATGACATGCGAATGCGAAAGTTGTTTAAAAATTAGTAGAATTGGCCATATTTAAACTTTAATCGGTTGTTATAATGGTCACAGAAATGGTCATTTCAGACCCAGATTCCGACAGAATTGAGATCTATCGTAGTTTTTGTTTTCATCTGGATTAGAACAAAAATATTTTATTTATTTGTCGATTTCAATGGCTAACGTATAAATACGTGACCTTGAATATGTCTTCTGACGAAGTCTCGAAAAGTGATTTCACATTTATTCATACAAGTATGCCGATCGTGTTTGAGCGCTAGTTGATTACTGGTCTGATAATGAAGAGCAGAAAGGTGGAAAACCGTAAAACGTGTTCGGAGACAGTTCAGACCCGCAGTCCGACAGAAATGAGACCGATCGTATTATGTTCGTTATTTAAAATAAAGCAAGATTGTTTTTTTTTTTCGATTTCGATGGCTAACAGATAAATTATTACTTACTATAATTATGAGCTTGAGTATTTCTTTAGAGAAAGCATAGAAAGGAAATTCTTTATCCACCCTTACAAGTATGCCTGCGATGTCTGCACTCATTTCAATTGTTCTGTTTGGTACCAAGTTACCAAGTATTCACTGCAGTTGGTAACAAGGGCCTGATGATGGAAACCATAAAGGTGAGGAGAGGCTCTCTTAGATGACTACTCCTATACCCATCGTGTTTGTGCACAATTGAATCCATCTGATGAGCACTATCCAACGGAGGAAACTTGGTATGTCAAGATGGTCACCCATCCACAGACTATCCTCGGCAAGCGTTGCTTAACCTTGAAGATCGACCTCGCGGCTGTTATTATTAAGCCACACCTGAGCTACACCTCTAGTCCTCTACTTCTTATAATTAAAAAGAGTTCCAAACCTAATATAATAAACTACTGCTTTTTCATTGTCTCTGTAGTCCAGATAATTTAAGAATGAATTAGTCACTCGTGGTTGACAGTACTAAACTTGAGAATTACGCTTGTTGATTAAAAAAATCTAATTAGTCCGTCAGTTAGATTATCAAAAAAATATTTGACCCATGTTTTTTCTTTTGTTAAGTTACGTAAACAAAAATTGACGAAGATATGACACTTTTAAAATTCTCAATACGTCACGAGCCCCCACCCCCGAGTTTTGATGCATTTTACTTGGTCAATATTCATTGATTTACAAAAACAAAAATACTTCTCCATTATTTTTCAATACTCTAACTGACGGACTAAATACCTAGATTTTCAATTTATTAATGGTGGAAACTAACCTTTTTTAAATAAAAACCTAGTATTAGGTAGATGGGTAATAGTTTCTATAAAATAAAACAAAGCTTCAATTTGGCCTTTCATTTATTTAGTTTACATTCCTAATGAGCCCGCCCATTACGTCGATTTCATGTGTTGGTAAGCGACGAACGAGGTATCCAATAAGAATGAGCGAGCCCAGAAAATGTCAGTTCAATATAAGTTTTTTTTTTTTTTTAATATTTTTAGGCGTACGTTTGACCGCTATCTCACCTGATGTTAAGCGATGATGCGGTCTAAGGTGGAGCACGCTTGCCTAGAAGTAACCTATTCACTCTTGACTTAAAGACTCCCAGGTTGTTAAAAAATAAAATTTACTAATTTAAATAAAGGAATAATTGGGAAAATAAGTGCAATTTTAACATCAAAAATTAAAAAAAAATTGTTGTTGTTGTTGTTTATAATTATGTCTTAGGTAATTAAATATCGAGCATGATCATTGTTATCTTCTAGCATAATTCTTTATTCCTGTTGGTCTTCCCTGTCCTTTTCTGCTAGCTTCAAATGTTCTGAAAGAATATAGGTAAAGTAACGAGTTGTGAGCACAGATGAATGCAGCAGGATGATCTCACCAATGCACGGTGGGCGCACGAAATTCGCAAGCCCAATAGCTGATGAGCATTGACTGATAAACCAATAACGTGAAGCGTCAGAGCTTTCGTTGTCAAACCGACCAATGGAGTGTGTTCTCACAACTCACGCTGGTTGTTATATCAAG
Organism: Ceramica pisi; assembly: GCA_963859965.1. Classification (NCBI taxonomy): domain Eukaryota; kingdom Metazoa; phylum Arthropoda; class Insecta; order Lepidoptera; family Noctuidae; genus Ceramica; species Ceramica pisi. The sequence continues at coordinate 7,046,846 of OY982530.1, forward strand.
AGTATTTTAAGAAAGTGCGGATAAATAACAGAGCAAGGGTTCATTAGTCCCGTCACCGTACCGATAAGTCACCAGACTTATCGGTACGGTGACGGGACTAATGAACGATAAATGAATGACGGTGACGAGCCGTCATGACGTGAGTGACAGAGGCTGGCCCAGAATGAGGTCGCGAGATGATTCCGATGCGTACCATGAAGGCTAGCGCTAAACGACGTGGGTGAAGAAAGTCTAGAAGGATCTGGGCGTGGGACGCTTAAATAAATGATAAGCGAATTCAATTTTAAATGAAAATAAAATTAATGTTACGTACTTTTGAACAACAGGATCCTGTAAAAAAAAATTATTCTGTTTGTAGCTTTTGTTTGTATTTATTAATTTATGGTAACAACATAGCTCTTCATCAGGAACGCAGTCATCTTTTAGTCATTGTAAATTGATGAAATAAAATAAAGCCATTTTCATATTTACCCTTGCATATTGCATAGCTATAGTTGGAAATCGCTTTTCCACCTTGAAAAAAATATTCATCTATAAAGTTGAAAGTCATATAGCTGGTTCTAGAATTAAGAATTTGAAATTAAGAACGTATCAAACCCGGTCAGCTGAAAGCGAACTTAGGCCTCCCCCAAGAGTCGGCGGCGACCTCTCGCGTCCGGCCCTGGTCCAATCCAAGGTCCGGAGCGAGACGGAATGGGACGCCGTCACCTCCTTCTGCGAAGCAGTCATGCTAGCGAAGGAGGTGGCGGAATGGGAGAGGTAGAGAACCTCTCGTCCCGGTCGCCGCGGGCGTTGGAGGCCACCTGGTGGCCTCCAGCCACCGTAGGCGCGGGCCTGTGAACGGTGAGCTATGGGTAGCTCGCCGTCCGTCAATCTTAAGACGACAGGCCGTGTCGACGGCGCGTTCGTGTTCCACGCGCGCCTCAAAGAGGGTCAGCTTATAGAGGGGCCCGAAAGCCTACCGGAGTTCCTACCGGCTCCGGAACACAAAGGGCAATGAAGGAACATGGATGGGTTTTAGTCAGTAGAAGTCTGATACTCCCTCCCGCTCAGCCCAAAGCGAGAGAATCTATTTGATGATTTCCCATCCCTAAAAAAAAAGGCCTCCCCCAAGAGTGTCACCACAAGAACCGATCCTGTGCGTCTAACACCCATCGGCTACCCGCGACCCTCACCAGGTCATCGGTCCATCTTGTGGGAGGCATTCCAACGCTGCGTTTTTCCAAGGATATTATATTATTATTATTTTTACTTTCTCGGGTCCCTGGAGATCCGGTCCTTTGGTAGGCGTACGAGGGGCAAAAACCAGCTCGCAGAGGCCCCGTTAGACATTTCAAATGTAATGGGGCACCAACCAATGATTATCCCTGTATGCACTGAAAGTATTCCCACGGACAATCCCCGGTTGGAGCAGTACTATTGCAGAATAATTATGGAAACAAAATGAAACGCTATGGGTTTGGGTGTTTTAGTGGACTGATAATCGTTTATTATAGAAGAACTATTGACCCTGCCTGACCACTAACAATATACACGGCTTTTAAATGGCAGGGGGTGACTTGCACACTCAATGAATGGGCCCCCGAAAACGGTCGCTAGCACAAAGTGACGTAGCGCCAAGGAGGCAACATAGCCTGAGGTGCTAGAGGAGTGGAGAGGTATACCACGGCTATCAGGACAATTCCGGAAGTGCGGTCAAGATCCCTACCAGCACCTTACTGGATTATACATCCTTCTCCCGAGCACGTGTGCTCTAGCGAATCTCCACTCAGACCGGCCAATTAAGGCAAGAAAGAGGTGGGAGCTCTGTTCCTCGTCAGTTTTCACTCTGGCCAGCCAATAAAGGCAAGCCGGAGATGAGGAACAAGACTTCTCCCGGGAGATAAGGTTCGTGGGGTCGCTACTGCCCAACAGTTCGCCACAAAACTGCCTTGCGGATTGTATCTCTCTTTGTTTGGCCCCTCACCCTAGGTATGACCTAAGGTCCATCGGGACGCGCAAGCCCCACCACGACGTCAACGTAGAGATACTGCGGTAGGGTTATTAACAACAGGCTTCTTCTGGGTAAGCTCGCTCCATCGTAGACTTTGTCACTGTCATTTCTAACCAAGAAAAAGCAGTAAAGGTACAGGTGTCTTTTGTTACTATATAATTTAATTAGACCATTAAACGGCACTTTTGAACGTCACATTTCAAATTATGTATAAAAAAGTGACTCTACTGTTTACCATAGCTAAAAATAAATACCAAAAAAGACCTAGGCGTATACATACCCAGGTCAAGTCCTTTTGACGAGTTGCATCGAGAAACTGTTAATGACAAAGGAAACAATTAGTGGGATCTCTTTTACTTTCTAATTTGGTAAAAGCTGTTAATTCGGCAATAGAATTTGCGCTCAGTTCAGCAGCCTCATTACGGTTCATGACAACCCACTCACCCACTGACAGACGGATAGACATTTGGAACACTACAGGAAATGGGACATTCTGAACCGCACAGAACTCGCACCGGATGTTTAATGGATCTACAAATACCTTTTCGCCTAATTCTATTTGCATTTCATTTCTATGCAATTGATTCGAACCTTCCATATTGGCCTGCAGTTCACGACCAAGAAGCAAGTTATCTTTAAGTTGGTATTAAAATTCTAAAAAAATATATTAGTACCTCTGTATAAGGTGTGATGCTATCGTGATAATTTTCATCCTGTAAAGTAAAAGAAAAAAAACCAGGTATATGTATCAATCACCGATACGATTTATGTTAAGAATCATACCTTGAACGATGATATGTAGTGAATTTTTTAAAATAAAATACTAAATTACTGAATAACACTGAAAATAAAGGACAAATTCAACCATCATCTGCTTAGCCTTTTCCCGACTATATTGGGGTCGGCTTCCAGTCAAACCTGATTTGGCTGAAAACCAGTATTTTACGTGAAGCGGCTGCCTACCAGACCTCCACAACCCATTAAATGGGTAACACGGTTCTCCTTGGCAAGACTGGTGTCAGATTTGGCAGTCAAAGTCCAAAGATCTCCAAATGACAGCCGGGACCAACGGCTTAACGTGCTTTCCGAGGCACGGAAGAAACTCGGTATGTTAAGATGGTCACCCATCCACAGACCAACCTCAGCAAGCGTTGCTTAACCTTAAAATCGACCTGTGCGGCTGTTATTATTTAGCCACGAGCTCCTCTAAAGGACGAATTCAACCGTAGATTTAAATAGCTTACCTTCATTGCTTCCACTTTTAATCGAGGTATTTCAAAGAACTGTTAAAGTTTTTGAAAAATTAGAAATATTTTCACCATGGGTCCAGAAAAGTATTCAATACAATTAAAGAATAAATCAGACTATGGGATTTAGTGTTAGTATGAACTTAGCCTATGTTAGTACAATCAATATCTTAGAAATACAATAAAACATTAATTGACTACATGAACATGCACTACCAGCCCAGAGTTTAATAAAATTCTAAGGGTTTACCTCTAAAGTGACTCCATTTGCTGTAAGTGACTAGAAAATCATAATAAAATAATACATTTTATTAGACTACATACTTGAATAATTTTGGAAACTGTAAGATGTATTAATATTATTTTAAAATCTTTTTTTTTTTCATAGATGGGAAATCATCAAATGACTTCTTCCGCTCTGAGCGGACCGGAATGGAGTGTCGGACTTTTAGTGACTAAATAAAACCTTGCCGTGTTTTTCCTAATGCCATTTGCGTTCCAGGGCCGCGGTGACTCTTTCGAATAAATTCCGCAACCCTGGCAGACTTATTAAAAACCTGCGCTCACCTTCAATAGCCGTTTGACTTCTCTCTGTTTTGAAAGTTAATAAAGTAAATACTTTAGTAATAATTATTCTTCATTTTGTTTTGTGTGTCCGAATGTAAAAAGGGACCCAAGGCTGCCTTTCAATTACAGCGGCGTGGGAAAACGGGGATAACCAATGGAATTGCATAAAATCTCCGCACCACGTTAGTCACTGACATTTTGACTGACATGGTTATTTTTTTTTCTGTTTCTCCGCTCCGTTGCCTCGCGTCGCGCAAATAGAATGTTAATAGGATCGCTCATTGTGGTGATCTGCCCGACTAACAAGATGTTTAAGAAGCACGTGGTCATATTTTAGGGTGGTGTTCTGTATCTATTGTATAGTAACGATACAATATCAGTATAGAAGAATATATTATTTAAAAAAAAACCGACCTTAAAACACGACTAAAAAGTACAATAAAAATTCGTTTTCAAACTGGCTGATGCCAAGTTGCCTCGAATCTGTGATTGAATTAAACTAAACGCCATCAACTGCATCAGGCTGCTTAAAAAGTGATATTTTCTTAACTTGAAAAAGTTTTTTTCTTCATTACTCTCTAGCAGATACAGAATAATACCCTTAAATAGGTCTAGGCACTTCTGGAACATCCTGTATATTTGAATATTGGGTCACTTTGGATTATTTTAAAATATTCAGCCAAATAGACGAAAAGCAATTCCTCTCCTTATCTATGGTTTAAAAAAATAAAAAACTGTTATGACTCCTTTGGAGCCGTTTGCGCCTGAGTCGCATTAAACCAGTTTTCTTTTGTAATCAGTCAGCGCTCGCAAATTAAATAAAAAAACAATAGTAATAAAATACAACTTTGGCCCAAAAGGGTCTTACAATGTCTTAGGTTGACAGGTTGTTCTAACTTCTGCCAGTAGTTTCTCCAATATTTTTTTTTGTTGTTACAATTAATGATTATCAACAGTCATCGCTACTTACTATTTTGTTTTCATCATTCAAATATATGTTCTGTACCGAAAAAAGAGGAATTAACATATGCATTATTATTATTTTTAGAAAATAATCATTCTAAATTTCAAATATTATTTTTGTAATTACCATGACACAAAATGAATTGGGCAGTGATAATGTATTATACACAAGCATATAACAGAAAGTTGCTTAGGAATTTATTAAATTAAAAGATAATAAAATTAAAAAAAAAACAATGCTTACGTATGGATTGGAAGGCCTGTTGAAGACATAAAAAATTATTTATACATATTTTAAATAGCCCGCATTTTCTATCAAATTATATTATACTGTTACTAAAATACTTCCTGTGGGAAAAAATGGTCTAAATTTACGATCGATCAAGTTAAAATGTCAGAATTAATATAAAAAAATTTGAATGTGTTATGGGAATCAATTATTTTACATAGCTTTTGCCTGCAGTTTTGTTCCTTAGCTTATCCTGTAGCGACATCAATGCCGCTATACAGTACTTTCAGGCAAAATATCAAACAGTTTTATACCTTCATAACGTTAACTTAGGTAACTTTCTGCCTCTTAAATCAGCACACAAAAAATATCTACTGGCAGTGAATAAAAATACATTTTATATACCTGTATACTAAATAGCTTGTACAACTGTACCTAATGTCTGTCCAGAGTGGGTCATCATCATCATCGTCATCAGATTGAATTTGCCCACTGCTGACCATACGCCTAACTTTCTATAGCCATATCCTAATGACCCTGTGCCAGTCTCATCCAGGTTCTAACGTCGATGGCAACAATCTCGTCTGCCAACCTTGACAACAGACGACAGAGTGGGTACCGGCAATGAAACAAATTGGTACTCACGTAGATAATATGAGCTTCTCAGTCTCTTCCCTACGTTTTTCTTCTTCTAGTCTTTTCTTTTTTTCTATTTCTCGCTTGCCGTAATCTATGAAATATCGAGCTATTGGTTTTTCCTAAAGAAAATAATAATTTTATTTAAATAATTAGACTAGATTAAAGAGTAACCCATATCAAAAAACAATGCAATAAAAAAAAAAAGCATAAAATTTATTTATAATAATTAGCTACTAAAAATATGCTCTGTATTTCCTTTTTTTACTCAATGCAATGTTATACACAACACTAATATCAAACAGTACAATACGTGGATATTTTAATATAATTTGTGTATTACCTCATAATCATTTCTTTTACGCAGAAATGCTACTAGTACTCTAGAGACGAAACACATAATTTATTAAATCATTTTTAACAGATTTTAGACATAATAAATAGTAGAAATGAACCTACCCAGGTTTGTCCCTCTGTGAAAAAAAAAAAGTTTTATTTTAACTTTCAACAACAAAAGCGATATCAGTATACAAATCGTTTATGCGTGAATGAAACGTCAAAAATTCATTTAATTCATGAGTTTCGTGTTTAATAATAATTTATCCCTTTACACCCGACTTGATACGATAGTGAGACTTGATTTTCAAAAATTCTGGCGCGTACACAAATCGACTTTTCGAGACGCAACCGGCCTCGATCGATCGGGAGACTATCTTATTCTTGGAAAAAATACGCACCGGCCACTTGCGAACGAGTTTGAATCTGTCAATCGCCCGTTACCACTGTGAAGGATGGTTGCGTTTGTTGGCGCGCAAACTCGCCTGGGTAAGTATTTGTTTATTCATTAAATATATGCAATGTATATTATTTTTTTGTGTTATTTACTTACTTTAAGAATTGTTTTATACCTGTATGTATGTAATTTGAACTTAGCATGTTTACTTATATTGTGACTCAAAATCAAGGACGCACGATCGTGTGGGTTCGGTGATACGTACTAAATAGTTTCATAATTTTTTTATCCTAAACATGATTTTCCTCTACGTATAATCGTTTAATTGGGGATTTTTCTTTATTTTTAGGAAATTTCTTTTAAGTCGACTAAGTTAGCAAATTATTATGACTCAAAAATTGAGGAATTTGCTAATGACGATGATGAAAATATTGTTGCAAGAGTCTTAGATCACCTAGAAGAGAGTGGATCTAGTTTTGGCGATGAATCCTCTGAAGTGGATGAGGCACCACCACCTATCCCAATAATATCCAGAAGCAGGGGATCCACTACAGGCAGATCAGGCAGGGAAACGTCAAGAGCAAGGGGTAGAAAAGGAAGACTGTTGATTGTTTTGTCAAAGACATTATACCAAATGTAATAACTCATTATTAATATCGTTAATAAATGATTAATGATTATAAAGACTGTTTAATTAATTTATTTTCATTTAATATCATACCATATCTCCAAACTAGACTAAACTCACATCTCGAGCTACCTCCTAAGCCCCACGCTCATGAGGGTAAGTTTTCAGGAAACCAGAGACTTCAGGATTTTTTAAATTATTTTTAGCATGAGACTTAGGCACCCATAAAAAAGTCATGTGAATTTTAAAGAAGTCTGAGTAAATTATTTTCTTCGGGTGTAAAGGGGTAAGTAGATATTTACTTTATTCATTTTTCGTAACCTACTTAATAATATTATCCTCGTTATTTTAATATTTAATATTACTACTAGTAGGTACTCCATTTCCGAAATAAACTCTCAAAATAAAAGTGAAAAAAAAAAAACACAAAATCTGTTGCGACGTTCAGGAGATAACATAAACGTCCAACTGACAAACGGACGACGAAACAACTAAAAGCAAGTTAATTTTATAGTATGTGTACTAATCATCATCATGATATCAGCCAATTGCCTTCCACCGATGAACGTAAACATCCGTCAAAGAGCACATCGATGAAGCAGCATCGATCCTGAACAGTCCGCATTGATGTTTTTTTTTTTTTTTTATGCAAAACGGGGAAACTCTTGGCCCAAATCTCACCTGATGGAAAGTGATGATTAGGCCGAAGATGGAAGCGAGTTTCACCCGGAATCCTCTTACACAGAGGAACTGGCTATCATACCTCTAACTGCCGGAACACAACAATGCTGTTAACATTGTTGTTATGGCGACAGACTTAGACATGATGGTGGTAGCTTGCCAGGCGGACTTAGAACAAGTCCTACCACCAACCAAACCGAGCAAAAAATTTGCCCCCGCTGGGAATTGAACCCGGGACCTCTGGGTCTGAATCAGGTGGTTTAACCACTAGACCACGGAGGCGGCTAGTGTCACCTGTTTTGCACCACCCGGGGACCACGTGTAGGGATTCACTGAAGGGTATTCTCCTACGGACGCGGGTGACTCGGCCCCCAAAACTACCAGTACTCATGTACTACCAGTCACCTTCTTTAAATCATCGGCCCATCGTTCCACAAGGCGTCCCACTTTACGTGGACGCGTGGCGTACGTATTTAGTAATAGGCACACATAAATTATCTTTGAGATCATCATATAAATAGATTGTTTTTAACCGACTTCCCAAAAAGGAGGACGTTCTCAATTTGGTTGTATTTTTTATGTTTGTTACTTCATAACTCCGTCAATTATGAACCGATTTGAAAAATTCTGTTTTATCTGAAAGGATATACTTGCAGATTGGTTCCATTAAAATTTATTAAAATCGGTTACGAAGTTTGGATTTTAAATCGAAATAGCGAAATAGAATTCGTTTACTTGGATGATGGTTTTTTGTCATCCAAGTAATCGAAATTGCGTATTGTTTGGTTGCTTTTCTGCGATTTTGCAGTGGTGTCGTTAGGTTGGGGGGTTGGGTTAGGGGTAAGTGAAAAATAAAAAAACTTTTTACAAAAAAATACAATCGACTTCCAAATATAAAAAAACACTACAAAGTAAAAAAAATTACTTTAATTTCGTTAGTCGGTGTCAAAATACGAAGAAACTAACAAAAACACCGACTTCCGAAATTAAAGGTATTTATTTTTTTACTTTGTAGTGTTTTGTTTTATTTGGAAGTCGGTTGTTGTTACTACATTTTTTGTATGAATAACTTACCGCTATTACTTCTTCATTAAGATCATTGTTATTTCTTCTGAATCCTGTATACAGAACTCTTTCACCTGTGCCACCGTACCTGAAATGAGTAAATAATACTAATATTACTAAAAACTATACCTACTGAGTGCGTTAGACTTTTATCCCGGAAAACGGGGGCAAAGCCGAAAGAAAAACCTTTTTTAGGGTTCCGATTATCCATGAAAAACGGTACCCTGTCTGTCCGTCTATCACTGCCAGCTTACTCTGGATCTCCTCGACCGATTTTGTTGAAATTTAGTATACATATGGACTTTTGAGAGAGTGTGATGAGACTTTTAATAGAGTGTCCATTCAGTTTCTTACACGTTCTTCTCCACAAGATCTACTCTTTGGAACGTGCAACTGCCGCGCTGGAGACGGGGTCGGTGGGTGTGTTATGTTGCAGAACAACCCGCTGCTCTTGACTATTCAAAAGTGCCTGTAACTGGTCTATTTGAAATAAAGGATTTTGTATTAATGTATTTGTATTATTTGTGACCTGAACCCGGACGCATCACTTAAATAAATCAATTTCAAAAAAAAGTTTTTCAAATTGAATTTTGTTACATATCAAATGAAAGAGCGTAGTATAAGAATTTATATTTTTTTCACAATTTTGAAATAACTAGTTTTTATGTTTTTCAAGAAATGAGACCAAAAATAACCCCCCCCCCTTATCTCCAGAACTACTGAGCCAACATTTTTGAAATAATAATGCAGACAAGAAAACCCTTAAGAAGTATTAATAGTGTTACACTATAATGTTAAAAAAAGGAAATTTGTCCGGAACCCTTTGCATGCAAGTCCGACTCGCAGTTGACTCAATCAAATGACTCCTCCCGCTCTGGGCAAAGCAGAAAGGAGGGTCAAGAAAAATATCGTACGATAAACTTACGTGATACCCAAATTAGCCATATTTCCGTAAACTCCAGATGCACCATCCAAATCTTTGTGTGGGAACTTGACTTGTGACTTCAACATGCCCAGAGCTGGCCTGAGCAGTGTATGCCCGGGCAAGATGGGCTCGGCCTCGGGCAAATGGTTGGGAGATGATGGAGCGCTGATGATTGGTGACCTCATGCCCGTTTGAAAATCGAACATTCTTCGCTATGAGTAAAATTTACTATTATAGATACAGTACAATAAAACTAGGCAAATAGAAATGTAGGGGTGAATAGAAACAAAACTTTTAAAGGTATTTTCACTTGAATGTCACATGAATGATTTCAAAAAAATATCAATCTATACTAATATTATAAATCAGAAGAGTTTGTTTGTTTGGTTGTTTGTTTGTTTGGTTGAACGCGCTAATCTCAGGAACTACTGGTCCGATTTGAAAAATTCTTTCGGTGTTAGATAGACCATTTATTGAGGAAGGCTATAGGCTACATATCATCACGCTAAGACCAATAGGAGTAATGAAAAATGTTGCGCAGACGACGTTGCACGGGTCAGCTAGTATTATTATAAAATTAATAATTGGAATCCTCTTCAAATACTGCAAGCAGAATTTAAATAAAGTCACAATTCTCTTCAGAGATTTTTCTATTGACCCCGTTTTACACAGTGTTTTTATTCAGTTCTGGGTAGAATCAGAGATATTTTAATTTTAGACTAAGCAAACAGACACATTTTTTTACTTGATACTTAATCATACATCGAATAAGTTACTCTGTAAACATACTCACATTCATTTTATAACTGTGTTTGGGTCGATCTGGATCATATGAACTTTTTCGCTGCAAAGCAATAAAACAATAATTATTATACAATACACTTGCTCGAAAAATGCATTTATGAAGCCTGAATACATTGTTCGAAAGTTACAATTTAACCACCATACAATGGTACGTACGGTAAAGTAGGTACTCACACCAAAGTACACACTTTACCGTAAGCTTCGTTGTATAGCGCCGTGCGAAACCTTTAAGGCGGGGTTGCAGTACTTTTAAAGATTTTTGAACGTCTGAAAATCTAATTAATTATGAGTTTTTTAATAAATAAAAATCTTTACATAAAAATTGAACATACCCTCAAGTAAATCGTAAAGATAGAAACGCGATTTAGAATGATTGGCTCGATACTTTTTTTTATCAAACATGACACTAAATTACAATTTTAAACGTGTGATGCTAAGAGATTTCATGACGAATATATATAAAAGTTATATCAATAGATAGAGCTTTTTATTTTGAAGTAAATGGTGAAACCATGTTGTGTAATTTCTTTATCAGTTTTCGCCAGGAAGAAAAAACAATCAAAATTTAGGCATTATTTCGCTCGCCGGACAGTCGCTGTTGTTCGTCAAAGCACACAGTACTGCAACCTCGCCTTAACCTCCTGGATTCCAGACAAAAAATGATTTGATATTATTTAAAAATTAGGTTTCCTGATATATCAGGGGTCTGTACCAACATATCTAAAAATATGCAAAAAAAAAAGACATTTCGTGCAGTGTTGCTGGTTTACCAAGGTTACAAAACTACCATAAAACGATTTTTTCCGAAAATATATTACAGGCAAATTTCGAACAATTTTTTATTTTTTTATGTAATATAGGTATGACGCTGGCATCCAGGAGGTTAAGGCTTTTTTTTTTAATTTCCATAAACAATATATAAGAATTCCACCGAGGAGATTCACATTACGAGAGTAAAAATAGTTCAGAAGCTAAGATGTGAAATAAAGCGTAGGATACTTTTCAATGTTTCCTTATATTTTTCAATATTACTCAATTAATCATTAAAAAATATAAAAGGCGGGAGAATCGCGAATACCAACGATTAAAAATGAACGCCACATAAAACTAAAGTTTTCATTTTAAGGTGGAAGCGTACGTCACACAACTCGATTGAATGACTTTTTCACGAAATAACATTCAATCGAGTTCTATGAACTTAGAGGATTATATTGATGGCGCGCGCACGCCCGCCTCCGCCTGCAGTAGTGTACTCACAGGATGGGCTCGTGCGTGAGCAGCGCGCGCAGCACCTGGCAGCCGTTGAATAGTTATTATCCTTTAGACAAATGCTCTTTACGATCGCGAACCGTATTTTGTTCAACATACAGCTTCACACAGACCGGCAAATTGCAAAAAAACATAAAAATGTTTGAATTTCGCGGGCTACCCTGGAGCTTCCACCTTAAGTACTTTAAATTCAACTAAATCAAAAATTGAATATCATCAAAATAATGATAATAAGCTGAATAATTGAACCTCCTCTGAAGCACTCTTCAGACAAATGAGACGAAGATGTAGTTCTAATTTTAAATTTGCTAATTCGAGCCTGTTTGTTGATATTGTAAATATTGTTGCGACTTTTCGACTGATATCTAAAACCAAAAAGTTTGTCTCATTTCTCTCGCAAATGTATTGTAAAACATTGTATGATACACGTGCGGATATTGGTATTTACAAACTCGTGACTATGGTAAGCTCTCGACTTCGTCTGGGGCTTATATTCGTCTACACTATAGCAAAAACCAACTTACCGCACTAGTATCATAAATAACAGTTATTTATGATATAAGTGCGGTAAGTTGGTTAAACAATAACAACAATTGAATATAGTTACTATTATCACCTGTTGAAGGTAAAAGGAAAGTTCGTAGTAAAATACCTAGTATAATAACAGGCCCGAGTCGTGAGCACACTTCCCATTGCCTCGACAGTCAATGCTCATCGATTATTGGGTTTGCAAGTTTCGTGCGCCCACCATACATTGGCGAGTTCACCCCGCTGCATTCATCTGTACTCATGAATCGTGCCGGTTAGTATAGCTATAATAACGCTTTGCTTCGCTTTATAATAATGTAGATATGTTGTAAAGCAGTAGTAGTTGTGATAGATCAGGTTCTCTGTTTCAATATAGTATAGCAATGTAATAGTTTGGCTTGAAATATTAAACTTACCAAAACGTAAACATTAACGTCAGGCTCTTCCGCACTTACAAAGCTCCTTCGCTGTAAAAAGTGTTTATTTTTTATTTCATTGATATAATGAAATAAAAACTAGAACGCTAGTAAGTAAATAATTTAGTGACCGCAAGGAGTTATGGAAAGGCAAGGAGCTTCACGGGCGCTTCTATCGGGCTCTTCATGAGTCCGATGTAGATTTTTCAGCGTCCGTAGCCTGGCTAAGTTCCAGTGATCTTAACGAATAACTACCGGAGGCATATTATGAAAGATGGGACGGTGGACGTGTGTTGGGCATGCCACCGTCTGGGAGAGTACATCGGACATTATCTCTGGATGTTCTCGTTTCTCGGCTAACGGCGAGTACTTGCACAGACATAACCAAGTGGCCAGGATCATCCGTCAGGAACTAGATTTGAAATAAAAACTTGTGGACTCTGAGGTACCATATTATTACAAGTATGTGCCCGACCAGTTCTCGAAAATGACCAAGTCACGTTGTACTGGGATTGGTCTATCACGTGGTCTATCATCACTGACAAGACTATTGTCGCCAATAAGCCTGACATAGTGGTGATAGACCGATTTCCCAACCCACATGACGAGAATCTCGTGAAAGCTGAGAAAGCCAACCAAATTAAGTATCTCGACTTAGCACACGAAGTTGTCGACAGATGAAATGTAGACTCGGCTGTCACTTACTCCCAGTTCTTACTGGCCATTAATTCACTACATAATTATTTTGAGGTATGCAATCTTCATGAGATTGATGATTGAGACTAGACTGACCTAATCATCACTTTCCATCAGGTGAGATTTGGGCCAAGAGTTTCCCCGTTATGTATAAAAAAAAACATCGTATTTAATATATTGGGCCTTTGGTCTCAATATGGAAAAAATGGTATTGCCATATAGTATTGTATCAGTCAGTGTTTATTTCTCCAAAAACCTGTTTTCTGCGCACGATTTGCATATTTGATTTATTGGCCTTTGATTTTATATTATTTTGAGTTTATATTAATCAAACAACTGAATGAAAGAATTTTGAAGGATATTTTATCTTTTACACTTACATCTGAACTATCCCTGATATCTTTCAAAATCGACTGAATATTGTAAATGTTTGTATTCTGTAAAAAATACAATCAACTAAAAATCAGCAACTTTATTTTGGTCATTCTTGGTTGGAAAAAGCCAAATAAAAAAAAACCAAACGAATTTATTGATGTGTTTCAACAACAAATCATTCAATGATATTGTAGAGAATGGCGTGCTGACCACGCGCACGGTCAGTAAAAAAATGTTGACGGCATAGTTGGCGCAGTGGTTGAGCGATTGTTTGCTGTCTACGTGTCGCGGGTTCGATTCCCGCACGCATTTGTATATGTGAGTTTATAGGTTTGTAAACGTACCTACGATACAGTAGATTTTACAAGTGCGGCGGAAAATTAAAAAAAAAAAATGACAGCTGACTCAAAGGTGATGCTTAAAAATCATAACCCTCCTTCTTTCGCAGTCGGGCAAAAAATCATAAATATAGTGTAGTATCATGACAACCATTTGTCAGGTTACAGAAAGTTGATCAGTAATTTTCCTGTCATTGGCATTAAACAGCAATTGGTATGATCATTATATTTCATGACTAGCTCTTGCCCGCGACTTTGCACTCATATAGGTATCCCGTTGTTCTCGTTCCCGTTAGAATTTCAAGAAATCCTTTCTTAGTGATCTCCTACATGCCAAATTTCATCTTCCTACGACCAGTATTTTCGGCTGTGCGTTGTCTCTCAGTCACTCAGTTACGGAAGAATTTTATGTATTACGATAATCCCACAATCGCTGGCCAAAGGCATGCATGCGGCCGTAGTTACAGCAGTTTCTGACTAAAAATGATCAGAGGGCCTAGCACGAATATTTTTGACGTATAGTAACGTGACGTAAAATTTTACCATAGCTACAATACTCGTTTATCACATAATATTTATTTGAATTAGAAGCTATATTCATATTTTTAAATTATATAAATTGTGTATGTCCCATAAAATTAAACTAAAATACTATGGGGTTGTAGTTTTTCCGACTCAAAATTCACAACGTTAACGTTACTATACGTCAAAATATTCTTGCTAGCCCCTCAGAAACATTTATTTTTTCGTTCCTACGTACGTAACGAGGTAGGTAACAAATCCTTTCGATAACTTACAAAGATTGTAGGAACTTTGTTTTTACTCGGTGCTCTCCTATATGTCTGTAAAACAACGTCAGTGTTACCCGTAGATAAGATAAAACCTTCAAAAAATATTTTCCTATTAAAATATTTTTCCATCGAAAGGATTCAACAGGCAATTCTTCTGAACTTTGCAGAAGTCCGTTTGTTAATTTGTATGGCAAAGACCCCATCTCCCTATTCCTAGCACTTCCTTCATTCGGTGTATTGATGAATTGATTAATCGAATTAATCATTGTGTCTCCTGTACTGAAGAAGGACTAGACCCCACGGCACAGGGAATCCCAGTGTAGGGTTTTATAATTACTTTGAGATCTGTATTTTTGGCATATTGCTAATGTGCTGACGAATGCGTGCAGCCGACTTTGCGGTGAATATGTAATGATAATTCCGAAGACGTTGATTGTAAACGTTCAACGCAATTCGTCGGATGCTATTTTTGACCTACAAGTAGCCTTACAAGCTCCATAACTTGGACAAAGACCCTTCTGAACAAGTGACCATAACAAAATCAAAATCAAAAGTTATTTATTCAAATTAGGCTGAGTGCCAGCACTTTTTGAACGTCAACGTTAACAAGAAGACAGTCTCTCAAAACACCCTCCCGTCACCTCTTCCTAGTGTTTTAGCTGGGAAGAAGAAGTAGCCAACAAACTCTCCAGCACCACATCTGTCTGTTGTATTAGAAGAACTTGCATTTATACATTAATATGCAAAGTATTATTACAAAGAAAATTAAAAAACATGGGTAACACATACAACCAAAAAACTAAAATCATTCCACACTTGTAAGCTAACACACTCAACCTCTGACGAAGCCATCAGCTATTACAAAGAGTTGCAGATGTGTCGACGTATTGAAACTGCTTTGGCGGGCTTGTATAAAGAGAAGGTGATCCGCGGTTTTTGTCACTTAAACGCAGGTCAAGAAAAAAAAATCTAATAATACTTGGGCTGTTAACATTAAGTTGTTCACCGAATGCGGCGACTGTATTCGTTTAAGTTGTTGGTTTACCGTATTCGGCGACAGCGTCCAGCCGAACAATGGCGCGTTTCAACAAATCAGCCGTGTCAACAATCACCGAAAACGCTCAGTGGTCGAATACGGCTAACCGGAAAAGCGGTTCACACTAGTCGGTGATCGAATAAGTCAAAACGACCTAATGTAAATGAGCCATAATTTCTGCAGCCGCAACAATTTTTGATACGTTTTCGAAAGAGCGATGAGGAAGGTTCGTGTATAATAATATAATTTGCACTCGCAGGAAAGCGGATCGCTGATGAAGAAAAAGGAATAAAATGACTCACCACAAGTAAGTTCAATCTTTACTGCCAACTTACCTTAGCATGGCCCTCTATTATACACTGCAATAAGGTAAGTTTTATTATTTATTCATGTTTAATAACTTATAATAACCTAAGTAAATTATTTCTTAATGTTTAATAACTTATCAGAACCTTATTAAATTATTTATTAAAGTTATTAATGTTTTTTGCTTGACTTCTACGTAGTGCTCACTTGCATAGAAATCAGTAGGATACTTTTGATTTTGCCCTCTGTTGAAACTAAGTCTCTAGTTTTGACTGATCTAGACTGGGATTCTTGCCACATCGATGGCTCTTTGTTACTAGGTAGGTATTTGAGACGAAAAAAATATTTGGTCTGGAGCGAGATTCGCGCACGAAGGGTTCCGAAAAAACAAGTTTCTTGTTTGGGAGACCCCTTTAATAGGCTAGATTCCATCATCCACAAATTGCAAAACTATTTAGTCCGTCAGTTAGAGTATTGAAAAATAATGAACACGTATTTTTTGTTTTTGTAAATCAATGAATATTGACAAAGATAAAACGCATCAAAACTCGGGAGTGGGGTCTCGTGACGTCACGACTCACTAAAAATTATGCGAAGGTGTGACGTATTGAGAATTTTAAAAGCGTCGTAACTTCGTCAATTTTGGTTCCCGTAACAAAAGAAAAAACACGGGTCAAATATTTTTTGATAATCTAACTGACAGACTAATTAGATTTTTTCAGGACACAAGACCAATGAATTCTTTTTTGCTGTTAAAGCTACAATTGAAAAGTACAATCTGAGGAAATTTCAACTGTATATCTATTATGGTTCTTTAGATTAAGCCCGCTGATAGACAGACAGCGGAAGCATAGTTAAAAAGAAACAGCCCGAGTAGTTTCCAACAAGAACAACTATGGCTAAATATATTAAAAAATTCTTACAAATAAAGTTAAAAGAAGAATGATTTTTACGGATTCCATTTCATTGTCCGATCAATTCCCGTGTTTGTTACAGTAACTGGTAAAAAATAACTGCTTTAGCTGATTCAATAACATTAAAATGATTGCCGTGAAATTGAATCGCGAGGTACGTAGATTATATAAATTTCGTCATCATAATTAATTGTTTCCAATGACCCGTTTTGAGTAGAGGTGAAATAAGCTGAAAAGTGAGTAACTCTTAAACAGTACGGGGATCTAAAGAAAACGATCTATGTGCAATCATATTAATTTTTAGGGTTAAACAACCCTAAAAAGTGGAACTGTCAGTCTGTCTGTCATAGCCAGTTTTTCCAGATCTACTGGACTAATTCTCTTGACATTTGGAATACATATATGGACTTCTGCGACCCAAACACGGACGCGTTACGTAAATAAATATTTTTTGGTATGGGGGTCACTTTTGGGGGTCAGACTAGGAAATTTTAGAAAAAGTTTTTCATACTGTATTTATTCATCAAATAAAAGGGTGAAAGTGTTGATTATAATTTTTCATAATCTATACTTCTATACTAATATTAAGAGGTACCTAACATTTGTTTGTAAGTTTGTAAGTTTGTATGAGGGGGTAATCTCAGGAACTACTGGTCCGTTTTGAAAAAATCTTTCAGTATTAGATAGCCCATGTATCGAGGAAGGATATAAGCTACATATCATCACGCTAAGACTAAAAGGAGACGAGCACTAATGGAAAATGTGACGCAGACGAAGTTGCGTGGGTCAGCTAGTTTTAAAATAAATGGTTTACAAGTTATTCCAGAAATTAGGCCAAAAATAACCATTTCCCCCCTTATCTACGTAACTGCTGAACCTAAAATAAAAAAAAATGCAGATAATATTTATATATCTAAACATTACAGGAAAACCTTTAAGAAGCCTGTAGCGTTAAAATAGCATGTTAAAAATATTAAATTGGTTCGAAACACTTTGCATGCGAGTCCGACTCGAACTTGGCCAGTTTTTTTGATAAAACGATTTTGAATTTTCAGCTTTTAAGGGCAATGCTGGTTGTTTCGTGAAGAATAATGCTTAAAGATGGACTCCAAATCAGAATTTTTACTGAAAAACCTTAACATAATCATTCCTTTTGGGTAAAAATCAACCAACCAAGTCAAGCAATAGTGGTACCTAGCTGGTAGTGCATAGATGTGATCGCTTTCTGATATACCAATTTATGTACTGTATGACCAAATAATGACCTTACGTCTGTTGCTGTTAGCTGGGGCGTAGGCCTCCCTCAAACATCTCTACCAGGATTCGTTTAATGCTACCCACGAGATTTACAAGTTCTTTAGCCTCCTCGCGCAAACCCTTTTACCCATTCTGCGTCTATTAAATCATTCTGATGTAGTCTGGTTCCGCTTGATATAATTGAGCCTATATTTATGTTGAATTTCGACACTGTTGCGGCGTTGTGGAGTAATTATATATTTTTAAAACGTTTCTTTCCTTATGAGCAATTCTTTACGAGGAAGTTATGATTTAGTGGGAATTGTACCATTAATAATGATTTTTCGTAATACAGTATCAGCTGATCAGAATTGGTAATGGGCTACAATAAAATTGTATTTTAGAGCATAGACAATGACTTCCCTTGCAACATGTGCAGAAACAGTTTTTTTTTTTAATTTATGGCTACTTTATTTATGACATCTTAATGTTCTTCTTTTTCTTCTTCTACTCAGTAAGGTCTTACGACCATACATGACACACTTTAATGTTACAACCTATAAATTTAGTAAAGGTTTTTTTTATGCGCTGAAAGAAGAAAATCGTATTGTGTGGATTTTTATTTAAAAAAACTTTTAGCATGTATAGTCACATAAAGCATCAAGCTACAACAATCTGTAAAATTTCTTTGTTAGATTTTCAACTTTATTCCTGAAGGTATTGGGTTCAAATTTGATTGGGATATTTTGACATTTTCGGATATCCTGATGTGCTGCCGACTGTACCAAATTTTAGCGAATTTGAGGATTAGTATTATATTCACGTATTAGTTACGTTGCTTCCAATAGCTCTTCTTCTTCCTGATCGTACTTTGCTTCGGATTTGATTTCATCATGAAACCTTTTGGCCAAAGCGTCAATAGCTTGCTTTAATTTAATGTAATCTTCGTGTAACTCAGCGTCGGCCGACTGAATCTCAGTCATTATATCTTCAGCAAGTCTAATAATTCCTCGGTCGTGATCTATTTTCCAGTGGGTTAGTATTTCTTTGATGGATTTTAGGAAAGTGTTGAAATAATTATCGAGCAATTGATCCGTTCTCAATAGCTGTAATTAAAGTAATAAATAAATTAATTGAATATTATTTGTTAATGACTTGTTGACATACACGAAGCAAAATAAGCTTGTATTTTAGTTGGTTGTAGTCTGCACTTCCTCTCTATCTTTGTGCAATAAAGATTTTGAAAATTACATAATTCTCGAAATATTTGAAGAATGGGTCTTACTACCACCAAACTATAATATAATTAGTTAATTAGAATATGTCTTACAGTTAAAGCAAAAATAACAATAATTACTACGGTATTCATTTCATTGTTCAATCAATTTTCGTGTTTGTTACTGTAGCTGTTTTATAAGAAACTGTTATTGAAGTTGTCAATTAACTCAGGACAACTTCAATAACATTATAATTATTGCCGTGAAATTAACTCACAATGTAATTAATATGGTTGCCATTAATAAAACGTGTCTTGATAAAATATGTATTATTCAAAATTCTTATCGTTCCATACCTTAGTAAGTACACAATTCACGGGTAGTTGGGCAACTACCCGTGAATTGTGATTGACGTGACTTTACAAATAAACCACATGCCATAGCAACACAACAAAATTGCCAAAAATGGAAGGGTATAGTCAGAAAATGTAGTGAAGCATATCTGTGTGTAGAAGTCTGAAAGATAAGGAAGAACCTGCATAGTCATCAACCGAAGGTCGACGATCTATCTTGAAAAAGAATTCTTCACCTAATACCAAACGAGGAAACGAAGAAAAACAAAAAAGAAAGAATCACCACTTTGCATTTCTTCCCTCTCTCAACATTTTCACCATCGTCATTACGGCAAAGGTTTTATTTTATTGCCCGATTTAAACAAAAAGTTGGTGCCCTTTGCAGGCCTATATAACAATTTTGAGGTAATATTATCAATTTTTTTCGACAACACATCAATTGAATTCTTTATCTCTCTTTCCATTCTACTAAGACGAAAGTTTTGATCAGCTCTCCATGTGGTTAGTGTTTCTGTGATAGATTTCAGGAAAGTGTTGATCTGGCTTTGATTAATTTGCAGCTGCTGTTGCTGAAGAAAAAGAGCAAAATCTGAATTATTGTATCATATTGTGTGAAACTAAGAATAAATGTTTTGGGTAGAAAAAATAAAAATGAAGTTTAAAGCGGGATTTAGAAGCGTTTACGCCGTATAGCGTTTCAAAGAAATTCCTAAGTCGCTATTTTTATATCGAGGAACCGATTTGAATGAAACTGGCTACGCAGGAAACAAACTGGATAAGCAGAATACACAGGTCTAAAAGGAGGTGAACCAATTATCATAAACCTTAAGGACGTGGGCACGAAGTGCGGGCACGTAGAGGCGGGGGCGGGCGGTGGTGGCGTTTGCGGCACGGGCAGCGACGCGTTCAAATGAATAGATTTATATGGAACTGGCCACGAAGGCAGTGGAACGGGGAGCAGCGCGGCGGTGGCGTACGAGCGGTGTGTGTCATTTGAGTGGTGTCCGGGCGTCTGCAGTGACGTAGTGTTGTGTATTATATCTTTTGATTTTTATCGACCAACGTTTCTAAATGTGTTGCAGAATTAGTATCAAATAACGTTTTCATCGCTGCTTGCACAACACAACATTACGCCGCTCTAGCACCGCGCGATTTGCCCGCTGGCTTCGTGACCGGGTCTGAGCTACCACGCGCTGCCCGCGAAGCTGCCCGCTTCGCCACCGCCACCGCTCCTTGAACGCTGACATCGTACCCGTGGCCTAATAAACTTTTTCCTTTTATGGGAATCAAAACCAAAATTTGAAACTAGTATTATTAATAACTTACGGGTGGATAAACACGTCCTGTTTGTTCTTCTGCGCTAGAGGTACAAAACGAAAATAAATTTAAATAATATTAATGAGATGATTTTAAACTAATAACCCTGTCCTATTCCAACTAAACTGATAACATGAAAGAAAGAAAGAAGTAAAATACGTTTATTCCGCCAGAAATTACGCACAATAACAGGATTAAAAGAAAACGACTTACTAAGTAAATAAAACCTGTTACATTTTATTCGACACTTTGTCAGAACACAGTTCAATGTCTATGGTGTGACGTCCGGCATTGACAAACAAGAATACTAGAAGAATACTAGGTACATCTTCGGCCTAATCATCACTTTCCATCAGGTGAGATTTGGGCCAAGAGTTTACCCGTTTTGTATAGAAAAAGAAGTGAAAAATTTAGGTTACAAAATTAAATATGTGTAAAAATCACGCCTGTGAAATTGTTCGGGTGATATTAGAAACATAGATGACATACCCGTTAAAGAAGGAATAGGATACTTTTCACAAAACTTCATTACACTGCGATAATTTTAGAGATTAAAGCTATAGTAAATATGGATCCAATTTACCGATCCCTACTTGAACTTACAGTTTAGAGTCTTCATTCATCCGCATCGCTTTCATTGCTTGCTCAATCTTATAGTAGTCTCTTATCGTACGTTTGAATGGTTTGTCCTGCGAAAAGTCTGGTTTTAGTTTCAGATTTTTACGTTATAATTTTGAACAATTTTCATCTTCTTCCTGCCTTGATTCAATGTATTTTGGGGTCGAGGTTTTCAGTTTTATACACAGTGGAACAAAGGGATATGATAGCTAAATAGAAACATTTCAGAAACCAACAAAGAGCTATTTTATTTTTTATTTTTTTATTATTTTTTATATCGTCGGCGCCAGATAAACGTGCAATAAAGTTCATTGATTTTTTCCTTATATTCTTTCGTAGATACTTTCTCGAACAATAAATTATAAACCGTTTTTGTTACTAGAAAACGTAAACGGTCACGATAGAAATGGATTCGGGATAGTTTTTGTCATTATTTCTATTTTCATTTTAGAAATTCAATAAATTTATGTGGATCAATGACCGTTATTGCACAGGTATCAGATATCTACCATAGCTGCAATCAATGTTACTTACATATGACATATTACTGACGGGATAATCTGCAATCTCTTTAACAACTGCCTGTTATGAAAATAAAAAGGAAAAAATTATGAGTAGCTATTTTATGTAAGGTATATTGTGACTGCATCATTTAAGATATGTGACTGACAGTGACATCTCTTGGCTCCTTGTGAAACCAACGATTTGTCAATGATGATAATCACGGCTACCAAGAGATGTCGCTGTCAGTCACATATCTTAAATGATGCAACGTCACAATACAGATAATTTATTTTGATACAATTTAATTAAACTCACGGACTCATCGTTATATTTTTCGGGACTGGATTGTCTTCTAACCTGCAAAATAATAGGTGTCAACATGAACAAAATACTAACTGAAACAAAATCTGCAACGTTTGTCAGTGATCAAATTGCTTTTAGTTTGTTTTGGAGATTATAAAAATTGTAAATAATAAACCTCATGAAAGCTGAGAAATAGAAACAATTCAAGTATCTCGACTTAGCACACGAGGTTGTCGACGTGTGGAATGTGGACTCAGCTTTCATTGTGCCGATAGTCGTTACAGCCAATAGCCTGATGGCCAAAAGCTTCGATGACAACCATCTGTCGAAGCTGGCGTTACGTGGTTGGATAAAGGGCCTGATACAGAAAGGCATTTTATATTTTAAATGTATTTGTAATGTGTTATTTTAAAAGATATATTTAAAATTTTAATATAAATGTATCTGAAAGTAAATAAATGAAATAATAAGATAATAATGAATCTCTATATTTTCAGGCTACCTAAAAATTACATAGTGTGATTCTGTATAATGTGCATATACGAAAATGAGGGAAACTTTACCTAATTTTACCGACGGAAAACATAATAAAAAATATCTCATATTTTTTATCGATTTTTAAAAAGTTTATAGTACCTGTGATTTGGAATTGGAATCGAATGGGCCCTTTAATATTTAGAAAGAAAAAAAGACAATTTAATAGTCAAAATTCACAATAGGGAGGTTGAATTTAACGAAAATTAACTTTGAAGCTGTTTCTCCAAATAGACGGTTTCGTAATTCGTCGTAAACTAATCCAGCGCCACTGAAAAGGCGCTCACTCCCCAGTGAACCCATCCCATGAAAAAGAGGGGACACTGGAGGGGCTCCAGTGTGGGGACACTGGAGGGGCTGAAAGATGGGTTCATTTTCCACCACAAAAGGCTGTCTTCATGAAGACCTATTCTCTTCTCTTTAAAATAATTAATTATTAGTGATTCTTCTTAAATTCCTCTTAATTAATGAGGATGTGGAAGAGGAAGAGGAATATTTTATGCCTGATTTTGAGGATGTGGAAGAGGATGAGGAATCGCTGAAAAATGAGGAATTTCCGCATTATGAGGATGAGAAAGAGGAATCTTCATCAACCCTATTCCTTATGTAGCATTACATCTTAAATATATTATTGTACACCTACCACAGTGTAGTCTTTTTAACCCAAAGGTTGACTGGTAGAGAATGCCTTGTTGCATTAAGTCCGCCCGTGTACCACTATTGTGCAAAAAGTCTAAATAAATAAATAAATTATTGTAGGAGTATTGTGTAGTGTTATTGTATTGTTTTGTTTTGTATATTATTATGCTGTTCTATTTCATTTATTAATTGTGTTGTGTTGTTTAGTGATTTTTTTTGTAACTTTTTTTGGTGTGCAATAAAGTATAAGTCTGTACTATCTATTTATAAAAAAAAACATATCGTTTAAAAGAAGTTCAATGCCTTACCAAAAATCGAAAGAGCTGTTCTCCCAAAGTGTTTTCATTGCAGTCGACTATGTTCTGCAACTAAAGATTTTGGCTGAACCATTGTTTAAAAAAAGCAAACGTAGTGGGCAAGGCACATTGCTCGCCGAATAGAAGGTCGATGGTACCGAAAAGTTCTGGAGTGGCGACCACGTACCGGAAGATACAGCTTTGGAAGACCTCCCACAAGGTGGACCGATGACCTAGTGAGGGTCACGGGTAGCCGATGGAGGTGAGACGCACAGGGCCGGTTGTTGTGGCAACAAGTTCTAGAGTGGCGACCGCGTACCGGAAGATACAGCTTTGGAAGGCCTTCAACAAGGAGAACCGATGACCTAGTGAGGGTCACGAGTAGCCGATGGAGGTGAGACGCACAGGGCCGGTTGTTGTGGCGACAAGTTCTGGAGTGGCGACCGCGTACCGAAAGATACAGCGTTGGAAGACCTCCCACAAGGTGAACCGATGACCTAGTGAGGGTCACGGGTAGCCGATGGAGGTGAGACGCACAGGGCCGGTTGTTTTGGCGACAAGTTCTGGAGTGGCGACCGCGTACCGGAAGATACACCGATGACCTAGTGGAGGTCACGTAGCTGATGGATATGAGACGCACAGGATGGTTGCTGTGGCGACACTTGGGTTCCCCCAAGTGTCGCCACAGCAACCATCCTTATGTCCTGTGCCTATGTCCAACAGTGAACGTCTTTCGGCTGGTACGATGATGGAGGTGATGTTTCATAACACACTAGCTGACCCACACAACTTCGTCTGCGTCACATTTTCCATTAATGCTCGGCTCCTTTTAGCCTTAGCGTGATGATATAGCCATCCTCGTTAAATGGGCTATCTATGATTTAAAGAATTTTTCAAATCGGACCAGCAGTTCCTGAGATTTGCGCGTTCAACCAAACAAACAAACGCTTCTGCTTTATAATATTAGTATAGATTTCATTACCAAAATATTTCATAACCAAAATAATTAAAGAGGAGCCCAATTGTTAAAAAAAAAAATACTCACCGTTATAAAAGTAAAAATAACAATAGCCGAGTCCATTACATTATTCGAAGTATTCCCGTTTGTGTTGATAGAAAATAAGTTTCAATAAAATAAAGTAAACCATACGACCGACGACCGATAAATTGATACGAGTACGATAACAGTTCCTTCAATTAGAAACACAGTGATTGCAGGAAACTTGACAATCACAACAAAGAAGTTACATCGTTTCAAATGATCCAATCTTCAAAATTCAAAAATTCAAAAGTCATTTATTCAAATTAGGCTGAGAGCCAGCACTTTTTGAACGTCAAGATCTAAAGTCCAGTCGCGGAGCAGGAAGAATTTCGTACAATGACTTTTTTACCTACTGACAGTGGTCACAAACATTTTTGTATTAAGTGCGGTTTACATGAAAGAAAGTACCAACCACCTAGAAAATATTATTATCATATAAATGATGTATTCAGATTTTATAATATAAGTTATGAAAATCGAGTTACAATTACTAATACGGCAAAAATAAAAATTCAAAAATCAGAATCCGATTCCTCCTGTATCGGAGTTACTGCTTTCCGAAAACGTCTCGCCTATCACATTTATTACAAAAGAATCAACAGTTTTATCTACATTATCATCTAGTTTAACTAATTTCGATTCCTTCTTTTTTTACGTGACATACACTTGCAAACAAGAAGAAACCTTACACTCTCAGGCAAAGGTTTACAATCCCTGTGGACGGCGGCCATTGTATCTGTGCGAGCGAGACTCATTCTATTTACACGGGAGTGACAGAGACTCTCACTCTCACTCTCGGACTTTCTGTGTGGATGTATTTATTATGTTTTGAGAGATATGTTTTGTACTTTAGAACATAAATAGTTGCCAAAGTCGATATTTTTGCTAAAAGTGGCCACTTTTAGCAATAATTGCCGTTTTGGCTATTTAGCCATGAGTTATGTATTAAAAATAGGTGTCAAAAAATAATAGATACATTTCTTCAGTGCACTACAGAGCGGTTTTTTATCTACGTGTCTTAAATTTACCACAATTAATAAAAAACGATTGGCGGCGCTAGTGGACGGAATACACACTCTTAACACACAAAGCCTTAAAACGAGCAGTAATAGTTTTTGTTAGTCAATTTGAATTAAATCAGCACACGGGTAGACCATGTAAGAAAACAATAATATTTATTTGGCACATACATGTAACAACTAGGGTACTTAGAAATTAGAAGAAAATGGGCTGACCTTCGACAGTACGTTTCCGTGATTTAATTTTATAAGGCTAAAAGCAGCTGCAAAACACAGTTTTATGTTATGTTTCTAAATTAAAATAGTTTTTTACGTTATTTATCTAAAACTTTACCTTAAATGTTGTCCTTTTACCTTCTCAGAACAATTCGAAAACAAAAGTTATAATTTAATCTGCAAAAACCCACATCTACAAGACATAGGCAACCAAGACTTAGGGTGCGTTTCCACCAGAGATATGCTAGGATGCGTAGCGAGGGATGAACCAATAGAATCGCATCATTTATCTAACCTCGCTCAATGCTAGCGATTCTATTGGTACATAGCAAACACATCCTTCGCTACTAAACCTCGCACATCTCTTGTGGAAACGCAGCCTTAGTCTGACGGTATTTATGTAAATTGTTCCACGAAGTATAAAGTTGCTTTTTAAGAGGCTGCCCAGATGGCGTATAAACGCACGAACGAACGCGCGTTGAAGTGAACACTGAGAACTAATACAATCTACCCACGTATGCTAAACGCGCTATCACAAATTACTCGTGGGATTCGGCGCGTAGGCGCGTGTGAACATTGTAAGATCGTGCTATGGTTGGCGCCAGATAAACTTGGAATAAAGTACATTGACCTTTCCCTAATATCCTTTCGTATATACCCTAACAATAAATTATGAACAGTTTTTCATTACTAGAAAACGTAAAGGTTCACGATAGTAGTCGATTTAGGACAGCTTTATGTTTTTGATATTAAGAGAGTCAATAAGTGTATGTGGGTCAATGACCGTTATTCCATATTTATCTGACGCCCATTATAGAATATTTAAAACTCGTTAATGATTATTTGTTTAAACTTTTCGCACTTGAGGCAGACTTAATGGCTTAGGCATTCTCTACCAGTCAACCAAGGGCGGTGAAGAGATTAGATGGTAGGTACTCTCTTTTACAAGAACAATGAAAAAAATGACAATAAAAAGATATCACAATGGTAAATAGATTGGGTACACAGTACATAAATAAGATATATACTTATAATACACATACATACGTACGTATGTGTGACGAAAAAAAAAAAATTACAGCCATCATTATTAAGCCAAAAATCCTAATTACGAAGTTGGAAAAAGAACACCCGAAAAGGCATTAAAAACCTCTTTTGCCCGACTCTTTTCTAAGCCCAGATAATTTTAAGGTGGCGCGCGGGCTCGGCCTGCTAATGACGTCGGCTGATGTGTAGCTGCTATGGGGTGGTGCAAGTTACAAGTATGAGCGTGTGCTTGATTAGGTCTACTAGCTGTGCCCGTAACTCCAGCTGTTTGTTACCTTATCATATATTTTTAGTAGTTTATTATAAACTAGCTTTTGCCGTGACTTCGGAAGCGCATATCTCGTTTTTTCCGTTCCCGTAGGAGTTTCGGGAAATCTTCTCTTAGGCTCCCCTCTATCTGCCAGAGTTGCGGGACTATTCGAAAGAGATACCGCGGCTCCGGAACAAAAAGGGTAATGAAGGAACATGGATGGGTTTTTAGTCAGTAAAAGTCTGACACTCCCTCCCGCTCCGCCCAGCGCGGGAGAAGTCATCTGATGATTTGCCATCCCAAAAAAAAAGCTCCTCTCTAGGGAACCTCTACGTGCCAAATTTCAACTTTCTAAGACCAATAATTTTGGCTGTGCGGTGTTTGTTGGTCACTCAATCGATCAGTAGTGGAAAAATTTTATATATTGGGATTGGTTAGGATAAGGATAAGTTAGTAAAAACATGTTTATTAAACGCACTCAGAAATTCACAATAAAGGAACAAATACATACAGAATTTAGGAGTTCAGTTAAGGGTGTGTATTCCGTCCACTAGCGCCGCCAATCGTTTTTTATTAATTGTGGTAAATTTAAGACACGTAGATAAAAAACCGCTCTGTAGTGTTCTGAAGAAATGTATCTAGTATTTTTTGAGAGCTATTTTTAATACATAACTCAAGGTTAAATAGTCAAAACGGCAATTATTGCTAAAAGTGGCCACTTTTAGCAAAAATATCGACTTTGGCAACTATTTATGTTCTAAAGTACAAAACATAGCTCTCAAAAAATAATAAATACTATTTCTTTAAAACACTACAGAGCGTTTTTTTATCTACGTGTCTTAAATTGAACACAATTAATAATTAAAAAACAATTGGCAGCGCTAGTGGACGGAATACACACCCTTAAAATCACCACCAATTTGTTCGTTATAGGTTACTGTTACCGAGTGGTAGTCAATAAAATAATAATAACGTAGTTTAAGTGAAGGAAGTAGTAGTAGTAAGAATTTATTTATATTTACTAAATTACTTTTGCAGCATTAAATCAAAATACTGCTGTTCTTTGTTGGTCTGCCACTTACTTTGAAAATTCTCTGTCTGTCACTTTGTATTTGAAACCTATTTCATATTCTGTTGCGTCAAAAGCAGACAGTAGTGGTACCTGTCAGTTAGTTATCTGCATGAAGTAACCTTCAGCATGCAACCTTGAGCGTAGCAAAGCTATGGTTAAAACATAAAATCTGACACCAGTTTTGTCAAACAGTACCGTGTAACCACTCCACGTATATTATATACTAGCTTCTGCCAGCGGCTTCGCCCGCGTGATCCCTAGGGAACATATTCCCGGGATGAAAAGTAGCTTATGTGCTATTCCAGACTATAATCTATCTTTGTTCTAAATTTCATTAAGATCCGTTAAGCCGTTCTGGCGTGATTGAGTAACAAACAATCAAACTTTCACATTTATAATATTACTCGTTTGGTGTAAAGCGAAATTATAACCATCTTCCCCTCGACATTATAATTATTAAAGGATATTCCAAACTGTCGTAAGCCGTTTTACGAAGCTACTCGCTAGCCTCTAGGCGCCAAGCTAGCCGCCTGCCTGTGCGTTCGCGACCTTATACAAAAATAATCCTTATAGCATGATTCAGTATTCACGCGCGATGGCTTATTATTAGCGTATTTCATGTATTACTTTGGTGTTTCTATACCGATTTCTATGATTCTTTTTTATGGAATAGTTAATAATGTTAACTTTTTTAATTAGGAATGACTGAGAGTGTTATAAACGTAAGAGTAGACAAATATAATCAGAAAACTTCGAACTGCTAAGCTATCGGGAGTTACACGTGTTATTGTGCGTCAATCATAAAAGATAGACATATGCTGTCGTGGGATACTTTTTATATAATTTTAAGGAGAACATTTCCGTCATACATGATTTCTGTGTAGCTTTCAGCATTAAGGTTGCGCGACGGAAGCTTAAAAAATGGAGTAACTTCTCCCGTTTTCCCAACATTTCCCTTCACTGCTCTGCTTCTATTGATTGTAGCGTGATGAAAAGTATTCTATAACCTGCTCAGGAGTATAAATAATAATTGTACCAAGTTTCGTTTAAATCCGTCGAGTAGTTTTTGTTTCTATAACGGTTATACAGACAGACAGACAGACAAAAATTGTACTGATTGCATTTTTGGCATCAGTATCGATCCCTAATCACCCCCTGATAGTTATTTTGGAAATATATTTCATGTACAGAATTGACCTCTCTACAGATTTATTATAAGTATAGAAGATAGATAGATAATGGTATTTAGCTGAATAAGCCGTTCGATTCTGTCGACATCTCACCATGATCACTAAGGTGGAGTGAACGACAAGTGAGCTGTAATGCCATATTGTTCGTATGGTTTGACAGCTCACTTGTCGTTCACTTCACCTAAGTGTTCACTTCGACATGTTTACAGAATCGCACTCCTGGTTTGACTGGAAGCCGAGCCCAATATAGTTGCAAAATGGCGGAGCAGGTGATGGAATAATTTGGTGGGAGGTAAACACTTTTAAAGTGTCTAGGATTATGCCCCGGTATCTCAAATATACTTAGAGATAGTACTATTGTGGAGATAACAATATCGCTTTACACTTGCAACTTAGGACGTTAGTCTGTCGTGAAGTTATGAAACTAAACATGGTTTCGTCCATTTTGATATTTTTAAAATTATGTAATTATTTTTTAAATAAAACTTTACTGTTTTCTTCTTGTGGATGAATGTAGTTCGCTTCAGATCGTTGGTAGATCTGGGGTTGGAATGGTACTTTATCTTGAGGGTTTTGAGATCCAGTGTAAGTATAACTCATAGGTAAAAGAGCTCCATCGTTGAGAAACACATTAATTAAGTATTAGAAAGTTAAAAATACGCCTTAAAACATTTTTCAAATAAAAATGTAGCATAAAATATGTATTCTAAAATGTATGCTCCTCAAGAATTTTTCCAACCGGGGTCAGCTTTTGATGCCCTTTTGCAAAAGAGTATAATTGAGTCACTCCCACAGAAATACTAATAATTTGATCAGACTTCTTTGATGGTGCTACAATTTCGTTCCATTTTATCAAACTATTAGCCTTATTGTTCAAACTTTCCACATCTACGTATCATCATAGCTCTATGTAGTTATTGCATCGTGTTGTTCTCGACGCAACCAAAGCCAGGAAGTTTGACACGAGCCGTGTGGGTGTCAAAACCATTCAGTGTTGCCATAAAGTAGCGAACGTGAAACCTATACCTTTCACGTCGAGCAAGAAATAGAAAGCTATCTAAAGTCGCTAGTTCGTTTTAGGCTGCGTTTCCACCAGAGATGTGCGAGGATGCGGAGCGAGAGATGTGTTTTTAGTAACCAATAGAATTGCTTCCGCTGAGCGAGGCTAGGTATTAAAGCGATTCTATTGGTTATTATTAACAAACGCATTCCTCGCGTCCTCAGACATCTTTGGTGGTAACGCAGCCTAAAGTACATAGCTTTAACTCAATATTAAGCAGTTTTCTGTTTGTAAACAAAATTTATTAGAAAGTATCTTATATATATAAAAGAAAGTCGTGTTAGTTACACTATTTATAACTCAAGAACGGCTGAACCGATTTGGCTGAAAATTGGTGGGGAGGTAGCTTAGAACCAGGAGACGGACATAAGATAGTAACTATCCTATGTCCGGATTCTGATAATAAATGTTATTATCCAGGAGTCCCACGGGAACGGGAACTATGTGGGTAAAACGAGAGCGAAGCCGCGGGGACAGCTAGTTGTCTAATAACATATTATTGAGTAACTTTTGCCCAACACTTCACACGCGCATTCCATTTTTCCCGCTTCCGTAGGCGTTTCAGGAAATCTTCTTTTAGAGCCTATAGAGTGTAATTGATATCGTTTGAGTAGAGATTTCAATTCCCGCCCCGAAAAAATATTTGTATGGCCTACAGACAGTTGTTCCGGGTCTGGCTTTTTATTGTGTATTTCTGTTTGTGTATTTGTATTTATATGTTTGTAAACGCACCCACTATACAGGAGAAATTCCTAGTGTGGGGCAACGTTTTTATGAAAATAAAAATATAATATATGAAATAAGTTAAATCTACACTAATATTATAAAGAGGAAAGATTTGTTTGTTTGTTTGTTTGAATTGATTAGGCTCCGAAACTACTGGACCGATTTGAAAAATTCTAGGTTATCATCACGCTAAGACAAATAGGAGCGGAGCAATAGTTGAAAATGTGACGCAGACGAAGTTGCGCGGGTCAGCTAGTAAATGAATAAAGAAAAATAATAATAAAAAAAAGATTTGGACAGAGTTTTCAAGTTCAATTTTATTTCTAATTCTTTAATAATGTACTCAGGGTAGTTGGCTATTATTGAGTTAGTTCCTTCAAATAGGATGTCAAAGAGCTAAAGTGCTACGATTTTAAACCCAGTTAGTTGTGGGCCAAATTGGATTTTTCTCGAGTAAAAGAACTTCTCAATTATTTCAATCACAATGTTTATTTAAAAAATATTCATCGTAACTTAGAAAAATAATACCAGGATCCTTCTTAAAAACCAACTACCTAAAATTCTATAATTCAGATCAGAATCCTCGTATTTAATCCTGTACCTCCCCAATACTTAAAAGCTCCCAAGGGAAATTCGAGGATTTTTTTTATAACAGCTGAAGCTCGAGGGCAAAGCTGGTTCATCATATTTCCTCTCAGGCCAATGTTTGAGGTCCAAACCCCTATCAATTACTGTCGAAATATAAGAATTTTCCAACCTTTCCGTAGCAAGGAAAACGTTTTAGCATCATTATAGGCCGAAGTGTAACCCAAGCTCTTTGTTTAGTTAGGGTATGTGATATTATTGTATTGTTATTGCGTCAATACTTACCTCCTTGATATTGTTTTTGATTTCCATGGGGACAGTAGAAGTTATTTATTGGTAGAAGTAGATCTAAGGCACTTGTTTCACTGCCAGCGATGAGCGAGTAGCGGGTAAAAGCTTCAAACTCGAAACCAGCGGGCAAGCATCGAGTAGAGAGTGAAAAGTCTCGTTAGTTTTGACGTTCGGCTTTAAACAAGTGCTTTTGTGCGCCGGGCTTTTAAATAGGTAGATGTCCGCTGGTTGGTGAGTTCTGACAGCCAATTGAGCATCGCCGAGCGAGTGTCGCTGAACAAGTACAATCTTTGATAGCTTTTGTCGCTGCGATCAACTTGACGTAAGAGCCGCTTGCCGACAGCCAGCTAAAATTTCCGCTGGTTGGTGAGTTCTGACCGCCAATTGAACATCGCCGAGCGAGTATCGCTGAGCGAGTACAATCTTTGATAGCTTTTGTCGCTGCGATCAATTTGAGGAAGGACAGACTATGAATATATGTGTCTCTTTTACTTACACGAGATCTATATCTTTTGTCCCTTTCCCCAGTGAGCAAATAGTCGTAAGCTACTCGCTCCCTCGCTCGGTGAGACAAGACCCATGTGGTTGTTTATTTTAGCGCCATCACACAATACAACGTGTAATAGTATAAAAGCAGTACCTTGGGGCTCCTGGGTCCTTGGACTTCTTAAAACGATCATTATGAACCACTTTTACAATGAGAACAACATTGATGTGGCGAAAAAAAAATCGACTGTCCCATACATTTATGTGCGTATAACACGATAAAATGTACTGAACGTTTCTTTTTTCGCTATTTATGGTTCGGTCCCAAAGTAAAAGTGGTTCATAATGATGGGTACACTGACGCCTAAGGGACTACTCACCCTTATTCAGCTCTATTCAGCTTATCCCCATAGAAAACAACGATTTTGTATGGAGACGCGTCCACGGCAAACAAGTACAAAATGAGTACAAATGTATTATAATCATATCAGCGCTGTTCTGACGCTGTACGTGGCCGATACAAGCAAAACTGCATAAGTGTGACCAAAATCGTCCGCGAATGAAGCTGAACAAGTGTGAGTAGTCCCTAAATAGATATTGCGTTTATACTGTTACATTTAGTATTTTTTATAATTAATAAAATTGCATTCTAATCAAATAATGTAGGTTTATTCACATACAAAGCTTTTTCAGTAAGGTCTAATCACGAAGTTAACCCATAGGCTTGAAGTCATCCTGAAAAAAAAATCAACGATTACTATGTAGCCCTAAGGGGTAAAAAGGCCACTTTTATTAGAAGAGTCATATTAGATTCGTATTAATAATCACACAACAATTCGTCAAACTTCATTTTCATCGCTAACGCGTTAGGTTCGAGGTTTTTTTATGAATTAGATGTTTAAATTATATTACATGAAACGTGTGATCCTGAAATTTTAGAGCCATTTTTAGCATTGACGAAATATAAATTTCGGATTAAAGCTGTGTAATATTCTGGCACATGGTATTATATTCAGTTGATTAGCAAGTGCCTTTGAATTGTAGTTAAGTGTTAACCTAACAATAATATTTAATATTGCTTCTTAGTTAAATTTAAGCGTAGCGTTTTTTGTATATCTTTTGTGCGTATCACGTGAGAGTTTGTAATTCACTTGCTGGTGACTATGGTTTTCTTTCCTTTTTTGTTTGTTTTTAATACGTGTAGGTCCTCCTTAAACTGAATAAATAATTACCTGATTAAAGTACCACCATTTTCTGCCAAAGAATAGCTCGGGACCAGTTGGTCCCATGGTTCCGAATTGTGGCCCAAACGGATTGATGTTCATATGATCGCCATCCATCTAAAAGTATTGCTAAATAAAATGCGCTATCGAAATTTTGAAATAAAATTCATTTCGTCATTACAACTAGTACTTATGCTGATGGAATGTAATTTTAAAAGCCCTTGGCTTGGATTCCGGTATAAGAGCGGGACAGAGCTTTACAAGATGACTTTGCAGCACGGTTTGATCAAATCAAATCTCAAATCTCAAAATGTTTATTGCAATCCATAATGTACACATTCAGATGGTAAAAATAATAAAAAGAAACAATTATCGATCGTGTGTCCATGCCGAATTTGGTGTTTGATCTGACCCGTCAGCTGGCTAGGCGTTTAAATTGGGTTATGGAAGCCTCTTAACAGCAGATGGCCGAAGATTGCCGAAGTCGTTTTGTCGAGCTTTAAAAATTGTGAAATTCATCAGTCGTATTTTGTTTTTAACACGATACCCCTTGAAAAGTCTGGGGTCAGACTTCTATTCCTGTTTTCTGACTACATGTAACTGACTGATTATTATCCCCATTCCATTCCATTTTTCCCACATTTCGTGTCCAGGCTATTACTTTCCATTCCAGGTTGCCTGGAAGATATCGCGGAATGCGATGAGGCCGCCAATTGTATGTTTTTAGTTTAAAATTTTCTGTACGTATTTTAAACTAGCTGACCCGCGCAACGTCGTCTGCGTCACATTTTCCATTACTGCTCCGCTCCTATTTGTCTTAGCGTGATGATATATAGCCTATAGCCTTCCTCGATTAATGGGCTATCTGACACTGAAAGAATTTTTCAAATCGGACCAGTACTTCCCGAGATTAGCGCGTTCAACCAAACAAACAAACAAACAAACAAACAAACTCTTCTGCTTTATAATATTAGTATAGATTTGGTGTACAAATAAATAAATAAACAAATAAATATTATCGATGATCTATAAATGGTATCCAGGCTGCAAGCGCAAGCGTTTTTTAACCTTAAAGGTAAACCCGAGCAGTTATGAGCGCCTCAAAGGACCAACTTACGTAATGATTGTAGGGCCAGTTCTGCTTGTATTTATTCTTGTGTACTGTGTATGGGTTGCCCGGGTTTCTTTCGTACGACGAGTCTTCAGAAGATTTGCTGGAGGACGACAAAGAAGACGAGTTGTAACCAATGTCCGCTCTCCTTGTTTCCTGTGAGAAAGGCGCGTTCTATGAAAATAACACTATCACTAAACTTAAGTATGAAATGCTTTTTTTTTTCTTAAATGTTATCGTGTTGAAGAGCCAAATAAAATAAAAATAAATAACATTTCTTGTAGCAAAATCTGTAAAGTTCGAACTTAAAAAACTTTTTACAAAAAAGTACAATCGACTTAGAAAACGATGTTTTTTTTATTTCAGTCAACTTCAGTAAACTTGACACAAAAAAAAAACATATCTCTGGGCCCCACACTAGGATTCTTTGTGTCGTGGAGTCCAGTCCATTCTGTAAGTTCTAGAAATGTATTTACATAAAAATAATGCACTTCCCAACTTAAAGCAGACACAAAAAATATACAAAAGATAGGTAATATAATTATTTTTTGAAAATATTGCAAGTTTGCGATGGTGTGTTTATGTAATAATGTGTGTGTAAGTCAGTGTACGTATAAGGTCCTGTGCGCGTGATATTAAAAAAAAAAAAAACACTTTTTAAGAGGTTTTCGGTATGGACATAGTCTTTGGGTATTAGCCATTTCTGGATTGTGGTTTTGGGGTGGAATAATGTCAGGTTCATTATTGTATTATTAGCTTTAAAAAAATTATTGTATAGATAGGGTCCCATAAAAGTAAAATGGAAAATTGGTTGGAAATCAGTTGTATTTATTGTAAAAACGCTTTTTATTTTTCACTTTTTAGTGGTGGGTACCCCACACCTAACAGCTCCTCTGGAAAGTCAAAGGGCAGGTGAGATTTAAAACACTTAAGATAAGGATATTTTATTTACAAAATCGACAAATAAACCAGTTTACTCACAGCATAATCTTTATCACTGGAATTAGAAATTGTGGTAAATTAAATTATCCATTCGTAGTAAATAAAGTAATTTTTATGTTGTAGCTGGGTCATGTGATGAAGAGGCATGCTATTTAATGCGGGCTATATGTGTTCAAGTAATATGATCCAACTTGCTGGTTCAAACAGTATTATAAAATTATATCAAAAATGAGTTTTCGAATGGCATGAAGAAATAAGAAATTTCGTATTTCTATTTGATCAAACACTTTGATTGTACTGCTTGATCAAATAACTTGAATATCTATGCCTCGCATGCAAAGGGGAATCTCTGTTTAAAAGATATTATTACGAAAAAAAAAGAAAGTAAGTTGGTTTTGATAATAATTAAGCATTAAAGGGTGAAGAACAAAAACTAGATGGAAAGAGAAAGACATGGAGCAACACTCTCCCCAGTAACACATCTGTCTGTTAAGTTTCTCCTTTCACTTCCATTTCATGCATCATTTATGATTCCTTGCACAGACCATGAATACTTAGCTTGCTTAGCTTAGCTCATAGGGAGTGAAAGCATGGGGAAACTTAACAGACATATATGTTGCTTGGGGAGTTTGTTGCGCCACTTCTTCTTAACAGCTAAAACACTAGGAAGTGGTGACGGGCGGGCATTTTTGGGGGACTGTCTTCATGCACAACTTTGACGTTCAGAGTAGTGGCACTCAGCCTTATTTGAATAAATGATTTTTGATTTTGTACTAAAAACAAAACTAATATCCCAGAGCTGGCAGACCTCTTTTAGTCTCTCACTAAAAAAATGTGTGGTATTGAGTAATATTAGAATGTATTTTTAACAAACGTATACCTATTAGCTTAGGTTGACGGCCGATTTCTAGGTATGAGGAGCAAAAGCCATTCAAACACTTTTTTTACGTCGGTGTTGATTTTTATGTATGTTTTACAGAATATTGTTTAATAATATTAGTAACTAGCTGACCCACGCAACTTCGTTTGCGTCACATTTTCCAATAATGCTCGGCTCCTTTTAGTCTTAGCGTGATAATATGAAACCTATATCTCCTTCCTCGATACATGGGCTATCTAATACTGAAAGAATTTTTCAAATCGGACCAGTAGTTCCTGAGATTACCCCCTACATACAAACTTACAAACATACAAACAAATTTTACCTCTTTATAATATTAGTATAGAAGTATAGATTAAATAACATTTTAACGACTGAATATAAGTCATTGCAACTCTAAGAGCTAGTCGTAACTTCGAGTGAGATCCTATTCACAAAGCTGAAATTTGGGCATAGGTCTGCCAGGATTTGGGAGGATGCAAAACTACGACCTTGACAACTGAAAAATCTTTGGTACATCATAATAAAACAAAAGTTGGTCGTCGACTCAAGCAAGCAGGTATGCTAAAAGTACTTACTAACATTACTCTATGCCACATATTTTTTAAGTGAGAAAATATGAGAGGTCTGGGATCTCAGTCTATGACAATTGATAGGAGAGAATGGAAGAAGCACAGGAGCTCAAGTAACATGACACTAAGGCAGACAGTTGTTTTGTGCTGAAATAATAAGGTTTACGTACAAAAGGTCCATTATTTCTTTGGCATTATTTTCCATTTCAGTTTCCTAAAATAAATAATAAAATATTAAAATTTTATAAAAAAAAAAAATCTCTTGTGCCATTATTATTTTGATGAGATATAATTATAACAATAATTTAATTAATCATTTTGGTATAATATGACTCACATCATCACGAAGTGGTGCATTCGCGCTGTGTAAAATGAATATGAATAGGACCTTTATAGATTTACAAAATACAAGAACATAATTAAAATATACAGCGATTTCTACTTTATCTTTTAGGGGGTATTAACTCCGGGGGTACTATTATGCTTAGCCTTTTGCCAATTTTGATAAGGTCAGCTTCCAGTATTACCGGATGCAGTTGATTACACTGATACTTAATCTACTCTAAAATAACAAAAACATTTCTATATTTATAGACTACAGGAAAACCTATCGTGTTATTTGAATTCTGGAGCAAAAGATGCTTAATTTAATAAAAATACCTTTTTAACTTTTAATTAGAATCTGATAATTTTACAAAACTTACATTAGTATTATATTTGGTTGCCCCTGGTGTCTGTAATTGAACAAATCACAATTAACGTAAATAAAACCAAAAACCTAAAATAAATTGTTTACTGTGTAAGTAAGATTGTCACAAAAGAATCCGTAAAATACTGGGCTGAAGAGAAACAATAAGAAGCAACTTTTTGCTACGCCAGTTACGAATGTTTCGTAGCTGGCGTAGCAAAGCTTCGTAGCACTTGCTACGCCGTAGTCACAGTTAAGCTTTAACTTTCATCGAGCAGGGGGCCAATTCTACTAATTTAAAAACGTTCAAATTCAAGTCGCATTCGCATCTCAATGCCAAAATGTCAAAAAAGGTATTCTGCTAAACTTAAAAGGACAACCAAAGTTGAAGTTTCATGCGATTATATTGCGAATTGAATTTTACAAAAAAATGTATTGGAACGGTATTCAGCTATTTTTAAAGTTGAACGACATTTGAAAATGTGACAAAAACGGTATTTTGCTAAATATAACAACGTCAAAACTGACTTAACCATGGAATTATTTTGAGATCGAAAGTTGAAGGAAAATTTTAGCTTTTGCAGATTAATTTTTTTTATTTTTTCTCTATTTAGTCCTTAAAAACATCATGAAATCCAAGATTTATTAAGCAGAGCCATGTGCAGTAAAACTACAATACATAGTTCTGTGTTTGTGTGGTGAAATAATACAAAACGTGTTGGTTCAGCCTGTGGAGAATTTTTATTCATCGGGCTCTGTGAAGAAGATGAATTGGTGGTGATACGACGTAGAGCGAGCAGCAGAAGCTGTTCTCAGTGTTGTAGGCTACGGCGCCTCACAATAATTGACGTATATTTCAAAAGAGGCCTTGCGTTTGAAAAAGATTACAGACTCACTTAGTTTTACCAAAATGGAGCCGTTTATCCAAAAGGATACGCTAAGGACTGGACTATTGTTGCAGCAAGGTTGGTCTACTAAGCGCATACTTATTATAATTCAGAAATAAGGCAACAATGTACCTATATCCTAAGCTTCTTTATCACCGGGAATTGGTAGCTCCTTCAATGCTAGACTAGTAACATAGAGGAACAAAACTCGGTTCCTTCAGATTCATACCTATGTAGCAGGATAAAACAGACTTAGACCACCAATGTGTGGTCAAAACATAAGCAAAATTCTCTGTGATTTGTCAGAGAAGTCGCTTTAAGAGGAGGTCCGGGAAAAGGCTAGAAAAGAGAACTTTTAACGATGTTAGTCTAGTACTTAATACTCAATACTTAATACTCTTTTCTTCCTTTCAGATACTTTACTTTTTGGAGTTCCTTTGGTTTAAATAAGATACGAGTTTATTTCTGCATCATAAGAACAACTGATGGAAAGCATATAGCAAGATATTATAAGCAAATGAGTGTTTTATTTTTCTGTGAAAAGATTTCTAAATAAAAGATAGGTGTTCACTTTTGGTGGTCACTTTATTCTCCAGTCGTTTAGTTCTTAGGACATTTTGGTCAAAAATTAGCAAGTACCTAACATTTTACAATGCTTATTTAGGAGATAAGTAAATTAAAATATAAATCCATACCTACACACGTCTGCCTAGATACTCGATCTGTCGATTATCTCACGTTAGAATTATTGATTCTAAATTAAGGCAGTCTTAAAGAAACCTTACTAAAAACTGAGAACCATACCATAAAAGGAACGCAGCTTTAAACTAAAAATAAATCACTCAAAAAGTCTAGATTAAATTGTTTTGATTTTGAATGGATGAAGTCTTACAATCTAGTCGTAGCATGTGGTAGGGTGTGTGTATTGTATTCTACTGGTAATCCTTCTTAAATTTTTAGGTAAGTATTATTATGTGAAGGTTTGGAAGTACGGATGGCTGACTTGATGAATGTTTTTAGAGTTCCGTACCCAAGAGGTAACCAGCGGAACTATTAGTAGCCTCCGCTGTCTGTCCGTCTGTCTGTCTGTCAGCGGGCTGTATCTCAAGATCCTAAATAAGAATTCAGTTAATTACATAGAAATATACAATCTGTGAAAATTACAGATTGTATATTTCTATTGTTGCTATAACCCTTGAAACCCTTCATGTGTGGACTGATTCTC
Organism: Ceramica pisi; assembly: GCA_963859965.1. NCBI lineage: Eukaryota > Metazoa > Arthropoda > Insecta > Lepidoptera > Noctuidae > Ceramica > Ceramica pisi. The sequence continues at coordinate 7,087,515 of OY982530.1, forward strand.
ACGTGGTTTATTTTTTTTACTCTTACGTGCAAATAGAAGAAGATTTAAATAATATTGACGCCTACTAGCAGATGAATAGCAACAAGTTGCGTTCATGTGTGACTTTTCTGCATTATATTCTAAGGAGTTTTATTGTGTTTCCAGTTTTATAAAGTAGGTAATATTTTAATTTACAAGATAATTGCAAAATGTTAGTTACTTTGGTCAACTTTGTTAAAAAAAACTACTTCATATTAAAAAAGCTATAGCTACACTCAAAGTTATTTTAGGGTTTCATTTAGCAGTCTAACAGAGTCAAAAATGATGTGCATGTGTCGCAGTCAAATATAAAAATAGTATACGCCGCTTTACGTAGTGGCTAGCTGTTTCACTTAAAATCGGAGCCGTTTTGTATTACAGTGTTAATTCATGTTTAGCCGGATCTTCATTGCAATATTTTCTACGGTTGCTCATGGTTCACTCAGTGTAATTTGTACCGACTGACTGTAGGATGACCTCATTGACTTTAAAAATGAGTTCTTTTACCACGGTTTTCACTCATCCGACTAGAGTCAAGAGCAAACCCATCTCAAATCAAAAAAGATAGTACCTACATTTGCATACATGGTAATTACATAGCTGCAAATTAAATACGTAGTTTAATTTCAATGATACATTTTTTTAAATAAACACCTATTTTCTGTTCGAATCGCTAAGGTGTCATCCTGATACGAATAATCTTCGAAAATACTACATGGCGTCCTCTGATGCTGCGTTTGCTTTGCCGCGATAGGGATTGTCGGAAAAATTAACGAGACGATCGTGTAAGTATTAGCGCTTTGTAGTAGTTCATCGCCTTAACGGGTCAATATTAATCTTTTAACGCTCAGTATTAAATTTTTTGTTGTTATGGTAGTCACAAATTACTTAAATGTATAGAATTAACCACGGATTTACAAAGGTGGTTCAAGACACGCTAAATTAATTACATAAAATTATGGCTTTCTTATTAAATAATGTGATAATCCGGCTGGAAGCTGATCCGCCTTCAATAAAACTGTTTACCATCTCCATTTTAAAGACCAGATAGTCTGTATGCATTTATAAGTCGGATTTTACTGTTTGGCTGTGACATGATATAAAACGTATATAGTTTTACTAAAGGTTACCAACTAGAACGCATATTTTACGCAAATGTCAACCATGGAGTTAGCCTACGTGGTTTGGTAACCGGCTTTCATTTTGTTGGACTTAAGTTCAAACCCCTCTTTTTTATTCAGTGTTTTTGTAATTTTTCTTTTACTTTTACGTTTGTTTCTGTCTTTCCTAGCAATATTTAAAACATCATACGCCCATGTACATATTTACATTCACAATAGGTATCAATGATCAATGTTAGGTATAGATTTTTTAAAGTTCTGAAGTGGCTTTAGTGCAAATATGAATAATAAGATTATTTACGACTTTAAATTTTTTTCTGTAGTAGCCAAGTGGCAACTTAGAATTTCTATGTACCTAAGACTTTATAATGCAAAAAGGAAATAACAAGATAACTTAAATCAATGTTTTTATTTGTAACATTCTATATAAAAAACTAGAATTGTAGTAAATAATAATAAACAATATAACATTGTAGTATCGCACAGTCGGTAAAGTCTGTAAATCCAGTGTTTAAGCTTCAGCCAGTAGGGCCAGGATATCGATGAAACTGCTGTTGTGATCAGCAAACGAGCTGAGTAGATTAGGTTCATTGCAGTACGAAGGACCGCCTGCATCATAACGGCACAATCAGTTCTTATGGTTTTTACTGTTATCCTTTCACTTTAAACACAAACACAGTTTTTACAAAGGTTCCGAGAGCTTCCATTTACCCTAAATACTCAGATTCTATTCCAGAATACCAAATGAAGCACCCATGGGTATAATATAGTCGCTCGCGCTGATAGGTGCTGTGATGGCTAATATAGTACTTCAAAAAAAGGTCTTTCATCTTTTGATAATGCAATACATCTATACAGAAATACATTTCAGCAGAAAATAAGAGTTTCTAACAAAATATAATATTTTGACTAGCATTTATGACGTCTCTTTTTGACGTCTTAAATCATCCGCTCCACGCCTGCGCGGCGTATTTACAAGTACGTTCCAATTGAGGTAGGTATATTTCCAATCAAATATTGTTTGCTTTGAAAGTCGTTTCAATGTTTTACCTATATAAAATATATAATCGGAAAACGAAAATATTGTGAATATGAGTTTAACTAAGCCCGATAAATTGGACTTCAATTTCTATAAAAAATTACGTTACTAAAATGGAAATTATCACAATTATTGATAATTATCATCTGCATGTATTGAACCAACACAAAACCATATTTATTTTCGTAAATGAAAACAAACTTGCCTGCTATGCGACTAGAATGTGATTATACTGCGATGCGATTGTGAATTGAACGAATTTTAATGTTAGCAGAATACCATTTTCCAGTGTCTTAAAAATCTAATCACATTCGCATGTCATGTTTTTCGCATGACACGTTATTTAGTAGAATTGGCCCTTAGATCATAAGCCTTGGTGGCTGTTGCAATGCTATGATTATATTTTTAACTAGCTTGTCCTCGCAATTTTGCTTGCGTAAAATTTTTCATTAATGCTCCACTCCTAATAGTCGTAACATGAAGACGTTACATAGCCATCCAAAGACAAGGGGGCTATCCAACACAAAAAAAAATATTCTTATTCGAACCAGCCGTTCCTGAGATTAATGGGTACAACCACACAAACAATCTCTTCAAGTAAAGAATATATGATTATAAAAAACCCAAGATGTTTCGAACTAGGTATTAAAAAGTCACATATTTAATCATTACTAATACGAACATTTAAATGAGAAAGTTAAATTGTTTGTTTTTATTAGTTACGATTTGACGCCTAAATTGCTAAACTAATTTCGGTGAATTTTCGTTCAAAAACAGATGGAGCCCCGGAAAAGGTTATTGGTTACATTTTGATGCGAAAATGAAACATTCATAATAACTTACATTTCTTGTCGTTGAGTTTCCCGACCCTGGTTGTTATTTTTAATTGTGGTCAGAATATCTTCCTGAAAAATTGAGAGTCAAATGCTTACAAAATTTGATGAAATATACTATTATAATACTTAATGCCCTCTACAAAACTAATAACTTTTACAATGGTAAAAAAGCCATCAGAACCATGCTAAACTAATAAAAAAAAAAATTAACATAGCATTTTTTTTTTCAGATGGGTTTGCTCTTGACTCGAGTCTAGGTCAGAGACAACAGAGCCAAAGTCGACGATGGATCCAGCATGCCCAGAAGAAGCCCGAACCAGCAAAAGACTACGCTCGGTATCAAGAAATTAATTCGCACCACTGTCAATGGGAAAACTACACAAAATGTTCAAATTAAAGCACGATGATTGCTGTTTTTTTGGTCATAAAAAGTGATTTCGCACGCGTGGCTAAATTAAGCTGAAGTGCGATTTATTTAATTGGAATTCGGCAGTTACAATAATGTGGTCTGATGTGGATTAATTTTAACAATGTTTAACCGGTAATTCATAAATAGAAACCGGCGATGGTCCAGTGATTGCAACTTACGAGTTTATAGGTCGAAGGTTCGAACCCAGGCAGTATTTCTTTTGTGTTATTATTTCAATAGCACTTTTTTCGATAATATGTTATACTAATTGATGCTTCTACATATTAGATTCAAGATTCAAAGAATTTGTTTCAAATAAACCATTTGACAGACTTTTGAATTTTCAAGGTCAGTCAGTTAAAAAACATGAAGCTACTTGCACGTTCAAAAGCGTAAATCTCTATGGAAAAGAACGTGCAAGAAACTCCACGGACACTCTTTTAAATCATGTGATGTTATACAAAAATCATGCTAACATTATCTTTGATTGTGAGGACAATGCAAAGAACAAAACAGTATGTAAACAATTCAAAAAGTACAGATTATTAAATAATATCAACTTACCAGGATACCTCCGTCCTCCTGAGTTGGTTCTTCTGCTTCATAGTATCTGAAACTAACGAATAAACTCACATGATTAACAGCTGAATATGATAGATCAAATGAATTTCCATCATGCGAAAAAAAACAGCTTCTCTGCTGGCCCGTATGCGGGGTAGCAACAACAGCATTCTGAACGCAATAGCTGTACGTTTCGATTGTCCCTTCCAATATCACTGGGTTACTGGACTTGTGTCCACAGGTTCAAGGTTAAGCAACGCTTGTCAAGGTTGGTCTGTGGATGAGTGACCATCTTAACATATTGAGTTTCCTCCGTGCCTCGGAAAGCACGTTAAGCCGTTGGTCCCGGCTGCCATTTGTAGATCTTTGGCAGTCGTTACGGATGGTCAGCCAGTAAATCTGACTCCAGTCTTGCGATGAAATACCGTGGTACCCAGTTAATGGGTTGTGGAGGTCTGGTAGGCAACGAATCTACGTAAAATACTGGTATTCAGCTGAATCCAGTTAGACTGGAAGCCGACCCTAATATAGTTGGGAAAATGCTAGGCAGATGATAATGGTCACTTAAATGAACTTAAATAAACATCGCAGTTATCTATTCTAGAATAAGTGGTGATACACTGAATTATCTAAAATTATTTTTTTTGTTACTTACGCATGCTTTTCATTCATACTATTTTCTCTTTCTACATTTCTATTCAGAATTTTCTTCTGCAACAAAACAACATAAATTGTATCGTTTTCGAGCAGGTTAGACAAATCGGCCAATCAACTACTGAGGGTCGTCGGTAAGTCGCGGGACTATTCGAAAGAGATACCGTGGCTCCGGAACACAAAGGGCAATGAAGGAACATGGATGGGTTTTAGTCAGTATAAGTCTGACACTCCCTCCCGCTCCGCCCAGAGCGGGGGAAGTCATTGGATAATTTCCCAACCTTATAAAAAAAAGAGATCCTCGGTGAGGATTGCTGCCATCCGATCCATAGGTCCGAAGTCCAACGGAGTGCCAACCGACGCTAATTATACTGTGTTTTTGGCGGAGAATTGCATTTATTTATTTATTTTAATGATTAATTTCTTTTAAGTATATTAAATTGAATGAATAAATATAGTTACTTATAATTTGTAATTTTATATTCATTATTGTGACTTATAAATAGCTTATTCCTTAAAGACTAACTAGATCATTGGTTTAGAGGACGGGAACGCTACCACTGAATATGGGATAGTGTTATTGGGTTCTTCCATAGTAAACCTCTTTTCATTCAAGGCCACATTGGGTATGTACTATTGTCATGATAGGCTGCAATAACCTACAGTAAAATAAAATTACCAATTAATAGTACCTACCTCCATGAATGGAACTTTCGATTTTGCAACAAAAGGACCGTTTTCAACGGCCAACTGTTTCATGTTTATAGTGGATGAATAGTCTCCGCACATCGTCAAGGCTAGTCAAATCAGTATAGTATAGGTTCACATTGATACGTGACTAAATAATATATAGCATCAATAAATAATGTACTAGGCTGCAGTGTAAAATTGTGTGTAGCCCCATTATTTTGACTGAGCTTAGAATCAAATCAGAGATTTTTTAAATACGTCTGTGTAAAAGTCTTGATTGGAAAATGTTTCAATAAAGAAGCAAAATATCTTGAATCCACACTTTAACAGAATTATCATGTTTACAAACAATAAACTCTACATCATACATGACAAAGTTCAAATTCCATTGTTATCCTTATTATTAGGGTTTTAATATACAAAGGGTCCTTCAAAAAATAACTTTAAATACTAGACTGGACCAAAGTCGATCCTTATTCTACTTACCAGTAAATCAACAAGTACTTTAGTATCACTGGAGCCAGCAGCCTTCTTTCTTGGTTTCTTATTTCTATAATGAATAGGTTTTTTAAATTATTTTGACAACCATTACTAACTTCTAGTGGTCGTCTAATTGTTAAATACATTTAAGTAAGACTTAAATAAAGACTATTGGTGATAAAAAAGATAATATCTGCAAGACAACCAAGGTAGAAGGTAGAAGGAAGCGCTCGTAGAACAGATGGTCGATGAGGCCGAAAAGTTCTGGAGTGGCCAGCGCGTATCGCAAGATGCATCGTTGGAAGGCCTCCCAAAAAGTGGTCCGAGGACCAGGAGTGCTACACTCTAAGCCCGAAGTCCGCAGTTTCGGACTTAGTTACGGGCGTATGCTTCTCTGTATCACCTAACCACTAAGAATTAAGGGCAATGCTCCAACCAGCCCGCGAAATTCAAAATTTCTTGCGTTTTTTTGCAATTTGCAGGCCAGTGCTAGGTTGTATGTTGATTAAAATTATTATTTGCGGCTGTAAGACGTATGTAGTTACAGAATTAGAATCATCAAAATCACCGAAACAATCCTCCAAGTTCATAAAGGCGTAGGGCACGCCACGATAGTGGCGATAAGTCCACTCTTTGAGGAGTGGCTAGAGAGGCGCCACGGCGTCCTCACCTTCCGCCTGACGCAGGTCCTCACCGGACATGGATGTTTCGGGAGGTTCCTGCACCGAATCGGGCGGGAGGAAACGCCCGGGTGTCACCACTGCGAGGATCGACCGGAGGACACGGTGGAGCACACTGTGCAGGTGTGCCCCGCTTGGGCGGCGCACCGCCGTGTCCTCGAAACGGCGATCGGCGGCAACCTCTCGCGTCCGGCCCTGGTCCAAGTCATGGTCCGGAGCGAGACGGAATGGGACGCCGTTGCCTCCTTCTGCGAAGCAGTCATGCTAGCGAAGGAGGTGGCGGAGCGGGAGAGGAGACCCTCTCGTCCCGGCCGCCGTGGTAGACGCCGCGGGCGTCGGGGGACACCACCTGGTGACCTCCGGCCACCGTAGGCGCGGGCCTGTGGACGGCGAGCTATGGGTGGCTCGCCGTCCGTCCGTCTAGTGACGACAGGCCGTGTCGATGGCGCGTTAGTGTTCCACGCGCGCCTCAAAGAGAGTCAGCACACAGAGGGGCCCGAAAGGGCCGACGCCTGCCGGAGTCGCGGGATTATTATAAAAAAAAACGAGTGTTTTCGCAAGTGTGTGTGTATTCGCAAGAGACACCGTGGCTCCGGAACACAAAGGGCAATGAAGGAACATGGATGGGTTTTAGTCAGTAGAAGTCTGACACTCCCTCCCGCTACACCCAGAGCGGGAGGAGTCATTGGATGATTTCCCATCCCTAAAAAAAAAAAAAAAAAAAAAAAGTTCATAAAGGCGTAGGAACAAAAAAACAACTGAAAAACTAATTCCTAGAGCTTTATGAACTTATAGCGATGTGTATTGATGATTTTGATGATTATAATTCTGTAATTAAAGCGATGTGTATTGATGATTTTAATGATTATAATTCTGTAATTAAAGCGATGTGTATTGATGATTTTGATGATTATAATTCTGTAACTATATATGTCTTACAGACGCGAATAATATTTAATCAACATACAACCCAGCACTGGCCTGCAAATTGCAAAAAACGTAAGAAAATTTGAATTTCGCGGGCTGGTTGGTGCATTCACCTTAATGACAACATGATTTGATAGTTACTGTCAAATCCTGTTGTCATTAATTCTTAGTTCGGGTTCGGAACTAATCGTAAGTCCGTAGGTGATACGGAACTTGGATACGCCCGCAACTAAGCCCGCAACTACGGACTTCGGGCTTAGAGTGTAACCATTATTAAACTCTTTGGTGTAACCCCTTTGGTGAGAGTCGCGGGTTGCCGATGCATACGAGTATGATGTGAATATCATGATGATGATAGGAGTATATCATCAAAAAATTCGTCCTCAACGCTGTCAGCTGGCGACCCAAGAGACTGGCGGCATTGCCACGTTGAATGGCAATGCTTCGTCTCTGACCAAAGTAAGAGCCCAGCTCTTGGATCACGGGAAGTGTCAACCAGCCGTTTCGAAATTTCTTTGACAATTTTGTGGCAATGCCGCCAGTCTCTTGGGTACATTACCAGCTGACAGCGTTAAGGACGAATTTTTTGATGCTATACTTTAGTCTTTTCATAGTTTAGTATATTTGTTAATTTAATGATGATGATGTGATAATTGGTGGTAGACATTTGAGCAGCAATAACATTATACTGACAGGAGAAAAAAAAATTATAACTCACATTCCTTGAAAATGTATGTTTCCTTTTATTCCTTTAAACATTCGACCCTGTAAGTAGACTAACACACTTAACAGACTAACATTCATACCAATTTTATAAATGCGAAAGCAACTTTAACATTGGTATGGATGTAACAGTCCATCTTTCGTTTCCAGGTTAGGTCTTAACGGCTGAATGGATTTTAATGAAACAAGAATCATGGGTAGGATATTTACCGGAACAGGACTTAAACAAAGATTTAAGACATTTTTTTTTCAAATAAACCTTTCACAAGCACTTTTGAATGTGCAAGGTTGGTCTTTTTTATTTTTTGGGACAAGCCCGCCTCACATTCCCAACCACTGCAACTCCTGAAAGCCAGAATCAACAGTGGCGACCACCAGAAAAACGCCGAGCTGATGAAGCCCGACGAGTCCCGGAGAAACGATTCAACTGTCTTGGATCCCGCAACGAAATTAATCAGAAAGTACAGCGGAGGAGTAGGATAAAATAAATATAATTTCCACTTTCCTCCTTATCAAGCAGGACACAGATTTGAGTTAGGCCAATAGGCACCAAGGGACATATACAACTGGGTTAAGCCCAGTTGCCAAGCACCACGGATTATAAATAATTAACACTGAAATTATGGGTCCTAAATTGTGAGCTACTTTTGATTCCAGTAATAGGTATGGCAAAATCGCCTGAACGCACGGATATTTGTTCTGGTTTCTACAAGGTCCGTATAGTAAACTACCTCAGATGTAACCTGAATACTATCTAACATAATATTTAGTTCAGTCTGCCAAAGAATACACTCCCATAAGACGTGATGTGCAGATTGTTCGTATTCAAGTTCAGCTGTAGAACATTGGCCATGCAAGGTTGGTCAGTCAATAAGATGAGGTACTATGCACGTTCGAAAGCGTAGATCTCTATCGAGAAGAACGTGCAAGAAGCTCCACGAACACTCTATTCCCAACTCTAATCTAAACCCACTCGGCAGTCAAGGCATGTCTGACTACAAACATTGACATAATATACTGACACACATAATATTATTAGATAAAATTCTTACCAACATATCTACAACTTGGTCTTTTCGAACTTTCCCTGAGTTAAGAAACGGTTTAGTATTTTTAAGACTTTTGTTCTTGTTTCTGAAAAAAAAAAAAAAATATTTAACACAACTGTAATCATAACTTTGGACCCTTCTGAATGCCAGCGTCATACCTAAATGACATAAAAAATAAAAAAATGTTCGAAAGTTGTCTGTGATATATTTTCGGAAAAAATCGTTTAATGGTAGTTTTTTTAACCTTGGTAAATCAGCAACAATGCACCAAATGTCATTTTTTTTTGCATATTTTTAGATTTGTAAAGACCCCTGATATATCAGGAAACCTAATTTTAAATAATATCAAATCATTTTTTGGCTGGAATCCAGGAGGCGCGTCCCCGAGCAAAACGCAGCGCTAGCCGATTTTTGTGCTTTTTTGGAGCTATAATAATATAATATACTCTATATCCAAAAGAAATATCAACTTATAAAACATACATTTTTCTACATAATCTCGGCTTCAAAATGTTAGATTTTTATTACCAAGTATAATGTTTAAGTAATCTCCTCACAACGAAACTACAGAAATGAAAAATAATTACTGAAAACATGCATCTTCTCGAAAACTAACGATTATTTTGATTTTGTACTTGCATTAATTATATAGTATAAGATAGGCAATTTAATTATGAACATTTTGGTACAAATGTTTTTTTCAAACGACCAAAAACAGATCTTATAACGATTTTATTCAACATTCTTAGCGTATTCGCTATTGTATCTCTTGCGCTGTTATTGAGGGAAAAAATGCTCGAGGTTGATTGGTCAGGGTACGGCCTTAAAGTCAACAGTGAATTTTAGACAAGCGTGCTTCGTCGTCGACCATAGCCGCGCTTACCGTCTGATGAGATTGTAAAATGATAGTAATGGTCATAATAGAAAAAAAAAAAAAAAAAAAAACCAGTTTCCTGCCGTCCAAGACACGATCTTTGTTATTAAAAAACTAGCTGACCCGCGCAACTTCGTCTGCGTCACATTTTCCATTACTAATCCGCTCCTATTTGTTTTAGCGTGATGATATATAGCCTATAACCTTTCTCGATAAATGGGCTATCTCACACTGAAAGATTTTTTCAAATCGGACCATTAGTTCCTGAGATTAGCGCGTTCAACCAAACAAACAAACAAACTCTTCTGCTTTATAATATTAATATATAGTATAGATTTCATCTTTTTACTGAATTTTTACATGTTGTGGATAACGATATCATTTAATAATTAGTTGCTGATTTGAGTATTATAGTAGTGGGTAGTGGTAAACGCCGTGACGTCAGTTGTCAGTTGTAATGGCAGCACGTGGACAGAGTCGTGTTGGAGAGTGGGGACCTGGCCGAGCGCACTTTGGCTCGAGAGACCAACTAGGGTACTCGTCCAGAACGAAACTGTCGGTTTACCTATTTCAATTATATTTAACAGACTTCCTTAATTATGTTATAAATGCGACTTCTTCTAACTCAACAGGCAGATGTGTTGCTGGGGAGTTTGTTGGCCACTTCTTCTCCACAGCTAAAACACTAGGAAGTGGTAACGGGCGGGCGTTTTGGGGGACTGTCTATTTGTTAGTTTTGACGTTCAAAAGTACTGGCAATCAGCCACAGTTAATGAAGTAAGCTTAGTACTGTATTGTTCTTATTTCACAATGATCCCGATACCACCGAACCCAAACGATGATGGCGCTATCGCTCAGTCGTCGCTGTCGTCGTTCGTCACACACTTATTTATGTATTTTACAATTTATGTACACACAGAGAAACGGTACAGATTTATAGAAGAAGCATTATATTTATTAGTACAAAGGTACTGCTTATTTCTTAAGAAATTTCTTCCAGCAGACCTGCGAAAGGAAGAATGAACCAATAAATGTAGACAAAAGTGTGTAAGAAATAACAAGAAAATGGATATGTGAATGAAGCCTTATAACACACACACTTATGTCGAGTTGTCTACTATGATCGTGAAAATTTTAGAAGATTTGACAACTGAGTAGAGAGAGATAGAAAATCGCTTTACCACTAAGTTCGAAAAAGACTTAATTCACGTCTCTTTAAATACTTGCTAAAAAAGCAATGTTTTATCCTGCAGTCAAATCTGACTTCTTAGTTTGTCACAAATATATGTAGTTCATAATTAACGTTAGGTTATTTGGTGTTAGTAGAACCAAATAAGTAAGAACGAATGCTCTTTTTGGTGTACAAAAAATGGCGCAGTTCGCATCTCTATACAATTTGTCGAAAAAAGTATGAAATATATCATTTCTGTTATCAGTCATATGAAGCATTATATCAATAAAAATACTCACTTTTGGCTTTTTTGAAATTTGTTGAGATTTCTTACAGCTTTCAAGATTTTTCCCTGAAATTATAGTAGATAAAGCTACGCAGATTGTGCACGTTTTAAGGATAAGAATACATATTTTTAAGGGGTTTTGTTAACCAATGGAACCTTATTACTAAGCCTCTGCTATCCATTTCTCTGTCAGCGGTGTTTTTGATGAACCATAGTAATACCTAAGTATCTTTTGATATCAAGTTTAAAAAAAATGATACAATTAATATTTAGAATAAAAAAAAAACACGTTACTTGTGTGCGAGTCGGACTCCCATGCATTGGACTCTTGGCTGTTTTTTTTAATTTTTAGTTTTAAAATTGGAAGATAAGCAGGATAATTATGTGTCTTAGGCTAAAATGGAGGTCTGCCGGAGTTGCGGGACTGTTCGAAAGAGATACCGCGGCTCCGGAACACAAAGAGCAAAGAAGGAACATGGATGGGTCTAGTCAGTAAAAGTCTGACACTCCCTTCCGCTCCGCCCAGAGCGGGAGAAGTCATTTGATGATTTCCCATCCTAAAAAAAGGCTAAAATGGAGGTGGAGCTATGAGGAGCTAACCTATACAAGTTACTTTCGCTCGTCAATATCACTCGTCGATTAACCGCTATAATAATATTATGATAGGCTCGTCGAATCGAAGCTCGTTGAGCATCGACGCCAAATTGCTGGCCTGTCGGTTTTCTATCGGTTGCATTTAAGGGTGTGCGACGGAATTTCATAATTTAATTCCGCCAAGCCCGTTCCATCATTGGACCACAAGATGTACGGCGACGCGCCACAAGTTAATGGTGGACATCCCACCTAAACGCACAAAACGTTTTGGGAATACATTCATTGTGCGTACAGCTAAGGAGTGGAATTCTCTGCCTGAGTCTGTGTTTCCTGATAGCTACAACCTAGGAGTCTTTAAGTCAAGAGTTAATAGGTTACTTCTAGGCAAGCGTGCTCCATCTTGGACCGCATCATCGCTTAACATCAGTTGAGATAGTTGTCAAACGTATGTGTTATCATAGTAAAAAAAAAGATAATATCGTCGTGTGGAGACACGTTCACAAGTTGTTATAAACAAAGTGATAGGACGATAATATCGCCAAGAAGCACTCGCTCGTGGATTTCGTACCTTGAAACAAGCTACTAAAAAGTGTGCAGAAACTTAATATTTGGTTTAAAAAAACTTACGCTTAGATAGTCATCTGATGTGCCTTTGTTTTTAGTATTTGCTCTTATCTTTGTATTGCTTTGCCTGAAAAATAAAAGTGAAACGGTGATTCATAAAAAGGTATCAGTTTGTAAACGTTGTCAAATTTTGCCGGCCGCTGCTCGCATGTATTTGGCCACTACAGCAATTTTGATTTATCTCGAAGAAGGTTATCAAAAAAATGCTCAAAAATCCCCAAGAATGTTTGAGCAAAATATGGAGTAAACAAGAGTAAGTCAAGAGTGAATAGATTACTTCTAGGCAAGCGTGCTCCACCTTAGACCGCATCATCGCTTCACATCAGGTGAGAAAGCGGTCAAACATGCTTATCAATTGTAAAAAAAGATTATATTGTCGTGTTCACGAGTTGTTATAAACAATAATTCTATCAAATAGTAAAAAAAAAAACAATCATTATTAGAAATGGCTCACGGGTCTTTTCTTGCGGCGCGCTTGCTTTTTGTGGGCTCCGGTGTGAAATACAGTTCATTGCGAGAGCCTAAGGCTGACTGTCCACTAGAGATGAGGGGGGCGGAAAAATATTTACTAATGGATTTGCATAAAATCTCTGCTCTGTTTTAATCTCTGAGATTTTATGCAATTCTATTGGTTAATATTTCTAAGCTCCTCTCCTCTCCGCTCCAGTGGACAGTAAAAAAAAGCTTTTTCAAAATTACCTGGTTGCTTTATTATTAAACCAAGCGTTAGGATTCTCGAAAAAAGATTCGGACATGTCTCTTGGCTTCTCCAGATAAAATCCAGGAATTATAGGAACCGCTTCCACTGGATCATCGGTTTCTTGAATGTTTGAGTAATCATCTTGTCTCACTTTCGGCTGAAATTCAGAATACCTATGTCATATCAATCAATACTAATGCAAACATAAATCTGTACGTCTATAATCTTACTAGACATAAATCAAGTGTCACGTTGTTTGTCCGCGATGGACCCCTAAACTACTTAACCAATCATTTTAATCAAATTTGCACACCGTGTGCAGTTTAATCCAACTTGAAAGGTAGGTTAGCTTACATCTCAATTTTTTGTTGCAATATTATTTAGGAGCGGAAAATGTGACGCAGACGAAGTTGCGCGGGTCATCTAGTAATATTATAAAGCTGAAGTGTTTTGTTTCGGTGAAAGCGCTAATCTGAGGAATAACTGGTTCGAATTGAACTTTATCGAAAATTACAACATCACATTGCGACCAATAGGAGTGTATTTGACGACACGGTTGACGCAGTGGTTGAGCGATTGACTGCTGCGCAGCATGTCGCGGGTTCGATTCCCGCACGGAACAAGTATTTGTACGACCTACAAGTATTTGTTCCGAGTCTGGGTGTTTTTCTATGTATAATATGTATGTATTTACAAAAAAAATATAAGTAGTTTATCAGCCATCTCGTTACCATAACACAAGCATTAGGTTGCTTAGCTTGGGACTATATGGCGTTGTGTGAAATGTCCAAGGATATTATTATTATACTAGCTTCTGCCCGCGACTTCGTACGCGCATATCCCGTTTTCTCCCGTTCCCGTAGGAATTTCGGGAAATCCTCTCTTAGAGCTCCCCTAAACTCCCCAAGGACCCTACGTGCAGCTTCATACGACCAGTCAGTAGTCTTGGTTGTGTTGTTGCGTTATCTGTCAGTCATTCACTCAGTAACGGAAGAATTTTATATACCAAATGAAAATAAAACGTAAATGAAAATAAAACGAATATATAAAAGTGAACGTAAATTAGCCAAAACTTATAAACCTGTCGGTATCTAAAACTATATACTACTTCACCTAAAAAGAAATAAAATGTAAATAATTTGTAATTTGAACGAATATTTAAACACTGCCAAACTAACTAATCCCTATTTTATAAAATAACAACAAAAGGAATCTAAAAATAAATTATCAAAGACTAAATTATGTATTGTCTGTCAATAAGGTCGAACGCTCTGAACGTCTATTCGCATCAACTGGCAAAAATTGTATGAAGCTCGCGCATTTTTTTAATTTTTTTTTATGTTTGGCCTCTCGCAGGTCAACCTGAGAAGATTGGCTTTTGCTTAACCGGACTTGCCTGTGAAGGCCTTAATATAGTAATAAAGCCTCCAGCCAGGCTTTGAAGCTCGCGCTCGGACGCCCCGCCTTTTTATACCTTCGGCCGCGAGCCTCCTCGAGCGCGGCGACCACAGGCGACCGATTCTCGAACGTTCGCGACCGGCCGCACTGCGCGCTTGGCGCCTAGCTGCTAGGCCGGTCGCGAACGTTCGAGAATGTTCGTTTTAAGAAGCTACTCGCTAGGTGACTCGCGAGCCTCTAGGCGCCAAGCAAGTCCGTCGCTGCGTCTGACTGTCTGTCTGTCTGTCTGTCAGCGATAAACTCAAAAACTACTGCACCAATATCCATGCTGTTTTCACTAATTGAGTGGTTCTCGAGGAAGGCTTTAGTATAATAATATAATTTGTCAAGCGGGCATCAGTTAGTCAATAATAAAAGAAATAGTCCGACTATATAACACGTCGTCCAATCGAAGCGTGTTTTTAAATATGATAACTTTAATGTCAGGATATCGTATCTTTTAGTAATTAAATACCGACAAAATAATTATAAGAAAAACGACATGTAAAGACGCGTATGTTTCAAAACAATTTTAATTCAAGCTAGCAGTATGTGAGTATTTTGCCATTAATTAAGCAGAACGTTTAAGTTTCGTATGTTTAAATAAGTTGGAACTTCAGAGACAACATTATGAAACACACAGACTTCACTACCAAAAAGTTTTGACACGCCAAACTCTGTGCAATAGAGTTTCAACTGGCGAGCATAATAAACTATACAATTATATTATTCTTATTTCTATTACTATATATAAAACTTAAAAAGGCAGCAGTAATTGCTGTAGCAGATGAGTTTTATTTTACCTAAAAACAATATTTAAACAAGTCATCTCTTTTTCTTTGGTAGTTTTATTAAATTATGCGTTATTAAAGCTCAAATTCAACGCTAACGGTGCTATTTAAAACAAAACATCGTTTATTTATCAAATTATGCTCGTCATAAATTTTATTCTGACGCTAATGAACGATAAAAACAAACTTAGTGCTATTATTTTTCTGGAAAAACACATTTTTTTTGTCTTACGCAACTGATTTCGCTGTAGAGGAATGATTGAATGAAGCCAAACTTTTATTTTTAATGACTTACTAAAGAGCTGAAACGTGGAAACTCATCATAGGCCTGGTCCACAAATTTCAAGGTCAAGGTTGCTCAACTTGCAATAGAGAGAGCGATGCTCGCGTGTTTCTCTAGTGGATAGAATTCGCAACGAAGTCATTCGCCAGAGAACTAAAGTCACTGACATTGCGAGTAGAATCAGCAAGCTTAAGTGAAAGTGGGCCGGCCATGTCTGCAGACGGACAGACGGTCGATGGAGCAGACACGCGTTAGAGTGGAGACCGTGTATGGGCAAACGTAGTGTGGGACGCCCTGCAGCACGATAGATCGATGATTTAAATAAGGTAGCGGATAGATGCGGACTGCTCAAGACCAAGATGGTTGGTGCTCTTTGGGGGAGGCTTACGTTCAGCAGTGGACGGCAATAGGCTGAAATGATGAAGCTTTTATTTTTACTGAAATGAGTTTTTTTTGTGGGCACACATTCTGCCTAGGAAACAAAATCAACGACGACAATCAAACGTTTTGATTACATTCTTTGGTAACCCTTTAACGATTATATTATTAACCCCTTGCGAAAATTTTATTAGCCGCCATTTCGGATTTATATTTGTCTGTTCTTTTACCTTAGGACCTAGCGTCTCCACTGGTAGAAGATAATATAAATTATAATGCCACGGGGGAACACAAAAACTAAAAAACATTGCCAAAACACCCAAGCACTTCGTCAAACCCTATTCTTTTCACCACTTAATCCTAGAATAAACAAAGTGTCCACGTAATCGTGGCTTTCACTGTAAAAGTCATTTGTTCCGCAGATAAAAGGATCTAACGCTCCAACACGGACTTTCACTCCGGAGCTTTCAAATGCAGTCTTAGCGTTTGTGCGAAAATTTTGTGATAAACAGAATGGAGGTGCTCTATGTTTGCTGTTTGTGTCTCTATTAAGGAATAAGTAGACCCGCGCAACTACAGCTTATTAATGCTCCGCTTCTATTGTATAATAGCCTATAACCTTCCTCGATAAATGTTCTATTTAAAACTTCATCCATCTGAAACTGAACGCGATCAACAAATGACCCACGTTTACAAGCCGTCAGTGTCGTTATTTTCTATGGAATATTGACACTGATAACTCTTGAACGCAGCTTGATCGAGATCTGTTTCATTGGTGAAATCCGCCCTTAGGGTGGAAGCTCCAGGGTAGCCGGCGAAATTCAAATATTTTTATGTTTTTTTGCAATTTGCCGGTCAGTGTGAAGCTGTATGTTAATAAAAAATATGGTTCGCGATCGTGAAAAGCATTTATCTAAAGGATTATAACCATTTGAATCATCAATATAACCCTCTAAGTACATATAACTCGATTGAATGTTATTTCGTGAAAAAGTCATTCAATCGAGTTGCATGAACTTAGAGGGTTATATTGATAAATGGGTATAATTCTTTAGATAAATCTGCGTTACGGTCGCGAATCGAATTTTGGTCAACATACAGCTTCACATTGACCGGCAAATTGCAAAAAAACATAAACAATATTTGAATTTCGCGGGCTACCCTGGCGCTTCCACTTTAATAATTTTTCTATTTGAAACAGTTGCTGAGTTAAGCGCGTTTATCCAAAAAATCCAAACAAATAAACTGTTCAGCTTTATAATATTAGTATAGATGCTCACTTCTAAATCTAAGGGTCTACTCTCTAAGCTTGAAGTCAGTTTCAGCCTTAGTTGCGGGCGTTTTCTACAACGTATCACCTACGGACTTACGATTAGTCCCGAACACGAACTAACAATGAATGACAACACGTTTCTACGATGTCATTCATTCTTAGTGGTTTGATGATACGGAGTAGAATATGCCCCTAGCTAAGGCCGAAAATACGCATTTTGGGCTTTGATAGTAGCCTTCCTGGCTCTAAACTTCCCTGATTTTATTTCTACCTTCACGTTAAAGTAGTTTCTTAAAGAAATCAGGCGCCAGCTAGTTTCCAAGGATCGTCTCTGGCAGACATAGGACCCCATTTTCTCTCTTTTATCCTATATTAGCATGAAAATGACTACTAAAATCAAGTAAGTATACACTGGAATTACCCTTTAAACGTCAAAGGAGAAAATAATATTTAAGAAACATTCAAACAAACTAAATCAAACCATGTTTTTAGATCGGTAGAGTTGAAAATACTCTAGCACATCATTACGTGGTAATTTCTGTGTAAATTGATACATTGGTGGACTGACGTCAGAGTGAATTGCTAGATAAACTAGAGAGATACTCGCAGAGGAGGATCTTATTATTTTTAATACTTATTTCTTTAAAAAATTACTGTGATATTTTTGTAACGTGAATAGACGTCAAGTCACTGAAGCGGAGAAGAGACAAGCGGAATGGAGTTGTGCCAATATAACTAATGGAATTGCATAAAATCTCCGCTTGCTTCGGTGGACAAGGATATGAAAAAACTATAAGGGTGCGTATCGATTACAGCGGAGCAAGGCAGCGGAGCGGAGTCGCATAAAATTACCACACCACGTGACTCACTGACATTTTGAGTGACATGATTGGTTAATATTTCTCCGTTTCTCCGCTCCGCGGCACTCTAAAACAGGAAAGCGAAGCTAGGCAGCGGAACGGGGAGATGCGAAAAACTAACGGCCGCCAGTTCAAATAACTCATTACCACCCCACAGTTCGCAATTCCGCTCCGCACTACTTCGCTTCGCTTCAATGGACAGACAGAGTCCGCAACTCCGCTTCGACATTTTATTTTTTTATTTGTGATGGGTTTGCTCTTGACTTTAATCTTGGTCAGAGATGACAGAGACAAAGTCAAGTCTACGATGGAGCGAGCTTACCCAAAAGGAGCCTGTTTCTCTAACTTTGAAGAGATTAGGGTTGTAAGCGTTCGGAAACACAGACGCAGACAGAGAGTTCCACTCCTTTGCTGTGCGCATTATAAAAGACGTTTGGAAACGCTTAGTGCGAACTCGTAGAATAGCAACAAGGACATAGGACTAAATTGCATAAATGTCTCCGACTGCGTACTCTGGAGTCGGAGACCTTTTATGCAATTTAAAGTTATAATTTTATTATATATATCCAAGCAAAATAGTGTTTGGTTGGTTTTGGTTGGTCAAATCCGTCTTCCGAGACGCTACGCTCCCTCCCACAAGGTGGACCGATGAGCTGGTGAGAGTCGCGGGTAGCCGATGAATGCGAGAAATTTGATTTGATTTGGTCAGGGTCGCGAACCCACACCAGGTCGCCATCAGCATCAGCTACCCCTAGTTAGCCGATAGATAAGAGACGCACAGAACCGGTTGTTTGACGACACGGTTGGCGCAGTAGTTGGCTGCGCAGAATGTCGCGGGTTCGATTCCCGCACGGAACAAATATTTGTACGACCTACAAACTATCTATTTTTTCTATCTATAAAATGTATGTATTTACAAAAAAAAATGTATATAAGTAGTTTATCAGCCATCTCGTTACCATAACACAAGCATTAGGTTGCTTAGCTTGGGACTATATGGCGTTGTGTGAAATGTCCAAGGATATTTAATATATACTATATATATCCGATAAAATACTGCGGAAGTGGACTAACTTTTAAGGTAAAATTGAAGGAGTTTCTGCTTCAACATCAGAAACAGAATGAAAATACCCAGCGTGCCACCTCTGCTATTTGACCTTTTGTT
Organism: Ceramica pisi; assembly: GCA_963859965.1. Lineage (NCBI taxonomy): Eukaryota > Metazoa > Arthropoda > Insecta > Lepidoptera > Noctuidae > Ceramica > Ceramica pisi. Next base: position 7,107,138 of record OY982530.1, read on the forward strand.
GCTACCTCGCTGTAATTGAATGGTGGTTTAATGAAGTGTGAAGTAATTTTGTTTTTTTTTTTTATAATATACTTTTAAACGATTTTTATTTTATGAAATTATTATATTTAATTGATTGAGCTTTATTGTTTATAATTTTATTTTTGATTGTTTTTTTTTTTCATTTACACTTTTGAATGTCACTTTATTTTTATTTTTACTTTGATGTTTTTAATACTTATTTTATTGTTATTTATATGCCTGTTGTGCGTTCGAGCGTGTGACACCTGTGGGCTGCAGCTGAAAATCAGCGTTAGGTGGTAATATCTTGTGTTGCCACCTGACATTATGCTGAGCTGAGGCCCTTTTGGCACATATTCAGACATTAATTTCATAATTGTGAGGTGTTTTTTATTGTGCCAATAAATGCAATTTTCTTTCTTTCTTTCTATATTTATTTATTTATTTATTTGTTGTGACAGCACCTGGGGGAGTCCTATGTCCAGCAATTCACGTTTTTCGCCTGAAATGATGATGATAATTTGACTACGACTGATTACGAAGAAACAAATACAAATACAATACAAATACAAAATATTTTTATTGGGAAAACAGAAAGTTACATTACATAACGTGCTTGGAGTCTCCTTTTAAGCAAACAATGCCTGTATTAGAAGGCTCCGCTCTTTCACATCACTGTCGTACGCTTATACTGACAGAAATCAATATAGTGTACTTTGACCATGGGTAAGTATGCAACGTAAGTACATTTTCCAGAATATAAATTTTATAAATAGTGAGAATAATAGTGCATGCGTTGTAATGTATAGTATGTTATGGTAAGTAGTGTTAAGTGTGGTATGTGATGTGGTGTGTGGTTTAGTGTGGTGTGGTGTAATGTGATGAGGTGTAGTGTGGTGTGGTGTGATGTGATGTGATGTGATGTGATGTGATGTGATGTGATGTGATGTGATGTGATGTGATGTGATGTGATGTGATGTGATGTGATGTGATGTGATGTGATGTGATGTGATGTGATGTGATGTGATGTGATGTGATGTGATGTGATGTGATGTGATGTGATGTGATGTGATGTGATGTGATGTGATGTGATGTGATGTGATGTGATGTGATGTGATGTGATGTGATGTGATGTGATGTGATGTGATGTGATGTGATGTAATGTGATGTGGTGTGGTGTTAACGATTTGTGTATATTCTTTTTTTCTAACCTAGCAGTTCGCTTTTTATGCAGACGATTATATATTTTTCAACTTGTGAAACAGTTTTACTAACAGTACGATACCTTTATTTTGCATTAAACCAGTGATATACAATTACAAATGCCAGTTATTAACACAAAAACATGCCAGTAGCTTGCATGCCATTGCCATGATATTCAATCAGAACTGGTTTCAATGCAATGGCATGCTGGCATGTTTTTGTGCGAGTCAGGGTTGCTACACACTTAAGCGGGCTGGCATTAATCGGCACAGTCCGGCGGTTAAATCGAATATAATTATGTAGATGAATGTTCAGGGATAATAACGCACGGCTTTCGCTAGTCCGCTCGAATGATGCCGAACGTAATTGGTTGTTACAGGTAGGCTTATTTGTTCCATAAAAACTCTGCCAAATCGAATGATCGGCAAAAACCTATAGAAATAAGTGAAGTAATTGGCTTTGTTGTTTGACATATACTGCCAAACTGATAATGCCAGTCGCTTATGTGTGTAGCAAACTTTACTAGCCTGTGTACCCCTGGCTTAAGACGAGTATGTCACTGAAGCTTCCACACTATTCAGGTGATATTTTCAGATTTCATATTTCCCCAACAGGAATATCGACATCAATATTGACGTGTTAGAAATTCAGCACACTATTTTATTGCTACAGAGTAGTAGCAAATGGAGAGTTAACGGGGTTTTAGGACCTGCCAGTCGATTCTGTAAACATGTCGAAGTGAACACTTAGGCGAAGTGAACGACAATTGAGCTGTCAAACCGTACAAATAAGATAGAATCGACAGCTCATTTGTCGTTCACTCCACCCATGTGTTCACGGTGAGATGTCGACAGAATATACCGGCGGGACCACGGTGCCGGAGTACACCTGTATTATTTTTGAGTGGTATTTTGAGACCACAAGAAAAATGAAGTACAGTTAACATAAAAGCTGATTTAAATATTGATCAATAAATGTACAAAATATTAGTACTTACCGGTAGAAAATACAGGGTAATATTAATATTTATAGAACACAGGGAAAGAACGATCAAAGTCAACCTGAAACTGCTTTTTAATTAGCCAATCCCACAATAGGAAAAGGGTGGAAAACGTTCAAAGTCCCGAAAAATTACCTTTAAGTTTTATACATAATAATTATAAATTTGATGTGTGTGATCATAGTTATCTGGAATTGATCTTTCTTCGTAACTATCAATATGACTTTGATCATTATTACAGTTAATATTCGAGTGTTAAATAAGAAAATCTTTTGTACAACTTCAAACGTTTTTGGTTGATCGTACTTTCCCGATAAAAATAACTTTGAAAATTTATTTGTGGTACCAAAAAAGAACTCAAAAATTCAAACCCAAAACCGCAAATGGAATGGCATGTCATTGTCACTCGCTATCACAAACAAAAATAACTTGTTATCAACGAAAAACTAAACACTAAAAAGACACATCGTCGTTTTAAACGAGATATTATGGTTTTTAGTTTATATAATACGTTTATGGCTATTAATTTTAAGCCCAAATTCTTCGTGTAGATTCAGAGTATTTTTTTTTTCGGATTCTACTCCAAGGATATTGCGAAGTGAAAATGTTTTGTTGTATTCTTTTCGGATTCTGTATGCGTAAGGTGTAATAGTTAAAAATTTTAGTTATGCTCTACATCTATCTATACATATAATAAAATCGTAGAGTTGCCGTGTCTGTACATTGAATATTTTCGCATAAAAAATACATAGAAATGTCAGAAAAATGACATAGAACACAAAAAAGCAGTTTTTGAAATTCTTTTCTGTTTGTCTGTTTGTCTGTGCGTCTGTATGTCTGTGCGTTTGGAGGAGCATCACGCATAAACCACTGATTGGATTCAAAATTTAGGTACTTCGAAATATTAAGTGATAATCGGAGCAACATTTAGTGTTTATTTCATCAAAATCGACCCACAAAATCAAAAGATATCGAATTTTAAAGTTTACGAAGAAACTTCATCGAGCGCTAAAATAGGTTGTTTTCATTGAGACTTCAGATACTTGCAATGCCATCTATTGAGAAATTTTTTAATAAGTAATGTGTGAAAAGACCCCGAAACAATGTATTTTTGAGTTATTTTTTAACTAAACTTAAAATATAGCAAAAAAAAAGTGAACATTTTATTATATTATCATTATTTATCGTAACGTGTAAGCTTCTAAGTTCGAACTTATGAGTATAGAGACAGTTCAGTTACGTTGTAGATCGATAGATGGCGTTGTACATATGACGCGTTTTTCTGAATCGCGGTGTTAAGATTCTCCGCAAAAGCATGTTGTCAGGCCCATGTTTATTTGCTATAGCTAAGGCAGTGGCAGCTGTGGAAGTATATAGGGTTGAATGACTAGATTTTTTTCGAACTAATGGGATGAGTGAGTAGACTTGGGTCGTACTTGCAAAATCGAGTACCAAGGCCTCCAGTACGTCTACCTTCACAAACCAGGGCTCGGGATACTTTCAAGTATTTTCTATGTGGATAGGGAATTGACCCATAGCTTTCTAAGAATAAAGAGCACAATCACAATCGCGTTTTCAACTAAATACCTTCTTACGACGACGATTCAAGTTTCTACTTCTATTTAATTTTCATCCAAAAGCCCTGTTGGAAGAAAAAATACTTGCATAGGAAATTTAACCCTGACCTATTATTAAAAAGGAGTACAATCGCGTTTACAAATAAATACTTGCAAAGACAAACCATTAAAGTAAAAATACTTGCATACGAAATTGTTCCGTAGTTCGTTACAAATAAGGATCACAATCGCGTACACAAATTGAACATGATCGCATTTGCGAAAACTAACGCAGTTATTGAACTATTGAAGAATGTATTGAAAAACTACGTAGAATTAATGAATTTTGTAAATTAACCCAGATGTTACTGAAACTATTTTTATCCTCCGATAACCGTGATTTTTGGATATGTTTCTTTATATGACACATTATAACTAAGAAAAATAATGAAAAAAATTCAACTTTTCTGGAAAAGCCAGGACAAGGTGGCCTTTTAAAAGGCCCGTCGTAATATGGGGGTCGTATACATGTATGGCGGTCTAGTAATGAAACAAAATATTGTAGAATCAATATTTAATCAATTTATATAGTAAAAAAACACAAAATTACGGTTGTATTAAAACAATAGAAATACACACACACACATGCAAATGCCCTCGTTACTGAGTTTGACTGTGATGTACCATAAAACAGTTTTGGGGTGTAAATGAATTTTACTCTTTTGACAAATAAAAAAGCTTTTTGATTTGCAAGCTTTGCATCTTAGTTGAGGCGCACTATATTGAACTAAGTGATCAACACCATCATATCGAGATGATTCTCGATGACCTAGGTGTAGGTGTGTGACGATTTCTCCATTTATAAGTTTGGTTTCGCGGTACGATCGGCTGAACAAATCCAGATATAGTTGACGCGCCTGGAGTAGAAGAAACAAACGTAGAAGGCACAGGAACTTCGCTATCTTCACCGATCGTGTCAATTGTGCGTCTTCTCTTACGCAAGCACGACAAAGGTTGCACGTCATCTTCACTCTGAGAGAACGTCACCTCAGCAGGAGCTCTTAGCTGAGAGCCTGCAAGAAAATAATATAAATATTGTTATAATACAAAGCACAACCAAACACCACAAGCAAAGTAAATGAAATAAATTCATAATTACTTTACCTACCTGAAAGATTTTGTAATGTTACGAACTCTTCATCTCCTGAGTCTTCGTCAGTAACATCCGCGTTGGCATTCTCAGGTGGGAAAATGGTTATTTGGTTCGGCAACAAAGTGTCTTCGTCATCTCGCTCTAACTCATTAACAATTTCGATGAGATTGAGCGCTTTTACTAATCTCGTGCTAAAACAGAAATTATCATATAATAAACCCCTATATTACGACGGGACTTTTAAAAGGCCATCAATTTCAAACGTAAAAAAAGAACATTTATTTTGCGTTTCGAACCAAACAAATGAAGTTATATTTTGATGAAATATTCTAACATATAAATATCAAAGCGAAATCTATCAGATTCAGCATATAAATAACATAAACGCTTACCTTTGTGAAGCCATTGTAATAAAAAAACTCCAAGATCTTCAAAAACACTCAAAATACATGAAAATATGGGTCCAATTGGGAACGTAACTGCATCAAATAAAAGGTGAACAGGTACTAAGTAAGATAATAATATGAATATGTATGTCAAGGAATTGAAAAATAATGAAAAATGCAGGTAGATTTCGTTATTTTTTTGGGCCTTTTAAAAGTCCCGTCGCAGTATCTGGGTTAAATACCGCTAGGTAAGTAGCATAGTATTAAATTAAAAATGAACGAAACCATTCCTTCCTATTATGATTATTCAATGATTTTAGTAGCTGGCGTAGTTATACACAGTTTTTACAGTACCATCAATTTCAGTATCAAATTGCATAATATGTATTTGTTCCTTACTTACGTATATTTCTAACTAACTTTCCAAGCGAGTCATCTTTACAGCAGGCTGTGGAAAGCATTTTTTTTTTTTTTTTAGGTTTGGGAAATCATCCAATGACTCCTCCCGCTCTGGGTGTAGCGGGAGGGAGTGTCAGACTTTTATTGACTAAAACCCATCCATGTTCCTTCATTGCCCTTTGTGTTCCGGAGCCACGGGACGAGTAAGAACGATGTAGGTATTATTTCTTATTGGAAAGGGCGCGCGCTGCTCGAGACCCGAACGCGGCCGAAGCGAGACGACGCGCGCGCGACGGCCGAAGCCACGTCACAATTCTGTCTGTGAATGGGTGACCATTATAACAACCTAGCCTTTTCCTTACTATATTGGCTCGGCTTCCAGACAAACCGGATTCAGATGAATACGGTATTTTACGTGGAGCAGCTGCCTCCTACCAGACCTCCACAACTCATTCAATGCAAGACTTCAGACAGGTTTTACTGGCTTCTGACTATCCGTAACGACTGCCAAAGATCTACAAATGACAGCCGGGACCAAAGGCTTAACGTGCTTTCTGAGGCACGAAGGAAACTCGGTATGTTAAGATGGTCACCCATCCACAGATCAACCTTCGCAAGCGTTGCTTACCTTGAAGATCGATGCGTTCGTCTGTTATAGTAAAGCCTTGAAGATCGGCCCGTGCGGATGTTTTAATTAAGCCACGAGCTCCTCTATAATAAAGCGATTCTATGAACACAGTAAAACTTTTTTGAAAAAAAAGGTTAAAACAAATTAGATCAGTGGTCTACAATCAGCAATATCGTCAGTAAAAATCGGAGAAAATGTGTTTCTGGACTGTGCTGGACGAAATTAAGAATCCACTTGATTTACCACCATTCGTTCGATAGTCGGTTTTGTTGATTTTGATTCAAGATTAGTTTGTACCAGGAGATTAGGTACCTGGGCTGGTCGGCATTTCAACCGATAGAGATGATACAGTGCCCTGCATTAGGTACCCTCTTCATAATTATTATATTCTTAATTCGAGAGAGAGATCAGGATACGTAACTGAACGTAAATTTTGTATATCTATACTAATATTATAAAGCAGAAGAGTTTGTTTGTTTGTTTGGTTGAACGCGCTAATCTCAGGAACTACTGGTCCGATTTGAAAAATTCTTTCAGGGTTAGATAGCCCATTTATCGAGGAAGGCTATAGGCTATATATCATCACGCTAAGACCAAAAGGAGCGGAGCAGTAATGAAAAATGTTACGCAGACGACGTTGCACGGGTCAGCTAGTAACATAATAATATCATTATGAATAATGGTAGGTGGAAAATATAATATGTGGTTGTGCATGAATACTCCATTTTTTCACTCTTCCGTGCCCATATTCCCCGACAGCTGACTCGCGACTCTCGTGAGTTATTTCAGCCAAGTAACTATAAATAAACATTAAGTTAACTTGGAAGGCAGAATGCAAGAGAAAGTTATCTGAGGGATGTCTTTGAGAAATTTATCTGGCTTGGTATTCACCCTTCTTGCTAATTAGACTTGCATTCCTCTGCTCTTATTTCATTAATTTTAATTACGTGCCGTCAGTCTTTTGCTGGTATTTTTAAGCGGTTTGTTAACTTTTGAACTGTAATTTGTATGTTTGCTACAATATTGGTTGTTGATCTGAGAAAAATTATAAAGTTAATTTATTGTCCGTCACTCAGTGTCCTAGTGCTGGTCATAATACGAATGTGTTTTGACACATGAAAATTATAATGAAAAAAAAAAAAATTGCATAAAAGGTCTCCGACTGCGTACTTCGAATTATTGTGATTTTTTACTTTGTACAAATTATTTTGATTTCAAACTGAGATCACACATGGAGCCCTGAGTGCATTTACCTATCGTTTGCATCTTTTTAGTTTATCTGATTTTCGACAGTACCTATCTTGCTTGCATTTATTATTTTTATTCCATTATTTTCTATTACGTATCTACCGACTTAATAAAAATAAATTGATGTTATATGGAAAGCTAAAAGATATTAGACAAGCCCTCTAAAGTTCAAACCAATAATTCGACTTCAAATTCCGAACACAAACTTCTTATAATCCAACAGGAGCCTCATACGGAGGGCAGCCGCGCATGTTGCAAATGTATTCGACGTACATGTATGTGCAGGAGGGAGCAAGCTGTGTGGCTATATGGACTTAATTTCTCATCTATGTCGGAGAGAGCCCGTAACAAGTTTATTTAAGGTAAAAACTCCGATTACCGGCTTGGATAAAATTTTATTTTATTTTTGTGTTTTATGAAAGGCTAGTTCTTTTATAAAATAACATGTACCCGCGACTATGTACGCACCTAACCCGTATTTTCCACTTCCGTCGGATTTCGGGAAATACTAACTTAGTGCTCTCCTGCAGTCCCAAAGAAACCAGTAGATTTGGCTGTGCATAGTCGGCCAGGCACTCACACAGGCACTCAGGAACGGAAGAATTTCATATGTTGCGATGTACATTTATTGTTTTCATATCATATCATCAATTAATTTGATATCATTTCAAAAAAATAGTAGCTCAATAAAGTGCGACGGTGCAGAAAACGAGAACAATTAAGTGTTATAAACCATTCCTAGAAAATCATAAGTACATAAAGCATTCGATTCGTAACTAATTAATAAAAAAGTTATTTTAGGGTTTATCTAGGTTTCAAGTAATAAATCATTGCTTCGATTTGAAGTTATTTTGCTATAGTTTTGAAACGCTTGCGAAAATTATTAGGTACAAGTTAGGATCATCAACAGAAAAATGAAGAAATTATTGGCTTCTGACAATCCGTAACGACTGCCAAAGATCTACAAATGACAGCCGGAACCAACGGCTTAACGTGCTTTCCGAGACACGGAGGGAACTCGATATGTTAAGATCACCCATTCAAGCGTTGCTTAACCTTGAAGATCGACCCGTGCGGCTGTTGTTATTTAACCACGAGCTCACAATATTTTACCGAAAATGTTTCAACACCTAAGAAGCTGTGAACTGGCAGACTCACCCTATTATAAAATCGATTTTGACGCTAACAGTACCTTGTACGTGGAGCCGTAGGTTTGTTTTGCTGAAAATTATGTCAGTAACGCGTCTAACGGAATTTGCTGCTATTAACGGAACGTCTCTTGGTTAGTCTTAGACTGGGTTTCCACCTGAGATGTGCTATGCAACGTTGCTATGGGGCCGTTTGATATTCACCAATCATATTCATTGCAAAGATATCGTCGCAGTGTTATATGGACTCATCAAAATGGAAAAAAAGAAGGGCATATAATATATACATATTTCCGACAAAAAAATGTTCAGTGCAATGGTCGGGAGAACCGTTACTTAATATGCCATATTCAGGCTGTTCACCTATTGCTTATGAAACTAGTTAATGCATTATTATTATTTTTTCCGATTTATTTGGGCCAGACACGTTGGCCGCTAAATGATATAAAAGTATCACACTAATTTATGCATGTTAGGTAAAAAACCTACTAGGTACTACTAATAAGCACGTAAAAATAAACTTAAACAGTATTACATACGGTTAAGGTTCATTTTACGTTAAATTCTATTCATGTTTAACAAGACATGTGACGTCACATTAATTAAATGAATCGTCTGGCCTGTAACAGAGGGTCTCTACAAGATTGATGCGAAACGGTGGGATGCGGGTACCTATGTTAAATGGCTACAGTCAGTTTTTATCTGAAGCTAGGAAAGAATATTAATAGGTTTTTAGTTGAAAAAAGAAGGCTTACATGGATATTTTAATGTGAAAGAAAACGCGTAACCGTAGATAATACGAAACAACAAGTAGGGACATAGCAATTGTAGTTATCAGGTGATTTTTTTTTTCCAGACGGAAAAATTTTCTTTTGAAAAAAAAATAGAAAATTCATTTAAAATATAGATAAGTAACTTCTATTTCAGAACAGGACTGTGAAAATTGTATGTACTACTTTTATTTTGCATTATTAGGGGAAACTTATTTCAAAGCCATGTCAGAGGCCCTTAATACCAGTATTGGTACACTCGTACTGTAAAACATACATAAAAATCAGTACCCAGTACTTAAAAAACGTAATATAATGGCTTTGGCACCTGATACCTGGAAATGGATAAAAAAACATACTAACAACTCTATACCACACATTTTGTTGGTAAGAAAATAAGAGAGGTCTGGCAGCTCTGGGATCTTAGTCTATATGGTATGTTTCTGTTTGCAACAATTAAACAAACCAAATGTTATTATAACATCAAAGTCTGAAAACATTTTGGATTTTAACAATTTTGAAAAGTGTCCGTGTTTTTAAATTTAGTTTCAGTCGAATGTATGCATTATTTAGAACACAGAAAGTAAATTCACGTCTCTGTCTGGTTCTTAGGCGAACAATGTATGGATGCGTAGCAATATCCTTTGACAAATTGTATGATAAATATTATGATTCTGATATGAGTCTACTAAAGTGGCCTTTTTGGACCTGCTGGTCCCTGCTGATAACAAATAAATAAATTTGGTCCCGGTTCAGGTAAAGTTTGGGAACCGCGTCTAGAGACACTTGATATCATGTTTCTCAAAGGACTTACATATTATGACAATGGTTTGAAGAAGGTCATATAGATGAAACCCGTCACAGTTATCTGATATTCAGATATCGACACCCTTCAGTAATTGGGTAACAAGAGGTTAGACGTCATTGTAAATTATATCATATCTGGAGAATTTCGAAACTATATGGGTTTATGGCCAATTTATAATGTTTTTATACGTGACTTTGTTGCATCTATAGCTCATGATAACTCATTTAATTATGATGTTCGGTGATTTAATAATGACTATATTGTCTCATCCATAGAAATTTAGAAAAAACAGGAGAAGTGGCAAGGGGGCGTGTCGGTCTCCGCGCGATTTGACGTGCTTCACGTTGACCATATAGGCAATCACTAGCTTATATATAAAATAAATTGCTTTTGCACAGCACAACGATAGCGTCCACTGTTTATGTGTGGGTAAGTTGTACGGTACATGGTAAATACAAGCTGTTTTTGAAACAATAAGGTGTATAATTGATTGTGTAGTACGTTCTGTTTTGAGAAATGCGGGTGTGTGTGCAACTGCGTATCTATTGCTTTTACTGTAGTGCATGTGTAGTATTTGGCGTTTGGAAGGGGTGTACTGGAGACACAAGATTCTTGTACATTTTCGTCCACCGGTTCCTATACATGTCTCCTTGTTTATTATATCTATGGTCTCATCTATTTGTTAATAGTATTTTTTTTGTTAATATGCATTTATAATAGATTCTGGAACTTTGGCCATGATTATAAACTGCCAATGATACCATGGTTCTATTGTGAGGGACAGACGGAGCTAGATAGGACGACAAGTACTATTTTCTTTTCTCAACATAATTCATGACGACTAGGTCATGTTATATTAGCCATAGAGTTTAGTGCGAGTTTTTTTACGTACTCGATCGCTTTGACGTAAATGTTCACTTAATATGTAAAATTATATTAAAAACCCGTCAAGTGCGAGTCGGACTCGCCCACCGAGTGTTCCGTAAAGTAAGTTAGATATTACTTTAAATAAAGACTAAGACTAAAAAAGTATATTTTTTAATGATTTCATTACAAATATATAGTTTTTAGACTTTTCCCTATACTTGAAGTATAAGATGGTATTACTTGTCAAATTTCATAGTTGTAGGTCAATGGGAAATACTCCATACATTTTGATACCTGTGAGAGTGACCCGTATCTTTTTTTACGAATAACTTCGAAGTATGATTTCGCAGCTTCAAGGAAACATACTGAGTATAATTATAGTTTTAATTTCAACCCGATACATCCACGTGTTCTCAAGATAAAGGATCTTGACGGACGGACAACTAAATTCCTAAAAATCCTATAAGGGTTCCGTTTTTTCCTTTTAAGTACGGAACCCTAAAAAAGGTTTCCCGTTATTATCACCAGACGGCTGCACTTATTGAATTTCAATACAAATTGAAGTTTTTGCTAACGCGTTCCAGAACGTTTAAAAACTCACAAAACCGATTACAAAAATCCGGTCACTAAAAAGTTATTGCTGAGTATTGTCACTGTTATCCCGATTAATTATACACTTTTTGAAGGATAGGTTACGGGAACAAAGCCTTTGGATTTGCTTATTTTCAATCAAAATAGTAATAAGTTTTGTAATTTAATGATACCGCAGATGTGACACTGTCATTGATACGACTATATTAATGTTACCATGAACAATTTCACTATGACAATCTATACTAATACAATAAAGCTGAAGAGTTTGTTTGCTTGAACGCGCTAATCTCAGGAACTACTGGTCCGATTTGAACAACTATTTCAGTGGTAGATAGCTCATTTATCGAGGAAGGCTTTAGGCTATATGTCATCAAGCTAAGACCAAAAAGAGCGGAGCATTAATGGAAAATGTGACGTAAACGCAGTTGCGCGGGTCAGCTAGTAGCAGAATAAATTAGTTGAGATAAATAGTGGTAACTTCGGAAGTAAACCCAAAACAAGTCAGGCGGCTGAAATGCCAAAAATAAGCCCACAACGCTACATAACCGGCCATCACTCAAATAATAAATATCCGTCGAAAATACACAAAATTATGAATACATCTCTCGTCTAAAATATTAAAAGCATGCTAATGTCAAACCCGCTGCCTTTTGAACTTGATGTATGCAAATATTATTGATAAATATGGTCGGATCTTGGCTTTGCGCGTCAAAAGTAATCCGGGATGATACGGATGATCCGTTCGTACATCCTGACATCCATTCTTTGATAAATATAAAAATCTTTATTATCTTGGAATATCGAGGAGCTCGTAGCTAAATCGATCGATTTTTATCGTTAAGCAACGCTTGCCAAGGTTGGTCTGCGGATGGGTGACCATCTTAACATACCAGTTTCCTCCGTATCTCGGAAAGCACGTTAAGCCGCTGGTCCCGTCTGTCATTTGTAGATCTTGGGCAGTCGTTACGGATTTTCAGAAGTCAGTAAATCTGACTCCAGTCTTACCAAGAAGTACCGTGTTACCCAGTTAATGGGTTGTGGAGGTGTGGTAGGCAGCCGCTCCAAGTGAAACACTGGTATTCAGCTGAATTCGGTTTGATTGGAAGCCGACCCCAATATAGTAGGGAAAAGGCAGATGAGGATTTAATATCTTGGAAGAATAACGGTCGAATACGCCGCTGAAATTTGAGAGCAACAGAAAATACCGGCCAAGTGCGAGTCATACTCTCACACAAAGGGTTCCGTATCATAAAGCGAAAAAACAATTTTCTTGTGTCATCATCATCATATCAGCAAAGACGTCCAATGCTTGAAATAGGCCTCCCCCAAGCGTCGCCACAAAGACCGGTCCCTTGTGGGGGCTTTTAAACGTTGCGTCTTCCGGTATGCGCTCGCCACCTTACAGCTCCAGCTTTCGGCCTCATCGTCCATCTGTTCTGCGAGCAATGTGCCCTTTCCATGGCCACTTTAGTTTGGCGATCCTTCGGGCTATGTCGGTAACCTTGGTTCTCTTGCAGATATCATTATTCCTGATTCGATAACGCAAGGAAACTCCAAGCAGTGCTCTCTCCATTGCCCTTTGAGTGACTTTAAGCCTTCTGATGAGGTCCATTGTGAGCGACCACCACTTACTTGTGTGGAAGACTTTAATTATTAATATTTTTTATTATTATTTGTTGTTAAAGCTTATTATTATATGCAGCAGTTATTTTTATTTGTTGTCAACTAAATCAACGCCAGACACCAAAACCTGAGAAACTTGTCAAACTGAACATGCAAATAGTTGTCCTTCGAGATTCATACATTTTCCTAATCCCATCATCACTGGTACGAAATGGGTAATTCCCAGGAGTAAGGAAAGTTTTCTCACGTCCGAAGTTAGGTCGCTCTATCATTTATAACTACCCCATATAAGCGATAATAGGCTACCAAGTCGGGATATATGAGAAAAATACGTGAACCCAACATATTGGTGGAAAATTATTTTGTTTTATATTTGGAAGCTTGCAATGAATATAAAGATATAAATTATTGAATGAGTTATAATACAAGATTCTACCCGTGGTTTCGCTTTTGTGATGTTTTTATTGCAAGGGAATGTACTACGTAAATCCTCATCTTTATCATGACAGCCATTTGCCGTCCAATGCTGAACGTAAGCTTCCTCCAATGAGCGCCAACCATCCCGGTCTTGATGAGTCTGTATCCATCCACAGCCCATACAAGGACACGGTGGAGCACACTGTTGAGGTGTGGCCCGCTTGAGCGGAGCACCGCCGTGTCCTCGAAGCGGTGATCGGCGGCGACCTCTCGCGTCCGGCCCTGGTCCAATCCATGGTTCGGAGCGAGACGGAATGGGACGCCGTCACCTTCTGCGAAGCAGTCATCCTAGCGAAGGAGGTGGCGGAATGGGAGAGGGAGAGAACATCTCGTCTCGGCCGCCGCGGTAGACGACGCGGGCGTCGAAGGCCACCTGGTGGCCTCCGGCCACTGTAGGCGCGGGCCTTTGGACGGTGAGCTATGGGTAGCTCGCCGTCCGTAAGACAGGCCGTGTCGACGGCGCCTTTGTGTTACACGCGCCCCTCAAAGAGAGTCATCTTTAGGAGGGGTCCCAAGGGGCAACGCCTGCCGGAGTTGCGGGATAATTTGAAAGAGATACCACGGCTCAGGAACACTAAGGGCAACGAAGGAAAATCGTAAATCTTAGTATATCTTAATCCAGAACATGGTATTCCTGTGTGCCAAGTGTCAACCAAATCACATGAGGTATAAATTCCGCATTCTATTTTTAGAAGCAAGTAGCTGGGCATATTAGAATTAGTAGGATCATATATTGTATAATAGACAACGGTTTTTTAGATGATTTTACGAACACAAGTACACACGGTGAAAATTTTGGATGATAAAGTTTATTTGGAAACGCATAAATATTCCTAATTAACTTAAAATGAGATAACTGATTTTTATGAAATAGTGATTTATTCCATTTTTTAAACGGAATAATTTCTGCTTCAACGAGGCTTTTATTTAAAACATAATAAGTTCCATACAAAACAATTCACCCTTCAAAAATATTCCTTATCTGAACCAACATCACACAGTTCACATCACTATTACACTAACTACAATCTTTGTACACCTCGCAACCCTAATCTACAAATATAATTGTTCCCGTCAAACGATGTACCGCGAGATTAGTTTCGGATTTCGGATATATCCGCACTCGGATCTGAATGGCGGCGGCATCACTAGCTAATTAGTTCACTGTGTTAGCTTTCCATTTTGATTTCACATTTATGTAAATTAATTCCTATGTTTTACTCCGTTTAAAGAATTGGATACTAAAATAATTACAGAGTAAGCTGCCGATACCAAAGTCAACTACAGGAACTTTTAGAACAGGAAGTTTTGAGTGAGTAGGAGCAAAACTGAATATCTGCAGTGCGATTCTGTTAACATGTCGAAGTGAACACTTAGGCGAAGTGAACGACAATTGAGCTGTCAAACCATACAAACAAGATAAGAATGACAGCACACTTGTCGTTCACTCCACCTAGGTGATCACGGTGAGATGTCAACAGAATAGACCGACTGAAATGCACATTCAGTGGACACACTACAGCAAAAATCTATTGGAATTACACCTATCCCCACAGTAGAGAAATTTAAATATCTAGGCTCTATAATTACATCCGATGCCAACGTAGACGTTGATGTGACTCACGGGATAAACGTCGCCTGGCAAGAACAACATCACTTACTGGCGTGCTGTGTGACCCACGCCTACAACTAAAGGTAAAGTGTACAAAACGGCAGTGCGACCGGCACTATTGTACGGGTCTAAGAGCTCAAATATAAAGAACGCACATGAGCAAAAGATAAATACTAGCGAAATGAAGATGCTCAGGTGGGCGGGAGGTGTAACGCGGCTGGATAAGATCCGTAATGAGTACGTAAGTGGAAGCTTTAAAGTTGCACCAATCGCAGACCAAATTACTGAAAACGGCCTTCGCTGGTATGTCAAAAGACGAAACGAAGACCATATGGTTCAAACTGCATTGAAGCTCCTAGAACGAAAGAGGAGAGGCAGCGCACCATCAACCTGGTGGACCTTCATGGAAAGAGGCCTTAAGGTAGCCCAATTGCATGAAATGAATACCTAAGATCGCTTGACTAGGCTTAGGAAAGTGAGGAAACCCGACCCCGAGAAATGGGATAAAGAGAGGAAGAAGAAGAATAATAATTACAGGATAAATAGTAACTTATTTTGATACTTACCACAACTATCTGCCTAGTCTCAACTATATCGGGGTTGGCTTCGAGACTAACCGTTTACCGCCGTATACCAGTATTTTACGTGAAGCAATTGCCTATTTGAACTCCACAATCCACCAACTGGGTAGCACGATAATCTTTCGCAAGACTGCTGTCAAATTTTCTGGCTTCTGACTACCAAAGTCTGTCAAAGATGTTCTTATGACAGCCGCGACCAACAGCTTAACGTGTCATGGATAAAATCGGAATATAACAGATGATCACCGATACACCAACCGACCTCGGCAGGCGCTGCTTATCTACCAAAAGCTAATATTTCAGTTGTTATTATTTAGCCACGCGCTCCTAATACTTACTGTAATACTCAAAAAATGAGAGGGCGTAGAAAAAATGGCAATCTATCAGCGATGACAAACTGTCAAAATATTGAAATGTTATGTGGTCAATTTCAAATCTATCATCATCATGTCAACCGCAATCTTTCAAAATAAGTGTCTAAACACACTATACCGAAGGTACGCGACGGAAGTTCCGCGGCTGATTTTACGTTCCAACGTATTCGTCTGATATGACACACCATAAGTGCAAAACTTACGCGACAGAAATTCAGTTCCACAACTTTGTGGGTAATATTTAGTGTCTCAAGCGCTATCGTGGCGTCCTATCGTGTTATCTAAATAGCCGGACAGACATACGCTCATTGTGATAGACAGATGATTGATCCATGAACATGGTCACAACTCAACCGCGATACTTATTTTTCTGAATCAAATATGGTGTAGGTACCTATGTTTTAATAACACAACAAAGCACGTGTGTCGTGTTGAGATAGAGGCGAAAAAAACATAACGGACACGCGATGCGCGGACATGCCTGACTTCCACTGCTCTCCGCCCCGGATCTTCTTCGACAATCTAACCGAACTTCAGTCGCGTATAATGCGTGCTCTACAGAATACGTTGCCGCTGAACTTACGCCCGACCGAAGTTCGGCTGTACGCCATAACGCAACGTTGTTTCGGCATAATGTGTTGTCAGTAATTCAAACACTATTTCAGACGTACGTAATCATGCCGAATTTCGGTCGCGTATTTTCGGCATTGTGTGTTTGGACATTAAGTTTAGTTTGAGGTCGTCAAAATTGCAAATACCGGATTTCTTACTTACAACATTTCATAATGAAGTCAAATAAAAACTATAATAATCAGTGAAAAGAAAGTAACTAAAATTGATACTTACTAATTTAATAATAATCAAACATGAGGCTTCTCACTTACCTTTAATATTGTCAAAATTGTGGCAAAATTGATGTCATTGACAGCATTTACAAGGGCAAGATTCTGAAACCATGAATACAACTTTTTGTCAAGAACGATACGTTTAGAGGTATGTGGTTAATTTTATCCTACTTAACCCCAGTAATTTCTTCGGACGTGAACTGCAGTGGCTTTTATTAAATTCAATTTAATGATTTTATTTATTGCGAGCAACAATGACTCATGTAGCGTTAGTAACAATAAATTAACTTACAACTATGTTAGTGATATAATTAAAACAACAACTACATGAACACACACAACACAATAATCACTGCTTCAGCATCCCAGCTGAGACACTGGAGCAACGATTCAAAGTACAGCAGAACAGCCTGACAGCAATCATGCTCAGGATGCTGTTGGAACTGGCTTGCATCCTGCGCTCCAAGGATCTTTTACGCATTTGTGCATAAAAGCAATCAACGTACATTTCCGCAAACATACTTGATGCGCTACAAAAGCGAGGCAGCCCCATCAACACCTTGAAAGCATTGTTATACTGAACGCGAAGTCCACTGTATGATCTTTGCGTAAAATGTACCCACAAGCTACAGGTGTAAAATGAGGAACAGAAGGTGAAACGCTCAATCGGTTTTCAACACTATTTGGCGAAATGAGATTTGATTATATAGACCCGTTGGATGTCCAAAGAGAGTGCAGTGCCTCAGTTTATTCAGAACATGAGCCACATGTTGGAGTAAAGCTGCTTTCAGATTACGCTATAATATAAAAGCATATAGTATAGAGCTCACAGCAAGGCAATATCGCGCACCATTCCAAACAATCTAAGGAGGTAACCATCGACTCAAACAGAAAGGCGTGTGAAAATGTAGGATCCAGGAGAATCGAAACAAGCAATAGGCTAGATTCCATAATCCACAAATTGCAAAACTATTTAGTCCGTCAGTTAGAGTATTGAAAAATAATGGACATGTATTTTTTGTTTTTGTAAATCAATGAATATTGACAAAGATAAAACGCATCAGAACTCGCGAGTGGGGGCTCGTGACGTCACGACTCAGTAAAAATTATGCGAAGGTGTGACGTATTGAGAATTTTGAAAGCGTCGTTACTTCGTCAATTTTGGTTCCCGTCACAAAAGAAAAAACACGGGTCAAATATTTTTTGATAATCTAACTGACGGACTATTTAGATTTTTTCAGGACACAAGCCCATTAATTTTCGGTTGTGAGAACAACACTACTGGTTCCCTGAGTAGTGTTTTCTCTTTGCTAATTTATACGAATTTCCACAAGAGCATCTCCGTATTTCATCAATACGATACTGAACGCGATCAACATATGAACCACGTTTTGGAACCGTCAGTGACATTATTTTCTATGGAATATCGACACTGACAACTCTTGAATGTAGCTTAATTGCGATCAGTTTCATTGGTGAAATCAGCACTTGAAGTCATAGCCCAATGATGGCACGGTAATCCGACATGGCCTGGGAGAAATCACACGCAGTACCAACAGCTTAACCGGATTTAGTAAGGAACGAGGCACGGGGCTGTTATACTACCAACTTCCAAATTCTGGATTGTCACTAATAATCCTAATAGGAAACCCCATTAACACTTTTCTCCATCTGAGAATCGAACCCAGGACCCATCAGTCGTCGCGCTTTTGACTACGAGACCAAAGGGACAGTTTTGAACTAGTATTCTACTAAATAAATTTATAATGTTAAATAAAACCTACCACACAGAGAGCAAGGATGACAAAAACATTCATTTTGCTTCACTTGAGTATAAAAGTCACAGTACAAACATGGTCGCGTCACTAACAGTACATTGCAGTAATAAAACTTTACTCATCAAAACCACTGGAAGTGCAATATTGAATGCATACCGTGAAATGGAGCTCTTGCATCGTTCGATGTATATAATGAATCAAATCTTTTTGTCTGTATTTACTTCTTAAACTGACAGTCAAAAGGCTGGACAACTGCCGCGCTAGAGAGAGGGTCGGTGAGTATGTTTTGCTGCAGAACAACTTGCTGCTCTTGCCGCTTAGCTTCATTAATATTTCTGACAGACCTTGACTATTCAAAAGTGCCTGAAACTGGAGTTTGTTTGTTTGTCTGGTTGAACGCGCTAATCTCAGGAACTACTGGTCTGATTTAAAAAATTCTTTCAGTGTTAGATAGCCCATTTATCGAGGAAGGTTAAAGGCTATATATTATCACGCTAAGACAAAAAGGAGAGGAGCAGTAATGGAAAATGTGACGCAGACGAAGTTGCGCGGGTCAGCTAGTATGAAATAGTAAATGTTTTTTTTTATTTATTCATTCAAAATGAATGTTTTGTCGCCGCCCTGGTTATTTTACCTAATCTTAGTGTAGCGACCCTAGCGAGGCGAGTTGCTGAGTTGCATTTTTGATATAGTACAGGAACGTCAGAGCCGAGCTCGCCAGTCGCTTAGGTACATACCTCCGTTCAGCCATTTCACGTTTGCCTATAAGTATTAGTATAACTGAGTAATTGTGAACCGAAAATAAACCTTAATAATATTCAGTACAAATCCAAGTGTATATCATTTATTCCGGACCATTTTACATAACACGCACAACAAGTGGTGACCCCGAACGTTTACAGACAATAGTTTTTGTGTAGTTTTTTTTTGCGCAGTAAGCGACTCCTAGGTGACGTGGCTGGCGCGTGATAACCGCGTGGGTGCAAATAACAGGAATAGTCTCGAAATCAGTGAAACAACCACCACAATGAACCCCCCATCGGCAACCGAAGTAGCAGCGGTATCGGTGCAGGCAAGGATACCAGATTTTTGGACGGACTTGCCCAAATCATGGTTCTGCCAGTTCGAGGTTATTATGGCACCACAGAAGCTAGGCGACGCGCAGTTCAGTTATAGCTAGTTTGTAAAGTACCCTAGCTGTGTCTGAAAGTGGCACAGCTAGAAAACTATTACAGTAACCTATCTCTCTGAGTCAACAATCTAAGCTATTTCTAAATTCCTCGTTGCGGACACACCCAGTTAAAATGTGCATCATCAACGGAATGAATACAAAAATCACATTTAGCTGTTTTTGATTTTGCCAGTTATAAAAACTTATTGCACGGATCACAGCTGTTCAACAGCTAATTATCTATCCACGGTGAGTTCAAGGGATGTGGTTGGATCGTTTTACCAAATTCCCTTTTCTTCTGATCTTTTATCAAAATATTCCTTCCAGAGCGAATAGTAATCCTGTCTGATAAATGGAATAAAGTTAGTGAAGAAATAAGGATTTTGCATTTGTATTTTGTTGAGTATGAGCACACGTGATAAGCTAAGAAAAAAAGACAAGAAGGTTTGCCAATGTGTTAGTGAAACAAACACCTAAATACTGAATATTTTACTTTATTGTAAACTAAAGTTTACAATAAAGTAAAAAATAATTTATTGCTTGCGTTGTGAAATCGTTTGAAAGAGTAATCGACGTCCTGGAACGCAAAGGGTATTTGGACGAACACGGGTGGGGTTTAGTCAGTAAGAGTCTAACACTCCTTTTTGACTCCGTCTGCAGCGCAAGAAATAAAGACAAACATTTATAACAGACGGTTTAAAGCATATGGCAGTCTCTTCTCTCTTGACTGATCGAAAACTTTGGGGGCCGAGTCACCCGCGTCCGTAGGAGAATATACCCTTCAGCGAATCCCTACACGTGGTCCCCGGGTGGTGCTAAACAGGTGACACTAACCGCCTCCGTTGTCTAGTGGTTATACCACCTGATTCAGACCCAGAGGTCCCGGGTTCGATTCCCAGCGGGGGCAAATTTTTTGCTCGGTTTGGTTGGTGGTAGGACTTGTTACAAGTCCGCCTGGCAAGCTACCACCATCATGTCTAAGTCTGTCGCCATAACAACAATGTTAACAGCATTGTTGTGTTCCGGCAGTTAGAGGTATGACAGCCAGTTCGCGCAGTAAGAGGATTCTGGGTGAAACTCGCTTCCTTCTTCGGCCTACTCATCACTTTCCATCTGGTGAGATTTGGGCCAAGAGTTTCCCCGTTTCGTACAAAAAAAAAAAGAGATTGACGTTCTTAAAGACAATATATTGTCGACTCTCCGTAGTTCATGGTCTTTCGTCCTGCACCGCATGTCCTGTCAACTATACCTGTGAGGACTTTATGGCTCCGTCAACGATTTTTTTTAACTTTTGATAGTCTCTCATTTGACCACTATCTCACCTGATGGTAAGCGATGATACTGTCTAAGATGGAGCACGCTTGCGTAGAAGTAATGTATTCACTCTTGACTTAAAAGACTCCCAGGTTGTAGCTATGAGGAAACACAGACTCCGGCTGGGAATCCCACTCCTTTGCTGTACGCACTATGAATGTCTTCCCAAAACGTTTTGTGCGTGTGGGTGGAATGCTGTTAACATAGCCGTAGTTACAAATATTTCTACACTAGCTGACCCGCGCAACTTCGTCTGCGTCACATTTTCCATTACTGCTCCGCTCCTATTTGTCTTAGCTCAGCTTTGTCGTAGCCTATAACCTTTCTCGATAAATGGGCTATCTAACACTGAAAGAATTTTTTAAATCGGACCAGTAGTTCTTGAGATTAGCGCGTTCAACCAAACTAAGTTCTGCTTTATAATATAATAACTAGCTGACCCGTGCAACGTCGTCTGCGTAACATTTTTCATTACTGCTCCGCTCCTATTGGTCTTAGCGTGATGATATATAGCCTATAGCCTTCCTCGATAAATGGGCTATCAAACACTGAAAGAATTTTTCAAATCGGACCAGTAGTTCCTGAGATTAGCGCGTTCAACCAAACAAACAAACAAACAAACTCTTCTGCTTTATAATATTAGTATAGATAATATAATATAAAAATATAAAATATAAAAATATAAATATAATAATATAATATTATATATAGTAAAGATTGTAACTGCTGTTGATACTTTTTCTAATTCAACCAAGTGTTTTCCTTAAAATCGATTTAATAAACTGTAAATTAAAACTACATTTTTTTACTTTATTTTTTATACTAAAGAAAAGAAGAATGCATTTCTAGTTTCGATAACTTTTCACTTTATTTTGTTCACGTGTAGTTCACATTACTTTTCAGAAACCTTCCACTTACGAATTTCTATCTCAAAATACAAAAGGACAGAAAATATTAAAAAATATATTTTTTTAAAAGTACATTTTATGAAAAGGTACATTAGGTTGTAAATCTATTTAACCAAACAAAAAGGTTCCACTAAAATTTATGAGTCCAATAAGTGACTGCTCTGAATTCTGAAAAACACTTTTCAAAACTAATGATACGAAATTCCAAGGAGACATCGAGCACCTCACGCTGGTACTATAAAAATACTGAAAAATCATCCTTGTGTTTTTAAATATAAGGTTTAAAATCGAGTAGGCAGTAATTTAACAAATTTTACTACTAAAGTGTGCTCGTAGATACCCTTGCAACGATTCATGCTTTATCTACATCAGTTTTGTGGGCAAGTTCTCTCGAAGCGAACTGTTGAAGGCCGATATGAAGCACCTTTCATGATTTAACCTTTTCACGGCCAGAAATATCTCGACGATTTAGCATTTAGTAAAAAACCTTCATATCTGTTCTATTTATATTCACTTTTAATAATCCTAACTCATCATGCGAAAGTTGGAATTAATGGATGTTTGTCACTCAATCACAAAATAACGGCTTATTTGATATGGATGAAATTTGGCACAATGATAGATTATAGAATGAAATAGAACTTAAGCTCTATTTATCCCGGGAGTATGTTCCCTAGTGATAATTTTCGGCAATAACGCGGGCGAAGCCGCTGGCAGAAGCTAGTATTACAAATGCGAAAGTATTAGGTTAGTTTGTTACCTCTTTACGTGATAATGGCTGAACGGATTTGTATGAAACTGGGTACACGGGTAGACCATCTCCCGGATTAGGACTTTTCATCCAGAGTGTATGTTCCCTTGTGATAATTTTTTAAATTCACCCGGGCGAATCCGCTGGCGAAAGCTATTAGGGTTTAAAATTAAATGTTCTGTGAAGCAAAAGGTGTGTGACCCTGGTGGTGTGGTGAAGCAAAGGGTGTCTATCGACGGTTTAGTATTGCACTTATCAGAATAAGTGTTTTGGGAATCTGTCAATAACTTAGTTTCATTAAATGAACTGTTTATATCTTATTCTATTATACGCTAGTGTTTCTTCTTCAATATTGTAAATAACTTTGTTAAACATAATTATTATTATTTTAACTAAGATAATTTTACATCAAACAGTACATATCGAGTTCTCAGTCAGTATTCGGTTCATAGATGTTATTATAAACTGTGTCTGATCTTGAATCTAAGTTCAATGTTTCCAAGTTCACTTACAGTAATGAAATACTTAACTAAATGACAAATTGTGTAATAAAATACAATAAGTTGAGTAAAAGCTATAATTAAATAGTTGTCATACATACAAAAATAAATAAAGGTATAACTTTTATAAAAATCTTGGAAAATTACGTGGTAAAGTAACATAATTAGCCTATATTTTATGGAATGTTTCTTTGGCTGTGAAAATTAATTAAGGTGTTGAAAATTCAGTTAATAGGAGGCTTAACTTTACTCGCAAAACTTCCAATCACGTTGCCCGGAGGGTAGTAATACGCAACGACGTAAATGTGACCCTCTTTGGACTTGGCAACACCCACTCCAAGCTCTTTAGTGTCCTCCCAGACAACTTGTGAAAAATGTCCAGACTTCAAGTCTGAAGGCTCTTTACCAAACTTGTGGTTGTCCACCTCGCTGTACCATTTGTCTACAGGGTCTCTGCCTGATACTGTGAAGTTTGGATCTGTAGACCAAGCTGAGAATATGTTCTCTCCGTACTCATTCTGATCTCTATGTTCGGTTTTTCCTTTCTTTGCTATGGTTTTCGCCCAGTCTTCTGCGAGCATGCAAAGCTTCTTGCTAAGTTCTAAAGGATTTGCTCCATGGTTCCTTCTATATTCATTATGAGCTCTTAAGAACTCCTCGTCGAATTTGTCACCAGATATTGAAGATGATCTGAATTTGTTTACCAAATCTGAAGCGATGTCGCTCAAGTTTTTACTGTTTCTTTGGTTCGGTGATGGTGGGGCTAAATTTTTGTAAGATTCTCTTGGGGAATTATTGTTGTAGTTTTTGAACTGATTGGCACCCGGTGGGTAAACGTTTTTGGCGAATTGCCCGCTATAGTTTCCTGGTGGGTAGTAGTTTGCTACAACATACAGCTTTCCAGATTTACTCTTAGCACTTCCAACTCCTAGTTCTCTGGTACCTTTCCAGACAACCTGTGTGAAGTGTCCACATGTCAGAACATCTGGTTCTTTTCCGAAGGAGAAATTGTTGATTTCACTGTACCACTTTTCGACGCAGTCTCTGGCTTTTATTTTCGTGTGAGGGTCAGAAGACCAGCCGCAGTAGACATTCTCTCCGTAGTTTTGGTTGACGCTGTATGCCATGGCATCTTTTTTGGCTAAATCGTCTGCCCATTTTTGGCTGTGTTTGCTGATTTCTTTGCTGAGTACCAGAGGTGGGACTCCATGTTCGCTCCTGAACTCGTTGTGGACTTCCAACGCCTCAAGCTCAAATTCGCTCGACTTCGAAGTGAAAAGTTTAGTCTGAAAAAGATGAATGAATGGATTAGTTATCACCGTGACATGGTATTATGTTGATAAAGAGTGTGACGTCAGAGATATTTACAACTGTACATTCGTTTTTAGATTAAATTCTCAAATTAGCTTGAAATTTACAAGTCAATGTCATATTGATAGGAGGAACCTAAATTTTTTTGCCGTGGGCTTTGTGTTTTAGTACTTCCAGGTTTTTAAAGCCGTTGCGTCACAAAGATGCAATTGCTTTAAAATGACCCATGAGCATTTGCAGCGGTCTGCCAGAGTTGGAAGGGCGGAATTTGTTCGAAAGAGTCACCACAGCGCTGGAACACCAAGAGCATTTGGAGGAACATGGACGGGTTTTAGTCAGTAAGAGTCTGACACTCGTTTCGGCTCCACTCGGAGCGGTAGAAGTCATTTGAAGATTTACTTTCTTAAAAAATGTGGTAGCTTAATATAGGTATAATAATCTTAGAAATGCCCTCGTGGTCAAGTGTCTTAGGTGCTTATCTTGTGACCCGGTGGTCGTGGGTTCGACTTCCACGGGAAGCATACTTTGTAAAGTGGTTTCCACTTTGGCTAGAACATCACAGGCTTGAATCACCTGATTGTCTGATTAAAAGATGATTCAGTACTTCGGAAGGCACGTATAAGGCGGTGGTCCCGGCCGCCAAAAGGCGGTCGTTAAACCACATGGTTTAACGACCGCCATTTGGCCAGAGGCCCTTGAAGCGGTTTAGAAACTCTGACACTAGGGTCTTTAGACCTGACTGTCTTCACGATAAGAAGAAGAATCTTATCTTATTTCTAAATAAATAAATAAATAAATAAATCTTAGAAGTATTGCAATAATGTATACAATTTTCTAAAGGCACTCAATCATTTCCATGCTTGCTCATAACTCATAAAACTTTCAAGGTTTGTTTCCTTATTTCCGTTACTAGTTCCAGTTTGACTCACTCTGCGCTCAGTCACACTTTAATAACTTAATCTTTCACCTCTACCTATGTTTGTTTCGAAACTCTACAAAATCAGATAAAATATTGCGTCCTGTACAATCACTAAAATGTTTGTACTTAGTGATATAATATGGTTAGTCACAATACTTTATAATATATGTACCTACTCATAATATGACATACTAATACGGTATTTAGCTAGAAAACTGATAAAATGGTTATTGGAACGTTTCAAAAATGATTAGGTAAGTAAGACTTTCGTTGGAAATTGAACATTCATTGTAGTTGCAGGAAGGAAGTCTGACAATATTAACTCAAGAAGATATTCTTAAGTAATTGATAACATTACTCTAATCCTTATTCATTCGTTTTTGAATGATAAATAAAAAAGAATCAATGATAACTTCTTCTGACAAACCATTTGTTCCCGGATGAATGGACGACATTTTTTTTATTGTTAAAAACTTTGGGTTGTGCTTTTACTTTACATTAGGTTTTTATTCTTATTTGTTTTGTTTTTAATCGTTACTGTGTTGATGACACCGTTTAAATCTGCTTTTATTTAATTTTGCATTTGACATCATTCTGTAAAAATTATGTAACAAAATATTGTTTTGGTTTGTTAGATTTTTAATGGAGTTCGTGGTTAAATAATAACAGTCGCATGGGTCTATCTTCAAGATTAAGCAACGGTAGCCAAGGTTGGTCTGTGGGTAGGGTTTCCTCCGTGCCTCGGAAAATACGTTACGCCGTTGGTCCCGGTCGTCATTTGTAGATCATTGACAGCCGTAACGGAATGTCAGAAGCCAGTAAATCTGACTCCAGTCTTACCTAGAAGTACCGTGTTACCCTGCGTAATCCTTCCATGTAAAACACTGGTATTCAGCTGAATCCGGTTTGACTGGAAGCCGACCCCAATATAGTTGGGAAAAGGCTAGGCAGATGATGATGATGTTAGAATTTTTAATGACAATAGTAGAAATTTTAAAACAAATCTATGCTCAGAATTATATGGGAGATTATCATAACCAATCTATAGTGTCTATCTATATCATATACTCATACTACATAATATCAGTGTACTTTTTACTTCCTACACTTGCGTTAATCTAACTGCAAGCAAGCTAATCAATGGGTTAGTATGTCAACAATGTTTCATGGTCAAGGCGCAAACAATCCTTTATCTTTTATATATTATCACTAATAGTGGAGTATCTTGAAAGTAAGAAAGAAATAAAAACAAATAAAATACGTGTATTCCGCCAGAAATGACGCACAAAGACAAAATTAAAAGAAAAACAACTTACTAACTAAATAAAACCTATTCTATTCTATTCCATATTTTTATATGGTGAACAAAGCCGATGTCGACTTTTCATACTATTTATTTGATACTACGAGTATGTCAAAACTGGCCATAACCTACCTCTGGTCACACCACAGACAAAACAGAGGGGCTACTCTCTAAACCCGAAGTCCGAAGTTTCGGGCTTAATTGGGGGCGTATTTTACTTCGTATCACCAAAGCACCAATAATTAATGACAACACGATTTGTCAGATATACAGTCAAATCGTGTTGCCAATCATTCTTAGTTCAGGTTCGGGACTTATCTTTAGGCCATAGGTGATACGGAGCATAATACGCCCACAGCTGAGCCCGAAACTACGGACTTCGGGCTTAGATAGTAACCCTCCAGAACACAGTTTTGCAGTTGTTAAAGTAAGCGTCCTAGTGTTTTTCATTGACACGGAAATCATTATTTTCCCATACAGTTTGACATAATTATGAAAACGTTAAACGCTAACGCGATCGAGTTCGTTTAAACTCACACTAAGCCCCCTGTCATGTCACACTTCTAGCAGAAAGAAAGATACAATAATGTTTTTTTAGCATATAAAATATTATGAAATACGCACGGTACTTAGGCCGCTATTCCACTGGCGTTTTACGAGTGTTGGCGTTGCGTTTTTGCCAACAGGGACAATCACGCCACCTCGCTCTTTTCGTGTGGGCGCAGACAGGACGGCGTGATTGTACCTGCTGCCAAAAACCGCAACGTAAACGTCGCATCTGCGCAGCGTTGACGCTGCATGGACGTTGGAGAAACGCCAACGCTCGTAAAACGCAAGTGGGATAGCGGCCTTAGAAATATAAAAATTGGTAGGTATACTAAAAACTAAGTGTGTCTCACAGCTGTAATAAAAAGGACCATTTTAGCAGTAATACAGACACGAGTATATTAGAGGGTAAGCGTCAGGAGCATCAGTGCTCCTGACGCTTGCCTTCTTATGACCCTTTCAAAGAACGACTGGCGGTTTTTTTTAATCAACATCATCATAGGGATATTTGTAAAACACAAACAACCTATTCAATCTTAGGGAATGACGATACACAACTTTTACTTTGAGACCAAATCAATCAAAAAAAGGTGATTCATACATTTTCATCGGTTTATATTTTTTTTTTTTGCAAGTTTGCAGAGTTGGTGGTTGAAACCATGTGAATTTTCAGTCTCTAAGAGGTTGTTAGTGTTTTACAAATAACCCCGAATAAAATTATCATCGTTGTAAAGTAAATAAAAGAATAAACAGATACATATAATTGAACTGCCACTAGCAGGGTTGGTCTGCATCTTGATGTGGCCAAAATGGATGTTTGACAGAAAACAGGAAAATAATTTTGAAACGCCAGAATTCAGAAAAGGTAAAACGTTGAAGAAATTGGTCATTGCGTAATATTATTTTACATTGTACTTATGTTTTGAAACATTGTTTTCCTTAACTTAATTAGATGGGATCTCAGATACCTACACATTTAATTAAATATGTTTCGGGCTTTTGTTTCCGGATAGCAACATTTTTTTTTTTTTAAATGTCGTGGTGTTCTAAAAGGCCACTTTAGCAGAATCAGAAAGCACATCACGCTAACCGTCACTGTCAAAATTTTCCCAATCAACCTTGAACCTAATGCGTTAGCGATAAAGATGATAATGACATTTGACAGATTGTTGTGTGGTTAATATTATGTTTCGTATATGATTCTGCTAAATTGGCCTTTTGAGACACACAGATTTTTTTCGCAATCACTGATAATGTTAATTTGTGTTTAACATTAATTCATTATCATTGTACATTTGATAAGCCCTGGACATAGTAACAGTAAATTTAATCAAGCGTTTGAGCAACAGACTTATATAGGTGTTACAGACAAGTTAGGGTGATCCCTTCTTAATTCTTTATTGTACTCCAAAGCAATTTAAATATTTTACAGTGAAGAAAAGTTCATGTACAAAGGCGAGCTTCCTCAAAGTTGAGTTTTCTCCCAGCAAACGTATGAGTGACCATTGAGTGTTTCATGTCTAAACTAGCTGACCCGCGCAACTTCGTCGTAGTAATTTCGTAGCCTTCCTCGATAAATGGGCTATCTAATACAGAAAGAATTTTTCAAATCGGACCGGTAGTTCCTGAGATTAACGCGTTCAACCAAACAAACAAACAAATTCTTTGCTTTATAAAAAAACTTCTGCATATGCTTCTTTATAAAATTATAGTATAGATTTATTTTAAGAAGAAACTAAAATAAAAATTTAAGAAATGTGGACGACTTTTGTCCAGGTGAGACAGTAAAGTTCCGGGTGACAACAATAAAAAAAAAACTACAAAAATATATTATTAATACCTTTAATTTATCTTTGAAATTCTTCTTAAAAAGTCTTCTTTATAATTATTTTTTAATAAATAATAATTTAATTAAAACGGTCCTAAACATTTGATAACGTTACTCTAGTCTGTATGAATCACTTCTACTGTTATTGAAACAAAACGGACTGATAGAGTCGTGTGCTTTACTGCTTTTACAATCTTTATTGCCCACAAGAATTCCTGAAAACTTATCATAGAAAAATAGTAGTATAAAAGATAATGACTGATATTAAATAAATAATTGAGTCTACATACTAACATCCTGTTATTTGTTACACATCACTACATTAAAAAACAAAGTCCTCTGTCTGCCTGTTTGTTCGCGATAAACTCAAATACTATCGATTTTCATGCAGTTTTCACCAATGGATAGAGTGGTTCTCGAGGAAGTTTGGTATATAATTTGTCAAGCGGGTGAAGCCGCGGGCATCAGCTATTTTACGCCTGATAAACGTGGAATAAAGTACATTGACCCACATACATTTATTGACTTTCTTAAGATCAAAAATAGTGACATAAAGCTGTTCTGAATCGACTTCTATCGTGATCTTTTACGTTTTCTAATAATGAAAATCAGTTCTTAATTTATTGTTCTAGTATCTACGAAGAGATATAGGGAAAGGTCAATGTACTTTATTCCACGTTTATCTGTCGTAAACTATTGTAATAATATATTTACCTCATAACGTGGAAGGCCTAATCTTCTGTTTCGGAATTCTAATGTGCTGTTAATCCACCGGAATGTTTTAAAAATAGATATAAAATTACGCTCTTTAAGATAAGAATTTTATCTACAGCTGTGAGCGTAATTTTACTCATAAGGAAAATTTTCTTCAAAACGGTTGACACATTATTTATTAAAAACCATAACATGGAAGCTTTGGCTTTTGTTAAATTATTTTAAGGGTCATAATCCTGTAAACTGGAATTATTAATGTTGCGCTACCGTCTTGATGGACTCCGCGTTCTAATGTGACTTTAAAAATAAGGCCATGTGTGAGTCGGACTTTTTACATGTTCCTTTCAAACCATAGACTTGTTACTTATTTGTCCTGTAATTTATAGGTACGTACGATAAGACCTAACTATTACATTCTTTTTCAAATCAATAGTTTCGGAGATAAGGGGGGGGGGGGGTCATCTACTTTCTTTACACTACCCTAATCCTAAATACCTCTAATGTTATGAATGCCCTAGTTTGTTTGTTACTTCTTTACGTCTAAACGAATTTAGAAGAAACCTGGCACACGGGTAGACCATATTTTGAAATAGGACATAAAATAATTTTGGTCCGTAAAGAACATTTCCTTTCACAATAGATTTGTATATACGCGTGTATCTGACATCGACGCACAAACGATTTCCATGGGTCCAGGGCATGATTCTGGACACCCCAGTGTTGGAATTTTTCGTCGGTTCTTTTCTCATTTTTTCATTTTTTTCAAGAGTACCACAAATAGGTATCAGCTCAGCTGAGCTGATATCTATTTGTGGTTTTATTCAGATTGCTCTTTTGAGTGAAAGTAGTTAATTAATCATTTTTTTATTAAAAATATAATTGGGATAGGTCAGAATAACGATCATGAGCAGTCTAAAGTAAAAAAACCCTTAAAAAAAATAAAAAAAAATGAGAAAAAAGCCGACGAAAAATTCTAAGTCCAGTGTGTCCAGAATCATGCCCTGGACCGATGGAAATCGTTTGTGCGTCGATGTCAGATACACGCGGTATACTAGCTGACCTGCGCAACTTCGTCTGCGTCATATTTTCCATTATTGCTCCTCTCCTATTTTGTCTTAGCGTGATGATATAATTATAACCTTCACCTTCAACATCTTTGATAAATGGGCTATCTAAAACTGTTTTTTTTTTCAAATCGGGCCCGCATTCCTGAGATTGGGACAAACAAACTCTTTGGCTTTATAATATTAGTATGTATAGGTATTAATTGTACACTAGATCCTACCCGCTATGATGAACTTTCTCTATCACTCAAAG
Source organism: Ceramica pisi (assembly GCA_963859965.1). Lineage (NCBI taxonomy): Eukaryota > Metazoa > Arthropoda > Insecta > Lepidoptera > Noctuidae > Ceramica > Ceramica pisi. The sequence continues at coordinate 7,138,770 of OY982530.1, forward strand.
GTTTGCTGGGAGACAACTCAACTTTGAGTTAAGCTCTCCTTTGTACATGTACTTTATTATGACTGTATCATAAATGTAATTTTAGTGTAAAATAAATAATTGTGAATAATGAATCATTTTCATCTCGAGCATATGTTTTCTTGTTATAATTTGCAACTTTCACTACTAAAGGAAAAAGCTGTTCCTAAATAACATTGTAAATGCGATAAAGTTTGTTTATCGACTAAACCGCGGAACCGACTTTCTTGAATTTTGGTACAGAGACAAATGGAACTCAGAAAAATTTAGTAACGCAAGTGAAGTAACGGGAAAAAGCTAGTCAACAGTAAAAATGGCTTCTCTTTATGAGAAGAAGCCTTGACCTTCCAATATGCAGTGGACCAATAAAGGCCAATACTGTACTCAGCATACTATAGTATACATAAACTACTCTACATATCGTGGTCGGTCATCCGTGCTATTACAGTCAATTGAGGATATGAAACGTACGTACCCACCGGTGTCGGTTAGCAATGGACTCACTTGTCAATAGGTCTTATGACGGAGGCCTTTGACCCCGATTTGTATTGGTAATTTTTTTGATGGAACTTGATGTATTGTTGTCTTTTTTGAAGTGAAAACTTATTTTGAAGCGTTGAGCACTTTTCTTGGGATCGGTATAAAATGTTAAACTCGCGCCAGCACACGTGACCTCATCGAAAGTTCGTAAGACGGATGATTTGAAAATGCACAACGTTAATGTTCAATTTTTCGCTTCTGCCGGCACTCCCGGAGTGCAGCCCTTGTTTTTTAATGTTGGGAAATCATCAAATGCATCGCACTCCATTCTACTCCGCCCAGTAGGCTAATTCACGTAACTAAATAAGTGCTGTTGCAGTGCAGTTGAAGTTAAGTTTCGATTAAAACAACGCTTTTCGTATTCTCTACGCTCTCTATGCTTCGGAACGCAACATGATCGGTATTCTACTATTTGTTTGACGTCCCAAAATGACAGCTTATAAAATAAAGTTTCAGTTTTAATATTATAATAACGTCATATTCATTGAAATTTAATCGATTCTACTCGATTATTTAGTGAGTAATATTTTTTCTCTCCACCGTCAGTAAGTTTGTTGTCGTGCAGTTGACGTGCAGTTCACGCGCAGTTTACGCGCAGTTTAAAGATTTCAAAGAATACCGTTTATCACTCAAACTTAAACTTAACTACAACTGCACTAAAACTTAATCGGCGCGTCATAAAATTACGTGAATTTGCCCTCTGATCAGAAGGAGTTCCGATCTGGGCGAAATGGAAACGAGTGTCAGACTCTTACTGACTAAAACCCTTCCGTGTTCCTTCTAAACTGCACTTTGCGTTCCAGGGTTGCGGAATTTGTTAGAAAGAGTCACCGCGTCTCTGGAACGCAAAGTGCAGTGTAATATAAGAAAAGATGACGGGAGTTTTTGATTCTTTATCAAAATCGCAGTTGACTTGAAAAAATTGACAGCCTTCCCGGCATTCGCCCAGCAGTGGAATAATAAAGGTCCTTTTACTTATTTTCGAGTTTTCCTGTTTTCAAGGAAAAAAAAACCAGCCAGCAAGGCGTACTCGCACATGAAGGGTTCCGTACCTTTGGTTTTTTTTTTGTTGTTATAGCGGCAACAGAAATACACACTCTGTTAACATTTCAACTGTCTACCTATTACGGTTCATGAGATATAGCTCGCTGACAGACAGACGGATTGTGCAGGCTTAATAATAGGGTTCCGTTGGTTACTCTTTGGGTACGGAACTCTAAAAAGAAAAAAATATATAAAACTCAGATGTAGTTACTAATTTAACAGGTTTATGAAGAAAATAAACCAGGAGATGTGAAACCATACACATAAATTATTATGAATTTAATAAAGAAAATACAAATGTTGATGAAAATATAATAGCGAGTTTTCTTGTATCTACTGTTTAAAATTACTATCATGTTGGTTTTCACAACAATTTTTGACGGTTTCCTCTGTTTTAATTCTTCGTAGCGGTAATGGAGTAGCAACGTTATAAAAGGTGTTTCCGGGCGGTGAGCGGTTCATTATAAAGGATGTTCTCATATTTATTATTAATAAAAACATTACAAAGAAACCCTATGAATATAAAGTGAAACGTAACTCCTTTTTCACGTATAGCATTACTGCTACTAGAGATATTTTTGAACCCATTAAAACAGTATTAAGTCATTTCTATTTTTGTCAACTTTTTTTCCAGTCCTAGGTGTTCCCATAAACGTCAAATTGGATTATAACACTGACATTTATCAGTAGAATTGAGGTACTTTCGTAATTATCAACTTTGTGCTATGTCTACATACTTTTGATTATTAAATATAAAATTAATCAGCAGTATCGTTAATTATTTCTTTCGCTATGGCCGTTTTATCTTTTTTTTATTATAGTTTCTCGTGTGAGCACTACCTCACCTGAAGGTAAGCGACGATGACAATGGTCTATGGAGCACACTTTCCTAGAAGTAACCTATTCTCTAAAATCGCTATTCAGTTAAACAGATTGTGGCTTTGAGGAAAAACCATTGGCTGGGAATTCCTCGCCCGAGCTAGGCACAATGCACATATTCCTAAAGCGATAAAAAAGTAATGTAGTTACCAGACCGCTACTCAATTACATTAACACAATGGATGTTAATCAATTTTAAACAAATTATTTTGACAATGTCATGCGTAATAAATGCAACCTTTCAGATTTAATTTTATTTGTTTTGAAGTTTGCACTAAAATGAATAGCTATCGTTGTAAATTAAGAAATTTAAACAGTTGAGGTCGAATGCCTCAAAATGTAATATGATAATTAAATCATCATCATTTGCCTAGTCTTTTCCCAACTACATTGGGGTCGGCTTCCAGTCAAACCGGATTCAACTGAATAACAGTATTTTACGTGGACCTCCACAACCTATTAACTGGGTAACACGGTATTTCTTGGCAAGACTGGAGTCAGATTTATCTACTGGCTTCTGACAATCCGTAACGACTGCCAAAGATCTACAAATGACAGCCAACGGCTTAACGTGCTTTCCGAGACACGGCAACTCGAAATGTTAAGATGGTCATCCATCCACAGACCAACCTTGGCAAGCTTTGCTTAACTTGAAAATCGACCCGTGCGGCTGTTGGTATTTAGCCACGATCTTTTATTTTATTACCCACAAATAAAAAGGAATAGCACCCCATAGAGTTATTTTGCGGGCCGTGATGATGAATGTGATGAAAAGAGATTCCCATGCAATGAAGCTATCAGAATTAATCACTGTCACTCGCTTGATACCAATAGCAACTTCAGAATTGAGAAGGTATAACTTATCAATTAAATTCAGATTTTTAACTTTATCAGTAAAAATATTTACTTAAAATTTTCTTCGAGTCACTTTCAAACAAGCCACGAAGGTCTTTTAAATAACCTAACACAAACACATTTGACAAAACACAACATAAAAAAGGGCAAAATATTTACCATTGTAGGTCACTTATAGGTCCAATAAAAACAAAACAACAAACACGTCTCCTTCTCACTGACTCTCAAGATATCCTGACCAATTGCTGTGGGCATACGCAGTTTATCCTTACGAATGTAACTCTTATCGCGATAAGACTTTCGGCCAATGTGCGACTAACATAATCGTCGTCAGTTTCAGCGTTTGATCGAGATAAAATATCGAGTAGTTTTTTTATGAGAAATCGGAACCACAGATAATACATAGCGTTCGGATCGATATAACCGATATTATTTTGCGATAGAACTTTTTTGCCAGAATATGGGATATATACTATTGGGGTAACAGTTGCTTTTATATGGTGACGAGACAAAAAATGCGTTTTGCGAATTATTATTATTAAATAGAAGGGTTTTGCGGAATTTGTTCGAAGCAATCACCGCGGCCCTGGAACGCAAATGGCATTAGGAGGAACACAGATTGGTTTTAGTCAGTAAACATTTTATACTCCCTTCCGCTCCACCAAGAGCACAAGGAGTCATTTGATGATTTTCCATCCTTATAAAGAGGTATTTTAGTAAGGTTTTCTAAAGTTATTACTAACCACAGAAAAAAGAACCTTAAATAAACGCAATTTCATTATCCATTACAGATACTACTTTTCACGAAAAAAATCCCGTTCCAAGTTTCCAAAAAGATACAAAAGTTACCTCACAACTACTTTCCGTTTCTTCAAACACCGCATTACTATCCAAACAAATCGATTCCATTTCCGAATAAACAACAATCGATTAAAACTATGCTTTTAATGTATTTCTGATTTATCAAAGTAATATCACGATTGATAAAGAATAATGGTGACACACTGACTGTGAGCGTGACTAAGGCAGCGTACTTTGTACAGTTTTTATGTATTTATGAAAACGGCGATTTGGCAATTAGGTAACTCATAAAAGGCAAAAACTGAATAAATAAAAATAAGTTAAAGTTAGCCAAGCGTAAAAATGATTACCAAATGGGGAATACGTCAAGAAAAATGAAAACATTGCAAAATATAATTGTTACATAAGTTGCTTCAAAATTCGAGAAAACATAGATGTTTGTAGCATTTAGTTTGTAGTTTTTTTTTTAACTACATACTGTATTTCTCAATTCATGAGCAATTTGTCATGTTGTCATAATGGTATTTTTCAACCGTATATAAAATGACTGGAAAGCCTTTCTGCACCAGTAAGTAATATTTTTATAAGCCTACTAAAGAACAAAACAAATTTTCAGATGGGAAGAGACCAAGTTACAACCAATCCTATTTTTTTATGAGGGAAAAAGCAAGTATACGAATACAAATCACATTCAAACATTCAGATGACCCACAAAATCCAACAACTCAATAAAGGTAAACTTATCACACACCATGCATTAAAAAAATAAAAAGTAACAGTTGACCTACTTTGAACATTGTTTGAAAACAATAACGGCTTTTCTCTTCCGCAAACACATTTACACCATTCACAATCACAAAACGTAACTTTATGTCTTTATTCCACGGAGCGATAAAACAAACTGACGGTGGCACATCAAAATCTGTCAAATTAACATCGAATCAGCGGTGAACAAAAAAGGCAATTGTAACAGAATAAGTACAAAAAGTCACGCGAATTAGATAGCACACGTAATTTTGTTGATAAATGAACGGCTGGCTGGTTAGAATGCTTTGTTTTTTTTTCGTACCTACCTTCTTTTAATATAAGGCGATTGGCACACTCACAATTTGGTAGATTATTTTATTACTGGCACGTAAAAAAATTGCATGGCATTCCATACGTTTGAAATGAGGAAAAAGTTTTTGAGTCATTATTCTTGGTAGGTTTATTTAGTGACGGATAGAACCCACTTACAATTTTGCGTCAAATACCGTCAATGAAATTTCCGGCTTTTTTTGCAGTGAAAGTAATATTTACGCGCAAGCGGATACTGTAATGCCTTCAATGTAAATATAGAAAAGGTTTTGAATCCAATAGGACAGAAAATTATCTTGTTTTTGTTTTTTTTTTTATTTGAGTTGGGTTTGCTCTTGTCCCTCTCTCCGTCTTGTCAGATATGACAGAGTTTTTTATCTGTTCTTTGAGTTTTATTGTGAGAAGTAAGAAGTCAGACAGGAATTAAAAACCTCATTTATTACCCACACTGTCTAGGTACAATAAAATTGTAAACAGTATTATCTCAGGCTCATCGTAAAATTCTAAGAGTACCGAGGACAAACTATTGTACCTATATGAGGGGGCTGAACGAGGTATAACTCTACCTAAAGTAATAATGGAATCGAAATCACTGCCAAATTTTAAAAGGCTATTAAAGCACTACCTGAGTCATATATGAATTGTAAGTTGTTACCGTTTTTATAACTTAATTTTAGTTTACTGCTAAGCGAAACCGTCGCTTATCTTAATGTTTTTCCTCATAGAAGTGTATATTGTACTCTTTTTGAGCGAAATAAATACAAATCCTTTATTTCAAATAGAACCCTTACAAGCACTTTTGAATAGTCCTGGTCTGTCAGTCAAATACATGCAGTTAATTCTGCCGCGCTAGCGTCAAGAGCAGCAAGTTGTTCTGCAGCAAAACACACTCACCTACCCTATCTCCAGCGCAGCAGTTGATTCTTCGAAAAAGTAGATCCTATGGAGACGAACGTGCAAGAAACTCCATGGACACTCTTTTAAATCAGAGTATGCGAAATCATGGTTACGATCGTTATGAAATAATTAATGACTGAAATTATAAAATTAAAATATTTTTTTTTAAACCGTAAACCGTATCTATACTATAATATTATAAAGCAGAAGAGTTTGTTTCTTTGTTTCGTTGAACGCGCTAATCTCAGGAACTACTGGTCCTATTTGAAAAATTCTTTCAGTGTTAGATAGCCCATTTATCGAGGAAGGATAAGGTTATATATCATCACGCTAAGACCAATAGGAGCGGAGCAGTAATGAAAAATGTTACACAGACGACGTTGCACGGGTCAGCTAGTCTACAAATAAAGAAATGGATCCTACGTTTTTTTTCTCTGAGACTGTCAGTCATAGAAAATAATATTCTGTTTAACCAAAACGGAACTTCTTAAATTAAGAGGAAATTGCGCTATATTTTCGCGCAAAAGTTGTGGGAGTAAATATAAAAATTCAACGCTAGACAAATAGCTCCGGGCTATTACGCGAAGCTTTTATTTTTAGACTAAGTAGATTGAATGTGTCCACAATAATATTGGTCTACAAAAACTTTTTTTTAAATATTAGTATCATAAATACTCTATAAAATCGGCTATGTCTCGAATAAAACCTCGTCTTAATTTGAAGTTGTTTAGAATCATATAGTTACAGTAGACTTGTTATTCGTATATCTTTTAAGACCTCAATTACTGATGACCCCTTTGCAAAATCATAGCAATCATACAATATATTTTAAATATCAATAAGTACAATAAACTATTCATAGTAAAAATAGTTCTAAATATCAATTCTATACATTATGATAAAGCTGAAGAGGTTCTTAAGTGGAACACCCTAATCGCAGGAACTGCTGTTTCGAAATGAAAAAGAATAAGTGTTGGATAGCCCGTTGATTGAGGAAGGTTAAGGCTATAAAACATCACACTACGACCAATAGGAGCGAGGTATTAATGAAAAATGTTACGAAGCCGAAGGAGCTTGGTCAGCTTGTAGCCACATAAACGCCTGTTCAGACAAAAATACATACAAAAAAAAAACAAATGCTGTTGTATTCTAGTCTTGTACAAAACTAACCCAAAAACATCAAATACTGTCCTGTAAATGTCCCAGAAAATGGCACTAATTCAGTTGAACATGCAACTGGCCTAAGTCAGTGGGTCGGGAAGTTAATTGAAACGTCATATTTTGGTCGTTAACCTTAATAATTGTGAGAATAGTTGCCACAGGCGGGCAACGGGAAGGTTATCTTGCCTGAGAATTAGTAGAACTGCTGTTTGATTGAGGTTATTGGTCTAGTCTAGTATTAAGTTAGACAATATGGAACTTTTTACCCGACTGCGCGACGCAAAGGAGTGGTAATGTGTTTATCAGCCTATGTATGTATGTATGTATGTTCCTTTGAAGCACTATACATACCAAACGCCTGGGCCGATTCATAAACGTCAATCGATTCTTCTTAGTCGGGCGAGTGAAAATTCAATATGGCAATTCAAACATGTAAGTGAAAATTCAATATGGCGACTACTGGACGCCATATTGTGAAAATTAGAAAAAAGAAAGTCAACAAACTATGTCATGTGGGGTATCGTTGAATAGCTATTTTGAAATCATTGTGAGGTCTTTTAACCATTTTTAAGTTGAAATAATATTTTAGGATATTTTTAGGAATATTGTTTGATCGTTGCCTTTAAGTGTAAATGACTGGCTAGTCTTTTAGCCTTGGAAGGAAAAACGTTACCTTTCATAATGGCAATGGCACGACAATTTGCATTTTAGCTAAGCGAGCTTTGTTGAAAATATATTTTCATGCCCAATATCGAAAAGAAACAAAACAAATTCGTTTTGCCATGAACCTAGCTACATCATCATCTGCCTAGCTTTTTCCCAAATATATTGGAGTTGGCTTCGAGTGAAACCGAATTTAGCTGAAAACCAGTATTTTACGTGGATCGGCTGCCTATCAGACCTCCATAACCCATTTAACTGGGTAACACGGTTCTCCATGGCAAGACCGGTGTCTGGCTTCTGACTGTTCGTAACGACTGCCAAAGATCTCCAAATGACAGCCGGGACCAACAGCTTAACGTGCTTTCCGAGGCACGGAGGAAACTTGCCATGTTAATGTTAAGATGGTCACCCATCCACAGACCAACATTGGCAAGCATTAAGCTTAACCTTAAAGATCTACCCGTGCGGCTGAATATTTAGCCACGAGCTCCTCCTTGGTCTAGTCTGGTCTAAAGATAGAAAATATGGATCTTTTTGTATTTTTAGGAATTATTTGATCGTTGTCTAGTTTAGGGACATATGTAATAAATGCGCATTAAAAAGATAATTCTAAGCAATGGGCATCTACCGCCATGTTCTTTTTTACCTTGAAATAGTAACAGTGTGTGCCCTTGAGGCGGCTAAGAAACTCTAACGCTAGGGTGTTTGGGGTCGTTAGACCTTACCGTCCACACGATAATAAGAAGGTAGAGTTTTAAGATTCTCACGGGTACTAAAACAATTAACATGAAAGCGAACTTTACATACCTCATTAAGTTTGAATCGACCTTTACCAGGATATTTAGTACCAGAACATTTACCAACAAAAAACACTACAAAGTAAAAAATAACTTTTATTTCGGAAGTCGGTGTCAAAATACGAAGAAACTAACAAAAACATCGACTTTCGAAATTAAAGTTATTTTTTACTTAGTAGTTTTTTTTTTGGAAGTCGGTTGTATTTTTTTGTAAAAAGATTTTTAGTTTTCACTTTTTAGTAGTAAATACCCCACACCTAACAACACCACTGCAAAATCGCAGAAAAGCAAAATACGTAATTTCGATTACCAACTTGGATAACATAAAACCATCATCCAAGTAAACGAATTCCAGCTATTTCAATTTAAAATCCAAAATTCGTAACCGATTTTGCTAAAATTTATATGTGACCAATCTGCAAGTATATCCTTTCAGATAAACCAAGGATTTTTTAAATATGTTCATAATTGACGGAGTTATGAGGTACTTAACAAATATTAAAACAAAAAAAAACATAAAACATAAAACCGAATAGAGAACCTCCTCCTTTTTGGGAAGTCGGTTAAAAATTGCTATGTCTATAATTTACTCAAAGTAGTCGTATATCATGATACTCATTACGGAAAACTATTAATCAAAACTCAACAGGATAATAATAATATTATTATTATCAGTGGAATGATACAGTTCTGTACATTTTCTATTTATAACTCGGAATCCTCACGCCAACATAACTGATAGCAAGACTTTATTTATTAACAGAAAACCAAAATATGCATGATTCACGAATAAAACGTTTATTATTAATTATTACAATTAAAGCGCAATTCCCAGTTAACGAAAAAGATGCAAAAAGGCAAATATTATATTTTTTTTAATTATGGGTCCTGTAGGCTAATTCATGTAAGTAAATAAGTGCTGTTGCAGTGCAGTTGAAGTATTTTTTTTGGCTTTTAGCAATCACTATTTGTTTGTATTATTTATTCAAAGTGTTGGAATATTGGTAAAATTGGAAATACCTGGCCTTAGGGTTCTAAATATAGATCTCTTAACTGACCCACGCGGTATAAAGATAATTATAATATTGTTGCCCCGGTAAACCCTTAGGGCCATAGTGATTTATTTCTGGTTCTGATGGGATAACCTATTTATTTACGTACTTGAATTGACAAGACGTGATACTAAAATAATCGGAGTCGCGGGACTATTCGGAGTCGCGGGACTATTCTAAAGAGATACCGTGGCTCCGGAACACAAAGACCACATGAAGGAACATGGATGGGTTTTAGTCAGTAGAAGTCTGACACTCCCTCAAGCTCCGCCCTGAGCGGGGGAAGTCATTTGATATTACCCATCCCTAAAAAAAAAATACTAAAATCATAATCAAAGATTGCATAAAAATCTAAAAAACACAAGACACTAACGCGTGTATGCTCATAACACCTTCTTATCAGTTGATAAGGCGATTGCTACGATTATTCACCAGCTGACCGTTTACTGTAGTTGTTTATCAACTAATCAGATAGCGAACGACAACATCATCTGCCTAGCCTTTTCCCAACTATATTGGAGTCGGCTTCCAGTCAAACCGGATTCAGCTGAATACCAGTACTTTACGTGGAGCGGCTGCCTAGCAGACCTCAACAACCCATTAACTGGGTAACACGGTACTCCTTGGCAAGACTGGTGTCAGATTTTCTGGCTTCTGATTATCCGTAACGACTGCCAAAGATCTCCAAATGACAGTCGGGACCAACAGCTTAAAGTGCTCTCCGAGGCACGGAGGAAACTCGGTATGTTAAGATGGTCACCTATCCACAGACCAACCTCGGCAAGCGTTGCTTAACCTTCAAGATCGACCTGTGCGGCTGTTATTATTAACTAACCTAACCAAACCCACATGTTTCACCAGCCATAGAGGGGATCTGACGCAGACACGTTACTATAGAATTTGAATATTATACTAACTGAGCCACGAGCAATACTTGATCAGTTTATGCAAACAAAAGTTAGCGCTGTGACGATAAAAGCTTGTATCTTTATTAAATCTAAAAGCTCTTCTGAACAGCAATAGTTTCCGAATTAGGTGTGAATTTTATGATCACAACTAATTGATTGAAGCACGAAAAAGCCGGTGGTCCCGGCTGTCAAATGGTGGTCGTTAAACTCTGACACTAGGGTGTGTGGGGACGACCTTACTACGCACACGATGAAGAAGAAGAAGCAGAATTAGAAAGCCCATCAAACTGTCACTGTCAAATTTTCCCAATCAACCTTGAACTTAATGCATTAGCGATAAAGATGAAAATGTAATTTGACAGATTGCTGTGTTGATATTATGATTCTAAAATGATTCTGCTAAAGTGGCCTTTTTGGACACGCTGGAGTTTCTTTTTCAACTGTTTTGTATGACATGTCCAGGTTAACGCTCACATGTTGCGGAATTTGTTTGAAAGAGTCACCGCGGCCCTGGAACGCAAAGGGCACTAAGAGAGGAACACGGATGGGTTTTAGTCAGTAAGAATCTGGCACTCTCTTCTGTTTCGCCCAAAGCGGAAGACGTCATTTGATGATATCCCATCTTTAAAAAAAAAGGTAAACGCTCACACTACCGGCTATGCTGTTGTTATATATTGCCGACCCATATATGTATTTCCTTCGAATAAAAATGGTGCACGTATTTCCGGACCAAACTTGGAAATGTCGCAGCTACATATTGCAGTAAAATTATTGCTCTTTTAGGAGCGCCTTAATGAGTTCCATTCTTTTATTTTTAAACTACATTAGGAATAGCTTTAAAATATGAGCCCGTTAGCAGCGGTACGAGGTCCTGCTGGGGTTGCGGAATTTGTTCGAAAGAGTCACCGCGGCCCTACGGACACGGATGGGTTTTAGTCAGTAGGAGTCTGACACTCTTTCCTATTTTACCCCAAGCGGGAGGAGTCATTTGATGATTTCCCTTCCTTAAAAAAAAAACAGCGGCATGAGGCTGGTTTTCGGCTTTTGAAGGTCTAGTACCACAAATTCCAGGTTATTAAATGTCACCTTTAGGCTGTCACTGACTTCCTTTTTGAAGTTTTTCACAATTCCCTTTCAACTTTCCTGTCACTGGCATCACTCTCAAACATCCTCTAATACACCTACTCATTTCTCACATTTTTAGCGTTTCGCACTCAAAGGGTAAAAACGGGACCCTATTACTAAGACTTCGCTGTCTGTCTGTCACCAGGCTGTATCTCAATAACGAAAATGATATTTTCTGTTGCCGCTATAACAACAAATAGGTACTAAAAACAGAATAAAATAAATATTTAAGGGGGCTCACAAACTACAAACTTGATTTTTTGCCGTTTTAATAGATAATAGTACGGAACCCTTCGTGCGCGAGTCCGTCTCGCACTTGTTAACTTACCTAAGCCTGCGTACGCACTAGCGGTCAGCCGCGGGGGCGGTCAATCGTGGAGTTCCAGTTTAAGGTGAATGCTTCAACCAGCCCGCGAAATTCTAAATTTCTTACGTTTTTTGCAATTTGCAGGCCAGTGCTAGTTGTATGTTGATTAAAATATTATTTGCGGCTGTAAGACGTATGTACTTACAGAATTATAATCATCAAAATCACCAATACAACCCTCGAGGTTCATAAAGGCGTAGGAACAAAAGAAAAACAGAAAAGTCATTCCTACAGCTTTATGAACTTAGAGCGTTGTATTGATGATTTTAATGATTATAATAATTCTGTAACTACATAATAATATGTCTTACCCCGCCACTTTGTGTTTAGCCGCGAATAATATTTTAATCAACATACAACCTAGCACTGGCCTGCAAATTGCAAAAAACGTAAGAAAATTTGAATTTCGCGGGCTGGTTGGAGCATTCACCTTAATATGTAACCGCTTGTAATTTAATGGCGGTTACGTGCGTACGATCACTAGCGGTTGCATATTAAACTGGAAAAGCGGCCAGTCGCGCGGTTATCCGCGCCTGCGGCCAACCGCTAGTGCGTAGGAGGGCTAAGAGACATCCGTGGGATACAAGTTGTTCTAGTGACCGGTCGTCATTTCATACATTCTGAAAGATAAATTCATTCTTTTCGAGTCTGTCAACTAGTTTACACGGTGTTCAAATCATTAGATCAATCGACTTTTGATTTCGAATTAGCCACAGTTTCATCGGAGCTTTAAATCCAGTTCTTTCAATTAAATTCCGACTGGTTTTATGATTATTTAAATCATCGGTCATTTTACCAAGCTCGTCCAAGCTAACTGAACAAACCATCTCGCAGTTCGTATTTTCTAAGAAGAAAATTTTAATTAGAAGCCAGTGTTTTTCATTCTATAGCTAGTTTTTACTTGTACACCAGAAGACGAGCTGGTATAAATAGTAATCTTAGCTCGTACTAATTAATATCATAAACGCGTCAGGAAGATTATTCGTGTTTATTTTATTAGATTTTGTTAACGTTGTGAAGGAGTTCGCTGCTAAAATAATAATTACAGCCACACGGTTCGATATTCTAGGTTAAGCGACGCTTGCCAAGGTCGATATGTGCATAGGTGACCATCCATCATATACCGAGATTCCTCCGAGCATCGGAAAGCACGTTAAGCCATTGTCATTAGAACAACTTTGACAGTCTTTGCGGGTAGAAGGAAGCCTGTAAAGTGTCACGTTAACGTGATATGTGAAAATCATTCCTAAAGATCTGTACAACCAATAACTGGGTAAAACGACAGTGTTACCCAGTTACTGGGTTGTGGTAGTCACAGTTGCCCCAACTGGATCTGGTTACACTAAAAGCCGACACCAACAAATGCTAAGCAGATTGATTATAGAGTTTATGAAGTTTACCAACAAAATTCTTTATACATCGCCTTTACTATGAACTCCGCAGATAATAATTATGAGTTTAATAACATCTGAGTAAGTACTTGATTTTAACCAGATTCTTGTTGGCTAAAAAAAGCTTCGGTTCTTCGAACTTGTTTACAATGTTACCTATGAATTTACCTGAAAAGGTGTTTAGTATATTCTTGAAATATTGGTACATACTAGTAATATGCTAAAACCAAGAACAAATTTTAGAAAATATTTTTGCTCTTAGGTTTTTATAACACAGAAATGGAAATTTTCATGTGGAGAGCTAAAAGTGGCGCCTGTGCTTGTAAATATGATGAAGATGTCGTGTGAGGAAAGTTTTCAGCATAAGCAAAACCAAAGAAGCGACGAGTGCTATGCGCAGAAAAGACTACGACAAAGAAAAGGCAAGTGTCAGGCGATCATTATTGGGAGTCTGCGAAGCATCGCTGCACTAGACGTTGCAACTTTGCCACCTGTTATGTTCGACAGTACGATTTTTCCATGTTCCATTCAGCACTGACTTAAAGGACCTAGGCTTGCGTATTGATAGCACCCTTAACTGGCGTGCACAAGTCGCTAGCGTCAGTCAGAGGGTTATGGGTAAGTTGCAGGCTCTGTGTCGCTTGAAAAATTAGTTGCCGTCAAACACAAAGGCAATGCTTCTTCAGACCTTAATTTTCCCCATCATCGATTATGGTGACGTATACTACTATGACCTGAATGCAGATCTCCTCAACAAACTTGACCGCCTTCTAAATTACTACATTCGATTTGTTTTCAATCTACGCAAACATGATCATGTCTCTGCGCACCGCTCGCTTCTGAAGGGGTTGCCTATACGTCAGCGCCAAGAACAAAGAGCGCTAACTACCATGGTCTCAATTCTAGACTGTCCTAATTTCTCTAGTTACCTAGTCATTTCCAATACATTTGCGCCAACCACTATAGAAATTTACGCTCATTCCATAATCGTCTTCTTCTCTATCCATCTCACCGAAGTGACTTTATTCACAATTTCCTTTATTATACAAACTGTTTCTCTGGTGGAATGCGCTTTCACCTTCAAAGTTAAGGCTCGAGAGCACATTCGTAAGTAGTTGGCATTTATTAGTATCGTGACAGCGCTAATTTTTGTTTGCATAAATTACTGTCTAAGTATATTCTTATATTAGTTTATTAATTTCGGTATATATCATAGTATTTAATGTTATGTATAGTTTGTATGTACATAATTATATATTTATCTTTGTATTAATTTTACTTTTAATCGCGTTTCTCTTTATTCTTATTGCACCTACCACTATTATTCTGCATCACTCAAAGGTTGACTAGTAGAATGGCGTCATGGAGACGACGACTATCGCAACCCAACGCAGGGCACGCCACGATAGCGGCGGTAAGTCCCCTCTTTGAGGAGTGGCTTGAGAGGCGGTAGGTGAGGACGCCTTGGCGCCTCTCAAGGCGCCACGGCGTCCTCACCTACTGCCTGACGCAGGTCCTCACCGGACATGGTTGTTTCGGGAGGTTCCTGCACCGAATCAGGCGGGAGGAAACGCCCGGGTGTCACCACTGCGAGGATCGACCAGAGGACACGGTAGAGCACACTGTGCAGGTGTGCCCCGCTTGGGCGGCGCACCGCCGTGTCCTCGAAACGGCGATCGGCGGCGACCTCTCGCGTCCGGCCCTGGTCCAAGCCATGGTCCGGAGCGAGACGGAATGGGACGCCGTTGCCTCCTTCTGCGAAGCAGTCATGCTAGCGAAGGAGGTGGCGGAGCGGGAGAGGAGACCCTCTCGTCCCGGCCGCCGTGGTGGACGCCGCGGGCGTCGGGGGCCACCGTAGGCGCGGGCCTGTGGACGGCGAGCTATGGGTGGCTCGCCGTCCGTCCGTGTAGTGACGACAGGCCGTGTCGACGGCGCGTTAGTGTTCCACGCGCGCCTCAAAGAGAGTCAGCAACACAGAGGGGCCCGAAAGGGCCGACGCCTGCCGGAGTCGCGGGATTATTCGCAAGAGGCACCGTGGCTCCGGAACACAAAGGGCAATGAAGGAACATGGATGGGTTTTAGTCAGTAGAAGTCTGACACTCCCTCCCGCTACACCCAGAGCGGGAGGAGTCATTGGATGATTTCCCATCCCTAAAAAAAAAAAAAAAAAGGTTGACTAGTAGAAAATGCCTAATGCATAAAGTCGGCTGTACATGTGTGTGTAAAAAAAAGTATAAATTAATTAAATAAATAAAAGATCGATGACTATGACATTTTACTAATTCTTAAGCAACGTTTGTATTTAGCCGCAATCTCACCTCTAATTTCTGTACATTTCTTACAAGTTTTTGACATTAAATTTTTGGGGTTTTGGTACCCAAAGGTTTACCAACGGAACCCTATTTCTAAGCCTTCGTTGTCCATCGGTCCGTCTGTCAAAAGGCTTTCAAGAGAGGTAAAAGGAGATAGATTGAAATATGATTATTTCTTTTTAGTCCCACCCGCTCTTTGCCAGTTTTTATTAAACTGCGAATTTTGCCTTGTGCTACATTATTATTATTATTTATTTATTGCTTTTGATCGGCACGCGTTTGACCACTATCTCACCTGATGGTAAGCGATGTTTAAGATAGACCACGATTGCTTAGAAGTAACCTATTCACTCTTGTCTTAAAGATTCCCAGGTTGTAGTTATCAGGAAACAGAGACTCCGGCCGGGAATTCCACTCATTTGCTGTACGCACTATGAATGTGTTCCCAAAACGTTTTGGGCGTGTAGGTGGAATGTCCTCCATGTTATTTATGCAATCACTGTCTTGCATTATACTTCACTTCTTATTTGATAGTAATAACTAGAATCAGGTTAATTATCATGATATTAGCGTGTGTAATTACTTAAATTATTAAGGCTAATCGCTCTTTAATTAAATCTCCTTAGTTTATAATCGACAGTTATTGACATTTAATTTTTAATGTAATTTTAATCCATGACTAGCTTCTGCTCGCATAAAATCCTAATGGTATCGTAAGAGAATGTACTCCCGGGACCAAAAATATTAAAAAAGAAAGACAGGAAACCAGTTTATTTTACACTCAAAGATACATACAATGTTGGTACAGATAAAAGGAGACTTAATTTTAAACAATAACATTGTGTGCTCTATGCTTTGCTCTGCGGATGCATTCTATGTCATACCCCAGGATATGGTGTACCCGTGTAACATGCTTTATTAAAATCCGTTCAGCCGTTTAGACGTATAGAGGTAACAAATATACAGACAGTTACTTAATGAGATGTCGATGATGAATCACAGCTAAATAGTGTTCGCATGATTCATGATCATTAAATAGTAATTTTGTCGATGTGCTTCGGCCATTGACCCTCCCAAATCGTAAGACCGTTGTTTATTCTACTTCCAAAATCATTAGATGATACATATTTCATGACGTTGATTTTTTAGGATGATTTAGGAAAACGTGTCATTTATATAGTCTTCGGACAAGCGAATTGTTTGTCGTCGGACAATATTTTCCTACTTTCTGGATCATAAATGTATTATAATCAATAAAACATAAATTAAAATCATATACAATGCGATTCAAATGAGAATAGAAATGCAAATTAATAATGACCTCTTTCTGTCAAATGTAGAAAACTTAGCAGAAATGCAAATTAATAATGGTTTATTTTACTTTTTTTAAATAAGTCCTAAATCCAATTTAAATAAAAACTTTTGTAAATGTATAATCGACATTTATGACGTCACAATATGCCGCTAAGTCGATCCTATTAGTATTTGTAACGCATTGTAATGTAATTCAGACATTAAATATCAACCAATAATAGGATTTATCCAAAAGTTTGTATAATCCTGTGACAGTTTATACAAAACAATTGTTTCCTTTAAAATTAGACCGGACCAGTGTATTTTCCTTTCTTTGAATTAGTATTTGTTTAAGTCTTGTTTCGACTGATACCGAATCTCTGAAAAATGTACATGATGATAGAAAATAATTACATAGGCAGCATAGACTGTGACCTCTCAATGTCAGGTCGCGGGTAGCTGATGGATGTGAGACGCACAGGACCGGTTGTGGTGACGCTTGAGAGAGGCCTATATCCAGCAGTGGACGCCTTTCGGCTGATATGATGGTGATGAGACTGACATTGCCGATAAGAGGCTCAGAAAACTACCAAAGCAAGTTGTGCATCAAATATATGATTGACTAGCTGACCCGCGCAACAGCGTCTGCGTCACATTTTCCATTAATGCTTCGCTCTTATTTGTCATGGCGTGATGATATAGCCTATAGCCTTCCTCGATACATGGGCTATCTAACACTGAAATAATTTTTCTAATCGGACCTAGTTCCTGAGATTAGCGCGTTCAAGCAAACAAACAAACTCTTCAGCTTTATAATATTAAATAGTAAAGATAATTTTAAAATATACTACTAATATTCAGCAGCAACAACCGTCGTCGCCACAACAAAGATAGGCTTTAAAAGAGAATGACCAAAACTGGTATCAAGAAGTCTCATGCATCAAGATCATAATTGTAAAGTAATTATTTTAGTATTATTTTAGGACATTACGCTGAATGGATTTTAGAACAGGGAATTGAATTTAAAGTTTAAAAGTATTAATATTGTTTTACTCCCTTTACATGACGTTCACACAACATGTCATAGAGAGGTGAATGCAATA
Organism: Ceramica pisi; assembly: GCA_963859965.1. NCBI lineage: Eukaryota > Metazoa > Arthropoda > Insecta > Lepidoptera > Noctuidae > Ceramica > Ceramica pisi. Next base: position 7,157,053 of record OY982530.1, read on the forward strand.
GAAACTATTTTAGATGAATCTACTAACCACGTAATAATCGTTACTTTTGCTTCAGAAATATTTGACGAATTATATGTATTAGCCTTGCTTTCGTTTCTTTGAGTAACGTAAAAATTAAGTAAAACCTACACTAAACTACTACTACTAGACTAACGTAAAAAAGTAATAATTTCTAATTGACACAAAATCGATTTTCTTACTAAAGATTATGATGCAGATTTTTGACATTTGATCTGACGTATTAGCTTTGCGCTTGCATTAGCGAATAATTACGTCCGTCCGTGTTTTTCGAATTGAGATTTATTTTGTGTGTTGAGAAATAGAAATTGTTCGTATTTTGTGAACTTATTTTTGTGTATTTCATTGTGGAAATATGTCGAGTCGTGGGGTCAACCAACTGACGCCGTCAGTCCGGCAAAACCGATGCATCAATTGTTCACTTATAAAATAACTCCGAAACTTTGTTTTCTTTACAAAAAGAACTCCTGTAGGAGTTAAAATGATGAGTGTAGTCTCTAAAAAACAATGTTTGAATTTGATGCAACATGTTACGGGATTCCATACATCGATAAGCATTGTCCTTTGCACTTCAAATATTATTTTTTGAATTTTTTCGTTAATGATTGAATCAACAAATTTCTTGTTTGTCGTGAAGTCACTTTTTTAATTAAATAGAAGTACTAGTATATAAATCTTGTTCAAGCACTAACAGCCTCAGTGACCCTCTTATGCGCAGACGCAGCAGTAGAGATAGCGCCTCTCTTATCTTATCTATCGCGACGATCCCAATGACCCATATCCTTGAGATTAATTTGAAAGTTTACCTTGTCAATATTGTGTGATATCATGCACGTATTTTTTATTATTTGGGAAATTACCACATTATTTTGGTGAAACGAAAAAAAAATTGATTATAGAGGAATATTATAGCAAAACAATCAATAGTAATAACACAACTGGGTCACAGTTCTGCTCTGTAAGAGGGAATGGGCCATAAACCACCATTTGAACCTATTGTGGGTGCAGCTCCGCTAGTCATGTTTTCAAACTTTGTTTACATAGTATAAAACGAAACGTGAAAATAAAATTTATTTTTTTCCTACTCCTCCGCTGTAATTAATTTCGTTGCGGGATCCAAGACAGTTGAATCGTTTCTCCGGGACTCGTCGGGCTTTAATAGCTCGGCGTTTTTCTGGTAGTTGCCACTGTTGATTCTGGCTTTCAAGAGTTGCAGTGGTTGGGAAAGTGTGGCGCGCTTGTTCCAAAAAAAAAAGTATGAAACAAAGTCTCTGCTAACTACTTCTAAACCACGCATCTGATTATAATACGGTTTGCACCGATGGAAAGATCAATAAACGGCAAAGGTTCGTGTAATATTTTGCACTCATGCAAAGCCGAGATTCAAATAGTCAGAAACGTTGTCATGTTAAACAAATAGGTTTGTATACTATAGTCTGTTTTAATCTCCGGAGACTAAATTGACAAGTGGAAATGTCAAAACTGACTTGGATTCTTTTGTTATCTATCTCAGTTTGCCATTTGCACTTGTCAATTTAGTTTCAGGGATTAAAAAACACACTTTTAGTATCTACTGTCGGCGATCTAATACTGATTTTATCTGGTAAATAGAAGCCATATTTGGCTGCGATATAAATCAGTGATGATAAATATCTTAGGTGATAAGCGATTGGCTTTGTCCAGCAGTGGTCAGGTGCATTTGTTACAATTGAAATATCTACAAGACATTATCCGATTTATATATTATATGTCATATTATAATTAACTAAATTCTCACGTTTTGATGAAATTAAATTCAAGAAGTATTAAAGCAATTGATATTTAATTTGTCAGGCAATATTTTTTCAGTTGTTACCTCTACCAGCATAGGTTGTAGTGTGTTCTTTTCTCAATGTTATTGAAACGACAGATTGTTATTCTGTACATTTTTAGTCGTGCTCTTAAAGTAAATTATGACTTAATTTTTTTAAGAAACTTATTTAGAGGATATATCTACACGATATTCCTTAGTAATTTTAAATTATTATTACTGACTTTCAAAACGTGGAGATTCTCGATTCGATTTTTTATTTTTTTTAAAGAATCGTGTTAGGTACTGCTGCATGAGTAACGACCTTCTTTGCTGATACTGTCCTCCTGTATCGTATCTCGTAATCATTCAGCATCAAGAATAGTAGCAATAAAAACTGACAACAGTTATCTAACTTAAAAGTTATAAATTACACACAAAGTCATTTCATTCTCTCAACATGTCATTCAAAACATTGCTACCAAATACGACAAAAATCTAACCCAAATAAAAAATATCTGATCACTAAAAGATTAAAAACACAAAAACTCACGATAGCAGAACATCCAGGTAAAACGCAAGGCGTCTTCATTATTACACCAAACAATTTTTAAACTCTGTGTATCTTAAGCCTCTAACATCCAAAACTGATGGCTCGTTTTTAATCAAATTTACACTGAACTACATCCCGCGTCTGCGCGGATAGAATGCGATATTGTATTTGAAGATAACCGATGAGTGGCGATTGGTGTGTAGGAGGAGAGATAAGCGGATTATCACGAGCGGAAGCGAGGGCGTATTTGTTGTTGAATTTCGTTTTTTATTCGGGACAATTCAGATTAGTCCTACCTATCAAAAAAGAAAGAAAAGAAAGAAAGAAAGAAAAATATTTATTCAGGACTCGCACAGTACACATAAAAGTAAAAATATGTAAAACTAACTGTAATAAAAATAAGTTGACATATAGGCTACATCCTAACAATGATAATAATTATCTGTGTGTGTCAACTACATTGAATGTTGTTGGTTACTGACCAAGGCCAACGGACTCGGACAATAATCTCTTTTACAATGAGTTGTGGAGTAACAATTGAACAATCGCGATAATATTGTAGAAGCGTATAACTGTGCCTGTCTCTGCTTATGCTTCCTGCTTTTCTAATAAAATGCTACGATTACTTATTTTAAAAGAAGATTACCTACTACGTTAATCTCTAGATCGGAAAAAAGTATAACAGCTCAGTATTATGAATAGGAATAGGTATTGTAGTAGTTTACCAGAGTTTGGATGTTGGTCTTGACATCCCCATGCTTCGGAAAGCACGTTTAGCCATTGGTCCCACGCCTGATTTTTTTCCGGTCGTGCCGGATTGCTATCCCATCCCATTGGAGTAAAAGAGTGAGATAGCAGAGAGTGCACTTCAGTTTTCGCAAATACTTGTCCGATCTCTACTAAGATTGGCTTACGTGATCAAATTTGAGCAATACTTTGGCCTTTATCATGGCAAATAATAATGTAAGTAATATGTGGCAAATTGCCCATACTATGCAGTGGCTTATGGAAAAAAAAATTTGCTCAGAACGACCGTGTATGCTTGCCGAATACACACGTGCCATTGACTACCTTATAGTTCTTATAAATTGAATGTATATTGATTTTGTAAATTATGTTTGCCGTATGAGAATGAGATTTAGCCCTGTGACTTTTGTAGGACAAAATCTCCTCGTCTGAAAATCGCTTGTTCTTATAACTTGCTTCGCTTTCTTATCATCAACACCTATAAATACGTAGTTAAGAACGTTTACACATCCTCGGGATTTACATAATATACGATACATGTTGTTAATAACGGCATGTAGTACATACAGCTTGATGAAGTCATAGTATCAACATTGAGTAGAAATGTGTAATTAATTTTAATTCAAGCGTCAATGTATGCTAACGAGAGTGCATGCCTGTTTGGTACGTGTTTACTGCTTCTTTGGTCCTTCCTGATTTAAATGGCTGGTGCAACACGCCTAATCAATATTAATAAAAGTTCTACCGTTACTGCTGAGTGACTGACAGAGAACGCACAGCCAAAACTACTGATCGTAGAAAGCTATTTAGCATGTAGATTCATTGAGTAGAGAGAGAGAGAGCATACCTTTCAATCCAACTGACACAGAAATATATAGTCGCCTGACCAGTCAGGCCTAAAGCCGCGCCTTTATAGGAATATGTGCGGTTGTAGAAGCGGCCAAGTTAAGAGGTGAAGCTAGCTAGCAATCGCGAGCTGATACCAGTCGGGGCTGCGCGTGAATTTATTGTATCCCGGGCCCCCGACCCATTGTAACGGTAGGAATTGAGGTTTAGTCGGTAAGAGTCCAACATACGACGTCCAGACGGACTATTTCCATGAGGATATCTCCACAAATAAAAAGTGTAAGGGAGCACATACAAAGAGACAGCGCAACAGCTTCTTAAACTGTATCAAACGCAAGTTCGATCGTGTATGGAATACTGTTCTCATCTTTGGGACGGATCTGCCAGATACCAGCTTGATGCCCTCGAGTCAATTGAAAAACGAGCCAAGAGGATCGTTGGCGATGATAAGCTCGTCAAATCGAAGCTCCAAAGTCTTGAGCATCGACGCCGAGTTGCTGGCCTGTCGGTTTTCTATCGGTTACATTTTGGGGAGTGTGCGACGGAATTGCATAACTTAATTCTGCCAAGCCCGTTCCACCATCGGACCCGAAGACGTACGGCGATGTGCCACCGGTACATGGTGGACATCCCACCTATACGCACAAAACGTTTTGGGAATACATTCATTGCGCGTACAGCTAAGGAGTGGAATTCCCTGCCTGGGTCTGTGTTTCCTGATAGCTACAACCTGGGAGTCTTTAAGTCAAGAGTGAATATGACTAGGCAAGCGTGCTCCACCTTAGACCGCATCATCGCTTAATATCAGGTGAGATAGCGGTCAAACGTATGCCTATCAATATTAAAAAAAAGAGAGAATTTGCCAAAATTCATACAGGAACGGGAAAAATAGGGATATGCGCGTACAAAGTTGCGTTAAAAAGCTATTTCTTTATACATCTCAGTAACAACTTCTTTTAAAACAAATTACCTAAAAGAAATCAATGATTAGCCATCATTATTTTCTATGTGTTGATTAAATGACGCTTGGAGCATAGACCATGTCCAGCAGTAGAGTTCTACAAGCGTTGTGTGGCTCACCGTCCGATAAGAACCACCCCTGACTACTCTCTAAGCCCGAAATCCGTAGTTTTGGGCTTCGTTGCGGGCGTATTCTACCTACTCCGTAACACCTAACCACTAAGAATGAATGACAACACGGTTTAACAGTTAGGTACTGTCAAATCGTGTAGTCATTAAATCTTAGTTCGGTTTCGCGACTAATCGTAAGTGGTGATAAGGAGTAGAATACGGCCCACGACAAAGCCCAAAACTACGGACTTCGGGCTTAGAGAGTAGCCCCCCATACCCGGGTCGACGGTGCGTCTTATTCCTCGCGCGCCTCAGACGAGACCCGCTAGGGTCTTAGCAAACGAGACCCGCTAGGGTCAGTGTCTGTCAGGGTTGCGGAATTTGTTCGAGAGAGTCAGCTCGTCCCTAGAACGCAAAGGTCTAATTTTTGCCAGTCGTAAGTCTGCCATTCCCTTGCGATTCGCCCAGAGCGGAAGGAGTCATTTGATGATTTCCAATCCTTTAAAAAATAGCAGCAGAGGTCTTTTGGCTGAAACAATCATTCGGTTATTTAAAAACTGTTACTTTAGAAATACGGCGCATAAAAAGAGAAAAAGAAATGTATTTCAAAATGCAATCTTACCTACTTGAAAAACAGGCATAATAGAATATAATGATGTTTAATTTCCGTAACATCCGTGAGGCTAAAGTGTATTCCAATCATGTTATTATTAGGATTTTTCTCATAATATCTTCTATATATACTTGTATGTATGTATGTAAGCACACAATTGCTCCACCTTCCTTATTGCGTCCGCTGCTTCCTTTTTTTACGTCCCGCGTCCGTGTTTAAGTTACAATTTGGCATTTTTTATTTATTTATGGGAGCGGGATCAGTGCAGATTCTTACTGACTAAAACCCATCCATGTTCTTTTTCATGTCCTTTGCGTTCTAAAGCCGTGGTGTCTCTTTTAAATTCTGCATAGATTGTCATATAAATACCTAAATTTTATTTCTTGCTTTAAAGTGTAGATAATGACAATTTAAAACAGTGTGCATGCACAGTTAATTAGATTAGCTTATTGTTAGTAAGGGTAATTATTAATTAATTGATTCAATGTTACATTACACATCTAAGTATTTTAATCATAAAATAAAATTTTAATTTCCAATAAATTAATTACACTACTGTGCCACAGAAAACAGATTGTCATACGTTAACTAAATTACAACTGAGTCGTCACAGTAAATTTGGAAGGAAACAAACGAACAGACGTACAGACACTATTGGTACTATAGCGGTTCCATTTATTTCCTACGGACGTTCGAAACCCAAAAACATATCCAATTGTTATTTCAGCAGTATCAAATCCTTTGTACAACAGGATAATTTGTATCAAAACAAAAAAGTGTTTCCAAGAATGAAGAGGTAGTAAACGATCTCACTAACTTTTAAAATGCCCGCATAGTTCCGGCAACTAATTTAAAGTAAGCACTCACCGGGTTTGAATCTGCTGCCTTGTTTTCTAGAAAACAGTATTTTCTGATGAAGCGTTAGAAGGCCTTGACTGGATGAACCGATGGCCTGAGAGTCAATTCTACACAACGTTTACATTCAAATGTCAGTCGCAATCTGTCAAAAATGTATGAAAAAAGAGGCTTTTTTGACAGATTGGGACTGACATTCGAATATATTACGTTAAGCTTTGCTTGCCATGTATAAAAAGTCGGTTAAAAAATACAAAATAGTATAATTGGCACTCCGGTGAAGGGCGTGGGAATGCGAATCACATTCAGTGGTGGTGTTAGTGCTGTAGTACTAGTCAAAGTAGTGGCTGAAAGAGGCTTTTGTCCAGCAGTGGACGTATTTTAGCTGAAGTTATGTTGATGACTATAATGAGTACTTTCTGGTACAAAACTATATTCATTCATCAAATATATTTCTTTACAATTCATAGGCACATGTTTGACCACAATCTCATCATCATCTGCCTAGCCTTTTCCCAACTATTTTGGGATCGGCTTCCAGTCAAACTGGATTCACCTGAATACCAGTATTTTACGAGGAGCGGCTGCTTACCAGCCCTCCACAACTCATTGACTGGGTAACACGGTACTTCATGGCAAGACTGGAATCAGATTTACTAGCTTCTGACTATCTGTAACGACTGCCAAAAATCTACAAATGACAGCCGAAACCAACGGCTTAACGTGCATTCCGTCACCCATCCACGGACCAACCTTGGCAAGCGTTGCTTACCCTTGAAGATCGACCCGTGTGGCTGTTTTTATTTAGCTACGAGCTTCTCCTTGACCACTATCTCACCTGACGGTAAGCGATGATGTGATCGTAGATGGAGCATGTTTGTTTAGACGTAACCTATTCATTCTTGACAGATAAACTCTCAGGTTGTAGCAATCAGGAAACACAGACTGGCAGGGAATTCCACTCCTTAGATGTAGTTTTCCTTTGGGATCCGGAATTTGTTCGAAAGAGTCACAGCGGCTCTTGAACGCAAAGGGAAAAGAAGGAACACGGAATGGTTTCAGTCAGTAAGATTCTAACACTCCCTACTGCTTCGCCCAGAGCGAGAGGAGTCATTTGAAGATCTACCATCATTAAAAAAAGCTGTATTTCTCCTTTGCTGATTTTTCCTCCATGATTCTTGACCTGTAAACAAAAGAAACCTAATCAAAACAAAACGAATTTTAAACGAAGTGAAGAATGAAGTCATCAGTCTACAATTCAATTGAACAATTTATTTCTTTCCTCAGCCAGTTCATCACAGATAAGCCTTATGAAGATTTTTACTGCAAATAAATTCGTTTTTGTAATAGATACCTTATACTGAGCCAGCTCCTAAAACCATTCTACCGTCAGACGTCAAAGATAAAACAGTTATTTATGCTCTTGTCCCTCTCTTTCTTTTGCTGAAATATACCTGTTTCAGTCCCTCATGGCGTGACAAACGATCATTGTAGTAAGTTACCGGGAGTTTTGTGATTGAACAAATTTCATGAGTCCTACTTAGTTGCGAAATGGGGTATTTTATGCGAATTCTCTGTATAATTGCTCCTGTTTTGTTAGGTGATAGATCGACCTTTTTATAGAACTTACAGAACCTTCACCGGAATTCTTAAAACATACATAAATTCAAGTTAAGTGACGGCATATTGACCGGGTTTCTTACAAATCGTACTTTAGGTTGGTAAATAAAAAATTAAAAGCGGCCAAGGGCAATTCTGATTCGCACACGAAGGGTTCCGTACCATAAACCTGATTTTTTGTTATAGCGGCAATAGAAAATAACAATGTATGAAAATTTTAACTGTCTGCCTATTACAGTTCTTAAGTTTCACCCCGCTGATAAACAGACGGACAGACGGACGGGCGGATGGACAGCGGAGGATTAGTAATAGGGTTCCGTTGGTTACTTTTTAGGTACGGAACCCTAATAATGATACTCACCTATAATTATTTTTTTGTCAAAAAGCTCGAACATTTTTTGACAAAATACTGTAGCTACGTAAGTATGGAGACGGATTCATTATATTTTTAGATTTGTATGAAGTTAAATGAATTCACGAAATCCGTCTACATATTTTATCGAGTTCAAGGTTACTGGGACCCTCGGAATCGATACGAACACCATTATCTCTGCTTTACATCCACGAATAAGATTTTGGGCACTAAACCGGAGATGATTAACGACGTTTTTCATAAAACGTGACTTTTCTTTTATTGACATTATTTCAGGAAATATTATTATATATTACAGAAACTTTGACAATGGAATCAAATTTGTAATGTTTTCCAAAATTTAGAGTTTTTTCATACCTGATAGATATCCAATTAAATAAATATGAAAAACACACAGGATTAGTTTTTCTATTTAAAAATAATAAGTTAGTTTGTAAGGCACCTTTGTAGAAGTGAAAATAATTGTTTATGTTTTGTTATATTAAGTCGCAGCGTCTTCTTGTATAGCTCCGTCCCTCTCTCACAACTAAATCATGGTGGCATTGGAACATCATGGAGGCTGGTGAGCGCTATGATTACCTATTATAGTAGTTTACTGGATCAAACAAATCTGGATCAAAAAGTACAGAAAACCAGTCGATGTAGAAAAGTTTTGGGGACCATGATCAGCTGTGGAAATTTGACGACTGAAATTATAGTGATGATCATCGATTGAAATTAATCGCTTTTGTAGTGGCTGCGCACAGAAATGTCGTTTCCAATAGAGCACAATATTATATCCATTACCAGATATTACAATTCAATGAAAACGAGAAGGTTTTCAGGAAATACTAGGAATTTAGCAAATATTTAGAAATTACATTTCTCATATTGACTTAACCATTTAATATAAATAAATTTCTCGGAAGAAGCAGGTATAGATACAAAAAATGATAAAACAAATATTTCTAGCTAAACAGAGAAGTATTAATTTGATTGAGAAGTATTGATTTGTTTTATTTAATAATCACTAATGATCTAAAAGAGTGTACACCTTTAAGGTAGATTTTTTGAGGAACGGATTGTTTATTATTAAGATCTCATATAAAATGTACCAAAAAATCACACTAATAAATGAATCTTGAATCTTTAAAATTTATCAAAAACCAAGTAAGATTTATCATCTTACTTGGTTTCCGTACACGAAGAATACTTAGAGTTCCGTACACAAAGGATACTTAGAGTTCCGTACACAATGGATACTTAGAGTTCCGTACACAAAGGATACTTAGAGTTCCGTACACAATGGATACTTAGAGTTCCGTACACAAAGGAAACTTAGAGTTCCGTACACAAAGGATACTTAGAGTTCCGTACACAAAGGATACTTAGAGTTCCGTACACAAAGGATACTTAGAGTTCCGTACACAAAGGATACTTAGAGTTCCGTACACAAAGGATACTTAGAGTTCCGTACACAAAGGATACTTAGAGTTCCGTACACAAAGGAAACTTAGAGTTCCGTACACAAAGGATACTTAGAGTTCCGTACACAAAGGATACTTAGAGTTCCGTACACAAAGGATACTTAGAGTTCCGTACACAAAGGATACTTAGAGTTCCGTACACAAAGGATACTTAGAGTTCCGTACACAAAGGATACTTAGAGTTCCGTACACAAAGGATATCCAACGGACCTATTAGTCTCCGCTGTTCATCCTTACGTCCGTCCATCTCAAACTCAAGCATTTATTTCAATTAAACCATTAACAGGCACTTTTAAATTGTCAAGCTCGGTCGGTCCAAAAGATTAAGCTATTTGCACGTTCCAAAGCGTAGATCTCTATGGAGAAGAAAGTGCACACTCTTTTAAAAATAATAAATTCGTTACAAAGTTTTGTTGACGTGTTCAAATTATACATACTTTTGAGAACGATGTGACGAGCATAATAAAAATGTCCGGAATAAAAAAGGAAAAATTCAAAGAAATAATTAAAATAAACCATGGCAGCTGAGAAATGACCAGTCCCAACCGACGGCGCCATGACATGCGACAGGCCCATTCGTCTCAACCTTTTTGAATGGAGCCATATAATCCAACGCATACGCCATCATCAGCTAGGCTTTTGAGTGTGCATGAAACTCACAACCGCCAGGGTCCGTCCGTTGGCTGGCCGTATCTCACGTACGTAGGTGAACAGAATTAAGTTTTCATACTCTATGAAAACTTCAACTATCACCTAAAAACAAAATTAAATTAAAAATAAAAGGCGGCTCGTGGAAGAAGTGAACAGTAAACGTGTTTTTTTCGGTTAATGCTACGGAAACCTTCGCTCTCCTGGCTAATGACTCGCACTTGTCTGGTTTGTTTATCATAACTATTATTTCTACAGACTTAAAAATAAATAATTATTTATTTCAGGCAAGATACCCCTACATTGTTAGTATTGACTTATACTAGTACAAATCTTATTTAAATCCTACGTACTTAAAATCTTCTGGGCACATCTGACAGGAACAATTACTTACATTGCAAAATGAACTATATTTTGAAATATATAAAAACGTCCACACTATATTCATTTGACGGCACGGTTGGCGCAGTGGTTGAGCGATCGACTGCTGCGTCGCGTGTCGTGGGTTCGATTCCCGCACGGAACAAATATTTGTATGGCCTACAGATAGTTGTTCCGGGTCTGGCTGTTTGTGTATGTGACTTTATATGTTTGTAAACGCACCCACGATACAGGAGAAATTCCTAGTGTGGGGCAAAGATCTTCTAAAAAAATAAAAAAATTGATACAATGTCTCTTCCCACTCATTTTCCGCTTTAACTTCTTCCTGTTACCCCTAACTAATGAACAATGTGAACAAAAATAACCTTCGCGTTTCGCTCCTAAATAAATCAGGGTAAGCAATTTTACCCCCATTAGGTGTCGTAATCGCCATCACAAATGTTCACGGGTAAATACTGTACGAAACTTATTGCCAACATTGTGTCAGTGGGACCTGTTATGGCCCAAAATGAACCCACATCACATTTACCCTCATTTTCCGTAGAAATTCCCATGATTTCGATGGTTAACGCTCGAATAATCTTGATGAAAATAACTTAATTTCTGTTTGAACAATTGTGGGTTACATCGTTTTGGCATAACTGGGTCAACATAACAATAATTGTCTCTGTAGTCGAGTGGTTAAGGCGTTTTCCTTGTGAACCGGAGGTCGTAGGTTCGATTCTCACGGGTAGCATTCTTTGTAAAGCTGTTTCCAGTTTGGCTATGACATTACAGATTTGAATCACCTGATTGTCTGATAAAAAGATAAGAGAATACAAAATTTTTGGAAGTTGGTTGTATTTTTTTGTAAAAAGTTTTTTATTTTTCACTTTTTAGTGGTGCCTCACACCTAACAACACCACTGCAAAATCGCAGAAAAGCAAAATACGCAATTTCGATTATCAAAGAATCATCTAAATAGTCAAATTCCAGCTATTTCGATTTAAAATCCAAAGGTCGTAACCGATTTTGATATGATTTAAATGGGACCAATTTGCAAGTATTATCCTTTCAGATAAAACAATTTTTTTTCAAATCGGTTCATAATATTGTCGGAGTTATGAGGTAACAAACATAAAAAAAAAAACATACAACCGAATTGATAACCTCCTCCTTTTTGGGAAGTCGGTTAAAAAGCAGTAGGTATAACTGGTAGCAGCTTGAGTATTTACCATTATATGGTATTTACCGCCTGCCAGTAAATTTTGGGCAATCCGCGCTCCATACCTAATGCTACTCGTGGTATGTGTCCCAGCAGGCGATTTAGAAAATTTTAAAAATATTTTGTCCGTAACATTCGTGTTTAATTTTTGTAGTTAACTCAACCAATGGTTAAAAATGTGGTATACTTATGATGCGTGTTTCGATTTATGTGTGTGTGTGTGTAAAATAAACTACTGTCTGTCCTAATATATTATATTATTTATATTTATTTATTTACTAGTTGTCCCCCGCGGCTTCGCTCCCGTTTTACCCGCATAGCTCCCGTTCCCGTGGGATTTTCGGGATAAAAACTATCCCATGTCCGTCTCCTGGTTTTAAGCTACCTCCTCACCAATTTTCAGCCAAATCGGTTCACCCGTTCTTTAGTTATAAATAGTGTAACTAACACGACTTTATTTTATATATATATTTATAGATATAGATATAGATTTAACAAATTATGTACCCACATATTTAAATAAGAAGAAAGAAGAAGGAAACAGAAAAATCGGTACAAAAGTGATTCGTCCGTTTATTGAGTGAGTGAGTGGCGGACAGACAACGCACAGCCAAGCTAAAACTTGTCAAGTAGGTTCCTTGGGCAGTGTAGCAGTGCACTAAGAGAGGATTTCCCGAAATTCCTTCGGGAACGGGAAACACTGCAAAAGTCGCGGGCAAAAACTATCGGTTAAATAATGGCTATAGATATACCTGCCAAGCCTTTTCCCAACTATATTGGGGTCGGCTTCGAGTGAAACCGGATTTAGCTGAAAACCAGTATTTTACGTGGAGTGGCTGCCTACCAGACCTCCACAACCCATTAACTGGGTAACACCGTACTCCTTGGCAAGACTGGTGTCAGATTTTCTGGCTTCTGACTATCCGTAACGACTGCCAAAGATCTCCAAATAACAGCCGGGACCAACAGCTAAACGTGCTTTCCGAGGCATGGAGGAAACTCGATATGTTAAGATGGTCACCCATCCACAGACCAACCTCGGCAAGCGTTGCTTAACCTTGAAGATCGACCTGTGCGGCTGTTATTATTTAGCCACGAGCTCCTCCTATTAATAATATAGGCTATAGATATAAAGCATCAGTAAATAACTAACAATAGTTCGAGAAACAAAGAATTTATTTTAATCTGAAAGAAAAGAGTTTATTTGCGATCAATATGACGCATACCAATAATACACAAAAATTACAATTATAAATATGAGGAAGATAATGCTATGATATTATTATAATCTCTTGAGAGGTTCGTAACTATTACCCTGTACATAAAGCATATCAATCCCACCAATATACGTAAGGTTGGTACATACAACTACCCAAGTCAAATAAGTATATTACCGATATTGTCTTCCTGCTCCCCTCCGTCGGAATTTATTGGTTTTCTCAAGCAAGTTGTAAAACTTGGCCGTAAAGTTATCGGAGTCAACATTTTATTGCTGTTACGTCGACGCGTTTCGCTGTTGGTACGTATTATTATGTAATCCATTTCGTTTTCGGATTACTGTGATCAAAATTTAGTTGTCTTCAGAAATAATTTACTCACAACTAAGACTAAAACATACACAGACGTTGTCCTGTTGTCCGACTGCAGCGCCATCTGCGGGGCTGATTTGTGAATCTAAACCACCCAAACGCATACAAAAATTTCATTAAAATAGGTCTAGTCCGTTTAGGAGGAGTTCAGTGACATACACACGTACAGTAGAATTATATATATTTATTTATTTATTATATACTTTGTTGTACACCTCATAATAACAAATACAGGAAATTATAAAAACAAGTGTACAATGGGCGGTCTTATCGCACAGGGCAATCTCTTACAAACAACCTTTGGATGGATTGGAGTTAGATTTAGGGTAGTCAGTGTAACATCAAAAATATTATTAACTAGCTGACCCACGCAACTTCGTCTGCGTCACATTTTCCATTAATTCTGCGCTCCTTTTTGACTTAGCTTAATGATATAGCCTATAGCTTTCCTCGATAAATGGGCTATCTAACACTGAAAGTTCCTGAGATTAGCGTGCTCAACCAAACAAACAAACTCTTCTGCTTTATAATATTATAACTCAGAGGTTCTCAGATTTTGTTGTGCAAGGCGTTGCGAACGTTCGACACTCGACTCTCGTGCGCGTACCTGAGAGTTTCTCTGATTTTGTTCAGCAAGGCGTTGTGAACGTTCAGTACCTCTACCATGAGTTTACGCAGCCGAAACTCGCTAGCGTCTCCGTAAATTATTTGTATGACATACTGTACAGCGCCCCTAGCGGTCACTGAAAGAATTAAAATTCGTACCATGAGCACTATAGATTTCGATAGGTTAAAAACCTCATGTAATCTATTCGATAGTCAGTAACGTTTTTGAGCTGTCACCATACAAAACGGTACCATGAGTCACTAATTCGACAGATGCTATCGAACAATACGCTTACGATAGTAGTAACGTTGCTCACTAGCATTTTGACGAGTGAACTATATCTTTACATTAAAATTATGTACGATTTTGAGTCTAACATAGTAAAAAAATATCTGCGAGAGCTTATTTAGCATTTATTATTATATTATATACCTACTTAAATCTATTTTAACGAAGTAGGCAAGCCGTGCCTTTCAATTATATTTAGAAATCATAACCAATTTTTGTTTATTTGAGAGAAAGAAAGAAACAAAACATAAGTAGTAAAGCATTCTAGTGAGTAGTGTGAAGTTAGCTAGACAACGCGATCTATCGAGCTTACGTTAGCGCCTGCGTAAGACTCCGTAAAACTCATGGTACGAGCATTATCGAGTACTATTCGATCCACGTTAGTACGCTAGCGAGTTTAACGCTAGCGAGTAAGTTTTCGATGACATCTCATGGTAGAGGTACAGGTGAAGATTCTCCCATACGGCGTATTCTTGCTGCCCGTGCTTGAGAACTATGTTTAGTAAGTTGAGACATGGCTCTCTTTAGGCATTTTCAAATGTTTAAGAAAATGTTAATAGCGTGTAATATTCTAGCTCTGAAAAGAACTGTTGTGTAGCCCTGAGAAGAACTGTTGGTTAGCCCTGAAAAGAACTGTTGTGTAGCCCTGAAAAGAACTGTTGGTTAGCCCTGAAAAGAACTGTTGGTTAGCCCTGGAAAGAACTGTTGCTTAGCCCTGAAAAGAACTGTTGTTTGGCTCTGAGAAGAACTTTTGCGTAGTAAATTCGCACGAAAATGATTAGACTTCGCGCACGACCGCTGCGTATGGAGCCGACGTACTTTACTTATCTATGGAGCCGACCTCGCGGCTGAGCCGCGCGGGTACCTTACTCATAGATCTAAACTCCCCTCCCGCACGCGCACCCCCGCCTTGGTGACGTCCACTTCGCAACGGGTCGTGCAGCAGAAATCGTAATATTTTAATTTCCCCATAACTTCAAAACCAAACGTCCGATTTTAATTATTCAAAGACCAAATATTATCTACATAAACTGTACTTAGTGATGAAATACTTTATTTTGATAAAGATTAATAGCATGAGTAAAATAAACGCGTTTAAATGTACTCCAAAAAAAATCAAGATTTTTAAATTAAAAAGATGGTTGTTGTTCCTCACTCGACATATCTATGTCGAGTGAGTAAGTATAGTGTGTCGCGGACTTTTTTATAGATATTTATAAGATCTACAATTAATTAGAACAATGTATGGTTCTATCTTCTATAGTTTAGGCAGCGTACACAAAATAAGTTACTTTTCTGGTTGATTTTTACACCTTGTGTCCGAAAAACCCAAATATCTTACGGAACCCTATCTTTTCCAAAATAAAATATAGCCTATGTTACTCGTGGATAATGTAGCTTTCGAATGGTGAAAGAATTTTTAAAATCGGTCCTGTAGTTTTTGAGCCTATTCATTACAATCAAACAAACAAACAAACAAAAAAACAAACAAACAAAGTTTTCCTCTTTATAATATTAGTGTAGATTAGACATACTAATATAAAATAAACAATACAAATATAATATAAATATATTTCTATAATATACTAATTAATATCAAGTATACTATTTGGAGAGGAGAAGAAAAAAATAAAAACTCGCTAAAAGTATGCCATGGAAAAATTTCTCCTCAACCCTAGCCGGTAATATGCCAAAAGGCTGGCAGCGTTGCTACGTTGTATGGCAATACTTATGCATTCTCTGAGGAAAAAGCGGGCCCTTGAGTCACGTGACTGTCAACTAAGCGTCTTGACACTGTAAACTTTTCCCAATCAACAACAAATCAATGAAAATGAGTTTTGACAGATTGTTGTGTAGTTTATAAATTATGGTTCTAATATGATTGTACTAAAGTGACCTTTTTAGACCCGAAGATCTTTAAACATCCTGCCGGAGTTGCGGGACTATTCGAAAGAGATACCGCGGCTCCGGAACACAAAGGGCAATGGAGGAACATGGATGGGTTTTAGTCAGTAAAAGTCTGACACTCCCTTCCGCTCCGCCCAGAGCGGTCATTTGATGATTTCCCATCCCTGAAAAAAAAAAAAAATTTTAAACATGTTATGAGCACCTACACCCAGACCTGAGAGTAACCAAAACGAAACGGCTCGAAAATACAACTATCACTTGCGTTACGTTTAGTTGGTACACTGATGCATAAAATCTAAGTAGTGTAAGGAAAATAACATTCATATTTTATGAACAGACTAATAATAAAACTTTTACTCGTCAATCTTACTCGGTCAGTATTGATTCAATACCTCTACCATGAGATGTCATCGAAAACTTACTCGCTAGCGTTAAACTCGCTAGCGAACTAACGTGGATCGAATGGTATTCGATAATGCTCGCACCATGAGTTTTACGGAGTCTTACGCAGGCGCTAACGTAAGCTCGATAGATCGCGTTGTCTAGCTAACTTCACTCTACTCGTTAGAATGCTTCACTACTTATTTTTTGTTTCTTTCTTTCTCACTAATACGAAGAGAGGACGGCTTGTAACGAATTGAACAAAGTCTAACACACACGAATGTATTTGACGTATATTAACGTAACGTTTAATTTTACTATAACCGTAATGGTACTCGTTTCGTACATAATGTTTATTTGTATTGGATACTACATTTATATTTTTACATGATCTAAATTTTGTATTTTTCTATAGGTATTCAAAATTCACTTACATTAAAGATCCTGTAACATTACCAATTTACGTCAAAACATTCGTGCTGGGCCCTCTGATTGCAGTTATGATTTAAAAGCTCCTGTCTTTGGCTTCGCCCTCGTGATCCCTAGGGAATATACTTTCGGGATAAAAAAGCCTACATGCTATTCCAGACTATATTCTAACTCTGTTCCAAATTTCATCCAGATCTGTTTCGCCGTTCTGGCGTGATTGAGTCAAACGTCCAAACTTTCGCATTTATAATACTAGTTAGATAAGCTTCTGCCAATGGCTTCGCCCGCGTAGTCCCTAGGGTGTTCCCTAGGCACTCCCGGGACAAAAAGTGTGCCTATGTGTTATTCCAGACTATAGTCTACGTCTGTGCCAAACTTCATGAATATCCTTTCAGGCGTTCTGACGTGAAAGAGTAACAAACATCCATCCATCCTCACAAACTTTCGCATTTATATTATATTAGTAGAATTGCGGAGTATACCAAAATATATAAAGCAAGTAACGGGTCTTTATTTTTATTACGAAAACCACAACTAAATAGGTGGCATTATAAGTCTGTCTAACGCTATTTTGCTAAAAGTAAAAACACTTTCAACAAAAAAATTACATCATCACCTTTTGTACGAACCAGAAATTGCTTCAGATGAAAAAAAAAGATAAAGTAACAGCCTACCTTTCACGGCTTAATGTTGGGAATTTTTTTTTAACACCCCCAGTACATAACTCTTCTTTTGAATCGAGCCTTTGAAAAAGGAACAATGTACAAAGTTTTCAGGCAAATAGGTGTAAGTATACATAAAAGTAATTTCCATGATAAATAAGATGTTAAACGTTGAATGTTACGCGGTTGTTGATGTAAAAAGTGATTTATTGCTTTGTTTGTTAGTTTTAGTATTTTTTAGGATTTTTCAGGGTTTGTCTAAACTGAAAATACTTAGAAAGAGATAAAGTATGAAAATCCTTTAATGTTTGTATGAGTAAAGGTAATATTTGTAATTGAAAATTCTAAAGTCATTTATTCAAACTAGGCTGAGGGCCAGCACTTTTTGAACGTCAAGTTTTACAAAAGACAGTCCCCCAAAACGCCCGCCCGTCACCACTTCCTAGTGTTTTAGCTGTGGAGAAGAAGTGGCCAACAAACTCCCCAGCAACACGACTGTGTGTTACGTTTTAGGAACTAGAATTTTACTATTATTTATTTATTATTATTATTATATCTGGAACGCAAAGGGCATTAAGAGGAACACGGAAGGGTTTTAGTCAGTAAGAGTCTGACACTCCCTTCTGCTCCTCCCAGAGCGGGAGGAATCATTTGATGATATTACATCCGTAAAAAATTTACCATATTTACTTGGAAGAAATCTTTTGATTGTAAAAATCAATCAATCTTTTAAAATATTTAACATGGTGTTTCTTGCTGGTTCTTTTTCTTAGGAAGCAATCTATAAGTGACTATGTAGGCCTGTATGGGAAATGAAATAGTATATTTTTTTCTTATTAATTATATTATTGATCTGATTACTACTACATTTTTTTTTGTGGAACAGACCTACACTACCGCTGGGTACCAAACAAGATATGTTTGGTGTTTTGAAAACCGGTTTTACGTAGTTTTTTTTACACTTTTTTGGTAACGTAACATCGATTTCATTTATTTTTAGTAACACCTAACGAACTGGTTAACTTTGATTGATGCTGTTTCATTTTGTTTACGTTTTTCTAAGAACTCAAAGTTTTTCTTTGTCAATAATCTTTTTAGAAAAGCGATCCTTTTCAGTTTCTCAAAAGTTTCTTCTTTTTTTTTCAGAATTTTGTTGTTTGGATAAGCTTTTCTAAGACAAACTTTTACGTAGGTACATACTTATGTCAGTTGATTTTAGAATCCTTGTACTATAAAGATTTGTTCTTGCTAACAACATTGATTAAAAAAGGTTAATTAAAAAAAACCTATTAACTATGGTAGACATCAGAAAAATCTTAAAATTGAGGGATTCACCTGATGTGACAGTTGTATGGAAGACACTTGTTTCTATCAGATGTGCCCAAAAAATATTTATAAATACTTACAATTTAAATGAAATTATTAATATACTAACATAGTTTATAAGTCAATACCAACGTAACTTACGTATATGTATTATGTATGGGTATGTTGCCTAAAATAAAGATTGTTTTATTTATTTAAAACTTACTGAATCGACTTCTATCGTGATCCTTTACGTTCTCTAGTCATGAAAAATGGTTCATAATTTGCTGTTCGGGTCCCTGCGAAGGGATATTATGTAATGTCAATGTACTTAATTGCAAGTTTATCTGGCGCCTACCATACAAATATGCTTAGTTTTAGTAATAATTAGCGGATTAAAATTTGAGTAGCAGAAACTTAAACGTTGTTTTTCAGCGAATGCATTGTCTTCAATTAACTTGGAAATTACTTAATTTGTTTTTCACAATGGTCATAGTACAAAATTAATACAATTTCGACGCTAATTATCTATAACTCAGATTGTAGAGTAAGATGAATAGTTTTAGACGATCTAAATAATAAAATTATAGGGATAAAACAAATTGTTAGCCACCCCATAGAAAGATCTATCGGGTGGCTAACATATTTTTTCATCCTGATGAATTTTAGCTTTATATTTAATACCATACAAAACTGGTTGATGTCCGTACACTTCAACGTACGGTAAAGTTGAAAACCAGCGTCAGGCAGCACCTAGTTGTCCGGCATTTTGCTGAACTGGACCTATTTGGCGCAGCCGCGGGGCACACGATGTTATTGCTTAAAAAAAAAAAGAAGTTTCATATACTTTAATTGTACTTACACTATGTGAATCCGTGTGTGCCAAATAAATAAGTTTTCTTTCTTTCTTTACTTACACTTTTGGAAACATTCTTCTTGAATCTATTATTTTGATACCTCACATGACCAAGTTACAAAAAACACGACACTTCGACACTTTGTTTTTTCAAAAATTCTTACAGACTGTGCCATTCAGTGCATCCGGCGAATCTAATGATTCTTTATTTGTTTAAAGTAACCAAGTCTAGGTCTTGACAACACTTGCTTACAACGTTTATAAACAAAAAATCTTATAAGCCTCTAGATAGAGAGATAGTGAAGGATAATTTTTCACTCCTCTTTTTACTCTATAACATAATATCATATCTTATCGGTCATCTCTGACCAAGACTAGAGTAAAATGAAAACCCATCACAAATGAAAAAAAAATATATATATAATAATAAAACTTTCCGTTGGGTTAAATTTCCAAGAACTAAGAATCTTCTCCTTTGAAATCAAAATCTACTAAGTAGTATTTAAACTTAGTTTACAGTTCTATTTTTATGAAAGACCATAAAATAGAGAAACTGGGACAAAACAAATACCCAAGCTTTATAAACGACGGATTGACGGCGACCTGCGCCCTGTCCCGTTTGAAATATTGACAGATGTGGCCAGCCGACTGACACTTGAGCTTACTGACTTTGCTAGTGATGTGGGTAAGTCCAGTTTTATCCCGGACAAGCTGATGTCTGCGAATTCTCCCAGTAGATGTCAATTTTTGCAATACAATATTTTCTCTTAATTCCCTCAAAGCTGAAATTCCAAAACATCTTTCTTAGTGGATGCTTAGATTCTTATGTTATCAAATATACCTGTAATTATATATGTTAAATTTCAGCTATCTGTGGTTTGTCTGTTCGACAGAAAACACAATTTTAATAAAAACAAAAAACGCATTGATAATATCTCTAATATTCTCATGGCGTTTTTTTTCTTCAAATTAAACTTAACTTTAACTTCACTTTCTTAGCTTGGGTCTCCGAATGATTTCACTTATATCTTTGTATGAACAAAAAGACAGTTTCTGCTATATTAGCAGGAAAGAACAGTACAGTATTCAAACAGTTCACATCGCTCTATTTTATATAGCCTCAAAACCCTTGCAAAACACCCGGGGGTAATTTGTGCCGCACTGCCCATTTTCCCGTGCATATACCGCGGAACAATACAGATCGTTACAAAGGTTTTAATGGTAGGAAATTACCTGTACCATGATTTATAACTCGGTGCTTTGTTGGGCTCCACAATGTGGACCGTTGACCCCAATAGATAGCGGGTTAATCTTTTTCAGAAGCGACCGCCGCGAATGTGTATCGAACACGGAAAGAAAACGTTGATGTGATTGATTTTTGTTTTTTTAGCGGTGCAGCGGTTTAGGGTTAGTTTTTTCTTTACTACCGGTTCTGCTAGCAACTTCCTAGGGAATATGCTGCCTGAGTAAAATAAGACCATGTCCTTATTGAGGACATGTCCTCGGAAACAGTTTGATGGCTCCACCTGGCTGACCAAATTTTTGTGTAAAAAAAAAACCATGGTCCTATTGTGCCAAATGCCACCAATCCGTTCGACCGTTGAAACCTGTAGAGATAAATGTAACAGACAGATAGACCGAGTTATTTGCGTAATTATAACTATACTAATATTATAAAGCAGAAGACTTTGTTTGTTTGTTTGGTTGAACGCGCTAATCTCAGGAACTACTGGTCCGATTTGAAAAATTATTTCAGCTTTAGATAGCCCATTTATCGAGGAAGGCTATACGCTATATATCATCTCGCTAAGACGAATAGGAGCGGAGCAGTAATGAAAAATGTTACGCAGACGACGTTGCCCGGGGCAGCTAGTTTATAATATTAGTATAGCTTTCGGCTGAACAAGCTGAAATGAATGTATACTGCAAGGCAAAATCCTCCCTTCTTTTTTTATTAGGGTTACTTGTAATTGAAGTGAAAACTTCTTTAGCGGCGTTGAGCACTTTTCTTGGGATGGGTATAAAATGTTAAACTCGCATCAGGACACGTGACCTGATCGAAAATTTGTAAGACAAACTCGCGTCAGGACACTTGACCTGATCGAAAATTTGTAAGACAAACTCGCGTCAGGACACTTGACCTGATCGAAAATTCGTATAACGTTAATGTTCAAGTTTTTCCTTCTGCCGGCACTCACGGAGTGCAACCCGTTGTTTTTTTGTGAGAAAATAAGAAATCAATGGATTGTAATAACAACGAATCGAACGTTTCAATGAGAGGTCAGTGGAGCATAAGGAGCATTTAAAGTATGAGTTCATTAACGTAGTCAATCACATTAGCAGCGCCACTTTACTGAGGATCGTGGTCACTGGACCCCTCCAAGTAGACAATCTGTCACCACCGATTCCGGTCCAAAGCTGGCACCACCATCTGCTGGAATTTGCTTGAAGGACCATGGCATTGGTGACCTGCCACGTGCTCTCTTTCCTTCGGTATGGCCAACAATTGCCAATTTTTCAAAACTGCTATCTCCCCTTCGCATTATGTGGCCAAAATAAGCTGCAAGCAATCTGAAGACAATCGGGTCTTGATATAAAGTTGAGAAAGGACTGACACATTTCTGCGCTTGGCTGTCCATGGGATTCGGAGCATCCTCCTCCAGCATCATATTCATCCTCTCACATCAATCCTCTGACTTTCTCTTGCTCAGATTGTCGAATCAATGTCCACCAAAATTAAAATACGCTGCAAGCATCATCTGCCTAGCCTTTTCCCAACTTTATTGGGGTCAGCTTCCAGTTAAACAAGATTTAGCTGAATACCAGGATTTTACGTAGAGCGGCTGCCTACCAGACCTCCACGACCCGTTAATTGGGTAACACGGTACTTTTTGGCAAGACTGGAGTCAGATTTACTGGCTTCTGACTGTCCATAACGACTGCCAAAGATCTACAAATGACAGCCGGGACCAACGGCTTATCGTGCTTTCCGAGGCACGGAGGAAACTCGGTATGTTAAGATAGTCACCCATCCACAGACCAACCTTGACAAGCGTAAATACGCTGCAAGAAAACTGCAGAAAATTGGCTCTTGATATGAAGTTGCGAAAGTACTGACACATTTTTGCGTTAGGCTGTCCATGGGATTTGGAGCATTCACCTCCAGCATCACATTTCGAATGCGTCAATCCATTGTCTTTGGATTGTCTAATCAATGTACACTAAAATTGAAATCCTTGGTTAATTTAAAGGACAGACTATATACACTTAAAATAGAAAATAAAACTCCTAACTAAAATATGGCGTCAAAAAATTCGTCCCCATCGCTATCGACCGGAAGTGAGCCCAAAAGACTGGCTGCATTGCCACGTTGTATGGCAATGCTAATCTTCTGTCCAAGGTAAAAGCCAGCTCTTGGGTCAGGTGAAGCGTCAACACAAATTGAAATGTTTTTTTTTTTTTTCGTTATTTTTTTATTTTTTATTTAGGGGTATTTTTCAATAAGGATATGCCAACCCCATCATACCTTATAACAAAGTAAATTCGTAATAATATTGCTAATACATAAGAAAAGCTTACATACGGTACTTAAATAAAAAATTAGTCTACGGCTAATACTAACTTACATAATTTTATTGAAATGGTTGTGAAATCAAAAATATTGAACGGTATGAAAACGCTAAGTACTTGTCATAATGGCAATGGTACGACAATCTATATTATAGCTAAGCGCGTTTTTTATGCAATATTTTGTCGTACCCAATATCGAAAAGAAACAAAAAAAATCCGCTTCCCCATGAAACTGGCTACACTGATGATATTTCTGCCGATGAAAAATTCAGAAAGTAGCTCAAATATCTTTAATTACTGAGCAACTCGCTTTCAGTAATATTTCAGTAATACAAACAAGAATTTACGTTAAATAGCCTGTATTTGTTTATTTGCTCGGAGTTTCAATGAAACTGTGAAAGCGTTATTAGTGAAATCGTGTTAATCACAGGCGCTGAAAACCAC
This sequence comes from Ceramica pisi, assembly GCA_963859965.1. NCBI lineage: Eukaryota > Metazoa > Arthropoda > Insecta > Lepidoptera > Noctuidae > Ceramica > Ceramica pisi. The sequence goes on from OY982530.1 coordinate 7,181,276, forward strand.
AACGTTTACGTTTCACGGTAATAATATCAGCCGTCTAGTTACGATATCTGATTCTATGGAGTTATCAGTTTATTTGCTGTTCTATTTTCGTTCGAATTATTATTTTAGTAATATTATAAACTACCCCCCCCCCCCTACTTCACCTCTTTATGGGGGCAGTTACCTAAAGTTCTTTCTTAGCTGACGTCTTCTGCAATCAATATACATTAGAGTTTCTTGCACGTTCTTCTCCATAGAGATCTACGCTTTGGAACGTGCAAATAATATATGTAGCTTCATCTTTTTGTTGATCGACCGACCTTGACAATAATTTAAAAGTGCCTATAAACGGTTATGTTATAAATAGATAAAAATCATATGTAACCAAATTGTAACCGAAAATCAAAGGCAAAACTCGCTTTTGATAATTATAATGATTTTATAAAACTAATAATAGTTTTTAAGTATCGAATAATAGTCTTCAAAGCGTTCTCTTCAATAATATATTTTGTAACAAACATTCAACAACTTTTCATTCATAAAATCCTTTATTACTTGGTATATTATCGCTTTATTTGTTCTAGACTTTATTTAATATAATATTTCACGAAAACGCCCACCATTTTTGCTGAATCGTGGGTTCGAAGCGTTTGTACTGGGAATTTTAAACTATAAACCAACGCCTGTTGTTTCAAAATGTCATGGTAACTTGCTGAAGCAATTTACTGATTAAAAATTAATGACATTGTTATAAATGAGGTGGTCGCGGTAATCCAGTAATTATGAGAACTTTTATATCTAAATGAAATAGCTGGTGATATTTATAGGAAAACCATTGTGAATTTCGCTCCTAAAGTTATGAAACAGTAATTAAGACAAATAGTTTCTAGACGAACAAAACACACATATAATAGGCTTGTGTCCTGAAAAATGTAATTAGTCCGTCAGTTAGATTATCAAAAAATATTTTACTTACCCGTATTTTACTTTTGTTACGGGAACCAAAATTGACGAAGTTACGACGCTTTTAAAATTCTCAATACGTCACACCTTCGCATAATTTTTAGTGAGTCGTGACGTTACGAGCCCCCACTCCCGAGTTTTGATGCGGTTTATCTTTGTCAATATTCATTGATTTACAAAAACAAAAAATACGTGTAAATAATTATTTTTCAATACTGACGGACTAAATAGTTTTGCAATTTGTGGATGATGGAATCTAGCCTATTATAATCTTGACAAATATTGATGAGAACATCAATACGTAGAAACTTCTGCGGTTACTGCCTGGCTGAGTGACTGAAAGACAACACACAGCCGAATCTACCGGTCGCAGAAAGGTGAAATTTGGCACGTAGGTTCCTTGGGGAATATGGGGAGCATTGAGACAAAATTCACTAAATTCCTACGGGAATGTATAAAACGGTATATATGCGTCACCGGAAAATGACAAATGCCGTAGGATTGCTGATGGTTTTTTCTTTTTCTACTCCTCCGATGTACTTTCTGATTAATTTCGATGCGGGAACCAAGACAGTTGAACCGTTTCTCCGGGACTCGTCGGGCTTCATTAGCTCGGCGTTTTTTTGTTGTCGCCACTGTTGATTCTGGCTTTTAGGAGTTGCAGTGGTTGTCGTCGGAGGTAGACTGGACGTAAAGGCTACGCCGATCTCCCAGTCCACCCCCACTAAGACGTTGCGGGAATTTCAGTGCTGGGTTGTTTTAGTGGGTATACCGGGCTTGCCCGGGTGTCCCACATACCCCTCCCACTCCCCTGAGTGAGAGGGTATGCGTAACGCAATTTTTCCCAGTCGAAAAAAAAAAAAAAAAGAAAGGAGTTGCAGTGGTTGGGAATGTGTGGCGAGCTTGTCCCAAAAAAAAAACGTCGTAAGATTGTTAAATATCGCGTGAAGTTGTGAACTATTTTTCTAATTAAGGCACGGATGTATTTGAAACCATTAAATTTTGATGGGATATATTATATCACAAACGATTTTTTCATAATATATCGAGAAATTATAATCTAACCAAGATTTATCACAATCTGACGGAGTCTGCCTTTTTCCGTTGACATACGCATACGAAGTCGCGGGAAAAAGTTAGTTGAAAATAAAATAAAGTTATGAACAGAAAAAAATAAAACGTTACCACTGATTGATGGGCCCGATCTCAAGACAGGTCATTACAGTGCTCTTAAAACTGAGACCAGACAAAAATAGCCTTTTGAGACAGTGAACTTGGATTTAAAAACATAAAGATTAGAGAGAGATTCTTTGTATTTTATTTGTCATCAGTATAAAAAAAAATTGTTTTACAAAAAAAAAAACAACCGACTTCCGAAAAAAAACAAGACAAAGTACAAAATAATTTAATTTAGGAAGACGGTATTTCTGGTGAGGTTTATTCGTTTTTTGATACCAATTTCTAACATTCAGTATTTAGTGCTGATACCCTACAAAATCTAAAACTCAATAGTATGCAAAAACTGCGGATAAGGTACTTTAAAAATTACAATATTATCTAAGTAAAGAAAAATGCTCATAAAATAAAAACTACTAAGCGATACTGAACTATTTTTACGAGACGAAGTGGCAAGAAATATAAATAGTATACGGCATCGAACTAAAAAAATAACCACAGAAATCGGATCAGTGGACGGCGAGCTATGGGTGGCTCGCCGTCCGTCCGTCTAGTGACGACAGGCCGTGTCGATGGCGCGTTAGTGTTCCACGCGCGCCTCAAAGAGAGTCAGCACACAGAGGGGCCCGAAAGGGCCGACGCCTGCCGGAGTCGCGGGATTATTCGCAAGAGACACCGTGGCTCCGGAACACAAAAGGCAATGAAGGAACATGGATGGGTTTTAGTCAGTAGAAGTCTGACACTCCCTCCCGCTACACCCAGAGCGGGAGGAGTCATTGGATGATTTCCCATCCCTAAAAAAAAAAAAAAAAAAAAAAAAAAAAAGAAATCGGATCAGGGGCCCGAGTCTGCTATTTTTATAAATTTGTCATTCCGACACGATCCTATTGTCATGCCATTGTCATTTTGCTAAAAGTTCGTAATCTGCTAAATTCATAATCGCACGGTCACTGGCACGTCGGTGGCCGGTCACTGGGACGTCAGTGGTCTCGTAATAGAATTGCGGTAGGAATGCCGTATTGTATTATTATAAAACCGAGCTAAATTTGAGCATTATTCATGCCAGATTTTATTTATGTTTAGTTTTACATATTACTTATTAGTGTTATAAGCAATCTGAAGTAGTGAGAAGTTCGTAAATACTAAATCTGTCATTATGTACGAGATATGGCTTTCTTTCAATGGCGTGTCAGTGATTTATCATTGGAATGTCATAATGACGCCATTATGATGCCATTATGTTAGTAGATTAACAAACTTGTCAAAATCAACCATTTTGAAATCAGTGATCGACCATTCTGACACTATTGTAATAGCAGACTCGGGCCCCAGAAACCTTGGAGTGATCGGTGTACATACATAAAAAAATACTCTCTTATTTGAGAACCTCCTCCTTTTTGGAACTCGGTTAAAAACGGAGTTTCACTTCTTCGAACATACTTCAAACGCGCTAGACACAATAATAAACCTCATAAGTCAAGTCCTAAGTGTAAGTGACTTACAAGACAGTTCAAGTAGCATGAGGTTACCACTTAACATCAGGTGGGCAAGATGCCAGTTCCCTAACTGTTATACAATAATGTAACGTGTGTGGCTTTTCCCACGGCTTTGCTTTTTTTCTCCGTCCTTAAGGCTTGTAAAAAAAAACTTTTTTCGCGAGAAAACATGTTTTTATTTTGGTTAAAGGAATGGAAATCTCCGTGTGCGAGTTCGACTCGCACTTGCCGGTTTTTTTTGACAACTGCACGTCGTCGTGACTCAGCTTGATGCTGTGCCATAAAGGCACGGCTGATTTCCAGACGTGAAAGTTAAATAAAATAGAGTGTTAGTTACCTATTGAAATTAATTTCCAAAAACTATAACCAGACTGCCAGTCCTAGTAATTTTTATATTCGCATCGCATTCGCATCTCATCAAATATTTATGAAAATTAAGGCTTTTTTGACAGTTAGCGATTGACTTGCGAGCGCGAAATTTGTTTAAAAATTAGTAGAATTGGCCCTCTGAAGTTTCCAAATCTCGAAAGATATTACTTTATACAAGAAAGCGTCATCGACGGAATAAGTGGCTAAACGCGAGTCAGGGGGCCTACTCTCCCTGCCGGAGTCGCGGAACTATTCGAAAGAGATGCCGTGGCTCCGGAACACAAAGGGCACATGAAGGAACATGGATGGTTTTTAGTCAGTAAAAGTCTGACACTCCCTCCCACTCCGCCCAGAGCGGGGGAAGTCATATGATGATTATACATCCCTAAAAAGAAAAAGGGGGGGGCCTACTCTCTAAGCCCAAAGTCCGTAGATTCGGGCTTAGTTACGGGCGTATTCTACTCCGTATCACCTACGGACTTACGATTAGTCCCAAACCCGAATTAAGAATGAATGACAACACGATTTGACAGTAAATGACAAATCCGGTTGTCGTTCATTATTAGTGGTTAGGTGATAAGGAGTGAAAACGCCTGTAACATATAATATGTATGAAATATAAAAAAGTCCAAAACCAATAGGCTAGTTTCCAACATCCACAAATTGCAAAACTATTTAGTCCGTCAGTTAGAGTATAGAAAAATAATGGACACGTACTTTTTGTTTTTGTAAATCAATGAATATTGACAAAGATACAACCTTGACGACACGGTTGGCGCAGTGGTTGAGATTGACTGCTGCGCAGCATGTCGCGGGTTCGAATCCCGCACGGAACAAATTTTTGTACGACCTACAAGTATTTGCTTCGAGTCTGGGTGTTTCCTATCTATAATATGTATGTATTTACAAAAAAAAAATGTATATATATGTATTTTATCAGCCATCTCGTTACCATAACACAAGCATTAGGTTGCTTAGCTTGGGACTAGGTATATGGCGTTGTGTGAAATGTCCAAGGATATTATTATATTATTATTATTATTTTTATTTTTTTTTACTTTCTCGGGTCCCTAGAGACCCGGTCTTTTGGTAGGCATACGAGGGGCCGAAACCAACTCGCAGAGGCCCCGTTTGAAATTTCAAATGTAATGGGGCAACAACCGGCGATTATCCCTGTATGCACTGAAAGTATTCCCAAGGGCAATCCCCGGTTGGAGCAGTACTATTGCAGATTATGGAAACAAAAAATGAAACGCTATGGGTTTGGGTGGTTTAGTGGACTGATAATCGCTTATTATAGAAGAACTATTGGCCCCTGCCTGACCACTAACAATATACACGGCTTTAAAATGGCAGGGGGTGACTTGCACACTCAATGAATGGACCCCCGAAAACGGTCGCTAGCACAAAGTGACGTAGCGCCAAGGAGGCAACACAGCCTGAGGTGCTAGAGGAGTGGAGAAGTATACCACGGCTATCAGGACAATCCCGGAAGTGCGGTCAAGATCCCTACCAGCACCTTACTGGATTATACATCCTTCTCCCGAGCACGTGTGCTCTAGCGAATCTCCACTCAGACCGGCCAATTAAGGCAAGAAAGAGGTGGGAGCTCTGTTCCTCGTCAGTTTTCACTCTGGCCAGCCAATAAAGGCAAGCCGGAGATGAGGAACAAGACTTCTCCCGGGAGATAAGGTTCGTGGGGTCGCTACTGCCCAACAGTTCGCCACAAAACTGCCTTGCGGATTGTATCTCTCTTTGTCTGGCCCCTCCCCTCACCCTAGGTATGACCTAAGGTCCATCGGGACGCGCAAGCCCCACCACGACGTCAACGTAGAGATACTGCGGTAGGGTTATTATTATTATTATTATTATTTTTACTTTCTCGGGTCTCTGTATGCACTGAAAGTATTTCCAAGGACAATCCCCGGTTGGAGCAGTACTATTGCAAAATATGGAAACAAAAAATGAAACGCTATGGGTTTGGGTGGTTTAGTGGACTGATAATCGCTTATTATAGAAGAACTATTGGCCCCCGCCTGACCACTAACAATATACACGGCTTTTAAATGGCAGGGGGTGACTTGCACACTCAATGAATGGGCCCCCGAAAACAGTCGCTAGCGCCACAATGACGTAGCGCCAAGGAGGCAACATAGCCTGAGGTGCTAGAGGAGTGGAGAGCTATACCACGGCTATCAGGACAATCCCGGAAGTGCGGTCAAGATCCCTACCAGCATCTTACTGGATTATACATCCTTCTCCCGAGCACGTGTGCTCTAGCGAATCTCCACTCAGATCGGCCAATGAAGGCAAGAAAGAGGATAAATATTTTTATAATCTAACTGACGGACTAATTAGATTTTTCAGGACACAAGCCTATTCTTTAAAAAGCCTCGAGTAGTTCAATAATCCGTCCAATATTTTCATCTTCTAAAAATAAATCCTATTTTGGCGAACAAATAAATTCTCATGTTCAAAACCGCCCCGCATACGTACCGTTGGTTTAAATAAAAATAACATTAATCCCGGACAGTGGTGCAGTGTTGTAGCTTTGCGGACGCCGAGGTAGACAGCTGGTGTCCGGACGGTGAATGTTACGTGAATAGAGGAGGTTTTATTGTTAGCACATTAATATATTTTAGGTAGATGTGGGCGGAATGTCTAATGCTGCCTTTTGTTACGTGATTAATGGTAAAATGGAGACGGATTAAAATGCAATGCGAATTTTCTGAAAGCATAGATGGGAGTTCTACATGGGTGTGTGTAGGTGGGGTATAGCTGTTGGAGATGGAAAATATTTTTTTTTAGATAATGCGAAAGTTCACTCGGAGAAGGGATCTATTAGTTCAATGAATAATTGAACCCAAGCACTGAAACACATGACAACTAAAATTGCCGTCAATGAATGTCAAATGTCTTGGACGCCACGTTGAAACGATACAAAAAAATATCTACAAAAGATAGTTGTATGAATTGGTGTGTAATAATCGTAAACTTTTCCATTTTATCTATTAAGCCTGTAATTCCCTAAGATATACCTTCATTTATTAAATGAACGAAATTTTCTTAAAATGAATTTGGATAACACATGCTACTTTACATTGACTTTAGCATAATAAGTCCAGCGGGTTTAAAAAGGTCAATTTAGTAGGATCATATAAGGATTAGAAAATAAACCTATCAACGCCCGTAAGACCTTATTGGGGTCTTACGTATGTTATGTATTGTCTTACTATTGTTCTTTTAATTTGCGAGCGCTGACAGATTACTCATACAACTAAAAAAACATTTTCATCTTTATTGCATCTCTATTAGGTTAAAAGTTGAATGGGAAAATTTAACAGTGACAGGTAGCTTGATGTGCTGTCTGAAGCTGCTTTCAGACTACGCTATAATATAATAGCATATAATATATAGGTCATAGCACAACAATATAGTGCACCACACATTGTCATGGACACGTTCACACTGTACTGTACTATATATTATTGACAATATGGTGCGCGATATTGTTGTGCTATGAGCTATATGCTATATATTATGGCGTAGTTTGAAAGCAGCTTTATTCTGCTAGTGGTCTTTTGAGACCACCTAAATTGTAAATATTTGGCTGATAAAATACCACATCCAACCAGAATTAGATAATTCGCAGCTCCCTTTCATATATTTCAAACAGACCTTATTTAATCCTCCACTGTTTTCAATTTTATATCGACGAGGGTTCGGGAAAAGGAAAAATTATTAAAACGATACATCTCTGTCGTTTATCCACAGATACCGCATTAGTTAGAGACGCAAAAACCATAGTGTTTTTGCCACAATCTTTGTTATTATAGGGACGCACAGCGCAGCAGTAAGCGGTACTGGAGACAAATACACCATTTACCATTTTGTTGTAAAAAATAAGTGTAATTATTGATTGATCTTTTAACACGATTTAATAACTTGGCTCGAAGAATCTCCAAACTGAAATGGCAGTGGGCAGGGCACATTGCTTGTAGAACAGATGGGTGATGGGGCCGAAAAGTTCTGAAGAAGTAACAACCACGTACCAGAATACGCAACGTTGGAAGTTCCACAAGGCGAAACGTAGACCGGGTGAGGGTCACGGGTAGCCGATGGATGAGAGACGCATCGCGCGGGAAGCCTATGTCCAGGAGCGGACGTCTTTCAACTAATGTGATGATGATGAGTATGTAACATTGTGATATGAAACATGATGCGTGTGTTTATGATGATAATGACAAATGTATCATTGTGATATAAGACATGATGCGTGTGTTATGATGATGATGATGATGAGTATGTATAATTGTGATATAAAACATGATGCGTGTGTTTATGATGATGATGATGAGTATGTATCATTGTGATACAAAACATGATGCGTGTGTTTATGATGATGATGATGAGTATGTATCATTGTTATATAAGACATGATGCGTGTGTTTATGATGATGATTACAAGTATGTGTCATTGTGAAATAAGACATGATGCGTGTGTTTATGATGATGATGATGAGTATGTATAATTGTGATATAAAACATGATGCGTGTGTTTATGAAGATGATGATGAGTATGTATAATTGTGATATAATAAATGATGCGTGTGTTTATGATGATGATGATGAGTACGTATCATTGTGATATAAGACATGATGCGTGTGTTTATGATGATGATGATGAGTATGTATCATTGTGATATGAAACATGATGCGTGTATTTATGATGATGATGATGAGTACGTATCATTGTGATAATAAGACATGATGCGTGTGTTTATGATGATGATGATGAGTATGTATCATTGTGATAATTATGAAACATGATGCGTGTGTTTATCGATTGTTAAATAAAACGCGTGAAAAACTTCTTGGTGACCTTTTATAAAATTTGAATATTACATCATAATAAGAAACATGTTTTGTCGAGTTTTTTATCGATTTTAACGGCATAATATTGGATTAAAATAATGGCGCACGTACGGAACCCTTCATGCGGGAGTGCGAACCGTACTTAGCTGGTTTTTCTATATTATGTAAAGTTTACAAAATCACGTGTAATATTGCAGTAATTAAGGAAGCCTCTCGGTGTTCGGCAGGTTTAATAAAAAATTCAATATTTTTAAAAAGGTTTCAGTTATCGTTGCTTTTATATGGATACAAGTGAATGGAAAAATGTATCCAGTGGAGTTCAATTTGCATACTAGATTGATGAACAAAGAAAAAAAATATAGATGCTACGTTTTGGTTTGGGAAATTCATGTCTAGCTCGTAATATAAGTCTGGTGGATGTGTGGGCTAGTTTCTTTATTGTTTTCTAATTTTGCTCATCCCGGAGTGACTGAGTAAAAGGGATTTGGCAAGCATCCCTTTAAAAAAGGAACAATGCAATGCTATTTGCTGGTAGACTAGGTAACTGAATTAATTATTTTGTGAAGCGCTTTGTGAATAAACACGTCCACTGGTCTTAATTTTTTTTTTCCCTAAATCACTTTTAATTATTTTAAACTGTTACTTTATTTTTGTCGTGTATTCTATCACCAATATCATCATCCGCCTAGCCTTTTCCCAAGTATACTAGGATTGGCTCCCAGTCAAATCGTATTTAGCTGAATACCAGTATTCTACGTGGAGCGGCTGCCTACCAGACCTCCACAACCGACTGATGTCAGATTTTCTGACTTCTGAGGACTGCCAAATATCTGAACATGATATACACACATACACACAGGATGCTACTGACGGCTTAACGTGTTATCACCATTTATATAATATTGTTATAATAATAATCTATACTAATAGTCTATACTAATGTTATAAAGCTCAAGAGTGTCTTTGTTTGACTGAACGCGCTAATCTCAGGAACAGGTCCGATTTAAAAAAAAAATTCAGTGTTAGATAGCCCATTTTTCGCGGAAGGCTATATATATCATTACGCTTAGACATATAGGAGCGGAGCAGCTAGTATAAAATATAACAACGTGTGTCACAAAATGTTTGTTCGATAAAATAGCAATCACTAGTAGCATACACAATTTTATGGTTCAGAACTATGAATACAGTCATAAAACGACATAGAGAAGGCTATAAATATAAATGGCTTCTGACACATGTCTAGACGAGTTTTTCAGTATAACTACAAAATATTCATAGACAGAGAGAGTTTATTTATTTAGCGCTTTATCTACATACACTTAGTTTTCTTTTTGATTGTTGATGAGTCATATTGACATTTTTCTCTTTTCTTGATACGGGCAAGTTCTTACAGATTTTTTTTTTATGAGAAATCATCAAATGGCTCCTTCCACTGTTAATCTTGAGAAAATGGGGTGTTGCATCAGACTCCTTTTTTTAAAGGATTGAACTCTTCAAATGACTTCTTTTGTTCTGGGTAGAGCGAAAGGCAGTGTCAGACTGACTAAAACACACACATGACATTTTTTTTTCTTGCTTTTCTTTTTATTTTTTTCTGTCTTTAAAACCCATCCCTGTTCCTCGTTTGCGTTCCAGGGCCAGGGCTTTCAAACAAACTCTGCAACCTTGGCTGTGTGTCTGACTCTCACTAATTTAAACGAGACCGTTAGCAGTGAGGTTCAAAAGGTATTATTTTCTGGTAAGGCTTGCAAATAAAAACATTAATCTTGAATGCATTTTGGCAGAAGCTGACTAAACGTATTCTCTCATTGACCATTCCAGGAGCCTAAAGTAGGTGATAGACGTACGAGCAAATACGCGTACTTGTGGCTCGTTGACCTTTTTCTCTACGCGTCTTGTTTTTAAGTACACACGAGCGAAAGAGGTCGTTGAGCCATAAGTACGCGTACTTGCTCGTACGTCAATCACCATCTTTAAAATAAGTCTTAATGCTATCATAAAATTATTATGAAAAAGGAAAGAGCCTCCTAAGCACCGTGATATTTATTTTTAGATTTCTTCACAATGAATATAATTTTGTCAGCCCTTCTGCAGTGTAAACGGTCAAAGTAAACGACTTTTACTGATTTTGCTGGATCCACAAATCATCTACCTAGCCTTTTCCCAACTATATTGGGGTCGGCTTCCAGTAAAATCGGATGCAGCTGAATACCAGTATTTTACGTGGAGCAGCTGCTTACCAGACCTCTACAACCCATTAACTGGGCAACACGGTACTCCTTGGCAAGACTGTTGTCAGAGATTTTCTGGCTTCTGACTATCCGAAACTACTGCCAAAGATCTCCAAATGACAGCCGGGACCAACAGCTTAACGTGCTTTCCAAGGCGCGGAGGAGACTCGGTATGTTAATATGGTCACCCATCCACAGACCAACCTCGGCAAACGTTGCTTAACCTTGAAGATTAACCTGTGCCTGTGTACCTCCTCTTTGCTGGTTCCACAAATACGAGAAATTATCTGTGAATATTATCAGTAAAGCTATCAGTAATTCATTACAATATTTTTTGACTTGAAAGAGTTAAGTAGGTACGAGCGACTTACTTAATGTTCCTACACGTGTTTTGGATAGAGATATCTATCCAAAACACGTGTAGGAACATTAAGTAAGTCGCTCGTATCCTAACCAACCGTCCAAGACATATTGTATTGTATCGGATACGTACTTAACTGAGGTAACATTCATAGTTGTTTTTGGGTGGCCCAAAAAACAGTGATTATTAGTGCCCGCCACACATTCCCAACCACTGCAACTCCTGAAATCCAGAGTCCACAATTATGGCGACCGCCAGAAAAACGCCGAACTAATGAAGCCCGATGAGTTCCGGAGAAACGATTCAACTATTTTGGATCCCACAACGAAATTAATCAGTAGAGTACAGCGGAGGAGTATGAAAAAATAAATTATGATTTCCTCTTCCCTCCTTATCAAGCAGGAGACAGATTAGATCTAGGCCAATTGGCACTAAGGGACATTTATAACTGGGTTAACCCCAGGTGTCAAGCACCACGGATTTTATATTAACACTGAAACCAATCCTAAATTTTGAGCTACTTTTGATTTCAATAATAGCTAAATTGCCTGAACGCACGAAAATTGGTTCTGGTTTCTACAAGGTCCGTATAGTAAACTACTCCAGATGTAACCTGAATACTATCTAACATAATATTACGTTCAGTCTGTCAAAGAATACACTCCCATAAGATGTGATGTGCGGATTGTTCGTATTCAAGGTCAGCTGTAGAACACTGATATAAAGTTGAGGCCACAAGCCTTAAGGAAAATAATATATCATTGTGTAAACGTAAGTGAACTGAGCTTGAAGTGAGCTGCCATTCGCCAGTGACGATGCACGACACATGAATTGACAATTCATTTCACCTAAGTTTGACGGTGAGATATTTTCGAGATCTTTTGGATTATAAAAAACTAGCTGACCCGCGCAACTTCGTCTGCGTCACGTTTTCCATTATTGCTCCGCTCCTGTTTGTCTTAGCGTGATGATATGTAGCCTATAACCTTCCTCGATAAATGGACTATCAAACACTGAAATAATTTTTCAAATCGGTCCAGCAGTTTCGGAGCCTATTCAATTCAAACAAACAAATCTTTTCTCTTTATAATATTAGTGTAGATGTAGATATCAGCCCTCTTAGCACTAGGTGATAGATAACCTGTGATAAAATTACAAATTAATGTTTCCTGAAAAGCAATCAACTAGAGTGACCATTATTCTAATCACGAGCCCGAATAATTTCATTTTAATTAAAAAGTTAGGTAGTAGAATTAGTTGTTTTTTCCAAAGTGTTTGTCGTCGAAAGTTCTGAAATAAGTTTTAATGGCATTACAGTACTTGTGTAAAAAACACGCGATTTACATGCTAACTTTAATGATCCTCTTACAGAGACTTTAGAGAAAGGAGTTTCTTTGAGTCCAATTATGTTGCGATGAACAAGGGTCGGGAACCTTTTGACATTACAAATTAAAAGTGGAATCGTAAGGGTTTGATTTATGAAAATGATTACAGACATTTTTGTCATCCTGATTTCTTACAGTTCTCAAAGACTCAAACATTTCAATATGAATTATGTTTGAGTAATGTAAAAAATGAAGAGGGTCTTCAAGTCATTTATTTATACTTGTAGAATATTTTTTTTCATAAATTTGTGTTATCTTATATTCTGTAGATGTTTCACAGGAATAACTGACTAACAGTTTTTTTTACAAAAATTAATTAGGGGACCACTATTCTTTACCATGCCTCCTTTATTAAACAAATCAAAAATAATCACCTCAGCGAATTGCTTTTGAAACTCGCTTGTAAACTCCATAATTTCCATTTGGCCTTTTATTTCCCCCATTCCGCAATAAAATCCCCGATGTACTTTTCGAAGACCAATTTTCAAGTCACAAAATCCATTTAAAAAGTCCAAATAATTGGGCTCGAAAGCCATTGGAGCCATTAAAGTTAAGTCTCATCTTAACTTGTAAATGACATTTTAAGATTAATCAAAACTTTTTGGTAGACGAGTTACCAATTAAAATTGCTACGAATCGCTACGAATCTCGGAGTTATTCGTAGCACGAGCTCATTCAATTCGTAGCACGCGTAGCGCTGTAGTTCGCATACAAATTGTCGTAGGCTCTATTTTTACACGAAAGTTGATGTTTTGTAAATTTATCGCATAATTATAGACTTGGGGTTTATGTCAGAAGTTTTTTTTTTCTTATTTTTTTAGAATTTTCATTTTAAATTGGATGAATTTGTTTTAATGAGCACGATGTTACTGCATATATTACCTACTAACTTAGCTTAGCTCCCGGATTCACTCGCGTTGATAAAGATTTTCACAAAAAAGGAGGCAAATAACTTAAAGCTTTTAGGTTTCAATACATCTTTTTCAAAGAAACGTGATAGCGTAACAAAAAAACTCATTTTTGCTTTTATAATATTAGTTAGGTATTAAATTGAATTAACTTTTTTCATTTGATTTGTTTTTGATAATTTAGTCTTAAATTTGCCTTCGATTTAGTCATGCCAAGAAGTACCATATTATCCGGTTAATGGGTTGCGGAGGTCGTTAGGCAGCTGCTCTATGTAAAATACTGGTATTCAGCTAAATCCGGTTTGACTGGCAGCCGATTCCAATATAGTTGGGAAAAGTCTAGGCAGATAATGAGTTCGATTTAATCGACTCACATTTTCTATCTAAACACTACAAAATCCGCCCATTTCAATGAAGCGTACAACTTCTTGTACCAGGACAAATTTCAAAGACACGTGTACCCACACCTACACATGTATTGTGCTCCACGTTCTACCGACCCTCTGACACGTATGAATGTGACTGCACGCGAGCTTCCAAGGGTGTCCGAGTGCATCGGCTATGAATAATGTTACTGTTGTGGACAGGATACCAGGATGTGTTTTATTGAACGTTTTTCTGGGGCTCTAGTCAAAGTTAAAATAAGAAAAGTGTTTGTTTGCGCCAACGACGTATGCTATAAAAATACAACCGACTTTCAAATAAAAAAACCCTACAAAGTAAAAAATAACTTTAGTTTCGAAAGTCGGTGTTTTTGGTTTTGTATGTTATTTTTAACACCTACTTCCAAAATTAAGTTTATTTTATACTTTTAAGTGTTTTGTCTGGAAGTCGGTTATATTTTTTGTTAAATGATTTTTTAATTTATCAATTTTAAGTGGTGATACTTGGACGACGTTTTCGTCTACGCAGAAATTGAAAAAAGCAAAAATGATCATAAAATTAAAAACTACTAATCCAAACTTAATTAAATATTTAAGGAATCAAATGGCAAGTATATTCTAATCATCGTACTAAAAAAAAAATCGCACGAATCGAATCAGAAACCTCGGAGTAATCGGTGTAGGTACATACATTTTAAACAAAATACAGGCCGAATTGAGAACCTCCTCCTTTTTTGGAAGTCGGTTAAAAACGGAAACAATGACTTAAAGCTGTCCTGAGTCGACTCTATCGTGACGCATTTACGTTCTCTAGTAATAAAAAACGATTCATAATTTATTGTTTTACGAAGACATTAGGGAAAAATCAATGTACAATAACTTTAAAATCTTAGCGATACTGGTTTTCGAAGAACCTAAAACATAATATGGCATTGACAATAACTACTGAAATATCACGGGGGCAATCCGAAATATTTTTGATTGGATTTTGACAGTTTTAATGAGTTACTTCCTAATCTTGTAAACGTAGTCATTTTAACAGCTTAAGAATGGGTTGCTAACTTTCCATGTTCCATTTCAAGATCCTGACAGGGTAAAGTATAGTTGGATTCTATCCAAAAAAATCTGAGAAGCAGTCCAGACCTAGGTTAGTTTTGTTACCCGGTTAAGAGCAACAGGCTTTCCCCTTATTTATTAGATCTGCAACGTAACTCACAAAAAAGTAAGTAAAATAAACACCTCTGTAATTATTGTTATGGTTTGCTATCTAAAGAAGTCACCCAGTCATGCGTAGTTCCGCAAAAAGTTACCACCGACCTCAAAAACATGCTCTACAATCATAAAAAACTACGCACGATAGTTGCCTATAAACAGATCAGTCTTATAGCGCAAGTAGTGCTAGTTGTAAGGTTCCACCGACGGAAACGTCCTATCACGGCATTAGCTGGCTTTGGGCCAGCAATTTATCACCACTTGCGATTTATAGCATCGTGTACGATCAGTGTACTATAGTTAACGTTTATTGGATACTCGCTGCTCTGTTGTCGACTATAAAGTGGAGGTTTATATAATCACTACATATTCTAAAACAAAGTCCTCCGCCGCGTCTTTCTGTCTGTCTGTTCGCGATAATTTCAAAAACAACTGCACAGAATGCATGCCGTTTTCACCAATGAATAGAGTGGATCTCAAGGTAGGTTTTAGTATGTTACTTGTCAAGTGAGCGAAGCCGCGGGCATTAGCTAGTCGGTATTAAAATAGTCAATGATCTGTTTTGTAAAAAAAAAACATTTTTTGTTTAACTGCCTCTGAGTTTCCTTGCGTGTTCGAATCAGAAGATTTTCGCAAAAAAACCAAAGCGATAAAAAAACAAACTTACTGGGCAGTGGGCGGGGCACGATGGTTCTATAATGGCGACCACGTACCGGAAGTCTGAGCATTGGAAGACCTTTGATAAGGTCTAATAACTGTGATGGGTGACACTGATGACGCTGAATGCGAGATGCAAACAATAATTTAGTTATGACGATTTTCAATAACAAATGATCGTTACTATCGGACTGTCGGGAACCTTACAAGTTGATTATAACAATGAAATTATTTGAAAGGATAAAACTAAAACTTTGAAAACAAATCTGGAAGCATAAATAAAGCATTTAAAAATACAAGTGAACTTTACAAAGTATCGGAACTTTCAAAGTTAGTATACTTTAAAAGCCCAAAAACAAAACTGTACCATCTGTTGGTTATCTATATACCGCAGAGCTTCGAATCGCCACGATGACATTGACATGAGATGCTATTTTTTTTTTAAGATGAGAAGAAGTTTTTTCTTGACTCTTGTCTAGGTCAGAGGTAACAGAGACAAAGTCGATGATGGAGTGAGCTTACCCAGAAGAAACCCGTTCACTCCAACTTTGAAAACTTTGAAGAGACCATAGGTATTAAATTGAATTTCTCTTTACTTTTTTTTCAATTTTTTTTTTTACTTTTTTTATGTATAACGGGGTAACTCTCGGCCCAAATCTCACCTGATGGAAAGTGATGATTAGGCCGAAGATGGAAGCAAGTTTCACCCAGAATCCTCTTACACAGAGGAACTGGCTATCATACCTCTAACTGCCGGAACACAACAATGCTGTTAACATTGTTGTTATGGCGACAGACTTAAACATGATGGTGGTAGCTTGCCAGGCGGACTTAGAAGTCCTACCACCAACCAAACCGAGCAAAAATTTGCCCCCACTGGGAATCGATCCCGGGACCTCTGGGTCTGGATCAGGTGGTTTAACCACTAGACCACGGAGGCGGTTAGTGTCACCTGTTTAGCACCACCCGGAGACCACGTGTAGGGATTCGCTGAAGGGTATTCTCCTACGGACGCGGGTGACTCAGCCCCCATTCGAGTATCGAATGTATTATATAGATGAGCAGAGCAGTGACCACCAAGGCGTCCCGATGTTATGTGGATATCTTATACCAAACAACTGCGAAACTTGAGCTCTAAAAAGACTTGTTATTTCATGCAAACGCAATTGTTTTTGAAATTTTGTCAAAAGAATATGATGTTTGTTATTTAAATACACGAATCGTTTAGAATAACGTTGTTTAGTTTTTGTAGTTTTTGAATGTTACCAGTTTGTGAAGTACCTACTTCAAGCGCAAAGGTTGCTTTATTGGTCATTGACCTACATACATCTATGTATTGACAGTCTTGGTTTAAATTTATTTTAAGTGGTAAATAAATAAACTTATTAAATAATCCTTCGCACCACTAAAAAAAACTATCAATATTGTATAAAAGAGGTGTCGTGCGTCAGTAACGCAAAAAATCAATCAACGGCTGTTTTGTTTTTTTTTTTATGTTCACCGCAATAGAAAAAGGAACGAAAAAAAGTGTTGCAAAGACGTCTGGATTTATTACATAAATGACAATGACCGCCACTGTCATGTTAAACCCTTTAATGCACATCATGTGCTCAAACGGGTGTTAAGGTACAATATTCAAATAAATAAAAAACTATTCCAGTTTACTGACGACTTTAAAATTTTGTGAAAACCTATAAAATAACTTTTCGAAGGCTATAAAATGATTTCACAATAAAATGATTCCGTTACTAACTAAGTCAAGATAAAGTTCAAGAAAAATCGCATTAGCAACCAGTCTAGGCTGATATTATTGTATGGAAAAATTATACTTCACGGTTGACTTTTTGACCTGACAAGCTAATTGTTAATTCAATAGTTTTTTTACAAGACGGCACCGTGATTTTTCTTTTGAAATATGAAACAAAAAGCTGATACGTAGGTACTCTACACTAATATTATAAACAGGTTTCCTCTTTGTAACGTACGTTAGTAACGAATAAACTACTTTATCGATTTCAAAAATTATTTATAAATAAAAAAAAAAATACTATGAGGGCCTAGCTCGAATGTTTTACAGTATGTTAACAAACATCAGTGATTTTTTATTTTAAAGAACTAGAACCCTATATTATTTCAGTTTAATTTATGTGACATACCTACATAAAAAATTGGTCGGTGTTTTTGTTAGTTTCTTCGTATTTTGGCACCGACTTCCGAAATTAAAGTTATTTTTTTACTCTGTAATGTTTTTTTTTTAGAAGTCGGTTGTATTTTTTTGTAAAAAGTTTTTTATTTTTCACTTTTTAGTGGTGCCCCACACCTAACAACACCACTGCAAAATCGCAGAAAAGCAAAATACGCAATTTCGATTATCAAAGAATCATCAGTAACCGATTTTGATATGATTTAAATGGGACCAATCTGCAAGTATATCCTTTCAGATAAAACAAAAAAAAATCAAATCGGTTCATAATAATTGTCGGAGTTATGAGGTAACAAACATAAAAAAAACATACAACCGAATTGATAACCTCCTCCTTTTTGGGAAGTCGGTTAAAAACAAGTAATATAATTTTACTATTGTAAAATTTGACGCTTCGTTACTATTCATCAAAAACATTCGAGCTAGGCCCTCAGAAGCCAGTATTGCCAAGTGTTATCTGTTGCCCAGTTAGGTACCATATTTTCAAGCTTTTGAGCTAAGACATTGTGTTTTTAGTTGTTGTTGTGATGAAACTGTTACCTACTCAGGGGTTTTGTTTCCAGTCTAAGATACTTGCATACCAGTATTTCTTACTTGCACTTCACCAGCGACTTCGACGCGCTACATATTATTTTAAGATGCATATCTGACATTAGAAATTAAGGTTATTTAATTCTTTCTAGTTTTTGTTCTAATGCGTTGTTGGCATCAACTTAAAATATGTAAAATGTATGTGCATTCGAATAAATAAATAAATAAATAAACAAATAATAATAATGAAGCTGAAGAGTTTGTTTGAACGCGCTAATCTCAGGAACTACTGGTGCGATTTAAATAAAACTTCAGTGTTAGATAGCCTATTTATCAAGGAAGGTAGTAATAGTCTGACATGATTCATTTCATGATTTCCTATCTTTAAAAATATCAAAAAAGGCTTATCAATATGAGAAATGTACAATGATATTGAATTAATGTAAAACACATATTAACAAAACAAAAGGCAAATTCAGCAGAATCATATAAAAATCACAATATTAACTACACAACAATCTGTCAAATTTCTTTGCGTTCCAGGGCCGCGGTAACTCTTTCGAACAAATTCCGCAACCCTGGCAGGCGCTGGTTTGTATGTCTGGATTACCTCCTACCTACAGACAAACAAGAAAGCTTATCTCTTTCAAATTTCATTTTCATCTTTAACGCTTTAAACCCATACATGTGCTTACTGCCCATTTTCTCTGTTCAAGTTTGATCGGGAAAATTGACAGTGACGGGTAGCATGATTTTCTTCCTGATTCTGCTAAAGTGACCTTATTAGTACCATACCCATGTTCGTAGAATAAAAGTCACTATAATAAAAGACTAAAAAAAAAAACTAACACAGCTCCTCGATAACCTAATAAAGCTTCAGTAAACACCCTTAAAGGACTACCCAATAGTCGACAAGTTCCTTAAATAACTCAGTGGAATGTTACTCTCACCTGCGCACTAGGTAACTATTTCCTTCAAGTTTTTGCCTCGGGGGCGAAACGGGGCGAGTTTATTCGATAGGGGTGAAATAGAGCGGAGCCTATTACGGAAGTGTTTGAGTTTTATTTTATTAAAATGTGTTGTCAATATAAATACCTAAAGTAAGAGTGATGGAATAGTTTTAGAGAAATGTATGCAGTTTTTAAAATTCTTTTTTGAAGGGCTGGTTTTAAAATGTGTTGTGATGTTTTAGATTTCCGAATATTCGTAAGAAAAGGAACCCTTATTAAACGCGTTACGTTTGTAAAATATTTTTGTTTTTTTTTTCTAAATTGTTAAATTGTTACAGGATTTATAATTTAATCGTCATGGAATGTACCTATTAAAAAACCCTTCTAAAATTATTTCGGTATAAGAGAGATGCAGAACGAATAACACTTTTTCTTTTTCACGACGGCCTTGACATTGGGAAGTTCAATTCGCTGCAACCTTTTCTTTTTACTGTTGATACGCACACGCTTGACCACTATCTCACCTGACTGAATGCAGTGATGCGGTCAAAGATGCAGCACGCTTTACTAGGAGTAACAGTAGCCAAGTGACAGGATCAGGTTCCAAGATATCGAGTGGGCAGTAAGGTCTATCGACCTCACACACCCTAGTGTCAGAGTTTCTAAACCGCCTCAAAGGTCTCTGACACGGTTTATTTGACGACCGCCATTAGGCGTCCACCGGCTTCCAAAGCACAGAATCATCTTATAATCAGACAATCAGGTGATTCAAGCCTGCAATGTCCTAGAAAAACTGGATTTTTTTTACAAAGTATGCTTCCTGCGGCGGTTAGGGCTCCAGAGAGAGGAATCTCCTAACAATGCAAGCCGTGTCCAAAATAACCGCTTTCTGAATTAATATTAATACTCTTGATCTTGCTAGATCAAGAGTATGAAAGCGGTTTGAAAGGGCCTAACGAGAGCCTCCCGAGGTGTTACCTAAAACCAACGCCCACGTTCACAAATTACAAACATCGCAACGATGTACATACCTGACATTTAGCAGTGAATGATGGTTTCTTGTTACAGTCAACGTGTAAACGCATTTACTATGAAAGAGCTTCCCCACACAAGGATATTATATTGTATTTACCTACACAGGATGAATTTTGACGGTTGTCTAGATGGCCAAATCCGAAACTATGAGGAAATAAGTTTCGAAACCGACTATGATGAAATCCACAACTGCATCATTGGATTACTCTCAATATTTGACACTAAGCAAGAATCTCTCTCCGTACAAATGAAGTCCCAACACCCACTATCCTGAGTAAATTACTGTTGTTAAACAATTAAGCCAATAATGACTGCTTTGTGGTGTTAATAAGGTCCATTAGTGAACATAGAAGTTTGTTGTTGCATAAGATATGTAGCGCCCACGTCCTAAGAGGGTCTTAAGTTAGTGGTTCCGTACGCGTCATAGTCAAAAACTATGCTAAGAAAACATGCTCTTATTTATTTATTTAGACTTTATGCACAATAGTGGTACATGGGCGGACTTATTGCAACAAGGCATTCTCTACCAGTCAACCTTTGGGTTAAAAAGACTACACTGTGGTAGGTGTACAACAAACAAATAAAAATAAAATAAAATTGAGTCTTATCGATACAACACAGTATAGAAGTAATATATATATACTATGAAATACATATATAATATTTGTACGACCTACATGTATTTGTTCCGAGTCTGGGTGTTTTTCTGTCTATAATATGTATGTATTTACAAAAAAAAATGTATATAAGTAGTTTATCAGCCATCTCGTTACCATAACACAAGCATTAGGTTGCTTAGCTTGGGACTATATGGCGTTGTGTGAATTGTCCAAGGATATTTATTATTATTATTATTTTTTTTTATATATATTTGCTAAAATAATATACTAATTGATGATTTATAATAATTTCTGATTAAGAGAACTTACAATAATTATGACGAGACCAAACTACGAATGACATGCCTTTAAGTAGTGTTTACGGAGTTTACGCTTAAAGGAAAATTTTGACTCAGCCTTCTTGATGTCACTCATGTCACTCTTAGGGTAACCAGTATTATATTTCTTATCCCAGGACATGGTCTATCCCACGCCAAGTTTTATTCAAATCCCTTTAGCTGTTACGATATGCAGATGGAACCAACAGAACCACACTCACTTTCTCATTGATGATATTAAATAGGAAGGTCTTTATGTTATTGTGATGGTGTAGTGGTTAGGGGAGTTTGTCCTTAGAGTTGAGACAGACGTATCGGCTATGGTTGGGGAATTTATTTAAAAGAGTCAGCGCGGCCCTGGAACGCAAAGGGCATTCGAAGGAATACGAATGGGTTTTTGTCAGTTAGAGAGACACTCCCATCCGCTCCACCCAGAGTGGAAGGAGACATTTGATGAATTCCCATCCTTTAAAAAGATTCAAGACGTGTGTTCAAATATGTAGGTTGTGTGATCTTTACTTATTAGAGCTAATCTTAGATGACACTCATTTATGCTAAAGAAAAACTGGCCTAGTGCAAATCAAACTCATTCATGGAAGATTGTGTACTATACACTGAAAAATAGGTCAAGCATAAGCTAAATAATCTTCTCACAGTAACTCATATGAGGACGATGCAAATAAGTGTCAACAGGAAAGAACCGCAAAGATTTGAAAGGACCGACACAACCGGTGCAAGCATTTGTCAATGATTGTGTAGCTCAACTTAGAACTATTAAGGAGCTCAACGACTCAACATCATTCCCAACTACATTGGAGTCGGCTTCCGTTCAAACCAGATTCCTCTGAATACCAGTATTTTACGTGGAGCGGCTGCCTACCAGACCTCCACAACCCATTAACTGGGTAACTCGGTACTTCTTGGCAAGACTAGAGTCAGATTTACTGGCTTTTGACAATCCATAATGACTGACAAAGATCTACGAATGAAATTCACCCATCCCCAGACCAACCTTGACAAGTGTTGCTTAACCTGGAAGATCGAGGCATACGGCTGTTATTATTTAGCCACGAGCTCAAAAACTCAACGAACAAAATTAAACAAAACGCCTACATATCTTTGAGCGAACGATTTTGATAATGTGCGATATGTGAAAACTCAAAATAGCATTATAGAAAAATGTATTTTCATTTTGAAATTGCTACATCACACGTAACATTTGAAATTTTCTACATGTAAATACCTTTGATGATTTTATTTCCTTGGATATACCTAATAGAGCACAGGATTTCCAGAAATAATAATAATAATAATAACAAAAATTAATTTGATGGTTGGACCTAGTTATGCATAAAACAGTCATGTCGGAATTGAACATTTCCTGTCGATTTCTGTCGATAATTGTCCTTCGGTTCTTTATTTTTAACCGACGACTTCCCAAAAAGGAGGAGGTTGTCAATTCGGTTGTATGTTTTTTTTTATGTTTGTTACCTCATAACTCCGACAATTATGAACCGATTTGAAAAATTATTGTTTTATCTGAAAGGATATACTTGCAGATTAGTCCCATTTAAATCATATAGGCGACACGGTTGGCGTAGTGGTTGAGCGATTGACTGCTGCACAGCATGTCGCGGGTTCGATTCCCGCACGGAACAAATATTTGTACGACCTACATGTATTTGTTCCGAGTCTGGGTGTTTTTCTATCTATAATATGTATGTATTAACAAAAAAAAAAATGTATATAAGTAGTTTATCAGCCATATCGTTACCATAACACAAGCATTAGGTTGCTTAGCTTGGGACTATATGGCGTTGTGTGAAATGTCCAAGGATATTAAAATATTATTAAAAATTAATTTAAATCATATCAAAATCGGTTACGAACTTTGGATTTTAAATCGAAATACCTGTAATTTGACTATTTAGATGATTCTTTGATAATCGAAATTGCGTATTTTGCTTTTCTGCGATTTTGCAGTCGTGTTGTTAGGTGTGGGGCACCACTTTCGGTCGTCGCAGTCACAGTCGGTGTCAAAATACGAAGAAAGTAACAAAAACACCGACTTCCGAAATTAAAGAAAAAAAGTAATAAAAAAATAAAGATCTTAATGAAAGTATATAATAAATAATAAATAAATAATAAAGTTATTTTTTACTTTGTAGTGTTTTTTTTTTGGAAGTCGGTTGTATTTTTTTTATATACATTTATTTTATTTCAGAACATAACATTCTTAATATTATAAAATCTTCCGTTATTGATGCGTGACTGACAGAGGAAACATCGCCGAAACTGCTGGTCGTAGAAAGCTGAAAATTGGCATGTAAGTTCCTTGGGGAGTGTAAAATACTATTAGTAGAGGATTTTTTGAAATCCCTACGGGAACGGGATTCGCGGGCAAAATCTAGTTCCATTTAAAGTTGTCAGTAAAGCTTAATCATCGTGCACGCAGTTTGTGCTGAAAAAAAAAAAAGAAAGAATCTCCTAAATTAGTCACTGTCTACAAAAAACTCCATAGCATCGTCTGCAGCCAACTTTTGTATCTTTATTTATCTTTTACGGGGAAAAGTTAGAAATATTCTCACTAAACAAATACCGACCTCGACTCACTTGAAAGAAACTTTCGGGCCATAATTCGAGTGTTTTATTTTTAAATTCCTTTTCATGGGAACTATTACGAGATTTTCTTGCTTTATTTTCCTTTAAGGTTTTTATTTTATGAATCATCGAAGAAGTATGGTACCACTAGGTAGGTAGGAGCTCGTGACTAAATAAAACAAGCCGCACGGGTCGAACTTCAAGGTTAAGCAACGCTTGCCGAGGTTGGTCTGTGGATGGGTGACCATCTTAACCAACCGAGTTTCCCCCGTGCCTCGGAAAGCACGTTAAACCGTTGGTCCCGGCTGTCATATATACATCTTTGGCAGCCGTTACGGATACTCAGAAGCCAGTTAATCTGACACCAGTCTTGCCATGAAGTACCGTGTTACCCAGTTAATGGGTTGTGGAGGTCTGGTAGGCAGCCGCTCCGCGTAAAATACTGGTACTCAGCTAAATCCGGTTTGACTGGAAGCCGACACCAATATAGTTGGGAAAAGGCTAGGCAGATGAGTAAAGCTTAATACTAAGTTCGTACGTAATATCTATTGATTCAAGCGAACCAATTGCTTTAAAAAGACACCATCAGAACTTGTATCTTATTCTAGTGCAGTCACAATAAGACAATACTTTTTTTTTCTTAATTGGGACAAGCCCGCCACACATTCCCAACCACTGCAACTCCTGAAAGCCAGAATCAACAGTGGCGACCACCAGAAAAACGTCGAGCTAATGAAGCCCGACGAGGCCCGGAGAAACGATTCAACTGTCTTATCGAAATTAATCAGAAGAGTAGGTACAGCGGAGGAGTAGGAAAAATAAATATAATCTCCACTTCCCTCCATATCAAGCAGAAGACAGATTTGAGTTATGCCAATACTCAACATTATTATTGCTCAAACACAAATTCAACAAACAACCATAGACAAAAATGTTCAGAAAAATGCTCATACCTCCGTTTGTCCCTTTTCCCGACATGCCTGCTTTATGCATAACTAGGTCCAGTTTTTACAAGCTTATCATCATCTGCATAGCCTTTTCCCAACTATATTGGGGTCGGCTTCCAGTCAAACCGGATTTAGCCGAAAACCAGTATTTTACGTGGAGCGGCTGCCTGCCAGACCTCCACAACCCATTAACTGGGTAACACGGTACTCCTTGGCAAGACTGGTGTCAGATTGTCTGGCTTCTAACTATCCGTAACGATTGCCAAAGATCTCCAAATGACAGCCGGTACCAACAGCTTAACGTGCTTTCCAAGGCACGGAGGAAACTCGATATGTTAAGATGGTCACCCATCCATAGACCAACCTCGGCAAGCGTTGCTTAACCTTGAAGATCGACCTGTGCGGATATTTAATATGTAGCCACAAGCTCCTCAGTTTTTACAAGTTTATAAATGCAAATATATATTTTAGACTAGCCTTTTCCCGCGGATTCGTTCCTTTATAGCTATTGCGACTTTATCGAGATATAAACCAGCTTTAGTGAAGCGACTTATAAGTGAAAGAAGTTTCGTAACCGTTTAGGTACTCTCCGAGATAACCACCCTTTTTTTTTTTTTTTTTTTTGTTTCGGCTGGGAAAAAATGCGTTACGCATACCCTCTCACTCGGGGGAGTGGGAGGGGTATGTGGGACTCCCCGGGCAAGCCCGGTATACCCACTAAAACAACCCAGCAACGAAATTCCCGCAACGTCATAGTGGGGGTGGACTGGGAGATCGGCGTAGCCTTTACGTCCAGTCCACCTCCGACGACCGCCCGCCTTAGCGGGCCCTTCACGCCCCCCCCATTGGGGGAGGGCCGGGAACCTCCGACGATGATGGTGGTGATGCGTGCAATGCGGGCGGAGGCGCCCCCGCGCCTGTCGCCCGCCCATCACCACCGCGAGGAGGGAGAAGAGGACGTCTTCTCCGACCTCGCCTTCGTCTGCGGAGCGGCGCAGCGAGAGGATCGTCCTCCCGCGCGCGCTCCGCCGCCTCCTTCTGCGAGATGACATCCTCGCAAAAGGAGGCGACCGCGGCCCAGGACTCCTCACTCCCCAGCATGCATCTGACCACGCTGGGAAGGGAGAGGTCCTGTCCGATCTCCGCAGTGAGACTGCGACGCGGCTCGGACCAAGCTGGGCACACCTCCAGTGTGTGCTGCGCCGTGTCCTCCGCCGCGCCGCAGTCGTGACACGCCGGTGTCTCCTCCCTCCCGATCCGGTGCAGGTGCGTGCCGAAACAGCCGTGGCCAGACAACACCTGCACCAGACGGAAGGAGAGGAAGCCGTGCGGCCGCTCGAGCCAGTCTCGCAAGACTGGACCGAGCGCGTCCAGCGTTCGACGGCCAAAGGTGGCGGAGGCGAGGTCCTCTGTCCAATGGACGATGATGGCGTCCCTCGCCTCCCTCCGCACGGCTTCCCGCTCCTCAGCGACGGGGCGCTCCCCGAGCGCTTTTCGGCGCGCCGTCCACTCGTACACTCTGGCGAGCACCCATGCCTCCAACTCCCAAGGAGGGGTGCTGGCCAGAGCGCACGCTGCCGAGAAGCCCACAGAGCGGTAGGCCCTCGCTACCCGCTGCGCGATGGCCCTTTGGGGCCTGCGGATCGCCGTCGCATTCTCCCTCCTGTGGAGGGAGTCCGCCCAGATTGGGGCCCCGTATAGGGCCATGCTCCGCAGGATGCCGGCATACAAGCGCCGGCATCGCGCGCTGGGCCCACCCAGGTTCGGGAGGAGCCACGACAGGGCGCCGGCGGCCTTCAGCAGGCGCGTCGACAGCCCGCTGAAGTGCGGGCCGAAGCGCCACCTGCTGTCCAGTACCAGGCCCAGATACTTCATCTGGGCCTGGACCCCCACCCTGATGCCCTCCACATTGATGTGGGCATCTGGAGGGCAGCGCTGCCGAGGCCCGCGAAAGAACACGGCCTCGGTCTTGTTCAGCGCCACCCTCAACCCCAGGCGACTCCGAGATAACCACCCACAAACAAACATAAGTATATTAGTTGAGAGTTAGATCCTGTGGGAGTGTGCGGTTTTCTCTATTACCAATTTTAGTGGTAATGCAATGCAATTAATAGTCACGTAATAAATTGTTCCCGGAATCTGAATAATGTATGTAACTTTTAGCTATTTATTTTCAATCGATCAATAATTCAAACTAGCTGGCCCACAGTGGCAAAAAATAGCCCAGGACCAGGGGAAATGGAAAGCTTTGGAGGAGGCCTTTACTTGAGGGGGATTCCAGTAACAATAATCTAATAATACAAATGCCTACCTACTAAAGATTGTTTATTTATAATAATTATAATTAGACGTAGATTTATTCAGCTTAGATTTCATAGATACTATTTTTTTTATTATTTTTTTCTCTCTAGTGCAAACGAATTGTAAAGGTAGATACGTTAATCACCAATTTTGTTAACTGGAAATAAAAGGCTTTTTTATTTTTATTTATTTATTTTATTTTCAATCGGGCTGAGATGCATGTGGCGAAAACTTACTGACTAAATTACTGATTTAATTGAAATTACTGTATCAGCCGAAACACGTCCACTGTCGGGCATAGATCTCCCCTGAGTGTCACCACAACAACACTGGTCCTGTGCGTCTCGCATCCATCGGCAACCCGCCACCTTCACCAGGTCATCGGTCCATCTTGTGGGTACGCGGTTGCCACTCCAGAACTTTTCGACCCCATCAACCATCTGAATTAGTTGGATCTGTTGATCGACTAGCTGATAAAAATATTAACTAATACCTTCCTCGAGAATCACTATATCCATTGGTGAAAACAACATGAATATCGGTGCAGCCATTTTTGAGTTTATCGCGAACAAACAGACAGACACGCAGGAAGACTTTGTTTTATAGTATGTAGTGATTATGCTTTTCAAAAAGGTCTGCGCCGCTACTATGTGCCAATGCCATCATGATACCAATGTGAGAAAGAGACAGAGCTATACAGGATAAATAGTACTATCCATTTTCACACCGGAATCATGAGTACTCACAACCGTATTGTGTCGTTGTGGATGGTACCAGTAGCCTTACTTTTATTCTGTGTTCTGTTGGATAAATAATGATTTAACGTTTAATCCAAGCTGTGGAGGAATGTCCATATGTATTGGTTGGTCACCCATCCAGTGACCAACCTCGGCAAGCGCTTAACCTTAACGGTCACCCCGTGCGACTCGGTATTGGTACGAGCTCCACCTACTTGGTGTACGACAAAAATGGTTGTAAATAAAATATCTAGTTCCTCAGAATGGACCCACACGAAAATCGCTTACCTAACCAAATTGTAGGTCCCTTTGAAAATACTCAAGGCAATTTTACATGTGATCGCTCCCGCTGAGTAAAAGGGTCCCTTGGGCTGAGCTTTGAAGATATTGTGACTGTTATTAGCGAAACTGTAAGTTTTAGGTTAAAAGGGAGATCGAAGAATAAAAGTAACATTAAGAAAACTCGACTGCTCAAATATGCTTGAAGAATAAAATAAGGTTTAGAAAACACGACTCGTTAAATACGCTGAACGGATAAAGGAGTAAAAAGTTTTAAATAAGTTGTGTTGTACTAAGTCAATTCATTTGTTTCAATTCGATACTTTTCAACTTCAATATTTACAGTTTTTATACTAACATAATAGTGGCTCCAGAGAATAGAAATGGGAAATCGTTAGTGTATTCATAAGAACACTGTAAAGTTTGTCACTGCAAATAATTTCCTGGCTCTTTTTTGACGAAAACACCCGAACAATATTGACAAAAATAAAACACGCGTAGTGTTTTAATCTCAGAGCTGAAATAAGTACGCTACTTAGTTTCAACTGCCAAGAATTCTCTGAAAGGCGAAGAGAGCTTAAGACGACCAACAATGAAAAACTCTGGTACCTAGTGCTGGTAAATCGCAACAGCTTTTAACAGCCCGATTCATAGTTGATGGTCCCTCGTTAACGTAAAGCTGTGAACACAACAGGTGCGCCGCGGCTGTCATTCGGCCACAACCGTCGAACTGGCCGCACGCGCGCTCGGCTCGCTCCGTGTCGAATATAACTTTCCAAATTCAAATAGTGAACTGTGAACGTGACGTATGAAGTGACAGTTATTTGTTTAAAATTTTGAAATTCGAGTTCGAATTTGTGTTTTGAGTGTTTTGTTTTTTTTTTTTGTTCGAATGGACTTTTGTTGAAGGTATGTTGTTTTGAAATACTTTATGGTACTTAGATATTTTTGAATAATTTATGGATATTAAGACACCTAATTTTAGTAGTGAAAATAAATTGTATTTTTTTTTATATTTTGGGCGATATTTTTTATGATAATTGGAGGATCACGTGAACTCTTTAGAAAATCTGCATATTTCACAAAAACTATTTCTAAGTTCACTAAATAGAAAATAAGTTGACTTGGTCGAAGTATCTAATATTTAATCGGCATTTACATAAATATGGTACTAGTAAGAAACATTTTTACGAATATGGTGTCAAAATGAAAAAATGGAAATTGTACTTTAACGTAACAGTTCACTCATCGATGACGAATATTATATAATTATAAATATATTATAGTGCTATTCGACTTTTTTAATAATTATAATTATCTTATGACGTCATAAAACTACGTTGTCAGGTAAGATCCATTTCTCTTGATAACTTCCCGCAGTGCGACCAGATGGGATTTAGAAAAAATATGTTAAAAGATGTGAAAACAAAAACAATTTGGTAGCAAATAGCCTTTGATTTTTCATAATACATTTATTTGCGGCAACTATGAAAGTGCGCCTTTAAAGCACGGAACGATTTTACTATTATTTTTGTTATATAAAATTGTTAGGTACTGTTTTCACTACCTAGAATTTTTCAAATCGGTTCATAAATGACGGAGGAGGTAACAAACAAAAAAAATACAACCGAATTGAGAACCTCATAACTCCGTCACTTATGAACCGATTTGAAAAAAAATTGTTTAATCATCTGAAAGGATATACCTACTTGTCGATTGGTCCCATTTAAATTTTATCAAAATCGGTTAGAAAGTTTGGATTTGAAATCGAAATTGCGTATTTTGCTTTTATGCAATTTTGCATTGGTGTTATTAGGTGTGGGGGCCACTAAAAAGTGAAAAATAAAAATACTTTTTATAAAAAATACAACCGACTGCCAAATAAAAAAAAAACCCTACAGACTAAAAAATCGGTGTCAAAATACGAAGAAACTAACAAAAACACCGACTTCCGAAATTAAAGTTTATTTTTCGAATGCAGCACAAAAAACATACAACCAAATAGCACCCACATAAAACGACCCTTAAACCTCTGATCTTCCAATACAACAAATCGAAATAAATAGTTATTTTATTTACAACTGATTAAATAAAGTCACAACCCTCGCCAATATTTGCTGACAGACAACTCAGTTACGACCGATATTTTATTTTATTTGTGATATTTCGATTGAAACTGATATAGTGAGAGAGAAATGCGATTCAATTTCAGTGATGTTCCCCAGAATATGATTTTGTATTTTATGTGTATTTGGTGTTTGTTACCTTTTGGTATGTAGGTAGGTTTTATTTTGCGTGCGTGGACGACGTGTGACGCGTGTGGCGACGCGACTGTACGGGGTGTTTTGTTCTAAGAGCATTTTTTGCGATTTTTACTCACAAAAGTATTTCAGACAGAGTGAACAGGCTTCTTCTGGGTAAGCTCACTTTCGACTTCGACTCCGTCGACTTCGTCTTCGACTTCTTCTACGACGTCTTCGACTTTGTCTCCTTCATCTCTGATCTAGACTCGAGTCGCAAGCAAACCCATCTATCTATATCTTCTTCTTCTTATATACCGCGTGTATCTGAAATCGACGCACAAACGATTTCCATGGGTCCAGGGCATGATTCTGGACACCCTAGACTTAGAATTTTTCGTCGGCTTTTTGCTCATTTTTTAATTTTTTTCAAGGGTTGTTTTACTTTAGACTGCTCATAATCGTTATTCTGACCTAACCCAATGAGATTTTTAATAAAAAAAATAATTAATTAACTACTTTCACTAAAAAGAGCAATCTGAATAAAACCACAAATACATATCAGCTCAGCTGAGCTGATACCTATTTGTGGTACTCTTGAAAAAAATGAAAAAATGAGAAAAGAACCGACGAAAAATTCCAACACTGGGGTGTCCAGAATCATGCCCTGGACCCATGGAAATCGTTTGTGCGTCGATGTCAGATACACGTGGTATAAAAATGAATTGCTGTTCGTTAGTCTCGCTAAAACTCGAGAACGGCAAGGCCGATTTCGGTAATTATTTTTTTTGTTTAGTTTGCCAGAATACAAGGAAGGTTTAAAAGCAAAGAAAAAAGGGTAGTTGACGGGAGCGAAGCCACGGGGCACAGCTAGTCTCAAATACAAAATTAAGAAAAATACTCAGAGATATTATCAAGATATCATTGAAAATGAATTAAAAAATAGTGGGTATTATAAGATTATAGTGTATATTTTTAAGTAAGCATAATAACTGTCAAAATTTTAACATTAATTTGTTCCTATTACGGTTCACGAGTACCAGCTTGCAGACAGACAGTTCGGAGAGCGGAGGATTGGTAATAATAATATGATTTCGTTGGTTTTTACTGCATTGATTTTCATACTGATTTCACTAATGGATAGAATGCTTCTCGAGGAAGGTTTTTGTATATAATTTGTCAAGTTGTTGTATACAATGGCTAGAATATAATAATATTTGATCGAGGTGTCGACATCCACGCGGGCGAAGTCGCAGACATCATTTAGTATTATTACAAAAACTACACATTATAAAATAAAGTGTGTCTGTCTGTCTGCCTTTTCGCGATAGACTTAAAAACCGTTTCCGTAAGCAGAAGTTGCGATTTACGATTTATGACGTATTAAAAAAAAACTGCTTACTAGATCTCGTTCAAACCCATTTTCGCTGGTAGTTTACATGGTAATGTACATCATATATTTTTTTAAGTTTTATCATTCTCTTATTTTAGAAGTTAAGGGGGGGGGGGGGCACACATTTTACCACTTTGGAAGTGTCTGTCGCGCAAACTATTCAGTTTATGATCTTAGAAACCTCAATGTCATTTTAGAAGACCTGTCCATAGATACCCCACACGTATGGGTACGATGAAAAAAAAAATTTTGAGTTTCAGTTCTATGTATGGGGACCCCAAAATTTATTGTTTTATTTCTATTTTTGTGTGAAAATCTTTATGCGGTTCACGAAATACATAAGGGTTCCTTTTTTGCCATTTGGCTACGGAACCCTAAAAAGTATTGCACTGATTTTCTGTGTCGACATCCACGCGACATCCATTATTACAAAAACAAGCTCTTGGGAAGGGTTTGTATGTATGTGTTGTGGCCATATCGTAGAATTGGCCAATTCATCATGTGGCCGAGGATAGGCCAAGTTAGAGCTTGATGTTTAGCACCACGACACGGGTAGGTAAGGTTCGAATGGGATTACGGGAGCTAAGTTTATCTTAACTGTTGTCATCCCATTCATGTGAGATTCCTTGAAATTCGGACGAAATAGAACTCTGTCATCAAAGTTAGATTTGAGGTGCATCCATTTCGTAAACTGGCCACCTTGAAGATTGTTTATGCCGATGGAAAACTTCATCGTGCACGCAGTTTGTGCTGAAAAAAAAAAAGAAAGAATCTCCTAAATTAGTCACTGTCTACAAAAAACTCCATAGCATCGTCTGCAGCCAACTTTTTTATCTTTATTTATCTTTTACGGGGAAAAGTTAGAAATATTCTCACTAAACAAATACCGACCTCGACTCACTTGAAAGAAACTTTCGGGCCATAATTCGACTGTTTTATTTTTAACTTTCTTTTCATGGGAACTATTACGAGATTTTCTTGCTTTATTTTTCTTTAAGGTTTTTATTTTATGAATCATCGAAGAAGTATGGTACCACTAGGTAGGTAGGAGCTCGTAGCTAAATAAATCAGCCGCACGGGTCGATCTTTAAGGTGAAGCAACGCTTGCCAAGGTTAGTCTGTGGATGGGTGACCATCTTAACATACCGAGTTATATCTGTGCCTTGGAAAACACGTTAAGTCGTTGATCCCGGCGGTCATTTTTAGATCTTTGGCAGACGTTACGAATCAGACGCCAGTAAAATCTGAGTCCAGTCTTGCCATGAAGTATCGTGTTACCCAGACTATAGATTGTGGAGGTCTGGTAGGCAGCCGATCCACGCAAAATACTGTTATTCAGCTGATTCAGGTTTGACTGGAATCCGACCCCAATATAGTTGGGAAAAGGCTAGGCGACGATGAGGTAGAAGGCAGATGATGTTGAGGTAGAAGGCAGATGATGATGAGGTAGAAGGCAGATGATGTTGAGGTAGAAGGCAGATGATGATGAGGTAGAAGGCAGATGATGATGAGGTAGGAGGCAGATGATGATGAGGTAGAAGGCAGATGATAATGAGGTAGAAGGCACATGATGATGATGAGAGGCAGATGATGATGAGGTAGAAGGCAAATGATGATGAGGTAGAAGGCAGATGATGATGAGGTAGAAGGCAGATGATGATGAGGTAGAAGGCAGATGATGATGAGGTAGAAGGCAGATGATGACGAGGTGGAAGGCAGATGATGATGAGGTAGAAGGCAGATGATGATGAGGTAGAAGGCAGATGATGATGAGGTAGAAGGCAGATGATGATGAGGTAGAAGGCAGATGATGATGAGGTAGAAGGCAGATGATGATGAGGTAGAAGGCAGATGATGATGAGGTAGAAGGCAGATGATGATGAGGTAGAAGGCAGATGATGATGAGGTAGAAGGCAGATGATGATGAGGTAGAAGGCAGATGATGTTGAGGTAGAAGGCAGATGATGATGAGGTAGAAGGCAGATGATGATGAGGTAGGAGGCAGATGATGATGAGGTAGAAGGCAGATGATGTTGAGGTAGAAGGCAGATGATGATGAGGTAGAAGGCAGATGATGTTGAGGTAGAAGGCAGGTGATGATGAGGTAAAAGGCAGATGATGATGAGGTAGAAGGCAGATGATGATGAGGTAGAAGGCAGATGATGATGAGGTAGAAGGCAGATGATGATGAGGTAGAAGGCAGATGATGATGAGGTAGAAGGCTGATGATGATGAGGTAGAAGGCAGATGATGTTGAGGTAGAAGGCAGATGATGATGAGGTAGAAGGCAGATGATGATGAGGTAGGAGGCAGATGATGATGAGGTAGAAGGCAGATGATGATGAGGTAGAAGGCAGATGATTATGAGGTAGAAGGCAGATGATGATGAGGTAGAAGGCAGATGATGATGAGGTAGAAGGCAGATGATGATGAGGTAGGTTGTGATCTTCCATTGAATACGGAGTTACAAATAAAACTTTAAGATTTTGTTCGGCTTTAGAACTGTCTCTCCCTCTCTCTCTCTTTGCATTTTTTTTTGTATCACGAGACAAATTTCTCTTAGAGCAGTTAGAATAAAATAATTGTTCTAGCTTTTGCCTGCGACTTCTTACATGCATATCCCGTTTATTCCAGTTCCCATAGGAAATTTCGGATTTGCTTTGTTATTTTCATAGCCACGATTTATTCATTTCCTTATTTCATCCATAATCGTTCAGCCGTTAAGGAGTGCTCCAAACTTACACAATTTTTTAAACGTCATGTTTTTTATTATTTTCTAAATTTTAAAGGTTTTATGCTAACAAATGATAACAACAGTAAACTACGACAGTAAAATTCCTTACGAAACTTTTATCCTTCTTTTTCAGTGCATAGGTACAAGGAAACAATAAAACATGTAACAGTTTTATAGGCAGAAAGATTTATTCCACATTACATGAGAATGTTCTGGCAAATCACTCCTAACTGCCATGTTGTGAGAAATGAACCCTTGTATCAGAAATAACAGGAATTCTTGCATAAATACATAATTCCGCTCGGAGTGGAAGTTGTAGGAATTACATAGGTAACGTAATTTGCTACGATTGTTGCGTATATGGGGTTATTTTGGTAGCATTTTGAATAATTTTGTTTAGCTGTAGCTTGCAGATTTTAAACCTAACAAAAACAACGAAAGGAAATATTTATTACTAGCTGACCCGCGCAACTTCGTTTGCGTCACAGTTGCCATTACTGCTCCGCTCCTATTTGTCTTAGCGTGATGATATATAGCCTATAACCTTCCTCGATAAATGGGCTTATAATACACACTATGGCTAATGGGCAATAACACTGAAATATTTTTTCCTGAGATTAGCGCGTTCAACCAACCAAACAAACAAACAAACAAACTGTTCTGCTTTATAATATTAGTATACGAGTAGATTCTATATTTATTCACTCATTTAGTTACTACTAGCTATCGTCGAAAGATTTACTGTTTCTAAAAGCGTATTTCACCAATGAAACTGATCGTGATCAGGCTGCGTTTAAGAGTTGTCAGTGTCAATATTCCATAGAAAATAGGCATCAGCAGATAGCGTTCAGTTTCATTGGATACTTATATGGGGATGTAGCAATATACAATGTGATTTTTATTTCACCTTGCAATGCCTTTTACTTCGCATCCGGTATTATCACAGTCGCGAATTACGCACAAATCGACACTCAACAAGATGACGATGATTTAATTCATTTATTTAGAAGGTGATAAAAAAAATGTTTTTCTCAAAGCTCGCTGTTTAATGGACCGTCCACATGATACAGAATTCTGTTTGCGCAGACTTTGAACTCTGAATAAAAAATGTAACAAATGTTATAACGGAGGCCCTTCAACCGCTCCATGCCATACACTTGTATCAACTACATCAGAGGGTCAATTCTACAATTTTTTAAACAACTTTTGCATTCGCATGTCAATCGCAAACTGTCAAAAGAGCCTTAATTTTCATACATTTTTGACAGATTGCAATTGAGATGCGAATGTGAAAATTAGTAGAATAAGCACTCTGGTTAGAATTAAACCGAACCTGCTTGCGGAATAAGTTCGTAAGAGAAACGAGGCCCTAGGACGCAAAGGGCATTAAGGCGAGGTTGCAGTACTGTGTGTTTTGACGAACAACAGCGACTGTCCGGCGAGCGAAATAATGCCTAAATTTTGATTGTTTTTTCTTCTTGGCGAAAACTGATAAAGTAATTATACAATACGGTTTCAACATTTACTTCAAAATAAAAAAGCTCTATCTATTGATATAACTTTTATATATATTCGTGATGAAATCTCTTAGCAGAACACGTTTAAAATTGTAATTTAGTGTCATGTTTGATTAAAAAAAGTATCGAGCCAATCATTTTAAATCGCGTTTCTATCTTTACGATTTACTTGAGGGTATGTTAAATTTTTATGTAATGATTTTTTTTTATTAAAAAACTCATAATTAATAAGATTTTCAGACGTTCAAAAATCTTAAAAAGTACTGCAACCCCGCCTTAAGGAAGAACACGGATGGGTTTTAGTCAGTAAGAGTCTGACACTCCCTTCCACTCTGCCCAGAGGTGAAAGAGTCATTTGATGCTTTCTTATCCTTAAACCAACCCTAACATTTTTGGGAATAAGCAGTTTAGTTTTGCCAACTGCGCATTTATGTCAGAAAATTGTAGCTAACCCTTGCGTGAAATATTAAAGTCGCCCCTCATATGAAGTAGTGCCAACTAATCCTTCATGGCAGTATTGCAAGCAATATCACTTCAAACATACTTAGTGACGGCGCTAATTGAAAGCTCTAACAACTAGTTCCTAAGGCGGCGCATTCACAAGACGACAATGATTAATGACGAATTAACACCACGCTTGTATTTTTCAAAAGGGAAACAGCGTATGTAGTATGATTTTGTACCTATGGTATATGATAGAGAGGCTAAGACAAGTTGCAGAATTTTTGGGGGCCGAGTCACCCGCGTCCGTAGGAGAATATCCTCCAGCGAATCGCTACACGTGGTCCCCGGGTGGTGCTAAACAGGTGACACTAACCGCCTCCGTGGTCTAGTGGTTATACCACCTGATTGAGACCCAGAGATCCCGGGTTCGATTCCCAGCGGGGGCAAATTTTTTGCTCGGTTTGGTTGGTGGTAGGACTTGTTCTAAGTCCGCCTGGCAAGCTACCACCATCATGTCTAAGTCTGTCGCCATAACAACAATGTTAAAAGCATTGTTGTGTTCCGGCAGTTAAAGGTATGATAGCCAGTTCCTCTGTGTAAGAGGATTCCGGGTGAAACTCGCTTCCATCTTCGGCCTAATCATCACTTTCCATCAGGTGAGATTTGGGCCAGGAGTTTCCCCTTGTTCGAAAGAGTCACCGTGGCCCTGGAAGGCAAAGGGCATTAGAAAGGAACACGAATGTGTTTTAGTCAGTAAGAGTGTGACTCTCCCTTTCACTCCACCTAGTGCGAAAGGAGTAATTTCGTGATTACCCATAATAAAATAATAAAAAAATTGTATACTGTTCCCTTGGTATCATTTTCAAGTTTTACGCGGGCGAAACCGCTATCAGTGTGCTAATAGGGAATATGCATGAAAAAAGTATTTATGATTTGAACAGTTTATCTTAAAGTATTCGAAAATATAATACTAACTGTGAAATTAGAATCTAAATTGCTCGAAAAACGAATGAGATACAATTATTATAAACAAATATATCTGTCCCTCTCGCGAAAACGCTGTTTTCTATGGCAGCTGTATAGTCATCGTGTAATTTGACGTCACATTACGTATCGGACTTCTCTTTCAAACTGTAGTCTTTGAAGCTTTATAACTTAATAAATGATGAAGGTATTTAAAAAATAATTTCATGATTGTTTACTAGAGCTAATAAGTATTTTATTTTGCAAATAAAAAAATTGCATGCATATTCCCTATTCTACTCATTTTCACATTCGCATCGCATTTGCCAAAAATGAATGAAAATTAAGGCTTTTTTGTCAGTTTGCGATTGACATGCGAATGCGAAAATTGTTTAAAAATTAGTAGAATTGGTCTTCTGGAGCTAGTAATAATAAATATATAGGGTATAATACAAAAAAAACTAATATTTTTTGCAAATCTATCTGAAGGACTTATTAGATTTTTAGTATAATAATACCCAATCTATACTAATATTATAAAGCAGAAGAGTTTGTTTGTTTGTTTGGTTGAACGCGCTAATCTCAGGAACTACTGGTCCAATTTGAAAAATTCTTTCAATGTTAGATAGCCCATTTATCGAGGAAGGTTATAGGCTTATACATATATCATCAAGCTAAGACAAACAGGAGCGGAGCAGTAATGGAAAATGTGAGGCAGACGAAGTTTCGCGGGTCAGCTAGTTAATGATAAACTCTTTTAATCGCTAAATAGCGACGCATTAGGTCATTACTGTGACTATTCAGACATAAAGTTTTCAGTTTCAGACACATTGTATTTAGCTTGATTCGGTCTAGACAGAAAAAAAATAATTAAAAACCTCTTACTTTTTTGGAGTGGTTTAAAAAAAAACTCAAATTGTTTTAATCATCCAAAGTTATTTCACTCCTAATTGACACTCTTGCCTTTTGGCAATATTAATCGGCCCGTGCATACACGGCTTTAAGATAAGGCCATAATAGTTTCATGAAGTAAGTACTTTGACGTCATATAAACCGATAATTTTCAATAGCCCCGGGATTTAGCTTTTAAAACAAATAAACTTTACACGCGCTTTCAGTTTGTGGCAATACTCAATAATTATTAAAGGAATTGAAGTTTTATTTTGAACTAGGGATATCGATTTTGGTCTTTTAGACTTTCTTTTAAGGATGTGAAATCATCTAGTGACACCTCCCGCTCCGGAGCCAGAAGGGAGCGTCAGACTCATACTAACTAAAACCCATCCGTGTTCCTCCTAATGCCCTTTGCATTCCAGTACCGCGGTGACACTACAATGCTGATATCTACAATAGCCCCGTCTACAATGCTGATATCTCTAGCCGTCAACCCGCGCCTGATTGAAAGGCGAGCCGCCCAACGATCGCAGTCCGCAAGCCTGCGCCTTCTGTAGCCAGGAATCGCTCTGCAACTCCCGACGCGGTCTTTTAGAGGCTGAAAGTTCGAACAAATTTAATCTATGTTAAACAAATTGTAATGTATGGAATGGACATGCGCTGTTGGAATTTCCTTTCGTCATTTTGCCAATCTTTATCGCCGATAGTGTTATTCAGTCAGAACAGAGCCAGTGAAATGCCACATTGTATTCGATTGATCAATCGACATTTCGAAACCGTTTGTCAATCGTAATCGTTTGTAGAACATCACTATGTCTAGAGCCTCTTCTCATCAACTAGCCGCCGATGTCTAGAACTAAACGTAAATAGATACAGTAGGAAAACCGAAAACATATTATTTGTCTCCAAAAATAATTATTCTCGGCCCACATCCATTTACACTCGAAACCGAGATATTAATTCTTTATCTTTCTCATTATACTAACATATTCATTACAACAGGTGTGCCTACACGTGTTTTCAGTCCAAAATTGACCCATTTTCTGGCGGGAATCATTTCGTCGTGGGAAATACCAGCTGTTCATTAAAATATCAATAAGCTTTGCTTATCCGACGTAGGTATTTATATTTTATCAATATTGATAGAATGAATAATATATGATGCAATGGTAATTATTATTGCACAGGTCATCATCATAGCTTAGCCTTTTCCCAACTACATTGGGGTCGGCTTCCAGTCAAACCGGATTCAGCTCGTGGAGCGGTTGCCTACCAGACCTCCACAACCCATTGACTGGGTAACACGGTACTTCTTGGTAAGACTGGAGTCAGATCTACAAATGACAACCGGGACCAACGGCTTAACGTGCTTAACTGCTTAAGATGATCACCCATCAACAGACTAACCTTGGCAAGCGTTGCTTAACCGCAAAGATCGACCCGTGCGGTACAGGTATAGGCGTCAAAAATTAATCGATAAAGGAGAATGCTCATTCGTATTGTCGAGCTGGCTAACTATTTTCCTTGAACAAGGGAATTGGAATTAAGAATATTTGGAACTAGCCTTCGCCCGCGACTTTGTGCGCGCATATGTCTTTTTTTTTGTTTCCGTTCCCTAAAGAATATCGGGAAATCCTCTCATGATAAACCTCTAGGGAGTGTAAGAAAGCTATTTTGCCAAATCTCAGCTTTCTACGACCAGTAGTTTCGGCTGTGCGTTGAAAATTATAAAAGTCAGTGAGTCAGCTTTGCATTTTATGTATATGGATTTTTAATAATGTCAAATTCATCACATGCCTATCCTTTCCCCAAAAATACGGATCTCGGCTTCCAATCAAACCGAATTCAGCCAAATACTAGTATTTTTTGAGGAGCGACTGCTTATCGGCGGGACTAAAAGGGCACTATAGTAGAATCAGCTAGCACAACAAGCTTCCCGAAACTGACAAATTTTTCCCAATCAATCTTGAACCTAACACTTCAGCGATAAAGATCAAAATGAAATTTGTCTAATTGTTTTATGATTCATACTAGCTGACCCGCGCAGCTTCGTTTGCGTCACTGTTGCCATTAATGCTCCGCTCCTATTTATCTTAGTATGATGATGTATAGCCAATAACCTTCCCGAATAAATGGGCTATCTAACACTGAAAGAATTTTTCAAATCGGTCCAGTAGTTCCTGAGATTAGCGCGTTCAACCAACCAAACAAACAAACAAACTCTTCTGCTTTATAATATTAGAATAGATTTTGATTCTAAAATGATTCTACTTCAGTGGCCTTTTTAGATTCGCTGAATCACATTCCAGAAACTCGCTACTAATTAACAGGACTTGTGCAAGTTCTGCTTTTAAGAGTTGATTAATTAATATAAAATAATAATAACAACCTATTTCCAGGGTAAAAAGTCAAGGGATTTAGCTAGACTAATCAGAACCAGTTGAGATAACTTTTCTAGTGGAATAATTTTCCCAGAAAAGTTTTTTTTATTATTGAAGTAAGCTGGTTACTTTTTCAATCACTATTTTCCAAGAATTACTTACTGCCAGTTTGTTTTGAATTTTAATATGAATTGGTGTCGTAAATCCTAAGTAATTGAATCATTATCTATATATATATATATATTTTACATTTATTTTCTTGAAGATTTGGATGCAAAAAAAATACGGATAAAGT
Source organism: Ceramica pisi (assembly GCA_963859965.1). Taxonomy (NCBI): domain Eukaryota; kingdom Metazoa; phylum Arthropoda; class Insecta; order Lepidoptera; family Noctuidae; genus Ceramica; species Ceramica pisi. The sequence goes on from OY982530.1 coordinate 7,222,656, forward strand.
AAAAAAAAAGAATAGTATTTATTCTTTTTATTTATTATATATTTATCCGTATTTTTTTTCAATCAATATGTCTAAAATTCTTTCGTTACTGAGTGGCCTCTGTGAAAATTCCATCCGTCTACCTATTGGTACACGGTTGTAATTTTCACAGACTATGCATTTCCGTTGTCGCTATAACAACAAGTACTAAAAATTAAATGAAATCAAAAGTCCTTCATGTGAGAGTTCAACTCGTACTTGGCCGCTTTTTAGATTGAATGTCACTCGGTTTAATAGATTTTACATAGATAGATATACATAGATAAATAAAAGAGTAGTTTAGTTTATAGATAAATAAAAGAGTAGTTTAGTAACTGGATCGCCCATTTTAAATTCGTTCTGTTTAGGGTTCCGCACCAAAATGGTAAAAAGCTGTGACTGAGTCTGTCTATCTGTCACAGCTGGAAACCTCAAGAACTGCTACTGCTATAAACTTGAAATTTGAAACAGTTTTAGGAGATGCTTCCTCAACTATTTTGCAAATAAGAAAAAAAAAACTGAATATTTTATTTATTGCAAAAACGACTGAAACGGGGTTCATAAAAATCAGAAGTGGGGCTACTATGGCATATGGGGTTTCATATTAAAGAACAATAATTGTACCTACATTCTCAAACATATTGCCCTTTTTTAGCTTGCATGGTTTTCGACTTTCGATAAATTACCATTCCCCTTATCTCCGATGTTTGCATAGAAAAAAAATCTGAAAATAGTCTTTGTGATAGAAGTTTATGTAAAGATTACAGGACAAACAAAAAGGATAAACTCAAAATAAAACACTTTTTCAGAAATCATCAACACACATTACAGTTCTTCCACTATCGGCCAAGAGATGGCGCTGATCTAAAACTGCTATATTCACCGTAATGTTAAAATTGTCAGATGAAAATAGGCCTCGCCGAAGAAAATTTAAAAATATTTCAAGTTTTATATGACGGTATGGAACCCTCAGTGCGTGATTCCAACTCGCTCTTGACCGCTTTTTTATGTTAGATGTTTAGTACATCGGCTAAATCTACAGAAAAATTGCCTTTAAATATATAGCAACAAGAATTTTAACTGAAAATATCGAGTCTATAAGTGAGCTCGCACGCTAAACCATGTAGTGTATAAACTTCAACATGTTCAAGCCGAGTATATTCAATTTGTCAAAGGATGAAAAGCCGTTAACGCGATCAGAAAGGGGAGTGTGCAGTATGCGAGTATGGTGGTCTGTTCGTATTTATAGGTTATGTACTCGTGAAATTTGCGATTCAATCTTTTAGGTACGGGAAGAAAGCGTTGTGAATGGTAAATTATTCTTGTCCTGTATTGTATAGGATGTTACGGCTAAAGGTGGGTGTGAACATAAACTTAAGATTAGCCGGCTATACTTAGGTTTATCTTCGAGGAGGTGTTAATGTTAGTTTCTTCTATCTTTAGCCGGCCAAACTTAAGTGTAACCGCAGGCCCTTGGCTAAAAATGTAGCAGGAAATGAAGAAGGAGGGCAGGTGAGAGCTCCACTCCGCTTCGCTCCCGCCTTAGCCTTCTAACCTAACCTATCCGAGTCGGGGTGTTAACCATGAGACTATGCGCGCGGTTGATTGCGCGTACTTGCAATGTCGGCGGAAACTTACCCTCAAACTTCATTTTAAGCGTTTCGAGATTGTGCGACGCCGACATTCCAAGTACGTGCAATCAACCGCAAGGAAAGATGACGCAATACTAAACAAAAACATTGCCACGTGTGCGCGCATTGTCTCCTCAAACCTTCCGCCGGCCCGGCGCGTCCATCGAATACATTTTTAGCCGTTTTGTTTCGGTTAATGTGCACATTAGCCGGCTAAAGATGGAATATCACGACACAAACTAACATGACATCGAACTTTAGCAGCTTCTCGAAGATAAACCTAAGGTTAGCCAACATTTCAAGAAATAACCCAGAATTGAGTTGCCCAACAGCAAATCCCAAATAAGTCGGACTCGACTTGACCAGTATTGGAATCTGTAATTTTTTAAAGCATTGGGATTTGTATGTCACATAAACCGAAAAATAACACGTTTCTTGTATGGGATACCCACTTTAATTTTTAATTTAATTTAATTTTTAACAACATACAACATCATAAAAGAAAATCCTGAAAATTGATAATTTTAACTTATGATTTTCGGAAATCGCAATAGGGGAAGTATAGAATCGCAAAAGTCGGAAGTTCTTACTATAAGGTTTTTATTTAATTGCAGAAGAATATAATCATTATATTTATGAATCTGAAGAAGCAAATCTGAAGAACTCGGAACAAAATAAATTAGTAGACGGCAAAAAAGGCGCTCTATACGATTTTTTATAACTAGTACCTAATCCTCATTAATATGAATTCCCAGTAGGTATACTTAGTATTAAATCATTCAATATGAACGACGAAAACCATTCTTCAAAGTCACAAAAAGCTGAAGCACATCAAAAATGATAAACGAACGAAGTCAGGTTTTCATAATACTGACCGAGGTTGGCATGAGGCCTAATCTGGCAGCTTAGCCAGCAATCTCCAGGGCAAGTGGTCCCTGGTTAATCTACCGTCAAATCATTGTCTTGATTTTTGGGGTCACTATGGCAGCGGGGAATCCGCTTACCTACTTAGTTCTCTGTAATCCATTCGATACAACAACAACATCAACAACATCTTTCTTTCTTTCTTTCGATTCTAATATTATATAGTGGTAAATTTCGTGAGGTTGTAGGTTTGTGAGTTTGTGATGTTGTAGGGTAATCTCTGGATTTACTGAACTGATTTAAAAATTGAGGAAAGTACTACACAGATTTGAGTGGATCTGTCCAGACAGTGCAAGTATTTGCCAGATATCATGTAGCTCAAACTTAGAACTATAAGGAGCTTAACGTTCTGACAAACAATACCAAAGTAAGGACAATTGGGTAGGCCATAAAAGTACTCAAACTGCCAGACTTCATTAAAAAAAATTGTAGAGAAAATATGAAAATAATACCCATATAGTCCTCGTATTCACAATAATTAATAAAAATATACAAAATACTTTACAAGTATTCATGTCAAAAAATATATTCAACTGCTTTAATACAATAATTTGATAGTGTGTCTATATAAAATTACTAGGTGACCTGCGCAACTTCGTCTGCGTCACATTTTTCATTAATACTCTGCTCCTATTGGTCGTAGCATGATGCCTATAGCCTTCATCGATAAATGAGCTATCGAACTCTTTTTTTTGTTCAATTCGATCCAGTAATTCTTGAGATTAGTGCGTTCAACCAAACAAACAAACTCTTCAACTTTAAAATATTAGTGTAGACATAAATATATTTTCAACTAAACTGTTTTGAACTTATATTTACAAGCTACTTAAAACTTAACTAAAATACCATCGGTAAGTACCAACTTAATAAGCTGTTCTTACAACTACTAAACATTAATCTTTGCAAAAAATATTTTTTTCGGTGTTACATACATTTTTTATGTTGGCTGAGTGTAAATCTGAGACATTGGCAATACTGAAGCGGAAAGCAGGAAAGTGGATTATTCGACAACAGAGCAAACAAAAATAGACCTTCAGGTGACGAGTATATTTTTACGGTGTCTATACAAATAATGACTTTCCGGTTGAAAATAAATCTTTTTATTCTATCCGGGTTTCTTTTTTGTTTGAAATATACATAGGTGTGTCTTGTTGTTCAATTCTCCAATCTCCTGTATTTGGGTCACAGACGACAGATGACTGTCGAGCCGAGTTAATTTATTATATTCATTTTCGTTTTTGAACTGGTTGGCGACCTCGATATGGTTATCTGGAAACATCTCTCTCTCTTATCTGAAGATGAAAAATTAGCTGATTTGCTTCGGAACCCGGGGTCCGCTTTCCGGCTTTTTCTTCTCCTCTTCGCACGGTCTTCGGCATTCTTGGTTGAGAGTTCATTGGCACGCATATCATCCTGGACAACATCAAGCCAGCACTTTTTGGGTTTTTCCCTTCTGCCAGGACTCGTCGGAGTTGCTATAGCCAGTCACTTGTTTCCTACGTAGTTTGCCGGTTTACGCAAGACGTGGCCGTACCAGCGTTAGCCAGCGTAGGCGGCTCTCCTGCAGTTGGTCTGCTATGTCACGGACATGGAGGCTGTCGCGAATTCGGGAGTTTATCACGCGGTCCTTCCGCGAAAACATGATACTGCCTGCTACATGATCTGAAAACATTATACTGCCTTTTGAAATTTGCTATTTACCGAAACTAAAAGCCGGGTACTGCATCTGTGGTTGAAATGTTCTCTTTTAAGTATTGTCATTGTGGATTAAAGACAGTTCTAGCCCCGAATAATTTTTTCAAATTCCCATGTCAGTTTCTATTGTACATTAAGCAAAAATAAGTAGCTGGAAGAAAATTACATCTAAGTTTTCCTGTAACTATCCAGTGGTGTCATTAGGTGTGGGGTGTCGCCAAAAAGAAAAGAAAAATTAACAAAAAAATATACAACCGACATCTAAAATAAAAAAAGAACTCTACACTTAATTTCGTAAGTCGATGTGACAAAACCTAAAACAGCGACTTCAAAACCTATACAATATAATAATTTAAAACCCTTTAAATAATGCCCAACATTAATTATAAAAAAAAATGTTATTAAGACTACATTTTTTATTTGACTGAACTTATTCAGCATGAACATGAACAACTTCCTCAAACCAATGGTCACAGACAACATGACGCATACCAATGGTAAGAGCCATAGAAACTGAGCACTCTGGAGAGATAATCCACCTTCTACCTTGCTAAACCTTCAATCTTACAAGGTACACACTTAAGTTACAAAGCTTGGAACGTGACTTCGTCATAGAAGTGAAGATTTCGAGCTTATCTTGTACTGGCTTTTGGAACTTAACTTTTTGGATAATAATACCTGGACGAATAAAATATAGGATGTATTTTTTGTATATTTTTTAAAATCGTAGCAAAAAATAAATAAAAATGCTGACTTCCGAATTCCCGCAAAAGCGATTGGTTACAAATTAGAGGCTGCACCAACGAAGGTGTTTGGTAGCCCAGTTCATAATTATTATTGTACACCGTTTGCAATAATACACTGTTCATTTCTAAAGTGGTTTTTATGTAGGAAGTACGATAGTATTAGCTTTAGTTGTTCTTTAGCACGATCAGTATAATATATTTTATTTTTAAATTATTTTTACCAAATCTAAATTCTATTTTAATTTTAATTTAATTGCTGTACACCTATCACAGTGTATTTCTTTTTAACTCAAAGGTTGACTGGTAGAGGAGGACTTGGAGAGGCAATTTTGTAAATGAAGTTAAAATAAATAAAAATTGTTTTTATTGGCATGTTATTTCAAACATGTCTTAGTACAGACAACCGAAGTTCAGTGGTAATATTTTGACTTCAAACAGGCTTTGTATCCTATGGAGTTTCTATCCCCTCTAGAAAACCAAGGAAATCACAGCATAGAACTGTATCAACAATATCTGGTGATTACCACATAGTTGTCATTCAGAGAACAAGAACTTAGTGCTGATCTAAATTGGGAACACTTACTCGCTACCACTAGCACCCCACCTTTACCGAACCACACAGACGGTTAATATGTAGCCCGCCCGGACAGAAACGATAATCCCTTCGGGAAAGGTTCACTAAGTTTGTTTGGTTTTAGGGCATTCGATGAAGTTCCCAAAAGCCGGGCCAAGAAATATTAATAGGGATTTCGAGTTCTGCCGGAAATTATGCCGATGTGAAGGTCAAAGAGGGTATCTATTGATTTTGAAATAATTTTACTTTCACAATGCGAACACTTGAGGCCTTAGAAAAATGTAATTTTAGCAGCGAACGCGAATATCAAAATGCCAAAAGACAAGGAGTTGATCACGTGTCATTTCGATATTATTTGTCAATCCCATACATTTTTGACGTTTTGACAATCGCTTTCGCCACGCTACAGAATGACACTTGTCTAGATCCTCAGCGGGTCTAAAAAAGGCAGTTTAGTAGAATCAAAAAGCACATCACATACCCGTAACTGTCAAGTTTTCCTAATCAACATTGAACTTTACGCTTTGGTGATAAAGATGAAAATGAAATTTGACAGATTGTTGTATGATTCATGTTGCGATTATACAAAAGTGGCCTTTTTGGATCCGTTGATCTCCTTAATATTCGGGGAGTTCAAATAGCTGTAGACAAAGATTGTTGAATAGTTTTGGCTCGCTTCTGTGTTGATTTCTGCAGTACGATCAATTTTTTTTAGTTTTTTTTTTATCGTAGGTTAAGCTAAGAACGTACGATCGTAGCACTCTAGGCTACCAATTTAGACTTGAGGTTGGAACTTTAATTCAACTGACAGACAATGAAATGCCTAAGCATGAAATTTCACAGAACAGAGTTCCAATTCTACTAATCACACACACACATCACACCACACACACACATCACATTCGCATCTAAATCGCAATCTGTCAAAAATGTATGAAAATTAAGGCGTTTTTGACAGTTTGCGATTTACATGCGAATGCAAAAGTTATATAAAAAAAAAGTGGAATTGGCCCTTTATTCCGTCACTGAATAAGAATGAATTTCTGTTTAAAGGGTCAAATGGGGGATAGATTTTTAAAAAGAAGTTTCTAAATATTATTTTCGATGTGAAAATCCATCTGTCATACAGATAAATACAAGATAAAAATCCCTTTATTTTTCTCCTTCACCCATATTATTCTGACACGTAAAATAAAATACAACATACTCAATACAGCCGTTGTAAATTCACTATCGCGAGAGTAAAAGTCAGCAAGCAAATATAGGTTACCATGATCAGAGCAACTAAGTAGAAGTATATCACTGCATGCGAGCTTTGCGTGTCAATTCACATGACAGGGGGAATACTGCTCAATGAGGAGTCGATGTAACGGGGAACACTGCTCATATTTACTGGTTTATGATGAATTAGAGCCAGTTTTTAATTTGATTCCTAATTTGTGTGGGTGAGACATATCATCGCATACAAATTTTACGTCAGTTCACACTACGGGGGATACGATGTAATGGGTAACAAGACTCATATTCACTGGCTTAATGTTGAAGTATAGAGGGTTGTTAGTTGTATCGGTAATTGCACTGATATCTTGAGGCATACGTTTATGTGTCAATTCACACAACGGAGGGGAATATTGCTCAATAAGGAGTCAATATAACCGAGGAGTACTGCTCATACTAAATGACTTGATGTTGAAGAATAGAGATTGGTTAATTGCATCTGTATTTGTGTTGGTGTTTGTTTTGAAACATGTCACTGCATGCGAGCTTAATGTGTCAATTCACACTACGGGGGCAAATGCTGCTCAATGAGGAGTTGATGTAACGGGGAACACTGCGCATATTTACTAGCTTGATGTAAAATTATAGCGACTTGTAGGTTGATTCGTAATTTATCAGGGTCTAGTTTCTTCCAAATCCGTTCAGAATTATAGACTTGAAGAGGTCACAAACAGACAAAGAGACCGACACAAACCGAATAACCCCATATAAGTGATCAGGGTTTTCATGACAAAGTAAATGTTTGGTCTTTGTTGAAGAACTTACTATTTGTTAAAATATTTCTTGATAATATTAATAATTAAAATATACATATTTTATATAAATATTTCTTGGTAATATTTTTTATTTATTTCCTTTCACTTATATGGTTTCACTACATATTATAAAACAAAGTCCTGCGCTGCGTCTGTCTGTCTGTTCACGAAAAATTCAAAAACTACGGTTTCGATTTTCATGCTGTTTTCACTAATGGATAGAGTGGTTCTCGAGGAAGGTATTACTATATAATTAGTCAAGCGGGCAAAGTCGCGGGCTTTCAGCTCTTAAACGTATCTCCGGCAATAGTTATGTTACAATTTAATAAAATGTCGCACTTTTGTCACGTACATTACAAAACGTCTAGTTAAGTTAGAATGAGATTTTACAAAACGAGATGAACAAAAATGCGCTTTAAAAACGTAATGAAACATAACAATGACCTGACCTCATGGCATTTCACTGTTACTTCGTCACAAACTGAAATTGCACCGTCATGTCGCTGTAATTCAGGCCTAAAGATTCATACACACTTTTCCGTCACGGCAAGCTCAAGTTCCCGGTCTATCACGTCAACGTTTGAATGAATGACGACTGGATAAGGTGCAGAATTCTTTGCCATAGTCTTTGTAACCTATACGCTGTAGTGTAGCGTTTGTAGGTAATTGTGTTCGTACCCATAACCCGGAGACCTTTAAGTCCAATAAAAAAGGTTTATCTATACTATCTATACTAATATTATAAAGAGGTAACCTCAGACCAATAAAACTTTTTTATTGGTCTGAGGAGGTAAAATTTGTTTGTAAGTTTGTATGTTTGTAAGTTTGTATGTAGGGGGTAATCTCAGGAACTACGGGTCCGATTTGAAAAATCCTTTCAGTGTCATATAGCCCATTTATCGAGGAAGGTCATAGGCGCATATATCATCACGCTAAGATAAATATGAGCGGAGCATTAATGGAAAATGTGACGCAAACGAAGTTGCGCGGGTCAGCTAGTTACTCATAAAAAAAATAAAATAATCTACAGATAAAGGGAACTCTTGATTTCCAAACAAAGTCAGACTTGTACTATGGAAGTCATGGCACTCTCTCAGTCGGCAAGCATATTGAGTACAATGCAGTAGGCAAATGTGAATGATTACTTTGAGGCAAATTTGCTCTATCGTAGACCCCATCCTCGCTAATTATCATGTGAGATAGTAGTAAAATGTAGCCTATCAATAAATAAAAGTAATTAATTAAACATCCTGGTCCTCACTATATTAGCAATATTGGTATCATGACGGGACGGCTGTGTGTGTACAAACCCTAAAACTCGCAAAATGCAATTTCTTGTTCTCTGTAGGAATGTTCATTAGAAGACCGACGACCTTTGTGACGTCACAACTCTGTGTCGGCCATGATAAATGAAGCTAATCCATTTTAGCTTACGGGTTCAAAAATTTGACGTTTTGTCTCTTTCATTCCTACAGTTTGTAAATCTGTGTGTCTCGTTTTAGCACTGAGTATTATTGTTTGTTTTGGTGGTGGACTTAAATCTGTTTCGTAACAGTAAAGGGTGGGATTTGTTAATGTTCGGTTTTTTGTTGCTTTTCGGTTTTCTGCCGAGAGTTTCGTTTTTGATTTTTGTTGACGTAAACAAAATAAACAGGCCAAGTGCGAGTCAGACGACACGAAGGGTTCCGTGCCTTAAACCGGATAAAAAAGCACGTTTCTTTAATGGAAGCCCCATAATTTATTTTTCATTAGTTTTTGTAATGCGCGAACGATGCGCGAACAAAAGCTAGTATATAGTTCTCTCCTATGGAGTGTAGGGAAGCTACAATACAAGCGCGGGTCTGCAGATTCTTGGCTGGGGGCCTTAAATTCATTTGAGGCCACCACAGGTTAGCCCGGTTCAGCAGTCTCCGTCCCTCAGAGGGGGTGAACTGCGAGTGGTCCGTCCGAAAAAAAAAGAAAAAAAAAAGAAAAAATGCTCGCCTGACTCGCCGTCCGATTAGAACCAGGCCCGGGTCGAAGGCGCAAGTCCCAAGCACGCCTCAAAGAGCTGTCAGCATAGAAGATGGGGCCCGGAATTTGTCCGAAAGAGTCACCGCGGCCCTGTAATGCAAAGGGCATTGGAGGATGACACTCCCTTTTGCTTCACCCAGGGCGGAAGGAGTCATTTGATGATTTCCCATGCTAAAAAAAGGGAAGCTACAAGCGAAATTTCAGCTTTCGACGACATTTTTTTTTCGGTACAAGCTCGCCACACATTCCCAACCACTGCATCTCCTGTAAGCCAGAATCAACAGTGGCGACCACCAGAAAAACGCCGAGCTAATGAAGCCCGACGAGTCCCGGAGAAACGATTCAACTGTCTTGGATCCCGCATCGAAATTAATCAGAGAGTAAAAGTAAAGTAAAAGTAAAAAGTTTTTATTTTGGAACATAAAAAGTTGGCTCAATATAAGAAAACGATGATAGCTACAAAAGTTTATAACTGCGTCGCAGCTATCAACGCCCATCTAAACAAGAATACAGTTGTTCCAGACTTAAACTATTTGTGTTATGTAACATAAAATTAGGTTAAATTATTAGGGTAAACTTTTGAAGAAAGGTGTGTGGGAGAATATTTGTGTGTTAGCGAGTTTTTGTGTGTGCTTGTATAGTTTAAAGGGTGTTTGTGAGTGAGAGTTTGGGTGTGTTTCAGTGTTAGTGTTGGTTAAGTTTCCACAATTTTCTCAGTTGCATCGTATGACAATGACTTCAGCCACTCAGTCAAATTGCTTCTTAAGAGGGTACGGGGCAAATGATAGATATTTAAGGTCTTATTTAAATAGTTATAGTTCCTGGAGCTAAGAAATCTGAAATGTCTTCTCGCTAGAGCTGTTCCACAGGGTACAGCGGAGGAGTAGGAAAAAATAAATATAATTTCCACTCCCCTCCTTTTCAAGCAGGAGAAAGATTTGAGTTAGGTCAATAGGCACCAAGGGACATATACAACAGAGTTAAGCCCAGTTGCCAAGCACCACAGATTATATATCAACACTGAAATTAATGGGCCCTAAATTGTGAGCTACTTTTGATTCCAGTAATAGGTATGGCAAAATCGCCTGAACGCACGGAAATTTGTTCTGGTTTCTACAAGGTCCGTATAGTATGCACCCCAGGGTGTACCCCAGATGTAACCTGAATACTATCTAACATAATATTACGTTCAGTCTGCCGAAGAATACACTCCCATGAGACGTGATGTGCAGATTGTTCGTATTCAAGGTCAGCTGTAGAACATTGACATAAGGGTGAAGCCACAAGCCAATAATTTACTCTTAAAGTTGCCATAACCTGTGAGCTTTCTACGACCAGCTAGTCTATTCTGTAAATAACCATTTCGATATCGACTTCACCTGAGTGACTAAGCTTACAAAGTGAACTTTATTTCATACATCATAAGGTCTTATATTTATACGAATTTGAAACTCACCTCGGATTCAGCTGTCGAGACACGAAAATGTTGTTACAGAATAGCACTGAAGTAGCTTTGGCAGTTCGTTGTCTGTCTGTTACTCACTCAGTAACGGAAACGTTGTATTAATGTATTAAGATTTGAGGATACCCTGGCCCGTAAGACGACGCAATAGGGAATATGCATGAAAAAAGTATTTGCGATCTGAACAGTTTATCTAAAAGTATACAAGTAGTTTATCAGCCATCTCGTTACCATAACACAAGCATTAGGTTGCTTAGCTTGGGACTAGGTATATGGCGTTGTGTGAAATGTCCAAGGATATTTATTATTATTATTATTATTCCGTTTATTCATTTCTATATACATAAAATTTACATTTTTAAAAATACCTTAAAAAAAACATTAGAAAATACATTTAAAAATATAAAAAATAGTAGCCCACCGGTATCGGGAACAGGGTCCAAGCTACCGGTGGTCAGGGCTCCCGAGAGAGGAATCTCCTAACAATACGCGTCGTGTCCAGGAGTACTGCTTTCTGGATCAAGCCCTTGATCCAGCTGCCCAACGAGAGCCTCTTTAGATGTTTTATTATTATTATTATTATTTTGTTTTCTTTCTCGGGTCTCTGGAGACCCGGTCCTTTGGTAGGCGTACGAGGGGCCGAAACCAACTCGCAGAGGCCCCGTTAGAAATTTCAAATGTAATGGGGCACCAACCGGCGCCCCATTACATTATTATTATTATTATTATTCGAAAATATAATACTAACAGTGAAATTTGAATCTAAATTGCTCGAAAAAATAACGAGATATAATAGTCGTCGTGTAATTTGACGTCACAGTTCGTATCGGACTTCTCTTTCTAACTGTAGTCTTTGAAGCTTTACAACTTCATAAATGCTGAAGTTATTTAAAAATAATTTCATGATTGTTTACTATACCTAACAAGTACTTTAATTTGCAAAAAAATTTAAAAATTCGCATATATATTCCCTATTGGCAGTGATCGTGTAGTTCAAGTCAGAACATAGCCAGCTTAACAATTCAACAAACAATACCAAAGAATTGACATGTAACTCACAACACCTATTTTATTATGCAAGGTTTATTCGTAGAACCTACAAGAAACTCTTTTATTAATAAGTTACCGTCCGTCCTTGACCTCTTTTTTTTTGTAGACAGAATACCACCTTAGACCCTTCATTGATATTCTAAACATTAATAGAATTGTTGTTTACTTACTTTGATTAGTGATAATATATTTACCCACTTTATTTATGTTTTTTCCCATTTTATCTTTTCGTACCTCGTTTACGAAAAACGTTTTATCTGCCACTCATCTGAAATATTTTGATATAATATCAGCTTAAGCTCCGGTTCTATATTTTTGTAAAAATGTATGTGTATAGTAATATTTTTGTGTATAGCTTAAATGAAATTCAAGAAAAATATTGCAAATGTGATGTCGGATCATACATCATGATTGAAAATCAAGGACTAAAATTGCATTGTCTTAAACGCCAAAAAAGTGCTCAGAATTGTACGAAACTCATCCGAAGCAGAAAAAAGTTGAATCTGATTAAGTTAACTGTTCGACTAACTATCACTATGTGTAACACAATATTTCAACAAATGTTTAAACTAATAGCTTTCCACATCTCGATTTGTTGATCAAATCACGCTCGGTGAAAATTTCATCTGTCGACCTATTACGGTTCATGAGATACAGTTCGCTGACAGGCAGACAGACGGACGGACAGCGGAGGCTTAGTAATAGGGTTACAGAACCCTAAAAATTACCAAACTACATTTTAGTACCTAGTACGTCCCATACATTTTGAATTTTTCGGCAATAGTTAACGCTGATGAAATGTTCTAAGTTCAAGTACTCATGAGCTAGTGCGAGTTTTTACATAATTATACTTGATCGTTCTCAAGTATACGTCTATTTCTACGAGTACTCAAAATAAGTAAGTGCCATTTGGTGTCAGTAACGGAAAACCTCTTTTAGGGTTCCACAACCAAAAGAATAACCAACGGAACCCTATTACTATGCTTACGTCGCGGTCCATCTTTCTATCCGTCAGTGGCTGTTTCTCAAGAACCATAATAAGTACACAGTTTACATTTTTTACAAAGTGTGTATAATTTTCTATTTACCACCATTACAACGAACAACAAAAATAAAATTAAATTAAAGGGGCCTCTCAGACAAAAAACGTGTTTTTTTTTGTGGTACAGAACCCTTCATTTAAGAGTCCGACTCGCTTTTGACCAGTCTTTTTCTGACGATTAAACATGCTGATGTTAAAAAAAAAAACATCCATCAATAAAGTAAACGCGATCGAGTTAGTATAAAAACTCACTCAGAACTCAATTTTTAACCACACAAAACAAGATACAAATAAACAAAAGTAAACACTGTTTAACAAGCAATAAACGTGTACTGAATAATTTGTTTTTTTTTCTGTTAAAACCTTTGCACCCAATTTGTTATTGTACAAGTTGTTTCGCCTGATTAATAGAGATAATCAATGTGATCACGCTATGTGTAGCCATGACGCCAGTTAATTTGTTGATTAAAACTTAAACAAAACGATCTTATTAGAGATAACGATAGTGTCAGAAGTGGGATAGACATACACTACCGAACCCAAATAGTTTCAACTTTTGACAGTCGTTTTGGTTAGTCAGAAGTCAGATAATCTGACACCAGTCTTGCCAAATAGGTCACGTGTCACCAAGTTACGGAGGTCAGATAGGGAACCCTTTCATGTAAAATACTGGTACCCAGCTGAATTTGGTAAAACTGGAAGAACGCTCGAATAGTTGGTAAAGGACATGTGTCTAGCTCTTTACTAATGGGGAATATGTGTCACCGGAAACAGGCAAACGCCGAAATATTGTAAAATGTCGCGTGAAATTGTAAACTTTTATTTCTTAATAAGACACGGAGAGATTGGAAACTATTGAATTTGGATGTTATTAATTATATACAAAACGATTTTTCATAATATATCGAGAAAAAATAATCTAATCAAGATGTATTACAATCTTACGGAGCCTGCCATTTTCCGGTGACATAATATGCATTCGATTTTTTTTTTTGCAAGTGAATTAGGTGCTTATTAGCTCTAGTAAACAATCATGAAATAACTTTTTCAACACCTTCATCAGCCATGACGTTACTCTCAAAGATTCTAATTGAAATCTTTGAGGCTTTATAACTTCATGTAGTAGTGCGATTTGAAATTTGACTCCGAAGTTCATGCCACCAACAACTGCCATAGAAATCAGCGTTTTGGCCAGTGGGACAGACATATTTGTTTAAAATCATAATATCTCGGTTGTTTTTCGAGAAATTTTGTTTATATTTTCACTATTAGTGTTATATTTTTGTATATTTTTAGATAAAATGTATAGATAAGAAATATTTTTTTCTATGTCATGCATATTCCTTATTATGTGAAAATTTGCCAATCTGTAAGTCAACCTGTGTATGATAGATATTGTGTCACTATGTAGATGTCGCTCTAGGTATAATGTACTTTAGTATTGTAGTAAGTATGTAATAATGGTACCAGTCTTTTCCTCACACTTAATCCTATTTCTAACTAATTTCCAAGACTCGATTGAACTGTGACTCGGGCTTCCACAATCATATCATTTATAGCTGTGTTCATTGACATTAAGAATCGGAAGTTTTTCAACCTTCAACACCGTGAATTGGAGTAGAAGAAGATCTTTTGAACAGAAGTTAAACTTAGGTTGCAACACCTATGTATATCTATACTGTAAGTTCCTACAGTTTGAAGTGACCAACTAAAGCTTTTAATGCCTTTCCGTACAAACAAGAAATAGGTCGTGAATGGCTTCGATTCCTACACCAAAAAGGTCAGTTTATAATCCAAGAATAGTTGGTACGGGTTTCTAAGTTCGAACCTAAATTGCAGACGGAAGCTGAATAATAAATTGGATAACTGCTTTAGATACGGTCAACTACATGTCAGTTGAGTGACACTTGAATTAGACGTGGCTGTCAAAGTAACATTGAAACCATTAGACCCAGACTCCACCAACGCGGAAATGAAACGAACGTGGCGGACACGTGTTTTCAAAAACCAATAGAATTTTGTTAATCACCCATTTCGTCTCCAGTCAGCTTTAGTAGACACTACTGAGCGGAGATGTATCATATTTGTGTGACGCGGTAGAAGCGGAGATGTGAGCTGTTCTGTGGATTGAACTGGGCTGCGGTACAAAATGGAGATGTGAATTTTGCCTCGCAAGCCGACAATAGCGTGCCGCGGAGAGCAGAGGGCAAATTCTAATATTTTTTAAACAACTTTCGCATTCGCATGTCAATCAAAAACTTAAAAAAATGCCTTTATTATCATACATTTTTGACAGTTTACGATTGAAATGCGAATGTGAAAACTAGTGGAATTGGCACATAGATGTGTGCACCGTGCAGTGTAGTCAGCGCACATCTCCACTCTGCTACAAGTAGCCAGCACACACATCATTCTACTACAAGAAGCCAGTGTAAATACACCCTAGCTAAAAAGCATATCTTCTCATCTCGGACATCTTCGCACGTCTCCGCTTTGGTGGAGTCCAGTTCTTACACTTTTGACTGACTATTATTTATTTGACCAAGGTTACAATCAATATACCAAGCCGCATCCAAACTATGTTGGAGTAGGATTCCAGTCTAACAGGATACTGAGAACTAGTAATTTGATATGGAGAGACTGCCTATTTGACCTTTAAAACCCAGTCGCTGAGCCTGTATGTGAGATTCTCCTTCTAACTACCCGTAACGACGACCAATGACTTTCAAACAACCCAGGTCAACTGTTTAACGTGCTTTTTGGAGGAGACTCGTTACGTGATTTCTCATAATTGAAGATCGAACTAAGTCCCGAATGGGAATGTGGGTCACCCTGCTTGGGCGGAGCACAGCCAGTCTTCGTCAAGGCAATCGGCGGCGGTGACCCCTAGCGTCCTGCCCTGGTTCAATCCATAGTTCGGAGCAAAGAGGCATGGGAAGCTGTCACCTCTTTCTGCAAAGCAGTAATGCTAGCGCAGGAGGAGGCCGAATGGTTGAGAGAGAGGGATATCTCAAGCCCCAGCCACCGCAACAGAAAAAAAGGCCCCGGGCGTCAGGAGTCTCAGGGCGATTCCTGGCCACCGCAGACGTGGCAGCAAATGTTAAATTCTTGCAAAAACATCCCCGTATACTATAGTATATTTACGACCAAAAGCCAGTAACTGGGCAGCAAGACTTCTATAGGCAAGCCTGGTGACAGATTCCTTAGCTTTGAATTGCTGTAATGACTACCAAAGACTTTGACATAAAGCACCTTAATATGATTACCGAGACACGGAGGACCCATCCACGGCCCAACCTCGCTTAGCAATGCTTACTCATTGAAGAATGTGAGTATTTTAGTGACATATACACGTGTCTCTGTCTGTAAGTATTATTTTCCAAGATCAGTTTCGTCAGTATCAGTAATTCTACATATTATAAAACAAAGTCCTCCACCGCGTCTGTCTGTATGTCTGTTCGCGATAAACTCAAAATCTACTGCACCGATTTATGTTGTTTTCACCAATGGATAGAGTGGTTTTCGAAGAAAGTTTTAGTATTTAATTTGTCGAGCAGGTGAAGCCACGCGCATCAGTTAGTAAAATATAAATCAGGTTCTAACTATATCCATACATAAACCACCCCATATAATTACAACCAAAACGGTGATCGCAACACAATAAAAACACGCCTAAAGTACGTGCAGATGTCGCTAGTGTCAACATCACACAAAGGCTGACATTCAAAAGACGAAGAAACGCGACCCAGAAAGTTGTCTTTGAATCCCGGAGCGCCGGTATTTTTTTTTCTTTTGACAGACAATTTTTGGTAACGTAAGTAGACGATTTGAATTGATTCGAATGAATGTAGGTTAAATTAAAAATTGCGTGGCTTTTGCGTGAAGATTTGAAAAGAGTATTTTGGTATATCCGTTTTAATCTTCAAATAATGTAATGTTATTTTTTATATTAATTTCAATACAAGGTGTAAATATTAAAAATGGTCATTCACAAATTCCAACGTACATTATTATTTATGGTTATATCTTAGATACAATTCCTGGAAATGGCTGATTAGACTTTCTACAACGATCTTTTATACATAAATGGTCTACTAAAAAGCCCTACACTTACTATGTTCATTTGGCTTGCAGAAGCCTACTCACTTTTGTGTTCAAGATTAAGTGCTATTTTAAAATTCGAACGTGTTTTTTTTACGAAATTCATGCAATTCATTTATGACGATATTTTCTCAAAAATTTAAAATAAAACACAACTCAGGTCAGTTCATAGTTGTACAGTTTAATACCACAAACACTTCAATTTCTATTTAGTTACTACAAACTGCAAAGTAACGTAACTGTATCTAAAACAACTTTATTTAACTGTCAATTGAGAACTTTTCAAAGTACCTTTAAACACAAGCAACGGAGCTCCGTTAACTGCGCAATTTTATTTTGAAAAACTTCCCAGAATAAAACGCATTTCGTGACCAAAGTAAATGCATAAAACACTTAAAGCATATATCGCGGGACGTGCTCATACATTGAATGAAAATATTTGCTGGAAGCATACGGCGGCCGGGATTACCGGAATTTATAATAGCTACTGACGGGTTTGTCTACCAAAAATATAATCCCAGGACAAAAATAACATTATTTATGTGGTACATAAATATCATTGAAGGACGTTGGGCTTTTTTATTTGAGACTAGCTGACCCGCGCAACTTCGTTTGCGTCACATTTTCCATTAATGCTCCGCTCCTATTTGTTTTATTATTATTTATTATTATTAAAATTATTGTCCAAATATGAAAGTGGTTTGACCATGTGAAATTTAGTAACGCATCCCCCGTAGTACGACGTGTCATAGCCATCACGAATTTTGAAAAAGACATACTTAGTGCTTCTCCTTCAGTAGGTACATCTGTTCATAGTTGAAGGGCTGGTCAATCACAAACATTTTTTTATTGAGTGTTTGAACCGTTTTCGCTGAAAACATCCTACTTACCTTTTCTAGGAGCACCTAATATCGATGATAATCCAGCTTCCGTGAGGGCAACATAAAAATTGTGAAAATTATTGTGACCGAATACTTTTATTTACCGACTTTGCAATGCACTAAATACACAAAGATTCCCAGTTGTCAAATTTTTATCCTTATTAACATACAAAATATTTTGAAATAAGTTTGACGGGGAAGGTTAGCCCATTCTGTTTATTAATCTATAGATGGTTTAAAAACATTTAAAACTAATACCACCGAGAATTGCATGTTGTAATAATTATATTTTCTGCGAAAAAACTACACTAGTCACTGTTACTAAGAAACTTATAACAGCAACTTTCTGGAAAACTGCCAAGATTGCGGAATTTGTTCGAAAAGGTCACAGCGGCACTAAGAGTGTGTATTCCGTCCACTAGCGCCGCCAATCGTTTTTTATTAATTGTGGTAAATTTAAGACACGTATATAAAAAACCGCTCTGTAGTGCACTGAAGAAATGTATCTATTATTTTTTGACAGCTAATTTTAATACATAACTCATGGCTAAATAGCCAATATGGCAATTATTGCTAAAAGTGGCCACTTTTAGCAAAAATATCGACTTTGGCAACTATTTATGTTCTAAAGTACAAAACATAACTCTCAAAACATAATAAATACATTTCTTCAGTGCACTACAGAGCGGTTTTTTATCTACGTGTCTTAAATTTACCACAATTAATAAAAAACGATTGGCGGCGCTAGTGGACGGAATACACGCTCCTAAGGGCATTTAGTCAGTAAGTCTGATACTTCCTTCTGCTCTGCCCAGAGCGGGAGGCGTCATTTGATGTTTTCCATCCCTAAGGTACACACACATTTTACT
The DNA here is from genome assembly GCA_963859965.1 of Ceramica pisi. Lineage (NCBI taxonomy): Eukaryota > Metazoa > Arthropoda > Insecta > Lepidoptera > Noctuidae > Ceramica > Ceramica pisi. Next base: position 7,241,695 of record OY982530.1, read on the forward strand.
AAGTATGTTACAGTCTTAAATAAGAGAGCAACATTGTAGTTTATATAAGTATTACGTGAGCGTTCTTGTTTCTGTATTTTTTAAGTGGAAACTTTTAATTGGCTGCCAGTCTTATTTACGATCCCGACCTGTTTGTTTAAGCTATAAGACTTCCATCGGATCAATAAATAAATTAACTTCAATCGGTCACAAAACACTAGTCTGAACTGAGATATTCAAAACTAAGAAAAATTAAATCGAAAATCCCATTAAAACGTTTGCTAAATCCGGGAATTGAATGCAAGACATTATCCTCAGCAGTAGGTACCTAGGGCTACCGACCACTCTTGATGAAACGAACCATAATTTCTAATTTAATTAACTAATCTAACCCTAATATCTTCAAAGTTATATTTATAGTAAACAGGCTCCTTCTGGGTAAGCTCGCTCCATCGTAGACTTTGTCTCTGTCATCTCTGACCAAGACTAGTGTCAAGAGTAACGCCATCATAAATAAAAAAAAACCTAAAATAGCTGAGCACGGTGGTAAATGATCAGTTCTCCTAACATGGCGTGCCAGTCCCATCATAATTCCGTTGTAAAAAAGAGATAGCACTACGCGTCTTATATAACCACCGTTTCACTCTCACACCATGTCATGATATATTTAAGGCCGTACCCTGACCAAATAACCTTGAGCGTTTTTTCCCACAATAACAGCGCAAGAGATACAATAGCGAATACGCTCAGAATGTTGAATAAAATCGTTATAAAATCTAATTTTGGTCGTTTGAAAAAATATTTCTACCAAAATGCTCTCAAATTGCCTATCCATTAGTGGAAGTACAAAATCAAAATAATCGTTAGTTTTCGAGAAGATGCATGTTTTCAGTATTTTTTTTCTCATTTCTGTAGTTTCGTTATGAGGAGATTAATTAAACATTATACTTAGTAATAAAAAAAATGAAAATCTACCATTTTGAAGCCAAGATTATGTAGAAATGTAATGTACCTAATTTTTATAAGTTGATACTTCTTTTAGATAACGAGTAGATAGCTCTAAAAACTGCACAAAAACGGCTAGCGCTGCGTTTTGCTCGGGGACGCGCCTTAAGACGTCATAGTAAGACTGGGGCTGTCACATCCCAACAAAGTACTTTTAACAGACATACATACATTATTTAAAGAAAACACTTAAAACATGATATTTATAAAACAGAATGACTATGCCAGTAACAGCCGAACATAGTATCAGAAAACTCGTCGCTAAATATAGCCGTAGGATCGATTCACACGGGGCGACTATTAAACACTGTCAAAGTGTCAACGTCACATGTCGATATCAATTAGTTAATGCGTTGATTGTAATCGTGTCACAGTCAGGACGACACTGTTTGGAGTGCTACATGAATTTAGAGCGCTTAAATTAATGTTGGAGCTTGATAATAGTGCTTAATTTTAAAACTAGCTGATGTCTGCGGCTTCGCTCGCGTGCATGTCGGTAGACAAATTGTATAAAACCTGCTCGAAAACCACTCTATCCATTTGTGAAAATAGCATGGAAATCAGTGCATCAATTTTTGAGTTTATTGCAAACAGACATACAGATAGACGCGGTGGAGAACACGTTAAACGGTGGTGAAAACGGCACTACCATTGGTCAGAGATAATCCAGTCAAGAAACCATTTTCGTATCGACGTGAAAATTTGTATTGGTTGCTAGTATCTAATTTTCTTTTTTGCCGAATCGGCTGGCATATATTATATAAAATTCTTCCGTTACTAACTGATTTGTTTATTTTTTTATTTTTAATACTTTAAAACTAAAACAAACAAAATTATTTTGAACTTCTAAATGATAAAATAGCCACTGCAACAGTTTTTTGCATCGAATGTTACCAAATTATATACGACGAGCATTCAGTACGCATTTTCAAATTTTTAATGAACGAGTATGAAATCTACGTTTAATAAAGTGAGGTATCTAGTAAGGTACCTTGACAATCAATTTTGGACCACCAGTCTACACTGTTTAAGCTCAACTATCTCTTTTCTAACCTATGTCTTTTAAATTCACGGAAACAGTTCACGCAAGCACTCTAAACCTTCTAAGGCGATTACACACTCCCGGCGTTTACCGTCACGTCACTTTGTTTGCACTACTTTACAGCTTAGCTCGCAACCATCTTCCTGCAGTGTGAAACGACACTATAGGATTGGTATAACCTGTAGTTGTAGTTTTTTTAGCTTGGCAATATTTAACTCTGATATCGTTCCAACGAAGAGACATTAGAGGACAAAAAAATATTTTTATTAGTAAATAGATGTCACAATTAATAAATTAACATGGTGACTCCACACGTGAATTAAACCGCATTTCAACTTGCATGTAAGTTTAGTTCTTTGCGAGGCATGACCGAGCAATGAGGGCTACCGTTTTTGTACTCACCAGTTGGTGCCACTGTCGAGTGAGATCCTTAATCGTAGCATTAAAGTAGTTATTACGCGTATGCGAACTAAGTTAGAATGAAAATAATATATCGCAGTGTTACGCAGAGTCATATTGTTCGAAAAAAAGAAGAAAATAAAAACAAGAAAATCCAGAGCAGTGGTCAGTAGAATCATAACTTAGTATGCCACAGATAAGCGGTTTTACTTAATTATTCACAAAAATCAAAACAAATATGTATATAAACTCGTTATAATAAGCCAACTAATATGAAATTTGACATATCGAAGATCTCACTCTACACTAGTGCCTGTAGCGGCGAATTCAAACGCGATAGGCCTCATTGATGACATTATGCCTCAGTAGCTCGTTGCTGAATTTCTTCGAAAGAGTCACCACAGCCCAGCGGGACTAAAAAGGCCACTTTTAACAGAATCAGAAAGCACATCACGCTACGCGTCACTGTTTTTCCCAATCAGCCTTAAACCTAATGCGTTAGCGATAAAGATAAAATTAAATTTTGACAGATTATTGCGTGGTTAATAGGATTCTAATACGAATCTGCTAAAGTGGACTTTTTAGACCTCCTGGAATGCAAAGGACATTGCAGCAAGGGAGGAACACGGATGAGTTTTAATCAGTAAGAGTCTGACACTCCCATCCCAGTAGTCATTTAATGACTTCCCAACTTTAAATAAATCCCTCAGTAGCCCGCAATGTGATGCAAGCTGGTTGCAGATAGAAACGTGGCCTAAGCGTGACGTTTCTACCAAACCAGTTCATCACCCTTTAACCAACTCGTTTCAAGCCAAAATTAACCAGCTAACAAAGCACTTCCATTCATTCGGTTTTGTCCAAACTTCCGTAGCTGCTCTTATCAGGGGCTGTCCTATTTCCCGTACAAAAGTACAAAAGTAGGTTGGATGACGTCACGACTTCTTCGCTTCCCGGCCAAACCCTAATGTTGGCAATAAGAGTTACAAAAGGTTTAGTGATTGCTTCGGAACGGTGAGCGTTGTGTGTTCATTAAGGTTTATATGTATACGCAAGGTCCTTATAGGGAATTAGTCAGTGCAAAGAAACAAGTAGTACTAATAATCTCTTTATGAATGATCATAGTCTACCGATACGTATGCAGAAACAGGCAAAAAATTACAAACTCAAATCAAACCAATAGGGAATATGCATGCGTTTTTTGATGTGCAAAATAAAATACTTATTGGGTCTAGTAAACAATCATGAAATATTTTTTTAAATACTTTCATCATTTATGAAGTTATAAAGCTTCAAAGACTACAGTTAGAAAGAGAAGTCCGATAAAAAATGTGACGTCAAATTACACGACGACTATACAGCTGCCATAGAAAATAGCGTTTCCGCGAGAGGGACAGACATATTTGTTTAAAATAATTGTATCTCGTTCGTTTTTCGAGCAATTTAGATTCTAATTTCACTGTAAGTATTATGTTTTCGAATAGTTTTAGATAAACTGTTCAGATCATAAATAATTTTTTCATGCATATTCCCTATTCTAAATTCAAACCATCCTCTTCCATTTTCAATTTAAATTTGGTATTTCAGCCAGCAGACAGAGCCAAGGACTGGTCAATTTTAAGATTGATTTTTTTTAAATAATTTTTGATCATTTTCTTACATTGCCTGAGCGAAACACAACAATTTTAAAAGCGACCGATTTATTGAAGCTTTGAGAGTGCCCTATGTAGCGCGAACGTGTTTCAGCTAAAACTATGAAAATCATGTGAAAGTCTTGTGGTAATAAATGTTTTGGTGCGCAGTCCATTACCACAAGAATTTAAAGATTTAGAGGATTGCCTCGTATCACATAATTAAGCCATTCTCTGTGTGTACTTTCATTGTAAATCTTCTGCATCTACCTGTTTTATGGCAACATCGAAGTCGCGACAGTATAAATCAGAAGACAAACGGCTTCGGTAATGTTCGGCACATTTCGTTGTTATTGGCTGAAACACCTTCCATACATGCCTCCATATACTACACTTAGTTTGGGTGACAGCGATTGGTAATTATATGGTTGTTGTCATGCGGAAGTAACATAAGATATTAATTTATGATGAAAAGAAGTAACGGTGACGTATATTTTTACTTATTTTTTCCGTTTCGAAGTCACTAAATGAAATAAATTGAAAACTACCATATAAAACGTCTTCCTTCAAAGCGAGAATAAGCAGGCATCTTCTGAGCACGCTCGCTCCATCATGGACTTCATCCATTGCTGTCCATTAGACCCGATCGAGGTCAAGTTAGGCCATTTCGAAATAAAAAAATATAATAAAATGAACTATTAATGATCAAATAAGGTTCAAATAATTTGAATGGCAGGAAGATAGGTAGTGTTTTTTAATTATTTTTCCAGAATAGACTTTGTATAAGTTTACAATCTCCAGACACTAATGATATTAAATTGAAGAAGATCAATTTAAATGTAATGGATTATCAACATGAATGTAATTTTTTTCCGGCCATCTACTAGACCTAACATTAAAAAGTTAACCTTCTAAAATTAAAAGAAAATACACTTAAGGCCACTTCTTTCACGTAGTCTTTTAAGCTTTAAAAGTAAAATCGACAAGTGCAACATTCATTGTATCACCGGCGTCATTTTAAAATTATATGTTTCAGCATTCTTAAAAATGAGGTTATACAGACTCCACACAAATATGCCCCACATCCTACTAAAGAATCCCAAGTGCTCCAGACAAATATGCCCCACATCCTACTAAAGAATCCCAAGTGCCCAATAACCTGCAATTTTGAGGACCTAATGAACGCCACTAGCACTACAATTAACATAGCGACCTACTGGGGCCCAAAGCATCATAAAAGTTCACCAGTGTAGTGCTCGTGTCCAGAATATGCCCCACATACTAGAGAATCCCAAGTGCCCAATACCTTGCAATTTTGAGGACAAAATAAACGCCACTAACAATGCAATAAACATGTGACCTATAATAATGGGCCCATAGCACAACAACATTAACCAATTACAATAAAGAAAAAGGTATACAAAGTCATACCATATAAAGCCTAAAACCACTTAAAAAACTTCTACATCATCTTATTTCCCCACATAAAACACCGTACCATTAAGGCCACTTCCTCCTACATAGTATTTTACGCTCTAAAAGTGCAGTTGACAAGTGTACATTAAGTGCAAGGATCATTATATCACCGGTACCATGATAACAAATAGTGTAATTTCAAAAAAACTGTGACAAAATGGGGTTATTTAGAGCCTTCGGACCCATGACATGTCTCAAAAGCTGGAGTTTCCCAAATGCAGATACACACCTGTAACTTTTTCAGAACCAAATGAATGTCACTGACATTGCAATTAACATGATCTCCTACTGGGCCCAAAGCATCAAAAACCCACCTCCCGTTTACGAGTTCCCTGTCCAGAATATGTCCCACATACTAGAGAACCCAAGTGCCCAATACCTTACAATTTTGAGGATCAAATGAACACAATTAACATAACGACCTATAAGAGCTCAAAGCTCAACAAAATTAACCAACGATATTAAAGAAAAAGGTATACAAAGTCGTACCATTTAAAGTCTCAAACCACTTAGAAAACTTCTACATCACCTTACTTCCCCACATAAAACGCCGTACCATTAAGGCCACTTCCTCCTACATAGTATTTTACGCTCTAAAAGTGCAGTTGACAAGTGTACATTAAGTGCAAGTATCATTATATCACTGGCCTAGCCTGTAAGGGCGCGGCGCAAATTAAAAGTAACGTTTAATACTGAACAACACGCTAGCTTTTAGATTTTATGTAATACTATGTTGCGGGTAAGTTATGCGAGGTTTCGTATGATTTTAGCATGGTATTAGCGTGGGTTTTGGAGGTCAGGGTGTTAAAAGAGTGGGAATTTTGTGCTTTGGCCTGTATTTAGTGTCAAAATGAGTTCATATCTCAATGGGTAAGCGATGGAGGTTAGTTGTTTAGGTTTGTTAAAAATATCTGCTTTAGCTAGGTAACCTGTACCTGATGGGGCCCGCTAGGGTCAGTGGCTGCCAAGATTGCGGAGTTTGTGCAAAAGAGTTACCGCGGTCCTGGAACGCAAGGGTATTAGGAGGAACACGGATGGGTTTACGAAACGCTCGTGTTCCTCATGGTGCTATCTGCGACTCAGGGACGCCGCAGGGGAGTCCTTGCAGCATCCCTGAGACCGTAAGAGTTTACGGACCCAGCCCGCTAAATTTTTAATCGCCACCTACTCTTAATCCTTTTAAAAGTCATGCCCACTCTGCCCAGAGTACCCCCCTCATTCCTATTAAAGCGCATTCAATTCCCTTCAGTGACAAGAGCTATATTCGAAACGCTAACGTCAGTAAGTGGTGTGGCATTATTAAGTGCAACTAGCCACGTGTATCGAGTGGTGACGTCACTGAGTACCAAAAGGCTCTATTATATTGGGTTCGTATTTTGGGAAAACTTTAGTCACAAGACCTAGTTGCGTTAAGAGTGTATTCCGTCCACTAGCGCCGCCAATCGTTTTTTATTAATTGTGGTAAATTTAAGACACGTAGATAAAAAACCGCTCTGTAGTGCACTGAAGAAATGTATCTATTATTTTTTGACAGCTATTTTTAATACATAACTCATGGCTAAATAGCCAAAACGGCAATTTGCTAAAAGTGGCCACTTTTAGCAAAAATATCGACTTTGGCAACTATTTATGTTCTAAAGTACAAAACATAACTCTCAAAACATAATAAATACATTTCTTCAGTGCACTACAGAGCGGTTTTTTATCTACGTGTCTTAAATTTACCACAAATAATAAAAAACGATTGGCGGCGCTAGTGGACGGAATACACGCTCTTAAGTTTAAAAAAATGGCCAATTGTGGGTTGGTCTCGCGTGCAAAGACTTCCGAACTAATTTCTTTTTTTACATGCTATTTTAATACATTATGTAGTATTACTTTTAATATATATTTTTTTTGTAATTTATAGGTATGCAATTATTTGTTTTAAAAATTTGGCTCAGTAGTTTCGGAGATAAAGGAGGGAAATGATCATTTGCATTTGCTAATTTCTTAAATAACTTCAAAACTTTTATGGAAAAAATATAATTTAAACCTTCATAGTAAACACCTCATTCTATACGTCACACTATACAGTTAGATAAACTTATTTGTCAGTCATAGCCATATAGTCTCTGAGTATATAGTCAGCATACTAAATTTCAACAGAATCGATGGGCAGATCCGAAGAAAACTGACTGAGACAGACGGACAGATAGGCAACCGAGTAGAATATCCATAAAAAATGGAACCCTTGGCTCTAGCTCTAACAATCATGAAATTATTTTTTAAATACTTTCATCAGCGATGAAGTTCTAAAGTTCCAAAGATTTAAATTAGAAAGAGAAGTCTGATATGGACCTTAACAATTTCACTGTCCGCAAAGCAGATAGAACACAATAGTTAAACAATCAGCGAATACCACGTCATGTGACTCCTGGGACAGTGAAGTAGTTAAAGTCCATGACGTCAATGCACTGCCATAGAAAACATGTTTTCGATAGAGGGACAGATATATTTGTTTAAAACAAAAAATTATATTTTATCTCGTTTGTTTTTCAAGTCATTTTGATTCTGTTTTCACTGTAAGTATTATAAGTTTGTATATTTATAAACTGTATACATACTTAATATTTTTTTCATGCATATTCCCTATTTCTTGCTTTTCACACTTTATAAAATAAAACCTCAGTTCGTATACCCTGACGAGGTAAACTAACTCTCAAGTCCTATCCTAAACTCTCAAGCGTAAAGATAAGTACAAGTTTAAACAGTTGTATCGCTAAGCAACGCTGACTAAGTTATGAACATCACGGTTACTCGTTATCGGTATTTCACAGTTGGATAGTTGTGAGTCCATGCTTACCTGGTTTAAACTTTAATGAAATCATTTTACGAGGTGACAAAGCAGCAGTAATTTCTGTTCGTTTCTGGGTTCCTATAATTTACGAATTTATATTAGGCACACACTCGTACCTTCTCATTTTAATATTTAAACGAGACCAAAGGCAAGTTGTAGGCGTCTTCCTAGCTGGCTAACGATCGGTCAACGATGCGATGTCGTCGCGCGATGAAAATGATTCCTGAGCTCGCGCGATGAAAATGATTCCTGAGCTCGCGCGATGATTTACAAGCTTCAATTAGGACACTTAAGAATATAGTTTCTGTTTAATCTCATCGTGCGATGAAATTGCATCGTTATTTCGTACGATCGTGTGGCCAATTACGATGACGCCGGTATTTTGTGAGGATTGTTATGCAAGAAAAGGAAGCTAATGATAAAGGAGAAAACGTGATGTCTTGACCCCAAGTTACAAGATGGCAATATTGTTGTGTCCTGTGCGTCTCACATCCAGGGGACTACCTCGGTCTTCAACAGCTTATCGGTCTACATTGTGGAAGTGGACCCCACTGAATATTTCTTCTGGGATCAATGCGCCCTGCCTGCTGCCACATAAGTTTGGCGATTCTTGGCTGAAGGACATAGCCTGAAGAATCGCCAAACTTATGTGCTTGGTTCTCCTTTGAATATCTTTATTCTTGATTCGATCATGCAAGAAAAACTCCAAACATAGACCTTTCTATTGCCAGTAGAGTTACTTTAAGCCTGATTATAAACACTATATTCAGGTGGCAAAGAAAGTGAGTTTACAGCGGCAATTTTAAAGCATCATTGAGCTTGTCATAGTTCAACCTAACATTATAATAACGAAAAAGGATACCACCGCTGCCGCATGCCATACTGAGAATTACTTTATTATCAGATATTCAAAGTTCAAATTCAATGAACCGATGAATAAATTACCAAATCCAAAATTTATAAAGTACTAAGAGTTTATAAAGCCAATAGAATTTTATCAGAGTTTCACAGCTCGCTAGCCGTCACTACGACCTGTCTACCTGGCTCTTAACTTTAATAGTCTTACTTTAAAGGTTGCGAACAATGTGGAACTTTTGTCGTATAAGCTTTTTTATTTGGAATTTGAAAAGCTGGTTTTTAAAGGTACTTTGAACAACTTTTTTTGTGAACACGCTAATGTTAGAAACAACTGATTTGAATTGTTTTTTTTAGTGTTACGTATGTATAGCCTATTTATCGAGGAAGGTTATAGGCTGTATACTTAAATGTATATACATCACTCTACCGACAATTGTTTTAGCTTGCTCTTGACCACAATCACGCCTAATGGAAAGCGATGGATGAGGTCAATCATGGAGCGAGCGTACCCAGAAGATGCCTGTTCACTCTTGCTTTGAAGGCAGACGGGTAATATGTGGACGAGAACATAGGCATTGGCAGAGAGTTACACACTTTAGCTATACGCATAATAAATGTAGAGGAAAAGCGTTGGGTAAGACTAGACGGGATATCGACCAAGTATGGATGGTGCCCTGCAGTACGCCTGGTATTCCGATAGTGAAATGGCGGATGGTAGGATTAGGCCGTGGAGTTCCTGCGCGTGGCCAATAGTTATATCACCTATTCCGTTTATAAATTAGTATAATTGGCCCTGGCCAAAAGTCAAAATGCGAGTGTAGCAATCTTAAAAAAATACTGAATATTTACCTGTAGTTTCACAAATTCATCCGTTCAAAATTTAATTAAAAGAGTTAGCAGTTTATGCTTCAATACCTTTTACATTCGAAACCAGAATTGGTTAATTATATTCAAATGAACAATTTCAAATTCAATGAAATAGAATAATAATACTTACTCTGAAAACTGTAAAAGCATCTAAATCATAAATACTCTTACTGTACAATGATCATGTTAAAGGTGTCTAAATACTTAGTATTTCTTTTTCATTTAGAGGAATATCACAGAGTGAATGAAAACCAAGTCGTTGTCGCATATTTTTTTGACATTTACATATTACTCAAAAAAAAAACAGGCCAAGTGCAAGTTGGACTCTAATGCGAAGGGTTACATACCATAAACCGAAAAAAATACGTTCCTTGTATGGGGAGCCCCTTTTTATTTCTAAATTGATTTTTATTATTTTTTGTTATATCGGCAACAGAATTACTCAGTGAAAAATTTTACTTTCTACCTTACCTATGGTTCTTGAGATATCTAAAGTCCACTGACAGATAAACAGACAGGTGTATGGACGGATAGAGCTTTATGATTTGGTTTCGTTAGTTATACTTTGAGTACGGATCCTTAAAAAGGAGAAGACATACAGGTCGTAAAGGAAAAAATGCGACTTTTCAGGACAGGCATTAAACGAAAAATAGAATATATTTTTTACTCTAGCATCTTTGTTCCTTGAGTTGTTACGAAACCTAAGAAGAAATTACTTAGAATTTATAGTATTTTCTAAGGCTATATCGAAAAATATTCCTAGTCCTATAATTCTCGAGATTGATTTACGATCATATATAAAAGTATATTTTCTATTTTCTCGACGAAAAAAAATCCATTACAACCTCAACATTAAACATTATCAGCCAATTTTTGCTTCACTAGTTGGAACCTCGGCTTACCTGCCCAAGTTTAATGGACTACTTTTGAGCCTGGAACAACGGCCAAGTTTCCAAGCACTTTCACTGCGATAGGGTCTGCGGTTTAAAAGTTTTTAGTATTAAACTCGCCTGTTAACGTTCAAAAATTCAATTTTTTTTGCCACAGTGCACGAAAACGCTGAGACTATACAACGTGTAATCGAATAAACGCAATAAATCATTACTCATACCCATTAAGAGGTCATTGTCCTCATTATTACGAACAAACTTTTTCTATCGGACCAATCCTGAAATCTCGAAAAAGAAATCGTACAAATGTATGGGGCAGTCTATATTTTTTCGCGATTCCAGTGCTAGTAAGAGTTGTTCATAACGATGAGTTGAACCCCCTTTTTTATTTGTGATGGGCTTGATTCTAGTCTTTGTCAGAGATGACGGAGACAAAGTCTACGATGGAACGAGCTTACCCAGATGGTGAGGAGTGGGAGAGGTGCCTGTTCACTTTAACTTTGAAGAGATTAGGGTTGTAAGCGTTCGGAAACACAGACGCAGGCAGAGAGTTCCAATCTTTTGCTGTTAAATTCTAAAAGTCGTTTGGTTTCCCCTTAAGCGTTTATTGCGTTACACGTTGCATAGTGAGACGCCAAAACCTACCAGTGGTTGATCATTCATTAAGAGTGATGTTCTGCATCTGATATACAGTAAAGAAACAATTAGTAAAGCAATTAAATAAAACCATCCAAACTCATAACGTTTATGTCAATTAAGCCATAAAACGGAACTTTTGAACATTAACATTAACATTAATAAATTCGCCAAGTTAAATTCTTATGAACAAGAACGGATTAGAAACTCGTCCTTTCAAATAAGAACTTCCATGGAAAGAAATACGTTTTCTTCTCAATAAAGAAATGACACCCTCTCACTCTAGGTCATAGATTTTGATCTAGGCAATGATCTGGCTAGAATAAATGTATTCTAGCCAGACCAAAGCTAAAAAAATCTCACTTCAAATTATGAGGCACCTGGTACTAGTGCTTAGGTACAGGCGTCATAAAAATTTAGTGTAAGCAATTTCGTTTTTGCCCTGTTGTCGTAATGATATTTTCTTTGGCGGAATTGGTAAGACGTCAGATTAAAACTCAAGGATTTTTGTTAATATTAAATGAGCTTTGCCCACAGCTGTAGGTTTTTTAATTAGAAATGTTTCTTATTTTCGTTATTAAGGGAATTAGATGTCATTTTAAGGTTTGTGTTTTAGGGAAAAAAACTACGTTTGAAGACCATTTAACTATTATTGTCGTGAATTTATTTCAATGGATGTCTTTTTTTATTTCTTTGTTAATCTTTCTGTTTTTTCAAGTACTCATGAAAAGAAATAGTTCCTAAATGAAATTGCGAAAAATGGATACCCAAACAATAGGTACCTACATTTTTTGATGCTATACTTTAGTCGTTTGTTAGTTTAGTATATTTATTAATTAGTTACATATAAGTTATATTATATATACATCTAAATTGATCCCATAATAAGATTTATTCATGTTATAAAACAGTTTATTTATTTATTTATTTATTTATTTATTTATTTTACAATTTATGTACACACAGAGAAACGGTACAGATATAACATTATAATTATTGGTACAAAGGTACTGCTTATTTCTTAAGAAATTTCTTCCAGCAGACCTGCGAAAGGAAGAATGAAAAAAGAAATGTAGACAAAAGTGTGTAGGAAATAACAAGAAAAAGGATATGTGAATGAAGCCATAGACTACTTAAATTATCAAATAAACCTACATAAATATAGTAAATATTAATTTCAGAATGAATACATACCTAAAACTAACACATACATAATATAATACATACATAAAATAAAATTAACACTGTAGAGAGGAAAGGTAGTGCTCTTTAAGACGAGTCTTGAAAAGAGAAATAGTTTTCAAGTCTCGAATGCTAGGCGGAAGTGAGTTCCACAGTCTAACTGCAAGGACAGTGAAGGAGTAAGAAAAGTAGCTGGTTTTATGTGGATGGGTTTTAAGGATGGATTTAAGGTGTGATCTGCACGGTGCATTACTAGCATTTATAATTGGTATTGTCACTATTTCAATAATTGCCAATAATTTTAAAGTTATATAGTTATCTAATGTATCGGCGGCATCAAATCAAGGTTATCGTACCATCACATAGATGTAAAATATTTTTAAATTTTCATCGGTGAGGCAAGGCATCGGTGCATTCGTCAGAGAATTTTAATACTGCAATGTATATTTCAAATTTAGGTCAGCGCCATCTCTTAAGCTTTCGTTGATGTTTTCTGAAAAAGTGTGCTATTTAGAGAGACTTCTTTTTATTTTCCTGTAATCTTTTCATAAACTTCTATCACATAGAATGATTTCAGATTTTTCTGTTTGCAAACTTCGAAGATAAAAGATGTTAAGAAAAGTTAAGAATCGATTTCAGTCGCTGTTGCAAAAAAAGTCTTTTTTTTTTAAATATTGCTATAAGATATCCAGCTGTAACAGACTAGGTCACACCATAAGGGTGGGTTCCTTTTTACCATTTTGGTACGGAACCCTTAATAGCAAATTGGTACGTTTAGATATAGCATGCAAAAACTAATGTAATCACCACATTTTAACCTTACAAAACTAAACCTGTTTAACAAAATAGTTAAATTTGAAGAATTAATGAATTTGAAAGCATAATGTGTCAAGCTCTTATTATGCAGCGCACTTTACAAGAAGCGGTGGAAGCGGCTTCAAGCCGCTGTAGGCCATCTGTCACTTTTTGCACTCTGCATACATAACGGTACGAAAACGGACAGATAAAGTGCACATTCGAGGAGTCTATTTTGAGGTAGAAAAAGAATTCCAGTTTTTGAAAGTGTACTGAATGCTATCTGTTGTTCAAAGAAATTCTTCGTTTGTTGTTGATTTTGTCAAATAATTACACTAACACGTTCTACTCATGTAATGTTTAGTGTAAAATACTTAATAGAGAGAAATTAAAATCTGCTAATCAGTTATTAAACTAAACTTAGTTTTTTTGTTTAATTATTAGGGATTCTAAAGTGACTGGATCCAAAAGTGACTGCATATTTTAGGAACCGGATGTTAAAAGATACTAAGTACAAGTACCTATGTATATTATTTACATATACTTTTTTGTGTCATGTGGAATTCTGGGCGTCAATGTTTTTTTAATTCTTTTTTGCGTTCATTCAAAAGTCCTACAAGTACAGTCGAGTACAAACCTCTATAATTTTTGTAACGCTTCTCAGTCCCTTTAATGTATTGTTCCCAGGTGAGTACTGGCTGATTTCCCATCCTCCTACATTCTGAAAATGGTAACACTTAGGACCTTAAATGTGTAGGTATGATAGTGAACTTGATTTACTGTTATTGTCTACTCTGTGGTTATAAGAACGGCGGCAACTAACATTTTTATAGTCTACAAATAAGGCAAGTTTGTATGTTAATATCACGTTGTTATAATAATGTTGTTTTATGGGGGAATAAGATGTTAATGGGCTTTTGATGTAATAGAAGACTTTTGAAAGATTTAAAATTTGCAAGTTGATAGAAAAATGTAGGCAATTAGCAGGTACACTTAATTTGCAAGTGCATTTGATCTGCTGTATTCGCAGATCAGTGGGATTCCCCGATGTTGCGGAGGTAGATGCGGCTCCACACCGAAATTTAATTGTATATTTTATGTGTCTGTTACCTACTAACAACAGAATTTAAGTAAAAATTGTTACAAACCCTATGAACTTCGGTCTGAAATAAAATTATTCATTCTATTATATTTTTAAGTAGAGGATTGAATGAAAGGGTTGATCATCTAGTTTGCGGTAGGCTCCAAATTTTGATGTATTATACCATAAGTCTGATTTTTTTTTGGGTTCTGCTCCAAAAGGTAACCAACCGGACCCTATGAATACGCCTCCGCTGTCCATCCGTCTGTCTGTCAGCGGGCTGTATATTGAGTATAATAGTAGTAGTAATAGACATTTAAAATTATCACAGTGTGTATTTCTATTGCCGCTATCACACTAAATTTAGTTGGGTTTCGTCATAATTATTGTAAGTTCTTTTAATCGGAAATTATTATAAATCATCATATTTATTAGTATATTATTTTAGCAAATATATATGTGTTTTAAAGTATAATATATAATTTTTATATTGTGTTGTATCGATAAGACTCAATTTTATTTTATTTTTATTTTTTTGTTGTACACCTACCACAGTGTAGTCTTTTCAACCCAAAGGTTGACTGGTAGAGAATGCATTGTTGCATTAAGTCCGCCCATGTACCACTATTGTGCATAAAGTCTAAATAAATAAATAAAATAAATAAATTTAATTAAAAATTCCTCATACAAGGAACTTGTTATTTTTTTAATTTATTGTAAGTACGGAACGCTAAGTGAGAGATTCCGACGCGCACTTGGCCGGTTCTTTCCGTCAATAAACACCAACCTGCAATAGATTTGACACGGACATGTCATGACACATGTCCGTGTCAATTTGAATCCAAATTCGTATAACCTATAATTTCTCAGTCCATGGACTGGGAAATGATAGGTTACACTTTTATCCTGTTAGCATGGATGCCTTCGGTCATTTTCCAACTTCCACGTAGGACTATTTGGTAGAAACTCGTTATTGTTGCGTAAAAAGAATTTTCATAATTTCTGTTAAATGTTTCTTTGAGCTTATAATGGCCAAAATGTAGTCTCTACTCTAAACCACACAAACAAATCTTAAAGCTAAGAGATTTATTACTATCATTTAACAGGATTCAAAAACTTTAAATCTTTGTCTTCACTTATCCTTTTTGTACAGAAAAAGCCTTTTAACGAGTATTTTTTAAGGTATATTATCGCACGTTTGCAATCTCGGATAACAGGGACTAGAGGAAAAGAAGGCCATAAATTCTGTGAATCTCGGACGAAACCACCAGACGTATTTAGTAAAATGTGCGGTCTCCTTTATTGCATTATCTTGAATTTTTTGCAAAACGTAGGACTCTCTTATCGGGAAGTTAAATTGTGAGGAGAATGCGGCTAATTATAATTTTGGAAAGGAGATCAGGTTTATTATTTTATATGAAATTAAATGACAGCATCAGCAGTTGTCATGTTGTTTTATGTTTAGAAAACTTATCTAGGGTCAAAGACAATTTTGATTGAGAAGCCTTAAGAGTAAGAGTACTCATAACATTCTGGAGGTTTCAACTCAAACACAAACCTGGTAAGCCAAACCTCAACTATCTGGAGCATTATTCCCTGAAAAGATAGGCTATACTGTACCAACCCTTAGTGCAGATTTACATATTTTACAAGTTATGTTTAAATCTCATGTCAAAGGAAATAAGCTAAATGCCATCAAGCGAGCACAGATCCAGACTTCAGGCTTTCACTGAGAAGAATATATATATATCCTTGGACATTTCACACAACGCCATATAGCCCCAAGCTAAGCAACCTAATGCTTATGTTATGGTAACGAGATTGCTGATAAACTACTTGTATACATTTTTTTTTGTAAATACATACATATTATAGATAGAAAACACCCAGACTCGGAACAAATACATGTAGGTCGTACAAATATTTGTTCCGTGCGGGAATCGAACCCGCGACATGCTGCGCAGCAGTCAATCGCTCAACCACTGCGCCAACCGTATCGTCGAAGAAGTCACATCCTTCTACGAAGCAGTAATGCTAGCAAAAGAGGAGGTTGACCGCGTGAGGGAGAGACAAACCTCGCGCCCCAGCTGACGAACTGAAGATGACGCCCGGGCGTGGGAGTCGCAGTTGACCAGAACCAGGCCCCGGTCGACGGCACATTGTGTTCCACGCCTCGTACAGATGACATCATAGTAGATAGGACCCTGATCCAGGGTTGCAGAATTTGTTCGAAAGATTCACCGCAGCCTTGGAAAGCTAAAGGCATTAGAAGGAACACGGATGGGTTTAGGCAAGTGTGTGAAACTATTTTCGCTCCACCGAGAGCGGAAGAGTCATTTAATGATTTCCCACGTTCCCATCCTTAAATAGGCTTTCACTTAGAAGTTCCTCGAGGAAAATCTCATCAACCTCTTTACCCGAACTGGGAATTTCACAACAAGAACAATGTTCCGTTTTACGAATTTTCACGTACCACGCAATATCACCCACATAATCAAATTCAAACTCCACTATAGTAAAATCAACGCGAGGTTTCCACAGCTATTCGAGGAAAGGTGTCGGTGCGAAACGACTTAATAGTGAGTAATTAGCACGCTCTGTGAGACCATCGTTTTTAACTGCCACGACAATTAGCTGCGCTCTGTTGCCTTCAAGTGGTGGCTGAGATGTGGTGGAAGTTTTATGTGCTTAGAAGAAAATGTGAATGTTATCAGAGTTGATGTAAGTTTTCTGTATTGTGATTGGTGCTTTCTTCAAAATGGGTTTTTGGAATTGACGTGTTAATGAAGTATTATTGTTATTATGTCTTGAACGATCTCGGGGACTTGAGGTCCCGGTCCTTTGGTAGGCGTACGAGAGGCTTCGGCCCGTTGCAGAGGCCCCGCTAGACATTTATAATGAAATGGGGCACCAACCGACGATTATCCCTGTATGCACTGTCAAAGTATACCCTAGGACAATCCCCGGTAGGTGCAGAACTCTTTTAAATATGGAATCAAAAAGTGACAAGCTATGGTTTTGGGTGTTTCATTGGATTCACTACCGTATACCATGAAAGAACTATTGGCCCTTGCGTGAACACTGGAAAAAAAAACGCTTGCGCACTCAATAAATGGGCCCCCGAAAACGGTATCTAGCACAAAGTTACGTTGCGCCAAAGAGGCAAAAAATCCATGGCGATAACAAAGTGTTAGAAGAGTGGACAGAAATATCACGGCTACCAGGAAGTACGGCCAAGATCCCTACCAGCATCATACTGGTTTATACATCCTTCTCCCGAGTACGTTTGCTCTTGCAAATCTCCACTTAGACCGGCAGATTAAGAAAAGAAGTGGGAGCTCTATTTCTTGTCAGTGTTCACAGAAGTGAGGAACAAGACGAGAGAGAGATGTCTCTACTGCCTAATAGTTCACCACAAAACTGCCTTGCGGTATGTATCTCTCTTTGTCTGGGAGTAAAAGTCGTAACAAGGTTTCCGAAGGCGAACCTGCGCAACAAGACATTTTATAGATTGAACTAGATGTTCTTCAATATAATATTGTTAGTCTCAGAGGTATTCCCAAATCAAATCGAAATAATGGTAACCCCTGCTCGAACATTGTATGAGACAACATTATTTATGAGATTACACGCATTGTAAACTGGTCTGAGGGAAAAACGGCATGTCATTTTAATGAGGTAATTATGTCAAATAAATAGATATACACACCAAAAACCTAGCGACAACAGATAATGTGAGTGTTTAAGTGGCCACATACATTTTGTTTTGGACTGATTTCGTCTGATTAACTAAACTCTTGTAATCTTTAATGCTTCCGTTAATTTTGACAAATTAAGAACTTTCTCATAGTTACAGTTTTACTGTATGGAGGCTAAGTTTTCAAGAAATAAACAAGAAGTGCACGATTACGCGGCCATAACTTCAAACGTGAATATTTCTTAAAAAATCGATTCTAGATCAATATTTTTAGCTAATTTAGGTATTTATTAAGACTTCATGTAAAATATGGTACATGGGTGTCCACCCATGTACCGAAACGCAAACTGTCAAATAAGCCTCAATTTTCAATCAATCAATTTTTTTTCAGAATTGGCGCTCTGGTTAATCCGAAAAATTAAACTAACTGCACTTTACAACTAAAATTAATATAGCTGACTAAGGTCATTTCAAATACATAATCTATATCTTTTAAAGGTTTAAAGAAGGTTAACGGTAAACAATAAATAAAGCTTGTATCTATTATGAAATCGTTTAGAAAATTTATAACGTTCTTTTGAAGTTGGCTTCAACCAACATTCTTAATACAAGTCGCAGAAGATATATTTTAAAATTTCAAGAATTAATACTTCGAAGAAATGGAATGGATGGAATTCACATTGTGGAACAGCGAATATCATTCCTAACATGTCTGAAATAACGACTACATTTATGTCAGGTCTAGGTATAAAGCTAGCTTGCAGCTTTATCCAATTATACTATTCTTTTTTTAGTGTGGTCACACCGGTCACTTACCCGCTTCACGTTTATTGACATTTTTAATTAAAAAAAAAACTCTTTACAAAAAAATACAACCGACCTCTAAATAAAAATAAAAAAACTACAAAATAAAACATAAGTTAGAAAGTAGAATAAGTTAGAAGTAAACAAAGTTATTTTTTACTTTGTAGTGTTTTATTTTATTTGGAAGTCGGTTGTATTTTTTTGTGATAAGTTTTTTATTTCTCACTTTTTAGTGGTACCCCACACCCAACAACACCACTGCAAAATCGCAGAAAAGCAAATTCATAAAATTTCTAATATTACTATAGATATAGATTTATTCGTGGTTGGTCTGGGGTGGCCAGTTCGTAACGAGATCCCGAAGTGTCACCACGCTGCAGAGCACATTTAACTGCTGGTCCCGGATGTCATTTCATCACAATCGTTACGTGTAGTTTGAAACCAGTCTAACAATCTGTTTTGCCATGAGGTTATCCAGCGGGTTTAAAAGGCCGCTGTAGGAGAATCATATTATATAATCTTAATACTAATCACACAAAAATCTGTCAAATTTAATTTTCATCGTAATTGCTAACGCATTAGGTTTAAGGTTCATTGGGAAAATTTTACAGTGATCGGTAGCGTGATTTGCTTTCTGATTCTGCTAAAGTGACTGTACCACAACTATTCTTATGTGGTACATTTGAAATAAACCTTATTGAATAAATACAAAGTCTGAAGAACTATATTGTGTATCTATACTAATATTATAAAGAGGTAATATTTGTTTGTAAATTTGTATGTAGGGGGTAATCTCAGGAACTACTGGTCCGATTTGAAAAATTATTTCAGTATTAGATAGCCCATGTATCGAGGAAGGATATAGGCTACATATCATTACGCTAAGACTAAAAGGAGCCGAGCATTAATGGAGAATGTGACGCAGACGAAGTTGCTTGGGTCAGCTAGTGTGTGCATATTTCACGCTAATAAATGAATCTATCTATACATACGTATATCGCCTCGTATCTGTAATTATGAAAAACGACACAACACATAATCATTTTTTTGGATTCCTCCCGAGAGATATCATGGAACGAGACATTGATCCCCAAGCCATACTAAAATGGCACAACTATACTCTGTACTGCAGTACTCGGTCCAAAATATGAGCCAAGAATAAGGTAGCCACGGACGATAAACCTACTTTATAGTGTAGCGTGTTCGCTTCAAATTGGATGTCCTATACACGAACAGTCTCGATGTTATTGTATGAAATTTTAAATTGTTTTTATGACTATATAACTCTAGAAGATATGTGGGCGACACGTTCGGAGTTGAAAAAGCCTTTGGATGAAAAGTTAATGGGTTTAAGATAATGTTGACCAACGGTTCATGAGTCAATTGACTGTTGGTGAAACGTTTAAGTTTCTCTGCCAAGCCTTTTTCCAGTTATAGGTATATATTAGGGTCGGCTACCAGTCAAATCGGATTCAGCTAAATACCAATTATTGCTGGAGGACGACTTCAACGTACTCGTAAGTGGGAATAGACAGGGCATTTTTTTTTTTCTTTTAATAGGCACGCTTTTGACCACTTTTTCACCTGATGGTAAGCGATGATTCGGTCTAAGATGGAGAATGCTTGCATGAAGCAAAAAAAACCGGCCAAGTGCGAGTCGGACTCGCGCACCGAGGGTTCCAGACAATCCAGTAGGTATTATAATTATATTAAAAGCAGAAGTTGCGATTTACGATTTATGGTTCAAACCAATTTTCGCTGGTAGTTTATATGGTAATGTATATCGTATATTTTTATCATTCTCTTATTTAAGAAGTTAAGGGGGGGGGGGCACACATTTTACCACCTTGGAAGTGTCTCTCGCGCAGACTATTCAGTTTAGAAAAAATATATATTAGAAACCTCAATATCATTTTTAAAGACATACTCCACACGTATGGGTTCGATGAATAATTTTTTTTTGAGTTTCAATTCTAAGTACCTATTTTTTTTCTATTTTTATGAGAAAATCTTTATGTGGTTCACGGAATACATCTACTTACCAAATTTCAACAGCATAGTTCTTATATATATATATACATTTTTAAAAGTGTGTCCACGGAGTTTCTTGCACGGTGGAATAGCAACAAGTTAGGGATGGCAAGTTGCAGTGCGTCTGGATGTCCGATGGTAGAAAGGGGCTGGTGGGATGAGGTCGTGGAGTTCCTGGGCACACTCTCCGAAGTACAATCTGTAGAAGACCGACAGGCAAGCAACCTTTCGGCAACGAGCCAAGCTGTGTAGCTTGGCATCCACCAGTTTTACGTCGCCAATGAGCCTCTTAGCTCTGCATTCCACCGAGTCAAGCGCGGCAAGCTGATAGTGTTAACAGGATAAAAGTATTCTACATAGGCGAACCTATCTATGTATTTAGCACGTGTAAAACGTTGATCGCAAACTGCGATGTGTAATTAACGTCCCGTCAAACTGCCGGTAGACTTGGAAACTTAATTAGAAACACATCGTGAGTCGTTCGTAGCGGGGAAGGCAGGGATGTATGTATGGGTTGAATGCTTAGTATTGAAACGAGGAATCTGTGCTAACTAAGATTGATGTGGTTGCTGCGTGTTTTATTGGTATTTGCATTTCTTTGTTTAGTTACTGTATTATTTGCTTCAGAACTTTAGCCCATTTATATTGCTGTTATTTTGGTAACTTTAGGTATTGTGAACTCCTTGGCTGTATGTCACTGGCAGGCAAGTTAGTCGTTGGAACTTTGGAAAATGCAAAAGTATAAATAGTATTTGAAGTATGAATGTTAAAATGTGCTTTGTTTTCATAGGTGAGTCATGTAGGTATTACATAGTTTCTTACTAAGCATGATGGCCTAAATAAGTTTTCGTTTGATCATAACACAGGTCAAAAAAATAAATAAAAAAATGGTGCAGAAATAGAGTTAATGGTTGTGTATTTGTGTTCATTGGTAAAGTCTCTAAAATTATTTTTTATTTCCTTTTCCTACGTGTAGTTTTGGAATTACCCTCACTTTAATGTGAGAATTTTGGCAGTAGTCAGTACTTTCATGTGTGCGGTTTGCTAATTTATCGTGTCTGCCAGTGACCTGCAGCCAAGTAGTTCACAGTAAACCTACTTGGACAAAACACAGATAAAATCAATGAGAAGTAACCGACTATCCGGCCTCGCAGTAGATTTCATCAGAGAAAAACAAGATAAGAGGGAAAAAGTAATTTTATGAAAAGTTTCCATTTCATTAGTTTAAGTAATGTCCTCAAAAAAGGTTGTTCAAATAAATTTTTTCTTGAAAGGACTGGCACTTTGAAGAATTTTGTACTTTAGATAAGAGTGTTTACCTACTCCTATTGGTACATTCAATCTCGCGAGTCCTTTATTTTTAATGTTTTGTTTTTCACGGAACTTGTGGCTAAACAATAACAGCCGCACGTATCGTTCTTCAAGGTAAAGCAACGCTTACCTAGGTCAGTATATGGATGAGTTAACATCTAAACATACCAAGGTTTCTCAGAGCCTTGGCAAGCACGTTAAGCTGTTTGTCCTAGCTGTCATTTAGAGATTTTTGGCAGTCGTGACGGATATCTGAAACCAATCTTACCAAGAAGTATCGTGTTAAACATTCAATGGGTACTGGAGGTCTGGTTTCACGCCGTTCCACGTAAAATACTGGTATAAAGCTGAGTCCGGTTTGACCGGGAGCCAACCCCAACATAGTTGGGTAAAGGCTAGGCAAATTATGAGTTTTTCTTGGAAATTAATGAAACAATATCAATGAAACTTGAAATAATATACCTACGCAAGACGGCCATCGTCATGGAGACACGAGGTCTAAACAATAAGCTAGTATATTTTTGAAAAAAACTTCAGAACTTCAAATGATCTCAATCATTTAAAAGTCTTCCCAACAGATTTAAAAATCCCTCTCTCTTAAGAAAGTGTCGTTTGATTATTGTATAAATGTGTTTTTGTAAAATAATTCAGGAGTATCAGGGTTTCAGGAATATTAGTGTGATATCATCATCATCCTCATCATTTCTTGAAAGTCATTGAATCCTCGTGCAAAAAATCTTGAAAAAAAATCTTCTCTTACAAAGCCCGAACTGCGGCCAGAAAGCTGGGCATCTTAAATAGAGTGAAGCGATACTTCAGGCCTGGACAGCTTTTAAGAGCGCAAAGCAGAAGTTCGATCCTGCATGGAGTATTGCAGCCACCTTTGGGATGGCTCAGCTAAATACCAGCTTGCTTCGCTCGACATGGTGGAACGCAGAACTAAGAGGCTCATCGGTGACGTAAAACTGGTGGGTGCTAAGCTACACAGCTTGGCTCATCGCTGCAAGGTTGCCTGTTTGTCGGTCTTCTATAGATTGTACTTCATTGAGTGTGCCCAAGAACTCCACGATTTCATACTACCGGTAACCTTCTATCATCGGACATCCAGACGCACTGCAACTTACCATCCCTACTTTGATGCTATTCTACCAACTCGCACTAGGCGCTTCAAAACGTCTTTTATAATACGCAGAGCAAAGGAGTGCAACTTTTTACCTGCGTCTGTGTTTCCGAACGCTTACAACCCTAATCTTTTCAAAGTTAGAGTGAACAGGCTCCTTCTGGGTAAGTTCTACGAAGGATTCCGTAGCATAAACCTTAGTTTTTGTTATTTGTTGTTATAGCGGCAATAGAAATACACAATCTGAGAAAATTTCAACTTTCTACCTTATTAGGTAGAAAGGGCTTAGGGGGTTAGGTAGGGCTGTATCTCAAGAACCGTATTCGGTTCTTGAGATACAGCCCGCTGGCAAACAGACGGACGGATGGACAGCGGCGGCTTAGTAATAGGGTTCCGTTGGTTACTGTCTGGCTATGGAACCCTAAAAACTGTGAATAGAAAATCCAGTTCACAAACATAAACCAATGATAAACTAGGAGTCCGGCGACACTAATTCACTTTCCCCATTTTCTAACGACTAAGTGAGACCTTCAGTCCACTTTTTAGTTTTGCCATCAGCTCAAACTAAAAAGGCAGACTTATTCCATTCGCGTTCCTACTTCAACAAAGTAAGACGTAAATGAATTAGTGCTAAAATAAGTTTTCAATCAAAGCGAATCGTTACTCTAGAGTGAGGGAATTCAGACTAGGTTTTCAAGTTTAAATTATATAAAACAATATTAACAGGCGGTCTTATTTGGACTCTTTGTTAAGCAAGAAGAAGAAACCAAAACCAATTTTACAGATGTTAAATTTACATTTTGTTAACTAGTTCTAACTCCTTTGATACCTATCAAATATTTTTGGCAGCGTTGTCACTTTAAATAGCTATGCTGATTCTTTGGTCGCAAATACCCTGCCGTTTGAGGCTCTGTTCAAAGGTGCCATTTTTCGCACAACAAGGAAAAAGATGAGAGAACTTTTAGGTTTCAGACTGGATATTTCTCAGTGCAGTCGAATTCCACATTACTGAGGGTCGTACTCCCCCGTTGTTTAGTTATTTTGTTGATGCTGTTGCGCAATTATTGATTTCACAACACCATCAACAAAATAACAAAATACCTCTATGGAATTATTAAAAGGGCTGAGCATTAGTCAAATGACTCCTGCTCTGGGCGGAGCGGAAGGGAACACTCTTTTCCCCTCCGACCAGATTCTATACTAACTTTGCGTTCCAAGGCCTGTTTCGAAAAAAATCCGCAATCCTGGAATGAGCGCTTGCCAACAACATTTTTAGGCGCAAAAAGCTCATAATTTCATATCTCTGGACCACGCAACCAGCTTTCCTTAAACAAAATAATGCGACGAAAATTCTGTTTTCCCTTTATTTTCTTTTAATCTTTACACTCCAAGTGTTCCCTACAATGTGCTTTGGTCCTTTCCTGTGATTATTGTTTCTCAATGCGGGTGTCTGATTAGAGCGCGGTACTTCCTGATGTTTTTGAAGATTACTTTTTGGTTCCCCTTCAGGTATTTTTGATTGCTTTTAGATAATATTGGAGAGATGGAAGATATTTTCAATAACGTTGAACAATTTTAGTCATTTTTATATTAGTGTATAGCTGATTTATTAAGTGTGCTGGCACAATACTGATATTCAGTTGAATCCGGTTTGACTGGAAGCCGACCCCAATAGGTATAGTTGGGAAAAGGCTAGGCAGATGATGATGATTTATTAAGTGTGCAATACACACACGGCTTGTAGGCATAACATTTCATAATTATCTGTATAAGATCCATGTCATTCATCTACCTTAGAAAAAAAGGATGGCCTGACTTCTTTTGAAAAATATTCTTCTATATTTATTTACTCTTTTAATATTATTATGTAGCTCAAGAGTTTGTTTGTTTGAACGGGCTAATCTCAGGAACTACTGGTTCGAATTCAAAAACATTCTTAAACGTTGGAAAGCCCATTTATTGAGAAAGGCCCAAAGTTATATGACATCACGCTACGACCAATAGAAGCGGAGCATTAATGAAAAATATGCGCGCAACTAGACAAAATAAACTGAACTGCTGATTTTTTTTCAGTCAATCAATCAATCAATTTTTTTTTAATTTGCATAAAACATGGTGTACAAAGATGTTTTACAGACATAGAGCACAGGTACGTGTTTTGCTTATCTTATATGTTATATTTTATTGCTCGCTCCATGGGGGGCCGAGTCACCCGCGTCCGTAGGAGAATACCCTTCAGCGAATCCCTACACGTGGTCCCCGGGTGGTGCTAAACAGGTGACACTAACCGCCTCCGTGGTCTAGTGGTTATACCACCTGATTCAGACCCAGAGGTCCCGGATTCGATTCCCAGCGGGGGCAAATTTTTTGCTCGGTTTGGTTGGTGGTAGGACTTGTCCTAAGTCCGCCTGGCAAGCTACCACCATCATGTCTAAGTCTGTCGCCATAACAACAATGTTAATAGCATTGTTGTGTTCCGGCAGTTAGAGGTATGATAGCCAGTTCCTCTGTGTAAGAGGATTCCGGGTGAAACTCGCTTCCATCTTCGGCCTAATCATCACTTTCCATCAGGTGAGATTTGGGCCAAGAGTTTCCCCGTTTTGTATAAAAAAAAAAGACTTTGTCTCTGTCATCTCTGAGAAAGACTAGAGTCAAGAGCAAACCCATCACAAAAAAAGAGAAACTTTATGTTGACAGATTGTTGTGCGATTCTCCTAAAGTGGCCTTTTTAGTCCCCCTGATCACCAAAACCTATTTACTGAGCAGTGCGAGGAACTTTGGTGACTAAACTTTTTATATTTTATTCAGTCAGCCAAAAATTCCGTCGTTTTAACAACGCGACAAGTCTTAAATAACAGAAAATTTAATTTCATGTTCGAGTTACAGCCGTTTTTTACCCAACTTTGCTTGAAACCCTTTTTAATTTATTTAATTTGTCACAAAAATAAACTGTGGACCTTTTTAATTAGTTTGGAAGGATATCATTTTATATTGGAACCGGAATTTATTTTCAGTGAAAAGAGTATCGTTTTGTTCGTTCATTTATAGTGACTTCGACAGGAATAAATGTGATGACAGGATGAATGTTTAAATTTGGTTTTTCTAACCCATGTTGCCCCACTGCTGTGCGAAGGATTTCCCCTGATAGTCTTCCACAGCTCATCGTAGAATGTTGTCTTTTCCAACAAACCATCGCTGAAGCTTCTAAGTTGTCAACCCAATGTTTACAGGGCCTGACGGAACTGCAACGTACATCCGTGCTCTGCCTTACAGTTATTATTCTAAAAAAAAAAAAAATTTTAAAAATCAATCATATTCGTCTAAAATTGTCTCTAGATACAAGATAATATTATACTTCGGAATCGAAACCACGTTGCTTGTGGTCAACCGTTGATCTACTGGTCCATAATTATAATGATGTCTCACAAACACAAAGAAAGAAAGAAAGAAAGAAAAATAGTTTATTCACGCCAAGCATGACGCATAGGAATCAAACAACACTAACTACACTAATAAATAACAAAAAATCGGGACAATATGCGTCACCTCCACGTAAAACGGTCATCGCTCAGCATTATGCTGGGACTCGTGTGCGTAACAGAGCCCCAGCGCTGGTTTTCAGCGACGACCGTCGCTGACAGAAAGACGTCTGCCGGGGCAGCACAAAAACGACAAACGACAACACAACGACAATAGTCTGAGTAAAACTGCCTATTAATCTAACTTAGTACTTTCAATCCATAATGAGAAAATACAAAAGAAAATCAGACTTTACGTTTATATTCCCACTGCACAGAACTGGCAGGCAACGCTGTAATGTGAACTTTTTAAATTTTATTTTACTGGGTACATTATACTATGGTCCAGTGCCACAGAGCAAGGAGACGATTCGGTGGCCGTTACCAAAGACGGCATTGTCATAACTTTCCATACAAACAAAGTGTCACTATTTATATTCATAGATAGAAATTGACGGGCCGTGATAATAACCCTATTGATTACATCATAAATTGCTAAAAAAACTAGTTTATAATTCAAAATATCTGGCTCGTAGTTTTTTAACCTTGCAATTTCGCATGACATCACACTTTGTTATACGTCAAAATTTTTTGATAATAAAACTTGTGGATTACAATTAAATATTATTACAATGGTTTTATCCTGGGAACATCTATAGTCTATGACAGTCGAAACTTATGATCAGAGCAATTGCGCGGGCATGAATTTTAGCAACAATGGCGTCTTTAGCCGCGGCCACCGTGGCATTCCATGGACTGTGGTGAAAGTCCTGTCATAAAACGAAATAAAGCAATATCTACAGGATTAGGTACCTTTATGTCGTAAAATTATTTTATTAAAATTCTTAGTAATAAAATCTGAGTCTCGCTAGCGTTGCGATTTTGATGGGAATATGCTTGTTCGTTTTATTTTTCTTCGTAGTATTATGGCTTAGGAAAACATTTAGAAATTAAATTGGGTTTCTGGGAAATATGGTTAGTCACGTTTTAATTAATCTCAAAATTGTACAGTAGACGGATTTTAAACTTGTACCCATTGTATCTTAAACTAGATAACCCGCGCAATTTCGTCTGAAACACATTTTTCGATACTGCTCTACTTCTATTGGTCGTAGCGTGATGGTATACACTTTATAAAGCCTTTAATCTTCTTCAGTAAATGGGCTGTCTAACCCTAAAAGTTTATATTCAATTCGAACTGTAGTTCCTGAGATTAGTGCGTTCAACCAAACAAACAGACTCTTCAGCTTTATAATATAACCAACTGACCGGCGCAACTTCGTCTGCGTCACATTTTCCATTAATGATCCGCTTCTTTTTGTCATAGCATGATGATTAGCCTATGGCCTTCCTCGATAAATAGGCTATCTAACACTGACATAATTTTTCAAATCAGACCAGTAGTTCCTGAGATTAGCGCGTTCAAACAAACAAACTCTTCTGCTTTATAATATTAGTATAGATTATAGGTAAATAATTAAAAAATAAGTACCGCACACGTGCACAAACATGCCAGGTTTGAACCACAACAACCAAGAAGCTTTTGGTGTCAATAAAGTTTATTAATACTAACTAAGTATGCTGATTCTATAATTTTTATAAAAATGATTGAATTTTAAAAGTCCGTTAAATACAAAAAGCAAAACTCGAAAATATTTGTTCTATTAAAAAAAAACAAATTATCCCGAAATAATTTCCCCACAAAACAAAATAATCATACTATAATTAAGTTATTTAACCCTCAAACGCGATAGTGGTCCGGAAAAGGCCCATAATTCCTGTTATCGCCGTTATAATAACAATCTGAAATATAAACCGGTAAATTACGGTTACATTATTAGTGTTCCGTTGTTGAAATAAGGTGAGTAGTGTAGTAGTAGTGTAGTAAAGTGGTAGTACAAGGCTGTGATTGATCGTAAATATACTCGCTTTTGTATCGATATGAGACTCAAGACAAACAACAGCCGCACGGGTCGATCTTGAAGGTTACACGCTCCGTGCCTCGGAAGGCACGCTAAGCCCGGCTGTCAATTGTAGAATTTTGGCAGTCGTTACGGATTGTCAGAAGCCAGTAAATCTGACTTCAGTCTAGCCAAGAAATACCGTGTTACCCAGTTTATGGGTTGTGGAGGTCTGGTAGGCAGCCGCTTCACGTAAAATACAGGTATTCAGCTGGATCCAGTTTGACTGGGAGCCGACCCCAAAGATGGGAAAAGGCTAGGCAGTTATGTGAGACTCGAGACAAATTCCCATTCTATCAGCGACTGCGGCTAAAGAAATTCTAAAATACCTATAAGGAATTGATCGCGTGACATTTCGTTAGTTTTTTTAAGCCATACACTTGTCCTGTAGCGGAATCAATATCGCCACAAGAAAAACCACCGTAGCACAATTTACAAGGGAACAAAACGAGCCGCAACGCCATCTATCCCGCCAGCAGCGAATTACTAACAAAAACCTCATCAGTCCGAATGTCAACCACCGGGAAGTTGCCCTCCGGACGCAAAACCACCCTCGTAGGATCCTCCCTTTTCAATGGAGGCTTGCGGGACTTTATTCACTTTTCCGCACGTCTCTATAGTCCTACTTTATATCCTGTATTTAGAGGCTAAGCTACTAAATTCCGTTTCACATCGAACGCTAATATAATCCATTGGTTTGCTCTCGAAAGCAACGGAAATGATCTATTGCGTCCGATTCAGAGGGCTCGCAATTCCATAGCTACACAATAAATAAGATACAATGGTATGACGACCGATGTACCTATATGTAGATGTTGGTAAAGTTAAATAATTCAAAATAAATTATAGAACACTAATCTATACTACTGGATCTTCAGAGGAGTGGTATGACAAAAAAAGGGAGATAATGGCAGCCAGGACAGAATGGAAAATGGTTGCGTGCTCCTGCACCGTCCCCCGAAGTAATATGGGGTAAGAGCACACTACTTAATTTTTCTTTTTTTGGATGGAAATTATCCAAAGACCCCACTCTGGGTGGAGTGGCAAGGAGAGTCAGACTCTTACTGAATAAAACCCACTCGTGTTCCTTAAAATGCCGTTTGCGTTCCAGAGCTGCTAAAGCGCAGAAGATGATAACCTCTAAAAATAATTTAATCACACGTTTTACCAACGTAATAATAGGTAGGTATATCACTACATATTATAGAACAAAGTTCTCCACCGCGTCTGTCTGTTCCCATTCGCATAAACAGTAGTTTATGAGTTCCAATAGGCTAGATTCCATCATCCACAAATTGCAAAACTATTTAGTCCGTCAGTTAGAGTATTGAAAAATAATGGACACTTATTTTTTGTTTTTGTGAATCAATGAACATTGACAAAGTTAAAACGCATCAAAACTCGCGAGTGGGGGCTCGTGACGTCACGACTCAGTAAAAATTATGCGAAGGTGTGACGTATTGAGAATTTTAAAAGAGTCGTAACTTCGTCAATTTTGGTTCCCGTTTCAAAAGAAAATCACGGGTCAAATATTTTATTAGATTTTTTTTGTCATCTACCCTATTCTCGATCTCGAGGGAGGTTTTAGCATATTATTTGTCAAGCAGGCGAAGCTGCGGGCATCAGCTAGTTTATTATGAGTTACATGCAATTAAAAGTAGCGTGAAGGAAATATAGGTGACAGCATAGAAGTGTCAATGTCAAGTATTTAAAAGTTTTGAATTGGCACCACTAGGTGACACAGTCGTATATTGCCGTGCCTGTTTACTGTCTTAACTCACACTATACTAAAACCTTCCTCGAGAACCACCCTATCCATTGGTACAAACAGTATGAAAATCAGTGCAGTCGTTTTTGAGTTTATCGTAAACAGACAGACAGACGCGGCGGAGGACTTTGTTTTATAATATGTAGCGCCAAAAAAACGTGTGTCTGAAACGTTCCTTCGTAAAAATCCTCGTTCACCGAACGTGGGTCGTTCTTTATTCGTTCCTGGAGGTCTACTCTAATTCAACGAAAAACGAAGTTTCGATTGAATTTTCGCATGTTTCCTACCACGGTTCTATTCGTTCCGAAGTTCAATACGAACGAAGATTATTTGACATTTAGTTTCTCTAAACCTACTCTAATTCATTTACGTTACGAACGAACATTTGAGTTTGACAGATGATTGTTCGGAATTTTAACCTCAAATTGACGAAACCAAAAGTGTTACCTTTTGATTTTCGTTAGTTATTCGTTTGTGTGGATTTTGTTATAAATGTATTTGAAATGGCTACAAAAATGCTTTTAATCGAGGCTGCTCTACCTGAAGAATGTTTAGAGCGTCGAAAGAACCGGCTTTGCATGTCGCCATCAACTTAATATTAGTAAATATTAGTGACTTAGAGTTTGTAGGAAATTACCGGCAATTATACCATCATAGAACGAACATGTGGTTTATTAAAAGGTTGATGGGACGTCTTTTTGCAATCGGGTACTGCATTACTGTCCAAAACAGCATGGGAAGTGTTAATAGCCTGCTGTGATTTACCTAAATTATGTATAAGGGGTGGTATTGATGTTTCCGAGTTGAAATCTATGATGAACTCCCAAGCTGAAAGAAGCAGGCAGGTTCCCACTCAATCTGCTGCTTCTTGAGCTCGAGCTTTACAGGCAGGCCAAAGGGCAAGAGCTGTATTAGTGCAACTCTTAGAAGTAAATAGATAGGATGAAGGTAGAACCTTATCTATCTATTCCTTTCTAAAAGTAGTGATATATCTATCTTTAGTAGGTAACATATGTAAGACTTCAATTAAAAGAATAAAATTTACTTTTAATAATGTTTTAATCAAATAGACAACAAATAATGTAAAGTAACAAACAGCCCGTGATGCCTGCGAGCTCGGTGTTGCTGACTGTTTCTCTTTCTACACACTCCTCTTTATAGTGATATAACCCTGCTTCTGATATCACAGACAGCAGCTGAATGTCTCCCTCTGGTAGGTGTGGGTTGTGAGGCTGCAAAAAAACATTCCAATTGAAACGGGTAATTACAAATTAACAAAAAATGCCTAACACTATGTTTAAAGTAAATATAGAAATAACAGTAAAGATTACTGTTTGTTGTTCCTTTTAAATAAAATAAAATTATGACATGAGTGAAAATAGCTTTTTTTTTCTGGTACCTATTACATTTTATCACACAAGATAGATACAATTTACTAGCTTCCCTCATTTCTCTGCAGTTAACAATTGCAAATTATTCTTTTTCTGTAATATACCTAAATTAATGGATCATCTCCAGTTGCTCAAGCTGACTTTCGAGAACCAGCAGCTTGGCTATTTGTTTTCTATCAACCCATACCTGCAAAATATAAAAACGTGAGATTTTCATGTCACTATATTATTATGTCATAAATTAATAAAACATTAGGTACCTTTTGCTACTGCTGAATTGTTTTTGTTCAACCGCTCATAGAATCCCACAGCCCTATTGCTCTTCCGTTGTCGAGTGATTCGGGAGTAGCCGGACCCGTATGCGGAGCCATTGAACACTGAAAAGATGTTCACCTCAGTAAATCGATGAAAAGCGATAGTATTCATAACGAAAAAATAAATAATTATGTTATGTAAGTTACTTACGTACAAAGTTTATCAATCCAAAACAAAAATTCCTGGAGACCTAAAATGCAGACTGCAACAAAGTACGGCTTGAAACTTTCTGACGGAATGTGTATCGCTATTGCGAAGTATGTAAAAAAGCACTTGAAAACATGATTTATTATCACAATACAAACTTCACAATTTAATATTTTAAAGGAATTCAAACAAAAAATCTTATAAGTAAGTTGACAAGTTATGATTAAATTGCGTATGAATATACAGATAATTTTGGTAGTCATAAGTTACCACCCATCGTGGGCATGAAATAGTAGTTTTCAATTTAGTTGGTTAACAATAACCGTGAAAGGGTGTTTTATAGTGTATCGGTGAATTTCGTAGGAAATTTTAAAAAAATCTGTATATTTATCTTTTCTGCATGAATATTACAAGAAATATTAATTAAACCACATGTTCACTGTAAAATTTAAAAATAAAGCAAAATAGTTTGTAGATTTTAAGTTAAAGTAAAAACCGTAACTAACTTTAGATGACATCATAAAAGACCCACACAATATTGTTCATTCCAATCGTTCACGAAAAGTGTTTATGGATCCGAACTTCGTCTGCGAGTCCGAAAACAAAATAGAGTAGCGACAGTTACGAAACTTCGTTTAAATTTCGTTCGTTTGCGAAGTTTCGTTTCAGAGAAAGAGAGTAGACCTCCTGGTTCGCCATGGCCCTGAAATGTGAAAACGCTTTGCCTGGATCGAACGTACTTGACCTAGTCTGAAAACGCACTGACAGGTGGCTTGCTCAGTAGGTACCTAGTGTTAAGCGAGTCACATGATGAATGGGCGCATGTCATTGCATTTTTAGGGTTCCGCAGCCAAATGGCAAAAACGGAACCCTTATAGATTCGTCATGTCTGTGTGTCTGTCTGTCTGTTTGTCCGTCCGTATGTCACAGCCACTTTTCTCCGGCATTATTAGAACTATGCTGTTGAAACATGGTTAGTAGATGTTTTCTGTGAACCGAGATTTTCACACAAAAATAGAAAAAAGAGAACAATAAATTAACATTTTTTTTTTCATCAAATTCATACGTGTGGGATATCTATGGATATCCCACTCGTCGGATATGATCTTCACAAATGATATTGAGGTTTTTATTATCCTTTTTTTCTAAAGTGCACAGTTTGCGAGAGGGACACTTCCAAACTGGTAAAATGTGTCCCCCCCCCTGTAACTTCTGAAATAAGAGAATGATAAAACTAAAAAAAATATATGATGTAATTACCATGTAAACTACCAGCGAAAATTAGTTTGCACGAGATCTAGTTAGAAGTTTTTGTTTTTAAACGTCATAAATCGTAAATCGCAACTTTTGCTTATAATAAATAATACCTACAGGTTTGTATGGAACCCTCGGTGCGCGAGTCCGACTCGCACTTGGCCGGTTTTGTTTTAAATTATGTATTTACTAACATGCTTGGTGCATTGTCTTTCAGTCAATCTTTGGGCTTAAAATTCATACAACTCAAGGATAAAATAGTATAAAAATGGGAGAGTCCAATCTTATTCTGAGGGAGCTTTTAAAGATGATTTCCCGGAATTCCTACGGAAACGGTAAAAACGGGAAATGCGCGTAAGAAGTCGCAGGCAAAAACTAGTTATCATTAAAATTGATAATTATACCAACTAATTCCGATTTAAACATTTCTGATTCTCAACCCTTTAAAAACCACAATTTCACGCCACACGTTCTCGTATTCCAACAATTAATTGCACATCGCACACAATTAATCGCACAGTCGCACACAATTAATCGCACGCTCGCACTAGACCCCTAGACAAACGGTTTTTCCGTAAACGAAGCTATTTTCCCGAGCCGTGTCGGCTGCGTTCCGTTGAAAACTGTCATTAGCTTGTAATAAATGTTTCTGCTCTAGTTTTCATATAATATTGTTTTGCCACTGTTTTATTAATAGATGGTTTTATGTTAGTTTTGAGGGTTTTTAGGGTTGTTGTTATATGAGCTGGGTTTTTCTCTTGGTTTGCGTTTGATCACAATTTCACCTGATTGAAAGCGATGATGTAGTAAATGATGGAGCTCGCTTGTCTAAAGGTACCTGACTTATTCACTCTTGACTTTAAAGACGTAGTAGGTATAAAAAAATATAAAAAGACTGGACGTCCATGCCGTCAGACCAGTTTTTCCTCGACCAGACCAATCCTGCCAGTCCAGACCAGTACAGTACAGACTAGTCCAGTCCAGACTAGTCCAGACCAATCCAGTCCAGACTAGTCCAGAACAGTCTAGACTAGCAAGTACAGTCCAAGTCCAGGCCAGTAATGGAGGTGCATAGTCGCAGCCGGTGGTTTATTTGTGGGAAAAGTAAGACTATATTCTAAGTAATCCCTTACTTTCACAGTGGTACTTCTCCAATAGAGCGAGTAATATTTACAATCAAGTGAAGTGACATTTAGATAGTAAGGAAACTGCGGTATCGCTGAGTGCCATACTAAAGGATATTTTTAATTCCTAAAAAATACACGGTTTCCCCGAGATCATGGGAATGAATCCGCGTATCAAATTTAGCTTCAAATAGTGTTAATAATTAATTTCAGCGAATTTTAAAAATAATTATTTTTCTACAACAACATTCGATATTTTGTCGCCACTAGTACAGAGTATTCAACAAAATAAAATACGACAGTTGGATAAGCTTCTGGATAGTAGGATATTATTCCGTAATACAACAATTTCACTGCGGTAAACGTGTTTCAGAGACAGAGCCCCACAAACGTAGCTGTGTCATTGCCTGACTGCCCTATTCAATACATGGTGTTTCAGAAGTGAGTCGTCATATTTGACGATTGGGACTCAAGAGCAAAATAAACAAGTTATAATAATTAAAGCTGCTATTTATTTAGTTCAATGACATATTTGATGCCAGACTGCTTGAAAGGTGTTTTTCTTTAAACTTCGTAGTCGTCTTAATTTCAATTTTTCTTCACTGGACCTCTATAAAATGACATACACAAAATAAAAATAAAACTAATAACAGTAAACTTACTTTTCTACCGACTCCCAAAATAAAAAAAATCACTGCAAAGTAAAAAATAACTTTAATTTCGAAAGTAGGTGTTTTTTTTAGTTTCTTCGTATTTTGACAACGACGTTCGAAATTAAAGTAATTTTTTTACTTGGTAGTGTTTTCTTCTTCACTTTATAGTGATACCAACACCAAAATACACAATTTCGTTTACATGGATGACATAAAACCGTCATCCAACAAATTCCAGCTATTTTAAGCCAAATTTCCTAACCAATTTTGATAAAATTACTATGGGACTGAAAAGTATATCCTTTCAGAAAATCATTTTTTTTTTCAAATCGGTTCATAAATCACGGAGTTAAGAGGTAAAAAACATAAAAAAAACCGGCCAAGTGCGAGTCAGACTCGCGCACCGAGGGTTCCGTACAGACCTGTAGGTATTATACATATTATAAGCAAAAGTTGCGATTTACGATTTATGACGTATTAAATAAAATCTACTTACTAGATCTCGTTCAAACCAATTTTTGCTGGTAGTTTCAATGGTAATATACATCATATATATTTTTTTTAGTTTTATCATTCTCTTATTTTAGAATTTAAGGGGGGGAGACACACATTTTACCACTTTGGAAGTGTCTCTCGCGCAAACTATTCAGTTTAGAAAAAAATGAAAATAGAAACTTCAATATCATTTTCGAAGACCTATCCATAGATACCCCACACGTATGAATTGGATGAATTTTTTTTTTTTGATTTTCATTTCTAAGTATGAGGACCCCCAAAATTTATTGTTTTTTTTTCTATTTTTGTGTGAAAATCTTAATGCGGTTTACAGAATACATCTACTTACTAAGTTTCAACAGCATAGTTCTTATAGTTAAATCGGAGATAAGTGGCTGTGGTACATGGACGGACAGACAGACAGCAGACATGACGAATGAATAAGGGTTCCGTTTTTGCCATTTGGCTACGGAACCCTAAAAACATACAACCAAATTGAGAACCTCCTCCTTTTTTGAAGTCAGTTAAAAATGGAACGTACTGATTGCAATAGTCTAACGCACACGTCCTACAAAAAATCGCTAGTTTTTACCCAGCTAAGAAAAATCGACGGAAAATAGGCCCGGCAGCCTAAATATGACTCCCACTTCTGAAACACCCCGTATATGAAGCTACTCCTATGATTTATGTTTGTTACAATTTGGAGTTTAAGCCGAGCTTAGTAAAGTGGGGTTTTGTGGGGCTAATGTTTGACTCTGTAGGATGGAACTCGTTGATTAAGTGCTTTTCTATTCATGCAATGACTGTGTTATTTAATTTAGTCAGTTCCACGTATTGAAACAAAACGATTAGTTCTTTTCCATCCAATAGGCTGCAAGCCATGATGCACTAACATAGCAAAGATCTTTCCGATATTTCTCCAGATAATTTTATCTCCTGCCTGTCCCAGCGTTTCTTAGGCCTGCTTCGGTTATGCCATCTGCAAACTCGCACCGCATGACGATCCTGGCCCATCCACCCTCGTGTATCGCACCAAAACGCGTGTAAACATGACCCGCTTACCCTCATCTACGACCTATTCTCAGACCTACCAAATATATTATACACAAAAAAAAAAAAAAAAAACATAAAATTGGTCTACCCCTTTCGGATGCGTTCGACGACAAACACCGTATCTAACACGATATTTTATTTATATTAGACTGGCAAACCTGACTCCATCGCCAATACTGTTCAATAATTATTAAGTTACGAGAATATTAATGCAGCAAAAGATAGAATGCAAAAAGTATACATTTGCTTTACCAACTGAGGATTAATTTCCAGCCAGTAATTTCTCCGCAAAACCTCATCGCATAAACCAGAATGGTGAATAATGTCTGTTCCTCCTTTGAGAGCGAGTAGGAAGGTATTAATCACAACGTTTTCTCACTGTATGTTGATGCTTTCACCCTGTTATTACATTAAAGTTTTGTAGCTCTTGAAGGTGGTTTCTCGAAAGAAAATTTCTGCAAAATTAAGCGCGAGCGTTAGCTGCTGTATTTGTTGAATGATTTTTCTACAGCCAATCCTGTCACTTGACTTGCTTTTAATTTGTAAAGCAACGATAGTACTTCTATTATTTACTAGCTGAACCAGGCAACTTCATATGCGTGCAATTTTTCATACTCACTCATTGATCATAGCGTAATCTTTTTTTCAGATAATAATAATCCATTTTTTTTAATTCGCACGTGTATAAAAACTAGGAACACCAAAATAATGATTTAAAGCCTTCCTCTATAAATGGGCTATCCACCACTAAAATAATGTTTCAATTTGAATCAGTAATTCTCGAGATTAGCGGGTTCAACATTAAACAAAAGAAACAAACTTTTCAGCTTTCTGTACATAAGTATAGATTAAAAAATGAGGTTTGTTTCTTACAACATCCTAATTATACAATGTTTAAATGATGACCTACTGTTTAAACACCTACTCAGTTTTCAATATTTTTCTTACTGTTTTTCTCATTCTTAAATCTTACACTGCCTTTATCCCTTCAGGAAGTAGCAAAACATACTTTTAGGGTCATTTTAACTTGAATAATACGCTAAATGATGTTGAATTTTCGGGGCTTAAAAGTTAATTTCAGTTCGAGCCAGTTCGAACCCAAAACCAGATTAAAACATTTTCTAACAATCCAGAAGTTCTCTTAAACAATCCTTTGCAATCGAATTGAAACAAAAGACGAAATAAAATTAAAAAAGTAATAATCTGCGCTCAGCGAGCGACTGAGCAGTGATTATGTGGCCTGCCAGTAATTACGAACGTGGCAGCTGAATCAAGCACTGGAATAGCAGTGGCATGTGTCATGTAAGCTTATATCTGCTGAGGTTTCAATTGGAATTAAATGAAGGGCAGAGCAGCGGAAAATTAATTTGTATTGTTATTACTTGCGGTTCTGTAACTCCCATGTGTTTTAAGGAGAAGGTTTTTCTCTTATTTTAATTTTTGGGTAAGAAGTACCGTACCGTGTTACCCAGTTACTGGGTTGTGGAGGTCTGGTAGGCAGCCGCTCCACGTAAAACACTGGTATTCAGCTGAATACGGTTTGACTGGTAGATAGTTGGGAAAAAGCTAGGCAGATGATGACTTGGGTAAAAGTTTAAGGTAAGTATGAGCCGGGCAGAATGTAAGGAAGAATGGGAGGCCTTTGCCCTGCAGTGGGACGGAATAGGCTAAAAATAAAAGTAAATAGTGACATTTTCTCTTTTCACTGCCAGAGCCCAAAGATGCATAAACCACTTACTCCAGTAATTATTTAAATATATCTTATTCATTTATCTTTCATATTTCTACGTATTTCATTGAAGTTAGCCGTTGAACCTGACTATTTCTTTTAATAGAGTGTGGATGTTGAGCTGAGTCACAAACTAAGCTCCATCTCCTATCCTGTTTGCTTGCTCCAATACATGCCACCAAAATGACAAAATGCGCTGCCATCGAGCCGTGGAAGTGGCAATGTTCTAGGCAACACAAATCCAGTCTACTCCTTGAACTGTAGAACTTTTGGGGGCCGAGTCTCCCGCGTCCGTAGGAGAATACCCTTCAGCGAATCCCTACACGTGATCCCCGGGTGGTGCTTAACAAGTGTCACTAACCGCCTCCGTGGTCTAGTGGTTATACCCCCTGATTCAGACCCAGAGGTCCCGGGTTCGATTCCCAGCGGAGGCAAATTTTTTGCTCGGTTTGGTTGGTTTTAGGACTTGTTCTAAGTCCGCCTGGTAAGCTTCCACCATCATGTCTAAGTCTGTCGCCATAACAACTATGTTAATAGCATTATTGTGTTCCGGCAGTTAGAGGTATGATAGCCAGTTCGTCTGTGTAAGAGGATTCCGGGTGAAACTCGCTTCCATCTTCGGCCTAATCATCACTTTTCATCAGGTGAGATTTGTGCCAAGAGTTTCCCCGTTTGGTATAAAAAAAATAGAAAACTACTCCAAATTTAAGAGTAAATATGGAATACCAACTACCAATACCGTATGTTACAAATTATGCAATTTGTAACAGTTAATGTTCTCGTAGCAAAACCTGCAAGAAAACCATCTTAGTCATCAAGCTAATCCTCCCACAAGATTTAAACTGAGACATAAACCAAAAACTCTACGAGCTAAATCACAGTCTCCAAGTTCTTGGCACCAGGCCTACGTAATCACATTTCAGATAATTATGTTCCGTATTCATGAATATTCATGAAGTTGCTTTAGCGCCCCTTTGAGTCTAAGCCGTAATGCTAAACAGCGATTTACACTGGATGTATGATGCCACTTAATTGCGACGAAGTGGTTTCGAGACGATGTGGGACGGGGACTGAGAGCTATAGCGATCGTAGAAGGTTGCAGGAGAAATTACCGTAGGTGACGCCTAACGTACCTAAACCAATGGAAAGCAATGGGTTTTCCTCTACATTTGTAGTAGTACTGCTTGGGTATTAACTAGCTTCTCCTTAAAAGCACGCGAATTTAAATTTGTTTTCTTGGAATATTTTTTTGACTATAATATTGTTTTTTTTTTTTTCAAATCTAATCATTTATTAATTCACAAAAAATTAACAATATTAAAGGCTTTTTTAAACATTTGTACATAACTTAAAATACCCGGACTTCTAAACTAGGTGTATGTTCCAGTGACTTTGAAGTCCAAATTGATCAGCATGTCGTACATTTCACATAATGTGTTTTATTGCCGCAATTTGCAATTAAAATAACTGGATACCTGAAGACGGGTCAACTCCTACTACAGGATCAACCCTAAAATCACAAAATATATTAGCCAAATATCCTAAATGTATTTGTTTCTCTTTTTATTTGAGATGGGTTTGTTCTTGACTCTGGTCGAGATCAGAGATGACTGAGACAAAGTCTGCGATGGAGCGAGCTTACCCAGAAGTAGCCCATTCACTCTAACTTTGAAAAGATTAGAGTTTTAAAGAGTTTAGTAAACATAATATTTAGAGATGTAATCTAATAATTATTTTTATAGCCGATTTCTAACTGTGAGCTTGTCCTCACACAGAGGAAGCACGAGCGTTAACCACCACACTTGCTCAAAACGGGCTAGTGATGTAACATCAGCAACATTTTTCCATTGGTTTCAGTTTTTCCCCTTAGAAAAAGTATCCATAGCTTCCATAGCTACCTTTTTTTTGTGGGGAAATCCTCACTCATACTCCGTCTGGATACGGAGTATTATGTCAGACTTCTACCGACTAAAACTCCACAGTTCCTACCGTTACCATGACTCAGGGCCCGGGATACAATAAAATTCTCGGGCACCCTCGACTGGTATCAGCCCGCGATTGCTAGCGAGCTCCACCAGCTTGGCCGCTACTACGACCGCACATGCTCCTATAAAGGCGCGCATGGAACAGCACACCACGTCCTTTAGGCCTGGCTGGTCAGGCGACTACCCGGCCCTAAGTTAGCCACCCGCAGGCCCCTCTTTATGGTGGCCTTCCTTAGCTACTTACTACTGGCTAAGGATCTTCACAAAGAAGATTGGTTACATATTAATAAGTCGCATGCGAGCTCACAAACAATAACTACTGTTGAGTTGAAGCAATCGCCTTGGTCGAAATCAGTCATCATGACTACTTGATAAGTTGTTTACACCCATAACCTTAGAATAGTTCTTTTCGGGATTGCTAGCATGTACCTTTTTATTTGTGAGTTTCCGATATTTCGGTACCGTTGCAAGCGCCATGATCACGGAGTAACTGAAGATTTCTTTCGTAGTCTTTTATTAGGACCATCTCCGGTACCACTGTCCACAAACTCACTTCCACATCCCAGCCGCAAGATATTCAGTTACTCCGTGATCATGGCGCTTGCAATAGTGCCGAAATATCGGAACTCGCAAATAAAAAGGTACATGGTAGCAATCCCGATATGAACTATTATAATGTTAGTGACCATGAAAGTTTTAAACAATATACCCCATAACCTTGATACCATAATGAGAACCCCCTTAAAACAAAACACAATAAATCCTAAAACATACAATTTCCGAATTAATAACTCAAGCTGATCACCCATTCAATTCCGTCCAATCATTTACATTTCTAAAGGCAGTTTCCACAATGATTCTTGTGCAAATATTTAGGATTGATTTACTCAGCTTCCGGAGAATAATGAAAGATTAAAACTGTATCTTACTGTGCGCGAGAACCCATAATTGGGTCACCGGGTGACTTTGTATTCGATTAAGTAAAGATTGGCTTGAATATTTAATCGGTTCTTGAAGGCCTAGTACGTACACTAGTTGGCGAGGTTAGAGGTAGGGTTAAGGCTGGTGTAATACCTACTAAAAAGAAGAAAAGGTTCCTTTTTATTACTTTTTTTTGTGAATCTTGAGTGAAGTAAACTTAACCTGTTCGCACCCGCCGCAAATAGCCGTATTTTGAACTGTTTCAACCGTTAATACCCTATGGCACACCCACTAAAACAGAAATTAAAATATTATACCAACATTACAAAGAATAAAAAATCACAACAAAAAAGTTTCTACGTAACGGTGACGTCGCGTAGGGTATTAACGAATGAAACAGTTCATGGCACGCGGGCGTGCCCACGGGTGCTTTCCTAGTGGTACTTAAAACACTTACAAAAAAATAAAAAAGTAAAAATAAACGTAAATATTAAAAAGATATATGTAGTAACATATATATTTTTAATATTTATGTTTATTTATACTTTTTTTATTGTTTTTTAAGTTTATTTGATACTTTAAATAGTAAAAATAAATACACATTTGAAAGTTCTTGTTTATGGAAAAGACGCAAGATACTTTAAGAGAGACTGAGGAGGTGTATTTTTTATGCATAAAGTGGAAAACT
Organism: Ceramica pisi; assembly: GCA_963859965.1. NCBI lineage: Eukaryota > Metazoa > Arthropoda > Insecta > Lepidoptera > Noctuidae > Ceramica > Ceramica pisi. Next base: position 7,284,337 of record OY982530.1, read on the forward strand.
AAAAACGTTTATACAAAAAAATTATAGCCGGCTTCCAAAACAAAACACTATTTTTTTTTATTTTTTATTATTAATTTAATTTTCACTTTTGCAAAAACACGTTTAAAGTAAAAAGTAGTTAGCCAAACTGAATTAAATTTTATGAAATGTCTAGTATGCCGCATCGAACTAAAAAAGAATCACACAAATCGGATCAGCTAGTCTATTCTGTAAATAACCATTTCGATATTCACTTCACCTGAGTGACTAAGCTTACAAAGTGAACTTTATTTCACACATCATAAGGTCTTATATTTATACGAATTTGAAACTCACCTCGGATTCCGCTGTCGAGACACGAAAATGTTGTTACAGAATAGCACTGCTGAAACCTCGGAGTAAACGGTGTACATACATTACATAAAAAAAAAATTCGGTGGGTCCGAATTGAAAACCTCCTTTTTTTGGAAGTCGGTTAAAATGCAACACTGCATTTTTTTGAACATTTACTGTTTGCCATTTCTGTATTATAATGCTTTGACTTGTCAGTCAAACTATAAAACTAAACTATACTATTGATGAACAAAAATTACACTAAAAATTTATATGACATGGGATATAAAAGTTACTCCTTTCTGTCGTCAGCGCCCGCATGTTAAAAGTAGTAAAATACTAAGACAATACAACTTTGGCCCAATAGGGTCTTGCAGGTTCGATTGTCAAAAGCCATCCAATATTTAAAAAATCTATGGTATAAAAATTAATCGATGAATGTGTTGCTATGTGCAAATCTCGAGAACAGCTGAACCGATTTCGCTAATTCTTTTTTTGTTGTGTTTGTTATTATCAGGAGAAGGTTTTTATGTTAAAAAAAAAATAAGAAAGTAGCCAGAACACGGGAGCGAGGCCGCGGGGGACAGCTAGTGAGGTATAAAACCTTATTTTAAGTATTACTTTTACTTAAATCACATTACGAATTCATAACCTTTGGGGCTGAACAGCTACATCTAAGTCTAAAAGATGTTATTTTGAAGAGCAAAAGCGCAAACTCATGAAAACAGTATAAACTAATAAATCATGTGAGTTTGTAATATATTGCTAAAACAATATAGCTGTTGTATTGCAATATGTTACCCGTACTCGTGGTCTAAGTGAAGACCGCTTTTCAATATTGTGTACGAGCAGCGTCAGCAAAAATATGGTGCCTGACAAATTCAATTTTGATACAATGTGATTGGTACTTTTGGCAGTTTATTGAACAAAAGTGTGTGTAAAGTGTATACTTTTAGGGCGAATTGTTACTTTTTAGGTGGCCAAAGTGCCAATTCTACTAATTTTCACATTCGCATGATCGCATCTCATTCGCAAACAGTCAAAAATGTAATTAAAATAAGGCTTTTTGACAGTTTGCGATTAACTTGCGAATGCGAAAGTTGTTTAAAAATTTGTAGAATTGCTCACTGGTGTGCAGTTGATATTGTGTGTGGGTATTAGTACCTTCATGGATAGAAAGAGAATAATTCTATTATACTTTATCTATTTCATAAAGCCCGCCCGTCCGTTTTTTAAGTCCGCCTCTGTACTCTTTTTGTGCTGAAATTGTTAAATAAATAAATCACCATAGCTGCCAATTGCCGTTCACTGATATTGAAGGCACCTTTATGGTTTTTGAGACATAGCCCACTGACAGACAGGCAGATGGACGGGTGGCTAACGGAGCCTTAGTAATGGCAGGGAACCCTAAAAAGGAAGCGTATCTTAATATGATGGTGGGCGAAGTAAAGCCATTGAAAAAAAAAACAAGAAGACTGAGCTAAAATTTGCATTTGTAATCTAATTTCACGTTTACGTAAACACATCTTCAGTAGATTTTAGAGCTGGTGAAAGTGAGGTTATTCGAAGTCACTTTCCACCATAATCATCATCTGCTTACCGAGATACGGAGAAAACTCGGTATGTTAATATAGTCACCCATCCACAGGCCAACCTCGGCAAGCGTTGCTTAACCTTGAAGATCGACCAGTGCGGCTGTTATTATTTAGCCACGAGCGCTACCATAATAATAATGGTTAATTTACATAACGTATGTACCTACCTACATAAACATACTGTGCCCTGTGTGTTGATTTGAATTCAGCATTTATAAATTGAGTGGTAATAAAATGGTGATAAGTGATTTATTGAATTTGATTTGAATTCACTAACGGTACAAATTTTCAGGTATGATTTTAGTCAGTTTGTTTCTAGTCGCTTTAATTCCTAGTTTCAAAATTTCAGTTAAACAATGCAAGTGAGCGTTTTTTTGAAGCATTTTAAGTAGCATGCTTTGATAAATGAAAAGATTTAGTAAGTATTGTGTATAGTGTATTTATTTTAAGAGTTACATTATAACGTGAAAATTTGTACAGAGAAGGGATGGACGATGACTACAGCAAACAGCAACGCAGCAGACAGTTGTGTTGCTGGGGAGTTTGTTGGCCACTTCTTCTTCCCAGCTAAAACACTAGGAAGTGGTGACGGGCGGGCGTTTTTGGGGGACTGTCTACTTATAAACATTGAAGTTCAAAAAGTGCTGGCACTCAGCATAATTTGAATAAATGACTTTTGATTTTTAATTTTTGATTTAAGCACATTAGTGGTTTAGGCATAATTATTTTCTTCTCAACACGTTTAGGCACGTAAAAATATTTGCAATGAAACTAATACAGGAGAATAGAGCTCCTATCCCTTATAATTCTACTTTCTTCTTTTACCATAAAAGCGAAAGTTTAAGAGGATTGATGGATGGTTTGTTTATTACTCTTTCACGTCAGAATGCCAGAAAGGATCTTCTTGGGCACAGGGGTAGATTATAGTCTGGAATAACACAGGCTTTTTAATAGGGAGAATGTTCCCTGGGAATCATGCGGGCAAAACCACTTGCAGAAGCTAGTAAATATTAATTTCCATGCCCAAACGAAAACATTAAGACAATATTTGTCTGTAATTCGTAAAAACAGCAAAATGTTCACCAACACAAATGTTTCCCTTTGAAATTAACAGAAATTACAGAGCAGGCCATGTTTACCCCTCAAGAAATTAACGCATGAGCGATACATACATTAATTCATTAGGCCTCTAATGTACGGGTGTGGGGGTAAATAGAGTAAAAGCTACCCCTTTTACCCCTTCCGACAGAGGGAAAGAAATATTTAGACAATTATCTCTGATTTGTCTCAATTATTTTGTTATTGGAGTACAAATACAAATACAAAATCCTTTATTTCAAATAGACCAGTTACAGGCACTTTTGAATAGTCAAGTTCTGTCAGTCAAATAAATGAAGCTAATCCTGCCGCGCTAGCGACAAGAGCAGTGGGTAACATGAGGAAATGATTTGATAAAGTTTATTGATTGAGCCACCTTCTTTAAATCATCGGTCCATCGTGCCGCAGGGCATCCCACACTACGTACCCCTATAACATAAACTATTAAGTTTCGTTCCCATAGAATTATGGGTACAAAACAACCTTTGGATGAACAAATGCGTAAGTTGCTTTACATAATCTTCTGTAGCTTGTAAATCATCTGCTTAGCCTTTTCCCCAATGAATATCAGTATTTAACGTGGAGCAACTGCCGATGTGATCTCAAAAACCCGTTGAGTGGGTAACACGGTACTTCTTGGCAAGACTAGTGTCACAGCCAGGACCAAAGATTTAGAGTGCTTTCCGAGGCACGGAAGAATCTCAGTAAAATAACCATGCGTGCCGTGTGGCTGGAGTTTAGTCACGAGCTTTCTGTAGCTTGAAAGTATCCCACTAAATTATTAAATGTATAATTATTCGTTGCCAAGACTCACAAGCTCATAAAAAAGTCATTTAAGACAGATATGCAGTCAATATAAAAAAGTTTGCACATTATATTATACTAGCTGAACCGCAACAATGACTACAAATATTATGTAAATAAATAAATAGACAAATAGATCATAATACTTTCGCTGTTAAAAAGTTGTCAGATCTTGAGGCAATCCCCATAACTCTAGAAAGCCTAATCTCTGTGACTGATGGGGCGCGCATATTTTAACCAATTCCATTGGTTATATTTCTCCGCTCCAGTGGACAGTCAGCGTAACTCTTACTTTCGGTAAAAATGTATACTTTGGCCGTTAAATCTATAAAGACCAAAAAGCTTTTTCGATGCCAATCTAAGTACGTAGGGGAATGCTAAAAGGGTGATCATTAAAAAGTTTTTAGGTAGGTTCTTAGTGAAAATAGAATATACAACCCTGGAAGTGACACCCTGTCTTTATAACCTATTACATTCTCTGAAGTTTCTTCAAAGGTCACCAAAGTTTTATTAGGGTCAAGTAGAAGGTATACAGGGAAATAAAAAACAAACGCATCCATTGGCGATAGGACGTTTCTTACTTGTTTGTGTTTTGTGTCGGTTGTGTAAAAAAAAAATATAAGTATTGAAAAAAAAAAAGTTGATTTTCAGATTTTTCAAATCATTGCTATCAAAAATGCCTATAGGGTTTGCAATGATACATCGAACTGCGTTAAAACGCAATTTGTTGAATATGGTAGTTCTTATGTAAAAACTTTCGGCTTTTTTATTTTATTACATTAACTAGCTGATGTTTGCGGCTTCATACGCTTGACAAATTATATACTGAAATTTTCCTCAAAAACTACTCAATCCATTGCTGAAAACAGCAGTAGTTTTAGAGTTTATCGCGAACAGAAAGACGCGGTGGGGGACTTTGTTTTATAATAATTATGTAGTGATATAGATTTCGATTATTACTGTCGTGATACCTTTGCTTCTAAGTAGGTATACATCAATATTTGTGTATTTCATAATTATAAGGTTTATACTAAATTACTAGCTGACTCGCGCAACTTCGTCTGCGTCACATTTTTCATTACTGTTCCGCTCCTATTTGTCATAGCGTGATGATATGTAGCCTATAGCCTTCCTCGATAAATGGGCTATCTAACACTGAAATAATTTTTCAAATCGGACCAGTAGTTCCTGAGATTAGCGCGTTCAACCAAACAAACAAACAAACTCTTCTGATATAGATTATTATCACAACAAGCAATTAAGTTCGGTCACGTGCGAGTCGAACTCAAACGTCAATTTATTGTCAGATGTTTTGTAGTGACTTAATATTACTGTGAAATTTTGCAAGAGGCAAGTTTTCCTACGCCGCCGAACCTTTTGTTTGTGAGTCCAACTTGTACTTGGGTTTTGGTAGAATAAGTCACACACAGTTTATAGCGGTTTCCCACTATCGAAAATCATAATGACTTACGTTAATTGACAAAATAACAAGTTTTCGCAATCATGTATATAAAAATTGCGAGTCTATTCGAAACCTCAGTTGAACCTCATCGGTAGTAACTCAAGTTCAATATCACTGCCTACCTCACGTCATATTGACATTAAGTATGTACTGCAAAAACAAATAGTATACTCGTAGCAGGTATGCGGGGTCAAGTACAGGTCACGTTAATTCTGAGAAAAACTCTGTTTTTATGTTCACCATGCTATAATGATAGATTGTGATTTAATATTCCTTTTATGTGTGTATTATTGAATGATATGAGTGTTTCTGGTAGATTATAATGATATTTATTTGAAAAATGTGTTTGATGTAAATAATTGAGTTATTGCTTTGGGAATGTAGGTGATTTGTTTAAAGAGCTAGGTAATAATTGTGAACAAATTGCTTTAACTTAGAGCTTTTGCGAATAAAAAACTCTTTTTGAGACTTTTACTTATTTTAATTTAAAAAAATGGACTCTTAAGTGTTTTTATATTTAATGTTATTCCGGTGGTAAAAAAAAAACAATGTGATAAAACAAGCATGTCTCACTAGGCCACAAAAAACCAAGATAATTATGTGATCATGATACATCTACCAATCCACTCCCTAACAAGTAAGGGGGAATGGAAGCAGTGGGAAGTTTATAGGCTGAACAGAGATCGTGGGCGCGCTGTGTTCCACGCGAGCCTCAAAGAGTTGTCAGCAAAGCAGATGGGGCTCGCCAGGGCCAGTGCCTGCCGGGGTTTGCGGCCCTGGAACGCAAAGGACATTAGGAGGAACACGGATGAGTTTTAGTAAGTAAAAGTTTGACACTACCTCCTGCTTTACTCAGACCGGGAGGAGTCATTTAATGATTTCCCGTCCTTAGAAAAAAAGGCTGAACAGAGATTGTACTTGCATATGTTTTGATGCACTCCATGTATTCAAAAGCAATGCCAGAACTGTGTGCTAGGTAAATAGTGATTTTGATTTTCCTAAATTTAATAGTAGTAGGTAATTCTTTGCAAACGAGCAAGCGGTTTTTTTTTAAATTAAGGCAATAACACACGGAAGGTTTAAATGTAATAATATACTTTTCCTGTCACAAAAATCATTCAGTAAATAAAAGAAAACAAAACAGAAACGCAAATCATTGCCCGTCCATTTCTCAAAAGAGCACAAAACAAAGTCACGTTAATATGTCACAAATGTCAAACTCTTTGACAAATTGTCGAAGCGATTCCCTTTTACGGCCAACCCGTACCAAATAATGACAATGACAAGTCCCCCTTTCAGGTCCCTAAGGCAAAAATGTCATTTAAATAGTGACATGTTGAAAGCGGATGACATGTGGAAATTGTTGTGACCACATATTATTATTTGAATATCAAATTTTGTTTAGACCGTTTGTTATTTCTAAGTTTGCGTCCTGTTGCTTGAAACAGAGCATGGTTTACCATCTAAATTGAGTGTCACTTGCACGTTTATAAAACTGAGTGACTGTAAATTAAAGTTTAATTCGACATTCGATAAGACTGTAATTACTAATTGAGCGACTGATTGCGGGTGACGAGAAATCAACACAACAGCAACATACAAACATTCATTTAATTTTGTGTTACTTGAAATACAAAATGCTAACCTTTTTTTTATGGGGGGAAATCCTCATGGATGTCCTCTACCCTGGGGCGGGCGGAGGGGTCTGTCAGACTCTTACTGACTTAAACCACCCCTGTGTTCCATCTTTCACCTGCGCCTGGGATCGCGGGAACTGATTAGACTTCCGTAATCCCCGGCTGGTGCAAGCCCGCTCCTGCGGGCCACCTCGAGTCAGCGGGGAGAGTGAGGTGTTTGACTCCCCCCGCAATGTCAGAGAGGGAACCTAACCAGGTCCGCGGAAATTAACTCTAACAAACAAAGTAAAAAAAAACCAAACCTATCTATCTTTATATTGAAGTTGCCCCTCAAGTTACCCTCTGTGTATTTTTTTTTATTTGTGATTGGTTTGCTCTTGACTTTACCTAGTCTATTATTTCTAGTATTTCTAGTCGCTCACTTAGTAATTTAGTCGCACGCCTAGAATTTTAGTATGGGAAATGGATTAATCACAACCCATTTTTTGTAAGCTCGTTCTGAATTTTATTACTAATCAATATTCGTCGTTATTTTAAGTTATTTTTTTGCTTACTCAAAGTCGTACCGCTCAAGTTATCAGTCGCTAAGTTTTTTTTTATTCGATCGTTTTATAATTCCCCATATAATAATAACAACACAAAAACCTATCAATATCATCATCATATCAGCTGAAGGACGTCCACTGCTGGACCAAGGCCTACCCCAAGCGTCGCCACATCGACCGGTCCTGTGCATCTCACATCCATCGGCTACCCACGACCTTCACCAGGTCATCGGTCCGCTTTTTTTTTTTAGGTATGGGAAATCATCCAATGACTCCTCCCGCTCTGGGTGTAGCGGGAGGGAGTGTCAGACTTTTACTGACTAAAACCCATCCATGTTCCTTCATTGCCCTTTGTGTTCCGGAGCCACGGTGTCTCTTGCGAATAATCCCGCGACTCCGGCAGGCGTCGGCCCTTTCGGGCCCCTCTGTGTGCTGACTCTCTTTGAGGCGCGCGTGGAACACTAACGCGCCGTCGACACGGCCTGTCATCTGAAGACGGACGGACGGCGAGCCACCCATAGCTCGCCGTCCACAGGCCCGCGCCTACGGTGGCCGGAGGTCACCGGGTGGTGGCCTCCGGCGTCTACCACGGCGGCCGGGACGAGAGGTTCTCTCCCTCTCCCACTCCGCCACCTCCTTCGCTAGCATAACTGCTTCGCGGAAGGAAGTGACGGTCATCGGTCCGCCTTGTGGGAGGCCTTCCAACGTTGAGTATTCCGGTATACGGTCACCACTCTAGAATTTTTCAGCCCCATCGACCGTCTATTCTGCGAGCAATGTGCCCTGCCTACTGCCACTTTGGTTTGGCGATCTTTCGGGCTATGCCGGTAACCTTGGTCCTCATGCGGATATCATCAGCTGCGACACAAAAACATAATAATTATTTTTCTTGAAAATGTATGTGTCATCGTTTTACTACGTATCCGATCGCAACATGGCTGCCCGAAAATTCTTTTTGAAATACTGCGTGTATCTGACATCGACGCACAAACGATTTCCATGGGTCCAGGGCACGATTCTGGACACCCCAGAGTTGGAACTTTTCGTCGGCATTTTTCTCATGGTTTTCATTTTTTTCAAGAGTACCACAAATAGGTATCAGCTCAGCTGAGCTGAAACCTATTTATGGTTTTATTTAGATTGCTCTTTTTAGTGAAAGTAGTTAATTAATAATGTTTTTTTTATTAAAAATCTCATTGGTAAAAAAACTCTTGAAAAAAATAAAAATATGGGTAAAAAGCCTACGAAAAATTCCAACTCTGGGGTGTCCAGAAGCATGGCCTGGACCCATGGAAATCGTTTGTGCGTCGATGTCAGATACACGCAGTATACTCTACCTGACTAACGGGAAAACTTTCTAATACTACATACATCATCATCTGCCTAGCCTTTTCCCAACTATATTGAAGTCGGCTTCCAGTCAAACCGGATTCAGCTGAATACCAGTATTTTACGTGGAGCGGCTGCCTACCAGACCTCCACAACCCATTAACTGGGTAACACGGTACTCCTTGGCAAGTCTGGTGTCAGATTTTCTGGCTTCTGACTATCCGTAACGACTGCCAAAGATCTTCATATACCAATCAAATCTATTAATACTACATACATATATACTTATATAATCTATAATTATCTTTTTATTAATAGTATTTTTTTATTAATATAATACAGCTGAAGAGTTTATTTTGTTGTTGGTTTGGACGCGCTAATCTCAGGATGAGATATTTTTTGTTGATAAATTATTTTAGTGTTAGATGCCCATTTTCGCTACAACCAATTAGAGCATTCATAAAAAATGTGACGCTGACAGATTTGCGCAGGTCACTTACTCGGTATATAATTTTCTTTCTAGACAAATACGCTTATGTAGACACCTTCATTATTAAATGCAGAGTAAGTAAGAGAGACTTGAACGTCAGCAAGGCATTAGTCAAGTCGTCTTTCGTCGCTCTTGCATATGCAAGACGAAGTTACTTGCACCTTGGACCGTGTCTCAGAGATATTTGTCGTCACACAGCGTAAATAATAAGGTATTCTTTGTCTAGCACAAAGAGTTACACTCGTCAGCTAAGACTAACTTGTCTTTGAATAACACCTGTCTGATGGTGTCAAAGGAATGGTGGATATTTCAATGAAGTTGCATAAAATATGATGAACGACTTTTGGTAGCTAAAATTGTACTTTCATGCATAATTTTTAAAAGTAAACATAAAATAAGCGTCGCTTATAACCTTTTTCTCTTTAATACAGTCTGTGTAGTTGGTGGCATTTATTTTTAGTATCTGTAGTTTGTGGCACCAGACTGCTTGACGAGTGTCTTTTTTGGAACTTTTAAGTAGTTTTTAGCGTTCGGGTTTTTTAGATCCAAGACGATTTAAATGCGTAGAGTCAAAAAATAAATTTTTTTGACTCTATATTTTAGTTTATTTATTAAATTTTGTTATTATTGTATTTTTTTTGTAAGTGTGAAAAATTAACCTAGTATTTTGTACATATGTGTGACCATTAACTGTAACTAATCATATAAAATGTGATTTGTGAGTAAATAGAGAACCCTTTTTCTAACTTTTTTTCGGTGTCAGTTTTCTTTATTTCTCCTAAATCATAGTATCGAGCAATATTAACTTAAGACTAGTATAAAAAACAACAACCTATACATCAGAAACAAACAATCCTACTTAAGAATGTAACAGAAACACAATACATTACAGCGGAACTGTGCAAAGCGATTAATACTCCGTTCGTAAACGGAGGAACGGAGTATTCTGTGCACGCTCACTCCAGTTCCTCTCACTAGACAAAAGGAAATAAATGTTCTCAGTCAGTCTCGCGATTGTGTCGTCCATTATTTCTCGTATTATGAATGATTTGAGAATAATGAATTGTTCTTTAATGTAGATAAGACATCTGTCTTGATGATAGCACTTGTTGTTTAGATTGAAAGGATACTTTTCAGTGTATATTTGTGTTTGGCTGTGAATATAACGACTAGGTGTTGATGTATTTGGACGGCCTTTTATGATGCCTTACGTAAGGATAACCAACAGAACCCTATTAATGAGGTCAGTCCGCTCCGTCCGTCTGTCTGTCTGTGTGTCATGGCTGTATCTCAAGAACTGTAATAGGTTAGTTGATGTGTAGTGTATAGTGTATGGATAGTGTACCTAGGATGCTTGAGATTTTCATATAATATTTCTATTGCTGCTATAACAACAAAAAATAAAATAAAAATAAAGTGGGCTGAATACAAGAAACGTATTTTTTTTACGGCTTATGATACGGAACCCTTTGTGTGAGAGTCCGAATAGCACTTGGCCATTTTTTATTGGTCACCTAAAGTTTGAATGTCATTTGTGAGGCAATAAAACGTCAACGCATAATATTAAAGGTTTTAATACTGTAAAATGTTATCTACTTACTACACGTAAAACTGATCTCGTTGATAGTATCACGTACGGAACGTTTCTTACGTCACAAGTCCGTGACGCCCCGCGGGCGGGCGCTCATTCAACAGTAATCTGACCCGAGCCACAAAAAACGTTATCGCGGCGTTTCTAAAGCTTGTATCCTCACACTTGAAATGGTTTCGAGTTCGTTAATTATGTCGTCATGAAATAAATCACAAACAAAAGTCTTATTAGTACTCGAGAAATATATATATCCTATTGAAATGAGAGAACTTGTTGAATGTAGTTATGTTGCTGTTTATGTTATTTCTGACAAAACTATTGCATCAATTTACACAAATTTTTGGGATCTAGCTTATGAAAAGAAGAGTAATCTAATGACAATGATCTTTTATATGAGTTCTATAGCCGATTATAGCAATATTCAAGCTCAAACTTCATAAAGCGCGGCGCCATTTGTTGTTTTTTATTGCGTAATTCAATGCGCTATTTTGATGACGATTATCAGAGTTATATCAAACAGATTCCAATTGGAAAAGCTTGTAGAATACTACCTATATATTCATCAACGCATTGTTAACTATAAATCGTTACAATATGCTTACTTTAATTGTAAAAATAGCCAAAAACCCAAACAATAACAATTTTGACCTTGACGAACACTCGGAACTACGTAACTTTTGTTGGCTCAATAAAACGAGTTTGTTATGTTATTTCATGCAAAAAACTAGCTACATACTTGTAGAAAATACTGATAAATGATTATTTATCCACTTACCCCAGAATATCGCACTAAAATAAAAACACACAAAATTCACTAAAATCACTTCACCACTTGCGCGCGAAATCACCGTGACATAGAAACTTTTGACACTAGAGTTTTTGAAATGTCATTTTTGAAAGGTGTCATTTTTTGCGTTCAATTTGTAGGAAATTTATCCAAAAACGTAAATATCCAAACTTGTTCATAGAGAAGTAGTCTCTAAGTATTGATAATATGGCCTACAATGGAGTGGGTGAGAGCGACCCCCGGTGGTCGCTTGGGGTTTGACGGAATGGCGCGATGAATTTCGCGCGACCGCCGGTGGTCGCGTATTCATAAGTCATCTCAAATTCAATAAGTATTTATAATAGTTTGAAAAAACGTAAGTATTTAAAAAGCCCCTGACCCAATATAGTATTATTTTGGTTATTATTATTGGCTTGACCAAATTGTACTTTGTAATTTAAATACTCCTAATTAATTTTACAATGGAAAGAAAAATATCGTAAAATCTAATTAGAACGATTTTTACATTTTTTTTTGTTGTTGGGTAAAATTGTAATATTTACCTACCTAGTTATAGTTAATACAACATACCTTCTGCTATGCCCTAACAGGGTCTACAACGGCTTCTTAGCTTTAGGCTTATTTTTTAAATCTTGTGTCTCTTGTAGAACGCAAATAAATAAATATGAAATATTATGATTCCCTTATGCAGCCATGAATATTAGTTTTAACGTTAGTCATTTCGTTTTAACTGATGTCAAAACTGGTGAACATTAATCTTTACTTATGATTTCCGTTACGTTTAGAACAAAGCAGATTACTAATGACTAGTACTTTTATCATAATACTCCACTCCTGTTTGTCTTAGCGTGATGATATAGCCTATAGCCTCCCTCAATGAATGGGCTATCTAACACTGAAAGAATTTTTCAAATCGGACCAGTAGTTCCTGAAATTAGCGCGTTCAAACAAACAAACTCTTCAGCTTTTTAATATTACTAGCTGACCCGCGCAACTTCATCTGCGTTACGTTACGTTTTCCATTAATGCTCAGCTCCTATTTGTATTAGCGTGATGACATATAGCCTAAAGCCTTCCTCGTTGAATGGGCTATCTACCACTGAAATATTTCGAGTTCGCGTTCAAACAAACAAACAAACTCTTCAGCTTTATAATATCAGTATAGAAAAGTTTTTATAATACAGAATATTTGAAACAAATATAACGATTTACTCAAACAAGGGGTTCGAAATGACAAATGCAAGATTTTCGTTACATTAAAGGTTGATGGGCACCTGTCACACGAAAGTATGTGATGACAGGACGTGATCTGTCGCTGTGCACGTGACACATCTGTCACGTCACGTTCTGACACTTCTGTGCACATGTGCATGACGTGTGGAACTTGTGTGAGATATGACGCAAGGGAATAGAAATGAGAAACAATCTACCACCCTTGGTTTAAATATAATATTATTTAAGTTATTAAATATGTATGTGTTAATCCATCATCATATCCGCCAATTACGTGAACGTAAGCCTCCTCCAAAGACAAGACTACAAAACACCAGCCTCATCGCCGGTGTTTTCTAGTTGACTGCTCTGAGAAGTCTTTTAAAGTCCATACAATCGTGCTGTATACATGCTGATGTACTTTTTAGGTTAGCTATAATTTTGTAACAGGATAAACTCAATAGCTGAAATGTAGTCATTGTACTAAATATTAAGAGCAAATTTTACTACTGGACTAACACTGAAATCGCGAAAAAAAAGTAATATTTGACACTGCTATGTTTCTAAATGGAATTAATTTTATAGAGGCTTCTTGCAAGAGATTTTTTGCTCTGGCTCAGGTTTGACTAATCTCAACTGATGGTAAATGATGATGAAGTTGATGGAGAATGCTTCATCATCATCATATTTTGACGGCACGGTTGGCGCAGTGGTTGAGCGATCGACTGCTGCGTCGCACGGAACAAATATTTGTATGGCATACAGATAATTGTTCCGGGTCTGGCTGTTTGTGTATGTGACTTTGTATGTTTGTAAACACACCCACGATGCAGGAGAAATTCCTAGTGTGGGGTAAACAAAAAAAATCTGCCGAAAAATGCCCACTGCTGGACATAGGCTTCCTTAAAAGTGTCGCCACAATAACCGAAGCTGTACGTCTCACATCCATCGGGTACCCGCAACCCTCACCCATCGGTCATCGGTCTGAGCATGCTTGCCTAGAAGTTACCTGTTCACTTTTGACGTAAAGACCCACAGGTGGAAACAGACACCAGATGGGAATGTGCTCAAAATAAAATCATTACCTGCCTTCGATTTTTGTAATGTCAAAGAAAGGCATATCTGTAGAAGAAAACTGTAGTTTTAGTTGTTTTTATTGGTAGGGTATAAAATTGAACTTGGTAATTTTTTTGCTCTTTGTTCGAGTTTTAGTAGTCTATATTGGTAGGGTTTAAAATTGAACTTGGAATTTTTTTTTTGCTTTTAATTTGATTTGAACGACTTTATTTTTGATCATAAAATCCATGGGTCTGCAGAAATTCAGTCTCTTTTCAACATAACTTTTTTATGATTGATGACGTCAGAATTTGAATTGCGCATAGCCTTCACTAGAGCTAAGTTAAACTCCATATAACTACGACGTAATTTCAGAGTTCATGTTTTATTCATAAATGATTTCCTTCATAACAAGTAATGGGAAATACCACAGAAATATGCGAATAACTTTCTGTCTCGTCACGTCTGACATCTATCTATTTGAATGTAGAATCGGAATATCGAGATGTCACTACAGCTGAAAGGCATCAGAAGGTCAATTGACGTATTTTTATGCTAAGCGTCCATAGGTCGGTATCGTAAGCATCGGACGCATCGCATCAAACGTATCGTAGTATTCTTTGTATAGAGAATCATACAAGTGCGTCCACTGATCCGCACTGTACGGATCACTCATCGGCAATGCCGACACCGATGCTCCGAGAGGCAACTATCGCGTTGCGTGCCGATGACGTCATACGGAATGCCGACCAGTAGACGCGCTCCGCGCGCTTGAAAATGTCGTGTATCCACATAATTATGTTTCCTTTTTTTAGGTTTTTTTGCATTTTCTTCCTCTTCTGCTAACAAACAAGCAACGACAAAAAATTGTTCTTCTTCGCATTCCTCCATTCTCACAAACACACGTACGATCACTAAGAAAATCCGAATGAACTGGCATCGGCAATCCGATTGCTGGTACTTGCGTCGGCAAATCCGATCTCTGCCGATGCAGTGGACGCATTATGAAAAATAAATGCGTGTGATGCGATGCGTCCGATGCTTACGATACCGACCTGTGGACGCTTAGCTTTAAGGAACGGTTTGGATTGGTCAAAGAAGCCGATATTTTCCGGAAATTTCAGTTTCTGCGAGATGATGAAGCGTCTCAAATATGAACGTTTTTTTAAATATGAGAATTGGCCTTAATATTGCAACTGACGGATGATGGGTTTAATTATTGTACGAGCTTTTTGGCGCGCAAATAACTTAGTTGCAGAGGTAAATAAAATTAAAATATTAAAACAACCTGGATTTCGCTTGATACACAGTATCAAGCAAAATCCATGTTTATTGATAAGAATCCTATATTATACGAATATTTTCAATAACCTGAATTTTTAAAATGAGCACAAATCTTTTACAGTGTTAATAAAAATGTATATAAAGTAACAGAGCCATGCCTTGTTTAAAAAAAGAATTCATAAATAAAATAATTAAATGTCAAAAACATTTGCAGCTTGAATTAATTCCATATTTGAATTTGACAGAGACTCACAAATAAATTATCAATCAACCAATCCGAGGCGAATTGTCATTTTCAAATCTATTTCTGTAGTTTGAAATCCGACCGCTTATGGAATAAACTGGAGTACAGATTATCAAAAATAATTGTTGTAGAATCGATTCCGTACTACTTCATTATAATCGATTTTATAATTGAAACCGATTGGGAATCCGGAATGGAATGACGTGGCATCAGTAATCGGAATTGGTTTCATTCGAAAGTCTTCGGTTCTGAAATTAATGTCAGCTCAGATCCGTGGGCGCCATGATTGAGCGAATTTACATGAAACTTAATCAAGTTTGACATCTTGGACTGAATTTTATATTCCTACTTAGAAGAACAATTTTGGAATGAACCCATAACGATAGGTTGATTAACTGCTGATTTTGAAAATTCCTGAAAACCCAGAGAAAAGACAAGACCAGTAATAAAATAATTCGAACGAGAAAAATCGGGATCTGCGCGTACAAAGTCGCGGGCAAAAGCTAGTGTATGATAAAAACAGAGGCAGCATTAATTGTGTGTGACGTCACTCGCAACTCATGCCACTGTGAATTTTCGCCATTAACTACCAGCTATTTTTTACATGACATGATGTTGTTCATTAAGTCCGATCTTCCCAACTTTTAGGCCCTGTCCGCACTGCGATATTTTTCGCAAATCTGTAACACATTGAATCCTATACGAGTAGCACAGGCGGAAAAAAATCCACGCTATTTTTTTTTGTGAATTGATGCAAATTGATTATTTCTAGTATAAAGTAGTTATAGATAGGTCCGCCTGCGAAATAAAACTCACGCGTTTCTCTCAGACAGATGATAGATTTTAGACGTTCGTCTAAGCCGCGGACTGCATCGCAGGTATAATTCTGATCACGGAATTTACAACGTGCGAATAAAAATCGCGCGGTAAAAAATTGAAGTTCTGACATGACCTTAGAAATGGATCAAATCGACATTTAAAAGACCATTATAGGCCCTTTTGAATGCAAGTCAGTCTCAAAACTCTTCAATCATTCGATCACCGTTTATTTATCTATTGTCTGTCATATAATAATGTCTATTTTAAACTCTTCACGCTTTCTTCTGTTCTATTCACAGTTGCGGCCTATTCATAACTTTGCCATTTTCTCTTCGCTCCCTAAGCCACAATTCTAAGAAACTTTGAAACCTCAAAGGTATGCGTCGAGGTGACAAGGAGGTTTTATGTTCAAGAACATATTTTATGATATTGAGAAGATTTTGTTTATAAGTTTTAGTTGTAGGTTAATATGAGTAGTGAAGGATTATAGTTCTAAAAAGTGGAGCAGCTTTTAGTGAAGTTTGACAATTATTTCACTTACTGGCGATTGTTTAAGACTGCAATTGCCTTATAACTGAAACTGTGTGAGTATATTCAAAGACTTGGCTTAGTTTGAAATTAGTGTGATATATTTATAGTCACAGCTAAGGGAAGAGGTAGAACTTTCTGCGAACATAACAATGTTTCCTAATAAGTAGAAAAAATTGCTATGTTTTCGGTCAGCAAGATTGAACAGTCACCATCAGGAAAGAACGAAATGAAGAATACCTAAGAAAAACGTGACTATTGACTTCCGAGAGTGTTCAGCAAAACCAGTAAACGAAAAACAATGAAGGCTGTCTTTGCAATACTTCATTTCATTCAAACCTCCTTCGAATCTCTGACGCAATCTACATAAGCAGATTAATCTAAAATTTAATTCGGTTACAGGATTTGCATTCATTAAAATAATGTAGAGTAGGTGCCAGGTAAATTTGCATTAACGGTCATTGACCCACATACATTTATTGACTTTCATAATATCAAAAATAGAATTAATGACATTTTACTGTCCTGAATCGCGTTCTATCGTGATCTTTTACGTCCTCTAGAATTGAAATTCGGTTTATAAATTTGTTGTTCGGGTTTCATACCGAAGGGATGTTAGGGAAAGTCAATGTACTTTATTGCAAGTTTATCTGGCGCCTACTTTATAGCCAAAACTTTCAGCAAATATGTCAGCGTTGTGATCCGAGAGAAGTGAAATGCTAATTTGATACAAAATATTTGAAAGAGACGTAAAACAGAGCAAAGTTTTAGAAGTTTTAACAAGAAAAGTCGGAATTGCTCGCTTATTCACGTTTTACATTGGAACCTAATTTCGTGACGGAACGTGGATAAAGAGGACTGAGAATCGTAATGGTGGATCGATTCATCCAATTTATGTTTCAAAGTCTTACTTCCCTAGTAAGACTGTGGAAACGTAATACTTATTACATTATTTTGTTGTTCTCCAGATTATTTTTTTATTGGCACGTGTTTGACCACTCTCTCACCAGCAGTACAATTCTGAAAACATGTGAATTAACACTTTTTTTTCTTTTTTTAGGGATGGGAAATCATCCAATGACTTCCCCCGCTCTGGGTGGAGCGGGCGGGAGTGTCAGACTTCTACTGACTAAAACCCATCCATGTTCCTTCATTGCCCTTTGTGTTGCGGAGCCACGGTATCTCTTTCGAATAGTCCCGCGACTCCGGCAGGCGTCGGCCCTTTCGGGCCCCTCTGTGTGCTGACTCTCTTTGAGGCGCGCGTGGAACACTAACGCGCCCTCGACACGGCCTGTCGTCATTAAACGGACGGACGGCGAGCCACCCATAGCGCTCGCCGTCCACAGGCCCTCGAAGTGAACACTTAGGTGGAGTGAGCGAAAAGTTAGCTGTCAAACCATACAAACAAGATAGAATGGCAGCTCGGTTGTCGTTCACTCCACGTAAATGATCACGGTGAAATGTTGACAGAATCGACGGGTTGATGGCAAGCGATGATGCGGTCTAAGATGGAGCACGCATGCCTAGAAGTAACCTATTCACTCTTGACTTAATGATTCCCAGGTGGTAGCTATCAGGAAACACAGACTCCAGCAGGGAATTCCACTCCTTTGCTGTTCAGCCATGGCAACTTTCAGTGGAATTTTCCATCGATGCAAGAAATACTACTAGTGCACTACGTACATCACTTGGCCTATAACTTGACTGACAAAACATGAAATATTGTTGCCCGTTACGACTCTTTAAAATCCGAACACTGTTAATTAAAATCCGACACAATGCGAAAAAAAACAAATTGAGGGCGCGGAACGCGTTCAGTGAATGACTTTTGTAGCGCTCCTTTTTACTTCAAACGCACTTAAGCAGTGAACTTTAGAATTAAGAGTTATATTCTCTCAATTTACTCCCAATAGGTGTTCATAGAAATTAATTCTTAATTATTCCATAAAATATAAAAAAAATAGTCAAGATCGAGTCGGACTCGCGCACTGAGGGTTCCGTACCTGACATCCTATGAAACGTGAAATATTTTTAAATTTTCATCGGCGAGGCCTATATTTGGCATAGAATGTTAATAGTGCGGTAGTATAATAATAAATATATGTTAATAGTAGTTTAATCCGTTTGTATTTTAGATCAATTTTAGCAGTTTTAGATCAGCGCCATCTCATGACCGATAGTTGAACTAATGTATTTTTGTTGAAGATTTCTGAAAAAGTGTACTATTTAAAGCCATCGTTTTATTTTTCCTGTAATGTTTACAAAAACTTCTATCACATCGAATAATTTCAAATTGTTCTCTATATATACTTCAGAGCTAAAGGGCAGGGGTGGGAAATGGTCAAATTTTGTATATTTTTCGTCAAAAGTCGAAAACCATGTGCACTAAAAAAAAAATGTTTGAGAATGAGCAAATAGCGCTCTTTCAAATGATACCCAATACTTAAATTTTTTAAGAACCCCTTTCAGTAGCTGTTGCAAAAAAAAACAAATATATTTTTATTTATTTCTTAATTGCAAAATAGTTGAACAAATATCATCTAAAAATGTTCTTCATTTCAAGTTGATAGCATTAGCAGTTCTTGAGATATCTAGCAGTGACAGAGGGACAGACTTGGTCACAGCATAAGGGTTCCTTTTTACCATTTTGGTAAGGATCCTTAAAAATTCTTAAGTAGACAACTACACGCAATATCCTTTCGTTTGGTTTTGCCACAGTTGGCGTAAATAAGCCACCGGTGCGGCGCCATATCATCCGTATGTCGCTTTTCCTGAGGGAGTTGTTAAAATATTGAACTAACAGTTATTTATTCAAACATTTTTACAACAAGCTTAATATTGATCGAAAAGCGAAACTGTGGAGCCCATAAACAACTTTACCAATGGATAATAAAACTAGCCCTTATTGTCTAGTTAGTAAATACTAAATTTAGTTTACACACAATCCGTTATCGTTTCGATCACGTTGAGCAAATCTAGTTAAGCTAACGAATGAGTAGGATGCACGGAGGTGATTAGTTGGTGCTTAACTAGTAACCTTTATAGCGTAAGGTAAGGTCGAAGTTCATGTGCATCGCTTATTAGTAAGATTTTCCATGTTATATGCTTTATTCCATACTATTTTCTAAACTTATCTATCCTCTATGATATCACTACAAATTATAAAACAGTCATCTGCCACGTCTGTATGTCAGTCTGTATATTCGTAATAAACTCAAAAATGCTGCACCGATTTTCACGCTGTTTTCACTAATGTATAGAGTGGTTCTTGAGGAAGGTTTAAGTATATAATTTGCTAAGCCGGCGAAGCCAGGGGCATCGGCTATAGGATATAAAACATTACGTTACGACCAGTGAGTCCGGAAAATCAATGAAAAATTTTGCAAAAATGGATTTTTATTTCTCTCTCACAGAGAGAGACATGAGAGAATTCGAGATGAAATTGCGCGGGTTACTATATTAATCATTAATTTGCAGGGTTATTTCAAACTATAGTGCTATTCTACCAACATTTTTGAGTCTCGACAACGGAATTCGAGCGTGACGTATCAAATTCGTTTTAATATAAGACTTGTTTTGTTTGTAATAAAGCTCACTGTACGTTTTGTCACTCTGGTGAAGCTCGATACCGAAATAGTTACAGAATAGCACTGCAGATTTTTACAATCTAAATTCTAATTCTTGTTGTAATTGGTGTTGAAGTTTCATCCCAAGACGTTCAGTACTTTTGAATTTTTGTAACATTGGATTGGATGTAACAGCATTTATACGAAAATACTTAGTAAAAATAAAAAAAATCAGTGAAACAGAGCTGCTGTCTCGTTTTATTTAATCACAACTTTATTTTGGATTTTCTTTTCTGGTATCAAGTTGTCTGCCTAGTTTTGTTAAAATAACTATGTTAACGAGTTTTCTTAAATTTCAACTCCATACCTCGATAACTAGAAAAGATTAAATACCAACTCATTTCGGAACAAACCATAAACAGTATCTGTTCCACCATTCTCTTTCGTCAAGTTCATAATAACCCTTCTCAAATACATACTTTTCAGTGAAATACATACCTAATTCGAAACTTGACTAAAACTCCAACAATTCCTTTTAACTTTACACCATACATATTAACAACTGGACGATCAATCTTTAAGGTTAAGCAACGCTTGCCAAGGTCGGTCTCTGGATGGGTGACCATCTAAAAGTACCGAGCTTCCTCCGAGCCTTAGCACGTTATATCGCTGGTCTCAGCTGTCATGTGTAGATCTTTGGCAGTCGTTACGGATGGACAGAAGCCAGAAAATCTGACACTAGTCTTGCGAAGAAGTACCGCTGTTACCCAGTTAGTGGATTGTGGAGGTCTAGTAGGCAGCAGCTCTACGTAAGCTACTAGTATCCAGCTGAATCCGGTTTGACTGGAAGTCGATCCCAAAATAGGAAAGATTTAATTTTGTGTTTTTGTGCGACATTTCTGGTGGAATAAACGTGTTTTCTTTATTTTATGATATTAAGTTTCTTAAGGCCATAATGTCGGCAAATTAAGGCATCAAGACAAACAGTTAGCGTAAAAGAAAAGTGCCTGTAACTGTAATGAGTAGAGAATACCCGCGCAATGAACATTCACAAGCCCAATAAACGTTGGGCGATAATATTGAAACTGCCATAAATGCGTTGCCAAGGGATATTACCGAAAGGGAGAATCTTGAATGTATTTGCATTTATTTTGCTATTGTCTTAAAAGGTAGTAGTGGAGCTAGTGGCTAAATAATAACAGCCGCACAGTTTATCTTAAAGGTTAAGCAACGCTTGCCGAGGTTGGTCTGTGGATGGGTGACAATCTTAACATCCCGAGTTTTTTCAGTGCCTCGGAAAGCACGTTAAGGTGTTGGTCCCGGCTGTCATTTGGAGATCTTTGGCAGTCGTTACGGATAGTCAGAAGCCAGAAAATCTGATAATCTGACTCCAGTCTTGCCTCGGAGTACCGTGTTACTTAATTAATGGGTTGTGGAGGTCTGGTAGGCAGCCGCTCCACGTAAAATACTGATATTCAGCTGAATTCAGTTTGACTGGAAGCTGACCCCAATATAGTTGCGAAAAGGCTAGGCAGATGATGTCTTTAAAGGTAGTTATTAGAGTGTAATCAATTAACGATATATTTTAACAAATAAAAGAGGCGTGACTTTAATACGAAGCAACTATATTGACATAATAATGATACTATTACTTACTTTATAGATTTTACCCAAGGGGCGAAACTGTGAATGTTTTTGCATTTATTTTGCTGTTGTTTTTGTTGGTAGTAATTAAGTTTCAATCGAGGATCTTTCTTTCCCAATAACAAGATTTTTTTTTTCAAAACAAAGCGACTAAAATTACATTTTATGTGTATTTACTGTCTATCATAAGATAGCCCGCAAATTTTTCTGCGTGAATTTTATATCGGAATGAGAAGTGTGTAAAATCAAGATTATCTCTTATATAAAAATGAATTGCTGTTCGTTAGTCTCGCTACAATTCGAGAACGGCTGGGCCGATTTCGGTAATTCTCTTTTTGTTTAGTTCGCCAGAATACAGGAAAGGTTTAAAAGCAGAAAAAAAAATGGGTAGTTGACGGGAGTGAAGCCGCGGGGTACAGCTAGTAAACTATAAAAATTTACTACGAAATGGGTAACCGTTTGCATTCAGTTAATGTGGACTCGTACAATGTAGAAATTGGACATTGAAATGGTCAGCAGTTATAAACATTATATAACAATATTACATTACATCACTATATTTTAAGAAAACTAGCGTGAACTTTGGAAATTAATCCATGGGAACATATTCCTGGCATAATGACATATAGCCTATGTATTTTTTCACTAAAATATCTGTGCCAATTTCATCCAGATCCGTTCAGCCGTTCTGGCGTGATTGAGAAAACTTCCATTCATCCATTAAAGATTTTGCATTAATAGCAACTTCTATTTTTTTCTGAATTTCGATGTTCCGTTTGTCAAAAGTCCGAATTTCATAATACCTATGAATTTTAAAATCAATAATTGTTGAAAATCACAGAATTTATTTTACCGAAAGTCGTAAATGTGATGTGTTTGTTTTCCAATTTTCATACCTGCGAATTATCAAATGCTCGATAGGTTCTTGGTCCGAAAAACAATATTCCGATTTTCAAGATTCCGAGCTTTTTTTCAACGACCTTGCAGAGTCTAGATATTTGGTATAACACACTTGGCATAATCTTCTTTCAACGACTGTCTTTAAGCATGTTTAACCTGTCAATACGATGTAGGTACTACAATAGTAAGTGACAGAAAGGAATCGCTGCTGAAAAGAAAACGACTCCACGTAGTCTTGTCTGCCCTACCCCTAGAGTGAAATTTGAGCTCCCGTAGGCGCGGAGGGGTGAGGCAGCCCGCGAGATGTTAAGCAGGTGTTATAACGCACGCCACCGCCGCGGTTGAGGCAGCAAGCGGAAGCTATGGTGGTGAGTGTTAAAACCATCTGCACCGATAAGTTCGCGAGGGACCGTCGGAGCCCCGCAGCGCCGGAGCCGTGTCAGATACCATGCCTGCTGCATGTTGCATGCTTGCTTGCTGCGATGGTCCTGCATGCATGGTGTATGCTTGTTTGCATAGTTTTATCTTTGAATGATTCTGGTTGAACCATTCTGAATTATGAAAATCGGTATTTTGAAATTCGTATTTGTGACTGACGGATTATAGTTTCTCGTATTCTTGCAGTGTACCCGGAATAATGTTTCAATTGAAAGAAGTATTGCGATAACATAAAATAATATAATATTATTCCCATATCGAATTGGTATTTCATTCACGATATTACCAATACTCGTAAAACATCTGCAAACATAAGAAAACTTAGGTTAACAATCCTTACAACTGTTTCTTATATTTGCTAAAAGACCTTTCCCTATTTAACTTGAGTTTGCTAATCCAAATAGAACTTTACGCCATTAAATCAAAGTTGAAATTAACTTAGTAGCTAGACTATGTTAATGATTGTGGATGTAGACTCGATAGGAAGGCTATAATCTAGGACTAGACGATTATCTACATGTGATACCTTATGAAATTGAAATTGGGTTCATGAAATTCTGATCGTTACTCATTCAAATTTCGCTCTTATGAATATTATAATAAGAAATGGCGACAGTCAAGTTGAGTATGTTGATGATTCAATTCATAGGGCTGCTTCTAATAGTCAGTCATTGCACACAAGTTGAGAACTATTGTCATGAGAGATTTATTTATTCATTTGTATATGTCACCGGAAAATAGCGAACTCTGTAAGATTGTAATAAATCTTGATTACATTATTATTTATTGATATATTAGGATAAATATTTTTCTGTATTATATATCCCATCCAAATTCAATGTTTTCCAATACATCCGTGTTTTATTTTTAAAAAAAGTTTACAATTTCACGCGATATTTTACAATCTTACGGCATTTGCCCTTTTCCGGTGACATATATAAGGTACTCTAACGACTTATTTACTAATAACATATTGCATAAAATAACTTATACATCTAATATTATGGTGAATTTGTCACTTACAGAAGTACACACCTTAATCATTAATCAAAAAATACAAACAAAAGTTAAGATCACGAATAATATAAAATAAACTAAACTTATTTTTTTGTAACTGTGAAAGATAAATGGAACTTTACCATATGAAGCCAATATAAAAGAAAACACAATCCAAATTACTTACTTAATTTTATAATGATAACATTTACATGTAAATTTTATTAAATTTAGGTGTGGAAATAAAGACTCAGTTACATTATTATGAGTACCTTATGTTTCCTGAAAAGACGTTATATTTACTGAAGAGTAAAATATAATACGTTGAATTTGTATGAAGAGTTTTGATAATGCCGTCACTAGCGGCAGTCGCTGAAGCGTCTCATACTCTGTGATTAAAATTGTGCATCTGACTTTCTTCAGATGCAGGCTTTGTTCTATAGTTTTAAAGCTTGAATCTTGGAGCAGCTTTTGTCAAGACTTCTTCAAATTTCGTGACCTGTATACCACAGCAAAACATTACACCATAGTGCACCATTTTTCCAGTTATAATTTTATATACCTAGTCTCTTTTTTTTCTTGTTATTTGTGCATTTGCTTAGTGTCCGTTTCTTTTATCATCTTGCTTTTGTGTTTAGCTGAATGATAATAAAATGTATACCCGACTACAGCAAAGCTAGGAAAGTTAATGATTTTTTTTTTACATAATCTAAATTATAATTATGTCACACGGTACAGTTTGAAAATAATTTTTTTCATCACGTAACCTCGATACTCAACATTTATTTAATTACGTAATATCCGTGTTACGGTCACAAAAGTTCATATTTGCACCAAATTACAACAGAATCGTTTCAGTATATTAGGGGAAAAGAGGCTTTGACACACGCAAAACAGACTGATAGAACCGTTGTGACAGACCCGAGCGATCCCATAAGTGATCCGTTTCTCTAGAATTATCGGAACTCTAAAAATAAATCTCCACTAAAGAAATGTCAGAATTTAAATAGTATGAACCATCTGACCTTCTTGTTTGATACCCGTTTAAGTACGTAACTATGTTGCCACGGCTACTGAAACCTATAATCGATACGCTGCAAGTATCAAGTTATTTGCCATCGTATATTTTGCTAAGACCTTGAGGGACCTACTTAGTTATTGAACTTAACTGTACCACTTGGGGAGATCGTTATTAGAGTCATAACTTTTGTTTTTTATAACTCAGATAGCGTTTGACCTTGACCGTTGTCCCGTCTTTCAGTCATCTTTTTGCCTATTGTTAGGCATATTAAGGCTTGTATCATGCCAATGAGCTTGTACATTAGGACAAGTGCGGGTGTGATATAGACGCGGACTTTAACTGGTCGCATTTTAATTGACGAGTATTATACTAAAAATATTACATACCTAATGTAAAAAAGTAACAAAACAAAATCTTTAATCTATACTTAATATTTTAAAGCAGAAGAGTTTGTTTGTTTGGTTGAACGCGCTAATCTCAAGTACCACCGGCTCTAATTGAAAAATTGATTTTGCGTTGGATAGTCCATTTGTCGAGGAAGGCTATAAGCTATATAACTTCACGCTATGACCGATGAGAGCGGGGCATTAATGAAAATGTGACGCAGACGAAATTGCGCGGGTCAGCTAGTATTTTATATACCTACTCTTTTGAAAAAAAATAGGGAATACAATGGTTTCATCTCAACGATTTGGAGGTGATTTGGTGTTTCTTTTTATCATGGTAAACTGATCGAAAAATCATGGCCGGAACAAATAATGTAGATTATTAACAACTTTTTTAATGTAATTTCTCCGTAAGTGCCGACGATAAACTGCTTTATCTGCACGCTTTTTAGGCTTTTAGATAAGAATAGCTCATGTCCGCGGCTTTCCCGCTTGACAAGTTATATTTAAACCTTCTTCGAGAACCGCTCTATCTATTGGTAAAAACAGCTTGAAAATCGGTGCAGTATAGTTTTTGAGTTTATCGCGAACAGACAGACAGGCAGACGCGGCGGAGGACTTTGTTTAATAATATGTAGTGATAACATAAGATTTATATATTTACATGGTAAAACATGGTAAACTGGCTGGTTACTGGCTTTCTTCGCCGTTACGAAAGAGGAACAGTACATATTATTATATCCGGCATTGTTGTGGCAGACATGTTGCTGTTCCAGTGCCGGTTAGGAAATTATAATTAGTGTGTTTGTTTTATTTTAGTTTATTATTATTTTTGTATGACCAGTAATGAATTATTATTGAATGAAATTAATTTAATAGTATGCCTTTTATGTCTTGTTTTGTTTTGTCATTTATTCATGGAAATAATAAATATTATTACTTGATCATGAATAAATAATATATAGCTCCGTCTCTCTTTCACCACAGAATTATTATAACATTGACACGCCATCGCAGTAGTTTTCTCCTTTCCTTTGTCGTATTTATCAGTAGATCGCGTTCAGTTTAACACGTTTACAACCTGTCAGTGTCATTATTTTCTGTGGAATATTGACTCTGACAGCTCTTGACCGCAGTTTAGATGTATTGATCGCGATCAATTTCTTTGGTGAAATCCGTTCTTAAGTCGTATACATATTTCTAGGTTATCTGGTCCATTTTCAAATGTACTCGTTTATTTTATTGGAACAATGTTATGTAAACTTACGGCTGAAAATACTTATAGTCAAATGGGTTCACTTCAAAAGTTTTGATGTCATAAAGTCACTCGTTAACAGGTGCGACGTAGCAATGCGTTTTCATGAAAATTGTTTTTAAATGGCTTTATGTTCTTTTTTATGAAAGCGTTGCATTGTTTTGTTTTATTTAGCTGGCGAGAGGTAAAACAATTTCCGCTTCATCATTCACCTATAGATCCCCTTAAACAAACAGTTTTAACTCTCCATAAAAGTCCAAATGGTTTAGATATTATTCAGTTTTGCGATTGACAGACAGTTCAAAATTGTGCCAAGCCTTCGTAAGGCTGCCTGTCAGCGAGGCAGCGAAGCAAAGCAAAGGAGCAAAGCGGAGTTGCGGACTTAATCTGTCGCTTGATGCGTAGCGAAGTAGTGTAGAGAGGCGTTGCGGACTGTGCGAAGCTAAGCTGGGTTCATGCGAAAACTTATTTGAGCGGGTGACTGGTATTTTTCTCGCTTCCTCGCTCCGCTTCGCCACTCCATTCTGCATTGTTTCACTTCCTGGTTTTGTACGAATTTTTAAACTAATTCGCAAATTCCTGTCCAGTGAAGTAAAGCGGAGATTTTATGCAATTTAACTGGTTGAAACCTAAATATTTATTAGTGACCAACTTACACTTACACCACACATACAAGTAACAGGCATGCAATGATAAAAACAATGAAAATATAGTAAGAGAAAAAAATAAAAAAAATGGATGCAAAAAATAAACTAAATAATATCAGAAAGAAAAATCGATACGGGTCGATCGATCGGTGACGGGCGGGCGTTTTGGGGGACTGTCTTTTGTAAAACTTGTCGTTCAACAAGTGCTGGCCCTCAGCCTAATTTGAATAAATGACTTTTGAATTTTGAAATTTTGAATTATTTGAAATTTGATATAAACAGTTACTTAGCACAGCTCCACACCACTCCGCGGAGTGGTGTACCGCTACTCTCCACTCCACACTGCATCGCTCCGCTCCACAATGCTCCGCTCCGCTCCTCTCCGCTCCAATGGACAGTCAGCCTTAGCAGAAGGATTACAGACTCCCGCCCCTTTTACCGGCTTAGTTTTAACTGCTTATAAATTATTTAACTTTAAAGGGGAATTTCTTAAGGCGTTCAAAAACAGAAATTTACTGGTAACTTTGTGTTTCGGGTTTTGGGTTTAGGGAGGTACCTACTTTGTGGTCAGATAATTTATTTGTAAAGGTTTTTTCTAACTTTTGATGTTGACATTTGAAAATTGATATTTATTTTGTTAGTAGGTTGTAAATAACACTCTTACACGTCAATCTTTTTTAGTAATTTTAAACTAGATAAGGACGGTGTTTGATTTCAATTATTTTAAGAATAGGACACGGGGGATACCTCTTACTCTTATACTCTACTAGCTGACCCGCGCAACTTCGTCTGCGTCACATTTTTCATTATTGCTCCGCTCCTATTTGTCTCAGCGAGATGATATAGCCTAACCTTCCTCGATAAATGGGCTATCTAACACTGAAAGAATTTTTCAAATCGGACTAGTAGTTCCTGAGATTAGCGCGTTCAACCAAACAAACAAACAAACTTTTCTGCTTTACAATATTAGTATACTTAGATATACTTTCGTGTGCGAGTCCAATTCGCACTTGGCCGGTTTTTTGAGTCAGTTAGATTGGAATCTGGCACCAACAAACACTTTTAAGTAAAGGCTGGGTCGATTGATTGCTAAAAAAAATATGCGTAGCATCAATATTTACACTTTGTCCCTACAATTATTTCAATATTCTTCAAAGTAATAACGCTGATATTAGTCTGACACCAATAAGAAAATTGTTAAAGTGTTACAACTTTAACTTTTAAACCAAACCTGAAAACTCGAAAAAACAATTAGCTGTTTCATACATTTTCATCGGCTAAATATTGCATTTTGTATGGAACAGCTCTTATTTTTTTTGAGTTATCACTGGTTGTCTCAAAGTAAAAGTTGTTAATAATCATGCATGCTGTCACTGTCTTACAGGTTGTTAGTTTTTTTTTTTTTAATAATCCTGTAGTTATAGAAAAATGAACGAGTTAGGTTTGTGTATAGAATTTGCAGTGCAAAGCAGGGGCGGATCACTAGTTCAACTACAAAATAACATAATATCTTTCATGTGGTGGTTTCACACAGAATTAATTACACCAATGCTTTTCGGGTTTATTATGGAATTTCTAGTGAAAATCATAACAAAATTTTCTCTCCCAACACAGATTGCTTTATAAACTATTCAGGACTCGAAATTCATTTTATAAATCTTCTTAATTGGAAACTGCAGTAAACAAACTGTTTTAAACACTACACAGAAATAGTGAAATGAATATCTAAAGAAAGTTTTCATAGAAACTTGCCTAAGGATAGTTTATTTATAATTGTTGAAGTATTGCTGCGATAAGCCTTATTATATTCAAATCGTCCAATTTTGATTTATTGTTCCTTACACAAACGGTTATCAACGGAACCCTATTACTAAGCCACTGCTATCCGTCCCTCCGTACGTCTGTCTATCTGCTGTTTCTCAAGAACTGCTATAGGTAGACATTTGAAAGTTTCAGTGTGTATTACTACTATTGCCAGTATAACAACAAATAGTAGAAACTTAATTAAATAAAAAATCAAAGGGGGTTTCCATAAAAGAAACGTATTTTTTCAGTGTATGGTACGAATCCCTTTGTGTGAGAGACCGACTCGCACTTGACTGGTTTTTATTTTTTATTTGCTTTCATTTTAGATTCATTAGAAACATCGTTAATTACCTAATCCTAACTCATCATCTGCCAAGCCTTTCCCAACCATATTGGGGTCAGCTTCCAGTCAAACCGGATTTAGATGAAAACCAGTATTTACACGTGGAGCGGCTGCCTACTGGACCTCCACAACCCATTAACTTGATAACACGGTTCTCCTTGGCAAGACTGGTGTCAGATTTTCTGGCTTCTGACTATCCGTAACGACTGCCAAAGATCTCCAAATGACAGCCGGGACCAACAGCTTAACGTTATTCCCGAGGCAAGGAGGAAACTCGGTATATTAAGATGGTCACCCATCCACAGACCAACCTCGGCAAGCGTTGCTTAACCTTGAAGATCGACCTGTGCGGCTGTTATTATTTAGCCACGAGCTCTCCTGATCCTAACTAATTTTATAAAAACCTAATCCTATTTTTTTATTTGATGTGAAAGTGAATTTATTCCTGTATATTATTACGCTTTCAAGTCTTAATCGCCTTTTCACGATTTTTGGTACAAAATATTTATGAGTCTGGAGACAGTAGCTTATAGCTTATGTACACGGCGTATTTTTAACTGACTTCCAAAAAGGAGGACGTTCTTAATTCTTATTTTAAGTTTATACACCGATTGCTCCAAGATTTCTGATCCGATTTTTTTGTTAACTGAATAGTTTGCGCGAGAGACACTTCCAAAGTGGTAATATGTGTGTGTGTGTCCCCCCTTAACGTCTAAAATAAGAGAATGATAACACTAAAAATATATACGATGTACGAGATTTAGTAAGTAGTTTTTTTTTTAATACGTCATAAATCGTAAACGGCAACTTTTTCTTTTATTATATACCTATAGGTTTGTACGGAACCCTCGGTGCGCGAGTCCGACTCGCACTTGGCCGGTTTTTATTTTTTACTCGATGCAGCATACTTGCCATTTGGTCCTGTAAAAATTTCATTCAGTTTGGATCAGTAGGTTTATTTTATGATTTTTTAATTTCTGCGAAGACGAAGACGTCGTCCAAGATCACCTTAATTTCGGTAGTCGGTGATAAAATAACAAAGATACAAAACATAATTAAGGTTATTTTATACTTTGTAGTGTTTTGTTTGGAAGTTGGTTATATTTTTTGTAAAACAGTTTTTTATTAACGCTTACGATTTACGAACGCGCGCTTAAGACGCTGTATATGACCAAAAATTACTGTCTGTGTCTAAATTTCGTTTGAAGCGCGTTAGCGCGCATCATCTGCACGTCGCCAACTACATTTCTTCTTAACCTTTAGTAACACACCGCAATAAATCTTTACCACATTATTTTCAACAACGAACTTCCATCTACTCAAAATAAAACACAAAACTTATCTTTTAGGCATAAATCTGAAAGTTAATCACAAGAGATATACGTAAAAGGGTCCGAAGGTCCCTATTTGTTTTTGTTCTTTATCTAAGATATTGGAATAGCTGAGTCATGGGGCAATAACCTTTGTGGGGTAAAAGTGATATTTTAATATTGGTTTGATATTTATTTTTTCAAGAATATTATTTTGTAGGGAATACCTACTGTTGGAAAAGGGAAAAGCGGTTGCATCTGTATTCTGAACCAAGGAAATTTTTGGCTGGGATTTAGTTGATTTTAATAAATTGTCGCTGTATACAGAGACCGTAAGATTCAAATAAGATTGTAATATTACAAATTTTCTGGAGATTCTGTGAACATTGAGATATTTTGTTTTTTTTTAAATAGAGAACATTGTAATTTTTTATTTTGTTTTCTTTCTCGGGTCTCTGGAGACCCGGTCGTGTGGTAGGCGTACGAGGGGCCGAAACCAACTCGCAGAAGCCCCGTTAGAAATTTCAAATGTAATGGGGCACCAACCGGCGATGAAAAAAAAAATGTAACGCAAAGGCTAAATTAAACGCTATGGGTTTGGGTGGCTTTGTGGACTGATAATCGTTTATTATAAAAGAACTATTGGCCCCTGCCTGACCACTAACAATATACACGGCTTTTAAATGGCAGGGGGTGACTTGCACACTCAATGAATGGGCCCCCGAAAACGGTCGCTAGCACAAAGTGACGTAGCGCCAAGGAGGCAACATAGCCTGAGGTGCTAGAGAAGTGGAGAGGTATACCACGGCTATCAGGACAATCCCAGAAATGCGGTCAAGATCCCTACCAGCACCTTACTGGATTATACATCCTTCTCCCGAGCACGTGTGCTCTAGCGAATCTCCACTCAGACCGGCCAATTAAGGCAAGAAAGAGGTGGGAGCTTTGTTCCTCGTCAGTATTCACTCTGGCCAGCCAATAAACGCAAGCCGTAGATGAGGAACAAGACCTCTCCCGGGAGATAAGGTTCGTGGGGTCGCTACTGCCCAACAGTTCGCCACAAAACTGCCTTGCGGATTGTATCTCTCTTTGTCTGGCCCCTCACCCTAGGTATGACCTAAGGTCCATCGGGACGCGCAAGCCCCACCACGACGTCAACGTAGAGATACTGCGGTATATTATTATTATTTCAAAAACATTCAAAAATATCCTCCAAATTCAATCGTTTTCAGTTTATCTGTGTCTAATCCAGAAAAAAGAGTAAACTGTTACGCGACGTATTACACCGTAACGGTGTTTGCGGAAATCCGGTGACATATAAATGTTCTAATTCTAATATGGTGTAGCATTCAAGATGGCGAACTAGTTATTTTTTCTGCACTACCTCAGTATGGGTACCACATGAAACGGCTTCCTAAGGAGAACAAGAAAACTAATACAATGTCACATGAAATCAAATTTAAAAAAAATATGGGGGACCATCCAAAATGTATAAAAGCTATTTTTTAAGTTTTTTTTTAACTTTCATTGATTATTTCGATTTACTACAAATTCGGCAACGAAGTAATACCCCTTTCAAAATACAGTAGGCTATACCAGCATGGTCTTTCAGTACAATATAAACGAAAACAAATTTCTTCTCCAGAAGTAGTTATTGAAAAAGGCAAACATTAACATAACACTTTTTTGTTCCAGATGCTCCAAAATATTAACAAGCAACATTAGAACAAAAGAAAATGTATCCGGAAACCATCCACATTTACGAAATAAGATGAATGGAGTACCACCGAAGATGAGATTGGTACCAACGGAAACGCGGCACCATGCATGAACACAGCTATAGATCTTTATCAAAGAATGTGCTGGAACTGACCGAATCGTTTAAAGAAGCAGTCAATTATACTATAGACAACATCTTTGATGTCTTTGGCAATGATTCTGGAAACGCCACGAACGGTATTGAAGAAGATGATGCGGTGAACAACTGGTGGGCTCTTATTGCGATTATGTTGGTAGTGTGCACAGCAGCAGGGAATGTTTTGGTGTGTTTGGCAATATATTTAGAAAGGAGGTTGCAGAATGTGACGAACTATTTTTTGATGTCACTGGCTATTACTGATCTGCTTGTGGCTATTTTGGTGATGCCGCTTGGGATTCTTACGCTGCTTCGAGGTAAGATTTTTTATTTATCTATTGATTAAATAAGGCAAAAGACATAATATTTATTTACAAGTCTTCAATTCTGTGTAAATACATATCCCTTATAGGTTAGACCTACAAAATTCTCATTGAAAAATTAACATTAAAAAAATTAATAATTATCTCATCCCATTATTTAACAATTGATTGTATAACACACAAGACTATTTTCATAAAATAAGAAAAAAAAATTGAACAGTTATTGCATTATTTTGATTAATAAAATAACGGATGTCACAAAATACAAATTTTAATGTCAAAGATACGAATGCAAAAACAACACTTTTTATTGTTACTCTGTTGGTATTTTTTAATAGAAAACATTGCGTTTATTTAACGTAATGTATAGGAAATTGACAGTGACATTAGTTAGTAGGTACCCGTTAGAGTTCTCTACTGGCTGGCAAACAGAGCTAAGTCAATGCGTGAGTATAAAGAAAAAAAAAACGAAAAGTAGGTACACACAACTTTCCTTTATCTGCATCATCATCTTCATCCACAGCCCGATCTCGCCTACTTGCCGGATTCTGTTGACATCTCACCGTGATCACTTAGGTGGAGCGAACGACAAGTGAGCTGTCATGCCATCTTGTTTGTATGGTTTAACATCTCACACGTCGTTCACTTCGCCTAAGTGTTTACTTCGACATGTTAACAGAATCGCACTACTGAGCACAGGCCTCACTTTTCATCCCTACTTTCTTACACCAGTCTCATGCAGGTTCTACCCGCAGTGCCAAAAATGTCGTCTAACCATCTCGCTGCTGGACGACCCACTTCTCCCAGTCCTCGGACGCCACTTGGTCACTGCCTTATCCTATCTATCAACACCGCGCCTTTCCAGGTGTCCTGCCCAGCTCCATTTCAGCAACTCAACTCCTTTATCTTCCCACCCATCAGTAGAAGTCATTACAAAATCTTTATTTTCTCTTCTTATTTCTTCTGCTCTAACCTTAGAATAATAACGCATAGAAGCCGCGTCTAGAACAAAACCTGAGCAAAATCGTGTGTCCACTTCACTTTCTTTGTGTGCGTGAGCCGAATGTGTCTACGTTCCTCTAACGCACACAGATATAGCTTTCAGTGATACCATTACCAAGCCGTTACCCACAAAATATGGGAAGACGCATTACTATTTTGCTATCAAGGCAAGTATTTTATGTTGTTGGGAACTGGAAAAGGTAAACAGGATTTTTTATGTAATATGACATATTTTTTCGGAAGGTTTAATTCAATTTATTTAAAAATAAAAGGAAATTAATCGCATAAAGAATGAGATATTGTTCAATGCGTTTAGAATGCTTGGTAAGTATTGTATTTTGAAATTACAAAAATGTAAAACATGAATGAAAGCAATGTGGGTATTTTTTTCCTCACAAATAGCAACACTGTGTTATGACAAGTTAGGTTATTAGAATTTTGTTTTATTTATCGATTTACGTAAAAATAGTGCACAGAATGTGAGTACTTATTTTGTGAAATGTTATTTTATCACATTTTTTTGTTTTCCTGATGTGCTATAACATCCTTTCACGCAACAAATTGTCATTTTCAATTATTTACTCGCGAGCTGTGTTCGACGGACCGTGACCTTGAGTAGTGATGGCTAAGTTTGACGGATTGACGGATTAGGCTAAGTTTTAGTTGCCTCACTTTTTGCACTCGTACTAGGTTTCTATGCGTTATTATTCTAAGGCTCTAACCTTTTTCTTCTTTTCTTGTGAGGATTCAATTTGTTTTTATGTGGAAAATATATACATCTATAAACTACCGGTCGATTCTGTTGACATCTCACCGTGAACACTTAAGTGGAGTGAACGACAAGTGAGCTGTCATGCCATCTTGTTTTTATGGTTTGACACCTCACTCGTCGTTCACTTCACCTAAGTGTTTACTTCGACATGTTTACAGAATCGCACTACTGAGCACAGGCCTCACTTTTCATCCCTACATTCTTACACCAGCCACATGCAGGTTCTGCCTTCAGTGCCAAAAATGTCATCTAACCATCTCGCTGCTGGACGACCCTCACTTCTCCCAGTCCTCGGACGCCACTTGGTCACTGCCTTACCCTATCTATCATCAATGCGCCTTTCCAGGTGTCCTGCCCAGCTCCATTTCAGCTACTCAACTCCTTTATCTTACCACCCATCAGCAATCTTTACTAAAATACTTTATCTTCTCTTCTTATTTATTTTTCTCTAACCATTTTCTTCTTTTCTTCTAAAGGATTCTAATTATTTGTATATGGGAAATGTGTTCTGGTGATATTGATCTGTTTACGATGAATTCTTTCACTGATAGAGCCACACTACCACTGAATGCTAAAGGCTATAAACATCGTAATTGTACTGGCTACAGGGTTTTTGTAATCGGGAGTCCCAGGGCGATTCCCGGCTACCTTAGGGTCGGGCCTGCGAACGGCGAGGGTTGGGTGGCTCACTGTCTGATGTATTAGAACCAGGCCCGGGTCGACATCTGCTGTCAGCAAAGTAGACGGGGCCCGCTGGGGCCAGTGCCTGAAAGGGCTGCAGAATTAATTGTAAAGAGTCACCGCTTTAGTCAGTAAGAGTCTGGCACTCCCTTCCGCTTCGCCTAAAGTGGGAGGAGTCATTTGATGATTTGCCATCCATAAAAAAGGGTTCTTGTAATATGGTGTAGCGTAGAGTTATATCCTGTTTAATTTTAATTATGAATCAGTTTGCGACGGTTAATAAATTCAGCGTACACAACACAAGAGTTTTGCAATCAGAAAATAGCGATAATTGATCGAAAATTAATTTGAGCCAACCTATCTACATAAATGCAATTAATTCGTGATTACTTGATTACCATGTTGTGACAGTTTCATGAGAGGCAAATATTTTGTTATAATATGCAGAGGTACTTTAAAAATCGGATGTCCGATGTGATTTTTGTACTGGAATAGGACTAATTATTTTTTGTTTCGTTGATGTAGTGCTACTCCTGTCAGGGTTACCGAGTTTGTCTAAGAGAGTCACTGCGGCCCTGGAACGCAAAAGGCATTAGGAGTGAACATGGATTAGAACATTTTAGTCAGTAAGAGTCAGACACTCCCTTTTGCCCCACCCTGAGCGTGAGGAGTTACTTGATAATTTCTAATCCTTAAAAAATATGAAGTGCTACTGTTGTGCAAAACACATTGTAAAGGAGATAGATTTGGCCATAATCGATAAATGCAAGGACATATGCAATTTCCTCCAACCCAAATGTACAGTCTCCTTTAATTAAATTAATGTTAGGTTTATAACATAATATTCATCTTTAGCCAAATCTGCTGTATAGTTTGTCTCATTTAAGTTGCCTTACCGTTTTATACCGATAGTTGCTGAATGTGTTCGAAAGAGTCACTGCAGTTCTGGAACGAAAAGAGCGTTAGGAAAATCACGGATGGGTTTTAGTCAGTAAAAATCTGACACTCCCTTTGGCTCTGCCCAGAGCGGAATGAAGCCTAGCCTTTGTCCATCTACATATATTAGGGGTTGGCTTCCGGTCCAACCAGATTCAGTTGAAAACACATCTCATTAACTGTAGACAGATAGACATACATACTCTTGACAAACTTTAACCCTATTCTAGGGCAGGTGCGTAAAACTCAATGACTCTTTTTGACCAACTTGCGAATCGAACCAAGCTCCTCTCCAGGCTTGGCAGTCGCGTGCCAACGGGATAGTTCAACCCCCGCGTTCAAACAGAAACAAATGCCTGCCCATTAAACAAAGACCACCTTCTATCCACTTCCTTCTCCTCGCCGTATACTCAGCTTTAATTAGTTTACGTCGAAACGTTAAAGTTAAGCGGCGATAAATACTGAAAGTTATGTGCGTGAAAAATGTGCTTAAAGCCTTATCTTTCGGGCAATAAATAACCGTAATGTGTTTATTCTTGTAAAGCGACGACAACAATGTAAGAGGATTTTGGCGATGTTAGATAGTACTAACGCTATTTCGGAGACTACGTTACTCTGATTTTAGAAACATGATGTAATATTATATCACGCATTGTTATATTTAAGGGGTAGAATGTGATCGGGCCTGTGGACGGTGAGGTATGGGTGGCTCGCCGTCCGTCCGTCTCATGACGACAGGCCGTATCGATGGCGCTTTAGTGTTCCACGCGCCTCAAAGAGAGTCAGAACACAGACGCCTGTCGGAGTCGCAGGACTATTGGACAGAGATACCGTGGCTCCAGAACACAAAGGTACATAGATGGGTTTTAGTCAGTAGAAGTCTGACACTCCCTCCCGCACCGCCCAGAGCGGGGGCAGTCATTTGATGATTTCCCATCCCTAAAAAAAAGGTAGTGTGTGATGTTTCTGTAGTAAATAGTACACCCACATATTGCCAGTTACATAAATATAAGCCTCATGTTATATAGCCGTCCACTGCTGGACTTGGGCCTCCCCCAAGCACACGACGACCGGTCCTTTGCTTCTCGCATTCATTGGCTACCTGCAACCTTCACCAGGTCATTGGTCCACCTTGTGTGAGGCGTATCCTATTTCCATCAATTGAGCACAAATCCAGAGACCAGGCAGTGACTGGAAAATTCAAGAAAGTCATAAAAGTAAATATGCATTATGCAATTACATTTTGCAATCTAATTTTCAATTTGACAGTCCTTAAAAGTATTCAGAAGGTCTGACAAGTAAGGTTGCTAAAGGGTATGTAGGCACTGGTTTTAATACTTCGTAGTACGGCTCCTGCGGGTCTAAAAAGGCCACCTTAGCAGAATCATAATATTAACCACACAACAATCTGTAAAATTTCATTTTCATCTTTATCGCTACAGCATTGGGTTCAAGGTTGATTGGAAAAAAAAACAGAGACAGTTAGCATGATGTGCTTTCTGATTCTGCTAAAGTGGTAAATTTGGGTCCCCTGAGCCATACTACGAAGCATCAATGTCAACGTATAAATCTATCGTGAAAACAGGATAGTGCTATTTGTCTTCTATAGCTCCGTCTCTATCTCTCACTGGAACCGTGACGGTTTCAATAAATCATTAATCATCAGGTGAGATGTATCAGTCGCTGCACGTAAAACAAATGGTATTCAGCTGAAATCAACATAATTACATCGGCAATTGGTAAAAGATGAAGCAGGAGGTGAATATGTTTTATTGGTGGTATTTATGATTGCGTGGTAATTTTTGCCCTCTTGTATTCTAGGTTAGACAAAAGCAGTCAGTCAGGGTTTTTAGCAAGGCTCTATGCCTAGGGGTGCGACAAACATTGTAGTATTATTTGTATCATAAAACTTTTACAGTCTGGACGCCAAACTTTCCCTTTCTTCATGCGTATTAGTAGCTATCTAGTATTTTCTCCGTTTTTAGGCGCCGCGATGTTGGTTTATGACGTGTCTATAATATAAAAAAGTACCATCTCAAAATTTAATTCCACCAACATAGCGATGACAAAATTAAGGGATTTATAAGTCACTTATTGATTTCAGAGGAGCTCGTCGCTAAATAACGACAGCCGCACAGGTCAAACTTTAAAGTTAAGCAATGCTTGCCTAGTTTAGTCTATGGATGGGTGACCATCTTAACATACCGAGTTTCCTCCGTGCCTCGGAAAGCACGTTAAGCTGTTGGTTCCGGCTGTCATTTGTAGATCTTTGGCAGTCGTTACGGGTTGTTTACCAGTACCCGGAGTACCGTATTACCCATGCAGTTAATGGGTTGTAGAGGTCTTGTAGGCAGCCGCTCCACGTAAAACACAGGTATTAAGCTGAATCCGGTTTGACTGGAAGCCGACCCCAATATACTTGGGAAAAGGGTAGGTAGATGATATTATGATTTCTCAGACAAAATAGTGGGTGTTAAAACAAATTTAAAGGTAGGTAATCAAATTTCCAAGGAAGGCCGTGGTAACTTTGGTAGGCGGGAAGATAACTTAATTTCACCGCAGCGTCGATTAGACGCTCTAACAATTAATTTGTCTTAGAAACAATGCTATTATGAATTGATTGAAGGGAAATTGGATTACGTTCAGGTGAAATTGGGTAAAAGTTCCTTAAGTGTCCTGAGGTGGAATATTTAGGAGCGTTTTGATTTTACTAGCAGGATTTTAAGTGGGTTACTGCGAGGATCGACCGTAGGACACTCTAGGCGCGGGCCTGCGGACGGTGAGCTATGGGCAGGTCGCTATCCGTCCGTCATATGACGACAGGCCGTGTCGACCGCGCTTTCGTGTTCCACGCGCGCCTCAAAGAAGGTTAACACACAGAGGGGCCCGAAAAGGCCGACGCCTGCCGGATTTGCGGGACTATTCGAAAGAGATACCGCGGCTCCGGAACACAAAGGGCAACCAAGGAACATGGATGGATTTTAGTCAGTAAAAGTCTGACACTCCCTCCCGCTCCGCCCAGAGCGGGAGAAGTCATTTGATGATTTCCCATCCCTAAAAAAAAAGGATTTTAAGTGGGTTGTAAAATTTACAAACTTAATGAATATGATTTTACTTGGCCTCCCAAAAGGTGGAAATGACCTGATGAGATAAAAACTTGACCTGCACCGCCCTGTTACGGTGATTGAAACAAATCAGTATTACTGAAGAATCATTATAATTCAAATTAGGTATGTAAAACTACAAATTTAGATAAATTATCACAAAATAGCCTTTTCAAAATTCCATCTGTCTAAATCCAAATTCCATTTAAATCGGTACCGACAGCGTTTTAGCCGTTACAGCGTCGTAAACACAAACAAATAAACCTACTTTTACTTTTATAATGTATGATTTTAGAGTTCCGTGCCCATGGGTAAAACGGGAGCCTATTACTAAATCTGTCTGTCCGTCTGTCTCCAGGTTGTATCTCATGATTCGTGATAGTTAAACAGTTGAAATTTTAACAGATGATGTATTTTTGTTGCCGCTTTTACAACAAATTCTAAAAAACAGAATAAAATAAATATTTAGGTGGTTCCCATACAAAAAACGTGATTTTTTGCTCGTTATAGCTCGATATTGATAAAGGCAACAGGAAGACGTTTGAAATATTCACAGATTATTTAGTTATATATTAACTTTAAAAATAAACATTAATATTGTTTTTTTTTTAATATGTAAAGGGGCTCTCATATAACAAACGTGATTTTTTTGCCGTTTTAATAAGTTAATGGTACGAAACCCTACGTGCGCGTGTCCGACTCGCACGGGGCTGGTTTTTTTTTATATATTTGGTATTTCCTTTAGTTTTCTACTAACTGTTACTATATAAAAACTTAAATAAAAAACTATTAACCAACTAAAATTAAAAATATTCTAAAATATGCTGTCGAAAAATTCCTCCACATTGCTGGTCATTGGTGGTGTGCCCAGAAGGTTGGCAGCATTGCTACGTATGGCAGTGCTCATCCTTTATCCGTGGTTGAAACCAGCGCTTGGGTCACGTTATTTTAATTTATTTTAAGTGATTTAATATAAAATAGGATTTGGACTAGTTTATGTACTTTAAAAATAATTATAACCAAACCAAAACCAGCCCTTTCACCATACCCCAACATGGCAGGTAACCTCAACATTTTCGAGCGACATTTTTATTTACATTCAGTGAACGCATAATATTCGTGTCGCGTGAGAGAGGAATGGCATTGATAGATGTTAGCTCGGGGCCCGACAATGACGCGTCGCAACAATGTCGCCTGTCGCTGCCATTAGCAACATTGTGCGATAAGATCTTTAGAAATTATTGTAGCCGTACATAATTATAATGTATTTACAGGCGTATTATGTGAGGTAACAAATTAATAAATTAGAAATATCGTTAAAATTAATGCGTAAAGTTTGTAAGAATGAAAAATATACACTTTCTAAGAATAGGCCTAGGTCTTTCAAAACATCTTAATTTGCAATAAATCGCACTGTCCTGAATTTTTGGGATGTTATTAGTTTAGATACCAGGTAGTGTAGTGGTACACCAA
The DNA here is from genome assembly GCA_963859965.1 of Ceramica pisi. NCBI lineage: Eukaryota > Metazoa > Arthropoda > Insecta > Lepidoptera > Noctuidae > Ceramica > Ceramica pisi. Next base: position 7,325,588 of record OY982530.1, read on the forward strand.
ATTTACGAACTTCAAAAGACCTGGGGCTCCATAAAAGCCGCTTTAGTAGATTTTCATTATTAATATCATAATATTTATCACACAAGATTCGGTCAAATTTCATTTTTATCTTTATCGTCAACGTATTAGGTTCAAGGTTGATTGGGAAAATTTTGCAGTGATGAGTAGCGTGATGTGTTTCTGATTCCGCAAAAGTGGCCTTTTCAGACCCACTGTGTGTGTGTGTGTGGTGCTCGAAAAACAAAGGACATTGTTCATCGCCCATACATCGTTCGCCTAAGAACCAACAGAGACGTGAATTTACTATCTGTGTTTTAAATAATGCATATGTTCGACTGAAACTAAATTAAAATCACGGACACTTTTCAGAATTGTAAAATATCCAAAATGATTTCGGATTTTGAGGTTATAAAACATACCAAACAATAGAAACATACCAAATGGACTAAGATCCCAGAGCTGCCAGACTTTTTATCTCACCAAAAAATGGTGTAGAGTAGTGTTAATATGTTCTTCTAACATACGAAAGCGTGGTAACTTAGGTCGACGGCCGATTCCCTGATATCAGGTGCAAAATACATTACATAAATCAAAGTGTCAACTGTCATTTCATCGACTGTCAGTGTCAATAGTGTTCGTGTCATACAGCGCTTTAATCGCTTTATTCTTTTTGTAGGTAACTAAAAATCTTACAGCGCTGAGACCGCTTTGTTTCATTTTAAAATAATGGCGCCGGGTTATAAAACCCAAGTGAGTTACTTTTTAGAATGGTTTCGTAATTAAAAAGTGTCCGTTCTATTCTAATCATTAAAATGTAATTTAAAAAAAAAACTAGGAATAATGGTAAAGGTTTCGCATGTGTTGATTCATAGGCCACTTTTTACCATGTCCTTTGGTCATTATTCAGACTTAGGCTTATATCTTCCGCGGGCGTCGGAGGCCACCACCCGGTGACCTCCGGCCACCGTAGGCGCGGGCCTGTGGACGGCGAGCTATGGGTGGCTCGCCGTCTGTCCGTCTTCAGATGACAGGCTGTGTCGACGGCGCGTTAGTGTTCCACGCGCGTCTCAAAGAGAGTCAGCACGCAGAGGGGCCCGAAAGGGCCGACGCCTGTCGGAGTCACGGGACTGGTCGAAAGAGACACCGTGGCTCCGGAACATAAAGGGCAATGAAGGAACATGGATGGCTTTTAGTCAGTAAAAGTCTGACACGATCCCGCTACACCCACAGCGGGAGGAGTCGAAATTGGAAGATTTCCAATCCCTAAAAAAAAAGGCTTATATCTTCTAAAAGGTGAATTCTACATTAAAAAATTAAACTTTGTTCCAACTATTTTAGGATCGACTTTGAGCCTTTCAAGATACAGCTAAGCACCATTATTTTACACTAGCTGACCCGCGCAACTTCGTCTGCGTCACATTTTTCATTACTGCTCCGCTCCTATTGGTCTTAGCCTTCCTCGATAAATGGGCTATCGAACACTGAAATAATTTTTCAAATCGGACCAGTAGTTCCTGAGATTAGCGCGTTCAACCAAGCAAACAAACAAACAAACTTTTCTGCTTTATAACATTATTATATATAGTATAGATGGGGCGAATGCTATGTAACCTTCACAAGAAAGTTTAAAGAAAGACCCCTTGGCAATATAAGTTACAGATCTTTTGGTTTCTCACCAACTTAACGACTGTCAAAGTTTTAAAACTGACAGTTTTGACATGCTTTCGAGCCTTGCAGGATTCCTGGTACGAAATGGATGGTCCTATCTACGGACCGACTTGGTAATTATTGCTTAACATTAAGGAAGAGCTTGAGGCTAACCACGATCGCTTCCGCGTAATTAGCCTCATTTTTTTTTTACTTTTGATAGGCATACGTTTGAGCACTATCTCACCTGATGTTAAGCGATAATGCGGTCTAAGATGGCGCATGCTTGCCTGGAAGTAACCTATTTACTCTTGGCTTAAATACTCCGAGGTTGCACTATCAGAAAACACAGAATCAGGCAGGGAATTCCACACCTTAGCTGCACGCACAATGAAGGTATTCCCAAAACGTTTTGTGCGTACAGGTGGGGTGTCAACCATGTACTGATGGCGCGTTGCCGTACGTCTTGTGGTCCGATGATGGAACGAATTAAATCATGGAATTCTGGAATTCTGGAATCTCTCCAAAATGCAACCGATAGAAAACCGATAGGCCAGCAACTCGGCATCGATGCTCAAGACTTTGGAGCTTCGATTCGACGAGTCTATCATTTATTTTTCAAAAGTCAATCACCTGCTACATAAGACTCTACGTAATCCACCATATATCTCAAACATACTCGTATTATTTCAACCGCCGAAACAAACTTTATCAGGCTTCCACAAAGCTCTAGAAGCCTCTAAATTGAATCATAACACGTACACCCACCTTGTTCTCTAAATTAATGGATTACAATAGTTAGACGTAAGGGCTCCGGGACCTTAGACCTTATGGTTCAATTATATAACGAAACAGTTGGTTATAATTACTTAATTGATTTGATTTAGTTTGGTAACACTCTTGACTCTAATGTGTTTAGTGTAATGATTGAGTCTTTGGTTATTTTGATATCGCAAATAAATAGGTACCTACCCGCTATTGTTTTGCAATTATCCGTTTTCTTTAAGACACTTTTTCTATTTTGGGTACTATTCGATTCGTAAAAACGTTCAGAAAGTAGAATATCTATCGTTGTAAATAGTTATGTCCCAAGCACCGTCACTGATCGATCTATACGTCTTTCATCCAGCAGATTTCTACAGCTTATACCAGCTAACATCCGCCTGTCTCGTGGGAGGCTTTCCAACGCTGAGTCTTTCGGTACGCGGTCGCTTCTCCAGAAGTTTTCGGATCCATCGGCCTTCCGTTCAGCGAACAATGTACCTTGTTCTCTGCTTCTTACCTCTGACAATGCTTAGGGCTTTGTCGGTTACCTTTGTTCTGCTGCAGATCTCTTCAATTATAAAAGTTGCTCAATCTAATTATTATTAGGAAATTATCCATGTCAAGCTGCTGAGGAGCTCGTGGCTAAATAGTAACAGCTGCACGGGTCGATCTTTAACGTTGAGCAACGCTTGCCGAGATTCGTCTGTGGATGGGTGACGAGCGACGAGCTTCCTCTGCGCCTCAGAAATCGCGCTAAGCCGTTAGTCTCGACTGTCATTGCTAGTCTTTGGCAGTTGTTACGGATTGTCAGAAGCCGAAAAATCTGACCCCAGTTTTGTCAAGAAGTACCGGCCGGATTCCGAACAAATCCTAATTTGTTCGGAATCCGGCCGGTGTTTGGCAAATGCCCATTGACAAATAATTATTCAACATGGTCCAAGATTTTAAATAAATAAATGTTTATTTCAGATAAATGAAGCGGGTAAAACTTAAATACTTCACGCCTCAACCACGTCTTACGGTACAAACACTTCACCTCTCGTAAAGGGTTCCCTTCCATCCTACAAGTAGGAAAGTGTAATGTAATATGGTACACCTTCAAACGTCTCGCATTAGAGAGAAACTTGGAGTCGTAATGGCCTCAACTACTCCACGTATATAGACCTAAGTAGTAATGTTTCAGGAATTTCAGAAATAATTACGAAGACTGTCTTGTTATTTGTTGGCATAGTGGTCGCATTTGATGGCCCCCAAGATACTTGCGCACTTTGCAAAGCAAACTTATGCGAAAATGCGTTTCCAACGGCTACCAGCTTACATGCAAGTTGCTTTTCTTTTCTGGCTACCGATGTATAATGCGAAAGCACAAACTATCAAAACACTGCTAGTTTGTCTACATTTTGACAAATTTGGACATAAATCGACGCCGAGATTAGAATAAATTGTGACTTCAATGAATTGTGATTTGTGATTGTGTGTGTAATATGAATGAGTTCTAAATAAAAAATTGCCGTCCGCACCAATGAGTGTATTTTACTGCAGAACAACTTTATGCAAAATCTACATGGCAATATCCAGCCAGCAACAAACTACTAACAAAATCTTGTGTCGCGATATCAGAGTTCTCCGATCGATTTGTATGTACAACAGTCTGAATAATAAAATAAAAAAAACAACTATCGGGGAGTTGCCTACTAGACATAATAATCGTCTTGTCGAAGGATCTGCCCCTTTTCAATGGGGGTTTGTGGAACTTTACTCTCGGTACACATAAAATCTATATATTTGTAGGTAGTGATTCAGTGGCACTAAATGGATATTATTTTAAACCTAGTGGGTATTTCCAAAACTACCGACTTTTCAACACAATTATGACTTCACGGAAAACAAAACTGTTACACATCGTTATGTACGTAATACTGAAGCAAAACTTCACAAAACCAACAATTTTAATAAAATAATAACATTTGTACAGTTTCCAACATGTTGGTTCCGCGCAACATGCAACATGTGATTAAATATTTCTCCTGTACACACGAACTAACTTGTTGAATTGTTCCTAATTTACTCTAACTAACCAGGGTTTTGGAAATAAAGAAAGAATGTACTATTTTATTACGCAAGTGCCAAAGAAGGGTTATATTTTTCGCGCGTATCTTGTAAGTATGTATGTTCGTTTGTTTGTTTTTAAATTTCTTTATTACCTCGTACCTTCCAAACGGATGGATGGATTTCGACTATTGAGGTGCCGTTAGATTCATTTCAAATACCCAAGTGTTCTTATATAGTTTTTTTTTAAAAGGGTGTCAAAATGAAGGAGATTTAATGGAGGTTCCAAAAAAATATATAATTATGTCACCGGAAAACATCGTAAGATTTTAAAATATTGCGTGGAATTGTAAACTATTTTTTCTATATAAGACACATGTATTGGAAATGATTGAATTTGGGTGGGATATATTTTATACAAAATGTTGCTTTCATGACATTTCGAGAAATTATAATCTAATCAAGATTTATTACAATCTAACGGAGTCTGCCACTTTCCGGTGACATATACAAATGAATATAAATAATAATAAATAAAATTTATTTCCCAAAAAACTTAGTTCTATGTTACAAAAACAGTTTAGCAGTAGTTATATACAAATAAATGGATTTAGCTTCTGTAACCGAACTAGGTAATACCTAAATAAATCTCTAATGACAATAGTCCTCAACTTTTGTGCAATGACTGACTAGAAGCAGCCCTATGAATTGAATCATCAACATACTCAACTTGACTGTCGCCATTTCCTATTTATAATATTCATAAGAGCGAAATTTGAATGATTAACGATCACAATTTCATGAACCCAATTTCAATTTCTATTCAATTCAATTAGGAAATAGTTTTCGTTTGAAAGTTTTGCAGTCGGGTTTCCTGATTTTTCTTATTTGTGACTTGTCTAGTTTTGGTAACACGCCCCGGTTTTGAAAGGCAGTGTACCTACATTAATAATACAGTAATACCAATAAGCTCAAGTCAACTTGATTTTTCCGACATCTTGAACAAACATAGTTTTATATCATCCATGGTTTTTTTAGAATTATAGCACTTATTCTTTCTCATGATTCCGTTCAATAGTAAATACAGTCTGAAAATCAATTTGATAGTTTTTGAGTAATTCATATTCAGATACACAAGAATAAAATATTTGAGGACAGCTTGGCTTCCTTCCATACTTATTCGATTGGTCGTCATCTCAATTGGCCCTTTCATCTTTTTCTTACGATTTAGAAACTTTTTAAAATTAAAAACACAAAGTAAAAAATAACTTTAATTTTGGAAGTCGGTGTTTTTGTTAGTTTCTTCGTATTTTGACACCGACTTCCGAAATTAAAGTTATTTTTTTACTTTGTGTTTTTTTTTGGAAGTCGGTTGTATTTTTTTGTAAAAAGTTTTTTATTTTTCACTTCTTAGTGGTGCCTCACACCTAACAACACCACTGCGAAATCGCAGAAAAGCAAAATACGCAATTTCGAATTACTTATCAAAGAATCATCAAAATAGTCAAATTCCAGCTATTTCGATTTAAAATCCAAAGTTCGTAACCGATTTTGATATGATTTAAATGGGACCAATCTGCAAGTATATCCTTTCAGATAAAACAAGAATTTTTCAAATCGGTTCATAATATTGTCGGAGTTATGAGGTAACAAACATAAGAAAAAAAAGAAAAAAACATACAACCGATTTGATAACCTCCTCCTTTTTGGGAAGTCGGTTAAAACATGAAGAAAGAACGTTTTAAAATTTTCACATAGTCTTGTAGGTATTGTTACGCTGTGCGAGTTTTGCGGAACTATGTATACTTACGCAAGAAAAAAAAGTGAAAATATATTTAGAACAGAAGTCCCAGGTGTATCATAAGTTTGAGGCCACCCAACAACCAGTCTTGGGTTAATATTTTAGAGAAAGCGGCTGCCAACATTTCACAACTCGACCCCAGGGGAATACAACTGTAGAATAGGTAATTGCAAATACTACTTTCATAGTGCACGAAATCCAGTAACAAGGTTTGTTGATCAAGTAATAACTTCTTAGGGTTCCGAACCCAAAGCCAAACTAACAGAACCCTATTACCAAGTCTCCGCTATCCATTTGGCAGTAGGCTGTATCTCATGAACTATAAAAGATAGATGGTTGCTACCATAGATATAATAAATAAGGAGATATGCCCGCTGGACGAAAATGTATAGGAATCTCGTGTCGTCGCTACAGGCGCTACAGTTGTTGTTGATTTTATAGACAAATACAGTAAAATACTTGTACTGACATATGATAAGTGATTCCATGATTAACAAAGTGTTGATTTGTGCTTCGGTTTTTACAAGAAACCACTGAATAACACGGCATTCTTATTATGTCACAATCGCGGTCGAAAGCCCGTAGTTCGCGGCGACGGCCATTTGCGCATTGCGAGCGCATATAGCGACGACACCGACACGCCTCCTTGCCACTTCTCCTGTTTTTTATATTTCTGTGGTTGCTACAGAGTGTGTATTTTAATTACTTCTATTACAAAAAAATAACCTAACAAACACTTTACTCGCCAAAGTTATTTAATTTGATTGTTACGCTTTCACGCTTAAATTGCCTCTACAGACCTCCTCGCGTCGTATTCATAATCGCTGAGGGTTGTGCAGCCCCCGACGAGTGGTAAGTTACTCCTTTACAAAGTTTCTCTACCAGAGTCTTTCCTTAGTAGCATTGAAAAAATAGAGACAGAAAATAAGGGTGTGTGACGCGACTAGAAAATGGCGTCGTAACACAACTCCAAGACGATGTATGATCTCAAAATTGTTCCATAAAACAGAACAATATAACTCTATGAACCTTGGAAAGAGCATAAATATACAAAATAGAACACTCACACTCAAGCAACTGCTCATGTTATATTTCAAATATATGGCGTCTGTAATTTCACTGGGATTATGTTGGACGTTCATATCTTGTTTCTGTTATTTACACAGAGGATTTATACGAACGGGTGTATTAATACTGGGTACGTTTTTGGCTTTGCTCACTGTAATTTTGTTTTCGTATTTAGCCTATGTTTTGTGGTGGTGTACTGGAAGATTAATTTGTTAGAAATATTGTGAAAAGTTTTCATTGAGTTTGAATAGGTACCTTTTATTCCCGATGCTTTTACCAACAACTTGGCGCGACCCTGTTTTACTCCTAAAAGATTGCTACGCCGTAGCCGATATGATGATGTCATGTCTACGCGGCCTACGGCGTAGCAGGTTACTGATTCACAGCGTGAATTTGTTTATTTATTTAGTCTGCAGAGCTATTTAAATGATGTCATTGTACGAGTATTTAGTGACTATCGAACTGTTTATGTTATTGATCTTCTATTAAGGATAGTGTTCTGATCTGCCTCATATCTCATAAACTGATACGGTTATGGGTTCATATTATTAATAAAAACTACTTCTTCTTCTACTTCAGGAAAATACTTCTAGAGATATAGAGATGCAATATGTGCAAGCTCTTTTCTAACAAGGAGGATTCAGATTTCTGACTATAAGTTTAGGCTTTTTCTTAATATTTCCTTCATCAATGTTACCGGAAATTTATCGTGGAAATCCAGGAGAAACTTCGAAAGCTTTACCGAAAGCACCTGGATACTTGCCGAATACCCACAACCTCAAGTAGGAGAGGCAAACCCATAATATTTTTGAAGATATTATTATTTATTTATTCTATGGCAACTGCAGACCACGCACTTCTGCTATAAATATGGAATAAATCCCACAGTAATCGCAAATATTTTTTCTGAAATGTTCCGGTAAAAGTCTCGTTTAAGAAGAAAGCAAAAATATATATTTTGTGAAAGTACCTAGAAATAAAAAATACCGCAATCATAGTTCTCTGACCTTCACACCTCAGACATATTTTTATTGCAAAGAATCGCAGTAATACCCAAGTTATTGTTGCGTTATTTCACTAGAAAACCCTGCTTGACTTAGATTTTTTTGATTTCCCAAAGGTTTCCATAAAACAAGTGAAATGAGATGACGTATGCTAGTATTCATATTTACTGTCAGTCCTTTGTTACATGAGGGAGAGGTGTCACTGTTAGCGGAAGGATTTGAATAAAAATAAACGAATTGAGAACGTACTCCTTTTTGGAAATCGGTATATTGTATATTTTATGTGTCTGTTACCTACTACAATAGAATTTAAGTGAAAATTGTTACTAACCCTTTGGACTCCGGTCTGAAATAAAATTATTCTATTCTATTTTATTCTATTCTACTACCGACTTTCAGGTTGAAACCACTGCAAAGTAAAAAATAATTTAATTTTCGGAAGTGTTTCTCGTATGGTTTCTTCGTTTTTTGACACTCCTACGTCTACTATATTATTAGTAGTACCACTAATACTATCAACTGTTATTTAATTCTACTTGAGACCAGCTTTTGTCCGTGACTTTGTACGCGCATATTGTACCAAATTTTCTATGACCAGTAGTTTCGGCTGTACCCTGTCTGTTAGTTGCTCAGTTACTCGAATCAGTCACCAGTAACGTAAGAATTAAATATATTAGGATTTAAAAATACAAAAACACAGTTTTGCTACATGTCAGTTTTTTTTTCCCTCTCACGCATAACTTGACCAACCCTTTCTCTCTCCCGCTCACAGTCGAACCCGATCCCACAGCGAGGCGTCCCCATTTCATTCCGTATAATATTCCCAGTAATTTGGAGTCAGCAAACATCGATGGGAGGTTAATGAGCGGTGGCTAAGTTTGTCACTAACCGCGTGTTTGTCTAGTGGCGCACCCCAGCGGCGTATTGACAAATTTGTTAAAAGCCCGACGAACGTGATACGATGTCACGTTAAAAATACAATAAAGTGTGAAGATTTTATTTGGTATTACTTTTTTATTTTTGTATGTCAATCAGAAAGTAATTTGATTATGTTGTTGTTTAAATAAGGGTACACTCACGCTTTTTTTCCCATGGGGGTAGATAGTAACCACAAAACGCTTCCAGCTTCGATTTTTAGGCCTGCTTGCCTGCTAAACAAATTCCGCAATCTGCCATGGTTCCGGAGTTTGTTCGAAAGAGTCACCGTGGCCCTGGAACGCAAAGAGCATTTGAAGAAACACGAATAGGTTTTAGTCAGTAAGAGTCTCACACTCACTTCAGTTCGACTAGAAGGGAAGGAGTTATTTGATGATTTCATATCCTTTAAAAAAGGCCTGCTTGCACAAACCAATGTTATCCTTGAACTCCGAGTTAGTTAAATATTTATTTTTGATTGCATAATGGCCCTTAAAGCTTCAAATGCTTAACCATGTATGTGTAGGTGTGTAGGTACCTTACGTAAGTGGGCCTTAAAGTTTCAGATACATCCAAATTATTAATAACAACGGGCAGAAGGAATAATTTTCGGAATTAGAGCAGGGTCACTTACCAGACGATTGTTTTGCTTAGCGGTGACGTCACAGGGTCTATAACGCCACTGCATTTTATACGTAGACTTTGTAAGCTATTATAATATCTAACTCTACAGGGTGATAATATACTCACCACCAAAACTTTATCTACGTACTAACTACTGCGTCACATTTTACAGTAATCCGCTCCACTCCGAGTAGTCGTAGCGTGCCATCAAACACTTTAAATATTTTCTCAGTTCAAACCAGTAGTTACTAAGATTAGCGAGTTCAACCAAACCCATAAAATTGACAGTTTTATGATGTGACTCTGTACACTTAGAAGCACGCTTTACCAATTTTTGGGAGTTCATAAATTCCGAAACTCATCTAATATTATTTATATCTTCAACAAAAAACACCTGCCAGGTATGTTTTACTACGAAGAAACCTAATTGAATTACTTTCCAATTTGAAGCCTCATGTGGTAAAAATGTTCCAAAATGAAGAAAATTCAATATAGGTACGTACCTGCATACCACACACTGATCCATCTTGTTTAATTCCATCACATATTATTTGCGTATATCAAGTGTAATAAAAATATTCAATCCTAGGTGAATAGCGTCTCAGGTTCGGAAGATCCAATATTTCTTCGGCAATCAGGTCCCTTTTGGTTTGAAAATATCTTGAGCCTTGAAGGCCGTATTTCTCAACGGGTTCGAATGAATTCTGGCATGTTTATGGGTCTAGTTTCAGCCCCACTTGTCAGAGGTATAGACTAATAGGACCTCTGATTCGGGAACTTCGATATTTTTTTTACTGGTGTCTTGCGGGTAAGATTTATGTAGAAATATAATAAATGTTCCTTTGTTGAGGGCCGCGCCTAGACGGAACATTGGATGCGACATGGTTTGTACAAAGTCCAAAATGTATGAGCATAACATGCTTGCCTGAAACTGTGCCTGGTCAACAATGTTCACAGGTCGTGCAACCAGTTATTGGCATTAAATAAAATAAAATAAAATTTCTTATTTCTTACCACTGATGAAAAAAAAAACTTTTTTTTTTAGATTAATTTCGAAATACTTAATACAGTTTTTTTTAAAAGAATTTACAATATAAGTTGGTGGCTAGAAGTTTTGACCCCCTGAACTAGGTGGTAACCTGTATCTCAAGGCGTATATATTGGTATTTAATCTAATATAATTATGAATATTTGAATAGGCTCTGCCGAGAATCTAGACTCATGATCGGCAGATGCAAGTAGGATCACCTGTATTATACGGGATTGGACTTTAACATTACTGGTAATTTTTGGATGTACTGCACATCTAATAGTCCAGCATAAGTCACTATACGAGACTATTCCGGACGTGACCGCGGTCCCTGTAACGGACAGTACAGTGTAGCATGCAGCTACACAATACAATTTTTATGCTGACATTTTTGTACCTCGCTCGGGCGACCAAACTTGGCCTTGCATAAATCAGAGGACCAATTTTACTATTTTTTTAAGCAAAGTTAGCTTTTATTCATTCGTTAATATATAAATGTATGGAAATTGAGGCTTTTTAACAGTTTGCGACTGAGAGACTGAGATGCGGTTGGTTAAAAAATAAAAAAATTAGCACTCTGATCTTACAAGGTCCCAAGTAAAACAATTTTGAAGATTTTAATTCTTATAATAACTGATAATGATGATACACTAAGATGTACATAAATATTTAAATGCAAAATTATTGACTTGCAAAAGCAATTGCAAACTGATTTTCGTACTAATCAAATATTTTGTTTGGTCTAAAATTTATTCTACAACTAAAGTTCTATATATCAAATAAATTCACGTCCGCATAACTGGACAAAGTAAACAAATAATTATGTTAATTATGATTGAGAATCAGAATTAACTTTCATAACCAAGAAAACTAACATGACGTCACAGCGATGGTAAATATTTTACTACTGGTAAAATATTTACCGTATATGTATATAGATAAATGGGCTATCTAACACTGAAGGAATTTTTCAAATCGGACCAGTAGTTCCTGAGATTAGCGCGTTCAACCAAACAAACAAACAAACTCTTCTGCTTTATAATATTAGTATTGATTTGTGTAATATGTTTTGGTGTTGAAATAAAGTATTTTCTATTCCATATAATGAAACAAAATTTAAATAGTAGCATGTAAATAAAAGCCAGACAAAACCTGTTTACCTCACAGAAATCGTCAGCTTTACTATTCAGTTATACCTTGATCCGGTACAAAGTTCTCAGGTAACAAACATACATGTTTCGCAACGGAAGCAAGGTAGAAAAGTTTGTTTGAAGAACCTGTGATCTTATTCTTGTACAAAAGAATTTGAGTTGCGAGTACAGGTATCCGATAGTAAAGGATTTGTAGCAATCAGGGTTTGTGTATAACTTACACAAAGAAATGGTGCGAGCCTTGAATAGATTTTTACTGATGTTTGCATATCGAAGAAAATATTATATTGGTTATGTGAAGCAGAGTGCAGCAGCATTGCATACTTTTTTGATAATAAGGAAAATGCACGCGTTCTTTTTATCTGCAAAATGAAATACTCATTAGCTCTAGTAAAACATCGTGATTTTTTTTTTAAATAACTTCAGTAGCTACGAAGTTATAAAAGCTTCAAAAATTACAAATAGAAAGAGAAGTCCAATATGGCCTTTGGCCTCAAAGTCGTAGTCATACAGCTGCCATAAAAAAGAGCGTTTTCGTGTGAGGGTCAGATAATTTGTTTAAAACAACTATGTCTCGTTTGCTTTTAGATTCTATTTTCACTGCTAGTATTATATTTTTGTGTATATTTAAGTAAACTGTATCGATAATAAATATTGTTTTCATGCATAATCTCTATTGCGTGCCGATGTGCTTTCAATGGACCTATCTGCAATACGTAAAGTATCGCAGATGTATTGGAAAACGGAATGATTGTGACTTATTCCCCCACAAACTGTTTTTACTGAAATGACTTTGACCTCGATTATCATTACCAGCTTTATCAATATTCTTCAATGAAATGTTATTTAATGTATTGATTCATGAGCTATCCGTTTATTTTCCAGAATAAAAACGTTACTCTCCAATTACGATTTCTAGTCGTGAGACATAATTTAAAAAGGTCGTCAAAACGAAAGCCAGCCAATATGGAACGATTATGCCCAAAAACATGAGGCACCAAAATCGATGCAAATCAGCTCTAGTATAACCCATTTTTTTGCCATTGATAGTTCGCGTTTAACCACTATCTACCTGCTGGTAAGCAATGATGTGGTCGTAAATGGAGCACGATTGCCTAGAAGTCACCTATTAACTCTTGAATTAAAGACTATTTTCTGTGTAACGACAAAGCATTATTTTGTTTCAGGTTACTTCCCGTTACCCGCAATATACTGCCTGTGCTGGCTCTCTCTTGACGTACTACTCTGTACCGCATCCATCATGCACCTATGTACCATTAGCGTCGACAGGTTTGTAAATGTCTGTAATATGCTATGTGAATTTAAGTTAATTAATTTACTGTCTAGCCTTTCATAAAATGTGTAATTACTTTATTATGTGGCTTTTAGATTAACTTATTAATTAATAAGTTTATAACTGTGTAATTATTTCTACATACACAGAGTAGTGAAAATATGCCTGAATTTTGAGTCTGGCTTTCTGTTGGCATGAAATTTTTTACTCAAATGTTCAGCTTAGTACATGTAAACTTTAGGAAGGTAATTTTTACTTTAAAATTTATTTATTCGTTGTAAACCAACGGGAATGTAGTATTTTTAATCCAGAGATTGGCTAGTGGAGAATGCCTTTTTTATAAAGTCCGCCAATGCAACACAACAAATACGAATTCAGTTGTTTAATAAATCGGAAAATCTCATGCACCTCATCCAAACATTTTATATGTTTGGATGAGGTGCATGAGATTTCGAGATCACGCAAAAAATATAAATTAAAAATAAAGCTACTCTCAGAAATAATATTTTTAAAGAAACTGTAAACCAATGATATGTACTTATTAGTTGTCCTTACATGTGAATGTCTTTAGCATTAAGATTTGCTGGTAGAGAACAAAGTTCTGGGTTAACCTCACTTGTGTCTTAAGTTGACCTATTGAGAATTGTATTTAGCTTTTGTGAAAATAAATACGTAAGAGTAATAATATTACATTTTTCGACAGATATCTCTCCCTCCGATATCCAATGAGGTTCGGAAGAAACAAAACGAGAAAGAGAGTCACAGTCAAGATAGCTTTCGTCTGGATCCTGTCGTCAGCTATGAGTCTTCCATTGGTTTTAAAGTATTCTAAGGTGAGTTTATTAATCATTATACCTTATATTGACGATGAAGTGACATATACACATATGTCTAATTTATTGCAATAATAATATACAGTTACTAGCTGACCCGCGCAACTTCGTCTGCGTCACATTTTCCATTACTATTACTGCTCCGCTCCTATTTGTCTTAGCGTGATGATATGAATCCTCCGCCCCTTTTGATTGTAGCGTAATGTTATATAGCATAATAGCCTTCCTCGATTAATGGGCTATCTAACACTGAAATAATTTTTCAAATCACACCAGTAGTTCCTGAGATTAGCGCGTTCAACCAGACAAACAAACAAACTCTTCTGCTTTATAATATTAGTATAGATGTGTTTTTGTCGGCTCACGCAAACGATTATTTAAAATCTATTTACGTAAAAAAACTAAAATCGCCAAAATGTCAGTTCATGTCACTTCATCGTCGATATGTAAAACTGACTGACTGAAAAACTGACTGAGTGACTGATAAACAACGCTTAGCTGAAACTTATGGTCGTAAAAAGCTGTAATTTGGCATGCAAGTGCCTTATGGAGTGCGGGAAGAACTAAGATAGGATTTCCCGAAACTCTTACGGGAATGAGAAAAAATGTAACACTCGTGTGCAGTCACGGAGAAAAGCTAGTCAACAATATAATACAAAAATCTTGACAATGTTTAATTATCATTCAATTAAATCGACACATTTTGATTAAAACAAAATTTTAGTAAGTAAAAACGTTGAAGTAGGTACTTATGGGGTAAGCCCACGTGTAGCAGTGGCCGGTTTTCGATTAAATGATGAATCAACATCTGCCAAGCCTTTTCCCAACTATATTGGGGTCGGCTTCCAGTCAAACCGGATTCAGCTGAATACCAGTATTTTACGTGGAGCGGCTGCCTACCAGACCTCCACAGCCCATTAACTGGGTAACACGGTACTCCTTGGCAAGACTGGTGTCAGATTTTCTGGCTTCTGACTATCCGTAACGACTGCCAAAGATCTCCAAATGACAGCCGGGACCAACAGCTGCAGCAGACCAACTTAACATGCTTTCCAAGGCACGGAGGAAACTCGATATGTTAAGATGGTCCACCCATCCACAGACCAACCTCGGCAAGCGTTGCTTAACCTTGAAGATCGACCTGTGCGGCTGTTATTATTTAGCCACGAGCTCCTCCCCACACATCGATTAAATGATGAATGAGGTTATCTTATCCCAATTTATTTGAAGTTTATGGCATTGCATATAATTTAATTATCTCCTTCTTGAATACTTCGTTACTTATTTTTTTATTTGTGATGGGTTTGCTCTTGACTCTAGTCGCACTCTAAATTTGAAGGATTAGGGTTGTAAGCGTTTGGAAACACAGACACAGGCAGAGAGTTCCTTTTAGTTTTTCATTCTCCACAAAGAAGATACCATAGGAGCAAATGTAGGAGGAAAGACTTTTTAGTAAAAAATCATAATTCGCGATTCGGCTAGTATAAATTCTTCTTATTTAGTTTACTAAATATATTTGAAATCGGTCTTATTTTGGAGTAGGAAACTGGCGTGAGCCAAACCTAGTTTTAAAGTTTTTTGCTAAAAAGACTCTTTGCCCGCATTTCCTCTTAAGTATATTGGTGAATCGTCAATGCCTTTTCAATATGAAAAATAAAATAACAATAAATTAGGATTTCTCCATTTAATAGAATATGTTAGTATTTCGAGTTAAATATTTTTACTTCTCAATTGATGAATCCTCGCACTACCTTTATCGATGCAGCGCCCACATATCGGAAGCTTTATTGAGTTTTCTCGCAAGGGCCTATAGATGGCATAGCAAGTGCTGTCAGTCTTCTGTTACCGCGAATATGTCGGTCAGAGCTCGCCTCAACGCTCCGCTACAAAAATTCCTTTTTTGGTGAAAACTTAACGAGATTCGTAAAATAAATGGACCTGTTTCTGTGCTTTATTGACAAATTATAGTGCAGAGTTGATTTTTGGAGTTTCAACCATCCCACCGGTGGATTTAAGAAGATTTGGCTCGCCGGCCGGTAGCCCAAGGGATCACACACGGAGGAACGAGACACATCCCTATGGGTCTGAGTGGCGTGTCTGGATTGCCATGGTACGTGGGCATGTTTATCTGGGATGTTATGTCGAGGATTCATCAATAAGGAAATTAAATTATTTTGAGGTCCGCCATTACACATAAAACTTAGGTCCTAAAACCCGCTCAAAGGTGCAGGCTATTTACACGCCACACCATATATTTTACAGAATAATCATGAAAAAGTTTAAGGTTTCAAAACTACTTAATTATCACGAGTGTCAATGACCACATTACTGGCAACGCGAATGTTTTGCATAATTTCGTATGCCAGCCAATTGGCAACATGGCAAGTGCATCGAGAAGTACCCACCAAATTTAAGCCAGATGTGATACAAGCTTTTGGCACAAGCTGATCAGCCTTAATTAAACCGTATTGAGAACGAAGGTTAGCCGCATACGAACGGTTTCCTGATTAAGCTCCTCTCAGATTCGGAAACCTTGGCTTACATACAAAATGTCCAACTAGGCGCATGATCAGGCGGACATAGGCCTCCCCCCCCCAAAGCATCGCCACAACGACCAGTGCTGTGCACCACCACCAGGTCATCGGTTCACCGTATGGGAGACCTAAACGTTTGTATATTTTTGAAATGGGAAACCCCTGACGTTTTTTTCGAAATCAAGCGGTGCGTTCGGGTCAGATAAGCAGAAAATGTAACGTTTCTCGGATTTCCAAATCAGAAAACCTAGTCCGAAAACCGTACGTATATGGCTGGCCTTAAGCTTTTAAATAAATATGCAAATTATAATTAGCGATAATAGTCCTATGTTTCGTAATAGGGAAAGCCTAATCTAGGCTCTAGTTAGTTGACAAGCCGTCAATCCTCTCGTTGGCAAAATAACAACGAAAATATTGTATTTGCATGAGGTTGGATAACAATTTAATCTAAATAGGATTTTAGGCATTTATTTTCACAATCTAAAGCGAGCTACTTAGTTTAATAATAATTGAGATCGTAAATAAAAATAATGTTGAGCTTGTTGCTTGATCATGGTCAAAACGTTCACAGTTTTTTACAACTGAGCATTTTCGCGAAGCACAAATTTACTATTCTTATTAATAATTCGAGATTTATACTAATACTAGAGGCCGCCCGCGACTTCCTCCGCGTATAAATTCTCTTTATTCCCGCGTAAATCCCGATCCCTCGAGAACTCCGGGATAAAAAGCCTATGTGTTATTCTGGGTCTTCAGCTACCTACATACCAAATTTCATCGTAATCGGATCAGAAGTATTTGCGTAAAAGAGTAACAAACATTCATACATATTCACAAACTTTCGCATTTAATTTATAATATTAGTAGGATTATAGATCTGAGAATTTGTCTGCTGAGGGGCTAGCACGAATATTTCGACGTTAACGCAAGTGAATTTTGAAAGTGAAAAACTAAAACCCCTTACTATTTTGGTTTAAGTTTATGGGACATACACAATTTATAACATTGATATTGAAAGAAAAAATAGTTTTTCATACCCCATTGGTCGAGAAAGGCTATCACGCTACGACTAACAGGAGCGGTGCTTAAATGAAAACTGTGACTAATGTAGACGAAGTGGCGTGGGTCAGCTAGTCAATAATTATATAAGGTTAATATATAATATGAAGTTGTTCGTTGTGGAATTTATTCGAAAGAGTCGCCAGAACCCTGGAACGCAAAAGGCATTAGGAGGAACACGGATGGGTTTTAGTCAGTAAGTGTCTGACACTCCCTTCTGCTTCACCCAGAGCGGAAGAGTCATTTGATAATTTCTCATCCATAAAAAAAGGTCAGCTGGTCCAATTCAAAGTTTTAACCAACGCGATATTAGCGTTTCGTATTTGAAACCGAAGAAGTGCAATGGAATTTGAACTTTGTCCAGTATGTCATAAAGTTGGTTCTTCTAAAATGTAATAATTCGGATTATCAAATTCTGAATTCAAAATTTATTTAAGTCAGATTTTTACAATCTCCGTACGTTTGGTTACGGAACTGTGGTAAGCGGACAAGGGGCCGAAGGCAACTCGCTGAGGTCCCGTTACACATTTCTAATGTTTTCTATTCTATTCTATAACAGAAGATAAATCAGTTATTTTATTAATATTCCTAGTATTTTCACAAAAAAATCACCCCTTTTTGGAATTTATATGCTGTGAACTGAGGTTTAAACTTTAAATAATAATAAGGTATTCCAATCTTTCAGAAGAGGACACCTGAACGCGATTGCAGCCGCGGGGTAAAAAGAGGTTTAAATAACTACAGAATTTAAATTAAATTGAACTCGAAAACTATTAATTTAGTGTATTTCTTTGAAATAAATTAATTGCGATAGTTTACAAAGACTCAGTCCGTTGATTGGTCTGAGTGAGGCAGGTATTCAAACTTAACTCAAATGGTTACACGAAATAATTGCCTTAATTTCGTCAAGTGCTACTTTCATTGGATTCCTATAGAAATTAATTAAGTCTTGATTATGTTTTGTAATAATAATAGGTATGTGTCTTGAAATGTTACGCATGAGTTTTTTGTAAAGGTCGCCTAGCTAAGATTGGATAACGTATCGACTTGAACTTCACTATTGTATTATTTAAATCGTGTTCTGGAATTAGTTTTTTTTTTTTAATTCATGAGGCGAAACTTTGGCTTTGCAGATGCCAGTGAAATATGTATATTAAAAACTTTATTCTTCAAAAATTGTCGATCATAACAAGTATTTTGAGTGCTACTGAGTAGGTTCGATTATATCGGTCGAGCAAAGTCTTGTTCGGATCTCCTTCCGGGAATTTCTCAGCAACAGCTCAGATTTGTACCCTGTTAAGTTTTTAACCAAAACCCGAAAAATGTCGTACTATAGGTACATTTCTGTCTAACCCTTCCAGGTCTAAGGGGGTGTAGTTATGATTTGATTCATAAAATAATGATTAATATCGCCAATATCAGCTATAGAGCTTGACTGGTGGATTGGCATCCTCACTGTGGTTCACGAGTTAAAATAAATACACGAAGGTATGAAAAATATAAAGAGAGCTATAGAATACAAACAGATTCTGGTATCTCGCTTTGGATATTAACACTGTTAACATAAATAACCACAGGACGATTTTTTAAATATTCAGTTAGTTTTTTTGATTTACTAATAAAACTATTAACGTTGGTATAGAGACTATGGCAAACCCATATTTAATCTTCGATTATTAATTGTATGAACTTTTCTTTCATAAATTGTATGAAAATTCATGCCTCAATGATACAGTTACTAGCCGTCTTATGACTTTAAATCAGCTCAGATATAAAACATGGATATATAGGCAGAATTCACGAAAACTTTAAAATCAATTTTCAATAGCTTAAAAAAAAATACTACGAAGTCTGAAATCTAAATCTCAGCACTCTTAATGCTTCGAAAGCAAAAAGTTTTAGGTTTTAATGTGAATTTAATTATCTCAAATATAGCTAAATTTATGTACTTATGCGGGTAATCTAGCGTGATTGCGAATATTTGAATTATTTATTCGGAGTAAAAGTAAGAACAAGATAAATTCAAACTTATTATCTTTATTCTTGAATTTAATTTCAATATCAGACTTGAATTAAAGATTTCCAGTGTATTAGGCGTTATTTTTCGTAATAATATTTTCCATATCAATACAAGAAAATTAAAGTAATCAAATTATATAGCAAGCAAAACAAAGGCGAAGTGGATGACAAGTGAGCTGTCAAACTATACAACCAAGATGGAATGACAGCAGTGTGATTCCGTAAACATGTGAAGGGGTAACGCGGTGTCCTGCGTGAGCGACGAACGCTACGCGACGCGACGCTGCGAACGCGACGAACGCGATCAACTCAACGGCATACCCTACATGACATGACATGTGACAGTCTGCGGCGAGACGCGACGTAACGCGGACTTGTTTTGAGGGCGACCAGATGCGACACCACGAACTATGTAATGGTTGATTCAGAAGCGTTGATCGCCGCAGTGTGTGAGTAAAGATTGTTGTGGGACAAAAAACATAAACATTATAGGAATCGTTTATTTTTAACTTTCAAGCAAAATTGTACTGTACTTCTCCATGATTCGAGAAGTAATGACCAAAATCACGTAGGACATTTGTCGCGTATAGCATCGCGTTGCATTACGTCGCGTCGTATTGCGTCGCGTCGTATTCGTCGCTCACGCAGGGCACCGCGTAACGAAGTGAGCTGTCATTCCAACTTGATTACTTATATGGACAGATTACTTCCTGGTCACTTCACCCAAGCCTTCACTTGGACATGTTTACAGAATCAACCGGCAGTTCATTTGTGGTTCACTCTACCTAAGTTATACACGGTGAGATTTCGACAATATGGACGGGTTGGTTCCTCTACATAAAAATCAGAAGTAAAGGGACCATTTTTTTGGAAATAATTCGAAAATAATCGTTTTGTTAGAGTATTCAAATAAAAAATAACAAGGTGATTTATAATTATAAAGAAAGTGAATTGTTACAGACTGAAATACTGAAAACTTTCCGAAGAATTTTCAGTCCTAATTATTACGGGAACTGAACTAGATTTTCCTGCAGAGTCATTTTCTAAATTGGATAGCAGAGACTAGTTCAAATAATTTCTTTAAGCAAAATCTAACTTCAGTGGCTATTCAATTCTAGCAAAGAATGGAATTTTTAAATTATACTCAGTTTTATTATGAAATATTTTTCAACGGAAAATTAGTTTTAGCCATGTTAGATCATTAGCTTTGAAGTATTTTATATTCAGCATTTGTAAATGAAAGATAATCGTTATCTAGATGGTTAACGAGCCATGAATACTCTCGAATCATTTAACCTTTTTTTCTAGCATCGAATAAAATTGTAAAAAAAGTTAAGGGTTCCCCAAGGTCCTATTTTGGGACCATTCTTGTTTGATGTTTTTACAAAATCGTAATAAGTACATTAACAAAAAGGGTACAGGTTTGGGGATTTAACTCAGTCTGAAAATATAAACATTCAGCTGTAATTTGGGAAAAATGAACAGGGTGTAGGTTTACTAACTCATTAAAAAAAACAACTCAGCAGACTTTGGGTCGGGAATAAACAATGACTTTCGTAAATAAGTTGTTATGCTCCCAAAATGTTGCTGCTTTTTAACGGGTATTATTTTAGCAATTATTATGATTGTTGCCTGGTTTGGTTCAGTCAGTAAAACTGTTTAATAGAAACCCAAATCTATATTCTTATCTTCATATTCTTGCAATTAATCCTTAGAATCAATAACTACCTGAGCATCATTTAATAGTATAGTTTAGATTTACTGACGCGTTATCTCACTACATGGCTTATTTCACTACATGGTTGGATCTTTAAGGCTACCCATTACACACCGAGAGAATTTTACCTCGAGGCCGTTATTACAAAAGACTTTAAATCTATCTAGAAAAATGTGGGTGTGCTGCACAAATGCCTACATTGCTTTCTAAGGATGGGAAATCATGAAATGACTCCTCCCGCTCTAGGTAGACCAAAAGGGAGTTCAGACTCTTACTGACTTAAACTCAGCCGTGTTCCTATTAATGCCCTTTGTGTTCCAGGACCGCGGTGACTCTTTAGAACAAATTCCGCGACCCTGAAACTCCAATGCCCTTGCCTAAACAAATATCTTGACTTTTTACTTAAAATTCACCTTATAAGTCATGAGACTTACAATTTATCGACAACGCGTGTCAAAATTCTGGCATTCTCCTGTACCTACCATTTGAAGCAAAAATAATTGTGTATATAATTGAAAAATACGTGAATCCGAGTCAAGTATACGCTCGAGAGGCATTCATCTTACTTAAGAGTTTTCCCTCTCAAGGAAATGTCTGATACGAAATCGTTTCTATTGCGATATTGTCTTTTTGTCGTACTAAGATGGTATTATGTCAGAATGTATTATGTATCAGTTTATTTATGTTCTTGGAGATGTAATCGTATTAAGAAATGTCACTGAAGATATATGAGGATATTTTTTGATGCTTGATAATTGAGACAAAACACTGTCTATTATTTTATTTATATTTCTTATCGTTACACATTTATACCTTCTTTTATTTTTATTTATATAGAGAAAAGGTTATGTAAAATATATATAAAGGTGTGTTCACCGCGCTTGACTATTTGAAAATTCAATTAGATTGTTAGCATTAGTTCCTCAGTAGCGAAGCATAGAGAGGTTTAAGTTAAAAAAATGGCCAAAAAAGTAATGTTTAGAATAGCCAGTGTATGTCATTGTTGTTAATGAACAAGTGTTTACTATTATTCTTTATTTTACATGAAAAAGTTCAAGCAATAATTAATAATAATAATCGGATCATAAGCACCATTGTTGCCAATTAGCCTCATATATTGGTGGTGGAGCAAATAGTAAGGCGTGCAATTATTGTAGACATAACCGTCCCGCATGACGAGAACCTCGTGAAAGCCGAGAAAGATAAACAAAGCAAGTATATTGATTTGGTTCGCGAGGTTGTCGACATGTGGAAAGGTGACTCTACAATCATTACAAATACAAATACAAAATCCTTTATTTCAAATAGACCAGTTACAGGCACTTTTGAATAGTCAAATTGTAATTTTAAAATTGTACCGATAGTTGTGACAGCCAACGGCTTAATAGCCAGGAGCCTCGACCAACAACTCAGGAGGCTCTCGTTGGGCAGCTGGATCAAGGGCTTGATTCAGAAAGTGGTACTTCTTGACACGGCGCGCATTGTTAGGAGGTTCTTCTCTCTAGAGCCCTGACCGCCAGTAGCTTGGACCCTGTTCCCGATACCGGTGGGCTACTGTTTTTTTTATATTTTTGAATGTTTTAATTAAGTTAAAAATACAAAATAAAGAAAATAATATTAATGATAATTTAATCTTCGTTCTGCATCAACAATCATGCCTACCATATCGTAGAGTAATGCCTTTTCAACCAGACTAAAAAAATTGTTGGTCTTTATTGGTATAGGTACTTTATTACGGCGAAATAGGATATTTTACTTAATAGAAAACTTTAATTTTAATCAATAATTATGTTCGTCACACTTAAAAAATATTGTAAATGTGTTTTTAACTTTTTCAAATCGATAAAAAATTATACAGACAAAGCCCATCAAAGTTCTAGAGAGGAGGTTGGTGACGTCATCTAGTTTAAATGGAACTATCTAACTAACATACCTTTTACTATCATTTTTTCAACGCACTACATTATCTTTAATTTTAGTTAAATGAAAAGAATTTCGGTGTTCCCCCACACTCTTCAAGGGACCTTCAAACCAAATTTCGGCTGACTACAAAAATAATTTTGGCTGTGCGTTATCTCTCCGTCACTCACTCAATCACCAGTAGCGGAAGGATTTTATAAATATTGATTTAACCAAAAAAAATTACCTCACAATTCGAATGCCTATACCCCACAATTTTGTGCCGCAGTACATCGCATGTGACGCGAGCCAATGATCGTCCACCGTGAAATGAAAGACCACTCTATTGTGGGGTGGAATTGATTCCTGTTTTATTTTATGTACCTACGCTTTACCTACGAATAAATCGGTTTTCGAAGTGATGTGAAAAAAGTTTGCTCATAAATATCACGTATCATAGTGACCTAATAAAACAGAAAAATTAGACAATGAATTATTGAAAAAATCAAGTATTGATTTATCATTTCCTGAGAAACACTGACATAATTTTTTATAAATATTATTAAGGAAATACTTAAAAGGTTTCCATTCAATTTCTATCTGCTTCTTTTGCCAATAGTTTTGTCACAAAATCTCATTAAAATAGTCTATAACCTTCTATAAATTTCTGTGTATCTCGATACCAAAATTCATTTAAATCGGTTTAGTAATTTACGCGTGAAAGCATTACAAACAAGCTCACTTTTGCATGTAAAATATTAGTTAGGATAAGGCATTGCTTCTTCAATTTTTTGCTAAGCCCTAAAATATTGTGTATTAAATAACTCACCGATTACGCGTCTACCGTGAAATTGAAAAGCGTTATTTTAGGAGCGAAAATAATTTTCATTTGGCTGTAAGTTCATTGACAGTTGCGAAAATATCGAATCATTTTCTTTGATGAAATATGGAGCGGTTTAAAATGTGGCTCTTGGTCTTGGTCTTCGATGTCGATTTTCTTTATTTGCGGGATAATATTTTGTTAAACTTTTGTGACTTTCAATTGTTTCACAATCAAATTTTGGGCCATCATGCAAACAATAGAATGACATTAGAACTTCAATTTATAAATATGGGATGGCTCAGCTAAATACCAGCTTGCCGCACTTGACTTGGTGGAACGCAGAGTTAAGATTCTCATTGGCGACAAAACTGGTGGATGCCAAGCTTCACAGCTTGGCTCATCGCAGCAAGGTTGCCGGCTTGTCGGTCTCCTACAAATAAAATTGTACTTCGGCGAGTGTGCCCAAGAACTCCACGACCTCATCCCACCAGCCCCCTTCTACCATCGGACATCTACACAAACTGCAAGTTACCATCCATACCTTATTGCTATTCGCACTAACTTTACCCAAACATCTTTTATTACGCGCACAGCTGAAGGCGTGAGACTCGCTCTGCTTGCGTCAGTTAGCGTTTCTGAACGCTAAAAACCCTGATCTTTTCAAATTAAGATAGAAGAACCTTATTTTGCATAAGCTTTTCCATCGTTGACGACTGTCTGTGTCATTTCTAATCTAGACTAGAGGAGCAAACCCATCTCAAATAATAAAACATGTTATTAAAACTTGTTAAATGTTCGAATTTACGCTGTTATAAGAATTTACGCTGTTTTAAGAATTTACGCTGTTTTAAGAATTTACGCTGTTTTAAGAATTTACGCTGTTTTAAGAATTTACGCTGTTTTAAGAATTTACGCTGTTTTAAGAATTTACGCTGTTTTAAGAATTTGATAGATATATATCTCTCATTTAATCTTTTTACATACAATAGCATTTATAAAAAAAAAAAACCGTATTTGTTTCCCCAAGACATAAAGTAACAAGAAGAATAAAATAATCCCATGTTGTTGTCTGATCAAGTGATCATATTAGGTATAACTCTCCTAAGGGCCTCTGAAGGCCCATATCCGTGTGGGGTAGCCTAAGGACCACGAATCCTGTATCTTATACCTTCGCAAGATAGATTGAATTATTTTCATGTTACTTGTGAAAAAGATTTTGAAAGAGTCGCGTTCTGCAATCTATGTATTATACTTTTTATTATATTATTTTATATTTAAAACAGACACTGACTGACTGATCGGTCAACGCACATCCGAAACCACTGGTCGTAGAAAGCTAAAATTTGGCATGTAGCTTCCTTAGACTCCGTAGGAATGCACTAAGAGATAATTTTCAAAAATTCTTATGGGAACGGGAAAAACCAGATAAGTGCATACAAAATCGCGGGCAAAAGCTGGGAATTTGTTTGTTTGGTTAGAATAAAATTTAAACAGAAAAATCTTGTAGTGTTGGATAACCCATTATCGAGGAAGATTTATAGGCTATGTAACACCTCGCCGTCCGTCCGTCTAGTGACGACAGGCCGTGTCGACGGCGCGTTAGTGTTCCACGCGCGCCTCAAAGAGAGTCAGCACACAGAGGGGCCCGAAAGGGCCGACGCCTGCCGGAGTCGCGGGATTATTCGCAAGAGACACCGTGGCTCCGGAACACAAAGGGCAATGAAGGAACATGGATGGGTTTTAGTCAGTAGAAGTCTGACACTCCCTCCCACTACACCCAGAGCGGGAGGAGTCATTGGATGACTTCCCATCCCTAAAAAAAAAAAAAGGCTATGTAACACCACTCTACGACTAATAGCATTATTGAAAAAAGTGACGCAGACGAAGTTCCATGGGTCAACTGGTGGACATAATAAAACTAGTGATAACTATTGTAACACGGTCAATTGTTGTTACAGTTAATTAGATAAATATTAACTGTAACACGGCGACTTGACACAGACGTGTTTTACCTACCCGTGCTATAGTGAATTTGTAGGGTATACATAAATAAGGGAAGATTCAATTAAAACAAATACATTGCTACACAATACAAAGTTTATTGTTAACAGTACATATGCAGGAACTTACATGCAATACAGAAGATACACTCTTCCCTAAAACCCTGTAAAATCACATGAATACACGCTCACCCTGTCTCCGTTCCAGGGTGAATGTATAATACACATGAGACATAAAAAGTATACGAACTCAGGGACGTTTGTATGGGAACGTGAGGTGAACCGCCAATAACCTCAAGCTCAATCGTTTAAGTTAATTAAATAAATATTATTTGTGCTTGATGCAGAAAAGACTATGCTCAATTCTCGAGACACAACATACACTGTAAATTATACCAACCCCTCAATTAAACGGTCTTTCTACTAATAAGTGACCAGTGAGGTTCACTTCTGTCTCTCAGTGTGACTCAAACTCAATCATACAATATAACCTAGCCAACGTTCATAGTTAGTGGTCTTACTAAGCGGTCTTACTTAGCAATTTTTTATAGCGGTCTTGCATAACGATTCTGCATAGCGATCTTGCATAGCGATCTTACATAACGATCTTACATAACGATCTTGCATTCTCTTCAAGTCACCTCTAGTTTTTCTCAATTTCTTATGCATCATTTGAAATCCTTTTTTTTAAATTCTTTTTTTTAATTCTTTTTTTAAATTCTTTTTTTATTTGAGTTGAGTTTGCTCTTAACTCTAATCTAGATCAGAGATTACTGAGACAAAATCTACAACGGAGCGAGCTTACCTAGAAGAAGCCTATTCACTCTTATTTTGAAAAGATTAGGGTCGTAAGCATTCAGAAACACAGACGCAGGCAGAGAGTTCCACTCCTTTGCTGTGTGCATTATGAAAGACGCTTCGAAACGCTTAGTGCAAATAACAGACGCAACGATAAAATTTGTCAAACAAGCGTTACCACTGAAAACAATATAGAATAACTACCAAAGCAATAAAAAGCCACTTAGCACTTTCAATGAAATTGCACGTACCAGTTTCAAATTAAATCTTACAAGAGTTTTCTGAAATATAATAGCTTAATGGCATTTCAGACTAATTGAAATCAAGTTCCAATGAATTGCGACCTAATCACCAGTGTTAAACCCAATTACTGTTTAACGAACGATTACCAAGTTTTCCAACCTTTTATTCTCTATTATTTACTTTTATTTTCAATTAATTATTCTTTGTCTAGTGCATTAAAAGATCAATTAAATTAAAGCTTCTTTCTGATTGATAACTGTTGATCAATTAATTGATAAGTTTTTTTTAACTCGTTTGTTTCAACTAGCGATCCAATGAAATGGAATCCGATTACAATTAAATTGGAGACAGACGTTGAGTGTGAGTTCATTTATAAATGATGGGTGTTCTGTTCAATTAAAACGTGTTCAATTATTACGAGTAATAAAGACGCTTTAAACTTCGGGCTTTGCAACAGGCGATCAATTATTTTATGTGCAAAAGTATCGTATTGCTATACTGAATTATTTTATAAATCTATATAAAATGCAAATGATCCCTTGTTGCTCGAAATAAATGTTATCTAATTTGTTTAATGTTTAATTTAATTTTTATAAATACTAAAATTATAAAACTGAACAGTACGTTTGTTTGATTATACGTTAGTCTTACGAATTTCTGGTTCCAATCGAAAACTATTTTAGTTTTGGATAGCCCATTTAATGGCCTTAAAATGTGACGCAGACGATGTTCGTACATAATACAGTTTTTTACCATTATATTCTGTCTCTTTCGCACTCGATTTATATAAATTGACTACTGTAAAGCTACATTTTGGGATTTTATCCGTTTTCGTAGAGATTGAATGGAATGGAAGAAGTATTTATCAAATGGACTTAGAATACAGGCCTAAGGCTGGTTATCCATTGCCGCGGAGCGAGGCAGCGGAGCGGAGAAACGGAACAATTTACCCTAATGGAATAGTATAAAATCTCAGTAGCTGATGCGAAGCGGATATTTTTAACTGACTTCCCAAAAAGGAGGAGGTTATCAATTCGGTTGTTTTTTTTTATGTTTGTTACCTCATAACTCCGACAATTATGAACCGATTTGAAAAATTCTTGTTTTATCTGAAAGGATATACTTGCAGATTGGTCCCATTTAAATCATATCAAAATCGGTTACGAACTTTAAATCGAAATACATGGAATGAAAATCGCTGGAATTTGACTATTTAGATGATTCTTTAATAATCGAAAGTGCGTATTTAGCTTTTCTGCGATTTTGCAGTGGTGTTGTTAGGTGTGGGACACCACTAAAAAGTGAAAAATAAAAACTTTTTACAAAAAAATACTTTTTTTTTGGAAGTCGGTTGTATTTTTTTGTAAAAAGTTTTTATATTATGCAATTTCATTGGTTGATATTTCTCCGCTCCTTTCCTCACCGTTCCAGTGGTCAATCAGTCTTAAGCTGAGGCCACTGGAGCTGATAGAAGACGAGTGTGGTGGAGCTGTGACAATATTGACCAGTGAAATTACATAAAAGCTCCGCTCCGCTTCGGCGAACAGAGATTTTCTTTTTTTTTAATGCATACAAAAACCGGGAAGTGACGCACGCAGCGGAGCGGGGAAATGAAGCGTTGAAACGGATCAGTGTGAAGGAAAAAACGGGCGCTCATTCATAACTCGTCACGTGATCTCCGCACAGCCCGCCACTCAGCTCCGCTTTACCTCGCTTCGTATCAATAGAGAGACAGGTACCCTTACCATGGTTTCTGAATAAAGTGCATGATGAAGTTGAGTATTTCTCAAATCCTAAGGAAATTCTCCAAGAGAACTGTGAAGCTATTTTCACATTCTAGTCAAAACTCGCCATCTTAATAGCCCTGAACTTCTAAGGCAGAATAGCTTACAGCTAAAGCGCTATAATAAAGTATTAACAGATCGATACTACTGACAATGAGCTACGATCCATTGTTAATGCTACACGATTAACATTTGGAATTGTAATGAATGAAATTAATTGAAACGGAGTCTTGTTGCTAGGGAATTTTAAGTGTTGTATGTGTTGAGACAGGGTTGATATTTGAGTGGAGCATTTTCGAGAGATGAGAGGTGTGAAACAATATTCCTTATTTAGATCAATTATTATGTTTAATGATAGCGATTACCTTTTATATAATAATACCTATAGTAAATATAGGTATTGAAGTATTTTATGAGTTGCTCATGGCTAAATAATAACAGCCACATATGTCGATTTTCGAGGTTAAGCTATGCTTGCCGTGGTCTGTTTGGGATGGGTGACCATTCATCACATACCGAAACTTCCCCGTGTCTTGGAAAGTACATTAAGCCGGTATCGGCTGTTTTTGTAGATTTTTGACGGTATTTAAAAGCCAGAAATTCTGACATCAGTCTAACCATGGAGAATTGTCATCATCTGCCTAGCCTTTTTCCAACTTTATTGGGGTCGCCTTCCAGTCAAACCGGATTTAGCTGAGTACCAGTATTTTACGCGGAGCAGCTGAAAGAAAGAAAGAAAAAGAAGAAACGGTACTTCATGGAAAGACTGGAGTCAGATTAACTGGCTTCTGACTATCGGTAATGACTGCCAAAGATCTACAAATGACAGCCGGGACCAAAGGCTTAACGTGCTTTCCGAGGCACGGAGGAAACTCGGTGTGTTAAGATGGTCACCCATCCACAGACCAACCTTGGCAAGCGTTGCTTAACTTTGAAGATCGACCAGTGCGGCTTTTTATTATAATAGCCTCGAGCTCCTACTGGGGAATTATACCGCTGCTGTATCTGACATCGACGCACAAACGATTTCCATGGGTCCAGGGCACGATTCTGGACACCCCAGAGTTGGAAATTTTCGTCGGCATTTTTCTCATTTTTTTTTGTATGGGAGCTCCATTAAATATTTATTTTATTCTGTTGTTTAGTATTTGCTGTTATAGCGGCAACAGAAATACGACATCTGTGAAAATTTAAACTGTCTAGCTATCGCGGTTCTTGTGATACAGCCTGCTGACAGACAGACAGACAGCGATGTCTTAGTAATAGGGTCCCGTTTTTACCCTTTGGGTACGGAACCCTAAAAACAATAAAAAAAATAGCTGCGCATTACTTGAAAGAGCTACTAATATCGCAGGCAAAGCCGCGGGCAGAAACTAGTCCAATTTAAAACTCGCAATAATTTTAGTCTCCAATAGTTTTCTGTAACACGAGCACATTATAAATTTAAATTACGAATAAAAGCAAATTCCGCGCGAAATTGTTTATGGGTCCGGTGAGTTTTTCTTGAGTTGTTTAATTCTCAAAAATTGCCGCCTAAAAATCTATTTATATGTCTTATGAATTCATAAAAATTTTAAGAATCAGTGCTAAATTGTATTTTAACCCTAAAAGTCTTTTTTCTAGTAATTAAGAATCGATTTATGAAAATTGATCATTTAAATTAACCGAGTAGAATCAAATAAAAAAAAAACGAATAGCATAATCGATATGACACTCCCTCTTGAATTTTTATTTTTAAATGAAATTACGTGTTACTGGATCTATATTTGTAAATTTTATTGCATTTAGATCTGTGGATTTTATTTTTCTTCAAGATATTTAGATTCATAATTATTGTCATATTTGTAATCGTATTTACACGTGACTGGGTGATATTTGTGTAAAACAAACACGTAAACAAACACAGTTGGCGCGTAACTTCGACTTTGGAAATCAAAAAACTTCATTACCGCTACATAATATATCGTTAGAAATATGGATAAATTCGTCACAAAATCAAAAGATAAACAATCCGCTACCCCAGCAATGGACTTTGAATGTTCTTGAGGACATCAAAGTCCACAATTTTCATGTTTTTTGTAACCGTCTTCCCAAAAAGGAGGAGGTTTTCAATTCGGTTGTTTTTTTTTTATGTTGGATACATAATAACTCCGTCAATTATGAATGGATTTGTAAAAATATTTTATCTGAAAGAAAAAACATTGCAGATTGGTCCCATTTCAATTTCAACAAAATCATTTATGAAGTTTGGATTTAAATCGAAATAGTTGGAATTCGTTTACTTGGATGATGGTTTTTTGTCATCCAAGTAATATAAATTGCGTATTTTGGTTTTCTGCGATTTTGTAGTGGTGTTTTTAGGTGTGAGGTACCACTAAAAAGTTAAAAATAATAAACTTTTTACCAAAAAATACAACCGATTTCCAAACAAAAAGAAACCACTGCAAAGAAGAAAATAACTTTAATTTCAGAAGTCGGTGTCAAAATACGAAGAAACTAAGAAAAACACCGCCTTCCAAAATTAAAATTATTTTGTGCTGTCATCAAAACGCAACGTAATTATTTTTTGTCAAGATTCTATCGTATTTTTAGTATTTTGACAAAATTTGATGTAATTCCTGAATTTGATGAATTCGCAAAATATCGTCGACTTAGCTGATGTGTAATCTTGTCGCGCAGAGTGGTTAAATTATGGAGTTCCGTCGCGCATCGCCCAAAATGCAACCGGTACAAAACCGACAGGCTAGCATCTTGGCGACGATGCTCAAGACTTTGGAGCTTCAACGAGCCTATCATTACCGATGATCCTCTTGGATGATCCTCCGTAAGATATCTAGCAAGAACCAGGCATATTCCTGCGATTATGGTGCTAACATTCTATGTAACTTCATTCTCGCTTTCTGCCGTATAGTATTTATTAGTGAAATAAAAGTCAGATAAGAAAATATTAACGTATCAAAAAACAACCTTATAAACAAATAAACTCCAAGTTACCGCTCATTTATTACGCAAACATCAAAAATACTCAAGAATAAACACAACGAACTTTATCGTTACTATAGAATACCGGTTTATTTTCAGAACGTTATTAAGATGTTAGCCGTTACGTAGTAAGGTAACAATAACAGTAAAATATAACGATAATATCACCCAGAGCGTGAATCGATTGAGCAATAAGCTTTACTTAGGTATTAGTAACGGAGAAAAATAATGTAGTGAGCGTTAATACTTATAAATAGAATCAGATAGAACAAGCTTTTTCCTTCCACTACGTCCATGAAAAAAAAAATATTTTATTGATAAAAATATATTATGGCGATTTTACAGTTATTTTGGAACAGCTCAGGGAGCAAAAGTATTAATATGAAATAGTTTATTTATGGGACCGACACGAACATGTGAAAATGAGCATGGAGCGTGAACTATGAAGTTTTAACAGATTATTTTTCAGGTTAATGCCGATATTTTTTGCCCTATTTGAGACTTTGGTCCTTCATTGAGAGTTACATTAAAAGTCACCCTATTTTCTGCCTTAGATTATTTCCAAAAGATTTTTTTGTTTGTGATGGGTGGGTGGTGCTCTTGACTCTAGTCTTGGTCAGAAATGACGGAGACAAAGTCTACGATGGAGCGAGCTTACACAGAAGGAGCCTGTTCACTCTAACTTTGAAGAAATTAGGGTTGTAAGCGTTCGGAAACACAGACGCAGTCAGAGAAATCCACTCTTTTGTTAAGCGCATTAACTCACAGATCTATTTAAAAGCAAAGTCTATTTTAATAAACATTTAGCATATTTTTGGTCAGTGGGTCGTCTTTTTACTTGACAAAAAGTATTGGTGCTGTAATGAATCTTTTGTGTCAAACATCTGGGCAACTAAAACCAGCTCGTATTGTTGCCTTTTCGACGGTTTAGGTTCCAAAAGGAAAATTTTTTATTGTTGTGTTGGCGGCGGTAACCAATTTCCTTCCGCCGCTTTGTTTGCCAACTTATTACATTAAAAATACTTTCACCTAATTTGCTTGGTTTCGTTGTGGGTTCGAATTATTTCGGTCTAATCGCGATTGTTCAACTTGTATTGTTTTCATTATATTATCGCCTAACTTTGTGAAGCAAGAAAACAGTAAGTAGGTAAACAATAATTTCAACTTTAAATTGGAAATTAACAGTTGACAAGAAAACCTTATTTCTTTTCGATTAAAAGTAAAAAACCTTTTAAGTGCGAGACGGACTCGCATACGATAGGTTCCGTACAAATTATGAATAACGTATCTTTAAAAGGACATCAATTTTCTTTTTCAATACTTCTACCTTAAGTATAAGTTTTTCTTTCTTAAGGTAGAAGTTTTTATTTATTTTTCATCAGAATCTGGGGGGCGCAGCCCTGATTTGACGTAAAATAAATGAACTTAAACTAAAATCGTGTTTTTCTTCCACAGAATCCAGATTCAGTCCTCATCGATGGCTCCTGTCAGGTACCAGACAACTTGTACAAGGCTATCGGGTCCATCATCTCGTTCTACATACCTCTGATGGTGATGCTGCTGACTTATGCGCTGACGATACAACTGCTGGCGAGGCAGAGGAAGGGGCTGGGAGCTGGCTGGGCGCCTGGCTGGCTTGGTGGTCCTGCACCTATTGGTAAGTGGTACTGTAGTATATAAGGTTGGCACACACAATGTTAGAACAACGTTACAAAGCACAAGTCCTATGCTGCATAGAGTATTGCAGCCACCTCTGGGATGGCTCGGCCAAGTACCAGCTTGCCGAGCTTGACTCGGTGGAACGCAGAGCTAAGAGGCTCATCGGTGACGAAAAACTGGTGGATGCCAAGCTTCACAGCTTGGCTCATCGCCGCAAGGTTGCCTGCTTGTCGGTCTTCTACAGATTGTACTTCGGCGAATGTGCCCAAGAACTCCACGATCTCATTCCACCAGCACCTTCTACCATCGGCCATCCAGACGCACTGCAGCTTACCATCCCTACCTTGTTGCTATTCTACGAATTCGCACTAAGCGATTCCAAATGTCTTTTATAATGCGGACAGCAAAAGAGTGGAATTCTCTGCTTGCGTCTGTGTTTCCGAACGCTTACAACCCTAATCTCTTCAAAGATAGAGTAAACAGGCTCCTTCTGGGTAAGCTCGCTCCATCGTAGACTTTGTCTCTGTCATCTCTGACCAAGACTAAGGTCAAGAGCAAACCCATCAGAAATAAAAAATAAAAAAAAATGTGAGGAAATAATAACATCGTGTAACTCACGGCTGAGGCAAATAGTTCCAGTTCAGAAAAATGCCAGACAAATAGAAGCAAGCTAATTTTCTTCAACTTCAACGCTGTTTTTCAATTAAACCTTACAATGTTTTTGTATCCAGTGATAGAAAGGTTTGCAAGAAAGTAGAAAGGCGTCAAATTATGAATGTAAGAAAATTATAAAAAACATTGTTTGAATGAATTAGGCTTTGCACTTCTATCAATGGAATTATTTTCTAGAATGAAACTAAGAAGGCACGTAATATTTAGCCACCATCATCAAATCTAATTATTCCACATGAAGCAAGTAACAATCCCACATTAAAAGAATCCCAAACGTGACCCTATTATGTAACTAATTATGTACGTCCCTCTGTAATAGGGCACCAACTAAGTATCATTAAGAGCAGTCGTAGTCTACAATAATACGATTTCTTTTCGAACATAGAAGTCGCAAATAGCGTTTATTTTTTAGCTAGCGTCTGCCAGCGGCTTCGCCCGCGTGGTCCCTAGGAAATAAACTCCCAGGATATATGTATTATGCCTACGTGTTATTCCAGACTACCAATAAAAAAAAAACATGTTTATTTCTCCTCACAATTATAACCTTATTCTAAGTGTTTCACACTATCTATACTAATATTATACAGCAGAAGAGTTTGTTTGTTTGGTCGAACGCGCTAATCTCAGGAACTACTGGTCCGATTTGAAAAATTATTTCAGTGTTAGATAGCCCATTTATCGAGGTAGGTTATAGGCTATATAAATCACGCTTAGACAAACAGGAGCGGAGCAATAATGAAAAATGTGACGCATACGAAGTTGCGCGGGTCAGCTAGTATTTAATATTTGTCTAAATTAGCAATGTGAGGAGCTGGTGTCTGAGTTAGGCATAAAATACCTGTATTACAAATCACCAGGTCCCCACCCCATATAATTTACCTCTGCGCCTTTCAAGAAGATCTTTTCAGGCGTTCTGACGTGAAAGAATTACAAATCCATACATCCATCCTCAAAAACTTTCGCATGTATGATGTTATTAGAAAGTAGTATTATCATTTCTCACACTAGTTGGATGCTAGTGTTTTTCTAAGCTGCAGATATACTTGCATTTACTGAAGGCTAGCGCTGCTTATCACCTAACATTAAATCATGTTACTTATCTTATGTAATTAAAGCCATTAGCTCTTTCCTATACACAAATATGTTCC
This sequence comes from Ceramica pisi, assembly GCA_963859965.1. Classification (NCBI taxonomy): domain Eukaryota; kingdom Metazoa; phylum Arthropoda; class Insecta; order Lepidoptera; family Noctuidae; genus Ceramica; species Ceramica pisi. The sequence goes on from OY982530.1 coordinate 7,361,106, forward strand.
TCCCAAAAAAAAGGATCGGTAAAATGGGGTGAATAGAAACGCAGAGGTAAATAGAAACAAAACTTTGAATGTTATTTTTAACCGAATTCCCAAAAAGGAGGAGGTTATCAATTTATTCGGTTGTATGTTTTTTTTTTTTATTTATGTTTGTTACCTCATAACTCCGACAATTATGAACCGAAATGAAAAAAAAAATATTTTATCTGAAAGGATATACTTGCAGATTGGTCCCATTTAAATCATATCAAAATCGATTACGAACTTTGGATTTTAAATCGAAATCGCTGGAATTTGACTATTTAGATGATTCTTTGATAATCGAAATTGCGTGTTTTGCTTTTCTGCGATTTTGTAGTGGTGTTGTTAGGTGTGGGGCACCACTAAACAGTCGTAAATCAAAAACTTAAAAAAAAATATCGGTTGTATTTTTTTGTAAAAAGTTTTTTATTTTCTTATAACTTTAAATTCGGAAGTCGGTGTCAAAATACAAAGAAAGTAACAAAAACACCGACTTCTGAATTTAAAGTATTTTTTTTACTTTGTAGTGTTTTTTTTTTAGAAGTCGGTTGTATTTTTTTTGTAAAAAGTTTTCACTTGAATACTTATTACTGGTACTTTTATTGGCCCATAGTTATTTAAAAATTGTCGTCCTTAAATGCTTCAAGCAAATAAAGTAAAAATGTTCTTCAAAGTTCTATTTTTATTCACCGCTGCGTTTCTATTAACCCCGTTACCAAGAAATTTAATACAAGGTGACATTAAGCTTTTATATATTATGTTTGATCATTCTAAACTTCGCCGCTTTCAAGGCTTTTACTATTTAATTTTATTAGTTACAACATACAGCAAGCGTCTAACATAAACTGTACTTTACTAACACTAGGTTATGACTATTGTTACTACAAACATAATATCGACTTAGTCTGAAATAATATTTTATATTTTACTAGCTGACCCGCGCAACTTCGTCTGCGTCACATTATTCATGAAAATTATCGCTATTAAAAAATAAGGGTTGGTGTTAGATTGTTGATATAAAATATATCACCCAAGATATAAACCAGACAAATCCAAACAATAACTTTATTTTGGCGCAGGTCTGTTCAATCTTACGCAAAAGGTCTCCGAGATTAAAAACCACTCCCAAAGCTTGAGTAGGCTTGATTTTAATGGGATTTAGATCTGAATTACATCTCATGGTACACACAGAAGTGGTAACTGAGAAGTATGAACTAAGAAGTGATAGTTAGGAAGTGACACTTCTCTGTAGAATTTAGCAATACCGTCAAATTTTATACTAAGCAAGCTATCACCCCGCGGCTGCGCTCCCGTGAACTGCAACTTTCTTATTTTTTTCTTTTATTTCAAAAAGAATTAGTGAAATCTGTCCAGCCGTTCACGCGTGATGCCGGGACCAAGGGAAATAGCGATTCATTTTTATATATAAGAAGATAAAATTTGCTCATAATTTTTCTGCTCTTATTTATTTGAAGTTATTTTTATATTATAGGGTTTTTTATTTGATTTATGTGGAATATGTTAATATCTTACCTTGTTGAAACGATAGAGAGAAGTAGTATTCTAACGATAGCAAGGAAGATTTATGTCTTACACTGTTGTATATCAGTGAATCAGTCAATGCTTTTTACATACCAATATTTTACAATATTAATATGAAGGTCATCCTAAAATGCAAACTTCTTCAGTTCCTGATTGAATGATCGACAGACAAAACACAGCCAAAACTACTGGTCGTAGAAAGCTGAAATTTGAATATAGTTTACATGGGGACTGTAGGGGAGAATCAAGATAGGAGGGGCAAAACGAGATATGCGCAAACGAAGTCGCGGGCAAAAGCTTGTAGTGATAAATGCAATGAGAAAGGTATATTACCAGACATTGCACCATTCTAACTGTTGAGATCATCTAGGTTTTCCAAAGCTATCCTTAAATAAATAAATATATTCAAGAAATCCTAATCTTCTGGGACACGCCTGTCCCTTTAGAAGTAACCACACGCGTTCAATTCAATTTCCTCAAATGTGATAAAAAAGGGAAAACGTTTTTTTAAGACTACCTGCGTTCTTTTGTACCCTCATTTCAATTTGGCATAAGTGGATTTTGGAATTCAAAGGATTCAAAAGTCCTTTTGAAATAAATATTTGTAGGTTGTACAATTTAATCGCCTGTGTGTCACAGAATTTCTTGCTAACATTGGAGTAGGCACTTCTTGCTAATCTTTGCAGAATCATCCAGTTATTATAATTATGGGGTATAAAAATGCTCGAAGGGTAAATCCCTTACTTTCTTGATTAAAGAGGCGATATACAGGACGATCCGGGGATTAGACTGTCCTGTCTTCGCTACAGTAATGTTTATAAAGAGACGAGAAGATGGATTATGGGAAAAAATTGTTGTCCTTGCGGGAGTTCTTTTTGTGTTTCTGCTTACAGTGGAATGAATTTTTTGTTTAGTTGTAATTTTGTAACAACTGTCATATTAAATAAATAATTATCACATTCGCATCGCATTCGCATGTGAATCGCAAACTGTCAAAAATGTTCATACATTTTAACCAATGATATTATAAGTTATTATAAGTAAAAAGGTGTAGATAGGTTACGTTTACAACATTCAATCTTCAAAAACGTGAAACCTACGTGACGTGCGTCCGTTGACGGCGCAACGCGACACTGAGGTGAAGTGTGGCTAGTTAGCCACATTTTAACGTGTCGCTTGCTGAGCGCTTATAACCTATCTACACCTTTTTACTTACAATATCATTGATTTTAACATACAATTAAGGCTTTTTTGAAAGTTTGCGATTGACATGCGAATGCGAAAGTTGTTTAATAATCAGTAGAGTAATTTAATAGTTAGTGGCCCTCTGGCTGATTGTTACGATATTTGCTTTAGAGGTCAAAATCACCTGACTACTTTTATAAATGCGAAAGTTTGGATGGATGGATGGATGTCTGTTGCTCTAGGCAAGTGGCCACTTCGACCACATTATCGCTTACCATCAGGTGAGATAGTGGTCAAATATATGCCTATCAATAGTAAAAAAAAAATCAATCACGCCTGAATGACTGAACAGATTAATCTGTATAAAATTTGGAACAGAGATAAATTATAGTCTGGAATAGCATTTTTATCTCGAAAAAAATATTATGTTCCCTCGCGGGCAAAGCCACTGGCAGGAGCTAGTAACAAATAATTTAAAGTTAAGTTTATTTAATTTACTAGTTGACCCGCGCAACTTCGTCTACGTCACATTTTCCATTAATACTCCGCTCCTATTTGTCTTAGCGTGATTATATACAGCTTATAGCCTTCTTCGATAAATGGGCTATCTAACACTGAAATAATTTTTCAAATCGGATCCTGAGATTAGGGCGTTCAAGCAAACAAACGAACTCTTCAGCTTTACAATATTAGTATAGATTAAAATGATTTAATCGAGTGAATGACATAGGCCATTTTACAAAAAAAAAAAATAATAATAATAAGTCAAGCAATTCCAAAACACGAACTTTAATACGAAAAATATTTGTGCATTGAAATCAAAACTGTCAAAACCATACGTGGAATTTCACTCTCCAATAAACCCAATTATTTTACGTAAATAACGCGCGAATTCAGGGTACCCCAACTTATTTAGCATTTCGCAATTTCTAAACGAATTTCGCGGCTGCTACAAAAGTTATTAAACATCAAAATCTTCAATTAATTTCGTCTCATCACAATTTAATTTCGGTACAAACTTGATTATGAAAATATTAAGTTAATTAGGCCGTAATGTAGCAAAAACGAAGTGCTTTTGATAATATTATAAACAAAGATAAGAATAGCTTCAGAGGTGGGTTTTAACTTTGTTGTAAGCATTTTAAATAATTTAATATTAGGTAACAAAAGACTTAGGAGGTTTCCCACTAATATTTTATTTGGTTGAGTAGTTTGAAAATGTTTTCTATTTAAACCAAGAAACCTTAGCGAAATACAAAGTAAAAGAAAATATAATATAAATATACATTGGTTGTTTTAATATTTAATGCAGGTAAGTTTGCTCGTGACTCTAGCCTAGGTCGACGATGGAATGAGCTTACGAGGAAGAAGTCTGTTCACTCTTACGATTCGGTTTTCGATTCGATGCCCAATCGATGTTGAGCTAGCTGTCTCATTACTACCATCTGAACGAACTATAAAATCTATCGTAGGATCATTGAGATAAAAAAATCATTAGACCTAGATAGAACTGTTAGGTTAGTAGAAAAAGTGGGAATAAACACCCAGCAGTGGCCATATGGAATGTATAAAAATCCGTGTCGCTCTGCACCAGTCTGTGGTGGCGAATTGAATTTTTAGACAGAAAGTTGTGACTTCCCTCAATAGTGGACAACGAAAATAATTTTTAAAAGTTGTTTCGCTGGCCCGTATTGGTGGACATCGGGAAAATTCGTTGTAAACGTAACTTATGACGGAAACATTACGGTGACGTCACTGAGTTGTGTTCGGAATCATAAGCGTTTCAACAGATGCCTAGACCTGACGCCGGTGTGGCCCCTGGTGTATATACGTTATTTCAGAAAACCCTAATTCCTTACTTCTAATGAAATAACCAAAAACTCACAACAATCACTACTTTGTCAAAACCTACTCCCAAAACCAAGTTCAGAATGAATGAATTGGCTGATAAAAATGTGCCTTTGTGGATATAAAGCCTAGTCCACACGTGGACACATTTGTCGGGAAATTGTAGAGCAATTGGGCTACCACAATTTCCGCTACAGTTTCCATCTACGCTGTGAACTGGGCGAAGTAATCATGAGCACGGATATAGTGTTGCATCTAGTGAGCGAAGTTCATTTGTGTTTGTAATTAACAAATATTCACACATTATACTTCTATTTTGAAGTGTAAAGAAACACCCCTTGATAGACAATAATACTTATCCGTCAGTGTCAAGTATCCAGCACCCCAAACACAAATGAATGGCGCGCCATTCTAAAATGATTGCTAAATTATAATTGGAGCACGGGTCAATTGTCAAACTTAAGCAACGCTTGCTATCGTTGGTCAATGGATAGGTGACCATATTAACTTACCGAGTTTCCTCCATGCCTCGGCAAGCACGTTAAGCCGTTGGTCCCGGCTGTCATTTGTAGGTTTTTGGCAGTCGTTACGGATTTTCAGAAGCCAGTAAATCTGACTCTAGTTAATGGGTTGTGGAGGTCTAGTAGGCAGCCGCTCCACGTAAAATACTGGTATTCAGCTGCAATTGGTTAGACTAAAAGCCGACCTCAATATAGTTGCCCTGTTCCTTATAACTCATTAAAATTATTTGCAATTTCACAAAATACCTTTCGTCGTCAGACCAAAAGCTGATCTAACCGTTAGTTGAAAAAAGGTCAGGCAGATAAGGTTGATTTTTAAGTATTTATTTATTTATTTAACACGTTAAGCACAAATGTACAGAGGCGGTCTTAATGCCATAGGCATTTTCTACCAGTCAATTATTGGGTGATGTAGAGACAAATAGTGGTAGGTGCATTAAATCAATATTTGGAGAACAGAAACGTGATTTATATTTATTATACAAACATTTAAACAGAATACTACTATACATATATAATAGTAATCTATCTCTTATACATTTAATAAAATCGTAGACTCGCCGATTTCTAAAATATTCAATGTACAGAACATTGAATATTTTAGAAATGTCAGAAAAAAGAAACTTCAACGAGCGCTAAAATAGGTTCTTTTCATTTCGACTCCAAACACTTGCAATGTCATCTATTGATAAAAGTTTTAGTGAAAAATGTGTGAACAATGTGTGAACAATGAAAACATTTTGAAGGGAGCCAAATAATCAAACGCATACGCCACCATCAGCGAGACTTTTGAGTGAGCATGACACTCCCAACCGTCAGGGTACATTCAAGTCAAAAACATACCTAAATCTAATAGTTAAAGTTTAAGGTAAAGGTACACAGTACTCACACATGTTCCGTTAATGACTGTAATATACAATGCAAAGCAAATTGATTCTAAGCAATGCAAATATTTCTAACAATCTTCAGCCGGTTCAACAATGCCTCCGTAAAATATTTACAGATTAGTTTGCGCTCCCTAGTGGCCGTGGAGCAGGACAAGCATTCAGCCAAGCATTTTTATCTTCAATATAATCCCCCAACTTATAATATGCTTGCCTGCATAGTGTGCGTTTAATAAAAGACTTAAATTTCGTCTCATTTAGTTCTAATATAATATGGGGAGGTATCTTATTATAACATTTTAAACAGTACCCCATGAAAGATGAGGCTACTTTAGCCAGTCTAAAGCCTGCATTTAAACCATACGAATAAAATGGAATGACAACTCACTTGTCGTTCACTCCAACTATGTGAACACGGAAAGATGTTGACAAAAAGAGACCGGTTGAAGTTTTACTTTCATTTATGTTTAGTGAATGAATCCATATAACGTGATACAATTTATCACAACATAGACGAGGCTTTACGAACCAAATATAGCAACGGCAAAATATTAATCGGATAAAAGCTTTTATATTTGTTATGTGAAAGCAAACCCATATAGCCGTCCCTTGAAAGGGTACTCTACTAATATTTACTTCGAGGAATGTGGTCGGCTTAAACGTTTTTCTACATCCGTAATCTGTTTTTGTATTGAAATATTTTATGAGAATATGGAATGTGGGTTTTGGGCGATTAGAGTGAAAATTCTACACAACGTGGGTAATAAACGCAATACCTCTTAAGGGGTCATTGCACTCATCATTATGAACAACTTTTACTATGGGACCAATACTGAAATCGCGAAAAAAAATCGACTGCCCCATACATTTTTGTACGCATAACTCGACAAAATGTACTGAACAGCTGATTTTTCGGGGATTGTCCCATACTAAAAGTTGTCCATAATGATGAGTTTAATGACTCCTTAAGAGGTATTGCGTTTATTCTGTTACACATTGTATAAGGTGGCCAACACCAATTTTTTGTAAAATAATACAAAAACTTAACAAACAGTGGAAGAAATGGTAGATATTTATTCGCAATTAAAAATCTTAATATTATACTTAATTATGAAAGAATTTCTGGTGATAGGTATTTGTTTAATACAAAAATCTGCATTCAATGTCTTGTACCTACTTACATCAGTGTTGGCCACCCTTAAAAGGGCAACCCTTTAAACAAGTTAGGTAGTACAAATCGTATGTAACCGAATTTTCTCCGTCCTGTTCTTTTCTAAATAAACCACGACGCATGTCAATTAGTTTCTAATTCAATCCGACCTTAACTATCACAAACCCATTACAACACAAAGGTAAATTCTACCAGACTGACAGTATCTGAAAACTTCTATTCAACAAACTCCTCAATCTAACCCGACTACCCACTAAATTGTCGCAAGGGATATTAATTCAAAATCTCGTTAAATCGGGGAAACTAGACCTAACGTGCTCCGCCATACCTATATTTATACTTAGATCATGTAAGTAAGTCTTGTACAGTTATTGACAAAAGTAGGTCTTCTTTTTTGCCTTTATCGTATAAACAAGTATAAACCAAAACTCGGCCTCGTTGTCAGCGGTAGCGTTTGTCTCGTAATGGATTTTCAGACAGCAAGTACGCATAGAGCACATGGGGCAAGTCACGCAAAGGATGTTTAGAGGAAAACGGGTGAGTTTTAGTCAGTAAGACTCTGACACTCCCTTTAGAGTCATTTGATGATTTCCCATTCAAAAAAAGAATTGCTAATCTATTCCAAGACACTTTAAAAATTGACGAGCGAGTGACGTAGCGCTTATCAACTTCATTTTTTTTTATAAACCATAGTAAGAAATCTATGTTACGAAAATTTTCAGTATAGTGTTCGTTCAGTGTTACCAGTTACTGGAATATGGAGGTCATATAGACAGCAGCTCCTTGAAAATACTGATGTTCAGCTGTATCCGGTTAGAATAGATGCCGATCCCAATATAGTTGGTAAAAGGCTAGGCATATATATATATTTTTGTGACGTATTCCAACATATCTGCCGTCGACTGTACGTACACGAAACGGCATTTAGCGTAATGTGACATTTGGTTAAATGACGAGACATTTACATAAGCGGCGTACAAATTGATCGAGGCCGATTTTTTTAGGGGTAATACGGTTTTTAAAAAGCCGTTTGGAGAACGGGTTGGCATTTCGGTGATGGGGGATGTAATGTCAATGTGTGTGATGGTCATTTATTATTTTATATTTTTTTTGGGACATGAATGTTTACGTGTCTACACTTCAGCGATACGTTTATTACACATACACGGTGCCATTTTAATAGTCTTACAACGGAAGTCCACTTCATCTATCTAATGACTACAAGAAAATTATATTTATGAAAATTTGAATCATTTGAAAAATAAACATTTTATTCATTATCTTAACGCATGACGTAGTTCGAAATATCCAAGAGCGAGCGCAATCTCACCCTCGTGTTCCAAGGACTGCTCAGAATGGAACGTTGGCATTCTTTTGATATTGTCTATATTTAACAGGTCATAGGTTATTTTTTTAAATTAAATTTTATACGGCATAACAACGTCAAGTCTAGTAATTAATGAAAAACCAGGCAAGTGTGAGTCGTACACGGTGAGTCATACTATAAAAAAAAATACGTAAAACATGCCTGTGTAAGATTGTAAAATATTTACCAAAATATTAATTACATGTAAAAGAAAATATCATTCAATTTAAATGTTGTTTTTTCTTTGTGGCCTGTAGGAGAGTTCTGTAGGCATTTTGTGCAAATATTTGTGTCAGGTCGGAATGTGAACCCGCGGTCTTTAGCATTGAAGCGAAATGCAAATATTTCAGTAATTTGACCTTGGTTCTTTAAATAAAAGTCGTGCTTGGGTAAATCATTTATGTGTTTATTACATTTCGTTTATTCATTAATTAAACTTATTTTTACATTATTAAATAAAAATAAAAACATTTTGATAACTTATAAAATAGTAGCCCACCGGTATCGGAAACAAGGTCCAAGCTACGGTCAGGGCTCCAGAGAGAGGAAATTCCTGACAGAGCGAGCCGTGTCCAGAAGTACCGCTTTCTGAATCAAGCCCTTGATCCAGCTGCCCAACTGCCCAACAAAAGCCTCCTGAGGTGTTAGTTGAGACTCATGGCTATTAAGCCATTGGCCGACACGACTATCGGTACAATGATTGCGGAATCCATATCCCACATGACAACAACCTCGCAAGTCGAGTCAAGATATTTGATTTGTTTTCTTTTTTCGGCTTTTACAAGGTCATCATGCGGGACGGTTATGTCTACAATCATTGGACGCCTCTCGATTCAGTCCACAAACAGTTTATCAGGCTTATTGGCAAGAATAGTCCTGATAGTGATGATGGACCGATCCCAGTACAATGATTAAATTTATTATTACGACAGAACGAGATAAAATAATTTAGCAGATCTTTGGCAGTCGTTACGGATAGTCAGAAGCCAGAAAATCTGACACCAGTCTTGCCAAGGAGTACCGTGTTACCCAGTTAATGGGTTGTGGAGGTCTGGTAGGCAGCCGCTCCACGTAAAATACTGGTATTCAGCTGAATCCGGTTTGACTGGAAGCCGACCCCAATATAGTTGGGAAAAGGCTAGGCAGATGATGATTATGTATGCATTGCATGTTCGAGTCCAAGAAATACGAATGATGTTTTAGGGTTACGTACCCAAAGGGGAACCAACAGAACCTGTTTTCTGTATATTACTGTACATGTTTTTGATACTTATGAAAATTTGAACATGTTCTCAAGTATTGATAGATGAACGAATACCTACAAGAATAACTAACTCTGACCAAATAGTAGAATGTAAACCTTATAAGACAGTAAGATTGATAGGGGGCCAAGTCTTGACGCAGGTAATTAACTATTATTCCACATGGTAGCCCCTGAAAGGCCCGTAGTCTATCACCTGAGCTAAATAAGGACAATGTAATAAATTTTCGGTGACAAAAGCAGGTTTATGTTCTCAAGAGTAAACTCGCATATTCGTCTTATTTCGGACTTTGCATTCATTGGGAAAAAGGGGGATGAAACTATTCAAGAATTTAAACAAATGTTATCTACATGCATTTTGCAGTCTTGAAAACATAAATAGAATAGAGTAGAACATTTTGAATTGAAATGAACACCATCGGCAAGATTGCCAATCTAATCTAACTAATATTATAAATGCGATAGTTTGGATGTTTGTTACTCAATTACGCCAGAACGGCTGAATGATGAAATTTTAAACAGAGATAGATTATAGTCTGGAATAGCACATAGCTACTTTTCATCGCGAGAATATGTTCTCTAGGGATCACGAGGGCGAAGCCACTGGCAGAAGCTAGTGAATCAACAATCATCATGCAGGTACATCCTGCTTTCATATTCCTGAACTAACTTATTTTCAAGACTTTAGTCGCCTTTTGAAGTTTTGCCCCCAATAACAAAAACCGCATTGCCACAGTATGGCTGATACCATAGCAAACTACAAATTTATCTAAACTAATATTATAAAGAGGAAAGATTTGTTTGTTTGTTTGTTTGAATTGAATAGGCTCCGAAACTCCTAGACCGATTTGAAAAATTCTTTTAGTGTTAGGTAGCCCATTTATCGGGACAGGTTATACTACTCTCAAATAAACAGACTATTTGCTTTGAATAGTTAAGGTCGGTCAGCTAAATAGATGAAGCCAGTTGCACTATGAAACCTCACATCTCAATGGAGAAATTCTTCTTCATGCATGAAAATGTTACAAAATTAGTAAATGGTTACAACATAATGCTAAGGGCCCTTTTCCTGTCATGCGTGTTTTCGCCCGCGTGCAGATCTGGTCCGCATGTGGGCTGTCCGCATCCTATCATTTCATACAGTCATTTTTTTCCTATCATGCGGGCAGTACGCGAGTGGAATGCGGATTGGTTGCGGGCGCAGAGCTTGCGTGCGTGCTATCAGGATGCGGGCGGCTGTTCTTCTGTCTTCAGAGTTGTTTTAACTGTGACACGGGTCTATGACCAAGCGTGCGTCCCGAGTCACATATTTGGTCACTGGCGACACGCACGAAATTAGAGTGGCAAACGAAATCTTTGTCCTGCGTGTAGCCAAGAGCGTGCTATCACCCGAATGCGGAACAGAACCGCGCGCGAGTGAAAACACGCATGACAGGAAAAGGGCCCGTACTTTATTTTTTGAAAATACTATGAACTTATTTAATACTAATTGAAACAAAACAGTACCAAATAAGATAAAAATATCGATAGAACAGCAACTTAAAACCTCTGAAAACTCCACCCACAATTTTCACCCGACAATTTAAAAGAATCACGCTTCTATATCCGTTGGCACCTCTAGGGTTATGTAAATTTTAAATCCAAACACGATACTGCGAGGAAAACTTTTCCGCTACACTCTACGTATATACAACGACGTATAGAGCCAACATTTCTAGTATGACCAGACCTCTTCTTATACTGAAAACCGATACAATTCGAGGTCAGATTCTATTGGAACTTTATAGTTTGAAAGTAGTCGTGTATATGGAGTTCGATGCATCTGGCACTGACATGGGATAGGTTACTTCTCTAGGGTAAAAAGTAAGCTAGACTTATCGGGAGTCCATATTCTAGTGATACTTGACATTATAGCGCGTTTAGTTTTGTATCTTTATTGAGTTTGTTATTTTAGTTGGTTTGTATGTTAATATTATTGTTGAATGAGTAATTAGCTGCATTAATATATAATGTATTAATATTATAAAGCTAAAGAGTTTCTTTGTTTGGTTGTATGTCATAAAAAAGTTTGATCATCCTGTTCAAAACTTTTCAAATAACTCTAAGCTTTTCCTTAAAATCCTTAAAAAACCTGTTGATATAGAAATTACAATAATATTAATCAGAAATTAATATTAGTCTAAAAAGCTATTTTAGTAAAGAATTTAACGTAGCTCGAATGCTATCTCTCTTCATTCGAACTATACTGGCACTGAAAATTTTACTATTTGACCTAAAACAAGCCAACAATATACTTTTAATTTAAATTTCAGGCTTCAAAGAAACTGCCAGGAATTCGGACCTGGATCACAAAGGGATATTAAAGTACCACTGATGAGATTGAATCTGAAACTTCTTGAACACTCTGCCCAGTGCAAGAGGAATCACTTGAAAATTTCTCTTTCCTTAAAAAAAAAATGTTTCGATAAATAACTGGCTCGTACTAACAAATAGATGCAAATTCTACTCTGGATCTAGCTTACCATATATAACGCTTCTGACTACACTCAAGGGAAACGTTAGTAGCTTGCTCATTTCCATTTAATTTCACACATATTTTAGCTTTCGAGGAATCGTACATTACTCATACAGTTAACATTCCGAAACGAAATTGTGATTTTAACGAGACTTGGTATATTGTGTAATCTTGTGAAACAAGGCCCTGTTTTTCTGAATTCATCATTTTCGAATTTATTTTCATAGAAGATGTTTTAGCAAAGAGTCATCTACGACGAGTTACCTAACTAAATCCACACTCGGTGCCGCGAATACGGCGAGATGGAAGGCTAAGAACTCACGGAGCGATTTTCACCCGCGACCGCCGCGGTTGCGGGCCCGCAGCTTCTGTAGAAAGCAGATATATAATTATGTTAAAAATTAAAGCACAACTCACGACGCGATTTACGCCCGCGGTGAAGACAGAAGCTGCGGGCTCGCAACCCCGGCGGTCGCGGGTGTAAATCGCTCCGTGAGTTCTTAGCCTAAGTCTCGCAAGAGTTGCAACCAACCCAATAGTGTACGATTAGAGCAAAAGCAATTAATATTAGGAGTAATCAGGGTGTCAATTTTAGCATCCCAGTCACAATCTGTCAAAAATGGTAATTGAGGCTTTTTTAACAGACTGAGATAACTGGTTTAAAAGAGTGTCCATTGTGTTTCTTGCACGTTCATCTCCATAGGATCTACTCTTTGGAACGATCAACTGCCTCGCTGGAGATAGGGTCGGTGAGTGTGTTTTGCTTCAAAACAACTTGCTGCTCCTGTCACTAGCCCGGCTGAATTGGCTTCATATATTTAACTGACAGAACTTGACTTTTCAAAAGTAGCTGAAGCTGGTATATTTGAAATAATGGATTTTGTATTTTATATTGCAACTGTGGTGTGAATGTAAATTTTGTTTAAAAGTTAGTAGACGGTTAACTTAACGAGGTCAAATATATACATATAGAGCTTGTTCTTAAAACTATGCTGTGCATCCTCATGATATGACACACCTTAACATATTGCCTTTACAACAGCCACAGCTGTATTAGTACCTATTTTCCTTTATTTTCCTACAAACTACAGGAATTACAAACAAAACCAAATCAAATAATATAAAAAATACACACATACCGCGTGTATCTGACATCGACGCACAAACGATTTCCATGGGTCCAGGGCATGATTCTGGACACCCCAGACTTTTAATTTTTCGTCGGCTTTTTTCTCAATTTTTTCATTTTTTTCAAGGGTTTTTTTACTTAAGACTGCCCATAATCGTTATTCTGACCTAACCCAATGAGATTTTTAATAAAAAAATAATTAATTAACTACTTACCTATTTGTGGTACTCTTGAAAAAAATGAATAAATGAGAAAAGAACCGACGAAAAATTCCAACACTGGGGTGTCCAGAATCATGCCCTGGACCCATGGAAATCGTTTGTGCGTCGATGTCAGATACACGCGGTATAACAAATATTTTTAAATTGACAACGTACAACTTAAGTTAGGCTTAGGGTTTGGTAATACACAGTTTGGGACTTTTTGCATACAAACTGGGTGCAATAAAACCTTGCATTTAGCGCAAAATATATTCGCTACAGCTGGAATATTACCATAAGCCAGTACACCTACGCAATCCCACGGGACGCCTGGTAGAGCTCCAATTGACATCTGTCATACAAAAGGTCGGTTTACACTCAACGATCCGCAATGATCAGTGGGTAATCGGTTCACGAGAATTCAGACGAGATATTGTGACGGTAAATAGTCCGTTTTGTGGGTCGAATTTGTGGTTCAAATTAGTGGCTTTTCATTGAAATATGGCTCTTTAGATAGTTTGATGTCGGCGAAAGTGTTGGGTTTTGCATACGATTTCATAGAGAAACGCAAACAAATTATACTTAGTGTTTAAAAGAGGTAGGTACCTAATGGATATTTAATCGTCTCAAGGGCAGCGCGGTTTGTCATTTACATATTTTCATGTGAATGTTTCACCGAAAATACTTCTACTCACAATCGTTCAACTATAGGTACATTCTATAGGTACTGTATTTAACGTAGCTAATTTCCTACAATTTCAGTGCCAAACAGCTATTTTGGAATTTATGAACAGTAAAATTGGACAAAAACGGCCATAATTCTTTGTTTTGCTCAAAACACTCATCAATTAATCACATTACGAGATACTTCAAAAAATAAATATTTCACCAATTCTACAAAAAACATATCGATATATCATCGCATACATTTTAAGAGCGCATTAAAAAACTATTAGTGTAAATCTCTCGCCTCAGCAATCCATTTAAATTTGACACGTAAATAAAATTGATGTTATTCGTAAGCATCGCGCCCCGTACCGTGTAAAGCGATCTTTGCAATGACACAGATGTTAATTATAACTTACCTACTTGCTAACACTCGCGGCTCCGCCCGCCGAAAATTATCAATCAAGGGAAGATAAATTTGGGATAAAAAGTAGTATACCGCGTGTATCTGACATCGACGCACAAACGATTTCCATGGGTCCGGGGCATGATTCTGGTTGTGTGTTGTGTTGGAATTTTTCGTCGGTTCTTTTCTCATTTTTTTTCAAGAGTATCAGGTCAGCTGAGCTGATATTTATTTGTGGTTTTATTCCGATTGCTGTTTTTAGTGAAAGTAGTTAATTAATTATTTTTTTATTCAAAATCTCATTGGGTTCGGTCAGAATAACGATTATGAGCAGTCTAAAGTAAAAAAAACCCTTGAAAAAAATGAAAAAATGAGAAATAAGCCGACGAAAAATTCTAAGCCAGAATCATGCCCTGGACCCATGGAAATCGTTTGTGCGTCGATGTCAGATACACGCGGCATTTTCCCTCTGAGCCAAATTTCATCAAGATTCGTCAGCCGTCCTGCTGGTATTGTGTAGTAAACATCCATTCAAACTTTCGTATTAGTTACAAGCAATTCTGCCAGCGGCTGCTTTTGAATTTATATATTAATCAGCCTATGTGTTATTAATAATAAGTAGCCCATGCGTTATTCCAGACTAAAATCTACTTCAGTGGCAAAATCCATCAAGATCCGTTTATGCGTTCTGACGTGTTGAGTAAGAAACATTCATCCATCCAAACTTTCGCATTTATTATGTGATAAGTATTATGGAGGTTAGGATTAGGATATTAGTTTTACGAACTTAATATAGGATAAACTTAATTTAAAATCCTTCTACTTCTGTATTTCAATATAAAGAGTTTCACGCTACCTAAATTAAACTCCCTTGTACCAATGGAACACGCTCCCCTTTGGAAACCGTTCAATACTTTTTAGTACCGAACTAAAAACGTGATCATACATCGAACCATTTCATTACAAAACTGCCCTTGAACCGGTATCCTAGGTAGAATCTATAGGCCACCTGCCTTGTGTACTTTATTCTAATCGATTTCAGGTCGAGTAACGTCGGACAAATACAGACGCATTTTCATTTAGTATTTATTTAAAGGTATGTAGGTATTTTAGTTGCCATGTCAACCGTAATAGGAAGCTATTATAGTAGGTACCTTTCATATTTTTAGTGTTAAAGTATTGTTACCGAATGAGTATGTTAAGTAATGAAACTAGAGTGGTCCAGGCGAACTTAGTATGTACCGCCACAGAATTATTTTTTGAAGTGTTTTGTTTTAGTCACGTATCAGGGGGTCAATTCTACTAATTTTTAAAGGGGAATTTTTAATTGTACCTCTATTTAAAATTCACGCAAACTAAATCTCCCAACGAATTACCCACTGTATAACAAAAAATACTGATTTGCACACTAAATTACGACGACACTAAATAATGACGGTCGACGTCAGGGCACCCCAAGGTTCGGTTAGTTAGGTTTCTTTAAACCCTGCATCCTGCTGACGGAAACGCTAACCCTAGACGGTCGACGTCACGGGGAGTTAGGTAATTTTTAGTTTACAGATAGTCATTCAATAAAACAGTTTAGCTTTATAGATCAAACAGTATAATGGATTTGATGTATTTGATGAGCAAATTAAAATTTTGTGTGCAATTCAGTATTTTTGGCGGTAACTTCGAATATTTGAATAGAAAAAAATGGATTTACAGTTGTAGGATTAAATACTACCCATTTTTAAACACTTTTTGCATTCGCATGTCAATCACAATCTGTCACAAAAGCTTTATTTTCAAAGATTTTTGAAAGTTTGCGGTTGAGATGCGAATGCGATGCACATATGAAAATTAGTGAAATTCAGAAATGACGTTGTATTCAAATTCATTATGTAAGAAAATGATTTTTGTTCATTTTTTTTCTTGACTTATTTTAATGTTTTAATAAAAAGCAAACTTCTGCAAGTACAGCCGTACTTAAGTTACAAATGGATTTTTTAGATATTTCAGGGATTAAATGTACTCATGAACATGTACAAAATATTACTATAGAATTGAAGTCGAAATGTGTTTAAAAATGCTGTAAATTTGTCGAGTCGAACTCTAAAGTGGGTATATTACAACAATACACACAACAATAGGAACTTTTTTTCCTATTTGGAACAAAGAGGATGACTTGAGTGGTCAAGTGCTTGCCTATAATAGTAAAAAAAAGACATTGCAAGTTGAAAATAAAATACCTATTCATAGGTTTGAAAAACCCGGCAGCTATACGCGAAAGATTTATATTTATTAGTAACAAAATAATTTCTAGAAAATAATGCTCATCATATCGTAGTCGCATTGTCGCCTCACAACTGTCAAAGTTTTCCTTGGTTTCCATCTTCCATTCAGTTCAGATTACTTAATTTCATTCTAAAAACAGATAGAGTGGACCTGTCAAACACTCCTCGACTTCGAACATCAAATAATTATTAAAACAACATTAATTCCCGTCACGTAGCCGTCACGTCGTCGGCCCGTCTGTACCGCGCTTTTTAATCTACTTTAATCGAACACTCTACAGAGAATAAATTCAATTATTGTCTTTTCAAATTGAAGTAGAGGATTGTCTGAGCTTTCCCTGCTCAGCGGTTCTAAGCCACTTTAGCAGAATCATTTTAGAATCATAATATTCACCACGCAACACTGTACTGACTGACGGTAAAATTTCATTTGTATCTTTATCGCTAAAGCTTTAGGTTCAAGGTTGATTGGGAAAATTTAACAGTGACGGTTAGCGTGATGAGCCTTCTGATTCTACTAAAATGGCCTTTTTAGACCTCCAGAGGCTCTAGGACAAACAGTATTCTGAATGTAATAAGAGTGTTATTACACTGCTCGGGGAGTTAAATAGACCGGGCCGGTCCGGTCACCCTGATTAGGGTCCCTAACTACATTTATAATAATATAATAATAACCAAGAGCCTCGACCAACACCTCAAGAGGCTCTCGTTGGGCAGCTGGATCAAGGGCTTGATCTAGGAAGCAGTAATCCTGGACACGGCGCGTATTGTGAGGATTTTCCTTTCTCGGGAGCCCTGACCACCGGTAGCTTGGACCCTGTTCCCGATGCCGGTGGGCTGCTATTTTTATATTTCAAATGTTTTTTATAAGTTTTATAGAAATATTTAAAAATGTAAAATATAATATGTACCAAAAATAAATAAATGAAATAATAGGAACCTAACTCTTATTAGACCACCCTAAATCGGGACTTAGGACCCTGAATAAAGTGTAGTGTAATAAGCGCTATAATGTCTATCGTCAGTTCTAAGTTTGAGCTACACGATAACTGGCAAATGCTTGCACTGTCTGGAAAGGTCCACTCAAATCTGTGTGGTACATACTTTCCTCAATATACCACTTCAGACATTAACCAACATGATTCATATATGATTTGACCAGTACGATTGTATGACTTTAAACTTTGACCTCTGAGTTTGTTTCGGTGTTTCTTCTCAGAGCAGTCAGCTGGGAAACGCCGGCCTCATCTAGTTTAAAATGATCAAAAACGATTGACATGTAAAAGTGTTATTTACAACCTACTTATAAAATAAATATCATTTATCATGTATCATTTAGTGTGGCAAAGGCGACTGTCAAAAGATCAAAAATGTATGTGGTTGACAAACGCTGTCGAATCGCAAGTTTATTTGTTTGCTTGAACGTGCTAATCTCAGGAACTACTGGTCCTATTTGAAAAAATCTTTCAGTGTTAGATAGCCTATTTATCGACGAAGGCTATAGGCGTTGTATATCATCACGCTAATATCAATACGAGCGGAGCACTAATGAAAAAAACTAGTTCCTTATATTTTAGCATTTTGACAATCTCTATGTCTTGGATGTGAGAGAAGTAAAGCGAATGTGCGGCCAGTAGTTGCCTTTTTCTAAAATTCTGTTGTTTTGCAATGATTCCATCTGCACAGGTGGCTTCCGTGGTATATTAACTATTCCTGCAACAAGCAGTTTTAAAACTTTTTTAGGCTTTATTCATGACAATATTTTGAATAGTGACAGGTATTAGTTGACAGCACAGTCACGTTGTGACTTTTTCTAGTTCTTGTTTTTGGATCGAAGTTCCTTATCGCGCGTTGTGAAAGAGGGCAAGACGGAAAAAATTCTCACGAAAAGTTGGCACGACACTTTTTGCTATAGTAAGCTATTATAAGCCGTGCGGCGTGCGCATGTTTCTCTGTCTGTCTCTCTCTCTCTCTCTCTCTCTCTCTCTTATAGAAAGCATGCCAGTATTCAAATTCGTTAGTCAAAGTCGAAGTCGTATTCGAATTCAAGGTCAAGGTCAAAGTCAAAGTCAAAGTCAAAGTCAAAAATTCATAGGATATTAGATACTAATGTGTTATTGTTGAGTGTATACAGGTTTTTTGTACTTAATAAATAAAAGGAACTTCGTTCCATCCGGGTGTCCCTTGACACCTCTCAAGTTTTTTTTTTTTTTACTATAAATAGGCACGCATTTGACCACTATCTCACCGGATGTTAGCGATGATGTGGCCTAGAAGTAACCTATTCACTATTGCCTTATAGACTTCCAAGTTGTAGCTATCAGGATACACCGACTCCGGCAGGGAATTCCACTCCTTAGTTGTACGCAATAAGTACTTACTGCTGGGATGGTACCTCTATAATCTATGGCTACGTTGCTTCACATTTAAAAAGTTGCAGAAAAAAAAAACCACCTTGCGAGGTGATATTTAATTTAATTGTGTTTTTACCTGTTCCGAGTTGAGTGGGCGTTTTTCGAGTTGGTTGCACATGCCTGGTTTAAAGAAGGATAAGTCCTTGTAAAACATCAAATTAGCAAAACATTCTTTGTTATTACAAATAGGAGTAAGATTAGCACTGACCATTTGTGTGTTATGGATTGGGATAATTTTTTGATTAGTTTAAATACCTTCGTCAGCGATGAAGTTATAAAGCTTCAAATAGTACAATTAGAAAAAGAAATCCGATACGCGTCTTCACGAGAGGGTTAAAATAATAATATCTTGTTTGTTTTTCTAGCAATTTTTATTCTATTTTCACTATTTGTATTATATTTTTAAGTATCTTTAGATAAACTGTATTGACAGTAAATATTTTTTTCATGCATCTTTCCTAATCCTGAGGGCTTAGCACGAATATTTTGACGTATAGTAACGTTATCGTACGTGAATTTTGAATATGTAAAACTACAACCCCATGTTATTTTGAATGTGTAAAACTACAACCCCATGGTATTTTGGTTTAATTTCATGGGACATACACAATTTATATAATTCAAAAATATGTCTTTATTATCTAATTCAAATAAATATTATGTGCAAAACGAGTAGGTACTACTGTAGCTATGGTAAAATTTGACGCAACGTTACTTTACGTCAAAATATTCGTGCTAAGCCCTCTGAATTCACTTAAGCCCTTTTGTGGTTAAACTATGAAACTCAGCAAACACAAATTTTGTGACATTTATTGCCGGACGCTACCTTGACGTTGATAGGATCTAGCCATAACCACTTAAGTACTTTTTTTTAGGGATGGGAAATCATCAAATGACTTCTCCCGCTCTGGGCGGAGCGGGATGGAGTGTCAGACTTTTACTGACTAAAACCCATCCATGTTCCTTCGTTGCCCTTTGTGTTCCGGAGCCGTGGTATCTCTTTCGAATAGTCCCGCAACTCCGGCAGGCAACCACTTAAGTCCTTAACAACCTACCAACCAACCAACTACCCAGAAACCACATGGCACCACTCAGGGCATTACACACATTTAGGTGTTAGCACATTAATACCACTTACCGCCGACGTTTAGTATTATACTGAGTTACATTATATTATACACAAATACAATTACGGTACGCACGGATCGTGTAAAGGGATGCTTTGAAAGGGAAATGGGCGTTTTGGTATGGCCGAAGTTGACATAGAGATAAGTTCAGTTTGGTTCATTATAATGTCTACATCCTGAGATGTTTTTTTTTTTTTGTATTCTCGTTTTGGCAGCAAGCCAGAATTTTCAGTTATTTTTAAAGAGAAATTTTATTACATCGTCTCAAACTGTTTCGTCTGTGTGTTGCATGTCGCGTGACGGTCGGCCGCGGAGTAGGGATATAGTGAAAGGGGCTCGTCAGAGCAGCCGAAGTATAAAATTAAGATTGATGAAGCGATTTCTATACCCTTAATGGAAATTATTCCGAAAATTTTTAGTTAAATGTCTATAATTTGAAAAAAGAAGTTTCACTTTTACCGTGGTTTCGTGGTTGTTTAAAACCACACAGTCCTTTTTTTAACGTTGGCATGTAACACATGTAATTGTGTACTGAATCGGAATGGTTTTTTACTACGTACGATTATGCTTTTCAGCTTCATTAAAGTTCAAGGTCTTTCCTGAAAAAATGGGGTACTAATGAGTGCTATGAGAAATTCGGAATACCGAATTTCGGAAGTCTGTGTATTTGGTTGTTTCTTTGTATTTTAACACCGACTTCCGAAATTAAAGATATTTTATAATTCGTAGTGTTTTTGTTTAATTTAAAAGTCGGTTGTATTTAAAAAAACAAAAATATTTTACACTTTTTAGTGGTAGGTACCCCACACCTAACAACACCACTGGAAAGTCTCAAAAAATGCTATTTCGCTTAGATGACATATTTTTTCCAACTCCGATCTAAAAACCAAACTACTGAACCGACTTTGATGAAATTTCTATTGAACTGACCGGAAAAAAAGCAGTTAATTAAATCGGTTCATAAACGATAAGGTAACAAACATGAAAAAAAAAACGGGGTCAGTTAAAAGACTAGGTTGACATTGTCAACTATCTTCTATGTGTTATGTTGGAGCGCGTTCAGAACAAGTTTACGCCCTACTTGTATAAGAAGCTTTATGGGGTGTATCCGTTTTACCCGTTAATGTACCCTACTCTGTTTATACTGGGTATGGTCGGGTACAATCAGTTGAAGGTGCGCCGGGAATTGTCACTGGTCACGTACCTGGTTAAAATACTCCGGGGCATCGAACATAATCCAGGAGTGCTTCAGCGCTTGAACTTGTGTGTACCGGACCGCTATGTATGGAGGCGGCGGCTCCCGCCACTGCTGGCTGTGCCGGTAGCCAGGACCAACCTCCTGGCCAAGGCACAGCTTACCCGGGCTATTCGGGTCATTAATAAACTCCATGTTGAAGTGGACATATACGTATATCATTTGAGTGAATTCGCAAAGAGACTGCTTTTTGTGTTATGTTATAATACAGTAGATTAGGGAAATAACAATGTGTTGTATAATTAATGTATAGTATTTTGTAAGTGTGGGTAGTGTTAAGTAAGAATAGTTTTAAAATAGATGCAAGACTATCGCATTAGATTAATAAATCTGTAATGATAGCTCTAAGGTTTCATGATAAATAAATAAATCTTTATTCTTTAATCCACGGCTAACTACACATAGGTACAAAACACATTAACGCGTCGAATCCTCTTAGCCCGGGAGACGTGGGTGTCAAAATACGGGGCCGTGTAGTAATCACGGAATTTGTAAACCCCAGTCAACCCCCTAAGTATGAGGGATCTTTTTAGTGCGATAAAATTTTTCGTTAATATTTTACGTAATCAGCTTAAGGATTCAGAACAACTTTTCCTTCATTTGTTTCACTGATCTTTGGACAAACTGTAAAATTCTCGCATCTGTCACGTCACCCTTGAAGGGCCACTGGTCGCTGGCATTTTTAGGGTTCCGTAGCCAAATGGCAAAAACGGAACCCTTATAGATTCGTCATATCTGTCTGTCTGTCTGTCCGTCCGTATGTCACAGCCACTTTTCTCCGAAACTATAAGAACTATGCTGTTGAAACTTGGTAAGTAGATGTATTCTGTGAACCGCATTAAGATTATCACACAAAAATAAAAATAAAACAATACATTTTGGGGGTCCCCATACTTAGCCAAACTCATAATTTTTTTTTTCATCAAACCCATTCGTGTGGGATAGGACTTCAAAAATGATATTAAATATCATTTTTTTCTAAACTGAATAGTTTGCGAGAGAGACACTTCCGTAGTGGTAAAATGTGTGTGCCCCCCCCCCCCACGTTCTAAAATAAGAGAATGATAAAAGAAAGAAAAGAAAGAAAGAACGAGATCTAGTTAGTAGGTTTTTTTTTAATAGGTACGTCATACATCGTAAGTCGCAAATTTTGCTTATAATAATTATAATACCTACAGGTTTGTACGGAACTCTCGATGCGCGAGCCTGTCTCGCACCTCGGTCGGTTTGTCGTAAAGATGCGAGAAATTTGACATTTCGTCCTTATTTAAGGACACAAATAGATGAAGGGCTATGGCTGGTATTATTTCTGGAACCAATTTCTGGAACGAAACTGACGAAAGAACTAATCTGACAAATTGCAATACTCGAGTTGCTGTGATTATGTGAATGATATTATCAATAACAAATTGCAACACATCAATAACCACTTGCGTTTATAAATTGTGACCCGAAAATATTGTATTTCCACAAAAAATAGCTAGAAAGAAAGTGTGCAGGAGGTTGATCAGTTGGTGTGTGAGGTAGTTAATTTTGAATGGAAAGTCTGACGATGATGATGATAAAACGGTTATATTTGAATTTAGGTATAAGTACAATAGTGTCTTAACAAGCTAGTACTCAGTCGCCGTGATGGTAATGGAATGACCGCTGGAAGATGGTCAGGTCGAGGCAGGCGTTGCTCCCCCCTTCCCCCCGCGCTGGCTTCCACGTCGCTCAGCTTCCACGTCGCCGATGACGGTGACGTTGTTGCCCGCGATGTCCGCTTGGTGGCGCTAGGTACTCGTGAACATGCCCCCGGCCTTGGAAGCACCTGGTTCCAATGAAGCAGACGTTGAGGTATTGTCTTCATCGGGTTGTGGGAGTGGGCATATCTTCGAGAATGAGCGCTTTATTATACCCGTTGCTGTTTTTATGTTTGCAACTCGGGCTATGCCATCCTTGCCCGGGAATGTGTGCAGCACCCGGCCTAGGCGCCACTTGAGGGGAGGCAGGTTGTCCTCCTTCACGAGCACGAGGGTGTTAGGAGCGACGGTGTCCTGGTTGGTTTGCCACTTTGATCTTATCTGGAGTTCAGAAACATATTCCTTGGACCATCGACTCCAGAAGTTCTGACGCATCTGCTCGACACGGTCGTAACGACGTAGACGCTGCGTAGCCGTTGTCGTCAGGTCTTCACTGGCTGGTGCGGTGAACGGTCGGCCAATCAGGAAGTGAGCGGGAGTCAGAGGGAGAAAGTCATAGGAGTCGGACGATAAAGGAAACATGGGTCGGGAATTGAGGACAGCCTCGATTTGTGCCAACACAGTACTCAATTCCTCGTAAGTCAAGTGTGCATTTCCTACGACACGAGTTAAATGGAATTTACAGGACTTGATACCTGCCTCCCACAAACCACCAAAGTGAGGCGAATAAGGCGGAATAAATGTGAATTTAATTGAATTATTACTAGTGAAATCCTGAATGTCATTCTCTTTATCGACTATAAATTTTGCAAATTCCTTTAACGCTCCTACGAATGTTGTACCATTATCAGAATAGATCTGCACAGGTTTACCTCGTCTCGAAATAAAGCGTTTTAATGCCAATAAGTATGCTTCAGTCGTGAGATTTGTGACCAATTCTATGTGTACAGCACGCGTTGTGAAACACACGAACAAACATATGTAGCATTTAATTAACTTTGCACCCCTTCCTGAACGGTTCAACATGAACAATGGCCCTGCATAGTCGACACCACAGTACATGAATGAATACCCGGGTTTCAATCTTTCGGGTGGTAGATTACCCATCTGAATATTTAAAGGTTTGGCTTTCATACGAGCACATTTCACACAGGTATGCACTACTTGTTTAGCTAAGTTCCTACCTCTGAGAGGCCACCAAGTTTCTCTTATCGTGGCAAGTAGCAATTGAGGCCCCGCATGCAATAATACCCTGTGTTCATATTCAAACAAAAGACGCGTGAACCTATGCCGACCGCATAACAACATGGGATGCTTTTTGTCATATGAAAATGATTCGCTATTTTCTAATCTACCTCCTACTCTGATTATGTTGTGCTCGTCTAAAAATATGTTTAGGCTAGAGATATTGCGAGGACACTTTAAAAGTTGTTTATTTATGACGTCGTCATAGATTGTCGAGAAAGACTCCTGTTGTGAAATACGCGTTAAAATTTTGTTGGATACACGTAGCTCATCGACCGACAGACAACCTATTAAGCGCTGTGATTTGGCTTTATGTCGGCAATTATTAGCAAAACGTATACAATAGGCCACCACTCGGAGCATCCGATTAAAATTAGAAAACCTTTCGAAAGGGAATAAACTTGGCGTTGTTTGGTTCACCAATGCGATTTTAGTGGATTTTAATTCTGGTAGTTCATCGTAATTAATATTATAATTATCATTATGCCTACCTTCCATTCCAAGAGTGTGTAAGAATGGCGGTCCGTGCCACCACAGATCGCACGAGTTTAAATCATCCAATTGCATTCCGCGCGATAGTAAGTCAGCTGGGTTTTGTTTACCGCGTACGTGAAGCCACGGTTTATCACCCGTTAGTTCGTTCACTTCCACGACACGATTTTGCACGAATGGTTTTAATTGACTTGGTGGCATTTTAAGCCATCCTAACACAACGGTAGAATCTGACCAAAAATATACATTATTTAAGTTTAATCTCAACGAACTGATTACTTTTCTATATAGTTTCGCGCCTACTACCGTTCCGCAGAGCTCTAATCGAGGGATTGAAACCGGTTTTGTGGGAGATACTTTACTCTTCGCACATAGCAAACGAGTTGTTACTTGTGTATCTGTATAGCTACGTAGATAGACACACGCGCCATAAGCGTTTAGGCTAGCGTCACAAAAAATGTGTAGTTCAACTGTATGCGTGTTATCTCCTAGTGCATAACGGGGTATGCGTAAATTTTGTAAAAACTGCAATTTACTAACAAAATTCTGCCAGTCTAATAAGATCGGCTTAGGGACTGGATCATCCCAACCTATCTTAGCTAACCACAATTTTTGAAGTATGATTTTTGCAATAACTATCATCGGCGTGAGTAGACCCAAAGGGTCGTATATTTGCGCTATAGTTGAAAGAATGTTACGCTTACTAACACGACTTACATCCTGATTACATTTTGTACTAAAATGCAGCTCATCTGAGGAATTAAACCACCCTAATCCCAATGTTTTCGTGTGACACGAGTCTCCTAGCGATAAGTCTTTAAAGGTAGACTCGATTTGGGGTTGGGAAGGTTTCGAGTTAAAAATCCACTTTCTCAACGGAAAACAAGCTGATTCTAGAACCTTAGAAACATTACTACATATCTCTAATAATTTGTGATAATCTTGATGTCCCGTTATCAAATCGTCGACGTAAAAGTCGTCATTAATGACTTGTGCAATTACGTCATCATTACATTCTAACGCGAGTTGTTTAATGCATCGAATACTCAAATAAGGTGCGGATGCCGTACCATAGGTAACGGTGTTAAGTTGGTATATGCCAAGAGGTTCAGACGGCTTCTCCCTCCAAAGAATTAATTGTAATTGTCTTTGGTCTGGCTGAATTAATATCTGCCGATACATTTTCTCGATGTCGGCACATGCGACATATTTAAATTGCCGAAATCGTAGCAAAACGGCAAATATGTCATTCTGCAGCGTCGGCCCAATAAACTGTATATCGTTTAGAGACTTGCCCGACGTAGACTTAGCACTCGCATCGAACACCACTCTAAGTTTTGTGGTCGAACTGTGTTCTCTATAGACACCGTGATGCGGTAAAAAATAATAAGGTTGTGAATATTCAGTGATACGGTTCATGTGTCCTAAACTTAAATATTCTTCCATAAATTTGCAATACATCTCTCTGTAGCTCGGCGCACTTCGGATTAGTTTACGTTCGAGTGCCAAAAACCGGTTCTCGGCTATAGAAAAACTGTCGCGAAGCTCATCAGCTGATTCACTCAGTGGTATACGCACGGAAAAACGACCTTTATCGTCACGCATAGTGGTGTCTTTGAATAAGTTTTCGCATGTGAGTTCGTCTTTTGTAAAAATTGATTTATTACAATTAATTTCTTCAAGTTCCCAAAAACGTTTAAGTTCCGCGTCTAATGCTTGTGTGAAATTACATTGTGTTCGAGAATTATTTAAACTTTGTTTTAATTGTTTTTGAACTGAACCTGAGATAACCCAACCAAGCTTTGTGTTTTGCAAATAAGGACCTTTAGGCAAACGTATTAGACCCTCATTTAGCAAGTCCCAGAACTTGTCGGCACCTATTAATAAATTAATTTCATTACTTGAATGAAAGTCAGGATCAGCAAGTTGTATGTTATTGGGAATTGTAATGTTATGATCGATGCCCAGTGACGGCAATTGTGATGTGATTTGAGGCAAAACTAAGCAATTAATGTGTGTGTTATATGAGCTTGTTTTGGATCGTATTTTTATTTCACATAGTTGTGTGGATTGTGTAACGGAGTTACCTACTCCAATAACTTGCATAGTGGACTGTATCGTTGGAATGTTTAGGGTTTTGCAAAGTTTTTCGGATATAAAACAATGCTGGCTCCCGTTATCCAGAAGAGCGCGGGTAGTGTGATATTTATTTTTGTCATCCGCAATCTCCACTAATGCAGTCGATAATAATACTTGATCATAAAAATAGCGCGTATCAATATTATCGGCATTGTAAGGTGTGTGAGATGTGTGAGATGCGGTATGAGACGTTATATTTGTGTGTGTGATTCCTGTAGTGAACTCAGGATGAGCCACTATTTGTACTGTGTGTGAAACAGTGGACGGTTCGTTAGCGTCAACGAATTCACTGTGTATTAATGTGTTATGCTTTTTGTTACATTGCTTGCACGGCCCGAACCAACATTCAGTTAATGCGTGACCGGCACGTAAACAGTTGCAGCAGAGATTCTTTTCTTCGATAAATTTTAATTTATCTTTAGATGATAAAAGAAGGAAGCTATCGCATGAATAAATGGGATGGTTCGAGCTGCACATATTGCATTTGTAACGTGGCGATTTTGTGTGGTTTGCCGATTTCTTTCCATCTTTCTGAGTAGAAACATGGCTATGTGTTTTTATTGACGGCGAATTTTTTGTGTGATTATTCTGAGTACTTTCCGAGTGTTTGCTATTAGAAGGTTTAATTGTTTCTAGAAAATCCGCGCGGTCCTTTAGAAAGGTCATTAGGTCAGACAACGATGTTTTTTTATTAGAAGACGTGTTTGTGAGGGTACCTTTGAAGAGTTCCCACTCGCGCTCGGTCGACGAATCTAATTTTGTGACGACTAAATAAATAATTAACGTATCCCATGTGTCGGTAGGTTCGTCTAACGTCTTTAACGCACGAAGGTTACGCCAAATAGCATCAATGAGTTTGCGTATTTGGGAAGCTGACTCTTTCGATATTGCCTGAACAGTAAATAACGCTTTTACGTGATTATGAATTAGCAAACGGTTGTTATTATATCTACTCTCCAGTAAGTCCCAAGCTACGATGTAATTTTGTGCGGAGAATTCTAAAGCTTTAATAACCTGTAGTGCATTACCTGATAGAACTGAGCGCAAATAGTGGAATTTCTGAACGTTGTCAAGAGTATTACTATTGTGAACGATTGATAAAAATGTATCTCGGAACTCAAGCCATTGATCATAAGAACCGTCGAAGTTCGGCAAAGCAATTGTAGGTAGTTTGATACCGTGTGTGACTTGCAATTATTGCTATCGCTTTGAACTGAGGAATTGACTTTTAAAATACACTTAGATTTGGCCACAATAGCATAATATTGGTTTTCAAATGATTCTCTTTCTTGTAATTCTTGATCTATTTGAGTACCCGTAATGTGCAAATCTATTTCGTCTTGAATGGTACAAAATTGTTCAAACAGCGCTTCTAACCTTTGCAAGCGCTCCTGTAACTCTGTTAAATAAAGTTCTGACGGATTAGAACCGTCTAACAGTTGCACAAATTTTGAGAACAAAGTTAATTTGCCGTTTAGGGATCCGCGTTTTTTTACTAAATCCTTAATAATATCGTCATTGCTTTCGGTGTCAACGAGAGAATGCCTTTTTTTCGTCATTGTGGTGGTTGTGTGAGAGACAAAAATCAAGTACTCACGGTTTGATATTTGCCGTTGTGATGTAGGTAGAACACACTCGCTACGAACAACTGGAATTTCGAGAAATAATACAATATTAGCACAAACTCAGCACAGACTTAGGAAGGAACTGACCTGACCGTTACCTGCAGATGGTGTTCTCCTCGTGTCTTCTTCGTTGAAGATGGTATAGTGACCTTCTCGAGTCCTCTGGCTGCTCGAGTCTCCTCGTAGAAGTCGTAGATCCGGCTCGTAGGACCAAATTATGTGCAGGAGGTTGATCAGTTGGTGTGTGAGGTAGTTAATTTTGAATGGAAAGTCTGACGATGATGATGATAAAACGGTTATATTTGAATTTAGGTATAAGTACAATAGTGTCTTAACAAGCTAGTACTCAGTCGCCGTGATGGTAATGGAATGACCGCTGGAAGATGGTCAGGTCGAGGCAGGCGTTGCTCCCCCCTTCCCCCCGCGCTGGCTTCCACGTCGCTCAGCTTCCACGTCGCCGATGACGGTGACGTTGTTGCCCGCGATGTCCGCTTGGTGGCGCTAGGTACTCGTGAACAGAAAGAAAGAAAAATGTTTTTTCAGGACTCGCACAGTACACATAAAAGTAAAAAAGAAAATAAAATGTAAAAAAAACTTTTTACAAAAAAAATACAACCGACTTCAAAAAAAAAACACTAGGTACAA
Organism: Ceramica pisi; assembly: GCA_963859965.1. NCBI lineage: Eukaryota > Metazoa > Arthropoda > Insecta > Lepidoptera > Noctuidae > Ceramica > Ceramica pisi. Next base: position 7,390,721 of record OY982530.1, read on the forward strand.
ATTAAAAAATAACTTTAATTTCGGAACTCGGTGTTTTTGTTAGTTTCTTCGTATTTTGACACCGACTTCCGAAATTAAAGTTATTTTTTTAATTTCTAGTGTTTTTTTTTGAAGTCGGTTGTATTTTTTTTGTTAAAATGTTTTAGTTTTCACTTTTTAGTGGTACTCCACACCTAACAACACCACTGCAAAATCGCAGAAAAGCAAAATACGCAAGTTCGATTACTTGGATGACATAAAACTATCATCTAAGTAGACGAATTCCAGGTATTTCGATTTAAAATCCAAAGTTCGTAACCGATTTTCATACAATTTAAATGGGACCAATCTGCAAGTACTTTGTAGTGTTTTTTTTTTTATTAGGAAGTCGGTTGTATTTTTTGTAATTAATTTTATTAAGTAAGCAGTATCTTCCTTCTCTTTTCTCTGTATACTTTTTCTTTTTTAAGTTTCTTGTTACATAAAGAAATAAATAATGTTTTATCGATTAGAAATAGTAAAATAGATACTCCATTTCCCTGCTTACTGTTTGGAATAATAAATTTTATTTCGGTTTAAATTATGAAAGTTATTTTTCTGCTACAAATAACAAACAAAATTGATTTTAAGTATCCCTCTTGTAACCAATTAACAACTTAAACGAATTCGTCCATCAGAGTACCGTTGAATGACTAAATTATAGTACACTAAAGTGTATTAAAGTGCACTTCTGTCGCCATGCAATAAATGGAGCTATGAAAATAGCTTTGTACCCGAAATAACTGAAGGCAGTTCTTGCTACAATATCGGACGAAAGCAATACCCTTAGTTGTTTTGAGTGGGTAACTGAAGCACAATTGGCAAGAGGTATCTAGACTCTATGCCTTTGAGCATTGGTATGGGTAAGCTATTATTCGTATCAATCGGTACTGTTCCCATAACCCATCGAATATTACTAAGTTGGCAAAGATTCGTTATACTGCAGTGCGATTCTGTAAGCATGCCGAAGTGAAGGCTTGAGTGAAATGATCACGAAGTGAGCCTTCTATCCAGCTGGCTTATTCTGTTGACATCTCACCGTGTTCACTTGGGTGGAGTGAACGACAAGTGAGCTGTCATTCCATCTTGTTTGACAGCTCACTTTGTGATCACTTCACCCACGCTTTCACTTCAACATGTTTACAGAATAGACCGGTATATTAGCAAGATGGAACGATAGCTCACTTCGAGGTCACTTCACTCACGCTTTCACTTCAACATGTTTACACGACTGGCTGTTCCGTTCGTGACTCCCCTTTTTTGATTTTCTCGGAATAGCGTAATACTTGCACAAACAAACCATACTAATAATAACGCAATAGAGTAGCTTTAGGTGGGCTTAAGACAACAATGGGGGGTTCACCTACAGAAAACTTCAGTGCATCAGTCTTCAACTAATTTGTCATAAATTACATTCTTTATCATGGTTTTATTTTACAAATCGCATACTCAATGATCGCACACGCTCTTACATCGATTTTTTTACAAACACGATTCCAGGCAGACGTGGTAGTAGTTCACCGGGTCTAAAATGGCCACTTTATTAGAATCATATTACAAGTGTAAGGGCCAGTTTCACCGGTTACGGATAAAGTGTCGGTTAGTTATCTGATGGATAACTAACCGACACTTATAATACTATAATTTTATAATACTCAAATACTTAATAAATCTGCCAGATATCGCTATCCGACACCTGTGAAACCAAAAATTTTAGTTCATCTGCCAGATAAGTTCCTAATAGGCTAACCGACACTTTAACCGTAACCCGTGAAATTGGCCCTAAACCATACAGCAATGTGTTAAGTTTCATTTTCATCTTTATCACAAACGCATTGTGTTCAAGGTTGATTGGGAAAATTTGACAGCGACGGGTAGCGTGATGTGGTTTCTAAGGCTAGGCGCGCACTGGTGACTTTTGTCACCGTGACAGTATTTCTCTCTCTGTTGCACTTCACAATTGCGAAAGAGAGAAATGTACTGGCACCGGACAAAAAGTCACCAGTGCGCGCATAGCCTAATTCTGCTAAAGTGGCATTTTTAGACATGTGTCATTATTATATTTAGGCACTGGTCATTGATATTCAACATTCCGGCAAAGTTCAATACGTACATGCATCATGCAGAAGATATTTTTATTCAACGCACCCAAAATATGGTTACTTGACTTTTGGTAGTTAACATCATCATAGTCTGCCTTGATTTTTCCCAACCAGATTTTTCCGGTTGGATCCAGCTGAATCCGGTTTGACTGGAAGCCGGGGTTGGCTTCCAGTGAAAACAGAATCATGCAGCTGGATACGGAGAATACTAGTATTTTATGTGGAGCGGCTGCCCACCAGACCTCCACAGCCCATTAACTGGGTAAAACGGTAGTTCTTGGCAAGACTGGAGATTTACTGGCTTCTGATGATCGGTAACGATTGCCAAAGAACAACTAGTCAGACACAGAAAAACGATTCCACTGATTCTACTTTTTAAACAACTTTCACATTTGCAAGTCAATCGCAAACTGTCAAAAAAAAGCCTTAATTTTCATAAATTTTTGACAGCGAATATAAAAATTTGTGGAAGTGTCACACAAATTGTCAAACGACAGTAAACAGTAAAGCTCAATAAAGAACAACCTATAAATAGACTTTAATTAAAATGCACACAGTTTTAAACTCATTTTCCTTATTGGCTTAAACCGGCAAAAATAAACCAATCATCTAATAGAAAAAAAAACTCAATTTCCTGGAACGCCGGTAAACGCTATCCTTCCGCTTATCAACTGGTAAACTCATTAGAGACTGTTTATATTAGTTGTCTTTGAAGGCACGATTAACTACTAACTTTGTATTTGTCTTCCATTCCTGGAAATCTGAACTAATTTATACAAGATATTTAATCACCAAAACAAGATTGAGGACTTTGATATTGAGTAGCTTTAAATAGTATTTGGGAATTTTACTTACTTACTGAAGTGCCTTGTTTAGATTAAGTTTGCAAGAAAAATATTTAATGTCTGGCTTTTAAATGGATACTATTTAATTTCAAATTAGAAGAAGGTGGCTGGTTGCGGATGGATGTGAACTGCTCAAGACCAAAAAGGGGCTATATTCAGCGTTGGATGGCAATTTGGCTAATAATTATGATGAATCTATTAAAGATTTGCGTGAATGACTTAATATACCACTTTAGCAATTAAACCGCGTGTATCTGACATCGACGCACAAACGATTTTCATGGGTCCAGGGCATGATTCTGGACACCCTAGACTTAGAATTTTTCGTCGGCTTTTTTCTTTTTTTCTTTTTTTTCAAGGGTTTTTTTTACTTTAGACTGCTCATAATCGTTATTCTGACCTAACCCAATGAGATTTTTAATAAAAAAAAATATTAATTAACTACTTTCACTAAAAAGAGCAATCTGAATAAAACCACAAATAGATATCAGCTCAGCTGAGCTGATACCTATTTGTGGTAGTCTTGAAAGAAATGAAAAAATGAGAAAAGAACCGACGAAAAATTCCAACACTGGGGTGTTCAGAATCATGCCCTGGACCCATGGAAATCGTTTGTGCGTCGATGTCAGATACACGCGGTATTAACCACACAACAATCTGTCAAATTTCATTTTCATCTTTATCGCAAACGGATTAGGTTCAATGTTGATTGAGAAAATTTGACATCATTGATGGGTAGCGTGATGTGCTTTCTGATTCTGCTAAAGTGGCCTTTTTAGACCCGTAGATCTTCTTGATAATTAAGGCTAATATTTTTAATAATGATTTGGCGTTTATTACCTTTCTTACTGGACTAGTAGTAATCAATGTTTCCTCAACGTGTTCACTGTGGACAAAAGGAGGTTTCCAAGTTGTACCACAAAACCGTTCTCTATCTTTACTTCCCAGATTTTTGGTACATGTAAACATAGAAATTCAAACAATGCTCGTGTGTATCGACGGAAATTCTGAAAGGCACCAGGGTTTGTCTTACGTATGTCACTTATGACAGAATTATTCAAATAAACAGCTGTTCGATTCTGTCGACATCTCACCGTGATCACTTAGGTGGAGTGAACGACAAGTGAGCTGTCATGCCATCTTGATTGTATGGTTTGACAGTTCACTTGTCGTTCACTTCGCCTAAGTCTTCACTTCGACGTGTTCACAAAATCGCACTGCTATTTTACGGGTGGTCACATAGTTAATCTAAATTGATAATAACCGAATCCATTCTGTCTACAGGTCGTCGCTGTACTTGGCGAAGATTCCTGGGACCACGAGGTGGAACTCCCCAGCATTCGGCAGCATCAACGGAGACTGAACTGCCTCCCATAGACACGAGGGATCTTTGGATACAAGACTCAAGGTACAGTATAAAAACGGGTGAATCGGGATTTAATACTGTATTCTTTTTCAGTTTTGTAAGGTTTTTTGAGGTTATGAACTATTTCTATGACACTAAAAAGTATTTTGGAAACATTTTAACGAAGTTTGCTGCAGAAAAATACACACAGTTTTGATAAAATGTTGACTTAGATACGTCTCAAGATTTCCTATGAAGGTGAAATTGGCTTTCAGTGTTTAAACAGAAAAAGTGGCATAATATCGGCTCTTTGCCTTTAATAATCCTGAATTTATTGAAAAAACATTGTGTATGTGTTGCATTGCATTATGTGCTTCATTGGTAGCTTGCATTTAATAAAATAGTTTCATGTCTGATGTTAAAGAATGATTTCCATTGATGGTAATATTAGTGAAACTTAATTTGCATGAATGTATCGTAATATACTCGTATATTATAATAATATGAAATAGAAGTGCATGCTTTTTGTTAGATGTTTGTGCTTCAAAGTTATTTGGACCGAATACTTTTACCTGACATTTTGGTAGCGCATGGTAACCTCATATATTTTAGACTTATTGAAAAACTCTATCGTTGGTAAACATTTAGTTGCTCTCATTTATAAAATCACTTTGCCTTTTCTCATGAAAATACTTGTTCAAAATCGTGAAATAGTTTTTACTGGTAGCCAACAGGTACTGGTAAATTCGACGAACAAATATTACCTAATTTCCATAGCCTAGACTCCAAATTCCTAGACTCGTACTGATTAGAGATGATATGCGGTAGAAGGAATTGTAGAAGGCAAAATTATGGCCTACATAACAAATTGCGACTGCTAACAAAATCGGTAGGTAAGTTATTAGGCATAATGATTTAGACTGAAAAATGTTTTAATTTGATCGAGCATTAATATGGGTTCTGTAGCTAATTAATTTTGTCTATTGCAATAGTTTTTGTGCTGTCTCCTAAAATCTAAATTCCATTTACTTACAATAAAATCTGGTAGTTTGGAAGCACATCATTTGAGAACGGGTGGCTAATTTATGTTTTAAAATATGTGTTTTTATGTAATCGACCAAATTAGGCAGAATTTTTTTTTAAATGATTTCTGGATAGCTGGAAATTTTAGACAAATTGAAGTGTATTTTGCTTCGGAATTTGAAAAATATAAAAGTAATTGTAAGGAGTGGTTTTGGGTACTCATAACTTGTCGGAATGCTATAACGCAAAATCATGCACGGACGTGACATCATACCTAATTGGTCAAGCATTTTACCACGGAACCCAAAACTTATTCAGCCATTTGTACCACTTCATACAAAATTACAAAGAACACCATACTGCATAATCGTTTTCCTGTGAAACCAGGATTTACTTTGTTTTAAATTGGATTGAAATTGCAACTTAAATCGTAAGTAGCAAGAATCAACACGCAAGGGAAACATTATGAATTTCGCTGAAACTATTTGTTAACATAAAGTATTGTGTTTCAAAGTCACTGCCTAAAATGAAAAATCATTAGTTAAAAAAATTTATTATAAAGCAGATAATGTTTCCCCAAAAAACTAAGGCCGCACTGCGGTGTTTTCCCGCCGTGAAAACGCTTGAAAGTACGGAAATTAGGTTGCAGGAAAATACCGCAAGTGCGGCCGCTTATATTAGTTTCGATGACTCCCAAAACCACACGATTATAGCGGATTTATCCAAACTTCTCCGAGGTCGCATAGATAGAGGTAACAAAACACAGGTGACAGTTTCTTGGTTAACACCGTAACTATTGACAAATACTAAAAACCCTATAAATGACAGATACTAAGGCAATGGCTTAACGTACTTTCCGAGGCGCGGAGGAATCTTGTTATATTAGAGTGCGTGTCCATTTGCGCGGAGCGAGGCAGGGTAGCGGAGTAACGGAGAAATATTAACCAACCGTATCTGTCAAAATATCACGTGACTCATTTGGTGCTGAGATTTTATGCAATTCCATTGGTTAAAATTTGTCCATTTCTCTGCTGCGCTGCCTCGCTCCGCTGTACTGGACAGGCACCCTGAAGAGGATCACTCATCCACAGATTGACCTTATCTTATACTTCGTAAGTAGTAATTCGAAACATAAGTGGCGATAGCCTATTTTCTAAAAAAAAAACATACAGTAGGGACGTCTATAAATCAGTTTGTTCACACAAGAATAGAACTTGCGACCTTTACTGTCAGTTCTATATCTATGCAATGCTTTACGACGGTAGGAAGCCTATTTAGGTTATTTTTAGGGTTCCGTATATCCGAATGAAATAATGGAACCCGTATAGGGTCATTCGTGTGTCAGGATGTCCGTCTGTCACAAGCACAACGCATTTGCTCCGAATCGACTTAACCGATAGTTGGAATTTAGTATACAAATACAATACATATTTATTTTATTGGCCTAGCTCTAATCTGTCTCCTACTTGATATGGAGGGAAGTGGAAATTATATTTATTTTTCCTACTCCTCCGCTGTACTCTTCTGATTAATTTCGTTGCGGGATCCAAGACAGTTGAATCGTTTCTCCGGGACTCGTCGGGTTTCATTAACTCGGCGTTTTTCTGGTGGTCGCCACTGTTGATTCTGGCTTTCAGGAGTTGCAGTGGTTGGGAATGTGTGGCGGGCTTGTCCCAATAAAAAAAAAATACATATTTATTTAAATATTAAAAAAATACATATTCATAGAGAAGAGCACAAAGTAACTGCGGGTCTAAAAAGGCCACTTTAGCAGAATCAGGAAGCACATCACGCTACCCGTCAATGATGTCAAATTTTCTCAATCAACCTTGAACCTAATGCGTAAGCGATAAATATGAAAGTAAAATTTGACAGATTTTTGGGTGGTTAATATTATAATTCTGCTAAAGTGGCCTTCAATTCAATTCAATTCAATTCTCAATTCTTTATTGCGTACCATAATGTATACAGTTGGAAGTAAATAATTATATTAGAGCCGCCTTTTTAGAGCCGCTGGAATGAGAGGGTATTTTAAACATTATAAATAACCAGTTTTAAATGCTTTAGTTTGTAGTTCCTTTAATAATAGATTATAGGACAACCTAGATACCTATAAGAAGTATATACTAATATTATAAAGAGGTAACATTTTTGTTTGTATGTTTGTAAGTTTGTATGTAGGGGGTAATCTCAGGAAGTACTGGTCCGATTTGAAAAATTCTTTCAGTGTTAGATAGCCCATTTATCGAGCAATGCTATAGGCTATATATCATCACGTTAATACAAAAAAGAGAGGAGCAGTAATGGAAAATGTGACGCAGACGAAGTTGCGCGGGTCAGCTAGTTTAAAAAAAAAACAGTTTTAAATGCTTTAGTTTTTAGTTCCTGTCTATAACCTTCCTCGATAAATGGGCTATCTAACACTGAAGAGGAATTTTTCAAATCGGACCAGTAGTGATAGATGAGTGATTCAAATGGTCATAATCCTTTAGATAAATGCTCTTTACGATTGCAATCCATATTTTGTTCAACATACAGCTTCACACTGACCGGCAAATTGCAAAAAACATAAAAAAATATTTGAATTTCGCGGGCTACCCTGGCGCTTCCACCTTAAAAAATATATAATTATGATTCGTTCCAAACCCTTTTTTTTGACCTCGAACTTAGCCGGTTTTCTAAATACCAAGCCGTGATATTTCGAGTTTCTTCGCGAAAGTTAACACGGTTTTGCCAAACCTTTAACCGTTCAGCACAATTTTGTTTAACAAACTTTTATACAACATACAAAACGATGTGTTAGAAAATGTATATGTATATATACCTACCTATATATTTTTTATCTAAATTTTGTTAACCTTTACTTACGCGGGTGGGCTTGTAATAAATAATATTACAAATTGTTATTTGTACTTTCTGTAACTAGGTTTTTAAGAAATTTTTTTCATTCGCTTCAAATCTATGTTGTAGTGGCGATTTTTGAACTTATTGTTACATGATATTAGACCTAAGGTAGTGTCGCCGAAGATGGCCCGGCTCCTAGGATAGCCCACTTTAAAAAAAATACAGTTATGATTATTCGAAACGTTTGAAATTTCGCAGGTTTATGCTACTAGTACCATAGCCAATAGTGCAAGTGTGTTTCATTACCGGCGCGTCGCCATTTTGAAGACAGATGACAATTTGCTTGGTCATGTCAAGACGATACGCGTTTTATAACCTCCATTATCTAAATCCTTTTGAAAATTAACAAATTTAAAACAAAATCTCTTTGCTCTAAACTGTGAAAATTCATATTTAATCTATTTATCAGTGAATTATAGGTGAGTGTTATTATTTTATTTCCTTTTTTGTATTTTTACGAGATTATAAATTCAACTCGGGTGTAATTTCCTATGATGGCCCATAACATAATTCCCAAACATAGCCCGGGCCTTTCTAGGATTATTAAAATGTAGTGTTAGTATATTTTTGTGCTTGTATTTTTGTTTTATTTAAGGTAAAAAATGCCAAAAATGGTATCATGAAGTCTTTGTGGGTTTAACCAAAGACGATGAGGAGCAATTCGTATATCCAGAGTGCAATTAAAGTTCTGATTAAGTATATTATTTTGATTGAACCCAAAGATAATTTTCAGTATTCCTTAGATAGCCCACCTATGAAAGAAATTGAAAAAAAAATATTTTAGAAAAAAGAACAGATTTATTTTTATTTTTGATAAGTTACTTTCAAAGTTGATCTCAAAGTTAAATTTAATATTATTTGATAGTTTGTTTTTATTTTATAGTTGTTGTATTTTTATTTTCATAGATTTAAGATAGCCCACATTTAAATTTTTGGTTGTTTTTTTACCTTTTATGAATAATTTTATGAGAAGGATGTGTTTTTGATTTTGATTTTTTATGTTAAAAGTGTTTAAGTGTTTATAATGCATATATTTTCGTTAATATTTTTGGGCCATCTTCAGCGACCAGCTTCCCAAGATAGCCCAATAGCAAGTTTATAAAAAGTGTTTACATTTGTGTTAAAAAGCCAAAAGCTGTACTACTTTTTTAGATATCTAGTTTCTGAAATAAATATATTACAACTTCCATTATGTTTTTTCTTTACTTTAATTATCTGCAAGATTTTATGAGGTTTTGAAATTAGGTGGGCCTTAATTGGCGCCTGTACCTTACTAATTATTGCTATTATAAAGGAAGGTAATTACAAATAAACGTTTCAAATACCATTGTTTTTAGGGTTCCGTAGCCAAATGGTAAAAACGGAACCCTTATAGATTCGTCATGTCTGTCTGTCTGTCTGTCCGTCCGTCCGTATGTCACAGCCATTTTTCTCCGAAACTATAAGAATTACGCTGTTGAAATTTGGTAAGAAGATGTATTTTGTGTACCGCATAAAGATTTTCACATAAAAATAGAAAAATAAACAATAAATTTTGGGGGTCCCCATACTTAGAACTGAATCTCAAATTATTTTTTTGCATCGTACCTTACCTGTAGGGTATTTATGGGTAGGTCTTTAAAAATGATATAGAGGTTTCTAAGATCATTTTTTCCTAAACTGAATAGTTTGCGCGACAGACACTTCCAAAGTGGAAAAATGTGTCCCCCCCCCCCTTAATTTCTAAAATAAGAGAATGATAAAACTAAAAAAAATATATGATGTACATTATTATGTAAACTACCAGCGAAAATTGGTTTGAACGAGATCTAGTGAGTAGTTTTTTTTAATACGTCATAAATCGTAAATCGCAACTTCTGCTTACGGAACCCTCAGTGCGCGAGTCCGTAGAGTCCGTGAGTATTTAATCAAATTCCTAGATTTGTTTAGGAAAATGATAAAAGCATGTTGTTATTTTAACATCCAAACCGACCGAAAACGCAAAACCAAATCCAAACTACCAAATACCAAACCAACCACTAAACCAAATCTCTATTTTCATCAAATCCATGCGACATAAATATAGATAAAAGAAATATGGTATCCTTATTTATTTATTTATTTATTTAAACTTTTCGCACAAAAAAAAAAAGTACAAAGGCGGACTTAATGCCTTAGGCATTCTCTACCAGTCAACCAAGGGTGGTGAAGAGATTAGATGGCAGGTGCTCTCTTTGAGAGGAACAATCATAAAAAATAATAATAATATAAGATGTCATAATGATAAATAGAATGGGTACGCAGTACATAAATAAGTTATAAACTTATAATACACTTACATACATATTTACTATAATATATACCTATACTATATACATACATATATTGTATATTATTATACAAAAACAAGAGAAAGAGGTGTTAAAATAACTCTGCGCTATTTATTTAGAAAATAGCTCTGCAATTTCCGCTTAAATGCAAACCGACTGGTGGTCGTCCTGATATCAAGAGGTAGCGAGTTCCAGAGAAGAATAGACTGAATATGAAAGGAAGAATGTACAAAGTCAGAAGTATGGGAAGGACATAGTAGGAGAAGATTGTTAGAAGAACGCAGATTCCTAGCGTGTGAAGAACATAAATATTGGAAGTGAGACAAAAGATAAGAAGGAGGAGTGGAAGAATTGAGAAGGGAGAAAAGTGTGGTCAAAGCGCGCAAATTTCTCCTTTGGCGAATGGACATCCATTTGAGCTCAGCCCTATAGGTCGACACATGGTCATATTTCCTGAGGTTAAATATGAACCGGATACAGTTGTTGAGCAGTCTGTCGAGTTTATCGAGCAAAACCGCATTCAAGTCAAAGTAGCACACGTCACCATAGTCGATGATAGGGAAAATCAAAGTCTGCACAAGCATAGTCTTCGTCTTGGCGGGCAAGAAGTTCCTCAGACGATACAGGGTTCGCAGAGTACCGTTGACCCTTTGACTAACACTAGAGACCTGACGTTGCCAGCTAAGTGTCGAGTCAAGATGTAAACCGAGATCTTTCACAGTAGGGGTAAGGGGTATGACGGTACCATTGAAAATAAGGGGAGGAAGAGAGCTAAGCGTCACCCTACACATCATGCGCGAGCTTCCAATTACAATAGCCTGACACTTTGAGGGGTTTACTGACACCCCAAAACTATCAGACCACTCTTGGATAGCATTTAAGTCTCGGTTTACATCCTCTATAGCGTCAGACAAACCTTCCACCCGCGTCGCTGTATACAATTGAAGATCATCGGCATAAAGATGATACGAACACTGAAGACAGTGAGTTATAAAATTAATGAAGATGGAGAATAACAATGGAGAAAGAATACCGCCTTGTGGAACCCCAGCATCCAGCTTAAGCCAATTCGATGAGCTCTCATCAACGCGAACCGACTGCTGACGTCCCCGAAGATAAGAAGAGAACCATTCCAGAGCCTCGGACGAAACCATAAGATGAGAGAGCATGGAAAGGAGAATCTCGTGGCTGACGGCGTTAAAGGCGTTAGAGAAATCAATTAATACCAAAACGGTAACCTTGGTATTCTCCATCGCTTCTCTAACGTCACCAGTCACTTTAAGGAGAGCGGAGGCTGTACTATGCCCAGGTCTGAAGCCCGACTGAAAAGAGCTAACAAGGTTGTTCCGGTGAACAAACCCCGCAAACTGCTCGTGTACGCAGGCCTCAAGAACTTTAGACAGGAATGGGAGAATGGAGATAGGTCGAAAGTGACATGGTAGGGAGGGATTTGTTATTTTAGGGAGAGGGCGGACATAGGCCATGCGCCACAGAGATGGGAACTGTCTGGAATCAAGAGAAAAGTTAATGATATGGGTAATTGGAGGGAGAAGGATATCGAGGATCCAAACGACCATACCTCGACTGATGCCATCATGGCCCACAGCCTTGGATTTTATGGACATGATGATCTTTTTAATTTCGTCCAAGGTGACCGTAGAGAAGTGAAATGGTTCTATGTTGGGACTAGCTAGGCCGGTAATGAAATCAACCGTTTGGGACAACATTTGTGCATCCAAATGACTGGTGGTTGTGAAGTGACGGTTGATATCATCAAGGCCAATTGTATTAGGAAAATCCACATGACGTGGTCTACCGATACCAAGAGTACCAAGAAACTTCCAGATATCGGCAGGTGAAGAAGAAGATATGTTTTCGAGAATATGGCGGCGTTTAGCGTTACGTATCATCTGATTACACCGATTTCTAGCAGCTTTGAAAAAGTTCCTATTTTCCTCACTGCGATCCCTTTTAAATTTACGAAAGGCCCGATCCCTGCGCCTCATTGCCATCCGAACCCCTGTCGTCATCCAAGGAGCAGGAGAACGCCGTAGCTTGATCTTCTTAACAGGAGCATGTTTATCATATAGAGCAAGGACCGTCTGATCAAAAATACGCAGTTTCTCATCTACATCTGTCGCCGCTGCAAGGTGTTCCCAACTGAGGCCTGACGCGTCCTGACGAAGCTTCTCAACATCCATTTGTGCAAAACAACGCATGTGCAGAACTTTTGGGACAGGTTTAGGTGGTTTTAGGACATAGGAAAGGAAAATAAGGTCATGATGGGAAAAACCAGGAGCAGGACACTGACCATGAGAGAAAACAAGGGAGGGAGAGGATGTAAGGATTAAATCAAGCCACGTGTCATCACCTGAGATATTAAAATGAGTTGGTTTCAGTGACAGTGTATGGAGACTAACTGACTCAATGATGTCAAGGAGTTTACGGGATCGAGGGTTGTGGTGAGCAAGGTCAGTGTTAAAGTCACCCATGATGACACAATGTGCGTACTCTGACCCTACGGACTCCAGTGCCAATTCCAGATTGGAAAAATAGTCCACGGCGGGTGGACAATAAACCACACCAAGAAGGGTCTTGACGCCTTTGACATATACCTCCAAAAAGAGGTACTCGGCGGAAGCAATGTATTGCGAGGGTGATGAGGCAATGATTTTGAAAGGGAAATCGCTACGAAGATAGATAGCTACACCACCCCCTCCCTTTCCAGTTCTATCATTGCGGATAAGAGTGAAACCTGGGAGAGAGTAGGTGGTGGATAGAAGATGAGGTTTAAGCCAACTCTCCGAAACCAGAACAGCATGGGCATTGGCGTCGGTAAATGTGTCCAACAGCTCACTGTGGTGACTTGGGACACTTTGCGCATTTATATGGCAGACATTAAACAAATGACTTTTTTGTTGGCTGAAGCTCCGACGCACAAAGTCACCAAGGGTGTCAGTCAACGAGCTAAAACTTGCATTAGCGGATGAGCTAGATGAATCAATGGCAGAGTAAAAGGAATCATCATCAGATAACATAAAATAAAAATAATAAAATAAAATAATATAAATAAATAATAATTGCTAAATAATCAAATAAACTATAGCGAAGATCGTTTTCGCTTTAGGTGCAACACCACTATCCATGCACCACCCACCAGCAGCACCAGTATAAATGTACATGGATCCTTTGACGCGTGCCCAAAATCGGAACTATAGCGACTTGTTAGCAAAAAACGTCAAAGGTATACAAGCGCCAAAAGATCCCTGCATCACTGTACAATAGTAGTAGCAATATAAAACAAAAAAAAAAAAAAAAATATATAAATTTGAGAGAGGGAACAGCATCACTCATAAACACAAAAAAATATTTGCAATCAGGAACAAAACGAAAACATGGCAAATTTACATGAGCAAAAACGAAACGCAACTTGAGAAATACAACACAAACGTGGAACACGGAAAATGGAACGTCAAAATTTTGGCACATTCAAGATTGACAAGTGACAGCGTGACAGTGACAGCTAATGACATAACAATATTATTTTGCTAACACAAACATTTAACAAAAGTAACAACAGAATGAGATTTTAAGTAGCTTTGAGGTGAAAATATGAAAAATTAAACAGGTAGCACTGAACGGTCAATAATGATTACGTTAACTGACGTCCCAACCACAAAAGAAAAAAAAAATACTGATAAGTTGGAGAACCACAAACACAATAATTTATATGCTGCAAACACTTAGTTTTTACGCGTACCACTATCAGGCTTGCCTCCAGTACGATCAGATGATTCTCCTGTCTTCTTAGGGTACTTAATCAACAAGGGATTGAGTTCCTCTAAAGAACAAATCTTATGTCGTGTTCCATCGGGGCATCTGATCACAATAATCCCGTCCTGAGTCCAGCATGCTGAGATCCCAAAGTGCAGGCGCGCCCTGCTGAATACTGTCTGCCTAGACCTGGTCAAGAACTCCTTGACTGCAACCGTGGAACCCTTCAAAGCAGACTTTGCCCTCCAAACAGTGGATTTCAGGTCAAAATTGGAGAACCTCACCAATATAGGTCTGCTAGTTGTTGGTCCTTTGCTTGACGTTCCAAGTCTGTGACACACTTTGATGGAAGAAGCAGTAACATCAGGTAGCGCCAGTTTGTTCTTTAGAATGTCTAACACAAGAGCCTCGCAATCCTCTTTGTCCGCTTCAACAAACCCGGTGAATATTAGAGCTTTCCGCCGAGATCGTGTCTCCAGTCCATCAACAACTCGAGAGCACTCAGTGATCTGCTTCCTAAGAAGTCCCAGCACGCCGAACATAAGCTCACGAAATGACCGGAACTCTTCAGCAATCTTTGCCACGGTGTCCTTTGCGGGTCCAGCACTTTGGATCTGTGCCTCAAGCTCACCCATCTTTCTATGGAAGCACTCCTCGAGGTTCTTCTGGGCCGATTGGATGTCATCAAGTTGCGAAGCCATGGTGAAGTGTACAGAACTTGTAGTGACAACGTAGTACTAGTGATAAGCTGGCAGGTGGTGCAGTTTAAGTGCTTGTGTTACATGGAATGTTTCACCATTGTAAGTGCTGCTTATTTAGTATTTTAAATAGCAAATACTGTACTCGAAAGCAAGTAAAAATACTTATTAATATTTTTAATTAAAACAGATTTACAAAATTACGTGTTAACTTTTTTTACACCTACCGCCGAAAAAAAACTCCTAAAATCCTTGGTTTAAACAACCCTTCAACTGCTGACTTCCAAATCAGTCCACCAAAATATGTTGTTTTATTAAACAATAAGACTACGGAAGACAGATATAAGAGTATTGTTCAAGAGTCTCCGTGTATTCCTTTGAGGTCATGAATAAATGATATCTCTAAAGCAATTGCTTCTGAAGTACCGTTAACTCTGCAATTTTATTTTTCCACAATTTATTTTAATTTTATGTATTTTAAAGGCAACACTTCTATTGTCTTGATTACCTAATATTCACCAGAGGCTAATTAATTCGCAAAAAACTAATTTAAATTGTAACTGTCAATTTAAGTAATCAAGTTGGAATGACAGCTCACTTTCTGATCACTTCACTCAAGCCACTTCGTCATTTCTACAGAATCGCCCGGCTGTATAGCTCCATCTTTCATCCGTAGCAAAATCGTGATGGTTTTTAAGACGTCACAGTAGGGCTGTAGTACATTTATTATACCTGCGGATCACTTTAAACCTTCAAAACAACTTCAATTCAACCTCATTTTACCTACTAAAAATCCAGGTAATCTAAAATAAAACAAACAAAAATTGCTTGCAATGGTGGTGCAACCACTAGTATTTAAATACGTTTTATAGCTCAAGTGTTGGCATATCATTTGCACCACAATGTACAGATAGCGCTACGCAACACTGCACATAGAGAAATACTGGTTTATTCCAAGTCTGCACAATAACTGTCGCAGACATTTACGGGTTAAGTGTCATACTGCACGATTATTTTAAGTAAACACTATGGGTTATATTTTAGTTAGTGAGGGTTTTTTCACAGTGGCGAGCGAATTTCATTATTTCTGGCAAAAAATAATAATATCGCAAATAGGGCTAATTAAGAAAATAATCTAAGACGCAACAAGATGGACATGTATTTACATAATTTATGTAATTAATTTTAAAGTGATTTGAATGCTTAAATATTTTTTTAAAGAAAATTGTTTAAAAAAATAATGCATCCTAAAAACAAAGTAGAAGTGACTTTACAATGACGTTTAAACTAAAAGCCAAAGGAATAAATATAGTTATATATGTTCAATAAAACACACTTTTATTAACTTTATCGTTTTCTTCTTTTTGCAATTTAATAACCATATTAAGGCTGCGTTTCCACCAGAGATGTGCGAGGATGTGTAGCGGGGAATGTGTTTGTAAAGAACCAATAGAATCGCTTCATTTACCTCGCCTCGGTCAGCACAGCTCTGGTGGAAACGGCTCAGCGGAGCTAGATTTTTGCGCATATAAAACAAGCGAGCGATGTGTGCGAGGGATGTGTACGAGGGATGTGTGCGAGGGATGTGTTGAGAAGGATGTATTGCGAAGTTTGCGCATACTGTACCAGCCAGTTAATTTTTCTTCCATTATGCCACGCAACCGTACGACATGCGTGCGACTACTAGCGCTAACGACAGCAAACTGAGACATGAGCGGCAGGCAGGCGTTCGCGTTACTCCGCTTCCACTACACTACACCCCCGTCGACACATTTCACAGCTTCGTAACGCATCCTCGCACCACACATTAATGCGCATTTTCACAGCTCCGCTACACATCCTCGTAGGCACTATTCATCGCACAGTTTTGGTGGAAACACCCACACATTTTCACAGCACAGCTAGACATCTTCACACGACACATTTCCATCGCACATCTCTGGTGGAAACGCAGCCTTAGGGTGTTGAGAAAAAACTCTGTAAGCCGCCATCTTGGAGCGGCGGCCATATTGAAATTGTTACAATATTGAGTATTACAAACTATTGTATTGTCACCAGAACTAACGGTGTATACGAAATAACAGTTCAATTACATACCAACAAAATATGTTCTAAAGATGGTTTGCAAATGACGGATAACTTACAAACATACATTAGAACAGTGCAAGCTAAATAAAATCTTGTAATAATAAAAATCAAACTCGGTAAAAACCACAGCTCGAAGTACTCATATATCCTGAACAACAACATTTATTATTCACAACTATACTTCTTTTTCTTAATCGTTAAAGAGAAACACAGATCGGAAATTCAAAATGTGTGGTACCTAGCGTTTTAATAACGTCTTGAAGTAGAAAACTAAGTTATTTTGTATTCATTGGAATATTGTTGCTGGATTATTCCACTCAGAACAAGACTTCATCTGAATCGTGATGCAATTTCTGAGTAGAATTATATCAAAAATATTGGTTTGTAATCTAGTTTCTTGCTGTGAATCTTTGCATCCCAATTGCTTTTTTTACCACACAAATGAGAAAATAAAACTGCCTATCCTTACAAAACTAGAAACTGATTTGGATACCGCACAAAATATTTCCATTTAATTATATTAATAACCTCTGCCTGCAGCTTCACTTGTGTGATTCGAATATTTTCCTAAAGGAACATACTTGCTGGAATAAAAAGCTTTTTTTTATTTGTTTCAGAACATTGCTTAAGTGCTAAGTTTCGTCAAAATCCTAACGGATTTTAGCGTAAAGCCGTTAAGATGAAAAGGCAACAGATAGATTTTTAAAATTGCTTTCACATTTGTAATGTTAGTATGGATTAGTAAAGTCTGTAGCGCCTTTATTATTTTTGTACGATTCAACCTATTTAAGTTTCGATAGCGGTCAAAGCACACTTTAAGGATTTGGTAAATAATAATACATTTAAATTCACTAAAGTATCAAAATCAAAAGTCATTTATTCAAATTAGGCTGAGTGCCAGCACTTTTTGAACGTCAACGTTTACAAGAAGACAGTCTCCCAAAAACGCCCGCCCGTCACCACTTCCTAGTGTTTTAGCTGAGGAGAAGAAGTGGCCAACAAACTCCCCAGCAACACATCTGTCTGTTGCGTTATATTATGTATGTGACATTTATTCTATAAATGAAACTGTTCATTTTCAATCAGCGCAATTAATTTCCCATTTCAAAACAGTGAACGAGGAATGAATGAACGAACGTTTCTCAATCAGTACAATTTAGAGCACTTTAAATTCGGAAGAGAACTCTTCGTTAGTTACTTAAGTGGTTCAAAAGAATTCCATTTTGTCTAATCTGTTTTGTCTTATTTTATGGGAGCTTGGTAAATAGGGTTTAATTTTATTGATGATTTGACGGTTAAAACCATTGCATCTATTAGGGGATGAAGAAGAGAGAAGGGGGGGGGGGAGTAAGAAGAGTTTCGCGAATAATTCACTTTTTATCAGTTCATTATTTTTGGTTTTTTATAGTTATTTATGAGTAGGTACATTCCAACCTCTGAAATATTGCCATCGAATAAAAATGGTCTCTTTACAAAGAATTTGTGAGAAAATGTTCCTTATTTGTCATTTCTAGTGTCCAAAATAAATGTATTGTCTAAAAATCTGTCTTATTACAACAACAAGGAAGTAAATATTTTTGATTTGTCTTTTTACTTCAGATGATTTGTTCAAAATTAGAATATATTATGCCATCGTATGTTTCTATAGTATATCTCAATAATTTCTGATTTCGCGGCAAAAAACAGGTAAAATTTTTGTTGTTTCGTTCGAAACTCAGTTGAAAGTTATTGTTTACAAAATTTATTGTTTCTGTTCTTTTGATTTATTGCTCGTGTCCATGAAATAATGGAACGGGCTGATAAATAGCTCTTTTGTTACGCGCAAGCGGTACCTAAGGACTAGAACAATATTGTCGCTCCCGGTACAATACACTAATACATTTTATTTACACACTTTTTCCATAATAATATGGTGGTAATGAGGCTAGGTATAAATTAAATATATATAACCTATCCTATCAATATACGTTTGAACCGCATTAAGATTTTTACACAAAAATAGAAAAAAAAACAAAAAATTTTGGGGTTCCTCATACTAAGAAAGGAAGCTAGATTTTTTTTTCATCAAACCCATACAGGTGGGGTGGGGTATCTATGGATAGGTTTTCGAAAATGATATTGAGGTTTTTAATATCATTTTTTTGTAAACTGAATAGTTTGCGAGAGAGACACTTCCAAAGTGATAAAATGTGTGTGAGAGACACACATTTTATCACTTTGGAAGTGTCTCTCTCCCTGTAACTGTCCCCCTGTAACTTATGGAGAATAATAAAACAAAAAAAAAATATATGATGTATCATCATCTGCCTAGCCTTTTCCCAACTATATTGGGGTCGGCTTCCAGTCAAACCGGATTCAGCTGAATACCAGTATTTTACGTGGAGCGGATGCCTACCAGACCTCCACAACCCACTGGATAACACGGTACTCCTTGGCAAGACTGGTGTCAGATTTTCTGGCTTCTGACTATCCGTAACGACTGCCAAAGATCTCCAAATGACAGCTGGGACCTACAGCTTAACTTGCTTTCCGAGGCACGGAGGAAACTCAATATGTTAAGATGGTCACCCATCCACAGACCAACCTCGGCAAGCGTTGCTTAACCTTGAAGATCGACCTGTGTGGCTGTTTTTATTTAACATGTATATTACTATGTAAACTACGAGGAAAAAATGGTTTGAACGAGATCTAGTTAGTAGTTTTTTTTTAATACGTCATAAATCGTGTAATACAAAGGTCGTGTAAAGGTTGTCTTGAAAAGATCGCTCTTAGCGATAAGGCCGCCCATTGTGTCACCCTATGTAATGTTTTCTTCGTCAATTTTTTCTGTAACATAAATGGTGTAGGTACATAATAAAGAGTATTCTATTCTGCTCTGTTCTGTTCTTTTCTGTTCTGTTCTGTTCTGTTCTATTCTGTTCTGTTCTGTTCTAATACGAAAATGGTACGGAACCCTTCGTGCGCGAGTCCGACTCGCACTTGGCCAGTTTTTTTTTCTTTATCGTGTTACTCACTACGGAAGTAGATCGTGATTTGTTAATCAGAGCACCAATTTTACTTTTTAATCAACGTTCACATTCGCATCTCAATCGCAATCTGTCAAACAAGCTGATGATTGTTTTTTTTTTTTTTTTTTTTTGGACTTGCATAGATATTAATTATAATTCGGCCAAATGACAACTGCCGCATGGGATGATCTTCGAAGTTAAGTAACGCTTGCCAAGATCGTTTGTTTGAAGAATAAATTAAATACATATTACATACCGAGGCTCCTATGTGCCTCGGAAACCACATTAAAACATCTCTGTCAAACGTTCCAAGTAGTCAGAAGCCAGAATAATTTGACACTAGACTTGCCAAAGAGTATCGTCTGACCCAATTACTGGATTTTAGAGGTCAGATCGGCATGTAGCGGCGTCAATACCGGACGGTATTGACGCCGCTACATGCAAATTAACGAAACTAACAAAGAAAATTAACGAAGCGAAATTTATATCGCAAAAATAGAAAAGCAGCGCCATCTACCTCGCCAGCAGCGATTTACTGAAAGAAATCCTCTATCGAGATATCAGAGTTTGTGATTCGAACATGTAAACAGTCCGAAAATTGTTGCCCACTAGACACAATAAACGTCTGGTCGGAGGATCGTCCTTTTTCGGTGGAGGTTTGCGGGACTTCACTTCTCTGTACCGCATAACTCTTTTGGTAGTCAATCCATGTAAAATACTGGTTACACAAGCAGGTTGGTTATGTCATGGTTGTGACAATTTTGTACTAGAACGCATAATCTCATTTTGAACTAGAACACAAAATCTGGAAAAATCCAGATTTCTCCCGAATTTCTAGCGGCAAAATATTACCACATTTAAAAAAGAAGGCGGCTCGCCGTTTGAATGTGTTTTTTTTGGATACCTGTACCTATTTATTTATCTTTAACAAACTTAACGGTATTTTTTGATGATATTAAAAAAGCATTGAGACCACAACAATGCTTTTTACTTGATTAATACTCGAGTAAAGCTTCTGAATACCAATATATTTTTATCGTGATCAAAAAATGTTACTACAAGAGATGAAAAAATTACCGGCATTATTTTTCTCGCTTCCTTCACTTTTAATTCTATTTTGTTTTCTTCTATAGAAGCTGCTTCTTCAAGTATAAATTAGTTTCGTATTTCAATTTATTTTTTCTCTTTTTTGTAAAAAGAAGTTTGTGAAATTCAGTATTTCTCTTCCTTTTAAATTCTACAATGTTGTTTTTCTTAAAATAATTAGTACATTGTTATATTTATATTTTAAGCTCTAAGCTAAGTGATATTGTATTTGCAATACAGACTGGTAGAAGTCCTAGCTGTTAGGATATATTATGTCACATTTCGGTTCCTTATTTCGATCTTAGACAATACTCAATTCTTTATTGCATTCCACAATGTACATGCTTAGGTGGTAGGTGTTTTTTTTTTATTTTTTTACATACTGGCTTGACGATAATTATTAACAATTAAGGGTAATGTGGTAGGTAGCCTTTGGTAATGCGGTGCCCCTTGGCAATGCGGTGCCCGTTTGGCAATGCGGTGCCCTTTGGCAATGCGTTGCCCCTTGGCAATGCCATACCTTTTGGCACTGTGGTACCCTTTGGCAATGCGATGCCATTTGGCAATTCGGTGCCCCTTGGAACTGTGGTACCCCTTGGCAATGCAGTGCCTTTTGGCAATGCGGTATCCCTTTGCAATACTAGTGTCAAATGTTTGGCTACCCTAACGACTGTCAAAGATCTACAAATGACCACCGAAACCAACGGCTTTACGAGCTTTCCGAGGAGCGGAGGAGTTTGAGTACGTTAAGATGGTCACCCATCTACAGATCGACCTTGACAAGCGTGGCTTTAAGATCGACCCGTGCAACTGTTATTATTTCGGAGTCTCGATATTTAATGAAGGCAAGGGCTCTTTAACATCAAAGATCGAACCGTGCGGTTGTTATCATTTAGCAAACGCGTTTTCACATTTATAATAAACCATTACTCAAACATTAATCTCAACATCGCCAACGCACTTTCTACACACATCACAGACTTCTTTGCATAACACATGTCTAAATTACCCCATGAATATACTCTCCTTGTTATACCCAACATTGTATCCACTGGCTCCTTTGTGGGCTAATCGAGCGTCAATTATCTCCCTGAATAGATGACGTTCAATATATTCGTGACAACGTATCTTGTTCAATAGATATTGTGGCAGGTGGCCTTAGACTGTATCCCGTTGATTCTCTACAATCGGATTATAATGATAATTTCGCTTGGCCTCGTTTCAGAAGAATTAATTAAGTATCACTGTTTATTTCTGAAGATATTGTAAAGACTTGCCCACATTATTTTACCAGTCTATAGATTGTAAAATGTTTCGGAATCGACCACGGCGTAAACAGTGTCATCTATTGGCGTAAAATCGAAACTTTTACAATATAAATACATGTTTAGGCTTCTGTCTACAACCTATGACTTCCTCTAATAAAGCGTTATAAATTTTTGTCGAAATTACTACGATTGCGATTTAGAGTAAAATTAATCAAACAGGGAGATTAGGGTTAAATTCATTAGGGCCGCCTCAGACATTGCAACAAGTGAAACGCAATGAGCCCCAATTATTCGTGATATTGCAACTATTTTGTGAGGTTTCAGTTGTTAATTTTATTTTCAGTCAAGTTTTCATACAAAATGCATTTCACTCTCTAATTTCACAAGCAAATGAAATCATCGTCATATTAGATTATACGATTCCATTCAATACGAGTTTGCCCATAATGTTTACCTCCACAGTGCAATCATCAGTCCTAATTGCTCTACAGTTTATAAATAGATATCCAGTATTCATCCGTGTACAAGTATAGGCAAGTAACGAATTATTATTGTAATTTCAGATAGTATTGATTAAAAAAAAATATGTCGGCGTCAGCGACGGCTGAGCGATAGCGCCATCATCGTTTGGGTTCGATGGTATCAGGATCATTGTAGAATAAAACACTCAATACAGTACTAAGCTCTCTTTATTAACTGTGGCTGAGTGCTTATTACTTTACAAATAGACAGTCCCCCAAAACGCCCGCCCGTTACCACATCCTAGTGTTTTAGCTATGGAGAAGACGTGGCCAACAAACTCCATAGCAACACATCTGTCTTTTGAGTTAGAAGAACTCGCATTTATAACATTATTAAAGAAGTCTGTTTAATTTAATTAAAATAGGTAAACCGACAGTTTCGTTCTGGACGAGTGTCCTAGTCGGTGTCTCGAGCCAGAGTGCGCTCGGCAAAGTCCCCACTCTCCAACACGACTCTGTCCACGTGCCGCCATTACAACTGCCAACTGACGTCACGGCGTTTACCACTACCCACTACTACAATAATCAATTGAGAAACTTTTATTAAAACAATATCGTTATCCACGACAAATATATATAATGATATCGTTTAGCCTTTAAGCATTATTACGGTTAATTGTATAAAAACTTTTGTAGAATGTCAGTCAGTCGATTTTTTGATACCGATTAGATGAACATTTTGTAACGTCATGTTTGTGGCCTTAACTGCACAGATCAGACAGTCAGGTGCAATGCGACGTGTATTATACACATATAACAAGGTTCCCAATGAAACATTGTGTCGTATTGTAGCTAGTGTGAGTGAGAAGCTTTTTTGTACCTTAAGGTTGTTACCTTATGCTGAACGAAGAACAATGATCCAGCTAGTGCAAACGATACTGTCTTGTGCACTTGCTTATTTAAAAGCTATCTGGTCGAACAGATATCAAAATAACCTTCTAAATTTTTATTAAATCATCGGATCTCTAGAATGCACATAAAATATCTCAAAGCCTTCTAAGACCTAAACCTTTAGATCTTTTTTACTATTGATCTTCTTTTTCATGTCAATGGTATAGTAAATTTTTATTAATCCAAATCTCCACCACTTGCACTATTCGTCACAGCGCGTTGGTCACTTAAATTGCAAGTTTTCAGGCGCAGAAGCCAAAAAATTGGGCATGATATCTGCTGCTGACACACCTTTGATATCCGCACTCTTAAGCCGTTCCGATGAGATATAAATCTTCCACTTTACAAAATTGGTGCTAGATCTGTCGACCAGGTGCGAAGTCGAATTAGAGACTTCCAAGTGAGCCACGGGGGATTATACATTAGGAAAAGATACTAACGTGGTTTTACTACTAATACTGGGAAATAAATAATTCCAGAATTTACTTTTCCACTTAAAAAAGGCTTTAATAAAGTCATGAATAAAGTAATCAAAGTTCGGTAATACTGCAAAAGAAAAAATTCAATGTTTTATTTTACATTCGAAAATATTTTTCAAGCACATACATCAAGTTACTAAATCAACAAGTGGTTTGTTTTTTGAATTCGATGTGGCAGTAACTTATTTATGAGAAAACAAATGAATTTTCCTTTTATCTCGCTTGCCAAAAAACGTTATGAATTCACAAATGTTTTTATGAAAATACTTTTTAACGTTCGTAAAGTTTATTTTGGCGTGGTTCTGTTTCGTGAAAGGACTTTTTGTATGAAAAATGTAAGCGACTGACCGAGTAGTACTCAGTTCTTCTCCTTCACATTTTCTAGCCTACAGCAAAAGTGTGGAACGCATTGATTGCTAGCTAAATTCTGGGGTTCGTTATGTCAAGAGTAAATTGTCTTCTAGGCGAGCGGCGGCCATTTCATTATTATTATTATTTTTTATCTAAGATGGGTTTGCTCTTGACACAAGTCTTGGTCAGAGATGACAGAGACAAAGTCTACGATGGAGCGAGCTTACCCAGAAGGAGCCTGTTCACTCGAACTTTGAAGAGATTAGGGTTCTAAGCGTTCGAAAACACAGACGCAGGCAGAGAGTTCTACTCCTTTGCTGTGCGCATTATAAAAGACGTTTGATAAGTATTATTTTTTTACTCACCATCAGATCAAATTCAAGTTAAAGTAAGGCTTTTGATAATATGAAAAAAGGCCATATTTTTTGAGTCATTCAGTTTTGTGCCACTGCAGATGTAATAATTCATGAAATTTTTACATAATATGTTTTGCGTTTTTTGATATTTTAGTGCATGCAGATGTTTCTTTTGTATAATTCAAATGTATAGTTACTTGTTTTCTATTGAGTAGTTTTTTTTTACTAAAAAGTAATTTGGAATAACACCACTATGTAATAATTTTACCTTTTCACAAACTTTTCAAATGTATAG
Organism: Ceramica pisi; assembly: GCA_963859965.1. Classification (NCBI taxonomy): domain Eukaryota; kingdom Metazoa; phylum Arthropoda; class Insecta; order Lepidoptera; family Noctuidae; genus Ceramica; species Ceramica pisi. Next base: position 7,416,082 of record OY982530.1, read on the forward strand.
TGTAAGTACGTTTAGAACGGATTCCAGTTAATGAAGCAAAAACGGCATTTTGAATACTTACAAAATATTATCTTACCTTAAAAATTACAGGACCTTTTCTACAGCTAAAAAACAAACTCTTTCAGCATAAAATAATCTTCAAAAGGCGCCATCAGTCATTCAAATCTATCGTCGATCCCGTTAAATCAAAGAATCTTATCATTTGAATTGTAAATTTTATGCCATTAGCATAAAGAACAAAATTCACTGGAGCTTTAGTGGTATTCATTTGACAGCGAAATCAAATCGCATTGATGTTTTAAGCCGGTATACAATTTTAGTCTTTTACAGGAATAATATTTTACACGTGACTTTATTTCTATTTGAAAAAATGTTTTAATTTTTTTGGTGTCTTATTTTTTAGCTGTTCTTTTGTACGATTGTATTTTCACCTCTTTTCAGTTATTTATTGTAGTACAAACTTTTTTATTTATTGTAGAATTTTACATGTACATCAGTAACCTAAACTTATATACGGACATAAAATACACTTAAGCCTCGAAGTACTCGAAACTCATCGCTGTCATCCGGAAAAGTGAAAGAAGACTACAGACTCAGGTTACATTTTTTTTTCAATTTATAATCTATCTATCTTTATTGTAACAAAAATAATTTGCTTAGGTTGCAAATGAATACCTAAAAATAACTAACATTACTCACGATATAAATATTACGTACGTTAAACATAGGAATGAAAGAAAAACTAAAAACAGTGACATGCCAAAAACGTCGAGACTTTCCGTCCAAAATGAACGGCCGTGAAAAACTTAATGAAATCATCATTAATACTATTTGAGCAGGCATGAAACTCGATAATATGCTTTAACTTCATTTAAAACGATTATACACGATTGACATGACAATCAGCACTAATTAACTTAGCAACAATTATTATTTTGAATGTTATCAACTGAATGGAATGTGGAATGTTCTACCATTCTGCCATTTCGTTACTAATGATAGCTTCATACAGTTGTCCAAAACCACGTTCCGTTTTGCATAACTACCGAGTCTTGAAACTGATACCTTAATTATGTTTGCAAAAACAATTCCGTCTTACCAATGCTTTTACGCCTTGGTGTATTATAGTAATAAGAACATAACAAGGTACGTTTGAAAATTCGGCCGAAAACCAATTACGAGCACCAATTTAGCTGGCCCACTGTATGAAGCTATGTCATCAGCGCTTGCTTTTCATATAACATAACCTTCTAATGCCTACCGTGTGACATGTCCATCCATGTACTCATGTGTATGTCAATGTGTAGTCCTCATACATTATGTGTTGTGTTGCACAGCGAGCCTGCCCCGTCCGCAATGACTGCACTGCATCAGTTTGGGGCAGAGATGTTGCGTCTATCTCGCGGCTTGGAAGCTTCTGCGGCGACAAAGCCACAATACAGAGGGTATATACCAATTGGCATTATTTGTTCGCTTCAAAATTAACCCACTCATCATTGGCTGATCGAAGGACCAGAAACTTCCACGCAATTTTGGGAAAATTCTAAGACTCTTTTGTTTTACAGGACCAACATATCTGAACGTGGTGGGATGCTCACACCAGGGTCTTTGAGCGTCTCATCAAGCTCTCCGTCATCGATGTTCCAAGATCGGCGTAGACCCTCGTCTACTGGGGACCCGAACACACCACTCCACAGACCAAGAAGTGCGTCAGACGACGAGAGCAATGAAGGTCTTCTAGCACCAGCTGCCTTGACAGCAAAGTCACGGAGTTCTGAAGACGGTCTGCTCTTACCACCTCCTTGCACCTGTCCCTATTTCGGGTCAGAGTCCACTCCGCCCAGACGAACTACCGAAGTCATTATAGTTCCTGGTGGAGACATAAACGGTTGCAACGGCTATCCCAGAAATGGAAACATGAAGGAGGAACAGTCGACTCCGTTTTTTAGAAGGTCTAGTCGTGGTGCCGCGTCCATGGTTACTTGGGACGAAGCTAAAAGATTTCGTAGAGGTTCAAGTTTCGGAGGAGCGAGAACTACTCTTTCTACTCCGATTCGTAGTATTCGCGCTCAAAGGACCATAGCGAGGTCTCAGCAAGTGACTGCTAGTCCACAGCGTCAGACACCTAGAACTCATCATTCTAGAAATTCTAGTGTAATTTCAAGGAACTCCTCTCGACACGGTAGAATCCTGAGATTGGAGCAGAAAGCGACAAAAGTTTTAGGAGTTGTATTTTTCACGTTTGTGATTCTCTGGGCTCCGTTTTTCATTCTGAATATGGTGCCAGCAGTGTGTCCTGACTGCGAGGAGAGGATCTCTCCTTGGGTGTATGACTTCGCCTTGTGGTTGGGGTATGCAAGTTCGATGGTGAACCCGATATTCTACACGATATTCAATAAGATATTCAGACAGGCCTTCAAGAAGGTTCTGGTGTGTGGATACAGGAAGTCGGCGAGATAGCCGGCACCCTGGGAGCGCGTTCGCCCGAACTCAGACCCTGGTCTTGGAGCGCTCTCAGTTAATAGAAATATCCGATCTCAGTTTGTATAAACTCATTGAAGAGCTTTAAGTATTACGCTTCTAGGTTTTAGTATGCATCGGTGGTTTTAGTTAACGATGTAAGATTACAATTTAAATTCCACAATATAAAGAGAGTAATAAAGCGATTAATATGGTTCATGAATGGAATATCTTACAGTTATTTTTATAAAACAGAGGTTTACTGAGTAATTTTAATGCGAGTTCAGTATTTTTATCTGCTGAAATGAACAGTCATACAGGGTTATTTTCCAATGAACAGCAATATTGTTTTTTAAGTTTATTGTCACATTAACATGTTGTCTGGAAAATCCTGAATATTTTGAAGATATTCATAATGTAGCAACCTTGTCCACCAACAACTTCGTAAAACAATGTTACCATAAAACACGGAACAGCGCAATAAAAATTACTTAGTAACCCTCGTTTATGGACTTCATAAACGTTTATTTATTTAATAATAGTGCTGTGTACACCACTCAGCTTAATACGGCGCACAAATAGGAGTATTTGCTTTCATACTGACCTACCTTTGTACCTAAGCAACTTATAAGGGCTCTCTCAGACAAGCTCGAAGCTACTAAGCGACAATAATGCGACAGCAGGTTTACAAAATAAAAATGTAAAAACAGGGGTCTTTTTGTCGCAACATGGCTGTGGGAGTCTTTATGTGAAACATGAACAACACTAGGCAAGTGAAAAAAATACATTTGTGACATACAAATATCCACAATTCGTTTTCTACAACTCTGCACTTTCACTTTTTTTACAGCATCCACTACATACACGAACAATAATTGTCTAAACCATTCTATCGATTATTTCGATATAAGAATCAGGTTCTGCAGGCATTTAATGCCATTGAAGTTTTATTGATTCCTAAATCTTTCATAGTATGTTACTATTCTTGCCCTACCCACTTTTTTAAGAAGTTAAAAATATTAATAGGAAACAACTTCAAATTATTTCTTAGTAATTGTTTCCAATCACTGCTTCGTTGTATAGATAACCACATAATGAACTTATTTTTTCAAGACTGATTGTTTTATTAAGACGAATTAACTGGCTTTCTGATTTAATTGTATTCCTTAATTAAACTTGTTGTGGATGTTAACAATGTAGTTATAATAAAAATGAGTCGCGATGGATTATGAATACAATTAATGGAGTATGTTTGATTTATTACTAGCATTTCAATGCTATGAATGTTGCAGAAAATCGATAACTCTGCAACGAGAAATAAATCTGCAGTGTCACTTACAAAAAGTTGTAAATAATTACAAAAGAAAACATTTATAAGTTACTTTTTGTAACTATGTAAGTGAGATTGCAGAGTTGTACAGTGCGAAATAATTGTTGCAGAGTTAGCGATAGATATAATAAGAGTTTAATCACTTTTGTAAAAATAATTTATAATTCTATATAGTTATATGTTCGTCACAATCAAATAAGTTTGCATGAGATGGCAAGCTTTCCTAGTCCTGTGTTTAATAGATTTAATAAATACTGTAATCAATTCAATGTGATTTTGTGTTAGCATAAAATATCATTTAGTTCTATCACTATCAAAGAAAGATGACAAAATAATGTTATCTTTAAATGTATAAACAATAAGTCCCCTCTACAGATTTCTTCTCTTACGTTCGATTCATTGCTATCGAATTTTAACAACCGGTTAGAGTACTGTATACAAACACTATCCTATGAACTTAATGAATGAATGTTCCTTTCTCAATTTCAAAAGCTTTTTTAAATACGGAAATATTATAATATTCTTGTTACGTTAAGAAAAATGTCTACTAAAAACTAACTCTGTGGCTCTAAGAAAAATTACTATTAATACACTCTATTATTAATTTTGTATTTTTTTAAATGTAACAAAATAAGTAAGTTAGATAGATTCAGAACAAATGTCTAGTCGTTTCACGCAAATAATAAAAATGTAAATACAAATAATATATTAAAATAACTATATACTATAAAATGTTAAATGGAAGTTATAATCTATGAATGTAAATAAATTAAAAATATATGGCAATGTTTAAAAAAAAGGTGTCAATAATTTATGATTTTATCGTTAAAAATAATAAAACGATTGAATCGTAGCGCTTTTGTTTTATTTTAATATTCACTTAATCCTAGAATTTTCAAAACTATAAGTTTTCCAAAGGAAAACGATAAATATTTGGCGGAGCTAAAATTAGTGAAAATGAAAATATGTTACAATGTCAAGGTTCCTCAACGATATATCTCTTCCATGAAAGTTTAGAGATTTGGGATACTATTCTATGGATATATCTACCATTCCAACTTCAACGAGTTAGAATATGCTAATTCCCACCATCAATAAATTGCAAATCTATTTAAGTCCGTCAGTTAGAGTATTGAGAAATAATGGACACGTTTTTTGTTTTTGTAAATCGATGAATATTGAGGTTGAATATAATACGCATCACATTCGGGAGTGGGAGCTCGTGACGTCACAACGCTCTAAAAATGATACCACGGCGTGACGTATTTAGATTTTATTAGAGTTGTAACTTCATCAATTTGAAAATCTAACTGACGGACTAATCAGATTTTTTCAGTTGAAAAGCCTATTAACAATGGCGAACACTTGAAAAACGCCACAGAAGCACGATGAGTTCCAAAGAAACGTCACAACTGTCTTTGATTAATTTGAAATATGTATCGACATAAGTCATAACACTGAAAAACACAAAAACGCTACACTTTAATTATCCGTTTAACGGCAGCCAACTTTGCATTATTAGATTAAAAAGTATATGTATATGTATAAATTATAAGACAAGTTTTAATATTGATAAAAGAACAATGACCTTTTTTCATAACGAAATGCTTTAATCTCAAAAAGGTTCAAGATTACTGTCGGCCCAGAGAATATGAAAGAAGAAAAATCAATACCACTAAGCCTCCTTGATCAGGACTAATAAGATTAACGTTGAAGTGAAAGTATCTACTATGCATAAAGATAGGATGTTATGCTACCGATATTAAAAATGTGATGGTCTGTCTGTGTCTAGTTTGGATGTTTGGATGGAGGTTTGTTAATTAACTATACTTCAACGGCTAAATGGATTAGAATGAAATGGATTAAAAAAAAATAGAAATACCAAGGTTGCCTGCTTGTCTGTCTTCTACAAATCGTATTTCGGAGAGTGTGCCCAAAAACTCCACGACCTCATCCCAGCAGCCCCTTTCTACCATCGGAAATCCAGACGCACTGTAACTTACCATCCCTACCTTGTTGCTATTCCACCAATTTGCACTAAGCGTTTCCAAGCGTTTTTCATAATGCGCCCAGGAAAAGAGTGGAACTCTCTGCTTACGTCTGTGTTTCCGAGCCCTTACAACCCTTATCTTTTTAATGTGAGAGACTAGAGTAGACTTTGTTTCCGTCATCTCTGACCTAGACTAGTATAGAGTCAAGAGTAAACCCCTAACAATAAAAAATATACTGTGTGAAGATGTCATTTGTCTTATTATGGTTTTCGAGCTACAACCTGCTGACAAACAGACGGAAGTTGGACGAACAGCTTTGACTTAGTAATTGGGTTCCACTGGTTACCATTTCAGAACGGAACGCTAAAAATCTAAATAAATTATCCCGTGGGACGACGACGTCGCCATATGTTTGCGGGGTTAACTGAGCCAGAGATCGCCCATGGCAGATAGGTTTGGAGAGAAAAGTCCATTGCTCAGCTGTGGAACACAATTTTAGACCAATATAAACGTAAATGTAGACCTTTTTTTTGAGGATGGGAAATCATCAAATTAATATCTTAACGGAAGGGAGTAGCAGACTGTTACTGACTAAAACCCATCCGTGTTCCTCTTAATGTTCTTTGCGTTCCAGGACCGCGGTGACTATTTCGAACAAATTTCGCAATCCTGGCAAGCACAGCGGATCTTTTTTCAACGAAAACGTTTTTGTGAAATATTATTCGACTTTCACACAGCCAAAGCCGCTGGCAAAGGGTAGTTTCTTTATACTTTCGAAGCTCAAAGTTTATTCTGCCTGTCTTTGATGTTCACTTTTCTTACATGAAAATTTTATCAAATGTAAGCTTTATGTATGCGCCCGGCTATAGTGCAGTTACAAAGGAAACGGTTTCTCAAAGAAATTCATATTCAGAACCGTTTAAGTGTTCCGTTAAGATGAATGAGGTTTTAAATTTTCATGATAGTTGGATTCATGGATCCTTGGTCTTGCATAGTATTTTTTTTCTTTCCTAGGCACGAGGTTGTGGTTAGCTGGATATTCGTGATGCACATTTTAATGGTTCCGCAGGTACCCAAAGGTTAACTAACAGCCTCTGCTGTCAGTCCGTCCGTCTGTCTGCCATCGGGGCTATATATCATGAACCGTACCTTGTACCGTAATTTTCAGTGTGTATTTCTGCTGCCACTATAAAAGCAAATAATAATTAAAAACTTTTACAAAAAAGTACAACCGACTTCCAAATAAAAAAAATTGTACCTTTAATTTCGGAAGTCGATGCTTTTGTTAATTGCTTCGTCTTTTGACACCGACTTCCGAAATTAAAGTTATTTTTAATGTTGTAGTGTTTTGTTTTTATTTGGAAGTCGGACGTATTTTCTTGTAAAAGTTTTTCACTTTTTAATGGTACCCCACACCTAACAACACCACTGCAAAATCGCAGGAAAGCAAAATACGCAATTTCGATTACTTGGATGACATAAAACTATCATCCTAGTAAACAAATTCCAGCTATTTCGATTTCAAATCCAAACTTCCTAACCGATTTTGATAAAATTTATATGGGGCCAATCGACAAGTAAAACGTTTTATCCTTTCAGATAAAACAAGAATTTTTCAAATCGGTTCGTAAATGTATGTATGGTATGAGGTACAAAACATTAAAATAAATACAACCGCATTGAGAACCTCCTCCTTTTTGAGAAGTCGGTTAGTGACATTTAAAAAAATGGTATGTAGGTAATCCTTCAGGTGTTTGTTATCGAACTCCTCTGAAACGGCTTGATCGATTTTTATGTTTTTTTTTTTGGCAATTCAACGTTTTCCTGGTCAGCTACTGTCATTATAAAATGGCAATGTATGAAGTTTGGTTGCGTGATGGAATCAAGAATGATGATTTCCGCAAGAGAACCAAGGTTACCGACATAGCCGGAAGGATCGGCAAACCGAAGTGGCAGTGGGTTGGGCAAGGCTTGTAGAACAGATCAATCAATCAATCAAATCGTTTATTTGTGATTCATGGGTTACATACAGGTGTTCATTACATAATTTTATAGTTAATAGAGTTCATTCCATGATCAGCCACTTAGGCATACAAATTATAAATTTAAACTATGAGTTAATATTGCATTATTCAATTGAATTGGTAATAAATTTAAATTATATTATTAAATACTACAATAGGACATGCATGACAGACACAAGACAATCAAACAAATAAATTATCGTCAAGCGGACATGAAACATTTAAAAACTTCAAGTTGATAAAAATTCAGCAACAGAATAGTAACACCTTTCCACCAGATGGTGGATGGTGCTGAAAAGTTCTAGAGTGGCGACCGCGTACTGGAAGGTGCAGCGTTGGAAGGCCTCTCACAAGGTGGACCAATGACTTGATGAGGGTCGCGGATGGTGACCGGTTATTGTGGCGACTTGGGGAATACGTATGTCCAACCGTGGACTTGTTTTGACTGATACGATGATGATAAATTAAAAAAAAAAAACATAGGTGTAGAACGTGAAAACTAAACGTAATAACAATAAAATAAGCTATCTATATTAGGTACCTATAGGGCCGTAGAGGTATAAAACGATAACACAGCGCCAATGACGTATTATATATAGACACGTCATAAGCCAACATCACGGCGCTTAAAATACTAGATAGCTACTAATACGCTCATGCGTATTAGTAGCTATCTCTTTAGCTCTCTCTGTAGCTATCTTTCCCTTTCTTCATAGAAAGGGAAAGAAAATATGTCACTGTACGGCGGGATGCCTGTTGCTAGAGGGAGATAAATATACATCTTCAGTTACGTCACAGGATAAGTAATAGTCAAATTGACATCAAAACAAACGTGGTGTCGCGCGACAGGTTGGTGCATAACTAAGAGCGATGTGGCCAATTGGCTTCATTTCATGTTGTCATTTTAGAGTGCGGACAACGTATCTATAGTTTTATATATCATTGCACAGCGCCTACTATTTAAGTAAGAGTTTTTAGGTAGGTACTGGCTGATTTCTCGGCGAGCGTTGAGCGACTATGCGCAGCGGCGCGCGGTGGCAGTATATGTGTGCATCGTGTAACTTCGATTTAGTTCGGAACGGTTCGGAACGATGTTTGTGTGCGTGCGAACTAGACGTGCATGAAGGCTAGCGTCTAACTGCTTATCACTGGTACTATCTCTGTCGGGCATGATGCGAGGTGAGACAGCGTGCTTTTTGGCCATGCCTACCATACCACTGAGTTCGAGCCCGCAACTAGTGCCACTTTAAAGAACAATCTTTTGTGTACTTTAAGGAACAATAGCTATCTCTGTCAACACTAAACTAAGTTATGTGGGTAGCCAAAAGCCACTTTAGCAGAATCATATTATAATCTGTCAAATTTCATCTTTATCACTAGCGCATTAGGTTCAAGGTTGATTGGGAAAATTTGACAGTGACGGGTAGCGTGATGTGCTTTCTGATTCTGTTGTAGCCTTTTTAAACAAAAAAAAAAGAAAAAGAAAAAGTAAGTAGGTATTCAGTAATGATTTTAAAATGAGGGAAAAGTGATACTGTGAATTGGATATTGGAAATATTCAGTTGAAAATGCAATTTTTTACTAAAGATTCTCATTGTTTTAGGTGGGTGGTTTTAGGGATCCGTTCAGAAGGGTTACCAAAAGAACCCTCTGGCGAAGCCTTTACTGTCCGTTCGTCCGTCCGTCTGTCAGTCAGCAAGCGGCATCTCAAGAACCGTCATAGGTATACAGTTGAAATTTTAACACAGTGGCTTTCTACTACCGGTATGACAACTGGTAATAAATATTTAAATTACATTAAAAATTAAAGGGACTTCCATACAGGACACGTGTTTTTTTCAGTTACTGCTACAGAACCCTTCGTCTTAGAGTCCAACTCGTATTCGGCTGGTTTTTCTTTTCTTTTATGTGAGTAAATATACTTTATGGGGTTCAATAACATGAAAAAAAATCTATATCATGAATCACTTATTCAAAGGTACACTTTTCATAAACAAATTTTGGCCGTGGCTTCTCTCGCATCAATACAAATTTTCAGAAAAAAGCAGCATATAACCACTCTAACCCAGTTCCAGGATCCCATCTATCTTTGCATTGCATCTATTTTCATCACCAATCTGCCTATAAAAAAAAATCTACAAAAAATACTAGTTACAAAGTATTAAATTAAAAAAATTGTTTGCTATCGGTTATATTTTTTTGTAGAAGTTTTAAATTTTCACTTTAAAGTGGTGATACCTCGATGACGTCTTCGTCTACGCAGAAATTGAAACAAGCAAAAATGCTCATAAAGTCCGAACTACTGAGCCAAACAGAATTAATTTTTATCGGAACCAAATGGCAAGTTCAAGGCATCGAACTAAAAAATAATCACAGAAATCGAATCAGAAACTTTAGAGTAATCGGAGTACATCTATGTATGCTAATATTATAAAGCAGAAGAGTTTGTTTGTTTGGTTGAACGCGCTAATCTCAGGAACTACTGGTCCGATTTGAAAAATTCTTTCAGTGTTAGATAGCCCATTTATTAAGGAAGGCTAAAGGCTATTTTATCATCACGCTAAGACCAATAGGAGCGGAACAGTAATTAAAAATGTTACGCAGACGACGTCGCACGGGTCAGCAAGTACCTACATAAAACAAAAAAAAAAACTGCCGAATTGAGAACCTCCTCTTTTTTTGGAAGTCGGTAAAAAAGCCATTAATTTCTACAAGTTTTTTGACATATTGCGACTGGCATGCAAATGTGGACGTTGCTTAAAAAAAATACACTCCCCTTATTTTATTGAAATTCCGCACTACGCTAGGCAAACGTAAAGTAATACGTCCTACCGAACATCATCTGCCTAGCCGTTTCCTAACTGTATTGGGGTCGGCTTCCAGTCAAACCGAATTCAGCTGAATACCAGTATTTTACGTAGAGCGGCTGCGTTCCAGACCTCCACAACCCATTAACTGGGTAACAGCGTACTCTTTGGCAAGATTTATTTCAGATTTTCTGGCTTCTGACTATCCGTAACGACGTGACGCTTAACGTGCTTTCTTAGACACGGAGGAAACTCGGGATGTTACGATGGTCACCCATCCACTGGTCAATCTCGGCAAGCGTTGCTTAACCTGGAAGATCGACCTGTGTGGCTGTTATTATTTAATACGTCCTACCGAACATCTTTCCAAATATTATTGTAAGCCGCAATGACGCAAACTTAAGCAAAAATGTTTTAAATAAAAAGTGACCTTCTGCAAATGTCAAAGCCACTGGCCGATGGCGTTCTTAGTTACACAAACCAAGGTTCTTGTAACTGACAGGATAGCGAGTAACCATCCAATTTTTCAGTCAAATGCGCTAGACTGACCCCTGAAAGTGTCACCGCTGGGGGATGTCTTGTTCTGTGGTCAATGCTTAGGTATATTACTGTTAAGGAGAGGCATTTCAAGGGTTTAGTGCCCGAAGGGTGCTTGAAGGGGTTCTGAACCATAGGAACTCGTCTACTGGGCCTCTAGCTGTTCGTCTGTCCGTCCGTCTGTCTATCTGCAGTCTGTATCTCAAAAACCGTAATTTAGGTAGACATTTGACATTTTCAGAGTGTGAATTTCAATTGCCGTTAGTATAAGAACAAATAAAAAAAAAAAACTAATTGATAAATTATGGTATGAGTACTCACTTGGTCAGTTTTTTGAGATGGATGTTGACTAAATCTGTAATATAAAAATGAATCGCTGAATGTGTTCCTAATCCCAAATCTCGAGAACAGCTGAATCGATTTCGCTAATTATTTTTTTGTTGTTTGTTATTATCAGGAGAAGGTTCTTATGTAAAAAAAAGTAGTTGGTTGACGGGAGCGAAGCCGCGGGGGACAGTTAGTAGTTGTAGCGTTGAAATAACGAGGTAAGTGAGAGTAAGGTATATTGCATAATTAAAATCCTCCAAGCCCGTTCCACCATCAGAACACAAAATGTACGGCGATGTGCAACCGGTACATGGTGGAGATCCGTCCTATACGCACAAAACGTTTTGGGGAATACATTCACTCTGCGTACAGCTAAGGAGTGGAATTCCCTGCCGGAGTCTGTGTTTTCTGATAGCTACAACCTGGGAGTCTTTAAGTGAAGAGTGAATAGGTTACTTCTAGGTTTGCGTGCTCCACCTTAGACCGCATCATCGCTTAACATCAGCATAGCTTAGCATCAACATCAGGTGAGATAGCGATCAAACGCATGCCTATGAATAGTAAAAAAAACTTTTTACAAAAAAATACAACCGACTTCAAGTTTGAAGTTATTTTTTAACCGGAATTGAAGTTATTTTTTACTTAGAAGTGTTTTATTTTGAAGTCGGTTGTATTTTTTTGTAAAAAGGTTTTTTTTTATGTATTCACTTTTTAGTGGTACCCCACACCTAACAACACCACTGCAAAATCGCAGAAAAGCTAAATACGCAATTTCGATTACTTGGATGACATAAAAGCATCATCCAAGTAGACGAATTCCAACTATTTCGATTTATAATCCAAAGTTAGTAACCGATTTTAATAAAATTTAAATGGGACCAATCTACAAGTATATCCTTTCAGATAAAACAAGAATTTTTCAAATCGGTCCATAATTGTCGGAGTTATGAGGTAAAAACATTAAAAAAAAACAACCGAATTGAGAACCTCCTCCTTTCTGGGAAGTCGGTTAAAAAAAGGTAAAGAGCATACAAGTTTTAACAGAAGTGTGATTGTACTCACTCCAACGTAGAACAGCTGAGGCCTTAGTGTGAGTTTTTTCGAACGCGTTCGATTGCGAGCGCGTTAGAATTTAGTATGGGAAATTAGGTTCTACGAGTGACCACCAGGTGGCACTATAACTAAATTCTCATACTAAATTCTAACGCGCTCGCAATCGAACGCGTTCGAACGTGAGTCGAAAACACTCACACTAAGGCCTCTGTTCTATTCTTTCGACATCTCACCGAGAACACTTAAGTGGAGTAAACGACAAGTGAGCTGTCATTCCATCTTGTTTGTATGGTTTGACAGCTTATTTGTCGTTCACTTCGCCTAAGTTTTCACTTCGACATGTATACAGAATTGCACTGCTGATATGAGACCGATATTGAAATCTCGAAAGAAAAAGTGGTAGTGATGACCACTTTTCTGATTTTTCGTCGGTTACACGTTAAACATAATTATGTAAATGGATGGTTTTTAAAATGGGTCACTGCTGCGACACTCAAAACCTCTTCTGAGGAAAGAGGAGGCCGGAATAGGCCACAACTCTCCACGTGAACCAACTGTGAGTTGGTGGATGTTTTGTCTTCAAAATATTTTGGTCTTGAGTCCCATGATATTATCCCCCATGATGTTGTCCTCTTCCACAGTTTGAACAGCATTTTGCTACCTTTTTAAAGCGATGGAAAACGGTAGTAAAAAATAGTAGTTGTGCAGTACATGACTGGCTAAAAACTCATAATGAACGAAATAACCCTAAAAATTATGACCCCGTGAGTACACGTCTGAAACCAGTAAAGCAAAAATAATAAAATGGGTATAATACTTTATTTCCCCCTCAAAAATACATTGTTAAATTTACTAGCATATATTGTGGGTAGTTGGCAGTTTCGTGTATGTTTATGGCACTAATAATTTTGCCATAAACCCTCGTAGTTTATGGCAACATTATATTGGCACGGCAACTGGCATATGGCATAGTGTTTAGTCAAGAAACGCCATGTTTCCATTCCTTTTATTGAGCCAATAAAAGGTTGGTTGCTATTTACTTTTGGCCGAATTCTGTATTTTATGTAACGGTGAGCCGCTTATGATATAAAAAAGAAAAAAACAAATCCATCTTATGTACTGTATCTACACAAAATACCTTAACTCTTAATTCTTTATTGTACACCATAACAGCTTATACTTCGTACAGTGATGAAAGATCCGGACGCTCGGTGTCCCCACTGCGTCGAGTGTCGGAAGGATACGGCGTGGCATACGCTGGTAGAGTGTGCCGCTTGGGAGGAGCCGCGCCGTGTCCTCATCTCTGTTGTAGGCAGTGACCTCTCGCTGCCGGCCGTAGTTCGTGCTTTGGTCGACGGCGAGGAGTCCTGTGACGCGGTGGTCTCGTTCTGCGACACAGTTATTGCGCAGAAGGTGGCTGCGGAAAGGGACAGGGAGATTTCGACAGCTCTCCCGGCCCGCAGGCAGGCGCATTGGGCGTCGGAGGATAGGTATACGCTGCCCTCTCTCGGTCTAACTGGGTACAGAGGCGGCAGACTTGGAGATGTACGTCGCTCCCCGTTTATCCGGACACGAAGTGGCGGTGCGTGGTGTTCCCGTGCGCCTGTCTTTGAAGTCAAACACCTCACTCCCCCCGCTAGTGGGCGCTAGCCCGCAGAGGCGGGCCACTAGCCGGAGATTACAGAAGTCACAACAGTCCTCGCGATCCCCGGCGTAGGTGGGAGATGGAACACCGGGTGGTTTTAGTCAGTAAGATACTGACAAACCCTTCCACCCGCCCCAGGGTGGAGGATATCCATTTGTATTTCCCCCCGAAAAAAATAAGAAATAAAATGGTTTACTTGTAATACTTGGACCGTCAAGGCATTTTTTAAATAGTACGCTGCAGCCAATTATAATGGCTTCCAGTCAAACCAGATTCAACTGCAGTATTTTATGTGGAGCGGCTGCCTACCAAACCACCATCCAGTACCTAACTGGGTAGAGCAGTACACTTTATATTCCTCATAATTATTATACGTGCTTACTTAACTCCAACCTCATCTAGATATCCCTCAGTGTCTTAAGGCCATTTTCACCAGTTGAAACTGATCACGATCAGCATATAAATCACGTTTACAAGCTGTCAGTGTCATAATTTCCAGTGGAAAATTGACACTGAAAGCTCTTGATCGCAGTTTAGATGTACTGATCGCTTCCAGTTTCATTGTTGGAATCCGCTCTTGTAGGTACTATTCAGCTCACTCAAGTTCTCAAGAATTAAGTTAACGTTAAAAGATATGCCACCCAAGTAAGGTAATCGTTTGTACAAAATAAATTCAGTAATCGACATTAATTTACACAGGCTTCCAAAACACAATGAAAACCTTAACCTGTTTACGACCATAGGTAAAAAATACATTAAAATATATTGAATCCAGAGGCTTCTTATTTGTTGCGGGGAAATAAGCATAACGAAATGATAAGAGACTATTATCTGTCGTAGGCGCCATTTTATCGGGAAATGAACAAGTATAATGGGATTTTAGGTTCCTCTTATTCAAATTGTACGTGTTGTTCTGTAATCATATTTAGCTTTTGTGGCCTCTGACTTTGCATGGTTTTTGTATTTGATTTTTAGGTAATTATCGCATTTTGTTTTCTTACCGTTGTCACTTTGTCACTTTAATTACTTGTATCTACACCTATTAATATAATAAAGTTGAAGAATTTGTTTGTTAATCTCTGGAGCTACCAGTCAAATTTGAGAAGTTATTTTCAGAGGAAAGCTTTTATATTATAATCTATACGGAAACAAAGTCACAAGCGAAATCTAGTTTCTGTATTATATACTTTTATTTGTTTTGCCATATTTGTCCCGTTATTCAATAATATTTTTTTGTATCAGTCACCTTTTAGGTATAAAAAAAATTGAATTAGAAATTCCTCCATGAATCGGGGATTAGTGGATTTGAGGAAATGAATAAAATGTATAAAACATTTTGTTTGTTCAGGCATGTCTCTGTTACTGATACACATTTATGTAAATACTCGTTGTTGATAGGTATTTCAAGTGAAAGTATTATTAATTATACAGGTATTCTATATGCCAAAAATATTGATGCTAGGCCCTTTGCAGTGCAATTCTGTAAACATATCGAAGTGAAGGCTTGGGTGGAGTGATCACAAAGTGAGCTGTCAATCCAAAAAATCAAGATGTAACGACAGTTCACTCTGTGATCACTTCACCTAAGGGTTCGATGACTACTTCGAGATGTTTTCAATGACCTATACTTAATTTATTTCTGTATCTCCATTTTTCAGGTTACTGTAAAAATAGATAGGGTAGGCGCCTGATGCATTTATTCGGCGCCTACCATACCTATATTTACCGATTTACCAATGAGCGTTACTAAACATTTCAAGTGACGGTTATATTTTACAATAACTTCTTAATTACAAAAAGTCCTCCGCCGCGTCCGTCTATCTGTCTGTCTTTTGCTATATACTCAAAAAAAACTACCGCACCGATTTTCGTGTTGTTTTCAATGGGTAGTGTGGTTTTCGAGAAAGGTAATATAATTTGTCACAAGCGGGTGATATGACTAGCTGACCCGCGCAACTTCATCTGCGTCACATTTTCCATTATTGCTCCGCTCCCATTTGTTTTAGTGTGATAATATATCCCTTTAACCTTCCTCGATAAATAGGCTATCTAACACTGAAATAATTTTTAAAATCAGACCAGTAGTTCCTGAGATTAGCGCGTTCAATCAACCAAACAAACAGACTCTTCTGCTTTATAATATAAGTATAGATCACAATACGTACTTTACTGCTTTGACAGCCATAGCAACCACATGCATAACCCTAATCCTAAAAAACCCAAGCCCTCTTCATACATTCCAAAAATGTTTAAAATCGTGGGGCAAACCACAGAACAGGCTTGCAATATCCAAATCTACGTCGGAGATTAGTCACGTCCCGTCGCGCTCCCGTTCCGCCCCGTCCCGCCACCGTCCCGCGGCCGTCCCGCTCCCGTACGATTAATCACACCCACGCCGGACCGTACAAGTGTCGAAAGTAAATGAGGTTTCCAACTTTCCGTATTAATAAAATTAAATTAAAAGTTTTTCTTCCGTACGTTAAGGGTTTAAGGGTGCCTAGATTGTTTGAAAATGAATATAATAAATCTTTTTCTAAAATTGTTACTACTTTTTTGGTTTCGTCTTAAATTCACTGGTTCTGCTATTTAGCTTCAAAGTGCCATTCAAATTTTATAAAGAATTTTTAAGAGAAATCCAACTACCTACCGAAAGAAATAAGTATTTTATCGTCAGTAAGCAGATAGTGAAATCTTCATGTGACTGCTGAGTACTGGTCTAAAAGTCCACTTTATCAGAATCAGAATCATCACGCTAACTGTCACTGTCAAATTTTCCCAATCAAACTTGAATCTAATACGACAGCAATAAAAATGAAAATTGACAGATTGTTGTGTGGTTAATATTATGATTGTAATAATTATGATTCTGAAAAACAAAGAAATAAAAGCAAGTCGAAAAGGAAAAGAAGAAAATCCGTTGGCAGTGATGTCGACGAATTTTTCAAAACCCTAGTACCTACTTGCCCTCCCCCTTTTTACTCTGCTTGTAAACGTATAACTTACAAAATAAAACTTCACAGAAACTTTAAATAAAAGGCTCTTTTAATATTGAAATTACTTTGTTTCATGGTTTGTTATTGTACTAAGTTCGGGCCGCGGCCCTGACTTTGTATGGCTGTTCAATGTCAGGGCCAACGTGTGGTACGTAAGTAACTATATTGTTTTACACGCGCTATATTGTTGCGCGGGGCGTTGGGTGGACCCCGCTACGTGCGTAATTCGCTTCGCTTCTCCGTATACGCTCTCATACAACGCCATATGTTTTATGTTTAGACTTATTGCTTGTTTACAAAGATGCGGTGCGTTGCGCGGGGCGTTGGGCGTGCGACGCCGCGTGCGTAATTCGCTTATCCATAAACGCTCTTATACAACGCCATATGTTTGGACTTAGTGCTTGATTACAGAGACGCGGTGCGTTGCGCGGGGCGTAGGGCGTGCGACGCCGCGTGCGTAATTCGATTCTCCGTAAACGCTCTCATACAACGCCATATGTTTGGACTTAGTGCTTGTTTACAGAGGCGCGGTGCGTTGCGCGGGGCGTTGGGCGTGCGACGCCGCGTGTGTAATTCGCTTTTCCGTAAACGCTCTCATACAACGTACAATGTATGGACTTAGTGTTTGTTTACAAAGACGCGGTGCGTTGCGCGGAGCGTTGGGTGTGCGACGCCGCGTGCGTAATTCGCTTCTCCGTAAACGCTCTCATAATATATAACGCCATATGTTTGGACTTAGTGTCTGTTTACAAGACGCGGTGCGGTGCGCGGGGCGTTGGGCGTGCAGCGCCGCGTGCGTAATTCGCTTCTCCGTAAACGCTCTCATACAACGCCATATGTTTGGACTTAGTGTCTGTTTACAAGACGCGGTGCGGTGCGCGGGGCGTTGGGCGTGCGACGCCGCTTACGTAATTCACTTCTCCGTAAACGCTCTCATACAACGCCATGTGTTTGGACTTAGTGCTTGTTTACAGAGACGCGGTGAGTTGCGTGGGGCGATGGGCGTGCGACGCCACGTGCGTAAATCGTTTCTTCGTAAACGCGACGCGCAACGCTCCGCGTCTCCATAAACGAGAACTTAAGGAAAATAAGATGTCATTATACGGCTTCTTCCAAGAGTATAAGAAGTAATTAGAACGTAAGTACCTAAGACATTTGTCATTGTGGAAAATGTTGAGATTAAACTATTATAGTATTGCATTGACCTTATAACTGTGACATTACACAGCATTTAACTAATCAATATTTTGCATGCTAAACATGTGGACTTTAGATTATTAATTAAATAAAAAGTTTATTGTTCTTCTTTCACATAGAATTTTACAAACAATATAAAAAACAAACAAAACATTAGCGATAATTGTTGTGATCTATGTGAGAGACTGGTTTCTGTACTAGGAGACCTGTATGACAGATTACCAGCATAAAAAAATAAATAAACATCAGTGAGAAGTAATAATTAAGAGGGTTTAAGCTAGGTGCAGTGAGATTGTTGCTGTTATGGGGGTACGAAGTGGTGCAGTGAGATTGTTGCTGTTATTGGGGTACAAAGTGGGTGAGAGGAACTAAATTGAATGAGCGAGTAATTGAGTATGTGTGCGCGATTGTGATTAATACCTGACTTTATTAACTTTAGGGTTCCGTACCCAAAGGGCAACGAGATCCTGTTACTAAGCGTCTTCTGTCCATCCGTCTATCCATCTGTCTGTCAGCGTGTTCTCATAAACCGTAATAGGAGAGTTGACATATTTAGACTGTGTATATTTCTAATGCCGTTCCCAAAAATAGAGTAGGGAATATGCATGCATTTTTTTTATTTGTATAATGAAATACTTTTAGCTCTAAAAAACAATCATAGAATTATTTTTTAAATATCTTCATCAGTGATGAAATTATAAAACTTCAAAGATTACAAATAGAAAGAGAAGTCTGATGAACTTTGACGTCAGATTTCATGACGCCTATACAGCTGCCATACATTACAGCGTTTTCGCGAAAGAGACAGATATATTTGTTTAAAATAACTATAACTCGTTTGTTTATCGAGTAATTTTGATTGTATTTTCACTGTTAGTATTACAATTTTGTATATTTTTAGATAAACTGTGTAGATAATAAATATATTTTTCATGCATGTTCCCTATTATTATAGGCCTCCATACGACTAACGTAATATTTTTTGTTTATTTTACGGAGCGTGTGCGGTTGTGATACGGTATCATGTGCGAGTCGCTGGTTTAATAACTTAGTAATAATTATTGTAAATGCCTTGTTTATAACCAAGAGGAGCAGATCACCAGGAGGACCAGAGGAGGAACTGACCTACGAAACCCAGGTAGTCAGTATTACTATTATATTGTCAAAACTGAATGTAAGAATTTCGATTATGCTTAAGAAAGTACATTTAGCTCTCTTTCTAATAAATCAATTATTCTAAACATATCAGGAAAATACGGTAAAATGACCTGATAGAAATTAAACATTTTTCGCAAAAATTATTCATTAGCAACATCATCATTACAAACCTTGATAAATGCTTCTTTTTATAATAAAAGTGGTAACAATTGACACCACTGACAGCTTTTGCCATGACCGTATACATCAAAATATGTCAACTCAATTAGCTGAAGGAATTCTTTAAGTTGAAAAAAATATGCTATCTTGGTATACGAAATAATCGTTTCTTTGCTTTCCTGTGGCTTTCCAGTGATATTAGGTATGCAGTACGGCACGGAGAGTGGCACTGAAGAAATGTATCTATTATTTTTTGACAGCTATTTTTAATACATAACTCATGGCTAAATAGCCAAAACGGCAATTATTGCTAAAAGTGGCCACTTTTAGCAAAAATATCGACTTTGGCAACTATTTATGTTCTAAAGTACAAAACATAACTCTCAAAACATATTAAATACATTTCTTCAGTGCACTACAGAGCGGTTTTTTATCTACGTGTCTTAAATTTACCACAAATAATAAAAAACGATTGGCGGCGCTAGTGGACGGAATACACGCTCTTAAAGAAACCCGTCAAACTCAAACACAAGCATTTATGTCAATAAGACCAAATGGTCTAAAAAATAAAAGAAAATAAAATAAAAAAGTGCCTGGCACTTACAGGCACTATTGAGTTGTAAGTGTCGGTCGGTCAAAAATATGAAGTTACGTTCCAAAGCGTAGATCTCTATGGAGAAGAACGTGCAAGAAACTCCACGGACACTCTTTTATCAAAAGGCAATCCTCGGTAAGCACTGCTTTGTCGATAGTCGGAGCGTTTAAGATTTAGCCACGAACTCCCCCGAGCCAAAAAACCAACCAGTAAAAACTTAAAACATAAAATCGCTGTTGCAGCAGAATACCTATGCTAGACCCTACAGATGTGACCTTAATGCAAATAACATAAAGGCGCATATTTTATGGGTTTTTCCTAAGTAGGCAGAATCGTATGAAATATCTTTTCTTCCGTATTTTTTATGAGCGACGACGTCTTGCACGGTTGTACAGGGACGCAGTTAGAAATATAATATTAATATTTTTAAGTCACAGAATAAAATAATTTTAATATTTTAAATATTGGGTTGCATAAATGTTGCTGAAGACACAGTTGGCGCGGTAATTAAGCTATTGGCTGCTGCGCTGTATCCCGGGTTCGATTTCCGGACAGAACATATATTTGTATAGCCTGCGGAGCTGAGAGAGACTGCAATTACAAGTGCCCGCCCACATTGTGTGAAACGACCTTTTTTAAGTCTGTTACTGGAAGAAATACATAAAATCTCATAAACTTAATATTTTATAGCAACATAAGGGTATAAAATATTTAATTAATTTATATTTGTGAGCAAAAATAAACGATGAAGCTTTTGGAAGGCTTCACGAAAATCAAATTTGACGTACTCGTATGTTTGAACCAAAGACTATTAAACCACAATGCAAAAAATAACAAGTTCAGTATTTATATTGTATCAATACATTAAGCAAAGAATGCCTACTATAAAATTATAATCTGCCTAAAATCTTCCATTAAGATATGAACCTATCTAGGGATTTCTTAGGCATTATTCATTAAGCAGTTACCTATTATTTTTCATTAGACTTAATGCAAAGTAATCAATTTTCATCTTCATAACAATGAAGATTGGCTATTGTATTGGGTGTGATAATGTCTACTTTACAAAGTCTTCTATTTTGAATACAAATTGATGTTTTAAGGAATCAGAGGAATTTATAGTAGCCTTAGTCAAGACGTGACTTTGTTTAAATGTATGATAATTTCAAAGTTAAACAGTAAACAATGGAAGCAATTTATTGCTCTATTTGAAACGAACTTTTTTAAACCAAATAGAAGCACTTGCATTCTGCTTTCTTGTTAACTTTTTTCGGTGACTTCACTTCCGTGGGTTGTAATTATTTAATTAATTTCAATTACTCTTTGCACTTATAGTAAGTACCAACACGTACAGATATTCAGCAATATTAGTATTAGCTATATATTGGGTACATAGAATATATCAAATGGCGATTTTTTATGATATTTATTTATATAATTATGAGACTTATTATTCTCTCCATTAAAAATGGGTAATTCTTCGTAATCGCATACGCCTCTAGAATGTATTTTTTACTAACATAATTTTAAAAACACAGATTTTCCTCTTCATTGTTAAGGTTTGTAGGATCAATGCGTTTAATATTGCATAAAAAAAGTCTTAATTTTCATTTCTTTCGTTAAAAAAAGCAACTCTCTTTCTGACGTAGTCGGATAAAAAAGTACAGGTATTATTTACATATTATTATCTACGCCAGTATCTGTAAAAAAATGCCTAAAGGCTGTTCTCAGAAACCAAGGTTATCTTATTGATACCAAAGTAGTTGATGGGGCCCCGGGGCCCGAATATTTGAACCCTGTGTTAGCAACTGTATATGGCGAAACTATGCTTTAGTCAACCATCAACACAATACAACAGTCTTCATGAACGTTAATAACGAGAATAATAAGTTGAATTCATGAATGTTCCGCTCCTACTGCGTGATGATGTATAAGTTATAGTATAAACCTATAAGCCTTCTTCGATAAATGGGCTATCTAACTCTAAAAGAACTTTTCAAATCGTACCAGTAGTTCCTGAAATTTGCGCGTTCAAGCCAACAAACAAACAACCTCTTCAGCTTTATAACATTAGTATAGATAATAACTATGTAACTTACACATCTTGACCAGAAAACTTTTACAACGTTTCTGATATCATCTGTCTACCTCGTTTCCTTTTACCATCACGTGGTTGCCAGTCTGTTATAATGTTAGTCCATTTTGCACCACTACCTCTCGTCGTATGTCCTGGCCATCTTAATTTCAACTGTCTTACTTTCCTTTTTATGTACCTTCTGCATGTAAACATTGGTATCTTCTAAAACTAAAGCATAAATCAGCCGAAACGCAGACTCATCTAACAGATTTCAGTGAGTCAGTATTTTTGCCCTCAACTCGGGACACCAATACACTCCCCAATCCGTCCCTGCTTCCATCCTTCGGTGACACGGTACAACGCTATCGATGATAGATGTTGGTTTTTTGCAAACCAATCTATTGAATTGGAACCTTGCCAACCATAAATCTATGTTCAGTGCTCGCTCAGAAATCTTTTTAAAAGCAGTTTTTTATGCTGATAAAGTACACAAAGTTTGTTGACTTGAATTTTGCGGTTTGAAATAGTTCTGTCAGATGCATCATCTGCCTAGCCTTTTCCCAACTATATCGGGGTCGGCTTCCAGTCAAACCAGATTAAGCTGAATACTAGTATTTTACCTCCACAACCCATTAACTGGGTAACACGGTGCTCCTTGGCAAGACTGGTGTCAGATTTTCTGGCTTTTGACTATCCGTAACGACTGCCAAAGATTTCCAAATGACAGCCGGGACCAACAGCTTAACGTGCTTTCCAAAGCACGGAGGAAACTCGGTATGTTAAGATGGTCACCCATCCACAGACCAACCTCGGCAAGCGTTGCTTAACCTTGAAGATCGACCTGTGCGGCTGTTATTATTTAGCCACGAGCTCCTTAACGCATTTAGTAATATGCAGCAGTCTGATATTAATAATTGCGTTAAGGTTTGGGTAAGAATATTTAATTCTTTTAGGTTTTAAGTTAAAGATTTGTTATCAACTTTTTTAATAATCATCAATCTTTTACCGTGTCATTATTTATTTGGGGTTGCTTCTGCATGTCTTCATCCTTTTATTTATATCTCTGTTTTGCATTATTAATGTTGTAAAAATAAGATAACTGTTAAGGCAGTTTTGTGGCGAACTGTTGGGCAGTAGCGACAACACGAACCTTATCTCCCGGGAGAAGTCTTGTTCCTCATCTACAGCTTGCTTTTATTGGCTGGCCAGAGTGAAAACTGACGAGGAACAGAGCTCCCACCTCTTTCTTGCCTTAATTGGCCGGTCTGAGTGGAGATTCGCTAGAGCACACGTGCTCGGGAGAAGGATGTATAATCCAGTAAGATGCTGGCAGGGATCTTGACCGCACTTCCGGGATTATCCTGATAGCCGTGGTATACCTCTCCACTCCTCTAGCACCTCAGGCTATGTTGCCTCCTTGGTGCTACGTCACTTTGTGCTAGCGACCGTTTTCGGGGGCCCATTCATTGAGTGTGCAAGTCACCCCCTGCCATTTAAAAGCCGTGTATATTGTTAGTGGTCAGGCAGGGGCCAATAGTTCTTCTATAATAAACGATTATCATTCCACTAAACCACCCAAACCCATAGCGTCTCATTTTTTGTTTCCATATTCTGCAATAGTACTGCTCCAACCGGGGATTGTCCTTGGGAATACTTTCAGTGCACACAGGGATAATCGCGGGTTGGTTCCCCATCGCATTTGAAATGTCTAACGGGGCCTCTGCGAGTTGGTTTCGGCCCCTCGTACGCCTACCAAAGGACCGGGTCTCCAGGGACCCGAGAAAGAAAACAGATAACTGTTGTCACCTTCTGATTTCAAGCTCCTCACTGGTAGTCGTAGTAAGTAAGTAATTCCTCTGTAGGTTTCGCGATCGCCAGCGCGACTGTCGAGTGTGGAGTCCTGGGTTTGATTCCCAGGTTGGGCAAAAACTTTTATTGAGTTTTTCAATTAGGAAGCCGAGTTTGGAAATGGGTGGTATACCCCCAGTCTGTTCACCCCCGTGTTTCGGAAAACACGTGAAGCCGTCGGTTGTATTTTTTTGTAAAGAAGTTTTTGTTTTTCACTTTTTTAGTGGATCACATTGTGCTTACACTTTCACAGCATACCGGCGTGATGGTATGTTATGAACTGGTGGAAACAATAGACAGACATGAGATTTAAGCAATCCCGGACCATTTGCTATCATTTATTGAGGAGTTCCATTGCCTATCTCCGAAGTTCTTCATTTCCATGGTAAGCACCCGCAAGTCGACTTTTGGCATTAATTAAAATTGGATAAAGTCGAAAGATTGGCTCACAATCGTGGTCCTTTTGGCCATTACTGCCAGATTTCACAAATGCCAATTAATGTCGATGAGCATTCCAAAACGAGTTGGTTTTCACTAAGGATTTTGTTACATCGCCACTGTTGGACTATCGAATGAAATATCTTGAAAGTAAAGTTTTTGAGACAGTTAGTAGTTTAGTAATCACAAGCGCTGATGCGCAACGCATGACGTAAGGCATCGTTCACACCAAAGGTATTATCTGCCGCTGACTGTGAGTATGCTCACTGTGCTGTAGTCAGCGACAACGCACTACGTTCGGTTCGGTGTGAACAAGAAGTTAAATATATTGAAAAGCTATAAACTGCGTAACGCGTGCTCACAGTCAGCGGCGGACAATACGTTTGGTGTGAACGATGCTTAAAAGTAACGATTCCCCATTCGACAGTCTTGTTGGTCTTTTTAACTTGAATTTCTCAGAAGCAATCTAGAGTAGAATCGTACCTAGAAACTTTAGACAAAGTTCCATTCCATCAACGAATACGAATGTCGAAATGCCAAATGTAATTCAATTATCACGTGACATTCCGACAGCGTATGTCAATCCCATATTGATGCCTTACAGTGAAAACCTCGGTAAGTGTAAAATAAGTAACTTTTCAGGAGGAAGTTAAGTTTTTGTTAGGCGTCTTTTGTTAATTAAATATGTAAATTTAAACCGCTTTAATATCCAGAACTGTTCGATACTATAATATCGTCTGAAACGCATAAAACGACATGTTAGTTGCAAGGTCTTCACGCCCACTGACAGATGCGAATATTTACGAAGTTCTCATTTATTGTCATAGGTGGCGCTACGAGTATCGAATGAAAAAATTAGTCAGATCAGTATGTGCGTTGCAAGGTTCTCTTCCTTTCTTTGTTTTAAGGACGGGAATTAAAAAAAAAATACCATCCATGTTCCTCCTAATGCCCTTGCGATCCAGGGCCGCGGTGACTCTTTCGAACAAATTCCGCAACCCCGGCAGGCACTGGCCCTAGCGGGCCCTAAGGTTTTCTTCCTTGAAACGCAATAAAATAAATTTTAGCAAAAATCCATTCCCGAGGTTTTCACTGGCAACGATAATTATATTTTTGACGTATAACAACGTAAAGTTTTAGGCAAAATTTTACCATAGCTACAATACTCGTTTCGCACATATATTTATTTGTAGAAGATACTATATTCATATTTTTAAAAGAAATAAATTGGTTGGGTCCCATAAAATTAAAGCAGAATACTATGGCGTTGTAGTTTTTCACATGCAAAATTCACTTACGATAACGTTACTGTACGTCAAGATATTCGTGCTTGCCCCGCAGAATGTCACTTGCCTCGAGCCTTGCCAAAATTTTCCCTTTTACCTGAAACATCAACAAAAATGTAGGTTTACTATTGTATAGCTTTACGGAGACATGCGTTTTGTTATTCTTTTTGTGTAAAAAGAAAAATTATTAGACAGATAACACGTTAAAAAAGATATCAGTAGAGTCCCAAATAGCCTTTCTAAAATTGGTTCTTTGCAATACCAGGATGGCCTGAAAAGCCAGTGCTAGATACTTGATTTAGTAGGCTGAACCAATAAATACCGAAATAGGACATTCTCGCATATCGAACGATCTATTTCTACCAGTAGCTCAGCATGATCGATAGTGCTCTCTGCCGTTAACATTTTCACTCATTTCAATATTTATAACCGTCCGACAGTCACGCGTCTGTATGTCTGTCTGTACATGCAAATAACGGATCTGTGGTCAAACTATGTCCATTTCTGTCTAACAAACGATATTTTGTATCATTTTGCTCTTTTCCACTCGAATCTTTATACATTTCTACATGCTTAAAATACGAAACACGCCACGGGCGAGTCCATTTTTAAAAAGAAATTAAATGTTTTAGTCAGTCTGTGGTATGACGCGAGTTGCGCAATGTCGTAGCTGTCGAATAAACTTGTTTATTATGTTGTTTGTGAGTGAATTAGTGTTAATTAATGTTTTATTGGTGCATTGTGATGTGATTAATGTGTGTGCAAGTGAATTTAAACATGTTGGTAAGTATTATCATGTTTTTTTATGATTTTCTTAGCCCTTGTTACACAAGGCGTCCATGTTGTCAGAACGCTATCGTAATTGATTAATTACTAAGTCTAGCTACTTGTTCTGACTAAAAAGTAATTATTATCGCATTTTATGTTTACTGGGCAATAGATTTCAGCCAAAACATAAACAAAACAAACGAAATTTACGTTATGATTAGAATTTTTGTTCCGTGGGTCGGAAGGTAAACAATGCAAAAATGGCGGGAAATGGCTAATGTTTGGTGGTAGATTTTTTTTTTTATATATGTTTTTGTACGGTGGAGTATGTTGTTTGTTATTTATCGTTTTTAGATATAACCCAGCTACCCATACAAGTCATAAAATATATATGTTATCGATTTACTTTTTAAATTATTCCTGTTCAAAGTTCACATAATGTGTTTTTTTCACCAATATTCAATGTTTACAAATTAGTTAAAAAATATAGAAACTAACCGTTATCATACACTTAACGTAAGTATAAAGAGCAGTTTATCAGCTTTACAAATAACAAAACACTTGAGTGGTATCTCTAATAGGAGGCGACTAAAATATGTTTACGTAAACACAAACATCTGGCGGGCAGCTGCCCGCGCTTTGATATTTGAGCCCGGGCGGTCGACGTCATCACGTGACATGGCTCGGGTCGGTCAAGCGGCTTTGTTCGTAAAATGTTTTATTTCAATGTGTTCTTGTTGGATAATTAAATGTTGTTGACCGAGATCATTTGAGTTTAAAGACCGCAATGTTTGAAAAGGAAATATTGGTTGGGGTTTTTAAATGATATACTTGTATTTATCTTTTAAATTTGCTAATATACGTGTGATTTCGATATGCTAGTTATCTATAATTATTTTATGTAGAAACAGTAACAAACAGTCATGTTTATTCCTAAGATTAAAATTGTCTGACTATTACTTTCATAATAACCTATTTATTTCAGGCTACTTTGGCCCACAAATATATACCTTAGAGACTAACATAAATCTATATCTATACAAATCTATACTAATATTATAAAGCAGAAGAGTTTGTTTGGTTTGTTTGGTTGAACGCGCTAATCTCAGGAACTACTGGTCCGATTTGAAAAATTATTTCAGTGTTAGATAGCCCATTTATCGAGGAAGGGTATAGGCTATATATCATCCCGCTAAGACCAATAGGAGCGGAGCAGTAATGGTAAATGTGATGCAGACGAAGTTGCGCGGGTCAGCTAGTAATCTATACTAATATTATAAAGCAGAAGAGTTTGTTTGTTTGTTTGGTTGAACGCGCTAATCTCAAGAACTACTGTTTCGATTTGAAAAATTCTTTCAGTGTTAGATAGCCCATTTATCGAGGAAGGTTATAGGGTATATATCATCCCGCTAAGACCAATAGGAGCAGAGCAGTAATGGTAAATGTGATGCAGACGAAGTTGCGCGGGTCAGCTAGTAATAATTATTATAAAGCAGAAGAGTTTGTTTGTTTGTTTGGTTGAACGCGCTAATCTCAGGAACTACTGGTCCGATTTGAAAAATTATTTCAGTGTTAGATAGCCCATTTATCGAGGAAGGTTATAGGGTATATATAATCACGCTAAGACAAATAGGAGCGGAGCAGTAATGGTAAATGTGATGCAGACGAAGTTGCGCGGGTCAGCTAGTATTAATTATTATAAAGCAGAAGAGTTTGTTTGTTTGTTTGGTTGAACGCGCTAATCTCAGGAACTACTGGTCCGATTTGAAAAATTATTTCAGTGTTAGATAGCCCATTTATCGAGGAAGGTTATAGGGTATATATAATCACGCTAAGACAAATAGGAGCGGAGCAGTAATGGTAAATGTGATGCAGACGAAGTTGCGCGGGTCAGCTAGTATTAATTATTATAAAGCAGAAGAGTTTGTTTGTTTGTTTGGTTGAACGCGCTAATCTCAGGAACTACTGGTCCGATTTGAAAAATTATTTCAGTGTTAGATAGCCCATTTATCGAGGAAGGTTATAGGGTATATATAATCACGCTAAGACAAATAGGAGCGGAGCAGTAATGGTAAATGTGATGCAGACGAAGTTGCGCGGGTCAGCTAGTATTAATTATTATAAAGCAGAAGAGTTTGTTTGTTTGTTTGGTTGAACGCGCTAATCTCAGGAACTACTGGTCCGATTTGAAAAATTATTTCAGTGTTAGATAGCCCATTTATCGAGGAAGGTTATAGGGTATATATCATCACGCTAAGACAAATAGGAGCGGAGCAATAATGGAAAATGTGACGCAGACGAAGTTGCGCGGGTCAGCAAGTATTATAATAATACAATTTGACACTATGACAACCTATACTATATTGAAATATCTGCCCTTTGGAAAAGACCATTTCACCAATAAACTCGTTAATACCAGTGCATCAGTGGTAAAAAAATGGCGTCATACATTTTACACTTCTGTTTCACTGGCTCTTATTGGATCTAGTAAAGGAACCCCGAATATAACTTACTAAAAGCATAAAGATGGGCAAGCAACTCGATTCACAATGAGTTTACCTTTTAGTTGAGCTCAGTTGCAAAAACCAACTACACAATATTATCTTCAACCCTAGTCCCCAAAATATTTTAATGCAAAACGAAAAGTCTAAAACTGGCTATCAAAACGAGCATCACAGCACAATAAACAACACAACTTACATTGGACAAGCATCCCACGAACGAGCCAGTATTAAAATAATAGCCCGCGAATGGAACTTTAAATTGAATCGGATCCCAACGGTGCCACCAGTCATTTTCAGCTTGGAAAACTTTAACTAATATTTGTAATTTATCTTTTTTGTGATATAGGATGATAGTTTGAAAGTTTCGTGATTGATAGGGGTAAGGTGTGGGCTGGCATATCCGATTAGTGATATCCTTTGTTTTGGAGTTATTTTTGTGTGAAATTTGTTTTGGCCGCAACGAGGTAGAAGACCGCCAAAGTTAGTTTGGTTTACCAACTTTGGAATACTTTTGGATGTAGGTAATTTGGTGCGTATACTTACTTTTGGCTTCAGGTAAAGATGGTTGGTAAACCTTATTTCGGCTACTTTTGGTTACAGGTAAAGCTGAAAGGTTCTTTTGGCTGTCTCTAAAGACCGATTCGTTTTCTTCAAATGCCACCTACAGGGTGGTAACCCAGGCAACACACTGTAATCTTGTCATTGATAAAGATATCGATTGAGATAAGGTTATTTTTGTCTTGTTTTTGTAATTGATTAAACGGGCATAGACCACAGTATTATCTTGTATCCTTAATTATTGTTAAAGCTTAAGTATGTACAGGTTCTAACTATTTAAAACTTTACGGTGTCTTTGCACTGAATATGTTTACAGCCTTGGCGTCAACGTTCCTTGAATTATCTGCCGGCGTTGAGTGATTCTATAACGTGATAACTTCTTCACAATGCTAGTCTCCTGGTAGTTGATGAGTCTATTTTTTATTGGAGATGGGTTTGACTCTAGTCTCGTAACTTTACCGGTCATCCAACCTTCTGTTTTGAGAGGTATGTATTTCTTTCCGACTTGCTAGACAAAACTGTGATAGCTCAGCTAATTTGCATGATATTAACATAATTTATAGTTTAAAGCACTCAAGAATAATGTAGCTATTTACCAGTGAAATAAATTAAAGTAGACCATAAGTTCCGAAAATTACTCCTACGACGTAGGAGTGAAGAAACTGTTTGTTGGAAAGTTCTTTATAAAATTAGTACTTATAGACGTTAATAAACTTATTTTAATAAAAACACTTTAGTTTTATATGTAAATTTGTATTATTAATTGTATTTTATGTACTTTATTTATTTATTTTTAAACTTGAATGATAATAATGTATATGAATCAATAAACGGAAAAATTGATTAATTTATTTCAGATTCAACTACGATTATTTTAAGCGTAACTAAATTTCAGATCAAAAATCCGCAACCCTGCCTATTATCAAATAATCCCAACATCAACAACAACCATCAACAACAACACCAACAACCATCAACATCAACAACAACCAACATCATCAACTTTTTATAACATTGCTGTTAGAACGTTATTTGCCATTGAATATAAATATCATTTGATTTAAAAAATTCTTCAACAACTTCATAGTTAAGTGAGGTGAGAGGGCGCTCTGGGATTCTGCATCACATTCTCCTTAGTTCGCGAGATCTTTCTGTGAGCTTCCATATTTTATACTCTAATTGAGTGAGAATTTAATCTCCTTGTTGTGTTGAAGCGTCTTTGAACATTTTAATGTTATGAAATTAGAAACTTTGTTGTGAAATATTTTGTAGGTAGGTAATAAGTTTGGAAGTATAAAGATATGTCTAGTAGTTTATGCATTTTTTTATGCGTTTGCCTAACGTTTTCGTGACTTTTTACCTCTTTTTGAATTTATCACATAAAACAGGAATTTATTTCCTTTTATTCATTTTTAATACTTGTTAATTACATTTTTAAATCTTTAAAATTAACATTAAAAAATACATTTTAAAATACAAAAAATAGTAGTCCGCCGTTTCCATACCTGCTTGCGGTCATTTGTGGTAATTAGTATCACAGGTTTGCGCCAGTTCTCTTTAGCCATGGACAACGGGGTAAGTCTCTTGTCCACTGCGACCACAGCTCGGTGCATACCCACATCAGCTTTCAGAAAATGTCGGTTATTTAATATTTTTCTTCTTCCTGCATCCTGTTTTTGTTTTTTGGTTCTATTGCTTATTATCGAGTTTTTGAGAGTCTATTTGACGAAATTATAGGTGTGGGAGGATGAAAAGGATTAATTTTAAGATGAAATTATTAGAACAAAAAACAAAGCTGATCTGACAGCCAGAGTTGCCAGCTTATCAATTCGTATTTATTTTATTATTATTTATTCATAAAAAATGGTATAATTGTTCGATTGTAGGAGATAACTAAATTATACCTGGGATACGAAAATTTTGGAGCGAAGCAGTGTGAAAAACAAGTAGGCACATAACATTCAGTAGTTTTTTTTAGTGGGAAATCATGAAATTACTCCTTCCGCACTGGGTGGAGCGGAAGGGAGAGTCAGACTCTTACTGGCGCATCCATGTCCCTTTTATAGCGCTTTGCGTCCCAGGGCCGCGGATACTTTTTCACACAAAATCCAAAACCCTGGCAAGATCTTCGTTTCACCCTTTTTTATACGCCTAAATAAAGAAAGCTCTCAACTGAAACTAATTCATAAAATACATCCACTAAAATCCTTAATAGAATATGTCTGTCTGTATTGCATTTCTCCACAAAGCCTCTGTATAGATGTCGCTGCAGTCAACTGATGAAATTTTCAAAAGCTTTCAAGCTTCGAAGACAACTGCTGGCCGGGGCAAAGAGGAACTTCACTAATTTAAATTTTAACGAATCAAGAGCCCCATAGTCTATAAATTTTCAAATATATTGTGCAGTATCTTTGTCATTTTAGAGCTTATAGAGATTGCGACTTGCCTGGAACGTCTATTTTGTAGATTTTATGAGATTTCCCATGTACATTGTGTGTATCGAACGTTGTAAGCTACCAGCGTGTTCATATGTTTTTAAGGAGGCAGTTTTTTTTTTCAATTTTTTATCTATTCTCTAAGATGATTCGTAAATAAAATGTATGCAGTTATTAATTTGACTTATCACGAGTTAAAATTCATAAGTATTAAAAAAATATTTAAGGGGTTTTTCAAGGCATGATTACATACGTCATGAAGTAATAACCTCAGACAGTGAATATTTGTTAACTGTAACAGACCACGTTTCAGTTCCATATTAAATCCGTGTTTTCCATCACTGGCAACAATATAAATATATCACTGGAAATGGCAGACTCTGTAAGATTGTAAAAAATCTTTATTAGATTATAATTTCTCGATTTATTAGGAAAAAAAACGTTTTGTCTACAATTAATCCCATTCAAATTCAGTAGTCTATTCTAATATTTTAAAGAGGTAAAATTTGTTTGTAAGTTTGTATGTAGGGGGTAATCTCAGGAACTCCTGGTCCGATTTGAAAAATTCTTTCAGTATTAGATAGCCCATGTATCGAGGAAGGATATAGGCTACATGTCATCACGCTACGACTAAAAGGAGCTGAGCATTAATGGAAAATGTGACGCAGACGAAGTTGCGTAGGTCAGCTAGTTTCCAATATATCCGTGTATATTAAGAAAAAAACACTTCACAATTTTCACGCGATATTTTACAATCTTACGGTGTTTTCCATTTTCCGGTGACATATCAACTGTAGCCAAACGTTCGTAGAGCTATTAAAATTGATTAAATTTACTTTTTATTCATACTCAGTTGCCTCTAATTTGAGTCGCATAGACCTCAACCGTATGTTTAAGTAAATAAGTTACGACCAACAAAAACGTTACTGTGTGGGACATGGACGCATTTAAGTTAATGTTCTTGTATTTGACATTCTTCAATTTTTTTTTATTGTCACAAAGAAAAATTCCAATTTGCTTATGTTGGAAAACGCGGCGAAAATCCATTTATAACTGTATTTTTTTGTTACATATTTTAATATTTTCAAAAATTTCATTGTAAATTTTGCAGTGGATTTTCATCGAACACCTCAATTCTTCCGACTTCTACTTGTAAACCGCCGTACATTCGGTAAGGTTTTATCGGGACAAATTTGTATAAGTAGTCATTCTTTTTAAATACGAGCGCTGACAGATTACTTCGATATAGAAATAAAATTCATTATTTGCTTAAATCTCTCTATGTTTACAATTTCCATGCCGTTTGTTAGACCAAATACAGAAACTGTATGAGCTAGTTTAAAAAAAAAAAATATATCTGTTTGCTTTTAATTTATGTTAACTTCATGGACAAAAGTAGAATGGCGGACATCCTTGCGCATTCTCTTCTAGTCAACTTAGGCTGGTTATTATTAAGGCAGTTGCATTAACTGGAGCCGACGACCATCATTTTGTTTCTTTTTCAAAATTTATTAACATAAAAGTGACATAAGGTGATTATTTTAATACTTTTATCAATTTTGGTCTTAAATTAAATTTTGAATGCAATTTCACAGATACTTTCAACGTATGAATGTATAATGTGAATGTATTTCAAATTAAATCTTAATTTTATCTATTAAAAATAAATAATTATGTTGATTTTCGCTCATTACCATATCAGTTAGCTTAACATTTGCATTTAATATTTTATGCATGTTTGACCTTTAATTAATTGTTACACTATTTATTTATATTTAAGCATGTGTTCCGTATAAGCATTCAGTGTAAATAATTACTGGCGAACCTGAAATAATGAATAAAATGCCATTTTGACTCTTAAAACGAACCTAATTAAGTTTGAGTTATCGTGGTGAAAGGATTAGTCAGCTAGTCGCAGCGACGTCGTCGCAGCAGCGGCTTATACCCGAATGGATATAAGCAAGATGGCTCGATGTCAACAAAACTGTAAGCGGCAAAGACTAAAGACTGTAAGCGGCAAATACTAAACGTTGCGACTGTTTTTTTACCACGTTTGGAACTGTGGAAGCGCTATTGTTGTCGATCTTGTTAATCAAATAGAACACGCCATGCGAATACCTACATCAAACGTCTATGCATGGACAGATTCAACCATTGTCCTTGCATGATTTTCTGGCGATCCTCACATTACACATTTATGCGTTAACAAGTGCTGCCCAGGGTGCGCCGGGCGTTTAGAATCGCAATACGATTGTTTTATCGCCGCTAGGGAAGGCTCCTTTCATGCACCTTGACGAACTTAAAGACTTCCCATTGGTAAAAATTTTCAAAATATCTGTAAACACTCTCTAAAAACATTAGGTATCCTTCTTCCGAGACAGTCGAAAAGAAACACGCGGCAATCAAGTTCAAAGTAAGTATTACAACAAAACAGCCTCTAATACGCAAACCGCACCACAACTCTCCATTTTAGGGTTTTGCCGGATCTCAGTAGATTAGTCTACGTCACAAAAACACGACACATTGTCGGTCCGCCTCGTTCATTAATAAATAATACCGACAAGGACCAGTGGACCCTAGGACAAGTTGGCGTAAAAACGACAAGCAATGTTGGTCCTTTTGCTGTGGAACTTAAAGTGCTTTGGGGTTTTTACAGTGACCGTAAAGGGATGACTGAGAATATTGTGAGATTCGGTTTTTACTCGGTTGCCCCAGAATATAAATGTTCTTACTGGTATTTTGACTTTAAACTTCAAAATTTACGATAAGGTGCATGAAATGAGTCTTTATGAGTAGGAGGATACGAAATTGCAGACAAAAGCTAGTATGTACCTACTAAATTGTCAAAAAACGTCGTGGTGATCGCTTACTGGAAGATGATCACGATACCCATCCCTGTCAAACTTTCCCAATCAACCTTGAACCTAATGCATTGGCGATAAAGATGAAAATGAAATTTGACAGATTGTTGTGTG
This sequence comes from Ceramica pisi, assembly GCA_963859965.1. Taxonomy (NCBI): domain Eukaryota; kingdom Metazoa; phylum Arthropoda; class Insecta; order Lepidoptera; family Noctuidae; genus Ceramica; species Ceramica pisi. The sequence goes on from OY982530.1 coordinate 7,451,247, forward strand.
ATTCATATTGTGATTCTACTAAAATGGCTTTTTTAGGCCCGCTGGTGAAGCCCGTGGAAATCCGTGGGTGCGAGATAGACGAGACCAGCTACTGTAGCGTCTCTTGGGCGAGGCTTATTCCTTCGGCTGAATAAATAATATAAATATAATCGTCATCCTTCTGTATCCAAATTTATTTAAGATCGACGCAGCATGTCTTCTGTTTCCTCTCCCATTTTCATCTCAATAGTTTCTTCCCATTCAGTTACTCGTACATAATGTTTCTCAAATTCCATCCATTGTTCCTTTGTTTCATTTTATCGCCGGATAATTGCAAACTTCGTAAGATTATAAAATAACTTGGGAGGTTTTAAACTCACAATGTTCTTTACAATTTCCCTAAATGATTTCTAGAGATTATTGACAGTCAAATTTTGATGCGTCTAAAAAGGTATTCCAAATGTTCAGTTTACAATTTATAGAGAGTTTACAATCTCTCTAGACACTTTGTAATCTTACGAAGTGTGCTATTTTCCGGTGACATATCTAGAGCATATAATAAACCTTTATGTCACGGTAGCCCACTAACTTAATGTATATCTCAAGTCTATAAAACAGTCTAGGGAGATTAAAGTCAAGTTACTCTAGATGACAGGACTCTACGGCTGGTGCCAAGTGCTACTATCATTGTTGGAACCGAGCCGATCTGAAGTAGTGATTTTTCTGTGCAACCATTTATTGTAAAAGCTTTTGTAGTTTTTCTTCTTCTGGTAAGTGATAGTTATTGGAATTTATTTATTACTAACTTATTTCATTTTTCCCGTTTTCCTAGGAATTTCGGGACGAATTATACATGTAAACTTTTCTCGTGAACCCCTCCGTCTATAAATGAAAACACACATTAAAATCCATTACATATTATAAAAGAAATAATTTATGTTTTATACTACATCTACACTAATATTATAAAGAGGAAAACTTTGTTTGTTTGATTGTAATGAATAGGCTCAAAAACTACTGGACCGATTTTAAAAATTCTTTCACCATTCGAAAGCTACATTATCCACGAGTAACATAGGCTATATTTTATTTTGGAAAAAAATAGGGTTCCGTAAGATATATGGGTTTTTCGGACACAAGGTGTAAAAATCAACCAGAAAAGTTACTTATTTTGCGTACGCTGCCTAAACTATAAAAGATAGAACCATAAATTGTTCTAATTAATTTTAGATCTTATAAATATCTACAAAAAAGTCCGCGACATACTATACTATCTATGTCGAGTGAGGCACAACAACCATTTTTTTATTTAAAATTTTGATTTTTTTGGACTACATTTTTTATATATATCCTTTTTTATATCCTTGGACATTTCACACAACGCCATCTAGTCCCAAGCTAAGCAACCTAATACTTGTGTTATGGTAACGAGATGGCTGATAAACTACTTACATACATTTTTTTTTTTGTAAATACATACATATTATAGATAGAAAAACACCCAGACTCGAAACAACCACTTGTAGGTCGTACAAATATTTGTTCCGTGCGGGAATCAAACCCGCGACAGGCTGCGCAGCAGTCAATCGCTCAACCACTGCGCCAACCGTGTCGTTAAACTTTCTTTTAAACGCGTTTATTTTACTCATGCTATTAATCCTTATCAAAATAAAGTATTTCATCACTAAGTACAGTTTATGTAAATAATATTAAAATCGGTCGTTTGGTTTGAAGTTATGGCGAAATTAAAATATTACGATTTCTACTGCACGGCCCGTTGTGAAGTGGACGTCACCAAGGCGGGGGAGCGCGTGCGGGAGGGGAGTTTAGATCTATGAGTAAGGTGCGAGGTCGGCTCCCTACACAGCGGTCGTGCGCTAAGTCTAATTTTCGTGCGATGTTTTTTAGATATCGTTCTTAAAACTACACCTTCGCAAAAGTTCTTCTCAGAGCTAAACAACAGTTCTTCTCAGAGCCAAACAACAGTTCTTTTCAGGGCTAACCAACAGTTCTTTTCAGGGCTAACCAACAGTTCTTTTCAGGGCTAACCAACAGTTCTTTTCAGGGCTACACAACAGTTCTTTTCAGAGCTAGAATATTACACGCTATTAACATTTTCTTATACATTTGAAAATGCCAATGAGAGCCAGGTCTCAACTTACTAAACATAGCTCTCAAGCACGGGCAGCAAGAATACGCCGTATGAGAGAATCTTCACCTGAACGTTCACAACGCCTTGCACAACAAAATCTGAGAACCTCTGAGTTATCTACACTAATATTATAAAGAGGAAAACTTTGTTTATTTGATTGAGCACGCTAATCTCAGGAACTACTGGTCCGATTTGAAAAATTCTTTCAGTGTGAGATAGCCCATTTATCGAGAAAGGCTATAGGCTATATATCATTTAGCTAAGTCAAAAAAGAGCGCAGAATTAATGGAAAATGTTACGCAGACGAAGTTGCGCGGGTCAGCTAGTAAATAAATAAAAACAATCACACCTTACCACACTGCATTAAAATGTGGAAAAATAAATACTAAAGCAGTTTTGGTAAACCTATCGCAAAAACCATTTTACCAACGTCTAAAGAGCTTAACAACATTACAAATCAATTTTATGTCACCAGTCTAACAAAAACATCCCACCTCTTAAATCCTCACCTGTAAAATCACTAACAGGACATTTCTACCGGGCTTACATCTACAAATTACAATATCTACCAAATCCTTTTGTCGGTACAGTTAGGCCGACCCTACCTCATCTTAATTAACTTGGAACCCAAGCAAGATTTCAATTAAAATAGGACCAAAGATACGCTCAAAACATTATCATTCGCACTCTGGACGTAATGGTATGTAGTTTATTGAAGTTTGGACATTCGGTAGTTTGGTATAGATTGGAAAATCGGTTAAAGGTTAATTAGTCGAGTAATCATGAGTGATGAACGGTAGTTACGTCATTGTCAGTCAGAGATCACGGCTTGATATGGGCCACCAATGTTTCAATGATCGTATCAGTGTGTGGGCAATATGTGATTGCCGTATTTATCACGCAGAGTAGACAATGGGTTGCTGATTGCATTTAGTATAAAAACCAACCGAATAATATATCTAGTAGTTGTATTAGGAAGAATAAATTAATGATAGAGACGTTAGGAGAAGTTTGATGTACCTTCGCAGTTTCTAAAAACAACAAAAAACATTACAGAGTATACACAAAATACACATTAGTTACGTATGTTATGTTGTATTTAATTAACCCAATGTTGACTTTTTTAAACTATGATTATAAAAGTGGTCATTATTTAGTAGACATTATAAAAGTAGGAGGAACCACATTTTGACGTAGGTCAGAATTTTTTATTAAAAGATTGAACCGTCACAAGGTGACAACATATGACGATGATTACGACCATCATCTGCCTAGCCTTTTCCCAATTATGCTGGGGTTGGCTTCCAGTCAAACCGGATTCAGCTAAATACCAGTAGTTTACGTGGAGCGATTGACTACCAGACCTGCACAACTCATTAACTTGGTAACACAGTACTCCGTAGCAAGACTGGTGTCAGATTCTGACTTCTGTCTATCCGTAACGACTTTATCGAGAGATCTCCAAATGACAGCCGGGACCAACAGCTTAAGGCGGGGTTGCAGTACTTTTTAAGATTTTTGAACGTCTGAAAATCTTATTAATTATGAGTTTTTTAATAAATAAAAATCATTACATAAAAATTGAACATACCTTCGAGTAAATCGTAAAGATAGAAACGCGATTTAGAATGATTGGCTCGATACTTTTTTTAATCAAACATGACACTAAATTACAATTTTAAACTTGTACTGCTAAGAGATTTCATCACGAATATATATATAAGTTATATCAATAGATAGAGCTTTTTATTTTTAAGTAAATGTTGAAACCATATTGTATAATTTCTTTATCAGTTTTCGCCAAGAAGAAAAAAACAATCAAAATTTAGGCATTATTTCGCTCGCCGGACAGTCGCTGTTGTTCGTCAAAACACACAGTACTGCAACCTCGCCTTAACGTGCATTCCGAGGTACGGAGGAAACTCGGTATGTTAAAATGTTCACAACCTCGGAAAGCGTTGCTTAACTATGAAAATCAACCAATGGGGCTGTTATTATGTAGCCACGAGCTCCTCACGATGATTACGACCATAAATAGTTAAATTTACATAAAACACTTCTTTTACACCAATGCGCACGAAAAATATCCATTTGCTTCAGATTGGGATTTCAGAATATTACTTTTTGTTCGTTAATCAGATTTACCAAAACATTGCGATTCTCCTGCGAGGGGCAAGGAAATTTGCCAATACGAAGGACCAGTATAGGGCCGCCATTTTTGAAGCATCAGCGTTTATACTTATAACGTTAAAGAGTCCAACTAGATAACTTCCTCCTGACGTCGTATTCCTCCTCCTGGTCCTGAATCCCTCGAAGAGTGGTCAATTTCTGCTGTACAATGTCCGTGTGACATGTCAAATGAATAAATATGATGGATGTTGGGTTTTTTTTTGTAATATTAGCAAATCCCCTTTCGTCAGCGGCTCTGAACCTATTTAAGATGTACACGCGTCAGTGAGGTCTTGTTATTTTTTTTTTTTATTATATTGTTGTTGTATTGCTCTGTTATGTATGATTGAACGGGGCTGACATGTTCAAAGAACAAAAGTCCCTAAAAAAATAGATTAAAAAAAAAGTCAAATGAAAGGGCTTTCTGTGAGAATTTTAATTAAATTTTTCGATTAAATTTTTCCTTTCGCAGGTATGCTGGAAGAGATTTCTTAAGAAATAAGCATCACCTTTGTACCTACTTTTCTGTTTCCTTTTTTTTTATATTTACGTGTGTGTACATAAATTGTTAAATAAATAAATAAATAAATAACTTAAAAATAAATAGTTTTAAAGTTATTTAAGAAATGATGCCAAAATGAACCATTACTCTCCCTTATTTCCAAAACTGAGCCTAAAATTAAAAAAAAAAAAAAAAACAAAAACGAATAACAGTTCTACACTTAAAGATTACAGGAAAATCTGCATGAAGTCTGTGGTGTTAAAATAATATGATAAAAAAATTAAACTTGTACGGAACCCTTTGCACACGAGTCCGACTCACACTTGGCCAGTTTTTTTGTTTTAAAGATGACTTGAGCGGGTACCGAAATCAGATAATTTTCTAAAAGTGGGTACTGATTGATATTACGGAGCGTAATGTAGCATGTTACAAAGCGAGCATTCGCGCAGTCAGTTCGTGGAAACGAGCACGCACGCACGAGCAACAAGCTGCTCGCTGTCGTTTCGAGTGTTCCACTCGCTGTTGGTTTTTTGACGAATCCCTTTGGTATTACTCAGTTCAGTTAGTACGCCGTGATAAGTCAGACATCTTGACTGAGAGTGTGTTTATTATTTATATTTATTATTTAGTGCTCGTTTACGGAGCCGCTGGGAGTTGCGCATCGCGTGAGGTGACGCAAACATATGACGTTGTATGGAAGGTAATACAGAGTAAGCTAACTCACGCAGCGTCGCACGCGGCTTTGCACGCCGCGAGCCCGCATTAAATTCAAACATATAACGTTTACGCACGTGGCACGTGGCGTCGCACGCCCAACGCCCCGCGTCTCCGTAAACGAGCACTAAGATTTTGTTTCTTCGTGGTTATTCCAGTTTATAACCAGTCGAGAGTCTTCATTAGATAATTAATTGGACCCTTGTAACGTATAGAGTCGTCGACCCTAACACCCACAGGCCCGCACCTTCCATTCACATCCCTGATTGCCGTCCAGATTATCAGCCTGATTGTTTAGGGAATCGAGACGTATGTTAACGCTTCAACTGTTGCGTACTGGTCAAGGAACAGATCGATGGATAAAACAATTTAATAATAGTTAGTAAGCCGAAAATGAAACTCGAAATTAATTATCCAAAGAGGAGTACAACTTTCATCATTTGCAGTTTTTCTTCGAGAGGCAAATGAACCTTTAAATCTTTTGCGTACTCCAAAATACATATACAAGGTGCCATTTTGGTTGTCTTATAAAGGCGGCCCACTTAATGTACCCGACATAAACTGCCTTTATGCGCGCATAAGAATTATGAAACACTCTGTTAATTATGTTTACGTGTCAAAACAATGTTGCCGCTTTATTTCGTGCCGTCTTTGGAATACAAAGCTTGATGCTACCGGAAAGCTACCGGATGTTTCAAATTACATCAGGCGTCATGATAATTAATAAATTACTTATTTGTTTTTATTATTCATATGTTCATTATTATAATTTCATTTTTAATTAATGTGTGATATGGACTGCCGCTGTAATTAAACGACTATTTTGGCCGCGTTTATGGTTTTCAAGGTGATACTCGTTGCAACACAGCTCCGGTATAACCTTTTTCTAGGAATGCTACTATTACCAGTCAACCTGTATATGCGTATCACTTGTGCATATATTGAAAAAAAAAAAAAAAAATCGGTTTTTTTATTTTATACAATGGTGATTCAAGGTAAAGTGTGATAACAATTTTTGTCTGTTCTATTTTTATTAATATAAATCCTTCCATTTGCAAGAACATACATCCTACTAATATTATAAATGCGAAAGTTTGTGAGTATCTATGCATGGATGTTTGTTACTCTTTCACGCAAACTACTGAACCGATTACGATGAAATTTGGTATGTAGGTAGCTGAAGACCCAGATATCTTTATCCCGAAGTTCCCGAGGGATCGGGATTTACACGGGAATAACGAGAATTTATACGCGGATGAAGTCGCGGGCGGCCTTTAATAATACATATAATATTTTTTTTTGCTAAGCACTGTATTTATAGCAGTTTATGCGTACAGTATAGTGCATGTAGTGCTCTTCTTGTGATGAGGCACTTAGGAGTGTGTATTCCGTCTACTAGCGCCGCCAATAGTTTTTTATTAATTGTGGTAAATTTAAGACACGTAGATAAAAAACCGCTCTGTAGTGCACGAATGAAATGTATCTATAATTTTTTGACAGCTATTTTTAATACATAACTCATGGCTAAATAGCCAAAACGGCAATTATTGCTAAAAGTGGCCACTTTTAGCAAAAATATCGACTTTGGCAACTATTTATGTTCTAAAGTACAAAACATAACTCTCAAAACATAATAAATACATTTCTTCAGTGCACTACAGAGCGGTTTTTTATCTACGTGTCTTAAATTTACCACAAATAATAAAAAACGATTGGCGGCGCTAGTGGACGGAATACACGCTCTTAGACTTAAGTCAGAAGTGTTTTATTTTTTTATGTAAATGTTATAGTGTACTCATTGTTGAAGAGCCAAATAAATAAATAAACAACGCCAAAACCCATTTTTGCGAAGTTTGACTTTATTTATTTTACAAATACGGTTGATGATGACAAATAATTTTATAGTCAAAATGGTGTTCCCAACATTCCAATCAACATTTAACAGACCAATTTTAGCTTTATCCGAATTATTGCAACCATGAATATCTGTAATTTAACAAAACTATAAGGGTGCCTGTCCATTGTGAGCGAGGCAGCGGAGCGGGGAAACGGAGTAATTTTAACCAATGAAATTGCATCAAATCTTCATACCACTTGAGTCCCACGTGAGACACTGACATTTTGACTGGCGTGATTTGTTTCCCAATATAGTTGGGAAAAAGGCTAGGCAGATGATGATGATGATTTGTTAAATATTTCTCCCTTTCTCCGCTTCACTTGTAATGCACCACCCTAAGTGTGCCAGTCCATTACTGTAGAGCGAAGCAGTGAAGTGGAGAAACGGCAAAATATTAACCAACTATGTCAGTCAAAACGTCAGTGACTCGCGTGGAGCTTTGATTTAATTAACTTCCATTGGTTAAAAATTTTCCGTTTCTCCGCTCCGCCGCCTCGCTCCACTGTAACGAACAGGCACCCTAAAGGATGAGGCATCTTCATAAAACCCGCATTCCAACTTTAAAAACCAACCGCCTCTAACAGACTCTCCGAAGTACATTCTGACGTTTTATAAATGGCATTTTAAAGTAAAAAAGTTAGTGGCAACCAGTCTGACTGCAGACGTTGTGAATGAAGACAAATTCCCTTCGGAGGCAACCCTGAGCGGGCTCATATTTCATCGCGAATCAGACTCCCCATTGATTTGTCATTGTCGTAGGGAAACGGTGTGCCAAGAACTTGTATCTATGGAAGTGGCTTATTGACGGCCTTGTAATATTAACGCATGCTCAGTAATATAATAGCTGCGAAAATGAGTTTGTCTGCTACGCTTTCACTTCATATCTGAACTGATTTCGGTGAATTTTAGTACAGAGATACGAAGTCACTTTTAAAAAAAATATCATCATCATCTGCATACCCTTCTCCCAACTACATTAGAGTCGGCTTCCAGTCAAACCGAATTCAGCTGAATACCAGTGTTTTACGTGGAGCGGCTACCAACCAGACCTGCACAACCTATTAATTGGGTAATACGGTACTTCTTGGTAAGACTGGAGTCAGATTTACTGACTTCTGACAATCCGTAACGACTGCCTAAGATCTATAAACGCGAGCCGGGACTTACGTCACGGCTGTCATTAGCCGTTAGGCTTAGCGTGCTTTCCGAGGCACGGAGGAAACTTGGTATGATAACTATTGTAGCTTGATATTTATTGACATTCCAGAGGGTTCTGTTTCGTTGTCATGGTGACTGAGTCGATTGGGGTAAAGGAAGTTTCTTATTATGCATATTATACTTAAAACATACCTACACCTTCAATGTTTTATTACGTAAACAATTATTAATATGGTCGGTGCCAGATAAACGTTCAATAAAGTATATTGTTTTTTCCCTAATCAATCCCGTCGTAAATACTCGAACAATATAATTATTATGAACCTTTTATAATTTCTAGAAAACTATGAGGATCACGATAAAATCGATTTAGGACTGCTTTGCCATTATTTCTGTTTTCAGGGTTCCGAATGTCTGTAAGAACCGGAACCCTTATAGGATCACTTGGGTGTCTGTCCGTCTGTCACAGCCAGTTTACTCCGGATTTACTGGACCGATTCTGTTTAAATTTGGTACACATTTGGACTTTTGTGGCTCAAACATGGACGCGTGACGTAAATTATTTCATTTTGAGTATGGGGTCAGATTTGGGGTCAAACTAGAAATTTGAGAAAAAAGTATTTCAAACTGTACTATATCTAACTAAAAACTGTGATATATCAAATGAGAGAACTAACTGTGAGAGTTTCAAATATATTTTTTCATTATTTAAGATTTTATTGTTTTAAGCTATTCAAGCAATAAGATAAAAAATGACCATTCCCGCCCTCTATCTCCGAAACTGCTGAGCCTAAAGTTTTGACGAAAAAATGCAGCTAATTTTTTTTCAAAAAAAACGGGGATACTCTTGGCCCAAATGTCACCTGATGGAAAGTGATGATTAGGCCTAAGATGGAAGCGAGCTGTATCCGGAATCCTCTAACACAGAGGAACTGGCTATCATACCTCTAACTGCCGGAACACAACAATGCTGATAACATTGATTTTATGGCGACAGACTTAGACAATATGGTGGTAGCTTGCGGATTTAGAACAAGTCCTACCACCAACCAAACCGAACAAAAAATTTGCCCCTGCTGGGAATCGAACCCGAGACCTCTGGGTCTGAATTAGTTGGAATAACCACTAGACCACGGAGGCGGTTAGTGTCACCTATTTAGCACCACCCGGGGACCACGTGTAGGGATTTGCGTAAGGGTATTCTCCTACGAACGCGTGTGACTCGGCCCCCAATATTCCTTAAGAGTGTGTATTCCGTCCACTAGCGCCGCCAATCGTTTTTTATTAATTGTGGTAAATTTCAGACACGTAGATAAAAAACCGCTCTGTAGTGCACTGAAGAAATGTATCTATTATTTTTTGACAGCTATTTTGAATACATAACTCATGGCTTTTTTTTTTTTTTTTTAGGGATGGGAAATCATCCAATGACTCCTCCCGCTCTGGGTGTAGCGGGAGGGAGTGTCAGACTTCTACTGACTAAAACCCATCCATGTTCCTTCATTGCCCTTTGTGTTCCGGAGCCACGGTGTCTCTTGCGAATAATCCCGCGACTCCGGCAGGCGTCGGCCCTTTCGGGCCCCTCTGTGTGCTGACTCTCTTTGAGGCGCGCGTGGAACACTAACGCGCCATCGACACGGCCTGTCGTCACTAGACGGACGGACGGCGAGCCACCCATAGCTCGCCGTCCAACATAACTCATGGCTAAATAGCCAAAACGGCAATTATTGCTAAAAGTGGCCACTTTTAGCAAAAATATCGACTTTGGCAACTATTTATGTTCTAAAGTACAAAACATAACTCTCAAAACATAATAAATACATTTCTTCAGTGCACTACAGAGGGGTTTTTTATCTACGTGTCTTAAATTTACCACAAATATTAAAAAACGATTGGCGGCGCTAGTGGACGGAATACACGCTCTTAAAACAGATAACAGAAAAACCTATAAGAAGTCTATAAAAACCTATAAGAAGTCTATAAAAACCTATAAGAAGTCTATAAAAACCTATAAGAAGTCTATAAAAATTAAATTGGTTCGGAACTCTTTGTACGCGAGTCCGACTCGCACTTGAACAGTTTTTTTTTTGATAAATGTATGTGGTTCAATGACGTCACGGTTGGCGCAGTGTTTGAGCGATCGGCTGCTGTGCTGCATGTCGCGGGTTCGATTCCCGCACGGTAAAAATATTTGTATGGCCTACAGATAGTTGTTCCGGATCTGGCTGTATGTGTGAGTGGATTTGTGTGTTTGTGAACGCACCCACGATACTGTAATGCCTAGTTTTTTATATTAATTGCAGTTATTGCACGGGCAACTGATGTCTACCATTTGCGCAAGATCAGTCGTATTAAGTTTATTTTGTCTAACACTCAAATGTTTACTTTTAAACTGATACATAGTTTAAAGGTTAAAAAGTTTTCAATGTTATTATTGTTTATTAATCGAACTTGAGAGACGATAAACTTAACCTTTACTAAAATTATCTTACATTGTTTTTTTGATAACAATGAATATTTTAACATCCATACACTATAACAGCAAGAGTTTTTAGGTGGTCGCAAAGCTAACTGTTTTTTTTTTTTTCATACAGCTAATATATAAATCTGATTGACAGAATAAATTAACTCATTATGCAAAATACTGCCTAATTGATTTGAATAAAAAATTAAAATAAAAAAGCCACATGAATAAAATGTCTCGTTGGCATTCCGATATAAAAAATGGTGTAAAAACTAACATTTGTCTATTTATACCAAACCTAAGTACATACTATATTTCATTATCATATCAGCTGAATGACTGCTGGGCGTATATCCACCGTGTACTTGGGGGAGCCTCTCTTAAGTATCTACACAGCACAACTACCGGTCCTGAGCGTTTGTACTTTTGTGATAATGTACAAAAATAAACTTCTTTTTTTATGTAAAACGTTGCCCCACATTGGAATTTCTCCTGTATCGTGGGTGCGTTTACAAAAACTATAAAGTCACATACACAAACAGCCAGACCCGGAACAACTATCTGTAGGCACTGGCAACTATCTATACTTTTCCTCGAAGTACTTTCCACTTTACTGTTATCTGGAACCGTACACTGCCACGTATGGCCATGCCTATTCCTTAGGCAAAGGAGGAACCAGCCCTATGGTCTCGATAGGTGCTGCGGAATTTGATCAAAAGAGTCAAGTTGTCGAGAAATAGTTATTAGATTCATGCTTCATAAAAGTTTGAATTAATAAACAAGAGTGTGTGTTTATTTTAAGTGTATATAGTTTGTTCCGACAAAAGTTATTTTAATTCCACCAATTTAAACTACATATAAATATAATTCAATAAAAAACTCTTAACTAACTAAAGCTTAACAAGAGATAAAATTAAGATGATTAAAATATAAACAATCACGGATAGGAAGTGAAAAACCTACTTAAAAATGATAATAATGTAATAACCTACTTCAGCCTGTTCTTATTGGGTACGCAGATGACAGAACGGATTCGGAGAGATAGTTGTCCCAACAACCAGCGGGGCTGAAGTTTGTTCCTTGAGAGATGCCTTGAGAGCGGACAAATTTGGCCTTAAGCCTTGTCTCCCAGAGGGGTTATGACAATTTGGTCACTTTTATCGCCACCAAAACTCAGCCATGTTTTTTTACCACAAAAAGGAGTCGATTCGACCAAACTCCTGCTTTTCGGGGCATATCTGTTTCTGTGACTGATTGGCTCGAGCTCATAGGCATGGAGTTGACATCCAGTCTCAAATTTGGCGCCACCATTGAGTACAGAGCCCAAACTGCGGCCAAAAAGCTGGGCACCCTGAATTGTTTTAACCCTATACAAAGCACTATACAAAATCCGATCCTGCTTGGAGTATTGGCGTATATTTAGGCGTTCCGCACGTAATATTTATTTGAATAATATACTATAATATATTCTTATTTTTAAATTATATAAATTGTGTGTGTCCCATAAAATTAAACCAAGGAGCAAAGGAGTGTGCGTCTGTGTTTCCGAACGCTTACAACCCTTATCTTCAAAGTCAGAGAAACAGGCTCCTTCAGCTCGATCCATCATAGACTTTGTCTCTGTCATCTCTAACCAAGACTAGAGTCAAAAGCAAACCCATAACAAATAAAAAAATAAAAAAACTATTTAAACATGTAACATAAAAAAATAATGTATCAAGACCAAGCTACTGTAAATATCGTCATTCAGGTTGCTCTATAAATTCCTTTTTTCCAGACTGCCGGCTTTGCTAAAATCACTTAATTTGATAAAAAAAAACTTTAAAACTGTAACACCGAATTGATTTGTTTTTAAATAAATAACCTGATCCGATTCATTGATTTGTTAAAAAAAAACAGAACAAAATACGTAACTATTTTCGTGTTTGTTTGCTAGCGCCTTATTGGCAGTTCATTTATCATCAAGGCTCCCCCGGCCAGTGCGACGCACTTAATGGATGTTTTAGAGGATCGACCGCGTGCTGAAAGACTCAGCTTTGGAAGGCCTACCACCGGGGTGAACCGATAACCTGGTAAAGACCGCTGTAATTAGCTAGATGAACCACCCAGAATGCCCACTTGAAGGCGGCCTATGCCCAGTAGAGGATCTCTTTCCACTTCCAGTATTAAGGTATACCTTACGTATAATTTCTAATCACGGCACATACAGTACGTATAATTTCTAATCACGGCACTTCCAGCAAATCTACATGCTTGTTATTCTTTAAAAAAAAGTCTGATTTTACGTTCATTAAAAGTGTAGGAGAGGGCCGACGTTGACACGAATGTATCAACCATTAGCTTTTGTGCGCTAGCAGCTAATTTAGCTAATGACGACATCAATGACATCACTGTAGCGTACAGACGATGACAAAAGAATTTATTTACTTTGAGAAATAATTGATTCCGTTTCGAAAATCAAATTCTCGTTTTAAGGAATCACTAATCAGTGGCAAATTATAAGCCGGTGGTCAAATAAACCATGTCAGAGGCGTTAGAGGCGGTTTGGAAACTGTGACACTAGGATGTGTGGAGTCGTTAGACTTTACGTCCACACGATAAAAAGAACAGGACACTTGACTAACAATTTGTTTTCCGTGTTGTGACTATCTTAACTGAATATCCTTAGGGATATTCAGACACGGTCACTACATTCGGCCAGTAGCGTCACCCGAGTGAAAAATGTAAATTATTTATTTTTAAAAAACGAACGCACTAGTAATAACACTGTACACAGGTAGAGTGAATGCCCTAGACATTTTCTACCAATCGACCAGTCAAGCTGCAACGTTCGTTCGTTCGTTTATTTTATCATAAAATGTAAACTGCTATGTCCTGGGGGCCAATTCTACTAATTTTTAAATAAATTCCGCATTCGCATGTCAAACGCAAACTGTCAAAAATGCTTTAATTTTCATACATTTTTGACGGATTGCGATTGAGATGCGAATGCGATGCGAATGTGAAAAACTAGTGGAATTGGCACTCTGATCTACCGGTGTGCAAAATAAATTAATAAGAGCATCGTTCATATGCTAGCGAAGGAGGTGGCGGAGAGGGAGAGGAGACCCTCTCGTTGCGGCCGCCGTGGTGGACGCCGCGGGCGTCGGGGGCCACCGCCTGGTGAACTCCGGCCACCGTAGGCGCGGGCCTGTGGACGGCGAGCTATGGGCGGCTCGCCGTCCGTCCTTTTAGTGACGACAGGCCGTGTCGACGGCGCGTTAGTGTTCCACGCGCGCCTCAAAGAGAGTCAGCACACAGAGGGGCCCGAAAGGGCCGACGCCTGCCGGAGTCGCGGGATTATTCGCAAGAGACACCGTGGCTCCGGAACACAAAGGGCAATGAAGGAACATGGATGGGTTTTAGTCAGTAGAAGTCTGGCACTCCCTCCTGCGACACCCAGAGCGGGAGGAGACATTGGATGATTTCCAATCCCTAAAAAAAAAAAAAAAAAAGAGCATCGTACATTATTTTGTCAGTAATCATAATATATTTATCCCATTCCAATCAAAAGGTAAGCTACTACACGCGAAAAAAATCGACTGCCCCATAATATGTACAGTCGCCAGCACATCAAGCTAACCGAAACTGACAAATTTTCTCAATCAACCTTGAACCTTATTTCTATCGAGGTACAGTTGAAAATATATTGAAGAAATTCGATGGATTGTTGTAGCTTGAGTCTGTACATTTATGTGCGCATAATTCTACACGTAACGTAACGTAAGTGAATTTTGTATTTGGGAAACTACAACCCCATGTTATTTTGGTTTAATTTTAAGGGACATACACAATTTATATAATTTATTCAAAAATATGAAACTAGTTTCTAATTCAAATAAATACTATGTGCAAAACGAGTATTGTAGCTGTAGTAAAATTTTACGTAACGTTAATATACGTCAAAAATATTCGTGCTAAGCCCTCTGGACAGCAAATCGTAAAAAAATTTTTTTTTTTACGATTTGGGTTTGGGCCACTTGTAAAAGTTGTTCATAATGATGAGTACAATGAACCCGTTACGGGTACTTATTGCGTTTATTCTTTAAAATGTAAATTAATTTTAAATTTGACTTCATATAAAAATAGGGACCCTGGGGTCCGAGTCAGCATCAGGCATCAAGTGAGATAGTGGTTAAACGTAGCCTTGACAATTACCGTGACCCAAGGGCTGGCTTTTAAGAGAGGATAAGCATTGCCATACAACGTGGCCAATAATAATATAATAATATCCCACTAACTTGTTGATTTATGTTCAGTGAGTTATATTTATTTATATATGCTTTATTGTACACCAAAATATAAAAACATAAAGAAAACCTTAAACTAAAAATATACAAATGGCGGCCTTTTCGCATTCCGTGATCTCTTCCTGGCAACCAGGAATGGAAAAAGATAGCCTGGACATGAAATGGGGTAACACTTGGTGCAAATATGAAGTTATTTTTTTTTTTAACAGACAAAGAATATAGATAGGAACTGAAACATAATATAAATAATAAAATATACAAAAATATATACACAGATACAAATATACTTAATATATAAGCAAGAGAATGTACTAATATTCGAATATCATAGTGACAAGTAGTAGTTATATGACGTTATCAAATGAATTTTATTCAAGGAAAGAACTTAAATTGTAGGTACCTACCGCTTCAATATTGTTTAGAGGCAAGCATGCAAAAAGTTTTTGCCTGCACTGCAGGTTTGGCGACTTTCATTTTTTAATACAACTGCATTTAATAATCGTAAATTTACGAGGAAAAACTTACTTGTCGCAAAAACCGGCCAAGTGCGAGTCGGACACGCATACGAAGGGTTCCGTACCGGAAACCATAATGTTTATGATTTGTTAGCGGCAATAGAAATACACAATCTGTGATAATAATTATAATTGCCTACCTATTACGCTGACAGACAGACAGACGGACGACGGACAGTGAAAGTAATAGGATTCCGTTGGTTACCTTTTGGAATCCTAAAAACATGAAACATTACTGAAAGGCATGTCAAAGATAAAAACTTCCTCACAAATGGAAAAAAAACACACACACAGTTATTTAAAGAATTTTCAAACGTTAATAATTTTTCTATAGCGTGCGTCTCGCACCCAGATTCTCGCGATTTTCAGGGCATCTCTTTACATCGTGGAAGGCCTCCCAACAATCGTACTGTGTGTCTTGTATCTATCGGCTACTCGCAACCCTCAGACCATCGGTCCAACTCGTGGGAAGCCTTCCGACGCTGCACTTGTCACTTCTTTCGGTACGCAGTCACCACTCCAGAACTTTTCGATGCCATCGACCATCACTGTTTTGAGAGTAATGTGCCCTGCCCACTCCTACATCTGCTAGTCTATTCTGTAAATAACCATTTCGATATCGACTTCACCTGAGTGACTAAGCTTACAAAGTGAACTTTATTTCACACATCTTAAGGTCTTATATTTATACGAATTTGAAACTCACCTCGGATTCCGCTGTCGAGACACGAAAATGTTGTTACAGAATAGCACTGCAGCTTGGTAATACATACTACGGGCTACATTATTGTAACCTTGGTTATCCTGGCGAATATCGTCATTCCTAATAGAGTATTGAAGATTCACTAGGAACCCAAAATACTGGGTCTTACTTATCCCCTAATATCGAAATACTGCGTATCAAAGTAATGTCTTAAGCTGATTTCAGACTACGCTATAATATATAGCATAGAGTATATAGCTCATAGCACAACAATATCAGCAATATTGCGCATTGTCAATAATATATAGTACAGTACAGTGTGAACGTGTCCATAACAATATATGGTGCGCGATATTGTTGTGCTATGAGCTATATACTATCCGGAGTCGCGGGATTATTCGCAAGAGACACCGTGGCTCCGGAACACAAAGGGCAATGAAGGAACATGGATGGGTTTTAGTCAGTAGAAGTCTGACACTCCCTCCCGCTACACCCAGAGCGGGAGGAGTCATTGGATGATTTCCCACCCCTAAAAAAAAAAAAAAAGTGAGCTATATACTATATGCTATTATATTATAGCGTAGTCTGAAAGTTAAAGCCTTTTGGCACTTGGAAATATAAGCTAGTGTTAGATGAAGTTATTTTATCGCAGGCTCCCAGTATCAGCGAAAATGATAATTGTAGAAGAAGATTGAAGCAATAAATTTATTCGTGTTGATAATATTTGGCTTAGTATTTCGAAAAAAAAAAAAACGATCCGCTTACGGTACATTCTATGATTAATCATTTTTTCGGGAATACGACTTTTGAGACACCTGTAAAATTACAAAATCTTTAATATTCAGACGCTACGATCCTCTCAAGACTTATCCCTTAAGAACCATGCATTTATTCGGTACAAAAATTACGTTATTATTGAGTGTTTTGTTCAGCAATAATGTAGCTTTTCCATCAGTTCTCGAATATTGTCTCCTTAACTTTTATTTGTAAAATAACAAAATCAAAGCGTTTCTTTCAAGTGAACCATTTTAGTCAATTTTAATTAGACACTTTTAATTATAAATGTCGGTCAGTCAGAAACATGAAGCTAAATGCACGTTCCAAAGGACCGTTATGGAAGAGACCGTGCAAGAAACTCCATGGACACTCTTTTAAATCAGTAAATATTTACAAAAATAATGATACATATTGGAATTTAAACTCAAAAATTTTACAACACTAGAGGCCACCCGCGACTTCGGCCGCTTATAAATTCTCGTTATTCCCGTGTAAATCCCGATTCCTCGGGAACTCCGTGATAAAATGTATATGCCTAGCCTATGCCTAGTGTTATTCTGGGTCTTCAGCTACCTACATACCAAATTTCATAGTAATCGGTTCAGTTGTTTTTGCGTGAAAGAGGAACAAACATCCATACATACTCACAAACTTTCGCATTTATAATATTAGTAGAACTAAAGACGTTGAGTATGTAGGATTTTTCTGAGGTGGCATTTTGAAGAAAGAGCCACACAGATTAGACTGGACTTATCCAGACAGGGCAAGCATTCAGTCATCGTGCAGCACAACTTATGTCTTTGAGGAGATCAACGTTCTTACAAACAATACCAAAGTAAAGTCATTTGGGTAGGCCATATGATGCTCTCAATCTGTCTGACAGTCGTCTGCAGATTAGTGTCTGAGATGGTCTTTACAAGAAAGAACCCAATAGACTTGAGTGGATCTGTCCAGTCAATGCAAGCATTTGTCAGTAGTTCTACAGCTAAAACGGTAATTAACACATAATTTGTCAATTTTTAACCGACTTCCCAAAAAGGGGGAGGTTATCAATTCGGTTGTATGTTTTTTTTTTTATTTTTTTTATTTTATTTTTTTTATGTTTGTTACCTCATATCTCCGACAATTATGAACCGATTTGAAAAATTCTTGTTTTATCTGAAAGGATATACTTGCAGATTGGTCCCATTTAAATCATATCAAAATCGGTTACGAACTTTGGATTTTAAATCGAAATACCTGGAATTTGACTATTTAGATGACTCTTTGATAATCGAAATTGCGTATTTTGCTTTTCTGCGATTTTGCAGTGGTGTTGTTAGGTGTGGGGCACCACTAAAAAGTGAAAAATAAAAAACTTTTTACAAAAAAATACAACCGACTTCCAAAAAAAAACACTGCAAAGTAAAAAATAACTTTAATTTCGGAAGTCGGTGTCAAAATACGAAGAAAGTAACAAAAACACCGACTTCCGAAATTAAAGTTATTTTTTACTTTGCAGTGTTTTTTTTTGGAAGTCGGTTGTATTTTTTTGTAAAAAGTTTTTTATGATATTAGTTTAGATAACATATTTCCCAATCCAGAAACCCACTAACACGGACCTTTGTTAAATTCCCTAACAAAGAACACCATGTGTTCACTAAAATACTAGTTCCGGAACAAAAAGAATTAGTTCTAACAAGATTGAGTAATTGAACAGAAACAAATTCCCTTTAAACCCGACAGCAATACATACTTTTATACCACCAAACAAAAAAGTATTACCTACTGCCAGTAAAGCTTCAACAAAATCTTCTCTTATTAAATTTTCGATTAAGTCTTTTGTCGTTTTAAGAGGAACATTTTGCTTAGCTTAAGTAGATTTTCCTTGAGGATAAGACAACAGGATTGCAGAAACTCAATAAAGGCGATAAAAATCTATTCTCGTTACATTTAATTTCATACCTTGAACTACAAGGATTGCCTTTTCTCCTTAGTGTGTAGATGGGTGTATCTATAGAGGTATAATATAAGCTAAAATTGTGGTTGATTTCGAGACAAAATTCGATGTCGAAATTATAGAAATTTTTCAATTAATTTTGAAGATACTAGATTTACATATCCTTCTGGAGTTTCATTTCACCCCGCTCGCTGGGAGACGAGGTTTAAGGTCAAATTGGTTCGCTTTCTCATGGTTTCTCTCAAAGATCGAACGTCATCCCCACTAGTTTTTGCGCTGGACAAGTATCTTTCTTATACCGTACCATCATCTGCGTGCCCAACGAGACTAGACTGAAGTAGGTCGTTGATTTACAACAGGAAAAGAGTTTCAGAGACAACAAACTCCTGGGAAACATCAACGACTACTCAAATCGACCGTTCACTAACAAAGTCTGATATCCATCTACAAAAATCAGCTGTGATAACATAAGCAGAAAGCTTGCTGAGTCAGACACTGTCAAAAGCCTTCGAGATATCAAGTGATGCAGCTAGTGCTCCGCCGTGTTTTTTCGAAGGCTTTGCCCCAGCAGTGCGTGATACAATCAAGAAGATTGCCAGTTGACCGTCCCCAGTGAAAGCCATGTTGAGAGTCACTGAGGAGATCATTGTCTTCAAGGTAGGTCATCAACTTACTATTCAGTACCCTTTCCATAACCTTGCACAATACTCTTCGAAACTTTTAAATGTGAACTGCCAAACAATAAATTAAAATTTATCAAAGCGTAACTTAACCTCTGACCTGACTGAAGTGATACGGTTAAAAGGAATTCCCAAAATAATAGAATGTTGATGAATTAATTAATTTTATATCTTTAAAACCTAGAAACCCAATATATACAGCGGAGCTAATGCAACTCTTTCGACTCCTCCATCATTGGACTTTGCCATCTAATCGTGGTTGTTATCACGTGACCCCTTTTATTAAAGAATGGAAAATCATCAAATGACTCCTCCCGCTCTGGGCAAAGCAGGAGGGTGTGTCAGACTCTTACTGACTAAAACGCATCCGTGTTCCTTCTAATTTTCTTTGTGTTCCAGGGCCGCGGTGACTCTTTCGAACAAAATCCACGATATAAAAGTGAGATCTGTTAATGTTGTAACAAAATTATAAATGTATGTGACTACTAGAGCCATCTATGTGAATATAACGGAGTTATAAGTTGTCACCTGTCAATAAATGTCAGTCTCTTCTAAACGATAAACTGCGTATCATTTATCAAGATCAAATGTATAACGCCATCTATGGAATATGATGTTGGATCATTTTGTTGACCGTCCGTCCGTCTGTCTATCAAGACTCTTTATCTCGGGAACGGTAGGAGGTATTGAGTTGAAATATTTTTATTTTATTTTTATGCAAAACGGGGAAACTCTTGGCCCAAATCTCACCTGATGGAAAATGATGATAAGGCCGAAGATGGAACGAGTTTCACCCGGAATCCTCTTACACAAAGGAACTGGCTATCATACCTCTGACTGCCGGAACACAACAATGCTGTTAACATTGTTATTATGGCGACAGACTTAGACATGATGGTGGTAGCTTGCCAGGCGGACTTAGAACAAGTCCTACCACCAACCAAACCGAGCAAAAAATTTGCCCCCGCTGGGAATCGAACCCGGGACCTCTGGGTCTGAATCAGGTGGTTTAACCAATAGACCACGGAGGCGGTTAGTGTCGCCTGTTTAGCACCACCCGGGGGCCACGTGTAGGGATTCGCTGAAGGGTATACTCCTACGGACGCGGATGACTCGGCCCCCCGAATAAAAAAAATAAAAAAATCTACTCAGAACTATAGTCCCTTGAAGCTGTGAAAAAATATAACTTCTAAGTCAACGTAAAATAAAGTTACGGCCGTTTATGCTACATAAAATGTACATTTCGACACTCTCGAGGTAATCAAAATTTATAGGGTATTTTCCGTTGACGAGAACTTCAAAATCTGGAAACTACACATTTATTTAATGCAATTAAATAAATACTTAAAAAAGCCTTTATTTCAAATAATACCTTGTACCTACCTACAAATGTGTAGGGAACCATCGGCGGGCGAGTCCGACTCGCACTTTTCCGGGTCTATTTCATTAAAATAGAAGTTCATTCTAAAGAATATGATGGTGTTTTATTCCTTGGAAAGTACCACTACTTACTAAAACAATATGTTTTGGTGTAATTTTCACCCTGCTGATAGTAGGTACTGTTTTGGTCAATAGATGGCATTACGGGTATCGGCGTTACGAAGAAGATAAGTTAAATTTTCTAAAACTTTGCTACAATTCCTATCAGGTTTATGTGTTAAAGTTATATTCATTCACTTTTATAACGTGATGTGAAAAGGAATACCTACAGACAAACAGAAAATAGGTTCTGTTAATATTATACTTTAAAACGCTGGCGTTTATATTTTGGTGTAATATCATACTAAACTATCCAAAATAAAACAATAACACATTATAAATATTTGAAAATATTACGAAGAATGAGAATAGTAAGGAAATGCATAAGTTAAATCCAAAAACAATTACGACTGATGAGAACAATTACGAGAGATACAAGCCCACACCATGTCATTCGAAAGGCAGTCTTAAGGTTATGGCACACTATAACGGCATTGCAACGGCACCGCTCCAGCCCAGCAATTATCTTGTCATTCAAATTAGTCCTTAAATCGGTGTCTTATTATACATTTTATAATGTCAATGTCAAAAAGCCAACGGCTTACAGTTAGCATGTTAACCGCTTCAATACAACTTGACTCGCAGCCGGCGTGCTTACAGCGCGCCGTCCGCGTGTTTACTGCGCGCCAATTCCGATTCGCCAGTCCTAGGCGTGTTCAATGAAAAATGCCATGTAAAATTGTGTTAGCGGTGACAGCAAGCTTGCACCTCGCGGCTGGTGCGCAGACTGCGAGCAGACGACGTGTAGCCAGGTAGTCGTCCTAAATACGAGGCGACGCCGTGCTGCAGCTGTGCAGTTGCGGTGCCGGTATAATATGCCATGACCTTTATACCCGACGGGCTACGACCGCTTTTGGGTAATCGTTTAAAATAGTCTATCATATTTATGTCATGGCTTTTCACTGCTTACCCCCCAAAGGTACAGCGTGATGGTAATAATTGCTGAGGTTAGATCTATAAGTATGTGCAAATTTGTAACATGTTGTGGCTTCTTATAACACGCTGAGCTGTTTGAAAAAATGACAAATTATAAGTAAAATGTTATTTTTAGTACGTAAAAACCCATTTTATTATTATTTTGGCAATATAATGGTGTAAAAATCCAGTTCCAAAGATAAAATAAATACAAAAAATAGAACCATTTGCACTTTCTCGTTCAAATCACACATTTTTGATTATTGCTCTTCCTCCATAGCACATAGCGTGATAATATATAGCGTATAATAATATGTTGACTATACCTATAAGGATTATTTGTGAAAAATTTGAACCAAATCTGTTCAGTAGTTTTTGCGCCAATCGTCATCACACATCTCAAGATTTACTGTTTTATTATATTATGTATATTTACCGTATATTAGGGAAAGCACCGGAGCGGTCTTGGTGATCGTCATTCATCATAGGCGTGTTATATCAGAATCGTTAAAATCCGCCCCTAAGACGACCCACTGACCTACTACTACCTGATACTACGTTCTTGATTAATAACAGTCACTCGTTTTATTCGATAATAAACACTTATACAGATAATATACGGTGGAAAACACGATGAAACTGGATTACAAACCAATAGGTTAGCACGTGAGTACATCGTGCGCTGTCTGTCAAACGCATGTCAGATTGCGAGTTGTTACAGCGTAGGCGCACTACCCTACATGCGGGTGGCAAGTATTCGGGTTTGCCCGCGTATTTTTAAGATTTCAATCAATTTAAATAAATCACCATTTTAGTTTAGAATTCAACAAATAGGTACTATTACTGCTATTCGACACAATTACACAATCAATTAGTAGTTGTAGTAGTAGTTCAGAAATTTGTTAGGTACTTGTCAACGTAACTCAAATGTTGGATTCCTTTAGTTTAGACAACCAACAGCAGTATAAGTTGAAAATAAGTAAATATTTTAGGTTAAAACTTAATAATAGAAGTGACAAATTATATCTAACTCGCCAATACAAAAAGTTTAGAAATACTATTTTTATTCTACTCCCAAAAATGTTAATTGGGTATTCCTGAAAACTTATAAAAACACTGAGTAATTACATGAAGAATAGAATTAGAATTTATTAAAGCTACATGATAACCTAACCTCTGACCTAACTGAAGCGAATTCATCAATTTATTGAAAAGGAATTCCCAAAGCAAAATTATGTGGATGATTAATTATGTTGTTATTATATATTTTCCTTTTATTGCGTCATTCACACACGTTTTAATGATTATTATTATGCGATTAAATTAGCGCACCGCTGTTATGTATCTTATTACTTGACTGACTTCGGGACCAGCGATACAAGTTCAAGAAACACAAGTGAGTAGATTTGTTTAATGTATTTACGACTTTGTTTTCAAGTTTCTCGTTATTAATAAACTTCAAAATGGGAGGATCCTTACTTACATTTCAATTTAGGCCTAAAATCATTGCATTGTTGCATTGTGAACTTTCGCCATCTGCAATTTGTAACTCTGTTGCAGTTGGCAGTACTTACTGCATAACAGAAACTGCCAATCCGTCGTTTATAGGTTCAAATTTTACGGAGTCTCTCAATATTTATAAAATTTTCAAAACTCGTTTAACATTCAGGAAAAAATAAACTGCAAATTCCCTACTTTACTTTATGTTAGAGCTTTTAAGTTGGCTTCTACAGCAAAACAAATCACATCTTTTCCATATTTTTCTTCTTTACAGCAAAAAAATAAAAATAAACAGAAAATATTCCGGTTGGCGACCTTGGCTATTTTGATGGCGGGCGTATTGGTGGTGATAGCTGCCCCATTAGCGAAAAATTGCACTAAGAAGACCGAGCCTGTAAGTACAATATTCTATTCTACTCTGTTCGTTGCGGGGATATACTTATATCGTTAAAACGTTATTCCGAAGAATTACTAGGGCTTTAAACAAAAGACATGTCATACACCAAATTTCTCCCCGTCCCAAATTTAAAATTAAAGAGGGGTCAAGCAATACTAGGTATTGACTATCCATATATCTTATCCGAGCGATATCAAGATATTAAGTAAAATGGTCGGTATGATGCACCTATCCACAGACCGATCTCGGCAAGAGTTGCTTACCTAACCATGAAGATCGACGCGTGTGACCGTTATTATTTAGAAATGGGTTTCTCATTAAAAAAAATCGATTATTCTTGCCCAATTAATCCATTCTATGAACCCGGTAGAACTATATTAATTTAAAATGTAAAAATTAATAATCGAATTAGTGATCTATAGTCTACGATAGTCATCTATACGAATCTATACTATATAATAATATAATCTATACTAATATTATAAAGAGGTAACATTTGTTTGTAAGTTTGTATGTTTGTAAGTTTGTATGTAGGGGGTAATCTCAGGAACTACGGGCCCGATTTGAAAAATTATTTTAGTGTTAGATAGCCCATTTAACGAGGAAGGTTATAGGCTATATATCATCACGCTAAGACAAATAGGAGCGGAGCATTAATGGAAAATGTGACGCAGACGAAGTTGCGCGGGTCAGCTAGTTGAAAATAAAAGAATAATGTTTCTTTTTGGGCAGGATGAAATGAAGTATCAACTTGATTCATCAGTTTTATTAGTTTTGTAGTATGTTAATTTCGTTAAAAAGTCGGTTTTGATGATTTTGGTTCGAGGTAGGTACCAGGAGGTACTATCTGGACTGGTCGGCATTTCAACCGAAAGAGGTGATTCAGTCGTTTGCCTTTTCTTGTTTTCTTAGTTCTGAGAGGGATCGGGATACGCAAGGTGTTAATTGAACGTTGATTATTATATCTATGATGCATTTTTGCGAATGAAGTCGCGGGTACAACTAGTAGGATTAATAAAAGAATTGCTATTATCAGTAATAAAGATAACCTATAACATGACCCACGATAATCCAATAACTGATAGTTTATATAAAACACACTCTCATAATATTATTATACTTAACAAGAAAAACGCCTGATGTTGATCTGTACTAATATTGTAAATCTAAAGAGTTTGTTTGGTTGAACGCGCTCATCTCAATAACTACTAGTTTGAATTGAAAAAATCTGTTATTGTTGGTTTTATAGCTCATTTACGAAGGGATTCTATATAACATCACGCTTAGACCAAAAGGAGCAGAGCTTTGAAAAAAAATGTGAGGTAGATAAAGTTGCGCGGGTCAGTTAGTTACGATAATTTTTTCTAGCACACAGTTACACACATACACACGACTACACTCACACAACACAAACACACCATCACAAACACACACACACACAGACAGACACAAAACACTCCCACATATTATTGCATGCTTCAGTTTGATTTTAATTTTAAATTATTTTCTCATTGTAGGTTTTCCGTAGTTAGGGCGAGTTGTTTCAAGTTCACTTAACGCATGCGTAAACGTTAAAAATGGTGCTAACTATCGTTAAATCAAAAAATTGGGTTGTTTCATAAAATGTCAGCGTTAAAGCACGTAAAATACAACATATTTACGTTAACAGATGGTCTGCGCACTGGTTAACGTTACTTTAGTTGCGTCAAATAGAACAATATTGTGAAATATCTGTTGAATTCCTCAATACCAGTTCTTCTGATGACACAAATAAGTGGTTGAATGCAAAAAAGCTATGTATAGCTTTTTTCAATTACTTAGCTATTGGGATGAGCAGGAATTTATACCATAATGTTTTGAAACAACGCTTCTTATTTATCGAACGTTAAAGATCTTCCGTAATCGTAACTTTTTGACGTAGGTACGTTTGTTACGTTAACCAACTGTTTGATACAACCCGCCCTTTGTCGTTTGACAATTTTATTTTTTTTGCCAATCTTCACATATAACACGTACCAAACCCAATTAGTACTGAGGGATTCAACCCTTCGGTACTAATTGGTTTTGGTACGTGTACTGTGTCTCCTAAACACAGTCTATTTTATAGCCTAGCTAGGAGGACAGAGCTTCACTCACCTTATTGTAAACTACAATTCTATATTAACTGTTATTTTTTATGTAAAAAAAAGTTGTAAGACTACAGTTATATCTTTTGGCAGAACGGAGCTGTAACAATGACGTGCCGAGATGGTGGTATTATAGTAACATGGGAAGACGGATCAGAGACGGTTTACAACGACTGGGCCGAAGTAGGCAACTTACGAGGATATGTTAGCTTGAGAAGCAGTAACTCATATTCTCAGACTTACGAGTATCATAGCAAAGGCAATGCTAAATAATAATAATCATCTTCTTTTTGTCTGCCTCTTATGTCACTTTGGGTCGGTGAAACACGATTTTTTCCATTCTGTCCTGTCAGTGGTCACGCTATGCCTAACTCACTTTTTTTTTTCATATATCACTCCTCACACAATCCTTCCTTTCTTTGCTTTCCTCTCCCTCTCCAAATATCCATAGACAATACTAAGACAAGCAGTTCCCTTTTAACTGTTCCGTCACTGGCAACACTTTTAAAACTACAGTTAATGTACTTATTCCTCACATCCGTTCTCTTTACTCCACACATCCATCTTTATATTCTCATCTCGGCTACCTCCTGTATATTTTCATCCGAGGTATTGTACAGTAAATAAATCTTAGGCTGATTGAATCTCGAGTGTGGTTTCTAATTGAAGATCAATAAAAGAGACTTTACACGTGAGACCATTTTCTGTCATAGCAATCCATATTTATATTAATGACAATTTTTTAGTTAGATGCGTTTCTATTAAAAAAAATTCATAATCAATATCAAAATAAATCGAAAACCTGATTCAAATAAAATTACATTCCGTATATATTAGTTTGTTTTATTTATGAAAAGTTTGAAACCAACAACAGTACTAGCTACCACCACCACTTTAAGTTGATGTAAATTAAGATCGCACTATAAAAATATTCATGAATATTTTTTCTTATGACAATATTGTTTGTTTGTTTGTTTTTTTTAAAACTTTGCCCCACACTAGGCATTTCTCCTGTGTCGTGGGTTTGCGTTTGCGTTTTGCGTTTACAAACATACAAAGTCACATACACAAACAGCCAGACCCGGAACAAATATCTGTAGGCCATACAAATATTTGTTCCGTGCGGGAATCGAACCCACGACACGCGACGCAGCAGTCGATCTCTCAACCACTGCGCCAACCACTGTATCACTGAAAAAAGCGTTTATACTTTATTTCTCGGGTAAAAGCAGATCCTAAACGATTAGTCAAGGGAACCAAGCCATAAGAACAAACAAAACTTTGAAGTTAATTTTTAACCTCACTTCATTTAAGTATCTACGTAATTATACGGTTTCATTACAAAAGTAAGAAATTGTCGTCGAAATAGGGTCACAAAAAATTTGTACCAAGTCAGCAACAATCCTACCAACCACTTTTAATACAAGTAACGGACAATGATATCTCAGAACTTTAAATAATTTTTGATGAAACATCTTTTAGAGATATAGTAAGTGGCAATGCCAATATCTTTAATACCGTACCTAATGCTTTGCTAATCTAACTCAAAAACAACACTTATAATCCTCTTAGCTAGACCCCAAGTCGATACAGTACTTGATCGAGTACCTCTTCAGACTTTATTAAAAGGTTTCAAAGTGGGACTAAAAGGCCTCCAAGTGAGCAAGAAAGGACAATGACCAAAAACCCAAGTGACGAATGAAGAGGCCACTTGATAGAAGATTACAATTTACCAACTTTCCACTCGACTTTCTGCTTCAAATAGTCTAGTCAAGAGTGATCGGTCGCATTGTACGCGAATAGCGATTTTGGGAGACTGGGCGACTTTTCCCCAGCGAGACTGAACGCGACCATTCTGCAAGCTGCAGGTAAAACACGAACATTACAAAAAAAGTTTCTACATTTTTTTTCTTAAAATCACAAATGCACTAGTTCATTAATTATTTCCTTTATGTAGAGGTTGAGTTTAGTTCATAAAACGATTTCACCGATTTGTTTCGTAGTATTTTAAAGCATTGAAGATATAAAACCTTATTAATATAAATCAAACCTCAAAAGAACTGAACTCTACAAAGTTTAACTACTATTACTGCCACATAATATTTATTTCATTCTGAAAATACTAACAATTGCACAGAAATATATTGCTAAAATAATTCTATTGAAAATATACGTTAACCGTTCAAAAGACTGAGAAAAAAGTTCAATAACTGTAAGGTGTATTTAAACTTAGAACTAAAAATGAAAGGCAGTATAAAATAAATCTGTACTTATGTTTTGGAATTTTAGTCACCGCCAAGCCCGTTCCATCATCGGACCACAAGTAGTACGGCGATGCGCCACCGGTATATGGTAGACATTCCCCCCTCACGCATTAAACTTTTTGGGAACTTATTCATTATGCGTACAGCTAAGGAGTGGAATTCCTTGCCAAATACTGTTTTTCCTCATAGCTACAACCTGGGAGTCTTTAAGTCAAGAGTAAACAGGTTACTTCTAGGCAAGTGTGCTCCATTTTCGACAGCATCATCGCTTACCATCAGGTGAGATGGTGGTCAAACGTATGCCTGTCAATTGTAAAAAACCGGCCAAGTGCGAGTCGGACTCGCGCACCGAGGGTTCCGTACAAACCTGTAGGTATATATTATAAGCAAAAGTTGCGATTTACGATTTAAAAAAAACTACTTACTAGATCATGTTCAAACCAATTTTCTCTGGTAGTTTACATGGTAATATACATCATATATTTTTTTTAGATTTATCATTCTCTTATTTTAGAAGTAACGGGGAGGGGGGGACACATTTAACCACTTTGGAAGTATGACTCTCGCAAACTGTTCAGTTTAGAAAAAAATCATATTAGAAACTTCAATATCATTTTTGAAGACCTATCCATAGATACCCCACACGTATGGGTTCGACGAAAACATTTTTTTTTTAGTTGTAGTTCTTAGTATGGGGACCCCCAAAATGTATTGTTTTTTTTTTCTATTTTAGTGTGAGAATCTTAATGCGGTTTACAGAATACATCTACTTACCAAGTTTCAACAGCATAGCTCTTATAGTTTCGGAAAAAAGTGGCTGTGACATACGGACAGACAGACAAAAAGACAGACAGACAGACATGACGAATCTATAAGGGTTCCGTTTTTGCCATTTGGCTACGGAACCCTAAAAAGGCCTATTACTGATTAACAGAATGTGAAGTGGCGTGCTGATGCAATGATACGGTGATACACATTTCAGGCTTTGACCACCTGAAAAATGGAGAACCTATCTTACTAAATACAATGGAGGGAGCCGCACTGGACGTAAGTACGAAGTAACTTTATAACGTCACAAAAATACTGTTGAGCGTGCCTGCTTGCTGGCCAAAGGTGAATGAGAGTCTGGCCTCTGGCTACAAGCACTACCATCTTCTAACATAATATGTGCTCTTAGCAGAGCTCCACCTTGTTTTCACCGGTGTTTTGACTGTGTCATGGAGAAATCAGTCAACAATCAATCTATATCTATACTTCTATACTAATACTGAAATAGAAAAAAAGAGGTAACATTTAAAGAGGTAACATTTGTTTGTAAGTTTGTAAGTATGTATGTAGGGTGTAATCTCAGGAACTATAGAAGTGCGATTCTGTAAACATGTCGAAGTGAACACTTAGGCGAAGTGAACGACAAGTGAGCTGTCAAACCATACATAGAAGATAAGAATAACAGCACACTTGTCATTCACTCCACCTTTTTGATCACGGTGAGATGTCAACAGAATCGACCGCCTGGTCCGATTTGAAAAATTCTTTCAGTATTAGATAGCCCATTTATCCGGGAAGGTTATAGGCTATATATTATCATCACGCTAAGACTAAAAGGAGCCGAGCATTAATGGAAAATGTGACGCAGACGAAGTTGCGTGGGTCAGCTAGTTTAATTATATAAAACTCTTCCGTAACTGAGACTATCTGATATCGCGCAGCCAATAGATTAATGGTCATAGAATAAATTAGGCATGATTTTCCTTGGCGAGTGTAGGGGAGTGCTATGAGAAGAATTCCCGTAACGGTAAGTCGCGGGAAAAAGCTAGTTTGCAAATAAAACTGGTACCAAATAAAAATTCAGTTAAAACAAAAAAATATCGTTTTTCTAGAAAAAATATTGACATTGCACACAACTGATTATTATTTAAAAGAGTAACAGTAGAAAAATACTGGGAATTTCTGTGTCAATCACCAGGTGTGCAAAAACGTGACGGCTATCAAAAGACTGGCTATTTCCAATTTATTATGCACTCAGCCTTGTACCGTACTTATAGCCGTATCCATGTAAATATTTGTATATATAATGTCACTGGATAATAGAAAACCTCGTAAGATTGTAATACGTCCCGTGAAATTTTTAATAATTTTTATAAAATGTAGCGTGACATTGTAAACTATTTATTCTAAATAAGACACGGATGTATTGGAAACTATTGAATTTGGATGGGATATATTATATTCAAAACGATTATTTCATGATATTTCGAGAAATTATAATCTAATTAAGATTTATTACAATCTTACGGAGTCTACTTTCCGGTGACAGGTATATTGAATGCTAATGTATTTTGATGGGATTTACTGTATTGTATTAAAAATTATCTGTTCACAATATTTCGAGAAATTACAATCTCACGGAGTTTGTGTAATATCCGGTGACATATACAAAGCTGAAACAATGTGTTGCTGAGTTTCTGCCAACATACACGCTATATCCAGTAACTGTGTGTAACACGCTACAACAACTGTACAAGCAACTACGCGTGTACGATCATTGAGTTTTGAAAGTTCTCGCTCGACGAACGACAACATCAGTTCAGCAGCTACTGATGATGCGTGTGGACGTGTCTGAAATAGAGCTGCGGGCAACAAGTGTGTGGATAAGAAAATAATATTGATTAAAACGCTATATCCAGTAACTGTGTCACTGTCCATCAACAACACAGATCTATTGTGGCTCAACCAATTTTTACTTGGAATATGGGCCTTAACGCTGATAAATCCTTAGTGTTTGGACTTGGATTATTTTAAACTATGGAAAACACGAAAATAATCGAGGTCGTCGACGTGGCTTTAAAGGCTTTTAGAATGGGATAATGACATCCAATTAAAACGTCGTATTTTAGGAGGCCACTGAAAATCAGCACCGCGCCTCGTTCTGAGGGTGTCACTTAGGCGCTGCATCCTGCTGAGTGGGAAGTCTTCTAGTCACAGTCACAACGTGCTTCTGTCGACACAATTTTAGTGTCATCCTGTTTTATTTTGTATTTTTTAGGTTTGTATTTAGTAAAATAATTTATGAATCTGCAAAAGCTTTAAATGCTAATCAATTTATTATTCACTAGCTGACTCGCGCAACTTCGTCTGCGTCACATTTTCCATTACTGCTCCGCTCCTATTTGTCTTAACGTGATGATATATAGCCTATAACCTTCCTCGTTAAATGGGCTATCTAACACTGAAAGAATTTTTCAAATCGGACCAGTAAGTAGTTCCTGAGATTACCCCCTACATACAAACTTACAAACACACAAACTTACAAACTTACAGACTTACAAACAAATTTTACCTCTTTATAATATTAGTATAGAAGTATAGATTATGCACGTATCGTCTGCATTGTTGATTTATTTTTCAATATTTATCAATTTTTTTTTAAGTGAAAACTTCTTTTAGCGGCTCGGCGGCGTTGATTACTTTTCTTAGGATGGGTATAAAATATTAAATTTTCGCCAGGACACGTGACCTGATCAAAAGTTCGTAAGACGGATGATGAGTCAGAAAACGCACAACATTAATGTTCAAGTTTTTTTTTCTCTACTTTATTTACCTCTACTAAATAGTTTGAATCTTCTAAATTCAAATTATATAAAAACTTTGTTTTCCGAGTCAATTATGAAATTAATCGCTTAAGAATCTCGCTCTTATTCTGACCTAGCCTTACCCCGACCCTTGTCCCAACCTGAGACAGTAATAGCCCATTACTGATCCAAAACTCGATGGTCAAATAAAGATATTTTTATTTCATGAGTATCACCTTATTTTCGTTTCCTTTCCTTTTATTTCGTAGTTTAGAGGCTCGACATAAAGTGGTAATATTGTTTTAGCAATAAAAAATACTTACAGGAATTGCAAAAATAAAAAATAAAAAAGTTTACAAATTTAAATAAAGGAATAATTGGAAAAATAAACACTTATTTTTCCAATTATTCCTTTATTTAGATTTGTAAACTTTATTTTTACACATCACACCTTAAAAAAAATATGGTAATTTAAAAAGAAATTATGACATTGACATCTAATTTTGAGGCAAATGCTACATGGTGAGTTCTACACATTTTGTAATTTGTACAATACTTTTTTGATATTGGAATGTAATTTCGCTTGCTGTTAGTAGTCCACGTGTCTTTAGCATTATTATAGTAGTAATAGCAGACACTATAAAAACTTTGTTTCTTGTACGGGAGTTCCCGTTATTTATTTTTTTATTTAATTTTTATTATTTGGTGTTATAGCGGCAATAGAAATACACACTGTGAAAATTTCAACAGGTTACCTATTACGATTATTGAGATATATCCCACTGCCAGACAGATGGACGAACAGACGGACAGCGGAGGTTTATTAATAGGGTTCCGTTGGTTACCCTTAGGTTACGGAACCCTGCAAAAGAAAGGCTTGTAACAGCGTAATATACGCGGTCGCAGCGTACACCACGTACATGTTCGTCTCATAATAATATAAACCCACCCATAAGTTGTGTAAGAAAATAGATTTAATCGATGTGACGTAGTGAAGTTATAAAGAATGCATGATGGTCAAAAAAGCAATTTCCATGTCGATAGAAGTTTATTTACGGATGGCAGTCGAGGTTATTTTACGATCTGTATTTTTAGAAATAGATTTTGTTAATTAAAGATTGGATTGTATGGTCTATTTCTATGAAGGTCTTTTATTACTTGTTGTCATATCGGTTTGACGTGAAATTATAAATTCAAATGATCTTTGCCTAATAAGCCATGTCATTCTTTTAGTAACCAATGGAACCCTATTACAAAACCTCCGCTGCCCGTCCGTCCGTCTGTCTGTCAGCGGAATGTATCTCAAGAACTGTAATAGTTAGACAGTTGAAATGTTCATAGAGTGTTTATTCCTATTGCCGCTATAACAACAAATAATAAAAATTATATTTTCGTATGCGAGTTCAACTCGCACTTGGCAGATATTTTTTAAACCATTTATTTGTTTCTGGGTATTTGAATTTTTCTGTGATATTGCCAAATTAGCAAATCAATTACTGATTTTGTGAATATGGAATGACTAGGCTTAAATTTAATCTTTTTTTAATTTATAATTCCAAGTCAAACCGAATTATTATAGGTAATAGTGACTCTACAATAAAACGGAAACTTCTTAGATTATGACAAATATTTCTTTTTTTAAATTTTATAATACCTACTTCGCATATAATAGGCTTGTCCACTGAAAAATCTAATTAGTTCGTCAGTTAGATTAATTATCAAAAAATATTTGACCCGTTTTCCCCTTTTGTTACGTATACCAAAATGACGAAGACACGCCGCTTTTAAAATTCTCAATGCGTCACGCCCGGGGTACAATTGTTTTGTGCGTTCTGACGTCCCGAGTTTTTATGCGTTTTATCTTTGTCAATATTCATTGTTTTACAAAAACAAAAAATTCGTGTCAATTATTTTTCAATACTCTGACGGACTAAATAGATTTGCAATTTATTGATGGTGGAAACTAGCTTGTAATGAACTTGATAGGGCTTTTGTGTCAAGTTCATAGCTAATCGATTGCAACATAGTACAGCGGGGTTCTTTGAACACGTACTGTATTATTTGCAACAATAATGACTTCTTGCGATGCCGATGCATTATTTATCGATTATTGTTCGATTGCGTGTGGCCAGTGTCAAGTACAATACTTGTCGATAATTCAGGTACTAAGATTCTTCCTATTATTGGATAGTAGCTAAGTTCTAATTTGAGAAACTAAGTAACGCTTCTAGATCTTCAAAGTTAAGTAACTTTTGTCCCCTCCAAACATCCTTTACACACTAGCATTCCCCCTTGCCTTGGAAAGCATGTTAAGCTGTTGGTCTCGGTCGGATTTTCTAGCTTCTAACAGTAAGGACTTAAATGAGAAGCCAGAAATTCGGACGCCAGTCAAGCTGGTACTTGGGTTACATGATGTACCTTGGTATGAAGGTGGTCATAGGTTGCTGTGAATGAAAGATAAACAGACTTTCCGTGGAAAATACAAGAGTACTGCAACTACAGTTGGACTTGAAGCCGAATGACTCAATCTTGATTGGATGGCTAACGGAAGGTAGGTGAATCAAAGTTATTTGTTTCCATACAGGTATTTCAAGAATTAAACTTTTTTATTTTTATTTGAGATGGGTTTGCTCTTGACTTTCGTCTTGGTCAGAGATGACAGAGACAAAGTCTACGAAAGAGCGAGCTTACCCAGAAGGAGCTAACTTTGAAGAGATTAGGGTACCATTAAACTTTTGCCGTTGCTATCCCAGTAAAAGTTGAAATTTTCTTGGTACCCCCAAGGTTCTAGATAGAGTATTTCTATCAGGAAATGCTACTGTACAAAGCCAAAATATAAGAGATTTATTCTATTTTAACAGCTTTTTGTCAATCCATTGATACGTTACCGCTGTCAGAATAACATTATGTTTAGATCCTCTGGACAATCTTTTTCACAAATAACTTTACTTCTACTCATTTATCCATATACAACAATAATAATAAGTTAACTAAGTACAAGAAATAGAAACTAAGGTTAGCTCTATGGGTTGTTGTAAGAAAATTGAAAATAAATGGTTTATTACTAAGAATATACCGCATCACACAAATGTACAAAATTCACGTTATATTGAGTTATCGATTTTTAGTACAAAAGCGCATCATCATCTTTCTGCCCTTATCCCATGTTACTTGGGGTCGGCGCAACACGTTTTTCTTCCAGTCTGCCCTATCAGCCGTCAAACTTTCACAAACTCCCTTTTCTTTCATATCGCTTCTTACACAATCCATCCATCTTTTCTTTGGCCTTCCTCTCCCTCTCCATCCATGCACATTTATGTTCATTACCCTTTTAGTTAAATGCGTTTCCTCTCTCCTCTTCACATGACCATACCAAGACAAGCGATTCCCTTTTAACTTTTCAGTCACAGGCGCCACTTTTAAACTACCTCTAATGTAGTCATTTCTCACTTTGTCCATTCTTGTTACACCACACATCCATCTCAACATTCTCATCTCCGCCACATGCAATCTATTTTCATCCGTCTTTTTCACAGCCCAACATTCTGATCCATACAAAAGCGCAAACAACCAATTACTTTAATAAGCAAACGAAAGGTAGAGATCGTGAAACCAACGAACCCATTTCAAGAACAGACCCGTATAAATCAAATCACTTAGTAATATCAATTCATAAGTAATTTCCAAGTTTACCTGTAGTACCTCTAACTTAAGCTTTTGTTTAAGTTAAACTGACCAAGTAGTTTCCAAGTTAGAAACTCGAGGGTCTGCCCGTCTAATGAAATGTAACGAATCGTACCCCAGAGAGCATTTGGGACGGAATCTTTATAATCAAAGGCTTTCGGTTATATTTGCGTATGTATTAGAGGTATATAAGTAGGTACTTAGTTTATTTGCGTGGTGGAATCCGTTCGCATGTATCGATTTATTGGAAGGCCGTATAGCGGTTAACGCTACGGATAACGTACGGGACGTTATCCGTTCTTAATTTGAATTTTGATATAATTGGTTCTCTTTCCTATGTAGACGCCATCTTTGTGCTGTCATTTGTAGAACTTTGGCAGTCGCTACAGGTACTCGTAAGAATAACCACCAGGTTTTCCAAGGGGTACAGTTACCTAGCTGCAGTCGTTTAGTCTGATAGCAAACCCAGCATAGTTGGAAAAGGCTAGGCAGATTGATTGAGGTCGGTCGAACATTGGAATAAAAGCACGAACCCATCGCAGTGCATGCTATCCACGGCTACGCGGTGCATTTTAAGCTGCGTGAGTTCATTTGTTTGACAACGTCCGTCCGTTTCCACTGCAGTAAACGCTACACGTCCACGACTATTTACAAATGTAGCGTGGCCGACGGTGGCTTTAGCGTTGAGACGTAGCTCATATTCGAGCAAGCCATGCGTGTGCCAATGGCGTCAATTGATGCGTAGCGTGTCCGTGCGCGAGCAATGGAAACAATCTCATACATTCATGCAAGGCAAAGCATCACACACACTTTAAAATCTTTCACAAAGGATGTAAGTTCTATATTTACAATAGGCTTGTGTCTTGAAAAAATCTAATTAGTCCGTCAGTTAGATTATCAAAAAATATTTGACCCGTATTTTTTCTTTTGTTACGGGAACCAAAATTGACGAAGTTACGACGCTTTTAAAATTCTCAATACGTCACACCTTCGCATAATATTAAGTTTTAGTGAGTCGTGACGTCACGAGCCCTCACTCCCGAGTTTTGATGCGTTTTATCTTTGTCAATATTCATTGCAAAAACAAGAAATACGTGTCCATTATTTTTCAATACTTTAACTGAAAGACTAAATAATTTGCAATTTGTGGATGATGGAATCTAGCCTATTGATGCGTAGCGTGTTCGTGCGCGAGCAATGGAAACAATCTCATACAATTTCATGCGTGGCAAAGCGTCACCCACGGGCGTAGCCTCTCCGTGCGTTTCGGTGGGTTTCCACCTTAAAATACTTCACAAAGGTAATTTCGGTTTTCAATTGTTTTTTTTTTTCAGAATTGAATCGCCTCACGTTTTCAAACTATCTTTTGAAGTTAAAGCAAGCAATGACACTGAATACATGGTTACTCATGGTTTATGAATTGAGAATTTGTAATAGAGAACTCGTCAAACTCAGAATGGTAAACTGTCTATTTTTGCATTAAAGAATAATAACTTTGCAATTAAGAAGTTGATACTTAAATCTCGCAAGTAAAAGCTAGACATATCAAGAAACTAACCATTTAAACAATACTTATTGAGCGTGGTTCCGAGTTCATTTTCAAATAATTCAATGTCACAACTTACCGGACTGGGTTTGTCTGTAACTTAAAATAATTATCTAGGTCAGCTAATTTCAAACGCGTGGGAACGTCGCGTCGTGGTATAAGTTCTATATTTACCATTCTTCCATAAATACCCAAATCGTTTTGTTAATTAGTAATCGTACATTTATAGAACAATTCGTTGGGCGTGCGGTAACTGTTATTAGATAAAATGAATGGTAAGAGTTTACATTGGATCAATATTAAAATTTTCTAGTGTACAAAACTAGCTTCTACCTAGCCTGCGTTAAAGTCGAAAATTATCCCAAGGAAAACATAATCTCGGGATCAAAAGTATTCCAGCACATGGTTTACCGGTGTGCCAAGTTTCATGCAACTCACCCCACGACCACGACCACCACCTCATCCCACCAGCCCTTTCTACCACTGGTCATCCAGATGCACTGCAACTTATCAATCCTACCTTGTTCTTGAATCGTGACCGCTAAATATTCACAAGTAGGTACATACCTACTAGGAGACCATAAACATGTCAAAGGTTTTTCCGACAATGCTTAAGTGTTTTTGTGGAAGGAACCTTGAGCACTAAAGATTCACAATTGCCAGAAGACCACAAATATGTCGAAGTGATTCCGGGGCTGAAAGTAAGAAACTATTGCATGCCGGGAAAACTAAACTATTAGGATACCGAGGATGTGAATATGAGACAAAAAAGTTGCGCACCAGCTCTAAAATCTACGCAGACGAAGTCGCGGGAAGAAGCTAGTACTAATATAAAGCGTGATATTGAGCTATTTTTAACAATTTTATAACGCCGAAAAATAAAATAACTAACTGCATACCTTAGAATAATAACGCATAGAAGCCGCGTCTAGAACAAAACCCGAGCAAAATCGTGTGTCCACTTCATTTTCTTTGTGTGCGTGAGCCGAATGTGTCTACGTTCCTCTAACGCACACAGATATAGCTTTCAGTGATACCATTACTAAGCCGTTACCCACAAAATATGGGAAGACGCATTACTATTTTACTATCAAGGCAAGTATTTTATGTTGTTGGGAACTGGAAAAGGTAAACATGTAATATGACATATTTTTTCGGAAGGTATAATTCAATTTATTTCAAAATAAAAGGAAATAAATCGCATAAAGAATGAGATATTGTTCAATGCGTTTAGAATGCTTGATGGGTTATAATTATAAACAATGTTAAAACATCGGGTTTGATATGAATTAACAGTAAGTATTGTATTTTAAAATTACAAAAATGAAAAACATGAATGAAAGAAATGTGGGTATTTTTTCCTTACAAATAGCAACACTGTGTTATGACAAGTTAGGTTATTAGAATTTTGTTTTATTTATCGATTTACGTAAAAATAGTGCATAGAATGTGAGTACTTATTTGTGAAATGTTATTTTATCACATTTTTTTGTTTTCCTGATGTGCTATAACATCCTTTCACGCAACAAACTGTCATTTTCAATTATTTACTCGCGAGCTGTGTTCGACGGAACGTGACATTGAGTACTGACGGCCTGATGGCTAAGTTTGACGGATTAGGCTAAGTTTTAATTGCCTCACTTTTTGCACTCGTACTAGGTTTCTATGCGTTATTATTCTAAGCTGCATACATAATAAAAACGACACGATTTTTAATTAAAAAGAATTACTTCAGGTTTTGGTAACAACCACAAAACTCTTATAAGCAGCAACACTTACTGTAGAGTAAAACACGAATAAATTTCAAATACAGTGTGCCCAGAATATTTTAAACCTAAATCCTTTAGCCAAACTTATCTAACGCAGTGTAAAGCAAAAGCCAACATAGATTGATACTCGTAAATCCGTTTCGAACTAGTCTGTGAAAGGCTCAAAGCCCTCCATCTATCGGATGAAATCGATTGTTTGACCTCAAGCTGAAACAACTTGGATAGCGTGTGTAGGGTCTCAGTTGCAGCGGTATTGGGTTTCCGATTTAAAATATTTGAACTAAAATATTGACATCATATAATCTATGGATTTAATGTTGAAACTCAATCTAGCAACATCACTTGCTGAATACATAAAGCAAATCATGTTTTATTTAAAAGGTAAATTAAGAAAACCGTGTGTAAATATGTTATCCAATTATTAGTTAACATAAAACATCTAAAGAAGCATGTGTCAAACTGGATTCTTACAACTCTATTCATAAACATTTCTTAACTAAGATTTTCTCTGAAATGCAAAATATTTGACCGAATTTCATTTCACCTAAAACTTTTCAACTAATATCGTTTCGTTTTTTTTTACTTCATCGAAGTCACGTCTGTCACTGTATCAGTTGATCTATTATGAATTCCATTTGTTTCGTTCCTCCGACGTTTCATTTGACCAAAAAACTTTTTACCGAAGTTACACTTTGCCGAATTAACAGTTGATCTCAATTTCATAATCCCGAACATTCGTTAGACCACTACTTTAATTACCTTGCAACGCTTATAATATAATTCTAACACTGGCGTTATAGATGAAGACAACATAACTTAATTTCAGTTTAACTTACTATTTTTTGTTTAATTAATTAGTTAAACAGTAAGAAGCATGAAAACAAGGATGCAAGCAGGCATATGGCAGTGAACAAACAGCTATGCAGCATGCAGCAAGCAAGCAGGCATGCAACTGCACGTACAAAATTTCTGTCACGGCTCCGGCGCTGCGTGGTTAAATTACACTCTAGGGGTAGGGCAGACAAGACTGCGTGAAGTCGGTTTTGCAGCAATAATATTCCTCAAAAATTTATTTTGGCATGTTGAAAATATGGCAACTAAATTTAATCATTTGGCAAGTGAAAAATGTTCAAAAGAGGCTTCGGCCAAAAGCAAAAAGTTATTATGTAAATCGGCGAAATGTAGTTCGGTACAACTAATATCCATGACACATAATACTTCAAAGGTCTATAAATATGTCAAATAATGAATATAGCAAACAAGACGTTGGTCAATAGTTTTCAGTTAAATGAAATTCGAACAAAAAAGAACTCGGAAAAGTGATCGGTTCCAGTGGTTTTCCAGATTGGCCAGGACATTGTAGGCTTGAATCACCTGACTGTCTGATAAAAAAGATAATTCCGTGCTTTGGAAGGCACGTATAAGCCGGTGGTCTCGGCTGCCAAATGACGGTCGACAAAGATCCCATATCACAGGCCCTTGAGGCGGTTTAAAAACCCTGACACCAGGATGTGTGGGTTCGTTAGACCCTACTGCTCACACTACAAGTAGAAGACTACGCGGTCATGACCACGAACAGTGGCCACGACGACCAGGAAGCCAGTTAATCTGGCTACTAGTCTTGGTCGTAGTCGTGTAGTGCGCGAGGTCCCTAACTGTCAATCTTGAACCTGTACCAAATCTTCCTTGTATCTATCACCATTAAGAAATAAAATAACATCATTACATAATGTCGTCTCCTACTCGCTACCATTGTGACCATAATCTACCAGCGAAGCGCAGATATTCAGCAGCAGGTAACGTGGGGCTTAAAAGGCAATCCTAGCAAAATTGGCGTGCTGTGTGGTTTGCGCGGGTTTTTACTTACCGATATTGCCTTATGGAGTCTTCTTTCGATTTATGAAAGTGTATCACGACGTGCCTGGATTTTTCTTGTAAAGAGTTTGGAGTTTTTGAAAGATAGGTAACTGTTTTTTACAGCCATTAGTTGATGGCGAAGAACGGTTAGGCGTCCATTCGAACAATAGGGAATATGCACGAGATTTTTTTATTTATAAAATGAATTAATAATAAGCTCCAGTAAACACTCTAGAAAATATTTTTTAAATAGGTATCTTCATCAGCGATGAAGTTATAACACTTCAAAGATTACTTTAAGAACGAGAAGTCCGACATGGAATTTGTCGTCACATTACGTGACGTCTATACATCTGCCATAGAAAACAGCGTTTTCGCGAGAGGTACAGATATATTTGTTAAAAATAATTATATCTCGTTTGTTTTTCGAACAATTTTGAATCTATTTCCACTGTTAGTAATATATTTTTGTATATTTTTAGATAAAGTGTTTAGATTATAAATATTTTTTTTATGCATATTCCCTATTATCGTTATCGCTGACAAAATGTCACTTTGAGTTGGCTCTCAGGTTTGGTTGTTTTTTTTTTTATCTCAATCTTTATCACTGACTATTTAAATTTTTCACATCGCTTTTATTGTGGTTTTCCCAAGTTTGTAGAATCATAGAAACCAAATATAGTAATCAAATTGAAATCTTGAAAACAGTTTCAAGAAAACTTCAATAGACGACGAACAGGAGCGTTTTTGTGTACCCATCGAATCTATTACTGAAATTTTCATTTCAGCCCATTATAATGCAAAAATACCAAATAAAAAACCCTGCAAAGAAAAGAAAAGGAGCCATTTTACATTCCCTCCGTGCAAACTCGCTGAACCTCACACACACGTTCAGATATTGAAAAGCTTACTGATCGTACGGAGAACATTTCAATTTCCATTCAATTCAGGTGTATATTGACAAAACTGACTGGCGACCGGAATGCATTTGCTTAAAAGCCCGAAGAGATGTAATATTTTGCGTTCGTGGCACCGGGTTATATTAAGGCAAACGTAGTGCAGCAAACGTTTTACCATTGTACTTTATGCGAACCGAGCACGTTATTGGTGATGTCACTGGCATATTATTATAATATTAAGTGAAATACAGTTTCTTTTTTTTTTGGAACAGTTTAAATTCGTGGAGTAGTTTCCGAGTGATTCTGTTTTTGAATGTGTATTCGAAAAAAATCTGCTGTCAAATATTTTATAAGTTTTCAAAAGGCAGCTTTGAGTGCCGGAAACATAGTATCCAAATTTTTGTTGCTTAAAAACTGACTGACACTAGGTTTTATTTCTTTTTGCAAAGCTTAATTTTTATATAGAGTAAGAATCAAAATTCTTTCCATAGCTTTACTTAAGTAGAAAATCGGTAACTTTACCTAAAAACTGCTCCGTTGAACTCACGACCTTAACTATTCTCGTCGCCAAACGTTTTAGCCATTGTTGCTACGTTTTCATACAAACTGGGTCTAGCTTTTTCAATAGAATGACATAAACCC
The DNA here is from genome assembly GCA_963859965.1 of Ceramica pisi. Lineage (NCBI taxonomy): Eukaryota > Metazoa > Arthropoda > Insecta > Lepidoptera > Noctuidae > Ceramica > Ceramica pisi. The sequence goes on from OY982530.1 coordinate 7,493,895, forward strand.
ACGCATATCGGACACAAAAATATTTGTTTTCTCTTTTCCATCTTTTTTGTGGACGTTGAATGTTTTATATACCATTTTTGCATATTGACGGGAAGCGTCGTTCTTATATTTTCCCATTTCTGTTTGAAAAGGAAGAAATATGCCAACATCGTTTTTTTAGATGGGTTTTATCCTGTCAGTACTTTTAGACATTGAGTTCCCGATAGGGGTTCGTTAAATTATCACGTGCCAATGGTTACCTGTTGCGAGGAGATGTTTTCATAGAACTCGGTATTAATGGAAGCTTTTTATGTCCTAAGGGTGCGTCATTATGTTAGTTAGTCTTTTTGACGAATCGGTGGCGGATTTGGGTCGTGTTTGTTAGCTCTTTTCGTTCTAGATGTACTTAAACGACAACACAGAAGATTTTTTTAGTGTGAGGCCACGTTTTTAAAATATTAAAATAAAGTTAATTAGTATTTTTTATATGCCTCTGTAATTATCGTTTACGGTGATCCATTTTTAAATGCATCCTGATTGACTTTGATTGACTTATATAGAGAAGAAAATATTTAAATGTTTTTTTTTTGTTTTAATATTTAAAGGAGGTAGGTAATCTCGTTGAAGCGCTTAACCAATTTAGTTTTTTTTTTTTTTTGTGACAATATTACTGAGTATTATAGACTACTTTTTATTACGGAATCTGCTTAGTTCCAATGATATATTAAGCAGAATCAGAAAGCACATCACGCTGCCCGTCACTGCCAAATTTTCCCAGTCAACCTTGAACCGCGTTAAAATAAAGATGAAAATGGAAATATACAGATTGTTGTAGGTTAATATTATGATTCTAATATGATTCTGCTAAAGTGGCCTTTTTAGACCCACTATAGATAATATAACATTATCATTTATGTATTCCGGATATATTAATTCATTCTTCTTTTAGTGTTATAAATATTACAGAAGACATGGATGGATTGGCATGCCAGAATTGTTAACTTTTTTAAGTTTTGTGTTCTCAATGGTTTGCCTAGGTTTTGTGTAAATAAATCAATGAGGTAATTATATTCAAGTCTTTTGGGTGTCTAAACGTGCTTTACATGTTTCTGTGAGCTTTGAATATTACTAGTAAACACATCATGTAACTTAAACTTAAAGAGGTGTTAAAGGACGTAATTGTAACGTATTTTGCCATAAGTGTAAAAAATATTCAGAAACCACCGACGTTTATACTTTTGAAGAAGGATTAATAATAAAATCGTTAGGAAAATCGAAGGTACTACCAGTAGTTACAATATGGTTGCTAGGAGGGAGCTAATGTCCGAAAGTTTTTTTTTATATCAATATAGCCAATTTCAAATGCTTACACTTTTGTTAACCTGGGGTTTTTAACCAATGAGGGTTTTCTGTAGTGTCGAGCACCAGGTGGCAGCACTGAGGCGTCAGACCCAAAAACCCATCGAATCGCTTATTTTTTGACATTTGTGTATGTCAATTTCAATTTTCTTAATGTCAAAGTCAATTTTTCAATGAATAGACCTCTCGCCTATGTTGCAGAAAACCCTCATTGTTATACCTTTTTTTTTTAGGGATGGGAAATCATCAAAGTCATTTGATGATTTCCCCCGCTCTGGGCGGAGCGGGAGGGAGTGTCAGACTCTTACTGACTAAAACCCATCCATATTCCTTCAGTGCCTTTTGTGTTCCGGAGCCACGGTATCTCTTTCGAATAGTCCCGCGACTCCAGCAGGCGTCGGCCCTTTCGGGCCCCTCTCAATGCTGACTCTCTTTGAGGCGCGCGTGGAACACGAAAGCGCCATCGACACGGCCTGTCGTCAGATGACGGACGGACAGCGAGCTGCCCATAGCTCACCGTCCACAGGCCCGCGCCTAACGGTGGCCGATACCTCAACTGGGCCGCCGTCACTTGTGCACGCATTCGACCACTATCTAACGCTGATGGTAAGCGATGATGTTTTCGAAAATGGAGCACGTTTAAATAGAAGTAACCTATTTACTTGACTTAAAGACTCCCAGGTTGTAGCTGTCAGGAAACACAGACTCTGGCAAGGAATTCCACTCCTTCGCTGTATGCCGCCATATGCCGTATGTATGTCTGCGCAATGACCGGTGTACCGGTGGGGCATCGACATTCGTCTTGTGGTCTGATGATGGAACGGGCTTGGCGGGATTAAATAATGCAATCTCATCATCTAAAAAATCCGTCAAACACTCCCCAAAATGCAATAAGTGGAAAACCGACAAGCTAGCAACTCGGCGTCGATGCAAAAGACTTTGTAGCTTCAAGGAGCTTCTTTGTAGGTTTTAATACAACAAAGCAAAGGAACATTTCATCAAAAACCAAACGAGTATGTACCTACCACTCAGAATTTAATCCTTTCTTAAGGCAATTACATCCTCAAGATTGTAATTAGCACGTAAGTGCCTAATAACGGAATAAGTACCCCATTCCGCGAATGCGACCTCCTTCAATATTTCCCATAAAGTATAAAATTTCCCTAGGCAGAGATTACGTCTATATGAAAGTTTGTGCACTTAACGAAAATGAACTTTATGCTGTAACAGTTAAGGTTGATTTTTGTAACCTTGTCAGATAACGTGACTCTATTTAATTCGTTTCAGGCACCCTAATATTTGGTTAGAAAATATAAGGAAACGTTCTTTCAATTTGATGACTGCAATGCAGTTTGGGCGATGCAGTTTCGGGTTAACCAACTTTGCGAAGATATTTTAATCCATTTTGGAATGTGCTGGAAATGCGGTAGCGTCTTGATTCTTCAGTCTTAGTAGGAGAATAGTTGTGATAAATATTTCAGTTGATATTAGAAGTTTAAGTCCGTTCCTAATAAAAAAAAAAACAGAGAAAGAGTCCGAATGCTTAAAAGTTGTACATACATTTATTTGGGTTTGAAAATTCTTCTGTAGATGGAAAAAAACTATGGAAACGTGATGTGGCATCGTCGCAACGCGCATGTTTGCTTTCATGACGATAAACATTTGAAAAATGAATTGACATTTATATTGATTTGTGATATTAATTAAATTAGCCCGGCAAATGTGAATAAAACTAAAATGACTAATTGTATTAAACATGAAGTGACTGCCTATTTTAAGCACTTGTTTCACGCAAACAGCGAGTAGCGAGTAAAGCTTAGAACTTGAAACGAGTTGGTGAGCAGCGAGTAGCGAGTTTCAGATAAAACAAGATTTTTTCAAATCGGTTCATAATTGTCGGAGTTATGAGGTAACAAACATAAAAAAAAACATACACCCGAATTGATAACCTCCTCCTTTTTGGGGAGTCGGTTAAAAATTGACGCTGGTTGGTAAGTTCTGACCGCCCAGCGAGCATCGACGAGCAAGTATCGCTGAGCGAGTACAATCTTTGATAGCTCTTGTCGCTGCGATCAAATTGACGTGAGAGCCGCTCGCCGGCAGTGTAAACAGCAAGCTATCGACTATAAATGTATGTGTCTCTTTTACTCACACGAGATCTATATCTTTTATCCCTTTCCTCAGCGAGCAAATTATAGTCGAAAGCTAATCGTTTCCTCGCCTGCGGTGAGACAAGTGCCTCACTTCCAGAACCAAGTGGTCTCTGTTTCTGACTAAGCGTAACGACTGTCAAAGATCTAATTAATGACAGCCCGGACCAACATCTTAACGTGCTTTCCGAGACACGGAGGTACACAAACAAGCGCTGCATGCGTTGCTTAACTTTGTAGATCGACTCGCGTGGCTGTTTTTATTTAGCCTCGATCTCTTTTTTGTTTAGTTTCCAATCTGATTGATTAAAGTACAGCTGATTTGTGACATCTACGTCCCCCATCCGTCCCGTCGTGTAGTGTCTACCCCATTTCATGTCCAGGCTATCTTTTTCCATTCCTGGTTGCCTGAAAGAGATCGCGGACTGCGCTATTTGTAATTTTTTTTAGTTTAAGGTTTTCTTTATGTTTTTATAAATTTTGGTGTACAATAAAGCATATATAAATATATAAGTAATAAATATTCATCATCGTATCAGCTGAAAGCCGTCCGTGTCGCCACACCAACCGGTTCTAATCTGTGCGTCTCACATCCTTACCAGGCCGCGATCGCTGCTTCAGAACTTTTTAACCGACTTCCCAAAAAGGAGGAGGTTATCAATTCGGTTGTATGTTTTTTTATGTTTGTTACCTCATAACTCCGACAATTATGAACCGATTTGAAAAAATCTTGTTTTATCTGAAAGGATATACTTGCAGATTGGTCCCATTTAAATCATATCAAAATCGGTTACGAACTTTGGATTTTAAATCGAAATACCTGGAATTTGACTATTTAGATGATTCTTTGATAATCGAAATTGCGTATTTTGCTTTTCTGCGATTTTGCAGTGGTGTTTTTAGGTGTGGGGCACCACTAAAAAGTGAAAAATAAAAAAAAAACTTTTTACAAAAAATACAACCGACTTCAAAAAAAAGTCGGTGTTTTTGTTACTTTCTTCGTATTTTGACACCGACTTCCGAAATTAAAGTTATTTTTTACTTTGTAGTGTTTTTTTTTGGAAGTCGGTTGTCGGGCTTTGGTTCTCTGGCGGATATCATCATTTCTGATTCGATCACGCAAGGCGATGAGTATAAATGGAACTTATTAACCAACTTAGGTAAGACCGCTAGATACTTTCCGGCATAATTTATCTAGATGTGGTCTCGAAGGCGCCCGAAATTGATTCATAATTAATTTTTTTATTTGGAGAATACAAGCCTTTCGTCACACTTTTATTTTGTTAGTCTGCCAACAAGTAGCGTTGACACGCCCATTTTTTTTTATATATTAGGTTTGGATGGAACTGACTCCTGATTTTAATACCATGTGTTCTGAGGTTAGAACAGATGGTATTAAAATCAGCAGTCAGTTCAATTTAATACCTATTTCCATTCTCTAGAGAATAAGTAAGTGGTGTACGCTTTGTATCATTTACCCGTTCGTTTATCTTTGAGGGGCAAATTTCCCTAAGGTGTTCAACTGGCATAGAATGGCATACAATTTGTGTAAAACCTGATAATCTTCTCCGAGGTGGAGTTGGTTGTTACGTTTTAACTTAAGGCGAAATGGATTTTTTGTTGCATCATTTGGTTTATCTCTTAATTAAAAGTAGTAAGTTTTTAAAGAGGTAGCAGAAGCATCTTTGCCAAATGAATCAACGCTGGTATATCATTGAGAATTCTTAAATGTCGGTGTGTGGAACTGCAGCCTGAGGGGCTCGCAGCTAAATAATGACAGTCGCACGGCTCGATCTTCATGGTTAAGCAACGATTGCCAAGGTTGGTCTGTGGATGGATGACCGGCATAACATACAGAGTTTCCTCTGCGCCTCGGACAACACGTTAAGCCGTTGGTCCCGGCTGTCATTTGTAGATCTTTGGCAATCGTTACGGATTGTCAGAAGCCAGTAAATCTGACTCCAGTATTGCCAAGAAGTACCGTGCTATCCAGTCAATGGGTTGTGGAGGTCTGGTAGGCAGCCGCTCAACGTAAATTACTGGTATTCCGCTGAATCCGGTTTCACTGGAAGCCGACCCCAATATAGATGGGGAAAGGCTAGGCAGATGGTAGTATTCACTGTAGCATGTAGGCACTGTAGAGCATTCAAACAATCTGTTAGGTGTTAGGTGGTACAGGAGGCCACATAATTATACTATTTTTTTTTGGTAGGATGAACGGTTTTTTGTCTTATTTTTCCTTCTACTAAACTCTAACAGTGAATCGAAGTGCAATTAATATCGAACTATCAACGAGTACTACCTCCTATCTACCAGCTATAATTTGCTAGTCCAGCTTGAGTAGTTAGTCTACAGCCCTAACACAGGTGGTAAGCTTCACCGGAGCGCAGAGGATTAACAGACGAGCCGGAATTAATCGAACAAGATGTGCGGATTCACTAATGAAAACCTATTAAGGATTATTTTAAGCGTTTCTGGTAATCACAGGGCTTACTGTCGTGTGTGCCGAGTTGTTTTGCTCATTTATAAAACTACAGGAGCACCGAATAAAACAGAAAGAAGATGAAAACGAGGTGGTTTACTGGTTGCATATATATATGACAGAGAAAGTACCTCCAGAATGTTTTTAAAAAGCGTGACGTCAGCATTGCTGACGTCACAATTGTTGTCTTTATATTACTCATTCTGGGTCTTCGAAGGAAAACTTCACAAGTACTTGAAGCGACGACTGAGCGTCATCATCGTTTGGGTTCGGTGGTATCAGGATCATCGTAGAATAAAACATTCATTACATTACTAAGCTCTCTTTATTAACTGTGCGCCGATATATAGAATATTTGACTGTTTACGAAATTGAACAAACACAGAGACAAACAAGTGATGAAGTTCTATTTTAAAGATAAAAATAATGTAAGTACTTTTTTTGCAATAGATAGGTATTTACTTATTTATGTAGGGTAAAACCAGGATATTTGCCCTTTTTTTTTCGGGATGGGAAATCATCAAATAACTTAGAATATTTGCCCTAGGGTATAGTTGCTTCGATTTCAATAACTCTAGTTTCGTGAATGAATCACATGTTATTTTTATCATTATCAATCGAGAGACTCTACAACTACCAGTAAGTTGACCACGTTGCATGTGTTTGTGCTATTGCAGGGGAAGGTAAGGGCAAAGTTTTTGCGGAATGAAAGTGCTTTTTCTCGACGGGGCTTCAATCCTAAATGTAATTTATATGAATAAAGCAACTATGTTATATACGGTATAGTCGGCACAAGATTTAGAGGTCCGCAAAAATCGCCGATACTCTGGAATTATCAAAGATAACGTTGTTTGACCAAAGTACTTACCCATTTTATAAATAAAGTATTTTGCTTTTTGTACTGAGAGACATAAAGTAATTTAAAAAAGTGTGGCAACTATCCGGCTTTTACCCTATTTGTTAAGAGTATTGCCACATCACATACATCTAACATAAAAAATAATATAAATATTATTTCATAAGGTCACACAATTATTAAAAAAAAAACAATACAATGAAAATTTGCACAAAACAATGAAAAGTAACTGATTACTGAAGCAGAAAATGTATGAAACAAACGTGCAAAACTTTCCAGCAACATAATTATTTGTCACTAGCTGACCCACGCAACTTCGTCTGCGTCACATTTTCCACTAATGCTCGGCTCCTTTTAGTCTTAGCGTGATGATATGTGCCTATATCCTTCCTCGATACATGAGCTATCAGAATTTTTCAAATCGGACCAGTAGTTCCTGAGATTACCCCCTACATACAAACTTACAAACAAATGTTACCACTTTATAATATTAGTATAGACTAGCTGTCCCCTGCGGCTTCGCTCCCGTCAACAGCAAATTTCTTATTTTTTTTTTATAAGTACATTCCCCTGACAGTTATAAATACGACAAAAAAAGAATAAGCGAAATCGGCCCAGCTGTTCACGCGTGATGTGATGAGCAAGGGAAATATGGATTCATTTTTAAGGTTCCGTAGCCAAATGGCAAAAAACAAAACCCTTATAGATTCGTCATGTCTGCCTGTCTGTCCGTCCGTATGTCACAGCCACTTTTTTTCGAAACTGTAAGAACTATGCTGTTGAAATTTGGTAAGTAGATGTACTCTGTGAACCGCAATAAGATTTTCACACAAAAATAGAAAAAAAAAAACAATACATTTTGGGGGTCCCCATACTTAGAACTGACACTCAAATTTTTTTTTCATCAAACCCTTACGTGTGGGGTGTAAACAGGGTTAGATCTTCAAAAATGGTATTGAGGTTTCTAATAAATAAAAATTCTAAACTGAATAGTTTGCGCGAGAGACAATTCCAAAGTGGTAAAATGAGTGCCCCCCTCCCCCTGTAACTTCTAAAATAAGAGAATAATAAAACTAAATAAAATATAATGTACCTTACCATGTAAACTTCCACCGAAAATTGGTTTGAACGAGATCTGGTTAGTAGTTTTTTTTAATACATCATAAATTGTAAACCGCAACTTTTATTATAAAATATACCTACAGGTTTGTAAGGAACTCTCGGTGCACGAGTCCGACTCGCACTTGGCCGGTTTTACATATAAATTTTTAATAGATAAAATTTTTAATAGATGAAATTGGCGTACTCCTAGTCTATTATTTTCCGGGAGTTGTCCCGGAGAATGACACAATAGGGGCCATTTTATCATGCAATTAGTGTATAAAATATGTGTTGATATAATATATATGTCACCGGAAAATAACAAAATTCCGTAAGATTGTAATAAATCTTGATTAAATAGTAAGTCCTCGATAAATTATGAAAAAATCGTTTTGTATACAATTAATCCCATCCAAATTCAAAAGTTCCTAGTCTATCAGTATCTTATTAAGAAGAAAAAAAAAAGTTTACAATTTAACGCGATATTTTACAATCTTACTCCGTTTGCCACTTTCCGGTGACATTTACACTAATTGCATGATAACTAATATACAACAAAAAATATTGTACCTGAACCACTAACACCAGACAATGATCACATCAAAACTGAACATTCAAACAAACTCAACACCAGTAAACTCAGTACTAACATTTAACCGAGCGAAGCGGATTACTTAACCGGTAGGTAAACCGTCTGTTACCCGTTTCACAGTCTTAACCCGATACTAGGAGCTTACAGAACTTCATTCCACTAATGTACTTTGTTCCAGTACAACTATAACTGTACTTATAGAGACATTAAGTTAATTGAGGTCTCCAAAGGAATAAGTTTGTGAAACGGTTTCAGTTTTTGGTGTAAAGGTGAGGTTAAACTACAGTTAAGTTTGCTGCTCTCATCTTTGGTCCACATCATCGGGCCACAAGACGTACGGCGATGCGCCACCAGTAGATATACCGCGTGTATCTGACATCGACGCACAAACGATTTCCATGGGTCCAGGGCATGATTCTGGACACCCCAGTGTTGGAATTTTTTGTCGGTTCTTTTCTCATTTTTTCATTTTTTTCAAGAGTACCACAAATACCAGCTCAGCTGAGCTGATACCTATTACTGGTCAAATAAGCCACAAAGTCAGGGGAACTACAATCATTTTTTAATGTATCCAGGAATAGAAACCAATTTTACTTAAATTTATTTCACAATTTATTTCTTTATAAAATTGTATGTTTTCTAGGTACGGATCAGTTGATCAGAATCTGTAAAAAGATTTTGATGTGTGTAATCAAAATAAATATTAGTTTTCTAAATATATCTCGTTCCAGATTTCTCCCAAATCGATTTTTGTTTCTTTTAGCGCTTTCTCTGTGACTCTTGTATTTGAGTTTTGCTTGAACTTCTATTATTCCTAAAAAGTCAGAGTTCAAATCCAAATAAAAGATGAATAGAAAACAAATTTATTTTTGTCTCACAGACGAGCTTTTAACCAATGCGTGACCACAGGGCTGGCTCGATCTTTGCTTTGCTCAAAGAATTAGCATTGCCATTGAACGTGGCAATGCTGCCAGTCTTATGGGCACGTTTCCGGATGACAGCGATGCGGAGGAATTCTTCGACGCCTAAGCGTATCTTGTTTTTTTATATTAATAATATATTTAGTTAGGTTTAGTACCTAGTTTTTCTTTTTTTAATAATACATTGGTTAGACGTTCGATAAATATTCGAAAAGCATAAAAAAAAAAAAACAAAAAATGAGGGTATTATCATCATCATATTATAATATCCTAAGAAAAGTTAATTACGGGATTGCTACCACGCAAGTTTTTATTTTCGAGTTTCCGATATTTCAGCACTGTTGCAACTGTTACTCCGTGATCGTGAGGGTGTCATTAATTTATAATATGTTAGCAATGCTTAACAATACGTGTAAGCATAAAAATAAGCTTTACTCATCATAATTATATTAAAGTATAATAATATTTATGTATTGTATGTTATTTTTAAAGTTGATAGTTTATTTTTAACTTTTACACACGTGTCTACATCTTTTTTATCTGGCTCTCCTTTCGCAGGTATGCTGGAAGAGATTTCATTAGAAATAAGCATCACCTTTGCACCTATTTTTCTGTTTCCTTTTTTTATCTATTTAGTGTGTGTGTACATAAACTGTTAAATAAATAAATAAGTAAAATAATTATGGTAAGCTTTTTTTAAGGATGGGAAATCATTAAATGACTCCTCCAGCACAGGGTGGAGCAGAAAGGGAGTGTCAGACTCTTACTGGCTAAAACCCATCCGTGTTCCTCCTAGTGTTCGTTGCGTTCCGGGGCCCCCGGAACTGTGGGCCCGGGGTTTTAGTCGGTAGGAGTCCGACAAAATACTCCGTATCCCCAGACGGAGTGTATCCATGAAGATATCCCCACAAAAAAGGGCCGCGGTGACACTTTCGAACAACTTCTGCAACTACCAAATGGTAAGTTTAACTGATTAAAATTCGTATTCAGTAGCATAAAATGTTCTAAAATAGACGGACAAGAGCTAATACAAAGTACAAAACCGAGTAGTATAACGTTATTCGAATAGTTTACACATTCTATTAGCGTTGGCAGCGGGGCGACAATCCGGTTATAAAGTTAAATGTACAAGTACGAGTCTTCGGGTATTTCCGCACCAAGCGGTATTTTCAGCACGTTAACTGGTTTTTTTTTTGTTGGACTTGTATTAGATGTTTTAAGCGATGTGAACTCAATCTGGAGCTTTGTGTTTTTTTAAATGAACCATTTACAGGTTATAATAGTCGAAGAGTCGGTCAGTTAGTTGGAAAGTTGAAGCTTTTTGTATATTTTATGGGGGAAAAAACTGTCTTATGGCCCCGAGCATGTGTGAAACCAGATTTATCTGAATACCAGAATTTTACGTGAAACGGCTGTCAACGAGACCTCCACAACCTATTAACTAGGTGACATGGTACTTCATGGCAAGACTGGAATCACATTTTCTGGCTTCAGACTATTCGTAACGAATTCCAAAGATCTACAAATGACAGCCGGGACCAACGGCTTAACGTGCTTTCCAAAGGACGGCACCGCTGATGTATAAAATGTATTCGTACTTAAATTTTATAATGTGAACCTTCCTACGGCTGTAAACTGTTTCATAAAATACAAGCTCAAGCTTATTTTGGGAATTAAGGGAATAAGAATAAGGATAGTTTATTGTTCAAGACATTACATTCAAATGTGTTGATTCCTGGATCTCACACTAGGATTCCCTGTGTCGTGGGATCCAGGCTCCTTCGTTCCGTTTACATTTAGCAGTTATACATGTAATAAATCTAAGTATATGTCACAAAAAAAACATCTTAATTTTTACTAGTCTACTAGGTAATTAGTAGCAGTACCTTTTTTGCAGTACACTAACATGATGCATATGTTATATTAAGATAAGATGAATGTATTGCCCGTGACTTCGTACGCGCATATCCCATTTTTCCCGTTCCTGTAGGAATTTCGAGAAAAAATTATACATTTAAACCTATCTATCTATCACTGAAATCTATAGGTATATTACTGAAAACTGCACTAAAATCCGTTGAGGAGTTCAAAAGATCTAAGCAAACAGACAGCGGAAGCGATTTAATTTTTTAGTATGTAAAGATGATTAAAAAATTACATATCTTCAACATTTATTTTAAACTAGCTGACCCCTGCAACGTCGTCTGCGTATCAGTTTTCATTACTGCTCCGCTCCTATTGGTCTTAGCGTGATGATACATAGCCTATAGCCTTCCTCGATAAATGGGCTATCTAACACTGAAATAATTTTTCAAATCGGACCAGTAGTTCCTGAGATTAGCGCGTTCAACCAAACAAACAAACAAACAAACAAACTCTTCTGCTTTATAATATTAGTATAGATAAGTATAGATTATTGTTTTCCCGCGACTTGCCAAGAGTGGCATCTATTATAAACTTACAAAAAAAAACATTCATAGTATTAGTTGAAAACTTAAATTCAATTGACAAAACAGGTAACTCGTAACAAAAAGCCAGTTACAAATGGCGCGGCAAAATAAACAGATACGTCAAAATGGAGAACAAAAACCATGTTTCTCTTTATTTTATTTATTCCCAAATCAGTCTGTCATGATCGAATAAAACATGTGCGGGACGATCATATTACTGTTTTGTTTCCTGTGTCGGAAATAAAATGAAAATAGACAGATAAAAGCCTGCCGAGTGTGGTTTGAATCTGCCAATTAAGTTGCCAGTGTTAACCAACTGCGAAAGAAGCAGGGTTATGTTTTTCGAGTGTATGTATGTATATAGGTATGTATATTTCTTTGGCACGCCCTAGTGCTTAAACGACTTGTCGTATTTTTATGTGAGTGGTCTCAATAGATTCGTCTTAGTCGTAAGAGTGACACTGGGTACATCTGGGACATCACAATAAAAAAAAAAACAAAATGGCGGATTTTTGGCCCCAGATTATGTGTTCAAACAAATTTTCCTCAAAACCATTCCAAAGACGATTCCAAAAATGTAACTCACTAAGATGTAGGATATAAAAAAAAAATTGACTAAAAACGACTATTTAGTTCCAAACAAACAAGTCGCTTGTCAAGAAGTCTGCGACAGCGACTTGTTTGGAACTTTTTAGTCATTTGTAGCGGTCGGGTTTTTTGGAAAAAAATTTTTTTGTGTGATTTACATAGATTATGCCATTATTTGATACCTCATTTGCATTTTACTAACTAAATAAGGGTCGATTTCCAGTCAAACCGGATTCAGCTGTGTTGAGGTCATAGACCCCAACACAACTGCACGTCGGCGGCAATGAAGGAGGGGTGCGGGGACAGCGGCTCGCCTTACGGCCAGCAGCCAAAGCCGGCCCCGCGACAAACCAGTCAGCTGTTGCGTATCTCCGAGCACGGCTGCGCTCGCGCATTTTAGATTTCCTTATTTTAATGTTCAACGTAAACCAACCGTACCGTTTTGTAATTAGTTTATTTGTTCAATACACCTTGTTATACAGTCCACTCTTACTTCATTTCCCTTACCACGAGCTATCGTCGCCATCATTGGTCCTTCGACCGTTAAAGTTGGAACCAAACGAACAAAACAACGGAATTTTCAAATTCGAAAATTCAACGGTTCGTCGGTTGGAGAACAAAGGACTTCATCTTCGGGTTCAAGCTTCTCAACAGGTCTTCACTTTTCGCGTGTCATCGTCTGCATTGGGTCATCGTGAACGTCGATACGGCAACAGCCGTCTTCATCGGGTTCAAACCAACGGGCGGCGCAAGAAAAGTTCGTCGAGACTTCGGGACAAGAAGCTTTTTTTTCGTCATCATCCATCGAGCAACGAGAGGTCTTCTCATCGGAGCCACAGTCATCAACTCATCATCAGAGGTTGACAGCATAAAACCGTGAGAACGTTCCAATTCCTTTGTTCCATCACTTTGTTTTTTTTTTAACATATTTTAATAGTTTCATTTCAATCTACAATTCATTCAACCCAGTTCATAATCTTCAGCCTATCAACTTGTTTAAACAGTTTCCATTATTTTACGCCATACCGAACTTTAATAAGCCAGCTACAAAAGTGATCATAATACTTATCTCACTTTTTGTAGGTACCTACATACCAGTCGCAGTTTCGTTGCTAACGACTTTTTTATTATAGATCATATTTATTTCAATCTAACAACATACTTAACACTATTCCAGGGAATTAAGTCGAATTTACTGTAGATTGTGAAAAAAAAAAAGCTATCGCTTGCTTAGTCGCTTAGCATTACTCAGCAGATTCGATTAAAAACGCCTAGCGCTTTGCAATAGCAATCTCATATCTCGCTAGTTATAGCTCATTGCCCACTTTACAACCTATTGCTACACGTCCAGTCAATTTCGCTTAACATTAAATAGTACCTTCATTATTTTAATTTTTCCTTTGTCTTCTCTTGTTTGCTGCAACTTCTAAATTTTCTTAGTCATGGCTGATCTCAAAAGCTTTATTAAGAAGCGAGCTTCAATTAAGGCCAAGCTTACACAATTCACTTCGTATTTAAATATTTCAAAGTCTTGCGAAAAGTTAAGTGAGGTTCAAGTCATCGAAATCGAGTATCGGCTTAATATTTTTGAGAGCTTATACGAGAAATATGATGCATTACAGGATGAATTGGAGGCGTTGGTGGATGACCCCAGCGAGCAATATGCGGAACGCGAAGAATTTGAGAAGTTATACTACGCTACGGTGGCTTCTGCACGTCAGCTGATCAGCGGCGCAAGAAGGCTTCTTGAGGGGAACTCCGCAACCGAGGTGGATTCTGGTATTACTAGTACACACAAACACAGTTCAATTCGCTTACCCAAAATTGACTTACCCAGGTTTTCAGGTAGCTATCATGATTGGCTGGAATTTAGAGATACCTTTGTTTCTATAGTACACAACAACAATACCTTAGATAACATCAACAAACTACACTACTTGCGTGCTTCCTTAAAGGGGAGTGCTTCTCTGGTTATTGATAACCTTGACTTCAAATCGGAAAACTACGACAATGCCTGGAAATTACTCTGTGAGAGGTATGACAACAAAAGATTGCTTGTCAACAATCATGTGCAGGCACTTTTCAACGTTCAGCCTATTGATAAAGAGTCAAGTAAGTCACTTCGTTACATAATTGACACTACAAATAAAAATCTTAGAGCATTGTCAACTCTTGGTCAACCAGTTCAAAACGCCTTCGTTGACGTACTTGTCATCTACATAATGACCAGTAAACTCGACCACGTAACGAATCGACAGTGGGAAGAGCACAGAAACACATTTTCCGAACCTCCAACATTATCTGCTTTCACTAATTTCATTAGTAGCAGAGCTGATCTACTGGAGACACTTGAGGAATCTAAGCCTATGGCGACAGCTAAAAGCGAACCCACCACACCTGCGATCAAGCATAAGACCAGTGCTGTGCCTGAGAAACCATTAAAGCCTGTGTCATGTCCCATGTGTCGTCGGGATCATTTTCTTTTTGCATGCGAGCAGTTTAAAAATCTCTCAGTACAGGCCCGTATTAAAAAGGCTCAGAGTTCAAATATATGTATGAATTGTCTTCGTCCAGGTCATGATATTTCCAAATGCAAGCTAGGTAACTGTAAATATTGTAGTAAAAAACACAATACTATGTTACACATCGATAGTGACAATGTTCTTCCTAATGCACACAACACTGCATTATCAGCTAGTCAATCGACTACATCTCGAGTAATTTTACTTTCCACAGCGCTCGTGAGAGTCACCGACGCAGACGGTAATCACCATACAGCACGGGTCTTGCTGGACAGTGGAAGTACAACAAACTTTATTTCGGAGGATTTTGTTCGTAAACTACATATTCCTACCTACATTACCAAATCCAAGGTAACAGGTATTAATTTTCAAACATCTAGTTGTACTCAGGGATGCTCAGTGTCATTAAAATCAATTGATGACAATGAGTATGAACTGAACATCGACTGCCTCGTATTGCCGAAAGTATCAGCATCAGTTCCTCATACTTATGTTGATACTAGCAACATACGTATACCTACGAACGTCCGTCTTGCCGACCCCACTTATTACGTTCCGTCTTCGATCGACGTCCTTGTCGGAGCGGAAGTCTTTTGGGGTATCATAGGCACGGGTCGTATCGCATTAGGTACTCATAAGCCCACGTTACTTGAGTCAAAATTAGGTTGGCTCATTTCGGGTGCATATCATCAGTCTGACTCTTCTTCACATGTTTGTATGCATACTAATAACTTACAAGTAGATTTAGATCGGTTTTGGGAGTTAGATTCTGTATCTTCCGTATATAAACATTCTTGTGAAGAGAGATCCTGTGAACAACTTTTTAAAGACACCACATATCGCACTGCTGATGGGCGATTTGTGGTAAGCATTCCTCTTAAAGAGTCACTGAACTTATTGGGTGACTCATACATGATGGCTAAGCAGCGATTTCTATCTCTTGAACGTCGTTTGGGTAGAGATCCCCGCCTTAAAAGCCTTTACGTTGACTTCATTAATGAGTACATAGAGTTGGGACACATGTCTGAGTCTACTAGGCGCCCACTCGACTCAACATGTTCGAATTATTTACCACATCATGGTGTTCTGAAGGAGTCGAGAACTACTACCAAATTAAGGGTAGTTTTTGACGCCTCCGCTAGAACCACATCAGGTAAGTCTTTCAACGAAATACAGATGGTCGGTCCCCCCATTCAAGATGATTTGTTGTCAATATTGCTTCGATTCCGTCAGCATAAAATTGTTGTAAGCGCGGACATTGAAAAAATGTACCGACAAACTCTTGTTCATGACAGTAATCGTCCCTTACAAAAAATCCTTTGGAGGGCAGAACCAACTCATCCGTTGAAAGAGTACACGCTTAATACTGTTACGTATGGCACAGCATCGGCACCCTTTTTAGCTACTAGGTGTTTACTTCAACTGGCAGAAGGATGCTCAGATTCTTCAACTAAGTTTTCGATAGCACGTGATTTTTACGTGGACGACTACTTGTCTGGTGGATCATCTGTTTCAGAAACTTTAGAAAAAAGCCGCCGTGTTGACGATGTTCTTCGGTCTGCAAAATACAACCTTCGAAAGTGGCGGTCCAACTCCAGTGAGGTGCTGCAGGCGCTTAGTGGTGTACATGACGGTTCTGATGTTGTAGACCTGAGTGACAACGAGCAGTCGAAGACTCTGGGGCTTCTATGGAAAAGCTTAAGTGACACGTTTTCCTTTTCTATTAACTTAAATACCTCTGAAAAGGCTACTAAACGTTATATCTTATCAACCATAGCACAGATCTTTGATCCCGTTGGCCTGGTCGTTCCATGCATAGTGGAAGCCAAAATTATCATGCAGCACTTGTGGCTAGCCAAATGTTCATGGGATGAGCTTGTTCCCACGCATATTCAGAATGCTTGGAATGACTTTGAAAAAAACCTACATCTTTTAAACGAGTTCAAGATACCTCGGTGGGTGTTGTGTGAATTTGCGTCCCGTCTACATCTGCACATATTCACTGATTCATCCGAAAAAGCTTATGCGGCGTGTGTCTATGTTCGCAGTGTTTCAAGAGATGGCGAGGTTACAGTACATCTCCTTACCGCTAAAAGCAAGGTAGCTCCAATCAAATCCACAACCATACCGCGGCTTGAGCTGTGTGGTGCATTGTTGGGTTCACGGTTGTACTCAAAGGTTCGTCAGTCACTTACTTTGCATTTTGATGAAGTCCATTTTTGGTGTGATTCAACCATCGTCTTGGGATGGTTATCTACTTCACCAAATCAACTAAAGACATTCGTTCGTCATCGGGTGTCAGAAATTCAGGAAACAGTAGGAGGAGAGGTTTGGCACTATGTTCCGTCAGCTGAAAACCCCGCAGACCTCGCTTCGCGTGGACTTAGTACTGACAGGCTGTTGTCGTCTTCATTGTGGTGGTCAGGACCACAATTTCTTAGCAAAGGTACATCTTCATGGCCTCAGTTCCCTGAATCACATCGTAATCGTTCTGGGTTACCGGAAACAGTAGCTTCGTGTCATATTTCTAATCACAGTATTGAAAATCCTATTGCTGCGTTATTTTCAAAATTTTCAGATTTTAACAAATTACAGCGTGTGGCGGCATATGTGACGCGATTCATACACAAATGCAAAAACCAATCAATCGTCTCTGGTTCATTAACCTCTACTGAACTTAACAATTCTTTAAACTTATTATTAAGACTTAGTCAAATGGAATCCTTCTCAGAAGAGTACCAATTACTTAAATCAGGTAAACAGTTACCAGCAAAGAACAAACTACTGTCTTTGTCTCCTTTTTTTGATACTCATTCTAACCTTATTCGTGTTGGAGGAAGATTAAATAACTCATTTTATGACTATAACGTTAAGCATCCAATTCTGTTATCAAGTTATCATACAATTTGCATTCTTTTGTTCAACATGTTTCACTTACGTCTCTTACATGCTGGGCCACAGCTTTTATTAGCCACTGTTCGTCATCACTACTATCCCATTGGAGGTAGGAACCTGGCAAAAAAGATCACACATCAGTGTGTAAAATGTTGCAGGATCAAAGCCAACACCATTCAACCTGTCATGGGTAACCTTCCAGAGCAGCGTCTACATTTAGAATTTCCATTTTTAGACACAGGGGTAGACTACGCCGGTCCCATCATGATAGCTGACCGAAAAGGTAGAGGGTGCAGGCTCATCAAATGCTTCATATGTGTCTTTGTGTGTCTAGCGACGCGAGCCGTCCACCTCGAGCTGGTATCAGATCTTACAAAGGAAGCTTTCTTAGCTGCACTAAATCGTTTTATTGCTCGAAGGGGAAAACCCCGCAACATCTTTTCCGACAACGGCACAACTTTTGTCGGTGCTTTCAATGAGTTGGCCAGACTGCTTTCGCAAGACCTAAACCTAAACAGCATAATTGATCCTAGTATACATTTTTCATTCATACCTGCATATACGCCACACTTCGGAGGCTTATGGGAGTCTGCAGTTAAATCCACTAAACATCATCTTAGGCGCATTTTGGGTTTAACAAACCTGACCTTCGAGGAAATGGCTACCTGCTTAATTCAAGTTGAGGCTACCTTGAATTCAAGGCCCTTAACTCCACTGTCCAACGATCCTTCCGACCTGGTTCCTTTAACTCCAGCACACTTCCTTATTGGTCGTTCTCTAATCATGCTGCCTCATCCACAGATCCAGAACACCAGTGTCAACAGCTTGAAACGATTTCGCCGCATCGAATGTTTGAAGCAGCATTTCTGGGCTCGATTCTCGCACGATTACGTTTTGTGGCTGCAAGAGAAAACCAAATGGTGCCGGTCGTCTGGCGAGCTTAAAGTGGGAACATTGGTCGTTATAAAGGAGAAAAACTTACCCCCTCTTATGTGGCTTCTAGGACGCATCACCCATGTTCTCCCAGGCAAAGACGGCATCGCGAGGGTCGCCGACATCCGCACAAGAAAGGGTGTCATCCGGCGCGCCTTCAACACCATCTGCCCGCTACCAGTAACGACTGTTGAAGAACCTTCAACGGGGGGAGCATGTTGAGGTCATAGACCCCAACACAACTGCACGTCGGCGGCAATGAAGGAGGGGTGCGGGGACAGCGGCTCGCCTTACGGCCAGCAGCCAAAGCCGGCCCCGCGACAAACCAGTCAGCTGTTGCGTATCTCCGAGCACGGCTGCGCTCGCGCATTTTAGATTTCCTTATTTTAATGTTCAACGTAAACCAACCGTACCGTTTTGTAATTAGTTTATTTGTTCAATACACCTTGTTATACAGTCCACTCTTACTTCATTTCCCTTACCACGAGCTATCGTCGCCATCAAGCTGAGTTTCAATATTTTCCGTGGAACGGCTGCCTACCAGACCTCTACAACCCATTAACTGGGTTACATGCGGTACTCCTTGGCAAGACTGGTGTCACGTTCGAGCATCTGACTATCCGAAACGACTACCAAGAATCTATAAATGACAGCTGGGACCAACGGCTTAACGTGATTTCCCATTTGAGATGGTCATCCATTCACTGGTCAACCTCGGCCAACGTAAAATCGACTGGTGCGGCTGTTATTATTCAGCCACAAGCTTCTCCATTAATTGACACTTGATGCCTGAAAAAAAAAAAACTAAGTACTCAAGAGCTAAGTCCCTTCAGAATACAAGTAGAAAAACGCATTTTCGGCAATTTGCCATGAAATAACCTTAACCCTAGATTCTTACCATACAAAACCAACCTTCATTGCGAACATTTTTCACAAGGCAAAACCGCAACTTTCCCAGAAAAAAAAACCGCGTCATCGCTATAGAAGTTTGAATACGGCATCATTAATCAAGACACATTAATGACGTTCGCGACGTAGTGCTTACTCAATTAATCATTATAAGGGAACACCGGGTCAATGGTCTTGATGATTGCGGTAATCGATTTTGGAAGGGTTTCATTTGGGATTACTTGGTTCCTGGCTAACTAGCTCTGGAGCATTTTCGGATCTAATTTCGTTTCCCTCAAGGAACTGTGTCTTTTTCGGGTTATAGAGAGAATGCGGTATGGAGTGTAAAGTCCCGCAAAAATCCATTAAAAAGAGATAATCCCCGAACGGCGGCGGCGGTTGTTGTGTAAAGTGGGCAACTTCCCGATTGTTGATATTCGGACTGTTTTATAATCGTATGTTCAAATCACACAGAAATCAATGAGAATTTTGTTAGTCGTTCGCTGCTGATGGAATAGATGGCGTCACGGTTCTTTTTTTATTTTTTTATTCAAAACGGGGAAACTCTTGGCCCAAATCTCACCTGATGGAAAGTGATGAGTAGGCCGAAGATGGAAGCGAGTTTCACCCGGAATCCTCTTACACAGAGGAACTGGCTATCATACCTCTATCTGCCGGAATACAACAATGCTGTTAACATTGTCGTTATGGTGACAGACTTAGATATGATGGTGGTAGCTTGCCAAGCGGACTTAGAACAAGTCCTACCACCAACCAAACCGAGCAAAAAATTTGCGCCCGCTGGGAATCGGACCCGGGACCTCTAGGTCTGAAGCAGGTGGTATAATAACCACTAGACCACGGAGGCGGTTAGTGTCACCTGTATAGCACCACCCGGGGACCACGTGTAGGGATTCTCTGAAGGGTATTCTCCTACGGACGCGGGTGACTCGGCCCCCAAAACGTTTACGGTTATGGTTCTTGAGATACAGCCCGCTAATGTCGCAGAAGGCCGGACGGCCTGGCGGACAGATAGACAGTGGAGGCTTAGTACATACCCAAAGGGTTCCGTTGGTTACCCTCAACTCGTAACCCAAAAAACAAACTTACAAGAGTTATCTTACTGCTATCGCTCGGCATAGTGGTAGGACTTATATGCGAGACAGAGCCACAGCGCTGTTATTTGCGACAGTACAGCAAAAAATCACAATACTAAACCGAAAATAAAGACGTTTCTTCAATTCAGTTGGTCGTAAACATTTCAATCTGTTTTTCATGGAAATCAAAACAAATTAGAAAAAGATAAATGTTTAGATAGTAATATAAACTGGGAGTGCTTTAACCTTAAGGGCTATTAGTCAGAGCCACAGAGTAAGGAACTGCCGCATCAACTGCAACTTGAGAAACCATTACTTATCTTGCATCAGAAGATTAAAATTAATACGTTGTAGGTACCATCACTACACAATTATTATAAAACAAAGATTTCCGCCGCGTCTGTCTGTCTGTTCGCGATAAACTCATAAACTACTGCACCGATTTTCATACTATTTTCAACGAACGATAGAATGGTTCTCGAAGCAGGTTTTAATATTAACTTTGTCAAGCGGGCAAAGCCACGGGTATCAATTATCTATAAAAGTGGGCAAAAAAATCACGTTTGTTGTATGGGAGCCACCTTAAATATTCATTTTATTCTATGATTCCCAGCGGCGGCAAATTTTTAGCTCGGTTTGGTTGGTGGTAGGACTAGTTCTAAGTCCGCCTGGCAAACTACCACCATCATGTCTAAGTCTGTCGCCATAACAACTATGTTAAACAGCATTGTTGTATTCCGGCAGTTTGAGGTATGATAGCCAGTTCCTCTGTAAGAGGATTCCGGGTGAAACTCGCTTCCATCGTCGGCCTAATCATCACTCTCCATCAGGTGAGATTAGGGACAAGAGTTCCCCGTTTTGTATAAAAAAATTTAAAGAAAAAGGTTTTAGTACTTGTTGTCATAGCGGCAACAGAAATATACATCATCTGTGAAAATTTCAACTGCCTAACTATCACGGTTCATGAGATAAACACTTAAGGTGTTTCCATCCAGGCGCGGCGGCGCTCAGCTAGGCGCTCGAATTGTTTGGAAATTAAAATAAATCGTAACAACCATAAAAATAAAATATAAAATCAGTTGCGTCAGGTGAAACCAATTGTTCCACCGCCGCCGTAGTTAACTTCTTTCTGGAATGGACTGGGTTAATCCTAATATACAGGGAAATTGAAAAAATACCCGAAACCTCTTAGGCAGTGAAAGTACACATGATTATAAGCAACTTTTGTTTTGGTAAAACTCCGAAATCTCGAAAAAAATATCAGCTGTTTCATACAAAATGCAGTATTTAGCCAATGAAAATGTATGAAACAGCTGATATTTTTTTCGAGATTTCGGAGTTTTACCAAAACAAAAGTTGCTTATAATCATGTGTACTTTCACTGCCTAAGAGGTTTCGGGTATTTTTTCAATTTCCCTGTATAAAATTCTTCCGACGCTGAAGAGTGGCTGAGTGACTATTTGGTCGTAGAAAGGTTTTTGGCATGTAGGTTCCTTGGGAATTATAGGAGAGCAGTAAGAGAGGAAAATAAAATCATCTATTCAATACATTTTGTCTAGTTATGCGCACATAAACTGTATGGAGCAATCTGTTCTATTTTCCTGATTTCAGCTTTGGTCCCATAGTGAAAGTCTTTCATCGTTTTCAGTTCCAAAATCCCGTAAGAGGTATAATGTTAATTGTCTAGTTTCCATCATCCACAAATTGCAAAACTATATAGTCCGTCAGTTAGAGTATTGAAAAATAATGGACACGTATTTTTTGTTTTTTAAACCGTTTCTCACTGTAAATCGTAATGTCATAAAAATAAAGTATAAAATAGATTGCATCAAGCGGCCTTAATGGTTCCACCTCCGGATCTAACTGAAATCAACGAATATTAGCGGCCCATCCACTAACGTTCATTCCTACCGGAATGTACAATCCTCACGGAATGAACGCCAGTGGATTTGCAAGAGCGAGAAAGAATGACGGTATTAAAACCCCGCGACCCCTCCCGTCGCGAAGGACGCGACGCGCTCTGTGATCAAGTTAGTGCCTGTTTATTTGTCCGGCGTGATTGAGCGCTCGTTTGTAATCATTTTGTGTTCGTCTTCGTCCCGTAGGTACGAAGACGAATCTTGATAATCTAACTGACGGACCAATTAGATTTTTTCAGGACACAAGCCTATAACAGGCTGTATATTATACTATCGTCCATTGAGTACCGAGCACAATTTCCAGCTCAGTCATTGCCATAGTCAGTAAACGTTGACACTCCAGAGGGCCTAGCACGAATATTTTTGACGTATAGTAACGTTACGTAAAATTTTACTATAGCTACTAATACTCGTTTTGCACATAATATTTATTTGAATTAGATACTATATCCATATTTTTGAATGATATAAATTGTGTATGTCCCAGAAAATTCAACCAAAATACTATGGGGTTGTAGTTTTTCACATTCAAAATTCACTTACGTTAACGTTGCTATACGTCAAAATAATCGAGTCGAATATTTTTGACGTATAGTAGTTTTACTATTACTCGTTTCGCACGTAATATTTGAATCTGATACTATATTCATATTTTTAATTGATATGAATTGTGTATGTCTTATAAAATTAAACCAAAATACTATGGGGTTGTAATTTTTCACATTGAAAATTCAATACGTCAAAATTTTCATGCTGGCCCTACAGTTTGATTATGCCGTCGATAGCAGAGCTGGCCGAGTTGTCTACATGATCTGTGGTCTAAGTAGTTCGTGATCAATCAGCTGGTTCTATTTGGAGTACAAGTCGTATTTCTTTAAGCAGAATTTAGGTTAGTTTTTTTTTCTGGGCTTTAGTTTTGCTTTTAATTTCGAAATGCTTGTAAAAATGACTGTCCTTTTCGGTGTCCATTACAATTAGTAAGTACCTAAGTATCCATGAAATGTACGCCAATCTGCCAGGTTGGCGGAATTGTTCGTTAAAATTACCGGGGAACTCGAACATAAGGACATTTCAAGAAACACGTGTTGATCAGTAAGAGTCTGAGACTACCTCCCTTTTATTTAACACTAGCTGACCCACGCAACTTCGTCTGCGTCATATTTTCCATTAATGCTCGGCTCCTTTTAGTCTTAGCGTGATGATAAGTTCCTCGATACATGGGCTATCTAATACTGAAAGAATTTTTCAAATCGGACCAGTAGTTCCTGAGATTACCCCCTACATACAAACTTACAAACAAATGATACCTCTTAATAATATTAGTATAGACTAGCCTAAATGTACCGGCAGAGTTAAAACTTTTACTTATAAAAGTTGCAAAACCAATCTAGTAAATTGGAGTAAAAATTTATTTTCAAAAATTGTTTGCCGAATACTGAAACTTTTATTCATAACGGGCTCAGTCAGTATCGGACGTCAAAAATTACAATAGACTGATCCTAAAACTGATACTTCAATCAAAATTAATATTTCAAAAAGGTAAAAATGTTTGTTTATGGGTTTGGGTAGAAGATTATAATATGTTCTAATATTACACTAAATTAATTTATCTCAAAATTTGGGTACTCACTGTATTCTACTAGATTAGATAGTATGTAATATACAATATACATATATCAGGTATCCCCTTTTTAGATGTTACTTCTGCCATATCGTCGCTTTTCTAACAGTAGTACTGCTCAAGTCATTTTGACAAACTTTGTTGTACAGCAAAAAAAGCGATTTGCTTGTTGTAACAACTGCACTGGTGCACTGTGTCAACTATTTGAATTTTTGTCTAGGTTTGGTCGATCACTAATTGTAATACTGTCAGTTCCATCCGCGACAAAAAACGCAAAAGTTGCCTTCAGGGGTTTTGTTAGCTAAGCACGATATTGTTTGTTTTTTCATGAGACGTACCATAATTATGTCATCCGGATCATAAAACAAACTTATAGATCTAAATAAGGCTCAGTATATTCCATCGCAGCGTCTCAGTAACCGACACTACTGTGAAAAATACATAGACGCGAATAACTATACACACTATAATACAGTATATGTCTGTTGGGCACACACTATTAAAATTATAGCATTTCGCCGCGTCGTCGTCGGCAGCAAGTTTTAATAAAAGAGTAGCTAAGAACCTACTATTGAAAACTTTCTATCGCCAACCTCAGAGCGTACACTTCCCTTCAAACAAAAGACTACAGTATCAATTTTATATTTTCCGTTTACTAAAATCCTTGACATGGATAGGGAGAGTGAGCGCTAGTGCTACATAGTCACTACAGTGTACCTCTGGGGAACTATAGTGCGATGTATTCAGCTGAGTGATAAGATGCACTGTACACTGGAGTTCACTGAAAGAGTCACACTGATATGACGCGGTTTCATATTCGGGAATGTTCGTAAATATTCGCATTCATTTGGTGTGAAATTTTCTTTGTGAAAGGATTTTAGAGGTATATTTTGCGTCGTTTTGAGTACGGGATTGAAGTTTTAGCAACTTTGTACGATTTAATGTCGTAGCTTAGTCATAAATCATTTGCTGTGTGGTACCGTGTGTGTACTTTATATCCTTTTTAACCGACTTCCCAAAAAGGAGGAGGTTATCAATTCGGTTGTATGTTTTTTTTTTTTTTTTTTTTTTAATGTTTGTTACCTCATAACTCCGACAATTATGAACCGATTTGAAAAATTTTTGTTTCATCTGAAAGGATATGCTTGCAGATTGGTCCCATTTAAATTATATCGAAATCGGTTACGAACTTTGGATTTTAAATCGAAATAGCTGGAATTTGACTATTTAGATGATTCTTTGATAATCGAAATTGCGTATTTTGCTTTTCTGCGATTTGGCAGTGGTGTGGTAGGTGTGGGGCACCACTAAAAAGTGAAAAATAAAAAACTTTTTACAAAAAAATACAACCGACTTCCAAAAAAAAACACTACAAAGTAAAAAATAACTTTAATTTCGGAAGTCGGTGTCAAAATACGAAGAAACGAACAAAAACACCGATTTCCGAAATTAAAGTTATTTTTTACTTTGTAGTGTTTTTTTTTGGAAGTCGGTTGTTCCTCGGTCTAATGCGACTAGTAGAGTAGATAAACTAATTCAGTCTACCCAGTTGTGTCTATAATTTTGAAGCCTGTAAAGATACAAAATTAAACTAGTCAATAATCCCAGCTGTATCGTATCTATGGTCCTTTTTTTTATTCAAAACGGGGAAACTCTTGGCCCAAATCTCACCTGATGGATAGTGATGATTAGGCCGAAGATAGAAGCGAGTTTCACCCGGAATCCTCTTACACAGAGGAACTGGCTATCATACCTCTAACTGCCGGAACACAACAATGCAATGGCGACAGACTTAGACATGATGGTGGTAGCTTGCCAGGCGGACTTAGAACAAGTCCTACCACCAAACAAACCGAGCAAAAAATTTGCCCCCGCTGGGAATCGAACCCGGGACCTCTGGGTCTGAATCAGGTGGTATAACCACTAGACCACGGAGGCGGTTAGTGTCACCTGTTTAGCACCACCCGGGGACCACGTGTAGGGATTCGCTGAAGGGTATTCTCCTACGGACGCGGGTGACTCGGCCCCCAAAACCTGTCCTGATTTGACTAAAAGATACTGAGAGCGGAATAGGCTTGTGTTCTGAAAAAATCTAATTAGTCCGTCAGTTAGATTATCAAAAAATATTTGACCCGTGTTTTTTCTTTTGTTACCGGAACCAAAATTGACGATATTACGATGCTTTTAAAATTCTCAATACGTCACACCTTCGCATAAGTTTTAGTGAGTCGTGACGTCATGAGCTCCCACTCCCGAGTTTTGATGCGTTTTATCTTTGTCAATATTCATTGATTTACAAAAAAAAAATACGTGTCTGTTATTTTTCAATACTCTAACTGACGGGCTAAATAGTTTTGCAATTTGTGGATGATGGAATCTAGCCTATTCACCAACAAAACTGATCACGATCAACTGCGTTCAAAAGCTGTCAGTGTCAATATTCTACAGAAAATAAACTGACAGCTCTTAAACTTGGTTCATAAGTTAATCGCGATCAGTTTCATAGATGAAATCCGCCCTAGAGAGTCAATATTCTACTAATTTTTAAGCAACTTAGCATATTCATTTCAGTCGCAATCTGGCATAAATCCCAAATTTTCATACATTTTTGACAGATGCGAAAAAACTTGACATGCGTATGCGAATCTTGATTAAAAATTAGGGGAGTTGGAACTTATATCGCTATTGTACTCACAAGATTTCTTGTAAAACAGTCGCGTAAGTTGTTCAAAAAATCAAATTAAAAAAGTCAAAAGTCATTTATTCAAATTAGGCTGAGAGCCAGCACTTTTTGAATGTCAAGTCAATCGCAAACTCCCCAGCAACAAATCGCATTTAATGCACAACACATTTAATGCACAATGAAATATATTCTACACTAGATGATGCCCGCGGCTTCGTCCACTTGACAAAATATTATAGGTATGCAACTTATGTTATACTAGCTGACCAATGCAACGTCGTCTGCGTAACATTTTTGATTACTGCTCCGCTCCTATTGGTCTTAGCGTGATGATATATAACCTATAGCTTTCCTCGATATGAATGAGCTAGCTAACACTGAAAGAATTTTTAAAATCGGACCCTGAGAATTCCTGAGATTAGCGCGTTCATCCAAACAAACAAACTCTTCTGCTTTATAATATTAGTATAGATTTAAAGTTTGTTATTTTATTTTTAATTTGTACACACTGTGTCTACATCTCTTTTATTTGGCTCTCCTTTTGCAGGTATGCTGGAAGAGATTTCTTTAGAAATAAGCAACACCTTTGTACCTATTTTACTGATTCCTATTTTTTTTTTATCTTCTTGTGTGTACATAAATTGTTAAATAAAAAAATAAAATCCTTTCTCGATAACCACTCTATCCATTGGTAAAAACCGCATGAAAATCGGTGCACTAGTTTTTGAGTTTATCGCGAACAGACAGACAGGCCCGGCGGAGGACTTTGTTTTATAATAAGTAGTGACTATAGATAGATAGATAAAATACTCTTTATTGTGTACACCATATTATTTACAGAAAAAATAGATGAAGAATACATTACATAGGGTGACACAATAGGCTATAGACTCTTCTTATTGAATTTACTGAAAAACTCAAATTTTTTAACTTATTCAAATTCAAATACCACCGTCCGAAATTCCACAATCCACTTCAGAAGACGTCATTTTTCAGTATTAAACCTAATAAAATATTGTATTTAGACGTGAACCTAATTTAATTGAACACAATTTATTTAGAAAATAACGATCCCGGGAGAAATCATTGGAGACGGGACCTAATCTCGCCATTAAATTAAAAGATTTTTTTTTGGTGATTTATTATTATAAAATTTATTTATTTTATTTATTTATTTATTTAAACTTTATGTACAACAGTGTTACATGGGCGGACTTAATGCAACAATGCATTCTCTACCAGTCAACCTTTGGGTTGTAAAATAAAATGTGTTTTTTGATATTTTTATAGAACATTGCTATCATAATAGTGAAGATGGATTCAAACTTTACACACATTAATGGGGCCTATTTAAAAAAAAAGACAGGTGACAAGTAAAAATCTGACGATCAAGTGAAAATCGTTAGATTTATTTTATTTATCACGATATTGGGACAATAATGTCCATTTCTCATCAATTTGTCGTATTGCCTACATCTATCTATAATATACTGGCTGTACCCCGCGGCTTCGCTTGAGTCAATTGGCAACTTTCTTAATTTTATTTTTACATAAAAAACATTCTCCTGATAATAGCAAACACAACAAAGAAGAATTTGAGAAATCGGTTCAGCTGTTCTCAAGATTTGCGCTTAGCAACACATTCAGCGATTCATTTTTATATTATAGATAGAAGAGCAGAAACTGACTGACAGATTGGTCAACGCACAGATAGAAGAGCAGAAACTGACTGACAGATTGGTCAACGCACAGATAGAAGAGCAGAAACTGACTGACAGATTGGTCAACGCACAGATAGAAGAGAAGAAACTGACTGACAGATTGGTCAACGCACAGATAGAAGAGCAGAAACTGACTGACAGATTGGTCAACGCACAGATAGAAGAGCAGAAACTGACTGACAGATTGGTCAACGCACAGATAGAAGAGCAGAAACTGACTGACAGATTGGTCAACGCACAGATAGAAGAGCAGAAACTGACTGACAGATTGGTCAACGCACAGATAGAAGAGCAGAAACTGACTGACAGATTGGTCAACGCACAGATAGAAGAGCAGAAACTGACTAACAGATTGGTCAACGCACAGCCGAAACTGCTAGTCTGTTGTAGAAAGCTGAAATTTGGCATGTAGCTTCCTTATAGTCTGTAAAGGTGCACTAAGAGAGGATTTCCCGAAATTCCTGCGGGAACGAGAAAAAACGGGATATATATGCGTACGAAGTTGAAAAAGTTTCTTTTCATCTTTGTAAAGTTTGCTTATTTTTATAGTCGATTAAGATCTATTATTATATTGATTTAGGTTACATATTTGTCTGACCAATTTAAATTGCGATGAAGTGTTGGCCTGAAACACAGGTTTAAATAAACCTAGTTCGGGCAGGTCGCTACATATATTTTAAGTTCTTAGTTAAATATCTTGTACTTACTTGTAGTTAATTTTAGCCGTAAACTAGATTTAAGATAGCCATTAATTACCCTTTGTAAGATCTTTATCATATATTATCTTTTTGTGACTATTTATACACATTTTACTGTTAAAAATATGAATAAATTGATTTGATTTTGATTTGATTTGATTTGATTTGATTTGAAGTCGCGAGTGAAAGCCAGTCAGTTACATTATACAGGGCCCGGGGAACGTGTGTCCTGCAGAGAGAAGCCTATGTCTCAGATTTCAGAACGATTTTGCTATTTAGAGATGTCCACCTTGTGTTTAACACCTAAATAGGATCACCAAACCAGTGATAAAAACATGAACACCAAAAATAGTGCTTCATAAAATATTTTTTCCAAACGAGTTGCTCACACAAAATATTGGTAGCAAAAAATATTTTCTTCTTTTGGTAAACTTTCTTCTCAATCCATCAACAAGTTTGTTATTGGCTGTCAGCAGTAGCTAGAACGCGTATGAGAGAGACACAGATGCTACCAACCTTCGGATCTTAAACGCGTGTAAATACGTAATTTGGGTAAAACCTTATTAGGTCCGAAAAAAAGAAGTCGAAAAAGGGATATAAACGGACAGTTATGAGTTTAGTTAAGGAATTAGCAACAGGTGGTGAATCTGAAGCTTAAGGATGATTAAATGCTTTAAGACACACATATTTAAATATTGCTAGCTTGGATTTTATTACTGCAGGTTTTTTTAGGGTTCCGTAGCCAAATGGAAAAAAACGATACCCTTATAGATTCGTCATGTCTGTCTGTCTGTCTGTCTGTCCATCCGTATTGTCACAGCCACTTTTCTCCGAAACTATAAGAACAACTATGCTGTTGAAATTTGGTAAGTAGATGTATTCCGTTAACCGCATAAAGATTTTCACACAAAAATAGAAAAAAAAAACAATAAACTTTGGGGGTATACTCAGAACTGAAACTCAATTTTTTTTTCATCAAACCCATACTTGTGGGGTATCTATAGACAGGCCTTCAAAAATGATATCAAGGTTTCTAATATAATTTTTTTCTAAACTGAATATTTTGCGCGAGAGACACTTCCAAAGTTGTAAAATGTGTGCGCCCCCCCTTAACTTCTAAAATGAGAGAATGATAAAACTAAAAAAAATACATGATGTACATTACTATGTAAACTACCAGCGAAAATTGGTTTGAACGAGATCTAGTAAGTAGTTTTTTTTAATACGTCATAAATCGTAAATTGCAACTTCTGCTTATAATACCTACTGGTTTTTAGGGAACCCTCGGTGCGCGAGTCCGACTCGCACTTGGCCAGTTCTTATTTTTGGTACAAGGTACCTAACCGCCACACATTTCCAAACATTGCAAACTGCACTGCAATACCAGAGTAATCTACAAAACATTTTCTACCAATGACTTAGGTATATTTAATGAGATATGGAAAAATGGGAAGAAGATATGATATCCCTGGACATTTCCTTGGACATTTCACAAAACGCCATATAGTCCCAAGCTAAGCAACCTAATGCTTGTGTTATGGTAACGAGATGGCTGATAAACTACTTATTATACATTTTTTTTTTGTAAATACATACATATTATAGATAGAAAAACACCCAGACTCGGAACAAGTACATGTAGGTCGTACAAATATTTGTTCCGTGCGGGAATCGAACCCGCGACATGCTGCGCAGCAGTCAATCGTTCAACCACTGCGCCAACCGTGTCGTCAAGATAAAGGTTCATTGTTGCCATTGATAC
This sequence comes from Ceramica pisi, assembly GCA_963859965.1. Lineage (NCBI taxonomy): Eukaryota > Metazoa > Arthropoda > Insecta > Lepidoptera > Noctuidae > Ceramica > Ceramica pisi. Next base: position 7,525,111 of record OY982530.1, read on the forward strand.
AAAATACAAATACAAAATGTTTTTTGATGACATTAGCAACGATGAACCTTTATCCTTTATTTAGGAACGGCACGTATTAATTAGTATTATTTATACGTGCCGTATAAAAGACTAAAAATAAATTTATAATTCTGAATAAATTAACTTTAAAAAAACAATAAAAACATACATTATGAGATGTTATTTTAACATCGCAAACTTCTTAAATATTTTCCTGTAATCTCTATGACAAGAACTAAACTTCATTTTTTCAAACTTTTGAACCTCAATAAAAGTTTCGGAGATAACGCGGGATTGATTTTATTTCGTCTGATTTCTTAAATAACCTCTAAACTATTTATTTTAATATCTATACTGGTTGCGCCAACATTACGAATTCGATTGACATCCGCTATTCCCTTATATCTTTCCTTTTCCCGCACATACCTCGCGAGTGAATAAGGAGATTCGCCCGCCATTTTCGTCACAAAAGTGCTTCCGGATTGAACCGCATCGCAGACGCATGGCGTCGATTCGCTCCGCTTAAAAATAATAGTAACTTTGGAAAAACCTCGGTATCGCATATAATAAGACTTATAATCAAGGTTGTGTGTGTGCTTTAACGTGTGAGGACAATAAATTGAAGCCCAGCTGCCCTTGAACCTGAAGAAGAGAATCGGCATGAAAGACGAGACCACGCGGCTCCCGTAAAAGGTTTGTGCATCCCTTCCTAATTGTTTTTCGGGTTGTATTCTATTGTCCCACATCCACCGCTACTCGAATTGCCAGCCACCGAGCGTTTGTCAATTGTTTTTCTCCGCCTTCCGCATATACAGTCCACTAAAAACCTAACCAGCGCCACCATATACTATCTATACTAATATTATAAAGTAGAAGAGTTTGTTTGATTGTTTGTTTGTTTGTTTGGTTGAACGCGCTAATCTCAGGAACTACTGGTCCGATTTGAAAAATTCTTTCAGTGTTAGATAGCCCATTTATTGAGGAAGGTTATAGGCTATATATCATCACGCTCAGACCAATAGGAGCGGAGCAGTAATGAAAAATGTTACGCAGACGACGTTGCACGGTTCAGCTAGTATATTATAAATTAAAAAAATATATAGTTATATTATTTTGATACCCTCACAATAAAACCTTTCATTTCATATGTTAAACGGCTCAGTATGATAAACCTTTAACCCCTACTCCGTTAGCTGTCCCCTCCACCTATCAGTACCTACTTTTAGTACCTTTGTTGTTGAAAACACCATAATTATCCTACAGCTATAATAAACTTCGCTTATACACGAACTATTGTTTCTCCAGTTTCGCAGTTTTTGGTTTTCGTTTGGTAGGCTATAGTAGTACAAACTTAAAGCCACACATGCTTGGACAGCAAAATAATAATAATATATTATTAAATAATAACAGCCGCACAGGTCGATCTTCGACAAGCAACGCTTGCCGAGGTTGGTCTGTGGATGGGTGACCATACCAACATACCGAGTTTCCTCCGTGCCTCGGACTGCACGTTAAGTTGTTGGTCCCGGCTGTCATATGGAGATCTTTGGCAGTCGTTATGGATTGTCAGAAGCCAGAAAATCTGATACCAGTCTTGCCAAGGAGTACCGTGTTACCCAGTTAATGGTTTGTAGAGGTCTGGTAGGCAGCCGCTCCACGTAAAATACTGGTATTCGGCTGAATCCGGTTCGACTGGAAGCCGACCCCAATGTAGTTGGGAAGAGGCTAGGAAGATGACTGATGTTTGCCCCAAACATGCATTTGAGAAATAAAACCAAAGTGTTTATTATGTTAAACCCACACAAACACGTCCATTTTCCAGTTACCTTCACGTAGCCCGTGATTTGCGGAATAAGTTCGAAAGAGTCACCGCTTCCCTGAAACGCAAAGGGCATTAGGAGGAACACGGTTGAGTTTTAGTCAGTAAGAGTCTCCCCTCCACTCCGCCCAGAGTGGAAGGAACCATTTGATGATTTATCATCCTTAAAAAAAGTAAACCCGTGATATTGGTTGGAACAAACTGAGGTCTAAAACTAACAACTTCAATTTTATGAATTTGTTACACAGCTCTCAAGTTCTCAAGTAACTTTGTTCAATGACATTTTAACTCTATGATTGAGTATTCCTTTGTGACTCATTCTCAAGGAAACTAAGTTAGTTTTCAAAGTTTTTATTAATGGCCTCATAATATTAGGGTTCCGTATCTGAAGGCTAACCAACGGAACCCTATAACTAAGCCTCCGCTGTCCGTCCATCCGTCTGTCTGTCAGCGGGGTGTATCTCAAAAACAGTATTAGGCAGACAGTTGAAATTTTCACAGAGTGTGCCGCTGTTGCCGCTATAACAACAAATTGTAAAAAATAAATTAACAGCCCCCATTCATTTACTGTTTTATAATTTGTTTCCTATACAAGAAACGGTTTTTTGGTTTATGGTACGGAACCCTTGGTAGCAGAGTTCGACTCGCACTTGGTTTTTTATTTAGTTTGCAAACTCCTGAAGGCAATTTCCAGGTAAACCAAAAAATTGGGTAGTTACTAAAGTTTCTTAGGAAAATATTTTACAGTTGGGAAATATATTGTCGTGGCACTTATAACTTGTAAAAGTTTGAAATTATGCTAAACAACTCTTAAACAGTTTGATGTTTTATCCAAGTTTTATTGTTCCGAGAACATTTAATGTTATTTGGGCAGAGTTAAAGTTTGTAAGCCCTTACAAACTTAGACACAGCGTTTTTAACGCGCCGACGACCTGCAAAATAACGCGCGCTGACGCGCTTTGAACGTAGTTCAGGCGCAAACAGTACTGCTTTTAGTTCATCTACAGCACCGCGAGCGCGCGTTTGTAAAAAAATAGTGGCGCGTTAAAAATGCGCCGTGTGCTGGTTTTAAGTAAAAAAGTGTAGTTAAATATAATTATTTTTCTTACCGCAAACCATAGATATATAAACCATGCGTTTAAAATCTTATTAAACGATTATAATTTGGGAAGTCGGTTAAAAACCAAAAACACCGACTTCCGAGATGAGGGTTATTTTACACTTAGTGTTTTATTTTGAAGTCGGTTATATTTTATTGTAAAAAAGTTTTTTATTATACATATTTCAGTGGTGATACTTGGTCTACACAGAAATTGAAATAAGCAAAAATGCTCATAAAATCAAAACTATTGAGCGAAACTGAATTAAATATTTACCGGACTAAATGACAAGTATCCCGCATCGAGCTGAGAAAGAATCACACAAATCGGGTCAGAAACCTTGGAGTAATCGATGTAGGTACATACGTAAAAAAATACCCGCAGTATTGAGACTCCTCCTTTTTTGGAGTCGGTTAAAAATTAACTTGAACTTAAAAATAACCTATTTTAGCAGGCACATTTACAGCGTCAAGGGAGCTAGCGATCAGACAGTGTGAAATCTTTATCAAAATATACGTTAATTGTCTTTGTGTTCCCGTCACAGGAGATTAATTTTACCCATCTCATGGGACGGCGAAAAGGTTAAACTAATTAATGCAGATTAGGCACTGCGAAACTCAATTTTATTAAAATATACTTAGTCATAAGGGACGCTGACAATTTATTGTTAGTACAGTCAACTAAGTACTTGCACAGTAAAAATGTCATCAGCAGTGTGATTCTGTAAAGATCTCTCTGTCTAACGTAGGTGAAGTGAACACGAGATGAATTTTCAAACCATACTTGCTACAAGCTCGACTTTACAATAAAATAAATAAAATTTTGTCAATTTATGTTTATACAAAATATAAATTTGGGAATATTCTTACCAAGTGGTTCCAAAAGTCATCATATGATGAAAATGAAAATTAATTGTTAATTAACTAATTAAAATTATCTTAAATACTGTATGCACATAATATTCTGTTTTTTATTTACTGACTTCCCAAAAAGGAGGAGGTTATCAACTCGGTTGTATGTTTTTTTTTTTTTTTGTTAGCTCAAAACTCCGTTAGTTATGATCCGATTTGAAAATTCTTGTTTTATCTGAAAGGATATACTTGCAGATTGGTCCCATTTAAATTTTATGAAAATCGGTTACGAACATTGGATTTTAAATCGAAATAGCTGGAATTCGTCTACTTAGATGATAGTTTTATGTCATCCAATAAGTAATCGAAATTGCGTATTTTGCTTTTCTGCGATTTTGCAGTTGTGTTGTTAGGTGTGGGGTACCACTAAAAAGTGAAAAATAAAAAACTTTTTACAAAAAAATACAACCGATTTCCAAAAAAAAAACAGTACAAAGTAAAAAATTACTTTAATTTCGGAAGTCGGTGTTTTTATTAGTTTCTTCGTATTTTGACACCGACTTCCGAAATTAAAGTAATTTTTTACTTTGTAGTGTTTTTATTTTTTTGGAAGTCGGTTGCATTTTTTTTTTAAGTTTTTTTTCCTTATAATTATCATAAAAAGTACTTGCAGTGTAAGGCTAGGCGAGCGCTGGTGACTTTTGTCACCGCGGCGGTGTATCTCTCTCTGCTGGACTTCACAATTGCGAAGAAGTGACGTGTACTTTCGTGTGGGCGGGGGGTCGCCGGTACGCGCATGGCCTAATAAAATATTTGGTCTTCTAAGATACAGGCTTATTGTCTAGTTTAGAAGTCAGAACTTCGAATTTGAATATTGTCATTGTTGTACAACATACTTATAAGACACAATTTTGTATTATCTTTGTATTCCGTACAAAATAAATTATTTTATTATACAAACAAGATAGAATGACAGTTCAGTTCACGCTCACTACACTTAATCACCTTAGTGTACAGGGTCAGATTGACAGAATAAACCAGCTGTAATGCTTTTCTGTAAAAATATCACTGTGGAATTTTAGCTAATCATTATGCATTTATTCATAAGACAACATTGGTCCACAGTAGGTGTTAGTAATACTTAATACTATGTTAGTAAATGTAAGATTTTAAAATATGACACGAAGGCCCCTTATATTTGTGAACTTGAAGTATGCTGTCAATCCGTCGAATCAACAAAACGAATGACAGTTCTTTCAAACTCACTCGCACCTCATTTTGAAGGTGTGTTGTTTACAGAAGAGATCAGCTGTTTTGTGGATATTTTATTATTTTTGTAATGTTTCTTATTTCAAAAGTCCTGAAGTGAACTTGAAGTGAGTGTCAATCCGATCAATCAAAAAAACGAATGACGGTTCTTTCAAGCTAACTAGCACCTCATTTTGACGGTGTGTTGTTTACAGAGGAGATTGGTTGTATTGTGGATATTTTATTATGTTTGGAATTTTTCTTATTTCAAAAGTCCTGTTATTAACCTGAAGTGAGCTGTCAGTCTGGTCTGTCACTTTAAGGTCACTCGCACCCAGTTTTGACGGTGTAATAAAATAGATCTGCAGTTTCGTGGAGTATTTTGTCCATAGTCTTGGGCGCTTGTTTCAATGTTTCTTATTTTAAAAGTTACCCGGTTACGAAGTTCTTGAATTGAATTTCTCCTTTTTATTAGATCCAATTTTTGAGGAATCATGCCATTGAATGACAGAAATAAGTTCTTATCTGTATAAATATAATTATTGACGTAGGTTCACCAGTAAAAAAACCAACTCAATAGGTACACGTATAAGTATTACTATTAAACTAAAACAATAATAATTTTTGTTTGTATCAGGATTTTTTTTGCAGTCTAAAATAATGCTATCATCAAAATCCAGACGGCAATATTTTGTAAACAACCTAAGAAATATAATTTAAATTTTTCCTTGAGTGGTTTGCCTCAAAAGTTTACAAGTTGTATAACGCCTCAGGATATTATATCAAAAGAAAAAATAATTTGACCAATACGTTCACACTTAAAGCACGAAAAAAGAAAAGTTATGAATGAAATTTCAAGTTTATTCATACTTGCAAATCTCGTTGAAATGAAATTCTTCACTTTGCTACTAGAAGATTTCTTTTAAAATTTTGCTGAATCGTTACATGTTTTTTTCTTAGAATCTGACATCAGGGAATTATGAAAAGTCTTGAAGGGTTGTATTGGTGATTTTGATGATTATTATTCTGTAACTACGCAAGAAATTTTGAATTTCGCGGGCTGGTTGGAGCATTCACCTTAACAGAAGACCGGCTAATTCCTATTGTAACTAGCCGCTATTATAGGTTGTATAGGTCACTAGGTCACTGAGGATCTTGATGACCAAGTTGATATTTAAAGGGAGCGCAGGGCATTGGCGGTAAAAAGCAATGTGCTGGCACGCAGGTTCGCTCGATGCAAAATAAAACCATACCACTTCCCAAAGCCTACTGCCAAAATTTTTACACAAGTAGCCGGTGGGTCAGCTATACTCAGAGGTCGATCAATGCCTTGCGCGTCCAGTATAATAATGGATTCAGGATGCTGCTAGGGCTGCCCCGGTTTTGCAGTTTTTCAGGTATGTTTGTGGAGGCTCGTGTTGATGGCTTCCAGGCCATAATGTGCAAGCGAACCGCTACCCTGCTGAGCAGAGTGCGGGGCAGCACTAACAGTATCCTTCAATTAATTGCTGAGAAATGTGACTCGGCAGTCATGAAGGCTTTCGTTCGGATTCTGGTCGGATAGCGATACAGTTTGGGTTGAACTCGAGCGAAAGACTTCATAACAATATTGCATATCAAATGTTTTGAACCCACCCCTTTTGTAATGTGTGCCTACTAACTTAGTTTGTAAGATATTTTTGTTACAATAAGGACTACTTGTCTGTTTAAAATAAATTGATTGACTGATTGATTCATTGAATAACGCTGCTGCTTTTTTAAGGCTGTATTCGCATACATGAGTAAAAAAGTAATTATTATTAATTCATTTATTTTGGGATAATCCATATAGGTACATTTTACATCATCAAAATAAAAGTCAATAATCAAAATGACAATAGATTGAATTAATTAAAAAACAAAAATGAACAAGGTAACGTCCCGTATCCTGCAATGATGAAATCTTTTGAATAGAAATCATTATTATCTCTCTCGTCCAATATTCGAAAGATCCACTAAAGATATAAAATCTCCTTACAAAAATCAAACGAACGTTGAAATTCGTTCGAAACGAATTGGAATTTCGCATCCCGCTTTCCATATTCAAATATGAGAATCAAAGAATGCCAGGCGCTTGAAAGATTTTGTTTCTAGAAAATTCTGCGGATGCACTTTGATTCAAACCGTTCAATTGTATTCGCCATGTTGAAAACGAAATTTCTGTTAAGTAAATCTACGGAGACGAAACTTTGTTGCGGTATAAATCATTATGTCCAAACGCGTATAAAAACAAAGTAAATAATTGGGCATCAAAAAAATAATCTAAATCGCTGTCAATGGTAACAGTGCCCAGAACACTGGCAGCATTGCCGGGTTGAATGGCAATGCTGATTCTTTGGCCGAAGAAAAGCCCAGCCCTCTGGTCACGTGAACCGTTGACAAGTTGTTTGCTGATGTCCCGAAAGACTATGTGCACTCGGACCCCACGAGTCTAGTGTAAGCTAACTGGATTTTGCACATAATATGTGAGACCAAATATTTTCAAAAGTAAAAATAAAAAAAAAACCAAGAATACCAAATGTTAGCACAATTACCGGAGTTCCATTTGACAGATATACAAAAACATCCTTTTTCATTTTGCTACCCTCGTGAATAACCGAAAAGGTACGGTTCTACGTATAGAAGGACGGGATCAACTGAAGCCTTTTCAACACTTGTTGTTTTTCAGGGGCTAAGTAATAAGATTTTGCGAATTTTTTAGGAAAGTGCCAGCGTGTGGTTTTTATTCTTATTTTCATGTCGATGGTGATCCTCAAATATTTTGTGCCCAGTAGGTGACCCCGTTCACAGCAACAGCTGTGGCACTCATCAGGTCCTCAATGGTGCAGGTGTAACTTGGGACAGTTGCACAAGTAGGCCATATTTTGAACGGGGGTCCCACAGTCGCACGTCTTAGTGTTAAGCGGATCAGTGAAACTCCATTTTGCCAAATTGTTTTTGCAGTGGCCTACTTGGGTACGCAAACGATTGAGCACTCTGCGTATAGGCTCGTGTGTAGCGTGTGGTTAATAAATCAATAACAATGATATGATATGCTGTTATTAGTAGCATTTGCCAGCAGCTCCCTCGTGTAAGTGTAAAGGGAAAATACTCCCCGGATAGAAATAGCTCATGTGTGTGATTTTTTTTATTTTTTTATTTGAGATGGGTTTGCTCTTGACTTTAGTCTTGGTTAGAAATGACATAGACAGAGTCTACGATGGAGCGAGCTTACCTAGAAAGAGCCTGTTCACTCTTACTTTGAAGAGATTAGAGTTTTGATATTCCAGACTATCAATAGCTGTACAAAATTACATCTTGATCATTCCGCCGTTCTGGCGTCATTGAGTAACAAACGTCCATCCATCCAAACATTGGAATTTTAAAACATAATGTAGCCCATTTAGGCCAGTCACCGTAACCAGATTAAACGCATTAGGTCGCAGTATTTTGCACTATCCTGACTTTTTTGGGATGTTATTAGGACCTGTATGGTTATTATGAACTGAACAAAACCCTTAACTTGGGAGTCTAATTTTTCACATTATGAGGTCATTATCTCCAAATGGAACTAAAATTAGAACTAGTTATGATGACAGCAAAATTTATTTTTAGTAGTTCTTTCCAACGATGACTACAATGATGCTATGGTGTGCTAAATAAATACTTAACTGCAGTATTCAACATTTTTTGTCCGTTCAGGTTAAGTCGTCAGCAACAAATCTTCAATTATTTCTTGCCATATTTTCATAAAAAAGACCACTAAACGGCAACATCAATTGTGACTTATTCCGGTTTCTTCAAGTCGATATATAACTTTTTTTGGATGAACATTTCAGTTCATTCATTCATTAAATGATAACATAGCTGTGGTCCTTCGATAAACATCGTTCTTAAAGTGCTATAAGGGTGGGACGGTGTGCATACTATACATGTTTGAGCATTGTTCTTTTATCTTCTATAAAAGTCTACGGATTGACTCTTTACGTAAAATTCACCGTTTAGAAGATATAAGCCAAAATCTGAAATTTTCCGAGCAACACGCAGTTAGCACAAGTCTTTCGAGGGTGAAAAATTGGGTGAACACTGCTGGTATCTCTGTCTATATCATCCCGATAAATCAGGATGGTGCAAAATACTGCGGCCTAAAATGTCTTGTATGGTATGAATGGCCTACTTAATTAGAACGGAGATTAAATTTCCAACAAATGTATGTACTTTAAAACTGGTTGCACTGCTGTTAGGCACACAATAAAGTGTATTTCAAATTAAGAACCCTACTTATTTTGTTGATTCTACATATTTATCATATCGGCTAGTCGGCGGAGAGATTCCATTTGTCACTGGTCAACCTCCCCGAAAATAGACGTCAGAGCATGAAAAATAAACTAGAAACCATTTCTCACTGTAATTAAAATATGTTACTAACTACTATGGATATGAATTTTCAAGTAAGTGCATCGGCTAGTCTATTCCGATTCGGTTGCAAGATCAAAGTTTTCCCATTTGCATCGATATTTGCTATTTGAAATAACGCTGTAAACTTACTCCTTGTACCACAAAAGATTCCCTAAAGGAACCAAGGGGACAATTCACAAGATAGAATAGTAGGAACCGACTTTTTTGAAGGCTCACTGTTTAGTTGCATGGCAAAGGAGACGTGTTTGTTATCTATTTCTATTATCTTGACGGATCTCGACTCTTGTTTCCTATCAAAGGGTGGGAAGTACTTGTGTTCGTTTGCCTTCCTTGTTCCCTTTGAATTTTGCTAAACATTTTGTGTATACATGCTGCAAAGAGATGTTACTACGTAAAACTAAGATATTGCGTTCTGAACAATTTTACGATCCAAACTATGAAAATGAATAACTAGCTGGGTGATACCCGCGGCTTCGACCGCTTGATAAATTATATAATAAAACCTACCTCAAGAACCACTCTATTCATTGGTGACAACAGCATGAAAATTGGTGCAGTAGTTTTTGAGTTTATCGCCAAGAGACGCGCAGGACTTTGTTTTATATAGAAAATAAAAGAGTGTCCGTGGAGTTTCTTGCACGTTCTTCTCCATACAGATCTACGCTTTAATGGAACGTGCAAATAGCTTCAACTTTTTTGACAGTTCAAAAATGCCTGTAAATGGTCTAATTGAAGTAAATGCTTGAGTTTAAGTATAATATTATCACCGGAAAGGCAAAAGTACTAAAGCGCCATTTTAGCTAAAAACTGAGTTTTATATATGGTTGGATAAGTTTTTTTTTTCCCTCTAAACATTGGTTTTGGCTTCGTAGCAATTTGAGCATTATTTAAGAAGTTACTGGCGTTTTAGCAGTGACATTTTTCTTTATCCTCGATACGTCTATTTTACTTACCTAAAGGAATTTTCAGATTTTTATTGTAATTGTCGGTACATTTTTGATCCTTACCGCCATCTGCCTGTTGACCCTTGATTAGAAACCGAAAATGCGTAATTCGGTTAATTGATGTTGTTTGAGTAAATACTTATTACTTTCCAAAAATTGTAACGAATGGGTCACTTAGTATATCTGCCTAACGTGAAAATTGATGGACGTGGAAATTTTTATAAGAAAATAATGTTAGTAACTTTGGTATAATCTACGTTTCTAGGTGAATTTTAAGCATATTTGACGTTAAACTTATTTGGTAAAAAAGTATTTTAGTTACAAATATTTTAATCCAAAACTGTGTAAAAATATTATTACGATATGTAGTGATAATGGTACTGATTAACATTATCACTACATATCGTACTAATAACGCAAACTTTTGTTTTGCGCAGTCCTTATGTGCAGTGTTTAATTTATATAAAATGGTCAAATCAAGCCGATAACTATTAGAATACAATCTACTGCATAATAGCGCATGACAGTTATTTTTAAAGATTTTCATTGTTCTGTTGTTTGACTTTACCTTCAAATATCTCGGCAACGTGACACTTTAGGGCACCATATTTCTAACATTTTTGGTTTGTTGAAGTGTCTTTTACCTATATATCCATGTTAGATCGTGCGCCGCAACTTTGAAAAGAAAATCAAAATGCCAGTTCACAGAGAAAAAAGATCGAAACCTTTCTGAAAACTCGTGGTACTGAAAGTTTGTGGAAATTCATAGTAAACGCTTGTTCTCGTAGAAAGGCAGCGCCCGAGGACAAAACTGATGTTTATTCATGGTCTCGTGTCTATTCTGATGCATCAATTATGTTCCGATGAAATTCCGAGGGACCACTGACCTTTAAGTGATGTTAAATCTATTTTGGATTGTAACGGAAACTTCTTTCAAACTAAAATTGTGTACTTTCCATGAAGATATACCTTTTATAAAACATTTATTTTGTACAACAAAAATAGAAAACACTGCCGCAGCCTGCGTCTGAGTTTCCGAACGCTTACAACCCTAATCTTTTCAAAGTGAACAGACTACTTCTGGGTAAACTCACTTTATAGTAGACTTTGTCTCCGTCTTTTCCGACCTAGAATCTTTATATTATATTATTTATATACATATATACAGGGTCGCCCAGAACTCAACGTCAAGCCGGAATCGGGTGATAGGACAAATCATAAAAAACAGTCATGTATTTTAAATTACGGTACACCCTGTGATGATGGTTTTGAGTTCTTTAGCTACAAATCTTTACTTTTTTCGTTTTTTTTTTTTTGCAAGCAATCTTGAGTAATGCGTGTGTAACCTGTTGTATTAAATTTTTAGTTATTTTCATTTTTTGAAAAAAAAAAGAAATTACTGTAATATAAAATAAAATATTACATGACTAAGATTTTTTTATATTTTTCTGGTAACTATTATGATTTGTCCTATCACCCGATTCCGGCTTGACGTTGAGTGTATGTATTTTTTTATAAGACACAATATGCCATGTTATCTATGGAATTTTAGTGTCGAAGTGTCTAAGAAACATATTTTAGTAGATAGTTGATAGAAATAGAAACTGTAGCGGCATCAATGCCACCACAAGAAAACCAACGGAGCAAATCAACATCGCGCTGCGCCATCTATCCAACTAGCGGCGAACTAAAAATCCTACATCACGCAAGCAGAGTTTACCGTGCGATAGCAGAGTTTACCGTGCGATTTGAACATGTACATCCGCCCGGATTAGTTAGAACTATCGGGCAGTTGCCCGCCAAGAACAGCAACGCCTGATCGGAAGATCCTCCCTTTTCAATAGAGGTTTGCGGGACTTTTCTCTCTGTACCGCTTCCCTATAAAAACGATTTTATTCCTCTCCGGATGTCCCGCAGGACAGTGTTTTCTACCGGAGATTACAGTCTTATCCTTATGTCGACAGGGGACGACCGTCATACCACCCGTGTGGTTTAAGAGATGATCAAGGGTGAGGATTTAAAATCCACATCACATTGATATGCAGGGATTTAGACCCATGCAATCCTTCGATTCTCTAGAGATTACAGAACCAAGTGTAGATTGGGAACCGGTGTCTAATAATAGCATGTATTTTTAGGGTTACGAGAATCCGTTAAAACCATGGACTCCTCAAGATTTTCCCCGTTTAGTATAAAAAAAAAAAAAAAAAAAAAAAAAAAAAAAATATGATTACTAGTAGTGTATTTTTTTGTAAAAAAAAAATATTTTTCACTTTTTAGTGGTACCCACACCTAAAAACACCACTGCAAAATCGCAGAAAAGCAAAATACGCAATTTCGATTACTTAAATGACAAAAACCATCATCCAAGTAAACGAATCCCAGCTATTTCGATTTAAAATCCAAATTTTGTAACCGATTTTGATAAAATTTTAATGGGACCTGTCTGCAAGTATATCCCTTCAGATAAAACAATCGGTTCATAATTGACGGAGTTATGAAGTAACAAATATAAAAAAACCGAATTGAGAACCTCCTCCTTTTTGGAAACTTGGTTAAAAAGGTCTGCAACACCCACAAACAATAATGAACGTTTACACTAACCATATTGTTAACATAAACAAAGTAAAAGTAACTGTGTCGTTCAAAATAAGACCAACAAAGAAACGTGGTGAGGGGGGTGAAGTCTGTAGAATAACAGCAATCCGGATGCCGTTTTGCTTGTCCATGTCATTTCATTTCTTTGAATTCTAAATAGGTTTTAAATGTTTTGTAGTCATGTTTTATGATTGCTATTTTATTTTTTAGTAATATTTATCTTGTGTATGTGTGCACAAATAAACTTATTTGATAGAGAAATCTATACTAATGTTATAAAAGTGTGAGTTGAGTTTGTGAGGTTAAAAGGGCGATTTTGAAAATTCCAATAGATAGAGCCACGTTACATGTGAGTGCTATATATTAACTCGAAAGAAACCACCCAAAAAAGAGAGCACGGGTTAGCAGATAAATAATAAACCAAAACAAAAGGACTATTCTGTAAAATCTCACCATGAACACAAATGTTTTCTTCTTAACTCCTTAGAATTTTTGGGTCCAGTAGACCGCTAAATCGATTGCAGCGTCGTCGGTGGCATTCATCAAATCTCCCAAAGTATCTGCAGCGGCCTACCAAGGTGCTCAACAGTTTCAGCGTTTTCCATATAGACCACTGCAGCCGGTTGATTCCGTAAACATGCCGCCGAAGTGGAGGCTTAGGTGAAGAGATCACATAGTAGCTGTCATTAAATCTTGATTACATGGATTAACAGCTCACTTCCTGATTTTTTAACCCATTCTTTCACTTCGACATGTTTACAGCAGTGTGATTCTGTAAACATGTCAAAGTGAAAACTTAGGTGAAGTGAACGACAAGTGAGCTCTCAAACCATACAAACAAGATGGAATGACAGCTCATTTGTCGCTAGCTCCACCTAGGTGATCACGGTGAGATGTTGACACAATAGACTGGCATGCACAGTTTATAATGTGAAATATAAGGTGAAGTGAACGTGAATTGAGCTCTCATTCCATAAAAATAAGATAATGGCTTAGTTCACTTCAAGCTAGCTCTACCTACATTTTTTCGGTCGAGAAAACGACAAAATAAACAAAAACTCAAAACTAAAGCATTCATTTTTTATTTACATCGGGTCGAAATTATACATACATGTGAGAACGATGTAAAAGACGAGCAGGATAAAAGCATCCGGAAAAAAAGAGGAAGAATTCAAAGAAATACTTACTAAAATCAACCATGGCAGCTAAGAAATTACCAGTCCCAACTGACGGCGCCCGTTCACAAACATGACGCATGCGCCAGCACCGTTCGGCTCAACCATTTTGAAGGGAGCCAAATGTTCAAACGCATACGCCACCATCAGCTAGACTTTTGAGTGGCATGACTCTCCCAACCACCAGGGTACATTCAAGTCAAAAACATACCTAAACTAAACCATACTAAACCAGATGATCTTAAACTAAACCTGACAAAATACAAAATAAATTATCTTCAAAATTACAACCAATGACATACACGTTACACTGCGTGTGTATGTTTCACATAAGTATCTCTTAAGCTTTGAATTTATTTCTAGAAAATTTAATTTTGAGTATGAGCGAGCAAAACCTGCTAAAGTAAAAAGTTCTCATGTTGAATTTTAATTAAGAACTTGGCTGTCACAGTTATGTGGAATTAAGAAAACAAACATTGTTTTGAAGTTAAAATATTCTGTCGCAGAAGAGCTTCGGTAATTATATTCCAGCTAAAGTAACACATGACAACCTAAGATCCTAGATGTTACAGAGTGTTCACACTGGGTTTACGATGTACCAAAGTAAGTATCTAGGTTCATTGCACTCATTATTATAAACAATTTTTACAAAAAGTCTAATTATAGTATTTAAATAATATTTTGACGAGATGAAATGCGTTTCACGCTGTTATACCTTAAAGAAATAAAAGTTCATTCAGTTATTTTAGTGAGGTCAAAATGAACCTTGGATTTAAAAATCAAATTCAGGAGTTCTTTATGTTGTAAATACTTGTCATTTTACCGTACTCATTTTTATTTTTAAATCGTTATAGGGTTCCGTACTTAAAGGGTAATCAACGGAACCGTTCGTCTGTCCGTCAGTGGGCTGTGTCTGATGACGTACCGTTTTCGAGATATTCTATAAATCGATGGTCGGTCGAGAAATGATGTTTCAAGATAATGAGCCTTCGCGCTGCCGATGATTCGAGCTTACAGTTATTCGAGATTTTGATGCATCGAGGGAGTGAACTGTCGAGCTCGTAATTTATCGATTTCAAGTACTATCGAGTAAACGTTTTCGAGCAAGTGTTATTCGATCTCGCGTCATTCGATTTCAAGAAGGGAACCCCTCAGGAACTGAATAGGTAGACTGTTGAAATTTTCACAAGTTGTGTATAAAAAAGGTTTATGGTAAGGAACCTTTCGTCCAAGAGTCCAACTCGTATAGGGCTTATTACTTTGGCTTTTCTCGTTCCAATTCTATCATGAATCTTCCTGTTACAAAAAGTACGAGTACTTTCAGCAAACAATATACTCAGGTGGGAGACTAAAGATCGACACATTGGTGTCGATCTTCGGTCTGTGCTGTAAAAAATACAAGAGAAACAGTTGGATTGAGCTGTCATTCAATATGATGCTAGAGACTGATCGCTGTATGCTGCAACTATCTCATGAAAGAAAGAAAGAAAGAAAGAAAATTGTGTTTATTGACATTATTTAAATTAAAACAACACCTTAAAATTAAACAAAACCGATAAACTATTAATGCCAAAGGGCCTCAGCTCAGCGTAATGCCAGCTGGCAACACGAAGTGTACCATCTGACGCTGATTTTCAGCTGCAGCCCACGAGTGCCATACGCTCGAAAACATAAATACATATAAAATAACTAAAACAAAAGATTTATTTATTAATGTATGTGCCCATTCACAGAAAAGAACAAATACGGACAGGGCTAGAATAAATTAAATGATAAAATTAAAAATGTATACAAATTTGATGAATTAAAAATAGAAGGTGGAGAAGGCAAAGAAAAATTAAAGAACGTTTCAAAATAAAAAATTGAATTATGTGCCCATTTAAAAATAGTAATAATAATTAATACGGACAAGACAAAAAATAAATTTAATGATAACAATAATAAAAAGCAAACAAAATGATAAAATCATAAAATCGTAAAATGTATAAAAATTTTAAAATTAAAAATTAGAACAAACAGCAACAACATAAAAGGTGAAGAAGATAAAATGTATATAATTAATTACATTGGTAAAAAAGAAACAAATAGAAATGTTCTAAGAGTATAAAATTCATATAATTGATAAATATACATTTACATTGGGAAACATTTACAAAATAACGTATAATATTTGCATGCTATGATATAAGCAAAACATGTATGCTCTATAATGTCTGAACAACTTTGTACACCGTGTTTTATGCAAATAAAAATAAAAATAAAATAAAAATTGATTGATTTATATAAAAACGAATAAAATTTAACAAACTAATAATAAAGTGTTATGTTTCAAATGGCTGAAATGTCAGCACGAACATCTTTGTAATTTATTTTGGTGATTTAATAAAAACAACTTTAATTTTAATTTGAAAGTCGAGCAACTTTTACTGTATTTTGTGGGAGGCGGGATGTTGTTCCAGCATTTAGTAGCTGCGTAACGAAAACTGCCTCTAAAAGCCGCCGACTTATGCTGGAGAATAGAAAGCTGCTGTGAACATTTTCTTCCCTCACCGATTCTGTGTCTACTAGTCCATGCAAGCTTATTGTATAAGTAAGACGGGGAGTGGGACTTGATGACTCCAAAAAGTAAAGTCGCCAAGTGTAGTTTACGTCTAGCTTTCATTTTTAGAATTTTGTGCGCATTCAAGAAAGGTGTAACATGTCCCCGAAATGGAACTTTAAAACAAAAGCGTGCACATGCGTTTTGGAGTCTTTGAATCATTCTTTCGGTTTTTGAAAGAAGTCGTTGACCATACACCGTGTCTGCATAATTCAATTTTGATAAAACCAATGACTCCACAAGCAAAACTCGCAATTCTTCGTGATAACTTGGATGAAGTAAGCTTGAAAGGAGTTCAAATTAAAACATCAATTGAAAAGAAAGTTCACTTCATGATCACTTCACTTAAGTTATAGAAGAAAGAAAGAAAAAGAGTTTATTTGCGGCCAGTATAACGCATATACCAAAAATACACAAAATTACAATTATAAACATGAAAAATTGGGAAAATATACGTCAAATTCGCACTAAACGGCCATCTCTCAGCATAATGCTGGGACTCGTGTGCGAGACAGAGCCAAAGCGCTATCACGTGATCACTTTAAAGTTTTTTTTATGGTTTAAGGGACTCTCACACCTATTCAGCGCTTTTCAGCGTATGCCCATAGAAAACAACGATTTCGTATGGAAACGTGTACATATTCATTCAGCTTTCCGCATCTATTCAGCTTTCGCGGCAAACAAGTATAAAATGAGGACAAATGTGTTATTATCATGCGAGTGCTGTAGATAGAGTTCAGCGCTGTTACTATTAGTTTACTTAGGTACGACGCTGTACGTGGCTGATAGAAGCAGAACTGTATAAGTGTGACCAAAATCGTTCAGCGAAACGCAAATTTAGCTGGAAAAGTGTGTGCGCTGCCCGACAACGGGTCTGTCGGTTAAGGCGGGGTTGCAGTACTTTTTAAGATTTATGAACGTCTGAAAATCTAATTAATTATGAGTTTTTTAATAAATAAAAATCATTACATAAAAATTGAACATACCGCGTCACCGCGTCATAACATCGCGTTTCTATCTTTACGATTTACTTGAGGTAAGTCGTAAAGATAGAAACGTGATTTAGAATGATTGGCTCGATACTTTTTTTATCAAACATGACACTAAATTACAATTTTAAACGTGTACTGCTAAGAGATTTTATCACGAATATATATAAAAGTAATATCAATAGATAGAGCTTTTTATTTTGAAGTAAATGTTGAAACCATATTGTATTATTTCTTTATCAATTTTCGCCAAGAAGAAAAAACAATCATAATTTAGGCATTATTTCGCTCGCCAGACAGTCGCGCCACACAGTACTGCAACCTCGACTTAAGGGACTCCTTAACCGACAGACCCGATGTCGGGCAGCGCCACTCTTACAGCCATTGTGAACTTTTCACAAATATGAAAAAATCGAGCCTGGCACTTACCAGTGTGTACAATCTCTAACTTTTCAAGATTAATCCGGTTGCTACGCACCTGCCCGAACAACTGTTTGCCAGACAGTACCAAACCGTTCCAGAATAAGCAAGTACGTGACATTTTTGCATAATAATCAATGTTTTTGTTTTAAATCCACCTACTTATAGGAGCGTTTTTTACGTTAACTAAGAAACCTTTATGGACTTTTATATTAATTTCCCTATTACCAACAACATTGTATGATTATGCAAATACAATTATTTATTTTACTTATTTGCCCTATGGAATAAAATAATTACTTTACTTAAGACCACTTATAGTTTAATGGTCCATGATTATATCGTGACATAATTATTATAAATGTCGGTAATAAAGTAACAAGAAGGTGTGGTTTTAATTGTTTAAAGTCATGCACTGCGTAAATGTTAATCGTATTAAATATATAGAAATTATATTTCCTAGTATGTTTTTTTTTTTTCAACACAACTGAACTATCTTTAATTTTGAGCAAAATTGAAAACTTTGCATCAGCAACCCTATTTCATATCCAGCCAAGACATGAAATAGAATCATCCATTACCTATTCCAGGTAATAATTTAGGTTTTTTTTGTTGTTTAAGGTTTTCTTTATGTATTTTTCTACAATTATGTAGCATTATGGGCAATCCAGTATACACAAATGAATAATCTTGTTTAATAATAGTTAAATTACAGAAAGTATTAACGAGTAAGCAGAATTTCTTCGAACTGCAAAATCCAACCCTTTATTCACTTTACCAAAAATAAATAATAATATATACACAGTAGCAGTACTTATTTGTTTACCAATTCGAAAAAGAAAAATAACCTTTAAAACAAAAACACTACCAACAAAAATCAAACAGCCATTTATGAAAATGTGAAACTGAAAACGACTTTACAAAAACACATTTGAACAAATTCGTTATTCAAATTACCTCCGCTTGTCCTGCAAACGCCAACAAAAGTTGACTCGTTGGGAACATTAAAATATTCACTTTGTTTCAAAAATTTTCACGTGCCTCTTTATGCGGGTCGGCCGCTGGGCGTCTTTGTGGCGCTTTGTGAACAGATTTCACCCCTACATCCCTCGTTTTAAATAAGTAAATGTTTAAGATTTGCTTTTGCTTGTTTGAGTTTTAAAGTGGGCAAGAGGCAAATTTCTGTTTGGTATTATTTTATTTTATTTTATTTATTAAGGAAAACAAACAATTGCACACTATACATGGTTAACATAGGCTTATAATCTAGGTATGCACCTAACAACGTTATCCACAGGTTATGTAATCGAATTAAAAGGATGCGCACGAGTACAGTATTACTAAATAATTACACAAATTAGTGAGTCTTACTCTTGTAACACTTACGGCGCTCACTTACTCTTATCACTTTTATAAATCATTATTGTCCTAGCACTAGCCTAAGAATAGTAAAAAAATTGCAATGCATTTTGGTTAACCGATGTCAGTTGAGGTGGGTTCGTGGATGGGTGACCATACATTACAAACCAAGACTTCTCAGTGCCAGAAAGCACGCTTAGCTGTTGATTCTAGCTTTAATTTTAAGATCTTTGACAGTCGTTACAGATAGCTTCTGGTGAAAATCTGACAACTAATCCTTCCATGAGGTATCGTATTGCCCTGTTCCTGAATTGTGAATGTCAAGTCAACATCAATTGATTTAAAAGAGTGTCCGTGGAGTTTTTGCACGTTATTCTCCATAAAGATCTATGCTTTGGAACGTGCAAATAGCTTCATCATCTTTGTTTGGACCGACCGACCTTGACAATTCAAAAGTGCCTGTAAATGGTCGAATTGAAATAAGTGATTGAGTTTGAGTTTGAAGTAGGCTGCAAATCTTTGTGAAATATTTATAATCACTTACAAGCTTTTTCCCGCGACTTCGTACGCGAATAATCCGATTTTTCCCGATCCCGTAAGCATTTCGGGAAATCCTCTCTTAGAGCTCCCCTAAACTCCCCAAAGACCCTTCGTGCAGCTTCTTACGACCAGTAGTTCTCGCTGTGTGATGTCTGTCAGCCAATCACTAAGTAGTGGAAGAATTTTATACATATGCATACTAGTTGACCCGCGCAACTTCGTCTGCGTCACATTTTCAATTAATGCCCCGCTCCTATATGTCTTAGCGTGATGATATGATGACCTAAGGCTATCTAACACTGAAAGAGTTTTTCAAATCGGACCAATATTTCCTGAGATTAGTGCGTTCAAGCAAACAAACTCTTCAGCTTTATAATTATTAAGTTGCGCAAATTCAACTCGCACTTGTTATTATAGATTAATATAAAAAATAATGAATCGATTAATAGAAGATAGAGTGCACTCGCTCCATCGTAGACTTTGTCTCTGTCATTTCTGACCAAGACTAAGGTCAAGAGCGAATTCATCTCAAATAAAAAAAAAATAAGATAGATCAATTTGAACTGCCGTTCTATTCTGTCAACATCTCACCGTGTTAACTTGGTGGAGTTAGCATGAAGTGGACTCTCATTCCATCTTATTTCCATAGATTTACAGCTCACTTCATCTCCATTTCACTTAAGGCTGTATGTACCCTGACCAAATAACCTTGAGAATTGTTTCCCTCAATAACAGCGCAAGAGATACAATAGCGAATACGCTCAGAATGTTAAATAAAATCGTTATCAAATCAAATTTTGGTCGTTTGAAAAAAATATTGCTATCAGAATGTTCATAATTAAATTGCCTATCCATTAAAGTCCTAGTGTATCATACAAAATCAAAATAATCGTTAGTTTTCGAGAAGATGCATGTTTTCAATAACTATTTCTCATTTTTGTAGTTTCGTTGTGAGGAGATTCATTAAACATTATACTTAGTAATAAAAAACAAAAATCTACTATTTTGAAGCCAATATTAAGTAGAAATTTAATGTATTTTTTATAAGTTGATATTTCTTTTGGATAAAGAGTATATAGCTCCAAAAAACTGCACAAAAACGTCTAGCGCTGCGTTTTGCACAGGGACGCGCCTTAAGTTAAAACAGTGAGCCGATTACACAATGGCACTGCAGGAAACAAGTCCTATCAAAGTTGAACAAAGGTTAGCCGGACTTGTATCATACGGCACATCTTGAAACCTCCGAACAGCCTACACAAGGTCCCTTTTGAGTCTCAAATTACATTTAAGTAAATGAAAATATATTTCTATAGAAAATAACTTATTTATAAAACGGAAATTACAAGACAATATAAAAACTTAGTATCATTCATTTTCAACTAAATAATAACAGTCATATTATTATCTAAGTAAAAATAGAGAATCAAAAAATAAAATTATTTTAACTTTAATATTCTTTAGAAGATTTGAGGTGAGAGAATGGACAAAGAATAATTTTTAATAATATGACCAGGATGTTAAAGGATAATTTTATGAACTTATTTTCTTCTGTATTAGTTTTTGTTTGCATCACGTTCAAAAGTTCAAAACCAATAAAGGCGCTACAGGTAGCTCAATTTGTAGAATTTGCTTTGACGCCGAGGAATCAGTCGCCCACGTTATCCTGGAAGTGAGGCCGTGGCTTCCCAACGTGAATAAATCCTCTGATCAGATCTACTCATGTAAGTTTGCTCAGCAACCTGTGAAGCACCTAAGAGGCTCCTGTGCATTTGGGCAGAACTAGGCTGGCAAACTTAGCCAAGACATCTTCGCAAAACGGACCGAATGGGGGTCTAAGTGCTGATAACAGAGTCTCTACTCTATCCGTTGCGGGGTAGAACATCTTTAGGTTGGATTTCCCATGGCTAACTTTATGTAGCTCTGTCGCGTGTTAGCAATCCTAGCAGCTTTCTTCAACATCGTGTATCTAGAGAGAAGCGTATCATTAAAACGTTTCTCATTACGAAAAAAATGTAGGGCTGGTTGACATTTTGAAAAAAACAGGTGATACAAAAAGTGCATTGCATAACAGTCTTTCGATTTCCTGCTTCTAAGAGGGGACCAGCAATGCTATATAATGACTGTTCGTATATCTTATCGTAGGTATCTTACCTAGCGACATCATTTTACTTTCCGACACACACGCTAACGAAGTCACGGGTAAAAGCTAGTTCAATCTTAAAAAAAAAAAACTGGCCAAGTGCCAGTCGGGCTCGCGTGCAAACGGTTCCGAACTATTTTCATTTTTTAACATGATATTGTAATACTACACAGACTTCCTATAGGGTTCCTGTAATTTTTAGGTATAGAACAGTTTTTCTATTTGGCTCAGTATTTTCGAAGATGAGGGGGAGGCAATGTTAATTTTTGGTCTTATTTCTTGAATAACTTTTAAAATGTTTGTTTCTAAATTATGAAAAAATATACTAAAGATCTTCATAGTAAGCCCTTTTATTTGATATTATGTCACACGATACAGTTTGAAAAACTTGGGTAACAGAAGTCCAAATTGTGGAGCATATTTCAATAGAATCGGTCCAGTCGATATAGAGAAAACTGGTTGTGACAGACGAACAGAAAGACAGACAGCTGAGTGATCCTATAAAAGCTCCGTTTTCTTTAGGAACCCTAAAAATATACAGCAAAATGTGCCCTTGTAACTTGAAATAAATGATTATTTATTTAATATTCTTTTATTAAAATGAAAAACAAAAAACATATATATTTGTATGGAATCCTCGTTATCAATTTCGTAGAAGACTATTTTTGCCTTTCAAACCAAATGATTAGTTTAAACGCTATCTATGGTGGGATGATAAGGAATCCTCTGGTAAGACTGGCCCAAAATTGCATTTGATCGGGAAAAGTGGTCACAGGTTTACATTATTATTATTATTATTATTCCTTTATTTCAGGCAACAGTAGCCCATACAATATAAAATACACCTTTACAACAAAATATAAAAATAAACTAATATATATAACATATGAAAAACTAAGACACACGAAGTGAGGGCGTCGTGTTACGCTGCGCGGTGTCACATAGCCTGCCACGAAAACGTCGGTAGACTACACCCTTCGGCCAAAACTCTTCCTTAAGGAACTTGTCGAGATGTTGTGTCGGAACCCGCACCACAAACGACTTGAAGTTGGTGTTGTGACGCGGTTCCAACTTCTCGACCCTCAAAGTCCAGTTGGTCTTCACCTTCATGTACTCCACGATCTCCTCAACCTTCGTGGAGTGATGTAGTCGGGACACATACAGCAACGTTGTAGGTACCGCTGCCCGCAACAGCATACTTGGTCCTGTCAGTCCAGTACCGCATTGATTGCGACAAGTAGGCTTCTTCTTCTTCTTCCGCACTTTGGTGAAGCCATCCTCATCACACTCTTGCTTCATTGGACAGCGCTGTGTCGGACTCTTTGGAAGGGTTTCACAGCGACGGTTTTTGTTTTCCCCTTTCTGCTGCTTAGGTAGTGACGCAGCTGGATTGTTTGCAGCAACAATTGCGGCGTAAGCTAGTTTAGGGGTCGACGTAGCTACGCGTGTCGTATTCTCTGCCGCCGCAGGGGGGCAGGAGGCGGCGGGGCACGGTGCATCGCCCTCGATAATTGCAATCGACGGTGAATCCAATTTCACCGATGCAAAACTGCTGACTGATGCATTTTGCGCCCCATGACGTGTGTTAACATTGGCTTCGTCATTTGCCCTACTTTCCGAAACAGTATTGCGTAACAACACTATCTCGGCACGTAGTTCATGGATGGTAGTTTCCGACTTCTCCAACTTGCACTGCACATCGGCCAGGCTTGACTTCAGCGATGTAATATCCTTGAGCAGCCTGGTGACATCTACGTGATCGAATGTGACGGGCGGTAACTTATGTAGCTCCTTCGCTACGAAAGTTGGCACGTCGTCAGGATCGGTCACCTTTAGAAAGGTGATGATGTCTTGGATGCTCTTTTCTGTGCCGTCTCTCCTCCTAGATGGCATTTGATCGAGCTTCCCAGTTGTCCGGAAGAGTAACTTCTTGCCCATGCTGATATCGTCTTCTTTGAAGCTCGATTTGCAAATCTGCATGATGCTCACCTCGTCCATAGTATCGATGGCATTCTGTATGAATGCCAACAGTTCGTTTGCGATAAGTTGCTGAGAACTCATTGCGAAATATCAGGCAGCAGCTAAAGCCGCGCACTACGCTTACAACTGTGACAACACGTCCGTATTCGAGCGCGCATCGCACTGCACTGACATTACACTGCTTTTAACTTTAAAGGTAAAATTTACTCAATTTTATCGAGAAGCTATAAGTAGGAGGTAACGTGCTCACTAACTACTTAAAAAAGGCAAAGAGATTGAAATATTTATAGGCGTACGCTTGACCGCTATCTCACCTGATGTTAAGCGATGATGCGGTCTAAGGTGGAGCACGCTTGCCTAGAAGTAACCTATTCACTCTTGACTTAAAGACTCCCAGGTTGTAGCTATCAGGAAACACAGACTCAGGCAGGGAATTCCACTCCTTAGCTGTACGCACAATGAATGTATTCCCAAAACGTTTTGTGCGTATAGGTGGGATGTCCACCATGTACCGGTGGTACATAGCCGTACGTCTTGTGGTCCGATGGTGAAACGGGCTTGGCGGAATTAAGTTATGCAATTCCGTGCGCACACTCCCCAAAATGTAAACGATAGAAAACCGACAGGCCAGCAACTCGTCGTCGATGCTCAAGACTTTGGAGCTTCGATTCGACGAGCTTATCATCACCGATGATCCTCTTGGCTCGTCTTTCAATTGACTCGAGGGCATCAAGCTGGTATCTGGCAGATCCGTCCCAAAGATGAGAGCAGTATTCCATACACGATCGAACTTGCGCTAGTATAAGGACTTAACAGCATTAAAATTGTATTCTATAATAAAAAATAATAATAATAACCCTACCGCAGTATCTCTACGTTGACGTCGTGGTGGGGCTTGCGCGTCCCGATGAACCTTAGGTCATACCTAGGGTGAGGGGCCAGACAAAGAGAGATACAATCCGCAAGGCAGTTTTGTGGCGAACTGTTGGGCAGTAGCGACCCCACGAACCTTATCTCCCGGGAGAAGTCTTGTTCCTCATCTAGGGGAGATCCTTGTACCTTGGGACACCTTGTACCTCGGGACAAGCTCATTGAGTCAAAAATGTTGCGTTGAGAAGTGGTAAGTAGCGACATCTAGTAGCCATTTCATTACAACATTCAGAAAACATGCAGTAAAGTCGGCCATTTTGCCTTGTTCCTTAGATGTGTTATGACGTGTGATTTTTTCGTCAGATTTTTTTTTCCAATCCACTTGAATCTTTGTTTTATACGAAACATTTTGAGGCAAGTAATTTAATTATGATACAATTAGTTGTCAGTTTCATTCATAATCACTTATTTTAATTTAATTTACTAGATTTCCGTAATTCAGAAATTATAATCACACTTTGTTATCGACCATTGAAATTTGTACCTTGGGACAGTGAATTTTTTGTACCTTGGGACTGTCCCAAGGTACAAGGCATTGCTTTTTTTACTATATACATTTTAATATTGTATTTTAAATGTTTGTTTTCATGTTTTTAGATGACGCGAAGTAAAAATAAATTCACCCGGCCAAAACCAAGTGAGGAAAATGTAAAAAATGCAATTAAAATGGTCATCCAAAAACGTTTATCTATTCGGAAAGCTGCCGAAGAATTTCGTTTCTCAAAATCTTCTAAAGTCTAAAGAAAACTAAAGAAGTCTAAAGAAAACTAATAGTCATGTTTGTGAACAAGTTTTTTTTATTATTTTTGTTTTTCCGAGTATCTAAAAAGTGATTGAAAGTAAGCTTTGTAATGGCTGTTTTTTTTTAATATAAAATTAAGATTATCTTTAGTTTTCAACGCTTTAAATACCTTAAACTGTCCATTCACCAAAATTTTCGGCATATAAAACATTTAGATATGTTAATTGATAGAGATAATACTCATCTGGCGGTAGTTTAGGTTTACAAAAATGTGTCCCAAGGTACAAATATTGGTGTCCCGAGGTACAAGCCATGATTGTACCTTGGGACAAATATCCTTAAGTAATTAATTTTTATTTTCTCATTGACAAAACATAGTAGGTCGGGTGTTGCCTCATAATATTGTGATGTTATTGGCTACTTAATAGAAATTTTAACATTGAAGGCCATAGATCAATTTGAACTTAAATTATAGAGGTTTAAAGAAAAGTGTCCCCAGGTACAAGGATCTCCCCTACGGCTTGCCTTTATTGGCTGGCCAGAGTGAGCACACGTGCTCGGGAGAAGGATGTATAATCCAGTAAGATGCTGGTAGGGATCTTGACCGCACTTCCGGGATTGTCCTGATAGCCATGGTATACCTCTCCACTCCTCTAGCACCTCAGGCTATGTTGCCTCCTTGGCGCTACGTCACTTTGTGCTAGCGACCGTTTTCGGGGGCCCATTCATTGAGTGTGCAAGTCACCCCCTGCCATTTAAAAGCCGTGTATATTGTTAGTGGTCAGGCAGGGGCCAATAGTTCTATAATAAACGATTATCAGTCCACTAAACCGCCCAAACCCATAGCGTTTCATCTTTTTTTTTTTCCATATTCTGCAATATTCTTGCTCCAACTGGGGATTGTCCTTGGGAATACTTTCACAGTGCATACAGGGATAATCGCCGGTTGGTGCCCCATTACATTTGAAATTTCTAACGGGGCCTCTGCGAGTTGGTTTCGGCCCCTCGTACGCCTACCAAAGGACCGGGTCTCCAGAGACCCGAGAAAGAAAACAAAAAAATAATAATAATAAAATCATTTATTTATAAAATAGGACACATTTACAATCAAATATCTTAAAATCTATGGTCGAAGACTAATGTAATTAGATCTCTATTAAATATTTCATGTTTCCATGATTACAAAATCTAATTATAAGCTATATTTTATCGTTTACAAAATAATTGGTACCTACCCTAATTAACATTATAATTGGTCCTTTTACCTTGCATTTATTTTAACATCACATTCACAGTTTTTTTGCCACAATTAGGGTGCATTAGGTACACAATAAGAAAGTCGTTGATGCGAAGAAACTTTAAGCGATTCGTAAGCAAAGAGATCACAAAGGAATCTAATTTTTTTGCCGAAAACGTTACACAATGAACCCACTGGTCTTTATACAATTATTTCATGCATATTGATATCGTGATCTCGACGCCTTCGGTTATTTTTTTTAACACAAAACTCATACCATACATTCCGATTGCTCCTTAAAATGACGAAAATGGCGGCCAACATTATCGGGTAATAATCACTAAACAAATCTATAATGAATATGATACCCAATAACAATTTATCGGGTTGGAAGGTTAAGAAATAATCAAAGGCGTATTTACTTAACAAACTGATGTCGCTCAATACAAATATCAAGGTAGCTATATACAAGCGACGCCAGATGGTAGAAGCTGTCTGTGCACTCGTGTTAAAACTACGACAAAGTGAAAATACTATTATTATGTATAACACACTGTTGATTGTCACAGGTAGAATTTCATGAAAGTACATAAAAGTGACCCATAAAAAACTACTTAGCTGCGCGGATGATATTTCGTCTAATAATAAGTGTAATAATCTAAAATACCAATAACGCCGAACAATGGTGGTTGTTATTATAGACACTCCCCAGCCGAAGATAAAACTCTTTAAATATTTATTTTGGAAATGCCCATTAAAAACTTTTACAATATCTACGTAAAACATATGACTTAAAACAACCAACCAATGGTTCTTCGCTGTTGGAATAGATGCAGTCAACATATAGGTTATTTCATATATCGTCGGATTGTCTACACGGGTCGTATTCTTCTCTAAATATGTCCATAAAACGATTAAAAAGTTTGTTAAAATCGCGTTAAGAAACACAAAATTTCTGTAATTCCGAAACTTTTTCACTATACACCATGATGCCACTCCGTATATCAACGTACTAAGAGTCACCACAAGCACAGCTAACTCCTGAGGCGACAACATTGTATCGCTGTCTTCAGAGTCGTAGTCACTGGTGTCATAATAATCAGACATAGAGACGTAGTCACTGGTGTCATTATCAGACTTAAAGCCGTAGACAATGGTGTCATTATCCAACGTAGAGCCGTACACAACGGTGTCTTTATCAGACATAGAGTCGTAATCACTAGTATCATTATCAGACATAGAGACGTAATCAATGGTGTTATTATCAGACATGGCGAACAGGTGAATGTCACTGGAACAATTTTGATCGGTTCACTTTGTGTTTGCAGAATATAATATAAATTATTTCTTAATAGCTAGACGTAAAGCACCGCTAAAACCCCACAAAACTAATTAATTAGTAGTGCCCAATCGGTGGGTCGGTTTCGATTATCGGCTACAAACTGGTTTCCAACTGGAACCAATCTAACACGTTTTATCAAACTTACATAGTATGCAAATAACCCGGTGGCAGAGACAACATTTGTTTTTTGTTTATAGCGAAAGACTTGCGACTATTACAGAATTATGTGGATGTGTAGGACTTAAATATTACTGGCTTAATAAAGGTGAACAATGCACCTAGGTTTTGCTCTTCTGGGCACGCCAGGATCATGGCAATAGGTCTCTAGTTTGAGAACTGGGCGTCACAGTTTTCTCACCTTCCACCTATCGCAGGCCCTCACTGGCACGGTTGTTTCGAGAAGACATGCCCGGGTGTCACTATCGCCCGGAAACGGTCCTCGACCGGTCCTAGTCCAAGCCATAGTCCAGGGCGAGAGATCATGGGGAGCATATTCACCTCCTTTTGAGAAGCAGTACTGCAAGCGAAGGAGGAGGTGAAATGTGTGAGGGTGAGGCAATCCTTACTTCCCAATCGCCACAGAAAACGCCCTGGGCGTGGGTAGTCACTGGGCGACTCCTTCTCAAAGGGTATAACCTGCATAGTTGGCGGAGCCTGCTGGAGCTAGTGCCTGCCAGAGTTGTGGAATTGTTTGAAAGATCAGTTACCGCGGTCCTGTACCGCAAAAACAGGTAGGTTTTAGTCTGACAGTCCCTCCCGCTCCGCTCACCGCTCACCAAAATATAGTTTTATTTTGTTCTTGATTATTCGTATTAAATAGCAACCAAAAAATAATAAGGTTTAAATTTGTGCTATTAGCTTTTCAGTTTAAAGTCGATTTTTCAAAACCATTTTGATACGCAATGGTAGATTCTTATGGAGGATTCGCACGGCCAAGAAACTCCATTGTTTCTCTTTCAAATTGAATTTTAACCATATTTGGTAGAGGCACATAAATCATGTATACACGATGCCAGTGTTAGTCGTCTTACAACGGTAGCCTACTTCATCTATCCAATGATTACACATTCGTAAAAAAAAATATACAATCACGATGCAGACATGTTTGAAACATCCAGGTTCTAGTATAAAGACGTTGCGTAAATATTAATAACAGAGTGTTTCACAATTCTAATACATTTCGTATTATTATAATGAATTATTATGATAAAAATATTGCGCCTGGGGGTAGTTTACGTCGGGTACATTAAGTGGGATGCCTTTGTAGGACGACTAAAATGGCACCGTGTATGTGTAACAAAGTTTTGTTTACTTTGATAACTTTATTTCAGACTATGTTAGTAAAATTGGAAATTCTTGCAGGTTAGGTATTCGTTTCTATGAAAAAAAGAAGTTTCGAAAAATATTGTTTTGGTCAAACCCTAGTCGTTATTTCTTTTAATCAGTTTTGATTTAATTAATTAATGGGTAGGAGATAACATAATATGGATATTATGATAACGCTAATAGGTCATTTAAAATGGTTACGTTTTTGCGAGTGCCCCAGTGTGTGTACGTGTTGATAAGTAAGGCATTACAATCAATCACGAAGTGTGCTGTCAATCTATATAATCAAGATGGAGTGACAGCTCATTTCGTGATCGTTTCACCCAAGTGTTCACTTCGACATGTAAATGGCGGTCTATTGTAAACATGTCCAAGTGAAAGCTTGCTGTCATTCTATCTCGATTACATGGATTGACACTTGTCGTTCACTCCACCTAAGTGTACACGGTGAGATGTCAACAGAATCGACTGGCTGTTGACATCTTAACGTGTTCACTTAGGTGTAGTGAACGACAAGTGAGCTGTCATCCAAAAAGCAAATAGCTGAATACCAAAATTTTATATAGAAAGACTGCTTAACCTGAATACCAGAATATTACAAGACTGCTTAACCTGAATACCAAAATTTTACGTAAAAAGATCTTCCAGTAACTAGGAAATACAATAAAACATATGCTTGGCTTCATCTTATTTATAAAATTTTCGTGTCACAATGTTAGTTACCTTACTCCTCCGAAACGGCTTTACCGATTTTTATCAAATTTTATATGTATACTAGCTGACCTACGCAACTTCGTCTGTGTCACATTTTCCATTAATGCTCGGCTCCTTTTAGTCTTAGCGTGATGACATTATATAGTCTATAGCCTTCCTCGATAAATGGAGTATCTGATACTGAAAGAATTTTTCAAATCGGACCAGTAGTTCCTGAGATTACCCCCTACGTACAAACTTACAAACATACAAACTCACAAACAAATGTTACCTCTTTATAATATTAGTATAGATTCAGTAGATCTGAGAATCGGCTACTATCTATTTTTCATACCCCTAAATGATAAGGGTTGTCCCACCCCTAACATTTTTTTTTTTGAAATTTTTGGACAAAAAAAGTATTTTTATTTTTCAATAATTTGCCATTAAAAAATACATACGTCCCTAAATTTTTACCCTTCTATCACCAACCCTTATTTTTTAATACCTAGTCATTTTATTAATGAATAATGTGAAGCAAACGAAGTTGCGCAGGTCAGCTAGGAGATCTATAAATTACAGCCGGGCCCAACAGCTTAACGTACTTTCTGAGGCACGGAAGATTCTCTGTATATGTGAAACGATCGTTCATTCATAAATTAACCTCGAAAAGAGTTGCTTAGTAATTGCTTTAGCCACAGAACTAAACTTTATCCATTCTGTGGGTTTAGCCACGAGCTCTAAATATTTATTTACGACGGAAATATAAATATTTGTATCCCGGTAGTAATGAAATACATAAGTAGTTTTAAGTACGTCAGTACTAAAAACAAAGCTATGCAATAGTTATTGTTAGAAAATTAACTTTCCTTTTTTTTCTACATTCTTTGGGCCCACTTATAAAATTTTATTTCTTTATTTTCTATATAAGGAAAACATTTATAAGTAAACTAGCTGACCCGTGTAACGGCGTCTGTGTCACATTTTTAATTAGTGTTCCGCTTCTATTTGTATTTGCGTGATGATATTTGTATAGCCTTCCTCAATAAATGGGCTATATAACAGAGAACGAATTTTTAAAATCGGACCAGTAGTTCCTGAGATTAGCGCATTCAAGCATACAAACAAACTCTTCAACTCTATGATATTAATCTACACTAATATTATAAAGAGGAAAACTTTGTTTGTATGTTTGTTTGTTTGTTTGTTTGATTGTAATGAATAGGCTCAAAAACTACTGGACCGATTTCAAAAATTCTTTCACCATTCGAAAGCTACGTTATCCACGAGTAACATAGGCTATATTTTATTTTGGAAAAAAATAGGGTTCCGTAAGATATTTGGGTTTTTCGGACACAAGGTGTAAAAATCAACCAGAAAAGTTACTTATTTTGCTTACGCTGCCTAAACTATAAAAGATAGAACCATAAATTGTTCTAATTAATTGTAGATCTTATAAATATCTACAAAAAAGTTCCCGACACACTAGACCTAACTATGTCGAGTGAGGTACAACAACCATTTTTTTATTTAAAAATCTTGATTTTTTTTGGACAACATTTAAACGCGTTTATTTGACTCATGCTATTAATCCTTATCAAAATAAAGTATTTCATCACTAAGAACAGTTTATGTAGATAATATTTGGTCTTTGAATGATTAAAATCGGACGTTTAGTTTTGAAGTTAAGGCGAAATTAAAATATTACGATTTCTGCTGCACGGTCCGTTGCGAAGTGGACGTCACCATGGCGGGGCCGGGGGTGCGCTTGCGGGAGGGGAGTTTAGATCTATGAGTAAGGTACCCGCGCGGCTCAGACGCGAGGTAACAGTTTTTCTGTAGTGCATTTATTATCAGCATTGCACCCGTGCGAAGCCGGGGCGGGTCGCTAGTAATATAATATAAGTATAGATTTATAAAAAAACTATCAAGCATCTCCTTCTCTACACGTATATAAATAATCTTCCTTTTGTCCCTTCCAAACCCAAGTACATTCATTCTTTTCCACTAACCTACAATCCACCACATTTTTTCCTTAGGGTGAAAACACCAATAAGCGGCGACACGTCCTCAAGACACCGGACATGAGGGTGGAAAAAGGAAGCCCCGCCACGTGGCATCAGGAAATGAACAGACTTCGGAGTTAATTGAAATCGCTTGTTACTTGGAAGAATGCCAATATGTTGCGGTAGCTAGGTATGTTCGATCGAGAGCCTGTTTACTGGGGTTACCTTGTAGATAAATGGGTTATTGGTTCTGGAGGATTAAAATTGCTGGTTCTACCTTCTCTTCTGTTGTGGGTATGGGAACATTATTTTGAAAACATAGTGAGAACAATTCAGTCAATTGTATCAATTACTTCACTTACGCCATAAGTGACACACTGAAATTGCGAATACAAATCTACTTCTTCATGCACTGAACAGCTGATTTTATTTCGGGATTGCAGTGTTGGTCCCGTAGTAAAAGTTGTTCATAATCATGAATAAAATGACGTCTTAAGAGAAATTGCGATTATTCTGTTACAACTTGTATTAGTTTTATCTCAAGGATAGGTATTTTTATCGATCGAATATAATCACAACAGTAAAACGGGAATCCGAACGATTTTAGTATAAGGTTTTTTTTTGGGGTAAGCCTGCCATACATTCCCAACCACTGCAACTCCTGAAAGCCAGAATCAACAGTGGCGACCACCAGAAAAACTCCGAGCTAATGAAGCCCGACGAGTCCCGGAGGAACAATTCAACTGTCTTGGATCCCGCAACGAAATGAACTTATTACTATAAGGTTTATGCCATTTAAGTAGGTAATTTTGTATGGCATCCGCTTTTTTCTGAAAATCTTGAATTTCATTAGAAGAAAACTTTTTAATTTACCCAAAAAACGGTAACAATTTTTACATAGGTACACTATTTCTGTTGTGCTTCTCATTCTCATTGGGGCTTTACCATAATTATAATCGCCACGCTTATCAGGCGGGTTGACGACCGCAGTATAGCTATTGCATTTTATCTAAAGATAGTACTGCTGCCCATTTTCTGGTGAGTGTCTTAGTCACCTATTACGACAACCACGGGAAGTGATGGGATGGTAATATTTATTTACGTCCGAGACTATGCAGGGTTGCTCGCAGAACAGACGGTCGATGAGGCCGAAAAGTTCTGGAGTGGCTACCGTGTACCTACCGGAAGACGAGACGTTGAAAGGCCTCCCAAAAGGTGACGATGTCTTGCATCTATCGACTTGGTAATGACGAATGACTTGGTGGTCCTTGTGGGGGTCGCAGGAAATCGATGGATGCAAGACGCACAGGATCGGTTCGGTGGCAACACGAGGGGGAGGCCTTTGTCCAGCAGTAGAGGTTCGCTCCATCGAAGACCTTGTCTCTGCCGTCTCTGACCAAGACCAAAGTCAAGAGCATACCCATCTCAAATTAAAAAAAAATATATAATTATGATGATTACACCACTTCTTCAGAAGCCGCCACCGAATGTAAAATCATCACTAAAAAGCAAGCATCTTGTATATCTT
Organism: Ceramica pisi; assembly: GCA_963859965.1. Classification (NCBI taxonomy): domain Eukaryota; kingdom Metazoa; phylum Arthropoda; class Insecta; order Lepidoptera; family Noctuidae; genus Ceramica; species Ceramica pisi. The sequence goes on from OY982530.1 coordinate 7,559,114, forward strand.
ATGTATATATTTTGGGGGCCGAGTCACCCGCGTCCGTAGGAGAAGAATACCCTTCAGCGAATCCCTACACGTGGTCCCCGGGTGGTGCTAAACAGGTGACACTAACCGCCTCTGTGGTCTAGTGGTTAAACCACCTAATTCAGACCCAGAGATCCCGGGTTCGATTCCCAGCGGGGGCAAATTTTTTGCTCGGTTTGGTTGGTGGTAGGACTTTTTCTAAGTCCGCCTGGCAAGCTACCACCGTCATGTCTAAGTCTGTCGCCATAACAACAATGTTAACAGCATTGTTGTGTTCCGGCATGTAGAGGTATGATAGCCAGTTCCTCTGTGTAAGAGGATTCCGGGTGAAACTCGCTTCCAACTTCGGCCTAATCATCACTTTCCATCAGGTGAGATTTGGGCCAAGAGTTTCCCCGTTTTGCATAAAAAAAATAAAAATAAAAAAATAGACAGTCGAACCACGTTTGTAGAAACACGTTATTAATTACACTGTGTATTGGTTAATGAATTTCAGCGACTGTCAAAGTTTAAGGCATTCATCCGAATATATAATATTCTTCCGTTACTGACTGACTGACTAAGTGACTGACAGATAACGCCCAGCTGAAACTTCTGATCGTAGAAAGCTGGCAAAGGCGAACGGCAAAATTCGTACAGCAAACTTTTTTTTTAGAATTTGTACCACTTATTAAAGCAACAAATAGTTTTAATAGTAAATATAATTAAATACTTATAATGTTACTAGCTGTCCCGCGCAACTTCGTCTGCGTCACATTTTCCGCTCCTAAATAATATTGCAACAAAAAATTCAGATTTAAACTATCCTATCTCTCAAGTTGGATCGAACTGCACATGGTGTGCGAATTTTATTATAATCGGTTAAGTGGTTTAGGAGTCCATTGAGGACAAACATTGTGACACGAGATTTATATATATTAAGATGTAACCTATAAGCCCATAATTGTTGCATAAAATCATAACAGTAAACAATGTAGATAATGATTGGAATGAATACATCAGTATTTTTTTAGCGCAATTATTTATTAACCGGTTAAGAAAATCTATCTAGTGTCCATCGGAACTTCATTATTATCAAACTGTTTCTGACCGCTGTTAGGCAATAGGTATCTCCTAATGCACCCCACTGAGTAGGTAAGATCAACATCTCAATCTACCAACTTAATAGTAAGTAAAATACAACAAAGATAGCGACAAGCAATCTAGAACGTTTAGTTATAAACAACAATGTTAATGTACCTGTATTTTACAACCTACATTGGTACACTAGTACATAACCACAAAAAATAAAACAGGGTATAGCTTTTACGTCCAAACATCTAAAAATTTAAGATTTTAAATAGGATTTTTCTATCGTATTAACTACCTATTAAACCAAACACGATCCCAAAAATTGAAAATTTACTAGCTGTACGAAACTTCCATACAAGCCTGCCGTTCGCCTTTGACACGTTCCTTGGACAGCACTAAGAGAGGATGTCGTGTCCTACAGAAACGGGAAAAAACGGTATATACGTGTACCAAATCGTGGGCACAAGCTAGTCTATTAAAAATATTGCAATATCCGTAGCAGTGTAATCCCGACCATTACAGGAACTATTTGTACAAGTAAGTATAGAATCAGCTCGTTAATTGAAATTAAATTTTAATTCGTGGGGATGACGCAGATAAAGAGTTCCTGGAATGCCTTTAGGGCCTTTATCAGCCCGTGGGACAGTAAAGGCTTATACGAAAAAAACTTATGTAAATACAATAAATAGAGAAATCGTACCACTAGCGGCGAACGTGGAAAGATTTAACGTGAAATGCAGTTTAATGACTGTTTTTTTCTTTTATTTGTGCGTTTTTATTTTGTTTTATGCGATGCAAGATGTTCGACAAAAGTTGGGTTGTAAATAAAAGTCCAAAAGTTTGAGAACAAGGGGTAGTGGTTTGTAAATAATTTAAATTTGTACGCAATTAACTTCCGATAACGGAATGAACTTAAAGAGTACCTACACGGTAAAATAAATGAGTTGCTCCGGTGGGGAATGGAGTCGATTCTCAAAAATGTTGCAGTTCGATTCGTAAAAAATGGAAAATAAAAACTTTACTTACTCACTCACTCTCCTCTTTCTTTATTCCACATCTTCTTCTTTCAAGTTCTTTTCTGTCACTTTTTCTGAAAGATTATCACCATCACTAAATTAAGGTTGGCTGGTAAGCCAGTGATAACAGACAAGGTCTGAAATTGATTTCTTTCACAATCTTACACTTGATTCTTATCAAGTAGTTATGGTTTTTAAAATCATGTTTTAATTCATATTAAGTAGGTAAAATTCTTCAGTCTTTTGCAGTAGCTGCAATCTCTCGTACTGAATTTCATATAATCCCTCTGGGCAAAAATGTGATTTGAATTTGGAACGCATTTTGACTGCGCTCGCTGCACCTAGCAGCGGAGGCGGATGGGAGCCGCTCGCGGGTTAGAATGACTTACTTTGGGTTAGGTTTTCATATCAAATAATTTGACGTTTTTGTGTAGGTGGGGTGAAAATGTATTTTTCCCAGCATCAGTTATTTTAAAACTTATGAGAACCGCCACTTAAAGTTTTGTTTACCCCGCAAAAGAGTAAAGTGTGGGCGATGCAATAATAAGTTCTTCCAAACAGTAACAAATATTGCGGCAGTTAGAATAACCCACAAACGGAGTGGGAGGCCACTCCGTTTGTGGGTGTTCGTAGACATCTAAAGGATAACGTGGGTGTCAAATGTCTTGAGACAGTTTGTTATTCCTGTTTTGTCCTTGTCTATTTTAGAAGGGAAGTAATATTTGTTAGGCTTACTGCAGTGCTATATAAGCTAGCTTCATTTTCTTGTGTCATGTATTAATGACTTTGCATACCTACTACTTATTGTACAAATTCAAGTTCTTAACGTAACAGACAAATCTGTTGCTGGAGAGTTTGTTGGCCACTTCTCCACAGCTGTAACACTAGGAAGTGGTGACAGGCGGGCGTTTTGTTAAACTTGACGTTCAAAAAGTGCTGGCTCTCAACCTAATTAAAATAAATAACTTTTGTTTTTTTTTTAATTATTTCTGTTATTTTTTTGTTTGATTACTGTATACACATTAAATATTTTTTTTTATTTAAATTCCCTACTGTGTGAGTTTGAAGAATATTTTTAATATCGAAATGGCTGAAACATGATTATTTATTTTTTGATTGGGTTTGGGCAGTTCGTTTTAATAAAAAAAAAAAACAATTAGGTAAGTTATTTTTGGTCACATTAGCCCCGTTTTCTTATTAAAACAGTAACGTTGGATCACTAAAGATTAACTTTAGATTGCGTTGTGTCAAAGTTAAAACATTGAGACTAAACGGGGTAAGTGCTCCAATTATTGGCACTAAATATTTTTTTTACATAACCTTTATTATTCAACTACTTAATCACAAGAGACGAGCCGCCAATGTAGCAGAAACAATCGTGGCTAGCATCAACGTCACGTGCCAATGAAAAATACGGGAAAACCCGGCCTTCATTGGGGCCGCTACCCGATCTACCCGAGCAAGGGATTGAAGCAGGGATGTTACTGTGAAGGCGATTTTATCGAAACCGAAGTCGGAGCAAGAATTTTGAAGTGATGGTAGAAGAGAGATGCGTTATAGGCTTTATAGAATATTCCAAGCTTAATCAGTCAACCACCTTAATTTCATTTGAAATTTTGCTAAACATATGCGTTGGAAATAGAAATTAACATATTTTCAATAACAGTAACAAAATTGTACCTTATCAATTGACTCCAAAAGTAGCGAATTATGCTTCAATCTTTGATTTAAAAGTGTCGGAGCCGAAGTCATTACTGGAGGCGTAGGTAATTATGGATTCACACGGGACAAACTTTCATTAACTTCTACAGGATAGTGAAACAACGCAATGCAGACAATTTCGGTGTGATAGAATTTTTTAATTCAGTTTTTGTGGTCATTACAGAGGGCCATAGACTTTGTATGAACCCACTTTAATATCAATTGAAACTTCCAGGTATGGCTGTGGAGTGGAAAAACGGAGAATTAATATTAACCAATAGAATTGCATAAAATTATAGTCACTGACATTAACCAATGGAATTGTATTAAATGACAGTCACTGGTGTTTCATGCAATTCCATTGGTTAATATTTCACCGTTTCTCCGCTCCACTGCCTCGCAACGCGTCATCGGACAGGCAGCCTAAGGTTGTTTCTATCAGAGGTGTGGAAGTATACGTAGCGTCGGATGTGTTTGTTGAGAAACAATAGAATCACTTCATTTACTTAGCCTCGCTTAGCGCATCCGCTCTCATATTTGGTGGAAACGCACACTTATTGGAGTTGGAGGCGAAGCTCCGTAACATCCCTAGATCGAAGCATTACCAGGGACGGGAATTGGTGTTTCTACCCGAATGGAGAACGACTTGAGTGGGTACGCTTTTAGATGCAGATGAGTTGATTTATCAGGATTCTTACAGTGATTCGGATTTGATTGGGGTGGAATAAGTTTCGGTGCGGGAACGAAAATGTTTTCTGTTTCATTTTACGAAAAAGTCTTCCAACTTACGGTAAATGTGAAAGATCGTATTTTTCGGGTTTCGTGCCCAGAGGTTAATTTTCGACCTTATTACTAAGCCTCCACTGTCCGTCCGTCCACCTGTCTGTCTATCAATCTCAAGAACCGTAATAGACAGTTGACATTTTCACAGAGTGTGTATTTCTATTGTCGCTATATTAACAAATAATTAAAATTAAATTGAAAATTAAAGGGGGCTCCCATACAGGAATCATATTTTTTTTTGGTTTATGGTACGGAACCCTTTGTGTGCAAATCCGACTTGCACTAGGCCGGTTAATTTATTATTATTTTTACTCTCGTTAGACCAAAAACGCACCTAATAGAATGCGATGATGTTGTTGGCGATGCACTGCAGACGGTCTATTCTGTCAACAAATTACCGTGTTCACTTAGGTGAAGTGAACGAACGACAAATGAGCTGTCATTCCATCTTGTGTGTATGGTTTGACAGCTCACGTTAACTTCGCCTATGTGTTCACATCGACATTTTTACGGAATCGCACTGCTGAAGGCTGTAGTTGAAGGGTCCTAGAATATTTTTTCCAACTTTTGAGCAACCGAAATCTCCAACCAACACCAACAGATAAAACTCAATGTTTTAAGAAAATTGAAATCAACAAAAATGCGTAATTAATATAACCTATTCCGTCCTCCACCTGACTTCGTATAATTCCCAGAAGACGTCATAAGTATCGAAGTGAGTGCTTACTTGGCAAGTTCAGCCAATGAAGGGCGAACTTCGTTCATATAATATTTGAACCTCGTACTGCCGACGATGTTCTGGCAAAACATTGCCTCACGAAAAACTTCGTTCGTGAATTATGTTTTAGGATGAGACTAGTGTATTTCTGGAGTTACTTGCCATATTTCGTGAAAATGTACTTTTATAAAACTTGTATTCTGTGATCATATGGGCAAATAAATATGGCTCAATTTTTAGGAAAAAAAAAATACATTTTAGCCGTTTGTTGTACCGCGCATTTAAGCAAATTACTGTTTTTTTTTGTTCGGATCTAAGAAATAATATACTATTTTTTTATTCATCTAATACAACTTTGGTTCACAAAAGGTGTTAATTAATAATACCCTCCTACTGAAGCAATTAAATCAATCATAAAAATAGTCAACGGCTTTTTATGAAAAAAAAAAAATACATTTTGGAAGTCGGTGTTTTTTTTTGTTTGTTCGTATTTTGACACCAACTTCCGAAGTTAAAATTATTTTATACTTTGTAGTGTTTTTTTTTGGAAGTCAGTTATATTTTTGTTAAAAGTTATTATTTTTTACTTTTTAGTGGTACCCCACACCTAACAACACCACTGGAAAATCGCAAGAAAGCAAAATACGCAATTTTGTTTACTTGGATGACAAAAAAACGATCATCCAGGTATACTAATTCCCGGGTGTCACCACTGCGAGGATCGACCGGAGGACACGGTGGAGCACACTGTGCAGGTGTGCCCCGCTTGGGTGGCGCACCGCCGTGTCCTCGAAACGGCGATCGGCGGCGACCACTCGCGTCCGGCCCTGGTCCAAGCCATGGTCTGGAGCGAGACGGAATGGGACGCCGTTGCCTCCTTCTGCGAAGCAGTCATGCTAGCGAAGGAGGTGGCGGAGAGGGAGAGGAGACCCTCTCGTCCCGGCCGCCGTGGTAGACGCCGCGGGCGTCGGGGGCCACCACCTGGTGACCTCCGGCCACCGTAGGCGCCGGCCTGTGGACGGCGAGCTATGGGTGGCTCGCCGTCCGTCCGTCTAGTGATGACAGGCCGTGTCGACGGCGCGTTAGTGTTCCACGCGCGCCTCAAAGAGAGTCAGCACACAGAGGGGCCCGAAAGGGCCGACGCCTGCCGGAGTCGCGGGATTATTCGCAAGAGACACCGTGGCTCCGGAACACAAAGGGCAATGAAGGAACATGGATGGGTTTTAGTCAGTAGAAGTCTGACACTCCCTCCCGCTACAACCAGAGCGGGAGGAGTCATTGGATGATTTCCCATCCCTAAAAAAAAAAGGTATACTAATTCCAGGTGTTTTGATTTAACAGCAGAACGTCGGAACCGATTTTGATGAAATTTATGTGGGACCAATCGGTGAGTACATCCTTTTACATGACACAATAATTTTTCAAATCGGTTCATAAATGACGGAGTTGTGAGGTAACTAATATAAAAAGCAACCGAATTGAGAAAATTCTCCTTTTTGAAGTCGGTTAAAACACTTAAAATTGTTATAGAAAGGTTTTTAACAATCTTGATGTGTCTAATTACTTTTTTTATTTCAAAGCAGTTTACAAATTTTAATAAAATGCAACTAAACGCAAATGCAACTAGGCACAACTCAAAACAATAACGATTACCAAATTATTTGAACTATTAGTTTAAGCAAGACTTTAGTTGTATAATATGTGTAAAAAGTCACATCAAGATTGTTTACCTTTATTTAATTATCAAAGCCTTTCTTCTTATCTGACCAAATTTTTAAAAGAAAACTCTTCCTACAGCAAAAAAAAAATTAGATTCCCATAAATCCAGGAACTTAGACCACCCAGTTATTTTTTTTTAACATGCCCGCATGCCGCAGCGGGCATTCACGGTTAGTTCTCGGATTTATAGCTCCAAAAGGTTTCCTTTAAAGCTGATGTTTTTAGAGTTCCGTGCGTCGGAATGCAAAACGAAATTCTTTTAGAATCACTCATGTATCAGTCTGTCAGAGCCAATTTGCGCCAAACCTGCTATATTCAAAATTTATTTATTCACTAGCTTCTGCCAGCGGCTTCGCCCGCGTGATCTCTAGGGAACATATTCCCGGGATGAAAAGTAGCTTATGTGCTATTCCAGACTATAATCTATCTTTGTTCTAAATTTCATTAAGATCCGTTAAGCCGTTCTGGCGTGATTGAGTAACAAACAACCAAACTTTCACATTTATAATATTACTCGTTTGGTGTAAAGCGAAATTATAACCATCTTCCCCTCGACATTATAATTATTAAAGGATATTGCAAACTGTCGTAAGCCGTTTTCCGAAGCTACTCGCTAGCCTCTAGGCGCCAAGCTAGCCGACCTGTGCGTTCGCGACCACAAAAATAATCCTTATAGCATGATTCAGTATTCACGCGCGATGGCTTATTATTAGCGTTTTTCATGTATAACTTTGGTGTTTCTATACCGATTTCTATGATTCTTTTTTATGGTATAGTTAATAATGTTAACTTTTATTAATGTTAATTAGGGACGACTGAAAGTTTTATAAACGTAAGAGTAGACAAATACAATCAAAAAGCTTCGAACTGCTAAGCTATCGGGAGTTACACGTGTTATTGTTCGTCAATCATAAAAGATAGACATATGCTGTCGTTGGATATTTTTTATATAATTTTAAGGAGACCATTTCCGTCATACATGATTTCTGTGTAGCTTTCACCATTACAGTTGCACACGCGACGGAAGCTTAAAAAAAACCGGCCAAGTGCGAGTCAGACTCGCGCACCGAGGGTTCCGTACAAACCTGTAGGTATATAAGTAAAAGTTATGGTATTTTTATTGCTAAATGAAATCCATAACATAACAATGTGGAAAGCTGTAAGTTTATGATTATTAAAAAAAATATACTACGTGATGTAACTAAAAATTTAAGATTTTCGGAATTTTTCCTATATGTGTACTTTATAACGTTGCTTCATGCCAAATTTCAAGATTCCAGGTCGTCTGGAAGTATCCTTTAGGTTTTGATTCCCTTGCGAGTAGTTGCGAGTTTCAAAATATGCGGCTTTAATTGCTGTATCTTTTGATTGCGTTGACGTAGAAGTTTGATTTTGTTACAGCTTAAAGATATTATAGATTTGAGTATTTGTTAAGAATTTCAATATAATACCACTACGCGTTCATGAGTAAAGGGGTAATAAGTTTAAAATTATTAAAAATATTTTTATTATATGATGTAACTAAAAATTTATGCTTTTCGCAATTTTTCCTTTATCTGTGTTATAAGACGTTGCTTCGTACCAAATTTCAAGATTCTGAGTTCACGGGAAGTACCCTGTAGGTTTTGATTCCCTTGCGAGTGTCGAAAATTTGCGGCATAAACGGGAGTATCTTTTGATCGCGTTGACTTAGAAGTTTGATTTTTTCACAGCTCCAAGAGACCATAGACTTGAGTATTTGATATGAATTTCAGCTTGATACCTCCACGCGTTCCTGAGAAAAAAGGTCTTGACAGACAGACAGACAGACAGACGGACAACAAAGTGATCCTATAAGGGTTCCGTTTTTACCTTTTGAGGTACGGAACCCTAAAAATGGAGTAACTTCTCCCGTTTTCCCAACATTTCCCATCACTGCTCTGCTCCTATTGATTGTAGCGTGATGAAAAGTATACTATAACCTGCTCAGGAGTATGAATAATAATTGTACCAAGTTTCATTAAAATCCGTCGAGTAGTTTTTGTTTCCATAACGGTTATACAGACAGACAGACAGACAGACAGACAGACAGACCGACAGACAGACAGACAAAAATTGTACTGATTGCATTTTTGGCATCAGTATCGATCCCTAGTCACCCCCTGATAGTTATTTTGGAAATATATTTCATGTACAGAATTGACCTCTCTACAGATTTATTCTAAGTATAGATAATTCACCTTAAGGTGCATCCACACCGCAGATACTTTTTGTGGAGCAACAGAATGCAACACGATTACATTAGGTAACATTCTTTAACTTATGACTCACTTATATACTAATAACAAATGACCAGTGGTCTTGGTATGTTTACTGTAATATTCTACAATACACCTATTTATAATCCCAAATCATTCTTAAAAGCCTAAACCTTCATGCAGAGTTTACAAGATGTTATAGAGGACGAAAATGCGACAACCGTGTCAGAGAGCATACTTCAGGTATTACATGATTTAAGTACCTAATTTACATAAGAACCATTTATTCTGCTAAGATATACTTCCAATTATTATTTTAGAGTCAGGTGCTGCTCGGTGCTGAACATGACACCGCAGGCATGCTCCAGACTGAACAGTCTACACCTTCAATAGCAGTAAGTTAATTGTAATAAAATTCCCATGGTGCCTTACAGCCAAAAAGGGATAAGCGACATTTTTTTTTTATTGTAAAATCGACGTAAATATCATGACTCAGCTTTTCGATTTCGAGTCTAACCTATTTTCGACGATTTTACAAAAAAAATGTCGCTTAACCCTTTCTGGGCCGTAAGGCATCGATACAATTCCTCCATTATTGACAGACAACGCACAGTCGAAACTACTGATTGTAGAAAGCTGAAATTTTGCATGTAGGTTCCTTGGAGAGTGTAAGTGTGAGAGCACAAAGAGAAGATATGCGAGAACGGGAAAAATCAGGATAAGGTACAAAGTCACAGGCAAAAGCTAGTCTATGCTAATTCTATGCTAATATTATAAAGAGGTAATATTTGTTTTTAAGTTTGTATGTAGAGGGTAATCTCAGGAACTGGTCCGATTTGAAAAATTCATTCAGTATTAGATAGCCCATGTATCGAGGAAGGATATAGGCTACATATCATCACGCTAAGACTAAAAGGAGCCGAGCATTAATGGTTAATGTGACGCAGACGAAGTTGCGTGGGTCAGTTAGTATAATATAATATTGTGAAGGTAAATTCTAAATTAGGCTGATAATATTGATTACAATATATTTTCAGGATGTACAGCCAGGTCCATCTTGACGTACAGATGAAAATAATTTACATGTGGAAAACCAGTCCAACATGGAACAAATGGTGAGGTTTTAAATTAATAAAAGTATTATAGTATGTTAAAATGGACATTTGAATAACTTTTTTTTATGTTACAGGAAGCTAGATCACCACCTGTTCTGCCTGGTAGGAGTAATGCCGGAATTGCCTATTCATGTTAGGTTAACTTAAATATAATTTGATTGTGGGTAAAGTGAGGACTTGGGTAACGTTGTGGAGATTTTCTGAAGTTCTTTTCAGCCCAAATACTAGTAGTATTCAATCAACATGCTACTATATATTATATGTATACTTACTACATTGTAATATTCTATTCCTTCGAAGTGATGTGATCCTGTCATATCGAATTTACCTCTAGTTACTAATTGCGGTTGCATTTATTTATTCACAGCACCCCTTAAACGTCGACCAGCAAGACGCAGTCTGATCCAACGCTCGCTACCTTCTCAAAAACGGTCACAAATGGCGAGCCTAACTGAACGTTTCATCACCCTTGAAGAACGTTCCATCGCCATTGAAGAGAGACGTTTGGAAAATGAGAGACGGATGATAGAAATATTTAATAGGGTATGCGATTCATGGACCCAGGCACTACAGGAATTATGTGCATTAATTAGAAGAAATTGAATGCCCCAAAACTTAATTTAATATAGGTAGTTTTTAAGAATTTAAGTATAATGTCCAGTTTAGAACAAAGAATAATGGCCAGATTTCTTTAGGAGCTGGACCTCACTTTTATTTTTCATGTCCCAAAATAAGCTTCAGATAGATTGGTTTGTTCCTGTGTTGGAAACATCATCCCGTTTGAAAATCATTTCTAAATGGCCACATTTTTTTCTAAAAGCGTCAATTATAATTTTGAGGTTTGAACCAAAAAGTACCTATTATCCGATGTTTGTAGCCTAAAAGTGTATTTAGCGATAAGCAAAGACAGATTAGCGATATCGTTTTCATTTGTAGCGATTTCTATTAAAGAATTTCCCAAAAAATAAGGCTGTCTGATCTGTTAAATAATCTGTAGAATGAAATGCGGATGCGTTATGATTGCCGAGTGTCAATCAATGGCGCGGGTCGATGACCACAGATTAAGTAACTTGTCGATGACAAATGACGTTCCACTGTACGTTATTGAACGAAACGCTTTTAATTAATTTTCTTTTCTGACAAAGATCCAATGCATAATAAATCAGCATAGTAGTGATATGGTGGCTAAATACTAATTTAATTGAATAATTGATAACAACTATTTAGAAACAATTGAATATTCATAGTCTTTGAGTAACAAGTCAATTCATACGCGAAATGAATTGACTCTATTATTAAAAAACTATTATTCGAAAATATTTTAGAAAGAAAAACAAAAACTGAAATAAGGATATCTTTTTTTTTGTTGCCACTTAAAAAGTAGTGCGTCAGGGATGTTTTCAGATAATAATATTGATGGTTTTGCCGCCGATTATTAGAAAAAGATCTGCATCCCTACTGTCTCGTGTTCGCGGCAACACCAACAGTATTCTCAATGTGTTCGCAGATCAGTTGGACTCCCCGATGTTGCGGAGCAAAATTGCAGAAGATCGGAAAAAGTGGTCACAGGTATTAATGATACTGCTTTTAACTTTAAAGGTAAGATTTACTCAATTTTATCGAGAAGCTATAAGTAGGTGGTAACGTGCTCACTAACTTAAAAAATGCAACGAGAATCAAACAAAAAAATTATAGTATAAGGACATAACAGCATTAAAAATTGCATTCTATGTTCGAAGACTAACAGCATTAAAAATGCATTCTAGAGGTGTAATTAAATTTCTGTTAAATATTTCATGTTTCCATGATTACAAATTCTTATACCGCGTGTATCTGACATCGACGCACAAACGATTTCCATGGGTCCAGGGCATGATTCTGGACACCCCAGAGTTAGAATTTTTCGTCGGCTTTTTTCTCATTTTTTCATTTTTTTTCAAGGGTTTTTTTACTTTAGACTGCTCATAATCGTTATTCTGACCTAACCCAATGAGATTTTTAATAAATAAAAAAATTACTAACTACTTTCACTAAAAAGAGCAATCTGAATAAAACCACAAATAGATATCAGCTCAGCTGAGCTGATACCTATTTGTGGTACTCTTGAATAAAATGAAAAAATGCGAAAAGAACCGACGAAAAATTCCAACTCTGGGGTGTCCAGAATCATGCCCTGGACCCATGGAAATCGTTTGTGCGTCGATGTCAGATACACGCGGTATAATAAGCTATATTTTATCGTTTACAAAAATAATTGGTACCTACCCTAGTTAACATTTTAATTGGCCCTTACATTTATTTTAACACCACATTCACAGTTTTTTTGCCACAATAAGGGTGCATTACACAATAAGAAAGTCGTTGACGCGAAGAAACTTTAAGCGAATCGTAAGCAAAAAGATCACAAAGGAATCTCAATTCTTTTGCTGAAACACGTGACACAATGAACCCGCTGATCTTTAGACAATTATTTCGTGCATGTTGATATCGTGATCTCGACGCCTTTGGTTAATTTTTTTAACATAAAACTCATACCATACACTCCGATTGCTCCTTAAAAGGACGAAAACGGCGGCCAACATTATCGGGTAATAATCACTAAACAAATCTATAATAAATATGATAGCCACTAAGAATATATCGGTTTGCATGGTTAAAAAATAATCAAAGGCGTATTTACTTAACAAACTGATGTCGCTCAATACAAATATCAAGGTAGCTATATACAAACGACGCCAGATGGTAGAAGCTGTCTGTGCACTCGTGTTGAAACTACGACAAAGTGAAAATACTATTATAATGTATAACACACTGTTGATTATCACAGGTAGAATTTCATGTAAGTACACAGATGCGATAAATAAATAAATTCTTATTTGCGGGGGTGGTATTTTATTTATAAAAAGGGGTTTTAATCTGAAATGAAACCCACTCCGAACAATGGTGGTTGTTATTATAGACACTCCCCAGCCGAAGATAAAACTCTTTAAATATTTATTTCGGAAATGCCCATTTAAAACTTTTACAATATCTACGTAAAACATATGACTCAAAACAACCAACCAATGATTCCTCGCTGTTGGAATCCATTTAATCAACGTATTGGTTATTTCACGAAGCATCAGGTCGTCTACACAGGTCGTCTTCTTTTTTATTAAACTTGTCAACAAAGCGAATAAAAAGTTTGCTAAAATCGCGTTGAGAAACACAAAGTTTCTGTAGTTCCGAAACTTCTTCACTATACACCATGATGCCACTCCGTATATCAACGTACTTAGAGTCACCACAAGCACTGCTAACTTTTGAGTGTGTCTGTCTTCAGAGTATGGATAGTCACAGGTCTCATAGTAAGACACAGAGACGTTGCCAATGGTGTCAATTCCAGACAAAGAGACGTTGCCAATGGTGTTAATTTCAGACAAAGAAACGTTGCCAATGGTATCATTGTCAGACATAATATAGACGTCTACAATGGTGTCATTATCAAACATAGAGTCGTAATGACTGGTGTAATTACCAGACATGGCGAACTGACGCATGTCAATGCACAGTTTTGATCGGTTCACTTTTTGTTTACAGAATGTAATATAAATTATTTCTAAAAAGCTAAACGTACGAGTAAAGCACCGCTAAATCCTCAAAGGCGTTAATTTTTAAACATAAGCTGTAACTGAACGCAACAAAACTAATTAATTAGTAGTGCCCAATCGAGTAGGGCCGGAGTTTCGGTTTTGGGAAAAATGTGGCTGAGTTTTCGGTTTAACCGAGACTAGCAGACTTCTGGCAAGTTGTAGTTGTTATAAACATTTAAATTAAAAAAATATTATTCAATCATGACGCATGACGTAGTTTGAAACATCCAGGTTCTAAAGACGGTGCGTAAGCATTAATAAGTTTTGCAAAATTCTAATGCATTTGTTATTTATATTCTACTTTTATTTTATTCATCTTTTTAACTTATTTATATATTTTAAGTACCTACGTTGTTTATTCAAACCAATTTTTTTTTGATGCTCAATGATTTTTTTTTATACGCATTTGTACATAATGTAGAAACTGTAAACTTATTATATTTTTAAATATTTCTTAAAAAATACAGATAAGAAAAAAAAAGATATAAAAAAAACATTGTACACTTGTTAGGGTTCCGTAGACAAATGGCAAAAACGGAACCCTTATAGATTCGTCATGTCGGTCTGTCTGTCTGTCCGTCCATATGTCACAGCCACTTTTCTCCGAAACTATAAGAACTATGCTGTTGAAATTTGGTAAGTAGATGTATATCGTGAACCGCATAAGGATTTTCACACAAAAATAGAAATATAAATTTTGGGGGTCCCCATACTTAGAACTGAAACTCAAAAAAAAATGTTTCTTCGAACCCATACGTGTGGGGTATCTATGGATAAGTCTTTAAAAATGATATTGAGGTTTCTGAAATATTTTTTTTATAAACTGAATAGTTTCCGCGAGAGATACTTCAAAAGTGGTAAAATGTCTGTGTGTCTGTCTGCCCCCCCCCTTAACTTCTAAAATGAGAGAATGATAAAATTAAAAAAATATATGATGTACATAACCATGTAAACTACCAGCAAAGATTGGTTTGAACGAGATCTAGTTAGTAGTTCTTTTTTATACGTCATAAATCGTAAATCGCAACTTCTGCTTATAATATTATAATACCTACTGGTTTGTGCGGAACCCTCGGTGCGCGAGTCCGACTCGCACTTGGCCAGTTTTTTTTTATAAACGTTTTTTCCTGAACTTGTTATGAGGTGTACAATAAAGTATATAATAATAATAACCCTACCGCAGTATCTCTACGATGACGTCGTGGTGGGGCTTGCGCGTCCCGATTGACCTTAGGTCATACCTAGGGTGAGGGGCGAGACAAAGAGAGATACAATACACAAGGTAGTTTTGTGGCGAACTGTTGGGCAGTAGCGACCCCACGAACCTGATCTCCCGGGAGAAGTCTTGTTCCTCATCTACGGCTTGCCTTTATTGGCTGGCCAGAGTGAAAACTGACGAGGAACAGAGCTCCCACCTCTTTCTTGCCTTAATTGGCCGGTCTGAGTGGAGATTTGCTAAAGCACACGTGCTCGGGAGAAGGATGTACAATCCAGTAAGATGCTGGTAGGGATCTTGACCGCACTTCCGGGATTGTCCTGATAGCCGTGGTATACCTCTCCACTCCTCTAGCACCTCAGGCTATGTTGCCTCCTTGGCGCTACGTCACTTTGTGATAGCGACCGTTTTCGGGGGCCCATTAATTGAGTGTGCAAGTCACCCCCTGACATTTAAAAGCCGTGTTTATTGTTAGTGGTAAGGAAGGGGCCAATAGTTCTTCTATAATAAGCGATTATCAGTCCACTAAACCACCCAAACCCATAGCGTTTCATTTTTTGTTTCCACATTCTGCAATAGAACTGCTCCAACCGGGGATTGTCCTTAGGAATACTTTCAGTGCATACTAATATTACTACTATTTCGGGATAATCGCCGGTTGGTGCCCCATTACATATGAAATGTCTAACGGGGCCTCTGCGTGTTGGTTTTGGCCCCTCGTACGCCTACCAAAAGACCATCCGTCTCCAGGGACCCGAGAAAGTAAAAAAATCATAAATGATGGATCAAGGGCTTGATCTAGAAACAGTACTCCTGGACACGGCGCGTATTGTTTGGAGGTTCCTCTCTCGGGAGCCCTGACCACCGGTAGCTTGGACCCTTCCCGATGCCGGTGGGCTACTAGTTTTATATTTTTAAATGTTTTTTATTAATTTTATAGAAATATTTAAAAATAAATGGAATAATAATAAATACAGTAGCCCACCCGTATAGGGAACAGGGTCCAAGCTACCGGCGGTCAGGGCTCCAGAGAGAAGAACTTCCTAACAATGCGAGCCGCGTCAAGAAGTACCACTTTCTGAATCAAGCCCTTAACCCAGCTGCCCAACGAGAGCCTCCTGAGGTGTTTGTTGAGTTTCCTGGCTATTAAACCGTTGGCTGTCACAACTATCGCTACAATGATTGCAGAGTCCACTTTCCACATGTCGTCAGCCTCGCGAGCCAAGTCAATATACTTGATTTGTTTATTTTTCTTGGCTTTCACGAGGTTCTCGTCATGCGGGACGGTTATGTCTACAATCATTGCACGCCTCACTATTTGGTCCACCACCATTACATCAGGCTTATTGGCAACATATCTTGTACTTACTATTGCAACGAATTATTATGATAAAAATATTACGCCTACATATACTCGTAGTTTAAGTGGGCCGCCTTTGTAGGACGACTAAAATGACACCGTGTATGTGAGACAATTTTTTTGATAGTTTGATAACTTTATTTCAGACTATGTTAATAAAATTGGAAATCCTAGCAGGTTATTCGTTCCTATGAAGAAAGAAGTTTTGATTTCGACCGAAATATGAACAAGAGACGAATATTTACAAAAATCTTATTTTGGTCAGACCCTAGTCATTATTTTTTTGTAATCAGTAGTGATTTAATTAATTAATGGGTAGGAGATAACATATGGATATGATAACGCTAATAGGTCATTTAAAATGGCTACGTTTTTTTCGAGTGCGGCAGTGTGTGTACGTGTTGATAAGTAAGGCATTGCAACTATATGTATATAAGGGCGGTGTTTTGTTAACATTGCTCGTTTTAAATAAGTAAACGTTTAAGAATTTTTTTAGTTCTGTTTGAGCTTTAGAGTCCCAACTTTAAAACAGCAACAGCAACTTATAGCAACTTTCCTCACCCCAATGAGGAAAGTTGCTGTTTGGTATTATGCCTTTTATAAATCTTTTTGCTTCTCACTAGCTTTTCTCAAAGCTCGTAGCTTAATAATTACAGCCGCACGGTTCAATCTTCGAGGTTAAGCGAGGCATGCCGAGGTCAGCGGATGGGTTACCACACATTACATACTAGGACTTCCTCAGAAAGCAATCTTGGCCGTTGATTTTAGCTGTCATTTGAAGATCTTTGACAGCCTTTACGAATAGCCAGAAATCTGTCACCTCTTTCTCTGAGGTCTCGTATAACCCAGTTATTGAGCTGTGGAAGTCAGGTAGGCTGCCCTCTTCTATAAATATTTTATTCACCTATTATCCAATTGAACAGGAAACCTGCCGGACGATTAAAAATAAAACCCTTCTGAGGCACTTAAATCAAAACATTTTTTTTTTGGAAAATCTCATTTTCCATTTGGTTAAAATTAGGTAATCTTTTCGAAAAAAAAAAACATTTAAGAAGCTAACTTTTTAAAAAAGAAAAACATCACGTACTACTAAATCAAAAACTAGATTCCTAAATATCTAGGAACTAACACTTTACCATCCAGTTGTTTTTGTGCCACAGTGGGCATTCACGGTTAGTTCCCGCGTGTTGTGGAAGCAAACATACGTTCTTTGCGTTCCTGGATTTATAGCTCTAAAAGGTTTCTTTTACAGCTGATATTTTTTGAGTTCCTTGCGTCGGAATGCAAAACGAAATTCTTTTGGAATCACTCATGTATCAGTTTGTCAGAGCCAATTTGCGCCAAACCTGCTATATTCAAAATTTATTTATACTATTCATAATTATTCACCTTAAGGTGCATCCACACCGCAGTTACTTTTTGTGGAGCAACAGAATGCAACCCGAAAATATTAGCTAACATTTTTCAACTTATTACTTCATAGTATTGTAACAACAAATGACTTTCTGCTATTGGATGTTACCCACTAACATTTGGAAACGTTGCTATACAATACTAACTGCCGTCTGATTGGGTCACAGAAGTTCATTTTATGTACGCAGTAGGTACATACTTGTCAGAATTTTAATCGTTGACTGCATTTAAACAGACAATTTGTACAAAAAGAAAGAAAGAAAACCAATTTTTTTGGCACACACGGATTTGTACAATGTAGGTACAATTAAAGGGTATAAAACTAAGTTTTGAAAACAACAACATTGTGTGCCCCGCGGCTGCGCCATATAAGTCCAGTTCAGCAAAATGCCGGACAACTAGGTGCTGCCTGACGCTGGTTTTCAACTGCACCTTACGTTGAAGTGTAGGTACGGAAGTCAACCAGTTTTATAGGGTATTTAATACACAGGTAAACATAAATATGCTTAAGTGTAATAAACGATAGATAAATAGTTTCGTGTCCAGTAGATAATGTATAAAAACGGCAAATGAAAGAAAATAATTGAAACAACGCAAACAAAACAAGTCATCCAATTAAGCAAAAGAATTTAAGTAAAACCACATGTAAGTCAAAGTATAATATTATATATTGACAGAAAGAAAGAAGGCAGGTGTCACTTTTCTATAATCATGATAATTGATTACCAACGGACTATGTGTAGCCAGAACTTGGCCCGACATCATAATAATGAGACGTTCAAGTGTATTAAGTCTAGTTTCCATTGCGCGTCTATGAAATACTGCCGTAAACGTCTTCTAATGGCACCGATTGTGTTTATTGCTCTAATAGGTGGTGGCAAATTTTTCCATATTTTAATGCCTCTGAAAGCTGCTGTACTGTGGGACTGCGATGAAAGTTGCTGCGAACATTGCCTTCTCACACATTCTCGTCTGCTATCTATCCAGCTTAACTTGCTGTAGAGATAGTCTGGCTTTTGTAATTTAACGACAACGAACAACAGGCAGGCCAAGTGTAGTTTGCGTCTCGATTTCATTTTAAGAGAAAAGTCTTTGTTCAGGAAAAGCGTTCCGTGGCTTCTGGGAGGAATTTTGTAACAAAACCGAGCACGAGCGTTTTGAACCCTCTGAATTAGCTGGTCTGCACGAGCTAAAAGGCGCGGGCCGTACACCGTGTCTGCATAGTTCAGCCTGGACAAAAGCAGACTTTCCACAAGCTGTTCCCGAAGGTTTCAGATAGGTACTGCCTTATTTTATTATACAGGACATTGAGGCGGTAGAGCAGTTACAGCGGATCAAAACACTTATTTTTCTTTCGTTTTGACAAATTATCGCTACTACAATGTCAGTTTATCTAAAAACCATGATTACTTTTACAAATAAAAAGTAACACGACACGCAAACTGATTTAAGATATTTTTTTCTTGCATCTCTTCCGCGTTGTTCATCTTTAATGTTTGCAGTTACCTATCTATGAACACATTATGCGCCTTGTGAAATGTGACAAAAACTGTAGTAACGGACAGACATTAATATTCAATTACGGGCTAGAGTAGAAATGATGTTTTCAAGGTTAGCAAAGACGCGACGCGCGGGGAAGCGAGCTCAGGCAGGCTATAAACTTGCACCGTTGCAGAACTTTCAACTCATTGATTCTGTGACTGTTGCCTTATAAAAGGAAATTCCGGTGAAAAAAAATCAAAAGTTCTTTTCTTATTTTTCATTGAGCAACAGAGAAAAAGTTGTAGAAGTTGAAAAGCACTATCCCCTTTTTACTTTTCGTTCGCATTTCGTTATCATAGGAGGGGAGTTAAATTATGCCAATTTCTATTTCAATGGGACCTTGTTTATTATCAGACAGCGGCACCTTGAATTTTTGCAAAATAATCAATTTCCCATCTAAAAAAACATTACTCTCTGTAGAATACAAAATTACAATACACACAAATCCATTACAAGTTTTTGAGTAAAACACGATTTCAGAGATTTGAATCAAGGCAAAGTGTCTGGTAACAAAAGGAATTTAATCTTGGAACGTCCTGTGAAAAACTGTGCCCCGCGCGGAACAACGAGTCTGTTGATAGGACAGAGACTTACTTGCGACTTTGCGACTTTTTCTATGAAAAGTTGAGCATAACTAACTTTGACTGGGAAAAGGATCTGAAAGGGGTTTCCTGACAACCTATAGAGTAAAAAAAAATAACAGTAAAATCTATTCTAAAATAATTAAATAAAAAATACTTGCTGCTGCCCGCGGCTTCACGCGCTTGACAAATTATATACTAAAACCTTATTTTTTTATACAAAACGGGGAATCTCTTGGCCCAAATCTCACCTGATGGAAAGTGATGATTAGGCCGAAGTTGAAAGCGAGTTTCACCCGGAATCCTCTTACACAGAGGAACTGGCTATCATACCTCTAACTGCCGGAACACAACAATTCTGTTAACATAGTTGTTATGGCGACAGACTTAGACATGATGGTGGTAGCTTGCCAGGCGGACTTAGAACTAGTCCTATCACCAACCAAACTGAGCAAAATATTTGCCGCCGCTGGGAATCGAACTCGGGACCTCTGGGTCTGAATCAGGTGGTATAACTACTAGACCACGGAGGCGGTTAGTGTCACCAGTTTAGCACCACCCGGAAACCACGTGTAGGGATTCGCTGAAGGGTATTCTCCTACGGACGTGGGTGACTCGGCCTCCAAAAACCTCCAAAACCTTCCTCGAGAACCACTTTATCCATTGGTGAAAACACTATGAAAATCGGTGCAGTAGTTTTTGTGTTTATCGCGAACAGACAGACAGACGCGAAAGAGAACTTTGTTTTCTAATATGTAGTGATTATAAAGCTGGAGAGTTTGTGTGTTTGGTTGAAAGCGCTAATTTCAGGATCTACTGGCTTAAATTGAAAATTTATTTTAATGTTGAATAGTCCATTTATCGGGAAAGGTATATAATATCAGGCTACGACCAATAGGAGCCGAGCAATTAGAAAAAGGAAACGCCGACGAATTTTTTTTTATTCATATGTAATGGGGTTGCTCTTTACGACAATCACGCCTGATGGAAAGTGATGGATGACGTCTATAATTCAGCGAGCTTGCCCAGAAGATGCCTGTTCACTGTTGGTTTGAAGGCAGACAAGTTATATGTGGACGAGAACACAGTTTTTGACAGAGAGTTCCACACTTTGGCTGTGCACATAATAAATGTGGAGGAGAAGCGCTGGGTGCGACTAGGCAGGATATCGACCAAGTACGGGTGGTACCCTGCAGTACGTCTGGTATTCCGGTAGTAAAAAGGCGATGGTGGGATCAGGTCGTGGAGTTCCTGTGCATACTCACAAGAAGTTGCGCAGGTCAACTAGTATAAAATACATGTTAGGAACTCTTTCTTGCCGAAGAATAATATCTGCCTGGCATTTTCCTAAATACATATTTATATGGGGGATGGTTTCTAGTCTAACCGGATGCAGCTAATACCAATATGTTACAAGGAGTGACTGCTTTTCTGACCACCAAAACGCAGTATAGTGGTCGGCACCAGTCGTGAGCACAGATGAATATAGCAGGGTGATCTCGCCAATGTACGGTGGGCGAACGAAACTTGCAAGCGCAGTAGTCGATGAGCATTGTCTGGCGCACCAATAACGTGATGCGTCAGAGCTGTCGTCATCAAACCGATCAAGTGGAGCGTGTGGTCACGATTCACGTCAGTTATTATAACTGGGTAAACCGCGGTGTCAGATTTACATTTTTTGTCGAGTTATGCGCACATAAATCATAAATGATGGCGTGAATTTTATACGTGAATGAATGACCATGATGATGAATAATTATGGCCTTGCGTAAACTATTTGCAAACTTAATTTTTTTTATTATTTAAAAAACGTTGCCCCACACTAGGAATTTCTCCTGTATCGTGGGTGCATTTAAAAACATACAAAGTCACATACACAAGCAGCCAGACCCGGAACAACTATCCGTAGGCCATACAAATATTTGTTCCGTGCGGGAATCGAACCCACGACACGCGACGCAGCAGTCGATCGCTCAACCACTGCGCCAACCGTGCCGTCAAATAAAATCAGGCTTTTTTTTGTTTTTACTGAACACCGACTAGCCGTTCTCTAGCAGGCAGCCTAACCCTTCATTACCCGCGCTCAGTTACGGCGCACAACTGCATTGTTGTCGTACAAAAGCCGTAAGTAAAGCCTTGTCATCTACGCCCATTGTGTAGCCACGTCATATTTATATGATCAACATGTGTGAATGTTCATCACGTAATGGCTTCCAACAATGTTGGACGTTACACGTCGTATGGAGCGGAAATAGCTTTTATTAGTGAGAAATTAGATAGCAGGGCCTTTTTAGGGATGGGAAATTGCAGAGGAGTAATTTGATATATGACTGAAGCGGAAGGGGTTGTCATACTCTTAGTGTAGTTAAAAACCATCGGTGTTCCTAATAGTGCCCTTTGCGTTCCAGGGCCGCGGTGTCTTTTTCGAACAAATTTTGCAACCTTGGCCGGCACTGGCCCTTGCCCCGTCTATTATGCTGACATATTTTTATGGAGCGCGTGGAACTCAATGCGCTTGTTTTGATCGGACGGCGATCCAGCCAATTTGCTCGCCGCTCAGGTTCAGATAGATTTGAATGTGGCTAAGACCAAAACATGCATGATGTCTAGAAACCAGATAAGATAGAGAGATATAGATTATAGAGTGTGTTATAGAGCGATATACAGAAGTATGAAAGAAGACGACACGCCTACTGGTGATGAAAACAGAAGCCTTTACTTGTAGGAGTGCGTAGAGAGTTCGAGATGTCTACACCACAATTTTCCAGCCATAACAGAAAATATTCCTTCTAGACAAGCCGCAAATCAAATGCCGCATCATTGACCAAAGTCATTCAATAAAAAAAATGTCAAACGTGAACCTTTTTTTCTTTTTCCTGCTTCTCACGAGCCAGCCAACTTTAGATAAAACAATAATAGATGAAACTGAAATTGATTAACTTATTTATGCGTCTAGTTTCGTCCAATTCATCTAACCTGTCTAGGCGCCCTTGAAAATTCCTCCCTAATCCGTAAGTCACCTACGGAGCGCAAACGTGGTCATTAACGAAACGTCAAAAATCCACACTTGGGATCTGTCTGAAAACAATGGAATGTAGTACTCTTTGAGTCCAACTCAATATGTCGCAGTGAAGGCTTGGGTGTGTTTATAATCACCAAGTGAGCTGTCATTCCATCTCGTCTGTATACATTGACCGCTCACTTGGTGATCACTTCACCCAAGCCTTCTCTTCGACATGTTTACAGAATAGACCACTAAACTGTAAAAAGTGGAACTGAGCTGGCCACATCTGCCGCATGCCGCAACGGAACTGGCTAAAAGTAACTTATGATTGAATTCCGAGTAAAAAGAACCGGCGACGCGGTAGGCCCAGGAGAAGATAGCGGGACGAGTTAGACTCCTACCTTAAGGGTTAGCCAAATGTAGCAATGGACGATTGACCCGAGTAGTCATTGACGGCTGCTCCTCTGTCCTCATGGCTATTGATGCCGGAGTGCTCTCTGCAACTCTTTTCTTGTTACACATAAATTACCTACCTGTGTGCCTAGTCTTGTTGTGTACGCAGATGACAGTACGGTTTTAGAGAGATACCTGTCCAGTGCAACAACCAGCGGAGATGAAGTTCGTTCCTTGAGAGAAGCCATGGTAAAGCAGACAAATTGGACCTTACACTTTTAATGCCACCAACACACAGGCATGTCATTTTACCGCAAAAATAGTTTCGACCAAACTCCTACTTTTCGGGGCACATCTGTTCCTGTGACTGATAGGCTCAAGCTCCTAGGCATGGAGTTGACATTCAGTCTTAACTTCGGCGCCGCCATTGAATATAAAGCCCAAACTGCGTCCAAAAAGCGCGTATCGCTTCACTTTGTGTAGGATGCTTTGTTCAGGCTTGGACAGCTTTTAAACTCTATACAAAGCTCAAGTCCGATCCTGCATGGAGGAAAATGGAAGGAAGGAAGGGAGGCCTTTGCCTTGCAGTGAGACTCAATAGGCTCATAAAAAGCTACGATTTATTTATTTAAACTTTTCGCACAAAAAGGTACAAAGGCGGACTTAATGCATCAGGCATTCTCTATCAGTCAACCAAAGGTGGTGAAGAGATAAGTTGGCAGGTGCTATCTTTGAGAGGATCAGTGATAAAAAAATATTAATAAAAAGATATCTTTAATATTTCTATACTATAACTATACTTATATTATAAAGCAGAAGAGTTTGTTTGTTTGGTTGAACGCACTAATCACAGGAACTACTGGTCCGATTTGAAAAGTTATTTCAGTGTTAGATAGCCCATTTATCGAGAAAGGTTATAGGCTATATATCATCACGCTAAGATCAATAGGAGCGGAGCAGTAATGAAAAATGTTACGTAGACGACGTTGCACGGATCAGCTAGTGTTTGATATTATAAAGCAGAAGAGTTTGTTTGTTTGGTTGAACGCGCTAATCTCAGGAACTACTGGTCCGATTTGAAAAATTCTTTCAGTTTTAGATAGCCCATGTATCGAGAAAGACTCTATATCATCACGCAAAGACAAAAAGGAACGGAGTATTAATGGAAAATGTGACGCAGACGAAGTTGCGCGGGTCAGCTAGTCATAATGATAAATAGCATGGGTATTTATAGTTTTTGTTTGTTAAAGAAACTGTAGGTAAGAATCGCATTTAAAATCTGCATTTTCTTCATTCATTCAATCCTTACTAAGTGGAATGGGCAAGTATCGATCCTTCTCACACAACCTACATGAGGTCCTTATCCTGAATAATGAAAGAATTACAAACTAGCATTCTTATTATTATCATGTGGGAGGAAAGCTATCATAATTGGCGCCTTTATAAATATAATATTAGGAGAATAATATTACCAGCCCACTTCGTAAGACCAAATAATATATTATATTCCATTTTCCCGAAAATTTTCTGCTGAGGTCGGGTGTATAAGTGGACCATACATTTTCGTCCGGTAGATTAGCGTCCTTTTCACTAAATTGGGGCACCAATAAGTTCCTAATAGGATCAAAAACCATTTCTTGTAAGTATAATACGTAGCTCTATTTTATTGTTTCTGAAAATTTTCTCTGAATTTCTGGCTAAATTTTATTTCAGTTGGAGAAATGTTTTAGGTTAGTGGTAAGAACTTCGATTTTAGAAGTACGTGTCGAAGGACGTGTGTAATTTGCTTCATCAACTTTGGCGTTAAAACGGTGCGGGAAAGTAAAATAAAATAATTTTATATTCGAGATGGGTTTTTTCTTGGTTCTTGTTTGGTGATAGAGACAAAATCAAGGATGAATTGAGATTACCCAGGAGAAGCCTGTTCACTCTAACTTTGAAGAGACATCTTGAGACACTTTTATCGTGTAGGTATTGATTGAATTTTTGTTAATTTTGATAATGTGTATTATTAAAGTAGTGTTTTTATTTTAATTTTTATTGAATTGAATTTTATTTTATTCTGACATTTTTTAATTCTAATGTTTTTAATTGTAATGTTTAATTGTAATGATTATTTTAATGTCATTTTTTTTCAGCGATTTTTATTTTATTTTATTTTTTATATAATGTATGGACCATGTCTGAAGTAAATAAATGAATTGAATTGAATTATCTCGCAGAATAATTATCCGAATAAATTACACTTTATGACATTTATTATAAATCCACAGTCAACTGGTTTTGTGTAGTGGACTATGTATACCTATGTTCCAATGTCTTTGACCTAGCATTACTGGATGGCTCTAACTGACTCGATTGTCTAGGGTAACATAGATGAGCGCATGATCCGGTGGTTTCGTTTGACTGTTTTGGGCTTGAACAATAGATTTTTTGGCTGGTTCGTTGTCGGAAAAAAAAAATTAAATTAAACGAATCCGGCAACTGGAACCACAGTTTCAATAAATTGCGGTCCCATTCGTCAAAAACCACGTCCTGGTTTCAATGCCTAACAGCCAGAATTTTTGGGTTACTATCCATCAGAAATTTCTCAGAAGCGCTTTATTTAATATAGTTTCAAGAGTAGCTCGTCGCCCACAAGGCTCATAATTTTACACAGGGCAAATGAGAATGTACCGCAAATACATCCTCCTACCATTTCGAGGAATTGCAGGCGTACAGCTAAATATGTTAATGGATTTCAAAGAATCCTTTACTAGTTTGCAAATGTATTTCCTACAGTAGTTTAACCAAGTTTAGCTAGTAGCTCGTTCTATTTTATTTTAAACAAGCTTTTACCCGCGTCTTCGTATCCTGTTTTTTTTTTGTTCCGGAATTTCGGGAAATCCTTTCTTAGTGCTCCCTTTCACTTTTTTTTTTTTTTTTTTTATTTGTGATGGGTTTGCTCTTGACCTTAGTCTTGGTCAGAAATGACAGAGACAAAGTCTATGATGGAGCGAGCTTACCCAGAAGGAGCCTGTTTACTCTAACTTTGAAGAGATTAGGGTTGTAAGCGTTCGGAAACACAGACGCAGGCAGAGAATTCCACTCTTTTGCTGTCCGTATTATAAAAGACGTTTGGAATCGCTTAGTGCGAATTCGTGGAATAGCAACAAGGTAGGGATGGTAAGCTGCAGTGCGTCTGGATGTCCGATGGTAGAAGGGTGCTGGTGGAATGAGGTCGTGGAGTTCTTGGGCACATTCGCCGAAGTACAATCTGTAGAAGACCGACAGGCAGGCAACCTTGCGGCGATGAGCCAAGCTGTGAAGCTTGGCATCCACCAGTTTTTCGTCACCGATGAGCCTCTTAGCTCTGCGTTCCACCGAGTCAAGCGCGGCAAGCTGGTACTTGGCCGAGCCATCCCAGAGGTGGCTGCAATACTCCATGCAGGATCGGACTTGTGCTTTGTAAAGGGTTAAAAGCTGTCCAGGCCTGAAGTATCGCTTCACTCTATTCAGGATGCCCAGCTTTTTGGCTGCAGTTTTGGCTTTGTACTCAATGGTGGCGCCGAAGTTCAGACTGGATGTCAACTCCATGCCTAGAAGCTCGAGCCGATCAGTCACAGGAACAGATACACCCCGAAAAGTAGGAGTTTCGGCGAAACGACTCCTTTTAACGGTAAAAAGACACGACTGAGTTTTGGTGGCGTTAAAAGTGACCAGATTGTCGTCACCCCATTGAGAGACAATACTCAAGGTCAAATTTGTCCGCTCTACCATGGCCTCTCTCAATGACCGAACTTCACCCCCGCTGGTTGTGGTTCACTGGTTCACTCTTCAAGGAAGCTATATTCCGAATTTCAGCTTGCCACGATCAGTTGTTTCGGCTGTAATTTGTCTTTTAGTCACTCATCAGTAACGGAAGAATTAAATAGACTATAATTGACTAGCTGACCCGTGCAACGTCGTCTGCGTAACATTTTTCATTACTGCTCCGCTCCTATTGGTCTTAGCGTGATGATAGCCTATAGCCTTCCTCAATAAATGGACTATCTAACACTGAAAGAATTTTTCAAATCGGCCCAGTAGTTCCTGACATTAGCGCGTTCAACCAAACAAACAAACAAACTCTTCTGCTTTATAATATTAGTATAGATTCCCAGACTTCTCAGCAGGTCACACGGTACAAATTTGAGTTAAAGTGAACAGGCTCCTTCTGTAAGCTCGCTCCATCGTAGACTTTGTCTCCGTCATCTCTGACCTGGTCTAGAGTCAAGAGCGAACCCATTTTAAATAAAAATAAAAATATTTTTGACAGATAGCGACAAAATAAGTAGAATTGGGATTATAGTATAAAGTTCCCAGATAAATAAAAATAAAAATATTTTTGACAGATAGCGACAAAATAAGTAGAATTGGGATTATAGTATAAAGTTCCCAGATAAATAAAAACAAAAATATTTTTGACAGATAGCGACAAAATAAGTAGAATTGGGATTATAGTATAAAGTTCCCAGATAAATAAAAAAAAAAATTCTCAATTAGTGTGTAATTGGGTTTAGTAGTTTGTCTCGTGTCCCTTGGTTTTTGAAGTGGCCTAGCTCAGTGTGAAAATAAGAAACTTATTTTGCATTTATCTATATTTATATTAGTTTTAGCTTTTTCTCATGACCCTGGCGTATCTCATAGGAACTGTGTTTTTTTTTCCGAAATAAAAATAGCTTTGACAATCATACTCACTTTGTATCTGGGAAATATTTTTTGTTTTTGGTCCGCATAGATAACATATACCATATACATAATGCTATTACTATTTTAGCTTTGTGCGCGCCATTATTAGTGTGCCCAACGTCTACGCAACAGTCGGTGGATTTTATCACCCACGTTTTTATTTTGTTTGTTTATTATTGTTTTTTGTTTATTTACTTCATTATTATTACTTTTTATGCTGCTCCGATCGACGTCAACTGTCAACACTGGCTGTCACTGAAAATCAGCGCAGTGGCTCTGTCTCGCACACGAGTCCCAGCATTATGCTGATAGATGGCCGTTTTGCGCGGATTTGACGCATATCTTTCCAATTTTTCATGCATTTAATAGTATTTTTGTGTTATTTTGGTATGCGTCATACTGGCTGCAAATAAACTCTTTTTCTTTTTACTTATTTGAGTTATGTTGGTCAAACAAACAGTATATTAGATTCAGAGGTTTTTTATTTCTTATAGAGATGGGTTTGCTCTTTACTCTAGTCTAGTTTAAAGAGAACTGAGACAAAGTCGATGATGAAGTGAGCTTAACCAGAAGAAGTCTGTTCCTTTTTAACCGACTTCCCAAAAAGGAGGAGGTTATCAATTCGGTTGTATGTTTTTTTTTTTAAATTCTATTTATCTGAAAGGATATACTTGCAGATTGGTTCCATTTAAATTTTATGAAAATCGGTTACGAACTTTGGATTTTAAATCGATATAGCTGGAATTCGTCTACTTAGATGATAGTTTTATGTCATCCGAGTAATCGAAATTGCGTATTTTGCTTTTCTGCGATTTTGCAGTGGTGTTGTTAGGTGTGGGGTACCACTAAAAAGTGAAAAATAAAAAACTTTTTACAAAAAAAATACAACCGACTTCCAAAAATAAAAACACTACATAGTAAAAAATAACTTTAATTTCGGAAGTCGGTGTCAAAATACGAAGAAACTAACAAAAACACCGCCTTCCGAAATTAAAGATATTTTTTACTTTGTAGTGTTTTTTTTTTTGGAAGTCGGTTGTATTTTTTTTGTAAAAAGTTTTTTATTTGTAATGGGTTTGCTCTTGACTCTAGTCTTGGTCAGAGATGATAGAGACAAAGTTAACGTTGGAGCGAGCTTACCCAGAAGGAGCCTAGTAACTCTAACTTTGAAGAAGATTAGGGTTGTAAGCCATCGGAAACATAGACGCAGGGTAGAAAGTTCTGTTGCCTCCTTCTGCGAAGCAGTCATGCTAGCGAAAGGGGTGGCGGAGCGGGAGAGGAGACCCTCTCGTCCCGGCCGCCGCGGTAGACGCCGCCACCACCGGGTGGCCACCGTAGGCGCGGGCCTGTGGACGGCGAGCTATGGGTGGCTCGCCATCCGTCCGTCTAGTGACGACAGGCCGTGTCGACGGCGCGTTAGTGTTCCACGCGCGCCTCAAAGAGAGTCAGCAACACAGAGGGGCCCGAAAGGGCCGACGCCTGCCGGAGTCGCGGGATTATTCGCAAGAGACACCGTGGCTCCGGAACACAAAGGGCAATGAAGGAACATGGATGGGTTTTAGTCAGTAGAAGTCTGACACTCCCTCCCGCTACACCCAGAGCGGGAGGAGTCATTGGATGATTTAAAAAAAAAAAGGGTAGAAAGTTCTACTCATTTGCTGTGCGCATTTGGAAACGCTTAGTGCGAATTTTTGGAACAGCAACAAAGTAAAATTGTTTTAAGTCTTGATCCGTTTTGTAATAAGCCTCCCTCTAATTAATATTACGATTAGTTAAGCAACTAAACCTATAAAGCTGCAAAAAACAATGACAACTGCCCTTCTCACCTAAGCAGAAAAAATAACGACCATTCATTAACTGCCAATCAATTTTAAACACATACAGCATGTGCACAAATAAGGCCAATATTAATCATCGTAATTTGTCCCCGCGAGTCATGCTAACAATGAAATACAGGGTGTAGCTAATCCGAGCTCTATTTATTTACGTAATGTTCCAGTCACATGAACAAAACTGAAGTGTCTGTAAAATCCATGTTATACAAATCTTATAGCGAAACTTCTATTTTTAATTTTTTGCCTTGTCTATTTATTCCGTTTAATCTCCAAAGCGGCTGGACAGATTTTTGTGAGTCTCTGGTAGATATCTGATGTTATAAGAGAAACATAGCTTAGTTTTGTTCCGAAAATGAGATTAGGGTTCTGTGCAAAAAATAAATCCCATCAACTTGGTTTTCAAGCAGCCCCGGCAGAAGCCACTTTGGTAATAAAATGATTAAAGCATTGTGTTCGTTTTCAATAGTTCTGGTCAACAGATCTTGTTTATCAATTGCGTCAGAGTGGTTGGATGTTAGTAGATATTTTGGGAACTGCCCAACCTCTATTGTTCTGACTTACGTTATCTAACGTTTTAATTTTTTCGCGGTTTCGGGTTGTTCTCATAGTAAAAGTTGTTCATGATGATGAATACAATGACCCCTGTTAGTAGCGGTATTGTGTTTATTTTTAGCATGCTATATATTTTCTATGTACCCATTTATACGGATATTTGGTCTTGTTTTAGGGAGGCCACCCACGACGACTTTTTGCTTAGATTCAGAAGCGCATTTCGTAAACGCCTAATTGTTTCACTTTTGATCATTTGTCATATTTGCTCGCAACTGCATCGATGCAAACGCAACTGATCTCTCTGAATCGTTGATGCTGCTTTGATTATGAAGCACGGCTGAATCGATGTAATCAATAGCGTCAACAAGCGTTCACATGTCACTAACACGCACGCATTATTACTGCAAATCTTCTTCTTTTTCTTCGTGTCGCTGGCACGACAGGCTTTTTCCTAGATTTTGGTGGCCCAAAACGTTGCCACCTCCACGGCATCTCTGGTCTCTCTCAGTGGCAGCACAAAGGTCTGCAAATAATAGCGATGAAGAATCTTGTTTACGTGGGTGAAGGAATAAGGGCGGGTTGTTTCACGTTCACTTAACGCATGCTTAAACGTTAAAAATGGTGCTAACTTTAAGAGTTGTTTCACAAAATGTCAGCTTTAACGCACGTAAAATATAACGGTTATGTTAACAGATGGTCTGAGCACTGGTTAACGTTACTTTAGTTGCGTCAAATAGAACAATATTGTGAAACTTCTTTTGAATTCCTCAATACCAATTCTTCTGATGACACAAATAAGTGGTGGAATGGAAAAAAAGCTATTTATGAAGGACCTGTGGCAATAACTTAGCTATTGGGATGAGCTGGAATTTATACCAGAATGTTTGAAAAAACGCTTCTTATTTAACGAACGTCGAACATCGTCCGTAATCGTAACTTTTTGACGTACGTATGTTACGTTAACCAACTGTTTGATACAACCCGCCCTAAGACAGCTACAAGATCGCGATTGTGAATCGCTGCAAAAAGTCGCCGACCGCTACCTCCCTTATTTTGTTTAAACACCTGCTTTCTCCTGTTATCTACGCTTTTCTATGATATGATTAAACACTCTAAACACTCTCAAAAACAAGAAACTTAAATCACACCTAGGACATATGGACAATGATAGGCGCATGTAAATATGAGTTATGATTGAGTAACGCTAAAACGATATTTGAATAAAATCTATCTTTAGACATAATAAAACAGTAGAAAAGTGGTTTTTGTACATGAAGAAAAAATCTTCTATACATATAATAAAACTGTAGAAAAGTGGTTTTTGTACATGAAGAAAAAATCCAAAAAAAATAGCTAGGGTGTTACAGAACAACCAATAGAACCCATTTCCAGCATTTTTCGAATTTTTGTCTGTTTGTCTGTTTATTTGTTCGCGCATCACGTAAAATGTGCGAAAGCAATGTAGATAACTTTTATACACAAGCATTAAGCGTAACTTGAAGTAACATTTAGTTTTTGTTTCATTGCAATCGGTTCAGTCTATCAAAAGATATTTGAATTTAAAGTTTTCCAGAAGTAAAATTAGGGTTATGTGCACTTAGTCTCATTATTACTTCACGTAATTTTTATACATAACAATAAACTGTGCGTAAATTGTAGTAATATTAAGTTTTTTGTTTCATCGTAATCAGTTCATACCTTATAAAAAAAAGTGTGAATTAATAAAATTATAATTATTATAGTCTCTCTGAAGTAAAATATTGAAATATCGCCATCTATCAAACGTAGACTGGACTATACCTAGAGATCAACTGCGTGCAGTATTCGATAGATGGCGTTGGCGTGTGACGTCAATTTTCTGAATCGCGGTGTTAAGATTTTCCTTGAAAGAATGACCTTCGCCCATGTCTGGTAGCATCTTTGAGATTTGTAGGTGTCTTTGCAGTTCTATCTATGAAATTTTCGTCGTAAACAATTGTTTGCTCCAACGTTTTACTAGGTTACTAGATCAGTAAAGAGATAAAAACGGTTTGGCTGGATTTGGCCTAAATAATGAAGTGCGAAGTAAATTGTATCTTGCAATTTGAGTCAAGTTGGTTTATTTATTTTTCATCTATACTAATTTAAGCTAATATTATAAAGCAGAAGAGTTTGTATGGTTGAACCCGCTACTCTCAGGAACTACTGGTCCGATTTGAACAATTCTTTCAGTGTTAGATAGCCCATTTATTGAGGAAGGTTATAAGTTATTATCACGCTAAGACAAACAGGAGAGGAGACAAATGTTAAATGTGACGCAGACGAAGTTGCGCGGGTCAGCTAGTCAAACATAAGAATAGTAAATTACGGGATTGCTACCATGTACATTTTCGAGTATCCGATATTTCGGCAATTTTGCAAGCGCCATGATCACGGAGTTACTGAAAATCTTGCAGGTTGCGGAAACTCGCAAATAAAAAGGTAGTAGCAATCCTGTAATTAACAATATTCTAATGTGAATGACCATGAAAGTTTAAAAAAATAATTCAAACATAATAACCTATTCTAATAATTTTCTTAATCTGTCAAAAAAGAACGTTGTTTATAAATTAGTGGAATTAATTATCTGCCTAGCCTTTTCCCAACTACATTGGAGTCGGCTTGCAGTCACACCAGATTCAGCTGATTACCAGTGTTTTACGTGGAGCGGCTGCCTACCAGACCTCCACAACCCATTCACTGGGTAACACGGTACTTCTTGGTAAGACTGAAGTCAGATTTACTGGCTTCTGACAATCCGTAACGACTGCCAAAGATCTTCAAAATTACAGCCGGGACCAGGGTTTAACCAGCCGGCACGGAGGTATGTTAAGATGGTCACCCATCCACAGACCAATCTTGACAAGCGTTGCTTAACCATAAATATCGAACCATGCGGTTGTTTTTATTTATTACTAGCTGACCCGCGCAACTTCGTCTGCGTCACATTTTCCATTAATGCTCAGCTCCTATTTGTGTTAACAAGCCCGCCACACATTCCCAGCCACTGCAACTCCTGAAAGCCAGAATCAACAGTGGCGACCACCAGAAAAACGCCGAGTTAATGAAACCCGACGAGTCCCGGAGAAACGATTCAACTGTCTTGGATCCCGCAACGAAATTAATCAGAAGAGTACAGCGGAGGAGTAGGAAAAATAAATATACTACTACTACTATTTGTGTTAGCGTGATGATAATAAAGCTTAACTAAAGCCTTCCTCGTTAAATGGGCTATCTACCACTGAGAGAATTCAAATCGGACCAGTAGTTCCTGAGATTAGCCCGTTCAAACAAACAAACAAACAAACTCTTCTGCTTTTTAATATTAGTATAGATTTAAACATTATTGGAATTGGCATTCATAATATTATATATTAAATACCATCAAAGTCTACGTCAGGTATCTTGTCTAAAAACTCGTATATAACAACAAGACAATAATGAATGGATCACCACATACTTTCATATTTCACTTTCATTTCCCATTCAAGTACGGAAATGAAAAAAGGGGAAAATCTTTTTCCTTGTGATATTCCGCAATCGTAAAAGAAGTGGATTCGCAGTAAAGTTCGCTCATAAAGTTTAACCCTCACGTAAGACTCGGTTATATGTGGCTGAGAACAGCTGGAACCACTAAAGTATAAGCGAAATATTATACTTCTGATTTGTCATTTGTGAGGATGGGGCTACGACGCTATTGTTCATAATAATAAGCCCTTTATTTTAAATCAGCTTTTGCGCGCATATTACGTTTTTAGGGTTCCGTACCAAAATAGTAAAAATAAACCCTTATGTTGTAACTAAGTCTGTCCTTCTGTCACAACTGGATATTTCAAGAACTTCTAATGATAATCAACTTGAAATTGGGAAGGGTTTTATATGACGTTTTATCAGGGGCCCAAGTCTGCTATTACAATAGTGTCAGAATGGTCGATCACTGATTTCAAAATGGTTGATTTTGACAAGTTTGGTAATCTACTAACATAATGGGATCATAATGGCGTCATTATGACATTCCAATGATCAACCACTGACTCGCCATTGAAAGAAAGCCCTATGAATGGTTATCTCGTACATAATGACAGATTTAGTATTTACGAACTTCTCACTACTTCAGATTGCTTATACACTAATAAATAATATGTAAAACTAAATATAAGTAAAATCTGGGATGAATAAATGCTTAAATTTAGCTCGGTTTTATAATAATGGCAACACGGCATTCCTACCGCAATTCTATTACGAGACCATTGACGTGCCAGTGACCGGCCACTGACGTGCCATTGACCGTGCCATTATGAATTTAGCAGATTACAAACTTTTAGCAAAATGACAATGGCATGACAATGACATCGTGTCGGAATGACAAATTTATAAAAATAGCAGACTTGGGCCCCAGGTATTTTGCAAAAAAGAAAATTAAAACTGTTTATAGTTTTTGAAGTGAAAACACTTTTCTTGGGATGGGTATAAAATGTTAAACTCGCGTCAGGACACGTGACCTGATCAAAAATTCGTAAGACGGATGACGCGTCAGGACACCTGACCTGATTAAAAATTCGTCAGACGGATGATTCAAAAATGCACAACGTTAATGTTCAAGTTTTGACTTCTGCCGGCACTCCCGGAGTGCAACCCGTTGTTTTTTTTTTGCAACAGCAACTGTCAGGGATTCTTAAAAAAATTAAATGAGGCTACAAGAGCATCTGGGGTATCATATGAAAGAGCACTATTTGCACACACTCCTAACCTAACCTTTTTTTTTTGTAGGCCGCACGGTTTTTTTAACTTTTAAACAAAAGATTAAACAATTTGCGCCATCCATCTCCAAAGTTAAATCTATGTGATAGAAATTTATGTAAACATTACAGGAAAAATAAAACTGCATTTTCTAACAAATATAGATTATCGATGAAAGATTGGCGACTTGGGTACCTCATAAAACTGAAATGTTCCAAAATCTACTTATATGCAAATTATAGGTCTTATATCCGTAGTTATTTTCCAAGCTAAAATGGTTAATTAGTTGTTGGTAGTAATTAGAAAAACATGATTTTAGTGTGCTACCCCGTTACGAAAACAAAACGCATTAATCCACAACAAAACGCATAAAATAGAGTCAAACTTATTTCGATTCAAATTGTTAATTAATATTTGGCAACCCAGCTGTCACTTTATGTCAAATACAAAAAATATGTAGGCAATACGTCATATTTCTGTGTTGTATGCAATGACTAAAGAATAAGAGAGGACATGAACTAATAGATGATAACGCGTGCGCGCGTGGAAAATAAAATGGCGTAGGCTCCGCCCATTCTCTAGTGTTGTCCTCTGCTCATTCTTTGCAATGTTTTAGTTCCTCGTATTGATTACAAATCGATTCATCGAAATCACATACATTAAAATAAGGTTTTTGATTGAAGGTAGATTGTAAGTAGGGTGTTATTCGATTCTCATTCTATGTCGGACGTCGCATTATGGATTAAGTACAAAAAAGCCTGTTGTTGCGTAATGTCTGAAAAATTGCAAAAATCATCAATTTGGTGTTTCATTTAAAATTAATTCTACTTACTTGATATTTTTCATAATAATATTACTACGCATTTACTCTATGATTAATAGTTTCTCGTGTTAATCAAACTAGAAGAAGAGTAAATTAAACTGCAACAAGGAATTCAAAACTGCACCGATTACAGACTACACTAATATTATAAAAGAGGAAAACTTTGTTTGTTTGTTTGATTGTAATGAATAGGCTCAAAAACTACTGGACCGATTTTAAAAATTCTTTCACCATTGGAAAGCTACAGCCACGAGTAACATAGGCTATATATTATTTTGGAAAAAAATAGGGTTCCGTAAGATATTTGGGTTTTTCGGACACAAGGTGTAAAAATCAACCAGAAAAGTTACTTATTTTGCGTACCTACGCTGCCTAAACTAAAGATAGAACCATAAATTGTTCTAATTAATTGTAGATATTATAAATATCTACAAAAAATCAACCAGAAAAGTTACTTATTTTGCGTACCTACGCTGCCTAAACTAAAGATAGAACCATAAATTGTTCTAATTAATTGTAGATTTTATAAATATCTACAAAAAAGTCCGCGACACACTATCCCAATCTATGTCGAGTGAGGCACAACAACCATGATTTTATTTAAAAATCTTGATTTTTTTTGTACTACATTTAAACGCGTTTATTTTACTCATGCTATTAATCCTTATCAAAATAAAGTCATCACTAAGTACAGTTTATGTAGATAATATTTGGTCTTTGAATGATTAAAATCGGACGTTTGGTTTTGAAGTTATGGCGAAATTAAAATATTACGATTTCTGCTGCACGGCCCGTTGCGAAGTGGACGTCACCGTGCGCGTGCGGGAGGGGAGTTTAGATCTATGAGTAATCAGTAAGGTACGAGGTCGGCTCCCTACGCAGCGGTCGTCGTGCGCGAAGTCAAATATTTTTTTGCGATTTTTTTTTAGATATCGTTCTTAAAACTACACCTACGCAAAAGTTCTTCTCAGACGCTAAAAGCCTTCTCCCCATACTGTCTAAGGTGTCTGAAAAGACTCTTCTGCGAAGACTCAAACCCATACTCGATGAGAGGAGGATCATACCGGATCACCAGTTTGGTTTTCGGGAGAAACACGCAACAGTCGAACAAGTGCATAGGGTTGTTCACGTAATAAGGCAAACACTTGAGAGAAAGGAGTATTGCTCAGCAGCATTCATAGACATACAGCAAGCTTTTGACATGGTGTGGCACAAGGGACTGCTGTACAAGCTGAAAACACTTCTGCCTAACTCATTCTTCATGATCCTGAAATCCTATTTACACCAAAGGAAATTTCAAGTCAAATGCGGAGAGGAATACTCGAACCTGTACTTGATCACTGCCTCTGTGCCCCAAGGATCAGTTCTTGGCCCCGTGCTATATTCTGTATATACGGCAGACCTGCCTGAAACTGAAGGTGTGGTAACGGCCACCTACGCAGATGACTCGGCATGCCTTGCGAGCGACAAAGACCCGAACAACGCATCTTCGAAGCTGCAAGCACAGATCGATAAAGTTGATTCTTGGCTTCGGAAGTGGAGAATAAAAGCTAGTGTAACCAAATCAACACAAATAACATTCATTCTCACTGAGAAGAGGCGAATGTCCACCTGTTTGTATGGATAACAAGGCCCTGCCAAATCACGACAGCGTAAAATATCTTGGCCTACACCTGGATAGAAGACTGACCTAGAGTAAACACATAAAAGCCTAGAGGAAAGAAGCGAAATTGCAATTTCAATCGCTAAACTGGTTGCTTGGACGACAATCCACTCTGTCTCTTAGTAACAAGCTCTTGGTATAAGCCATCATAAAGCCCATTTGGACCTATGGAATAGAACTGTGGGGTTCTGCGAGCAACTCTAACATAGAGATCCTCCAGAGATTCCAAAACATCGCCTTGAGAACTATCTCAAGCGCGCACTGGTTTGTGAGAAATACCGAGACATGAATACCTGGAGATACCTACTGTTAAGGAAGAAGTCAGCAATATCAGCAAGAGATACAAAGAAAGACTGAGCAAACACACAAATGAACTGGCAAAGAACTTATTACAGTCACAGAAAAACATCAAACGCCTAAAAAGATGGCACGAATGAATGAATCGAAGCTCCAAAGTCTTGAGCATCGACGCCGAGTTGCTGGCCTGTCGGTTTTCTATCGTTTACATTTTGGGGAGTGTGCGACAGAATTGCATAACTTAATTCCGCCAAGCCCGTTCCACCATCGAACCACAAGACGTACGGCGATGTACCACCGGTACATGGTGGACATCCCACCAATACGCACAAAACGTTTTGGGAATACATTCATTGTGCGTACAGCTAAGGAGTGGAATTCCCTGCCTGAGTCTGTGTTTCCTGATAGCTACAACCTGGGAGTCTTTAAGTCAAGAGTGAATAGGTTACTTCTAGGCAAGCGTGCTCCACCTTAAACCGCATCATCGCTTAACATCAGGTGAGATAGCGGTCAAACGTACGCCTATAAATAAAAAAAAAAAAAAAAAAAAAAACATACTGGACCTGGACCAAAGAACCTGAAAGACAATAATTAATTTATATGGTGCCATTTATTGGAATGTCGCCTGCAAAGCTTACAATAGTGGAATACATCTGATTATGGCTTGATAGCCGATTGCAGACTAAAGATTAGAAAAAAAAAAAAAAACTTGAACAAAAACTGAAAAATGTTATTTTTTTTTTCTTAATCATCATATTATCGTA
Organism: Ceramica pisi; assembly: GCA_963859965.1. Classification (NCBI taxonomy): domain Eukaryota; kingdom Metazoa; phylum Arthropoda; class Insecta; order Lepidoptera; family Noctuidae; genus Ceramica; species Ceramica pisi. Next base: position 7,598,035 of record OY982530.1, read on the forward strand.
TTTTTAATACAAGAAATTTCTTAACTAATTATTTAAACAATAAAAATATGAAAAAATTGTTACTAAAGAAACATGTTTTTTAAATAAATCATAATATTTGTAATGTAATGAAGTTGTAAAAGAAAAAAACTTTTTAAAAATACTGATACATAATTTAATCAATTTGTTTATAAAATAACAAGTGGCGGGAATTTTTTTTTGCAAATCAATAAATATCTTAAAAAAAAAACCAAAAAAAAAAAAAAAAAAAAAACAAAAAAAAAAAAGATCTTGTTAAGTATACATACTTAACAAGATCTTTTTTTTTTTTGTTTTTTTTTTTTTTTTTTGAAATGGTGGATGTATAAACAGGTAACACACACACAGGTACACAGGCTGGTGTGAACATGTAGGTTCAAACATAGAAAGAGGAAGTTTCATGATACGAATAATTTAATAGTAGTCATATTTATGTAGGTGAACATACGGAATAAAAGGCATAATATCGTAATTTATAATTAATAAAAATAAAACATTAAATGTTTTATACATTTCATGTTTTATTTTAAATTTTACAAAAAATGTGTATTTAAACATTAAAACTTTTCCATCAACAAATCAATGCAATTTAACATTGACATAATAATAAACATAAATTTGCTCTGCCTTGCGTAATAACAAAATAAACTGAATTATGAACATCAATCAGTCTTCATTACAATGGAACATGCATTTTTTATATTTTAAATCAAAAGAAATTAGTAGGGTTTTTATCAACCCAATGTTGTCATTCTTATTTTAGATATATACTTAAAAGAAATGTAAACTCCATCTGTAACTTCTCTTTCAATTTAAAATTTCACTTTGGTGACAAGCTTACATCACGGCCGGCACATGTCTGTTTCTTTACAAACTTCGGCAAATCGGCACGCGAGCGCGCTGAAGCCCGCCGCCCCGCGCCCCGCGCTATGCGTCCCTCGTGAACCCCGAATAGGCCCCTCAGACACCGTACCTAGTGCCCGTTTAAGGATATTTAAGAGACGCAAGATTGTTGCCACGAAAAAATGATAAAAACTTTACAAATTAAGTACGATATTCAATGGACACGATAAGATCAGTGAACTGAACTCAAAATATACGTGGTAAATTATACGCTGAACACTAGCGCCCTCCAAATTTCAGTCGGACGATGGCGGAACTATATTATACGCTAAAAGGCATTGTAGTGATGAAATTACGTCCATGCCAATTTTTCGCCCATGCATTCTAAGGATGATAAGGGACCCTTGGGCTAAAAATGAGGGTCGGTCAATCTTGCGTCCGTATTCCGGACGCACAAAGTCAGTCGGACGCAGCATCATCGGTAAATAACGCCATATAGGACGCAACATGTCCTTCAAGATGTAAATATATATATATATATATATATATATATATATATATAATCACGCTGAGACAAATAGGAGCGGAGCAGTAATGGAAAATGTGACGCAGACGAAGTTGCGCGGGTCAGCTAGTATTTAATAAATCGCAAGTGATAGATAGGGGCGTACCGGATGACGCAACGTTGGAAGGCCTCCCGCAAGGTGGACCAATGACCAGGCGGTCTATTCAGCAGTGCAATTCTGTAAACATGTCGAAGTAAACACTTAAGCTGCTTTCAGACTACGCTATAATAATACATAGCATAGAGTATATAGCTCATAGCACAACAATGTCGCGCACCATACATTGTTAATAATATATAGTAGGTACAGTACAGTGTGAACGTGTTCATAACAATGTATGGTGCGCGATATTGTTGTGCTATGAGCTATATACTATAAATGCTATTATATTATAGCGTAATTTGAAAGCAGCTTTAGGCAAAGTGAACGACAAGTGAGCTGTCAAACTATACAAAAAAGATGGCATGACAGCTCACTTGTCGTTCACTACACCTGCCCACATCAAGGTGAGATTTGGACACAATCGACCGGCTGTTGACAGCTCACTTAGTGATCACTTCACCCACGCCTTCACTTCGACGTGATTAGGTACAGAATTGACCGGCTGGTGACGGTGCGCGGGTAGCCGATGGACCCACAGCATGTTGTGGCGACGAGCAGTAGACGTCTTTCGGCTGATATGATGATGATGAAATACAAGCCAATTGCCTTTAACTGGGTACAAACAGACCGGGGGCTGTTACTGAGAAGTTCTAGGTGGAAAAAACCAGGAACAGTCAATCCGAGAATCGAACCCTTTACTGCAAAATATTTATTTTTCATCATGGTGGCTAGTATTAATTTGTTTTGAGGTTTTATTCTAACCACGTAAGTTTTCGACTCCTCTTTGAATAAAGTATTTCCTTTCTAAAATGTTATTATTTTCGGTAAATCTGCATCCCTAATTTTACGAAAACAAATATATAAATTCTGCTAAAACATTTCGTATTCCCCAGGTACAAGTTATAAATTCATATCAGAATGACAAATACCTCAAATTCAATTCTCTAATGAAATCAATTATTCAAAATAAAAATTCATTGTTTCAGTGAAAACGAATGAAATAGAATAATTTTGTTTTCTTTTTCTGTGAAAGTTCTCCTGATTAGCATAAGTAATAAGAATGAAAAAAATATCGTTGGTAAGAAACAGCGAACCGAAATGTTTTTTTTTTATATAAAACGGTTTCCCCGTTTTGTATAAAAAAATTTTTCATTAAACTCTTGGCCCAAATCTCACCTGATGGAAAGTGATGATTAGGCCGAAGATGGAAGCGAGTTTCACCCGGAATCCTCTTACACAGAGGAACTGGCTATCCTACGTCTAACTACCGGAACACAACAATGCTGTTAACATTGTTGTTATGGCGACAGACTTAGACATGATGGTGGTAGCTTGCCAGGCGGACTTAGCACAAGTCCTACCATCAACCAAACCGAGAAAAATATTTGCCTCCGCTGGGAATCGAACCCAGGACCTCTGGGTCTGAATCAGGTGGTATAACCACTAGACCACGGAGGCGGTTAGTGTCACCTGTTTAGCACCACCCGGGGACCACGTGTAGGGATTCGCTGAAGGGTATTCTCCTACGGACGCGGGTGACTCTGCGCCCACGCGGGTGACTCGGCCACCCTAAAGCATTTTTACTAGCTTCAGTTGAAAATATACTTTAAATAAATATATCCTATGTCCTATTTCAGGTCACACCTATGATCCACCCTTGTGCCAAATTGTGCCACTTATTAATGTATAATTTTAATTGTAATAATGATCTTCAAAAGTGCCATTTAATGGCCTAATTGAAATAAACATTTTGACTTTTGAGAATAAAAATATAGAAAACTATAGATTTCGGAACACACGATCTCGCCTGACTATTAAAGATGGATAAAGTCTACGATGGAATGAGCAAGTCCATATGACATGCCTGTTAACTCTTTCTTTCAACGACTGACTGATGTTTTAGGTATAGGCAGAAGAGTGCAAATATGCTGCACCCATGATTTATTAAAACTATTTAAATAAATTCATTCAAATCTGCGTGGTTCTTTCTTCTGAAGACCATATCAGACACCAATCCACATGGTGCTTAAATTAAAAATTGTAAGTGTGAGGACTACGTAGGTCGTTATTTTTTAAGATTAATTTCATGACTGTCTTGCGTTTGAGTACATTTTGTGGCCTATCCAAATGTCCTTACTTTGGTATTGTTCGTCGGATCATTGAGCTCCTCAAATTTCTGAGTTGAGCTCTATGATAACTGACAAATGCTTGCACTGTCTGGACAGGTCCAATCAAACCTGCGTGGTTCTTTCCTCAAAAGGCAACCACAGACGTAAGAAAAAAAAAAAGACGTGAACCTACATGGTTTTCATATATTATTCACGATTGTAGACTATGACCTCTGAGTTTGTTTCGGTGTTTCTTCTCAGGGTAGCCAGCTAGGAAATATCGGCCTCATCTAGAACAATATGACCAAAAATATTGACGTGTAAAAGAGTTACATGTAACCTATTTGCAAAATAAATATGATTTATGATTTAATGTGGAGGTGAAGCGCTGAGTACGAATAAGTCGCCAAGACATCAAACAAGTGCATATTGTATGTACCCATTAACACTATCTTTGGTGGTCCAAAAGTAAAAGAGAGATTGCTTGATCAGAGCGCCAATTCAACTATTTTAAGCAACATTCGAATTTGCATGTCAGGTCGCAAACAATCAAAAATGTGTTGAAATTATTGTGTATTTTTTGACAGATTGCAATTGAGATGTAATGCAAACGGTGTACTCTGTGAGTCTAAAAAGGCCACTTTAGCAGAATTACACCAGAATCATAATATTAACCACACATAAATCTGTCAAATTTAATTTTCATTTTTATTGCTAGCGCTGTCAAATTTTCGGAGTCAACTTGGAGACTAATTTTCAAAGTTGATTGGAAAATTTGACAGTGACGGGTAGTTTGATCTGCGTTCTGATTCTGTTCAAGTGGCTTTTGTCGATGACGTCGAACTCCTGTGCTCACTGAAAAGATGGATGTAGAAATAGTTACTGTAGTGAAAAATATTTGCCTTCAAATTTGCTACCTTTGAGTTTGGACACAAATTATTAAGACTCTATTTAAATACACACTTAAAATATACAGGGGTACCAAAAAAATAACCCAGGTAAGCGATATTTGGCAATTTTTTAAAAGTTGCTATTTTTAATTTCATATTTCTTTTTTTGTTTTTATTTTTGTCTAATTATGTCTCTACTCGTATATTACTGGCATTTCCGAATCATTCAATACTAAAGAGCTACCACTAAAGAGCTTTTTAAAATATCCAGCAATTTAATACCAGTAACTTATCTTACAAAGCTGAAACCTGTCGGTTTAATTAAAATCGGGTGGCTGTAACAAAGCGTTAATTAAAGCTATCCAAGATTAATGTTACAGATAATCATAATTTAGCCATACTAAACCAAAAGTAAGTCTTTATTTTGTGTTTTATTGTTTTAGTGGGTTTCCGTTGAAAATTGCGATTGGAAATGTAAACTGTAATTTTAAAAACCTATTCTGTTATAGGTACTTTTTTTCTTTTTCCCGAGGACACGCAATTGAACGGTAGCGTTATTGCACTGAATAACTGAATGTAACGCCATCTAGTAGGTACCGTTTGAAGTAGGTACTAACACAGACAATGAAAAAAACCAAGCCACCGAAGTATCAAAGGCCGTACGAGGCTGCGAATTCAGTTAAATATGTAAATTGATCATAGATGGCGGTTAGTTAAGGTCTTACTTGCTTTGAATAAAACTTATCTTGAATAGTTTTGGGCAGAGTAGAAACAAAGTTGCTTTTTAATACGTACATAGATGGCAGTCAAGTATAGTTCGGTTGTATTTAGGCCTGTATTTAACTCGAAGCTGTAAGCAGTTAATATCCTTGGACATATCCTTGGACATTTCACTCAACGCCATATAGTCCCAAGCTAAGCAACTTAATGCTTGTGTTATGGTAACGAGATGGCTGATAAACTACTTATATACATTTTTTTTTTTTTGTAATTACATACATATTATAGATAGAAAACACCCAGACTCGGAACAAATACATGTAAGCCGTACAAATATTTGTTCCGTGCGGGAATCGAACCCGCGACATGCTGCGCAGCAGTCAATCGCTCAACCACTGCGCCAACCGTGTCAAGTTACTACGCTTAGGCAGAGAATACCATCACGCAGTAGAGGACCACGATTTCTCTAGCCATCTGTTCTTCACCCATTCATTTATTCTACTAAAAAATCCAAATCCCAAAAAATACTCAACCCTTACCCTCTTTAACCGGTTCACAGTCCCATGAATCACGTCATGTGGTTTCGCTGATTGTTTAACCATTGTGTCTGCTTTGCGGACAGTGAATTTGTTAAAGGCTGTAATTATAGACGTAGTATACAAACTAAGCAAGGATAGTTAATTTCCGTGAACAGTTTCCTAAGGGAATAACGCTTCTTTCAAAACACGTTTTTCTTCGGTGTTTTAAGCTGTATGCAGTCTTCCAGTAGTTTCAGTAAGAGCATGATATGCTCTGACCAATAGCCTCTTGACTGCTCATACGGGCGACCCAGGCTCACGACACATAATATATATGAAATTGCACTGATGTTAGATGAAACTATGAGTGACCATTTTAGTTTTGACCAGTTATTGGATCTCTCCACACGCGATTATTTTCATAACTTTTTTAAACATTTCTGCTTAAATCAAATTAATTATGAATTCTTGTTCAATTAAATGGTGTGGAAAATCGTCTAGAACATCCAGCTATAAAAAAAGATGACAAAACTGTTCATCGGTAAGTAAAATATATTTATAATTTAATAATATTATGGTTTAGTTCTCTTTGGCTCCGACTGATATACAAATACAAATAATTTATTAATGCTTCAGTTTACACAGTGATTAGTGTTTGGAGCCTCCTTTTAAACAAATAATGCCTGTATTAGGAGACTCCGCTCTTCCCATAAGATAGCAATAACTATTAAAACTAGAATTACAAGTACCTATGTATGTGTCTAAATAGTCATATAAGATTGTTGTGTACCTACCTACCTACTTATATTTTTTTTATTTGAGATGGATTTGCTCTTGACTCTAGTCTAGGTCAAAGATGACCGAGACAAAGTTTACGATGGAGCGAACTTACGCAGAAGTAGCCTGTTCACTGTGACTTTGAAAAGATTAGCGTTGTACTTTGAGTTTGTATGGAGCTTCGCTCACACTATAAATAGGATTATTCCGGAGTTTGGAATGTGTAGATGTGACACCCGTGTAGATGTGACTTTCTGAGGTACGGGCCTCAGAAAGTACGATAAATTATTCGTCTCTTCTCTCTCCGGTCGTGACGGATTGTCGTTCTATCTATACTAATATTATAAAGCAGAAGAGTTTCTTTGTTTGTTTGGTTGAACGCGCTAATCTCAGGAACTACTGGTCGGATTTGAAAAAATCTTTCAGTGTTATATAGCCCATTTATTGAGGAATGCTATAGGCTATATTATATCATTACGCTAAGACAAATAGGATTCATGGATAATGTGACGCAGACGAAGTTGCGCGGGTCAGCTAGAAGGGCTATAAAGCTATTTGTTAAAAACCAAAAGATCGTTTGCGCTAAGCGAGGCTAGGCAAATGAAGTGATTCTATTGGTTCTTTAAAAACACTTTCCTCGCTACGCATCCTAGCGCATCTTCTTTGGAAAAGTAGCCTGAGTTCAGGAAGAGACAGTGCTCTTGTTATTAAGCATACACTTGTGCTGTATAATATTCTCGCGCTGATGACTACTTTTATCTGACATTCACCACCCTGGCCGAAGTTCTGTCTGGAGGAAATTTTTTTTAACTATTAAGTGAGCATCGTGTCGCAAGCAATGACACACCACGGAAATGTGTTGTGGTTTTAATACTACACAAAAGAGAAAGTATAAGCAATATTTTGATGTCAAAATCAAGAAGTAATACGGTGTTATTAAATGAATAAAAAAATAAAATCGAAAAAAATCATATCTGAGGCCTTAGTGTGAGTTTTTTCGACTCACGTTCGAACGCGTTCGATTGCGAGCGCGTTAGAATTTAGTATGGGAAATTAGGTTCTACGAGTGACCACCAGGTGGCACTATAACTAAATTCCCATACTAAATTCTAACGCGCTCGCAATCGAACGCGTTCGAACGTGAGTCGAAAAAACTCACACTAAGGCCTCTGTAGTCCCATTCATCCTAAAGCAACAGAAATTGGTGGAACGCTAAGTTATTGTAAATAAAATAAATGGAATAAATAGACACATGAATACGTAGGTAGTTTTGTTTTGTAAATATGATTTTTTGTTTGTTTTTCATAATATAACTTTGATACTAAAAAAAAATTGAACTACAAGTCGTAGCTTAACTGAAGTTGAACTTTCGTACTTACCAAAATGATAGAAACTATCGATTACTTGAATAAAGACATGATGACACAAAAATCGAGTTTTTAACACACTGTGGAAGTGAGAGAGAGAGAGTAAGGATGTATAATTATGTTCCTATCTCTATAAATGTGTGCCTCGATGCTAAATTAGTCTTTGGTGTGACTGCGACGCTCCGTAACCAAACATCTTCACGATGCCGAATCATGTTCGGCGCCAGATAAAATAATGTGCAATAATGGTCAATGACCCACGTATATTGACTTTCTGACATTAACTGAAATAAAGACATTAAGCTCTCTTGATTTGACCTATATCGAGATCCTTTACGTTCTTTATGAAAAACGGTTCATAATTTATTATTTGGGTATCTACGAATGGATGTCAAGGAAAGGTCAATGTATTTTATTGCAAGTTTATTTGACGCCTAACATAATTCAAGTGTGAGCGTTCGTAGACGAACAAATAAATTAATACAGACATCATTAACATCAATTGTGGCACATTCAATTCAATTGTTATCAGAGCAGTCGCTAAGTCTAGTCTTATCTTGAAATCATGTCTTATCTATCATACGTAATATGAATTGCCTAAGATAAACTATAATTTATTTGCATGCTTTAGCATGATTATTAATTAAATGTATTCCACCTTGAATTTTATTGTGCTGTTTTAGTTTGAGTAAATCGCAGACGATTATCTTAGTTTTTTGGTGAGAGACTGCGATGTGTTAATTTATTTGCTGAAGAAATTAATCTAAAGCGTTACCTAATTCAAGTGCGTATTCAATTACAATAATAATGCTAATGATTATTATACCTAAAAGTAAATTGTGTTTATTTTTTAATTTGTGTTAGTGTTTATTACAAAAACCGTGAGTATGAGCACATAAAAGAAGTAAAAAAATAAATAAAAACAATTTGCAAAGGTTGAAAAGTGCTTTCTAAGTGTAAGCTATTTCACAGGAGTTCTGTTGCAAGACGCGTAAAGGAAGGTAATTACAGCATCTATTTACTTTCATTTTTACCTATTTATTAGTAGCGATCCGTACCGGCTCCGTACGTGGGAAAATTTTTCTTCATCCCAAACTATCAAAGTAAACAACTACCAGAATCAATAGCAATTTGGTTCAGGTCGAAATATAAAGTGCAATACACAACCGTCGACTGACTCGGCTGGACAATGTTCGGGAAGTTACGTGGTATCTTCTCAAATCCCAAATGCCACAGTGTTTCAAGGCGAAATTTTATGACCAGTGTGTGTTGCCAGTGATGACTTATGGAAGTTCGCTCACCATGGGACTCATCACAAGGCTTAAAGTCACTTAAAGGGCAATGGAGAGGGCAATGGTTAGAGTTTCCTTTCGAGATCGAATCAGGGGGCCTACTCTCTAACTCCGTCAACGAAAATACGGATCCGTCCGAAGGTAGTCCGAAACTAACGAGTAAACCCTACTCCCTATTGATTTCGGGTTCATGAGTTTCGAACGGAATCATAGACAATATTAGTGAATGAATGACGGATGACGACAGAGTTGGGCTATTTTACCGGTCGATTACCGGTTTACATACTTCGTGATTTTCAAGCTTTAATAAACAAAAAATAATATCGTTACAGTTAGAAAATTACCACATTTTTAACTAAATACTTTTATTATGTCTTTAAATATAGAATTGAACCATTTTTGCCATTTTTGAATGATGATATCCGACATTGTTCCAAGGTTATCGACACAGACTGAAGGATTGCCAAACTAAAGTGGCAGTGGGCAGGGCATTAAACTTTATTTACTTACTGATCATATATCCCATAGTCAACAACGCGGCAGCAATTTTTTATAATAGTATATTTTCTACGCTAACCACCACCCACTTGTTTGATTAATTAAATTCCACAAGAAAAATCGGGTGGCGATAAAAGCTACGCTGTATATACCCTTAATGACGCCATGACGATACCTTCTGTATATAATTATATATAAATGAATCCCTATTTCCCTTGGTCATCGCATCGCGCGTGAATGGCTGCGCCGATTTCGCTAATTCTTTTTTTGTTGTGTTTGTTACTGTCAACGTCAAGAGAAGGTTCTAATGAAAGAAATAAAAACCTTTTTACAAAAAAATACAACCGACTTCCAAAAAAAAAAACACTACAAAGTAAAAAATAACTTTAATTTCGGAAGTCGGTGTTTTTGTTAGTTTCTTCTTATTTTGGCATCGACTTCCGAGACAACACCAATGCAAAATCGCAGAAAAGCAAAATACGCAATTTCGATTTCTTGGATGACATAAAACTATCATCCAAGTCGACGAATTCCAGCTATTTCGATTTAAAATCCAAAGTTCGTTACCGATTTTCATAAAATTTAAATGGGACCAATCTGCAAGTATATCCTATAATAAGAATTTTTCAAATCGGTTCATAATTTTCGGAGTTATGAGGTAACAAACATACAACCGAATTGAGAACCTCCTCCTTTTTGGGAAGTCGGTTAAAAAAATTGAAAGTTACAGTTGTCGGGAGCGAAGCCGCAGGGGATAGCTAGTAATTAAATAAAAATATTAAATCAGTAAAAAAAAAAAGGTAGGATTGTAGGATACAAATGTACAGTTGAACAAGCGGTGAAACCCGGTTTAATAACTCAGTAAGATAAGCAGTAGGTTTGCTAAACAAAGTCACTAAGTATCTTTTTTATAGGAAAACGTGTTAGAACGTTTGTAAATGAGCTAATTTATTCGTAAAATGAAATCTTTTATGGTGTATACATTTTAAATACTAATAAAAAATAGTGAGTAACACAAACCCACAACACAAGTCCTGCACCAACTGGAAATCGTCCTTGGGCATACTTTGATAGTGTATAATGTATAATTATGTATAAGGGTAATAGTCGGTTGAGACACACCTCTGTACCATGCCTGTAGTGTTTTTATCTTGAGTATGACGGAATCGAATAGTTTCGAAAGGGCCTTATGGACCGGTTTTCCACCCGCCTTCAAGAGTTCGGCCGTAATTTCGTCCTCAGCCGACGCTTTATTGTTTTTAAACTGCTTCACAGCCGTCCCTAATCACTAAAACATTTTCAGTTTCAGAAATTGAAAATAAATAGAAAAAAGAAGAAACCATGGTGGCAGCGAAGAAACTTGCGGTCTACATCGGAGTGCCTCTAGTAGCGTTGATTGTGGTGGTAGGAGCGGCTTTAGGATTCATCTTTTATTACAGAAAGTAAGTACCTATTCAGTTACATCGTTTTAAGTGACACTTTGCGAAGCCTCGACTCTGCGCCAGTTTGAATTGAGCCTTTACAAAATGTATTACCAAGAGGCCTCAACTTTACCATAGCTCAAGCCTAGGAGCTAGTTTTTGTATTCTGAACTATATTTCGACTGACATAAAGTTTAAAATACAATGTTTAACTTAGAGTCGAATCAGTGGCGGATAAGTGCGGTCTAATTTTTCTATAACAACAAAACGGATAAAGTGTAGACCTAAGATCGATCCAAGTTCTTGTCAGTTCACTATTTCTCGGAATGATTCGGAGAGATCATAAAATATTCCGTCCACTAGCGCCGCCAATCGTTTTTTATTAATTGTGGTATATTTAAGACACGTAGATAAAAAACCGCTCTGTAGTGCACTAAAGAAATGTATCTATTATTTTTGACAGCTATTTTTAATACATAACTCATGGCTAAATAGCCAAAACGGCAATTATTGCTAAAAGTGGCCACTTTTAGCAAAAATATCGACTTTGGCAACTATTTATGTTCTAAAGTACAAAACATAACTCTCAAACACACACACATCACACACACACATCACACACACCACATCACATTTCTTCAGTGCACTACAGAGCGGTTTTTTATCTACGTGTCTTAAATTTACCACAATTAATAAAAAACGATTGGCGGCGCTAGTGGACGGAATACGCCCTCTTAAACATCTTCCGTAATCATTAGTTTTTTGACGTACGTATGTAACGTTAACCAACCGTTTGAAATAACCCGCCCTTAACGATACAATTTTTGAATTACGAGATAATTATATGATTTCTTGGCGACGTCGAAATCGGTTCATCTCTACTTTAGTATCTATACCTTTTTATTAAAAGCGTATTCACGTGAAAATACTGTTACGTTATTTTTCTTGAACTTAGCATTTAATGTTCACTGTAGTTTGTGCAACTGACTTTAGCTTGCGATTTATGGAAGGAGTCATCACTTCATTTTTACTGCGTTTTGATAACACTTTCTGACGATAAATCATTTTTCTAAACCCTAAATAAACAGTTTTTCATTATAAAATAAATCCATCATATCGTAATGTTGTGACTGTTGACATTCCGAAAATGTCATTCATTTGAAACGTCAGTCTCTGACAGTTGGAGGCGACCTCTAGCGGTTGCCGATTCGAAGTTGTAGTTTTAATCGTTATTAGTTGAGAATGTACAACCTGGCCACACTAAGTCATTGACAAACCACAGATTAAATACGGTGACAAAATAATTTCACTTCCGTTTATGGTTAGAAGACAGTTAAGTATTTTTAAACAAAAGCCGAAAACTAGTAAGGATTGGTCTATACGATATTAGTTCGATGGTTTCCAACCAATTTGATAAAATTAACTAACCGATGTAATGAAAGGGAGAATTACCCCACTCAAGCCAAACGATAGTGTTAGAAATAAGAAATAATGAGTTTGTTAGCTTGGATCCTGAAAATTGTTATTGTTTCAGAGTATAAACATCATGTTGGACGGTTGGTAGGGATTTTCAGGAATTATATATCTTGGTGTAGTGATTCGGTCATCCGTGTTCCCACAAGTTTTACCTTAAAAAAGGGGAGATTTTCAAGGTGCTCTGTCTTATTCCGGTTTAGATGCCTGACAGGACAATGAAAGGTCACGTCCGTTTATTTGCAACTGAGTGCGCTTGAGTTGACTAGCAAACTTATTCCCAAGGTAAGGATTTTGTTGTGTTAGTGTCTGGAAGTGATCTCTGAGTCCTTCCCAGGTCGTTAAGAGGATATTGTTGTGATCCCTGGATATTAATTACGGGACTCCATGTTTTAAAAGGATTCGCCAATGAAATTAGGCGGACCCGTCTTCAGCCGGTCGAAACTTGAAGTCAAGTGTTTTAGTCAACTCGAGAGATCCGTCTCGCCGCCAGGATCTAGAGGCGCCTCTGGAGCCTGGACGTGAAACCCGTTCCTCGAGTCCACTAAACGCCTGCTGTGGAGACGTCTGTGCGGTGGTAGAGTCCGCCTAGCGATTTAGCGCAGCCGGGACGGTTTTTTTTAAATATATAAACTTATACCTTTTATTTTTACCGGTTCATATTAGAACCAGTTTATTACCTACCCGAATTTTCAAAATTAGAAGCCGGTCTTTACCTATCTTCAATTAATGGGCCCCGGGTTCGACACCTACGCTTAACTGGAAGAATATTGAATACCTTAGTCGGCTCAGGGATCCGAGACTCTTCAAGTCCCCGTCGCCCATTTAGTTTACTTTAGTTTATAAGTCATATTCACTAAACTGGAAGGTTGTCCTTGATCTTTTATTAAGAACAAATATTAATTTAAACTTAAGATAATAGGAACAGTATTTGGTTTATCTCCAATCCCCCACTACCCTAGTTCCACCGACTGAACTTAACGCTGGCTGGCATTACCTTAACCTGTACCTAAGCCTAACCTATTTATATTTTAGTGGAAAGTTGTCAAATAAACTTATATTGTTTAGGACAGTTCGTTGTTTCTTTGCTTTACAATTTGCATCAGGGCTTTTGTTCCTAACTCACTAGAGGGACAAAATCACACCATAATATGTAACAATACTCACTCTACAAGTATACTCGCAAGAAATGAAGGCGTAAAGCAGTTAATTCAGGCGGTTTTCTTTTTTTTTACTAAGATATATCTTTACATATATACCTTTAAAAGCTATGCTATGTATCTTATGCTTTTTAAAAGTCCAGCAAATAGGGCTCCAGTTTTTAAACTACTATTTTAATTTTTTCACTTGTAGAACCAATTAAGCTGCATATTTGCACTTTAATTGTAGCAAATTTTATTTGCCTTAAAAGTCTACTGATTGACTTTTTAGATGAAATTCATCGTTTAGAAGATATAAGCCAAAGTCTAAAAAAATACTGAAAATATTAAAGTATTCCAAGCATCCACTGCGGGGATCGTCCGGAAAACACGGTGGAGCACACTGTGCAGGTGTGCCCCGCTTGGGCGGGGCACCGCCGTGTCCTCGAAGCGGCGATCGGCGACGACCTTTCGCTTCCGGCCCTTGTCTAAGCCATGGTCCGGAGCGAGATTGAATGGGACGCCGTTGCCTCCTTCTGCGAAGCAGTCATGCTAGCAAAGGAGGTGGCGGGGAGGGAGAGGAGACCCTTTCGTCCCGGCCGCCGTGGTGGACGCACCACGGCGGCCGGGACGAAAGGGTTGGTTAGAAGCTGCGGGCCCGCAACCGCGGCGGTCGCGGGTGAAAATCGCTCCGTGTGTTCTTAGCCTTACATTATAACTTTCTTGTTTTCGGGCGTTGCACGTAAAAGAAAAAGGGGCTCTATTATTATTATTATTATTAATTATTAATTCATTTATTTCGGAATAATCTATATAGATACATTATACATTATTAAAAATTAAAATGTCAACTGATAGCATTAATTAAAATCTATGATAAATTGAATCTCACCAATGCACAGTATATTTTTTCAATCTTAGAATGGGAATCGAACCGGTTTCTGGCTAACCTAAAGAAACCTAGTAAAAGGGTAGGTATATTTTGTAAGAAACCAATAAAAATCTGATAGTATTTTAACTATTTTATTATATTTGTTTAAACAACAAAATCATACGAGTTACATTCTTTGGTACACATTTATGTGGAACAGAACCTTTAGATGTTATTTTTAACCGACTTCCCAAAAAGGAGGAGGTTATCAATTCGGTTGTATGTTTTTTTTTTTTATTATTTTTTTTTTTTTTATGTTTGTTACCTCATATCTCCGACAATTATGAACCGATTTGAAAAATTCTTGTTTTATCTGAAAGGATATACTTGCAGATTGGTCCCATTTAAATCATATCAAAATCGGTTACGAACTTTGGATTTTAAATCGAAATACCTGGAATTTGACTATTTAGATGATTCTTTGATAATCGAAATTGCGTATTTTGCTTTTCTGCGATTTTGCAGTGGTGTTGCTGGGTGTGGGGCACCACTAAAAAGTGAAAAATAAAAAACTTTTTACAAAAAAATACAACCGACTTCCAAAAAAAAAAAAAAAAGTAAAAAATAACTTTAATTTCGGAAGTCGGTGTCAAAATACGAAGAAAGTAACAAAAACACCGACTTCCGAAATTAAAGTTATTTTTTTTTTTTTTTTTTTTGGAAGTCGGTTGTATTTTTTTTATATTACAAATAGATACACATTTTACCTATACTTACATTTAAGTTCAGTACCTTATAACAAGGATGATGCCTTATGGTTACATTTTACACAGAATGGTCAAGAAACATGGTTTTAGAAAAAGTAAATACCTACTCATATTTATAGAATTTGTGCAGAGCCTCTGCTTCACAAGTCACCGAGTTCTATTTCTTAGGTGTGGTATCCGTGGGAAACTTCAGGCAACTTAATATTATGACAGACAGGACCCTAGGGTTAGGGTCGATACCGTCGGACAGTTAGCACAGCTAGTCCTTGGATAATTTGGCCAGAGCATCCGCAGTACGGCGTTTAAGTTCACGTTTGGCTTGCCAGCCAGAGTTTCCACGTCCGTGTACTATCTTCTTGTGGCGAGGATCTTGTTGGCAGCTTAATAGTTATGGCAGTTAGACAGCTAGCACAAAAATTTCACCCATCCTATAGAGGAATTCGCGGCGCCCCCGCAAGGGGGCGCGGCGGGCGGGCGTTGGCATGGCCTTTAATCCCGCGGGATCGGGTTTTCGTGCCCGTGGAGACGGGCACGGCGTTTGGTTGCCGATATAGGCGCGGCTGTATTTGGTAGCGCGACACCAGGTATCGCTGCTTGCCATAGTGTAAGTGTCAATAGTGTCGGGAGAGGGCGCCACGGTACTGTCTCAAAGTACCGTATCTTCACGACCCTACGGCGGTCTGTCCCCGCCAGGTGAGACCTCCGGTTGCCCAGAGGAGGCCCGGCGAGAGACGACCAGCGACGTAGGGGCCGACTTACGTAGGGGCCGACGTGGTTACATGCCTTTTTATAGTCGCAGAAATCCCAAAGGTTCCTACATTATTAAACCAATGACAGAGAGTCTAAGTTTTGGCTAAATATTTATCATAATAGCCATTAATAAACAACATTTATGTACTTAATAGAACTATTTTAAAACTTAATGAGATAGTTTAGCAACATAGCCAGTGTTTATTTAAAATCTATTAGTAATATCTAATCAGTTTTTAGGATCAACCTTGCAGCTCGCCAATACAGTTTTTTGTTTTATAATCATTTAGTAACAATTTGGTAAATCGAAATGGCAATGTAAAATCTAACAGAAATTAAATTTTCATACCTACTATTAATCATTACGTTATCAATTCAAAACGAAAACATAAATAAACATTAGTTTTGATTACGCAACTGCAAATCATAACATTGGACTTTAGTCTTTAGACTACGGTCTTTTAGATCACAATATTTTTTATTCTGCCTTATAAGACTAAATTGCTTAAAAATTAAGATTGTAGTGGGGCAGGTAACGACTTGAATCAAAATGGCCAAGATAAGATGCACAAATTATAATATTGTTAGTCAGTTACACGGTATTCAAAAAAAACAAGACATTCGAGAAAACTCAAAAAAAATAACAATACGTGACCGTGTACGACAGCGATGCGAGCCGGACTGGCGCGTGCGCGACGCCGCTGCGACGCGGCGTGGGGCGGCGCGCGGTTTGTACCTATGTACCTACGCGTGCTAGGTACCGAGAAAGCGCGGGCGCCTTGTTACTATGCCCTACATACTCCCCCTTTTGACAAACATTGGTGACCTCACCGTTGGTCAAACATCAACAATGACACGTTTCTTACGCGGCCGACCACGAGAACGCTTAGGAGCAACCGGCTGCGGAACCTCAGGGCACTCACCATCCCGAGAGTGATACCTCCTTAACGCTGAAACGTGGTACTTCCCAATGACTTCATCCGGTGAATCAGGGAACGTTAAAAGGTAAGTAGTTGGGCTAACCTTCTTCTGTACCAGGTAAGGGCCGTCCCTTTTAGGCATGAGCTTAGAGCTGACTCCTTTGGCAGCACTGCTAAGCACGTGCGTCTTCATCAGGACAAGATCACCAACGTCAAACTGCTCAGCCTTTCGGGTCTTGTCTTTGGCAGCCTTACGAATGTCTTGCTGTCGTTCTATGCACTCCTTACTGTTGCTGAGTGTCTCCGCTAGCTTCAAGAGATATGGCGTAATCTGTGGAACATAGTTTTCAGCCTCTATTACAGCACGAAGATCGCTCTGTACTACAATAGGTGAGCGGAGTTCACGAGCAAAGGTTAGATAAGCAGGTGTCTGTTGAGTTGCTTTGGTTATTGAGGTGTTCAATGCAAATCGGATGAATGGCAGAGCTTCTGGCCATTGCTGGTGGTGTCCTTCTACCAGGATCGCCAACTGGGTCTTGAGATCGCGATTTTTACGCTCGACTGGGTTGGCCTCCGGATGGTAAAGTGGCACGAGACTCTGCTTCACACCAAGCGTGAACATTGCATGTTGCATAACGTCGGCAACGAACTGTACGCCGTTATCAGATATGAGACGCCGAGGAACGCCAAAGCGTAAGAAAACATCTTCAATTAGTACCTTAGCGCATGCTTCAGCTGTGGCTTCGGAGAGGGCGAACAGCTCAACCCACTTGCTGGCTGTGTCTTCCACTATCAGCACCCATCTCTCTCCATTAGCTCCTTTGGGCAATGGCCCAAAAAGGTCGACAGCGATGACTTCGAAGCGCTGAGCGGGAACCGGAGTCTGTAAGAGTCCCACTGGTTTCTCATTGGAAGGTTTGTAACGCTGGCATTCTATGCAGGTTTTCAGATATTCTGCTACATAACGTCGCATACCGGGAAAATAAAATCTCTGACTTATACGGTGCAGGGTTCGGTCCAGACCGCCGTGACCTGAAGTAGCTGAGTCATGACATTCAAAAAGTACCTGTTTCCTTCGATTTTCAGGAATGACGAGCTGCGGTTCTTCTGTCTCCGCTTCAGTATATCGGTATAGTACACCTCTGCACGTATGATAACCTCTGTCTGTCCATCGAGTAAGTTCTAATTCATCCTTGCCTTCTAGAGCCTTCATGATCTTCGCCACTTCAGGGTCTGCGAGCTGATCCTCACGAAGAGTAGCGGCATCCCAGTGCGGCGGGTCGACGAGCACCATGCAGACTCCACAGGAATCGCGAGCCTCCTCCTCACACGGCGGACGGCTGAGCGAATCAGCAACTACGTTTGCCTTCCCAGGAGTGTAGTCGACTTGTAGATCAAAGGACTGGAGTTTCATGGCCCATCGTACGAGGCGTCCAGCAGGTGACTTCAAGGTAAGTAGCCATTTCAGGGGCTGATGGTCACTGCCGACACGTACTGGATGGCCCTCTATGTACCCTCGGAATTTCTCGACTGCCCAGACAACTGCCAACGCCTCGCGCTCGGTGGTAGAGTAGTTCCGCTCCGCCGGCGTGAGGAGGCGACTGGCATACGCGATGGGTTTCTCTTCTCGCTGCGACTCCCCCTGGAGCAGAGCAGCACCCAGTGCGTAATTGCTAGCATCAGTCCTGAGAACGAATGGCACATTATAATCTGGCTGAATAAGAATCGGAGGTGAGGTAAGTAATCCTTTTAGTTCTATAAATGCCTTGATCTGTTCTTCACCCCACAGCCAGGACTGATCCTTACGCGTTAGCATAGTCAGTGGCTGTGCAACCTGTGAGAAATTCGGCATGAATTTGCGGAACCATGAACAACTCTGTAGAAAGGATTTTAGATGCTTTACATTAGTTGGTTCCTTCATATCTAAAATTGCAGTAACCTTATCCGGATCTGGGGACACTCCTTCTGATGTGATCATGTGTCCTAAGTATTTCACACTCTCTCGAGCAAATGTGCACTTATTGCGATTCGCGTGGAGATTGAAGACACGTAAGCGGTCGAATACCGCACGTAAGTCCTGGAGATGCTGGTGAAATGATCCAGATATTAATATCAGGTCATCAATGTACCCAAGGAGGGTCACCCCCTTAAGGGATGATGCAGAACGAAATCGGTCGATTAAACGTTGAAACGTTGCGGGCGCATTGCGCAGACCGAACGGCATACGGGTAAATTTGTGAAGTCCAAATGGAGACACAAAAGCAGTTTTATCCTGGTCTTCAGGCCTCACTTTAACCTGCCAGTACCCTGATCGGAGGTCAATAGTACTCATAAAACAGCTCTTACCAGTATATTGAAGAAGGTCGTCGATCACTGGCAGTGGGTACGAGTCACTCTTGGTAACGGCATTCAGCTTACGGTAATCTACGCAGAAACGGTAACTACCATCCTTCTTTGGTACCAGAAGAGCTGGTGCTGCCCATGGAGATTCACATTCCGTGATGATACCTTCGCGCAGCATCTTTTCGATCTCCTCTTCCATGATGGCTTTCTTGGCGGGAGTGAGTCGGTATGGCGGCACCGCAATCGGCGGGTGATCACCGCAATCGATGCGATGCTCTGCGAACGGTGTAGGTTCTCCCCCTTCAGCGAAGATATCCTCATACTCTTGCAGCAGCTGAGCGAGACGTCCCTTCTCTGGAATTGACAGCATCGAACCTTCATTACTACGTAAGACATCCGCGGAAGCGCACCCAACGAAGTCACGTGAAGTCTCACACCGCAAGGGGTGAATGACCTGAGGCCGATCAGCTGTGAACCAAGTATTGTTCGAAACGTTAATAACAATACCAGCTTTACGTAAGAAATCAATACCGAGTAACGTGTCATTGTTAACTGAGTTAGGAAAAATAACAAAAGTAATAGGTATCGTCAACCCCTTAAGTTGTATGTCAACATCTACGAGTAAGACCTTGAGTTCCCGCACTATGCCATCGGCTAATTTTACCGACATAAAACTACTACGAAACGAATAGTGTAGTTTACGAAGCAGTGCGTACAAACTCGAACCGGCTACACTACGCTTAGCAGCCGTATCAATCAACCCGGTACCACGATGACCGTCTATCTCGATGTCGAGTATTGGACGACCGTCAGTACATAAGTTCGACGCGGACAAGTTACCTACTCTAATCGGCAACGCATCGCAGTCGAGGTCGACATTACACTTATAACTACATAAACAAGCGGATTGAGACACATAACATACATTACTATCAAAAGTTTCGCTATTCAAAGTTACGTTACACTTACAAGTATTATGATTACAATCGTGTGAAACAACATTAAGATTATCTGTATTAACACAACTTCTAGTGGGCTCTAGCATGTTAAATTCAACAACAGAAATAGATTCTTTCGGATTTACCGAACACTTAGCGCAATTAGATCGAATTACACCAATAGCGCCACAACCGTAACACTTCACACTAGACTCGGAAGTCGTTTTCTTGATTTTATTTTTAATACTCTTACAAAAGTCACGGGTATGTCCGCTTTTGCGGCAATAAACACAGAAAAGTTTTTTACCTTTGTCCGAACTGTTTACCACAATAGGCGCAGCGCTGCTCGTAGCCGACGCTGTAGTACTCGGTGGCGCCGGCGCGCTCGTCGCGGAGGCGGAGGGCGCTCGCGCGGGCGTCTGCGGAGGCCGGGGCTGCGGTGGCGGCGCGTGCGGCGTGTGCGCGCCAGCGGCGGGGCCACGCGCGTCGGTCGACACCTCAGAGAGTGATTCCTCAATGTTTCGCGCCTTCTCGATTAGCATTTCCAAATTCTCGATTGATTCACGAGTTACCCGTTTTCTTATACGTCTATGTAGTAACCCGTAAATCATGTCGACTTCCATTTCATTTACGACTTTATATGGAAGCTTAGAAATAAGCGCGCGAAGTCGAGCAACGAAGACCTCCGTGCGTTCTTCTGTTTGTTCCACGGCAAATATTTCCCGGAATAATTTGTGTGGCGGTCGGGCTGCACCGAACATGGCGCGAAGTCTCTGTAGCGCGTCTTCCCATGACGTCACTGATGATTTTATGCCGCGAAACCACACAGCTGCCTCTCCTTCTAGCAGCATAGGTAGGCCGCGAAGCGCATGTTCGTCACTGATGCCTGTACACTCCTTGTATATTACTATCGAGTCGACGAATGCTTCGAGGGTCTCTGAGTCTCGGTTGGCACCACTAAATCGCGACGTACAGCGCGCGAAGTTTCCGTGATTTGTGGCTGGTGCAGCAGGCGATGGAGACGGTGAAGCTGAGCCGTTGACGGCCGACGCGGCCAGCAGGCTCTGAACCAGTTGACGGTTCGATTCCGCTTGAGCCTTGGCGAACGCCTCCAAAAACGACGTAAGCGTCCCTTCCGATAGCGGCGCGGGCGTCGGGGACGCCGGCGGCACGCCGAAGTCGTCATCGTTGCTTCTACTTTTGCGACGAGGCATTGTAGTACACAATAGTCATTAAAACACAAGGAAACACTATTCACGTTGTACGTAACGTGCACTAAACTTGTCCACTAAGAAAAACCGTTACTATGCACATAGGTATTTGAGTTCGCGTCGCGTCGGTTAGGTACCTACGCGTGCCGCGTTGGAGCGCCAGTTTGTAGTGGGGCAGGTAACGACTTGAATCAAAATGGCCAAGATAAGATGCACAAATTATAATATTGTTAGTCAGTTACACGGTATTCAAAAAAAACAAGACATTCGAGAAAACTCAAAAAAAATAACAATACGTGACCGTGTACGACAGCGATGCGAGCCGGACTGGCGCGTGCGCGACGCCGCTGCGACGCGGCGTGGGGCGGCGCGCGGTTTGTACCTATGTACCTACGCGTGCTAGGTACCGAGAAAGCGCGGGCGCCTTGTTACTATGCCCTACAAGATACATTATTCTGTCTTTGAAATATAAATCCAGGAAGTGATAATTTAATTTATTTTAAATTATAATTCTTCGTTTCACATAACAGTTATTTTCGGTCAAAATAGATTTATGTAATGTTGAGGTGGACCGAACCCAAGTTAACGTCACTTGTCTTGACATTGTCTTTGTTATTGCAAGTTCTGTTCACCAATTTACGTTTTAGAAGTGATTATTGCTTTACAACATTAATTAACAACAGTTATTTTCCTATAAATGTAAACAATCTAACACAGGCATGTTTTTAACTCGAAATAAAATCGATCTTTGTTTAAAACTGCCATCGCGATTTAAACACGCGTAGACCTACTGTCTACGCACTCAATACATACACCCACTTGTAAATTAATTAAATTAAATTAAATTAATCTCTATTTCAGACTATTAGTTCATAATTAAGTTAGTATTTTGGTGTTAGTAACAATGGTGCTTACGAAGTAGGTTAGTATTGCTAGTTTATATAAAAGGTTCTGGCGCGCGTACTGAGAGAATTAAGCGAAACGCAGTGAAAATAAATGATTTAACAAAAGGGGTCAATGCTAATTATATTTAGTTGACAATCTTTAATATTGTTTTAAGTCATTTATGGACATAACGACTTGACTAATAATAGGTACATATTTTTTAAATTATTCCAATTGATAAGGTGATACAAAAACGTAACATAAAAATTAGTCCATTCATCCACAGCACTTTTGGTACTTGTATTGATTTTGCAATTCCGTACAAAAAAAATCTTTTTGTTACAAGTGACTTTTTTCATGCTAGAAAAACGAAACTTAGACCATTCGAAAGAGAAAAATTTGTAGAGTTGGGGTCACAAAAAAAGTTAAAAACCCAAAATGTGGCGCTTGACCCCTTTTGCCTTTTAACCGTCGACATTGCTGTCACATAGTCACCCTAATTGGATAAACGGCATAAACATATGCCAGCGCGTTTATTTAATGTATTGTATTTAATTCATTATTAGAAGCATTTGCTGACATTTAAGCAGCTGATAAAACGGTGCTTTTCAATGAAAATTTAACGGCTGATTGCACCAGTTGGTTGTGACACATACAGAACTATTATTATAATAGTGCACATTCTACTAAATATACCATACTTCACTTAAAGTGGACCAATGACCTGGTGAGGGTCCCGAGCTGATGGCTACGAGACGCACAGGACCGGTTGACATGGCTACACTTAGGAGAGGTCCATGTCCTGCAGTGGACCTCTTTATAATGATGATGACGATAATATTCTTCTAAGAATTCGTTTTCCTTTAGGTAACTAAATACCTAAGATCTAATCATATTTTTTCGCAGACGAGATTGACTACTAACCTTGATACTAAATCGGTTTTTAGCTAGTAGGAAACGAAACAAGTATTAATGATAGAATGACACGTGAACAACTTGAGAAATCATTAATATTACACAATATTACATAATTATATGCCGACGTTTAAAATGCAAGTCCGTGGCTTAAGCCCCCAGTGGTCGAGGCACCTGTGGCCGACGATTTCAATTATTTAATTCAAAGTTTTTTTGATCAAATAAACTGTAAGGCACAAAATGTTTTACATTTTTTTTTTCACTTGTTAGTGGTACCCCACACCTAACGACACCACTGCAAAATCACAGAAAAGCAAAACACGCAATTTCGATTACTTGGATGAAATAAAAAAAAAACAAATACAAACATCCGAATTGAGAACCTCCTCCTTTTTGGAAAGTCGGTTAAAAACCATCATCCAAGTAGACGAATTCCAGCTATTTCGATTTAAAATCCAAAGTTCGTAACCGATTTTGATAAAATTTAAATGGGAGTTATGAGGTAACAAACATAAAAAAATACCTACAACCGAATTGAGAACCTTCTTTTAGGGAAGTCGGTTGAAAATTAAAAATGTGTGTTCATTTTAAGTATTATAATTATAATGCATAATATTAAATCATAATTATATTTATAACATAGAAATGCTTTGATCAACTGTGAAACCTTAAACAAATTAGAATAATTTTACTTAATTGTAACAGTCAGATTCAATAGCAATAACATTACAAAATAATCAGACTTAAAAAACAATCTTACTCGTAGAATAACAAATGTTTTATAATTACTAAAACCTAGCAAATATAAAAATTAAAATTTCAAAATTTAAAAAATTAAAAGTTTAAATAGTATCTCTTTTATTACTAACTTAAATTATTAGTTTTACACGGATTGCTATATAATATAGGTGGATTTATTCTAAAATCATTATCGTCGTTATTTTTTGTTTTATACTGTTCAGTCATTTCATGGTTTTTTTTGTGTTGTTATTTCGTATGCTCGCAGGAATGTTTGTGATTTTCAGTCTGAAAGAAATAACTAGGAAAGTATCTTAATAATTTCATTTCCATAACATGAATTTTGTATAATTTTATATTTTTATACATAATAAGAAAAATAAATATTACCTTGCTTGTGCCGTGCCTTAAGAGCGTGTATTCCGTCCACTAGCGCCGCGGCACTTTCGCATTCGCATGTCAATTGCAAACTGTCAAATAAGCCTTAATTTCCAGACATTTTTGACATTATTGCGATTGAGATGCGTATGTGAAAATTAATAGAATTGGCACTCTGGTGTGCTAAGTTGAGATACTTGGTCGACATACTTGATTTGCATCTCTTTCAGCCAACATGAGGTTCTCGTCATGAGGGATGGTAACATCAATTTATTTGTCAAATTATAAAAATTGAAGATATATTTTAAAAACTTTTTCAGACCATTTTGATAAATTATTTTCACCAAGCAAATCATTGTCAGTTATTCTCCAAAATAATTTTGATTTTCCTTACAAGGTAAAATCAGTAATTTAACTAACTATCTTCCAATAAAAGAGGAGGTACTCAATTAGGCGGGTTTTTTTTACGTTTGTATAACGATTATTTCGAGGTTTCTGATCCGATTTCTGTGATTCTTTTATAGTTCGATACTTGCCATTTGGTCCCGTAAAAAATAATTCAGTCTAGATCAGTAGTTTTTATTTTATGAGCATTTTTGCGTATTTCATTTTCTACGTAGACGAAGACGTCATCCAAGTATCACCACTTAAAAATGAAAAATAACAAAAAAAAATAACTGACTTCCAAAAAAAACACCACTAAGTATAAAATACCTTAATTTCGGAAGTCGGTGTTAAAAAAACTAAGACACAAAACCAAAAACACTGACTCTTTATTTAAGGTTGTTTTATAATTTGTAGTGTTGTTAGTCGGTTATATTTTTTTGGAAAAAAAGTTCTTTTTAGGGTTCCGTACCCGCAGAGTAATCAACGGAACCCTATAACTACGCCTCCGCTGTCCGTCTATCCATCCTTCCGTCCGTCTGTCTATCAGCGAGCCGTATCTCAAAAACCGTAATAGGCACACAATAGGTACATGGTGGACATCCCACCAATACTCACAAAACGTTTCGGGAATACATTCATTGTGCGTACAGCTAAGGAGTGGAATTCCCTGCCTGAGTCTGTGTTTCCTGACAGCTACAACCTGGGAGTCTTTAAGTCAAGAGTGAATAGGTTACTTCTAGGCAAGCGTGCTCTATCTTAGACCGCATCATTGCTCATTAACGTGTTTTGTTTGATTTATGGTACGGAATTAAGTACCATAAATCAAACAAAACACTTGTGTGAGAGTTTGACTCGTACTTGGCTGGTGAAAGACGTTCTTTGAAATAAACAAGTATTTAATAAATATTTTACGGAACCATAAAATACTTTTAAATAAAAGATACCTAAGCGACGAAAACCAATGAATTTGCAAATATGTGTTATTAGCAATGGTGTATGTGATTAACATTTAAAACCCAATTAGTGTACCTAAATGTGTTTTAAATGTTAGTTAAAACGTATTAATGGCTATCATCCGCGGAGATAAATTGCACGTTTTATAATTAGACTTTTCTCAAAATATCGTTTTGGTCTTTTTAAACCCTACTAAGATCTAATCTTGCGAATCCGCTAGTGCATTTGACCTGGCAGTAGCACTTGGTTCCAGAAAAGAGACGAACACCTTGTAGACCCTTATCGGCTATTTTCTAGTTAGGCGCAATAATATAAAACACGTCAAAGACTGCAAAGTGCTGCCAGGAGAAAACTTGGTTCCGCAACACAGACTCCTGCTTATGGCGATGAGTATAAAAATACAATGTAAAAAAGGACGTCCTCCCCCTAAAATAAGATGGCATATGCTAGAGAAAAATGATTGGGCGAAGAAATTTAGAGAACAAGTGGTAGATAAAATGATAGAAATAGCAGACACAAATGATAGAAGGATGAATGAAAGCTGGAATGAGATAGCTGGCTGTGTTAGGCAAGCAGCGAAGGCTATTTTGGGAGAGCCAAATGAAGAGGCACAATAGAGAGGGATACATGGTAGTGGTCGACAGAAATACAGAAAGTGTTGAAAGAAAAAAATATGAAATTCGTGAATGGCAGAGTATGGGACCGGAAAACGTTAGTTAAGAAAAACGCTAAGAAAGCCATGGCAATGGAAAGAACAAAAGCTCAGGACAAGTTGTACTACACACTGGATAGTTTAGCTGGTTAAAATAACCAGTACCTGCTTGCTAGAGCCAGAGAGAGAAGGCAAAGCATGTTAGTCGGATAAGATGTGTAAAGGATGAAGCTGGAATGCTGCTGTCGGAGGATGAAAAGATTAAGGATAGATGGAAGGGCTATTTTGAAAGACTGATGAATGAGGAAAATATCTGGAGTGGTGTTCTGGAGAATAAAGCAGTGAATTAGGGGTTAGTGAGAATAGTCAACATGGATGAAGTGAGAACAGCAGTGAATGGAATGAAGAGGGTTAGGGAAATTGTTCCAGACGGAATACCAATTGAAGTATGAAAGTCATTACGGGTGAAATGAATGGGCGTACCTTATGAATGGTGCAACAGTTCATTGGTGCCCATCTTCAAGAACAAAGGCGATGTGCAAGAGTGCAACAACTATAGAGGAATAACGCTAATGTCACATAGTCAGAAAGCCTGAAAATAAGTTGTTGAAAGGCGGCTTAGAGAAGAAAGTGTAATAAAAAAAACATAATTCTAATCGA
Source organism: Ceramica pisi (assembly GCA_963859965.1). Lineage (NCBI taxonomy): Eukaryota > Metazoa > Arthropoda > Insecta > Lepidoptera > Noctuidae > Ceramica > Ceramica pisi. Next base: position 7,625,136 of record OY982530.1, read on the forward strand.
TATTTATTTACATACTTTAAAGGATAAATGTATTTTTCAGCAGTATAGTATTCGCATAAAATATTTTTACCAGTAGACAACTCATAACATCACTCGAGATGGGGTTTTTCGTTGAAAACCAGCGCCGATGAAATTAAGTTCGTCCTAATAATATAGTATAGAATTAGGACGAACTTAATTGAACAATAACCCATGCGACGCACAGCAATCTTATTACATTTATTGTGTACTTTTAAATTTATAATATCTTTTAATTCGACTTTGTTATTTTGTTGTTATTTGTTTGCTATGTTTAGGTTGAAATAAAATTATGCTTATATCGCAGCCATACATTATGACAATGTCATTACCACAGAGTGTATGTTGTTTTGTCTGTGGTGTGACCGCGATAGAAAAGAAACGTCATAACTGTAATGACCGACCCTGACTTGGACCGGTTTTGTTAGTCAGTCAGTTTGTCCTATTTTATTTTATTGTGTTTAATTTTATTTGCTTTGTTTTTTTTTTGTATGTTATACATTTCTGCGCCTGTTTGCGAGGAATAAACAATTTTTCTGTCTTTCTAATCTCACAGAACCATTTTGATTTTATGCCTGGTGGGGGTACAACGGATGCCATTTTCGTTATCCGCTACCTTTTCGAGAAATATAAGAGCTGTCCACAAAAACTTGCATACAGTCCAGCATCCTCGGCAGGGAGCGCCCTAAAGTCGGCCCTACGTCGCTGGTCGTCTCTCGCCGGGCCTCCTCCGGGCAACCGGAGGTCTCACCTGGCGGGGACAGACCGCCGTAGGGTCGTGAAGATACGGTACTGTGAGACAGTACCGTGGCGCCCTCTGCCGACACTATTGACAACTACACTCCATGGCTGCAGCGACGCCTACCGTCGCGCAGCCAAACCAGCCGCGCCTATATCGGCCATCCAACGCCGTGCCCGTATTTTTACGGGCACGAACACCCGACACCGCGGGATAAAAGGCATAGCCTACGCCCGCCCGCCGCGCCCCCTTGCGGGGGCGCCGCGAATTCCTCTATAGTTTTTTGCATACAGTATTCGTTGACCTCGAAAAGACATGACCTGGTGCCACGTGAGGGTTTGTGGTGGGCTGTTAAAGAGAAAGGTGTCCCTGGGAAGTATGTGCAGTTGATCCGAGCGATGCAGTACCCAAGTCCAGTCTGCAGTGGACACCACCGACAGTTTGAGTGTGAAAGTCGGTTTGCACCAGAAGTCAACTCTCAGCTCTTATCTCTTTCTGATGATAATGGACGCTCTGGCGTCGGAAATCAAGGTAGAGACTCCTTGGTGTAAACTGTTTGTTGATGACATTGTGCTGGTTGCCGCATGCGGCCTAGACGTCCAGAGCAGATTGGATTCATAGTGAAAAAGACTGGAGAGTGTTGGCCTGAAATTGAGCTGAACGAAAACAGAATACCTGTTCTACGATTACAGCAGTCTCTCTAATCCTATCCCTATACCGATCTTCTCAGACTTTTGGTACCTCAGTGCTTGTTCAGGGGGATGGCAATATAGACCGAGACGCAATGCAACGGATCAACTCAGGATGGATGAAATGGCGACAGGTCACTGGGACAACTTGCGACCCACGGATGAATTTTCTACAAAATCTACAAGTCCGTGATAAAACCTGTCGTAATGTTGGGTTGTAAAAAAGACGGATGAAAATAGATTGCATGTAGCGGAGATGAGAATGTTGAGATGGATGTGTGGAGCAACGAGAATAGATGGACATTAGAGGTAGTTTAAAAGTGGCACCAGTGACAGAAAAGTTGAAAGGGAATCGCTTGTCTTGGCATGGTCATGTGAAGAAGAGGGATGAAACGCATGATAATAAAAGTGTAATGTATCTATATGTGGATGGGTGGAGAGGGAGAGGAAGGCCAAAGAAAAGGTGGATGGATTGTGTAAGTTATGAAAGAACAGCTGGAGTTAGTAATAGTATGACGGCTGATAGGGCAGAGTGAAAAACGTGTTACGCTGCCTCCAAGTAACATGAAATAAGGGCAAGAAAATCATGATGAGAACCAAATTCTGAATAAAATTCCATATTATATTTTTAAGCGCACAAGTGAAGTGCTTTATATTGAATTTGATATTTGGCGAACAATGGTGTTAAAATATCTCCATTTAGAAATATCTTTTAGATAATATCTTCTAGATAGCTTCGTTATAGTGTGTCGGAAACTTTGTCGTTAGATTTTCCTTTGTGATACTAGCCAATGTTACTAAATACCTAAAAAGATCACGACAAGAATATATAATATCTTTTTACTGTTAGTTTTAATGCATATCAGTACGTATTTCACTTTTAAGGGTTCCGTAGAGATATAATCATGGAACCCTCAGTATCCAAGTTCACGTGCCCATGTACGTATACCTATCCTTCTGAGGCTTAACTCACTTTTGGCGCTAAGAAGCCGACATTAGGCATGGCACAGATATTAGTCGCGCCTACATCATCGTCATTATCTGCCTAGCCTTTTCCCAACTATATTGGGGTCGGCTTCCAGTCAAACCGGATTTAGCTGAGTGCCAGTATATAACGCGGAGCGGCTGCCTACCAGACCTCCACAGCCCATTAACTGGGTAACACAGTACTTCTTGGTAAGACTGGAGTCAGATTTACTGGCTTCTAACAATCCGTAATGACTGCCATACATCTACAAATGACAGCCGGGACCAATGGCTAAACGTGGTTTCCGAGGCAAGGAGGAAACTCGGTATGTTAAGATAAGGTCACCCATCCACAGACAAACCTTGGCAAGCTTTACCAAACCTTGAAGATCGAACCGTGCGGCTAGCCACGAGCTCCTCTAGTCGCGCCTACAAAGTTCTGAAATAAAATCATGGAAGACATTAGGAGTAATTTTAACTAAGGTAGCCAAATTATGCATGTTGCTGAATAAGCAATATGTTCAAAATAATTCAATAGAAAAAAAGACATAAACAAAATACATTATGGCACCAATGCTGATAATTTCATGCTTTTTCGGGTCGAAGGTCTATAAATTAAACTTAACGATGCAATGGCGCAAACGTGTGTCGATATTTTTGTCACGGTTTTCGGGACAGGAAACTACGGAACTCTACACTGTGCGCGGCTCGACATCTTGGGCGTTTTTTTTCTTTATCTCTAGCCTTTATAAACTGTTTACCTAAAGAAACGACTTTCATTCTGTTTTGCACCAGTCGGTTTAGCTATGGCAGGAAAAATATTTATTTATCTCTATTTTGTTTTTTTATATTTATTCACCAGGTAAGATTAAATCAATACTTAATTAGTTGTTTTTTCTTAAGTTTGCTGACGCACGGAGGAATGGTTTTACTTCATTAGATGATATATTTTATTTGCTTTTAATATATGTTGAGAATTATTAATTCATCCATAAATTATAAATCTTAATCATAATGGTAATGAAATAGATAAAGATGCGCCACCGTCGGGATCCTTGCTGACGGTAGGAGGGGTTTCCATCGGCGTCGAATCGACGCTGAAATACCTGGGGCTCGTCCTGGACAGCCGATGGAACTTCGTGGAGCATTTCCGACGTTTGGTCCCCAAACTGGAGCGGGCCGGCGCTGCTTTCAGGCGGCTCCTGCCCAACCTGGGGGGACCGAACGCCTCCTGCCGTAGGCTATACGCGGGGGTCGTGCGGTCCATGGCCCTTTACGGGGCCCCGGTGTGGGCGCGTTCATTGAGGCAGCGTGCTGCGAACCACTTGAACGCGCCCCAAAAGGTGGTGGCCCTCAGAATGACACGAGGGTACCGCACGATCTCGCGCGAAGCGGCGGGTCTCCTTGCCGGATTGCCGCCATGGGATCTGGAGGCGGTGGTCCTCGCGCGCCTGCATGATTGGCGCGCGGAGGTACTAAGCCGGGGGGAAACTCCGCTGACGCGGCAAATTGTCGCGCAGCGGACGAACTTCCGGCGCGATCTCATGGCGTCATGGAGACGACGACTATCGCAACCCAACGCAGGGCACGCCACGATAGCGGCGGTAAGTCCCCTCTTTGAGGAGTGGCTTGAGAGGCGCCACGGCGTCCTCACCTACCGCCTGACGCAGGTCCTCACCGGACATGGTTGTTTCGGGAGGTTCCTGCACCGAATCAGGCGGGAGGAAACGCCCGGGTGTCACCACTGCGAGGATCGACCAGAGGACACGGTAGAGCACACTGTGCAGGTGTGCCCCGCTTGGGCGGCGCACCGCCGTGTCCTCGAAACGGCGATCGGCGGCGACCTCTCGCGTCCGGCCCTGGTCCAAGCCATGGTCCGGAGCGAGACGGAATGGGACGCCGTTGCCTCCTTCTGCGAAGCAGTCATGCTAGCGAAGGAGGTGGCGGAGCGGGAGAGGAGACCCTCTCGTCCCGGCCGCCGTGGTGGACGCCGCGGGCGTCGGGGGCCACCTGGTGACCTCCGGCCACCGTAGGCGCGGGCCTGTGGACGGCGAGCTATGGGTGGCTCGCCGTCCGTCCGTCTTGTGACGACAGGCCGTGTCGACGGCGCGTTAGTGTTCCACGCGCGCCTCAAAGAGAGTCAGCAACACAGAGGGGCCCGAAAGGGCCGACGCCTGCCGGAGTCGCGGGATTATTCGCAAGAGACACCGTGGCTCCGGAACACAAAGGGCAATGAAGGAACATGGATGGGTTTTAGTCAGTAGAAGTCTGACACTCCCTCCCGCTACACCCAGAGCGGGAGGAGTCATTGGATGATTTCCCATCCCTAAAAAAAAAAAAAAAAAAAAAAGAACTGCTATGTAACATTTGAAATTCATTTATTCAAACGAATGTAGTCTGTAAAATAAAACTAGCAATGTTATCAAATGTTTTAAGCAAATAAAAAGAATGTGTGGTGAGGCCTCCCCCATATTTTTCCAGCTAACACCATCTGTTGTCTTTTCCGTCCATTCTGTCAGGAATGAGCCCAAATCTTCACGCCAGCGTTTTTTAGGCCTCAGAGGGGCTCGAAAGGGCCGACGCCTGCCGGAGTCACGGGATTATTCGCAAGAGACACCGTGGCTCCGGAGCACAAAGGGCAATGAAGGAACATGAATGGGTTTTAGTCAGTAGAAGTCTGACACTCCCTCCCGCTACACCCAGAGCGGGAGGAGAGAGTGTATTTACACTAATATACCTACATCCAGTTATTTCATGGACGAGAAATCGTCAAATGACTTCTCCCTCTCTGGGCGGAGTGGCAGTCAGTTAGCCTAGGTGCGCACTGGTGAATTTTGTCACCGTGACAGTAGGTATACATATACCTACTGTCACGGTGACAAAAGTCACCAGTGCGCACCTAGGCATACAGTCTGACACGGAAGTGTCATGTGAGAGACATCTCTCTGTTGCCCTTCTCAATAGCAAAAGAGAGAAATGTACTGTCACGATGACAAAAGTCAACAGTGCGCGCATAGGCTTACAGTTTGACACGGAAGTGTCATATTTTAATTAACTAAAATTGTGCTCTTTCCATTCCAAGGTCGCAGTAACTCTTTCGAATAATTCCTCTTAAGTAGGTATACTCACCCGAATAGAGTCAATGTGAAAGTTTTCTTCGAATTTATGGCCCACTTTTTATAATTACCTATATTTAGGGTATAATGGGACTGACATACCGTATGCGTAAAAGTTCCTTTAAAAATAAAGATTAAAAAAAAATATACACACTTTCGCCTTCCTTTAATGTTAATCCACAGCTTATTTTCTTTATTATTTTAATTTTCAGTCCTGAAGCCACTCCAGTAGACTGCAGAAAGAAGTTGCTAATAGACCACGATGGAGGTGCAGACGATGCGTTAGCGATTACCATGAGCTTGCTGTATGAGAAATACTTCGGTGGGTGAGTTATATACATTTGTCTACGATTTTCTTGCTCATCAACCTCGTAGCATTTATATGTGTATGTGTATGTCGAAACTATAAGGTCGGATTTCACCAATAAAACTGATCGCGATCAAGTTGCGTTCAAAAGTTGTCAGTGTCAATATTCCATAGAAAAGAATGACACTGACAGCTCTTAAACGTGGTTCATATGTTGATTGCGTTCAGTTTCAGATTGATGAAATACGCCCTTAGTTTTTTTTGTAAACCTTGGAACCCTTCAATTGAACAAATTTTTACTTTGAGTCTTAGATAATATATTACCATGGTCTTGCTGACCTCGTGAACAAAAATTAGCTCATCTATACTAATATTATAAAGCAGAAGAGTTTGTTTGTTTGTTTGGTTGAACGCGCTAATCTCAGGAACTGCAGCTTCTTTCAGTGTTAGATAGCCCATTTATCGAGGACGGTTATAGACTATATATCATTACGCTAAAACAAATAGGAGTGGAGCAATAACGGAAAATGTGATGCAGACGAAGTTGCGCGGGTCAGCTAGTGTCCAAATAAATGTACCTACTGATAAAATTATGTTTTTATCATATCTCAGAGTAGATCGCTCTCACTTTGTATCTTTACAAATACTCCAAAGCTGAAGAGTTTGTTTGGTTGTTTGCAGGCGCTAATGTCAGGAACTCCTTGTTCGAATTGTAAAATGTGTAAGTGTTGGATAGCCCATTTATCGAGTTAGGCTATAGATTACCAGCTCCTGCCCACGCCTTTGCTCGCGTGATCTCTAGGGAGCATATTATTATCGGGATAAAAAGTAGCTTTTGTCATTTATCAGATTCTAGTCAATCTGTGTACCAAATTTTGAATCGGTTCAGTAGTTTTGGCGTGATGACATAACACAGACAGACAGTTACTTTTACTTTTACAAGATTAAAAATGAATTAGTATGGATATTGAGGTTTCATCACGCTACGAACAAAAGGAGCGGAATATTAATGATAGATGTTACGCTTATGAAGTTGTGCAGGTCAGATTACTTAGCTATAATAAATCTGTAGAGAGGTCAATTCTGTACATGAAATAAATTTCCAAAATAACTATCAGGGGGTGATTAGGGATCGATACTGATGCCAAAAATGTAAAATTTTTGTCTGTCTATCTGTCTGTCTGTCTGTATAACCGTTATAGAAACAAAAACTACTCGACGGATTTTACCGAAACTTGGTACAATTATTTTTCATACTCCTGAGCTGGTTAAAGTATACTTTTCATCACGCTACAATCAATAGGAGCAGAGCAGTGAAGGGAAAAGTTGGTAAAACGGGAGAAGTTACTCCATTTTTTAAGCTTCCGTCGCATGTGCAACCTTAATGGTTAAAGCTACACAGAAATCATGGATGACGGAAATGTTTTCCTTAAAATTATGTAAAAAATATCCCACGAAAGCATATGTCTATCTTTTATGATTGACGCACAATAACACGTGTAACTCCCGATAGCTTAGCAGTTCGAAGCTTTCTGATTATATTATTCTACTCTTACGTTTGTAACACTCTCAGTCATCTCTAATTAAAAAAGTAAACATTATTAACTATTCCATTTAAAAAAAAACATAGAAATCGGTATAGAAACACCAAAATTATACATGAAATACGCTAATAATAAGCCATCGCGCGTGAATACTGAATCATGCTATAAGGATTATTTTTGTATAAGGTCGCGAACGCACAGGCAGGCGGCTTTGTTGGCGCCTAGAGGCTAGCGAGTAGCTTCGTTTAAAAAAAAACTTTTTACTGGGTACAGTATATAGGTATATCTATACTAATATTATAAAGCTGAAGAGTTTGTTTGTTTGCTTGAACGCGCTAATCTCAGGAACTACCTATTGGTCCGATTCTTCAATGAACAAAAGCTATAGAATATGAAAAAATAGTAAGGGATCCGTATGTAAACTTCGAAGTTTACATCACACAATTTTTTATTATTATTTTTTTTGTGATAAATACCAAAAAAACCTTACATTGCATACGCTGTGGCAGCTGTTGACAATAGAAAAAAGTGATGTACTACATTTTATAGAGAACATCAATATCTAGACACAAATCTGTAAGAGTATATGCTCACAATGACCGCTTTTGGTTCAAATTATTCAATCAAAACTCGGGTGAAATGGAATTCTGGTAATTGGAATAATGGAATAGTGATTTTGGATCAAGACTTACCCTAAATTGTTTAATGATTGAGGTTGATTATAAATAAATTTACTACACTTTAAATCATTGAAATAGGACTTTTCGTTCGTGTAAGTGTATGCCTCGCAGTTGGCCGGTTTCTTAATTATTAGAAAGAACGGTCACAAATTCCTCATGTGCTGGAATTAAAAGTAAGAAACACTAAACCTATTTTATTTATTGTTTCAGCCCAGAGTTAGTTGCCTTGACAACAACATTTGGCAATGTGAATTTGTCTCAAGTATTAATTAATAGCAATCGGATTCTAGCTTTGGAAAAGAGGCAAGACGTGAGTACTTTTATCTTTAGTTATAAACTAATCTTTGAGTTTCTACAGTCTATAGGGGGCTAGGTTTACGTATACAAATACAAAATATAACCTCAAAGTGTTTTGGGCTAGATTGAATTACTCGCTACATTTAGGATTCTTGTATTAACTCCCTCGCTTCACTCGTGAGTTAAATTTCGAATCCTATATTAAGTTTGGGATTCAATATGGCGCCCGTGACAAGAGACACTGCTTTATCCCTTCGCGCCTCGCTACATAATCTACTATAGGTATCATTGATTCTGTTTTCACTTTTTTGAGAAACTGATTAGAAAATAAATATTTTTCATACATACATATTTCTTAACGTGAATTTTAATAAAGCATTCAGAAATAGTTTTCTGGTGGTTAATAGATAATTTTGCATGGTCAAACAAAAAATAAAATCAGTGTTTATTCATCTCCACAAAATTACAAAAAAAAAATAACTTTTTTTTTTTTTATAAAGAACGTGGAAACTCTTGGCCCAAATCTCACCTGATGGAAAGTGATGATTAGGCCGAAGATGGAAGCGAGTTTCACCCGGAATCCTCTTACACAGAGGAACTGGCTATCATACCTCTAACTGCCGGAACACAACAATGCTGTTAACATTGATGTTATGGCGACAGACTTAGACATGATGGTGGTAGCTTGCCAGGCGGACTTAAAACAAGTCCTACCACCAACCAAACCGAGCAAAAAATTTGCCCCCGCTGGGAATCGAACCCGGGACCTCTGGGTCTGAATCAGGTGGTATAACCACTAGACCACGGAGGCGGTTAGTGTCACCTGTTTAGCACCACCCGGGGACCACGTGTAGGGATTCGCTGAAGGGTATTCTCCTACGGACGCGGGTGACTCGGCCCCCAAAATAATTGTTTAAGTTGACAGACAGTTTTTTAGATAAAAAAAACATTTAATGTTGCATGGCATGAATCCAATGCCCAGCTATGTGCTATACTACCAGCTCATTTAAACTGGATTTTGAGTAGGTTTTGAAGTGTCTTATTTTCAGTCCTTTGAAAGTGACCGGAGACATAAGTTCCATTGCATTGACCAATTTGGAAGATTCGTTTTTATTAAAGCTGCGAAAACAATTCAACCATTCGTTGTGTTCGTTATTGCGAAAACATTTTTTTAAATATGAGAAAGATTTTTTCGGAATATCCACACTAAATTAAATTACTACTAATAAATTAACTACTAGTAAATTATTTCATGAATTGCCATTTATAGCCAAAATTCATACTCTGCTTAAAACTTAGGTATGTAATTTCTTTTTGGTTAAAAATATCAAATATCAATTTCAGATACCAATATACTCAGGTGCCGACCGAAGTTTGATATCAGGAATCATCTCTGATTTCTACTTCGGTTATGATGGGCTGGGAGATACCGGCTATTCTCCTCCATTAACGATTGAGCTACAAAAAGAACCGAATTTCGGAATATCCACACTAAATTAAATTACTACTAATAAATTAACTACTAGTAAATTATTTCATGAATTGCCATTTATAGCCAAAATTCATACTCTGCTTAAAACTTAGGTATGTAATTTCTTTTTGGTTAAAAATATCAAATATCAATTTCAGATACCAATATACTCAGGTGCCGACCGAAGTTTGATATCAGGAATCATCTCTGATTTCTACTTCGGTTATGATGGGCTGGGAGATACCGGCTATTCTCCTCCATTAACGATTGAGCTACAAAAAGAACCGGCTGCAGTCGCTCTTCTCGAACTTTCCAAGCAATATGAAGGTAAGGTCTTTAGAAAATCGAAGCTTTGCAGTAGGTTAATTTCATTCGATTGCGGTTCCTTATAGAAAGGCACATTATCTTTGAGTGCCGTAGGCTTTTAGCAGTGTGAAAACACAGATACCGTGCACCTTCTGCCAGGATTGTGAAATTAGTTCAAAAGTCACCGCGGCCCTGGCACGCAAAGGACATTAGGGAAACACGGATGAGTTTTAGTCAGTTATGCCAGGACTCCACTTGAGTGGAGAAGTGCAGAGATGTCTGAAGCGGAGACGAGAAGAGACTCCACCAGCTAGGGTGTATCCACCAAAACTGTGCGGAATGCATACTGGATAGACTGTAGCATAGATGTGTGCTGGCTAGAGTTGAGATTCGAGCTGACTCCACGCCACACACATTTCTAGCACGGTAATATTATCATACAGTTTTCCAACTTCATACAAAGGGACGAAACACGAGCTATACCTACGCGCCTCGATCACGGCATGCGCTCGGCATGCCGACAGTCGCGACTCGCGACTGTGCTGCAGTGACGAACGAACGGTGTGTTGTTTATTAAATATGACCTCGTAATTTTTTCACTAAAAATAAGTTCAAGTTATATTTATCGTCGTCGTCGTTTTTTTTGTTGTTTTTTTTTTTGTTTTTTGTTTTTTGTTTATCAGCCATATCGTTACCATAACACAAGCATTAGGTTGCTTAGCTTGGGACTATATGGCGTTGTGTGAAATGTCCAAGGATATTATTATTATTATTATTATTATGGGTTCAAACTTAAAGTTCTCAGGTACTAACCTGGGGTTTTCTAGAATCTCACGGGCGTGAACCAAGGTGAGATCCTAGTTCATATTTTAAGATGGTAAATGGCTTTGTACTGGATTGAAATTATTATCTAAGTCCATTTGTAAAAATTTCCTAACTATACGGCAAGTGTTCAATATGGCGGCTTTTTGTAATGTAAGGTATGTGTATTTCGATAGATTGAGGATATTAAAGCTATTGAATATTTGTTTTGGAATAACGCCTGTTGTTGAAATTACTATTGGGACTATTGTCACCCTGTTCATTTTCCAAACTCGAGTGATTTCCTCTTGTAGTTCAGTGTACTTCCTGATTTTTTCTGTGATAGTTTTTTGTATGTTATTAGTGTTTGGGACTGCTATATCTATTATGTATGTGTGTTTGTTTTCTTTATCGATTAGTGTTATATCGGGTCTGTTGTTATATATAGTGTGATCTGTAATAATAGCGCGGTCATAATATATTTTGTAAAATTGGTTTTCTAGAACTGCTCTTGGTGAATATTTATAATATGGTGTGTATGGATCTTGCATGAGTTTAAGTTTTGTGGTGAGTTTTTGGTGTATGATGTTAACTAGTTGATTATGCTTATGAGTGTAGTCGTTCTGAGTCAATGTCATACAAGCTCCTGTTATATGTTGAATTGTTTCAGGTTTGCTGTGACATTTTCTGCATAAATCATTTCTAACTGAACTATCTTTTATTATAAATTTCCTGTAATTTTTTGTATTAATGACTTGGTCTTGAATGGCTAGCATAAATCCTTCTGTTTCTGGGAACAGGCCGCTTAATTCAAGCCATTTGTTGGAAGCTTCCTTATCTATGTGTGTTTGGTTTAAATCATTAGGATGTCTGCCGTGTAGTTCTTTCTGTCTCCATTTTTTATGTAGCTCTTCTATATGTCTCGCTTTATCTATTGTTTCATAGTACTGTCTTCGCTAAGGTTTAGTGGTGTATATTTTTTATCTATATGTACTATTGTTTTGTGTATTTGACTGGTATTCTTCTTCATGTTAAAAAATTGTTTTAGGTTTATAATTTGTCTTTTATGTAAGTGTGATATTTCTATTAATCCTCTACCCCCTTCTTTTCTGGATATAATTACTCTTTCGATTGCTGATTTGGGGTGGTGATATCTATGTTGTGTGAGTATGGTTCTAGTTTTAGTTTCAAGTGCATGTAACTCTGTATTTGACCATTTAATGACGCCAAAAGAATAAGTTAGAACAGGTATGTCATAAGTATTAATAGATTTAAACAAATGTTTGCTGGCTAAGTACATTTTACATAAAGCATGAATTCTATTAAAGTATTCTTGTTTTAATTTATCTTTAATAATTTTGTGTTCTAAAAGTCGTGCTTGATTGTATCCTAAGTATTTATAAAGTTCCTCATTTTTCATTGCTTCTATAACTTCAGATGAATCTGTTAAGTAATTTCCTTCCACAATCTTACCCTTTTCTATATTAAGTTTTCGGCATTTGTCTAGTCCAAAGTCCATTCTAATATCTTTCGAAAATGAAGTTGTTATATCTAATAAACCGTGTAAATCTGCATTTTTACTAGCGTATTATTATTATTATTATATTTAATATGAAGAGTAGGATAATTACATTGTGCTGTTTTATATTTTTTTTTTTTATAAATTGTAAAGTAGCTGCAAGTATCTAAAACCAAGTAAAAGATATTCCTTTTTCTCCACCTGGTCCATGTTTCCCAAAACAATTTTTAAATTATATTAGAATGCGCATTTTTTAACCTTTAAAATTTAATAATAAGGCATATCGTACGTCTCAGTCGAGGCGCAAATAATTTTCGGTCGCTAAATTATAAGACCGATTTGTTAATCAAATATAAACATTGGTTTTATAATTAAATCTACCAATCAAAAAACAACACGCATTTTTATTGAACACTTCCTATTCAATTCACAAAGTATTTTATTTGTTTAACACATAGGAAAAGTATATTTACAATCAAAAAACTAAATGGAAACACAAAGTAGGCATTTGTAATTAAATTGCTGGAGGCGGGCAGCCCTATCGCATGTTTACGTACCGCGCGGCTATAGGCATTTATTTCAAAGATACGGCCGAGTTCCAATACTGTATAGATAATATTATTATTACCGTGTTTCTGGTTTCGCCAGCTTGCGAGTCAAAGCTTACATCTCCGCCTTGTACCGCGGCTTAGCTCAATCGCCGCGAGGAAAAGCTAGGTCACATTTTCACGTCTAACGTGCCATAAACATAATATGATACATCTCTACATAATGGTATCCACAAAAGCTGAGTGACGAACGAACTTCTATAGGTTTTTTAAAACACGTCTCTGCCCCGCTTGTCTCGTCTTCTCTTCAGTGGAGTCCGAGCCTAAGGCTCTGACACTCCCTTCCTCTTCGTCCAGAGAAGTCATTTGTGAAAATAATAAAGTGCACCTTATTGCGCAAAAATGCATGGTTTTTGTGTGCCACGGAAAGGAAGGTTGTTAGTCTTTGAAATGTAAAAAGCAATGAGTAATAGGGATGTTGTAAATTTTATGAAGTTCCGTAATTTTTATAACAAATTCTGTTGAGTTTATGTCTGCAGATAAGGTTTATAGATTTATCTTAATTTTGATAAGGTATTATTATTGAGAAATCAGTTTCTGAGATATTTTCGAAAAAAAAAACTGAATACAAATGTTCGAAATACTTACCCCTTACTCCTATATTGTTGTTTTATAATTCCATAAAAATCCATAAACGAATAACTTTCATGTTTTTGAGGTACCAAAGTACTTAGTTGTTGTATTGTTTCATCACTCCACTTATTTTTGAGTAAATCATTTTTTTTGTTTTCCAGGTGAACTTATCATTATTGCAATTGGTCCTGTGACGAATATAGCCTTGGCAGCGAGATTGGACCCGGAGTTTATTGGACGGCTAGCTCATTTGTATGTTGGTGCTGGCCATATTCAAAGTAAGTTCAAGTATTAACCCTAGAATAAAATTTATATCGCACTGGCCCAATCTGTAATCATATACTGTATCTCGGTATGGGGTGGAGCAGCTAAGTCGTATTTTATAGATCTAGAGAGGGCACAGCGATCCTTGATTAAGGTCATGTATTGTAAGCCCTACAGGTTCCCCACTGAGTCTCTATACGCAAGCGCTAAGCTACTCTCCGTTAGAAAACTATATATACTACACATGGTACTAAGATATCACAAAATTCTGCCCTTTAGCCATGCCAAACTTAAAAAAAGACGGTGTGATATAGTAGCCCCTACATACCCAGCACGTTCAATTTTTGCTAGTCGTCAAAGTGTAACTCAAGCCCCACGCGTTTATAATAAAGTAAATCGCATACTTAACATTTACCCTATGCAGCTGTTTGAGTGTAAGAAGACGTTGACGGAATGGCTCTTCACACTTAATTATGATGCCGTGGAGGACATTTTGGCTACGATGGGTTGAACGACATGTATACACACATACACACACAAACATATACATACATACATTCACACACACACACACACTCTCCAACACACCCCCATTCATACACACACACAAACACTAGCACACTTCCACACTCATTCACTCATACACAAGCCCACTACAAACACACCTACTCATACACACAAAATATACATTCACACACTGCCATAAACACGATTTTAATTTTTCTTTTCTTTTTATTAGTTTTTATATAAAAAAAAACAATGTGTAACGTATACCTAATTAGCACAACGTAACAATTGTTAATTAATAGAGGAAGAGCGAGGTTTATCCCATCACAAGTATCTTCGGATTACTTTCTGGGAGGCCCCGGCAACAAAATTGTAAAGATTTAAGAAAATAAACACATTTTTTTTTTTTTTTTTTTTTTTTTTTAACCCTCGGTATGCCCTGGGTTTGGGTTTTCGTAACTCGAAAATGTGATTTTTTCTTTATGGAGTTATTGTTACGAAATTAATTATGTATAAAAGAATTTTACATAAAAATCATATTACAAAAATAATCAAGTCGTTAGGACATCTAGTTTTCGAAATATCAGGGCAAAAGTAAAGCGAAAGTTAGTCACGTTGGGATTTTGTAAGTTTTTGGTATAGGAGTTTTTCATTCTTCAATATTATGTAGGTATAGATTATTTATTGTTTTATATTACAGAATGAGCTCTTACAATTAATCTAAATATGTTTCACTTTTAAAAATAATAATTATAGGCTAACCAGCCTTTATTTATTATTTTTAAAAGTAGGCATATATATTAGAACATAACCGTAAGATATACCATTTGTATTTATTATATGTATGTGCTGTAGGTGAACCTTAATAAATAAATAAATAAATAAATAAAATAAATAAGGCTCTAAAGACTAATCTTTCAGTCGGAGCATGAAGCATAAAGTCGAATAACTTTAGACACGTCATTATCTCCCGGATAAAAAATGTCACCTGATAGTTAATATGATCCTACTAGCTGACCCGCACAACTTTGTCTGCGTCACATTTTTCATTACTGCTCCACTCCTATTGGTGTATAGCCTATAGCCTTCCTCGATAAATGGGCTATCTAACACTGAAAGAATTTTTCAAATCGGACCAGCAGTTCCTGAGATTAGCGCGTTCAACCAAACAAACAAACAACTCTTCTGCTTTATAATATTAGTATAGATGTGAATTAGCCTACGGAACTCACCAACCAGTGGTAATTTTTTCCTATAGTGCGGGCGGGAGTTATATTGTGTGTAAAAGACATTTGCACAAAAGCCCTCGCTTAAAGCCAAACGTCAAAACTATCGAAAATTTTCACTCGCTGCTCGCTAACTCGTTTCTAGTTTCAAGCTTTAGTCGATAGTCACTGATTGCCGGCGGTGAGATAAGAGACAAACAGTTATTGTCATAAGATCAGGCTTCTCTTTTATGTACTTAGTAGCCACTGGTCTGAAACCTAAGCTCTGAAACTGATTTTCTTGTTATAAATGTACAGTTAAGGCGGGGTTGCAGTACTTTTTAAGATTTTTGAACGTCTGAAAATCTAATTAATTATGAGTTTTTTAATAAATAAAAATCATTACATAAAAATTGAACATACCCTCAAGTAAATCGTAAAGATAGAAACGCGATTTAGAATGATTGGCTCGATACTTTTTTCTATCAAACATCACACTAAGTTACAATTTTAAACGTGTACTGCTAATTGATTTCATCACGAATATATACAAAAGTTATATCAATAGATAGAGCTTTTTATTTTGAAGTAAATGGTGAAACCATATTGTGCAATTTCTTTAACAGTTTTCGCCAAGAAGAAAAAACAATCAAAATTTAGGCATTATTTCGCTCGCCGGACAGTCGCTGTTGTTCGTCAAAACACACAGTACTGCAACCTCGCCTTAAAATAATCAGTAAGGGAGCGTTCAAATATTACGTAACGCAACATTTGAAGCTTTTTGACCCCCCCCCCCCCCCATGTAACGCGCCGTAACGTCAAAATTCAAAATTAAAAAGTCATTTATTCAAATTACTATGAGAGCCAGCACTTTTTGAACGTCAAGTTCTACAAAAGACAGTCCCCCAAATCGCCCGCCCGTCACCACTTCCTAGTGTTTTAGCTGTGGAGAAGAAGTGGCCAACAGAACAGTGGGGAGTTCCCCAGCAACACATCTGTCTGTTACGTTTTCGGAACTAGAATTTATACACTGAAAAGAATGCAAAGTAATTAATACATGACATTAAACAAAAAAAAATATAAAAAATAACAGCTAGCACACTATGATACTATAAAACAAAATAAACACTCAAGCAAGTGTTGACGTTGAAAGATTGACCTACATAGTGGACCTACATGAATAAAATAATAAAAAGACAAAATCAAAAAAAATAAAAAACAATATTATATGAATACGTATTTTTGTACACCCCTTCCCCTAGTAAAACAGAACGTAACTACCAAGGGTACAATTACATTTGAAATTCTGAGAAAAAAAAATGTTTTAAAAAATGAAAGAAACAAGAAAGAAAGAAAAGAAAATACGTTTATTCCGGCAGAAATGACGCACAAACACAAAATTAAAAGCAAAATAACTTACAAACGAAATAAAACCTATTCTATTCTATATTTTTATTTAGAATCTCTACGTGACTGTTCTAAAAGATGAAAAACGCAATGTTACGTAACGCGTACTTCAAAATGCCCCTCCCGCCCCTGTAACGCATTTTTTTTTTCTGGGCGAGCCCGCCAACCCAACCCCTGCAACTCCTGAAAGCCGGAATCGACAGTGGCGACCACCAGAAAAACGCCGAGTTAATGAAGCCCGACAAGTCTCGGAGAAACGATTCAACTGTCTTGGATCCCGCATCGAAATGAATTAGAAAGTATAGCGGAGGAGTAGGAAAAAATAAATATAATTTCCACTTCCCTCCTTATTAACCAAGCGACAGATTTGAGTTAGGCCATTAGGCACCAAGGGACATATACAACTGGGTTAAGCCCAGTTGCCAAGCACCACGGATTATAAATTAACACTGAAATTATGGGTCCTAAATTGTGAGCTGCTTTTGATTCCAGTAATAGGTATGGCAAAATCGCCTGAACTCACGGAAATTTGTTCTGGTTTCTACAAGGTCCGTATAGTAAACTACCCCAGATGTAACCTGAATACTATTTAACATAATATTTCGTTCAGTCTGCCAAAGAATACACTCCCATAACGCATGGTAACGTTTTACAAGACCCCCCCTCCCTCTAAATTCGATACCTACGTAATACTTGAACGCTGCCTAAATAACAATCTGAACAATGGCCTAACCGCTCCAAAATTGCAAAGTAAAATGTGTATCTCTCATGCTCCTCTGCTTTTACAGGTGAAAAACACCCTGACCCAGAATTCAACGCAGAAATGGATCCAGAAGCCTATCACATAGTAGCAAACAGTTCCTTTGTAGAGAAAGTGACGTTTGTACCATTCTCACAAGTTTATGAGACGTTGTGTATATCTTTAGTAAGTACGCCTTTTAAAGATCTTCTGTATGTATTTATAGCCGATATTTTCTTTTTTTTTTAGGATGGGAAGTCATCAAATGACTCCTTCCTCTCCGCCCAGAGTGTCTTACTGACTAAAACCCATCCCAGCCCTTTGCGTTTCAGGGCCACGATGACTCTTGCAAACAAATTCCGCAACACGTATAGTCAAACTACTCGTTGATGTAATTATTGCTTAACCTGCCTAGATTGAGTGGAATGTCACTTGAACTTCATCAAGAGCTGCTATTAAACTGATCTAGTTTTTTACTTTAGAACCATGACAGAGGTGGTGTCAAGGTTTAAAGGATAAAGCAGAGAATTGTCACGCTGGCGATAAAGAGATACACCAACACTAATAAAATAGTTGCCAGATAAAATGTGAATATACAAGCACGGGCGTAGTACTACGTTCAGGGACTACGCCCGCGTGAATGTCGAAAATTATCCCGATAGAACTCCCGGGATACACACACACAAATTACCCATCACAATTATATACAAACACTAACACGCACACACACCCCTACGCACTAACATACATACACACACCATGCAAGTTTATGAATGACAACCCTATACATTTAATATTAGATTTATTTTTAATTTTAGTTTGTCTTTAAGCCTTTTTTATTTTTTTCATTCTTTTATTTTAACTTATTTTGGAATGGATACTTTCTAATATACTGTCCCCAAGATACAGCTGCGGCTATGTAATTTGTTAAAATCAACTGTCGTTGTACCAGTTATTAAGACTCTGTAATTTATGGTTGTGTTCCAAATAAATATTACTATTACGGACTATAAAATCTACTTTGGTGCCAAACATCTAGATTATTTTCTGTCGTTCTGACGTGATTGAGTAGCAAATATCCATCCAACTATAGTATACCTAGGATCTAGAGTCAACATCATCATCCTCATGTCAGCTGAAAGATGTCCGCTGCTGGACAAAGGCCTCCACCAAGCGCCGCCACAACGACCGGTCCCATCTCAGTCAAGACAACTATATCGTTGGCAAATCGAAGGTGGCTGATGTGTATAATTCGATGAATGCCATTGACATAAATTCTTCTCTATTCAGTCTCCATTGTGGCTGTGAACAGTTTCGGACAAATGACGTCTCCCAACCTCAAGCCCCGCTGCAGGAGAATAAGTCTCAAGTTCTGATTCTGAAGTCGGACTGACATAGTGGCGTTTTTTCATAGACGCCAGCCACATCAAGCTACAACAATCTATCAAACTTTGTTAGATTTTAATTTTGTTGCTAAAGAGATTGGGTTCCAATTTGATTGGGAAAATTTGACAGTGTCGGATGGCCTGATGTGCTGGTGTCTGTACAGACATTTCAGAGCCTAGTTGTTTGCTAATAGTAGATCTGGTATCGTTGGAGAGACTGCTGCACAGCCCAAGTCTCCACAAACGCTAATCAAAGGGGCAGGTATACTCTTTGGTCTTCTGTAGAACCTGCCGCATCGTATGTATGTGGTCTACAGTGCTGAAACCTTTTCGGAATCCGACTTGTTTGGGAGGTTGGAAGTTGTCAAACCTACGAGCGAGACGGTTGACTCTGGAAAAAAGCTTGTAGACATGGCTCAGAAGTGAGATGGGCCTGTAACTCTTTTAAACAGGCATTTTCACTCTTACTAAAGAAGAGTACCACTACTCCTCCGCTGTGGCGTTTTCTTCTCGAATATGACGGCATTTACCAGTTCCTGAAGGCATTTAAGGACCGGTTTTCCACCCACCTTCAGAAGTTCGGCTGTAATTCCGCTCTCACCCGACGTCTTATAATTCTAATATCATACAGGCTAGTCCGAGACCTAGAGTATATTTAAGTTTGTAGTTATGTAATTTAGTTTATTTAATTTGTTTAATTATAGAAGTTACATTTAGTTTGTGAAAAAAAAACCTAGAGTGTTGATCTTGTGTCCAAAAAAATGTTTATACAATTCGGTATTTTTGAATTCTATCAAAACTTTACCAAAATTAATTCTTATTGATACGAACTAATGCACTTGAAATAACTGTTATATTTTTTTACAGGATTGGCGTGAAAATGTTTTAGGTAAAATTCAGACTCCAACAATGCAGGCACTAAACAGTTTTGAACAAATATCACTCCCTAAAGAACACAGTTGGTGTTTACTGGACCCAGCAACAACAGCTATAGCACTGGACAATGATATAGTTGAAGAGTTTAGAAATACTAGCAATGATATTATTTTGGAAGGTAAGAATCAATGTTTTTTTTAGAGTTCTGTATCCAAAGGGTAAATTGATACCTATTACTAAGCCTCGTCTGTCTGTCAGCTAGTTGTATCTCAATAAACACTTTTTCATAGAGTGTGTAGTTCTATTGCCGCTGCAACAAGAAATAAGAAAAATTAAAATCCTATTATCATAAATTATTTTATTACCAATATTATAAATGCGAAAGTTTGTGATGATGGATGGGTGTTTGTTACTCTTTCACGTCAGAACGCCTGAAAGGATCTTCATGAAACACAGAGGCACTTAGCACAGAGGTAGATCATAGTCTTTAATAACACATAGGCTATATTATGTCTCAGGAGAATATTCCCTAGGGATCACGTGGGCGAAGCCGCTGGCAGAAGCCAGTTGAATTATAAATTAAAGGGAGCTTCCATACAAGACTCGTGTTTTTTTTTTTTTTTTTCAGTTTATGGTACGGAACCCCTCGTGTGAGAATACGACACGCACTTGGTCGGTTCTTTTAAAAAAAAAGAACAGCTGCACGAGTCGATGGTCCGTTGAATTATGCTTGTAGAGGTGTTTGCAATCGTGCAGGTGTAAAGGCACTTGGGGCTTGTAGGTTAATTCTAAACTGCCAAAGATCTGCAAATTACTGTCGGGACCAACAGCTTAAAGTGATTTCTGAGGCACGGAGGAAACTCAGTATGTTAGGATGGTCACCCATCCACAGAACCACCTCGGCAAGCGTTGCTTAACCTTGACGACCACTACCTTTGCAGCTGTTAATTTTTAATACATACCTTGTATACTTAAATGAGGGCTCTTCTCGATGAGTCGTCACCATGACAAAGTTTTCATGAAAAGAACTATTTTTTCGAATTAAAGAAAAAAAAATCATATCGTTAGGTCTGCGAATAGGACGTAGGGTACTCTTTTTATTTAGGCAAAGGAACGTTTGCCCGGTCAGCTAGTATTATCCCTACTAATCTATAGTAATATTATAAAGCAGAAGAGTTTGCTTGTTTGGTTGAACGCGCTAATCTCAGGAACTACTATTCCGATTTGAAAAATTCTTTCAGTGTTAGGTAGCCCATTTGTCGAGGAATGTTATAGGCTATAACATTCCTATATATATCATCACGCTAAGACAAAAAAGAGCGGAGCAATAATAGAAAATGTGACGCAGATGAAGTAGTGCGGGTCAGCTAGTATTATAAATAATGAGATTAGCGCGTTCAACCAAACAAACAAACAAACTCTTCTGCTTTATAATATTAGTATAGATGTGAATGTAAGTTTGTTTGTTGCGCTTACACGCGAAAACTTCTAAACCCATCATCATGAAACTTTGTACACATATTCTTGGAGATGTTAGAAATAGGATACTTTTATTAAAAAAAAACAGGCAAAGCTGCGGGCATCAGCTCATATAATATATGTTACTCATTCGTCAACGCAGAGCGCTGAGGGCCTTGACTTGTCTGTTTTCCTTTCTTATAATCCTTGTTCTCTTTCTTATCTAACCTCACAAATTCAATTAATTTGTTTTAAACTTTCATGGTCACCAGCATTAGAATAGTTAATATCGGGATTGCTACCATGTACCTTTTTATTTGCGAGTTTCCGATATTTCGGCACTGTTGCAAGCGCCATAATCACGGAGTAACTTAAGATCTTGCGGGTGGGATGTTATTGGCAGACATATCGGTCTACCCTCTTTCGTAGTCTTTTATTACGACCATCTCCGATACGACTGTCCACAAACTCACAATTTCCCCGCAACTGGTAAAGGCACATGCTAGCAATCCCGATTTTTACTATTCCAATTAATTTGTTTGGCGCACAATAAAAATCTTCGCTTTACTAATTATTTCCTTCTATGATATCCCTCACACCGCTCTGGGTTATTTATTATTATTTTTTTATGCTTTATTGTACAACAAAATATAAAAATATAAAGAAAACCTTAAACTAAAAAATATATAAATTCGGCCTTATCGCATTCCGCGATCTCCACTCCTCGCAATCTTCCTTTGGAACGCGCTCCCTGAGAACATCAGGACGGCAACAAGTCGCTTGTCCTTATAAGGTTAAGGCACATGAGCACATTCGCAAGAAATTGGTAGAATCATCACTGCACAGTGTTAATTCGTTGGATTCGTTTTTTCTAAAAGTTGTTAGTTTCTTTTTTTTATGTATATGTGTCTATGTATTTATGATTATATTCCTTTGTCCCTCTGTTTGTATTTCCTTTGAGTTGCACCTGTCATGTTGTCTCTACACCACCCTAAGGTCGACTAGTAGAAAATTCCTAAGGCATTAAGTCCTCCTTTGTAGTGTTTTTACCAGTGCTGCAGTGCATCAAGTTTTAATAAATGAATAAAATAAAATGTAAAGAGGAAAGATTTGATTTTTTCTTTGTCTGTTTTTTATCCTAATACATTTTTCATATTAGGTTTTTTTGGTTTTTTTTTTTCATTTTATTTATATTTTATAATTATTACATTTTTTTTTTCGTTACTAAGTGACTGACAGACAACGCACAGCCGAAACTAATGGTCATAGAGAGCTGAAAGGATCATGACCAACGATGTATGGAAATCCGTCTTAAGCTGAAACACAGTACATCTTTATTTATTATAGATTACGCTTTATATACTGTTAAATAAAAGTGTTCATTTTCATATAAGTATCCGAGTTTTAAAGTAATTAAACAAATTCGGAGTTAACCTAAAAATTGTGTCTAAACTACTCGCAACTTATAAAATGACCACAGATCACTCATGTAGGTACAAAACAACAAAGTTAGTTAAAAACAAAATAAGAGACAAGCTGCTTATTGAAAAAAAAAAACGTGAATAATCGCGAATAACGTGCTCTTTATGGCGTCGCAGCGTTGATGTGACATTATCGAAATAAAACAACTTTTTTTTCAACCTACCGTGCTTTTTGAGATTCAGTACTTTGAGGGTAACCAACGAATTTATCTCGATACGAAATCGATCTATCAGAAGTCAATTTATTGCTGAATCGATTCTTTGCTGTGATTTGGATAGATTTAAAAATCGATCTTGTTTAGGAACAATCGCCATCCCTACCGGTACGTCTGTCATCTGCCTTGACAGTTGCATTTGCGTGAGACGAAACAAAAATAAAATATTTTCACAACAGAACTATGAAATACATAATTATACAGTACCTACGTTATGATTATGATATTACTAATTATTTAGCTATTTATGAGTATAATATCATTTTCGTGATTATGTAAAGGCTAATACTTACGTGACTCGTAAAAATGAAGAGAACGAAACGTCCATCATGACTTAGATACGGAAATATACCTAGCAATCGTTAATTTACTGTTTATCTTAAAATCATCATTTCAGATACGAAAACAAAATTCCTGAAGTGAAAAGCTTGTAAAAAATAAGCAAATACTTTGTATATTAATTTGGTTTTCATACGTGCAACTTTCCTAGACTGGTTTTGGTCATGATCCTTTGGCATGTAGGTTCCTTGGGGATTGTAGCACTAAGAGAGGACTCCCCGAAATTCTTACGGAAACGGGAAAAACGGTATATACAAAGCGCGTACAAAGTCGCGGGCCAAAGCTAATATTTAATAAAACTATTTTTCAATTTCCAGGTAGCCGACGAGGTATCAACACAAACAACTTCTCGTCACCAAACCCCAATGCAAGAGTGGTATATTCTGCAAATGTAGAGAAGTACAAGAAATTCTTGTTAGACGTGTATTCTGCTGAGCTGAAACCCTGACGAGCGGTATCTACTAGAAACTAGAAGATAGCTGAACAGAAGTATTAATAGACGAATGCTGGATCAAATTAAATTTAATTAGCGAAATTCCACAATTACTATTGTGATCGCAATAGCATGACGACGAAAAATAAATTACATTTTAAAGAATAACCTTCTTTGAATTTATAAAACATTGTTTAAGTATTATGGAGTGGAATTCCCTGCTAGAGTCGTAGATGTTTCCTGATAGCTACAACCTGGGAATGAGGTGATACTGAGACGACGTCATCGTCGACGCAGAAATTGATATAAGCAAAAACGCTCATAAAATAAAAACTACTGACCCGAACTTCATTAATTATTTACGGGGGGAAAAAATAATCGCAGAAACCGGATTAGAATCTTCGGGGTAATCGGTGTTCATACTTATAAAATAAAAATACCAACCGAATTGAGATTGAGAAATTACGCTCAGCGTAAATCTGTTTCAAATATAAACGCTGAGCTACTGAAAACACAATCCGAAATTGAAGTTATTTTATACTTTGTAGTTTTTTTTATTCGGCTGTTGTATTATGTCATGTGATTTGACATATCTCTGGCTTGAACGATAATAAGTTACACAATCAATACTGAATATTGCGACTTCTTTTTAATTTGGTTTTGAAGTTAATCTGAGATGCCAAAGTAAGCACAATGATGACAAAAGTCACTGAAAACAATAACAAAACTTAATGTAATCAGTCCTTTGCGTAGTAAATTGTTGTGAAATACTACAAAGTAGGTACCAGTTTTTAAATCTATACTAATATTATAAAGCTTGCCTATATTTGAAACTTGCGTGACTTTTAAAGATTAGGTAATACGTTAGTACACTAAGAGTTTGTTTGTTTGTTTGGTTGAACGCGCTAATCTCAGGAACTACTGGTCCGATTTGAAAAATTCTTTCAGTGTTAGATAGCCCATTTATTGAGGCAGGCTATAGGCTATACATATATCATCACGCTAAGACCAATAGGAGCGGGGCAGTAATGAAAAATGTTACGCAGACGACGTTGCACGGGTCAGCTAGTTGTCTAATATACTAGGCTCTTCATTTTTTTTTTGTGATCGATAGGTTTGCGTTTGACCACAATCTCACCAAAGCATGCATGCAAGCATGTAGTGAAGAAGAAAATTGAACATAAAGTGAGCTGACAATCCATACTAACTAAATGGAATGACAGCTTAATTCATGCTCAGGGACTTCTTTACGAGAGATGCGGCAAGATGTATACAGAAATGCACAGCTGAGGTACCCTTATCCCGTCAACTTGGATTTTACTACTTGAGTGCAGGTGCAGAGCAATTTTATACATATTTCAAAAAAAAAACTTTTATGTACTTACTTAAATAAACCTTAAGTATATTGTTTTAAACTTTCATGGTCACTAACATTACAATAGTTCATATCGGGATTGCTACCATGTACCTTTTTATTTGCGAGTTTCCGATATTTCGGCACTGTTGCAAGCGCCATGATCACGGAGTAACTGAAGATCCTGCAGATTTTAAATAAACCATTTTCCCCTCATTGATATCCTTCACCCAGGTTCAGCCGCAGAGGTCTGCCAGGCTCTTAACCACGCGGTATGTCTCCGACAACCTTTGAACGGAGCTCTGGAAGACTTGCGCAGATCGTCACGCTTCCTTGGACCGCATGATATAATGTAGATCCCGTCACCCTCTACAGAATTTCGCAGTTCCTCTTGAGAGACGCGCGCAGTAGGTACACGACGCACCGCCGCGCCGTCCTGCGCCTGTTTTGGCAAAAAACTCCTCAAGCCTGTCACTCTCAGGTGTCATACAACCTATAACAGCCGGGGATCATTCACTAAAAATATATCTACGAAATTATCAGATATTCAAAGGGAGAGCGATAATTCGTATTTGACCGTTTTTTTTTATCTCAAGTGTTTATAAAAAGTACTCACAGATTACTTTACATCATTCGGTTCGAGTATGGCGGATAAAATTGTTTTTGTAGCGTTTCTGGTGTATTTATTTGGCTGGTAAGTGTAAAATAATTTGCACTGTATGTTTTTTTTTTTGTTTTAACATTGTTTTTTTTTTTTAATATTTTCACAGGCTTGTGAAGAAATAATTTAATGCGTTTCATATTATCATAATTCAATCTTCAGCTGAGAGTGTTGGGAATAAAATAATTATCTTTAATTAAGCATAACCTAGTATGTACCTCTTTTTGTTTCCTATTTTTGTCTATTTGTTTAATGTGTGTACATTTATACTGTTAAATAAATAAATAAAAATCTCTATGAGGAAAATAATTATTAAGAACACATATAAAACAACTGACCTTTGCTATCTGTATTTGTCTTTTTGTATATCTATCTAACAAACAAGAATAAGATTAGATAATGACAGTATATTACATCCCTCAGAAGGTCATGTTGTCAAAATTAATTTGCATTTTTAATAGCCATCATCACATCTTTTTTGCACTTTATCTCAACCACAGACACATTTTTTTTTTAATAAAAAGCCAATGTTGAAATTTAAAAGTAAAATTTAATATCCACTTAAATTTTGGGTCGGTTAGGCATATTAGTCTTACGTTTGCCATGAATAGTGTTTAGAGGTATATGGAACAGCTAGTCTATTCTCTAAAAAACCATTTCGATATCGACTTCACCTGAGTGACTAAGCTTACAAAGTGAACTTTATTTCACACATCATAAGGTCTTATATTTATACGAATTTGAAACTCACCTCGGATTCCGCTGTCGAGACACGAAAATGTTATTACAGAATAGCACTGCTGTGGGTAAAGTCCCGCAAACCTCAATAGAAAGGGAGGATCCTCTGATCAGACAGTTGTTGTCTTCAGTGGTCCCAATGGTTGATATTTGGGCTTTTGTGTATGTTCAAATTACACGAGAAACTCTGATACAGCGATGAAGGTATCTGCGTTACTTTTTGTGTCGGTATAGATTTCGATACGCATGTAGGTTTTTTTTGGCGACTTTGATGCCAACAGAACTAGTTTTCTTACTTTATTTCTTCCTTTCTACAAGTGCAACAAACAGTTACATAGAATACGCTTATTATTATTTTTTTAATTAATTATGTTTTTGTGTGTCTCTGTGTCAAATCATGGCTCGTGTGGTTGGTTTTTGTGGGATCTCAGTATCGATTCCCGAGATTTCCTATTTGAAAATTGCCGCACTCAACTCTAGGTCAGCTAATAATCTTTTGTCACGTTAAAGACAATATGTATTGTGATCTTTTGTAACTTTATTTTATTTTCAGTAATGAAGCCATTGAAGCTGATTCGATAAAGAAGTTGGTTATCGACCACGATGGAGGGGCAGACGATGCCTTCGCAATAACTTTGAGCTTGCTCAATGAGAAGTATTTTAATGGGTAAGTTACTTTTATAATGTATGGGTTTCTAATTTAGTTTTTTTTTGCTTAAACGAAACCCTAACTCTAACGAAACGTTATTGCTAAGCCTCTGCTATCCAATCATCCTTTGTTTTAATCCCTACGTTCCTGTAGCAGTATAGTCCCAGTTCCACTCTCGATGACAACAATCATGATGATGTCATCTAACATAAGAGAAAGTAAAAAAAAAACTATTTTAAAAAAAGTGCACTATCTCTCTTCTTTTATATTTATATAAATCTGTTTCTGTATGTTTATTTATTTTGTAAGTTTATTGTATTTTAATGTATTCATTATTAGATAATAATAATTTAGTCTATTTTTAGTTTCCTTCTTTGTTTCTATACACTGTGTCTATGTTTCTTTCCCACTGTTCTGTCGCGGGTCTGCTGGAAGAAATATCATATAAAATAAGCAGTACCTTTGTGCTCATTTTCATTTCTTGTGTGTACATTAATAAACAAAAAATTTCGTCTCCCATCTAGCTGTACGTAGGTAAATAAAATATCAGTATATGATTTTTCTTATTTTTTTTTTTTATTCCAGCCCAAAAGTTGTTGCCTTGACAACAACATTCGGCAATGTGGACTTGAACCAATCGATTATCAACAGTGATCGGATCCTGGCTTTAGTTGACAGACAAGATGTAAGTATTCTTATCTCGAATAATCAAAAGATTATATCTGCCTCATTTGTAATCTTATGACGTTTTGAGTTAAGAAGAGATAAATGTTTATGCAAGGCTGAAGTCGATGTGGCATCTTGTAAAGCGATTTATCTCGTCTTACAAAACCATTTATTTTAGAAAAACAGTAATAGTTAACATTATAATTATGAGTACAAAGGAACTGCTTATTGCAGCAAATCAGCTGTAGGTACTTTTCTGATTAATTTCGTTCCGCGATCCAAAAAACTACCAGCGAAAATTGGTTTAAACGATATCTAGTAAGTAGTTTTATTAAATACGTCATAAATCGCAACTTTTGCTTATAAATACCTACAGTTTTGTACGGAACTTGGCCGGTTTTTTTTAGTTTTATCATTCTCTTATTTTAGAAGTTACAGGGGGGGGGGACACAGTTTACCACTTTGGAAGTGTCTCTCTCGCAAACTGTTCAGTTTAGAAAAAAAATATCTAAGAAACCTTAATTATCAATTTCAAAGACCTATTCATAGATACCCCACCCCACATGTATGGAATTGATGAAAAAAAAAAATTGAGTTTCAGTTCTAAGTGGGACCCCCAAAATTTATTGTTTTTTTTTCTA
The DNA here is from genome assembly GCA_963859965.1 of Ceramica pisi. Classification (NCBI taxonomy): domain Eukaryota; kingdom Metazoa; phylum Arthropoda; class Insecta; order Lepidoptera; family Noctuidae; genus Ceramica; species Ceramica pisi. The sequence goes on from OY982530.1 coordinate 7,653,788, forward strand.
TTTTTGTGTGAAAATCTTAATGAGGTTTACAGAATACATCTACTGACCAAGTTTCAACAGCATAGTTCTTATAGTTTCGGAGAAAAAAGGCTGTGACATACGGACGGACAGACAGACATGACGAATCTATAAGGGATCCGTTTTTTCCATTTGGCTACTAAACCCTAAAAAGTATGTTTGTTCTGCATAATAATGAAAAAAACAGCCAGGATATGGACCACACTAAAAAAAAAAAGTGGCGTGCAAAGGGTTCCGAACCAATTTAATTTTACATGTTATATGAATAGGTACTATGTACAGACTTCTTATATGGTTTCCTGTAATTTTAAGCTACAGAACTATTATCCGATTTTTTTTTTTGTATTTTAGGCTTTGTAGTTACGGAGATAAGGGGCGGGGGAATGGATATTTTTGTCTAATTTCTTTAATAACTTAAAAACTATTAATTTTGTAATAATACAAATATGATAGTAAACTCTGACAATAAGCACTTTCATAGATATATCACACGATTCAGTTTGAAAAACTTTTTTTTTGTTTTCTAGTTTGACCCTCAAAGTAACGAACGTTTTACGTCAATAAATATTTTTGTAATATGGGGGATATTACAAAAAATATTTATTTACGTAAAACGTTCGTTTTTGGGTCACAAAAGTCCATATGTATACCAAATTTCTCCAGAATCGGACATCCGAAGAAAACTGGCTGTGGTAGATAGATATAGACAGACATACAGACATACACCCGAGTGATCCTAAAGGGTTCCGTTTTTTATGGATGTTCGGAATCCTTAAAAGGACTGAAGGATATAGCAGCAGATAATATAATTCCCCTACTATAAAAGGCAATTTGTGTGAAGGTTAGATACTCAGCTAGTTTGATATCGTTTTCTAGGTGTAGGTCACTGCATAAATTACAAATATCTAGTTAATAATATGTTTCATTGTCATTGTAGTGTAAGTAACTAACAAGGGTATTTTTAGTTTAAACGTCTAACAAAAACGGACAGTTTAGGTATTGAGGTTAAGCAACGCCGAGGTTGTCCCGCGGATGGGCTTCAACCACATTTACTATTCAGCCGTTGATCCCGACTATTACTTAATCAGCCTTTAGGATTTGAAATCATCAAATGCGGAAGGAGCCGTCAGTAGTGCGATTCACAAGAAATCATCGTTGAAACATCTGTTAAATATATGCCACATCAGATGTTTCAACGATGATTTCTTGGTTGTAAAGATGTTCTGCCTTAGTGAATCGCACTACAGACTCTTACTGACTGAAACCCATCCTCCGATGTCCTTCGTAATTTTTTTTTGTTTAAAAAAAAAAGAAAATGCCCTTTGCGTTCCAAGCCGCGGTGATTCTTTCGATAAAATTCCGCAACTATTATGAACATCCTAGACAGCCGTTACGAGTAGGTACTCAGAAGGCAGATAAATCTAACGTGATTCTTGCCGAGGAGTACCGTGTTACCCTGTTAGTGGGTCATAGAAGTTGGATAGTCAATGCATGCAAAAACTTGTTTACAAAATAAATATGGTTATATATTTAGTAAAAAAAAATAAATAGTAATAGTACTTGGACGACGTCTTCGTCTACATGAAATAAGCAAAAAAGCTAACAAAAAATACTGACTCAAACTGAATTAAATTTTAACGCGGCATCAAACTGAAAAAGATTCACAAAAATCGCATCAGAAACGTCGGACTAATCGGTACATACCTACATAAAAAAAATACCCACTGAATTGAGAACCTCCGCTTTTTTGGAAGACGGTCAAAAATACAAGTGCTCAGCTGCTTCCGACAACATTAGAACCAACCACAACATAGTTGGGAAAAGGCTAGACAGTTTTTTATATTCGAAATAAAATATGGACATACCTACAAGCTATCGCCCACGTGAATGCCGAAAATTATCCCGAGAGAACTCCCGGGATAACCTCCGGTCCTGTGTTATTCCGGACTATGATCTATTTCGCTGTCAAATTTCTTCAAGACTATTATCTGCCATTCTGGTGTAATTGAGTAGCAAATATCCATCCAAACTCTAGTATTATCTATGATGTAGAGTGAACATCATCATCGTCATATCAGCCGCAAGACGTCTGCTGCTGGACAAACGCCTCCCCCAAGCGTCGCCACCACGACCGGTTCTGTGCGTCTCGCATTTTTTTTTTTTTTTAGGGATGGGAAATCATACAATGACTCCTCCCGCCCTGGGCGAAGCGAGAGGGAGTGTCAGACTTCTACTGACTAAAACCCATCCATGTTCCTTCATTGCTCTTTGTGTTCTGGAGCCACGGTATCTCTTTCGAATAGTCCCGCGACTCCGGCAGGCGTCGTCGGCCCTTTCGGGCCCCTCTGGTGTGGTGTATAAATAAATTTTGAATATAGCAGGTTTGGCGCAAATTGGCTCTGACAGACTGATACATGAGTGATTTTAAAAGAATTTCGTTTTGCGGCTTCCTGCGACCTTCACCAGGTCATCGAACCACCTTGTGAGAGGCCTTCCAAAGATGCGTCTTCTAGTACGCAGTTACCACCCCAGAACATTTCCGCTCCTTCGACCATTTGTTCTGCGAGCAATGTGCCAGGGGCCTACTGCCACTTTAGTTTTGCTATCTTTCAGGCGATGCACCATATTTTATTAGAATATTTTTTAATTTCAGGTGCCGATATATGTAGGTGCTCATCAGGCATTGATATCAGAACTTCATTCTGATCATTATTACGGTTATGATGGCTTAGGAGACGATGGCTATGAACCTTCAGCACCAATCAAGGTGCAGAACAAACCAGCTGCAGTGGCCCTTCTCGAACTTTCCAAGAAATTTGAAGGTAAAACTGCATATTGTTAACTATACAGGCAGACAATTCAGTTGTCCATATTTTAGAAGAGCTTAGAAAAATTAATAACAAGTATGTCGCAGCAAAAGGCCATAGATAAGAAACTTCCAACATTTCTTACAAGAAATGTTGCATATACAACTATTAAGTTGTATATCGAATTTATTTAAAGATATCTACGAGAATTACTTTATGTTTGAATTGAGCTCAAAGTAATTGGTGTCACTTATGATAAAATACAGGTCGCCTAGTTATAATCTTTGCGTGCGAACACATTTTAGCTTCCCGTCAGGTGATATTGTAGTCAATCGTAAGCCTATCTATATAAATATTTAATATTGAAGTGTCTGTTTTTAAATATCAAAGGGACAGCTTTTTACTAAATACATAATAGATCACAATGTTTGTCTGTCTGTCTGTTTGTCCGGCTAATCTCCAATGTGCTCCACATACCTTGAAGGGACTTCCATTACCAGATAGCTGATGTCATAAGGAATAACTTAGGCTAACTACTTTTATTAAAAAAAAAAATCGATTTAGGTTCTGTGAAAAAAAAACCCGTAAAAATACTTTCCACGTAGCAGAAGCTAGTCCATAATAAAAACAGTTAATAATCTTAAATTTTCTATCGTTAATATTTTTTATATTTCAGGAGAACTAATAATCGCTGCAATTGGTCCGATGACAAACATAGCTTTGGCAGCGAGAATGGACCCAAACTTTATAGACAGACTTGCTCAGCTTTACGTTGGTGCTGGTCACATTTATAGTAAGTTTATTAACACATTCACGGTCCGCAAAGCAGACACAATAGTTGAACAATCAGCCTGAACCACATGTGTTTTATGGGACTGTGAACGGGTTAATATTAATTAACAATCCACCATTATAAAAATTGTGTATTCTATCCACTGCCTGACAACCACTTATTCCCATTATGACCGAACTTCTGTGTAAACGGAAGACGGTGGCCGGACTTGCATATTCCCAGTAAGGGTGGATTTCACCAATGAAACTGATCGCGACCAGTACATCTAAACTGCGTTAAAGAGTTGTCAGTGTCAATATTCCATAGAAAATAATGACACTGACAGCTCGGAAAAACAGTTCATACGCTGATCGCAATCAGTTTCATAGATGAAATCCGCCCTTAGACAGACCGTTATAAATTGCACTGCCACTGGCACATTCCTCTTTTTACTTTGTGTGTAAAAAGTCATAATTCGAGGTTAGCTTTTTTGGTTGGTGGTAGGACTTGTTCTAAGTCCGCCTGGCAAGCTACCACCATCTTGTCTAAGTCTGTCGCGATAGCAACAATGTTAACAGGATTGTTGTGTTCCGGCAGTTAGAGGTATGATAGCCAGTTCCTCTGTGTTAGAGGATTCCGGGTAAAGTTCGCTTCCATCTTCGGCCTAATCATCACTTTCGACCTAATCATCACTTTCCATCAGGTGAGATTTGGGCCAAGAGTTTCCTCGTTTTGTAAATAAAAAAAAACAAAAAAGGTTCTCCTCCAATATTGGACTGATTTAAAAGATTTTTCACAAACTGAATAAGAAGGATGTATACTGTGTCCCCACGTAAGTTTTTTTTAAGGGTTCTATGGGCTTATATGGTTAATATATCGTCAAAAAAGAAAATGTAAAGACACAGTATATTTCCTTTTTATTCAGTTAATAAAATAACTTTTAAATCGGTCCAGTATTGGCGGAGGAAACAGAGGAGAGCCAAACCTCGAATTATGACTTTTTACATACAAAGTCTCTCCGTCCGTGTTCTTCTTAAGACAGACCAGGAAAAAAGACTGTCCGTCATAGTGCGAAAGGGCACTAAAGTTTGATAATTCTTCGGACTATACCCGTTTCCTCAGTTCTCTTCACAAAATTCAACGCTGGAAAGGTTCAAGCTGGACCAATGACTGGGTGAGGGGCGTGGAAGTTCAATGCATAAAAGAAGTACTACAGGACCAGTAAATGCGACCATCTTTCGGCTGAAGTGACGACGTGATGATCTTCTTTGTATCGCTGGCATGACATTAACTCAGATTTGAGAGACCCAAGACAATGCCACTTCCACGGAATCCTTGGTGGCATCGCATAGGCCATGTTTTGGGGTACAGATAGCAGAATAGGAGGTGGAGCATTGTGACTCAGCCCCACATCCAGGCCCTGCTGTTGATTCGTCAAGGTAGCCCCAGAATTTGTTCAAAAGAGTAACTGAAGAGGGTATTTAGTGGAACACGATTGGGTTTAAGTCAGTAAGAGTCTGACAATCCTTTTCTACCCAGAGCGGAAGGAGACATTTGATGATTTCTCATCCAAAAAAAGTTGGGGTTACACCTTCTCACTTGCATTCTTCCGTAATGATGATCGTGAAAAATATACCTTAGTTAGAATCAATATTTCTTCCGAAAAACGTATATTTGCAGAACATAGAACACGGACTTTCTCCTTTCTGTCAATAACAGATATTCTTTTAATTTCTACAGGTGAAACACATCCTAAGCCAGAGTTTAACGCAAACATGGACCCAGAAGCCTACCATATCGTCGCGGACAGTGCTGTGCTGGACAAAGTGACGTTTGTGGCGTTCTCGCAGATTCATTTGACGTTAAATGCATCTTTAGTAAGTTTGAATTTGATGCGATTTGATGTTATTAATATTATTTAGGGCACCTTCAAATTTTCCGCAATGTGCCGCTTGGCTGCAGCGCTGCCACCGCGCTGCTTTGTGATTCCATATTAATAACTAGCTGACCCGCGCAACTTCGTCTGCGTCACAATTTCCATTAATGCTCCGCTCCTATTTGTTTAGCGTGATGATATTATATAGCCTTCCTCGATAAATGGGCTATCTAACACTGAAAGAATTCCTCCCCTCACGCTTCGCCTGCGCACCGAGTACAATATTTTGTTGCGGAGTTATTTTAAAACTATGATTATCTCTCGAGATAGTTAATCATTGAAATTAAATAATGTCAATGGCAATTTGGTTCAAAATTAAATAGGTACTTATGATAACTAACGTATTTATTTGGATGAGGATTAATACCATTTTAATAAAAACTTCCTCGCAAATAATGCATTATTTTAGAACAAATTTGATTTCCATAAAAAGGGTTATAGTGAGTTAAGTTAAGTTTAGAGATAGACATATTATGCTGTCTAGGACTTTTTTTATTACTTTTAAAGAGGAATAATTTCGTAATACTTGATTTTTGCGTAACTAAGGCTAAGAACTCACGGAGCGATTTTCACCCGCGACCGCCGCGGTTGCGTGCCCGAAGCTTCTTTATAAAGCAGATATACTTAAATGTTAAAAATTAAAGCACAACTCACGACGCGATTTACGCCCGCGGTTTCTACGGAAGCTGCGGGCCCGCAACCGCGGCAGTCGCGGGTGAAAATCGCTCTTCCTCGATAAATGGACTATCCAACGCAAAAAGAATTTTTCAATTCGAGCCAGTAGTTCCTGAGATTAGCGCGTTCAACCAACCAAACAAACAAACTCTTCTGCTTTATAATATTAGTATAGATAAACGCGCGTTAGTAGCGCTGCAGTCGCGCTGTGACTAGTGATGACGTAGTTTTTGTTCAAGTCTGAATATGCACGAAAAGCACGTTGAAGAATATATCGACGAGGTTGAGAGTCGAGTGTTGTTCTCAACCAATCACAAACCGGCGTTATAACTTTCTGAAATGACTTTCATATTATTTGAGAATTTGTTAATAGTTTTTACAAATTCTTTACTAAAATTTGAAATTAAAATGAAGACCGGGAAGGCTGATAATTACAATTCTGAAATATGTTTCATAGCATTTTCGTGATGCGTGTGGATTGAGTGATCCAGTAATTTGACCGTAACTGTTTATCCTGAAGTTTTACAATTTCTTACTAAAACCCTCCAAATTTTTGTAGAGATAAGGCACACTTTAAAAAAAGATCAGTCAATCCACACTCACGTTTTAGAATAATTATGCAAATTTCTGATACCTAAGGACATTGTAAGATTAACTTGTATTTCACCTTTATGTGTTTTTGTCAGAAACTGGTTTGTGTTTTACACGATAACAATCGGCATAATTGAGTATTTTCCTGAAAAAAAAAAAAACTAATTACCCCGACGCCATATGTTAGTTTTATTTTTAGTTTTAGTTAGTTAATAGTTTTTTTTATTTAATTGTATATAGGTACATGTAGTCTTTATCTGTATAAATATAAGTTCTTAAATAAAAAAAAATATTCGTTAACAATGATTTTCTTACAGGATTGGCGTAATAATGTCTTAGGAAAGATCGACACTCCACTAATGCAAGCCTTGAATGGCTTTGAAAGAATATCGCTTCCTAAGAAGGACGCTTGGAAAGATTTGGACCCGGCAGTAGCAGCTATAGCATTAAACAATGATCTAGTTGAAGCGTTCAAGAATACTTGCAACAGTATTATTTTGGAAGGTAAGGAAGTAGTTCATAGGTAACATGTAACAAAATAAATACTGTGCTCATCATCACAGCTGATAGCTGGGTTGGTCCCATAGTAATCTTAAACCTCGGCACTTTACACATACTTAAATATACTTACTTTACTTTTTTTATACTGCCTGCCATCTATTATAATGCGCACAGCAAAGGAGTGGAACTCTCTGCCTGAGTCTGTGTTTCCGGACGCTTACAACCCTAATCTCTTCAAAGTTAGAGTAAACAGGCTCCTTCTGGGTAAGCTCACAGACTGTCTCCATCGTAGACTTTGTCTCTGTCATCTCTGACCAAGACGAAAGGCAAGAGCAAACCCATCTCATGTAAAAAAAAAAGTCCACTGCTAGACATAGGCCTCCCCCAAACGTCGCCACAACGACATGTCCGACCGGGAATCACAACACCTCAAAACCACCATAATGTTTGAAGCTTACTGTGCTTGGCTCAAACGAAGAACCTTTCCAAAAGAAAAAGTAATTTTAAATTAAGCTGATAAAATCAACACGTTTGCACTTCAACAAATACATAATCGACAGTCCTTTAGACGCCCACACGTCACCATTTTCTAACTGGGAACTCGCAATGCCCGCCCGTTACCACTTCCTAGTGTTTAGCTGGGAAGAAGAAGTGGCGCTGGTGGCGCAACAAATTCTCCACCAGATGTTTGCGTTAAAGTGGCCTTTGTGAACGAGTGAGAGTTTGAGTCATCATAGTGAAAGGATTGTGGCGTCTAAATTAATAAAATTTACATTTCTCGTTTCAGGTGACAAACGAGGAATAAACACAAACGATTTTTCATCAACAAACCCTAACGGAAGAGTGGTTTACGCAGCCAATAAGGAAAAGTACAAGAATTTCTTAGTGGATCTGTATTCTGCGGAGCTAAAAAATTGATTCTAGCATACTAGGAAATAATTTAAAAGACGTAGAATAAGACGTATTTATATGACACCAATGTACAAAAACTGTTGCCAGTTAAAATATGATTAAACTAATTTAAAATAAAACTAGTTTTTATTTATCAAGTCCTGTGGCACAAGGCGACGCAAAATGAGTTGGACTTTAGTATGCAACCGAATGCAGCGGAAATACCGAAGAGTCATTTTATTTAAGTGACTCACAAAATTGCGCTCGGCTTCTCCCTAACAAATGACTGTTGGAGTTTCATAATGGATCACACTGGAATAGGCTTGTGTCCTGAAAAAATCTAATTAGTCCGTCAGATTATCAAAAAATATTTTACTGTATTTTTTCTTTTGTTACGGGAATCAGAATTGACGAAGTTAAGACGCTTTTAAAATATTCTATACGTCACGCCCTGTCATTATTTTTAGCGGGTCGTGACGTCAAGAGCCCCCACTCCCGAGTTTTGATGCGTTTTATCACTGTCAATATTCATTGATTTACAAAAACAAAAAACACGTGTCCTTTATTTTTTAATACTTTAACTGACGGACTAAATAGTTTTGCAATTTGTGGATGATGGAAACTAGCCTCTTGTAAACAAATATATACCGGGTTATTTGTAAATCACCGGCAACCTCTCAGGACTATGTTACTAACATCATAACCAACAACTTTTGTTCTATGACTTTTAAAAATTCATCATATCCTTATGAACTAAAGTTCATAAGGATTTCATAAAAAATAAAAAATATTTAAATTCAATGCTCTTTCTACGAATCTTTCTTATGCTTCGCAAGAAAAAGAAAAAGAATCTCGAGAAGAGTTCTTATGCTTCGCATAGCCGTCGTAACTATTAGAGCATTCTATTTAAATATTTTTTTTATTTTTGTATGAAATCCTGATGAACTAAAATATGATGAATTTTTAAAAGTCATAGAACAAAAGTTGTTGGTTATGATGTTAATAATATAGTCCTGAGAGGTTGCCGGTGTTTTACAAATAACCCGGCATATATTTGTTTACAAGAGGCTAGTTTCCATCATCCACAAATTGCAAAACTATTTAGTCCGTCAGTTAAACCAGTTGTCCCAAATAACACTACACAGCCGTAGCTACTGGCCGTAGAAAGCTAAGTCCTTGAGGAGTTTAGAAGGGCACTAGAAGAAGATTTCTCGGAATTCTTACGAGAAAAGGAACTAACGTGATATGTACGTACGAAGGAACCATGATTTTTATTAATAATATAACACTGCGTTATCATCATCTTTCTTTTAGTTAGTGATATATCACTCAAATTTCAAACCGTTTATTGCAATCTATAATGTACACATACAGGTGGTAAAATGAATAAATAGAAACAATTATGAACCCTGTCAGGCACAGCAAAACTTTAAATAATTCATTGGGAGAGAGGAAGAGCGCTTTTAACATGGTTTTTTTTGTTAAATAAATCTTTAGTATTTCCTGTCCAACAAGTAACTATTATCAAACTAGAGGCCGCCCGCGACTTCGTCCGCGTATAAATTCTCGTTATTCCCGTGTAAATCCTGATCCCTCGGGAACTCCGGGATAAAAAGTAGCCTATGAGTTATTCTGAATCTTCAGCTACCTACATACCAAATTTCATCGTAATCGGTTCAGTAATATTTTCGTGAAAGCGTAACAAATATCCATACATACTCACAAACTTTCGCATTTATAATATTAGTAGGATATTTTATACATATTATAAAATATTTAATATTATTTTTACCACTTTCACATTTAATTTTGGATTAATTTACATTTTTTACACCGCAATATCCAAAAAACTATTTTCGTAACACTCATCATGGTCACTATGGTCACCCTCAAACTTCAATTTAAACTAATCGCCACAATTGTTTGTCAACAAAAGTGGCGATTCATTCAAATCGAGACCGTCAAAAGGGGAGAACGAGACAGGAATATGAAGGTCAACGACCGCAATATTTACATTTCGCTAGCGATCGTCAACACTCGTGCGTCTACGTCATATGGAGCATGCGTCGGCAGAATACAAAGTATAGGTAATAATAATTATTATAATGCAGTGTTAGTATTGAATTAGACGTATTGATAAGCGCTGTTAGACAAAGAAAATTATGTGAATATCTAGAAGATACTGTCATTGTTGTTCCTGCTTTTGAAGTGTCAGTGTGTATCGAAAGTGGATTAGAAAAATGGCTGCAAAATCGTAAGTTTGTTTTGTTGTGTGTGTGTTTTTTTGCTAGTCATTCAAAATGCGAAGAAAGGAACAAGAATGCTTAGGTGGATTAATGGGACAATAAAAACAGAAATTTAGTAACATTTAAATGCTGTTCATTTAAATGTTACTAAATTACAAATTTTATTGTCATGTTGTCTAAGACCTTGTCTATTTAAATGTTTAAATATTAATTGCAAGTTTATTTGTTCTCTTTTACTTATTGTTATAAATGCCGAATAAGGATAAATTAATAGTAAACATAATGAGCACGCATGAGTTCAAGGCCGTGACCTCAATAACAGTTTAATTGTTTGTTTAATTTTTACTGTAGGTAGAAATCCTATAGACTGTATTGCCGATATAGGTAGATCGAAATAATCTAGGTCGTAACAACACATTATCTAGTTTAACTCTGTCTGAATAGGTAAACAGATTTCTACTATGCAAAGTCTGAATGAAGATTGACACAGCTCGTAGAAGTAAATATATAAGAACGATATAAAAACGTACCTTACATTTTTAGTATGCGCGGAAACACTATACGTTAATTTTTTATACTTTTTCGACGGAGAAGAATCCGGCTATCGATAAAAAAAAATCGAATTCGCACAAGGTAATTAAAAAATCCCAATTTCGTTATTGATAACCCTCGAGTTAAACGTACCTCGTCATAAAAATACTCGATACATTGAAAGAAGTACATGTAGAAGCGAAATGTTTTAAAACGAGCAGTTTTTGACGATATGGCACTCAAACTAAAAATAAAATCAAAGATCAAACGTGGCTGGGAAAAAGTTGAACAAACAAATTCCTAGCAACTAATTTGTTCCTTTGTGGTTGGAAGAATTTTAACAAAAGTGTGCAAAACAACAACCTAGATGCAAAAATTTTCAAACATGTTTTTATTCCAGTACTCGCCCATTGAGGAGCTCGTGGCTAAATAATCCGCACAGGTCGATCTTTAAGGTTAAACAACGCTTGCCGAGGTTGGTCTGTGGATGGGTGACCATACCAACATACCGAGTTTCCTCCGTGCCTCGGACTGCACGTTAAGCTGTTGGTCCCGGCTGTCATCTGGAGATCTTTGGCAGTTGTTACGGATAGTCAGAAGCCAGAAAATCTGACACCAGTCTTGCCAAGGAGTACCGTGTTACCCAGGTAATGGGTTGTGGAGGTCTGGTAGGCAGCCGCTCCAAGTAAAATACTGGTATTCAGCTGAATCCGGTTTGACTGGAAGCCGACCCCAACATAGTTGGGAAAAGGCTAGGCATATGATGATGACTCGCCCATTGACCTAGTTGAAACAGGCCATCATACAATTTTGCATCTCAATCTTGAGATACCTAGCTCAAATAAGTTTACTCGTAAAACATGAATATTTATTATTCAGTACCTAACTATAGTAGACTAGTAGTCTTTGATTCAGTTTCAGTACATCTGTCGCCGTGATCGATAGTGCACGTATCGATGATGTTGAATCTAAAAAATACATTCGTGTTATTGTTTGTTGTCGTGTGTGTTAATTGGTAGGTAGTTTTAAAATAAGTACCTAAATTTATGTGTTCAATTATATGCAAAAATATGGTTTATTGTTGTGATCAATGTGCTTGATAATTCCTATTTATATATATTTTTTCTTATCCGCTTGTAGTCAATGATTGATGGATAAGCGATAATATGATGAAATCTTTGTAGATAGATACATTTTTATTTATGGGTCAGTATTTGCGCAAGTTGGTGACGTCAATCCTTTAAAAGCGATTAAGATCTTGTTGATAACTTTGAACTAAATGTCTGTTAACCATCTACGTAGTAATTCTTCTTCTTCGTCGTTTTACTCGTGAAAGCGTGGTGTGTGTCGTTAGCGTTGCCACTTGCCAGGCGTCCAGATAAAGCCGGACACAGTTAGGCTTTTTGTTTGTGTGTTCGGCCAAATTAACCAGTGCCCGGTCTGCCCGGTTATTGTTGGGCTTTTGAATATGACCATTTTATACATAAGTTGTGAGTTGATTTCTACTCCGCCTGTCTCACTTTGTATCGCTCGCTATGTTTTATTTTAATTATTGAAATTAATATGGTAATGTATGTATATAATTATAATGAGTAATAATAAAGAAGATTGTTTTCTTTAATTTTATTATTGTCTCATTAGAATTAAAGGTAAATTTTATGCCTTGTTTAACTTTAAACAAAAATTGTCATGTTATTAAGACCGTTTTACCCAAATGTTTAGCTCAACCTGCTGGTCTGTCCGGCTTTTTGGTTTGAAGACCTGGTAACCCTATGTGTGGTCATCTTTAAGTTTTTGTAGCATGCTTGACAATCCATCGCCACTCCTCACGAACCTTTGCCTTTTTGGGTGCACTCGTACAAGGGACCATTGCCTAATGCTGCCTTAATTAGTTTATTATCATCATCTTCCTAGCCTTTTTCCCAACTATATTGGGGTCGGCTTCCAGCCAAACTGGATTCAACCAAATACCAGTATATTACGTGGAGCGTCTGCCTACCATACCTCTACAACCCATTAACTGGGTAACACGGTACTCTTTGGCAAGACTGGTGTCAGATTTTCTGGCTTCTGACAATCCATAACGACTGCCAAACATCTCCAAATGACAGCCGGGACCAACAGCTTAACGTGCTTTCCAAGGCACGGAGGATAGTCGGCATGTTAAGATGGTCACCCATCGACAGACCAACCTCGGCAAGCGTTGCTTAACCTCGAAGATCGACCTGTGCGGCTGTTATTATTTAGCCACGATTTCCTCCTTAATTTGTTTATTAAATACGTTGTAATTTGTTTCTTTATTTTCAAGCTTATCAACTGAGGAGAAGAAGCCAAAGTTTATAATAGACAATGACGCTGGTGGCGACGATGCTATGGCCATATTCCTGGCTTTGTTGTACGAGAAACACTTTGATGGGTAAGTAAGACTAACTTCGACTAGAAATACCCAGTATTACAATACCCAATTAATGGTAGTACAGTTGTTTGATGAAGTCAAAAGATTCTGGAGTGGTGACCAAACCGCTTTCGGTTTGGTCACCACTCCAGAATTGTTGTCTTCGTTTTCTTCGTCTTTACGAAGCGTTGAAAAAGTTAGACTGATGACCGGTGCCAATTCTACTAATTCTCAAACAAAGTGGTTTTTAGGGTTCCGTACCCAAACGGTAAAATCGGGACCCTATTACTAAGACTTCACTGTCCGTCTGTCTGTCACCAGCCTGTATCTCAAGAACTGCGATAGCTACACAGTTGAAATTTTCACAGATGTATTTCTGTTGCCGCTATAACAACAAATACAAAAAAAAATAGAATAAAATAAATATTTAAGGGGCTCCCATACAAATTTGTTTTTTTGCTTTATTTATGGATGGATGGCACGGAACCCTTCGTGCGAGAGTCCGACTCGCACTTGGCCGCTGTTTTTTATAATGGAGGATTTTTACCAACCTCTGTGTATGTGGCTCTGTCTCGCACACGAGTCCCAGCATTATGCTGAGAGATGGCCGTTTTACGCGGATTTGACGCATATCTTCCCAATTTTTCATTTATATTATTGTAATTTTGTATATTTTTAAAATAATTTAAAATTAACGATTTTTCAGGCCAAAACTTCTGGCATTGACGACGGGGAATGGAAACACCAAAGAAGATAATGTTTGTTACAACAACCAGCGGATATTGAAAGTTGCTAAAAGACAAGATGTGAGTAGTGTAGAATATAAATTTAATTACTAAGATATATAACGTAAGTAGTTGCACTCTTTTTTATTATTATACGAAAAACAAACAGTGGCACAGTAAGAATCACTACATATTATAAAACAAAGTCCTCCGCCGCGTCTGTCTGTTTATCTGTTCGCGATAAACTCAAAAACTACAACACCGATTTTCATGCTGTTTTCACCAATAGCTAGAGTGGTTCTCAAGGAAGGCTTTAGTATATAATTTTTCAACCGGGCGAAGCCGCGAGCATTAGCTAGTTAGCAATAAGATCATAAATCTAACATTTAACAACATTGCTACCTACTACGTTATCCACAAATAACAATTTAAAAGTAGCTAGAAACAACACAAATACAATATCAGTACAACAGTCTGGAGCTAACATCCAATACATTTTTGCGTACACCTACCGAGCACTGAAATGTCATAAAAACAGGTATCCTACAGACACGCGTAATGGTTATGTCATATAGCGTTGATAGGTGGTAATTGAGTGCGTCCCTTAATTTGGGATTTACTACAGCTAATTTGCGACGATTGAGACCATCAATACCTTTTTTATTATTTACCCGTAATGGTACGGAACCTTTCGTGCGCTAGTACGACTCGCACTTGGCCTGTTTTTTTTAAATAAGGTACATAGTTAAAATGATAAACTTACAGCGAAGCAAGTATTTTAACGTTAATTTATAGTGTTAAAGTTATTTATCGTTCAAAAGTTGAACTGTGACTTCGCCTACTGAGATAAGAATTTGTAATGGAGATGAATTTATCAATAACCCTGTTTCAATTACCAATATACTGTAACTGTTATACAATTGTTTGATAACACAGTTTACGTATTTAAGTGAAAAAAATTGTCCGTTGTAATCTTAACCTTATTTAGTATGTGTTGAGGTTTAAAATTTGTTTTTAAATTGTATGAGCAATCAAGATCAATATTTTTTTTTAAATGTCTATGTTAGTAGTTGTAGGTAGTTAATAGTTGCTTAGATATCTAGTGTGTTTTCATACAGTTTACTGGAAGTAAGCCCGATGGAAAAATACGATGGACAGTAATTAATTAACACGACACAAAAAAAAACATGTTTTTCTTTCTTTCAGGATAGGTATTACTTCAATCCAAGTGCTTACGGTAGGCACTAAATACATGTGCTATAAGGGTAATTGACACACAGTGATTGACTTTCTAAATATCAAAAAAATAAAGAATCCTTCACGTGGTCTCGTAATGATTTTTTACGAAAAATTAAAATAACTAACAATTTAAAACAACAGGTTACACAAGCTCTACTCAAGATTACAAAAAAAAAAAGAAAAAAGTAAAGATTTGTAGCTAAAGGAGCTCAAAACCATCATCACAGGGTGTATCGTAATTTAAAAAATACAGGACTAAGATTTTTTATATTTTTCTGGTAAATATTATGATTTATCCTATCACCCGATTCCAGCTTGAAGCTGAGTTCTGTGACACCCTGTATACGAAGAGACATAAAGAAAAGGTCAACGTACTTTATTGCAAGTTATCTGGCATCTACTGAATTTTAGATTCAAATTGTTCAATTCAAAGTCACAAGAGGCGTTTGATAAAATTCTTTAACACATTAATCGATACAACGCTATTCTACCATCATTTCAATAAAAATCTTCACAATTTCCAGGTACCAATCTACAGAGGATCTAAAGCATCATTGGTGACAACTCCGACAGTTACTGATTATTATGGCATTGATGGTTTGGGAGATAGTGGTGACACCTTCCCTGATCTAGTGCCAGCGAAGACTGAAAACGCTGTCAATGCTCTTATAGATTACTCTAAAATGTACGAAGGTAGGGATACTATTTGTAAACAGCATCTCTTTATACTTAGATTGAATATACTTCTTCTGGGTAAGCTCACTTCATCGTCAATTTTGTATCTGTGACCCAGAGGTGCCAGAGATACTCTTTTCTTCTCTCTGTTTGGCTTTATAAGTAGACTAGTGTCAAGAGCCAAACCCATAACGGACAAAAGAAGTGGGAAAAGAAAGTTTTATTTATTTATTATTTTAACTTTTTGCTTAATAGTGATATATTATGTGGATATATGGACTTAATGCAACAAGGCAAAGAAGAAGAAAACAAATTTAATTCTGCATTTTGATTGAAATATAGAGTGTTTTGGTCTATAAGCAACCAAAACAGACCATTCTTCAGGTGCTTTAAGGATCAATACTAATTTTACGTTTACTGTTGAGATTAAAATGATCATTAAATTAGATTAAAAGGTACATGAGGTATAGTTTAGCTAAAAAGATAAATAATCATAATATTTAAAATTCTTTCGTTACTTATGAGTGACTGACAAACAACGCAGTACGCACAGCCAAAACTACTGGTCGTAGGAAGCCAAAAGTTATGGTGTAGGTCCTTGGCGACTTTGCGGAGTTAGGAGAGTACTAAGAGAGGATTTCCCGAATTTCTTCGGGAAAAGGAAGAAATGCACGTACAAAGTCGCGGGCAAAAGCAGTTTGTTTTATAAATGTGTAGTACTTACATGAATAACATAAAGCAAAGCATAAAAAACTAACACGCCCTCTTATTTGTAATTTTCAGGTAATTTGACTGTGATAACAATTGGGACATTGACAAACGTAGCTCTAGCAATCAAACTTGACCCTGACTTCTTGTCAAGGCTGAACCACTTGTATATTGGCGCTGGACATATTCACAGTAAGTATAATATATTCTAAAATTAGAAAAAATTTAACATTTTTAAGCTTTAGGCTAACTGAAGGAGCAGACAGGAGTGAAGTGGAGAAATATTAACCAATGGAATTGCATATAAACTCAGTGACTGACGCGGAGCAGGAATTTTATGCAATTCCAATGGGTAACATTTCTCCGCGTAACTTAGAGGGCTTAGTGCGAGTTTTTTAAAGTAGGCGCGTTATAAAGATTTGCCTTCACTGTCAAAAGATAGCGCTTATTCAGTTTCAATACAAATTGAAGTAACGCCATCGAAAGTGTAAAAAAACTCGTATTAAGACCGCAGAACTCTTAAAACACACAACAGCTTTATTGAGTCTAGCTAAAGAAAAATCGGATTAGATTTCTTCTGAGTTCCTAACATTTTTACATATTTGACAGTCTATACAGTACGAGTGTATCGACTGCGAAATGAGTTGTACGAGTGCTAAAGCTTGCTTGAAGAAGAATTATATTCAGTCAACGTTGATGTTACAACAATCCTTGATACAATTAAAGAGGCACCTACCTATACGGTACAGTGAATAAAGTGCCGCAAACCTCCATAGAAAAGGCAGAGTCCTCCGACCGGACTTTTGCTGTGTCCGCGGTGGGCAACTACCCGATAGTTGATATTCAGATTTATTCAAATCGCATGGTTGCGTTCAGTGGTTCATTTCTGGCGAAATAGATGGCACTGCGTTTATTTTTGTTGCGTTACAAATTTTTGATTCGTTAGTTTTTCTACACACTCAATAACTAAGAATAAGACAAAGGTAGCATAAAGCAATATTTTTTTTAGATGATGAGAACCCAACACCGGAGTTCAACGCCCACATGGATGTGGAAGCGTATCACATAGTCGCGCAGAATGCCACTGCTGACAAAGTCACAGTATTCCCTTTCTCACAGGCTAAGCAGTACCTTAATTTTAGCAAGGCAAGTCTTTTTTCTTTTTTTTATTCATTATTACTTACCATTTTATATCTGTTCTATGATTTTGATAGTGGCCGCAACCATACAATTGAGTTATTGAAGTTAAAAACTATTTTGTTAGCCATCCAAATAAGTAAATGATCATCCTCCTACTGTCAAGCAGTAATGCTAGCGAAGGAGGAGGCTAAACGCGTGAGAGAGAGGGAAACCTCACGCCCCAGCCGCCGCAACAGAAGAAGACGCCCCGGGCATTGGAAGTCACAGGACGATTCCCGGCCACCGTAGGGTCGGGCCTGCGGACGGCGAGCGTTGGGTTGCTCGCTGTCCGATCAGAACCAGGCCCGGGTCGACGGCGCGTTGTGTTCCCCGCGCGCCTCGAGCTAGATGTCAGCATAGAAGACGGGGCCCGCTAAGGCCTGTGCCTGCTAGGGTTGCGGAATTTGTTCGAAAGAGTCACCGCGGCCCTGGAGCGCAAAGGGCACTAGGTACGAGGAACAGGGATGGGTTTTAGTCAGTAAGAATCTAACACTCCCTTCTGCTTCGCCCAAAGTGGGAGGATTCATTTGATGATTTCCCATCCATAAAAAAAAAGATTGCGACCGTTTTCTACTAACAATTAATCTGAACAATACAACTAACCAAGTCCCAACCACTTATTATTAAATTTATTTTCCAGGACTGGAGAGAGAATCAGTTAGGAGCAATAGATACGGAAATAGTGAAAGCCGCAAATAAGTACGAGAAAGTATCCCTGGAGGTGGAGCCGACCTGGCAAGCGCTAGACCCTGCGGTTGTATCTCTATTCCTGAAGCCAGATCTAGTGGCGGAGTACAAGTATTCGAAGAACGACATCACCGTTTGTGGTACGTTCATAATAATACTGTTGTACTGGAAGGTGGACAGGTAGGTCTTGGGGTATTGCTCACAGAACATTATTAAAGTCGATGGGTTCGATTGGTTCTAGAGTGGCGACCGCGTACTGGAAGACGAAACTTTGGCGTGGCGTCCCACAAGATTTGTGTGCTCGACTGCGCAGGTCTTAGCGTAGGTGACTATCTTCTCCTACCTGCAATCAGCTGAGTTTAGTGACGGCCGAGCCCGCAATCACTTCGTCATAAAAGGGTCACAGTTAAGGGGAGTTGGAAGGGGTCATAGATAGGAAGGGTTTAAAGGGATTTGGGATGAGGACTGAGCTCGCCACTCTACGAGTCACCCGGTGGTTTCCGTTACGTCTATTTCATAAGGAATTAGACCTATAACGGGGTGGCAACTTCGAGAAGGTCTATGACCACCGGACTTGCCTTGAGGATCCACGCGTATATTGCGCTTCCCCTCAAGGTAGGCCTGCATCTATACTACCAAGCAAAGCAAAGCAAAGCAAAGCGTGTCGTTGAGCAACCACAAAAGCATACATACAGACCCCCCCTCATGAGGAAACAAACATTAAATAAAAATACTACCGAACTGAGAACCTCCTCTTCTTTTTGAAGCTGGTTAAAAATGAATAGCAATATAATTACACTTTTAATAGGTTTAATATTATTTTCTTTAATTTATCTAAATGTAGTTATTTTCTGATGTCAGGTGACAAGAGAGGAATCAACACGAACGATTTTGTGGAAAAAGAAAAAGCTAATATTAGAATAGCTTACTCGGTGAAAGCTGAAGAATATAAGGCATTTTTACTTAACGTCTTTGGAGCCGAACTGAAAACTGCGGAAAAATCTTGAAAGTATTTGAGGTACATATCTTGTAAATTAGTAATATAAATAAATAAATAGTTGAAAATTATTTACATCTCGTTTTATTTGCATTTACCTTAGACTTTTGACAAAGTGCCATTCTAATAGCGATTGACTATCGAAACATTAAAATATTGGATTAAT
Source organism: Ceramica pisi (assembly GCA_963859965.1). NCBI lineage: Eukaryota > Metazoa > Arthropoda > Insecta > Lepidoptera > Noctuidae > Ceramica > Ceramica pisi. The sequence continues at coordinate 7,673,527 of OY982530.1, forward strand.
CAACTAATATTTTTTTTATTTTTTTATTTCATTATTTTTTAATATTTTGTGACGTTTAATGACTAATTATTTATTTTACCGACATCGTTTTGTTTGTCATTTTATCATTATCATTAATTTCTGTGACATGTTTATTAATTTTTTTCCTGACTTATCAATGTTATTTGACATTTTTTTCTTTTGATAATATACCTATTCACTTTAGGCCTTCCCGTGACGGACGCCTGCGCAAGACCCCGCGACGGAGCACTTTTGTATGAAACCGCGTGGTCGCACGCTAAACGCAGTTTTAGGCCTAAGAGAAACAATGTTCTACTAAAGAAATTATTTTTCCATGGGCGTAGCTACCGCCGTATCAAACGTATCAAAGATACGGGGCCCCCGGACTACAAGGGCCCCGATCGACGTATGGGCAAAAAGCTATACTGATATTTAGTCCGGTCATACCGTTCGTAGCCTGCGAAGAAAAAAAAACTATACTTCTAAATACGGCCCCCCAAAATTGTTTGAGACTAGCTACACCACTGTTTTTTCCTCCGACTTATATCAGAGTACCAATTTATTCTACTATTTTTGAAACAACTTTCGCATTCGCATTTCAATCGCAAAGTGTCAAAAAGTCCTAATTTTCGTACATTTTTGACAGATTGCGATTGAGATGCGAATGCGAAAGTTCTTTAAAAAATAGTAGAATTATTGGCCCTCTGGTGAAAATTTACTGTGAGCTTGATCTTGTGCACAGCGCCATCTATTTACGGTTTTACGAACAACCCTAAGCATATGGTGGTTGGTAAGAGTGAAGCTGTTTAGTTTTATTTATCGCCAACAGACGGCAGAGACATAAAGAATGGATACATTTATGTTTTTTAAATATCTGCTGTGCCCGAAGTTCTAGTACTTTAAATAGCATTTTTATGAACACAGGCGAGATTAACTTGAAATTAGAAAAGGTCATTTGGAAATTGTATTATTAGCTAGTTTTAAAGACAATCAATTAAACACAATAAAATTATAATTTAAATATTAATTTATATATTAAATTGTAATTTAATAATACCCTAAATAAATTCTAAGTTTTGAAGTTAAAAAAAAAAAAAAAAACATAAAATTATGTAAACGACCGAATTCAAACGTCCGTCAACGGAAATAGATTTATAGAAATTTTTTTTAAATGTTTAAATTTAATTTGAAACAAATAACTATTTATTTTAAAATGTGAGGTAATGTATAGTATATTAATAAGGTATATTTGTTTTCCCAGACATCAAAAATATTTCATTCTTGAAGACTATTTCTTCTGCTTCGCCAACTAGCAAAGCAAAAAAATAACAAAAGCAAAATTAAAAATATCTAGACTTCACCCCAGTAGCACGCTATAAATTTTATTGCCCGACAAAAATGTCTTTGATATCTTTTGTACGAAATCTTTTGTCCAAAAAATGTGTCGCCAGTAATAAAAAATATTATTTTTTACGGTGACATAAAAATCAAAGTTCGATTTCATGTTTGATTGCGGACACCATAAAGTTTATAGGTATTCTTTATGGTCAAAATATTAGCTGTAGTCAGGACATAATTATGTCACTAAAACTATTGGGGTTCAGTGAGTCACATAGGCCTGGAAAAATAAATGCAAGGGTTTTTTTATCGAACTTTGTTTCCTGACGATTTTTGACAGTCAACGGTTTAGAAGTCCGCAAGCCCCAGCGACCTTTCTTGTCAAAGAAAATCATGTTAGCCAATAGGAAATATTCATGCGTTATTTTATTAGCAACATTAAATACTTATTAGTTCTAGTAAACAATCATCAAATTATTGTTTAAATATCTTCATCAGCGATGAATTTATTTAGCTTTAAAGATTACAGTCAGAAAGAGAAGTCCGATGTGGACTTTGACGTCAAAGTCTACAACGCCTATACAGCTGCCATATAAAACCGCGTTTTCGCGAGAGGGACTATATTTGTTTAAAATAATAAATATCTCGTTTGTTTTTCGAGTAATTTTGATTCTATTTTCACTGTAAGTATTATATTTTTGTATATTTTTAGATAAAATGTACGGATAATAAATATTTTTTTCATGGGTTTTTGAGGTTAGAATCAAATGGCAGTCGCCTTTTGCAATATATCATAAAATAGGACCGCATAAGCCGACGCCAATAAGTTGGGAAAGGCTGTGCCATTGATTAAAATCAACTCGTGTATCTTCCCTACCCCTTATTGATTAAATTAACCTATATTTACCAAGAAACCCCACAATCTAATGAGGCATAATTAACAGCAATAATTTTGAAACAATATTCGTGTTTTGAAACTTCTGACATCATTCGATCAAGCTGTCTTGAAACCAAATCTGAGGCGTATTATGACAGTCTGCGAAGTCCTCGACTTTCAATCTGTGATTTGTGAGACAGGGTCGAAATATTTAGTCAGCAAAATAATATAAAGAACGTTAGATATCCCGTATCCCTCACGTTTTGAATTTTATCGGAATACTCAAAACTTTCATTTGGGAGGTTGATACTCATCGAAACAAAAAGATGATATCGCTTTAACCGAATGAATCAAACACATTAATACCTACACCTCATGAAATCTTAAAAACAAGACTGTTCAAAAGTGTCGAAATCACATATTATTTCAAATGTTAAGGTTAAAATTTAAAAGAAACTAATAAATACATGAAATGTCATCACTGTCTTATAACAATAGAATTGCAAGGAAGTACCTAATCGCATGGGTAATAGGGTATATGCATGCGATTTTATTATTCTCATAATTAAATACTTATTAGCTCTAGTAAACATTGTTAAAATTATTTTTTAAACTTCAGCAGCGATGCAGTTATAAAGCGTCAAAGATTATTATTAGAAAAATAAGTCTGATATGAACTTTGACGTCAAATTCCAAAATGTCTATACAGCTGCCATATAAAACAGAGTTTTCGCGATAGGGACAGATGTATTTGTATAAAATAGTTATATCTCGTTTGTTTTTCACTGTTAGAGTTATATTTTTGTATATTTTTAGATAAACGGTATAGATAATAAATATCTTTTTCATGCATATTGCCTATTGTCTATAAGTCTATAAGTTTATATTTTGGTCTAGGTACTAATGTCTTTTTAATGACAGGTTGTTATTTATCTATAACTTCTGAATAAGCTCAACAGCACTCTAGACTCCACCAAAACTAGTATTTTTCAACCAGTTTGCAAAGTTGCAATGCATTTCACCAGTCTGTTAAAAACTAAAGATGAAATTATCAAAATTAAAAGTAAAAAATCGGCCTTGTGCAAGTCGGACTCGCACACGAAGAGTTCCGCACCATATACCTTACTTTTTATTAATTTTTGTAATAGCGGTAACAGCATTTATACATATTCTGTGAAAATTATACTGTCTAGATATCACGGTTCATGACATACAGCTTGGAGACAGACTGACAGACAGACGGACGGACAGCGGAGTCTTAGTAATAGGGTCCCGTGTTACCTTTTGGTTACGGTACCCTAAAAATGCCAACAAAGGCCAACGCCTTAGTCAGTGTTTCCCGAGGCACGGAGGGCTCTCGTTGTCAGCATTGCCTTAACCTTCAAAATCAACCTTTGTGGCTGTTATAACCTAACCATGCGCTCCACAAAGTTTCTCCGCAAACCTAATTCCCAAAAGTAAAATTCTTTGTCGTTCGCAATTCCCGTGGGACCCAGAACGAAGCAACCTGAGGATTAACATAAATGAACGCGCGATGGCGGCTGGGCCCAAGTTTTAATATGCAATAACACACGTTAATGTTTGCCAAGTGCGCAGTAATGACGATAATCTTAACTTTGTACTGTTACACTCGAAGCTTTTGGGGTAAACGCTTATGACTTTAGGTGTAGCGATGAATGTTTAAACACGTTATGAGGCAGTTGTTACTGTGGGTAATTGGGCATCCTCATAATTCAGCGTACCTATGGGTAAAATTCATGGTACAGCTCTATTAATAAAGCTGAAGAGTTTGTTTGGTGGATCGCGCCAATCTCATGAACTGAAAAATTAATTGGGTGTTGGACCAAAATTGTGACTCAGACGAAGTTGCACGGGTCAGTCAACTAGTACCTACTCATATTATACACATAAGACACGTCAATATGTATGGAATTCCTCGGCATCTTTCAACGGAGGAGTAAGAAAACAAGTGTTTTCTAATATGAAACTCGAAACTCGGCGTTCGAGTATGGCAACGATTGGACCTGGACCTATCTTTCGGGTGACTGCGCAATCTGGTAAGAAAACGCACCGGAGACAAACATCACTAGCTATTGGCTGACCAAGGTGAGTGTAGGCAACCCAAAGAGGCACTTCCCTTTATAGATGGTCGATTCACAAAACAAGCCCTAAGACTGACTAAATTGTTGCGCACAGGCCACGGGCCATGTATCTTCATCATACCAGCCGAAAGACGTCCACTGCTGGCCTCCCCCAAGTGTAGCCAGTTCTGTGCGGCTCACACCCATCGGCTACCCGCGGCCCTCATCAGCTCATCTGTGCACCTTGTGAGAGGCCTTCCAACGTTGCGTCTTTCGGTTCACGGTCGCCACTCCAGAACTTTTAGGCCTCGACCATCTGTTCTGACAGAAATCAGCCCTGCCCACTGCCACTTCAGTTTGATGATCCTTCGGACTATGTCGATCATGTTTCACGATGAAATTAATATGTTTTTGTTTATTTTTTGAAGAATTGGCACTGTCGCTTTGATAGGTATCGAAAAGAGAAACAATGATTACTTTACTTTGAGTTTTTGTTTTAGAAACATGGTAAAATAAGTGTATTTCTATTTATTGCTTACTATCAGGTGAGATAGCTACTTTTTTATTTGTGATGGGGCTGCTCTTGACTCCAGTCTAGGTCAGAGATGACAGAGACAAAGTCTACGATGGAGCGAGCTTACCCAGAAGGAGCCTGTGCACTCTAACTTTGAAGAGCTTAAGGTTGTAAGGGCGGGTTGTTTCAACTACACTTAACGCACGCGTAAACGTTAAAAATGGTGCTAACTATCGTCAAATCAAAAAATTGGATTGTTTCACAAAATGTCAGCGTTAACGCACGTGAAATATAACGTTTACGTTAACAGATGGTCTGAGCACTGGTTAACGTAACTTTAGTTGCGTCAAATGGAACAATATTGTGAAAATTCTTTTGAATTCCTCAATACCAGTTCTTCTGATGAAACAAATAAGTGGTGGAATGCAAAAAAAGCTATTTAGGTAGGATCCGTGTCAATAACTTAGCTATTGGGATGAGCAGGAATTTATACCAGAATGTTTTGAAACAACGCTTCTAATTTAACGAACGTCAAACATCGTCCGTAATCGTAACTTTTTGACGTACGTATGTTACGTTAACCAACTGTGTGATACAACCCGCCCTAAGTAAGCGATCGGAAAAACAGAGGCAGGCAGAGAGTTCCACTCCTTTGCTGTGTGCCTTATAAAAGACGTAGTCTAACTGTTCCTGTCAATAGTTAAAAATATTTTACTTTACGTATTTCTTTACGTATTTGCGCACTATCTCCGAAGAAACCCTTTATCTATGTATAACCTGTGCTGCTACTGAGTAATTCCTGGAATAGAAACCAAATAACGTTGCCCGACCCGCGGATCAAATCAGGATCCCAGGAGTACAGCGGTAGTATTATTAGAGGAACAGTACAGGCAAGCATCAAGGTATAAGATACGTACAAGGGTATTAACAAAGGTGTTCGTAGTCTAGTCATGTTAAGCCGGCTTAGAAATATTCACACAGTCTGTGTAAAACAAGTCAAAAGGGAAAGAAAATGCAAATAGGTATTTTTGGTCCTGGACTTGTATTAAAGCTTTTCTTATCGTCTTTACTTTTAATTACAAAATACATAGTGTTACAAGACCGCATTAGCAGATGAACGTGGACGCAGAAAATGAATAACTGTACCTTTGTAGGTATGATTACAAAGAACCACAGTATTCTTTTCATGGGAATCATCATCTGCCTAGCCTTTTCCCAACTACATTGAGGGCGGCTTCCAGTCAAATTGCACTCAGCTGAATACCAGTATTTTACGTGGAGCGGCTGCCTACCAGACTTCCACAACCCATTAACTTGGTAACACGGTATTTCTTGGCAAGGCTATAGTCAGATTTACTGGCTTCTGACAATTCGTAACGACTGACAAAGATCTCTAAATGCTTTCCGAGGCACGGTAGAAACTCGATATGTTAAGATGGTCACCTATCCACAGGTCAACCTTGGCAAGCGTTGCTTAAACTTGCAGATCGACCCGAGCAGCTGTTGTTATTTAGCCAAGCGCTCCTCATTCTTGTCATGGGAATAAGGATTAGAAATAGAAATCAAGATCGGTGGATGGTGAACAGCAGTGCGATGCTGTTAACATCTCTTCGTGTTAGCTCAAGTGTTGTGAACGTGAAGTAAGCTGTCAGTTTATACAACCACGGAGGAATGGCAGCTCAATCCTCCTAAGTTTACACCGTGAAATGTTGACAGAATAGGCAGTCTATTGTACACCAAAGTAACAGATGATAGCGACATATAAAAACCGGCCAAATGTGACTCGGACTCGCAAACGCGGTAGTGCATCAAAAACCGAAAAATCACGCTTCTTGAACGAAGCACCTCTTTAAATTTTTGTTCAATCATATTTGTTGTTACAGAGGCAATAGAAATACACACTGAAAATGTTAACCATCTTCATAAGAAACGGCCCGCTGATACTCAGAAGGACGGATCGGAGGCATAGTAGGGTTGTTCTCAAAAAAGTGGCACAGTAACCTGTCGGCCAGTATTTAGTGGATACGAGTATTTTTATTAGAGCTACTGGTCTTTTTCTACACAACATTATACATAAAGAGACTTTTTTTATGAAGGCCGATTGATAATGAGAAGTTTAGAGTCATACATTAAAAGAAAAAGAAAATTGTAATGCCATTTTCTCAGTAACTTGTCGTGTCCAAACACGATGTGTCTGACTTTGAGGTGAAATAAAAAATTAATACCTTTTAATAAGCACTTAAATAAAATAAAACACAATTCGTTATATGATTGTTTTTAACGTGATTTTAATTGTTGCACATAAATACACATAGTTCTTGAGATATTCAATCTCAAATTCTGTCCAGAGATTTTTTCTCCACAATCTGGCGTTGCATACTACTGTCTATTACCCACACACTATAACGTTAGCAACACTCTATCCCCGCGCGAAATGGGCCGATAATATCTGGCTAACTGCTGTCAAAGAAAGACGCGTTCAGTGTGTGCTGTTTTCTTAGAAATTACATCGATACATCGCAATCGGATTTTGTAACAGGTATGTTGTCTATTATCTGACCCATTTTTTTTTGTGTGTGTGTGAATTGCTTTGAAATCTTTTATGCTAAAATGTGTCATTAGGTGTCTGTATATGATTCTATAAGTGAAACTTAAAACAACCTAACCGTTTTGTTGGTATCGAATGTTTACCTACGTTTTCTCAGTAACCTGTGTCTCTTTACCCTGTTGAAAATGCACAGGTTAAAGAGATTGCTAACAGGTTAAAGATATATAACCCAATTTTTTTAATACAAATTCATTTTACTCATGAAATTCAGTTAGAATTACATAGATATCAATGCAAAGTGCTGTTTATCAGCCTTTAAATAAATGAATTTTGTTTTTTTTTTTCAAATTATTATATAATTAATTATTATTACTATTTCGTTTTTTTTTTTAGCTAGGTCAGCTATAGCTTACAGGTTACAGCTATAGGTTACAGTTTAAACCTTTTTTTTTCATATTTTCAAAGGTAAAACGCCAAAAAATAGGAAGAGAGAAGATAATAATATGTTAGCGCTAAAAAGAGAACTTGAAAGAAAAAGATAATGAAAAAAGTAAAAATTACCCTGAACTAAACGCGAAATATAAGGAATAAAATAAAAAAAAAATATCAGAAACGAAAAATGAAGGAAAAGTAGTATTATAAATAATTTAACACCAAGAGATCAAAAAATGTTAAGAAAAAAGTGGCGAGAAGATGTTAAACGGTCCTATCAACGTAAAAAAGAAGAAAATGCAAGAATACAGCGCTTCATTGAATGCAACAGTCCTCCTACCAGTGATATCGAGAACATGAATATAAATAATATTAGTGACCTTAGAGAACAACCATCAACTTCCGCGGAGCTTAATTATCAAAGTAGAAGAATAACCAGATCTCATTAACCTGTACAATACCTCTTTAACCTGTGCGGTCACTTTTTTGGAAGGCTCTATTCCACTAAATTTCCAGTAAATCTGCTTCCCTTTCATTAATTCAGTTTGAGTAAAACACTGCCAATAGATTTCTATAAAAAAAACTCGACATTTGAAACATTTTTTTAAATTGACATATTTATTCAGACCGTGCCACTTTTTTGAGAACGACCCAGTAATAGGTCTCCGTTGGTACTCTTCCCTACATTAAAACTTAAGTTCTCTAACTTCTAAGTAAAAACTACTGTAAAATTCACTGAATATTTGCTAATACAGTCCAAAATGAGTCTAACATGGATACATGAAATTAACTCATAATAGTTTGGGTCCCTCCAGCTATGATACCTGACGGCCATTGTGTAGAAGTTTGTAATACAAACTTTAGGACCACACATCGTAGAAATAGGGATGATATTCACTGTTAATGTTCTTGCGTTAATTTCCCATGACACCGGAAACACAACTGAAGTAATTTGGAATCATCAGCTTCCAGGGTCAAGGTTTTCTCCTTTGTCGTCATTCCATACATATTTTGTTGTATGTAATGTTAGAAAGGTCGAAGGACCACCAAACTGAAGTGGCAGTGGGTAGGGCACATTGCTCGCAGAACAAATGGTGCTGATACACGCGTCATGTTCGTGAACGGGCGCCGTCAGTTGAGACTGGTCATCTCTTACCTGCCACTGGCTTATTTTTTAATCTGTACTTTTTGAATTGTTTTATATACGTTATTGTTCTTTTCATTGTCCTCACATATAGAAGCAATCAAAGATAATGTTTACATCATTTTTGCATTAAGTACATCAATAGGGAATATGCACGCGGTTTTTTTATTTATAAAATGAATTACTTATAAGCTCCAGTAAACACTCTAGAAAATATTTTTAAATATCTTCATCAGCGATGAAGTTATAACGCTTCAAAGATTACTTTTAGAACGAGAAGTCCGACATGGAATTTGACGTCACATTACGTGACGTCTATACATCTGCCATAGAAAACAGCGTTTTCGCGAGAGGGACAGATATATTTGTTTAAAATAATTATATCTTGTTTGTTTATCGAGCAATTTTGAGTCTATTTCCACTGTAAGTAATATTTTTTTGTATATTTTTAGATAAAGTGTTTAGATAATAAATATTTTTTTATGCATATTCCCTATTGATTTAAAAGAGTGTCCGTGGAGTTTCTTGCACGGTCTTCTCCATAGAGATCTAGGCTTTGGAACGTGCAAATAGCTTCATCATCTTTTTTTTTGGACCGACCGACCTTTACAATTCAAAAGTGCCTGTTAATGGTCTACTTGAAATAAATGATTGAGTTTAAGTTTGAGTTTGGTCGATGGGGCCGAAAAGTTCTGGAGAGGCGACCGCGAAGCCTTTCACCTGGTGTACCGATGGTCTAGCGGGGTCGCAGGAAGCCGATGGATGCGAGAAGCACCAGGACCGGTTGTTGTGGCGACATTAGGGGAGGCCTATGTCCAGCAGTGGATGACTTTCAGCTGATATGACTATGAAGATTGTTTAAAAGTTACCACATTGTACATTATTGTTTTTCTTTGATCGCTTTTCGACGTGGGATCCAAGATAATCGAGTTCTTTTCGAGGTTCACTGAGTAAGTACACACACAAATAGATAAAAAACGGAGATAGAAAAATAGGTACAAAGGTGATGTTTTCTGTGTTTGATTATTTAGTGTTTCCGAATAGTATAGCGCGTTTTTAAAAAATGTGTAAAAACCGAGCCCTATTAGCATTTTTTTACAGGAATGATTTGTGACTATGTCGCTAGAAGAGTGTGTATCGTTACTGTGTGTAGCTTTTATCGCAATTTATTTGTGATCTACGCATATCTTTTCTTTTGTATTTCTTCCTCATATCTGAAAGCAAACACGGTAAAACTGGAAAGCCAGCTATACCGTGTTTCACACAATCTGTAACTACGAATTTAAAGTTATGATATGACCATTTATAGCATAGTGAAGCGTCGTACTCATGTGACATCACTTCATACCTCTGACGTTTGCATGGTCTTAGTTAGTCCCACAGAGACTATCAGTGTTTACGCTATGTTACGAAGTTTAAACTTATGCATATTATGCTGTATCGTCAAACAATTTTGCATACTTACATAACTTAGCTCTTGTGATCTTTAGCTAATGCTTGGGGTAGCTACATATTAACGCTTTGAATAATGTGACTAGGTATAACCGAATTATAAAAATCTAGGCAAGAACAGCTGCACGTTAAAACTACAGTCTACACGATTCGATACTAAAGAGTATAATAGTAACTTTGGTGGTATCATATAGAGACAGTCAGAAAAATAGGGATAGTAAAAAAAAAAAAATACCTACATTTATTTCGCCAGAAATGACGCACAAACACAAAATTAAAAAAAAAATGAAGACAAATTACAAACTAAATACAACCTATTCTATTCTTAATTTTATGTGGCAAACAAAGCCGATTGACACTATGTCAGGACCAGGCATATTCGCGGGACTATTTGAAAGAGATACCGTGGCTCCGGAACACAAAGGGCACTGAAGGAACATGGATGGGTTTTAGTCAGTAGAAGTCTGACACTCCCTCTCGCTCCGCCCAGAGCGGGAGAAGTCATTGGATGATTTACCAACCCTAAAAAAAAGGACCAGGCCTATCATCTCTGGTCACACCAGAAAAGCGTGTTTATATACTGCCCGACTTTCGCCAATCCCAGGTAAGAATTATGCCCACGCACAATCGAGTCGTTGGAAGGCTTCCCACAGGTGAACCGATGACCTGGTGAAGGTTGCAGGTAGCCGATGGATGCGAGATGCACAGGACCGGTTATTGTAGCGACATTTGGGGGATGTTCAGCGTGTACGTCATTCGGCTGATACGATTATCATGATGATGACGGACAACCTTTGGCTTCTCACGATAACACAGTTTCCAATATCAATGCCCAAAACATCATATTAAAAAAACCGGCCAAGTGCGAGTCGGACTCGCGCACTGAGGGTTCCGTAAGCAGAAGTTGCGATCTACGATTTATGACGTATTAAAAAAAAACTACTTACTAGATCTCGTTCAAACCAATTTTCGCTGGTAGTTTACATGGTTATGTACATTACATATTTTTTTTTAGTTTTATCATTCTCTTATTTTAGAAGTTAAGGGGGGGAGACACACATTTTACCACTTTGGAAGTGTCTGTCGCGCAAACTTTTCAGTTTAGAAAAAAATGATCTTAGAAACCTCAATATCATTTTTGAAGACCTATCCATAGATACCCCACACGTATGGGTACGATGAAAAAAATATTTTTAGTTTCAGTTTTATGGGGTTTTTTTTTTCTATTTCTGTGTGAAAATCTTTATGCGGTTCACGAAATACATCTATTTACCAAATTTCAACAGCATAGTTATTATAGTTTCGGAGAAAAGTGGCTGTGACATACAGACGGACGGACAGACAGACAGACATACAGACGGACAGACATGACGAATCTATAAGGGTTCCGTTTTTGCCATTTGGCTACGGAACCCTAAAAAACAAACAAATCATGTTTCCTGTAACACCATTATGACAAAAACACGTCTATACTCAATTAGCATACGAATAAACGAAGCGTACCCTTATTCTCAAAGCACGGTAGTACAAAAAAGCTATAGTAACAGTCACACAGGTGGCGCGCGGCGCGTACCGTTAGCAGAGCAATTTGCTAAATGTTGCTGCCCCACTCTCGGAAATCCCGGGCAAGGTTTACGCTGATGCTCACGGACAATCGTCGGCTTGTTTTCTTATTTCAGTGATCATTTTGTACTTTGTGCTTTGTATAGACTGGTAAAGTGATTGGGTGTCGACATTATATTTGCAACTAGCTTCTGGAAGCGGATTTACTTGGGTAAAATCAGTTAATTACTTTATTCAGAACTAAAATTATGTCTAGTTCTAGTCTATATCTAAAATTAACAGGTAACCCATAACCAACATAACAGTAATAGATAACAAAAAAAAACATTTTTTTTAACATTTCAAATGAAGATTCACTGGTAGTAGAGTAGTAGTGACTTGAAACAGTGGTTGGCATGGTAACGTCTTAAGAAATATAGCTCACGGTTTCAAAACCACAGACAAGCAAACGCATTTGATGTTTAAATTAATTTCACTAAATGGACTGAAAAACATTTTGAACGAACGTTAATCTCTAAAACAATAAAAAGAACTTGGTTACACTCACTAATCCGCACGTTGTCTGTTCAACAAATAAAGATCCACTTTCTGTTACAAAGAAATAGTTCTAAGTCCTAAGTCACGGCGAAAGCTTCAAAACGTCAAGACGTATGGGATTGACGCACGCTGTCAAAATTTCAAGTGGAAAATTCCTTGCACACATATTGGCATTTTGACAATTGTCATTCGCTAATAGAACGGTATTTTATGAAGAGCCTCAGGCCTGATAAAGTAGTAAAATACACCTGATTGCTATTCCACCGATTGGCACTAATAGTCTTTTATAATGAGCAGAACAAAGGAGTGAAACTATCTACCTCCATCTGCGTTGCCGAATGAATTCAACCCTAATCACTTCAAAGTTAGAGTGTACAGGCTTCTTCCGGGTAAGCTCATTACATATTGGACTTTGTCTCTGTCACCTTTGACCTAAACTAGAGCCTAGGGCCTAGAGCAAACCCATTTGAAATTAAAAAAAAAGAAAATGATGAGCATTTTTATTAGCTGCATCGTAAATATTTCTATGTATCTATGCTCTATAATTAGTTCAAGACCATGTAAATGAACAATCACCTCAAATTCAGGATTACCTTAAATCAACTGCATTATTGATTCATTGTTTACCCAGCACTGTTTGATGTTCAATTGCTTTCTAACTGCACCGAATCGTAATACAGTTTGCAAACTTTGATGTCCGAATAATGTAATGTTTGGTAGTTTGCATAATATTTTGTGGTCATATGTTTTCTGTTTGTATGTTAAGGAATAGGCAACAATTTTTAATAAATCAGCTGACTGAATTAATTGGTATGTAAGTAGTAGTTGAACTGCATTGTGTGGACTTTTATTTGCTTCCAAATGGCGTTGCATTATAGTTTCGCTAACTACTTAAACTTGAAATTTCGCCTGCGTCATATTTTTCACGAATGTCCCGTTCTTATTGCTCGTAGCGTGTGTTATATAGGTTCTTCCATTTTTGAGCTATCCAACACTAAAACAATTTTTCAATTCAACTACTGAGATAAGGACGTTCAACCAAACAAACCACAAATTAAAAAAAAAGCTGTAGATATTATATTATAAGCAAAAGTTGCGGTTTACGATTTATGAAGTATTAAAAAAAATCTACTTACTAGATCTCGTTTGAAGCAATTTTCAGTGGAAGTTTACATTTTAGTGTTTATCATTTTTTTTCATTCAGTTTTATCATTCTCTTTACAGGGGAGGGACACATTTTACCACTTTAGAAATGTCTCTCACGCAAAATATTCAGTTTAAACCTCAATATCATTTTTGACGACCTATCCATAGATACCCCACACGTATAAGTATGATGAAAAAAAAAATGAGTTTCAGTTCTAAGTATAGGGAACCCCAAAATGAATTGTTTTTTTTTCTATTTTTGTGTGAAAATCTTAATCACAGAACGCATCTACTTACCAAGTTTCAACAGCATAGTTATTATAGTTTCGGAGAAAAGTGGCTGTGACATACGGACGGACAGTTATACAGACGGACAGACATGATGAATCTATAAGGGTTCCTTTTTGCGCCATTTGGCTACGGAACCCTAAAAAGAACCTTACCATACATTTTTAAAAGAAAAATATTTCCCCGCAAGAGTTTAAAAAGAAAAATTCTTTCTCAAATCACCCGTGAGAGCTTTACGGAGACCATTTATAAACATCGCCTGGAGAATGTAAGCCCAACATATGCAGCTATCGGGGGCTTCGACATGTCTATTTGTTCAGGTATTTTGTGGAGCAGATTTCGTATTTACGCTTCTTTTCGTTGTGTAGTTGGCAGTATTGGAAGATTGAGTATTTTTCTAGACGTCTGTATTTAATTTTTTTATCGAAATATATGAGTAGTGTTCACTAGTGACTTCATTTGTGCCATACAATGCGTTGATTTGCTGCGATGACGCAACGCAACGCACGCGCACTAATGAAGCATCGCCCTAACACGGCCAAGCAATAAAAACATCGTTGCCAGAAAACCTTCATTTTTATCATTATAGTCGAAAGACATCAAATTATGCCTATGGTCAACTAGTGTTGACCCCTTTTACAAAGAAGAGGACCGGGGGCGTACTACGTGTTATGTTTGCCATCTTGATGTTGTTGGTAGCAAAGACTGCTCAGAAGTTATTCAACGAAGACCACCAAAACAATATATCAACTCAAGTATTTGGAAAAAATAGCATGCTCTAGGCTAAAGGAGAGTGGGCTAGACATGTATGGATGTCCCCGTTGTGTGGATGTTCCCAGTGATGGCCAAAGATCGTCACTCACTGAACGCCAGATGTCGCCACCGAGGTCGACCGCGGTAAAGATAGTGTGGCAATCTGAAGAAAAATTGCAGGTAAAAATTAACCAGATATCATTCAGGACACAGCGGTATGGAAAAAGGAAGGGTTGGTAGCAGTGGGACTCAAACTAGGCTACCAAAAAAAACCTAACCTATTTGTAAACCTACATAGTACGAAAACAGTGGCACCTTATACTTACCACAAAACTGTGTTCAATACAAAGTGCCTTCTTCCGTCTCCTGAGTAGCGAACCCGGAACCTCTCTTCCGCTACCGTTTCTTTGTGTTTTCACGCAGCATGATAGATAGTAGAGGTACCTATAGGTTTTGAAAGAAACTTTTCTGGAAGTGATTTTTTTGTAAAAAGAATGGAAAACCTTCTACAGATTTCAGATTAAAGTATCTAATAACGTAAAATAGGCTGTAAGTTTGTCATTTATTTATTTATAATATTATGTAGCTAATTACAATTTATTTAAACAAAATAAATATTAGTAGGTATAATAAAGACCTCCGCTTATCTACAACTGCAGAGAAATAATTATGTGGTCCTTTGCAAGTCAAAAATACGAACAATATGGTCCTACGCTCCGCGTTTCGATGCATGCGGGTACTATGTAGCTAAAGATACAAATGAAATGAAAATGTTTTACTGCCAGACTAACATCCAATTAGATATAACATAAACACACAGATAACAATAAATACATACTGGTACAATACATCATGACATACAATAGGAATTGCATGACAAATGCTAGTTAGTAGACACCGCGAATTTTTTTAAATCTGAATCCTGATTTATTAGACTTTCTCTTTTCAGAAAGTTCAAATAAAATACCTACCTTCATAACTGTGTGATTAAAAATACACTATCTACCTACATTTTGATTCTAAAGACACAAGCAAGAAAAAAATATTTTTCACCGCGTACCATGTACTACTGCACAGCCTCTCGCAAATTCTCCCGTTCGCCAAGATTTCCCGCCAGTTTCCCACGAGATACTGTAAGCTGTGGACGCGTTATCTGTGACGTCACTACGCGTTCGAAATACGAAATTCGCGCGCGAAACATTTTTCTTCATAAAAATTCAAGTTTGCTTTTGTCTTCGGCCAGTGTTTGTGCTTGTTTTTAAATAATAATTTAGTACTGAAATATTATCAGTGGATTTGAAAATAATTTAAGTGAGATTTTAAGTTGATTTTCAGTGATTTTTGTTTAGTTGATTAGAAGAGTTTTGGAGAAATGGATAGTTAAATTTTCTTCTGATAAAGGTTGGTGATAATTAATTTTTAAAGTAATGATTTTATAGAGTAACCTATTTTTGGACGTTTTGCTTAGAATGCTACGTCATTCAATGTTGTATACAATTATTTCAGCTGGACAATTTTATTCAATTAGCTATAAGTAACTTAATTAACTAAAATCTGGACAGCAGTCTGAATGCTAAATTATCAAGAAAACATAATTATGCTATTTTTTTCACGAACATTAGGACTAACATTGACGATTATTATACCCATTTTTTTATTTCACAGTAACAAAAAAATACCTCTCATTTTAAATAACCTAGAAATTACAGTAAGTAGATTTTTTTTATTTACAAAAAAAAATAAAAAAAAAGATTATCTCAAGTATATATTATTTTGAAAAAGAAAAATAATGGTTCAAATTGGCAATGAATCACAAAGTCGGATTGTAGGCTCGCGATTTTGATTGATGCCTTAACAGCCTGTTCGTTTATATTAGAGATCCCTCCAAATATCCGAAATATAATCTTTGAAATATAAGTTTGGCTTTCAGCCCCTGTCAAGAAAGTAAAAGATAAATGAAATAGATCCCGGTCTTGAGAAGTCTACTGGGGAACTGTGTTGAAGGTCCTGCCATCAAGTTTTTATTTCAATTTGTTTTTCGTTCCTGTTTTTGTTAATAAAATAAGAAATATCACTTTTAACGTTAATTTTCAAATATAAAAATACTATCTGCTGTAGGAACGTTATTGACAAACACACATTTTAAATTTTAAAGAAGCTTCCATTATTTTGATTTCATGATAGTTTTCTATTTTTCTCCCATTATTATTTTTGCAATATTTCTTTGGTGGTCTATCAGAAAGAAAAGAAAGTTAGAATAATAAATTTTGCACACAGCAAGCGAAACGTATCAAACAAAAATAATAAAATAAAATCGTTGTTTATATTTGTGAGTACGTATTTTCTCTCATTTCGCCAACATACAAAAGTAGACAAAATAAGCTTGTCTCAAAACCAGTTGGTCACAAAAATAATTACATGGGACCGATCAAAACAAACAAAAACATACAATTATTCATGAATTTGCAAAATGTACATTTTAGATGATTTTAGATGACCGCAACATCGCTGCGGTTACAAACAATCTGTAAATTTTATAATAGCAGTGTTGCTAGTCCAAAATAAAATTTTCATGTACGTGTGTGGGTCGTGTATTTGAATTATAATCATTTATGTTTAAAAACTATGAATATCAATATTGATTTAATGAAAAGGACATAATTTAAAAAAAATGCCTTAATAAATAAATAAGTATATGTCTTTAAATTTTATTCTTACCTACCTTATTAACATTAATACAGGAATGAAAATAAGGCAAGTCATAACTTTAATTATTTCATATTCAATTTCAGCTTTTGTCTGTTGTGATTAAGACCTTTGTTCTAAGCGTGATTATTATTATGCCAAACTAATAATTCTCGTATTGTCTGAAAAGATTCTTACCAGACTTCAATTTATTTATACTACATAATATAAATAAAAAGTGGGTTTTAATCATTCAAGCTGAGTTAAATCGTCGTCAATCGTTCAAAGCTCAATTTATCTTCTATATTCATAGTAAAATTTAAATTAAAACTAAAAAAAAATATGTCGATATGAACTGTTTCCTCGTGTGTATCATCGGCTACATTAGAAACTCTTTCTTCTCATTCACACGGCTAAATTTGAAACTACTACATTCACAATGTATCGACAGCATACTATCTATTATTATTATAAACTTAAAGTTTTTGCATTAATCCGGTAACATAACGCAATATTGAAAAAAAACACGACTTAAAAATATAAATGGAATGTTTTTTATTGTGCGGAACCCACGTATAAAATTAATCAGGAATTGTATAATGTACGGTGCATTTAATAATGTTGCTTGCAGTGACAGACGCGCCCGGAATGAGTGATCATTGAGCATAGGGGTTTGTTGTAGCTGGGGTAGATTGTTACACGGCGATTTATGTAGTTGTTGGAAGAATACGTATTTCATAACAAAAGCCAAAGATAATGTTTTCTTGTGTCACTTGAAGACATGAAGGATTAGGGAAAGTTCCTTTTAAGTGCAGAGATCAAATCAAATACCTTTAAAATTGGACCTAGATGGAAATGGATATGGATTTGGATTTGATGAATTGGAATGGTTGACCAAACTTGACAACTCTATGAATAAGAAATAGTCTGTAAGTCTGTTTTTTAACCGACTTCCCAAAAAGGAGGAGGTTCTCAATTCGGTTGTATGTTTTTTGTATGTTTGTTACCTCATAACTCCGTCAATTATGAACTGATTTGAAAAAATCTTATTTTATCTGAAAGGATATACTTGCAGATTGGCCATTTAAATTTTTATCAAAACCGGTTTCGAAGTTTGGATTATAAATCGAAATAGCTGGAATTCGTTTACTTGGATGATGGTTTTTTGTTACCCAAGTAATCGAAATTGCGTATTTTGCTTTTTTTGCGATTTTGCAGTGGTGTTGTTAGGTGTGGGGTACCACTAAAAAGTAAAATATAAAAAACTTTTTACAAGAAAAAACCACCGACTTACAAATAAAAAAACACTACAAAGTAAAAACTAACTTTAATTTCGGAAGTCGGTGACAAAATACGAAGAAACTAACAAAAACACTGACTTCCGAAATTAAAGTTATTTTTTACTTTGTAGTATTTTTTCTTATTTTTGAAGTCGGTCGTATTTTTTTGTAAAAAGTTATTTTTTATTTTTTTGCAAAATTTCGTTTTATAAAGCACATGCTGTTTGTTGTGCCTCCGTGTCCCATCGTTGTGTGTTCTAACTCCCCGGTTCCTCGAACTCCAGCCAGGCTCAATGACCTTTTAGATTTTAATCCAATAAAAAAATTGTTTGTGGGTGAACGATGAAGATTAATATGTCAGAAGTATGAGACGGATTTGTGAAAGTGTTGTTAACACTAAAATTTTACTCTATATTTCAAGTAATTTTATAAATATTGTATAAAAAATAATCAATACTTAGAATAACAATTTATATTGACCACTGGATGCCGCTTGCATAACAGTTACTATGAACAGCACTGGTTTGCATGTAAGCTAAGTTATTAAAGTCTTGATAGAAACATTCGCTCTAAAACTCGTTTACGAACTCACTACACTGTTTTTATATTCAAAATAAACTTATGTACATCTGCAATAAATAAACAAACCAAAACATTGACAGACCGTCTAAACAAAAATGTCCATAAAAACCAAAAATAGTCAATGATATTTCGGTACAAATTCCGCATGTTTTTCATTCAAACTTCAGTCATGTCTGTTTTAATATTCGTTCTCGTCTAACGAAACGGATACCACTGGACAAATTTAGATTTGACTTTTATAGCAGAGCTCATAACTCTACGACGAAATATAACCTTTAAAAACATTATGAGTTATGAAGGTATATGTTATAGAATTGTTTCTGTTTCCATGGAGAAATATGATATGTTTTCGTATTAGGTGTATGAAAAAGTGTGAAACTGGTAGGTAGTGTTAATCTTAATCTTAATTTCTTGAAAGCCGTAGCGGTTACACAGAAAACCTGATGCCTGACGCTGACGAAAACAAAATGTTTGAAAAATTTTGGTTATTAATTCAGTATTTTACCTGGAATTTCTGAATAATTCAATTTCAAAAAAATAAAATTTCCTATACGGATACTATAAAATAAAAAAGTCGGAAACTAGAGCACGGTTCGATGTGGAACACTCTCTTAAAAATATAACTGATTTGTACGTTTTCACGTTACAGTTTTAATAGGACATATAAAGAAATGAATTGAAATTGAAATTAATCTATGAGACTACGGTGTTCTCACATTCAAATTAAAGAAATGCTATATCAAAACTAAAAAACCAATTTAAAACAAATGTCATTACTATAAAAACACATCTGGATGGAATCATGTCTAGTAACAATCCAGATTTGTGTTTCGACGATGGCTGTAAGCTCTCCAAGACGATGATTATTATTATTATATTTTTTATACAAAACGGAGAAACTCTTGGCCCAAACCTCACCTGATGGAAAGTGATGATTAGGGCGAAGATGGAAGCGGGTTTCACCCGGAATCCTCTAACACAGAGGAACTGGCTATCATACCTCTAACTGCCGGGACACAACAATGCCGTTAACATAGTTGTTATGGCGACAGACTTAGACATGGGAATTAAACGTTAGGTACTGCGGAATTGGTGTTGAATAGGTATCGCCACCTCTGCCAAAACTTAAATGCAATCCCAAACTTTATGTTTTATGGTATCAAATCGTCACTGCAAATTTAAACCATTTATTTTCATTCTTATTTTCCACAATTATTCTCAAAACCAAAAAATATGTTTTTCCCCGCAGAATTTCAAATATCCGTACCCAGCCGAAGCAAAATAAATTTGTATCCGTTGCAAAAAATACTTGGTCGGAAAAAAGGGCCAGAAAAAATGGCGTAGCGTAGCGAAACTGGACATGTCCATGTCCAGACTGAATGACAGTGCGCTTTACTTTTTTTGGACATTCCATTATCATTTGTGGCTATGATAAATTATGACAGTGAATTAGCTGAGACAGGTTGGTCTCCTCATGATTGATGCCGTGAGGTGATTGGCTGAAAGTCACTCTGTATTTTTCTTTATGTGTCATTAAGTTGAAATTGGAGGTAGAAAACTTTTTTTTAGGGTTCCGTAGCTAAATGGCAAAAACGGAACCCTTAATATAGATTCGTCATGTCTGTCTGTCTGTCCGTCCGTATATCAAAGCCACTTTTCTCCGAAACTATAAGAACTATGCTGTTGAAACTTTGTAAGTAGATGTATTCTGTGAACCGCATTAAGATTTTTACACAAAAATAGAAAAAAAAAAAACAATAAATTTTTGGGGTCAAAAATTTTTTCATCAAACCCATGCGTGTGGGGTATCTATGGATAGGTCTTCAAAAATGATAAGGATAAAAATGAGGTTTCTGATATAATTTTTTTCTAAACTGAACAGTTGGCGAGAGAGACACTTCCAAAGTGGTAAAATGTGTCCCCCCCCCCGTAACTTCTAAAATAAGAGAGAAATGATAAATATAAAAGATATATATGATGTATATTACCATGTACACTACCAGCGAAAATTTGTTTGAACGAGATCTAGTTAGTAGTTTTTTTTTAATTTAATTAGTCATAAATCCTAAAACGCAACTTTTGCTTATAATATATACCTACAGGTTTGTACGGAACCCTCAGTGCGCGAGTCCAACTCGCACTTGGCCGGTTTTTTTTCTTTACTATTGATTGATAGGCACACGTTTGACCACTATCTTACTTGATGGTAAGCAATGATGTGGTCAAACATAGAGCACGCTTGCCTAGAAGTAACCTATTCACTCAGACTTAAAGACTACCAGGTATCAGGAAACACTGACTCTGACAGAGAATGTCACTTCTTAGCTAAAATCTTTTTGTGCCAGAAAACCGAGATAACAAACAGGAGTACAATAAGATTTTTTTGCATAACTAGAGGAAGGTAGCTAGTGCCAATTATTATTATTAAATAATGGATCTCTTTAAAATTAGTGTGAACTGGTTTCTTCTGGGTAAGCTCACCCAGCCGTTGACTTTGTCTCTGTCACCTCAGACTAAAGTCAAGAGTAAACCCGTCACAAATAAAAACTCCTTTGCTGTGCGCATTTCAAAGGACGTTTGGAAACGCTTAATGCATTTTGTGATTATTGCATAATGAGCGAGGAGGATAGGTCTCAGTCACCGAAGCTCATGCAATACGTAAAATAGCACAATAATGAAGATTTATTTCAGATCAAATTAAAAGACGAATGATGGTCTGCTAAAAAAGTTTTCTCTAGAAATAAGCATCACCTTTGTACCTTTTTTTCTGTTTCCTTCTTTATATATATTTGTGTGTGTGTGTACATAAATTGTTAAATAAGATCCATATATTGTTAGTAAAAATCTTAACCCAATTTTAGTACAAAACTACATTCAAAATTGAAACGACTGACACCATTTTTTTTTTTGGAACAAGCCCGCCACGCTTTACCAACCACTGCACTCCTGAAAGCCAGAATAAACAGTGGCAACCACCAGAAAAACGCCGAGCTAATCCTGAATACATTAATATATTGGACACGCAAGGCATTGTATGCCCTCAGCGTACACCTGACCTACATACTGCACGTGTAAAAAGACTGGCAGTATACCATGAAAACGGGTTATTTGACTTGCGTCGTACAACGTGCAACTGCGGATCAGCATACTACCTCGGGCGCCCATCGACCTGCGTTCCTTTTCTGTGTCCAGGTTCAGTACAGTACAGAATTTAGGGCTCAGATTTATTGTAGGGCAGATTTTTTTACTGGTAATTTCATAACGACTTATTTGGTCCTTTATGACCAAAAAAGTCGTTACGGAGCTGCCAGTCCTTCAAGATGACGATGCATTTCTATTATTCCGTTCATCCTATTATTATATTTTTCGCTCATGATAAATATTCTATAACAGCCTTTCTCGTAACCATTACCCTTGAGAATAAGGTCAATGTTAGTTTGAATAACTTTTTTATGGGAGGAGAGAGTCTGTTAGGGCATGTCTGCTTTTCCGTGATAGTTCTTGAAAGAGGTTTGCTCCTTCAGGAAACGGAGTGAAGATTATTTGAGCGTTATCTTGTGTATGATATGCAGACCGATTGTAACTTTTAGTGAAATTGCAAATCTTGTACTATCCCTTAACCATTTTTTTATTTGAGATGAGTTTCTTGGTTCCGGTTTAGGTCAGAGGTGACGGTAACAAAGTCGACGATGAAATGAACTTACCCAGAAGAAACTTGTTCCCTTTAACTTTGAAAAGATAAGGGTTACAGGTGTTCGGAAAAATAAGACGCGCTGGTACTTATTTCATGTTTAAGGCTTAACAGTTTATATGCTTGATTATTTTCTTGATTTAAAAGCGATTACCTACTATCAGTGATTTCATTATATCCAGTCGGTCGATTCTGTAAATATGCCGAAGTGAACACTTGCGTGAAGTGATCACGAAATACGCTGTCACTCCAACTAGATTACATGGATTGACAGCTCACTTCGTGATCTCTTCACCGAAGCGTTCACTCTGATATGTTAACAGAATCGCACTACTGTACTACATGAGAAATTTGAAGTAATGTTTTCGGAAATGTTTCTTTTGAATTTAGTTTTAGAATATAAAATATTTATTGAAACGCTTGGGTCATGGGGTCCGAGTGCGCGTCTCCTTTTTAAGGAAATATCTCGTCGACTAATCGACACTTTGCGTGACCAGAGGGCTGGCTCGTTCTTTGCTCAAAGAATTAGCATTGCCATTCAACGTGGCAATGCTGCCAGTCTTCTGGGCACGTTTCCGGATGACGACGATGCGGAGGAATTCTTCGACGCCTAAGCGTATCTTGTTTTTGTATATTTATTTGTATATAGTTAGGTTTACTTGTTTTCATGTTTTTAATAAATAAAACAATTCTCTTTTGATTAAAAAAAAAAAATATTTATTTGACACAATAGCACAAAACAAAATAAATAATTATTCTGAGTTTTTCTTTGTCACATAATTTTAATATTCCGGCTACGATGACATTTCCGGTAGGTAGCTAGCTATTTTAAGAGCAGATCGAGGTGTCAAGCATTTAACTGACTGTGACAAAGAATGGACTGTTGAGATCAAAAGATGTTTTCTAAACGCCCAATTGCTTGTCAACTCACGTGTATACAAATCATGTTGTAAATAATATTTTGTTAATCTTTTGATGTTCTCACTGAAGATAGCCGTTATTGCTTTTTTTGTTATTTCTTCTCTCTTCTTTAGAAATCTACTCAATTGTGTTAATGCCATTGAATGAATTAAAATATCTCAATGAAGGGATCTAGACAACAGCAAAAACGTTTGTCAAAAGTCCAAAACGGAATTAATCACGTTACATTTTTGCTTTTCACGTTTCCCAAGTGAACCAAGGTTACCGACACAGCTCGAAGAATCGCCAAACTGAAATGGCAGTGGGCAGGGCACATGACTTGCAGAGCAGATGGTCGATGGGGCTGAAAATATCTGAAGTGAAATATCAAACGCGTACTGGAAGTCGCAACGTTGGAAGACCTGCCACTGTCCACAAGGTGGACTAATGACCTGCTAGTATATTCTGTAAATAACCATTTCGATATCGAGCTTCACCTAAGTGACAAAGCTCACAAAGTGAGCTCTATACACACGACATAAAGGTCTTACGTTTACACGAATTTGACACTCACCTCGGATTCCGCTGTCGAGACACGAAAATGTTGTTGCAGAATAGCACTACTGCACAGCGAATCTGTAAACATGTCGAAGTGAACACTTAGGCGAATTTAACGATAAGTGAGCTGTCAAGCCATACAAACAAGATGGCATGACAGCTCACTTGTCGTTCACTCCACTTAAGAGATCACGGTGAGATGTCTACAGAATCAACCGGCTGGTGAGGGTTGTGGTAAGCCGATGGATACGAGCCGCACAAGACAAGTTGTTGAGGCGACACTTTGGCCTATCTCCAGCAATATACTTTCGGCTGATATGATGAATCCTACTAATAATATTATAAATGCGAAAGTTTGTGAGTATGTATGGATGTTTGTTACTCTTTCACGCCAATACTACTGAACCGATTACGATGAAATTTGGTATGTAGGTAGCTGAAGACCCAGAATAATACATAGGCTACTTTCTATCTCGGAGTTCCCGAAGGATCGGGATTTAAACGTGAATAGAATAGAATAGAATAGAATAGAATACTCTTTATTATGTACACCATATAAGTAACAGAAAAAATATTAAGTAAACATTACATAGGGTGAAACAATGGGCGGCCTTATCGCTAAGAGCGATCTTTTCAAGACAACCTTTGGATGGATAAAGAGAATTAACACGCGGACGAAGTCGCGGGCGGCTTCTTGTGGATAGTATTTATTCCAGGTCCTATAATTGCCTCAATTGTTTTGCTTAGCCTTCAACTAATTATGTTTGGATTCATTTTTTTAAAGGCAACATGATACTCATTGTAAAAACTGGTGTCAGATTTTCTGGCTTCTGTCTACACGTAACGACTTTCCGAAATGACATAGAGACCAACGGCTTAACGTGCTTGCCGGGACACAGGGGAGTCCCGGCATGTAATGGATAGCCACCAATTCTATTTTTTGTCATTTTAATTTGGCATGTGTTTTTTTTGTAAAATTTAAACTATTAAGATTTGAATTAATTTTTTATTAGGTACATCACCTGTCGTAATTTTTAGTTTCGGAGGAGCGAAGTACCCTACACAGGCAAATAATGTCTAAAAGGTCACTTCAACGACTAGATGTAGTACAAACTTTGTGAAATCAAATAAATTATTTTTATTTGTTTGTATTTGTACCTATTCACTCGGCAAGAGTTGCTTAACCTTGAAAATCACCCTTTCTGCAAAAAAGTTGGGGATCCTAGCAAAAGTGAGACGGTACTTCACGCCGGAATAGCTGCTCAAACTCTGTCAAGCGCAAGTTTGATCGTGTATGGAGTACTGCTCTCATCTTTGGGACGGATCTGCCAAATACCAGCTTGATGCCCACGAGTC
The DNA here is from genome assembly GCA_963859965.1 of Ceramica pisi. Lineage (NCBI taxonomy): Eukaryota > Metazoa > Arthropoda > Insecta > Lepidoptera > Noctuidae > Ceramica > Ceramica pisi. The sequence goes on from OY982530.1 coordinate 7,699,252, forward strand.
AATTGAGAAACGAGCCAAGATGATCATCGATAATGATAGGCTCGTCGAGTGGAAGCTCCAAAGTCTTGAGCATCGACGCCGAGTTGCTAGCCTGTCGGTTTTCTACCGGTAGCACTTTGGGGAATGTGCGATAATAAATAAATAAATATGGGAATGTGCGATGGAATGGCATAATTTAATTCCGCCAAGCCCGTTCTACCATCGAACTACAAGACGAACGGCGATGCACCACCGGTACATGGTGACATCCCACCCACATGCACATAACATTTTGGGAACACATTCATAGTGCGTACAGCAAAGCAGTGGAATTCCCTGCCGGAGTCTATGTTTCCTGATAGCTACAACCAGGGAGTCTTTAAGTCAAGAGTGAATAGGTTACTTCTAGGCAAGCGTGCTCCATCTTAGAACGCATCATCGCTTACCATCAGGTGAGATAGTGTTGAAACGCATGCCTGTCAAAAGTTAAAAAAAAATATATATTTAGTCGCGAGCTGTGCCTATGGTACCCAATGTGACTATAACCATAACAATAATAGGAGACACTTGATTCTCAAAGGAAATTCAACGTTATGAACCATTATCATGACTTCAGGGTTAATGGACAAACTTGAGAAGACATTTTATTCTGGAATGGATATAAAAAATTAGGGTAACGGTTTGCGCGAGTATTATCATAAGTATATTATTTTATGTTATTACCCATCCCCAACTGTCTGTAGATATGTTTGTCTGTATGCTACATCTTCAAGACTTAGCACAGAGTTATACTGAGTCATGGAATTCCCTATTCCAGGACATGGTGTACTCGTGTACCAAGGTTAGTGTTTTTTTTTTCTCTGGCCTTCATTGTTTTCATTCATTTATTTCTTTAAGGCCAGTGCCTGCCAGGGTTGCAGAATTTGTTCGAAAGAGTCACCGCTGCCCTGGAATGCAAAGCACATTGGAGGAACACGGATGGTTTCAATCGGAGTCTGACACTTTTTTCCTGTCCTAAAATATACTTTCTACTTTCCTTTGGGATATTTTTCAACTTTCACGCGGTCGAAGCCTAAGTAATTTTTAAAACTTTTATAATATTATTGTAATAGAACTAATATTAAGCTTTACTTCTGGACACCGCTCGCATTGATCAAAGATTCCTCTTTCTAGAGCCCTCACCGCCAGTAGCTTGTACATTGACCCCGATACCGGTGGGCTACTATTTTTCACAGTTTTATTTTTATGTATTTTTTAAAAGTACATAAAAAATAAAACTGTAAAAATAAGTACATCAAATACCTTAAAAATTAATAAACGCATTAATATCATATGAATAAGAGATTTCAGTCGGGAAAAATAATAAGAAAATCTATTATTTAAAATAAAAAACTAGTGTTTAATTCGTTCCAATCGATATAACCATGAAAACGGCCCCATTCATTCACTTTAAATAAATAACTCACAAGAAGGACTGAGTATTTTGCGTGATAAAAACGTGATAACCTTATTAACGAGCACTTCTTACGCGGCTACCCAACATTTTCACACTGTTTTAAACTTAATTTTTTAGCTTCGTCGCGTCGTCCCAATGGATTGCCCAAGCCAGATAACACTAGTTCAATATAGCAAGACTTTCTCCACTTATTTTAGTTCAAAACAGGACCAATGGTCCACCAGGATCCGATGTAAATCGTACCTTAAACTTTCCTTCAGCAAACTTTATTCAACATTTTGGACAAAACTGGTGAGTTCGCACGAATTGTATGACCCTATAGAGACTTGTGTAATTTTAGTTATTATTCGCCCTACTAAACGGTATGCAAGCGAAGTGACTACAGTAGTAGCAGTGCAGTGGTAGTAGTGTAGTAGTAGTGTAGTGTTACTTAAAACGGACTTTTGTGTGAAGGTTTGTTAATCTGCTGTGTTTATTTGTTGCATTCACAAGAGACGTTGTGGTAATGAAAACTAAGCTACCAAAATTCCAGTAGCCTTAATAGATTTGGCAACAGTCTTCTTATAATTATATTACAGTAAAGAAAGACTTTTACTTATTACAGTTCCATATTCGCAGGGTAAAAAAAAGTAAATGGGGTATTTTCTTTTTGTTTAGGTAAGTAGACACTTGAAAGGCTGAATTTGAAACTTTATACATAACTATTTAGGCATCGTTTCGGACTAATTTTAGTAACATATGCGGCGTAGCTTTTTTTTAAGCGTGGAAAATTATCAAATTACTCCTTCCGCTCAAGGCGTAGCGAAAGGTAGTGTCAGACTCTTACTGACTAAAACCCATCCGTGTTCCTCCTAACGCCCTTTGCGTTCTAAGGCCGCGGTGACTTTTTCGAACAAATTCCGCAAAAGTGGCGTATCTACATTTTTAAAAGGAAAAAAATAAATAAGTACGTAAATAAAGATTTTTATAACGTAATTATTTTTACGTAAGATTTTTATAACGTAAACTCTTTGCAATGTCAACGGATTTGACCCTTTTCTAAAAGTAGCGGCCTTACCACCTTGGACTTATAAGTGATTGATGACCGGAGATTCAGGTTGTCTTTTAAAAAAAGGTTCACAAACCTTTGTCGACCTTGTGTCACCTAGAAAATAGCTATATGAACGTTAATTCAGGTAAGTAATCGAAACTAACATTAAAAAGACATAGGATTGCTTGTTTGCTAGAAAAAATCCACTATACTCTGATGCGTTGTGGGGATCAAGAATCCGTTGTGAAGATGAAACAGCGCACATATAAAAATTTAAGACTTTAATTTTTGACAGTTTAATTGAAATAAACGTTCTGACTGTTACATGGTGATTTGAAGATAACAAGATGCATTGTAGGAATCGAGGGTTACACTGCTCGAAGACCTGTTGAGAAGAGAGATGGTGTTCCAAGTTGTATCGGATGTGAAAGGGTTAAGAACTTCCAACAAAGAAATTAGATCAATGCTACATGTATTTGTTTCGTGTTTTATTGGGACATACCTACATGGTTGTTCTTACTGTCGTTATCTTCTATGCTGTAAATTCTGTATCGCTCCGGTTCTCTCACATCATAAGGACATTAGTGGGCTAGCGAGAGAGAGTCAAGAGGGGCACAGCTTAGAAAATATAGCAAAAAGGTATAACGGTCCCTGTGGGTAGTTCCACATGAACATAGCCGAGGTAACCAGGGGCCTACTCTCTAAGCCCGAAGTATGAAGTTTCGGGCTTAGTTGCGTGCGCATTCTACTTCGTATCACCTCATCATCTGCGTAGCCCTTTCCCAACTATATTAGGGTCGGCTTCCAGTCAAACCGGATTCAGCTGAATACCAGTATTTTACGTGGAGCGGCTGCCTACCAGACCTCCACAACCCATTAACTGAGCAACACATACTCCTTGGCAAGACTGGTTTCAGATTTTCTGGCTTCTGACTATCCGTAACGACTGCCAAAGATCTCCAAATAACAGCTGGGACCAACAGCTTAACGTGCTTTCCGAGGCACGGAGGAAACTCGGTATGTTAAGGTGCGTCCCCGAGCAAAACGCAGCGCTAGCCGTATTTTGTGCAGTTTTTTGGAGCTATCTACTCGTTATTTAAAAGAAGTATCAACTTGTAAAAATTACATTAAATTTCTACATAATCTTGGCTTCAAAATGGTAGATTTTTATTTTTTATTACTAAGTATAATGTTTAATTAATGTCCTCACAACGAAACTACACAAGTGAAAAAAAAATATTGAAAACATGCGTCTTCTCGAAAACTAACGATTATTTTGATTTTGTACTTACACTAATGGATAGGCAATTTAATTATGAGCATTATGGTAGAAATATTTTTTTCAAACGACCAAAATTAGATTTTATAACGAGTTTATTCAACATTCTGAGCGTTTTCGGTATTGTATCTCTTGCGCTGTTATTGAGGGAAAAAATTCTCAAGGTTATTTGGTCAGGGTACGACCTTAAGATGGTCACCCATCCACAGACCAACCTCGGCAAGCGTGGCTTAATCTTGAAGTTCGACCTGTGTGGCTGTTATTATAAAGCCACGATCTCCTCCCTACGAGATTATGCCTACTTCGTTTCACATATCTACAAAGAATTAATGACAAAACGATTTGACAGTTACAGTGAAATCGTGTTGTCTTTCATTCTAAGTTCGGGTTCGGTTCTAATCACAAGTCCGTATAAGCCCGCAACTAAGCCCGAAAGTACGACTTCGGGCTTAGATTGTAGCCCCCCAGGTAAAACCTTACTTTCTTCAAATTGGAAGCTGAGCAGCGTTCTGTTGACTTCTATTAATAACAAAATGTGATCATCAAACATTACCAACCACTGAACATTGGTCAAGATAAGCTTGCCTGTTGAAGCAGCAGGGACGAAGTGCAATATTAGCCATCAGAACTTTACACTTCAGCGCGTCTCTCCACTTCGATGGGCAGAGACAGCCAAAGCTTATGTTCATTGAATGCAGATTTATTATTACGAGTAATGTTAAAAAGTCTATCCATACTTTTTAACGAGTAAGGAGTGTACGTAGGTATGTTAAAAATAGCTTACCATTAAAGAAGTAACAATCACATAAAAAAAAACAGCTATGAGCCCCAATGCGATAGATTTGTAAAAACAAAAGATTAACGTCTGTACTTCATGAATTAAAGCAGAACTGTGTCACAGACGGCGGTAAGCAGTTTCACTTGCCAAATATTAATGATCTAGCACTTCGCCCGCGACTTCGTTCGCGTGGGTTTAGTAGGCACCCCAAAAACTTCATCTTCTATAACAAGAGGAAGGCCTTTTGTTATGGTAACGTGTAAATTACTGTTTAATAGGCTCCAAGAAAGAAGCGCAGTTCGCTCTAACCACACATTTTTCTTACTACCTACTTACGGGCATTTTATACCCGTCGTAACTATTAAACGAAAGGACAGATTTGAATAGTTTAAAGTGTACATGTACATTATCAACCATAATATCAAACCATTTAAATAGAGAGCCTATTCATTTCAAACAAACAAATCTTTCCTCTTTATAATATTAGTGTAGATGATAAATTAAATGAATCTTTATTTCAGGCAAAACATACATGCATGTGTTAGTATTGACTTGTTAATGACTATGTTAGTATACTGCGTGTAATCTGACGTCGACGCACAAACGATTTCCATGGGTCCAGGGCATGATTCTGGACACCCCACACTTTCATTTAAATCTTTACTCAACCAAATCTTTTATGTAGATAAATATATATTTTTATTAATTGAAGAATTATCAAACAAGAAGATATTAACACTTGTTCTGTCACTACCATCGGATATTGATTCTGAAAATCCTTCCATTAGGAACAGCTATTTTTGTGACATACTGTATAATAATAATTGTGATAGTAACAACAGTTTGTCTATTTATTACCTCTTTTCATCTTAACGACCAATAAAGGAGAAGGGGACTTCTGGGCCCAGCAGTTAACTAGTTGAAATGTATATTAAAAAACCGTTATATTTTTCTAAACATAATCACATAATATGGTACCATGTTTCTATCTAGGGTGCTTGAAAACTTAAATTAAATTCTGAAACTAAATATCAGAATATGTATGAAGGTCGAGTGACATGTTTTTTTTTCGTGGAATCGATTCATAGCGAATCGAATTCTTTTAATTTTTCTTCCGGTCTAACACTTCTGCCTGACATCAGTCAATCACTGACTGACAGATGTCACTCGTTCGTTTTCTTTCGTTCTGAGCAAAGAGTACTTATGTTCCATATTTTGTTGTTAGGTTTGGTTGTAATATAGCCTCACTTTTACTATAGGTAGGTACTTAATATAACTTGATTCCTGGATAGCCAAATTTCACCAAATTTTCAGTGAGACCTTGTTATTATATCCTCTTACAAATAAGGCTAGTTTTATTCAGTTAACACTTGGGCCCAGGAATGTATGGAGTCATTCCCTTCTCCTTTGGATAAAACTTTATATACCGAGAGTCCCCTTGGAAAATCGAATTTCACGCGGCGAAGGTTCTGGCAGATGCTAGTTCTTAATAATTATGATGTCATTGATGCTATGGTGCCTTATTGGTCTAGTAATAACAAACACCAACAATACAAGACCGTGACGTGAAATTCTTCGAGTAGTACCTACATACGACACAAACTGAGTCATTTCCTGTCCCTTAAATTAAGCGTTAGGACAACCCAAAAAACAAATAAGTACCCCACAACAAGATCCTCTTAACCTTACCGATGGCACTTAGCAACAAAAACCACGGTACCCTTTGATGCGGTCGCGGGACCCTAAAATATGTCACCCTCTATTTTTACACTCTTGCTGAAAGAAAGTGGAAGATGTTTCATTCAACCCTAGTACCTTTACGACCGGAATGGCAGGGAAGTACTCGGTTTTAACGATTATTTCATACGATACGAACGATTTTTAAAGATTTTTTATTTCATTTGATAATTTAAATGGGACCAATCTGCAAGTATATCCTTTCAGATAAAAATAAGACACGCTATGTTATGGCAGGATATGCTGAAACAAAATTACTGTAACACCTTATGTACCATATTCTAGGAAATAAATATTTTGATTTGATTTGATTTGAAGAATTTTTCAAATCGGATCATAATTGTCGGAGTTATGAGGCAACAAACATAAAAAAACATACAACTGAATTGATAACCTCCTCCTTTTTGGGAAGTCGGTTAAAAAAGGGGGGAGGTTCTCAATTCAGTTGGTATTATTTATGTATATACACTGATTAATCCGAGATTTTTGATCCGATCCTTTTTTTATTCGATGCCGCATACTTGTCATTTGGTCCCGTAAAAATTGAATTCCGTTTGGCTCAGTAATTTATATTTTATGAGCATTTTTGTTATTTATTTCAATTTCTGCGTAGACAAAGACGTCGTCCAAGTATCACCACTTAAAAGTAAAAATATTACCGACTTCCAAACAAAACACTACAAAGTATGAAACCAGAAGTCGGTTAAGTATACTTTTTTGTAAAAAAAATTGATAACTTCAACCCTGTTAAGTATTTCTAAAACTAATGCCGTCTTAGTTTAAGGTATACCATGGTAAATAGATATTCATATTTTTAACAGTTGTTTTTTTTTACTACCTACTTGCCGGAATTCCTTGCTCTAGTCTTAGGTTCCTGATGCTTCAACCTAAGAGTCTTTAAGTCAAGAGTAAATAGGTAGGTTTATTTTAGGCCAGCTTGCCATCTTTGACCACGACATCGTAAACTATTTGTTTCTGTATTACTCAAAGGTTGACTGGTGGAAAATGCCTAAGGCATAAAGCCCACCTTTGCTCATTTTGTGTATTAAAGAAATATCAGGGACTACTAACACTGTCATAAACTCTTTGAGCAAAATCAAACCGAGAAAAAGGTTTTAAGGGTGCTCCACCTTAGACCGCATTATCGCTTAACATCAGGTGAGATAGCGGTCAAACGTATACTTACCTATCAATAAAAATGAATACAACCGACATCCAAAAAAAAAACTACAAAGTAAAAAATAACTTTAATTTCGGAAGTCGGTGTTTTTGTTACTTTCTTCGTATTTTGACACCGACTTCCGAAATTAAAGTTATTTTTTACTTTGTAGTTTTTTTTTTGGAAGTCGGTTGTATTTTTTTGTAAATTTTTTTTTTTTTCTTTTTTTTTGACATAAAACCATCATCCAAGTAGACGAATTCCAGCTATTTCGATTTAAAATCCAAAGTTCGTAACCGATTTTGATAAAATTCTGCAAGTATATCCTTTCAGATAACAAAAGATTTTTTCAAATCGGTTCATAATTGTCGGAGTTATGAGGTAACCAACATAAAAAAAAGACAACATACAACCGAATTGAGAACCTCCTCCTTTTTGGGAAGTCGGTTAAAATAAAATAAAAAAAGGGTTCTAAGACTCAGTAGGCTTCGCATTCGACCGTGAAACCTTATCCTCTAACTCCGGCCCTGCGCTACTATATTTAGTTTGATGGCAACGCTTTTCAGATAACTTACAATGTAAAGAGGTCATAGCAAGTTGCGTCAGTTGCCTAATCCTCGATTTTCTTCTCCATTCACTTCGACACGAACTATATCTATGAGAATTTATGATACCGTGGTGAAATATAAGTAACTGGCTTATGTCAGCGGCTTGGTAAAGTCGTATAATTATCCATGAGTCTGGTGGTCGCTAGGAATAATTTGGCGGGACTGTCTCTCAAAGTAGTGGGTTATTGGGATAGCCATCACCATAACAGCCGAAAGACATGCTCTGCTGGACATAGGCTTCCCCCAAGTGTCGCCTCAACAACTGGTCCTGTGCGTCTCGGACCACCTTGTGGAAGTCCTTCTAAAGCTGCAATCTTTCGGTACCCGATCGCCACACCATAACTTTTCGGCATCATCAACCATCTGTTCTGCGAGCAGTTGGGATTGCTACATTTGTTATAATTCAGCATGTTTCTAGTATCTCATTACTAACTAACATTCTCTTATCAGTTTTACTGGTTTTCTTTTTTTTTATACATAACGGGGAAACTCTTGGCCCAAATCTCACCTGATGGGAAGATGGAGAGTGATGATTAGGCCGAAGATGGAAGCGAACTTACACAGAGGAACTGGCTATCATACCTCTAACTGCCGGAACACAACAATGCTGTTAACATTGTTGTTATGGCGACAGACTTAGACATGATGGGTGGTAGCTTGCCAGGCGGACTTAGAACAAGTCCTACCACAAACCAAACCGAGCAAAAAAATTGCCTCCGCTGGGAATCGAACCCGGGACCTCTGGGTCTGAATCAGGTGGTATAACCACTAGACCACGGAGGCGGTTAGTGTCACCTGTTTAGCACCACCCGGGGACCACGTGTAGGGATTCGCTGAAGGGTATTCTCCTACGGACGCGGGTGACTCGGCCCCCAAAAATTTCTTTGAGCTTTCTTATTTCTGCGTTTGGAAAGGTACAAACTACGAGAAAGTATTTAGAGGAGTTTTTTTTGAAAAGCGATATCATTTTGAATAATACTTCTATTTTAGGTTTGTCAGGTATTCTGAACTCAATTTCATTTATTCACTGGGAAACTCACAAATTATGACCTGTTTACTTACAAAACACATGCACAATATTGCAATAGACTTTGGCAGTTCAACAATATACAAATTGCTCCGTGTGTTTAGAAAATATGTCTTCTCCCTGAATAGATTTACACAACGTATATTGTTGAATTGTTTAAACAAAATATACCTATTAGGATTGCGAGGGTGTTAAACTAGGAGGAGAATCGGTATCGAGTTGTGACTCAGAACCGCGGTTCTAAAACGGTCAATTTAGCAGAATCATATTAGAATCATTATCCACACAACAATCTGTCAAAGGACATTGCTCTGCGCCCATACGTTGTTCGCCCTGGAACCAGGAGCATCGGGTAATTATGTGTTGTATTGTCATTCATTAGTAAACTCTTATAAGATCTTATTTTTATAGCGGACTAGCTGCAGAATAGATATATTTTAAAAAAAGTATCAGATTTTTAGGTTATAAGAACCGAACCATAATTAACGAATTAAAGTTTTTCATAGCTCTGAGTGAAACTGAAAACAATATTATAATTCATTTAGCTATTTTATGTACCTACCTAGATAATTAGGTACCTATGCAGTTTTATTTCTAAATGTTAATTTCTTTGTGTGTATAAGTGCAACGTTTAAATGCATAGAATTTAATTAACGTATCTGTATTCTTAGCATTGGTTTTGGAATGAGATTAAACGTGTGTTTATTTATGTACGGCGCCCGTTTGAACGGTGTGAGAATAAAACGCGACATCTATCTAGTGCATTTGCAAACAAGTTCTTCTGGACGGAGCTGTTCAAATGCGTGACTATGAAACCAGCCTCACCGATTAGGTAGTAAGTTATTTTTTTAAACCAACAGTCTAACATTAACTTTTTGTGTTAGAATAAGAAATAAAACAGAGATTTTAATTTCATGCAAACTCAAACTTAAACGACATGACGTTTCGCAAAGATGGCGGCGATTAATGTTATTAGTTGCGTAAAGTACTTTATATTGGTCATATTGCTATGAAGCTAGTCCGTTTTACAAAAGTATTTGCAACTAATATATTAAAATAGACAATTAATTATCGTGTATGTCCTATACTTTTATTGTACAGGGCGAATCTGGACATTGTCTTTTCATTTTCATACATGATTCTAATATGATTCTGCTAAAGTGGCCTCTTTAGACCACCTGGTTTCTACAAAAAAGCAGTAACTATTGAATTTTTTGTGGTCTCTATTTTAACCGACTTAGGATTTTTTGCTAATGATATTCAGCTGAATCCGGTTTGAATGGAAGCCGACCCCAACATAGTTGGGAAAAGGCTAGGCAGGTCGCGGCGCTCGTCCACCTGTATAAAGAGCTACGCTTGTATTCTAATCGGGAACGAGGTGATGCAGTCAGAATTATCGACTTAGTGACATGTGGACAAGGTAAGGCCCCCTTCTCAATTAAAAAGTGCGGACCCTCCGACTTGACTGCCATTTTGTGGCTTGCAATTAAAAAAAATATCGGAGTGTTAACTACTCACGATATTTTTTTTAAATTGCAAGCTTATTTATAAATCAAAAATATAAATTCACTTCCAACACCATTCCCAGTCCCTACCAACCTTGCAGGATACCGAAACATTTCTCAATAATGCAAAACATTAAAACTTCACCCTCAATAAAACCGAAACAAGAAAATTACCCAAATATTCGCCAAGAATTTGGGCCAATAGCCTCTTGGGGGAGTTTCGTTAATAATCTGAACGGCTACAGATAAATACAACTTAAATAACGTCGAAGGTTATTTGGTGTTTGTCGAGTAAGATTGGATAGGGAGCTTGAGTGTTGAAGCTTCTTTAAGGCCGTACCCTGAGCAAATAACCTTGAGCATTTTTTCCCTCAATAACAGCGCAAGAGATACACTAGCAAATACGCTCAGAATGTTGAATAAAATCGTTATAAAATCAAATTTTGGTCGTTTGAAAAAAATACTTCTACCAAAATGTTCATAATTAAATTGCCTATCCATTAGTGTAAGACGTGTAAGTACAAAATCAAAATAATCGTTAGTTTTCGAGAAGATGCATTTTTTCAGTATTTTTTTCTCATTTCTGTGGTTTCGTTGTGAGGAGATTACTTAAACATTATACTTAGTAATAAAAAATAAAATCTACCATTTTGAAGCCAAGATTATGTAGAAATTTAATGTATTTTTTATTAGTTGGTATTTCTTTTGGATAAAGAGTAGATAGCTCCAAAAAACTGCACAAAAAACGGCTAGCGCTGCGTTTTGCTCGGGGACGCGCCTTAAAGAATTATTTCCACCAAACGAAAGGATACGAACGGATCCGGCGGTAGCCCATCGCGTCCGGTAGGATGACGCATACGATCGGCTCCGTATCATCGCTTGCAAACCTATCCGATTTTTATCCTAATCAAATAGTTTATAACAGGCGAACGGAGCCAATCGCGTGTCGCAGCATTCTATCGGCTACAGGCTGTTGTGTGCGGCTTGGTAATATAGACTTTAAGATAGGTACTGTGTATACGATTTAATATAATTTAAGATTATAAAATATATTCCGATCCGATGCGATACTTGCCGTTTGGTGGAAATCCACCTTAAACTGTTAATAATTTCCGTGTATTTGAAGTCCTCTGTTTTTTATCCGTCAAAGGGAACAGAAGGGTCACGACACAAATTTCTTCCGTGGTATATCGCATTTCTCCCAACGCATATCGTTTTTTTTGGTTCCGTACCCAAAATGTCACCAACGGAACTTGCTTCTGACAATCCATAATGACTGCAAAATATCTACTTAACGGGACCAACGACTTAACGTGCTTTCCAAAGCACGGACGAGTAGATGGTCACCCATCGACAGATCTACCTCGGCAAGCGTTGCTTAACCTTGAAGATCGGCCCGTACGGCTGTTGTTATTTAGCCACGAGCTCCTCTAGTAATACAGCAACCTTTATGAAGGCAAACAAATGCCATAGCATATCAGCCACGTGCAGGATTTCCGCAGCGCTGAACAGAGGAACAACAGTTGAGGAAAAGTTACTTTTCCTCTTCCTGTGTATAGGCGTTATTAGGAAACTGGGTGGGCGTGTAATGTAACAATATTCTGCAGCATACTTTGCATAGCAGTACTGTTTTTTACGGAGAAAAATTGAGAAAAGTTTTAAAAGTTCAAGGTCAAGACAACAAAAAATTTATGTCAATGTGAACTTGTCTTTTTTTTTTACTCATAAACGGTTGAAGACTCGCGCGCGATCAGAATGGGATGCGACCTTTTGGAACTGAGTCGCGCGCAGTCCGCCGGCCAGCCGTAGCGTCGGCAAAAGTTGCCAGCGGGTTTAAAAAGACCACTTAGCAGAATCAACCAGCAATTCATACTACCCGAAACTATTATGGGATTTGTCCATTCTCGGCATCGCATGGACACGATGCTCGAAAGATACAAATAAATAAAAAGTGATGTTTTGTTTTTAAACGCATATTTATTCAATACTTTTGTATCAACGCAATTGCGCCTACGATGTGTAATTGTTTTATTCTTCGATATAATTGTTAACATTACTCGTCCTTCAGAGTTGCCAGTTTCTAACAATTAATCGTACTACCTATATTTTGTAAATAATTATTTACAAATCGATTGGAATTGATATTTTTGAAGTTGAACTTATTCCTCCTTCTTAAAATAAAATTGTTTTTATTGTTTTATTATAGTTGTTATTTGTAATCACTTACATTCATTCAAACATGTTTTATCCATATAATTAGAAAAGAAAAGTATCGAAGATGGTCAATGAATTTCGATTTTTAATGTACATAATAAATTATACACGTATATCTAAACATTATTATTAAAAGGATTGCAACCATGAAACTTTTCTGTATATTAACACAACCCTATGATAGATCGTAGAAATAACTAATTTATAATTAATTCAGAGTTTTTTCGCTAACGCTACTTGTCTTGAGAACTGTCATTTTCTATTTACTTTGATAAGGTTCCATCCCTTTTTGATCGCGCACGGATTATACGTACTTTAATGTAGTTTAAAAAAACAAACGTTTTTTTTTTTAAGTATTTTTTGTAAAAAGTTTTGTAGTGGTACCTCACACCTAACAACGCCACTGCAAAATCGCAGAAAAGCAAAATGCGGAATTTCGATTACATAAATTGGATGTCATAAAACTATCATCCAAGTAGACGAATTCCAGCTATTATGATTTAAAATCCAAAGTTCGTAACGGATTTTGTTAAAATTTAAATGGGACCAATCTGCAAGTATATCTTTTCAGATAAAACAAGATTTTTTCAAATCGATTCATAATTGTTGGAGTTATGAGGTAACAAACATAAAAAAAAACATATAACTGAATTGAGAACCTCCTCCTTTTTGGGAAGTCGGTTAAAAATGGATGCTATATTGCATAATTTTTAACATTGCTGTTGTTTCTATGGACGTATAACACCTAGTTTTTAACCGACTTCAAAAAAGTAGGAGGATGTACACCGATTGCTCCGAGGTTTCTGATCCGATTTCAGTGATTCCTTTTTAGTTAATTTCGATTCGACTTGCCATTTGGTCCCGTAAAAATTTTGGTATTAAACAACGAAGATACAAAACCAAAAACACCGACTTCCGAAATTAAGGTTATTTTATGCATTGCAGTGTTATTTTTGGAAGTCGGTGTTGTAATAATAAAATTCTACTTTACCGGTTATCTATGTATATTATCAAGTTTAGTGACAACACTAACTTAAAAGTACTTCTCTAGTACGTCTATGGTATTGTCACATACTCTGTGGAATCTAAAACTACGCTGTGTTTAAATTTACTTTTGCCGTTTTTAATTAATCTCAACAGGTTTTGGGCCCAGGCCACCTAATTTCAGTATAAATACAACGAAAATACAAGTAATAATTAAAATACAAAGTAAATTCAGTGAAAAACAGTAGTTCCGTAAAAACATAACCTAAGTCAACACGAGGTGTTTCGAGACGTGACACAATTTATTTCATCAGCAAAATGTCTTCTGCAAATAATATGGCACTGATTGAAAAGCTGACCGGAAGGGATAACTATCCAACGTGGAGATTTGCCGTCCAAACATATCTTGAACATGAGGATTTATGGCATTGTGTCACAGAAGTTGGCGTCGATGTCAAACAAGATTTGAAAGCAAAGTCCAAAATTGTTTTATTGGTACATCCCATCAACTATGTACACATCCAAGAAGCCAAAACTGCCAAAGAAGTGTGGACAAACCTATCTAAAGCTTTCGATGACAAAGGGCTGACACGTAGAGTTGGCTTACTAAGAGATCTGATTACCACAACGCTAGAAACATGTCAAGGCATCGAAGACTATGTTAGCAAAATAATGTCGACCGCACATAAACTACGAAACATTGGGTTTAATGTGAATGATGAATGGTTGGGAACCTTGCTGCTGGCTGGTTTACCCGAGGTCTATCAGCCGATGATTATGGCTCTTGAAAGCTCCGGTGTGGCAATAACAGCGGATTCTGTTAAAACTAAACTGCTTCAAGATGTGAGAAGCACTGAAACAAATGCTTTATATGTTAATAAAAACAAGGGAAATCGGTCGCAGTCTGCCAAACAAGCTTCAGAGAAAACCAGTACCGGCAAAGGTCCTAGATGTTTTGTGTGCAATAAATATGGGCACGTTAGTAAAAATTGTCGAAATAAGAAGTCGAAGGAAAAGTCCGAACAAAGTACCAACTATGTTGCTGTATTTTCTGCAACTACATGCAAAGGTTGGTACATAGACTCTGGAGCGTCAATGCATATGACCATGCACAGTGACTGGCTATATGATAAAATCCCACCTCCGATTAGTACTATAAAGGTGGCGAATGATGAGAAACTTTTGGTAGAAGCTTGTGGAAAGATAAATTTAAATGTTGCTGATAGCAATGGGAAGATAAATACAATCCAAGTGCAGAATGTTCTTTATGTTCCTGGTCTGGCCACTAACCTTCTCTCGGTTACTCAGATGATCAAAAATGGATGTCATATACAGTTTAATGAGAAAGGTTGCAAGATATTCAACAGAAATAAAGAACAAGTGGCTACTGCAAAGATGATAAATAATATGTACCGGCTTAATACTCATAGTACTCCAGCATACATATCTGCATCAAAAGACAATGACTGTTATCTGTGGCATCAAAGAATGGCTCATTTAAATTTTGAAGATTTGAGTAAACTAACAGAATCGGCAGGAATTAAGTTAGAAAATAAAGAAAAGGTCTTATGTATTTCATGTCAAGAAGGGAAGCAATCAAGAAAACCTTTTCCTTCTCAAGGATCTCGAGCACAAGCGAAGCTAGAGGTCATTCACTCTGATATTTGTGGGCCTATGGAGGTACCATCTCTTGGAGGAGCTCGCTACTATGTCACCTTCATTGATGATTTTACCAGGAAGGTATTTGTATACATATTAAATAAGAAATCTGATGTGTTTGAAAAATTTAAAGAATTTAAAGCATTGGTGGAGAACCAACTGGATTTAAAAATAAAGACTCTCCGTACAGATAATGGCAATGAATACTTGAGCAATGAATTTCGCAATTTTCTCAAGAAGTCTGGAATTTCACATCAAACTACTACTCCCTACACTCCACAACAAAACGGCCTAGCAGAGCGTATGAATAGAACTCTTTTAGAACGAGCAAGATGCATGCTACTGAATGCTCAATTACAAAAACAGTATTGGGCAGAAGCAATTTCGACTGCTGCCTATATCACAAATAGATGTCCAACACGAGTGATAGAATTTTCATCACCTGAAGAGAAGTGGAGTGGTAGAAGGCCGGACATCACTAATTTGAAAGTCTTTGGTTGTGAAGCCATGGTGCATGTGCCAAAAGAAAAATCGAAAAAGTGGGACTCGAAGGCAAACAAGATGATTTTTATTGGTTATAATGAACAGACAAAGGGATATAGGCTTTTAGATCCAAAGACAAAGAAAGTGTTAATTAGCAGAGATGTCATCTTCATTGAAAGTTCAGTTAAAAGGAACTATGCATTACTGCCATTATCAGAGTCGGTCTCAGAACCCAAGACCAATGATGATAGTTCTACCAATAATGAGACTAAATTAGAAAATACATCTGAAGATAGTGAATTGCATTCTGAAACCAGTGATGAATCTTTTAAGTCAGATGAAGGATCAATTTATGAACCAGACCAAACAATTGATCCAACAGAACTTACACGAAATGTAACAACAAGATCTAAACAAAGATCGTGTAGAATGGATGCTAAAACATATTCATGTGTAAATGAAGTTTCAGAACAGGATGATGTTCCAGAAAGTTACACAGCAGCAATATCCTCACACAATGTGAATGCTAAACATTGGAAACAGTCAATTCAAGATGAGTTAAAAGCACATGAAGAAAATAAAACTTGGAACCTTATTGAAAAACCGGAAGGAGTGCGATTAATTGATTGTAAATGGGTATTTCGAATAAAAGACGATCCATCTGGTCCAATCTTTAAATCAAGACTGTGTGCTAAAGGATGTGGACAAAAACAAGGCATTGATTACACTGAAGTTTACTCTCCTACAGTGAGATATGATTCAATCAGAGTTGTACTGTCAGAAGCTGTCCAAAATGAGTTAAAAATCATCCAATTTGATGTAAAAACTGCATTCTTATATGGAGATGTAAAGGAAGTTATTTACATGAAGCCACCAGAAGGTTTGGAGGTCCAATCAAATTTGGTATGTAAACTTAATCGTTCACTCTATGGTTTGAAGCAAGCACCAAGGTGCTGGAACCAGAAATTTGATCAGTCACTAAAGAAATTTGGGTTTACTAATAGCCATAGCGATAAATGTGTCTATATTGGAAATGTAAACAAAAATAAAATTTACTTGTTGTTGTATGTTGACGATGGGCTTCTAATATCTAATTCAGAAGACTCACTAAACAAAGTGATGAGTGACTTAAAGGATAATTTTGAAATTAAACAGTGTGATCCAAAGAACTTTGTAGGATTACAAATAGAAAGATTTGAAAAGTGTATGTTTATTCACCAATCAAAATATATTGAACGGCTATTATGTAGATTTAATATGCAAAATGCAAACTGTAACAATGTTCCAGTTGATCCTCACACTATTCTGGAGAAAGCAACTGAAGCCCCAGACAAATCTATTCCCTACAGAGAGGCTGTGGGCTCACTCATGCACCTGGCTGTGGTAAGCCGTCCAGATATCATGTATGGAGTCAGTCTGGTGAGTAGATATTTGAACTGTTATGATCAGACCCATTGGAATGTTGTCAAGAAAATATTAAGATATCTGAAAGGAACAAAGGACTATGGTTTATGTTACACACCTTCAAAGTCTAACCTAGAAGGTTATAGTGATGCAGACTATGCCAAAGACACAAGCACACGCAGGTCTTTAACTGGCTATGTATTTATGAAAAATGGAGCTGCAGTAACATGGGCAACACAACGCCAACAAAGTGTAGCCTTGTCTACAACAGAAGCAGAGTTCATGGCTGCTTGTTCTGCAACTAAAGAAGCTATATGGTTAAAGTGATTGTTAATGGACATAAACGAATTTAATCAGAACTCTATCTGTCTAAATATTGATAATCAAAGTGCAATTTGTTTAATTAAGAATGTAGATTATCACAAGCGATGTAAGCATATAGATATAAGGTATAATTTTATCAAAGAAAAGTATTCAGAGAAACAAATAGATCTCAAATATGTGAATACAAAAGAGCAATATGCAGACATATTTACTAAAGCTTTACCTAAAGAAAAATTTCAATATCTTAGAAATAAAATTGGTGTAAAGCAAGCATCTCTCAAGTAATTTTTTTTTGTTATTTGCTATTCTTAGCTAAAGGTTGTCTGTTAGTCTATATTTTTCTCATATAAGATGTATGTAAAGTTAAAATTTGGTGAGAGTGTTGTAATAATAAAATTCTACTTTACCGGTTATCTATGTATATTATCAAGTTTAGTGACAACACTAACTTAAAAGTACTTCTCTAGTACGTCTATGGTATTGTCACATACTCTGTGGAATCTAAAACTACGCTGTGTTTAAATTTACTTTTGCCGTTTTTAATTAATCTCAACAGTCGGTTTCATTTAAAAAAAAAATACACAATCATGTTCTAGAGGTAGATTACACAAGTATACTTATAGTTCTACTTGAACGCCATTAAAATTGTGGATTGCAATCCACATTTTTAATGTGGGTTAGTTAGTTACGCTTTCGTGACTATTGTCGAACCGATTTTGTTGAATTTTGTTACAGGGATAGACGGGATCCGTGGCCAAAATTTTGCTGGTTCATAAAATCAAGAAATAATTTGCAAATATACAAATAAATATTTATGAAAATATTTTATGACCTCCTCTGTGTCACTCAGAAAACTTGTCACAACTGAGGTCGTGACACATTCGCACTAACAATATTTTAAACTTAGTTCTAACATCTTACAGAAGTAGCTTGCTTAAACAGGCTACAGAAAGCCCGCAAATCTCCCAAGGGTCACACTAGACCGTCTGGCAGCCCGCAACCAAAATAATTACATGAAATAAAGATAGCTGTAGAACCATAAATTAGGACTAGCGATAAAATATTATAGACAGGCGATAATAAATGTTAAGCTTGTCTTAGACTAAAAATGAGCTGCTACGTTTAATTTCATCTAAATTGTAGATTATAGCCTCTTCGGTCCGATTTCGAAAATTCTCACAATCGTAGAAAGATGCACTATTTCTAGGTTAAAACACAAAAAAAAAATATCCCTTAATAATGCACCCTCTTATGAAATTACCCAAAGGAATGGAGCTGAGGTAAACGCGGGGAACATACTTGCCCCTAGGTTTGCAAGATGCTCGGTAGAAGCAAAGGTTATGCTCTTTATATAAGCATATTATTGCCAGTCATTCTACTTGAATGGACTATGGTTGAACCATAACCCCAATGGATATAACAACATCTTCAGGATGTTGTGCGTCTACCTCGAGACTAAAGTGTATCCATAATTTTCGCAGTGGCGCGGACAGATGGATATAATGCGATTATAAGCAAGACGGTCGCCTCTAATTTCCACCGCGTAAGAGGTGTAGTGTGAGTAGCAACGCTATACTGAAAATGATTGCTGATCGCCTTGAATGTCCAATGCAGTACAGATGGATGAGGACAACAATGGACATTTGAATATTGTTGTAGGTGTAACTTATATAAAATAAAACTAACTATAATTATAATAAATGACTAAATAATAATTCTGATTCTTTTTAAATGTGTTATGAATGTTTATTTGTTTTGTTATCTAGTTTAATTTTGGTTAGTAATTAATTATTTATTGACTTGTATTTATTTAATTGTATTTTAATGTTGTGTTATGTGTAGGTATGTATTATTAAAAATCATCTGAATAAATACTTAAAACTTAGCAATTTTAATTGATTGTCAAGTGCAAATATTTGTTGCGGAAACATATTCACCTTATTTCCTTAAGACCTGTAAACTGTTTCTTCATGATATTTGTTTAGTAAAATAATACAGTTATGTGAAAACATCTTTATCTGCTTTATGTGGTGACTTTCTGTGATAAAGATAATGTTTACGTTAAATTGTAACAATATTTAATCAGATTCCATTAATTACTCATTAGTGATTCTTTTACCTTTTCCGAATTTTTTAAAACTTTGTTAAAAAATAAACTTAATTTTTAGGGTTCCGTGCCCCGAAAGGAAAAAACGAAACCCTTATAAGATCACTTTGTTGTCCGTCCGTCTGTCTGTCTGTCTATCTTCAAGACTCTTTTACCCAGGAACGCGTAAAGATATAAAGCTGGAATTTATATCAAATACTCAAGTCTACTGTCCCTTGGAGTTGTGATAAAACCAAACTTCTAAGACAACGCAATCAAAAGATACAGTCGTTTATGCCGCAAATATCCGCAAATTTTCGACACTCGCAAGGGAACTCAGAATCTTGAAATTAGGTACGAAGTAACGTCTTATAAGGAAAAATTGCATCATCCGTAAATTTTTAGTTAGGTACATCATAATATAATATAATAAAAATATTTTTAATAGGTAAATTTAAACTTACTATCCTTTTCCTCATGAATGCGTAAAGGTATTATATTGAAATTTATATCAAATACTCAGGTCTATAATACCTTTAAGCTGTAACAAAATCAAACTACTATGTCAACGCAATCAAATGAAACAGCAATTTAAGCCGCATATTTTCAAACTCGCAACTACTCGCAAGGGAAGCAAAACCTAAAGGGTACTTCCAATCGGTCTAGATTCTTAAAAT
Organism: Ceramica pisi; assembly: GCA_963859965.1. NCBI lineage: Eukaryota > Metazoa > Arthropoda > Insecta > Lepidoptera > Noctuidae > Ceramica > Ceramica pisi. The sequence goes on from OY982530.1 coordinate 7,719,641, forward strand.
TTGGCATGAAGCAATGTTTTATAGCACATATAAAGGAAATATTCCGAAAACCTTAAATTTTTGTTACTCGATTGTCGTGATGGGTGAACTTTTACTTATATGCCTACAGGTTTGTACGGAACGCGATACCCTCGGTGCGCGAGTCCGACTCGCACTTCGCCGGTTTTTTTAATTATCTTTCAAATCGATAATATGTCATTGTTAGTTTTATTGTTTTCAAGAAATCTGTCATCCCCTCTTACACTTCCATGAAAAAATAGAGTTCCAGTCTCAAAACTCAATAATGATAAATGTTATTGGATACAGGAAAGTTTGTGTTATTTCGTTTACTAAGTGGGATGCAACCGTGACATTTAGGAATTCAAGCTATAAGCTTAACTGTGTGCTGAAAATAAAACTGTAGAGGCAGGCGGTTGATGATTTTGAATGAAAGTTGGTTGAAAAGATTTTTTGTTGGGGTTAAAAAATGTGATTACTAAAGGATTGTGGCTCTAGTTTTCTAAATTTCGGCGGTTTGTAAATAGTGCAAGTAAGAAATTATGTTTGTGTTAATTGGTTGAGTTTATGGGACATTTTTCCAATCTTCATAGAGTCGAAACTGACTCAATAAAGATGGACAATATACATAAATGGACCTGTATTAGTGGGACCAAAATATTCATTTAATTATACTATAAGTATATCATACTATAAGTATACCTTCACAATGACTTATGCACTTCTAAGGCAGAGGCAGGACTAATGCATGCAGACAAGTTATGCGTCGCGCTGTCGTGTTATTGTCTCGCACCTACCTTCGGAGCCCTTAAAACTTCTAATAATATTATTATAATTATCGAATAGTTGTGTTGTTTTACTACCCAACGGTTGGTTTTAGAATCCAGTTCGTTCCACACACGTGTTTAATTTTAAAATGTATCTTTACAACTGCATTATCTGTGCAAAAAATGTCAGAGGAAAAAGTCATACTGTTGTTTTTTACTTTTTATAATATGTTAACCTAAAATAAATCCCATTTCCACCCTATTCTCAGCATCTAAAGAACCAGATAGATCAATTATCTCCGACTGCGAAGTGCTAACTACTTTCCTACAATTTATAGACTAGTACATTTCTAGACAAAGTGCGAAGGGATGTCCTCATCATTTTTAGTGTCTAATCTTGAGAAATACAGCTCGTAATGAGAACGTTTGTCTGTTTGGAGAAAGAAATTAATTAATTTCTTGGGTGTTATTTTCTGAGAGGTTGTCAGATTTAACGTTTCAAATGTCTTGCAGTCTCATGTATCTGTTACAGAAAAATGGCAATCACAGTAGATAATATTGTAAATATCGCGTGAAATTGTAAACTATTTTTTCTAAATTGTACACGGATGGGAAACTATTGAATTTGGATGGGATATATTATAAATACAAAATGATTTTCTAATTTTGTATCGAGAAATTATAATCTAATCAAGATTTACTACAATCTTACAGAGTCTGCTATTTTCCGGTGACAATCTATCGTGAAATTAAATTAGTATACCCAATTGAACCATATAATTAATTGGTGAAAATTATTAATACTTAAATAAATAATAATAGTACTGCTCCAACCGAGAATTGTCCTTGGGAATACTTTCACAGTGCATACAGGGATAATCGCCGGTTGGTGCTCCATTACATTTGAAATGTCCAACGGGGCCTCTGCGAGTTGGTTTCCGCCCATTGTACGCCTACCAAAGGACCGGGTCTCCAGGGACCCGAGACAGAGAAAAAAATAATAATAATAAGAATTCGGGGAGATGGCACAGACAGTTGCGCCGACGGTGAAATGTGGCCGACTAATAGTGGTACACAATGCTAAAATAGTATATGTTATCTGTGCGCACCAAACACAATAAATACTTTTAGGTGACGAGACGTTAGTGGCTCAGCTTTACAGCCTAGCTCATCGCCGTAGTGTTGCCTGTCTGTCGGTCTTCTACAGATTGTACTTTGGTAAGTGTGCGGAGGAACTCCACGACCTGATCCCACCATCGTCCTTTTACTATCAGAATACCAGACGTACTGCAGGGTACCACCCTTACTTGGTCGATATCCACACATATAACTCTGCTGCCTTCAAAGCAAGAGTGAACAGGCATCTTCTGGGCAAGCACGCTCCATCTTTGACCTCATCCATTGCTTTCCATCAGGCGTGATTGTGGTCAGGAGCAAGGCCATTAAATAATAATAAAATAAAAAAAACTATAATTATTGCAATGCGCACACCCACAATGACTGCCAAGCATTTTGAAATGGCAAAATGTTTGGTTTGCTATGGTATCTTTGTCTCAAAATACCAACCATATTTAACAGCCATAATCATAATAATATCTCTAATTGTAAGCGCGGAAGTTTGAACGCTAACGATGAAACTTGATATGTCATTAATTGTTAGAGTTTAAACAGTCAAGGAGTTGAACGAGTTGCTGATAACGAGATCACAGGAATTAGCTTAAACTTCACAATTTAATTAACGACAGGTAGAATATGCGCGCGTCCACTGGTTAGAAGTGCACAGGAGCGGTCAATATGGCGACACTTTCATTCTTCCCGTGGACACCTTTCAGCTAAAATGATGAGGCGATAATATAGCCAAAATTTGTTGCTGCTGTGTACTGATTTGACTTTGTCTTTAAACTCAAACTCTCAAACTCAAACTCAAGCATTTATTTCAATTAAACCATTAATGTTATGAATTGTCAAGGTCGGTCGGTCCAAAAAGGTGAAGCTATTTGCACGTTCCAAAGCATAGATCTCTATGGAGAAGAACGTGCAAGAAACTCCACGGACACTCTTTTAAAAATAATAAATTGTTACAAAATCTTGTTTTAAATCGTGTTGAAATGGATCGAGTTGTGACATGACTGTGACGAAAAGTGGGTTCTTTAGGCTAACCGTAAGCGAAAAATGCAATGGCTGACCCCAGGTCAAACGCCGCAACAGTGTCCTAATTATTTTGCTTTAATCCGTTCAGAAACCGTTTTAACTCTACAGGAACTGCAATTAGAAACCATTCGTCAACCTCCGTTTTCGCCAGACCTTGCTCCAATGGACTACCATTGTTTTCGTGATTAGACAATTTTCTACGTGATAAAGTTTTCTTCTCAGGAAGCAGTACAAAAGCTTTCACACAGTTTGTCGAATCTAGATCACCATAGTTCTATCGCAAAGGCATAAATGACCTTCCTATTAGATGGGAGCAATGTATAGATAATAATGGTAATTATTTTGATTAAATAAATATGATAAATTAATAAAAAAATAAAAAAAACAATTTTGCAGTACAAATCGGACAGGATTCTGGACAGCTACCTCTCGGTGATGCAGATGCTAGCTAGCCTTTCGCCGCCATGGTAAACTCAGCTTAGCTTAAGTTGTGTTTGTTAGGTGCTGGTCGTTTGAAGACTATTAGTGTAGTCGAATTTAAGACGAAGACTAAAAACTGTAGTCGAAGACTAAAAACACAACACTAAAACACATTAATTACACTACTAAACACACATCCAGATTATTAGATAAGCTTCTCTTAAGTTTTGCATATTCAGTTTTACGTTCCCTTAAACTAGAACCCTATATAAATTCTTTTTTCAATTGTTTTTTGAAAGTTGCCTCGTTTTTTAATATAAAATCTAAAAAAAAAAAAAATACAATTTAATGCTTAATAGTATTAATGATTTACTTGAAACTGTTGACCAATTTTCTGTATCGGAAACCTACTCATGCACTCCGGAACAAACATTTACACACCTGAAACACGAAAATACATTCTTCAAAATTCTTACACAAAACATTCGATCTATAAATAGAAATTTCCTGAACTTAGAGACACTATTACACCGTCTTAATGTGGACTGCCAACTCGTGGTTTTAACTGAATGTTGGCTACCGTGCAACACTAACTCTTTAATCCCAACTATGCAAAATTATAAAACTTATTCCACGTCAAAACATATAAACCAGAGCGATGGTGTGGTGGTTTACATTAAATCAAGCCTCATAACCACTTGCGAAGAACCCAATTTTAACGGATCTGCTTCGGGACTTATTGTCAATATAAATTCCGAAATAGCAATACTTTGTATATATCGTTCTCCTTCCAATGATAACATTCATACATTCTTGGCAGCACTTAATTGTATTTTACTAACGCTCACAAAGTTTAAGTCAGTTATCATTACCGGCGACATTAACTTGGACATAAAGACGTCTTCAGAAGATAGCCGTGCTCAAGAATATCTTAATGCATTAGCATTCCATGGATTATTACCTGCACACACCCTTCCTACCAGAGGAAAGAACTGCTTGGATCACCTCATGCTTCGCTGTAAGTCTAAAACCATAACGTTTATTTATGTTTCTACGGTGACTGACCATTGTTCTTCCTTATTATGTATTTGTAATAACAAACCTACACAATGCCCCCAGAACACCATTTCTAAGGTGGATTACGTAAACCTTGACACGGCTATGAAAAGTCTAGATCTTTCTTCAATTTTCTGTATAACTCACCCTAATTCAGCAGCCGAAAACCTTGTTAAAATATTAAACACAATTATACATCGGCACACAACAATAACAAAAATCCCTTCAAGTAAAAAAATACTTAAACCCTGGATCACTCCGGGCTTACTGCGGTGCATACGTAATCGTGATTCTATGCATAGGAAGCTTAAACTCACACCTGAAAATGTAACCTTATCCATTACCTACAAGCGATACAGAAATTTTTGTACATTACTCCTAAAGAAAGTTAAAAGGAAATATGACTCACTAGAACTAAACAAGGCGACAAACAATACTAAAAAACTATGGGATACTATAAAAAACATAACTAATATGACTAAAACTAAAAATACTTCCAGTGATCTAATTTCAAACCCACTCTCACCTACTCAGTCGTGCACTAATGTTAATAAATATTTCGTCAGCGTTGGAAAGAACCTGGCAGACAAAATTCCTGGCAACGGTTCACAATCAGTTATGGCACCCTCCATTACCAGTGACAAGTCATTTGTGCTCGAACAAACAGACCCGGTAGAAATCGTATCTACTATAAACTCACTGAAAGCCACTGCTGCTATAGGATGGGACGGAATATCTTCTTCTTTTTTAAGAAGATACGCGCAAACCCTTGCCCCTGTGCTCAGTTATTTGTTTAACCTTTGCTTCCAGTCAGCTATCTTCCCTAATTCTTTTAAAATCGCAATAATTCATCCTATTTTTAAGGGCGGGGATGGGGCTGAACCTAGTAACTACAGACCCGTAGCTGTTTTAAGTGCACTGTCTAAGGTACTTGAACGTTTACTGAATAAGAGACTTGTAAGCTATCTTGAGCATTTTAAATTATTATCTCCACAGCAGTTCGGCTTTCGTTCAAATAAATCTACTTGTGACGCAGTTAATGACTTAGTTAATCATATAGTTGGTAGTCTAAATAACAAAAAAAAGGTGCTAACAATTTTCCTCGACCTTAAAAAAGCCTTTGATACGGTTCCCATCCCCATCCTTCTAAATAAGTTGGAAAATCATGGTGTCAGAGGGCTTCCACTTGAACTTTTCAAAAATTATCTCACTGACCGTAAACAGTTCGTTGTTATAGGAAACCACAAGAGTGAGGAACTTCCTATCGAGTATGGCGTCCCCCAGGGCAGCGTCCTGGGCCCATCACTTTTTCTAGTATTTATAAACGACCTATGCAACCTCGATATCGCGAATTCAAAAATCACATGTTTTGCAGATGACACTGCAATAACTTTCACTGCGGACTCGTGGTCAGACTTGGAGGCTATGACACAACATGGTTTTAATTGTGCCCTAAACTGGCTCGATTCACACTCCTTAACTCTCAATACGAGTAAAACATGTTTTATTCACTTCTCTGTGAGCGCTGCGTCTCAACCGACAACTGCATTCATCATTAAAGCGCACTCTCGTTCTACGCAAGACCATACAATTTGTCAGTGTCCTACTCTTACATCAGTTGATCAGATAAAATATCTCGGAATTGTGTTAGATAAAAATCTGAACTTCAAATCACACATTAACGCTCTTTCAGGACGTGTCCGGAAATTGATTTATATTTTTAAAAACCTACGACACGTAGCTAACCCTTCAATCATACGTAATGTATATTTCGCGCTATGCCAGTCAATCCTCACCTATTGTATCACCTGCTGGGGAGGCGCTGCTAAAACTATTTTGAAGCCCCTTGAGACTGCTCACAGAGCCTTATTGAAGGTTTCGACCTTTCGCCCGATTCTTTTTCCAACCAATGAGTTATACAAGGTGTGCAATGTACTAAATGTACGGCAACAGTTTATTCTTCACACTGTGTTACTTCAACATCGTTCAACTCCATATGTAGAAATGAATAAACGCCGCAAAGACCTAATCTGTACCATACCACCTGCTCACACCGCTTTTATAAAAAAATTCAACATTTACCTTGGTCCATCTTTATATAACAAAATTAACTCACATTTACCAGTCTATGGCTCGTCTCCTTTTAATTGTAAAAAATCTGTCCGTTCTTTCATATCAAACCTAAGCTATGACGAAACAGAAATTTATCTAACGAATGACAACCTTCAGTAATTACTCCCACTGATGCACACATACGTAAGACTACACTCACTCAGTACAAACACACCATCACGCACACGCACACACACACACACACACACACACACACACACACACACACACACACACACACACAGACACGAAACACTCCCACATATTATTGCATGCTTCAGTTTGTTTTTAATTTTTAATTAATTTCTCATTGTAGATTTTCCGTGCTTATGCGTTTGATAATTATAATTTTGCCAATCTGCACATGTAACACGTACCAAACCCAATTAGTGCCGAGGGATTGAAACTGTGTCTCCTAAACACAGGCTATTTTGTAGCCTATCTAGGAGGACAGAGCTTCACCCACCTTATTGTAGAGATTCTGTGTTACCAGTTAATATTTCTGTAAAAGTTGTAAATCTACAATCTGATAAAATGAATAAATATTATGAATTATGAATTATGAATTATGAATTTTGCTTCATCTCTAATTAAGCTGCGAGAAGTAAGAGAACTTTATGTCTCACTTACCCTGAATTTTTTAGATTGAACATATGTTTTTTAATGATCTGTCGACATTTCATGCTCAGTTCAATCATTCATTGTCCCAGTCAATCAATTAATCCCTCGTATGCATAATTGCTTACCATCAAGTGAGACACTGATACGTTCACACTGAGGTTCCGTATCCGAAGGGTATTTAAAGGAACCCTATTATTAAGTCAGTCAGTCCGTCTCTCTGTCAGCGGGCTGCATCTCAAGAACCGTAAAAAGTAGACAGTTAAAATTTTCACAGGTTGTATATTTCTATTGCCGCTATAACAACAAAAAAGGTGTATGGTACGGAACTCTTCATAGTCAAGAAAAACCGGTCAGGTGCGAGTCAGACTCGCTCTTGACCGGTTTTTCTTGACTATTTTGTTCCACTACTGGGTCAATGCATCTGTCCCTTTTCCACAAAACTCTGGTTTTAAGCCTTTCAATAATGGTAAAAAGAAACAAACCGCAATCCTTCGCTTTTTTACTGATCCAAAAACTAGGGCTAAGCAACAAAGCCAACTCCCAAAAAAGTATATCTCGTCTAAATATCGTCTAAGTATGTATATGTAAATAAAAACCGAGCAAAGACCACACGTCGCTTTTTTATTCCCTAATGAATATGAAAATGAGCATTATGATATGAACCGCGTTTTGACGACATTCAAGATCAAGGCCTCACAAAGTAACTACATTACTCAAATAAAAATAAACAAGAATTCGTAGTAAAATGACGGAATTGCGATATTTTTGTGTACTTACAACATGAACATAAAATTTAACGATAACACACATAAAAATGTAGCAAGTGAAACAAATATTTATGTGAAAGACTAATAAAGGAAATTTTGTTTGTTGCTTGTTGCTGGGAAGATCTGCTGAGTCAGATCTTTTCTAAGATATACCTACTATTCATATGTTTTTTAGGGTTCCGTAGCCAAATGGATAAAAACGGAACCCTTATAGATTCGTCATGTCTGTCTGTCTGTCTGCCTGTCTGACTTTTTTTTATTTTATCAAACCCATACGTGTGGGGTATCTATGGGGATAGGTCTTCAAAAATTATATTGAGGTTTCTAATATCATTTTTTTCTGAACTGAATAGTGTGCAAGAGAGATACTTCCAAAGTGGTAAAATGTGTCCCCCCCTGTAACTTTTAAAATAAGAGAATGATAAAACTAAAAAATATATATGATGTATATTACTATGTAAACTTCCACCGAAAATTGGTTTGAACGAGATCTAGTAAGTAGTTTTTTTTTAATACGTCAGAAATCTTAAACCGCAACTGCTTATATTTACCCACATGTTTGTACGGAACCCTCGGTGCGCGAGTCCGACTCGCACTTGGCCGCTGGTTTTTACCTTTATTTATCAAATAAACAAAAAAGTATAGGATTAATCGTATTAAATAGAAACCAAAAATCACTAAGGTTTAAACTTGTGCTATTATGAGTCTATCAATAATATGTACATAATAAAAATCGACTGTGCCTGCTTGTGCTAAAAATCATCTGTCTAGCCTTTTCCCAACTATATTGAGGTCGGCTCGAAGTCAAACCGGATTCAGCTGAATACCAGTATTGAATATATGAACACCTGGAGCAGCTGCCTACAGACTTCTACAATGGAGAGATGGTCACGCATCCACAGACCGACCTCAGCAAGCGCTGCTTAACCTTGAAGATTGATCCGTGCGGCTGTTATAGTTTAGCTTTGTGCTCAGAATAAAAACATTTTTTTGCCATGAAAATAAATAAGTAAATGAATATTTCTAAATAAGATAGAACTTTTAATTCATTGGCAATTTTATGATGGGTGTGGTGGGATTATTTTACTCATGAAAAGAATTATAACTTAGGGTAAAAAACAAACTTCAATTTACACATAAGTGATCATGCGGTGCTACAAATACATTTTTGATATAAAACGAGTTGATCCTATAGGCATAACTGTTTTTTTTTTCATAGATTAATTATGTTTTGAAAACAAATGCTCATCAAGAAAGAAAATTAATTCTGTATAGGTCCACCCGGCGAACTTCGTTCCGCCTAACAGTCGATTCTTAAATTTTTTAGTTTTTTTTTCTAAAATAAATGTAGCCTTAGTTACTCCTTATTACGTCAGCTATATGCCAATAAAAGTCCCGTCAAAATCGGTCCAGCCATTTCAGAGATTAGCCGGAACAAACAGACAGACAGACAGACAAAAATTGTAAAAAATGTTATTTTGGTGAATGTAGGTACCGTATATATATTCATATACATGTAGTAAAAACAGTTATTTCAATATTACAAACAGTCACTCCAATTTTATTTATATGTATGTAGTATGTTTGTATAGATGTATAGATATGTATAAAGCAACAACCTAACGGACGTAGTTAGGTTTTAGACGAGGGATTAATTACACAAGAGAGAACCCTTACCAAAGTCTTCACGTGTGCCCTTCATCACGTTTTGTGGAGGTTTTCCTCGTTCTTTCAACGCCCACGTGATACGGCGTCACGTGACCATAATTACATGAGAAAATTGGATTGATTGAAAAGGCTGCTGCCTATTGGTCCCTTTGAAACAATGCTAGACTTAGAGCTCTGAACAGTATTGTATTCTATTAGCAATAATGAAAATTATAAAGTCCATGGTGTTTAGGATTGACGCACAAAGTACTATCGAAATGGGACGTTACCAAACCCCTACTGGTTGAGTTGACGGTAAAAGATCGACCTTCACCGACGTGTTAGTCAAAAAAACATATTTTTTTTTAATTCTACTGATTTGTAAACACTCCTATGATAGCTTGCCTTTTAAAAATTGTTCATGACATACTACGGAAACACGTTTTTCTCATGTCATATATTAAATGGACGCAATACAATGTAACCATGTTTACCTCCCCGTAATCAGGACTCCACTAAACCCACTAACGAACTATCGCACAGGTAATAAGCATGAATATCGAAGCAGATTTGATCAACTGCGCGATGATTGGGTTGCCAATCAACGACAGAAGTGAGCAGGTCACTTAAAATTGATTGTTTTAAGCCGACCACATCGATGGGTCCTTTTTTATTGATGGAAAATCATTTACATCGGTCCTGAACCTACATCTCGCTTAAGGTGAATTCACGCGGGTCCACCATATAAGATGCCTAGACTTTTAACGTTTAGTCTTTCTTCTGCATTAGCAGAGCTTTTTATCATTTTTTGGGGTGACTTCGAGTCTAACCGGTTGAATGGTGAATACCACAACTGCTTTGTCAAAAGTCCACGAGTCACAACGGAAAACAACGGCTCAATGCGCAAGGAGACGAATAAAAATATGACATCAATAGACGCACAAAACGTCATCAAGCACTGAAGCACAGCCATTAATATTAATGTAAATTGGAGATTTTTAGAGCGCAGATGTCGCTTAAACTTGAAAATGAATTTTAAAATAAATGGATTCCGAGCAATTCCAGAAGATAAGGCGAGGTAAGTCTGCAGAGCGCGTTATGTCATTTCTTGCTCATCTCTGCTCGCAAGGTCGCGATTTTCCTCGAGAAAACTGCACCGGAATGTGCGCGGATCTTAACGTGTTTCTCATTTCTCGTTTAGCTCTCAGTATAACCTTGTCTCCTAGCAATATATCCATGAAAGTGCTTTATAACTAAGTGGGAGTTAAAATTTGTACTTAAGCGTTTTTTCATAGTCGCGTCGCTTGCTTATTGCAAAATTTATCAAAGTGTAAGGCATTAAAGTAATTTTACTGAAAACGTTAAAATTATAAGCCTTTTCTCGATTATAATAATAATAATAATGTAATGGTCTATGCTTTAGTAACTTAGCGATTGTCATGATTATTAAATGCACTCGCAATTGCAAGTTCGATTCTAAAACGGGAAAGGTTTTCTATTTTCATTTTCGTCATTATATTTCAAAAAGGCATTTATCTTTCATTTTTCAATTGAAATTTTCTGGAATTTTCCTCTGCTGACCAGGGTCTAATTTATGCTGCTATACTTACAATAAATATCTACAGTTTCGAGGTGCACTCTAAATAATTAGAACAAAGTTCAGACCAAAAAGTTGCTGCACTACAAAGTAACTTCTACGGTCAGGTAAGAACTCAAAATTTCCCCTTTCACTCAACCAAATAGATTGACATTGTTTTACGTTCGACGTTGCCAATATCCAAGAGTAGGTACCTGTACTACCTATATTGATCGTGGTATCGGGACCAGGTGCTTCAATACTGCTTAGAAGCTACAAGCACCCATCTACACCTACTATAGAACCGCGTTAGTGCATTTACAGATTGGCAGGATTTAGGCAAAGAACAAAAGGCCAATTCTCGTCTAAAACTTGTCAAAATGTAGTGTTATATCCGTAGCATACGCTGAGACAGGGACCTCTTTGGCCTCGCACAGATTTAGTATTTCAGGATGCAGCTTAACTGTGTCAACTTATTTATAAAACAGTTAGCTTTACTAATTTTTAAGATTCCTCTAAAATTCTCTGATTTGTTTTAATAGCAAATACCGTCTTCAAGGTCCCATGTATCTCTTACCAACATTTATCAAAATAGGTTCGGGAATTTGGGCGTGCCAACGGAAAAATCTAACTCTATTTTAACCCGAGTGCCAATGAAGGGTTCGGTTTAAAGAATTTTATTCTCATAAGAACAATACATAGGTTCACTTACAATGAGATACAAAGTAGTTGTTTATATTTAATTAAATACATTTTGCCTCCGATGCATGTTGGTGAAGTTATACAAAACAAATATATAGGAAGTATGTTATTTGCTAACATTTAATATGCGGTATGACTACATTTCATTAACTTAATTTCTCAGTTTTAGTTTAAATCTGTTAATGTTATCACAATCTTTTACGTCATTTGGTAGGTCGTTAAACAGCTGTGCTCCTTCGAACAATATGGTTTTTTTACCGTAGTTTGTGCGAGCTTGTCTTTTTTTGTTTTTTTAGGTATGGGAAATCATACAATGACTCCTCCCACTCTGGGTGTAGCGGGAGGGAGTGTCAGACTTCTACTGACTAAAACCCATCCATGTTCCTTCATTGCCCTTTGTGTTCCGGAGCCACGGTGTCTCTTGCGAATAATCCCGCGACTCCGGCAGGCGTCGGCCCTTTCGGGCCCCTCTGTGTTGCTGACTCTCTTTGAGGCGCGCGTGGAACACTAACGCGCCGTCGACACGGCCTGTCTAGACGGACGGACGGCGAGCCACCCATAGCTCGCCGCCCACAGGCCCGCGCCTACGGTGGCCGGAGGTCACCAGGTGGTGGCCCCCGACGCCCGCGGCGTCTACCACGGCGGCCGGGACGAGAGGGTCTCCTCTCCCGCTCCGCCACCTCCTTCGCTAGCATGACTGCTTCGCAGAAGGAGGCAACGGCGTCCCATTCCGTCTCGCTCCGGACCATGGCTTGGACCAGGGCCGGACGCGAAAGGTCGCCGCCGATCGCCGTTTCTAGGACACGGCGGTGTGTGCGAGCTTGTCTTCGTTGTAATTTATTTTTGTTTCTTAGGTTGTGTGATATTGTTTTTAATGTAGTTGTAGCTTTGATTGTACGCTGTTTGTGGTGATTTTTTTTTAAAGAATTTTGGTACCGTATGTGTATAGTTGTTTGAGATTTAACAATTTCGGTTTAAAGATTCTTTATTTATTCTAAAAGAACATACATTGTTCACTTAACGAATAAATGCATAGTGAATGTTAGTGTAGTCCAGTAGCTTGCAATTTTGTTTCCAAACTGTAGGTAGTTGTTGTTTGTTGGTATTGTGTGTTAGGCGGCCAATACACGACAGGTTTGACCGTCAGGGGCCCGAGTCTGCTATTTTTATAAATTTGTCATTCCGACACGATCCCATTGTCATGCCATTGTCATTTTGCTAAAAGTTCGTAATCTGCTCAATTCATAATCGCACGGTCACTGGCACGTCAGTGGCCGGTCACTGGAACGTCAATGGTCTCATAAAAGAATTGCGGTAGAAATGCCGTATTGCCATTATTATAAAACCGAGCTAAATTTAAGCATTTATTCATGCCAGATTCTATTTATATTTAGTTTTACATATTATTTATTAGTGTTTTAAGCAATCTGAAGTAGTGAGAAGTTCGTAAATACTAAATCTGTCATTATGTACGAGATTACCATTCATATGGCTTTCTTTCAATGGCGTGTCAGTGATTGATCATTGGAATGTCATAATGACGCCATTATGATGCCATTATGTTAGTAGATTAACAAACTTTCAAAATCAACCATTTTGAAATCAGTGATCGACCATTCTGACACTATTGTAATAGCAGACTCGGGCCCCAGTTCGGCTGTCAGTTTAGACACAGTCAGACACATTTGTATAAGGTCGTTTGTTTGATTGTAAATTTCTTTATTACCTCGTTCCTTCAAAATGGTTGTATGGATTTTCGACTATGTGGTTTCGTTAAATTCATTTCAAATACCCAAGTGTTCTTAGATATGTAAAAAAAATGGCGGATTTTTGGCGCTAAATTGTAACTCTTTAATATATTTTTTTTGCCAAACCTATCGAATAGGGTATCAGAATGAAAGAAATTGCAAAAATATAAACAAACCATATGTTTAAACTGCGCGCACTGCAAGTTACTACCTCTACCTTGTTGCTATTCAACCAATTCGCACTAAGCGTCTCCAAACGTCTTTTACAATACGCACAGCAAAGAAGTGGAACTCTCTGCCTGCGTCTGTATTTCCAAACGCATATACCTAATCTCTTCAAATTTAGATTGAACAGGCTTCTTCTGGATAAACTCACTCCATCGTCGATTATGTCTCGGTTACCTCTGACCTTGACCTAGACTAGCATCAAGAATAAAAAATAAAAATGAAATATCTTGTCTCAAATTAAGGTTCACAATGAGAGTAGAAAAATTCATCTCAGAAAAAAATACGCTATAAGTGAAGGTACATTTTCTTGAAGTAGGTAATAATCCCTAAATCCCCCTTTTATAACATCCGCGCCAGAAAATTGGTAGCCAATTATTCGGCGGAAACAAACATGGCTGGCGACGAAATTACGTGCGCTAATCTGCGGCTATTATTGGTTTACAGCCGTACTCTCAGACATTAATGTTATTTGTGAACCATTTACTAGCTTTTTATTAAATTGACACGTAAGTTAATAATATGTAAAAATATAGTTAATTTTTATTTATTTAACAATTTATGTACAGACACACAAATAGATAAAAAAAGGAAACAGAAAAAATTGTACAAAGGTGATGCTTATTTCTAAAGAAATCTCTTGAAGAGAAAGGATCTCTGAAAGGAGAGCCAATTATAAGAGATGTAGACACCATGTGTAAAAGTTTAAGACAAAACAATAAACTTGAAATAAAACTTACAATACAAAAATAATACTAAAATAAATATGACGTAAAAATATACTAAATAATATTTTAAGATAAATAAAAAAATACACACTTGCAACTATGACGGTACAGCAATGGGAAAGAACACTTCACTCACTTTCATCATATTTTATGAAAGATATAAGTGAGTGATTTGGTCTCTCCTTCCTCCAGAACGCTTCATAAGTTTAGGTTCCTTCATTTCCATGAATAAGGGCTGCCGGAGTCGCGGGACTATTCAAAAGAGATACCGTGACTCCGGAACACAAAGGGCACTGAAGGAACATGGATGGGTTTTAGTCAGTAGAAGTCTGACACTCCCTCTCGCTCCGCCCAGAGCGGGAGGAGTCATTGGATGATTTCCCATCCCTAAAAAAAAGGGCTTGAAAGTTAGTATGAAACATCGTATTCTTCTTATTGTGTGGGTAGTAAGGTCTAAAAACCCCACACACCCTATTGTCAGAGTTTCTAAACCACCTCAAGGGCCTCTGACATGGTTTAACGAACGCCATTTGGCGACCGGGACCACCGGCTTACGTGCCTTCCGAAGCACGGTATCATCTTTTTATCAGACAATCAGGTGTTTCAAGCTTGTAATGTCCTAGCTAAACTAAAGTATGCTTCCCGTGGAAATCGAACCCACGACCACCGGGTCACAAGGCAAACGCCTTTACACTCGACCATGGATGCAGCGAGGCAGTATGAAATACCGAGAGGTGAAAACGCACTGAAGGCTAAACTCAAAAAAAATCTAATAAAGAGTATTCTATTCTATTCTGATTTGGATGCACACGGCTGGATCATGTCCTGATTTTTCACTAACTCTCTTGGGATAATATTGCATTACAAGCTGCAGGTGAAGTCTCTAAAAGAAGTTTATAAGGAGTTACACTAAATACAGAACGAAGACGATATGATTTTGATCAAAGTTGAAACTTTAACTTGGAAGTTTAAGAACCCATCACTTCTAGAACAGCGGTGCGATTCTGTAAACATGACCAATTGAAATCACATAAGCGAGGTGAATGACAAATGAGCTGTCAAACCATACAAACAAGATGGCATGACAGCACACTTGTCGTTCACTCCACCTAAGTGATCACGGTGAGATGTCGACAGAATCGACCGGCAGTAACCCATTCAAAAAACCTTTCCGTGAAAGCTTTAAGTATAAAAACCTTTCCGTGAAAGCTTCTAACAGAAAGTAATGAGATATCGGAATCTAGATAAACGACCATATTCTGCAGTGTGATTCTGTAAACATGTCGAAGTGAAAACTTAAGCGAAGTCACCGACAAGTGAGCTGTCAAATCATACAGTAAACAAGATGGAATGACAGCTTACTTGTCGTTCACTCCACCTGAGTGTACACGGTGAGATGTCGACAGTATAGACCGGCTGATTAACATTCTAATTTAAGTAGACGTTATACGTACGGTTGAATAAAATGGACTGCGCCATTTCAGATAAAGAACTGGTGACGATTGCAGTGCATTATTCTAAAATGGTTAATATGACAATAAATTGAATTATAAAAAAAAATCTAAACTAAACAAAATTCATGAAAATAATTACTTATAGATTTTAGGAAAACAAAGGTAAGTTAAAAATTTTCTTTTGCTTTCCTTCATAGTTTGACAAAATATGATATGAATATACTCTGACAATTAATGACGATGTACCTCATGCTCAATTTATCCGACTTCTTTCATAAATTTTCATCAAAACATAAAATTAATTTTAAAATAGATACTGCAAGCGTTCTATACATTCAAATTGGAAGATACTTGCTTTGTAATAAGTAGTGTAAAGAAGTCAAGAGTCCGTCTCCTTTTGTTTTCAATTGGATTGAAAACCAATTATTTCTTTCCTTTTTAAGATTTCGAAATAGAACGACTATTAATTATATTCTATTTTTGAAAAGGTTCTTCTTGGAAACTTTTGACCTTTAAAACGAAAAAAAAAATTGACTTAAAAAAAAAACAATTAAATCGATTTTTTTTGTGTTTCTGCAGTCGAAACAATTTTTAATTTTCTTCCAAAACATTTTGCAACAATCTCGAGCCTTTTTTTTATTTAGTTCTTTTAATGAGCTTTCGGTCGCGTTTTACCACCTGATGGTGAGCGATGGAGCATGCTTACTTAGTAGTAACCTTTTGAATTTTGTCTTAAAGACTCCCAAGTCTTTTTTTTTTTACTTAAATGCTATGAAATTCTAATGGAATGTTGTTTTTTTATATTTATTAGGTTTAGTTAAGTTTAAGTAGATATTTAAAATAATCACTTGGTCTGTCTTCATCATCAAAGATGTATGCAGCTTTTGCTGCTAAAAAGGTATATTTTGATTATGAGAGACTTTCTATATAAATGAAAACTTTAGCGGAGCTTATTATGTGGGTAATAATTATCAACACAATTCATATTATTTATGGGAATTTAAGTCATTATTTGAAGGCAAAACTACGTTCTAGATGGTAATTGATGACGAAATAAACATTGTTTGTGATCAGAACACAAGATTTGGCCAAAGATAGGGTAAACCCTAACTCAATTCCTAACTCACAAACCGCAAGTTAGCTCAAGTCGTAACAATACTATATTGGGGTCCTATAATGTCTTTGACAATGCAAACTACGGAAATTATGGTACAAACATGTTCTTGGACTACCAAACTTTGAGTTTCGAACATTAATAAAATTGTAGCGGGAGAATATCTACGAGTTGTGATATTTTAGTCTTGCCCTCAGAGTCCTCGGACCATGTTGCTCTACTTATAACAACAGTCACACTGGACGATCTTCAAGGTTTGTCTCAGCACCGGTGATAAAGCTTGAAACGAGTTGGCGAGCAGCGAGTAGCGAGTAAAAAGTTTCGATAGTTTTGTCGCTCAACTTTAAGCGAGTGCTTTTGCGTGACGGGCTTTAATTCGCAATACTCGCTCCGGCCCGCACTATATGTAGAAATTACTGCTAGGTGGTGAGTTCTACCGCTAAGCGCGCAATGCCGAGCGACTGTCGCTGAGTGAGTACAATCTTTGGTAGCTCTAACTAGTAACTAGTGGTAAGAGCCACCTCGACCTCACCTCAGCCAAAACGCCTACTAAGCTAATTAAATTAGAACCCAACCCCAACATTCATAGTTGGAAATGGATGGAATGGATATGTCGATTGGATGACTTATTTTGATAAAATATTTGAAACAAGATAAAAACGTGGTATTGATTTTATGGAAGGACATCAACTGCCTACCTTCTAATGCAGTTAAAGTTGTATAGATAAGATAATATAGATTACTGTAAAAGATAAAAGTGACTGAGATTTTTTCAAATATTTTGACAATAACGAAGTACGAGCCAAGTTTAAAAATACTTTTTACAAAAAAATACAACCGACTTCCAAAAAAAAAAAACACTAAAAAGTAAAAAATAACTTTAATTTCGGAAGTCGGTGTTTTTGTTAGTTTCTTCGTATCTTGACATCGCCTTCCGAAATCAAAGTTATTTTTAACCGACTTTCCAAAAAGGAGGAGGTTCTCAATTCGGGTGTTTGTATTTTTTTTTATGTTTATTCGGGCATAACTCCGTCGCTTGCCAACCGATTTTAAAAATGATTTTTTTGTTGGAAAGGGAATACTTCCCAAATGGTCCCATGATAAGGAAACCAGGATCTGATGATGGCATCCCAGAGAAGTCGAGGGGAACTTTCGAAAATCGTATGGGCCACTGGTGCGTTTGTATCTTGTTTGTGTTGTTAGTTGTGGGGTACCACTAAAAAGTGAAAAATAAAAAACTTTTTACAAAAAAAATACAACCGACTTCCAAAAAAAAAAAAACACTACAAAGTAAAAAATAACTTTATTTACTTTGTAGTGTATTTTTTTGGGAGTCGGTTGTATTTTTTTTTACTTTTTAGTGGTACCCCATACCTAACAACACCACTGCAAAATCGCAGAAAAGCAAAATACGCAATTTCGATTACTTGGATGACATAAAACTATCATCCAAGTAGACGAATTCCAGCTATTTCGATTTAAAATCCAAAGTTCGTAACAGATTTTCATAAAATTTAAATGGGACCAATCTGCAAGTATATCCTTTCAGATTAAACAAGAATTTTTCAAATCGGTTGATAAATGTCGGAGTTATGAGGTAACAAACATAAAAAAAAAAACATACAACCGAATTGATAACCTCCTCCTTTTTGGGAAGTCGGTTAAAAAAGATTATGTTTATTAAAAGACATAGGAATTTAAAAAACTGGCAATCTTGATGAAATTCGGCACAGAGTTAGATTATAGTCTAGAATAAAACAGATTACTTTTTATCCCGGGAGTGTGTTCCCGTGGGATTATTTTCGACATTCACGTGGAAGGAGCCGCGGGAAGCTAGTCACAAATAAAATGTTTCTTTCAATGTTTGTTTCTTTTTTTTAATACCAACTAAATTATGAACTGTATGTAGTCTGAAATAAAGATTTATTTATAAAGTCTCTTTCTAAATTTTTATCATGACCTTTGCATTGGAAAAGTACTGATTCAACATTCTTTTTAACCCACACAAAATTCTGCGTTGGAGTCAAATCTGAGGTTGCAAGTAAAACTCAAAGTCCTTTGAATGAAACTCAAAGTTTAAGACAGCAATAAAGTAAGACCGTTTTAACAAAAGTTTAACACAAAGTCTTCTTAAATTTCCTGTTTATTTTGACCCGATAATGTAATGATTATTTTCAGAGTTTGTTTTCAACTGTTTAATTGTTAAGGCGTAAAGGATATTGTTACTGTAAATGAGGGTAGATTGAAAATTTTACTTATAAAAGTGTTGACAAGAATTGCTATCTTGCTATCTTTTGTAGAGAATGAGAAGGAGGAATTGAAATAGGAGTGAAAGTAATATAAATAGTGACAAGTATGCAGATATTGATCTTTCAATTCATTTATAAATATATATAAAAAAAAAATGTAATAAGAAAAATAATTGACGTCGTGGTGGGGCTTGCGCGTCCCGATAGACCTTAGGTCATACCTAGGGTGAGGGGCCAGACAAAGAGAGATACAATCCGCAAGGCAGTTTTGTAGCGAACTGTTGGGCAGTGGTGACCCCACGAACCTTATCTCCCGGCAGAAGTCTTGTTCCTCATCTCCGGCTTGCCTTTATTGGCTGGCCAGAGTGAAAACTGAAGAGGAACAGAGCTCCCACCTCTTTCTTGCCTTAATTTGCCGGTCTGAGTGGAGATTAGCTAGAGCACACGTGCTCGGGAGAGGGATGTATAATCGAGTAAGGTGCTGGTAGGGATCTTGACCGCACTTCCGGAATTGTCCTGATAGCCGTGGTATACCTCTCCACTCCTCTAGCACCTCAGGCTATGTTGCCTCCTTGGCGCTACGACACTTTGTGCTAGCGACCGTTTTCGGGGGCCCATTCATTGAGTGTGCAAGTCACCCCCTGACATTTAAAAGCCGTGTATATTGTTAGTGGTCAGGCAGGGGCCAATAGTTCTATAATAAACGATTATCAGTCCACTAAACGGCCCAAAACCATAGCGTTTCACCTTTTTTTTTTCCATATTCTGCAATAGTCTTGCTCCAACCGGGGATTGTCCTTGGTGTAGAGAATACTTATTTACAATATTGTCAGTTGACTCGCCAACGCACCACCGCACAGGCCGACAGTCCGACAACGACTGCCCGCCCCACCACTCGTACCGGTATTTATAACCGAGCGACGTGTGCGCCCGAGGCAACGTCACAATACTGTTATCAGTTTGTAGGTAGTTCGATATATTGATATCTACATACACTACATTCCCTTCCTTGTTTTAACTAGTTGTATGTAACAAGATTTTTTTAGTAAAACATTTAGCATATTTTTTTATTTTTTTATTATTATTTTGATTAATAATTTATTGACATGTCTGGCATAACAAAATCACCGCAGAATAATATTTAAAAATAATTTTATGGTTTAATTCAATGTTTCCTTTTACCCTTCCTCTTCTTCTTCTATTTCATTTTCTGATTCGTTTATATCTTTTTCTGTGTTGATTTCTTTATTTTTATAACTTATGTATGTGTGTATGTGTGTGTTATTATCATAATTAATCAATCTCATTAATGAAGTAGACGTATGATAGGATTTAATGCCTTGGTTTCTTTATCATTAAAAACCTTCTACCGACGCTTGTTTACTCTCAGAGTTATTTAAAACTTTAACTTAACTCACTAGTTGTTCAGTCAATCAGCCGTTTGACAGTTCAAAACTGGCTGTTATAAATCCTTTAGGTTTGACTCGTGATTCACTAGTATTCGTGATTACCAAGTCCAAGCACCACTGAAAGTCACTAAACTCATAATTATTTGAACAAAGAAATTAAATAATCTTATTCACAGTCAACAGCTAACTCATAGCTCAGCACAACACACTTCCTATACTGGCACTGCACTTCCCCATGGGAAGAATACCGAGAAAACACTTATTTGTACCACCAATAGCTACGACAACGACACCCTGATACAGACTCCCTCGTCTATATCACTCTGGGATGCTGATATGATACCCTGGTACGCTCGCCAACCCACAGAAACAAGAACCTGGTATTTCGAACTAATTTGATGCTAACTCTTAATCTACTTCATAACATTACGTGATAATTGACCTTGGCCATCTTCCCGACAAAGAGATTTTAAAACTCACCAACCGGTAAGCTATGCACATTAGGGCCCACAAAGAGAAGAGAAACTAGGCCTGACATGTTTGTGTCTAACGTTCATGTGAAGTAGCTACTACGTAAACGAATTACTACGGCAATCTACAAGCATTACGGTCATGACTGCACCGCATACTTCGAATCAATGATTTTATTTCGATCTAACTCATAGTAGCTAAAATGTGTAACTAACAAGCAACCCGAAAGGGAAACATCTATTTAGAAATTGTAATAGTTCAGAATTCTACACACTCTTATAGCTTTATTCAATGTCATTAAAATCAAGTTGCTATTTTAAATCGTTTACAATCGAATTTACTAACTGAATTTAGTAACTGTTGTTATGTATGGAAAACTGTGACCCACACGTTTATATAAAAAACCTAGGTTCAATTTTTTCACTAAACACGTCGCATGCGGTCAGTTTGCTTGTGTGGCCATCTTGCCATCCAATATCTCATTATTTAAGTTATATTATTATTCTAATGGGAAATTCTTAAATTACTCGCTTATTTTTTTTTTATATTATTTTTGTTTTATAGGGCAAGCGATGACGCGGTCGAAGACGGAGCACGCCTGTTCAGACCACCCAATAATCACTCCTGATCAAAGACTCCAAGGATGCAACCATCGGGAAACACAGACTCCGACAGTGAATTCCACTCCAAGTAACTCACGTTTGCACGAGCACTCACTTTGCTCCCCCTATGAAGCCTGTATCTAAAAGTTATCAAAGGGAACCGACGATGATGGTTTCGTGATGGTACAAAGGAGAGAATGCCGCCAGCGAACCAACTGGAACCGCTGCGGCACGACACCTACCGAACCCAAAGTAACAATACGTACCGCGAAGCCGTAAACACTCCAGTATATATCTCGCGGCTACACTACACCACTAAGGCAGAGGGAATTGTGGAGTATGTGCGCCAAAAGACAAGCTACACGCCGAGAGTGCAGTTGCTGGAATCGCGCCCTAATGTCAACGTCAACGCGTTTGTGGTGCGGGTACCAACATGTCATGGAGGAAGACTTTTGACCACAGGTGTCACCGTCACTCCCGCGGACATGTCCCACCAGAGCGCACAATGACGTAATGCTCAGTGAAGTTTTTTACTTAATTTTGTAAGGTACATAATATCTATGTGCCACAATAGCCTGAAGATAAAGAGATTTACTATTTTTATAAGTATACCACGGCAGTTTCTTTCCCAAGACATGACGTTTAAAGTTGCATTTTCTAAAAGTGTTTACTATTTTTATATTTGCGTCAAATGATCCTGTTAGGTTCAAAGGTTTAACAATAATAGTGTTATTGCACTGGATGTTTGGTTACGAGCCTGTACTTTATTTTATTTCATATTTTCCCAGGTTTTGTGTGTGACCAACATTATTGCATTTACCTACATCTAGAATCTACTAACATCAATCGAAAAGATTGACGTTCTCAGATCTTACTTTGTTTAGATGTATAGTTTGGTAATAGCCACACCAAAGACATCCACTCCATCAGCTGGTGACATTTGCATTTGCTGTATTATTAAACTAACCGATCCACGCAACCTCGTCCGCGTCCGATCCGCGTCCGATCCCCCATCAATGCCTCGCTCCTATTGTTCGCACCGTGATGTTAGATCCTAAAATCTTCCTCGATAAATAGGCTACCCAACACTAGAACAGAAACAGACATTTTAGTCCACAAAATTTAGCAATTCTAGTCCACAAAATATAGCAGTGAAGCACGTTTCTTCTTACTACTCTCGATGTCAGCAGCCATTCCAGGTAGATCAAGAGTACCAGCTTCCAACGTTCCCCTCTCTTTCTTCTGTAGTTCAATGACGACTTCTCAATTAAATGACCAGTAGGTATATTCTACTGCAATTATTGTCATTCTATGATGACTTGACAATTTAATGTCCGGCAGGTATATTATACTGCAATGATTGTCATTCAATGATGAGTTGTGAATTTAATGATCAGTAGGAATCATACCACAATTACTGTAATTCAATGACGACTTCTCAATTAAATGACCAGTAGATATTCTACTGCAATTATTGTCATTCTATGACGACTTGACAATTTAATGTCCGGCAGGTATATATTATACTGCAATGATTGTCATTCAATGATGACTTGTCAATTTAATGACCAGTAGGTAATTATTCTACTGCATAACCGTCATTCAATAATGACTTGTCAATTTAATGACCAGTAGGTAATTATTCTACTGCATAACCGTCATTCAATGATGACTTGTCAATTTAATGACCAGTAGGTCATTATTCTACTGCATAACCGTCATTCAATGATGACTTGCCAATTTAATGACCAGTAGGTCATTATTCTACTGCATAACCGTCATTCAATGATGACTTGTCAATTTAATGACCAGTAGGTAATTATTCTACTGCATAACCGTCATTCAATGATGACTTGTCAATTTAATGACCAGTAGGTAATTATTCTACTGCATAACCGTCATTCAATGATGACTTGTCAATTTAATGACCCGCAGCAATGCTGCTTAATATACGTATGCGGTTGCTTGTTGGCACAAACAAGCAACACTTCACGTTGGTCGCAACGTGCTGCTCCAATGCCAAAGACCAAGCCCAGGTCCGCCAGTACGGCTGTGCAGGCAGGTTTGATGAGGAGCGCCAAGCCACGTCCGAAGCACAGGCAGAGCCGATCGTACGCAGACGGGAAAAGTGATGGCCGGATGAGAAGAAAGGACGTGAGCTGTATCGCTTCTTCCCGTACGTGGCCTCAGCTCCATGTGATTTAGGAAAAGATTGCATGACATTCAATTTAATGATCAGCTATGCTGCGTTAAACCATATCAATTGAATTATCAGCAATGCTGCTTAGTATGGTATCAATTTAATGATCAGCGTTGCTGCTTAACATCGTATCAATTTAATGATCAGCAATGCTGCTTAGTATGGTGTCAATTTAATGGTCAGCAATGCTGCATAATAATTAATCCATTTAACTATCAACCATGTTGACTTAGGTCACGTGTCATATCAGCGTTGCTGCTAATGATTAAGTCAATGTAATGATCAGGTATAGTAAATAAATTTCAAATTAAGTTGTTCGGAAAGAAACATTTTTCCACCAACCCATGTTTATGCAAGCGGCACTTCATGGCAAGACTGAAGTCAGATTTTACTGGCCTCCGATCATCCGCAACGACCTAAGTTCCACATATGATAGCCAGGGCCTACGGCCCAACGTGCCTTGAGGCACTTTGGTCTTAACACTTACTTATGACGAAAGTGTAAAAACATATAGCCGAAATGCTTCTATCCATTAAAGAAAGCAGCACTTCGTTCCTATTCTTTCCCCTTTTTTTTCTAGGAATTACTTTAACTCACAGTTTAATCCTCGTCGCCAATGTAGAGAATACTTATTTACAATATTGTCAGTTGACTCGCCAACGCACCACCGCACAGGCCGACAGTCCGACAACGACTGCCCGCCCCACCACTCGTACCGGTATTTATAACCGAGCGACGTGTGCGCCCGAGGCAACGTCACAATACTGTTATCAGTTTGTAGGTAGTTCGATATATTGATATCTACATACACTACACTTGGGAATACTTTCACAGTGCATACAGGGTTAATCGCCGGTTGGTGCCCCATTACATTTGAAATTTCTAACGGGGCCTCTGCGAGTTGGTTTAGGCCCCTCGTACGCCTACCAAAGGACCGGGTCTCCAGAGACCCGAGAAAGAAAACAAAAAAATAATTTTAGTAACATAAGTACTTGATAGTTAGGAGTTGACTAAAAACTGAATTGAGTATTTTAGGTAAAAAATTTATCAAACCTGAATGAACCTAATCCGAGGTTTTCAGGCAAAACTTTGAGTAAAAACTCTACTTTAAATGCTTAATTCAGAAACTCGAACTCGGCTAACATTGTTCCTGAAGCGAAATGCGTGTTATGGGCTCTAAGCCCCATTTTGCTTCAGGCCTATAACTATACTAGATATTGCCCGCGACTTCGTACGCCCATATCCCGTATTTCCAGTTCCCATATAGCCTATAGCCTTAAGATACTCAGGTGTCTATTTATCTGTCACAGCCAGTTTTCTCCAAAGCTAATGTACCAAATTCGATGAAATTTGGTATACATATCCCAAATACGGACGTGCTGCATGAATTTTTTTTTACTATGGGGTTAATTTTAAGGGGTGAAACAAAAAATAATAAAAAAGCAGCTCGTTTGACGGTTACTTTTTTTAGTTCGTTTTTTTTTGTTTTCTTTGCCATTCTTAACTATTGATTTATTTCTCCTCACAATCATAAGGTTATTCTAGGTTTAACATAATATTTAATAACATTAAAACTCAAATGAGGAAATTATTATAACTTTACCAAATAGAACAAAAAACATTTAGAAATAATAGGAAATGTGCATGTGTGTGAAGTGGTGTATCTTCTTCTGAAATGAGCTTTTAATCAATGTTTCTGGACGATGAATCCATTTTTTCAAACAGTTAGACATATTGTTATTTATTATTTATGCGTAAAAATAGTAAAAACTATAATGTAACAAAAAATCCTTTGCTCAAAATGAAAACCAAATCAGACCGAAAGTGTGAAAATAATGTACAGTAATAATATCATGAAACCCAAAAACTGACATGATGTATTCAAATATTCATGTTACCAAAAAGGTTTTTCAATCTTCATACATATTCCTGGAACATTTTGTTACTCGAATCTATCGGTCAAGGTCAAGTGGCTTCTTCATCATAATAATATTCTCTTATTAACCGACTGACCCAGTGCGGAGGGTATTGTTTTTAAGGTTCCGTACCCAAATGGTAACCAACGGAACCCTATTACTAAGCCTCCGCTGTCTCTCCGTCCGTCCGTCTGTCACCAGGCTATATCTCATGAACCGTGATAGGTAGTTAGTTCAAATTTTTAATTTAACAGATGATGTATTTCTGTTGCCGCTGTAACAAAACTGAAAACAGAATAAAATAAATATTCAAAGGGGCCCCATACCACAACCCGATTTTTTTGCTGTTTTTATAGAGTTTAGCTTTTCCCCGCGACTTCTTAGTGCACCCCTAAGGTATGTCCTTTTTTGGCCTTTTTTGGCCTCGCACAGATTAATTAGTGTTAGCGTTTAGGATTTTTCTATCTGTCAACATATTTTTTTTTTTTGTATAGTTAGTTTTTGTACTTACTGTTCTATAAGTGTATTGTGCGAGTCCCAAATAAAAACATTTCTTTCTTTCTTTCTTTCTTTCTTTCTTTCTTTCTTTCTTTCTTTCTTTCTTTCTTTCTTTCTTTCTTTCTTTCTTTCTGTATGTAAGGAAGCTACATGCCAAATTTCAGCTTTTTACGACCAGTAGTTTTGGCTGTGCGTTGTCTGTCTGTTACTCAGTAACGAAAGAATTTTAAATATTAGGATGGTACGGAACCCTGCGTGCGCGCGTCTGAATCGCACTTGGCCAGTTTTTTTTTAATATGTTTATGACTAAACAAGACATAATACTGAAATGTCACATCATGATTAGCAAAAATTAGAATAAAAATGGTTTCTATTCTTACAAGAAGGAAATGTCAGAAAAAGATGAAAAAATCTTCTGTCTTGCTTAGAGATTTTCATCTTTTCCATGAATAAATAAAATTGCCTATATTATTTCCACGATATCATCATCATAATCATAATTTTCACATAAAATATGGCTTAACACAGAAAAAACACAACGACTCTGGAGTTTTTAGAAAAAACAAAACCGACAAAGTGCGACTTGGACTCGCACACGAAGGGTTCCGTACCATAAACCTTAATTTTTATTAGTTTTTGTTATTAGCAGCAATAGAAATACATAAATTGTGAAAATTTTAAGTGTCTTTAGATACAACCCGCTGACAGACAGACGGACGGACGAAATTCAAAATTCAAGCATTTATTTCAATTAAACCATTTACAGGCACTTTTGAATTGTCAAGGTCGGTCGGTCCAAAAAGTTGAAGCTATTTGCACGTTCCAAAGCGTAGATCTCTATGGAGAAGAACGTGCAAGAAACTCCACGGACACTCTTTTAAAAATAATCATTTTTTACAAAGATTTATTTACATCGGGTTGAAATTGTACATACATGTGAGAACGCTGTAAAAGACGAGCAGGATGACTGATGACGCACAGATGGACTGTGGAAGCTTAGAAATAGAGTTCCGTTGGTTACCTTTTGGGTACGGGAAAAACGGAGTACCATTATCAAATTAATAGAGTTGGACGTTTTAATTTTTAAACTACATAGAGGAGTGATGATTTTTAATCTGTGTTGCTAGCTATAGTCTACATTCTTTAACACATTACAGTCGCATTTAATGGCGCATTCAAGACTATAGTTTCTCAAATAGTTTCTCGTTGCTAGGGCTTTCTAGTTTGGCGAGAGGCCATGACTAAAATTGTTCCGCTAATCTGCCGATGATACTTATTGGGTCACGCTCGCTTTGGCAGCAATATGCGTTATGCAAGAAATTGTTTACGTGCTTTCAAATGTAGATGCATTTGAATGGATCAGGGGAAGAACAACTTTTGTCACATTTTTTTTTCAACTGGCAATGCTGTCTGAATGGTTATATCTGTCGCTATTTTCGGTCAAAAATAACAGGGCAACAAAATCCATAGTCTCGAAACTTTCATGCGTTTAAAATATCTATACTGGGAAAAAACAACCGTTGTCTGTGGTCGACTCGAAATTTTTTAACTTTTTGATATTTTCTATCGTTTCCAAGCGCTCCAAATGACTGGAATTATACCTATTACAGTTAAAGTGCCTTGGGTATAAATTACACTATTTTAGTAAGATCTTATCTTTTAATTTGTAATATTTCAGTTTGTTCATTAGGTGAAAAAAGTGGTTCTTCCCCTGATCCCTTCATTTGTAAACCTCATGGAATATTATATACTAGCTGACCCGCGCAACTTCGTCTGCGTCACATTTTCCATTAATGCTCAGCTCCTATTTGTCTTAGCGTGATGATTAAAGCCTTTCTTGTTAAATGGGCTATCTACCACTGAAAGATTTTTTCAAATCGGACCAGTTGTTTCTGAGATTAGCGCGTTCAACCAACCAAACAAACAAACAAACTCTTTTGCTTTATAATATTAGTATAGATTTTCTAGCTTTCGCTCGCGACTACGTATGCGCATATCCCGTTTTTTTCCGTTCGAAGGAATTTCAGAAAATCCTCTCTTTGTGCGGGGTGCACTAAGAAAGGATTTCCTGAACGGCACTGCAATTGCGGAGTGTAAAGAAGCTACAGCTTTCTACGACCTGTAGTTTCGGCTGTACGTTGATTGACGAATGACGTATCGGGTTCATTGTAGAATAATAACACTCAATGCAGAACTAACCTTACTTTATTAACTGTGGCTACTCAGCCACTGGCACTCGCCAGTACTATTTGAACGTCAAAGCTTACAATAGACAGTCCCCCAAAACCGCCCGCCCGTCAACACTTTCTAGTGTTTTAGCTGAGAGGAAGAAGTGGCCAATAAACTCCCCAGCAACACATCTGTCTGTTGAGTTAGAAGAACTTGCATTTATAAGAACATTAGCTGACCCGCGCAACTTCGGCTGCGCCACATTTTCCATTATTGCTCCGCTTCCATTTGTCTTAGCGTGATGATATCCCTCTTATAGCATTCCTCGATAAATGGGCTATCTAACACTGAAATAATTTTTCAAATCGGACCAGTAGTTCCTGAGATTACCCCCTACATACAAACTTACAAACAAACTTACCTCTTTATAATGTTAGTATAGATATAGATAAAAGAAGTCGGTTAAAAACAATTGAAATAGGTAAGCGAAAAGTTTCGTTTTGGAGGACTGTCCTAGTTGGTTTCTCGAGCAAAAGTGAGCTCGGCAAAGTCCTCACTCTCCAACACGACTCTGTCCACGTGCCGCCATTACAACTGACAACTGACGTCACGGCGTTTACCACTACCCACTACCACAATACTCAAATCAGCAACTAATTATTAAAAAATATCGTTATCCATGACAATAAAATAAATTTCATCCAAATTCAAGTTTTAGATATATCCGTGTCTTATTAATATAAAATTGTTTACAATTTCACGCTACATTTTACATGTCACATAATACTAGCTGTGTGGACAAAAGTTGTTTTGCCAATAAAATAAATAAGAACCCTACAACCTGCTCTCAGACCTACTGAGTATACACAACTTCTCAGATCGTTTCGGAGAAAATCGATAACAAACACTGTGACACGACATTTTCATATATTAAATATCTAGATTTAATAAAAAAATGTTTATTTATTTTTTAGTGGGAACATGTAGAGGCTGGGTTTACTTAAAAAATGTTTTTGGGTCTTAACATTTTATCTTCACGACTTTCCCTACCCAGTAAAACCACCGGTGATAATTTTCAGGCCAATTAAATAAATGTTATTTTTTTATAACATGTTTAGACCGAAACAGGTAATTTCTTAAGCTACGGTCTAGCTCCATCAATGATGTGACTATAGAACTCCTATAAATTACCTATATAGCTTTCAACAATATATTTGTTGTAGCAACATAAATACAATTTTCTTCGCCCGCCACTTCAAATCCACACCTTACAAAATTCATGCCCGCCTTTCCATAAAACAAAAAGTACAACTATGTACAGGCACCGCCACAAACGGCAATACTTCAGCACGACTCTTCTTATCTCCTCGACTGTACTCAGTACTGCCAACTTTCCAGTACTAATAAACGTTGGCTTGTGACAAAAGAAAGGCTACACTGTTGTTCTTTATTGCCGCTGTGACGTCATATATCAGGCTATAAACGCCCACAGCCTGAATATGGGCCTGGGTATAACCGTACAGAGAAAGTTTGTAAGGTCATGTGGGTCTTATTAATAAAATTACGGCTGACAGACGACTTTGTGATCTTTGAGTAGGTACTCAAAGATCAGGATGACGACATTGTGATTGAACGACGTCAGAGTGCCAAACAGCAACATTGTAAATGGA
This sequence comes from Ceramica pisi, assembly GCA_963859965.1. NCBI lineage: Eukaryota > Metazoa > Arthropoda > Insecta > Lepidoptera > Noctuidae > Ceramica > Ceramica pisi. Next base: position 7,749,910 of record OY982530.1, read on the forward strand.
ATACTATGTTGAAATTTAATACCTGTGAAAAATACCGAACAGGTAAACACACCTTACACTTACAATATAAAATTATTTACAGGCGTCTTCATCATTCATCAATAATTTCGGCGGCAGGATGTTTACTGCTGGATAGGCAGGCCTCCTCTAACAGTTACGCAATACAGAACCCGTCATTTTGGCTATAACTTTCCAACTCTTCTCCTTTTCGAGTGAATAGTAAACTCGTCTGATTGTTTGGGCCCATTATGATAGTAACATCAATAGGCTAGGCTTGTCAACTGAAAAAATCAAATTAGACCGTCAGTTAGATTTAACAAAAAAAATATTGGACCTGTTTTTTTTTTATTGTTACGTAACCTAAATTGACAAAGATACGACGTTTTTAAAAATCTCAATATGTCACGACGTATTTTATTTTTTAGTGCGTTCTGACATCACGAACCCCCACTCCCGATTTTTTTTTGCGTTTTATCTTTGTCGATATTTATTGATTTAAAAAAACAAAAAATACGGGCACATTATTTTTTAATAATCTAACTGACGGACTAAAAAGATTTGCAATTTGTTTATGGTGAAAACTGACATATTCAAACTCGTTGGCATTCATTAAATTCCCAGAAGTACGGATGTTACTGGTTAAGCGGCTGGATAAGGCGAAGGTTACTGGAGGTAATTGGCTCAAGTCGGGGCCTGCTAGAGCCAGTGCCCGCCAGGGTTGCGGAATTTGTTCCTAAAAGTCACCTCGGCCTTAGAATGCAGAGGGCATTATGAGAAACACGGATGGGTATTAATCAGTAAGAGTCTGACACTCCCTTCTGCTCCGCCCAGAGCGGGACGAGTCATTTGATGATTTCAAATCGTTAAATAAAAATTGCTCATTTGTTCAAACCACAGATAGACCTAAATAACGCAAGAGCAACTACTTCGCGTGCCAATATTTGTACGTAAGCTACGTACAAAAATCGTAAGTGGCCACTTTCGCGCTCAGTCCATAGACTACTATGCTCAGTCTGCATCGGTGTATAGCACTAGTCGGACGTCGGCTGGGGAGCGCTGGTGCAAGGCGAGGGGTGGGGCGAGGTGTGCGGCGTCTTTGAATCGATTTGATTTTCCCATCACTAAATAGTGCTTGTGACGTCGTAGGTAGCCAAAAAATGGCACGCTTGGTTTTCATACAGATCGTGATACTTGCGTTATCTAGGCCTATCTATATCTGTGGCTCAAACTAAAAACTACTTGAGGCAAGGTTGAATCTATTAATTTCACTTAAATTGCGTCAAATTCAAATACCATACCAAACTTAAAATATGTATACTTAGAACGTAAAATGAAGTGGCGAAGAACAAATCCATAAGTATGATAGCACACAACGATCATTGATAGTGACCAGCACATTCCGTGGCAAGGTCAAGAGGGTGCCAGAGGGCTCTTTGCCATATTTTAATGATGTCTTCAAGCCGACACATTACCATATTCTTTTGTAAGATATCGGTAACCTTGGCCATTCTTATTTTTATCAGAAAATCTGATTAATGTGCGAAAAGTTTTGACTGTTTGGGATAAATGATGGAAATATTTTGTATATTTGATTAGTATCTAAATATATTTCCGTCATTAACCTCCGACCAAAAAACAGGGGTGTTATAAGTTTGACCGCTATATGTGTATGTATGTTTGTGTGTCTGTTTGTCGCACCGATGCTCTTATTTTCATTAAAAGGATCAATACATATTATTAAGTTTTTTTTTCTCAAACATGCTTGGAAATGTGAGCATTATATTGACAACCTTCTTCGAGATAAATCTAAATTACTGTACTGGCCGAGCACCGGCCGGCAAAAGTTATATGAAAATCCATGTATATCGTGTTTTGCGGTCAAATAAATTACATAGTAAACTCATATCACGCACCTGTCGGATAAATTATCCAAAAAATTAGGCTTATATTAATCATTCGCAAAAAGAAACTACCAACTTTGTAAAAGATGAATGAATATAACAGCACAAAAGAAATAAATGCAAATAACATGTAAATACGAACAGAGAACCACAGATATAACATCGAAACGTACTCCAAATTAATTTGCGATGGTGTCGGTACATTACCCAAACCCATACATTCATTCCAAAAGAATTTTCTTTCATATTGTAATTGAAATGGACATTGTATTGAATGTAATGAAGATAGACTTAACTACCTAATTGAGAATCCCGTTTTTTTCGGATGGAAGTTGCTTTTGAACCGTTTTAATCACGACAAAAGTTTATAACTAACAGCGTGGAAATGAAAATTAATCTATATCTATACTAATATTATAAAGAGGTAACATTTGTTTGTAAGTTTGTATGTAAGGGGTAATCTCAAGAACTACTGGTCCGATTTGAAAAAATAATTCAGTATTAGATAGCCCATGTATCGAGGAAGGATATAGGCTACATCTATACTAATATTATAAAGAGGTAAAATTTGTTTGTAAGTTTGTATGTTTGTAAGTTTGTATGTAGGGGGTAATCTCAGGAACTACTGGTCCGATTTGAAAAATTATTTCAGTGTTAGATAGCCCATTTATCGAGAAAGGTTATAGGTTATATATCATCACGCTAAGACAAATAGGAGCGGAGCAGTAATGGAAAATGTGACGCAAACGAAGTTGCGTGGGTCAGCTAGTCTATACTAATATTATAAAGAGGTAACATTTGTTTGTAAGTTTGTAAGTGTGTATGTAGGGGGTAATCTCAGGAACTACTGGTCCGATTTGAAAAATTCTTTCAGTATTGGATAGACCATGTATCGAGGAAAGATATAGGCTACATCATCACGCTAAGACTAGAAAGAGCCGAGAATTAATGGAAAATGTGACGTAGACGAAGTTGCGTGGGTCAGCTAGTCTCTTATATATTTTCTACTTTGGATGAAATCCGGCAGTGTCTTAGGTCAAGATTAATACTGTCGCCATAAGAAACAAGGACGTATCTACACAAAAAAAACACACACTTTACAAAAAAATACAACCGACTTCCAAAAAAAAAATACAACCGACTTCCAAAAAAAAAACACTACAAAGCAAAAAATAACTGTAATTTCGGAACTCGGTGTTTTTGTTAATTTGTTCGTTTTTTGACACCGACTTTCGAAATTTAAGTTATTTTTTGCTTTGTAGTGTTTTTTTTTGGAAGTCGGTTGTATTTTTTTGTAAAAAGTTTTTTATTTTTCACTTTTTAGTGGTACCCTACACCTAACAACATCACTGCAAATACAAACGCACTAGTTGCCCATACGATTTTTGAAAGTTCCCCTCGACTTCTCTGGGATGCCATCATCAGATCCTGGTTTCCTTATCATGGGACCATTCGGGAAGTATTCCCTTTCCAACAAAAAAATCATTTTTAAAATCGGTTGGCAAGCGACGGAGTTATGCCCGAACAAACATAAAAAAAAACTAACATCCGAATTGAGAACCTCCTCCTTTTTGGGAAGTCGGTTAAAAATAAATAATCAATTACAGATATTAACAAAATAATGTAAGGTCGCAAAACGGTTACTTCGTTTCGTGTCAATACGTCCGTTAAACAGAATAAACGCTACTGATTCGTAGCACGTGCTTTGGCTACGCGCTATTCCTGTGACAATAACATAGTTTTCCAGATACAGTGGGAATATAAAAATCTAAGCTTAATTTCAATTAAATCAGTGGAGAGGACAACCTAGAGATACGGCGATAGAGTAATTTATTTGTTTCAGAATAAATCCATTATTTTGGTAAAATTCGTAAATGAATATACGTATGAAGTGATTTGAAAATCAATTGCCTATACCTAGACCATATCGCCGCATAAATAGAAGAAGCCAAAAAATACATAAACTTGGCTACTCAGCTAATTGCATGCTATTATCACCCCAAAAGAAAACGTGTAATCGTAACTATACATTACTGGCACATAAAAAGCATAGTCATTATTATACGAGTAAATGGAGCCATCTTGATTGGGAAGCGTCATAAGATTAGGTAACTTTTGCAGACCATATGAATGAACGATCGTAGTAGGTACACACTTTTGGAGAGTGAGAGGTAGTCTTCCAAATTCCTTGCGAAAAGCGTTGTTCCACATGACTTCCTAATTGCTGAACGTGGGTACGCTTGGCAAACCATAGGAAACGCTTGTCGCTACTATTTATTTATTATTATTTATTTATTTTATCTTACATTTATCATTACAGCCTAGACCAATACGATAAATGCGCTTATCCTAACTTATTCTAACATCTATATCTAATTACAAATAATGCATTCCTTGTGAACTCACCCAGAGTACAACAAAATAGGTCCGTCTCACTAGCAATCAGGTTGAGCGTGCGGATTGCGCGCGTCAGCGGCGCCTTCCTTAGAAGGTTGGTCCGACTAAGGGCGGGTTATCAAACAGTTGGTTAACGTAACATACGTACGTCAAAAAGTTACGATTACGGACGATGTTTGACGTTCGTTAAATAAGAAGCGTTGTTTCAAATCATTTTGGTATAAATTCCTGCTCATCCCAATAGCTAAGTTATTGACGCGGGTCCTACCTAAATAGCTTTTTTGCACATTCCACCACTTATTTATGTCATCAGAAGAACTGGAATTGAGGAATTCAAAAGGAATTTCACAATATTGTTCTAATTGACGCAACTAAAGTAACGTTAACCAGTGCTCAGACCATCTGTTAACGTAAACGATATATTTTACGTGCGTTAACGCTGACATTTTGTGAAACAACCCATTTTTTTGATTTAACGATAGTTAGCACCATTTTTAACGTTTACGCATGCGTTAAGTGAACGTGAAACAACCCGCCCTAATTTAATTATCTATGAAAACGACATTATGATTGTAGCATTGACTTTTCGTTCATTAACCGCTTCCTAATAGATATTCATAGATATACAACACTTCCAATACGAAGCTCGGTCGGTAAGTGTTACTGATTGTTCGTTCTGTACATAGTTGACTTTGAATTAGCATTTGCTTTTGCACGTTTAGCTACACCATGAGCGCCCATTTTACCAAACTTTCCTTTGATCGTACAGACAGTATGGCCGTGCACAACAGCTGGTATATTCTGTAAACATCTCGGCGTGAAAACTATGGATATAGGATCAGTATGAAGTGACCATACCATTTCAACTTGATTGCAAGGATCACAGAACATAAGATACTCTTCACCTACTTTTACACAGTGAGATTTTTACAGAATACTACGAAACCCGAGCAAACCGTTGCTCGCTATACATTCATTCAAGTTCGTTTGCAAACGTTCCTTTCCTTGGTCTGTACCCAGCATTGCATGAGCTATGTGCGACTTGATTTATGAATAATAAAACAAAGAATAATAAAAATAAAATGAACTACTTCAAGATTCCGACCTCCATTCTAATCAGGGTTGAAAGGGTGATATATACCAGAGCATTTGAGTTTTCTGCTATAACATTTTATACATAAATACATACGAGTAAATAAAATGGTGGAATTAGATCTGGTTCCGAGTTTTCGTGAGTGCATTAGACGTTTGCGAAGACTGGAAATGGATAATAGATTCTGCAATGTGTTTTAAATAATGTCATCATGTTAGTACCTAAGACATTTTATCGATCTGTTTTCTCTTCAAGCTTCATTGCTATTAAACTCTACTTCTAGATTATTTCTACATTATTTTATTTATGCTAATCAAAAGTCAAAGTTTTACTTGGCTTACACGTTGGGACTATTTCATATCGATATTTTTATCAACACATTCCCGCGGGATTAGTACTGCGTGCCGTATCTGCAGTTGTAATATGTTATATCCCATAGAGCTTAGTGGCCTAGGTGTTAAACTTGCAATTGCGTTTAGCACAAGTTTCAATTGACATAGTCAGAATCGTCACGGATTGATAACACTAGTCTACAAAAAATAATTTTCTTATTGCCCTCAGGTTGAGACGCATAATTTCTTGTAGATTTTTTAACGCTGAATCTAAATCCGAACAAAGAATTTTGAGATAGCCAATCGCAAAGAACTTAACACGGTTTTTGGCGATATTTGAAGTATTTTTTTGAAGACAGAAAATTTTTATGGTCATTTCTAACTACAGCATCCTTTAGAACTACTTTTTCTCTTTTGAACCCATTTTTGTTCGTTTCCCTACAAGTTTTTTTTCTCAAAATATTATTTGTTAGCTACGGTACTTCGATATTACCTATATTATATTTTGTATTTTAGTAGGTACTAACGAACTGCATTATGAAAATAAAATGGTATGTAAATCTACACAAAAATATGTGTCTCATCCTAAGGGCAAAAATGTTGTACCAACACGGTTAGTTTCTATAGAAAAATTACCATCTTCATCTTTAGCAGTAGCCGCTGAATCGCCTCGGTGCTCTGTGAGTTTTTCAAGTAAACATCACTATCATAGAATTATAAGAACCTACACGACCTTAGCACAACAATACCACCTACTTAAATTCCTAAGAAAACCTAAAGCCCTGAACACACGACCTCCACACCTCAGGTCCACCTTGTAACCCGACTCGACACGCTCTATTAAGAAACAACAAGTCTAAGACCGGTCTACATGTGCGCAGAAATGCATGCTCTAATGCGTCCTTGTTGTGATTTGTGCCTGAATGCATTCTTCGCGGTGGCATTTCAATGTTGTAAGTGTGTAACTAGAATAAATGTTATGAATCGATTCAGGTGGAAAATTGATGTGTTAGGTATTGATTCTAAGCGAAATGTATTGCGTTTGAAGATATTTTGTTTTGTTATTGGTTATGATTTTGATCGCTGTAGAAACATTTAAAATAATGTTTGGAAAATGATCCATGAAAAGGTAAGCTATAAAAGCGTATTTATGTATGTTGAAGGTATATTAATTCATCTTGCCAGGATGGAACTTGTTAAAAGTTAATGTTAATCCATATGCCCTTGCATTATACAATAGTAAAACTATGAAAGAAAGTTAAGAGCTTCTAATTTTTTGTTTAATTTATTGTATAGGGGTTCATTATTTTGCTTACATTTTCAACCAATGAAAGAGGCTGATGACTTAGGGCTTTTAATGTATGGGAAATCATTAAATGACTTCTCCCGCTCTGGAATATTAAACTGCTAAAACCAATCTATATTCTATATTTAGATTTGAGTGCGTATCAAACCATTCTTTAATGCCAAATTTTGTCAAGTTTACAGACTAGTAAAGTTTCACAAATACTAAACTACACATTTTAAAATTAGATATTGGAGGATGTTTCTATTCACATTGGCAGCTTTTAAAGAAAACATGTTTTATTTTCCTCCAAAAAATCCATGCCTGCTATAAATCTTTAACCGCCGCAAAATGGTTGCACGTAGGCGACTATCTGTCAACTTGACAGCTGTCACTTACTGCACCAACATACCATAGTGCCGCCGTTGTCTGACTTGACACTTTTCTACCAATTTCTTCACCCACTGACGTACCGTAATTCAATATTTTCTGGAGGCAGTTTTAGGTTGGCTAGTAGAAACTCAATTTTATTCGATTTGCTGATTCTATTTCGATTGGATTATTAGATTTGGGTGTAGGTTTGACAAATCTCGAGTGTAGATTTTGTAATATTGTTAGTGCTAAAACAAGATTTGAGGACTATTTCAAAAATAAGAAATCGGCGTGTAGGTTTTTCATGTACTACTACTTTGCGGCCATGCCTTCTTACGCATAAAACCAGTTACTAACATAGGACTTAGCCCTGGGTTTTGATGAATCTCGATGGATTGAATCAGTGAGTCTTGACCTTCTCTTTAATTATATTATAAATTTTACTTACGTATGCGTTTATCCCGGTTTCCCGTCCATATACTAATAGCAAATGAACGATGTTCCATACGAGCAATTTTCAAATCACTATCGACTATAAACAAGTTAACAAAGAGAATTGCATGTATAAGAACAAACACAAAAACTTAATTGTGAAAACGGTGATACTACACGAAAAATCGAGAGCACTAAAATCGAGGCAAAATCTCAAAGGCAAAAAAAAAAAACAAATTGAGAACCCGATTCTATCCAGTGAAGCCAAGTTATCTGCACTACAGATGCATTTCTCTACAAAATTAAAGTGGATGGAAGTTCCGAGGCAAAATTTATTTGGTAAGCGGATCCGTGGACTGAAGGACTGCTTGTTTTGCTTCCCTGGACTTACATCAGAATTTATTTATTATTATTTATTTATTTATTTTTAAAACAATTGCTTCCTACACTAACAGTTTGCACCAAGGCGTATAGGAAGCCAACAACATAGAATTTGTCTTACAAACTAAAAAACTTGACACATATTTTGATCATCGATCTGTGAGTACACGCAAATACATCTACTTCTGATTCCTGAGCAATTAGGGCGTTCATCAAACTAATCGCTTGGGCCGTTGGGGCATATCGAGCCGTAAGGGTACGTGACGTTGGAGCCGCGAACAGGCACCGCTCGGCACCGGCGCGCGACACCCCCTGCCCTGTCTTCCCTTACAAACATACTAAGAGTATGTACTACCTCTGAGTGATTTTTTTTTAATTGATGAGTATCTTCGTAGTATAAAGCTAATGCCTGCTTGTTATGTCTTATATGTGGTGCTACCGTAGTTTGCTGTTGAATTAATATACCTTAAACAAACACTTTACTACAATCTTACTGCTTTAACGTCAAAAGAGCTATCTTAAACAATCATTTGAAGAGGTTAAACCGTGGATATTTTGACTCTCTCTCTCTTTAATGGAAAAATAAAATTGTTTGTTTCTTTAAACATGTACAAAAAAGTTTTTTTTTCATGAGCATTGGTTTTTGACATCATTAGTCATCGCTAATGATGTGGTAGAATACTAGTGGTAAGGAATTTTATAAAAAAAAAAAAAAAAATATACTTAGAGGCGAAATGAACAAGTGATAAAAATACAAAACTTTACTAAAACATACCCCTTCAGAGAAATTGGACAATAACTAATGTTTCGGTTCTCTCTTTTATTGTAACTTTGTATTGTGAATCAAATGGCTTCGGTAGCTGAATTTAAAGTGGCTGTATTAAATTCTTTCGGTCCTAAAGCGCTGACCAAAGTACTAACGTTGGAGCAGGGAGCCGGATTTAAATTAATGTTATGTGCATTTGTGCAACCTTTGGCATGAAAATGATATGAGTAGTGTTTGTTTTACTTTTAGAGCCACAATATGAGGAATACAATGTTTCGATCTTTTGTTGTTAATACGGAGCATTTGAAGAGTTGTTCAGTATTGAGTATTTTAGTATACCAGGGCTATGCTTCCACGAGAGATGAACCAATAAAATCACTTGCGCTGAACGAGGCTAGGTTAACGAAGCGATGCTATTGGTTCTTAACAAACACATCCTCGTACATCTCTGGAAACGCAGTCTTAAATGGTAGTGCATAGGACACATTGATTCCTGAATAAAAAGTGAATGGAGTCGAAAGCTTTGGAAAACCTCTTCAAGGTCGCAGGAATATGCTGGATGCAACACGCACAGGAATGGTCGATGTGGTTCCTGTTGGGGGAAGTTTTTTTCCAGCAGTGGATGGCCCCTCTCTCTTCTACGAGCAATGTGCTGAGCCTATTCTAAATAGACCTTAGTTGTCCCGAGGAAAACTTTGAGCACAGGCCTTTCTTTTGCCGTTTAGATGACTTTGATGGCCAACGTATACCGGGACTGAATGGCAAGGATTTAAATTTATACCAACATTCAAACACAAATTAATATGTTAAAAATTGATTCCGTGGCATCAAAAGAGATTTCTTGACATGGCATTGGAGAGCGCTCTAAGGGATGTCGTAGTGGGATGCGGCGGCATGTTGTGGGATATCTTGGTGGATGGTAGGTGGATGGTAGGCAGCCGGAATTCTACAATTAGCACTCCGGCAGTGCCGTGGCATTCCACAGCGGGGTCTAAGCGGCTAGTGTGCGCTGACCAGAGGCAAAATCATCTGCCATTCTGAGCCGGTATGCATACCTTTAGCTTTTTTGATGAGACTCATACCGGTGACAATAAAATGAGTCTTGGGTAAAAAGCTTACACACCTATTTCTTCTTCTTACAACATAAGCAAGCAAACACGCAATCAAATTCGAATTTAGCATTAAATCACAAAAATGTGTCAAAGAATGTTGTTTTTGTTCCAGTTTTGTTGTTATGACGAACAAGTGCCATGTGTTGGCGACGTATCGATGTGACAAATTTACGATGCGAGTATCCCGTTAATTTGTAGCCGATACAACAAACAATGTTTAGATGCCAAGAAATTAGTTGAGGATTATGTAGATCATCAAGATGATTGCCCACTGGTTACATCCTCTGCTCTCATGCTTGGTGTTGTTCTGTCTCTCAAGGTCTTTTTTTTTCTTTTTCTTTATTTCTGAGTCTGAAGTCCTTGAGCAAACGTGTTGATTAATACTCGTATATGTATGAGAAGTTTTTTGCTCGTCAGTGTTAAAATTCTATTCGGATTTTCTATATTTATTATTGCAGCCATTAGTTGTGGAGTTGTGTACCAAACACAATTCGCTAGCATATATTATTCCTTTTAAAACTTCTCTGAATGTATTCTGGTACCTAACATTTTAGATCGATATGTTTACAGAATTTTATTTTATGCGTTGTTCGAAAACCACTTCTACATTCTTTGGAAATTGCAGCCAAGATTTTCTCGTTCCACTTTTTAGGTCCCATTCCACAACTCATATTGTTAAATCAAATTCTAGAACGATTTTGAGCGTAATGTCGGTATCAAACTAGGTTTCAGGAGTATATTTATTATGAAATTGGTCAGATTTGAATCGTGATGATTGTACTTATATTATGTTACTAGCTGACCCCGCGAACTTCGTTCCGCCTAACAGTCGATTCTTTACTTTTTTTAAAAATAAACGTAGCCTAAGTTACTCTTTATTACATCAGCTACCTGCCAATAAAAGTCCCGTTAAAATCGGTCCAGCCATTTTAGCGATTAGCTGGAACAAACCGACAGACAGACAGAGAAAAATTAAAAAAAATGTTATTCTGGTGTATTCATAGACATGTAGTAAAAAACGGTTATTTGAATATTACAAATAGACACTCCAATTTTATTTATATGTATAGATGTATTGATGTATAGAAGATAGATGGATAGATGTATAGATAAGGTTTTAGAATTTGGGCCTCGGAATTCCCAAAGCCCGTATCTCCAGGTGCTTTTATAAATGCGTCACTCGGCTGTGATATCACCATAATAATAACTGCCCCCATTATTTTTGGGCATGATAATTCCACTTGAGGAAAAACAAGGGTAGCAATAATAGATAAAGCAGTTACAAAAAGATGCTTAGTAGCAACGAAATAAAGTACTTCATATACAAAAACGAGACAAGGATTTTTTATTTATTTTGAGAATACTTTCATTTTGGGTTACGCGTAGGTACTGCTATAGAGTAGAATTCCCTGACGGAGTCTGTAGTTCCAAATAGCTACCACAATCTAGAGCAACTTATGTCAAGAGTGAATAGGTTCCTTCTATGTAAGCGTGATTCATCGTCGACGTCATCGCTTACCATCAGGTGAGATAGTGGTCAAACACGAGCCTATCAATTATCTGCCTAGGCTTTTCCACCTATACTGAGGTCAGCTATTAGTCAAACTGGATTTAGTTGAATACCAAACCTTCACAACCCATTGACTGCCAAAGATCTTCCAATGATCAGGACCAACGGTTTAAGGTGCTTTCCGAGGCACGGAGAAGTCTCGGAATGTGAATATGGTCACCCATTCACAGACCAACTTTCACAAGCGTTGCTTAACCTTGAAGTTCAACCATGCGGCTGAACACAGATGATAAAAAAAGATGAATAGTTCAGGAGTGAGTAGGAAGCTTTATCAAAGAAACAATCAGTATAAGGATCGGTAGGTAGGGTAAATGAACCTGAATGTTAATATGGACATGCCCTGAGATTCCCGGTTTTTTTTTCTTGAATTTGAATATTTTCAAAACAATACAAATACAAAATCCCTTGTTTCAAATAAACCAGTTACAGGCACTTTTGAATAGTCAAGGTCTGTCAGTCAAATAGATGAAGCTAATTCTGCCGCGCTAGCGACAAGAGCAGCAAGTTGTTTTGAATTAAAACACACTCACCGACCCTATCTCCAGCGCTGCAGTTGCACGTTCCAAAGAGTAGATCCGAGAGTGTTTAGAAAATCATGGTTTCATTCGTTACGAAATAATTTATGAGTAAAATTACACAATGCAAAAGAGAATAAGTATAAACAATGCAACTAGATAATCTTTCAATCTTCAGCAGGTTCAACAATGTTTTCACGTCTTCGTCAAAGTTCGGGCACTTTAGTCGCTGTGGAGCGGACCAGCATTTAGCCCAAAATTTAAACTGTGAAACTGTTTAACATTTCCCGAGTACTTTCGACACCATATCGAACTACTATTCCATTATAAGCTGGTCCTGCATGGTGTTATTTTTCACATTACTTACTGGTTACGGGATTCAGAGGTATATCTATGTTAAGCTAACGGTCTCTAAATCCCAGAAATAGCACTACATAATATCATCACTGGTTATAACAAAGTTAGGAAACTATCACCGTGACGTTTATAGATATTCGAACACAAAGTTGTTGCAGTAATTTTCGACATATCAGTAAGAGAAGTTCTAACATTATGAATTCTATTCTAGTCTAGTTTTGTTTTAACTACGAATATTAGGATAGTTTCAAGGGCATCTAAGTCATTGCGGTGGAATTTGGGTTAAGACCTGTTTGCGGCTTTCTAAATACTACATCTCTTGGCTCGGGCATCTTTAATAGGTGCTTAATCTTAGTATTTCCTCGGCTAACTGCCAGCTTCTGCTGTATTAAGAGCATGTTTACTGTCAAGATCATTTATTTGGTTCTTTGTCTTCGATGCAGTGTTTTCACAATATAATAGGATTTTGCTATGATTCTTAATCAAGAAAGTTGTAAAGGATCGTCTTCTGAGAATGTCTGCTGTAATTTTTAAAAAAAGAAGTACTGAACCTTTGCTTAATTGCTTGATAAAGGTTATCTCTGGAATTTTTCATTGAAAGGAAGCTATATCAGAGGGCCAATTCTACAAATTTTTAAACAACTTTACAATCGCAAACTGTCAAAAAAGAATAAATTTTCATACATTTTTGACACTGTTTGCGATTGAGATGCGAATGCGATGCGAATGTGAAAATTAGTAGAATTGGTAAAGATAGAAAAGAAAAAAAAAAGAAAATACATTTATTTCGCAAGAGTTGACGCACAAACACAAAATTATACAAAAAATAAAAGTAAAAAACAAATTACAAACTAAATACCACCTATTAAATTATATATACCACTAGGTACTAAGGTTAATTTAGCTATTTTTCAATTCTTGAAATAAATACATGTTTCTTGTGTAATAAACTACGAGAGATAAGCCGCGAGAAACAGCTTGTTTCACCACAATTTTCTTACTTTAAATTTCGTTTATTTTGTGTGTGAAGCCGTACTTAAGTCTTTATGATTACGTCTCTTTCTCGAAACGAAATCATGATGGTTTTATGACGTCATTGTAGGGTCCTAGATGGGTCACTACCACTTACAAGGCACGTCCTACCAAACGAGCTAAAGCCTTTAAACTAGAATGTTCCAAGTTATATAGCGTAGCTATTTAAGACTCGCATTTCCGACTTAAGTCTACCAAAAATCGAGGTTTCCCCTTGAGGACGTATCGGGCCTTATTCTACAAAATGGATTTTCAAAGATCTTGGCTAGGACCCAGCTTATCTTAAATAAGACTTGCAAACGAGAGGTCGTAGATATGGTTCCCGATAATGTCTTACAAAAACAGATTTTTGCCTTTGGAGATTTTTTTATAAATCGATTATCTTTGCTGTTACCAAGGGCCTGCTTAGCAATGTCTTTACTGGCTCGGTCCACTGGATCTGTTAAAAATCGTACTGCTTTTGGCATTTTTTTGTGTCAGATAAGTAAATTTATCATTTTATTCGAACACCACTTTCATAATTATGCTATGCAGTAAAATTTAACTAATATTAATTAACATTATTAAACTAGCTGACCCGTGCAACGTCGTCTGCGTAACATTTTTGATTACTTCTCCGCTCCTTTTGGTCTTAGCGTGATGATATATAAGCTATAGCCTTCCTCGATAAATGTGCTATCTAAAACTGAAATAATTTTTCAATTCGGACCAGTAGTTCCTGAGATTAGCGCGTTCAACCAAACAAACAAACTCTTCTGCTTTATAATATTAGTATAGATGTGAAAATTTGAATATTGGTTACTTAATCACGCCAGAACGGCTGAACGGATCTGGATAAAATTTGGAACAGAGATCTTATCGCTGTTCCAAATGTAATCCAAATCCGATAATCTATTATAGTCTGGAATAGCACATAGGCTACTTTAATCCCGCGAGTATGTTCCTTAGGAATCACGTGGGCAAATCCAATGGCAGAAACTAGTATGAATATCATTATTTAATATCTCAACAATTAGTACTTCGAATTGAAAATATATTTTAGTATTGTAAAGCCCATTTATCAAGGAAGGCTGTATAACAGCGCTACGAACAAAATTGAGATGCAGACAAAAATTTGCGCGGGTTTGCTAGTTCAATTAGTATGTAGACTGATTGACCTATTCTTAATCCCCTTTCTTAATTAGTAATGATTAAAGAATCAAACAGTTCTGATACTCAGCCAAAGTAATTAATTAGCTATTATAATTAGTAGCTGTTGCATTGGTTTTTGGATGTGAGCCTAAGTAAAAGACATTGTTTAATCTTTGATTGCGCATTTAACATTTGGAAAGTGACAACATTGCTTGCAAGCAATAGGCTAGTTTCCATCATCCACAAATTGCAAAACTATTTAGTCCATCCGATAGAGCATTGAAAATAAATTAATGGACACGTATTTTTTTGTTTTTTTTTTTAATCATTGAATATGGACAGAGATAAAAGATAAAACGCATCAAAACTCGGCAGTGGGGGCTCGTGACGTCACGACCCACTAAAAATTATGCCACGGCGTGACGTATTGAGAATTTTAAAAGCGTCGTAACTTCGTCATTTTTGGTTCCCATAACAAAAGAAAAAATACGGGTCAAATATTTATTGATTAAAAAAAAGCCCATTAAATTGAATTGATTAAAAATAAATTGTTTGTGACGATTAATATAGCATATTTTCCGATGTTTTCGCAA
Organism: Ceramica pisi; assembly: GCA_963859965.1. Lineage (NCBI taxonomy): Eukaryota > Metazoa > Arthropoda > Insecta > Lepidoptera > Noctuidae > Ceramica > Ceramica pisi. Next base: position 7,765,179 of record OY982530.1, read on the forward strand.
TGTTCAAAATTGCAAAACATCGGAAAATATGCCTTAATTTCTACGATTTAGGATATTTATAATTAATTAAACGCAACGAGTAGGTTATCAGAATCACCTACAGTCGACCTTGAAAATGTAACGAGCATTCATCTCATTGATTTTTATATATCTCTCGCTAGCTCTCCATTATTTTAAACAGTTTGTTATCATCAATAAATTTTTGTACCGACCAATGTATCCAGCCAAAATATTTCAACTATGGGCATAGTTCAGAAGGCTTATTTCAAGCAACCCATGAGTTGAATTATTTCAGTTTTGATAGCTGCTGTTGTATCCTAGAGCAACTGCAAACCTGCTGTGAATATTTCCATGTATTTCCAATTCAAATAAATAACATACAGCTACACAGTGCTGAATACTGAGCTTTGAATAACGTAGACGCAGCATTTATTGAGAGAAAAATGTCTCATTCATTTTCAAAAGAAGCAGACTTATGAAAATGAATGTGACAATTTTTTCATACATAGGTACGACATTTCTTTAAGTTTCCAGCCTTTTTGTCGACTGAGCAAGCTGCAAACGTACGTTTCTACAAATAGCGTTTTAAATAACTTTATTTCGAGCAAAGACTCATATAGGGTTAGTAACATAATCCTTAAAAACTACGTGTAAGTAAACAACACGATACGGTGACAAATGTAACTGACGGCAGTGAACCATACACGGATAGTCCACTCTGTCAGCGATCATTTTTAGAACCCTGTTAGGGCTAGTCATGACGCGAGCCACCGTTGATCATACTGCACGCTTGCGCATCATTACAATCTACACGAGCCGCCGCAAACATGATGCCATCATGCCATGGCAAACCCAACAGTTTGCCAAACGCGTTATTGAATTGGACACGAAGGGCTCCATACGAGGCTTGAAAATATCTCTCCCACAAGCTGCAAGTAATGGTACTTTACCTTCTTTCATATCTTTTTAGTGTAACGCAGTATCAGAAGCTTTTCATTACAATTCGTGGAGGGTAAATGAGAAAACCACGGGGTGCCTCATATTTATTACGTGTTCTTTAAATTATGGTTACACTGTAAGTAGATACTTGAGAAAAAATATGAGGGCAATTAGCTGTTTTCTCTGCGGTAATTAATTTAAAGTGATAATAATTTGAGAAACCAGTATAAGACTGTTATTTTGTTTTCAGGGTTCCTCACCCGAAAGGTATAACCAATGGAATCCTATTACTAAGCCTCCGCTGTCCGTCCGCCCGTCTGTCCGTCTGTCTGTCTCTCAGTGGGCTGTATCTCAAGCACCATAATAGGTAAGAAGTTGAAATTGGATTGCGTATTTCTACTGCCGCTATAATTTATCAACTAATTAAAATATTTTTTAAATGGGCTCGCATAAAACAAACGTGTTCTTTGGGTTAGAATACGGAACCCTTTGTATGAGAGTCTGACTAAAACATGGCCGTTTTATATTTTACAGGATGCATTATACTTAGCTAGTTAAAGAAACACGTTCTTTCTTCTAAAATACAAAGCGAAAGCGGAGATATTTTAGAAAGGAGCCCGGTTGTTTTTACAAAATTTTCGTATTATTCCGCTTCTCACATCGTTTTGTGTTTGCACTTTGGCTGACTTGTAGCGTCGCATAGGAATATTTGTAAAATTCGCTCTCTCGATAAGAAACACAAACCGTTGGCGTTACTGTATATAGCAGTATGAAACCTATACCTACCAAATTTGGGCAGACTTATTTTGTGATCATAATATTTTATTATTAACTAGCAGACCCGCGCAACGTCGTCTTCGTCACATTTTCCATTACTGCTCCGCTCCTATATCCTCCTAGCGTGATGATATGTAGCCTTTAGCCTTCCTCGATTAATGGGCTATCTAACACTGAAATAATTTTTCAAATCGGACCTGTACTTCCCGAGTTTACCGCGTTCAACCAAACAAACAAACAAACAAATAAACAAACTCTTCTGCTTTATAATATTAATATAGATTGCTTTCTGCTTTTCCCTTTAAACCTCATTGAACCTTCTCTGCACCACCAACAGGTAGACTGGTAGAAAATGCTTAAGGCAATAAGTCCACCTCTAGTCTGTACAACTGTGGGCGTTAAGTATTAAATAAATAATAAAGTCAGAAGCCACAATATCTGACACTAGTGCAGTGTTGCCAAGAAGTAGTAGTACCTACAACAAGTATTACGCAGGTTTGAAGGTCTGATAGCAGTTGCCCCACGTAAAATAATGGCGTTCAGCTAAACCAAATTGAGAAAAGTCACATATTGTTAATATTTTACTGAACTACTTTTACATATCCTACTCATTTACCTAAACTGCTTTGTTATGGAGGTTACGTAAAATCTATGTGATTGGTCTGATCCATTCAGTTTTAACGAACGGTTGGGATTATAGCTTCGATCCGTACATTCAAGAGTAAAGCTACGGTTTTTGAGTTCGCTGATGCTGTGTTGAAATTACGGTAGTTTGACTGAAACTAAATAAAACATATGCCTAATTACGTGAAAGCGTTAGGGATTTGTGGAAGCCTCAGAAAAATGGTGTTGTTTGTCATACTATGCTCCATCAAATGTCTCCTTTCGCGATTTCCCGAAATTCTTACGGGAACAGTAGTGCGATTCACTAAGGCAGAACATCTTTACAACCAAGAAATCATCGTTGAAACATCTGTTAAATATATGCCACATCAGATGTTTCAACGATGACTTCTTGGTTGTAAAGATGTTCTTCCTTAGTGAATCGCACTACAGCTAGCAAAGACAATCATAATTATAATGTATTAAATACAGTTAAAAGGAGAACTATAGTGTTTGTCTCTTGCAGACACTTACCAGCGTGACAATGCGACATGGCTGGCAAGGATGAGTTAATTTATTAAAACTAAAGGTGTGAAAGATGACTTCTTCAAATGTAATAGCGTGTACTATGGTAATAGGAAGCCTATAATCTAAAGTTACATATTATCAACCTCATATCAGATGAAAGAAGTCCAATGCTGGACATTATAAAATCGGTCCTGTACTTCTGGCATCCATCGGCTACCTGCAACCTTCACTAGGTCATTGAACCACATTCCAAGGCAGCGTATTCCGAAACACGGTCACCACTCCAGAACTTTTCGTTCCTAATCTAAAGTACATAATTGCAATAAAATTTTGCCAAGCTCAAGCTGTCCCAAACCAAAGTTAACCTTAATCCTATTTTAGTAGATTCCCTATAACCCCACCCAAAAGGGTCACTTTGCCTCTCTGAAAGTGAAACACCTTTCTCTAAGCCCTTAATAGATCTTCAGTTAGTGTTAAGGAAAAATGCAAGTTTTATGTGTTGGCCCGCTGTCGTATGACAGTTATGGGCCCATAATTCTGGGCCGCTCGATTTAGGCCCCGGTTTCAAGATGAATCGTGCTTCTTTGGCCGTGAAAAAGTTTTAAATGTGGGTATTAGTTACATTTGGAGGACTTTTGCTTTTTAAGTTGGTCATTTATTGATGGAAAGTGTTGTTTTCGGAATCATTAATATTCATTAAAGCTGTTTCGGTGGTATTGTTCGAATATAAGAGTTATGTTGCATTATCAGCCGCCCGCCGCTTTGCCCACGTGATTGTCGAAAATTATCCCAAGGGAACACACTCGGGATAAAAGTATCCTATGTGTTGTTACAAACCATAATCTACATCTGTGTTTTGCATGAAGATTCAGCGATTCTGACTGATTGAGTAATAAACATCAAAATTTTCGCATAATAATACTATAAATACTAGTAAAATAAAAAAATATAGTTACACTGCTTATTTGATAAGTTAATATGTATAATCAAATCACGCAGTGGCGGGGGCTGAATAACAACTGTAAGGAGACTGAAGCAAAAGTTGCTTAGCTTTTATATCGGTATTACTTTTGGGAAATATGTTTGGCTATAGATATTTCAAGAATAAAACTTGCCAAGTGCGAGTCGAACTCTCACATGAAGGGTACCACAAGCCGAAAAAAAAATGTTTCTTGCAGATTCTTGAGATACAACTTGCTGACAGACAGACGGACGGGCGGATAGCGAAAGCTTTAGTATGGTGTTCTGTTTGTCACCCTTTGGGTACCTACGGATTCTAATAACCGGACAGACCTCAAGTTAAATAATAGCTTTGGGCCTTGAGTCATGTAGTAACAAGTAGAAAGCTAAGATAGGTTCTGGCAGTCGTATTTTTGTCGAAAGAATATACCCAATGCATTTTTTCCTTTTGATCGAGTACTTTAAAAGTAAAAATGCGTCGCATCATCATCGTAGCTATGAAAGCCCTCTGAAAGCAGTCTGGTCGGCTTTGAGTCAAACCGAATTCATCTGAATACCAGTGGAATACCAGTATTTTACGTGGAGCGGCTGCCAACCAGAGCTCCATAATACGTTAACTGGGTAATAATGCGCTTGACTAGTTTTTATATTTCGTGTAAAAAAATGCTGTATCTGATAAGCAATATCGAAAAGTTAATTAATCCATCCAAATATTTTTCCCTACAGCATCTTTTTTTCGGTTGATTTTTAAAACAAACGAACGTCATTTCGTACAAATCAGTTGCCATTTGTAAAAAGTAGTGTCATAATTAATTATATAGATCTGCTGATTAAAATTGCTGTTGTGTAGATTGCCATAATAAATACGTTAAAAGAGGAGCTTAAAACCACCACTCCAGTGTGTACAAAAAACCTCATAAGCTTTACGATGTAAGTATCTGCACTACTTATTAAGCTGATGAGTTTGATTGTTTCGTTGAACGCGCTTATCTCAAGAACTGCTGCATGGAATTGAAAAAACATTAAAGTGTTGGATAGCGTATTTCTCAAGCAAGGCTATTATAACATCACGCTAAGCGCACGCGGTACATTAATGAAAAATCAGACGAATACGAAGTTGCAAGGGTCAGCAATCTTATAAAGTTACCTTATGTAATCAAAGGTACATAATTATTTACCTTTCAAACCAGCCTGAAATCCAGGCAGTATACATGATATTACCATAATTCAGGCCCCCTAGGTATCAAGGTATATTAAATTAGGGCAAGTTTCACTATCGTCGCTGTTGGCTTGGCCTCGGGAATGGCTGTGACCTCTCCACAAAAAGTACTCACGGCTTAAGTTTATGATTCCTAGGAGGTACTTTGGAGACTTGATTTCGTAAGGGACTACTCCGGCTTGCAAAATGCTATGGCAAAATTATCCTAGTATAAATAAAAAAATCCGCTTCTGAATGAGTGACTAACAGACAATGCACAGCTGAAACCACTGTTGGAAAAAAGCTGAAATTTTGAAAAAATCTTGATCGGGGAGTGCAGAGGCGCATTAAGTACATGATTCAATTTTAATCAAATAAATATGATTCCAGAGCTACACCTCTACCGTGCCATTAGTTTATACTAGTTATGTAGCACAGATAGAAAAATGGCTGCTTTAAAGAGTTTAAACAGGGGTGGAGAGTAATAGCTTTTCATATTTTGACGATACGGTTGGCGCAGTGGTTGAGCGATTGACTGCTGCGCAGCATGTCGCGGGTTCGATTCCCGCACGGAACAAATATTTGTACGACCTACAAGTATTCGTTCCGAGTCTGGGTGTTTTTCTATCTATAATATGTATGTATTCACAACAAAAAAAAGTATATAAGTAGTTTATCAGCCATCTCGTTACCATAACTAGGTTGCTTAGCTTGGGACTGTATGGCGTTGTGTGAAATGTCCAAGGATATTATGTATGTCCAAGGATATTATTATATATATTATAATGTACCCCTCAGGTACATTGACTTGTAGAATTAAAACTGTATGTAACACACAAAATATGGTAAGAATTATCCAAGATTAATATAAATGTAGTTAAACAATTTCAAAGATGAGAAATAAATATTTATTTACGTTGAAACATGTTTATCAAACAAAAATCTTGTATATTATTTACAAAGACACCATATTCTTGTAATAAACTATACTTGAACAAACGTAGAAATATAAATGAATAGTAAACCCATTTGCTCAGTTCTATTGAACACCAAACATTGAAGCAACCATCATTAACACCTAATAACTAGGAGCTAGGAGTGCTGTTAGCCAATCAATGACATCTGACAGCGTGCTAGCTTGATTGGTTAAAGACAGTTCCTATAATTTACCAATCGTTACTAGTAAAAGCTTTTTCTTATTTGAAAGACGTTAAAATTCATTGAGGGTTTTTGGTAAAATTCACGGCACTGGCGTCACTTAGACGAAAGATCCTCTATTTTGAAAACGTATAACGTATTCCATAAAACGGGGTGAATAGGTACGGTTTCAGCGGGGTGAAACGAAATAAAATAGGAATTTTCACTCGAAAAACTTTTTTTATAATTTCATTTTATGAAATTAGAGACCGTAAATGCTGCCAACAATACTTAAATAATATTAAAATCCCATTCAAAGGTTTGCTTCAATTCACCCCTGCACTCCTATTCACCCCGTTTGTAGTTACACAACGTTGACATAAATTTTACCACAGTTAGAAGAAAAGTATGTTGACGAGTGAATTTGGACCTAACGCCTCAGTGCTGCCACCTATGCTAGTATTTTCAGAAAACCTTGAATCGTATTCATCTCAGTGGTTCCAATTTGCACTATTTTAACCGATTCAAAAAAATAGGAGGAAGTTCTTGATTCATTTGTATTTTTTTATGTTTTTGTTACCTCACAGTCATTTATGAACCGATTTGGAAAATTCTGGTTTCATGTCAAAGGATATACTTGCCAATTGATCCCATTTAAATTTCATCAAAATCGGTTAGATAGTTTGTCTTATAAATCAAAATAGCTGGAATTCGTTTACTTGGACGACGGTTTTTTGTCACCCAAGTAACCAAAATTACGTATTTTGCTTTCCTTCGATTTTTCAGTGGTGTTGTTAAAAGTGAAAAATATAAACTGAAAAAAAAAATGGAAAAATAAAGACTTCCAAATAAAACACAATACTACAAAGTTTAAAATAACTTTAATTTCGGAAGTCGGTGTTAAAATACGAAGAAATTAACAAAACCATCGATTTCCGAAGTATTTTATTTTATTTAGAAGTCGGTTGTATTTTTTTGTTAAAAGTTTTTCATATAGATTTTTTGCAACATCATGCACAAGGTAAAAACGAAGGCTAATTCACAAAATAAATAACGTCATTCATTTGCATAGATGTACTTCACAACTGCAAATATAATAACTGCATACTACCGTGGTAAGTAAATAAATGTATAAGTGGTTATACCTGTCAGGTATCCACTTATTGCAAAGGATCCAAAAACAACTATTATTAATTGTTAAATGGTATAAAATCTGCTTAACGACAGGAAGTACATAAAATGTAAATAATCGATTGCTTCACATGTCTAATTGTTTGCTCGACATTGTAAAGTACGCGTAAAAATCTATTGAATCCAATCCTGTTGAAAAACTGACAAAACGAAAGCATTGTGACAGATAGTGTGAATTTATATGTAGCGCCGTTATAACGCAGGCATCAAGATTGCTTGGTATCAAAATTGTTTTGCACCGAGGTATTGTCAGTGTAAACAGGACAAAATAGAAATAGAAAACGTATTGCACCAACCCCAAATAACAAGCAATAAAGACAAAAAAGTTGATGATAACTTGTCCTTTAAATTAAATATCGAGGTCAGTAATGATTGTGAAAAGCTTAATTATTTTATGAAAAAATTGTCTAAAATTCCAAAGAAAAACCACTTTGCCAAAAACAAGTTTTCCAGCTAAAGGACTACTACACTTATTCGCATTTCGCTAAACAATTTTGGTCACACTTATACAGTTCTGCTTCTATCAGCCGCGTATAGCGTGATAACAATGAGAAGGCGGCAGCTGCAGAAAAGTGCTGAACTCAATCTATAGCACTCGCATGATAATAACACATTTGTCCTTATTTTATACTTGTTTGCCGCGAAAGCTGAACAGACGCGGAAAGCTGAACGGATGCGTACGCGTCTCCATACAAAACGGTTGTTTTCTATGGACATAAGCTGAATAAGTTTGAGTAGTCCCTAACAACGTAATAGAAAATGATTACAAAAATAAACAGACTCTTTGATCGTAGTAATAAAATGTTGCAGTGTAATAAAGTTTATTACTAACAACGTGTGAATGAAGGTGTATGATGAAAATATATTTTATTAAAACGTTTATGTATTTTGTATGTAGTACATCCTGTGATGAACGTTCGATTATGTTGAGTGCGTCTGGGATTTTTATGGGCTTTTCCTCTTCTATATTTTTGAGGTGCGAATGTGTGTTTATTCATTAGGATTTGGACTGACTGGGGTTTTGTTTTATAATTATCCTTTTCTTCTTCTAAACTTTGTAATTTATAAAGAGCTTGTGTCACGGTGTTTGTTATCGAAATCCTCCGAAACGGTTTGACCGATTTTTATGATTTTTAAGAATAGGTCGTAGGTTATTTTTCATTTATTTTGGCAAAGCAACGTTTGCCAGGCCAGTTACTCTAATATATAAAAATTTCGTGTCACGGTTTTGGTCATCGAACTCCTCCGAAACGGCTGTAGCAATTGTAATGAAATTTTTGTATTGATTTGGTAGGCCTGAGAATAGATCGCAGAAAATTTTTATTTTTTTATTTATTTAACAATTTATGTACACACACATAAATATAAAAAAAGGAAACAGAAAAGTAGGTACAAAGGTGATGCTGCTGGTGGTGGTGCTTTTATTTGGTAAAACAACGTTTGCCCGGTCAGCTATTCTTCTGATAGTTAAAAATCTTATGTCACAATATCTACTATACTTATGTTTGTCATCGTACTCCTCCGAAACGACTTGACCAATTTCTATGAAATTATGTATGTATATTTGGTAGGTCTATTTTTTTACTAATATGGCTAAATACACATGACAAATATACATGATTATAATATCCATAATCTAATAGGACATTGGAGTTAATGAACCTATGGACTAGTTTTATAAATTACTAGAGGCCGCCCGCGACTAAATTCTCGTTATTCCCGTGTAAATCCCGATCCCTTGGGAACTCCGGGATAAAAAGCCTATGTGTTATTCTGGGTCTTCAGCTACCTACATACCAAATTTCATCGTAATCGGTTCAGTAGTATTTGCGTGAAAGAGTAACAAACATCCATACATACTCACAAACTTTCGCATTTATAATATTAGAAGTATTACATATAGCATAGTTAGCATTTATATTATTAGTAGATTCACTGGCTGTTGATTTGTTAAATAAACGAAGAATCCATCGTTAAATGTAAATGAGACAATACGTTTACAAATATGCACAAGATCGATTGTTGAGGCGACACTTGGACGACACACCAGCCATTCAGTTCACTATATTTCAAAGATTACATTACCCTACATCTCTCCTATGAGTTCCTCAGTATATTCCATAGCGCCGGAGTACATAATAATCATAGCGATGCATATGTAACAGCACTTTACACTAAGACTGCAAATAATTAAGACTGCCGCTCCATTTCCTCCAATTAGGTGCATATTGTATGTAATGTTGAAGCAGAAGGTTCACTGGGGCTTTGAAAATTATTTAAGCTAAGTTTTTGGACAATTCTTCCATATTAAACTTATGTTTTAAATGCAAAAATAAAGTTTTCTGTTTGTTCTTTCTCTTCAGTTGTCTTTTGTATTGAGATAGATTGAACTTTAGAGAAGACAAATGAAAATGATACTTGTTCGGATATTTCTACCACAATAATTCTTAACAAATATGATTGGAATAAAGTCTTAACAAAAATGCAAGAGGAAGTATTGAAGGTTGATATTTCAACATTTTCACCCGTAAGACTTAGCTCTTTACAAAATAATTTCGACCATAACATAAAACAGAAACGGTACAATTTACAGTATTAGCCGGCCGACGCGGCTTTTTCCGCGGCGGCGGACGCTCGACGCCCCGCGTCTCCGTATACGGGCACTTATACTGTTTTAGTAAACGCAAGTGTCGACCGTCATGGTATCACAGAGCTTAAATTTCTCCTTTTTTATTAAAGATCACCACAAGTACTCTATCTGCTCTGTGCAAAGCAGACAGTGTCAGACTCTTACTGACTAAAACCCATTCATATTCGTTTTAATGCCCTTTGCGGTCCGGACACTAAAGTTTATCTAATAAACAGTTTTACTTAATCTGTAAAAAGCCTAACTTTATTATTCCTACACGTGTTGTCACAACTCTCCGCATAAAGTTACGCGTGTGATACTCATGTATATTATAAAGCGTGGGAAGTCCAATTAACAAGAGACAAATAGCTTCATATTTTTAGCAAAACACTTCCGACTTTTTACATCCAAACGACTATAATATGTAACCACGACTCCACACTGTTGTTCAGTTAATTTTCTTTTACTTTAATGTGGAATGAAAACCTGGCGTTATGTTTATTTAGGTTAATACCTGGATTTATTGGAAAATATATTATATCAGCTGATGCCCGGGTCTCGCCCGCTTGACAAATTATATACTAAAATCTTCCTCGAGAATCCATTGGTGAAAGCAGCATGACAATCGGTTCATTACTTTTTCAGTTTATCGCGAACAGACAGATAGACAGACGCGGCGGAGGAATTTGTTTTATTAATTATGTAGTGATAATTATTTAGTGATAAACGATCAGCCAAACACTCCTAAGAGGCTAAACAAAGGATAATGGATTGTATTATGCTCTAAGTTTCCTTGCGTGATTGAATCAGAAATGAAGATATCCACAGGAGAGTCAAGGTCACCGGCATAGCCCGAAGAATTGCCAAAATCAAGTAGTGGCAGGACATATTGCTCACAGAACAAATGGACGATAAGCCGAAAGGTTTTGGTCTGGCGATTGCGTACCGGAAGAAGCAACCTTGGAAACCCCCCACAAGGTGGACATGGGAATCCGTCCGATGCGACTAAGACTAGATGTAAAATTACGCAAACGACATACAAGAAGTTAGGTACAAAATGTTTAGTAGCAAAAACACAACCAAAACACGGTGAAGTCCGCAAATATTATTAATAGCTTTACAACACGACAGTACTTAGTTATCTGACCGTGTCAAGTCGCATTGCACTCGTGCGCTCGAGTGTTCCTGACGACGGCTTCACTGTTGAATTCGCTAGTGATGTACAATCGAGATCATTATAAGTGTCGGTAAACCAATTCTATTAAAATATCCGTAGACACATTTTCATACTAGTAGAATTTTCAAATTCCTGTCGCAATATCATCTCAACGACAATCAATGACAAAAACTCATCAAAATTAACGAACATTTATTAAAGGTGATAACGACAGACTGGGAATGCGAATTTGAAAATTTCTGAAAAATACGGGAGTTGCCCGTCTGAGTGCAATGCCTTTTAAAATATGTCAGTGTGGGTGGAGTGATTCTTAATGTGTTTATTATTTGAAACGTTTTTGTATTATTTTATGTATATGAGATTACAGTAAAAAAAAAAATGAAATGTGTGTGTGTGTGTGTGAATGTGTGTTATGTTGTTGTTGTTGTTTGTTGTTGTTGTTGGTGTTGTATAAAATGTTTTTTTTTTATATTAAAGACATAAATCTTTTAATTTTTTTAACTAAAACTTGTTTAATAATATTCTGTCACCTTTTATTACAGATGTTTTTATTTTTAACGCTTTATTGAAAAGTTCACTAACAAATTCTAAATTTGTTAGAGCTCTCACTTCTAAAATGCTTATTAATATCTGAATTTGGTTCAGTACACACAAATCTAACAAAATATATTAGAATATACATCTTCACAAAGAAAAACGCCATCTAACCTCGTAATTCTGATCAAGCGATAAGTTTCAGTTCCCGTAATAAATTATATACGACACAAGAAATTATTATACACTGAAGTTACGTCTCCCTTTTCTATTTATTCCGAGATACAAAATGGAACAATAAAGTAGGAAATAGGGGATGTGATTTGAATAATAATGTGAATAGTTTTGTACTCTTAGTCAATTTTCCCCTTGCGAGTTGTGGCGGACCTCAAACAACACAAAATACGGACTCGAAGGACAGAAATCATGACTTGAAAAAATATAGAATGCTTTCGAAGACACTTCGATGTCAATAAGTTGATATATGACTGCTTTGACATTGGATTGAGTGTTTTTTGAGGATCTAATAGCTTATGATACACGTGTAAGTCTTAATTTATGTTCTCCTTCGGTGTCGAGAATAACTGGGTTAACATTTTTAGCAACCGTGCCTGAGGAAAAGGAAAAAAATTGCTTTGGTTGGTTTCTTATGCTCTGCTCTTAAATCATCAGAGTTAAAAGTTTTTTGTTCAACACACAATATATTTTTCCAAATATAATGAAAATAATATAGCCGTATAATTTAAAGCATTACAATTTATGTGCGCTCAAAGTAGTGATTAAAAAGTGTCAATCACAAATTCACTCACAAATTAATATTACTAATAGCACTTCCATCCAAGTAATCATTTGCGATTCGCGTAGGATGTAACTACAAATTGCCATTTTGAAATATTGCTGAGATTAATATTTCCTCAGTAAAGAAGTGTTATAAATATCCTGAACCTGCAATCAATTAAGCAAATAATAGGGAATATGCATGAAGATCAAATTTGTCTTTAATATTTTTTTTAGTTCTTTAATTGTCGTCATATTATATCTAAAAGATATTTCTTTTTATTTAGTTCTAATTTATACCGAAAAAAAATTATATAAAAGTGCAAAATCAGCGCGGGTAATTTAAACTTGTGAAACGCATTACCAGGTCGCGAGTCGGGACCAATGGTGACGCGCGTGTGAGACGTCACCCTACACCGCCCTACACGAAGAAATTGTCAATTTGACATGACAATGACATGACTGACATTGAATTGACTTATTTACCGGCTCCCGTCTTCAGTATCGAGTGAAAAATTTTGTTAACCGTTAAAAAATATGTTCCTGTGGTGATTTCTAGTTAATCTAGATTTGTAATGAATCCAGGACGATGAGTGAAAATGCTTTTGTTAAAGCGCAATCAGACAATTTACATAAAATAGATTATCACGTGTATTTTATGCAGTTTGTGTAGTTTTGTGCAGTTCTTATCGTATTTCACACTTTCAATACTTGTAAGACGGTTTCTCAGGTTCTTCCATGGTCTGTATGGCAATTAAAACGAGAATCGAGCTGAAAATTGAAACGCCTACATTTCAAAAAGGTAAACAAACAAACACGCGACGCACTGGACGTCACAACAAAGTGTAGTGGGACGTCATCCAAAGCCCGCGAAAAATGGCGGCGTTTGAACTGAAATATTAAAAAAAAAAAGAATGAAGACATTTCCAAGACTAATTTATATTTTTTCCTGCATTATAATGATGAAAACAATAAAATAAAAGAAAAAAAAAATCATGCATATCCCTATTATTATTTCCTTGTTCATTCCATGTCAAAAACTGAATTGACTATCTTCATTTTTATTATTGAGTATTTGTTAAAATAAAAACGTAATTTTAAATATCTTAGATTGCAGTCATCAATGCAGCAATAGTATTTTTACTGTATTTTTTTTATCGAAATCGACGCGCTGGACAGCACTAGGAAACATTTGCTTACTGCGTTCAATTTACTGGACAGTACATCGAGAACCAAACATTAAAGGCGAGAGTTTGATCAGCTGACATGCTTTGTCCATTGAACTGTTTGTAGTGCGTTTACGGTAAAATCGTTTATAGTATAGAATTTACAGGGAACTGAGCAGATGGCTTAATTACAACAGCCGGACGGCCTGGCCGAGGTCGGTCTGAGGATGGGTGAACATCTATATTTGATACTGGGGTTTCTTCGAGTCACGGAAAACACGTTATGCCATTTGTCCCGGCTGTCGTTCTACCTAACCTAAACCTAGTGAGAAAATTACTCCAAGCCGCTAGAAAAGGTAATTACCCTAAAAAGCAGAAGGCTCCTCCAGAGACGGGACTTAAGAGGAAATGTGGGCTTGTAGACTTCGTATGTAAAAAGTTATATTTCGAGGTTTGGCTCTCGCCTGTTTCCTCCTCCAATATTAAATCGATTCAATAGATATTACATTAGCTGAATAAGAAGGATATAAACTGTGCCCCTATGTTTTTCTCTACTCATGAATAGTTGCCAAACTTGTTCAGTAAGGCTCTTTTGACAGCAGTTTATTGGACAATTTTGAGCATGTTTTGAGGGTCCTAGTGCTTTTACGTTTAATATATCATCAAAAAAGAAAACATAGCGACACAAAATATATTCTTCTTATTCAGTTCATGAAATATCTCTTAAATCTGTCCAATATTGAAGAAGGAAACAGGCGAGAGCCAAACCTCGAATTATGACTATTTACATACAAAGTCTCTCCGCCCGCGTTTCCTCTTAATGAAGATCTTTGACGCCAATATAATGTAGACAAAAATCAGCACAGAATAAAATTAATTACCATTCAAACAAAAACCTTTCTCAACGGACTCTTGAGTCAATATCGCTCATTTGCAATACCTAGGGCACCTAAATAGACCTATTAGTAAGTTCACAAAGTACTTTTAACTAAGAAAAATCGTCTGTTTGAGAAAAGCCCTTGAATGGAATCTGCTCTATGCCATTTTCTGTTCTGTCAGTCAAAGTGTTGTGTCTGTTACATCGTCTCAAAAATATTATTTATACACTTTTTATACATTAAGATATACAGGAAATACCACGTGTTTTGTTTAATCGAAAAGGTATCGAATCAGTGATGAGAGTTATCGCTTTAGATCTAAGTGAAGTAGAAGCTTGCAGTAAGCAAAACGTTTATAACTTTTTTTTTTCGGATAGCGTGAAGGTAAAACTGGAAAATATGTTCTTATAAGAAATTTACACACTGCGAGCTACTCACTAGACAGTAGACAAATACTGCCATCGTCTGCCTAGCTTTTCCCAACTGTATAGGGGTCGGCTTCCAGTCAAACCGGATTCAGCTGAATATTAGTATTTTACGTGGAGCGGCTGCCTACCAGACCTCAACAACCCATTAACTGGGTAACACAGTACTCCATGACAAGACTGGCGTCAGAGATTTTCTGGCTTTGACTGTCCTTAACTACTGCCAAAGATTTCCAAATGACAGCCGAGACCAACAGCTTGACGTGCTTTCCGAGGCACAGAGGAAACTCGGTATGTTAAGATGGTCACCCATCCACAGACCAACCTCGGCAAGAGTTGATTAACCATGAAAATCGACCCGTGCGGCAGTTGTTATTTAGCCACGAGCTCGTCTAGACTAGAGACCGGATACTGGCTATAAAGGAGAGCATTGTTTTTTTACGACAATTTACTTTTAATTTAAATGCTTTGTTCTAAATTCAAGTCCTCCATTAATCGTTAGCCACGAGCTCCTATATAGCCATCCTCGATAAATGGGCTATCCAACGAATAAAATAACCTTTAAATTCGAACCAGTAGTTACTGAAAGTAGCGCGTTGAACCAAACAAAGAAACCCTTAAGCTTTATAATATTTATTGCTAGCTTCTTAGGTGATTCCTAGGGAACATATTCCCGGGATGAAAAGTAGCCTGTGTGCTATTCCAGACTATAATCTGTCTCTGTTCCAAATTCCAACAAGATCCGTTCAGCCGTTCGGGCGTGATTGAATAACAAAAATACAAACTTTCGCATTAAGGCGCGTCCCCGAGCAAAACGCAGCGCTAGCCGTTTTTAGTGCAGTTTTTTGGAGCTATCTACTCTTTATCCAAAAGAAATATCAACTAATAAAAAATACATTAAATTTCTAAGTAATTTTGGCTTCAAAATGGTAGATTTAATTTTTTATTACTAAGTATAATGTTTAAGTAATCTCCTCACAACGAAACCACAGAAATGAGAAAAAATTACTGAAAACATGCATCTTCTCGAAAACTAACGATTATTTTGATTTTGTACTTACACTAATGGATAGGCAATTTAATTATGAACATTTTGGTAGAAGTATTTTTTTCAAACGACCAAAATTCGATTTTATAACGATTTTATTCAACATTTTGAGCGTATTCGCTATTGTATCTCTTGCGCTGTTATTGAGGGAAAAAATGATCAAGGTTATTTGCTCAGGGTACGGCCTACTAGCTGTCCCTCGAGGCTTCCGTTTTCTTCGTCTATTTTTTCTGTAACTTATATGATGTACATAATAAAGAGTATTCTATTCTATTATATCCTGCATCCTTTCTCGGGTCTGAAACTATCTTGGTACAAAATTTAATCCAAATCAGTTTAGTTGTTTAGACATGAAACAGAGACAGATAGACAGTCAGACAGAGTTTCTTACGCATTTATAATATTAACTAGCTGACCCGCGCAACTTCGTCTGCGTCACATTTTCCATGAATGCTCCGCTCCTATTTATTTCAGCGTGATTATATATTATATAGCCTAAAGCCTTCCTCGTTAAATGGGTTATCTACCAATGAAATATTTTTTCAAATCGGACCAGTAGTTCCTGAGATTAGTGCGTTCAACCAAACAAACAAACAAACTCTTCTGCTTTATAATATTAGTATACATATTACACAACTGTCCCGAAGGGAGCACGCAAAAGAGACGCGCGGCATGGCCATTTTGAATTTTGTTGCGGAGTTATTTTAAAACTATGATATCTGTCAAGATATTCATTGAAATTAAATAATGTCAAAGGCAATTTTGTTCAAAATAAGATACTTATGTTGATTAACGTATTTATTTGGATAAGGATTAATACCATGATAATAAAAACT
Source organism: Ceramica pisi (assembly GCA_963859965.1). Taxonomy (NCBI): domain Eukaryota; kingdom Metazoa; phylum Arthropoda; class Insecta; order Lepidoptera; family Noctuidae; genus Ceramica; species Ceramica pisi. The sequence continues at coordinate 7,781,982 of OY982530.1, forward strand.
TTCTCGCAAATAATGCATTAATTTAGAACAAATTTGATTTCCATAAAAAGGGTTATAGTGAGTTAACCTTAAGGAATAGACATTATGCTGTCCAGGACTTTTTTTTTGAACTTTTAAAGAAGAATAATTTCGTAATACTTGATTTTTGCGTAACTTGAACCGTTTACGCAGCGCACGCAACGGAAGCTTTTTCCGCTTGCAAAATTTCTCATTGCTGCTCCGCTCCTATTGGTCATAGCGTGATGTAATATAGCCTATAGCTTTCCTTGATAAATGGATTACCCAACGTAAAAAGAATTTTTCAATTCGAGCCGGTACTTCCTGAGATTAGCGCGTTCAACCAAACAAACTCTTCTGCTTTATAATATTAGTATAGATAAGTAGAGATAGTTAGAAGATAGATTGAATGCCTTTTGAGGTTCTCCATAACTAAGAGCAATGAAATAGCTCGTCAATTGCGAAATAATAAACTGTGTGCATTATTACGTGCTGCATGTTTATATTCTCCTCGTTATCTTAAACAGCAAATAATAAAATAGAGCCGTATAAATGTGTATTACAGAAACATTATCTCGTATTAAAAATATCTGGAACAAAGTTCCCGACACGGAATACTCTTAAAATATGAATTTCCAAGCGAAATTGCACATTTGCAGTAGTTTTCTCGATATTAAAAAGGGTATTTTTTTAAATAATTCCCGTATAAATGGGATCCATTTTCATTTTAATATGCGCCGTTATTATCTTCAGCCATTATTTCATTAAACTATTTACTGTTCGAAGTTACTTTTATCTGGAGACTTACTGAGGAATCTCCTTTAAAAGATGGTTTTAATACGTTCAAAATTAAAAAAAAAAAACTTCCGTTACTGAGTGGCTGATAGACAACGCACAGCTGAAACTACTGCCGATCGATTCTGTAAACATGTTGAAGTGAAGGCTTTTCCTTCGTACTCCACGTCACAATCGTAGTCGCTATGGTGGCTCCTTCTCTGTTACTGCAGTGCGTCTCTGGAACTCGCTCCCACACTGCATACGCGACAGCCCTTCTCTTGACGTCTTCAAAAGGAAAGTTAAAGAGCATTTCCTTTCGATTTTAACATAATATTCGTATTTATGTATGTGTATAATAATTATAGTTATGTATTTAGGTTTATTTATTTATGAAAGATGAAATAATCTGCACTGCATCCTACCCTACTCTCTATTGTCATCTTTCTCTATCACTCAAAGGTTTGCTGGGAGAAAACTCATTTTTGAGTTTAGCTATTATTATATAAGCTGTTTTGATGTACAATAAAGAATTAAGAATTAAGGCTTGGGTGAAGTGATCACTAAGTGTGCTGTCATACTATCTTGATTACATGGATTGGCAGCTCACTTCGTGATCACTTCACCCAAGCCTTCACTGCGACATGTTTATGGAATCGCACTACTGGTCGAAGAGAGCTGAAATTTGGCGTAAAGGTGTTATGGGGCGTATAAGAGCGCAGGATTTCTCGGACAAAAGCTAGTATTTTCTAATAGATCTATGTAGAGTATTCTAGCATTTTAAAACATCATCATGCCTCATGGCATTACAGTATCGCTCGTCGTTGTCAGCCTTTTCGCCTCCCTAAAACATGAAAATATGTATATCATTTGTAAAAAAAACAATTTTGTAGATCGGTGTCTTGTATGATTTCTATTTCTCCGTTTTTTGACACCGACATCCAAAATTGAAATTATTTTGTATTTGGTTTGAGTTTTTTTTTAATTTGATTGTATTTTTTTGTTACAAAGTAATTTTAACCTATAAGCTGATACCCCGAAAAACTAAACCTAGAACAAAAAATAATCACAGAAATCGGATCAAAACTTCGGAGTAATCAGTGTAGATACATAAAAAATATCCACCGAATTTATGGAAGTCTGTTAAAAAAAAAATTAACGTTGTGTATTTTTTAATCATCCGTCTTACGAATTTTCGATCAGGTCACGTGTCCTGACGCGAGTTTAATTTTTTTTACCCATCCCAAGAAAAATGCTCAACGCCGCTAAAGAAGTAAGTTCATGAGGTTTGGGCTGGCAATTAAATAACGTAATTACGAGTATATTCGTATACAAAAATTCGCTTCGCTGTAAATTAGTAACATTTTTAACTCTGACAGTTGAGGTAATTTGGAGAGCGTTTCATCTTCTTATTTACGTGAGGGTTCATCACATAACCTTTGTTTGAGGGGCGTGGTCACAGTGTTAACGATTAGAAATGGAATATTATGTAATGTTAGAAGAGATAAATAAATATCATACAGATTAAAAAGCATTAATGCTTTTTGAGAGAAACGATTTAAGATTAGTTTTTAACAAACATTATCTAAGTCTCTGAAGCAATAACCTGTTGTTAGTGCTTCAGAGACTTAGAATATAGTGCTGATTTAAATTCTTTAGCTGAGGAAGTGCTGTCAATTTGGTTGAGGCCATTGGTTTTTTTTTTTTTTTTTTTTTTTATACAAAACGGGGAAACTCTTGGCCTAAATCTCACCTGATGGAAAGTGATGATTAGGCCGAAGATGGAAGCGAGTTTCACCCGGAATCCTCTTACACAGAGGAACTGGCTATCATACCTCTAACTGCCGGAACACAACAATGCTGATAACATTGTTGTTATGGCGACAGACTTAGACATGATGGTGGTAGCTTGCCAGGCGGACTTAGAACAAGTCCTACCACCAACCAAACCGAGCAAAAAATTTGCCCCCGCTGGGAATCGAACCCGGGACCTCTGGGTCTGAATCAGGTGGTATAACCACGAGACCACGGAGGCGGTTAGTGTCACCTGTTTAGCACCACCCGGGGATCACGTGTAGGGATTCGCTGAAGGGTATTCTCCTACGGACGCGGGTGACTCGGCCCCCAAAAGGATGGATGCAGCAAAAATATCATGGGTGTATGATTTTGAACTTAAAAGCCATGTTTATGATTTAATAGTAGTATTTAATTTTTAAGCTTATGAACTCCAGTATTCCAACCAGTTTGTCTATTCCAATCAACTTCATGCATCTCAGTAAACAAGGAATAACTAGAAGAACTCTGACAGTAAATAAGTAGGTATCAAGTAGCTTAGTTTCAGAATGTTAGCATCGGCTCAGTAAAAGAAAACTAGGTTAACGATACAGGAACTCCACTTAAACAACAACACTAATTAAAAACATAGGCTAAACTTGGCTTTAACTTTAACTAATTAAACGAAAGTTTTTGTTAAGTCATCATAGCCCACAGGTTGTCCACGACTTAAACTTAACGATATAAAGGCCCATTTAGACAGGCGTGACGTGACAAGCGACAATGCGAAAATAATAAATGACGACCATTATTCATAGAAGCCATAGAAGAATGACTAAATGGATGTTGTCAAAGCTGGTCCGTACGTAATTAAACACAAATTATTTAATTGCATGGCTGTTGTATCACAAACTTTATATTTGTAATCTTTTAAAAGCAAATCAGAAATAACTGAGTATTCGTTATTCTTCATCGAATATGTAACCAATTTAAAAAAAAAATACCGTCTACTCAACTCATCAAACACCTATAAGACCGCTACAAGTCAAGCTCCACCCCATAATAGTTCTGTAACAGCCTAAGCCCCTGACGTAGCTAATCGCAACATTAGCATGTGCATCACTTTTACTCAAAACAGAAGAAGCAAAACTTGAGTGAAATGTTGTGTCGATTTTGTACCTACTTAGGGGCCTTTCCCTGTCATGCGAGTTTTCACCCGCGCGCGGACCTGGTCGCGGCGTTCTTCTGTCTTCAGTGTTGTTTGAACTGTGACGCGGGTCGCACGCACGTTCATAGACTGTGGCCAGAAGCGTGCTATCACCTGCATGCGGACGAGATGAGACGAGACGAGAGACGAGAGACGAGACCGCGCACGGGCGCAAACACATGACAGGAAAAGGGAACCGCCTATTAAAACAAAATCCGATAATTGAACACGTCAAAACCTACTAGAAAACTCTATCCGCACCCGATAACAATTCGATCATTGATATAGCTCATTGTAACGTAAGCAGCCATGACGGCCAACACTTTTTACTCAAAATAGAGGAATCTTGAGGAAACTTGAGTGAAATTTGGAATGAAAAATGAAATGAAAATTCACTCTGGGAGCGCCGGCTGAAGTGAAAACTTCAACATTAACGTTGTGCATTTTTGAATCATCCTTCTTACGAATTTTCGATCAGGTCACGTGTCCCGGCGCGAGTTTAACATTTTATACCCATCCCAAAAAAGCGCTCAACGCCGCTAAAGAAGTTTTCACTTCAAAACCCTGTCATGAACGAGTCGGATCTGCGTACCGAGGGTTCCGTACCATCATATAAAATATGAAATGTTTTTAACACCGGCGAGAACTATATTCGTCAATTTTTTTTAACACTAGAACAGTGCCATCGTTTGACCGCTAGTGGAACTAAAGTAATTTTTGCTGATGATTTCTAAAAAAGTTTGCTATTTATAGACATAGTTTTATTTTTCCTGTTATCTTTTTCATATACCGATACCGACGATGTTGTATTACAAAACGAACCTTACATCTTAAATATAACCATTGTAAGGACAACAAAAAACAAACCAAAAAAAAATATTCCGACTATACGCGAATATTAAAAAGATGTATACAAAATGCGCAACAAATCAATAGTAGGTATACAGTACATCAACAAAGCCAAAAATGCAAGTAAAGCAGCATGGAACTTAATTAAAACAGATGTTAATAATCCGACAAGCTGCTCTGACATTGACTCAATACAAATCAATAATAAAACTTATGACAACCCTGACCATATTTGTGACTTATTCAATAAATATTATATATCCTTAACGAATAAGACCCAAAAACCACGAGAAAATAATCTGAATAACAATTTTACAATCTCTCAGAATCCTAAAAGCATTTTCCTAACACCAGTAGATGAAACAGATGTGTATAAAATAATTCATAGTCTAAAAAATACGAACTCTACTGGTAATGACGATTTAAGTACTAAAGTGTTAAAAATATGTGCATCGAGTTTAGTCCGACCTTTAAGCTACATTATAAATAATTTATCCCTCCGTGAAGGAGTTTTTCTAAAACGACTAAAAATGTCGATTGTCAAACCTCTATACAAGAAAGGCTTAAAATCGGAAATGAGTAACTATCGACCAATCACTTTAATCCCCATATTGTCGAAAATATTTGAGAAGGTTATGTGTAATAAAATAGAGAACTTTTTGACATCATGTGACATCCTTAAAAAAGAACAGGTTGGATTCAGGAAGGGGAGATCTACGGCTTCAGCTTGTTTCTCCTTAATTAAACAGATAACCGAAAGTCTAAACCAAAAATCCAAAATAGGCTGTGTCTTTCTAGATATGACAAAAGCCTTTGACTTTGTCTGCCATAAAACTTTATTATCAAAACTATCGCACTATGGAATCCGTGGAAAGGCCAACGAATGGATCAAAAGCTTTCTTACTGACCAAAAACAATGCGTAGAAATAGCAAGAAAATGTCAAAACCAACAAAAAATATTTAGATCAAATTACAGACAAAACAATTTCGGCACGCCTCAGGGTGGAATAGTATCCCCTCTTTTCTTTCTGGTGTATATCAACGACCTACCAGAGGCGATTAATGAAGAATGCGTACTATTTGCAGATGACACAACATTGATCATTAAAAGTGACGATAATAAAGACTTGGAAAAACAAATTGTTAAAGCATTAGACAAAACAATCAAATGGCTAGAACAAAATAACTTAAAAATAAACATGGCAAAAACATAATAAAATTTCAAGCACTCAACACAAACACATACACGGATAGTCTAAATATTCAATATAACAATTCCCCCTTAAACGTTGTTGATGAATGTGTATTCTTAGGTATAACCGTGGACAAAAATTGCAATTGGAAACCACACATAGAGAAAATACTCAAAAAAAATCATCGTTTTGTGTATGTCCTGAAAAGATTAAGACGGTTAATCTAAATACCGCAATGGTTGCTTACCATGCGTATGTAGCATCTGTACTCAGATATGGTCTTATAATTTGGGGTAACTCAGTAGAAGTGCAAAGAGTTTATAAAGGACAAAAAAATGCATCCGGGCAATGTGTGGAGCCCATTTCTTAGATAGCTGTAAGCCATTATTTCAGAAACATAAAATACTATCTTTACCATGTCTCTATATTTTTGAAATATGCATTTTTGTAAAAAAGAATTATCATTTATTTGAAAAAAGCAGTTACAAACCAAATAGTGGAACACGACTCAAGGATAAATTAAAATTACCCCAAATAAAATTAATGCTTTTCAAAAGAAATACGTACTGCATGGCAATTATTATATATAACCATTTACCAAATAATACTCAAGATTTGCCATTGCCGTTGATCAAAAGGGTATTGTTCAGTATATAAATAGAAAAAAATTACTACAGTGTTCAAGAATATTTAGAGGATAAGTCGTTAATAATATAATACAATTTAAATTAATTATTAATCATTACAATTTCAATACAATACAATTTCAATCCTTATTTGTTAAATATTAAATTATCAATTCATATTTTTATTCTATAATCCATAATTATGAATAAGTAAGTAATATAAGCTTTGTCTTCATTTTTATATAGAAATATTTGTACGCCATATTATGGCAGGATATGCTGGAACCATTATTATAATAACATCGATTTTATTATAATAACATCGATTGTACCATATCCTGATAAATAAACAATTTTGATATAATTTGATTTGATTTGATATATTTCATACATTTCTATCACATAGAATAGTTTCAGACTTTTCTCCATGTAAACTTTGGATTAAGGGGAGGGGGTGGTCGTTTTTTTTTTTTTTCATTTAGTTGATTAGCATGCGATGACGCGCATCACTTATTATTACTCAAAACAGAGGATGTGATACTTGAGTAAAATGATGTCTATGAACCTACTTATTAAAAAAACATAAATTCAACGCGCCAAACACGTTCAAGACAACTCGAGCCCCACCCGATAGCAATTCCATAACGGCACAAGTCCTTGACATAGCTCATCGAACGTATGCAATGACGCGCATCACTTATTATTACCCAAAACAGAGGATGTGATACTTGAGTGAAATGATGTCTATGAACCTACTTATTAAAAAAACCATGAATTCAACGCGTCAAAAACCTACAAGACAACTCGAGCACCACCCGATAGCAATTCTATAACGGCACAAGTCCTTGACATAACTCATCGTAACATTAGCATGCGATGACATGCATCACTTATTACTCAGAACAGAGGCTGTGAAACTTGAATGAAATGCATCCGGGTGTACTGGAATGTTTTACACTGTGGTTTATGAGCTTGTGGCTTTTATGTTAAAGGAAAACTTAACTGATTTGTCCTTGGTTTCTCGACAAAGTGACATTATATTAGAAAATCAAAATTGTTTGGGATTGAACACGTGATGTTTCGACATGAAGCGCTTTTCTATTTTACAACGTGTAAACGAAAAAACGAACAAATGCAAACGAACGAACGAACAATAAATACATTTCTTCAGTGCACTACAGAGCGTTTTTTTATCTACGTGTCTTAAATTTACCACAAATAATAAAAAACGATTGGCGGCGCTAGTGGACGGAATACACGCTCGTAACAAACATAAAAAATACCCACCGGATTGGGAACCTCCTCCTTTTTTGAAGTCGGTTAAAAAAATAACCAATGGATTTGGAATTCCTTCCGATTTTGAAATAAATAGTGATTTAACGAGTTACGCGATTGGGGTGGGGGTCATTGCACTCATGAAGGCATTGACCATTGAAAATAATACCCAGCCAACCACACTAGAACAATGAAATAATTAAAATAATAGGTACCAAAATATATCTCTGTAAAATTAAGTACTGATTATTCTGAACAGAGCAGCTAAAATTACAGCTATCTATTTTCATTTAAACAGTGAAAAAAAAACTGCAAAAAAAACGAAAATAACCAGACTTGCTTACGACCAAACAAAATGAAAGCTCACCTCTCATAACACTTCATTGAAAACTAAAGTAAAATTGACGTTTTAATTAAGAATTTTTAATTTTATTCGCGGTCGATCCACCAAATGAATTATTTAAGGCTGTAGCAACACCTACTACGACTATTGTTTCCAAACAATCGCTGTTGTCTCAGTTATGAATTATTTACAGTTATGTACGTCCGCACTGAACGCCCGACTTCGCGTTAAAACCAGGTATTTTTATTCAATTTAACAACAAAATTATGTAGATACTGTTGATGAAACCGGTTTGGCATTTCTGACGTTGGTATTAAAGAACTTTTAATGTTGAAAATAGTTTGGGGAAAAGGAAATATTTTTGAAGTTTATTTTGGTTGGTAGATAAATTGAACTGTTATTTTGTTTGTGCTAAAATCATTGAGACTGATGTTGCTTCGTTAGAATCTGATAATCATTTCGGCGTGGTATTGAATTGAGTAAAGATATAATGAGGTTAATGTAATAATATAACAAAACAAGCCTCACCGTTTATTGTTTGACGTAACACTTGGACAAAATTGAAGAACTTCCAAGTATCATTCCCTATTTCTTTTAAGTGCCTGCCATCGTAACTCTTTGATAAAACTAAATGCCCTAAATGCTGTCATTGCCAGTTGATCAATGACTTTAAGAATTTATTTGGTTACCTCGTACCCCTGGAAAAATTGCGTAATTTCTTCTAAACAGTCACCAAGGCCCTTGAACGCAAAGAACATTCATTCGATGGAACACGGATGGGTTTTAGTTAGTAGAAGTCTGACACGTCCGCACTCGGCGGGGGATGTCATTTGATGATCATTTAAAAAAAAGAGATTGACTCACTGTGCTATTTTCAGTAACAAACACTACATGACATAACCTTCTGTTTTACTCAACCAGACCAGTACTTTTGTGTGATGCAAAGTAAAATTGGCTAGAACTAACACTCGAACAGTTTTCTGCGAGTCCCGTACGGTATATCGAATTACGCTTGAACGATATAACTGTCTACAGAATGCATGGTTCACCGACGAACGGTAATACGAAAAAACTATTAGTCGATACCATTATTCAGCGACAGCACGTTTCGCCGAATAACGCTACATAGAATGAATGGTTGGCCGACACCAAGATTCGCCGATGTCATGGTTCGCCGGAACACGCTTGAACGAAATTATTTGCATCGAAAGCACCTTTTCTTACACCTCTTTAAGTGCTTTTCTAGTCTGGTAAGCAGCCGCTCCGCATAAAATACTGGTACTCAGCTAAATCCGGTTTGACTGGAAGCCGACTCCAATATAGTTGGGAAAAGGCAAGGCAGATGATGAATCAAGCTGTTTTATTATTTTCTTTACATTCATTTTCATTGAATTACTAAGATAAATGCATGGAAATAGCAGTTAATGCAATTTAATCGCTGTCTGTCAAAATTGTATGAGCGAGAAACTAAAGACAATTATTTTGGATCGGCGGTGTAAGAAAAGGTGCTTTCGATGCAAATAATTTCGTTCAAGCGTGTTCCGGCGAACCATGACATCGGCGAATCTTGGTGTCGGCCAACCATTCATTCTATGTAGCGTTATTCGGCGAAACGTGCTGTCGCTGAATAATGGTATCGACTAATAGTTTTTTCGTATTACCGTTCGTCGGTGAACCATGCATTCTGTAGACAGTTATATCGTTCAAGCGTAATTCGATATACCGTACGGGACTCGTTTTCTGCACTTTCTTTTGAAGTTCTTGACAAAGGACGCATCACATGGCGTGGATGCGACTCATATTTCTACGGCGAACAAACCTGTGAAGTGTAGTGTTTTAAATTAGCTGCGATCTTTTTAGGGTTCCGTCGCAAAATGGCAAAAAAAACGGAACCCTTATGTCTGTCTGTCTGTCACTCTGTCCATCCGTATGTCACAGTCACTTTTTTCCAAAACTACAAGAACTATACTGTTGAAACTTGGTAAGTAGATGTACTCCATTATGATTTACAGTGAACCACAGTAAGATTTTCACACACAAATAGAAAAAAAACAATAAATATTGTGGGTTCCCCATACTTAGAACTGAAACTCAATATTGTTTTTTTCTTCCAACCCGTACGTGTGAGGTATCTATGGCTAGGTCTTCAAAAATGATTTTAATGTTTCTAATATCATTTTTTTAGAGATAGACACTTCCAAAGTGGTAAAATGTGTGTGTGTGTCCCCCTGTAACTTCTAAAATAAGGTAATGATAAAACTAAAAAAATATATGATATACATTACCATGTAAACTTCCACCGAAAATTGGTTTGAACGAGATCTAGTAAGTAGTTTTTTTTTTAATACGTCATAAATCGTAATCCGCAACTTTTGCTTATATACTATTGCTATTATTTATTGCTACAGGTTTGTACGGAACCCTCGGTGCGCGAGTCAGACTCGCACTTGGCCGGTTTTTTTATTTTGGTATTTTAGGGTTCAACTTAATGAGTGAGAGGTAACGTGTTACCCTGTATCTGGGTTACAGATTCATTGAGGTTAAATAGGCAGTGTTCTTCTCAGTTCCAGCTGTGCGTTGTCTTTCAGTAACTCAGTATTCCAGATAGGCATTGTGCTTAAAATTATCAATAATTTTAGCTTTCCTCACCAAGAATGTCATTGAAACCAATAAATACCTACATTATAGCGGCATCAATGCCAATACAAAAAAAAAACCAATAAAACAAATCTACATACATTGCAACTAAAAAAATCGTAACGCTATCTATCCAACTAGCAGTGAACTAAAAATCCTCCATCTCGAAATAGAGATACCGTGCGATTTGACAAACACATCAGCCCGAATATCAACCATCGGGCAGTTGTCTATGCCTGTCGAAAGATCCTCCTCTTTCAATGGAGATATTATTATGCGGGACTTTACTCTCTGTACCGCATATCCTCAAAAACATTATGAAAAGAACCAACTAATCAACAAATCACTACCACCAATTCAGAGATAGAAAACAACCAAAGCGTCCCTATCTGCCCTGACTGACACACCCCACATTTACTTTTAGCAGTCAATCGAATTGTCTACACAGAAAACTTTCCTTGATTGCCCCGTGTTTTCCCGAAGTTCCTCACGATCAGTATACAACGGACAAATATAAATAACAGTGTAAATAACAGTGTGGACTCTTGTCTTCCTTGTTTCTGTGCTCTCTGCGAGATGAACACAATTCGAACGAGTGTAATATTGCTATTTGAAAAAATGTCTCCGGAAAATTTGGAGTAGGAAGAATAATGTGTATATAGATATCCCACGTTTTCATAATATGCAAAAATATAGATTGCAATTATTATGTTTTCACTTGGCGTGTCATACAAAATTAGGTGTACTTGTTTTTAATAAACCTACTGTTGTATCTTACTGTGGCATCTTTTTCTAGGCAAGCGTGCTCCATCTTTGAACACATCATCGCTTATCATCAGGTGAGATGGTGGTTTAACACATGTCTATCAATAGTTAATGAAAATATATCAGTAGTCCTGGAAGAATAATAAAAATCACGCATTATGTGATTTATTCTTCCTCGTATTTTACTCATTTAGATTCTAACTAAGTGATTGGCTATACACACCGATACACATAATACATTTGATATTACTATCAAAATTATTTACTTTAACTTCATGGTAAGAGCAGATGGGACTCAATGATGGAAGGTCAAAAGTAATCTAAATACTTTTGCTATTTTTTTTTTTAATATTTCTAACCAATCACAAAATTAAAATAGAAAATCATTTTACATACAACTTTGAATAAACCCACCTGGTCTTCCATCATTAACCTTCACATCATAATTAAGACTGTGTAGATCTATCTCCGCCTAAGAGTGTGAGTGGAGTGAGTGGAGCACAAAAGCATGGCCGTGAAGATTTCGCGATAATACGCGCGGACGCCCGAGTATGCGCTAGACTGCGCATACTCTCTCACCGTCGTCATTCGTTTTTTCAACTTTTCCAGTGTACAGCCAGACGTGTACGAGTGAAACTGGATGTGCGGAGTAGCACGCATGCTCGCGCAGTCGCGTTCCTGCGCGCTACCCTTTGCATGTAGTCGCTTCGATACTCTTCGGGAATGTATTGATGTGTTACTTAATTTTAGATTATTTCAATGAGGACAATGTCGATTATAGTTTCACAGTGAAAACTGCTCTGTGCTACGCTCCGCCATATGTGCGTCGGCCCCTAACCTTTAGTCGCCACCTCATGTCATTTCCATACCAATTCACATGACATCCGCGTTAGCTAGACTGCGATGAGACACGTCGGTATTTGTTGTTCTTCTACTCGTGATTATGTGCGTGCACTCAGCTATGGAAGAATGTCAAGGTTGGATGTAAACAATAAAGTTTGTATGAAGTTTTCTTAGCTACGGATGATTTTATTTATCCGTGTATTTGGATTATACTCAATGTAAAGGCGATAGGACAAAATTTTATGTTTGTGCCTTTTATGATTATTAAAGTTCGCATACAAAAACCTATCTATTCGTGTATCATGGTCAATTACTTACATACACATCAGTCTAAGTAAATATTAAAAAAAAATTGGCCTTTAGTTTCCAACTGCTGGGCAAATTAAAGTCTCTCCCCTATATTTTTCCAAACACTATTTTTTTGCGCCCACCACCGTTTACCAACGTTGATGGTGTCATCTTGGTCTTTTTTTTATTATTTCAGAGAATTTCCCGAATTTTTACGGAAACGAGAAAAATATTTGCTCGCGACTGCGTGCGCGCATATCTCGCATATGCGCGCACGCAGTCTCGGGAAAGTCTAGCAATTTATAAAACAACGGATTTGTTCAACGGATAGAATTATTTCACATGGTTAACCCTATATTTAACCAGTCTGAAACCATATTTGTAGCTTATGAGTGCTGAAACATCTAGGTAGGTATAACTTTGTTACGAAATTCAAAATTAGCAAAGTTTTTAATTTCACTCGCTAACATTTGGGTTACCAACTTTAAATTATATGTTTCGGTCGCAGCAAATGTTAGATTTTATGGAAATAGTAAAATTAGTAGAAGTTGGTATTAAGTTAGTACGGGTTGTATAAGGGAGACATCAACAGCGTCTGTATTACGAAATCCTAATACATAAAATTGTTCCGTTAATGGTGACTGAGTGAGTGACTACTGGTCGTAGAAAGCTGTAGACACCTTCCATAATTAATGTAAAGGAGCACCATGAGAGAATATTCCGAAATTCCTTCGGGACGGGAAAAAACTGGATATGCGCGAAAGAAGTTTCGGGTAAATAAATTGCTATCAATACAATTGTGAGACTTGTTTTATGTAAAGTTTTTTTTTAAATCATCTCCCAGGACTTTAAGTTGATTGCAGTAATAAATCTAAAAAACAGTAAGAAAAATGTAAGGGGTTCTCTGTCAAATAAATCAAACTATCCAGAAATGAACTACTACTATCATTTAAAATAATATTATGGTGCATGCAGCTGATCAAGATAGATGTATGCGTATTTCTTTCCAACCCGCCCACATATGGAGGCAGTCAAGAAACGGAATAGTTTGCTTAAGTAAGTACACTTGATAACAGCGGGGTTATGGGGTCATTTGCCAGCACACTCGTGTTGCTCGATAGAGTTGTAAAACTTGCATTCGTGCATATATACTCGTATGAGCGCCTGGAAATCACCCGACGTTATTGTGTGAACTGGCAACATCATATTCTACTACCAGTCGATCAATGAGTTTAAGAACTTATTTGGTTACCTCCTACCCCTGGAAAATTGCGGAATTTCTTCTAAACAGTCACCAATGCCCTTGAACGCAAAGAACATTAATTCGATGAACACGGATGGGTTTTAGTTAGTAAAAGTCTGACACCTCTGCACAGAGCGGGAAACGTCATTTGATGATCCTTTAAAAAGGAGATTGACTCACTGAGCTATTTTCAGTAACAAACACTACATGATAGTACCTTCTGTTTTACTAAACCAGACTAAGAAATAAAATCCTTGTCCACCTATGACGTTGCTAACAAGTACTTTTGAGTGATGCAAAGCAAAATTGACTAGAACTAACACTCGAACAGTTTTCTGCACTTTATTTTGAAGTTCTTGACAACGGACGCATCACATGGCGTGGATGCGACTCATATTTTTGTATTGATAGACTATCTCACCTGATGGTTAGCGATTATGAGGTCGAAGATGGAGCACGTTTGCCCAGAAGTAACCTATTCACTCTGGATTTAAAGAGTCCCAGATTGTAGCTATCAAGAAACACTGCCTCTGGCAGGGAATTCCACTCCATAGCTGTACGCATTACGATTTTGATCCCAAGATATTTTGTGTGGTTATGTCCACTATGTACCGGTAGCACATTGCCGTACGTTTTGTGGTCTAATGATGGATGGAAAGATTTTGCAGAGGCTTTTTCCTTACGGTTAGTATGGGCTAAAAAAAGATTGTCTGTTAAAAATACATAATTTGTTATTAATCAGTTAAGCCTTAATCGCTGAAAAATTAGAAAAAGATTAGTCCCGAATTACAATTTTCTTTTTGTATGGAGCTTTCTTGGAGTAGTTTTCAAAGACCTTTTAAAAATTGCATAGAAAACTTTTATATCCAAAAACTAATTGGTCCCATAGCATTTTATTTAAAAAAACCTCTAAAAAGTATAACTTTTTTAATAAATTTGCCGCTAACTGTACTAAGCAAAGAAACATTCACTAAGACTGCAAGTCGAATGCAAAAAGCCGTAAAAAAGTAAAAAGCAGTTGCGAACTAACCTCCTCAAGATCGCAGTGAGCAGAATAATTAAATGGCCACTTGTAAGTAAGAAAACAAAAATAACAAGCTTACTTGTTTGCTAGTGAACTTTGAGCTTGTAACTTTAAATTAAACTCTTCCTTTGAGAAACTTGTACGTATAGAAGATTTTCTGCTTTTGATGCGTTTTCTTTCAAAATTGGCTGTCTGCAATGACTCAGTCACTAATTTCCGCCTAACCATTTGAGTTATTAATGCCATACCTACACATCTCAGATGTGATTGATATTAGTAAGAACATCATTTTTAGAAACCTGTGCATTTTGTCTTCGTGACAATAACATGCATAGGCCTTAGGTTTAAAAGTAATTAATATTTATGTGTTTTCAAATACTAGTGCAGTAAAGTATTAATCATCACTTTTAGCAAGATTCGCTATTTAAGTTAAACAAAAATAGTTTTTGTTTAGTATATTTTATAAAACACGAAATTAACTCTTAATTCCTACAAAAAAAAAGTAAATAATATAAATACACTTATTACGTATTGAAATTGGATTACTCTTTTATTTATTTTTTGTTCAGGATTATAGCTAAAGTATAGAATTTTGTATGCATGTCAATCTATTTTACTATGATTAATTCTCTTTTATTAAAAGTAAAATCAAATTCATCCTTTACCTCCAAATATTTTCTTCAACCCTTTCAAATCGCACCTTCAAGAACATTGTATTAACTAAGTTGTCTCGAAGCTCTGAATGTTGAACGTGTTCTAGGGACGGTTGTACACTCAAGAGAAAACACTAAATTTCTTTCTTTCTTATTGAGTTCTAGACTATGTCACTTCAAAGGAATTTCCTCAGTTTATGAGACAGCGCTTGGTATTTCAATCAAACTTTCTATTTTCTTCCTTCCTCTACATTGTATACAACAATGTACTAACTAACAACATAATTGTTCTGTGTCCCCAAGCACTGAACGGTGAACGTGTTCTAAGGACGGTGGTACACTCAAGAGAAGACTGGACACACTGAATGGAACTTAAGCGGTCCCATTAGCACTCGGTGCAACACTTGTGTATTGAGTACTTAAGACGTGTTAACTTGAAACGCTGTTAAACTTAGATAATTTCTTCAAAGTCTTTAACTTTTAGTCTTAGTTTAAGTCAACCACAAGACCCTATCGAGCCAAAACTGTACTGTCTTACTATTGTTCTTAATTTGTAAGACTTATGTTCTTAATTTGTTTAATTTGCAGGCGCTGACAGATTATGTTTCAAGTTGTCAGTCCAGTTTTCAATGAAATTTGAAACACTCACGACGTACAATAAAAAATCTGAGCAAAATTTGGTTTACAACTTTTAAAAATTAGAGTCTTGAAAAGATCGCTCTCAGCGATAAGGCCGTCCATTGTGTCACCTTATGTAATGTTTTCTTCATCTATTTTTTCTGTAACTTATATAAAATGTACTAAAGAGTATTCTATTCTATTCTAAAACAGAAAATGGTGTAATGGTTTCATTTCTGGAAGAATGTATACTTTTTGGACCCATAGTAGTCGTTTGTGTGCTGCATTTGATGAAAGCTTAGTTCCTTTGAAGGCGCAATTACAGCTATTTACTGGGAATTTCCGAGTTCAGCGTTCATTGGCAGATTTGACGTAATCGTTCCCCAAAACGCATCAACGCCACTATGTCCTTTTCACGTTGGAACCAAGCTCGTTGTATGGTAGTGACAGACCGGTGATACACGATAGTACGACAATAAAGCGAATACGCCTTTTCTTATATGTATTGCTTTTCAGATTTCAACAACGTATAAAATGTAAAAATAAAGCATTTTAGCTTTTAGTTCGCTATAAAACTGACAAAGCGAACCAAAAGCTAAAATACTAAAAATTACGTAAAAACGTGAAAATAACAATAACAATATCCTTGGACATTTCACACAACGCCATATAGTACCAAGCTAAGCAACCTAATGCTTGTGTTATGGTAACGAGATGGCTGATAAACTACTTATATACATTTTTTTTTTTTTTGGAAATACATACATAATATAGATAGAAAAACACCCAGACTCGGAACAAATACATGTAGGTCGTACAAATATTTGTTCCGTGCGGGAATCGAACCCGCGACATGCTGCGCAGCAGTCAATCGCTCAACCACTGCACCAACCGTGTCGTCTATCTTTTCGAAAATCATTTGGCGTCACTGATTTTTTTGAAATGGTCCTAAAAATCCTGGTCCTGTGCGTCTCGCATTCATCGGCTACCCGCAATTTTTACCAAGTCATCGATCCACCTTGTAAGGCCTTCCGATACGCGACCATAGACTATCTGTTCTTTTAGCTCACGATTCGATAATGCACGGTTACAGAAATTGATTTGACTACACAGAACTCTTTGCGTCATTTCCATTCGCACCTATCTAAGCCTTTAGAGTTCTTAATCTTAACACAGACAAACTGTAACACACCCGTAATCGTCGTCAGCCCTTTTGTTAAGGATGCGACATCATTCAAAGACTCTCACACTTTAGGTGGAGCGAACGGAAATGTCAGACTCTTACAGACTGACTAAATTTTATCCGTGTTCCTCCTAATGCCCTTTGCGTTCCAGAGCCACGGTGACTCTTTCGAATAAATTCCGCAACAACCGTCGTCACCCCTAGCAGCACTCAACTTTGACGCTTCAGTCAGCCTTAATTCAGTCCGGGGTATCAAAATTCCTTTGACCGGACATTTCAGAATTTCTGCATGTACTGGCTCAATGCTCTGCGATAAATTGCGAATAGGACTGCCTCTCACGTGTTACAATCCACACTTATCTGATCATGTGCAATGTGAAATAAATGATCCGGTTACGCTGCAAGGACTGGAATTATTTTTGTTGGAAATAAAATAACTTTTGTGAGTGAAATTCGTGTTCAAAAATATGTTGTTGTATGTTTTTGGGATTTGGTAAACTTTTCTATGTCCCCTTTTTCTCTTTTAGCACTGAAGTCATACAATTTATATTTATTTAAAAGACAAACTACATACACTTAAAGTAGAAAATAAAACTCTGAAGTAAGATATGGCGTCAAAAAATTCGTCCCGTCGCTATCGACTGGACGGGAGAGCCCAAAAGAGTGGCGGCATTGCCACGTTGTATGGCAATGCCTCTCTTTGAGGTAAAAGCCAGCCCTTGGGTCACGCGAAGCGTCCACTAAGCAAATTGAACATTTCCTAGTGACATAAACAATGCCGGTCATTCAGTTATCCGAGGAAGGCTTGAGACTCAAGACAGTGCCATTCTTTTAGCGGATGCGATTGTCGCAATGCCAAAATATATAAGGCATTGACCTACATCTCATATATTTTTGACATTAAGACAGTCCGTTCCGCCACGCTACCGCCCGCCGCCGCGCTGATAGAATGTCACTTGTCTGGAGTCTCTAAAATACCACAAAAATTACGCATATCATTATTGTATAATGAGTACAATATTAGTATCTTGCCCAGCGGGTCCAAAAAGGCCACTTTATGTTAGGTATGAATCAGCCAGCACATAATTCTTCTTTCGTTCACTTCCATTAAAACAAAAGCGCATCACGCAAAATTATCGCAGGCCTCCTCTGCAGCACTTCTTGATAACTCCCACGGCTCTGCGTTAATATGCGGCGCCAAGTCCACTCTAACTTGCTTTGAAGCAGTCGGGCATATGCGCCATAATAAATTATGTGTGAAAAGGTCATGTTCTAAGCAAGATTGTTCGTGAAAAAATAGGGAATGGAGAATAGGGGACCGGACTAAATAAATCTAATTAGTCCGTCAGATAGATTTCTAAAAAATATCCGACACGTATTTTTTAGGATTCCGTAGCCAAATGGCAAAAACGAAACCCTTATAAATTCGTCATGTCTGTCTGTCTGTCCGTCCGTATGTCACAGCCACTTTTCTCCGAAACTATAAGAGCTATGCAGTTGAAACTTGGTAAATAGATGTATTCTGTGAACCGCATTAAGATTTTCATACAAAAATAGAAAAACAGCAATAAATTTTGGAGGTCCCTATACTTAGAAATGATCCTCAAAAAAAATTTTTTCGTCGAACCCATACGTGTGGGGTATCTGTGGATAGGTCTTCAAAAATGATATTGAGGTTTCTAATATGTTTTTTTTCTAAACTGAACAGTTTGCGAGAGAGACACTTCCAAAGTGGTAAAATGTGTGTCCCCCTCCCCCGTAACTTCTAAAATAAGAGAATGATAAATCTAAAAAAAATATATGATGTATATATTACCATGTAAACTACCAGCGAAAATTGGTTGGTGAACATGATCTAGTAAGTAGTTTTTTTTTAATACGTCATATATCGTAAATTGCAACTTTTGCTTATAATAAATACCTACAGGTTTGTACGGAACCCTCGGTGCGCGAGTCCGGCTCGCACTTGGCCGGTTTTACGTAAAAATGAAGACGATACAGTGTATTGAAAACTCGTGTGACGTCACATGTAATTTCAGTACACTTTTTAAACACAAGTAACGTCTCACGAGCTTTCAACACGCTGTATCGTCTTAACTTTTTTTTTTTTCGTGGCAATAGAAAATATACGTGTCGGATATTTTTTGGAAATCTATCAGACGGACTAAGTAGATTTATATAGTACGGTCCCCTACTATATTCGTCAAATCCATAAAGCTGCTTTCAGACTACGATATAATATAATAGCATATAGTATATAGCTCATAGCACAAAAATATCGCGCACCATACATTGTCATGGATACGTTCACACTGTACTGTACTATTATATTATTGACAATGTATTGATAGGCGATATTTTTCTGCTATGTACTCTATGCTATATATTTATTATAGCGTTGTCTTAAAACAGCTTAAGGAGCTATCGTATTTTTTTCTGTTTTGCTAGATAGATGGCAAGTTAAAAATGTTGCTATGTCAATCTTTAGATTGATATAAAACAAAAAAAAGCCCTTAGGCTGATTTTTCAATAGTCAGATAATTTTTAACTGAAGAATTAATATGGCTATTTGACATATTTTCTATGCAAAATCAATGTAGTACTGGCTATTGAAAAATTGGCCCCAATAAACTACTTAAGAGCGTGTATTCCGTCCACTAGCGCCGCCAATCGTTTTTTATTATTTGTGGTAAATTTAAGACACGTAGATAAAAAACCGCTCTGTATTGCACTGAAGAAATGTATTTATTATGTTTTGAGAGTTATGTTTTGTACTTTAGAACATAAATAGTTGCCAAAGTCGATATTTTTGCTAAAAGTGGCCACTTTTAGCAATAATTGCCGTTTTGGCTATTTAGCCACGAGTTATGTATTAAAAATAGCTGTCAAAAAATAATAGATACATTTCTTCAGTGCACTACAGAGCGGTTTTTTATCTACGTGTCTTAAATTTACCACCATTAATAAAAAACGATTGGCGGCGCTACTGGACGGAATACACGCTCTCAAGAAGGTAGATAGAATTGCAACTTAAGAATAAGACCGATTGAGGTACAGCAGACTATTATTGTGATCATATTGTTACAATAATGTTAACAAAATTAAATTGGTTCGGAACCCTTTGCACGCGAGTCCGACTCGCACTTGGCCAGTTTTGACTCAGTTCTGAATGTTGCCACTGCACGTTCCTGAACCAATGGTCACTGACTATCTATTTCTCACCAGTCGACACTTTAACCACTGGTCTATTAAGTTGTCAGCATCTCGGAAATTACGCGTTGAATAATAGTTAGAACGCGAAATGAAGCCTGAATTTATGATCATTAAACAGTTTAATTAATGTTCTCATACTGACTGTAGCAACTTGCTCGGAATAATTAATCTTTATGTTAATTAAATACTCATTTATATCAGCGTCTATTTGTAATTTTTAATTCCAACTTTGTTTTGAAGACACAAGGAACATGGGACAAAATTATAACTGTAGCGCCAAAGACTATGCAAGATGTATTGTGTCCTTTTTAATTCTACCTGCTTTTGTTTTTGCTCCGAGGAAAGATAACAAATTAAAAATTAAATCTTAAATCTTGACTTTCCTTTGATTCTATGCTTTTGGCAAATCAATAAACGGAAGGTATTAGCAAATAGCCTTTAAAATTTTGAGAGGTCTGAAACCCCTCCAAGTTTTTAAAACAAGCACAAAAAACGAGATATTAAAATGTCCTATCTTTTTGTTCCAGATCCCGCTAAGATGACCGGCAAAGACAGAGTACAACATGTGACCTAGCATGGTCTCTGACATGAATAATCTCACATTCCTGGACACAGCGTTTCAAGAATTCCAATGCCATCTAATCCACGGGCGAGGTTGCGGCGATTCATTCTCCGGACTCGACTGTGCTACTGACGACAATTTTGTTAACTATACTTGTGAACTAAACATAGACATACAAAATGAAACCTCATATACTTGCTCTTCGTGTAATACTACAAATGCTGGTAGCAACAACACTTTATGCACTCCTTACCTCAAGCTGAACATGGTGACCATAATCTTCGAGAGTGCACTCAAGAATCTCTGGCTCCGCCTACCAAGTTTATTCTGCGATCTGGACACGCTATTCTGTTACACGGAAACTCAAAATCGGACGTTGTACATTGACGCTTTGAATGACACATCAGTTCTAAGTGTAGTGGAAACTTTTCAGTGTAGTTATGACTTTAGGAATATGACGGAGAAAGTAGTGGATAAAGTGGGTTACGATTGGAGTTTTCTGTTTGTGATAGTGTTTATAATAGCGGGTGGTGTGGGTAATATTTTGGTGTGTCTAGCAGTGTGTTTAGATAAGCGACTACAGAATGTGACGAATTATTTTTTGCTGTCGCTGGCCATCGCTGATTTATTGGTCAGCTTATTTGTGATGCCTATGGGGGCGATTCCTGGGTTTTTAGGTAAGTTTTTGAACTTTAAATTAAATTGATTACTTTTTTTCACAAGACAGTGGAGATAGTCTACATTTATTTAAGGAATTGAGCTGTCTCGATGTGTTTCCACTAGACTCATGTCCGTAATTTTCTTTCGTACCTACATTTTCTGCAACAAACAAATTATTCCAAAGTGCTCGTTTACGGAGAGGCGGGGCGTCGAGCGTCGCGTGCGCCGTGGCGTCCCGCAATAAATTCAAACATAACATGAATGTAAAAATATTTCGAAGATAGTCCAATGTTACGTATATTTTTCAAAAAATTAAGACAAGGCGTTTAGACGTTATTCTCATTTTAAATCGGCTACTGAGGAGTATCTGCGTCTTAAGACAAGTATTAAGTTTAATTAGATTTCTGAAAAAGTATTTTGACTTGGCCCGGAATATCGTTATTCAAGTCTCCGCATTTTAGGCAGATCTTACCAATGTGTGTGCCAAGTTGAATGATTGAGATTCCCCGCAGTTTGGGGAATTTACAACACGTTGGCAACGCTGGTTTGAGCGTCAAGCGTCCTCCGCAGCGGCGGACGCTCGAAGCCCCGCGTCTCCGTAAACGGGCACAAACGAAAATAACAGCCCCTAGTGCGTACAGACTGAGATTCAAGTAACCACCTTAAAATATATTTTATTAACCGTATCTTATCTCCAACATTATATTTCATTCCCAACCATCATTCAACTCCTACCTTATCAATACCTAGCATCGCCACAATTTCTTTAAAACGACTCACAAGGGGCTTGAGAAAATTGCATGAAAATGGTTACATTGTATTCACACTGCTCAGACTCCATTTACTCCTATAGTCCACATCTTTCATAGCAACGTGTACCGGAGCCATACAAATTGTACCTATTTCCACTACGCAAGCCTTTCATGAAAGGAAGTTCAACCAATTGTGTGAACGCTTTTGGGTATGGCTATCTTATATAAACTGTTGTGATATATGGGTCTGTGGAACCTCAAGCAAGAAAGCTCTTGAAGCATTGAAGAATTGAAGCAGTTCTTGCCGTAAAGGAATGAGTGTGCACGTAATGTCATTAAATATTCATAAACATACTCCGTGTTATTTCTATTCAAACAGTAGTGTGTATACATTATTTCTAAAGGAACACTATTTCTATTCAAACAGTAGTGCCAATTATTCTACTAATTATTCACATGTGAGACACAATCTGTCAAAAATCCACAATTTCCATACATTTTGCAAATAGGAACGTTGTTTTAAAATTTGTAGAATTGGCCTTCAGATATTAAAAAAATAACGTCAACTATTCTAGAATCAGTCTTTGAAAAAACCATTTCAACGCTAAAAGTGCGAAACCTATCAAATGATGAATGTCTGTTTAGCCATATTTTTACGGTTGACCATCTTTTGGCCTTCAGCAATACTAATTTAATTTATTTTTATTCGAGTGTCCAAGTCTCACAGAGGTTAGTAAAAAGTAATACTATCTTAATAAGCACTGTCGTTATACAAAATAAAATAAAAGTACAGTTGCCTGCACATCAAGTTATCCAAAACAGTCAAATTTTCCCAATCAACCTTGAACCTAATACTTCTGCGATAAAGTTGAAAATCTATTGAAGAAATTTGACAGATTGTTTTAGCTTGATACACAACAAATATAGCGACAAACCAAGAGGAATGGCACAAAAAGAAACCCCTTTGACTTTTATTTAAACTTGATACTTGTAATTTAAAGGTTTTTAAAAGCACTTCACACATTTTTTAACCGCAAGAACCGTGTGTCACATAGCAGGGGCATAAAATCTCATTCCCAGTACCTCCTTTGAATTTGGCATACCTATTTGTCAGCAGGAAGCAATCTTCTACTCATAGTTGTATGGAAATTTGTCGGAAATGATCGAGTAGTCAAAAAATATGACTGCCGTCTCGAAATCCAATTTAGGATGTTGTGCTGTAAATATTTTTTTGAGCGAAAATGTGGTTATGGAAACGAGTTTAGTAAGGAAAAAAATGCCGTATAGTACTTTTTAGTCACCACTAAGAAATACCTGTATGAGCCTACTAATATAACGGGTTTTTATATTTTTGCGTTTTAATCGGGTGCAATGCTTCAAATATTAAAAGCCAACACCCACTCCTATTCAGTCGTTACAAAATAAATATTAAATGGAAATTGAGACATCTTTAATATCGTAAAACACACATAATTGTAAAATGATGACGTGTATGTACGTGTACAAATTAATAAAAACTAGAGCCCCATCTTCATCATCTTGTCAATAAATAAAACATAATATCAACAGACTTAATTAATGACATAATTATTTCATCGCTTATCATCCATCCAGATAGTGGTCAAACGCGTACCTACCTTTTAATTGATTCTGTATTTTTGACATCAATGTTTACTTTTTTAAGTAATCTCATTTTTTTTTTTTTTATTGATTTAATTCATTATATTTGACATATTTATTTATTATTATTTCACTATTTTTCGTTTTACTATTGTGAATATGGGAACTATGTGGGCTATTATTTTCTTTTTGTTCTCTTAAAGTATTTTGAACGATGTCTGGCAGTTTGAGTACTTTTGTGGCCTACCCTTATATCCTTACTTTGGTATTGTTCGTCAGTTCGTTGAGCTCCTTTAAGTTCTAAGTTTGAGCTACACGATAACTGGCAAATGCTTGCACTGTCTGGACAGGTCCACTCAAATCTGTGTGGTACTTTCCTCAAAATACCACTTCAGACATTAACCTACATGGTTCTCATATGATTTGACCAGTACGATTGTATGGACTTTAAAAGAGACTTTGACCTCTGAGTTTGTTTCGGCGTTTCTTCTCAGTCAGTCAGTCAGTCAGCTAGGAAATGCCGGCCTCATCTAGTTTAAAATGACCAAAAAAGATTGACGTGTAAAAGTGTTATTTACAACCTACTTACAGAATAAATATCATTTATCATTTACCAATAGTAAAAAAGAATGACTTTTTTTGCCGTTAAATCCCAAAAACATCATAACATTTTTCATTTATTTCTCTTCAGTATTCATTTGTAAAGGACAAGCTCTATTTCCTCCATATTTCTTAATTTCCATTCAGCCAATTCAAAATCCATTTCATCGCAGGGTATTGGCCGCTGGGCGTGGTCTGGTGCAACGTGTACGTCACATGTGATGTGCTGGCGTGCTCAGCTAGCATCATGCACATGTGCTTCATCAGCATTGGCAGGTATGTATGCAGATTTACTTTACTTTAACACGATGACAGTACAGTGTACCATATGTGGTACACGTGGCACAGCCCTGTCAAGTTCGTGTACCTTATGCGATACAGGAACTCAGTGTAAATCTGGGCTATGATACAAGACTAGAAGAGACTTTTGACGTGTTAAGTAATAATTTAAGAGAGCAGTATGATTTAGACTATTTTTAAGAAACACTTTGAAATGTCCTTGTGTTTTGCCTAGCAGTGCGAAACCAAGACGGGTACTATTAAATTATTTTAGGTAACATACTGCATGATAAATGAATTCATAAACTTGTGGTATGTCAGAAATCTATTTATACAAAAATAATCAATCAGAGAACATAGCTAGAGTATCAATAAACCCTTAATCGCTCGTCTGAGATATCCCTTTGACTTTCCGTCATAAACCTCAAGCCTGTAATTTTGTATTTTTTCAGCCAGTCATTTTGATCACTGAGTTGCGTCGGCAACATTTCGGTAAAGCGTATAAAAAGAGGTTGCTACTAAATAAAACAATCTGTATTACGTCAGGTATTTTATGATTAAAAATTCTGCTTAGCTAAAATTTTCTATGCGTCTTCTCCACGCCCGAAAAGACCATGATATCAAAGTTTTATCGTGACTGTAATATTTTCATCAAAGCACTCGACTCAACTTCTTAGCTCAACAGTTTACGAGTTTATCTAAAACGGACCCCAGTGCCGCTGTGCACTGAGCTATGATATCTTTATCCGATCCCATATTCAATGGACATAATATAGCTGTGTCCAGACATACGTATCGCTTTGTCCATGAAGCGTAAAGCGTTGAGAATATTGTCCTCATGGATTATTTATGGGTTTTGGCAGGGGTTCCCAATCTTTTCTACAGTGCGACTCCAATTTTTTTTTGTGACTCTGACAATGTAAAAAAAGATATTTACGATAACTCCATTTGAGAAAACTAGTAGGTACGTACAATCAATGAGACGGTTGAATTTGCTTTTCTGATTAAGACTCACTGAAAAATATTTATAAAATGTGTGCTTAAGGTCGGTCAGGTTAGATCTTTAACAGATTTTGCAAGCAGAAAGGCTTTCAAAACAGGATGCTCCAATTTTAGTTGCCAATTCCAGCAGTTTCGTTTCATATCCGTGGTGTCGCGACGCCTCTAGGAAAACATTACGACGCCCCGGGGAGTCGCGATGCACAGTTTGGGAAACCCTGGGTTATAGAGAGAACATAATCTTCGAAGAGGACACTTTATGAAGGTGTAGTGAAAGTGACTAAGGGTTTATTATCTAAGGTGTATCGTTACCTATCCTGTTAAGTGGGTAGCACTTATCTTTATTCTGCTTTTCGTGAGATTATTACCTTTTCAATTTTACTTTTGCTTTACATTTTCTTTCCAAAAAAGAAAATAATACAAACACCGTCTAAAGTGAAGTACATTTTAGTAATAGAAAGTGATGATTTTAACAATAGAAGAACATTTTGTTTGCGAGCCGCGAAAATTATTTTTCTTAAAGGGCCATTATGGGCACTTTTGTAACTGTAGGGACTGCCATTCCGGATTGTGGATTATAGTGCGCCCTTGAGACGGATTGGCGAAAACTACGACTTAATTAATGGTTCCGTGGTTCATGATTTCATGTAACTTTGTTATAATTAGTTCCGAAATGTGTGAGCTTTTGATTTTGTTTTTAAATAAGTTAACACAACAACACACGTTGTTGAGTAACACTCAAGTTACTTTATAATAAAGAAGTACAATTGAAAAACAAATATTTATAACAAAATAGAATAGAATAGAAAAATCTTTATTATATACACCATATTACCACATATCTTGCAAATAAATACATATTCTTGCATACTATAGCCTAACAAAATTTTATTAAACACAGCCTTTGTAATATGGTTGAATTATTATCAAAATAAAATATATTGTTGTCACTATTGATTGTGTGAAACGTGATCACCCCGATTGGAAACTTATAGAGCATAACATGCATTTATTAGTAGAGGACACTTTAAAAAACAAATGTCAAGAACGTGGTGCCCTAAAGTTTCACGTTCATAATTGCGTCGGACATCTTTTTTTAATTGTTTTATTTTATTTTTACTAGTTTTAATTTTATTCTACTTAATTGTTTTTACTGAATTTATAATTGTATTTTTAATTTTCTTTTTTTGTGGTAGTATCATCGCCTTGGCCTTATAGCTGTTAAGGTGTTATTTACTGATTAAAAAAAAAACAATAAAAATCATACCTCGAACTTGAAAATTTAAATTGGACAAAATTTCTTTACTTTGCTATGAGGCTTCAACTCAAGCTTTAAAACACCTACACAAAGATCCCTAAGTACTCAAAGGCTAAACTAAATATACTAATACTTTGCATGACAAAAAGGGTTCACCATTCAATACACTGGGTATCGATCCAGAATTTTTACAACCAAGGCAACAATATCCAATGACTCACATTTCACTGATCGGAGCAATTTACTTTATAAATTTTTTTCATAAATCATAAATATTTATTGTCACAAATTATACAAACAGTTTTTATGGATTCCCTAGCTCCTGCGCTAGTGTACACTGTATTACAGGAGCTAGTGTCTTCCCCTAATAATGTTACATGTTTTTTATGACATTCAAACATTACAAGGACACAAGAATAGTAAAAATAAAAAATAAATTCAAAGTAAACTAACATGCATAATTTCTTTAGTGTGTGTGTGTACGTGTTAGTTGTGGTGTATATGGGTGTGAATGGGTGTGAATGTGTAGGGAATAAGAGAAGGGAAGGGAAAGGGTTTTAGTGTGAGGAGGGGAGGGGGGAGTATGATTTTTTCTCTTCATAACATCTTAATTAAGTTTTCTGTGGCATCATAGTCCAAACTTTTTAGCCAAGGCAGAATAACTTTTTTAAGCTGATTTGACTTAAGTTTCCTGATTTTGATTTTTTTATTTATAATGTTATAAATTCGAGGAGCCAGTACAATAAAGTGCCTTTGTGCAACTGATGTTTTATGACGGGGCACAGGGCACCATTCTACTCTCTTGGACAGTACAGGAAGAGAAGGAACGATTCTTTTGTGGTATCTATTAATGAGTTCGTAAACATAAACTTTTCTAACCGATAGCACATTAGCCCTCTCGTACACCGACGTGGTTGCGTGCCGGAATGGCAGATACATGAGCACTTTGAGAACTGCCCGTTGAGCCCGTTCGGCAGCAATAAGAAAAGATTTAGCAGCACCACCCCAAGCACATATACAATACCTAACTATGCATTCACACAGCGCCCTGTAAGTCTGGATCAGAAGTTTATGATTAGCCACTTTACGTAGCTTCTTAAATATGTAAATCATTTTTCTGATCCTTGCCACCAGGGACGCTATGTGGACATTCCAATTAAGTTTATCGTCTAGTGTAACTCCTAAATATCTTATAGTGGTAACGCGAGACAGTGTTGCGCAGTCACAATTTTGGTGGTCGGTTTTTCGGTTACATGGAAACGTGTGTATCCTAAGCCTAAGTTCAGAATCGGCACTCCCAACAGTGGATTTGGTAAAACAGACGTATTTTGTTTTACTTGAATTCAGAGACAGAAGACTGTTTTCAAGCCATGTGGTCACCCTAGCCAAACCAGATTCAGCCAATTGGAAAACTCGTTCCCAGTTGTTTTCATGAAATACAAGAACAGTATCATCCGCAAACATAAATATGTCCTCTCCCGGCGCAGCCAAACCACACAAATCGTTGATGTATAGAAGGAACAACGTGGGTCCAAGGGTGCTGCCTTGTGGTACACCGTATTTGCATATGTCGTCATCACTTACATGCTTCTCAACACGTACTCGCTGTGTTCTACCAGACAAGTAGTCCCTGAACCATTCAAGAGGCAATCCCCTGATACCGACGTTTTCAAGCCTCGTAAGTAAGATAGGAACGGAAACTGTATCAAAGGCCTTCTGAAGATCTAGAAAGACTCCCATACATTTGTCTCCCTTGTCCAGGTAAGTTGTTAAAACCGTAGTGAGGGCAAGAACCGCATCCTCAGTCGACTTTCCTACTCTAAATCCATATTGGTTGCTGTTTAGTAAGCTATTATTTTCGAGGTAGTTGATTACCCTCTTGTTAACTATTTTCTCGAGTATTTTAGATAGTGTAGACAAGAGAGAAATAGGTCTGTAGTTGCAGGGCCTATCTTTGTCACCAGCTTTGTATATTGGACAAACAACAGCTTTCTTGAACAGTTCAGGGAAGATACCGGTTTCTAGACTCAAATTACAAAGATGTGAGATAGGCGTCGCCAAAGACTGAACATTCCGCTTAAGGATGTCTGTAGATATTTTATCCCATCCAGGTGCACTATGCGTTTTGAGTCCCAAAATAACTCCTCTCACCTCGTAAGGATCAGTTGGAGTAAATGACATTGAATCCCGTAGGGAGTTTGTCTCTACCGCTTGTCGTGCCAAAACTTGTTCGGATGTATCAGTCTGTTTTAAAATTTCGCTTGCCAGAATACCTCCTATTGAAGTAAAGTAGGAGTTAACGCCATTAAGTGACTTTTTCGGTGTGTTGTTGATGCGAAGAAGCTCTTCCGGAGTTACTTTATTTGGTTTCATATCACACACCTCTTTGACTATTTTCCACGTGTTTTTCAAGTTACCTTCGCAGCTAGTTAGTTTATCCTGATAATATTTAGTTTTAAGATTTTTAATTATATTACCACATGAGTTTCTGTAGCGTATATATTTCTGCTTAATTTCAGTGTTGTTTGGATTTTTTTTAACACGGCCGTGTAACCTATCCCGTTTCTTTATACACCTAACAACACCAATTGTAATCCATGGTTTTAGTGGTTGGTATCGTTTGGATACCCTTTTAACTGTGGTATTCGATTCAATTAGTGATAAGAGCTTTGTAGTTAGTATTTCGCAGGCAATATTTGGATCAGTAGCACTGAAAAGACTATCCCAACTTTCATGTAATAGTGCTTCTTTAATCACATCATTATTAATTATTGTTTTTTGGGAAGAAATTATACTTTTATTGACTCTGGCATTTTGAATAAATAGTAATATCGGCGAGTGGTCGGTCAGCTGCTGGTCAAAAACAATAGTCTTCCATGTTTTATCGCATTAAACCATAAAATGGTCTATGCAGGTACTGATTCTAGTGGGCCTAGTAACTCCAATCTTTAAGCCATACATAGCTATTAGGTTAAGATAATTCTGAACTGAACCTGTGGCGTTATCTGTCAGAGTGTCTATGTTTATATCGCCCGTTAAAATAATGTTCCGTGTTGTTACATTACTTAAGACTCGCTCGAGTGAGTCGAGAAATATTCCTATGTTCCTAAAACTTGGCGGTCTGTAGCAACAGAGAAAAGTATAATCCGTATTAATTGTCACGACAAGACAGTTGCCTTCGGGAAAAACAGGTTCAATTACGGACACCCTAAGTTCTTTTCGTACGTACACAACGACACCATCATTTTGATTGATGGTATTTTTAGTCCAGTACATATTATATTCGTTAATATTGGGCGGAGGCATGTTAACGTTTGTCCAGCATTCAGTTAGAATAATAATGTCAGTTGGTACGTCTAACGTGGATAGAAAGGCTAGCAGCAAGTCGAAATTGCAGTGAATACTCCTTATGTTAACGCTAAGGGCACATAATGAATCCATACGGTTGTCACAATAATTAAGTACGCTGGAGCATTGGGTTGTACCACTTAGTGGTAAACATTCAACTAAGCCAGTGTTTTCAATCTCAGTAGTATACTCATTAAATTGATCGAATTTTAATTATAAAAGGTGGGCACAGATTGATCTTATTGCCCTCAAATATATGCAGGTTATTTATTATCGGTGTCGACCGCAAATGTAGGCTACAGGATCTGCTTATATTGGAAGAGTATTTTTCTGGATGCTGACAAATGGTTATTGATTTGGTGTGGATGTATAATATCATTTTCGGGGAAATATTTAAATTGAAGAGTTTTGTAAGTGTGCGGTGTGTTAAGGAAGTTTGTGAGTAGGAGTAGTTGTGTGTATTGGTAAAAACGAATTGATTTAAAATTGTTTTTGATACAGACTTAAAATTAACGTACAGATTTGCATCACTAAAATCAGAATAAAAGCAAGAGCACGGTAAGCAAAAGGCTGCTTCTACAAATTTATAAGGCGCTAGCCTACTACTATTGACATAAAAGCAAAGGTTATCTACGCGGATTGCTATTACAATTTCTGTAGGCATTAGTCATTTAGCCTGAACATTTTCAACTGTTTGTTTTATTTTATGAAGGTCCGTCTCGTCATCAACTCTTACAGCCTTTTGACCTTCTTTGCAACGTATCCACACTCTTCCGTGTGATATCCAACAGAAATCAATATTATTGTCCTTAGAGAACTCGCGCGCCAGGTAAAATAACTTTTTAGTTTTATTTGTGAGGCTTTCAGCAATATAAATAGGTGAATTTCCATCCAGTTTTATGTGACTAGTGTTGAATTTGTTGCCCTTGTTGTCTTTATTAAATTGTTTTAAATTGTTTAGTAATCTGTCCTTTATTAAAGTACCACTGAAATCCACTATCACGGGACCTCTGGCTTCTAATTTCTTGCTGGGAAGGCGAAATACGTCTCTTAAATGCGATGTATCAATTTGTGATTTCAATACTTTGCCAATACTTTTCACAACTTCAACAAGACTTTCCTTTGTTTCAGCATGTTTCTTTGGAAGGTTCCTAATTTCAATACTTGTGGACTTCAATGACTTTTCAAAATTTTCTACTTTGTCTTCTAATAGTTTTATGTAGGCGTTACTATCTTTTCTTTCCGACTCCAGCATTTTAGTTTTCTCTAACAGTTCATCATATTTATCGCTCATAAATTGTACATCAGTGCGCAAGTCTGAGTTCTGCTTTTTTATCTCTTCAAGATTATTTTGAAGTTGGCTAAACTTAGCATTTTGCTCATAGCTCAGGTTCTTTAGCATGCGTACGAGATCTTCTCGGAGTGTTTTAATTTCTTCGCTGAAAACATTGTCTAGTCTACGCTTGTTGCGGAAAGTTATTTGATCATCAGGGGTATCCATCAACGGAGAGGTCGTTAGGTTAGGCTCCGAGGTACAGAGGGACACAGCGGTAGCCTTAGGCACGATTTTGGGCGGTGTACGCTTTACGAACATGATTTAAGTTTGTTATGTGAGCAGGTATAAAAGCACAAAGCGATAGCAGCTGATCATGTGCGCCGTAAAAGCAGCAATAGCAATATAAAAACGCAAACAACTTGTTTAACCAAATTTAATAAGTAGTGCTCGACCGTTGTGTCGCCAGCGCAGTGCCGCTCAAAACAATGATGACTCACCTCACCGAGTGACTTGGCGTATAACGTGTGTCGTCTATCGCTCGTCAATCCGAACACTCGCCGAGCCGAGCCGAATGCTTGCTTGCGGTTCCGATGTGCACTCGAACAGGTTTTGGCGGCCGGTTGTTGACCCGATGCGTCACGCTGCTGTGTTCGCTTATTAGATGTGATGATTTTTGAAATTAATGGCCTCTTGCAGACCTCTTTAAAACGGTGATTACTTCTAAACCACTTGACAAAATCGGAGAAGATTTGAACACTTTGCAAAGAATACAATCAGCTACAAAATAATATTATTTTGCAACCATTTAATGACTTTTAGCACTGGTTATCGATTTAATTATAGGAGGTGCCAACGTTACTTGTTGTCGCGACCGCGGGGTTGGGGGGAATCCCCAATATAGCTTATAGCTCCGTATTTCAATGTTGCCAGTGTGTCATTTTTATCAGAAATATTTTTTTCTCGTATTCCCGATAAGTGGATTAGACTATAAGTGGGTCAATGAATGAACGTTTGAAAAGTATGCAAAGGATTGGAGATTTTTTTTAGCTAAAAATCTTTTTTAAACATCGTTTGTGAGAAAATGAAAATATGAATACTTAATTACGGGATTGCTACCATGTACTGTACTTTTTATTTGCGAGTTTCCGATATTTCGTTTTTATTCTAATGTTAGTGACCATGAAAGTTTAAAAACAAATAAATGAAAATATGATGTGAAATTGTCAATATTCAGTGATCGTGTTGGATTTTTATGTACCTATTTGACTTAGATAAGTTTTTTGTCGCGGGTAGCCGATGTATGTAAGACGCGCGGGCTCGGTCGTTGTGGTGACGCTTGGGGGTGGCCAATGTCCAGCAGTGGAAATCTTTCGGCTGATGTGATGGTGATATTGAAGTTTTTTGTTTGTCAAAAGTACCTAACCAAGTGAAGTAAGTATGCAGTCAGTCTTTTGAGCTCACTTCCAGTCGATAGCGATGGGGACGAATTTTTTGACGCCATAATATTTCAGTTAGGAGTTTTGATTTCTATTTTAAGTTTGTCCTTTTAGTGAAATGTATAATTATCGATATAATTATGGTAAGTTTGAATATTCAGTTAAGTTTGAAAAATATCTAACCAAATTCTGTGTGAAGTATGCTCACTACTGACATTTAAATTCTTTAATTCTTTTACGAAGGAATCAATACTAAAATCGCGAAAAATAATCAGCTGTTCCCTTTATTTTGTCAAGAGCTATGAAGATTTTTTACGATAAGTATCCAAAAATATATTGACAATAACGCAATGAAAGACTATCCTTTGTCCTAAATCAGGATATGGCTTATCTATATGTACAGACGCCAGCACATCAAGGTACCCAGAACTGTCAAATTTTCCCAGTCAAAATTGAACTTAATCGCTTCAGCTATAAAGTTGAAAACCTAATACAGAAATTTGACAGATAGTTGCAGCATGATGTGCTGGCGACTGTTCCAAGCTACATCCAAATTCATTCAGCAGCAGGCGTGACTGATTAAAACACATTTAAACTCTTAAGTTTATAATAGGTTGGACTATAATTAACCCTACACGGAACCCTAAAAGGATTTCACAGGGTCTTTATTTATTTTAGGGCTCGATTCATCCAGATAGGGGACGTAAATCTTAGTTGGGACGTGACTTTGTACAAAAACTGTTGGAATTCTATCCCAATCGCTTTGGTATTTACCTACCTACTCGTGGACGCCTCCGTAAATTGCCTTGAGGTACCTTTTGTTTGGTGTGTGTATTGTTAAGCTTTCGCTTTTCAGTCCCAATTACATTGGTTCTTGAACACTTTTCTTTAGAAAGTGAAATTCAATATTAATCTTTTCCTGTAGTAGGTAATATTATTTACTGTTTATACAAATGAACTATATTTTTTTCATGAAGATTCTTCTTTATTAACCGACTTCCCAAAAAGGAGGAGGTTATCAATTCGGTTGTATGTTTTTTTTTTTTTTTTTGTTTGTTACCTCATAACTCCGACAATTATGAACCGATTTGAAAATTTTTTGTTTTATCTGAAAGGATATACTTGCAGATTGGTCCCATTTAAATCATATCAAAATCGGTTACGAACTTTGGATTTTAAATCGAAATAGCTGGAATTTGACTATTTAGATGATTCTTTGATAATCGAAATTGCGTATTTTGCTTTTCTGCGATTTTGTAGTGGTGTTGTTAGGTGTGGGGCACCACTAAAAAGTGAAAAATAAAAAACTTTTTACAAAAATATACAACCGACTTCTAAAAAAAAAACACTACAAAGTAAAAAATAACTTTAATTTCGGAAGTCGGTGTCAAAATACGAAGAAACTAACAAAAACACCGACTTCCGAAATTAAAGTTATTTTTTATTTAATCTCTTTTTGCGAACGCAACATTAGAGTTTATGTACTAGAAATTAAAGTTATTTTTTATTTAATCTCCCTTTGCGAACGCAACATTAGAGTTTATTTACTAGAAATTTAGACGTCCAAAAGTACCTTTCCACGGTCTAACGTCATAACTCATTCCTTTCGGGTGTTCTTTATGTGCGAATTTTGGTTTTCCTGGATTCCACTGACGTAATGCTCCAAAGAAAACGTGGGAAAAATAATTGGATGAAATAGCCAGAACCCGGTGAGCACGCGTGATAGATGACTAATGCTTGATTATTTTCTAAGACTTTTTCCCAGTATTTACTTAGATTTTTTTTTAATATTTACTTTAAATTTTAGTACTTCCTTCAATTAAATATTTCATACGTTTCGTAATCTGTGTGATAGGTTTTTTAATGCTCCAGTTTTTGTATTTAAGTGTATCAGTAATTTGTTCTTTGGCACATAAATTCTGCATTATTGGCCGTTTGCAGTTAACAGACGTGCTTGGTAGCAGTATTTATTTAAATAAAATAAAAAATGTTCCCTCGGAATAATTTACGAAATGCTTCGAGCGATGGCGCTGGCAGAAACCATCAGTATCAATTAACTCAAAACAATCGACATTAGTTATAAACTAACAAACAATTGGATTGCTTAATTGTCCTTTATTGTACGTGATTGAAGTGCCAATAAATACGTTGTGTACTAAACAGATAGTATCAGTAAACTATTATTGAAAACACACGAACGTGCGGTTGCAATGTTGATGGGAATAAGCTAGATGGTGCGTTGCGAGATGCGACTACATATCGCGACAATTTTGCAACAGTAATTTTGTTTAAATATAGCCACTTCAAGGAGCTCTTAGCTAAATAACAACAGCCGCACGGGTCGATCTTCAAGGTTAAGCAACGCTTGCCAAGGTTGGTCTGTGGATGGGTAACCATTTTAACATATCGAGTTTCTTCCATGACTCGGAAAGCACGATAAGCCGTTGGTCCCGGCTGTCATTTGTAGATCTTCGGCAGTCATTACGGATTGTCAGAAGCCAGTAAATCTGACTCCAGTCTGGCCAAGAAATAGGATCTCCGCATGTGTTCGAGCCAGAGAACGAGTTACCTATATTATATTGAATCTAAACCTTTTATTTACAAAATGTTGTTTTATTTTGGTTAAATAGTCTTTTTTTTTTTGGATTGTCAGAAGCAAGTACTTAAATCTGACTCCAGTCTTGCCAAGAAATACCATGTTACCCAGTTAATGGGTTGTGAAGGTCTGGTAGGTAGCCGCTCCACGTAAAATACTGGTATTCAGCTTGATCTAGTTTGACTGAAAGCCGACCCCAATGTTGCTGGGAAAAGGCTAGGCAGATAATGGTCATAGCCTCTTCAATCCATTTTAATGAGACCCCAAAAGTGAACTATGTATAGTTTTATTTTTAAAATATTGAGGGTCAGGATATAATAATCAATTTGCATTCTTACCGCTCTTGGCGCTACCGCGGCAGGACCAGCTTCATATTATATTTGACAGACAGACCTTGACAAATCAAAAGTGCTTGTTGATGCTCTGTTCGAATTAAAAGATTTTATAAATCCAAGACAGATTAGTTTACTTATTTTCGTACAGTTCGGGACCATTCGTGAGCGAGTCCGACTAGCATTTATACGGTTTTTGCCCGACTGCCCTAGAAGGATGGTAATAAGGATGGTAGGATGGTGGCTTTTTAATTGTATTTATTTAACTATCATGTATTTATTCATTTAAGTCGTACACCTAAGACTACCTACAGTACTGTATTTCCTTTCTCTTTAAAATCCATCCAAAGGTTGTCTTGAAAAGATCGCTCTTAGCGATAAGGCCGCCCATTGTGTCACCCTATGTAATGTTTACTTAATTTATTTTTTTTGTAACTTATATGGTGTACATAATAAAGAGTATTCTATTCTATTCTATTCTATTCTATGCTTAAACTAAATCTATACATATATTAAAATCGTAGACGAACGTTAGGAAAAAGACATAGAACACAAAAATAAGATGTTTGAATTTTTTATCTGTTCGTCTGTTTGTCCATGCGTTTTGAGAGTATCACGCATAAACCAGTGATTAGATTCAATAGTACTTCAAAATATTAAGTGATAACTCCTTAACGTTTATTTCATCAAAAACGACTCACAAAATCAGAATATATTGTATTTTTAAGTTTAGGAAGACACTTCATCGAGCGCCATACACTTGCAATGCCATCTGTTGAGAAAAATAGTAGTCATAAATGTGTGAAATGAACATCAAAACATAAATTATTGAGATAACTGTAAGACTTTTAGTATTGCAAAACAAAAGTGGACTCGTTATTATCAAAAATCATTATTTAGTTTTAATTCAACAGTACGTGAAGAGTTTCCATTAGAACTAGTATAGTTTTACCCATACATCCATCCACCCTAATATTTACTTCTCAAAAAGAGAAACCCTTTTTTTTTTCTTCAAAAGCTTGGCAGTCAGTTTTCATAGCCTTAGCATTGAAGACCCTATCCTATTTTAAAAGCCTTTACATGTAGGTCAAACTTTGCCTTCAGCGTATTTTTTGGGTCTGCAACTGGGTGGCAAAATAACACGATCCGAAGCCATATAAAACCCGGACACGGATCGAATATTTATTAAAAATATTTTCACTGCTAAATTCGGAAAACCTTTTCAATATTTTATTTGAATTACCTAAAAAGCAAGCCTAATCCTTAAGCAAGATTTATGTTTTATAAAAATTATAACATACAAAAAGGACAAAGGCAATGAAAATATGTCATATTAGAGGCACGTGGTACCAGGTGGATAGATCTTGTGTTGCAAACAGAAAAATCTAGAATATTTCCCGTGGGTATAATTTTTAACGAAAACTGTCTGAGAGAAGTTTCAGCTTTGGCTATAAGTTAGGCCGAAAATGGTGGCAAAGAGTAAGTTTTACGAACTATAAATTAGAACAGTTTGGCCATTTGGCAGCAGAAGCGGTAACTGTTAGGTCAGTAAGTAATTCACGGAGATAGTCAGCGCAGTTTTTGACATGAACTTCTTTTTTGAAATACCTAGTTACTTACAAGAAAAAAAAAAAGAAAAAGAGTTTATTTACTTTTATGCTAGCTTTTTCTGCGTACTCCAAGAACTATCACGAAATTTAAACGAAAAGTAACGTATAATATGTAACTAAGCGATAGTGTAACTTCCCATGTATGATATTTTTTTTTTGTAATCGGATCGATAACGCAATAAATGCTGTTGAAATGTCTAAATAAAAGGTATTTCCTTCACTTTCATAGGCGGACAATAGTTTTTTAATATGCATTTAAATTCTAAGCACCTTATCCTGTGCATTTTAAATGAATTAGGTAGAGTTATTTCCAAGAAACGTCAATGGTTTGTGCAGAGAAACTTCGCCTTTGGCGTCCCACAAACTAATTACGTTTCGCCGAATCTTAGTTTTGGTTCCGACCGAAACCACAATCAGGCTTTGGCGCTAAGCGGTACATGAACAGCCTCGGCCATAAATAGTATTCAGGAACAGTGAGCAATGTCTTAAAGCGGCTTTCTATAAAAACATTTAATTGAGTACTTAGTATTTTTGAACTTTTGAACTATTTCCCATCGACAGTGAAGTGGACTTTTTGATGATCTTTGAGTCCTAAACTTCACACGTTTTATATCTGCTAGTTCAGTTACTACATGATGATGTATTGCGAGGTCATGTATGTGTCGGAGGGATGAAACGCATGTAACTAGAACAGCGTTTCCCAAACTGCGAGTCGAGACCCACTAGTGGGTCGTGACGGAATATAGATGGGCTATGAGAAACTGATGCTAAAATAGTGACAAAAATTAGGGAAAAAATAGGTAGGTACATAATTTTCATTGAAATAGCACTCCCTGTAAACGAATAAGTTGCAACTTTTTACCTTATTTATCATAGTCCCTTATTCATAAAAGTTTCACCTTTTTCTTCATGACAGCCAACAGGCGAGTTCCGAATATGGTTGTGTTTGTTAGTTGGGTCGCGGTCCACTCAATTTTGGGAGCCACTGAACTAGAAGAGTTATGAATTTAAATGCCGATAGATGGAGAAGGAGATGAAGGCCAAAGAAAAGGTGGGTGGATTGTGTGAGGAGCGATATGAAAGACAAGGCAGTTAGTGAAAGCGTGACGGCTGATATACACGAATGGAAGAAATGACGTGTTGTGCCAACCCCAAGTGATGAGGAGGAGGGAGATGATGAGGTCATGTGTGTCTTAAATTTCAACGGTGTGTCCAGTAGAATTGGAAAAAAATGGGTATGACAGACATGTAGATAGATACACACAGGATATTTTCATACAGACGTTGGTAACCCTAAAAAATCTAGAAGTTGCAATCGTTATTTCACGAGAAAATCGCTTTGGAAGTTTGTTAGGTGTAAACATTGATGCTCGTGTCTGTACATAAGTTAGAACGCTGGTTGTTATTTGTTCGTATTTCTTTGTACAACTTACATTACCTGTAAGTTTTCCTTTACAATTTGAATATATTTCAGGAGCGAGTGTTTCGGTATTAAAATGTATGTTTTGTAATACTTCGGTAGAAGTTTTGAAGGCAACAGACCGGAATAATTCCTAGTTGAAGTTTATAGGTGGTTTTTATGCTGTATGAAATAACCGCAGTATAGTCTAGCATATTATGTTTGTGAATTCTGAGTTAGCTTACTGTTTGTTGTAAATTTCGACTTCCACGCAAGCAAAACCGCTAGAAAAACTATTTAGTAGTAATGGAACTCAATTATATTATTTCGACCAAAAAAGTGAAGCGCCGATATATTTTATTTGCGTTTTTATAAAACAATATCATTACGTTTTACAGCGACATATTCTATTGTTGTATTGTAATGTAAATTTCTGATCCGATTTGTGTCGGTTAAAAAGTGAAAAATAAAAATAAATTTTTCGGTGTTTTTAGTTTTGTATCTTCGTTTTTAACACCAACTTCCGAAATCAAGATTATTTTATACTTTAACAAACACAAATCGGATTCGAAACCTCGGAGTAATCGATGTAGATCATACATAAAAAAATACCCGCCGAATTGAGAACCTTCTCCTTTT
Organism: Ceramica pisi; assembly: GCA_963859965.1. NCBI lineage: Eukaryota > Metazoa > Arthropoda > Insecta > Lepidoptera > Noctuidae > Ceramica > Ceramica pisi. The sequence continues at coordinate 7,821,852 of OY982530.1, forward strand.
TTGGAAGTTGGTTAAAAAGCGGTACAGTACTATTTATGACTTTTGCATCAGAATCATTTAATCTTTATTAAAAAAAGTATTCCCAGTGAGCATGCACAGTTGCTACGGCGTAGCTGACGTGGCTACGCGGCTACAGTTTCGTAGCTTTTTTGCTACGTTGCATTTTTATAATGGTTCTTATTGATACGTTTATTTACATTACTACTATATTTTAATACAGTGAGTCATTATGTTAGTGTTTCTAGCCGGTTTTATATTTTAGGCTGTGGCAAATTCTAGGTAAACAGACTTTCTACCTAGCCATCATATTTCATGAAACAAGTCCTTAGAAACGATAAAATATAGCAAAAATTTAGGAACAAAAATTGTTGAAAAATTCCAAACTTCATTTCGAATGTCCAGCAAAAGAATCATAAAATGGAGTGCCAAGGAGATAAGACGCATATTCCCTAACTTAGTACATAATATGATCTCATAAGTTACCCACAAGCGCCGTCAAGTGCGATGTTCATAAATATTGTTTCAGTCCCTCTCCATCAAGTTGGAGTCGGTTTCTTCACTGAAGAGACTCTGGGGATTTATTGTGCACTGGTTGTATCTTACTTGATAAGGAGAATAAGGTAAAATGTGTTGGTAAACAGTGTACTTTTTTGAATACTTTGATACATTCATTTATTTATGTTTCCTTCATACACTGTACAATGACAGGCTAAGGAATTTTATACCATCCAACGAAGGGTGGTAAAGTGATAACAAAGCAGATTATTTGAAATCTAGTAACCAAAATAAGTAAATTACACGAACATATAAGTGTGATTTTTTCAAGTGTAAAATACTCAGTCTCGGCCCCAGTTTTGATAAAAACAACAATTTCAAAATGAAAAATCAATGTTCCTAACCAGGAATCGTTTCTTTATATTAAACAATGCCTACTGATGATCGCTGAGATAACTCTCCACGCATTGGGTGCCAGAAGACAGGATTGCCTAGGACGTCCTAGAAAACGGTAGAAAGATAACCTGGACGCTAAGGCTTCGAGGTGGCGTAGTAGAGTATTGGCCCAGCAGTGGAAGAACATAGGCTCATAAAAACAATTATTAGTTGGTATCTCTCTGAGGAGCTCGTAGCCAAATAACAACGGCCGCACGGGTCGATTTTCAAGGTTAAGCAACGCTTGCCAAGGTTGGTCTGTGAATGGGTGACCATCTTAACATATCGAGTTTCCTCCGTGCCTTGGTAAGCACGTTCAGCCGTTGGGTCCCGACTGTCATTTGTAAATCTTTGGCAGTCGTTACGGATTTTCAGAAGCCAATAAATCTGGCTCCAGTCTTGCCAAGAAAAACCGTCATACCCAGTTAATGGGTTGTGGAGATCTGGTAGGCAGCCTCTCCACGTAAAATAATGGTATTCAGCTGAATCCAAATTGACTGGAAGCCGACCCCAATGTAGTTGGAAAAGGTTAGGCAGATGATAATGAGTTGGTATCTCTGTCTACAAAGCTTATGATTGGACACTTGAAGTCGTTATTATCCTAATAAAGACTGGGTCCCTGGCTAGTCACAAGGATTTAATAGTCTATAACTTTTCAGTCGTAAAATGCTTGACTGGCCACTCAATTTGTGACGGACGTAAACGTATAAATTCTTCATCTTACACGCTCTGTCGAGTTTATTTGTAGGATACTTGAGTTTCACTTTATGCACAGATTTAAGTCTTAAATAGTATTTTCGACTTTCTCGAAGTTGTTTTTACCACTTTCATAAATAATTGTGATAAACCGATAAATGCTGGTGATGAATCGTGAAACAATGCCAAAGGCCAACCATCATCAATCACATCATTGCTTACCATCAAGTGATTTCGGTAAAAGTGGCTAAACTTGTGTTTAGCCACTTTTACCGAATCCTAACCTAACTTAATTTTGTAGATGTGAAAGAGATTTGTTTTGGTATCTCTTCAGGTCTTAATGACTGAACGAATTTGGATTATGAAAGAATTATTTTTATGATAGAGCGGCGGACGATAGCCAGTCTAATTTTACTTCTAATCTAACTTCTAACTAATGTTATAAATGCGAAAGTTTGGATGTTTGTTACTCAATCACACCAGAACGGCTGGATGGATCTTGATGAAATTTGAAACAGATATAGATTATAGTCTGGAATAGCACATAGGCTACTTTTTATTCTGGAAATAATTATGTTCCCTAGGTATCACGCGGGTGAAGTCGCTGGCTGAAGCTAGTAAATAGGCTAGTTTCCATCATCCACAAATTGCAAAACTATTTAGTCCGCCAGTCAGAGTATTGAAAAATAATGGACACGTATTTTTTGTTTTTGTAAATCAATGAATATTGACAAAGATAAAAAGCATCAAAACTCGGGAGTGGGGGCTCGTGACGTCACGACTCACTAAAAATTATGCGAAGGTGTGACGTATTGAGAATTTTAAAAGCGTCGTAACTTCGTAAATTTTGGTTCCCGTTATAAAAGAAAAAACACGGGTCAAATGGTTTTTGATAATATAACTGACGGACTAATTAGATTTTTTCAAGACACAAGCCCATTATAGCTGCTTAAAAAAATGACATTCACTGTATACTTGCTCATCAGTAATTTGACGATTGCAAAACACGACAATCTCAAATTTTTTTATTCCACTGTTTACCTCTAATGCAATCTGAGCTATTCTCAAGACAAACTTTGCACAAAATATAAAAATTCATCGCTCATACGTCACACCAAATTTTGCAGCGTCAGTAAAATACGTTGGTAGAGGAGTTTGCTGAAACGGTACGTCCAGGTAATTTTAATATATCGCCTGCTTGCTGCGGTAGCGTATCACTTTGCGTGAAGCCACGAAAACAGCAGCGCGAGGGCGGCATTATTGCTGGAGACAGGCGAGAGTTTTGATGTTTATTTTGATTTAGAAAATGTTCTGCTACACGAAAGTATCTGTAAGCAATTGAATCTGGAACTATTTTAAATGTTTCATATCTACACTAATATTATAAAGAGGAAAGATTTGTTTGTTTGTTTGTTTGAATTGAATAGGCTCCGAAACTACTGGACCGATTTGAAAATTATTTCATTGTTATATAGCCCATTTATAGAGGACCATTGACAAACGAAAACTAATGATACGTATTCATTGTAGATTGAAATTTTATATCATATTAATTTATTTGATAAAATTGTTTTTATTTGGAATATAATGGACGCTGAATCAAGACATTTCTGGCTTAAATTAGGCTTTCTTTACGTTTTTTTCCGTGAAAACTCAAGGAATTTAAAGAAATTCTAGAACTCCAATAAACAAGTAAAACATTCAACTTACCATTTCAGCTTTTAAAAGAATTGATTGTAACAATGTGAATTTGACCGTCAAAGTTCCATCGCCGACATCTTTTCTTGCAAACTGAGTTCGTAAAATATTTATAGTAAATTACACGAAAAGAAAAATGAAAATGTGTAACTCTAACTTACAAGAAAGAGACTGGCACTATCGTTATTCAGGATCAAATAATTAAAATTTTATATCTTACTGCTGCTGAAAACTACAGCGTCAAAAATCATGAATTTCCGCAAAAAATGTAATAGGACTCTTAATAGGTTCTGATAAAATAACATGTAAGGCACGATTACGTTTGACGGTCACTTTTTTACGAGTCGACAATGGAACAAAGAAAACAAAAAAATTGGAACATTATATTCTTTTATTTGTTCTATTATAAAATACTAGCGTGTGCCAGTGGCTTCGCCCGCGTGATCATACGATTATATATAACCTATTTACCCTCGTAGTTCCCCTTCCGGTGGGGTTTCCGGGATAAAAACTGTCCTGTGTCCTTTTTCAAGTATCAAACTATCTTTGTACAAAATTTCATCCAAATCGGTTCAGTGGTTTAGGCACGAAGAAAAATCCGACAGACAGAGTTACTTTCGCATTTATAGTATTAAGTAGCGATTGGACGGCGCTGAAAGATTCATTTAATTAATTAGATATCAAAATATTTTGCTGATAAGATTTGATTTAATTCAGATTAGTCTTTCTATATTACGGACGGCACGGTTGGTGCAGTGGTTGAGCGATCGACTGCTGCGTCGCGTGTCGTGGTTTCGATTCCCGCACGGAACAAATATTTGTATGGCCTACAGATAGTTGTTCCGGCTCGGCTGTTTGTGTATGTGACTTTGTTTGTTTGTAAACGTAACCACGATGGAGAAATTCCTAGTGTGGGGCAACGCTTTAAAAAAAAATAGTGGCACTTGCTCATTTATTTTACTTTTTTTTTAAAGAATGTTACCCCTCACTGCGAATTTCTCCTGTATTTTGGGTGCGTTTATAAATATAAAGACTCAACATACTAAAACAGGCAGACCCGGAAAAACTTTCATTAGGTCATACAAATATTTATTCCGTGAGAATCCGCAAGACGCAGTGCAGCAGCGTATCGCTCTAATAATGCGCCAACCGTGCCGTCAAAGTGTAGTAACAGTTTATTGAGAATTATTTAATATCTAACTAATTTTCATCAAACCCGCTAGTTTAACAACCACACCCAATGTCACCTCATCCAACAGTATCAGCGATACTAAAAACTCATCAATATCACCTGAAACGAGGAAATAAGGTTTTCGTACAAGATTTACGGCGATGGCGATGCGGCTGCAGACTGCAGTGCTGCCAGCCGAGCCGTGTGCTGAATACCTTATTGAATAATTGTAAATATACGGGGTTCAGCTGGGACGAGGATACCTACTACGATAGAAGCCAGATAAATGTGCAAATATTCGTTGTGCGTAAATAATACATTCATTGTGCGTACAGCTAAGTAGTGGAATTCCCTGCCTGAGTCTGTGTTTCCTGATAGCTACAACCTGGGAGTCTTGTCAAGAGTGAATAGGTTACTTTTAGGCAAGCGTGCTCCATCTTTGACCGCATCATCGCTTAACATCAGGTGAGATAGTGGTCAAACTTATGACTTCTAATTTTCACTTTAATATTAAGATAAATAACTTAAACGTATCTGTCATCGCTGACCTAGACTAGAGTCAAGAACAAACCCATTTAAACTAATATTATAAAGAGGTAACATTTGTTTGTAAGTTTGTATGTTTGTAAGTTTGTATGTAGGGGGTAATCTTTCAGTGTTAGATAGCTCATTTATCGAGGAAGGTTAGGTTATATATCATCACGCTAAGACAAATAGGAGCGGAGCATTAATGGAAAATGTGACGCAAACGAAGTTGCGCGGGTCAGCTAGTACACTATAAAGAGGAAAAAGCTAGTCTCAAATAAAAAAAGACACCATTCTCGTCTCACAAAGTAATATAATAATATCAACTAAGAGTTGTTTTATGTGGCTAGTAGGTATTGTTCTCTCGTGTGAACGGTGACACCTGCACAATAAAAACACCTCTGAAAGGTTAATGCTAACGTTGACGACGCGACAAAATTCTGATCGAAACTTTTTCACATTATCATCATTTATCAGCCGAAAGACGTCTACTATTGGGGGGCTACTCTCTAAGTCCAAAGTCCGAAGTTTCGGGTACCTACAGTTGCGTGCGTATTCTACTCCGTATCACCGACGGACTTACGATTAGCCCCGAACCCAAACTAAGAATGAATGACAGCATAATTTGACAGTAACTGACTAATCCTGTTGTCATTAATTGTAAGTGGCTAGGTGATACGGAGTAAAATACGCCAGCAACTAAGCCCGAAACTATAGACTTCGGGCTTAGAGAGTAGCCCCCCTGGATACAGGCCTCCCCCAAGTGTCACCACAGCAACTGGTCTTGCCGTCTCACATCTATCACCGGTCCACCTTGTGAAAGGCTTTCCAACTTGCATCTTTCGGTACGTGGTCGCCACTCTAGAACTTGTCGGCATCATCGGTCTTCTGTTTCATCTATATTAATATTATAAAGCAGAAGAGTTTGTTTGTTTTTTTGGTTGAACGCGCTAATCTCAGGAACTACTGGTCCGATTTGAAAAATTATTTCAGTGTTAGATAGCCCACTTATTGAGGAAGGCTATAGGCTATATATCATCACGCTAAGACGAATAGGAGTGGAGCAGTAATTAAAAATGTTACGCAGACGACGTTGCACGGGTCAGCTAGTTTTTCATATAATGTCATCATCTGCCTAACCTTTTCCCAGCTACGTTGGGGTCGGCTTCCAGTCACACTGGATTTAGCTGAAAACCAGTATTCTACGTGGAGCGACTGCCTACCATACCTCCACAACCCATTAAATGTGTAACACGGTTCTCCTTGGCAAGACTGGTGTCAGATTTTCTGGCTTCTGACTATCCGTAACGACTGCCAAAGATCTTCAGATGACAGCCGGGACCAACGGCTTAACGTATTTTCCGAGGCACGGAGGAAACTCGATATGTTAAGATGGTCACCCATCCACAGAACAACCTTGGCAAGCGTTGCTTAACCTTGAAGATCAACCTGTGCGGCTGTTATTTTTTAGCCAAGATTTTATTTTTTCATATAATGATGTGAAATCATCGATAACAAAATAAAAATGATTAGCTAAATTTTGTAAACTATTTCTAACTGTTCGGCTCACAATTAACACTTCTATGTTTCCAAACTTTATGTGCACGTAAAGTCTCAATATACCTACTCCAAATGAAAACTGAATTCCGAACGTTTAAGATGTGACGTGTCCGTACTACAAAATTTATTATTCTGTTCTGACTCTTGTCGACGAAAATAGGTAACATTTTGGGTCGATTTTTCGCTATGCATACCATGTTTGGGATGCATTTGCATTGCCAATATTTAGTATAGTGTATTTGATCAAATTAAACATCTTTGTTGCTGTTCAAATGAATTTTCCCGCTCTGTTCTGGGCGGAGCGGAAGGGAGTGCCAGACTCGTACTGACCATGCCCATACGTGTTCCTCCAAATGCCCTTCGTGTTCCAGGACCGTGGTGACTCTTTCATTTCGCAACAAGCCTAGGCTTAGCTTCAGTCAGCGCCTTCACACGCGTGAAAAACAGAAATCATCTCGAGTTCCTACTTTATATAGGAAAGTAACATGGTTGCTATCGCGAGTAGAATCTGGATGAGAATCTGGTATCGGGGTCGTGGAGATATCACTTAAACCAAAAACTGGCCAAGTGCGAGTCGGACTCCCGCACGAAGGGTTCCGTACCATTATCGTTTTATACGATTTATGACGTATTAAAAAAAACTACTCACTAGATCTCGTTCAAACCAATTTTTGCTGGTAGTTTACATGGTAATATACATCATATATTTTTTCAGTTTTATCATTCTCCTATGTTGGAAGTTACAGGGGGGGGGGACACATTTTACCACTTTGGAAGGGTCTCTCTCGCAAACCATTAAGTTTAGAAAAAAAATATAGTAGAAACCTCAATATCATTTTCGAAGACCTATCCATAAATATCCCACACGTATGGGTTTGATGAAAAAAATAAAAATTGAGTTTCAGTTCTAAGTATGGGGACCCCGAAAATGTATTGTTTTTTGTTTTCTATTTTTGTGTAAAAATCTTAATGCGGTTCACAGAATACATCTACTTACCAAGTTTCAACGGCATAGTGCTTATAGTTTCGGAGAAAAGTGGCTGTAACATACGGACGGACAGACAGACAGACATGACGAATCTATAAGGGTTCCGTTTTTGCCTTTTGGCTACGGAACCCTAAAAATAAGTTGAAGAATCCAGGCTGCAGAGCCGTCTGCAGCCCGGCTTCTCCAAGTATCATCATCACCAGATGATGATGATATAAGACTTAATAGAAAAAAAACATTGCCTGCTCAAAAAACAAGTTTCATATTTCTGATCGAATGCCCGTCAAAAGATAATTAAAAGTAGATAAAAGAAAGCAATTAGAAAATTTACTGAAAGTTGTTGAAAACTTTACCCGTATTGACAAGGTGTTTGATAAATTATCGTTCTTATGAATCTTTAATAATCGCGTTTTTTCTAAGAAAAACGTTTCTCCTTGTCATTTTTTTTAACTTTTTCGGCTAAGAAACTGTACAAAGTAAACCCTCCTTTTAAGCTCGTTTATTTTGAAAGTATTTTTTAATTTACTGATTGAAGGTACGATTAATAAAAATAAGTATAAATTATTATTTTCTTATAATAGATGGCTCGTGGCTAAATAATAACAGCCGCACGGGTCGATCTTTAAAGTTAAGCAATGCTTGCCAAGGTTCGTCTCCACGAAACTCGGTATGTTATGATGGTCACCTATCCACATGGGTGACCATCATAACATACCGAGTTTCGTCCGTGCCTCGGAAAGCACGCTAAGCCGTTGGTCCCGGCTGTCATTTGAAGATCTTTGGTAGTCGTTACGGATTGTCAGAAGCCAGTTAATCTGACTCCAGTCTTGCCATGAAGTACCGTGTTACCCAGTTAATGGGTTGTGGAGGTCTGGTAGGCAGCCACTCCATGTAAAACACGGGTATTCAGCTGAATCCAGTTTGACTGGAAGCCGAACCCAATACACTTGGGAAAAGGCTAGGCAGATGATGAATAGATACTTTTCTACATACACTATAAAGAGGAAAAAAAATATTTTCATAGGTTTGAAACGAATAAACTCAAAAACTACTGGACCGATTTCAAAAATTATTTCACCTTTAGAATGCTACATAATTCTTAAGTAACACAAGAATACTAGAAAAACTGGAGACCTTAGAAAAGCAAAAATATACAAAAGCCACTTTTAAGCTATCCAGTACGTGTATTGGAGAGCTTTAGGCCGCGGTTCCACTGAGGCGGAGTGGAGCGGTGCGGAGCGGGGCTGACTGTGAAAAGAGGTAGGTTGTTTGTTGTGTGGAGAAGAGATGTGAATGTCAAGACCTGTGATTGATGAATCACGGCACAGCTCGTCTCCGCTCTGCTCCGCTCCACCTCAGTTGAACCGCAGCCTTACACACATGCCTGCATGCGAAATGGGCACTTATCAAACGTAATGGCTAATGGACGGTGCAAGTTATTCGTTTTATCATGGAGATAGAAGTATGTTTATTCAGACTATCAGCGATAATTTTGTCAAAAAGACAAAAATGTTAGGGATTGACTTATAGACTGTGCAACCAAAATGTCGCATGGATATTATTATTATTTTTATTTTATTTTTTTTATTTGAGATGGGTTTGCTCTTGACTTTCGTCTTGGTCAGAGATGACAGTGACAAATTCTACAATGAAGTGAGCTTACCTAGAAGGAACCTGTTTATTCTAACTTTGAAGAGATTAGGGTAATAGGCGTTCGGAAACAGACGCAGGCAGAAAGTTCTACTCCTTTGCTGTGCGCATTATAAAAGACGTTTGGAAACGCTTAGTGCGAATTCGTGGAATAGCAACAAGGTAGGGATGGTAAGTTGCAGTGCGTCTGGATGTCCGATGGTAGAAGTGGGCCGGTGGAATGAGGTCGTGGAGTTCTTGGGCACACTCACCCAAGTTTAACAGATTAGTGAATAAATAAATAGTTATAAAAATGGTTAAATAATTTGAAAATAAATAACAATTAAAAACATACATGAATAAATTTTAATATAATTTTACTGTCTCAACCACGATGCTTACCCAGAGCGATTGAATCGGATACTGAAACTTACTCGAACTATAAACTTTCCACAGAATGTTGTTGCTACTGTCACCAAGCATTTTGATAAAATATCACTTTCTGCGGAGTCTCAATTCTTGCATCTTTTGTTTCACAACTGATCCATTTACTTTTTTAAACATATATTTTGGCATCAATTTATAATTTGTAGGGTTTTCAGTGAAAAGAAAATTCTCCAAAACTATCGTATATTCATAGGCACCAGCAAGGGGGTGCACGTACATTCCCCTGGTATTCAATAAACATACACGATGACATACCAAAAAATTCATCCATGGTGAAGTGAGTTTTGAGCTCGCTTCGCTCGCCCTAGCAATCGTATTGTTTAGTTCTCATGTCGTCAAAGTGAATGGGATAGAAAACCTATCTTGAAGCGAAGTATTGCCGATGCACCTGCCGGCGCCCATGCTTATATTTATAGCAATCAAAATGGTACGAGAGTACAACACACTTTTGTTCATCCTCTAAAGTTAAAAGTATGGTCTTGCACCTGTTTCGAATAATCGGGTTTGACTATTGTTTACACTTAGGCCATCGTTTCTGCATCCCAGTCACCATTTATTCTTCTGTCCACAGATACCTGGGGATCCGCAACCCGCTGAAGAGTCGCCACCACTCCACCAAGCGCGTTGTGGTCATCAAGATCGCACTCGTCTGGCTCCTTAGTATGTTCGTCTCTAGTTCTATTACTGTTTTAGGTGAGTATCATTCTGTCTGTGTATCTGTCATAAAGCTTTTTCTCGTAATATACAATGTGCATCAGAATCAACGCAGTGCATCGGGTCATTGTATTCGTCATTCTGAAAAAGTTGAAACTATAGGACTAACCTCGAAATCGCGAATAAAAAATTAGCTGTGCATTTTGTCGTGTTATGAATAGAATAGAAAACATTTATTCGACACACACACTAAACAACAGCAAAATCACATTATAAAAAAATAAGAGAAACAAAAACATAAAATAAAGATAAAGAATGGTACAGTAAAATTGTGCTGATCGGGCCCATGCTGAAAGGGTTAACATCCCTGCATATGCTGGGCATCAGACACCCAGCGCGTGGTATCGGGGGGCAGTGGTTTTTTTTACGATTTCCATGTTGGTACTATAGTACAAGTTGATAATGTTGACTGATGTCATAATGATGAGGACAATAATCGCTTCAAAGGTCAATTATCCGTTTATACTGTTACACGTTGTATATAGTCCAGTTTCTGATCGATTTCGGCCATGGCGGCAAATCTCAATGAAGAATAGCCGGACATATTTTAGTGCACAAGTGTGCGCAAACACACTGGTGCAGAGAGAGAGAGAGAGGTCACGCGCAGGACCAAACGGCTTACTAGACTTTTTAATTTTCTTTTTCTTAAATAAAAACGTTACAATAGGCTTGTCCACTGAAAAAGTCTAATTAGTCTGTCAATCAAAAAATATTTGACCCGTGTTATATGTTTTGATAATCGTAGTCGTATCTTTGTCAATTTTGGTTTACTAAAGAATTTTTAGTGCGTCAATATTCATTGATTTACAAAAACAAAAAATACGTGTCCATTATTTTTCAATACTCTGACGGACTAAATAGATTTGCAATTTATTGATGGTGGAAATTAGCCTATTTTTGCAATGTCATCCCAACGACAATCAATACCAAAAAATTATTTAAATGAGTAAGTTAAAAGTGTTTTTGACAGAGCACGACTGCAGTGCGAATGCATACGCTTCAAATACAAGAATTTAATTGTGAAACCCGCCCAAAATAACATTCTACCAACGATAATGACTGGCAAATTCATCATAATTATGTACATCACTTATTATTATTAGTTTTTTTACTTTTTGTCAATCATCATCTGCCTAGCCTTTCCCCAATTATAATGGGGTCGGTTTCCAGTCAAATCGGATTCATCCGAACTAGTATTTTCTGTGGAGCGGCTGCCTACCAAACCTTCACAACCCATTTACTTTTTGACAATCATTATCACTAACAAAACTAAACTTGACAAAGTGAATTCTATTATTTCAATTTATTTTTGTATAAAAATGGTTTGGCAGTTGAAAGCATTTTTTTTTTTATGCAAGGTTGGTAAAATTTACTGCTCACGACGGGAGATGCGGTCTCCCGGGGTGGTGTTGTCTTGGCGGTGTCTCTCGACATCGCCAACGCCTTCAACACCATGCCCTGGAGCTGCATTGGGGAGGCACTCCGGTATCATCGGGTGCCGACCTACCTTCGTCGTGTGGTCGGGGACTACCTGTCCGACCGGGCAGTAATCTACCCAAGTTACAGCAGTGAGTGGAACCGGCGAGAGATGTCGTGCGGTGTCCCACAGGGTTCGGTTCTGGGGCCGCCCCTGTGGAACATCGGTTACGACTGGGTGCTGCGAGCCGACCTCCCTAGCGGCGTCAGCGTCATTTGTTACGCTGACGACACGCTGGTGCTGGCACAAGGGGGGTCGTACGCGATGACACGCGGGGTTGCGATAGTCGTGGAGAGGATCCGGCAACTGGGTCTCGAGGTGGCGCTGCACAAGTCCGAAGCCATGTGTTTTCATGGGCGAGGCATTGCGCCACCGTCGGGATCCTTGCTGACGGTAGAAGGGGTTTCCATCGGCGTCGAATCGACGCTGAAATACCTGGGGTTCGTCCTAGACAGCCGATGGAACTTCGTGGAGAATTTCCGACGTTTGGTCCCCAAACTGGAGCGGGCCGGGGCTGCTTTCAGGCGGCTCCTGCCCAACCTGGGGGGACCGAACGCCTCCTGCCGTAGGCTATACGCGGGGGTCGTGCGGTCCATGGCCCTTTACGGGGCCCCGGTGTGGGCGCGTTCATTGAGGCAGCGTGCTGCGAACCACTTGAACGCGCCCCAAAAGGGGGTGGCCCTCAGGATGACCCGAGGGTACCGCACGATCTCGCGCGAAGCGGCGGGTCTCCTTGCCGGATTGCCGCCATGGGATCTGGAGGCGGTGGTCCTCGCGCGCCTGCATGATTGGCGCGCGGAGGTACTAAGCCGGGGGGAAACTCCGCTGACGCGGCAAATTGTCGCGCAGCGGACGGACTTCCGGCGCGATCTCATGGCGTCATGGAGACGACGACTATCGCAACCCAGCGCAGGGCACGCCACAATAGCGGCGATAAGTCCCCTCTTTGAGGAGTGGCTTGAGAGGCGCCACGGCGTCCTCACCTTCCGCCTGACGCAGGTCCTCACCGGACATGGATGTTTCGGGAGGTTCCTGCACCGAATTCGGCGGGAGGAAACGCCCGGGTGTCACCACTGCGAGGATCGACCGGAGGACACGGTAGAGCACACTGTGCAGGTGTGCCCCGCTTGGGCGGCGCACCGCCGTGTCCTCGAAACGGCGATTGGCGGCGACCTCTCGCGTCCGGCCCTGGTCCAAGCCATGGTCCGGAGCGAGATGGAATGGGACGCCGTTGCCTCCTTCTGCGAAGCAGTCATGCTAGCGAAGGAGGTGGCGGAGCGGGAGAGGAGACCCTCTCGTCCCGGCCGCCGTGGTGGACGCCGCGGGCGTTGGGGGCCACCTGGTGACCTTCGGCCACCGTAGGCGCGGGCCTGTGGACGGCGAGCTATGGGTGGCTCGCCGTCCGTCCGTCTAGTGACGACAGGCCGTGTCGACGGCGCGTTAGTGTTCCACGCGCGCCTCAAAGAGAGTCAGCAACACTGAGGGGCCCGAAAGGGCCGACGCCTGCCGGAGTCGCGGGATTATTCGCAAGAGACACCGTGGCTCCGGAACACAAAGGGCAATGAAGGAACATGGAAAAAAAAAGGTAAAATTTACTGGAAATCTCTACAAAAATATTCCATTCTCGGTATATTTTTGGCCAATTAAAGTGTTTCCGATACCTAAAATATATTGTCCCATATTAATAGAAATACCAAAAAGGAAACAAGAATAGAAAAATAAACTCCCTAACAGCCAATTACTATAAATAAATTTCTATCAAACCAAACATTTTCGCCTAGTAACAGTTCATTTGATCTAAAATTAAACCCGGAATCCAACTCCATCCAAACAACGGCCATTGATAGCCAACAATAACAAAACACAAAGCTTCTGTTATCAATTCAACCTTCTCCATGACGTGCCAATGCTATCATGAATACGTTGGGTAAGAGAGACGACACTATACGAGACATATTATATTATTCTTCATCCCATCTCAGAAATATAATAGTGCATAAGTGTATGCCCAAACACTGGTGCACTCCTCTTCCATCGCTCTCATATTCCGATGGGACCCGACACGACCGGGGACCGAAGATCTGACGCAGGTACAACGGCTTTACGTGCTTTCGAGGCATTAGGGAGTCACAATACCAACATCCAAATTCCGGGCTATCACAGAGACTATTGGAGAAGTTTAGCACCACCTTTTTTAAAGCATGGATAAACATCAAATGACTCTTTCCGCTTTGGGTGGAAGTGTCAGACTCCATGACTTTAACCCATCCGTATTCCTCCTAATGGCCTTTGCTTTCCTGAGCCGCGGTGATTCTTTCGAACAACCGGAACGTCAATTATCACGTACTTCTAAACCATACACAACCACATATCAAATACGCCAATCAATTAGCAAGAATTATTAAACTCCACTCACAAACTAGTTACAGGCAGTCGAAGATATTGCCCGACATTACCCGACAGTTACAGTTATTGCCCGACACTTGAAGTTAGAACACACAAGTTGGACATTAAACTGTACTTAGATTAGAATTTAGGTGTTAGTTTCTTAATTACATACCTACGTGATTAAATGTGTTGAGGAAAAGGAAAATTGGCTTTGCTGCCAACGTTAATTTGAGAGCAAATTGGAAGGAAATTGGGGTTTAAAAATTACAACGTCATTGGCAGGGTGGATGATTTGCGGATTTTTGGTATTTGGGGGTAGAAGTGTTTTTGGCTGATGCCATTCTAATTGAAGATTTTGTTCTTCAAATATTGGGTAACTGTAGAGGATATTATTTTCGAGACATAGAATGCTTGGCCTATTGATCACGGGATATTTAAAAATTTGGCGCTATAAAGTAAACCTAACATAAGTCAGGCGTGCAAATGTTTAAATGGATGTACCCCAATGTACATAAATCAATATTTTAACTTTTTACAAGTATAATTCTATATTTTCAAAGGAGTGCGGATAGTCAAATGTGAAGCAATTAGGAGCAGCGAAATGAAAAGATACTGGACTCGATTTCGATGAAAATTTCATGTTCATCATTAGATTTTCAAAATGTCGACAATCCTAGCGAACAATTATATCTGCTAATAATTAAGGAAATAGTGAAATGTATGTGTAATACTGTTCTTCTTTTCCATACGTTAGATACTTAGGAAGAAATAGACTTTTTTAATCAAAAAGATCTTCAGTTTTCATCAAAATAGGGCCTGCGACTCTTGAGTACTACTCATAGTTTTGGAATTTCCCCTTGAAAAATTCACTGTAACACAAAAAGTTTTAGTAAAAGTTTATTCATTCATTTTCCAGGCAAGAGAAACAGTATTTTATCCTCGTTTTTGATAAAATTTCTTCCTGTCAGGTCTTATCAACCGCTCCAATATAATGCCGACCCCGGACCTGTGCGTGATCAACAACCGTCTGTTCTGGATCTTCGGCTCGCTGGTGGCATTCTACATTCCTATGCTGACCATGGTGGTGTCTTTTGCGCTGACCGTACAGCTGCTGAAGAGGCAGGCGCGACTGGCAGCCACTCCAGTGCCTGGAGGGACGCAGAGGAGGTAAGATTTTTTTAAATAAAATCTATTTTTTTAGATAAACATGCTCATAAGCTGGCTTTTACTAAAAGGATTTCACTTGGCACTTATATTCATACAATACAAACCTAATTACATTTAAATTATGAATAAAATAAATCCGCCCCTAAGACGACCCACTAACCAAATTACCTCATTTTTGTTTATATTTCTACGAAATAGCGTTAGGCTACATGGTGAAAATACATAAAAATCAGTACTAACACGAAACGTCGCCTGTTGTTGCTGCCTGCAGACATCTAGAAACTTGTATCTATATTGACAATAGGTACCAACAAGCGTATTCCCACCACCGTCACCCATCACGTGACCTTTCTCACAGGACCCGTGATTTCTCCATCAACTTAAAAGTAGCCTATAGTCTATGGCACTCAGGGTTAATGTTGGTGGCATTGAGTCTTATCTCATGCGGCGTCCACTTCGGTGGTGCGGACAATATGTATCATGAATGACGGACTAGCGAGTGGCGAAGCGCATCTTTTATTGTGAACTTGAGGAGGGCAAACGCAAGAATGGTGGACAGTTCCTCATGTATAAAGATGTGCGAGTTAGCTGTCCCTGCCGGTGGGAGCAGAAGCCGCCCAAAGACTTGAGTGGAGGAGAGATACGGCGGTGTCTTGAGCTTTATGCCAAGTGTGACCAGTTGAAAGAAATTAACTTAATTTTATGGATAGTTTGCTCACGTACTCGCAATGTGTGAGGATCTTCACATAGAAAATTGGTTACATAGGTCACATGCGAGCTCGCCAACAAACTACAGCGGAGTCGAAGCAGTTGCTTTGGCCGAAATCGGTCGGATCACATTATTATCATCATGTTCTTACTTCTTCTCAGCCTCTTCTCACTTTAGGTGGAGTTGGCTCTACTTATCTCAGCTGTAGGATGTTCTGTCAAGGGTTGTCGGGTCGGATTGCTGCTCCTTTTAAAAAAGCACGGGTCATTCGTCTGCTGTCATTAATAAACTAACAAACAATTTGACTTTCTTACAATATAGTTTATCAAAAGCCCCGATGTTATTAGACCCACAATAATTCCACTACCGCTACCAGTGGTTAGTTTTTCCTGCTACCACATCTTAAATTGTAATTTCACATACATAATGCAAAGCCCTTGGAGGCATCATCTCTGAAATCTTTTACTAAAGTGGGTGTAACTCAGAATGCCGACTGCTTGGCGCAAGATTAAGAGTTTCATAACTCTCATTTCGCAGGTTACTTGGCAAGTTCGGCCAAGTTTTGCAAGCAAACTCCTTGGCAAAAGTTTTTTTCTGCCTCAAGTAATTTATAAGTCATTCTGGGTAAGTCATTTGTGAGGTGGGAAAATAAAACTTGCGGCTAAATTGTGACTGTAAAATTTTGCTTATTTTTAGCAGCGTTTTTAAAGATGGTTTATTTATAAATTACAAATTTTTAGTTTTGGACATTAGTTGTAGTTTATAATGAAGATGCTAAACAAAGTTTTGGAAAATCAATCATAATAGAAGGTGTATTTTGGGATAAAAACACCCACGTCCGTAGGAGAATACCCTTCATCGAATCCCTACACGTGGTCCCCGGGTGGTACTAAACAGGTGTCACTAACCGCCTCCTTGGTCTAGTGGTTATACCACCCGATTCAGACCCAGAGGTCCTGGGTTCGATTCCCAGCGGAGGCAAATTTTTTGCTCGGTTTGGTTGATGGTAAGACTTGCTCTAAGTCCGCCTGGCAAGCTACCACCATCATATCTAAGTCTGTCGCCATAACAACAATGTTAACAGCATTGTTGTGTTCCGGCAGTTAGAGGTATGATAGCCAGTTCGTTCAGTTCCAGTGAAACTCGCTTCCATCTTCGGCCTAATCATCACTTTCCATCAAGTGAGATTTGGGCCAAGAGTTTCCCCGTTTTGGATAAAAAAAAAAAACTATTTATTTTAAACTTATGAAAAATATGAAGTTTTTTCTTGAAATTTTTAGTTCGTCCCCCAAAACTGACCACATTATCAATATTTTTTTTTGTTACGTGGTCATGTTTTATTCACAGAAGTACATATATAACGGACAGACTGACAGACAGACACCCGAGTGATCCTTGAAAGGCTCCGTTTCTTACGGAACCGTTTCGTTCGGAATCCCAAAAACCAAACAAAATACACGCAGACACAAGTTGTTTTCAAGGCCCTCATTTGTCGAGCCATAAATAAATACATATTTCTAATATATATGTTAACGGAAATGTATGTAATCCGTCATTGTATAAAATTCCTAGGAAATGTGTACAATTCCTAAAATCCATAGGATATGTATGAAATATTTTTTAATTAATACTTTTCCAAGGAAATCTACACATTTCCTAAACCGTGATAGGAAATGTATATCAGTAGTCATCGCCAATCAGTATTTTCATGTTCATACCTACTAGCATGGTGCGACGCGCGGCGTGGGCGCGGGCGGCAGAGATCGGAGTGAGGGAAGGTGTTGTTATTGCGTCATTCGTGGCAACGACGTTTAGTAGTGAGAATACGGAAATTTCACTGCGCTCAGTTGCAAATCTATCATCAACTGAAACCGGACAAGGATTCAAAAAGTGCCTTTGTAAGAAGGATTGTAACACAAATCAAGGTGTTTTTGCTATAACAATAAACTTTTGTGCAATTCTAAATGCTATTCCAGCTTGTCTTGTAAAAATAAATTAGTTCAAAAGCGTCCACTCTGGTGCCATACTATTATAATCCTATGGTAAAGGCCTAAACCATCTAAGACATTTTCTTTATACTGTGATTAATTAATGAAAGACTGATTATTTTAATTCTTGGTAGGGAAAGTTTTAAAAGAAAGTATTTTTTAATTTTTATCTGTGTAGATGATTGTTCAAGTTTAATTAAAGTAAATAAAAAGATGAATTTATGTTTTAGGATTTGATTATTACTGATTATGAAATTAAGATTACTCTTATGGATCTTAATTAACCTGATTAGATACTCAATGACGGACTGATAATGTACGTAAATTTAAGTTTTAGAGAACATTTATTATTTAAACTTTATCTGTAAGCTAAACAAGTTCAAGTTTGATTGATGATTTGATTGATGATTGAAAATAATCAAACAAGAATATTTGTTATCTGACAAGTCCCTTTTATTAAATAATCGTTATGATTTAAACTTAATCGTTTTTTATTTATTGTGCGGTGGGTACTTAGTTTTTAATTTTATACATTTCTTCTATCATATAAGAATTGTATAGAGTTCCTAGGAAATGCATACAATTCCTAGGAAAAGTGTGGATTAAAAAATGATTATGAAACTATTTAACACATTTCCTACATAGACTTGGAATTGTATACATTTCCTAGTAATTGTATACAATTCCTAGGTTTCACACATTTCCGGTAACTTAATACAAAACAACATTGATACATTATGTACTGTGCATTGGCCACGTTGTAAATAACGCTTTAAAGCATGATACTAAGTACATACTATAAAAAAAGGTTTCCCGAATTCAGGTGATTTAAAAATAAACGAGTCGAACTTCGGAGGGTTCCGAACATAGGTATTCCATTTTTTTGTAATAGGTAATGTTATTTTAGCAGTGTGGACTTCTGATAGGGTTCCCTGTATTTTATAGGTATAAAGAACTAATATCTGCATTATTTCAAAATTTAAGTCATTATTTTAGTCGTATGTGTAAAAAATCTCAATAGAATCAGATTTCACAATCGCATCTCAATCGCAATCCGTCAAAAATGTACAAAAAATAAGGCGTTGTTGACGTTTTGCGATTGACAAGTGAATGCAAAAGTTGTTTAAAAAGTAGTAGAACTGGCCCTCTGTTCAGTTGATTTGGAAGAAATTGAATGTGAATGACGGTCAGACAAACAGATACCCAATTGATCCTATAAGGGTTCCGTTTCTTTCGGATGTTCGTATTAAAACTAAAGTACAGCTCTTAACAACCACTCAAACACAATTCAAATCAACTCAAACATCATGAAATAACCCCAACTCAAAACTAAAATGCAACCACAAATCGAAGAACCGCATTCGAATCCTCTCGTAACCTAAACTCTAAACCCACTTTACTGCCACTAAACCTCTGTTCCAAACAGATTCCGAAATAAATACGTAACGTAGAGAGAATTTTCGATAGGGTTGTTTACTGTAGGAAAAAAACCTTGTGAGTATCTTGTTTTTTTTTTACAGGCCCTATTTTACCTTTGGACATCCAGAAGCACTGCAACTTTCCATCCTTACCTTGTTGCACCAATTCGCACTAAGAGTTTTCAAACGTGTTTTATAATGCGCGCAGCAAAAGAAGGGAACTCTCTGCCTGCATCTGTGTTTCCGATCGCTTACAACCCAAATCTCTTCAAAGTTAGAGTAAACAGGCCCCTTCTGGGTAAGCTCGCTCCATAGTAGACTTTGTCTCTGTCATCTGTGGCCTAGAGTCAAGAGCAAACCCATTACAAAAAATAAAAAAATAAATTAAAAAAGCTACACCTACCTGGCTATCTTCAAGTCAAGAGTGAATAGGTTGCTTCTAGGTAAGTGTGCTCCAACATCAAAACATATATTATATTCAACACCAACCTATGAAAAATGTAAAAATAATAACATTCAAGACGAATAAAATTTTCCAAAGAATATTTTGAAATAAAATCAGCCTAAAATTTTGATACACTTCTTTACGACCGTACGACGAACTGTTGTGCGAATTGATCGTGATCAGCCGGTTGATTCTGTCGACATCTCACCGTGTACACTTGGGTAGAGTGAACGACAAGTGAGCTGTCATTACATTGTTTGTATGGTTTGACAGCTCACTTCGTGATCACGTCACCCAAGCTTTCACTACGACATGTTTAAAAAATTGCTGTCAGCCGTCATTCCGTCTTTTTTTATGGTGTGACAGCTCACCTGTTGTTCACTTCGCCTAAGTTTTCACTTCGACATGTTTACAGAATAGCACTGCTGGTTACACACAGCCAGACAACTTTCGCATTTTTTTGTGAATTTAATTTCTTCTTTGACAGGTTCCTTAAGAATCGGTAAAGTGTATCATTTGTATAAATAAATAATGTTATATTCGTACGAATAATACCACCGGGTCCACATGCCACATACTGCCTCCACAAGCGGTACTAAAATGCGCTACGCTTGTCGGACGCATCCTAGTCACAAACTTTCGATTTGGCTCACAGTTGAGCTATTATTTCGTCGTCCCTAATTTCTGTCAAACAGATTTTTTTTCAAATAGTTTCTAAATTTAAAATAAATTTAACATCCCTATTTTCGTCGGCGCCTCATTACGGATTCGCTGTGTTCCGTAGCGCGACGTGCAAAAACCGCATGTCATTTGGACCGTGTCTTGTGCAGATGGGTGCAGTCAGCCGTGATAGGTGCAACTGAGAACATTAAGGTCAAAACACACTGTGTACGCGCAACGGCTCGAAAGTGGGAAGGGAAATTTGAAAATTTGGACGGCAATTTTTGTAAGGAAAGTTTTGGTGGAACATTTTAACGAATTAAATTATTTTGGTGAGAAGCTTGTGTGCTATAGGTTATAATTTTGAAGGGGATATACTCGTACTGGGTAATTTGAATGTTTTAATAGTTATGTCTATAGAACTAAATTTGAAATCTGATTATCTGAGAATACTGCTGAATTAAGTAATGTGCAATTCAGGCGAAATTATTATGTTGTATGTATATTGTTTTTTTTTTTGAAGCCAGTTAATCTGATGCCAGTCTTGACAGAAGTACCGTGTTTACCCAGTTAATGCACCGCATAAAATACTGGTTCTCAGCTAAATCCGGTTTGACTGGAAGCTGACCCCAATGTGGTTGAGAAATATAGAGGCAAATGATATGTTGATTTTTTTGGTAACTTAACTTAATAGTTGAGTTGAACTACGTATTTACCGGCCCGAATTGATGTCCAGAGTGATTTTAAAATATTCTTGAAATATTTCAAAACAAATCTAACTTTTTACTTAAAATAAAAAATTCCTAACTATTAACTAAACGGCGTCAAAAAATTAGTTGACAGCGATGTGAACTAATTTTTTGACGCCGTTTAGTTAGGAATTAAGCTCAAAAGACTGGCGGCATTACCACTTTATATGGTTATTGTGTTTGTTAAAAACTAACCAAAAACTATTATAAAACAAAGTCCTCCGCGGCGTCTGTCTGTCTGTCTGTCTGTTCGCGATAAACTCAAAAACTGTTTCACCGATTTTCATGCTGTTTTCACCAATGGATAGATCGGTTCTCGAGGAAAGTTTTAGTACCTATATGATTTGTGAAGCCACGGGCAACACAGCTATTCTATGTACTTCTAATACTAGCTTTCGCCCGCGACTTCGTACAAGCATAATTATCCCGTTTTTTCCCGTTCCCGTAAGAATTGTATGGAGTGTAAGGAAGCTACATACAAATTTCAGCAATCTATAACCAGTAGTTTTGGCTGTGCGTTGATATCTAAGTCAGTGAGTCAGGTTTGCCTTTATATACAGGCTGGTCCAGGCCAGATGGATTTAAAATTTTGTTTATTAGTCGGCGGCAGGAAAAAATCGCTTGGCACCCGCTTACAACATACGATTTTTTTTAATTTTAGAAATACTCGTATCACCACTTTTAGTGTTTTTGTGAATTTTTATTTACTTTTAAAATGAAAAAAAAAAAAAAAAATTTTTTGGCTAAAGTCAAAATTTTATTGAAACGTGCTCTAACCACGTCTAAGCCTTTCGACATAAACGGGATTCATCTAAACGCGGACAATTTGTTCCGATTTCCAAGAGATCATCAAATATGTCCATCATGAGCCTATTTCTTGGTACAATTTCGAAACGACTCTGCTTGCGCAGGTATTTTGTTTTGTTTTTTTTTTTCTGCTTATAAATAGGAACAACAGCAACCGCTCTACGTAAAATACTGGTATTCAGCTAAATCCGGTTTGACTGGAAGCCAACCCCAATATAGTTGGGAAAAGGCTAGGCAGATGATGATGTTAATAGAAAAAATGGTCTGTAATTATTAGTCAATAGCTACAATGTTGTTGAGGGTCATAGGCTACGTCATGGTAATGAAAAAAATGCTCTTTTCCTGCAAATCGCAGGATGAAGCAATAAAATATTAAATATAAAATTATATTAATTTTATTTGACATCACGGTTTCTTTTGAACACTCTGATCACTTAATGTACGCTGATGACAAAAAAATATTCTATAAAATAACATCATCTGAAGATTGTAAGACCCTTCAAGAAGATCTAAATAACTTAAATAATTATTACGCAAAAAACAAGATTACGGTAAACGTTGCAAAGTGTCAATGTATCAGCTACACACGTAAGAGAAACCCGATTGTTTACTAATATAATTTTAATGGCATTGTCATAAATAAAGCCCAGTCTGTTAGGGATTTGGGAGTTGTGTTTGACAGTAAACTAATGTTTTCAGATCATATAGACCTCATTAGCACAAAAGCTTATAAGAACCTAGGATTTTTTCTTAGGTCATGTAAGGTGTTTAAAGATATTGGAGCTCTTAAATCTGTGTATTTTGCTTATGTGCGCAGCGTTTTAGAATATGCGTGCCAAATCTGGTCCCCCCAGTACATAATTTATAAGAACCAAATAGAAAGGATACAAAAAAAGTTTACTAAACATCTTAATTATCGCCTCCGGAAACCTCCATTGTCTTACGAAGATAGCTGTCGAACCTATGGTCTGCCAACACTCGAAGAAAGGCGTAAAGTGATGGACATGTGTTTACTCTATGACATACTCAATGGTCGCCTTGATTGCCCGGACTTGGTCGCACAGATAACTTTTAACACTCCACTATGGCGCACTCGTCACACGCCAATGTTGCGTGTTCCTAGGCACTCCACTAACTACGCCAAGAACTGTGTAGGTACTGACTCGCATTGCTCGAATTTATAACTCGGAATTCTCTGAAGTCGACTTATTTAACTGTACTAAACCGACATTCAAAAGACGAATAATGGAAATTATAAACGGAGATAAGTGACAAGCAACCAATTTTCTTCTTCTACTATTTTTTTTTTATTCAACCTTTATGTTTTAAACTCTTTAAAATTCTGATCTAAATTTAACTTCTACTTTTGTTTTGTTTTATATTGTAATTTTGTTTGGCTGTTTAATTGAAATAACTAGTCCGTTCGCAAGTGTTATATATATCCCAGTTATACAGGGAAACCTATTATTGGCCATTATAAATGTAACATGCCTATTTGTAAAATCTGATTATGTATCGCTGTTGGTTTCCTAAATAAAAAATATAGGTACCTACTGCAGCCATCAAGAAACTGTAACTATAAACACGGCCGCATTATAAAATCATTAACAAATAATTATAATCAAAATAAGTCAATTGCAGTCACATTTCATTGACATTGATAACTTTTATATAAATTGATTTATTTAAAAAAAAAACAGTCTCGAAACTTTAATGAACCGTAGCAATAATAATAATAATGGTAATTTATTTATTTATTATATATTTTATTGTACACCAAAAATTAAATACAAAAGGAAACTTAAAACTAAGAAACATACCATGGCACACATATACATGGCATGGCATGGCATGATACATGGGCGGCCTTATCGCATTTCGCGATCTCTTCCAGGCAACCTGGGACGGTAATTGCTTTAGTAAGTAAAGTAAAAGTTCAACTTGAAAGAGACCCACTTTCTGAGCTATTATTTAATGTTAACGACCGGGTACCACTTGCCCGTCAAACCGTCCATCATTCCTTCAGTATGAGGAAAACGGCATTTAAGGTTGCGTTTCCACCCGAGATGTGCGAGGTAGCGAAGCGAGGGGTTTGTTTGTTAAGAACCAATAGAATTGCTTGCGCTGAGCGTGGTTAGGTAAGTGAAGCGATTTTTATTCGTTTTAACCGACTTCCAAAAAGGAGGAGGTTCTCAATTCGGCGGGTATAATTTGTTTTTTTTTATATGTGTACACCAATTACTCCGAGGGTTTTGATCCGATTTATGTGATTATTTTTAGTTCGATGCGACATACCATTTGGTCCCATAAAAATTTTCATTATAGCTTAGCAGTTTTGATTTTATGAGCATTTTTTCTTATTTCAATTTCTTCGTTGACAATGACGTCGTCCAAATTTCACTACTAAAAAGTGAAAAATAAAAAACTATTTTCCAAAAAAAAACACTACTAAGTTTAAAATAATCTTAATTTCGGAAGTAGGTATTTTTGTTTTGTAACACCGACTTCCGAAATTAAGATTATTTTATTACTTCGCCATTCGACTAATCCAGCTCAGCAAACATCGAGTTTGAGACATGAACTCGGTTGGATGTTTTAATAAACACATCCGTCTTTATGCATCCTCGCACATCTTTGGTGGACACGCAGCCTAAGGGGAGACCAAATCAAACAGAGGTTAATCCGCTTGGGTCATTTGAGGGACGGATCATCATTTTCTTGCCATTTGAGATTATTAGGCGATCTTTTCGTGGTTAAGCCCCTTGGCCGTCAGTTTTTGCTGACAAAGTAGTTTCTGAATGCGATTTAGGGAAAAGAAATGAATGATGCAATATTATTATTGTTTTTCCTATATTGTAAGATTATACCTAAGTTTGTTTCTTAATATTAAGGAGATTATAAGTGTTGCATTAAGAAAACTATGACAACGTTGAATAATAAGGTTTAAAGCTGACACTGCTGCTGATGACATAGTAAGACCACTTTTTAGAGTTCCGTACACAACCACCAACGGAACCCGATTACTAAGCGGGCTGTATCTCAAAAACTGATAGGTAGTCAGTTTAAATTTTCTCTGATTGTGTATTTCTATTGCCGCTATGACAGCAAATAGTATAAATTAAGTGTCATGGTTCGTGTGCGAGTCCGACTTGCACTTGGCCGGGTTTTTAGGGGTTTCGTACCCAAAGGGACTGTGGCCACGAGCGAGAGAATCGCGGCGAGTTGAAGTTTTTTCATACATCGAATCGCCGCGATAATATCGCCGTGTGGAGAAACGTTCATAGAGTTGTTATAGAAATACGTGATACGGACAATAATATCGCTCTCGCTCGTGGAGATGGCCCCAAAGGGTAATCAAAGGAACACTTTTATAAAGCCTCCGCTGTCCGTCCGTTCATCCATCGGTCTGTCAGTGAGCTGTATCTCAAGAACCGTAATAGTTAGTCAGTTGAAATTTTCACAGAGAGTATTTCTATGCCGCTATATTTTTTATTTATTACTTTTGATAGGCACGAGTTAAGGAACCCCAACCTACCAATATTAGCTTTGTCAGACAATAAGTATTTACTAGATTATTATTTCTCAATTTCCCCACTGCGCGATCAGCATTTATAATTATCTAGAACATGCGTCAATCTGATCACGCTGTGGATGTACTACGTTAGCAATTAAGTTAGTATATAAGATCAATATCTTGTTAAATGCGCCAATTAAGTAAGCGACAACGGAAGTGTTAAAAAATAACTTTATTCCGACAGAGTTACAGCGAAACAGTAATTAAATTCATCTAACAAGATATTGATCTTATATACTAACTTAATTGCTAACGTAGTACATCCACAGCGTGATCAGATTGACGCATGTTCTAGATAATTATAAATGCTGATCGCGCAGTGGGGAAATTGAGAAATAATAATCTAGTAAATACTTATTGTCTGACAAAGCTAATATTGGTAGGTTGGGGTTCCTTAACTCACGCGTTTTAGCACTGTGTCATCTGATGGTAAGTGATGATACTGTCTAAGATGGAGCACGCTTACCTAGAAGAAACCTATTCAATCTTGACTTAAAGACTCCTAGGTTGTAGCTATTAGAAAACACAGACTCCGGCAGGGAATTCCACTCCTTTGCTGTACGCACTATGAATGTGTTCCCAAAATGTTATGTGCATGTGGATGGGATGTCTAACATGTACTGGTGGCGCATCGCCGTTCGTCCTTTGGTCCAGTGATGAAACGGGCTTGACAGAATTAACCGGTTCACAGTCCCATGAACCACATGTGGTTCATGCTGATCGCTTAACTATTGTGTCTGCTTTGAGGACAGTGAATGTGTTAAATTATGCAATTGCGTCGCACATTCCCCAAAATACAACGGGTAGAAAATTTACAGGCTAGCAACTCGGCGTCGATGCTCAAGACTTTGGAGCTTCGTCTCGACGAGCCTATCATTACCGATGATTCTCTTGGCTCGTTTCTCAGTTGACTCAAGGACATCAAGTTGGTATTTGGCAGATTCGTCCCAAAGATGAGAGCAGTACCCCATACATGATCAAACTTGCGCTTGATAGAGTTTGAGCTGCTGTTCCGGTGTGAAATACCGTCTCACTTTTGCTAGGATCCCCAACTTTTTGCAGGCACTTGAGCTTTTGTCTCTATGAAAGGGCCGGAATTGAGGGTAGAGTAAGAGTAAGTAGTGGGAATTGTAGGAACAAATACAAGGAACCTGTTTTTTTTTTCGGTTATGGTACGGAAAACTTCATGGGCGCGTCCGCCTCGCACTTGGCTGCTTTTTTCATTCAGTAAAAGTTCTACCCAAACTCTTAAAAGTATAATAATTTAGTGGTATCTAAATAAAGCTTGAATACACAACCGATGAAACCACTTTCAATGCAAAAACGATTGTTTACCAAAAGAAAACTCAATAAATAAACTCGCTTTGATCGACCACGTGAAAACAAGAGCTCTACTAAAGAATTTATTCTTTGATTACCAAAGACTTTCAATGAACTCAAAGACTTTGAATTTAAAAGAGCAAAGAAAAGTTTAGAGCTCTTCGCGCCTTTCACTTTGTCGAGCTTAGTTTCGTTTAGATGTTTTTAATTAAGCCTGAAGGAATGTTTTTCTTAATTAATTTGAAGTACTTATTTAGGTAGGTAAGGAAGTGTTTGAAGATTTTTTTTGCGATAATTTGATCGTATTTTTGGAGATGGCGCCAAAAATTATGGTGTAATTTTTGGGATAACATTTAAGTAAGAACCAAGGCACAGTAATATTTATAATAGATAAATTAAAAGCTAAAACCGGTTTTTTGGTAAGTATAGGTTTTTCTTTCTTTCGTCTGCAGTTTTTGGCATTTTTGTCAATATTTACAGCACATTCTATTTTAAGTAACAATAGTAAGAAACAAAATGGTTTGTTTTGTTTTTGTAAAAGTAGTATTCATTCACTTTAAACTTGTACATTTCAAAATTGATTCATTTTAAAATTATTCAAAAGGAAATTACCTAACCCATTTCCTTTACATATATTTACGCATTCAATAGCCCACTTTTGGGTATAATAAATACTACCCCAATCTGTGGGTAATGTTGGATCGGACCCTATTGATCCAATAATGATAGACTTCTATGGTTGAGCACATTCGCTGACATTGAAGGGTTCTATTGGGAGCGATATTAGGTCGAATAAACATTAAAGTTCATATATTAAAGCTACCACAGACAGGTGGGATGGTGGATATTTGTCTCTACATCACCCAAAGGTTGACTAGTAGAGAATGCCTATGGCATTAAGTCCGCCTCTGTACATTTGTGCTTATAGCTTTAAATAAATAAATAAATAAAAACGAAACATTGTCGCCTTTTCATACAAATTGTTTTTAAATTAAGATTCATATGGAAAATTCTCACGGAAAAGTATTGTTGCATTGTCACACCTGTACGTGGGAGCATTTAACATACTTTAGCATACCTACAGTTTGATTTTCATTTCATGTTTTTTTGTCGTCGTGAGTTTCAAATTTTGATCGTTCTAAGATAAGCATTTATTAGCTCATTCGTGGATACAGCTGCTTTCAGACTACGCTATAATATATAGCATAGAGTATATAATTCATAGCGAAACAATAACGCACACCATACATAAAATGTCATTAATATAATTAGAGTACAGTACAGTGTGAACGTGTCTATAACAATGTATGGTGCGCGATGGGTGCGCGATATTGTTGTTCTATGTGCTATGTGTGTGTAATATATGCTGAAAGCAGCTTTAGGATAAAAATAATACCAATAGCCATGGATATGATGGCATCAGTACAAAAGTGGTTAAACATGTGGCGCCATTAATAGGACCTCCTCTGAGTTATATCATTAATCTTTGCATTGAATATGGCCATTTCCCGGATAAATTAAAAATTACTGTTATTAAACCTATTCATAAAAAAGAAGATAAATGTATAATGGGTAATTATAGACCGATAGCACTTATTCCAATTTTTTCCAAAATTATAGAAAAGGTTTTATACAATAGCCTATCGTCGTTTTTTGAAAAGCATGATATCATAACCAAAGAACAATTTGGATTTAGAAAGGGTAAATCCATAAATATGGCGATTTATGACGTCATCAAGAAAATCGTTTCTAGTGTTGACGCTAGGACTCCAGTGGCGGCCTTGTTTATGGATATGTCTAAAGCCTTCGATCATGTAGATCATGATGTATTGCTAAACAAATTAGAGCGTTATGGGATTAGAGGAACTGCATTAAACCTGTTTCGATCTTATCTCTCGAATCGCTCTCAAATGACAGCGCTTGTTAGGCTATGTCCGAGCTCGAAAGTTGAAAGAACATACATGTCAGGTCCTAGAAAAACTACTTATGGCGTTCCTCAAGGTAGCATTCTTGGCCCTCCATTATTTAACATTTACGTCAATGATATGCCTAGGGTCAGTAAGCATCAGATGGTCTTATTTGCTGATGACAGCACTATTTTATTCTCTAATAATGACATTGATATTCTCGAAAATGACATAAATGATGATCTTAAAAATATGGTTAATTGGTTAGTTAGTAATAATCTAAAAATAAATCTTAACAAAACTAAAATAATGACATTTAACCAAAGAGCAAATAAACCGAATTTGAATATTAAATATGGTAACGTAACAATCTCTGAAATTAACATGACAAAATTTCTGGGTCTTTATATAGATAGTCATCTGACTTGGAAAAACCATATCGACGCTTTGTCAAAGAAGCTTAGTCAATTTGCGTATGCTTTGTACAAACTTTCAAAAACAGTTAACCGAATCACAGTAAAAATAGCTTATAATGCTTATGTGGCTTCTAGCATTAGGTACGGAATAATTTTCTGGGGCAATTCTACCGACAGAGATATTGCTTTTAAAGCTCAGAAAAAATGCTTACGATCGTTTACCAAATTACAGTCAACTGATAGTTGTAAACCATTATTTAAGGAACTTAGTTTGCTCACCTTACCGTCTATGTACATTTACGAAATGGGAGTATTTGTTCGCTGTAACCTGCATTTGTTTGAAAAACTACGTTCTTGCCGTTATCCGAATACCATTCATGTTGCTTCTCATAAAACCGCATTTTTCAGCAAAAGTATCCTAGGTATGGCCCCAAAAATATATAATAGTATACCAGCAGCGATTAGAAATAAAGATTGTCTGGGATCCTTTAAAAGGTCTTTGTTTGCATTTCTAATAGATAGATGCTACTACTCCATAACTGAGTTTATTACTGATGAACAGAGGTATGACGATTCTGGCTTGCTAATTAAGCTCCCATAATATCATTTATTGATTAAATTTGAAATTTATCTATCTGACATTGTAAATCTGACATATTTTTAAATTCAATTACTATTATTTTTTATTCTAGTAAATCTGTTGACATGCCACTTTATTTTTATCTGCTGTACACCTGACATTATTATTAATATTTGTAAATGTTATTTATTGACATGCCAGATTGATTTTATTTGCCTTTTTTTTGTTCTTTTTGTACGCCATCTACTGGCAAAACATAGTGCACATATTTTAACTCCATACCGTCTGTAACTTTACCTATGTTTTACAAATAAATGATTGATTGATTGATTGATTGATTGATTGAAATTAAGGGCCAATAAAATACCGCTACATTCAATTTAGGTTACCTGTGTAACCCAGGTTACCAACGACATAGCTCAAAGGATGTTGATTGTGGGACTTCTCCAGAGTCGCGGCATATGCTGAGCAATGACCGATTTTCGCTCGGATGCGACGCACAATTTCATTTTTTTAATTATATTTGTAACCTCACTCTTTGTTTATTTTGTTATAACTTTTTGTTATATTGTCACCACAGAGTACTTTTTTGTCACCTGTCAATTTGTCGGTGCCGGACGTCACGCCATAGACAAATGTTGAACTGTTTTCTGTTTTGTCTATGGTGTGACCAGAGCTGAAAATATGCCTGGTCCTGACTAGTGGTGTCAATCGGCTTTGTTTGCCTGTGTGTTTGCCATATAAAAATATAGAATATAATAGGTGGTAACTATTTAGTTTGTAATTTGTTTTTTACTTTTATTTTTTCTTTAATTCTGTGTTTGTGCGTCAACTCTTGCGAATTAAATGTATTTTCTTTCTTTCTTTCTTTCTAAGGATTGAAAAACTGAAGTGGCAGTGGGTAGGGCACATTGCTCGCAGAACAGATGGTCGCCGGTACTTGGTACTCTTACGTACCAAAAAACGCACCGTTGAAAGCCCTCCCACAATGTGTACCTATAACCTGGTGAGGGTCGAGGGTAGCCGATGGAAGCGAGACGCACAGGACCGATTGTTGTGGTGACACTTGTGGGAGGCCTATGTCAGCAACGGACATCTTTCGGCTGATATAATGATGAAGCTGTATAAGACTGCCTCGCATTCTATTAAAACCCCAGACTCCAGACTTTTAGACCAAGGGTTACTATTGATGTACGACACTTGAACCCAATTTAATACTAATTAATAAAAAAAAATATTAAAGACAATTGAATAACGTGTACTCTGGGTCACTTTATTCAATTGTTTTGTCTTTCTTATTCTGATAGTGAACCACATCCAAAACACACTCCTATAAAATACGGGTACGTATTTGAATGTCGAAAATAAATATACGTACGGGTAAAATGTCATTGTTCAAATTTAAATATCGAACGACGATAAAACCGAAAATCGACACTCAAATACGTACCCAATAAATACACTTTCCTAGTAAAACTTTCGACAAAGCATTGCAGCACACGAGATCAATCAACTCGTAAATAAAGACACCTGTTTAAAATCTGTAAAATTTCTAAGAACATTACAAGTTTTACTCTTGACCATTCAATCGTTAAACACATAATCAATACACAAGGATCAAAAGCCAAAATTTTCGTCCAAGAAAACTTTGTTTATTTGAGGAATTTGCCCTTTTTGAGGATCAAAAACAAACCGGTTGCTCGTTCATTATGATCGATGGTACGATTCGGCCCTCTTTGTAAGCCGTTTGGCAGGCAGCCAAAGAGTATTAATATGAGGTTTATATGTGCAGAAGGTCGGATTAATACAATGAGGGAAAACGTACGCACACATGGACAGGTAACGCTATCGAATGTGTGAAGAAAAATGCAGAAACTAATATTAATAATTATTGTCACGAACATCATGACAAAGGGTAAACCCTGTAAAGCGAAGATGCGACATTTGTCGCTGCTATTAAATAAGATTTGCTTTGTATGGGGATAAACCTAAGATCGCGAAAGAAATCTGCTGTTCAGTACCTACCTACATTTTGTCGAGTTATGCACATCAAAGTATTCATTAGTAAACTCAAGTTTTCCGGGTAACTAGTATTACCCAAGCCTTTTGGGTAAAGTTCGAATTTTAAATCAACTTTAATTTGTATTCGGCATTTACCAGTATACGTCTAGGTCTACCCAACACTGGCTGGGTAATGGTAGGTGTTACATCATCACAAAGCAGGAGCGACTCAGACACAGACCTTATTGATAATGCTCTTGATTGTTAAATGAACGTTCATTAAACAACTGATTAAACAATGGACCTGCCACCTAATCGCTTCACTACCCTTGGTTAACTGATTGAAAATTCTACATTAAGTATTTATGTTATTTGTACGTTTATTCATAACAAATAATTAAACGAAGAAATGGGAACATGTTGCGAAGTTGTTTGGAGGAGTCAACGCGGCCCTGGAACGCAAAGGGTATTAAGAGGAACACGGATAGGTTTTAGTCAGTAAGAGTCTTACACTCCTTTCTACTCCGTTCTAGCAGGAGGAGTCATTTGATGATATATTGTGCTATCCAGTAGCAAGGTTTTGGCAGTCAGTTAGATGTGTAGAAAGGAGTTAAGTTGCGTTAGACTGGTAGTCGATGCATATTAACTCAGTAAAAGGCTAGTTTGGTGAGTGTGCGCAAGTACTTCACGACTTGATCCCGCCATCGCCCTTTAACCACCGGAATACCAGACGTACTTAGGAGGGCTTTCAAATTTTTTCTTGAATTTTAGCGTTTTATTCGAATTTTGATGTGTGATTTTGCTTTAGATATAGCCTTAAAAAAAAAACTTTTGTTTTTTTTTTATATTTATATGCCTAAGATAGTTTGATCATTTATCTTGGGAGTGTTTTAAATAAATATTTCAATTTGTTCACGTACATCAGTAAAATTCTTGACTCCGCAAAGGATGTTTCACAAAACGTTGCTTTAGGGTATCTTTTGATACCTTGGTACACCGAAGATATTATAATTTAATCATTTATAAATATGTCCACGGTACAACTGTATCTTCTACGTTGGAATGTTCAAATCAATTTATTACGATTCATACAGTAATACACCAAAAATAATTCTGTAAAACTGAGAGTTATTGACAATTTTCCGTACGAAACTATAATTTTTATCTATGAAATTATAATCAAAATTCAAATAAAAAATATTTAATAATTAAGGTGGCATTGCTATATTGCTTGAAAAAAAAAATGGTCTAATTAAAAGTAAAGTAAATATTTTTAAATAATTGTCGAAAATCAATATAATCTTGTGACGCGCGGTATTCAACTTTAGTCAACCTGAGCTATTCGATTTTGTAAGAGCGCTTTGACAAAACTGTCTTAGGCATATTTTTAGTTTTTTTGAGGCTATATCTTAAGCAAAATCACACATCAAAATTCGAATAAAACGCTAAAATTCAAGAAAAAATGTGAAAGCGCTCTTAAGGCCCCCCAGTCTATGCGCTTATTAAGGCTACATTATCACCACCGTTTTGCAGTTGGTCAAACAATAACTATCCATAATTATGATAAATGCGCTGGAATGCTTCGTTCTTCAGGCCCTGATTGTGATACTGTATTATTATGGACAGTAACCGGCATATTTGTAACAAATCGTCAACTGTCCACACTCTACTTCAGGAATGTGTACTTTGAAACAACAAATTTTAAGATTCTTGATCAGAAATAATTCTTATCGAGTAGGTATGCGTTTAATCCTAGTTTAGATTGAAATTGATTGATAGACCTGTCTCGTTTAGATTAGCAATGGATTAATTACTATCAGTACTTGGTTGATATCGTACCCAGCACTTCTCCACCACACTTAGTATGCGCACAGCTAAAGTGTGGAGTCTCTGCCAATGTCTGTGTTCCCGTCCACATATAACCTGAAGACAGAGTGAACAGGCATCTTCTGGGCATGCTCATTCCATCATAGACCTCATCCATCGCTTTTCATCAGGCATGATTGTGGTCAAGAGCAAGCCCATTACCTTATAAAAAAATTACCAACAACCACAATTTTTCAACCAAACGTAAACTAAAGCAAAGTAATTCGTAAGGAACGTAGCAGGTGATGTTCTTCAGTCTAAATGTTCATCAAACTGCAAAAAAAATTACCAACTCCCAAAGGATAAGACATGCAGACTTCCATCCATTCTCTACATTTGGATTTTACTCCAAGATTTATATCGAATGAACGTGAAGGTATTCGCGAAACAGATTTCAATTTTCGATCTCATTCCTTAGGGATTAGGTGTTCAAAAGGACCTTTATCTAAATGGGGTTAAAAAATGGATGGGGTTGAACCTAGGTATAATAATCTTCCGGCCCAATGAGCAAGATCGGTATCCGAGAGATGGAGGAAGGTATATATATAGTTTATGTTATGGATAAAGTTTGAAGTGGTATGTCGTAAAAAGACACTCGAGTAGTTGTCATAATTATGAACGAACTTGAAAAGTTAAAGTAGATTAAATGTTTAATGATGTGTAAGCTTTTTGGTTAGTATTTACAATCGTAAACAAAGGGTACTTTCATGTTTTAAACAGAATTTAATGATCACTTTAAATCAGAGGATGGTGGAAGACATATTCCCAACCACTGCAACTCCTGAAAGCTAGAATCAACAGTGGCGACCACCAGAAAAACGCCGAGCTAATGAAGCCCGACGAGTCCCGGAGAAATGATTCAACTGTCTTGGATCCGAGGATGGATTGTGTGAGGAGTGATATGAAAGAAAAGGGATTTATAGATAGAAAGAAAATACTTTTATTCTGCCAGAAGCAACACACAAAAACATAAAATTAAAAGAAAATGACAGAACAGAACAGAAACACACACAAAATGAACACACAAAACACCACAGGACAGAATGGAAGAAAAAACTGAGCTGACCCCAAGTAACATGAGATAAGGGCAGGAAGCAGAAAGATGATAATGAGATCAGATTTTGCAGAGCTAGATTTAGCCAGCGACATGAAACCGTGAAAAGTTTCTCACGAAAATGTACTGGGATAAAAAGTACTGCAAGTTCTAATTGGTTGCGGAATTTGTTCGAAAGAGTCACCGCGGCCCTGGAACGCAAAGGGCATTAGAAGGAACACGGATGAGTTTTAGTCTAATTAAAGCTAAAGCATGTCCCCAGTAATACCAAAATCCTTTAGCCTTTGCGGCGTGATTGATCAACATACGTCCTGACATCCAAACATACGAACTTTCACATAAATATTTGTGGCAAATGGCATAGCGTGGTGAAAATAGTATGTATCAATGAAGACTTCTTAAAATTAGACAAGCCTAGAATCGACAGCCAAGCCAGCGATATTCAAGGTTAAGCAACGCTTGCTGAGATCGGTCTGTGGAAGGGTGAACATCGTATGTAACAATAAAGACTTCCTAAAATTAAATTAAATGAAGAAAAGTTTAATCAAACAAAAGCAAAGCGATTAGGAGTTCTCGTATTGATTCAGATCTACTTATTTCATTTAGTAAAAGATTACAGATTATAACAGTAACTTCGTTTTCACTGAGAAAGTCTTCGGAAATCCTCACGAGGCGTAATTCAAGCTATATTAGACCTTGTTCATATTCAGGCAAGACTTAAATTCCCTGATTTGTGTTTACTGGATATTTCAATAAAACGCTTTTTCACCAGCTTTACAAATCGGAATTGACGTTCATATATTGAGATTTAGCATTGAGCTTATTGAATATACTTTTATGGAATTTTGGTGCATCAATTACAGTTAACACTGGGTATTTTTTTTATTTGTGTGTATTCTTAGGGTGGGTATACTTGTTTTAAACTACGTATATCATCATCTGCCTTTTCCCAACTATATTGGGGTTGGCTTCCAGTCAAGCCGGATTTAGCTTAGTACCAGTATTTCTCGTGGAGTGGTTGCCTACCAGACCTCCACAACCCATTAACTCGATACCTCGGTACTTCATGGCAAGACTGGAGTTAGATTAACTGGCTTCTGATTTTCTATATTGACTGCCAAAGATGTACAAATGACAGCCGGGACCAACGGCTTAACGTGCTTTCCGAGGCACGGAGGAAACTCGATATGTTAAGATGGTCACCCATCCACAGACCAACCTTGGCAAGCGTTGCTTAACCTGGAAGATCGACCCGTGCGGCTGTTATTATTTAGCCAAAAGCTCCTCTAAACTACGTATATACATTATTTAAATAACGGCATCCTTAAGAATATCGAACGATACAAAGTCTGTTATGTTTTCATTTGTTTTTAATCACTACATAAATCACTACCTATTACAAAACAAAGTCCTTCGCCGCGTCTGTCTGTCTGTTCGCGATAAACTTAAAAACTACTGCACCGATTTTCATGCTATTTTCACCAATGGATAGAGTGGTTCTCGAGGAAGATTTAAGTATATAATTTATCAAGCGTGCGAAACCACGGGTATCAGCTAGTTTATTCTAAAACAAAGAACCTCCGTCCACGTCATGTCTGTACATGATGAACCGCTTTTCACACCATTTTCACCAAAGGACAGAGTGTTTCATGAGGAAGGTCTAGGTGTATAATTCATTGAGGTATTGTATAAGTTGACGCAAAAACCGGCCAAGTGCGAGCCTTACTCTCACACGAAGTGTTCTGTACCATAAACCGAAGAAATACGTTTCTTTTATGAGACCCCCTTTTACTTTAGTTATAATTTATTTTCGGTAAGACACTGACACTAAAAATTTTAACTTTCTACCTAAATATTATGGTTTTTGAGATACAACCCAATCTCTACCAAATCACATCATCACAGATTGATGAATGGAGAGACGGATGGACATCGGAGATTTGGTAATTGGGTTCCATTGGATAGCCTATAAAAGTTACATGATTGTTGAAGTCGCAAAAAATCTTTCGCTTATAATATACCCTGTTAGCTCGTGCGATGTCGGAGCGGGTTACTAGTTTAATTATTAAAATTACGCCCTGAGTCACTTACATACCTGAACCTCTTATCCCCAAAATTCCAAATATTAATCCATCAACAACTTCCAATCATATACTAAGTTACTGCAAACTATCTGTCCACAAGGACATTATTGTAAACAAGATCATAACAAATTGGTTCCATAAAATAAACCAAATGTTGGCCATAAATATCGATACATGAAATGGCTGCTACGTTATAATAGGCAGTAAAAGCTTTAGTGTAATTGTTTGTCTGGGCTAAGACCAATATTGGCTGTAGTTGGCCGTGGTAGGATTTATGTGAAGCCATCAACAAACGCATCGATGATTTGAAGACGTCTGGTTTTACTGTGCATTATTGTTGGAATTTATGACGCGTCTCGAATAGCTTTCAGGGATATTTAGTCGTCTGTTATGTTATTTTCTCAAACATGCTTGGAAATGTGAGCATTATTTTGACAACTTGCTTCGAGATAAATCGAAATTGCTGTACTAAGTTGAATGAAAATCCATATCTGTCATGTTTTGCGGCCAAATAAAATACATAGTAAACTCATATCTATCGTGTAATTTAAAAATGGAACGATCTTTTCTTCCGAAACATGACAACCAAGGAAGTAACTTATCAAAGATTTTATTTAAATTTCGAACTGGCTTGCAAATCAAAAGCTGTTTATTGAAATAAAAAACTAACACTTTTACGCGGGAATTATTAAAGTTGTTGGTTGATCGACATTGATTTTGAAAAGTAATTTATTGTATTTAATTTCCGCGCCTTTTTTGAGTAAAGCACTATACAAGCCTTGGCCACAACTGGGCATTGATGGACTTACGTATGTGTGCCTCGGCTAAACCTTGGCCCACTTTACACGTTCGTCCATCAATGCCTCTTTTGCTGGCCGCTGCAATAATGTGCTATAAGCTGTGTGCTGACTTCTAGAGTATGTGCTGGGGATGGTTGGCTAACTTTAGTTGTACAATCACCAGCTAATCAGGATATCCGAAATTGTCAAATTTTCCTAATCAAATTTGTACCCAATCCCTTTGGCAACAAAGTTGAAAATTTAACAAAGAAAGGATTATGACCAACGATGTATGGAAATCCGGAAACACAATAAATCTATATTTATTATTGACTACGTTTTATATACAATTAAATAATAGTGTTCATGTTCATACAAGTATCCGAGTTTTAAAGTAATTAAACAAATTCGGAGATAACCTAAAAATTGTGTCTAAACTACTCGCAACTTATAAAATGACCACAGATCACATGTAGGTACAAAACAACAAAGTTTGTTAAAAACAAATTAAGAGAACAGCAGCTAATTGAAAAAAATAAACGTGAACAATCGTGGATAACGTGCTTTTTATGGCCTCGCAGTTTTGATGTGACATTATCGAAATAAAACAACTTTTTTTTCAACCTACCGTGCTTTTTAGGATTCAGTACTTTGAGGGTAACCAACGAATTTATCTCTAGGAAATCGATCTATCAGAAGTCAATTTATTGCTGAATCAATGATTTCCTGTGATTGGATAGATTTAAAAATCGACCTTGTTTAAGAATAATCGCCATCCCTACCGGTAAGTCTGTCATCTGCCTTGACAGTGGCATTTGCGTCAGACGAAACACAAAAATAAATATTTTCACAACGGAACTATGAAATACATGTAGGTATGCAGTACCTACGTTTTGATTATGATATTACTAATTA
Organism: Ceramica pisi; assembly: GCA_963859965.1. NCBI lineage: Eukaryota > Metazoa > Arthropoda > Insecta > Lepidoptera > Noctuidae > Ceramica > Ceramica pisi. The sequence continues at coordinate 7,860,514 of OY982530.1, forward strand.
TTTAGCTATTTATGAGTTTATCATTTTCGTGATGTTTTTATGTAAAGGCTCATACTTACGTGACTCGTAGAAATGAAGAGAACGAAACGTTCATCATGACTATACGGAAATATACCTAGCAATCGTTATTTACTGTTACTCTTAAAATCATAATTCCGGATACGAAAACAAAATTCCTGAAGTGAAAAACTGGTAAAAAATAAGCAAATAATTTGTATATTAATTTGGTTTTCATACGTGCAACTTTTCTAGACTGGTTTTGGTCATGATCCTTTGACAGTTATTTGTCGCTTGATGTGCTGGCGTCTGTAAATTGGAGATATAATTATATGGAGCTCGTGACTAATTAATAACAGCCGTACGGATCCATATTCAAGGTTAAGCAACGCTTGCCGAGGTTGGTCTGTGGATGAGTGACCATCTTATTATTCCTACCGAGAGTCCTCCATGCGTCGGCAAACTCATTAAGCCGTTGGTCCCGGCTGCCATTTGTAAATCTTTAGCAGTCGTTACAGAAGCTAGAAAATCTATAACAAGTCTTGCCCAGTAGTAACGTGTTACCCAGTAAATGGGTTATGGAGGTCTGGTAGGCAGCCACTTTTATTCGTAAAATCATTGGGAAAAGTCTAGGCAGATGATGGCTGTATGAATGTTGGTTGCTAACAGTGAGCGTTGGTCGATGTGGCGAATTTGATTTGCGATGTGGCAATTTGATGTCTATGGTGTCGTACAGACGCAAGCCCATCAAAATTGTGTTTTTTTTTTTCAATCAATCTTGAACCTAATTGCTAGAAAAATAAAGTTGAAAATCTATTAAAAAATATTAACAGATTATTGAAGCTTGATGTGCTGGTGTCTGTACCAAGCTATAAATATTTCTGGCTTAGATTCAATATCTTCTCTAATTTTGGAGTTAAAGGCATCTATGTTATTTTGTTTGTTTATCGGACAATAATGTAGTTATTGGATCAAAGTGCTGCATATGTTCAACGTAGTATTTTGTAAATTACTATTAATAATTATGAAATGAGTTATATCGGAATAACTCAATTTTACTTACGAGCTGCCGACACGTGTAAGATAATTTTATGTTGTTGTAAACAATTATGATCTTGCCTAAATAATATTGTAATCAAGGCACTTGGTCTATGAAGGTTAACCTAATAAATCAAAGTACCTATGAACAACATACATATTAAGCATTGCCGTGCACACGTCTGTGGTAAGATTTTAAAAAAACCAGCCAAGTGCGAGTCCAACTCGTACACCAAGGGTTCCGTGCCATAAACCTTATTTTTTATTTTAATTTATGTTATAACGGCAATAGAAATTCTATCTGTGAAAATTTCAACTGTCTACAGCACGAGCTTTTGTGCTGCAATAAAAAAAATACTTTTTCTAAATCATCTTTGAGACAGCAAACTCAAAATGAAATCGTCCGTCTTGACAGAAACCAAAAATTTAAACCACTATAATTATTTTTATATTTTTTTGGCAGGCAGTGCGGTGGGTTCGACAATGGTCCAAGTCAAGGCATGAGGCGAGTTGGAGTGAGGAGCTCTCCAGACCTTTCTCCCAACAGAACTGTGTCGAGGCAGCTCACTTGGAGGATCACTAGTGCTACCAGGTAAAAATTATCAGAAGAAATGTCTTTTATGAATGAAAGGGGACGTAAAACTTTACAGCAAGACAGTCAAGTGTACGGCCTTTAATAATATGTTGTAGAATTCGTTCGAAAGAGTCACCGCGGCTCTGGAATGCAATGGGCACTAGAAGGGACACAGATAGGTTTTAATCAGTAATAGTCTGACTCTCCCTTCTGCTCCGCCCAGAGCGGAAAGAGTAATTTGATGATTTCCCAAAAAAAACCTACATAGTACCTACTTTTGAAGTAATTCACTCCAATCGGCTAATGAAAACGGAAAACAAACCACCGATTAATCTCAATAAATAACAAGCTTTAACTCTTAATTAATTTGATAATCTCGAGTGGAGTGAATGGCTTAGTCTGTTTTTTTAATCACGGAGACTAAATTGAAGAGTGCGACTGTCAAAACCGACTTAAATGCCAATCTATGTCAGTTGGCCATTTTTACCGACTTCACAAAAAGGAGGAGGTACCTACTATGTTCGGATGTTTGTATGTTTTTTTTTTCTGTTTGTTCATCGAATACTCCGCCAATTGTCGACGGATTTTCAAAATTCTTTTTTTGTTTGAAAGAAGATAGTTCTGAGGTGGTCCCACTGTCACCAAGTTAGGATCTGATGATGGGATCTTAGAGAAATCGAGGGCAAACCTCAAATTTTATAGGCTTACTCATTATTTTTCGCATATATTATGAAGTATCTTTAGTATTTGCGTATGGTTGTCACCATCTCAGGTAGCTGGGTTGATGATGGAAGGTACAACTCCTTAACAGTAGGTAAGAAGTTACTCGAACAGGCAAGGATTGTTTTAGTAAATTGTTTTGATGTTTGATAGGGCATTTGCCACATTTGGTCTCATGATCATCAAGTCATGACCTGATGCTGCAGAGTACCTAACTCCTCGACAACTAACAGCAGATATATCGTGTTAAGGGTCATTGAAAAGGGCTCGATGTGTGGATAAACGTACTGTTAATGAGGAACACCGAAGTACATAGAGACCTGATGCTGAAGCCAGGAGCATCAGAAAAAGTAAAAACCTTGAAATTACAGCACCATAGTCGCGTTTGGGCTCAGTTTAAACAGGACTAAATTTGAAGTTCAATGCAATGTTGACATAAGTCTGGCCTGATGCTGCAGCCTGGATTATCAGCATCTAGTCTAAAAACTAATAAATACTTCTTAAAGTGAGCTTCTTTTGCGAATTTTCTTCTGTATAATTATTAACCGACTTCAAAAAGGAGGTTGTTAGGTATGGGGTACCACTAAAAAGTGAAAAATAAAAAACTTTTTACAATAAAGTACAACCGACTTCCAAAAAAAAAACATAAAAGTAAAAAATAACTTCAATTTCGGAAGTCGGTGTTTTTGTTAGTTTCTTCGTATTTTGACACCGAGTTCCGAAATTGAAGTTATTTTTTACTTTTATGTTTTTTTTTTGTAAGTCGGTTGTATTTTTTTGTAAAAAGTTTTTCACTCGTGAATTTAGTATGAGGAATAAAAATAAAAATTAGGTATAATTTAGAAAAAATCCTCATTTAAACTTGAGTCAAAAGCGTTGCATTTTCTGGAAAACAACAACAGTGATCCTGTCCGTAACTCTGTAAGCAATAATATTACTAAAGTTAAATAGAACATAAATAACGAAACCAGCATTAATAAACCACTAAAAAAAAATCTCACCAAAAACAGCAAATGAAAGCAGTTTTCTTCATACATATTTCTGTAAATCCAGAAATAGCCCAAAGACGTGAATAACAAGCAACCTTTTTATTTATTTGCCTTTGACCGAAGCCTCCAATAAAACCTAGATTTGTTACATACCCAATTCAATCAAAACGAACTTCAAAGCGTGCTATCGAGAATTGGTAGAGGTCAAAAACCAAAAACGTATGCAAAAAACAACTATTGAAAGGTTTAATAAATACAGTGCTATACAAAGAACTTACCTTAACATTATTTTCATTTAGTACGGGAACACGGTGAATCAGCAGTGAAATTCTGAACTGCGATTCTGTAAACATGTCGAAGTGAAAACTAAGGCGAAGTGAACGACAAGTGAGCTGTCAAACCTTCCAAACGAGATGGAATGACAGCTAACTTGTCGTTCACTCCACCAACATAAGTGTGCATGGTGAGACATCGACAGAATAGACCGGCTTAAACATGTCGAAGTGAAAACTCATGCGAAGTGAACTACAAGTGAGCTGTCAAACCTTCCAAACGAGATGGAATGACAGTTCACTTGTCGTTCACTCCACCAAGTGTGCACGGTGGATGTCGACAGAATACTATACACTATACTATGTACTATACAGTTCAGCTTCAACCATACTAGGCACCTTAAACCTTAGATTGTGCAAGGTTGTTATTTTTTGCGGAATAAAGGTGTTTTTTTTTGGCTCTTCAATTAGGTACATGGTCGGGTAAAGAATAAATTTTAAGAAATCCCCTCTTAGTGGTCCACCGAGTGTAGAGACATGCCTTTTACCTTTCTACGACCAGTAGTTTCGACTGTGCGTTGTCAGTCAGTCAGTCAGTCACTCACTCACTCACTCACTCACTCACTCACTCACTCAGTAACTCAAGAATTTTATACATTAGGATTGTGACTACAGACAATTTCGCTAATTGGTGTAATTTTCTATGGAATTTGGATTGTCGAAGTCCTTGTTGCTTTAATTGTTTGGCCTGTGACCAGACTAGTGAAGTTCGGCATTGTACTGCATTCCACAAATTAATTGAATCCCCCCCCGTCCCCCCGTCCGACCGTCGCGGCGAGCAGTCGTGTTTTGTGCGCTCCTCAAGTTTTTATGTTTTAAAATCGTCTAATATAAATCTCGGGACTAAAACCTTATAAAATCGCATGGACAATTGTGTAAACAATAAACCAGTGTAAAGTCAAATCTCTGCATAAAGATCTCGTGTAAATGTGGATTAAAACAGTTTTAAATAAAACGTGTTGTGTTTTGACGAACGACTGTGACTTGCAAAAGTGAAAGTAACTGTGGCCGAAAGGTTACTGACCCCGCACGCTGGCAGCTAGTATCAACCAACTGATTGCCTATTTCAACAGCAACTTCATCGGCTCCTGTGGCTAAGTGGACGTAGCGTCCGCTTACAAACACGCACTGGTTGACTCGAGTTCGAGCCCCGCCGACTGCAAAATTATTTTTGCTTTTTGACTATATTTTTTGTTGCATTTTTGCCGCTTTTGTTTTGTTTTTGCAACTTTCTGCCGAAGTCTGCGATTGTTGTGAGCTCAATTGGTGTTAATCTGGACATCCGCAATAGGATATTGCTTAACCACAAACAGCTTCTGCTTGCCTGGTACCTCGTTACTGCTGTGTTGAATAATAAATATGCCCATCAACCACTCTCCACCTATCTCTCCGATCCCACTGCCAGTGATATCTGTCGCCGGTGCAGACAACATAGCATCTACATCCGTACGTTTTACTTCACATGCCTCTGCGCGGCACCAATGTGCTTCGGCGCCCGACCTGTCGCTCGACTCCAACGTCACGGATCGTAAAAAAAGAAAGTTCCAAGGAGAAGATGCCACTGCATCCGAAGAGCTTACTAGGACCATGCTTACTGCCTTCTCCAGTAAACAGGAAACTCAGTTCGAAGACATGATGCTCAAGATTAATAATATCATTGAACAAAATGTTGAGTTGAAATTGAGTGTTGAGGTAATGTCAGCCAAGTATGATGAGTTTTTAAGCCGTATATCGGCCTTAGAAGTTGAGAAGAAAGAGGACAAGAAGCTGATTCGACAACTTGAGGATAAGATTGAGTACCTGGAGCGCAGCGCGAGATCCACTGAAGTAGAAATTCGAAATGTACCGAAGTCCGAAGGCGAGACAAAGGATGACCTCTGTGATTTGGTTGCCAATTTGGGACAAACCTTAAACCTTAATATTAGTCAAACTAACCTGAAGGATATACACAGAGTGAAATCAAAGGACGGCTCAAACCCAATAATTGTGAATTTCAACTCCGTCGTAACTAAAGATAAAGTGATTAAAGGAGTCAAGATGTTCAATAGGTCAAGAGACAAAGGAGAAAAGCTTCTACCCATCTGAAGATGAGGAACAAACAACCGATTTATGTGTCAGAAAGACTTACGTTTAGAATGCAGAAATTGTACTACCTAGCCAGAACACAACACAAAAACTATGGGTATGACTTTTGTTGGACCTCATATGGCATAATTTATATGCGAAAAAAGGTTGGCGACCCCCAGATCCGTATAAACTCAGAAGAGGACTTTCAAAAGCTTAGACCTGCTAATTATAAATGACTGATACTGCTGTCATGGAAAATTTGTTGTGTGATTACTAAACCCTTCAATCATTATTTATGTCTATTTTGCATGAATGTAAATATCGTGCGAACAACATTACATCATAATACATACATTGCAACACATAAAACACTATATACAAACAAACATCAAAAACATACATCGACCGATAACAAACGTTTATTACACTCTCACACGCAGTCACACTCTCATGTTTACACAAACGAAATATTGCCTTCGAAAAATCATATTCCTAACCAATTAAATAAATCTATCCCCGTGCTGTACATCTCACCTGGATCAATTGCAAATTTAAAATTAATTGATAAGAGAAATCTCGTGCCTAAAACTGTGACTTACTTGCTTATGCTTTATCAATGGCTTCCATAAATAACATAATTCAGGACATTGATGATGTGTCGGTGGCTAAGTCTTTTAGATGTGACCCAGAAACGTGTGGCAATTTAATCAAGTATACTTCTAAAGCATTGACTGTAATCTCACAAAATATTCGCAGTATCTACAAAAATATGGATGGTTTTATTGTTAATTTGGATAGGCTTACATTTAAACCCGACATAATCATTTTAACCGAATGCTGGTTGAGTGAACACAAACCACCACCACTTTTAGACGGTTACTCATGCTACTTTTCCAGGAAAAGTCTAAATCAGAATGATGGTATTGTCACATATGTCACCAATGGTGTCGAATGTACTGTGGAGGAACCTGATCCGAACGGAGCCAATTTTTTGTTGCTTAAAATTAGTAATGACATTGCCATTTTGGCTACGTACAGATCTCCGTCAATTTATTGCATCGACAACTTTTTAAATTCGATTGACAGCATACTTCGTCCTATTAATTGCAACAATATTATTATTGTTGGAGATGTAAATATAGACATTAAGCCTGATAATAGCGATAGAAATAGCTCCCCTTACTTAAATCTCACTGCAGAGCTGGGGCTTCTCCCAGGGCATTCGTTACCAACTAGACTCGGCAACTGTTTGGATCACATCATGATCAAAACAAATAGGCCAGCCATAGTCACTGTCATAGAATCCACAGTCACTGATCATGATTCGGTTCTTGTTAGTTTATCCTGTAGGCGTGAACTGGTAAAGCAGTCTAACATGATTGTTAAGACAGATTTTAATGCAGCTATAAAACAATTGGAATCTATGGATTTTTCTTTTATCTCTCTTTCAGCTAATGCTGAAGAAGCTGCAACTCTTTTTACTGAAAACTTGACTTCTGCAATTAAATCAAACACATCGTCTAGCATTGTCTCCAGTCGTAAAAAGACCATAAAACCATGGATTACTTCTGGTTTGGTTCGCTGTATTCGACACCGTGATAAGTTGCACGTCAAGGTTAGGAAAAATCCCAATAACCCAGTTCTCGAAATCACTTACAAGCGCTACAGAAATTTCTGTAACGCTCTATTGCGGAAGCTTAAAAGAAATTATGAAAAAAATATTTTACAAAGTGCAGGAAGTAGTAAGGAAATGTGGTCGGCAATAAAATCAATCACTGGTACTGCAAAGCAAAAATCTTCAGCTGATGATTTACTAAAAAACAATAATAACCCCCACGATGCCGTTGAAATTGTGAACAATTTTTTTGCGGATGCTGGAAAGCTACTTGCCGACAAGATTAATTGCTCTGATAATCCCAATATCACCCAGCCTACTTTAAATGACTTCAGTAGACCTCGCATGCCGAATTCTATGGTATTGCTCCCACCAGACGAATCAGATATTGAATCCTTTATCATGAATCTTAAAAATGACTCTGCAACGGGCTGGGACTCTATTTCGAACAGGTTCTTAAAGATGTCAAAACATGTTATCGTCCCACACTTTACCACGATCGTTAGGTTATGTATAGAGCAGGGCGTTTTTCCTAGTGTATTTAAAAGGGCGCTCATCACTCCAGTCTACAAGAGTGGAGCTCGAGACAGCGTAACAAATTACAGACCAATATCTGTGTTGCCAGCACTCTCTAAATTATTAGAAAGAGTATTGAACAACCAACTCATAAAATTCCTAGAGCAAAATAACATATTATCTGACTCCCAATTTGGCTTTAGGGTAGGTAAAAGTACTGATGGAGCCGTTACCTCGTTAGTAGATTATATTACAGCTTGCCTAGATAATAAACAAAAGTGTGTCGGAGTCTTTATTGATCTGGCCAAAGCCTTTGACACTGTCTCGATCTCTGCTCTTGTGGACAAGCTGGAAAGGTGTGGAATAAGGGGAACGGTACTTGAAATCTATAAGGACTTTCTTACTGGCCGTTTGCAAAGGGTTAAAGTTGGTAGTGCCGTTAGCTCGGATGTTGCAGTCATCTACGGAATTCCGCAGGGTAGCATTCTCGGTCCCAGCCTCTTCCTGATCTATATAAACGATCTGTGTCAATTGACACTGAATAAAGGCAAAATATTTACCTATGCAGATGACACAGCTTTGGTATTTCAGGGAGAGACTTGGGATGAAGTCCAACAAAATGCGGAGATAGGGCTGCATAAAGTCAGCTTGTGGCTGAGGCATAACCTGTTAACCCTTAACATATCAAAAACTTCATTTGTCCAGTTTACTAACGCTCGCATAAAACAGCCCAACGTGGCTGTCCGGATACACACATGCAAATCACCTTTTACTCAACAGTGCTCGTGTGCAACTCTCAGCAAATCTAAGACGGTCAGATACCTTGGAGTTCTCTTAGACGAAAAAATATCCTGGCAACAACATATCGAGATGGTTTCGTCACGAGTCAGGAAACTTACATGGGTGTTTAAAAATCTGAGGCATGTCGCTGACAGCAATCTTCTCCGCACAGTTTATTATGCATTGGCACAATCGGTTATTGGTTACTGTATTGGGGTTTGGGGAGGGGCATGTAAAACGTACCTCTTACGCCTGGAAAGAGCGCAACGGTCCTTGCTAAAAACTATGTCATTCAAACCATACAGATTTCCCACGAAGACATTATACGAGTTGTGCCGGGTTTTCACAGTAAGACAACTTTTTATTTTTCAGATTCTTATGAAAAAACACGTATCTACCCCATATGACCCAGGTAAAATTCGAAATAAGCGAACAACTCCAAACGTAATTGAATCTGTTAAATGTCGCTCGGCTTTTGCAAGACGCCAAAACGCTTTCCTTTCCGTATATCTATATAACAAAATTAATAGAATTTTAAATATTTATCCGCTATCACTACACGAATGCAAAAGTAAAGTAAAGAACTGGCTCTTTTCTCTTGGTTATGAGGATGTTGAGAAAATAATATATAATTAATCTCATTTTACAAAATAATGAACATATACTTACATAGAACATACATACACCTACTCATACACAAATAGGAATAGGTACACACGCACACGTACACAACTCCAACACACACACACACACACACACATAAACACACACACACATAAACACACAGCACGATATAATATAATAGAAATTATAAAATAAATTAAATATAATTTAGGAACAATAATTGTATGAAATCTTTTCAGTGAAATCATTTTATTTCTGCCATGTTTCATTTAATTTTTACTTCTTTTTAAATTGTATTTCTTGCATGCATGCTTGTCTATTTCTGTGTTGACATTAATATCTAAGCCAAATGAAACGGGAGAGGGCGCTGACTCCTGACATACAGGTTCACCTAGTTTAGGAATCAGAGGCTTCAAACAAGTTATTGTAACCTATTATGTCAATAAAGAAATAAAGAAAAAATAAAGAAATTGAATAAATGAATGGGGTGCTGATTTAATTTATTTGGTTCGCATTATAATGTGTGAGCATTATTTATTTATTTCATAATGGTGGTGAGCGTCATTATGATACTGATCTATTTATTTTTGCAACAAAAATAAAGTAATATCTAATAAGTTAATAATTTATAAAATTAATAATTATTTAATAAAGTAGAGCTACGATCCGACACATGTAAAAACTAGAGGGTGTTGGAATATTGAAATTTACGGACTATTGAAAAAAAAGAGAAGAAGTAATTTATTTTACAATCGATCATTATTTCATTTTATCAAATCTCTAATGGTAGCAGATAACACAAAAAAAAAAAACCAGACAAGTGCGTTAACCGAGAATTCCGTAAAAAAATTTAGTTACTTACATAATAACTTTAAACAAAGGCGTAGAGTAGTTTTCAGTATTTTCCCCATACTTGTAGTAAGGTAAGTCTGGGGGTTATGGCCCTACTAACATCAATGATTTATAGCCAGGAAACCAAATACAATTAAACAACCATTACAATTCTAAATAAACAATATTTATATTTCTTATCAAATTTAATTAAACACAGTGTTTGAATCAACGAGGAGCTCGTGGCTAAATAATAACAGCCGCACAGTTCGATCTTCAAGGTTAAGCAACGCTTGCCGAGGTTGGTCTGTGGATTGGTGACCATCTTAACATACCGAGTTTCCTCCGTGCCTCGGAAAGCACGTTAAGCTGTTGGTCCCGGCTGTCATTTGGAGATCTTTGGCAGTCGTTACGGATAGTCAGAAGCCAGAAAATCTGACACCAGTCTTGTCAAAATACCGTGTTACCCAGTGAATGGGTTGTGGAGGTCTGGTAGGCAGCCGCTTCACGTAAAATATTGGTATTCAGCTGAATCCGGTTTGACTGGAAGCCGACCCCAATATAGTTGGGAAAAGGCTAGGCAGATGATGTTTGAATCAACATAACATAGAAATATCTTAGGTTAATAAAAATACGACTGGTCATCTCACCCCGAGTGTCCGGGAGAGATAGCCAAAAGGCTCAGGGGGAGATGGCCAGTACTTTTTTTAGCTGAAGACTCTTTCCAGCATCTCAGAATATTCTTTTACTTCATATTATCTTGTATAATGTTGGCACAATTGCGTTTCATTCTCAGTACGAAATAAATGTACGAGATGGATCCATGGCCGCTTAGTAATTTTGTTTAATTTGACCCATCTTTCCTAAAAAAAAATCTGGGTAGGTTTACTACACATGCTCTGTTTACATACATTATTTGTTTATTTACCACTTCTTTAGCTATTTTTAAGCCTACTTCATCACACGTAGGTACTTCTTGCAGACATAGTTTTTTATCTATAAAAATATTAATTGCAAGTTTTATTAAATTTTAAAATTTTATTTGCAAATATAAATTAAAAACCTCTGCTTACCCTTCTAGGAGACAGGCGTGAGCATACGTATTATTATATAAGCGGGTGACGCTAAAATATCACTTTGAATTTTATAGCCATCACTCCCTTAAAAAAATAATTGTGAATCTTTCAATGGGAATCTTGGACATACCTATAAGTGATATATTTACACAGAATTGAAAATTTGCGATTACCTGTTATTGCTATAATTGTAAATACATATATGTCGTTGGTGTGCCTTACTCAAGAAATAAATAAATAAAAATTAAGGCCGTCCATCCCAAATGCACAGGTGCGATGGCCATTTCAATTTTTAAAAGTTTTCTGTAATGCTCCAACGACAATATACGCAAGTGAAATTGAAAAAAACCTTTCTGTGACCACGTCATGTTAACTCCGTGTAATAAAAAGAAAGTGACATTCTCTTATTTTTTCATATTTTAACACTAAATTACTATAAATGTCATCTGTTGTTTGTATCTCGCACTACTTTCTACTGGCCATCTCTCCCTTACGGCCACCTCCCCCGGACTTACCCTATACTTGCCAAATTTCATAGTTCTAGGTCAACAGAAAATATCCTATAAATTTTTATTCTCTGTATCGAAAAATTCATTTTTTGCGGCCGAATTTTTATTACGTTAAGAGCGTGTATTCCGTCCACTAGCGCTACCAATCGTTTTTTATTATTTGTGGTAAATTTAAGACACGTAGATAAAAAACCGCTCTGTAGTGCACTGAAGAAATGTATTTATTATGTTTTGAGAGTTATGTTTTGTACTTTAGAACATAAATAGTTGCCAAAGTCGATATTTTTGCTAAAAGTGGACACTTTTAATCAATAATTGCCGTTTTGACTATTTAGCCATGAGTTATGTATTAAAAATAGCTGTCAAAAAATAATAGATACATTTCTTCAGTGCACTACAGAGCGGTTTTTATCTACGTGTCTTAAATTTACCACAATTAATAAAAAACGATTGGCGGCGCTAGTGGACGGAATACACAACCTTAACTTTGAAGTTTGATTTTTTCAATGCTTCTAGGGATTTTAGATCCGAGTTTGTAGCGTTTTCGAGATAAAGGTTCTTGAACTCTTGACAGACACGGACGGACAAACAAAAAAGTGATCATTAAGGGTTCCGATTTTTCTTTTTGAGGTACGAAACCCTAATACACTTAAAAGTAAAAGCTGAAAATTGAAAAACCAACTTAAATAATATCCTACCCTAGTAATTTTCACGTCCAACCATGTGGGTAACCGTACGCAAAATTTCCCGACGTTTCCGTGCCCAAATGGTTAGGAACTCGACCGAAATGCTTAATCACGGCTTCGTCGGGCCGTGGAGGCTGTGTTTTGCCAAATTAAGTCGTGTGGAGCCATGTTGCCTGTATTAGGTATTTGAAATATGGTGTGCCGAGCGCTGGTAGTGGACGAAAATGACGGGCGTCGGTTTTGGTGGAACAGTTTCGGAAACTGTCAATTTGCATGAGATTTAATTTATGTGTAGAGGAACTTGTGGCTAAATAATAACAGTCGCACGGGTCGATCTTTAATCTTCTCGTTGGTCCCGGCTGTCATTTGTAGATCTTTGGCAGTCGTTACGGATTGACAGAAGCCAGTAAATCTGACTCCAGTCTTACCAAAAAGTATCGTGTTACCCAGTTAATGGGTTGTGGAGGCCTGGTAGGCAGCCGCTCCTCGTAAAACACTGGTATTCAGTTGAATCCGGTTTGAAGCAGACCCCAATGTAGTTGGGATCAGGCTAGGCAGATAATGATTTATTTTATATGTAGACTGTATCATCGATTTCTTGCGATTTGTTTTCTTTGATTTTTGTTACTGACGATCTCGTTGAACATCCTGGTATAGGTAATTGTGACTAAAAAACGAATTAACTTACATCACTTTTTAGGTTAGATCAAATCAAATTCTTAGTCAATTTTACAAACCCTTGTTTTGGGATGGGACATCATCAAATTACTCCTGCTCTGAGCGGAGTCAGGGGCCTGTCAGACTCTTACTGACTAAAACCCATCGAACGAATTCCGCAAAATTTTACAAACCCTAGGATTGTGTTCTTTACCGAAAACCAATAAAAATAGACAAATTGCATATTTAATAATATAAGACATGTATTCCCTAAAGGGTTTGACGCCGATTAATAAAAAAACTCTTCCTTTTTCCTCGCAGAGCACAACGCAACAAAGTGGGCATGAGCGTCTCTCACCCTCAGCTCTCGTACATGAACGGCTGCGGAGGAACCGGCTCATCAAGTCAAAGACGAGGACGGGACGTGGCCACACAGACCCCTCCCAGTATAGCTGCAGAGACTAGAAGAGCGAGGCTACGGCCTTTGAAACTCACGCTGGCTGCACCGAATGCGCTGACTCTTAGGTAAGTCGTGTCCTGTTTGAATATCTGTGGTAGTACAGAGACAAGGGCGGGACGGGGTAACACTGACCTCTTCTAGCATAGCTGCTGAGAATCTAGGAGCGAGGTTTTGGTCTACATGTATTTACAGATATTTTTGTTAACAACAGGCACCTGTAGGTATTTGTCATAATGAACAGTGGGCAGCTATGCAATTAATATAATATTATTGTTTACACATTATACCAGATATGCTTGAAAACGTTATTAATTTTTATCTCAAATATTGGATGGCATTGGATATTTCGGCGGAAAGCGCAAAGCTTATTAGTGGTTCGTCAGCCCTAATTAAAAACTAATTATTATTAATAATTCTCTCGGGAACATGTTCAATTGGGATCTTTTCAGACATCAGGAGCGAACCCGCTCGCAGAATTAAAAAAAAAATTGTAAGAACTATTTTCACTTGAAATTATTGCCACCCATCACACATAACCGTGTCTTTTCACCAATATATCTTTTACTACACTCCATCAAATCTTTTCTGACATGGCTTAGAATCCAATGACATAAATGGCAATTACTTGACGTAAATAGTCGAAGGGTTCCGGAAGGACACGACGGAAACTTCGTGATTGAGCACTTTTCTTGCTAGTATCCTTCTACGAAGACTTTTCGATTATGACAAGTATCGAAGTCTTTTAGGTTGTATCGATAATATATTACTATTGAGTATGTCTAATGTGCAAAAAAGAATGGTTAAGTAAAAAAAAACAATGGTTAAATCATCACAACATATTATAATATAAAACAAAGTCCACCGCCGCGTCTGTCTGTCTATTCGCGATAAACTCAAAAACTACTGCACCGACTTTCATGCTGTTTTCAGCAATGGATGGAATGGTTCTCGAGGAAGGTTTTAGTTAATAATTTATCAAGCGGGTGAAGTCGCGGGCGCTAGCAAAATAAATAGAATCTCTACTTAGTATAAAAACAAACTCACTTTCCGTCGTCTGTACGCTCAGATCTTTTAAACTACAAAACGAAAGTTAATGCGGTTCATCAATAGATAGAGTTTTTGAAGAGAAATGTTTATACGCATAGTTTAGTAAATTCAGCAGTTGTTTTGTGGTAATTTATTTAAATATGACAATAATTGTTCAAGATGTCAGAAGAAATCAAGATAACTAAGGAGGGTTTTCATTGAAATCTTATTCTTTTGGACGGTTAGTATTATATTATATTGCACCCGTCTGAAGCAGAGTGAGTCGCTAGTTATCAATAAATTGATCATAGTCATATTATCACTATCACTATACATTATAAAACAAAGTCCTCCACCAAGTCTGTCTGTCTGTCTGTCCACCTGTTTGCGATAAACTCAAAAACTACTGCACTGATTTTCATGCTGTTTTCACCAATGGATAGAGTGAAGTTCTCAAGGAACGTTTAAGTATAAAATTTGTCAAGCGAGTGAAGTCGCAGGCATCAGCTGGTCATGTTATAAGTAACACTATTTGGTAGTTATTAACTAGAAAGTGTAGTCTTTTTAACCTATTATGTTGACTTGTAGAGAATAACTTGCTGTACTTAGTTCGCCTATGTACCACTATTGCATAATTATTAAGTTTAAATAACTAAATAAATAGTTTCTAACAAAGATCACTTGACCATTGGTTAAGCAACATTTTTTAACCATCGTTTGAGTTAACTACCCTTAAGAGGTGTTGCGTTTATTCTGTTAGACGTTGTATAAACGCATTTTGTTTTGACAATTAACTTATTAATTTTTAACCGACTTCCCGGAAAGGAAGAGGTTCTCAATTCGGTTGTTTTTCATGTTCGTTACCTCAAAACTCCGTCAATTATGAATCGATTTGAAAAATTATTTTATCTGAAAGGATATACTTGCAGATTTGTCCCATTTATATTTTATCAAGATCGGTTACGAAGTTCGGATTTTAAATTGAAATACCTGGAATTCGTTTACGGATGATGGTTTTTTGTCATCCAAGTAATCGAAATAAAATTGTGTATTTTGCTTTTCTGCGATTTTGCAGTGGTGTTGTTAGGTGTGGAGTACCACACAGAGTGTCAAAATACGAAGAAAATAACAAAAACACCGACTTCCGAAATTAAAGTTATTTTTTACTTTGTAGTGTTTTTTTTATTTGGAAGTCGGTTGTATTTTTTTGTAAAAAGTTTTTTTGTAAGACAATAGGAATATGCATGGGGTTTTTTTATTTGCAACAATGAAATACTACCTAATTAGCTCTAATAAATAATCATAAAATCATTTGTTTAAATACCTTTATCAGCGATGATGTTATAAAGCTTCAAAGATTCAAGAAGAGAGAGAGATTAGAAAGAGTAGTCCGATACGGACTTTGATTTAAAAGTTCATGACGCCTTCAGAGCTGCCATAGAAAACAGCGTTTTCGCGAGAGGGACAGATATGTTTGTTTAAAATAATTATATTCAGGTGAGATTTGGGCCAAGAGTTTCCCCGTTCCATATAAAAAAAAATATCTCGTTTGTTTTTCGAGTAATTTTCATTCTATATTCACTGTTAGTACAATTTTTTTTAATATTTTTGGATAATCTGTTTAAATAATAAATACTTTCTTCATGCATAATTCCCTAATATTGAAGTCATTATAAATAGCTAACCTTTATTCAAAGCAGCATTTTCCCACATATTATCAAGCTAATTAAACCTTACTCCAATCAGTTTTAAATCTCAAAATACTGAGGCAATTTTAACGACCATTAACCACAAGACAATGAATACCAGCCATAACCTAGATTCTATTCTCAGGTCATGACAATAAAAATAAATCACGTCCAGATATTTTGGATCCAATTTAAGCAATAAAAGGTTACAATCCCTTTTAAAGCCAGCTCAGATAAGATCCGCTATTGTAAAGTATGGCTATAAAACTTTCAGTGGCCTTTGAGACTGAGGTGCTCAAGGTTTAGTTGGTATTTAAAAAGGTTCGCAAAATAATGAGAAAAAAAATTAGTAAAAGTCCGTAAGTATTTTTCCAGGGTTTTGTTCGAAAGATTCACTGCGGCCCTGGAACGCAAAGAGTTTAAGAGGATCATGGATGGGTTTTCACACTCCCTTCTGCTTCGCCCAGAGTGGAAGGAGCCGTTTATGGTTTCTCATCCATAAAAACAAAAAATATTTTTTTAATAAATAATGTGAATGAGACGTTTGCATTTTCGTTTTAAGAAAATGTAATTAAAGTTGCTTTCTTTAATAGTAAAAACGAAACTTCAACTTGTTTATTAGTTATTGACATCTTGTCACACTAAAGCTGCTTTCAGACTACGCTATAATATATAGCATAGAGTATATAGCTCTGAGCACAACAATATCGCGCACCTTTCATTGTCAATAAATTATGTAGTACAGAACAGTGTGAAAGTGTCCATAACAACGTATGGTGCGCGATATTGTTGTGCTTTGAGCTTATGCTTTTCTATTAGAGTGTAGTCTGAAAGCAGCTTTACGAAATATTTATTTAACAGTCGTTACGAAGTGTTCAAATCCCGTTTCAAAAATGGCTCAGCTCACTGAAAAGTTTAAGAGTAGGCATAATATTATTCAATTTAGTTCTCTAGCAAATGGCAAAGTCCTTAATTATTACCGCTAAGAAAGGAGCTACTTTCGCACTGACAAACTTTGAGTAACACTTGCAAAGAAAATTTGCTCTTACATTTTCAATGAAGGCTTGGGTAAAAGTTGCTCGGGACTTTGTAAAAGCGATCCCAACACTTGTATTAATTTATCAAAATAAATGTTTTAAACGACGAGCGATATTTTTGGACGGAATCGTCAGATGTTAAAACCGCAACGTCATTCATACAGTTAATTGTCGGAGTTCAGTGATGAATACCAGTTTTTTGGCAAAAAATATTTAACTGGAAACTGATGGTGCTTTTACGGAATGTTTTAAAAGGTTTTCTGGACTTAAATGACGGTAAAATATCTGAAAAGCGAGCAGAAATAAATAACTATAAACTGATGTTTTATCAAGCGGAATTATATCTGTATTCTGACTTTAACATCATGAGTTATTTTTCGCCAAACGAATACACTCATGTTGTTCACAAATAATCATAATGAATTTATTATTCGTTTAAGCCCGCTTTCAATATTGCTTGTATATTTTATAAATGCTTGAACTAATGCACCAAGTAAGATAGGACATTGAAAACCGTACAGTAAGGAATTACTGCGTGCTAATACTAGACCATTTATTCATGGGGCTATTGGAAATTTATCATTCTGTTTCGATTGCACTATTATCTACCTAGCCTGTTCCCAACTATATTGGGGTCGGCTCCCGGTCAAACAGAATACCGAGTAAGTATTTTACGTGGAGCGGGTCCCTACCAGACCTACACAACCCAATAACTGGGTAACACGATAGTTCAAACTTCACCGTAGTGGCAAAACTGGAGTCAGATTTACTGGTCTCTGACAATCCACAACGGCTGCCAAAGATCTACAAATGACAGTCAGGAACAACAGCCTAACGTGCTTTCCGAAGCACGCAGGAACGTTGGTATTTTTCAATGGTCACCCATCTACAGACCAACCTTGACCAGCGTTGCCAAGAAGATTGACCCATGCAGCTGTTAGTCTTTAGCCACGAGCTTCTCTGTTTAATATTAAATAAAAACAGTCATTGGTACTGCAAGTAGTGTAAATAGGCCTTCAAGATTATCTTGAAATTTTGTAACCCGTAATTTTATTAAAATACCACAAGATATTATTTTAAACAAACACGAACATAAACCGCGACTACACGTTTTATTTGAAAACATAATTCTTCTCTGAGATTAAAATGTCAGATTTGTAAACGTGATGAGTTCTACTAATTACTGTGTTTCAAAATGTCCTCATTTTATATTAGGACAGTTAAAATTCGTAAAATATTTGCTGCTTTTTGGCCAACTCTAGTATTTATTATGTAGTGAATTTATTTAACACAAATTGGCTACGCTTTGGGTTAACAAAATGAAAAGTGTTCGCATTTGTTGGTCGGTTATTTTCGCTCAAGCTTTTTTAGTTTAAATAAATTGTTTTGGTAATAGTACAGAGTAAAGGATTTCTGGAACAAAGCTGTTTTTTTTTTTCATAAACATAAAAGTTTAGAAATTTGTGGTACCTTGCCTTAGCTCAGTATTGCTAAGTAAATACCAATGGCCATAATGCATGTTTTTACACGTACGCGATTGCGGTATCGTTAAGGTAAAAAACCAAAAACCAATCTATAAAATGTAATTGAAGAAGACCAATAGTACTGAAAATAAGTTACGTAAAAACGTAGAAAATATAAATACAAAAAGCAACATTCTGAGTCGGCCATTGTGACGTGCAACTACACTGCGCGTGGCTCGACACGCACTTGCCCGGTTTTTCAATTAAAATTGACATATTAAGTTAATATCTACGTTAACATGATTGAGTACGTTTAAAAACCCTTAGTTAAAACGCCGAAAGAACAATCATATCCGGTAACAAACATTCAACATGTCCAAGTCTTGTCCCAGTTTTCGTCACATAACCCCAAAACGATAACCTGAGACTGTTAGAACATACATTTCGCCTGATAAGTTTAACTTTCATATAATATACAAATCAAGTTGCACCTGCCATGTTGCCTCTGCGCCACCCTAATGTTGACTGTTAGAACATACCTAAAGCATTAAGTCCACCTACCACAAAATATAGCTCTTTTTTATATTTTTATTAAAGAAATAGATCCGGCTATCAAATTGAAAACACTATTATCACTTATTATCCAGGGCGTCAAACCAAGGGTATCGTAGGGTTACAGGATTTGTTCAAAATAATCACCGAAACCCTGCAACACAAAGGTTATATTAGTAGGAACACGGATAAGTTTTAGTCAATAAGACTGACACACTCACAGCGGATGGAATTTTTCGTTGGAGAGGTATTGTGAGTCAGGTAAAGCAGTTCTACACGCACGGATATAGTACAAAAGCAAAAACGTTTTCAGAAAAAAAAAATACGCTTCTTCAGAACTACACTAGCCTTCCGATTAGCATAAAACCGTTCTTATTTGAAATCTTCATGTGAAATATATCTTTCGCCATTTCCATTGTAGCATTTCAGAATTAATTTCTGTTTGTATCTCATTGTTCCAGTAGTGGCTCATGGCTCTTGCATTGTATTTCCATCTTCATGTATATTTATATGGCCAGATGTTATATTGTTGGCAACTTGTTGTAACCTGTCGGAATATGATTTATTCAGTTAACTGTTAGTGTCCAGATTTGCAGTCGTAAGTGAAGTGTTTTGAATGATAAATTGTGAAGTAATATAACAGAAATGGTAGGCTGGATTGGGAAATTGAGCTATAATAAATAAACTCAGATGTTCATTGCAGGTCACAGGCTTTTTTCCTGGGAGGCTAAAAAAGGCCACTATAGGAGGATCATTATTAGAATAATAATTATTAACCCCACAACAGTTTGTCAAATTTCGCTTTCATCTTTATCGCTAACGCATTAGGTTCAAGATTGATTGCAAAGTTTGACAGTGACGGGTAGCGTGATTTGCTTTCTGATTTTGCTAAAGTGGCCTTTTAGACCCACAGGTCCTCAATCTATTCCAGCACTTTTTTAAAGGTGGGGTCCTACTGCTAGGGGACCGCCAAATGCATCACCTGTCAAAATAATACTCTTCAAATACAAAAAAAGAACACTGAGTTGCAATGTAATTCTGTAACTCCAAATAATTCTGTATGAAGTGAAAAAAAAAGTGATTCATATAATAATATATCGTTTATTTTTACAAGAGGCACATTACCTACATAAAAAAAAAAAAATGCAGCCTTCTATGGGATAACTCAGCTAAATTACAATTTTCCGCACTTGACTCGGCGGAACGCAGAGCTAATAGAACAGAGACTAATTGGCGATGTAAAACTGATGGATACTAAGCTTCACAGCTTGGCTCATTGCTGCAAGTTTTCTATAGATGGTACTTCGGTGAGTGTCCCCAAGCACTCCACGACCACACCCCACCGGCTCCTTTCTACCATCGGAAACCTAGACGTATCTAATGCAAGTTACCAACCCTAACTTAATTTTATTTCACCAATTCGCGCTAAGCGTTTCTAAACATCTTTTATAATGCGCACAGCAGAGGAGTTTAATTATCTAGCTGCGTCTGTGTTTCCGAACGCAATGAACCCTAATCTCTTCAAAGTTTGAGTGAACAGGCATCTTCTGGATGAGCTCACTGTATTTTCGATTTTTTTTCTGTCATTTCTGATATAGACAAATAAAACAAAAGCAACAAGGGCAAAACATTTGAAAAAGAAAATATTTATCCTTCCTACTACGATTATCCGATTAGCAAAGATTGGTACCCCACCTAGCAATGGTCCCTCAATTTGCAAGTTTGATTTCGTTCATTAAAATGAAACCTGAACCCTGAACCTGTCTTTAATGAGTTTCTAATTGATTGTAAATTGTAATTCGAAGGTTTTTATAACAATATCTGAACTTTAATACCTAGGCAAGAATTTGTATAATTTTGTTCTATTCTATAGATCTTAAGAGAAATGGCTGTGAACCTACTTTTCTAGTTGATTTTTGTTGTCAAATTGTGTTTCTGCAAAATATTTATGAACTGTATTATTATTCGGTGGATTATGACTACAGACTGAATCATCATCTGCCTAACCTTTTTCCAACTACATTTAGGTCGGCTTCTAGTCAAAGTGGGTTCAGCTTAATACCAGTATTTTATGGAGTAGCTGCCTACCAGACCTCCACAACCCATTAACTGGGTAACACGGTATTTCTTGAGTCAGATTTACTGGTTTCTGACAATCCGTAACGACTGCCAAAGATCTACAAATGACAGTTGGGACCAACGCTTTAACGTGCTTTTCGTGGCACGGAGGAAACAAGATATGTTTAAATGATCACCCATCCACAGACCAACCTTGGCAAGTTTTGCTTAACCATGAAGATCGACCCGTGCGGCAGTTGTTATTTAGCCACGAGCTCGCCTATACTAGAGACCGGATACTGGCTATAAAGAAGCATTTTTTTTGACAATTTACTTTTAATTTAAATGCTTTGTTCTAAATTCAAGTCCTCCATTAAAAATAAATAAGGAACCTACGTAACAGTATCAAAGTTAATCAAATTTGTTTTATATATAATTAAGGCCAAATTACACCAGAAGGTGAATTCTACAAATTTTTAAATAACTTTCGCATTCGCATGCCAATCGCAAACTGTCAAGAAAGCCTTAATTTTCATACATTTTTGACAGTTTGCGAGTGAGATGCGAATGCGATACGAATGTTAAAATTAGTAGGATTGGCCCTCAGGTAATACTGTACCTTAATGTATTCATATAAACCTGAAATATAGAAAGTTTCCTAAAATAACTTCTTACCACATTCACAAAGAGACCGAGATAACCCATTTTAAACTGAAAATAAGCTACTTTGTAATAAGCTCCACATTTTCACGCTGGAAAAAATTCATAACTACATATTTATGAATCTGCATCTGAATAAAAACGTCAGCCCAACTTTATTTTGTGCAAATTAGCCTTGGAACACTAAAACGTGCTGTTTTGGCTCCCGTTGTAATGTTGGGGTAGGTAACATTTTTAGTGACTTTTTAGTAAGTTTTTAGTTAATTATTTATTTTATATGTCTAGCTTTTCGCCGCCACTTCATGTGTGAAGATACCGTTATTTTACTATTCTAGTAGGAATTTTGGGGAATCATAGTATCCCCGGGTAAACTACAGTTTTTTTATCTAGTGTGTTCAATTTCTGTTTCACACGAGCGATTATTTAAAATCATTACTTATTTATAACCAATCAGCTCAACTTTATTTTGTGTAAATTAGCCTAGAAACACTAAAACGTGCTGTTTTAGCTCCCGTTGTAATGTTGGGGTAGGTATAACCATTGTTTAGTGTTATTATTAGTAAATAATTTATTTTAATATGTTTTGCTTTTTCCCGCAACTACGTGCATGAAGATCCCGTTATTTCCCATTCCCGTAGGAATTTCGGGGAATCATTGTATTCCTGGGTAGAATTACAGTTTTTTTATTTCATATTTAGTGGGTCCGATTCCCATTTCACACAGGCGATTATTTAAAAAAATGCAGTAAGTTTTTTTTTTTTTTAATAAATTCTTCGTGACAAAGTCTTCTGATGTTCTGATAGTGTATGTCAAACTATTCTGTTACTGAGAGACTGACTGATAATACTTACTATCATATATTATCATATCATATATAGTGACTGACCGATAACGCACTGCTGAAACTGCAGGTCGCAGAAAAAACACTACAAAGTAAAAAATAACTTTAATTTCGGAAGTCGGTGTTTTTGTTAGTTTCTTCTTATTTTGACACCGACTTCCGAAATTAAAGTTTTTTTTTTTTTTGGAAGTCGGTTGTAATTTTTTTTTGTAAAAAGTTTTTTATGTTTCACTTTTTAGTGGTACCCAACACCTAACAACACCACTGCAAAATCGCAGAAAAGCAAAATACGCAATTTCGATTACCTACTTGGATGACATAAAACTATCATCTAAGTAGACGAATTCCAGCTATTTCGATTTAAAATCCAAAGTTCGTAACCGATTTTCATAAAATTTAAATGAGACCAATCTGCAAGTATATCCTTTCAGATAAAATAAGAATTTTTGAAATCGGTTCATAATTGTCGGAGTTATGAGACATAAAAAAAAACATACACATGACATAAAAAAAAAAAACATACAACCGAATTGATAACCTCCTCCTTTTTGGGAAGTTGGTTAAAAAAGACATTGACATGCAGGTTTTTAGGGAGTGTAGGGAAGCGCTAAGAGAAGATTTCCCAAAATTCTTACAAAACCCAGTTTGATAATAATCTTGCAACCTATCGCCGTCATTACCAAGAATTAGAAGAGATTATCTTCAAAATTAATTCATCAAATAATCTTTCAAACAAAACTCAAAAACCGATATCCTTTAATCCTCGAAAAATACGCATTGAACCTGTCATTCAATAGAAAGCACCAATCAAGCCAATCTGTCAGGCTTAAAATATCAAAAGGTAAATAGGGGTCTATCGATCAATAGAACGAAAAAGGTTTAAAAGATTTGCGCCTTCTAAAGGCCTGCGCAAACGAGGTACAATACCCCGCGTACTTTTTCTTCCTTTCAAAATAGATAGTGCGTTATTCAATTATTCGTTATTTTTAATAACGCACATAATGGATTAAAAGTACCAACAGTCCCTCGAACAACCGAGGACAGCGATACACCGCACAATACAAAAAAATAGGCCAAGTGCGAGTCGGACTCACGTGCAAAGGGTTCCGAACCAATTTCATTTTTTCAATATGTTATTTTAACACTACAGACTTCTTATAGGCTTTCCTGTAATCTTTAGGTATAGAATTATTATCTGCATTTATTTCAAAATTTTAGGCTCAGTTGTTTCGGAGATAAGGGGGGAGAATAGTCATTTTCGGTCTAATTTCTTAAACAACTTAGAAACTATGTATTTTAAAATTATGAAAAAAAATATAATTAAAAACCTCACAGTACGGCCTTTATATCCTCATTTGATATATCACACGATACAGATTAAAAAACTTTATTTTTTTTATGTTCTTGTTTGACCCCATACTCAAAAATACTAATTTTTATATAGGTACGTGTTTGGATCGCAAAAGTCCATATTCGTATACAATTTCAACAGAATCGGTTCTGTAGATCCGAAGAAAACTGGCTGTGACAGACCGACAGACACCCGAGTGCTCCTATAAGGGATTCAGTTTTTGTTCGGAACCTAAAAGTTCGAGGGAGTCCCCGATTAATAGAACTAACGTGACGAGGCGCAGCAACGCACACAGCAAACTTTACTCCACGTTAAGAGCGTGTATTCCGTCCACTAGCGCCGCCAATCGTTTTTTATTATTTGTGGTAAATTTAAGACACGTAGATAAAAAACCGCTCTGTAGTGCACTGAAGAAATGTATTTATTATGTTTTGAGAGTTATGTTTTGTACTTTAGAACATAAATAATTGCCAAAGTCGATATTTTTGCTAAAAGTGGCCACTTTTAGCAAAAATAGCTGTCAAAAAATAAAAGATACAATTCTTCAGTGCACTACAGAGCGGTTTTTTATCTACGTGTCTTAAATTTACCACAATTAATAAAAAACGATTGGCGGCGCTAGTGGACGGAATACACACTCTTAAACGCTCGAGAGGAGACTCAACGAATGATCGCGCACCGTTGTCAGTGTGATTGGAGTCCGTGGCAAGTTCTCAGCGGACATTTTATTCACGACTAGATGAACCGGCGTACTTCGTTCCGCCTAACAGTCGATTCTTAATTTTTGTTGTAAAATAAACGTAGCCTATGTTACTCCTTATTACATCAGCTACCTGCCAATAAAACTCCCGTCAAAATCGGTCCAGCCAATTCAGAGATTAGCCGGAACAAACAGACAGACAGACATACAAAAATAGTAAAAAATGTTATTTTGGTGTATGTACCGTATATATATTCGTTTACATGTAGTAAAAAACGGTTATTTCAATATTATAAACAGACACTCCAATTTTATTTATATGTATAAATTGATTTTTCCTCTCTGCGGACCAGAGTCCCTCGTCTGTACAAGCCCTAAAGGGACCTTATTATGCCTTCATTTGTACGGGACCCGTCTAAAGTACTTGACGTTTATTCGCCTGACGTTCGTCAGGCCATTGATAAACTTGAGTGAAATGTATTAGAAGAGATTTTCGGGTTTACTAAGAAAAGGCGAATACGTAGGTACTGCTATTTTGTTGAAGTTGCTCGATAACTCTGAAATTGTACACAATAGATGTAAGCTTCTGAGTATAATGACGCCTTAAGATGAATTGGGGCTCAAACTCATCGCAATTGCATATAAGATAATAAAGGTCTCCTACTCCAGCCATCTGTACCTACGATCCAGTCTACTGAAAAAAAAAAACTTTTATAATCGGTCATGAAATATAGGTTAGGCGTGATTATATAAAAACTTTTTACAAAAAAATACAACCGACTTCCAAATAAAAAAAAACACTATAAATTATAAAATAACTTTAATTTCGGAAGTCGGCGTTTTTGTTAGTTTCTTCGTATTTTGCCACCGACTTCCAAAATTAAAGTTATTTTTTACTTTGTAGTGTTTTTTTTTTATATTTGGAAGTCGGTTGAATTTTTTCTAAAACGTTTTTTATTTTTCAGTCTTTAGTGGTACCCCACACCTAACAACACCACTGCAAAATCGCAGAAAAGCAAAATACGCAATTTCGATTACTTGGATAACATAAAACCATCATCCAAGTAAACGAATTCCAGCTATTTCTTAATTATTATAAGTATACATATATCCTTTCAGATAGAATTTTTGAAATCGGTTCATAATTGACGACGTTATGAGGCAACAAACATAAAAAAACATACTACCGAATTGAGAACCTCCTCCTTTTTGGGAAGTCGGTTAAAAAACATCACATAGATAATATCTGCCTCTTACAAATTTAGTCAATTTATTATTTTATAAATTTTACATAACAAAGTCCCATTACTGAGCGAAGTCCGACCCCATGTCTTTCCAAAGACACTTATGGCGCAACCTAGAATCGTACACGCCTTGATAATGTGCGATCAGAGGGCCAATTCTAATAATTTTTATACAACTGGCACATTCGCACGTCAATCGCAAAACTGTCAAAAAAAGCTTTAATTTTCATACATTTTTGACAGTTTGCGATTGTTGCGAATGTGAAAATTATTAGAATTGACACTCTGATGGCCAGTTTTACAAATTAAGCATCTCAAGTCTAAATCTGTCAAAACAGCCTCAATTTTCATATATTTTTGACAGATCGCGACTGACGTGCGAATTCGAACGTTGCTTCAAAATAATAGAATTGGCATTCTAGCCATCTCTTCTCTTACGTCCAAGTAACTTTAAATTAATAAAAAATATTTTAAAAGTCTGTTTTGCGTATGTATGTATACTTATGTATCACCAATCTTTGTTCCAGATTCCTCGCAAATCGCAAAAAAGGCCGATCTCTCTCAGCCAACGCGGTGGCGAACGAGCAGAAAGCGACCAAGGTCCTTGGACTAGTCTTCTTCACATTCGTGCTCTGCTGGGCACCATTCTTTCTACTCAATATACTTTTCGCCGCGTGCCCAGCTTGTATAGTACCAGGTATGTTAAGCTGCAAATACACAAGAGGCTCTAGGCATTGTCAATATGCCACAGTAGAAAGTATTGATCACGTGTCGTTTCGACAACAATAAATGAATCATAATCTTTTATTTCAAATAGACCATTTGCACAGACACTTTTGAATTGCCAAATGTGCCTGTAAATGGTCTATATGAAAAGATTTTCAATAGGGAATATGCATGATTTTTTTTTATTTGCAAAATGAAATACTTTTTAGCTCTAACAAACAATCCTAAAATTGTTTTTTAAATATCTTCATCACTGATGAAGTTATAAAGCTTCAAAGATTAGAAAGAGAAGTCTGATATGAAATTTGCCGTCAGATTCCATGACGCCTATACAGATGCCATACATTACAGCGTTTTCGCGAGAGGGACAGATATATTTGTGTAAAATAATGATAACTCGTTTGTTTTCCGAGTGATTTTGATTCTATTTTGACTGTTAGTATCACAATTTTTTTTATATTTTTAGATAAACTGTGTAGATAATAAATATTTTTTTCATGCATATTCCCTATTGTTTGCACTCGAAATAAGTTTTGGAGTGGCGACCACGTACTACCAGAAGACGCAACGTTGGAAACACTGCTGACCCCGATGGATCGGATACGAGACGCACAGGACCGGTCGTTGAGGCAACGCTTCGGGGCCTATATCGAGCAGTGGAGGTCTTTGAGGCAACGCTTGGGGGCCTATATCCAGCTGTGGAGGTCTTTAGGCTGATATGATGATGATGACTCGAAATCAGCTTTTGTCAATACATTATGTTTTTTTTTTCTTTTTTTTTTGACAATCGCTCTCACCACGTTACCGCTGACAGATTTTCATTTGTCTAGAGCCTTAGGAATGTAATTTACTTCAAATTATGTAAGTAATTGACTAGAAATGCCGAAACAAGTCCTAACCGATGAATGTTATAATCTTGACGTCTTCACTTTTTCGAATTTCAAGTCGCAATTAATTGCGTTGCTATATAAAGCAAGAATTTAATTTAAACGTGAAAGAAAAGTAATCCACATTTAATTGTTCTAATTCGATTATTTTGAAAAATTTCATCCTGCACCAATAATTTTCTGCCAAAAGATACTTATTGCAATGTTTGGCAAAATGTCATTGGGTTCGTTGCCCTGGTTTCTCATCTATCCATAGTATTTTGACATAAATGTCCAAATGAACATATGATTATTGATTTTCACCGGAAAGTGGCAAACGTCGTTAGATTATAAAATAACTTGAGAAAATGTAAATTTTTGATAAATTGTCAACTGGACATTTGTAATGCTCTTTTACGCTTCAAATTTGATAGTTTATAACTTTTGTGAACTGAACTAAAATGAAGGTCAATGCGAGCACGAGTCTACAAGAAACAAGCTCTCGGTGGTTTGTTCATATGTGACAAAATCGTGGAATTATAAACTATCAAAAGATGCGTAAAAAAGTATTCTGAATGTTCAGTTAAAAATTTATCGAGAGTTTACAAACTCTCAAGTTATTTGGTGGCAAACTTCGTGAGATTGTTCTCACGAAGTCGCCACTTTCCGTTGACATATAGGTACATATTTGTATGCAATAAACAGTGCATTACCTGGCTTACCTTGCTTAAAATCCCGGTTAGATTTGATTTATAGTTGGCAGTCAACCGGATCTATGCGTGAACGCCGAGCGAAATCATGGCTGGTTTGAATTTACTTTTAGCTGAGATTGAAAAACAGGAGTTTATTCGGCATTTCACAACATTTGCACATTTATTTTTTCATTCATTTTATTTCAGATCTATACCAAAGTGCACAAAAACAAGGATTTAAACAGAAGAATTTTAATTACGAGTTTTGTAATAGAGGTAGAAGCAGGCCAAGCTCAAAATTAAATACGACATAATTCGAAAATGCACTTCTGCAAAGTTTACCATTCGGCGAATGCATGAGAATCTTGTGTATTACGGACAGCATTGAGTCTTGTGCCAAGAGAAATGGCAACATGAAACGGTTTGCGTTTCATAATGCTTCCGTGCGCCACATGATAGGTGCATTATTGCAAATCTGCAGCGAAAATACTTCGGTTGACAGGGTCCATGATTATTTCTGCTCATTAATATTAACCACAACATACATTATTGATTGCAAAAACATTTGAAATTACATCAGATTGACCTGTCGCTTCATCACCTCCTTCTTTTTTTGAGAGAGAGAGAGAGAGGAGGGACGACGAGAGGTGGTTCTACTCCTCAGCAATACTTGTTCATCATCATCTGCCTAGCCTTTTTCGGGTCGGCTTCCAGTCAAACTGAAATCAGCTGCGCGGCTGCCTACCAGGCTTCCACAATCCATTAACTGGGTAACACGGTATTTCTTGGCAAGACTGGAGTCAGATTTACTAGCTTCTGACAATCCATAACGACTGCCAAAGACCTACAAATGACAGCCGGGGCCAACGGCTTAACGTGTTTTCCGAGATACAGAGGGAACTCGATATGTTAAGATGATCACCCATCCACATACCAACCTTGGCAAGCGTTGCTTAACCTTGAAGATCGACCCGTGCGGCTGTTGCATTTAGCCACGAGGTCCTATACACAATACTCGTTCAAGGTACTAAAACATACTATTGTTCACAGAGCACGTGGTGGACATCTGCCTGTGGCTAGGCTACGTGTCATCCACCATCAACCCCATCATCTACACGGTGTTCAACAGAACCTTCAGGGCTGCTTTTCTCAGGCTGCTGAGGTGTCATTGTACAAGGTAATGAAGATTTCTCATTGTGTTACTGCTTTATTGGTTTTTAGGGTTCCGAACATCCGCAAAAAATGGAACCCTTATAGGATCACTCGGGTGTCTGTCTGTCCGTCTGTCACAGCCAGTTTTCTCCGGATGTACTCAACCGATTCTGTTGAAATTTGGTACACATTACTATTCTGACCCAAACACGAAAGCGTGAAGTAAATAATAAATTTTGAGTACGTGGGGATCAATTTTGGAGGACAAACCAGAATAAAAACAGTTTCTCAAACTATATTGTGTGATTTATATCAAATTGAAGGGTTCACTGTCACGGTTTTAATTATATTTCATAATTTTAAAATAAACATTTATGAAGTAATAAACACAAATAACACAAACACAAATATAATGCCAATAAACACAATTTTCTTTCTTTTCTTTCTTTCTTCTTTCTAAGTAATTCAAGAAATTAGACCAAAAAGACCATTCCCCTCCCTTATCTGCAAAACTATTGAGCCAAGAATTATGAAAAAAAATATATAATTGTTCTATATCTAAAATTACAGGAAAACCTATAAAAAGTCTGTGATGTTAAAATAACACGTTAAAAAGTGAAATTGGTTCGGAACCTTTTTCACTAAGAAAAACTGCCCAAGTGCGAGTTGGACTCAAATAAAATATTTATGATTATGATTATGATTATGATTATGATTATGATTATGATTATGACTCTTGACAGTTTCAACACGCACTTGGCAGTTTTTCTAATTTAAATGGCTCAAAAAAGCAGAATCGAAATTACGGTTTGAAAGCTTTTGAAATTAAATATGTGAAAAAAATAAACAGATTTATTCTTCATTTCAAAATGTTCCTGACTGTTGAAAAATCAACCCTAAGTTTGAAAACCTGTGAAAATGTCAAACCAGCTAGATTGTTGACGCTATTCCTCAAATAAAAAAAAAACTATGATGGTACGAAACCCTTTATGCGCGAGTCCGACTCGCACTTGGCCGGTTTTATGTAGCACAGCTTTGTATCATTGATTTTGATAGTCCACTCAAAAGAAAACGTTATTTCGCAACCATCAATTTGTTTAAAACACGAATGCGCTATTATAATTTAATAAAACAAAAATATCTAACAAATTATTTTAACGGCTCAAACCTTTTAGGATTTAATAGACAGTAATAGGCTCAAGTGGTTTTATGATTGAAGGAAAAGTCTAGAATCATCATCATAAGTTGTGATTTCATTATCGTTATCGATAGAACAGAAGGCTCATAATTTGATAATTTACTGATCGATAAATCTACACTAATATAATAAAGTCAAAATCAGTGTGGTCGCGACCGTGAACTTGAGCGCACGCAAGGTTGTTGACCTCTGCTGCGACGATGGATAACGTATCGAAAAGATTAAAATGTTCTAATTGCAATATTGTAATTTCTGAAGTGTTAGCTTTTGTTCAAAACAAAATAGATGTTATGACGGAAGTAAGCCTCGTACAAATATGTGAAAGTGCTTTTAGTTCGGAGGACATTGAAATAGCGAAATCGTTACTATTTGAATCAGTGAGCAAGCGATTAAAAACGAGAAAACGTCAAGGGAAGACAGCGCGGAATATTGAAGACATTATCTGCCTGTTTAAAGAAACGGACCCCGAGCAGGTACCTATATTTGTGGCTAGAAATCTAGAAAAACTTCCACCCGTCACATTTGATCATGTCGATGTGACGCCCTTACTTAAAAGAATAGTCCTTTTAGAGAAATCCGTGCAAGACTTTCCGCTAAACTATGTGTCTAAAAGCGAATTAAACGATCATACTAATATGACAGGCCATTCTAAAGAGAATTCTTTCTTATTTCAAGAGCAAAATGTTAATAATAGAAAAAGGGGAGGTGGATTAAATAATACGATTGACAGTGGGCCGATGGCACTATCAACGTTATGTAATAATGGATCTTTCACTGATGAGGTCAACGAGCCCAGTGAATGCTTATCAGTTTCACATGATAAATCATTGCACAATTCTATGCGTTCATGTCATTCATCGCCCATAACTGAGATAGGAGTGAATAAAAAAGTGCAGCTGCCGCCGAAATGCGTCAGCGCCGAGAGCGAGAGCGGGACGGCAGGTGAGTGCGTATTGCGTTGTCACACTACAACTGATACTGATGACAGCGCGGCGCGCGCGCGACCGGTTCTAGCTACAATGAATGGAACAGCTGTTGAGCGCGCTCGCTCAAGCAGGTTGGTAAATACTGTTGTTGATGGCGATAAGGAGACTAACAATTTAATTAATAATAGTAGAATGTCTCCGCTGAAACATGTCTCTTTTGCCGAGGTAACTCAGAGAAAAGGTGAATGGAAGATGACAGAGAAGGGTGAGGCTTGGCAGGTGGTACAGAGACAGAGATTTAGAAATCGTTTGATTAGTCAGAAAGGTAGTGCGGTTACGGATTCTGGTGAGAATAGCGCCAGGTTCAAGGCAGCAGACACGAAAGTGCCACTATTTATATCAAACGTGCATAAGGATGTTGCTGAACAGGATATAATTAATTACATACACGAGAAAACGCGGGAAACAGTTTCTTTAGTAAAAATCAAAATGAAAAAAGAAAGGAACTACAATGCTTACAAACTTTATGTTACAAAGCATAAAATCGGAACGTTCCTGGATGACAAGTTGTGGCCGGCAGGCATATCGTTCAGGCGTTTTGTTAACCTTTATGATAGCACAGAAAAAAGGCCAAGGCCCTTGCTTGAAAGTAGTGTTTAGTACGGAAAGACTTAATAATAACAGTTGATGGATAAATACAGCAAAATAATAAGTTTTAATTGTAAGTCTATGAAGAGATCTTTGGAAGGAATCAGAAAGTTATGTCAAACAGCCGATGTGGTAGCCCTCCAAGAGACCTGGCTGCTGCCGCATGACCTGCCGCTGCTCAATACGATCGATGACAATTTCGGTTGCACCGGCACGTCTGCGGTCGACACTACGGCGGGTTTACTCGGCGGGCGGCCATATGGTGGTGTGGCGCTGTTGTGGCGTGAGAGTGCGTTTGAGTCTGTGTCCGTGATAGATTGTAGTAATGTGCGGGTCTGTGCGATAAAGGTAAATGTGCGTGGGACGTCAGCAGTGCTCTTTAGTGTATATATGCCTACAAACTCTTACGACAACTTACCTGAGTTTACCTCGTGTTTGGGTGTGATTCGTTCGGTAATTGAAGTGGAGGAAAACAATGGGGTTGAGGCCTTTTATATACTGGGCGACTTTAATGCCCACCCGAATGAGTTGTTTTATAATGAAATGTTGGACTTTTGTATGGATCTTGATTGGCTTTGTATAGATGTAAAAATGTGTCCTGAAACTACCTATACATTTTATAGTGAAGCTCATGGCTGTACCAGATGGTTGGACCACTGCATTGTCACAGAGTCAGCACGGGATTCAGTTGTTAGTGTGTCTGTGCGATACGACGTGTATTGGTCGGACCATTATCCACTGGTGGTTGAATGCAATTTAAATAAGCTTAAGCCTAAAGTAAATAATTTGGTGGCGGAAAAACCTATGAACCGTGTCGTGTGGGGTGACAGAAAGGAACAACAAATTGATCAATACCACGATATTTGTCATTCTAAGCTACGGTTGATAGATTTTCCGCAGAAATTGAGTGAATGTTGTGATGGTTTTTGTAACAACGGGGAACATCACTCAGTAATTGATGATTTATATTTGCAAATTACTGATACATTATCTCGAGCAGCTATTCAAACATATAGAAAAAAATGTCACAGGAAGGGAGGTTATGTCATTGGGTGGAATAAGCACGTAGCGGGCGCTCACCGGGAGGCTAGGCTTAGGTTTCAATTGTGGAATCAAGCTGGGCGACCAATTAATGGTCGAATCTTTAATGAGATGTCGGAGGCGAGGAAACATTTTAAGGCTAGATTGAAATGGTGTCAGGATCGTCAAGAACAATTTAAAATGGACATCCTTGCGTCCGACCATTCCTCTAAAGATTTTAAAAGCTTTTGGAAGCAAACAAACAAAATGAACGTTAGGCCTAGTTTCCCCTTGAGTATCAGCGGCTTGGCTGGCCATAATGACATTGCCGAGGCATTTAGAGAGCATTTTACTGTGCGGTCACCCTTAGGTCCCTCGTCCAGAACCGTGAGCGGTGTTGAGCCTGTCGTGACGGGGCAGAATTTAAAGATACCTGCGAAGACTGTGGCGAACGTTATTAAAAAAATGCAGCGTGGAAAATCGCCTGGTCACGATGGGCTCAGTATCGAGCATTATAAATTTGCGGGAGATCACTTGCCACGAGTACTGTCAATGTTTTTCAGTCTGTGCATAGGTCACTCGTATTTGCCGGAACCGCTAATGCGGACCATTGTCGTTCCTATAGTTAAAAATAAGACGGGTGATACGTCCGACATCAGTAATTACCGACCCATCTCACTCGCTACCACAGCAGCCAAGATTCTTGACAGTCTGCTGAATAGTCGCCTTACAGCACAGGTTGACTTGCACGATGCCCAGTTTGGGTTCAAAGCAGGAGTCTCAACTGAGAGCGCTATTTTGAGTCTGAAGCGGACTGTCATGTACTACACAGCGAGGAGGACCCCGGTACTTGCGTGTTTCCTCGACTTGTCAAAAGCATTCGATCTTGTCGCATATGACATACTGTGGGACAAGTTGGGGGACGCGGGTGTGTCGGGGGAGTACACCTCCCTTCTCAAATATTGGTACTCCAACCAAAAGAACCGGGTGAGGTGGATGGGCACTATGTCGGACGAGTACAGGCTGGAATGCGGTGTCAGACAAGGGGGGTTGAGCTCCCCTCTACTATTTAACCTCTATATCGATCGGCTCATCGAGCGACTGAGCGGAACACATGTCGGATGCCACATTGACGGAACGAGTGTCAACAATATCAGTTATGCAGATGATATGGTGCTTCTCAGTCCCTCGATGAGCGGATTGAAGAGGTTGCTGTCGACCTGCGAGGCCTATGCGGTGGAGCATGGCTTATTATACAACTCGAAAAAGAGTGAAATTCTAGTATTTAAGGCACCTAAGCAGCAGCCGCGCAGTGTTCCTCCCATAAGTCTCAACGGCGTAGCACTGAAAGTTGTGAATAGTTTTAGGTACCTAGGCCATATTGTCACGAGCGACCTAAGGGATGACTTAGATATAGAGAGGGAGCGCAGGGCGTTGTCGGTGAGGAGCAATATGCTTGCCCGCAGGTTCGCTCGTTGTACTACAGACGTCAAAGTTACCCTTTTTAAGGCGTTCTGTCAATCCTTTTACACGAGTGGCCTGTGGGTATCATACACGCGCCGAGCCTACAACGTGCTGCGTGTCCAATTTAATAATGCTTTTAGGATGCTGTTGGGACTACCATGGCGTTGTAGTGCTTCAGGAATGTTCGCGGAGGCTCGCACAGATGGTTTTCATGCCATCATGCGAAAGAAAGCGGCCTCCTTACTACAGCGCTTGCACGGTAGTGACAACAGCATCCTGAAAATGATAGCTGCCAGACCGGACTGTCCCTTCCAGGGACACTGGGTGGGGACAGTCTTAGGTATAAATAAATAAATATTTTATATAAACTAACAATACTAACCTACTTCGTAAGCGCCATTGTTACTAACACCAAAATACTAACTTAATTATGGACTAATAGTCTGAAATAAAGATTTATTTAATTTAATTTAATTTATTTTATAAAGAGGAAAGATTTGTTTGTTTGAATTAAATAGGCTCTGAAACTACTGGACTGATTTGAAAAATTCTTTCAGTGTTAGATATAATATCCTTGGACATTTCACACAACGCCATATAGTCCCAAGCTAAGCAACCTAATGCTCGTGTTATGGTAACGAGATGGCCCATTTATCGAGGAAGGTTATAGGCTATATTATATCATCACGCTAAGACAAATAGGAGCGGAGCAATAATGGAAAATGTGACGCAGACGAAGTTGCGCGGGTCAGCTAGTGTTGAAATAAAGACTATAAATACATCATGACTTTTCGATGAAGAGCGGATTTCAACAATGAAATTGATCGCGATCAACTGCGTTCAAGAGCTGTCAGTGTCAATATTCTATAGAAAATAATTAAACTGACAAATTGTAAACGTAGTTCATTATGTTTATTGCGTTCAGTTTCATTAATGGAATCCGCCCTATGAACTAGAAAGCACCAGACATATACCGTATGTCTACGACATATATGCAATCCTTGAAACCACATACTAGTTATGGTATTTGATAACGCTATACAAAAAAGTAACGAAATCGGTCCAGTAGTTTTGTCAAAAAGTCGAGTGTTAATTTAAAGCAAATTTGAGCACTCTGTAGAATTGCAACAGTAGGTTAATAGTACAATGAACTTGAATCCTTGAACATTGAAAAGCAACGTTGCCACGCTGGCGCGGTGCGGTTCGTTTGTCGGCTTAGTACAGAAGGACGCGGCACGCGTGTGTCGGCTTTTTCAAAGGCCTTCGGCTTTTGGCGAGGAGGGGCGCGGGGAGCGGGTTGCGCGCGCGCTCGACGCGTAGGGTTGGACACAGTTATCGACAATATTATCAGCTTTCTCTCATTGTCTTTTGAAGAGAATAATGATCGGTTAGCAAAAAAGATGTTATAATTTTAAAGGACACGGTTAGTTTAGAATTATTATAGCACCACTATGTACCTACCTACCTATTCTGATTAAAAATTATAATTGAGAGGATTTAGAGATAAAAAATAATGTATTAATGTTTACATTTTAGGAAGAAACATCCTATTAAAAAAACGTACTCACCCGTTTTCTACATTACTCACTATCTAGGTAGTACCTACGGTAGTTTCGTAAGTCGAAACGTACAAAAATTAAAATTTATTTTAAAAGTCCAATAAATTTAACTATCACTTCACTGTTAAATACGGTTATTAAAAATAGTACTAGTATTGTAATGCCTTGATTGCGTATTAAGTCTTTATTAGATAAGTAATTGTAGAAAAGTATCGATAAAAGATAATTATTACATTGTTTACCCTATTTACCTATGACTTTTATTTTTTGCCAGTACGGATGTAAGTTTTGTCAGTTCACCGCGAGTCTTCCGGGATAGCGTGTGTGCATTTCGCAAAGATTTGATAGGTACTTAAGTACACGCATTGTTTTACGTGATTTTTGTTATTTACTTGTATGTATTAGTTTAATTATTTTCTTACAGTGAAATAGACACTGAGTAGGTACTTGACCTTAGTGTGTGTAAATTGTGTTTTTAATTTTATTTGTACATACCTACGTACTTGTTTTTTACGGTGAAATAAACACTCGGATCCTGGTCGAAATTTGTTGGGCAAGGTTCGGGACAACATTGTTCGGCGATGTCACTTGTGCATTCAAAAACATTTTGAACATGAGAAAATTTAAGTTTTAATCCATCTTGTGCTATGACAGAATTTATTTAGATTAGTTCAGTAATCAACTTATCACGAAGTAAAAAAGAACGGGTGAAAAATAACCATAGTGAATTTCATCGCAATTGGCAAAGATATTAGATAAATCAAAACGCCGCCGCGTGAGCATTGTTGCCGCACTTCTCGAGGTCAGTCGAGGTCAAGGTACGTTTTCTAAATAGGGTGATTTACTTTTACTAAATTTATTTTCATATTTATTTTGTTTGAAAACTTATTTTTTTTCATTTACGTTTTTTTAAATTTATAACAATTTATTTATACTTCTGTGGACAAGTGTTACTTGTGGTTTCAATTATTGCATATATGTCGTAGACATACTGTAGATATTCGAAAAAAGGCCCTTCTATCAGCGATAAAAAAAATCACAACAGTTACAATAGGCTAGATACCATCATCCACAAATTGCAAAACTATTTAGTCCGTCAGTTAAAATATTGAAAAATAATGGACACGTATTTTTTTGTTTTTGTATTTCAATGATTATTTACAAAAGATAAAACGCATCAAAACTCGGGAGTCGGGGCTCGTGACGTCACGACTCACTAAAAATTATACGAAGGTATTGAGAATTTTAAAAGCGTCGTAACTTCGTCAATTTTGGTTTCCGTAACAAAAGAAAAAACACGGGTCAAATATTTTTTGATAATCTAACTGACGGACTAATTAAGTAGATTTTTTCAGGACACAAGCCTATTGAACAATTGTCCAAAACAAATGTCTATGTTTTCTTTTTTTTTGTTTTGATCATTATTTCAGCTAATGGTAAACAATGATGCGGACTAAAATGGAGCACGCTTGCCTAAAAGTATTAATTCTTGACTTAAAGACTCCGAGGTTGTAGCTGTTAGGACTCAGGCAGGGAATTGTACTCCCCTCAGAGTCTTTGTATTAAACCTTAAACTATCATCACTAGGTCAAACTTATATTTTCGCTGATAAAATGACACTTTTTGCCCAAGAGCTTGCGTTTATGAAAATGATTTGTCCTCACTTGCCCACAGTCGGGAAGAATGGAAAACAAAAATTGAAGCCTGCATTATGTGACAGAACAGTCTGAAAATAATGTAAAATACATAACATTTTTATTTATTTAAACTTTACATACCAACATTAGCGGTACAGAGCAGACTTATTGTGACAAGGGATACCTATTAAAATTTTATAAATACCATTCCATCCAGAAATGTGTTCGCTGAAATCACTACACATTATAAAACAAAGTCCTCCACCGCGACTATCTGTTCGCGATAAACTCAAAATTTACTGCTATTTTATTACTGTTTTCACCAATGGACAGAGAGGTTCTTGAGTAAGGTTTTAGCATATAATTTGTCAAGCGGGAAAAGTCGCGGACATCAGCCAGTCAGATATAAAATTCAGATCAAACTGATAAATGTTACCAAAACTGATACCAAGGTATACCAAAAAACAGAGCTAGTAAAAACCACTAGCAAAGCAAGTTATTTCACATCGATTTCTCAAATTGTTTTCGCTGGCGTGTATCCAAAACAGTTTGTGATCCAACGACGTAACTTTGATCTGCGGTTTCCTCAGACTTATAGCTGTTGACACTGGTCTTGCAAGTTCAAGTTTGGCTTTATTTTACAAAATTGGGCATAACAAATAATACTGCTTGAATTGAAACGATGTG
Source organism: Ceramica pisi (assembly GCA_963859965.1). Taxonomy (NCBI): domain Eukaryota; kingdom Metazoa; phylum Arthropoda; class Insecta; order Lepidoptera; family Noctuidae; genus Ceramica; species Ceramica pisi. The sequence goes on from OY982530.1 coordinate 7,899,180, forward strand.
CTGATCTGCCTAGCCTTTTTTCCAACTAAGTATATTGGGGTCGGCTTCCAGTCAAACTGGATTCAGCTGAATACTATTTGTTTACTTGGAGCGGCTGCCTACCAGACCTCCACAACCCATTAACTGGGTAACACGGTACTCCTTGGCAAGACTGGTGTCAGATTTTCTGGCTTCTGACTATCCGTAACGACTGCCAAAGATCTCCAAATGACAGCCGTGACCAACAGCTTAACGTGCTTTCCGAGGCACGGAGGAAACTCGGTATGTTAAGATGGTCACCCATCCACAGACCAACCTCGGCAAGCGTTGCTTAACCTTGAAGGTCGACCTGTGCGGCTATTATACTTTAGCCACGAGCTCCTCTCTTTAGCCACGAGCTCCTCTAAACGATGTGCTGATGCATTCTAATAAAAAAAATACACGTTTATCCAAAATAATAATCCTATTAATATTATAAATGCGAAAGTTTATAATTATGAGGATGGATAGATGGAGGTAGATTTTCAAAATTTAAGATTATAGTCTGAAATAACACAGGTTATTATATATCCCGAGAGTATGTTCCCTAGGGATCACGCAGGTGAAGCCGTTGGCAGAAACTAGTTATGAATAAATATAACAATCGCATAAACATCAAAAGCCAAAAACAATTTCAAACCAAGTGGTTTTAAAGAATCACGAGATCATTTGGTTCGTATAAATTCTAATGAAAGGCTCATCAGAAAAATAAACGAACAAAAGTACTTTGAATACAGCTCACGTTAGGCCAACAAGAGACAATAATTCTTGCGTGAACCCGCTTGGATTTTAATTAAGAAAACAATATCTTCTCTGTGCATGATTAAAACCACTCACAATATGAATGCAAAGATACTTTAGGCTTAATTAATGTTTGTATGAAAATAGCACTCGAAATACCAGCTTGTTAGTTCTGATTTACAAAACTAACTTTAGTTTTGTAAATCAGAACTAACAAGCTGGTTTGAAAAGTTTTGAAAAGCGTAGTGGTATGAATGTCTGACGAATACACACTAGAGACTTTTTAATATATTTATTTTTAATAAAAAGTCAGTAACTAAGGCCCCGTCCGCACTACGATTTTACACCGCGTGGTTTTTTTTGCAATTACAGAATTGCAAAAAAAAACCACGCGGTGTACACATTGAATCCTATACGAGAGTAAAATCAAGCGGAAAAATACTGTGATTTGATCTAATGTACGCGATGCGTTGCGGATTTATTTCCACGTGAATAAAAATCGCAGTACGGACAGGGCCTAACTAGAAACTGCAACGTGACTGCAACTCTCACATTCTAGACTAGTATTTTACCGCGACTTTGCTCCACCTGTCCACAGTCCTGTGACACAGTTAACGAGTGTTTTTTTCAATTTAGAAGTAACGTATGGCAATCAGCAACGATATTTTCTATTAGTGAAACAAAATATCGTATCAGTACCTACGTAATCTTTTTGAAAAAACAAACAAGCTTTATACGTTTTAAAAAATATTTCATTACATGAAAATGTGGACCTTCCTCCTGAAATCTATATCTATACTTAATATTATAAAGCTGAAGAGTTTGTTTCTTTGTTTGCTTGCTTGAACGCGCTTATCTCAGGAAATACTAGTCCGATTTGAAAAATTATTTCAGTGTCAGATAGCCCATTTATCGAGCAAGGCTGTAGGCTAGGTATATATCATCACGCTAAGACCAATAAGTTCGGAGCACTAATGAAAAATGTGACGCAGACGACATTGCCCCGTGCAATTATCATTATCAATGTCGTCTGCGTCACATTTTTCATCAACAACCTGCAACCAGTTCTAAAAGATATTGAATATTGTGTTAATCTTTTCGTGAAAATTAAAGAGACCAAACAGAATATTTTCTTTCTAACATCGACCACCGTCTTTCTTGAAATCCACTCCTTTATCCTTTGTTATATTAAAAATGCAATCTCTTTTGTCCCTAGACGCGGTCGCTGCACCCGCTACCGCTCAACAGGATCAACGCGAGGAGCGTCCCAGCTCTGTGCCAGATCAGCTTTACCTCTAGCCATATCATTACGACCCTCCGCTTTAGCCTCCTCCTCACCAGCAGCGCCAGACACGACCGAAACAGTATTAATAGAACAACCTATAGGAGATTTTAATATAAGATACTAAGCTAAGCTATAGTCGATGCATTTCACAAACGCACGTGTGACAGACGCCACATGCCCCCTCCCGATTTGCAGCGACTATAGTTTACGCCAGTTAAACGTGGAATAAAGTACATTGACCCACATACATTTATTGACTTTCTTAAGATCAAAATCAGAAATAATGACATAAAGGTGTCCTAAATTGACTTCTCTAGTGATCCTTTACGTTCTATAGTAATGAAAAATGGTTCAAAATTTATTGTTCTAGTATCTACGAAGAGATATCAGGGAAAGGTCAATGTACTTTATGCCACGTTTATCTGGCGTAAACTAAATAAGATATTTTTTAAGATAGATTTTGAACCAATGTTTTAACGTTTTGTTTTGTAATTGGAAATCTACTGCCAAAGTAAGGAATGTATTAGATCTGAAGTCTGATATAATTGTGTTTTATATCTAGATTGTAATTGACTATCTGATTAGTGCCAAAGAAGAGTTTTCAATATGGTTAAGTTATTAAATTGTATTCTTCCATTCTTGTGTGGATAAATGTACCTGTTTTATTTAAAAAGACAAATATCTGCCTGTATAATTTCAGACAGCAATAAAAATATCAATTTTCTTTTTAATAAACATTTTAAGTCGTATACTTTGCTACTGTAAGAAATATAATTTATTTTAGGATTCTCGGTATTACATTTCCTTTTTAATTTATACAATTTATTTGATAACGATATTGTGAAATTCTTTCAATGATTGACGGACAAGAGAGTATAAATTATCGAATAAAATGAAAGAAAAATATTCAGTTTCATAAGAGAAGCAGAGATATCTTTGTACTTTTCAGTATTAAAACAACATTTCAAATATCGTTGCCAATACTTCATTGTAAAGTCGATTGAAGCGATACACGATACTATTATGAAATTATGGGCTTCTAAATCAGCGACTAGAGCAGAGAAGAGAGGAATCTCTTCTCTGCTCTAGTTTTCAATGTAGCATAAAATTAAGACACATAAATAAATATTATCTTCCCGGTTAGACATTATACATACCATCTTTCCATTTCATATTTATTTTCATATTTTTCATTGACAAACGCGGAGTTGCTAAAAGAGTTAGATGCTAAATATAGTTTTGTGTCAATTTCGAAGCACAATATTATGTCGAAAAACGATTTACATATTTTGCAAAAATATTTTTAAAAACACAATCTCAGGTCCAATTTAAAACAAAGAAGTCAATTGCTTAACATTTTGTGACGTCACATCATCCAGTATTACTTATAATTAATTGATCAATTTTAATTTGCCGTAAAAGCGTACTTTTATGTATTTTTCTTCATATTGCAATTATTTTGATTTTGAGTCATTCATGAGTGACCATCACTGTTCTTTTTTTTTTCTTTTTAAAATAAATGTTGCCCCACACTAGGAATTTCTCCTGTATTGTGGGTGCGTTTACATACAAAGTCTATGTGACACAAACAGACTGACCCGCAACAACTATCTATACTACTAATATTTGCTCCGTGCGGAAATCGAACCCACGACACGCGGCGCAGCAGCCGATCGCTCAACCATTGCGCCAATCGTGCCGTCAGTGTTGCTAGTGAACTTCGTATCGTAGTATCCACTGAGTGATATTTAATTCATGGTAGTATCTGTCATTTTCAAACCCAACCTTACGACCCGCGGTTTTAGGGGGCACACACGCTGGCGCATGCTGCATCACTCCCACTAATGACCAGATAAAGCCTTGCCAAATATGCCAATATGTTTTACGTAATTTTTGTCGAAATATTAATATTTATGTCTTTTGTGTGATAGTTCGACGTGACATAAGATGTCTACATAATCTGAGATACAATTTCCGTTTTTTCACTCTGGGTATAAGGTTCAGTTTCTAGAATGAATATTATTATAAAATTTTTGATACAAATTGTCTAGATATTTTTTTTTTAAATGTATTTTCAACATTCAATCGCATTTTTTAACTCGCTTATAATATTATGGGTTAGTACTTTTTTCTTCCGTAAACTGAAGTTAATCAGTCAAAACAGGTTTTTCTTACGAAAAAAGCACATTAACATTATTACGATTTCTGAACAATCAGAAAACTTTAATTAGTCAAGGTTGCTATAAAAAATCGAAAAAAAATTGTTTCTTGAAGATGTCACCGGAAACTTTTTTTCTAAATAAGACACGGATAGATTCGAAACTATTGAATTTGGATAGGATTTATTATAAACAAAACGATTTTTTCATAATATATCGTTAAATATAATCTTATCAAGATTTACTACAATCTTACGGAGTCTTCCATTTTCCGGTGACAAAGACATCAAAACTAAAAAATTAACAAAATCATTATGTTACAAGCTAAATATTCAAATTAGTAGATCACTTTCCGTGACACAATTTTTGTGTTTATTTTAGTTTGTAGTAAGTTTTGAAAAAAATATTAAATGAACAACGTTTCCAACGTAAGATTTTTTTTTTAAATTCAGACGGAAAAAAATCACAAGTTGATTGCTTGACCAATAACTCATAAAACCCAGTTTCCCGTATAATTTGGTTATGTATTTTAAATTAAACTTTATAAGGTACGGCGAAATTATTTCACATCTCATTCGTCCGTCGTCGCCGGGAAATCCATCTGTTTGTACGGAAATTAATTTTGAATACAAATCTCATACAGGTCTAAAAATATTTCGCTTCGTGACATTTTTTTTTTTACGTGCTTAACTGAATTTCGGTGAAAATGATAATTACAATCAATGGTTCGACAGTAATTTTTGTTTAAGTTTAAAACAAACGTCCGTCTTTATAAACATTAACAAATTAAATGTAGCAATGGAACCTTACATAAACACGCCAAACACGCACGTGTCATTTGAGAAACTGTCATCTATAAATTGACATCTGTCAAATTCGTTTTAAAAACTGGCCAAGTGCGAGTCGGACTCGCACACAACGGGTTTCGTACCGAAAACCGAAATACACAGTCTGTGAAAATTTCAACTATCTACCTATAGCGGTTCTTGAGATACAGTCCGCTGACAGACGGACGAACGGACAGTGGAGGCTTAATGATAGGGTTCCGTAGGTTACTTTTTGGGTACCCTTAAAACTTAGTTTGCATCAGTAAAATTAGTTCTGAATTAATCTCTTCGTCCCAAACAGCGTGCCAATTCTACTAATTTTCACATTCGCATCGCATTCGCATCTCAATCGCGAACTGTCAAAAAATTTATAAAAATTAAGGCTTTTTGACAGTTTGCAATTGACATGCGAATGCGAAAGTTGTTTAAAAAATAGTAGAATAGGCTAGATTCCATCATCCACAAATTGCAAAACTATTTAGTCCGTCAGTTGGAGTATTGAAAAATAATGGACACGTATTTTTTGTTTTTGTAAATCAATGAATATTGACAAAGATAAAACGCATCAAAACTCGTGAGTGGGTGCTCGTGACGTCACGACTCACTAAAAATTATGCGAAGGTGTGACGTATTGAGAATTTTAAAAGCGTCGTAACTTCGTCAATTTTGGTTCCCGTAACAAAAGAAAAACACGGGTCAAATATTTTTTGATAATCTAACTGACGGACTAATTAGATTTTTTCAGGACACAAGCCTATTAGCCCTTTGATGCCTCAAGCATGACCATTGTTTTACAAACAACAACTACACCAATAGCTCACTCTAGCTACAGCTCATTAAAAGTCAGGACCGAACGAAGCAAATTGTTCTTCGTTAAATTCTTCCAGCAAGTCTGAAGTATCGTTAATCGCCTAATTGCTACAGTTTTTCTATTCACACTAGATTAATGGATGGTCACTACAAAACTTTCACTTCTTTGTTGTTTACCGGTGTAGTTTCACGCTGAAAGAATTCAAGAAGACTCTGAATTTTTTTTTCACTGTACGCAAATATAATTCTTCCTGAAGAAGTTAATTTGGTTGTAATTCCTGCCCAAGATGAGAAAGACAATGGAGTCCATTTTTAACTGAATAAAAAACGTGGTACAGTTTGAATGAAAAAATACTGCATCTGTTGATTTTCTTGTCTTAAACAGTAAGTCGGACTTCGAACAGTAAGTCGGACACTTCATGTACATGTGGTACATGAAGTGTTTTGAGCCATAAACCGAAAAAAACACGTTTCTTGTATGGGAGCTGCCTTCAATTTTATTTTTATTATTTGTTGTTTCAGCGGCAATAGAAAAACAGATTCAGTGAAAAACTAAACTGTATACCTATTATTGTTCTTGAGATACAGCTTGCTGACAGACAGATAGACGGCCGAACGGATAGCGGAGGTTCGATAATAGGGTTTCGTTGGTTACCCTAAAATTAAGTTTATTGTCGCTAAATTATTTACTTTATACTTCCACTACTACAAAGGTTTCCTTTTTACACGATATTGAAATTTCCTGTCATTTTATAAAAAACCCTATTCTTGTACATAAAAATACATCCTCGCTACGCATACTCGCCCATTTCTGGTCGCAACACCCCCTTGTACTTATGGCCTCTTCTAAATTCAAATGAGTGTTCAAATCCAGCCAGAACTATTTTCATACCAGCCTGCAAGCTATTAGGTCAGTGAACATTTACAATAGGTATTGTAAAGGACATACTGAAAGCCTACCAACCCAATACCAATACCTACGTAGGTACCTAAAATTCTAGCAGATGATTAGCTTTGTAACCGATAAAGCTTACTATATGCGTATAACTTTCTAAATTGGTTTGGTGTACCACAAACTCCAACTTAATGAAGATATAAATTCACAGCGAGAATTAATTAATTATGCGAATCGTTAGTACAGACTCGTGTTTAATTTACGAAAACCAAAAAAAACTTGGTTAATGGGTATTTTTTTTTCTTGTAAGATTTGAAAATTGCTTACTATAATTTTTATTTTGTGAATCTAAAACACTGTGTTTATGAAATATGTCATAATTTTCTTTTATTTATAGCTCTTTTAGTTTCAAAATATAAAATTGAAATGACTTCGCAAGTGATAAATTACAATTTCATAGTGTGTTTTATTACAATTTATATTATTTATTTGACAATAAAAATATGGGATTCCGAGCACACTTGGACCATAAATCTTGAGACATTCTTTTACCTCATGTATTCTGTTCGGAACGTAGGTCTTACATTTTATTTCCGATTGAAAACCGAAATTATATTCCATAAATTCCAAGCCGTGAGTCGAAATCGTAATTTTTCGATTCGAATCTAAATTACTTTTCCACAAATTCTAGTCCTTTCTGATTCACTTTCCTAAAGCGTTAATATAAACGCCATTTGAGGATTACTTAAGAAAATGTCTAGAATAAGAGTGTTTTTAAAACAAATTCTGTGAATTTATAAGTAATAGCAATGATTTTATTCTACTTAAGTACCTACTATAGAGTCTAGTTAAGTGTATAGAACTAATTTATTTCTCAAAAGATGTTCAATTACATATTTTTGTGGATGCATAAACTAAATGTTATGTAGAAATTAATAAACGTTATTTTCGAATTACAATGTGTTTCAATATTTTGGTTTATACGTAATGTTGGCAGCTCCAGCACAATTATATTTAAACAAATAGAATAGAACACATTTATTCGACACAGACAACACAACATCAAAAAACACATTATAAAAAAAATAGTACCTACCTAACAAAAACAAAAAAAAAAAAGATAGGTACAGTAAAATTGTGCTGTGCGCGCCCACGCCGAAAGAGTTACCATCTGAGCATAATATGCTGGGCGTCAGACACCCCCCAAGTAACATTTAAGCGGAAAAATATTATAGATGCCAGCGCATTACCAGCTATAAGCTTAATAAATGATGTAGAAGAGTGTAAAAATATGTTTAGGACTGTACTAAAGTATAACTGTACAACTGTATACAGTATAGCTGATTAACGGCTGTATTGAGCCTAAATTTTTACCTTAAGCTTTTAAATAGCATTGGAAAACGCTAAAATACAGACCGCGGCGTAAAAAACTGCGTTCAGCAACTTTATACGACAATAACTGTATATTGCTCTCAAATTATACTTTTGTATAACCTATTTCTGTACAAGAGCATTAAATATTGTTATAGCCCGAATATTGGTGTAAAATTACTCTATTGTTCAGCCTTTAAGTTAAGCTTGATAATAGCTGTACATCGGAAATCTAGGATACTCTTAGCAAGCAATTCCCTTTATAATAGTGTAATACAATTCTATCTCATGTAGAAGAGTTTAGATTTACTCCTTTTTAAAGCCTTATGCGATTGGCGTACATTTTTCCCTTTATACAGTTTTTCGTGTTTTAGAAGATTAAAGTTATTACTATAGTGTTGGCATACACAATTATCCAGCTTATCGATTATTTTGAAACTAATATAGCTTAAAATCTGTCTATTTATTGGATACAAATAATAACAAAACGGAGTTATAATTTAAATCTTTTGCCAATTTGTTAAGTGAACAAGAATTAAGATGGATATAAAACCATGGAAAAAACAAAAAAGAACCGGCGGAATAAAAATAAAATTAAAAAAGCTTATTCCCAACCCCCACGGACAGCCAAATTCCAAGTTAGTATCACCACCATGCAATGAGTGTTCCGTAGAATCAAAATTGTTGGATCATGATGAAATTGCAAATATCTGTGCTGAAGATATGTATGTTGGGTTAGTAACATGCGGTGAGGGTTCTGTACAGGCAGAATTGGGTATAATGGAGCAAAGTATGGACAATTATAGCGAAATTGTTGAGTCTGAAAGTTCATTAGATGAAGACGAAGCAAATCTTGGCCAAAAATTGGCCATTGACAAGAATATTTTTCAAAGTGCATTCAAAAAATAATAAACGGAAGATTTCCAGAATAGAATAGAATAGAATACTCTTTATTATGTACACCATTTAAGTACAAGAACCAACCAGAATCCAAGACAATACTCCGTACAACGACTGAGGTAAACATAAAATCAATTGAAATAGACTGTGAACATTGGCACAATGGACTCCTTCATCAGCTCATTACTCTTTTCGATAATATGTTTGACATTCCGGATATATTGAGCTTAATTATAAATTTTGACGGCCATATACAAGAGTTCCAAAAACGATATCCAAAAACCCACGTCCCACAAACATGGTGTTGTGGATATACGTGGGAAATAAAATTTCGTGATTATAACTTTGTGAGAAATAAAATTTCGTTTATTTAATTGATAATTTGTTTTTATTTTGTCTCTTAATTGAGGTTGGTCTTCATGCAAACAATAGATCAGAATTTCACAGACAACTTGTCAATTGTATTTACAGATGTTGCTCTTATTTTTCTTTCTTCATTGATTTTCTGTATTACAGGATCATTAGAAGTCTTCCCAGAAACAGGTTCTGCTCCAAATGAACTCGAGCCTGGTGTTTTATTATTTTGATACATCTGCAATTAAACAAAAAAAGATTGGAACGCTGACTGAAATAGGTTTCCACTTGCTGCTTTGACTTTGAAAATGACATGTGCAATATCGAAAAAAACAAAGCGGATTGGCGAAGAGCGTCGTCGCTTGCTTAAATAAATTATTATCAAAGCAAGCGACGACGACGTTCTAAAGAGAGTTAAATTATCCATTTGTTTTATCCATATATATCGTAGGTACTTATCATATAAAAACAATCTTGTCGAAAATACTCTATTATACTCGTATACGCTTTGTTTTAAAACAAGACTTTTATTTTTAGTATTTCTCCTTTTTTAGAGCCTAATAGTTATATTATATATTAAAAAAAAAAAACATTAAAAACTAGAAAAAAGATAAAAATGCCATAAACAAGGAATCAGATTGTTTTATCGAAAATATTTGGAACACTTTCGATAAAAAATCCGGTTCCTTGCTCACCGCCTTACGGGCCTTGGTCATAATTAGATTTTCTATATTTTCAACTGAACCCTATTATTAACTGTATTGATGAATATGAATAAGACTTTAAGACAGCTTCTACAATACTTAAATACTAATGTACAGACAATGTTACTCTTTAGGCTGAGATACGTTCTTAAATAACGACTCTGTTATGCAAAAAGCTGCATTAAGGGGTACTAGAAGAGCAAGAGCTGTATTAACTAAGGACACCATTTTATCATAACCTATAAATTGCTTTCCAATTTTACGAGATATTTTATTGTTTGTTTTTGAACTTTCAGTAAAAATTTACAAAGCATTTTAACTGTATAGTACACACAATTACGTTTACTATCAATAGAACAGTCCGGGTTACTCTTAAAATTGTTTTCAGATTTGATCACATATTTGTTGTTACAGAAAAAAATTATGTATATTCCTTATTTCGAAGGGGCGTGAGTTTTGAGCTTAAAACTAGTATATATATTCACATAAAAATATCAGTCGCAAGCATAACAACAACGATAAACAGGAAAGAGTACTTACCACTTAGTTATTAGATATATTGTTTCACATAAACTTCACATATGGTCTCTGCCTTGGCACATAGTAAATTTAGAAATGAAATGGAGAATGAATTCAACCACGAACACAATTATAATATATTTATTCTTCTATTAAGATTTTCACAAGCCTGAGTCTGCATAAAAGAATAAAAAAGAAAATTAGAGAATGGAAGCTGTATAAAAGTATCTAAATAGTATCTTAGCCAGCCAAAAAGTACAGCTATTATGCAGCTGTTATAAAGCTAAATCTACACTTAAAGCTGTATAATTTTGGGGCCCATTTCAGAGTTATTTGTTTTTTTTTTGTAAATTCTTATTTATTAATAATAATAATTATTTATTTAGTAGCCATTTTGTCGTTTTACAAAGCGGCACACTTAATGTACCCACAATGTACACATAAAACTACCTTCAGGCGTAATAAGCTTCACCGCGGCCCTGGAATGCAAACAGGAGGAACACGGATGGCTTTTAGTCAGTAGGAGTCTGACACTCCCTCCTGCTTTACCCAGAGCGGGAGGAATCAGGTGATGATTTCCCATCCTTAGAAAAAAAAATCGTAATAAGCTAGGTTCCTCTTCTTCATAACGTGCGGGCAGTAAGTTCTACGACCCCACACAACCAGTCCCACCTACCTAGGGTCAGAGTTTCTAAACCGCCTCAAGGCCTGGGACCATCTTTTTATCAGAAAATCAGGTGATCCAGGCCTGCAATGTCTTAGCTAAACTGGAAACAACTATACAAAGTATGCTGGCCATGGGAATCGAACCCACGACCACCAGATCACAAGGCAAGCGCCTAAACCACTCGACCACGGAGGCATTAAGGCAATAAACTACCTTTATTAGAACTTTTACTCATTATGATAATAAGTAATATTTTTTTTTTTTTTTTAATTATAAGGGACATCTTTGTAAGACGATTAAAATTGCACCGCGTTTATTAAGTACCTAGGTACAAATAACCATGTAACTGCTGAAATATTAATATTATTTGGCATGTATTTACTTCACAGTAGGTATGTACTTATTTTACTGACCCTCGTCCATGTGCCAACTGAAAACCAGCGCTGGCCAAGTAACATTTTAAACTGTATAAAAGCTGTATTTATAGGTTATTTGTTTACTATAGGCTGTTAAACGTTGCTGTATAAAGACTGTATAGCAAGCTATACAACCCAAGGGTTGTATAGCTTGCTATACAGTCTTACGGTCAGTAAAATAAGTACATACCTACTGTGAAGTAAATACATGCCAAATAATATTAATATTTCAGCAGTTACATGGTTATTTGTACCTAGGTACTTAATAAACGCGGTGCAATTTTAATCGTCTTACAAAGATGTCCCTTATAATTAAAAAAAAAAAAAATATTACTTATTATCATAATGAGTAAAAGTTCTAATAAAGGTAGTTTATTGCCTTAATGCCTCCGTGGTCGAGTGGTTTAGGCGCTTGCCTTGTGATCTGGTGGTCGTGGGTTCGATTCCCATGGCCAGCATACTTTGTATAGTTGTTTCCAGTTTAGCTAAGACATTGCAGGCCTGGATCACCTGATTTTCTGATAAAAAGATGGTCCCAGGCCTTGAGGCGGTTTAGAAACTCTGACCCTAGGTAGGTGGGACTGGTTGTGTGGGGTCGTAGAACTTACTGCCCGCACGTTATGAAGAAGAGGAACCTAGCTTATTACGATTTTTTTTTCTAAGGATGGGAAATCATCACCTGATTCCTCCCGCTCTGGGTAAAGCAGGAGGGAGTGTCAGACTCCTACTGACTAAAAGCCATCCGTGTTCCTCCTGTTTGCATTCCAGGGCCGCGGTGAAGCTTATTACGCCTGAAGGTAGTTTTATGTGTACATTGTGGGTACATTAAGTGTGCCGCTTTGTAAAACGACAAAATGGCTACTAAATAAATAATTATTATTATTAATAAATAAGAATTTACAAAAAAAAACAGAGTTGATAATTATTTTTCTTCAAAAGAACCTCGTGGAGTAAAACTCCTTTTGCGAAACATTAAAGAATCAGATATACCGCTCCTGGCATTGTGACAACAACTAAACATTCCCAAACTCGGAACAATGAAGAGAATTTACAATGTATCCGACACAGGGCACCTTCCATAAAATATGTATAACAATAAAACCTTCGTAATTAAATTCATCAGACATTCTCGTATAATAATATCAGGTTCATACTCTCCCATACGGCACCTGGTTGTAAATATGGCACGTCGAGTTTATATTTCGACTCTGGGTGGTATGAAGAGCCGATGCCATCTTGATCTCGTTACTGTTACGTTGTTTTTCTTGAACCTAACATTTACCTTAGGTTTCCAAGTAAAATGATCATTGTAGTTTGTGCAACTGACTTTGACTTGCGATTTATGAAAGGAGTTATTTGCTTCATTTTTACGGCGTCACTAGACCCTAATGATAACACTTTCTGTCGATAAATCACTTTTCTAAACCCTAAATAAACAGATTTTCACAATAATATAAATACGTCATATCATAAGGTTGTGACAGTCGACATTGCAAATGTCATTCTGTTGAAACGTCAGTCTCTGTCAGTTGGAGGCGACCTCTAGCGGTTGCCGATTCAAAGTTGTAGTTTAATCGATATTATTAGTTGATTTTGTCAGATTGCTTGGAAACTAATACTAATATCGTATAGAACAATCCTTAATAGTTTTCGGCTTTTGGTGAAAAGACACTGGTCTTTTAACCATAGACGGAAATGTAATTATTTTTTCATTATAGACATTGTTCTAGAAATTTCCAAAACCACATTGTCTATGGTTTGTCACTGGTTTGGTGTGGCCAGGTTGTACATTCTCGATTAGCCGATTTTATCAAAGAATTACCCCACTCAAGACAAACGATAGTGTTGGAAGTGGGAAATGATGAGTTTGTTAGCTTGGATCCTGATTATTATTATTGTTCCAGGGTGTAAACGTCAAGTTAGACGGTTGTTAGGGATTTTTCCAGGAATTTAATATCTTGTTGTAGTGATTCAGTCACCCGAGTTCCCACATGTTTTACCTTGAAAGGGGGAAGTCTGTTTTGTTCTGGTTGACATCCCTGATAAAACATTGATCCATCATTGATCGAGCATTTTCGATTTGTCACGCTTGACTGAGCAACAAATTTTATTCTCTTGTTTTAAAAGGTAAGATTTTGGATTGTGTTAGTCTCTGAAAGTGATCTTCGAGACCTTCCAAGGTCGTTTAAAAGGATATTGTTGTGATCCCTGGATATTTATTACAGGACTCCATGTTTTGAAAGGATTCGCTAAGGAAATTAGGCGGACCCGTCTACAGCCGGTCGAAACTTGCAGCCAAGTGTCTTCAGCCACAATCAACCGTAAGTTTTGCACCCCCATGGGTTTCTTATTGTCCAACCATGCAGGGTTAGCGTTGAAAGTCGTAGCTAATTGTGTTGCGTTTGCGGAAGGCCACGTGGTCCGGCTATTGTTTTAGCCTTTAGATTTCCTAGCTCGGACCCCTTAATTCCTTCTCAGGGAAAGTACCGTAGCTTTCATATAAATAATAGGCTCCCCGTGTTGTCAATTTCAGGTGAGGTAACTCGAGAGATTCGTCTCGCCGCCAGGATCTAGAGGCGCCTCTGGAGCCTGGACGCGAGACCCGTTCCTCGAGTCCACACAACGCCTCCTGTGGAGACGACCGTGCAGTGGCAGAGTCCGCCTAGCGATATAGCGCAGGCGGGACGGTTTTTTTTTATATTTAACTTTTACCCTCAATTTTCAACCGGTTCATTCTAGAACCAGTTTACTACCTACCCGGTTTTCAAAATTAGAAGCCGGTCTTTATCTACCTTCAATTAATGGACCCCGGGTTCGACACCTACGCTTAACTGGAAGGATATTGAACATCTTAGTCGGCTCAGGGATCCGGGACTCTTCAAGTCCCTGGCGCCCATTTAGTTTAATTAATTTAAGATTATAATTCTCATTCACTAAACTGGAAGGTTGTCCTTGAAATTTATTAAGAACAATTAATAGTTAATAATTTAAATAATAGGTACAGTACTGGGTTATCTTCAACCCCCCACTACCCAAGTTCCACCGACTGAACTTTATGCTGGCTGGCATTACCCTAACCTCTACCTAAGCCTAACCATTTTTATATTTTTAGTGGGTAGTTGCCTGCAAATAAAATTATATTGTTTAAGACAATTCGTTGTTTCTTTGCATTACAACCTCAACCCACCTTGCATCTGGGCTTTTGTTCCTACTCCCTAGAGGGACAAAATCTCTTATGTAACAGTGGCGACCAACGTGTGTATTGGTTGAAGATAGAGGTTACGTCTATTGCTGTACCTTACAACCCCAAGTACTGTTTCTACGACCTTCCAGTTTTTGTTAATTTTAAGGAAAAAACCGTCACGCCGAAACTTTTGTAAACGTGTTCTAGTCTATATGTTTGTACCGTTTTATACACTTTACTTAAACTTAAACTTATACAATTTAATTTTACTTTATACAGTTTACCAAAACCTATACAAATAACTAAATAATTTTACTCCATAAGACTGCTATTGTGTAACCGCCTTTACTTTACATACTAATTACAAATTTTTTGAGATTGTACTACATCGGTGACAGCCAGTTTATAGTTCGGTTCCCATATTTTTTTTAAAATTTTACAAAATGGAACGACCCATTAAATTTAATTTACTACGCAAGGACGAGCTTATTTATGAAGTTTTGGTTCGAGATGTGAAACCCGCCTCAACCGTAGAGGAACTACGTGTTCAGATTAGGGAACTCGGCAAAGTAATCTGTTCTGATGATATAGTGGAGACTAACTTAGATCCAAAAAGCGAACTATTAACAATCAAGGCCAAACTCCCAGAAATTAGTGAAGTACTAGAAAAACATCCTTCCAACTTCAAAAAATTTAACCGCGTTAAGGCTCTAGGTTACCACCTGTATCATCGCTTGAGTAGGATTACCCCTCCAACCGATCTTAGTACCGACTATGCAACCATTGACAAGCAGCTTGAGGGTTACTTGTCGAGAATTGATTCGGCTAACGCAAGTTTCCATCAGTCATTTACATCTGCTGAGGAGACACCGAAAGTATCGTCGGACTTGCAGCCAAGGGATATAATCATTTCATGCAAGAAAGACACTGTTAGGACCCTCGGTATTAAATTTAACGGTACTGGTTGTGTGAAAGCTTTTATTGAGCGACTAGAGGAGCTTTGCGAGGCCAGAGATATTAGCGAAACCGCCTTGCATACCTCTGCGTTGGATCTCTTCTCGGACGGTGCCTTATTGTGGTACCGTGGAATTAAAGAGTCGGTTGTTGATTGGGCGGATCTGAGACAGCAGTTAATAACAGCTTTCGCTCCACCTGACTACGATATGCGTCTCATGTCAGAGATAACGAATAGAACTCAAGGGTCAACTGAGCTGTCCACAATATTTATAGCAGTCATGGAAAACCTCTATAACAGGTTATCTTATAAGGTTCCAGAACGCGACCGTTTAGCACGGATCAAATTCAACATGAGACCGGAATACACAATGGGGTTGTCAATAATGAATATTAACACGCTGGCCGACTTAAAAGAGAAGTGTAGGCAACTGGAGTTAGGTTTTCATAGCAGGGCTCAGTTCCATGAACCACCCAAACCAACGTCTTCTTTTGTCGCAGCAGACTTGGCATACCATCCACCAAAGGGTCCACAGCGAGTTGAAGCCGTGCAAACTGGGTCTGATTCTTTGTTCTGTGTTCGTTGTAGGGTTAAAGACCACTCATTGTCGGAATGCAAATCCACGGCAATTGTGTGTTTCCGTTGCGGCAAGAAGGGCGTACGTGCCCCGTCGTGCCCTACTTGCAGTAAGAAGCAGAAGGAGGCTCAGCCCTGTCCAACCTGCGTTTCAAAAAACTAAATTTACGGAACTACAGCCAAAATTTTAATAAGTCCGATTGGGACGAATATTTAAAATTTTTAAAACTATTTTTTAATACATTAAGGGTAGATACAGTAAGATATAAAACTACGGATGATAGTCGTCCACATTTAACAGTTACCATATACGATGACCATTATTATGGTTTACTCGACTCGGGTTCCTGCATCTCGGTATTGGGTTCCGATGTTGGCCAACACTTCATAAGGGCTGGTGCGACACTGCACGCTGATACAAAGTTGGGCAACATCGTAACTGCCAATGATTCGAGGGCATCCGTGGAGGGTTATTTATTTTTACCAGTGACTCTCATGGGAGTGACTAGGATAATTAAATTCTACATTATTCCAGACATTACCACGCCATTAATTTTTGGCGTTGATTTTTGGAAGGCCTTTAATTTGGCCCCAAAAATATTTAATAAATTACCATTAAATTATAAAAAATACAATAGAGGCCATAAATGCATCTCGGAGGTAAGGCACCTACAACCTTTTGACGAATTAACACCTGATCAAAAGAATGAAGCGGAGTCATTAATTAAAGATTTTGAAAATGTCTCCTTTGAGGCTAAGGGATTGGGTCGTACCCATCTGTTGCGTCATAAAATAGACACAGGGGATGTTGCGCCTATTAAGCAACGTTATTACCCAATGTCACCTGAACGCCTCAAGGAACTTAACCGTCAGCTGGATGAGATGTTGGAGATGGGAGTGGTGGAACCCAGCAAGAGCGCCTGGAATAACCCGGTTCTACTAACACCAAAACCGAATGGGGAATGGCGATTTTGCCTGGACAGCCGAAAACTAAACGCGGTCAGCAAGCAAGATGCGTATCCACTACCCTACGTCTCTCACATCTTAGACCAGTTGCGGGACGCGCGATACCTTTCGTCGATTGACTTAAAATCTGCCTTTTGGCAAATAGAATTGGACTCCGTTTCTTCCAAAGAAAAAACCGCATTCACGGTTCCGGGTCGAGGTTTGTTCCATTTTAAAGTTATGTGCTTTGGGTTGACTGGAGCCCCAGCTACCCAACAGCGATTAATGGACAGACTATTCGGCCCAGAGTTTGGAAATAAGGTGTTCGTTTATCTCGATGACATTATTATTTGTTCATCAACCTTCGAGGAGCACATTTCACTTCTTAAACGGGTTTTAGATAAATTAAGGCAGGCTAATCTGACAATTAATTTGCCAAAGTCCTGTTTCTTTCGACGTGAGTTAAAATACCTAGGTTACAGAGTGGACGAGCATGGCTTACACACTGATCCGTCGAAAGTTCAGTCAATTGTCAACTTTCCAACCCCTAAGACCCGTAAGGAAGTGAAAATGTTTCTTGGAACGGCCTCATATTATAGACGTTTTATTAAAAACTTTAGCACGATAGCGGCTCCTTTAAACGCACTAACAAGTACGAGCAAAAAAGCACCGCCTTTTCAGTGGACGACTGAGACCGAAACCGCGTTCTCAACCTTGAAAGAGGCGTTGGTGACCGCTCCGGTATTGGCTTGCCCAGATTTCTCTAAACCTTTTGAGATTCATTGTGACGCATCTAGTTTTGGGATAGCGGGCACTCTGACTCAGGTTACAGATGGAGAGGAGCACCCAATAGCCTATTGCAGTCGTTCGCTCAACCCGGCGGAGCGCAACTATTCGGCAACGGAACGCGAAGCCCTCGCGGTGGTCTTCGCCGTCGAACACTTTCGTGCCTACGTGGAAGGCGGCCTAGCGTTTAAAGTGATAACCGACCACTCGAGCTTAAAATGGTTCTTTAATTTAACCAATCCCTCTGGTCGATTAGCCCGTTGGGGTTGTCGGTTATCACCTTATAACTTCACCATTGAACACCGAAAAGGCAGAGACAATGTAGTCCCAGATGCCCTTTCTCGTAGCGTTCCGTTGTTGGAAATTAAAGTGCCAATTAATGACACATGGTATAAAGCGTTGTGGGATAAATGTGTCAGTACGCCCAGGTCGTGCCCTAACTTTATTATTAAGGAGGACAAACTCTACCGTTACGCTAAAAATAAATTCGGGGTAGCTAGTGACTATGACTGGAAGCAAGTAGTACCGGAGGGCAATCGACTAGAATTGCTTAAAAGTCACCATAGTGGCGAATTATCTCCACATTTCGGAGTATTTAAAACTTACAAAAGACTTGCACTCCGATACTACTGGCCCAACATGTATAAAGACGTGATTAGCTACGTTGGTAAATGTGATACATGCGCCGCATATAAACACTCACAATTACCTCCTCCCGGACTCTTGGGTGATGCGAAAGAGTGCTCCAAGCCTTTTGAAACGATAAGCATTGACTTGGTAGGTCCGTTGCCGCGTTCCAGAGCGGGATTCACTTATCTTTTAGTTGTTGTGTGCTGTTTTACGAAATACTGTCTACTATTTCCCTTACGCAGAGCTGTTGGTAAAGCAATAGCACAGAAACTGGAAGACGGCGTTTTCCTGGTACACGGTATACCCCGTACGGTTATAGCAGACAACGGGACGCAGTTTACGGGTAATGAGTTACGTACACTGTTGGAGAGGTACAAAATACCTCAAGTTCACTTCACACCTCGTTACTGCCCAAGCGTGAACACCGTAGAACGCTATAACCGTACTATTATGACCGCGGTATCAATTCTTGTGGAGGATGATCATCGATCTTGGGATGTTAACATCTCAAAGATCCAATTCGCCATGAACACCTCCACAAACGAAGTTACTCGTTTTACCCCATTCTTCCTTGTACATGGCAGAGAGGCAGTTAGTAGTGGTGATGTCTTCGGCAATGATACCGTTGCACAGCCCACTCTAGCTTGCGCTTCCCGCAGTTCATATGCCAATCAGCTAGGGGGTTTGGGCGATATCTTCGATAAGGTAAAGGACGCGCTCGTCAAATCCCATAAACGTAGTGCTCGTTATTACAATAGTAGTAGGAGGCACGCGGAGTTTGAGGTAGGCGACACTGTTTGGAAGAGGACATATCCACAGAGTGACGCCTCAAAATTTTTTATGGCTAAATTAGCCCCTAAGTATGAAAAATGTATTATTAGGAAAAAACTTTCACCCTTAGTGTATGAATTGGAAGGCTGTAGTTCCGGAAAAAACCTTGGCACATGGCATATCAAAGATTTTAAATCACCATGTGGCGAGGATTAACTTTTCCATTTTTTTTTATATAATTTAAACATAAATTTAAAAACTATGTTTGTTAAATTTAGTTAACATGGTTTTTGCAGTTCGTAGTGTTTCACAGGATCCAACTGTGAACACATTTGTAAACTGCATTTTGAGCACCAATAGACGACTGATTAAAGTTGTTGTTGGTCACTTATTATTATAGGTTTAACTCTCTTGAAGAGTGTTTGAATCTCCGGATTGCTGGTAAGGCAGCATAATGATAGTCCTGAGTTAGGAGGCCTTAATGGCGGGCGTGTAGGCTGCATTGTTGGAAAACGTTTTTAGATGGTATTTTATTTACAGGGGGCGAATTACCGTCACATTCCATTTCAGGAAGACGGTTAGCCAATTCTAATTAGTTTGTAGTAGTTACTTATTTACTTTAGGGTATTGATTGTGTACCGGCTCGGCGTTGTTCGCGGCGGTCATCACTATTAGTTAGAGGATGTGTAGGTTGACTTTGGTGTACGATTGGGTAGGGTGGTCTCTCCTATATAATTATAGTAGGTCAGACTAAGATATTACTTCTTCAGCAGATTCTTACACATTTCTACTCTTTTTTGGAGCTTGTCTTTTACCATGTTTGTAAATGGATTAGACTCGCTACAGGAGTAACACTACACCTTTTTTTTGGAGCTTGTCTTTTACCATGTTTGTAAATGGATTAGACTCGCTCCAGGGGTGGCGCTATTTAATGTATTCCACAGATATAACATTTTTGTTGTTAGTATATGCCTTAACTGCCTAATCGTGCACCAGTTTCGACGTTTTTTTTTTTTCCTTTTCTTTCTCAGTTCCTGTTTTTAGGGATGAGCATTATGGATTGTTGTAGGCGTGCTTAGTTCTTTTGAATTGGCTTTGACGCTGGAGGGCCAGCTTCGAAATTTGCCCTATCGGGTCAAATCTCTGGTGGTTGGGGAGGTACTGTTACGTTGTTTTTCTTGAACCTAACATTTACCTTAGGTTTCCAAGTAAAATGATCATTGTAGTTTGTGCAACTGACTTTGACTTGCGATTTATGAAAGGAGTTATTTGCTTCATTTTTACGGCGTCACTAGACCCTAATGATAACACTTTCTGTCGATAAATCACTTTTCTAAACCCTAAATAAACAGATTTTCACAATAATATAAATACGTCATATCATAAGGTTGTGACAGTCGACATTGCAAATGTCATTCTGTTGAAACGTCAGTCTCTGTCAGTTGGAGGCGACCTCTAGCGGTTGCCGATTCAAAGTTGTAGTTTAATCGATATTATTAGTTGATTTTGTCAGATTGCTTGGAAACTAATACTAATATCGTATAGAACAATCCTTAATAGTTTTCGGCTTTTGGTGAAAAGACACTGGTCTTTTAACCATAGACGGAAATGTAATTATTTTTTCATTATAGACATTGTTCTAGAAATTTCCAAAACCACATTGTCTATGGTTTGTCACTGGTTTGGTGTGGCCAGGTTGTACATTCTCGATTAGCCGATTTTATCAAAGAATTACCCCACTCAAGACAAACGATAGTGTTGGAAGTGGGAAATGATGAGTTTGTTAGCTTGGATCCTGATTATTATTATTGTTCCAGGGTGTAAACGTCAAGTTAGACGGTTGTTAGGGATTTTTCCAGGAATTTAATATCTTGTTGTAGTGATTCAGTCACCCGAGTTCCCACATGTTTTACCTTGAAAGGGGGAAGTCTGTTTTGTTCTGGTTGACATCCCTGATAAAACATTGATCCATCATTGATCGAGCATTTTCGATTTGTCACGCTTGACTGAGCAACAAATTTTATTCTCTTGTTTTAAAAGGTAAGATTTTGGATTGTGTTAGTCTCTGAAAGTGATCTTCGAGACCTTCCAAGGTCGTTTAAAAGGATATTGTTGTGATCCCTGGATATTTATTACAGGACTCCATGTTTTGAAAGGATTCGCTAAGGAAATTAGGCGGACCCGTCTACAGCCGGTCGAAACTTGCAGCCAAGTGTCTTCAGCCACAATCAACCGTAAGTTTTGCACCCCCATGGGTTTCTTATTGTCCAACCATGCAGGGTTAGCGTTGAAAGTCGTAGCTAATTGTGTTGCGTTTGCGGAAGGCCACGTGGTCCGGCTATTGTTTTAGCCTTTAGATTTCCTAGCTCGGACCCCTTAATTCCTTCTCAGGGAAAGTACCGTAGCTTTCATATAAATAATAGGCTCCCCGTGTTGTCAATTTCAGGTGAGGTAACTCGAGAGATTCGTCTCGCCGCCAGGATCTAGAGGCGCCTCTGGAGCCTGGACGCGAGACCCGTTCCTCGAGTCCACACAACGCCTCCTGTGGAGACGACCGTGCAGTGGCAGAGTCCGCCTAGCGATATAGCGCAGGCGGGACGGTTTTTTTTTATATTTAACTTTTACCCTCAATTTTCAACCGGTTCATTCTAGAACCAGTTTACTACCTACCCGGTTTTCAAAATTAGAAGCCGGTCTTTATCTACCTTCAATTAATGGACCCCGGGTTCGACACCTACGCTTAACTGGAAGGATATTGAACATCTTAGTCGGCTCAGGGATCCGGGACTCTTCAAGTCCCTGGCGCCCATTTAGTTTAATTAATTTAAGATTATAATTCTCATTCACTAAACTGGAAGGTTGTCCTTGAAATTTATTAAGAACAATTAATAGTTAATAATTTAAATAATAGGTACAGTACTGGGTTATCTTCAACCCCCCACTACCCAAGTTCCACCGACTGAACTTTATGCTGGCTGGCATTACCCTAACCTCTACCTAAGCCTAACCATTTTTATATTTTTAGTGGGTAGTTGCCTGCAAATAAAATTATATTGTTTAAGACAATTCGTTGTTTCTTTGCATTACAACCTCAACCCACCTTGCATCTGGGCTTTTGTTCCTACTCCCTAGAGGGACAAAATCTCTTATGTAACAGTGGCGACCAACGTGTGTATTGGTTGAAGATAGAGGTTACGTCTATTGCTGTACCTTACAACCCCAAGTACTGTTTCTACGACCTTCCAGTTTTTGTTAATTTTAAGGAAAAAACCGTCACGCCGAAACTTTTGTAAACGTGTTCTAGTCTATATGTTTGTACCGTTTTATACACTTTACTTAAACTTAAACTTATACAATTTAATTTTACTTTATACAGTTTACCAAAACCTATACAAATAACTAAATAATTTTACTCCATAAGACTGCTATTGTGTAACCGCCTTTACTTTACATACTAATTACAAATTTTTTGAGATTGTACTACATCGGTGACAGCCAGTTTATAGTTCGGTTCCCATATTTTTTTTAAAATTTTACAAAATGGAACGACCCATTAAATTTAATTTACTACGCAAGGACGAGCTTATTTATGAAGTTTTGGTTCGAGATGTGAAACCCGCCTCAACCGTAGAGGAACTACGTGTTCAGATTAGGGAACTCGGCAAAGTAATCTGTTCTGATGATATAGTGGAGACTAACTTAGATCCAAAAAGCGAACTATTAACAATCAAGGCCAAACTCCCAGAAATTAGTGAAGTACTAGAAAAACATCCTTCCAACTTCAAAAAATTTAACCGCGTTAAGGCTCTAGGTTACCACCTGTATCATCGCTTGAGTAGGATTACCCCTCCAACCGATCTTAGTACCGACTATGCAACCATTGACAAGCAGCTTGAGGGTTACTTGTCGAGAATTGATTCGGCTAACGCAAGTTTCCATCAGTCATTTACATCTGCTGAGGAGACACCGAAAGTATCGTCGGACTTGCAGCCAAGGGATATAATCATTTCATGCAAGAAAGACACTGTTAGGACCCTCGGTATTAAATTTAACGGTACTGGTTGTGTGAAAGCTTTTATTGAGCGACTAGAGGAGCTTTGCGAGGCCAGAGATATTAGCGAAACCGCCTTGCATACCTCTGCGTTGGATCTCTTCTCGGACGGTGCCTTATTGTGGTACCGTGGAATTAAAGAGTCGGTTGTTGATTGGGCGGATCTGAGACAGCAGTTAATAACAGCTTTCGCTCCACCTGACTACGATATGCGTCTCATGTCAGAGATAACGAATAGAACTCAAGGGTCAACTGAGCTGTCCACAATATTTATAGCAGTCATGGAAAACCTCTATAACAGGTTATCTTATAAGGTTCCAGAACGCGACCGTTTAGCACGGATCAAATTCAACATGAGACCGGAATACACAATGGGGTTGTCAATAATGAATATTAACACGCTGGCCGACTTAAAAGAGAAGTGTAGGCAACTGGAGTTAGGTTTTCATAGCAGGGCTCAGTTCCATGAACCACCCAAACCAACGTCTTCTTTTGTCGCAGCAGACTTGGCATACCATCCACCAAAGGGTCCACAGCGAGTTGAAGCCGTGCAAACTGGGTCTGATTCTTTGTTCTGTGTTCGTTGTAGGGTTAAAGACCACTCATTGTCGGAATGCAAATCCACGGCAATTGTGTGTTTCCGTTGCGGCAAGAAGGGCGTACGTGCCCCGTCGTGCCCTACTTGCAGTAAGAAGCAGAAGGAGGCTCAGCCCTGTCCAACCTGCGTTTCAAAAAACTAAATTTACGGAACTACAGCCAAAATTTTAATAAGTCCGATTGGGACGAATATTTAAAATTTTTAAAACTATTTTTTAATACATTAAGGGTAGATACAGTAAGATATAAAACTACGGATGATAGTCGTCCACATTTAACAGTTACCATATACGATGACCATTATTATGGTTTACTCGACTCGGGTTCCTGCATCTCGGTATTGGGTTCCGATGTTGGCCAACACTTCATAAGGGCTGGTGCGACACTGCACGCTGATACAAAGTTGGGCAACATCGTAACTGCCAATGATTCGAGGGCATCCGTGGAGGGTTATTTATTTTTACCAGTGACTCTCATGGGAGTGACTAGGATAATTAAATTCTACATTATTCCAGACATTACCACGCCATTAATTTTTGGCGTTGATTTTTGGAAGGCCTTTAATTTGGCCCCAAAAATATTTAATAAATTACCATTAAATTATAAAAAATACAATAGAGGCCATAAATGCATCTCGGAGGTAAGGCACCTACAACCTTTTGACGAATTAACACCTGATCAAAAGAATGAAGCGGAGTCATTAATTAAAGATTTTGAAAATGTCTCCTTTGAGGCTAAGGGATTGGGTCGTACCCATCTGTTGCGTCATAAAATAGACACAGGGGATGTTGCGCCTATTAAGCAACGTTATTACCCAATGTCACCTGAACGCCTCAAGGAACTTAACCGTCAGCTGGATGAGATGTTGGAGATGGGAGTGGTGGAACCCAGCAAGAGCGCCTGGAATAACCCGGTTCTACTAACACCAAAACCGAATGGGGAATGGCGATTTTGCCTGGACAGCCGAAAACTAAACGCGGTCAGCAAGCAAGATGCGTATCCACTACCCTACGTCTCTCACATCTTAGACCAGTTGCGGGACGCGCGATACCTTTCGTCGATTGACTTAAAATCTGCCTTTTGGCAAATAGAATTGGACTCCGTTTCTTCCAAAGAAAAAACCGCATTCACGGTTCCGGGTCGAGGTTTGTTCCATTTTAAAGTTATGTGCTTTGGGTTGACTGGAGCCCCAGCTACCCAACAGCGATTAATGGACAGACTATTCGGCCCAGAGTTTGGAAATAAGGTGTTCGTTTATCTCGATGACATTATTATTTGTTCATCAACCTTCGAGGAGCACATTTCACTTCTTAAACGGGTTTTAGATAAATTAAGGCAGGCTAATCTGACAATTAATTTGCCAAAGTCCTGTTTCTTTCGACGTGAGTTAAAATACCTAGGTTACAGAGTGGACGAGCATGGCTTACACACTGATCCGTCGAAAGTTCAGTCAATTGTCAACTTTCCAACCCCTAAGACCCGTAAGGAAGTGAAAATGTTTCTTGGAACGGCCTCATATTATAGACGTTTTATTAAAAACTTTAGCACGATAGCGGCTCCTTTAAACGCACTAACAAGTACGAGCAAAAAAGCACCGCCTTTTCAGTGGACGACTGAGACCGAAACCGCGTTCTCAACCTTGAAAGAGGCGTTGGTGACCGCTCCGGTATTGGCTTGCCCAGATTTCTCTAAACCTTTTGAGATTCATTGTGACGCATCTAGTTTTGGGATAGCGGGCACTCTGACTCAGGTTACAGATGGAGAGGAGCACCCAATAGCCTATTGCAGTCGTTCGCTCAACCCGGCGGAGCGCAACTATTCGGCAACGGAACGCGAAGCCCTCGCGGTGGTCTTCGCCGTCGAACACTTTCGTGCCTACGTGGAAGGCGGCCTAGCGTTTAAAGTGATAACCGACCACTCGAGCTTAAAATGGTTCTTTAATTTAACCAATCCCTCTGGTCGATTAGCCCGTTGGGGTTGTCGGTTATCACCTTATAACTTCACCATTGAACACCGAAAAGGCAGAGACAATGTAGTCCCAGATGCCCTTTCTCGTAGCGTTCCGTTGTTGGAAATTAAAGTGCCAATTAATGACACATGGTATAAAGCGTTGTGGGATAAATGTGTCAGTACGCCCAGGTCGTGCCCTAACTTTATTATTAAGGAGGACAAACTCTACCGTTACGCTAAAAATAAATTCGGGGTAGCTAGTGACTATGACTGGAAGCAAGTAGTACCGGAGGGCAATCGACTAGAATTGCTTAAAAGTCACCATAGTGGCGAATTATCTCCACATTTCGGAGTATTTAAAACTTACAAAAGACTTGCACTCCGATACTACTGGCCCAACATGTATAAAGACGTGATTAGCTACGTTGGTAAATGTGATACATGCGCCGCATATAAACACTCACAATTACCTCCTCCCGGACTCTTGGGTGATGCGAAAGAGTGCTCCAAGCCTTTTGAAACGATAAGCATTGACTTGGTAGGTCCGTTGCCGCGTTCCAGAGCGGGATTCACTTATCTTTTAGTTGTTGTGTGCTGTTTTACGAAATACTGTCTACTATTTCCCTTACGCAGAGCTGTTGGTAAAGCAATAGCACAGAAACTGGAAGACGGCGTTTTCCTGGTACACGGTATACCCCGTACGGTTATAGCAGACAACGGGACGCAGTTTACGGGTAATGAGTTACGTACACTGTTGGAGAGGTACAAAATACCTCAAGTTCACTTCACACCTCGTTACTGCCCAAGCGTGAACACCGTAGAACGCTATAACCGTACTATTATGACCGCGGTATCAATTCTTGTGGAGGATGATCATCGATCTTGGGATGTTAACATCTCAAAGATCCAATTCGCCATGAACACCTCCACAAACGAAGTTACTCGTTTTACCCCATTCTTCCTTGTACATGGCAGAGAGGCAGTTAGTAGTGGTGATGTCTTCGGCAATGATACCGTTGCACAGCCCACTCTAGCTTGCGCTTCCCGCAGTTCATATGCCAATCAGCTAGGGGGTTTGGGCGATATCTTCGATAAGGTAA
Source organism: Ceramica pisi (assembly GCA_963859965.1). Lineage (NCBI taxonomy): Eukaryota > Metazoa > Arthropoda > Insecta > Lepidoptera > Noctuidae > Ceramica > Ceramica pisi. The sequence continues at coordinate 7,926,391 of OY982530.1, forward strand.
AGGACGCGCTCGTCAAATCCCATAAACGTAGTGCTCGTTATTACAATAGTAGTAGGAGGCACGCGGAGTTTGAGGTAGGCGACACTGTTTGGAAGAGGACATATCCACAGAGTGACGCCTCAAAATTTTTTATGGCTAAATTAGCCCCTAAGTATGAAAAATGTATTATTAGGAAAAAACTTTCACCCTTAGTGTATGAATTGGAAGGCTGTAGTTCCGGAAAAAACCTTGGCACATGGCATATCAAAGATTTTAAATCACCATGTGGCGAGGATTAACTTTTCCATTTTTTTTTATATAATTTAAACATAAATTTAAAAACTATGTTTGTTAAATTTAGTTAACATGGTTTTTGCAGTTCGTAGTGTTTCACAGGATCCAACTGTGAACACATTTGTAAACTGCATTTTGAGCACCAATAGACGACTGATTAAAGTTGTTGTTGGTCACTTATTATTATAGGTTTAACTCTCTTGAAGAGTGTTTGAATCTCCGGATTGCTGGTAAGGCAGCATAATGATAGTCCTGAGTTAGGAGGCCTTAATGGCGGGCGTGTAGGCTGCATTGTTGGAAAACGTTTTTAGATGGTATTTTATTTACAGGGGGCGAATTACCGTCACATTCCATTTCAGGAAGACGGTTAGCCAATTCTAATTAGTTTGTAGTAGTTACTTATTTACTTTAGGGTATTGATTGTGTACCGGCTCGGCGTTGTTCGCGGCGGTCATCACTATTAGTTAGAGGATGTGTAGGTTGACTTTGGTGTACGATTGGGTAGGGTGGTCTCTCCTATATAATTATAGTAGGTCAGACTAAGATATTACTTCTTCAGCAGATTCTTACACATTTCTACTCTTTTTTGGAGCTTGTCTTTTACCATGTTTGTAAATGGATTAGACTCGCTACAGGAGTAACACTACACCTTTTTTTTGGAGCTTGTCTTTTACCATGTTTGTAAATGGATTAGACTCGCTCCAGGGGTGGCGCTATTTAATGTATTCCACAGATATAACATTTTTGTTGTTAGTATATGCCTTAACTGCCTAATCGTGCACCAGTTTCGACGTTTTTTTTTTTTCCTTTTCTTTCTCAGTTCCTGTTTTTAGGGATGAGCATTATGGATTGTTGTAGGCGTGCTTAGTTCTTTTGAATTGGCTTTGACGCTGGAGGGCCAGCTTCGAAATTTGCCCTATCGGGTCAAATCTCTGGTGGTTGGGGAGGTACTGTTACGTTGTTTTTCTTGAACCTAACATTTACCTTAGGTTTCCAAGTAAAATGATCATTGTAGTTTGTGCAACTGACTTTGACTTGCGATTTATGAAAGGAGTTATTTGCTTCATTTTTACGGCGTCACTAGACCCTAATGATAACACTTTCTGTCGATAAATCACTTTTCTAAACCCTAAATAAACAGATTTTCACAATAATATAAATACGTCATATCATAAGGTTGTGACAGTCGACATTGCAAATGTCATTCTGTTGAAACGTCAGTCTCTGTCAGTTGGAGGCGACCTCTAGCGGTTGCCGATTCAAAGTTGTAGTTTAATCGATATTATTAGTTGATTTTGTCAGATTGCTTGGAAACTAATACTAATATCGTATAGAACAATCCTTAATAGTTTTCGGCTTTTGGTGAAAAGACACTGGTCTTTTAACCATAGACGGAAATGTAATTATTTTTTCATTATAGACATTGTTCTAGAAATTTCCAAAACCACATTGTCTATGGTTTGTCACTGGTTTGGTGTGGCCAGGTTGTACATTCTCGATTAGCCGATTTTATCAAAGAATTACCCCACTCAAGACAAACGATAGTGTTGGAAGTGGGAAATGATGAGTTTGTTAGCTTGGATCCTGATTATTATTATTGTTCCAGGGTGTAAACGTCAAGTTAGACGGTTGTTAGGGATTTTTCCAGGAATTTAATATCTTGTTGTAGTGATTCAGTCACCCGAGTTCCCACATGTTTTACCTTGAAAGGGGGAAGTCTGTTTTGTTCTGGTTGACATCCCTGATAAAACATTGATCCATCATTGATCGAGCATTTTCGATTTGTCACGCTTGACTGAGCAACAAATTTTATTCTCTTGTTTTAAAAGGTAAGATTTTGGATTGTGTTAGTCTCTGAAAGTGATCTTCGAGACCTTCCAAGGTCGTTTAAAAGGATATTGTTGTGATCCCTGGATATTTATTACAGGACTCCATGTTTTGAAAGGATTCGCTAAGGAAATTAGGCGGACCCGTCTACAGCCGGTCGAAACTTGCAGCCAAGTGTCTTCAGCCACAATCAACCGTAAGTTTTGCACCCCCATGGGTTTCTTATTGTCCAACCATGCAGGGTTAGCGTTGAAAGTCGTAGCTAATTGTGTTGCGTTTGCGGAAGGCCACGTGGTCCGGCTATTGTTTTAGCCTTTAGATTTCCTAGCTCGGACCCCTTAATTCCTTCTCAGGGAAAGTACCGTAGCTTTCATATAAATAATAGGCTCCCCGTGTTGTCAATTTCAGGTGAGGTAACTCGAGAGATTCGTCTCGCCGCCAGGATCTAGAGGCGCCTCTGGAGCCTGGACGCGAGACCCGTTCCTCGAGTCCACACAACGCCTCCTGTGGAGACGACCGTGCAGTGGCAGAGTCCGCCTAGCGATATAGCGCAGGCGGGACGGTTTTTTTTTATATTTAACTTTTACCCTCAATTTTCAACCGGTTCATTCTAGAACCAGTTTACTACCTACCCGGTTTTCAAAATTAGAAGCCGGTCTTTATCTACCTTCAATTAATGGACCCCGGGTTCGACACCTACGCTTAACTGGAAGGATATTGAACATCTTAGTCGGCTCAGGGATCCGGGACTCTTCAAGTCCCTGGCGCCCATTTAGTTTAATTAATTTAAGATTATAATTCTCATTCACTAAACTGGAAGGTTGTCCTTGAAATTTATTAAGAACAATTAATAGTTAATAATTTAAATAATAGGTACAGTACTGGGTTATCTTCAACCCCCCACTACCCAAGTTCCACCGACTGAACTTTATGCTGGCTGGCATTACCCTAACCTCTACCTAAGCCTAACCATTTTTATATTTTTAGTGGGTAGTTGCCTGCAAATAAAATTATATTGTTTAAGACAATTCGTTGTTTCTTTGCATTACAACCTCAACCCACCTTGCATCTGGGCTTTTGTTCCTACTCCCTAGAGGGACAAAATCTCTTATGTAACATTACCAACAATGAATAAGGCTATGCTTCTTATGTAGCTCAGTCTCCCTTCCACATTAAAATCATGGAATGCCCATCGAAATTGTTACTATTAGTTCGATGTAAACAGGGAATGGAATACGTCCCGTATAGCTGCGTCTCTCTCTCAAACTAGAAACGCTTTTGCTTTGTTGACCTCTAAAAGCATCTTTAGAAGCTGCGATTTCTTGCGCTCTATCTCTGTCACACACATCTCTGACACTTTCTAACTCTTGGTCATATTAACGCCGGGGATACATTGCTCACTGTGAAGGTTGTACTGCGTAAAAGTTTGAGGATAACAAGTTTACCCTCAAAGTTTTATCGTGTTTCATTATAAGAGCAGGTCCATAACTAAGGCCACTTGGATGAGGTCGGGGTTTATAATTTAGTTAAGGACATACAAGTGATAAAGAGTTTGTTGTTTTATTTGATTTTGGAGCATTGCATTTAGAGTTAAAATTGATATACAATGGAGCCGCAAAATGGATAAGGAGGATTTTTTTGGTTAATGACATTTCTACTCTATTAAATAATGCAAGTGCTAGGGCAAGTGCTTTGCCCAACAATGTGTGGGACAATGTAGGGTGATAGTAATTTTACTAAGATATGGACACGAACCGATGAAAAAAAATTTGCAAGTGACATAAGAAACGAGTTGTTTTGGACAAAGTCTGACACAACCGCTTAAGTCTTGGTATTTAGAGATTCAAGTCAGTTAAAAAAACTACAAAGGCTATAAAAATATACACGTCTACCAAGCAATGAAGCTGGCCAGAATATAAACAACACATGTTTTCCAATAGTAGACAGGTCTCTAAACAACTTTTGTTGAGCATTGTTGATTAGGGTCATGTCCAGCTCAACATAGCTATACAAATCCTACATATGAGCCAACTTTAAGCCCGCAACTTTGAATCAGACATGGCACATATCACTAGATATTGGCCCAAAATAATTATTTTATAAGTGTTATAAGTTTAAAAAAATCTAAAGTCAATTATTCAAATAAGGCTGAGAGCCAGCACTTTTTGAAAGTCAAGTTTTACAAAATTCCTTTCTCGTAGATACAGTAGACGAAAAATCGAGTCACATATTCCAGCATAAGCCAGGCTTTCATAGCATTAAATTTTGTACAGTGACGGTTCAGCTTATACTGGACTATTATAACTTAAAGTAGACGAGTGTACTACCAAAAACGCTCAATGTTTAAACTTTTTGAAGGTACGTTGGCAATAAAACAATGTTTTGGGTAATGTTTAGCAATGTTTCCATTTTGTCTACTTAATTTTGTATAATTCAACCTGTGTCAGTTGGCCGATATTATTTGGGGCCTGACATAAATGTAGGGTCTGTAAAATAAGTTGTAACATAAAAGTGGGGGATTCAAGTAACGATAGCAAAAAGGTCAATTTCACAGTCGATAGGTAGGGTTAATTTAGTGGGGCCCGCAAATCACCTTCTGGGTTGCTGATTTGCAAGGGTCTGATTTGCGGCTGTTAGTTTGCTCATGGATAACAGCTACTTATAGAACAGCTTAAACTTCGTTTCAAGGGTCCCATTGCAACAAACTTGACAAAACGATACTTGAACACCGGTCCATTGGGCGTTGGCTTATAAATTGCATGTCATGTATGTGTTTTTCATTTTATTTTGCGTAAGATTTTTATAATACCTACTTATATTTGATGGTTTATTTGTAATTATACCTATTACTAGCTGATGCCCGCGGCTTCGTTCGCGTGGATGTCGGTTATTGTATACTAAAACCTTCCTCGAGAACCACTCTATCCATTGGTGAAAACAGCATGAAAATCGGTGCATTAGTTTTTGAGTTTATCGCGAACAGACTGACAGATGACAGACAGACGTGGCCGAGGACTTTGTTTTATAATCTATACTAATATTATAAAGAGGTAACATTTGTTTGTAAGTTTGTATGTAGGGGGTAATCTCAGGAACTGCTGGTCCGATTTGAAAAATTCTTTCAGTATTGGATAGCCCATGTATCGAGGAAGGATATAGGCTACATATCAGCACGCTAAGACTCAAAAGAGCCGAGCATTAATGGAAAATGTGACGCATACGAAGTTGCGTGGGTCATCTAGTATATGATATTTTTAAGCTTGTGCTCCGTGTGTCACCGCTGACTGGCCCTATCTGAAATACAGCGTTGCGTTAATTATTTATTTTTTAATTTTCTTAACAAATGCTGAGATTACCTTTTTCGCCTCGCACAGAATATCCATGTTAGATTACTGAGTTTTAATATTTTTGTTTGTCTCGTGCGAGTCCAATATAGACATTTTGCTTCCTTACAAACTTTTACGGCGTAACAGTATTTTGAAAATTATTAATTGGCTAACTAATACATTACCAGCGATACATAGATGAGACTCCCCGGTAGGTGTAGTGGTCACCAAGTTTACTCTTGAGTACGTGTTTCTGGGTTCTGGGTCGTTCATAATCCAAAGTATTATCGAGTATTTCCGTTCGGAATTTTACAGTAGCTGCATATTAAAATTTGATCTCGTATTAGCAATGGGCTCACCCTCTATTCCATGGAACTCGTATATTTAGCGAAATACAAGTGCTCAAAAGGGCCACCTCTGGCTTACCATTCGTTGAATACAAACATGGCGTTACAAATAAATGCGAAAAACTTTTGAAAACGATTAGCCAAAAACCCTTGAGCCTAAACTTATCTAAAGAAGAGAATATCTTCTCATTTATACTTAAGTGAAGAAAATAACCTTTTCATGTATGTTTAAACTACCAACTTAACACATCACATACCAAACTATCAACATTCCATCCGCACATATTAAAAATACATCCTCATGCCAACAGAATCACATTGCAAAGCTTTTAAACTGATTCAAATTAATTCGTAAGCCATCGAGCGAGTAAATGGCCGCCATATTAAGAGCTTTCGTCCAGGGGTTCAGAAAATTAGGTTAATAGTGGTGCCCGGGCTGGCAAAACGAATTGCATGTGATTTTGCAACGATAGTAACTAATGCACTTCTACTGAAGACGGGGAATAAATGAGAAGTATTAATAAAAGGATAATTTATTTAATATTTCTGGTTTCATGATCTTGTTTGTGATTGGAATGGACGTTTTGTGGTCAATATTTTGATTTAAGACGTCTGAATGCCTAAAATATACAAAGCCTGTTTTACATACAAATAAGTTTAATAAGTTTTTTGTTATAAGGGATTATTTTTCTAAAAAAATATAAAATAATTGGTGAAAAAATAATTAAACTTCCAGTTGAGCCAAACGTCCGAATCGAACATAACAAAATTATAATTACAACTAGATACAAAATATAAATATAGGAATCAGAAGTTGATATTAATTTCATGACACGCAAATTGCCTATTCTCATTAATTTTAATATTAAATCCAAAATTATTCTTATTAAATATTCACAAATAAAAAGTCCAATATTAATTTAGTTCTGTATCACTGTCCTTATTTTGAGTGATGGCGAATAAAATTGAGGAATTTGTTAGCAAAAAGTTCGTATATTAAGGTCACGATTACCCAGTTTCAAGGACACGATGTTAACCTTGCATTTATCTTTTGTGATTATATTAGACATCCTTAGAACTTGTACTGTTTAAATAAATATACTTGGAATACGTTTTGAACAATTTCATTGTTATTCTGTAATGGCAAAAAACAATTTAGTTACGAATAAGCAGGTTTGCCCACGTGGGCAATCATAGGCGTGGGCAAAAGGCTACCAGGCTCAAATGGGATTTGGCGGGTCACATTGGCCGAATGCACGATGACCGATGCGCAAGAATTTTGATGCAGAGGGTGCCAGGAGATGGACGGCGTAAATATTTAATGAACCTATAAACCTCATCCATCGCTTTCCATCAGGCGTGATTATGATCATGAGCAAGCCTATTACATAATAATAATAAAAAACCACAAACAAAAAAAAACCTTCGAATTGCGAATTACGAAAAAAAAACTTATTTAAATACTCAAGTACATTTCTAATATCCTTTTTGATAATGCCCAAAACACTTTATTCGTTTGTCCTTCTCATGAAATAAGAGAAAGTTCTCAGCACCTACCTATAAAATTATTTAAGAGCAAAAACGCAAACAATTCCTCAACAAAATGGGATCATTCCTCCAAGATTATTGTAACACTTTTGTGCTAGAAAATGCTAACAAGGAAACGGAAGAAAAATGCTACTAAGAATAACAGTCATTTTAACTCGGCGAGTCTGGAAACAAGTTAGCTCGTTATGGGAATTTATGTGCTTTTAAAATTAAAACTACCGTCAAAAATGAGGTTTTATTACCCGCCTTGTAATTGTGGGAGTAATGGTACCTGTGTCATGTCAGGATTTAGGATAGAACTAATTTTAATGTTATTCAGGCGTACGTTGAAGAGGAGATTACTTGAAAAAAAAAACTTGTTCGCTGGGATAATACAATATTTAGTTTAGTTTTTGTTGGTGCTGTTAGTTGGTGCTGATAGCTTTTTTTACTGTTGATAGGCACGCGTTTGACCACTGTCTCACCTGATGGTTATCGATATTGTGGTTCAAGATGAAGCAAGCATGCCTTGTAAAAATTACACTTAATTATACCTTTATTTAAAGTATCACTATCCTTTTACATCAGACTGCCAATTTTACTTATTTTGAGCAATGTTCGTATGTCAGTTGCAATCTGTCAAAAAGGTATGGAACACACGATGGCGTATTTTTACGGACGCGCGCTTACGGCGCTGTAGATGACCAAAAAGCAGTACTGTCTGCGTCTGAATTGCGTTTAAAACGCTTTAATGCGCATTATATGCACGTCATCGGCGCGTTAAGGTGAGACTCCAGTCCCGAGAAATTTGAAAAATAGGTAGTTGAAGAAACTATTGCCGATGCCATCGTACTGCATCCTACCAAGTAAAGTGCGAAATCGACAACTGCAGCTCAGGCTGATTTACCTATAAATAATTTGACTAAAAGACGTTTTATATTCCGCTGTTTTCTTTTTAAAAACTGGACTGATATAAAATAAAACATATCAAAATTTAAAGGAAAACTATATCTCTACACTTGTTACTTTCTAATTTTTTTTTAAACTTATCAAATTTGTCAAATAGCTGTCTGAACATGTCGATAAAATCGTCACCTCAAAATTGACATAATTATTACGTTTTGAAAAAATAATAATAATAAAGGTACGTATTAATTAGAACTAGATTTTTTGAAAAAATAAAAGATATTGCACTAGAAGCATTATCTACGAAGAAAACAGCGAAATACGTTTGTTTGGAGAAAGGCGCGATAGAGTTCCATCTTAAAGAAACGCCAAGTGCTTAGACCTTTTGGCTTTTTTGACAGAATGCGACTATCATATGAATGCGAATGTTGCTTAAAAAATAATGGAATTGACCCTCTAGAATATGGTCAAATGTAAGCAATTCAATAATTATTATAAAAAAAACAGTTCCTTTGAAACGGTATTATATTACGGTATATATATTATTATCTTAAAATGGTGACTCCATTTAAAGATAATAATATATTCAAATATTTCACAGAGTATGTGGCTCCCAAGCCATTAAACAGTAGTTATTGGTTTGTCGGATCTCTCATGATTGATAACAATGAATCGGACGATCGGATCGCGTGTTGTTGTTTTGCAAATCATTGTGAACCAACATAATTTGGTACCTGGATATTTAATACCTACCGCACGGAATAATAAAATACTTTTTACAAAAAAATACAACCGACTTCCAAAAAAAATCACTACAAAGTAAAAAATAACTTTAATTTCGGAAGTCGGTGTTTTTGTTAGTTTCTTCGTATTTTGACACCGACTTCCAAAATTAAAGTTATTTTTTTTTTCATTTTCACTTTTTAGTGGTACCCCACGCCTAACGACACCACTGCAAAATCGCAGAAAAGCAAAATACGCAATTTCGATTACTTGGATGACATAAAACTATCATTCAAGTAGACGAATTCCAGCTATTTCGATTTAAAATCCAAAGTTCGTAACCGATTTTCATAAAATTTAAATGGGACCAATCTGCAAGTATATCCATTCAGAAAAAACAATAATTTTTCAAATCGGTTCATAATTGTCGGAGTTATGAGGTAACAAACATAAAAATAAAAAAAACATACAACCGAATTGATAACCTCCTTCTTTTTGGGAAGTCGGTTAAAATAACACTATTTATGTTTTTTTACGCATTTTCCAAGTTTACATTTAGTTTTCCTTTACGATGGTGTAATGGTCGATAGAAAACCTTTATACAACTTTTTTATAGTGTAAAAGATCACCCGTGTGTATATAATCTGTCTGTCACAGTCAATTTCCTCCGATCCTACTGGACAGATCCAGTTGAAAAATGGAGATTTATGAACGACAGTATCCCAATCACGAACGTGTCTATGTTAATAAATGAAGGTTAAAAATGGGATACATTTTGGAGGAAATTTAGGTGTTTCAATTCTGACCAACCTCAAAACCATGATCCCGTCCCAAATTGATCAAGCAAGTAATGATTTATCTTTTAAAACTTGATTGCTTCTAGTAACTAACAGATTGAGAGTTTTTTTTTACAAGAAACAGACTATCAAGTAAACAAACACCCTGTACTGAAGCTCAACTAATCCTGGTGACCAGTAATAATCCGTTTGCAAATAGAAAAAAAGGTATCTACAATCAACATCACGTTTTTTACACGATAACTTTATACCGCTATTGAAACAAACTTACTGATAGGTCTACTGCTAAGTGATTTGTAATTTATACTTTGTAAAATGTCAAATAAGGACTTCAGTCAGTTTTTGCGAAACAATAAGTTACTTCTGCCTCAGCAGCCGAATCATGATGTAAGTTTGAATACTTAATAGATTATGAGAAATTAGATAATAGGTAGAATGAGGCAGTGACCAAAATGGTTCAAATACTTGAAAAAGGAGGTAGGCGAGATGGTCACAGTGCTTGTCAGGGTTGCGGAATTTGTTCGAAAGAGGCACCGTGGCAATGGAACGCAAAGGGCATCAGGAGGAACACGGATGAGTTTTAGTCAGTTGGTAAGAGTCTGACACTTCCTCCTACAATACGGGAGGAGTCATTTGATGATTTCCCATCCCTAAAAACAAAGGTAGGCAATATTGTTGCCATCGAGGTAAGAATAGAGTAGAATACTCTTTATTATGTACACCATATAAGTACCAGAAAAGATAGACGAAGGAAATATGACAATAGGCGGACTTTTAAAGCGATCTTTAAAAGTGACCTTTGGTTTTGGTTAGTACCTGAATGAGGTTGACACAGAAGCGTGGTATAGGACTTGAAAAAGGAGGCTTTTGTCAAAATTGAAGGAAAACGGGCAATGAATGATAATGAATTAGATATTGGTCTTGGCGTAGAAATACACTAAAGAACTGGGTTAGAGGCACAACGTAGAAAAAATCTATTCTACCGTGGACTGCGAGCTTTAGATTTTTGGAAAGTCGGTGGCATTGGATAACAGGACGCAATGAAAAGGCGTTCCGTGGTGATCCCAAGTAACATAATTATATGAGCAAAAGCATGATGATAATAAACTTGTGCTGCAAACGATACAAATTTTAGAGTTGTTTTTGGTAGTTTCTTCGTATTTTGATACTGACTTTCGAAATTTAAGATATTTTTAACTTTGTAGTATTTTTTATTTATTTGGTAGTCGGCTTTATTTTATAGTGAAAAGTTATTTTTTAAATTTTTAAGTTGTACCCCACACTTAGCAACACTTCTGCAAAATCGCAGGAAAGCAAAATATGCGATTTCGTCAAATATTATCGTCGTACGAGTAAACTTATTCCAGCTATTTTGATTTAAAAGCCAAAATTCCTAACCTCTTTCTATAAAATTTCAATGGGACCAATCGAGAAAGATATCCTATCAGATAATACAAGAATTTTTCAAAACGTTTCATAACTGACGAAGTTATGAGGGAACAAACATAAAAATTAAAAATACAACCGAATTGAGAACCGATTTAGCAATTTAGTAATAACTACACACACAAACTGTAGGTCACAGAAAGTTTTTCTCTCTTTCAGGAGTTCTTGACTGTTATGGAGAAGGTATTCAGGTGGTCTTGCCTGATCGGCGTACTGGGATCGAAGAGACATGTTTGCTATTTCTGGAGTGCGTTCATATTGGGTGTGCTTCTCTTTATGGAAAGCCAAGCTATCTGGAAGGTCATAAAAGCTCTTGCTGGTTGGGCTATCGATACTGCTGGTCAGAGTAAGTAGTTTTTAAAGGTTTTACGAAAAATATGGAGGGGGACGAAAGAGTTTAAATCTTTACAAATATTATTATTATTGCCGTCATGAGTAAGATAATTTTAGTGTTATCCTACCTACTTGGCACATGATCGCCAAGTTCGATGTGCTTTTTCCCCAGCCCAGCAGAGTTCTTAGAAGCAGGCCAACATGTGCCTCACCCAATTAATGGTTTGTGTAAAATACTGGTATTCATCTGAATACAGTTTGACTGGAAGCCAACTCCAATTAATTGTGAAAAGGCTAGGCAGATGATAATGTCGCTCACCCTTTGATTTTTTAAGGATGGCAAATCATCAAATCACTCTTCCCGCTCTGGGTAAAGCAGGACGGAGTGTCAGACTTCTACTGACTAAAACCCATCCGTGTTCCTCCTAATGCCTTTTACGTTTAATTACTATTTATTGAACACTCTAAGCACATAAAAAGTACAGAGGCGAGGGCCTCGGTGATTCTTTCGAACAAATTCCGCAACATGTCCTTCACCCTAATAGCACAAAATTAGCTTATTGAGCTAACTTAAATTTACAGCAGCTGCCTAATCATGGTCTCCTAACAAATAAATTTAATCAATTTCCATAACTCAATATTCGATTTCAGGAAGCGTCACAGCACGTTTAGCAGGAACAATTTTCTACACAGTAGCCATCCTGTCTTTGATTCTAGCTTCAAAACTATATAGGTCCTGGGAAGAAATCTCAGCATTCTGGGCCAAGGTTGAAAGGATTATGGCCGTGAAAGCACCCGCTGATAAGACATTGAAGAAGAGAATGTATTTTGTCTGTGCTTTCATGGCTGTCGGTTCTTTGTGTAAGTTGCATGAAAAAAGATGATCTCTTTTGAACATTCAATTCTGGCTGTTTGCAAATCCCGCAGAGTAAAAGAGTGACTAGTTGAGTGAATCCTGATTTTCCTGGATGCAAAACGAACAAAACCTTTGTCGTGCGACGCTATTGGGAGACCTATTATCGGTGCAGCGGGTCTAAAAAGGCCACTTTAGCAGAATCAGAAAGTAAATCACGGTACCCGTTACTGTCAAATTTTCCCAATCAAACTTAAACCTAATGCACACGTGGAAACCAGCGTTGTGGCTCTGTCTCGCACACGAGTCCTAGCATTATGCTGAGAGATGGCCGTTTTGCGCGGATTTGATGCATATCTTCGAAATTTTTCATGTACATTGTAATTTTGGTATGCGTCATACTTAGCACAAATAAACTCTTTTTCTTTTTTAGCGATAAAGATTAAAATGAAATTTGACAGATTTTTATGCAATTAATATTATGATTCAAATATCGTGTGGGCAGTAAGGTCTAACGACCTCACCAGCCTTGTTTAGTTCGACTAGCCGTTGAAGTTTTTCGTACGTACAGTATGACTAGCAGTGGAAGTTTTTCGTACGTACAGTATGACTAGCAGTGGAAGTTTTTCGTACGTACAGTATGACTAGCAGTGGAAGTTTTTCGTACGTACAGTATGACTAGCAGTGGAAGTTTTTCGGCTGAAATATTAATGACAATGGCTGTTTTATGTAGGTTATTAAGTTGAATGTTACTGGAAGTAACTTTTGGATACAATGATAGCCTTCAAAGGATGCAAACTCCTATGGAATACCTATGACAATAATATTGCATGAATTCAGAGCCTCACTATTTTGAAGCGTGTCAATACATACAACCCCTCAAGCATTAAGTTGGTATTGTCTAGTACAGTGGCTGCTCTATTTATTTAATTAAACATCCCTTGAACAAACAGACATACTGCGGTTGCCATTGTTTATTTACAATTTCACATGCATGCATACTGTTTACTTTGTCTTGTTTTAGTGGAACATATGATGAGTATTATTTCATCAATTGGACTGGACTGCCCGCCATCTTTGATTGTAAAACGATATGTTTTGATATCTCATGGATTTATGATATTGAGGCGTAAGTAATAACCGATAACTATGGTATTTCAGTAACTATCATAGCAATGGAATAGTTCATATCGGGATTGCTACCATGTACCTTTTTATTTGCGAGTTTCCGATATTTCGGCACTGTTGCAAGCGGAGTAACTGAAGATCCTGCGGTCGGGATGTTATTGGGAGACATATCGGTCTACCCTCTTTCGTAGTCTTTTATTACGACCAACTCCGGTACCACTGTCCACAAACTCACTTTTTTTCCGCAACTGTTTTCGACACACATCACTACCATCTGCCTAGCCTTTTCCCAGCTTCACTGTTGTCGGCGTCCAGTCAAACCGGATCCAGCTGAATACCAGTATTTTACGAATTTATTATCTTTGTTTCTTACCGAGGTTGGTCTGTGGATGGGTGACCATCTTAAAATAACGAGTTTCCTCCGAGCCTGGAAAAGCACGTTAAGCTGTTGGTAAGGGCTGTCATTTGGAGATCTTTGGCAGTCGTTACGGATAGTCAGAAGCCAGAAAATCTGACACCAGTCTTGCTAAGGAGTACTGTGTTACCCAGATAATGGGTTGTGGAAGTCTAGGAGGCGGCCGCTCCACGTAAAATGCTGGTATTCAGCTGAATCCGGTTCGACTGGAAGCCGACCCCAAAATAATTGGGAAAAGGCTAGGCATACGATGATGTTATCTTTTATAATTATAATCCATAATATATGTTCACTTATACATCATTTATAATTACTTATATTATACCTCTATAACTTATACCACAACTGGAACACTAATGGTGTTAATCTTCTTTTCTCTTTGACTATTGCAAACATTATCTTTTGTATCTACATATTCTACATACATTTCAGATGAGTATTCGGACTGGTACGCTCTACCTCTGGCCTTCATGAGTACCGTGGCTACTCTGCTGTGGAACCTTCAAGACCAACTGATAGTCCTGATCAGTATGGGACTGACTTCAAGATATCATCGATTGAACCAGTGCCTTGCCAAGATATGTGAGTTGGAGAAGAAGCAAATGGATTCTGATAAAGTAAGGACTATTATGTCGCTTTTTTTAAAGCATTTGTTTGTAAATTATTCGCCACTATGCTGAAAAAAAACCGGCCAAGTGCGAGTCAGACTCGCGCACCGAGGGTTCCGTACAAACCTGTAGGTATATAAGTAAAAGTTATGGTATTTTTATTGCTAAATGAAATCCATAACATAACAATGTGGAAAGCGACCTCTCGTAGGGCCGGGCCCCTGGTTCAGCCCATGGTGTGGAGCGAGAGGGAATGGGAAGCAAAATTCTCGTGTCGCGGTGTTTGTTTCCAAACTCCTCCGAAATGGCTGAACCAATTTGCATGAAATTTTGTGTGCATATCGGGTAGGTCTGAGAATCGGCCAAAATCTATTTTTTTATTTTTTTTGTTAATCGCATAACAACGTTTGCTGGGTCAGCAAGTCTAATATATAAAATTCTCGTGTTGCGGTGTTTGTTTCCAAACTCCTCCGAAACGGCTGAACCGATTTGCATGAAATTTTGTGTGCATATCGGGTAGGTCTGAGAATCGGCCAACATCTGTTTTTTTTTTTTAATCGCTGAACAACGTTTGCTGGGTCAGCTAGTAAGTTTATGATTATTAAAAAAAATATACTATGTGATGTAACTAAAAATTTAAGATTTTCGGAATTTTTCCTATATGTGTACTTTATAACGTTGCTTCATGCCAAATTTCAAGATTCCAGGTCGTCTGGAAGTATCCTTTAGGTTTTGATTCCCTTGCGAGTAGTTGCGAGTTTCAAAATATGCGGCTTTAATTGCTGTATCTTTTGATTGCGTTGACGTAGAAGTATGATTTTGTTACAGCTTAAAGATAGAATTGAGTATTTGTTAAGAATTTCAATATAATACCACTACGCGTTCATGAGTAAAGGGGTAATAAGTTTAAAATTATTAAAAATATTTTTATTATATGATGTAACTAAAAATTTATGCTTTTCGCAATTTTTCCTTTATCTGTGTTATAAGACGTTGCTTCGTACCAAATTTCAAGATTCTGAGTTCACGGGAAGTACCCTGTAGGTTTTGATTCCCTTGCGAGTGTCGAAAATTTGCGGCATAAACGGGAGTATCTTTTGATCGCGTTGACTTAGAAGTTTGATTTTTTCACAGCTCCAAGAGACCATAGACTTGAGTATTTGATATGAATTTCAGCTTGATACCTCCACGCGTTCCTGAGAAAAAAGGTCTTGACAGACAGACAGACAGACAGACAGACAGACAGACGGACAACAAAGTGATCCTATAAGGGTTCCGTTTTTATCTTTTGAGGTACGGAACCCTAAAAACAGATGTAAACTAAATAAGGTCTTTGATATTTGAAAACACTACAAAGTATCTCGGAGTGTTCACCCTTATAGATTCGTCATGTCTGTCTGTCTGTCTGTCTGTCCGTCCGTATGTCACAGCCACTTTTCTCCGAAATTATAAGAACTATGCTGTTGACAACTGTCACACAACCCACTATTACAATGACTTCCCATCCTTAAAAAAAACACACATACATACAAACCAACCATTTCACCCTATTTATAACATAGTGAAGATATGATTAAACGCTTTACGCCATCTTCGTCTTACACTATTCTCGCCTGTTTGCGTACAGATGTGTCTGACAAGTTTATTAATATCGTCAACCCGTCTTGCCATAGTTCTTCCCACGCGTTGATTATTGTGTTAGCAGTCACCTAATTGTCATTTTCAGTATACGGACCACCTATTGCGGTTAGACCTTCTCCTTATATTGTTATTTCTGTTCCAACAGTATTGCGTAAATTATTAAAACTAACTCCTGTGTTCAGTAGACCTCATGGCTTTCACGGCTATTATTACTTTAGAAACGTATTTTTGGGAGTCCATAATGGAATATCGAAGGTATGTTACCTAGGCTTGATTGGTGGATAACCATAGATAATTTGACGGTACAGGGCAGCTTTAATTCTGGCCATTTAAATTGAATCTCTCTTCTGCAGACGGTCCCTCATTACTGAGGATCGTGGTCACTGGACCCCTCCAAGCGAACAATCTGTCTCCACCGATTCCGGTCCAAAGCTGCCATCACAACCTGCAATAAATTTAATATAATGTCTAATTTGTGCTACTGAGTAGTATTTTACTAATAATGTTGAAGCAAAAGCAAATGGCTTTTATTGTTCTTTCGGGCTGAGACTTAATATATCATTACGAGTGTACACAATATATTATAATTGCACAAGCAATGCGCGCTGATTACCAGGTTTTAGATTTCATTATGTAACATAGGCTTGCTAATTCCAACCAAGTGTTTATTCATAAAAAAATTACCGCATGTTTTTCAACAGTTGACTGTCCCCAAAGTTCAACTGTGCCTCTCTCTGAGCTTTAAATAGGTACTTTTACAACCTAAATACCTACCACAATATTGCAAGTGTTTCGATATTTAACAGTGTCCATTCTCAATCCAAGTGTCGAATTGCAAACAAAACATCCGATCAATTAAGCTTAAAACAAACTAGTTAGAATTTATTACCTGGATTTTAGTAATAAATGTCGCTAATTATCAGGCGATGGTAATGGATCGTTTGTGACAAATACGACATTGAGCATGGGGGCCAATTCTACTAATTTTTAAACAACTTTCACATTCGCATGTCAATCGCAAACTGTCAAAAAAACCTTCATTTTCGAATGAAATAATGCGATGTGAATGTGAAAATTAGTGGAATTAGCACACCAAAAAGGAGGAGGTTCTCAATTCGGTTGTATGTTTTTTTTTTTCAGTTCTTTGCATTTTGCTGACTTTGCTTAACGAATTGTCCAGTGGTTTGAATAATTTGTTTGACAGAGTTGCGATACTTGATTGTGCTACTGATTATTAAACTACAGGAAGTCTTTTATACAGGAAAACCGGTCAAGTGCGAGTTGGACTCGCACACGAAGGGTTCCGTACCATGAACCTTAATTTGTATTATTTGTTGTTATAGCAGCAATAGAAACACGTAATCTGTGAACATTTCAGCTTTCTAGCTATCACGGTTTATGAGATACGGCCTGGTGACAGACACACAGACAGACAGCGGAAGCCCCATTTTTACCTTTTAGGTACGGAACCCTAAAAAGTGACTGAAGACTGA
Source organism: Ceramica pisi (assembly GCA_963859965.1). Classification (NCBI taxonomy): domain Eukaryota; kingdom Metazoa; phylum Arthropoda; class Insecta; order Lepidoptera; family Noctuidae; genus Ceramica; species Ceramica pisi. The sequence continues at coordinate 7,944,034 of OY982530.1, forward strand.
TAAAAAAGTGACTGACTGAGAAAAGGTGAAGAATAAACTTATGCTATTGTAAAAAACCGCCCAAGTGCGAATCGGAGTCGCACCCGAAGGGTTCCGTACCATTAACCTTAATTTTAATTATTTGTTGTTATAGCGACAGTAGAAAAACACAATCTGTTAACACGGGCAATAAAATAGCATAGCCGCCGTCGATAAAAAAAAACGAATCGCCTTCGTGTAAATGAGCTCTAACGCTTAAACATAAATGTTCACTTTTAATGTTTGCTACATTCAAGAACATTATTGAAATTAAAACTAATTTTCAGAACCTAACAATAATCGACATTTCAACAATTCCCCATTATAAGACAACAAATCTATTTCAAAGTCTCACGTGAACTATGAGTAGGTATGTCATATTGAAACTTATCGCGCTCTTGGGAAATCATGTTAACTGCGGGTAGATCGAACTAGTTCTAGCTCTTCTTACGTGTTCCTATTGCTTTGTGGCTGAGATAGACTTTAGACCAGTGGCTCCCAACCTCTATTTGACCTTTTTGATTTCTCTATCTGCGGTTAGCAGGGACCAGATATCAAAAAGAAAATTACCTAAGCTTTTAGCTTTAACGTGTTGGGCTTGAGAGTTTTGTTTGCCCACCATACATTGGCGAGATCATCCCGCTGATTCATCTGTGCTCACGACTCTTGCCGGCTAATATAGCATACCTTCAGCTAGTTTTTGAAGTCAAATTAAAGTAAATAGTATTAATATACAAGGTGTCCCAGAACTCAACATCAATCCGGAATCGAGTGATAAGATAAATCATAATAGTTACCTACCAGAAAAATATAAAAAAAAATCTTAGAAGGTAATTTTTATTTTAATTACAGTAATTTCTTTTTTTTTTGGAAAAGGAAAATAATTAAGAATTTAAAACAATAGGATACAAGCACTACTCAAGATTACCTACAAAAAAAAAACGAAAAAAGTAAAGATTTGTGGCTAAAGGAGCTCAAAACCATCATCAAAGGGTGTAAATTTTTCGACAAAAAAAAGAAAAAAAAAATTTTTAAAGAAGATTTTTTTTCAATATTTTTCTGGTAACTATTATGATTTGTCCTATCACGCGATTTCGGCTTGACTTTGAGTTCTGGGACAACCTGTAGAAAACACTGACTAAAACAGCTGCTTCTTATTCAATTGTCTGATTGAAAATTAAAGTCAGTTTGCATCAATAACATTTTGGAGGTGAAAAGATTGAAATTTGAAAGCTTCCGCGGACCATATTTTAGCTCTTGCGGACCACCAGTGGTCCACGGGTCACAGGTTGGAAACCATTGCTTTAAGCTTAAAGAGGAGTCTTTGTCTGAAGAGTATTACTGCTACAATTATATAGTAATGTTACGCATTTATGCATTTGATGCTGCAACTAAAGTAGCCACCTGACTAGACCCAAACGATCTAGGGAATTGTCCACCTATTCGACAAGAAGTAGATATAGTTGTTTTAACTCAAAAGTTGACCGGTGGAAAATGCCTTGAACCATAATTTTATAGTACATCATGTTTAAATAAATAAATTGTTGTTTAATATCAACATGACAATAATTGTGATTAGCCTTTCTTTGCTATATTTTTTTTTAGAAAATAATATAAGCTTGTTTTACAGTCACGTTTTAATTTCAAATAGGTAAATGTTGAACATTTTCTAGATAGATTTGCCTCCTTTATTGAAAATAAGTTATGAGTTCTACTCAAACTTATTGTATATTACGTAAGTATGGATTCAATTTTACAAAATGTGTTACTTTAATACCGAAGTATAATATCCACTGGCAACACTATTAAAGAACAAATGAATTAAGATTGTAATATACATTTTGAATGTATTTTGGTCATAGCAGTTTAATGTATTATTTTTTACTTTGGCAACACTTGACGGTTTGAACATTCTCGTCATTTCCGGGTGAGGCGAAAGTCATTTTTACAAATTTAAAGGCAGTGCAGATGCAGTGATCATCGAGCCACGAAGCAAGTCATTTGACGTTATAGTCAGTATTTCGTGTGTACAATAAAGATATATTATTACAAAGAACAGTGTTTAAATTTACAAATAAAATAGGAGTTTTACAATAGTAACATAATCATTGATAATCTGAGCAATGAACTATGTATTTTTCATTTGAAAATAATGGCTGAATCTATAGTGACCCTCATTACTTGTAGTGCGATTCTGTAAACCTCTGACCGTGTTCGTAAGTCTACATAGGTAAATTTGAACATGAAGTGAGCTGTTAATCCATACAAACAAAATGGAAGGACAGTTATTATTCGTGCTCACTCTATCTACGTTTACACTTTGAGATGATAGAATAGAGCGGCTGAACGGCTTAGTTCCGATTTTTTTTTTCTTAGGTATGGGCCAATAAACATAGGATCAATAACCGCTATAGCCATACTTAAACGAAACCACCATAACGTGTTACGGAATTCCATTTCAAGTTTCATTTGCTGATGGGTGCCAAAGCTATGCAATTTTGAGAAGATCGAATTCTGTTTTCGGATTAAGGATTCATTTCGCAAATTCGAGACACTAAGATTGCGAGATTGGAGTAACGGAAAAATCAGCACTTTTGAAGGCATCTCATTATTGAGGTTTTGATTGTAACTTTTTCTGAGCTTGTTAATATTATTGTAAAAACGCATTTACTGATTACAAGTAAGAGGCCTTTCAATTACGATTATTTTGTTATATATCTATATTAAATAAAATAAAATAAAATATAAAACATTTGTTTCACCCATATTCAATTTCAGAAGAACATAAAATTATCAATTTGTCATCGTAATTCTTAATATGAAATTTATTATCTATGGTTGTCCAATAAGACAATTAACCATACCAGACCATACCAGACCTTTGACCAGCAATATCTAGGAATAGGTCTCCCACCCCGATCTCGTGAGTTCACCAGCGAATTTTGAGCGGCTACGAGAGTTTTCGCAAGTTGGTACGCCGCCCGGAGCGCAATAGAGTGACAGGAGGAAACATGAACACAAAATCAGCCCAAATACCACAGCTGCCGCCGTAGCTTATATTCAGTGGCTTTGGTGATGTTGCGATTTCTCCTGATCTTTCTCATCTTATCCATGGCGAATATTGCTATAGCCATGCGTCGCTTAATCTTATCAGCACATCCTCCATTGTTGGTGATCAACGCTTCTAAGTATATGTATGATTTTACTACTTCAAAGTTCGCGATTTCAGTAACTTCCGGTAAGTTGTTAATAACGCGGTCTACAATCATTAATTTGGTCTTGGTCCGGTTGGTTTTGAGTCAAAACTCGATGTTGACGGTCTCCATTTTATGGAGCAGGCTTTCGATATGACTGATTCTTGTAGCGAACAAGGTAGTGTCGCCCGCATGAAGCAAATTAGATATCATTAGACTACCAATTGCAACACCATCCGTCCATTCTTCAAGGGTGATTTTTATTATAAGCTCTGTGTAGATGTTAAACAGCCGTTTTCTATACTAATATTGTAATAAGGAAAGCTTCTTTTTTGTTTGTTTGTACCGAATAGGCACAGAAACTATACTGGACCGATTTTTACAAACCATTTTCTACCAACGATAGCTAAGTTATCAGGAAGTAACATTAGCTATAATTGATTTTCGAAAAAAAAATAGAGATCCCTACTTATATTTCAATACTAAACTCCAGCGAACGAGGCTACGGGCGTTACAAAAATTATAAATAAACTAGCTGTCCGCGGCTTAGCTCCTGTCAACTGCAACTTTTTTTTTCTTTCAACCTTCTGACACAAACAATTACAACAAAAAGAGAATCGGTGAAATTATCCCAGCCGTTCACACGTGATGCGGTGACCAAGGGAAATAGGGATTCATTTTTTTATATAAGACTAGCTGACCCGTGCAACGTCGTCTGCGTAACATTTTTCATTACTGCTCCGCTCCTATTGGTCTTAGCGTGATGATATATAGCCTATAGCCTTCCTCGATAAATGGGCTATCTAACACTGAAATATTTTTTTAAATCGGACCAGTAGCTCCTGAGATTAGCGCGTTCAACCAAACAAACAAACAAACAAACTCTTTTGCTTTATAATCTATATAAATCTCGTGTCACAATGTTTGTCCTCAATGGACTCCTAAACCACTTACCGATTATAATAAAATTCGCACACCATGTGCAGTTCGATCCAACTTGAGAGATAGGATAGTTAAAATCTCAATTTTTTGTTGCAATATTATTTAGGAGCGGAAAATGTGACGCAGACGAAGTTGCGCGGGACAGCTAGTATTATTATAATATTATAATATTAGTATAGATAGATAAATATTATTATAATATTATAATATTAGTATAGATAGATAAATAATGTCTCTCTAATTATATTCTTTGTTCCAGAAAAACGAAGCTATAAAAGTATACGCCTGGCGCAGATTGAGAGAAGCGTACGTGAAACAAGCGATGTTGGTACGCAAGGTGGACGGATCTATCGGAGGCATTATCATACTGTCCTGCTTCTGCAACTTCTATTTTATTTGCTTGCAACTGTTTATGGGAATTACGTAAGTTGTAATATTAGCCACATTAGGCCATTTAAATTGTTTTAAACTTTCATGGTCACTAACATTAGAATAGTTCATATCGGGATTGCTACGACTCGACACAACACTAACCGTATCTGACCGCGATGTAACACTTTGTTCTGGTGTGTCGAGAACAGTTGCGGGAAAAAAGTGAGTTTGTGGATAGTGGTACCGGAGATGGTCGTAATAAAAGACTACGAAAGAGGGTACCGATATGTCTGGCAATAACATCCCACCCGCAGGATCTTCAGTTACTCCGTGATCGTGGCGCTTGCAACAGTGCCGAAATATCGGAAACTCGCAAATAAAAAGGTACGAGTACATGGTAGCAATCCCGATATGAACTATTCTCACATTAGGTAAGCAAGGAAACTGTGGGTTTTACCCTTGCAATACGAGGATATGAAAGGAGAAATTGGTGTACTTTTATCCCTTTTACGGACAGAAGACTTTGTAATGAGTTTAAAATTCGAACGTGTGGGGACCTATTGACACGAGACGAGATTTCGAATTGAATTTGAAAAAAGACAAGAGTTTTGCTTACATTCCAAAAATATAGGATTACTGGTAATATTGCAGGCATATGAGAATTTAAACCTTGAGTCTGTGCTATTGGTGCAATGGCATGACACGTAGATCACGTCCTCAGCAGACGAGATCTTCGGTGTACTAACGCTATGCAGTAATCGGTTTATTTGAGGTTGGAACGCGAGGTTGACCATAAGCAGAACTAAACTATTTTACAAAAAAATACAACCGATTTCCAAAAAAAACAAAACACTTTAATTTCGTAAGTCGGTATTTTTAGTTTTGTTTTTGAACACCGACTTCCGAAATTAAATTTATTTTATACTTTGAAGTGTTTAAGTTTTTTAAGTCAGTTGTATTATTTGTAAAAAGTCTCTATTTTTCACTATTTAGTAGTTCACATGTGCTTACCTCTTTACTGTTATATACAATAGACAGACATACGATCAGTCATCAGTAATCCCGGTCTATTTGCTATCATTTATTGAGGAGTTCCGTTACCTATCTCCGAAATTCTTCATCAGATCTTCACCAAATTGAAATTAGACCATCCCGAAAATCTATTTATTTACTTTCGAAAACTTCCCAAATCGCTTCAAGTGTGCCTTTCTCCAAGATTCCATCATCAGATCCTGACTTCTGAAAATGGTCCAGACATTTTCGAGTAATCGGGGAACATAAATAAAAAATAAATAAAAAAGGATCCTACGAATTGAGAACCTCCTCCTATTTGAAGTTGGATAACAAAGGTCATTAATGTCCGGTTTCTGAGGTATTTTATCGGTCGTTTATCTGTTCATTAACTCTATTGTCAAACGCTATTGGTTGGTTAGTGGTGATTCCTGAAAAGTTTTGAAAGTTTCTATATCTGTTACTCAATCGCGCATTCAGGTACAAGAAGCAATAACTCTTATAATCAAGAACACTATGTCATTTCACCTGCAAACAAAAACAAAACTTTTATCAAAGTACTTAGTCTACTAAGCAAGCACAAACTTTCTTCAGCTACAAACATTTCGCCGGCACTAATCCATCATTAGGGACGAATGGTGTAAGAAAAACATCGTAAGTGGCTTACACGAACCTGTGTAATAGCACTGAACGTGTGTAATGCTTAGAACAGCTGTAGACATACATCAGGCTTGATATATACGACTTAATGTTGGTAGTTCAAGAACCAGCTTTTATTAGGCACCGATAATGTCTGTGCTTAAGTAACTTTTGTTCTTACAAAGAGATGAGGATCAGCCGGTCGATTTTATAAACATGTCGAAGTGAAGGCTTGGGTGAAGTGATCACGAAGTGAGCTGTCAAACCATACAAATAAGATGAAATGACAGCTCACTTGTCTTTCACTCAACCTAAGTAGTCACGGTGAGATGTCGACAGAATAGACCAGCAGGGCCACAGATATAGATAGACCTAGATAGCGCAAGTATCACGATCTGTATGAAAACCAAGCGTGCCATTTTTTGGCTACCTACTGTAAGACGTCACAAGCACTAATTAGTGATAGGAAAAACAAATTGATCCAAAGACGCCGCCTACCTCGCCCCACCCCCCGCCTTGCACTAGCGCTCACCCGGCCGACGTCCGACTAGCGCTATACATCGATGCAGACTGAGCGCGAAAGTGGCCACTTACGATTTTTGTACGTAAGCTAGGCACGCGAAGTAGTTGCTCTAGAGTTATCTAGGTCTATCTATATCTGTGGGCAGGGCTGTATTTGTTGATTTACTTGTAAATATCTATGAATATAGGAAAATGACCGTTGAAATTGTGTCAAGCTTGCATCCAAAACATAAGTACTATTTAAATTAATTAAAATACATTTAATTTACAACAGTTTCAATCAAATATTAATGAGGTATCCAAAGTATTATCAAAGGAAATATTAGTCAAGAGGACCTGAAGTATTCACTTCCTATCAGCGTTGACAATATTCAAAAGTTCATGTACGCAATTAACACGTCATTGTCACGTAGTCAATCCCAAGCGGGTTAATAGAGCGTCACTTTGCACCTGCGTCGCTTTGAATTTATAATATACCTTATTTATTAAACTTACTTCGGACAACAACAAACAATGAAATAATTATCTGAGTCAGGATGTGCAGAGAACGATAAAACGATAAAGCAAGGAATAAGCTTCCTGACCATTAAACTTACTTCGGACAACAACAGACAATGAAATAATTATCTGAGGCAGGATGTGCAGAGAACGATAAAACGATAAAGCAAGGAATAAGCTTCCTGACCATTATCTCCACATTATGCCTCAGAGTAGAGGAGTAAGTACTCTCTACCACTGTCTTCAGAATGCTCTTGCCACTGAACCACGTTATACTTATCAGTGTTGCGCTTTCTATAATTCTCTGCTTGGTCTTTCATCAATTTTACGAACCTTACGAATCGAAGAACAATACCAGTTATAAGATAAAGAAATTGTAAGTTGAATCCTATCTTCTGAGATACAGGCCTCGCTTAGTTCAAAAGATAGTGTCAATATTAAGTAACGCTCTTTTTACCACCAGTGCTTTGTGCTGCTATATTATTATTATAAAAGCTTATAATATTATGTGATTATGCCCACCTAGTATTAAGTACTTGTAATCCTTGTCCTTGTAGGGCTGGTGGGAAATAAACTAATTTAATTTAATTTTAATTTTAATACCAAAGTAGTGTTCTTCGATTCGTTGACCCCCTTAAATTTCTAATTTTGAGCTACACGATAACTGACAAATACTTCAATGTCTGGACTGGTCCACTCAAATCTGTGTGGAACCTTTCCTCTGAAGATCAACTCTTGTTTGTATGATTTGACCAGTATTTTACAAAGGGTATGGTGTGGTAGTGTTTTTGCAATGGTATGGACTTCAAAAGCTTTGACCTTTGAGTTTGTTTCAGCCTCATCTAGTTTCAAACGAAAATAACATTATTGACGTGTAAAAGCGTTATTTACAACCTACATACAAAATAAATATAATTTTCATTTCCCCAGTCAAGGCCAGTCCAGTGAGCCAATCAGAACAGCGTACTACTTTGTGTCCCTCGGCTGGCTGTGCTTCAGGGTTACCAGCGTCGTGCTGGCAGCCTCCGACATCAACGCGCACTCCCGACTGGCCCTCAAGCATATCTACACTCATGATACACATTGCTATAATGTTGAGGTAATGTTCTCACAACAGGCCTCATCAGAAGTGGGCCTGCGGACGGCGAGCATTGGGTGGCTTGCCATCTGATCAGAATCAGGCCCGGGTCGACGGCGCGCTGTGTTCCACGCGCTCCTCAAAGAGTTGTAAGCAAAGCAGATGGGGCCCGCTAGGGCCAGTGCCTGCCGGGGTTGCGGAATTTGTTCGAAAGAGTCACCGCGGCCCTGGAACGCAAAGGGCATTAGAAGGAACACGGATGGGTTTGTCAGTAGGAGTCTGACACTCCCTCCTGCTTTACCCAGAGCGGGAGGAGTCATTTGATGATTTCCCATCCTAAAAAAAAACAGGCCTCATCAGAAGGCTAGTTACTCAAAGGGTTTATCGAATCAGGAATGATGATATCCGCAGAAACTAACGTTACCGACATACACTGAAGGATCGCCATACAGAAGTGGCAATGAGCAGGGCACATTGCTTGCAGAACGGTGGGTGACGACCGCGTACCGAAAGATGCAGCATTGAAAGGCGTCCCACAAGGTGGTCCGATGACCTGGTGAGGGTCGCGGGTAGCTGATGGATGTGAGACGCTCAGAACCGGTTGTGCGACATTTGGGAGAGGCGTATATCCAGCAGTGGTCGTCTTTCGGCTGATAAGATGATAATGATGATTGCTTACTTTCAGACCGGTTTACTCAATTAGCACTAAAGATATGCAAAGTTCCGTCCCTGTTATTCAGAAAGGAAAAAAAAAAATTACAAATAAAAACAACCGACTTCCAAAAATTTGTTACGTGTTTTTGTTAGTGTCTTCGTATTTTGACACCGACTTCCAAAATTAAATTTATTTTTTACTCTGTAGTGTTTTTTTTTTATTTGGTAGTCGGTTGTATTGTTTTGTAAAAAGTTTTTTATTTTTCACTCTTTGGTGATACCCCACACCTAACAACACCACTACAAAATTGCAGAAAAGCAAAATACGCACTTTCTATTACTTGGATGACAAGAAACCATCATCCAAATAAACGAATTCCAGCTATTTCGATTTAAAATCCAAACTTCGTAACCGATTTTGATAAAATTTAAATGGGACCAATCTGCAAGTATATCCTGTCAGATTAATCAAGAATTTTTCAAATCGGTTCATAATTGACGGAGTTATCAGGTAACAAACATTAAAAAAAGTACAACCGAATTGAGAACCTCCTCCTTTTTAGGAAGTCGGTCTAGACTAGAGTCAAGAGCACACCCACCAAATAAAAATAGTAAGCAGTTAATGAGATTTTTGGTTAAAGTGGGCCTTAGGATAGTATTCCACATCCTTAAAAGCTTATTTCCTCCACTTTAATTGAATGAGTCACGTTGATAATAGTAAAAATGCACTCGATTTTAATGTCAATAATAAGACAATAAATTTCTAATGTTTTGCTAGAATAAAAGGCTTTTTTATGTTATTTTATTATGTATCCATAACTCACTGAAATTTAGTAACGCCTAAAGTTGATATCAATTATTTATTGTGTGAAAACAAGAATAAGCAGAATGCTGTTTTGTAGGTGGGGCGTCTCCAGGACCAACTCTCAAAGGACTATGTCGCACTCAGCGGAAATGGATTCTTCATTTTAAGTAAAAGTATTTTGCTACAGGTCAAGTATCGTTTCTATTTTCTGAAGTTGTAGAAAATATCCTTAGAATAGTGTGTCCAATCAAATGAAGCAAATGCTAAAATGAAGTAATTGTTGTCTATATTTGTATGTCATACTTCCTGACCTCACGTCACATTTTATATTAAGAGTGTGTATTCCGTCCACTAGCGCCGCCAATCGTGTTTTATTAATTGTGGTAAATTTAAGACACGTAGATAAAAAACCGCTCTGTAGTGCACTAAAGAAATGTATCTATTATTTTTTGACAGCTATTTTTAATACATAACTCATGGCTAAATAGCCAAAACGGCAATTATTGCTAAAAGTGGCCACTTTTAGCAAAAATATCGACTTTGGCAACTATTTATGTTCTAAAGTACAAAACATAACTCTCAAAACATAATAAATACATTTCTTCAGTGCACTACAGAGCGGTTTTTTATCTACGTGTCTTAAATTTACCACAAATAATAAAAAACGATTGGCGGCGCTAGTGGACGGAATACACGCTCTTAATGCTCCACTTCTATTGGTCGCAGCGTGATTTTAAATAGCCTATAGCCTTATAGCTTTCCTCGATAGGTGGACTAACCGACACTAAAATATTTTTTTTCAATTCAAACAGTAGTTCCTGAGATGAGCGCGTTGAACCAAACAAACAAACAACCAAACAAACTCTTCAGCTTTAAAATATAAGTATAGAAATATACTATACGTGCATTTAAAGTGCACAATAGAAAATTCTACTGAAAAGATCCATTAAACAATTTCTAACTCACACAAAAAACGATGACACTTCGTAACTGAATAAACGAACAAATCTGAAACAACTTCTATTCATTCTTCTCGTCAATACAAAAGGTTCTAATCAAATTTGTCTTTACAGATGGCCGGGGCGATAATCACCTACGAGCTGGTCCTGATCCAATTTGATGACAAAGGCACTGATCCTGTTCAATTGAATCTGACTAAGAACGCTATTGGAGTATAGATTTTAACATACCAGGAGTTGCTGTTTTATTTTTGAAGCCTATGAATCTTTCCTCATCCTCTTCCTCAACCTCAACTGGCCTAGCCTTTTTTTTTAACATAATTATGGCTTGTAACAATACTAGCTGCATGTTGTTTCTGTGTACCACAATATCATAATCTCGGACTTCTGAATGTATTGACCTGTTCACGACTGTCAAAGCTCGAATGACTGCCAAAAAAGACAAGCGAGACGGACTCTTATACGGAGGCTTCCGTACCATAAACCTTAATTTTTAGGTTTCCGTAGCCGTAGCCAAATGGCAAAAACGGAACCCTTATAGATTCGTCATGTCTGTCTGTTTGTCCGTCCGTATGTGCAGTCACTTTTCTCCGAAACAATATGAACTATGCAGTTGAAACTTGCTAAGTAGATGTATTCTGTGAACCGCATTTTAAGATTTTTACACAAAAATAGAAAAAAAAAAACATAAATTTTGGGGGTACTTATAACTGAAACTCAATTTTTTTTTTGTCAAGCCCGTACGTGTGAGGTATATATGGATGGGTCTTCGAATATGATATTGAGGTTTCTAAAATCACTTTTAATTTCTAAACTGAATAGTTTGCGCGAGAGACACTTCCAAAGTGGTAAAATGTGTCCCCCCCCCCCGTAACTTCTAAAACAAGAGAATGATAAAACTAAAAAAGTATATGATGTATATTACCATGTAAACTACCAGCGAAAATTGGTTTGAACGAGATCTAGTAAGTAGTTTTTTTTTATTACGTCATAAATCGTAAATAGCAACTTCTGCTTATAATATAATATATAATATAATACCTACTGGTTTGTACGGAACCCTCGGTGCGCGAGTCCGACTCGCACTTGGCCGGTTTTTTTTAATATTAAGTTGTTATAGCGGCAATAGAAGTACACAATCTATGAAAATCGCAATTGTCTACCTATTACGGCTCTTAAGGCACGTCCCCGAGCAAAACGCAGCGCTAGCCGTTTTTTGTGCAGTTCTTTGGAGCTATCTACTCTATATCCAAAAGAAATATGAACTAATAAAAAATACATTAAATTTCTACATAATCTTGGCTTCAAAATGGTAGACTTTATTTTTTTTTACTAAGTATAATGTTTAAGTAATCTCCACACAACGAAACCACAGAAATGAGAAAAAAATACTGAAAACATGCATTTTCTCGAAAACTAACGATTATTTTGATTTTGTACTTACACTAATGGATAGGCAATTTAATTATGAACATTTTGGTAGAAGTATTTTTTTCAAACGACCGAAATTAGATTTTAAACGGATTTTATTCAACATTCTGAGCGTATTCGCTATTGTATCTCTTGCGCTGTTATTGAGGGAAAAAATGCTCAAGGTTATTTGCTCAGGGTACGGCCTTAAGATACAGCCCGCTGGCAGACAACGCTGACGGATGGCCGGACGGACATCGGAAGCGAAAAACATACAAAAGCATTAATATTTTAAACAAATATATTTGTCCCTATTGCGAAAACGCTGTTTTATATGGCAGCTGTATAGGTGTCATAGACTTTGTCGTCAAAGTCCATTTCGGACTTCTTTTACTAATTATAATGTTAAAAGCTTTATAAGTTCATTGCTGATTTATGTTTTAAAAATATAATTTCTTGATGTTTACTCGAGCTAATAAGTATTTCATTTTGCAAGTAAAAAAAACCGCATGCATATTCCCTATTCAAGTGTCTGTAAATAGTTCAATTGGTAATAAGTGTATATTGCTTTGCTGCACACAATGATCCCAAGATAATTATTACTACAAGTTCCTTCTTGTGAATAAGATAACGAAAAAACGCGAATAAACTCTTTTTCTTTCTTTCTTTTCTTTCTTTTCTTTCTAAAACCAAGGGCAATTTTTCCAGCAGGCACCTAAGACTAAAAGCCCAATTTAAGACCACTCGATATAGCAATGTCTGAGCAAATTGTTTTAGGGTTTAACCCTATGACTAAGTTTCCGCTGTTCGTCCGTCCATCTATCCGTCCAACCCTTGCGTCCGACCGTCTATACAAACATGCACCCTTTTTTTTAGTGATGGGAAATCATCAAATGACTTCCCCCGCTCTGGGCAGAGCGGGAGGGAGTGTCAGACTTCTACTGACTAAAACCCATCCATGTTCCTTCAGGTGCCCTTTGTGTTCCGGAGCCACGGTATCTCTTTCGAATAGTCCCACGACTCCGGCAAGCGTCGGCCCTTTTGGGCCCCTCTGTCTCTCTTTGAGGCGCGCATGGAACACTAACGCGCCGTTGATACGGCATACACATGCACCCTTAGACAGACCCGCAGACAGTTGCAATTTTCACAGAAAGTGTATTTCTGTTGCCGCTATAACAATAAGTAATACAATACAAACTAAAAAGTGAAAAATAAAAAAAACTTTTAACAAAAAAATACAACCGACTTCTAAAAAAAAAAACACTACAAAGTAAAAAATAAATTTAGATTCGGAAGTCGGTGTCAAAATACGAAGAAACTAACAAAAACACCGACTTCCGAATTTAAAGTTATTTTTTTGTACTTAAAAATTTATTTATTTTTCACTTTTTAGCCCCACACCTAACAACACCACTACAAAATCGCAGAAAAGTAAAATACGCAATTTCGATTATCAAAGAATCATCTAAATAGTCAAATTCCAGCGATTTCGATTTAAAATCCAAAGTTCGTAACCGATTTTGATATGATTCAAATGGGACCAATCTGCAAGTATATCCTTTCAGATAAAACAAAAAAAATTCAAATCGGTTCATAAATGTCGGAGTTATGAGGTAACAAACATAAAAAAAAAAACATACAACCGAATTGATAACCTCCTCCTTTTTGGGAATTCGGATAAAAATACCACGTTATGGAGCCCTTCATGCGCGAGTCCGACTCGCACATGGCTGTTTTCTTTCGGTTCTTATAGTTCTGGAGAAAATGTCCTAAAACACAACGTAAGAAAGCATTTTTTGACAGTAGCATGATGTTTTTTTACTAAAGTTGGTAAAGTCGATAGTTCCTATCCAAATACACTGAATCATAAGTAGGTACTTATGATTCAGTGTATTTGCATAAATAATCGTTCCTCTCAACACACCTACACACACATACGCACAAAACAATCACGTGAATAATGTTATTCTATTATGTCTTATCATGTTCTATTCTGTAAAGTTATCTTGCTATGAAAGAGTCTCCTAATACAGGTATTTTATATTTATAAAAAAACTTTTTACAAAAAAATACAACCGACTTCCAAAAAAAAAACACTACAAAGTAAAAAATAACTTTAATTTCGGAAGTCGGTGTTTTTGTTACTTTCTTCGTATTTTGACACCGACTTCCGAAATTAAAGTTATTTTTTACTTTGTAGTGTTTTTTTTTTGGAAGTCGGTTGTATTTTTTTGTAAAAAGTTTTTTTATTTTTCACTTTTTAGTGGTGCCCCACACCTAACAACACCACTGCAAAATCGCAGAAAAGCAAAATACGCAATTTCGATTATCAAAGAATCATCTAAATAGTCAAATTCCAGGTATTTCGATATAAAATCCAAAGTTCGTAACCGATTTTGATATGATTTAAATGGGACCAATCTGCAAGTATATCCTTTCAGATAAAACAAGAATTTTTCAAATCGGTTCATAATTGTCGGAGTTATGAGGTAACAAACATAAAAAAAAAAAAAAAAAAAAATACAACCGAATTGATAACCTCCTCCTTTTTGGGAAGTCGGTTAAAAAGGAGGCTCCAATCATGAACTGAAATAATAAACAATTTTTAATTAATTCAAAATTGCTTAGACACTTGTGACGAATGTTCTAGAATAAAATTGTCCTATGTCATCACTCCGTGGCGCAAGTCTGCCATAAAATATTCATCAAACTACATGATTAAGCTCATGATAAAAATAATTCAGACGATCATATCGCGTGTGTTTTATTTCGCAAATAGTAAGCTGCCAGTTTAAATTGGTCTTATCGAAGTATATTTATTTGCAAGGTTATGGATACTTTTCAGTGCAACCTTTCTGTGTGCAGAAAGCCTACCTAAACGCAAATCTAGAAAATAGTGACGAAGATTGGATGACTCCCTGTCATCTGAAATACGAAGTTTGAAACTTTCTTATTTTAAGTCTCAATGGAATACTTAGGTGTTATGCTTATCTACCAATAATTAAAAAAAAACAGGCATTTATGTGCTGGAGCTCAAACAAAACTGGTCGATTACTAACAAATTGAAACCAATTAACCTATATCAAAAATCTATTATAATTTTCACTCTAATAAGTACTTTTCGTGGGGCTATTGAAATAAAGTAACTGATTTATAGCCACAATGCGACTTTGATATATGCTGTGATTATACTTTCCCTTGAATAATGTCCGGGCAAGAATTTAACCCGTTTTTAACTCAAAATACTTTGCTTTTACCGGAACAACCCATTCATGATGTAAGTGTTAATTGCTTTTTTTTTGTAATTTTACTTTTTTCTAATATTTTCATTCATAACTTTTTTGCCTTTAGTTTAAATTAAACGTTATCTGTCATGTCCAAATTGTGATTGAGTCGATCCAACCAGACTTCTTCCATACTTCGTAATTATTCGTCCCATAATATATAGCCCATTCATAGTTTCTCCACTGCCCATCCATAGTTTCTTCACTACCCATCCATAATTTCTCCTTTGACCATCCATTGTTTTCCCACTGCTTATCCAGTTTCTCTATTGCTCATCCATAGCTTTTCCAGTGCTCATCCACAGGTTCTCCACTGCTCATTCATAGTTTCTCCACTGCCCATCCATAGTTACTCCACTACCCATCCATAGTTTCTCCATTGCCCATCCACGGATTCTCTTCTGCCCATCCATTGTTTCTCCACTGCTCATCTACAGTTTCTTCACTGTCTATTTATAGTTCCTCCTCTTCCCATCCATAGTTTCTCCAATGCCCATCTAAGGATTCTCCACTGCTCATCCATTGTTTCTCCACAGCTCATTCACAGTTTCTTCACTGCCCATTCATAGTTACTCATCTGCCCATTCATAGTTTTTCCACTGTCCATCCATAGTTTATCTACTGCCCATTTATAGATTGTCCACTGCTCAATCCATAATTTCCAATTCGGAAGAGATCAAAGAAACTGTATTATAGCCATCCTAATTCATGCTCAAAACATTATTCATGACATTTCCCTCATCGACTACTTTAATTTAACCTTCTTTTTATTCTGTTAGGATTTCTTGGACATCATGGAAAAGGTGTTCCTCTGGTCTTCCTTGTTCGGTGTGTATGGGTCCAGGAGATGCATCAGCATTATGTGGAGCACTCTTATACTGGGATCTTTAATCATTATAGAATTCTTGGCTATCTGGAAAGTTATCAGAGCTTTTGCAGGAGTTGTTAGAGACACGAGTGGTCATCGTAAGTAGCTACTTAGAAATAATTATGTGACTTCGGAATGTAGGATGGAGCCAATTGTATCAGGTCGAGTAGTAGCCTCTATTGTGATAATTTGAGGAGATCCCTAGCCAGTTAGATCCTCTTTCTGATTGGCTGGTATTTTTATCACAGCACATCTTTAGGGTTCCGTACCCATAGGGTAACCAACGGAACCCTATTACTTAGCCTTCACTGTCCATTGGTCCGTCCATCCATCCGATCGTCCGTCTGTCAGTCAGCGGGCTGTATCTCTAGAACCATAATAGGTAGGGAGTTAAAACGTTCACAGAGTCTCGAGAGAGAGTTCAGATACCCGTCTCTGTGTTGCCGGTTTTCAGCAAGGTGTTTGGAATGGTTATGCTAAATCAAATGCTCAATCACTTTAATGAGAATAATGTTTTACATGACAAACAGTACGGTTTCACCAAGGGGCGCTGTACAACTGACGCTGGTGTAACGTTATTAAAACATATCTTCAATGCGTGGGAAGAGGCGCAAGATGCCATAGGTATCTTCTGCGACCTGTCGAAAGCGTTTGATTGTGTGAGTCATGAGACATTACTCCTGAAACTAGAGCATTACGGACTAAGTAAAACAGCCTTGAACTTAGTAAAATCGTTTTTAAATGAAAGACAGCAGCTAATTCATATAAACGCCAAAAATTCAACAAGGTTAATCGTGAAAATGGGGGTACCACAAGGCTCAATTTTGGGTCCTTTCTTGTTTCTAGTTTATATAAATGATTTGCCCTATATTTTAGAAAATAAACTCAATATGGTGTTGTTTGCTGACGATACATCTTTGATTTTTAAAGTAAATAGACATGCAAGCAATCTTGACCATGTAAATAACGCTCTAATGAAGGTACATGATTGGTTCACTGCTAATATTCTAGTGTTAAATGAGAAAAAAACGAAGTGCATTCGATTCACTTTACCAAATGTCAAAAGTAATAATTGTGACATAAAATTGAACAAGGAGAAACTAGAATTAGTCGAAGAAGCAGTTTTCCTGGGGATTAAGCTAGACTCAAGGCTACAATGGGGTCCTCATTTAACATCTCTTGCAGGAAGGCTAAGTTCAGCAGCATATGCTGTTAGGAAAATTCGCCAGTTTACAGATGTTGAAACCGCTAGACTAGTCTATTTTAGTTATTTTCACAGTATAATGTCTTACGGTATTTTACTATGGGGACGGGCTGCGGACATCGAGTCTATTTTGCAGAAAAGAGCCATCAGAGCCATTTACCATCTGCGCCGGAGAGATTCTCTAAGAGAACTGTTTAAAGAAATTAACATCATGACGGTCCCTTGTCAATATATTTATGAAAATATTGTGTTCGTTAGAAAGAATCTACATCTTTTCAGTAAACGAGGCGACAGACATAACTATGACACTAGAAATAGGAATCAGTTTGTTCAACCAGGTTTCAGACTTGCTAATGTAGCAACATCTTTCATGGGATACTGTTTAAAGTTTTATAACAAAATATCGCCACATATACTAGAACTAAATGAGACGAAATTTAAAAACTGTGTAAAACGCACACTATGCAAACAAGCATATTATAAATTAGGGGAGTACATTGACGACAAAAATGCTTGGCTCAATGCTAGTCCACTCCACAACGACTAAAATGCCCGAACTTCGATGAAGATGTGAAAACATTGTTGGACCTGCTGAAGATCGTAAGATTATCTTTGCATTGTATAGACTCATTAAATAATGTAACCATGATTTTGTAAAAAGGCAGTGTTTAAAAGAGTGTCCATGGAGTTTCTTGCACGTTCTTCTCCATAGGATCTACTCTTTGGAACGTGCAACTGCCGCGCTGGAGATAGGGTCGGTGAGTTTGTTTTGTTGCAGAATAACTTGCTACTCTTGTCGCTAGCGCGGCAGAATTAGCTTCATCTATTTGACTGACATACCTTGAATATTCAAAAGTGCCTGTATACTGGTATATTTGAAATAAAGGAATTTGTATTTGTATTTGAGTATGTATTTCTATTGCCGCATTGACAATAAATAACTGAAATTAAATTAAATTAGAGGGTTTCTGGTATGGTACCCTTCGTGTGAGAGTCCGAATCGCATTGGGCCTGTTTTCTCTAATATTCTAACAATAAATACGAGGCAAGTTTGGTGTCTCGGTGGACCCCATAGGAGAGCCGACGGGGTAGAAAAATGTTTTTTAGAGTTTGGACTGAATACCTGCGGACACGGAGTTTAATCGCTAAATAAAATGTAAAGTATAATGGACTGGTGAGAACCGCGGTATTTTGCTGGATGCAAGAAGCACTAACAGTTGAGATGGTGACACCTGGGGGTAGCCCATGTCCAGCAAGCTGAAATAGTGCCAAAGAAATTGTCTAATGGAAGAAAAAACTTATAAACAATTATGTAAACGTTCTTTCAGGGAGCATTACAGCTCGACTAGCTGGAACCATCTTCTATATAATAACAATAATTTCGCTGATCTCGGCCTCAAAACTGTGCTACTACTGGAGAAGAAATATATCAGTTGTGTGGGCCAGAGTGGAACGATCTGTTGGAGTGAAAATACCAAACGATAGTAGTTTAAAGAAAAGGCTGCATTTTGTGGTTGGCTTTATGACATTCTTCTCAATCTGTAAGTTACCTGAAAAAGTGAATTTTGAAATCCTACTTCCTATTCTACTAAACTACTTCATATATTACACTTTTTATATTTATACTATTTATTCATGCTTATACTAAAGATATTATTATAAATGCGAAAGTTTGTGAGGATGGATGGATGTTCGTTACTTTTTCGCGTCAGAACGCCTGAAAGGATCTCTATGAATTTTGGCACAGAGGTAGATTATAGTCTGAAATAACATAAATATAGACTTTTTATCCCGGGAGTGTGTTACCTAGGGATCACATGGGCGAAGCCGTTGGCGACACTCGTACACTATTAATTATATCGTCCAGATTTCGGTCAAGTTGATCAATTTCTGCTGCATAGATGCACTCTCTGCTTCATATTAATCTTCCGATGGGACGCCATCCAACACTACTTGAGAGAGATCAGGGGTGGACCCAATGGTTTCAACTTGTATACATATTCTTTATTTATTCCTGCCCGTATTAAATTAGGCAGTTGTCAAAATGCGATATTTATACTTTCACTTGTTTCCTTCCAGTTGAACATGCTATCAGCATAGTGGCATCAGTTGGACTAGACTGCCCTCCATCTTTGATACTGAAGCGATACGTTCTTGTCTCCCATGGTTTCATATTTATGGGCCGTAAGTAAGAAACATTGTTTTATTATTGTTTCCTGTCTTCATCGTCATAGCAGCTGAAAGAAGACCACTGCTGGGCAAAGGCACCAAGCGTTGCCACAACGATCGGTCCTGTGCGTCTCACATCTATCAGCTACCCGCGAGCTTTACCAGGTCAACGGTCGTTCTTGTAGGAGGCCTTCCAACGTTGCATCTTCTGGTACGTGGTCGCCACTCCAGAACATTTTTCCCCATCGAACATCCGGCTTCATTGCATAACCTAAGATGTTGTTTTCTTTGAAATTCCAGAGGATTATTCAGAATGGTTTGCCATGCCTCTAGCAATTGTCAGTACAATAGCCAGTCTGTTATGGAACTTGCAAGACCAATTAATTGTACTGATCAGTATGGGCCTGACGTCAAGATATTATAGACTGAACGAGTGCCTTGCCAAAACATGTGCATTGGATAAGACGCAAATGGATTCTGATAAAGGCTTTTTATTTTTAATTTTGTTTTCAGCTGATTCACAAAAAAAAAAGCTGATGAATAATAAAAAGCATCTGCGTCATTGGTTGTACCTCACACATCTTCTTCTTATCATATGGGCACAATTTTTTTTTTTTTTTAGGGATGGGAAATCATCCAATGACTCCTCCCTAATGATATATAAAACTATAGATACGTTGTCCGCACTCTAAAATGACAACATGAAACGAAGCCAATTGGACACATCGCGCTTAGTTACGCACCAACCTGTCGCGCGACACTACGTTTGTTTAGATGTCAATTTGACTATTACTTATCCTGTGACGTAACTGAAGATGTATGTTTATCTCCCTCTAGCAACTGGCATCCCGCCGTACGGTGACATGTTTTCTTTCCCTTTCTTCATGCGTATTAGTTTAGCAATCTAGTATTTTCGCCGTTTTTAAGTGCCGCGATGTTGGTTTATGACGTGTCTATATATAATACGTTATTGCTCCTCCCGCTCTGGGTGTAGCGGGAGGGAGTGTCAGACTTCTACTGACTAAAAACCATCCATGTTTCTTCATTGCCCTTTGTGTTCCGGAGCCACGGTGTCTCTTGCGAATAATCCAGCGATTATTCGCAATAATCATACAGACATAATCCCGTGACTCCGGATCATATGGGCACCCTAGTGTTAGAGTTTCAAAACCAGCTCACTGGCCTCTGACATGGTTGAACGACTGCCATTCGGCGGGACCACCGGCTCATACGTGCTTGCAGAAGCACGGAATCATCTTTTTATCAGACAATCAGGTGATTCAAGCCTGCAATGTCCTTGCCAAGCTGGAAAAAACTTAACAAAGTATGCTTCCCGTGGGAATCGAACCCACAACAACCGGGTCACAAGACCACGGAGGCATTTATACCCATGCTTGACTATTATGGATAAATCCAGGTATGTAGAACTAGAGTGAAGACCGCGGATCGTAGATTGTAACGCCCCTAAAATAAGTAGACAGCGATGGTTTGGTCAGACTGAATACGGAATGTGGAGACGGTCGTGAAGCGCAGCTTGAGAGAGGAGTGTTTCCAAAACTGAACTGAACAGGACTGATTAATAACCTATATAGCCTACGATAGCCTAAACTAAGCTACTATCCTCGTAAGGCCCAACTACCTAATTTAATGACAAAAAAATGTTGAGACTCCGGCCCAAGACACTTTTTAAAATCATTATATTACGGCCCAGCGACCTAAAATTATGACATGATATTTAAACGTATTTTTTGGTTTAAATAATCCCGCCAATTTAAATCTGCCATCTACAAATTATTAACCTTGAACGCATCTCTAATTTTGACAATGTCAACTTGACATTTTTGAACCAATAATCTGTCTTTTTGACGTTTCATCTCGCGTGAATGGAAGCCTCGTGGAGATAGGTCAGAAAATCTATTCATATCTTTATAATCATTACATGGTGATGTCTGAAATGTATTGCAAACAGTTGCCGAAATGTCATATTTTGTTGCTACGCATTTTTTTCAATGTAAAGTCATTTTAATTCAGTAATATACGAACGATAAAAACTATGTCCCAAAATAAGGTCGGTGGGTTTTTATTGTAAAAGTTAGTCTAATTTCTATGTCATAATTTTAGGATTAATAGATAAGATTTAAATAAAAGGAGAAGAAATATTTTATTTTCACAAGGTTTTTTTTTATTTCTGGTATAATTTGTAATTCCATGATAAATAACTGCAAAGATTTGATTTATTCAAACTAATTTTATATTTAAAAGTATGGCCCAGTAACCTAAAAAAAGGACATATAATTTCAAAAGGTTTTTTGCATGAAATAGTTAACTTTAGGTATATGAAATACCCCTTAAAAGAATTTAGCCAAAAGCATTACATTTAAACACTTTTTTACTAAATCAAAGTTCTGGGCCGCAACTAGGTACTTGTACCTATTTTTAGTACATTGGGTCGTAATGTATATCGACCTAAATTTAGGTTGGGCCTTACGAGGCTATGACTATGATTTATATACCGCGTGTATCTGACATCGACGCACAAACGATTTCCATGGGTCCAGGGCATGATTCTGGACCCCAGTGTTGGAACTTTTCGTCGGTTCTTTTCTCATTTTTTCAATTTTTTTTCAAGAGTACCACAAATAGGTATCAGCTCAGCTGAGCTGATATCTGTTTGTGGTTTTATTCAGATTGCTCTATTTAGTGAAAGTAGTTAATTAATTATTTTTTTATTAAAAATCTCATTGGGTTAGGTCAGAATAACGATTATGAGCAGTCTAAAGTAAAAAAAACCCTTGAAAAAAAAATGAGAAAAAAGCCGACGAAAAATTCTTAGTGTAGGGTGTCCAGAATCATGCCCTGGACCCATGGAAATCGTTTGTGCGTCGGTGTCAGATACACGCGATATATATATAAATATATATATTATAATGTAATGTTCGGTAGGTATAATTATATATATTTATTTATTTATATTTTATAATTTTGTTTTCATATTTATTTATTTTTATCTTTAATTTTAGGCTTTGCATACTCCTTTTCGCTTGTTCTTCACTATTGTCTACATCTATTTTTCATTTCTCCTGTCGCAGATCTGCTGGAAGAAATTTCATTGGAAATAAGCAGTTCCTTTGTACTTATATTTATAATGTTAACTTTTACTGTTTTTTTGTGTACATAAATAATAAATTAAATAAATAAACAAGCTTTTCCTTTCAGCAAACAGAAGCAGTCAGAGTGTACACTTGGCGTAAAATAAGGGAGGCGTATGTAAAGCAAGCTATGCTTGTGCGTAAAATTGATGTTGCTCTGGGCGGTATCATCATCCTGTCTTGTTCCGGTAACTTCTACTTCATATGCCTGCAGATGTTTTTGGGGATCACGTACGTTTTTTCTACTTTAGTAGTTTTGTTAGTGTAACATCTGTCTCTCTCTCACTTGATATATCACACGATAAAGTTTAAAAATCGTTTTTACTAACAAGCACTGGGTTTTATGCAGCCCCTCTTCTAATGACGAGGCCTGTGTTCCAGCAGCCTTCGCGTAATAGGATTATCATCTTTTTTCCCAACTATATTGGGGTCGGCTCCCAGTCAAACCGTATTCAGCTGTATTTTATGTGGATTGGCTGCCTACCAGACCTCCAAAACCCGTAGATTGGTAACACAGTATTTCTTGGCAAGACCTGTGTCAGAAATCTGTCTTCTGACAATCACGTAACGGCAGCCAAATATCTCTAAATGACAGTTCAGCTGCCAACGGCTTAACGATCTTCCCGAATCTCAGTATTTTATGATGGTCACGGTCACCCGTCCAAAGACTGACCTCGGCAAGTGTTGCTTAACCATGAAAATCGACCCGTGTGGCTGTTATAGTTTAGCCACGAGCTCTTTCTCGAACGCAATAAAACGATAATGCAGAGAATTTTTGTAGTGTTCCTGCACATTTAGTTTTAATTTGTATTTTTTTATTTGAGATGGGTTTGCTTTTGACTTTAGTCTTGGTCAGAGTCAGAGATGACAGAGAAAAAGCCTACGACGAAGCGAGCTTACCCATAAGGAGCCTGTTCACTCTAACTTTGAATAGATTAGGAAATCATTTAAATAATTAATAAATTAAAATATTGCTTCCAGCCAAGGCCTGTCCACTGACATAATCACAGGAGTCTACTATATGGTATCAATAGCCTGGCTAAGCATCAGGGTAGTCAGCGTCGTTCTAGCAGCGGCTAGTGTCAACACACACTCGAAGATAGCTGTCAAGTACCTTTACACTTACGATACACATCGTTATAATGTTGAGGCAAGTATGATTGTTTTCTCGTTAAAAAGTTTGTGATCATGTTTGTTGGTGAAACTTTGCCAGAAATCACTTAAGGTGTAGAAGTTTGGAGACAGGGGAGGTCAACAGTGGAACACAAATTAGGGTAGTAAAAAAACTGATCCTTTCTTCTTTTCTTCTTAATTCTTTATTGTACACCATCATCAGCTGCCTAGCCTTTTCCCAACTATATTGGGGTCGGCTTCAAGTCAAACCGGATTCAGCTGAATACCAATGTTTTACGTGGAGCGGCTGCCTACCAGACCTCCACAACCCATTAACTGGGTAACACGGTTTTCCTTGGCAAGATTGGCGTCAGATTTTCTGGCTTCTGACAGTCCGTAACGACTGCCAAAGATCTCCAAATGACAGCCGGGACCAACAGCTTAACGTGTTTTCCGAAGTACGGAGAAAAATCGGAATGTTAAGATGAACACCCGTCCACAGACTAACCTCGGCAAGTGTTGCTTAACCTTGTAGACCGACATGTACTGCTGTTACTATTTAGCTGTTTTTTTTTTTTTTCACCATAACAACTTATTTACAGTTATTAAAAACCTAACTTCTTTCCATTCGTCTCTATTTTAAGTAAGTAAAAGGAGTTTAGCTTATCTTGTCAACTTCTTCTGGACAAACTAAAACTTAATATTTCGCGTGTAACCAAAACGAGATAAAAGATGAAATTCATACAAAGGCATCGAAGCCCCTAAGTTTTTACTAAGACTTGCAAATTCAAATAAATTTTAATTATGAGCACTGATTACCTGATTACATTATTATGCAAACAAGTCCAAATACGCTAGCAATAATATTTCAAAAGTATGGACTTTACATACATGTATTACAGGGAGTCTAAAATGCCACTTTAGCAGAATCAGAAACATAATTATCACGCTACCAGTCACTGTCAAATTTTCCCAATCAACTTTGAACTTAATGCTTTAGCGATAAAGATGAAAATGTAATTTGACAAGATTTTTGTGTGGTTAATATTATGATTCTGAAATGATAGTGCTAAAGTGACCTTTCTAGACCCTCAGATATCTTATAACCCTGATCATTTCAATTCAATACAAGCCTCGACCATTACTAACAGTCCCTGAAACTATCCTAAACCAGCAAGAAACACAATCTACCAAAAAACAGCACCTTAATGTTGCAAATGTACAAAACTTCCAGCTCGTTGGTCCTCCATCTGCCTCTATTTACTTCACGTAACCGCAATTAGAACTAGGGTTGTTAGAAAATCGGCTGCAGAGATGCGGAACTATCGGCTGAAATTGTACCTTCGCAGACTGAGTGTCGCTGAATATTCAATAACTAACTTGAGCGGTATGAATTTGAGTAAGTGAAAAATTAACTAAACTAAGGACGAATATTGATTAATAATAAAATCCAGAACGATCTTACAAAAAATGGGTTCTGATTAATCCATTTCAGATATTAAAATTCTAGCCGTGCGACTGAATGACTAAGTGAGCGACTAGAAATAATAGACTATAGTAAAGAGCAAACCAATCACAAATAAAAAAAAAATACACAGAGGGCAACACTTCAATATAAAGATAGATAGGTTAGGTTAGGTTTTTTTACTTTATTTGTTAGAGTTAATTTCCGCGGAACTGGTTAGGTTAGGTTAGCATTTTGTATTTTAAGTAACACAAATAGTAACACAAATGAGTGTTTGTATGTTGCTGTTCTGTTGATTTCTCGTCACTCGCAGTCAGTAGCTCACTTAGTAAAACTATAACGTAAATTAATTATTTTTGTCACTGAAAACTTTAATTTACAGTCATCCGTTTAAATACTACCCTTAATAAATCAATCTGCTAAGACTGTTCCCGAAAAGTATTGGTCGTTTCACATTGTAACATGGACACACAAATCAGTAACGGGGCACAGTGGCTGAGTGATTGGCTGCTACGCTGCGTATCGCGGGTTCGATTCCCTCACGGTAAAAATATTTGTATGGTCTACTGATAGTTGTTGCGGGTCTGCGTTTTGTGTATGTGAGTTTGTATGTTTGTGAACGCACCCTCGATACAGGAAACATCTAGTATGGGGTAACGTTAACAAAAAAAAAAGACGAACGACCAATGTACACAAAGAACCTTGACCAGGCTTCACTAAATTTGGGTACGTTTAGTGTAGCCAGGTCATTTTATGACGAACCACTGAGAAATTGCACAAAAGGCGACAAAGTTATAAAGCTGAAGGTTACGAATGAGTCGTTCATTTTCTTTGAAGAAAACTGTTAAACAATATTTTAGTCTTTATTTTCTGATAAGACACTTCGGTAACATCCCTAATTGGAACGTTCGTTTTGCAGGTGGAGCGCCTCCAAGACCAACTAACTAAAGATTACATCGCCCTCAGCGGAATGGGCTTCTTCTATCTAAACAAAACTATTTTGTTACAGGTTGTTCTGTTTGTACTAGTTTTACTATTAAAGCTAATTTGCACCTTATTACCTCAAACGTAAAGTTGAGAATGACACCGATGTTAGCGAAATTGAAACTATATTTGCTCCTAATTCTTTGCAAAGGGATTTCAGACTGTTTAGTGTGAGGATAAGGTTCAGAATTGATAGTGTTATGGGAGTAGAACATTAGATGTTAGATCCTAAGTCTAGGCTTTGATAAATGTGTGAATTTTGTCGGTTCGTTGATTTATGAAAACATAGGTTTGTACCGTTATTAGTATCGAGCTGGAGTACAAATGTATAGCTATTTGTTGGTGGTCAGTTTTCCGTTCTCAACAGATTAGGTAATAAAATTGATTTGACGAGAATAGTTTTCAACATAGAGACATTCATTAGGCCGTTATGTGGCAAGTGATGTTCTGAAAATCGGATAAAAATAAACTTTATTCTGGAAGAACTGTAAGGACCTGAGACTTGACAAGTAACACTTTGTAAGCGGAAGCGTGGCGAAAGCGATTATTAAAACGTCAAAAATTTGAAGGATTGATAAACGCTGTGGAAACATGACGTGATGAATCCCATACATTTTTAACCGACTTTCCAAAAAAACAGGAGGTTCTCAATTCAGTTGTATTTTTAGGGTTCCGTACCTCAAAAGGTAAAAACGGAACCCTTATAGGATCACTTTGTTGTCCGTCTGTCTGTCTGTCTGTCTGTCAAGACCTTTTTTCTCAGGAACGCGTGGAGGTATCAAGCTGAAATTCATATCAAATACTCAAGTCTATGGTCTCTTGGAGCTGTGAAAAAATCAAACTTCTAAGTCAACACGATCAAAAGATACTCCCGTTTATGCCGCAAATTTTCGACACTCGCAAGGGAATCAAAACCTACAGGGTACTTCCCGTGAACTCAGAATCTTGAAATT
Source organism: Ceramica pisi (assembly GCA_963859965.1). Taxonomy (NCBI): domain Eukaryota; kingdom Metazoa; phylum Arthropoda; class Insecta; order Lepidoptera; family Noctuidae; genus Ceramica; species Ceramica pisi. The sequence continues at coordinate 7,971,325 of OY982530.1, forward strand.
TGGTACGAAGCAACGTCTTATAACACAGATAAAGGAAAAATTGCGAAAAGCATAAATTTTTAGTTACATCATATAATAAAAATATTTTTAATAATTTTAAACTTATTACCCCTTTACTCATGAACGCGTAGTGGTATTATATTGAAATTCTTAACAAATACTCAAGTCTATAATATCTTTAAGCTGTTACAAAATCAAACTTCTACGTCAACGCAATCAAAAGATACAGCAATTAAAGCCGCATATTTTGAAACTCGCAACTACTCGCAAGGGAATCAAAACCTAAAGGATACTTCCAGACGACCTGGAATCTTGAAATTTGGCATGAAGCAACGTTATAAAGTACACATATAGGAAAAATTCCGAAAATCTTAAATTTTTAGTTACATCACATAGTATATTTTTTTTAATAATCATAAACTTACTAGCTGACCCAGCAAACGTTGTTCAGCGATTAAAAAAAAAAAACAGATGTTGGCCGATTCTCAGACCTACCCGATATGCACACAAAATTTCATGCAAATCGGTTCAGCCGTTTCGGAGGAGTTTGGAAACAAACACCGCAACACGAGAATTTTATATATTAGACTTGCTGACCCAGCAAACGTTGTTATGCGATTAACATTGACAAGGTACCGTCAGCTTTCCACATTGTTATGTTATGGATTTCATTTAGCAATAAAAATACCATAACTTTTACTTATATACCTACAGGTTTGTACGGAACCCTCGGTGCGCGAGTCTGACTCGCACTTGGCCGGTTTTTTTTTACCTCATACCTCCGTCATTAATGAACCGATTTGAAAAATTCTTGTTTAATCTAAAAGAATATACTTCTCAATTGGTCCCATCTAAATTTTATTAAAATCGTTTAGGAAGTTTGGATTATAAATCGAAATAGAATTAGTTTACCTGTATGATGGTATTTGTCATGCATATAAACGAAATTGCGTATTTTACTTTCCTGAGATTTTGCAGTGGCGTTGTTAGGTTAGGTAAGGTATTTTTTTGTAAGTTTTTTGTTTTTCACTTATTTTGTCATATCAAGTTGGATTTGCTGATAGAACCGCTGGAAGCGAGACGCACAAGTCCGGTCGGTGTGGCGACGCTCCGGGAAGGCTTATACCAGTCTTTCGGCTGAAATAGTCACTTTGATGAACACTTTCACTTGTTAAAAACTAGATTTTGCTAGTATATTTTCTTAGCCTTGAAAAGACCGAAACTAATCGAGAGATTTGGTTTGATGGTTCAAGAGTACAGTGCAAATAATTGTAGTAAATATTATCTTCTGAGAAAAAACCATTTGAGTGGGCTTTTTCAGTCAGTGGACTTATTTTACAGCAATCGTATAGCTAAAAGCAGAAGCAAAAGAGCTCAACAATATAAAAATGAATCCCTATTTCTCTTCGCCATCGTATCACACGTGAATGGCTAGGCCGATTTCGCTAATTCTTTTTTTGTTTTGTTTGTTACTGTCAGGAAAAGGTTCTTATGAAAGAAAATTGCAGTTGACGGAAGCGAAGCCTCGGGGGATAGCTAGTTAGATATAATTATGTAATGATTTTTGTAACTATGTTATGTATCACACGTGAATGGCTAGGCCGATTTCGCTAATTCTTTTTTTATTTTGTTTGTTACTGTCAGGAAAAGGTTCTTATGAAAGAAAATTGCAGTTGACGGAAGCGAAGCCGCGGGGGATAGCTAGTTAGATATAATTATGTAATGATTTTTGTAACTATGTTATGTATCACACGTGAATGGCTAGGCCGATTTCGCTAATTCTTTTTTTATTTTGTTTGTTACTGTCAGGAAAAGGTTTTTATGAAAGAAAATTGCAGTTGACGGAAGCGAAGCCGCGGGGGATAGCTAGTTAGATATAATTATGTAATGATTTTTGTAACTATGTTATGTTATGTGTTGTGTGTGTTTTGTGCCCTATTTTTCTGTTTCCTTTTAGGGTTCCGTAGCCAAATGGCAAAAACGGAACCCTTATAGATTCTTCATGTCTGTCTGTCTGTCTGTCTATCCGTCCGTATGTCACAGCCACTTTTCTCCGAAACTATAAGAACTATGCTGTTGAAATTTGGTAAATAGATGTATTCCGTGAACCGCATAAAGATTTTAACACAAAAATCGAAAAAAAAAAACAATACATTTTGGGGGTCCCCATATTAAGAACTGAAACTTAATATTTTTTTTTCATCGAACCCATACGTGTGGGGTATCTATGGATAGGTTAACAAATGTCAATTTTAGGTTTCTAACATATTTTTTTTCTAATCTGAATAGTTTGCGCGAGAGACACTTCAAAAGTGGTAAAATGTGTCCCCCCCCCTTAACTTCTAAAATAAGAGAATGATAAAACTAAAAAAAATATATGATGTACATTACCATGTAAACTACCAGCGAAAATTGGTTTGAACGAGATCTAGTTAGTAGTTTTTTTTAATACGTAATAATCGCAACTTCTGCTTAAAATATAATATACCTACTGGTTTGTATGGAACGGTTTTTTTATATCTCTATGTGTGTGTGTGTGTACATAAATTGTTAAATAAATAATATGGTGCTAATATTTTGTTGAGTTTTCGTGCGACATTATTTCAAGAAGTCATGAGATTCATCGAAACAAACAGATATCAAGTCTTTAGCATTTATACAAATACGTTATTGTTTGGTTATCTTCATGGATGCTTAAGTACTTTGTCCAGAATCATTTTCTGAATTCATAGAATGCAATCCATTTGTGTTACTCGCAAAGTCTTGATTAAGAGTACCAATTCTACTAATTTTCACATTCGCATCGCATTCGCATCTCAATTGCAAACTGTAAAAGATTTATGAAAATTAAGGCTTAATTGAAAGTTTGCGATTGACATGCAAATGTAATTTAAAATCTTTTTTTTTTTACAAAAAAATACAACCGACTTCCAAAAAAAAAAACTACAAAGTAAAAAATAACTTTAATTTCGGAAGTCGGTGTTTTTGTTAGTTTCTTCGTATTTTGACATCGACTTCCGAAATTAGAGTTATTTTTACTAAGTTGTGTTTTTTTTTGGAAGTCGGTTGTATTTTTTTCTAAAAAGTTTTTCACTTTTTGTAGTACCCCACACCTAACAGTCCACTGCAAAATCGCAGAAAAGCAAAATACGCATTTTCGATTACTTGGATGACATAAAAACATCATCCAAGTAGACGAATTCCAGCTATTTCGATTTAAAATACAAAGTTCGTAACCGATTTTGATAAAATTTAAATGGGACCAATCTGCAAGTACCTATATCCTTTCAGATATAATAAAGATTTTTTCAAATCGGTTCATAACTGTCGTAGTTATGAGGTAACAAACATAAAAAAAAAATACAACCGAATTGAGAACCTCCTCCTTTTTGGGAAGTCGGTTAAAAATTAGTAGAATTGGCTCTCAGGTCTCAGTACTGCCTTATTATGAGCAAAATAATTGTAAGAGTAAAGCAAAATATTATTAACTTATTGTATTTATATTTTCAGATGCTTGGTGCCATAATAACTTACGAACTCGTTTTAATTCAGTTCGACGAACAAGGCAGCAATGATGTTCAGTTGGGAAATATTACAACTAATATTTAAATTCTCTTTTTAATCATAATTTCCATTTCTCTTTTCTTTCAATTCTTCTAGTTTATAATTTTATTTTAAGTCTAGTTCAGAGGGCCAATTCTACTAATTTTCATATTCGCATCTCAATCGCAAACTGTCAAAAATGTGAGAAAACTAAGGCTTTTTGACAGTTTGCGATTGACATACGAATGCGAAAGTTGTTTAAAAATTGTAGAATTGGCCCTAAGTTCAGTCAATATACTGTAATGTTTATGTCAAAAATATGAGTTTTGTTTTAAAGCAACCATTGAAAAAGATCTACGTTCATTCAGTAGCCAATATAATTCCCTGAAAGTGTAAAAATTCTCCTTTTTATATACACCACTAATTTTTAATTAGTACAAATACTTAAAGGGCTTATTAGAAAAGGTCTTGTTATTATATATGTAAAGTCTCAATAAATAATATTCATAAACAGCAAAGTTATTAACGTTTGTTTATATCCCAAAATGTCACTCAATTTATGGTAAACGAAAAAATAAGCAATCCAAACTTTTCTTTCGCACTTTAATTGGGCTTAGGACCAACAAAATTATCAACTTTTTACAATTAAGTAATTTTTGAGAAATCATTTAAGATACTCAAGTAAAAATAAATCAAATTAAACAATTTTGGGATTTCGTTTTTTTTTTACTTTTGACTGCAAAATTATGATCAGTAATGGGTACGGGAACAGCCCCATTTTTTTTTTGTACTAATTAAAAAATAGTGTTATATGTAGCCAAAATGACTGAATAAACTAAGCACAAAGCATACTTATTTCTACTATTGATAGGGAGAGGCATAGATGGAGCACGCTAGCTTAGAAGTAACAACATATTCATTCTTGACTTAAATACTCTCAGGTCCTAAACATAGACACTGGCAGGGAAATTCACTCCACCACTCCTCACTCCACCATTTATATTTAAACCAAGTAATTATATCTTTTATGGTCTGACTTCACACACAAATTTTTTTGGGAATACACACATAATTGTAACCGATATTCCCATCTCGGAAACTGTTAGCTGTCCAGCCGGTCGATTCCGACGACATCTCACCGTGATCACTTAGGTATGTGACACGTGAGCTGTCATTCCTGTTTGTATTGATTGACAGCTTTGTCGTTCACTCCACCTAAGTGATCACGGTGAGATGTCGACAGAATCGACCGGCAGATAGCATCAACCTAGAATGTTGAAGTGAAGAGTGAATGGGTTATTTCTACAAAAGCGTACGCCATCGTTGACCACATCATTGCTTACCATCAGATGAGAAAGATGTCAAACTCCATCTTATCATTATATCCAAAAATCATGTTTTTATTAAAATTGTCAATCATGTTATTTTAAATACTTTTTACTATTGTTATAACAGAAACAATTGCATGTTTGTAGTATCATAAATATGTACGTCATTACATATTCTGACCTGTGTAAACACTTGAAAGATAAAATCAACTAAATAAATCATAATAATTGCGTCTAAACAAATTGTGATAACATTAATAACATGACATTTTTACTAAATTGGTTCGAAGTATCTGTTTTATGTTAGAAACTAAACATTTGGACCTTCGTTTTTCCAAAATTTACCTCTATTGACAGAACAGTAAAGGCTGAAATAGTGTGAATGTTTGTGATGTAGAAACTTTAGTTAAACAGTTCAATAATTGTGGCTGACATGCGATTCGGCTGTGTAAAACAATAATTTTCATAATAAATGCAAGTTCTTCGGGACAAAGTAAAACGTATTATTTATGCTACATAGTAAAGTTCAGGTGGAAATACAATGACTCGGAGTAGCAATAATGTATACGGGGACCAAACACAGAGTGAACCACTGGTTTCTACTGAAGATATTTGTTCTTGTAAGTAGTTCATGTTTTCTCACACTATTATTTCGAGTTTTCTGGAAATTTCATACAAAAATAAAATTAATTTTTGTAAGCCAGTCCAAGTTTGTAACTGTGTTTTCGAACGCTTACAACCCGAATCTTTTTAAAGTTAGAGTGACCCGGCTACTTCTGGGAAGCTCGCTTCATCGTAGACTTTGTCTCTGTCATCTCTGACCTAGACTTGAGTCAAAAGCAAACCCAGATCAAATAAAAATAAAGTTATAGTCAGTAATTTGGGGTACCTTAGACATTAAAAATAAAGTTATAGTCAGTAATTTGGGGTACCTTAGACATTAAAAATAAAGTTATAGTCAGTAATTTGGGGTACCTTAGACATTAAAAATAAAGTTATAGTCAGTAATTTGGGGTACCTTAGACATTAAAAATAAAGTTATAGTCAGTAATTTGGGGTACCTTAGACATTAAAAATAAAGTTACAGTCAGTAATTTGGGGTACCTTAGACATTAAAAATAAAGTTATAGTCAGTAATTTGGGGTACCTTAGACATTAAAAATAAAGTTATAGTCAGTAATTTGGGGTACCTTAGACATTAAAAATAAAGTTATAGTCAGTAATTTGGGGTACCTTAGACATTAAAAATAAAGTTATAGTCAGTAATTTGGGGTACCTTAGACATTAAAAATAAAGTTATAGTCAGTAATTTGGGGTACCTTAGACATTAAAAATAAAGTTATAGTCAGTAATTTGGGCTACCTTAGACTTTAAAAAATATCAACAAAACTAGTAGTATAAATAAAACATAATATATTCCTATTTGTAAAAGAAAAGAATAGGCTAGATTCCATCATCCACAAATTGCAAAACTATTTAGTGCGTCAGTTACAGTATTGAAAACTAATGGACACGTATTTTTTGTTTTTTTGTAAGTCAATGTATATTGACAAAGATAAAACTCGGGAGTGGGGGCTCGTGACGTCACGACTCACTAAAAATTATGCGAAGGTGTGACGTATTGAGAATTTTAAAAGCGTCGTAACTTCGTCAATTTTGGTTCCCGTAACAAAAGAAAAAACACGGGTCAAATATTTTTTGATAATCTAACTGACGGACTAATTAGATTTTTTGAGGACACAAGCCCGTTATAACAGTGCAGTTAAAATTACTTTAACAGTCAATTATTTTAGTAATTTAGAAAGGGTGCCAATTCTGTACTGTATCCATTAACTGCTAAACTCTTAACTACTAAAAATTTTAGTGTCTTCTCCAACATAAAATTTTACTACTTCACACTTAACAAAGCTGTAATTAAAACTTAATTTTCAGCGTGACTAATATTTAAATGCTGAAGGAATACGAAGTGGAGAAAGTGAAGAATATAATATGACACGGAATTTAGTAACGAAACTAAACAAGAAGAAATATGACGTAAGACCATTCTGCGGGTCTAAAAAGGCAACTTTATCAGAATCATATTAGAATCATAATATTAACCACGCAACAATCTGTCAAATTTCATTTCCATCTTTATCGCTAACGCATTAGGTTCAAGGTTGATTGGGAAAATTTGACAGTGACGAGTAGCGTGATGTGCTTTCTGATTCTGCTAAAACGACCTTTTTAGACCTCCTGTATCATTTATCATCCTGCTGGGTGACCATGCAATATTTAAAGAGAGCTGAACTTTGGGAGGTATGTCAAGCCACTGGCCACAGTTTTTAACCGACTTCCCAAAAAGGAGGAGGTTCTCAATTCGGGTTCCCAATTCGGTTGTATTTTTTTTTTTATATTTGTTACCTCATAACTCCGACAATTATGAACCGATTTCAAATTTTTTTGATTAATCTGAAAGGATATACTTGCAGATTGGTCTCATTTAAATTTTATCAGAGTCGGTTACAAACTTTGGATTTTAAATCAAAATAGCTGGAATTCGTCTACTTGGATGATTGTTCTATGTCATCCGATTATTCGAAATTGCGTATTTTGCTTTTCTGCGATTTTTTTTTGTAAAAAGTTTTTCATTTTTTTATCTTTGAAAGTTGTTACGGGTAGTCAAAAGACAGAAAGTCTTACACTTATCCAACCAAGAACATCATCCACCAACTGTTACAAAGGTACGAAATTGGACGACAAAGATCTGAATTTGGTTTTGTCTATCCACAATCCCTTTCTATCATCATGAGCAACATTAAAAATATATACTACTAGCTGACCCGTGCAACGTCGTCTGCGTAACATTTTTCATTACTGCTCCGCTCCTGTTGGTCTTAGCGTGATGATATATAGCCTATATCTTTCCTCGATAAATGGGCTATCTAACACTGAAAGAATTTTTCAAATCGGTCCAGTACTTCCTGAGATTAACGCGTTCAACCAAACAAACTCTTCTGCTTTATAATATTAGTATAGATTAAAAAATATTCATACATTTTCCCTTCTCAGGACTTTCTTCCAATACTGCACAGTGTCTTCTCGAAGGCTCGTTACTTCGGTATCTCAGGCTCCGGTCTGACCCTGGCATTCGCCTGGTGTTTGGTATTGTTTTTAATGCTGTTGGCCACAGAATGTGTTGCCATCTGGAGAATTGTGACTCTGGTTGGAGGATGGCTTATGATGTCTTCTGATAGTAAGTGTAACCTGTAGTTAGTCATCCTAGATTAATTTGATTAATTATGACAAAAATTAAAAGTATCTCTTTTAATGTGATGTTATGGTTGAGATAACTTCCTTTCCTGCCAGCGTAGTGTTCGAAAAAGTTACTGTGGTACTGGAACCTAAAGGGCAGTAAGAGTCTGATTCTCTATTCCACTTTGCTCAAAGCGGAAGAAGTCATTTGAAGATTACCCAATTATAAAAAGGGAAGAGATATTTAAAAATTTTGTAGAATATAAACTGTCTTTCACTGCCCTCCTTTCGTTCTTCAAGTATTTTTTATTTAGTATCAAGTAGAAATTTGTTTAGTAGCCATAAGCTAAGATTATCCAAATTATTTCTATAAATTCCAGTCGGACTCATAGGCCGCCTCTCGGGCGCCATTTTCTACGCTAACGCATTAATGTCACTGTTGCTCTCATCGAAATTCGTGCATTCTTGGAGGAATCTCTCATCGTACTGGTTGAGTATGGAGACTAATTCAGCACTGCACTTTCCTCCTGATGTCAGAATAAAGAAAAGGACCATTTTTATCACTGCTTTTGTTGGTACGATTGCTGTGGGTAAGATAATAGTAACTTTATTATTCTTAACTATTTTCATCTAGCGGTGGATTCGAACACACTCTCGGAACTAACTAGGTATATTCTATGTCCTCATCCAGGATCTAGCCTTGTACCATCTTATTCAACTCAGCCGTTAAAAAGTTAAAGGTGCATTATGCTGAGGGATGGCCGTTTTGTGCGAATATGGCGCATATCTTCCGCATAAAATCGTAATTTTGCGCTTTTTTTATTTGGATATGTGTCATGCAAAAGTAAACTCTTTTTTTTTCTTTCTTTCTAAATTTAATTATCTTGATGATATAAGCGAGCGATTTTGTGATTTTTAATCGAGGGAGTTTTCTGATCTTCACTTGTGCGAAGCTACTGGCCCACTAAATACATATTTTAGAACAGAAAACTATCATTTAGTAAGTCGCCAGCTTTTTTTGTTACTTAATAACACATAGAGAAAAAGTATGAAAGATTCTGTGACTTATTTTCGTTTTCAGTTGAACATGCACTCAGTATGGTGTCTGCAACTGGCGTCGGTTTTCCTCCAGAAGAATTCTTTTATAGATATGTTACTCTCTCCCATGGATTTCTACTCAAAACTCGTAAGTCAATGTTACAATTCAAAAGAGTAAGCCAAAAAAGTAACTGTGATAGGACATGTTGCAGCCTGTCCACGAAATTGGATTAATTTCGTGATGCAGGTCACATTTAGACAGCTTTTGCTCTTGAAGTTCAATTATTCTGTAAATTTATACTCTTTTATGTTGAAGTTGTCTTTAATTTTTTGGGTCCTGGGTTTGGAATCTTCTGTATTCCGTCCACTAGCGCCGCCAATCGTTTTTTATTAATTGTGGTAAATTTAAGACTCGTAGATAAAAAATCGCTCTGTAGTGTTCTGAAGAAATGTATTTATTATTTTTTGAGAATTATGTTTTGTACTTTAGAACATAAATAGTTGCCAAAGTCGATAATTTTGCTAAAAGTGGCCACTTTTAGCAATAGTTGCCGTTTTGGCTATTTAGCCATGAGTTATGTATTAAAAATAGCTGTCAAAAAATAATAGATACATTTCTACAGAGCGGTTTTTTATCTACGTGTCTTAAATTTACCACAATTAATAAAAAACGATTGGCGGCGCTAGTGGACGGAATAAACACTCTTAAGCTGTGTTTTTTGGGACACAAGCTAAATGTGGGACCAATTCACACATGTAAAAATCCATATGAATTATTTTAATTACTGACTACAAAAAATGAAAAGGTTTGTGATAAAATTTTATTTTTGTAATTCTTTTTTCGTTCGATGCAGTTTTTAGTTGGCTCAGTGATGTGTAGTACCAACATTTGTAAATATATGTGTGTCTGCATTGTATAGACTCAAGTACCCTGGCGTTTGCGAGTGTCATGCTCGCTCAAAAGCCTAGCTGAATGATGGTGGCGTATGCGTTGGATTATTTGGCTCCATTCAAAATGGTTAAGACGAATGGGGCTGGCGCATGTCATGGCACCGTCGATTGGGACTGGTCAGCACTTCTCAGCTGACATGGTTTATTTTAATTATTTCTTTGAATTGTTCCTTTTTTAGTTCGGACGTTTTTATCATGCTCGTCACATCGTTCTCACATGTATGTATAATTTCAACATGATGTCAACAAAACTGTAACATTTTATTATTTTTAAAAGAGTGTCCGTGGAGTTTCTTGCACGTTCTTCTCCATAGAGATCTTTCGACGCTTTGGAACGTGCAAATAGTTTCATCTTTTTGGACCGACCGACCTTGACAATTCAAAAGTCCCTGTAAATGGTTTAATTGAAATAAATGTTTGAGTTTTGAGTTTGTTTTCTATGAAACGATGACTTTGTCCAAGTATAAAAGTTTGTGGTATTTTTATTATGTAGAAGTCGATAGTATATTTTGTGTAAAGCATTTTTTAATTAATCGTTTTTAATAAATTTCAGAGGACTACACCCTATGGTATGCCATACCAATATTCATTGTCAGCAAGCTGGCCACTATTCTATGGAACTTCCAAGACCTGATCATCATTCTCATCAGCATGGGTCTCAGCTCGCGGTACCATAGACTCAACCTTTATGTTAGCCATGTTGTTAAAATTGAGAAACGATTCGAGGCCAAACCGAGGGTAGGTTTGCATTAAAACCATTTCATCTTTTTGACAATGTTTCATTGTTTCTGGAATGCGCTTGACTTTTTGTGTTACAGAATTTTGAACCTTACACTCGTTTGACACTGGAAAACATATTTCAAACTATAAAGCCTAGGTACGCACACTAGCCGCTTATCGCTTACGCATTTTGCCGGCCTACCATCCCGCGTCGTGCTACGGCAACCCCCTTTCCCAGGAGGATCCCTTAAAGCGCTTTCCAATGCCGTGTCGTGTAAAAAAAAAAATTTCAATGTCACTGATTCAATTAATAGCAAACTCTCTTTTAAGTCAGAACTCATAAATGCTATATATACCATTATTAACATTTTAACATTTATTTATGTACTTACAATAAACAGAGAAAAGAGCGCAAAGGTACTGCTTATTTCAAAAGAAATTTCTACCACTAGACCTGCGACAGAAGAATTTAATTAGAAATGTTAAACACATTGTGCATTGTGTCAAGAAACAGAAAAAAAAATACTTGTGGCATTCGGGGACTACCGCGGTAAAGTTATTGCATAGCATTTTTTATCAACTTATGCAATCATAATTATTTATTTATTTTATTTATGCAGTATTTTTCTTTCTTTGATATTTATTCAAGTTTTTTCTTTTGTGGATTCTTGTGGATCATTATTGATTTTTAAATTCAATATTTCCGAAAGAAAACTTGTCAACCGCTCTGATTTTTTATCAGCGTAGTTGATGTTGAAAACGCCAGCCAAGATAAGTGGAAATTTGTTACCAATTAAAAAAAAGAAAAAAAAAAGAAGAAATCATTTTCCCAAACACAGTGGGGAGTGTTAGATTTATTTTCATTACGAAATTTCTTGATTCGGTCGCCGCGCTCAAAGCCCGTCAAAGCTATGCAATAGCTTAAAATACTTACACATTTTAACATGATGCAGTGACATTTGACACAGTAATTTTTATTGCTAAAAGTGACATTGAAACTGTAAAATTTATATTACTTCTGCATTATATCTTGATTTTTGAATAACCTTATGTCGCCTTAATAGCCTCAACCTACCGACTTCATCTATTTACTTATTAACTTTGCGAACGCGATAGCAACAAGACACGCAGCTTCTCATTAACGTCTTGAACACGAAAACAATTAGTTTCCTTTGTGTATTATGTTATTAACACTCCTTCTGTAGTGTGCCCCTAATTGTGTGCTACGAAATAATATAATTATGTAACGTGTTTGGGGAAAATGAGTGATGTGTTTTTGGGATGAAATTGCAACGTCTGTTTTTGACCTGTCTACATGTTGTAGTATTTAAAGTTAAATTAGAAAGATGGAAAAAAAGGCTCTTTCGCAAAGGCCTCTTAAAAACATTTCCACTTTATTGTAACACATTCCACTATTAAAATTATTTATGAATGAAAAATTTTACGTACTCAAATACATTTTACAAAAACAGTTATAAAGGGAGTCAATCAAAGGACTGTTTCCTGGGGTTTCGATAGGGGACCTCGATACGCATCCATTTAAACTCTTTATCCAAGTAACGCACGAGGTACGCACGTCTTAGGAAAACAGCACGCATTCGGTCAAACTGTTTACCAAAATGATAATGAGTTTTTATTAATGCTAAAACTTTTATATTTCCCCAATTTCCATATTTATTTCAAGAACAAACTAAAAATAGAAAAAAAATCTCATAACTAAAAAATGGCATCAAAAAATTCGTCCCCATCGCTATCGACTGGAAGTGAGCCCAAAAGACTGGCTGCATTGCCACGTTGTATGGCAATACTTATTCTCTGTCCAAGGTAAAAGCCAGCTCTTGGGTCACGCGAAGCGTCAACTAAGCGTTTTGAAAGATCTTTAAATAGAACGTGAGCACTCGGACCCCACGGTCCAAGAGTTTCAACCCCAAGCGGCTCAAAAATGTAGTTGCCAATAAGGCTACTATATTTCCGCCGTTTGAGGTTTTCAGCAGCCGAAGCCGCAGAACCAGCACAGCACGACGAGCTAGGAAGATGGGATGGCGCAAGAGTATCGACACAAGTAGCGTTCCATACTAAAGGCCTACCCATCTTCCATGGAAATAAAGACATACCGGCCGGTCTTTTGCCATCGTCGCGTGCCAGGCCAATGGGTTCTAATACGGCTGGCACGCCGACGGCGACAAGAGCGCGTCGGATAATGTCGTTGATATTTGCGTGCCGTGCTATGCGACCCTCTCTTCGACTGCATGACAGGCCGTGGTGCCCGAGGCTGTTGACAGCTTCGCCACAGTGGCAGCGATGAGGAAAACAACAGGATGCGCCTAAGCGAAGGGAAGCAGCGAGGCGGAAAGTAGTATCGTCGAACAAGGTGCCTATGTTCGACGACGGTAGTGCGTGTAGCCAGAGGCCCGACTCCCACTCAGCCACAGCCAGCAGGCGTGCACGCTCCGCAGAAGTGGCAGCAAAGGCAATTAGGTTATTCTGAACTCCTCTGTAGAGCGGCTCATCCCACCGTCTCTGGTATGATGGGTTGTCGGGTAAATTTTGATTCGGGCAAGCGAGTCTCCAGGCATTTATAGCCTCGGTAAAGTAAGGCACATCAAAATCAGTCAGTGTAGAAGCGAGGATATTCCTGACTAATTTTTCAGTGCCGTTAACCGAGGATATAAAAGCCGGTAAACTAATACTGGTAATTTTGCGGACGCCAAGGCCTCCCATGCGGATGGCTTCCCATCCGCATGGGAGGCCTTGGCGTGGCTTGAGCCCAAACTCGGTCGTCCATGGCCACATTTAAAATTGATGATAGCGTTTGCTTTATAATTTCGTCCATTTTTTCCAGAAGGTGAGGTTTCTTCCATAGATGGGAAGCACGAAGAAAATATGATAATATAGGGCCGAAACAGCAGTAGCGAATTATGGTGATGGCCGAATGCATGTTAATTTTTAACAATCTCTCCGAAACATCATGCTAAAATAGTTTGTTTCCAAACATTTATTCTGAAATGTTTTTCTTGGATTTCTTTCATTTTGATGCAAACAATTCTCGTACTTCAAGAGCATTCAAGTTCTCGTCATAAACTAGGCAAAAAATAGAGAAATTAGTTATTTTTGATAGTTTATAGGAACGCTCCTTAAAAATACAAGAATTATCTAAAAAGGGACAAAACTGAATTACTGAAAAAACACCTGAAAAGCATGAATCATTATTCTTCAACTTCCTCTTTCAGTTCGGCACCGACCTGTACCTACAAATCCAAGTATGGCGTCGTCTCCGGGAGGCGTACGTGCGTCAATCTACACTCGTACGAATGGTAGACCGCCATCTTGGATCGCTGGTACTGCTGTCAAACATCAACAACTTGTACTTCATCTGTCTGCAGATCTATCTTGGGATACAGTGAGTTAAGTTTATCTTGTAACAAATTGCACAACATGGGGTTAATCGTAAGATAAAATGGCCTAGACAAAGTGAGACAAACTGTTTAGTTTCTGTTGTTACTTTCGACTAGCTAGCTAGTAGTCTAGCTTTTAACACAGGGTCCCACTTTGCACATAACATTGTCCCGGAAAAAAGGATCCTTTGTCCAGGATCCGACTCCGTTCAGCAGAGCAAACTCGGCTAGCACTGCTTTACCTTGAAATCGAACCGTGCGGCTGTTAATATTTAGCTATGAGCTTGCATCCTCGGGATGAACACGTTCCACATTATTCACGTGGTAAATCCTAAAAAAATTGGACGCTTGACAGTCAATATCACGAATAGCGCCACTTATGTAGAGACTCTTTGAACAGAGTGACAACATCAACTAAAAAAAATCAGTATTTAGTGCGAGGTTTGCGGAATTTGTTCGAAATAATCACCGCGGCCCTGGTACCTCAGGCCTGGTACCTTACCTTTGCAGAAACACGGATGCGTTTTATTCAGTAAGAGTCTGACCCCTTGCCAAGAGTAGAAGGAGTCATGCAATGATTTCCTAATCCATCAGTTACAACTTCATTACTAAGAAACTGAACTTACTGGCGTTACGGAAAATAATATTTTCCAAGTAAAAAAATAACAATATTTCTCAAATCGAAAACAAAAAACTAATTGTCATTTGGTTATTCCAAAATCTTTTGGCTTTTTATTTGAATTGACCTGTCTGTATATTGTAGTGAATTCAATTTAAACGAATATTTGATTTTGTATTCTTTAATATTGACAGTAAAATAAATAATCCTCTTAGAGATTGTAATTGTGCAGGTCAGACACTATATGGCTGTCTGACCCTTTGGGAGTAATATCGGATTTAAATTGATGAGATGTAGCTTTAATGCAGATCTGATAGAAATTGATTTGATTTGAAGATGTGAACATCTTAAGGGTTTCATCGTGGAAAAAAAGCACAAAGAAAAGTTGTATTTGATTCAAATTAATAAATACTAAATAAATAATTAAGTTCCTTCGTTGATGCCTTATGGAGCCTCGGTGTGTGCCCGTAGGTTTGATTTTAATGCAATATGCCTAGTTAAGGGGCAGATTAAGACCTGACACCTTAAACCTGATCTCTGGGGAGAATTCCATTTGGCGTATCTAACAAGTCATCTGCAAGTTGTCCTCAGCCCTGCATACGCCTTCCAATAGTCCGGAAATGTCCAGACGTATAAAAAAAAGTAGCAAAGTAAATTTTAAATCTACTACACACAAAGAAAAATAAATCAAGAATATTTTTATTCTTTTGAAAGAATATGTTTGACATCTCACTGAAACATCAACATGAAAAGCTTGAATATCAAGTACCTAATTTTATGGATTTAGATCCCTCTACATAAAAATAACTTATTTATT
This sequence comes from Ceramica pisi, assembly GCA_963859965.1. Lineage (NCBI taxonomy): Eukaryota > Metazoa > Arthropoda > Insecta > Lepidoptera > Noctuidae > Ceramica > Ceramica pisi. The sequence continues at coordinate 7,986,970 of OY982530.1, forward strand.
TAAAATTATGTCAATCTAAAATAATGAGACTGTCACGGCTGTCGCCAAACGAAATGAGAATAAAAATCAAGGTCCATTCTAAGAACACTTTACTAAAACAAAGACAATATTCCAAAGCGACGTATTCAGGAAAGCGTCAGGAAAAATAACTACTAAAAACGGTCACCTTTAATAGTTTTTTTTTTTTTCATATTATTAATAGGCTTAATTTTGTAGCGGCATCAATGCCGCCACAAGAAATTCCAATGAAACAAATCTTCATCGCAAGAAATAGAACCGCGACGTCATCCATCCAACTGGCGGCGAACTAAAACCCTTAATGACGCAGAGTCCACCCTGCGTGATCCCCATTATGCCAGGGTTGTGGAACCTGCCAGGGTTGCGGAATTAGTTTGAAAGAGGACGCCGCTGGAATAAAAAGAACATTAGGAGGAACACGGATGGATTCTAGTCAGTAAGAGTCTGACACTCCCTTTCGCTCCGCTCAGAGCGAAAGGAGTCATGTGTTGTTGATGATGTTAAGGCGAGGTTGCAGTACTGTGTGTTTTGACGAACAACAGCGACTGTCCGGCGAGCGAAATAATGTCTAAATTTTGATTGTTTTTTCTTCCTGGCGAAAACTGATAAAGAAATAATACAATATGGTTTCAACATTTACTTCAAAATAAAAAGCTCTATCTATTGATATAACTTTTATATACATTCTTGATAAAATCTCTTAGCAGTACACGTTTAATATTGTAATTTAGTGTCATGTTTGATAAAAAAAGTATCGAGCCAATCATTCTAAATCGCGTTTCTATCTTTACGATTTACTTGAGGGTATGTTCAATTTTTATGTAATGATTTTTATTTATTAAAAAACTCATAATTAATTAGATTTTCAGACGTTCAAAAATCTTAAAAAGTACTGCAACCCCGCCTTAATGATTTCCCATCTATAAAAAATGGGAGGAATATCGACCATAAATGTAGCGATTGTTAATCACCGTACGTTACTAGCTTCTCTCGCCACTTCGCTCCGTGATATGCACGATAGAAGAAATTGCATAATCACATAAGCACTTCCAGACCTGAGTGCTAATTCTACTAATTTTCCCATTCGCATCGCATTCGCACCTCAATCGCAATCTGTCAAAAATGTATGAAATTAAAAGCTTTGTTGACAGCTTGCGATTGACATGCGAATGCGAAAGTGGTTTAAAAGTTAGTAGAATTGACCCTCTGAATGCCAATTCTACTAATTTTCAAATTTCATTTCGACTTTTTTGACAGATTTCGAATGAAATACGAATGCAAACGTTACTTGAAAGTTAGGAGACTTGGCCCTCTGACCTCCTAAAAACGAACAGTTCACCAATTTGTGCCATTATTTTAGACAAGCTGACCCACGCAACTTCGTCTGCGTCACATTTTCCATTAATGCTCGGCTCCTTTTAGTCTTAGCGTGATGATAATAGCCTATAGCCTTCCTCGATAAATGGGCTATCTAATACTGAAAGAATTTTTCAAATCGGACCAGTAGTTCCTGAGATTACCCCCTACATACAAACTTACAAACAAATGTTACCTCTTTATAATATTAGTATAGATATAGATAATACCCAATCCAACTGATAAGAAAATAATGAAGTCAAACTTTCAAACATTATTTGCTAATTGAGTTATCTTAATTAGGGTCGACACTAAAGGGCCTTTGGAGCTAAATAGAACAAAGTTAATAGATGCTCCTTCTCAAATAATTCTACCGAGTTTTGAAAGTCAAGAAAGCTAAATTAAGTATACTTTGCCGAGTTGGCTTCAATTTAATTGGTTCTTTGCAATTTGGTTCTTTGTTCGAGCAGTCCTGGCTAGACCTTGATTTGCAAGGTTTCTCAAAAGGCGGTAGGGACTTACGGCTCTTCCCTCTTTAAGTCTCTCGATGCAAGGGCTACTCGTTTGGCCTTCCTGCAAGGACTTTCTAAATCTGATGTCACTTAATTTTTAACCAATTTCCAAAAAAGGACGAGTTTCTCAATTCGGCGGGTATTTTTTTTATGTATGTACACCGATTAAAGTTTTCTGATCCAACTTGTGTGATTCTATTTTAGTTCGATGCGACATACTTTCCATTTGGTCCCGTAAAAATTTGATCCAGTTTGGCTTATTTCAATTTCGCGTAGACCAAAACGTTTACCAATCACCACTAAAAAGTGAAAAATAAAAAGAACTTTTTTACAAAAAAATATAACCGTCTTCCATAAACACTATAATATGGAATAAAATAATCTTAATTTTGGAAGCCGGTATTAAAAATCGAAGATAAAAACCAAAAACATAAACATATTTATTGTAAAAAAGTTTTTTCAAAAGAGTAACACGTTTAACAAAAGTTGAAAAGTTCTTTCTCAGAACTGTGTAAATTTTAACTGGGCTTGTGTGGTGGATAAAGCTCAATCCCTCTTACCATTGGCACTGGGAGGAGGGTGTAAAGGGGTGACTTTCAATAAAACCTACCAAATCCGAGGTGAGGTACATCGAGCTCCCTTGCGTCCGGCTGTGTATCCACCTTGTTTTTAGTTCTTGGCAAAAGATAACGGGGTTTTGAGGATTCACCCTCTGAAGATAGATCTGCCGGTGCGGTGCCCATGAGAGCGTCCCTAGTGGAAACTTGAGCAGCATCGATAATAATAAATAATAATAATAATAAGCAGCATCGATCGGGGAAAAATGCATTTTATTTAGAAAAAAAAAATACATTCTGCGTCCGTTTTGTGTGTATGGGAACTGTTTGTTTGTCTTCATCCACGTCGTCTCATCATCTCCATTGTTGTCTACAGCGGCCCCTTTTCGCGATTTCGGGGCACTTTGTTTTTCCACCGCTCGATGGGAATACACAATAAATAAATTATGCATGTTAGTACACTTTTATTTTTTCTTTACTACATTTGTATCTTTGTAATCTTTGGATGTCATAAATAACAAATTATTAAGCGCCTTCCTCAAAATGTTTAATTATTATGTATTAATTACTTAAGTATTTATTAACTATGTACGATTGTTTCTTTTCCCAAACAAAATAAAATAACATGTAACACTGTAAGGGGAAGACACTAGCTCCTGTAACACAGTGTAGACTAGCGCAGGAGATAGGGATATCATAAAAATGTATGTTTCAATAAAGATTTACTTATTTTGTCTACAGTAAGAGCAGTGGCAGCACAATCAGCCGCTGCTACTTCCTCTTCTCACTGAGCTGGTTGATATTCAGAGCTTGCAGCGTGGTCCTGGCAGCCTCAGACGTACACCTTCACTCGCGGAGAGCTCTCAAGTGTCTACACTCGTGCCCCAGTGCTTCTTATAATGTTGAGGTTACTATTTATTACTTACGACTCCTACTACCGGGGTTCGAATAGTTCTGTAGTTCGGCAACCACGTTCCGTTATAGGAAGCTTAGGAAGGTCTAATGCGGAACGATGATTTGGTGAAGGCTGCGAGATTCTGCTGTATGCTAGATACACAGGACCGATGAAACCAGCAGTGGACGTCTTTCAGCTGAAATAACGATGATGGCTACTACTGCTACAAAACTGCTGGCTAAATAATAACAGCCGCACAGGTCAAACTTCAAGATTAAGCAAAGCTTGCCAAGGTCGGTCCTTGGATGGATCACGTTAAGCCAACTTAGACACTAAGCTACATGGTTCTCATAAGTTTTGATTGAAATGAAATGTATTAGAAGAAACTGATTTACGAGTTTGACCGGTGTTTCATATCAGGGTAGTTAACTAGGAAACACCGTCCAAAAAATTAACGATTTAAAAAGTTATTTGCAAAATAAATATTATATCATTCATCATTGCAGATAAAAAGGCTACAATATCAGTTGTCACATGACTTCGTTGCTCTAACGGGAATGGGGTTCTTCTCACTACGAAGGGAACTTTTGCTTGAAGTAAGTTTAATGAATCAACTTTTGTATTAATGTATGTTTGAGAATATTCCCAAATCTCTTCAAAGTTAGAGTGAACACTGTGAACAGGCTCCTTCTGGGTAAGCTTGCTCCACCGTAGACTTTGTCTTTGTCATCTCTGACCAAGACTAGAGTCAAGAGTACTGAAAACTTCCTTCTTTTTTAAGAGTCGACTAAAAATAGCGATTTGACAGTTTTTGTACAGGAAATATGTTCGTCCAGCTATGTATTTATTCTCCAGTTAAAAATGTTTGAATAATCACCCCATTATAGACTCACTACACGATTCACATTTCTGAAATTCTGAATAACTTAAATTCTATCACACTGGTATTTGTCTGCAGCGCTAAGTTGCACAGACTTTCATGGAGCCTTCCAAAAACTTCTATAGAATTTGGTCTTTGCAACGGAGTCTGTGCTGACAGAAGTTTGTAGGTATTGTGTGGACACAATAAAGGTGCGTTTATACGACTCGGCTCGGCGCACAAACCCAACCGCGAGCCAAGCCATTCGTGTAGGTGCGGCACGTGTAAACACAAGCCAAGCCGCGCACGTCTTTGATCCGTGTCAAAAAACCGACAAGCGATGGATCGTACGAACTTTGCCGAGCCGCGCCGAATCACGTCAAGCTAGGTTGTTTAAACGCAATCAAGCGCAGTAGTGCGATTCACTAAGGCAGAACATCTTTACAACCAAGAAATCATCGTTGAAACATCTGTTAAATATATGCCACATCAGATGTTTCAACGATGATTTCTTGGTTGTAAAGATGTTCTTCCTTAGTGAATCGCACTACCGAGCCTGGCCCGGCTCGCGTGAACCTTATGGCTTGTTTCACCCGTACCACAGCCGCATCACAACCACAACACGTAGGCGAGCGCTAATTTGTATGAAAATTAATAGTTAAAATCCCACGGACCACATTTTGTCGTCATCATCACATAACAGTGACGTCACAACCACACTGCATCATCGCAAACCGCATAGCTGGCCTCATCGCACATTTTTTAGGCACCACAACGCAACCGCAAGAAGCTGCAGCAACACTATTCACACGGAACCACAGCTTGACCACCTTTTGTCGCGACGGTGTGTTGTGGTTGTAGTACGTGTGAAACAAGCCATAGGCGATAGCGGGCTCTCCCTCTGACTCTCTCTGTTAGAGTTATCTCTAACAGAGAGAGTCAGAGGGAGAGCCCGTTACTTGATGCATACTTGATGTTTTTAACTTTATTCCGTTTGTTTCAGGTAGCAGCTGCTATTTTGAAGTATGAGTTAGTTTTGATACAATACGATAAGTAGTAGTATCACAAAACAGTAACATTGTTTTAGTTCTAGTAACTTCTGAAAAGCTATGTACTTAGTCCTTAAATTTTACTAAGTGAAAATAAACCAGTTTTCTTAATTTTACTAAAAGTCTTGTCTTTCTGTATATTTAAGATAATTATATAAAAATATTAAAAAGAAAATAAGACTTCCAACAATTCATACAAAAAAAATCGGCCTATTCTTTTCCCCAACTATGTTGAGGTCAGTTTACAGTGTCACCGAAGACAGCTGAATACCAGTACCTATTTAATGACACCCATTCACCCACCGACCTCGGCAAGCATTGCTTATCTTTGAAAATAAGTCAAACCGTTTGTGTGTGTTTCCGAACGCTTACAACCCTAATCTCTTCAGAGTTAGAGCGGACAGGCTCCTTCTTGGTAAGCTCGCTGCATCGTTAATTTTGTCTCTGTCATCTCTGAACAAGAATAGAGTCAAGATAAAAACCCACACAAAAAAAATAGACTACGGAAAATGTTTCAGATTTTTATGAAATTTCATCGACAGGTATATCATAAAGACCGAAACACATACTCAAACAAATATCTGATACTCGTCACTATCGAGTTCCCAGTAGCAAAGTTTCAGGTGAAACATTTGAAGCACATCTAAAAAATGGTTGAAAACGTTATTGGATTCTGGTAAATATTTATTTAAAGTATTTTCAATAAATATTATTTGTACCAAAGTGGTAAAATGTGTCCCTCTCCCCCTGTAACTTCTTAAATAAGAAAATGATAAAACAAAAAAAAATATATGATGTACATTACCATGTAAACTTCCACCAAAAATTGGTTTGAACGAGATCTAGTAAGTAGTTTTTTTAATACGTCATAAATCGTAAACCTCAACTTTTGCATAATATTATTATACCTACAGGTTTGTACGAAACCCTCGGTGCGCGAGTCCGACTCGCACTTGGCCGGTTTTTATAAATAATTTTAAATGTAATGATGATGTTCAAAAGAGCCGTTTAGTGGCCTAATTGAAGTATTTTTTTTTTTTTTTTTTTTACTTTTTGACTAAACTAATCAGCCATTCCCAAAACTTTTTGACTGAATCTATATCACCAAGCAAACATCTTCCCGCAGAGTCTAACCGCGGTCCACCTAAAAGTTCCCGAACCGCTTCAGAACGCAAGTTGGAAAATGAAACTCTAAACACGCAAAATGACGAATCAACAGCAGGGTCTGGATGTGGAGCCGAGTCACAAGTGATGTTCCACCCCGTATATTGCCATCTATGCCACCAAAACATGCCACCAAACGTGATGAAACGTGACAGACTTACGCTACCAATAACGTTGCCGTGGAAGTCGGGCGTTTTGGGGGACTGTCTTTTGTAGAACTTGACGTTCAAAAAGTGCTGGCTCTCAGCCTAATTTTAATAAATGACTTTTGAATTTTGAATTTGAATTTGAATTTGAGTCGCAATTAATTAATGTCGTGCCAGCGACGTGAAGAAGAAGACATAATCATTAATACAAGTTTGACACCACAAAATCCTCAGTCCACACCTTGGCTGATCTTCATTATTAGGATCCTCAGCACGTAAGACCACTGGAAAATATCGGCACTTTCAATATTTTCTTCACATGATACGTAATCCTATCGGGATTTCTCGTTTATTGCTAGGCTCGTCACGTTTCGGACGTACTCCTTGAGGAGACGTTTACGTGTCATTATGGGTATAAGTGCCAGTAAACGTCATATTGAGCAAGGCGGTAGGCACACTAGACGAAAACAGTAAATGTTGTCGTAGACTGATAAAAATTAAACGAAAACGTTTGTTTGACACACAAAGCTACATTTTGCCTTAGAAATGAGTTACAAAGTTATATATAAATAAACGAGTCTTTCAAAATATTAGAAGGCCTAGCACGAATGTTTTGATGAAAAGTATCGTTAAAGTAGTATATAATAATTATGTAAGTGCATTTTGAAAATATAGGTATATATCTTTTTTAATTTTATGCGTCGTACAGAATTTGTATCATACAAAAATATGAAGATATTATCCAGTTTAAATAAATATTATGTGCGAAACGAATATTATAGATAAATCATAATTTTACGTTACGTTACTATACGTTATGACATATATATGCAAAGCCCTCTGATGCTAACCACCAAACTAGGCCATGGCCTGTATGTAGAGAACAGTGTAATATTTTTGTGCAAATCACATGGGGTTAAGAAAAGTGTCTTCTTGTTAAAGGCTACTTCGCTCCATCGTACTTTGTCTCTGTCAACTTTGACCTAGGCTAGAGTCAAGAGCAAACCCATCTCAATAAAAAAAAAGAATAACGTTTATTTGACAACAAGTTCGTCAGGTAAGGTTGGTCTGTGGATGGGTGACCATCTTAACATACCGAGTTTCCTCCGTACCTCAGAAAGCACGTTAAGCTGTTGGTCCCGGCTGTCATTTGGAGATCTTTGGCAGTTCTTACGGATAGTCAGAAAATCTGACACCAGTCTTGCCAAGGAGTACCTGCCTTTTCCTAACTATATTGGCTCGGCTTCCAAACAAATCGGATTCAGCTGAATACCGGTTTTTACGTGGAGCAGCGCCTACCAAACCTCCACAACTCATTCAATGCAAGACTTCAGTCAGATTTTACTGGCTTCTGACTATCCGTAACGACTGCCAAAGATCTACAAATGACAGCCGGGACCAAAGACTTAACGTACTTTCTGAGGCATGAAGGAAACTTGGTATGTTAAGATGATCACCCTTCCACAGACCAACCTTCGCAAGCGTTGCTTAATCTTGATGATCGACGCGTTCGGCTGTTATACTATAGCCTTGAAGATCGACTCGTACGGCTGTTTTAATTAAGCCACGAGCTCCAGTAAATCGATTCTATGAACCCATTAAAACTTGTTTAATATTATAAAATGTTAAAACAAATTAAATAAATCAGTGGTCTACAATCAGCAATATTGTCAGTAAAAATTGGAGAAAATGTGTTTCTTTTTGGACTGTGCTAGACGAAATTCAGAATCCACTTGATTCACCACCATTCGTTCGATAGTCTGTTTTTTTTTTTTGATTCAAGATTACTTTGTACCGCGATTCAGCCGGCAGCCCTAACGGTACAACGCCATCTATCGACCACGGTGGTCAAAATTCATCTTCATGTGGTACGGGGTTAAAAAAGAGGGTCGAATCAAGTCGCTTTTGCTGCTACACAATGCTATAAAAATATATAATACAGTAAACAAAACTTTTAATTTGTATAACGAATGAAAATAACTCTGTCAATATTACGACAGTACAAATTTGGCCCAATAAGGTGTTACGGGCAAAATAAAAAATAAAATAAAATAAATGAAATACGCAACATACCTACGCCCTTTTTTATAAAAAAAATCTTTCCATTGTTTTTATAAAAAAAATGTTTCCAATTGTGTACCTAACCATTTTTGATGTACAATAAAGTATATTCTATCTATCTACATAAATATCTCTGTAACCCACAAATTACCTGTAAAATACTCTTAGATTACAATAGCAATACCTATTATGATACGTTCAATATTCTAACAATTACAATTATTATTGTGCGGGATAAGACGCAATAAGAAGCTCCCTAAATTCCTTTGTTCAATCTGTGGACCTGTTAGATTCATAGTGTATTACCCCGAATATTGTACAGGGACGAATTTTGAACGGAAAGTGAATGCTAATATTTATTTATAAATACAGTTATTGTCAAGGATTCCAACGGGCTTTGGAGCCGTGTATTCATTTGGGTGTTGTGCCTGTTACAGATATACAAATTCATACACATACAAAGAGTGTGGACTTATTATTAAATCAAGAGTTGACTCATTTACTAATTATTTAACAAAGGTAGGTAATGCTAAACTAATTGAATAATCAATGAAAAGTTTATTCTGGATTCTACAAGGGTGTTTTAAAATCATCATTTATCAAAATGTAATTCTTTTTATTTCTTTTTTTTTTACTTTGGATAGTGGTCAAACGTGTGCACGTTTGACCACTATCACAACTGATGGTAAGCGATGATGCGGTCGAATTGGACATGCTTGCCTAGAAGTAACCTATTCACTGATTATTCAAAGATTCCCAGGTTGTAGCTATCAGGAAACACAGAGTCTGGCACAAAATTCCAATCCTTAGCTGTACGCACAATGAATGAGTTCCCAAAACGTTTTGTGCGTGTGTTTGGGATAACTTAAATATAATTTGATATTTTTGTGCACCATCCAAAAAGTTTTAACCCGCGCCACCTAGTAGGTACTTGCGTTCATGGTACACATTCAAATCTTTTGGTCACCTCTTTCTGAACTGGGGGGCTACTCTCTAAGCCCGAAGTCCGTGGTTTCGAGCTTAGTTGCGGGCGTATTCTGCTTCGTATTACCTAACGAATAAGAATTAATGTCAACACTATTGGAAGTCACTGTGAAATCGTGTTCTCATTCATTTTTAGTTCGGGTTTGGAACTAATCGTAAGTCCGTAATTAATACGGAGTAGAATACGCTCGCTATTAAGTCCGAAACTACGGACATCAGGCTTAGAGAGTAGCCCCCCTGGCCTCGTTCGTACCAAGTCCGAACAGTCACAATTGTATTCATTACAAAACATTAAAGATAAAAATTTAGCCCGACCCGGGAAATTAACCCACTATCTCAAGCTCAGCAGTAGCGCTTGAGACTACAAGACCAACGATGTTTTATAAGTAGTATTTGTTTCCAAAATCTGGCCCTGTACATCCAATATCATACGATATCAAAATACTGAAAGGTAAAATCATTTTCCCATAATGTGGCTTCGATAGACGAGATTAGTCCTAATAACCCCTCAAAGGGATGGAAATATTGCTTGCGTTTTATCAAAGAATATCTTTTCTATTTCCCTTTACCCAACTGTTGACTATCAGCGGTTGAATAAATGAAGCATATCATGAGAAAATGCTTTACTTATGATGGATACCTATTAAAGACAACGGAAGTTCGAGATCTACTTACTTATTAGAGATCAATATCTCTGGTGTACAACATTGTCTTTACCGTTCTTACTTTATTCTATCCATCGCAATTCGTTACTTCCGATTTCTCACGAGTGTAAATCAGATTTGTTAATGAATATCGTCTCAAAATGCGTTGTTTGCAAGGAAAACGGAGAAGCAGGCACTGCGTAATGCAACTTTGCTGCATACTATTTAGAGATCAATAACTAATCCTGCTTGGATCTTTGTTATCCTAACTTAATATATTGTGAATGTGAAAGTAACTCTGTATGTCTGTCTGTCTCTTCTTAAAGCCTAAACCACTGAACCGATTTGGATGAAATTTTGTACAAAGATAGTGTGAGACCCGAGAAAGGACACAGGAGTTTTTATCCCGGAAATCCCACGGGAATGGGAACGGTGCGGATAAAACCCTGGGACTGTTGTAATACTGTTTTTAACCGACTTCTTCAAAAAGGAGGAGGTTCTATGTCCGGTTGTATGTTTTTTTTTTTTTCTTATGTATGATAACCGATTTCTCCGCCAATTATTGACCGATTTAAAAAAATATTTTTGTTCTCGAAAGCCTATACTTTTGAGGTGGTCCCATTGTCACCAAGTCAGAATCTGATGATGGGATCTCATGAAAATCGAGAGAAACCCTCAAACTTTTTAGGCACATACACAAACACACAGTTACACAAACAAAGTTTTACGCAAACTTTTTAACGCAATTCTGAAATTTGTGTATGTTAATCATCATCTCATGTTGCAGAGCTGATGATGGAAGGTATCCCATGGGCCCTGCTGATGATCCCATAAAAAATTTTTGCTCAGCAATAATTTTTTTTTTTGTTTGGAAAAGTACCTACTTCCCCGGACTGGTCCCATTTCAATTAGGTGAAGAACTTCGGGGGTAGGCAACGGAATTCTTCGATAAAGGATGGCAAATAGATTGGGATTGCTGAAATTGCATGTCTGTTTATTTTTACACCACTTTATAACATAACAACACGCTGGTACGCTGTGAATGAGTTTGCAGGGACCACAAAAAAAAAAACTTTAAATCCGGTGTCGGTGTTTTTGGTTATTTTTTCGTTTTTGACACCGACTTCCGAAAGATTTTTTTTTATAAGTACATAGATTCATTTTGAATAAAGTACGTGTTATTCTTATGTGTTTGCTTTGTTTACTATTATGTGTGAAATAGTATAGTGTAAGTATTTACAGAAAATGTTGTTATAATAATTATTATTTCTTTTTATTCAGCGTGTAATTTTTGAATTCTATAAATAAGGTACATTTTGCGCGTAGGCCAGGTGGAAGTTTTTTTTTTTTGATATACAAATTCTAAAATTACTAGAAAACGCAAGGCTAATCTAGCACGTAGTTCCCGCGGAACTTGCGCGAAGAAAGTTGTAAGAAGCCAAGTTTTCGACCCTCCTTTTCGCCAATAGTTTTCGACCCTCCTTTTCGCCAATAGTTTTCGACCCTCCTTTTCACCAATAGTTTTCGCCGCTTTGTTGAGGACCTGCATTCTTCAGTCCAACTAGTTGGAGGTGTTGAAGGTTATATTTGTTCAACTGAAACTGTAGCAATCAATCGAATAACAGTTGACATTAAACTTTATTTTTAATTTTAGCTTGCTTACCTTGGAGATTGAAATAAAACTCAAGAATTAAGTATTAAATCTATGCAACTAAGAAATAATCATTTTATTTTATTAACCATTTTACGGTTTAGATACTCCATCAGAACTCAATGTAACATTTTTAATTTCTGTGGAACAGTTTCCTCCATTCAAATAGTTCTAAAATATTAATATAATTAAGGTCTCTCTTTTGTTGATAATATGCATATTCACCGACAATACAATTTTAATATCGAAGCCATATTTTAATTATTCTCTTCCTATGTACGTTTTTTAAGTGTTACTTATCCTAGATATTTCAAAAATATCAATCGTTACTTTTTCCCTACCATTCTGTTGTTTACCTAACCTATGAATTAAAAAAAAAATTGATGGTTCTGACAACGGCTCTTCATAGTATCGCACTTTAGACAAGTGAAGATTCTAGGAACGATTACGATTGTTAAAACGTCCACAGACTATACATGCAGGTACTATCGAAATGTCACGTGATCATTAAGACATTTAATGTCATTTTTGACAACTGCGTTATCGCTGTTATAACAAAGTTTAGCCTAGAGCCCTTTCAGTCTCTGACTAGACTATACGAGTATTATGGAAACCTTTTTTGTGTAAACCAATTTATTCAATGAACAATATTTTTCTTATTATTTCTTGCTTATTATCACTCTCTTCCCAGTTACTGGTTGCTTCTTAGCGCGTAGCTTAGTCTGAAGAGAGAAAATCTAGAGTAGGCGCCTGATAAACTTGTAATGAAATACATTGACCTTTGAGTTTCGTTAAAGTTGTCGATCTGATGAAGAATCAGGATAGTTTTACGTCTTTATTTCTGTTTTTAGCATAGGTTGTCAATAAATGTAGTCAATTACCGTTATTGCAAGTTTATTTGGCGCCTACCATAGTGATATAAGCACTATCTTAATCACCATCAGTTGATGCAGGCGAGACTCCCGTGAACTGCATCAGCACCAGCTCATACGTGACTATGGTCCCTGCAATCTGAAATAAAGAAGACATAATAATGGTTAAGCATTATTATTTATTCAAACTGAAGTGTGTTCAGGATGTAACTGTCTGGTTAACGTACCACACCTAAAACTCTATGTCAAAAACATAACTAAAAATATTTTTTTTTTATTTTTTTTTTAAACTTTTCCCCACACTAGGAATTTCTCCTGTATCGTGGGTGCGTTTACAAACATACAAAGTCACATACACAAACAGCCAGACCCGGAACAACTATCTGTAGGCCATACAAATATTTGTTCCGTGCGGGAAGCGAACCCACGACACGCGACGCAGCAGTCGATCGCTCAACCACTGCGCCAACCGTGCCGTCAATTTTTTTTTTTAATTCTTTCTTTACTGAGTGACTGACTGACAGACAACGTACAACCAAAACTATTGCTCGTAGAAAGCTGATATTTGGCACGTAGCTTCTTTGGGGAGTGTAGGGTAGCTATGAGAGAGTACTTTCCGAAATTCGTACGATAGCGGGATAAAACAGTTCTTAAATATTTGTGGTATAAGCGCGTACGAAGTCGCGGTCACTAGCTAGTGTTTAATATATAATAGGCTTGTGTCCTGAAAAAATCTAATTGGTCCGCCAGTTAGATTATCAAAAAATATTTGACCCGTGTTTTTTCTTTTGTTACGGGAACCAAAATTGACGAAGTTAAGACGCTTTTAAAATTCTCAATACGTCACACCTTCGCATAATTTTTAGTGAGTCGTGACGTCACGAGCCCCCACTCCCGAGTTTTGATGCGTTCTGTCTTTGTCAATATTCATTGATTTATAAAAACAAAAAATACGTGTCCATTCAAACTTCGTAACCAATTTTGATAAAATTCGAATGGGACCAATCTGCAAGTATATCCTTTCAGATAAAACAAGAATATTTCAAATCAGTTCATAATTGGCGGAGTTATGAGGTAACAAACATAAAAAAATACAACCGAATTGAGAACCTCCTCCTTTTGGGAAGTCGATTAAAAACCAAATGATTTCATGTGATTTGAAACCACAAAATCACATTGTTAAATCCATTTAAAGATTAGAAGCAACGTAGCTATATACATACATTTATAGCAGCCCTTTAATCTTAATTCAGGAGTTGTCATAATTATAATATCCCCGCTTCCTGTGCTGGTTTTCAAACAAAGGAATTTCATAATAGTAAAACCGCAAGATGTATAAGTGAATTGTGTTTTAGAGTTAAGGGTGCTTCAGATTAGGGAGTGCTGAATTTAGCGACAAGCAGTGGGAGTGTTGTTTCACAAAATGTTGGAATCAAATGGGGGCCGAGTCACCCGCGTCCGTTGGGGGGCCGAGTCACCCGCGTCCGTAGGAGAATACCCTTCAGCGAATCCCTACACGTGGTCCCCGGGTGGTGCTAAACAGGTGACACTAACCGCCTCCGTGGTCTAGTGGTTAAACCACCTGATTCAGGCCCAGAGGTCCCGGGTTCAATTCCCAGCGGGGGCAAATTTTTTGCTCGGTTTGGTTGGTGGTAGGACTTGTTCTAAGTCCGCCTGGCAAGCTACCACCATCATGTCTAAGTCTGTCGCCATAACAACAATGTTAACAGCGTTGTAATGTTGTGTTCCGGCAGTTAGAGGTATGATAGCCAGTTCCTCTGTGTAAGAGGATTCCGGGTGAAACTCGCTTCCATCTTCGGCCTAATCATCACTTTCCATCAGGTGTGATTTGGGCCAAGAGTTTCCCGGTTTTGCATAAAAAAAAAAAAAAAAAAAAAAAACAAATGCCATTAAGTTTACTCAAAATGGCTTTGGTTTCGATGTTTCTTTTTAGGATTAAAACCACGTACTTTCACTGAAAAAAAAGAAAGGGAGAAAGAAACAACAAAAAGAACCGGGAAAAAAAAGAAAGAAAGTATTCCACGGTGTCAAGACAGACCACGAAAGATGACGATGGCGGTACGAACTAAAAGATCTCGACAAAACTGGAAGGAGAAAGCAAGGGCTTGACAGAGGTGAAAAATTGGAGGGAGAACTCTATACAACTGTGGGGTGAAGCCTACCCAAAGAAGTTTTGGGCATGCCGCCAGTCAGGAGACAAGACAAGTAATATCAGTCCCTCTCTTTTCTTTCATATCGTTCCTCGCACCATACATCGATCTTTTTAAAAACATTATTTGTCGGTTTTCTCAGCATTACGCCCAGCAATGGCTATCTTGCGAGGATGTTACGAATATATTCCCATCCTGTTTTTATACGTTTCCAATTTTAATTCTATACATTGCATAAAAGTTATATACATATTGTAATTTCAATAAATTAAATGCTTTCGTTGCAAAAACTACTACTTAGTTACATAACTGTGACTCCTGGACTGATAGAGAGTAGATCATACGACACATAAAATCCTAGTGGCAGTAGTGCGGTCTCAAATTTACACGTATAATTGTATTTTTGGCACAACAAAGATATTAGAATAGTTCATATCGGGATTGCTACCATGTACCTTTTTATTTGCGAGTTACTCCGTGATCATGGCGCTTGCAACAGTGCCGAAATATCGGAAACTCGCAAATAAAAAGGTACATGGTAGCAATCCCGATATGAACTATTCTAATGTTAGTGACCACGAAAGTTTTAAACAACAAAGATATTGTTATTGTAACTTATTATAAGTCTCAAATCCACTAAACTAGTCAATGTGAACCGCCCTCCGTCTCAAGTCAAGGCTGGCTCACTGAAACGCAACGGAGCTTCGCAAATCCGCTGTTATTATTTAATTACCAACTCCCTTGGAGAACTGAAGGAACTTGCGGATTACACAAGTTATGAGAGAAATAGATAGTATATATTTTTCTAAAGATATATTTTCAAAGTTACTGATACTTTACTATTAATATTTAAATGTGGGTATTGTGGCATCGTCTTTTGCAGATCGCTCTATACTTTTTTTCAATATTATTACGCCATATTTCTAGTTTTTAGTCTTTGATGAGCTCTCCTGAAGTATAATTATATTTCTTTACAGATCTTAGGGGGAAAAAGTAAAGTTCTTGGAAAAATATTTTGTTTTTCTCTAATAGGTAGGCTCGTTCTGGGTAAGCTCGCTCCATCGTAGACTTGGTCTCTGTCATCTTTTACGAAGACTAAGTTAAGAGCAAACCCATCACAGATAACAAAAAAATTGGTTCTATCAATTCTTGGCAGAAAAATGTATATGATCAAAAAAAGTTCGAATAAGGAATGGACCCTTGATAATAATTTCTTGTATATTATTACAGTCGTCTAAAATTTTCATTTTTGAAGCATTTCGCCCCTAACTTACGCCCTATACAGAATGGCATCAGTCTTTCGAGTCCGGAGATGCCTCAACAAGTTCATGTAATAATATAATATAACATTATTACAAACGTAAGGTGTACTGTGTAGGTAATGCTTTATTCGCATCTTAATTAGTAGTAGTAGGTTAGCAGAGCTTGGTAGTATTAAACTATTTATAAACATGTAATTTTCATGTTATTTGATTAAGCCTTTCTCCGTTTCTCTGCTCGGCTGACGCGCTCTGCTGTTATGGAACAGCTGCAGCAGCAGAAATGCAGAAGCTGTAAGGGTTGCGGGTTGCCTTTTTGGTTACCCTTACAGCAGCTATTGCGTCTCTGCAAACAGATTTTCATTTTCCAAGACCTCTAAAATAGAAGTGCTAATTTTATTCCAGTAGTCCATACAGATTTAGCAATAATGGTATTTAAAGTGTTGCGCAAATAAAACTGCTTCATTTCATAGCAAACAAAAATAAATCGCAAACAATTTAACAACAAAGGCGATAATATTAAACGTTTGTCAAAAATCCGAAAATAAACGAGCTTTTGTTTGAGTGTTGCCCGCATAAGTTCATCCGCTTACCAAAATGTTTTACGTAACCTACGAATGTAGCAGCTTTTAAAATAGCCGCCCCTAGCCATTTCAACATTGTGGTTGAAAATATTATTAAAATGTGGCAATCTTTACTTTTGACTTTCTGATAATTATAAATACATACCTTTACCGTTTACTCTACTGTTCGTACAACGTGTTTCTTTTGATACTAAAAGTTTTACGTAACTTACGCATATACCAGCTTTTAAAATAGCTGCCCCTAGTTACTGCAACGTTGTGGCTGTATTTATAAAATGTAGCAATCTTTACTTTTAACCTTCTGATAAACAAAACATAACTTTACTGAACTGTGTCAACTTGTTTCTTTTAATCCTAAATGTTTTACGTAATTTTCGGATATTGCGGCTTTTAAAATAGCTGCCCCTAGTTATTGCAACATTGTGGCTGTATTTATAAAATGTGGCAATCTTTACTTTTGAACTTCTGATAAATAAAACATAACTTTACTGAACTGTATTATCGTGTTTCTATAAACCCTAAATGTTTTACGTAATTTTCGAATATTGCGGCTTTTAAAATAGCTGCCCCTAGTTATTGCAACATTGTGGCTGTATTATTAAAATGTGGATTGTTGTTGACCTTTTGATGTACATTAAATAAAGAAAAATGACCATTTTTGACCTGACTTTGTATATAAATGAAATAAATCTTAAAATTCAGCTTATTGAATTGTATATTAGATACGCTTATCACAATGTTAAAAGAAACGCAGGAAAAAAATATTTTTTAGTTTTTCTTTATGCTTATTCTACCTCAAGGGTTAACGTATTACAATGTTTTGAACGCATCTCAACTAGCCTTATTTACGACGTTCCATTTTACACACTGATACTTGACTTTATTCAACTCTGTTTCAGAGTTTTATTCATTATTTTACGTTTTATTTAATCAATAAGTATTATTTTTTAGTCTTTGTTTAATGAAGGCTAATTAAAAATAACATAATAATTAAATAAATTAATCACGCAGCATATAATTGAGATCACACGAGTGAAACGGATTTTTTTTGACATTTGGCAGTTCTGAAATTGACATCGGCGCAGTCCTTCGTTGTTGTCTATGGTTGTTGTGCTTGCGTTTCGTTGTGTACTGTGCGATTTTGTGTGTGTTTCTTCTCTTTATGACCCTGTTTACCGCCCCTGGACCTCGATATCTTCCTCATCTGACGACCTTTGCTTACCATACCGTTGTAAACTTCTTGACAATGCCGCTTATACCAAAAAGTCGACGTATACTTTGCATAAACTGCAACGTATTTTTTGGAATTCGTGGCGTTTAAATCGTAAAAATGTCTGTTGGACATTATTTCCTAAACTTAAAGGTAGTCTTTCTACTATACTTTATAACTATACATGTACTTTCATTTTCAGGTTTTTAAATGTATGGGAAGTGGGCACTGTTCTTTACTAAACTGTATCAACGTGTTCCTTTTGTTGATACTAAACGTTTTATGTAACTTACGGATATATCAGCTTTTAAAATAGTCACCCCTAGTCATTGTAAATTTGTAGTTATATTAATAAAGTGTGGCAGTAACATGGCCTTCAGATATCAATTTACATAAATTTCTTCCGTTACTGAGTGACTGTCTGACAACACACGATCGAAACTACTGATTGTAGATAGCTGAAATTTGGCATGTAGGTTTCTTGGGAAGTGTGTAAGCACCAAGATTTCCTGGATTTCCCGAAATTCCGACGGGAACGGAAAAAAAGAAAAGTCGCGGGCAAAAGGCTATTTATCTTTAATTTGGAAGCACCTTCAATGAATAGTAAATACCAATAGTACATACAATGTGTAACAGAATAAACGCATTTGCTGATTTTAGTCATCATTATGAACAACTTTTACTACGGGACCAATACGAAAAAAGGTAATATTAAAAACGCAATAATTATCTCAACTCAGGCAAATAAAAAAGTGCTGATTCTAGTCATCACTATGAACAACTTTTACTATGGGACCAATACGAAAAAAAAAATCGACTGCCCTAAAACATATTTGCACTCGAAAAAAGGTAATATTAACTTGATTTTTCTTATATGTACCAGTGTACAGACGCCAGCACATCAAGCTACAACAATCTGTCAAATTTCTTCAATAGATTTTCAACTTTATCTCCGAAAACATAGGGTTCAAGGTTGATTGGGAAAATTTGACAGATGTGCTAGCGTCACACGTACATACGTCTCGCATCCAGCGATTCACGCGACCTTTACCACGTCATCAGTCTACATTGTAAGAAGACTTCTAAAACCCCCTGCACACGCTTGCCGTGTTTGCCGAACAGAAGGAGACGGCGCTATACTAAGAAAAGAGATAGAATTATTTGCGTCTTGCTTTCTGATATAGCGTTGTCCCCTTCTGTTCGGCAAACACGCAAGCGTGTTAGGGGGTTTTTTTACCGGTACATGGTCGCCACTCCAGAAACTCTGGTTACCATAGACTATCTGAGGGTCAATTCTACTAATGCTTAAGAAACGTCCGCATTCGCATCTCAGTCGCAATCTGTCAAAAAGCCTCAATAGATGCGAATGTGAATTTTGCTAGACTTAACCCACTGTTCTGCTAGCAATGTGCCCTGCGCACTACCCCTAGAATTTAGCGATTATTCAGGCTATCATGATGGTTAAAACTGTAAATAATGACCAAAACTCTGATCTTACCGTCAATACTAATCCTCGCTTAACATGGAAGAACTGCAGGCCCGTCAGCGCGACCGTGTCGCCATGTATCTGATCCAGAAACCTTTCCACCTGCAACCATAGCTATATTTACTGATCATGTTATTACTTAATATAGGGCACAGGAGATGACATCTGATTAAGACAGGCCCAGGTTGTCGGCGCGTTGTGTTCCACGCCCGCCAGAGATATCAGTATAATGGGGGCTATCGCTTTTGAATTCACCGCTAGATGCGCTAGTGTAGCGTGAGGTCTTCGTAATGTCAAATTTCACTGTTGGTTGGGTTTTGACTCGAGTTTATTTACATTGTTTTGATTTTTGTGAATATTTTACTAAAACAGCCTGTCTATAGCAGAGCAAGTTACGTTTCTAACCGACCACTGCATAGAACTTTATTTTTTGTTGGAAATATGTATACTATCTCCTTCTTTCTCCCATTGTGATGAGTCCACATAACACTGCGACACTGTTTATGTTGTATTAAATCGCACGTTAACGGCATCATACATTCTTTTTATTCTAACATTGTTCTCATGCACGTACTATCAACTTTAATGCCATGATTAAGGACCTCACTCGATAGTGGCGCCAACTGGTGAGTGCAAAAACGGTAGCTCTCATTGACTGGATCCGCTAGGACCAGTAGGTCTTTACCAGTAGGGTTTCCCAGTTCGGCAGAGTTTCTTATGTATATATGCTTGTTTGTTGTACTTCTTTGTGGTGGAATGAATTTGGTAAAAATAAACAAGTTTGTCGTAGTTAGAGATTCGGGAAGTTTTGCGTGGGAAGCTTTGACATACCATTTATTTTAAAAGGCCTACTTTGAAGATGTTCGTAAATAACCATTGTGTTCGTTCATGTTCGTTGTTTTTGAAAACGGAACTGAACTTTTTGAAAACGGAAATTTCGAGAAGCCAGTCACAAAAAACACGCATGTGTTTTTTGTGACTGGCTTCTCGAAAGTGAACCTCTGATTTTCGGTTGTTTTACTAGACTTGCATGTCTGGAGCCTTTTAATTAAAGCCAGGACAAGAAACTAACAAACAATGCAACCCAACTACATGGTAAGCGCAACAATTTTGAGTAGGTACAGACCTCGGCAAGGAATACCTACCACAAAAGGGAGGGCAGCATTGAATGGATTTAGAGGCACAGCGACGCGGGTTGTTTCGTGCAAGGAGGACCGAAACATGCGGGGTAATTTTAAATTTTAGGTATATCTGTCTACTGCTGGTGATATTTACTTTCCGCTGGGTTTCAGCAAACTTCTATCAAAAATACTCCACATGCAACTGAACTTTACCTCCACACAATAATTAGTTGAAGAGACATCATACAGTGAATGCGCTGGCTCCAAGCTGGCAGCGTGAACCTTAGCCGCAGTCAGCGAGACTGCCAGCGACCTGATCACCAGGAACGCAAAGGAATACACGAAGTAGATCGAATGCTCGTAACCACCGAAGAGTCTGTAATAACATGTGTACAAATAAAAACAGAAATATTTTTTATTTTTTACCAAAGATAGAGGTTAGGCATAGATGTTGTAATGATGAATAATTAATGAACGCTGTCTAGCCGTCATCGGCGTTTAAATATTAATTTGGTTCAATCATGGTGGTTGTAATAAAATATCAAATAACACATACATATACATCTATACTAATATTATAAAGAAATAACATTTGTTTGTAAGTTTGTATGTTTTTAAGTTTGTATGTAGGGGGTAATCTCAGGAACTACTGGTCCGATTTGAAAAATTCTTTCAGTGTTAGATAGCCCATTTATCGAGGAAGGCTACAGGCTATATATCATTACGCTAAGACAAATAGGAGCGGAGCAGTTATGGAAAATGTGACGCAAACGAAGTTGCGCGAGTCAGCTAGTAATATATACATTCATTTGGTGTACAATAAAGTACATATAAATAAATAATAAAAATAACTCATCATCATCATATCAGCCGAAAGACGTTCACTCCTGGACATAGGCCTCCCCCAAGTATCGCCACAACAACCAGCCCTGTACGTTTCGCTTCTATCGGCTACCCTTGACGCCCACCAGGTCATCGGTCTACCTTGTGTAAGGCCTTCCATCGTTGCGTCTTCCGGTATGCGTCGACACTCCAGAACTTTTAGGCCTCATCGACTATCTTTTCTGTGAGCAGTGTGCCCTGGCGATTGCCACTTTAGTTTGACCATCCATCGGGCTATGTCGGTAACCTTGCTTCTCTTGCGGATTTATTTCATTTCCAGAGGCGGATTCAATGTTGCCACCGCCCTAGGCAAGCACCTTATCGGTGCCCCTAAGGTAGTCACGAGTAAGCACGGTTCCAAAATTTCGCCCCCGGATATTGTCTCTATTATGAGTGGGGGGTCAGATGTGGAAAAAGGGGGGTTCTTGAGAAAAAGATTTTTTTTGGATCTCGTAGGTTTAACCGAGGATGTTTCATCATTTACATAGAAATAGGATTGAGTTTATTTTGAAATATTTTTATTCTGAAATAAGAACTCGAAAATGTTAGTGCACCGCCTCGGATCAGATTAGATGTTGTCTAAACCATTCGTGCTTTTAGAGCTGTTATTTGTCAGCCTATGCCTAGAATCCTGAGTAACAATGATTAAACTTTTTACACCCAGCCTTTGGTAGAATAGAATTTTTGCTCCAGCTGTTGCTAGAAGTAGTTCTAGAGATTGCGACCAACAAAGAAAAACCATACGGTACGGTCATACGCAAAAGAGAGCTATTTTAATTGCCATAAAAAGCTATCAGATGATATTTTTTTGGATCGGGCCATGTAGAAGTAATGAAGCAGTAAGAACGTACTTTGGAAGCTCATTACAAAGTATGATTTTGTAATTTTATGTAAAATACTTTTTTCGTTTGATGCTTCTTCGAGCACCTTGCTATAATCTGGCGCCCCTTGCCATCTGTGCCACACGTGCACTGACACGTGCCTGAATCTGCCTCTGATCATTCCTGATTCGATAACACAAGGAAACTCCAAGCCTTGCCCGCTCCATTGCCCTTTGAGTGACTTTAAGCCTTCTGATGAGGCCCATTGTGAGCGACCACGTTTCGGTTCCATAAGTGTAGTGCAGTGGCCATTAGACTTTCGTCTTGAGACACGGTGGTATGTGGGACGAGATCATACCACGCAAATTCCTGAACGCTGCCCAATCGAGTTGGATTTGTCGGTTGACCTCTTTCTGGAAGTTAGCCCTACCTAACTAGACCGGTTGTCCCAGGTTGACGTACTGGTCTACAACTTCGAGTGTACAATCTCCGATCTTGACAACAGAAAAAAACCTTAAGAAATGCTTAGCTGATAAATGTAGCCAGCAATGGACGACCCTTGACCTATTGAATATGGTATTTTTATGAAAAAAAACTTTAGTTCGT
This sequence comes from Ceramica pisi, assembly GCA_963859965.1. Lineage (NCBI taxonomy): Eukaryota > Metazoa > Arthropoda > Insecta > Lepidoptera > Noctuidae > Ceramica > Ceramica pisi. The sequence continues at coordinate 8,009,878 of OY982530.1, forward strand.
CAGTTAGATAGAAACAAAATATTTTGGAAACTTTTTTGTCATTTAAATAAAATATAAAGAAACAAACTTTTAATTCAAATTTCGTGACATTTCGTCACTTCATTCAGCCATAACATTTTCATCATTGTTTTTTTTTTAAGATTTGACGGCTGTGAACTTCAGGCCTAATTTTCGAGTATGAGTTATGAAAATATTTTTTTGTCCAAGAAAATATCAAATTGTTCAATAATAAGCATGGTTTCACCTGTGATCTGCTGCTGGATCAGGTCTGCATTTTGGACTTGCTTTAATTCCTCCCCTGAAATAAACAGGATTCAAGTATTTGGTACTTAGTCAAGCTGCCTTGTTTTATCATTGACAATGATTAGTCAAGAACCTGATCGCCGGACGATAAATCTCACTATTGGGGAATATTTTATGCAGTTACAGGGTTGTATTCAGCTGAATCCGGTTTGACTGGAAGCCGACCCCAATATAGTTGGGAAAAGGCTAGGCGGATGATGATGACAGCGGTTGTATGGTAGACACCAGATAAACTTGCAATAAAATATATTCTACTACTACGAGTTCTTCGTAGATACCCGAACAATAAATAATGAACCTTTTTTGTCACTAGAGAAAGTAAAGAATTACAACAGAAGTTGATTCAGGACAGCTTTATGTATTTATTTCTGTTTTTGATATTAAGAAAGTCAATAAATGTATGTGGGTCAATTACCGTTATTGCACATTTATCTGAGGGTCTAAAAAGGCCACTTTAGCAGAATCAAAAAGAACATCACGCTACCCGTCACTGTCAAATTTCCCAATCAACCTTGAACCTAATGCGTCAGCGATAAAGATGAAAATGAATTTGACAGATTGTCGTGTGGTTCATATTATGATTCTTATATGATTCTGCTGGAGCGGCCTTTTAAGACACCCTGGTCCCTAACATAGAGCGCAGACAAGAACTTAATAGTTGTATTTAGTTCCATCTTGTGACACTGGAAGCTGACTGCGATAAGGTTGGGAAAAGGTAAAGCAGATTAAATGAGTATAGATTAGTATAGTATACTTATTTCTAGTTTATTATACAAAGATTTGTAAGTGGTAAAATTAAGGTGAAATACTCACGCAAGAGTATGCAGTAGCTGAGAGCAGACGAAGAACAGGTTGCTGGCAAAGGATATGAAGACCAAGCCTCCTATGATCTTGTCCACTTGACGTACCAGGTGAACAGACCTGTTGTAGTCTTCACGCATTGTGCGCCAGAATGATGATGGTGAGTTCTGCACAAAAAGTTTATGGTAGACGCCAGATAAACTTACAATAAAGTACATTGAGCTTTCCTTAATATCCCTTCGTAGATATTCGAACAATAAGTAAAAAACCGTTTTTTCATTACAAGGATCATGATAGAAGTCGATTCAGGACAGTTTTATGTCTTCATTCTGTTTTTGATATTAAGAAAGTCAATACATATATGTGGGTCAATAACCGATATTGAACATTTATCTAGCACCTACTATAGTAAATAAAGATAGTCGAAGTTTTGCAAATCGACTGCTTCCTTCGGCTTGCCAGCAGAATCCACTCGATGATAAATTCAGCAGCGAAGTGAGTCGTCAGAAGAATACGCGTCTACACGATATCAACGTGAAATGTCTATACGATAACATCAAGTAGCAGTCTTGCTACTGGAATAATACTAACAACGTTATATAAATATGAAATTAATTTCTGAACTATATAGATAATTTATTTATTTTTGAAAAAATAAATGTGCGGTGTTGAGCGGGTAAGCTAATTTATATACCTATAATATTTTTTCACATGCGCTTTCCTTCAGCGACATTCCCCTTTTTCAGAAAATTCGATTTTTAGTTGGTGTGCAGAGGAAATGCTTTAATACTCGTAGCAGAACTATTGTGTAAGTATTTTGACGACACGGTTGGCGCAGTGGTTGAGCGATTGACTGCTGCGCAGCATGTCGCGGGTTCGATTCCCGCACGGAGCAAATATTTGTACGACCTACAAGTATTTGTTTCGAGTCTGGGTGTTTTTCTATCTATAATATGTATGTATTTACAAAAAAAAAATGTATATAAGTAGTTTATCAGCCATCTCGTTACCATAACACAAGCATTAGGTTGCTTAGCTTGGGACTATATGGCGTTGTGTGAAATGTCCAAGGATATTATTATTATATTTGTGCTTACAATTAAGATGTAGAAATCCCTGCCGCAGTGCGTGTTTAGAGATATTTACAACCTTGGACCTAACCTAACCTAACAGTCTAGTATCGAGTAATGTTGCGGAATTAGTTCGATAGGTCGCGGTCCTGGAACGCAAAGTCATTAGAGGGAACAGGGATAGGTTTTAGTCAGTAAGAGTTGATACTCCCTTCTGCTTCGCCCAGAGTGGGAGGACTCATTTGATGATTTCCCACCCTTAAAAAAAAGAGTGATTCCTTGAATAACCCGACAACACGGAAGCATCATGTATTTAATTACGTATCAAATGATTATGTTACAAACACATACCTTGTCTTTAGCTGCAATAATCCTCTGGTTGACCTGGTTGAGCCGCGACGTCAAGTAAATACTAATGCAAATGACAAACACATCGCTGAAGTTCCAGTTAAATGTGCATTGTATGTTAAAAAACTGAAAAACAAATTAAGTTTTATCAGTAAGCTATAGTAGGCGCGACATAAACTTGCATTAAAGTACATTTCCCAAAATGCTTTAATCAAGTAATAAATTAAAAATAATAATACCTAACTAAAATTAAATAAAATACAAAAGCCAGCTCTTGCGTGACGGGAAGTGTCCACTAGCCGTTTTAAAATATCTTTAAAATGGCTGTGAGCATAAGGGCCCCACGGCCCGTGGGTTTCAACCCCAAATGGCTCGAAATATAGTCTTCTATTATACATCTATATACATACATATAAATAAAATTGGAGTGTCTGTTTGTAATATTGAATTAACCGCTTTTTTATATGAATATGAATTTTTGTCCGTCTGTCTGTTTGGTCTGACTCATCTCTGAAATGGCTGGACCGATTTTGACGGGACTTTTATTGGCAGGTAGCTGATGTAATAAGGAGTAACCACTTTGGCTTGTGACCACACAAGCCCAAGGTTTCTTCTCATATGGACAATGTATGAACAGTGAATACTATTGGTTAAAATGTTTGACTGAAACTTACGTGAAACACAAACCCAGTGATGTCGCTGTAGGGAAAGTATATGAACAGCCACGCGAAACTACGCCTCATGAAGGTTTCGTACACTGGGTTGTCAGGTTCACAGTCCAATGTCAAAGAGATGCCTTGCAGCTCCGAGAAGAGATGCTCCACTGGAAAAAAAAATTAAACATCATCTCATCTGCCTAGCCTTTTCCCAACTATATTGGGGTCGGCTTCCAGTCAAACCGGATTCAGCTGAATACTAGTATTTTACGTGGAGCGGCTGCCTACCAGACCTCCACAACCCATTAACTGGGTAACACGGTACTCCTTGGCAAGACTAGTCAGATTTTATTTATTTATTTAAACTTTTCGCACAAAAAAAAGTACAAAGGCGGACTTTAATGCCTTAGGCATTCTCTACCAGTCAACCAAGGGTGGTGAAGAGATTAGTTGGCAGGTGCTCTCTTTGAGAGGAACAATGATAAAAAAAAACAATAATAAAAGATGTCATAATGATAAATAGAATGCCCACGCAGTACATAAATAAGTTATAAACTTATAATACACATACATACATATTATACTCTCTCTATTATTTTATTTTCTGGCTTCTGACTATCCGTAACGACTGCCAAAGATCTCCAAATGACAGCCGGGACCAACAGCTTAACGTGCTTTCCGAGGCACGGAGGAAACTGGGTATGTTAAGATGGTTACCCATCCACATACCAATCTCGGTAAGCGTTGCTTAACCTTGAAGATAGACCTGTGCGGCTGTTATTATTTAGCCACGAGCTCAAAAGCTAAAAAAGTGGCCACGTGCTAGTCGAACTCGCGTGCAAAGGGTTCCAAACGAATTAAATATTTGTAACATGCTATTTCAATACTATAGACATCATATAGGTTTTCCTTTACTCTATAGTTAAAGAACTTATCTGCCCGTTTTTAGGCTAACTCAGCCTAAAAAGGTAAAGCGCAGATAATTGTTTCGGAGGTAAGGGTTGGGAATGGTAATTTTTTATCTAATTTCTTGAATAACTTCAAAGCTGTTTATTTTAAAATTATTTAAAAATAAAAATACATTGACAGACGGACAAACAAACAGGCAGACAGGTAGAAAACCGAGTGATCCTATAAGGCTTCCGTTTCTTACAGATGTTCGGGACAGACAGTTTGGAAAGCACAATAAAAACAAGTTCTAAACTTACATAAAGCCAATGACAGCACCCCGATACAGCAAATGTTAAACTTTCTTCCTAACTTCATGTCCGTATTAGGATCGACCGATTCTACCTTGGCTATGAGCATACATAGTTTCGGCCAATTTGTAGCAATCCTTAAAAATAACGTCGAAGTTGTAAAGCCCAAGCTGTAGAATATTAGAGCAGCTGAAATTGAAAAAATAATATTAACACTGTGGCATAAACCGGCCAAGTTCTGTTACGACAGCAATAAATACACAATCTGTAAAATTTTCAACTGTCTACCAATTACGGTTTTTGAGATAGTGCTCGCTGACAGACAGACGGGACGAATGGACGTACAGCGGAAGCTTTGTTATAGAATTCCGTTGGTTACCCTTTGGTTACGGAACTCTAAAAACTGAAAAACGCTTCATAAATAATTAATAACTGAAGAAAGTTCCACCAAATTTTATTTTCTACTAGTTTAGGTACAAATGGAGAGGGGTAGTCCTTTTTTAACTATTTAAGTATAGGCATAAGTTTGAATAGTTAGTTAGTTTGGATAGAATGGAATAGGATGGAATAGAATAGAATAGAATAGGATGGAATAGAATAGAATAGAATAGAATAGAATAGAATAGAATAGAATAGAATAGAATAGAATAGAATAGAATAGAATAGAATAGATTAGAATAGAATAGAATAGAATAGAATAGAATAGAATAGAATAGAATAGAATAGAATAGAATAGAATAGAATAGAATAGAATAGAATAGAATAGAATAGAATAGAATAGAATAGAATAGAATAGAATAGAATAGAATAGAATAGAATAGAATAGAATAGAATAGAATAGAATAGAATAGAATAGAATAGAATAGAATAGAATAGAATAGAATAGAATAGAATAGAATAGAATAGAATAGAATAGAATAGAATAGAATAGAATAGAATAGAATAGAATAGAATAGAATAGAATAGAATAGAATAGAATAGAATAGAATAGAATAGAATAGAATAGAATAGAATAGAATAGAATAGAATAGAATAGAATAGAATAGAATAGAATGGAATAGAATGGAACAGAACAGAACAGAACAGAACAGAACAGAACAGAACAGGACAGAACAGAACAGAACAGAACAGAACAGAACAGAACAGAACAGAATAGAATAGGATAGAATAGCATAGGATAGAATAGAATAGCATAGAACCTATTCACTCTTGAATTAAAGACTCCCAGGTTGTAGCCATCTTTTTAACTGTCTTCCAAAAAGGAGGAGGTAAGAACAGGTATGCATAAATGTGAAAAGTATATACGAACAGTATTTTATATCACACATTTTGTTAGTGAGAAAATAAGCTTAAGCGCGAGTTAAGCGTTAGGCATTAAGTCCGCCTTTGTACCTTTTTTTTGTACGAAAATTTTAAATAAATAAAATAAGAGAAGAACAAAAAATCGGTCGTCGATTTTTTGTAGGAGCAAGATGAATGTTCTGAGTATATTTAAAGATAGTATAAAGCACACGTCCTACAAAAAATCGCTAATTTTGTACCTATCTACGAAAAATCGTCCCCATTATCGGTACTACAAAATGTTTGAAACCCACCCACCCGGGCAGCCCTAAATGCTTAAATATTTTGCCATTCTACTTACTGGCAGCGTCCACTGTAGATGAAGCTTCCTTGAATAAGCTCAGAAACAACACAAAAGCCAAAGTAAATTGACCCGCCATAGACAAGTAAGTGTATAAACACCGCCATGATATATATTTGAATCTGGAAAAAAAAAACTGATTCAGTCTTAAGCACTTGTCTCACCGTCGGCGAGGAAGCGATCAGCTATCGACTATTTGATCGCTAACAAAAGGTACAAAAGATATAGATCTCGTATGAGTAAAAGAGACACATACATTCATAGTCGATAGCAGATTCTTCACACTGCCGGCGAACGGCTCTTACCATTAGTTGATCACAGCGACAAGAGATATCAAAGAAAATACTCGCTCAGCGACACTCTCTCGACGATGCTCGCTTGGCGGTTAAAACTCAACAACCAGCGGTAATTTAACTACCTACAGTGAGGGTCGGAGCGAGTATTGTCAGTAATCGCTCCCGAAAAGCACTCGATTAAAGCCGAGCATCATAACTATCGAAACTTTTCACTCGCTACTCGCTGCTCGCCAACTTGTTTCGATTTTCCAACTTTACTAGCTCCTCGCTGATAGCTGGTGGTGAGACAAGTGTCTTATGTTAAGTTGTTTCTTGCAGAAACAAAGATTTACCAATCACATAATATAGTCAGTCATACGAGTATTTCCTAATACTGTTCCTATCTATACTAGAGAAAATTATAAAGCTTGAGAGTTTGTTTGTTTAGTTGAACGCGCTAATCTCAGGAACTACTAGTTTGGATCGAAATTCTTTTAATGTTGGATAACCCATTTATCGAGGAAGGCTATACATCGAGATATGGCCAACCGGAGCGGAGCATTAATAAAAAGTATGCCGCAGATGAAGTTGCTATTGATAATGATAAAAAACTCGAGTACAAAAATGCGAACTAAAACTTTAAACTACATGTCACAAAAATGAAGAATACTTTTGAGCAAAGTTAGTACTGCAAACAAGTTTAATTAGATTTATTGGGACGCGATGCGGACTGCAGAATGTAACTGTAGCAATCCTAACGACACCATAACTTTACCAATCTGTCAGTCGTAACGTTCTACGAGAATATGAAGTACTCAATAAAAAAACTACTACAGTACATAAAAATCCGTAAAAAAGATGGATAGCTATGACTCCATCTATACTAATATTATAAAGAGGTAAAATTGTTTGTAAGTTTGTAAGTTTGTAAGTTTGTAAGTTTGTATGTAGGGGGTAATCTCAGGAACTACTGGTCCGATTTGAAAAATTCTTTCAGTGTTAGATAGCCCATTTATTGAGGAATGCTATAAATTATAAAGATATCATGCATATTAGCCGAACTATCTCAATTTTTGTCTATCCAGGCGGAAAAAAATTGCTCTTACAACAGAGTTATTTGCGTGCGCTGCCTTAACAGTTGTATATAATTGAAAACAATGTATGGCAACCTGGTCCGCTTTGAATAGTTCTACAAAAAAGTCCGCGGCACCATATTTCCATCTTTTATATTTTAGCAGATATAGTAGCTTTTATGTGTTAAAAAAAGCATTTTTCGATGTACTTATCTTTGAACGATTTTTTAAACAACAAAATATTAATCCTTATCGAAAAAAATGTTATAATGATCACAAGAACATCATAGAGATACGATTTACCCAAAACAGTATGTCAATATTGGTTGAATAGTTTCGAAGATAATATAAAATTACTAAATCGCAAAACGCCGCCCGCGCCGTCCATTCACGAACCGCATAAGACCGCATCAGAACATGCTTTGTGCAATTACGTAATTTTTCTGAATCGTGGTGTTAAGATTTTCCGCGGATTAATGACCCTCTCCAGTTATTATTTAACTTTTGTCGTTAGGTACGTGAGTTGTACGTAGTTGGTTGAATGTTGTTGGTCTATTGTTTTGGTTGCTCGGTTTCTCAAAACACAATTACAATATTACTTCGTTCTCATTCTTCGAGTTCGAAGCCTGCTGCTGTTTTTGGGATATCGGACAGTTTCAGCGATTGTTTATAATGCCTAAAAGGAAATCTCAACTTTCCCGTCAGACATCCCAGACGTGAGACAAGAGCAGCTCGAGTACGCCGTACGGCAGAGTCTGCTCTTGATAATCATCTGCGCCTCTCGAGGAATAGAGAAAATATTTCGCAAGCACGCGCTGGGAAATCTAGCTCCGAGCGTTCACAGCGGCTTGCTAACCAAAGCTGGAGAACATCGCAGGTCCGTGCTCGGGAATCTAGCGCTGAACGTGCACGTCTCAGTGATTTAAAGCAGCATGTCTCTGCAACAAGGGATAGGGAGTCTAGCGCTGAGCGCTCGCAGCGGCTCGCTAGCCTAGCTACATACATAAAAACAAAACCCTCCTTTTGGCAGTCAGGAAATAAATCATAGCACTCAGTACTAACCGAACCACACTCATCATTTCATCAGAAGTTAAAATGTTTACCGCCCAACGAAGTGGGCACGGGTCAGCTAGTTTGGTATAAAACCATTGTTTTCTGTAGATAGGTAATCTATACTAATATTATAAAGAGGTAACATTTGTTTGTAAGTTTGTATGTAGGGGGTAATCTCCGGAAGTAATGAACCGATTTTAAAAATTTTTTCACTGGTAGAAAGCTACATTATTCGTGAGTGCTATAGGCTATCAATTATTAAGATATCATGCATATTAGCCGAACTATCTCAATTTTTGTCTATCCAGGCGGAAAAAAATTGCTCTTACAACAGAGTGATTTGCATGCGCTGCCTTAACAGTTGTATTTAATTGAAAAACAATGTATGGCAACCTGGTCCGCTTTGAATAGTTCTACAAAAAAGTCCGCGACACCATATTTCTATCTTTTATATTTAAGCACATATAGTAGCTTTTATATGTTAAAAAAAGTATTTTTCGACGTACTTACCTTTGGACGATTTTTTAAACAACAAAATATTAAACCTTGTTGAAAAAAATATTATAATGATCACAAGAACATCATAGAGATACGATTTGCCCCGAACAGTATGTCAATTGGTTAAATAGTTTCGAAGATAATTTAAAATGACTAAATCGCAAAATACCGCCGTCCATTCACGAACCGCATTATGCTTTGTACGGACGTTTTATCCATTTACCCATAGATGGCGTTGTGCAATTACGTAATTTTTCAGAATCTGACCCTCTCCAATTATTATTTAATTTCGTCGTTAGGTAGGTGAGTTGTATGCAGTTGGTTGGATGTTGTTGGTTTTTAAAATTGTTTTGGTTGTTGGTCTTTAAAATTGTTTTGGTTGCTCGGTTTCTTAAAACACAAATACTACTTCGTTCTCATTCTTCGAGTTCGAAGCTGTGGTATTTCTGTTTTTGGGATATCGGACAGTTTCAGCGATTGTTTATCATGCCTAAAAGGAAATCACAACTTTCCCGTCAGACATTCCAGACAAGAGCAGCTCGAGTACGCCGTACGGAAGAGTCTGCTCTTAAAAATCATCAGCGCTTCTCGAGGAATAGAGAAAATATTTTGGGGAATTTAGCTCCGAGCGTTCACAGCGGCTTGCTAACCAAAGCTGGAGAACATCGCAGGTCCGTGCTCGGGAATCTAGCGCTGAACGTGCGCAGCGTCTTAGTGATTTAAGGCAGCATGTCTATGCAACAAGGGATAGGGAGTCTAGCGCTGAGCGCTCGCAGCGGCTTGCTGGGCAAACTGTGAGAACATCGCAGGCCCGTGCTCGAGAACCTAGCGCTGAACGTTCGCAGCGTCGGCAGCATGTCTCTGCAACAAGGGATAGGGAGTCTAGCGCTGAGCGCTCGCAGAGGCTCACTAGCCTAGCGACATACATATGCAATAAAAACAAAACCCTCCTTTTGGCAGTCAGGAAATAAATCATAGCACTCAGTACTAACCGAACCACACTCAAATGTTTACCGCCCAACGAAGTGGGCACGGTTCAGCTAGTACTTTATACAACGCATGCAATGCAAAAACTTAAAATAAATAATTAAAAAAAAAAACAAAAGAAGAAAGTTACAAGATATGAAAACAAAATAATAATATTTCTAAATGGAGAGAATATTGTTTATTTAAAAATTCACCAAACGGTGTATTTAATACAACAAACTAAAAACGAAACAAAATTAACTAGGCGTATGATAAAATAAATGTGCTCAATAAAGTGTAGCAAAATATTCATTACAACAACTATGTTACTCTTTGCTTTTAGTCCATTACAAATAAATTCAAAATGAAATATTCATACACTCGTGACTACGACTGTACTTCAAAGAATTGATGAGCCAATCATTCTTGAAAAAAACAAAGATGAGTGCTCTGTTTTATTAACTTACCTACTCAAAGGTTAATTTACTTTATTTATATGATGGTGCAAAATATAAATTGAGATAGACAAGATTATTAAATAAACACGTTTAGACAACTTCTTTAAATATATATATTATAATGTATATAAATTTTTCGTAACAATTTTTGTAAAAATGATTTTAATTACCCTTTTTCTGGTTTAACGTTGAATCTCTCCTAAGTGACGTGACTCATGAAAATTAATTACTTACCTTAATTTCGAAGCGTCGTTCTCAAGGATACCCTGAACTGGGTTCAGCCCGAAGCACTGCCCCACAGTCAGGGTCAACTTCATAGCTGACTGGAAGGTGGTGCGTGGCTTCTCTTTCTCTGGTACCACCACATTTTCCTGGTACCGAACCTGGACCGGATCTGAAGAGAACATTAGATACTTTAGACGCTTTTAATCTTTACGACAACGTTGATCTTTGGAAGTCCAAAGTTATCAATCTTTTTATCAAGAAAGTTGTTAGACCTGGGAGTCTTTAAGTCAAGAGTGAATTTGTTACTTCTGGGCAAGCGTGCATCTTTGACCACATCATCGCTTACCATCCGGTGAGATAGCGGCAAACGCGTGCCTATCAATTGTAAAAGTCAGTTAAAAAAAGAATCTATTTTAACAAATTGATAAAGCTTTTTTTTCAGGTTTAATGGTTTTCATGAACACATAGGTACTTTGTGAAAATTGGACCTGTGTACTTCTCTCTTACTGTTCATAAGATACAGGCACAGCCCGCTGATAGAACAGACGGTTAAGTAAGTATCGAAAAGCTCGTGGCTAAATAACAACAGCCGCACGGGTCGATCTTAAAGGTTAAGCAACGCTTGCCAAGGTTGATCTATGGATGGGTGTGGATCATCTTAACATATCGAGTTTCTTCCGTGCCTTGGAAAACACATTAACCCGTTAGTCTCGGCTGTCATTTTTGTAGATCTTAGGCAGTCGTTACGGATTGTCAAAAGCCAATACCCAAATCTGACTCCAGTCTTGCTAAGAAATACCGTGTTACCCAGTTAATGGGTTGTGGAGGTCTGGTAGGCAGCCACTCCACGTAAAATACAGGTATTCAGCTGAATCCAGTTTGACTGGAAGCCGTCCCCAATGTAGTTGGAAAATGGTTAAGTTATTATAGACAGGTTTACGCTCATTTGACAATCTGTCACATCGATTTTGCAATATTACTGTTACAGAAACTGTGGAAGGCTTCCTGTAAGAATGATCCCTTCATATGGAATTGTTCCTATACAATTTTATGGCTTTTCCTCTAGGGTACGTTTCAGGATTGGCCAACTAGTTTCCTAATGCATACTAATGTTAAGGTTAGGTGGAGATTTCCACTTTGTGTTGACAAGGCAGACACGAAAACAGGGATACGTGAGCTAACTCGGCCCAAAGTCGACAATATGTTAGGGAATATACGTGAAGAAAACTGTATGTTAACAGTTTATCTAAACGATATAAAAATATCATAATAGCAGTGAAAACAACATCAACATTTACCGATGAAAACCTGTCATCTCTGATCAAGGCTAAAGTCAAGTCAAGAGCAAACCCATCTCAAATAAAAAAATATAAAAAAACTTTTTACTAGAAGTAGGTATTATTGGTAGATTCTTCGTATTTTAACACAGACTTCCGAAATTGATTTTATTTTATATTTTGTAGTGTTTTTTTTATTTGTAATTGGGTTGTATTTTTTTGTAAAGATTCCCCACACCTAACAGCAACAATATGATTTGAAGTGTCTTCTTTCCCGTTATTTTCAGGGCTCCGTACCCAAATGGCAAAAACGGAACCCTTATAGATTCGTCATGTCTGTCTGTCTGTCCGTCCATATGTCACAGCCACTTTTCTCCGAAACTATAAGAACTAAACTGTTGAAACTTTTCACACAAATATTGAAAAAAAAAAACAATAAATTTTGGGGGTCCCCATACTTAGAACTGAAACCCAACATTTTTTTTTTTATCAAACCCATACGTGTGGGGTATCTATAGATAGGTCTTCAAAAATTATATTGAGGTTTCTAGTCACCAGTCACTTTTATTAATAGGCCCCAGAATATACTTAAGTTTCAATCTCTTAATTTAGTATTAGAACCAGAAACTAGAAATTTGGTGTTAAATTAAAGTTTGACAAGTTCAAAACTCCAAATGCCTAATTAAGAGCGAACTCTTAATTGGGCATACGAGCATGAAAATTGTTTTCACAGAAAGTCAGTGGAAAATACAATCATGTCACGAAGGGTTTTGTACCAGAAACCGAAAAAAAAAACACGTATCTTGTATCCCTTCAATGTTTAATTTCATTTCATTTTTTTATTTGGTGTTTCAGTACCTACAGGAAAATTTCAACTATTTACCAATAACGAATATGAAAAACAGCGGAGGCTTAATAATCGGGTTCCGTTAGTCCCTTCGGAACGGAACCCTAAAAATGACAGTATAGGGTACCGATAATACTGCCCCAGATAATGTTTTTAATTCGATAGCTGCAAGTTGCAACACTCCCGACCTAATTAGAATTGCTCATGACTCAATCAAGTGAATCCAGCGTTTTATTCTCAAAGAAGAACATTTTACTTGTTAGCCTTAATCCTTTACTTTAGTATTTAAGCTCGGGGGAACGATAGATCTTTTACGCTAAACCCCGGATTAATCGAAACAGGATAAGAACTTACTTGAACTTAACTAATTATGTGGAGTAATGTTCCTGTATGTAGCTCTATGTTTTTTTTTGTTGTTTAAATTTACCTTGAAATCATGTACCTATAAGCTTTTCATCTTTATAGTTGACGTAATTAATTTAATTTTACTAAAATTTTGATACCCAGATAATCAAAACGTATCAAAACAGTTCAGATAATTTTGTTTCTGAATTTTAATCAATGATTTCCCTAAAATAACACCGGAATTTATGTTGCAATCACTGCTTTAAAATAAACAAGAGGTAAAAGTTCTAGGTATTTAATAAAAATATTACACTTAACAAAAACAAAAAGAGCAAGTAATGCATGTCCACAATTAACAATTCTTGGTCTAAAAGCAGAGAGGCTAAAGTTTGCAGGTAAGGTCCCATTATTTCGCTTAATATTCTTGTTGTCCTCTTCAAGTAAAAGTTTTTATGAGGGAAATAAACTAAACTGATAATTTCATTCAAGATAGGTCATACAAAAATAAAATTTATGTCAAAAAATCAACAACTGTGAAAGATTTATTATTATATATCCTTGACTCACTTCGAGAAGAAATAATTTATTTTTGGTCAACGAGATCTTTGTTATTTCAATTAGATATCTTTTATAACATAAAATTCATAATCATAGTGAAGCATTAATTGGCAATCAGTATTTAAACTAATGAATCATTATGAGTAGGTATACATAATGTTAACTAGAGGCCGCCCGCGACTTCGTCCGCGTATAAATTCTCGTTATTCCCGTGTAAATCCCGATCCCTCGGGAACTCCGAGATAAAAGTAGCCTATGTGTTATTCTGGGTCTTCAGCTACCTACGTACCAAATTTCATCGTAATCGGTTCAGTAGTATTTGCGTGAAAGAGTAACAAACATACATACACATACACATACATCCATCCTCACAAACTTTCGCATTAATAATATTAGTAGGATAAATAAGCTTGTATAATACTATATGATCTATAAAATAATAATTCTTCATGGATAAGAAGAGTTGGGTTCTTGGGTGGTGGACCAAGATATTTGTGTATATTTTCGTAGGGCAAAGCGACACACCATGCGGTTTGCGTATATTTTCTGGGTTGACAAACTGAGCTATAGTGTTATGGATGATTGTGTCAGCATACCTGACATAAGCCAGGCACAACGTTTGTGCATGGAATGTTTGGACATGGGATCACAACATTCACTACCCAATCCTAAATATACTAAGAGCGTATTTCACCAATGAAACTGATCGCGTTGCTGCTTTCAAGAGTTGTCAGAGAAAATAAAAAAAGAAAAAAAAAATATAAAAAAATCCCAGAAAAAAAAAGAAAAAAACCAAAAGAAAAAAAAAGAAAAGAAAAAAAAAACGAAAATAAAAAAAAACCAAAGAAAATAGTGACATTGACAGATAGTAAACATGGTTCATATCTTGATCGCGATCAGATTGATGAAATTTACCCTAAATTATGCAAGACAAATAAAAAACCGATAAACAACACCGATCGATCGCTAATTTAGGGCGGGGTTGCAGTACTTTTTAAGATTTTTGAACGTCTGAAAATCTAATTAATTATGAGTTTTTTAATAAATAAAAATCGTTACATAAAAATTTAACATACCCTCAAGTAAATGGTAAAGATAGAAACGCGATTTAGAGTGATTGGCTCGATACTTTTTTTTATCAAACATGACACTATATTACAATTTTAAACGTGTACCTACTGCTAAGAGATTACAACACGAATATATATAAAAGTTTTATCAATAGATGGAGCTTTTTTATTTTGAAGTAAATGTTGAAACCATATTGTATAATTTATTTTTCAGTTTTCGCCAAGAAGAAAAAACAATCAAAATTTAGGCATTATTTCGCTCGCCGGACAGTCGCTGTTGTTCGTCAAAACGACTCGCCTTAAGGCGAGGTTGCAGTACTGTGTGTGATTGTTTTCTCTTCTTGGCGAAAACTGATAAAGAAACTATACAATATGGTTAGATTTTCAGACGTTCAAAAATCTTAAAAAGTACTGCAACCCCGCCTTAACACTCAAGCTAAACAAAACACTATTACGTAACAAAACTGAAAAATACTCACAATTCCAATCGTTCTTATATTTTTTAAACTTGTCCAACGAGTAGAGATCCATTGTGCAGCCCGGCGCAATCCTGCCCCATGTTTTGTACAAGTAATTGACTGTATTTACCCCACCGACGCCGATATTTGAGATAGCGGCTGTCCATCCATTTTGCATTAGGGTTCTGTAAGAGTTAATAACTTTTTATTGTTCAATACTGAGGATTATAAAGTTTAAAGTGGCGGTTATCGTCGGTTATTGAGTGGGACTAATCCTTTGTTGTACAGGGTGGTGTTTTAACTGTGTCAATTATTATCTATCTTTATCTATACATCTTCTTCTACCTTTTCTCTTCTCTTCTCTCTGTGTGTCTGTTTGTAATATTGAAATAACCGTTTTTACTACATGTATATGAATATTTATACGGTACATACACCAAAATGTTTTTTTTTACAATTTTTTTCTGTCTGTGTGTTCCGGCTAATCTATGAAATGGCTGGACCGATTTTGACGGGAATTTTATTGGCAGGTAGCTGATGTAATAAGGAGTAACTTGGGTTACGTCTATTTAAAAAAAAAAAGAATCGACTGTTAGGCGGAACGAAGTTCGCCGGTCAGCTAGTGAGTGAATAAAATTGTTGATTGTGATTTTGATAACTATTTTTACGTCAGAGGGCCAATTCTACTAATTTTCACATCCGCATCGTATTCGCATCTCAATCGCAATCTGTCAAAAATTTATGAAAATTAAGACTACTTGACAGATTGCGATTGATATGCGAATGCGAAAGTTGTTTAAAAATTAGTGGAATATTGGCCCTCAGTAAAAAAATCGGTAATGTTTTTTTTTTACTCTAATGTTTTTGTTTTCAAATAAATAAAAGAAACGTTCAAATTAAAGTCGAAATATCATTTTGGGCTTGTTTTTCACCGTAATGATAGTACGACTTGAATGAAAACTTGTTAAAATGTTGCTGAATTTGCGACAGCGGCGATGCGAATGTGAAGAACATGCTGCCTTAAAAATACTCTGCTCTGATGTACAATTATATTATATACTTCTTCACAATCTAAAACAGGAATGACTTAAAACAGATCAAAAAAATATATTTTTCAGGCTTATTCTTAGAAAAGGTCTTCTTGTCAAGCTCTTTAAACAACAAAACAAAGATTAACGTCGCTTTCCTTGCACTTCAACATCTTAGCAAATTGTTTTCTTTACAAGAACGCCTCTTACGATATTCAAAAAAGGAAAATTTCCTTTATACGTGAACAGGTATTTTTCCATCTCTTGACCCCTCACTTAAGCTCGTATAAAAACACATCCTGTTTATGGAACAAAAACACTTGAGCTTTACAATTTCCCTACAACCGGTTGGAGGATTGTTTTTCTCTCCCGGTATTGAAGGTGAACCTGTTTGTAGGTAAGTGTTGTGTAACTGTGAGTCGCCTGGCATACAATGGGCTTGTGTCCTGAAAAAATCTAATTAATCCGTCAGTTAGATTATCAAAAAATATTTGACCCGTGTTTTTTCTTTTGTTACGGGAACCAAAATTGACGAGGTTACGACGCTATTAAAATTCAAATTTTTAGTGAGTCGTGACGTCACGAGCGCCCACTCCCGAGTTTTGACGCGTTTTATCTTTGTCAATATTCATTGATTTACAAAAACAAAAAATACATGTCCATTATTTCTCAATACTCTAACTGTCGGACTAAATAGTTTTGCAATTTGTGGATGATGGCATCTAGCCCATTGAAAAAGATTAGCGTTAAGACAAATAGGTAAGTGAGCATAAACATGGATGGTTTCTTGATCAAAACTTACGAGTACCTTAATATTCTAGGTCTTTTCTCAAATGATATTGTCCGTACTCAACCACATTAACATAATTATGTAACATGCACCACCAGATTATACTCTGTAGAGTATTTTAATATTTTTGATTTATAATTTTCTAAATAATGTTTGACAAATCTAGAGTAGAAAGTAAGTATTTAAATATAGTCTGTTTATGTGGCAAACTTTGTAAGATTATAAAATAACTTGAGAGTTTGTAAACTCACGATGAATTGTCAACGACAACGCGTCTTTTGATAGTTTATTATTTCTCGATTTCATTTCGAGAAATTGTAACTGAAATAAAATGGCGTTATAATCTTACGAAGTTTTCCACTTTCCGGTGACGTATACAATTCCTGTAAGAAATGTGACAACCGCTAGCTATAGCTACAATGAAGTCAAATATCATCAAAAACTCGAATCGTTCATAAAATGCTCCAAAAAAATTAAAAAATAATAATTGGTCTATCTGCAATAATAAAAACGATCGTTGCAGATTAAAATACTGGCAATTAAAATCATGTTTTGCGATAGATTTTGTATCAAAAACTATTATTTATTGAAAGCTATTGGAGGCTAATGGTTTTTAAATGTTCGGTAAATATAAATGGAGCAACAATTTGATGTTGTTTTTCGAAAAGCTTTCATGTTTTCAATACCATTATGATGTTTTGTTGTAGAAGGCCGATGTAATTAAAACGTTCAACATCAAGTTAGAATCTCATCTCAGTGACAATTAACGTTGATAAGTTGTCAAATACATAACATCGGAAAATAAGGCATATTTATGACAAATAGTTAAAATCCTTACAATATTTAAATTTTTATTTTTTTTAACAAACTAGCTTTTTCCCGCGACTTCGTACGAGCATATCCCGTTAATCTCCAATCCCGTAAACATTTCAGGAAAACCTCTTAGAAGGAAAAAAAGGAAATTGTATAAAGAAACTAGCTGACCGGGCAAACGTTGCCAAATAACAAAATAAAATAAGTGACCTACGATTTATTCTCAAACCTAATTAGTATACCTACACAAAAAAAAAAACACAAAAAATTGGTTAACCCGTTTCGGAGGAGTACGATAACAAACACCGTGACACAAGATTTTTATATATTAGAAGAAGAAGATACAAAACGGAAAAAGAAACAAAAATCTACTAATTGAGAATATCACAGGGGAGTCCCCTCCGATGTTCTTAATTGGGGGAATGGGGAATATTTATTGTTCTAGGCAGGTAGTCCCTACTCTGCGAAATCCCTACTTATATTATAAATGCGAAAGTAACTCTATCTGTCTGTATGTCTGTCTTTTCTTCATGCCTAACCACTGAACCGGTTTGGATGAAATTTTGTACAAAGATATTTTGAGATCCGAGAAAGGATATAGGATAGTTTTTATACTGGAAATCCCACGGGAACGGGAACTATGAGGGTAAATAGGTTTTATGTATATATTCCGGGAGTATGATCACGCGAGCGAAGCCGCTGGCACACGATTCAGAGGATTCGGACGATTCGAGGATTCCGGGTAAAGCTCGCTTCCATCTTCGGCCTAACTTTCCATCAGGTGAGATTTGGGCCAAGAGTTTCCCAGTATTTTTTTTTCTTTAAAAAACACGCTTGTAGAGAAAATGCCAAATAAACTTTTCTACTAAGAAAAGTCTTCGATACCAAATTCTACCCAGCCAGAAATTTAACAAAAGATTATTTCAGCAAGTGGCCGTACAAAATTTTCGTAGATACGTAAATTATTATAATTGAATAATTTCTGATATTCGTTCGTAAAGTTATATTTTCAAGATTAAACTTCTCAGGTACGAAATTGTGTAATGAAACAGAATTATAGACAGCACTCAACTTTTTATAACTTTTATATTGAGACTTGTCATAAATTAGGGATACTCGAACATTGTTACCCACGTTCTCTACTTCAGTAACATGAATTTAATACAGAAGAATATATATATTATGATGGTCTGGAAAAGTGTAAAAATCGAAGCAAACATCATTTTATTTATTAAACTTAACTACATAGTCAATTTAGGCCAATGTTTACATCTAGGGGATTAATTGCTTATTCAATGCCAATGGCATACAGCACCAATTGGCCTTGCAGTAGGTTACGCTGTGCTAAAAGACTACAAAAGCACCACCATGTCAATCCGACTTCAGGATCAGACCTCGAAATTTATCCTCATGCAGCGGGGTGTGAGGCAAAGAGATGTTATTTCTAAACTTTCGAAACTGTTCACGGCCACAGTGAGAGACATACTGTCTTCAAAGCATCTTTAAAGCCTTAAAATGAACATGGACAATACCAAGGTTATGGTAAATATCCTATGTATCACCCACTTTTATCGAGATCGGAGACTACACTCGAAATTGTAGACGAATACGTCAACTTGGGACAAAAACGGTCCAGTTAGGAAGCGCGAACTTCGAAAAAGAGGTCAACTCTCGAATACAACTGGGTTGGGCAGCATTCGGGAAGTTGCGTGGTATCTCACGGCAGATATTAACGCCTACCCTTCTCTAGTCCAAAACTTTGAAGACATTGTGTGACACAATGTCATCTACCTACCTCAAAAAAAAAAAAATCCCCACCAACGTTTGCTCGTACAGATGGCACATTATGCTACAACAATCCGTCAATTTTTTAAAAATAAATTTTCAACTTTATTGCCGTTTGATTAAGGCTCCAGATGTTAGGGACTATTTTATTTCAGACTAGATGTATATACAATTAAATTAAAAAAAAAAACTCTTAACTAACTAAAACTAAAAATAAAACTAACATATGGCGTCGAAAAATTCGTCCACATCGCTAGCCACTGGTAATGAGCCCAAAAGGCTGGCAGCATTGCCACGTTGTATGGCAATGCTTATCCTTTGGCCGAGGTAAAAGCCAGCCCTTGGGTCACGCGAAGTGTCAACTAAGCGTCTTGATAGATCTTTAAACAAGTTATGAGCACTCGGACCCCACGACCCGAGAGTTTGAACCCCAAACGGCTCGAAAATATAATTTTCGACACATTTTCTCATAAAATGCATTTGCGAAGCCTGTTTACATTGTTCGAAAGTTCAAAATTACGGACCATACAATGGAGCGTGCGGTAAAGTAGGTACTCGCACCTAAGTACCTACTTTACCGCACGCTCCGATATATGGCGCCGTGCGTATTCTTTACGGTATTTTTTTAATGTCCATAAACAATATAATTTAAAAGAATTCAATCCGTCTGCATCCGTCAGCCAAAAATGCTTCCGTCTGCGTCCGTTCCGGAAGCGTTCCATAATACGCGTTTTTTTTTGCGAAGAACTTTTTGCTCAGAAGGTTTGTCGCACTTTAATATTGAAGAAAAAGTGAGACAATAGATTTAGTTTTAATTACCCGACTGTTACACTTATGTTTTTTTCGAGTGTATTTATGTAGGTATGATGTCATATTTCTTTGGCACACTGTAGCCTAACCCTGTGGATTCATAGATTTTAGCTTGAAAGGTGTCGTTAGATTCGTCTAAATAGTGAGAATGATACTGGATAGGTATATAAAAATTAAAATATCTGAACTTCGGTGCCATTTTAATGACTTCAGCTTTTTTAACCTATCGAGTGGGGTATCCAATATTTGAGGCTCGAGGAGACAATTTAAAAAATGTAACTTATTAAATAAATGATTTTGTTAAAAAAATCCGATTGGTACAATATATAATACAATTTACAATATAATAATACATAATAATTCTACTAAAATGTTTCACGCAGACGCAAAAGGAAGCGCGTTCTTATTTTAAAAACTCTACACACTATTCCAAACACACACTCCCCATTTGCAAATTCGCGCCATTTTCTATTAGAAACGTCAAAGATAGTTGCGACTTTCAATTATAGTATTATTTAGAATATGTGTTCAAGCCAGGAATCAGATATTTAATAAATATGGAATCTACTCCACTTGACATCTTGAATGAGGCGCCAATTGCAGAAAATGGTCTCTTGCCGCCAAAATCGCGAGAACGCTATTTAATGATTAACAATATTTTTTAATAGATAATGAAAAAGTTTGTTTAATTATCTATTTATATAATGTGTCGAAAAACGTTGTATGACACACGAGCGGATATTGGTCTTTACAAACTCGTGACTATGGTAAACCCTCGACTTCTTCTCGGGCTTACATTTGTCTACTCGTTTGTAAAGACCAACTTACCGCTCTTGTATCATAAATAACTATTCCAACGAGGTTATTATATTTCCGCCGCTTGAGGTTCTGAGCATTAGGTTCAAGTTTGGCTGAGAAAAATTGACAGTTTTGGGTTACTTGGTATGCTGGCGTATGGACATAATGGCGCGGTAAAACGGCATTTGTATAGAACATAATTATGCCGTTTTTTCCATAGAACAGATTAAGGAGTTCCTCCCTAATCTGTTGTGTGGATTTTTCCCGTAATGATTTCGAAGGAACAAATACTGGTCGTAGAAGAATTTCAGCTTTCTACGACCATTATTTTCGTCTATGCGTTGTTTATCATTCACTCAATCACTCAGTCAGTCACCAGTAATGGAAGAATAATATACAGGGGTTTGCCTCGATTCCGAATATAAATTCGCTCACCTATCCCTGAGTGAGTTATATCTTCATGTCAAATGTCAGTTTTTAACCGACTTCCCAAAAAGGAGGAGGTTATCCATTCGGTTGTATATTTTTTTTTATGTTTGTTACTCCGACAATTATGAACCGATTTGTAAAATTCTTGTTTTATCTGAAAGGATATACTTACAGATTGGTCCCATTTAAATTTTATGAAAATCGGTTAAGAACTTTGGATTTTATATAGAAATAGCTGTAATTCGTCTACTTAGATGATAGTTTTATGTCATCCAAGTAATCGAAATTGCGTATTTTGCTTTTCTGCGATTTTGCAGTGGTGTTATTAGGTGTGGGGTACCACTAAAAAATGAAAAATAGAAAACTTTTTACAAAGTTATTTTTTACTTTGTAGTGTTTTTTTTTTTGGAAATCGGTTGTATTTTTATTTGTAAAAAGTTTTTCTATACTAGGTTCAGACATAATGACTGACTCTCAAACAACATAATTTTAACTTTCAGAACTTAAAAGTTCTCCTGTGGCCTTAGTGCGAGTTTTTTAAAGTTCTCGATCGCGTTAGGGTAAACGTTAATGTGTATTGAAACTGAATGAGCGCCGTCTGGAGAAAATAACGGAAAACATTTTTCACACAATTTCACATAAGCGAACACGATTGCGATTACTTTCACGTGATCTAGTACGTTAAAAAGCTCGGTCACAAGAGAACTTTTAAAGTTAAAATGTTGTTTAAAGCGCCACCCACACACATCCAGATCAATCATCTGGAGAACGGGACGGAAAGAAATCGTTTACATACCTACGATTTGTACGAACTTGCTTTATCTCCGTCCCGTTCTTTAACCCGTCAGAGGCGGGAACCCGAATGTGTGTGAACGGTGCCTTATAGTCTCAGTGAAACAAATAATATATCTGAACCGAGAAACAAAAACAAACAAAATAGTAACAAAGAAAATTAAGAAAACTAATCGTAGCATAAGGTACGGTAAATATTTAAAAGAAGCCATTGTAAGATCATTATTTTCTCACCTATTTCCAAGTCTTCGTCGACTTCCAGTCGGTTTTAGCTCTCGATGTTTCACGGTGGATCTCTTTTTAAACATTTCAATGGAATGCAAGGTTTAACAAAATTCACGCAAGCTTATTTACTTCAAATATCTTTTTATAGAACAGCCTCACAAGTTCAGAGCTTATCAATAATAATTGCTGAACATTATTCAGAAGAAAAATTGAAAAACATGTATTAATTTCAATGATTGTTACGACAATCGATATTTTTGGCTTGGAGGCAATGTGTCTGGCTCTTACGGCCTAGGGTTGCTGGTTCAATGTCAGTTTGTGACAATCATTTCGATAGCTTTCCAGGTGATGTGATTGTGAATGAGAGTTTAAGTGTTTGTATCGTGATTTATAAAATTTATTACTTCAATAACATACCTTTTAAAACACAGCAGGCAGTTAGAACCCCAACTACAACACGATAAATGACACAGTTATCGATAACTGCGGAAATCACCATGTTGATGCACGTCTATAATTTGTTTAGCCTGCACATGTCAATCGGATAAACTTTGTTTTACATGGAAAAGGCTGTTACTAGTTTGTTTTTCAATGTTTGTTTTTTTAGACATATAGGTCACAAGAACCCGCCACGGCTCTTTAAAATAACAAATTGTGTAGTACGAAAAATAGCTGTTGTTATAACAGTTGGATGTCACACTACTTGCACCCTCTTAGCGTTATAGTATTCCAATTTCAAAAGTGCTGTTGCAATGTAAGGGTACAATAATTATTGATATTTCTGTCTTCAATTCTGCTTAACAGGAGCAATACTTTGATATGTCTTAGGGGGTTTTAATGTGGGAGGGTTTGGTTGTATTTCACTTTAAATCAGGTGAGTTTTATAAACATTGTAACCTTGGAAAATAATCAATGTTATTGTTATGTTAGCGGCAAGTAACGCACAAGGCGTAATTAAGTTTGGTGGCAGCAGAGGATGCAAAAAAAAACCGATTTTATTTTAAAGAATTTAATTAATACCAAAAAATTACAATTATAATTAAATCTAACTAATAACTAGAAAGATATTATTCAGTCGACGATTGACCAAAGAATGTCCCCATGAATCGCGGAATCCACCATCCGGTGTCAGCTTCGCGTCGACACGAGGCACGTGTGCAGCGTCAGCTCCTAGGTATTGCGCAGTGTTGTTGCCGTGTGAAATCAGGGCGATGCATACTATAGCGATTTGCCTTGGCTATGCTTGCGTAACACCTCCCCCCGAAGAACAGCGGCTATTGAAGACCTTGGTCGTAAATTGCGCTGGGAGATGATCTGTTCTATCCCTTTGAGTCTCTGGTATAGCGTAGATGATCTGCGGTCGAACTTCCTTGTCATCGGAGGATTCTTTCTTAAGATTGATCTGTCCCGAGTAACATCTTCGATAAGTGAAGTATGCAGTCAGTGCACATGCACTGAGTAGTAACACATACAGCGGTATAGTTGTATGATAGATGCTGCTATCTGAGTGTGTATCGAATTGTATCGATGACTGCAGTGAAATCTCCTTGTTGGTAGCGTGAAGATCATCCAAGTTGATAGAGTTGAGATTGAATAGTGGGCGTGCCATTGGGCTAGGTACATCTTCTTTAGGAACATCTGTTATCTTCAAAGCTTGACCTTTCAATCGATCATTGGAGTTTGAGATGGTGAACTCGTCTGTCTGGATAAAACAGTTGTGAGGGAGTATGGCGAGGTAACTTCCTTGCAGTAACTTGTGGAGATCTTGTTCGCAGGATAGACGTACTTTCGTCGGAGTCGGGAAGCTGATGGTGTAATGGCGGTCATCAAGTTTCTCGTACGCTGGTTTTTGAAGAGATATTGTGACTGGTTTGCATTCGGGGAGTCTCTGCTGCGTGGTGATGAGGGCTTCAATACAGTCCGGTGATGTTCGGCTTTGTACGTTGTGTATCTCTTCACATAGATACCCTTTAGTGGACTTCGGGCATTCAGCCTCTATGTACTTGAAATCTTTCAGATGGATTGCAAGGAATTGGAAGTGGGGGACGAGAATTTCATG
Organism: Ceramica pisi; assembly: GCA_963859965.1. Lineage (NCBI taxonomy): Eukaryota > Metazoa > Arthropoda > Insecta > Lepidoptera > Noctuidae > Ceramica > Ceramica pisi. Next base: position 8,034,529 of record OY982530.1, read on the forward strand.
GTTTTTGTTAGGAACTATGGATATCCTGTATAGATCATATGTTTGGGATAGAATAATCGGGAACTTATAGACTATAACTATTTCGTTACCTACATAATATGAGCCTAACTGTATGACGTCATAATATTCTCTATCTCCTATATCTAGTACCCTATTACTACCATATAGGCTAGTTAATTTGCTTATTATAGATCTAATGGTTTTAAAACTAATAACGTCGTGGTGTGCCGTTGAAGTTCTTATAAATGCCAGTACGTTCTGCAACTTCGATATCTCTCGTGATAGCCTATCAACGTTGTCACTAATTATTAAAATGGTTTGTCCTAGATGAGCATACTGAACTAAGTCATGATTTCCCTTATTCAAACTCTGACTAATATTCCTAACTAAGGCTGTTAATCTATTCTGATTGTCTACCATGCTATCTATTACCTTAGAGTGTTGAGTTACCCAAGTTTTGGTCAGGCTTACATGATTATTAAATTCTGTTAATACCTTGTTTTCATTATCTTGAAGAGACTTTATAGCATTATTAAAATGTACTGCATCTGTATAATCAAGGTTACCAGTTATGCTTTTAACAACAGAACCGAGTCCATCTACGAGACCTCTTTTAGAACGAGTAGTTTCAAATGACTGCAATTGGTCAAGGACGGTTTGAAGCTGGTCTTCTAAATATTCAATATGGGGCTGGAATAAAGAAAGGCTTTTGTTATTAAGGTCGGGGCTTATTTCTTTTAGTTGATTATGAACGGTATTGACTTTATCCTGCAGTTCCTGAAGATTTACATGTTGTAAAAATGAGTGATGATGAGATACTATACTACAGGGACCTAGTTTAAAAGGTAATACACCGGGGCCATCGTCAAGATTTTCAAGTTTTATCTCCTGTGTTAGGGCCGAATACAGGAGCAGATGAAGTACTAGGAGGATCCTGTAACAATTGAGCACTTTTAGGTACTCTTTTTAATCTTGACTTAGCAATAGGTCCACGCTTCTTGCGCGTGTATATATGTATTGGTAAGTCAGCCATGACAGTATCGTGCGTATAGCGGGGTACTATCTTTTGGCGGGAGGCAAAGGGATTTTTAACGAATATTTGTTGTTCGGGTGAGAACTGGTTCTCCGTCTCTCTGGATTTGTTACGAGCATCAATTAAATCTTTACGTTGGGTCAGACTAGACTCGTGAATTAAATTGTAAGCATTAGTCATTTTGTTTTTATGTTCAACTGTATACTGTTGTAACAAATGGGTAGTCAAATCTATGTCCAGTGGGTCTCGTGGGTCGAAATGTCCAGTGATAATGTCGATTGGTCTGCATCTCGTCAAACTATGTATGGAGCTATTATAAGCCAAAAGGGCATAATTTATTAAATTTAGAACGGATTCATTCTTTTGTTGCACCTTTAGAATACGTAGATGTTCCAAGATTGTTTATTTATTTATTTATTTATTTTACAATTTATGTACACACAGAGAATTGAAAAAGAATTGTTGAGTGGAATCGCTCTACAATTCCATTCTCATTAGGGGTGTGGGGTGCTATTTTATGGTGTTGGATTTTATGAAGGCTTGTGAACTCAGTGAACAGTTGGTTGGTGAACTCCGGTCCATTGTCTGTCACTACAGTGTAAGGTACTCCGTGATGGGTACAGAATTTTAATAACGCTTGCACTACACTTACTGCTGTCCCGTCCCTTAGGAAATAGGCTTGAGCATACTTTGAGAAAGCATCGACAATAGTTAGAAATTTTTCGCTCTGAATGGTCAGTAAATCTAGATGGATGGTTTCAAAAGGCTTACTAGGTGGAGGGACAAGACGAAACTGTTGTTTTGTGGGGTTGCGATCATACTTAGCCTGGCCGCATACTGTACACTCATTGATAAATTTTGTGATATGCTCTCTCATTTTAGGCCAAAAGTATTTGTTAGACAAGGCTAAGTAGCACTCATTTATGTCTCTATGATTTGTTTTACCGTCGTGATATTTGTTAATTATTTCTTGTTGTCTTAGATACTCTCTTACATTTTCTAATTCGGTTTTTGCTAACGCAAGGTTCATGGCTGAGTTCTTAAAGGTCTTTTGAATTATGGGAATGACAGTGTACATTGCCAACGGTGGATTTATCAGTAAGCCTGTTTTGATTTTGGGGTGGACATACTCTTTAATAGCATTAATGACATCTTCCTCCAGATTGGATTCCGACAGTTGAACGGCAGTACGCGTGTGTGTTTCGAAGGGTTTTGTAACGGTTGGCCTTCCTTTGATGTCGCCTACGATAGTGAGTACTAACTGCTTAGTAAATTTGTTGAGTGGTTGCTCAGAGATAGGGACTTCTAAGATGGGATTTTCACCGTCGGTATGGACTGTTAGGGTGTTCGAGTCGTTTGCGACTTCTGAGGCTGTAATCGTTCTGGAATTGTCAGCTGATTGATTCTTTTCAGACGGGTTTGCGACTATTGAACTTACCTCTTCATTATGGAGCTCTAGGCGGGATAAGGCGTCGGCATTAGTATTTAGTTTGCCTTGCTTATAGACAACCGAAAAATCATATTCCGATAATTTTAGACGCCATCTTGTAAGTCTGGAGTTGGGCTCTTTGAGGCTCATAACCCATTGTAGAGGCTTATGATCAGTAATAATTTTAAATTTCCTGCCAAATAGATAAGGTCGAAAGTACTTGCAAGCCCACACAATAGCTAGTAGCTCCTTTTCTATGGTGCTATAATTAAGTTCGCTTGAATTTAGAGTTCTGGAGGCGTATGCAATGGGTTTGTCTGAACCTATTGTACCCTGCGATAACACGGCCCCTAATGCGACATTGGAGGCGTCGGTGGTCAGTAAAAACTCTTTGGTAAAGTCTGGATATTGTAAAATTGGGTCATTTGTCAACAAGGTCTTACAAAGGTTGAAACAGTTGATGTAATTTTGGTCATAAGCTATTTTAGATCCCTTCTTTAAGCATTGGGTCATGGGTTTTGTAATACGTGCAAAATCCGGTATGAATTTTCTATAATATCCAAGGAGACCAAGGAAACGTTTAATCTCTGTAGTAGTTTTAGGTAATGGGTAGTTATTTATAACGCTAATTTTATCTGGGTTTGGTTTAACTCCATCTCTACAAATGACATGTCCTAAAAACTGGGTCTCTAACTTCAAGAACTCGGACTTGTCCATTTGTATCTTGAAGTTGGATTCTCGTAATCTTTTGAAAACCTTTTCTAAATTAATAATATGCTCTTGCAGGGATGTACTGAACAGAATGACGTCATCTAAGTACACTAAGCAGATGTCCTGAAGGTCTCTTAGAATATTATCCATTACACGCTGGAATGTTGCCGGAGAGTTTTTCAAACCCATCGGCATTCTTAAAAATTCATAGTGCCCGTTTTCTACGTTAAAAGCGGTTTTATGTATGTCAGAAGGGTCTAACTCAACTTGGTAAAATCCGCTGGCAAGATCAAGGGTGCTAAAGTATTGACATTTGCCTAACTTATCTAATATGTCTGAAATGTTCGGTATGGGATACTTGTCATCGATAGTTTTTTCGTTGACTTTACGAAAGTCTATCACAAGGCGCCACTTGGTCTTACCTGAAGCGTCTGCCTTTTTGGGGACCACCCAAATGGGAGAGCTCCATGCAGAATCTGATGGTCTGATTATATTCTGCTCAAGCATCTTACTAATTTGGTCTTTGACTTCCTGCTTATGGATGTATGGATATCTATAGTTTTTAGCATGGACGGGGATTTCGTCAGTCGTCTTAATCTTATGTTTAATTTTGTTTGTGAATGTTAAAGGTTCTCCTTCGAGATAAAATACATCTGAGTACCGTGCGCATAAAGCCCTTAGATTTGCCAACTCTTCTGGATTTAAATGGTCGGTTCGGAGACGCGATAAAACTTCCTCTGTTCGGCTAGATAATTGCTCTATATGTTCGCTCTGTACGTTAAATAGTTCAGCAGTAACGGGACGGTCCATGGAAAAGATTACGTCATTAGGTGACTTATTTGAAATTTCTACCCAACCTCTATTATTTTTTACTGTAGTCAAACAATCAGAAATTAAACAATTACTAATTATCTGGTCAGGAACGAATACCTCACCATCGTGGGCGTTTATGGGCAATCTTACTAATTTAGATGTCTGAGCTGGTATGATTTCTTCATAGAGGTTAGCATTGCGAGAGTCATACATGATAATGGGTATTTCAGTGTTTCTGGTGATTAATTTCTTGTTTCTTAGGTCAATGTTAGTACCCCATGAGTCCAATAAATCAAAACCGATAAGGCCATCAAAATAATTATGAAAGTCCAAGATGAATAAGGTGATATCGCCTTTTTCTTTAAATTCGGGGAAACTGGGCAAGGTTATTGAATAGTTATTTTTATATACGGTGCGCACGTTAGTCACTTCAAACGGGTTATAGTTAAGAGGTAGATTGGAAAAGTACTTTTCAACAGCTTGAGGCGATATAAACGACTGGTTGGCTCCAGTGTCTATAAGAAATTTTAAAGGTGGGTTTTGGATTTGTAAGTACCCAAGTTGTCTCTGTATGTTAAAATTCACATCTATTTTGGCTTTTCTGATTTCGGGATCTCGGGAAAATTTCTATCCTGTTTTTGATTTTCGTTTCCGGTTTCATCAACGTCTGGCTTAAGTTCCTCTACCACTGGGGTTTCATATTGCCCATAGTTAGTATAGAAATCTAAATATTCTTGGTAAGCATCAAAGTCTTGGTTAAACGCTGTACAGGCTAAGTCGTAATAGGGATCAAATACACAATCATAGTTATTAACCTCGCGCGTTCTGAAATAATTGCTGGGTGGTGGATTACCAGCTATACGCCAGTCTCGTCCAGTCGAGGGTAAAGGTTTAGGCACAAAATGGCTGACGCCACTCATAGGACGCGGCGTATTGTTAGAATTAGTGGGTTGAACAGGTAATCCATTCGGGAGCCTAAAGGCATTGCCCTGAGTGTTATAGTTTGGGGGTGGTGCCCGGAACATCTGTTGAGTCCGAGTAGGGCCCCGTAGCTGCTGCGATTGGGGTACATTATGCCGCCAACCTTGATAAGCTTGAGGAAAGAATTGCTGGGGACGCAAAAGGCCAGGCATGCTGTATATCTGTGGTTTAGAAGGACCGGGTATACCCATTGCCGTAGGTTGCTGCATAAAATGATTTAGTGGTAAGTTTGAATTAGGCTTGGGAGGCTGCTGATTATTATCTTTCTTACTAGACCCGCCTTCGGTGCGTTGTTGCATATAAAGTGTGTTAAGTTCCTCCTGAACGAACTCAAGAGCCTTTTCCATCGTTTCGGGACGCATGCAACGGACCCTAGAACCTAAGGGATCTTTTAAGCCGCGCAAGTAACACTGTAGCGTCAGTTTCTTATAAAGGTCACGTTTTGCTGTAACTGTAGTAGCCACGGTTTCATGTAATGTGACGTATGTCATGATTGTGCTAAACAAATTCTGGCAGCGCTCGTAGAATTCTTGTGGAGTAGAAGACCCCTGAGTTTGCAAAGACAAATCGTTATACAAAGCGGTCTCGTCGCGATGGTCAGCAAAGTTATTTATTAGTGCACTTCGAATGCCGATCCAATTTTCGGGAATACCGTTAGTATTTATCAAGCGAGCTGCGGAACCCGTAACCTTGTTTAATATGCCATTTATAAGAGCCAAATTGGTTAACTCATTACCCGGTTCTGTATTGAAATATGCAAGTACCAATTGGTCACAGAGGTTTACGAAACGGGTTAACACGTGAGGGTTGCCATCGAAATCAGGCAAGATCCTAAGCGATTTAAAAATTTCTCCTATTTTGTCCTGAGACATATCTGCGTCCGGTAGTTCTGGTTCAGCTAACTGCCTAGATTCGTCTAAACTGATAAGCCTATTCGATCTACTAGTACCTAAACTAGGGTTACGCGACTCTCTTGGATGGAAAATCTTGAAAGCTATTATATAAAACACTAAAATAAATCATACACACACAATATCTATATTACACGATGCGTTCTTGCAGCAAAAAAAATGACTGTAAATGACAGGTAAGGATTAAGGTTAGATTAAAATTAGGACAGTAAGGACTTGAAAGATTCAAAGTACTTACAACATAGTTTTCTTGCCGAATCGATGTCTGGATTCACCTCTGCTGGCGCCTCACGATGTATGTAGATTCAGGATACTCGAGAATCGGTAAGTCACGCGGGACTTCGGTCCGATTTTAGGGGAAATCTTGACGCGTCACGTACCTAATATACCTCGAATATCCTACCGACTGCGCCAATTAAGTTTGGTGGCAGCAGAGGATGCAAAAAAAACCGATTTTATTTTAAAGAATTTAATTAATACCAAAAAATTACAATTATAATTAAATCTAACTAATAACTAGAAAGATATTATTCAGTCGACGATTGACCAAAGAATGTCCCCATGAATCGCGGAATCCACCATCCGGTGTCAGCTTCGCGTCGACACGAGGCACGTGTGCAGCGTCAGCTCCTAGGTATTGCGCAGTGTTGTTGCCGTGTGAAATCAGGGCGATGCATACTATAGCGATTTGCCTTGGCTATGCTTGCGTAACAGCGTTACTTGCCGCTAACATAACATTCCATTGTTTGATGAAAATTCCATCAAAACACACAGAGATACCGGGGAGTTTGTTGTAAGGGTTTCTGTTTTCAGTTTGTGTGAAAACTATCGAAAATCAATCATACAGATACATCTTCTTCGTGTCACTAGTACGACAGTTATTAGATTTCAGCTGGCCCTAAATGATGCCACATATTGCAAGGCATCGTTGGCGGCAGCGCATAGATCGCTTCGTTAATAGCTAATTTTCTGATAGAAAACCTGATCTAAGAAACCAAAGGTTTATCAAACAATAAAACCCCTTGCCGTCCATGAGCAATTTACACCAGGAAAACTCTACGAGCAGACCAATTTTAACGAATACAATTCGAAAACTTCTTCAAAGCAATTTAGTTTAGTGCCAGAACTAACTGAGAGAAATACTTTTGTTGAAATGAATGATGTTGTTGATGATAAATAGTGCCACGTTCCACTAGCTGGCTCCATTCCCGTTGAAATATAAACCCTTGGTTTAAAAACAATGTTCAATTTTAACACTAGACTTTCGTTGAACTTTGGTAATGGACACTATGGACACTGGACAGTGATTATGAATTTTCCAATTTGATAGTTTGAATTGAATTAGTGGAAAAAGAAAAGGATTAGGAGGCCAAATGGATGGATTGCTAGGAATGATTAAAAGAAAGGGAAATTTAATATAAGTGTCTCAGTTGATAGGAGAGACTGTAGGACAAAACAACGTATGTAATTTTGAATTTCGAACATTAAAAAAAAAACGACTGCACGAGCTCCGAACTTAGGGCACCTTAACAGGGATAGGTTCGGTTCGAATAGGATGGCGGGAGCTAGAGCGAGCGAGCGAAGCGACCGAACTTTACTTCCCATGAAATTTATAACTTTTAATTATTTATTAGTATGAGTGTATGATTTAATTTCAAGAAAACGCATACCGGTAAGCAGTTTTAAAATGTGACTGTCATTGTTTTGGGCTTCTTACTTTGTAGCAGAATTTTTCAAAGTTAGAGCAGGTCTCTATTTTTGAGTGTATTGATTGGAGTTTCCTCGTAATATTTCGATTTGTTGGGAATAACAACAATAAAAACACGGTTTTTACTGACCACGTTTACTTTAGTTTCTTCATTTAAAAATTTCAACTTAATTTTAACAGTAGCGTACAATGTCTGGCGAGTGCACCGGTGTGAAGTTAGTTGGCGAAGTGACGCTCGCAGTGTTGCCAATTTCCGCCCCTGCTCTTTGGTCGTCATAGTGTTGCAGGGCCGGAACACGATTTAACAGTTAAAAAGGCATTCCTATTATAATAACTATTTTTATTTATAATGCACACTTTTCTGTGACAAAGAAATAACATTTTTTTTATAACTATACCTGACAAGTGTTGGTCTCAAATGAGGCTCAGTCGCATTCTCGTATTCCTGAACTAATCGCAAGATATTAAGGTCGTACGTCTATAAAATCAGGTTTAACTGGCAGAAGAAACATCAATGTGCAACATTACCAAACAACTGCTATACACTCAACAAACTTAAAACCTACTACCACCTACAACCAATAAAATATTTTAGACTTAACTCACACTTGACCTCATTCTCAACGGCCCTAAAATATTTTATCGTGACATTTGACAAATTGTCTAGCACAAAGTATGTTAAAAGTTTAAGTTTATTGTGTTATAGTTATGACTTTATCGTTCTAGATAGGATTGTGACCTTGATTGTATTTTCGAGACAAAGTGACATTCTATCAGCGGTAAATGTAGGACCTTCGCAAACCGGGACGGAATGGCAGAAGATTTATTTTAAAAGGACCAAATGGCAAGTACTTTATCGAACTAATTTCGGTTTCACACAAATCTAATCAGGAACCTCGGAGTAATCGGTGTATATACATAAGAAAAAAAAATACCTGCTGAATGGAGAACCTCTTCCTTTTTTGGAAGTTGGTTAAAAGCCTAAGTTTAATAGTTATTTATGATAAGTTGTAAGTTGGTTTTTACAAACGAGTAGACGAAAACTTACCATAGTCACGAGTTTGTAAATACCAATATCCACACGTGTCTCATACAACGTTTTACAAAATATGTGCGAGAAAAATTAGACAAAATTTTTGTTTTTTGATATCAATCGAGAATATTGTTTTAAACTTTCATGGTGGTTGATCATGGCGCTTGCAACAGTGCCGAAATATCGGAAACTCGCAAATAAAAAGGTACATGGTAGCAATCCCGATATTAACTATTCTAATCAATCGAGAAGTTGCAACAATCTCTTAGCAATATAAAAAGGCTCAAACTAGCAAATTAAAAATTAAAACTACAACGTCGTCTCGTCTTTATTTCAAGAGTGCTTCCAAGGAGGTTCAATCATTCAGCTTATTACCTGTTTTCTTTTATTATTTTGTTGAAATTGTATTTTTATAACGGAACTTCAAAATACTTAAAATTAATCAGCATTAGTTTTCGCACGTTCTATTTTTAATTTAGTTGAATGAGGTTTAGTTTTATGTGGCGGTCATTTTTAATCTGTGGTGTTCGCGATTCTCCCGTCATAGAAAGTTGAATGCAATTTTGTTAATAAATTAATTGTATTAATATAAGGAAGCATTAAAAAAGTATAATGCGTTTATTTCACCTCTTAGCATTAATATTTTTCTTATTCTCGTATTGTGAATCTCCTTGGTATGTAATTTCTAGTTTTTTCTTTAATTTTCTTAAAAATATGGAATTTCTGTATATTTTAGAAAATTAAAGAAAAAACTCCGTAAAGGCGTATAGAGTTTACAGAGTTTTTTGTTCACGATACGTAATTACCTACTTCACCGGACGCTTCATTGAATGGCGATACAACGGAGCGTGTGATAAAGTAGGTACTTAGGTGAGAGTACCTACTTTACCACAAGTTCCATTATATGGCGCGTAATGTTAAACTTTCGAACAGTGTAAACAGGCTTCGTAAATGAATTTTTTTAGCAAGTGTATTGTAAAAATAATAAGAAGAAGGCTGAAGGAACTCAATTTAATCAAATTGCCGAAAACATAAGTATTGATTTCTGTCAGCGCCCGCAAATAAAAAGAACAATAGTAAGACAATACAAGTTTGTCCCGATAAGGCTTTACGGACGTTGACAGGTTAAACAAAAATTGTTATCCACCATTATTAAGGTCTTAGATTAAGGTCGACATCGTATACCGCGTGTATCTGACATCGACGCACAAACGATTTCCATGGGTCCAGGGCATGATTCTGGACATCCCAGTGTTGGAATTTTTCGTCGGTTCTTTTCTCATTTTTTCATTTTTTTTCAAGAGTTCCTACCACAAGTAGGTATCAGCTCAGCTGAACTGATATCTATTTGTGGTTTTATTCAGATTGATCTTTTTAGTGAAAGTAATCAATTATTTTTTTCATTAAAAATCTCATTGGGTTAGGTCAGAATAACGATTATGAGCAGTCTAAAGTAAAAAAACCCTTGAAAAAAATGAGAAAAAAGCCGACGAACAATTCTAAGTCTAGGGTGTCCAGAATCATGCCCTGGACCCATGGAAATCGTTTGTGCGTCGATGTCAGATACACGCGGTATTTGTATGGTCTACAGAAAAATTTTCAGGGTCTGGCTGTTTGTGTATGTGATTTGTAAAGGCAGGAGAAATATCTAGTGTGGGGCAACGTTTATTAAAGAAAACGAAAAAAACTGTAATTCGTAAGTACTGTAATTCGCCTTCCGTTCTCTTCCGGACCTTCTGAGTGACTGACAGACAACGCACAGCCGAAACTACTGGTCGTAAAGTTATTTATGATTTCAACTTTGTGTCTACATATTTCATAACGAATCTTCTTAATTTATCTTCTATCTATATCTATATACTTATAATAAATCTGTAGAGAGGTCAATTCTGTACATGAAATATATTTCCAAAATAACTATCAGGGGGTGATTAGGGATCGATACTGATGCCAAAACTGCAATTAGTAATTTTTTTTCTGTCTGTCTGTCTGTCTGTCTGTATAACCGTTATAGAAACAAAAACTACTCGACGGATTTTAACGAAACTTGAGTTATGTTTCGGCGGTCGGGAATTTAGTTAAAAAAATATTTATTTATTACAAAATTATTTAATTACAGAAATACAGGATATTGCGCTGATGGCTTAGACAAGACTGAATATAATGCAAAGAAAAATAAGTAACTCTAATTTCCAGTAAATGCATAGTTGCAATACTACGCATGCTGACGGTCACTGCATACTCAGCGTAAACGACTGTTACGATGAGTTAACTCCTCCCTCCATAGGATAGAAGCAACTCCTGCTGCTTCTGGCGGCGTCCGCGGTGCCCTTAGTGTCTTCTGGGGTGATCTTTGTTTTCCAATGATACAGTTTCCAGGATGCTGCTGCTACCAGTAGGATATATAGGATGATTGTGTTCCAGCTAGGTATAGCTGCAATGGTTGGCCAATTATCTTCTTCTGGCACGGAGATGTCGCCTGCTCTGTTGATAAGTTCATGGATGCTGTCTAGTGAGATATCTTCTAATTGGAATTCGTATTGTATTGACTGTTCTGAGACTTGATGCTGCTCTGGTAACGGTATGACCTCGTTGATGACGACTGTGTCAGTGTGAGACCGCAGTGTCTTGTTCATGACGTTCATCTGGCAGTCTTCTGTTAGTGTGACGAGATGAATTCCAGATAGCTTCTTGTAATCTGTCTTGGTGTTGCATTGTATTTTGGTGACTTCATCTTCTGTGAGAACGAGTAGCCAGTTGTTGTCTCCGATCTTCTGAACTTTTCCTCTTCTTAAATTCATCTTAGCGTGAGTGCAGTTTGCTGGGCGATGCTGAATGAGAGATAGTATGCAGTCATCTGTGTCTTCGGTTCTTCTGGTGTCGAGGAGTTTGCAGAGCTGGATGTCGTCGGTCAGTGGCTGACAATCTTCTTCCAGGTAAGCGTACTCATCGTTACCAAGTGCTAGGTATTTGGATTTGGGAATGATAGTAAGGTTATTTTTATTTGGGATAGAATAGAGATGGATAAGGTCATAGGTTTTTGAAGTAATAGAGGGGATTTCGAGAATAAAGTTGACAGAGTGTTCTGTGCTGTAAGCTTTAACTCTAATTGACTTCTCTATCCTGTAAATGTTACTAATGCTAATACTAGCTACTGGTTTAAACATAAACATATTTTCTAAGTTTCTTAACTCTTCTACTAAATTCTGAGTACTTATTATACTAGGATGCATGGTGCCCATCTGAGCAAAAGTCATAGCATCTTCTAATAACATTAACCTATCTAGCACTATCTGTAAACTAAAATCTATCTGTACGTAAATATCTAGAAAATGTAAATGATTAGACAGATCGTTGGAATTATTAGTAATGTTTTGCAATAAACTAGCCAAATGTTTCTGATTATTATTTAATTTTATTATTTGTTTACTGAACTCGTCGATTGTATTATGTGCTAATACTAGCGATTTTCTTTGTGAATCCTGAACGTTTTTAACTCTGTTTTTAATATTAAAAATTTCTTCTTCAAACTTAGCTGCATCTTCGTGGTCAAGATTACCTGTAATAGACTTAACGACAGTACCTAACCCATCTATTAGACCGCGTCGCTTTCTAACTTGCGGCGTTAAAAACTTAATCTTCTTACCTATAATATTAAGGCTATATTCTATTTGATTCCTATATGTTTTATGTAACTCTCCAGATGTTGTATTCTCGGCGTTTTTCACACTTTGGTATAAGGACATCAATTGGATAGCAGTAAAGTGCAGATTGCTAATGTTGTAAACGCAAGCAAGGCTAAAGTAGTTGTCTTGTTTATAGAGTTGACCTTGTTTAAGGAGGAGGATACCATTGTCATTACCTACATCAGTAATGGTTACGGTTGCTGTTGTGTTGAGCACGACGGCTCCTGCGATGAAGATCCTGCAACAAGATGAGGCCTCCGTAGTAGCTTGAAGTGAACCCTAATAGACTTAGAATTTGGATGGTTACCTATGATTTCAGCCACGTTATTTGGATGAAGGTGTATGATCTTGTATGGCCCTTTGAAGACTGGCTTCGTTTTGTCGCTGCGTGCTGACTTTGCTACCTGTTTATAGACAGTTTCACCTACCTTGAATTTCATTTCTTCTGCTTCTTGATTTCGTTTAGCAATCACCTGCTCCTTGTTTTTGGACATGTGTGCAGCGATGCACTCTTGAACTGCTTCTGCATTGGTACGATGCTTAATAACATAATCCTGGTAAAATTATTTTGGGTAGTATAACTCTAGTGGGTTTCTGGATGCTGTGTGTCCGAATAATAGCTCATGGGGTGTATAATCTGTTGCCGAATGGATAGCGTTGTTGTACGCTATTATAGAGTACTTCATAATTAGCTGTATAGGGTCATCTTTGTTAGTCATTCTTTGAATCCTAATTATTTCAGCTACGGTAGAATGTAAACGTTCAATAGGGGAGTTAGAATTAGGGTTATAGGGTGTCGTAAAATGTATATGAATATTATGTAGTGCGCAAATTTCTTTTATTACGTCGTTGTCAAATTTAGTGTCTGAATCTGTGGTTATTTTATTAGGTAAACCTAACACTGAGAAAACATTTAGCAATGCTTCGGCTATATGGACGCTACTGCATGCTGTTAGTGGAACTGCCTGGGCGTATTTAGAGAAATTATCAATGACTGTAAGAAACGTTGCGCCTCCTGTTGAATACAGGTCCATAAATATATGTTCCATAGGTTTACGAGGTGTATCAGTTATAGCTAAAGGTGGTTTAAGAGGGTTGCGTTCATATTTAGATTTCAAACAGGTGTCGCATTGGTTAACGAATCTTTGAATAGTAAGGAGCATGTTTGGCCAATGATAGTTTCTGTGCAACTGCTTGTACGTCTCCTGAATACCGCGGTGAACAGTTTTACCTTCGTGATATTTCTTAATCAATTCTTGTTGTTCCTGTTTGTTTTCTACTGGAGTTACGCGTGTTGTACATTTAAGTAGCTTGGGACCTCTCTCATTAAATATTGTTGTGTAAGCTCTAGAAAAGGCATGATATAATTCTTCGCTATGAAAGAAACAATGGAATATACGGTCAGCAATGGTGTGCTCTTTTAAGAATCTAATTATCTCAGACTCTGTATTATTTACTGGGATAAAGACATCTTTTATAACTACCTTTGAGTTAGTGGATCTGTTATCTACTCTATACGTAGATCCAGGAGTTGACCTAATGTGAAACTGTTTTAGCTGCCTGTCAATAGCATCTGCAATGATAGGTATACCTTTATTTTCATTGTCAGGCTGTGTATGTCTTGTTGATACTAGTTCCGGTTCAGCTGACACTATACTCATGCTATCAGTATCTATATGAGATTCGGGAATACTTGGGTTTTGCGGATGTATATTTTCATTGGGTGCTACTGGGTTTATTTGATTTTCGGCTTCCCTACGTGCGTTTTCGAATATTCTATTAATTATCTCATCGTCTTCGTTATCATCTAAATTCACAGCTAAAGAGTCCATACTTCCATGGAAGATTTTAACACGTGATAGGGCGTCTGCGTTAGTGTTTTGGCGTCCTTTCTTGTACACAATCTTATAATCGTATTCTGAGAGTTTTAAACGCCATCTAGTTAATTTAGAGTTAGGATCTTTTAATGACATTAACCAGGTCAGAGGCCTGTGGTCCGTGTAGATGATAAACTTTCTACCGTAAAGATAGGGTCTGAAGTATTTAATTGCCCATACTATGGCAAGTAGCTCCTTTTCTATTGTAGAGTAACGCGATTCGGTATCTGATAGTGTCCGGGATGCAAATGCTACGGGTTTGTCAGATCCTACTATTCCTTGAGATAAAACCGCGCCTAATGCTACATCTGATGCATCGGTGGTGAGGATGAAGGGCTCATCAAAATTTGGGTACTGTAGTATTGGAGCGTTAGTTAATATTTGTTTGCACTTATTGAAAGCTTCTAAGAAATCTGGGGAATGTACGACTTTACTATTTTTCTTAAGGCAAAGGGTCATTGGTTTAGTAAGCTTGGCGAAATCTTTTATAAACTTTCGGTAATATCCGGCTAAACCAAGGAAGGCTTTTATTTCCTTCTGAGACTTGGGTAAGGGGAAGTTAAGTACGGCTTTTATCTTGTCTTTGTTTGGTTTTAAGCCTTCGTCTGTAAGCTCGTGTCCTAAGAAGTCTACTTGTTTTTGTAGGAACTGTGATTTATCTAACTGGATTCTTAAATTATGTGTTTTAAATCGATCGAATACTTGTTTTAACTTTTCTATGTGTTCTTGTAATGACGTAGATATTATTATTACGTCATCTAAGTAGGTGTAAACATTATCAATGCCTCTTAATATATGATCCATAAGTCTTTGAAACGTACTTGGTGCATTTTTGAGTCCAAAGGGCATTCTAAGGAACTCATAATGACCTCGTTCTGTGGTAAATGCGGTTTTTTCGATATCGTTTGGGTGCATTTCCACTTGGTGGAAACCACTAGCAAGATCTAGGGTTGTGAAGTATTGCGCTCGACCTAATCTATCTAGAATGTCGTGTATATTGGGTAAAGGGTATTTGTCTTCAATAATACGGTCGTTGAGTCGTCGGTAGTCGATTACAAGTCTCCATTTGACGTTGCCTGAGGAATCGGCTTTTTTTGGTACGATATGCACGGGACATGACCAAGGGGATATGCTTTCTCGCACGATACCTTGTTTTAGGAGCTTATCCACTTGTTTACGAATTTCTTCGCGTTGTTGGGGAGCTTGTCTGTAACTACGTACAAAAACGGGTGTATCATCGCTTAATCGGAGTTCATGTTTAACTGCGTGTGTAAAAGTGAGTGGTATATCTTCTGCATAGAACAAGTCTCTGTACTGATAACATAACCGTGTTATTTCGCGTTTTTCTTCTTCGTTCATGTGTTCTGTACGGATTTTTTTTAGGTTTTCGTTTAATATACTGTCAATTTTAGTTTGAACTTGTGTGGCGTTTATATCGTGACTTTCAATTTGATTGACATTGGAAAATATCTCTAATTCGATTGACGGCTTAAACGGGATATATTTCTTTTGATCACTATGATTAATTACCGATGTTTTAAAAGAACCGTTTGTAACGTTAACTATTGCAGCTGGGGACATTAGGCCATCAGACCAGATTAAATCGTCGTGAAGGTATTGTCCATCTAAGTAGTTGGTTTTTACTTTGACAACCTTTTCGCATCTAGGTTCGATAGTTATCTTTTGGGGTGGAGAACTAAAGTGTATTGGTATTTCCGCTGTAGATGTACGCAACACATTATTATTTAAATCAATATTACTCTTTAATTTTTGTAGAAGGTCAATTCCGATAAGACCTTTATATTTAGGATCAAAATCAAATACTAGGAACTTATGTGTTATATCGCTATTAAACGCGGGAGGTAAGGGAAGGTACACTACCTTGTCGTGTACTGATGAACTGTGTGCAGTATTAATTTGAAAGGGTTCTGTTTCTACGCAGTACTCGAATATGGTGCCTGCAACTACGTCAGTTGCAATAGTTGAATGGCTGGCCCCTGTGTCTAGTAGAAACTTACCGTCAAACTCTGGTAGTATTATGTAGGGTAAATATTTCTTGGTCTGGAAGTTTATTGAAACTAAGTCTGGTTGTCTCTGTTGGAGTCCGAGGTAAAATCCTGGTTACCACCTACCTCTTGTTCGTCCAAGGTTATATTCGGCTCGAGTGCGATGCCGTTACTTTCTGCGATACTGTTAAAGAGCTCCATGTCACTGGATTCTGATTGGTCTTGAGTAGCCATCTGAATTGGAATGTAGAACAACTGTTGTGCGAACTGTGGTTTTTCTGGCTTACCTGCCGTACGCATCGTGACGTCCGATGATACTGGCGTGGGAACTGGTGGTTTTGGAATGTTGGGTTGATTCCTATAGTTATTTGAATTATTTAATCTAGAGTTACCTGATGCTGGTTTGGCCTTCCAGGGCAATACAGATTGTAACCATTGTTGCCGCTGTTCAGGGGTCATGTTATTTTGTGAAGGGATAATGACGCCAGGTACAAATGGGTTCATTGTGTTACGGATAGGATTATGTTGTTTAGCTGGCTCCTTTGGCTTTGCTTGTGAAGTTGAAGGATTGTTAATGTAATTAGATCTATTATATGACAGTCTAGCTTCCTCTTGTCTAGCCGCTATGATAGCTGCTTCAAAGGTATCTGGCTTGGCGATTCGAACGCCCAACGAGACATGGAAGTCTAACTGGTTTATATACTGTTCAATGACCATCTTTTCATAATATGATTTATTACCATGCTCTCCTACGGAATACAACGTATCTAACAACTCGCGGAGGCGTTTGCCGAAGCTTTCGGCGTCTTCTGTCTTAGACTTACGCACTCGTGTTAACTCCTGCATTACTTGTATTTCGTTTCGTGGTTCGCCAAGGCGTCTAATTAAGGCGTTTTTAATCGATAGCCACGAGTCTAAGTAGCCTTCGTATGCGATTGCGTCTATGGCCGGACCACTGAGCCTACTTTTGATTAAACAGATAAAAGCTGGATGTGCACGATCCGCCTCAGAAGTTAACTGAACTAATGTTTCTACTTCCCTAATATAATAGTTAAGTAACTTAGGATTACCATCATATCTTGGCATTAAATCTGCGATTAGTTTGTAAGGTTTATAGTTAGCATCATAATCTCTGAGCGACATTGTTTTTCTGTAGCTTGCCTGCCTAGTGGCGCTTGACGCAAAACAATAGAGGTGTCAAATTAAACGCTCGGAATTTACTGCTCGGAGATACTTAACGCTACTTATTATAATTTTGTGGTTGCCTACTGCGATTTTAGCTTATAGACAGACACACCTAGACTAACATAAGATACACAAATTAAAATAAGACAGGAAATAGAGCAAGGACACTTGGTAAAACAAGAGCACTTACCAAAGCAGCCACTGCATCTCCTGCCGAGTCGAGTCTCGTTCAACGCAGCTTCCTCCAATTCTCCGGAGAATTATCCCGATGACCGTAGAGGTGTCCGACCGCGCGATAGGTTCCTTGTAGACCGCGAAGGAACGATTTGAGAACCGTCGCTCTTAAGATGAAGAGTTGGATTCGATCTTAGAACGTCGCGATCCTACCGACTGCGCCAGTTATGTTTCGGCGGTCGGGAATTTAGTTAAAAAAATATTTATTTATTACAAAATTATTTAATTACAGAAATACAGGATATTGCGCTGATGGCTTAGACAAGACTGAATATAATGCAAAGAAAAATAAGTAACTCTAATTTCCAGTAAATGCATAGTTGCAATACTACGCATGCTGACGGTCACTGCATACTCAGCGTAAACGACTGTTACGATGAGTTAACTCTTGGTATAATTATTTTTCATACTCCTGAGCTGGTTATAGTATACTTTTCATCACGCTACAATCAATAGAAAAAATGAAAAAAAAATAAATGTGAAAGTTTGGTTGTTTGTTACTCAATCACGCCAGAAAGGCTTAACGGATCTTAATGAAATTTAGAACAAAGATAGATTATAGTCTAGAATAGCACACAAGCTACTTTTAATCCCGGGAACATGTTCCCTAGGGATCACGCGGGCGAAGCCGCTGGCAGAAGCTAGTAATTATTATTTTTCTTTCTCGGGTCCCCGGAGACCCGGTCCTTTGGTAGGCGTACGAGGGGCCGAAACCAACTCGCAGAGGCCCCGTTAGACATTTCAAATGTAATGGAGCACCAAACGGCGATTATCCCTGTATGCACTGTGAAAGTATTCCCAAGGACAATCCCCGTTTAGAGCAGTACTATTGCAGAATATGGAAACAAAAGATGAAACGCTATGGGTTTGGGTGGTTTAGTGGACTGATTTATTATTATTATTTTTATTGTACACCTCATAACAAGTACAGGAAAAACGTTTATAAAAACAAGTGTACAATGGGCGGTCTTATCGCACAGGGCAATCTCTTAATTTGTTACCCCTCTGACATAATACCTAAAACGAATATAACATTAAACCATTGAAACTCCATAACAAACAGAGCAGACACTCGAAATCATTAAAGTATTTATCTACCTTCAAACTAAGTTATTTTAACTCAAACGTAAACCTACCGGTTTAGTCTGAACTACACTAAAAACACAAGATTAACATCAGTGTTTGACATTGAGTTATTGATTTGTAACAATGGAATCAAGCTTCTTTTAAGTCTTGTAGACATTTTATGGTGTAAACACTAAACAGGACAGACGCCCAAATATTTTAGACTTAAATCTAACTCTGACTTGCAATTAAAAGGCAGTTGTTGGGTACACGCGGTGCTTTTGAAAATACTCATTTCAATTAAGCAACTAGCTGACTCGCGCAACTTCGTTTGCGTCACATTTATCATTAATTCTCCGCTCTTATTGGTAGTAGCGTGATATTATACAGCCTATGTTTTTTCTCGATAAATGGGCTTCTCAACAATAAAACATTTTTTCAATTTTACCCAGTGGTTCTTGAGATTAAGGCGTTCAACCAAACAAACTCTTTAGTTTCAGACTATTACAAAAGATGAAGAAGACTTTCACAAGTTGTGCTGTCTCCAATACATAAATTCTAATAAACAAACAAACGTACCTAAACAGCTTCAGCGAGTAAAACTAATCCTTCAGTTGCTAGGCCTTATAATTCCGTGACTGTAT
Organism: Ceramica pisi; assembly: GCA_963859965.1. Taxonomy (NCBI): domain Eukaryota; kingdom Metazoa; phylum Arthropoda; class Insecta; order Lepidoptera; family Noctuidae; genus Ceramica; species Ceramica pisi. Next base: position 8,053,845 of record OY982530.1, read on the forward strand.
TTTATCGTGTTGCAACACAGACATGGATCCTCTCCGGCCAGTATTTTCAACTAGAATATTTCAACATGCATTAGACAATCAAGTCCGCCAATGCTGGTATGAAAAGAAGCTTCCAGGCTTCAGTTGACCGGTAACAAAGGATTTAAACCCTTATTTCTTTCAGGACAATGATGAAAGTCCACGATCTGACGATAGAGAAATCCGACCAGCCTTGCAGGCTTCATGCTTGCTTACGTCATGCGTTGCGTCTGGCCAGATGGACAGGATTCTTTCCAGTGCAAGGTCTTGGGCAGACTTACGCTGATGGAACGAGGTAAGTGAAGATTCAAGTTTTAAAGTCTACATGGGTCTAGGTTATTACTATTTGGTTCTTTTTTTGAGTGAATTAAAAAACTATGGGCGGCTAGTTAAAATGCAGCATCGGTAACATTCATAAGATTCACCAAAATACAAGTGTGTGGACACGTGAGAAACTTCAACTTGTGGCTCATGTTCTTAACAGGGCCACCGCACTCGCATTAGATATCCAACGGGTCTATAAAACCTTATACCGGCAAGCAGTGCTCTACTTAGCTCTGGAACAGGGAAACTGAATAAATTTAAATTGAAGATCGCATTGTTGTCAGTTTAAACGTCTCGAACTTATTTATCTTCTCTATCAATTTTAAGCTGGTCTCGCACCAAATCCTCTCTGTAATGAAATATATTTTCTTTACAGGTTTAAAATAAAGAGTTACTACTGCTGCTACTACATCGCCACATTGTTAGGTCAAGTGGTCATGTCTTTATTCAGTGTCCTGTACTTCTTTCAAAACGACGTCGATTTGAATACTATTTGTAAGTCATTTTACCTACACTTATCACTAGATTATTCATCGTATCTCTGGCTACGGAGACTGTCATTGTTTCCCTAATATTTTTTTTTGTTTAGATATTCTTAGTTACAAGACTCAATGTGAAACTTTTGAATCTGAAATAGCCCTTTACAATACATATTAAATAAACTTATTATCTTTCCGAGCAAAACATTTGTAACCATCTCAACACACAAAACCTTAGTTCCACATAATTCTTAGTAGTTCACACAAAACAACTTTTCGATTACATAACACTTCAAAATTTTCCAGCCAACATCATATTTTACGTATCAAGCTTTATTTCGTCAATCTTACTGCTAAAACTGTCACAACAATGGCCACAGTTAATGACGAAGGCAACTGAAACCGAGCTAAGTTTGACTGAATTGAAATTGAAGAACAAAACGGTTGTGCAAACCACTGCGATTGCTTACGGGGTTATGGCGGTGGCTTTGGGTATGTCACAGTTGTTGTTTTTAATTTAAAATCATTTATCATTTATCAATAATACTATGCTGAGTGACACCATCTTACGGAATGTAACATGTCTGCGTCTGGGTGATCTTAGCGGAGCTTCGACTACTTTGGACATCATGGCCTATCCTGTTATAGGAGCCCAGGTTGGATAGAACAGCACGCTCTAGATAGTAAAAGAATTAGAATTTTATTTACAAACTAGCTGACCCGCGCAACTTCGTCTCCGTCAATTTTTCCATTAATGCTCCGCTCCTCTTTGTATTAGCGTGATGATATATAGCCTATAACCTTCCTCGACAAATGGGCTATCTAACACTGAAATAATTTTTCAAATCGGACCAGTAGTTCCTGAGATTAGCGCGTTCTACTTAACAAACAAACAAACTCTTCTGCTTTATAATATTTTATAGATTAATTTTCATTTTTTTATTATAAGGTATGAACTGATTACGATGTAACAAAAAACTTAATATTACTACAATTTACGCACTATAAAAGTTACGTGAAGTAATGAGACCAAGTGCACATAACCCTAATTTTACTTCTGGAAAACTATAAATTCAAATATCTTTTGATAGACTGAACCGATTGCAATGAAACAAAAACGTAAATGTTACTTCAAGTTTTGCTCAATTCTTGTGTGTCAAAGTTATCTACATTGCTTTCGCACATTTGACGTGGTGCCCGAACAAATAAACAGACAAACAGACAAAAAATCGAAAAATGCTGGAAATGGGTTCTATTGGTTGTTCTTTAACACCCTAGCTTTTTTTTTGGATTCTTTTTTCATGTACAAAAACTACTTTTCTACAGTTTCATTATATGTATAGATATCAATCAGTTTCATGACCTTTGAAACTCATAGTTTCATCCTACTAATATTATAAATTTAAAAAAAAATGCGAAAATTTGTGAGTATGTATGTAAATTAAATGCGAAAGTTTGTGAGTATGTATGGATGTTTGTTACTCTTTCACGCAAATACTACTGAACCGATTACTATAAAATTTGGTATGCAGGTAGCTGAAGACCTAGAATAACACATAGGCTATATTTTTATCACAGAGTTCTCGAAGGATCGGGATTTACACGGATTAACGAGAATTTATACGCGGACGAAGTCGCGGGCGGCCTCTCGTCTTTTATAATATGACTGTATAATATTTTACTTTGGTACATAAATAAATTAAATACAGGATTTGCAACCGGCTGATTTCCAGCCAGGGTCCGCATTGTAATTCGGAGGGAATGAGCGAACCTCACATAATGAAATAAAAGACAGCCTGGAAGCAGTTAGAGGAAGCTTTTACTCAGCAGTGACACAGTATGGGCTAACTAACAAAAAAATACGTATCAATAAAGCGAAATCATTACTAATGAGTCAACACAATTCACTTATTTTGACAATTGATGGTGGATTGGCGTTGCGGAGGTAGACGCGGCTCCACGCTGAATTGAAACTGTATATTTTCATGTACTAACACTAGAATTTAAGTAAAATTGTTACTAACCCTATGGATTCCGATCTGAAATAAAAACATTATATTCTATAACCATTTACAAACTCACCTTATTTTATTTATTTTAATCTTCAGTATTCATATTTATTAATTCCTTTGCAGTGGAACATATCCTTTGCACGAGTTTCAACATCAAGTTTGTGATGAACTGTCTGCAAGAAGCTGGGATTACCTCTAACGTGATGGAGAACTACGTAATTCACAGGATGCCTTATGTGTTCAATTACGTTCCTTATAGCGCTTTTATTGCGCTCTTTTTTGAGGTATTCTTTGTATTAATTTTCGTCATCACTATTTTCAACTGCATTAGAAGTAGAAATGGTTACTTTAGTAGTGTCTACTTTATCTACTGACTGATTCTTGATTGTTTTCTCAGTTTTAACAACTGTGCAATATCGATTGTCACCGTTTTATTTCTCTTATTGCCATTTATTTGAGTTTGGTCGATACGTCATGTCTTCCCATAATTTTTATTAGTAGTCCTCTCAGTAATCAGGCCCTTTCTAGACTGTATGCTTATGTTTTTCCTTATCTTATATCTATGAGGCTGGATTTGACCAACGCCAGATAACTCTTATTCGTGGAATAAATTTAACTTTTGACAGTTTTTGTATGGAAGAACTGTCAAAAATTCAAAATATTTCCTCCGATAAAGCTATCTGGCGATGGTCAAATCCAGCCTTAGTGTATCATTAGTATTATCGTCTGCGATTATTATTTCATCTATTCCTTTAATTTTCAGTACATGTGCCTCCAATCTACTTTTCTTTGGAGTTTTAACGATGTCATGATCATCTGTTTTAGCATTTACATTACAGCATACTTTCAAAATTTAAACAAAGTTATTTCTATCAACGCTAAGAAAAAGAAGGTGAGTAGACTCCCTATGCTTTGCTTCAGAATTTAAGACGATAATCTAAATTTTAATCAAAAGCTCTATTTCATTCAAGACCATGCACAAATTCGATTGCCATGGGGCATTTTAAAATAAGAATGTTCATTTTGTAATCAACTAAAATATTCAATATCTATGAAATGTGTCAAAAATCTTGGTTCTTCTGCATGCAAGCAAACGTCGAGCATAGCTTTTTCCATAGTGGTTGATGTGGCTCTACTGTTGTTGATAAATTCAAGAATTGTAGATACCTTTTATTTTTCTTATTGTATTGTAAATTTTGGCCAGTCCGTTTTTTTTGTGGATTATATGAAAGACAAGTTGATCCGCGCAACTTTGTCTGCGTCCCATTTTCCATTAATGATCTGCTCCTACCGGTGATATCCTGCTATAGCATATAGCCTTCCTCAATAATTGGACTATCCAACGCAAACTCTTCAGCTTTATAATACTTATTAGTAAGACGAACTGCTTTTTTAAATCATAAATAATATAATTATACCATTTACAGAATGGAGTTCCTTGGTCAGTACTCCGAAAGCACTATACAAATTTAGTGAAGCTCGTGAAAGATATAGACGATCAGATTAGCTCCTTCATTCTGATCGCTTTCTTCACGGACCTCTTCTACATCTGTCTGCAGCTTTTCAATTCTCTGCAGTAAGTAGTACAAGTTCAGCTTAATAATATCCGTTAGTACTTAATTACTTACGTTAGTATTTCATATGAAAATTCATTTAATTTTCAGTTGGAATCACGTCAGTTTTAAATATTGCAATGAAGACCAAACTAAACAGTAAGTAGATTAACATCTATTGAATGTAAACGTGAGATCTGCAATATTCTGCATGCAGGAATACATATGCGTGTTACCGTTTGCTATCGCTCATTTCTGCCTGAACTGATAAATTGGTAAAGTTACTCCCTTATATTTATCTAATTTTGTCAAGACATTGGCTTAACCTTGCTTTTTCAAGTGTCTATATTTATAAAATCAAACTACTGAAAAATGGATCCATTCCGCAGCCACTAAGAATAAGTTTAACTCACGAAAATAAGCAGGTGTTTAGTACAGACCCCAGCACATCTATCTACAACAATCTGTCAGTTATTTTTAATAGATTTTCAACTTTGTCGCAATAGCTCTAAGACTGCATTAGGACAAACGCCAAATTGCACAGTTTCGGATACCTTGATATACTGGCGTCTGTACATTTTGTCGATTTGTACAAACAGATGGGCCAGTTGATTATTTTCCTTTATTTCTTTTACATCTTGTATCGACTCATAGTCTGTCACATTTGTTTATTAAGTTTGACTTCATTTTATTTTACTAAACTTGATCATTTATTTTCAGATCACTATCATCTCCATACTACTTACTGTACTACTTGTATTCATTCATATTCCTAGTCTTACGAGCTCTGATGTTATCACTTTTTGCTTCCAATGTGCACTGCGCAGGTCTCGAACCAGTATACTCCGTGTATGATATACCTTCTTCTGTGTATGATATAGAGGTGAGTTACAGTCCTTTTTTTACTTAGGTAGTTCTGTCGATCTCGACTTTTACCAGTTTTAGGTCCAGGTTTTACATATGAAAATAGCGTTTTGTCGTAGTGACCACTTTGGTCTGAAATATCTCCTCTTTGGTTAAAATTCCAATTTCTAATTTATAAATTCATTTAGCTGGTCCATTTGAGTTTTGAAAACAGTCATTCATTTGTTTTGTCCTCATATTTTTTTCTTTAGCGCTTATTACCGCACAAAACATGAAATATCGGTACCTATATTTACGAGTACGAGTTCTACCGTGGCACCAGTGTTGCAGAAGCAGCTCGAAGAATTAATTATGTGTGCGGCGCTGGTGTCGCAAAAGAAAACACGGTACTTTTTGGTTTCAACGTTTTCGTTCTGGAAATTTCGACCTTCAGAACCAACCCCGTGAACGACCGGAGACCAAAGAGGAACATTAAGAACTAAAGGCTATTGTGGAAGCGGATCCATCACAAAGTACTGCAGTAACTGCAGGCATCGGGGTAAGTGATAAAACAGTATTAATCCACTTGAAGCAAATCGGGAAAGTAAAAAAACTTGAACGATGGGTACCTCATGAATTGAGTGAATCGAATTTGCAAACACGCATCGACTGCTGTGTTACTTTGCTCAACCGACACAATAATGAAGGGATTTTAAATCGATTCGTTACTTTTGAGAAAAAGTGGATACTGTGCGATAATCGGAAGTGCTTGTCGCAATGGCTGACCCCTGGAGACCCAGCCAAATCCTGCCCTATACGAAAATTGACTCAGAAAAAGTTACTTGTGAGTATTTGGTCGACTAGCGCCGGTGTCGTTCACTACAGCTTTCTAAAATCTGGGCAAACAATTACGGCGGATATCTATTGTCAGCAACTGCAAACCATGAAGGAAGAACTAGCTGCTAAACAATCGAGATTGGTCAATCGCTCTAGGCCACTGCTGTTTCACGACAACGCAAGACCACACACTGCACAACAAACAACCACTAAGTTAGATGAGCTGGAATGTCTGCGACATCCACCGTACTCTCCGGACCTTGCTCCAACCGATTACCATTTTATCCGGAATTTGGACAACTTTTTACAAGGAAAAAAATTCAACTCCGATGCGGCAGTCCAAACCGCCTTCAAAGAGTTCTCGCAGTGTCAGTTCTCTCGAGTGAGATTCTCGCATCCATGGTTTTTTTTGTAAAGGGATCAATGAACTACCTATGAGATAACAACGTGTAAAAGTGCATAGATAACAACGGTGCAAACTTTGAAATAAATCAAAGTATGCACCGTTGTTATCTATGCACTTTATACACTTCAAATAAATTTTACGAAAAAAAAATTACTTTATATTCCTCCCGTACAAAACGCCAATTTCATATGTAAAGACCTAATATTATTGATTGATCAATTTTTGTTTGTTTGCCCGGCCTTTTCTAATCCTTGTTTCTGTTTAAATCATAAATTCCTCGAGAATTTGGTTATTTTTTTTATAATTTATTAACCTTTCCTATGTCCTTAGGTTCGTCGATTTCAGTTACAGCTGCATCACACTAACGTCGGGTTAAGCGGAAAGTTTTTTTACGTAACGAGGAATATGATACTAAAAGTAAGTTAGTATGACAATTTTAGTTACAAAAAAGTGCTATTATTCGTCAAGGATGAACTGAACTCGTTGGTCAAGATGGTTTGGATTGGAGTTGAATAAATGACTTATAAATTTTGAAATAAACGCAATAACTCTTAAGGGGTAGTTTTTTACTATGGGGTCTTATGAATGGCGGGTATTTTTTTTTTTCGATTTCAGGGTTGGTCCTTAATAAAAGTTGTTCATAACGATAAGTTCAATGACCCGATGTTGCGTTTATACTGTTAAAACGTTGTATAATAATATTATGGTAATGTTACCATTATTTTAAATTACAGCTGAAACGAGAATACGCTAGTCAACTGAAAAATTTAACTAGTCCGTCAGTTAGATTATCAAAAAATATTTGACTCGTTTTTTTCTCATGTTACATAAACCATTTAAAATTCTTAAAACGTCACACCATGGTATGATTTTTATACATTTTTTTTTTTTTTTGCTTTCTGAAGTCACGAGCCTCCACTCTCGAGTTTTGATGCGTTTTATTTTTGTCAATATTCATTGATTTACAAAAACAAAAATGCGGGTCCATTATTTTTTAATACTCTAACTGACGGACTAAGTAGATTTGCCATTTATTGATAAAGTCCGGCCGCGAAGCAGGAAGAATTTCGTACAATGACCTTTTTACCTACTGACTGTGGTCACAAACATTTTGGTATTAAGTGTGATTTACATGAAATGTTAGAAGGAGAAAGTACCTACCAACTTAGAAAATAAAAAAAATATTATTATCATATAAATGATGTATTTAGATTTTATATTATCTATACTTCTTCTTTATAATATTAGTATATATTATAAAGAGGTAAAATTTGTTTGTAAGTTTGTAAGTTTGTATGTAGGGGGTAATCTCAGGAACTACGGGTCCGATTTGAAAAATTATTTCAGTGTTAGATAGCCCATTTATCGAGGAAGGTTATAGCTATATATCATCACGCTAAGACAAGGAGCGGAGTATTCATGGAAAATGTTACGCAAACGAAGTTGCGCGGGTCAGCTAGTAAGTTATAAAAATCGAGTTACAATTACTAATAGAAACTAGCCTATTTAATCTGAATTGTAATTTTTCAGGTAGTGGGAACAATAATAACATACGAAATAGTGTTGCTGCAGTACTCCGTAACGCCAGATCCTTATTTTAACAGTACAACAACCACCGTGGCCACGATCGTTGAAAATGTTACCGGTTTTTAGTGACGGATTTAATGATACAAAATAAATGCTGTTTACTTTTATCGTTATTTTACCTTATTCGATTAGAAATTTCCTAAATGAAATGTCCTGCCTTTTAATATAATCGTCGCTTAGGTATCTAACAATACCGTTCAAATCATTTTGACAAATACATTAGAGCGGCAAAAATTGATTAGTTTATGGTAATAAATGTTTTGAGGCGCTGTGTTTTGAATTAAGAGCGTGTATTCCGTCCACTAGCGCCGCCAATCGTTTTATATTATTTGTAAATTATAAAAAAAGTAGATACATTTCTTCAGTGCACTACAGAGCGGTTTTTTATCTACGTGTCTTAAATTTACCACAATTAATAAAAAACGATTGGCGGCGCTAGTGGACGGAATACACACTCTTAACAAAATTTTGGCCTAGAATTGGTCTATAGCCAAGTGTAATAATGTCAGATTGATCCATGACAAAATGAATGCCAAGCTTCATAGCTTGACTCATCGATGCAAGGATGCCCGCAGCTGCTTGTCGGTCTTCTACAGATTGTACTTCAGGGAGTGTGCCCAAGAACTCAACGATCTCTATCCACAGGCCCCCTTCTACCATCGGACATCCAGGCGCACTGCAACTTACCATCCCTACCTTGTTGCTATTCCACCAATTTGCACTAATCGTTTCCAAACGTCTTTTATAATGCGCACAGCAAAGGAGTGGAACTCTCTGCCTGCGTCTGTGTTCCCGAATACTTATAACCTTAATTTCTTCAAAGTTAGAGAGAACAGGCTCCTTCTGGGTAAGCTTGCTCCATTCTTCTTTACGACTTTTATCTAGACTAGAGTCAAGAGCAAACCCATCTCAAACAAAAAAATAAATAGAAATATGCCAAAAATTTGTATCGAAGGAAAATAAAAATTAATAATCGCACTACCAGCTTCCAAATAAAAACCACTACAAAGTACAAAATAACTTTAATTTAGTCAGTTTTATTTTTTGTAAATAAGTTTTATTATAAATTAAATTCCTTGACTGTACCAACAAGAAAAGATGATAACTGTGATAAATGGCCAGAATAAAGTTTGATTGATTGACAATCTATTAGGGAGAAGAATTCTCATGAATACAAGCTTAAAACATCCACATACATACTTGCCAAGTCATAACAACCATACCTACATATTCCTAAGGTTCAATATCCTCCAACATTTGCAATGCGGTATTAACGCAACATTGCTGTCTTTAATTGGTGTTAGACAACGTCATATACGAGTAATGAATTGGAACAGGCAAAGACGACCAACTTCAAATGCATCTTGATTAAACCTGCAAGTGCAAGTAACGTCAGCAAAAGAATTTAGTATACTCAAACCCAAGAGTCGAAAAAAACAACACTATAGCATAGCGCTATAATGTTGTTTTTCTTCGGTTCGAGTATACTAAATTCTTTTGCTGACGTTACTTGCAGGAAAGTTAATATAATTAATCTTAGAAACTCGTTTTGTCTCAATGAAAATAAAAAAAAAAACCTTCTTTTTAATCACGTCTTATACTGTCAAAGCAGTAATAGCATACCCCAAGGATCGAAAGTTGAAATCATCATATATCTCTTTATAGCAAATTTTATCTGATCTTACTAGCCCGTTACGCCTCACTACTGGGGATCTAAGGTCAAATTTCTGAACTATTTAGAGTTTTGAACATCCGCAAGAAACAGGTCTTAAATTATTACTCTTAAAAATGCAGAAAATATTTGTTTACCTATACATTACAGGAAAACTTATAATACCATGTTACAAAAAATGTAAATCCTTTGGAACCCTTTACACGCGAGTTCGACTCGTACTTGTCCAGGTTTTTCGTTAGTACTACAGGTCTAGGACCTGCAGTCTCAACATTGATATAGCGATTTTGGTAATTTCGATCGAATACATAGTTGTCATGCCTACCAAATAATAACGATACGCTGACAGTCAAATCGCAAAAATTTATGACAAGTTCAGTAATTTGATAGTTGCTAACGATTAAATTCGCTGCCTTTGAATGTAGAGACTACCAAATATCGGTATTTTCAAATAAAAGTTGCATAAATTTAAAAAAAAAAAAATATCCAATTATAATATATTATTTTCTTTTGTTGTCTGTACACAACCGCAGGTGGGAGCGTTATTACACCTTGTGACATTTAATATATTATATCCACTATGAAACAAGTAGTTATTCAACTTGGAGCTTCTACACTTAATGAGTTTTTGGGCGTTAATTAATTTGGGTACATTTATTTTGAAGGAAATTATTTAATTTAATAGGTTTCTTGGTCGCTTTGTGGGTAACTATTTTCTTTTCCTTTCAATTCCTTTTGACCTTGCGTGTTTGAATAAATAACTAGAGTCAGATATGCCAAGAAAAAAAAACATTTGAATAAGACTTTGAATTTCATAATTTCTCGTTTAATAAAAATGGCCGTGATTCGTTAGTTTTTTTTTTGTTTTATAATGTTGGTAGCTATTTATTCGTTTATAAAGTCTGTTAAACAGCTAAAGTCTCCATCAGACTGCCGTATTTTTATCATGAGATTTTTTCCATGTATCTGATATTTCTAGGGTAAAAATATTTGCAAAAAACCTAAAATTTAACTTGCAAAACGAATAAACATCATACACTTTTCAAGCAGTCTGATGCAGATGACTCGCACGGTTGGCGCAGTGGTTGAGCGATCGGCTGCTGCGCCGCGTGTCGTGGGTTCGATTCCCGCACGGAACAAATATTTGTATGGCCTACAGATAGTTGTTCCGGGTCTGACTGTTTGTGTATGTCACTTTGTATGTTTGTAAACGCACCCACGATACAGGAGAAATTCCTAGAGTGGGGTAACTTTTTTTTAACGAACGTTTTTTAACTATAACGAGTTGATAGCATTATTATTATAGTTTAGGCACAGATTCATCACCCTTTAATATTACCACAGATGCGCAATTTTGAAACACCTGTGTTTCAAAATTGTACGAACTCATATATACTCATCTATCTCCTACACTAATAAAGAGGTAAATTTTGTGAGGTCGTATGGGGTCTCTTGATTCTTTTACCAGTAGAAAGCCACGTTATCTTTTTAATTATTTTTTTTTATTTATGGTGAGTTTTCTCTTGACTGTTATCTTGGTTTTATTTGTGAGTGTAGCGCCTAAGGATGTGGGCATGCAAGTAGAAAACATTCTACATGTCAATTGTCGCACTACTGCATAGCGTCTGTCTGTGAGGGCCTTAATAGCGATGCGAAATGATGAAATCTGCAGTTTGAAGAATGAATTTTGGTAAAGCTCACTTTATAGCTCCTCATTTCTCATTCAGCTCACACATTAAAGCTCGTATATTCTATGTTGCATTCCTTTTTATTACAATTACGTAATAAAATACAATTTTTCATAGACCTTGCTGGTTTATAGTCAGGAGTTAGTATCGCAACAAATAAGTCGGTAAAGTTACAATGTTTCGCTAAATAGCGGTGGTTCTCAAAGTTTTACTGAATTTGGATGGAATAGGCTTTAGTGCCTGTTTTCTTGGTCAAGTTGTGGGTTTGAGTTGACTTGAGAACCAAGCAAAATACCATGGCGTATAGTGGTGCTTTTATTTGAACTGGATTCTGAATTGACTATGAAACTCGTTACAAAATATATGGCCAGCTATTATTACAATTTTATTATTCACTTTTTTGAATGTAGGTACCAATAAATTTGTGAGGAATGCTTCATAAGAAAAGGGACTAAATATTAGCGCAGCGCGCAGCAGTTGAAGACATTCCTAGTGATTTTTAAAGATATTTTCTACTTCTTTTACTTAGTTTACTTCATCATCATCAACAGCAGTATACCCCAAATAAATTCTACGTCTTCAATAAAAAAAAAAATATTAAAAAGATATGAATATTACTAGCTGACCCGGTAAACGTTGTTTTGCCGTATAAAAAATTGCCTACGACCTATTCTCAGACTTACCAAATATACACAAAACTTTCATAAAAATCATCCAAGCCGTTTCGGAGGATTAGAAGATAAAGAAAGATTGAACACCTCTGGTACTGAAGGTCACGTAAAAATGCCGTTAAAATACTGCCTTTTCTATCTACAACCTAATTCATCTTCGCGCTCCTTTTGTTCTCAAGTTGAAGCTAGCTAGAAGCTAGCTACAAAGTTAAATAATGACAGTAACTATGTTGATGGTATCTTCTTCTTTTCGAGTCAATGGTTGACTCGTTGAGTTGTGGTTGGTTGGTTGGTGGTGGTGGTGGTGGTGGTTGATGGTGGTCCTTAGATATTTTGGGCCCAAAAGGACCTAGAGGAAGGCTACGTTAATTGCAGCGTCGGCAGTGTAGCTGCATCAATGCCGCTACAAGAAAAACCAAAGAAAAAATTTCTACATCGCAACAAAAAGAACCGTGACACAATCTATCCAACTGACGGCGAACTAATAATCCTGAATCGCGCAAGCAGAGTATACCATGCGATTTGAACATTTACATCGCCCGAAAATCAACCATGAGGCTGTAGCCGGCCAGGCACAACAACCGCCTGGGCGGAGGATCTTCCCTTTTCAATGGGGGTTTGCGGGATTTTACTCTCTGTACCACTTACCCTCCAAATTGCATTCGTTAAATCCCCAAAGTACCTAGCACTTGGGGCACTTCAACGCACGGCTCATATTTTGACGTACGATGGAGCTTTTCTTCATTAGTTTTGACCCCTTCCATTAAAAGATATACGGACTTCTGTTTGTCATTATTAATTTTATCAGTTAAAATTAATGAAAAAAAAATGTGTGTTATTTATCAAAACTTATTTTACGAGGCCAAATGTCCATTTGATCAAATTTATCAGCAACCATCAATATTGAAGTTGAAAATTAACATGTTTATAAGTCAATCTTCGGGCCTAATATTAAAAGTCGATCAATCAAATTGTTGACAAAGATTAATTTATTTTTGAAAGAAAAATTAATAGAGTGAACTATTTGTAAACAACTTAATAGACGTGTCATAGAGAATGTTGACCTTTGGTTTTTATTTTATTTAATTTAAAATTTTCAATACATATACAAGGTGCTCCAGAAATGCGTGTCACATTTAACGGTGTTGTTCTGTAACTGCCAAACTTTTTTATTTGAGACTAGCTGTGCACGCGACTTCGTTCGCGTGGACGTCGGAAAATGATGTGACGTTGCATAATTATACAAAATCTACGTTCAGTTACGTATCCTGATCTCTTTCAGAATGCAGGGCACTGTATCATACTTTACCGGTTGAAATGCCGACCAGCCCAGGCAAATCCTGGTCAACGAATCTATCTTGAATCAAAATCAATAAAACCGACTATCGATCGAATAGTGGTGCATCAAGTGCAGTCCAAAAAGAAACACATTTTCTCCGATTTTTACTGACAATATTGCTGATTTTAGACCACTGATTAATTTAATTTGTTTCAACATTTTAATATTAAAAAAGTTTTACTGAGCTCATGAAATCGATTTACTATAGAGAAGCTTGTGGCTAAATAAACACAGCCGCAAAGGTCGATCTTCAAGGTTAAGCAACGCTTGGTCTGTGGATGGGTGACCATCTTAACATACCGAGTTTCCTTCGTGCCTCGGAAAGCACACCTTTAAGCCTTTGGCAGTCATTACAGATAGTCAGAAGCCGGTAAAATCTGACTGCAGTCTCGCCAGGAAGTACCTTGTTACCCAGTCAATGGGTTGTAGAGGTCTGGTAGCCAGCAGCTCCACGTAAAATATCGGTATTCAGTTGAATCCGGTTTGTCTGGAAGCCGGGCCAATATAGTTAGGAAAAGGCTAGGTAGATGATTATTATAGAATCGATTTATTGTGAAGAATAATCAATTTCTTAAATCGATAGTTAGTAGGTACTGACTGAGCAGACTGATTGAACTAATCTACCCGTATGTTATAATGGCCACCCATCTACAGACCGACCTCGGCGAGCGTTGCTTAGCCTTAAACATCAACGCGTTCGCCTGTTATAATTTAGGCACTTTGAAGCATAATACCAAAAATACACCACTTACGGTAGTGAAACAGTTTACCTTTGGATGCAGTTTACAACTCTCCTCCAAGTAAACTCGATAATTCAATCGAATCACAATCTAGTCATTCATTTCCATAGCTATAGTTTAACTATTTTATTAATTCAACTTATAAATTCAAGATAATCAATAAAAACCACTGTGCTTCAGAAAAACGCATCATCAATACAGCGCCATCTATTGACAATGCGAACGTAATTGAACTGCCAAATATACTCGTAAACTGTTCGAACTTAGAAGTTCACAAGTTACGATAAAATAAATAATGATAAGATAAAATAACATGTTCACTTTTCACATGATTATTAAGCTGTTTAACTAAAAAATTGTTCAAAAATACATTGTTTTGGGATCTTTTCACACATTTGTTATACTAATTTTCTCAATAGATGGCATTGCAAGTACCTGGAGTCTCAATGAAAACAACCTATTTTAGCTATTTTAAAATTCGATATCTTTTGATTTCGTGTGTTGATTTTGATGAAATAAACTCAAAATGTTACTCCGGTTATCACTTAATATTTTAAGAGTGTGTATTACGTCCACTAGCGCCGCCAATCGTTTTTTATTAATTGTGGTAAATTTAAGACACGTAGATAAAAAAACGCTCTGTAGTGCACTGAAGAAATGTATCTATTATTTTTTTGACAGCTATTTTTAATACATAACTCATGGCTAAATAGCCAAAACGGCAATTATTGCTAAAAGTGGCCACTTTTAGCAAAAATATCGACTTTGGCAACTATTTATGTTCCAAAGTACAAAACATAACTCTCAAAACATTATAAATACATTTTTTCAGTGCACTACAGAGCGGTTTTTTATCTACGTGTCTTAAATTTACCACAAATAATAAAAAACGATTGGCGGCGCTAGTGGACGGAATACACGCTCTTAAGTACCTACATTTTGAATTCAATCCGTGGTTTATGCGTGATGCTTCTCCAAACGCACAGACAAAAAGACAAACAGACATACAGACAAACAGAAAAGAATTTCAAAAAATGCTTTATTGTGTTCTATGACATTTTTCTGACATTGCTATGTATTTTTTATGCGAAAATATTCAATGTTCAGACACGGCAACTCTACGATTTTATTATATGTACTAGCTGACCCGCGCAACTTCGTCTGCGTCACATTTTCCATTATTGCTCCGCTCCTATTTGTCTTAGCGTGATGATATATAGCCTATAGCCTTCCTCGATAAATGGGCTATCTAACACTGAAAGAATTTTTCAAATCGGACCAGTAGTTCCTGAGATTAGCGCGTTCAACCAAACAAACAAACAAACAAACTCTTCTGCTTTATAATATTAGTATAGATAGAAGAAGAAGATAGCTGGGTTTGCTCTTCACTCTAGTCTAGGTCAGACACGACTTCTAATTTCACAAATGTATTTCTTTAATTATTATTGTACTGTTGCTTTTGACAGGAATTATTAATGTTTACTATAAACAAAAAACTTTCATTAATTTTTATTAATAAGAAGTACTCGGAATAATCATTGTGCGTTTGGAATTAAAAAGAGAAGAAATTACAAATCAATTTCACTAAACTTCACAAATACATAGACTTGGTATTATGAGGGAACTGTAATAATTTTAAATTTAAATAACTGTATAATTTTATTATTCCTTTTGTTTTTATTACTTAGGGATGTAAACCAAAGTCTTCCGCCGCGTCTGTCTGTGTGTCTGTCTGTTCGCGATAAATTCAAAAACTACTGCATCGATTTTCATGCTGTTTTCACCAATTGATAGAGTGGTTCTCGAGGAAGGTTTTAGTATTATTTGTCAAGCGGGCGAAGCCGCGGGCATCAGCTAGTATTTATTAAACAAGACATTTGTGAAAATAATGAATTTTCATATTATATTGATATCTGTAGGCATTGTTAATTTTATGATTATTTGATAATACCATCAAAAACAAAAGTCATTTTGTATTTATTACAATATGAAATTAACAAAAGTTTGTAATAATTGTGCTTCACCGTTAGTTTAAAGTAAAGTTCTGTGGGATTTAATATCAAATAGTATTAACGGATATTGCAAACCGCATTTTAAATTCTAGAATAAATATCTCTGTTCCATTCTGTCAGCTCTGTCAGCGAAATCTCCAGTAGAATCCAGATTCTTCTGGCGATTTCTTCTGGAGTCTTTCTATGTAAGAGAAGTGTGACTTTATATTCGACGTAGAATAAAGCATAATCTATCCATCTATACCTTAACGCAACTTTGACAGTATTACTCCCTCTGGTAGGCGCCAGATAAATGAACAATAACGGTCATCGACCCACATACATTTTTAACTTTCTTAATATTGAAAACAGAAATAAACACAAGCTATCCTGAATCGACTTCTATCGTAATCTTTTACGTTTCCTAGTAATAAAAAAACCGGCCAAGTGCGAGTCGGACTCGCGCATCGAGGGTTCCGTACAAACCTGCAGGTATCATATTATAAGCCAAAGTTGCGATTTACTATTTATCACGTATTTAAAAAAAAATACTAGATCTCGTTGAAACCAATTTTCGGTGAAAGTTTACATACATCATAATTATTTTTTTTTAGTTTTATCAGTCTTTTACTTTAGAAGTTACATACAGGCCCCCCCCCTGTATGTAACTTCTAAAATAAAAGATAAAAGACACATTTTTCCACTTTGGAAGTGTCTCTCGCGCAAACTATTCAGTTTAGAAAAAAATGATACTTAGTAAGAAACCTCAATATCAGTTTTGAAGATTTATCCATAGATACCCCAAACGTAAGGGATGGATTGATGGAAAAAAAAAAGATTTTCAGTTTAGTAGTTTAGAAACCCCAAAATGTATTGTTTGTTTTTTTCTATTTTGTGTGGTAATCTTAATGGAGTTCGCAGAATACATCTACTTACCAAGTTTCAACAGCATAATTCTTATAGTTTCGGAGAAAAGTGGTTGTGACATACGGACGGACAGACAGACAGACAGACGTGACAAATCTATAAGGGTTCCGCTTTTTTCTATTTGGCTACGGAACCCTAAAAACGGTTCAAAGGTATTGTTTGTGTATCACAGTACATTGATCTTTCCCTAATATCCCTTTGAAGGATATAAGGGAAAGATCAATGTACTTTATTGCAAGTTTATGTTTTGCCTACCATACCTAGAAGACTGCTAAAAAACAAATTACTTTAGAATAGGATTGCGGGTACAGCAGCAATTAAAAATCCGTTGTCCATTTGCGCACATTTCAGAAAATACTCAGCTACAAACTTTGTGAGCGAAATTCCCCTTTCCAGCCCTAGTCGCAAATTACTTCGGAAATGACATGGCCTGCAATCTTCAGACTAATGAAATAAAATTGTAATTTTGCTGACTTAAATATACTTAGCTGTTTTATTATGAGGGGAAATGAAGTTTGATGACTGGTGAATTATAAGACGAAAATTTTTGAAAACTTGATATCGAGGATGCATTTAAGATTGAATAGAAAAAAAACATATGTATACCTACAATGACGACGATACGACTTTCAGCCCCATGCATCCATCATATGGCTTTTTTTGCCTGTTAGACTGTTTGTGCCCGCTGGTGTTAAAATGAGTTAGTAAGCTGGTGTTAAAGTGAGTCTACTTATTTTTTTTTTTAAACATTAGGGTTCTATGAAAAAAAAACAACCTTTTCACACATGCTAATCCCCATGCAGACGTTCGTAGTTAATAAACGAGTACCGGAGTATTTGTGCACTGACACACAGTGTCTGACGTTAAGAATAAGACGATACTTTGGCTAAGTTTAAATCTTATCTGTGATCCGATGACTTGGTGACATAGCCCGATGGATCGCCAATTAAAGTGGTAATAGCCAGGGCACACCTGATCGCAGAACAGATGGTCGATAAGGCTGAAAAGTTCTGGAGTGGCGACCGCGTACCGGACGACCAACGTTGGAAGGCCTCCCACCGATGACCTGGTGAGGGTTATGGGTACCCGATGGATTCGAGACGTACAGGACCGGTTGTTGTGGCGGCACTTGGGCGAGAGCTAGTTCCAGCAGTGAACGTCTTTCGACTGATATGCTGATGAGGATATTCTTAGCTGTGAGCATTTTGTAAACTCATTCAAATGTTCCAGTGACTGATTGGCTCGAGCTCCTAGGCATGGAGCTGTCATCCAGTCGTTGAGTGCAAAGCCCAAACTGCGGCCAAAAAGCTGGTGAAGCGATACTTCAAGCCTGAGCAGCTTTTAACTCTATATAAAGCACAAGTCCGATCTTTCATGGAGTATTGCAGCCACCTTTGGGATGGCTCAGCTAAGTATCAGCTTGCCACGCTTGACTCGGTGGAACGCAGAGCTAAGAGGCTCATTGGCGACGTAAAACTGGTGGATGCCAAGCTACATAGCTTGGGTCATCGCCGCAAGGTTGCCTGCTTGTCGGTCTTCTACAGATTGTACTTCCGAGAGTGTGCCCAGGAACTCCACGACCTCATCCCACCAGCCCCTTTCTACCATCGGACATCCAGACGCACTGCAACTTACCATCCCTATCTTGTTGCTATTCCACCAACTCGCACTAAGCGATTCCAAGCGTGTTTCATAATGCGCACAGCATAGGAGTGGAACTCTTTGCCTGCGTCTGTGTTTCCGAATGCTTATAACCCTAGTCTTTTAAAAGTGAGAGTAAACAGGCTACTTCTGGGTAAGCTCGCTCTATCGTAGACTTTGTCTCTGTCATATTTGACCAAGACTAGAGTCAAGAGCAAACCCATATCAAGTAAAAAAAAATGCATTATTCTGTGTATTGTAACGGTTGTCATATTACTCCCCGTTTATGAAAATAAGGTTGAAATTCCATGGTAGTAGCCTTTTCCACAAAGTGTTGCTAAGCAAAATCATTTAGAGTAAGTTTAAAAAGTAGAACATTGCTGATAAAATTCTTAGCTGCAACACTTTTTCATTACAATTACTTAACACCTACAAAAGAAGTATATTCAAAGAATCAAATATTTTACATTACACAATTATATGTGTTCAATACTCGTACCTTAGTTCAAAAAATTATTACAGGCAATATCCACTCAAACATAACATTCACTAAAAAGACACACAAATATCACCTAAGAAACAAGCACACATTACAACTGACTCAGCCACGCACACTCACATACGGCAAGAAATTATTCTGTATGAGGGAGCATTACTATCTATACAGTTTATCTAAAAATATACAAAAATATAATACTAATAGTGAAAATAGAATCGAAATTACTCAAAATACAAAAGAGATTTAATTATGTATTTGAATCAAATTTACCGGTCCCTCTCGCAAACACGCTGTTTTCTATGGCAGCTCTAAAGGCGTCGTAGACTTCGACGTCAAAGTCCATATCCGACTTCTCTTTCTAATTGTAATCTTTAAAGCTTTATAACTTCATCGCTGATGAAGGTATTTAAAAATAATTTCATGATTTTATACTAGAGTTAATAAGTATTTAATTTTGTAAATAAAAAATCGCATGCATATTCCCTATTGTACAACAACCAACCAAATAACATAAAGGAATGTATTTTTAAACATGTATAAAAACAAATTAAAATCGCATATTGTCAGTACCTACTGTACCTACGATAGGTAACAATATACATATATATACGAAATATATTGTCAGGTCATGTTGTTTTCTATACTAAGCCAGAGCGAACTAGGTTAAGTGAACTAGGTTGTTCTTATGGGAAATAAAGTTCTTTAAACCTAAAACTCCTCCAACATACTTTCCTGTTCTCATTGAAAGATCTCCATCCTGATATACTCAACATCCTCAATAAATATTTGTTCGTCATTTACAATGCGCACAGAAATGAATATCATACTGTTTGATATATCGATATGTTTGTGTCGCAAAGAAAACAAATCAAGACTGACGGCTCGGCGACGCGGTAATGTTTTTCCGGTGTCCCCGCATATGAAAGTATTTATTATTGAAGAGAATCGAAGGTTATTTGAAATTCACAATGTAATATCAATATCGGTTATGTTTGTAAGTCGTAAAATGATGTTTATACCCGAATTCAAGAACGTTTTATACACAATGTTTAATAAGTGCGTGGTCATATTAACTAAGAATTATGTTGTGTAACTGTAGTACAATAAAGAGACAATATAAAAACAAACAAAAAAAAAACTTTAAAAAGCCTGACCGCAAATAAATTACACAATTATCAAATCAATGATTGCACTAAACCAAAGCCCACCATTTGCATCCATTGGACAGTGATTCATGTGGACTTCGATGTCGTTTTTCCGATCGAGTTAAAAAAAAATTACGTTGCGCAGACCTATGGCCAGCAGTGACCATTGGCCATAGGCCTAAATTAGTTATTCTACTCTGAGATATATTTTAAATACAAATCCAGTTAAACTAGTATTGAAAATATATCTTTGTAAGTACACTTGAAATAAAAACGCTAAACTGAAATACCGCGTCAAAAATTCGTCCGCATCGCCGTTGACTGGATAAGCTCAAAAGATACAATGTCGCCACATTGCCATGTAATATGGCAATGCTCATTCTCTGTTCTAGGTTAAACCATCCCTTGGATCATGCAAATCACATCACATTAAATCAAATTACATATTCGTACTTAATATAATGTAATTATGTATATCCTGATTTAATGGCCAGACCTATTTAAGGAATGATTTGGGAGAGTAAACGGGCCGACTATTATTTAACTGCAGCTAAGAGATATTCCTGTATTGTGCCTGAATCAACACAAAACGAGAACATAGATAGATTGGAAAGATTTATTTATTTGCCCGAAATAATTATGGTATTCTACAGATTTCATCACACATACAAAATAAGTTCAACATATTCCACCTACTCAATTCGGCTTGCTAATGTTGTAATAATAATGCTTCGAATACATTTACTTCAGACAAAATAATAAAATTCCAATGTCAAAAATTTTGAGTCCAATGTCAAATATATCAACAATCAAAATATTATCAACTTACAAAAATATCAAAGAAAAATAATTAAATTACAAATTGTCTATACATATTATATATATTATCAAATTACAATGTCACAAAAATAGATTACAAATTGTCTTCATAATTATATATTTAAAATGTCAAAGAAAAGTGATTATTAAAACAAATAGATGAAGGCAAACCATAAATATCTAAAATCACCAATATTTTATTCATAACCAACGAAATCTACACGAAAATTTCAAAACTACCCTCCGAACTAAAATGCACGTCGATTACATCAATGTGGGCCGAAGTCCGACTTCATTTACATTTCAATATCAAACGGCGCAGTTTATGCAAATCTTTGGACCTTGAATAGACCTCGAATATTACCATGGATCCGCAGGGCATGTAATGACACTTCTAGTTTATAATATCACTAGGTATTGCCAGCGGTTTTCTCTGCGTGAGCGTCAAAATAATGCCATGAGAATGTACTAATCTGTAGGCTAATTCATGAAAATAAATAAGTGCTGTTGCAGTCAATGATATTATAAGTAAAAAGGTGTAGATAGGTTACCTAAACAACATTCGATCTTCAAAAACGTGAAACCTACGTGACGTGTGTCCGTTGACGGCGCAACGCTACACTGAGGTGAAGTGTGGCTAGTTAGCCACATTTTAACGTGTCGCTTGCTGAGCGCTTATAACCTATCTACACCTTTTTACTTATAATATCATTGGTTGCAGTGCAGTTTAAGTTACGTTTCGATCAAAACAACGCTTTTCGTATTCTCTACCGCTGTCAGACACGCTCGCGTCAAGTGCGCGTCACGCGAGCGCAATAATGGCATTCTACTGTTGCGCGGCTTTGGTGTGTGTTTCGGAACGCAACGTGATCGGTATTCTACTATTTGTTTGACGTCCCAAAATGACAGCTTATAAGCTTAAGTTTAATTTTTAATATTATGATAACGTCTATATTCATTGAAATTTATTCATTTCTACTAGTCGATTATTTAGTGAATAATATTTTTTCTCTCTACCGTCAGTAAGTTTGGTAGTTTGGTTGTCGTACAATTGACGTGCAGTTCACGCGCAGTTTACGCGTAGTTCAAAGATTACAAGAATACCATTTATCACTCGAACTTAAACTTAATTGCAACTGCACTAAAACTTAATCGGTGCGTCATAACATTACGTGAATTAGCCCTCTGGTCTTGGATTATCTGTGATTAAGATTTAGTTAATGACAAATATCCTTTACTTGTTCACTATCACTACCTACATATTATAAAACAAAGTCTTCCGCCGCGTCTGTCTGTCCGATTTTCATGCTGTTTTCGCCAAAGGATGGAGTGTTTCTCGAGGAAGGTTTTAGTATATAGTTTGCTAAGCCGGCAAAGCCGCGGGCATCAGCTAGTTTATTATAAATGCGAAAGCGTGTCGATAGATGGATGAATTAGGTACACGCAAATACTAATACTAAACAGCCGTAGTTAATACATCAGAAGAACACTTATGCAATCCGATGTAGATGTATTCTACTCCAACGTGCGTCAATTCTTGAAAATTTGTAAGGATTGTTTTAGTACTTAGATTATTTTGACTATTTTTTATTATTTTGATTGTTTTTTATTAATTTGTATTGACTATTTTTTATTATTTTGATTTTTTATTTTTTTTATTATTGTTTTGATTATTTTCTATTGTTTTTTTATGATTTTGATTATTTTTTAGTGACTACTTTTTAATATTGTGATTATTTTTTATTATTTTGATTATTTTTTATTACTTTTGATTATTTTTGATTATCCCATTGATTTTGTTGACTCTCTGCACGTGTTGGTTTTTACTGTGAGTGCAGAGAGTAATTGAAATAAAATAAATAAATAAATAAAAGCTAGGCGTGCACTGGTGACACGATGACAAAAGTCACCAGTGCGCGCATAGGCAAATAATAGATATAAAAAGTCACCAGTCAAAAAATCACCAGTGGTGACTTTTGTTACTGTGACAGTATTTATATCTCTCTGTTGCACTTCACAATAAATTGCGAAAGAGAGAAATGTACTGTCCTGATCCCATCCCAATGCTTGCATAGGCTGACGCTACTGAGTGACTGAAAGACAATCTGAAACTACTGGGGCTCTATTATAACGTCATTATAATTAAGCTGTGAAAAAGTGATAGTGTTATGCCACAACGTTATCATAATGGTTTAACGATGTCATAATAGGCACTCTGGTCGTAGAAAGCTGAGGCATGAAGATTTTGTAGAGTGTAGTGGAGCAATAGAGGATTTCTCGAAATTCCTACGGGAATGAGAAAAACCTGCGAAATGCGCGTACGAAGTCGCGGGCAAAAGTTATTTAGTTATAAAAAATACAACCGACTTCTAAAAAAAAACACTACATATTAAAAAATAACTTTAATTTCGGAAGTCGGTGTTTTTGTTAGTTTCTTCGTATTTTGACACCGACTACCGAAATTAAAGTTATTTTTTACTTTGTAGTGTTTTTTTTTTAGAAGTCGGTTGTATTTTTTGTAAAAAGTTTTTTTATTTTTCACTTTTTAGTGGTGCCCCACACCTAACAACACCACTACAAAATCGCAGAAAAGCAAAATACGCAATTTCGATTATCAAAGAATCATCTAAATAGTCAAATTCCAACTATTTCGATTTAAAATCCAAAGTTCGTAAGCGATTTTGATATGATTTAAATGGGACCAATCTGCAAGTATATCCTTTCAGATAAAAATAAAAAAAAATCAAATCGGTTCATAATTGTCGGAGTTATGAGGTAACAAACATAAAAAAAAAAACATTCAACCGAATTGATAACCTCCTCCTTTTTGGGAAGTCGGTTAAAAAGAGGGAAGTAATAGTCACACGAGGGTGGAAGCACTACTTTATAATACGTGCTAGTACCACGCACTTATACCACGCGCACATGTATGTCGTTTATCTCAAGGATAGATCGTCGTTCCTATGAGCGACAAAAGTATTAAAACCGACTCCCAAACAAAACACTACAAAGTATAAAATAACTTCTATACTAAATAACTTTCGGAATTCTGGTTTTATGATTTGTTTTTAACACCGACTTCCAAAAATAAAGATATTTGTTTGGAAATCAGTTATATTTTTTTGTAAAAAGTGTTTCATGTTCCACTTTTAAGTGGTGCAACTTCGACGACCATGTCACGTAGAAATTGAAACAATAAAAAATGTTCATGAAATAAAAACTGCTTAGCCAAACTGAATCAAATTGTTGAGACTAAACGGCAAGTAAGCTGCTTCGTACTATAAAAAAAACACAGAAATAGGATCAGCACCTCACGCAAAAAAAATACCCACCAAATTGGAAGCCCCATTTTTTTTGGAAGTCGGTTAAAAAGTAGGAATCCTATGTCCTCCCAGTCCCAAGCTGTTTAGGCGAAAAAACGTACTAAACCCAAAACCGACGCACAGAGTTACTTTCACGTTATTAAATACATTACTAGGAAGTAGGTGGGTATATTCTGGAAGGACGGACGTCATATATTTTGCTTAGAAATTAGCATGGTTTTGAAGTTGGTGAACTAAAAGTAGGGTCAGTTTCGGGACGACTCTATGAATTTACCTACATGGTTTTATAGTACCTTGTCTGACTTTTGGACGCAACCCGGAACGAATAATATTATTATGCTTTTGGAAATTTAAAAACGTACTAAACCCAAAACCGACACACAGAGTTACTTTCACGTTATTAAATACATTACTAGAAAGTAGGTGGGTATATTCTGGAAGGACGGACGTCATATATTTTGCTTAGAAATTAGCATGGTTTTGAAGTTGGTGAACTAAAAGTAGGGTCAGTTTCGGGACGACTCTATGAATTTACCTACATGGTTTTATAGTACCTTGTCTGACTTTTGGACGCAACCCGGAACGAATAATATTATTATGCTTTTGGAAATTGTGATCATAGAAAACTACAATTTTGCGTTTGTCTATGAAGTTTACAACAACCCGTTAATAAATAAACGACCCCAAATAAAAAGCAAATTGTTTTTATTTGCTTGTAAAATTGTGGTCGGGGTTTCTGTTGGAGGTATTTTTAACCGACTTCCCAAAAAGGAGGAGGTTATCAATTCGGTTGTATGTTTTTTTTTTTTTTTTTATGTTTGTTACCTCATATCTCCGACAATTATGAAGCGATTTGAAAAATTTTTGTTTTATCTGAAAGGATATACTTGCAGATTGGTACCATTTAAATCATATCAAAATCGGTTACGAACTTTGGATTTTAAATCGAAATAGCTGGAATTTGACTATTTAGATGATTCTTTGATGATCGAAATTGCGTATTTTGCTTTTCTGCGATTTTGGAGTGGTGTTGTTAGGTGTAGGGCACCACTAAAAAGTGAAAAATAAAAAACTTTTTACAAAAAAATACAACCGACTTCCAAAAAAAAAACACTACAAAGTAAAAAATAACTTTAATTTCGGAAGTCGGTGTTTTTGTTAGTTTCTTCGTATTTTGACACCGACTTCCGAAATTAAAGTTATTTTTTACTTTGTAGTGTTTTTTTTTTTTTTTTTGGAAAATATCACAAAAATACGACCTCTTTTGCATGATAGCGGCCGCCATCCATCTTTTTGTTTATTTAACACCTTAAAACTATTTTTTTGATACCTCGTTTACAGTTAAATTCTGTCCAGCCTTTTAGGCTACAAGGCGTTTCAAACAAGTACAAATACCTACATACGTCTATTTCTACTAATTCAGCACTCGGTTAAAAACAAAACAACTTTATTTAATAGCAACAAAAAAAATGCTAGTAAAGAAAACCTCAAGACATTTTTTGCCTTACAACTGGTGATCTTAGGCCTCAGAAAAGTACCTACTAACAAGTGACATCTATTTGTTAGGGACAAACACTCAGATACAGCCTGAAAGAAAACAAAGACAGCTGATAAAACACTTTTTTTCGAACCTTATCCTTCTTTTGAGTCTAAACCACAGACTGACGAAAATTTTATGTGAAGTGATTGGCGATGGATTTGGTGAGAACCCTTTATAATGAGGTATCATTATTATCAACCCGTGTATAAGCTACTAGCTGACCCGCGCAACTTCGTTTGCGTCACATTTTCCATTAATGCTCCGCTCCTATTTGTCTTAGCGTGATGATATATAGCCTATAACTTTCTTCGATAAATGGGCTATCTAACACTGAAAGAATTTTTCAAATCGGTCCCGTAGTTCCTGAGATTACCCCCTACATACAAACTTACAAACAAATTTTACCTCTTTATAATATTATAGTATAGAGTATAGATTTATAATATTAGTATAGATTTTGTTACTAACCTCCGTCATGTGAGAAATCTATACTAATATTATAAAGCAGAAGAGTTTGTTTGTTTGTTTGGTTGAACGCGCTAATCTCAGGAACTACTGGTCCGATATGAAAAATTCTTTCAGTGTTAGATAGCCCATTTATACGCTATATATCATCACGCTAAGACTAATAGGAGCGGAGTAATAATGGAAAATGTGACGCAGACGAAGTTGCGCGGTTCATAAAATAATAATATTGTTATACCCCTCGACTTGTACCTGCATATCTCATTTTTAGGGTTCCGTAGCCAAATGGCAAAAACGGAACCCTTTTAGATTCGTCATGTCTGTCTGTCCGTCCGTATGTCACAGCCACTTTTCTCCGAAACTATAAGAACTATGCTGTTGAAACTTGGTAAGTACATTTCTGTGAACCGCATTAAGATTTTTACACAAAAATAGAAAAAAAAAAAACAATACATTTTGGGGGTCCCCATACTTAGAACTGAAACTCAAATTTTTTTTCATCAAACCCATACGTGTGGGGTATCTATGGATAGGTCTTCGAAAATGATATAGAGGTTTCTAACATCATTTTTTTCTAAACTGAATAGTTTGCGCGAAAGACACTTCCAAATGGTAAAATGTGTGTCCCCCTCTTAAAATAAGAGAATGATAAAACTGAAAAAAAATTACGTATATTACCATGTAAACTACTAGTGAAACTTGGTTTGAACGAGATCATAAGTCATAAGTCATTTATTCATTTGTTTAACATAGGTACAGTTATAGTTGTTAATTGTTAATAAAGAGAGCGCTATGTTATGCCAGAGGGCGTACAAATTTTTGTTAGTACAATTGTCTGGACAATAAAAAAAAAAAAAAAATTGAGGTTTGCCTAATACAAATGAATTAAAAAATATCGCAAAGAAATTAATGTCAATAAAAATAAGAATAAAAAAGTAAATGTCAAATTAGTACAATGTCAGAGCGCCTGAAAACAAATAATAAGATTATCCAATACTAATGTCAATACAAACATTCTAATGTCAAAATACAGATCAAATGTCAATATACAATACTAAATTCAATTATAATTTTATACAATATGAATGTCAAATATACAGAATTATTATGTAAACAAGATCAAACGATAATTGTATTTTATTAGCATGTCAACATTCAATGTTAAGATTATTGTCTGTTAAAAATTCCGAAATACTGTAATATGCTTTGGTCACCAGTAAGGATTTTAAGATCTTGTAAGTAGTTTTAAATCGTAAATCGCAACTTTAACCTTTACCTACAGGTTTGTACGGAACCCTCGGTGCGCGAGTCCGACTCGCACTTGGCCGGTTTTTTTCCGTTCACGTAAAAACTTCGGAAAATCCTCTTACTGCTCTTACACGCCAAATTTCAGTGGTTTCAGCTGTGCGCTGTCAATCAGTCGATCAGTAAAGAAAGAATTTTATATATCAGAATTAGTTGTAAGTAAAGTTTTAGCTCTGTGGCATGTAGGGTGAAAGTCACAATTGTTTGGCAGAATATTTTTTGTAGTATTATTTTTATTTCGAGGGTTCGAAGGGATGTCTCGTTAGCACAAGTACATGTTTATATTCGCTGAAGAAGGGTGTTATTGGGCATAGTGAAAATGCTTACTGTCGTAGTTTACGATTTTTTAGTCAGGCGTTGGGTTGAATAGTTCGTTGGTACGTTTATCGTTGATAGTATGGGAGAAACCAATATCTGTAAGCTTAGTGTTCTGAAAAATATGTAAGTTGTCCATTTTTTGAGGATATGAGAATAATTCTCAATAAATAACATTTCTTTAGTAAAATAAATCCTAATCTCTACAAAGTTAGAGTGAACAGGCTCTTTTTGGGTAAGCTCGCTCCATCGTAGATTTTGTTTCTGTCATCTCTGACCAAGACTAGAGTCAAAAGCAAACCCATCTCAAATAAAAAAAAAATCATACAATAGAAAAATTCTATATTATGTATATAATTCACAGAAAAGATATAATGAATATGAAGAAAAAATTACATAGGGTGACGCAATGGGCGGCCTTATCGCTGAAAGCGATCTTATAACCATCAAGAAACCAAACTCCACCCACTCTTAATTTTTTGGATGCAACAAGCAAGCAATAAAAAATTTCATTTCGAAAAAAAAATACAACTAAAATGTTTATAAAAATGCGTGCACGTAATTTAAGTAACCCGAGAACAATTCAGTACCATTGCAACAAGATATTCATTCATCACATTCACCAAAATACAATTAAAACATTCCAATCAATTTAAAACGAGTATTTTACTCATCGGTATTAAACGAGTTCTCGACTAATAATCGATAATCGTTTGTTGAATTATACTACTCGATTATTTGCATCGACTTAGCAGTATAAACTGAGCGTTTCCTATCCGGTACCGCAAAGGTCCGGCCAATAGTTTTCGCTGTGTAGAATCAACGCAGAGCCATAGAGGAATAGACTACAGATATAGGTTTCCAACCCGGTTAAGTGAATACAGTTACAAACATATTAAAAAGACAAAACGACCGTATGGTCACTAGTTGCCGTTTTTCTGAAATTCTGAAGGGTCGGTTTGACCTGTCAAAAATCAAAAGCCATTAATTAAATTTAGGCTGATAAACAACTTTATAAACGTCAAAATAACATACGATAGTTCCTCAAACGCATCTTCGTCACTACGGTCTACAAAAAGTTCAGCGTTCTCCATTTGAGCTTCGCCGGAGTTGGGTAAAAAGAAACTGTAAAGCTGGTCGATTCTGTCGACATCTCACCGTATAGGTCACTTTGGTGGGGTGAACGACAAGTGAGCTGTCATTCCATCGTGTTTGTATGGTTAGACAGCTCACTTCGTGATCACTTCACCCAAAACTTCACTTCGACATGTTTACAGAATCGCGCTCCAGATACAGGCGCATTCACTTCGTCTGTTTCTAAAGAATTATCCATTTAATGATTTAATGATAATCGCTCAGTCCATTCCTCTTTGTATATGATTATACGCATCCCGCATTCGATTGTCCATCATCCCTGTTTTTACGAATATTTTAACGTCATTCCTTTGTTCCTCGCTTCCAATTTTCATTGTTCAATGCGTCGACTGTTCTTACTTCTCTACAAATAATAAATTATATTGGGAAATAAAAATTTCAATGAAAATAATTACGTGAGGAATTTACAGCATCGTTTAATGCCGAAATTAAGTCCTTCTGTGAACGGTCAAAGAGGAAATTGCCTTAATCGACGCGTTTGGCAGATCAATTGATGATCGCTGTTTTAAGGAAGACTGCTCATTATTTTGACCAAATGCTCGGGCCTAATTCGTTTCGATTTCTTGTTTATTTATTTA
This sequence comes from Ceramica pisi, assembly GCA_963859965.1. Classification (NCBI taxonomy): domain Eukaryota; kingdom Metazoa; phylum Arthropoda; class Insecta; order Lepidoptera; family Noctuidae; genus Ceramica; species Ceramica pisi. The sequence continues at coordinate 8,083,717 of OY982530.1, forward strand.
TTAAACACTTACAGCACAAAGAGTACAGAGGCGGACTTAGTGCCATAGGCATTCTCTACCAGTCAAGCTTTGGGTGATGCAGAGAATAGTGGTAGGTGCATTATGGAGAATTATTAAATTATTATTATTCAAATACAAAGTACATGCATGCATGTATGTACTTTACTTTATTTTGTTGTTCATACATGCGGAAAATTAATAGATACAACCAATATAAAATGTGCTTTATATTTATTGCACTTGATTCAGGATTCAGTGGTTCTCATAGAAACAATTAAAAGGAAAAGTTAATAACACCTTTCCCGAGAATCGAATCCAGGACCGTACTCGACCTACGAAGCAAAACATCTAGTACCAACATCTGTCATAGTAAGCCAAACTTAACTAAAAAGCAACATTTATTCAACCACCTTCATATCACCCTTTTCATGACACATCTCAAAACTTTAACTCAAACATCACCCCAACGTTATTTTAGTAGTGACAGCATAATAAAATATTCATACTCTGATGACATACATTAATCATTTAGACACTACTTTTACTAAGTAAAGTGACATGAAAACAAGAGGGGTTCAAAATTGTAGAGCTTGACACTACAATTTGAGCGATATGTCAAAGATAAACAGTTGTATTAACTTTGTTTCTGACAGTACTTACAACGTACTTAATATGAAAGGCGCTGGTTTTGGTGGGCAGCGTTTCGGTACGATTTTTTGTTTAATTTTATTCATGAAATTATTTTTCGAGTTTTCATCATCATCAATTCTGCTGAAGATGTCTTTCTGCTCTTCCAAGTATTACATTGATGTCTTGTGCGTCTCGCATCCACGGATTTCTTCGGCCTTCACCAGTCTATCCACATGGAGGAGGCTTTCCAACGATGTGTCGGCCGTCCGGTACGGGTTCTCCACTCCAAAACCTTTCAATCCCAGCGGCTATTCTTCATTATTTATTGTACACCAAAACAACTTATATATTATTAGATACATAATAAAGTTCATGAGCAAAGGCGAGATTAACTCAAAGTTGAGTTATCCACGGCTACCGATATAAGCTTCAGTTTATAACAAGTTTCAGTTCCATATGACATCTATGGCAACACGCACTGGTCATAGATCTTTATCTTCTCGAAAATTCAAGTGTATCTAAACTTGAAATACTGATGACATTATTTCGGTCATCTCCTACTGTAGTTCTGATACCATAGAGCTGATAAACATAGAACGTGGTAACCATAAAACTTGTGTGAAAATGAAAGGCAAGAGTAAAATAATGTTCTGGACCAGCACAATCCATCGTAGATCTCATTCATCAGGCGAAGTCGTGATAACGAGCTCATAACGACAAAAATAAATATTACATTCCTGAACTTAAAATCTAAAGAGACAAATCACATCAGCACAAACAGTCTCAAAAAATAACAATACTTTAAAATTCAATATAATTAGCTCTATTGCTCTTATAATCAGCAATCAAAATTGGAAACGAAAAATCTTTTCAGACCGAAAAAAGCCAAATTAAAAATTACAAACAATATCTCATTTATTTACAGAACTATCAAAGGAATTAGAAATTATTAATTTCAGAGCTTTTCAAGAAAATCATTTGAATAAGTAAGTATGCAAAGGTTTGATGTAATTTTACGCTTGAAGAAATACTTTGGACTCATTTATTTTAATTGGTTTAAGTGGAGCCGAAGAAGGGAGTGCTAAGCATTGGATTTCAGATGATAGTGAGTTTTTTTCATTCTTTATTCGATTATATTTGAAAATAGTAGACGGACTATATATTTAAAATGAAGATTTGGATTGTATGGGATCGTAAGAAAATATATAACAGTCTTAGTGAAAAACGAATGGCAAATTTTTAGAGGTAAACGCACGGAAATTAAATTCAAACAAAAGTATCTTGGGTTCTAAAATTCGTAAATGAAATAGAGAATTATTACCGCTTGGGAATAGTAGTCTAACCAACAAACTACTCGAGAAAAACTTTTGGGGTTAATACCGAATAACAACATTTCTTGCAGCCAAATCAAATAACGATGTTAAAAACAAAATAAAAGATCAGTTCACATCATTCCAAAAAACCATGAGAGTCGTTATTTTGTGGGGACAATGCATTGGGCTGAATCCCGTGACAGGAATACTACAAAAAGATGTATCGAAAATAAGGTAACATTACAGAACAATTAAATATAGCATGCACCAGAGGATTTTAAACAACCTTCGCATTCGCTCGTCAATCGCAAAATCCTTAATTTTCATTCATTTTTGACAGATTGCTACTGAAATGCAAATGCGAACGTTGCTTGATTGATAATTATAAACATGTGAAAGTTTGTGTTGAGTTTTATGAAGAAAAATCTATCATGTTTAAGTCTGTCGCCATAACAACAATGTTAACAGCATTGTTGTGTTCCGGCAGTTAGAGGTATGATAGCCAGTTCCTCTGTGTAAGAGGATTCCGGGTGAAGCTCGCTTCCATCTTCGGCCTAATCATCACTTTCCATCAGGTGAGATTTGGCCAAGAGATTCCCCGTTTTGCATAAAAAAAAAAAAAAGATAAAAAAGAAAATTAAATTAAACATAAGTTGGACTATCGAACAACCCTCCTTCCCCTTACCTCAGCTGTGACTGGAACCATAATAAGGCTAGCGAAACAGTTTTTGCTGATTAATTGTCAGACATAGAGAAGCATGGAATATAAATATGTATTGTTACTGAAACTTCATATAAATTGGTACAAGGGCGAGAGAATTGTTATGATATTTTTTTTATTTCAGATTCACTATCTGCTCATTTAAGTTTCTTTTGGCCATGATTATGGCCATCGCTCAAACAATAGGAACTTTGTTGTGCCTCTACAGACTGTACAAGAATCCTAATAATATCAGTGCGCTAGGTAAGCTTGGAAATGCAATGGGGTATTTTCTAAACACACACAAATTCACATAGTACATCTCAAAGCATTTCACCTTGATAATTCGACAGAATTAATTGCGTTTTTTGCCTTAAATATTAAACATATGAAGCAATGAATCAGAACTTGCCTACTAGGAAAGACAAACATTCTAAGAAGTTTGAAAATCGACTCGAAAAGAAGAGGAAAAAAATTTCTTCAGCTGTGGAAACTGTGAGTTAGTGTTCCGCAATCGGGGTGCTGATCCACTTTAAACCATTTTTAAATCATTTAAAAATCAATAGCTGATGAAAGAAACAGTCATTACTTAAAATGGTTTTCTTAATTTGTGTGTCAAAATTTTTTTTCTTGATACAAAGTAATATTATGAAAACTTTTGAGTTTGATGACACTGGGATACATATTCATGCTCTTTGTTTCTATGAAACGATACACGAGTCGAAGATACCTAGCTTTTAATCTTCCGAACCCCTTAATTTTTATACTTCTTTACTAATTTTGTACGCAATTCCCAGGTTTCCTAACATTCTTCACGACGGCTTGCTTAACTACGATTACATTCATAAGAGTTGCTCCAAAATGGCCGCCGCTGATGAAAGAACTTATCAACTCGAGACTCGATGAGTACATTCATCCTAATGTCGTAAAGAGGTGCAAAATAGCCTGTGCTGTGTTTATGGGAATGGGTCTCAGTAAGTTTAGAAGCAAAGTTTAATTTGCATGACATTATTCATTTTTAATATTGAGGAGCGATGTGAAAGAAAAAGGAGTTAGTGATAGTTTGACGGCTGATAGGGCAGAGTGGAAGAAAAAAACCTGTTGTGCCGACTCCTAGTAACATGGGATAAGGACAGGAAGATGATGATAATTCCATCCGCGTGAATTGCATTTTCATGAGTTTTATTTTTTTCCTCTCTCTTTCGCTCCGAAAACCTTATTATTTTGCTAGAACGAGCCAGTCTTCCAGGGTAGGACTCGTGCTCATCCCGCTATCTTTGCCTTGCTCTGCATCGATGTCGTCTGGCATATATTGGGCACCATTTGTTGTTGTTTTTTCTGATTTCTGGAAAAGAGAGAGGGACTTTTGCCTAGCAGTGAAACAAAAAAGGTTGATAATAAATTTTAGACCGATACATTTGTCTTGTGCATTTCAGTGGAGCACATCATGTCAATAATATCAAGGATTGCGAGGATTCTCGAATGCCACGGAGACGTGGCTGACGTTGGAGAAGTGTTCGTAAGGGTAACTTCCCCCTGGCTGTATGAGCTGAATGTACCGTACGTTGAGTGGTTAGGAGTCATTGTCCAGGTAAGTAGTACATACCTATCTTGAAATATCTATACTAATATTATAAAGCAAGATACGTGAGTGGGGCGTGTCGGGAAACTTTTAGATTAAAGTCCGTTTCATATAATAAAAAGTTTAATAAATGTTCACAAAAGTTCATAAAAGTTCTTAAAAATTATCAAAATTAAAAGTAGAATATAAGTAGTAAAACTATACGCGATGAGCGCGAGTGTCTGTTCCCACCGATGTTAGGTTGGAAAAAGCCCAGGGACTCGTCGTTACCGTGGGAAGCGCTACTCATGGAATTTGATGACTCGCGCTTGTTTGCAAGTGTGCTGAGCCAGCATCTTGGCATCGTAACACCTCCCCTGCCAGATGAGCAACTATTTGGTGACCTTGACGCCAAAAGTTGCGGCTCTTCTTTCATCTTCCGATAATTCGGTGTTAGTTTGTGTGGTAATGTTAATTCTCCCAGCTCGACGGCGGCGAATGACATAGATGATGCTTAGTGCACATGTGCCAAATAATATAAGTATGTAGAATGGAATTGTCGTATGGTAGATTCCGATAGTGTCTGGTGTTTCAACTTTAATTTCATCTTGTGAAGTGATTTGGTTCTGTATTTTTCGAAGGCTGGTTAAATCCGTAGTCTTCAAGGTGAAGCTCCGTGTCTTTACTGGTGTTTCATAGTGTGGAAGAGCCATGAGTTCTAATGGTTTTCCGACTAATTTATTGTCCAGGTTTATTATACTAAGTTCGGGTGTTTTAATCTTGCAGCCTTGAGGGACGCTGACCAAAAAACTGCCTTGTAACATTACAAATCGCTCTTTACCGCAGGATAGTTGAACCTTCGTACTATTGGGGAAGGTAATTATGTAATGATAGCTATCCAACTCAATCAGGGCCTCCTTAGTCAGAGAGATAGGCGTGGGTTTGCACGTTCCATCTATCTCCTGAGATTGTATAAGTTTTTGAATACAGTCTGACCTTGATGAGATCCGGTGGACAATCTTCTGCTCGCATATGTGCCAGGAATTGACCTTCGGGCATTCTGCCTCTATATACACATATTCCTGAGAATTGGACGCTATATAAGGTGCAGTTGGTACTATAATTAGGCTGTCCTTATTTGGAACGGGACATAATTCATATAATTGATAGTCTGTGCTAAACATAATGGGGAACTTTAGGACTATTACAACTGTCGACTCTGTAAAGTATGAAGCTAGGCTAAGAACTTCGTAATAATCTCTGATGTATATGTCAATTATTTGATCAGATCTATAAGTGCGTTTTAATTTGTTTATGATATTTCTTAAATTTTTAATGGAAAGTACGGAATGATGAACTGATTTATTTTTACTAAAAGCCAATATATTCTCTATTCTGTCAATTTCGCTCAATAGTTCTTGAACATTTTCGCTTAATATTGCAAAAAGTTGTACAAGGTGAGCGTAGTGAATAATTCGCTCATTATCATTAGTCATATTCATGACAAAAGTAAGAGCCCTTTCCAATTTAACCTGATTTAATGAAATGTTTCGGATAATTTGATTCTGCTGTATCGTCATCTCTTTATATAAAGTAATATGCTTGTTCAATGATTGCGACAAAATTTGATCATTTTTATTTAAAGTTCGTAATGCATTTTCAAATTTCAGGGCGTCTTCATTGTCCAAATTACCGGAAATACTTTTGATAAGTGTGCCTAAAGGATTGATCAGACCTCTTTTAGTTCTAAACGGCCTAAAGGTATCTAATTGCATTATAACTTTATCTAACTTCGCATATAGGTGCCTAGTTTGATACGTAAAGAGGGAGCTGTCTGTCTGGGATAATTTATAAGAAGTATCTGTAAGTTGGGATTTTATAGCGTTCACATGTAGCTCGATTTCTTGAAGGTTAATGTCTTGTAAAAATATATGAAAATGGGATATAATTTTGGTAGCACCCAGATTAAAGGGTAGTATACCCGGTCCATTATCAAGCCTATCGAGGCGTATTTCTTGAGCACCAACTACGAAAATTGGCAGCAGTAATAGGTACCTGAAACAATGATACGAAAACCATCATTTTTTCGGTGGTCTCTTCAACCGTGATTTTGCGACCGGGCCACGACTTTTTGCGGTGTAAATATGTATAGGTAAATTCTTAACGACTTTGTCCTGAGTAAAACGAGGTGCTAATTTTTGCCTACTTGCCATTGGGTTACGTACGTGAACTATTTGATTTGGTTCACAGTCTAAAACTGGTTCCCTATCGACATTACGTCGAGTTATTATATCTTCGCGGCTGGATAATGCAGTATCATGAATAATTTTATAAACTGTTTCCATTTGACCACGATGTTCTTGAATATAAGTTTGAAGATATCGGTCCATCATATTTAAACTGATAGGATTTCGAGGGTCGAAGTGACCAGAAATAACATCAAATGGCCTGCACTTTGTTAAACTATGGATGGAATTATTATAAGCAATTAATGCGTACGGTATAAGATTTCGACTGAGTTCATTTTTGCGCTGAATTTTTAGTAACCGTAGGTGTTCCAAAAGCGTGTTGTGGAAACGTTCAATGATACCATTCTCATTAGATGCATATGCACTAGTCATATGATGTTTTATATTATGCAAACGGAGAAATTCTGACATGACTTGATTGTTAAATTCGGTGCCTTGATCCGTTGTTAGATTTAAAGGGAAACCGTGATGTGTACTAAAGTGTAAAAGTGCTTTTAATATATTAGGTGAGGTACAATCGGGTAAAAGGTAGGCTTGAGCGTACTTGGAAAATGAGTCTATAATAGTTAAATATTTGTCATGGTCAACGGTTAGAACATCCGCGTGTGCTAATTCAAACGGTTTAGTTGGTGGGGGTACAATTCTGAACTGTGGGCGCACTGGGTTGCGGTCATATTTTGCGCATCTGCATATGTTACATTCGTTAATAAATTTTGTAATTTCGGTTTTCATTTTGGGCCAAAAAAACCTTTCGGATAATGAAAGATAGGTTTCCGTAATTCCGCGATGATTAGTCTGGCCTTCATGATATTTTTTTATTATATCTAATTGGTTCGAGAGGTCATTAATATTGGCTACTTCATGTTTAACTAAAACTAAGTTTACAGATGAACTTTCAAAAGTTTGTTGCAAGATTGGTATTATATCGAGCATTTTTTCGATGGGGCTAACTAAAATAGCAGTACGGATTTTTGGATCAACGTGAGATTTTATAATGTTTATAATATTACTATGCAAATTATGTTCGCTAATTTCTACTGAAGTTCTTTGCATAGACTGAAAAGGTTCGGTTACTATTGGTCTAGTTTTAGAATTACCGCTTATTACTTTGATTACCAGCTGTCTCTTAAACTTATTTAAAGGTTCATCGGATATCGGAATATCTAGAACGGGATTTTCTGCGCTAGTGTGTATGGTTTGAGAACGTGGTGAGGCTGTATGTACTTGTGCTTGGTGTATGATATTTTGTGGAGCCGAATAAGCATATAAGGCGGACGATGAATGTTGTGTTGAATGCTGTGTATCTTTGAATGGAGGTAAGTTTGCTGTAAAAATAGGTGACGAATGTTGCATTGCAAGATTTGGTTCTATGTTCGTGGGTGAATGTGCAGTAAGAGTAGATGATGAATATATTGGACTGTTGCCTGTAGCGGTGAGAGTAGAGTAGGAAAGTGTTGGACTATTTTCCTCGGCTGATAATGTAGAGGACGTATTAGAGTGATTAACGAACAAAGACTGAGTTTCATTATGATTGATCTGAATACGTGAGAGAGCATCTGCATTAGTATTGATTTTTCCTTTTTTATGAACAATAGTGTAATCATATTCTGCTAACTTGAGCCTCCATCTTGTAAGACGTGAACCAGGCTCTTTTAGATTCATAAGCCAAATTAAAGGTTTGTGGTCGGTAACTATTTTAAATTCTCTACCAAAAAGGTACGGCCGGAAGTATTTTGTAGCCCAAACTATTGCTAACAATTCTTTCTCGATAGTAGAGTAATTAATTTCGCTATTGTTAAGAGTTCTAGACCCATAGGCAATGGGTTTGTCCGAGCCGATAGGACCTTGAGAAAGGACTGCTCCTAAGGCCACGTTAGATGCGTCTGTAGTTAAGATAAAATCTTTACTGAAATCCGGGTATATTAAAATGGGGTCATTTGTAAGGAGAGTTTTGCAATGCTCAAAACAGCTTAAATATTCTGGAGTTACATTAATTTTGGCACCTTTTTTAAGACACGATGTAAAAGGTTTAGTAATGCGTGCAAAATCCGGTATAAAACGTCTGTAGTAACCGAGTAGACCCAAGAATGCCTTAATTTGCTTGGGAGTTTTCGGGACTGGATAATTTAGGATGGCTGAAATTTTATCCGGGTTTGGTTTGACACCATCGGTGGTGATAATATGACCGAGATAAGGCGTTTCATGTTTGAAAAATTCAGATTTATCCATCTGAATTTTTAAATTTGAATTTCTAAGTCGGTCGAAAATGGCGCGTAGGTTAACTATATGTTCTTGCAAGGACGTTGAAAATACCAAAATATCGTCCATGTAGGTAGTACAGTTTGGGAGTCCGCGAAGGACATTGTCCATAACTCGTTGAAATGTTGCCGGAGAATTTTTTAAGCCCATTGGCATTCTAATGTACTCAAAATGGCCTTGCTCTACACTAAATGCTGTTTTCGGTATATCGGATGAATTTAGCTGAATTTGTAAAAATCCAGATTTTAAATCTAATGTAGAAAAGTACAAACACCTGCCTAACTTGTCTAATATGTCGTTAATGTTGGGAATCGGATACTTGTCATTTATTGTTTTCGCATTTAGTTGCCGGAAGTCAATGACTAATCGCCACTTAACTTTGCCAGATGCGTCACTCTTCTTAGGCACAATCCATATCGGAGCATTCCAAGGCGATGAAGATGGACGAATTATACCTTGCTGTAACATAGATTCTATTTGATTTTGTACTTCTTCTCTATGTACGTAAGGGTATCTATAGGTTTTACTATAAACTGGCTTATCATCTATGGTTCTGATATGATGTTTGATTTCGTTAGTGAAGGTAAGTGGTTCCCCGTCTAGGTAGAAAACATCGGCATATTCTTTGCAAAGATTAATTAAATTGACTGTCTCTTCGGCGTTTAAATGTTCTATGCGCAACTGCGATAAGACTTCACGTGTTCGTTCGGCGGTATAGGTACGTGAGGTGGTGTCAATTACGTGGCTTATGGGAAAAGTTTCTTCATTAAAAATTTGTGCGCATATTGGATTTTCTATAGGTATTACAATGTCGGTATCCCACGGGTTTGATCATTTTGTATCATGGTTTGATTATTTTCGGCGAATGATATGCATTCGGTAATGTTACACCCGGAAATTGATTGCTCCTCAATATAGATGTCTCCCTGTGCAATGTTAGTAGGTACCCTAATTAATTGAGTAGTTTGGGCCGGTATAGTAATTTCGTGAGAATTTAAGCATTGAGGATTGTAATATGAAATGATAGGAATTTTTGTGAATTCTGTCTCTAAAGCATGAGTAGCAAGGTCGATTTTTGCATTCCACTTTTTTAACTGTTCGCAACCTATTAAACCATCAAAGAAGTTATGGAATTTGTAGAGAAATAATTTTATGGGGACATTGTCATTTAATTCCTCAAAGCAAGGGACAGTTAGCGAGTAGTAGTTTTGGGTGGTCACGTGCGTATTTGTAACTAGGAATGGTTCATAGTCCAGTGGAATGTGGGGGTAAAATTTTTCGTAGGCTTCTGGGCTAATGAAAGACTCGTTTGCCCCGGTGTCAATCAAAAGTTTAATTGGGGGATTTTTAATTTGGATATAGGGCAAATGCCGTTTACTTTGCACGTTCAACTCTATACGGGGGCATTCTTTTCTATAGCTGGGCAAAAATTTTGCTCTGCTGTGCCTTCAACGGGGTTCAGATTTGGATCAAGTTCAAGGCCAACCATACAATTACGAAGATAATCTGTATCGATAGCAGGATCAAAGTTTTGGACATTGGGATCGTATTCGTGAAAATTTAAGGTTGTATTATCGTCTAAGAGTTCATTGAAATGGGTTTCTCCAATTTGTGGGAGGTTTGGTGTAAGGTTACGTTTACCATTGTAGTTCATGGGCGGGAGAGTACGCGCGACTGGGTGACTAATACCACTCATAGGTGTTGGGGTATTATATTGGGGCGCTTGGTTTATTTGAGGTACTTGGGCAGCTCGAGGTGGGATTCGGAATCCAGTAGACATATTGGTAGGGGGTGCCCTAAACATTTGTTGGGTCTTTGTGGGGTTTTGAGGTCTGGGATAGGTTTGCCTGTACTGTTCTAGTGGTACGGGTAGTGTGCATAGCTGTGGAGGATATTGAGGACCAAAGGATCGAATTTGAGGACTGGGGTATGCTTGGAATGTAGGGTTATAATTAGGTGGCATGTATGAACGAAAATTTTGCAGTTGGTGAGGTGAATTGCGAGCAGATGAACGGAAATTTTGCTGTGCGTTAGTAGTATTAGTTGCTTGTTCGTAAAAATTATATAGATTTTTCTTCGCGGGTAGAGGTTTATTTCTCTTTTGTAAATAGAGAACATTTAATTCCTCTTGGGCAAATTCAAGAGCACTTTCGAGAGATGAAGGTCGCATGCACCTTACCCTAGAACCTAGCGGTTCGTCTAAACCCCTCAAGAATGTCTGCAAAGCTAAGTTTTTATAAAGAGTTCTTTTTGCTTCCACAGTAGTTTCTACAGATTCGTGCAACTCGACGTACGTTATTATAGTGCACAGTAAATGCTGAACTTTTTCGTAGTATACTTGTATAGTATCATTGCCCTGAACTAAAAGAGATAGATCGGTATATAACGAAGTTTCGTCCCTGTGGTCTGAAAAGCTGTTAATTAGCGTGGTTCTTATGCCCTGCCAATCACTAGGAATTCCATTAGTTGCCAAAGTACGTGCAGCAGTACCAGTTATCTTATTCAAAATTCCATTAATCAGAGCCAAATTCGAGAGCCTACTTCCTGGTTCCGTACTGACATAAGTGAGCACTAACTCGTCGCATAAATTCAAAAATCTGGTCAAAACATTAGGGTTACCATTAAATTCTGGAACTAATCTAAGGGATTTATAAATCCTATCAGTTAAGTCTGACGAAGCCATCTGAGTCGTCTGACTCAAAGGTACTGACGAAATGTTACTTTGTTCAGTCATGGTTTCTAAGTCTAAGTCGTTTAAGAGTTCAAGGTTACGATTGGCGTCACTTCGGGTAATCCGACGTTGAACTCGTCTACTAGGACTAAGGTCCCTATTACTACGTGGGTGAAAAATCTTGAAAAATTATAGTACACTGCGTAAAAAAAATATAGCATCCAATTAGCAAGAATATAATGTAATTCACTTACATTTGTACTATTGCTGGCGAGCGTCGATCCATCGATTTTTGGAAGTCTCGAAGTCCGCAGCAGCAGCTTTCCCGACTGGCCTCCGTAGGTTCTTCGTCAGGACGGTCGACGAGGCGATGCCCGATTTTTGGGTGATTCACACAACGACAACACTTTCAAAGTCCTTTACGACTTCCGACTGCGCCAGATACGTGAGTGGGGCGTGTCGGGAAACTTTTAGATTAAAGTCCGTTTCATATAATAAAAAGTTTAATAAATGTTCACAAAAGTTCATAAAAGTTCTTAAAAATTATCAAAATTAAAAGTAGAATATAAGTAGCAGAAGAGTTTGTTTGTTTGTTTGTTTGTTTGGTTGAACGCGCTAATCTCAGGAACTTCTGGTCCGATTTGAAAAACTCTTTCAGTGTTAGATAGCCCATTTATCGAGGAAGGTTATAGGCTATGTATCATCACGCTAAGACAAATAGGAGCGGAGCAGTAATGGAAAATGTGAGGCAGACGAAGTTGCGCGGGTCGGCTACTTTTTGAATAAAGATATCACAAAAAACTCTTGTTTTTTTATATAATACTCCTAAGCGACGCCATGGCGTTGTCTTAGTCGTTTTAAATAATCGAAGCCAATAGGGAATATGCATGCGATTTTTAACTTTGCAAAATAAAATACTTATTAGCTCTAGTAAACAATCATGAAATAATTTTTTAAATACCTTCATCAGCGAAGAAGTTATAAAGCTTCAAAGACTGCAGTTAGAAAGAGAAGTCCAATACGAACTATGACGTCAAATTACACAACGACTATACAGCTGTCATAGAAAGCAGTGTTTTCGCGAGAGGGACAGATATATTTGTTTAAATAATAGTATCTCGTTCGTTTTTCGAGCAATTTAGATTCTAATTTCACTGTTAGTATTATATTTTCGAATACTTTTAGATGAACTGTTCAGGTCATAAATACTTTTTTCATGCATATTCCCTATTCTGTCAATCTTCACATTCGCATCGCATTCGCAATCTGTGAAAAATGTATGGATATTGAGGCTTTTTGACAGTTTTCGATTGATATGCGAGTGCGAAAGTTGTTTATAAATAAGTGGAATTGGTCCTCTGAGGTTAAATTTGGTTACTCACTCTTTTTTATTAGCACACAGATTGTGACGAGAATTTTCCTGAAAGCCTCTATTTCAGAACATAATTACATGTTATTAAATAAGGGTTTTCAGAAAAAAAGTCACAGCTAGTTGATGCTACTTTGGCAAAAGGTAGTTTTCTTTTGTTTGTGAAAACAAAAGTGGCTAAATAATAACAGCCGCACAGGTCGTTCTCCAAGGTTAAGCGACGCTTGCCGAGGTTGGTCTGTGGATGGGTGACCATCTTAACATACCGAGTTTCCTCCGTGCCTCGGCAAGCACGTTAAGCTGTTGGTCCCGGCTGTCATTTGGATATCGTTGGCAGTCGTTACGGGTAGTCAGAGGCCAGAAAAATCTGACACCAGTCTTACCAAGGAGTACCGTGTTACCCAGTTCATGAGTTGTGGAGGTCTGGTAGGCAGCCACTCCACGTAAAAAACGGTTTTCAGCTGAATCCGGTTTGACTGGAAGCCGACCCCAATATAGTTGGGAAAAAGGCTAGGCAGATGATGTGAAAACAAAAAAATAACTGCATTCTATGAACATGGGGTTCTCAGTTTTTGTTTGTACACAAACATGGCAAATCCAGTAATTATATTTATGAAACTCACTTTTGTTTTCAGTACCTGAATTTAGTTGCTACAGCTACTTGGAACTACGCAGACATATTCATCGTTTGCATCAGTTTGTATTTGACTTCGATAATGGAACAGATCAATAAGAAGATTATTTTGACAGCTAGTAAGGTAAGCATAATTCTATTAAAGCCAAAAACACACTTTTATGTGATGTGTAAAAGGTATTTCAGTAGTCATGGAAATAGTTTTGCATCCTCAAAAATCCTGGCAGACTTAAGCTTTTTTTATTTTTTCCTAAGTAAATAAACTATGCCAAAGCTACTTTTGATACGATCTTACTCGACAGCTCATTGTAATTGTCTAAGAGCTGCTTAGACAATTACAATGACTAATCAGCCGTCAAAATATTATTAATGACTAATTATTCAATATTATTCCGTAAAATATACAAAAAGCAGCACTCAGACTTAAAAAAGTGATTTAATGGCTTTAGCACCCTGATACCTGGAAGGCTGTTGGCCCAAGCTAGCTCAGCACGCATGCGTATGTTAAAAGTAAAAACTATATTTGCTCTATTATTTCTGTAACTTATATGGTGTACATAATGAAGAATAGTTCATACAGTAGGTAGTATAATGGAGTACATAATTATGTGCATCATGTATGGTGTGTATTCTGTTCTATGTTGCTACTCTATTCTATGTTTCAAAAGTTTGAAAGTACGACAATTGTTCTTGAGACCATAAATTGGAGGGCCAAACTATAACACGACCTACAACTTTTCTTTGATCATCAGTTTGATGCAAGTTTCGTAAAATTGAAATAAATTGATTTCTAGTTTAATTTATTTTTATTAGAGCTCAACTTCCAATATCAATTTTGGATACTCAATTCAAATGAAACTTAATGGATTAAGATTAGAAACTTTTGATTAACTCCATTTAAAAAAATATACAAAAATGACTGCCCTCTGTTAAGCCGTCAGACGTCATTTTGTTTTAGAACTACGTACCTGCAACAACATGGAGTGTACTAAGGGAGGACTACACTCGAGCTACGAACCTGATTAAACTGTTTGATGATGTGTTCAGTGGGATTGTGCTGGTCGCATTCGCAAATGACCTATTCTTCATATGTTTACAGCTTTACAATGTGCTTGCGTAAGTAAAAGCTAGCTTTGAACTTACAGGTTTATTCGTAAAAACTTTTAGCCCATAGAATTAGTTTAAATACATTTATGATTTTTTACTTTCATAAATTAATCTACATGGCCTAAAAAAAATATCCTGGGTCACACTTATACAGAAAAATCGAGTCGAGCTTAACCCAGAATCGGATGCTTTAACAGAAAATCTAAATGCAATAGATATTAACTTTTTACATGAGGACAACTAAAAAGTGCGCAACAAAACTATAAAAACTTGTGCATACATTTATACATTCTTCAAAAAAGAAAAAGCAAGTAACCAAATTATTATTATTTTCAACTTTTTTTTAAACGTTGCCCCACACTAGGAATTTCTCCTGTATCGTGGGTGCGTTTACAAACATACAAAGTCACATACACAAACAGCTAGACCCGAAACAACTATCTGTAGGCCATACAAATATTTGTTCCGTGCGGTAATCGAACCCACGACACGCGACGCAACAACCGATCGCTCAACCACTGCGCCAACCGTGCCGTCAAACTTGCTTATTACTTTCCATGTTGTAGGAATGGAGCGAAATCGATACAACTCGTCAATAAATTGTGCCCAGGACATGAAGACAGGTGAGTACCTACACTAATACCCTTTGAACGCAGCGTAGTGATTATAACTAGTAGTAGTGTTTTTAATTGATAAATGTTATTATACTGTTGACGAATACTTAAATGATGAATTAATTTAGAATAACAATGATTGGTACGAGTACATTCTTTTTGACTTTTTATTAATTTTGACATAGATTTAATTTTTTTGACATTCTTTATAATTCCTCATTTTGGTCTGACATAATTGGAGCTTTCAATATATGTAATTGTTCAATTTATTTTCTACTTCAACATAATTATGCATGATTTTACAAAAGTTTTTAATACATTTTAATTTGTAATTCTAAGCTAGATATGCACACAATATTTGTACGCCTCCTGGCATAACATAGCGATCTGTTAATAAAAAAATAAGCTCTGTATTTTCTTTACCTATGTTAACAAATAAATAAATACAATACAATAC
Source organism: Ceramica pisi (assembly GCA_963859965.1). Taxonomy (NCBI): domain Eukaryota; kingdom Metazoa; phylum Arthropoda; class Insecta; order Lepidoptera; family Noctuidae; genus Ceramica; species Ceramica pisi. The sequence continues at coordinate 8,099,281 of OY982530.1, forward strand.
AATACAATACAACATTATTTAATACAGAAGCAATCAAAGAAAGTAGTAGCAATTAAACTGTGGGATATCAAGAAATCTCTAATTCACTGAATCAGAGGGCTTAGAGCGGCACATTCAATAAGATTGTCAAAACAAAAAGGGTGTCAGAAATTCAATAGATGATTCTGGACCTTCCAGCATTATAGTAAAATGTTCAGTATCTGCGTAATCTGTCGGCGTCCGCAAATTAAAAACCGGCCAAGTACGAGTCGGACTCGCGCACCGAGGGTTCCGTACAAACCTGTAGGTATTATAATTATTATAAGCAAAAGTTGCGATTTACGATTTATGACGTATTTAAAAAAACTACTTACTAGATCTCGTTCAAACCAATTTTCGCTGGTAGTTTATATGGTTTATAATATACATCATATATTTTTTTCTGTTTTATCTTTCTCTTATTTTAGAAGTTAAGGGGTGGGACACACACATTTTGTCACTTTGGAAGTGTCTCTCGCGCAAACTATTCAGTTTGACAAAAAAATGATATTAGAAACCTCAATATCATTTTTGAAGACCTATCCATAGATACCCCACACGTATGGGTAAAAAATGAGTTTCAGTTCTAAGTATGGGGACCCCCAAAATTTATTGTTTATTTTCTATTTTTGTGTGACATTCTTAATGCCGTTCATAGAATACATCTACTTACCAAGTTTCAACGGCATAGGTAGTATATTTATAGTATAGCAGAGTTCCCTTTTTTTGCCATTTGGCTATGGAACCCTAAAAACCTTAAACCGTCTAAAGGGCCTTACGGACGTTGACAAGTTAAAACGATTATTTTAGTTTTTTCAGTTTATTCCGTACCTACGTGTACCCCGTGTATCTGGCGTACTCGACTGCTTTCCTCTGCGTCCGTTTCCTGACGGTGGCGCTAGTGGCTTCTGGCGTGAACACAGCTGCCATGTTACCTCTTTCGGTGCTGTATACAGTACCTACGACGTCGTATAATAAAGAGGTAAGAGTCTTTTCTCATAGCATAACTTTAGCAACACGAATATTTATGGGACTGACCCATTCTTAAGGCCGTACCCTGACCAAATAACCTTGAGCATTTTTTCCCTCAATAACAGCGCAAGAGATACAATAGCGAATACGCTCAGAATATTGAATAAAATCGTTATAAAATCTAATTTTGGTCGTTTGAAAAAAATACTACCAAAATGTTCATAATTAAATTGCCTATCCATTAGTGTAACTACAAAATCAAAATAATTGTTAGTTTCCGAGAAGATGCATGTTTTCAATAATTATTTCTCATTTCTGTGGTTTCGTTGTCAGGAGATTACTTAAACATTATACTAAGTAATAAAAAATAAAAATCTACCATTTTGAAGCCATGATTATTTAGAAATTAAATGTATTTTTTATAAGTGAATATTTCTTTTGGATAAAGAGTATATAGCTCCAAAAAACTGCACAAAAAACGGCTAGCGCTGAGTTTTGCACGGGGACGCGCCTGAAACAAAAACCTAAGTTTTCGCGCTTGATTTGGTCAAGTGGAATAGGTTACTGCTGAGCAAGTATAAGTATCTATGCTTAATTATCGACCACAATATCTATGCGTAACAATGTTAAGGATCGTGATGAGAAAGGGTCTCCATAAAAGAAACGTGTATTTTTTCAGTAAACAACAACAATAACTAAACTGGCCAAGTGCGAGTCGGACTCTCACACGACGTGTATGTTACGAAACCCTTTTCGTACCATACAAGTGTTAGAGTCCGACTAGCACTTGGCCAATTTATATTTTTTTCAGCCAAAATCCTGGCATACTCTTCAAATGTTTTAAAATCTAGTTTGTTTTATTCCTCAGGTCGAAAGGTTCCACAACCTAGTTAGCGGCGATACTGTAGCTCTTAGCGGTCTGCACTTCTTCTACATCACTAGAGATCTAGTCCTCACGGTAAGCACTCATCAATACCTACATAGCTTATGTAGCCGTTTTGACAAAACAGTTACGATATGACAAACAAATGAAATAAAAAACTTAAAAAACACTTTTAGACTATTGAAAATAAATCTAAACCTTCAAGCATCCAAAAATTTTCATCCTCATTGCTCCAGGTTCATGCCCAATTTTCTACGCAGTACATTATAATTTAAAGTACTAATTGTGACTGATCTAATTATTTAATCAATTAAAGTATTCAATTTATTTTCATTTACAAATATTATTCTTATACTGTAAAATAATAATAAAACCATACAGTTTTCAAGAAAATGCATCATTCATCAATTTCAATAAACATTGAACAAAATAAACTTTGAAAGAACGAAAACTAATCACTGCTCACAATTTCAAATGTCAGAATTCTTAATTTGAATTTATGATAACCGTGCAAATAAAATTAAATGATTGCCAGTCTTATCTGCGCGGCGTAGGCAGGAAATGACGACAAAATGGCGAAGTATTTAAGGAACACAAAATACGGAATTTAATTAAGTTCTTCAAAATAATAATTATGATGAGACAGGAAATTAACCTGATAAAATATTCATAATTAATTATAGAATATTATTATCTTAGGACGAAGTCGGTTATTTTTAATAATTGAATATGCGACATTTTGACAAAAGATCACCTTCACTGTTATTTTTCACGAATGCAAAATGTAATTTCTCTTGTATATTTATGTGGACAAACGGCCAGATCCGCGCCGAGTATTATGAGACATACTTGTGAATTTTGGCTCCATGAAAGAATTCACTTATGTTTTTGTTTCGACCATTTTGATGGTGTGAAGTGATCGCAAACAGCCGGCCGATACTGTTGACATCTCACAGTGATCACTTAGTGGAGTGAACGACAAATGAGCCTGCCATCTTGTTTGTATGATTTGACAGCTCACTTGTCGTTCACTTCGCCTAAGTGCTCACTTCGACATGTTTACAGACGTACAAACAAGATGGCATGACAGCTCCGTCGGGGGCCACCTGGTGGCCTCCGGCCACCGTAGACGTGGGCCTGTGGACGGTGAGCTATGGGCTAGCCCGCTGACCGTCTGTCTTATGACGATAGGCCGTGTCGACGACGGCACGTTCGTATTCCACGCGCGCCTCAAAAAGTGTCAGCAAAAAGAAGGGGCCCGGAAGGCCGACGCCTGCCGGAGTTGCGGGGCTATTCGAAAGAGATACCGCGGCTTCGGAAAACAAAGGGCAAAGAAGGAACATGGATGGGTTTTAGTCAGTTAAAGTCTGACACTCCTTCCGCTCCGCCCAGAGCGGGAGAATTTATTTGATGATTTCCCATTCGAAAAAAAAAAAATTTTAAAGCTCACTTGTTGTTCACTTCACCTTGCCAGAATCGACCCTGCAGTGTGATTATGTTAACATGTCGAAGTGAACACTTAGGCGAAGTGAACGACAAGTGAGCTGTCAAACCATACAAACAAGATAAGAATGACAGCACACTTGTCGTTCACTTCGCCTAAGTGATCACGGTGAGATGTCAACAGAATCGACCGGCTGCTGTTGATCATTAGGGTTCGACTTTTAGGTGGAGCAAAAATTTGTTGGATCTTTCAATAAATTTTAAAATCAGTAGCACAGCACAAAAAAAAAAGCAAATCATTTCTTAGACACGGAAATCAAACAATAGAACCGAGTAAAAGATAGCCTAGCCAGTATACTATAGTAGTCTTTGAGGTAGCCAGTGTAGCCAAGTTTCACAGGCTACCTCCATTTCTTGACTAAACTACAATGGGTGGTGACTGTACAAAAGGCCCTCAAATAACGGGTCAGCGATTTTATGCCTAGCTCTTTTATCAGTGCAGTGTTTTTTCGGCTGGAATCTGGATGGGTATTGGATACATTTTAGTGCCATTCTTTCATGGAACACACTTGTACGACATTGTCTTCTAATTTTACAACAACACAAAATTCTTTGCTATATTATGTTTATACATTATGTCTTTTTCCGTGCGTCGGGAGTCGCAGAACGATTACTGTGGTTGTGGCGGTCGCCGTCCGATTAGAACTATGCCCGGGTTGACGGCACGTCCACGTGCGCCTCAAAAAGATGTAAGCATAGTAAAAGGGGCCCCTTCTCCTATCCTTTTTTTTTTTAGGGATGGGAAATCATCCAATGACTCCTCCCGCTCTGGGTGTAGCGGGAGGGAGTGTCAGACTTCTACTTACTGAAACCCATCCATGTTCCTTCGTTGCCCTTTGTGTTCCGGAGCCGCGGTATCTCTTTCGAATAGTCTCGCGACTCCGGCAGGCGTCGGCTCTTTCAGGCCCCTCTGTGTGCTGACACTCTTTGAGGCGCGCGTGGAACACTAACGCGCCGTCGACACGGCCTGTCGTCATGAGATGGACGGACGGCGAGCCACCCATAGCTAGCCGGCCACAGACCCGCGCCTACGGTGGCCGGAGGTCACCAGGTGGCCTCCGACGCCCACGGCGTCTACCACGGCGGCCGGGACGAGAGGATCTCTCCCTCTCCCACTCCGCCACCTGTTTTGCTGTCATGACTGCTTCGCAGAAAGAGGTGGCAGCCCTCCCCCTATCCTGTCATCTATTTGAGGTGCAAGGGCCTACCAAGGCTGCGGAATTTGATCGCAAGAGTGGTGACGCGGTGGCGTTGTGTGTTGCGCGGCCCTGGAACGCGGAGGAGGAACACGTATGGGTTTTAGTCAGTATGAGCCTTTAACTCTCTTCTGGTCCACCCAGAGCGGAGTATCTCAATGGCAATTTGTCAAAAAATAATCATTTTGACCTGAATTTTCGCTGACATAATTATTTCACCTTGAATTCGACGTTTTTAAAATTATGTTTGTTGGACTTGAAGTAAACGTATATTATTATTGTGTTACTCCTTGTTCCAGGTTGCAGGAACCATAGTGACTTACGAACTCGTACTTCTACAATTTAGCAACGACGACAAATAAAAAGAAGAAAAACAATATTTCTGAAATCGATTACATTTAAAACAGAAAACTTAATCAATAAACATAAAAAAAGTTATTTTTAAAATAAGAGCACAATTAGTTCCAATTTAGAAATACCGTGAATTTCTGAATTTCAATTAAAAGTTGAATTGCTAACTTGGTTTGAAAACAGATTTAAAAACAGAACGTTTCAAAGAAACTCGATAAGTTCTGAAATAATAATAGTTGTTTACATAAAATAATAAAAAGTAATAAAATAAAATTGAATTTTAAATTGGATGTTGGTGTTCTATTGTTGGCATGTTGTCGTCGACTACTTTTACTTTATTTTATATAATTGGTAAGACTCTATACTAATAGCAGCCGCACAGGTCGATCTTCAAGGTTAAGCAACGCTTGCCGAGGTTGGTCTGTGGATGGGTGACCATCTTAACATAGCGAATTTCCTTCGTGTCTCGGAAAGCACGTTAAGCTGTTGGTCCCGACTGTCATTTGGAGATCTTTGGCAGTCGTAACGGATAATCAGAAGTCAGAAAATCTGACACAAGTCCTTGCCAAGGAGTACCGTGTTACCCAGTTAATGGGTTGTGGAGGTCTGGTAGGTAGCCGCTCCAGGTAAAATACTGGTATTCAGCTGAATCCGGTTTGACTGGAAGAAGTTTGTAAGACTCTGTACTAGAATTCATATTTAAAGGCAATTAACATTCTATTTCGGTTTTGTATATTTTAAGTGGATTTTTATTTATACATAAAGTCATCTACAACCTGGAAGTATGTGAATAGGTTACTTCTAGGCAAGCGCGCTCCATCTTCGATCACAATAAGCACAGTCCACTCTGTCAGCGATCACTTTCAGAACCCTATTAGGGCTAGCCATTACGCAAGCCATTGCTCTGTGCAATTGCTGCAGCTGTGCACTCACTTATAGACCAGTGTCGATCATTTTTGAAACCAAAGAAAATAATAGTGGGATGAAACCCATTGGCAAAGAAAGAAAATATAACCAAAATGAAAGGAAAATTAGTTTACGAGCGATCTGAGGTCGGGAAGTGGATGGGGGTGAGTGTTTAAGGGTAAACAACGATTTATCTCGATTTCCGGCAAAACTAGAAGTCTTATGGAAACAAGTCAAATGGCAAAATTGTAGGTAATAAAAATATCTACAACTGTTGTGTTTCCAACTTTTTACATAACTCCAAAATTTATGTGAAAAATTCAAATAACCGTGTTTTTAGTTTAGTTTTGTATCTTTTATAAGATTTGTTTTTCACGGAATTTGGTGAAAACTCGTCTTTTTATGTCCCCGACATACTGTTTTTTTTTTAAGTTTTAAATATGCACATACGCGTTGTACACTGCTCTGTATCTTGAATAACGTCCGGTTTTTACAGCTGCTACGAAATAACAGGTATGTAGTAAGGCTCAGGAGTGCGATTCTGTAAAAATGTCGATGTGAACACTACGGCGAAGTTGAATGATAGTGAGCAGTCAAACCATACAAATAAGATGGCATGACAGCTCATTTGTCGTTCACTCCACCTAAGTGATCACGGTGAGATGTCAACAGAATCGACCGACAGATCCTCCTAGCTCCTTCCTCACTTCTCTATGAAATACCTTTTGATGGGCTAAAATATTCCGTAGGTCACTCAGGTATTTTATAAGTTATCTTAAAATAGCAATAAATAGGCATCTATTACGCATAAAATTTAAAGAAGATTCTACAACTTTCTAATTATATTATAGATGTCTTACTAATTACTAACTTAAATTTGGTCGTTAATTATAGTAGTATATTTCGATTGTCATTTTATTTTTATCATGGAATCTTATGTATAATAAATATTTTTTGTAAAATAGAAAAATAAAAAAACCAAAAACACGGTTATTTGAATTTTGCACATAAATTTTGAGGTTATGTAAAAAAATGGGAAACAAAATTTGTAAATCTTTTTATTACCTAAAACTTTGTCATTTGACTTTTTTCCGTAAAACTTTAGTTTTGTCGGAAATCGAGATACATCGTTTTTTATTAATTATTTTTCCTTCCATTTTTGTTGTATTCTTTTCCTTTTCCAATGTGTTTCATTCTACTATAATTTTTGTTCACTTTTTACCATTTCAAAGGCTTCCGCGCTGGTCGCAAACATCCCTGACGCACTGCAGCGCCATGGCAACCACAACAGTTTTCTAAAAGCGATATTAAATTGGCCAAGAAGGGCTCCATACGAGGCTTGCGAAAATCTTTCCCACAAATCCCACAAGATGAAGATAAATAGACTCGAACAAGATAACGAAGAATGTTACTATACCTAGAGTATTGTGGTCTTACGTAGACAAAATAAGATATTTCTATGCCCTTCCTTTTTCATAACAACCAGTTCTAGCATCAGCAGCGCCCAGAATCTCAGATGTTAAAGAGGAAGATAAGACAGGGAACGATAAATGTGACCGCGTGTGTGAGGATCTGCCCAAAGTTGACCTGGAGCCGGTCTGCATGATGTTCAGCCGGTACAAGAAGGGGTTCCAGTACTTCGTCAACATATGCCACGCAAGAAAGGCTGTATGTAAGGAGAACTTGAGTAAGTATTGGTCATCATAATTTTCCTGCGCATATATCCCAATGTGTTAAGTCAGTTGTATATGTTCCTAAGTGCCTATGGGCTGGCTCTATTCAATCTCCTGCTTGATAAGGACGAAAATGGAAGTCATATTTTTTCCAACTCTTAGATATATTTTTTCAATCAACATTGAGGCAGCAATGAGGGCCAAAACCTGTCTCACCGCCGAGGCAGATCTCTTAATAGGATGCCTTAACAAACCAGACAACACCTTTACAACTAACGATGCGGAAACCAACGAATTACTTCTAAGATTCAAAGAAGCAAAGATTCAAAGCATTTATTTCAAATAAACCATTTACAGGCACTTTTGAAATGTCAAGGTCGGTCAGTCAAAAACATGAGGCTATTTGCACGTTCCAAAGCGTAGATCTCTATGGAGAAGAACGTGCAAGAAACTCCACGGACTTTCGAACTTCTCTCCACCCACTTCCCGTGCCGCCGGGTCCGCAGACGAACTTGCAAGCACAGGTTCCGGGATGGTAGTGTTCAACCCGTGCCCACTTCTTCTCGCAGTTTCGTACATGGATTCGCCAGAGCAATTGAACTTCACAGCAACATGTAGTCACAGGCTGCAGACTACAGGCAGTCAAAAATGGCAATGCCAACGACTAACAAAACTCATCAATTACGGGCCATTACCTCCTATACATACATCTCTTTAACATCGGCGCCACAGACAGCCTACTCCGCAGGAGCTGTTTTGGCTCCGAAAATGCAGCCGCCTATGTCATTCTGGGATGCGAGGCCGTGGCTACCCATCGTCAACAAATCCTCGAAACGGTGAGGTCGCTCCGCGAAGCCTGTGAAGCTCCCAAGAAAATTCTGTGCTTCTAGGCGTTGCTAGATTGGCTAACTTAGCCAACCTAGCTCCGCCTGTCTAAGTGCGGAAAATGGAGTCCCAAATCTATCTATCTATCCATCCTACTCTTCTGCTGTACTTTTCCGATTCATTTCGTTGCGGGATCAAAGACAGTTTTCTCCCGGACTCGTCGAGCTTCATTGAATCCGTATTTTTCAGGTGCTCGCCACTGTTGATTCTGCCTTTCAATAATTGCAGTGGTTGGGAATGTGTTCCCATGTTTCTTTGGGGTTGGAACGAGTACTTGTTTTCTTCCTCCATCCTGTCCTATTACCCTTCATACTATCTCTGAATTATCTTTCAATATCAATCCACACACAATCCATCCTTTCTTTCGCCTCCCTCTCTATCTCCTCATCACTTCCGCGAATTCTTTCTAAAGGAAAAGAATAATTTCTAAAACTGAATCACAAAAAAAAAATTGCTGAAACAAAAAGATTTTTTCTATGCAATTTCCCAAAATGCAACAAAATAAAACTTCTCTGTTTAACGTAGCAGACACAATTAAACGTCAGTTTCATTTCTATCTTTCAAAATAAAAAGTATACGAAACCCCTTTCAAATTCTCAATTTCGCACGCTCCTTAATACGAAGTAAGGCATATAGATACGTTTTACATAAATCCCTTTCAGAGCAAAACTCGCTGCCAAGTGGTTCTTATTGTGAGACACTTAAAAATTCATTGTGTTAAGAAACTCACAGTTCGAAAGCTCAAGAACCCTCCAAAAGTCGAATCAGCAAAACTTTAAGTACTCAGAATGAAAGTTGAAAAGGTAAATTTGAAAAGAAAAGCGTTCGAAAATTACCCTTGGTGGCGTTGATTCGGCGGAATTTTAAGTATCTTTCAAATATTCTGAGTGTTTTATTGGAAATATTAATTGTATTATTAGAGTCGAAATGACGATTTCGTAATATCGTAGGATTTGTTACTAATTTTGAGAATCCTGACTTGACTTATTGAAACAGATCCACCACCATCGAAATTGAATTAATTTTCACTTCGGATGTAAATAACAGCTGCTTCAGCTATATTAAGCGCAAGTTCGATCATGTACGTTGTACTACTCTCGTCTTTGGGATGTACTACAGACTTTTGTTGTTATTTACCTACGAACACTTCAATTAGTACAATTTCACCTTTCCAGAAAATATTCTGATGAATTTCTATCGCTGATAGATACGTCGTTATTAAACCCTCTAACCCCAATAATGTTTACCAATTAACATGTAACGTTAAATCCAGCCCAATTTAGCATCACAACACATCAAGTAATATTGTTAGCCCAGTTTACACAATGCTGGGTGTTAATGGATTACGCCGTGTACAGGCTGAGGCGACATCTATATGCGATTGTGTCATGTAATCCGGGGTTACTGTGCGTTGGGGTGCGTGTGTAGCGGCCTTATTCGATCTTAAGGTTGTTTGTTTTGAGGAGTTAGTTTAACATGGATAATATGTAGAGCAGTTTAAGGCTTACTGTATGTTATTACTGGCTGTTGTAAATGTCTCTTGGTTCCTATTGGCTTGGTTCTTTTCTGTCTCCTGCTTGTTAAAGAGGGAAGTGGAAATTATATTTATTTTTTTCCTACTCCTCTGCTATCATTTCTGATTAATTTCGTTGCGGGATACAAGACCTTTTAATCATTTGTCCTACACTCGTTGGGCTTCGCGTTTTTCTGATTGTCGACACTTTTGATTCTGGCTTTCAGGAGTTGCAGTAGTTGGGAATGTGTGGCGGGCTTGTCCCAAATTACTGTATGTTGTATGATGTTTTGCATTTTTTTTTTACATGACTTGGGTTTTCTCTTGACTCGAGTCTAAATCAGAGTTGACAGGGACAAGTTCGACAGTGGAGTGAGCTCACCCAGAAGGTTTTTTTTTTTCACTCTTACTTTGAAGAGATTAGGGGGAAGCGTTCGGAAACAGAGATGCAAGTTCCACTCTTTTGCTCTGCGTATTATAAAAGACACAGTGCCCGATGAAGTTCTTGGGCACATTCACCGAAATACATGTTACGGAGTACTGGTCAACTAGTTTGGTAGAATCTTCATAAGTGCCAAAATAAGTCGCGGTAATAAAGATTTTTTTATAAAGTACAGAAAATCCTTGTAATCAATAATATTTCTGATTTCAGTGCTACACTTAGTTCATCCAAGCAGATGCAAAAGGAGCAACCACTTCTTCCTACCAGTAGCCTAAAATCCCCATCACGACCTCACTTCAACTTGAAAAAAAAAAACATCATGACCTCACCCCAAAAAAAAAACAAAAAAGCAACGCGACTTCAAAAATACTACTTAAGTTCAGTAAAAGAAAAGAAATAAAGAATTAGTCAAATTGGGTTATTCATTTTCCTTCAAATATCCCTTACAAAGAGTTTTCTACCCCTTTTTTCTCTTAATTGCCTAGTTAATGAGATCTCCGGCAAACGTCCGGACGAACAGATACCTAGATAGAATTTGAATTTGTTTTGCACTTTTTGAACGTTTGCTGTACCTTTTCACGTTCAAGATTCTTGGTGTTTTAGTAATTTTATAGTTCTAAATGGTTGTTGACCTGGTAGAAAGTAGTAGGCAACTGATATCATCTATCATATTAGAAGCCGTTTTCTTAGCTATATAAAAACTTGATTTCATTTAATCCGTCAGCAAAATAACCAAAAAAATAAAATATGCAAAATAAGATTATAGGTACAAATTTTAATTTTAATTTGGATTTATTGCTGATTTTAATTATTATTTTATATTTTTTATAATTCGCTGTTTTGCATTTATTTTTTTGTTTGCATGTTATTAAACTTAATTCTTTTATTTGACTGTTATTTGAATTCTGGATTTTCATTTTAATTTTTGTTCTCGATTAAAATTGATTTTTTATTTTTTATTTAGTCGTTTAAAAGAAAAATATATATTTCAATTTGTTTTAAAATTTAATATTACCTTTAGATTGTCTTTCTAAATGTAGGTACTCCTGTGCAATAAGTCCCGTAAATATTATCTTTTGTGTGAATGAATGTGGATAACATCGTGGGTTACACATAATTGTGTCTTTTTTTTTGTAAACTCTTTTACTGTACCATCTTTGTGTAACTGTTTGTTGTCCCGGAAATTAACATAATATTAATATATTTAGTAATAATAAATAACTATTACTATATAATAATATATTTAGTAATAGTATAGTGTAATATTATGTAGTACTTATGTTAATTTTCATACTTTGAAAATTCATTTTATTTTTTCTTCTGCGCACACTTCTATTCTTACTCTACATTTTCTCCTGTCGCAGGTCTGCTGTAAACATTTCTTAAGATTTAGGCACTTGTCTCACCGTCGGCTATCAGCGAGTAGCAAGTAAAGCTTGATACTCGAAACGAGTTGACGAGCTACGAGTAGTGAGTGAAAATTTTCGATAATTTTGACGCTCGGCTTTTTAAGAGTGCTTTTGTGCGACGGGCGATGACGCAATACTCGCTCTACTCGCTACGTTGCAATACTCGCTCTGACCCGCAATGTAGATATAAATTACCGCTAGTTGGTGAGATTTGACCGCCAAGTGAGCATCGCCGAGCGAGTGGTCGCTGAGCGAGTACAATCTTTGATAGCTCTTGTCGCTGCGAGCTAGTGAACTAGTGGAAGGTAATTGCCTCGCCGGCGCGCGGCGGTGGGACTAATGCCATAAACAGTATTCAATTATTATGTTTTCTTTTCTTGTTGTTACTATACAATAAGCCAAGATTAGACAAGATAAAATATAATATTTATTTGCATAAACATGTCTCACACATAAAAGTAAATATATGCATGAAAGATGGTATTAATGAATGATGATGGTAATTTTAGCAGCTCTTAAATAACTTATCATAGTTATATGAGCAAAGCCGACTGTATCAAAGCGACTCCTTTTATTTTTCTTTCACGTACCATAGCTTAGTTTTATATTCTCTGCTGAACTTTTAAGACAGAAATATGCTAAAAGGGAGCCTGCCTATATCCTGAAATCACTTGTTTCAATCTGTGTTTCAAAATGAGAGTGTTTCGTAGACAAAATCATAGAGCAAATATTCATCTATGGTAATGCCCTCCTTTTGATGTTTTCGGATTCTGAAGGTTCGATAAGAACGAAGCCGTATAATGTTAGTAGTCAAATGGAAACATAAACAGTAGGTCACTTTTCAGCTGATATAGGCGAAAACTGAAAATAGGATACCTATTTTATTACTAGGAACTTAAAGAAAATTTTAAGTACCGAGGATTACGTCGAGAGCCAAAACCCGTCTTTCTCTTAAAATTTTGCTGGATTTAAAAAAAAAGTTAGTGTACTGTTTGGTCATTGTTTGCATAAAACTACAAAAATCTTAGATTTATGTGAACCTAGTGAACAGATGGAATACCTACTTGAGTGCGAAAGCCGTATTCGATGATACGGCTTTCGCCGTAAGGTCGCCCGAAGTAAGTTTTCTTAATTAACATCCCAGTACCGAGAAATCGATTGATCAAGGCTTCGCTGTATGATATTTACGCAGTAAAATCGTTCGCAGTACAGTTTTTCGATGTAACGAAATATCGCAGTAACAAGACGTCTTACGAATTTTCGATCAGGTCACGCGAATTTACATTTTATACCCATGCCAAGAACAGTGCTCAACGCTGCTAAAGAAGTTTTCACTTCAAAAAAAGTTCAACGGAAAAAAAAAATAATTTTGAATTTTTCACTAAGTCGTCAACTTATGACGTCAACGCACTCGCCAGTATATTTCGGAACGTATCAACAGTATGGCGTCGATTCATGACGTCTTCAGCATTGGCCAGTTAACTGTTATATATTTCGGAACACACACAATTATGATTATAGTTACCATGTTTTCCTTCTTGCTTTTCATATTAGGTAAGTTTTCCGCCTAATCGGGCTACAGGCTCCTCATACAAAGGTACGTGCCTCTATTAATATTTATAAACGCCAAATGAATATTCTGCAAAGGACACGTGCCAACTAGATGTGTAATATTCTCTGTGTTTCGGCAGAAAAAGAGGAAAAAAGGGTAAATAATTAAGATAATAATTTCGTATTTTCGGTAGGTTGCCGAACTTAATTGTCTTTTGTTATGATAATGATTTACGATAAAAGATAACAATTTGATTTTTGTAAACGAAAATGATCATGACTTCGAATAAAACCCACAATTAACGATATATTTTATATAATAACGTTATCTAAGCAACTTTACGAAAGTTATGTTAAAACAAAAAAAAATAGTAAGCCCCCTAGCAGCAGTCCTCATTCAGAAATTCCACTTCACAAAATATTATAAAAAATATTTTCATCGTTAGGACCTAAGTAAAAAACAACGACAATTTATTCAATTTTGGAATCATCAACAGACAACGTACCCACTTTGCTCTTAGCCTATCGATCGGAAACTTACTGTAGGTTGCCACTACAAACGGGTATGATAACGTGAGTACATTATGCTATAATTGGCTAAGACTATGCACTGATTGTGGTAGAGATCAAGATAAAGGTTTAGCAATTAGAGCTAAATCACGGCGTTAGGCCCTGTCCACACAGCGATTTATATTCGCGCGGAAATAAATCCGCACCGCGTCATCGCGTGCATTTGCATCAATTTAGTAATTTTTCCGCGCGGATTTATTACTGCCAGTGCGAAAACTCGTATAGGATTCAATGTATTACAGAATCGCAGAAAAAAAAAACCGTGCGGCGAAACATCACAATGCGTACAGGGCCTTTTTTTGGGACAAGCGCGCCACACATTCCCGTCCACTGCAACTCCTGAAAGCCAGAATCAACAGTGGCGACCACCAGAAACCCGACGAGTCCCGGAGAAACGATTCAACTGTCTTGGACCCCGCAACGAAATTAATCAGAAGAGTACAGCGGAGGAGTAGGAAAAAAATAATATAAGCGTACCTTAGACAAACAATTGAAAATAGAATAGTTGCTTGAAACGAACAGTGAAAACTATTCGACTCAGGATTATCAACAGACATCGCATGTGTTCACAGCAGTTTCAATTGGCTCTTAGTCTATCTATCAGAAGCCAACTATATGTTTCCACCACTAATGGCATCTAATGCACTATGATGCGGTAGGTAACGTAAGTACTATGCTACAATTGGCTTAGACAATGCGTCAATGATCCAGCGGGTCTTAAAAGGCCACTGTAGCAGAATCAGAAAGTAAATCACACTACCCGTCACTGTCAAGTTTTCCCAATCAACCTTGAACCTAATGCGTTAGCGCTAAAGATGAAAATGAAATTTGACAAATTGTTGTGTGATTAATATTATGATTCTAACTTGATTCTCCTAAAGTAGCATTTTTAGCCTCCTGAGAGTGGCGAGAAGACTTAGAAATCAATTTAGGTTTCGAATAGTTCGATTCTCAATTGATTTTAGTTGCGATATGCTACTATCATAATTAATGATTATTTAAATGAATGATGCTAAAGGCCTACTACATCCGATTTATTATATTGGGCAGAAACCAGTGCTAATTTTATGAATTATTTTGAACTAGATTTGATATTAATTTTAAATTTGACTGTTATGTCTTATTTTGTAATTAATATTTTAAAAATAATTTATTTGTTAGTAATTTATATTTGTTTCTTACTTAATTTGTTGACTTTTTCATTTTAATTTAGTTTGACATATTAATATTATTATTTCATAACTATGACTAACAAGACTGACAATTATTTTATTTTGTATTTAGTCATTACATTACAATATTTGCTTACCCATGTGATGGTTAAACATGGAGAACATTATTACTCTTATAAAAAGAAAACATCAATGTATATTACCCATGTTTGCAAATAAATAAATGATTTCTGAAATTATTTCAATCATATTTCTAAACTCAAATATCTTCTGTTGTATTAGAATTCTTATGTATAATTATTATGCGGAGGCAACCTGACTCATTTTCACTGCGTCGTCTACCGACTTCGACATGCCAGTCGGTTCGGTCAAAGCGTTACATATACCCATATACATTAGTCATAGGTAACAGCAATCACGATTTTAATTACATTTCCAACAAAAACGAATCGAATCAAAATAGGTTCACCCATATAGGAACTACGATGCCACAGACGTCCAACTAATAACATCCCTCTTTACTTCAAATTCGGTTAAGCCAAACTCAAGATAATCGCGGACAAACATACATACACACGAATTTACATACAAACATACGGGTTTAACTGAGAACCTCTTTTTTTTAAGTCGGTTAAAAACGGCTTGAAAGCTAGGTACGTGCCTAAAGTCACCGCGGCCCTGGAACGCAAAGAGCAATAGGAGGAACACGATGGATTTTAGTCAGTCAGAGTCTGGCACTCTCTTCCACTCCGCAATGATAACCCATCCTTAAAAAAATACTACTTCCCAACCCTTTAAGGAACAAAGGCGCCATATTTATATATCTTGTACTGTAACTTTTAAACATCACATTATTCCTCTGCGAAACAAAATCATCACCGCCCACACGTTATTTACAGTCTTATTGAAATTGTTGGCAACTTCCCAAACTGCCTCGTTGTAAAGGAAAAAGCCTCAACAATTTACACAAATATATGAATACTTAACTGATTAAAATTCTTTCTTTTTCAAAGTAAGTACGTATTTGCTCTGTATAAAGGAATCCTTATGTAGGCGGAATATATGTAATTGTAGCGTACTTAATAATTCTTTTGATTTGGACATTTATACTATTACAGTGGGAAATACTTTATTTCATGAGAGATCATAGCTACTGCCAGCGGCTTTCAGAGATAAAAAGTAGCCTATGCCCTTTCTCAGGCTATGGACTATCTCTATGCCAAATTTCATGTAACTCGGTTCAGTAGTTTAGTCGTGATAGCGTAACACAGAGACAGACAGAGGTACTTTCGCATATATGATATTATTAGTGTTGCTCACACTGCTCAATGCAATGAGGCGAGGAACAGTGTAATGGGATGATACACAGTGAGATTACCACCCATCTATGGACCTACCTCGGTACTTGTTGATTCCCTCGAAGATCAACCCGTACATCTGTTATTACGTATTTAGCCTCTTAGTATCTCATCCCATGCTAGGATGAGATACTGAGGGTCCTGACAAGTGGCATTCTGCGACAGCGTGGTGAAACGTCAAAATGCATGGGATTGACAAACGCTGTCAATGTATCTGACTACGAGTATATCAATGCAGCCAAAATACATGGGATTGACAAACGCTGTCAATGTATCTGACTACGAGTATATCAACGCAGCCAAAATGCATGGGATTGACAAACGCTGTCAATGTATCTGACTACGAGTATATCAACGCAGCCAAAATGCATGGGATTGACAAACGCTGTCAATGTATCTGACTACGAGTATATCAACGCAGCCAAAAGGCATGGGATTGACAAACGCTGTCAATGTATCTGACTACGAGTATATCAACGCAGCCAAAATGCATGGGATTGACAAACGCTGTCAATGTATCTGACTACGAGTATATCAACGCAGCCAAAAGGCATGGGATTGACAAACGCTGTCAATATATCTGACTACGAGTATATCAACGCAGCCAAAATACATGGAATTGACAAAGGCTGTCAATGTATCTGATTTCGAGAATAACAACGCAGCCAAAATTCATGGGATTGACAAACGCTGTCAATGTATCTGACTACGAGTATATCGACGCAGCCTAAATGCATGGGATTGACAAACGCTGTCAATGTATCTGACTACGAGTATATCAACGCAGCCTAAATGCATGGGATTGACAAACGCTGTCAATGTATCTGACTACGAGTATATCGACGCAGCCTAAATGCATGGGATTGACAAACGCTGTCAATGTATCTGACTACGAGTATATCAACGCAGCCAAAATGCATGGGATTGACAAACGCTGTCAATGTATCTGACTACGAGTATAACAACGCAGCCAAAATGCATGGGATTGACAAACGCTGTCAATGTATCTGACTACGAGTATATCAACGCAGCCAAAATGCATGGGATTGACAAACGCTGTCAATGTATCTAACTACGAGTATATCAACGCAGCCAAAATGCATGGGATTGACAAACGCTGTCAATGTATCCGACTACGAGTATATCAACGCAGCCAAAATGCATGGGATTGACAAACGCTGTCAATGTATCTGACTACGAGTATATCAACGCAGCCAAAATGCATGGGATTGACAAACGCTGTCAATTTATCTGACTACGAGTATAACAACGCAGCCAAAATGCATGGGATTGACAAACGCTGTCAATGTATCTGACTACGAGTATATCAACGCAGCCAAAATGCATGAGATTGACAAACGCTGTCAATGTATCTGACTACGAGTATATCAACGCAGCCAAAAATACTGGGACTAGGACATTAAATTTAGCACCAGGCTTCCTTTCATGACGTAGTTGAGCACAAAGAAGTGATTTTTGAAATTCAACCGTAAGAGTGAATTCAATTTGATTAATTTAATGTGTAATTTACCTGTACATAACCAATTTTAATTATTAAACAATTTAAATACATAAGGATGAATATCATGATATTAAAATCACCACCATTCCATTTCACCCGGGTTTTGACTGAATAATTTGAAAAAATAGCGGTCATTGTGACTCAATCACAATAGTTAGATACATAGCCTTACGGATTTTTTGTAGGTATTGAATATGCTCTATAAAACTGCAGTGCATCACTTTGCTCTATTGTTGGTAGTTTCCACAGCGTACGGGATATAAGGCTCTTTTTTGGTATTTTTTTCACACCCTAGGTTACATTATCGATGTTTTCATATGGATCCCTAAGTTTTTGAAAATATTATATACCCTATATTCACTAGGGATAATGTAGAAACCCATAAGTGATTTTTTTTTTTTCAAATCGGGCCAGTAGTTTCGCCATGCCATTCTAAAAGCGTCATCGCTTTTAGAATGGCATGTTGTCTAGAACCTCTGGCAATAATAGTAGTATCAATCCTTTTAATCAATAAAACTACTAGAAATAACAGATTTACTTTTAAAAAATCAACGCTGCGTCGTCGATGAGAAATTTAAACGAAATTTTAAAATATTATTTCTGTCTCCGCTAACATTTAGTTATTATTTTAAAAGCAGTGCCCACTGCGGTGGGCGTGAAATTATAAATAATTTTGTAGCAATTTTTTAAATGGATGTTTCTCTTCAATATCCTAGGGTGGGTATCTCGCGGGAGGTGGGCTTTTGTTGGTACCGCCAATGATTATGATAGGATTTTATATTTTTTTACATGGTCTGGAAAAAAAATTGAGGATATTTTAGTTAAGATTTATTTTTAAATTTATTTGGTTGATTACATCACATTGGGTTGGAAATACAGACTTGTGATGAAAACAATCTTGATTATCGTTTTTTTGGCTAGTCAATATATTCTTCTCACCACTCTTATAATGAGGATGATCCGAGATTAGGATAAGCTATGTTGTTTATTCTAATCCCCCAAATGTTAACTTTGCTTATGTCTTATTCTGGTGGTAACTTAAGCATCTGACATTCATACAATCATTTTAGGGTTCCAAACATCCGTGAAAAACTGAACCTTTATGGGATCACTCTGGTATCTGTCTGTCCGTAAAATAGTTTAGAAGTCATTCAAGAAATTAGACCAAAAGTTACCATTCCCCCCCCCTTTATCTCCGAAAGTACTAAGCCGAAATTTCTAAATACATGCAGATAAAAGTTCTATACCTAAAGACAGAAAAACCCATAAGAAGTCTGTAGCGTTATAATATCATGTTAAAAAAATATATTGGTTCAAAACTCTTTGCACGCGAGTCCGACTCGCTTTTAGCCAGTTTTTTCTATTCATCACTGTTTTAGGCTAAACCAAAGAAAAATATGTCTTAATACAACTAACCGATCTAAAAACGGAAACTAAAAATTAGCTTCGAAACCTAATTAGGTATAACGTTTCATAAATACTGCCCCCAATCTGATTTCGCAAACAAACTTGGACATCAGAAATAGATTGTAAAGGGCAACATTGAAAGCGATCCCGAAAAAGTTAATTGCCTATAATTAGTAAAGTTTCCTGCGTCTTGATTTACATGGCGTAATCATTGTGTTACGTGATTGAACTTTGAATGAGCGTTTTTCTTTTGTTTACCTATTGAAAATATTTTATTTTAACAAGTCATATGCTCAGCGATACCAATTTTACTCATTTTTACGCAACTTTCGCATTTACATGTCAGTCGCAAACCGTCAAAAAAGCCTCAATTTACAAACATATTTAACAGATTGCAACTGACATGTGTTTCAAATTAGCAAAATTGGCCCTTAGATAGATTCCCAAAAAGAGCCACAGCCTCGGTAGACCGCAAAGATGGCGGTACGATTTAAATATCTTCCTTAAGATTTGGAAGGCATGATGATCAATAATCCCATCATTAGAGTTCCGTTTTTCATTCGGACGTCATCATTATCATTTCAGCTGAAAGACGTCCAATGCTGGACATCGGCTTCCCCCAAAAGCATTCACAACAACCGATTCTGTGTGTCTCATATCCAGCAGATTCCTGAGACCTTCACAAGGTCATCAGTTCATCTTGTGCGAGGCCTTGCATCGCTTTGTCTTCCGGAACGCGGTCGCCACTTCAGACACTTTCGACCCCATCGACTTTATATTCTGCGAGCTATGTGCCCTGACGACTGCTACTTCAGTTTGGCGATTTTTCAGGCTATATCGGTGAACTTACCTGTCCTGCAGATATATTCACTCTCGATTTGATCACACATGGACCGCGAAGGAGATGGTGGGACGACATAGGTATCTTCTCAAAGATTTGAAAGGAATGGCTTTTCGAATGTTCTAATAAAGATTTGAAAGGAATGATTGTTCCCTATATAAAGGAACCGTTTGTCATTCAGACGTACAGAACCGAAGGAAGGAAAACGTTGTTACTTTAACAAGTAACTATTATTAAGCTTTTTTTCTCCTTTAAAAGAACTAAAGCAGAATAAATAAAAAGCAAAATAGTGTAATTAGCGTATCCTCAGTGAAAGTTTTCCGGGAGAAACACGAACAAGTAACAGTGAGTGCACTTCTGTTCTTATATAAAGGAACCCCTTTTTTGTTAAGGACTTAAGTCAGATGTTTTTCTTGTTTATTTCTAGTCGAAGTAACTTGAACATTCAAGAAGGTTGTTTGAGTCAACATCGGGAGACGGGAGGTTGGGTCTGTCAGTTTTATTACTGAGGGTAACTTCATGAGCCACCAATTTTCAATGATAATGAACCACCAAATTTCAATAAATAAATAAATGTAAATAAATAAATATATTTTTTACTAAGGCACCAGGTTCCAGTAGATTCGAAGGCGTGAAAGTCGAAAGTTATCCTACAAGAACACGTAAGAACACGTCTTAGAAAAAAACTGTTGTCTACCCGCGCATATCATCCAAATTTTGCGATGCACTTTCTCTTTCTTTCATCATCGTACATTCAAATATACTGAATTTTTATATTTAATCCTAAACCTAATCCGAAAATCCATACCAATTTTTAGCTCTATGTAAATTACAATAACCTTACGCCTATTTTTTGGGTCAACTTGACGGACTATTGGAAGAATTGCCAATATTTCCTTTACTAACGTTATATTTAGTCATACACTACAGCTAACAACTACTAACAAAACATCCGAAAATGCAGAATTTTACATTTATAAATATTAGTGGGTCATTATTATACTTTACAATTATTTTAACAGATTTTTTAAATGTATTTGTTTTCCGAATTGAATCCTTAACATAGGTATTATCTTGTAAAGTAAAGAAAATTCTCTCCACCACTCGTCCATTTTTCATGCCAGCATACAAAGGAACTGCGTCCAAGCCTTATAAGCGCACATTATGCAAATGAAATAATACGAGCTCCTCGACTAGCCGAGGGCGAATAATACGAGCTCCTAGACTAGCTGAGGGTAAATAATCTCGCGGACATGCTCCCCAGAAAGTAACTTAGACGTATTTGGCGCTGGAAAATAGTTGGTACACAGAAGCAGGTATTGTAATGTTTGGATGTGGCACCTTTAGTCATGAAATAATATCAATAGCTTATATATTATATAATATTTTTTGTATTAATTATTTGGCTAATCGGTTGTTTAACGAGCTATAGCTTAAAGATTTTATGAATGAGGGATAAATGTGCCGATGTGGAATAAACCCGGAATAATGATGGATTGCCTGTCGGGGCAGACTGCATACTCTTTTTTAACTTGTTGAAAATGCACTAATAATACATAGTTCTACTACTACGTATCGCATAAAAAAACAAAGCAATTTATCGCTACTCTGCACGCTGTACTGCTATGACTGTCTAAATGGGACTATGCGACACAAAGCTACGCTGTGAACTTCTACGTTTAAACACTACATCAAGGTTCTATCTTACCATTCATCGCTACGAAACACATTGCTACACGGTTACATACCGCTGCTACGAATCACCAATCTACTACGAGCTGCACATCGGGAATTCGTAGCGCTTAAACTCGCTGCTACGCACTACAGACAATTACGCGGCTACAAAATCTACAAACTGCTACGCTGCCATGCCGTATTCCACAGCAATTTTTTTATGCTTTCGTCGCACCTTTTCAATTTTAAAGACACTTACTACAAATGCGTAAGCTCTTATGATGTGTGTTTGTTACTCAATCACTCTAGAACGGCTAAACGGATATGGATGAAATTAGCCAAAAATATAGATTACAGTCTGGAATAGCCCATTGGTACAAAAATACAAATACCAGATAATAAAATAATCCCGAAAGT
Source organism: Ceramica pisi (assembly GCA_963859965.1). Classification (NCBI taxonomy): domain Eukaryota; kingdom Metazoa; phylum Arthropoda; class Insecta; order Lepidoptera; family Noctuidae; genus Ceramica; species Ceramica pisi. Next base: position 8,121,544 of record OY982530.1, read on the forward strand.
ATGTTCCATTGGGATAATGTCCGTCAGTCACGCGGACGAAAATGCTGACAGAAGCTAGTATGGTCATAAAAATGAGAGCCTTCTCCAAAACACAGTCACAGTTTCTGAAATCTCAGCAGAAACCAAGCAAGAGTAGCTTTGAGGCGAGCGGCGAATAGAATTGGGAGCTTATCAGAGCTTGAGAGGGGCCGATAGCGTGTGAACCGTCACCTCGATGCGACCTGCTAAGACGATTTTATAAGGAGATGGTAATCTTTGGCGTAGCACTTAAAATATTCAGGTACGAGAAACGTGAATAAACTGTAAAAATATAGATAGATAGAATATACTTTTACTGTACAACACAAATACTAACACAACCTGTTTACACTCATTTTATTCTATGGGTGCAGTGGTCTTATCGCTGACAGCAATATCTACCAGACAACCTCTGGATGGACTTAGCCTACTTACGCACTAGCGGTCCGGCCAGCCGCAGGGGCGGTCAACCGCGCGGTTCCAGATTAATATGCAACCGCTTGTCATTTAAGTGCGTAAAATCAGTAGTAGTTGCATATTAAACTGAAAAAGCGGCCAGCCGCTCAAACGAACCGCTAGGCGGTTCAAAAACTAGTGCGTAGGTGGGCTTATGGTGGTCCTACACTTTTGTTTCAAATTTTTACAAACATTTTCTAACACTTATACATTTACAAAAAACTGTTAGAAATTTATACATTATGTTAGGAATCGTTAGATGTATTTAGTTAGTGAGTTAGCTAACTACTAACTAATGTTGGTGAATATTACCTGACATGTAAACATTTTCTTAACATTGTAATTTAATATTTTGTTACGAAATGTTGTATGTAAACATTTTTAACAGCAAAGTGGAAGGACCAGTTTGTAGTGTTCTGCTAGTTAATGAAATAATCAGCTTTTCATTCAGGCATATCTTTCTATCTGCTTTCAAGAGTTGTCAGTGTCAATATTCCATAGAAAATAATGACACTGACAGCTCTTAAATGCGGTTCATAATGCTGATCGCGTTCAGTTTCATTAATGAAATCCGCCCTTAGTCTTATGATCAAACCCGCCTCAACAATTGAACTAATTTGGACGGACAAACTTGTAAACTGTGGTCTATGTAGGACATACACGTTCCCATTTGGAAATTTTCTATACGCCGCTGACAATAGCATACATTCCCATATTTTACAAATATCTTCTCGATTTCTGAAAACTTGATTGACTAGTGAAAATATTTAATTTAGAAGTCAGAAATAATGTTACAAAAATATCTTTAAAAGATAATTTGGTGGGCAAATTTGAAGTTAAATTGAAATTTGAGTTAGATTTTTATTTTAAAAATCTCACTTTTTGTTTGAAAATTCAATCAATGATGCACTTGAAATTGATTCCACTTTTCCCTTGACACCGGTATAAGATAGGCAAAGAGCGAATCAAATTCGCAGATCGAACGAATCCGTACTTTGCTAGATTTAAGGAAATTGTCTTTTTTTTTTTTTTGATAATGTTTTTTACGGATGTTTTTCTGGTCAAAAACATGAATGTAAATAACATTATGATTTATGGTGTGCATATTATCATTTTTTGAGATCCCACTTGATCAAGTTACAGTTAAAAGTTTGACTCCTTTTTGCTTAATGTATTAAACCACATAAATATTTTTTCTTGCCATGTACCATTGTTCATAAACGTTCACGTTAAGTCGATTGCAGTAATAGTTCCCGAAACAAATCATCTCGAGATGACAGGCAGACAAACATTCTTTGTTTACTGTTTCAAAACTGAACCCTAAAAAACTAAATTATTATCAAGATCAAGAAGATCTTAAATAAATTGAAATTCCAAGCTCTGATTAAAGAGAACTTTTTCACGAGATTCATATCTGGCAAGTTTTAAAGTTGCCAGTTAACTCATTTGCAAATATTTCTTGAGATGAGATTGGCTAAAAGACAGCTTACTGTAGATTGAAATAAAGTCTTGATGAAGTTAAAGATTACGCAGAAAGAATGGGTGTTAATCTCACTTGATGCTCTTTTGTTTAATACTACGAGTAGTATAAGGCTGCGTGTCTACGAGAGATGTGCGAGGATGCGTAACAAGGGATGGGTTTGTGAAGAACCAATGAAATAGTGAATATGCATGAAAAAGTATTTACCATCTTATACAGTTTATCTAAAAATATACAAATGATAATACTCACAGTGAACATAGAATCAAAATTGCTCGAAAAACAAAGGACAAACAAATATATCTGTCCCTCTCGCGGGAACGCTGTTTTCTATAACAGCTGTATAGGCGTTTTGGCTTTAGAACTTCATCACTGATGAAGATATTTAAAAATTATTTCATGAATGTTAACTAGAGCTTATAAGTATAAAATTTTGCAAATAAAAAAATCACGTGCATATTTCCTATTGCTTGCGCTGAGCGCTCTACGCATCCTAGCCCATCTTTGGTGGAAACGCAGTCGAAAGCTAGAATTAATCATGTGTATATCAAGCTTATCAAGTTAGTTTGGTTAATAAACCACTTTTTTTTCAAAAAGTAGTCTATAGCCGTATCCAGATTCCCATGTTTCTCATCATCATAATCATATCAGCCGAAATACGTCTACTGCTGGACTAGACCTTCCCCAAACGTCGCCACAACGACTGGTCCTTGTGTCTCGAATCCATTGGTTACCCGCGACCTTCACCAGGTCTTTGGTTCACCTTGTGGGAGGCCTTCCAACGTTGCGTCTTCCAGTATGCGGCCGCTCCAGAACTTTTCGGCAATGTACCCTGCCCACGGTTTGGCGAACCGTCGGGCTACTTCGGTATCCCATCTATCTGTGTACCAAAATTCATTAAAGTCTCTTTTAGTATTATTATTTTATTCATAAGACAACTTTTGGTCCACAGTAGGTGTTAGAAATACTTAATACTTGTATGTTAGTAAATATAAATTAAAAAATACGACATGAAGGCCCCTTAAGATTTTTTTAGGTTTAAAACTTGATATTGGATAAAGTCAAGTTAAATCGACAATAAATAAGCTTAAGTTATTAATAATGAATTAAAGTTACAATGAAATAAAATGTCAAGGAATAAAATCAAAATGAATAAAATTTAGAAATGGATAAAAATTAAAATGAAACTTAAAACAACAAAAATTAAAAAAAAATGTCAAAAAACATAGTAACAATTTGTAGTTATCTTATGCTCTTTTGGACTTTTGTAGTAATTTGACACCTTTGTTTTATACACAACTACATCAAGAGATTCCTATGGTCTGAGCTTCCTCACTGCGGCGCTAAAAATTATGGGTTGAATGTGAATATTTAAGTGAAACCAAATCAGAAAATAAACGCGGAAATACCGTTCCCCCTTACCATAACTTTATATGAGAAACCGCAATTTTATTAAAACACCTCTTTGATTTTTTCTGCTTTGGTTCTAATAAGGCAATTTAATTTTTTCTGATTGAAAACCCAAAAACGTTTGGTAAATTGATGACATCAAGACACAGCAGCATAGACTCTATCTGCCGGGGTTGTGGAATTTGTTCTAAAGAGTCACCGCGGCCCTGGAACGCAAAGGGCATTAGGAGGACCTCAGATGGATTTTTAATCAAAGTTTGATACTCTCTTCCGCTCCGCCCTTTGCGGAATCAGTCTTTTGATGATTTCCCATCCGTAATAAAAGCATAAGTTAGCTAGCTATTATGTAGCTCTTACCAAATCAAACCCCACGTATACCTTGCGAAACCCAACAATCTTATCAGCCTTTTATGGCCTTAAGTTGTTCACCCGTCCACGGACTGGTCTCGATAAGCGTTATTTAACCTAGAAGAACGATTTTCTATACGGCTGTTATTGCATACTTGGGCACGAGCTCCTAACAGAGCCAAATACGATCTGTATTTTAGTTTTACATGAATTTAATTTAGTCGAAATTCTTTAAGCACTATGTGTCTTTTGAGAGACTTTAACCCTCCTGAGTGCAATAAGAGTAGCCCTATTTTTTCGTAAGAACCTATATTCATTTTTTTGTTTACATTTTTTGTTGGGGTTTCTTAATACGAAATCAATGAACAGACAACAACAACTCTCTAAAATATTCCAAAAATCACAAAATAAAATTAAAAACAAACATAATTTAACCAAAACATTTCAAAGGATGAATAACCAATTTACAAAATACAATATCCAACCAAGGGTGAAAGGATCTATTCTTTACTTTAAGAGTTAAGTTTTTACAAGAACCCCGGAAAAGGCTGTTTGCGATACAATCAATTTCAAAAATGTCTTGAAAGGGGCTATGTTGTCCCACAGTTCGCTTTGTTTTGAGAACAACAAGGGCCTTGAACTCGTAAAGACAATCATAAATCTGAAGGAGGAAGATATAAATCTATTAGGTCAACCACTGAGATGTGTGATGGCCATACTTTGTGGTGAGAACATTGGATCCAAGTGTGTTTTGTTGTATGCAAGTTTTTTTTAATATCGTACGGTTCTGAATTAGTCAGAAGAGCTTATTATTCTACACGGTATTCAGGGCCAAGTGGCAAGGGTGGGTGTGATCCCAGACTAGGGAAGCACTCACACACAAGAAGAAGAAGATGGTTCTAATGACATTTGCGTCCATGATGTTGATGGCCTTCTTTTTTGGCTTGATCGGTCGATTCTGACGACATCTCAACGTGATCACTTTGGTGGAGTGAACGACTTGGTGAGCTGTCATTTCATCTTGTTTGTAAAGTATGGTTTGACAGCTCACTGGTCGTTCACTCCACCTAAGTGATCACGGTGAGAGGTCGACAGAATCGGCCGGCTGGCCTCAAATGTATATCAGAAATAGTGAAGTGAAAAAAAAGCCGAAAGACGTTATTTTTGACGTAAAAGAAATAGTACTGGATTTTATTGTTATAAAAATTTAAAAACCCTAATATAATCACTTCGAGGTACAATAGGACAAATGAGTATATATAATAGTGAAATGACATAAATATAGTTTGAAAACTAGGCCTTAATCGTTGTCTCGATCCTCTGACCCAAATGTAGATTTGATTTATGTTGGTACTTAAATCTATCTGAGGCCCTCAATATTCTTGTTCCACTTAAATTGCTCGAATTACGTCAGAGAACTGAGAATGATACCTGACATTGAACGATTTAACCTATATCTAATAAATTAAATTTGATATTGTTAGAAAACTCTATCAGTGCAAACGTAGGTTTTGGATAGGCTGGAGTTGTTAAATAATGTTTTTGGAATTTTCTTTATAACAATAATTTTAAGTGGTGCCAGGTGCTAAGGTTCTCACTAGATATATTGGAGGTTTCATGTGTCTAACTATAAATTGCGTTTATGATCATGACATTCGCAATTTTCATTATAAGGATTTCTAAACCATACTAATGCATGATGACTACGTACTTATTACCACACAGGTAATTTAAAATCGATTTAAAAACATATTTCGAATTGCGAACTCCTCCTTTTTTAACCGACTTCCCATAAAGGAGGAGGGTATCAATTCGGTTGTATGTTTTTTTTAATGTTTGTTACCTCATAACTTCGACAATAAATTATAAACCGATTTGAAAATTTCTTGTTTTATCTGAAAGTTTATACTTGCAGATTGGTTCCATTAAAATTTTATGAAAATCGATTTCAAACTTTGGATTTTAAATCGAAACAGCTGGAATTCGTCTACTTGGATGATGGTTTTATGTCATCCAAGTTATCGAAATTGCGTATTTTGCTTTTCTGCGATTTTGCAGTGGTGTTGTTAGGTGTGGGGTACCACTAAAAATTGAAAAATAAAAAACCTTACAAAAAAAAAAACAACCGACTTCCAAAAAACAAAACACTACAAAGTAAAAAATAACTTTAATTTCGGAAGTCGGTGTTTGAGTTAGTTTCTTCGTATTTTGACACCGACTTCCGAAATTAAAGTATTTTTTTTTTAAGTTTTTGTTTTAATAGTTGGTTAAAAAACCACGCTACTAAAGTACCGCGGTGGTTGGCGCTCTTTGAGGGAGGGAGGATTACGTTCAGCAGTGGACGGTAATTAGTTGAAATGGATAGCAAAGTTATAAGAATGGCTGCCTACTTACCTAATTATTAAAGCTGTTGCTTTTATTTTCTCCAACCTACCTGTAGTGTATGTAGATATCAATATATCGAACTACCTACAAACTGATAACAGTATTGTGACGTTGCCTCGGGCGCACACGTCGCTCGGTTATAAATACCGGTACGAGTGGTGGGGCGGGCGGTCGTTGTCGAACTGTCGGCCTGTGCGGTGGTGCGTTGGCGAGTCAACTGACAATATTGTAAATAAGTATTCTCTACACTACCCATTTCATAACATCAATAAAAAAGATATTTTTTTTTTACATCCAACGGTAAACGAGAATTCGCACAACAATACACCTAAACGAATATTTTATTTAATATTCTTAATTAAAAATATACTTAAAAACAACTCCTTACAATAATTTGGCGTCAAAATTACAATACACTTTGAATAAAACGTTTTAACAAATTAAAATTCTTAATATGTGTGACGGCACGGGACGGCTATTGTTTGAACTACAGCCTCCTAAGGGACGTTTTACATAACAAAGTTTAGTTTAGTTTACATAACTTTACATGATAATATTATAATACTACAGACTCAAATGTGAATAGCGTCATGTGGACATTCGTCTGTAGTATAATTAGCTTAAGAGATAGAAAATATTTCTATCTATCTCTTAAGCTGCTGGTGTTTCGCTCTTTTCGCAATTAGTTTTACCAAACTATTAATTACAATGTTGCTTATTAAAATGCCCATTGTTTTCCCGTTTGTATGATGTCATGTTTCCGTTTTTTTTTTTTTTTCATTTTAACGTAAAATTCACACCACTTTTTGGTCACCCTGACTGCTGTGAGGTGATCAAAACAATGAAAAATTTCATTCATACATGATTATACCACCTAAAATCACGTAAAGAGGACCTAACATTAGTTAATATATTTTGTTCCATTACTTAATTTGCTTGTGTTTTTGAGGCAATAAACTATAAAAATAGAAACTTGTTTGTGCGAAATCATTTAAATAATTATGGCGACAAAGACTTGGATGATAAACATCGCCCCACACTAGGAATTTCTCCTGTATCGTCGTGGGTGCGTTTACAAACATACAAACTCACATCCACAAACAATCAGATCCGAAGCAACTATCCGTAGGCGATACAAATATTTGTTCCGTGCGGGAATCGTACCCGCTACACGCAGCGCAGCAGTCAATCGCTCAACCACTGCGCCAACCGTGTCGTCAAATGTGACAATGGAAAGAATGAGGTCTTTGCCCAGCAGTGGGACGACCAGGCTAGTCTTGATAAAAACTTAATTGTATTGTTGTGAATGGGCCGGCCATGTCTATAGGTAGATGGACAGATGGTCGAGGGAGCTGATTGTCTGAGAGTGAAGACTGCGTATGAGCAAACGTAGTGTGGGTCCCGCCCTGAAGCACGTTGGAACGATGATATTTAGAAGAAGATGGTGGATTGCTCAAGACCGAGATGGTAGGCGCTCTTTGGGGGAGGTTTACGCCCAGCAGTGGATGGTAATTGCCTGATATGATAATGATGATTGTATAGGGAACTCTTTTTCTTCCTAAACAGGGTGCTCTAGGTATATGGTATTTTCTGCCTCTTTTTTCAAAATGTTAGGCTCTGTAGTTTCGGAAATAAGGAACATAGAAAAACCGGTTAAGTGCGAGTCTAACTCACGTGCAAAGGGTTCCGAATCAATTTCTTTTTCTTATCATGATATTTTAACACTACAGACTTCTTGTTTTTCTGTAATCTTTAGGTATAGAACTATTATATGCATTTATTTAAAAAATTTAGGCTCAGTAGTTTCAGAGATAAGGGGGTCATTACATCATAAGGGGGGTATGATCATTTTTGGTCAAATTACTTGAACAACTTCCAAACAATTGATTTCAAAATTCGGAAAAAATATCATTAAAACTCTCACAGTAAGCGTTTTCATTTGATTTGTTAAAGAAACTTTTTTTTTTTAATTTTCAACATCAACCTTAAATGTGACGACGCACTTCTGTAACACCCTGTATCAACCAAAGACATTTATCTTAAAAAGTTACGAAAAATCGAAAAAAAAAAATAGTTTCCCAAAAAAACAAAGCTATTTACCTCCCAAAGCACTCATCAATTACGGAAGTAACCTAAATTGAATTTTAGTGGCTTCTCAAACTATTTGAAGTTGAAAATAATAGATTATGAAACGAGAGGATAAAGCAGTGTCTTATGACACGGGCGTCGGGCGTCATATTGTATCCCGAACACAAGCGTAGCGAGGTTAATAAATGTTAATAAAAGAATTCAAGCAAGCGAGGGATTCAAGCTAGTCCAAGTCAAAGACACCTTTATCCCTTAGGATACTCTACTTTTTACACCTACTGCGAGAAAATTGTGCTCTAGCCATGAATACAGGTGTCGCGCGACGGCACACGCCAAAGAAGCGTCGCACGCAAAAGGTACGAAGCTGTGGCTCCAGCCCACCAAATAAATTGTACTGAATTACATTATAACCCGCCGGGCAATAATGTGATTTGAACTTGGAATGCATTTTAACTGCGCTTGCTACACCTAGCAACGGAGGCGGGCGAGAGCTGATCGCTCAGGTATGCATGTCAAATAATTTGACATTTTCGTGCAGGTGGTGTGAAAAATATTTTAAATCTCCTGCAAAAGCAATGGAATTCACCTGCGAGTTATATCTTAGCCGAGACCCTTTCGTTTAAGTAATACTGACAACTATAAACTCTCCGAGCCTATTCTATACGTGACGCGAAACTTTACTTAAGAGAGAGAGTTGCTTGGGTTTGGCTTTTTTAGGCAAGACTGATTTTGATAAAGTTTGCTTTAAACAGAAAGGACCTTTTTTTAAGGATGGACATTGGGCAATCATCAAATGTAAAACTGTGAGGGTTTTAATTATTTTTTCTTTGTTATTTTCAAGTTAATCAAAAAATTAGACCAAGCAATTGAGCATTCTCCTTCTTAAAGCTGACACTACTAAACCTAAAATTTTGAAAAAATGCAGATAATAGTTATTTTACTACAGATTACAGGAAAACCTGTAAGAATTCGATACTGTTACTAAAACATGTTATAGAAATGAAATTTGTTCAGACCTTGCACTTGCACAGTTTTTTCTATTACTTTTTTTAATGGAGCTCACTTCATCTTCTCTTCACGTTAGCTTTCACTGTGAGAAGTTTACAGAATCGCACCTCTCCTCCCACCTCGAAGTTTAGGTGAAGCGAGTAAGAAGTGAATCCATAAAAATAAGATGAAATTACAGTTCACTTCATGCGCACTCCAACTAAGTTCACACGGTGAGATGTTGGCAGAATAGATCGTCTGTATAAACACTGTCCTATCTACCTATCGCTGTTAAAACTTATTCTTTGTCACGCTCATCTCGTAAACCGTAGAAAATGAGGCAGGACTTCAACATTCTAACACGAATTAAATAGTTTTATCTTGAAGTATTGTCGCTGTCGGTACAGATAGCAAAATAAAGATTTAACAAATGTAAAAATTTTAAAATATAAACTGAAGTGGGATGTTTGCGTCATTTACAATCACCTTATGGGAAAATTATTGTTTGTTTAATTTTACGAGGCGATAAATGGAAGTAGGTATCAATCTAATTACAGAAGTTCTATCACTGATAGGAATAGAATCGTTTTTATTAAGAAGTCGCGACAAAAATCTAGATTAATCAGTACATAGTATAAAACAGAGACTTCCACCGCGTCTGTCTATCTGTTCGCGATAAACTCAAAAACTACTGTACCGATTTTCATGCTGTTTCACCAATGGATAGAGAGGTTCTCGAGGAACGTTTCAGTATATAATTTGTCAAGCGGGCGGGCGTCATCTAGTTCTATTTATAAAATCCTTACAAAGTTTACCGATGTCCTGGTGAGGGTCGCGTGAAGCCGATGGATGCTATGGGAGTATGAATGTAAGGAATTACTAGAAGAGGATTTCCTGAAATTCCTACAGGAACGAGAAAACACGGGATATATACAAAGTCGCGGGCTGGCGCAGCTAGAATTATAAAAGTATTGTGGCGAGTGTTTTCACAAACGCAATTGCATTTGCATTTTTCACACTCAGGTCAAACGATTTGAATCTCCATAAATTCCCAAGATTAAGAATCTATTAACTAGTCATTTATCAGTGCTCATTCACCAATAAAAAAAAACAGTTTACAAATATGCATCTGAATCTGCTAAGCTCCGAAAGTTCAATACGAACGTTTTTAGTAGATATGAATGTGTAAGCCACCCAAGTTCACCCAAGCCTTCACTTCGACATGTTTACAGAATTGCACTGCTTTATGCACTGGGACACATTGACGTTCACGTTAAGAGTGTGTATTCCGTCCACTAGCGCCGCCAATCGTTTTTTATTAATTGTGGTAAATTTAAGACACGTAGGTAAAAAACCGCTCTGTAGTGCACTGAAGAAATGTATCTATTATTTTTTGACAGCTATTTTTAATACATAACTCATGGCTAAATAGCCAAAACGGCAATTATTGCTAAAAGTGGCCATTTTTAGCAAAAATATCGACTTTGGCAACTATTTATGTTCTAAAGTACAAAACATAATAAATACATTTCTTCAGTGCACTACAGAGCGGTTTTTTATCTACCTACGTGTCTTATATTTACCACAAATAATAAAAAACGATTGGCGGCGCTAGTGGACGGAATACACGCTCTTAAGGAGAAATAGGAAATGACACTGACTCTAAGTAAGTCTGTATATGACACGACAGAATGAGAATTATTTGTTTTTTTTTTTGTAAATGTCTCGTGTTCCACAAGTTTGTGCTAAATTGTACTTGTGTGCGTGTATAGACTTTCTTTCTTTCTAGCTTTCACAAGAATGGTCACAGCTTTACAGATAAAATATAGGCATCATAACAACTCTACGCTTCTGACTGTACGTACGCTCAATCTCTCGAATTGAAGTAAAATGGCACCCGTCCGAACATTAAAATGGGAAATTATTTCAATAAAACGTGTCCCTTCACTGGGAAATTGCGATATTTTAACATATTTTACCAAATTGCTTTATTAAAAGTTGCATCAGCTTGGACAGACATGATTACTTTGAAACTTGGGTTTCAAATATATTTAAAGTTCTAGTGTTACATCAGTCTGCCCAACTATATCAGGGTCATCATCCCCGTCTACCAGAATGCAGCTATATACCAAGATTTTATATGGAAAGAGGGCATAATATCTAATCTCCACAACCCAGAACACACCCCCTAGATTAGTATACCCCTTAGCAAGAATGGTGTATGATCTTCTGGCTCCTAACTACTCGTACCGGCTGTCGACGATCTACAAACGATAGTTGGGAATAACGGCTTGATGTACCGAGACATGGAGGGGTCTTGGGGTCTAATGGATGGTCTCCCAACCACATAACGACCTCCGAAATTAAGGTTATTTTATACTTTGTACAGTATAAAAAGAAACCACCGAATTACTCCTTTATTGGAAGTCGGTTAAAAAAGTGATAAATTTATCCGTCTTCTACTTTGGGTGTAAACTTCTCAGAAATATTCTAAACTCAAACATGTCAAAAGAAAGTTACTCGTGCGTTACGAAACCAAAATATAGTGGTCAAAGTTGGTCCTTGGAGTATCGTTGGCACTAAATCTAAATTTATACAGTTCGTCTGCTCTAAACAGGGAATAGTTATAAAAAAACTTGTCCAATGCCCGGTTTCTGAGGTTTTCACCTGTCGTTTATTAGTCCTTTAACGTTATTTTTCATTGGTTGGTGAGCAGTTAACAGACAGATAAACGACTGTTAAAGTGCCTCATAAACCGGACATTACTCCAATCTGACAAATTCAGTGACTGCCAACGAATTGATACTATTTAAATCCAAAGTAATATTGTGAAGGATAGAAAAGTGGACGAACGAAGTGCCGGAATGGTGCCCTAGATATAAAAAGAGAAGTAAAGGCAGGCAGCATCGAAGATGGGAGGATGATATCAAGGAGGTAGCAGGACCATGCTGGATGAGGATAGCAAGGGACAGATCGTTGTGGAGAACACTTGGGGAGGCCTATGCCAAAGAGCAAGACAATCACGAAACCGGTGTCTAATACAAAAAAAATAATAAAATTAAATAATAATAACATAATAAAAATAATAATAACCTAACCGCAGTATCTCTACGTTGACGTCGTGGTGGGGCTTGCGCGTCCCGATGGACCTTAGGTCATACCTAGGGTGAGGGGCCAGACAAAGAGAGATACAATCCGCAAGGCAGTTTTGTGGCGAACTGTTGGGCAGTAGCGACCCCACGAACCTTATCTCCCGGGAGAAGTCTTGTTCCTCATCTACGGCTTGCTTTTATTGGCTGGCCAGAGTGAAAACTGACGAGGAACAGAGCTCCCACCTCTTCCTTGCCTTAATTGGCCGGTCTGAGTGGAGATTCGCTAGAGCATACGTGCTCGGGAGAAGGACGTATAATCCAGTAAGATGCTGGTAGGGATCTTGACCGCACTTCCGGGATTGTCCTGATAGCCGTGGTATACCTCTCCACTCCTCTAGCACCTCAGGCCATGTTGCCCCCTTGGCGCTACGTCACTTTGTGCTAGCGACCGTTTTCGGGGGCCCATTCATTGAGTGTGCAAGTCACCCCTTGCCATTTAAAAGCCGTGTATATTGTTAGTGATCAGGCAGGGGCCAATAGTTCTATAATAAACGATTATCATTCCACTAAACCGCCCAAACCCATAGCGTTTCATCTTTTTTGTTTCCATATTCTGCAATAGTACTGCTCCAACCGGGGATTGTCCTTGGGAATACTTTCAGTGCATACAGGGATAATCGCCGGTTGGTGCCCCATTACATTTGAAAAGTCTAACGGGGCCTCTGCGAGTTGGTTTCGGCCCCTCGTACGCCTACCAAAGGACCGGGTCTCCAGGGGCCCGAGAAAGTAAAAAAATAAATAAAATAATAATAATAAAAACAAATAAAATAATAATTAATAATAGAAAAATAATAATTATTAATAATTATTGTTTGATAATAATATTTAATTACGTTGCTTTCACAAACAACAATGGTTAATATTTGTAGTACATAAGTAGTTATAAGATGAAATGTAACATGTAAGATTGTTAATAAAGGGCTTCTATTATAATATTGTGAAGAAACAATAGTTATTTAAGATATTAGTGCGGTAAGTTGGTTGTCGACGGCTTAGTTGTAGAAATGAATCTACTACTTACTATTTGAGTATACACCATAAATTTTTTATTAGTACAAATACTTAAAGAGCTTATTAGAAAAGGTCTTTTTATTATATAAGTATGTAAAGTCTCAATAAATAATATTCATAAACAGCAAAGTTATTAACGTTTGTTTAAATCCCAAAATGTCACTCAATTTATGGTAAACGAAAAAATAAGCAATCCAAACTTTTCTTTCGCACTTTAGTTGGGCTTAGGACCAACAAAATTATCAACTTTTTACAATTAAGTAATTTTTAAGGAATCATTTAAGATACTCAAGTAAAAATAAATCAAATTAAACAATTTTGGGATTTCGTTTTTTTTTTTACTTTTGACTGCAAAATTAAGATCAGTAATGGGTACGGGAACAGCCCCATTTTTTTTTTAACTAATTAAAAAATAGTGTTGTATACAGGCTGAATAGGTTCAACACCTATCTGACTGATTTATTTTATCTAATATTTGAATTTATGACGAACCTCAGTGAGCGGTGAAAACCACAAGAACATCCAACAAATAAACAAAATAGTAATAATTAAATTAACTACTCAACTCGTGCTCTCAGTAACATCACTCAAGACTAATACACCTACCTGAATAATTCAGCATTTCACCACACACTTGTATTTCTCTAATTGATTCTTATCTACATCAAAAACATTTCACGTCATACATCTTCAACTAAGACTTTCAGTTTCACAAACCGTAATTGAACGGCATCATACAACATCGAGTCACAACACTTTAACGTTCCAAATAATAGTTCTTGTTCCATGGTCTATGTTGATTCTTCTCAAACGAAAAATGTCATAAATTAAACACAGATTAGGGTGCCTGTCCATTGCGAGCGGAGCGGAGAAACGGAGAAATATTTGCAAACTAGCTGACCCGCGCAACTTCGTCTACGTCACATTTTCCCTTAATGCTTCGCTCCTATTGGTCGTAGCGTGATGTCATAAAGCGTTATTCGATAAAACTTATCCAACACTAAAATAGTTTTTCGATTCGAACCAGTTCCTGAGATTAGGGCGTTCAACCAAACAATCAAACTCTTTAGCTATACATGTAATATTAGTAAAGATTTCAAGAAAAGCCACGACTATTTTTACATAACGTAAACTACATTTCTTCACTATAATAGCTGGCGTTACGCGGTTGGTTAAGGGGCTTGATATAGAAGGCAGTACTCCTCGATACGAGGACTCGTATTGTGAGGAGGTTACTTTCTCCAGAGGCCTACTTGGCCTAACAACCGGTAGCTTGGACCCTGCTCCCGACACCGGCGGACTACTATTTTTTATATTTTTAAACTAGCTGACTCGCTTTCCATTATTGCTCCGCCTCCCTATAACCTTCCTCGATAAATGGGCTATCTAACACTGAAATAAGTTTCGGACCAGTAGTTCCTGAGATTAGCGCATTCAACCAAACAAACAAACTCTTCTGCTTTATAATATTAGTATAGATATGTTTTAATGTGTTTTTTTAATTATAAATAAATGTAATTGATAATTACAAAAATAAAAAAATGATTTAAATATTCAGTACGGACGTTTATATTAAGCTTGCATTTGACACAGCACGCTTACTAGAAGTAATCTATTTACTAATTATAAACTATTGAAACTGTTGCTTATTTTGTTATTCCATAACGCCATCCAAATCGTCTTCTCATCTTATTGATCCAAGAAGCTCTCGTCATTACAGAAGTAAATTGGATTTATTAATTCAGAAGGTGGCAAGGTTTGAGGTTTAGGTACGTGGCCTTAATTACCACTTAGCAACATCGCTCTTGGCAGTCTTATGGGATGGAAGCACCCTGACAGACTTGATAGCCTCGGGCATTAGGTGGGTTCCGGGTTCTGCTGATGCATTTAGTCCAATTTCAAGAAAAAATATGAACGAAAAAATTTTTTCCATCATCGTTATTCAAGGCTCATCGATCTTTATGAGCCCTGAATAACGATGATGGAAAAGTAAAAAATTTAAGGGATTGACTACATGACTTTCTGATCATCGCTACTTGTGTTTTTTTTATGAGACAAGCTCGCCACACATTCCCAACCACTGTAACTCCTGAAACCCAGAATCAACAGTGGCGACCACCAGAAAAACGCCGAATTAATGCAGCTCGACGAGTCCCTGCCGCAACGAAAATCTAAATTCAAAACCTTAGCTTAACCAATTACTGGCTATAATTGCGTTTGAACACGACAACTATGTTTTTAAGGATGTGAAATCATCAAAAAACCATCCGTGTTCCTTCTACTTCCCTTTGCGTTCCAGGACTGCAGTGACTCTTTCGAAAAAAATCCGCAGCCCCGGCAGGCGCTGACCTTAAGGCTTGCTTATTCGGGGCTTTTGGCATTGAAAACGCTACCTCCGCCCGCGACCCCTCATGTTTAACACGACGATGTTATACGATGTCCTGCCGATGACCGCCGACTTCTTCGCAGGATGAATACGCCACAGTGTAAAATATTTGTAGTTGATCTACTGAACTTGTTACATTTTATTGAAACACATTGCAAACATGGCGGGAGATTTAGTTTTATAATATGTAGTGTTATTGTTTCTTTTTAACACAATATAGCTTTATGAAAAAAGTAAATTAACATGGTAGTAACAGAAAAAAACCAAAACATTTATTACAACCACACCGTTTACTTAGTGCCATTAGCTTTTTTTTTTCTTTTTTTTCTGAGGCATTATTAGTTTTACAAGTCTTTTGTTTGATAATATAAACATATAACTAAAACCTACCTACGTTAATAACCTAAATTAACAGACATATTTACGTAAATAACTTAACAATAGCAAATTATGTACGTGATAACCACCTATAAAAATTAAATATCACTCATTGTCATAACGAATGACGTAGTTTGAATCATCCAGGAGCGATATATTTGCATTGTACCCATCTTGATGAATTATAAAAAAAAAAAATCGCGCTTAGAGGTATTTTATATCCGGTACATTAAGTGAGCCGCCTTTGTAAGACGACTAGAATGGCACCATGTAGGTTGACTGTTTTTGATATTTGTCCGTCAATCACGCAAAAATGGGTGAAGGGATTTCGATGGAATTTGGCACACATATAGTTCACATCCTGGAATCACACATAGGCTACTTTCTATCCCGATAAAAGGCGTGCCTTAGTGGCGGAGGAGGAAGAGGAAATCCGAAGCCGCTGCTGCCTTAGTACTTCAGATTCACAAGTACCAGGAAAGCAGAAACATGTCGAAGTATTTTCGGGGCTTTATTTGCAAGCGGTTTCCATTCAAAAGTACCAAGGAACCAGACATATTTGTGACGCTGTAATTGTGAGCAATTAGGATTCAAAAGTAACAGGAGAACAGAAACGTGTCTAAGTTTTTTCTGGGCTGGAATTGTCAACACTAATTTTCGGCATTGTGATCGATTAGGATTTAAAAGTATCGAGAGAACAGAAACATGATAAAACTTTTGTCGGGACTGGAATTATGAGTACTACAGATTTACAAGAAGACCAAAAAACATGTCGAAGTAATTTCGGAGCTGAATATTACTTTCAGCCGCACCGCAAAGACTCACACTATCTGGATACCAGAATCATGAAGATGCACTTCCAAGGATGAGAATATGACGCATAAAAGTTGCGAGCCAGTTCTAACGTCTACGCAGACAAAGTCGCGGGAAGAAGCATGTTGTGTCGCGGCATGTTTTGGGGGCCGAGTCACCCACGTCCGTAGGAGAATACCCTTCAGCGAATCCCTACACGTGGTCCCCGGGTGGTGCTAAACAGGTGACACTAACCGCCTCCGTGGTCTAGTGGCCACCTGATTCAGACCCAGAGGTCCCGGGTTCGATTCCCAGCGGAGGCAAATTTTTTGCTCGGTTTGGTTGGTGGTAGGGCTTGTTCTAAGTCAGCCTGGCAAGCTACCACCATCATATCTAAGTCTGTCGCCATAACAACAATGTTAACAGCATTGTTATGTTCCGGCAGTTAGAGGTATGATAGCCAGTTCCTCTGTGTAAGAGGATTCCGGGTGAAACTCGCTTCCATCTTCGGCCTAATCATCACTTTCCATCAGGTGATATTTGGGCCAAGAGTTTCCCCGTTTTGAATAAAAAAATAAAAAAACAAAAAAAAAAAAGAATCTAGTGTTTAATAAATATGTAAATGAGCTATATGATTCTACTGTAACGCTTATACTGTAATCATATTCTGTTGTTTTTTTTGGCTACTAGAGTCGTGCTGCTATAGCTTCAGTAAAAATTTATCGAATAAAATATTCTTAAGCATATCTAGAATTGTCTCCTCGAGTACTTTAATTTGATACCTAACATAACTATGTCACGAAAAATTTAAGGTTAAAATGGTTGCAAATAAACTTTATAAATCGGTTATCATCATATCAGCCCAAAGACATCTACTACTGAGGGGCTACTCTCTAATCCCGATGTTCATAGTTTCGGGCTTAGTTGCGGGCGTATTTTAGTCCGTATCTCCTAACCATCAAGAATTAATGACAACACGATTTGACAGTTAGGTACTATCAAATCGTGTTGTCATTAATTCTTAGTTCGGGTTCGGGACTAATCATTAGTCTGTTAGTGATACGGAGTAGAATACCGCCGCAACTAAGCCCGAAACGATGGACTACAGGCTTAGAGAGTAGCCCCCCTGGACATAGTCGTGTCGCCTCACCAACCTGACCTGTGCGGTTACATCCATCGGCTGCACGCGACCTGGTGGGGGTCGCCTTCAAAAGCTACGCCTACCGATACGCGGTCACCACTACAGATCTTTTCGGCCTCATCGACCATCTGTTCGGGAGTAATGTGCCCTTCACACAACTTTAGTTTGGCAATATTTTGGGCAATGTCGGTAACTTTGGTTTTCTAGCGGATATCAACATCCCTGATTCCATCACGCAATGAGACTGCAAGAACCTTGCCATTACTCTCTCCTCTCTACAGTTACCCTCTACATTGGAAAAAAAACATAAGTTTTGGAGAAAAAGCGGATTCTCTAATATGCTACTCCGCATGTCCTGATCCTGTGATGATTACAGGTCATGGCACATTATTTTGGCACCGCAATGGCACAGCAGCAGCACGGCGTCTCTTCGAATTTAGGCTACGGTTAGCATCCAGCGCGATAGCTCCGCGTCGTCTGCGAGGTGAAAGCTCGCCATCCGTGCAAGGCGAGGAGCGAGGGGCGATGGTGGCGCACGTTGCCTGCCACCATCGCTCCTCGCTTAGATTATAGTCTGGAAGTTATTTATATTCTATGCAAACGCATAGGCCATAATTATATTATTTTTTTTGTATATCCCGGTAGTATGTTCCCTAGGTATCACGCGGGCGAAGCCGCTGGCAGAAGCTAGTTATGAATAAATTAAAGAGGTATTGAAACTCCTTTATGGTAGCTACATTAAATTTATCGATAAAAATTTGAAATGTGTCGAACCCTATTGTCAGATGTCAAAATTGTCAACAAAACAAATTAAAATATTTTCATCTTCCATTACAATTATGTGAATTAAAACAATATTATACTATCAACATATTTTGCCCAACCTTCGGAATTTTCTGTGCGGTCTTCAAAGGTAAGCTTTTCTGCACAAATTCGATGTTTATAATTTTTTTTATTAGAAAACTCAAAAATCTAGCCGCTTTCATCCCTTCAAAATACGATTACCTTTCAGTTCGTAGAATTTTTTAATTGTTTTGTGCTCTAATTAGGAAATGAGATTGAAAATGGTTTTTTGAAATCGACCCTTTTTCAAAAATTTTTTTTATCGGGAAAATTATTCTATTTCATGTTTTCACTTCCTCTTGCCTCTAGAACAAGGATGTATCCTTCACATATATTTTTTTCCAGGCTTAAATTCAATATTTTGAGCATTTTCAATTGAGTCTCAAACAGCCAAAATTCGAATAACAGGCCGTTAACGGGCCCCATCTTATTACTGTGATGTCTTAAAACCATCACGATTCTGGTATGAGGAAGAGAGACGGAAATATCCAGGAGGAACAGCACTGTCTTTTTGGCATTGGATTGGCACTTAGTAATACAACCTCAGCATACATTGGTGGGGTTTGGAGGTAGAAGTAAAGTGACTATTTAATATAAAATAATATTTTGGACCTAACATTTTAAACATTGTATACGTGTTGTAACTACGTAGATTCGGGTAATTCATAAATATCCTAATTTACAGGAAAGGGTTAGGTGTGTCAACATTTAGTTCAGAGGTATAATCGCAGTTTGACATTAAAATTTAAGTTTGTATTACACGTATCATATGCAGTTGTTATTAGCTAAGCCTTATTATTAGTTCAATTAGGGTCGATTTCACCAAAAAAGAGTAAATCTTACTCGAGAGTATACGAGCAGTTATATACTCCTAGTATAACACGTTTTTACGTTTCACCATAGACTTAATCCAAGAGTAAACGTTTATGCTGGAGTAATTCTCTACTCCGCCGATTTTCAAGGAACAGCGAGCTTATGCTAAGGATAAGTTCAATATGGCGTCCGAGTGTCATTGTTTTGACAGCTGATTCGCTTACTGGCCCGCTGGCATAAAAATATTAGTCCATAACTATTAATGGTATTGTTTGATACAGTTTAGATGAGATTATGTTTTTTTTTGTTTTACGATACTATAGATTTCATTAAAAGGTTCCGTTTATCTAAGCGAGCATTTATCTAAGAAATTTATGAAAATTGAATATGAATTGGAATATGACTCTGACAGGTAAGTTTTTACATAAAACCTACTCTGTGTAATACTGCCATGCGTGCATCAAACATTCGAATCAAATATTACTTTATCTACCTATATTATAATAATAAGCCTTTACTGCTGAAACTAAACATACAATAAATAATATTTAACTTAAAACTAACACATCTGAATTTCCGGTTTAGTGATCAGCGTGTCATGTGACACATAGGCCTCTTCCAGCTCTTTCCATGCATCCCTGTCTCTAGCCTTCCTTGACCAGAACGCCTCTCCCACATTTCTAATGTCATCGGTCCATCTTTTTGCCTGTCTTTGCAAAAAGATGTACACTATTTATAACAATTCCGTTATCATTTTTGTCCATCTACCCATATTAACAATAAATGTTAATAATATAATGTAAGAATTATTAGTTTTGACATGTTTGACACTATTGTCAAAGTATAACCCTACCGAATAAAATAAAACGCAATACACTTTACTCATTAGAGGAGAAACGAGAAATTGAATTTGGGTGGCTTATACAGTCATTCATTTCAATAATTCGGATTCACTCACTGCTACAGAATAACTATCTGAGAGTAAATTAACTCCGGTGTAGAGTGGTGGAACGTGGACGAAGTTATCCGAGAGTTAAATATAAGAATTAATATATTCCGTGGTCTATTCTCGAGTAAAGTCATGTTTGGTGAAATCGACCCTTAATATTCAAAAGCCACTAAAATCTATTTACTACCTTCTAATCCTAAAAAGGTTGAATCTACTGTCATAAGCGTGAACGTGAGGATACCATCAACCATGCTAATATAAATGTCCATTTTAATTGCCATCATCTAGTTTTAATGCCAGGTTGTGTTTCTCCATGCATCATTAATTTAGATTCATTGTTCTGTAATGCGTTTCGTTCTGGTTTTATTTCAATAAATCGCCACTACCATTTTAAGGGTTCCGTACTCGAAAGGTAACCAACGAAACCCTATTAATATGCTGTATGTCAGCGGGCTGTATGTCAGCGGGCTGTATGTCAGTGGGCTGTATCTTAAGAACCGTAATAAATAGGTGGACATTTTTTTGTCTTTTTTCCTTTTGATAGGCACGCGTTTGACCACTATCTCACCTGATGGTAAGCGATGAACCGGTCTAAGATGGAGCACGCTTACCTAAAAGTAACCTATTGTGGTCCGATGATGGAACGGACATAGCGGAATTAAAATATGCAATTCCGTCGCACATTCCCCAAATGCCGGTTGCATTTGTAAAAAAACTGACAGGCTAACAACTCGTCGTCGATGCTCACAGAGAGAGTATTATTTCCCATGGCCGCTGTAACAGCTAATTATAAAAATTAAATTAAAATTTATATGCGGCTCCCTTACAAAAAACGTCTTTATTTCGGTTTATGGTACGGAAACGTTAGCATAAAAGTCTGACTAGCACTAGACAGGTTTACTTATTCTAGTTACATCGTATTACCCAGTTATTGTGTACTACCCAGTTACAGCGTATTACCTAGTTACAGCGTTTTATCCAGTTACAGCGTTTTACCCAGTTATTGCGTATTACCCAGTTATAGCGTATTACCCAGTTGCTGCTTTCAAAATAATTGTCTGTATCTACATTTCTTATTAAATTCTTCTGTTGCAGGTCTGCTGGTAAAATTTTCTTTTGAAATAAGCAGTTTGTGCTCGTTTCTCTGTACAAAATTTTCTTTTTAAGTATATTGTGTGTACATAAATAAATAATTTTATTCGGTTATTTCGGTTAGACTTGAAGCCGATCCCAATTTAGTATTGAAAAACACGGAACAGAAAATGTTCCGTGTTGAAAAATATAGTAGAGAAAAGTAGGAAGATCTGCCCTGTACAAATTATCTTCTGAAAACCACTAGAAGTTTTTAGACGCCTTTACAGAAAACTCAATTATATATTTTCTCCTATTTACAAAAGTAGATATATCTTCAGGTGGTCATCAGTAGCTCATTATTTATTAAGATTAATTTCATGACTATCTGGTGGTTTGAGTACACTTTATGGCCTACCCAAATGCCTCTGCTTTGGTATTGTTCGTCGGATCATTGAGCTTCTCAAAATTCTGAGTTGGATTACATGATAGCTGACAAATGCTTGCACTGTCTGGACAGGTCCACTCAAACCTGTGTAGTATTTTCCTCAAAAGACCACGGTCGGGCAGACGTGAATCTACATGGTTTAAATAATAATATCTATGATACTGTCTTTGTAACTGTACCATCTGAATATGGATTGAAAGAGACTGGACCCCACAACACAGGGAATCCTAGTGTGGGGTCAGGGCTTCATCTATGTTTGTAAACCTAATGAAACAATCAATTATTTATTTTATATAATTATGATCATATACACTGTATGCTAATATTCAGAGAGCTGGCCCAATTCCCTGACGCTTCATATATGTATACAACACTTCATCTTTCTATATGTGTTCGTAACGAAACAACAATACTTAGTAATACATAAAAATACGATTCGCGGCCGTAACGCACATTTATCTAAAGAATTATACTCATTTTAATTATCAACATAACCTTCTAAGTTCATACAAATCGATTGAATGACTTTTTCACGAAATAACATTCAATCGAGTTCTATGAACTTACAAGGTAATACTGATGATTCAAATAGTTATAATCCTTTATATACATGCTTTTTACGATCGCGAACCGTATTTTGTTCAACATACAGCTTCACACTGACCGGCAAATTGCAAGAAACATAAAAATATTTGAATTTCGCGGGCTACCCTGGAGCTTCCACCTTAATGATGGCATGGTATGTCACAGTAGGGAGGATTATATGAACCGATTTAGCATAGTATAAAGCATCCAGTCATCCTCATATCAGCAGAAATACGTCTACTGCAGAACATGACCTCCCCCAAGTGTCGCCACAATAACCGATCCTGTGCTTAAACACCCAGAAATCTTTAAAAATCGAGATGTACACGCGCCAGCACATCAAGGTACCCGAAACTGTCAAGTTTTCCCAATCAACCTTGAACCTTACTCCTTTCGCAGTAAAGTTGCGCAGGGGGCCGAGTCTCCCGCGTGGGGGCCGAGTCACCCGCGTCCGTAGGAGAATACCCTTCAGCGAATCCCTACACGTGGTCCCCGGGTGGTGCTAAACAGGTGACACTAACCGCCTCCGTGGTCTAGTGGTTATACCACCTGATTCAGACCCAGAGGTCCCGGGTTCGATTCCCAGCGGGAGCAAAATATTTTGCTCGGTTTTGTTGGTGGTAGGACTTGTTCTAAGTCCGCCTGGCAAGCTACCACCATCATGTCTAAGTCTGTCGCCATAACAACTATGTTAACAGCATTGTTGTGTTCCGTTCCGGCAGTTAGAGGTATGATAGCCAGTTCCTCTGTGTAAGAGGATTCCGGTTGAAACTCGCTTCCATCTTCGGCCTAATCATCACTTTCCATCAGGTGACATTTGGGCCAAGAGCTTCCCCGTTTTGTATAAAAAAAAAGTTGAAAATCTACTGAAAAAATTTAACAGATTGTTGTAGCTTGATGTGCTGGCGTCTTTACATATTAGCAATAAGCCTTAATCATATTTTTTGGCGAAAGGCCCACTGCTGAATGTAGTCTTCCCTGACCTGTCGTTAATGGAAATCAAAAGCCTACTCAAAATATACAGACACAAGACATGAGATCATAATAATGTTCGATATTTACTTGAAAAACGCCACTGAATTACTCTGTGTACATAACTTACAAACTTTCTTCCCAAGTTTATCGATGAAACATAAAAATATATGAACCTTGTATATTGCGTATGTAAATGAGTTCCATTAGTACATACCTGCTCGTTACTGAAGTTTGTTACAATTTATTCCACAACTTTTTAGTCTCGAACAGGGCTTGTTTGCTCTATACGAATGACTAGCTTATCTCGTGACTTCGCCCTTGTGGCTTATTCTACAGGAACCGTCAACATTTTTGAGATAAAAGTAGCCTTTACCCAAAAACATACCGAAAATCATTAAGAGATATTGTTTAAATTACCGAAAAGATACAAGAAGATAACATTGCATAGGGTGAAACAATTTGCAAATCAACGACCTAACTTAGGTAGATGCTACAAACGTATTATAAACATACAAACGAACAATTTCATGTGATTGGCAAAAGTACTGTCTGTAGGTACATTTCGTAGAAATTGGAGAAGCAAAGACACGTCGATACGTAAAGAATATTTGGGTATAAACCAAAATAGTCTATTGATTCCAGAAGTGGAAATGCTTACTAACCGTAGTTAGATACGCGTTAACTTGATATCGTGGCTCGAATTACGTTTTGGCGTTTTTAATTTAAATTGGACAATATTCGATTTCGATGAAAACAATATAACGCGTTAGCATCACTGTTACCGTTGCGTTTATGTTATTTTCATCAAAATAAAATTGTTCAAATTAAATAAAAACCTTAAAACGTCATTTGAAATGAGTGACGAGCCAGGTGCCAAGTTAACGCGTACGGGTAGTACATTGAAATTATGAAGTATGTCTAGACTGAAGGAAGTCATTTTAAAACATAAAACAGGGGGCCTGAAAAGGCCACTTAGCAGAATCAGAAATCACATCACGCTACCTGTCACCGTCAAATTTTCCCAATCAACCTTGAACCTAATGAGTTAGCGATAAAGATAAAAAATAAATTTGACAGATTTTTGTGTGGTTAATGCTATGATTCTGCTAAAGTGGCCTTTATAGACCCGCAAATAAGTAGGAATTACATGACCGCAATATTTAGTCACCAAGAAAAACGGCATTTTGAAAAAAACTGAATTTATTAGCAATTCTGTTTTTTAAAATACTCATCTGTGTTAGTGTCCATCTTTGTTTTTAATGATGACTTAACGATTTTGGTCTTACAGTACGTTAAAATACGAAGACACAACCGAAAAAGCCGACTTACAAAATTAAAGTTGTTTTATATCTACTTTATAGTGTTTTTCTCATTTGGATGTCGATTGCATTTTATTGTAAAAATGTTTTTACTTTTCACTTTTCAGTGAAAAGTCCCATAGCCACATCTAACAACAGCAGTGGAAAGTCACAAGAAAGCAAAATACGCAATTTCGTTTCAAAACATATCATATCGATCGAAATAAGCAATTTCGTTTACCGGGATGACATGTTTTTTCCAGCTATTTAGTTTTTAACCGACTTCCCAAAAAGGAGGAGGTTATCAACTCGGTTGTGTTTTTTTTTATGTTTGTTACCTCATAACTCCGACAACTATGAACCGATTTGAAAAAACCTTATTTTATCTGAAAGGATATACTTGCAGATTGGTCCCATTTAAATTTTATGAAAATCGGTTACGAACTTTGAATTTTAAATCGAAATAGCTGGAATTCGTCTACTTGGATGATAGTTTTATGTCATCCAAGTAATCGAAATTGCGTATTTTGCTTTTCTGCGATTTCGCAGTGGTGTTGTTAGGTAAGGGGTACCACTAGAAAGTGAAAAATAAAAAACTTTTTACAAAGCACCGAATTGATAACCTCCTCCTTTTTGGGAAGTCGGTTAAAAAATACAACCGACTTCCAAAAAAAAAAACAGTGTAGTGTTTTTTTTTTTTGGAAGACGGTTTTATTTTTTTGTAAAAAGTTTTTTTCAAAACCAAACTAGTGAACAGATTTTGATTAATTTACTATTGGAAAGTATATTCTTACACACTAAAATGATTTTTCAAACCGGCTCATAGATGACTAGTTATCAGGCAAAAAACAAAAAAATGCAAACGAATTGAGAACCTCCTCCTTTTTTGAAGTTGGTTGGAAATGCGAGTGGCCAAATACTTTTGGGCGTTAGTTTATGTCCAATGCAAAACAGCGCACTAAAGAAATTATGCTTTCCTCACCTAAAACAACAAATCTACAATAAATTCTTTTAGAGAACTTTCATCGCTTTCATCACCGGTTCTGTGCGTCGAGCATCCACCGCGACCATCGCCAGATCATCGGTAGCACCTTGTGGGAGGCCTCCCAAAGCTGCGTCTTCCGATGCGCATTCGACACTCCAGAACTATTCGGCTCCACCGACCATCTGTTCTGCGAGCAGAGAGATCACATGATTTAAAAGAGTGTCCGTGGAGTTTCTTGCACGTTCATCTACAGAAAGATCTACGCTTTCGAACGTGCAAATAGCTTCATGTTTTTGACTGACTGACCTTGGCAATTCGAAAGTGCCTGTAAATGGTTTATTTGAAACAAATGCTTTCAATATTGAATCTTGAGCAATGTGCCCTGCCCACTGCCACTTCAGTTTGGCGATATTTCGGGTTCGGGCTATAACGCTAACCTTGCAAAAGCAATGGAGAGGGCAACCTTTTTTTTGCTTATATGTGGGAAATCATCGAATGACTTCTTCCACTCTGCGTGGAGTAGAAGGGAGTGTCAGTCTCTTACTACCTAAAACCCGTCCGTGTCCCTCCTAAAGCCCTATGCGTTTCAAGGGCATGGTGACTCTTTTGATCAAATTCCGCAACCGTGGCACAGAGGGCAATGCTTCAATGCTTGGAGTTTCAAGATTGATGATATCTGCATCTCTAAGTAGTTTACAATAAAGTCACTTTCAGCTTGTCCATTTTGTCCGTCTGTCCACCAGTTTTCACTAATATAAAGAACATCTGACTAGGAAGGTTGCTGGTGCTTACATAATTTTCATACGTACAAAGTGAAAGCGGATCGCTAGTATTATATAAACCATTTTATTCCTTTATGAAATCTGTACAGTTAGTTATGTTGGTATAACAAAAAGGTTAAAGCTATTGAGATTTTCCCAGCAGCAGCTCGCAGTTAGAATTTGTGGTGGGTTTGTGGATATATATACACTTCTCGACCTTTTCTTTCGAGAAATGCTATAATTACGAGTATTTTAAATTGCCCAAGTGCGAGTCGAACTCGCGCATCGAGGGTTCCGTACAAACCTGTAGGTTTAAGCAAACGTTGCTGTTTACG
The DNA here is from genome assembly GCA_963859965.1 of Ceramica pisi. Lineage (NCBI taxonomy): Eukaryota > Metazoa > Arthropoda > Insecta > Lepidoptera > Noctuidae > Ceramica > Ceramica pisi. The sequence goes on from OY982530.1 coordinate 8,148,639, forward strand.
ATTTAAAAAATCTACTTACTAGATCTCGTTCAAACCAATTTTCGGTGGAAGTTTACATGGTAATGTACATCATTTATTTTTTTTAGTTTTATCATTCTTTTATTTTAGAAGTTACAGGGGGGGACACATTTTACCACTTTGTGAAGTGTCTCTTGCGCAAACTATTCAGTTTAGAAAAAAAAAATAGAAACCTCCATATCATTTTTGAAGACTTATCCACAGATAACCCACACATATAGGTATGATGAAAAAAAAAAATTTGAGTTTCTCTTTTAAGTATAGGGACCCCCAAAATTGATTGTTTTTTTTTATTATTTTTGTGTGAAAATCTTAAAGCGGTTCAAAGAGTTTCGGAAAAAAGTGGCAGTGACATACGGGCGGACAGACAAACAGACAGACAGACATGACGAACCTATAAGGGTTCCGATTTTTGCCATTTGGCTACGGAACCCTAAGAAGTCCATTTTGGTTATTTAAAGTAATTAGTTTTTGGCTAGAAATTAAACCGGGTCAGTCCTCGAAGTAAATAAAAAGTAGGGTGACATTAAAATTCTGGTTAACCCTTTAAAAGACCGGACGTGCTTGTTTTGGAAATAAGTTTTTTTCGACTTTCTGAAACGAAATTAATTTAAACTGTTAAGAAAGAAAAAAAAAAAGAACCTTTCTTCTTTGTCTAATTCACGGTTGATCATTGATAAATTGAAGTAATAAGGTATATTGTTTCTGGGTGATCGAAAATAGGTAATATTGACCACGGCTCTAGACAAGTGACATTCTGTCAAAAGGTAGCGTATCGAAGGCGATTGTCAAAACGTCAAAAATGTAAGGCATTGAAAAACGCTATCGAAATGTCACGTGATCCCTTAAGTTTTGACATTATGAAAATTGCATTCGCTAATAAAATTATCCTTTGTTTAGAGCTTCACGTATTGACTATATAGACTTTGAACTGTGAATTAAAATTCATTACACCGACATTTTTTAGACAGACTTTGTTGCATTGTCAATATTCTATAGAAATTTATGGAAGTCGGTATCATGAAGACGGTCCATTTGTTCAAATAAGAATTGACAGTTCCAATACATTTATGTTCCTTTCTTGTTTACCCAATTAGAGAGACAAGGATGATAATAGTCTAAACTAAGTTTAGCTTGTGAATGTAACCAGATTCCAAAACGGGATTTGTTGTATTGAAAATGATATGATATAATATATCGAGAAATTATAATCTTGATATACATAAATTACACGTCACGTTGTTTGTCCGCGATTGACTCATAAACTACTTAACCGATTTAATCACACTTGAAAGATAGGGTAGCTTACATCTCAATTTACAGTCGCAATATTATTTAGGAGCAGAGCATTATTGGAAAATGTGACGCAGACGAAGTTGCGTAGGTCAGCTAGTCTAATATAAATTAGAATGGAGTTTTGCAACTAACCGATGATCTTAACATGGGAATCACCGCCAACCCTCCATTTATTTCAAGAAATACCGTATTTAAAATTCCTACCTTAATGAAAACCGCTGGAACTATTCACAGATATTTATCACAAAATTCACAACAATGCACGGATCGCGTGCTACGTCAATAGCTCGCGTTGTTTTTAAACTGTATAAATTGTTGTTATGTGAGAACAAACAACTGTTAAACATAATTTTTCGTTAGGTATATGGCATGCTACATGGCTATTTACAGCTGTTTATGAAGTTATGACGTGTTTTATTAGAATTTTCACCATTTCCTGTTAATGTAGGGTTTGTATATATGAACCTACTGTCGTACTTCAGAACGAATGCCCTACATAATAATTTATTTGTTTTTAGGGTTCCGTACCGGTAGGGTAACTAACAGGATCCTATAACTAGGCCTCCGCTGTCCGTGCGTCCGTATGTTTGTCAGCGGGCTGTACCTCATAAACTTTAATAGGTAGATAGTTGAAATTTTCACAGAGTATGTATTTCTGTTGCCGCTGTAACAAAAAATAAATTAAATTTAAAATTAGAGGGGCGCCCATACACAAGAAACATGGTTTGACTACCCTTGGTGTGAGATTCCGACTCGCACTTTTCCTTTTGATGCGCTTCTTTTTTCCTATTCTTGAGGGACATAAAGCAGTATCCTTGCAACCCTATAAAGCAGAAGGAGTAGAATATTCCAGCAATCATTGTTAGACCGGCTGAAGATTGTAAGAAAAATTTGCATTGTTAGAATCAACTTACTTAGTTGCATTGTATAATTTCAGCCATTAACAGCACATGTGTGAGTACTGTGTACCTTTAACTTTAAATATCAGTTTTAGGTATGTTTTTGACTTGAATGTACCCTGGCGGTTGGGAGTGTCATGCTCACTCAAAAGTCTAGCTGATGGTGGCGTATGCGTTGGATCATTTGGTTCCCTTCAAAATGGTTGAGCCGAATGGTGCTGGCGCATGCGTCATGATCGTGAACGGGCGCCGTCAGTCGGGACTGGTCATTTCTTAGCTGCCATGGTTAATTTTAATTATTTCTTTGAATTGTTCCTCTTTTATTCCGGACGCTTTTATCCTGCTCGTCTTTTACATCGTTCTCAAATGTATGTATAATTTCAACCCGATGTAAATAAATCTTTGTAAAAAAATATTATTTTTAAAAGAGTGTCCGTGGAGTTTCTTGCACGTTCTTCTCCATAGAGATCTACATCTTACTATATCTTTGGAACGTGCAAATAGCTTCAACTTTTTGGACCGAAGGACCTTGACAATTCAAAAGTGCCTGTAAATGGTTTAATTGAAATAAATGCTTGAATTGAATTGAATTGAATCTATCTAGTAATCAGAGTACCAATTCTGCTAATTTTCACTTTCGCATCGCATTCACATCACAGTTGCAATCTGTCAAAAATGTATAAAAAACCTCTGGCGTACTTGACACATTTCATACGTCACGGTCCCTTGCGTCCCGCGCCGCTCCGCGGGCGGTCGCTTATCTGTAAAGTAATTTGACCCTGGCCACAAAAAACGTTATCGCAACGTTTGTATAGTTTGTATCCTCACACTTGAAATGGTTTCGGGTTCGTTAATTATGTCGTCATGAAATAAATCACTAACAAGAGTCTTATTAGTACTCGAGAAATAAATATATCCTATTGAAATGAGAGAACTTGCTGAATGTAGTTATGTTGCTGTTTATGTTATTTGTGACAAAACTATTGGATCAATTTACACCAAAATTTGGGAACTAGCTTATGAAAAGACGAGTAATCTAATGACAATGATCTTTTATATGAGTTCTATAGCCGATTATAGCAATATTCAAGCTCAAACTTCATAAAGTGCGGCGCCGGTTGTTGTTTTTTATTGCGTAATTCAATGCGCTCGATTATCAGAGTTATATCAAACAGATTCCAATTGGAAAAGCTTGTAGATTACTGCCTATATATTCATCAACGCATTGTTAACCATAAATCGTTAATATATGCTTACTTTATTTGTAAAAATTGACAAAAACCAAACCAATAAAAATGTTGACCTTGGCGAACACTCGGAACTACGTAACTTTTGTTGGCTCAACAAAACAAGTTTTGTTATGTTATTTCATGCAAAAAACTAGCTACATAGTTGTAGGAATAACTAATAAACGAATATTCATCCACTTACCCAAGTTTTGCACGATAAAAACACAGAAAATCACTAAAATCGCTGCACCACTTGCGCGCGAAATCACCGTGACGTAGAAACTTTTGACAAGAGTTTTGAAATGTCAGGTGTCATAATCTTAGTATGAATTTTTGTATAGAGTTGCCAAATTTTATACGCCACAGAGAATATTCATAGACAAACGATTCTAAACCTTAGTTTACACAAAAATAACGTTTAAATCAATCGCGGTGTGCCGGGACTCATGAGTCCCGGCGGGGCTCAACTGCGATTGTTACATGCCGGGACTCATGAGTCCCGCCCGGGACTTAGCGGTGGCTTTTTTGACAGTTTAAGATTGACATGCGAATGCGAAAGTTGTTTAAAAATTAGTAGAATTCGCCCTCAGATACGTACACAAAGGGTTCCATACCATAAACTGACAATGTCACGTTGCTTGTATGGTGAACCGATACACACAGGCATACTCTGTGTACTTACTACACCAACCGTACAGTCTCCGCTGTCCGCCCGTCCGTCTGCCAACGGGTGTATCTCATGAGAGTATGAGGGTCCCCTTTACTTTAATTTATTTTTATTATTTGTTATAGCGACAACGAAATACATACTACAAACCACACAATCCACAACAAGAAACGAGTTTTTTTTTTCAGTTTTTGGTGCGGAACCCTTCGTATTAGAGCCCGACTCGTAATTTTCCGGTTTTTAGAGATAAATATAAATGAAACATGAGCAATAAAAAAATGGAATGTCTTTCACGACATCTATCTGTTCCGTCAAAGCCGGATGTTGATGTTTTTGAATGCTGAATGTACCTACTGAAGTTTGAGGTAGATGGGAACTACTACATTAAAAGTATCGGATTTATTACATAATTGAAAATTATGTCGTAAAGTTTTACAACTCAATAAAAATTTACAATCAATGCATTCATGTAACACCAACCAGATTGTTTTTTATTGCTATTTTCTTTTCAGTTTGCGTCACCATTTTATAACCACGTCCGCATCGCATGACTGTGAATTTGTGTCTGACCAAATCCGTTCCATATTCAAATTAAGTCAATCGCTATCACGTGACATTTGCTACTGACTTCACGTAATATTTACCGAAATGGTTCAAACATTTCTTGTGTATGCATATTTTAGTGTAGCAATGGTTTATTCTCAGTTTCAAGACTTTTATTATACTGATAATAACCATATGGTTATCGGTAACCTAAGGCGCAGAGAAGTAAGACCTCTGAATCCGTATTTCAGCCCTTATAGTCGAAGACGGTACGGTGCAGATGCACAGACAAATCTTAACTATAGAAGAACCAGAGATATTCGAGAAAAGGAAGAAATTGTCGATCGCAGGTTCGAGGTAAATGATGATTATCAATATTTTCTACTTGTGCGAAGAATCTGATCGAATATTAGAGTAAAAAGGTAGTAAGGACAATGTCACAGATAAACCCTATAGTACCCATAGGTAGGTTTCTTTTACATTAAATTACTGAAATTGTGCATGTAATCGCTTAGATAGACTTAAGTTATTTTTTGGTGAAAGAAATGTACTTCTATAGGCAACAGATGGAATAAATGTGTATGTAAATGTTACACCCATAGATAAAATAATTCTATATCATTAAGCAATGCAGAACATAACAATGTTACAATCTTCGAACAAAGAGTTTTTTTTCATCAAGTTCTTTTCAATCAAATTGACCATATTAATAAAAAGAATTGATAAGCGCACAAATAGGAAGGACTTTCTTGAAATATTTAAACTGTTAATCATGATTCATGACTATTCATGACTTCAGTCATTGTAAACTCTCTGCTAGCGTGTATGCCTGTATCTAAAACCCGCCAGCCTTCAAAACGACAGTGAAGTGGCACTTTCTGGGGGTTAAAAAGGCCACTTTAGGAGAATCATAATATTAATCACACAACAATCTGTCAAAATTCATTTTCATCTTTATCGCTAACGCATTAGGTTTAAGATTGATTGGGAAAATTTGTCAGTGACGGTTAGCGTGAAGCGCTTTCTGATGCTGCTAATGTGGCCGTTTTAGATGCCCTGCAGTGCGATTCTGTAAACATGTCGAAGTGAACACTTAGTCGAAGTGAACGACAAGTGAGCTGTCAAGCCATAAAAACAAGATGGCATGACAGCTCACTTGTCGTTCACTCCACTTAAGTGATCACGATGATATATCGACAGAATCGACCGGCAGAACTGAGAAGCCACACCCTTGACGTCGTGTTCGATGAGCAGTTACAATCTGTTTTTTTTTTTCAGTTGTCAGAAGCGCAGCTGAGGGAGGAAAAGATGAACAATATAGAGAACTTGGATACTATCCACAACGAACTCAAATGGCTAAACATGGAGGACGAGGAGGGGATCGGTACATGTACACAAATCCTAATGTATCAAATTCTTTCGTTACTGAGTGACTGACGAAAACGCACAGCCGAAGCTACTGGTTGTAGAAAGCTGAAATTGTCATGTAGCTTCCCAATACTCTATACGGGATCTGAATTTTCCGAAATTCCTTCGGGAACCCGAAAAAAACGGGATATGCGCGAACGAAGTTGCGGGCAAAAGCTAGGTTTTTATAATCAGTTTATAGAAACGCACAACCAATCTATTTAATCTACGTGGAATTGACCTGTGTACGGGCTTTAATAAATTAATGGAACACAATACATCGCTTTCCAAGACGGACTTCATGGCTTAATAGTGACAGCCGTAAGTTTTGATCCTAAAGGCGACGCTAGACGCGTTACTCCTCCGTGCCTCGGAGAGCACGTTGAGCTGTTGGTTCTGGCTGCCCTTTGTAAATCTATACAAATATTATAAAGAGGTAATTTTTTTTGTAAGTTTGTATGTAGGGGGTAATCTCAGGAACTACTGGTCCGATTTGAAAAATTGTTTCAGTATTAGATAGCCCATGTATCGAGGAAGGATATAGGTTATCATCACGCTAAGACTAAAAAGAGCCGAGCATTAATGGAAAATCTGACGCAGACGAAGTTGCGTGGGTCAGTGAGTCTGTGATATATTATGTAGAAGTCCAGAACCAGTTTTTTTCAAAAAGGTATCATATTACCTAGTTAAGGTTTTGACATTAGATAGGCAGTCACTCGATTTAAAATACTGATGACTGGAAACTGAACACAGCATAGTTGAAGAAAAATGAAGCTGTTCAAAAGATACTCTACTGTTTTATTCCTTCCGGTCATTTCTGTCAATATCTCACCGTGTAAAATTACAACTTTCAACAATGAAAAGCAAAACAAGCACACAAGTTAATAACAGATTAGAAAAAAAATAAATTTTTTAAATAGTTGCTCCCTCACTAGGAATTTCTCCTGAATCGTGGGTGCGTTTACAAACATAAAAAGTCACATACACAAACAGTCAGACCCGGAACAACTATCTGTAGGCCATACAAATATATGTACCGTGCGGGAATCGAACCCACGACACGCGACGCAGCAGCCGATCGCTCAACCACTGCACAACCGTGCCGTTGCCGCCCACATTTCAAACAAATTCAAATGAGTAAATAATTAACGAACAACCATAGAAGACTTCACCTATAATCAGCTTGCACAGTGAGAGGTTTACAGTCGGTCAATTTTGTCGACATTTCACCGTGATCACTTAGGTGGAGTGAATGACAAGTGAGCTGTCAAACCATACACACAAGATGGAATGACAGGTCACTTGTCGTTCACTCCACTTAAGTGATCACGGTGAGATGTCGACGGAATCGACCGGCTGAATTGCAGTGCTTATCTCTAAGCAGAAATATAACTCTTTGTTCCATTTCCAGATCAACAACGTAACGTGATGATTATCGGTCAACGATAATTTAAAAAGTAGAAAAGGCTGAAATTTACCCTTTTTATACGATAATTGGTTTTATAAAAAAATAAGCAAAATTTTTGGTTTTTATTTCACAGTGTTAGACTTCGTTCTATCTGACTAAGTGATCTTTGATCTGTTTTTCACCATTTTGAAGAAATAGACTGCAGATATTTAAATTCAGACAATTCCTGTTTTTCCATCCACAGATCAACAAAATAAAATGGTGTTTTTCGGCCAAATATAATTCAACGAAGTAGTTCATAGACTACGCGATTATTGGTTTTATAAAAAAGTGCAGTAACTATCTTTCTTTATTTTTATTTTCACAGTCTAAAATTGTGCTTAAGAACCCCAGCAAGTCACTTGCTATAAGTACGCGTAGAACGTATATTTGTAGCTATCCTTCAGCTATTTCAATTCCGAATCAAGTTGCTAAAAAATATGACAAGCTTCTAAAACAATGAAATATGTTAAATAGGTTTTCAAAATCACCCAATGGCAGTGACGCGCTATTAAATTCGTTTAATTCTTTATTGCACACCAAAACAACTTTTATGATACAGTCATATTAAAGTACATGTACAAAGGCGAGCTTAACTCAAAGTTGAGTTTTCTGCAGCAAAATCACTTATTAGGAGTTACAAGAGTACATGTAACTCTTACTAGAATAGACATTTGCCTTAGAGAGGGAGAGGCTTGAGGCTTGCTGAGTGGATCAGATAAGAACCCGGTGTATACTTATAACTCTTCCATCTCTACAGCAGTTCATTTCGAGTTGACATGCTTCAAAGTGACGCAATGGAGCCTTCTACTAGAGTCACTATAATATTTTATTTTCATTTGAGGTCCAAATTGCCTGAAATGGTCTCAATGTTATACAAAAAGGAGTTAAACGAATTACCAGGTCTCGCAAAATATCATAGTTTAGCCTATTTATGTTATTTTACGTCAAACCACACCTGGTCAGCTCTTATTTAACGGTTTTGAAGATCACGTTGCTTTTTGGGAATCTAATCGTGGTCCCGTTATCACAGGGCTCCTATGGGAAACTTTTCACATATATAGTCTCGGAGTCTTCTCAGCAAGCCGCATCGACTCGGCTATCGTTTTAAAAAAATCCTTCCCCCCTCTATAAGGGTTCTAGTGATGACCAGTTAACTTCTGTGTGCACACAGGTCACTACGAACGTATTCTGAAACTCAATCGCCATCAAACGCCGAACCGGCGACGATCAGGGACCGAGTTGCTGCGTTACTTTGGGGTCCTATCACTTGAGGCCAGTCAGGAGTAGTTTGTAAAAGGTTCTTAATAAAAAAACTTAAAAATGAAAGTGTCTAAATACGCTCAGTGCATTACATGCCACAATAAAGTAGGAAAACTGTATATATTTTATGTACACAAAAATTGGAACACTAAGTACTCAACAATATCCTTAATTGTGTCGTTCAATTGCCGCGCTGCAGATAGGGTCGGTGAGTGTGTTTTGCTACAACAAAACTTGCTGCTCTTGCCACTAGCGTGGCAGAGGAGCTTCATCTATTTGACTGACAGAACTTGACAATTCAAAAGTGCCTGTAACTGGTCTATTTGAAATAAAGGATTTTGTATTTATATTTGCAGGCGTACAACACTTAGCACTAAAAACTCCTTACAGCACCAAACCGTACAAAACCTAAATACGGGTATTTAGCTATATTCAGTTAGCCTGGAAGCTGATTCAACACAGGTAGGCTAGATTCATCCGTTTTGGTCCAATAGTCATCTGTATCTTGAAAAATTGCGAGTGACAGTTCAGAGAATATGAGAGTAAATATCAAATAGAATTTCAAATTATGGCCGTTTTTGACAATTTTCATCACTGAGAGTGTGTCATTTTGTCTATGACAGTTTTACTTGATACGCGAATAGATTCGCGTTGATCCACTATGGTAGACATAAATACCATTATGCAATAACGGTCATCGACACACGTATATAAATAAAAGCAAGCTCCCCTGAATCGACTTCTATCGTAATCCTTTTCGTTCTTTAATAATCAAAAACATTCGTTCATACCGATGTAAAATTTAACACAGGTGAATAAAAATATATTCGGAAGACTACCACTCACAAAAAAGCATCTTAATCCACAACTACAAATAATCGCATTTTTCAAAATAAACTTTATTACTAAGTCTGCCACATTTTACAGGAGCCTGCAATAATCCTCAATGCGAAGAGGCGAGCACGAATGCCATCTGAATAAGATTAGTGGTCTAAAACTTCTGGAAAAAGAAACCCTGTAAGCCTGTCGAGCTCAGCTTACATCGATATCATCTATAAGGTTCAGTAACCTAATTTCACCTGAAATCTATTTTTATAGCTTATAGTTTTCATCACAGAAGATTTAGTCACTAGTAGCGTTCAGAGACCATCATCTGCTTCGACTTTTCCTAACCAAATTGGGGTCGACTACCAGACTGACCGTATTCTGCTGAATACGAGAATTGTATTCGAAGCGGCAGCTTATCAGACCCAACAAAGATTTTTTTTTGTTTTGTCTCAAACTCAAACTCAAGCATTTATTTCAATTAAACCATTCACAGGCACTTTTGAATTGACAAGGTCGATCGGTCTAAAAAGATGAAGCTATTTGCACGTTCTAAAGCGTAGATCTCTATGGAGAAGAACGTGCAAGAAACTCCACGGACACTCTTTTAAAAATAATTAAGTGTTACAAAGTCTTGTTTTACATCGTGTTGAAATTATGCATACATGTAAAAACGATGTAAAAGACGAGCAAGATAAAAGCGTCCGGAATAAAAGACGAACATTTCAAATAAAAATAATCCATGGCAAATGAGAAATGACCAGTCCCAACCGACCAGGTCTTGTGTCTTGGATATGCTACTTAATATTCAACGATATTTACTGCTCCGTTTTGAGGGCAGTGGTTAGGTATTATATTGCAGAGTTGCGGAATTGGTTCGAAAGAGTCACAGCAGCCCTGGAACGCAAAGGGCATAAAAGGAACACGGAAGGAGCCTTAGGCTGACTGTCCACTGCAGCGGAGAGGAGAAATATCACCCAATGGAATTGCATAAAACCTTCACTCCGCGTCAGTCACTAAGATTTTATACAGTTCAATTGGTCAAATTACTGCGTTTCTCCGCTCCGCTAACTCGCTCCGCATCAATGAACAAGCAGCCTTAGTCATCAAGAATCAGACACTCTCTTCCACTCTTCCCAGAGCTGAAGTAGCCTTTGATGATTCCCTATCATAAAAAGGGTACCTATCTACCTATAGGGAATTATTTGAAAGAGTTCTGGGTAGAAACTACCGGAGTTTCTAATATTACCTACTAAATAATAGTCACACCCAATTCCAAAATTACAAAATCAAAGAATTACAAGTCCAAACAATCACTTATACAAATTACTTATTCGTTGTTAACCAAATTCCAAAGTGTACTCAAGATAAGTGACACAGTAGCACCTTTAGAATTTGATACAAAATAGACAATAGTAATTTAGGTCTGAGTCTATAATAATACACTGTCGAGTTGAGGGCGGAGGTCAATTTATTGGACGCTCACGCGAACATACAGTACTAAGAAATTGTAGGTGACAATAAAATGTTAGGTAGGTGTACATGTTTTTAATCGACTTCCCAAAAAGGACTTCTCAATTCGGTTGTATGTTTTTTTTTTCTTATGTTTTTTACCTCATAACTCCTACAATTATGAACCAATTTGAAAATTTCTTATTTTATCTGACAGGATCTTGCAGATTGGTCTCATTTAAATTTTATCAAAATCGGTAACGAAGTTTGGATTTTAAATCGAAATAGCTGGAATTCGTTTACTTGGATGATGGTTTTTTGTTATCCAAGTAATCGAAATTGCGTATTTTGCTTTTCTGCGATTTTGCAGTGGTTTTGTCAGGTGTGGGGTGTCACAAAAAAGTTAAAAATACTTTTTACAAAAAAATACAACCGACTTCCAAATAAAAAATAAAACACTACAAAGTAAAAAATTACTTTAATTTCGGAAGTCGGTGTCAAAATACGAAGAAACTAACAAAACACCGACTTCCGAATTTATTATTTTATTTCAAATATCGTTTTTGTAGTAAAATGTATGATAACACAGCGGAAATAAAGACAGCACTAATTGTGTGTGACCTCACTTTTAAGCCACACAAATGTGAATTTACGTCTTTCAGTACCAACGACATTTAGCGTGTAACTTCTCTAATTATTTTCGAATATTATTTATTATTTCAACAATCTGAATATTTTAGTAACATCTTTCAAATGAATATTCCTGTCTGGATGTTTGTTAGGAGTCAAATACCCATTTAAAACGAGCGTACTGACATAAGCTGGACAAAACGCTGAGCTGCTTGTACTGCTATTTATTTATTTAGCGTTTATTTCGGCTATAAGACCATACCCACTTACTTTGCCCAGCTGAACGCATTCAGATGAAACTTGGCTCACAGATATACCATGAACTAGACGGGATTTAAATCAAATTAAAATCAAATCAAGTCATTTATTGTAATTAGGCTGAGTGCCAGCACTTTTTGAACGTCAACGTTTACAAGAAGACTGTCTCCCAAAAACGCCCGCCCGTCTTAGATATTTTACCTACTGAACACTATTAACGCAGGCTATGGTAGGCGCCAGATAAAAGTGCAATAACAGTCATTGATCCACAAAAAAATATTTATATTCTTTATAATTATCAAAAACAGAAATAAAGACATAAACATGTCCTGTGTTCTTACGTTTTAATGTTCAGGTATCTACAATGGGATATTAGGTAAAGGTAAGTGTACTTAATTGCAAGTTTATTGGGCGCCTTCCTTATTTATTTATACTTTCTCGTAGCACACGTCCTTTTTTATGCAAAATGGGGAAACTCTTGGCCCAAATCTCACCTGATGGAAAGTGATGATTAGGCCGAAGATGGTAGCGATTTTCACCCGGAATCCACACAGAGGAACCGGCTATCATACCTCTAACTGCCGGAACACAACAATGCTGTTAACATTGTTGTTATGGCGACAGACTTAGACATGATGGTGGTAGCTTGCCAGGCGGACTTAGAACAAGTCCAAACCAACCAAACCGAGCCAAAAAATTTGCCCCCGCTGGGAATCAAACCCGGCACCTCTGGGTCTGAATCAGGTGGTTTAACCACTGGACCACGGAGGCGGTTAGTGTCACCTGTTTAGCACCACCCGGGGACCACGTGTAGGGACTCGCTGAAGGGTATTCTCCTACGGACGCGGGTGACTTGGCCCCCCTTTTTTTAAGACTTACCTTGGATATAAATGAAGATAGAGAAAATTTTAATAGTATTGAATAGCATTTCTTATTGAATTTCTAATGCATCATACGCGCTCACATTCAATGCATTTATCAATTCGTAATAAGATGTCTTAGCAGCAAGGTTTTCTTCAGGATTGTATGTTTTTCTTAAAATGTAGGTCAAGTTAGAAGCATCATATAAATATTTAGTTATATGCAGTCGAAGAATTCCTGATGGAAAAATAGTATGAGAGTTACAAACCAATAAATTAAGGTTGCCGCAGACCGGCGTGACGCGACAAAGTAACAGCCTGTAGCGTCCAACGGGAGATACTCTCTCATACCTTATTTCATTTTTATTTACATTTACAATCATAGGTAGGTACGGTAGGTACAATCAAACTGCCAAATCAAATTTTAAATTTAATCAAAGAAAAACCTTCAAATAAGGAAACTTATCAGAGTATCTAATCAGGAGTTGCTCCAAAACCAATAATGTATTAATACCTAATTAAAAGTTTCCTATATCTCTTGATCTACGGTCCGAAAACTCTGAATTAAGGTTCCAATCGACAACTTCACAAAGTTCCAACACAAATCAACACAAACTTGCTATCGTTACATCTTATCCGATAATTTTATCAATTCCAATGTCAAGCGAGGGTTTAATTTATCAACTTACAATTGCACACGGTTAAAGTATTAACCTACATAGTTTCACGTCAAAGGTACTGGTTAAACAAAACTGGTATGCGGTAATCGTTTTTTGTTATTAACCTGAATTACGGGACTTCGGTCATCTAAATTTATGGTTATTTTGTAATTAAATTACTTGAAGGTGGTCCCGTACCTATATAAGAATTTCTATACAAGAAAAAATTGCGCGATATCTTTGAATCATCGATCCCACAATACCTTAAGACTAGTGGATCCTACCCGTAATGACTTACTGAGCCGAAACGTGAACTCTCATCAACAAAATCAGTTTTCCTCAGCGTGCAATAGAGAGAGCAATGCTGGTGTTTCCTCTGGTGGATAGAATCGCAACGAAGTCAAGAACTAAAATAACCGAAATTGCGGGTAGAATTAGCATACTGAAGTGAAAGTGGGCCGGCCATGTTTGTAGACGGACAGACGGACAATGGAGCAGACATGTGTTACAGTGGAGACCGCGCATGCCAAACGTAGTGTGCCTGCGGCACGATGGATCGATGATTTGAAGAATATGGCTGACAGTGGATGGATGTTAAAGGATGGATTCTTTTTTGGGGGAGGCTTACATTCAGCAGTGGGTGGATTTTGGCTGATATGGTGATGATGAGAAAATCCAGGGGCCCTACTATGACGTCTTAAAACTTACATGATTCTTGTGTGAGAGAAGGATAAAGCTATAATAGAAGAATAGCTCTATCCCTTTTTCATGATGCAACTTCACAGTATAGCCCCTCAAGAGTTTTCCAACAATTGATGGAGCCAAATTCTCTTATAAAGTCCGTACAATCGCACTGTTCAAATCATGTAGGTCAATGTTTGACGATAAATGCTGACTCACAAAAGTTTGATGCGTAATCTTTTATTTGCTGGCAATAACCCGATTTCCGGAAAAAGACACGTCACAATATCACGTCAACTTCATTGGCTATTAAAAATTCCTTCGACCAGTAACAGCAGATGAGTCAGCATATAACGTAAGGTAGACAAAAATTTATATACCTATCCAAGCATATCGTATCTGCAGTATCTTTGAAAAATCTAACCACAGCTACTTCAAAACACATTAATCAACTGTAGAAATCGGTTTAGAGAAATACCGTGAGGGCCCCTAACGCGTTGTCACGAGTACTCACGACAGTGGTAAACAAGCAGGCCATTAGTCGTTGTCCAATGATAGCAGCAAATACGTAGTATTTTGAAACTCGAAGCTCCTTCCACCAGTGGCCAACATGGGACAAACGAGCTTTAAACGGAATTTGACCTTTTGGGTACCTGTTAAAAGTAAGTACTATTGTTTTTTTTTTTTTCACTATTTGGAGATCTCTAGAAAAAAATTATACAGAATCCTACATGATCCTAATTGTCAAGTCCCATTGACAGTTGGGATCATGTAGGATTCTGAATTGATAAGAATTTGACCTTTTGGATACCTGTTAAAAGTAAGTATTATTGTTATTTTTTTTTTCACTATTTGGAGATCTCTAGAAAAAATTGTACAGAGTCCTACATGATCCTAATTGTCAAGTCCCATTGACAATTGGGATCATGTAGGATTCTGTACATTTTTTTCTCGAACAAAGATTTTGTATGAAGACGCGTACCTACTCATCTGTTCAGCTTTCCGCATCTATTCAGCTTTCGCGGCAAACAAGTATAAAATGAGGATAAATATGTTATTATCATGCGAGTGCTGTATATAGAGTTCAGCGCTGTTCTGCCGCTGCCACTTTCTCATTCTTACGACGCTGTACGTGGCTGATAGAAGCAGAACTGTATATATGTGTTACCAAAATCATTCAGCGAAACGCGAATGGAGCTAACTATGAGTAGTCCCTATGTCGTTAGATTCGTCTAGATTCGGTTGTATACTTCTAAAGTCTAGAAGTAAAATAATTTTACACTGCCTGGATATATCCACTTAAGAGTGTGTATTCGTCCACTAGCGCCGCCAATCGTTTTTTATTAATTGTTGTAAATTTAAGACACTTAAATAAAAAACCGCTCTGTAGTGTGCTGAAGAAATGTATCTATTATTTTTTGAGAGCTATTTTTAATACATAACTCATGGCTAAATAGCCAAAACGGCAATTATTGCTAAAAGTGGCCACTTTTAGCTAAAATATCGACTTTGGCAACTATTTATGTTCTAAAGTACAAAACATAACTCTCAAAACATAATAAATACATTTCTTCAGAACACTACAGAGCGGTTTTTTATCTACGTGTCTTACGAGTAAATTTACCACAAATAATAAAAAAACGATTGGCGGCGCTAGTGGAGGAATACACGCTCTTAAGCACAGATATCTGTGTGTGTTACGTTCGTAAGTTTGTTCTGGTGTTTCTTCTTTAAGCAGTCAGCCTCCGGCCTCATCTAGTTTCAACTAACTAAATACGACTTACGACATTAATTAATTTATCATTTTATAAAATAATGACTACCTACTCTACGTCCCGCAAGATATTTCTTTGTCTACGAAGGTTGCGCTTTCCTCACGAGATATTTTTATGTGGATCTGGTTACTCTGCGTCTATGAAATACATAAGTGTGGAGTTTTTACAACTAAACAAAAATTCGGTCAAGAGCGAGTCGGACTTGCGCACCGAGGGAACCACACCATCATATAAAACGTTTCATGTTTTATATGATGGTTAAATTTTCATCAGCGAGGCCAATATTCGTCAGACAAATTTAACACTGCGGTGTAGAATATTGCAGTTTTAGATCAGCGATTTCTGAAATAGTGTGCTATTTAGAGACACTGTTTTACTTTTCCTGTAAACTTTACATAAACTTCTATCACGTAAAATTATTTAAGATTTTTCTCTATGTAAACTTTGGAGATAAGGGGGACAGTGAGTTTTTTGACAGTTTACGATTGACATGCGAATGCGAAAGTGTTTTAAAGTTAGTAGAATTGGCTCTCTGAACTAAAAAAAACCGGCCAAGTGCGAGTCGGACTCGCCCACCGAGGGTTCCGTACAAACCAGTAGGTATTATATTATAAGCAGAAGTGCCAATTTACGATTTATGACGTATTAAAAAAAAAATACTTACTAGATCTCGTTCAAACCAATTTTCGCTGGTAGTTTACATGATAATACATCACATATTTTTTATTAGTTTTATGATTCTCTTATTTTAGAAGTTAAGGGGGGGGACACACATTTTACCACTTTGGAAGTGTCTCTCGCGCAAACTATTCAGTTTAGAAAAAAATAATATTAAAAACCTCAATATCATTTTTGAAGACGTTTTTATATATACCCCATACGTATGGGTTTGATGGAAAAAAAAATTTGAGTTTCAGTATGGGGACCCCCAAAATTTATTGTTTTTTTTTTTTCAATTTTTGTGTGAAAATCTTTATGCGGTTCACGGAATACATCTACTTACCAAATTTCAACAGCATAGTTCTCATAGTTTCGGAGAAGAGTGGCTGTGACATACGGACGGACAGACAGACAGACAGACAGACATGACGAATCTATAAGGGTTCCGTTTTTGCCATTTGGCTACGGAACGCCACAAAGACGGATACAATGCCGCACGCGTGGGACCTCGAAGTAACTTGCCTCGGAGTTGTTAGGTCTTTTTTACTACATTCCGCTTGTTAATTTTTTCTTCAGGTTTGAATGACTTATTGAACTCCAGGAGGGTGCACCCCCATGCACCTCCCATCGCATATAAGTCACGTATTATCGAGGGCCTAGTCATACATTAATTTTTTTTTGTAGATTCATTAAAAATTAATAAGTAAAATTGCCACTACTTGATGAACAATCAAGACACGACATCTATAAATCAACAAAATTCTAAGGTTAAAACAACGAGTATATTTAACATAACGAACACGTTAACAATGACATATCAACATTTTCGTGCAACCTGTATATCACGCCACCGCCACAGTCCACATACTGTCGCAGTAGATTAACATGTTTGACCTTTTCCAAGTTTAATATTAAAAACAAGCGATGACTAAGAATAAGATTACTGTCAGAGTCAGAAGACTAACATTTGATACTGTAAATAGTCTGACGTGCTTTTGCATTTTACACCTGACATTGGTAGAATCGTCGAAAACGTCAGCAAAGCGAAGAGAAAACCTTAGAGAAAATAAAATAAAGGTTACCCAGTATAAATGCTACAGAAGTGCAATGAAGCCATACGAAAACTGCGAAAAACTGTTACTGGAAAACTGCGACATTATTTGAGAAATGTCAACCGTTATATAACAAGGGGTAAGATGAAATTGTTTAACAGTACGTAGGTACCTAATTAAATCAAACATCTATTTATCATCAAGTCGACTTAATAGTGAAGCTTCTTCAACCACACACACTTTTTTTTTTGGGACAAGCCCGCCACGTATTCCCAACCACTGCAACTCCTGAAAGCCAGAATGAACAGTGGTGACCACTAGAAAAACGCCGAGCCAATGAAGCCCGACGAGTCCCGGAAAAACAGTTCAACTGTCTTGGATCCCGCAACGAAATTAATCAGAAAAGTATAGCGGAGGCGTTTCCAGTTGTTACTAACGAAACGTATTTTATAATCTTAACTATCTTTGACACACTGGTTAGAGTACAATTAATAGTTAGGTACACTGTGTCACAGTCCACCCCGTTCCCATGAACAGCACGTTCAGTTTCGGCTTCTAATAACAAATTACAAGGGCAACAGCCTAACAGAACACTTAGTCTTGTTTACAAAAACAAAACATTTTTCCCCACCTTAAGTATATGCTTCGGGGTTGGATCAACATTTCCATAACGTTTGGAGAATCTATTATGGGTGCTAAAATGTTATGACAGTAGAGAGTAGGTTCTCCAATACTTATTAGGAAAGTTTACACGGTGTACCTACTGGTGTTAGTTTGCAATTTTGCAATGTGCTCTGTGGTTCAGAGGTAGCAACATGGCACCTCTGCAGCTGTTGCGTGGTACCGATCTTTATGTTATCCTTACGTTGTCCGCTTACGAGTTAGTCTGTTTATAAGTGATTGCATGTTGGGATTTTAAGGGTTCCGCATCTACCCCATAAAGAATTCAAACCTTATAGGATCACTCGGTTGTCTGTATCTGTTTTCGGGGCGAAAACTAACAATGCCGCCCCGTACCTCTCCCGATCCCCGTTGTCGTTCTACCCCCGCGCCCCTGTACCCCGCAGGCGAAGATTCAATTAAGCGTTTTGTCTATAGCTGTCTGGGATTTTGCTGAACTGGTACCTATTTGTGGCGGCCGTGAGGCACCCTATGTTATCGTTTTAAAATTAAGTCTCATTTTTATGCGTTCTTTACGTGTATCTGAGTGTGCCAAATTAATATGTTATCTTTCTTAAATTTCGAACAAATTAAAACATTTTAAAAATGTTTGAATAATTGAACTCCCTAAAGAATATTCTTGTTCCAGAGAACAAGGTCGATGTAGCTAAGCCCAAATCTCCGAAGAGCATCACTACCTTTCCGGAGGCGCTGAGGGCAACCCTCATCATTGGCCAGGCCTTCTCCTTACTTCCCTTCGATGGCGTGTTCGCCAATGTCGCCAGTAATGTCAAGTAAGATTAGGTCTTGTGCTAAAGTCTATACATTTTTGAATACGACTTTTAGTGTAGTTTCCAGTGATTTCATGATTTCTGTTGAGTAACATGTTTCTAATTGTACATCAGTGTGATTCTGTAAACATGTCGAAGTGAAGGCTTGGGTGAAGTGATCACATAGTGAGCAGTGAATTCATGTAATCAAGATGGAATGTCAGCTCACGTCGTGATAACTTCACCCAAGCCTTCACTTTAACATGTTTACAGTTTCATTTATTTAACACATCGAATAGGCTAAAATGCTGTTCAGAATCGATATGTTATGTCAAGAGGTGCAAATGTTTTCATGCGAGAGAAAAACATTTGACATGCGAGAAATTAACAAACGGCATAGAAACATTAAGGCATGGCCTCCCCGATGCCATTTTGATTTTCATTGTTCTCACATAGCGATTATACCTTCAAATCTCGGCAACGTGACATTTAGCGCACCATTTTACAAAAATTTGTTATAATATGAAGTTTGGTGTCCTCTGAATACATCGTAAGTAGATGTATTCAGAGGACACTAAACACACAAAATTCGACAGCATAGTTCTTATAGTTTCGGAGAAAAGTGGCTGTGACATACGGACGGACAGACAGACAGACCGACAGACAGACAGACATGATGAATCTATAAGGGTTCCGTTTTTGCCATTTGGCTACGGAACCCTAAAAAACAAAACGGCGCGGCGGGCGTGGAAGCTATGCCAGCTCCCATAGAAAAAAGTTCAAACCCCTTTTATAAGTGACTAGCTTTTCTGACTTTGTACATGCATATCCCGTTGCCATTGGAATTTTCCCGTTGCCATTGGAATTTTCCCGTTGCCATTGGAATTTTCCCGTTGCCATTGGAATTTTCCCGTTGCCATTGGAATTTTCCCGTTGCCATTGGAATTTCGGAAAAAATTCTAAGTGCTCCCCTACTGAGTGTAGGGAAGCTACATGCCAAATTTCAGCTTTCTATGACCAGTTTCAGCTGAGCGTTGTCTGTCAGTCACTCTGTAACGGAACAATTTTATATTTAGGATTAATCTGGCAAATTTTGGCTGATGTCTTTATTCTAGGTTTGTGAAAACTTCATGGAAGTGTGCATACACGTTACTGTCGCTCATCGGACAGATGTTCATGGCAGTGCTCTGTATCAACATGTTGGCCAACTCCCATGTCTCGCTCAATGGCACTTGTAAGTACAATATAAATTGCTCTCCTTATTATGAAAATCGTCTGTTTCGACTATCTAGATATCCATGTTTCTAGCGATGTTTAATTGCTAAGCCATCGAAATTAGATTTGATTACAGTTATGTCAGTATGTCAACCAACTCATTATTAGTGTTTCTTGCTTGTAGTTTCAAGATTGAAGTTGTTCGTTCACCTTACCAAATGCCTGCAGATACTCTCTGTTTCGAATTTCAATTAGCTTTTTATACAGAGTCTTTATAATGTGCATATACGAATTCTATCGACGGAAAACGTATTAAAAAAACTGTAATTTTTTTAGATTTTTTTAAATGATTGGTCACAACTGAGACCCCAGTGCAAACGAAACTGTGTAACTTTTCAACTAAATAATCTATTGCAATGAAACAAACTCCATAATGATCGGAAGTAATTAATCATCCATACAAAACAGTGTTAATAATCTACCCTCAATTGAAAATGATCATGTTTTTTTAGCAAGGATCTGTTTTCTTTTCAACAATTTTTACAGTAATCGTAAAATTTCTCAAAAAGACGCCCCGATTACCTACCTTTTCTATTTGATTTCAGTTATTTTTCATCATATTAGCTACCCAATAGTAAAAATTGCATGTTTATCACTCAATCCCAATCCCAATACATCTTTCTGGCTAATTCCTTCCGATTATTATAGAGTTCATTTCAGTGCAATAAAAAGTCGTTTGCACTGGGGTCACAATTAAGAACAAACTTTAAAAAATAATTTAAGATTTTTTTTTCCGTTGATAAATTCCCTCATTTTCGTATGTGCACATTATAAAGACTCACACTGTATAGTGTGGCACTGAGCTAAACTCTAACAGTACTCTATCTTCTTCCTTCCCTATAACTCTTACTCTTTTGTCTCTTACCAGCTCCCGTTATCTTCTACGTGACGACCTGTGTGACGATGACGATGTTCTTCCAAGTGGCCCGCCGCTGGCCTCAGCTGGTGCAGCAGATAGCCAAGGCTGAGGACATGGATCCTAACTTTGATTGCAGCCTGACCAGGAAGTGCAACATTACTTGTGCTGTTGTACTGTTGTTGGCTTTATGTGAATATCTTCCTGACTTTAAAAATCTTTTAGTGTTTTATATTTGACTACCTTAAGCTCGCGACTTCGTGCGCGCGAATCATTTCCCGAATTTCGGGAAATGATTTCTTAGTGCACCACTACACTCTCCAAGAACTTCAGCAAAAAGGATTTCAGCTTTCTAAAACGAAAAGTTTCCCCGTTTTGTATAAAAAAAATAAAATAAAATAAAATAAAAATTTCGCTGTTAGTTATCTGTCAGTCAGTCACTCACTTACCAGTCTTATAAGTAGTACTCTATGCACTCACTCAGTAATGAAAGAATTTTATATTATTAAAGATTACTGATGATTTTTTCCCTTAATTAAAAGACTAGCTTTTGCTTCGCTCGCGTTGAGCCAATAATCGTCCCCAAGGGGGATATTAGATACTTTTAGAAGCTATACTTACAGTGATAAATGAAATAGAGATCACGGGCATTTAACACAGTATCAAAATACGTCAGGACCAGTGAAAATCTCACCGTCTTATTTGTAATATTAAATTAGGATTAGGATTGAACTGTTTTCAAAAGTAATTATTTAGACTAAATTCAAATTATTGAAATCTTATTCGTGAATACTAGTTGACTATCATGTATTTAATGGACTGCTGAAAAAACCGAAAGATGTTTGTTTTTAGTTACAATTTGTCTCGCATCAGAAGAAAATTACTGGACATAACGATCAAAAGTTGGATGACCATATAATCTGTAGAACCAAAAAAAAAAATTTTTATTTTTAGTAATAAATGATATAGGTAATGATGATATTTGTATTACAGTGGAACACATCCTGTCACTTCTTTCGGCATTCTCGGGAGCCAAAGCTTGTACCAATCTGGAGACTTATGAGGGTTTCGTCACTCACTTCTATCCATGGGTCTTTAGCTGCATATCTTACTCCACAGTGCTGGGCGTTATTACTCAGGTAAAGGACATTGCTCATCGCCCATACATCTTTCGTCTCAGAACCAACAGAGACGTGAATTTACTATCTGTGTTTAAAATTCTGCATATGTTCGACTGAAACTAAATTAAAATCACGGACACTTTTCAGAATTGTAATATATCCAAAATGATTTCGGATTTTGAGGTTATAAAACATACCAAACAATAGAAACATACCGAATGGACTAGTTAGGTCGACGGTCGATTCCCTGATATCAGGTGCCAAATACATTACATCAAAGTGTCAACTGTCATTTCATCAACTGTCAGTGTCAATAGTGTTCGTGTCATTCAGCGTTTTTATCGCTTTATTCTTTTTGTAGGTAACTAAAAATCTTACAGCGCTGAGAGTGCTTTGTTTCATTTTATAATAATGGCGCCGGGTTATAAAACCCAAGTGAGTTACTTTTTAAAATAGTTTCGTAATTAAAAAGTGTCCGTTCTATTCTAATCATTAAAATGTAATTAAAAAAAAAAACTAGGAATAATGGTAAAAGTTTCGCATGTGTTGATTCATAGACCACTTTTTACCATGTCCTTTAGCTTTAGTTTGATTCTTATTAAGTTCATTATGTATTCGTAGCCGATGGATGTGAGACACACAGGATCGGTTGTTGTGGACACACTTGGGGGAGGCCTTTCGGCCTTTTTCGGGAACAGTGGGCGTCTTTCGACTGACATGATGATGTCTTCATTTACAAGCAAGATTCAACTGAGTCTGTCCTACAAATTCAAAGCCTAAAATTCCAGAACCAATTCGTTTCGTTTGTTTCTGAACTTACCAAACGTAATCAGAAACCAAATAATTTAGACGCGACATTTTTCACCTAATATGATGATTTATTCCAGTTTCTCCACTTCCAATCAACATTCATATGGAACTTTTCGGACTTGTTCGTCATATGCATGAGCTACTACTTGACATCAAGACTGGCCCAGGTTAACAAAAAGCTGCTGGCAGCTCAAGGCAAGGTATGGTTTTAAAGACTTACTTAACTAAAGATATTTTTTTGCCCCCAGCTGGGGCAGAGGGCGTCCACAGTAATATACTATCGTAAACGGTCTTGAGGTTCACGCTGCTCCTCGCTCCATGTTATTTCGATGCTCGTCGCTTTTGCCAAAACAGTGCATCGCTAGGTTTGACGGGGACAAGGTTTTAACGCATTTATTTCTATGAGTAGTGAGAGGGTAAATTTATTTCGTGGCACTGCTCCTGTTTTTCGAATATATTTAACAGAGATGAATCCATAGCTTAAATAAATTTATATAGCCATACTAGGGCTACGTAATACCGTGTAGCAAATTGAATGCAATAGGTACCTGTTATGAGGTCATTGTACTCGTCGTTATGAGGTCATTGTACTCGTCATTATGAACTTTTTTTTTAGTATGGGACCAATCCTGAGATCGCGCTGTTAAGTTCATTTGTCGAAATAAGCAAACAATATGTTTTATCGTTACACCTTGTCAGTGACGGATGATTAAACCTTAATCAAATTAAACAATTGCCTAGGGCATCACCCCTAGGGGGGGGGGGGGCACCAGAAAAGCACAAAAAAATCCGTCCTTAAGGCATCACGTCTCGTCACCAAACGAAAAACACGAAAAGAGTTCGTTCTAGTCACAGAGATTGTCTACATATTTAACACGAAGGCAAGGCTTGCATCGGGGTTTTGATAAGCAAATTCATGAAGAGAATGTTTACTGGGACCATGTTTTACAGAGAATTATAGCTGTTATTCGCACATTGGTAGAAAGAGGGCTTCCTTTTTGCGGTACAGTAGAAAAAATTTGGATCCCTTCAGAATGGAATTTTTCTAGCGTTGTTGGAACTTATAAGTCAATTTGATCCCTTTTTAGCGGCACACATAACCAAATATGGAAACACCGGAAAAGGAAACGTCTCTTATTTATCTAAAACGATCTACGAAGAGTTGATTATGACAATGGACCAAGAAGTACATGGTAAAACTACATCTCAGATAAAAGATTCTAGATATTATAGTCACTAGTAGATTCTACGCCGGATTTAACGCACATGGACCAGCTCAGCGTAGTTATTCGCTATATAAAAGATGGGCAGCCAGTAGAGCGATTTCTTACATTTATTGAGTTGGAAACACATCACACAAGAGATGAACTGGCAAAGCAGACTCTTCAATACCTTGAAGAACATTGTGGATTAGATTTTTCAATATGCAGAGGCCAGTCTTCTACAATGCTTTAAATATGTCTGTAACTGTACGTTACAATGGCATGCAGCAGAAGATTATAGAGGCGAATCCGTTTGCAACATATATCCCATGCGCAGCACATTCTCTCAATTTAGTAGGTCGAAGTGCCGTGGATTGTTCCTAGCCGCTGTAATTTTTTTGTATTAGTCCAAAATCTACAATTTTTATCTGGTTCAGCCACTAGGTGGCGCATAAAAAAAGATAATTTGGATAATGAACGTGTTTTGAAATCTTTATCAGAAACGAGATGGGAAGCTCACGCTAATACGACATCAGCTATTTCACAGACATATAATAAAATTATAGTGCATTAGACGTCATTTCTGTGGATGACATGCAAAAAGGAGAAACCAGAAGAGAAGCAGCTAATTTGTCAAATGAACTACTAAAATTGGAGTTTGTATGATGTTGGTCATGTGGGACGAAATTTTGCAAACCCTCCGAAAAGTCAGCAAGGTATTATAAGACCCAGAAGTTACTCTAGAGACACAAATCACTCGTGGATTTTTAAGAAAAATTGCGGTGCAACTTTGATTCTTTGAAAGCCCGCGCAAAAGAAAAGCTACCAGATGTGGAATACAAAAACACACGTCAAAGACGAAGAAAGAAAATGCCCAATGATGGTTGCAGAGATGTGAAAAAGAGGAGAGATATACAAAGAAACAGCAGACAAATTCTCATTCTTGAATAAAATACCCAATGCTGATAAAATTACGTGTCCCACTCAAACTGCAGAATACAGTCAGCACAGTACAAATCTAGTAAACACATATCCAGTAGACCTTAACACCGAATTTATAACAAAAATTCAACAGTTTCATTCATATGTCATAAGTAAAATAAGTTCCAGACCCAGTGATTCGGCTTTCACAATTGTATAAAATAATACATGATGATTTGAATCAGCTTTCCCTACTGTGGAAACAGCCCTGCGTATATTTTTATCGCATATGATTACAAATTGCTCAGCGGAACGTTCTTTTACAAAATAAAAAATGAAAAAAGGACAAAGATGATACAAGAAAGGCTCGATAATTTATCGATATTATACATAGAGTCCGATATGTTAAAAACGTTAGACGTTAATTCTATCTTGCGTGAATTCAATGCCCGGAAAAGCCGCAAGATGCATTTCAATAAATAAATAAATATCTTATTTTACAAAAAACTAATTTTGTTAGGCGGTACAGTTTTAAACACCGATTCTAGTGACGTACGGGGGCCCACAGGCGTGGATTGCTTAGGGCATCAAGTAGTCTTAATCCGCCACTGCACCTTGTACAGTTTATTCATAGGACTTTTAACACAAAGTACAATTAATTCTATCTAACCTGAAACAAAATTTATAAAACATAATATGCTCAGTACGGACTGCAGCCCGGAAGGCCAGGCACATTCCAGTGTTTCAAGCTTGGCATACCGGAATTCGTACAATAATGTAATTATGCGGGCCGCAGTGCATTGGTACATTTGCAGAACAAAAACAAACATTCTGCGCTGAATTCAGTGTAATCTACGTAAAAAGAATGGAACTTTGCGGTTCATGCAGATGTTTTTTTTTTTTTTTATACGAGCAGCTTATCTTTACAATTACTGGCTTTGACTCGCAAGTTAATAAGCGTAATCTCCAATACTCCGTTGAATAAATAGCGCTGTTAAATAATCTGCCCAAACAGCAAAGGAGTGGAATTCCCTGCCGGAGTCTGTTTCCTGATAGCTACCACCTGGGAGTCTTTAAGTCAAAAGTGAGTAGGTTACTTCTAGGCAAGCGTGCTTCACCTTAAACCGCATCAGATGAGATAGTTGTCAAACGCGTGCCAACAAAAGTAAAAAAAGGGTTATTCTGCACCCCACCCATACCAAGCGCAGTGCCAGTGCGCCCCTTTACAGGACATGCAACATCCAAGATTGGATCGAGGCCAATATCTCTGTACAGGTTACTCAATACTGGTCGAACAAAAAACTTTTTACAAAAAAATACAAACGACTTCTAAAATTCAGAAGTCGGTGTCAAAATACGAAGAAAGTAACAAAAACACCGACTTCCGAATTTAAAGTTATTTTTTTACTTTGTAGTGTCTTTTTTTAGAAGTCGGTTGTATTTTTTTTGTAAAAAGTTTTTTTATTTTTCACTTTTTAAAATTAAATTCCAGCGATTTCGATTTAAAATCCAAAGTTAGTTAAATGGGACCAATCTGCAAGTATATACTCTCAGATAAAACAAAAAAAAATCAAATCGGTTCATAATATTGTCGGAGTTATGAGGTAACAAACATAAAAAAAAAAAACATACAACCTAATTGATAACCTCCTCCTTTTTGGGAAGTCGGTTAAAAATGTAATATGAGTACATCGACACGAAAGGAAGAAGAATATCCCGTTGCCTCTTTCATTCGTAATTTTCCATATTTCTTGGCAGAGGGAAAAGTTCAACATTTTGGTTTTAGTTGTGCAGTTCAATCACACACGAATCTATATGATCGGTGGGGGAGGGGATTTAAAACATCACGCTACCCGACACGGTCAAATTTTCCCAATCAACCTTGAACCCAATGCCTTAGGGATAAAGATGAAAATGAAATTTAACAGATGTTGTGTGGTTAATATTATGATTCTAATATGATTCTGCTAAAGTGGCCTTTTTAGACCCGCTGATCTGCGTATTGATCTGTAATAGGCTAGTGTCCATCATCCACAAATTGCAAAACTATTTCCGTCCGTCAGTTAGAGTATTGAAAAATAATGGACACGTATTTTTTGTTTTTGTAAATCAATCAATATTGACAAAGATAAAACGCATCAAAACTCGAGATTGGGGGCTCGTGACGTCACTAGCCGCTAAAAATTATGCCGGAGAGTGACGTATTGAGAATTTTAAAAGCGTCGTAACTTCGTCAATTTTGGTTCCCGTAACAAAAGAAAAAATACGGGTCAAATATTTTTTGATAATTTAACTTACGGACTAATTAGATTTTTTCAGTAAACAAGCCTATTCCTATCTTTCAAAAACGCGAAACGAAAAAGCAGAGCATTTTTCATTACAAAATTAAATAACAGCAAATATCAGTTCGACTAAACTACTGATTTTTCTTTTTTCATTTCAGATTATTGACCACCATTTTCTCGTAAACTATGTCTTAAAGTCACAAAGTGTCTCAGAGACCTCACAGGTCGAGTCCATTGGACTTGCCACTTAAATGTGACTGGAGTCAGACTGTCTAATACTCTTATCAGGGGCTTAGCGAAGTTTCTCGTTGAGCGTAAGTGAGTGGTTACCTCGCCAGGGGGCGCTGTTTCCACGGCATGTTGTAGACTTATGTATAATTAAATGTTGCTTTAAGTATTGCCACATTTATATAGCGACCTCTTTCATGGGATAAAGCAGTGCGATTCTGTAAACATCTTACCGTGCAAACTTACAGCGTGTGCACACCACGTTTTTTAAACGCGCCGTTGACGCGCGTTTGTAGCGATACAGACGCGAAACGCACCCAAGTCAGATGCAGCCTGTAGACCTTTGCATACTTTTATAAATTCAAATAAGCGTTTGAATCGATACAGACGCGCGCGTGTAGCGATGCAGACGCGATGCAAACGCGCGTGTGTAGCTATACAGACGCGATGCAAACGCGCGTGTGTATCGATACTGTTCCGATACTTGTTCCCAGGCTTATTCGAATAATCCGGCAATCGTAAATTCCACAATGTTGGCCGGTTTTGAATTTCAGTTATGAAGTTTTCTGCGTCGAAAGGCTCCTTTTTTTTGTTCCAAAGACGTGCGGTGCACCAAATTGCTCGATTGCTACTAGCGTAGATTCACACTTACCTCGTTGTGGGGGAAATCCCACCCGTAGAGAAGGCGCGCGCGCTAGTGGTCGCATCGGTGTCGTGCGTTTGAATCGATACAAATGCTATACTAACGCGCGTGTGTATCGATACAGACGTGCCGGTGCCACGCGTTTGAATCGATACAAACGACAACAAACCCTTCTGTAGGATAAAAACGCGGTGCGTACAGGCCCTTAGGAGAACTGAACATGAAGTATAATCCATACCTACTAGATGGATGTTCACAGAATACACCGACTGTTACACAAAAGTGTTATTATTTTAACTTTTTCCCTTAATTTCGTACGCGTATAATCCGTTTTTCCCTATAATATTATTACTTTC
Source organism: Ceramica pisi (assembly GCA_963859965.1). Lineage (NCBI taxonomy): Eukaryota > Metazoa > Arthropoda > Insecta > Lepidoptera > Noctuidae > Ceramica > Ceramica pisi. The sequence continues at coordinate 8,177,387 of OY982530.1, forward strand.
AGTATTTACCTGAGATCTTCTGGAGGGTGACTCGCGAAGACTATTGCCGAGCCACGCAGATCGTGCGCAAGGTGGACGGCGTCATCAGCGGCGTGGTGTTCATATCCTTCGCCAATAACCTGTTCTTCATATGTCTTCAGCTCTTCAATACATTGGAGTAAGTTTTTAGTTGCCAATGAAGGTAGATCAAGGTGGAGGGCGTCATCAGCGGCGTAGCCTTCATCTCCTTTGACAACAATCTGTTCTTAGCTCTTCGATACATTGGAGTAAGTTTTTAGTTACCAATGAAGGTAGATCAAGGTGGAGGGCGTCATCAGCGGCGTAGCCTTCATCTCCTTTGCCAACAATCTGTTCTTAGCTCTTCGATACATTGGAGTAAGTTTTTAGTTGCCAATGAAGGTAGATCAAGGTGGAGGGCGTCATCAGCGGCGTAGCCTTCATCTCCTTTGCAAAAAAATCTGTTCTTAGCTCTTCGATACATTGGAGTAAATTTTTAGTCACCAATGAAGGTAGATCAAGGTGGAGAGCGTCATCAGCGGCGTAGCCTTCATCTCCTTTGCCAACAATCTGTTCTTAGCTCTTCGATACATTGGAGTAAGTTTTTAGTTGCCAATGAAGGTAGATCAAGGTGGAGGGCGTCATCAGCGGCGTAGCCTTCATTTCCTTTGCCAACAATCTGTTCTTAGCTCTTCGATACATTGGAGTAAGTTTTTAGTTGCTAATGAAGGTAGATCAAGGTGGTGGGTGTCATCAGCAGCGTAGTCTTCATCTACTTCGCTAACAACCTATTCTTCATCTGCTTTCAGCTCTTCAATTGATTGTAGTAAGTTTTTGATTGCCGGTGATGGTAGATCAAGGTGGATGACGTCATCTGCGGCGTGGTTTCCATCTCCTTTGCCAACAATCTGTTCTTAGCTCTTCGATACATTAGAGTAAGTTTGATGATAGATTAAGGCGGACGGCGACATTAATGGCGTGGTTTTTATCTTCTACGCCAACAACCAGTTCTTTATCTGCCAGCAGCCTGCTCTTCAACTTCTATCTAGAGTATGTTATCAGTTGATGATGATGGTCGATCTTCTGGAGATTGTCTATCTATCTTCATTTCTTTAATACTTTGGATTTAGTAAACATCCAAGACTCATTCTGACAAAAAATGAATTAGCGTCGTGATAAATGCATATCTGTCATCTGAATGCGAAGACAATTTAAGTTAATGAGTAATCAACAAGTGATTAGACCTCTCGTACTGTATAGTACAGTATGTAGTTCAGAATGATGGGCTGTGAAAAAGACGGATGAAAAAAGATTGCATGTAGTGGAGATGAGATTTTCGAGATGGACGAGTGGAGTTATGAGAATTTAGACAAATGAGTACATTAGAGTAAATAAACTGAGAAATTAGTACATTACAGGTAGTTTAAAGGTAGTTGGCGCCAGCGACAGAAAGTTGAATAGGAACCGCTTGTCCATATGGTCATGTGAAGAAAATGTGAAATGTGCATGGATGGAGAGGGAGATGGAGGCAGATAAAAAGATGGATGGAATGTGCGAGGAACTATATAAAAGAAAAGAAGGTTAGTGAGAGCGTGCCAGCTGACAGGACAGAATGAAAAACGTGTTGCGTCGACCCCAAGTAACATAGGATGAAGGCAGGAAGATGATGAATGGGAAGACAATTTTGCTAGGTGGTATAACAAAATAACCTGATATTAATTACAGACGCCATAACACATAATGATACTGTAATATTACTTCTTTGGTTTCAGGAATGGCCTAAAGGGTACAGGGGAATGCACTGGCAACAAAATAAAAAAGTAAGTTTTGACAAGATATTAACAATGCATTCTTATTCCCAATTTTTTTTTTGTCTTAATACTCGTAAAAATGCAGTAAACAAGATTGAGTACCTACATAACTGACATCAATATTTGCAAAAAGAGGTCTACGGAAATCATTTTTTAGTAATAGAATAGAAATAGGTACAAAGACAAATTTTTGTATGATCCTTCTTTTACAGAATCGTCGTCTCCAAGTCCGGTCCACTAGGAGGCCACGAAGCTGCCACATACTTCCTCTTCTCCTTGGTCTACCTGCTGTCACGGTCGGTTGCAGTATCCTTAATAGCTTCTCAAGTGAACAGCGCGTCTGCTGTACCAGCTCCTGTGTTGTACGATGTGCCGTCACCGGTTTATTGTGTAGAGGTGAGTATATGGTCCCAGGCATACCCAAGTCGATTTGCTTTTGTTTTTCTTTAATTCTTGCTTGCAATGAGTGCATTATATGTGTATTGTGCGTAGCCTCTCAGTTTCGCTGCAACAGCTTTTTGCAAACGTAGTGTCGCCACATCCCCCGCACTTACGCTCTTTGTAGCCACCGGAATACGGCGACCTTCACTAGGTCATACACCTTGTTAAAGGCCTATTTGTTTGGAAACGACTCGAACAGAACGATGACGTCGACGGAGGCGGCATCGGCGGCAGGCGTCAGCGGGGGCACGGCGCGGCGCGGGGGACAACTATATAATACGCAACCGCGGTCCGGAGCGCACTCTCTCGAACAACCCACTCGATCAGCTTTAAGCACTGTACGCGTCGCGCACCGTCCTTACTGTTAAAATTATCTTTGTAATAAACCAGTATTTTTAAAATCAGCGTTGTTAGTCAATACAGCCCACATAAGTCTCCTCAACAAATTGGTTCAATTTGTTGAGGAGATTACAGTGCACAGTGGCTCACATAACCATGGACTTTTGGCATCCTACTTCTCTTCACAAGAAAAAACCTCTGCCCTTCCTGCTCAGAAGTGGTTGCATATTCTTATAATGTAGCCTATTAATGAAACGATGGCCTGGTAGATAGAAAACTGGGTCGGTTGCTGTGAATCGCGTACTTATCGGCGTCGATATCCGACACTCGGCTTGTCCGACAAAGAAAGTGACGGTTAAATATTTTTAGATAAGCGCTATGAAGATTTTTGCATAGGTTACATTGGTACTTATTAAGAGTACCGAGAAAGATAAAAGTAGTACAAAGGCTGCTTTATAAAATCGCTTCTTTTACCTAACCTCGCTCAGCGCTTCTTACAAAACACATCTCTCGCCCCGCATCCTCGCACATCTCTGGTTGAAACGCAGCTTTTTACTTGTTTTTAACCGACTTCCCAAAAATGAGGAGGTTATCAATTCGGTTGTATGTTTTTTTTTTTGTTTGTTACCTCATAACTCCGACAATTATGAACCGATTTGAAAATTTTTTTAAGTTTTATTTGAAAGGATATACTTGCAGATTGGTCCCATTTAAATTTTGTGAAAATCGGTTACGAACTTTGGATTTTAAATCGAAAGACCTGGAATTCGTCTACTTAGATGATAGTTTTATGTCATCCAAGTAATCAAAATTGCGTATTTTGCTTTTCTGCGATTTTGCAGTGGTGTTGTTAGGTGTGGGGTAGGTACCACTAAAAAGTGAAAAATAAAAAACTTTTTACAAAAAAAAATACAACCGACTTCCAAAAAAGAAAACACTACAAAGTAAAGAATAACTTTAATTTCGGAAGTCGGTGTCAAAATACAAAGAAACTAACAAAAACACCGAGTGTTTTTTTTTTAAGTTATTGAACAAAAGAGTGTTTTTCGTTCCGTTGGACAGTGATAGCAGCTACTTTCAACATAGCTATAGTTGCGGACTATCTAATCTTTTTAACACGGTGTAATAATAAAGTTCATTTTAAGCAACGGTGTCGGCCTCGGCGAGTTTGCACCGGTATGTCTTACGCCAGTCAATGGTCTAAGTTCAAAGGATAGTATTTTGGGGCCGAATCACCCGCGGCCGTAGGAGAATACCCTTCAGCGAATCCCTACACGTGGTCCCCGGGTGGTAAACAGGTGACACTAACCGCCTCCGTGGTCTAGTGGTTAAACCACCTGATTCAGACCCAGAGGTCCCGGGTTCGATTCCCAGCGGGGGCAAATTTTTTGCTCGGTTTGGTTGGTGGTAGGACTTGTTCTAAGTCCACCTGGCAAGCTACCACCATCATGTCTAAGTCTGTCGCCATAACAACAATGTTAACAGCATTGTTGTGTTCCGGCAGTAAGAGGTATGATAGCCAGTTCCTCTGTGTAAGAGGATTCCGGGTGAAACTCGCTTCCATCTTCGGCCTAATCATCATTTTCCACCAGGTGAGATTTGGGCCAAGAATTTCCTCGTTTCGCCTAAAAAAAATAAAAAAAATAGTAGTTACCTTGTTGTGCAAAGTCATTACTTTAATAGTAACTAGCAAGCCGCTGTTTACTGTAATTTTTTTGAAGTGAAAACTTCTTTACCGGCGTTGAGCGCTTTTCTTGGGATGGGTATGTAAAATGTTAAACTTGCGTCAGGACACGTGACCTGATCGAAAATTCTTATGACAAACTCGCGTCAGGAAACGTGTCCTGATCGAAAATTTGTAAGACGAATGATTAAAAAATGCACAACGTTAATGATCAAGTTTTCACTTCTGCAAGCACTCCCGGAGAGCAACCAGTTTTTTTTTTTTATTTGAGATTGGATTGCACTTGACTCTGGTCTAGGTTAGAGATGACAGAGACAAAGTCTACGATGAAACGAGCTTACCCAGAAGTAGCCAGTTCACTCTTACTTTGAAAAGATTAGGATTGTAAGCGTTCGAAAACAGAGCTCTTTCTAGGGATTTCGATAGGGATAACCCTATCAAAATCCGTTGCGATGGTTAGAAAAAGTCAGCAGAAAAACAGGGACGAACGACCTTTTTTTTAATACTATTTTGAGATTTCTAGATATTCTAAGTAGTGCAAGATTTTTGTACCTACTTCACCATCATCATCAACCTATAACAGTCCACTGCTGGACACAGGCCTCTCCAAGTGCACGCCATTTGGCTCGACGTCTGACAACTCTCATCCAACTGCAACCAGACACCCAGTACTTACTTAATCACGTTCTATTTCAAGTTTTCAGTGATTTAAACAGTAGAAGATACCTATACCTATATATATATATAAGTTTATCTTTCATCATCATCATCATGAGCCCAACTTGGCCCCCAGCTGAGCATAGGCTTCACTTTTCTAGTGCCAATCCCCACATTCCTTTTCATGTGCCAACCCCCACGTTACTGTGGCATTCCTATTTATTTATTACTAGCTGACCCGCGCAACTTCGTCTGCGTCACATTTTACATTATTGCTCCGCTCCTATTTGTCTTAACGTGATGATATATAGCCTATAATATATATATATATATATAGCCTTCCTCGATAAATGGGCTATCTAATACTGAAAGAATTTTTCAAATCGGACCAGTAGTTCCTGAGATTAGCGCGTTCAACCAAACAAACAAACAAACTCTTCTGCTTTATAATATTAGTATAGATTTATTTATTACTAGCTGACCCGCGCAACTTCGTCTGCGTCACATTTTTCATTACTACTCCGCTCCTATTTGTCTTAGCGTGATGATATATTGCCTATAATATAAATATATATATAGCCTTCCTCGATAATTGGGCTATCTAACACTGAAAGAATTGTTCAAATCGGACCAGTAGTTCCTGAGATTAGCGCGTTCAACCAAACAAACAAACAAACTCTTCTGCTTTATAATATTACTAGCTGACCCGTGCAACGTCGTCTGCGTAACATTTTTCATTACTGCTCCGCTCCTGTTGGTCTTAGCGTGATGATAATTATATAGCCTATAGCCTTCCTCGATAATTGAGCTATCTAACACTGAAATAATTTTTCAAATCGGACCAGTAGTTCCTGAGATTAGCGCGTTCAACCAAACAAACAAACTCTTCTGCTTTATAATGTTAGTATAGATTGATTTATTATTTACTAGCTGTTGCCCGCGACTTCGTTCGCGTGTATGTTGTAAAGTAAAATGTCGTTAGGTTAGATCTCTAAGACATACGAACAGTCAATATCTAGCATTGCTTGACTCCTCTTAGCATTAAAAACTTGGAAGGGGGTTATGCAAGGCACTGGCTGTTTCACCTCTTCTGTTCCACCAGCCCAAATATGTTTTCATAATGAGAAACGTGGGTTGGCCATGGGAAGACACCAACCGGAATAGAAATCTACCCCTGCAACAGAAACTACACCGACACTACTATACAGACTCCGGTATCCGCACCATGTTAGACTCCTATTGTGTCCGTTGTGTGCAGGTGTCCTGGCCAAGTTAACCAGCCTTTTTTATGGATTGGAATTCATCAAATGACGTCTTCCGCTTTGGGCGAAGCATACCGGAGTGTCAGATTCTGACTGACTAAAACCCATCCGTGTTCCTCTTAGTGCCCTTTGCGTTCCAGATCTGTGGTGACTATTCGAACAAATTCCGCAACTTTGGCAGGCACTGGCCCTAGTAGGCCCCGTCTACAATACTGGCATCTCTTAGAGGTGCACGTTGAACACAACGCGCCGTTAACCCGAGCCTGGTTTTGATCGGACAGCGTGCCACCAAACACTCGCCGCGCGCCTACGGTGGCAGGGAATCGCCCTGTGACTCTCGTCGCTCAGGGCGTCTTCTTGTGTTGCGGCGGCTGGGGCGTGAGATTTCTCTCTCTCTCTCACGCTTTCGGCCTCCACCTTTGCTAGCATTACTGCTTCGCAAAATGAGGTAACCGCTTCCCATACATCCTCGCTCCGGACCATAGATTGAATCAGGGCCGGTCGCGACAGGTCGCCGCCGCCTATCGCCTCGATGAGGACCCGGCGGTGCTGCCGTTCCACCGTGTCATCCAGGTGATCCTAAAAGAAATGACACCCGGTCGTGTCCTCCCGCTGAATCCGAAACAGTTATCTCCCGAAACAATCGTGACCGGTGAATACCTGCGTCAGGCGGAAGGTGAGGACGCTGTGACGCCGCTTTTGCCACTCCTCAAAAAGGGGACTTACCACCGCAATTGTGGCATGCCCAAAGGTGGTAGAGCTGGACCTGTATTTTCAGTTTCGTACGAGAATTCGGATATAGATTGCAGCAGGCAGTAAAAATAGCTATGTCAAGCTGTGCGCTGTGTTCCACGCGTGCCTCAAGGAGTTTTCATCAAAACAGATAGGGGCTAGCGGGCCCTATCTGCCGGGCCAGTGCCAGGGTTTCGGATTTTTTCGATAGAGTCACTGCGACCCTGGAACGCAAAGGGCATTAGGAGGAACACGGATGGGTTTTAGACAATAGGAGTCTGACACTTCCTCCTATTGTACCTAGAGCAAGAAGAGTCATTTGACGATATACCATCCTTAAAAAAAAACTCTACCACCTCAAAACCTTTCTTCGCGAGTTCGTCTGAGTCGTCAATGAACGACACGATTAGCGCAGTGGTTGAGCGATTGGCTGCTGCGTCGCGTATCGTGGATTCGATTCCCGCACGGAACAAATATTTGTATGACCTACAGATAGTTTTTCCGGGTCTGGCTGTTTGTGAATGTGACTTTGTATGTTTTTAAACGCACCCACGATACATGAGAAATTCCAAGTGTGAGGCAACGTTAAAAAAAAAATGCCCAGAGATCTACAGTTCCCCTTGATCCACTGGAGAGTGAAGCCCGCAATGGATAATTTCTGGCCCTGGGCTGGTCATAATGTTTCGAAGGCTCACTGGGAATTGAACAGTTTTAAAAATAAACAGTTTGTTGAATATATGTGAATTTCAGCCGAGTGCCTTTGCAAAGTTTTGAAATATCTAAATAGAAATCATAAAACTTAATCTAAAAACATTTCTTAACATTCTGCGTATTGATGGCTGTTGCTTTCCCGTACTGAGAAGAAATGGATCCAGGCTGTGAAACAATCGGTCAGCGCATGCTATCATCTAAAATAACTTAACCATACTCTTGAAACTCACACCAACCTTGATGAATCAAGTTGATTTTTTTATTTATTTCGATCCAGGAACGCAAATCGAAACAATTTTATATTTTTAAAACCTAGAAACCCAATATATTCGGAACTAATGCAATTCTATCGACTCCTCTACCATGGGACTTCCATCTAATCGTGGATGTTATGACGTGACCCCTTTTATGAAAGGATGGGAAATCATCAAATGTCTTCTCCCGCTCTGGGCAAAGCAGGAGGGTGTGTCAGACTCTTACTGAATAAAACGAATCCGTGTTCCTTCTAACGCCCTTTGTGTTCCAGGGCCGCGGTGACTCTTTCGAACAAATTCCACGATAAAAAAGTGAGATTAAATGTATAACGCCATCTATGGAATATGATGTAGAACTGTCAAATTTAAAGTGCGGAGTTTTTTTTTAGGGTTCTGTTCTTCAAAAGGAAAAAAAGGAACTCTTATGGGATCACTTTGTTGGCCGTCCGTCCGTCTGTCTATTAAGACTCTTTATCTCGGGAACGGTAGGAGGTTGAGTTGAAATAATATACTCAGCTAGTCCCTTGAAGCTGTGAAAAAAACAAACTTCTAAGTCAACGTAATATAAAGATACGGCCGTTTATGCTTCATAAAATGTACATTTCGACACTCTCAAGGTAGTTAAAATTTATAGAGTACTTTCTGTTGACGTAGAACTTAAAAATTTGAAAACTACACATTTAATGCAATATAAATACTTTTAAAGATAGCCTTTATTTCAAATAATACCTTGTACCTATCTACAAATGTGTAGGGAACCCTCGGTGGGCGAGTCCGACTCGCACTTTTCCGGATTTTTTTTATATTAAAATAGAAGTTCATTCTAAATAAATCCTTTAAGTACATTTTTAACACCTTAAAAATATGATGGTGTTTTATTCCTTGGAAAGTACTTACCAAAAAATATGTTTTGGTGTTATTCTCACCTTGTTGATAGTAGGTACTATTTCGGTCAATAGATGGCATTACGGGTATCGGCGTTACGTAGTAGATAAGTTTAATTCTTCTAAAACATCGCTACAATTCCTATCAGGTTTATGTGTTTAAGTTATATAAATGCGGTTTTGTACTTTTTCTACGTGATGTGAAAAGGAATACCTTCAGATAAACAGAAAATAGGTTCGCTGAAAAAATAAAAACGCTGGCGTTTATATTTTGGCATACTAAACTATCCAAAATAAAACAAAATAACTTGTTATAAATATTTAAAAATATAAGGTAAAATAAGAATGTATAAAAGTTAGGAATAGATAAGTTAAATAAAATCCAAAAACAATTTTATTACGACTCATGAGATTCGAACAAAAAGAATTACTTCCAACATTCGATTAGTAATTTCACAAATAGTTAGATATATTTAAAGGTGTCTGTCGTTACGGGTAGTCAGACGCCAGAAAATCGACCAGCAGTCTTGCTAAAGGGTATCACCCAGATAGGTACTGGGATGTGAAGTTCAGATAGGAATTCACTCCATGTACAAAACTGGTATTCAGCTGCATCCAGTAACGCTGGCAGTCGACCTCAATTTTGTTGGAAAACCGCTACCCAGACATATTAATATTCAATCACTCTGGGTAGTCCTTTTCAAGTCAATATTTTTCATTTTACTCTTGTTTGTACGGATATAACAACATTGTTGGTTAATAACAAAATTCTTTGTGCTTACTATACAAAAAAAATATAAATTAAAAATGAACAAAAACAAAATCCATATGGCAAGATTCGAACCTTCGTCGCGTCCAAACACAAGACATGACGTACAACCGCCTCGCTACGTGCTGATAAGTTTTTACTGTGAAATAGCCGTCCTTAATATTATATATTGTTGTATAGGAAACAAAACCAAGAACCTGACCAAAATTCAGCCTCGACAACAACTTAAACAAAACAAAATGTGTTTTCTCAGTGCTAATAAACAAAACAGGATCTTGTCTTTAATAGAAGAAACTTTTGAGAAACAATTTAACTTTTGTCACTATCTCACAACAGATGGAGCTACATGTGACTTACTGCAGGGGATAAACATAAAACTTTCGGATTACACGATGAATGACTACTGTGTGATTTTAATTGGTGAACAAGACTTTCAAATCGCAAAAAAATACTCTGAACTCATACTAGATATAAGGAAAACTCTTAGTAAAATAACTCATACTAATATTATTATCTGTCTACCCACATATAAATATAACATGAACTCTAACATGTATAATTGGCGAGTCATGAATTTTAACTATTCCTTATGTCAAGATATCTGGACGCACAAATATGCTCATGTATTAGATTCAAATGCAAGTGTTGATTATGATTACAATACATTCTTCAGGCAGTCTGGCCAACTAAATAATTTTGGGTTCCGTTCCATTTTTGTAAATCTTGTAACGTTGATTAATGATATCAACATGTATAATAATAAGACTGTAAATAGTGCCCTGATAACATTAACGTCTCACAGTCCCACACACGTATTAGAAACCGAAAAGCAGTTTTTTCGCCACTGAAAGCCTTTACGTGATGCATCAAAACATAGCGGGGCTTTTAAATAAGGTCGATGCTCTAAATGTTTGCCTAGATGAATTGTCAGACAAGGACGTCAGTGTTGACGCGCTGTGTGTGACCGAGCACTTCATGATGTCAGGGTACGAATGCTATTTAAATGTCCCCAATTATTCTCTATCATCATTTTACTGTAGGAAACAAAGTAAACGAGGTGGGGCTTGTATTTTGATTAGAAACGGTCATCAATGGAGAGAAGTTCCACATATAGCTGAGACATCTATAACAGGTGTAGTTGAATGTTGCGGTGTGGAACTCGTACAATACAACATTATTATTCTATGTGTCTACAGAGTACCGAAACGAAATAACTTGAATTTATTCCATGAAACAATGGAAAAAATATTACAAAAAATTTGTAAAAAAAAGTATGAACATATTATAATAGCGGGAGATTTTAATATTGACATAATGAAGAAAAATAATGTTGTTTTGGATTTCGAATGTCTGTTACTAAATTTTAATCTTAAGTTAGCTTTGAAGCAACCTACCAGAGTTCATAGCCAAACTTGCATTGACAATTTCGCACATAATTTAGGAACCAAATGTAAAACGGACGTTATTGAATTTGCGCTGTCAGACCACACAGCACAAATAATAAAATGCCCGGTGAAAAAAACTTGCATGTTAAAATACTGGCGCAGAAAACGACGGGACTTTAGCGTAGAGAATATGGTTAAATTTAGGGACTGCTTAAAAAAATTGACATTTTCGGAAATATATGACATTGAAGATCCAAATATCGCTTTTGACAAATTTTTTGACAATTTTATACTATTTCATGACCTTTGTTTTCCATATAAGCTGACAACGATAAATGTAATTAAAAAATCAAAATGGATATCTCATGGCATTAAATTATGCAGCAAAAAGGAACGTCAATTGCTCTGGAAGTACAGATTAAAACCAAATACTACAAATAAAAACATCTTAAGGAATTATACAAAAAGGTTTAAAAAAGTAATGAGGTTGACTCGGCGTGCACAAAACAATTATTCAATTAAAACTGCAACAAACAAATTGAAAATGACATGGAACATTATAAATAAAACGAAACCGTTTTTCCCTAAAGAATCCATTACCTACATAAATGTCGATGACAAAATAGTAACTGACCCTCTGGAAATAGCGAATGCGTTTAACAATTATTTTATTGATAAAATTCAACCAAGTCAAGGTTCGGGAAACAAAATAACAAAAAATATTATTAAACGGAAAGACTCGATCTTTGTTGCACCTAGTACACCTGTAGACATGTTAAACATAATTAAATCTTTAAATGCCACAAATAGTACAGGTTATGACGGCATTTCTACAAAGGTGGTTAAGTATGTTTCTGAAACCATTTGTACTCACTTAAGCTACCTAATAAACTTGTGCATCAGCTCAGGTATATATCCTGATGCTCTAAAAGTGTCAAGAGTGAAACCATTGTTTAAAAAAAACAATAAGGAGCACATGACTAACTATAGACCAATTGCCTTAATTCCTATAATGTCAAAAATTTTTGAAACATACCTCTATAAAGAATTGTACACATATTTCGAAAAGAAAAATATCTTTAGTAATGAGCAAATGGGTTTTAGACAAAACAAGTCCACCAGTATGGCCATTTATGACTTTTTATATAACGTTATGACGAATATGGATAGGAAAATCCCTGTATGTGCCATATACTGCGATATGACGCAGGCTTTATGTTGACCATAGCATATTGCTACAGAAATTAGAAGCTTACGGCATTAGGGGAAACATACTAAATCTTATTCAGTCATACCTTACAAATAGAAAACAATACACAGAGATTGAGAGAATTAATATAAAGACAAAAAAAGAGGAAATTTATGTATCAAGCGAACGCACACCTACATACGGCGTGCCACAAGGAAGCGTGCTTGGATCTTTATTATTCATAATATACATCAATGACCTGCCTACTGCTATTGACCACCCCATGACTCTCTTTGCCGATGACAGCACTATGACTATAGCATGTAAAAATAAAGACTTACATGAAACTGACATAAATGAATCTTTGATGACAGTCATATCATGGTTAAACAGGAACAACCTAAAAATAAATCTAGATAAGACAACTATTATGCATTTTAGGCAACGGACTCAGGCTGTACTTGACTTCAAAGCAATTTACAAGGACACTGTACTTGATAAAGTTGACGCAACAAAATTTTTGGGAATAATGATTGACTCTAAATTGAACTGGAAGCCGCACATCGAATACTTATGTAAACGGCTGAGCTCCTCTGCTTACGCCTTGTATAAACTGGCCCCAGAGCTAAACACAGATGCCTTAGTAACGGCTTATCACGGTCTAGTAGCATCGCTATTGCGTTACGGTATTATATTTTGGGGGAATTCGACAAATAAAGTAATTGCGTTTAAGGCTCAAAAGAGATGCATTCGTGCTATGTTTAATTTGAAGTCGACAGACAGCTGTATGCCATTTTTTAAACAACACAAATTATTAACCCTACCATCACTGTATATTTTTGAAATTGCGGCATTTGTAAGAATGAATCAATTTCTATTCCCAAGAATAGCTGACAACTTCCCCCGAAACAGACGTGACAATACTCAACTATGTTTGCATGCGTCGAAGACTATATTAATGGGAAAAAGCGTTTTCTGTATGGCGCCTAAAATCTATAATAAAATACCACAGTCATTTAAAGCATTGCCGGTAAATTTATTTAAAAAAAAGATGCGTGATTTATTAGCGGACAAGTGTTATTATAATATAGATGAATTTTTGAATGACACGATTTGACATTTATTATTTCATTAAGTTTTAATTTATGTGACATTTTATGACTAGCTTTTGCCCGCGACTTCGTACGCGCATATCCCGTTTTCTCCTGTTCCCGTAGGAATTTCGGGAAATCCTCTCTTAGAGCTCCCCTAAACTCCCCAAGGACCCTATGTGCAGCTTCATACGACCAGTCAGTAGTCTTGGTTGTGTTGTTGCGTTATCTGTCAGTCATTCACTCAGTAACGGAAGAATTTTATAAACCAAAATGAAAATAAAACTAATACCTATAAAAAAGTGAACGTAAATTAGCCAAAACTTATAAAGCTATCGGTATCTAAAAATCTATGCGTACTTCACATAAAAAGAAATAATTAAAATGTAAACTATTAATAATTTGTAGTTTGAACGAATATTTAATTAAACACTACCAAAATATTAACCTATTTTATAAAATAATAACAAAAGGAATCTTAAAATAAATTATCAAAGACTAAATTATGTATTGTCTGTCAATAAGGTCGAACGCTCTGAACGTCAATTCGCATCAACTGGCAAAAATTGTATGAAGCTCGCGCTTTTGGCCTCTCGCAGGTCAACCTGAGAAGATTGGCTTCTGCTTAACCCGACTTGCCTGTGAAGGCTTTAATATAGTAATAAAGCCTCCAGCCAGGCTTTAAAGCTCGCGCTCGGACGCCCCGCCTTTTTATACCTTCGGCCGCGAGACGCGTCGAGCGCGGCGACCACAGGCGCGACCGATTCTCGAACGTTCGCGACCGGCCGGCCGCACTGCGCGCTTGGCGCCTAGCTGCTAGGGCGGTCGCGAACGTTCGAGAATGTTCGTTTTACGAAGCTACTCGCTAGGTGACTCGCTAGCCTCTAGGCGCCAAGCAAGCTGCCTGCCTGTGCGTTCGCGACCTTAGACAAAAATAATCCATAAAGCAGGATTCAGTATTCACGCGCAATGGCTTATTATTAGCGTATTTCATGTATAACTTTGGTGTTTCTATACCAATTTCTATGATTATTTTTTATGGAATAGTTAACAATGTTAACTTTTTTAATTAGGGATAACTGAGAGTGTTATAAACGTAAGAGTAGACAAATATAATCAGAAAGCTTCGAACTGCTAAGCTATCGGAAGTTACACGTGTTATTGTGCGTCAATCATAAAAGATAGACATATGCTGTCGTGAAATATTTTTTACATAATTTTAAGGAGAACATTTCCGTCATACATGATTTCTGTGTAGCTTTAACCATTAAGGTTGCACACGCGACGGAAGCTTAAAAAATGGAGTAACTTCTCCCGTTTTCCCAACATTTCCCTTCACTGCTCTGCTCCTATTAATTGTAGCGTGATGAAAAGTATACTATAACCTGCTCAGGAGTATGAAGAATAATTGCACCAAGTTTCGTTAAAATCCGTCGAGTAGTTTTTGTTTCTATAACGGTTATACAGACAGACAGACAGACAGACAGACAGACAGACAAAAAATTTACTGATTGCATTTTTGGCATCAGTATCGATCCCTAATCACCCCCTGATAGTTATTTTGGAAATATATTTCATGTACAGAATTGACCTCTCTACAGATTTATTATAAGTATAGATTATATGTATAATAAATATAGATTATCATTATATACTTACTTGTACACCGATAAAAATATTAAAGAAAACTACAAACTACGGCCTTATCGCATTCCGCAATCCTCTTCCAGGCAACCTGGAATGGACAATAATTGCTTGGACATACAGTACGATTATTCTATATTTTATATTCTATATTTCCATCCGAAGCTAGGATTTGTGACGACCGCGCAAGCCCCATCGCGTAAAAAAGTGTTACGTTCGTAGAAAATTTTTCTGATTTATATGTTTTGGATTATAAACGAGTGAGAAACACAACCAGTAACAATAACAAAATCACAAAGTAACACAACAAACATATTATTCACCACAAAAACACACAAAACACAAATGAAACAGTAAGAAAAACCAAAAAATAATAATTTAAAACAATAACAACCTGTAACACTTTTCGCGTCAACAGTCGTATTGCATTGAGGTAGGACACAAGTATGCATCGAACGTATACGAGCGACTGAGACGCCATGCGCGACCTACCCGCGCATGCGCTGTTCTATGTTTATTGTCAAATTGACATCCTGCGCAACCAATTGCGACGTACTTTGCATAGGCAAAGATAGAAAAATCGTGCTGTAAAATGGGATTGTCATCGGTGCAACACTATTTAAAATCATAATATATATACACAGAGAAACATATATTGTTATCAATTTATATGTATATCAATTATATAAGCATCAAATAAATAACGAATATCACAGCGACAAGTAATGCTAATGCTAATCGTTACAGGTGTTCAAAAGACTGTTTACCATTACATACCTAAAGATTGTTTGCCATGATTAAAATTAAGCTTCTATGAAACAGTTGTGTTGTTTTGGTCTACTCATATTCTATGTATCTATCTGAAAGGCAGGCAAGGTCTATACCTTGCCTGCCTTTCAGATAGATACAAAGAAGAAAGAAGTTTAAAATCATATTTTTTGGGCTATTATCTATTTATTAGCCCAAAAAATATGATTTTAAACATCAAAAATTCTCCTTCACAGGTGCAGAGGTTTTTAGACCAAGTTAACGGAGACAAAGTGGCGTTAAGTGGCCTCCAGTTCTTCTCGGTTACCAGAGGATTACTTTTAACTGTGAGTATAATGTAGTTTGTCCGTTTTGACGGCATACTTTTAAAGTGAATGCGGTGGGTTAGGTTCATATAAAACCGTAAAATTCGCTTCAAAACATAAAATTGCAAAATGGTTAGGTACTTTGGAAATTGAACAGCGGGTGTGTTTTGCTTTTGTTTCGTTGTTGTTTATATTCTGTTGCTTTTAAGTTAATAAAAAGTTTAAAATGCACAACAACATATTATAGTTTTTTTTTTATTTAAAGTTATCATAAGTTTTTAAATGTTTTCTATTTTTGTTTGTTTTTATTGTTTTAAAGCCACATTTTCAGATTACTATAAAAACTCATTAATATCCGAACGACATCTTTTCGACGTTGAAGAGTGGTGACGTGGGACTTTCACGAGTATAGCTACCTCATTAAAAGATTTTAAAAATCGGCCAAGCGCGAGTTGGTCTCTCTCACGGAGGTTCCGTACCATAAACCGAAAATAAAAAAAGTTTCTTGCACGGGATCTCCATTTAATTTTTTTTTATTATTGTAGTGGCAATAGAAATACTAACTTCAACTGTATAACTTTTTCGGTTCTTGAAATAAAGCCCGCTGACAGACAGACTGACGAAAGAACGGATTGATGGACGGACGAACGGACAGCGAAGGTTTCGTTATATAAAGTTCTCCTTGGTTAGCCTTTGGGTACGGTATCCTAAAAACGAAAGGAAATATTAATTTATTATTTATTTTTGTAATAATTTATGATGAGTGAGTACACTGCCATAAAAATAACGAGGATGATAAAAATAAACCTATACAACTTTCTCCCGCCCACAGGTAGCCGGAACCATAGTGACGTACGAGCTAGTGATGTTCCAGTTCAACTCATCGACACCGACGCTGAACATCACGTCACCGACCGTATTGCCGGCTATAGCACCTTCTTTGACTACAACAACACTGACTTCGTGAAAATCTGACTTTTATTTACTTATTTGCTTTATAGACCCCGTATTCGACACTACCATTTCATTTCATCAGTAGTAATATCAGGTAATCTTTTTATTTCACAAGAAAAAGGAGAAAAGGCTATTGTAATTATGACTCAATGCTTTTATTTGAATTAAATTATATCTCGCCGTCTTTCAATACCGCGTGTATCTGACATCGACGCACAAACGATTTCCATGGGTCCAGGGCATGATTCTGGACACCCCAGTGTTGGAATTTTTCGTCGGTTCTTTTCTCATTTTTTTCAAGAGTACCACAAGTAGGTATCAGCTCAGCTGAGCTGATATTTATTTGTGGTTTTATTCAGATTGCTCTTTTTAGTGAAAGTTGTTAATTAATTATTTTTTTATTAAAAATCTCATTGGGTTAGGTCAGAATAATGATTATGAGCAGTCTAAAGTAAAAAAAAAACCCTTGAAAAAAATGAAAAAATGAGAAAAAATCCGACGAAAAATTCTAAGTCTAGGGTGTCCAGAATCATACCCTGGACCCATGGAAATCGTTTGTGCGTCGATGTCAGATACACGCGGTATATTATAACTCGCCAGGCAATAATTTCGTTTGAATTAAAAACGCAATTTGACCAGTGATCAAAACTTAGACTAGGGATAAATTAATAAAATTATAGGTACTATATTTTACACAAAAATAGTTTCAAACTTGATTCTATGAGTTATCAATTAATTTTAAAATATCTTTTTTCCCTTTCCCTTGAAATTTTGAAATAAACTAAGGTGACGTTTGTTAGAGAAACAAAAACTGAAAATAAAAAAAAATAATAATAATATCCTTGGACATTTCACACAACGCCATCTAGTCCCAAGCTAAGCAACCTAATGCTTGTGTTATGGTAACGAGATGGCTGATAAACTACTTATATACATTTTTTTTTGTAAATACATACATGTTATAGATAGAAAAACACCCAGACTCGGAACAAATACTTGTAGGTCGTACAAATATTTGTTCCGTGCGGGAATCGAACCCGCGACAAGCTGCGCAGCAGTCAATCGCTCAACCACTGCGCCAATCGTGTCGTCGACGAAATTGATAATCGGTAAATTATTATGTGTCTCTGAAATAATCTACTTTCAAATAAATAAACAAAATATCAGGATGACTCACTCTCCTCATAAATCATTGCTTTTGATGGACCAACACAAATTATACGCGTATCTAACCAGATTCCACCATTCAAGAAAAAAAAATCGAATAATTCTTCAACATATTTTTTATCCAGACAAAAATAATGACGATCATTTTCATTAAAATTCAGAGAACAAAACAAAAATATAAAACAGATAATAATCTAGCACTAATTCTAAAGAAAGCTCTACTCGCAGGTCTGTGAGCAAAATGTAACAAAAAAAAATCGGCCACGTGCGAGTCGGACTCCCGCACCGAGGGTTCCGTACAAACCTGTAGGTATATTATAAGCAAAAGTTGCGATTTACGAATTATGACGTATTAAAAAAAACTACTTACTAGATCGCGTTCAAACCAATTTTCGCTGATAGTTTACATGGTAATATACATCATATATTTTTTTTAGTTTTATCATTATCTATTATAGAAGTTACAGGGGGGGACACATTTTACCACGTTGGAAGTGTCTCTCTCGCAGTTTAGAAAAAAATGATATTTTTTTTTATTATTTATTATATTTATGTATTCATTCATTTATTCATTTTCGAAGACCTTTCTTATAGTTTCGGAGAAAAGTGGCTGTGACATACGGACGGACAGACAGACAGACATGACGAATCAATAAGGGTTTCGTTTTTGCCATTTGGGTACGGAACCCTAAAAATGAAATGTAGATTTCATTTACATTATAGCCGCTATTCAAACTAACTGGTCTGAAACAATACAGCAAGCAACAACAGGTGGTCTCATCAGCAAGATTTATTTTCCTACCATTACTTTACACGAGTACCAGGTATTCATAGAGCAGGCCCAAGTAATCTTCAAATTATTTATAGGCTACCATTACGTTTTCTACGATGATATATTTGTGTTACCTAACCTATCAAATTGAGTGTAGACAAGAGTAGGGAATATAGGGATTTTAATACTAGTAACAGCCGTCAGAATATTAATATGGTTGGCGCCGGATAAATAACGGCGGATAATTCACCTTACCTACGTTTTTGAATGTCGTAGTTTCAAAAACTGAAATATTCACATCAGCCAGTTCTCAATCGACATGGGTTCTTTACAGGTATGACTATAAAAAAAAACAGGCTAAGTGCGAGTAGGTCTCGCACAGGAAGGGTTCCGTAGCATAAACCTTAATTTTTATTATTTGCTGTTATAGCGGCACTAGAAATACATAATCTGTGAAAATTTCAACTGCCTACCTAGTACGGTTCTTGAGATACAGCCCGCTGACAGACAGACGGACGGACGAACGGATAACGGTGGCTTAATAATATGGTTCTGTCGATTACCCATTGAGTACGGAACCATAAAAACTATTTAATAGTTTATCGTTGGGATATCTACGGAGAGATTATTAGGGACACACAAAAAAGTGTACTCGTACTTTATTTCAAATCTAGCTGGTAGGGTCCTTTCGAAAGTAGGTATGGAACGTTTGATATTGTTGTCGTTAGAGAAATTGGTCTTTGTATACGATAAAACATTCACCAATTAATATACAAAGCCAGGGTGAAACGCTGCAAGTTTTTCATAGTCAATTATGTGGTGTTTCAATACTCAAGCATATAATTCACCTGGAAGAAGAAGAGAATGGCATGACGCTACCTTTTGCTAAAATCACACAATAAAGGTTATTAAGGCCGTACCCTGACCAAATAACCTTGAGAATTTTTTCCCTCAATAACAGCGCAAGAGATACAATAGCGAATACGCTCAGAATGTTGAATAAAATCGTTATAAAATCTAATTTTGGTCGTTTGAAAAAAATACTTCTACCAAAATGTTTATAATTAAATTGCCTATCCATTAGTGTAAGTACAAAATCAAAATAATCGTCAGTTTTTGAGAAGATGCATGTTTTCAGTAATTTTTTCTCATTTCTGTGGTTTCGTTGTGAGATTATTTAAACATTATACTTAGTAATAAAAAATAAAATCTACCATTTTGAAGCCAAGATTATGTAGAAATTTACTGTATTTTTTATTTGTTGATATTTCTTTTGGATAAAGAGAAGATAGCTCAAAAAACTGCTCAAAAAACGGCTAGCGCTGCGTTTTGCTCGGGGACGCGCCTTAACGTACATTATGGGTTTTTGGAGATAAACTTTGTTATTTCCCTAAGGAAAACTAGTTATGGAACTTAAATAGAGTAAGGCAGGGCACGCAGCCAGGTTCGGTGACGATATATTGACTTAGTGCCCCTGCTTGTTTACGGAGACGTGGGGTTGAGCGGGCCCTTCTGCGTGGACGCCGCATGCGTAAATCGCTTCTCCGTTAACGCTCTCATATAACCCCATATATGTTTGAATTTAGTGCAGACCCGCACCGTGCAACACCGCATGCATAAATCGCTTCTTCGTAAACGCGACGCGCAACTGTGATTTGAATAAGGTTGGCAGGAAGGGGTGGAGGGTTGGGTTGGTTGGTTGGTTGGTTGGCAGGTTGGCTGGTTGATTGTTTGGGTGGTTGGTTGGCGTTGGTAACTGTGCCAACCTAACCAACACAATATAAGATACAGAAAAGAGATGAAAAAAAAAACATAGTAGGGTGACACAATGGGCGGCTATATTTCTAAAAGTCGTCTAAAAGCAATGATTGCATGCCGTATCCATGCAAACATTGCTTTTAAAAAAAGGGAAGGATCGACAGTACAAGCACACTATAGCAGTATGAGCAGTAGTAGCTTGGGAATTAAAAGAAAGGCCTATGCCAAGACTTGGTTGCAGAATTTGTTCGAAGAAGTCACTGCAAAGGTCATTAGGAGGAACACGGACGAACTTTAGTCCACCGCTCCGCCCAGAGCGGAAGGAATCATTAAAATTTGATGATATCCCATTCATTAAAAAAAAATCATATCGATTGATCCCCTAAGGGAAAAACAATATAGAGCTAAGAAACGATGTAGGAATGAAATCATTTTACTTCCCCTCTAACAATAATATTTCTTAAAACAACGGTTTCATAAAGTGGTGTTCGTAATAGCTCGTCTTATTCTCGTCTGCTATTACTTTCCCTAAAATATATGAACAATAAAATTTACATTTAGCCGCTACGCCACCGGGTGCTTACGTAAAGTGTGTTCGGGGCAAATATTTTGCGTTCTTCAGGCATTTCAGGGGTTTACCTTTGTTTGGAAAAATGTTTGGGATGTTTTTTCTGAAGTTTACGGGTCTTCTGGGTTTTCGGAAGTAGGTACATTGAAGAGCTTTTTTATTAAGCTCAGCTGTCAAATTCAAAAATAGATAAACTAACTGCAGTGCGATTCAATAGAACGGCTGATAGACAGACGACGACGCAGCAGAAGGGTTTCTTTACTCAAAAACAAATACTTGCTGCATGTAGGTACTTAGAAATGAAGCACATTGTCGAATTAATCGCTTTGTCTAAGCCTGTTTTTTTGTAGGGCAGATAGCGAACTGCGAAGCATCTGATACTTATTGCAAACCTCCTAATGGCGGCGACGAAAACGTACTTGCAGACTGATTTACCGCTCATTACAAAAGAAAAAGATAAATCTTATTTTTTTTTTTTTTTACACAATACGGGGAAACTCTTGGCCCAAATCTCACCTGATGGAAAGTGATGATTAGGCCGAAGATGGAAGCGAGTTTCACCCGGAATCCTCTTACGCAGAGGAACTGGCTATCATACCTCCAACTGCCGGAACACAACAATGCTGTTAACATTGCTGTTATGGCGACAGACTTAGACATGATGGTGGTAGCTTGCCAGGCGGACTTAGAACAAGTCCTACCACCAACCAAACCGAGCAAAAAATTTGCCCCCGCTGGGAATCGAACCCGGGACCACTGGGTCTGAATAAGGTGGTATAACCACGAGACCACGGAGGCGGTTAGTGTCACCTGTTTAGCACCACCCGGGGACCACGTGTAGGGATTCGCTGAAAGGTATTCTAAATAATCATTCCATTTTCTTTGTCCTAATTATAAAAGGTTGGCGCGACATGTCTTCTTCTACCATGTCTCTAATAGTCGTCACTTAGAATAATAACGCATAGAAACCTAGTACGAGTGCAATAAGTGAGGCAACTAAAACTTAGCCTAATCGGTCAAACTTAGCCATCAGGCCGTCAGTACTCAATGTCACGTTCCGTCGAACACAGCTCGCCAGTAAACAATTGAAAATGACAGTTTGTTGCGTGAAAGGATGTTATAGCACATCAGGAAAACAAAAAAAATGTGATAAAATAACATTTCACAAATAAGTACTCACATTCTATGCACTATTTTTACGTAAATCGATAAATAAAACAAAATTCTAATAACCTAACTTGTCATAACACAGTGTTGCTATTTGTGAGGAAAAAATACCCACATTGCCTTCATTCATGTTTTTCATTTTTGTAATTTTAAAATACAATTCTTACTGTTAATTCATATCAAACCCGATGTTTTAACATTGTTTATAATTATAACCCATCAAGCATTCTAAACGCATTGAACAATATCTCATTCTTTTTGCGATTTATTTCCTTTTATTTTGAAATAAATTGAATTATACCTTCCGAAAAAATATGTCATATTACATGTTTACCTTTTCCAGTTCCCAACAACATAAAATACTTGCCTTGATAGCAAAATAGTAATGCGTCTTCCCATATTTTGTGGGTAACGGCTTAGTAATGGTATCACTGAAAGCTATATCTGTGTGCGTTAGAGGAACGTAGACACATTCGGCTCACGCACACAAAGAAAATGAAGTGGACACACGATTTTGCTCGGGTTTTGTTCTAGACGCGGCTTCTATGCGTTATTATTCTAAGAGTCGTCATGTTGGTATTCAAACTTTCCAGCCAGTCTACTTAAAAAGAAAACCCAGAAAACCATTGCACTTTCTTTTGCAACCAACAAAATCGCTGCCAATACAGACATAAGTTTCACAAACTAAACAAAAGCCAAACTAAAAGCAAGTTAATAAGTAACAATACATTTTCTTCCCAGTAACTGCTAAAGCTTTCGACCTAATTGTACCCACAATAGCAATTTAAAATCCGCACCGGTTTAAAGTAAGAATGCTTTAAAGCTTGGTCTACAAAGTGGTTCAATCGACATTATTTGTTCAATTAAAGCGATGCACTCACCGCATTTGTAAGGGGAAGTGTACTCCGAGTAATTCTTAGCCAATTACTTGTTTTTAGAAAGACAGACCCTCGGTTTCTTATACGATAACTTGAGAAGTTTTTAATTCATTTGGTCTAATACACACTTTTTCTCAATCATGCTTGGAAATGTGAGCATTATTTTGACAACCTTCTTCGAGATAAATCAAAATTGCCGTACTGGCCGAGCAGCGGCCGGCAAAAGTTGTATCTATCGTGTTTTGCTGCCAAATAGATTATACATACTAAACTCATATCTATCGTGTAATTTAAAAATGGAACGATCTTATATTGCGAAACATGTTAACCAAGGAGGTAACTTATCAAAGGTTTTATTTAAATTTCGAACTGGCTTGCAAATAGAAACCTGTTTATTGAAATAAAAAATGAACACTTTTACGCGGGAATTATTATTGTTGTTGGTCGTTCGACTGATTTTGAAAAATAATTATATTTTAATTTCCGCGCATTTCTTGAGAAAATTACTATACAAGCCTTGGCTATAGCTAGGCATTGATGGACTTACGTACCTATGTGTGCCTCGCTACGCCTCGGCCTACATTTACACGTGCGTCGTTCATCAATGCCTCTTTTGCTTGCCACTGCAGTAATGTACTATAATGCTACAGTTTCAACCAATTCTTTAGGTGAATTCGTGTTTTGCCTTTAGTAAACAGCTTTAGCGTCTCAAGTTATTGTACAACGAATTGTTAAACATGTATGGTTAAAAAGCTTACACAATTATGATATGTCTTGTCTCTTAGGGCTCTTACCATTGTCTCACGTTTTCAAAATTAAGAATTTGACTTATTTTGTCTTGTCAAACTGCTCCTTACTACCCTAACGAAATTGATCTCGCCTGCCGCAAGAGAAAGATTTATTCATGATTAAGGGCCTTTGCAAGCGGTGTTATTTTAATGCGCCGATGACTCGCAAATGACGTAAGACAGTACTGCTTTTTTGGTCATCCACAACGCTGTGAGCGCGCTTTCGTAAAACGTGCGTCGTTGGCGTGAAAAGATACACCTTGTCCAAAAAGGATTCCCAGTTAAAACTGAGTTCTTACAAACAGTCTTCCATCGGTTGAGACATCATTTTGAACTCAATAGTCTATTTCAAATTACCTATGTCTCATTGGATTAATGAGACCCGACGTTAAGATCCGATCCGATCTCTTAACGTCTTAGTCTTCTCTTAGATAAACCCAAAAGTAATCTGAGATTTAAAATATTTTTCGTAACTACCATTCACCGAGTTAAATAGCGCAGCGGCCTTCTTTGGCTCAATCTATGCAGTCCTCCAAAACTGGTCAAGTTATGATTTATTTGACCCCAAAATGTGACCTGTGTCTTAGGCTAATTACAAACCCTTAAGGTGGTTTGTAATTAGCTGAAGACAAAACTGAATTATCTAATATTCAACCTTAAAGTCTACCCAACAGGGTTCAATAAAAACCGCCTACGTGTTGTAAAGGATTGCAAAGAACACTTTCCTACTAAGGGCACAGAAATTTCATTTTCAGTCTAACTTCACGTCTTGAAATTTAGGCAAAACGTTCTCTGTTTTATGACATTCCCGTGTAATACGCGAATTCTTTTAGCGTCCCCCCATTATTTAAGAGCCGAGTACGCGATAACACGACGAAGCAAAATCGTTGTGTTTTATTACAATTATGCCTAACGTGAAAATGCTTTTGGTATTTTTACTTGTAAATATATGATCAGAGAGACATTTTCCGCAATTGTCTATAAATTGTAATGTGGGTAAAAGAGATATATACTTAGGTAGTGATACGACATATTTTTCCTTCAATTAGAATTTTTTAATATGTAACATCTCAAAAGTAGCCAGAAATAGTACCTAGTGTCCGTAAGTTTTTAATAGACATCATGCGAAAAGTGAGCTAACACAACCCGACGCGCTGACATCTTGCATGATCGGCGATATTCCTGTAATTTTAATTGACCTAATTAATCATTTCGACTTTATTGAACAGCATGTGACGCGAAAACCTGCCAGATTTGTATTTTTTGTCAAATAAGTTTAATTTCAAATTATGTTTAACAGGGCCCTTTTTTGTATAGGAAATCATGAAATGATTCCTTCCGCTCTGGGAAGGGAATGTCAGACTCTTACTAACTAAAACCCTCCCGTGTTCCTCCAAATGTCCTTTGCCTTCTAGAACCGTGGTAGCTCTTTCGAACAAAACACGCTACAAACACGGCCCTGGAGTCTGGTTTTCCACCCAGGTAATGGCAATAGGCTCTGTCCCTATTACATGGGACTTAAAATAACCCGGGAAACGTGAGTGCGGTATAAGACTGCTTTTCCACCAGTGATGTGCGAGGATGCGTAGCGAGGTTTGTTAAGAACTAATAGAATCGCTTGCGCTGAGCGAGGCTACGTAAATGAAGCTTTCCTATTATATCCTCATCCTCGCACATCTCTGGTGGAAACGCAGCCTGGCGCATAAATGTTAACCTTAGATGTATATGTCACCAGAAAGTGGCAAACACCGTAAGATTGTACAAACAATTTTTTTCTAAATAAGGCACGAATGTATTGGACTCTATTGAATTTGGATGGGATAATATTATATTTTATACAGAACGATTTTTCATAATGTATCTAGAAAATATATAATATACCTAAATCTATACTATATAATATTATAAAGTGGAAGAGTTTGTTTGTTTGGTTGAACGCGCTAATCTCAGGAACTACTGGATCGATTTGAAAAATTCTTTCAGTGTTAGGTAGCCCATTTATCGAGGAAGGCTATAGGCTATATATCATCACGCTAAGACCAATAGGAGCGGAGCAGTAATGAAAAATGTTACGCAGACAACGTTGCACGTGTCAGCTAGTATACCTATAAAATCTAACCAAGATTTATTACAATCTTACGGAGTCAACCATTTTCATGTACCTACAACCGTAATATAATGTAAAATCTTATAGTATTTAGTACACCCTAACAATGATCCTAACCTGTTCAAACTAGATATCATAATAAACACTTACATACTAGTCTACCTTCCGTATTTATGTGAATCGTCATGTCAACAGGCTAGATTCCATCATCCAGTTGTTTGGGTCTCTCGTAAGTTATTATTATAACTTACGAGAAACCCAAACAACCGAAACTAGTTAGCATAACGAACAGAAATACACTGACACTGGCTGTTTGAGTGCCACTGTCGAACGACAACATCAATTTAACACTACACGCTGCGACTCAAGACCCTAGGTAAGTGCGCTCGTCAAACGAGCCAGTAGGACGATCGGATAGTCTCGTGCCGTCTCGCTCTAGCTTTTTATGACCGCCGCTAATGTAAAAGTTTGAGTTAAATATCTCCAATGACTATAATATGAGAGTGAATGAAAAGAGGTCGTATCTGAATTTGCGACATGCTTGTCATCGTCACCATCATTTCAGCCGAAAGATGTCCACTGCTGACGTTTTGCCCTCTCGCAAGTGTAGCCACATCAGCCGGCCCTGCGCGTTCAGCGGCTTCCCATGGCCTTAACCAAGTCAACGGGTCGGTACATGGTGGACATCCCACCTATACGCACAAAACTTTTTGGGAATACATTCATAGTGTTTTCTGATAGCTACAACATGGGAGTCTTTAAGTCAATAGTGAATAGGTTACTTTTAGGCAAGCGTGATCCACCTTAGACCGCATCATCGCTTAACATCAGGTGAGATAGCGGTCAAACGTATGCCTATCAATAGTAAAAAAAAAGACTGGGTAGCCCGCTCGGGAATGCACACACTACACACACCACCTACAACATCTATGACGCCTTCTAGTCTTCAATGGCTAATCTCCATCGAAATTCGGGCATGGTCAACTTATTTTCAAAACACCAGTCTTCAGTAAAAAGTATAAACTCATTTTTTTAATAAACATGCTTTCTCAATACAATATTTACCTATGCTACTCACAGAAATCATCGTCCTTAAATACGATAAGCGAACTCGATCCAGAATATTGAAATGTAAACGTTAATATTATTCCAGAAATTTGCAATCGTAACATTAGGCAAATTATTAGATGGAAACACACTGGATGGAATACTGACTAAAGGCGGGTTTCACTAATGAAATTGATCGCGAACAACTGCGTTCAAGATCTGTCAGTGTCAATATGCTACATATAATAATTAAGCTGACATATCGTAAACGGGGTTCATGTGTTGATCGCGTTCAGTTTCATTGATGAAATCCGCCTTAAGAGCGTTTGTACGCCGTAGTTAGAATACTTCACACTAACTTTCTAGTCCTAGTGTTTCGAAATTAATGAACCGATTTTAATGAAAATGAAACTTCCTACGCATTAGCACACAGGTCTAAAAATTTAGTAGAGAACGTTTTAAAAATATAGTGTTATGTACAGCAAACTTCGACCGATTTTTAAAATTTTCATAGATACCGAGATTTCCAATTATGTTATTTTAAATAACACCTTTCGACATCTCCCGGAACGCAGTCGCCACTCCAGAAACTTCGAAAGGAATCGAAATAGTAAAAAGAAAAACTACCTAAAATATACTAATAATGCTCGACCGTATGTCGTTGCGTATATTTTTTGATTCTTGATATCTCAGCATTTACCTGAAAGGACGTCAACCAAATGAAAACTGATTTAATAATGAATTGCCATGCACTTCCCCATGATTTGGTTTTTAGGGTCCCGTATACTAAGGGTAACCAACGGAACCCTGCTGGAAACCTATGCTGTCCGTCGTCTGTGCATCCATCCATCCGTCCGTCCAACTGTCAGGTCAGCGGCTGTAATAGAGGTTTACTTTGTATAGAAAATACTAAACATTTATTTTACTAAAAAAATGTAAAAGCGATCTTCCTCTCCCCTAGTTATTTAAAACATTGCTGTACCCGACAAGGTTTATAATAGGCTTGTCAACTGAAAAAATTTAATTAGTCCGTCAGTTAAATTATCAAAAAATATTTGACCCATTTTTTTCTTTTGTTACTTTTTTTTATGCAAAACGGGGAAACTCTTGGCCCAAATCTCACCTGATGGAAAGTGATGATTAGGCCGAAGATGGAAGCGAGTTTCACCCGGAATCCTCTTACACAGAGAAACTGGCTATCATACCTAGAAAGAAAGAATGGTGGTAGCTTGCCAGGCGGACTTAGAAAAAGTCCTACCACCAACCAAACCGAGCAAAAAATTTGCCCCCGCTGGGAATCGAGTCTCTGGGTCTGAATCAGGTGGTTTAACCACTAGACCACGGAGGCGGTTAGTGTCACCTGTTTAGCACCACCCGGAGACCACGTGTAGGAATTTGCTGAAGGGTATTCTCCTACGGACGCGGATGACTCTGCCCCCAAAGGTTACGTAAACCAAAATTTACGAAGATCCGACGCTTTTAAAATTCTCAATACGTCAGGCTGTGGTATAATTTTTTGTAACTTGTGACGTCACGAGCCCCCACTCCCGAGTTTTGATGCGTTTTATCTGTGACAATATTCGTTGATTTACAAAATAAAAAATACGTATCCATTATTTATCATTACTCACTGTAACTGACGGACTAAATAGATTTTCAATTTATTGATGGTGGCCTATTGTTTCTGTCTTCTTCGTTTTACCACCTGTATGTGTACTTACATTAGGGATTACAATAAAAAATGGAGATTTTAATAGGTAGACAATTGAAATTTTCACAGTGTGTATTTTCTATTTCCGCTATTACAAAAAATAATAAAAAGTATAAAAAGGGCTTACATTCAAGAAATTTATATTTTTCGATTTGTGGTACTACGGAACCCTTCGTGTGAGAGCCCGACCTGCCCGTTTTTTTTTTCTTACAAAAATAACAGGTGAATATTTTTCTACATTTTTAATAGAAAGGGTATTTTTACAACTTGTGGGTGCGACTGAAACCAAATGCATGAACGACGTGGCAATGGGACAAAATTAGAAAATGGCTCTACAGATAGAACAATTTCAATGAAATTGCGTCGTGGATTGCTGTCGCATAGCCTTAATACCACTCTGACTTGCTTAGGTACGAAACAAACGACAGCTCTATTTTCCTCTCGAATGAATAAAGATCAATGCAGCTGGGTGATCTCGCCAATGTACGGTGGGCGAACGAAACTTGCAAGAGCAATAGTCGATGAGCATTGACTGACGAATAGAGGTGAGACGTATGTATATTACTGGAACAGGTTTATGGAATAGGTATTTGGCTAGACGCGTAAAGATCTGTTCTTTGAGCACCACATAAACGCATATCACACTATACAACACTATTTTTTAATTAGTACAAAAAAAAATGGGGCTGTTTCCGTACCCATTACTGATCATAATTTTGCAGTCAAAAGTAAATAAAACGAAATCCCAAAATTGCTTAATTTCATTTATTTTTACTTGAATATCTTAAATGATTCCTTAAAAATTACTTAATTGTAAAAAAGTTGATAATTTTGTTGGTCCTAAGCCCAATTAAAGTGCGAAAGAAAAGTTTGGATTGCTTATTTTTTCGTTTACCATAAATTGAGTGACATTTTGGGATATAAACAAACGTTAATAACTTTGCTGTTTATTAATATTATTTATTGAGACTTTACATATATAATAACAAGACCTTTTCTAATAAGCCCTTTAAGTATTTATACTAATTAAAAATTAGTGGTGTATTTGCGTCTATTACGAGTGTTACGACTTGTGACCCACAAGCTCGGTTAGTTCCGGAAACGTTCGGTATGGCGATCGAAGTTTACGAGTCAATTAATTTGTTTTGCGTTTCTAAACCTAATTTCCATTCCAATATAATCACTTTATTTATTTATTTTTTTATTCAAACCGGGATACACGCGGTATGAAAGGAAGTTTTCAATAAGATTTTTAATTATCATGAAATGTAGAAACGATACGAATACTAACGTGTGTCTTATATAATTAATCATCCATAACATAAAAATACTCCATTACTCCGATAACCTACTCGAAATCTCGAAGTTAGGAAGACTCGCTACCTATGGAAACGTGGACCTAGTTTTTGGAATGAGTATTTCGGCGGACGCATACTTCCAAGACTCTATACGCGTTTTGCCTAGTACGTCGCACCTCTAATGACGAACCAATAACGTGAAGCGTCAGAGCTGTCGTCGTCAAACCGACCAATGGAGTGTGCGTACGACTCGAGCCAATTATTCTACTTGTCTAGAATTTGTCCTCAAAACCGTAAACCTTATCATCATCATAAATTCCAAACATCACTGCTTCCAAGAAAACTATTTTTTAATAAAACTTGCGAAGAATTTTCAGCCCGCCTTAATGTCCAATTACGGGAGGGGTTTACTTCATATTTCGCACCTTATTAAACTTTTTAACCGACTTCCCAAAAAGGAGGAGGTTATCAATTCGGTTGTATGTTTTTTTTTTTATGTTTGTTACCTCATAACTCCGACAATTATGAACCGATTTGAAAAATTCTTGCTGAAAGGATATACTTGCAGATTGGTCCCATTTAAATCATATCAAAATCGGTTACGAACTTTGGATTTTAAATCGTAATAGCTGGAATTTGACTATTTAGATTATTCTTTGATAATCGAAATTGCGTATCTTGCTTTTCTGCGATTTGGCAGTGGTGTTGTTAGGTGTGGGGCACCACTAAAAAGTGAAAAATAAAAAACTTTTTACAAAAAAATACAACCGACTTCCAAAAAAAAAACACTACAAAGTAAAAAATAACTTTAATTTCGGAAGTCGGTGTCAAAATACGAAGAAACTAACAAAAACACCGACTTCCGAAATTAAAGTTATTTTTTACTTTGTAGTGTTTTTTTTTTGGAAGTCGGTTGTATTTTTTTTTACTAAACGGATCAAAAGTAATTGAAGGTATTGGCCGGGACTATACAGAGTAACGGGACTTAAACGATATTTTTTAGATATTACTAGCTGACCCGCGCAGCTTCGTCTGCGTCCCATTTTCCATTATTGCTCCACGCCTATTTGTCTTAGCAAGATGATATATAGCATATAACCTTCCTCGATAAATGGGCTATCTAACACTGAAAGAATTTTTCAAATCGGTCCAGTAGTTTCGGAGCCTATTCAATTCAAACAGACTTTTTTTCTTATTCATGAATAGTTACCTTTTATTTGTAAAACACCGACAACCTCTCAGGACTATGGTACTTACATCATAATCAACAACTTTTGTTCTATGACTTTTATAAATTCATCATATTATTTTATCTCATCAGGTTTTACGACTTACTATCATGATCCGTTACGTTCTCTAGTAATGAAAAACGGTTTACAATTGTATTCTTCGGGTATCTACGAAGAGATATCAGGGAAAGATCAATGATCAATACTTTATTTCAAGCTTTTCCCTCAGAAACGAATTATGGTTAAATTGTTATCTATCTGTTCAAAGCTGAGTCAACAATCGACCCTGACCTTGACCGTCTATGACCGTTAAACGAGCGACCTTCGAAACTCTTTACACAGCCTGAACTTTGTCAACATCCTGACCAATTCATTTAAGCAAAATCAGGGAAAAACTTTTATAATTTAGGGTTCCGTATATGAAACCGTTAAGGGACTACTCACACTTATTCAGCTCCATTCGCATTTCAATAAACGATGTTGGTCTCACTTATACAGTTCTACTTCTATCAGTCTCCTACAGCGTCGTAAGAATGAGAAAGTGTCAGCGTCAGAACAGTGCTCGCATGATTATAACACACTAGCTGACCCGTGCAACGTCACCTGCGTAAAATTTTTAATTACTGCTCCGCTCCTATTAGTCTTAGCATGATGATATATAGCCTATAACCTTCCTCGATAAATGGCCATTTATATACCGGGCTATCTAACACTGAAAGAACTTTTCAAATCGGACCAGTAGTTC
This sequence comes from Ceramica pisi, assembly GCA_963859965.1. Taxonomy (NCBI): domain Eukaryota; kingdom Metazoa; phylum Arthropoda; class Insecta; order Lepidoptera; family Noctuidae; genus Ceramica; species Ceramica pisi. The sequence continues at coordinate 8,209,499 of OY982530.1, forward strand.
CTGAGATTAGCGCGTTCAACCAAACAAACAAACAAACTCTTCTGCTTTATAATATTATAGTTTAGATTTGACCTCATTTTATACTTGTTTGCCGCGAAAGCTGAATAGACGCGGAAAGCTAAACGTATGCGTACGCGTCTCCATACAAAATGGTTTTTTTTCTATGGGCATAGGCTGAATAGAGCTGAATAAGTGTGAGAAGTCCCTATTCTCCTATATTTTTAACTGTGCGGTGTCTTTTAGTTGAGCATTTCCAGCCATGAGCCAGCTCTTTTTATATTTCAATCATTTCAATAAACTTATGAGGCGTTGTAATAAAACTGGCCATGTGCGAGTCAAAATCTATTTTAGTCATTTTTATTTTTAAAATAAAAATAAAAATTAATTATTGCCCTAAGATTTACGGTTCAATGAAGATGGCTGAAAAGAAGTCTCATATTCTGTTTTATTTAACCACGGAACCTTGTGTTATTTTCTCCCTTAAATAAACAGATCCGAATTTGGATAATAGCCAGAATTACTATCGTTATGTTTGATCGTAATCATAATGGCTGTAGTAAGGAGATATTAAGTACATTGTAGTACATAATAGGGTTATATTGAACGGGTCTCACATAAAGTAGGCAATGATGCCTTTGTTGCGTGACCTAAGAAAGTGCTATAGTTGCTTCGTTTTATCTTGGCAATAGCGTTCCTTGACCTTTATTTTATTAAAGTTCTTGTACAAATTGGGTTTATAGGTAACTTTATACAACGAAATATTATCTATCAGTCAGCATTTGGGTCAAAATAGCATTGGTTTGCCTACCAAAATGAATAAAACCAAAAATCCGGCCATGTGCGAGTCGGGCTCACACAAGCAAGGTTCCGAACAATAACCAAAAAAGTAATTTTCTTGTCCCTGTATACACTGTCAAAATTCCAACTGTCTATCTATTACGGTTCTTGAGATACAGCCCGCTGACAGACAGACGGACAGCGTAGGCATAGTAACAGGGTTCCGTTGGATTCAGTTTGGGTACGGAGACCTAAAAAAACGTTCCCCTCAACCCTTTTTCTAAGGCAGTCGGATGTAAATAATTATAATTTACAAAAAAAAAAAAATTTGAGCGATGAATGAAGAGCAATAAGTAAAATATAGTTTTTCAGATATAAAAAATGTTGAGGAACACGATAGGTGTCGGTTCAATGCGGCTGTAAGACTTTATTTCCGGTCTTGATATTAGGATTGAGAATACGTATAGAGAGAATTGACCTCTCTATATCGCAATTGCGAAGCTAAAACGAAACAGCTATGGTGGTCGCCTTTTGAGTTCCTAGATTTTTTAGATGACGTGTTTATAAGATGTTAGGTATACAGTGTGTTAGCAGGTTGTTATTTGCTCCATAATAAAAATCTCAAATCTCAAATCTCAAATTGTTTATTGCAATCCATAATGTACACATACAGGTGGTAAAAGAATAAATAGAACAAATTATGGACCCTGTCGGGCACAGCAAAACTTTAAATAATTAGGAGAGAGGAAGAGCGCTTTAAATAACTTTCCTTGCAATATAAATGTTTTATAAATTTTCAAATTTTTTATGCATATTATTATTACCTACATATTTATTTTTGGATTAAATAAAATGTTTGGTTGTTTTATTGTTTAATAGCTTGCATTTTGTGCATTGGTATTAGTGTGTTTGTGTGATGAATACTTTGTATATTATCTTCAATAGAATAGTATATTTATTTGTTATTATTAATAGAACAGTATATTATTTATTATATTAATAGAGAATTATGTCATTTATGTATTATTGTGAAAGTCATTTATATATCAATTGAATAGAATGTCATTCATTTATTAACATCAATAGAATACAATGTTATTGTTTATTATCATTAATTGAATAGGATGTCATTAAGGACACAGCAAAAGATTTACATAGTAGGAGGGTGGGAGTTATAAACAGCTAAAAAATTATACCTTGTCGTTTAAAAATTCATTTATGCTATAGTAGCATTTTTGTACTAAAAATTGTTTTAGTTTATTTGTGAAAATGTTTAATTTATCTTCTTTTTTGATTAATTCTGGTAGTTTATTGTATATTTTTATGGACATTACATAGGGGCTTGTTGAATGTATTTTTAGCCGCGAATGTGGAATGTTTAATCTCGATTTGTGTCGCAGTGTGTAACGTGATTGTATGTCCTCGCGCTTTGTATAAAATTCCTGATACTTACGGACAAATTTGCAAGTTTCTAATATGTATATACTGGGGAGTGTTAAAATATTATAATTTTGGAAGTGAAGTTTGCAGCTGTCTGTTTGATCGATATTTGCTAGGATTCTAATTAATTTTTTTTGAATGGTAAATAGTGATGGAGCATCTGTGCTATTTCCCCAAAGGATAACACCGTAGCTCAGCCATGCATAAGCATACGCATAGTAAGTGGTGAGCGCTGCTTGAAGATTTGTGGTTTTTTTTATTTCACGAAGAGCAAATGAAAATCTTGAAATTTTTGATCTAAGTTTTTGTATGTGAGATTTCCAGTTTATATGAGTATCCAAATCTAGTCCAAGTAGTGTAAATTCTTTAACTATTTCTATTTTTGCGTCATTAAAAGTAAAATCTATATTTAAAGGTGTTTTTTGATGGGGATGAAAAGCAATTAGTTTAGTCTTGGAGTAATTTATTTCAAGGTTGTGTGCGTTCATCCAAGTGATGATTTTGGTGAGTATTGAATTAAGTTCTTCGTTTAGTTCTAAATTGTTTTGACACGAGACTAATATAGAAATGTCATCCGCGAATAGAACACATGGTCCCTCTATGATTTTAGGTAAGTCGTTGATATAAATTAAAAATAAGAGACATCCTATTACACTTCCTTGGGGTATTGACGCGTTAATTGATTTGCTGTTTGATCGGACTTTCTTTATTTCTTTTGTCTGGTGATCAAAGAATTCAATTTCCACTGTTTGCTCTCTATTCTTTAGGTAAGACACAAGCCAATCATGAGCTTTTCCACGAATACCTATGAAGTATAATTTGGCAAGTAATATACTGAATTGGACTTTGTCATAAGCTTTAGTCATATCCAGCAATATACCTACTGCATATTTTTTATTATTAACTATATTAAGTGCTTCTTGAACAAATTTGTAAACTGCCAAAGTTGTTGAGCGGTTTTTGCGAAAACCATTTTGACATTCGTCAAATATTTTGTATTTTTCGCAATAATTGTATATTCGGTCACACATGGCTTTTTCAAAAATTTTCGAGGCCGTGGGTAAGAGAGCTATAGGGCGGTAATTGTTTGGATCTGAATTTGATTTTTTTTTTGTGGATTGGTTTAATTAGTGACTTTTTCAATAGATCGGGGAAGGCACCTTCTTCAAAAGATTGGTTCAGCAGGAGGTAGAACGGTAGCGTCAGTTCGTCTGCGCATTGCCTTAATAAGATAGGTGGGATTTCATCTATCCCATAGCTATTTTTATTCTTTAAATGTTTAATTAGTTTGTTTACTTCCCAAGGGTCTATAGGGCTAAGAAACATGCTATTCTCTGTGGGGCTCAGAACGGACGTGCCGTCAGACTCACGGCCACCGGGTGATCTGACGTCGCTCTCCCCTATTGATGCAAAGAAGTTATTGAAAATGTCGGCTACTTGTTTAGGTTCAGATGTCGTGTTATCATTTATTTGTAAGTGTATGTTGTTTTTTTCGTTTTTTGGTTTCTTGTTCGCTCTTTCTTTTATGATGCTCCACATTGTTTTAACCTTATTATTTGATTTTTTGATTTTGTTTATGTATTCAGTCCTTTTTGCTGTCGTAACTAACTTTTTCAATATTTTTTCATATTTTTTATAATATTGTGTAATTACTGGATTTTTTGTTTTTAGTGTTAGTATTTTTAAAAGTCTTTTGTTATTGCTAGAGATTTTAATACCTGTAGTCAGCCAGTATTTTTTAAATTTAGTTTTAAGTTTAATTTTACGCGAGGGAATAGATTGGTTTAATATAGAAATAATTGTATCGTTGAATATTTTATAGTTTTCATTTATATCTTTGTCTGGTAGCAGCAGATCATTCCAGTTTTGTTTACTTATTATAGATTTGAATTTTGTATATTTTCAGTGTTAAAAAATCTTTTTTTAGTGTACCAGATAGTTGGCTTTACTTGTTGTGGTATAGGTAAGTGTACAATGGTTGCGCTAGTTGGCAATAGGCATGTTGTTACTTGTATCGAAAGTATTTCATATTACGGCGTACTTATTCTTGTAACAGTTACGTAAACTAGGTAGGCACTACTTCGTTTTTTCTGTTCGTTTACGAGATTTGCTCCAAATCATAATTGTGATATCGTAAACAAGCCGTGTAAAAAAACCAGCGAAGTGCGAGTCGTACTCTCTCACGAAGAGTTCCGTGTCAAAAACAAAAAACAAGTTTCTTGTATTAGAGCACCCTTTAATTTTTTTATTAAATTTTATTATTTGTTGTCATAGCGGCAATAGACATGCACACTCTGTGAAAATTTGACATACTGACAGTTTTTATTATTTTTGTACACCTACCACAGTGTAGTCTTTTTAACCCAAAGGTTGACTGGTCGCCCATGAACTACTATTGTGCATAAAGTTTTTAATAAATAAATAAATATCGGAGGCTAAGTAATAGGTTTAGACCTACATACTTACAAACACTCAATAACATAACTCTCCTTCAGTACCTATATATAAAAGTGGGTTTAAAATATCGTTTCAATATCGTTCCATCAAACTGTTAGTGTCGTTCAGATGATAACCTGAAATTATTTTAAAACTCGTTAACTATGCATCGTCGGGCCGCATAATGGCTAAGCCCAGATTTTGAAACTATTTTTCTACATATTTAATTTATAAGATAAACTTATAAGCTTTAAAAAATAATTCAAGGGAAAAGTATTTTTAGAAATTTTGTATCATAAGTTTATGGTGAAAGTTTTCGATGTATAACCATGAGGTACATTAAAATTTATGTCACCGGAAAGTGGCAACTCCGTAAGATTGTAATATATCTTGATTAGATTATAATTTTTCGAAATAGGTATTATGAAAAAAACGATTTATATATAATATATCTCATACCTATAACCATGCCGCTATAACATTAAATGCTAAAAAACATAATAAAATAAATATTTTAGGGGGCTCACATACAACAAACTTGTTGTTTTTTCCGTTTTTATAGATAATGGTACGAAACTTGGCTTTGTAGATGTATTGTGTGAATCGCATTAAAGATTTTCGCACAAAAATAGAAAAAAAAAAAACAATAAATTTTGGGGGTTACCCATACTTAGAACTGAAACTCAACATTTTTTTTTCATCAAACCCATACGTGTGGGGTATCTATGGATAGGTCTTCAAAAATGATATGGAGGTTTCTTATATATTTTTTTTCTAAACTGAATAGTTTGCGCGAGACACATCCAAAGTGGTAAAATGTGTGTGTGTGTGTCCCCTTAACTTTGTCCCCTTAATTATAATGTACATTTACCATATAAACTTCCACGAAAATTGGTTTGAACGAGATCTAGTTAGTATTTTTTTTAATACGTTATAAATCGTAAACCGCAACTTTTGCTTACATTTACCTACAGGTATGTGCCTTTGCCTCGGTGCACGAGTCCGACTCGCACTTGGCCGCTGGTTTATTTTACTTTAGAATATTCTTCATCGTATTAGATACCGAATAGTAAAAATTGCATGTTTACAAATATAATGCAATTATAAACATGCAAGTTTTACTATTGGGTAGCTAATATAATGAAAACAGGTTTTCCGTCGTTAGACTTAGGTATTGTTTACATCATATCCGTATGTGCACATTATAAAGACTCACACTGTATGTGGGTAGAGAGCACTTAAACCAATGACGTATTATATATAGACACGTCATACACCAACATCGCGGCCCTTAAAAACGGCGAAAATACGCATGAAGAAAGGGAAAGAAAATATGTCACCGTACGGCGGGATGCCTATTGCTAGAGGGAGATAAATATACATCTTCAGTTACGTCACAGGATAAGTAATAGTCAAATTGACATCAAAACAAACGTAGTGTCGCGCGACAGGTTGGTGCGTAACTAAGCGCAATGTGGCCAATTGGCTTCATTTCATGTTGTAATTTTAGAGTGCGGACAACGTATCTATAGTTTTATATATCATTGACTTAAACAAATAAAAATTATTATGAACATGGTGCCCTGAAGTGAAGTGGAGGTACAGTCGTTCAACCGTTGAGACAAAAAGAGATGTATACAACTGGGCCAGGTCTTATGTACACTACCTCAAAAAGAATCCGTAGAATTCGGGAAAAATACAGATAATTAATTTAAATTACTTTTATCAATTATCAACATGGCGTCTCACCGATTCAGTTACTTTGCACTTTTAAAATAATGACAGTAAACCAAGAGATCATAGAAATATCATGTCAGCTGTCAAAACAACGTCACTTCAGTCATTTTCGTCCCGTTGTCGGTAAATAAACAAGTCAGTAAAAAAGCCGCCTCCCTAAATTTAAGATTCCTCTTCCAATTAATTTCCCCTCCCTTCTAACATATTCTTCGTCTGAACTGCTTGTGGCGCTGATAAGCTTCATCCGTCACAACAACATAAAACTATGAGTCGTAGCCCGAAATCTATCTGTCTTTGTAGTTGTGGTATATGTATATTTAATGTTTTAACCATTATTATATTTATGTATTTTTACTTTTTGTTTGTTTCAGTCCAGTACTAACCCGCCAAGTTCAACTGTATCAATCAAAGATTTTTATCATACCTATTGCTGACCAGTTTACAAAAACTTAGTCTAATGCACACTTGCTTTTCCAATTTACTTTTGACATTGGCAGAATAGTCGACATCGGCTCTACTTGCCATTAATAAAAAATAAAAAATAGAATAGAAGTCAGTAAAAAATGTCAAACATCATTAATCAATAAAAATGACACCTTACCGCCATTAAGGGTTTTTGTCGTGTGTTGCAATTTCAATTGGAATTTATTGTGCTTTACCAGCAAGCAAAGCTATTTTAAAGAAATTAGACAGGTGAGAACTGTTTTAAATGTATTTATCTATTTTTTAGTATGGTCTAGAACTGTACAAGGAACTGGCCCACGCATTTTGGAACATCTCCTTTACGACAAACCTAAACATACAGAATTCGTAATATTAGCAAAAGCAGGATCTCATATTATTCTACGAAATAAATAAACCCAAAATACAAACTCAAATCTTCTTCCTCTGCCGTACTTAATCCAATCCGTCACACAATATAACGTAACAAGCTCTGTAGGCAAATATCCACAAAAACATTTTTAATTTAAGCCAAAGAATCTGTCGCGTATGATAAGCCGATTTAGGAACGAGAATTCCCGAGATCATATTTTTTATTTACATTTTTATGAAAATTGCTAACAAGACTTAATTCTTGTTGTAGGTACTCTCCATAATATAAAACGACTTTTTTTTTCTGTCAAAGCGATATGAAATGTCGCAAAACGTCGTGATAAGTTGAAATGAGAATGGGAAAATGTGAAAATGAATTAAAGAAATATAATTTGGCAAAATATCCTACCCGTTGAGGGACTTGAGATATCTTTATTTATGTTTTGTATAATATTTTGGCATTTTTAGGGTTCCATACCCAAAACTTAACCCTGTTATTTAGCCTCCGCTGTCCGTCCTTACATTAGGGCGTCCGCCCATCCGTCCGTCCATTTGTCTGTCAGCGGGCTGTATCTCAATAACCTAGTAGTTTTTTTGAGACAAGCCCGCCACACATTCCCAACCACTGCAACTCCTGAAAGCCAGAATCAACAGTGGCGACCACCAGAAAACGCCGAGCTAATGAAGCCCGACGAGTCCCGGAGAAACGATTCAACTGTCTTGGATCCCGCATCGAAATTAATCAGAAAGTACATCGGAGGATTAGGAAAAAATAAATATAATTTCCACTTCCCTCCTTATCAAGCAGGAGACAGATTTGAGTTAGGCCAATAGATACCAAGGGACAAATACAATCGGGTTAAGCCCAGTTGCCAAGCACCACGGATTATATATTAACACTGAAATTAATGGGTCCTAAATTGTGAGCTACTTTTGATTCCAGTAATAGGTATGGCAAAATCGCCTGAACGCACGGAAATTTGTTCTGGTTTCTACAAGGTCTGTGTAGTAAACTACCCCAGATGTAACCTGAATACTATCTAACATAATATTACGTTCAGTCTGCCAAAGAATACACTCCCATAAGACGTGATGTGCAGATTGTTCGTATTCAAAGTCAGCTGTAGTTCCTCTGTGTAAGAGGATTCCGGGTGAAACTCGCTTCCATCTTCGGCCTAATCATCACTTTCCATCAGGTGAGATTTGGGCCGAGTTTCCCCGTTTTGCATAAAAAAAGAACATTGTCAATAACCTAGTTGGTTGACAGTTAAATTTATACAGATTGTGTATTTGTATTGCCGCTATAACAACAAGTAATAAAAATTAGGGTATATGGTAGGGAACCCTTCGTGTGCGAGTTCGACTCGCACTTGGCTGGTTTTCATATTAAACGTTTCATCCGACTATGTAAAACAGACTGTGCACTAAAAAACATTCCCATTTTCGCGAGATTACAAGTTGTTGCTTCTAATTAATCTAGCGACGATAACTTCATCCTTGTTTATCACAAGAAAACAGATGAAAAACGGCAAAAATCAAATTGAGTATTCTTTTTACAAAAATCTTCGGTTACATTGACTTAAAACCTTAGTACATTATTATAGACGCTTAGCAAATTGGCTATTATACCAGTCTGTTTCTATTATGCACATAGCCAATCGCAAGTTACAGTTTCACCCATGCCCGCCATTATTCCGCACGATAAAAAAAATCAAGCACTCTTCATGGCATCAGTGGGGTCATTAAAGTATTTGAGCAGAAAAGCGTTGCCACAGGTTGGTTCATTAGTTGGACGAGAATAATGTCTGCCCACAGCGATGCAGGGTTAAAGCACCAACTGGGTGAAAAACTGCAGTACTCGTTACTTTAATGATGTTATGGCGAACGAGGGTTGAGTTTGCTCGGTGAAGTGGGAAAAGCTTGATGAGATGGTTTCTTTATTTAAGGATTTTGTGGAACTTATTTAACAGCTCTGAAATTGAACTGTTTCATTCAGTGGTAAAACTTTAAATCACCCTCCTCCTGGAGCAGTCGAGTAAAACACCTTTAAGTGTCGAAACACATTACGCCGAAGGTACGTGACCGAAGTTCGGCATGGTTGCGCCTGTAATACTATTTGAATTTCTGACGACACATTATGCCGAAATTACGTTGCGTTATAGCGTACGCTGAACTTTGATCGGGCGTAAGTTCAGTGGCCATTCGGCAGTAACATATTCTGTAGAGCACACATTAAACGCAACTGAAGTTCGGTTCGATTGCCGACGAATATCAGTGGCGGGGAGCTGCGGGAGGCAGGGTTCTGTTATTACTGTTTAGGTTCTATTAACACGGTCGTGACTAAACATTTAAAAAATTTCCCATTATTTTTTTTCTGAATGAAACAAGGTGTAGGTACCTATGTTTTAATGACACAACAAAGCACGTGTGTCATTGGCAGGCAGAGGCGAAATGCACGGGCATGCCTGCCTCCCACAGCTCCCCGCCTCGGATCTTCGTCGACAATCGAACCGAACTTCAGTTGCGTATATTGTGTGCTCTACAGAATATGTTGCCGCCGAATGGCCGCTGAACGTACCTTCAGCATAATATGTTTAGACACTAAGGGGTTTGAACTTTTTTCTATGGGAACCGGCAAAGCCTCCTGCCGCCATTTTGATTTTTTTACAAAGTTGCGGCGCACGATCTAACATGCATATTATTATATTGGTAGAGGACACTTTAACATACAAAAATTGTTACACTATGGTGCCCTAAAGTTTCACATTGCCGAGATATCTGAAGTAAAGTTACGAAGTGAGAACAATGAAAATCAACAACATTCATATTCCTAAGATCGACCCGTGCGGCTGTTATTATTTAGCCACGAGCTCCTCGGGTCGATATTTAAGGTAAAGCAACGCTTACCGAAGTCAGTCTTTGGATGGGTGACCATCTTAACATAATCTAGTTTCCCCCGTGCCTCGGAAAGCACGTTAAGCCGTTGGTCCCGGTTGTCATTTGCAGATCTTTGGTAGTCGTTACGGAATGTCACAAGCCAGTAAATCTGACCCCAGTCTTGCCAAGAAGTACCGTGTTACCCAGTTAATAGGTTGTGGAGGTCTGGTAGGCAGCCGCTCCACGTAAAATACTGGTATTCAGCTGAATCCGGTTTGACTGGAAGCTGACCCCAAAATAGTTGGGAAAAAGGCTAGGCAGTGGCTTAACTTTGAACGCTTCAGAAATATAAGAAATTGACCTTCAGGCAGAGTCAGTTAACTAAATAGTCTTGAACAAAATTAAAACAAGTGGTATCAAGCTGAACATTTATTTCAATAATACACAACACGCTGTGCTGAATTTATTTGTATTCTATCTCCGTTTCACATAGCTCGTAGCAATATTTGCTGTCTTATTTAGTCATATTTATCTATTGAACTGTAGCAACACAAGTTCGTACGTAACAATCGTTCCAAGGAGCTGAAACAAACGATACATGCACAACATGAAGATAAGATTAATAACTTTGGTGAGATAACAGACTTTTCATCAAACTTAATGACATGTGTTTGCTGCTAGTCATAATGGTATGGTAATATGGTACTGAGACCTGCTCGCTCACCGAGTTGCAAAGGGCCCCTTAGAGTTTGCCAAACTGCTGCATTCCAGGCTTAAAGAGACAGCAAAGCACTGCGCAGTGATCCGAAACAGGAAAAAAATAATTGAAGTGGACAAGAAAGGTTTTTTATTTGGATGGGAAATTTGACTAGTTTGGCTCTGGGCGGAGTGGCAGGGAGTGTCTGACTCTTACTTACTAAAACACACCCGTGTTCCTACAAATGCCCTTTGCGACGATTAGAAGGCTAACAGGCTCAAATATCTAGGTCAGAGAAGACAGAGACAAAGTCAAATATTTGTCAAAGAGACAAATCAAGAACAAACCCATATGAAATAAACAAAAAAAGGACTGCCTGCATGGTAGCCAAACGTTTTACAAAATGTTATTACCATTTTCTAAAACAGAATTTTACTTACAGTTAAAATCATAGTCCTTGTGACGTAGAAGAAGTCGAGTCCGCTCATGGCAACTTTCAGATTGTTTATCTGCGAAATAAATCGTTCCACCTGCAATAATATGGTCGCTTGTCACACGAGTCTCGATAAACATGTCATGTTGAATACACAGCGGAAGAATTATGATGGTCTTACTGACAAATAGCTAGCATTGCGCTACTGTTTCGTTAGTTTCGTAAAGGCTTAAAATATTTGGAAATATATGTGGTTTCTTTTTTTTTAAATTAAAAGATCTAAATAGATGGGCTACATTTAAACTGCATGTTAGCTACAAATCGTCGATTAAGTGCCATACAATAATACCTGTCTGCATTAAAACTGCCAATCGAGTGCCTAATTGTTCAATTGGCGTAAAGTGAAATTTCTTCGTAGCCAAATAGCCAAATGGCGGTATGGAGCGGGCTTTAATAAACTACAATGTCGATCAAATAGTTTTTATTGGTTCCGAACTTAATTTTAGTTTTTTTTTTCAAAGTTTCGTCTAGCCAAATTTTGCAGTTTGATGAAGGACGTTCTACATTCATAAAATTAAACTTGTTTACTAAATTACATTACGATTTCTATTACAATAAATCATAATTATTATAAACTTAAACAATAGGAACTTAAAATTTTATAAATATTTGTAATTATATAGTCTATTTTTTATTTCGTCGTGACATTCTTTTCAGGTAAACCTGAAAAAACCCATCCAGTTAGTTCCTGTAAATCGAATTAATTAAACAAGCCGCCATCAAACTATGTAGATCTAGCTGATGATTGGCTTGTAATTTCAGTCAATCAATCACTGCAGCAAACAATAATTTGACAGCTAATGTACTGATCAAACCTTAAATAAGCTCTAAAGTTTTAGACTACTTCGTAACTTATTTAAACACAATATTTTTTGGGTAGGACAACAGAAAACGTATCTCAATAGTTGTTCAATTTTGGCACATTTGCAAAAGTTACGCTGATTTCCTGCTATTTTATAAAACTATGAATTCCAAAAAAAGAGAACCAATAAGTACTCTCGGCAAAATGTATTCTTAACACAATTTAAGCGTATTTTAGTACAGTCATTCTTATACTATTAGGTCGGATAAAAATAAATAAATACAACGTGTAACATAATAAACGCAATACTTTTAATGGGTACATTGTACTTATAATTACAAACTTCTTTTACTATCGGACCAACACCGAATTCGCGAAAAAAAGAAAACATCTGTTCATTACATTTTATCGAGTTATGCGAACAGAAATGTATGGGGTAGTCGATTTTTCGCGTTTTCAAGCAATACCTCGCGTTTATTCTGATACAGTTTTATTACCTTAGCAGCAAACTAACTTTCGACTTTTTTAATAGTGGCACCCACCTCAACATGAAACCTGGCACTAGGAATCCCATACAACACATACAGAGGAGCGACAGAGTTGGAGTGTATCCTGGCAGCCAGTAGCAGTACTAGCAGGGTCCGCAACAGCAGGAATGAAAAGGAGTACGTGAAGTATATCGAATGCTCCACACCGTTCAAGGCCCTGTGGTAAAATAAAATTTAAGCTTCAGGTCAGGATATTTTTTTAAAGAATTACGGACAGTCTCTCGCCAAACAGATGGTCGGTGGGGCTGAAAAGTTCTAAAGTGAAGATCGGAAGACGTAGTGTTGGAAGGCCTCCCACAAGGTCACTATCTGTTCTGCGAGTAATGTGCCCTGTCCACTCTAATTTCAGTTTGGAAATTCTTCGGGCTATGTCGGTACACTCGGCTCTCTTGTGGATATCTTCATTTCTGATTCGATCATGCAAGGAAACTCCAGTCATAGCCATACACTGTCTGTCATCATATCGGCCGAAAGATGTCAACAGATGGATATTGGCCTCCTTCAAGTGCCACCACAACAACCGGTTCTTGTGCGTCTCGCATCCATCGGCTACCCGCGACCTTCACCAGCTCATCGGTCTACCTTGAGGCCTTCCAACAGTGCGTCTTACGGTACGCCGACCATCTGTTCGGCGAGCAATGTGCCTGTCCACTGGAATTCTTCGGACTATGTCGGTAACCTTAGTTCTCGTATTATTGATAATCAGAGCAAAACGTAGACCTGACGTTGAAAAGGTTGAGAACAACCTGAATTATTAATATAATGTACAGCTAAAATCGCTTCATAATGCCTTAGATAGGCACAGCAAAATATATCAAGAAAAAATTATTTCATTTCGGGGGAATCACGACTTATAGTAATGGGGATGGGGAATACGACGCGAGGAGGAGGAAGCAGAGTGTAGAAATAACGACCTAGCATTTCTTTACATACCGTTTTTCGCTTAACATCCACATACAAAGGGGGTGAGTCAAGTATTCCTTGTTGAGGGCTGCACTGCAATAGAAAATAGGTATAATAATGTTACGAGCTTGGGGTTCGTGACAGTAAAAACAGCCGATTAATTGACACTTTAATTATCAACACGAATAAATCACTTCAAACACACTAATAACGACACACAATCGTACTACTGAACACTTCATTTCACTTAATTCGCAGTTGAAGATCGCTTCCGAAGTTTCGCTTGTATCGCCAATTCAATACAGACTCAGTCGCGAGCGATGCGCACCTTATATAGTCCCATAGTTATTCTCTAGAACCTTCGAGTATGGAAACATCTAGAAAGTTCGGGTACATACCGGTCCCGACTGATCATGTGTCGAAACGTCGAGAATGTTCTAGCATCGAAAAGTCTAGAAAGATCGTGACTCAATTAGTTTCATTAAAGTCAACTGTTATTCATTGTGAAATAACTTATCTCATATAAGTTTCCTGTATAGCTATAGTAAAATTTTATTCCTGAATAAAAAGTTTTCTCTATTGACGACATCGCGGTCCCCCTGGTACCAGAGTAATGAGCAAGCTTTCGTGTGTCACCGACGTCGAGCCGAGTAAATTCGCGATCTTTAAACCGTGTACAATAAGTTCGCCCATCTATCACACTTTTTACTTCTCGAGCGGCGTGGCGGGAAAAAACCGTAGTGCTGCCTTGGCCGTAAGCTGTACGGCTAGTTTTACCACCCGTAATTTTCCACAACACAGTCATGCCGTATAGCTACGAAATCAAGGAACTTATACATAAACTATAACTAAAGGTGGCGGTCACTGAACTAATCAGTGTAAGCGAGCCTTTAAAGTTCTAATAACAGCCAACCCACCAAACAAACATGAATTAAATAGTTAAAATATACTTACTTAACATCCTCGGAATCCATGAACGTGCACGTGATAAAATGTCCGGTTTGTGTCCGACTGTAAGAGACAACATTTACATTAGTCCCCACATACTGTTTAAATACAGTATAAATTTAGACTCCGTGTTACATAGGACTAAACAAATAAGATGGGCACCCTTTGATCACGCTCTACGCAGCGTTCGGGGCATGCAAATTAGGTTACTGTTTAGTGATAGTGTAAAACTAACTGACTATTCTATATTTATTTTTTTTTTATTTTTTTTTTTATTTAAAACGGGGAAACTCTTGGCCCAAATCTCACCTGATGGAAAGTGATGATTAGGCCGAAGATGGAAGCGAGTTCCACCCGGAATCCTCTAACATAGAGGAACTGGCTATCATATCTCTAATTGCCGGAACACAACATTGCAGTTAACATTGTTGTTATGGCGACAGACTTAGACATGATGGTGGTAGCTTGCCAGGCGGACTAAGAAGTCCTACCACCAACCAAACCGAGCAAAAATTTGCCCCCACTGGGAATTGAACCCGGGACCTCTGGGTCTGAATCGAGTGGTATAACCACTAGACCACGGAGGCGGTTAGTGTCACCTGTTTAGCACCACCCGGGGACCACGTGTAGGGATTCGCTGAAGGGTATTCACCTACGGACGCGGGTGACTCGGCCCCCATTTCATCGATTAAATTAAAAGACTAAAGCTTGTTATGTGGACGGGCGCTAATTTGTGTGAAGTATTTTGCTCTCAACATTGACCGCGCGTGTGATACTAACCACAACGCAACCACCAGCGACACCACAAAGGAGCGGCCGGTCATATCACACTATTCAGACGTAACCACAGCTTGACCACCATTTGTTGCGACGCGACGGTGTGGTGTGGTTGTGGTCAGTGTGAAACAAGCCTTAATGGCTGTTGGTTATTTTGATTAGTTTGTAAATACAACATTTTACGTTGTCTTTAGACTTGTAGATTAATGCGGATTAACATTATTTTCTAAAAGCATGTCAACACGCGCGCGTTACTATACGTCATTATTAGCTTTTCATCCCAGAAACTACGAGTTTGACAGTTGATTCGATTTCGTTTTAATTATATTCTTTTGAATATTTTGCACATTAGTTGGCCCAGACAAATCCTACCAAAATTTAAGTTTAACACCACACGACTTCACTATCACTACATATTATAAAACAAATCCTCCGCCGCGTCTGTCTATCTGTCTGTTCGCGATAAACTCAAAAACTCCTGCACTGATTTTCATGCTGTTTTCACCAACGGATAGAGTGGTTCTCGATGAGGGATTTCATAAGTATATTATTTGTCAAGCGGGCAGCAGCTAGTTCTTAGATAAATCTTTTAAAGTTCAGGCCGCTCGTTAATGAAATGCGATGCCTGTGTCAATCAGATGCGCGCAATCACTGCCTGTTTTTAAAAGACTAGTTAAAGAACACTACTTGTCTCTATGATATATTAAATATTTATACTTATATTCTCTCTATTAAGTATGTATGTTTTTTCTGTATATTGTATTATTTATATATTACGGTTCAGTTCCTACTATGTATACTTTTTGTGTGTTAAAATGGCTAAACTTTATATTTGCACCAAGTGTAGCCCCATTTCTTGTTCAGGCTATCTCTTTCCATTTCAGGTTGCCTGGAAGAGATCGCGGAATGCGATAAGGCCGCCAATTGTATTTTTAGTTAAAGGTTTTCTTTTTTATGGTATACAATAAAGCATAAATAAATAACATCATTTTATTACTCACAGACATACAAATTAAAAATCCAATACTTTTTTTTGTTGAAAAAACGCTACTCTAGGATGTTTTCCTGTATCGTGGGTGAGTTTACTAACATACAAAGTCACAAACACAAACAGAGATAGATATAAGATTGAAACTACTGACCTCAAGCTATAGAACAGCTGAGTACAGATCCAGTACAGGTTGCTTCCGAACGAGGTCAGGATATAAATGCCGAACTGACCATTAATCAGCTTCACCAGACGGACGATCTTCAAGTACTGAGTGCGGAACTCGTGGCAAGAGAACTGTTCCTGAGGGATTTAAATTAAGTAAAGCTGTAGCTGTTAAGTCAAGCTGTAGTAGGTTAAAAGATAATACTTTAATTTACACAAAAAAAAAGTTTTTCACACCAACTGCACGAAAACGTCAAATTATTAGCCATACAAACCAAACATATATCATTTTAACCCGCGAGTGGTTCCCGTCCGCCTCCACTGCTAGGTGCATCGAACGTAGTCGAAATGCGTTCCAAATTCAAATCACATTATTACCCGGCGGTTTATAATGAAATTTAGTACAATATTATTGCCCGGTGGGCATAAGCTACAGCTACGGACGCGCAACCTGTATCCTCCTTGCGGCGGTAGCTGACGGCTGCCACCTGTTTTTATGGCTAGAGCACAAATTGTCTCGCAGTAAGTGTGAAAAGTAGAGTATGCTCCTCAGGGATACAGGTGTCTTTGCCTTAGGCTAGCTTAAATCCCTCGCTGCATTCTGGGAACGTTAACCTCCCTCGCTTCAAACGGGAGTTAACTCTCAAATCCTTCATTGTGTTTGGTATATGAAGCCCGTGTCATTAGACACTGCTTTATACCCTCGGTTCATAATGTACTATTAATACTTCAGTGCAACAAGTTTAGGCATATGACGAGTAAACGTATACTAGAAAGGTTTAGGTAATGAAATAAAGGTAAACAATGTGTCTTTTTATTTAAAAACTCAGTTTGAAAGTAAAATGCAACTAAAAACATTGTAATGCTCATATTCTTTCCCTCTTGTATAATGTGTTCTTTTCCCCTTCCACTCCGCTTTATCTAAAGAAACGATTCCAGTTTCTTTGCGACTCTCACACGAGATTACTTAGGTCATCAGATAATTTGAAACTAAAAATGCCAATGCATTCCACTACCTTTTTAGACAATTCTTTTACAGTCCAAGCCGCTCGTCTATGGAATGCATTGCCTGTTTCGATTAAACGCGCCCAATCGCTGCCTGTCTTTAAAAAACTTGTTAAGGAACACTACTTGTCACTGTGATTCCTTTCCATCTGTAATTTCAATATTGTTAACATTTTCTTACTTTATAATAAATATGTATGTATTTATGTATCTATTATAGTAGTCATGTGTAATGCTGTATTTCTGTTTGTTTTGTTTTTCTATGTAACTTCATATTTGCACCTAGTGCAACCCCATTTCGTGTCCAGGCCATTTCGTGTCATCACTTTTCATTCCAGGTTGCCTGGAAGAGATCGCGGAATGCGATAAGGTCGCCAATTGTATGTCTTTAGTTTAAGATTTTATGTACGTTTTTTAAATTTGGTGTACAATAAAGTATATATAAATAAATAAAATAAAATTGTACATAAAACATTAACGATTACTAAATCAATTGAAATATTACTTTAAGCAGCGATTTATTTGTTTTTGTGTTTGCGTAAAAAGTCACATCAAGATTGTTTACCGTTATTTAACCACTTACCTAAACCTTTTTAGAGCATATTATTATGAAAGACCGAAAATCCGTTGGTCACACTTCTGGCCGCTGGTATCTATTATTCTGTTTCGACAAGATATTAGTTTCTGTCAGCGAATCCCAAAATTTTCGAATAAAAGTATCGTATGATGTGAGTGCCAATAGGGAATATGCATGAAAAAAGTATTTATGATCTGAACAGTTTATCTAAAAGTATTCGAAAATATAATACTAACTGTGAAATTAGAATGTAAATTGCTCGAAAAACGAACGAGATACAATTATTTTAAACAAATGTATCTGTCCCTCTCGCGAAAACGCTGTTTTCTATGGCAGCTGTATAGTTATCGTGTAATTTGACGTCACATTACGTATCGGACTTCTCTTTCTAACTGTAGTCTTTGAAGCTTTATAACTTAACAAATGATGAAGGTATTTAAAAAATAATTTCATGACTGTTTACTAGAGCTAATAAGTATTTTATTTTGCAAATAAAAAAAATTGTATGCATATTCCCTATTCTACTATTTTTCACATTCGCATCGCAATCTGTCAACAATTTATGAAAATTAAGGCTTTATTTACAGTTTGCGGATGACATGCGACTGTTGTTTAAAATTTAATACAATTGGGCATCTGTTCCAGGACGTACCCCTTCTCAGCCATAAACACGAGAAGAAATAACAAAGAAACAGGCAAATATACTAACTTTCTCATTTGTAATACATGTATAAGAATGGAAGTACAAATATATGTAATTGCCACAAACATCGTGCATTTTCGAATCGATTTAAAAGACTTTAAAAAAAAAATCCCTCGCCTTTTATAAGGTAAAAAAATCATTAAAATAAAGCACTATCTTAAAGTTGTTTGAAAACGAAGAAAAAATTAGGTCAGACTGTCTCAAAGCTTAAAAGATCAAAATCTAGAATTTCCAACTGTGACATCTAAGTCTTTATAAGCTCCTTTACACACGGACCGGTCACCAGCCGGATGGTCGACGCCGGGTGACGGATGGTGAAGAATAGCCCCCTCTTGTCTTCCCAATTCTTCAAAAGATTGGCTTTGTGCTTTGAATAGTGAGACTTGGCAATTTAAACTAGCCAAGTTGAAACTTATACTATTTTTATGTTTTGAGTACCTATGTGTTTTATCCCCACCATATTATGGCAAGTGCAAGATGGCGCACGAGAAGAGTGTCTGGAAGGATATGGGGAAGGCCTTTGCAGTGACACGCCATAGGCTATTCAAAAAAACGTATGATGGGATTCGAAAAAGCCATACTGTTACTACAGTTTTTGGTAGTAGCAATCCGGTAGCCGGAGATTGTGAAAAGAAGCTAAGATTGGTACGCCTAGATAATAAAATTTTTAATTAGTAGTAGCTGTGACGACAGATATTAGGATAACCGCCTATCTCTTAAGTACGTAATTTGGTTGGTAATTAGGTCAATGTCGGAATTAATTTGAACGTTTTCATCCTTTTAGTGAAGATGGTGTAACGGATTAATTATAATGTTACTGTTATGGCTTTAACTACCTTGAACTGTAGACAAAGTGAGATTATATCAGCGATAACGTTCAAGAGTCAAAATGATTGACGACACGGTTGGCGCAGTGGTTGAGCGATTGAATCGAACACGCAGTGCATGCTGTGCTGCGTGTTGCGGGTTCGATTCCCGCACGGAACAAAAATTTGTATGGCCCACAGATAGTTGTTCCGGGTCTAGCTGTTTGTGTATGTGAGATTGTATTTTTGTGAACGCACTCACAATACAGGAGAAAATCCTAGTGTAGGGCATCGTTTTTTTTAAAGTAAAGAAAGATTGGGACCAAGGTAAAGAAAAAGAGAAAAACAATATTCGCACAAGACAAACAAATCTATATCTATACTAATATTATAAAGCAGAAGAGTTTGTTTGTTTGTTTGTTTGCTTGAACGCTCTAATCTCAGGAACTACTGGTCCGATTTGAAAAATTCTTTCAGTGTTAGATAGCCCATTTATCGAGGAAGGTTATAGGCTATATATCATCACGCTAAGACAAATAGGAGCGGAGCAATAGGTGCATTCACACCGCAAGTGTTAGTGGGCAACATCCCATATCAAAAAGTTATTTGTTTTTAGTTTATAAGCAAGTCATGAGTTTGAAGTATGTTATCGTGTTGCATTGTGTTGCTCCACAAAAAGTAACTGCGGTGTAGATGCACCTTAAGCTTACAATATGGATATTAACTGAGCGAGGCCAAAAAGGTCCCTATCTCAGCATAAACTGCGATATTTAAAAATAAATGACGTAACGCTGATATTCAGACAGGACCAGTCAATGATGCCACGGACACACGGAGCACAGACTTAAAAGAAAGATTAAGCGCAATAAAGTGCATTACTGTTTTTATTACATTATTTATTCCGACTAACAATGACTCATGTTGTGTTAGTAACAAAAATAAAACTACATTGACCTTTCCGTAATATCTCTTCGTGAACGCTTTCTAGTTTTACCGAATAAATTATCGCGACGATCGCATATTCGCACGATTACCACTTTCGATTACTACACAACCTTCATAGACTGTGAGTATTCCACTACCCAACTATTAGCCTTAATGTCCGTCCTCCTTATACAAAACTTTATTTCAAATCGCAATCTACACTTTCGTCCAATCTTCACTGCTCTAAAAAAACAGTCAATTTTATCCAGAACCAAGGCGACTATTTCCGGTAAAATAATAACATAACAAGTGCAAGACGCGGGAAAACACAGCTGGTTCCACGTTGGCAGCCCGCCATCTTGGAAACTATCTCTTGATTATTTCCAAAAACGAAATTGGAGGGAAATGAATTTTTGTTTTTTTTTAGATAGTAATGCCAGTTGCAGGCAATATGCTTCTAAGCTATAAACTTTATAGAAAGTAATTGATTGGAAAGAGACGGAAATGTTCATTCTTGCTATGTTTAGATTTATATCATTAAAACTACAAGCAAACAAGGTTATATATTCAAGCGTGCTCCATTTTCGATCACAGCATCGCTTTCCATCAGGTGAGACTGTGATATAACGCGAACAATAAAAAAAACAAATATAAGTCTACTGAATTCAGTCTAAAGTCTGAGTCCTTTGTCTACGTACCCAAATAAAATAAATAAACAGCGCATTTATTTCAGTCATCACATTGTTTACAATATTCTGGGTGCAATGACTGTGCGGTCTGTATTAAAAGCAAGTCTAGAATTAAAATAAAAATCTTTACAACAAACCACGCAGAAACAACTACCCCTAATAGGTTTTGCTTTCCAAACAAGTAATTTTAAAACATTATAAAATTTCCCTCTTATATTAACTACGCTATAAAACGTTACCTGTTCCGCTGCTTTCTTCAGGAGTTCGTTATGTATGAGGAAATGCTCCGTCAGGTAAATACTTATTACCATTATAAGTAGATCGTTGAGGCTCCATATGAACGTGGACTGGATATTGAAAAGCTGCAACAATATGGTATTCAATGATATTATAAACTACTTGCTCATGCATGCGGCTTTCCTGCTAAACAAATTATATACTTACTTAAACCTATCTGGAGAACCACTCTATCCATTGGTGAAAACAGCATGAAAATCGGTGCAGTCGTTTTTGAGTTTATCGCGAACAGACAGACAGGCGCGGCAGAGGACTTTGTTCTATAATATGTAGTGATGGTAGCCGCCAGATAAATGTGCAATAACAGTAATTGACCCACATACATTGATTGACTTTCTTTATATCAAAAACAGAAATAAAGACATAAAGCAGTGTTCTGAATAGTCTTCTTTAGGTTTTTGGCTAATGAAAAACGGTTCATAATTAATTTTTCGGGTATCTACGAAGGGATATTAGGAAAAGATTAATGAACTTTACTGCTGAAGTTTATCTGGCGCCTACCTTACATACAGATGCGTTCTCATACATACAGCTACACAAAGCTACGTATAAACGTAGCTATCTTACTTCGATTAGTACTGAGAGCTTAGCACGACTATTTATGACGTAACGTAAAATTTTACCATACCTACAATACTCGTTTCATAATATTTATTTGAATTAGATACTATATTCATATTTCAAAATGATATAAACTGTGTATGTCCCATAAAATTAAACAAAAATACGGTTGTAGTTTTTCACAGTTAAAATACACTTACGTTAAAGTAACTTTACGTCAAAACACTACAAAGTAAAAAATAACTTTAAATTCGGAAGTCGGTGTTTTTGTTAGTTTCTTCGTATTTTGACACCGACTTCCGAATTTAAAGTAATTTTTTACTTTGTAGTGTTTTTTTTTAGAAGTCGGTTCTAAATTTTTGTAAAAAGTTTTGTATTTTTCACTTTTTAGTGGTGCCCCACACCTAACATCACCACTACAAAATCGCAGAAAAGCAAAATACGCAATTTCGATTATAAAAGAATCATCTAAATAGTCAAATTCCAGCGATTTCGATTTAAAATCCAAAGATCGTAACCGATTTTGATATGATTTAAATGGGACCAATCTGCAAGTATATCCTTTCAGATAAAACAAAAAAATTTCAAATCGGTTCATAATTGTCGGAGTTATGAGGTAACAAACATAAAAAAAATATTAAAAAAGAAACATACAACCGAATTGATAACCTCCTCCTTTTTGGGAAGTCGGTTAAAAATATTCGAGCTAGCCCTCTGATAGCATTTTCTTTTTATTTGAAACTAGCTGACCCGTGCAACGTCGTCTGCGAAACATTTTTCATTACTGCTCCGCTCCCATTAGTCTTAGCGTGATGATATATAGCCTATAGCCTTCCTCGATAAATGGGCTATCTAACACTGAAAGAATTTTTCAAATCGGACCAGTAGTTCCTGAGATTAGCGCGTTCAACCAAACAAACAAACAAACAAACAAACTCTTCTGCTTTATAATTTTATATTTGAAAATTTGAAATTTTAAATTGGTTTGCTCTTGACTCTAGTCTTGGTCAGAGATGACAGAGACAAAGTCTACGATGGAGTGAGCTTACCCAGAAGTAGTCTGTTCACTCTAACTTTGAAAAGATTGGGGTTGTAAGCTTCTGCTGTTTTTATAGACGTGATGTTGAGAACTATCTTTGCCATACGATTCCTGCTTATTTTACACGTAAATTGTGTCAACTAGTGACCCGCGTATGCTCGAATATCCGCTGACACCGTTGCAACTGGACCGTGGCTGGACCTGACTCTGTAACCTTACCGGAATGTCACCAGTGAGTGATAACTTTACCTTCCGTAAAATATGATAGATATCCACTTGCCCCTTTTTTTTTCGTACATTGTACGCGCGTTGTTGTTGTTGTGTTGTGTTTGTTTTTGTTGTATTGTCGTTTGTTGCTACCGCCTGCGACTACGCCCGTGTGTATGTCGAAAATTTTGCAAAAGGAACATAGGCACGAGAGTATGTTCTCTTGGCATAATTTTGGTATAAAAGTACCAAATTGTCATATTTTAGGACATGGCTAACCCGAGTTCCAAGTTTCATTCAAATTGGTTCAGACGTTAAGACGTAAAGAGGAAAAAAGATGCGATGACTTTCATCGCATCTATAACATTAATTGTAGGTATGGTATAATATTCTTACTATTTTTTTTTAACGAAAAATTAGTCAGATACTTTGTGAAATGATAAAAAAAATATTACCTCACTTAGAACTCCCTTCCATACAGTAAAAGGGGTGTAATCAAAGATCCAAGGCATGTTGAAGTGAAAATAATTCTCTGCTACATTGTTGATATCGCAAGCACATGCCACTTTCAATCCGTAGAACACAGATAGAAGATGTTCCACTGAAAAAAATAAACGTAATATAATTTTAAACCTGTACAATACGAGTTTCTAGTCGAAAATTATCCCAAGGGAACATATTCCCGGGATGACAAGTATCCTTTGGCCTATTCCGGGACATGGTCTAACCGTACGGAAATTTCATCAAAATCGCTCAGACACAACAACGTTAAAATACTTGTGAGGATTAAAAATTGGCAACACTGAATGTTTGGCTAGCAAAAACAATACAATATTCTAAAACTTGGCTACGCTTTGGTAGCATCGTAGCACAATGGGTATTACGTGTGCTACGGCGTAGCACCGTAGCACCTCTTGAGCCAATGTACGTTTAATGTCAAAACGTTAGTACGCTTCGCCGTGTCGAGTGTGATTATTAACTTTTTCTTCTCAATAGTATAGGAATTTGGATGGGATTTATTGTATTTATAATATAATGATATCTTCTCAATATATCGATCAGTTTGCCAGAATAATTACATGAAACTTAGTAATACTGACTTGTCGCGACAAACGCGATAGTCAAATAATATGAAATTAAGAACAAAGATCACAATCTCGCACTTATATTCCCCGAAATGTTTGGCAGATGATAAATATTAACTACTTTTGGTGCCTTTTTTACCAATGTTAATTAAACAATAAAATCTTTTAAGGAATTCAGAGAATTCTTTCATATTAACAAATACATGTAAAACAAGGGCATACCTATAGCCGCAGCCAAAATGAAGATAGTAGTAATATTGCTCATAGCCCCCACGTTTCTGGTGAACGGAGGCAGTCTACTCTCAATAGCCTCGACCTTCGACACCAGGGTGGGCCAGGAACGGCCGATGTGCATCAATATTAGGAAAGATAAAAGGCTGGAGGTGTAGAAAACTGAATTTGCTGAAAAATTATAAAATATGTTAAGATTTAAAATAAAATATGGGAAAAACACAACCTGGCAGTTCTGGGATCCTATGGAATTTCATACATTATGAACAAGTAACACTGCCAAATTAACAAAAGTCAGGAAAAAGAACCGTACTTATATCCTTTTGCATATTAGTGAGTTGTTTACAAAAACTACTGACAGATAAGTTACATTTCTAATCACATTTACAAGGCCTGGAATCTAATTTGTTTCTTTACGGACAGTATATTCCAAAACTATACTTCTATAAATCTTCTCAAAACAGCAGTGCGCTTCTGTAAACATGTCGAAGTGAAGCTTGGATGAAGTGACCACAAAAGGAGCGTTCAATCCAAAGTAATCAAGATGGAAAGACAGCTTACTTCGTGATCTCTTCACCAAAGCCTTTTACTTCGACATGTTCGACATGAAAACCACTTCTGTTTGGTAAGCCATAAAAGAACACACGCTGTGAGATTTCATAAAGATGTCGTCATAAAATCGTTCAGGAGAAAAATAAGACATTATTTAAGAACTAAATCAAAATCTAAACTACCTACACTAAAAATAAAAAATAAACAGTCCAACCATTTTTCTTTCAGCTTAAAACAGCTAAATTTATCAATCCCACAAACCAATATTTAAACGAAAATAACATACAAACTCATTTAACTTACTAATGTTACCCAAGGAGATCCCGTTCATGATGAGCCAGCAGAAAGTCATGATGAACATTAGTACCTGCCCGAAGAGACTGATCGCGTAGAATATCGTGTAAGGCGATCGCAGCGTGAATCTGGGAACGTAATAGCTATTGTAATAGGCCAGATTACCTATATTTGAGATGGTACTTTTTGTATAGAGTTTTGCCCCGGTTTTTGTTGCGGTGTATGGGGTTGATTTTTTTGTAGAAGTTAGCTTTAAGGAAATTTGGGTTTGTGCAATTATTTTGTTACAAATGTGAGTTTGCATTATTTGCGTTGCATTGAGACATTCAAATCTGTTCATTTTATTTTCACTGGTGGGTATCGTCTGCGTCTGTCAAGTTTAATAAGGTAATTCTTGCATAGAGACACAGACAATCTATGGCTTTTTCTGATATCGAAACCCAGCCGCTAATCCTATTAGAAATGGATCAATAAAGATCTAATTAAGTTCCTCAATAATTGCCTACTGAATTAGCACAGTATTATTGTAAGTCCCAATAGAACACAATTTCGTAATAAGCCTATATAATTATTTGATACTAGACTAGCTTTAATTCGCAGCTTCAATCGCGATATTACAGATATTCCCAATAAAAGGATATAATTTTTTTAGCAACTTCCCAAAAAAGTCCCAGTTATCTCTGCACCAAAATTAACCAAAATCGTTTCATCAATAAAGCAACAAACCGTGAAACGAATAAACTCACTTTCATTTTGATAATACTAATTAGGATTCTTTAGTATCTGCCCAAAAGGTGCTTTTATAGATCTATGTAAATGAGAAAAATATATTCCAAATAGTCTAAAAGCATTTAGACTACAACTTAAAATCCCTTCGTAATCCTGAAACCTAAATCTACCACAAGCTTTCAGCGTTATATTTTAGTCCTTACCCACAGAATCCGCCAGGCACTTCGATCCTGATTTGCATCATCCTAACGAGATTACCGTGTACCATCACTACCCACCTACCTCATTCATTCCTAATTTATTTAATTACTCATAAGGCTTAATTAGAATTCTCGAAGGTGCTGAAATTGTCATAGTCAGACAAGGTACTGTACGAGTAACTGTTTCGTTTTGGCATGGTGATTGCGGTCGTTGACCCATATTTACTATCTTATTTACATTTTTTTTTATAAATAGGTACATAATTCTGTACCTTTATTTAAAATGATTAACTGTAAAAGAATTTTCCAACCCAAACCAGACTTTTCGAGTAATCCAGGAACATAATTATAAAATTAATAAACAAAATTCCAACGAATTGAGAACCTCCTCCTTTTTGGAGTCGTTTAAAAATAATGTGCAGTATACGTACCGGCAGCAGTGGACCGTTTATCGTGAAATAATGTGAAGGTATACGTTTTTCAATATTTTTTGTGTGTGTTGTATTACTTTATTCTTGGTAGCATGTATATCTAAATAGGGATGAATATCTGAAACACAATGATAACGAAAGCTATTATTTCGTTTCTGCTTAGTTGAAGTTTGGAACTATCGAGATCCTCAACATTTTATATAGTAATCAAAATGACATACCTAATAATACACAGCTGTATCGCGTTCCCACTTAGTACTATGAAGGAAGGGGCAATAACCGCTATTGCCATGCTAAAACGAAACAACTACATTCTATCTTATAATAGTAAATTCGCGAGAGTGCGAGACGTAGGTAATGTTATTAAAACAGTTCGTCTCAGAGTGAGGCAGTAATGACGTAATGTTTATTTAGTGTTTCTTGTGCGTGTTATGGTAATGTGTATCTTGTTGAAGCTGTATTAAATTGCTAGCTTTATTCCGCGACTTCACTCACGTGCATTAAACCAACAGAGTCGGGTCTCTTTTGCAGGATACAAAATGACTTTGGCACTTAGTGACCAACAAAATATTAAGAATCTATACTAATATACTAATTTCATAAAGCTGAAGAGTTTGTTTATTTATTTATGCACACACAATATACTTAAAAAGAAAATTGTGTACAGAGAAAAGAGCACAAAGGTACTGCTTATTTCAAAAGAAATTTCTACCAACAGACCTGCGACAGAAGAATTTATTAAGAAATGTAGACACAGTGTGTCAAAAAGCAGAGAAGGAAGGTTGGTTGGTTGAAGGCGCTAATCTCTGGAACTACTGCTGTTTCGAATTGAAAAAATATTTAAGCGTTGGATAGCCCATTTATCGAAGAAAGAACCAATAGGAGTGGAGTATTAACAAAAATGTTACGTAAACGAATTTCCGTGAGTCAGCTAGTTGTATCACAATAGTAGGTACATTGTACGTAGTGTACAAGTGTTTCCAGAAATTGCGCCACTCCTTGTTAACCGACTTCCAAAATAGAAGGAAGTTCTCAATTTGGCGGGTACTTTTTTTTTTGTGATTTTGCTCTTGACTCTAGTCTTGGTCAGAGATGACAGAGACAAAGTCTACGATGGAGCGAGCTTACCCAGAAGGAACCTGTTCACTCTAACTTTGAAGAGATTAGTTTTGTAAGCGTTCGGAAACACACGACGCAGGCAGAGTTCCACTCCTTTGCTGTGCGCATTATAAAAGTCGTTTAGAAACACTTTTATGTATGTACATCGATTACTCCAAATTCTCTGATCTGATTTGTGTGATTGTTTTTTAGTTCGATGCGGAATACTTGCCATTTAGTCCCGAAAAAAAATTATTCAGTTTGGCTCAGTAGTTTTTATTTTATGAGCATTTTTGCTTATTTCAATTTCTGCGTAGACGAAAACGTCGTCCAAGTATCACCACTTAAAAGTGATAAATAAAAACTTTCTTTTTTTTAATTATAACCTTTTTCCAAAAAAAAACACTAAAGAGTATAAAATAACCTACATTTCGGAAGGCGATGTAAAAAAAGGAATATACAAAACCAAAAACACCGACTTCCGAAATGAAGGTTATTTTATACTTTGTAGTGTTTTTTTTTTGGTATTTCAAAAAAACTTCTAATTCACGACACGGTTGGCGCAATGTTTGAGCGATTGACTGCTGCGCAGCATGTCGCGGGTTCGATTCCCGCACGGAACAAATATTTGTACGACCTACAAGTATTTGTTCCGAGTCTGGGTGTTTTTCTGTCTATAATATGTATGTACTTACAAAAAAAAAAAATGTGTATAAGTAGTTTATCAGCCATCACGTTACCATAACACAAACATTAGGTTGCTTAGCTTGGGACTATATGGCGTTGTGTGAAATGTCCAAGGATATATTTTATATTTTTATTTTATTTTTTTATACTTATTCTTCACAAACGCAATCTTCCAAATGAATAAACCAATTGTAACTTAATAACTTTTTTGAACTTAATAAGCATAAGCAAGCTAAACGGAATGTGTATGGGAAACAAATTAATTATGAACTATCCGAATAACAGTTAAGGAAAGATTGAGATTTTACACTCTCCGTAGTAAACTTAAAATTGCTCCCACTGATTCTCTAAACTGTTTTTTTTTGTAACGCTCGAAATGAATATTTAAATTCAATAGTTAGTCATAAGTTATTCATACACCTAATATAAATTATGATTTATACTTAACCTATTTGTCATTTACCAAAGCTTTGACAAAATGACAATCTGCTTAGTAAGTGAATTATTATTTAATGAATCTATTTTTAGGTTCCCGAACTTCCGTAAGAAAGCGTAATGGGTTCCGCTTGTAGGATCACTCGGGTGTCTGAAATTCTTTACGTTTTTCATAGCCTAGTTTACCCGAATCTACTGGACCGATTCTGTTAAAATTTTGTACACATTGACTCAAGCACAGAAGCGTTACGTAAATAAATAATTTTGAAAATGGGTGTCACTTTTGGAGGACAAACCAATTGTTCGGAACTGTTTGCACTCGACTTCGACTCGTACTTGGCCAGCTACTGCATATCCCACAGAAACAGATACTTTTTTTTAAGATACACTCATCGATTGTGAATCAGTGAATTATGCACCGTGTTCGAATAAATACTTCCAGAAATTACCGTTTACAAGCATCATCTCTGCCTAACCTTTTCCAGTCAAACCGGATTCAGCTGAATACCAGTATTTTACGTGGAGCGGCTGCCTACCAGATCTCCACAACCCATTAACCGCGTTACACGGTATTTCTTGGCAAGTCTGGAGTCAGATTTACTGGCTTCTGACAATCCTTAACGACTGCCAAAGATCAATCATATTAACAAACAAATAAATTAAACGTCTTTGATATTATATCAGTTTACTTAATATTGGTACTGGTATAGTTTTTATATAACAATCCTACATTATTTCCTCGAATACTCTTCTCGAAAACGATGTGGAGCGCATTCATAATTTCCGTTGTACTGATTGATGTTTTGTGTTCCGCTATGATATATTACTAGATTGTGACCACAGTTTCAGCCACGCTAGCAATGCTATATTAAGTCATCACCCCCACAACGTTCTGGAGTAGCGGCCGCGTACCGAAAGACGTAACGTTGGAAGGCCTCCCACAAATTGGGCCGTCGACCTGGTGAGGGTCGTGGGTAGCTGATGGATGCGAGACTCAGAGAACCGCTTGTGGCGACAACTGGGGCCTATGTCCATTAGTGGACGTCTTTCGGCTGTTTTGATGAAGATGAACGCGGTATTGCGACGGAAAATCCCTTGTCCTCAGTTCAGGTCACAGATTTCCCTTTTTATCGGCGGCGACCTCTCTCTCTCTCTCCGAAGCGAGACGGAATGGGACGCCGTCACTTCCTTCTGCGAAGCAGTCATGCTAGCGAAGGAGGTGGTGGAATGGAAGAGGGAGAGAACCTCTCGTCCCGGCCGCCGCGGGAGAAGCCCCGGGCGTTGGAGGCCACCAGGTGGGTGAGCTATGGGCTAGCTCGACGTCCGCCCGTCTTATGACGACAGGCCGTGTCGACGGGGCGTTCGTGTTCCACGCGCGCCTCAAAGAGTGTGAGCACTAGGAGGGGCCCGAAAGGGCCGAGTTGCGGGACTATTCGAAAGAGATACCGTGGCTCCAGATCACAAAGGGCAATGAAGGAACATGAATGTGTTTTAGTCAGTAAAAGTCTGACACTCCCTTCCGCTCCACCCAGAGCGGGAGAAGTCATTTGATGATTTCCCTGCATCCCAAAAAAAAAATCCCTTTGTGTTTACTTTCATTCAAATACGATCAGTGGTTGAGTATTGAAGACTAACAAATATCGACTTATAATCTACTCGTACCGTAGATTTCAGGACGTTTTAGAGTATTTTTCTTTACTCTTGACAAGTAGGTACCGAATCCTTAGTGATAGGTTTTTGTATATTTTATAAACACCAGGAAGCTCTCTCGAATCCTGTATTTCTTAACGGAATTTTCAAGTTTTTTGTTGGTTGATTTCTGCTGTGCGCTAAGCGCCAATCATGGGATCGATTTTCGCTCATAAATGTATTTCAATGGATTTGTGTTTGTAAACGAACAAACAGAAACAATCCTAGTTTGACATTGAATTGGGTGCCCCATATCGTTTCCAAGTATTCCCAAGCCAAGAAGAAGCACGGAATATTTTTTTTGGATATAACAAATAAAAATATGGGAGGCATCTGCCCAGCAATGCGCAGCAATGAATATGATCACTCAGCCACATTATATCGGAGTGCTGGGCAAACAGGCCGCCTTGCCTAATTTCCGCGCTATGCCATCGAGGGCCAGTCCTTCCAGGATGAGTCAATTTAGACAAACCACCTTCACCTTCATCTTGGTCTGCCGCAATGTCACCTTTATAGAATCCAATCATCATCTGTCTAGCCTTTTCCCAATTATACTGGGGTCGCTTTCCAGTCTACCCGGTTTCAGCTAAGCACCAGTTTTTTAAATGCAAGGGCTGCCTAACAGACCTCTAAGCCCAACCCTTCATATATTCCAACAGGTATGTGGTTATCCTCATTATCATCATTTTAGCCGGACATAAGCCTCCCCCCAGCGCCGCTACATCGACCAGTGATGACCTGGTACAGTACGAATATTCTAACTTTACCCATGCGAAGTTGGCTGTTAGTGACGACCGCGCAGGTCCCATCGCGTAGAAAAGTGTTACGTTCGTAGATTATGTTTTTTTTTGTGTACGTGTTATATTTAAATTTTGAAAAAATGCATGCAATAACAATAAATCGATCACAAAGTAACACAACAAACACATACACTACAAGAAAACACAAAATAAAAATCAAACAGTAAGAAAAAACCAGAATAGGTACCTAATTAATTAAAACAATAACAACGTATAACACTTTTCGCACCAACAGTCGTATTGCATTGAGGAAGTGAGACACAAGTATGCATCAAACGTATACGAGTGACTGAGACTGCATACGCGACGTACCCACCCGCGCATGCGCTTTTCTATGTTTCTTGTCAAATTGACATCCTGCGCAATCGATTGCGACGTACTTCACATGGGTAAACTTAGATTATTCGTACTGTAAGAGTCGCGGGTAACCGATAGATGCGAGACGCACAGGACCGGTTGTTTTGGCGACACTTGGGAGAGGCCTATGTCCAGCACTGGATGTTGTTCGGCAGATACAACCTTTTTTTTTTCTTTTTTAAAAATGTTGCCCCACACTTGGAATTTCTCTTGTATCGTGGGTGCGTTTACAAACATACAAAGTCACATTATACAAACAGCCAGAACCGGAACAACTATCTGTAGGCCATTAAAGGCCCAAATATTTGTTCCGTGCGGGAATCGAACCCACGACACGCGGCGCTGCAGTCGATCGCTCACCCACTGCGTCAACCTTGCTGTCAAAATGACGATAATGATGATGTATGGCGACGTAGGTAGGTATACTTATGTCGAAAGCCAAAACCCTCTTATATCTATAGGTACATTTAATTCCACCGGCCAAACTTAAATTTTAACTTTATAGGTACCTCAACTTCTGGCTCGTAGTACTAGTGAGGCCAGTAAGAGGCAGCAGCCCCATCACGCGGCTGCAGAACAGAGTCCCTCGTATGGTGCCGTGCAGGCCACACATCTCTCTCTTGTTGAGGTGATGTTTGTCCTCCATTTGGAACGTTTTCAGGAATAGTTTGGAACGCATTTTTGGTGCAGGGTGAACTGAAAATGATGCAGTTAATTAGAACAGAAGGCCCAATTCCTGTACAGTACAACTATTTTCTCAAAGTCCTCGGCAAACTTCGTGTTTCGTCAGTCGTCGGATTTCTATCAGTTGCTCTTTGCACTTGGTGCAGATCGGATGCTCTCACTCAACTTGGCATGATACAAGAGTTGTTAATACTCTTTTAACTTAATGTAATTTATTTAAAAAATGAGAGGAAATTAAGATGCGATTTTTCATCACACTTCCGAATACAAACGAATTTTCTCCCCTTGTTTTAAATAAATTAAAAGAGTAATTAAGGCACATTAAGAATGTAGTTGTACTGTACAGTGTACAGCCTTTTGGGTCCTAATATTGCCAAATAGTGTAAAGTCATGATGTCTTCTGATGATTTTCTATTCAACCAAAAAAACGTCTTTTAATGTATTAGCATCATACGGGGTTCGGACATTTGCCTAGCTTGAATAATGGCTTTTCTGTTAATACACAAATAAAACCATTAACAAAGAAAGTAGACTAACACATACCTGCAGCCAATCCGAAAACCAACCGTTTTGACCACAAACGCCGCCAAAGATCTACAAACCAAGTATAAAAATGTTTAGGTGCCATTCAGCCCCACACTTTGAATGTTAACGTGAACAAAAACAAACATAGACTACAGACACTTAACTGTCAAATGTCAGACACTGCGCGGGAAAGTATTTTCATTGACAACAAAAGTCTCAACGTCAAACGAAATGTCGCGGGCTTAGTGATTTGGATAAACAATTCATGGTGACACATGTCTTCGGTTTACGAGTCTGAAAATACTATGTTTATGTAGAAATAACCTTGATCCTTCGTGCCTTCATGAGTTGAGTCGACAATGATCAAGTAGATAGTGAAATTGTACCAGTATTTTACTTAAAGTGACTCATTTGACCTCCAACGCAATTATAGTGGTCAATTGGTCTAAGTAACTACCTATATTTAATACTTAATACAATAAGTACACAGTAGGAAATTGTTTCAAAATATGACAATTCCAAATTACCGTTTTACTGACCCACCTAAGGCTTATTACTAGCTCCTCGCTTTACCTAGCCTCGCTCAGCGCAATCGACTCTATTGGTTCTTAACAAACATCCCACACTACGCATCTTCGCTCATCTCTGATGGAATCGCAGCCTGAGGCCGTTTGTCCACCGCCACCGTCACCGTGACGTCACCGAGAACGAAATTATTTCTCGCCGAGATCAAGTTTACGTGATGGCGATCGTTTGTCCACCGCGACGATCTCGGTGGTTCAGTCAGTTTGTTATAGTGGTCGTCCGTGGTAGTGCGTAGAAATCACTAGGGAACAAACTAGGGAATGGTTGCGTTCAACCGATGACAATTCCTCCTTTTGCTTTTGTATGTTAGAAGGCGTCGGTGATGCAAAGAATGTTGGATTCATACAAACATTCTTTACTTGAATAAATGTCGTATTTAAATTTCTAGGTCATTTTTATTTATTGTACTTACCTTATATATTTTTGGTATATATTATGTATTATTTATATAAAAAAAATGTATGTCAATGATATATTATATCAAAAGCTATTGCGGTGCGACGACGATGTCACGGCGCCGCGAAATGACGGCGCTCGAGTGACGCGGTGGACACATACATGGCCATAGTAAATGTACCTATGTATGGCTAAATCGGCGCCGTCATCTCGTTGTGGGTGACGTCCCGGTGACGGTGGACATACAGCCTAGGGTACTTACCGGACAGTCAGACAATATTTTGAAATCAGTTTCCGTGAAAGTCAGCTAAAGGATGACAACGATTTTTAATTCACCTTGTGTTTTAAGATACACAAATACACACTTAAGTTGGATGGATTCAGTCCCGGATTAACCACGTAGCAAGAGTAGCAAAATATGCTACTGGCCCCGCGCATTCGAGGGCCCCGCACTTGGACTTACAAAAACATGTCGCTGAAAACCATGGATCTATCTCACACACGAGTCCTCCTAACTCCTACTACACTGCAATCTGCGACAGCCGTTTTCTGCGGATGAAGTCACTCATTTGTTTTTTTTTTTTTGTTATGGTATGGGTCTTAATTCGCGCGTTTTCTTTCTTTTATTTCATGCTACCATACCGTCTGAAATCTAACCAGCCAAGGATCCGGTCAATAGTTCTATACAGACAGCACACAGAGGGGCCCGAAAGGGCCGACGCCTGCCGGAGTTGCGGACTATTCAAAAGAGATACCGCGGCTGCGGAACACAAAGGGCAATGATGGAACATGGATGGGTTTTAGTCAGTAAAAGTCTGACACTACCATCCGCGCCGCCCAAAAAAAAAAAAATTTCTATACAAAAAAATATTACTACTAGCACTAGCGCATTATACCCGGGTTCCGTGAGAAATAAAAGAGAGAGAAATAAATATTAATAAAAAACTTTTTACAAAAAAATACAACCGACTTCCAAAAAAAAACACTACAAAGTAAAAAATAACTTTAATTTCGGAAATCGGTGTTTTTGTTCGTTTCTTCGTATTTTGACACCGACTTCCGAAATTAAAGTTATTTTTTTACTTTGTAGTATTTTTTTTTGGAAGTCGGTTGTATTTTTTTGTAAAAAGTTTTTTATTTTTTACTTTTTAGTGGTGCCCCACACCTACCACACCACTGCCAAATCGCAGAAAAGCAAAATACGCAATTTCGATTATCAAAGAATCATCTAAATAGTCAAATTCCAGCTATTTCGATTTAAAATCCAAAGTTCGTAACCGATTTCGATATAATTTAAATGGGACCAATCTGCAAGCATATCCTTTCAGATGAAACAAAAATTTTTCAAATCGGTTCATAATTGTCGGAGTTATGAGGTAACAAACATAAAAAAAAAAATAAAAAAAAAAAACATACAACCGAATTGATAAATGATAATTTTGGGAAGTCGGTTAAAAAGCCGGCCTACTAAACGCTGGGTGTCTGACTGTTTGCTAAAGGCGCTGGGTCTCTGACGCCCAGCATATGCTGAGATGTAACCCTTTCGGCATGGGCATGCTCAGCAATTGTTTTTTGTAGTTGTCGTTTTTAGGGTTCCGTAGCCAAATGGCAAAAACGGAACCCTTATAGATTCGTCATGTCTGTCTGTCCGTCCGTATGTCACAGCCACTTTACTCCGAAATTATAAGAACTATGCTGTTGAAACTTGGTAAGTAGAAGTATTCTGTGAACCGCATTAAGATTTTCACACAAAAATAGAAAAAAAACAATAAATTTTGGGGGTCCCCATACTTAGTGGTGGGAAACTTCTTGCTTAACATCAGCTCTCTACGACCAGTAGTTTCGGCTGTGCGTTGTCTGTCAGTCACTCGAATCAGTCATTAGGTAACGGAATAATTTAATATATTAAGATTTGGGCCCTCAAAATTGACCTCATCCTCAAAATTTATTTCTTTACGTAACAAGTCCGTGTTTAGGTCACAGAAGTTCATAAATGTAGATAGGTATACCAAAAGAGATGTTCCAAAATGTATGGAGCCTGGGCCAGGTCCTTGTACGGGTAAGGCCGTAGATTTTGCCACTTTTTGAAGTGAAAAAAAATCTTCAATTTTGTTTGCTTATAAAAAACAGTGTATTAGGTGAATTTTAGTGAAGGTATTTTTATCAGGATAACATCTCGTACACTCTTACACTATATTTTTAAAATGAATGTAAGTTGTACAATAAAAAAAATACAACGAGTTAAATTCGTCCATACTCCTAAATT
Organism: Ceramica pisi; assembly: GCA_963859965.1. Classification (NCBI taxonomy): domain Eukaryota; kingdom Metazoa; phylum Arthropoda; class Insecta; order Lepidoptera; family Noctuidae; genus Ceramica; species Ceramica pisi. The sequence continues at coordinate 8,245,752 of OY982530.1, forward strand.
TAACGAAAAACATGATGTCTTTTTGGCACTTAGCACCTTAAAAACTTATATTTTTTCTAATGTACATTTAATTAAATAAGATATCTGAAATGTGTCAAAGTTAAGCTGCTACATCGTACTTTTCGTGTCTTAAAAAACGTGTCCTTTATAGTTTTATTACTATTCAAACTTATGCTCCATATTTTTGCTTTTATGTTACTATTTTCTATGTTACCAAAAATTTCCCCTAAAAAGCATTGAAAACAGTTTGGTAGTATGTTGTGATTGCAATGGCAACACCAAACACTTAGGCAGCGCAATAAAAATAAAAAAGACGCCATCTTTTCGTCTCTGGAGTCTGTCAAAGGTGCACGTGTGTGTTTCGTCAGTGAATTTTAATAGTGAATTTTGGCGATTTCTAAGTTAAATAACAGTTTTTATTGTATACTTCTCATATAGTATTATGCGTTATGTATCTAATAAGAGCGTGATGATGTGTCTTTGTTTAAAATTTACCTCGATGTCGAGTTATGGCTACTTATAACCTTGAAAAATCACGCTTTTATGTTACTTCTATGTAGCTTTGATGTCACTGGTAACGTTGGTTGTATGTTACGTAACGTTTTACTGTTGTTAAGGTTTGTGCATAAAATTATAGTATTTAATTTTGATTATTCTTCTTTTTGTGAAGAGGAACCTTGTTAAAAATATCAACTTTTTTATTCAAAGTTTTGACTGTGTCTGTAGACTATAGAGTAACGAATAATCTGCCATCAACATGAAACATTATGCGTTATTTTCGCGTTACTTATACGTTACCGTAACATAGAAGTGTCTTGTTACTCTATGTTACTAAGTGGCAAAATCTACGGCCTTACCCGTACACTATACTAAAAAATAGGGAAATACATTTAAAACAGTTCTCAACTGTCCAATTTCTTTAGAATAGCGTTGTTTGCTGGTAAAGCACAAAAAATTACACTTGAAATTGCAACATACAACAAAACCCCTAATGGCGGTAAGCTGTCATTTTGATTAATTAATGACGTTTGACATTATTTCTGACATATTATTTATTTACTGACAACAAGACCAAAGTGTCTGAAGTGACATTGTTGTGACAGCTGACAGTTATCTTTCTATGATCAATGGTTTAAATCGGTGCGACGCCATATTGAAAATCGATAAAAATAATTTATAAACATCAATTAACTACCACTACAGTAAACATTCAAATGAATTATCTGTGCTTTTTCCCAAATTCTACGGATTTTTCTCTTTTATATAAGGTAGTGTACATAGACCTGGCCCATTTTGAAACATCTCCCAACAGGATCGTTCCAGTAGATACGGAGAAAATTGGCCGAAACAGACGGACAGACAGACATACAAGTAATCCTTCCTATAAGGGTTCCGTTTTGTATGGATGTTCGGAGCCCTAAAAATCATGTTAAGATAAAATCACAATTCAATTTCTATTGACATGAGCTCTTTATGGTAGCCGCCAGTTAAACTTGCAATAAAGTATTCAGGACAGTTTTTTTGTCTTTTTTTCTGTTTTAACCGACTTCCCAAAAAGGAGGAGGTTCTCAATTCGGTTGTATTTTTTTTATGTTTGTTATCTCATAACTCCGACAATTATGAACCGATTTGAAAAATTCTTGTTTTGTCTGAAAAGATATACTTGCAGATTGGTCCCATTTAAACTTTATCAAAATCGGTTACGAACTTTGGATTTTAAATCGAAATAGCTGAAATACATCTACTTGGATGATGGTTTTATGTCATCCAAGTAATCGAAATTGCGTATTTTGCTTTTCTGCGATTTTGCAGTGGTGTTAGGTGAGGGCTAGCACTAAAAAGTGAAAAATAAAAAACTTTTTACAAAAAAATACAACCGACTTCCAAAAAACTACTTTGTAGTGTTTTTTTTTTTTTTGGAAGTCGGTTGTATTTTTTTGTAAAAAGTTTTTTGATCCGTTTATTGATATTATAATAATCCATACGTTAATGTATGTGGTTCAAGGACCATTAATGCACAATGATCTGGCGCCTTCCATTCTAAAAGTGTTATTTTTTGTATAAATGAATACATAAATAAATAAACATAATAAGTACTAGGTATGTACATTCCATCAACATCAAAAAACGTTCCAAAACAAACGCGAAGTTTAAGCCCTCTTTGTTTCAGTCTGCGGCGACGTCATGCGTTCTGTTGGAAATAACACAGATAAATAATTTAGTCACGAAGTACACGTGGGGCAGGGCAGCAGGGGGCAGGTTCGATTGCTAGCGAGATATTCTAGCAGCTTTCAGTACTTTGAATGACATGGGCCTTCTTTAAACATGTATCTAAACTTCAAGCAATAATAGTCTAGTTATCTCAGGTCAGGCTAACTTTATTTACTCGCCAATTTTCATTAGGTATATGTTTGCCGTATGGCGATGCGCCATGCACCCTTGATATCCACAAGGTGGACATTCTACCCATACGCACGCAGCTAACGAGTGGAATTCCTTACCGGAGTCTGTGTTTCCCAATCACCAGCTAGTCTATTCTGTAAATAACCATTTCGATATCGACATCACCTGAGTGACTAAGCTTACAAAGTGAACTTTATTTCACACATCATAAGGTCTTATATTTGTACGAATTTGAAACTCACCTCGGATTCCGCTGTCGAGACACGAAAATGTTGTTACAGAATAGCACTGCAGGGGATCTTTAAGTTAAGAGTGAATAGGTTACTTAATATACTATTGCTTTCCACTAGGTGAGATTGTAGTCAAACGCAGGCCTATCAATAATAATTCAAAAAAAAAACTTAAAGCGCACTCACTGTCAAAAGTCAAGCACCGGCAGTCTTCTTTCCATCTTCTCTAACATATTACCTAAATTATTCAGATCGACTTTGTTCTCTAGTAGTTATGATAATGGGTGAATAGTGAGTAAATTTCCACCTACCTCTCATGTCTGCTCCCTTTCACTTTTCCTCCTAAATCGCTCGGGAGTGTTCACAAAATTACCGCTAACCGCGTTGAGTCGAACCTAGCCCTAACCACATGGACACACTCCAGTGAGCCACGAGTTTGGGCATAATGTAATGAGTTGAATGCTACTTAAGAGCGTTTTGTTTGCACCAGCGGCATCAGCGAACATGGCGCTAAAAGTATGTCAAAGATTTGCTCTAGATCTCTATCATTTAATTAGCTATGATTGTAGTCCGTACGTGAAACCTTTTTGCTAATTAGAGGTAATAAAAAGTGGAGAATTATGTGTGTCGTGCTGTTTTTTTTTTTTGCTGCAAGCGTTACGACGGGTTTGGCCTACGTGTGGTTTGGGTAAGATGAATATCGTTTTCGCTTTCCTCGGGACTAGACCTGTGCTAAGAAAAAACTATCACACTTTGAGAAACAGTTTAGGTACCTACCTTCCTAAACTGAATGCGTAATCCTACTGCAGTGCAATCACTTTCCAACAGCCAACATTCTAAACAAAAAAAAATTACAAAAAAATAGTCAGTTGTATTTTTTTATAAAAAAGTTATTGTTTTTCACTTTTTAGTGGTTTACATTTGCTTACCCCTTCACAGCGTAACGGCGTGATGTTAAACAATAGACATGAAATTTCTAATATTCCGATCAATTCATTTATATAATATCATGTTTGTGTATCATGTCTAAGTCTGTCGCCATAACAACAATGTTAACAGCATTGTTGTGTTCCGGCAGTTAGAGGTATGATAGCCAGTAGCGGCGTTAGGGTAGGGCGCGGTTGGGCGACGGCCCAGGGCGCCAGATATAGAGGGGCGCCGCAGGCGGTCCACCGGGGCGTCCCGCACCGTATCGACACCCGACCGTTCGTTGACTGGTTTTTGTACCTAACTCTCGGGTGTCACCCCTAAATGGGTGACGTAATGAAACCCGTCCGACGTGGGGTGTAAAAAATTTCGTGCTCGCTTCGCTCGCTCTTATATTCTGCACTATCGTTGTTCTACACCTTTTCTGCATAACTCAACAAAACGATTATGTTTATATGAATAACCAAAAGAAATTAATGCCTTTCCAGGGTGCATGAATTTTCGAGCTCGCTTCGCTCGCTCTTGTGTCCTGCACTCTCTCAGTTAATTAATTTATTAGACCATAAAGTTACTTCTATTTAAATGAGACAAGAAAATAAAAGCTATCCCAAGAATGCGAAAATTTTCGAGCTCGCCGTCGCTCGTTCTTGTGATCTTGTCTCTTTCAATTAATGAGCTTTCTTACATCAGTCCATAAAGTGCCATAAACTGAGGTAGAATGTAAAAATTTGCTTATCCGTGTCAGTCAACAAAATTGAGTCTAAAATAACAAAAACAGTCAAAAAAATCAATTGAGCCAATGATGAAAAAAAAATCAAAACAATCCGAGGCAAATTGGAGGCAAAGTGCAAAAAATCGCCGATAGAAAAGCAAACTTTTATTTAATACTTACTTTTTTAATAACAATTGGTTATTTATTTTAATAAATAGATATTTAATTATATCCAGTTAGGGGGCGCCGTAAAATTCTCGCCCAGGGCGCCAGTAGTGCTAAAACCGGCACTGATGATAGCCAGTTCCTCTGTGTAAGAGGATTCCGGGTGAAACTCGCTTCCATCTTCGGCCTAATCATCACTTTCCATCAGGTGAGACTTGGGCCAAGAGATTCCCCGTTTTGCATAAAAAATAAATATAAAAAAAAAACATTTATTGAGGAGTTCCGTTGCCTATCTCCGAAGTTCTTCATCAGATTGAAATGGGATCACTGTGAGAAAGTAGGTACTCTTCCAAAAACTACCCAAACCGCTTCAAGTTTGCCGCTTCAAAATTTTAAGAGTCCAACAATTTCTCCAGGATCCCAAAATCAGATCCTGACTTGAGGATCATGGGGTCAACAAGTATACTCTTTCAAACAAACAAAAAATTCCAAATCGGTCCAGCCGCTTTCAAGTACTCGGGGAACATACTACTTACGTAAAAAAAACGGTTCGACGTATTGAGGATCTGCTTCTTTTTGAAGTCGGTTAAAAGGTAGGACTGCCAAGAATAAAATCTTTCCTACCTTTGTAAAATGCTCCGTAAGTTTTATTTTAAAAACTATTCCCAGTTTAACCTGTTCGCCATTAACGTAATCTTACTTTAAGAGAAGGATTAGTATTCCGTGACCCGTCGCTAATAAAATGGCGGTCGGATTGTTACTTGCGTCGGTAAGACTTGATGTTCAAAGAAGTTTTCAACACAGAGAAAACTGACTCTTATTAACTTGCGGCTTATTGAAGGTCTGAGAAAACTGACTCTTATTTACTTGATGCTTATTAAAGGTCTGATCCACGCCGCTCCACGTAAAATACTGGTACCTATTCAGCTTAGAATTGACTGGAAGCCTTATCGAATAAATATTTAAGAATAGGCTAGGTACCTAGATGCAGGCATAAAAGTACCTACTACAGGGGTGGATCCAGGATTGTCATTTAGGGGAAGCTACACTCTAAGCTAAACGCTAAAAATATAATACATGCCTTCTTGGATAACTTGTCGTTAGTTCCCCATTGACTCTTTTAAGTATAGACTACCAAAGATGGGTCTCGGACTTTGGGGCAAAGGGGACAACTCGACAAAACGGACTGAAGAGCGGATTGTTTAGTCATTTATTTATCTACAGTGGGTAAAACCAAGAAGAACCTTGGAAATTCAAATTAAAGGACGAATAAAACCAAGGATGTTTGTAGAGATCCCTAGTACATTTACAGATCTACAAATTCCTTGAGAAATATTACACTCTCTCGAATGCTAGACCTTCAAAGAAATCTTACAAAGGTTAACTCTGCAGCGTATTATGGAAATGAACGATGAGACTTGGCTGTTCAAACATATTGCAAGATAAAGACAACCTTGAGCTTTCAAGGTGAATAATAATAAGCACGTATCTGTAAGTAGTCTGTGTATAATCTCAAAGCAATAGGGTTTATTTTCACTGTAGATAGACCTTATTGCTTTGTGTCTAAGCAACTATGATCTCCAGCTGACATCAATGCAACGAAGCGCTGTTTCGGTCTCTGAACTAGGCGAGTGCTAGGTTATAACGGGTAGGGGCTAGGGGTGTAGGTACCTATTAATACACCTACCTATTTATCTATACTAATATTATAAAGAGGTAACATTTGTTTGTAATTTTGTATGTAGGGGGTAATCTATACTTAATATTATAAAGAGGTAACATTAGTTTGTAAGTTTGTATGTAGGGGGTAATCTCAGAAACTACTGGTCCGATTTGAAAAATTATTTCAGTGTTAGATAGCCCATTTATCGAGGAAGGTTATAGGCTATATAATTATCATCACCCTAAGACCAATAGGAGCGGAGCAATAATGGGAAATGTGACGCAGACGAAGTTGCGTGGGTCAGCTAGTAGTAGCTAAAGTCATACAAGTTCGGTCAATGTATCCAGCCCTTGGTATCGCGCAATGTTACTAGCCACTTCGCGACATTTAGCCGTTGTTACCTCAACTATGGTTTACGCCAGATAAACGTGGAATAAAGTACATTGACCTTTCCCTAATATCTCTTCGTAGATACTAGAACAATAAATTAAGAACTGTTTTTTATTACTAGAGAACGATATAAGTCGATTCAGGACAGTTGTAGGTATGTCTGTATTTTTTTTTTCTTTATTCAACGTTTATCTGGCATAAACCATACCAATTTCTGGGCAACATCTCTCCCTCCAGAATAAATGTAGGTGAAAGCTAGTCACTCAGCAGGGCAGGTTTGCCAACTGTAAAGTTTTGTTCCTATGTAATCCTGTACCTATATAAGTGCAAAACTTGAAAACTTTTTTAGAGTAGGTACCTACTTACCTACTCTAAAGTTTTTGATTCCGATTTGGAATTAAATTGAATGGGCTTTTGTCATTTCACAAGGAGCTTTTCTTTTCGAAACGTAAAATCGTCGACATCGAAAAATGACAAAATGCACAATGGCTAGGGGATACTAGTTTTCTAGGTTTAGTTTCATAGTAACTAACAGTTGTTCACATTCATGAGACCTTCCGCCAATAATAATAAATCACCTTGCTTATGTATTACCTATGTAGGTGCATAGGTAGGTTAACCTGCACGTTGAGGGAAATAAGTACCTACATTTGAAACTCCCACGTTTCTCGGCCAAGCCCCCAAGCAAGCGTGTTGAGCATGTGTTGCTCAATTGGGTCAATCTGGTTAATTTTCACGCGCACCTACATTTCAGCTCCCCTAATTTGTTATTTTCATACGAAAATCTGGTGGAAGAAGTATAACCTCAAATAAATATATTATTAATTTCGAGCCATTATTTTTTTTATCAACACTAGCTGGCCCGCGCAACTTCGTCTGCGTCACATTTTCCATTACTGCTCTGCTCCTATTTGTCTTAGTGTGATGATATATAGCCAATAACCTTCTTTGATAAATGGGCTATCTAACAAAACGGACCAGTAGTTCCTGAGATTAGCGCGTTCAACCAAACAAACAAACAAACTCTTCTGTTTTTTAATATTAGTATAGACTAGCCCGGGACTTCGTACGAGTAAGTATACTTATCCCGTTTTTTTCCGTTCCCCTACGCTCTCCAAGGACACATGCCTACGACCAGCCGGTCGATTCTGATCTGTCATTCCATCTTGATTACTTGGATTGGCAGCTCACTGCGTGATCACTTCACACAACCCTTCACTTCGACATGTTTATAGCCGGTCTATTCTGTCGACATCTCACCTTGTACACCGACAACACGGTTGGCGCATTGACTGCTGTGCTGCGTGACACAGGTTCTATTCCCGCACGGAACAAATATTTGTATGGCCTACAGATAGTTGTTCCGGCTCTGGCTGTTTGTGTATGTGTATTTATGTGTTTGTAAACGCACCCACGATACAGGAGAAATTCCTAGTGACGAGCAACATTTTTTATTTTTTTTAAACTTAGTTGGAGTCATTGGAGTGAACGATAAATGAGCTGTCATTCCATCTTGTTTGTATGGTTTGAAACTCACCTGTCGTTTACACCTAAGTTTTCACTACGACATGTTAACAGAATCGACTAGCAGAATCTCACTGCAGTAGTCTAGTCTCAGCTGTGTGTTGTCTGTTAGTCACTCATGAGTTATGGAAGAATTTTATATTATACTAGCTGACCCACGCAACTTCGTCTGCGTCACATTTGCCATTAATGCTCGGCTCCTTTTAGTCCGTGATGATATGTAGCCTATATCCTTCCTCGATACATGGGCTATATAATACTGAAAGAATTTCAAATCGGACCAGTAGTTCCTGAGATTACCCCCTACATACCTACAAACTTACAAACAAAATATGTTACCTCTATACAATATTAGTATAGGTTAGCTGATCCGGCAAACGATGTTTTGCCACATCAATAAAAAAACGGTCAAGAGCGAGTCGGACTCGCGCACCAAGTGTTCCGTACCATCATATAAAACGTCAAATGTTTTTAGTTTTAAGTCCGGTAGCGTCATCTCTTGACCGATGGTGGAACTAATGTTTATTTTTGTTGATGATTTCTGAAAAAGAGTGCTATTTAGAGACATTTTTTTATTTTTCCTGTTATCTATACATGAATTTCAATGACATAAGATTAGTTCAGATTTTTCTCTGCAAACTTAAGAGGTAAGGGTCAAAATTTAAAGGTACATTTTTCGTCAAAGTCGAAAACATGAATTTATGTTATGGTATGTTAATCAAAAGTCACCTAAAAAAATTCAAGTTGACAGCATTAGTAGTTCTTGAGATATCCAGCTGTGACAGACGGACAGACGGAGCTTCCTTTTTACAATTTTGGTACGGAACCATAATTGCCTAAGACGACCAATCAAATATACCTACACACATTTCATAAATATTGGTCAAACCGTTTCGGAGGGGTTCGATAACAAACCCTATGACACGAGATAGGTATACTAGCTGTCCCCCGCGGCTTCGCTCCCGTTTAACCATAGTTCCCGTTCCCGTGGGATTTTCAGGATAAAAAACTATCCTATGTCCGTCTCCTAGTTCTAAGCTACCTCCCCACCAATCGATATTCAATTTAAATCGATCCAGCCATTCTTGAGCTATAAATAGTGTAACTAACACGACTTTCTTCTATACATAAAAGATTAGATTAGATGAGGATATTGATTTATTTATGATCCAACTGCAAAAGTTATGAATATTGTGATTGAAAAACTGATTGGTTGGCAGATCAATTTGTTTTAATCGCTAGATAATGTTATTTCAACAGCAACTATCACCTATCAGCGTATTTAAAACGAAGCTACTGTTCGATTAAAATGTATGAATAATGGATGAATTAATTTGATGTGGCAACCAACGTAATTTTCACCACCGTTCAAATGTAGCTTAGTATCAAATTATAAGTTCAAATGTAATTTTAAAAAACGAAGTTCTCCGCCGCGTTTGTCTGTCTGTCTGTTCGCGATAAACTCAAAAAATTACTCCACCGATTTTCATTCTGTTTTCACAAATGGGTAGTGTTCTCGAGGAAAGTTTTAGTAGGTCCAACCAATCACAATATTATTTCTAGCGGACCAAAATACTAACACATTGCATGCATCATCATCACCACCGAAAGTCTGAACCGAATTTGATAAAAAAAAAACTTCAATAGCACTAACTCCGAGGGCACGAATATTTTTGACGTATAGTAACGTAAAGTAAAATTTTACGATAGCTAATATAGTCGTAATGTACTGAATTCATATTTTAATTAAAATGATATAAATTGTGTATGTCCGATAAAATTAAACTAAAATACTATGGGGTTATAATTTTTCACTTTCAACGTTACCTACTATACGTCAAAATATTCGTGCTGGCCACTCTGTACCTATAGGAAACGTGCACGACGTTCACTATGCCATCTATTGTTGGATATTCGAAACTTTAAAGTAAAAAATAGGTACTTGATTTTGACTATTCTGTGCTGTTTTAGAGTACAAATTAACCTCGTAACTTTATTAGATCCAGTTAGTGAGTTTATAAGTTTTTAGTTTTTTTTTTTTCTCGAAAATTCAGAAATATTGGGAAGTTATTTATACTGAAATGATCTTGTTCCCAACCATTCCCAACACACCACTTAAATTTCATATCCCAATTCCATGGAAGTTAGAAACCACAACGTTTTTAAGTTTTATTCGGATTTTAAGTCGTCACAATCTCAGATAATGATTTATATTCGGATCAGATTTTACTTTGCCAAAAAATATGTCTACCTGCTAGTATGCTTGTTGGTAAATCAGTGGTTTAGATTAACTGATGTACGACACGACCCCAGGATACCAGCTTGCAGCTTGGTAGGTGTCTAAAAAAAACTTATTCAGCGATGTAGGTACATTTAGGAAAAGTCAGGCAGGCTTGTTTTACTTTAGTATACAACCTGTAATAGCATAAACACAATAAATAATATTGGAAATCTTGCTTTTAATAGGATTATTTCTATCAGCTTTTTTAATAAAAATATGTCCGAAAATTAGGCTTCATAAAACACTAACGGTGCACGGCCCCTATTCAAATAAAACACGAGTTCATTAATTGTTATCATTGTAATTCTCCACAGTTGCTGATGGTGACTTTGCTAGAGGCGGTGCCGCTCTTGCTGCCGTACTTTTCCATCTTCTTGACCACGTCTAGCCCTGAGATCACGTGACCGAACACCACATGCTTGCCGTCCAGCCAATCTGTCCTGAAACAGAAGAATAACTTCAATTTTTACATAAAATCGAGCAAAATCAGGTTTACAGAGGACGTTGATGGCAGCTACCTACTACAGTACAGTCATCAAATGACTCCTTCCGATCTGGGCGGGGAGAAAGTGAGTGTCAGACGCTTACTGACTAAGACCCACCCGACCCGTGTTCCTTCTAATGCCCTTTACGTTCCAGGTCCACGGTGACTCTTTCAAACTTCGCAACCCTGGTAAGCACAGGACCTAGCAGGCCCCGATAGCATTCGTCGGAGGTTCCCGGCCCTCCCCCAACGGGGGGGGCGTGAAGGGCCCGCTGTGAAGGCGGGCGGTCGTCGGAGGTGGACTGGACGTAAAGGCTACGCCGATCTCCCAGTCCACCCCCACTCGGACGATGCGGGAATTTCATGCTGGGTTGTTTTAGTGGGTATACCGGGCTTGCCCGGGGAGTCCCACATACCCCTCCCACTCCCCCGAGTGAGAGGGTATGCGTAATGCATTTTTTCCCAGCCGGAAACAAAAAAAAAAATAAGGCCCCGATAGCACAGGTACATCAGATATTTTTACTTGCCATGTAATAAGGACTGGGCGATTTGTCAGCATTTTGTGTTATTCGAACTAAAAGCACGTTCAGGAACTGGCTTCTACCTAACATGTTGACCATCTTTTGTCAAAGAAGAGAGGGGTCTCTAAATGGCCCTAATCTAGTCCCTCTGTATGCGCGCTGGTCCAACAAAAAAGCAGTGTTATTTTATAAGGGAACGGTTATCAGTTCATGCAGTGTTTTCTGTAGTTATTTGTCATGCGAAATATCTACATCACTTGCTAAAATTCCGACAGATGGCTCTATAAGCATCTCAGTCAGTAGTTTTGACTCAAAACAGCAGATGGCGCTGTTTACAACTTACAACTAAAACGCTACAATTTTTTTCTAACTTTACAAAAATTACACATCACATACCACAAACAGCACATCATGGAACTATCTCTGAAGGACCTTGATTTGAAAAGTGAGGAATGAAGCTCACTGGAGCTCTCCTTCAAAGTCATTGAGACTACAAAGAATCTGTTCATAGCCAATCGACTGATCGCAAATATTTAACTACTTCACTGTCCCATGATTCACATGTGATACATGCTGATTGTTTAACTATTGTGTCGGCTTTGCAGACAGTGTAGTTGTTAAAACAAACAAAAAAACTGAATAAAAATAATAATTATTAAAAAAAAATCATACTTAGCAGTACACAAGAAGAACTGTGAGCCATTGCTGTTGGGTCCCGAGTTCGCCATGCTGAGTATACCGGGCCCAGTATGTCTTAGCGTAAAGTTCTCGTCTTCAAACTTTCGGCCGTATATAGACTTGCCGCCTGTACCGTTGTGGTTTGTAAAGTCTCCTCCTTGACACATCTATGTGGAAGGTTCAGTTAAGGAGAAAAACTGTTTAAATAGTCATACATACAGATTGGACAGAAAAAAAAATTGTCCTCCCATAAAAGGACCCTGTACTAATAATACAAAAAATGCACTAGATTTCTGATATGACTATAATTTTCCTATTCCCAAATACTTTTTTCATAAGTTGTCAAACTTTTTTTTGGCTATTTGAGCAGTCAGGATTTTCACTCAGTTTGCATATTATAATGTTGCCAACCATAAAGACTAACTGACTAAAATATATAAATTAAAGAACAACGTCATAGTAAAGCAATCCATTCTCCACTAACGCCTTATTAATATTTAAGGGGATAAATATAATGACCACCATAAAATGCTTTGATACCCTTAGTTTTGTAACCAAAAATATCTACTCACCAGAAAAATAAAGTCGTTACCAGCTATTTTAGTCACGACTCTACTTTAAATTGTATTCGACCACCAAATTTTGTAAATGATCACCAAATCTTAGCGATTATATTCAGTTAGTATAATATTCAAATTCTATAGTAATCTATGGCTGGTGAAACATGTGGGTTAGGTTAGGTTAGAACCATGACCATTAGCCAGATTGGTTTAATTTTGGTGATCATTTACTATTTTTGGGTTACTCATGATTTACTTGGAGTCATTTTACTTAAATAGGATAGCAAAGTGTTAAAACTTTGGTTATAATTTTACATTAAAATGCGAGTTTCATTTTGGTGATCATTTACTACTTTTGTCTGCTATTTGTTACTATATCTGGTGGTAAGTTAAACATAAGCCAATGTTTAAAACTAGCTGTCCCCCGCGGCTTCGCTCCCGTCAGTTAAGTTTTCATTGTTTTTAAGATGTATTCTGCTATTCGGGTCGGAGACAAATCCAACGAATCAATAACCACGAAAATTGGTTCAGCAGATCTCGAGTTATAAGTGTTGTAACAAACCCGTTTTTGTTTTATATAAGTACATATATAGATATATATATATAGATTGTAAAGGATACAAAATCAGGAATTATCCTATGAAAACTGCTCCCCTGGTATCCAAACCCCTTCTCATGCGTGCACAGGGCTCTGAAGTTCTCCGCAGTCTTCGGCACGATGTCTGCCCTGAGCATCATTATTATTCTGCCTAAAGATTGCTTGCCAACACTCACATCGAAGTACACTTGAGGGTTACGTTTCTCTGCTGGCTTGACAGGCAGCTGAAAAATAAAAAAAAATCCGAATGAAATAAGTCCATTTATTTCTTTTTTTTTTTGGACTCTTGTCTTTTACAACATGGCAGGCTCAACCTAAATAAAACAGACTGAGAATCCACAGCTTAATAATTAGCAAAAGATTCACAATAAATTGCTCAAACTGCTCATTCTTTACTACTATCAAGCCTGCGAAGGTCTATCTATTGGTTCAGTTAATAATTCTTTAACATCATCCTGCATCTTTCTTTTTTCTAAGGTGGGAATTCATCAAATGACTCCTCCCACTCTAGGCAGAGCAGAAGGGAGTGTCAGACTGACTAAAACCCATCCGTGTTCCTCCTAGCACGCTTTGCATTCCAGGGTCGCATTGACTCTTTGGAACAATTCCACAACCCTGGCGGGCATCATCCTCCATCTGGTTTTCTATTGTGTAAATCATAAGTAGTGGTATCATGAAGATTTTAAGTTGATTTTTGCACAGAATAGGTTTTCTCTTAAGGACCGAATCAATTACAAAAATGATTTCATCACACGGTGTGCACTGTTTATTTTACCCCAGAAAATGTATGGTTCTGCTTAGATTTTAATATTTTTTTAAATTTCATTTGTCCTGAATTACAAGATTTGTCAATCAATGGGGATGTTTAAAAAACAGGTTATTTACTGAGGTAGACGTTAAGAAGCCAACATGCAATACTCAAAATTTACAGTTTCAGGAAGATGGTGATATATATAAACTTGTTGAGCCATAATCTTAAATACTTTTTCATTGAGGTAATGTTGTTTGCTTCAGCATGTCACATAATATTTTGTTAGACCTACTGGATTTATAAAACAGTTTATACTAATAAAAATAATATAAATATCTTGTTTTTGTCAGTTTTGGAAAAAAAGCAGGATTGATAGTAAAATATCTATGGATATTGTTGTATAAATAAATAATAAAAAAAACTATAACTGTTGAAAGGCTTGCTGTTTCACTCTGCCTCATCTAAAGTTAAACAGTGATATTATTAATGATGGAGGGCAATGCCTAAAATTAACCAATTCACTCCTGACTCAATGAATAGAATACATACACTGCCACTTTCTGTATTTTCTTTTGTACCATCATCCTTCATCACAACATCTTTATCTTTATCCTTCACAACATGTAATGTTTCACCAGCATGTTTCTGCAACCAGGTATCCTCGGACCACACTGGTCGAGTGGAACCTTCTTTGATTCGCTGAGGGGCGGCTATGTTCACTCTGATTGTTCTACCAAAGAGTTCCGAGTCATTCTGTAAAGTTTAAAGTACAAAGTACAAAGTGAGGTTATGTTGACAAATGTTCGAAATAATTTATTTGTGTCGATCTTCAAGTTCAATTTAGGAAGTAGAGAATTTTATTCGAAACGGTTGTTCTCCTAGTTTTAGTTGGTTAACGTTGAAAATATGCAGAAGCTTGCCATAAAAGGAACGATAAACACAACACAATGTCCCGACTTTCGTTGATAGTTTTTGATAAGTATTATCCCAAAGAACCAATTTAAAACTATTTACCATATTGTCTATAGCCGCTGCAGCATCTTCAGCATTCTCAAACTCAATAAAGGCAAAACCCCTGTGCTTTTCAGTCTCATAATCCAAAGGTATTTGTACATCAACTAAATCTCCGAACGGAACGAACGCCGCGTTTAGCACCTTCTCGTCTACCTCCTCTGCTAACCCACCGACGTATATCGTACGCTTAGAATTAGGTTTACTAGACATTGTTATAAAAATACACCACTTTACCGGTGTATATAATTATTTATAACTGTTTGTTTACCTATAACCTCAAAGTTACTGACAATCTGAATTCCACTTTGACATTATTGACATGACTCTCGTCTGCTAGTGTTGTCCAGCAAAGCTGTTGTAGTACTAAGTTATAGTTCTTGTTGTGAGGTTGAATCGGATTGAAATAATAATATAAAATCAAAGCAACAAATTGTAGAATAAAAACAAAAAACTATCCGTATTACTATTAATAGAATTATGCAGTAGCGCTGAACCTATTTGCTTAGATTAGTAATTATTCTTTGTGATGATTTGCTTCCTTGTTACAGCGCCAATTCAAATAATTATCAACTCTGTTTTGAGTAGATAACCTGAATACCGCATAAGGCCTGGTTATAAATTAGTTTAAAAGTTACCGTCATCCTAGGAGACTTTAATGCCAAAGTTGGAAACACCACAGAGGATGACCACCTTCGTCGCGTTGTGGGCAGGCATGGAATCGGGGAACGTAATGATAGGGGCGAGCGTCTGTTACAGTTCTGCTATGAAGAAAATTTCACAGTCATTAACACCTGCTTCAAACATCATATCCGTAGACTGTACACCTGGATATCCCCTGGCGATAGATTTAGGAATCAAATTGACTACATACTAATAGGAACGCGATGGAGAAGCTCAGTAACGAACGCCAAAACTTTCCCCGGTGCTGATTGCGGCTCCGATCACCAACTGCTTGTAGCAACAGTTCAACTGCGGCTAAAAAGGATACAGAAACCTCATGTAGTTCCGAGGATGCAAAGCATAAACATTAATGGATTCAGAGAAGATTTTGAGCAGAGAATGGGAGACTTTCCAAATAAAATTATAGACAGTGATAGTAAATGGGAATATCTCAAGAAGATGATGGAGGGAACAGCAAGGGATCATAAACTGCCGAAACCTGTTTTAAAAGACTTCATCACACCGGTAACGGCCCAAATCATCCTTGAAAGACGTAAACTAAAAGAGAGCGGTATATGTTCAACTGAAGACCAGCAGCGGTATTCAGACTGAGCCGCCAAGTTCAACTACGCTGTCGGAAAGATTATGATAGCCACATTAACGACATCTGTCTTGAAATTGAACAGCACTCACTGAAAAATTAATCCAGATATCTTTTTCAAAAAGTAAGAGAAATAACTGGAACGTCTAAACCCTGTGCCATTGAAGATAAAGACGGGCGTCTACTCACAGATGTGACTGAAGTGTTAGAGCGCTGGAAAAACTATTGTCTGGAGTTATACGACACTAGAGAGCCTACTAACACCTACATTACATGGGCAACAGAAGAACCTGATATCCTTCCATCAGAGATTGAGAATGCCATCAAAAGTCTAAAGTGCAAGAAATCACCGGGTAAGGATGGTATTACAGCCGAAATCTAAAAAAACCTAGGTCTGAGAGGGTCAAAGGCTATCATCGAAATCTGTAATAAGATCTGGAAAACTGGGAGATGGCCAAAAGACTGGACAGAGTCGGTCTTTATACCTCTACATAAGAAATGCTCGTCAAAAGACTGTGGCAATTACCGGACTATAGCATTAATATCTCATGCCAGTAAGATGCTCCTCCATGTAATAAATAGACGTCTTAACTACTTCCTAAGTCGACAGATACCCGAAGAGCAGGCAGGCTTCGTTAAGGGCAGAGGAACGCGGGAGCAAATACTAAATGTTCGCCAAATCATCGAAAAGAGCAGAGAATTCAACAGCCCCGTGGTCCTATGCTTCATAGACTACACAAAAGCCTTTGACTGCGTGCAATGGGACAAACTGTGAAACGAACTACTCGAAATGGGAGCTCCTGAACACCTCATTGCTTTGATTCAGAGTTTGTACACTGGGAACCGATCCTTCATCAAAATAGGCACCGAATTCTCCTATATGTTCCAAACAAAAAAAGGGGGTGAGACAAGGTTGCATTTTGTCCCCTGCACTTTTTAACATAAATGGAGAGTATATTATTCGAAAGACCCTTGAAACTTGGGAGAAAGGTTTCCCTATAGGGGGAAAAAGATTATCAAATCTCCGATATGCCGACGACACCGTTCTTCTGACAACATCCATGGAAGACATGATCGAGCTGTTCCGTATACTCGAGGTAGAAAGTGGCAACATTGGTCTCGCGGTGAACAGGGCGAAAACTAAGCTAATGATAGTGGATCGAGCTGGAAAGCTAACTAATGTGACCTGCAAAATTCGTGACATTAGCATCGTTGACCGATATATCTATCTGGGCTCCCAAATTTGCAACGACGGCAGCTGTGTCACCGAGATAAAAAGGCGAATCGGGATGGCAAAGGATGCTATGACCCGTTTGAACAACATCTGGAAGAAAATAGGAATTGGCATCAAAACTAAGATCCGATTGTACGAACTCTGATATTCCCTATCTTCCTGTATGGAGTGGAAACGTGGACAATCCTGGCCCGAGAAAGGCAAAGGATTGATGCATTTGAGATATGGTGCTGGAGACGTATGCTACGAATACCATGGACTGCGAAACGCACCAATGCATCGATCCTGAACCAGCTCCGAATAAAAACTCGCTTGTCCACCACGTGCCAACAACGCATTCTCTCCTATTTCGACCACACAATGCACAGAGGTGACGAAAACCTTGAGAAACTGATCGTGGTTGGAAACACCGAAGGCAAAAGATCGCGCGGTCGTTCACCAACAAGATGGACTGATCAAGTGAAGAAGTCATCGACCTCTAAATTCTACTCAATTTTAAGAGACGCGCTGGACAGACACCGGTGGAGGCATATCATCCACTCCAGATGCAACCCTGATGCTGACCACG
Organism: Ceramica pisi; assembly: GCA_963859965.1. NCBI lineage: Eukaryota > Metazoa > Arthropoda > Insecta > Lepidoptera > Noctuidae > Ceramica > Ceramica pisi. Next base: position 8,263,716 of record OY982530.1, read on the forward strand.
ATCCTCAGACATGAGAGACCGACTCCAGAGAGAGAGTGCATAAGTCAAATCTGAGTAAAATGCTATTGTTGACTGACTGTAATGACATAATCTATGTCAGTTTGCCATTTGCACTTGTCAAATTAATCTCCGGGATTAAAAAACAGGCCATAGGAATAATCAAAGAATTATGTTTGTCGCTCGTGTGTAAGTACATGGTCAACCAGTAAATTCGTTGGCGATCCAACAGGTTTGAAATGTTGCTCATGGCTCGCCTCGGCTCGCACGTCTATCAACGCCGCGAGCCGCAAGCCGCGATCACTTCTATCACTTTGTTTTTGTCACGTTGAGAGTCAACTGCTATTCTATGTGAAATTGCTTCTCTCATACAAATACTGTCGGGCTATAGTAAAATATTATTCCTAAATAACAAAAAGTTTCTTCCATTAACGACATCGCGGTCCCCCTGGTACCAGAGTAATGAGCAAGTTTTCACGTGTGTCACCGATGTCAAGGCGAGTAATCCGCGTACTTTATGTTTACTCGTATATCACCCACTTATGGAACTGAGGTTAAGGCACATCCCTAATTTTACTTTTAATGAAGTTTGATATCTTGTCTTTTAAGATCGCTTGAATGACAAAATTAAAGTAGCGGTAACTACCTATAGCTTCGACCGTGGCGAGTGGCTGGTTATAAATTAGCCTGTTTACTCTGAAGATTTAATAAAATGTGTGCGTCTCGGGACTCCCGACAGAAGTGATAACTTAAACTGGCCAGACAGACTGGCGCCGTCGCGTTGCGTTACGAAGCGAGCCTCCCATAAGAAGTTATCACTTCAAAAAGATCCACAAGAGGCAGCACTAATGGGGGGTACACGTATATTTCTTTTAAATTCTGCTGCTGTGATTTTCAGCACCATCACTTCCACTTCATACTATTTTGCTCTACTTACATAATATTTACTGCTCCAGATTTGACTGGAGTCAATGTTATCTGATTAATTTTTAACTTTAATATAAATATTTCATCAGGTGTCAAGTCATAGTAATAATAATTTATACTCAATAACGTATGAATTCCACATGCAGAGCATGACATTGTCATTATAATTATAACATAGCTTAGACGTCTTGGCGTCGCGTAGGTACATGTGACGTCACATATGAACAAACCACTGATAGCCCGTTTCATGTAGACTTGTGCTCTGATTGGTCGCTATTTTGTTCAGTTCACAATTTCGCGGAACGAAATCGAGAAATTACAAACTATCAAATTTTGAAGCGTAAAAAAGCATTGTCAATGTCCAGTTGCTAAGTTGGAAGTTTTCCACTTTCCGGTAACGTGACACCATCTTAATATTATACATATATATCACATGTCACGTTGTTTGTCCGCGATGGACTCCTAAACTACTTAACCGATTTTAATCAAATTTGCACACCGTGTGCAGTTTGATCCAACTTGAAAGATAGGGTAGCTTACATCTCAATTTTTTTGTTGCAATGTTATTTAGGAGCGGAAAATGTGACGCAGATGAAGTTGCGCGGGTCATCTAGTAGAAATAAAAATATATCTATGGGTGACACCTATTACCAAAACCGAAGGGCTCAGGCGCTACGGTCCGTAAGAAATGACAGAGGGGGAGGAGATAGTACGTGGTCTTTGGGCAACAGTTTGAGGGTAAAAAGCTGATAGCTCAGTAGTTGCGGCTTGCTGAAAGAATACCGAAAATATATCTGAAATGTTTCAGGTGCGAGACGAGAGAGAAAAATATGCACATAAAATCAGACAGCAAATAAAACGAATTGTCAATGACAACTAACCTTTCCTCGAGTACCTACATTTTTGTAACCTGAAGCTGACCGTCCGGCGGCATACATGCAAGCCATCGTTTTAAATCACGGACAAGATGATCTTGAATTTTTGTACAATTTAACTTCGTCTTCCGTTAATTCTTGATTTATAATGTACCTACGTTTAACGTTACTGACAATAGAGAAATCAAAACACGTTTATCCCCCACTAGTGCTGCCTCTGACGGATCTTTTTTTAAATCTTGAGAGGAAACAGGCTAATTGCTAGATAGTAATAACTCCCGCTTATTACATTACCTTTTTCTACGTTTAGCCACGTAGATCTTTGTAGGTTCATCCATGCATGGTTGATCCAATATGTAACTAGTAGGTACCTATAAATAAAAAGTTCCCTAGGTCTAACAAACAAGTTTGGACGTATACGCATACCATAATCGAGGGCCGGTTTTAATATATACCTACATAAAAATCAAAGAGATGAAAAAGGACTAATTTATCATCCCAAAGAAATTAAAACAGAGAAATAACTAGATAAATCCATCAGCATCTTTGTAAAACGCTGATATAATTAAAGGGATACGAGCGCGCTTACATATTCATGAGCGACTGATCGAAGACGGAGATAGTAAACTAGAGCCGGCTGCGTATTTGGAATTGCTACTTCAGTATGTCCTTACGGTGCAGGGGGGCTACTCTCTAATCCCGAAGTCCGTAGTTTCGGGCTTAGTTGCGGGCGTATTCTGCTCCGTATTACCTAACCAATAAGAATTAATGTCAACACTATTGGAAGTCGCTGTGAAATCGTGTTCATTCATTTTTAGTTCGGGTTTGGAACTAATCGTAAGTCCGTAATTAATACGGAGTAGAATACGCCGGCTACTAAGCCCGAAACTACGGACATCGGGCTTAGAGAGTAGCCCACCTGTTATGTTTAGTAAAGAATTCTCCGACAGTAATTCACAGAAATATAAATAACAAAAAATATAAATAACTTGTTTATTATATCTATGGTTGCAGTTGATAAATGCTACCCGAGTAGAGCCATGCGAGATTTGAGTAGGTTTCGTTGTTGATACACTGAAATGCTAAATGCTATTTGTTTTCCCCAATAAAATAAGTTGAGAGCCCATCTTTTAGATACGGTTCTGTGTTTGAAATGCGTTTATGCTTAAAAGAGGAAGTCAAAAATCTATAATATTCATTCATTAAGCTCATGAACCAATATCATGCTCATGAAGCATCAGCCGAGATAGATTCTTACAGGTTCGTTTGCGATTGTAAATACATAGGCAGTAGGTATCTGCCTATGTAGTCAGGCCTGAGTGTAACAGCTAATTTTATTCTGCTGTCCAGGTAAATAGTTACTTTGAGACATTCAGGGGGGCTAAAAAGGCCACTTTAGGAGAATGACATTATTAGAATCATAAGATTAATCAGAATCACACAACAATCTGTCAAATTTTATTTCCATATTTATCGCTAACGCATTAGGTTCAAGGTTGATTGGGAAAATTTGATAGTGACGGGTTGCGTAATTTGCTTTCTGATTTAACTAAAGTGGCCTGTTTAGACCCGCTGGTCACCTCCTTTATCAGTTCTGTGGTCACGACACCACGTCGGTCTCAAGTAGGTTTTGCAAATACGCGTGCGGTCGGAAGGACGAAGATTAACTGGTGGGAAACTGAAGGAGACGGATGTCCAGGAGCAATATCTATACTTAGTATTTTTATGAATTTTATCTATGTAGGTTTGATGTGTACCTTCCTATACACATTTAGGAATGTATATTGACCCCTGAAGCCCTTTCCATGGGTACTATATGGTTCTCTTTCTGAAATTCTAAGTGAAGTTCGTACCACGCACCCTAAGGGTAAAACGGGACCTTATTATTAAGACTCCGCTGTCTGTCCGTCTGTCACAAGGCTATATCTCATGAATCATCATGACGGTCCCTTGTCAATATATTTATGAAAATATTATGTAAGTACGTTAGAAAGAATCTACATCTTTTCAGTAAACGAGGCGACAGACATAACTATGTCACTAGAAATAGGAATCAGTTAGTTCAACCAGGTTTCAGACTTGCTAAAGTAGCAACATCTTTCATGGGATACCTACTGTTTAAAGTTTTATAAATTAAAAACTGTAAAACGCACAGTATGCAAACAAGCATATTATAAATTAGGGGAGTACATTGACGGCAAAAATGCTTGGCTCAATGCTGGTCCGCTCCACAACGACTAAAATGCCCGAACTTCGATGAAGATGTGAAAACATTGTTGGACCTGCTGAAGATTGTAAGAATATCTTTGCATTGTATAGACTCATTAAATAATGTAACCAAGATTTTGTAAAAAGGCAGTGTTTAAAAGAGTGTCCATGGAGTTTCTTGCACGTTCTTCTCCATAGGATCTACTCTTTGGAACGTGCAACTGCCGCGCTGGAGATTGGGTCGGTGAGTTTGTTTTGTTGCAGAATAACTTGCTACTCTTGTCGCTAGCGCGGCAGAATTTTATTAGCTTCATCTATTTGACTGACATACCTTGACTATTCAAAAGTGCCTGTAAACTGGTATATTTGAAATAAAGGATTTTGTATTTGTATTTGTTGAAATTTTCACAGATGATGTATTTCTGTTGCCGCTATAACAAGAAATACAAAAAAAAACAAAATAAATATTAGCGCCCATGCAAATAACGTGATTTTTTTGCTGTTTTTGTAGATCATGGTACGGAACCCTTCATGCGCGAGTCCGAATCGCAATTGGCCGGCTTTTTAATCACGGACTAATTTGACCGGTGCCAAATATGTCAAACTTCAAATTTAAAAAGAAGAAAAAGCAATCACTTGTAATGTCAAATTAGTCTCTGGGATTTAAAAACGAACAAGGTACCTACCTTATAGGTAATTGTATCCTGCTGTAGGCTGTAGCCTGAAATCAGTAGCCATTCCCTACAAGTAAAGATAGCCAGTAACTTAAACAATAATTTAGTTTTCGTACTGTAAACTAAATTCCGTTGTAATCTGGAACATAAAGTGTGCTTGTAAATGGACAGAGATTGCAGTTGGTAGCGACTCGCATAAGACACGGGTCTCACCGCTGACGATCAGCGATAAGCGAGTAGAGTGAGCAACTAAAAGATAGTGAGCAACGAGGATCAAGTTTTTTAGGGTTCCGTTGTGAAATATGTAATTATTAGCTGATGCCCGCGTCTTCGCCCGCGTGTATGTTTTCGTTGAAAGCTGATCCTAAGGCTTATTGTTTTCCGATACCTCCAGCAAATATGTACCTTTATATTTATATTTAGCCAATGTATACAAAAACTTGACCAATTATATACTTAAAGCTTCCTCGAGAACCACTCTATCTATTGGTGAAAACAGCATGAAAATCGGTGCAGGTTTTGAGTTATCGCAAACAGACAGACAGAAGCGGCAGAGGACTTTGTGTTATAATATGTATCTAGTGATAATAACTTTGCCAAGTCCATCCATCCAAGTCTGCAGTTTAGTACAAAAATATTGTTTCATAGGAGTACAGGGAGGTTTTTTTACTGGTCTTTTCCATCGAGTGGGTGTTGTGGACAGTTCTATCAAAAAATGAAATAAAAAAACATTTAGTTTTTTTCGTTGAGCACTTCTTCCGTTTTTTGTAGTCGGTCAAATATACATATTTGGGATAGGTATGTATCGGCTGTCATTTTGTAGATCTTTGGTCACAGAGCGCTATTGTAATACTGGTGGTAAAATACTGGCATTAAGCTGCTTCCAGCTTGACTTAAAGCCAACTCCAACTAAGCCGGGAAAAAGATTGGCGATCCCTTGTCGCTGCGGACAGAGTTTTAGATATAATAAACAAGTGATTTTTTTATATTACTATGGTTTTAGCCTTTTTAGTGCGAACAGACAACTTTTACTAACACGGGACCTACAAATACAGGTATGTTTCTTGAGCCACCTGGTGAATAGCTTGCTCGCTCTTCGTTTATTTCTCGCTGGCAGTGGGACCGGTGCCTTAAGCAACTGTTACTGAGTCCGGTAGCGATTGCTTCGCGTTCGTGATTGCAAGGGAATGAATTATTTAACTTTGTGCATCTCGATTGATGCTTTATTGTATCTTGTTATGTGGATGAAGGGTTTATAACATGCTTTCTATGGATGTACGCTGGACAGCTCCGGAGTGATGGGCAGGATAGTAGAATTGCTTCCCGAATTAGGTTTTAATAACGTTATATTGTTTTAAACTTTCATAGTCACTAACATTAGAATTCAATAACGAAAAAACAATCAATCAACAACAATTCAAATAAGGAACAATCAATCAATCGTCAATCGTCAATTTTAATAACGTTTGTACATCTATACTAATATTATAAAGCAGCTAAGAGTTTGTTTGTTTGTTTGGTTGAACACGCTAATCTCAGGAACTACTGGTACGATTTGAAAAATTATTTCAGTGTCAGATAGCGCATTTATCAAGAAAGGCTATATCATCGCTAAGACCAATAGGAGCGGAGCAGTAATGAAAAATGTTACGCAAACGACGTTGCACGGGTCAGCTAGTAAAAGATACAGCTAAGGAGTTTCCTGATCGCTACACTCTTAACGTCAAGAGTGAATAGGCAATACGAATAAAAAAGTATTTTATTGGTCTGCGGCTACATCTAGGCAAGCGTGCTAAATCATCGACTACATAATAATCTCACCTGTTGAGATATTGGTCCAACGCGAATTAACCTGTCAATAATAAAAAATAGGTACCTACAGAAAACGGATCGAATCAGGGATGATGATATCCGCAAGAGAAACTGCAAGTTTACCAACATAGCCAAACTAAAGTGGCAGTGCGCAGTAGTGCGATTCACTAAGGAAGAACATCTTTACAACCAAGAAATCATCGTTGAAACATCTGATGTGGCATTTATTTAACAGATGTTTCAACGATGATTTCTTGGTGGTAAAGATGTTCTGCCTTAGTGAATCGCACTACAGGGCACATTGCTCTCAGAACAGATGTTCGATGGGGCCGGAAAGTTCTGAAGTGGCGACCACGTACCGCAAGACGCAACGTTGGAAGGCCTCCCACAAGGTAGACCGATGACCTGGTGAAGGTTGCGGGTAGCCGATGGATTCGAGACGCACAGCACCGGCCGTTGTGGCAACGCTTGAGGGAGGCCTGTGCCCAGCATTGGACGTATTACGGTTGATGATGATGATGACAGGAAAGTAAATAGTCCCTATCTATAACTAGCTGACCCGCGCAACTTCGTCTGCGTCACATGTTCCATTAATGCTCCGCTCCTATTTGGCTTAGCGTGATGATATATAGCCTAAGCCTTCCTCGATAAATGGGCTATCTAACACTGAAATAATTTTTCAAATCGGACCAGTAGTTCCTGAGATTATCGCGTTCAACCAAACAAAGAAACAAACAAACTCTTCTTTTTTTTTAGGGATGGGAAATCATCCAATGACTCCTCCCGCTCTGGGTGTAGCGGGAGGGAGTGTCAGACTTCTACTGACTAAAACCCATCCATGTTCCTTCATTGCCCTTTGTGTTCCGGAGCCACGGTGTCTCTTGCGAATAATCCCGCGACTCCGGCAGGAAACAAACTCTTCTGCTTTATATTATTATATGTAGTATAGATGGGCTATCTAACATTGAAAGAATTTTAAGAAATATTAGTTCCTGAGATTCACGCAACGTTTTCCCGCTTGCAACATTTCTTTTTGCTGCTCCGCTCCTATTGATCATAGCGTGATGTTATATAGCCTATAGACTTTCTCGATAAATGGACTACCTATCCAACGCAAAAAGAATTTTTCAATTCGAGCTAGTAGTTCCAGAGATTAGCGCGTTCAACCAAACAAACAAACTCTTCTGCTTTATAATATTAGTATAGATAATTTTAGAGCAAAAAATACTTAAGTATGTGAAAGTCTAGATGTCTTGCATGAGAATCTCATAAGGTACCTACATTATATCTATCTAAGTAAGTGATGCACTAATTCACTGTTTATTGAATTTATCGCGTTTGAATTCGCCGCTAGAGGCGCTATAGTGTAGCGTGAGCACTATAAATAGTAGCAGACCAAACATTCGCTAAAATTTGCGTAGCCATTACGCACACCTAGGGAATGATATCATTACAGGGCCGAATTAGGACCGGTTGCCAGTATTATCTAACGATATTCTGAAAATCCCTGAAAATCTATATTCTCTGGGTACATGAAATACTTATAGATTACTCATCAATCGTCTTAACGAATAGAACCACCCTCTATTCCCGTGGTTATTGTTAAAGGCGACTAAGGGAATATTTTAAGAGGACGATGGGCAGCAGTCCACTCTTTATCTTTTGACGGTGTTTACAAGCCATTGACGGACGTCAGTATCAACTAGAAAAACTGGCACTGCAGTCATTAACCCGCATGCCATGTTTTGTAGAACCGAGAGTCAAGGTATTAGTATGCCTGAAAGCTAGTTTAGGAATAAATCAGGATTTTTTAAATAAAAGTAATGTATGTAATTCAAAATTCAAGCATTTATTTCAAATAAACCATTTACAGGCACTTTTTAATTGTCAAGGTCGGTCTGTCCAAAAAGTTGAAGCTATTTGCACGTTCCAAAGCGTAGATCTCTATGGAGAAGAACGTGCAAGAAACTCCAGGGACACTCTTCTATCTTACACTCTCATAATGCTTACATATGGAGTAAATTCGGTAAACAGTGTAGGAATTGAATTCTCAAAATGCTTTGAACAAAGTACACTTGAAAGTCTTGGTTGCCAATCCTGGAGTTTCAGGTTTTTAATCCAGGCATTCCGTAAACTTTCATCCTTGCGAAACCTGGAAAAATATTAGTATGCTCAATTATTGCCTGCTGAATGAAAATTCATCGTTATGTGAGTAGCCTATACTGTATTTATACATATGCCTATGTTCATGTTCTCCATAACACAGACACTGGGTAACATAATATTGATTTTATAATTTATTTTTAATATTAGCATGACATGTGTACATACACTGAAACTACTACAGGTATTTTGGAATTGTATCACCAAAAAAGAATAAAACATCATACATTAAACTGAGGCTTTATTTGATAATTCAATGGAAATAAATATTTTACATAAATACATACAACAAATGCAATTTACTAAAAGTTTCGTCTTTGTTGCCTAATTCGTCCCTGACTAATTGAACAGGTACTTGAGCTGTTTATTGATGCCACTTTCTGACTATTTTGTCCTTGTTATGGTTTATTTCTTTAGTTGTAGGCAAACGGTACAGACAAATCGCATCTTTGTTAAAAACTGTATGTAAAATACGAATAAACAGTATGGAAACATTTGAATTTAGTAAAGAAAGCACTAAGATTTCCCAAAACTTACCGATGAAAGGTCAATCCAGGTGTTTTGTGGTAGCTAGCACTGTCACAGCGATACGCACAGCACTTCACCATATTATTTTACCGTCCTCGTGTGTTTTATGTCCCAAACAAGTAATATTTTATCAATTTTAAACGCGATTGAAAAACATTTGATGCTTATCAATATGGCAGACAAGCTACGCGTCAAATTTTGTCTATGTATGAGTCAGTGTGACAACACGTGACAGAACGAGACATGCTTAGGAATTGTCACTTAGAAAAAAAAGGATAAAGAATCATACCATATACCTAAAAAAAATTATCTACGTATTAATGTTTGGTCTGCTACTATTTATATGTCTGTGAGCGTGAGGTCTTCGTTATGTCCACTGTTGGTTGGCTTTTGAAAAGAGTTTATTTACTTATTTGTTTTGTTTATGTTTATTTATTACTAAAACAGCCTGAATATGGAAGATTAAGTTCCGGTTCTCCCAACCACTGTATTGAACTTTTTAGTGTCGGAAATATGTAATTCTTTATATCAGCGAATCCCATTGTGCCTACGTAGGTGCTCGACAATAGGTAGGTAGGATTTGATGTGCTAATCTAGTAATCTGAAGATTTAGACGAGCGATCAAAGTGCAGCGTTTTCAAGGCTAAGTTTGATAACAGATTTTAGCAGAACAACTAACCCACATTCGCGTGAGGTTCAAAATCTGTAAGGACCGTAGACAATTCATTAGTCACGGGGAGAAAGTAACACCGCGCCCGTCTACACCAGACAGCCTTTTTTTAAGGGTATAGAATAAAATAGTTTTATTTCAGACCGGAGTCCATAGCGTTAGTAACATGAGTGTTAGTAGGTTACAGACACATGAAACATAAGTATATACCTACAGTTAAATTTTGGCGTGGAGCCGCATCCACCTCCGCAACATCGGGGAATCCCACCGATCTGCGAATACACTGAGAATACTGTTGCTGCCGCGAACACGAGACATCAGGGATGCACATCTTTTCCTAATAATGGCGGCAAAACCATCAATATTATTTTCTGAATACATCCCTGACGCACTACCCCGCCACGGCAGACGCAGCAGCACTTCCAGTGCATTATTATACCGTATGTATTGAACGTGTCGGTCGCTGTATGTCCGCTGAGTGAAGTTGACCCACAGGCTGCACGTGTAGAAAGACTGACAGTAAACTTTGAAAAGCGTTACTTTAACTGTTTGTTATAGTGTGTCTTCTTCTTCATGCCCTCACTGCTGAGGAGAGTGATTAGACACTATTAGTCGTGTCTGGACACTCTCCTCAGCGACGCGTCTCCAAATTCTAGTGTTCAGTGTGCTGTAAATGCAAGCTGTATTTACCCAACCCTAATCATCTCTCGTCGTCATCGAGGGCGACCGCGGCGAAGGTGGTGTGAACTGGTGTGACGGTCTCATCATTTTGGCGGAACAAACTTGGCCAGAGATCGCCCAAGACAGAGAGATTTGGAAGGAGAAAGGGAAGGCTTTTGCCCGGCAGCTGGACACAAGTGCAGGTTAACAAAAAAAAGCGTCTCTCAATATGTCAACTGCCTCTGCTTATCCTGGCGGTACCTTGGGCAGTTTTTTATTGGACTTTCATTATTGCAGTAGACTTATAATGCTTACCTATAATGTGGCAAAGTCATTATTATCCTTTTGGCATTCCTACGCACATAGGTAGGTACTCATATTTTTTTAACGTGTTTTGTTATGTACCAAAATGCTGACACCTTTACTAGAATACAGCCACATTCCTTGTTGATGAATGGACACTTTATTACCTACCCGGAACCTGTTCAATGCATTTATCATGAAGTCTTTTAACGCGAAACTCAGACATAAAGTCAGATGGGACATTACTCATCGTCTCTCTATTTACAACAAAGTACCTATCGTTCACAAGACAGCATTAAACATAACGATTGCACAAATAGGTGTAAAAACTGCATCAAGCAAGTCTATTTACGAAAAATGCCAGCAATTGCTATGACTCCGCAAAGCAAAGCTTGGTACTGGTTCAGTACGTGCAAAAAAAGAAAATGTATTTAAATGTAAGAAAGACATCTCGACTTTTAATGTCGAAGTTCCTGTGCAAGCGGTGCGATAAATTACTAAGATTTATGGTGAATACGTCGCTAGCACTCTTTTTTTTATTTACCTAGTCTATTTTACACTTGTTTTTCTTGTCAGTATCTATGTATTAATTGCTTCCCACCCGCATAAAATAAGTGTACAGTCATAAGTTTTACCTTGCAACGCAGAAACCCATGGCGGCGGTGAACAGTGCGAAGTACGCTACACACACTGCGCAGGTACCCTGCCCCTCACCCCGCTGCCGCGTGAATTTGTTCTTGCGCAGTGACTCGCTTCGTGTTCAGAGCCATCAAGAAGTCTTCATTGGACTTTACCACATATGACAGCACCTTGCCTAAGGCCCAATTCCAAATGATAATTAGTTACTTTAATATCTTTGTATCTTATTAGTACTGTTCGGAGAGTCCTCATAACAATTTCATCTGAAACACGACCACTGTAGGACGCATTAATCTGTCCCGTTTTTTTTTCAGATCCAATGAAATCCCCTCCCCCTTCACCAGATCTTCGGTCCACCTTGTCGGAGGTCTTCCAACGCCTTCCGGCCCCACCAACTAAGCGTTCTGCGAACTCGGGCTATTTCGGTAACATTTAATAGCTGGAAAATTTCCATCGACCTCTGAATTACTGACAACCTTCTGATGTGGTCCTCAGTCTAGACTTGGCTTAAACCACTTCTACATCTAAATTTATGTGCGTAAATTGTAGAGTTTTTAGTAACATGGAGAACGTTATTTTATTTTCCACTTTTTTATGCACAGTTACTTACAAATTGCTTTTCTTTTGCAAAATGCTAAGTAACGCCTAGATCTAACAGGAAATAATTACCTACTTAGATATTAAATTACGCAGATTTTAATATTGCTACATAATATGACTAACAGACTAAAGTAGTCCACAGGAAATGAGTAGATTAGATGACTTTAGTATAACGTGAGCGGTATTTGAATGTAGGGGATTGTCCAACAAAGACAACATTAATATGTTTACCTGAGTGTCCATTGTCCATTATTTTTATCTGTGTTTCACCGCCAGCGAACAGCGAGTAGCGAGTCGTAAAGCTTGAAACTCGACACGAATTGGCGAGCAGCGAGTAGCGAGTGAAATTTTTCGATAGTTTTGTCGCTCGGCTTTCAGCGAGTGCTTTTCACCGCTCCCTCCGGCCCACACTACCTATATTTAGAAATTAGCGCTGGTTGGTGAGTTCTGTCCGTCAAGCGGGCATGGCTGAGCGAGTTCCGCTAAGTGAGTACAATCTTTGATAGCTTTTTTTTTTTCAGGGATGGGAAATAATCCAATGACTTCTCCCGCTCTTAGTGTCAGACTTCTACTGACTAAAACCCATCCATGTTCCTTCATGTGCCCTTTGTGTTCCGGAGCCGCGGTATCTCTTTCGAATAGTCCCGCAACTCCGGCAAGCGTCGGCCCTTTCGAGCCCCTCCGTGTGCTGACTCTCTTTGAGGTGCGCGTGGAACACTAACGCGCCGTCGACACGGCCTGTCGTCTTTAGACGGAGGGCGGACGGCGAGTCACCCATAGCTCGCCGTCCACAGGCCCGCGCCTACGGTGGCCGGTGGTCACCAGGTGGTATCCGACGCCCGCGGCGTCTACCACGGCGGCCGGGACGAGAGGATCTCTCCCTCTCCCACTCCGCCACCTCCTTCGCTAGCATGACTGCTTAGCAGAAGGAGGTGGCGGCGTCCCATCTTTGATAGCTCTTGTCGCTGCGATCAACTAGTGGTAAGAGCCGGCTCGCCGGCAGTGTGAACAGCCAGCTATAGACTTTAAATGTATGTGTCTCTTTTACTCACTCAACATTTATATTATATTTTGTCCCTTTCCTCAGCGAGCAAAGAGCTAATCACTTCCTCGCTGGCGGTGAGACAAGAGCCTTACTCCGGTAGTCATTACCTTGATAAGTTGAAACTAATTTCGTCATCATCACATTCTGTCAAGACTTTTCTCAGTCACCTTTATTCGAGTAAGCTTCCAGTCTAAACTGTTTTAGCTGAATACCAGTATTTTATCAGCTGTGTTGCTGGGTAGTGTATTGCCCCACTTCTTCTTCTCAGCTAAAACACTAGTAAGTGGTGACGGGCGGGCGTTTAGAGGGACTAAACTCAAAAAACTTTGACGTTTTAAGTGCTGGGTCTCAATAAATGACTTTCGATTTTGAGTTTCTAGGTAATTTTGGCTATTATTATTATAATACTAACTGTTGAATGGAGAGTTGACTGACACCGGTGACACGAAATGTGGATTACTTACGTAGGGCAAGATGGCCAAGCAATCCGTAGCAATGCGGTCGACCAAATAAATCTATCGCTTCGCTATCAATACTTAGAAGCCTAACCAATCATGTATCTATTTGTCATCCCACTATTGATTTGACCCTAGTTGACCGTAAACAGTGAACGCACGTAAAAACTCCAATGATTGGTAAAGCTTTTTATGAGCAAAGACGCGGTAAAAACTAAATTAACTGTTTCGTATTCAGAACGTTTTCGAAATGGAAAGAATTCATAGGAAATTTGTTGTTTTTTTTTACTGTTAAGCTCGGTATGAATGTTCGAAGCTTCAGTCACGATATTATTACAAATTATATACCTAACTAAATAAATATAGATATCTGCTACATATCGGCACAAACCTACCTATATGGAGCCGTGGAGGTATGTTTAAACATTTATCAAAACCATTAATAAAAATGAATTATCTATTAATTAAGAATTCACCAATTTATATCTTGTCGTTCACTCCACCTAAGTGATTACGGTGAGATGTCGACAGAATCTACCGGTTGTAATCATGTCGAAGTGAAGGCTTGGGTGAAGTGAACGACTTCTTCATACAGAGCTGTCAAACCATACAAACAAGATGGAATGACAGCTCGCTTGTCGTTCACACTACAGCTGAATGTACACGGTGAGATGTCGACAGAGTAGACCGGCTAATTGTGTCGACAACATCCTATACCTAACCTAACATACCTAACCTTTTTTTAAGGATGGGAAATCATCAAATGACTCCTCCCTGGGTGAAGCAGAAGGGAGTGTCAGACTCTTACTGACTAAAACCCATCCGTGTTCCTCCTAATGACATTTGCGTTCCAGAGTCGCGGTGACTCTTTCGAACAAATTCCGCAATCCTGGCAACCTAACAGAACCTGCGAGGGAACACTGAAAAAAAATACTGGTATATTGTGATTTGGCACACGAAGGGTTCCGCAGCGTATACCGAAAAAATCACGTTTGTTATCTTGTAGCTATTTCTATTTCCAGTCCAACAAAAATTAAAAAATATAAATGGAACATAAAATATGAGAAGATTTTTTAAGTAACTATCCAATAAAACGTAATGTTTAATTTTAAGGGTAATAGATAAACAGTTTATGTGTAGACACACATAAACTGTTTATCTATTACCCTTAAAATTAAACATTACGTTTCCATTTATAATTTTATGTTCATTTATATTTTTATTGAAATTGTACTAAGTGGGTAAATGTAATTTCTTCTTGTCCTACAAGTGATACGCACAATATGTGGGTCCCATGAAGAATCTTCTTTGGAGGCAGTGACCGCAGCCATAAACGTTCTGCAATAGTATAACATGACCTTCCTACCGAGACAGTTACAACGCTGAACTGGGCCCATGTCGCCACTCGCTAGTAATTTGTGCGATTGTAGGCGCCGGGGCGTGAAGGCGCCACCTAGCCTTACTAGCAGTCTCACCACCGGCTGTGTCTAAAATAGAGGCTTTATAGAGGCGTTTAAAAGATACTTAAGTAAGAGTTTAGCAGCATCGTAAACTTAACGTCAATAAAGAGTCACATTTCGAACAGTTAGAGAGTAGGTACGGTTCACCCACTTTATAAATACGTCCACGCCAATTAAGTAAAGAAATTGGTTTTAAAGGTTGAAAGGAGCGAACGCTTAAAATGAGCAGAATTGGCACTCTGGTGATATGGTAGGCGCTAGACAAACTTGCAATAAAATACAGTGACCTTTATTTATTTATTTATAAGTACAGTGACAGACTACAGAGTACGACAAGTCAGCACAACTATGACAATACACAGTACATAAATCTGAGGGCCAATTCTACTAATTTTTAAACAACTTTCGCATTCTTTCGCAAACTGTCAAAAATGTATGAAAAATAAGGCTTTTTTGACAGTTTGCGATTGACATACGAATTCGAAAATTAGTAGAATTGACAGTCTGAAGTCCAATTATTACTGTACAAAGCGTTTAATCTAATAGGTAATGCCTCATTAGTGACAATAGTGACAGTTAAAAGATGTTACTAAAATGTTCTGTTGTAATTACAATTTCAATTTATACGGAGAATTTCTAATTATTTTCCTAAAATCCCCTCGTACAAACAAACAAAAATACCCATAAAAAATACTTGTTTAGGGAAAAACAAATAAAAAATACAAAATCCATTATTTCAAATAGACCAGTTACAGGTACTTTTGAATAGTCAATGTCAATATATCTTTATCTTTGTCAGTCAAATAAATGAATCTAATTCTGCCGTGCTAGCGACAAGAGCAGCAAGTAGTTCTGCAGCAAAACACACTCCTCACCGACCCTATCTCCAGCGCAGCAGTTGCACGTTCCAAAGAATAGATCCTATGGAGAAGAACGTGAAAGAAACTCAAATAGACACTCTTTAAAGTCCAGTTGTCAGTGTTTACAATATCATGGTTAAGTTATGAGTGAAATTATATAATGCAAAAGAGAATGAGTCCGCAGGGCCAATAATGTTTTCACATCTTCATCAATGTTCGGGCAGTTTAGTCGCTGTGGAGCGGACCATCTTTGAGCAAAGCATTTTTATCGTCAACTAGCTGACCCGCGCAACTTCGTTTGCGTCACATTTTCCATTAATGCTCCGCTCCTTTTCGTCTTGGCGTGATGATATATAGCCTATAACCTTCCTCGATAAATGGGCTATCTAACACTGAAAGAATTTTTCAAATCGGACCCGTAGTTCTTGAGATTACCCCCTACATACAAACTTACAAACTTTTACCTCTTTACAATATTAGTATTTTACAGTCACGGTTTTTAATTGATGAGCCACTTGCCACTGTTCGTATTTTGGCCGGGTAATGCAAATCGGGTTTAGTCAGTTACATTCGTACAAAGTACAGAATGACTACCCCAAGTCAACCAATTAAAAGTCTAGCAACCGTTATTTAGCGACAATTATTTCATTGTAGCATACGGAAAAATTATGATTGGTAGGTCATTTCGGAAAAACACGAACTCACGATTTTATCCGAACGCGTTTCTGTTTTATGGTTAATGTTTTAGCTATTATAAGTGCCACAAAACACCGTCCAAGTGCGTGTCGGGCTCGCACACGAAAGGTTCCGAACCACAAAACGAAAAAAAAAAATAAACAGAAATTCACAAAGAAATTTATTTCATGAGCTCTAATTCAAAGGAAGTCAGTATAAAATGGATTGAATAAACTTATGCCACTATCATTGAAAACTTATTGGTAATTCTTTAACCTCTGTGGATAAGACTATTTACGATTATGAGTAATTTGTCATCTGGTTTACGAGCATGCGGTATAAGTTAGTGTTAAATCGTGTAATCTCGTGAATGTAGGTATAAAACTGCAAAATCGGGAAGTTTGAAAGTGGCTCAAGTGGCGCATAGCGTTTAATACAATTTAGTGCTAATAAATGTGGCGGTATCTTGTTAAAATACTTTAACCAATATCCCATGAAAGATGTTTTCCTAACGTACATGATATTTTCATAGATATATTGACAAGGGACCGTCATGATGTTAATTTCTTTAAAAAGTTCCCTTAGAGAATCTCGCCGGCTGAGATAGTAAATAGCTCTGATGGCTCTTTTCTGCAAAATTCAAATAGTCATTTTTCAAATTAGGCTGAGAGCCAGCACTTTTTGAACGTCACGTTTTTACGTAAGACAGTCCCCCAAAACAAACGCCCGTCACCACTTACTAGTGTTTTAGCTGTGGAGAAGAAGTTGCCAAAAAAACTCCCCAGCAACAAATGAAAATAGACTATATATCATCAGCCTGTCCTCATAGTAAGATACCGTAAGACATACTGTGAAAGTTACTAAAATAGACTAGTCTCGCGGTTTCCACATCTGTAAACTGGCAACTTAGCCTAGTTACTTACTTTTGGGGGCCAAACTAATTTATTTTGCGATGATACCCTTTTTATGATCTTAAAAACCCAATCTTAAAAGACCAATGATCTTAAAAATTTCCAAGTGCGAGTCGGACTCGCGTGCAAAGGGTTCCGAACCGAATGGTTTAATTTGATGAATAACTTCAAAACATTTTTCAAATATGTGAAAAAAAAACATAATTAAAACTTTTTGCCTTTTTTTTGAGCCCTTTCATTTGATAAATTTATCACAGATATAGTTTGAAAATCTTTTTATTTTTTATTTTCCAGTTTGATCCCCAAAAGTGACCACCATACTAATTATTTACGTAACGGTCCGTGTTTTGGTCACAGAAGTACATTTGTATACCAAATTTCAACAGAATTGGTCCAGCAAATACGGAGAAAACTGGCTGTGACAGACAGACTGGCAGATAGACACACACCCGAGCGATCCTATAAGGGTTCCGTTTTTTACGGATGTTCGGAACCCTAAAAATGCGTCTTCTTGTTTTGAAATAAATGTGATCAATGCTGCTATTTCGCAATACCACGGCGCGGGCTACAAAGGTGTAAATTTCATTTGCGAGAGAAATCGCAAAATTCGAGGAAATCTTACGATTTTTCAATGGAAATCAGCCATTTTTCCGGACTTTAATATTTTCATTATATTGTTTTAAACTTTCATGGTCTACATTAGAATAGCAACAGTGCCGAAATATCGGAAACTCGCAAATAAAAAGGTACATGGTAGCAATCCCGTTATTAATTACTATTTTAATATTTTCTATCTGGTAACCCTAGTCGCTAGTAGTTGATAAAAGCGAGACGCACAGGACCTGTTGTGACGACACTTGGGGTAGGTCTCTGCTGAAAAAATGACGATGATGAATACTCATCACGATCACCTATTGAGCCTCCTAAGTATAGTGATGTTGGCTTTCAGTCCAAGCGTTATACACAGGACCTATTTGATCACCACGACCCAGTAACGGGGAAAGATTCAAGATTCAAAGCATTTATTTCAAATAAACCATTTACAGGCACTTTTGAAATGTCAAGGTCGTTCAGTCAAAAACATGAGGCTATTTGCACGTTCCAAAGCATAGATCTCTGTGGAGAAGAACGTGCAAGAAACTCCACGGACACTCTTTTAAATCATGTGATGTTTTACAAAAATCTGAGTTACATGTACTTGCTTCTTCATGTGAGGACAATGCAAAATTAAAAAAAAAAGAAAAAACTTATTACAAGAACTTAAAATATAAAGATCAAAATAAGCCAGTGGTGGCTAAGAGATGACCAGTATCAACTGACGGCTACTAGTCTCAACTGACGGCTAACACAGCACTGCCAAGACTTGTGTTCAATTTTCTGGGCTACCTTTAACTTCATCAAAGATGTTCAAATGACAGCCGAGACCACTTAACGTGCTTTCCGAGGCACGGAGGCGTGTCGGTATACTACAATGGATGGTCACGCATCCTTGGACCGACCTCAGCAAGCGTTGCTTTACTTCAAAGATCGACCCTGCGGCTGTTGTTATTTACATACAAGGTCCTCTGAGTCTTGTTTTGAATTCTGATCCTAAATTTTAATTTTCTACTAGACACGGCTCTGCGGTTATAACATTGTATTTTCTCTGTAAATGATTGTGGAAATATTTTGAGAAAATAAAAAGAATAAGAATTATTTATTGCATTAAAATGAATTTCTTAAACAGTTAACCGTAAAAATCAGGGGTTAGACTTTCAGACGTCATTTGCGTTTTAATTTCGACATGTATATGTTTTTTTTCAAGTTTTGCTCGCGTTCAACCTATATCCGTCTATCTCTGTACAAAAATTCATCAAAATCGGTTCAGCGATTTAGGCGTGAAAGTGTAAGGAACAAATTCACTTTCACATTTATATCCAGTAAAGTGGCTGTTCTTTCCAACAAGATTCAAGTACATTTGTTAATCCCGTTTCTTAAATAGTCACTCAAATGAACAGAGCCAGCGAATTTCCTGCTATTATTCACTAACACAGGTAATTGGTATCAATTAAGCAGTACTAATTAGCAATCTGTGTAATCAGAACGTCCTGTGTTTATAACATTAGATTCATCCCGCGGTCGGTACCTACTATAAAAATGTAACTCGTTCAGCTGGACACCTGTGCTGGTTTCGTTAGTTAAGTAAAGGAGGTCTGAGTAAGCTGGGGATTTGAACTTGCACTGTATACACACAGTCGTTTTTTTTTGTCAAGTCAATCAAAAGTTCTGCTGTGAAGCTCCCAGGAAACTTCTGCGCTTCTGGGTGGAGCTAGGCTGGCTAACTTAGCCAGAACACCTACGCACAACGGACCGAATGGAAGTCCCTAAGACCCTACTCTACTCTAAATTTATTTTATTTTTATATATCCCGGTAATACTTTGGTTGCTGACAAAAGTTTAAATACATAGTTTAGTTGTGAAAAACACATTTTGAGTTTTGTAGAAGGTATTTCCTCCACCTTTTGTAATTTTTTGATTTTACGTAACATCACAGAACGCCATAAGTTCTATGTCGGGTGCGAGGCTACAGCTATCAATCGGCACAACTTACACTTCTAGCAACTACATAGAAATTCCAGACAGAAAATCCCAATAACATCCTGCCCCACGGGAATCAAACCCAGAACCTCGTGCACAATAGTAGTACACACACACAGTACAGCTCATTGAGATTTTTCAAGTAAAAAAAGCTTAGGTACGTCCACGGGTACGTCCATTTCGAACTTCCACAAAGATATTAAAATCAGTTTTGAATCCTAATTGCTTCTGATCACAGAAGCAAAATCTCACCTCAACTAAAAAGCTCGAATTCCGGGATGACACCCATCAAGTTGGAAACCGGGAAATAAAGGTACAAAGTAAAAAGCTCATTTGTAACTCTGAGAGCTTTATCCTTAAAAGCTTTCCATCCTACCCAACACTGTGTCCCTCCAAGAAAGCTAGTATAAAACGAGTACGGGCTGATGTTTCGCGTATACTCGCTCCCCACAAGGTCAAGTGCGAGCGTCCGAGTCATTGCTCCGCGCGTGAGCTTCGCATAGTTGCGCCGGCGCAGCTATTAGTGTGCAGTGTTCCACGGAGCGAGGTGAGTCCAAGCTGCGAGGCTTGTAAGTTTATTTATAGATTTAAGTTGGGATGTTAAATGTTTTGTTTTGAGAAAATGTTGGGGTAAACATCTGTTTTGTTTTGAGGTTCATAGAACAATTGGAAATTTTAAATTGTGTGAGCTTTTTCGGTAAAGCTCTTTGTGCCTAAATATAAATTTTAAATAATGGCTCCCGGTAAGAAATACAATACTAGTTTATATTTCAAAAACTCGATGCAAAAAATATTTTTTTTAATTAAATCAAATTATAATTAATTTATTTCCGAAATAACAAAGCAAAATAAGTCATGAATCTCGAACCGTGAGCTTTACAACTACTAAACAAAAAATTTAAGCTATTAAAAAAGTACCTATGTAACATTTTGACTTAATCAAATTATGTAATTATGATACTATTTTAAATATTTATGCAATGGTTTAGGTGTTCACCACTATTTTTTCGAGTTATTAGGTTTGTTATCTTATAATTTCTAGAACAATTTCAACAGATTGACTGAATAACAATATTATGTTAATCTATTTTTAATCCTCCAACGCTACAGTAGCATTTTGTCATCCAGGCAGGATACTTACGTTTGTAGAAACTAAATTCTTCAATTATCTCTATGTTCCTGCAATCAAATTGGTTATTTAATACATGATCACGCTATAACAAGATACATCGAGAAACACAAACTCTCAATATACGGAGGTATGTTGAGAGTTTGTGATAACATTTCTGTTCAAATAAACCCAAAAAAATAATAGCAGAAATTAATTATTTTGCCCACTAAATGCAATTTAACAAGTAAATCAAACTGCATCTGCCTACCTCATAGAAATGAAGAAAGAAAATGACTTTATTTGCTCCATGATGCCACTCACACTGCTAGAATCTTTCTTTCGACTTCTAAACAACAAAAAAACTACTATTTTAATCCTCCAACGCTACAAACAATTTGCATCCAGGATGCTTATATTAAGAGAGAATAAAACCCCTCCTATGACCCTGTGGTACATTTAGACCCACTTTATTAGTCCTTTATTTAGATTTTATAGTACCGCGAGGCACTACTGAGATTTATTAGGGTCTACAAACAATAAAACTACTGAGCTTCAGGCAAATAACATAAACGGTAGACTGTTATTTGTTTGAGTTAACTTTGGGATTGTTTCAATAGATTTGGCCATCAGAAGTCTTTGTTAATTTTTTTTTAAAGATACCTTTTATCAACTTGTTTGTTCTCAAAACGAGCGAGTAATGCGGAAAATTTAGTAATGTTTCCTATTTTCAATATTAATAAGGTAAGCGTTATCTTAATTGATTGCAGAAAATAATTTTGCATAGTTTCACAGTGCTAAAACAGTTAGGTTTTCTTAACACAACACATTTGGTGTCGCCTAGTCTTAGTCTTTTAAATCAGTGTGGTTATTTATAAAAAAATGGTAAAGGTGGTGGAATCGTTACAAACATTATTTGCAAAAAAATCGAATATCGCTCTTTCTAAAAGTGTAAACCGTATCATACGAGTATGTTGCGTGATTTCTAAATCAAAGATGTAAGCTGAAAAGAAATTATAATTCTTTTAAATGTTATTTTTATATCCGTATGGGTATGTATAGGTATTGCCTGAAATAAATGAATTTTATTTCATTTTTATTTAATCCTAGTCTATGCGGGACTGCGGATCCGCAATATCTCATCGTGTAAGATTAAATGAAGTGAAAGTGAAGTGAGCTGGCAATCCCCCAAAAAAGATGGAATGTCAGTTCACTTCCGCACTCACTCCATCTAAGTTTACACGGTGAGACACTGCCAGAACAGACGAGCAGGGGGCCGAGTCTGCTATTACAATAGTGTCAGAATGGTCTATCATTGATTTCAAAATGGTTGATGTTGACAAGTTTGGTAATCTATATAATGGCGTCATTATGACTTTCCAATGGTCAACCACTGACACTCCATTGAATGGCATTGAATGGTAATCTCGTACATATTGACAGATGAATATCTGACGTATGCGGTAATCTGTTAATATTTTGACAGTTCCTTTGATCAGTGACCTACTATTGGAACGTCATTGTGCAGACATTGCATTTAAATTCATAAATTCATTATTAGACAGCTCAGTATCAAAAACTTTTTGCTTTAAATCGTGTTTGTGGAAATATTCTGGAACTAGCCAATACAGTGGATGCATGAGAAAAAAGATGCAGGGAATCCAGAAGAAGTCGTTTAGCCCGTCGTCTACCGCAATTCTATTACGAGACCATTGACGTGCCATTGACCGACCAATGATCGACCATTATGAATTTAGCAGATTACGAAATTTTAGCAAAATGACAATAGGATGACAATGCATGGAATCGTGTGCGATAGACAAATTTATAATAGCAGACTCGGGCCCCTGATCTTAGCAAATGCGTAACAAAATTATCGTATTATTTCCATAAAGTGAAATAAAAGCTTTTGGAACTACAGTGCCAATTAACTGGCTACCTTATTATATAGCATACAGCATATTATACAGCAGCTGTACCAAAGTGAAATAATTTATTGTTTTTATTATCTGCATTAATAAAAGGCTGGCAATTAAATCCTTCGATAAAGATGAAACAGCAGATACCAGTCTTTTATTTCTTAATTGAAACCTTTTATATAATAAAGCAGATGTACACTCGACCGCGCAATTAGATAAGTACTTCGTTTTCGCTTAACGATCCTTCTGACGTATTTTTTCTTTTCACTAAGTTTTAAGGGTCGGAACGTGATGTTTTATAACCTAGGTATTACCTACCTTGAGAATTGTGCCATCAAAGGCAAAAAGATTTTTCTAAACTCGCCTCGTGGTTCCAGAGATCAGTCATTTAATTATTTTTTATATTTTTTAATAGGGTTTAGGGTGCGTTTACAAACTTACAAAATACATGTAAGTACACAAACAGCCAGACCCAGAACAACTATCTGTAGGCCATACAAATATTTGTTCCGTGCGGGAATCGAACCCACGACACGGGGCGTAGCAGCCGATCGCTCAACCACTGCGCCATCCATGCAGGCTTTATAATAAATGAATGAATAATATAATAAAACATAGGTACAAAGTCACATACACAAACAGCCCCTTGACCCTTGCTATTTTTATCACAACTGAAGAAAAAAGAAAACAAAAATTGAAATAAGTAAAAATGCTCATAAAATAAAAACTATTGATCCAAACTACCACATCGAACTAAAAAAGAAACAAACAAATTGGATCAGAAACCTAAGAATAATCGGGGTACATACATTTTTTTTTAATCCTACCTATTTGAGAACCTCCTCCTTTTTGGAAGTCGGTTAAAACACAGCTCTATTAAAATCGTTGCTATGCAAATCATCGTAAAAACTTTTATTATGATGACATACATGGTATACTAGTTTTAGGCTACGTTTTCACAAGAGATGTGCGAGGATGCGAAGCGAGGGATGTGTTTTAAAGAACTAATAGAATCGCTTGCGCTGAGCGAGGCTAGGTTTCGCGATTCTATTGGCTCTTACAATGCGTTTTAATTAAGAATAGGAACGTCAATTACCTCTATCTGTCAAATGTCTCTTGTAAAGTACGGTTTGCATAGAAAACTTAGTTGCATATCAATAACGGTTCATATAAGTATTTGTTCAAATAAGTCTTAAATCAAATTTAAATAAAAACGTTCTATAATAGTAAATTTGCTAAATATAATATGTAATTATTAGCTCTTTTAAACCATACCATAACCCTTATATCACTCAATATTTGTAAATAATAATGAAAAAATAATAATCTTGCTTTGCTCATCCTACCTAATTGGTTTGAATTGACAGCTATGACACCACAATATGGCGCTAAGTCAATCCTATTCTTATTTAAATCGCATTGTTACAAACATTTCCTTCGCTACGCATCCTCGCTCATCTCTGGTGGAAACGCAGCTTTGAACATGTATTGAATCATTATTTTCTTTCTCTTTTCTTATTTTTTACGGAATTGCAGTCAGTTAGAGTGCCTTGAACAATAATAGTGCGTTATATGGGGCAGCAACCGGCGTAATTTTATTATAGCTTTTATTTATCTTCCACCACGTGTACAAGTACCTACACACAAGATAGTTGATATTTTTATGCGACAGTGGGTGTTGTCTACGTTTAGATTTTAAGTACCTTTTCTTACCTATTTATTTATTTAATACTTTACGCACACAGTTATACAGAGGCGGATTTAATGCCTTAGGTATGTTTACCAGTCAACCTTAAGAGATTAGGGGCAGGTGCAATGTGGATTAAAAGAAAAATCAGAAACACAAATTAATATTAAAATTAATACCTACAAAGATTTTTTATGGAACAACAAGTTAGTAAATACAGCAAGCAAAAAAAAAATTAGGATTTTATATCAGTTTTTCGGATTTTTAAATCAGTTTTGTCATCATTAATATTCAGAAGTATTTTCGGTCAATTTAGATGATACGCATGTAAAATAAAAATAGCAGCGCATATCTAATTTTGTTGGCACTGATTTTTAATTCTTACCTACTATCATAACATTTTTTGACCAAGCTACTACTTTGCAAGTCATTTTTATAATAAAGTGTGATTGAGTTCACACTCATTTGAATTTGAGCAGCCATCTAAATTATCTTACAGCGTACAGTTACCGGACAAAATGAAAGTTAACAATTAACTGGAGGTATAACTAACCGTAAATGACTTTAACTAGACAACTGTAGTTTTTTTTTTTGTGATGGGAAATCATCAAACGACTCGTCCCGCTCTGGGCGAAGCAGAAGGGAGTTTCAAACTCTTACTGATACTGACTAAAACCCATCCGTGTTCCTCCTAATGCCCTTTGCGTTCCAGGGCCGCAGTGAATCTTTCGAACAAATTCCGCAACCCATTCTACGACTAACAGTTTTAGCTGTGCGTGTCACGAAAGAATTTTATAAAAGGATAGAATGTCAGCGTCACCATTAATTATGTATCAACGCCATTCTGGAACACCCGTTTAGTAGTCAATACACTGCAATTACTGTTCAGATAAAATTTGTCTCTTGCTTGATTTATAAACCAGCTATTTTGCGTTAATCAAACTGTATTGTTTTTGAAAACTTACAAAAGCGCGTATCATATTTATTTCATACTTGGTACGCTCATATCCCGGTTTTTGTCCTTTCCCGTAAGAATTTCGGGAAATGTTCTCTTAGTGCACCCATACAAGCACCCCTACAAAGTGTAAGGAAGCTACATGCCAAAGTTCAGCCTTCTACGACCGGTAGTTTTGGCTGTCTGTTGATCGATCAGTCAGTCAGTTTGTAGTAGCTGGGGATTACACATTGTTCTTACAAAGTACAGGGAATCTACTTCTTCTAACAATTTTTTTTAAGTGTTTGTAATTACGTGTAACTCGTAAAAAAGCTTTTCCCTGTTCTTTTATAAATGCATGAGTTAATAAGCTTGTGAACGATACGATCTAGGTTTTTCTTCATTTCCCTTCGCCGCCTAGAGATAGAGACATGTCTAATTGTTAACGCACTACTGCTTTCCTGGTAACCAGGGCTGGGCAAAATACATGCTTTGCTTTAATTGAAATACAAATTACAAAATACTGTATCGCAAGTAATTAAAATACAAAATATCTTTAAGTAAGGTATTTGAAATATAAAATACAAAATACAGTATTTTAGCTATTTTTAATTGAAATACAAAATACAAAATAAGTAATCTAGACCGGGCCGAGTCTGCTATTGCAATAGGGTCGGTATGGTGGATCATTGATTTTTAGGGTTCCGTAGCCAAATGGCAAAAAACGGAACCCTTATAGATACGAATCTATAAGGGTTCCGTTTTTTGTCATTTATCCGTCCGTATGTCACAGCCATTTTTTTCCGATACTATAAGAACTATGCCGTCGAAACTTGGTAAGTAGATGTATTCTGTGAACCGCATTAAGATTTTCTCACAAAAATAGAAAAAAAAACAATAATTTTTGGGGGTCAGAACTGAAACTCAAAATTTCATCCACCACATACGTGTGGGGTATCTATGGATAGGTCTTCAAAAATGATATTGAGGTTTCTTATAAGTATAATTTTTTTCTAAACTGAATAGTACCCCATGTATCTAAACTTCCACCGAAACTTAGTTTGAACGAGATCTAGTAAGTAGTGTTTTTTTAATACGTCATAAATCGTAAACCGCAACTATTGCTTATAATATATACCTACAGGTTTGTACGGAACCCTCGGTGCGCGAGTCCGACTCGCATTTGGCCGGCGGTTTTTTGCTGCTTTACCATCATTACACGCTCGCGGTCTCGCCTCGCACTCACACTCACGATCGCTAAATGATTAATGATGATGAAATGTATTTTATTGTTAAATGTATTTTGAAACCTCAAGTATTTGAAATACTAATAACAAAATACCTCGGCGTCAGGTATTTGAAATACGAATTACAAATTACATTTTAAAGAAGTAATTGAAATACAAATACAAAATACGTATTTGTATTTCAATTACGTATTTTAATTACAAGTAATTCAAATACTGCCCAACCCTGCTGGTAACTAATTTATTAGCGAAATGGAAAACACAAGCTTTAGAACTCTAGATTACACGATTTATCTGAGTATTTTGAGTACCTTAGTACAGTTAGGTACCTACATACTACTACTACTCTACGTACTTATATGGTGTACATAATAAAGAGTATTCTATTCTTTTCTATTCTACTACTGGCGTTGACAGTACTTCGACACCTACTTATTGTTTAGTTACTTAACATAATTCTAGAGCAATGAAATTTTGTTTAAATTACCAATTACATGTTTTTCATTTAATCTTTGATCTTAATTTTTCAATCAGCGAGATAATTATGTTAGTAAGAAGAATAAAATGCAAGCACATTACCGGTCTTAATTTCTACCTCCTATATTTTACTCCTGCAACCCCTTCGATTTGAGGTACCTAAGTGAAATTTAAATAATTCATGGTAGTGATTCCAACGTTTATCGAAAGACATGCTGAATTACTGATAAGTATAATTACAATTAAAATTATATGAATGCAAATTAGGTTCCTTGCAGTTATAGTGTTTATTAAAACCTGCGATCAAACATGACAAATTAATGTTTGTTCTGTTTGTTAACACAAAAACTTTATAACAGAACCTACCTATCCGCAAACCACATCGCAGAATTAAACCTTCATTTCATATCAAACGAAATCATCGCTTTTTCATTCACTCGTTCTTCGCTCGCTTGTTCACTCATTCGTTCGTTTACGTTGTAAAGGTACATTTACACCGGCCGGAAGCCGACACTGATAATTACGTCATTTTTTATTCGCCGACTTCAATTAAATGGATAATAATCTTAGTAAGGAGTACCGTTTGTTACAATTGCTAAAAAACACCTCGTTGGGTAACGACTTTATAACATGACTGGTTCAAAGACATCACTGAGAGGTTGTTGTTTCTTTTTGTATGCGTAGGTGTATGTGTGTTTAATACGTGGGAGTGCTTTTGAAAGTGAGTGTATTTGGCGTGTTGATTTAAAAGCACCTTTTACTGGCTATCTTATTAGTAGAAGCAGTAATAAAAAGAAAAATTTGTATGCGTTTTGTTTGTTTCTATAAATCACAGTGGAATGTTATTCCGTTTTTTTTAAACGCATTCATTTTGAATCCTGGAAAGTGTTGTTTGTAACTGCGTCTTTCTATTATTGAGTACAGGATAATATGCCAAAGTTTTAATGCAAAATAATAAACCTAGATGCTAGATCTTTGGTCAACCATTGTTTAAACCGGATGCACAATAAATTTAATTCTACTTCAACCTGTTTCATTTTGTCTTCAAACCTTTAACAATGCCTAATAAAACGGAGTATTTTCTTCAAAGAATAACCTAACAATGAAGACCACTTCATAAATTACCTTTTTTATTCATTGATCGTTTTACAGCTAAACAACTTTCAATTGAGTAATTTGCCATTTCGATTAACTTGCATTTAATTCTTTATGCAGTCATTTAGATAGCAATAAAACTCAAACACAGTCAACATTTACAGTCGGATAAAACGTTAGTTTATTAGTGAGTATTCAATAGTAAATAGTTTTTCGCGATTCTTTATTACTTTTCCATGTCCAATTGGTAATTTCTACAAATAAGCAACTGGGATCAAGGAGGTCTATTAAAATCTTCGTGATGCTATTTCTCTTTTATTATTATAAGAGTACCTACATATCACTACTAAGCGTGCCCCTGCCGGCTTTGGTTGAATGTGGAGTCAGACCCCTGGCCACAGACACTCTCGTAAATGATCTGAAAGGTGTTGTCACCCAACATGGTAAGTAGGTATGTAAGTTGGGTGACATCTCCTACCGGATGGCTAAATGTTTGCATCTGGGTAGTTTTTGGCGGGACATAAATAGTCGTTAATACGGTGAAGCAGTTGACTGCTTTGGATACCATGGTCCGTCCACTAGTTGTTTTAAAATCAAATGACTTAACCCGTGACGTCCATACGCTAGACGTAATGCTTTGGGTAGGTTTAATGTGGTATGCTATATATTTGAGCCGTTTGGGGATGGACTGCATGGTCTCAGTGTTTCAATGCTGAGTGTCCATCTATTCTTGAGACCTAACCAAGTAACCGCTTGAGTAGCTTTTTTGTGCAAAAGAGTCAGGATTATCAGTGGCAATGTTGTCAGCTTTTTAGGCACTGTTCCCATTGTCAGCCACGCAGACGATTTTTGATGCTGAATGAGTTCCTTCACACATTAACGCTCGCTTGTACATAGTTAATTAATTATTTATACTATCTGATTTAATTTCTTCTTTACCTAGGTATGCTTAATATGCCTGTTAATTAAGAAGCTCCCGCGTTTGAAAAATTACGTTTAGTTAAGATCGTCGACCATAAATCAAGCACAATACAGTAGCGACCAGGTTATGTTTACTACGAGATAAATCGATTCAATCGTAAAATAATACGTAATTCTTGATGGTCTTCGTGGCCAATTTACTAGTGTCGTGAACTGAATGTCTTGTATTGATGTCTTTAATGGATAGCCATTCATTTTGCTGGGTTTCCGTTGGATCTATGCATACAGTCTGATACAGTGACAAATAAGTGCTGTTCAATGAATTATGCGCTTACTATACCTTGATCAACGTATTGATAGTGGAATTCAAAAGCTTGGTATGGATTGGTAATTTGTGTATCCATGTTCATTCATCATTCGGAAGTTTTGAATAGTGCAAAGATTATGTATAACACTTTGTATAACACTTCACACCATTTTACTGTTTGTCAAGTAACAAAAAAATGTGGTTAATTAAAATTAGAATTAAATTAAAATTAGAAAATTTCCATCAATTTTTTTTAACCTTTTGTCAAACAAATTCTGATGCAGCTGGTCGATTCTGCAAACATATCGAAGTGGAGGCAGTAGACACTTCACTCAATCCTTCACTTCGACATGTTTACAGAATCAACCGGCTGTATTTTACATGGAGCGCCTGACCTCCACATTCCAGTATCTGGGCAATATAACCCTTGGCAAGAATAGAGATTTTCTGCATTCTACCCGTAACGACTGTGAACTAATTAATTATCCAAACTGAGTGACAGTAGTCAAAATGACAAAATCATGTAAGTTGTATTTTTGTGCTTCACAGTGCGTTAATTTAAACAAGTCTTATCGCACTTAATTAAATTAAAATACAGTATTAAAAATAAGAATAATAAGTTTTTTTTACGCAAAATATGCAAAGTAACGGGTGCCAACTTTGAAGTTGTTACGTTATAAACAACGGTTAAAAGCATTAAAAGCGTTTGACTTGAGCCTACCGTTTCTCGCGTGTGAATAAGTAAACATTAAACTGTACTTTACACAAGTTAGGTCAAACTGAATTATTACTGTACATGTAATCTTTAAATCTTGGATAGGTAAACGCCATTCACGCAAAGCCTGTCTATTGAATCTTTGAATTTAATATTCGTTTGCAATAATATTTCTGGGTAATTTTACATCTGTGACCTGCGTGTCTAAAAAGGCCACATTAGCAGAATTACAAATATTAAAATCAATTAACCACTCAACAATCTGTCAAATTAATTTCATTTTCGTCTTATTAACCGACTTACCAAAAAGGATTCTCAATTTGGTTGTTTTTTTTATGTTTGTTACCTCATAACTCCGTCATTTTATTATTTACTAGCTTCTTCCCGCGACTTCGTCTGCGTAGACTTTAGAACTGGTGTGCAACATAATTGCCAGATAGTGAGTCCCAAAATTACTTCGACATGTTTGTGGTCCCCTGGAAGGTACTTGTGAATTTTTAGCGCTCATGATTCTGGTCGAAAAATATATCAATTGTCTGGTATTCTGGTATCTACTTGTAAATCTGTAGCGCTCATAATTCCAGCCTTGGCAATACTTTGACATATTTTTGGTCTCCCCCGGCACTTTTGAATCCTAACCTCTCACAATTCTAGGCCCGAAAATATTGCGACATGTAGAAGGTCTCTTGGTAATTGTAAATCTTTAGATATTTCCAGGCCGGAAAAAACTTCGACATGTTCCTGTTCTCCTGTTACTTTTGAATCCTAACTGCTCACAATTTCAGCACCGAAAAAATTTCAACATGTTTCTGCTATCTTAGTACTTGTGAATCTTCACCATTCCAGCCTAGAAAAATTCTTGCGCAAAATATTTTGAATAACTCCAGGTTTTGTGAATCTTTGGCACTCATATAAAAATATGAGTGCCAAAGATTCACAAAACCTGGAGCCTCAATATTACTTCAACATGTTTCTGTTCTCCTGGTATCATTTAAATCCTTGTTAACCATTACAGAGTCAGAAATACTTCGATATGTTTCTGGTTACCTGGTGCGTTTGAATCCAAACCGCTTGCAATTAAAGTCCCAGAAATACTTTGATGTGTGTGGTCTCCTGGTACTTGTGAAACTTTAGCGCTCACAATAGCAGCCCCAAAACTATTTGGATATGTTTCTTTTCTCCTGGTACAGGTGAGTCTTATAGTGTTCACAATTCCAGCACAGTAAAAACTTCGACATGTTTTTGTACTCCTGGTAAAAAAAACCTTGCTCAAAAATACTTAAACATGTGTCTGGTCTCCTGGCACTTATGCATCTTTAGCGCACATATTTCCAGCCTCAGAAATACTCCAACATGTTGTTGTTATCATGGTACTTTTCAATCGCTTGCAATGAAAGCCATCTATTTTCCAGTAAAAAAAAACTACCCTAAATACTTTGACATGTTTCTGTTTGCTGGTACCCGAGAATCTTTGGCACTCACAAATTCAGCCTCGAAAATACTTCGACATGTTTCTGCTCTCCTGTTACTTGTGAATCTTTAGCGCTCATATTTCCAGCTTCGAAAGTACTTGGACTGGTTTTTTTAAATAATATTAGTGGGATTGTGGTGAGAAAAATCTCATCTCAACTAATCTCGTCTCGACTCGTCTCGTCTCGTCTCGTCTCGTCTCATCTTAATAAGTTCAAGAAAAACTGGACTGCTCTTAAAGTCCTACTATCCTACTAATTATACATGTATAGTAATTGTAAATCTTTAGCGCTCACAATTCCGGCACCGAAAATTTCTCAAATTTTTCTGCGTTTCTGGTACTTGTGAATCTATAGCATTTACAATTTCCAGCCCTGAAAAAACTTCGTCATGTTTCTGGTCTCCTGGTAATTGTGAATATATAGCGCTCATAATTCCAGCAACTTAAAAACTTTCAGATATTTCTCTCCTGGTATTTTAATTTTAATCTATCTGTAGCGCTCGCAATTTTCTGGCGAAACACCTCGACATGTTTCTGCTCTCCTGGTACTTGTGAATATGTATAGCATTGCTTCGACATATTTCTGATCTCCTGGTACTTGTGAATCTAAAGCGCTCATATCCAGCCCCAAAAAAACTTCCGAAATGTTACTGCTCTCCTGGTACTTGTGAATCTGTAGCGCTCATAATTCCCGCCCCGGAATACCTCGATATGTTTCTGCTTTCCGGGTGAATCTGTAGCGCTCGGAAATCCAGTCCCAAAAATACTTCTAAAAGTTTCTGCTCTGCAAAAAA
This sequence comes from Ceramica pisi, assembly GCA_963859965.1. Lineage (NCBI taxonomy): Eukaryota > Metazoa > Arthropoda > Insecta > Lepidoptera > Noctuidae > Ceramica > Ceramica pisi. The sequence goes on from OY982530.1 coordinate 8,296,430, forward strand.
AACTTTCCCAAAAATAATTTGACATTTTGCTGGTCTCCTGGTACTTGTGAATCTTTTAGCGCTCGTAATACAATTCTAGCCCAATAAAAAATTTCGAGATGTTTCTGTTCTCCTGGTACTTTTGAATCTGAAGTACTAAGGTAGCAGAAACTTTGTACTTCCACTTCTTCCTCTGTCTCCATTAAGTCATGTATGTTACTGGGATAGAAAGTAGCCTATGTATTATTTCAGGATGTGACCTACATATGTGCCAAATTTCATCTGAATCCCTTCAGCCGTTTTTGCGTGATTGACAGACAAACATCCAAACATACAAACATGAACGCTTGCAATGAAGGCCAATCTATTTTACAGCAAAAAAAAAATCCTGACCAAAAATACTTTGACATATGTCTGCTCTCCTGGTACTCGAGAATCTTTGGCGCTTACAAATTCAGACCCGAAAATATTTCGACATGTTTATGCTCTCCTGGTACTTGTGAATCTGAAGTACTAAGGCAGCAGAAACGTCTGATTTCCACTTCCTCCTCCGCCGCCATTAAGCTATGCCTTTTATCGGGACAAAAAGTAGCCTATGTGTTATTCCAGGATGTAAACTATATGTGTGCCAAATTTCATTCAAATCCCATCAGCCATTTTTGCGTGATTGACGGACAAACATCCAAACATACAAACTTTCACATTTATAATATTAGTAGGATGAACCGATTTAACCGAAAGGATATTGTCGATTGGTCCCATTTAAATTTTATCAAAATCGGTTACGAAGTTAGGATTTGAAATCGAAATAACTGGAATTTGTTTACTTGGATGATGGTTTTTGTCATCCAAATAATCAAATTGCGTATTTTGCTTTCCTGTGATTTTGCAGTGGTGTTGTTAGGTGTGGGGTACCACTAAAAAGTGAAAAATAAAAAACTTTTTACAAAAAAATACAACCTACTTCTACCGAAATGGTTTTCGGTTGTATTTTTTTGTAATAAGTTTTTTTTTGTCGCTAACGCATTAGGTTCAAGGTTGATTGGTAAAATTTGACAGTGGCGGGTAGCGTGATGTGTTTTCTGATTCTGATAAAGTGGCCGTTTTAGACCCTCTGGTGAGGGTCGTGGGTAGCCGATAGATGTGACACGCACAGGACCGTTTGTGATGGATACACTTGTGGAGGCCTGTGTCCAGCAGTGGAAGTCTTTTGGCTGGTATGATGATGATGACCTTCAAAGGGATATGGACCTTCGTGTCTATAGGCACTGATGTTATTTTTGATTATAATACTTTTTATCAGGGTCGTAAATCAATCTTGGCCACTTTTTAAAGCACATACTAGTTCGAATTGAAAAAATCTTTTAGTGTTGGATAGGCTATAGGATTTAAACTAACTTAGATTTAGAGGAATTTAGGTTTTAGGGAGATCTATCGCAACCTTAATCAGCAGTGCGATTCTGTAAACATGTCGAATTGAACACTTTGGTGAAGTGAACGACAAGTGAGCTGCCAAACCATACAAACAAGATGGCATGACAGCTCACTTGTCGTTCACTCCACCTATGTGATCACACTGAGATATCACAGAATCGATCGGCTGCTTCAGAAATGTTTAATTACATATTGATGCTCAGAACACGCTAGTTTCAATACGAGATCAACTGAGCCACAACCGAGAACTTTACCCATCCTACCTACCCGTTCTAGAGGGCAATATCCCAAACACTGCAAAATCATGCCAAAACCAACCTAAAATTAACGTAACAGTATTCGCAACAATAATTAATCGAATCGAATCGTACGATCGATAAAATTAAATGAATGGGTACAGTTATGTTCAGATCTCGTACAAATATTATGAAAGCTTTCTCTCGATAATGGCAACACATCATTCACAGGGCCACACTGAGCCCGATTCGATGTGAACTATAATTCGCTGATGAACTTTGATTGTTGTGTAGGTCCATGTAGTCTGGCAAGGTTTTGGTTTAACTGGTGAGTCAATCATTTGATTACAATTTTCTCCATTCATGATAGTTTTGATCTTCTAGCAATAAATATTTTAAAAGCTTTTTACTAAGTGGCTCCAAGACTTTTTCTAAAAAGGTTCTCCAATAATCTCAAATATATACTTAATACTTTAAAGATTTTCTTTTTCTCGTTTGTATCGAATAGTTTCTGAAACTACTGGATTGATATTAACCGTTTTTTCCACTAATAGAAAGCTAATTTAACAGGTAGTATCTTTAAGAAAATTGCAGTACGGACGATGTCGTGGGCGAAGTGCTAGACTCAAATAAAACAACATAAACAGTAATGTATTTTCTTTCAGTAATTAATTTTGGTTTGGATTCAAAAGGTAACATCATAATTTCAGCTGAAAGACATTTACTGCCTGGACATAGGTAGACCTCCCCCAAGTGTCGCCATTAACTGGTTCTGTGCGTCTCACATCCGCGGCCTTCACCGGTCATCGGTCTCTAGTCCAGAAATTAACCCCCATCGACAGACAATATAAATAGCCTTTAAAATGGGACATGTTCCCGGTCTACCACACGGCCATCTGTATTTGAGAGCTTTCCATTTGCTTCAGTATCCTCTAATGCAAACATTTTTTTATCTGCATGTAACCATAAATAGAGTATCAAGTTATCTCCCATCATCATCATTTGCTAAGTTAAACCAACACTTGACTGAATAACAGTACACCTCTCACATAATGTCGCGGCACCGACCTACAGAACCCATGAACCAACTCTTGAACTTGCGTGTTACGCTGTACCGCTCGTTGCATGGTGGCCGTAAAAAGCTGCACCATCAAAACAACGGCGAAACAGTTATGCAGCAACTCATTGTTGGTTCGAAGTTACACGGTCGGTCGTACCGTTAATATCGAGTCCATGAGCAGCTGATGTAATAAAGAACGGAAAACAGAAAAACTATAGGGTACTATGTATTAAAGTGTTATTAACACTTACACTCAACCATCTCAGCTAGTGATTTTTTGACTGTTATTTTGAGTATGCGAATGACTTCTACTCTATGATTTCAGCCATGGATCTTGAACCATGAAAATAGATTTATTTCATGCACACGATGCAAACGTAAGATTGCAAAGAGCTCCAAAAGGAAAAGCATGCTGCTTCTTTGTCTCTACCATCATTTTCATCATTATGTTTCATCCGACAAACGTCCCCCGAGTGTCGTTACAACGACTGGTCCTGTACGTATCGCATCCAGCGTATTCCCGAAGCCATTAACCAGGTCTTTGGTCCACTATGTCTCATAACCGTTTAATAGGCTGAAGTATCCGTTGGCCACCAATCCATTCATATTTCCTCATAGGTACTTAATACCATGCCAGATATTTACTAATTAACTAATTTCTTCACTCTTAATCGGCCATATTTCATCCGCTCTAATTCATAACCTTTGCTATACCACCACTAAATATGAACTCATAAAGAGGTAATACCTGACTGCTCTAGCATGGCTCTGACCATATTTTACTTACAGCGACATGTAAAACCTACTTACTCACTTACAAGTTCATTAATCATGATGTACAGATAACTGTTTATGTATTAACCCATCATCACGATTCGATTAAGATCCCGATTAGATTATTAACTGCCTCGGTTAAAGGCTACAGGCTGTGGGCTACATTTTATCTTGTTTAAAGCCCTGTGCTTGAAAATACATGTTTATATATATGTGCATAATGTGCTTGGGAATAGGCTCTTCTATTCCCAAATTTAGCCACCGCAATCGATACTCTATTGCAGATAGATAGAAACAATTCAGTTACTTTGAAGTAACAACTACAAAAAGTGAAATTCATTATTCCAAATCCGGTAGTAGTTAATCAAGTATGTTATTGGCTTTTTGTTATCAGAGCCATTGCTTACCCCAAGACACTAATGATAGAAACTGTGAAAATTCACTAACATCGTTTCTAACCCGGGAATCGAGGCCAGGAACTCTCTCAACAGCTGCGCTGACGCCCACTAGGTCCAAGGAGGCGGTTCTATAACTGTTATTAACAATTTCTCATGGTTAATAACCAGTTATTATAAATAATATAGATATTAAAAAAGATTGCAAGATATCTATTATTTTTGGCTAGTTATAATAATCTTTTATATTTGTTATTTAACGGTTCATCGGTTACTTTGGAATTTCGTACGGTCTTTATCGTGTTAGTCGCCAATTTTCGAACTGATACGAAAAACGGCACAGCGCACGCGATTCGACATTAATACTCGTATCGTTGCGGATATTCAAAATACATAAAACTTGCATCACTATTATAGGAAATTGATTTACTTTTGTGGATAAAAAAACTAGAAAATAACAAAGAAATGTTGTACCTGTCCTCTTAAGCATTTATTTCTTCCGTTTCCGTTCGTTCGTTCATTTTCATTCGCTTTAAATTATGGTTAAATGAAATTTAAACGCAATCATATTTTTTTCGTAATGTAAAAATAGTGTAATTATTTTTTCACTCCAGCGCAATTACTAATTGTTCCATGATCTTTCTTTTACCAGTCTAAACACACCTTTACAATTGAGGTGTTCTACCAGCACTCCAACTATAACAATATTTCTTACGATAAGATGTGCATTCCTATAATAGAGATAATATTATCAGGTGAATATTCACCGCACTAATAATACCGGGGTATCAGATTCCTTTAGCGTCATGAAGGTCAAGCAGCTGTTAGTACTGAAAACATTACACCGGAAACTGGATATGAAATTGAAGAAATTTGTTTGTTACAGGAATTTTAATAACTCGCAATTACTATTGGATATTGTGATGTAAAATTGGTGTAATTTTGTGTCTAATTCCACATATTGTTCAGTGACGTAGACAAGTAGATAATACCTACCTATGTGTAGTAATTTTCACATGCGCGAACTCGGTAAAGTGGAGCTGAAAATTTACAATGGACGAGAAGGATGACTTGATTATTTTCTGCCAAATACTCCAAAAAACATTAAAATGTTTATATCCGCAGACCGCAGTGTAATTGGCGTATCAATAAACTAAAGACTTGACATAAAGGTCTCGGTAGAAAGGTCGTTAAACCCCAAAAAAAATGCTTTGAAAACGAACCCGGATAGGTGTCTACAACTTCTTAGTGATACAAATAAAATTAGTTTGGCTGATTTTTCAATCGTCACATAATTATTATCTGATCAGTAACAATAGTTAATTAGTAAGTTTTAAAATATATCAAACCATAGAGTCAAGAGCAAACACATCTCAAATAATAAAAATTACCACCGCAAAATATGGCGGCTTGACATAACAGTTTTTTTTTAGTTATTATTGGGACTATTAAACACTCATTTTTATTTGAAAACATTCTGAAAGTAACTTACAACTACAAATTTATAGGAAACGAGTAATTGATACCTGTTTAATGCAATAAATAGATTAAATATCAATAAAAAATATCTACCGAGGTACTATAAAACAGGAAAACTTCAATTAATTCAAATCACTTCTCACCAGAAAGAAATACAAGCTTATCTAGTTTCAGACTCGATGGAAAGGAAGCTTAAATACTTACCTAGTAATATCTACTCACTGATTAAAATGTAACTTGATGAGATTAGCATCGCGATTTAATCGAATGGCTTCGTGAATCAGATTGCACATAATGACTGGTTTTGCTGAACCATAAATCACTTAGCCTTTTTTTGGTCCAGCGGATTATGCTGTCTATGATGAGGAGCTCGTGGCTAAATAATAACAGCCGCACAGGTCGAACTTCAAGGTTAAGCAACGCTTTCCGAGGTTGGTCTGTGGATGTGTGACCATCTTAACATACTGAGTTTCCTCCGTGGCTCGGAAAGCACGTTAAGCTGTTAAGTCCCGGCTGTAATTTGGAGATCTTTGGCAGTCGTTACGGATAGTCAGAAGCCAGAGAATCTGACACCAGTCTTGCCAAGGACTACCGTGTTAATATAGTCCTCGATAAATGGGCTATCTAATACTGAAAGAATTTTTCAAATCGGACCAGTAGTTCCTGAGATTACCCCCTACATACAAACTTACAAACAAATGTTAGGTACCTCTTTAAAATATTACTAGCTGACCCGCGCAACTTCGTTTGCGTCACATTTTCCATGACTGCTCCGCTCCTGTTTGTCTTAGCGTGATGATATATAGCCTATAACCTTCCTCAATAAATGGGCTATCTAACACTGTAAGAATTTTTCAAATCGGACCAGTAGTTCCTGAGATTACCCCCTACATACAAACTTACAAACATACAAACTTACAAACAAATGTTACCTCTTTATAATATTAGTATAGATTAGTATTAGTATAGATATTCAGAACATTTTTGCTAACGCTTCTTGAAGAAAAACTGTAATTTTCGATTTACTTTGACATAGTTCCATACCATTATGGAACAATAATAATAATAAAATTCGAATAATATTTTAATCAACGTACAACCTAACTGGCCTGCAAATTGCAAAAAACGTAAGAAAATTTGAATTTCGAACTCTGAATGAATAGACAGCTAAATCTCTACTTAATAATGATTATGAAGCTGAGCGAGAGAGAGAGAGAGAGAGAGAGTTGGATTGGTTGAACACGCTAATCTCAAGAGCTCTTTGATTGTATTCTAAAATTATTGTAGTGTTGGATAGCCCATTTATCGAGAACGGAATCAACAGAAACGTGGAATGAATGAAAATGTGACGCAGACGAAGTTGCGCGGGTCACCTAGTCTTACAGTGCTTATTAAATCCACTTTTTGCTAACCATGGCAAAACAGGTATACATATAAAAAAATAGATACGTATATTACTCTAAGCAGTTTATCCTGAAACAACTCAACTTTTTATAAACGTTCAAAAGCAAACAGCTTACAGACAAACAAAGCAATCATCCAACTTATCATACATCCGTTAAGTCACTACAATAGCCCATACTATTGCCCATACCTGTCGATGGCCTGATTCCGAGGCGTGGCGGTTTAATGAGCCTGAACAGCGCCGGATCAGAACACTTAACACTGGTGGAGCAAAAAACTAATCTGTGCTACTAAAAATTGTTTGGTCAACAAACATCAAGCTACAACATCATGATTAATTTTCGTTGGATCCCATTTTTGGATCCCATTTTTTAGGTATTAACGCTGGGATCCAACGGAAATACATAAAAATGTTTTGTGGGATCCAACGCCAAAAATATTCAAGTGGGATTCAAAATCGGGATCCAACGAAAATTAATCAACATCATCTGCCTAGCCTTTTCCCAACTACATTGAGGTCGGCTTCCAGTTAAACTGGATTCAGCTGAATACCTGTATTTTACGTGGAGCGGCTGCCTACCAGACCTCCACAAGCCATTAATTAACTGGGTGACACGGTCTTTCTTAGCAAGACTGGCTTCAGATCCTAAGATCTGGCCTAAGATCCACACATGACAGCCGGGACCAACGGCTTAACATGCTTTCCTAGGTACGGAGGATACTCTATATGTTAAGATGTTCACCCATCCACAGACCAACATTGGCAAGAGTTGCTTAACCTTGAAGATCATCCCGTGTGGCTGCTGTTATTTAGCCTCGAGCCCCACATCAAGCTAAAACAATCTGAAAATTTTCTTTAACAGATTTTCAACGTTATTGCCGAAGCATTAGGTTCAAGGTTGATTTGGGAAAATTTGTCAGTTTCGAATAGCTTGGTTGGTGTGTTAGTGAACTAAGTATAGAGTCATAGAAATACGGTTGTGCGGTTCTGGGTCTGAAATACTATTTAACCTACCACTTAACACGTCATACTATTCGTATTTGGACCAAACGTTTTGTGACCTAGAATGATTACAGTTTTCACTGCGATTATTTGCAAAAAATTTCGAAAAAACCTTAATATTTAGATATCAGACTCTAAAACTACTCAATTTTGACCCCATGTTTTCCGTTTCAAAACCGTATCAAATAACTTTCTAGTACAGATGTACTGATAAATTGGTTGAATTCAAATCATATATCAATCTGTATAATATGCTGACTAGCACTTCGCCCGTGACTTCGTCCGCGCTGCAACTTTCTCAGGGATTCCTAATTTTTCCAATAATAAATGTACCCTATGTTACTCAGGGATAATGTAGCATTCTAATGGTGAAAGAGTTTTTGAAATCGGTCCAGTAGTTTTAGGGTTCCGTATCCAAAGGAACCCTAAATCTAGTCCCTCCGTCTGTCTGACAGCGGGATGTATCTCAAGAACCGTAATAGGTTCAGAACCGTAATAATTCACAGACGTGTATGTGTATCTCTATTGCCGCTATAACAACAAAAATGATAAAAATTAAATTTGTGGTACGGAATCCTTTGTGCGCACTTCGCCGGTTTTTGAGTTAATTCGTTACAAACATACAAAAATGCAAATCTTTCCTCTTTATAAAGTTCCATAATTATCTTCTTCTTCTTCTTATATATAAAAATGCTGTTCGTTAGTCTCGCTTTAACTCGAGAATGGCTGGGCCGATTTTGGTAATTCTTTCTTTGTTTAGTTCGCCACAATACAGGGAAGGTTTAAAAGCAAAAACAAATGGGTAGGTAGGGTAGCCAGTTGACGGGAGCTAGTTATAGATTTATCTATCGAGATTAATTTTATTCGAGATTTTTTTTTTCTTTTTTTTCTGTCGAGTGGTAATCTATGATCTTTAGATCATAGATTACCACTCGACAGAAGTTTCAAGGAGTAATTAAACATAGGATGGCAGTTGAAAATTCATGTTATCTGCCATATTCCAATAAGAGACTGTTCAGGACCATCAATAGTGCTAAAAAGGAGAGGATTTGATTAAACCATCAAAATCAGCCTTTTGGTCTCCCGCTAAAGCTTTACTACACTTCCATTGACGTCATTATCATCAAATATTCAATGTCAGACCCAACCAACACTAAGACCTAGTTTAAAACCAAAACACCCTACCTAGATTACGAAGCACGTAGCATCCCATATTCTAAAGCACTGAACTGTGAAGCTTCGATAGCTTTTTTGCGGTGTTTCGAAATTATGGTTAGCCCATCAAATTGGAGCATTCGAGTGAATGATTTTATGGTGTGGGCATCGGTAAGCTAGTGTAAATTATATGGTTTGGCTGTCCGTGATCTCGTTAAAGGGGAATTTGCGAGTTTTTCTAGATCGATCGTTGCGTAAGTGATGATTTTCGTGATGAGATTAGAATCTAAGGTGCTTGGTACTACGATATGAGGATTACGGTGTTCGTGATACCGTATATTATTTCGTGGAAAATGTTGTTGGTTATGAACACATTTGATCACATTCTTTTGTATTTCTTTTTATAAAATGTAATGTGTCACTGTTTGTTTTCCCTAATAAACATAAATAAATATTATTGTTAGGCAGTTTTTATCAGGTAATTTCTTTATAGGATATACACGTATACTTTGGCATCTTGAAAAAAATCTGCTGTTTCAAACGCATTCTTATTGGTCTAATGTGAGAAATCTGACAGACAAAAAACATTTTCATTAACCTTTACAAAGTACAGTTAACATTAAAAAAAACTATCATCGATCAATTCATCAATTTCAGATTCACCACACCAAAAACTAAATACCTACCAACATAATAAGAATAGATAAAAATTCAAATTACGCCGTCACAAAACGGGCATAAGTACAAAAAAAATCGAAGATTGCCCATCATATTTTTTAAATTACATACTTATACTGGTTGTGGAGGTCATTACCCCGACGGCCTTGCTAGCAAGTATGCGCAAACGCGTACTTGCGTAATGACCATTTCTACGGGAGATAAGTTGGAGGTAAGATGGGCGATCGGAATCTCACCTGGGAACTCGATTAGTTCTTGTAAATGGGTTAAATGAGTAGTGCACGCATGTTTGTGAGGTGCTCACGACTTTTTATGGTGTAGTTTCGCTTGCTAATGAACTGAAACTTTCTTGCAAATCGTCGATTGAAAGCATTCGGTGCGCGGTGTCAGTTTGTTAAGAGTACCTTTAAAGTAGCGCTAAGGATTTCGATCGAATTGTTTTTCGCTTTAGAAACGCACAGACGGAACCTTAAACTGAATCGGTTCAGTAAATTCGTAGAAAATTGTCTGTGACAGACGAACAGACAGGCATAGAAGTGATCCAATTGTATCCTCATCATCATATCAACCGAAAGACGTCAACCGCTGGACATAGGCCTCCTCCGGGTGTCGCCACAACACAACAACCGTTCTGGCCGTCATCTGTCCAGAATACCAAGCTTATTAATAATACAGAAAAGCAAAAGAGCACAAAAGCAACCAAACAACAACGTCTACGGATCCAGTTCTCAAGGACTCAATAATTGCACAAGAACATTTAACTTACCTACCTATGGGGTTATGCCATAACGGCTCCAGTAGCCCCTGACTAATGGCATAATCCTCAGCCCTCAGCATATAATCTGACGCTTCAAACCAGTTGTTTCTAAAGGTCTATAGGTCTATTAAATAATGAGAGGAAAGTATGCCTTATCTGCTTCGATCAATGTCAATGGTACTTACAGTTTTGTACTTTGTTACTAGCTTTTGCCCGCGACTGCGTACACTCAAATTCCGTTTTTCCCGTTCTCTTAGGATTTCGGGAAATCCTCTCTAAGTGCTTTAAAGAACCGACATAATGTCAAATTTCAGCTCCTTACGACCAGAAGTTTCGGCTGTGCGTTGTCTGTCACTCACTCAGTCAGTAATGGAAGAATTTGATTGACATGTAATGATAATAATAAAGGGCTTGATCCAGAAAGCAGTACTCCTGGACACGGCGCGTATTGTGAGGAGGTTCCTCTCTCGGGAGCCCTGACCACAGGTAGCTTGGACCCTGTTCCCGATACCGGTGGGCTACTATATTTTATATTTTTAAATGTTGTTTTTATTAGTTTTATACAAATATTTAAAAATGTAGAAAATATGTACAAAAAATAAATAAATGGAATAATGATAATGATATGATACTTATAGGTAGGATTGATACGCTCGCGTTAGACGGCAATCTTACAAAAAATTCAAAATTCAAGCATTTATTTCAATTAAACCATTTACAGGCACTTTTGAATTGTCAAGGTCGGTCGGTCCAGAAAGTTGAAGCTATAATTTGCACGTTCCAAAGCGTAGATCTCTATGGAGAAGAACGTGCAAGAAACTCCACGAACACTCTTTTAAAAATAATATTCTTTTACAAAGATTACCTGATGGTAAGTGATGATGTGGTCGACGCACGCTTGCCAGAAGTAACCTGTTCACTCTTGACTTAAAGACCCCCAGGGTTAAAACTATCAGGAAACACAAAGTCCGGTAGGGAATTAATTCCTCTCCTTAACTATACGCACAATAAAAGTTTTCGAAAACGTACTGTACGTAAGTCATAAGTCTTTTATTAATTTGTTAACATAGGTAAGTACAGAACTAGTTGTTAAAAAAAAACAGGTGCGCTATGTTATGCCAGATGGCGTAAAAATTCAAATATATGAATACACAGATGTCATCATAATTACACACGTATAATTTTTTAATATGGCAGTCATTGATTTTCTTTACTTAAATAATAATAAAATAAAAATGAAATCAAAAATGTAAAGAAAGTAAATAATAACAAATGTGCAAACAAAAAGAAAAATCGTAAAATTAGTACAAAATGTCACGTGCAATGTCAAAAACAAAATGTCCTTAGGTCAATGAGTACAAACAGTTATCACATTTTGTCTGTCAAAAATTCCGAAATGCTGTATGAGAGGGATTTCCACTATGTACCGGGTAGGTACATCGCTTGTAGTCCGATGATGGAATGGGCCTGGCGGACTGAAATAGCTCCAAACCAGTTGTTCCTACGGGAATAGCAGCTCAATTAGCGAAAAGTATATGCCTTAGCTATATACTCCGATAAATGTTAATGTCACGGATAAGATGTGATCTAAACAAATACTGGTTATATTCTCTATGGATATAAATGTGATCGAGCTCCAAGGTGCGAGTAACTGTGCATGTGTATAAGATTTGCTTCGTAATCGAATGTGTGATCTGAATGTAATATGCATGATGCAGCTAGAATGGATTTTCAAATCAAATCAAATCATTTATTTAAATTTCTTAATTCTAAATTACACTTAAACGTATCATGGATAAAACATTTCATTAAGCTAATCAAAGACCTGCAACGAATTTGCAAGGCTGCTAAAAGTTCGTAATTAGTGATTGAGGCAAATTTTAATAGAATTCTTGTGGCTAGAACTATGACTACATTATGGAGGAAAGCTAGCGCATTAAGTCTTTAAAAAGCTATAAAGGACGCAGGCTTAATTTAAGTATGGACACAGTTCCAGAGTGATTGATAGAGCTAATTTGATTCGAGTAGATTTAGATTAATTGATTTTCTAAAAAAATTGCCTGTCTTTGAGACTGAGTGCTTGGTGGTTGCAGAATTCGTAAACAAAAATCATTTAAACTTTTTCTACGACCACAAATATTTAAGAGCTTTCAAAGGTAGTGCAAATTCGTTAGATGTCTTTCAAAACCTAAATGGCACTTCCCAATAGAATATACCTTATCTCTTAGTGTAATTATGTTTGTAATTGAAATAACATTATCGTGAAGAACTCTTCATAAGAAACTTGAGAATCCAACTTGTTGTTCAGAACCGAGTCGCCCCTAGATAAGAAAGATGACGGCAAAGCCCATAGCTTTGCCATCACATCGTTATGATGAAATCTCGTGATAAGTGCGCTAGCAACTTATCAACGAGGTGCGACTAACTGAATGCAGGCTTTGCACATTGATCGTAACACGATAAGATGTTATGCATTTATTGAATAACTAGCTCTGTCCTCTGTTCCAGCTTGTTTGTAAAGATTATTATCTTGAAGAAGGCGGTAAATATCTACAAGGCTCTATGCCATAAAATTCTCAGGATACACGTAAATATATAAACATCGTTAGACGTTTATGAAAAAAAAAAACGTTAATTCAGACTATACAGTCTATAATTGTGTTAGTATTTTGGTGTTAGGAACACTGGTGTGGTGGTGTGGTATCTCCTCTCTTCTCTAATTAGTTGCTCGTTCGTTGGGAAGTTTTAACTCACGGCCGTCACAGCCTTGAGCGCTAGTGTAGCTTTACGCGGCTTAGTGAATACAAAACTGAGGTTCACCGCTGCGGCAGCGCTGTGCGCAAGGCTGAATCTTTAGAGAATAGCATAGCAGGTATCCTCTGGGCATGCTCGCTTCATCATAAACCTCATCCATCGCTTTCCATCAGGCGTGATCGAGGTCAATAGCAAACCCACGCCTCAACAAAAAAAAGTCGTTTTCAAAAGAGCTACATAGAAACGAGGAAGGTTTGTGTTTATTATTTGTACCTACCCATGGCAGGAGGTTGCATAACCCAGGGCGAGTTATCGAATATTGCCGGTAACTATAGTAGATACCTCGGTAGAGTATTTCTAAGAATCTAACCATATACTATTACTAGCTGACCCGTGCAACGTCGTCTGCGTAACATTTTTCATTACTGCTCCGCTCCTATTTGTCTTGGCGTGATGATATATAGCCTATAACCTTCCTCGATAAATGGGCTATCTAACACTGAAAGAATTTTTCAAATCGGACCAGTAGTTCCTGAGATTAGCGCGTTCAACCAAACAAACAAACAAACTCTTCTGCTTTATAATATTAGTATAGATAGTATAGATTAGTTTCCATAAAGAAATCCAACACACGACTTGGCATAGAAGTCTCCATTTCCATACCGTTCGAGTCATAGCCTTTTCAGTCACCAATAACTTCAACTAGGCATAGCGCACTTTACCGTAATCGTCTCGAACGTTATTAGGAATACGCGCTAACGGGAAAATTCTATTAGTGTCTATAGAAAATTCCCATTAGGAATTCCCATACAAGTCTACAGAACTTTTTATGGTGAGAATGAACCTAGTCATCCAGGATGTTGGGACCTAACTGTCAGATGTAATGACTTAGAGATTGTGCAGCAAGTAATTTTATGTATGGCCCCATCAATAAAATATGAAGGAATAACGAGGAAGCGCACCCATTGGCCAGTAGTGCGTTAAAGTGGCAATATTCTTGCCAATGCCCCATTGAGATGTTGTCTGGCAAAATGGTTGCCAATGTCGATTTGAATTTGTTAATTTTATGTTGCCAGTGATTTATTCTTCTTAGTTCCTATTCTTCATATGACTTGTTATCTATGTACAAAACTAAAACTATGAAGCTGAAGATTTTGTTTGGTTGAATGCTCTGATCTCAGGAACCACTTGTTCAAATTATTTTTTTTAGTATTGGATTGCTCATTTATCGAGTAAGCCTATTAGGCAATTATATCATCAGGCTACGATCAATAGAAGCGAAGCAATAATCAAGATGCAACGCAGACGAAGTTGCGCAAGTCACTAGTAAGCATCTATTGGTACCAATATTACAATTATAGGTAAAGTTAGTGAGTTTGTAAGGTTGTGTACTCTATTGGTAAAAGAATTTTCAAAATCTCTGGATATACTTAACCGATTTTGAAAATTCTTTTACCAATAGAAAGCCACGTTATTAATGCTAGTGTAATATTATAAAATAAACTCCACCGACGCGTCTGTCTGTTCGCGATATACTCAAAAACTACTGCACCGATTTTCATACGGTTTTCACCAATGGTTAGAGGGGTTCTCGAGAAAGATTTTCATCAGCTAGTAATATTATAAAAGAGAGATTATTCAGAACATTCCTTTTATTTTAAGAGTAACGTCAGGTATATTATATTCACCAGGATCCTAACTGTAATTTTATGCACAGTCCCATCAATAAAATTGGCCCATTGGCTACAGGTATGTCAGATAAGAAACAGATTAATGTTCATTGTGCTGTAAGTAAGTGAAACTGTGTAGACTGTAGGCGTACCTACGTGGAAGTCATAGTAAATTATCCATAGTTAGTGGCTGTAAACTTTCTGAGCTACTGCAGTTTGAATGTTGAAGGTACCTATTTAAGCCTGTAATCGTGTAATAGTGACTTTTATGATGCAGAGCAGGGAGCAATTAGGGTAAAAACTTCGTAAACTAGTACAGTACTTAAGTAAGTACTAAATTAAACGATCATTGCTTCCTACTCTGTCACTTACCTATATGCTGTACGTTTTCAGAACAAAATAAGCGTTTTCAATAGAATAGTTCATATCGGGATTGCTACCATGTACCTTTTTATGTGTTTTTGTTTGCGATGTTAGTGACCATGAAAGTTCTTCAATTTCTTAACTTTTCTTTTTTCATCTCGATTTGCCTTGTGCTGTTGTGAACAATGTATGAAGCTGACGCATATTATATTACATTACATTGTAATTAACTTCTTAATATGTTTAAAAACAAGTAGACATCGGTTCCATTTTCTTCAAAGCAAATCATCATAAAGATTAGTGGATTATAACCATTTATATGTAACTTATTTTTCTAACTTAATCTCTCTTTAAGGCGAAGACATACGCGAGCGACCTTGAGGGAACAAAGCGCGCATTCGTTTCGCACCCTCACAACCAATAATTCAGTAGCTTTTTGTACTTTCATATCTGACTTTGAATAGCTCTAGGTACCTAAGTAGGTATATGAAAATGTATATAGTTAAATTGTCTTTGAGATATTACAAAATTCATTCAAATACTCCGTTGTTCCGATGATCCGTGTTAGACATAATTTTATAAACTAATTACACCATGTTGAACGAATAAAACTCAACATTTTCATAGATCAAATTAAGCTGTTGGTCCCGGCTGTCATTTGGAGATCTTTGGCAGTCGTTACGGATAGTCAGAAGCCAGAAAATCTGACACCATCTTGCCAAGGCGTACAGACGTGTTACCCAGTTAATGGGTTGTGGAGATCTGGTAGGCAGCCGCTCCACGTAAAATACTGGTATTCAGCTGAATCCGGTTTGACTGGAAGCCGACCCCAATATAGTTGGGAAAAGGCTAGGCAGATGATGATTTTCATAGATCAAATTATTAAAAAAAAGTCAATTGTGACATATTTTTTCCCAAAATATTACAACCAGCCGTTTGGACGTGATTCTCATTTTAAAATCAGCTACTGAGAGGTAGGTATCTGCGCCTAAATATAATTTCGTGAGGTATATACCAACTCAATTAACAATTAATACTTTCACGTCTATCATTTTTATTATTGCAAACGGTAGTCTGTCTAACTACGGCCGAGTAATAACACTAGCCGTACAATACGATGACGCCAACAAAAAAGGTTGAATACCTCATCTCTCAAGTGTTTGTACGTGTTAAGTTATTACTTATATGCTTATAAAGTGTTAAGTTTATATGGCAGGCTTCATATTTACAGTTAGCCGTTTAACACGTAATAACTGTTGATTTGTGAGGTTTTGTCTGTAATCTCGAGACTGTGATGGTGTGAGGCTGCTTCACCGCCTCTTATGATGTAGCACTTGAGCAATCATTTGTGTTGTGCTTATTATGGTCGAATGGTCACCGCAAACCTATTGTTTTGTGTATTTATAAAGTAGTAAAGTAACCGCACAACCACACTGCAGACTCTCAATTAAATTTTATTTGAAGCTTGGTAGTAAAATAACCGAAAACTAGATGTTTTTTTATTAATTGATCGTCATTCTATGTATTTCGCGGAAATCACGCTAAGCCGTCGTTGGTCCCGGCTGTCTGAACCTGAATTTTTAACAGAGTTCGCAAAAAGGAGGAGGTTATCAATTCGGTTGTATGTTTTTATTTGAACGTCTTTCAGCAGTCAGAAGCCAGAAAATCTGACACCTGCCTTGGATCTAATTTTTTTAATAAAAGGCAATTTTATGAACGAAGACCTCTTGTCCTTCAGGGTTACACTCCGTTTAATAAATGGAAATGGAATGGACTCAATAGTGATGTGCATGTGCCCCAAGAACAGGTTTTACACAGGGGAAAGTCTAGAGCAGCACCCCAATTGCATCTTTACTAATATTATAAAGCTGAAGAGATTTTTGATTGGTTGAACGCACTAACCTCATGTCGATCGATTTTTAAAAATATGTTTTTTTTTAATAGCCTGTTTTTATTTTATTTTTTACTTTTTTTATACAAAACGGGGAATCTCTTGGCCCAAATCTCACCTGATAGAAAGTGATGATTAGGCCGAAGATGGAAGCGAGTGTCACCCGGAATCCTCTTACACAGAGGAACTGGCTATCATACCTCTAACTGCCGGAACACAACAATGCTGTTAACATTGTTGTTATGGCGACAGACTTAGACATGATGGTGGTAGCTTGCCAGGCGGACTTAGAACAAGTCCTACCACCAACCAAACCGAGCAAACAATTTGCCCCGCTGGGAATCGAACCCGGGACCTCTGGGTCTGAATCGGGTGGTATAACCACTAGACCACGGAGGCAGTTAGTGTCACCTGTTTAGCACCACCCGGGAACCACGAGGGATTCGCTGAGAAGCCTATAGGCTATATTAATCTTACTATGAACAGTAAGTAGGAGCGGAGCATTAATGTAAATTATGACGCAGACGATGCTGCGCGGTTCCGCTGGTAACTCGTAAAAGCGCACTCATTTCCAGACGGTAGGTACCTTGTGCTGTAATCTACCTTCCATGTCCCATCAGCATTCTCTTCAGTAGTAGTTCAGCTAGTAGGTATATTATCTACTTCATGCTCGAAGCTACATCAGAGGGACCAGCACGAATATTTTGACGTATAGTAAAGTAACGTTAACGGAAGTAAATTTGGAATGTGAAAAACTACAACCCAAACTATTTTGGTTTAATTTTATAGGACATACACAATTTATATCATCAAAAAAATATGAATATAGTAGATATCTAAATCAAATAAATATTATGTGCGAAACAAGTATTGTAGCTACGGTAAAATTTTACGTTACGTTACTATACGTTAAAAATATTCGTGTTAGGCCCTCGGCTCAGAAATAGCAATTATAACAATTTCTCCTATAAATACAAAATATTTAATAAACAAAACTAAATTGCCTTAAAGACAAGCCTCCTTAACATTTCGAGAGGCGAGTTAACGGCTTACTCGCAAGTTATGTTCACAGTAAGCGATGGATTTATAACTTGACGCCCACTGCGTTCTATGGTTAAGTCGAGAATAAATAAGTGGGGCTCATTGACTCTGTTAGACACTGGAAGAGTTATAATATTGGTAACTAGCTTTTGTCCGCGACTTAGTACGCGCATATCATGGTTCCCGTAAGAATTTCGGGAATAAGTGGTGCTCCTAGACACTCCCCAAGGAACCTACATGTCAAAATTCAGCTTTCTGTGACCAGTAGTTTCGACTAAACGTTGTATGTCTGTCACTCATTTGCATAAAATATTTGTTCATCAGTAACGGAAGAATTTGATATAAGTAGGTAGGTATTACCTTGTATTGTTTCAACTGCCTCGCTGTACCATGTCATATTTTTAACGTAATTTAATCGAGGTTTTATTAACGAACATTATTAAAATGAATCAAAATAATTACACATACGAACAATACGAATCCAAACGCCCTGGATGAATGAGGGTTGATTTTCAATCGTCAGATAATTTTGAACTGACGAATAAATATGGCTGTTTGACATATTTTCTATGCAAAAGCTGTCAAACCGGCATTTTTACTCCTTTGATAAAATTTATCTGACTATTGAATAATTAATCGGCCCCAAGACAAGTAGTGTTTTATGGGACATCAATCCATTTAAAAGTGCAAGCTGTAAGGGATAAAGTCTCTTTCTCATAGAGGCCAGTAAGTAAGCGAGCTATAACATCGCCTCTTTAGCTCAGTGGTAGAGCACTGGTCTCGTAAACCAGGGGTCGTGAGTTCAATCCTCACAGGAGGCATTTGTAGGCAAAATTATCTTGTTTTATGTTTTAACTTATGACTTCACAGAAATAGAGCTAGGTAGGTACTTATGCAAATGTTAATAACAAATAGGTAAAATTGTATTAATAAATGCGAACGTAAATTCAACGTAGTTACATTTTTACATCTAAATCTCCTATGCACATTTTGATGAGACTTGGTTCATGGGTTGACTACTTTAGACCTGGATAGGGAACGAGCGAGAACGTGGCAACACAGAAGAGTCAAAGTCAAGTAGGTAAATTTTACTTATAAGTTTCGAAATTGCAACGCTAGATGGCACTGACTACTTTCTGTAGGCACTGAAGAGTCAAGTGAAACTAGTCAAGCCAAAGTCAAGTAAAATATACTTGACTAAGTATGGCTTGACTAGTTTCGAAATTGCAACGCTAGATGGCACTGACTACTTTCTGTAGGCACTGAAGAGTCAAGTGAAACTAGTCAAGCCAAAGTCAAGTAAAATATACTTGACTAAGTATGGCTTGACTAGTTTCGAAATTGCAACGCTAGATGGCACTGACTACTTTCTGTAGGCACTGAAGAGTCAAGTGAAACTAGTCAAGCCAAAGTCAAGTAAAATATACTTGACTAAGTATGGCTTGACTAGTTTCGAAATTGCAACGCTAGATGGCACTGACTACTTTCTGTAGGCACTGAAGAGTCAAGTGAAACTAGTCAAGCCAAAGTCAAGTAAAATATACCTGACTAAGTATAGCTTGACTAGTTTCGAAATGCAACGCTAGATGGCACTGACTACTTTCTGTAGGCACTGAAGAGTCGAGTGAAACTAGTCAAGCCAAAGTCAAGTAAAATATACATACTTGACTAAGCATGGCTTGACTAGTTTCGAAATTGCGACGCTAGATGGCACATAACTTCGTGGATTTTTTTGGAAATTCCAATCTCATATCAATTTTTGAAGTGAAAACTTCTTTAGCGGCGTTGAGCACTTTTCTTGGGATGGACGTATAAAATGTTAAACTCGCGTCAGGACACGTGACTTGATCGAAAATTCGTAAGACGGATGATTAAAAAATGCACAATGTTAATGTTCAAGTTTTCACTTCTGCGGGCACTCCTGGAGTGCAACCCGTTTTTGAGGCCGCTATGAACTAAACCACGAAATATGATAGGTATACCTAGGTACCTACTTACATATTTTCATTTCATTAGATTAGTACAAAAATTCAAAATTCAAAAGTCATTTATTCAAATTAGGCTGAGGGCCAGCACTTTTTGAACGTCAAGTTTTACAAAAGACAGTCCCCCAAAACGCCCGCCCGTCACAGTACCTACAGTAGTTCAATCCACGAGCTCGAAAATGTGCCGTCGCGCTTCGTAATTTTTGCTTTTAAAAAATAAGAGAAAAATACGAAAAGTGAGGCCGCTATAGCCTATTCTCAAAAACCCAATATTTATCTTAATATTTCAATGTCAAAGAATAAGACAGCCAAAGTTGGCCAATTTACGCAAAAACTGACAATTTGTAATAAGTAAGTACTTAGACCTCTTGACGAGAAACTTTCGAATTTATACAACACTAGATGGCATAGTCAACGCCGCGCACGTTCCACATAGGGCATAGGAATACCCGAAACTGTAAAATTTTCCCAGTCAACCTTGAACATTATGTATCAGTGATAAAGTTGAAAATCTATTGAAGAAATTTGACAGATTCTTGTAGCTTGATGTGGTGGCGTCTGTACTGGTAGTAAGTACCTATCCCTGGGAAATTAACAAGATTAACATTATAGGGCTAATTTTTTTTTGTAGGAGGTATGTAATCTCAAAACATAGCACGTATAACACAAAAAACCTATAGGTAACCT
The DNA here is from genome assembly GCA_963859965.1 of Ceramica pisi. NCBI lineage: Eukaryota > Metazoa > Arthropoda > Insecta > Lepidoptera > Noctuidae > Ceramica > Ceramica pisi. Next base: position 8,317,175 of record OY982530.1, read on the forward strand.
TATGGTACATAAAGGTGGTTACCTATATAATAGGTAGTCTTGGTAAAATTGTAATTAAAATACAGTTGATTAACTGCGTCGTACCTTCCTACGCGTTACATTGTATTCTCTCAGTCACAACTAAACGCGCACTGTATAGCGGAAAATGAGAACTTAGGTACATGATTGATACCTACCTAGGGAGATACTTAAAAATACTTGTAACAGGATACATATCTCAGAAGTCCAGCCGAGCACGTCAAAGCAACTTTTTTTGTGTTTTTATTATTATTAAATGCTTTATTTACACCACCTTTATTTTTAAATGGATCATAAGCTACGTTACTTTTTCTGATGAAAAATAGTATCTAAATTAATATATAAGTATACTTAATCTTAATTTAATATATTATTAATATACCTATAGTAAATTTAATATTTAGTTCAGGAGTTAACAACTATCAGCTATAGAACAACCAGCAGAAGCTGATCTCTCATTGAATTTAAACTTAAATTCGTACTGCGCTAGGCCAGCTCAGAGGCCTTAGTGTGAGTTTTTTCGACTCACGTTCGAACGCGTTCGATTGCGAGCGCGTTAGAATTTAGTATGGGAAATTAGGTTCTACGAGTGACCACCAGGTGGCACTATAACTAAATTCTCATACTAAATTCTAACGCGCTCGCAATCGAACGCGTTCGAACGTGAGTCGAAAAAACTCACACTAAGGCCTAAGGTAGGGCTAAGGTCGCCTCTATTTGGTATTAGAATAAGATAAATCATTGCCATTTTAGTTTATTAAGTACCTACATTGTATTTTATTGCTGTTTCTTTTTCCCAGGTACAAAATGCGGACTCAAATATTTTTAGGTTTCCTCATCTGGGCATCTGCCCAAGCCTTGGACAGCGGAGATAACAAATTCATGAAGGATTATGCCATGTTAAAGGTACAAAATAATATCAAGCCAAAAAAATGTTTTTCGGAACTTAAAAATAACAAACCAAAAAGTGTTTCGCAGTCGGTAGGATTCGAACCTACGCTCCCAGAGGGAATCTGATTTCTAGTCAGACGCCTTAACCGCTCGGCCACGACTGCTCTTGTGATGAAGGCTGAAATTAATCTTTATATACGACCACACATTTCGCTTTACGTACAAAACGATATTGCAGTAACAGTTGTTTTCGTTAGCATTTTTGTAATTTTGTTTTCGAACTGTTATTATTATATTATTATGTTTCAATAACGAAGTTAACCAAATGGAACTTTTTCGAGTTATTGCACAAGTTGCCATGTATCACAACACAAAATTAATTATATTTCATTTAAATCTAAAAACTACGAGTTATACAAGGATATTATAACTTCCACAGATCTACGAAAGCTGCTTCGGCACGCAACTCCTGAAACAAATAACCAAAGAACTAAAAGATGCCTACGCAAAATGTTCGACAGCGCCACCTATGAAGGAACCGTTGAACTCGCAGATTCCGCCACTGTTCCTCAGCAAATTACCGGCTGGTTTTTCAATGGACCCGAACTCGCAAACTATCACAAAGCCGCTAGATGGCGCTATGCACAATAAAGATGATGAAGGAAATATTCAAGATCAAGTTCAACAGCAACAACCACAAAAACAAACAATGGGTGGTGTTTTGAGTTTCCGACCACACGGAGTAAATGTAAGTAATGTAAAAAATAAAATTTTGACATATAAATACAAAAAGAATACCAATGCCTCCTGTGAGGATTGAACTCACGACCCCTGGTTTACGAGACCAGTGCTCTACCACTGAGCTAAAGAGGCTATGATGAAGATGGCGAAATATTGTGGCATTAGCCGGAATGCCGTACATGCACGAGATTTTTTAAATGAAATCATATTATAATGCTATGAAAAGATTCCTAACTATCACAAATTGGTTTTAAACATAAGCAATTACAAATACAAGAGAACTTGTAAATAGTACAAAATTACAACGAATAATTTTTTATATTTATGCTTTTTATAATAATGACTACTACTTATTAAATTTAAATACTTTTATTTAGAAAAATATAAATAACTACTACATTTTAATCATGTTTTTATGAGTATGAACTAGCCGTATCTTATCTACGTTTCAACGGACAGAGATAACAGAGCTAAATAAATAAACATTTTAATGACCAACCGACCGACATACCGATCTACCCAAAACATTAAGAACTTACAACGGACTCCAGCATTATTACGAATAATGGAAAGCACAGCACCAAAACAATGCAAGTAAGTAGCTTTGTACCGATGATGAATCATTTTGAATGGAAGACTACTTACTTAACTAAATACCTAAGTAGGTACTTCTTACCTACCTGTCTCTCTTCTATGTAGGTATCTCTTGGCTCTTTTGTTAATAAAAAAATATATATGATAAGGTAGCAATTGAAGACTTGTTTTCAGGAAGTTTTAATAATTAGGTACGTTTAATTTAAACCCAGACGTCTCCCAATGCTCATGCTTTCTTCTTATGTGCCTATACGATATGTACCTACATAAATATTTTTAATAAATTATACTAAATCAGCGACTTCTGTAGCTAACTGTAACCTACATTTTAAACTAACAAAGTACAGCCAGCGACAAAAGTCTTCGATGACTCTATACTCATCGAACATTATCCGTCACACATCACACACACATCACACATCTATTTCCGTTTCTAATCGATGTCTATCTTCCACAGGGTCCATTCCCGCAGCCCCAGTCGGCCATCCCCCCGTACGTGATCCCTGCGCAGTTCCGCCCATACAGCGCCAACCCCTACTATCAGATGCCCTACAGCGCACCTGTCTTCTACCCCCAAAACGTACCCTACAACCCCTACTTCGCACAGCAACAGTACCAGCAACCCTTTTATCAACAACAGCAGCAACCGTTCTTTGGAAATAATCGGATGTCGGTGAGTTTTAAATATTTTCTTTACAAGAACCTATCCTTTTTCCGGCTTGCAGTCAAATCGAATTCAGCCGAATACTAGCATATTTTGTTGTATATAATAATGATAAAGGTACTTAATGCAATCATTTACCAAAATTAATTATTACGCTGTGTGTGCCACCTATAATACATGTATACACAGACACTTCGTATAGTTCGTAAGTATGTAACTTATATTTTTATTACCTAGTTAAATCGCGATAATATTTACCGATTTGGTTACACACAATATATTACATAAGAAGCTATGCGTTGTAGCCTACAAACCCTTTAAGTACCTACCTTAATTCGATATTTGACACGATTTTCGTATAATGACCAAGCAACAATAATAATTCAGTCCAAGTAAATTTAATAATACAAATTGTTTTCACAATCTTCCCCATTTTGCTCATCAGCGCCACCTCGGGCTCCGCGCTCGCCTTGGCATCAACGCCCGCGCACAAGCCGGCCAGAACGTAACCTGCGTGATGCAAGAACTAGGCTACATCGACAGCAACATGGAACCCAACTACGAGCAGATCACGCAGAGGATCAACAACCTGCCCGTGTCCAGCGAGCTGAAAACCGACATACAAGAGGGGCTGCACTTCTGTCAGAAGTTCTCGGTGAGTAACAAGAGCTAGGCTAGAGACAGTGACAACGAGGCCAACAGATCACGCAGAGGATCAACCACCTGCCCATGCCCAGAAAGCTGAAGATCGACGTACAAGAGGGGCTGCACTTCTGTCAGAAGTTCTCGGTGAGTAACAAGAGCTAGGCTAGAGACAGTGACAACGAGGCCAACAGATCACGCAGAGGATCAACAAGCTGCCCATGTCCAGCGAGGACACGACTGACATACAAGAGGAGCTGCACTTCTGTCAGAAGTTCAGTGTGTTGAAGCGACGCAAGACTTAGGCTAGAGACAGCAACATGGACTGTCAGAAGAGGTAACAACAAGAAAATATGAAGCTAATCATAAGTTAGTTTAGTAACTTGCATAGCATTAACTAAATCTACGAAGGCAACGTAGCTATGAAGCATCTATGACGTAGCTAATAAACTCTTTTGTTTCAGCAATGTGTGCCAGAAGACAAGCGTGACATCGTGCCTCGTCCACAGGAACAGATCCGAGCCATCTTCTTCTTCCGTTGTTACAAGGTAAACCTTCAGATTCTACTTTTAATTCTTCGTCTCCTTTCCTTAAACCTTTGTCTTTCACTTTTAATCGTTTCTCCCCTCCCTTTTTACTTCATATTCACGCAAAGTAGAGCTACCGTGACGGATCAACTGCAGGGTGTGGATGTGGAGCCCTATCTTACCCTCTATGCCCCAAAACATGTACCCAAGGAGACCTATGTGCTGCTACCAGCGATGCCGTGGACGTGGCAATGTTTTAGGCCACCCAAATCTAAAAAAAAACAGTTGTGCCACGACATGAAGATGCAGAACCTTATATCCTTCCTCTTTTTATTTAATTATTACCGTTTTGTTTGTCTTACATGGAGGATTGATGGGATATCATTCATTTGTTTTAGCACAAGAAGCTCGAGGCCTGCATCATGAAGGACATCAATGAGCATTTCAACAAGGAGTACATGTTCGACTCTGACACAGATTTCGCGTAAGTAATAACTGCTGAAGAGAGCCAATGCGTATGTTTCATCTCTGCCAGAAAATATATCTGAAACTTATCTTGATGCCACCAGCACTCCTATTGTATCCCTTTTAAAATCGTAATGTCACTACAATCGAATTTAATATCCAGATACTTTGCTTTAATGTTTAAAAAATCAACTGTTATGCATCTTAAAAAATGAGTACCAATGGTTGCAATGAAATCATATGTGGCCGATTACATTTTTTTTTTGTATGACGCAGTATGCAGCAGATATCAAGCAAGATACGTCTCTGGTAAACATCAGATAATGTTTACTTACCGAAAAGTTACGACACTTATTTGAATAAACAGTGCCATACTAATTATCTCTGTGAGCTGATCAAATAGCTTTCTTTTTGGACCGACCGACCTTAACAATTCAAAAGTGCCTGTAAATGGTTTAATTGAAATAAATGCTTGAGTTTGAGTTTGAGCTGAAAATCTTAACAGGAGGTAGATCCACTTAAGACATTTTTTCTGTTTTCAGCCTCTCCCGGTCAGCCCGATCGATCCGCGACGTGCCTCTCCGAGACCCTAGCATTGAAGCTCTGGAGGAAATGGAAGTCTACCTCTACGACTACCTCAGTGGAGGAGGCGGATTTGACTTCGACTTATACATTTAAGACTGAGCCTTAGTATGTAGTCTAGTTCAGTCATTCTTAGTTCGTATTTAGGGTTAGAAGTGATTTTGGTTAGGTTTAAGAACTCATAGAAGGATAAGTTCTTGATAGTTTGTATTTTACAATGTGTTTTGGATGCGTGTTTTGAGTCCTGGGTTCTCGGATTTATTAGATCCAGCTACTTTAGACATAGGGCTATTGCAAGAGACGCCACACCAACTCAAGGCACACAAGGCTCTTCACTCATTCTTTTATTAATATTGTTGCAAGAAATAAAAATAAAAAAATATTTTATCGAATGAACATCACATCACAGCGATTATAATTGTATGCCAAATTGAGTAATTTTGTCAAGTAGGTAACCTACCATTTGTAAGTATTTTGTTCTATTGCGATTTGTTTTTCGATGTAATTACAAATTCGTAAGTACGAGGTACATTATTGATTGAATACCGCCAACAATTGAATGTTTAACCTTCTTTATGTATTTTTAATTTTTATTTGACGTCAAAGGAACTACTAACATAAAGAGTGTCAAATACAAATTAATGTATTTTTAAATCAAAATACAATTGGTTTTATATAGTTTTAATTTTAAATGAAATGGTGCTCGAAAATGATTATATTTATTTATTTCCTTATTTACACATTATGTAGTTTCTATTTTAAGTTTGATAAAATGCTCAAAGTAAGGTTGCCCTTATATACGTACTTAGTATTTTATAGACATTGGTATTTTGGTCGATGTTAAAAAAAAAAAAAAACAAAATAAGTAGATAATTTTCGGTATTAGGTATTTACTTTATATTTGTTTAGTAAAATATTCGCCATCGAATGCATTTAATAGTTAATTATAAGTTAGGAATTTCATTACGAATCTTTGGCGTAGGGGAAAACCGGGATGTTTGCTGCTGTCATAACTATATTAAACAACAAAACAAAAAACGTAACTATTCTTGTAATTTTGCAATTTATAATGCGCTTAGCTAGCTTCCAACTCTGTCAACTACATTCCTTATCTCTGACTCGCCAGCCGTGACAGCAAGAGTGTCAATGCCGGATTCTCGAAAAACTCACTGTCAAAAAATAGGTCAAGTGAGCTGTCAACCTAGGATTGATACTAGGGATTGGCAGCTCATTTCAAAGTCACTTCTTTCCATCAGTGGCCTCAATGTGAGTTTTTTAACGTTTTCAATCGCGTTAGCGTAAACGTCAATTTGTATTGACACTCGAAAAGCGTCATCTGATGACAGTAACGGAAAACCTTTTTCCCAAATCGAAATACGCTAACGTTTTCTGTAACGCGATCGGCGAGATCTAGTTCAAGAGCTAGGCTTGGTTATTTCACTTCCTTATTACGAAAGAATGTAATTTCAGAAATGCCACACAGTCATAGGATGGGTGTCAGATATTAGTGATATTTCATATATATTCTTTCCTTTGCAAACATAGCAAATAACATACTAATGTATGTTCCAAACAGACACAAAGAAGTACTTAAGGCTGTATTTATTTAGTTATTGTGTCCTTATACACACTTCGTATCGCTGAAACACATTAGCTGAAATATCTGTGTAAGCATACTCTACCAACATGTTGCTTTTTAATAAATATATGCAATGTTGGTATACTATCTTACTGCTAATTATTATAAATGCGAAAGTTTGGATGGATAGACAGCTGTTTCTAACTCAATGACGCCTGAAACGTTAAGCGGGTCGCAATGTTTGGCACAGAGATAGATTAAAATCTGGAATTGCACATAGGCTACTTTTTACATAATTTCCGTCACACACGTGAGTGTAGCCGCTTTCGGAAGCTAGTGTTGTTTTAAAGATGTTATGTTGGTAGCAAACTTAGTTCTTGTCAACTAGGCACGCTAGTTCGAGCCTTTTAGATGACGACTATTTTAGGGTATAGGGTAAAAGGTACAGTTGCTGTCCCTTCATATTTAAATTAATTAAGAATTACTTTGACCTTTTTGTAGTTGAATTTTTTTTTTCGGTAATTGACAACAGGATTAGTGTTAAATAAAATTGATTTATTATTTTACACGTTTTGAGATTATTTTTTTCGCAAAAGAACGATGCATTTACTAGTTTTAAGGATTGTTGTTAAGTTGCATAATTTGCGATTAGAAATATAAAATTAAAACGACAGCTGATTAAAAATTAATTTAGAAAATATGGCTTATTTTATTTATCACTTCCCTACATTTCATACTTGGTTTAAGTACGATGATCGTTATTGAAACTCCTAACTATATAGCAAAAGCTACGTGAGTTAAAAAAAATGTACAAAAGCTCATTATTAAAATAGTCAAATCCTTCCTCAAAATTGTGTAGGATTTAAAAAAGTACGGTAACTATGTTTCCATCTAACTTCCGATAAAAAAAATCTATAGCAAAAGCATGATCAAGCCATCAAATATTAATACGATGACATATAATTCGAGCTGTCATCTATTTTTTCCGCATTTTGACTCAGACACGGCCAGTTATGAACTGGCAGACAAAAAGCATTATTGTATAAATATTATATGTGCGGCTGAAAGGGCACGCGTGCTACAGAGTACAAAGGGCATCTAAAGGTGACTGTCTATCAAATATCGAACCGACATGCACAATAATTTTCTTGTCAGCAGAGCGTCAAACTTTGTAAAATTGGCCTTTAATTTTTGATTCTTCGATTCTTGTTACAGTTTTTTTTTTGCAGGGAAAATGAGCGATTTGTCGTGTCCCTTGTGTTCGATTGGTAATAAAAATGTACCTTGTTAGCTTCTTGTTATGTAAGGTAATTGATGCTTATAATATAAACAATTTGAGTAACAGAGAATTATCGATACAATGATAATACCTAGACTCACACCGCTTTAATTCTGTTTGATATCACATAGATAAAAGACATGCACATTTTTGACAGATGTCATACACAAAAATTACATAGGTATCTGCATGAAAAAAACACATCTGTTTGTGAAATCTAAAACCCTTTTGTGGTAACTATTGGGTTCGGAGAAAGGTCCGACAATATAAACGAAGATTTTTTGCTAATATCTCTCGATGTGCATAAAAAGTAGCATTATATTTGTTCGAGAACGAATTCTTGTACAAAACTTTCACCAGGGGTCCATTATAGAACTGCTCGATTTTTTCTCTATGAAAAAGTTGTTACCTGCTTCTTTGAAAGAGGTCGGTGGGAATATAGAGCAAGTAAATTTAATGACTACTAAAAAAATTTTGTTCCCCGGGTGACTCACTTATTTTGGCAATAATTCTTGTTGCTAAAATATTTATTGTATAAATTAATTTCCATTTTAAGTAAAACTCTGAAATATTAATAACCACATAATGATTTATTAAAATTATTTTATCCTCAAATGTGATACCTATTGAAACTCAAAATAAAAAAATGAGTGGAATATGTACTTATATTTGCATGTTTTGTCCTTTTGTGTGGTTGCTATATCCTTGCGTTAAATTTATTTTTAAACAGTTTAATCTAGGTACCTATATGGTCAATTTCCTTTAAAATAAATCTCTTGGTTTATTATGTTATCCTCCTTACCTTATGTGGTTCAAATATGATGTAAGCTCGGTATAGTTACCCTAAATAATACCTGTATCCATCGAAAATGTAATTTATATAGTAAATGATACCTACACATGCATCAAATCAAACCAAAATTTATTTATTTAAAAATTATATACAAAAGTAGTACACGTAATGGTAGATCGTTTATGTATACCAGAAACAAGAATGGACCCAGTATAGGGAATATGCACGCGATTTTTTTTATTTGTAAAATGAATTACTTATAAGCTCCAGTAAACACTCTAGAAAATATTTTTTAAATATCTTCATCAGCGATGAAGTTATAACGCTTCAAAGATTACTTTTAGAACGAGAAGTCCGACATGGAATTTGACGTCACATTACGTGACGTCTATACATCTGCCATAGAAAACAGCGTTTTCGCGAGAGGGACAGATATATTTGTTTAAAATAATTATATCTCGTTTGTTTTTCGAGCAATTTTGATTCTATTTCCACTGTTAGTAATAAACATTTTTTTTATGCATATTCCCTATTGAGCCTTGAGGCACACCTAATTGCACTGGACGTAGCCCGGAAGATTTTAGTACGGACTTAATGCAACAAGGCGTTTTCTATCAGTTAACCTTTGGGTTTAAAAGACTACAATGTGATATGTGTACAACAAAAAATAAATATTATAGTAAAAAGTTAAATGGAATATTTTCGGTAACAGCATACCTACAAATAATATATTTAAAACTAATAAAAAAATTGTAAGTCCATGATCATAATACCTAATCTTTCTGATTAAGAGAAATCACAATAATCATGACGAATACCAAACTAAGAATGACAGGCTTTTAGGTCGTGTTTTTTTTTTTAATTATACTAAATGTAGTGATGACGTTCAAAAGTGCCATTTAATGGCTTAATTGACATTTTGACTTTGACTTTATAGGTACGCTTAAAACAAAATTTTGACTCGGCCTTCTTGATCATCGTTTATTTGTCAGAACGTGGTAGGCATGAGTACCTTACCTATATATTAGGTACCTAATATATAGGTAAGGTACTCATGCCTACAAGTACATGCTCTTAAGTTTATAAAGATTGTCACATTAAATTCTACCACATGGGCGTACAAATGTTTAAAATATTACATAAGTGATACAATATTATACGTTTACTATCAAAACCTTGTCTTTAAAACATCGTTTGTAGCAAGAGAGTCGCCAAATGCCAGACTATGTTATTTTTCCTTAGATCTATTCTGTAACTTATATGCTGTACCAAATAAAGAGTATTCTATTCTACTTTCTTCAATTACGGTATGGACCGCCCAACAACGTGAAAAACTTTAATAAAGAATCTAAAGCTAATGAGAATAATAATAAATAACTAAAATAACACAAACCTTGCGCAAATTAAATTTAAACTTTTAGTAAACTGGCGATTTTATGAAGGTAAAGCATGTTCTATCGTGAACAGAGCAAATATCAAAGAAAAACAAACCTCGTCTTTAAATGCGTAAAATTAAATTCACAATACCATGTCAGTAGAAGTCATGTAAAAAGCTTGTCAAAATCTACGTTAACTTTAGTACTAGAAACGTTTAAGTACTTTAATAAAGGTTTCTAAACAATCTTGATATGTGTAATCTTTTTTATTAAAAAACTCTTTAAGTTTAAAAATAAAATACAACCAAAAACCAATGTTAATACAAGAATAATTGATTACGTAAACAATTGAACCATGACTTTAAGCAGTAGTTTATTTGTTTAAAACAGATTGTTTACCATTATTTAACTAGGTACCTAAACTTTTCTGGTATAGAGCTGTTTTTAAGGTTTGCGACTGCGATGCAAATGTGAAAGCAGCCACTCCTTAATTAAACATAAGAGAATTACCCTTAAGTGCGCGATAGACGGGCGAGCAAGTACGCAGACTTATATAAATGGCACAAGGACCTTTTTCGCGCATGTGTCACCGTAAGTACGCGTACTTTTGAAACACAACGCTTAGAGAAAAAGGTCGTCGAGCCATAAGTCCTCGTACTTACTTGCTCGCCCATCTATCACCCACTTTAGGTATACTATCTCTATTTTGACTTTACCCAACAGCGTCAATTTTATTACTGCTTCCAAACATAACGTGCTTATAGTAGTTGGCAGCAAAAACAATTACCAAAACTGATTTATTACAGTATTAGCGTCCCGGCACACCCTTGATGGTTACTTTCTTCAAAGGACAAACAATAAAAACATAAACAATGTAAAAACATTTGTTTACTGAAATAGATCAATAGTTAATAGAAATTCGAGAAAGCTGTTATGTTTGTAAAGAGTTGTAGATAACATGTTGAAACAATGGGTTGGAACCGTTAGTTTTTACTGTTTTTATAACCGTTTTGTTTATTTATGATGAGAATTATTTCTGCGCTTGAAAAGTTTTACCTTTGATTTAAAATTGCCGATTTACTGTTAAGTTTTCCCTTTTTTCATGATTTAATCCATTCTTAAAATATATATACCTAGGTAAGTATCCACAAATGTAGCCAATCATAATGAAACTCTGAAGTATTTTAGTGTTGATATTACTCAATTAGTTTAGTTCTGTTAAATCTAAACTTTATGTTATGTAAGTTCCAACCTTATTATTGTTTCTCAAACATTTCATCGATAGCTCTTGAAATGGTCGCTGCTTCAAAAAATTATTAATCAAAGATACATAATGTACTCGAAGTTGCCAAATTCAATATGCTGCTTTTCTTTCCAACCAGCAAATGAATAAATAATACCACATTGTCACCTTTTTAAAAATACCAATCCACTCCAAAGCCCCTTTTGGGCAAAAACACCCTTTGATAGATACTGTAAAATATTGAGAATTCTATTCCATTTGTCAAAAATATACATATGTTCTGGCGCAGATGTGTTCGCAAATAAACACTTATTTTATTAACAAAGCCATTTAGAAAGCACATACACTCAACCCGTCCGTGAAACGTACCTTTACCGATGGGGTAAAACTGCACAATTGATAGAATTGTGTGGGCAAATAAACTATTTTGAGTTTTACAGTGACAACAAAATTAAACAAAGAGATAACTGTATCTTTCAATAGAAATTTTGAAGGCATGATTTCGGTAGTAATTTTTGGTTTTAAACAAATATTTGCATAGTCATCCGAAAAATACCAACAGTACTGACATCGGTTGAACACCAAAAGTACCTATTAGTTCTAAAGAACAAAAGCATCAACTTACGCTAAATACGGAAGACCTATTTAAAGATTAAAATTCGCATCCTACTACTATTAACTGGTACATTCACCCTTCAACAAAATTTAGAACACCTTTCCAGGTAAACAAATAGCGAAGATTTTTGTCAAATAATCGCCTGCGCAAGTGTTATGTCAGACTACAATGAAAGATTTGCAAAAAAATAATAATAGAAAGATGGCAAGGATTGATGTAAACGGGTTTTTAGGCCAGTGGGCCTTATGGAGATTGCGATGATCAATGCGAGAACTTACCTACCTACATCCGTAGATCCGCAAGGTGCTCAACAAATCGTGAAAAAAAAAATGTTAAGAACTTTTTCCTGGTATGACAATTGGGAGATGCACCCCATTCTCCGCACTTTTGAATTACGTTATTGAACACGATTAAATGTTTTAATACCTAAAAATTAATTTTATTTTTCTTGTTTAAAGAAGTAAAAATCGTCAATCCTGAGATATAGAGGGATGATGATTATAATTTTGACGATCATCATAATACTATAAAAATGCGAAAGTTTGAATGATTGGATGGATGTTTGTTACTCAATCACGCCAACAGCTTATCGAACTGGCACAGAGAAAACTATAACAGGAATAGCAGATGGGCTTTTTATCCCAAGAGTGTGTTTCCTTGGGATTAGTACCGATATTCACGAGTGCGAAGCCGCTGGCCAAAGCTAGTAATGAATAAACTAAAAAAAACAGCCAATTGCGAGTCGTATTTGCGCACGAAGGTTTCCCTATTCTGCGTTCCGTTTGGTTATTCCGCATTATTTACAAAAACGGCAACAAAATCACATTTGCTGTATGGGAGTCCCCTTAAATATTAATTTTATTCAATTTTTTAGTAATTCTTAAATTGTTACAACGGCGACAGAAATACAATATCTATCTGTGAAAATTTCAACTGTCTAACTATCACGGTTCATGAGATAAAGCCTGGTGACAGACAGACGGAGGGACAGCGGAGTCTTAGTAATAGAGTCCCGTTTAACCCTTTGTGTAAGGAACCCTAATAAATGCGCCTAGAACAACTTACCTACGCCCGGTTTCTTAGGTAGGTTTTTATCTGTCCGTTAATGTTATTTGTCATAACGTCATTGGTTGGTAGTGGTTAAACGGACTGATAAAAACCTCAGAAACCGGGTCTACCTATGTTTCCTCCAAGTTGATCCAAACAATCTGGTCCTTGTGAAATAGCGGATATTTCTGAACACTTTTAACAATAGGCTAGATTCCATCATCCACAAATTGCAAAGTCCGTCAGTTAGAGTATTGAAAATAATGGACACGTATTTTTTGTTTTTGTAAATCAATGAATATTGACAAAGATAAAACGCATTAAAACTCGCGAGTGAGGGCTCGTGACGTCACGACTCAGTAAAAATTATGCGAAGGTGTGACGTATTGAGAATTTTAAAAGCGTCGTAACTTCGTCAATTTTGGTTCCCATAACAAAAGAAAAAACACTGCTCAAATATTTTTTGATAATCTAACTGACGGACTAATTAGATTTTTTCAGGACACAAGCCCATTCTTCCATGCACGTGTCTAAGTACATGTGTGCAAGAATAAAATATTTGAATTGACTTCTACCATAAAACAAACAAACGTCATAAGAAAACTTCCTAAAACCGCGGATCCAAACGAGTCTACTCTAAAGTGCGAACAACATCCTATTCGGAACTAACAAGAGTGTGAAACAGTGTAGCAAAAAGTTTTCAAGTGTCCACGTGCTACGGAGTCCCACGGGTGCTACAGGAGAGTCGCTTCCTGAGGACCAGCGCAGCACTAATTAGGACGGTTCACGACATTTGTACAGTACGGTATGTCCGTAATGAATGGGGAGTATTGGAATGATCAATGATCGGCATCTGGGGTTGAGGGCAGATGGACGGTAAAGGTGAGGTTTGTATGGTGGTGGGAAATTTTAATTAGAGCTATGGTAATTTCCGTTTTAATGATTTTGTTGTTGCTGGTCTGTTGAACTTTTGGTGGCCATATTTTGGTAGCTTTCGACCATCTCGCTTCGACGACCGACCTAACTGCCCCATCTAGTTTAAAACTACCAAGAAAAAATGATGTGATGTGTTATTTTTAAACTATTTGGAAAATAAATCATACGTGTAAAATCATACCTGTGTGCAGTGTATCATGTAAATTCAGCAATAACAAAAAATATGAATATAGGGTTTCTTTTCGTTCCGTTTAAAATTAAAAATGAATTGTTATTTTGTTATAGAGTATAAAAAAATGCCTTTTCTTTCTTCCAAAAAATACTTGCATACGCTTAGATGAGACGGTAAAATCGTATATAAACCCTATATTCTTGTCGTTGTAAAACTAGGAACTCCATACGAAGTTCCGCACCAAAAAACCAGCTTTTTTCTCGACATCCCTACCTATATATCATGTCAACTTTTAATATGAGAACTATCGAAAGTTCCGGGCCTCTCCCAGGGGTCAAATAAGTCACTATATCTAAGGCCGCTTGGCTTATTCCCAAAACAATCGTAATATCATTCGCAATAAGAAAAACATAAGTTCCGCAGGAATTAGTTGTCATAAATGCTAAGTAAATTGATGGCTTATCTATGTGGTTTGGGATCTCGTTACTGACGTTATGACCCAGTCTAGTCTTTTGGACTCTTAGTATTTGTGGCCTTGGTTCTCATTTTTGCTTATTTTATGTATTATAACCCTTAGACATCTTTAAACTCGCAGGGAATAAGCTTGATGGTCAGTACATAGTCTTTCTTTTTCCGAGAAAGATCTTTGCAGAAATAAAAGTTTTTTTTTATGAATTGGGTTTGCTCTTGATCTAGTCTAGGTCAGACTCCGATATTGTGTTATTTTTATTTTATTCTGATATAACACTGACTTTTAAGTCATCATTCACCTGCTTGTGCCGTATGACTTTTTATTCCATACAATTTTTTTTATGTACCCAACCAAAAAGATGGCCTTCTTTCCTGAAACCCATAAAAGTGCCACACCACATTCTACTAGGTTCAGCTAACTATAAAACTTTCTAGCACCCTAAAAAACAATCGGACATCACGGCTTCAAGATGTTCCTAAGCAAACATTAAAAAAATGTCCCAAAACATTTGAAACCCGACACTTGCCGAACTTGCCCGAAGTCTACAAAAAGGTTTATCGGCAAAGAGGCGCGGCCAAAAACTACATTTTCGATGATTTATGGTGCAAATTAACGAGTACGGGTATCCTCATTCCAGAGCGTCATTTCCTGGTAGAACGCACTGCTACTCAGCTGAACGCGGGAAAAAATAACAGCGAACATTCTTAGCGAAAGCTTTTTGCTTGTTTGTGAGATTTTTGGGCTTCTAGGTCCTCGTTTGTCTTTTTGCGCGACTATTTTTTTGTTTTTTCAGCGGCTTGTACTGTTTCTTTGCATCATGCAGTCCAATTGTTATGTGTATAGTGGCTTCGCTACGGAAAGGGCACTTAACATTATTTTTAATTCATCATCTGCCTAGCCTTTTCCCAACTACATTGGTTTCGGCTTCCAGTCAAACCGGATTCAGTTGAATACCAGTGTTTTACGAGGAGCGGCTGCTTACCAGACCTCCACAACCCATTAACTGGGTAACACGATACTTCTTGGTAAGACTGGAGTCAGATTTACTGGCTTCTGACAATCCGCAATGACTGCCAAAAATCTACAAATGACAGCCGGGACCAACGGCTTAACGTGCTTTCCGAGGCACAGAGGAAACTCGGTATCTTAAGACGGTCACCCATCCACAGACCAACCTTAGCAAGCGTTGCTTAACCGTAAAGTTCGACCCGTGCGACTGTTATTATTTAGCCACGAGCACCTCATAAACATTTTTTTTAATTATAGGTAAGTATTGATGAGCTCGCGATTGCCCACATTATTTCAAAGAAGAATAAAAAGTACCTATATAATTATGTAGTAAATTATTTTTGTAGCTATCAGGAAAACCCACTCGGACAGGGTACTTATGGTATTTCAAAATAGCTGTACACACAGTAAAAGTAGTTTATTGTCATTCCCCGACATTAACCGTTGAAACCAACACAATATAAAACCCAAATCAGTGTCAAATCTATTCCGACCATAACCCAAAGTTTCTACCTAACATAACATGTTTGTTTTAATATCAAAACGCGGATTTCCGTACCTATATTATAATTTCAAATAAAAGGGGGATAATTTTAGTGACAATCATATCAAACTACTGATAAACAGGAAATCGATGGTTCAAACGAATCGTTTTGTTTTATTTATAGGTTGTTTGCATCCAAAAATAATGAGGTAATGTTGATCACCGAGCTGTTAAGGTACCTAACTGATTTATTTTTGATTAAATACCCATATCCAACGTCTGCCTAGCCTATTCCGGACTATAAGGTACCATTAAATAGATGAACAAACTTTTAAAAATCATTCAGACCACCAAAATAAGGACAATGGTAAAAAAATGCGGAATTTCCTGCCTGAGTCTGTGTTTCCTGATAGCTACAACCTGAGAGTCTTTAAATCAAGAGTGAATAGGTTACTTATAAGCAAGCGTGCTCCATCCTAGATCGCATCATCGCTTAACATCAGGTGAGATAGTGGTGAAACGTATGCCCGTATCAATAGTTAAAGAAATTAATTAGATACTTACGAGGATAAAAAATTCAGCTAGCGAAAATACACTTAAAATGTAGGCAATTTGTTATATTATATTTAGTTACAACAAAGTCAATCTAATCAGTATTTTTTGCTTGGATATCTTTGGTTAGACGTACTGAACTAATCTTAAAATGTACCCATCTATTTAAATGGGCCCATTAGGTACATGGGGGTCGGTTTCAAGGCTAACCTGATGCGGCTGAGTACCAGTACTTTACTTTTTACTTCACTAACTTAATATAATGTATACGTTACATAACCTATACCTTATATTCCGATTTCTGAACTAAGAAGTTGAAGTATTGAGTATTAGTCAAACTTTAGCTTGAAAACTAACATAGAGGTTTATTGTAGTGCGCCAACTGTACATATGCACCATAGAGACCTGCACCAAATAGGATAGTTATTTTAAATGTACCTACCATCGACCACCACTAAATAATTGAGTCATTGAAGTAGTGTTCGATACGTTCTCAACTCCAAATTATTCATTAAGAAATCTGACCTTAAGGCTAACTGTCCACTGAAGCGGACAAGAGAGAAACTGTGATATTAACAAATGGAATTGCGTGATATGTCAGTGACTGACATAGAGTTGAGATTTTATGCAATTCCATTGGTTAATATTTCTCCACTCCTCTCCTCTCCGCGTCAGTAGACAGTCAGCCTAATCTGTGGCGCACTCTCCGCCTCAACTAATTAACAATAACAAGCGGATCGACACGGCGACATCCGCATACCGTTCGGCTCGTGTTACGCCATTTTTTATACCGAAATATAAAAACTTCGGTAAAAAGTCGAATACATGCGGTAGATGAACAAGTGCAACCGCACTCTGGCGGGTGCCAAAGAGTATGTGGATGAAGAAGCGACAGTGACTCAAAGTAGACAGCTCACTTGATAGGATGCTCGCTAAGTATGTAAACCTGTATGCGAGAGCTACCATATTATCTGACTTGAAGTCAACCTTGTAAATAGGTAAGTAGACTATACATTTTTCCTGACATTATTTTTACAAACACCATATTTGAAAACATGTAGTATGTACAGTAGTAGAGCAAATTACAGGAATATTGTTTCTGGTCTGTACGAATACGAGTTAGTGAGACACATAGTACATTGTATTTTTTTGTTCCCTACTTGATAAAAGAAACAATACATCATTAAATATGCCACACATATCAGTGATGTTGCATTGTTATAACAAGCACTAAACAAACGTAGGTAGGCTTTCAAAACGCTACAAACTGATGCTACGAAAGTGCTACGAAAGCGCTACGCAAGGAGCGTAGCTGGGCAAATGCTACAAATCGACGTAGTCTAACTTTTTACCACTCTAATGTGCAGTGTTGGATTTTCAACTTACGTTTGGAAGGCCAAGATTCAAAATACAATAGCACGCTAAAATGTCAGCCAATACGCTACCAAAGGTCTCTTCTAAGAGTTTTGCAGCAGAAAGGCTTAATACAAGATTACAAAGTCCATTCTGTTCTTCTAGTAGTCTATGCCCAAAGCGAAGTGATTCATTAAGCAGGTCGTTCGTCTTCATTGCTTGTGTCGGAGATAGTTTACCGTTTAACTGACTATTTGAGGCGGGGACTAAAAAGTCAGACGTTTGCCCACTCAGCTACTGGTTCTATGTTGATTCAATTAAAGAAGCGATACGGGCGTGGTGGGGAGGTAAACATGGAGGTGACATTGCCGAAACAAAATGGAAATAGGTACTTATATTTTCCTTGAATTATAAATTACTAGCTGATGCCCGCAGCTTCGGCCGCTTGACTAATTATATACTTAAACCTTCCTCGAGAACCACTCTATTCATTGGTGAAAACAGCATGAATATCGGTGCAGCAGTTTCTTAGTTTATCGCAAACATACCGACAGACAGACGCGGCGGAGCACTTTGTTTTATAATATGTCCTTGTGATGATTACTTCAAAGTTATAGGTACTATTACTTCCAAGTTTATGTAACACTATAAACCAAGATTGAAATGAGGTATTTCTTTGAGTTTTGGGCTTCTAGGTCCTCATTATGTTTCTTTGCGGGACTATTTTTAAAGGTTTGTTATATTCAGGTGCTTGTACTTGCTGTTTCTATGTTTTTCTTAGATTCTCATGGAACTTTCAAAGGAACAAATAAAGACGTAAAATATTTGTTTTGATCCAGATTCATTCCATTACCTATTGAAGGTTACACTATCGTTGTGTCATAGGCTACTTTTAACACCAAAAAATCCCGGTTTCTGTGGTGGTGCTCTGCTTTATTTATTTATATTCATTTATAAGCTGCAGCGAACTATTCTTTAATTAAACAATGACTACGTACCTTAACCTAACTCTTACAATTCAACGATTCCCATAGGACCAATTCCCACATTACTTGAATAACTCCTTTGATCAAAACCGAATGATGATAGTTTTAAAACTAAAAATAATCATAGACAAAAGTCGTACTCTTACATCTCTACAATGCATACTCAACCTTACCGTACTAGAAAGTAAGTTCAAATTCGATTGGCTGTTTTAAGGAACTGCATAGAAATGTCAGTTGGAGCGAATTTAAACCTTCAAGTCCACCACTAAAGTTTAAATTAGATTGGGGGTTTTAAGCGACCAATGGTTATGTCAGTTGGAAGGTATGCAAGTGCAGACACGGTCTGTCAGCGGTTAGAGTGGTCTTACCCTCGTCAGACTTCGATGAGGTCTTATGGTTACAGGCACTTGTCTTCACTGAGAAGGAATGTTTCAAGAATCTGGTGTGGAATACTTCTGGTTTGAGGACTTCAGCATTCCTTTGGATACTTCGTTTTTTTTATTCAGGTTTAAACTTGGGAAATGCAATGGCAATGAGGGGAAAACAAGAGTATCTCCTATCTGCTACGATACCTACCCAAATTAATAGCTTACCTAGGTAGCTTTTAATTAATTTATTTATTAGGCATGCTTGTTAGAAGTTCACACCGTTTCGTAACTTCTTTAACTGCGTCATTAATTTATTTCATACTGCAGCAGTTCATAAATCACTATAACCGACCAAACTCAAATCCATAATTTCATTACCGCTAAAAAGAAGCGTTACTGATTCGAAAAAGCGCCGGTGGTCTTAAAAAAAGCGGCGCTCTCTCTTTACTCTATGCTCGGAATTGGCATGACGCATTCAGAATGGCCGTCACAATTTTTTATCGGAACACATCTGCAACCGGACACCGAGGTCCAGTAAGATAACATTCCACCATTTTTCACCACAATGACTACTAACTACATAAATCTTTCCACTGAATTTACAATTATTTTAGGACCGTTTTTTTGTTTACTCGATCATTGATCGTCCACCCTCGCATCAGACACCATTGTTGGTTAAAAAGAGTAGATTTTTTCTGGTCATTTTGGGGGCTATTGTAAAAAGATGTCTCTCAAATGTCCCCCTTATGGTTAATGGCGCAGCTGAGGCTGTTTCTGTTATTTTGAACGTTGGACATCGTAAAGAAAGTGTGGATTACACGGTAAAAATGAGATGCTTATCTAGGCTTAATGGTGTGTGAAAATTAAGTGAATCATTCATTGTTGGGAGACGCTACATAAGTGAATTGGTTTTTACTGCGGGATTTCGAATTAAACAGGATAGTTTTCATTACACTATGTCGACAATACAATACCTACAAATCAGCAATGTGTTTTCAAAATGGTAAAACCATAAAACAAACGAATGATGAGTTACCTACTTCTTCGAAATTACAATGTAAACCAAAATTTTTGCTAGGAACAACACAATAGAATTAATTACGTATGCAGGCTAAAAAAGGGCACTGAGTGACACTTTGGAAATTCGGGTGGTCCGTCCGTGTTCGGTGTGTCCACTGACCGTCAAAATAAAGTGTCCCATAAAC
The DNA here is from genome assembly GCA_963859965.1 of Ceramica pisi. NCBI lineage: Eukaryota > Metazoa > Arthropoda > Insecta > Lepidoptera > Noctuidae > Ceramica > Ceramica pisi. The sequence goes on from OY982530.1 coordinate 8,337,768, forward strand.
AATAGTAACACATTTCTTAGCGGTAACGCGTAGGTGGCGAGATTCGGCCAAAGATATGACAATTTGCAGCCTACACAGATAACAAATTGCTAAATATTTTGACAGATTGATATTAATTGGCGCGAAAATAATACTACTGTTTTAGTGTCTAACACATAAAGATATTGAATTTATTTATTCTCTTTTGCTTATAATCTTCTCAGAAAAAAGGATCCTTACTTAAATTAATTTCGCAGAATATTTGTTGATACTATAGGTAGTGAATATTTGATTTAGGTTTACTGACAAGGTATTGTGTTATTCCAACTTAATAACGTTTTTTTATGAATAACTGAAAGCTCATGTTTCTTCTAAAAATAACTAGGCTGGTAGATACTTATCTACCTAGGTATTGTACCGATTGTCTCCAGGAATAGCAGACACTTTGAAAATCTATTTTTTTGCTTTGCAATCATAGCTTTCGATTTTTTCCAATAATAACTGGACAAAGCATATTATTTTTCCAGTCTTCCTGAACAACATTGGGGAGAGCAGAAATTTATCATTAAAATCTATAATTATAACAGTTACCCCAACAATTTGTTATCAAAAACACAAATCACGCCGCCATTTACAAAAACTCGGGTCTGTTCACATCAATTCTTAATTTAATTAACATTTGCCCGCATATTTTTACATGATGTCTGTATTGGGGAAAAAACCATTTCTCACACATAATTAAATTAAATGTAAGTATGAAGTAACTTATGTATCAAATATTTGGTATATTATATAATTAGGTATCTAAACTCGTTTGCAGTTTGGTTACGTTGATATTGCAAAATACTAGTTTTATAAGCAGTTTAATTTCAATTATCGGTTTAAGAGTACCTACCTACCTAGGTTAAAACCTGTATGTTTACCTTAGTAGGTACTCATAAATTATGAGTTGTTTTAAATGTAAAATGATCGGTAAATAGTGTAGGTACCTACCTACTTAAAAACTTAGTCAACGTTGTTTTGGTTTCAGTATTTTACTGATGACCAAAGTGCGTGTCCTATACATACTTACATAGGTATGTACTGAGTAAATCGTATTTCTTTAAAGAATATAGAGAACAAGATCAAAATCTGTCCCATATGACAGGTGTATCATCCCGCGTTTTCTCTATGCCAAGTTTTTTTTTCAGAAACCACATGTCACTTCATGCCAATAGCAAAGGCGGCAACGACGTCGCATTCGAAATTCAAACAGCAGCTGAGGATCGAAATAAATAAGGCGGCAGTGACACGCGCGCTCCCTCCCTTTTATAATTATTACATTTTATTTTTAAATTGTTTTTTCTACTCCACAAGGATTCCCCTCCGTGTTCACGGTACCAAAACAATGTCCCCTCGTACCTAATGGCTCCATTCGGCCGTGCGTTGTTTTAAATTGGATACGGGTCCATAATAATAAATTGTCGGTCTCAACCCAGCTTTAGAGCGTGTGAGTAATGATAATTAAATTGATCCTTGTTTTTCTCTCTTTATGTTTCAGATATACGCTCATTGATATTTACTTTCACATTCTTTCAGCCTAAATGTAATAATTTATTTGTATTTTAATGGATGACGAAATATACGAGGCGTTTCTTTTACGTTTTCTACGTCATAATTTACCTATTCCAAAGAATGTTATTTGGGTAGTCGGTAAAGAATTTCACATGAAGGCGATTAAAATGCTTTAACCTAAAGAAAACCCTACGAAAACGAAAACATTCATGCTTAGAAATACAGGTTTACACGCTGTGAAATCCACTGGATGCGTCAGCGCAGTCATTATAGGGATGCTCGGGACAATTTAAACAGCTTGCTATCAAGTAACTATACACTCTCTCCAACCAATTATATTCCTAACCTATATGATCTACCCACAAAGCGCACGTACCTACTCGACAGAACGGAAGCTGGTAACTCGAACTTATAACAGGTAAACAATGTCTAGAAACTCGATACTTCGGGGTGAGACACGTGACCGACCTAAAATAGCGGCCACAAAACGCCACATTGACAAATCTTACGGCCTCAGTAAACTAACACACGCTGGGTGTTATTAAAATCCCCAGTAACTCCGTCAATATATCAAGCGCGTTCACTCCCCTAAGTCGGAAGGGAGACCTCTCTATTTTTAAAATACTTCCCCACCGTTCATTTTATATTTTTTCCCTGCACGAGCTTATTTTTACGCCAACCAACTAATTTAACTAGACTTTCGATCCGCTGCACATTTTACCCAGCTATCTCAAAAGTCAAGGGGCGCGAGAGATCACTTTAAAATGGACGAAATTTTAATAATAAGTTGCAGCCGCTACCGTATGTAACATACGGCGCGCGTGCGTTCCTTATTTGAATTTGAATGGTGGAACGCGTGCGCACGCAGCACGCGTCTTTAGCTTTTTTATTGGGGAGCACAGCCAATCAGAGAGGTTTTATTTGTAAAAAAGTAAGGGGAGTTTTTTGTTTATGGTTGTACATGGAGTATGTGTTGGTTTTTTATCAGGAGGCGTATTTTATGGGCGGTATTTTTCCACACGGTAGAAGGATTGAAAATATGTATTTTGAAATATAAAATTACATATCTGTCATTATTTGGTATCCTTTGGGACATAATTTTTGAACAGGTTCTATATTTGACTTCAACTGACTGTTATGGATAGGTAGGTAAACATTGAACAAAAATTAGATAAAGAAAAAACAAAGAATTATGGATTTCGTTTCAAGACTTTAAGAAGGTATGGTAGAACTCTGTGTAGGTATATAAAGTGTAGAAAGGTATGGTAGGTATGTAATCGTCAAAAATATAATGCAAATCATATCGTAACTTCAGGTTGTAACCTCATAACTCTTAGAAAGAATAACGTAAAAGCTGTAATTTCTTTAGAAACCGGCCAAGCCTCCTCCATTACGAATATATCATAGCAATCAGAAAATATACGACATTATATTATTCCCTTAATCCAGTTATTTTCCGGCCAACAAATACTTCTTATGGATAATTGATTTCCAAATATTAAGTTACTGGCAGTATGTTTGCTTGCCTGTGCGTCTACTTCGGCGAAAGAAAATGATATATTTTTGTGTTTGCCATAGATATGGCTCTGTTTATTTTCGTGTTTGGCAACTTAGCCAGATAAATTAGGTAAGTACCTAGTTGTTGTACCAGCAATTATGTTAACAGGTAAAGGTAGATCTATATTCTTATATTATTAATATTGGTGACAAATAAATCGTTATCAGATGAGGCTTCAAAGCTTTTCCCTACTATGTTTGTTTGATCGGCTTTCTAGTTCGAGTATTCCTATCACCCGATTTCTGAGTTGAGAACTTCTCACATTTTAGAATGAAAGGATCATGACCAAAACCAGTCTAGAAAAGTTGCACGTATGAAAACCAAATTAATATACAAATTATTTGCTTATTTTTTACAAGCTTTTCACTTCAGGAATTTTGTTTTCGTATCCGGAATCATAATTTTAAGATAAACAGTAAATTAACGATTCCTAGGTATATTTCCGTATAGTCATGATGGACGTTTTGCTCTCTTCATTTGTACGTATCACGTAAGTATGAGCCTTTACATAAAAACATCACGAAAATGATATTAAACTCATAAATAGCTAAATAATTAGTAATATCATAATCATAACGTAGGTACTGTATATATTATAATGTATTTCATAGTTCCGTTGTGAAAATATTTAATTTTGTGTTTTGTCTCACGCAAATGCAACTGTCAAGGCAAATGACAGACGTACCGGTAGGGATGGCGATTATTCCTAAACAAGATCGATTTTTAAATCTATCTAAATCGCAGGAAAGAATCGATCCAGCCATAAATTGACTTCTAATAGATCGATTTCCTATCGAGATAAATTCGTTGGTTACCCTCAAAGTACTGAATCCTAAAAAGCACGGTAGGTTGAAAAAAAAGTTGTTTTATTTCGATAATGTCACAACAACGCTGCGAGGCCATAAAAAGCACGTTATTCACGTCATTTATTCAATTAGCAGCTGTTATTTTATATTGTTTTTAACTAACTTTGTTGTTTTGTACCTACATGAGTGATCTGTGGTCATTTTATAAGTTGCGAGTAGTTTAGACACAATTTTTAGGTTATCTCCGAATTTGTTTAATTACTTTAAAACTCGGATACTTGTATGAAAATGAACACTTTTATTTAATAGTATTTTTTTTTTTTTTTTTTTTTTTTTTTATTTAAACATATAGTCTTAATACAGGTTATGTTTGTTTTGTACCATTAAACCAGACATGGTTTGTATTGGTACTCACATTCGCTAAAACAACACTGCTTAATCACTAATAAACAAATAACCAAATAATCATAAAAATGTAGGTACATGAAAAATATTTTAACCGTAAACATCCATCAGTAAGTAACACGTAATGTTTTAAATCTGAGTTACCTGCTATTGGGCGCTCATTAGAAAGCCGGTTCCAGTCAACGCATTATATACAGGTTGCTTCGTTTTTATATTTTTGTATTCGTGTTTTGTAAGATTTTTCCTTGGACTGAGTTGTATAAACAGTTGTAATAGTATTTTTTTAATTTTTGCTTGTAGTTTTTCACGTTTATTTCATCTTTTACGGATTTTGGAATTTCATTGATTATTGTGGGAATTAGAAATTTTAGTGTTCGCCTACCATAATAATTTCTAGCCTGAGGTACTATTAGTTTATTCCTGGTGATACTTCTTGTGATTATTTTATGTGATATGGGTATTTGAATGCTTTGGTTATTAAATTGCTCAATTAAGAGGGCCATGTCGATTCTAGTCTGTACCGGCAAAATCTTACAATATTTAAATAATTCAATGACATTATCTTTACTTAGATTCTTTATTTTTTTGGGTACGATGAGTTTTAAAAGTCTAACTTGCAATTTGGAAATTCTTTCAATGTATGATCTAAATGTTCGCCCATAGCTCGTAATTCCGTAAGCTATAATTGATTCCGCTAAGGCAACATACATATTGAGTAGTATTTTGAACGGAACTTTAGGTTTCAAAATGTAAAACTTTGCCAGCACAGCTCGCAACTTATCACAGACTGAGTCCACGTGGAAAGTCCAGCTAAAACGATTGTCCACGACTAATCCAAGGTAGGTGTGGTGAGTTACTTGGTCAATTGCCTCACATCGACATGACGTACCCAATGGAGTGGAGTGAAGACAACTGTGACTGTGTGCGATTATATTGAAAGGAGTAATATACTTTAGTTGGCTAGAGTGGACATGGATGATTTTGGTCTTACTTGCGTTGAGGACAAGTCCAGCATCATGTGCCCATTTGGAAACTCTGGTAAAATCTTCCTGTAACCATTGAGCTGCAACTTTTGCGTCTCTGTGCGTGGCTACAAGGCATGTGTCATCTGCATATTGGTAAACGGAACAGTGATTGACCACATGTTCCATGTCGTTGACATATGTCAGATAGTGTAAGGGTCCCAGTACTGAACCTTGGGCTGTTCCTTCAGTGACTTCAATGGCGTCACTGGTTTCACTACAGATCTTGACATTGTATTTACGGTTTTTAAGGTAGTCCTCACACCATTTTAGTATTGGTCCTCGAACTCCAGAGTTATCTAATTTAGTCAGCAACGTGTCGTGTCTAAGCGTATCGAACGCCTTGCTGAAGTCGATAAACAGTAAAATTACATTATTTTTATCATTAAGAGATTCGTTGACCTCATCCGTGAATTTAGATAATAACTGTGTGGTGGATTTATTGGGTTGAAAACCGTATTGTGTACTGGATAACACGTCATTTTTTACATAGAAGTCTTGTATCTGGTTACAGACATATTTTTCTACTATTTTGTCGATAACAGGTAGGATAGTGACCGGTCTATAATTACCATAGTCGGCAAAACTGCCTTTTTTATGTATTGGGCGCACTACACCAGTTTTTAGTACTTCCGGGTATTTTCCTTGTCTGACACTGGTATTGATCAATTTGACAATAACGCCTGTCATCTTGTCACAGATGGATTTTATATCAATACACCTAATGTGATCAACTCCAGGAGCTTTATTTGTATTAAGGTTTCTAATTATTTTGCTAACACTGGTATTTGTAGCTTTCCTGAAGTACATGGATGTGTTAAGGGGAAACGTATATTCTGATTCGTTCAGTAGACGACGGTTACATTTGGGTAAGATCTTTTTGACACTATTTCTAAATTCTATGGCAAACTTGTCAGCTATTGATTTAATTTCCAAATTATTGTTTTTGAAGGCTCTCAAGATTGTTTCATCAACCGACTTTTTATTTCGACCTGATATATTATTTAGTATTTGCCATAGCTTTCTTGGGTTCGTTTTGTTATTATTTATTTCTTCCAGATAATGTTTATTTCTTGATTTTTCGATGAGTTTATGAGTTCTATTTCTTATCTTATTATATTCTAATCGCAGTATTTTATTCGTTGAATCATTTTTCCATTTTAAAAATAATAAGTCCTTTTTTTTACACATGTTATTAATTTTATAATGTATCCATGGCTGTTTATTTCTTTTGCTATTTTTATTAATTTTCCTAATATATTTTGATTCTTCGTAACATTTATGAAATTGTTTTTTTATGTAATCGTAGATTTTGTTTGGACACTCTGTATCATCTATTTCGCCCCATTGTATGTCGTTAAGTAAAGATTTAGTTTTAACATTATCAAATTGTTGTATTGTTTTTGTATCAACCTGTATTCGTGTTGGATCAATTCCTACGCACGACAGTATTAACATGCGGTGATCAGCCATTACAGTTCCGAGTGCGGCCGAGTACAGATCTAACGAACGCGTTCTTATAAAGATGTGATCTATACAGCTACGTGTTGTGTTATTTCCGCGTGTTTCAATTCTCGTGTAGTCAGATATCGCGCTCGTTAAGCCACACTCGGACATGCTATTAACGTAGTATTCTCGAATGTTGTCGTATGTCTTTAGGTCTATGTTTACGTCTCCTAGCACATAAGTGTCGTCTGATTTAATAGTAGAACTGGATAAGACACTGCTTATTTCTTTTACGAATAGATGTTTACTTTCGCTTGGTGGTCTATAAATTGCACAGATATTTGCGTGATAGTTGCGAGGTGTAGTAATTTGACCAATAATACATTCACAGTGTATTAACGAGTGATTCATTGGTGTGAATAGGTAGCCATCTCTGACATAAATTATTATACCGCCACCTTTTCTGTTTTTACGCAACTTTCTGTGCATTTCATAGCCATCGATGTTGTACATACGAACAGTGTTTTCATTTACATTAACTTCTGTTAAGATTAAGACATCAATAGTTACATTGGATGAGCTGATTAATTGAATTACACAGCCAAAATTTTTAATTAAGGATCTAATATTTATGTGAAAAATATTCAGATTACTTTTACTAATAGAGGGTATAAGCTCACTAAAAACATTAATATTTGCACAGTCTAATATTTCTTGGTGATCGGGAGAGAGATCCGAGATAACTTATTTTAAAACTATTACCGATAGGTTTGTTGACGTCCTGCCTGCGTTGTGGTCGAAAGCCGATCGATGTCCATTTCGCACCGTACGACTGTCGGCTTATCCTTTTCTTCTTTACGTAGCAGCACCTTTCCATCCTGGAACCATACATATTTATACGCTGGACGCAATTTTTGTTGGGCCAGCCACAATAGCGATTTATTAGATTTTGTAAGTGCTCGACGCAGGATCACTTTTGACTTGGACATTTCTATAGGGGCTTCCGACACAATTTGTTCGAGCAGAACTTCTTCCTTTTTGGATGCACGCACCCATGACTGCGCCTGTTCTGCTTGTTTCAATTCTACCTGTATGTTTCCTTCACGTTCATTTCGATCTTCCACACGTTTAACATTTAGTATCTGTGATTTATCCACTTTGAGCGTTTCAGCCAGCTTGACAGATATCGATTCAAGGTTTTCGTTTTGAGATTTAGGGATTCCTACCACTTCTAGCACGTTATCTAGGCGCTGTTGTTCTACATTACGCACGTACTGTTTTAGTGAGCTGATTTCTAGTTCAAGATGAGTTTTGTCGTTGCTAAGGTGGGTGTACTTCTTCTCCAACTCCTGTATATGCTTATTTTGAATTTCCACAGTTTTTGTCAGTTCGTCTACTTTCTTGCTGCAGAGGCTTACTGATACTTCGATAGGTTGCAATTCTTTCTTTAAGACTTTCTTCAGTTCGGCTGTAATGTCCTTCAGAAATTGGTCACTATCTATGTTGCAGTTACCTAGGTTTCTACTGGAGGTCGCGACTTCTTCTACTTCGTCTTCCTCGTCCGGAATAAAGAAGGATGATTTCCTGTTAGGCGAGTTGTGGTTGCATTCATCACATATCCAGTCGAGGCTGTCCGCATTACGAAGTGCAGATAGTTGTTTCGTAGTAAGACCAGAGCAGGCTTTACTAGCATGAACAGTCTTAGCACATGACCTGCATACTAGTCCTGGCGATTTACTGGTTATTCCTTTATTGCAATTATCACACTTTGTCATTTTCGTTAGAGTAGGCGGTAGTTAGCGCACAAATTATTAAGACGTTAACACCGAACCGATACGTACGACAGAGCGAGAGCGAATGCTAGTATATAAAGCGTAGTCTATAATAAATAAAGATTCATGTGTTTCAACTTAAGAGTCCTATTACATTTTTTACGGAAATTCATGATTTTTGACGCTGTAATTATCAGCAGCAGTAAGATATTTTAATTATTTGATCATGAATAACGATAGTGCCAGTCTCTTTCTTGTAAGTTAGAGTTACACATTTTCATTTTTCTTTTCGTGTAATTTACTATAAATATTTTACGAACTCAGTTTGCAAGAAAAAATGTCGGCGATGGAACTTTGACGGTCAAATTCACATTGTTACAATCAATTATTTTAAAAGCTGAAATTACTAAAAGGTAAGTTGAATGTTTTACTTGTTTATTGGAGTTCTAGAATTTCTTTAAATTCCTTGAGTTTTCACGGAAAAAAACGTAAAGAAAGCCTAATTTAAGCCAGAAATGTCTTGATTCAGCGTCCATTATATTCCAAATAAAAACAATTTTATCAAATAAATTAATATGATATAAAATTTCAATCTACAATGAATACGTTTCATTAGTTTTCGTTTGTCAATATAATTAAACAAATTACAATAAATAAAATTAAAGTACTATATATTCTGCGTCAATTCAGCGCGCGCGCTCCTCAGTCTCGCGCGAGTGCCCAAATAAACTATAATCCTATTCAGACTAGTAAGTATCAAAATTGTTTTGCGGACTATAGATGTACTCCCAACGCAGACCAACCTAACTTCGTCTATTGCAAACGAGCATTTACGATTCGTAATAGGACTCTTAAGACGGATTTCCATACATTGTTGGTCATGATCCTTTCTGTTTGTCAGGTTCTGAAATTCATTTTGTCAATTCAGAAATCGGGTGGTAGTATCTCTGTGACAAACTTGCCAATTTTGTAGCTTACCTAGCACTCTTCATTTTCACAGATTTCCTAATTTTTACATACAAAAATGGTTTTCTACCTCGACATAAGTTTTCATATGTATAGACGATAAATACATACACATATATTTCTAGAAAAATATCTCATTTGAAACAACTGAAATGTCTAACTAATGTAATACGGGCCATACAGTCTCAAGTAATTTGATCAAACACGCAGAGGGTCTGAAAAGATCACTTTAGCGGAATCAGAAAACACATCGTCACTGTAAAATTTTGCCAATCGAACTTAAACCTAATGCGTTAGCGATAAAGATCAAAATGAAATAATATGAAAGATTGTTGTGTGGTTAATATTATGATTCTACTATGATTCTGCTAAAGTGGCCCCTGGTTCAAACAATTTTATCAAGTTTTCAAAGTATTTTTCCATTTGATCAAACAGTTAGAACCAGCCTATTTGCTCCTTATTTATTACAATATTTTAATTAATATATTTTCAGTCCATTTCATCACTTTCATCCACTGTTTAATTTGTTTTTTTTTAAGTGTGGTTTACTTTTAAATGCGTAACCCTATGACGCATGCCATAATGTTAATCAATTTAATCTTTGACCCTCGCCACACCCAAACCGTCTTGTAAAATAGAAATCAACACATTAAAATCACAATTTTTTACTTGGCTCTATGTCTTTCGCAGTAGCTATGGCCGCGTTATTAATATAAATTGAACATCGCTTCTCGTGGCTACATAACAAAAGCTGCACAGGATGATCTTCAAGGTTAAGCAACGCTTGCCGAGGTTGGTCTGTGGATGGGTGACCATCTTAACAAACCGAGTTTCCTCCGTGCCTCGGAAAGCACGTTAAGTCGTTGGTCTCAGCTGTACTTTGTAGTTCTTTGGCAGTCGTTACGGATAGTCAGAAGCCAGAAAATCTGACACCAGTCTTACTAAGGAGTACCGTTTTACCCAGCTAATGAGCTGTGGAGGTCTGGTAGGCGGTCACTCCACTTAAAATACTCATATTCAGCTGAAACCGGTTTGACTGGAAGCCGACCCCAATATGGTTGGAAAAGGCTAGGCAGATGATGAACATTTGTTATCACGGTTTCCGCTGACAACCGTGATAGCACAACCCTTTTTAGGATTCCATACCTACGCCAAGGGTAAACAACAGAACCCTATTGCTCAGCCTCCGCTGTCCGTCCGACCATCCGCCTGTCTGTTAGAGGGCTGTATCTCAAGAACTGTTATTATAGGTACACGGAAATTTTCACAGCGTGTGTATTTTTATTTCTGATATAGGTAACAACAAACAATAAATTAAATTAAAAATTAAAGGGGGGTTCCCATGCAATCGATTTATGATACGTAAGTCTTCATAGAAAGTCCGACTCGCACTTGGCTGGTTTTTAATGGAAATTGATCCATGGATGTGTGCTTTGGAAAAAGAGAGGGCGTACCTAATCACCGGCGACCAAGGTGTCGACTCTGTCTCTCTGATGAGTACCTACTCTAACTGACAGTGTGAGTTTTTTTCCGTTCGCAAGACATTGTCTTTTAATGGCTTTCCCTATTAGGTTTTGGGGTATTGCAACCACACTGCCCGCTTTCGCCTCTATATTTTTTTGCTAGATTTCCATCGGAACATCGATGTCTTGCCTTTTCCAAACTGAATTGGTGTTCGCTTGTAGTCTACTCTTACGTATGAAGATAACTTTCAAAGATTTACAAATAACAGTCGGGACCGACGGTTTAACGTGATTGCCGAGGCATGGAAAAATCTCGGTATGTTAAGACGGTCACCCATCCACTGACCGACCTCGGCCAGCGTGTCTTAACCTTTCAGATCACCCGAGCAGCTGTTAATATTTAGTCTAGTCTTCCTACAATTTAAATAGGAACGACAGTGCTTGATGACTGACATACCTTGACTATTCAAAAGTGCCTGTAACTGGTCTATTTGAAATAAAGGATTTTGTATTTATTTGTAGTGCAAAATAGTCCGAAATCACACTCACACTCTGCACTCAGCCAGCAAACCGAGCAACATTTGTTCAAAGAAAATAAATCCTAAGAAATCTAAGATTCAAAAGCAAATATAGCTTTCTCTTCCCATAAAAATATTGATGCAGCTTTTAGCAGTGGTCGGGGAGAGGGCGGTCCCCGTTGCCATGGAGACGGGCGACCCTCTGAGGGGAAAAAACGGGTAAAAATTGCGGGAGCGAACGAACGCTGATTTTTTATGGCATCGTACATTTTTTCTCGGGAGCGCCGCGACGCCGGGCTCAGCCGTGTGGGCGTGAGGTACGATACAGCGTGTTGCGAAATGTGAATGGGATTTTTATTTGATTTCAGGGCATAGATACCGGTAATTAAAATACTCCAGACTTTTTATCGTTAATTTTGTGTGGGGCTCGTCTTATGTTGCTGTTTACCTGATTTTAAACTGAGGATAATGAAGGTCAGGACAAACCTGCACTATTCGGAAACTATCTATCAATAGTAAATGAAGATGAAGGGAAAGTGCACAGTTAAAATTGCAAGTTTATTTTTATTTAATTTATGCAAACACACACACACATTGTAATAATAATGTAGCATGTACACCAAACTAAATCTGGGTCGCACTTCTAGTAGAATTTCTTGTTCCATTTGATTATGTTTATGCATATTATGACATGGTGATGAAGCGCTATAGACATTGTTTTAAAAGTTCATAAACCCTTACTCTTGAAAACATCATTATAACGAATTCTGCGAACCGTTTGTTTTATTCAATACCACAGGTGCGTAATGACGCAAGATTTTTTACGCATGAAAACACGCGTATTTTCAAAATACCCGTGTAAATATTAACGAGTTACCCAAAAAAACTAAGATGTCAATCAAACTCTGAACTTCGTGCATTCATTGACTTTTAATGTATGTAAAATTACAATTAGTATTCAAGAAAATTATTGTTTTGTATATTGTTCAGTTTACACATGTTGATTTTTTTATGATTCAATGCCATCCTTGTACTTACCTATTTATAATTATGTGTGAACATACTTTTTGCATAATTTGCATGGAGGTTTAAAATAGCTGGTTGGCTTGTGGGTTTGTTCCACCAAAAGAGTAACCACGAACGACCCTTGAATGCAAAGTGCAGAAGAAACTGCGATGGGTTAAAAAGAAGGCGAAAATACCTACTCACCTAATATTAATATATCAATGACCCTTCACGCATTGACAATCCGCGATTAATCGATTTTCTGTTTTTACGCATTTCCAGTCACAACAGTTTTAAAAACATGGTAATGGCCAGCCGCACCTGGTTAGTTGGCCGAAATACAAAATGAGACTGAAACAAACATAGCGTTTTGGTATAATTTCTAGTTGAACAGGAATACCGTATTTTAACAAGTAGAATATTTTTATTACAATAAATCTTTTAAAATACATAATTATTGTATTTCAAAAGATTTATCTTATGTTCGGCTTGCTACTTAAATAAATAATCCAAGTAACTCTGCTGTTCATTGAAAATTCAGACTGAAATATAAGCGACAAGTTCTTTGATTACCAAACGAATCTTACAAATCCATGTACAAGTAACCAAAAAATAAATCTGGACCTTGTAAACACCCTATACGCTGTCCGAAACTCTCCATGGAGTGCTAAATCGTGTTTCGTATGTGTGAGTGTTGAGAGTGGAGGCTGCAAATATTATAAGTATGGATTTTATACCCGCCTCGCTCGCACACCACCCATCTCCCTCCCACGCCGAAGGAAAAAATATCCTCGGAGGGAATCTAAAATTATGAGCGCGAAGGAAAGTTTCATGCGTTTATATGAAAAGGGAATGTTGGAGAGAATCGGTTCATAAATCTTGTGTAGAAGGTAGTCGATCGTTATTTCGCTTCGGTGAAATTGTCGTAGCAAACAGTTTTACTTTCGTTCGAGGAAAATGATCTTTTAATGATTTATTGTGTTTTTGTTGACTACGTCTTTTGCTACGCCAGGTCTACGGCCTACGGCGTAGCAAATGCTTGCAATAGAGTATTTTACCAGATAGAAAATAATTATACATATAACTCTGTTCAAAACCACGATTTTTTGCCATTTCAAATCGATAATAATGATAAAGATACAGCAGCGCATCAAAGTTCAAGAGTGAGGGCTGGTGATGTCACGTCGCTAGTAAAAATCGTAGTATCGTAGTGACGTCACGCGAGTTTTGAACGCACTGTATCATCTTCATATTTAATTCACGTGAAACAAAAAAACCGGCCAAGTGCGAGTCGGACTCGCGCACTGAGGGTTCCGTAAGCAGAAGTTACGATTTATGACGTATTTTTAAAAAAACTACTTACTAGATATCGTTCAAACCAATTTTCGCTGGTAGTTTACATGGTAATATACATCATATATGTTTTTTTTGTTTTATCATTCTCTTATTTTGGAAGTTAAGGGGGGGGGGGGGGACACATTTTACCACTTTGGAAGTCTCTCTCGCAAACTTTCAGTTTAGAAAAAAATGATTTCAGAAACCTCAATATCATTTTTGAAGACCTATCCATAGATACCCGGCACGTATGAGATTGATGAAAAAAAAATTGAGTTTCAGTTCTAAGTATGGGGACCCCCAAAATTTATTGTGTTTTTTTTAATTTTTGTGTGAAAATCTTAATGCGGTTCACAGAATATTTCGGAGAAAAGTGGCTGTGACATACGGACGGACGGACAGACAGACATGACGAATCTATAAGGGTTCCGTTTTTGCCATTTGGCTACGGAACCCTATAAACAAATAGTGCGTATCCAATATTTTTTGAAAATCGAATGGACTAATTAGATGTTATCAGTAAAATACCCTGTTTAGTTGAAATGTGTTTTTGGCCTTTCCATTATTTTCCTTTTGAAAAAATAAATAATAAAACATTATTTTGCGTTAGTCGGGTTGGTTGTTTATTTTAAGTTTGTCGAATCGATTGTTTGTTAGTCACACTAGACAGTATTTATAAATAAATACATTCCACAGTTCAATAGGTAAATATAGCTGAGAAACATAAATAACTACACTGTTGCACACTATATATATACTTAACTACATAATATATGACAGTTATCTGGCGAAAGAATATATTGAAGTTCACACGATACTTTTGGGGGTGATATGCGTCTGTCAATAAAAGGGTGCAATCCCAAATGATAACTCTTTTGTCGGACACCCCTTTCTCTCCGTCACTTTAGCAAATGAAAAAAACTTCCCCTTGCACATAGAATACTATGTGACTATTGTGATATATGGACGTTATATTGATTTAGGTAACGACGTCTCATTGAAAAAATAATTTAAATGCAGTGTTTCAGTTTGTCCATCTGTCTGTCAGCGGGCTGTATCTCAAGAACAGTAATTGGTAGACGGTTGAAATGCGGATAAACGCTCCAAGTTCATAAAGCTCTAGGAATGACGTTTTCTGTTTTTTTTTTGTTCCTTTCCTCTATGAACTTGAAGGGTTGTATTGGTAATTTTGATGATTATTATTCTGTAACTACATATGTCTTACAGCCGCGAATAATATTTTAATCAATGTACAACCTAGCACTGGCCTGTAAATTGCTAAAAACGCCAGAAATTTTGAATTTCGCGAGCTGGTTGGTAATGTACCATAAATAAAAAGTATATTTATGGTACATTACCCTTCGTTTGCGAATCCGACTCGCACTTGGCCGGTTTTAGTCGAATAATTATTATAATGTAACTATTTTTTTTGCGTGCTGTGTCTTCTATATTAGTGTACTGAATAAATGTTTCATCTATATATCTACATGGCATGGGCATCTCTTCTTTCTTTCTTCTAACGCTTACAATTTGTCTCAATCCTCAGCAAGTGAGAGTTGCTCCAACTGCCACTTGCCACCATGTGAACAAAATGTTAACACGTTTCCCGATTCGTGGTCTCCTCTCAAGAACTCGTCCCCAACTGTCTCATCTTCTACGGCTTATTGGCTGTGGCTATCGCAAACGTTTGCAATTGTTCTCTTTACTCTCGATGATCGACTACTAAATGTCAGCTGCAATTATGAATACCTTACATGATTGCTCGCTATAAATTAATTTATTCACTGGCAGACGACGTACTGCCTAAGCCGCTGGGTCTAAACACATAATATTTTGCAAGTGAGTAATATCGACGGTTGAATTGGTAATAAACTCAACTTTGTAAGCCTGAAATATCACTATCTTCTAATATGTGTCACAGTGTTTGTTATCGAATTCCTCCAAACCGGCTTGACCGATTTCTATGATTTTTTTATTATATATTTATTTAGTAGGTTTGAGAATAAGTCGGTGGCTTTTTTTTAGGGCAAAACAACTTTGGCCGGATTAGCAGTAGTTTTATATAGTTTGTAGTATAAGATATTTGGTGTAAAATACAGAATTTAGAAGCTGAGTGCTAACTATAGATTTTTGATCCTCT
Source organism: Ceramica pisi (assembly GCA_963859965.1). Lineage (NCBI taxonomy): Eukaryota > Metazoa > Arthropoda > Insecta > Lepidoptera > Noctuidae > Ceramica > Ceramica pisi. Next base: position 8,353,737 of record OY982530.1, read on the forward strand.
GAATCCCACACGACTTGGTAAATAGAACAGTTTCCGTTGTATGTATGCCGTTTTGAAGAACTTTAATTTCGAAACTCTGACTAATATTACATAATTTGTATTGTATCTATTCGTTTTTGTAAAGTCAAGGACAGATAAGGTCGCTATGCAAAAAAATTAACATACAATTGGCAAACGTTTACTGGATTATTTGTAAAAATAACGATAGGTAAGTAGGTGGCAGGTGCCAGGGAATAATACCCATCCTTAAGTGAAATAAACGTTGAAATTCAACAATTAAATTGCTTTTATCAGTACATATTGGCGTCTGTCTGTTCGCGATAAACTCAATAACTACTGCACTGATTTTCATGCCGTTTACACCATTAGTAGAGTGGTTCTCGATGAAGGTTTAAGTACCTATATAATTTGTCAAGCAGGCGATACCGCGAGTTTCTTCATATAAACATTGGCCATGGACAGTCTCACTCGTACATGCTGAAAAATGGGTACAATTTTCCTCACGTGCCTATTTATTAATATCTAGATTAAAACGTGTTATATCTTAGTTTATAGGTGTACCTATGCTTAATTGTAACTCTATAGTTATTTAGGGTTGGTCGTCATGGAAAGGCAATCTTTCAGGGCAGATCAATGTAGGTAAGTAACTTTAAATTACTTTTGTATTTTTTATTTATTTATTTATTTATGTATTTCAAAAAAGTGTGGTACAGTCTGCAGTTACAAGAGATAAGTTAGCTAATTTATAAGATAATACAAATGTGACTCCTGGCGTCCTAGCTAGGTTACATAGTAACCTGTATTAAGGTTCGCCAGCCCAAGTTCCCATGATAGGATTTGAAGATTACAAAGAGACTGCCAATGAGAGTGATGTTATTATACAAATTAAAGATTAAAAATTTAATTAAAAATTGAAATTAAAAGTGTGAAGTGTAAGTGTGTTTGTTTGGCGTATGTGTGTAGTGTGTATGTTGTGTGTGTGCTGTGTGGAAATTAGCTGAGTTATGATACGGAGTGTAGCTGAAAATCGCTAACATAGTGAAGTAAGCAGAAGTTCAGTGTCATCGTAGTTTTTATTGGTTAGAAAAATTATCATAATAAAACACAATGTTTATTGTAAATACTTGTGATTAATTCATACACCTTTACAGACTCAATCTTTTTATTTATAAAATCTCGTGTCACGGAGTTTTCTATCGAACTCCTCCGAAAAGGCTTGACCAATTTTTATGATTTTTTTTATGCACATTCAGTAGGTTTGAGCACACGTCGTAGACTATTTCTGTGTTTTTTTTTTATTTGACTGAACGTTTGCCGTGTCTGCTAGTAATACTATATAAGTGTACCTACCTACTTCTCAAAAGTACAAAACCGTGAGCGAGATCCATGGATGTTAAAAATCTCCTAAGTAATCATCATAGTGCTTAGGTACCTACATTCCAAAAACCGTATATTCGCGTCCCTTAGGACAAAACATTTCTAAAATATCATAGACTAAATATTTGCGATTCCAATCTTCACTGGCAGCTTCACCGTTTGCCAAAAAAGAAAAAATCGATACTCTGTCCGAACCCTTCGAGTGAACTGTCACAAAAAACCGAGGGGGCCTCCACTCGTATGGAACACATTTAATAAGTGGAGGGAAAGGGTTGATCCCTCCACCCCCCTGTCAAACTACCATGTTTTATTCATGGCGCGTTCAAACCGAATCAGAATTGTATCGGAGATTGGGATCAAATCTTTTTGTTATTTACACATTGATGGCTATTAATTTACCATGGCTTGATTTGGAGTATGTAGGTATTATGGTTATTACTAGGCCTTGAGATTTGACTATGTGGAATCGGATTGGAAATGAAGTACTGTCTACTGCGATAAAATAAAATAGATTTGAGGTAGGTTTGCTCTTGACTTAGTCTTGGTCAAAGATGACAGAGACAAAGTCGACGATTGAGAGCCTTATACCCAGAAGGAGCCTGTTCACTACAACTTTGAAGAGATTAGGGTTGTAAGCGTTCGGAAACACAGACGCTGGTAGAGAGCTCCACTCCTTTGCTGTGCGCATTATAAATTAATTCATTTTTCTCTCTTCGTCACATGTTTCATACTAGCTTCAGCCAGTGGCTTCGTCCGTGAGGATTTCGGAAATGATGTCCAGTCCATGTGATAATACTCTCAAAATAAAAAGTAGCCTATGCGGTATTCCAGGCTTTTATCTATGCCTATTATGCCATCTTGATTGAGTAAAAACATACATCCATACAAACTTTCGTTTCATTTCACTTATAATTGTAGTAAGATTTAAGTAACGTGTCATGAATTAATTAATTGTTTATGTTTCTACTTACGAAAATAGTTTGAGAGCAATTTAAAAAAAAAACATTTACAAAAATAAATATTTTTAGCCCCCTCTTTTTCCAATATATACATTTTAAAGCTATTGAATGACGTAACCAATGAATCTTCAAGCTCAACACGTGGCGCAACAGACTTACATACAAGTCCAAACAATATGTTTAAATAAAACCGAGTTCGAGTAATCATTCTGCAGTATTTCTATTGTAGGAAAGTCGCAATTCGTTTAAAAACGAACCCGAAAATGAAAGTTATAAAAACTAATTTATTATGAAAAATTGGTTGGCCTGAGCTTGTACTACAAGTGAAAAGCTTCATGTGCTCTCGACTTTACCTACAATTAGATTTATTTCTTTTCTTACAGCAAAATTAGTAGGTATTTATACTGTAGCGGTATCAGTGTCGCTACAAGAAAAACTAACTAAGCGAAACATTTATAGAATATTTGTTAATTTATACAATAAAATTAATACGTGCGATAGAAACAACTTAAAATTATCAATGCCACCACAATAACATAACCTAAATTTGGTACATCGCAAGGGTGCAAAATTTTATCAAAATCCGTTCAGCCTGGTTTAAGCATGATTTATTGACAAACATATAATATAATCTTTCACTTTACATGTAACGTTACTAGGCTAGAAAATGAAGGTTATCGAAGTCACAATTAGTTTGATTTGCAAAATGAAATACAGCGACCAGAGATTATTAAACAAAACAATCGAAATTTCCATTCAGTTTTAAAACAATATGCATAGACACAGAACTTTTAATTTAAAAAAAAACGGTACCTAGGTAGGTATAGGTGGTAATATTATTTATTCGTTTAATAGGCCTTTCATTTAAAACATTGCAGATCGCAATAAATTGCACGAAATTGATTGTTTTGGGATGTTGTTAGAACTTATTTAGCCAGCAGTGCACACCCAATTTTTTCAATATTGCAAGACCTGTGCTCGGAAATCTCCTGAATTTACGGTAATTTTTAAGTTTTTGTTAATTCTTAAACAGTGCATCATTACACGGGAAAGTCAATCGTGACTTCATCAGATCGGGTTAAAAAGTTCCTATTCTGTTTTAAGCCAGGTATGTAAGATTGTAAAATATCACGTGAAATTGTAAATTATTTATTCTAAATACGACTCGGTTTTATTGGAAACTATTGAATTTGGATGGGAAATATTATATACCTACAAAACGATTTTTTCATACTGTGTCGAGAAATTATAATGTAATCAATATTTATTATAGGTAATCTTACGGAGTCTGCCATTTTCCGGCGACATATAAATTACTAATTTTCTGAGGGTTCCGTATGCATGCAAGAAACATGTATTTTTTTTACTTATACACTTAGCCAATTTTTTTTTCTTTCATAAATGAACCTATGACCGTCTCCAAGGTCCCATCAAACTCTAGAATAAAATTCATCAAAGAACAAACCAACTCAGTTTCACGTAATTAATAATATTAGTTAGGATTATTTGTGCACATTTTCAGTTTTAATATTTTTACCTTTTCTCTAAATACAATTTATTTCATCGTCTGGTTTCTGGCGCCAGTCAAGTATGAAAAATCTTCAAATTGTAGACAGAATGTAAAAACTAATGCTTGTCATTATTTCACTTGTTTTTCTACATTCAATTGTTTCTTACGGTTATGAATGTTAAAATTGTCGTTTTTATATATTTCCTGTCTTGTAAAAACTAGACATGGGACTTCGATACTTTATTTTCTGTATCTGTGTTGGAAATATTTTAAATACAAGTTTTAATCACGTGCTTATAATAATATTGTTCTGCAAACATAAAATCGATATTTTGCGTAACACACAATCAATGCAATTTGAAAGTTCAACAATATTCATTGCGTTCTTATAATAGTGTTGTAGAGCGGATGATTTTCTAAGTCAAATTACGCTATTGGTAGATTAGGAATTTCCTTTAAAAAATCTTTGGATTTCCATTACAAGTGTGAAGTGCATTCCCAATATATTATAGCTACCAGTACTTTATAGCTTTGTCGCAGCCAACTGGCTTCATCGGCCATTTCATTGGTTACCTAGGTAACTAAAGAAATGCTGGCCTAGCTAGAGTTTTTTTTTTGAGGATGGGAATTCTCAATTGACTCCTCCCGCCCTGGGTGAAGCAGAAGGAAGGGTAGACTCTTACTAACTAAAACCCATCCGTGGAACAGGCTCCTAATGCCCTTTGCGTTCCAGGGCCGCGGTGACTCTTTCGAACAAATTCCGCAACCCTCGCAGGCACTGGCCCCAGCGGTGCCCGTCTTCTATGCTGACAGCTCTTTACTTATTTCTCTGGAATAAAGCGCGCCGTCGATCCGGGCCTGGTTCTGATCGGACGGCGAGCCACCCAATGCTCGCCGTCCACAGACCCGCGCCTACGGTGGTCGGGAATCGCCCTGCGACCCCCGACGCCCAGGACGTCTTTTTCCTTTGTGGTGGCCGGGGCGTGAGGTTTCCCTCTCTCTCACGCGTTCCGCCTCCTCCTTCCCTAGCATTCCTGCTTCGCAGAAGGCGGTAACCGCTTCCCATGTTTCCTCGCTCCGGACCATGGATTGAACCGGGGCCTGACGCGAGAGTTCGCCGCCGCCGATCGCCTCGGCGAGTACGCGACAGTGCTCCACCCAAGCAGGGCAGACCTCCATCGCATGCTTCACGGTGGCCTCCGGGCGATCCCCTCAGTTAAGACCCCTGCGTATCTTCCCGCCGAATTCGAGGACAAATATCTCCTGAAACAACCGTGTTCGGTGAGTACCTGCGTCAAGCGGAAGGTGAGGGCGCCGTGGCGCCGCTCTAGCCACTCCTCAAGGAGGGGACTTATCGCCGCAATTGTGGCGTGCTCAGCGCTGGGTTGCGACTGTCGCTCTCTCCATACCGCCATGAGATCCTGCCGGAGCTCCGTCAGCCTTGCCGTGGTTTGCCGCGGCAGAAGAGTCTTGCCCCGGCGTTGCGCCTCCACGCGCCATTCGTAAATGAGCATGAGGGCTCTCACCTCCTGATCTGCGATTGTGATAGTCCAGCAAGTAGACTCGCCGCCTCGCCAGAGACCGTGCAGTATCCCCGGGCCAGTCGGATGGCCATAACCCTCTGGGACGCGTTGAGGTAACGGGCAGGTCGTTTTCTCGAGGTAGGAGGAGGTAGGTGCCGATCCGGTGATATCGAAGGGCCTCCCTTATGTAACTCCAGGGCAAGGTGTTGAAGGCATTGGCGATGTTTATTGACATCCCGACCTCGCCCCGGGAAACAGCATCCCCAGTCGAGAGGGCTGTCACTCGCATGATAGCGTCCACCGTCGAGCGGCCCGTGTGGAAACCGAACTGGTTCTCCGCCAGATACGGCCCGACCCTCACAGCCTAGCTAAGGCTAGCCTTTTCATTGAACGCGTGAATGACATCCAGCCAATGCCTTAAATACATAATTTAATTAAAGGGCTGGCAAAATGCTAAGGCCGTTCATAGAATAGGGTGTTACGAAAATATATTAAACTAGCTGACCCACGCAACTTCGTTTGCGTCACATTTTCCATTAATGCTCCGCTCCTATTTGTCTTAGTGTGATGATATATAGCCTATAACCTTCCTCAATAAATGGGCTATCTAACACTGAAAGAATTTTTCAAATCGGAGCAGCAGTTCCTGAGATTACCCCCTACATACAAACTTACAAACAAATTTTACCTCTTTATAATATTATTAGTATTAGTATTAGTAAGTATAGATATATTATTTTGGAAATTCTAATTTCAAACAACTATCAATTTCAAAATTCGACAGAAATTACGACTCCTACTTCTACCTGTACGTTCTAAAGGAGCCTAACATGAATGGCATGACAGGAGCTAAGTTCGCGGGCTCACACTAGCTCCCGTCATACCTTTCGAACCTAACCTATTATCCGTGTCGGGGTGCGCAAAGCTCCCTGTGCCCTTAGTTACATATTAAACTGCTGATTAGGTTACTTTGCTGTGGCAGCTTAATATGTAGTGTGTTTTAATCATCACGTGGTATAAAAATACTCATTTACCTATGATTATTTTTCCTTAAAAACTAGGTCGAACGACACAATAAAATGATAATTAATCCTTTTTCAACATCAATAGGTCACTATGGTTTTTATAAATACAATTTATCAATATCATAGATGTTTCAAAGCAATTTATACTTAGGTTTCATTATGAATAAACTAAAATAAAAATCTCTTTTTCCGTCAATTTTTTAACTAATGGCGCGATTGTTCCTTTGAATTTTACTTTCTTTGTGAAATATTCCTCATATAAAAAACAGTGTTCCACTTTAGTAATATTTTTATACTTTTAGGTTTCCGCACCCAAAGGGTAAAACAAAAACTAAAAAAACAGAACAAAATAAATATTTAAGGGGGCTCCCATCCATCAAACGTGACATTTTAGCCGTTTTTATAGATACGGAAACCGTCGTGCGCGAGTCCGACTCGCACTTGGCCGGATTTTAATTAAACTTTTTGCGTATATATGTAATCTGAGAGCCAATTTTTATTTGTGTGAGAGTTTTTTGACAGATTGCACCTGAGATGCGGATGCGAACGTTTGCTTAAAAATTAGTTAGAATTGGCCCTCTTATGATGTTTTTATAAAGTGTAGCTTTATTTTTATTTTTTGATGCTAACTAACATGACTTACTTTTCAGAAATTAATAACAGGTTACTTTTAACTAGTAAATCCAATAATAATAAAATCAGGTAAGCAAGCAAACCTATCAGCTAAAATCTTCTATTTTTCGACATCACAATAATTTTTCAACTCCTTTAAAGAACATTTATTTAATGGATGACTTTAGTTTCCTCCAATTTATAAACCTGTACAACAAAAATACGTTAAGGTAACACTAAAAAAACATTATCCGTCATTACTGGGTAATTCTCAAAATTGCAGGTGCGAACTTTGCCCATCGATCAAATGTGGCATTTACCGTCGATTCCTTTGCCAACGATAAAACGATACAAAATGGACATTCCTAATCTGCCTTGTCCTTTTAAAAAATAACAAAAGAGTTTCATGTAAAAAGATTGCCTTTGTGCATAGACAACACAATTTTGAAATATAATAAAATAAAATAGTTTCCGTTCCTATTTTTACTGTAAAAGGTACAATTTGGCTTGGCAATCAGTTTGTGAGCGCTTTAAGCTTTCAGAGAGTCACTTGCCAACTAAAAAATGTGCCAAATATAAAAAAGGGCATCGATCTTGCGTTTTGTGGCAGTAAAAGATTTCTTACTTATCATTTCTACGTGCTTTGTGCAATACGTGGAGCATTGGTAGCTTAATTTATGACACGTTTAAGAAGAAGTACTCATTTTTTTATAGGAAAAGGGAATGTTAAGGTAGCAGTCGCAAAATATGGTTGCATTAGGCTGCGTAGTTAACATGCTCACTTTAGAAGTTACGATATTTTTTACCTAGCTTGATACCCACCTACATGGTGGACAATATCATTTAAAATCTAAATAAGATCTAATCTAGCACACAGTAGATGTAAATGCGCAGAGCATTATCCTTTTCTTATGACAGAGTTTTTTATTTCTGATGGCTTTGCTCTTGACTCTAGTCTTGGTCAGAGATGACAGAGACAAAGTCTACGATGGAGCGAGCTTACCCAGAAGGAGCCTGTTCATTCACAAATTTTAGTATTTATATTTTTGGAATTGTCTCCGCAAGCCCTCTATTTTGATACCCCACTTGAAAAGTTTTGAGAAAAAAAAATTAAAGACATAGGCTAGATTCCATCATCCACAAATTGCAAAACTATTTAGTCCGTCAGTTAGAGTATTGAAAAATAATGGACACGTATTTTATGTTTTTGTAAATCAATGAATATTGACAAAGATAAAACGCATCAAAACTCGGGAGTGGGGGCTCGTGACGTCACGACTCACTTAAAATTATGCGAAGGTGTGACGTATTGAGAATTTTAAAAGCGTCGTTACTTCGTCAATTTTGGTTCCCATAACAAAAGAAAATACACGGGTTAAATATTTTTTGATAATCTAACTGACGGACTAATTAAAATTTTTCAGGACAAGCCCATTTGGAGCCAAAAATCTACCATTTTGTTTTTTTTTTTTTATTTTGATGTACCCAGTGTCACTCTCACGACTAAAACGAGTCTATTGACACCACTCACATAAAAATACAACAAGCCGTTTAGGCTCTAGGGCGTGCCAAAGAAATATATATTACCTATATATGTACATGCACTCGAAAAACATAACCCTCCTTCTTTCGCAGTCGTGTAAAAAGAAAAATGAGTGTATGGACAGTCAATGCAACGGTTCTCAGTTCCGCACATTTCCCGCCCAAAATGGACAAAATGTCGGAAACTTACACATATTGTGTTGGTCAATAAATCGTGCACGTCAAGGGGTATTTTTGAACCATTTTTAATTTATCTGCCCCTGGCCATTATTTTACAGCGAGGGGTCAAGCACAATGACTTGCCATTTGGGTTTCATTCCCTGAGTGCGTTTTATTGCCGTTTCTAAATTTCTGGATACATATTTTATTTATGTAGCTACGTAAGTAAGTGTGCACTCATTGCTCGCTCGATGAAAGTGAAGTAATTGCTATTATTTTCAGTTTTCAGTTAACGCTAGCGAAACGCCCATGCTTCATTTCATGCATGCAAACAACTTTTTAAACACCTGTGAAAAATCGTCTCTGCATTATGTCAGTAACATATTAAATGTATTATAAATAAAAACCGGATCAAAATTATGTATGTTAGGTGGAATTAAGTGAATATACAGACTGACAAGAATAACGAAATTATACTAAACATTATGGAACTTAACTTAAACATTATGGCTGTCGGGCCCGGGTGGTTCCAAATGGGCTCGCTTTCAAATTACAAAAACAAAAAAAAATATTATTATTTATTATTATTATTATTATTTTTTATTATTATTATTATTATTTCAAATTATAAAAACTTAATTAATAAATCAAACAAGCTTATACTTTTTACTTTACTTTTTACTTACGAATAAAGCGAGCCCATTTGGAACCACACGGGCCCAACCGGTTTGTTGCCTATTACAAAAAATCTTTGACACACACACTAAAATGTTCACTTAGGTCACTTTTTGCTGAAGTTACGTTATTATAAATGCAGTAGTCAACTAATTTACACTAAAATACTAGTCATGTATTGAATATTGAAATTTAAATGTACTTAAAACTAAATTTTTTTAAAAAAACGTCCTCTAGACAAACGCCCTCATAGCTGTTTTCGTTTTACAGTTGTCGTATTGGTTTTTGTTATTTCAACTAGGTACGTAAGTATTCTGCAATTTTAACGTTCAAGGCTTTTGCGACCTGAATAAATTAAATCTTGAAAAAATACAACAATGAATATTAATAACCTATACTCAGCTTGACAACAACAAAAAAAATAATACCTACCTTAAATACGTAAGTAAAGCGTACTTAGCTTAGTATTACATAAAACGTTTAGGTAAATAATATTTTCTATACGAAAAACCAAATTGTATGCTATGACAATGATACCCGTTGTTCGTTTATTTGGGTTTTGGAAAAAAAATCTAGGATTCCACTATTGTAATGACATAGAATTGTAAATCTTTCGAAATCCTCGTAGGACTGAGTCGATCACGAGTGAATCGGAGCGCTCGCAAATTGCTGCTAAGCCCGCTAGGGTCACGGACAATGGCACGGTCACACATATTGACACCCCGACAATGCCCAGGGGTCACTTTTATTTGTTGCAGAAACTTAATTTATAATCTTTTCACACACGCCATTAAGAAGATTACCAAAATCTACCCTTTTTCCTTAATAACAATTGTACATTGTTACATTTTGCGAAATAAAATAAAATAAATGTAACCGTAGGACCATTGTCCGTCGACCGTTGGTGTTCGATTTTTGACACATTTTCGATTTCGGAAAGAACTCCTTATGTTCGATGGTTTGATTTATGTTGTAAAGTAAGGATTATTTGAAATTGTATCGTTAAGGCTACGGGAGATTGTTTAGGCCTGCATGGGTCAATGATGTCAATTGTGTTGAGATATAAATTGTATAACGGTCACAAGGTCGCACACTTCTTAAGTTCACAGAGGTTACCGGTAAGATGCTGGCAGTATCGGCCAGTATTTTTTTGACGATTTCTGCTTCCTCAATTTAAAAGAACTCAATATATTATGGAGCTACATAAAACAATCCAAAATATAATATTTTCCTACCTAATATTAAAATATTATTTGACGTCATACCAATTAATTTGATTGAAAACTGTTTTGGTAAAATAATTTGGATTATAATAATTATGATATTGAGATCCTATCTTATAAGACCATAAATAATAAGATATTTACCATAGTTAAAGCTAGTTTGCGTCCTTTATCTACTGTTTTTATGACAAGCTGTGTAAAAACTCATTTATTAAACAACGTGTTCACATAATAATAGCGTTAAAGACCAATGTATTTATTTTTCGCATTGAATTCGTTTATATTATATATTTAAACTGTAGGACTACATTTTTTGTATTTTATATAATCATTAAAATATTAGTAAAAAATGTCAAGACCTAAGCATGCAGATACAGATTCCATTAACGAATAGCGTTCTTAATTAATCAATACTGGAATATTTATCATTTCAAGCCAATTTATTAATTATTTTAATTTTTTATGACACTTGGAGTGTCCATTACAGGCCTTTCGATCGTTAGTAGTTATCAATAAATGATTGTGAAACCATTGACTAATAATCATTATTTTAATATTGCTGAGAACAAATCAATGACCCAAAAATGTATACAAAAGAGACAGATCACCGATGCTTTCATTTTACATTTTGACAACAATGTACAGGGTGTTATATTTCTGCTAAAATTCAATAAACGGTTTGACCCTCGACCATTTTGACCCTATGGTCCAGGGACAATAGGAGCTGACGTCTTGGGGCGACTGATCCGTAATAATAACTCCAATTTCAATGGTTATTGAGATAACATAAATTATAAATTATAGCAAATTTTACAATAGTAATGCACAAAGTTCACAATGACATAAATCGCTCATGGCCCAACGGTCAAATTAGTGTATCAATGTACATGCTCGATGTGTGCATCGTTTTAGCTTAAGCAACAATGTCAATGATATTCCTGCAAAAAATCAAAGTTTCAGGAAGATTTTCCTTTCTTTAACATTAACTTTAAGATTTTTCATATCTTGTTAAATTTTTACATTAGCTTAGTCTAATACGTACACTTAAACATAACGTATAATATCTTTTAACCAAGTTCGATATAGGTATATCGAATGCATACTTACGAAACTGCGCATACTTTTATAAAGATAAAATAATTTTTAACAATGAACCTACATCATCATCGCATCCCTATTATATAGGTCGTGTAGGTATATCTTTATTCCTACACGTGTAAAAAGTGCATAAAAAGCATACAAAAACGACCCAATAAAAAGTTGACACGCGTCAACATCCCCCAATCAATTGGTATTAACGTGATACTAAGATAAAAACTTTTTAAAAAACGTGAGAGAGATCGGTATCTTAACAAAAACCAACCCTCATTTTGCCGAGGTGAGTAAAAAGTACCCCAGCGCTCACATCAAAACGCTGTAGGGTAAAAAACCTGCTGCCGATTTTTTACAAACCTGATCTTACAAGCCACCCTTATATTTAACGTGAATCGGCTTTTTTCATTCATGATAGAAGTGTTTTTATCAGTTAATCGTTTTTTTATGCTTTTTATAATACGTTTGACTTTAGGGTGTAAATATGTATTGGTTTTGTGTAACGTTGACTGGCAATTTTCGACACCTGATGTTTTTTATTGTAATACACTGTATTTTTTTAAATGATGGTTTTATCATTAAATATTTGACAAAGATAAAAATAGATTTTTAAAATAGTATTTTGACCTCGAAAAGTAAAACTTCCGACGCCAAAATTTAATTCGTTTTCATTATGAATAAACATCAGTCACAAAAACTTTCCGTTTCTTCTTGTAACACAAATGATGTTTAGCATTCACTTTCGCATTGTTTTGTGCAAAGTCCTTCTAGGAACTCCGACAAATCTGCTACTGGGTTTGCGACATCATTCTTTTACAAAAATATTGAATAATAAGAATATCAGACTGTAGCGAATACTCAAGGGTAAAAAATATCTAAAGCTTTTACTTTTATGTTACGCAAACAAAACGTTCTTTTTTTCGACGCTACTGGAGTTTTTACTAAACAGTCGAATCCTACATTTGCATATTGTCTGCCAGCCAGAAGATAGGAAGCAAAAAAAAAGTTTCGTTTAAAAGTTTTTAAATCTAACACTTTTACATAAACAGTCTGCGAAAATATCGTATTCCTAAAACGTTGATTTCTTCGGTGACAGCTTTCAAGAACCAATACTTTTGTGTTTTTTTCTCCACATTCGGAAGAGGAAGCACGGCAGCTGCGCCTCGTGCCGGCTAGGACTTGCGCCTGCGCCAGTTTTTGCACGCTCAACTAACATGACGATTTTTTTCCTTTTTTTTTGTTTTTCGATCGTTACTGGTACCTATTTTTTTAAAGCCAGAAAGAAGACGTTACAACTCAAATGCTTCCTAAGAAAATATACGACACTACTCTGTTTTTCTACATGTGTTATCGATATTGAATCAGCAGGTACCGTATTGACAGTTCTAAATAAGTTTAATGAATGAACAATTATATCTCGAAGAAATTAGACATCTTATAGTTTACGTTCGTTCATGTCTTAATGAAATAATGTAATGATTGTATACTTTTGTTGTCGTTATTGTAAGCAGAAAAGTGAAATCTGTATCCAAAAAAATTAAATAAAACAATAAAAATATATCACCAAAGGTGCAAATGACGCCACAATGCAACGCCAATTTGGGCCTTTGGGCTACTGAATGGGCAAGCCATTGATTTATGGTGGCCGGCAGCTGAGTTCACCGATGGCATTCGCCGTAGTTTGCAGCAAAAAATTGCAGTAAAACGACATTCGCTTTCATAGGTCAGTTTGTTAAATACATTATACAGGGAGATCATTTTAAGAATAGCTTTAATTTAACTGTTTAGCACATACAGCGGCTAGAAATGTAACAATCAATAAAAATGTACCATATTGTTTTTATTGTTAGCAAGTAGATAAGTTTAAAAACACAAATAACTACCTACTAAAATCATAAAAACCCCAGAACCTCAAAGACACAAGCACACTCACATAAAAATCGTAATTTTTTATTCATAAGTAAAGCATTTTTTAAGCCATTCATTGATTTCGTATAACCCGATCAAAAGCCTTCTGTACCTACTGTTTTATGGGCCGCCACAAAAACATCAGACTATAGCGAATAAAACGTGCACAATACCGTGTTTCGCAAAACGGTGCGGTCCAAAAGACCCGCTGGCCGCCGCCGCCGTCCGAAACAATGACCCGCATTGTAGGGTTGCAATAAATTATTTTATTTTAGCACAAAACGCTTTTACGGCCACTCTCGCTTTTTGCTACTAGTTTTTTGTTTCCGGGTTGTATGCGAAGCGAATAAAGACACGTGGCCGTTGTTAACTTTAACTTAGGTTTACTGTAGCGTTCATAATTATGCAGTTAGTGATGTCTCGTTTTTTGGCAGGTTCTAATTATATGCGTACGTTTTGGCTAAGAGCCTTTTGGTTTCGAAATCAGGAAAGTTTAAGGCGAGTTTTTTTCCGTAGTTCTTACAAATGTTCTTTAAAAACTGTTTTGGTTATTAACTAACAATTATTTAACCATTGTTCAAACTATTTTTGCCAGGCGAAGATGGCGGGAGAGCTTGACGCCTATCGACAAGATTGGTCTACACATCCCAAAACCGGCACGAATGAAAGAAAGGAAAGGACGTTATTACCGAATTATTAAGTTTATCTGCAGAGCTCACATACTGGTCGATGTCAGAAATAAATTTAGTCTCATATCACCAAACATGAACCGTTACCACTAAACTGTAGCGGAAAATATCAGATTTTCCGGAACGTAAAGTTTTTATGATATTTTTCCTCCTAAGAGTATTTCGGACATCTATCACTGATATGGTGACGTATCGCTCGTTAGGAGACCAGAGTTATTGGAAAAACATTTAGTGAACCATGGTAAACTGTTATTTCCTTACGGAATAAAAGAATTTATTAAAAAATTGAAGTTATCATCATCACTATCGTACCGAATACCCGATAAAAATTTACAAAAAAATATTTAGGTATGTAAAGTAGCATGTCTTTGTATGTGAAGTAGCATGTCTTCGTGTGTGAAGTAGCATGTCTTCGTATGTGAAGTAGTATGTCTTCGTATGTGAAGTATCATGTCTTCGTATGTGAAGTAGCATGTCTTCTTCGTTCATACCTTGTTATCTATTACAGTAGTCGAGCTTTTGTCTTCTTATATAGGCATCACCATTTATACACAAAAGTGCCTTTCTCAAAAAAAAAGCATGTCAGTCATTGCTTTCCGAGTTTTCATAGGCAAACCCTGCAGAAAACCCGTTGCCCATCAGACTAATTCCCAAAAAACGAACAGGTCCAGTACTTAACTCCTAGTAGGTACCTACAGTGTTCAACGACCAGTAGAGTACTCAAGCCCAGTAAGTTAACAGGATCCACTACATTATTAAATAGTCTGCCATAGATAATGTGTGCAAATAACACAAATTACCTACTGTCTGGAGATTATTTAGCCTGTTTATATGTTAAAATAGGAGTAAATAACGATGATATTATGATTGTGTGGCAGCCAGGGTGCACTTAGACTCTAAGATCAGTGAACGAATGAGAAATCGTTGAAGATTTAAGCAAATTTTTCATCTTCTTCAGTCACCGATGATTTTAAATTTTGAGGCAAATTGGGGTTAAAAATCAGAGGGCCAATTCTGGTACTCAATTTTAACCGGTTAAATCTGGAGGTGGAAACATTAAGGCCGCCGATTTTATACTTTATTTTATGACATTATGATTTATATCAGTGACGTCAAGTGGAACCAATGGTTTCACTCCGGGCGCAATAAACAACTTTCGCATTCGCAAGTCAGTCGCAAACTATCAAAAAAGCCTCAGTTTTCATACATTTTTGACCATCAATGTCAAAAACAACTCAAAATGTACAACGTTAAGGGCGATTTTGACAGATTACAAATACGACCAAAATGCGAATACTACATGAAAATGTGGGCATTGACTCTCAAATGTTGCTCTCATAAAATCTTGTTGTATGTGTCCGTTCTATTTTAAGAACCTCAGTATTGATTTCTTGAAATGTATTGCTAACCATGCAGTCTCTATGGAAACGTCGTGTTGCAGTGGACGATTACCTAATTTAATAAATCAAACTCGAAAATATTGGTAATATATAACACTTCCATTGGGGATTCCATGGGGACCACGGACCTAATATTATATTTGTGATTTAAAACATACTTGGTGATGCCCATGGCTTCGTCCTTCCTCGAGAACCACTCTATCCATTGGTGAAAACTACATGAAAATCGGTGCAGGATTTTTGAGTTTATCGCGAACAGACAGGCAGACGCGGCGGAGGACTTTGTTTTATAATACGTAGTGATAGAGATCTACTATGCTGAACCAAAAAAAAATTGAAACACGTAGTAGGCACGCACAATGTTCCTGGCGTGGCAATTTACTACAACTGTTTAAAATCGCATTTAATGTTTTTAGCCCAATAAATAAGCATTTGTTAATTTTCATGAAATAAAAACTATATAAATTACTTACAAGATTTACTTTACCAAGTAACTTTATAGCTGCATTTTGTTACAACCAACACATGAAGTTTACGGTAAACAAACATTTCTCAATGATTAACTAGAGAAGAAAGAACATATCATCCCAAAATCTTTCATAAATATTAAAAACCACTTTCTCTTTTCTTCAAAGCTACGAAATCTTGGCAAAAGCACTCAAAAGATTCATTTTACGGTGGTATAGTTCAAGTCATTCATATAGGTTGGGCGAGAGGACATTAGGAGGGTGGGAGGCTGGCTGGGGAGCGGCCCTCCGCCCGGGATAGATTTGAAGGTACAATCATTTTTTATGCGAGGGGAAATAATGCTGGACAGGGTGGGGACACACTCGGACTGATCGAAGATTATTTTGGTAAGAAAATACTATAACCTATCGTTCTTCGTTCTTTCATTGTGCCTTGTGCATAGGATGAGTTTAAATAAATGAAATAGGAACTTTAACTAACATTTTTGTATTTGACACAAAGGCAAATACTAACTAATATTCTAAAAATGAAAGTGGATTTGTTAATTCGTTTGGTACACTTTCACACATATATTATATCGCTGATCCGATCTTGATGAGTTTTGGTGCAGAGATAGATGGAATCGTAGAGATACCTATAGGCTACTTTTTACGATTACGAATTTACACGTATGCGGGAAAAAGCGAGTCTACAATAATAACTTTATTGTAGACTCGCTTTTTCCCGAGGTTGTGATCGTGTAAGTGTAAATTTAGTAAAACAAAGAACATAGATACGGTTTCTTGTGTGTACATAAATAAATAGATAAAAAATAACCAAGCCAATAGGTACCTAAATTAGTTACTTAATAATTACATTAATTAACCACAAGAATGTTCATGTTCACCCATTTAAAAATCACTCGAATGTGTTTTGCTGTCATTTAAAATATTTCGTCTTTTAGGTCATAAGGATCTTTTTCCTGTACCAACTTATCTGTTTAAATTAGTAAATAATTAAACGTATCACATTCTAGGCGCCTCGTTATTGATTCGGTTTGTTTTAATTAGATGATAGTAGAGAGAAAGCATGGTTTTAATCACGTAGCCTCATTTTTTTGTTATCTCTACAAAGTTAGAGTGAACAGGCTCCTTCTGGGTAAGCTCGCTCCATCGTAGACTTTGTCTCTGTCATCTCTGACCAAGACTAGAGTCAAGAGCAAATTAACCCATCTCAAGTTAAAAAAAAACATAATATTTACTGCGGTTTCGCCTTTTGTAAAATTTGTTTACAGAACAGAGGCGTAGCTGCCGCTGCATTACCCGTATCAAAGTTACGGGGCCCTCGTACTACATGGACCCAGACGAGAGGACGTAAAGCTATACACATCTCCTACGTGGCCTGGCAAGACAGTTTCCGAACTGCCCCTAGGCCAGGCCTTACTATCTCAGGCTAGTAGGGCCCATATTGTTAGAAAAACAACGGGTTGCACTCCGGGAGTGCTGGCAGAAGTGAAAACTTGAACATTAACGTTGTGCATTTTTGAATCATCCGTCTTACGAATTTTTGATCAGGTCACGTGTCCTGACGCGTCATCTGTTTTACGAATTTTCGATCAGGTCACGTGTTCCGACGCGTCATCCGTCTTACGAATTTTTGATCAGGTCACATGTCCTGACGCGAGTTTAACATTTTATACCCATCCCAAGAAAAGTGCTCAAGGCCGCTAAATAAATTTTCACTTCTATTAAAAAAAACAATACCTATAAAACGGGCTCCATAAAAATGTTTGACAGAGCCCCTTTAGGTAAGAGAGGTATGGCCACTGCTGCAGAACGACACTTCCGAGATAAAACAAAGTTACACAAGAGTTATCTTGTTGTCAGGTTTCCGTTTTCTTCATACAGAGGTTTGGAACTCTAAAAAGTATCCTATATACTATGCAGACCATGGTCTACCTGGGTCCCAAACATCTACCAATTCCGATCATCCGCAGAAGCATGATTCATGAACAAAACTCGAACAAAAAAAATTGCTTTGTCTCTAAATATGTAGCATGAGTAATTACAAAATACACTCGGTTCCAAAAATTACGGGTCAGTCACAAAAATTGAAATACCTCCAGAACTGTAAAAGCTAGATCAATGAAATAAAAAACAGAATAAAGATTTTTTAGTTGCGCTTCTAATAGCATATTATTTAAACTGGTTGATGAAAAAAACTTCATTAGAAAAACAAAATTTAAAAAAATGACTATTTTTAAAAACAAAATTTTTGTTTCATGTCATTATGGATGCTTTCCATTTCTATTCTGTCACAAAAAAAATTATCGTGAACGTCTTCCACGTGCATAATTATTATTCTGTGAGGTGAAGCATGGCAGTCACGCTAGAGGAATGTACCAGAATCCTAACTTTTTTGGAACTTGGGCGGAGCCAGCGTGAAACAGCCAGAAACATTGGTGTATCTTTGTCGACTGTTCAGCGGGTAGTCCAGCGGTACCAAGAGACCGGATCACACCTTAGAAGACCAGGAAATGGCAGACCAAGATGCACAACGGCCAGGGAAGACAGACAACTGGTGGCTACAATGCTCCGAAATCGTTTTCAAACTGCTGTTGGTCTAAAAACTCACTTTATTCGCTTTGGAGGTGGCAATTTAAGCGCTCAAACAGTAAGAAGACGTCTTGCTGAAGCAAATTTGAAACCATTGAGGCTCGCAAATGGCCCCAAACTGGAACGGGGACATCGAATTGCAAGACAGAGATACGTGCGCGAACACCTAAACTGGACACTAGACGATTGGTCTAGGGTAATGTTCACGGACGAGTCTAAATTCATGCTTTATAAGCATGATGGTAGGCAGTTGGTGTACAGAAGACCAGGGGAGCGCTTCCATCAAGCGTGTGTGGAGGAAAAAGTGGCGTACGGTGGAGGCTCCGTACAAGTTTGGGCTGGGATTTCTGCTGAGGCCCGCACCGAGCTGGTGCTCATTCAAAATGGAACTCTAAATGCAGAGAGGTACGTGGAAGAGATCCTCAATGAACATGTAGGTCCTTTCATGGCCAGGATGGACCGGCATGGCATATTAATGCATGATAATGCGCGTCCCCATACCGCCAGAATTGTACATGACTACCTTGAAGAGGTCGGTATCGAACTCATGCAGTGGCCAGCGCGAAGCCCGGACTTAAACCCCATCGAGCACGCCTGGGACGAGCTTCAGAGATGCGTGAAAGGTCGAAACCCCCCACCAATCACGCTTCCCGAGCTCATACAAGCACTGGTGGAGGAATGGAAGGTATTCCTCAGCACCGGCTCCGAAATTTGGTGTACAGCATGCCTAATCGCCTGGAAGCTGTCAGAAGAGCTCGTGGAGGCAATACAAAGTATTAAATGAAGAAAGTGATGAAAAACAGCAAAAAAACAATCATAAAAAAAATGTAATCTTAAGAAAAATATGACTACTTTAGTTTTTTTTTAATTTAAGATTAATATTGTGGGTGTAACTAAGTTTTATTTTATTTTTTATCTGTATAATTAAATTCTCAATTGAACAGTCTTCGTTTCATTAGGATGGCATACGTAGTTCGGGAGATATTCGAGTTTATGTGACTGACCCGTTATTTTTGGAACCGAGTGTATTAACGCAACCAATTTTTTTATTTATCTATGCAAATTATAATTAAACTAGCTGGTGATCAAATAATTATTAAGGTACACCGAGTGATTACAGATTATGATGATACAGGAAATCGATATTAATTTTCTAAGTACGATGGTTTTTTTAATCTGGTACCAATTTTGACACCTTGCGAAACTGGAAATTATAATTGGCTCGATTAAGAAGTAATAATAATTGGTAATAGTTTACTGAATATTTTTGCAACTATGTAAAATTATCTTTACGTAGTTTAAAACAATTTTCGTTTGTACGCTTATATAATCTTAATCTCCGCAACGAATATTAATATGGTATTCGTCAATAGACAGAGTGATTTAAGAGGATGGTTTATATGTATGATTGGTTCCGAAATTTTTACGGGAACAGGAAAAATGGGATACTCGCGTACGAAGTCGCGGGCAAAAGCTAGTATCATAGAAACGTGACGTAATCTGCCTACTTTTACTGTGGTAGATTCCTTTGTTTAGAGAAACTCAAAACAAATCTCGAGGAATACGTAGTGGTATCATCAGCCTACAGCAGTATTCTGTTACACAAACGCCTCTCCAATTCTCACCAACTCTCATCCAGGTACCACCAGCCTGGCTGTGAACATCGCCTCTCTACCTGTGCTGAGCGCAAACGTCTTAGAAAGCCAGAATAGGCTAGATTCCATCATCCACAACTTGCAAAAGTATTTAGTCCGTCAGTTAGAGTATTGAATTGAAGTCGGTGTCCAAATACGAAGAAACTAACAAAAACACCGACTTCCGAAATTAAAGTTATTTTTTACTTTGTAGTGTTTTTTTTTTGGCAGTCGGTTGTACTTTTTTGTAAAAAGTTTTTTATTTTTCACTTTTTAGTGGTACCCCACACCTAACAACTCCACTGCAAAATCGCAGACACAATTTCGATTACTTGGATGATATAAAACTATCATCCAAGTAGACGAATCCCAATTATTTCGATTTAAAATCCAAAGGTCGTAACAAATTTTCATAAAATTTAAATGGGACCAATCTGCAAGTACCTATATCATATCAGATAAAACATGAGTTTTTCAAATCGGTTCATAATTGTCGGAGTTATGAGGTACTTAACAAACATAAAAAAAAACATACAACCGAATTGATAACCTCCTCCTTTTTGGGAAGTCGGTTAAAAATAATGGACACGTATTTTTTGTTTTTGTAAAGCAATGAAAATTGACAAAGGTAAAACGCATCAAAACTGTGGTGTGCAGTGTGTGGTGTGTGGTGCTGCAAATCCATATACCGCGGCAATAATGACATTGACAGCTCTGGAACACAGCTAGCGTTACCAGACGTCTGAATTTTAGCCGGACACAGTTAGGCATTTTGCTTGCATGTCCGGCCTAATTAAATCCGGTCCGGCTTTTGGTAGGCTTTTTGAATTTGATCATTTTTTTTTACATTTGTCAAGTGTTGATTTCCGCGTCACCCGCCTCACCTTGTATCGCTAGCTACGTATTACTACTAAGTATTGCAGTTGTAGAAATTAATACAGTAATTAATATTTAATTATTAATAATAGGAAAACTGATTCATCCAATTATGTTTTGTTTAATTAGATTTTAAGGTAAATGACAAAAATACACGTTTTATACTAGGACAAAAAATTAAGGCACCTTTTTACACAAATGTCCGGCTGAACTTACAGATCTGTCCGGTTTTCGGTTTGAATTCCTGGCAACCATAAACACAGCACAGCTATACTGATCCCGGTCAGTTGCATTGTTGAAATAGGTCCTAAATTTTTTTACTATTGATAAGCACACGTTTGACCTCTATCTCACCTGATGGTGAGCGATAATGCAATCGAAGATGCAGCACGCTTGCCTAGAAATAACCAATTTACTTTTGACTTAAAGACTCCCAGGTTGTAGCCATCAGGAAACACAGACTGGCAGGGAATTTCACTCCTTAATTGTACACAGTGAATGTCTTTCCAAAATGTTTTATGCGTGTGGGTGATATGTCTACCATGTACTAGTGGCGCAACACCGTACGTCTTATGGTCCATTTTTGGAACGGGTTTGGAAGTTTATTATTATTCTCATTGGTCCTCAGTGCATCCCCAGCCGATAGCAAAGTCCTGCCCTCTGTAATAAAGAGCGTGTCTCGAAACTGCCATAAAGGCTGGACGCATTACTTTTTACTCGTACGATAAGAACGAGTCGGCCGGGAGTCGGGAGCGGGACATACGAGCGGACGCGTGTGTGAGGCTAACGGCTATATAGGGCTTGGTATATAAGGTACGGATTTTTTTTTCGCCTAGAATTAGCTTTAAAATTGATTTATTGATTATCTCGGATAGCGAGCTGAAGAAGATTGTCAAAATAACCACTTGGTTAGGTAGGTTTACATGATTTTGAGAGAGTCCAACTGTACAGGCAGTCTGGGCGTCCTTTAAGGTTTCCCACCGAGAACATAAAAGAGGTACCTTTTTGTTTTGGTACGAAAAGAGGTACCTTGTTGCCTACAAAATTAAGAAAGCTAAGATTATTTACGTCATTTCAAACTTCAGCTAAGGACAATCTTTTGAAACGAACTTGGCTTTATCAGAAATTCAACTGCAATATAGGTGTTTTGCTTGGCATGTACAATGCCCTACTTTAGAACACTGGTTATCTTTTGCAAACTGCTGTGAACCCAAAACTGCTCGACGTATTCAAATACCACAAGGACCAAGGAATCGTATGCACACAGCCTTCGACAATTCCACAAGAGTAGCGCATATCTCCGCGAGTGTACTGACCGGAAAATGGGAATTTTCTTCCCGCCACGATCAGGGGTAGTTAATATTGCCAAAATATTGGATGCCGCGCTCCTGTGCGGATCGTTAGCTGAATTTTAGTGGCTTCCCTTTTTCCTAACACGGCAAAAACTGGTATTTATAATAATAGGTTCCAGTTTTTCGTGATCAACTGAAATCTCAGTTCGGTTCTCGAATTCTACAAAAAAGTAAAACAGTACCGACTACCTACCGAAACCCAAGGGCTTCAATCAGTAGTGATGTACCTACATGTTAATAATTTTCAAAATTATTTGATGCAGGTACTAATTTTTCACCTATGTAATAATTATTATAGACTAGCTATCACCCGCGGCTTCGCTCCCGTCAACTGCAACTGTCTTATTTTTTCTTTGTCCTGACAGTAAGAATCACAACAAAAAAGAATAGCAAATTCGGCCCAGCCATTCACACGTGATGCGATGACCAAGGGACATAGGGATTCATTTTTGTGTATATAGATAGATAAGGTTGCATATGTTTGCATTACCTACTGAATTCAATAGGTCTATATACCAGTAAGTCACCGGAGAATGGCAGACTCCGTAAGATTGTAATGAATCTTGATTAGATTATAATTTCTCGATAGGTACATTATGAACAAATCGTTTTGTATCTACGTGATAAATCCCATCCAAATTCAATAGTTTCTAATACATCTGTATCTTATTTAGAAAAAAACAGTTTACATTTTCACGCGATTTTTTACAATCTTACGGTGTATGCCATTTTCCGGTGACATAATATATACTGAACAAATGGAAAAGACTCAACGCCTTAGGTATTTTGTACCTACCATTCATCCTTTGGGTGATCATTTAGACGGTGGGAAGCAATTCGTAACACAAATAGGAACAATCTAGAGGTAGGTAGGTACATACTTTTCTTAACATTAATATTATAGCAAAACAATAGATACAACCGTTAATTATGTTGATTTAAAACTATTTACTCAAGTTGACGCCATTGCTATCAAAGTCAAACGTTATTATTTTTATTGTTTGGAATGTAAATTGCGACGAATAAATAAAAAAATGGGTTAAAATTGATTATTTGAATTTCTGTCGGAAGCGATTGACCTTTGTCGTGTTGTATGTACTTAGGTAGATATCAAAATGTTTCATAATATGAAAGTTTCAATACTGGTTAGTATCACCACGTAGTTACTTTATATTTTCGAACTACGTAGTAGAGAAGCTATTTGCAGTAACAGTATAATAGGCTTGTGTCCTGAAAAAATGTAATTAGTCCGTCAGTTAGATTATCAAAAAATATTTGACCCGTGTTTTTTCTTTTGTTACGGGAACCAAAATTGACGAAGTTACGACGCTTTTAAAATTCTCAATACGTCACACCTTCGCATAATTTTTAGTGAGTCATGACGTCACGAGCCCCCACTCCCGAGTTTTGATGCGTTTTATCTTTGTCAATATTCATTGATTTACAAAAACAAAAAATATGTGTCCATTATTTTTCAATACTCTGACGGACTAACTGACGGACTAAATAGTTTTGCAATTTGTGGATGATGGAATCTAGCCTATTATTTTCATTAATTTCTAGAAAGATTTTACCATTTCAAAATGTGTAGATCTATGCCAAAAATCTCTTCATTCGGAAAATTATGAGCGGTGCGCCAGAGGAAAGGAAATAAACAAAAACTTTGCAGTAAACCAATGACAACGAGTTATTTTTGTAGTAATTGTAACTGTATCCTCGAAACGGCGATTGGCGGCGACCTCTCGCGTCCGGCCCTGGTCCAAGCCATGGTCCGGAGCGAGACGGAATGGGACGCCGTTGCCTCCTTCTGCGAAGCAGTCATGCTAGCGAAGGAGGTGGCGGAGCGGGAGAGGAGACCCTCTCGTCCCGGCCGCCGTGGTGGACGCCGCGGGCGTCGGGGGCCACCTGGTGACCTCCGGCCACCGTGGGCGCGGGCCTGTGGCACAGTTTAAATATGGACAGTACGGAAACTAAGCCTAGTTGAGAATATAATTACCTACGCTCCATTGAAGCAATAGGGTTGTCACTTTTAATGTTTATGAACTTTTTTTTAAATTTTTGTTCTGTAGTGATCAATCGATCGAATTTGAATAACTAGCTTACAAATACAATTTAAATAGGTAATCTCATGGCGTTGGTTAATCTCAACAAAACACGATACTTTAAACACGGAAAACAATTTAATATTTAAACACAACAACTTGTAGCACTAACTTTGTCATTACAGCGTAACCTTTTACAAGTTTTGGCGGGAGCGTAGGTACGCAAGCCGCTGTTGGACGAAAACGTTTCGGGCGCTCGGTACTTTTGCAGCCGCCATCTTGGATTCACGTTTTGAAATCACTATCGGCTTCAACACCCTCGAAAACCGTGAAGATGACACCCGTGACGAACAAATTGGTACCTATTGCAGCCGCCATCTTGGATTTACGTTTTGATATCACTATCGGCTTCAACACCCTCGAAAACCATGAAAATGACATCCATGACGAAAAAATTGGTACCTATTGCAGCCGCCATCTTGGATTCACGTTTTGACATCACTATCGGCTTCAACACCTTCGAAAACCATGAAAATGACACCCATGACGAAAAAAATGGTACCTATTGCAGCCGCCATCTTGGATTCACGTTTTGACATCACTATCGGCTTCAACACCCTCGAAAACCATGGAATCGACACCCATGACGAAAAAAATGGTACCTATTGCAGCCGCCATCTTGGATTCACGTTTTGACATCACTATCGGCTTCAACACCCTCTAAAACCATGAAAATGACACCCATGACGAAAAAAATGGTACCTATTGCAGCCGCCATCTTGGATTCACGTTTTGACATCACTATTAGCTTCAACACCCTCGAAAACCATGAAAACGACACCCATGACGAAAAAATTGATACCTTTTACAGCCGCCATCTTGGATTCACGTTTTGACATCAGTATCGGCTTCAACACCCTCGAAAACCATGAAAACGACACCCATGACGAAAAAATTTATACCTATAGCAGGCGCCATCTTGGATTTACAAGAAGTAGTAGTACCTAATAGTTTTGAAAATCACGAATTCGTTTTGATCGATCACACGGACTTATAATTCGGTAACGATAACAATATCATTAATGATTCTTACCATTAAAAATCAGCGTTAGGTCCGGTTGTGATGAAACCGAGTTCAAACAGCCATATACTACGGAATATGTTCGTGGCATTTTTAAAAAGATCGCGGGGTTCTCGTCTTGACGCGGCCGGCGGCACTCACTACTGAGAGTACCGCGACGGGCACCGAAAAGTCTCGTCGGTGCGCATGTTTGTGTGAGTGTGCCGTTTCGAGCGTTTGTTGGTAGTTTCCGTACTGTCTATATTTATACTGTGCCTGTGGACGGCGAGCTATGGGTGGCTCGCCGTCCGTCCATCTAGACAGGCCGTGTCGACGGCGCGTTAGTGTTCCACGCGCGCCTCAAAGAGAGTCAGCAACACAGAGGGGCCCGAAAGGGCCGACGCCTGCCGGAGTCGCGGGATTATTCGCAAGAGACACCGTGGCTCCGGAACACAAAGGGCAATGAAGGAACATGGATGGGTTTTAGTCAGTAGAAGTCTGACACTCCCTCCCGCTACACCCAGAGCGGGAGGAGTCATTGGATGATTTCCCATCCCTAAAAAAAAAAAAAAAAAAAAAAAAATTGTAACTGTAACAGTATCGCTATATATTAACACAGAAAACTAAACTATATTATGCGGACAAATAGAAGAAAGGCAACATTATTTTTTTTAGGGTTCCGTGCCCAAAGGGTAACCAACGGAACCCTATTACTAAGCCTCCACCGTCCGTCCGTCCGTCTGTCAGCGGACCATCTCGAGCAATCTCAAGAATCGTAATAGGTAGACCGTGGAAATTGTCACAGATTGTATATTGCTATTGCCGCCATAACAAGAAATAAAGATCAAGGTTTATGGTACGGAACCCTTCGTGTGAAAGTACGACTTGCACTTGGCCGATTTTTTATTTATCAATGCTCTCATTGAAACAAATGCTTTATTTTTGGTACCTTCTGCTCTCTACCGGATACAAAAAGACAAAAGTTCTTTAATTAAACATCTAGAATATCGACCAATCACAGACGTATGTCGTGATAAGTTGATAATACGTTACCATTATTTTGTAATTAGCTGAGGTTTGTCTAAGATAGCACTGTTTGTCGGCGTCGCCCGGCTGTGAATCACATTAAAAATAATAATTGAGGCAATTAACCCCTTCGATAAAGAACATGTTTTATAACAGAAAATAAGAGTTTTTGTCTTTTTATTCGTTTTTAGAATTCCGTACTAAAATGGTAAAAAGGAACCCTTAGGGTGTGATTAAGTCTGTGCGTCTGTCACAGTTTTATATCTCAAAATCTACTAATGTTATCAACTTCAAATAGTTTTAGATGACGTTAGCTCAACTATTTTGCAAATAAGAAATATTTATATATTTTTTTTTATTGCAATAGCTACTGGAAGGGGATTTTAAAAATTAGATGTGGGGCTATTATGGCATGGGGGTAGCATATGAAAGAGCGCTATTTGCAAATACTCAAACATCTTTTTTTTCTTTTATTCGCTTGGTTTTCGATTGTTTTCAATATAAACCGTTTTAATTAAATGATGGTACGGAACACTCGGTGCGCGAGTCTGACTCGCTCTTGACCGGTTTTTGATTGTGGGTTTCCTTTCGTCGCATTGCCCAAAGTTAGATGTTATTAGTTTGTTGTAAATTAAAGGTGCCTTTCCATTGCTGCGGAGCGCAGAAACGGAGAAATTTTAACCAATGGAATTGCATAAAATCTCCGCACGTGAGTCACTGACATTTTTACTTTAGACTGCTAACCATAAATAGGTTTCAGCTCAGCTGAGCTGATACCTATTTATGATAATCTTGAAAAAAATGAAAACATGAGAAAAACGCCGACGAAAAATTCCAACTCTGGGGTGTCTAGAATCGTGACCCTGGATCCATGGAAATCGTTTGTGCGTCGTTGTCAGATACACGCGGTATGGTCTGTACTACGGCTACAAATGAAGTTAAAATAAGTAGATTTATTTTTAGTTAAAGTCTACCTAAAATATTATTGTTTCGAAAGGGTACCAAAGGACCGATATACTTACTAATAAACAGATCGTGGATCTGAAACATGCAGACTACCAAAAGCAACTAAGTACGAGTAGGTACGTCAGAATAAATTTGTTTTTTTTTGGATAGCTTGCATTAGCTAAATCTTAGCAGGTTTTGAATGTTCCAGCCTCTGAATGCCAGGTCCAACCTTAGTAGTTAAATAAAGTGGCTGCCAGGGTTGGAGGATAAATGCCCCTATTTTTTTAACACATTTATAGTGCGTACAGCAAAGGAGTGGAGTTTCCTGCCGGATTCTGTGTTTCCTGATAGCTACAACCTGGAAGTCTTTAAGTCAAGAGTGAATAGGTTACTTCTAGGCAAGCTTGTTCCGTCTTAGACCGCATCATCGCTTACCATCAGGTGAGATACTGGTCAAACGCGTGCCTAACAAACGTAAAAGAAAAAAAAATAGTTTTCTATGCCCGTGAAGACAGGACCTCTAAAGTTTGTGTTGACAAGTTGTGTACCTAACCGTAGCTAAATACTGAACCAACTATTTTTGGCAGATAAATCTATAGATGCCATCGATACGCTAAGAAAATGGAGAATAATTCATTCAGTGAGGCGCCATATAATATATTATGTAAGTACCTAGGCACCTATAATGATAGTCATGTGGACAAGCACACCGCAATGTGTCGGGTCGGTTTAACCATCACGCTAATGACAAACGTTATTAATTTTTTATAACGACTTTTTTCTTTTATTTTACCGCCAAACCTTTGTTATCACTATACCATTATGGTCTATTATCATTAAAAACAGTTTGCCGCCAAATAAAAACCCGACAGTTATTAGATTTATAAGAATAACAATTAAAAGAACAAAAGGGTACCTAATTTTGTAAATTTTCTTTCATCATGCCGGTCGTCGGCTATCATTTGCATATGGTCGTTTATTAAGTAGGTGTTCTAAAGCCTTATTAATCCTTCGTCGGTATGTGTAAGCCGATTTAGAAAAACAAAAATATCGGGGTTAACACTAAACGCATCAGGCTCTGCAAATTAAAAGACATAGTAAGACAATACGATTTGGCCCGATTGGGGTTTACGGTCCCTTGCAATTGATTTTAAAGCACTCTACACTGGTGTTGTGTAAAAATCTATCTATACTAATATTATAACGAGATAAAATTTGTTTGTAAGTTTGTATGTTTGTAAGTTTGTATGTTTGTAAGTTTGTATGTAGGGGTAATCTTAGGAACTACTGGTCCGATTTGAAAAATTCTTTCAGTATTAGATAGCCCATTTATCAGGGAAGGTTATAGGCTATATATCATCACGCTAAAGCTAAAAGGAGCCGAGCTTTTGGAAAATGTGACGCAGACGAAGTTGCGTGAGTCAGCTAGTTTAGTATAAAAATGTACGCGAGTGTAGAGTATCTTACATATCCTGGGGTCGGTGTCTACGTAAACGCGAAAACCAGTATTTTTCATGGATCACTGCCAATTTGACCTCCAAAACTCAACCAGATACACTAGGTTCTCTTATGTATGTTGAAATAAAAATACTGTTTATTCTACAGCAAGAATTACAATAGAAGCAAAAAAAAAATGGCTTCCTAGAATTAGCCCTGCATTTGATGGTTTGTTATGTTTGATTTGGTATGAAAATACGGAAATTCAAAAATCTTTAATTACACACAAATAATTGCCTACCTGTATTTTAAAGGTTCCATACCTCAAAAGGAATATACGGATTATGCCACAAAAAACAAAGTATATTTCGACACTCTCAAGGGAAACGAAATGTATAGGGTATTTTCCGTTGACCTAGAACTATGAAATTTGGCAAGTAATATCTTGATAAACTACACTATATGGAAAAGTCTAAAAACTACACTTTTGTAATTAAATCATTAAAATATAGTCCTTATTTAAAGTAATTAATACCTACAAATTTGTACGAAACCTTCGGTGAGCGAGTCCGACTCGCACTTGTCCGGTTTTTATTTATATGCAAATTAACAATATTAGTACCACAACGCTACGCAGTGCCTACCGCAAAGCATTTTTCGGTCGAATATGAAAATGCGCTGTTCCAATGATAAAATAATAGTTTTGCGGATTAATTTCTTAATCTATAATTGCAACTATCTATCAATCCGTACTTTGTTCAATTATTTAGGTAGAGCTTACCTACTCTTTTCATTTTTGTAGATTTAGATTTCCAAATAAACTACAATTTTAGTTCTTTAGTTTCTATTAATATCAAAGTAATAATGTAAGACTGTGTTGCAGCGGTGTTAACCTGAAAAAAAAAACTAGTGAATTCGTTGTAACAATTCAGACACAAAATAAAACATTGGATAGCCAGCAATTATGTATGTACTACATTGTAGAGTTTATCACTCTATGTCACCCTACTGTGTTTATGGTAAAAAACCCGCTACACAAAAATGTAAAACTGTTTTTAATTGGTTGCTCGATATAGAAAAAAAAAGTGAACGGCATTCCTTTTTTAATCTGCTCTCTGCTATTGGCTGGCGTCTGACGTAAAAAGCTCAACGCCCCTTCACCGGAGCGACCGAGTGTTTTTATGTTCTACTTTTTACGATATAAAAAACGACGTAGCCGTTTGGGGGTTAGGGGGAACTGTACCCCTGAAACCCCTATGTAATAGGGGTTTGAGTTTTTTACTTAGGTAAGTACATGCACCATTAATTAATAGCTAGGTAGAAGTGTACGTTTAAAAGTACCAATTCGTCATATTATGATTTCACAACTAATGAATGTTTAGCAAACAATCTATTTATCTTAACAATCGCCGTCAAATATTTTATTGTCTTACTTAATAAATGGGGTAAACATACATAAAAATCACATTATAACAGTAAACGTTAAGTGATACAATACCAAACAATCTAATTTCCCTACACGCAGCTTTATCGGCCAATAATGCCGAGTATAATACGAGGCTTTATTACAATAACAACTGGCAAAATACGCGGGTTGCTTATTTTTTTATTATTAATATCGCATAAACAATAACTTAATAACTTGATCCCCACCCACAGAAGCTCGCGCCCTATTGGTGGAGAGAAATAGGCTGTGGGGGCTGGAAAGGGACGGACGTATCTATCACGACTTACTTTCCCTCTCACACAGAAACACGTCGCCTTCAAACATAGAATACATTTATCGATGTTTGGAGCATAAAAATTGACAGATTTTTTTCAGTCCATTGTGAGAAGTGGCGACGGGCAGTCGTGTCCCGACCGTCGTAACGAAGGGTTGTCCCAAAAAAACGCTCAAGGTTTTTTCGCGTGTATGAAATTATTTTATCAGTGAGATTGAGGACTAAAGTGAACTTTATTGGATTTTATTCATGAAATACATGTTGTGCTGTGTGTTTTGAAACTTTCTAAGTTACAGTGCAGGTGAGCTAAATTACTTTTGTTTATTTTATTTCAAATTTAATTTTAAGTTGTATGCTTTTCTACAAACGGTCGTCTCTGTACCTTCATTTTGTATGCAACTAACCGAAATCATTATTATTTGGCCATTATCTGATTTAAATAGATTAAAATAAATTGATTGATTGATTGATTTTAGCTATAAATAAAATCGATAGAATCTAAATACGAATAAGTTTTTAGTTAAATTAATACAAATAAAATGATTGAAGCTTTACCGGGCTTAATTTAAAGCTTACAGGTTAAAAGTTCAATGCACAATCGTTTATAGAAAAGCTGAGTGTCTAATTTAACAAATCAAATGTTAACTTGAATGACTTAACATTGGTTTTTGTTTTAACAAACTCAAATTGAAATTTCCTTATTCATTTAAACTTCCTATTATTTGATGAGCAACTCTTACATCCGTGTGGTAACATTATTATGCTCTAGTTATTACCTATAAATCAGGGATTATCTCAAAACCAATTTCATGTAGCATCATCAATCAGTATTTTATTATTATTTAAGGATAACTTGAAAAATAATAAAATACTGATTGATCTGTCATGCCTACAACATATTTTAATGGAATATTTTAGGAAACTCAAAACTGCAAATTTAAATCCATAATTTGTAAATTTTCCTTCATTTGCAAGACAGATAACGAGGTTTTGTTTCAATTATGGAAAATTCAGCAATTATTTGCTGTAAATGTTCATTATTTATGCTGTTCATTCGTCATTCTTATTGTATACTGTCAAAAATGCATTAGACAATGCTATTAGCACTATCCTCTAAGCGACCTTAGAAAATAACTCTAGTTTTTATTATATTCATAAAATATATGCAAAGTGATTTATGTTAGACACAAAAACTAAGAAGCCGCATATACTTTTGTGATTGTTGTAATTTAGCCAATGTTTCCTTGATATAGGTACTATGAATAGGTGGAATATATAGGTACTTACCTAATATTACAAAGTTACTCAATAGTTCTATTGTTTACAAACAAATATTATGTAGGTTTACCTAACAGCGGATATTGTGATTACGACACTCAACCTATAACAAGGACTCGTCATTTCTTCATGAATCGCCTGTCTCGGCAAAACGTTTGCAAATACATATTCTAAAAATTAATTATGCCAACGTACGTGACTGTTCGTTCCGCATTTTTTAATTACTCACCCATTTGCTTTCTTAGCAATAATGTAGTCTGTGTACTTTAGTAAATTCGCAATTAAGTAACATCGCAAAAAATTGTTGTCGATTTGCATAATTCTCAAGGATTGCTTCATCCTCAGGTATGATCAGTTGCGCGTCCCCCGCTGGCATGCCGCCCGCGCATCACTCCACGCATCCCCAGGCCTGGGGACCACTGCTACAGCCTCCCACAGTGGTATGTATCTTGAACTTTTAAGTAACCTTAACCACAATAGCTCTAAACCGCAATGTTCAACAACACCTTCCCTTCTTTATAGAAATCTGAACCAATGGAAGACGGAAGCTTTCTCAAAGACCAAACCAGCGGCTTCTACTCGGAGGGCTTTCACAGCGCGTCGCCCTCCTCCTCCAGCAAGGACTCCAACGGGCACTCCCCGCGCAGCGTCGGCAGCTCCGGAGAACCTTCTCCCTTCTACGACACTATGTCTCTCAAGGCCAAAGCCAATCTCGGCATGCATCTGGACGCATTCCGCAATGGCTTGCCGTACAGCCTGCTCACCCCGCCCGGTTTCGAGCCGCGCAATAATGACGGCCGCGAACCCTCGCCCGGCTATGAAACATCTTACTCACCGAGAAACTTAGCGCCCCCCGCACACGTGTCCACACCCCTAGCACGTGCCGACGCTACCCCACCGAAATCACCCCCAAGAACCCCTTCATCCCCTGATAGGGATCACGATAGAAGATCTTTTGAGCGCTACCACGACTCAGGCTACGATGGAATCGGACAAAAAACCGACGGTGACGACGGCCGTGACGTGTCCGGTGATGAAGACTTTGACGACGAGCCGGGCCTGCGCGTGCCCGCTGTCAACTCACACGGCAAAGTTAAAACTTTCAAATGCAAGCAGTGCGAGTTTGTAGCAGTAACCAAACTGAGTTTCTGGGAACATAGCAAGGAACACATCAAACCAGAGAAGATGTTATCTTGCAGAAAGTGTCCGTTCGTAACAGAGTACAAGCACCACCTTGAATACCACATGAGGAATCACTTAGGATCCAAGCCGTTCCAGTGCACTCAGTGTTCATACTCGTGCGTCAACAAGTCGATGCTCAACTCTCACTTGAAGTCGCACTCCAACGTGTACCAGTACCGCTGCGCCGACTGCAACTACGCCACCAAGTACTGCCACTCGCTGAAGCTGCACTTGCGCAAGTACCAGCACAACCCAGCCATGGTACTGAACCCCGACGGTACTCCTAACCCACTGCCAATCATTGATGTGTACGGAACTCGACGTGGACCTAAACAGAAGCCGCTGTCTAAGATGTTTGACCACTCGTCGCCGATGAACAACAACAACCAGCCGCAGCCTCCTCCACCGTCGCACCCCATCTTCGGGAACCATTTCCCCGTCAACCTCCCCTACCTCCCGCCACTGCTACCTCACTCATTCTTATTCCCTCCCAACAATAACTATGAACATCGCACATCGCCCAAACTACCTGAAATACCTTCTGAGAAAAGTCAAGCTATTTCTCCTCCACCTTCGCTGCTGCATCAGCGCCTTGCGTACGCTGAGAGGCCTGTGGACAGTGGCACGACGTCACCGCCTGCTATATCACCTGCCAGGTCGCCTGCCAGCTTGCCACAAACACCGACTACTTCTCGGGAGTTTCCTGCGGCGGCGGCCAACGATGCGCTCGACCTGACCAACACAAAGACCAGCGAGGCAGGTACGCCGCCCCCCAGCTCAGAGCGAGCGACGCCTGTGACTCCCACCACCGCTCTCAAGAACCGGCGGAAAGGTCGCGCATTCAAGCTTCAACCTGCAGCCCTGCGACTCCAGCACGAGGATGAGAAGACTAAAGATATGGACATTTCCGATTCCGAGTCGGAAGGTTCCGTGGAAGCTCCCGCCAGCACTCAGTCGTACTCCTGCCAGTACTGCGACATTACGTTTGGTGACCTAACAATGCACACTATCCACATGGGTTTCCATGGGTACAATGATCCGTTTATGTGTAACAAGTGTGGGGAGCGCAGTGCCGACCGCGTGGCGTTCTTCATCCACCTGGGCCGGGCTCAGCACGCCTAGCTTACGACGTGGCAGGCAGGCACTGCCCGTTGTAGAGACGTAGTGTAACAAACAAGTAAATTATTGTAGAGTATTTTTATTAAGGCCAAAGACTTTGTATTGTATGTAATTTCAGCAAAAGTTAATCGGAGAAAATGTCCCATTATCAACCTTTTCGCGATTCACTTTTGTCTCTACCAAACTTGTTGAAATCGTGTTAACATTAGTTTGTCTTTAAATGTAAATAGATATATTTATGCTTACCCCACGTTTTAGTCATAGATGTAGCGTATATTGTAAGGTTGTATGTAATCCTGTGTTTCAGTAGATTTAGTGAGGCGTAGTTACGAGTGACCAATGTTTAAACAAGACTGTATTCCTCGATTAAGTACAAAACAGTTCATAATTCACGTTTTATTTTAGTTTAGTTTTTAGTGACGACTTGTTGGAGCTAAAAAAAACTTACTATTAGTAAGGCATAGTTTCTCTTAAATCTAAATGTAACCTACTTCGTAATCAAAAAGTGAATAACATTTTTAACCTTAGTCTAAAAATAACTCGCTCTTTATTATGTGAAGTGTTACATATAGAAAAACATTATGTTTAAAATTCTGTACATTATTGAAAACAACGGTGAAGTTACCTATTAGTCATAGCGTTAAACTAGTGTAAAACATAAAAAATAACAATAACAATTTAATGTAAATTATAATTAAATCAGAGTGTATTTATAATGTATGAAGAAAGATTTTATTTTATTTATTTTCCTTATTGTGTATGTTGTTTGTATGGGAGTCGTAATTTCGTGTATTGTCACAATTTCATGTCAATATTGTTTTGTAATTTCTTTAAAACATATGTTGCAATCTGACCTTGCTTTGTAAACACAATTCTGTTTTTCAATAAAAACCTGACTACGAAAAAAAGTCGCTGAAAAGAATGTTCCAAAGTCTTTGACCTGTGAATATGACTTTTCGAATTTGAAACTGCAAACTTTTCAAGGATTTATGACTAAACAGCATAAAATACTTACCTACCTATGAATGCAGAAAAAGATCATAATAATATTTTTTCATAATTCCTTATTGTCTTTGTCCTCGAAACTGTAGGAACCATTGTAGATCTGTACAGTTTTTCGAAAAACTAATTGTAAAAAAAAACTAAGTAGGTAATCCACAAAAAACGAGTGTAAATTATTATTTAATAATTTTGTGTGCTGGATACATAATAAAAATTGGAAGTTTTATCTTAATCTCTTTGTTTTCATTTCACTTATATTTTTTATATTTAAAGGCTCAAGTTTAATCACTTTTTTAAGGTAAGCGATTATGTACGTATGTGGTCAACGATGGAGGACAATTTTATTCCCAATTAAAAAGTAACCTGCTCACTTTTGACTTAAAAACCATGATCATTATACATAATGCTTTTATCTGGGGTTGTCGCAGCATGGTCTTCTATGCTAACCGTCAACCATTTGGAGGGTACCATATTCGTAAGAAACATTCGCAACTCAGTCGCAAACTTCCAAAAACAGCTCTATATTCCACAATAAACATTGATAGTTGCTGATAATTTGATATTGCAACTTTAATTAGAACATTTTTTATATTATGGAAGTATACGATTATTAGTTTTCAGTACAATCTACTCTCTTAATTACTATCTTAATTAAAGTGATCCTACTAAATTAATAATTACTACCTACTTATTTATTCTAATTTATCTGATCTAATATATAAAAATCTCATATCACAGTGTTTGTTATCAAACTCCTCCAAAACGGTTTGACCGATTCTTATGATTTTTTGTGTGTTATTCGGTAGGTCTAACAATGGGTGTTAGGATATTTTTTTTATGGCAAACAGCGTTTTATTTTTCGTGTCAGCTAGTCATTTTATAAAATTCTTCCGTTACTGCAGTGCTATTCTGTAACAACATTTTCGTGTCTCGACAGCGGAATCCGAGGTGAGTTTCAACTTCGTATAAATATAAGACCTTATGATGTGTGAAATAAAGTTCACTTTGTAAGCTTAGTCACTCAGGTGAAGTCGATATCGAAATGGTTATTTACAGAATAGACTAGCTGAGTGAATAAGTGAGTGACTGACAGACAACGCACAGCCGAAATTACCTTTTTAGAGTAGGTGCTTAGAATAATAACGCATAGAAGCCGCGTCTAGAACAAAACCCGAGCAAAATCGTGTGTCCACTTCATTTTCTTTGTGTGCGTGAGCCGAATGTGTCTACGTTCCTCTAACGCACACAGATATAGCTTTCAGTGATACCATTACTAAGCCGTTACCCACAAAATATGGGAAGACGCATTACTATTTTGCTATCAAGGCAAGTATTTTATGTTGTTGGGAACTGGAAAAGGTAAACATGATTTTTCATGTAATATGACATATTTTTTTCGGAAGGTATAATTCAATTTATTTCAAAATAAAAGGAAATAAATCGCATAAAGAATGAGATATTGTTCAATGCGTTTAGAATGCTTGATGGGTTATAATTATAAACAATGTTAAAACATCGGGTTTGATATGAATTAACAGTAAGTATTGTATTTTAAAATTACAAAAATGAAAAACATGAATGAAAGCAATGTGGGTATTTTTTCCTCACAAATAGCAACACTGTGTTATGACAAGTTAGGTTATTAGAATTTTGTTTTATTTATCGATTTACGTAAAAATAGTGCATAGAATGTGAGTACTTATTTGTGAAATGTTATTTTATCACATTTTTTTTGTTTTCCTGATGTGCTATAACATCCTTTCACGCAACAAACTGTCATTTTCAATTATTTACTCGCGAGCTGTGTTCGACGGAACGTGACATTGAGTACTGACGGCCTGGCGGCTAAGTTTGACGGATTAGGCTAAGTTTTAGTTGCCTCACTTTTTGCACTCGTACTAGGTTTCTATGCGTTATTATTCTAAGAGTAGGTGTGTAGGTTCTTCAAGGAGTTCCGAATGATCTACGGTAACTGGTAAAAACGGGATATGCGCGCACGAAGTCGCGGCCAAAAGCTACTATCATCATAAATTCCTGTCATCATAGACTGTAGTTTAAAGTGTTTATGACACCGCAGAGGCGACGATTGGTCCTTTTATCAGTTAATCTCCTGGGAATGTAAACAAACACAGTATTTCACGGATGTTTGTCTCGATAAAAAGGCTGCATTTTATATTAAATAAATTCATTTATTTAGGCAATTATAACCAAATTTACACAAAAATCATAAAAACAATAAATTTATTAACAAATAGCACAAATCAAATAACAAAAACAAACCAACAATACTTAAATAAAATTTTAGTAAAAAAAATTAAACCAATTAATTAAATTTTAAAACTGTCAATAAATTAGAATTGAATATGTCAATAATTAAATTTAAAGTGTCAATAAATTAAATTTTTAAAATGTCAATAAACAAATTTCAGAATGTCAAAAAATTTGATTTAATAAATCTAATTGTAAAATATCAATAAATTAAACTTTAAAATGTCAATAAATTAAATTAAAAATCAATAGAAAACATAAAAATTCAATAATACAATAATCTCTACTGTGCCTAACTGTTCAACAATTAAGGGCTATATTATATATTTTTTTAGTGTTTGAGTATATTCACCGTCTTCCTTAATACCAACATACCGATACCACATTTTCTGTTTTTATTTCTTAAAGTAAATCCATCAATTTCTTAGTAACGACCTTTTTTTTCAAGTACGTGAAATCGTCAGATGTCTCCTTGCGCTCTGGGCGGAGAAGGAGTCATTTGACTGTGTTCCTCCTAACGCCCTTTGCGTTCCAGAGCCGCGGTGACTGTTTCGAACAAAATCCGCAACCCTGGCTGGATACCATACCTATTACTGGAATCAAAAGTAGCTCACAATTTAGGACCCATTAGTTTCAGAGTTAATATCTACTCGTAATTCGTGGTGCTTGACAACTGAGCTTAACCCAGTTGTATAATTATGTCCCTTGGTGCCTATTGGCCTAGCTCTAATCTGTCTCCTGCTTAATAAGGAGAATTATATTTATTTTGACCTACTCCTCCGCTGTACTCTTCTGATTCGTTTCGTTGCGGGATCCAAGACAGTTGAATCGTTTCTCCGGGACTTGCTTCATAGCTCGTCGTTTTGCTGGTGATCGCCACTGTTGATTCTGGCTTTCAGTAGTTGCCGTGGTTGGGAATATGTGGCGGGCTTATCCCAAACAAAAAAAACCAGGCAGATAGTGTCTAGAGTGCCCTGCTTCCAAAATTCAGCTGACTTTAAAATTTAAGTTCACTTCGATAGGTACTATTTGTTGAAACACAAATTTTATTCCCTATTAAGATTTTTTTATGTACTTCCTCCTTTTTTAAGCTCAAAAGTTAGTCATGTACAATTGACATAGGAAAATGAGCGTTATTATTGTGACAGTTGCCTTCCTGTAATCAAGCGTGGCGGTAAAAATGTTTTACTGTTTGTAATCATCTGTGACTCGCTGATAGCCGAGCCACAAGGATATACCTACAATACACATTGTGTAAAGTAACAGAATGAACGCATTACCATTTCACTGTGAGATCAACACTCATCATCTGCCTAGCCTTTTCCCAACTATATTGGGGTCGGCTGAATACCAGTATTTAACGTGGAGCAGCTGCTTACCAGACCTCCACAACCCATTAAATGGGTAACACGGTACTCCTTGGCAAGACTGGTGTCAGATTTTCTGGCTTCTAATAATCCGTAACGACTGCCAAAGATCTACAAATGACAGCCGAGACCAACGGCTTAACGTGCTTTCCGGGGCACGGAGGAAACTCGGTATGCTAAGATGGTCACCCATCCATAGACCAACCTTGGCAAGCATTGCTTAACCTTAAAGATTGACGCATGCAGCTGTTATTATTTAGCCACGAGCTCCTAGATTCTAAAATTATTAAGTTACTGAGTGAGTGAATTACTGACATATAACGCACAGCTGAAACTACTGGTCATAGGAAGCTGAATTTAGAATGTAGGTTCCTAAAAGAAGAGTTCTCGAAATCCTATGGGAAGGGAAAAAACGGGATAAGCGTGTACGAAGTCGCGGGCAAAAGCTAGTTGCTACAATTAAAAAATTAAAAACCTCCCGACACAAAAAAAAATTACTCTATAAGCTAACAAATAATATTTTAAACCTATTATAATTATTATCGTCACATAAATTACGTAAGTTCAAACGTAAGTTACGTAGTTATAAATATGAGTAAGGTATTTATAGTGATTAGTTGGTAGGTAGGTAGTCAAATCCCCTCATCAACTATTAAAGAGCTGATGATCTTCAAACGACTGATCAGGTCATGGTTACCTTACCATGTTCTTTCAATATCATTGAAGTACCACGGTACCAAAGGACATTGTTCAATGCCCATACATCGTTCGCCTAAGAACCAACAGAGACGTGAATTTACTATCTGTGTTTTAAATAATGCATATGTTCGACTGAAACTAAATTAAAATCACGGACACATTTCAGAATTGTAAAATATCCAAAATGATTTCGGATTTTGAGGTTATAAAACATACCAAACAATAGAAACATACCAAATGGACTAAGATCCCAGAGCTGCCAGACTTTTTATATCTCACCAAAAAATGGTGTAGAGTAGTGTTACTATGTTCTTCTAACATACGAAAGCGTGGTAACTTAGGTCGACGGCCGATTCCCTGATATATCAGGTGCAAAATACATTACTTACATCAAAGTGTCAACTGTAATTTCATCGACTGTCAGTGTCAATAGTGTTCGTGTCATACAGCGCTTTAATCGCTTTATTCTTTTTGTAGGTAACTAAAAATCTTACAGCGCTGAGACTGCTTTGTTTCATTTTAAATTAATGGCGCCGGGTCCAAGTGAGTTACTTTTTAAAATGGTTTCGTAATTAAAAAGTGTCCGTTCTATTCTAATAATTAAAATGTAATTTAAAAAAAAAACTAGGAATAATGGTAAAGGTTTCGCATGTGTTGATTCATAGGCCACTTTTTACCATGTCCTTTCGAATCGATCGGACATAAGGAAGTTAGTCACAACCCCTCATCAACTAGAACAGAGCTGATAATCTTCAAACGGCTTAACAGATTTTCATGAAACATAGCTAAGAACACTCGGGATAAAATTATCTATGACACAAAAAAAAACTAAACTAAAATCTGTTCATCCGTTTGGGAGCTACGATATCACAGACAGATACACAAGACGCACAGACAGACACGTTTAACTTATAACACCCCTCTCTTTTTTGTCGGGGGTTAATAAAATAAAGTCCTCCGCCGCGTCTGTCTGTTCGGGATGAACTCAAAAACTACTGCACCATGCTGTTTACACCAATGGATAGAGGGGTTTTCGAGGAAGGTTTTCGTAGTACCTACATAGTTTGTGAAGCGAGTGAAGCTGCGGGCATCAGCTAGTTTACTATAAATATTTACTATTAATTTCGGAAGTCGGTGTTTTTGTTAGTTTCTTCGTATTTTGACACCGACTTCCGAAATCAAAGTTATTTTTTACTTTGTAGTGTTTTTTTTTTGGAAGTCGGTTGTATTTTTTTTGTAAAAAGTTTTTTATTTTTCACTTTTTAGTGGTGCCCCACACCTAACAACACCACTGCAAAATCGGAGAAAAGCAAAATACGCAATTTAGATTATCAAAGAATCATCTAAATAGTCAAATTCCAGCTATTTCGATTTAAAATCCAAAGTTCGTAACCGATTTCAATATGATTTAAATGGGACCAATCTGCAAGTATATCCATTCAGAAAAAACAAGAATTTTTCAAATCGGTTCATAATTGCCGGAGTTATGAGGTAACAAACATAAAAAAAAACATACAACCGAATTGATAACCTCCTCCTTTTTGGGAAGTCGGTTAAAAAGGAAACAAATTAAGTTAAGTCCCATACCTGTAAGATGGGGTGCAGGTGCCAAACTATGCCGTTTTAAAACCATATTATGATACCAATGTGAGAGGGAGACGGAGCTGTAAAAGACGCATAGCACTAAGTAACTCTTTTTCACAACGGAATCTTCATTTGCGTTGAAACGTAGTAGGCTCGTTCGCTGAAAAGCTCAGTTCAGACACTGTGTGAACCAAGCTTTAAATAAAACACTAAAAATAAACGCAGTAACACAAAATAAAGGTGTTTTTGTTTTCAATATGTTTTTTGTTTTGGAATAAAATATTTTGCGATCGTACTTTCAAAACTGCGAACTAAAACATCGCGAAGGACTGCATACGTTCTAGAACCAAAGATTCGAAGCTATGCATGGTAGTCGTTTAAAATCCACCAATCAGAAGGCCTGTGATCCATCTTTTACTGTGTTTAATTGTGATAAGTGTTATTTAAATTAATTAAAGTATTGGAAATAGGGCTGTTTCCTGGATAAGAAACGTATTTCTATTTAATCCGTCAGATATTCAAAAATATTTCTTGGGAATTTCCAATATTTTGGCAATTTAACTGATGGACTAATAGATTGTTTTAGTCTTATTTCCTAATTCAGGCGCTATTTGATTGATTAAAAAGGCACTTTAAAAAGTTACAGGCCAGTCTTTTAAAACAATGGAATAACAAAGTACATTATTGCCATAAACAGCTAATACAATAAGTTATTTTTACACAAAACATAGTTACTGTAAGTATTGAGTTTTTAACAATGGCTATACAACACGAATATATCTCGTGTCGATGCTAAATTGAGCTCTCGTGCGTAGTGAAGGAAAAAACATCATTGTTCTAATAATTTATCATAATTACTAATGAGGTAGGTAGGATTGATGCATTTTTATTTCTGGAACAAGAAACTATCAGTCTGTTTTTACAGCGTTTTATGTATCATCCATCAGGCTTTACTTAGCCTACCCATACTACAAACCAATCTTGGTTAAATGGTACAATAAAAATTCAAACTGTATTAAATTATATTAAAGAATAAATAAATAAAATAATAAATTAAATATAAATACTATAATGTTACGCATTTCAGAGATATCGCAGCTAGGTACTACTATTTTATGGTTTAAACTGCCTCGTTGATCTACTGTTCGCAAAACTATGACTGCTATGCGTGAAGTCCAGGGTTCGATTCCCGGATCGGACAGTGTTACTGAGATTTTTCATTAGGAATAACTCAGTAACAGTCTGGAATTTGGGAGTCGATAGTGCCTCAGAAAGCACGTAAAGATGTTGGTCCTTCGCCTGATCCAGTTTCCTTTGTATTTTTATGAAATAGCAACAGACAACGCGTCGCTATTTCCTACCTACGAAAGGTATTTTCATAGAAATACATACATCGTAAATACATAGTATTGCAGCCACCTTTGGGATGGCTCAGCTAAGTATCAGCTTGTCGCGCTTGTATCGGTGGAACCCAGAGCTAAGAGGCTCATTGGCGACGTAAAACTGGTGGATGCCAAGCTACAGCTTGGCTCATCGCCGCAAGGTTGCCTGCTTATCGGTCTTCTACAGATTGTTGAAGTAGAATCTGTAGAAGACCGATAAGCGAGACCGAGAGTGTGCCCAAGAACTCCACGATCTCATTCCACATTCACCTTCTACCATCGGACATCCAGGCGGACTGCAACTTACCATCCCTACCTTGTTGCTATTCCACCAATTCGCACTTAGCGTTTCCAAGCGTGTATCATAATGCACACAATAAAAGAGTGGAACTATCTGCCTGCGTATGTGTTTCTGGACGCTAACAACCGTAATGTTTTCAAAATTAGAGTAAACAGGCTATTTCTAGATAAGCTCGCTCCATCGTAGACTTTGCCTCTGTCATCTCTGATCTAGACTAGAGTCAAGAGCAAACCCTTCTCAAATAAAAATACATAGAAACCAGTAGTGACGCGGCAACATGTCGCCTGCTGCTGTTGCCTGCAGTCGGCTAGGAACATAATGAAAAAGAAAAAAAGTGCACCTTGAGCGTAAAGAAAAAGAGTGCACCTAATTTTGCGCACACACTTATGCACTAAAATATCTCCAGTGTCGATACCACAATCCTAACTGAAAAGACCTTATCATGAAAGATTCGTTCAGTTTCACAAAATCTACTCTCTTTCCTTTCCATCATTTTTTGTTTTCTTCCATGTCACTACCATTATAATAGTAAACAATGATTATTTCGAAAAAAAAACGTTTTATTTTTATTTTCCAAGCAGCGAATAACCCACATGAGACAAACAACGGTAGTCGTAAGCAAGTAGAAACTTAACAGATAACATATTCTTTTGTTTTAAAGTAATTGTTATTTCTGAAGAGACTATTTTTTACGAAACAATACTATTATATGTCACCGTTA
This sequence comes from Ceramica pisi, assembly GCA_963859965.1. Lineage (NCBI taxonomy): Eukaryota > Metazoa > Arthropoda > Insecta > Lepidoptera > Noctuidae > Ceramica > Ceramica pisi. Next base: position 8,397,492 of record OY982530.1, read on the forward strand.
CGGGTAAAAACTGCACATGAATATGTATGAGGTGTTACGTCTGCCGAATAAGCCATCAAAGTATATACGTAGGTGTGAAATATGCCTAATTGTTAAAGACGAAAACACCTCGCAGGTTCTGTTAGGAATTTGTCTCTGGTTTTATTATTGTTACAAGACGGGGGCTATTTTTGGTATCATGAATATTTGTATGTTTAAAATTTTATTAGAATGAGTTAGTTTATCTTCTTCAGTTCAGTTACCTACCGAAGTATGTTTTACTTACTTCTTTGCAGTTTTTTTTTTTTTTTTTGTTTTAATTTCAAAGCGGGATCCAAGACGTTTAATTCATTTCTCCGGGACTCGTCGAAATGCATTGATTCGGTCCTCGACTCCTATTGCTGAATTGGTTCGAAAGAGTCACCGTGGACCTGGAACACAAAGGGCATTAGGAGGAACACTGGTGGATTTTAGTCAGTAAGAGTCTGACATTACCCTCCAGTGCCCCCAGAGTCTCCTCTTCGAGAGTCTCTCTCGTAACCAACTCTTAAAGCCAGATAGTTACTACATATAAGTTATCATCTTTTACTTACCATTTTAAACTGAGCTCCGTTAGGTAACCATTTTACAATCGCAAACCACCAAACAATATAGGTACCTAATTATCTACTTCCCTGTATTAAATTAATATTAATGATATAAAGTTTACAGAATTAATATTGATTTACTATTTGAAATTCTAATAGTTACCTACACTTTAGCTTTGACCCCGGACCCTGCAATTTATTTGTACATCTTTTATACATTTTAGCAAAACAAAGGTTCAATAAAGTTGTGTAACTTTCAGGACAAATACATATATTTTCATTATTTTATTCGATTGTCGTAGCTATTTATTTAAAAATGTGGTAGGTATATTTAATTGACTCAAATATTTTTTCATAAAAAATATGTGGAACAATAACCTCTTCAGCTGGTTTTTTATTTATTTGATCTCAATAAAACACGTCATCGGTGTTTTTTGTCTACGACTGACCAAAGTTTTTGTTTTGAACCTTAAAGTTGACATGTTAAAAAATATTGTAGCCTTAAGTCGGTCTATGTACCACCCTGTTTATGAAGCTAAAATTAATAAACTAAGATTTTATATTTACAAGCTAATAGCTATTTTTACAGTTTGAAGTAACCATAACTATATACATATATGGTAACTGACAAACAAAAATTAAGAATAATGTACACTTTTTATGCTTGTAACGAACTAGCTGACCAGGCGAACTTCGTTCCGCCTGACAGTCGATTCTTTATTTTTTTTAAATAAACGTAGGCTAAGTTACTCCTTATTACATCAGCTACCTTCCAATAAAAGTCCATGTTGTCAATCCAGTTAAACTGAAAACTGGTCCCAATATAAATTTGGTAAGAAGTCTGGCAGATTGGTCTACGCAGGAGGTGTCTCACGCTACGCTTGCTGACATGCGATCTCCACCCAAGGTCGCCCTGGATCTAAATAGAAATAAAGGCTCAATACCACCTGAAATTACTAAAGAACATGAAAATATAAAAAATTGACGTAGTATCACCAGTGAGGTGTAGGTAAACTGGTTCCGTAAGGCACAAAACACGTTACCCTGAAGTCAAAACTTATCGCGAGCTATTTATATACTTCGAATCGGGCGGGAGGAAACGCCCGGGTGTCACCACTGTGAGGATCGACCGGAGGACACGGTGGAGCACACTGTGCAGGTGTGCCCCGCTTGGGCGGCGCACCGCCGTGTCCTCGAAACGGCGATCGGCGGCAACCTCTCGCGTCCGGCCCTGGTCCAAGTCATGGTCCGGAGTGAGACGGAATGGGACGCCGTTGCCTCCTTCTGCGAAGCAGTCATGCTAGCGAAGGAGGTGGCGGAGAGGGAGAGGAGACCCTCTCGTCCCGGCCGCCGTGGTGGACGCCGCGGGCGTCGGGGGCCACCTGGTGACCTCCGGCCACCGTAGGCGCGGGCCTGTGGACGGCGAGCTATGGGTGGCTCGCCGTCCGTTCGTCTAGTGACGACAGGCCGTGTCGACGGCGCGTTAGTGTTCCACGCGCGCCTCAAAGAGAGTCAGCACACAGAGGGGCCCGAAAGGGCCGACGCCTGCCGGAGTCGCGGGATTATTCGCAAGAGACACCGTGGCTCCGGAACACAAAGGGCAATGAAGGAACATGGATGGGTTTTAGTCAGTAGAAGTCTGACACTCCCTCCCGCTACACCCAGAGCGGGAGGAGTCATTGGATGATTTCCCATCCCTAAAAAAAAAAAAAAAAAAAAAAAAAAAAGCTATTTATATACTTACACGTCTTAATATAGACAATCGCTTTAATTACCGAGTTCTGTTCCAAAACCGTCTCATATCGTTTGAGTTTTAACATTTGTATGTTATAGTTATCGTGGCTGTTTTTACCGCTCCTAATTATGTCATTTATATTCTAATTATTTAGGATTGTGGATAGTTGCCAACGGCATAAATGTATGGGACTAAAGGGACTCTCAGATAGCCGAAAGATGCGAGACGCACAGCACTGCTTGTTATGGCGACACTTGGTGGATTCCTGTGTCCATCAGTGGACCTCTTTTGGTTAATTATGATAATGATGAAGGAGACCCTTTCCTGAAACGAAATGTAAGTAGAACCTTTTCTTTTAAGGATGTGAAATCATCAAATAACTCAGTAAAAGTGTCAGGAAAATGAGAAGTATCAGACTCTTACTGACTTAAACCCATCCGTGTTCCTCCTAATGTTTTTAACGTTCCAGGGCCGCGGTGACTCTTTCGAGTAAGTAGGACCTACGTATATTTTTCGCTCGTAAAGAATCTCTGCACTGTTAGGTAAGTACTTCTGTACCAATCCTACTTCCTTTTAAGGGTACTTTTCCACCAAAGATGTGCTATGCTACGTTGCTATGGATGCGTTTGATATCCACCAATCATATTCATTGGTTCACATAGCTAAGCACTGGTGGTAACGGATTAAACTAAGATATGTTTTTTAAATGGAAGGATGCGTGCTCTGGTTGTGTGCTAGGGATGAGAGCTACGGATGCGTGCTATGGATGCCTGCTATGGGTCATCGTGTGTGGTGTAGCTATGTGCGGCGCATCTTCCTAGCACATCTTACTCGCACCGCCACAAAGCTTAGCATCAGTGGAAACGGTCACATAGTTCCGTAGCTTAGCTTTCACATTCTCGCAGCATATAGCTGCATAGCACATATCTGGTGGAAAGGCACCCTAATATTATAATGCGAAAATTTTTAAAGATGGATGGATGTTTGTTACTCTTTCACGTTAGAATGCCTGAAAGGATCTTCATGAAATTTGGCACGGAGGTAGATTATAGTCTCTAGGAATAAGTCATAATGCTACTTATATCCCGGGAGCATGTTTCCTAGGGATTACATGGGCGAAGCCGCTGGCAGAAGCTGGTATTAAAATTATGTATGTAAGTAACTCGGTCCGTCAGTCTGTTTGTTACCTCTTCATGTCTATGGAATGGTGCACGCAATTTAAAGATCATGTCCGGATTCTGAAATAGACCATAGAGTACTTTTATCATCCTAGGAGCGTGTTCCATTACGACAATGACAGTGGGTGGATATTAGTAGGTTTGGTTTAACCTGAAAGTGATGTTTTACTTAACTTATTTTCTGAAAGGGGCAGACATTAACGTTTTTAATATACCAGTCTTAGAACAAGTTACAGAGTAACACAATCGTCCCACATAGGAGTCAAATTTCAAAAACAACAAAAAATATTCAATATTCAAACTTTGACTCCGCGAAAAAAGTATCTACCTATTATTGAATTTAATTGACGTCATCAGTAACTATTTAAGTAAAGAAAAAACCGATATATCAGCTTCAAACCGGCTTGTGGTATGGAAAATTTTCTCACACATGTGTCCCCGAAAAACAAATTGTTACGTACGTGCGTAGGCCTACACCTAGTTTTTTTGTAAAACAATTGTTTTACGCACATGCGTGTCAAACAGATTATCTGTTTGTCAAGAAATTAGTGACAGCTTTAAAAAACATTCCGATATGTGAATCATCAGTCTTGGAACGTGTATTTTTTTTGTTTTTAATATTTTTTTTTTGTAAGTATATCTTTATCATAATAAAATCTAATATTCTCATTTCAAAAACAGTGTTTAATAGTGAAAGGAAAAACCGGTCTATTCCCGGTAAATTTTAGTAAAGTGAGTTTGAATTAAATTCACTTACTAGTTAGTGAACTTCACTTCAACTTAATTTTCACGGCAATATTTGAACACATTAACACAACATCACATTCACAAAAAAGACAGAGAATAATCGAGGGATCTTCACAAACTTAATTTGCTAAAGTTTTTAACTGAAATAGTGAAATCTATGCAAATAAATTCAATACTACACCCACAACGAATAGACGAATAATTTGTTCATATATAGGCATAACTTGCTCCATATTTATACTGTGCTTGCACCTTTATACTTGCACACTTGCAAATGTATAATCTTTGCAAGTATCAGAGTCACCCACAATATTGTCGCCTGACCCAAATCCAGCGGATGTTGCAGTTTTCACAATGAAAAGACCGTTTTTAAAAAAAATGCACCTAAAAAGAATTCGGCTTAACTCCATACGAGTGGTATGGGAACAAAAACCTAAGGAGTTAATAGCTAAATATTTTTTGATGAAACAAAATAAACATTATTCAACATGGTAACACAACAAAAAAAAAGGAAAAAGTAAGAAATGGTAAAAGAAATATGATAAAGACAAAACGGAACACAATTTCAGTATAACGGAAAACAGATAATTCTAGTGTTTGCGTTTTTCATTTGTGGAAAACTAGAACTTTCAATCGAACTAAAACATAATTAAATAAATTTCCGTCTTTATTCATGCTTTTTATAGTAAAACTGGTATTCAATAAAATAATTGAAGTAAACTTAGAAAAAACAACTACAAACTAGAACTAATAATCTATAGAAAACTACTAAAAGGTCCCCACTATATAGCTAAGGCCGCCCATTGTGTCACCCTATGTAATGTTTACTTAATTTATTTTTTCTGTTACTTATATGGTGTACATAATAAAGAGTATTCTATTCTATTCTAAAATAACGAACGAACACTATCTTCAGCGGAATATAAAATACGTTTTGACGACTCTTCTCAACTTCTGTTCCAAAATGGTTTCTCAATAAATCCATGAATCGGTGTGTGGATAGAATAATGTGGTGCTTTTTTGCCCGGTTCGTGCCACGCAGGTGCTGGCAACCCGTAAAAAAACCCTAAAAGACCTGCGTAAAACGCACTTCTATATTATAATGGTCCTTACGTACAAAAGAATTTGGTAACTTATGTGTAACGTATCGGACTGCACCATTCACTATTTTTGAAGTAGGTAGGTAAGTATAGAAATTCGTTTGTCCACGAATTCGACCGGGCTTTATTCCTGTCCAATGTCGCTTACTCGGAATTTTGATGTTAAAAAATTCCATCGAAAGCAGGAATTCCTGGTCCTATGAGATTTTGGATCAGCTTGCCTTCTTCATCCATACATCTCCTTATACCGTCATATCATTAGTCTTCTCCATCCCAGCCATATCGTATTCCGCAAAGTCCATCCCCCAATCGTTTCTTTGTTCTACCCCTATTACCATCCACATTCATAGTTCATACACAAGTCTTTCCTCACCTGTCCACCTCCATATCCTTTTAAATACAGAAACCTCGCAAACTTGTTTTGTATTTTCTCCAACATGAGGCTTTACTTTCCCTCATGAGGATTCCAAATGATTGCATTGGTTTCCAGGTGGCTCCGTACCAGTACATTATACAATACCTTCACAGCAGCTATATCGCAAAATACTTACAATGTCTCAAGATCAAACCAACATTTCTGAAAGCCCTGCCGCACAGCTCAATTATATGCCTGCTTGGAATGTTCCTCATTCTTCTCCATCATATTGATATCCTCACAGCAGATTTCCACACAACTATTCGTCATCAGTGCGCCACCACATCAAGTACTCTTATTTATTTATGCACACACAATATACTTAAAAAGAAAATTTTGGGCAGAGAAAAGAGCACAAAGGTACTGCTTATTTCAGAAGAAATTTCAACCAGCAGACCTGCGACAGAAGAATTTAATAAGAAATGTAGACACAGTGTATGAAGATACAAAGAAGGAGTCTTAAAACAGACTATAGGTAAGTACTAACTTAACTAAAACAAAGTATTATTCTTGACCAATATAAAAAGCTGCTAATAACATACAAGTGCGAAAAACATGTATTTAAAAAGCAGCTCCCTAAAATATAATTTAATAAGACCATTAATCTTCGACGCCAATCTATCAAGAGGCGGCGCCGAAGTTTCTATGGATACCTTTTAAGCTCACAATCGGTCTCTAATTTGTGATTTTTCACACACACCCTAACAATTTTCGCATAAAATCTTAAAAAATACGGTTGCAGTGATTGATTGAGTTTTGTACGAAAAGGTGAAATTATTTTAGATTATAGGTAGGTACTTTTTTGGTTCGTTTAAAGTTTTTTCTTTTCTATTTTAGGTCTATGCTTGATGCCAAATTCAAAGGTCTAATTTACTACAGAGACCATCGTTTCAAAAAGCTGAAACACATTTGTGTTAAGGGAAAGGTAACCAAAAATACGTTAAAATATTTCACAATGTAGCTTTTTCCCGCGACTTCCTTTGCGCATATAACGTTTTTTCCCGTCCCCGTGGGAATTTCGGGAAATCCTCTCTTAGTGTTCACTTACGGAGTGTAGGGAACCTATACGCCAAATTTCAGCTTCCTAAGAATAGTAGTTTTGGCTGTGCGTTGTCTGTCAGTCACTTAGTTACTGAAAAAAATTACATATTAAGAAGTATATTCTAGAATTTAAGTACTAACTCGCAAGAACATCTGCATGTAAAGAGTCAAAATAATATTTGTTGAATAATTTTCTGAATGAAACCAATTGTTTACTTACATAAAGAATATAAAACAGGTATGTAATTATGTTGATTTAATTATTCTTTCTTTGCGGACGATACGTATTATTTTTTTTTAAATAAATACATTTTCAGATAGTAGTAACCAATTTATGCCAGAAATTAAGAGAGACCATATGGCCACTGACCACATATGGACCACTACAACCCACAAACCTTGGTAAAAATAAAAAATGAAATTGCAAAATAAAAACTGCTTTAAGGGGGCGTCATCGGGGCGGCACGCTCCGCAACCTCAAAACGCGCGATTTTTTCCACAAGTACCGATTTTTTTCTCTTTTAAATCCATCTTTTCCAAAGAAGACAGCTGTTGTTTGATGACCACTCGTACTGTCCGATTTTTTGTTCATATGGAACGGTCTATGTTAAACGATACTATGATTGGAGTGGCTAGCATGTATAAAGACTGTACCAGATGCCTTTGAAGGACTTACCGTTACTTGAGATTAGAGATCCCTTTTTATTTCTTTGTAATAAAGCTTAAGTTCGGTAAGTTTCATGCTGATTTAGAGAATTAACGAGAAGAGTAAAAGCGCTTCAGCTGCTGAAGATGGTAACAAAACATTTTAGTAGTAAAAGACTAGGTACAATCTTATGTCAGTTAACTTAAAGTATACAAAAAACTGAATTTAATTAAGACAATACTTATTTAAATTCAGTTTTTTGCAAGAGACATTACTTCCTATGAGTGTTAAAACGGTTAGTTTTGTTATGATTATAGACGAACCAGTAAAAGTACAGCAACTCCATAATAAAGAGACTATTTTCGTCATTAAAACGTAAAAAAGGTTAAACCTTCTTTTAAGATCACGAAGAACTCGTATAATCCTAATTCTCCATTCACATCATGTGGCAACCAGCTAACCAGGTGCGCCATTATATTACTTCTTATACAAAATAACTAAAAATATTCCGAACAGCATGCAAAAATATATTTTTTGTCGCAAAGCTTATAAAAACGGGTTCCTAATCCCCAAAACAAGGGGAACGAATGTTGGATGGATGTTATTAGAATAAAAATCGATTTGCCTGTTCTAGGAAGAGGCACTTGCTTAATCTGTGTCGTGCAAAACAGCATTATTTTGTGCGACACGTGTTCCGCGCTGGCTCTTCTATTTTTTTTTTTTTTTTTTGAAAATTAATTCGTGCTCTCAGATTTGGGTACGACAGATTCTCGATCGCCTATCGCCTGTGTGTTTTTGTTTGTCTTTTTTTTCAGAACATAAAGAAATATTTTATTTCATTAGCTAATCCGTATTGTTCCGCTGCTGGGCAAAAGTCTCCTCCATAGCTTTCCAATGTTCTTTTGCTTTGCCTTCTCCGGCCAATCCATTAGGGACGAGTCTAAATCGGCATACCAGCGTTTCTTTAGCTTGCCTTTGCTACGACGCACGTCCGTCCTCTGGCACCCACTGACGATCCTGGCCCATCGGTCCTAATGCATCCTGTAAGTGTGATCCGCACAGTCCTACTTTAGCTTCACAGACTTATCTCCAACATAGGCGATGCGAATTCAATCGGTTAATATACTATATAGGAAAAATATAACACAGCCGTCAACCGATAGAGAATTTAACAAAAATGGTTTCTTCTAAAATACTCAAGTTCATTTGTACATTTTACACGAGAAGAAGGCCTTTTTTAACAACTCTTACTTAGAAGTCAAACCAGAACTAGCTACCCACAGAAAACTCATTCCACAATCGAGTTCCAGTGAAGACATTCCACAAACTCAACGACCCGTAGTACCTACCGACTACGACCCATTTTCTCTACGTCCCGTGCGATAAAGGACCAGTATCTATCTCGCAATCGACACTCACCTCAAAACCTCAGTAGAGGATTAAAGAATTACGCTTTTAACAATAAAACAGTGCAACAACGATATAATCGACTCATCATTTATTCCGAACGACAGGTAACAATGTGTTATCAGAAATCATAGAATTATTTTCAGTTATTAAAGTTTTAATCCTTACCTTTGTGTGAGTGTCATTTTGAGCCGATATGCAAACTCTGTACGCTTATCTTAAGCTACTTTGGATTTGGGCATTGCTTTTGGAATTATGTTGAAACTCTCAGCTAACACAACTTACCTACAAGTGATCATTTTCAAAGTTTTTCCTTTTATTAATGTCCTATCATAATCGGGAAAGTGAGTTTCTTACGATTTCACGCCTAAATCGCTGAACCAATTTTGATGAATTTTAGAGCTGGTTATAAACTACGGAGCTCAGCTTAGCTAGTTACTTATAAACTTAGTTTTACTGTCATCTTGTTATTATTATGTGAGATTTTATAAGAGTACTTAGTCATATTTTAAAAAAAATGGAGGTTAGACATTCCACCTTACCACAAACATAACAAAGACGTAAGTACCTATATTTTCTCTCCATAGCATCAAATAAAAAATCTTCCATCATATGTATTTGGTAGCACATAGCGTTATATTCTCCCGACCCTATCGCCCTCAGCAGCCGTAATAGATGCACTGATTGGAAATTCAAATGAGACTGGCCGAATTTATGGCCCTCCACCCTCGCATTGAGGGAGAGCACTCTTTTTACTTACTGCGAAACAAGAGGATCGATGTTAGAGAGACTTTTATGAGTAACCTTCGCTTTGTTTTGGAGGAAAATGCTGATCATTAGTGATGGCGTTCCCTTTGTTAGGTTGTTTAGTTTATTAATATGAAATAAAACAGTAGTCCCAATACACGCTTATTCAAAAAAAAATATCTACTTAAATAGTTTAAATTAATATTGGTTGATACTGATTCTAAATTCAAACTCTCTAGGTACCTATAGAAAAATTGATTTACCAATCCTCTTTTCAGTGTTTAACTAATCATAACATGGTTAAAAACTTTAAAAGTAAGAGATTTTGTGGTTAACATGTAGAGACATGTATTTCGGAATGACTGTGAATTCAAATGTACCTACCTAACGTTTTAAATGGGTAGATAGTTACAGGCATACAATTTACGGATTTAAAAAAAAAAACAGTGGTAACAATTATTATTTTTAGATGAATCCCTGTCAAGCGATGTCGGGATTATTTATTTAAAAGAAAGTTTTTATTGTAAAAAGCAAGGAAAGGAAATGCAAAAACGCGAGTACCTGCCTCGCACTGTCCCTTTACAGCCACATGCGCATTCCATTTTTAAATGTTATTCCAGTGATTGCCACATCAAAAAAAATATATCTTTCATAAACTATCCATCTCTGCCATGCGAAAAAATCCTTTGTCATATAAGAAACTTCTTTATACAGTTATGGAGAAGAACGTGAATGTATGCTCCAAATTTTAATCCTTTTATGTTACGCTGGGTTTTAATTTTGTTACAAAACTTGAAGATGCCTAAGGACTACTCGCTTGATTAGACAAAGTAAATGTGACAACTTCCAGCACAACATTAAACGCATACTTAGGTAATATCTATATAATCAATGACGTATTATATAGACACGTCATAAACCAACATCGCGGCGCTTAAAAACGGCGAAAATACTACATAGATAATACGCATGAAGAAAGGGAAAGAAAATATGTCATCGTACGGCGGGATTCCTGTTGCTAGAGGAAGATAAATATACATCTTCAGTTACGTCACAGGAGAAGTAATAGTCAAATTGACATCAAAACAAACGTAGTGTCGCGCGACAGGTTGGTGCGTAACTAAGAGCGATGTGGCCAAATTGGCTTCATGAAATGAAGCCAATTTGGCCATTTTATATTGTGTTGTCATTTTAGAGTGCGGACAACGTATCTATAGTTTTATATATCATTGTATATAATTATATAAAAGGTGAACCTAACTCACTGACTTGTACCTGTATCAACGCACAGCCAAAGAAAGCTGAAATTTGTCATGTAGCTTCCTTACGCTCCTTTGGGGAATCTCCCAACAGAGGATTTCCCGAAATTCCTACGGGAACGGTAAAAAACGAGATATGTACGTACGAAGTCGCGGGTGAAAGCTAGTTATTGCATATTCAATAAGTACCTACACTTCCCAGTTTAATTGCATGCTTTTCTTAATGTTAAGTTTACAGACTTCAGGTAATGACGCACGACTGCACGCTTTCACGAAGTAAACTGACCTTGGCCGAAACACTAAGAAAATACTGAAACGACGAAAAAAGTAGTCATGCTTTTAACAAATACATGAGAAATAGGTAGGTACTTTACTCACAGATAATTTAAATATCGTAGGTACCAGACGACAACTGGCGCAAACCAAACAAAACTTTAAAACAGTAAAAGACTCTAGCCGTTTTCTATTGATTTGCATTTTATTATTACAACTCTTTGTCATCAGGCGTGGACGAAATAAAATGTAGTTAACCCGTCAATAGTACTACGGGAACAATATGCAAATCTTCATGTTTGAATATGCAAATACATTACTTTACGTCTTGTAACAATAGCCGACACCCGACGCCGTGGGCCGTCGTAAAAAGCTTAGAAAATACACAAAGAGATTGTTCTAAATATTGCCGAACTAACGGTAAGGACGACCGGCATCGATAAAAAAAGGGTTGGACATCAAAAGCGGACAGTTTTTGCGATCTGAAATCCTTTTAAGTTGATTAATGGACAAAGGAATTAATTTTTCATGTCTTTGTTTAGTTAGGCCGTGTATTTAGAATAACGGCAAAAGAAACAGTGACTTTCATGTGCCCGACCGGTATTTTGCCAAAAAATCCAACGTGGAAGGATGAAGAAGATTTAACTGTTTTCTTGACATTAATAAAGTTTGCCGCCATGATAGCTTATTTTTTTTAACGGGATTATCCTATTCCAGTACTTGCCGAAGCCTTTGTTGTAGACAACATTGTTTTAAATAATGGTTTTAACAATTTTATTGAAGCTTTTTACCCTTTTCATCAATATCCGTACGAGGCCACTCATGACATCATAAAAGAGCACGTTACAACCACTGTGCATGTTGGAATAATGACATCCGACTCGAAGGACCAATAAACTTCAATTACTAAGTACCTACGAAAAAAACAAAGCTAATTTATTAAGCATTATACCAAGATATAGATACAATTATGGGTACAGATAGGACGATCAAATTCCTACGATTTTCCAACTACCAGCTCCAAATGCCATATTAAAACTCACTAGATAAAATAATAGTCGCTACATCAACGTTACTAAAAATTGTCATCTAAACACGTCTTCCTTACCGTGACACCCAAAGCCGTGACCCTAAGAACTTTAAAATTAAGGGGGCCGCATACAATGCCGGAAGCGTGCTCACTTGACATAACGCCCCGCGGTTAAAAACGCACACGCGAGCGCCAAAAAACGCTCATTGTTTATTTATAACTTTTTAAACGCACCCCAATATGATGTGTGAGAGTACCCTTAATGCCCTTTCCACTTTTTTGAAGTGTGTGTAATAGTTACCTTTGCGGTTTTTTCTAATTTTTGTTTGTAGAAAAAACGAGCACGCGTGTTATAATGTAATTCGATGACGTGATTAGGGGTCTCATGTTTTATTGATACTTTTTAAGTGAAGTTTATGATGTCTGGTTGACGATTAATTGTGTGCTGTTTTTTTTTAGTTTTAAGTATTTGATTTGTTTTACTGTTTAAGAAAACGCGTGTACTTAATATAATATAAGTTATTTGATGACATGATTACGGGCTTGAACTTTTTTTGTGTTTTTTACGTGAACTTTTAAAAACGATGATTTTGAAGAGAAAAATAAGAATGTGATGTGTGTGTGAACTACTGGGTTTTTTTGTTCTTCAATTTATATTTGAGCCCATTTTTTCCAATTATCACTTTTTAAACGCTGTGTTTTAAACGCATTATAAGGTGTTACTGTTCCCTAATGTCCTTTGACGTTTTTTATACCTTTTTTTAGTAAAAAAATGAGATCGCGTGTAATTGCAATTTGATGACGTGATTAGGGGCGGGAGCTTTTGTTGTGGTTTTTTAAGCGTGTTTTATAAAATAGGGTGATAATGATAAGTGATGGCGTGTGCTGTTTAGGTTTTGTAAACATCGTTTGGGTATTGCTTTAATTGCTAGTTAGATAAGTAGGTGATGGATAGATGAGCTTTGATGAAGAGTCGACTTGGTTTTTTAAGCTTTTGAGTCATTAAACTTTCATAATTTTAATCCTTACCTATTTAGTGTTAAGTTTTTGTTATGTATGTGTGTTTTTTTTTCCTGGATTAAGAAGAAGAGTAAAATGGGAACTCAGAACAGGAACAGGAGGAGCTCCTGGCTAAATAATACCAGCCGTATGGGTCGATCTTTAAGGTTAAACAACGCTTGCCGAGTTTGGTCTGTATGCGTGTCAGTGTGACCTCCTACGTGTCTCAGAGAGCAAATTAAGCCGTTCATCCCGGCTGCTATCTGTAAATCTTTGGCAGTCGTTACGGATTGTCAGGAACAAGAAAAACTGATACCAGTTAATGGGTTGTGAAGGTCTGGTAGGCAGTCGCTCCTCGTAAAATACTGGTATGCTGCTGAATCCGGCTTGACTGGAAGCCGATACAGTTGGGAAAAGAAGCTGGCTTGCAGGCAACACATTACCCTTACAATGTACTTACTACAGATCTCCCTGGAACCCAGGACCAGCTTCCAACTTACCTGTTATTAACTTTATGGCCGCCATTAATGTATTCTGGGTGGTAATACCACTCTCCAATAACGATACCGCCATAAACTTGTGGTACCTACACTATGCAAACCAGTTTTTTACCGACAACCGTAAAAAAATAAGAACCTAAGGTAAACTTTTTTACACTACCCTTACTTCCGTCAACACTAATCTATGTGGTATAAAAAGCTCCCCTTTGTAAAAATGTAGGGTAAGTAAGATTAGGTAGGTAACATTAAAAATTAGGGCGATTTTTTACGACTTTAAACTGAGTCGAAAGATATAATTAAGTGCCTATTTAGTATTTGAATACTTGAGTAAAGTATTGAAATACTAAATAGTGTAAAATGTTTGAATACTTGAGTAGAGAACTCAAACATTTTACACTTATTAACCGAATTATTTTAGCGTTGGCAATATATTCGGACGGAAGAGTAAATATAAGAAATGTGTGATGACATCTTTCCGAATAAATAACCTTGTATAAAAGCAGTAGGTATACACCGGTCTTGCCAAGAAATACCGTGATACCCAGTTAATGGGTTGCGAAGGTCTGGTAGGCAGCCGCTCCACGTAAAACACTGATATTCAGCTAAATCCGGTTTGACTGGAAGCCGACCCCAATATGCTTAGGAAAAGGCTAGGCAGATGATAATGAGAGCAGTTTACATCGGTAACGGTTTGTCATTAGTAGGTACCTAAAGCATTTAAATTGCGTAACGCACTAGTGCATAAGCAATTGAACAATTTACTAATGGAGACAATAAAAAGAGAAACTTACTCTAAGTGTTTATAGTAATCTATTACATAACCCAATTATTTGTGAAGGTGATTAAAAACTTGAAGTACAAGCTCAGGTATGTTGCTGTCTTGTTGATCATTAGGTAATAATTATCTTTTTGTAGTCGTTAGTTATGAACCCATTCATTGTTTAGCTTGATTGTGACTATTTTGATGCAATGTGAAGTAAGAGGTAAGAGCCGGATAGTTGTCACACTTTTTAAAATTACTTTAGGCATATATATTTCAGTACAAAAAGAAAAAATACTTTATTTTTAAAATAGGTAAGTAATTTGGCTAATAAATTAAAAAACGTTCTCTTTGATAATTCCAGAGTATCGGTGATTTTTGCGGACCTCTAAATGTTGCGCCATGTATCCCGTATATGGGATAGTTACTTTATCCATATAAGTTACATGTAGGATTGATGCCCCGTCGAGAAAAAGGACTTTTAGGCCCTAGACAGACGGACCGTATTTCAACTGCAATCCAAACGCAAATTGCAGTTCGGATGCAGTCTGAATGCAGTTGACACGACTGCAATAGAACTGGAAATCCAAACGTGCAGTCCGATTGCAGTTCAATAGCAGTCGGCGTGCAATCAATCGTGTGAACTGCACACCAACCCCCCCCCCCCCCCCCCCCCTGCCCCTAGGGCTATCTTCCTGGTTTTACCCTACCTTCCTACTAATGCTAGGCTTGTTAGCAATCGCTGGTGTGATAACTTGGAAGAGTTCATGGGGGATTGGTCAAGGAAGCACCATACGGTAGGAATAGAGAAGAGTGGAAGAATATGAAACAGCTTCACATAATTGTGCCAGTACTAGATATTAGAAAAATGCAAGCATACCTACTTACTATTAAAAAAATATTAGTATTTTTGACCGGATGGTAGCTAATGTGCATCGATAAAATACAAGATTTTATATAGAAATAAGTTTGTTTAACCAACTTCATGATTAATGTCAAGAAATATGTGGATTTACTTGTAACATATAAGGTAAGTTACCAACAAATTCGAATAGAGTTACAACCAGCAAATTCCTAAAAAACTAGCAGCTGTTCAAATGCTCATTAGAATCACCTACAATGTTGTAACGCACGACTCCTTGACGCTTGACACAAGGTCCTACATGATTGAGCCTTATTTTTTTTCATTTCAAGAGATAATCTAAAAGCAATTTTACGAGTAATAAAATATCTTCATCTGTAGATCTGTATCTCGACTGCACATTTTCCGGGCACTCGACACGAAACCAAAATCAAGATGTAACCGATCTCCGAATTGTAATCCGCCGTTACTTTATCCGTTGTTCACAAACGGTCGGTCAGTCAACAGGGCCTCTTCGCTCTTTGTCCAACTTTTTCGACTCCGGCCCACAATGCGCAATAATCTCCAAAAAGTGACCCCAAAGAGTGCTCAGGATTGTGCCCCTGAATACGAACCATAGACACAGTCTATGGTCCCTGACACAGCAGCGGTGTGCGCAAAAAAAAATATAATCGTCTATTTGTACAGAATTCTGATACACGTATGCGTACAGCGTGTTGTTTTTCTACTGCCATTCCTTCATGACAAATAAAAAATGTGATTTATTTTAAGCTGTGTTTGCATTTTATTCGCTTGCTTTTGTCTTCGGCACTTGAAGATGTACCTATTACAAACGAACACTATTAGTTCACCTGAAACAACAAAATATTACCTAAACTGAAAAAAATATTATAAAACAAGACGCAAGTCTCAACACGTGGCAGAAAACACTTCTCGATAAATGTTGAAAATGTTATATTTAAATGATAATGAAGTAACACGTCAACTTAAAACAAATGTGCTATTTATAAACACAATTTTTGTTGGCTCAAGTGTACCTTATGACGTAGGTAGAAAAAAATACTTTGCTTGGCACATAAAAATGTACAAGTAGTTATGTTTCATTAGAAACTGGAGTCGATTAAAAACCACAGGTTTAAAAATCCACCATAACTGTTTGCCCTAACGTCGCATCAAGTAAATTAAAATTTATTTACCTAATATCCAAAACTACTGAAACTAATTTTAGAACGAATAAATAAAAACGTTTGCAGTTAGTAAAAAGATTTTCTAGGTAATTTAATTGAATTTTAATTCAATTGGGTATCATTTTTAATCGCATTTTTTTTTATCGTTTTCGCATAGTTTTGAACTGTGCATGTAGTCTCTTCTATGTGAAGGAAAAGATTACACTTACTCGATATTTATTGTAACTTGTTATTGATGTATCCTGTGTTGTGTATATTCTTTGTTTAGGAGATCCTAAGTAAATAAATATGTAAATACATACTATCTACATTACCTAATTAAATGTTCTAAGGTTGTTTTGTATGAGGCATTTTCTATCCTAAAGGATAAAACATCGCTATGCTGAATTTTTAGTTCTCCTCAACCCTCGGTTGAGTGGTAGAGAACGCCTCAGACTTGAAGTCCGCCAATGAATCTTATAATTATGTGCATAAAATAATAATTTAACAATAAATATTAAGTAATAAATAAATTAAGCTGTCGTGTTACCAACATAATCGAAACAGACAACCCCCTGTACAGTGGACATGTGCCTATCGTGCTGTATGGCCGAGCAGCTTGTCCCGTCGCATAATGGCATAAAGGATGGACGCACGCCGGCCGCGCGCCAATCTCGCACCTGCTTCTACTGCAACCGAACACATCACTAGAACAATACTGGCTGTTAAAATTACTTTACCTAAGATGGTAAAGATGCCTGAAAAAAAACTTATCATTGAAAATAAGAACTATGTACTTACATTGGAACAATGCTGGCTGTTGAGAAATTAGCTTACCACGTCGATAAGAAGTTCCCTAAAAATTCTTATCATTTGAAGTTACACCAACATTCTCCTTAGTCATTGATGACTGATTCCAGAAAAACAATCGTATCATTTGAAATTAGAAC
Source organism: Ceramica pisi (assembly GCA_963859965.1). Taxonomy (NCBI): domain Eukaryota; kingdom Metazoa; phylum Arthropoda; class Insecta; order Lepidoptera; family Noctuidae; genus Ceramica; species Ceramica pisi. The sequence continues at coordinate 8,414,873 of OY982530.1, forward strand.
TTTAAAACGAGGTTAGAAACTTTTTACTTTTACTTAGAAGAGTTAGCGTTCAATGAAAAGGTCTAAATAATAAAAAAACCTATTTTAGTTTTTTTTTAATACCATGTTACCATCTCTTTCCATTCCAAATGTATATTTTTTAGTTTTAAGTTTTCTTTATGTTTTTTTTTTATATTTTGGTGAACAATAAAGCATGTGATATATAAATAAATGTTTCTATATATGTATTGTTAGACGGAAAACTAAGCTAAACCTATTTCCGTTGCGGATATTTTTTTGTTGGAGCTGTGAAAATCCGAATCGATCATAATAGTATTAGCCGTTCTCATTGTAACGATGTCTATAATATTAGCCTCTCCATTACCCACCCAGTTCCACATATCATCGACTAATTAATTAAGTTATTTGCTTTGATTGATTCTCCACTCGGTTAGGCTAAAGAGGCTATCAATATTGTTTGAAGTACATATTGGTTTCAGTTGATATTTTTTCACAGATTTTAATGAACACCTATGAAAACTTAATGGTGAAATCGATTTGCCAAAGTATGCAAAAAATACGAAAAGTAAAATCTAAAGAAAAATCAACGTCTAAGGTTTTTTTCCACCTTCATCCGACTAATTACAAGCGTCAGCAAAAATAAGTCTCGAGCCAAAAACTTAATGAGAATCCGAACTAGTGCAGAAAATATCAAGCGTATATGAGAGCCAGCGAGCTTATAACATCTAACGCGACGCGGATCAATATCGCGCGCCGTTTCATCACGTCGATGGGAAAAAAGAGGAAAAAAAATACATAACTTTTTAGGGGCGGCCGTCCCCGTCTACCCCGAGGGAGGGGCGGCCGCCACCACCCGAAATATATAAAAAATATCGACGCGAGCTCCGGCGCGTGCTTACAATACAGACTCTATAAAATATCGTATCAAATTTATATAATGGGAAGTGCCTTTGTTGGCTCGAGGAAAGAGGAAAAAAACTTATTCGGAATAAAGGAGCCGGACATTAGGGCTGTTTTGATGGATTTAGGGAAGTGAACCGCGGATATTACTTAACGATCTGGGGATGTGGGGACTTGTGCCCGGTATGTCGGGAACTACATATACGTAGGTGTAACTAGTCAAAGTGTTGAGTTTGATTTAATTACTCTGAGTAAATCCATCCAAACTTTTTAAAGATTTTTTACGACGAGGTACCTATACATTTAAAGCTCTAATTTTGCAAGAAAACACATAAAAATCCGAAAATGCACTAGTTACCTATGATGATAGCATCAACATAAACAATGGTTCTTGGGAGTCAGGCAGCACATAGCAGTATCCATTATCTCCCCACACTCGAATATGTAGCTGACTGGCAGTTGGTAAGGGCGGCTCTTCAACCGATATCGCAGTGTTGGAGCTAGTACTTTGTCTTAACTTACGAAACTCTTTGAATACAATAAGTAATTATAAGTTGTATCAATTTAATTAACGTTTCTGTTCATTTTAATAACTAACTAAACTTTATGGAGAAGTTCCATTTTAAAAGTGTTATTTTTTCCCTTCTAGCAAGACAATAGTTTCTTTTCAACGCCTGTTCTACAGATATAGGTGCACAAAAACGTCATAGTTTTCAAAAACAATAAGTACCTAGGTACTCTTACAATGGAACCTCTACATTTTCAGCTACAGAACAGAAAAATGTAGAAACAAAAGTTATTAAAACGTTAAACTTCACGGAATGAGCTTTCAAAGTCATAAAGCAAAGAGGAACACGTTTAAAGTGCTTATATTTTCAGCATTTTATTGTACCTTAGTGTGCGATACGTAGACCTTATTAGATTTCTAGCTTTTCTTTGAACCTAGCTTTGAACGCTAGGTTTCATAACTGACGTTGTAAAACTTTGTGCGAGTATTTCGAACGTCTCTGGCTGGGAAGAAGCCAGCTACTAAGATTAGCTTTGATGTACTGATTTCTCGCCGAAGTATAGGCCGAGATCAACCAGTTTTTATATCAGTCTATTTACTAGAAGCCATTAATCTTTTGGTTGCTGCGTCATGGGGAAATTAGGTTATGAGATAGCTTTGGTAAAAAAAACGCGGAAAATAGAATTACGGCGAAAAATTTTTTGGTTTTTTTTTCACAAATTTCTACCAATAGTCACGTATTGGTCATAAAATAGATAGGTACTTCGGTAGACAATTACATAAGCTCATCAGAAATTATTAGAACAAATAATATTTTATATCACTATTAGGTATGCTGCTCCGACAGGAAGGAAAACCTCAGATGTGATTTCGGTAATATATTGGTATATTGCAGACAATAAATCCTAAATTAGCACTTCGTGATTTGTCGCTCGCAAACAACGCAATAGGGTAGTATGTATTTAGATATCATTTTATTACTAAGGTAACATTTGTAACGACATGACGTATCAATCATAAATATATTTATATTTAAAACTCTTCCGTCACTGAGTGACTAAGTCACTAACAGACAACGCTCAGCCGAAACTACTGGTCGTAAAAAGCTGTAATCTGGCACGTAGGTTCCTTGGGAAGTGTAGAGGTGCTCCCTACTCTCTACTAGGAGAAGATTTCCTGATATTCTTACGGGAACGAGAAAAACGGGATAATTATGCGTGTACAGGCAAAAGATAGCATGATATAAGATTTCCGATGCAATTACTGGGTTTTGCATGCTGGTTACTGAGTGTTCCCATCAGGAATTCATCAGTAGCAGCCAGGAGTCTGGATATCTGCCCCGTTGTTGGCTAAGGACTTAAAGATTACTAGATTAAAAGGCTGCTAAGTCAGAATTAAGTCTACTAACAAACCATAACACCATTGTACACTTTTTTTTTGTATTACTATTGGTAGGCATTCGTTTTACCACTATCTCACCTAACTTTAAGCGATGATGCGGTCTAACATGGAGCACGCTTGCCTCGAAGTAACCTATTCACTCTTAACTTAAAGACTCCCAGCTTGGAGCTATCAGGAAACACAGACTCAGGCAGAGAATTCCACTCCTTAGCTGTACGCACTATGAATTATTCCCAAAACGTTTTGTGCGTATAGGTGGGATGTCCAAGTAGGTACCGGTCGTCGCCTTAGGTACGTCTTGTGGTGTTAGTTCGCAATAAACGTTTTGACTTTGAGTTAAATGTTGGAGTAATTCAGGGATGGTCATACACCTGTTCCGAACCCTTCGGTGAATATAGATATTCACTCATGTGAACTAGAATACATAGAAACCGTAATGTCACTTCACGGAGAATGGGTATGTAGATTAAATTACTTTATAACTTTAAATTATACCTTCCTATGTACACCTAATTGTATGTGGCTTTTCCCAACTATATTTTGGTCAGCTTCCTAGCTATCAAACCGGATTAGCTGAATACTAGTATTTTACGAGGAATGGCTGCCTTGCAGACGTCCACAACCCATGAACTGGTTAACACGGTACTTCTAGTCCAGACTGGTGTCAGATTTTCTGGGTTTTGCCAATCGGGACATGGTTAACTCGTGAGCCAAGTTTCATCCATATCTGTCCAGTCGTTACGACGTATAGAGAACAAACAAACAACCTCACCGTCGTATTTATAATATTACTAAGGATAGGATTTACCTCAACCTTAGTAGTAGGTAAGTACCATGGCTTTATGCCGTAACGTTACCTACAAAGGTAGGAAGGCAAGTACATAGTTTACCTAATAATTAGCCAGGAATGTTTGTTTGACGTTTATTCGTGACTCCTAAACTCTTGCGCAAATAAGTTTATGGCAGTCAACAACCTAATATAGTAGGCACTGGTAGTACCAAGTATAAAACACGAGATAAGGCAAAGGCAGTAAAGGTACCCATATCAATATACGAGGGTTTGATAAATTAGTGACTTTGTGAATAAATTTCGCCATAAAAAAAACTTTTTATTCCTCAACATTCTTTGCATTTAGTCCAGCGTTTTTATATTTTTTAAGTTCCTTTAAAAAAATATCAATGTGTTTATTCGGCAGGAATTGTGGGCGCTAAAGATTTACAAGTACCAGGAGACCGAGGTTTTTGGGGGCCGAGTCACCCGCGTCCGTAGGAGAATACCCTTCAGCGAATCCCTACACGTGGTCCCCGGGTGGTGCTAAACAGGTGACACTAACCGCTTCCGTGGTCTAGTGGTTAAACCAGCTGATTCAGACCCAGAGGTCCCGGGTTCGATTCCCAGCGGGGGTAAAGTTTTTGCTGGGTTTGGTTGGTGGTAGGACTTGTTCTAAGTCCGCCTGGCAAGCTACCACCATCATGTCAAGTCTGTCGCCATAACAACAATGTTAACAGCATTGTTGTATTCCGGCAGTTAGAGGTATGATAGCCAGTTCCTCTGTGTAGGAGGATTCCGGGTGAAACTCGCTTCCATCTTCGGCCTAATCACACTTTCCATAAGGTGAGATTTGGGCCAAGAGTTTCCCCGTTTTGCATAAAAAAAAGACCAGGAAACATGTCAAAGTAATTCCAGGGCTGAAAGTATGAACAGCAAAGACTCACCCAAAACTACCAGAATCATGAAAATGTATTTCCGAGGGTGAGAATATGGGACAAATAAGATGAGCGCCAACTCTAAAGTCTACTCAGATGAAGGCGCGAGCAGAAGCTAGATGTATACCTAATGAAAAGAAAATTATCGTTTCTGAGTCAAGGAACACATTTTTTTCGGGCTCGCTTCGCTCGTCCTAGTTTCTTTAGCTTTGTGGTTTTTGCTTTATTTGAAAAATAATGGGTTATAGTACGGTAAGTATACCGTACTAATAATTTTCGAACTCGCTTCGCTCAAATATATTCTGGATAAGGTTATCTTCCGGCTGCTTGAAATTTCAACCAAGTTTTGAGGTATCGTTGGCAGGGGCGTCATAAATTTTTCAAACATCTCCTTTGTAGGGATGCAATATGCAATGGGGTACCATTGGTCGTGAGCGAGTGTGTAGTCCAAATCCAACTTGGAAAAATTAAGGACCCCGGGAAAACAACTATTTTTTGGGCTGAATCCGGCCTCAGTTAGCTTATGAGTTTATAATTTCATTTCCATTTTTTGTGCAAAAATCCCTAATTTTTCTCGTCTTCATTCAATTACTATTATGTGATCTGCCCCCCTCCCCTCAAAGTTGTCCACCTGGTATTATTATACCCATTCCATTTGTATGTAGGTACTCTGATGATACAATATGTAATGTAGGTACGTTTCGACACCCTAAGTAAAACGAATTAAGTATTCTTATTTTAGGTTGCAAGTTAGTAAACAGCAAAATTCATAGAAATCATGAAACTTTTATCGTGATTTCAGATGATCTATCTGACGAAAGAATAGGTAAGTACATTATGTATGTAGGTTTATAACTATTTGATAGCACAGCGTCACAGTGCCTGCCTTTATTTTATAACTATTTGATAGCACAGCGTCACAGTGCCTGCCTTTATTTTATAACTATTTGATAGCACAGCGTCACAGTGCCTGCCTTTATTTTATAACTATTTGATAGCACAGCGTCACAGTGCCTGCCTTTATTTTATAACTATTTGATAGCACAGCGTCACAGTGCCTGCCTTTATTTTATTAGCAGTGAGGGTTTTCGTGTTATGGACCGACCTTACATTGCGACTTTCATTATCTTCTATCATCAGCTAGTCTATTCTGTAAATAACCATTTCGATATCGACTTCACCTGAGTGACTAAGCTTACAAAGTGAACTTTATTTCACACATCGTAAGGTCTTATATTTATACGAATTTGAAACTCACCTCGGATTCCGCTGTCGAGACACGAAAATGTTGTTACAGAATAGCACTGCAGGTTACCGACAGACCGAAGAATCGCCAAACTGAAGTGGGATATTGCTCGCAGAACAGATGAAAGAAAGAAAAGTGTTTATTCGTATTTATTAATAAGTTGACACAGGTAAGCTACATCCTACGAGTGGACGGCGCGCCGAAAAGCGCTCGGGGAGCGCCCCGTCGCTGAGGAGCGGGAAGCCGTGCGGAGGGAGGCGAGGGACGCCATCATCGTCCATTGGACAGAGGACCTCGCCTCCGCCACCTTTGGCCGTCGAACGCTGGACGCGCTCGGTCCAGTCTTGCGAGACTGGCTCGAGCGGCCGCACGGCTTCCTCTCCTTCCGTCTGGTGCAGGTGTTGTCTGGCCACGGCTGTTTCGGCACGCACCTGCACCGGATCGGGAGGGAGGAGACACCGGCGTGTCACGACTGCGGCGCGGCGGAGGACACGGCGCAGCACACACTGGAGGTGTGCCCAGCTTGGTCCGAGCCGCGTCGCAGTCTCACTGCGGAGATCGGACGGGACCTCTCCCTTCCCAGCGTGGTCAGATGCATGCTGGGGAGTGAGGAGTCCTGGGCCGCGGTCGCCTCCTTTTGCGAGGATGTCATCTCGCAGAAGGAGGCGGCGGAGCGCGCGCGGGAGGACGATCCTCTCGCTGCGCCGCTCCGCAGACGAAGGCGAGGTCGGAGAAGACGTCCTCTTCTCCCTCCTCGCGGTGGTGATGGGCGGGCGACAGGCGCGGGGGCGCCTCCGCCCGCATTGCACGCATCACCACCATCATCGTCGGAGGTTCCCGGCCCTCCCCCAATGGGGGGGGCGTGAAGGGCCCGCTAAGGCGGGCGGTCGTCGGAGGTGGACTGGACGTAAAGGCTACGCCGATCTCCCAGTCCACCCCCACTATGACGTTGCGGGAATTTCGTTGCTGGGTTGTTTTAGTGGGTATACCGGGCTTGCCCGGGGAGTCCCACTCCCCCGAGTGAGAGGGTATGCGTGACGCATTTTTTCCCAGCCGAAACAAAAAAAAAAAAAAAAAAAAAAAAAAAAAAAGGTAAGCTACATCCGGAAATACTTAATCTGTGCGTGGCCAAAAAGGTCCCTGTCTCAGCAGACTGGGCCGGAAAGTTCTTGAGTGGCGACCGCGTACTGGAAGACGCAGCGTTGGAAGGCCTCCCACAAGGTGGACCTATGACCTGGTGAGGGTCGCGGGTAGCCGATGGATGCAAGACGTACAGGACCGGTTGGTGTGGTAACGCTTGGGAGAGGCCTGTGTCCAGCAACGGACGTCTTTCGGTTGATATGAAACTTCTACAGAATTTTGTCTGTGCAGATAAATCTCGGTGTGATAGAACTTTTTTATTCAGAGTTGCGTACAAAAGTCAGTACCTCATGGCCCCGTAATTAGGCCACACTTTGGTACCTACACAATACCTACCTTTAAGTACCTATACGTTAATATCTACTTTTACTTGCCAACTGTATGCGATCGTTTCGCAGTTTTCCGAACAAATACTTACCTACACCTTTTTTTCCACAGTGAACCGGCAATTCATGTTAGAAGTTAAAGAAGAATGCCCATTTTTGACCTGACGTTGTATAGAAATGAAATAAATCTTAAAATTCAGCTTGTTGAATTGTATATTAGATACGCTTATCACAAAGTTAAAAGAAACGCAGGAAAAAAATAGTTTTTAAGTTTTTCTTTATGCTTATTCTATCTCAAGGGTTAACGTATTACAATGTTTTGAATGCATCTCAACTAGCCTTTTTTACGACGTTCCATTTTAGACACTGATACTTGCCTTTATTCAACTCTGTTTCAGAGTTTTATTCATTATTTTACGTTTTATTTAATCAATAAGTATTTTTTATTAGTCTTTGTATAATGAAGGCTAATTAAAAATAAGACAATAATTAAATAAATTAATCACGCAGCATATCATTGAGATCGCACGAGTGAAATGGATTTTTTTTGACATTTTGACAGTTCTGCAATTGACATCGGCACAGTGCTTCGTTGTTGTGCTTGCGTCTCGTTGTGTACTGTGCCATTTTGTGTGTGTTTCTTCTTTTTATGACCCTGTTTACCGCCCCTGGACCTCGATATCTTCCTCATCTGACGACCTTTGCTTACCATACCGTTGTAAACCTCTTGACAATGCCGCTTATACCAAAAAGTCGACGTATACTTTGCATAAACTGCAACGTATTTTTTGGAATTCGTGGCGTTTAAATCGTAAAAATGACTGTTGGACATTATTTTCTAAACTTAAAGGTAGTCTTCCTACTATACCTTATAACTATACATGTACTTTCATTATCAGGTTTTTAAATGTATGGGAAGTGGGCATTGTTCTTTATTTCCAAATAATTTTGAATCAGTTTTATAAACCAAATAACACTTTTTTTATTAAATTCTAGTTTAATTGTCACTTGCAATATCTACGAGTTGTAAGCTCCCTGAATTATTAGAGCTTTCAACTTTTTTTGACACTATCAAAATGAATTTCATACCAAAACACCAGTTTTCGCAGCTTTCGAACTAAGATACCAATTTTATTTTTTATCATGAAATTATAGCACTTAGCTAGGTACCTACCATATTAACATCAGTAGGAAGGAAGTAATTAAAATAATTTATAATAACATTGACTTTTTTGCCGGTCGAATATTTATTTAAATACACCTGTTGCAATAATTGTAAAATTAAATAAGTATGCCAAAAAATTGTGACAATGAAAATTTGGCTACATCAACAGACAAGAATTATGAACGTGTCGAGTATTATTGTAGTTATGTGTATGTAGGTTTAATGAATCGTGAACTTCAACGGAAAATGACTGACAATTCAGCTGACTGGCAAGCGAGGGTCTAACGGAAACAGGCATCACACGACAATGGCTATCGAAACTTAAAATACATTGTAATGTCGAAAAAAATATCAACATCTGGCCATTGTGCGGGTCGCGGGGGAGTCTCTGTGAAATAAATAAATAAATAACAAAACGTCGCCACCGCACGCGTCATTATTCAAGAGCGATTGACAGGCACTTCCACGGCGCGGGCGCGGGGTCGCGCGGTCTCAATAATACGCCTACTTATTGCCGCTGAGCAACGTGTGGGTAGCGCGAGCGAATGTGCTTGATGCTTGTGAAACGCATTTTTAAGCGGCAATAGCGATTTTGAACCTAAGCTATTTTTGGAAAACTCTATTATATCAAAGAAACCATCAACAATAACAATGCTGGAATTATGACTTGTTTCAAAAAGATTCTAAAAACATGACTTAATTATGAGTGCTATGTTGTACCTAAGTGTGGATTGTTATAATATAATAAAGCTAAGCAACGTAATGCTTGTGTTATGGTAACGATATGGCTGATAAACTACTTATATACATTTTCCTAGCTAAGCAATAACAGCCGCACAGGTCGATCTTCAAGATTAACCAAGGTTTGTCTGTGATGGTCACCGTCCATTACATATTATGCTCCGTGCCTCGGAAAGCTCGTTAAGCTGTTAGTCCTGGCTGTCCTTTGTAGATCTTTGATAGTCGTTAAGGTGGTCAGAAGCCATATAATATCCTCCAGTCTTGCAAAGGGATCAATAACATCACCAAGTGGTTTACTGGTTGTGAAGATCGGATAGGCAACCGCTTCATGTAAAATACAATGTGTTTCAAATGAGAATAGCAACGTCAATGACCTATATCTGTCAAATATCTCTTGAAAAGTACGGTTTGCAAAGAAAACTTAGTTTCATTTCGACAACGGTTTATTTTACTTTATGTCTTAATAAGTCTTAAGTTTGAAGTTTCTTAAATAAACAGGGACGTTCAATAGTAGTACATAAATTAGCTAAATATAATATTTAATTATTTAAAGTCATTATTAGTTATTTTAAACCATACCAAAACACCTTTTTAAGTCAATGTTTACAAATAATAATTTGAAAAAAATAATAATCTTGCTATGCTCACCCTACCGAATTGGTTTGAATTGAGAGCTATGACGTCACAATATGGCGCTAAGTCGATCCTATTCTTATTTCAAACGCGTTGTACTTATACCTACTCAGCCTTTTAGACTGAAAGCCGTCCCCAAAACAGTTAGTAAATACTAGACAATACACACTTAGATTATGAGATTACGCAGGCTATTTTCCAGAAAGTTCTAAAAGGAAGCTTTATATCCAATAACTGCATGCTGTGAGGCACAAATCTTGGTAAGAAAACTAAAATCTACCTTCTTATTTAAACTTTTCAGCAAGTATCAAAACTACTTTAAGCACTATTGAGTAAGGATTTTTCTAAGACGTGTGCTATCGTATTGAACAACGGTGGCGAATCGCTAACTTCATGAATAAATATAAATTCGATATTCTTTTTGAATGAAAACGTCGAATAAAAAGGTGATTTATCATAAATGTCGCGTGCATTCTATAGAGGACAGTCTTTTATAACGTTTAAATAAACATCGTTTTTGGGATGACGTACAAAATGGCGCGTAGCGAACTTTTTTTAAAGTGTCTTTTTAGTGGGACAAGGGGTGCTAATGAGTGGAGGACACCCACGCTTCCATGACGAAGCATTTTCTTTTTAAAAGGTGGACAATGTTTGCGAATCTTTTGCTCTATGTGGATTTTGGTTGGCTACTCACGTCAAAAAAAGTTTGTGATCACTAGCATAAGCTGCTATATTTTTTTAATTTAACTTTATCAAGGAAAAATCTCTGTTGTGTGTTTTCTTCAAATTGAAAAAACCTGTTTGAAATTAAAAAAAAAACTATTTTTTACTAAGAAAATTGAGTAATTCATCAGTATGTAATTGTAACAGGAATTTGATAGAAAGAAAAACACTGTATAGCGGCTTCCCTGAGCTCTCTGGCACTATCTGAGGAGATCGCGTGCTCTATTGGGTTTAAGTCAGGCGAGCCGGCAGGCCAGTCTAACCTTATGATGTCGTATTCTTGCATTGACTCGTTGACCAGTATAAATTGGTGCCCATGGTTTACTCGGAATGGTCTGAAAATTTCATCAAAAGCAACTGCTTTATACATGTCTGCTGTCATAAAGCCTACGGGATCAAGGGCGTTCTTGCTCCAATCACAATACCATCCCAAAAAGATACCAATTTCCCGCCTTTCACAGTCTCCTGGTCTTCTCCAGACACGGACATATCGGTTATCTGGATTAGTACTGATTCGCGATTCGTCAACGAAGAGACAGTTTTGCCAAATGTTTTCTTCTTCATCTTCTTCATTTTGCCGAAGCCTAGCCCACTGCAATCTCCGTCGTTGACGTTGCCGGCAATTCCAAGGCGCTCGCTAAGACCTCCGTACTTGTAATCCAGCCTGGTGCAAGCAATTCCGAATGGTCTGAGTGCTAATTTCAAGCCCAGAGGCGGCCCGAACTTCTGCTTTTATTTTAGTAGCGTTGATTGTTAGGTCACGGGCTGCCAGCAATCTAGTATAGCGCTTTTTGACAGCAGTCCAAACAGTTGGGCGACCACTGCGGGGTCGGTCAGCTAAATTAGCCATCCCACCGTGGTACCTCTGCAACGTGGTTACGACACAGGATTCTGGCAACTCTGCGTTGCGTGCTATTTCTCTAGTGGTGTAAGTATCCTTTTCCCTCAAAGTTGCTATTCTTGCTCGTAAAACTTCTGATAATCCTCTTGGCATTTTTTCATTTACAACTTTCCGCGAAAAAGTATTTGAAAACCGTTGAAATTGACTTAATCAGAATTCTGAATGAGCGTAAGCTAGCACTGAAAGCCTTTTTGGAAAAACAATATAATAGTTTTATATAATTCTATATTTTTAAATAAAGAATGTAAAAAGAAGAAATCATAATATTTAACGTAAAAAAAACGTTTTCGATTTTTCAAAGTAATCACAAACTTACAACCTCACCCACAACCGTTTTGACTAACTAATTGTGAATTCAGAAACCGTGTGATTTTTTTTTTATTTGAGATGGGTTTGCTCATGACTCTAGTCTAGATCAGAGATGACAGACAAAGTCTACGATGGAGCGAGCTTACCCAGAAGTAGCCTGTTCACTCTAATTTTGAAAAGATTAGGGTTGTTAACGATCAGAAACACAGACGTAGGCAGAGAGTTCCACTCTCTCTTTTGCTGTGCGCATTATGAAAGACGCTTGAAAACGCTTAGTGCGAATTGGTGGAATAGCAACAAGGTAGGGATGGTAAGTTGCAGTGCGTCTAGATGTCCGATGGTAGAAGGGGGCCGGTAGGATAAGGTCGTGGAGTTCTTGGATGTTCTTGGTGATAAAGATTGTATCACAATACTACTCTGGCACACAAAATCCCCACGAACGCTATCTCGACAAATCATTTTACTGATAATGCACATTATCAACATTAATCATTACATAAAAATTGTCAAGGCGTTTTTAAGCAATAATTATCTACACTTTATATTTTTTTAATAACGATATTTTTTTTCGTAACCGCCTTTGGAAAATGAATTCCAAAAAAAGTAAGTAGGAAGGACCTATAACATTCACAGAAATAAGAATTTTAAAAAATCAATTCCATGCAGTTTTTGTAACCAAAAGTTAGTGTCAACTTGGTACCTACGCAAATAATTTGTTGATAAACAACTGAGTCTCTGAATCTAATGCAACGATTTTGAAAAATCTTTTACCAAAAGAAAGACTATTTATAAAAAAATAAGAGTTAGAGAGAGAGAGAGAGAGTTAGTTTGTTTTTTATGAGTGGCTTTATGATATAGGGGGATGACCAGGGCCGCCATAAGCGTTCGTGCAAGGCGTGCACCTCACGCGGGCGGCACGTCAAAGGGGACGGCAAATCGAACTCACTAAGACACCATCACGTAGGTACCTATTTTCCAAAGTCATTGTTATAATAACTAGCCACAGTATTACTACTACTTTGGACAGTTATACACGTCAATGACTAAACCCGCTACGAATCTAGCTATCGACCCAAGAGCTAGATTGACCCGGCATTATACCAAGGACATCCCGGACGTCAGCCTGTTTGAGATTAGGTGGCTCTAAAACAGTTTAAAAACATTAAGGCGTCGGGTGAGGACGGAATCACGGCCGAACTCCTAAAGGCGAGTGGAAAACCGGTCCTTAAGGCCCTTCAGGAACCGTTCAATCCCGTCATTCTCGAGGGGAAATCGCCACAAGCAAGGAGCAGAGGTATGGTGGTACTCTTCTTTAATAAGGGCGACAATGTCCTGCTTAACAATTACAGACCCATCTCACTTCTGAGTCATGTTTACAAGCTGATTTCCAGAGCGTCTCGTACGCAGGTTAGACGACTTCCAGCCTCCCGAACAAGCCGGATTCCGAAAAGGTTTCAGCACCATAGACCACATACATATGCTACCGCAGGTTAGGTATACAGAAGACCGAAGAGTATATAATCTGCCCCTCTGCTAAGCGTTTGTCGAGAAAGGCTGCAATGGAATCCTCCATTGCAGCCGTGAACAGGTCTTCAAGGTTTTAGACTGGAGTAGGCTAGGCGACTGTTACGTAACGTTGGAAGGCCTCCCACCAGGTGAACGTCTTTCGGCTGATATGATGATGATGATGATGAGTGAGAACAACATTAAATATCCTTTTTTAACAAAACTCAGCATATATTATGTAGTCGTAGGGCGGCATAATCGATATTGCACGCGGACGATCAAACAGCTAGCGGTGGGCCTGGGGATGACGGGATAGCCACAGAGCTGCTCAAGGCAGGAGGAACACAAGTCTAGACAGAGCTTGTAAAGCTCTTCAATTTCGTCACCCACACTGGCAAAACACCGGAGGCATGGAACAGGAGCGTGCTAGTATTATTCTTCAAGAAGGGCGATAACACGCTCCTTAAGAACTACCACCCCATTTCACTTCTGAGCCCTGTCTACAAGCTGTTTTCGAGGGTTATCTCGAATAGTCTCACCCAACAGTTCGATGACTTCCAACCTCCGGAGCAGGCCGGGTATCGACAAGGCTACAGCACCGTGGACCACATATACACCCTCAGGCAAATAATAAAAATGACCGAGGAATACAATCAGCCTCTATGCCTCGCGTATGTCGATTACCAGAAAGCCTTCGACACCGTCGAGACCTGTCTAGCCCATGCAGAGATATCTTATCGACTGCCGCTACGTAGAGGTGATGAGATATTATGCCTGGCTGCGTCGAGATGTAAGACATAGAGACGTCATCTCTCCGAAACTGTTTAGGAACGCGTTGGAAGACGTTTTCAAGACGCAGTTACTTTCAAATCGAGTTGTCATTCATTTTTTGTTCGGGTTCGGGACTTTTTGAAAGTTCCGTAGGTAAGTATACATTACAGAGTAGAAAACGGCCGTAACTAAGGCCGTCACTACGCACTTCGGGCTTAGAGAATAGATCCCCTGACATGACTTGCGCAAGCTAGAGTAGGTACCTGTACTCGGCTGTATTTTTACCCTTATTGAAAAATAATAAATATTGGTAAAAAAAGGTACTGAACCGGAACTGTAGAAGTTTGAATCTTTATATAATTTTAAAAATCTTTTGAGATATTTGCAAAAACCAAAGCCCTCTTTGTTTTTAAAATAAATTGTTTTTGACTTTTGCTATGTTTTTTTGAGCGGAACTTTTTTATTCGAAAATCGTCTCCACTAGATTCCAAATCTAATGACACCTCCCTCCATCATAAAAAGTTGAACAAAAAAGCACTTTTTGACAAGATTATTAAAATTTGTTTCAAAGACCGTACACATAAGTCCGTGAATAATAGAAAATTTCACATATAACAAATTCAAAATTCTTTGGTTTGAACACCACACACCACTGGATTATGCTAAAACTTTACGTAAAATGAAACTTATTTCAAATTACGCTTCGTTACAAGGGAAAGCACAGAAGATAGGCGTTCTTTTTCTGTGTATAATTATGGTTAATGAGAACGCCGATTGTATGGATTATAATCAATTGTATTGTATCGATGGCAGCAAAGTAGAAACGGACATGTACATTTTTGTGAAAATGCTTTTTTTACAAAAATTAGCTTATTTCAACCCTATCTACAAGTCTGTATTAAAATTATTTCAATTTTCAAAATAATTAAAAAAATCTGTCACGTAAATAAGGACATCTATACTCGATTTTAAAAAAGCATCGCAGTAGAAACGGACATTTGAATTTGTCCGCCTTTACTTCGGAGCTTTGACAGATGAATGAAACGTCAACAAAAACATCAGTCACTTGTCACATTCTAGCGTGTACAGGTCATATTTTCGTGCCTTTTTATTGAATTTACATTGTCTGCCGCATTCTACCTTCAATTAGTTATTAAAATATCAGTTAACGTTTGAAAATGAGTGCCTCAAGAAACAAATTACTTTTAAATATGGCCCAAAAAGGTGTACAAAAGGAAATAAATGAGATTTCGGATTTGGCAAACTTCAAGAAAACAATGCAAAATACCTACGAAGGTGAGTACCTGTGACTGTGACACAGTTATGTACTAATAATGGCAGTTTTTACAGTTAATTATTAGTGCTAGTTATGAAATCTTAGTGTGAATAATAAAATTTATTTGGAGGTTATTGGTCCGACGTTGACACGGACATCTGGCACTTGTTCGTTTATACGTCGTACTTTTTGCATATGTCTCAATCTATGAATGTATGATTTCTTGTTTTTATGTGGAAATTCATAGTTTTTTTTCTTTAAATAATTATACTATACTGTAGGTACATTGGTTTCACACATTTTTATTGTTTTTTCTTTTAGACTCGGACACAGAAAATGAATTAATTCAGTTAAGTGATCTACAAGCAGAGAAGTACGGCAATTTAGATAATATAGGATCGTTTGATAACAGCAGGTTAGTGACATTTATTAAAGCTACTTTTAATTAAGTCTGGAATGTATATTTTTAATGTATATATTGCTTACAGCTTACCGCTTTTGGGAAATACCATGCTTGAACAGATCTTAGCTGATGATGACGAGCAACACAGTGCGTTTTTACCTATTACGACCTCTGCTGAAATACATTATAATCCAAATTGCCTTCGATCGCGCTCTATTACACCCATACCTCCTGAGTTTATTTCGTTTGAAACCGAGTCGCAGTTGCCAGAAACTACTTCTGAAGCTGATGTTATACGTTCATTCAGTCCACAAATCACTTCACCATCCATGTTAGTCACTGATACTAGTGCAACATCATCAGCAAGCGGCGCTTCCAGTGAATGCTCTTCACCTTCGTCAACAGTTATGTCTGGTAGAAAACGACGTAAATTTACAATTGATGTTACAAAGAGAAGGAGGAAGTGCAGAAAAGAGAATTGGATTGATACAAGAAGAAAATTATTGCTAAATCTTGGTAAAACACACTTATCACGGAATGGTAAAGAACAAAAACAAAAGGATATGCGTCTCTCGTGCGAAAACTGCAAATTGAAGTGTCGCACAAAAATAAGTGAAGAAACAAGACGAAAAGTATTTGATTTATTTTGGGGTCTGGGTAATCATGTTAAACAATGGGAATTCATTGGTAAATATACAAAACGTTACACAAAGAAAAGAATCACGACTGATAGCGAATCAAAACGTAATATGAGCGTTCATTATTTCCTACCCATCATACTATCAATAAATGAGAATAACAGTGAGGTAAAAGTTTGCAAAGTTATGTTTAAAAATACTCTTTGTATTAGCAACCAGTTCATTCAAAGCGCAATGGATAAGTATGATAAAACAACAGGTTTCTGTAAAGAGGATCGGCGAGGTGTTCATGGCAATAAACTAAAATTGCTCACTGAAACAGTTATCCAAAGCGTATGTGATCATGTTAAAAGTTATCAACCGGTAGCATCTCATTACACGCGCAAAGATACCAATAAACTGTATTTAGACAACTCATTAAACTTCAGTATCATGTTCAAAATGTACAAAACATGGGCTCAAGAAAAAAACCTCACAGAAGTTGTCAATACATTGAGACAGTACAGAGATGTTGTTAATTCCCACATGAATGTAGACTTCTTTGTGCCAAAAAAGGATCAGTGTGATCAGTGCACTGCTTATAAAAATAATCCACCAAATGAAAATGAAAATCAAATTACGTACGACAAACACATTCAAAACAAAAATGTAGCCAGATCTTTGAAAACAGAAGATAAGCAACAATCTCAGAACAGTCCCTCAAATATCGCAGCTGAAACATTTGATTTTCAAAAAATCTTAAACTCTCCTCATGGTGAAGTTAATTCGTTTTATTATAAAAGAAAATTATCTGTTTATAACTTTACCGTCTTTGACATGGGTCTAAAAAAAGCCATTTGCTACATGTGGGATGAGACAACAGCTAGAAGGGGGTCAAATGAAGTATCCAGTTGCCTATACAACTACATAAGGAGAAAAAGCCAAGAGGGAGTAAAGGATATACGCTTATGGTCGGATAATTGCGGAGGCCAAAACCGTGTTTCTTTTTTAATTTTGACTTAATAGGACTTTTTTTTTAGTAAAATACCCCATTGTCAATGTTGCTCTTGATAATAAATAAAACATAATAACTTATTAAACATTTTTATTTTAAAAATATACATTTTACGTGGTTTGGGAACTAAATAAATGAGTTTAACTGATAGACATTGATGGAGTTCAGTGGTAAATAACTCATTTATTGATAATAACAAAATGTTAAATGCGATGTAAATAAAGACATCTACAAAATTTGGTCAAAAAAAGAGGAATACTGTTTGCACGTTGCTTAGATTTTCTTTAGATATCCTTGAAAGTATTACTGGAGATTATTATCTTAGTTTATTCGATATTTTAAACGAAATGGGCGCTTTTTTATTACAACGTATAAACGGATAACAGGCAGATGTCTTCTTCTACGTTCAAGTTTTTTCAGAGTAAAAAAAGACATCTACATTATTTCAGAAAAACAACGATATAGCGATGAAACTTAATACACAATTTATAAAGAAGGTTATTTTAATGCATCATAGAAAATTTCATGTTAATCGGTCAATAACTGTCAAAATGGACACTATATTTTACTAAATCAGCTATCCTGTAAAATTGCGATTTTGTAGATGTCCGTTTCTACTTTGCTGCCATCGGTATGTTCATCGAGAATTCTTAGTATACATCTCACTTCAGTCACATGAGTTTCAGAATTAAAAATAAAATGGTATATAGTTTTTTTTTTTAAATACTGCGTGTTCTGAAACACAGTGCATGAGTTGATAGTTTCGATGACGTACTAGTTTTGACAGTGACAACTATTCGCCGCAGTCAAACCGTGACTTTCAAAAATTGTTTTAGCTAAATAATTCAAGTTTTATCTTTAAATAGTGTAAGTATTGTCTACAATTCGTATTTTCTGTCTGCATCATTAACATCTGGTACTGTTAATAACAATTAACAACTATAACCTTAACAAAACGACGCTACAAAAAACAATCGAATATCTTGCTTGAAATACACGCTCTCATCGTTCATCGTCAGTTATTTGATCTGCACATCTTTAAAGGACCTATCTTAACTCTTATTAAACCTATTTCAGAAACATGGCGGCATCAGTAGTGAACGCTTACAATGATCCGTGCATTCCTGAATGGATGAATGCCCCACACAGCACGGGTACTTCGATCATGGCTTGTGAGTTCAATGGGGGTGTGGTGATCGGCGCCGACTCGCGCACCACCACGGGCGCCTATATCGCCAACAGAGTGACGGACAAGCTGACAAGGATCACTGATCACATCTACTGCTGCAGATCTGGTTCCGCGGCTGATACGCAAGCCATTGCTGATATTGTCACTTATCACTTGAGTGAGTATAACATTGTGGTTCTTTTTTTAATTAGAAAAGAAGATAGGAGCTACAAGTCTAATTTTTGTCATGATTTTTTAACAATGATTTATAAACCAATTAATTAGTTTGTTTTATGTACATTTGTTCATCTTTTCTCTTTTTGAACTGGGTCATTCTAAAACCCAAAGTCCCGTACTTTTTTTTTTTTTTTTTTTTTTCTCTTTTGAGTATCTGCGATCAGTCGATTAACTATGAACAGATTCTTTGTAGTGTCATATGGCTTTGAAGAAGGAGTGCTCCAGTGAGCTTCTTTCCTCTCTTTTAATATCAAGGTCCTTCAGAAAGTTCAATGATGTGATGTCGCTTTAGCCTTTTGGGATAGTTTATACTGATCAGCTGTGTTGCTAAGGTGTTTGGATGTGTATGAAGTCGCTTTTTGTACTTTTCGGCGTAGCTTTTGACTTCTTCTTTGACCGTTTTGATATGGAGCTCGTAATGCAATTCATCGTTACGTATGAACCACGGTGCATTTGCGATAGTTTTCAGAATCGCGTTCTGTGCTCTCTGGACTATTTCCATACTTGATCTGCAGGTCGATCCCCACAGTTGGATTCCGTATAGCCATATAGGTTTTAATATGGTTTTATAAATTAAAAGCTTGTTGTCGGTTCTTAACACGGAGTGTCTCCCAAGTAGCCAATGTAGTTCTCGGAACTTGAGATTCAGTTGGTCTCTTTTTTTTTGGAGATGACATTTCCATATGAGTCTGCGGTCCAGATGCATTCCTAGATATTTGACCGATTCCTTATGCGGGAGTAGATGATTGCCGAGTTTTACTGGTGGACAGTCTTTTTTGCGTAGGGTGAATGTGATATGGGAGGATTTTTCGGCGCTGGCCTTGATTCGCCACTTTGTGAGCCATTGTGCTATGTTGTCCAGTCCAATTTGGAGGTTTTGAGATGCAGTCCCGTACTAAAAATGTAAAGTTATGTCTAACTTAAATTTCAGTAAAAATATGGTAAATCTTGAAACTTTACTACTTTTAAGGAAGTATGATAAAGATCTGAACAAAGAGCTATTATTGCCAACCTAAATTTTTGTATGTAACTGACAAAGCAAATTATTATAGTTACACAGAATATAATATCTAGAATAATCAATAAAAGTGGAATTCTTCAGTGTCAGAATGAACAGGAAGACCATAAGCTTATTTAACACTCCATTAAACGCACCCCTTTTTGAGACGCGAGTGCTCGCGCACTCTACATGTAGATCTATTTTGTGTAAAGATTTTACAGGGTCAATAAAAATAAATAAAAATACTTCAATGTCATATGAAAATAAACTGTAATACGAAACTAAAACAGACAAATCATAACTATTAACATTTATTAGGAACTTAATATCAGACTTCTTGTGAATTTTGAGAAAAATCAATATTTTTTTGGCATCAACCCTTCTCAGTCAAATTTTTTTAGTCGCTCATATCCTCCACACAGTCTTCATCATTTTTGCAACAGTCAGGGCATTGAAGAACCTGATGTTGAGGACATATCCACTTGTTACATATGTGGCATTGTTTTCTGGTGGACTTATTGCGCGCTCTGCCACAATAGGAACCTTTCCCAACGCAACCAGTATTGGGGGATTGTGCTGGGCATGGTTGTAATCCAGATGACTCATTCATACCCAAAAGCCTTTTCCTTTCATTTTCAATGATTTTGGAATACTTTCAATAGCTATTCTGCGCTGTATGCATGGCGCAACTAGGCGAAAACCAAGTTCATATAAATAATCCTTTCTTGCCTTATTTCTGTAGTCCTTGTTTATTGTATTTTATTGAACTTTAGAAAAAAATCTTTGGAAAGAAGTGAGCCAGGTATCTACTGTACCTGGCTAGATACCTGGCTCGCTTCTTTCCAAAGATTTTTCTGTATCACTTCCTTCCTGTTCCGTGTCGGTATCATGTGTAGATTCTAAAACACAGTCTTCATCACGTAGCTTTGCTTCAGTGTCACTTTCATCAGTACTAACTTCTAACCATCTCGAAATATTATGTGCCATTATTCTGCGAAATAATCTCGACTTTGGTTTCAAATAATGTCAAACTAAAGAAAAACTCATAGTTACAATATTTATACATGATATAAACACTTACATAAAATAAACACGAAAAGTAAACTTTCGACAAAAATGTCACGCAAGTGCTCGCGCGTTCTACTATTGTAGAATTTTAGATTTGGCACGAAATTTGTCACTTGCGATCGCGCAGGTCGGCGCAAGGGTACTAATAGTGATCACCAGTTAGTAATAGAGGAATACTATGAGTGTGTGCGTTAGATACCCACAATTCACGATAAAATTCCACGAAATGCATGCGTGTTCTTCAATAGTAGAACGCGCGACTAATGTAGTGTTAATTTCATCATTTCAATTGGCTAGATTCCATCATCCACAAATTGCAAAACTATTTAGTCCATCAGTTAGAGTATTGAAAAATAATGGACACGTATTTTTGTTTTTGTAATCAATGAATATTGACAAAGATAAAACGCATCAAAACTCGGGAGTGGGGGCTCGTGACGTCACGACTCACTAAAAATTATGCGAAGGTGTGACGTATTGAGAATTTAAAAAGCGTCGTAACTTCGTCAATTTTGGTTCCCGTAACAAAAGAAATAACACGGGTCAAATATTTTTTGATAATCTAACTGACGGACTAATTAGGACACAAGCCTATTTTGTTGATTAAGCGTGAAACAGAATTATCTGCATCATGTTTCCAAATCATGTTGTTTTCAGATTTCCATAAGATGGAGCTTGGTGAGCCCCCACTAGTTCACACAGCTGCGGCTATTTTCCGTGAGCTATGCTACAATTACCGCGACTCCTTGGTTGCTGGTATCCTGGTTGCGGGCTGGGATAAGAAGAACGGAGGTGAGATTGGATTTGTAGTTTATGGGATTGAGTTGTGTGAGTGATTATTGAAGTTGGCTCCCATAGTTTAATTATTGGGGTTCTGTAGCCGACAGGAAGGTAACTCGTTAGTTATCTACCTTTGGGCTACCCTATTACTAACCTTTGCTGTCCATCCATTTGTCTGTCTGTCAATGAGCTGTATCTAAAGAACCGTAATATGTACAGTTGCGATTTTCACAGATTGTGTATTGCTATAACAGTTGGTTTATGGTACGGTACGGAACCTTTTGTGTGCGAGGCCGACTCGCACTTGGCCGGTTTGTTATTCTTGAAATATGCTGTGGCCACCCAGACACTAATGATAGCAAATTTTTTTTATAACTTGTGCCCCACTAGGAATTTTTCCTGTATCATGGGTGCGTCTTAATTTATTGTTATACTGCCCCACTTGTCACTGCTCAGCAATGCCAGGGTTCATAACTTTACTTCATTTATAGACGAAATAAGCTTTCACTTATTGCAAAAGCAGCTGACCAGAGTAACGTTTGTTAAGGCTTAATTTTGTATGAGATGCACTGGCTGGATGTCATTTAGGCCGGTCATTAAACGGCGCGCCGTTAAAAAAAGACTAGGCTGTCAATTAAACAGCTGATTAAACCAGTTGGCTGCAACATAAACATCAGCTTCTCTTATTTCCATAAGACTGGTTGTGTTAGTATGTTCCATAAAAATGCCTCTCATATGCGAACAACAACTATGCTTAACCCAATGCTTTCTTTTACAGGACAAATCTACTCCGTCCCAATCGGTGGTATGGTGCAACGTCAAGCTGTCTCCATCGGCGGATCTGGCTCGACCTACGTCTATGGTTACGTTGACGCTAACTTCAAGCCTAACATGAGCAAGGAGGAAGCTATAAAGTTCGTCACCAACACACTGACACTGGCCATCCTTCGTGATGGCTCGTCTGGTGGTGTAGTGAGACTTGGGGTCATCACTGAAGCCGGTGTTGAACGCTCTGTCATACTTGGAGACCAGCTGCCTAAGTTCTATGAGGGCTAGTTTTCTTTTATATTCTATTTTGTAAGGTAATAAAATTTTGAAAAAAAAATAACCTTTTCGCTTGTTTTTGCCCTATCACTAACAATTTTATTGTTAATAATACTTTGCTACCCACGAACATCGCTCGTATTGCGCATTCGTAATTGGCTGATAATAATGGAATGGACAGAACAAAACGAATGCTGGATACAACGTGTAACAGAATAAACGTAAAAACGGATAATTGAAAAAAAAAAACCGATTCCAAATGACAAAAACACTCCAATACAAAGTACCTATTATTTAATTTGTGATTTCGGAAGTCGGTGTTTTCGGATGTTTCTTCGTATTTCAACACGGAAATACGTCTTGCTCTTAGAATTAAAGTATTTTATAGGTACTTTCAAAGTGGCTTTTTTTTTCATTGAGGAAGTCGGGTGTTTTTTTAGCATACCACACTTTCCAGTGGTGTGGCACCTAGCAACACCACTGGAAAGTCGCAGGAAAGCAAAATACGTAATTTCGTTTATTTGGATGACAAGATACGTCATCCAAGTAATCGAATCCCAGCTATTTTGATTTCGAAACTACTAATCCGATTGTGATGAAATTTATAAGGGACCTTTGAAGTATGATCTACCAAACAAAAAAAGAATCATCGAAATCGATTCATAAATTGGCGGAATGATAGCGTTACATACATACGAACAAGACATACTCGAATTCAGAACCTCCTTTTTTTTAAGTCACTCGATTTTATCAATTAGTATAATTTAGGAAAAACGAAAATTGTATCAGCCTAGGGTATGTAATTTATGAACATTCACATTTGGGGGTCCAGTCATCATTATGTAACTAATACAACTTTACTATGGGACCAACAATACTATGGGATTTCTAATATTTTTTTTTTTTTCTAAACTGAATAGCAAAATGCACGGAACAGAAAAAACAGTGGAAGTGCAAAGTAGGCGTGGCACGCGTGCCGATATTATGCGTAGCTACGCAACTCCAACCCAGTTTTGTTCCAACACTACTCGACTCGAAATAAATTTATAATGTCTGAACCATGCCGTATTGTTCCATTTTGGATTACAAAAATGATAGTAGGAGAATAAATCTTAAAAATGGAGGTGTTTCATGCCATCGGAAAGTACGATTTATTTGATTTCTAATAAAATCTTTGCATATTAAATATTCTAAAAACTTAAATTCAAGTCTATTTAAAATCAACCTTTTCCCATTAGCACAGAGTTTATTTTGCATCGATTCAGTAACTGATTCGTTCTCGAAAGTTCTTCGCTACTCAAATAGTGATGTAGTCGGGTGGGATCACAGAACATTTAAACCCTAGAGGGGTGGGATACTGTGGATGGATATCGATAAAGAACATGTTTTTGCAGTTCGTCTAGATATTTTATTGAAATTACAAATTTTATTGAAATTATTTAGTTGTGTTCATTTATTGAAGTAAATAAGATTTTTTTATTACTTGAATAATATATGACTGTGTACCCAACTAAGTAATAAAATACTAGGTATCATAAGCCACTTTGCATAGAGAATTCTCGAACTAAAGTGTAAATAACTCCCTTTTACTGTCGGCAGCCGAGTAAGCTACCATGTCATGATTTTGTAAGACTTGTGCTGTGAAAAAAATACTGGCCAAGTGCGAGTTGGACGCGTGCAAAGGATTCCGAACGAATTTCTTTTTTGTAACAAGTTATTTTAACACTAGAGACTTTTTATAGGTTTTCCTGTTATTTGTAGGGTAGGGCTATAATTTGCATTTTTTTTTTCAAAATTTTGCGCTCAGTAGTTTCGGAGATAAGGGGTCGGAATGGTAATGTTTGGTCTATATAATTTCTTGAATAAGTTCTCCACAATTTTTTTTTTTAAATCATTCACAATAAGTCCTTTCATTTGATAGTCACACGATACAGTTAAAAAACTAGTAGTGCTAGTGTACATTTCTAGTTTGACCCACAAAAGTTACCCCCCAATACTCAAATTTATTATATACGTAACGCATCCGTGTTTGGGTCACAGAAATCTATTCGTCTACCAAATTTGAACAGAATCGGTCCCGTAGGTAGATCCGGAAAAAACTGGATGTGACAGACTGGCAGACAGATACCAGAGTGATCCTATAAGGGTTCCGCTTCCTACGGATGTCGGAACCCTAAAAATTATATGATGTGTGTTATTTTTATTGATTTTAATGTATTATAAGGTATATTGATATAAATAAAACAAAACGTTTTATTATAATGGTTTGTATTTTTGTTTCTATCTACTTTTATACAGTAAACTGGGAATGTTTCGCTCACGCTGATTTCAAAATAGAATTAACTTTAATTACAAGGCAAAACTAGACTAATCCATTGTAAATGCGATAGCTTATTTGATAACGATTCCAACAACAAAAGTTTCATATACAGCTCCCATACAAAACTGCAACTCTAAACGAATCACATTTGGAATTTATTTCGAAAAAAGTTATCCTATTTATCGATTTCGACATAGGTTCATGTGCCACAGCCCTGATCGAGTGGCAAATTTTTGTATTCCACATAGGCTAATGAAACGAATCTCAACCTTATTGCCAAGGGATTTAAGTTTATAATTGCAACTATTGAAACACCGCCATCTATGGTCTAGTAGCGGAATTTACTCGTAAATTCAAGTTGTAATGATTTTTGAAAACGAAACGCCGTGAGTACTTTTTGCCTAGCAAAATAAATCGTAGGTGTAAGACCGAAGGTACATTTATAAATATAGGTTCTGTGACTTATGCTTGTTTTGAACAATATGGAAACAACCAATCTAACGTGTCCTTTATATGTGGTGGATAATATGATTATCGGTTTATTTGTGTGAGTTTGGCGACACAGACACTTCCACTTTTTTTTCTGTTCCGTGGCAAAATGTGTCCCCCCCCTGTAACTTCTAAAATAAGAGAACGATAAAAAATGAAAATCTCAAGTGCTTCAAAATTGGAACCATTCCCCCGAAGTAAAGGCATTTTCTTGACGATGTTTCGGCATCAGTGCCTATCCCAAACATGGAACATTTCACTACAGTGAAGCTTCTTATGAGGTAACTAGCTGACCCGCGCTACTTCGTCTGCGTCACATTTTCCATTACTGCTCCGCTCCTATTTGTCTTAGAGTGATGATATATAGCCTATAGCCTTCCTCGATAAATGGGCTATCTAACACTGAAAGATTTTTTAAAATAGGACCAGTAGTTCCTGAGATTAGCGCGTTCAACCAAACAAACAAACTCTTCTGCTTTATAATATTAGTATAGATAAGTGCATCTTTTAAAATTAAACGAAATCATTTGTGTTAAAGATACTTTATTTCTTACTTTGGTATTGTCATGTTACACAAAACATTATTACATAAACAGGAATATAATTTACTTTGAATAACATTAATGCAATGCATTTATATGGGCCTTTATTGGATGAATACTTTCTTTCTAATATGTATTAATTTTAAATATACCTACTTAAAGTTTTATGCTTACCACTTATTTAATTATCCTAGGGCACTTCCGCGGTATGTATAGGTTTTAGGTGATGACTCCCAGCTCTTCCATAGTATCTAGATCTCTCATCAGCATCTGTACTGTCTGTTTAGTGCGCGGGTAGTAGTCTGGTGTCTCGTCGTCTTCAAACGACGGGTCTTGAGATTCCAGTTCTGCAAACGAAAACAATTTCGGCAAGTCATTACGATAATAGGTTTATCTCTCGCAGAACAGACGGCCGAAAGTTCTGGAGTGGACCATGTACCGGAAGACGCAACTGTGGTAGGCCTCCCACCCCACAAGGTGGACCGTCGACATGGCGAGGGTCGCGAGTAGCCGATGGATCCGAGACGCGCAGGACCCGTTGTTGTGGCGACACGGGGACGCCTATGTCCAGCAGTGGACATCTTTCGGCTGATATGATGATGATGATTACGATAATAACGAGATCATTAAAACCACGTACTTATGTTATTTTTAATAAATTCTGCAAACTCCTTCAGTTAGCTAAATATGTGATTGTATTGGACTTTCATTATTCCAATGCTAGGTTTAAGAGCGTATCCCAATGGATTGTGCTGATTTGTGCTTGCTTGTTCGACAAAGTCATTTGATTGTCAAATACGTTTAGGATTATAGTCTGTGCTGTGATGATTTCTTTACACTAATATTTTAAAGAGATCTCCGAAACTACTCTTTCGATGTCAAAAATTATTTCACTGATAGAACGCTACCCGTATTTTAATCGTCGTAGGCTTCCTTTTAGGCTGGTTGTCAATTGTCGCGGAGCGAAGCAGCGGTTTAAAATAAACAGGCAGCCGCCTTAGTACCCTATAAATAGGGAGCTAACGAAATATTTCGTGGGAAATTAAGTAGAAAGACAGTTGACTTATAAAGTGGTGAGAGTAATTTTACCTGCGACCTGTGCCTCGATGGAGTCCAGCCGCGCGTCGATGAGCGCCTGGCAGCGCTGCAGGTGCTTCAGCAGCTGTCGGCGACACGCCGCGTTCTCTATGGGCGCCTCGGGCTGCGGCGCCGAGATCACGGTGCGCTGGGCCTCTTGCTCTGAGAATGTATATAGGAGTGAGGGGTTAGTTCATAGATCATTACAAATATATGATTATTAATAAATTTAAATTATAAAATTCTTCCTTTACTGACTGATTGAGTGACTGACAGACAACGCAGTCGAAACTACTAGAGGATTCCGCGAAATTCCTACGGGAACGGAGAAAAAAAACGGGATATGCGCGTACGAACTCGCGAACAAAAGCTAGTGACAACTAAGGATGAATATTTAAAACGTCGATTTTAAGGTATGAATTTGTCCAGCCCTTCAAATCTTCAGCTTAATTTAAAGTTATGGGCAAAATGAGGTTCGAAATTGGATTGAGTAGTACCAAAATTGTTTGGATTGCTTGAAGGTACACTTCTGTTTTGTCGTTGTGAAAAATTCTTTGACGCGGTCTGGGCACTACTGGGTAATGATAAATGACAAGTTTTCACCACAGCATTTACAATTTCAATGTTTCCAGGTAATACTAGATAAGAACAACAGTAAGTATACCTTGTACAGACTTGGCAAGTCGCTCCAACTCAGACGTGCTGATGGGCAGGTCCAGCGACGCGCCGCTAGGACTTGACAGCAGACCACTCAGAAAAGAGTGGGAACCGAGGGGGCCCTCCCTGTGTGTGTACCTGACGAGAACATTATGAAAAATTATAGGCGCGATTATTGGGTGTATCAAATATTTATTTGATCATAGATTGAGGTGCGACTACCGATTACGAAATAAAAGTTTATAGTTGATTGTATACGTTTTGAATAACCTAGTCATAGACAGTCTGTGCCATCTGAGATTCAGAGACGAATACATTACATAGCGACCGATTGCATCTGTGCAGCGCTATTGTATAATAATAAAAACGGATCAAGATCATAAACAAACTGGATGGAATGAGGCACTATCCTGCGTTATTCTCAATACCGTTAGAACAAGATTTTCCAATGCACTAAACCTACCTATCATGTTCGTGATCGTCATAGGTGGGTGTGCGGATGTCCAGCGGCAAGTCCCTCACGGCGTCCGGCCTCAAGGGCTGGTTCTCCTTATCCATGTTGTTGATCATTATGTTCAGGTCTGAGTAATCGGAGTTAAG
Source organism: Ceramica pisi (assembly GCA_963859965.1). Lineage (NCBI taxonomy): Eukaryota > Metazoa > Arthropoda > Insecta > Lepidoptera > Noctuidae > Ceramica > Ceramica pisi. The sequence goes on from OY982530.1 coordinate 8,443,143, forward strand.
CTTTTCCTGCGTGTATTGGATCTCGACTTGCTCCCAGTCTTTGGCCCATAGATACAGTTTTGGATGGTCTTTCTTTCTGTGGGTGGAATGAAAAATACAATAAAATTTCGATATAAGAACACTCGGGATAAAATTATACATGACACAAAAAAAAAACTAAAAGAAAATCGGTTCATCCGTTTGGTAGCTACGATACCACAGACAGATACACAGACAGACACGTTAAACTTATAACACCCCCCTTTTGGCGTCGGAACTTAAAAAATTGACGCTTTGCGTCGCTTCGACTCTGCCGCAGTGGTAATTGAGCCTAATTGATCTCATTTAATTACCCACCTTCGAAATCTAAACCTTACCCTAACATGTCATATTTAAAGTCATGGTTACCTTACCATATTCTTTCAATATCATTGAAGTAATATGGGACCAAATTTCGAATCGATAGGACATATGGAAGGTAGGCAGATCCCCTCATCAAGTATTAATAAGCTGATGGTCTAATAAGACTGATCAGGTCATGGTTACCTTACCATATACTTTCAATACCATTGAAGTAGTACCACGGTACCAAATTTCGAATCGATCGGACATAAGGCAGTTAGTCAGATCCCCTCATCAACTAGAAAAGAGCTGATAATCTTTAAACAGCTGATCAGATCTTCATGAAACATGGCTTAGAACACTCGGGATAAAATTATCTATGACTCAAAAAAAACTAAACGAAAATCAATTCATCCGTTTGGGAACTACGACAGACACGTTAAATTTATAACACCCCTCTTTGTGTTGGGGGTTAAAAATAAACTAAAACATGTTCAAGGGTATTTTTACGAATAAGACGAAAGAACTTGTGTTAAGTATTTTGAGCCACAACCAAAAACAGGGCTGTTACAAGTTAGATGTGTCTTTTTGTGGCTTCGTAAATCCTAAAACGGATGAACCGATTTTCAGGTTTTCATTTAGTTTTTTTTTTGTACACAAGCTTCATTCAGTATTCCGCTTCATTTATGGGTAGCAAATAGCATTTCGTAAAGTCAAGTATTCACATTATGGTGAAGGCTCCAACCAGCCCGCGAAATTCAAAATTTCTTGCGTTTTTTACAATTTGCAGGCCAGTGCTAGGTTGTATGTTGATTAAAATATTATTCGCGGCTGTTAGACGTATGTAGTTACAGAATTTTAGTCATCAAAATCACCAATACAACCCTCCAAGTTCTTAAAGGCCTAGGAACAAAAAAAAAACAGAAAAAGTCATTCCTAGAGCTTTATGAATTTAGAGCGTTGTATTGATGATTTTGATGATTATAATTCTGTAAGTACATAATATGTCTTACAGCCGTCAACATACAACCTAGCACTGGCCTGCAAATTGCAAAAAACGCAAGAAATTTTGAATTTCGCGGGCTGGTTGGAGCATTCACCATCGGAAAAACTCAGGCTTCAGCTTAATCCCTCTAGTGAGTTGGGATTAGTCTGAAATTGTCGACTTTGTATTTAAATACCAAGTGAAACAGAAAAATTCATTATGGAAACTTCCATGGGCGCCGGCTGGACCATTTTCAAGGGGATGCGTCTTCGAAACTCAGCCTCGAATAGAATAGGTTTTCTTATGACCAGAACTAAAGACAGATACGAGTAGAAGGCCGAATGCGAGGGAGCTCGAAATACCTTGCCTCGAACTTTTTAGCCAGGGGGATGCAAGTGCACCCCCCTCCCTGCGCCAATGGAAACTTCAACCAAGTAATTACTATAAGCCCTAGATTAAATAACCAAACACTTTAACACTCACGTAGCCACATAGTACTTGACCCTCAAGGCATGCAGCGCATCCTGGATCCTCAGCAGGTTACCGGCAAGTTCGTGCGAGCGCCGTAGCGTCTCGCAGGGCTTGGCGGCCGGCAGTAGGCCCTCGTACAGTCGGTCCTGGTCGTGTAGGAAGCGCTGCGAGCGCCGCCCGCGCCGAGGGTTCAGGCAGATGCTGCATGTGTATTTTTCCGGGACCTGGGTAGGATGAGATTAGTGTGAACAAAATGTTGATAAATGTAAATGTTAGGATGACGTAGAGTATAATAAACCTATACATTTTTTTTTCACAGTTAAAATCGGAATGCATGCGCCAAGTGCTGACTTAATTTAATACACCTCTATTGAGATCATCATCTGCCTAGCCTTTTCCCAACTATATTGGGTCGGTTTCCAGTATTTTACGTAGAGCGGCTGCCTACCAGACCTCCACAACCTTAACTGGGTAACAGTACGGTACTTCTTGGCAAGACTGGAGTTAGATTTATTGGCTTCTGACAATTCGTAACGACTGGCAAGATCTACAATTGTAGCTATTTATGAAAGCTATTTTTGAATTTGAAGCGCTTTGGTTTAAAGGTAATTATTATTGGCATGAGGAACAGAATGAACTATGTGTTGATAAACTACAAAAAAGGCCAACCGTCACACAAATCCTACATCGCGTTATCAAAGTTCTACGCGCGATTGGAACATTGGCCCGATCCGCATACCTCGCGCATTGAAGTCTCAGGCTGATTTCTCTGTTAACATCTTTTCCCGAGGTCTTAAGCTAAAATCAAGATAAAGAGGTATGCGGAACCCGCAGTGGCAGTTGATGATCTCGCGCTGCGCTTCATGTGCATACTGTTATATAACTTACGTCGCACTCCCTCTGTATGTTGTGGCACATGGCATGCTGCCAGCACAGACACAGCTCGCACTGCACCATGAGCCCGTCCTCCTCGCGGAACCCGCAGTGGCAGTTGATGATCTCCTCGCGCTTCATGTGTACTATCTTAATACGTTCGCCATCTTTAATCAAGGACAAAATATTAGCTTCAAATTTCAAGACCACATAAAACTTTGCAGCTCTTGACATAACGGGGCAAAAATTTGCGTATATTTCATTTGTAAGTTACGGCGTGTGACGCCGCGGAACCCGCCGCGTTGAACGCCGAGTTGAACGCCGTGGGCTCCGCCGCTGGTGTTGCTACGTTTTACCGTGAACGGAATAGCTGATTGCAACACTGCAAGCAAACACGTGTAAAATCGCTCCGTAAACGTGCTCTTAGGCGCATCGCGTTCGGCGAGGCTGCCCGCAACATATTCAAACATATGGCGTTGTATAAAGCCACTATCCCACTGGCGTTTTACGAGAGTTGTCGTTTCTCCAACGTCTGGGCAGCGACAACACTCGTAAAACGCCAGTGGGATAGCGGCCTAAGAGCGTTTACGGAGAAGCGATTTTATCAAGCGGGTGGCATCACCGCATCGCACGCAACTTTTATCGCGGCGGTGCAGCGTTGCGATCAGCAATTCCTGCAATGCTCCGTTCACGAAAATAGCTTCATCTTTTTTGACCGACCGACCTTGACAATTCAAAAGTGCCTGTAAATGGTTTAATTGAAATAAATGTTTGACTTTGACTTTGACTTTGACGATAAAACGGAATGACACGCGCGGACATATTTTTTCTTAGTTTAATATAGTGACAAAATAATTTAAAGAAAAGAACAAAACTTACTCTCAGTAAACATATACATATTATTAGCTTCCTTATTCTCTTCATTAGATTCCGACGAAACAGGGGCCACTTTGCAATCAACCTTGGAGTCAGGTGTTCCAGACCTAGGGAAACTGGACCTGGTTTCAAAGTCCGAGTTCACACCGAACCAATCCTCTTCCTCACTGACAGGCCTCTTGGCAGCCAGAGCGAAGGTCTTACGTCGCCTCTCGCCTTTGCGTTTCTTCTCAAACACCGGCTTGGTGACTGTGTGAGTAGATATGGCACTTTCGAAGTCTAAAGGTATGTCTAACGATGGGATCTCAATAAAAGGTTCTATAGGTTCTCTGTCTTCTACATCTATCTCATCGTTCATGGGATCTGGTATGACTGGTTCTGGATCTGGTCTCCTGACGGGTAAGAGGACTCGTGGTCGCTTCACAGGCTTGTTGACGAGAGCCTGCCGCAGTTTGGGCGAGTCCTGACTTCTGGGAATAGGTGTGCTATCTCCATCCTTGACGGGTGTGAGAGGTCTGGTGTCCACTTGTAACTCGGTCTGAACATCCTTGACTTCTGGTTTGGGTTCTTCCCGTTTCGGTGGTCGTGGTATCTTCACTTTGATAATCTTGCTGTCTTTTTCAACGCGGGGTGTTTCTACCGCTATAGGCCTGGTCCTTGCGTATGCGAGGTCCAGTACTTTGGGTGTCGCTCCCATCATTTCTCTAAGTTCTCTGTGATAGTGCTTAATGTGCATCTGTAGTAAAGTGTTGTTTCTGAAGTTTTTGAAGCACCCTTCGGCGGGGCATCGAAGCAGGTTCTCAATTATTTGCACTTTGAGAGAGCCCACATATACTGAAAACGAAATTGAGTCATCAGAATTTAATTATCTAGAGGCAATTTTATAAATCATGGCTTATCTATCTATACATACCATATCCATCCTCCAATGGCGGCACATCGTTAGCTTCAGCTGGAATACTGTCCGTGACGCTTGAAACACCTGGAGACGGAGCAGAGCCTTCTTCTGGTACATACTGTAGTGATAAAAACAATCCATTGGTACAATCATAATTTTAACGACAAAAATATAAGGCTTCTTTGGCTAAAATAGTCATAATAATTATTATTATCAAAATGATCCTCATAACTTTCGTAGTAACGGTGTAAAGTGTTTTCCGAGGCACGAAAGAATCTCGGTATGTTGAGAAAAAAACTCACAACTTTTGGCACCCTCACTTTGAGAGTCAGCCGGGGCCTCTTCTCCTTGTCCTTACTATTTCTGTCTCTCTTCTTCTTGAGGCTCAGCTTTCTGCGCTTGATGAGCGGCGACGTGCTGCTGAGCGTGCCGGGCGGCAGCGGGGCAGAGCCCGGGGCTCCGTCGGGCGTGGTGGAGATCCAGCCCAGGCGCCGCGCCATCTTCAGGTGCACCCCGAAGTCTGTCAGCGCGTTTTCGTACCCTTGCTCGATAAGTTCTGGCTTATTTTCTAAGTATAGACGCATTTCATTCTTAGTGTGGAATCTTCGGTTGTCGGGACTAGAAATAACAGATAGAGGTCATCGACTTAGAACACAAGTGATAAAATAAAAATGTAAATGACTCGAGTACAGTACAGATAATACGGATTCCGTTTTCCGCACAGAGGCTGACTGTCCACTGGAGCGGAGACATAGCCAATGAGCCAATGGAATTGCATGAAATCTCCGCCCTGCGTCAGTCACTGAGATTTTATGCAATTCCATTGGTTAATATTTCTCCGCTCCTCTCCTTTCTGCTGTAGTGGGCAGTCAGCCTAAGACGCCGCTGTTCCGCAATTCGGTCCGCTGAGCGTGGAAATGTGAAAGGCTATTAATAGAGTGACTGAATAAATAAAAGACTGTTCGAAAGATGATATTTTAATGCCTAGGCAGTTTTCTAGAGATGTTTAAACTTGAGCGTGGAAGGTAACATACCCGACTAACACAACATCCCACTTGCCCGCAGAATGTCCGAAGCTCCTACGAACCATGTGTTTTGTCCAACCCTCTGGCAATCTTTTGTCCTCAACCTGGAACACAAAAAGAAATATTACAAGTGTATGAGAGAGGTACTTGCTGTACACTGTCAACTTTCCTTTCTAAATTCCTAATATTGCGAAACTTCTTATGAGAATGTCATGCAGAGAAATGTGTGATACTTAAAAATACAGTATTACGACACGATCACAAAACCATATTTTCAACGAACTTCAAAAATTTACTTAGGAAATAACGTAAACCTATTATTAACCGCCCAAGTGCGAGTTGGTCTCGCGCATGAAGGGTTCCATACCATCGCCATTTTTATAATCCACTAGCTGTCCCCCGCGGCTTCGCCTCCCGTTAACTGGCTACTCTACCTACTCATTTTTTTTTGCTTTTAAACCTTCCCTGTATTCTGGCGAACTAAACAAAAACAGAATGGGCTTGTGTCCTGAAAAAATCTAAATAGTCCGTCAGTTAGATTATCAAAAATATTTGACCCGTGTTTTTTCTTTTATTACGGGAACCAAAGTTGACGAAGTTACGACGCTTTTAAAATTCTCAATACGTCACACCTTCGCATATTTTTTAGTGAGTCGTGACATCACGAGCCCCCACTCCCGAGTTTTGATGCGTTTTATCCACAGAAATATAAAAAACAGGAGAAGTGGCAAGGAGGCGTGTCGGTGTCGTCGGTCGCTATATGCGCTCGTACCCCATGCAATGCGCAAATGGCCGTCGCCGCGAACTACGGGCTTTCGACCGCGATTGTGACAAATAATAAGAATGCCGTGTTGTTCAGTGGTTTCTTGTAAAAACCGAAGCACAAATCAACACTTTGTTAATCAAGGAATCACTTATCATATGTCAGTACAAGTATTTTACTATATTTGTCTTTAAAATCAACAAAAACAACTAATCGTGAAACATTTCTTACTCTTACTATGTTATTTTCGTTTCCAAATATCACAACGACTGTACTATTTTTGCAATATATTTTTACATTGATTTTTACATTACTCCTTAACCACTACTTAAGTTTGTCGGTAAGTGACTGAACAAGCAATGTAAAAATCACAAAACGATACTTTATTAAGCGGGTGCGACGCGTAGTACGGCCGCTTGGTTGTTACGCGAGTTAATGATGCGATACTTACTACTTAGTAAGCTATCGACAAAAACGTCGATTGACTAACGAAATCTTGCTATAAAAGTTTATTTTCAATTAGTCAACCGTTTTAACCCGGTTAAAAGATCGATGTAAAATAACGTGTATTTACTTATTTTAATAATTATTAACAGCGTAATAGAGAAATACGTAACAAAGTTTCATAAAGTGAGTTACTTAAATTTTAGATCGGGTTGTTTCAACTACACTTAACGCACGCGTAAACGTTAAAAATGGTGCTAACTATCGTCAAATCAAAAAATTGGGTTGTTTCACAAAATGTCAGCGTTAACGCACGTAAAATATAACGTTTACGTTAACAGATGGTCTGAGCACTCGTTAACGTAACTTTAGTTGCGTCAAATAGAACAATATTGTGAATTTTGAATTCCTCAATATCAGTTCTTCTGATGACACAAATAAGTGGTGGAATGCAAAAAAAGCTATTTAGGTAGGACTCGTGTCAATAACTTAGATATTGGGATGAGCAGGAATTTATACCAGAATTTTTTGAAACAACGCTTCTAATTTAACGAACGTCAAACATCGTCCGTAATCGTAACTTTTTGACGTACGTATGTTACGTTAACCAACTGTTTGATACAACCCGCCCTAATAATAATTGGGAGTGTTATAATATTTTCTAGACATGCCGTTTTTTGTTTATTTTATTATTAAGACTGCAAAAACTTTTTTGTACCATTATAAATGAGAGATTCGATAACTTTCGGATTTAGCCAATCACTAGTGTATACATATGTAAAATAAATTGGTTTTCGCACAGCACAACGATAGCGTCCACTGTTTGTGTGTGGGTAAGTTGTACGGTGCATGGTAAGTACACGCTGTGTGTGAAAAGGATAAGATTTATAATTGTTTGTAAAGTTCGTTCTGTTTTGAGAATTGTGGGTGTGTGCGCGATTGTGTATCTATTGCTTTTACTAAAGTGCATGTGTAGTAGTTGGCGTTTGGTGGGGCTGTAGTGACAACACGAGATTCCTATACATTTTCGTCCAGCGGGCATATCTCCTTATTTATTATATCTATGGTTTTATCTTTGTCAATGTTCATTGATTTACAAAAACAAAAAATACATGTCCATTATTTTTCAATACTAACTGACGGACTAAATAGTTTTGCAATTTGTGGATGATGGAATCTAGCCCATTACCGAAATCGACCCTTCGGGTACAAAGTACCTATAATAATTTACCTGCACGCTCCTCCTGGGCAGCGGCGCCTGTCCGCCCTGGTCCGGGCGGGGCTCGCACTCTATCTCGCTGACGGCGCCCACGGGCTGGCCGTTGACCCAGCGGCAGCACCACTCGCCCGGCAGCAGGAAGCTCTCTGGCAGCGCCGCGCCGCCACCGCCCAGCTTCGCCACCATCTTCATGTGCTGCCGCATCTCGTTGTACTTCCTCCTCATCTCCTCCAACTCACTCTTCACCTTCTCCTCTTGAATCTTCACCTTCTTCTCCCGCAACAAGCGCAATTTCTTCCCCTTCTTTATCTTTGACAACTTCTTACTTCTATCTTTCACCACGGCCACAGCCGGCTCTTCTTTAACTTCCACTTTTTCTACCGTTTCGAGTTTCACTTCTGGAGATGTTAGAATTTCTTCTTTCGGTTCTACTTTGGGCGAGTCGAACTTTTCGACTGCCACGTTGTTCAGACCATCTTCCAGTTTGTTGATGGCCTCTTTGATTCTGTCAATGACTTCTTCGTGTCTGACATCATCTGGTTTCTCGAATTGTTCGAGTTTCACTTCTTCTTCTAGGACCTAATAATGCAATTGTGACAAAATAGAGGTACAAAAATGAATAAGCTAAAGTTAAAAGTTCAAAGTGTGTCGATTATAATATGGCGTGATTTTGAACAACATCTACTAAAATGTATCTAGCTATACGCACCTTAACACTCTCACTCACTTGCTCATTACCAGGGGCCGGCTTTGAAAGAAACGCATTGTTAATTACGGGAATCGATTGAGATGCACTGTGGTAATCACATTAAAAAAACTTAACATACCGGGTCCAAATCACCTCTCAAATCTTCCAACTGAATCAGATCTTCATTATCAACTGTGGTAGTAGAGGTACTCGTAGGAGGTTCCAATACTGGTACAGTCACTTCTTCATTCGTGACCTCAGGTCTGTCTTCTTCTACTTCCTTTTTCGTATCCTCCTGAACTTGTTCTGGTTTCTCATCCTCCTTTACTTCAGTTTTAACCTCCTCAAGTGTTGGTTCCCCTTTGCCTACAGTTCCTATGATCGAAGCTACGGCATCTATGGCTGAGATTTATATTAATAAATAGTAAACCAGAATTAAAAAGAAATTAGAATGTAAACAGCACTCACCAGGTTCAGTCTTGATTTCGGTCTTCACCTCACTCTCAAGCTTCAACTTGACAACTTTCTCTCTTCTTTTCTTCAGAATTCTCGGTTTCCTTTCCACTCTCTCTGTCTGTGATTTTTCCGTTTGATTCTTCCGTGATTTTTTCTGTCCTATATTGAATATTTCCTTTATGTTCAGTTTACGTTTCATTTCGCGGCGTTCGCTCTTCGATCCCAGGTAGTCTCTTGTGGGGTCGAAGAGGTGTGTGTGGAAGGCGGGGCTGGGGAACTGTGTGTTTGATTGAGGGGTGGTGTTGCTGGGCCCCGCGCCGTACGTCAGAGGGGCCGACGTGGCGTCACTTTCACCCGACTTCGAGCGCAGCTTGTGCAGCCTAGACGTGTTACACGTCCAATGGCAACCGTCGTCAAATACTATCTCGTAATTGCCTGGCAAAAACAATTATAAAAGAAATGTTTAAAAATAAATAACTCAAAGAGTCGACATTGTAGATTTTTATTATTAGCTTAGCTTAAGCGTAGCTTTTGCCCGCGACGAAAAAAATATGCGTACGAGCACATATTCCGTTTTATTTAGTACCCGTAGGAATATCGGGTTTCCTCTCTTATTTGAGTGTAGGAGAGTACCCCTAATGCCAAAATTAACTTTCTATGACCAGTAGTTTCGGCTGTGCGTTGTCTGTCAGTCACTCAGTAACGAAGAGTTTTATATGATTGATAAGGCATTCAGTAACCAGATAAAATTAATGTTTAACACGTTTTCTCAAATCTGAGTAACAAATTCCAAGTTAAAACTCACCATCCCCCAAATCTCTAAGAATAGTCGCTATAAAGCGTCTGTTATCGCGCCACCTCGCGAGGCATCGCTCGCCCACCGCGTAACTCAGCCTACTCTTGTCTTCCACCTTCACTTCTTTGGGCTCTTCCTTCAAACTGGCTATAGGCAGAGAATCGGTGAGGCTCTCCTCAGAGCTAGGGCCTGGTTTCACTGTAGTTGCAGTAGCCTCACTGCTGGCAGTGGAATTTGCCGGTCGCAACCGTGGACTGCTAACGCTTATCCATTCGTCGTGTCTGTAAATTGATATTATTTATTAATAAGCACACAAACAGCACTGTCACTTACAAATCATACTAAATAAGATCTGAAATCGGCATTTTAGTAACCATGCAACATGACATTGACATACTGAATATTAGAGACAAGACGAGAAAAAATAAGTTAAATTGTATCCAGTACGTAGACCTAAATCCAGGACACTACAAAAAACAAAACCGATTTTTTGAGCTATTTAGACGTACAATTTTCGCACTGTTTATATAGGGAACGTATGTATGAAGCGAAACTCATAGAAAAAACATCGATAGGGTAATCCGTTAAGTTGGTTGTATTATAGCCTTGCCATACGTGTACTTGCCTTGCCGTGCCTTGACATACCTTAGATACAACCTCTAATGTCCCCCTAGGACATTAGAGGTGGTAGTATTTAAAGTAGATGTAGGTAATTGAAAAGGCGATGATGCCGCTTGCTACGTTGGCTAATCCTAAATCCATCTTTCATTCTTAATGTTAATGAAACAATAGAAGAGAGCTACACAAGTGATGCTTCCAGCTGAGTTACCAAACTGATAAATGCCTAATATTTTTACATTCTTTCAAAAGAAAATTCGTTTATGAGACGACACCAATACAAAAAAAATGTTTTTGTCTAAAGGATTGTAAGCATAGTATAAATTATTATTTAAATTAATTAGAAATTATCTTTGTAATTCATGAAATTGTATCTTCAGTGAGGAAAACTAAATGAACAGTAATGATTTTTCCAAAATAAAACAACAATTTAACAAATTACCTGCGCCCTTCACGCAATGTTTTATTACGAGTGTTGTACGAGAAAGACATAACAATTACGATAAAATAATTATTGAATCCACAACACAAAATTATGCAATCTTAGAAAAGTGACACCATTTTGTTTTTAATTTTTGTATTATTTTATGGCCAGCCAGTACTGCCTATTAAAAAAAAAAGGTATTAATTGCTTAGTCAATTTTGAATCCTTTTTATTTTTAGAGACAATGTAGAGGTTTCTAAATACGACCATTCTGAAAAAAATGGGAGTTAGCATACATTATCTTGAATAAATCTGAATCTTGAATAACATACATTCATCAGACAACAATATAAATGAATCATTTATATTGTTGTCTGATGAATGTATGTTATTCAAGATTCAATAGATTATTTTTAAATATTATCCTCACCTTTTTATATCAATGTAATGTACAAGCACCTCCATATCTTCGTAGTCAACCTCTGTAATTTCTGCTGGATGCCATTCGCCTCCAAAGTCTTTCGCCTCAACCTTGGATCCAATGGAGAGTGCCATACTTCCATTTCCTGTAAAAGATGAGGAAAATTTTCAATTAATTGCTGGCTTGTGGTACAACTAAGGAATTCTATTTATTGTAAAAAATGCTAAAATGCAAAGTAATTTTTTTTCTGACCTTTGTCCACAGGACTGATAATCTCCTTACTTGTGACATTTTTCTTCTTAGCTATCTCTAGCTGAGACTCATTGAGTATCATATCCATGACACTGCTAGCCACACATAGCGTCTCCTCCTGGCTTGGCTTACTAATGCTTGAGTCATTACTCTTCTCACTAGACTGAATATCTGCTTCTTTCTGGTCTTGTATCTCTTTCTCTTGTGCTTCAATAAACTTCTTTATTGCATCCACATTCTCAATCTCACAATCTTTGTCAAAACCCTCCACCGGGGCATTTATGTCATCCATTTCTTCGTCAGTGTCAGAATCCCAAGGAAATATTGATGGAACTGCGTCTGCAATCAACTTTGTTATCATTTCATATTTCCTATCTAATTCTACGACATGCAATGATTATGCAGCGAATTCTACAAGTGCATCCTAGAAGAACAATGTATAATCATGTAAATAATTTTTAATTCTTAAAAATTTTATAAGTCTTATGTCTCAAGTCTACTGACAGCAATAACAAAAAGTATGACAGAAAATCAAAAAGTTCGAATACAAAGCAACTTTTTCTAAACTAAGAATAAGTTTACATACAAATGTTGCAGATCTTTAGCAATATTTTATTAGCCAATACAATAAAATAGACAGAAATCCATAGAGACACAGCTCCTGAAGTGCTCTTTAAAATTAGCAACCAAAACTACAGTACCATTCAATTAAGAAAATAAGAAATAACATCAAAGTGGCTACATACAAAAAGAATACAAATAATAATCAACTTAAACCATTGATAATAAAAATAACCCAACAAGCAATATGGACATTCTACTAAATACCTGTTCTCAATTTGTATTTAGAGTCCTTGAAACTTTGGAAATCGTTTTTACAGAAATGCCGCGAGCACACAAACTTGGGCAACTCGGTGTCTGAGTGATTGTTATGTGTTACGGTTATCCAAATGTCACGTAATGCAACATTTTTGGGAAACTTGTGGTATGTTACACCTCTGTCCTCCTTTCTCGTAGAACATGACTTACAGTTGTCAATGCAACATTTTTTTACAGCCATCCTAATTTTAATATTGATGTATTAACAATGTTATTAGTGCTTATTTGAAAAACTCATTACAATAGTGAAAGTAAAAAGAGACTTGTGTGAAAGTGTTTTCAACTCAGAGCCTTTGGGTGCATTATGTCCAATTCGCAAAATATTCAACTGTCCAATTATCAGTTGGTCCAGTTTGCAATTGGTCCAGTTCGTAATTAGTCCAATTTGCAAGCAGAGGTAACACTGCAATACATTTGTTGTTCAAAACATCAGAAAACGGATCATAATCATTGTTTATTTGTCAGAACATGGTAGGTATGTACATTACATGGTTTTAAGTATATGAAAAGTTTCATCATATTCTACTACATGGGCATACAAATATTAAATAATAATGTAGCATATTAGACAATTTAGAGAATTGGACAAATTGTGAATGAGAATTGGAAATTTTGAGCCCTCTGGACATTTTGACTCTAGAGTTATCTTTTAAATCAGTTTTAGTTGCTAACAAGAGTTTAAATTACAAACATGCCATTCCATACAATACAAAATTACATTATAACTAATTCAGAGTTTAGTTTATTAATAACTCTGGTTGTTACAAGTGGGCCTGAGTATCATTTTAAACTATTGTGATTCTATCAGTACTCACTACAATTCCAAATTCTCAAGTTTATTTTAAGAAACACTTTAATATAACTGTTATTCGAGATTACTGTAAGGGGCCTTAACATTTTACTGACAAATTAAATTTGTACTCATTGAGTGTTTATGTAGTGCGTTCACATTGATATCAGTGGCATAGCGAGAACTGAACTTCAGTTTTAACAATAATAGTTTCAACTTACACCAGTCTATTACATAACACAATTTACAGCTAGATTTGAAATTTAAGATCAAAAAGAAGTTTACCATATTAGAATCAGCTAAATACAGTATTCAAAAAGGCTGGAATAAACTGACCTCTAGAGCTGGCAAGATCAAGTTGAATCATAGGTGCCATCAGGATATTTTAGAAGTTTTCTAATTGTATGCTGTACACATAACACCCCAAGACCCAAGGCACCATAGGAAGTATACCCATTAATTCAAGCCCCCAATAAGAACTCGAGAACTATTTTGTTTGAAAATCGAAAATAATAATAATAAACATAGGATATGAACTCCACGAGGTAAAAGCAGGTTAGATATGTTAGTCAAAGATATTTGTTTTTCTTATTAGGTAGCTTATTTGTTATTACAAACAATGTTATTGGTAAACAAAACCGAAGTTATTTCAGAAAGATTGCAGCATACTAACCTGTTACAGTAAATAATAGTATCAACACGATATGATTATTTTCATGTGAATTGTTGTAATCTTAAACACTATAGCAAAGCTAAACGGAATTAAAATACTAATAAAAACGCACACTCCCTAACAGTTCATGGTTATCCCAACAAAAATTTATATTATTTTATATTGATTGTCCTCTTTCTTTGAGTTACTTTACTCTTTGGATTGACCAAAGAGAAGAAGAAATAGTGATCGACTTATATTACCGAAAGTGTCGATGGTATCCGATTGATTCGGATCCGACTCACATTTTTCTTGCATTTTGGTTTTGTTATCATGGTCGTATTATTTTTTAATGTGTAATATTTTTATAATAGTAGACTCATTCGTTTATTTTTAAAACGGAGAGCTCCGTAGTTGATTTGGCAATGTTTTTTTTTACAATTCATCAATAGAATTGTATCTCCCAATGAAAATACTCTTTTTTGTTAAATCTGTGTGTGGTTTTACCATTTGCTACTTTTTTGTCGTAACGTCCATGGATACTGATTTTTTTTTTAAGTTTTCTTGTCTTTGAACCAGTGAAAAATCGATAGCTCGCAACACTAAAAAAACCATATCAGTTTTGCCGTTACCAGCTTAGCATTCCTGGAACGTCCAAAAGAGACATAGTATCATCTCAGTACTAGGTATGACAAGGACAACATAAATATTTCAGTAAAGTTAAGCCGTTTGCCAACGATACAATTTTAACTTTGTCCTCAAATCGGGATTGACGTTTGACCTTTATTTATTTTGACGTCTCTAACATTTTCAACTATGATTGTACGTGAAACTGTTTTGTAAAGAGAAAGCTTAACAAATTGCATCGCAAAATTTATATTTAAAGTGCTGATTTACTTTGCGTGCGATGGATTTAGCGAAATCTCTGTTTAGTTCACGCGACCATGAGGGTTATGTGGGTCGTGAAGATCACGAACGTAAAATAAGTGCTGCTTTAGCTGATGACGACCCTGAAGATATGATCGATGCGATACGAGGTTTGAATATTGCTGATGAACTTCTCCCGGCACCTGGCGGACCATTCTCAGCACTCACGCCTAGCATGGTGCCTCAAGATATAATGGCTAAATTGGCGCAACCAGAATCGGAAGGTCACGGTGGTGGGCTCCCAGATTACAGATTTGACGAATTTGGATTTTGTGTTGAAGAAGAAGATGGACCTGAACAGAGTTCGAATAAACTATTAGCCGATGCGTTTGTAGAAGATGACCAACATCGCCTTCAGTGGGAATTTTACAGCAAAGAAATAAACTTTTCTGAAGGCGAAGGGAAACTGGAAAAAACCGACAAACTGCAAAAAATGGTGAAAGATGGAGTGCCGCACTCGCTCCGCCCTCAGGTATGGATGCATTTATGTGGTGCAAATAAAAAAAGAGCTTCTACTGAAATAACATACCATGAAATTGTTCGAGCATCAAGTGATGATGGTCTGGTAACAAGTAAACAAATTGAAAAAGACTTGGTGCAAATTTTACCGAATAATGTTTGCTTCTCACATCCAACTAGCACTGGTGTGCCTAGATTGCGTAGAATACTGAGAGCACTAGCATGGCTTTACCCTGACATTGGATACTGTCAGGGAACTGGGATGATTGCAGCATCTCTACTGCTTCTGATGGAAGAAGAAGATGCGTTTTGGATTATGTGCACAACAGTTGAAGACTTGCTACCAGCATCATATTACTCTTCGACTTTAATAGGAATCCAAGCAGATCAAAAAGTTTTGAGAAGCCTGATTTCAACTTATTTGCCAGGTATTGATCAGGTTTTGAATGCGCATGACATTGAGCTCTCTTTGATAACAATGCATTGGTTTTTGACACTTTATGCCAATGTTGTTCACATGAAGATTTTACTTAGAATTTGGGATTTATTCTTTTTGGACGGATCTTTAGTGCTGTTTAAAGTTACCCTGGCTATGTTGAAAATTAGAGAGAACAGATTCACGGAAATATCGAATTCCGCACAAATTTTTAATGCACTTTCTGACATTCCTGGTGAAATTGACGATGTTGAGCTTCTGATTAAAACAATTGATGAAGTTTGTGGGGATACTTTAAGTCCCACATTGATTGATACTCACAGAAGAAGACATCTAGCATATCTGATGGCTGATCAAGGGGCTCTGGTAGGTAACCCAAGTGCCGTACCTAACTTACCTAAGCAGCAGCTTCAAAGGCGCCAGATTAAGAAAAGCAAGTCAGTAATACAAACAATACTTTTTGGGGAAGATAGTAACAACGAAGACGCTGTTTCAAAGAACGTCAAGCAGACAGAAATTTTAGTTGATCTCAGAGAAGCGATTTTGCAAGTTGCTCGTCACTTCTTAGCCCTGGAACCACAACTAGCTTCTGAAGTTCAATTGACAGCAGACTATACAATGCAAAGTCACGCTGCTGATAGAGAAAGGTATGTTAATGTGTCACGAAGCAAAAGGAGACGAGCTAAAGCACTCTTAGATTTTGAAAGAAGAGATGGAGATGAATTAGGTTTTCGGAAGAATGATGTAATCGAAGTGATCAGCTCAAGAGATGAACATTGTTGGATTGGTGAGCTGAATGGCCTAAGAGGTTGGTTTCCTGCAAGATTTGTTAAGCTGCTGGATGAAAAAGGCGTAAAATATAGCAGGGCTGGTGATGACTCTGTAACAGAAAAAGCCGCACATCTAGTCAGAGGAGTTTTAGCTCCCGCATTCAAAAGAGTACTCCTACATGGTATAAAACGACCAAGTTTCTTGGATGGTCCATGCCACCCGTGGCTTTTTATAGAAGAAGCATCATCGCGAGAAGTTGAGAAAGATTTTAATTCCGTCTATAGCCGTTTAGTATTGTGTAAAACCTATCGTTTGGATGAAGATGGTAAAGTTCTGACGCCAGAAGAATTATTATACAGATGTGTCCAAGCTATCAACTTATCGCATGATAATGCTCATGCCCAAATGGATGTCAAATTACGTACATTGATTTGTATGGGCTTAAATGAAGAAGCTTTGCATTTATGGCTAGAAGTATTGTGTTCTTGCGTAGATGTTGTTCAAAAATGGTATCACCCCTGGTCATTTATTAATTCTCCAGGATGGGTACAAATTAAATGTGAATTAAGAATTCTCTCCCAATTCGGGTTCAATTTAAATCCAGACTGGGAACTACCATTAAAGAAGGACACGCAAAATCAGCCTCTAAAAGAAGGAGTGAGAGACATGCTCGTAAAACATCATTTGTTTTCATGGGACTTGTAATTATTTATTTGCGAATTATGCGTAGTTTTAAAGCTTAAGTTATTTCTAATAATGCAACATAATTTTAATACATGTAAATACATAATATAAATTGTACCTTTGCAATGTTTGCCTATTCTATCAATTTTACAATTTGACGCTTATTTCAAGTCTAAATAAAATATATCTCTAAAATCAGTTTTGCAGTTGTTTTCACTTTGGTATCCATAATATTATCTTTTAAGATTTTTTTTGGCCGTTTATATGACTACGTATCCAATGGGAGTTACTACGGCCTAATTATTGGATCGTTCACTTTTGTGAATGATTTATAATTATTAACCTGCTAAAGCGGTTATTACACTACACAATCTATCGGGCCCGATAACTAATAGTATCTCTATGTAGTCTGTGATAACTAGGGCGAGTGTAGTGTAATAAGAAAACGGGTGTAAGGCCCTGCCATCGGGCGATCGGGTAGCTCCGATCTCCCTGCTCTGTCTATCGCTTAGTGTAAGTAAGAGACAGGGAGGCAGGGCCCTGCCGCAGTGGCGGCAGTGGATAGATTGGCACCTTGGAAAATATCTGAATACAAATCCGCCCAGGATTTGTATTCAGATATTTTCCATTGATTATTTTAGGTACTAAAATATTCGATCAAATTATCAAAATTGATTTCCCTGTCTCGCGCGGTGCAACATGACTTTATTATTTTAGGAATTAGAAATTATACTTACTCCAAAAAAATGTGAAATTATAGTTGCGATGCATTTTAAACTAGGTATAATATTTGTATGCAAGTAGTAACAAGAGTAGGTAGTTGTTAATTGATGTCTTAAGTTGAAAACAAATTATAGGCACGTCAAAAAAGCCGCTTTATTTTTTGTTATAGACGCGACTTTGATATATGTGTAATGAATTTGATAAAAAAAAGAATGTACGCCTTCCTTGGACCTATACTACGCCTTCTTTGGATGTAGAGTGAGTTGTCGTTGTCACCTTGGTGCTAGGCACCCGGGGCGGACCCGCCTCCTGTGCCCCCACTTTACGCCGCCACTGCAGTTAGGGTACGATAGATTGTGTAGTGTAATAATCGGCACCCTGCCGCAGGGACAGGGCGCCCTAGATATCGGGCCCTATAGATTGTGTAGTGTAATAACCGCTTTAACCGCTCATGTCGGATTAATCCGACCAGTATTTTCATGTCCGTTTTGCCTGGGTCACTTACGGCTCAATAGGTAGTACCACAGCTAAAAGCACTCTGTGCCAGCCCATCCGGTGGTATACCTCACCTACCTAATAATATCTGCATAATTAAAATCTTTCAATTCAACAACATTCCGCTGCGCGAACGCACACTCTCTGAATTTCGCACAAAGCTCAAGTGGCTTCCCATACGTCTTCGCCGGGATTCTCATATTTTATTTTTGCTCTACAGTATTCTGTTCAATCCTACAACCCCCACTTACCTTAAAGAACGTTTTAAGTTCCTTCATGACACACATAATAGATATCTGAGGTCATCGGAAAACTTGGGATTAGAGATGCCAATGCATTCCACCAGCTTCTACGGCAAATCTTTTACGGTTCAAGCGGTGCGACTATGGAATGCATTGCCCGTGTCAGTAAGACGTGCTCAATCTTTGCCCACTTTTAAAACAATGGTCAAACATCACTACCTTTCTCTTTGACCGTTTTTGCTTGGGTTCTATGCTTTTTGTTTCAAAATTAAAATTGTATTTATTTATCTATTTTAAATTTCTTCACATAAATCGTACAGCTAAGACTACCTACAGTAATTTATTTCCTTTTTCTTTAAAATCCATTCTAAGGTTGTCTTGAAAATATCGCTCTTAGCGATAAGGCCGCCCATTGTGTCACCCTATGTAATGTTTTCTTCATCTATTTTTTCTGTAACTTAAATGGTGTAATATTAAAGAGTATTCTATTCTATCTCAGTACCGAAATAACAGTTCTACCAGAGATGTGAATTATTTGAAATACATGTATTTTAAATACAAATACAAAATTTTAATGATGTCTCGGATAGACTTTTCAAAATTAACATGCATTCGGCCTTTACACTTATTCGATACTGTTGCTTTGGACCAAAATTTACATATATATAGCCTTCGCTCCTCCCATCTATGGAAACATTCACATCTTTTGGAAAAAGTAGACCAAATCGTTGACAGATGTTGACGTTTGACGCGCCAGGGTTCTAGAGGTTAAACATACTACTCTTATCAAAAGTACCTAACTTGTCATAACACAGTGTTGCTATTTGTGAGGAAAAAATACCCACATTGCTTTCATTCATGTTTTTCATTTTTGTAATTTTAAAATACAATACTTACTGTTAATTCATATCAAACCCGATGTTTTAACATTGTTTATAATTATAACCCATCAAGCATTCTAAACGCATTGAACAATATCTCATTCTTTATGCGATTTATTTCCTTTTATTTTGAAATAAATTGAATTATACCTTCCGAAAAAATAATATGTCATATTACATGAAAAATCATGTTTACCTTTTCCAGTTCCCAACAACATAAAATACTTGCCTTGATAGCAAAATAGTAATGCGTCTTCCCATATTTTGTGGGTAACGGCTTAGTAATGGTATCACTGAAAGCTATATCTGTGTGCGTTAGAGGAACGTAGACACATTCGGCTCACGCACACAAAGAAAATGAAGTGGACACACGATTTTGCTCGGGTTTTGTTCTAGACGCGGCTTCTATGCGTTATTATTCTAAGAGTAAGACACAACATCTGTTCTTTGGAACAAGCTCTTTGCTCCTCTGGTTCATTGTGATTTAAAGAGATAGAACCTGTTCCCTGCCTGTCACTGTTTCTGACCTTTTCAGTAGTAGGAAGGTACTGTTTCTGAATCTGTTGCAATCAATGAGTCTTTAGTTCTAGTGGATTTTGGAACTGTTTTCTTCTAGGAACGCAAAGATAATGACTGTATTTTAGCTTTGTGCGCGCCACTATTGGTTGCCAAACAACGTCTGCGCAACAGTCATCAATTTTATCACTTCTGTTTTTATTTATTCGTTAATTATTTGTTTATTTATTTATTTAATTATTATTACTTTTTATGTGAGACATATGTATTGTATTTATTTCATTATTTTTACTTTCTATACTGCTCCGATCGTCGTCAAACCGTCAACGCCGGCTGTCACTGAAAACCAGCGCTGTGGCTCTGTCTCATAGAGTACTACTTATAAGCTCTGTCTCGCATACGAGTCCCAGCTGAGAGATGGCCGTTTTGCGCAGATTTGGCGCATATCTTCCTAATTTTTCATATAATAATACCTACCTATATAATTGTAATTTTTGTGTATTTTTGGTATGCGTCATATTGACCGCAAATAAACTCTTTTTCTTTCTTTCTTTTCTAACTGAAACAGGTGAAACAGGTTTCTAATTTTATCTGTTCCAACCCACCTCTAGGATGGGCCCATCCCTCTTTTTTAACCGATTTATAAAAGGAAGAGGTTTTCAAACCGTCAAAACCGTTTTTTTTGCCATATTTTGTTTTTTGAGTTGATAGTTTTTTTTTTGTGCAGGGCACTGGGGGAGCGACAGCTTATAATAATCATGTGGTGTAAATTAAAAGATTACAAAGTATTTTAAGAAAATCGAATATCCATGTTTCCCTTGACGTTATAGAGGGTAATTTTTTTATTCATATGGTAACACTGTAAAAAGCGATTCAGACCCGTCCTCTACCATTTAAATTACGCTGTTTGTTTCTTACTCATGCATGGGAAACAGTCAGTTGCACTGCAAAAACAATGCGAGATGGAAGATAATTCATGCTACAAATATAACCCATGCCTAAATTTATTCTTGTCTATGGTCCTTGTCAATATTTTGACAGCTCTATTCTCTTTGACAGATCTTCGGCTTTCTGTTTCTCTTCCAAATCAAGAAGTCAAACGTGCTTGTTCTCTGAGAGCTAAGGCCTGTTGGCGACTTGCACGTCTTTTAATTAAAAATGGCATCAAAGGCTGAATTAGCTTGCGTTTACTCCGCTCTCATCCTCGTTGATGATGACGTTGCCGTAACTGTAAGTATTTTCATGTTTTTCTTAAAAATTGGTAATTTTTGTTTTAGGTTAGAATCTCGTCATGAGATATATCCACTTTCATCATGCCTGCTTCCATGTAAACAAGGCTTGCAGTTTTTAGGAACGTTCGTTCACATGTTACTGGACCTGTAAATACTTATATTTTAACCCGTAGCTAGTTACAATTGTCATGGTGCGAATACCCATACTGACGTTGTTTTTGTTTTGTAGGGTGAGAAGATCTCCACCATCCTGAAGGCGGCCAACGTTGATGTTGAGCCATACTGGCCAGGTCTTTTCGCCAAGGCGCTGGAAGGCATCAACGTGCGCGACCTGATCACGAACATCGGATCCGGCGTGGGAGCTGCGCCGTCCGCCGGTGCTGCGCCCGCCGCCGCCGCCGCAGCACCCGCTGCTGAGGCCAAGGAGGAGAAGAAGGAGGAAGAACCTGAGGAGTCCGACGACGACATGGGCTTCGGTAAGCATTGAACTAAATTATTTTTTATTTAATATATAGGGTTACAGTACCAAATTACAAATCCCTCAACATGGATTTATTTACAGTAGGTAGTGACTTTGATGACATCTGTTTTCTATAAACTAAATTTCGCATTTTAATGATGCATTAGCATCTGAACCTAAAGATCAAATAATTATTCTGTTAAACCTGTCAACCTAATGTGGATTGCTGAAAAGCTAATCAAAGCTGCAGTATTCCATTGTAAGCTTCATGAAGCTTATTTAGTTGTAAGGATTGAACTGAATTATTAATTGCAAATGTTTCAATTCAAATATCTTAGGTACAGCATCAAATAACACATACCTTGATGGCATTACTTATAGTTACATTACTGATTTATAAACTAAAATTCACATTTCAATGATGTTTGCATGTATTAGCTTCTGAATCAAATGATTGAAGAATTATTTACCCTGAGAAACTGTAGCCACTGTCAACCCATTGCGGATTGCTGAAACACACTAATTTCATTCTTTTGCCTTGTTTCAGGTCTCTTCGACTAAAAAGCTTTATATCGAAGCTGCGATATTCCATTGTAAGCTTTATGAAGCTTATTTAGTTGTAAGGATTAAATGACTTTATAATAAAGTTTTTTTTAAACTTAGGTTGGTTTTGATTTTTTTATTGTTCCCTTATTTCCCTACACTAAATGTCAATGAAATTATTTCGAAACCGATGCACATAACACTTGCATAAAAATAATTTGCTATTGATTTAAATAGATGAAGCCAGTGTTTCCTTCAGAAGAAACACTCTTCTAGTCCAGTACAACAATCCCAGAACTATGTGATTCACACATGCATACATAAACTCACTCAAAATGTTCAATCAGAATATGCTGTCTCTTTGGAATCTAGCCATGAATTGGAGTAAGCCCTGTGGAGTGTAAGGAAGCAACATGCCAAATTTCAGCTTTCTAAGACCAGTAGTTTCAGCTGTGCGTTGATCGATTACTCAGTCAGGTCAGTCTCATCATCATTTTATTCATCCATCCTAGATATAGAACTTGTGAAATGATGTCATTCTAACTTTTAAAATGAAGTGCCACATTCTTAGGAAACTTCCAATTCCATCCATTTCTAACCTTGACTAGAATCGAGAGCAATCCCATCTAAAAAAATTGGCCAAGTTCGAGTCTGACTCGCGTGCAACACGGTTCCGAGCCAATTTCATTTTTAGGGTTCCGTAGCCAAATTTAAAAAACGGAACCCTTATAGATTCGAAATGTCTATCTGTCCGTCCGTATGTCACAGCCACTTTATTCCGAAACTGTAAGAACTATGCTGTTGAAACTTGGTCCCCATACTTAGAACTGAAAATCAAAACCCATATGGATAGGTCTTCAAAAATGATATTGAGGTTTCCTAATATCATTTTTTTCTAAACTGAATAGTTAGCGCGAGAGACACTTCGTTTGAAATTTGTCCCCCCCCCCCCCCCCCTGTAACTTCTAAAATAAGAGAATGATAAATCTAAAAAAAATATGATGTATATTACCATGTAACCTACCAGCGATAATTGGTTTGAACGAGATCTAGTAAGTAGAGGGAGTTTCTTGCACGTTCTTCTCCACAGGATCTACTCTTTGGAACGTGCAACTGTCGCGCTGGAGGCGGGGTCGGTGGGTGTGTTTTGTTGGAGAACAACCTGCTGCTCTTGTCATTATAGCGCGGCAGGATTAGCTTCATCTATTTGACTGACAGACCTTGACTATTCAAAAGTGCCTGTAACTGGTCTATTTGAAATAAAGGATTTTGTATTTGTAGTTTTTTTTAATACGTCGTAAATCGCAACTTTTGCTTATAATTATATACCTACAGGTTTATACGGAACCCACGGTGCGCGAGTCCGACTCGCACTTGGCCGGTTTTTTTGACATGATATTGTAACACTACTAACGGTTAAAGGTTTTCCTATAATCTTTACTTTAGGTACCTAAATCTTTAGATTATAAATCTTTACTTCAAAAGTGGCTCAGTGGTTTCGGAGAAAAGGGGGGGATGGTAATAATTTTTGGGCTAATTTCTTAAAATAACTTCCAAACTATTTATTATAAAATTATGATACTTATTAAGTTGGTCTGAGCAAGGTCTGAATATTTATACTGTGGTCTGAGCTTATAAATAAAATCCTCACATTTGATAATTATATCACACCATACAGTTTGAGAAACTTTTTAATTTTCTAATTATTTTGACCATTTGACCTATTGTTTACCTACTCAAAATTTATTAATTTACGTGGTCACAGAAGTCCATATGAATACCGAATTTCAACTGAATCGGTCCAGTAGATCCGGGGAAAACTGGCTGTGACAGACAGACACCCAAGTGATCCTGTAAGGGTACCTACCGTTTTTCACGGATGTTCGGAAACCTAAAAAATAAAAAAAAACTACCTGTTGCAGCTGAGTTCGTTTTGCAGCCATAACCAACTGGTTGCAAAGCCAGCTATATCAAGCTGCTTTCGATTTCTTGCATAGCAGCAACAGCACAGAGTACTTTTATATGTAGGTAAGCAACAGTGCGCGAGCGTTGATACGTAGTTTGATAATACCTTAACGGCCAGGACAGCAGCCAATTGGCCGTTTTGACCAAGTAGGTACGCGACTCTTATCACTTTCTATAGGTAGTTTTATTTGGTTGCCGTGATCGTGTGCGTTCGCCCAGCGGAATGTTGTTAAATTAAAAGATTTTAATTATGCAGATATTTAGTGTATGACGTCGTATAATTGTGTATGGTATAAAAAAATTTGTGCACGCAGCCATTGTGGAGAAATTCACCAAAAACTGATTCCGCTGGGCGAACGTTGTCCTGGCGGAACTTTTTTTAATCCATAGATTTTAGAAGAAAAGAGATGTGTCCAAAAATTTGTGTGTATTTGTGTGTGTATGTATGAATAAAATTAGTGCATGCATAAACTTCGGAGAAATTCAAGTTTCCGCTACGCGAACGTTTGGCCATTACATAGAGTATATAGTATATAGTCTTTGGGCCATTACCTAGTTTTCATATAAAGCGCTTAGGTACATAGAGAGCTATAGATTTTTACATAAGTTGTTTTGAATATGTTTATACCTATTTGTTTAAAAAATAGATTTAGAAAAAATCGTAGGGCTTAAAAGATAAAAATATAAACGTAAAATACGCTTATTAGGTCTTAGTTCTTAAAGTATGCACTTTGAGGTCTAGATTTTCACGTTTATACAAACCTTGTAAGTGTCTGCAACATGTTGCCAAGTATCAATGATGTTCCGTTAGTAATTAAAGAGTTATAGGACAATTTACCATGAATTGATCACTGTTTACAAAGCAGTCAAATATCACGCCGTTCTAAAGGAATTGCATGGTAAAACATATGCCAATAATTAGTGTATTCATTCAACTAGGTATTCACATGCAAAATTTCATGTCATTAAATTCAGTAAGAAAAACAATTATAATACCTACTGACGAAGCATCGAAAACCTACATAACCCGACCAAGTTCGGATGGCTACAAAAAAGCGGCCGTGCCATATATCTTAGAAACGTTCTTAACCTTGCAATATAGTATTTATTAATATGGTACAGTTACGTACACAAGCGTTAGGAAAAAATAAAACAATTGCATTTCTTGAATGAAAATTATTTTTTTAATAATAACACCACTATCTACGATAAAAATAAATCTTCAATTAACAAGTACTTCTCTATTTAAATATTCGAGTGCAAAAATATTTTTAATTACCTACATATAATACTTAATTATGTAAGTAGGTAATTATGATAACGTTAACAAACGCTTGCAACGACAGCAATAGACTTAAATGTGTTTTAACTAAAATAGGTAAACGATTATGAATATAAGGGTAAGTATAACATTTCGAGCTTCAATAAAAATTAAAATCACATCACATAACTAGACTATTCAGTTGTTTAGATTTGATCAACATTAAAAAAGTGCTTATAAACTAAAACATTGGTTTAAAAAAGGTATTTTCAAGAAAATATTCTTAAATGAGTAGCAAATACAGTAAATAACCTCAACATACATAAGTCACTACCAGTACCTACAACGGTATACATCAATTAAAAAATCGATTCAAGAAGTAGTTTCTTTTAAGTTATTAGATTGTTTGATCCACTAAAGTTGCATAGGGGAACGCTCGTGCATGCCTAGTCCATTGGTTAAATAGTGTAATAAGCTACAATATGATAAATATTTACCTAAACAGTAGTAGGTACTTACATGTGGTAATTATTTAATTTCCCTAAGGGGTCTATACTTAGTTAGAATCCTGATCCGTGAAATCTTCAATAGAAATTAGCTGTATGAATTTTATTTGTCTTAAATAATAGGTATATCTAGATTATATCTAAAGTCTCAAAAGCATACTTAAATAAAGTACCTACGTAAATAGTACCTACTTTCTGTCATAGTAAAATACATTTAAAAAGTAGGTGTACAAAAATAAATGACATTACTAAATCGAAACAACAATTGTGTTATCACCTATACCAATTCAATACCGATATTATACTGTAAATTTTGGGATGTTACCTAAATATATTGCACGGCCGCTTTTTTGTAGCTATTCGAACTTGGTCGGGTTATGTAGGTTTTCGATGCTTCGTCAGTATTATAATTGTTTTTCTTTAATTACTGAATTTAATGACATGAAATTTTGTATGTGAATAGTTGAATGAATACACTAATTATTGGCATACATTTTACCATGCAATTCCTTTAGAACGTCGTGATATTTGACTGCTTTGTAAACAGTGATCAATTCATGGTAAATTGTCCTATAACTCTTTAATAAAATTACTAACGGAACATCATTGATACTTAGCAACATGTTGCAGACACTTACAAGGTTTGTATAAACGTGAAAATCTACACCCCTAAGTGCATACTTTAAGAACTAAGACCTAATAAGCGTATTTTACGTTTCTATTTTTATCTTTTAAGCCCTACGATTTTTTCTAAATCTGTTTTTTAAACAAATATAAACAAATTCAAAACAACTTATGTAATCTACAGCTCTCTATGTAAGCGCTTTAAATGAAAACTAGGTAATGGCCAAACGTTCGCGTACCTAGCGGAAACTTGAATTTCTCCGAAGTTTATGCATGCACTAATTTTATTCATACATACACAATTACACACAAATACACACAAATTTTTGGACACATCTCTTTTCTTCTAAAGTCTATGGATTAAAAAAAGTTCCGCCAGGACGGACAGCGTTCGCCCAGCGGAATCAGTTTTTGGTGAATTTCTCCACAATGGCTGCGTGCACAAATTTTTTTATACCATACACAATTATACGACGTCATACACTAAATATCTGCATAATTAAAATCTTTTAATTCAACAACATTCCGCTGCGCGAACGCACACGCTGTGATCGGCCCATAGAGATAGAAAATATACGCCGCCTAGTGCGTGTGAGATTCATTAGGCATTTAGCTTTCAAAATGATACCTACAGGTAGCAAACCTAATGGTGGCTAGTAAAGTGATAACACCCCACTAGTCGCTTTGCAGACATCCATTAAGTTTAAATCAACCCATTGTATAATAACATCTATGCTAACTGTTACATACCAGGAGTGTGTTCTTAGTACCTGTTGGTTGTTCCTTGTAGATGTATTTTCAGAATCAATATTGATTTTGTGGAACCACAGGGTTTTTGTTTCAATATATTGTATGTACTTGTATTACATAAACACACAGTACATAAGACTTGATACAGTTACGTATCTCAGTCAGCCAGTTTTAAAGCTAAATTCTATACCCTGAGCTCATGACATTGTAATTTTTGGGGAAGACACAATTAGAAAAAAAGCAAATAAGTAAAATAACAACATAATTTATTTAAACCTACTATAATTTTTTTTTAAACCTACTATAAATTCATCTAAGCACACTCATTCTATCCCCACATAGCTCTCTGTACCCCTGACAGTTTGTTGTAGTCAGCCAGGTGTCTCCATACTATACGGCTCATTCGCCACTCCTTCACTATACCTCGGGGCCTGGAAATTATAACATCCAATTAGCTTGTGGATTATCAGTTACTTGTATCAAATTAAGAAACAATATATTTATTATTTTCTCAGATATTATAAACTTGGGTCTCAGGAATTGGAAAAAAATTATGTGACTGCTGAAAGATGGAATGCGTGGAGGGAGAGCCTATGTCCTATGATAAACTAATATAGTAAAGATTAAGAGTTTGTTTGGTAGAAACTGCTAATCTCAGGAACTATTGGTTCAAATTGAAAGAATCTGTGTTGAATACCCTATTTAAAGAGGAGAGGCTATGGACATAACTTAACTTCACGCTACAACCAACAGGAGCGGCTCACTAATGAAAAATGTGATTCAAATGAAGTTGTGTGTGTCAGCTCAGCTTGTATCAAAATATTTCACTAACCTTGAGGTGACAACACATCTGTTGTTAATTCTAAGTGGGATGGCGTTCATCTCAAACTTGTTTATCTCTTTGTCAGCAAGTTCTCTGATCTCCAAAGGCAAGACATCATTTTTCCTCATCGCGTTGATTCGAGTTCTCTCAAGAAAGTTTTCTGCACTCATTCGCCGCCTTTTCACGTCTCTGATCATGTGCCAGTTTGCCCATTTATTTCTCACTTGTTGGAACTGCAAGCAAAGTTTAAGGTGTTTATGTTGTTTTGCGGTTTGGATCTGAGTGATTTCTATTGGAAAAAGTATGAAGATTATTGATAGCTTTAGTGTGTAATGAATAACGAACCCCGAATCCAGCGACTGTTTGAGATTTCCAGACATATTTTGCAAGTCCAGATATATTTAAATTCATGTTTAATTTATACCTATGTCAAATATTTGAGGAATATTATTATTTTAGGTTATGTCTATATTTAAATAGTAATACTATCCTATGATCCTACTTTACTCTTCTTTGCTATACTATTTCTTTTTTGAAACCTTGACAGTTGAGGTCTAGAGTCGAGCAATTTGATGTTAGTCGAGTTTTGTGGTTCAATTCCACTGACGTACGTCAGTGTTCAATTCGCAGTTACCCACTGACGTTTAATAACA
Source organism: Ceramica pisi (assembly GCA_963859965.1). Classification (NCBI taxonomy): domain Eukaryota; kingdom Metazoa; phylum Arthropoda; class Insecta; order Lepidoptera; family Noctuidae; genus Ceramica; species Ceramica pisi. The sequence continues at coordinate 8,471,945 of OY982530.1, forward strand.
TAGACAACTAATAATTTTTCCTCAATGACATCACGGTTCGTTGTTTATAGTTTGAGGGGAAACGTACGAACAAGGCGCCAAAATTGATATTGTTTTAAATTAAATTGTTAATTTTGTATATTTTCGGTATTAGATATTTAAACTCTATAGTTAGGTATTGTCAATAATTGTAAATAGTTAGGTACCTACCTATTTGAAGATGGGAAATAAGAAGCGGAAAAAAGAGGAGCCCCCTGACGAACGAGCATCAGATAGGGATTCTTTTTCTGACTCTGATGAAGACTGCAACAACAAATACAACATATTTAAAGTCCCAGGATACTCAAGAAAGTACCCTGAAAATAGTAAAAAATCGGAATATATCGTGTTCTTATCCCATCAAACTGAGAACAAAACGTTTACGGACAAGGATAGGCTGGCCATATCCCATGCCATACGGAAATATTGCGTGACTGGGATACTACACCTGAGGTCAATAAATAAATATAAAATTGGTATCACTTTCGATCTTTCCAATAATGCCAATGTTTTCTTACAAAATAAAAAACTTTTAGACGAGATGGGCTTCAAAGCGACAATACCTGCTGTCAACACCGAGGTTACTGGTGTTCTTACATCGGTCCCTACAGACCTATCTAATAAAAGAATATGTGCGCTTATTGGTAGTTCCAGAAATGTAATTCAGGTGAGGCGCTTCATGCGTCGAGTGCAGAGTCAGAGTGCCGGTGGTGCGGTCACGTATCAGCCCACTCAAACTGTGGCGGTGACTTTTGCGTCCACAGAGTTGCCTCAGTATGTATATCTTGACTCTTGGAGACATGAGGTAAGCGTATACGTTCCTCCTGTAAAACAGTGCCTTCAATGCATGAAGTTTGGGCATATTGCAAAATACTGTAAAAATGATCTAGTACCTATGTTCTGTATGTACATACAATCATAGTTTTAAGATATGCAAAGAAGACCCTAAAAACGCGAAATGCGCCAACTGTGGTGGTAATCATGTCGCTATTTCAAACACTTGTCCACAAAAAAAACAAAAAATTGAGGAAAGTAAAATTAAATCCAGAGCCGTCAAGTATTCAGATTTATTCAATGAAAATTCATTTCCACAAATAACTCACAAAAATATTGAAACTCAAATTATGAACTTATCTAAATCAGATTTTTTCATGAATACTCTAACAAACGCAATAACAAAAATTATAGTAAGCCAAAAAGACAAACCCATAAATTCTACATCTATAAAAGAAATTCTTCAGCACACATTCAGACATAGTACTTCCTCTCATAGCAATGGATCTTAATATCATACATTGGAATGCACAAAGTATTTTAAGTAATAAGCTTTTATTAACTAGATTTCTTTATGACCATAACATACATGTAGCAATGATATCAGAAACTTGGTTGACACCTATTAAACATTTTAAAATTAGAGGATACAGAATAGAAAGAAATGATATTGGTAACAAACATAATGGCGTAGCTATTTTAATTCATAATAGTATAGATTATAGAAACATAAATACATATGCTGACAATTCCTTACAAAATATTTGTGTAAGAATAACTGTAAATAATACAGAAATAAGTATTGTAAGTTTTTATTGTCCAACAAATTGCACTCCTTCTTTTAACAAACATAAATTTGAATCTTTAATCAAATCAGTGCCTGAACCGATGATATTTGCTGGTGATTTCAATGCCCATCACACATCATGGGGATGTAATTCTACAAATTCAAGAGGTAGGGATATTTTGGAAATTATTGATGATAATGATTTAACTTTATTAAATAGTGGTGAAGTGACAACAGTTGGTTCTTTGACGTGGCGTCCAAATGCTTTAGATTTGTCCTTGGTGTCCTCATCATTGTCACTTTCTTGTGATTGGTCTGTACATAATGATCCACTTGGCAGCTACCATCTTCCTGTAATTATTAAAGTTTTTGTAAATAATTGTAGTTTAGGAAACACTAATAGCAACACACATAACTTGCCCATATATCCTAACTTTAAATTGGTTGATTGGAATATATATGAACAAAGTGTAGATTTAGAATTATCAAATTTTCAGGACCAAAACTTTGCTCCATTGGAAACTTATTCTGCGTTCTGCAAAATTTTGCATGCTGCAATTGACAAATGTCTTCCTATTTGTAATACACCAGTTTCTTTTCATGCTAATTCTTCTTTGAATAACTCATCTCATAGGAAGTTGGTTAAATCCCCTGCTCTTCCTTGGTGGAATAAAAAATGCTCAGAAGCAGTTGAAAAATCTAAGCTGGCTTATATTAATTTCAAAAACAATCCCTCTGATGACACATTTATACAGTTCAAAAGATTACAAGCCCTCAAAAAACTTACATTGAAAACAGAAAGATCAAACAGTTGGGTTGAACTTTGCAGCTCTTTTAATCGATGTACACCTCTGTCGAGAATCTGGAAATACATGCGGAAATTTAATAAAACATATTCTTGCAAAAATAATGATGATAGTTGGATTCAAGATTTTCTGCAAAAATATACCCCAGACTATGTAAATAGTAAATCAAGTTTTCCTCTTGTCAGTGAGACAAATTCTATAAATAACTTCTTAATAAAACCATTTTTAATACAGGAGCTCATGGCTGCTGTCTATTCTAGAAAAGATAGTGCTTTTGGACTGGATGGTATTCCTTATATTATGTTGAAAAAGCTTAGTGATAGAGGTTTGCACACTTTTCTCAAGATATTGAATAACCTGTGGTTGAACAATGACATACCTCACCCTTGGAAGTCAGACTGCTTGATACCTATTTTGAAGCCTGATAAAATTCGGTCAAATCCTGATTCCTATCGTCCTATTGCATTAACATCTTGTGTTGGTAAAATATTTGAACAATTAATAAAACAAAGGTTGGAATTTTACATAGAACAAAACAATATTTTACCTACTAATCAATTTGGTTTTCGTAGGGGAACATCGGCTCGTGAAAGTATTTGTCAGTTACAGCTTGATATCCAAAATAGTTACATTAATAAGGATTGTTTAATGTCGGTATTTTTTGATGTTGCTGGAGCTTTTAATAGTGTCAATATTGATGTACTTTGTTCTGAATTGCTTCTCATAGGAATTCCAAACAAAATAGTTCACTGGGTCCATGAATTTTTAACTGAAAGGAAAGTTTATGTTAAGTATAATGGTAAATTATATGGGCCAAGATTAGCTTCTATTGGAGTTTGTCAAGGAGGAATACTTTCTCCATTAATATTCATTCTGTATATTCGACGTTTGAATTTGATTCTAGGTTCTGAGGTCAAAAATCTTCAATTTGCTGACGATTTGGTTGTGTATTTGTCTGGAAAAAATTTAATAAATATAGCCAATAGTCTAAATAAGGCTTTAGATGGATTATATACATACTTTTCTTATTTAAATCTAGATATAAATGCACATAAGTCTAAACTAGTGGTCTTTGGCAAAGCTAGCAACTTCAGTCCTGTTGTGTGTTACAATCAAGTTTCTATTCCTATTTTTCATGAAGCTAAGTTTTTAGGAGTCACTTTTACTCATAATTTTTCTTGGAAAAAATATGTTGAATTGGTAAGTTCAAGAGCTAACAGAGTTTTCAATATGTTGAAATCTTTGTGTAGAACCTCCTGGGGTGCTGATCCAAAAATATTGTTGCTTTTGTACAAATCTCTCATCCGTAGTCATTTTGAATATGGTTTTCTCTGTTTTGCTGGTGATAGAAAGATAGTTGATTTATTTGATAAAATACAAAACAAAAGTTTGAGACTTATTACTGGAGCATTTAAAAGCACTCCAATCAATGCAATGCAAGTTGAATGTAAACTTCCTCCATTGAGTATAAGATACTCCTACTTGAAAGAAAGGTTTTTATTAAAACTGTATAGTAAAATTAATAATCATCTATTTTCAAACTTAAAACAATGTAGTACACCACCTATTTGTAACTCTCTTTATATACTTCAAGGTTTTTCTCAATATGTAAACTTTCTTGAAAGTCTGCAAATTTATAAGTCATCTCTTCTTCCATGTTATCAGGGGGATTTCAACAGCAAATTTCCTGCAATTGACATCATCATTGAGCACAATTTATCCACCAAGGAAGATGTACATAGTAAATTCCTTGAGTTTACTGATTATAGATTTGTGTATACTGATGGGTCCAAAACTGAGTCTGCAGTCTCATTTGCTATTTACGACGGGTTATTGAATACTGGTATTGGTTATAAAATAAATTCAAACACAAGTATATTCACAGCTGAGGCTGTGGCTATTCTTGCTGCCTTAAAACACATTGAACATAAAAATGATGGATGTTGTGAGTGGATAATAGTTAGTGACAGCATGAGTGTTCTTAAAAATCTCAAAAACAATAGCTTGAATGCTAAAACAAACTATCTAATTTCATTAATAAAAGAATCCTGGCTGCATTTGTCTTCTCATAATATTAAGGTTTTGTTCATGTGGGTCCCTTCACATGTTGGTGTGTTGGGAAATGAAAGGGCTGACGTTTTAGCCAGAACTTTAACAAATTCTGATGATGTCCCTGATTCTAGTAGTTTCCTTAATATATCTGTTCCATGCACAGACATAGTCCCTTTGTTGAAAAAACGGTCCACTGGTATATGGAAAAGGCATTGGAATCACACAGTTCAAATTGAAAATAAAGGTTTATGGTATGCTGTATTTAATGTTCCCATAGGAACCATGCCTTGGTTCTGTAAAATCAATACTTACATGAATAGGAAGTTTTACTCCACTATGCTCAGGCTTCGCTTTGGTCATTGTCGTCTTAATTATCATCTGTTTCGTTTGAAAATTGTGCATAGTCCTCTTTGTGATCATTGCAATTCTCAAGTTGAGCAAACGTTAGCTCACATTTTCTTTGACTGCTCATCTTTTGGCATCCAGCGCCTTGTGTTAATGGATGAGCTTATTGAAATATATGGTAGTCCTGATTTCGTACCGCCCTCCATTCAGGCTCTCCTTGTAAATAGTTCGACGTATTTACATTTGTTTAATTTCATTAATAGTACAGTTGGGCAAATTTAATTACTTGTGTTTATAGGATAGATGTATATTTTCTGTATATAACTTGTAATTCTATATATAAACAGTTTTCTATTGAATTTCGTAATATTGATAAGAAACGTTAGCGGTATGTTATGATAATAGGTACTAGGTTTATGATAACTTGAAAAGACGGTAACCTTTTAAAATTTAAAGACCCTGATCGTCGGTAGGGGGAATTAATAAAAAAATAAAAAAAATGACAATGATTTGACACATGGCTCTTACTATGACTTGACACATGGCTCTTATAACTTGTGAATAAAAAAATACTGAGGATTTTACATTAGATTTTGAGAATAAGAAGTCTAATACATGGATTATAGTGAAAAATATTTTTAAACTGATGACTTAACACGGATTTACTCTACTTATGAAAAATATGAAACTGAGGACCTAACCTGGATTTTCTTACCTAAGGAAAAATATATAACTAATGACTTTATCTGACTTTACAAAAAAAATACGAATTTACTGATGACTAGGCAGCATGGTCTCCGACCTTAGCCTGTTCCAGACGGAACAAAAGGAAAAAAAAAAAAAAAAATGTTTATAGTTTGACATGTTATGACAGGTTTAATTAATTTGAAGTTTGAGTTCAAAAAGGCGGTTTCGCAGTAAAAATATTTCATAAACAAAGTGGAAGACGGAAGAAAATGCCTCCCAAACGGGCTCTATCTCAACGTAGCAGTAGCAGTATTAGTCAGAGCAAAAAATCTAAAGTATCGGAGATAAGTAGTACGTATTTACACGTTTCCCTGCGAGACAGTGGACTTATTTTGAAACATCCACCGGAAAAGTGCGTCGCTTCTCATGAAATAATTCATACTGTTCGTAATATTAAGAAAAACTTGGAAAAGCATTTTGACTACCCGCGGAACTTATCTGATCTTTTTACTAACTTGGAAAACGAATGCAAAGATTTGGAGATTTTCAAACATTACTTGTTTCCAAATATTGTGAGGATATCTGAAGACAGCCCTGAAGAGTTTCCTGTAAGCGACAGTGTTATAAAAATACTTCTGAGCGTGCCACTTCTTCAAAATAAACTGACTGATTATGTGTTTGATAAAGCCATTGACTTGGCAGCTGAATCTAAGTGCGGGCCATGGATTCAAATGATACTTAAATGTTTTTCGTCTCTTGACAGTATAGTGAATACAGACAAGATGTCCACAAATCTAATTAACCTTTTAGATGTTGCATCTGAAAAAATGGTCAAATTGGAAATAATAACTGCTATCCCAGACATAATTGGAGATCAAGAGCATGACAATATTGCAGCAGAAATGAGCAGAATTCTAAGTGAAGATCATGATTTAATTCCTGCCATATTAGACTGTCTGTCTTACCTGTGCCTATCTGATGATCAATATGAGCAATTACAGAAAAAAACACTCAATCTGCTGATGAGTCTTTCTAAGTGTAATTATTTCTCAAATTTTGTAAAATTTCTGCTAATACCTGGAAGAATGAGTGACAGTGCCTACTTAGAAGCAGTTCAAGGATTGAGAAATGCTCTAGGATGGACCACATCAGTTGCTCAAGTTCAGGAAGTGGCAACAAGCCAGGTGCTCACTGCCACAGCTATACGAAATTCAATGGTGTCATCCAAAGTGACTGGCAATTCATGGTTAAAAGCAATATCTCTATGTAAAGTGCACACTGATCATAAACCTATTGACTTTATTATACTTCTAATTGCCTATTCAACATCAGAAGATAAACAAAGACAAGTCGAAAACTTGATTAGAAAGCAAATCAAACTTAATATTCTTAAAGAAGAGTTACTAGATGATGTATTTAAGAAATTCAAACCCATATTGAAGGAATATTTAAGACATTTGATTGACCTTTCCAATTCCCTGTTGAAGACTAAAGTGGACCCAGCTGTAGAGTCTTTTGCTTCTTATATGTACTCTCTCATGTTTGCGGAACTCGAGGAATGTTGTCCAACAATTGTTGCTGAACTCTTGCAGTTGGGGTTGGATTCGAAACAGTGTGTTATGGGTATTTTGCTTGTCCTAAACAATGTTGCATCAAAAGATATGTCTCTTTTAAAACCACAAAGTGTTCAAATGCTTACACTATTGGATAGAATGGATGATATGCCCCTAGATGAAGTGAGGGCTGTCATGAATTTGTTATGTGGTTTGGCCTACAGTTATGAAAACTCAGTTATAAGAGATGATCTTCATATGATTATAAGAAAAGAACTTGGATCATCTAATCCAAGAATCAAAGTTCAAGGAATTCTAGCTGCTATACATGCGGTAAAGTATCTGATGGTTGCAACAACAGAGGATGATCAGACCAGGGAAATACCAGATGATGTGAGTTATGGATCAGTTACTCATTTATCAGAAGGTGATCTTCGTGAAGCTGCCCAAATTATAGAATTAATAAGCCGGAGTACAAGACAATTCCCAGATATGATTGCATTTTTCTATGATGAATTGTCCAAAGTTATTTTGTCTGCATCATTTATAAATAAGAATTTTTTGTCATGGCTCACTGATGCAGTGACTAATGACTTGCAACAAAACTTTATAGTGGATTCCATTGAAGTGGACAGAATTGGAGAAATAAAGCTGGCCATGCAGTATTGCCTAAATGCAGACAGTGAAATGGATGAGATTATTGCTATTAATATTGGAAGCATGACTTTAGAATCCAAGGGTGAAGTGTATGTTGGTATTCTGTCTCCACTTTTTCAACTTGTTCAGACATTACATTTTAAGCAGCATGAAGGAAATTTATCCAGCATTGATGCACTATTGGGATGTCCAGTTGTGATGCCCAAGTTTGACATAGACTTAGTTGAGGATATGGATTCAGTGACAATAAGTAATATTTTGGATTGCTTAGTTCATTGCATTAATTGGTTCAGAGAATTGCTCAATGCTTTTTCTACTCAAGATGATGAAGACTTGAAGACAAAAACATTAAAAAGAGTATTACAGATTGAGGAGTTGGAAAACTTTGTACAGGAAATCCTTATTAAAACAAAGATTCCTTACAAACCACCTGTTTGTACATTCAATGTTAACAAGTACACTGGTGAACAACTTGAAAGGAAGCCAGTAAAAATTCAAACTGCTAAACAAAAACTGACAAAGAAGCAAGCACAAGATGACACTGTGCTACCTGAAACAGCGCGCTCTCAAGCAACACAGAATAATATCTCTGTAAAAAGCAGCCTTGAAATAAGTCTCAACATACCCCTGAGACAGTTAAATTTAAACTTACTTCATTTAATCAAAACTGATATGACTGAAGACAAAGAATCAGAAACAGAGCTAACAGTGAAAACTTTAACCTTCTTACTTAAGTTTGTTAATAGAAACATTGAGAATGTTTTAATTTCTAAAATAAAAAAGAAGACATTTCTAACTAAACAGGAGAGTGCTGTGTATGATGCTACTAAAGCAGAACAATGTGCCAAGACAGTCAGTGAAGTATTACCACAATTAGTGGAACATCTTAAATTTGTGGCATTGTGTATAGAAAAGTTGACTACTGAGAACACACAAGTAGAAAATGAAATTTTATATACATCTGATTTAATCAATCTCATCACATGCTTGGACTGCATCTACAACTTGTGCACCACATACTTTAAGTGGATAGGTTTTAAGAATCAACAGCATGGCGCTTTACTAAAGAGCTCCCTAAGAACTTTAGCAAATCCAAATACTGCTACAGTATCACTGAAGGAGCTACTAATAGCTGCTGCCCAATACTTACAGAAACACGAAAAGTATTGTTTGCAATTATCAACTGCAGTATCACTAATAGAATTCCTAAAAAGTATTCAAAACTTCTCTGACAACAGAGTTATTCTTAATATTTTAAAAACATTAGCACAAAGCTTTTTATCTCGACAGTGGAAAACTCCTGAAGGTATTTTAGAAAAGGGGCTCCTCTTTAGTCAAAGCGTGGATCGATTAACTTCTATTTACTTTATAAATAACGAAGTCCTGGCATTGAAAAATTTGACTTTGAAACTAACGGAAGATATAAAGTTGCTGCAAACAAGCAAAAACACTCTAAGTACGTTTAAATGCATCACCAAGAGCAATTTCCCCATTTTGTATAGGAACCTGGGGACAGCAGTTTACGAAGCAACTAAAGCTCGTTTAGAGAAAGGTATGACGAACTCAGAACATTTGGACCTGTGGAAAGACGTAGCAACAATAATGAAGAATATGTCTGAAATTGCGAAAACTCTTGAGAACAGAAATAACTTAGCAGCATTTTTCAAAAAATCTATTCCTGTCCTAAAATTATTTATGTCGCAAGGAATTCCTATTTTGGAAATTCAGTTCAAAAATGAGAATCATGAGGTTTTGGAAATTTTGAAAATTCTTCAACAATCTACTAGATTCCTGCAGACATTATGTTGTCATTCAAGATTGAAGAAAGACACTGTACTGATGAGTAAGGTTCCACACATGAGACAGCTTCTTGAAACTTTAATTTACAAGGTGAAAGCTGTCTTAGCTGCAAATAATTGTTCCGAGGCATTTTGGATGGGTAATCTCAAAAATAAAGATATTCATGGCGAAGTGATTGCTTCCCAACAAAGCATTGCAAGTGAAGAATCTGCTGAAGATTGTGATGAACAGTTGCCTGAAGACGAAGACAGCGACGATACAGATGACGAAATGCTTAATCCTGATTCTAGAAGTATCAGTGACATTGTTTGATGTTATTCCAATATATTATGTAACTAAAAACTATTGTTAATGATTTGGGGTCGCAATACCGAATCACTTAAGCAAAACCGGTATTGGCTCCAGACCAATACCGATAATCCGGTATTTTCGATATTTCCGGGATTAAGCTAAAATTAGCAAATTTAGTATAATAAAGTTTGCGGAGGAATAGTAAGTAGGTACCTAACCTAAATGAATTTATCTTCTAAATAAAACAAAATATTCATTGACACAAGGTTTATTATTTGATATGTTGGTGCTAAAGGCCCATTTATTCCTTTATTAAAATAACTTAGGTTAGCCGCGTATTGCCTTCAGATAGGTTGATTAGTTTGGAGCGGGCCAATCAGAGCGCTGAACGTCATAAACTTGCGCTAGGTACTCTTGTGTGTGCGTTCGCGCAGCGGAATGTTGTTGAATTAAAAGATTTTAATTATGCAGATATTTAGTGTATGACGTCGTATAATTGTGTATGGTATAAAAAAATTTGTGCACGCAGCCATTGTGGAGAAATTCACCAAAAACTGATTCCGCTGGGCGAACGTTGTCCTGGCGGAACTTTTTTTAATCCATAGATTTTAGAAGAAAAGAGATGTGTCCAAAAATTTGTGTGTAATTGTGTATGTATGAATAAAATTAGTGCATGCATAAACTTCGGAGAAATTCAAGTTTCCGCTACGCGAACGTTTGGCCATTACCTAGTTTTCATATAAAGCGCTTACATAGAGAGCTGTAGATTTTTACATAAGTTGTTTTGAATTTGTTTAAGTATATTTGTTTAAAAAACAGATTTAGAAAAAATCGTAGGGCTTAAAAGATAAAAATATAAACGTAAAATACGCTTATAGGTCTTAGTTCTTAAAGTATGCACTTTGGGGTCTAGATTTTCACGTTTATACAAACCTTGTAAGTGTCTGCAACATGTTGCCAAGTATCAATGATGTTCCGTTAGTAATTAAAGAGTTATAGGACAATTTACCATGAATTGATCACTGTTTACAAAGCAGTCAAATATCACGACGTTCTAAAGGAATTGCATGGTAAAATGTATGCCAATAATTAGTGTAGGTATTCATTCAACTATTCACATGCAAAATTTCATGTCATTAAATTCAGTAATTAAAGAAAAACAATTATAATACTGACGAAGCATCGAAAACCTACATAACCCGACCAAGTTCGAATAGCTACAAAAAAGCGGCCGTGCAATATATTTAGGTAACATCCCAAAATTTACAGTATAATATCGGTATTGAATTGGTATAGGTGATAACACAATTGTTGTTTCGATATAATAATGTCATTTATTTTTGTACACCTACTTTTTAAATGTATTTGACTATGACAGAAAGTAGGTACTAATTACGTAGGTACTTTATTTAAGTATGCTTTTGAGACTTTAGATATAATCTAGATATACCTATTATTTAAGACAAATAAAATTCATACAGCTAATTTCTATTGAAGATTTCACAGATCAGGATTCTAACTAAGTATAGACCCCTTAGGGAAATTAAATAATTACCACATGTAAGTACCTACTACTGTTTAGGTAAATATTTATCATATTGTAGCTTAATACACTATTTAACCAATGGACTAGGCATGCACGAGCGTTCCCCTTTGCAACTTTAGTGGATCAAACAATCTAATAACTTAAAAAAAACTACTTCTTGAATCGATTTTTTAATTGATGTATACCGTTGTACTGGTAGTGACTTATGTATGTTGAGGTTATTTACTGTATTTGCTACTCATTGAAGAATATTTTCTTGAAAATACCTTTTTTATACCAATGTTTTAGTTTACAAGCACTTTTGTAATGTTGAACAAATCTAAACAACTGAATAGTCTAGTTATGTGATGTGATTTTAATTTTTATTGAAGCTCGAAATATTATACTTATCCTTATATTCATAATCGTTTATTAAACCTATTTTAGTTAAAACACATTTAAGTCTATTGCTGTCGTTGCAAGCGTTTGTTAACGTTATCATAATTACCTACTTACATAATAATTAAGTATTATATGTAATTAAAAATATTTTTGTACTCGAATATTTAAATAGAGAAGTATTAGTATTTATTATTTATTTATCGTAGATAGTGGCGTTATTATTAAAAAAATAATTTTCATTCTAGAAATGTGTACGTTACCCCAGCAAGAAAGTATCTCCTAGAGTTAAATGAGTGGAACGTATAGTTGGTGCCTTATCTGGTGTAAATGTGCCCCCACATAAAAAATGTGTGCCCCCTGTCGTTTTGGAAAAAAACGGAAAAAACGATTCTTGCTGGGGTAACGTTTTTCTAGCAGGAAAATTCTAAACGAATGATAGGAGAGAGAAAAATTGTGCATGGCCAGAGAGCTTACATGTGTGCCAAAATGTGACCCCAAAAATAAAATCTGTGCCCCTTCAGAATTACGAGATATTGCATTTCCTGCTGGAGTAACGTTTTGATGAATCGTATATCTCTAAAACCATTGCATGTGCCCATGTAGAATAAACATACACGAGTAGCTCTTAATGTGTGCCCATATGTGCCCCAAATTAGATTTAAGAAAATATTTATAGTTTTAAAGTTATCGCGGTTTTATGAAAACTCGAAAAACCATCGCAGCGCCTAAATGAGACAAGGTATAAGTTCGCTTAGAACTGTATTCGGTCCTTCTTGATGCTAATAATAACCATACAAAGTTTCAAAACTGTTCATGCATGCGTTTTTGAATAATCTTGCTAAAAGTCAAAACGATGGTGTCATAATTTTGACGGCAAAATACAGGTAATTGGCTCAATCCCAGATGTGTAGGTGTAAACCAAAATCTTGTGCCTTTAGTCAAAAATATATGGTGAAAATATTCAGCTTGAAATGTTTCGCATTATGTAAATAATAACAAAAAACCAAAATATGTAATCAACGGCTGGTTATCCGACCAAATTTGAATGACTATTAAAAAGCGACGGATTCATACATATCGATGACCTTCTTTACTTTACTCACTAACCGGTTCACACGTGTTGTGCCTGAGTACACTGAAGTAGAAAAGTAATAAGTAATAAAATAAAGTTGTTATTGGATTATATTCTACTAGCTGTTTCTATGACCTTACACATGATTAAGTTTGTTATAAATAGTAGCCTAAATGCTATTCCAAGGTAAGCTATCTTCTCCATTCTAAATTTCCTTAAAATACATCCAGTAATTTATGTGTGAACGAAAAAAATACATCCAGATATTTGATATTTGCCAGGTCTTTGAGCCAAAATTTGATGGTCCCGATGTTTAAAAAAAAATATAGTTCATGAAATGTGTGATGAATACCAACTACTAAAAAGAGGAAGCTCTTTTTTGTATATAAATATTAAGCCCGTATTTGTCTTTTTATATGTATTTATATATATATATATATTGATGAGTAACAGTTAGTTTTTCATCAGTACGGGAATCCTCCAACCAGCCCGCCGTGAATCAAAATTTCTTGCGTTTTTTGCAATTTGCAGGCCAGTGCTAGGTTGTATGTTGATTACAATATTGTTCGCGGCTGTAAGACGTATGTGGTTACAGAATAATAATCATCAAAATCACCAATACAACCTTCCAAGTTCATAAACGCGTAGGAGCATTCCCCTCAACCAAATAAATTTTGGTACCTACAGTTTTGAGAGTTGTAATTAGTGTATACCTATAGTCAACCGCACTATGATCAGTGTTGCAACAACGTGTTTCCATTTTGTATGTCGGATTACGGATGAGGTGATAATATTGTTACGTATTATGGGATAGATATGTTTATTTACAGCCCAATACCATCAGATAATTTGTGCACATTCAATGTTTACAGTTATATCTTTATGCGGTTTACTATACTAACACACTGAACACTAACACATTGAATTTTGAACACACTCTATATGAATCTATGTATAAGCAAATTACTCGTAAGAAAATTATTTATCTGTGATTTCCAATTTAACATTTTTTTTACAAAATATTATACTTACTTATACTTAATACTGATCTGTGATTTTTGTGATGCGAATTTACTAATTATATGTTAGACTTAGATGAAAGACTGATCTGTCTAATATTTATAGGTAGGAAATTTTATCTGTGATTTGATGCAATAATTACTTTAAGAATTAAAACAATAATTTCCACATCATCAAGCTGTTTCATTATAGTCACAAGATCCATTTCATATATTTTTTAATTAGCCCCCAAAACTTTTGAACGCGAATATATGACAACAGCTTAGGTATAATACGTCCAATAAAGAAGGTCACCGATTTGTATGAATCAGTCGCTTTTTAGTAGTCATTCAAATTTGGTCGGATAACCAGCCGTTGATTACATATTTTGCTTTTTTGTTATTATTTACATAATGCGAAACATTTCAAGCTGAATATTTTCACCATATATTTTTGACTAAAGGCACAAGATTTTGGTTTACACCTACACATCTGGGATTGAGCCAATTCCTTGTATTTTGCCGTCAAAATTATGACACCATCGTTTTGACTTTTAGCAAGATTATTCAAAAACGCATGCATGAACAGTTTTGAAACTTTGTATGGTTATTATTAGCATCAAGAAGGACCGAATACAGTTCTAAGCGAACTTATACCTTGTCTCATTTAGGCGCTGCGATGTTTTTTCGAGTTTTCATAAAACCGCGATAACTTGAAAACTATAAATATTTTCTTAAATCTAATTTGGGGCACATATGGGCACACATTAAGAGCTACTAGTGTATGTTTATTCTACAGGGGCACATGCAATGGTTATAGAGATATACGATTCATCAAAACGTTACTCCAGCAGGAAATGCAATATCTCGTAATTTTGAAGGGGCACAGATTTTATTTTTGGGGGCACATTTTGGCACACATGTAAGCTCTCTGGCCATGCACATTTTTTCTCTCTCCGATCATTCGTTTAGAATTTTCCTGCTAGAAAAACGTTACCCCAGCAAGAATCGTTTTTTCCGTTTTATTCCAAAACGACAGGGGGCACACATTTTTTATGTGGGGGCACATTTACAGCAGGAAAGGCACCAACTATACGTTCCACTCACATAACTCTAGGAGATACTTTCTTGCTGGGGTAACGTACAACTGTCTAGGTATGCCCGATGTCCGTAGTTTCGGGCGGATTCTAATCCGTATCACCTACGGACGGAATTACGATTATTCCAGAACTCGAACTATTGAATGAAGACACGATTTGATAGTAAGTCGTGGTAAAGTTATACGGAGTAGAATACTAAGCCTAGTCTTCGGGCTTAGAGAGTAGCCCCCCTGAACCAGATACAAAAACATACCTTCATGTTCAAGTACCAGGTCTAGCTTCTATTGATCCCCGAAAGATTAGTGTACGTTACCCCAGCAAGAAAGTATCTCCTAGAGTTATGTGAGTAGAACGTATAGTTGGTGCCTTTTCTGCTGTAAATGTGCCCCCACATAAAAAATGTGTGCCCCCTGTCGTTTTGGAAAAAAACGGAAAAAACGATTCTTGCTGGGGTAACGTTTTTCTAGCAGGAAAATTCTAAACGAATGATCGGAGAGAGAAAAATTGTGCATGGTCAGAGAGCTTACATGTGTGCCAAAATGTGCCCCCAAAAATAAAATCTGTGCCCCTTCAGATTTACGAGATATTGCATTTCCTGCTGGAGTAACGTTTTGATGAATCGTATATCTCTATAACCATTGCATGTGCCCCTGTAGAATAAACATACACTAGTAGCTCTTAATGTGTGCCCATATGTGCCCCAAATTAGATTTAAGAAAATATTTATAGTTTTCAAGTTATCGCGGTTTTATGAAAACCCGAAAAAACATCGCAGCGCCTAAATGAGACAAGGTATAAGTTCGCTGAAAACTGTATTCGGTCCTTCTTGACGCTAATAATAACCATACAAAGTTTCAAAACTGTTCATGCATGCGTTTTTGAATAATCTTGCTAAAAGTCAAAACGATGGAGTCATAATTTTGACGGCAAAATACAAGGAATCGGCTCAATCCCAGATATGTAGGTGTAAACCAAAATCATGTGCCTTTAGTCAAAAATATATGGTGAAAATATTCAGCTTGGAATGTTTCGCATTATGTAAATAATAACAAAAAACCAAAATATGTAATCAACGGCTGGTTATCCGACCAAATTTGAATGACTACTAAAAAGCGACTGATTCATACAAATCCATGACCTTCTTTATTGGACGTATTATACCTAAGCTGTTGTCATACATTCGCGTTCAAAAGTTTTGGGGGCTAATTAAAAAATATATTAATTAGCCCCCAAAACTTTTATCTTGTGACTATAATGAAACAGCTTGTTGATGTGGAAATTATTGTTTTAATTCTTAAAGTAATTATTGCATCAAATCACAGATCAAATTTCCTACCTATAAATATTAGAAATTTATTTGCACGTTGTGTAGTCACATTATTATTTAAATCACAGTTTTTCATCTAAGTCTAACATATAATTAGTAAATTCGCATCACAAAAAATCACAGATCAGTATGTATATGTAAGTATAATATTTTGTAAAAAAAATGTTAAATTGGAAATCACAGATAAATAATTTTCTTACGAGTAATTTGCTTATACATAGATTCCTATAGTGTGTTCAAAATTCAATGTGTTAGTGTTCAGTGTGTTAGTATAGTAAACCGCATAAAGATATAACTGTAAACATCGAATGTGCACAAATTATCTGATGGTATTGGGCTATAAATAAATATATTTATCAACATTAACACCTCATCCCTCGTAGGTACGTAATCCGACATACAAAATGGAAACACGTTGTTGCAACACTGATCATAGTGCCGTTGACTATAGGTATACACTAATTACAACTCTCAAAACTGTAGGTACCAAAATTTATTTGGTCGAGGGGAATGCTCCTAAGCCTTTATGGACTTGGAAGGTTGTATTGGTGATTTTGATGATTATAATTCTGTAACTACATACGTCTTACAGCCGGGAACAATATTGTAATCAACATACAACCTAGCACTGGCCTGCAAATTGCAAAAAATGCAAGAAATTTTGAATTTCACGGACTGGTTGGAGGATTCCCGTAATGATGAAAAACTGTTACTCATCAATATATATATATACATAAATACATATAAAAAGACAAATACGGGCTTTTTATTTATATACAAAAAAGAGCTTCCTCTTTTTAGTAGTTGGTATTCATCACACATTTCATGAACTACCTATATTTTTTTAAACATCGGGACCATCAAATTTTGGCTCAAAGACCTGGCAAATATCAAATATCTGGATGTATTTTTTTCGTTCACACATAAATTACTGGATGTTTTTTAATGAAACTTAGAATGGAGAAGATAGCTTACCTTGGAATAGCATTTAGGCTACTATTTATAACCAACTTAATCATGAGTAAGGTTATAGAAACAGCTAGTAGAAATAATCCAATAACAACTTTATTTTATTACTTATTACTTTTCTACTTCAATGTACTCAGGCACAACATGTGTGAACCGGTTAGTGAGTAAATTTAAGAAGGTCATCGATATGTATGAATCCGTCGCTTTTTAGTAGTCATTCAAATTTGGTCGGATAACCAGCCGTTGATTACATATTTTGATTTTTTGGTAATATTTACATAATGCGAAACATACCAAGCTGAATATTTTCAGCATATATTTTTGACTAAAGGCACAAGATTTTGGTTTACACCTACACATCTGGGATTGAGCCGATTCCTTGTATTTTTCCGTCAAAATTATGACTCCATCGTTTTGACTTTTAGCAAGATTATTCAAAAACGCATGCATGAACAGTTTTGAAACTTTGTATGGTTATTATTAGCGTCAAGAAGGACCGAATACAGTTTTCAGCGAACTTATACCTTGTCTCATTTAGGCGCTGCGATGTTTTTTCGGGTTTTCATAAAACCGCGATAACTTGAAAACTATAAATATTTTCTTAAATCTAATTTGGGGCACATATGGGCACACATTAAGAGCTACTCGTGTATGTTTATTCTACATGGGCACATGCAATGGTTTTAGAGATATACGATTCATCAAAACGTTACTCCAGCAGGAAATGCAATATCTCGTAAATCTGAAGGGGCACAGATTTTATTTTTGGGGGCACATTTTGGCACACATGTAAGCTCTCTGGCCATGCACAATTTTTCTCTCTCCGATCATTCGTTTAGAATTTTCCTGCTAGAAAAACGTTACCCCAGCAAGAATCGTTTTTTCCGTTTTTTTCCAAAACGACAGGGGGCACACATTTTTTATGTGGGGGCACATTTACACCAGACAAGGCACCAACTATACGTTCCACTCATTTAACTCTAGGAGATACTTTCTTGCTGGGGTAACGTACACGAAAGATTATAACTATAAACAGTAAGTATTTATGTATTGTAGTCTAATATTCTGTTCCCTCATAAAAAAACACAAAATAATGCAAAAGTCAATTTATTGATGGCTTAGTACAATCTCTGGGGCGGGCCCATGGTGGACTTCATATGAAGCGAGCGCACATTCTGCCAGTGCTTCTTGAGCAGCGACACGAGGAAGTTGATTGACAAGTGCACGTTCTGCGCTAGCTCATCAGGGGTCATGTCCACATGGCCGACCGCCACAGACAGGCACAACACCTGGAATTGACAAAAAAGGGAAGATTAGATATGTCATTTATGGTTTATGTCTAGAAACATGGATGAAGTTGAAAAAACTGGCCAAGTGCGAGTGGGACTGGCACACAAATGTTTAGGTATCATTATTTTTTGCTATAGCAGCAATAGAAATACACAATCTGTGAAAATTTCAACTGTATATCTATTATGGTTCTTAAGATAAAGCCCGCAGACAGACAGCAGAGGCTTAGTAACAGTGTTCAGTTGGTTACCCTTTGGGTATGGAAACCTAAAAAAATAAGTTTCTTCTAGGCAAGAGTAACACATAACATAATTTAATTAGATTGAAGTACATAACAGCTTCATCATAATTAAATCACATTCAGTAAATGAAATATGAAGAATGTAGTCGCCAGCACATCAGGCTATCCGAAACTGTCAAATTTTCCCAATCATATTTGAACCATATCATCTTGCAAATTAAGTTGGAAATTATAGTCTCGTTTCTCGAGCAAGCGGAAATTGACTGTACCATCCCAAAAAATTCAATGGTTTCGATCTAGGGATTTAACTTAGACAATGACAATTTGGAAGCCAAGCCAATCTTTTCAAAGACCTCCATATGAAATGCTCCAGAGGTAGTGTTTTTTTACAGCCTTTGTAGCAATGAGTTTTCCATAAAATGATCACACCTTTTTCATCTGGAACTTGATGGTAGCTTTGACTTCATCAATCTTCTGTGTCATGGACTCCTGGTGGGAGAGGAGACCAGGGAACTTGCCGGCCTTGTTGAGACCAGGTCCCAGCAGACGTGGGATCTGCTTGATGAGGGATTCTGATGCAAGGAAGGCATCATACCTGAAAAGAGAAAAGAATTGTTAAGTAAAACAATGGCAGTAATTTGTTGAATAAAATATTGATTCTCTATCTTATAAAATGAGTTAAATTTAGTTTATGTGCCTTCCAATAAACATTTGATGATTTTGCCAATTTCAGATTATGAGATGGTAATAATCAGTCCTCAACTACACTGTTTAATGACTATAGGACTCTAAGTTATCATAGCTACATTAGTTGACTGACAAACAAATTCAAGATATTCAGTTTTATTTTGTTTGAATGAACATATGAAATGTTTCATATCTGTATAAATGTTATACCTGACAAAATAATATCTTTTGTTTTCTTGGTAACAATAGACATTACTTTAGAAACTACTCTATGTATAAATAACTCCTACTGGGAGAGTACTCACTTCTTTGCTAGTTTCTTAACAAGTTTCTTGTTCTTGTTAAGCTTTTTGAGAGCTTCAGCATCCATGCAGGGTACATTCAGGGTTTTGGACTCGTCACAGTGCTGTTGGTCACCAAGCACACACACCTGCATTTTTGGGCGGGGAATGTACTTGAGCCTGAAAAGTAATATTATCTTAGTCAAAACTTGAATACACGAGAGAAATTTCAAGTAAGTATTAAGTGTATCAGTAGTAAAATTTTCATCAATATCAACAGATAATACATGCAATTTTTAACATCACTTGTAATCTTGCTTCAACACCTTTTTCACAGCTTGGTGTCATATAAAAATAAATGTTGATGCCACATGTATGCAACATGCATGAGCAATATGTTATTTTACTACTCAAACATTCAGTGAGGCATACCTGAACCCATGTTTTCAACTTCTTAAGCTAGTTCGGTAAGCCGAGGCTAACCTACCCGATATTTTAAGACTCTGGGTGGAGTCCCGTCAGTTTTCACCGACTCCCTGTCCAGATTCATTTTGGTGGAACTGAACTAACAAATGTCCCACTAAAATGCTCTTTCCAGGTAAACGTACTTGACGGTGCCTGAGAAACGCTTGTCCTTTTGGGGGTCATAGTTCTTCAGACCAATTTGAAGTTCCACTGTCTCCAAAAAGTTACGCTTTTTGTCCTTCGAAGACTGGAGGACGGCATTTACGCACTCGTAAAGCGTATCACGCGATACTTTGGACCTAAAAAGAGAAAATAACACACATCACACACGTTATCACTTGTAAGAGGTTATAAGTGGAGCCGCCTCAAAATTTTGAAAATAAAACGTTAAACGAATTATATTACATGACCAACGTAAATTGCGACAGAGATAATGAAATGAGACTTATTGATTTCTAAAATAAATTCAGATTACTTACGACATTGTAGAAGAGTTGTCCTCTCTTCACGTTGTCAACAATATGAAAGAAGGATCTTTTTTAGCTTGACTTTGACGTTTGTAGTGTAGTGAATTGGCAACCAGTGACGTGCGCTCTTCGTCCAGGCAACCCATGAACTTTTTATTCGACTAAAAATAATGTAACTAAGTTTTCTTATGAATATGCAAATTATCTGAAAGAGGTGTAGATCTGATGTTGCAATGGGTTCCTTCACATATTGGCATAAAGGGTAATGAGGAGGCTGACCGTTTAGCAAAGTTGAGTATTGTTGAGGGAAGAGAAACATAATTATGTTGGAGTTAATTATATAGAATTATTAGGTACTTAAATTTAAAAATAAATCTCATGAATTTTGGAAATAATATTTCAATGTAAGATCTAAAGATAAGGGTGTCTGGTATAAATCTATAGTTTCGGAGCCTCCTCGTATACCGTGGTTTTGTTATACTAGACTAAACAGAAAACTAGTAGTAACCGCTCACAGACTGAGGTCTGGACACATGCCGCTCAATAGTTTGGGTTTCTAATGAAGAAAATAAGTTCACCTAACTGTGAGGAGTGTGGTACACCAGCAGAAGATGTTAAACACCTATTGACGGAATGTGCTAGATTTCAGTCTGCAAGAGAAGATTTGTTGAGAGAACTAGAGATAAATATGTATAATGTTGGTATGTTCCATCATATTTTGTCAACACCAAACTCCAGCGCTGCTTATAGTTTAATTAAGTTTGCATTGTTACGGTCTATTAGTTAAAAAGTAGTTAGTAAGTTTATAAGGTCCAATGGGACTGGCATGTAGGTACCTTGTATAAAAGTCCCTAATTAAAATAAAGAGAAATAAAAAAATACGGCAAATTAACATTACTAACAGACCCAGACGACGACCCACGACGACGACGACGACTTCATCCCAGACTGTCCCAGACGTAACTTACTTAGTTCTGAGTAAAAAAAGTGTGGGATAGACAGGGCCGCACCGCAAACCTAACCTAAAGGATGTACATATTTCATCAATTGTTTTTTAAGATTTCTATTCGAAAAAAAAAACAACATAAGTTTAAAAAAAAAAGAAAGTGCATTTACAAACGAACGAGCATTGTACTGAGCAAAAATGTGCGTAATTGTGATGTTTGCAAGTATTGTAAGAATGCGCTAGTTTGAGGGTTTGTATTGTGAATGAGTTTTAATTGACATTTTTAGTAATAATATAGGAGATCTTGGAAACGTAAAGAGCGAAATACAAAATAAAAAAATACAAAATCGTTTACTCAAATTAGGCTTATTGCCAGCACTTTTTGAACGACAAAGTTCTAGGTTCCCAAAAAATGCCCGCCCGTCACTCTTTCTAGTGTTTTTTTAGCTGGGAGGAAGAAGTGGTGCAACCAGCTCCCCAGCAACATATCTGTCTGTTAAGTTTAAAAATCTAGAATTAATACAGTAGGATGCAAAGTATTACAATAATAAAATTTTATAACAATATAAATAAAAAGAAACACTTGAGTGAGCATGACATGCTCTCAATGACCATGCTCGTTCATGTCAAACCTTAGAATAATAACGCATAGAAGCCGCGTCTAGAACAAAACCCGAGCAAAATCGTGTGTCCACTTCATTTTCTTTGCGTGCGTGAGCCGAATGTGTCTACGTTCCTCTAACGCACACAGGTATAGCTTTCAGTGATACCATTACTAAGCCGTTACCCACAAAATATGGGAAGACGCATTACTATTTTGCTATCAAGGCAAGTATTTTATGTTGTTGGGAACTGGAAAAGGTAAACATGATTTTTCATGTAATATGACATATTTTTTCGGAAGGTATAATTCAATTTATTTCAAAATAAAAGGAAATAAATCGCATAAAGAATGAGATATTGTTCAATGCGTTTAGAATGCTTGATGGGTTATAATTATAAACAATGTTAAAACATCGGGTTTGATATGAATTAACAGTAAGTATTGTATTTTAAAATTACAAAAATGAAAAACATGAATGAAAGCACTGTGGGTATTTTTTCCTCACAAATAGCAACACTGTGTTATGACAAGTTAGGTTATTAGAATTTTGTTTTATTTATCGATTTACGTAAAAATAGTGCATAGAATGTGAGTACTTATTTGTGAAATGGTATTTTATCACATTTTTTTGTTTTCCTGATGTGCTATAACATCCTTTCACGCAACAAACTGTCATTTTCATTTATTTACTCGCGAGCTGTGTTCGACGGAACGTGACATTGAGATTGAGTGTCCTTGTCCTATAGTATAATGTACTCTGTGACATTGAGTATTTAAAAGTACCTTAGATTATATACCTCTAGATGTAGCCATGAGACTGTAGGGAAGTGTGGAAGTGAGAAGCATATATACGAAACAGGTGAGGAAATTGAGACAAAACATAACATGCTCTGTCTCATACGGCGTGCCGGTTTTTTGCTTGGCGAACTTTGGAAAGTTAGCCAAACAAAGGCCTGTCACTGTCACTGAGAGGTCGACTCGAGTCAGTTTTTTATGTTTTTAGATAATTTCGGCAATTAAAGTAATAGTTTTAGTGCATTTATGAGAAATAGACTCCAATAGTTAAGTGTTTCGTGCATTTTGTGTGCTATATAATGGTATGGTGCAGTATTTTAGGCTGCAAAAGCCGCACAGAAAGAAAGGAAGATGAGGATGTTACTTTTCACTCGTAAGTATGCAAATGTTAATAGTTATTGTGCACTGATTGAAGAAATACATTTGTGTTTCTGTAATGACATGGCTTTCAATGAAAATTAGGCGTAATTCTAGCGATATCGTTTATTTTTCTTTCCACATAACCTATAACTTGATATTCGTTGTGTTGCCATACCTTGTCATCTTTTTTTCCCTTAACTCTATAATAAAAAGTGCAAGTAGTTAAATAAATAAAATAAATAGTTTGTTCACCAGATTACTTTGAATTATATAGTAAACTTCATATTAATCTAATATATAAAATTCTCGTGTCACATTGTTTGATACAAAAACTTCAATTCAATGTGCAAACAACGAGGCATAAATATTTCATAAAATAGACCTCTCGAGTCTCTGTGACTAGTTTGTTCAATCAAATAAACCATAAAAGTTTTAATTCTGCTTTGTAACAATAGTTAAGTACGTACGTATTTAAAGTATCATGTAACATGTTCCAAGATTGTTTTAATAAAATATTACTGTTAATATCATTAGAATCCTGTTGGCAATTTTATATGTTGAATAATATAAATAATTTGCGACTCATATTAGTACATTAATAATAATTTAGTATGTAGTTGTTACAACGAAACACCCTCACGGTTTTGGTCATATTTAGGGAAAAGTTTCCATAATAGCAACATTGAAGTTTTATAGTGCTGTCTCATGTGCGGCCACGCGGTGGCTACATCTAGAGGTACCTATATAATCTAAGAAAAGTACCTACTCTGTGTTGAGTACTGACGGCCTGACATACGTAGTAGTGTTGCCAGAAGGTTACATTTCTTACATTTTTCGTAACTTTTGACCCCCTCGCGTAACATGTAAGTAATTTTTGTATTTAAGGCAATTTTCGTAACTTTTGAGAACAACTAGATTTGTAACACTAGATTTTTATGCAAACAGTTTACGAACGCATTTCAATTTAACGCATCAAAATTGATCGCACCTAAAACTGCGCATCTAAAAAGTATTTCACTCCATATTACACTCAGAGATGGGTCTGAACGGAAAGCGCCACGAAAAAATTAATCGTAACATCTATGATTTAAAACTTGATTTTGCTTGAGCGTGTGCGCGCACTTTTCGTACTTCGCAAGTTCCGCTTTCGTAGCTACCAGAAATGACTAATTGTGATTTGTTTTGTTTCCTTGCGTTTTGTTGTATTATGTCCGTGAGTGAAGTTCTGATGAATACATTTATTTCGAACTAAAATTTTATTTTGTTGGCAAACTGCATGTCAAACTTTGCAACTTCTATACTATTATCTATACTAATATTATAAAGCAGAAGAGTTTGTTTGTTTGTTTGGTTGAACGCGCTAATCTCAGGAACTACGGGTCCGATTTGAAAAATTCTTTCGGTGTTAGATAGCCCATTTATCGAGGAAGGCTGTAGGCTATACAGGGTGTCCCAGAAATCAACGTCATGCCGAAATCGAGCATTAGGCCAAGTCGTAACAGTTATCAGAAAAATATGAAAAAAAATCTTGGTCATGTACTTTTCAAATTATAAGGATTCAAAAATAAATCTTAAAAACTGACACCATGTGATGATCTTTCAAGTCCTGTGACTGCGAATATTAACTTTTCTTCAGTTTTTTTTCTGTAATGTAACTACGAATAACCTTTCTATCAATTACAGTTAAAAGTTAAAACATGACTGCCTCAGTTTCAAAGAAAATCTTAGATTTTTACCCAACATTGAATTCAAAATAATTACATCACCCAACTTTAACCGACTGTACTGTAAAAAAAATGTACTACACTATTTTGGCAAGTAACATTAAAAGATGGCGCGTTTAGTCTGGATTCCAAAATGGTATGACACTTACTAATTGCTACTTCTTAATAAAAAAAAATAAAAAAAAACTTTTGAATAAAGTCGGATTTCATACAATGTCGACCGAGATGAATGCTGCTTACAGACGTCGCAATCTATCAACTCAACTGAGAGAGACACCGCTCTACAAAGAGAAGAGAGGAATTTATCCATCCCGTTTCTTTTTAGAGCACTGTCTCTCTCAGTTGAGTTGATAGATTGCAGCGTGATTAGCGACCAGAAGAGGGACGTTATTTTGACTAGTGTGAGCGAGACAGATGGTGACGCTACTTTATCAAGTGTGAGCGAGACAGATGGTGACGCTACTTTATCAAGTGTGAGCGAGATAGATAGTGACGCTACTTCTATCTAAGAGCGAGACGTATTGATACATTATTTCGTATGTGTAAGTGAAACAGATAGAGACGCTAATCTGGCAAAACAGGGATGCGTAGACACATTGTGCAATACTGCAGTACGTTACGCTCTTTCGTTTACTGCGCATCTTTCTGTATTCGTATTGACTTCGTACTTACAACTGTGGCTTTGTTTATTGGACTTGATTAGGATTGTGATTTGGTTTTATCTGCTCGGTTCCTTACGACTCCTGAATTGTTTTAATCGTGATCCCGTGTTTGTGTAGTGTATTATCATGCCATCTCGATATACCGTTTTTTTTATTTTTTTTTATTAAGAAGTAGCAATTAGTA
The DNA here is from genome assembly GCA_963859965.1 of Ceramica pisi. NCBI lineage: Eukaryota > Metazoa > Arthropoda > Insecta > Lepidoptera > Noctuidae > Ceramica > Ceramica pisi. The sequence goes on from OY982530.1 coordinate 8,497,814, forward strand.
AGTGTCATACCATTTTGAATCCAGACTAAAGGCGCCATCTTTTAATGTTACTTGCCAAAATAGTGTAGTACATTTTTTTTACAGTACAGTCGGTTAAAGTTGAGTAATGTAATTATTTTGCATTCAATGTTGGGCAAAAATCTAACTTTTTATTTGAAACTGAGGCAGTTATATTCTAACTTTTAACTGTGTTTGACAGAAGGGTTATTCATAGTTATACGGTAGAAAAAAAAATGACGAAAAGTTAATATTTGCAGTCACAGGACTTGAAAGATCATCACAGGGTGTCAGTTTTTAAGATTTATTTTTGAATCCTTATAATTTGAAAAGTACATGACCAAGATTTTTTTTCATATTTTTCTGATAACTGTTACGACTTGGCCTAATGCTCGATTTCGGCTTGACGTTGATTTCTGGGACACCCTGTATATCATCACGCTAAGACCAATAGGAGCGGAGCAGTAATGAAAAATGTTACGCAGACGACGTTGCACGGGTCAGCTAGTTTACTAATAAAAATACAACATCTGTATTTAAGGCGGGGTTGCAGTACTTTTTAAGATTTTTGAACGTCTGAAAATCTAATTAATTGTGAGTTTTTTAATAAATAAAAATCATTACATAAAAATTGAACATACCCTCAAGTAAATCGAAAAGATAGAAACGTGATTTAGAATGATTGGCTAAATTACAATTTTAAACGTGTAGGTACTGCTAAGATCACGAAAGTTATATCAATAGATAGAGCTTTTTATTTTGAAGTAAATGTTGAAACCATATTGTATTATTTCTTTATCAGTTTTCGCCAAGAAGAAAAAACAATCAAAATTTATGCATTATTTTGCTCGCCGGACAGTCGCTGTTGTTCGTTAAAACACACAGTACTGCAACCTCGCCTTAATTGCAGATGCAAACAATTAAAATATCTATACAGAAACAAATAACTGTGATTGAAACCTCAACGAGTATTACATTACAATATTAAAAATAAAACTGATGCCAGGTTTAGGTTGGCGAATGCGATGATTTTTTTGTCTCAAATTCGTGATTGAAGAAAAAAAGAATAGAAAAAAAAATAATGAAGGGCCCGTAAGAAAGAGATCACCAGTATTTAATACACAACATAGAGAGATGACAAAGTTTTATCCTAAGGTTAAATACACCATTACACATCACAGATTTTATTATATTTCGCCACTACAAAGTAAAAAATAACTTTAATTTCGGAAGTCGATGTTTTTGTTAGTTTCTTCGTAATTTGACACCGACTTCCGAAAGTTATTTTTTACTTTGTTGTGTTTTTTTGTAAAATGTTTTTTATTTTTCACTTTTTAGTGGTACTAACAACACCACTGCAAAATCGCAAAAAAGCAAAATACGCTATTTCGATTACTTGGATGACATAAAACCATCATCCAAGTAGACGAATTCCAGCTATTCCGATTTAAAATCCAAAGTTCGTAACCGATTTTGATAAAATTTAAATGGGACCAATCTGTAAGTATATCCTTTCAGATAAAACGAATTGAGAACCTGCTCCTTTTTGGGAAGTCTGTTAAAACAATTCAATAATGTAACATTTGGAGCAAAAATGTAACATTTTAGGAATCGAAACGTAACTTACGACTCAAGGGCCCTGGCAACTAGTATCTCTATGTAGTCTGTGCTGACGGCTAAGTTTGACGGATTAGGCTAAGTTTTAGTTGTCTCATACGTAGTATCTCTATGTAGTCTGTGGTTGTCTCACTTTTTGCCAATTGTGTTCTGTGCTTTTTGCACTCGTACTAGGTTTCTATGCGTTCAGTGTGACCATATGTGGCAGGATCCTGCCTTTTTGGCAGGTTTAGCCCTTTATTTTACTCTCTGGCACTTTTGTTTGACGTTTTAGAAATCTGGCAGTATTTGGCAGTATTAGCAATGTATGCTGACAGATTTGGCAGTATAGCCGCTACAGCCTACAAAAAGAGTAGGATGCAGTATCGAGAAAGGAAAAAAAAGTAAGTAGGAATTTTAAAATGCCTATGGCAACACTAACAATACAAAGACCTTTGGTTGGGGGATTTCCCATAACATTTTGGGGTGCCATTGGTAAAATTCGAAATACAAATGGAGACTTATAATACGTTAATGTTTATAACTTTGTTATAGGTTTGTTGTTTGCCAATGTCGAATGCTGCTTGTGAAAGGATGTTTTCGCAAATCAACCTCATAAAAACAAAAACGCGGAATAGATTTATGTCGCCTCTATTTTACATGTTAAACAGGGCATTAGTGAATATGGTGACTGCGTTTCATTCCAGCCAACTAAAGAAATGCAAAAGCGATGTATAAAGAAAGTGATCAAGAAGAATACGAATGTATATTTTAATTCAGTTCACTTTTAGACTTTAAGATCAATTATTTTAAATAAACTACAAAAAATAATGTGTCTATTTATTTTAAATTTTTAAATTATATTGGCATTATTTTGGCATTTTGTGCTTTTGATTTTGGCAGGATTTGTCAGTTTTCTTGCCTAAGTGGGGCAGGATCTCTAAATAAAAGTTGGTCACACTGTATGCGTTATTATTCTAAGCACAGACTACATAGAGATACTACGTATCAGACGACCCACTCCCATAGAAAAAAAGTGGTAAGTAGAGGTTGTCAAAAGTTGGAAGGTTCGAACATGACAGTTTGTTTTTTTTTTAATTTACGTGTTGAGTTTTAGGCAAAGGCCCACACATAAAGCCTCAATTACCCCGTTGTACTGTTTGTAGATCTAATTCAGACCTCAATTTTTTTTGCTGGTAGCAGCAAAACATGTTCATGAAATATCTAAGAGGGAACTACTGAGAAATATGTAAATAAAACACAACAAATACTTATTTAGATTTTTATTTAGTTTTAAATTTAACGAATGCTTTAGATTGCATTCTCGGAAGAGATTTACCGATTAGTCGGGATACATCTGTGCCTTTCATAATTTTATGTATCGTATTAAAAATAATTTAGTAAAATTACTAAATTTACCCCATGCTCAATGAATTTTCTATTTCTTTTTTATGAGTTTCACAAAAAAGGAAGTCGAATGAGTACTTAGACATAATTTTGCTTTTAATTCTTTTTGAAATATTATTTTTCGCTGGACAATGCTCTAAGAACTCATTTGCTTCCTCTGTGACTACTCCGAACGCTCTCACTGCATTTTCAGAAGGGTAGTCAATCTCATTTTTTTGTAGGTATTAAACTCTTTTTTTTTGCACCCAATTATGTACAGCACTGACCTCGCGCGTAGTTAGATCGGCAACGCAATCGCCACATTTTATTTTTGAAAAAATTTCCTTGTGACCCACCCTGCTGTGTATGCTCTTGCATGAACATTGAGGCGTTCTTGAGCAACAGATCGCGGCACCGTTCCTGACGTATGGGGTTCTACATTAATTTCACTCAGATTTTTTGGAAGGTACAAATAGCTGTGGGATCATGTTCACAATTAAAAGTATCTGAGTGAAATTTTATAAATCTCGTTATTAGATATGAAGGTGTTGACAAAGGTGTGGCAATTCGGGTTATTATTTCTGCAATTATACGCCCGCACTTGTCCAAAAAAGTATTCCATTGGATCAGAGGTGAAATAGTACGGGCGCATTAATTTAACATTTTTCTTTTGGAGGAATTGCCACAGCCATAACTTTATAGAATTACAATCCAATTTTTCAATGAAGGCACAGTTGTCTCCCTACCTTTGACGTCCACAAAACGTATTTCTTTTAATTTTTTAATGGATTCTTGCCAAAATCTTTGGTGCGGTGACCCTGTTGTACAAGCTGCGCGTAAGGGTTTCCCTCTTGCCGTCTTACTATATAAACTCGCACCATTCACTGAGTCGAACAGGTTGTCAAAAAATGATCTTGTTTCAGCAGTGTTTTCGAGGGTGGACCTAACTCTTCTCCCATCAGCATATTGAGCTGGAACAATTGACACTTAAATTAAAATTGGTATACTATAGTAAATTAATAAACAAAATTGATTTGAGTTTAAGTTCAAGATTCAGAAAAATATATAAGAAATTTTAGACTGGTATAAAGAAATAATCAAAATGGCTTGATTTTATTATTATTACTAGCTGAACTGGCAAACTTTGTTTTGCCAAATAAATAAAACAAAATAGCCAACAACCTATTCTCTGACCTAATAAATATACACAAAAAAAAATATATACATTAGTCAAGGCGTTTTGGAGGAGTTCGATAACAAACACTGTGACACGATAGTTTTATAAATTAGAAGATTAGATTATAAACAAATATTAAAGGGAATGCCAACCAAAGTATGTATTTTAGGCACTGTTGTTCATAGTTAGTTAATTTTTCATCAATTTAATTATTATTATGAAAGTAAACTCCTAAATAAACATTTTAAACATCAAGCAAGCAAGATTTTTGACATACTAATTTTTAAAGTATAATGTTAACATGGGTAACTTGTACAGATTCAGACAGGATGCATAAAAGGAATAAAAATATTTGAATTTGATATATACCAATAATACCCAATTCATTGTCTTTGTTTGTTGTACCAAAAACACTTGATATAACATCATCATTATACCTCGCTATCTACGATGTTGAAGGCATTGTTAATGACTGATCTGTAAATATATTACATCAATTAGAACTATGCACAAATATCGATAGGGAATTGAAACTAAGGACCATAAGTACCGTAAGTACATACCTGTTACATTCCCATTGTTTTCTGTATTGAAAATTGACTACAATTCAACATTAATAGTTGTATTTTCTGATGACAAGGGCACTGGAAGTGAGTTTTCTGAAATAAAGTTCATTTTATTTTTTTATTGGTTTGGTAAAAAAAAAATACTTTAGTTTCATTATAATAATCAATATGTTCACAGGAATTTATTTTAAACTTTGAATAGTTTATGAAAATAACAGTCTTACCAGGGAGACGGGCATAATAGTATGGTCATCATGTTTCCTTTTCCGAGAATAATATTGTGATCATGATTCTGATATACTTCTGAAAAAAGAAATGCATAGGTACATGAGTTTTCTATATTATGTTTACCATTATGCGCTTATGCGCTATAACTTGGGTAAGTGGGTCGTCTCAGGTTGAGTGGGTTATTATGGAATTTACTTATTTTACATGATCAGCAGATATTTATTTAATACGTACTAACCTTGCTCAACTTTTATGGGTATTCCAGAAGCAATTTCACCGGCCGAGAACAATGATGGATAAGAACCAACTAGCCGATGCTTCTCACTGATGAACCTTTTTTCAAAGTGTTTCTGGCTCACACATAGTTTTTGAAGTGCTTGCGCGCATAAGCTGCGCAAATAATCACTATTAATGCTCAGAACCCACATGTCCTTCCGTTTAGTACCACAATTTTCGATTCAACACTTTGTTGTACACCTTGTACTACCAATGCAAAATATAACATCACTGTATACAATAGTTTAAAATCACTGAGAGGATAAGTAAGGAAAATAATCTAATATGAAATTAAACTAATATGGTGGCAACAGAAAAGTTCTAATTTTGACAGTGACATTTGTCAATAATGTCTATGGATTTGGCAACGGGCGTTAGCGGGGTGAAGAATGACAAAAGGGGGCGAGGCGATCTGTTATGTTCAAAACTTCCAACCATAGAGTATACGGTTGAAATTTTTTGTTCTAAGTTTGCGTGCCGTGATTCTAAGGATACAACAATATCTTCAATACATACACGTTGTTTGAAAATTTAATATTATTGGCAAAATAAAAACGTAACCTAAGTTAGTTACATACCTATATTATTTTATTTGTGATTTGTTGTGATTTGCTTTTACTCACTTCAGTAAAACGGTCTTCTTTTGAAAAGTTCTGGTCGAATCTCCAAAAAATATACTGTGTACTGTACAGTAGTAAAATCATTTATTATCCTGTTTATAGGTGCAAGGTGAAAATGAAGTGTTTATTCGAAGCGAACACCATTTGCAGATTATGCCTTAGAGTTGATGAAAAAGTTAATAAATTGGACAATGCAGATCACAAAGCTTTCATCGAAAGTATTATCAAACTAAAGCAATTTCACTATGTAAGTACCTAACTATTCAAATTTTAATTTCAGTATTTTATCTGTTTAAAACTAAAAAAAACTAAAAAACTAAAAAAAATGTGAATGAACCTTAGAAACTAAAATAAAAACCTTACAAAAAAAAAACAAGTGGCAATTAGTTTGAAAGTCTGTGTTATCTTACTTATATGTTGCAAAATTGTTTGATGACATTCAAGAGTATGTAAATAAACACTCAAGGAATATCCTACTACTATCAGTAAAGTAATTTTTATGTAGTAGGCAATTTTTATCATAGGATCACTACTTTCAGATTATATTGATTAGATCTTTTGTGACCTTGTGTCACCAGAAAATGGCATACACCATTAGATGGTCAGTGGGTCGTCTTAGGGGTGGTGTAAATTTTCTTTTCTGAAGGGCATTGGGTCTTAGGAATAGTGGAAGAGGGCAGTGATGATTTGCCCATGGTAATGTGTCCCAAATATAATAGTATTTTTAAATGTTTCCCATCGATAAAATTAGTTATAGTTTCTCTCATTTTCATACACACATCAAAAAAAGTTTGTGATCTAGCATAAGCTGTAGGTACTATTTTTTTAAATTCAACTTTGTCAAGAAAAATTCTTTGCTGTGGGTTTTCTTTTCAACAAAGACCCTGTTTGAAATGAAAAAATAAAACTGTGTTTTACTAACAAAAAGTGAATATTAATCAGAATGTAATAAGTAACAGGAATTTTATAGAAAGAAAAAGACTGTTTAACCAAAGTTAAACAACAATTTTATTAATAAAAGGTTTATATTCAATATAATATAACTCCTATATCTCATCCTTTCAGAATGCAAGAGCTCTCTGAGGTTCGAATGGTGCGGCGTGAGTAAAAGTGAGCGAGCAAAGCGAGCCAACTTACCACCCACCATACCATTTGTGTTAGGTTACTTGCAACCTTGTAGACAGAAGTAGTCAATTATTTCTTACAAATTTTGAGATTTGTCTGAAAACTTAGACTTGAATTAAAATAATACATAGACAGCACAATAAGCATGCTTTAGATCTTATTTAATCCAAAATCCTTCCTTAGTTTTCGTCACTACGGAATTTAGTACAATTTCTTTGTTTACAAAATTTATAACTTCTTGTGACTGGGACTATACTTCGCTCATTTAGGTCATTTCCTTTCTTACTTTCAGGTCTCAACAGACGATCTTTACATATGTTACATCTGCCACGCTTTTCTAACAAAAAGTTTTAATTTTGTGCAAACTCTTTGGAACACACAAAACATTATTTGTGGCCTATTAAAAAATGTAGACATGGTGAGTATTTAGTTTAATCTGCTTACTTTTGTAGTAAATGGTATTGAAAGCACTACAAATGGTTTTTTATATAAAGGTAGGAAGAAAAGTACTAAACCTTTTACAAAATAAAATAAAATGCCTGATATAAGGATCTGGCATTTTACAATGTTTATTTAACTGAAACAATAAACTTTAAATAACGTGTGTAATTGAGTGCTAAAGTTATCAAATTAAATAAGTACTGTTACTAGATGAGGAACCTGTGGCTAAATAAATACTACCTACCTGTATGTTTCGATCTTCAAGTTTTCTCCCGGTTGCGGAAAACACGTTAAGCCATTGTTCCCGGCTGTCATTTATGATCTTTGGCAGTCCTATCCACGGAGCAAATACAAAGAAGAGATACTGTAATTAGATTCTCTAAGAAACAATGTGTGACACTTTGCAGGGTGAGCGGGTCTTAGACTCAGTCCATTTCTTTGTTTGCCATCTGCCAGTCAATAGCAAAACTACTTGCTCGGTCTGTCGATTTTATTTTGTAGTTACGTAACTATTTCATACTAGATGTCCCTAAGTGCACGATGCAACTGGGTCGTACTCAGAATTAACAGGGAGTTCTGTGAATTAATTTTGTGAACCATCTTGATACATTTTTTTTTCATTGAAATACTGATACTATTATTTCCTTATCATTGTTACATATTTTTTTATTCTATCAATAATGATAGAAAAATGCTTAGAAAAGCTAGTTCTTTTACGAGACTTATTTTGATAAAAAGACCTATTATATAAGAAACTATTAAATAAATCAATAAGTAATACTTACCAGACTAAATTGGCAAGTGGCAAGCAAAATGGCAAGAACAAATTTTTGTATTTATTGCAATGATATATAAAACTAATTTATTGTCAGAGATCCATTGCTGTCTTAGATTATCTTCGGATGGAAATCTAGAACATACATAATTTAAAAAATATCTACATTCTTCAATTATATCTACATCGTACATTTAACGTGATGCGTGCTGCACAACTAAACAGACTAACAGATAGACAGAACATCCAAAGATTCTGGAATTGGGTTCTGTGCTTCTGTTAGTTATCGTGTAACAGTCTGGCAGTTTTTTTGAAGTGAAAACTTTTTTCAGCGTTGAGCACTTCTTGGGATGGGTATAATGTTAAACTCGCGGCAGGACACGTGACCAGATCGAAAATTCGTAAGAAGTATGATTAAAAAATCCATAATGTTAATGTTCCTTCCAGTTTTCACTTCTGCCGGCACTCCCGGAGTGTAACCCGTTGTTTTTTTTATATTTTTGTTGTACAAAAACGACTTTTTTTACAGATTTATTATATTATTATGCAAAAATATTTAATTTATAAAAGATTGTACTTTACACGACAGTCGCGGGACATTCGGTAAAATAATTGGCTTTTATGTACTGCCCTGTCTTTTTAGGGTTCCGTAGCCAAATGGCAAAAAACGGAACCCTTATAGATCGTCATGTCTGTCTGTCCGTCGGTATATATCACAGCCACTTTTTTCCGAAACTATAAGAAAACCACCACCACCGCATTAAGATTTTCACACAAAAATAGAAAAACAACAATAAATTTTGGGGGTGCCCCAATCACATGTCACTACATGTGATTGGGGCAAATTAGTAAGTTCAACATTCATTCCTAAAGATCCTTTAATCGCCAAAATATTATTTTTGTAGTGTTTATACAGGGAAATTGAAAAAATACCCGAAACCTCTTAGGCAGTGAAAGTACACATGATTATAAGCAACTTTTGTTTTGGTAAAACTCCGAAATCTCGAAAAAAATATCAGCTGTTTCATACATTTTCATTGGCTAAATACTGCATTTTGTATGAAACAGCTGATATTTTTTTCGAGATTTCGGAGTTTTACCAAAACAAAAGTTGCTTATAATCATGTGTACTTTCACTGCCTAAGAGGTTTCGGGTATTTTTTCAATTTCCCTGTATAGTTGTGTAAACAGGCCGCCATGCCATCCATCGTAAACTATGAATAACAATAAAAAACCGGCCAAGTGCGAGTCGGACTCGCGCACTGAGAGTTCCGTACAAACCTGTAGGTATATATTATAAGCAAAAGTTGCGGCTTACGATTTATGACGTGTTAAAAAAAAACTACTTACTAGATCTCGTTCAAACCAATTTTCGGTGGAAGTTTACATGGTAATGTACCTACCTACATACCTACATCAATATTTTTTTTAATTTTGTCATTCTCTTATTTTAGAAGTTACAGTGGTAAAATAAAATGTTACGAATTATGAAAATGTGCCCGCCCCCCACCACTTTGGAAGTGTCTCTCGCGCAAACTATTCAGTTTAGAAAAAAATAATATTAGAAACATCATTTTTGAAGACCTATCCATAGATACCCCACACGTTTTGTTGAAAAAAACATTTTGAGTTTCAGTTCTAAGTATAGGGACCCCAAAAAAGTGGCTGTGACATACGGACGGACAGACAGACATTACGAATCTACAAGGGTTCCGTTTTTTGCCATTTGACTACGGAACCCTAAAGAGACAGGGCAGTACTTAAAAGCCAATTATTTTACCGAATGTCCCGCGAGGCCGCGACTGTCGCATTTAAAACATTAAATACGCTGGACATAAATGTACAGTTTCAGCTGAACCCTGTTCGTCTGCTAGCCAACCCCAAAGTAGTTGACTAAAGACTAGGCAGATAATGGTGAAGAACTGTTTCTAGATTCATCTTGAAGATAGGCATAACTATTTCAGTCTTAATTGCTGCAATTAAGCCTATAAAAACTAAAATGCTTAATTTGTTTTTAGATTACTAAGCCAATGCTTCAAAGTATAGATAGAAACAATAATGGACTAAATCCTATAACTCTCACTTCAGTTGTAATATGTGAAAATAAATTAAATTATGACAGCTGCAGTGATGGAAATACAAGCACAGATGTTGAAGACGTAGATCTTAACCTTTTAGATATAAAAATAACGAAAGATAAAGAAAAGAGTATACAAAAGCAGGAATGTGAGAAGAAACAAAATGAGACACACTTAAGTCCAAGTTCCAGCAGTGATGAAAGCGTTGGAGTAGACAAATGTAATTTAGATGAAGTGGAAATAGAAATAAACAACATTCAAATAGAAGACATACAAGCAAAAGACATTCAAGTAGTAAGTGGTGATCCATTCACAAACGATATTATTGTTATTGAAGATGAGCTGGAATCAGAAGAAGAAAAGGTCATTAAAAAAAAGCAAGTGTTAAAAAAAAAACGCCCGTGTCCACCTAAACCCAAGGACGCGAGTACTGGTAAAAAAGAAATAAAACGCAAGAAAAAAGACGATGATGTAGATTACAAGCCCGACTCAACCAGCCACTCGGAAGATTCAGATTATGATTTATATGATGATGAGGGAAAGCGAATAAGAGTACCAAAACGAGTTTATCCAATGAAATGTGCCCATGTAGGTATTAAATAAACTATTCAAAATAAAATAAAAATTCTTATATTGTGTAGTACATTTTTAATTTTGGACATTTAATTTCAGTGTAACTTTATAATAGAGGAAGCACTTGATCACTATCGTCACTATCAATATATGCATCCTCAGTTTGAATATCCATTTAAAAAGAATAGGAATTATGCTTGTTCGGTCTGTGGAAAACTTTTTGTAAGTATTGATTTAATTATTAGTTTGTGATTATTTTTTTTCAAGTGGAAATCTTCCTTATTTTTTTTTATACTTATACAAAACGGGGAAACTCTTGGCCCAAATCTCACCTGATGGAAAGTGATGATTAGGCCGAAGATGGAAGCGAGTTTCACCCGGAATCCTCTTACACAGAGGAACTGGCTATCATACCTCTAACTGCCGGAACACAACCATGCTGTTAACATTATTGTTATGGCGACAGACTTAGACATGATGGTGGTAGCTTGCCAGGCGGACTTAGAACAAGTCCCACCACCAACCAAACCGAGCAAAAAATTTGCCCCCGCTGGGAATCGAACCCGGTACCTCTGGGTCTGAATCAGGTGGTATAACCACTAGACCACGGAGGCGGTTAGTGTCACCTGCAAAGACTATTAAACCACTTGACTACGCATACAGTGCCCCGACGCACGAAAACTATTAGTGTTTTTGCTCAGATGTTAGGCAGCAGGCACTAGTAACCATTTTAGTTGTGACCAATTGTTAGACCTCTGGGCACGCTAAGTTTTACAAATCGTTTTAATTTTTATGCAATTTATAACGCATAAAAATGCCTTCATACCCGGTGAATTTGTGTGGGAAACATTCCTAGACCTTTTGTTACAAAAATGATGGCATAACTTTTCATCGGAGAGTAAAGACTACGCAAAATATTTTTGATTTGAATCAGATGATGAGCCACTGCAGGGGTCTGGTAGTATATAAAATGGTGGTTAGGTGAACGAGCACACTGTGAGAAGCGCGCGTTGATGTCTTTTGGAAAAGTCTCTTTCTTTCATTAGGAATTACTTATATTTTTATCCCTTTCTTCCCCTTTGTATTTTTATCGTAAAAATCTGTGCTGTTACGTTTAATGATTGAAGTCGATTTATCGATGATCATAAAATTACAACTAATACAATTTTTAATCAATTCACATACTTACATTAAACACGTAACTATTTTTAAACGACTTTAAAAATAGGAGGAGGGTCTCAGATTTTTCATCTGTGTGTTTGACATACATGTTTTCATTTTAGATTTTCGAAGATTTCAGAATTATAATAAAAGTGGAAAGATAAGGTTAATAGGGAAACTTTGTTTAAACAAGATATAGCGCTGTTTGTTTGGATTGAGTATTTTTATAATGTTAAAATCCATTTTGTCGATATCGACTATTTTCCTTTAATCAAGTAGTGCCACCACTAACCATAGGCTACCTATGCAACTTGACCTTGAACGGACCAATTGCAGCCGCGCGTTGTTCCTCGTCCCCCGGCCCGCTGTAGTGAGCCGCGTACTTAGAAGAAATCGGCCTATACGCTCTCTAGTGGTTATATACTCTATGGTCACCTGTTTAGTACCACCCGGCGACCACGTGTAGGGATTCGCTGAAGGGCATTCTCCTACGGACGCGGGTGACTCGGCCCCCTTATTATTACTATATATTTGTAGTAAGCCTTCCTTATTTTTCGTCAACGTAACTCTACGTTCAGACGCTAAAAACACCGTCTATATAAACTCGATATTCTACGAACTACCTCAAGCCAAGGTGTTAAAGATTTCTCACTTGTTTCACGGCTTTTATAGTCCGACCTAATGTTCGGAGCCCATCACCCCATGCCGACAACCGACATCCTGGGGCTGCGGTTCCTATTGAGAAGCACGTAAGGACATCGCATTGATGCACCATTCACAATCAACAATTTTAGGAATTCTTTTAAATTACATAGATTGCCTTTAGTTTAAAAAATTTAGTAAGTACTTAAAGAATAATTTTATTTTATTTAAATAATTAAAAAAAAATTGAATTATGATGGCCCTCCAATACTACCTTTTTTTTTAGGGATGGGAAATCATCAAATGACTTCCCCCGCTCTGGGCGGAGCGAGAGGTAGTGTCAGACTTCTACTGACTAAAACCCATCCATATTCCTTCAGTGCCCTTTGTGTTCCGGAGCCACGGTATCTCTTTCGAATAGTCACGCAACTCCGGCAGGCGTCGGCCCTTTCGGGCCCCTCCCAATGCTGACACTCTTTGAGGCGCGCGTGGAACACGAACGCGCCGTCGACACGGCATGTCGTCATAAGACGGACGGACGGCGAGTTGCCCATAGCTCACCGTCCACAGTCCCGCGCCTACGGTGGCCGGAGGTCACCAGGTGGTCTCCGACGCCCGCGGTGTCTACCACGGCGGCCGGGACGAGAGGTTCTCTCCCTCTCCCCCTCCGAATATCTACTACCTAACAATTGCAATAATTTCCCATACCTATGTATTTTGTTTTTTTTTTACAGGCAAAATCTGATATAGATCGTCATGAGTCTTGTCATATTACACAGAATTTGAAGTGTAATTTTTGTCCAAAGGTATTTTCTAATAAGCTAAAAAGGTACAGACATATGTCGAGAGTTCATACAAAACGGCGATTCACTTGTGACTACTGCTCTAAAATATTCAAAACAAGAGTGGATATTACGCGGCACCTTCGAGTGAGTGAAAACCATATTGATAATAAAACAATGTTCCTACTATACACAGCGCACTAATCGCGAGGCGTGACCTATTCACAGCGCACTCATAGACATGTTTAACATTTCAGACCCACACGGGAAGTAAGCCATTTAAATGTCACATTTGCGGAGAAGGTTTTGCGCATAGCGGAAACAGAGGTATTCACATTCGTAGTAAGCATCAAAATTACAGAAACCCATCAAAGAAACAAGAAAAATCCAAAAAAAAACGCAGAAGAAATAATCGGTATTCAACCGATACTGAAATTACAGACAACGAGGAAGTGAAAAGAACTAAAACGAAAAAACTACGCAAAAATAAAAATCAGTCCATAAGTGCTGATTTCGGATCAAAAAGGAAGCGCGTTAAACAAGTAACTAACCAAAATAAACGGGTCGATAGTAGTGACATTACAATGTCATCGGAAATGGATAGCAAAATCATAAGAGGAAGGAGAAAATCCAAACGGCCCGCTATTGTACAACATAATACCTGTATAGACACAGAGGTGAACATTGGCCAACAAAATAAAATTGATGGGAATGCAGAATCTGACTCGGATGATGAAGTTCTTGCTGTGATTAAGACAAAAAGCTCTATATCGGTTAACAAGTAGCACCATATTATTTTGAGTAAAAATTCTTGAATGTTGGAAATTCGGCCCCTATGTTGACACGAAGTGACAAGTCACAGTGTCAATCTGTATCTAACATAAGTTTTAGAACTGTAATTTGATTTTTGCCTAATCTACGCTAATCTGATTAAAGTTATTTTATACTTTGTTTTAATTTTTATTTGAAAGTTAAAAAGTTTATATCTTACTTAGATGTAAATTCCTTTTCAGGGTTCTGTATCCAACGGAACCCAACTGCTAAACCTCCGGCGTCTGTCTGTCATTGGGCTATATCTCAAGAACAGTAATACGCAGACTGCAGTTGTCATAGAATCAACCGCCATAATAACAACAAACGATAGCCCTACCGCAGTATCTCTACGTTGATGTCGTGGTGGGGCTTGCGCGTCCCGATAGACCTTAGGTCATACCTAGGGTGAGGGGCCAGACAAAGAGAGATACAATCCGCAAGGCAGTTTTGTGGCGAACTGTTGGGCAGTAGCGACCCCACGAACCTTATCTCCCGGCAGAAGTCTTGTTCCTCATCTACGGCTTGCCTTTATTGGCTGGCCAGAGTGAAAACTGACGAGGAACAGAGCTCCCACCTCTTTCTTGCCTTAATTGGCCGGTCTGAGTGGAGATTCGCTAGAGCACACGTGCTCGCTCGGGAGAGGGATGTATAATCCAGTAAGGTGCTGGTAGGGATCTTGACCGCACTTCCGGAATTGTCCTGATAGCCGTGGTATACCTCTCCACTCCTCTAGCACCTCAGGCTATGTTGCCTCCTTGGCGCTACGTCACTTTGTGCTAGCGACCGTTTTCGGGGGCTCATTCATTGACTGTGCAAGTCACCCCCGGCCATTTAAAAGCCGTGTATATTGTTAGTGGTCAGGCAGGGGCCAATAGTTCTTCTATAATAAACGATTATCTGTCCACTAAACCACCCAAACCCAAAAACCATTTCATTTTGTTTCCATAATTTATTCTGCAATAGTACCTACTGCTCCAACCGGGGATTGTCCTTGGGAATACTTTCAGTGCATACAGGGATAATCGCCGGTTGGTGCCCCATTACATTTGAAATGTCTAACGGTGCCTCTGCGAGTTGGTTTCGGCTCCTTGTACGCCTACCAAAGGACCGGGTCTCCAGGGACCCGAGAAAGTAAAAAAAAAAAAAAAAGATAAAAATTTAACTAAACAAAAAAATAAAGGGTAGGGGTAGCCCCCTTTATTTTTTTACTAGCTTCTTCCCGTGACTTCGTCTGCGTAGACTTAAGAACTGGCGCGCAACTTTTTCACCTCATATTCTCGTCCTTGGAAATGCATCTTCATGATTCTGGTATCCAGTCTTTGCGGTGCGGCTGAAAGTAAAATTGCAGCTCCGAAATTACTTCAACATGTTTGTGGTCTACTGGTAGGTACGCGCTCTTAATCCTAGCAAAAAAAAAACAAAACTTCGAGATGTTTCTCTGGTACTTGTGAATCTATAGCGCTCGCTGTGAAACTAATGCGTAGGTACACAATTTCCAGTGTACGTTACCCCAGCAAGAAAGTATCTCCTAAAGTTAAATGAGTGGAACGTATAGTCGGTGCCATAACTGGTGTAAATGTGCCCCCACATAAAAAATGTGTGCCCCCTGTCGTTTTGGAAAAAAACGGAAAAAACGATTCTTGCTGGGGTAACGTTTTTCTAGCTGAAAAATTCTAAACGAATGATCGGAGAGAGAAATTTTGTGCATGGCCAGAGAGCTTACATGTGTGCCAAAATGTGCCCCCAAAAATAAAATGTGTGCCCCTTCACATTTACGAGATATTGCATTTCCTGCTGGAGTAACGTTTTGATGAATCGTACCTATATCTCTAAAACCATTGCATGTGCCCATGTAGAATAAACATACACGAGTAGCTCTTAATATGTGCCCCTATGTGCCCCAAATTAGATTTAAGAAAATATTTATAGTTTTCAAGTTATCGCGGTTTTATGAAAACCCGAATAAACATCGCAGCGCCTAAATGAGACGTATAAGTTCGCTGAAAACTGTATTCGGTCCTTCTTGACGCTAATAATAACCATACAAAGTTTCAAAACTGTTCATGCATGCGTTTTTTAATAATCTTGCTAAAAGTCAAAACGATGGTGTCATAGTTTTGACGGCAAAATACAAGGAACCGGCTCAATCCCAGATGTGTAGGTGTAAACCAAAATCTTGTGCCTTTAGTCAAAAATATATGGTGAAAATATTCAGCTTGGAATGTTTAAGGCTCGAGCAGACCGGATGCGTATGCGTGACTACGACGTTTATGAGCGTGTATTCCGTCCACTAGCGCCGCCAATCGTTTTTTATTATTTGTGGTAAATTTAAGACACGTAGATAAAAAACTGCTCTGTAGTGCACTGAAGAAATGTATTTATTATGTTTTGAGAGTTATGTTTTGTACTTTAAAACATAAATAGTTGCCAAAGTCGATATTTTTGCTAAAAGTGGCCACTTTTAGCAATAATTGCCGTTTTGGCTATTTAGCTATGAGTTATGTATTAAAAATAGCTGTCAAAAAATAATAGATACATTTCTTCAGTGCACTACAGAGCGGTTTTTTATCTAAGTGTCTTAAATTTACCACAATTAATAAAAAACGATTGGCGGCGCTAGTGGACGGAATACACACTCTTAAATATTAACAAAAAACCAAAATATGTAATCAACGGCTGGTTATCCGACCAAATTTGAATGACTACTAAAAAGCGACGGATTCATACATATCGATGACCTTCTTTACTGGACGTATTATACCTAAATCGTTGTCCGTACAGTCGCGTTCAAAAGTTTTGGGGGCTAAAATATAGTATGCTGCTAGAAAATCGTTTTTTCCGTTATTTTCCAAAACGACAGGGGGCACATTTACACCAGATAAGGCACCAACTATACGTTCCACTCATTTAACTCTAGGAGATACTTTCTTGCTGGGGTAACGTACACCAATTTCCAGCCCCGGAAATACTTCGACATCCGCTCACAATTCCGGAAATCTAGAGAGAGCGTTCACAATTTCCAGCCCCGAAAATACTTAGAAATGTTTCTGCTCTCCTGGTGGCTGGTACTTGTGAATTTCTAGCGCTCGTAATTCCAGCCCCGGATAACCTCGACATGTTTCTGTTCTCTTTGTACCTGTGAATCTATAGCGCTCATAATTCCAGCAACAAAAACTTCGAGATGTTTCTGCTCTCCTGGTACTTTTGATCTGTAGCGCTTGTAATTCGAAATAACTTGCCGTGTTTCTGCTCTCTTGGTACTTGTGAATCTCTAGCATTCGTAATTCCAGTCCCGAAAATGCTTCGAAATGTATTTATTTATACTCGTGGTGGTAAAAAAACAAAACTCCAGGAGAACAGAAACATGTCGACTTTTATTTTGGAAATCTATACTGTTTACAATTTTCAACCCCGAAAATACTTCGACATGTTTTTATTACTTTCCTGGTCCTTGTGAATATACCTTTCACAATATTCCAGCCCAAAAAAGGTTCGACATGTTTCTGATCTCCTGGTACTTGTGAATCTACCTATAGCGTTCTGAATTTCCAGCCCCGAAAGTACTTCGACATGTTTCTGCTCTCCTGGTACTTGTGAATCTGTAGCGCTCGTAATTCCAGTCCCGAAAATACTTCGATATGTATTTACTAGCTTCTTCCCGCGACTTCGTCTGCGTAGACTTTAGAACTGCCGCGCGCGAAGCTTTTTTGCCTCATTGTTTCATCCTTGGAACTACATCTTCATGATTCAGGTATCCTGATATTGTGAGACTTTGCGGTGCGGCTGGAAGTAATAGTTCAGCCCAGACATTACTTCGACATGTTTGTGATCTCCTGGTACTTATAATTCTATAGCGTTCGCAATTCCAGCCCAGAAAAAACTTCGACACGTTTGTGTCATATCTTTAGCCTTAAAATTACTTCAACATGTTTCTGTTTTCCTGGTACTTGTGAATCTTTAGCGCTCATATTTTTAGCCTCGAAATTGCTTTGACTTGTTTCTGTTCTCCTGGTACTTTTGAATGCTAATTGCTCACAATCACAATAACAGCGTCAGAAATACTTCGATATATTTCTGGTTCTTTGGTACTTTTGAATCCAAACCCGCTTGCAATTGCTTGCAGCAATTTCAGCTCCGAAGCAACTGCGAGTTGTTTCTGTTTTCTTGGTAAAAAAAAAATGCTAAAAATTACTTCGACATTTTTCTTCTCTCCTGGTACTTGTGAATCTTTAGAGTTCATTATTTTAGCCCGAAAATAAACTTCGTCATGTTTCTGTTCGCTTGTTATTTTTTAAACTTAGCCGCTCACAATTCAGGCCCGTAAATAAATCGGCATGTTTCTGCTCTCCTGGTTATTTTCGGGAATCTATAGCGTTCAGAATCAGCCCAGAAAATACTTTGAGATGTTACTGATCTCCTGGTACTTCTGAATCTGTAGCGCTCGTAATTCCAGCTCCGAAATGCCTCGACATGTTTTTGCTCTCCTCTTACTTGCGAATCTATAGCGTTTTTAATTTCCAACCCTGAAAAACTTGGGCATGTTCCTGGTCTCCTGGTACTTGTGAATCTGTAGCGCTCGTAATTATAGCCTAATTATGGCCCCGGAATATCTGGACATGATTCTGCTCGCCTGGTACTTGAGAATCTATAGCGTTCACAATTTCCAGCCCAGAAAATACTTCGACATGTTTCTGCTCTCCTAGTACTTGTAAAAACATAGCGTTCACAATTCCAACGCGGAAAATGCTTCGGCATGTTTCTGATCTCCTGGCACTTGTGAATCTATAGCGCTCATAATTCTAGTCCCAAAAAAACTTCGTGATTTTCCTACTCTCCTGGTACTTCTGAAACTGTAGCGCTCGTAATTCCGACCCCAGAATGCCTCGACATGTTTTTTGCTCTCCTTTTACTTGTGAATCTACAGCGTTCTCAATTTCCGCCCTGAAAAATTTCGGCATGTTCCTGGTCTCCTAGTAATTGTGAATCAATTATTAGCGCTCATAATTCCAGCCCCAAAAAACTTCGAAATTTTTTCTCTCCTGGTATATCCTTGTGAATCTTTTGAATTCATTATTTTAGCCCGAAAATAAACTTCATCATGTTTCTGTTCTCCTGTTATTTTTTAAACTTAACCGCTCACAATTCAGGCCCCGTAAATAAATCGGCATGTTTCTGCTCTTCTGGTTATTTTCGGGAATCTATAGCGTTAACAATGTCCAACCCAGAAAATACTTCGAGATGACTGCTCTCCTGGTACTTCTGAATCTGTAGCGCTCGTAATTCCAGCTCCGAAATTCCTGGACATGTTAACGCAACCGCTCACGACTCCGCCGAAAATAAATCGACGTGTGTCTGCTCTCCTGCTTATTTTCGGGAATTTATAGCGTTCACAATTTCCAGCCCAGAAAATACTTCGACATGTTTCTGCTCTCCTAGTACTTGTGAAAATATAGCGTTCACAATTCCAGCGCGGAAAATGCCTTGACGTATTTCTGATCTCCTGGTACTTGTAAATCTAAAGCGCTCATAATTTAAGACCCAATAAAACTTCCGAGAAATTTCTGCTCTCCAGGTACTTGTGAATCTGTAGCGCTTGTAATTCCGGCCCCAGAATACCTCGACATGTTTTTGCTCTCCTGGTACTTGTGAATCTTTAGCACTTAGAATTCCAGTCTCGAAAATACTTTCGACACGTTTCTGCTCGCTCTGCTAATAAAAAAATGT
The DNA here is from genome assembly GCA_963859965.1 of Ceramica pisi. Classification (NCBI taxonomy): domain Eukaryota; kingdom Metazoa; phylum Arthropoda; class Insecta; order Lepidoptera; family Noctuidae; genus Ceramica; species Ceramica pisi. Next base: position 8,517,774 of record OY982530.1, read on the forward strand.
CTTCTAAAAGTTAAGAAAATAATTTGACCTGTTGCTGGTCTTCTGGTACTTGTGAATCTTTTAGCACTCGTAATAAAACTCTAGCCCGGTAAAAAATTTCGACATGTTTCTGTACTCCTGGTACTTTTGAATCTGAAGTACTAAGGTAGCAGAAACTTTGGATTTCCACTTCTTCCCCTGTCTCCATTAGGCCATGTATGTTACCGGGGTAAAAAGTATTTTATCCCGATAAAAGGCATGGAGGAGGAAGTTCAAATCAGAAGTTGCTGCTGCCTTAGTACTTCAAATTCACAAGTACCAGGAGAGCAGAAACATGTCAAAGTATTTTCGGGGCTGAATTTGTGAGCGCCAAAGATTCTCGAGTACCAAAAGAGCAGAAACATGTCAAAAGCATTTGTCGGTAGTTTTTTTTAAACTGGAAAATAAATGACTTTCATTGCAAGCGGTTAGGATTCAAAATTATCAGGGGACCAAAAACATGTCGTTGGAACGGGAATACCTACTTCTCAAATGGTCCCATGATAAGGAAACCAGGATCTGATGATGGTGTGGAAATGATGTCCACGAGAATCGTGTGTATTAAAGTAAACGACTCTTTCTCTAGAAACACATTTAATAGCTCAGACAAAAACCGAGGACTGCAGAGAAAAATCCATGCGTCAGACTTGAGTCACTTTTTGACACCTCACCCCGGCAAATAAGAATGGGCGTAGCAGTTAGTGATGTGCCGCCACACCACCCCCCTTGGAGTTTGGAAAACCTGCAGAAAGATAATTAGGAAATCTATCTACGCGTCCGGACCTTGTAGTTTGTACCGGACGATGACCATCTGGGTTTTCTATTACCGACTTTGATGCATCTTCAGATGAGTCGGACAAAATAAAGGCAGGTTTGACACGATCTATTGTGACTGTAACTGGTCCTCTTTGTAGTTCTACAGTGACGGTCTTATCTGTCCTCTCTAACACAGGATACGGACCTGAATATGGTGGTTCTAAAGATCCTCGAGGTGCACCTTTTCTAATAAAGACGTGTTTGCAAGTCTTGAGGTCCTTGTGCACAAATACAGAAGCTGGAGAATGTCGAGCTGCTTCTTGTGGCTTCAAAAATGACATGTTATGTCTCAGTTGCGAGACAAAATCTGGCGGTCTCAGCTGGTTATTATTAGTTGATTGGAAGAACTCACCCGGTATTCTCAAACGCTCACCATAAACCATTTCAGCGACGGAGCATTGCAGGTCTTCTTTCCAAGCTGTACGCACGCCGAGCAGGACGACAGGTAAAACGTCTGTCCAGCGCTGCTCGCCGTGAGCCATGATGGCAGCCTTCAAAGTGCGGTGAAACCTCTCAACCATTCCATTCGCTGCAGGGTGGTAAGCAGTCGTGTGGCGCAGCTGGACTCCACAAAAATCTGTAAGAGCTTTGAAAAGTGAGGAGATAATTGACGACCTCTATCTGTTGTCAATGTCTCTGGACAACCGAAACGCGAAATCCATAGCTTATAGAATGCCTTTGCTACTGTGTCAGCTGTAATATCCTGCAGCGGCTGTACTTCTGGCCAACGTGTGTATCTGTCGACAGCTGTGAGACAGTATTTGTAGTCGCGAGATGATGGCATTGGTCCGATTAAATCTATATGCACGTGACTGAATCGCGATTGTGGCAGTTTGAAATTGCCTAGAGGAGATGAAACATGACGGTGTACTTTAGTCTTTTGGCAAGCTTCACAGGTACGAACCCAATCGCGACAATCCTTTCGAGCTGAGGGCCAAATAAATCTATCAGTCACCATCTTTGTCGTCGACCTCGTTCCAGGATGGCTCATCGAGTGAATGGAGTTGAAAATCTGCCGACGCAGCTCCTTTGTAGCAAAAGGTCGAGGCCTCGGCAGAGAGACGTCGCAGAATAAAGTGACGCTTGTACCTGGTATAGACATTTGTTCCAGCTTCAATGAAGTTGAGCGATTGGAGATAATAGTCTGTAGCTCGGTGTCATGTTCTTGAGAATGAGCTAGTTGTTCTAATGTAGGAGGTGACGCTATAGCTTCGATGCGTGTCAACGTATCGGCAGGGATGTTGTCTTTACCCGAAATATGTCTTATGTCCGTTGTAAATTGCGACACGAAATCGAGATGATTAAATTGTCTAGGTGAGCATTTCTGCTTGTTCTGCAAGAAAGCGTAGGTGATTGGCCTGTGATCCGTGTAAATAACAAAGTGTCTACCTTCGATCATATAGCGGAAATGTTTAACGCTTTCGTATATTGCCAACAACTCTCGGTCATAAGCGCTATATAGCTGTTGGGATTTGCTCAGCTTCTTTGAGTAAAAAGCAAGGGGTTGCCATTCCTTATCTACCAATTGCTGGAGTACCGCGCCCACGGCCGAGTTAGAAGCGTCGGTCACAAGGGCCAACGGTGCATTCATGACAGGATGTGCGAGTAAAGTGCATTTAACAATACTTGCTTTGCAGTTGTTGAAAGCTTCAAGGAGTAGTGGCGTCCAGGTGATTGGATGAGTACCCTTTACTTTGGGTCCCGACAGCATCTCGTGCAGCGGTGCTTGATCAGAGGCAGCGTTTGGAATGAATCGGCGATAAAAATTTAGCATTCTCAAAAATCTGCGTAAACCGTTGACGGTTTTTGGTGGTGGAAACTCCTTTATGGATTTAACCTTGTCTTCCAGGGGTCGCGTGCCATACTGGGAACTGAGGACCGCAGAGAAAAATCCATGCGTCAGACTTGAGTCACTTTTTGACACCTCACCCCGGCAAATAAGGATGGGCGTAGCAGTTAGTGATGTGCCGCCACAATGGCATCCCAGAGAAGTCGAGGGGAACTTTCGAAAATCGTATGGGCAACTAGTGCGTTTGTATTTGCAGTGATGTTGTTAGGTGTGGGGTACCACTAAAAAGTGAAAAAAAAAAATATTACAAAAAAAATACAACCGACTTCCAAAAAAAAAACACTACAAAGTTAAAAATAACTTTAATTTCGGAAGTCGGTGTCAAAAAACTAACAAATTAACAAAAACACCGAGTTCCGAAATTAAAGTTACTTTGCAGTGTTTTTTTTTGGAAGTCGGTTGTATTTTTTTTGTAAAAAGTTTTTATCGGGGCTGAATTTGTGGGCGCCAAAGATTCTCGAATACACCAGGAGAGCAGAAACATGTCAAAGTATTTCGGGTAGTTTTTTTGTTACTAGAAAATAGATGACTATCATTTTCATTGCAAGCGGTAGGATTCAAAAGTACCAGGGGACCAAAAATATGTCGTAGTTTTTCCCGTGCAGGAATTATGAGTGGCTTGGATCAATAATACCAGAAGAACAAAAACATGTCGGAGTACTTTCGAGGCTGGAAATATGAGCGCTAAAGATTCACAAGTACCAGGAGAGCAGAAACATGTTGAAATATTTTCTTGGCTGAATTTGTGAGCGCCAAAGATTCTCGAATACACCAGAAGAGTAGAAACATGTCAAAGTATTTAGGGCAGTTTTTTTTTACTGGAAAATAGATGACTTTCATTTTCATTGCAAGCGGTTAGGATTCAAAAGTACCAGGGGACCAAAACATGTCCGAGTACTTTCGAGGCTGGAAATATGAGCGCTAAAGATTCACAAGTACCAGGACACTAGAAACATGCGGAGGTATTTACGGGGATTTCATTGCATGGAATTGTGAGCGGTTAGGATTCAGAAGTACCAGGAGAACAGAAACATGTCGAAAGTATCTCCGGGGCTGGAATTGTGAGCGTTTAGGATTCAAAAGTACCGGTAGACCAGAAACATTACAAACACACACAGAATTTCGGCTTAAAGTAAGAACCGCAAATACTCAAACACTATCATGTTACCAGAATCATGAGGATGCATTCCCGAGGCTGTGAATATGAGACAAAAAATTTGCGCGCCGCCTCTAAAACCTACGCAATTCGCGCTAAGGTATTCTAAAGTTTTTTTGGAGCTGTATGAGCGCTAAAGATTCACAAGTACCAGGAGACCAGAAACATGTCGAAGTTTTATCGGTGTTTTATATTGTTAGCGCTTTGGATTCAAAAGTACCAGAAGACCAGAAACGTGTCGCAGTATTTCCGGGCCTGGGGGGCTACTCTCTAAGCCCGAAGTCCGTAGTTACGGGCGTATTCTCCTCCGTATCACCTCTGGTCTCCTGGTACTTGTGAATCTTTAGCGCTCATACAGCCCCAAAAAAAACTTCAAAATGCCTTAGCAAGATTGCGTAGATTTTTGAGCCGGCGCACAAATTTTTTGTCTCATATTCACAGCCTCGGGAATGCATCCTCATGATTCTGGTAACATGATAGTGTTTGAGTATTTGCGGTTCTTACTTTGAGCCCCGAAATTCTGTGTGTGTTTGTAATGTTTCTGGTCTACCGGTACCTACTTTTGAATCCTAAACGCTCACAATTCCAGCCCCGGAAATACTTCCGACATGTTTCTGTTCTCCTGGTTCTTGTGAATCTTCAGCGTTCGTAATAACTTTCCGCAATAAACTTCGACATGTTTCTGTTCTCCTGTTACTTCTGAATCCTAACTGCTCACACTTCCATGAAATGAAACCCCCGTAAATACCTCTGCATGTTTCTGGTGTCCTGGTACTTGAATCTTTAGCGCTCATATTTCCAGCCTCGAAAGTACTCTGACAGTTTTGTTACCCTGGTACTTTTGAATCCTAACCGCTTGCAATGAAAATGAAAGTCATCTATTTTCCAGTAAAAAAAAACTACCTTAAATACTTTGACATGTTTCTGCTCTCCTCTTACTCTAGAATCTTTGGCGCTCACAAATTCAGCCCCGAAAATACTTCGATATGTTTCTGCTCTCCTGGTACTTGTGAATCTTTAGCGCTCATATTTCCAGCCTCGAAAGTACTCCTACATGTTTTTGTTCTTCTGGTATTATTGATCCAAGCCAGCACGGAAAACAACTACGACATATTTTTAGTCCCCTGGTACTTTTGAATCCTAACCGCTTGCAATGAAAATGATAGTCATTTATTTACTCATGTTTCTGCTCTCCTGGTTTATTCGAGAATCTTTGGCGCTCACTAATTCAGCCCCGAAAATACTTCGACATGTTTCTGCTCTCCTGGTACTCGAGAATCTTTGGCGCTCACAAATTCAGCCCTGAAAATACTTCGACATGTTTCTGCTCTTTTTTTTTATGCAAAACAGGGAAACTCTTGGCCCAAATCTCACCTGATGGAAAGTGATGATTAGGCCGAAGATGGAAGCGAGTTTCACCCGGAATCCTCTTACACAGAGGAACTGGCTCTCCTGGTACTTGTGAATCTGAAGTACTAAGGCAGCAGCAACTTCTGTTTTCAACTTCCTCCTCCGCCTCCATTAAGCCATGCCTTTTAGCGGAATAAAAAGTAGCCCATGTGTTATTCCAGGATGTGAACTATTTGTGTGCCAAATTTCATCCAAATCCCATCAGCCATTTTTGCGTGATTGACGGACAAACATACAAAGTTTCACATTTATAACATTAGTAGGATTATGCAATGACGTATTATAGACACGTCATAAACCAACATCGCGGCGCTTAAAAACGGCGAAAATACTAGATATTTACTAATACGCATGAAGAAAGGGAAAGAAAATATGTCACCGTACGGCGGGATGCCTGTTGCTAGAGGGAGATAAATATACATTTATATTTTATATATCATTGGGATTATGCCATTGACACGTTTGACACCTTTCATTCACGATGACACATACTCTTTGACTGATGCAAGGAATCACCACAAATCACAAATCAGTCGGTTACAAGATTCAAATATCGGATTCACTGCGTTACTATTTCGTTATATAACTTTACCTAAATAATTTAGTGCTCACGCGTAACATTTCAGCCTTTTGGATAAAATATAATAGTTAAATCATGGAGTTCTTTGGTCTCACTATGTATGGTCCTCAGAATACTATTGCGGATATGGTGATAGATAAATACAAAACTCCTACAAATAAAGAAGCCGTTAAACCTTTGATGGAAAAAGTCATGGAATATTCAACTCTCCCTAAAACGGTATTCCGGTTTTATATCTATAATAGGTATCTGCTCGTGATAGGGCAGAAGCAACCTTTCTGAAATGTTCATGGATGTGTATATAAGGACGGTGCAGGGGGTCTGGACCCCCCCTTAGCAGACGACGATAGTACGGTACGGTTAAAAGGTAACCCCGGGCAAAAACTAACTAACATTTGTACATTAAGAAGTCTATGGGCCAGTTTTTGGATCTATAGACACCATTCTAAGATGCAAGTGGTATGAATGGCACTTCATAATCTTGACAAGGCGCTACACGGACGACCTGCGTTTCCATACTAAGGTACTTTGTCTCACCGCCGACGAGGAAGCGATTAGTTATCAACTCTTTCTCGCTGAGGAAAGGGATAAAATATATACCTAAATTTCCTGTAAAAAAGACACATTTACAGTCGATAGCTGGCTGCTCACACTGCCGGTAACTAGTTGGTCGCAGTGACAAGACCTATCAAAGAGCTCGGCGATGCTCTTTTGGTGGTCAGAACTCGCTAACCAGCGGTAATTTCTGCTTATAGTGCGGGCTGGAGCGAGCGATGCGATTAATCGCCAGTCGCACAAAAGCACTCGCTTAAAGCCGAGCGAAAAAACTATCGAAACTACTCACTCGCTTCTCGCTGCTCGCCAACTTGTTTCGAATTTCAAGCTTTACTATTCAACAGATACAACGCCCGGATATAGATGTTATTAGAGTAATCGATCTTTACATAGGAAGAGTTAATGGATTTTCTTATGGCTCATCAGAAAGATTTAAGAAAATGAAACGCAAGGGAGTTTTGATACCCCCTTTTCCATGTGACATATACCGATACCCGCCTACAACTTATAATGAGGTAATTTTTATTTGATTAGTTATGTAAATCTATATATATAAAACAAAGACGGGTTTGTTACAACACTTATAACTCGAGATCTGCTGAACCAATTTTCATGGTTATTGATTCGTTGGATTTGTCTCCGACCCTAATAGCAGAATACATCTTAAAAACAATGAAAACTCGATATGTGCAATGAATACTTAATTGACGGGAGCGAAGCCGCGGGGGACAGCTAGTGATAAACCGATGTTGCTCTAATAAGATGACAATGGGATGAGTAATTACCAAAATTCCAGAGTTGGGGAGGCGGGTAGACTTCCGGAACTCATCTTTTGTCCACGCTGAATCTATATTCTATTTATATAATAAAACTGTAGAAAAGTGGTTTTTGTACATGAAAAAAAAATCCAAAAAAAATAGCTAGGGTGTTATAGAACAACCAATAGAACCCATTTCCAGCATTTTTAGAATTTGTGTCTGTTTGTCTGTTTATTTGTTCGGGCATCACGTAAAATCTGCGAAAGCAATGTAAGTAGATAACTTTTACACACAAGGATTGAGCGTAACTTTGAGTAACATTTAGTTTTTGTTTCATTGCAATCGGTTCAGTCTATCAAAAGATATTTGAATTTAAAGTTTTCCAGAAGTAAAATTAGGGTTATGTGCACTTAGTCTCAATAATACTTCACGTAACTCTTATAAACTGAAATACAGAAACAGGAGCGGAGCAATAATGGAAAATGTGACGCAGACGAAGTTGCGCGGGTCAGCTAGTCTTGAATAAGCTAGTTACACTTGCTGTGAGTCAATGGACAGAAATTAGCTACTAGCTAGAGTGCGCGCACGATAAGTCTGCGCGCGGTTGTAATCGGAACTAAACGTGTTAATTTTCTAAGTAAGCTTAGTCAAAACAACTTAATCCAGTAGGTAATTATACCTTGGTAGTGGATTCTTGCAATTCTAATTTGAGTTAGGTACCTACGTATTTTTTTTTTAAATTAGGACGGAAATATATGTACCTACCTATACTAGCTGACCCTCGCAACTTCGTCTGCGTCACATTTTTCCTGAATTTCGACAAACCTCACGGAGCCCGAGACCTTCTAACGAATGCAAAACCGTGGAAATCGGTTCGTGCGTTCTGGAGTTATAGCGTCAGGAAGGAAAACCCGACTTATTTTTATATTATAGATATTATATACAAATATGTTTTCTTCATCTATTTTCTTATAATATGTTGTACAAAATAAAGAGTATTTCATATTATATTTAATTAGGTCTGCAACTAAAAGCAGCGCCATCATCCGCGCGCGACTTTCTTACGCGTAAGAAAGTCGCGCTAGTAGGTAATATCTGTCCATCGATTCACAGCTTGTATAGAAGACCGTCACAAAATTCAACTCTGTGCCCTCCGCGTCATGAAACAGTCGGATCCAGGGGGATAAGGGGTATCATAATCACTTAACAGAGCACTGGTGGTTTCAAAGGCCTAGTCCATCACTGCAGCTGCAACAGTGCTTAAGTATGTACCTACCTACCTAATTGAAAACACCTTATGGTTTTAGTACGGCTGGTGGCAACACGATCCGGCATTATTGAAAACAAACTGGTATGTAACCAAACCAAGATTTCCTCTACCTGCTGCACCAAATACTTTGATTCTTGACAAAGTGCGAAAAAACAATAAATATGCAACCCTATTTTGATTTTATTAAATTTTATTATTGAATAAATTTACTGCAATCACATTTTTGTTTTGTATTATCTTCTTATCTGGAATCTGCTTACCTACCCAACAGGTCTGTAGAATTCCTGCAGAGTTCGATGGGCGTATTTAGATAAGGGAGGGCCGTCCAATCGGGATTCCAAATATCCTGATGCGATACTTTGAAAGATATTTTGACAAGAAAAACTTCTCCCTCCGTCCCTTTTCTGTGTGGAACTCAAAAAGAAAAGCTTCTGTCGTTCGAAATGCAATGAATTATTTCGATTTTGCAACCATTAAAAAACTGACCATGCGATATAAAATATGGGTGTACGTTACCCCAGCAAGAAAGTATCTCCTAGAGTTAAATGAGTGGAACGTATAGTTGGTGCCTTATCTGGTGTAAATGCCGCCACATAAAAAATGTGTGCCCCCTGTCGTTTTGGAAAAAAACGGAAAAAACGATTCTTGCTGGGGTAACGTTTTTCTAGCAGGAAAATTCTAAACGAATGATCGGAGAGAGAAAAATTGTGCATGGCCAGAGAGCTTACACGTGTGTCAAAATGTGCCCCCAAAAATTAAATCTGTGCCCCTTCAGATTTACGAGATATTTTATTTATTTATTTATTTTATTTTATTTCAATTACTCTCTGCAATCACAGAAAAAACCAACACGTGCAGAGTCAACAAAATCAATGAGATAATCAAAAATATAATAAAAATGGTGCAATAATTTAAATAATCAATAAAAATTAATCAAAAAACAATAAAAAATAATCAAAAGTAATAAAAAAAATCTAAATAATAAAAAATTAATAATAAAAAAAATAACAATAATTATAATTAATATAATTATTGATTAATTATAATTATTAATTTTAATTTAATTTAATTTCCTGCTGGAGTAACGTTTTGATGAATCGTATATCTCTAAAACCATTGCATGTGCCCATGTAGAATAAAAATACACGAGTAGCTCTTAATGTGTGCCCCTATGTGCCCCAAATTAGATTTAAGAAAATATTTATAGTTTTCAAGTTATCGCGGTTTTATGAAAACCCGAAAAAACATCGCAGCGCCTAAATGAGACAAGGTATAAGTTCGCTGAAAACTGTATTCGGTCCTTCTTGACGCTAATAATAACCATACAAAGTTTCAAAACTGTTCATGCATGCGTTTTTGAATAAGTACCTACCTAATCTTGCTAAAAGTCAAAACGATGGTCAAATAATTTTGACGGCAAAATACAAGGTACCGGCTCAATCCCAGATGTGTAAGTAGGTGTAAACTAAAATCTTGTGCCTAAAGGCACAAGATTTTAGTTAGAATATTTTAGTTAGAATATTTTCACCATATATTTTTGACTAAAGTCAAAAATATATGGTGAAAATATTCAGCTTGGAATGGTTCGCATTAAGTAAATATTAACAAAAAACCAAAATATGTAAGCAACCACTGGTTATCCGACCAAATTTGAATGACTACTAAAAAGCGACGGATTCGTACATATCGATGACCTTCTTTACTTTGGGAAATCATCCAATGACTCCTCCCGCTCTGGGTGTTAGCGGGAGGGAGTGTCAGACTTCTACTGACTAAAACCCATCCATGTTCCTTCATTGCCCTTTGTGTTCCGGAGCCACGGTGTCTCTTGCGAATAATCCCGCGACTCCGGCAGGCGTCGGCCCTTTCGGGCCCCTCTGTGTGCTGACTCTCTTTGAGGCGCGCGTGGAGCACTAACGCGCCGTCGACACGGCCTGTCGTCTGACTAGACGGACGGACGGCGAGCCACCCATAGCTCGCCGTCCACAGGCCCGCGCCTACGGTGGCCGGAGGTCACCAGGTGGCGGCCCCCGACGCCCGCGGCGTCCACCACGGCGGCCGGGACGAAAGGGTCTCCTCGCCCTCCCCGCCCTCCCCGCCGCCTCCTTCGCTAGCATGACTGCTTCGCAGAAGGAGGCAACGGCGTCCCATTCCGTCTCGCTCTGGACCATGGCTTGGACCAGGGCTGGAAGCGAGAGGTCGCCGCCGATCGCCGCTTCGAGGACACGGCGGTGCCCCGCCCAAGCGGGGCACACCTGCACAGTGTGCTCCACCGTGTCCTCCGGACGATCCCCGCAGTGGTGACACACGGGCGTTTCCTCCCGCCTGATTCGGTACAGGAACCTCCCGAAACACCCATGTCCGGTGAGGACCTGCGTCAGGCGGTAGGTGAGGACGCCGTGTCGCCTCTCAAGCCACTCCTCAAAGAGGGGACTTACCGCCGCTAACCTTCTTTACTTTACTCACTAACCGGTTCACACGTGTTGTGCCTGAGTACACTGAAGTAGAAAAGTAATAAGAAATAAAATAAAGTTGTTATTGGATAATATTCTACTAGCTGTTTCTATGACCTTACACATGATTAAGTACCATTATAAATAGTAGTCTAATGCCTAAGTGCTATTCCAAGGTAAGCTATCTTCTCCATTCTAAATGTAATTAAATACATTAAGTAATTTATGTGTGAACGAAAGAAATACATCCAGATATTTGCCATTTGTTAGGTCTTTGACACAAAATTTGATTGGTCCCGATGTTTAAAAAAAATATAGTTCAGGAAATGTGTGATGAACACCTACCTACTATTAAAAAGAGGTAGCTCTTTTTAGGGTTCCGTAGCCAAATGGCATAAACGGAACCCTTATAGATTCGTCATGTCTGTCCGTCTGTCTGTCCGTCCGTATTTCACAGCCACTTTTCTCCGAAGCCTTAAGAGCTATGCTGTTAAAATTTGGTAAGTATATGTATTTCGTGAACCGCATAAAGATTTTCATACAAAAATAGAAAAAAAAAAACAATAAATTTTGGGGGTCCCCGTACTTAAAACTGAAACTCAAAATTTTTTTTTTCATCGTACCCATACGTGTGGGGTATCTATGGATAGGTCTTCAAAAATGATATTGAGGTTTCAAAGATCATCTTTTTCTTAACTGAATAGTTTGCGCGACAGACACTTCCAAAGTGGTAAAATGTGTGTCCCACCCCTTCTAAACTATGAGAATGATAAAACTAAATGATGTAAATTACCATGTAAACTACCAGCGAAAATTGGTTTGAACGAGATCTAGGAAGTAGTTTTTTTTAATACGTCATAAATCGTAAATCGCAACTTCTGCTTACGGAACCCTCAGTGCGCGAGTCCGACTCGCACTTGGCCGGTTTTTTGTATATGAATAAAAAGCCCGTATTTGTAACGCCTTTATGAACTCGGAGGGTTGTATTGGTGATTTTGATGATTATACTTCTTAATAATATTTTAATCAACATACAACCTAGCACTGGCGTGCAAATTGCAAAACACATAAGAAAATTTGAATTTCGCGGGTTAGTTGGAGCGTTCACCGTAACCAAATAAATTTTGGTACCTACAGTTTTGATAGTTTATTAGAATACTCTGTCTACGTTTTATTTAGTGTATACCTATAGTCAACTGCACGATGATCTGTGTTGCAACAACGTGTTTCAATTTTGTATTACGTAGCTACGAGGGATTTATAATTATTAATCAACGATTATAAGCTGATTATGTAAGCTCACATAATTTTGATTTGATGGCGTTTTAGATATATAAGTGACATTCCACAGTCTGGTGATAATGTTGTTACGTATTGATAAATATGATTATTTATAGCCAAATACCATCAGATAATTTGTGCACATTCGATGTTTACAGTAATATCTTTATGCGGTTATCTATAGGTACTAACACACTTTATCTGAATCTATGTATAAGCAAATTACTCGTAAGAAATTTTTTTATCTGTGATTTCAAATTTAATATTTTTTTTACACAATTTTATACTTATACTTAATACTGATCTGTGATTTTTTGTGATGCAAATTTACTAATTATATGTTACACTTAGATGAAAAACTGATCCGTGATATAATAATAACTACACAACGTGCAAATAATTTCTAATATTTATAGGTAGGAAATTTGATCTGTGATTTGAATTACTTAGGGAATAAAAATTATAACTAATTTCCACATCAACAAGCTGTTTCATTAATATAGTCACAAGGTGCATTTAATATATTTTAGCACCCAAAACTTTTGAACGCGACTGTACGGACAACGGCTTAGGTATAATACGTCCAATAAAGAAGGTCATCGATATGTATAAATCCGTCGCTTTTTAGTAGTCATTCAAATTTGGTCGGATAACCAGCCGTTGCTTACATATTTTGGATTCTTGTTAATATTTACATAATGCGAAACATTCCAAGCTGAATATTTTCACCATATATTTTTGACTAAAGGCACAAGATTTTAGTTTACACCTACTTAAACATCTGGGATTGAGCCGGTTCCTTGTATTTTGCCGTCAAAATTATGAGACCATCGTTTTGACTTTTAGCAAGATTAGTTACTTATTCAAAAACGCATGTATGAACAGTTCTGAAACTTTGTATGGTTAATATTAGCGTCAAGGACCGAATAGTTTTCAGCGAACTTATACCTTGTCTCATTTAGGCGCTGCGATGTTTTTTCGGGTTTTCATAAAACCACGATAACTTGAAAACTATAAATATTTTCTTAAATCTAATTTGGGGCACATATGGGCACACATTAAGAGCTACTCGTGTATGTTTATTCTACATGGGCACATGCAATGGTTTTAGAGATATACGATTCATCAAAACGTTACTCCAGCAGGAAATGCAATATCTCGTAAATCTGAAGGGGCACAGATTTTATTTTTGGGGGCACATTTGGCACACGTGTAAGCTCTCTGGCCATGCACAATTTTTCTCTCTCCGATCATTCGTTTAGAATTTTCCTGCTAGAAAAACGTTACCCCAGCAAGAATCGTTTTTTCCGTTTTTTTTCCAAAACGACAGGGGGCACACATTTTTTATGTGGGGGCACATTTACACCAGATAAGGCACCAACTATACGTTCCACTCATTTAACTCTAGGAGATACTTTCTGGCTGGGGTAAAGTACACAAAATATGGAGATTCATAAATAGTATATTATGCAACGAGGGGAAAAATCAATATCCTTTGATTTTATAATCTAAGGCAATATCTTATGTCACGGCGTCATATTGAATACCTACCGAATCTAATGAAGGATTAGAAAATTAACTCTCTGGTTAGAGTTATCTAATAAAAAAATTCTTAGCGGGTCGTGAAAAAAATTCTATCGATTTATCGACTTTAAATCACCATTCATTATAATCACGTCCCTACTTGCACTCGGCTCTTGCGTGTCTCTTTCATTCACGTCAGGCGATTATTGTATCCTATTTATAACGACCATGTTGCAAATGTTTTGCTCTTCAATTCGGATACGGTGCCTAGACTGCTGTGGCATATCGCTAAGGAGGGTTCAAAGGCATATTATATAAATGCTAACCTTACCCCTGTGAGACTTGCCCACTGGTTGAACAATTAGGTCAAAAAGACACATCAAGATTGATTACCTATCTTTATTGAACTACATATTAAACCTTTCCAGTATAGCACCTTGGCGGCGTTTCAAATGGTAAAAAATCAGTAACCACAAAGCCTAGCGCCTTCTCTAATTGCTGCACATTGATGTTGATACGTAGACACGCTCCGACCAATAGTATCACTGGTGAAGGCTATAAAATTTCAAATAGTTTTCATCAACACCGTATTAGCCTGCTATATATTATTGCCCTCTCCTCTGCACGGAAACGCCAGGGCAAGAAACTTGGCCGTCGTCCCAAGAAAGCGGATATGCGTACCTATGTGGTATGTTCAAAGTAACATACCGACACAACTGTATCCCAAGAGCAGGGATTAACACTAGGGGCAGTCGGGGGTTGTGCCCAGGGTGGCAATATTTAGCAAGTGAAAAATAGTAGACTTTGAACCGCAGGGATAAGTATTGAACGGGCAGTTTTTTTTTTTCTGGAGAGTGACAGTATATAAAAGGTAAATAAACTGTTTTCTTTAATTTATGATATTGTAGGTACCTATATAACACAATAAACTAACCTATATTAGATAAGTATAGCTAGAAACAAGTTAATTTAACTAAATATTAGTTATTTTCAATAAAGTATCATGGAATGAAAACGTCTCCTCCTATGCGTCATGTTACATACTACCGGAAAAAAATCGTGACGAACTTGAATTTAAAGCTTATTGTACAATGAAATATTTTAAAACATTGATTTAATTACCCGACTACGGCGAAGTGAAAAGAAGGGTTATGAATTTTTATCCGCCATAGACGAAGAGAAATGGAAGGTTAAGATTTTGACCGGTAATGTATGTATGTATGTATGTATTGTTCATCTATTTCCACATAACTTATGAACTACGTTGGAAGTGTCTTAATGTCCGCGCGTGTGTTAGGTCTCAAATGAAAGAGCTTATATTATGAGAACCAAAGTCACTGGCGATAACTTTTAAAATTTTACTTTCATCTATCTCAAATTGATAATTTTATATCTTTTAATAATTTAATGTGTAAAACAGGTTTATTGAGTCTAAAAGTTCAGTAAGTTAATGCTTTATTCTTTGTAATTGTGTCTTTAAAACGGCAGTTTGGACATTGCTCAAATTATTCCTGTTCGTCACGCAATTTTCGTAATAGTCACTGTCCCATATTATAAATGGTACAAAAATGGTTTTAAAATATCTATTTTTAATTTTATTACATTTATTGGTCATCATCAGTATTTTGTTATTACCGAAAATTCCTCACTCTGCTTGATTTTTTAATTTGTAACACGTATAATTAGTAATGACAACTTTTCTAAAGCGATGTGACGAACATGAAACTATTTAGCTGATTATTTAATAATCTAATAGAATTGGGCTACCCTTTTGTTAATTTTTTTAAAGATTTTTAGCATTATATTTATGGCAATATAAGTTGATTTTGTTTCAATTCTTGGTTGTGTGATTTCCTATTGATTATATTTTGTGACGTACAGGAATACTTTGCATCATAGGCTAACAGAAAAACTTGTGGAAATGATGTCCACGAGAATCGTGTGTATTAAAGTAAACGACTCTTTCTCTAGAAACACATTTAATAGCTCAGAAAAAAACCGAGGACCGCAGAGAAAAATCCATGCGTCAGACTTGAGTCACTTTTTGACACCTCACCCCGGCAAATAAGGATGGGCGTAGCAGTTAGTGATGTGCCGCCACACCACCCCCCTTGGAGTTTGGAAAACCTGCAGAAAGATAATTAGGAAATCTTAACTACGCGTCCGGACCTTGTGGTTTGTACCGGACGATGACCATCTGGGTTTTCTATTACCGACTTTGATGCATCTTCAGATGAGTCGGACAAAATAAAGGCAGGTTTGACACGATCTATTGTGACTGTAACTGGTCCTCTTTGTAGTTCTACAGTGACGGTCTTATCTGTCCTCTCTAACACAGGATACGGACCTGAATATGGTGGTTCTAAAGATCCTCGAGGTGCACCTTTTCTAATAAAGACGTGTTTGCAAGTCTTGAGGTCCTTGTGCACAAATACAGAAGCTGGAGAATGTCGAGCTGCTTCTTGTGGCTTCAAAAATGACATGTTATGTCTCAGTTGCGAGACAAAATCTGGCGGTCTCAGCTGGTTATTATTAGTTGATTGGAAGAACTCACCCGGTATTCTCAAACGCTCACCATAAACCATTTCAGCGACGGAGCATTGCAGGTCTTCTTTCCAAGCTGTACGCACGCCGAGCAGGACGACAGGTAAAACGTCTGTCCAGCGCTGCTCGCCGTGAGCCATGATGGCAGCCTTCAAAGTGCGGTGAAACCTCTCAACCATTCCATTCGCTGCAGGGTGGTAAGCAGTCGTGTGGCGCAGCTGGACTCCACAAAAATCTGTAAGAGCTTTGAAAAGTGAGGAGGTAAATTGACGACCTCTATCTGTTGTCAATGTCTCTGGACAACCGAAACGCGAAATCCATAGCTCATAGAATGCCTTTGCTACTGTGTCAGCTGTAATATCCTGCAGCGGCTGTACTTCTGGCCAACGTGTGTATCTGTCGACAGCTGTGAGACAGTATTTGTAGTCGCGAGATGATGGCATTGGTCCGATTAAATCTATATGCACGTGACTGAATCGCGATTGTGGCAGTTTGAAATTGCCTAGAGGAGATGAAACATGACGGTGTACTTTAGTCTTTTGGCAAGCTTCACAGGTACGAACCCAATCGCGACAATCCTTTCGAGCTGAGGGCCAAATAAATCTATCAGTCACCATCTTTGTCGTCGACCTCGTTCCGGGATGGCTCATCGAGTGAATGGAGTTGAAAATCTGCCGACGCAGCTCCTTTGTAGCAAAAGGTCGAGGCCTCGGCAGAGAGACGTCGCAGAATAAAGTGACGTTTGTACCTGGTATAGACATTTGTTCCAGCTTCAATGAAGTTGAGCGATTGGAGATAATAGTCTGTAGCTCGGTGTCATGTTCTTGAGAATGAGCTAGTTGTTCTAATGTAGGAGGTGACGCTATAGCTTCGATGCGTGTCAACGTATCGGCAGGGATGTTGTCTTTACCCGAAATATGTCTTATGTCCGTTGTAAATTGCGACACGAAATCGAGATGATTAAATTGTCTAGGTGAGCATTTCTGCTTGTTCTGCAAGAAAGCGTAGGTGATTGGCTTGTGATCCGTGTAAATAACAAAGTGTCTACCTTCGATCATATAGCGGAAATGTTTAACGCTTTCGTATATTGCCAACAACTCTCGGTCATAAGCGCTATATAGCTGTTGGGATTTGCTCAGCTTCTTTGAGTAAAAAGCAAGGGGTTGCCATTCCTTATCTACCAATTGCTGGAGTACCGCGCCCACGGCCGAGTTAGAAGCGTCGGTCACAAGGGCCAACGGTGCATTCATGACAGGATGTGCGAGTAAAGTGCATTTAACAATACTTGCTTTGCAGTTGTTGAAAGTTTCAAGGAGTAGTGGCGTCCAGGTGATTGGATGAGTACCCTTTACTTTGGGTCCCGACAGCATCTCGTGCAGCGGTGCTTGATCAGAGGCAGCGTTTGGAATGAATCGGCGATAAAAATTTAGCATTCCCAAAAATCTGCGTAAACCGTTGACGGTTTTTGGTGGTGGAAACTCCTTTATGGATTTAACCTTGTCTTCCAGGGGTCGCGTGCCATACTGGGTGATGTGGAAACCAAGGAAATCTAGTTCGCGTTTGCTGAATTCACACTTCCCTTCATTGATACGGAGACCGTAGTCATGCAGACGCTTGAAAACCATTTCCAGGTGTTCCAGGTGTTCGGATTGACTTCTAGAGTACACCAAAATGTCATCAATGTAAGAGAAACAGCAGAAATCGAGGCCTCTGAGCACCTCATCAAGAAACCGCTGGAAAGTTTGTGCGGCATTGCGCAAACCGAAAGACATGAACGGAAATTCTAGCAGGCCAAATGGAGTTGTGATTGCAGTCTTTGCTATGTCCTCTGGGGCTACTGGAATTTGATGATAGGCTTTTTCTAGGTCGATTTTTGAGTATGCTGTACAACCAGCTAGTCTATGAGTGTAATCTTCTATATGCTTCATAGGGTACCTGTCAGGAATAGTGCGCGCATTTAAAGCACGGTAGTCCCCGCAAGGTCTCCAGCCGTTCTTCTTCGGAGCCAGGTGCAGTGCCGACGCCCATGATGAATCTGATGGTCTCGCAGTGCCTTCTCGAATCATATTATTAATCTCTTCTTTGGCAATCTTGAGACGATCAGGAGCTAAACGACGCGGTCTGCAAAATACAGCGGGTCCAGGTGTAGTATTTATGTAGTGTACGGTTGAGTGCTTAACTTCACGAAATACTCCAAAAGGTTTGGTAAAATTAGGGTACCGGGAAAGTAATTTGTGAAATTCAGTAGAACCCGTTAACGCTTTGATACTGGTTTGGTTACAAACCCTGAGGGTTCCAGGTGCAGTTAAAGTTGTCATACTATCAATCAGACGCCTGTGTTTACAGTCCACCAAAAGTCCGTAATGCGCGATGAAATCAGCTCCTATGAAATGATTGGCTTATCCACAGTAACTACCACGAAATTCCACACAAAGTCTCGTCTCAAACCCAGGTCCAGGTGCAAAGTCATGGTACCGTAGGTGCTGATGATACTACCGTTTGCAGCAGTAAGACTGTAGTCCGCAGGTTGTCTGGACTGGCGCAGGAAACGACGTGGGAGCACACAAAGATCCGAACCAGTATCTATCAAAAACTGTACCTTTGTTTTCCGGTCTGTGATGAAAAGGCGACTGGTAGCACCTTGACAGTCGTTAGTCGCCTCTACGAACTGTCGCTCTAGTTTACCGACTTGTATGAACAAGGCGATGTGCATTTCGTAGCTTTATCTCCAAACCTCTTGTGGTACCAGCAAACGCCACGTGTATTGCTGCGGCTACTGCTCCTCGATCGGTATCTGCCTCTAGAGGGAGAGAGATCACGCGAACGTATGTTTAATTGAGATATTTGTTGGCTTAATTCTGAATGTATACGTGACGTAATCATTTCATCGATACGTTTCAATAAACCGTCGAAATTACTGAAGGCACTGGCGGCGTTCGTGCTTGTACTCGCTACCTGGTGGTGTAACGGCGCCGCGACCTCACAAATTTTATCCGCTAATTCCGCGACGACTTCCAGGCTACCAGAGGTTTGCGTCACAATAATTGCTTGAACATGAGGAGGTAGGCGACTCGACCACAAACTTCGCAAAAACTCGTCGGTTACCTCGTTTGCGGCAAGCGTTTTTAAATGGCGCAGAAATTGCGACGGTTTTCTATCGCCTAATTCTTCGTGCGAAAGTAACTGAGTAATTTGGTGTTGACGAGAAATAGATAACCGTTTTGTTAGCTCTTGCTTCAACTTCTCGTACCTGTTGGTCGGTGGAGGGTTTCTCACGATGTCTTTTACTTCGCGAATGTACTTATGTTCAAGCTGAGAGATGACATGGTAAAATTTCGTACTGTCATCTTTAATGCCGGAAATTTGAAATTGCGCCTCTGCTTGCGCGAACCATACCTCCGGGTCTTCTGGCCAGAATGGCGGCAGACGCACTGCGACTCTGTTCACTGTGGCGTCGGATGCTGCATCTACAAAATCTCCGTCGGCTTCGTCCAATCTAGGTGCGTGTTTGTCCGTCATGACGGATCACGTCGGGGTCACCAATTGTTGGGCGTAGCAGTTAGTGATGTGCCGCCACAAACTTTTAATATTTTTAAAATTATGGTATCATTTTAATTTAAATACAATTAATATATTCTTTCAATACCAGAGTAAATATAGAACATTTCATGAAATACCAAAATTATATTTCCTGTCCGTCACAGGGTAAATTTTTCTGAAAATCACCAGTTTATAATTTTATTATAAAAATACAATATTATTGTTTTATTTTCAAAGTGTTATCGGCCTAACAAAATATGTTAGTGGTTTTCTTTTCTGGTGGTTTGAGGGCTCGCCAAAAGTGGTTTTCTGGCCTCTTATTCACAACCATTCGATTCGATTCCGTACCGAATCGAACTTCTAAGTTATCGAAGATGTGCTCCAAACGCAATTCATAAATCCGAAACCGAATCATTTTGACATTTCAAATTCAGTTCATTGAAGAAATAACGGCCTATTTCCCTGAAACGGACTCATCTGCCGTAACTTTTTTTTCTGTTCCGTGAGTCAGACAGTTTTTTTACAAAAATATAAATCCTGCTACACAAACCTTTCATACTTAAATGTACCTGTGAGATCCCATGTACACCCAAGTCAAATCCAATTGTTTTCTATTAGAAGGTAATTTGGGGGTACCTTAGGGCGAGGCCCCATTATTGCGTTGCGCTGCGTTGCGTCGCGTCGTCGCAACGGAACAACGCATTGTATGCCATACCTGTGTTGCGTTGACGCTGCGCCAACGCAACGCAAGAGGGTATGCACGACGTCGCAGCTGCGTCTGTCGTTACGCTCGTCTAGCTTTCTCTTCTAGCAGTGGATCACTGTCCGTCGTCGCAGCGGAGCTCCGACAACGCAGCGCATCGGCCTCCCTCCCGCTTCGTCTCTTGTCCGTCGATCCGTTGAAACGTCGCGCGCGACGACGCAACAGTCTAATGGGGCATGTCATAAAAAATATATGGAAAACGACGCAGCGACGACGCTGCGACGACGCAACGCAGCGCAACGCACTAATGGGGCCTCGCCCTAAAGCTAGTTGATGAAAATAGTTCTAAAGTTTTAAAAGATAACACTTTTTCCGCTTTGCCAGTTTGACAGACCGCTGTTTACAAAGCAGGTTTATTCGAAATAAATTTTATTTTGGCAAGGAGCTTCACGGGCGCTCCGGGCTCTTCATGGGTCCAATGTAGATTTTTCAGCGTCCGTGGCTTGGCTACGCTTCAGTGATCTCTACGGAGAAACTGAAGGTTTTGTCTGTGCGATTATGGACGAAGTTATCTTGACGAATAACTACCGGAGACATATTATGAAGGATGGGACGGTGGAAGTGTGTCGGGCATGCCACCGTCCGGGTGAGTCCATCAGACATATTATCTCTGGTTGTTCTCGTCTGGCTAACGGCGAGTACCTACTTGCACCGACATAACCAAGTGGTCAGGATCATCCATCAGCAACTTGCTTTGAAGTACAAACTTGTGGACTCTGAGGTACCGTATTACAAGTATGTGCCCGACCCAGTTCTTGAAAATGACCATGTCACGTTGTACTGGGATAGGTTTATCATCACTGACAGGACTATTGTTGCCAATAAGCCTGACATAGTGGTGATAAACCGATTAGCGCGCCGTACAATGATTATCGATGTTACCATCCCACATGGCGAGAATCTCGTGAAAGCTGAGAAAGAGAAACAGATTAAGTATCTTGACTTAGCACACGAGGTTGTCGACATGTGGCATGCGGACTCTGCAGTCATTGTGCCGGTTGTCGTTACGGCCAATGGCCTGTTGGCCAAATGCTTCGACGACCACCTGTCAAAGCTGGCGTTACGCAGTTGGGTAAAGGGCCTGATACAGAAGGCATATCAGTACTCCTCGATACGGCTCGTATTGTGAGGAGGTTCCTTTCTCTGGAGCCCTAACTACCGGTAGCTTGGACCCCGCTCCCGACACCGGCGGAATACTATTTTTTATATTTTTAAATGTATTTTCTAATGTTTTTTTCAAAAGATTGTTTTAAAATGCAAATTTTATGTAGGTAAAAATGAATAAACGAAATTATTTTGTATCGTTTGCTACCTGTAGCGGCATCAATGCCGCCACAAGAAAAAATAACGAAACAAATCTGCATCGCAACAAAAAAGAACCGCGACGCCTTCTATCCAACTGGCGGCGAACTAAAAAATCCTAAATTGCGCAAACAGAGTTTACCATGCGATTTGAACATATACATCCACCCGAATATGAACTATCGGGCAGTGGCCCCCCAGGCACGACAACCGCCTGGGTGGAGGATTCTCCTTTTCAATGGGGATTTGCGGGACTTTACTCTCTGTACCGCATACCCCCCTTAAAAAACTATCTTTTAAGTTACTAGCTCTATATTCCTTATTTAAACGGAACAAAGTATTCAAATAAACCAATTTTATTTACTACTTTAATCTACCACGATCATCTATTTACTACCATTTTGTAGCGTTCCCCATAAACACAATGGTCAATCGGATATAAAAAAACGTGCGTACTTCAGTGGTGCAATACGACCATGAAGGTATAGATAAATACCTTCATGAATACGACGTAGTATCTCTATGTAGTCTGTGGTGGTGCAGTGTCAACGATCTGTCATGATTGTGTGCATGAAGGTATAGATAAATATGGAGTCCACACTTCGAATACCTACTTGAAGCAGAAATGAAGTATCGCTATCTCGCTCAATGTGGTCTAACCCTCTCTTTCTAAGTAGGGTGACCGTTATTCTTTTTTCTCAGGACAGCACTTGGTAAGTAGTTGCTTTCCGTTGAGTGGACAATATGTACCTATGCGTACAAATTACGCATAAAACAAGCCGTTTGTTACAGTATAAAAGTTTGAATGGTTATTTTATTATTAACACGGATATATAGGAGATGAAGTTCATGGAGTACTTAGTTAACCCGCTCCAATGAAGTCGCGGGCGAAGTGCTAGTAATTATATAAAAACACTTTCCAAATTAAAATCATTTAGTAACTATTCTTTTATACATGACTAACGATCATTGCTCTGTGTAGTTTCTGTCTCCACCCACGTTAATCACTGAGTATATTTTCTGTATGACTCATAAACTCATAAGTAAGCACGTATAATATGCTTGTTAAAAATAGTATTTGCTATTTTTTAAGCAGTATGGTTTCATGCATTTCATTGCAATAAATTGAGTTCATGATCGGATGGTTAATTTCTTGTAACAGAGGAGTAAAATGTTGTGATATAAATGATACAATATTTATTTATTTTCGATGTCATTTACTCTAACTGCCAAAATTAGCACTTGGAGTAGCCAGATCAGCTATTTTCACTATAGACTCTTCACGTGTCACTTGATATCTGAAAATTATATCAAGAACATTACTTTTTGCCATAATATGTCAACTACTATATTGCTAGAAACATAATACTGTGTGTGGAGGTTCCCATTAGGTTGTTGAAAATGCTCTTTCATAAAATTTCATTTTCAATGATGCAATGGATGACTACAGTTTCCTCTGAGTACTATTTTTAAGAAATAAAGAAAAAACATTGTTGTTATATTATTTTATGCTCTAAATAATTAATTACAAAATATCTAATAACAGACATTCGTTCCCCGTATGAGTATGTATATGATTTAATGACTAAGAAACATGTTCACATTTAATATTAAAGATCCCGGAGAAAGTCCCAGGTATATTCTCAATATGGTCACACTACTTCAAAATTACTTCCGATGTAAACAAAAAGATAAAATTGCACTAAGTCAATGAAAATCGATGAAAACCTATTTGATATTGACATAGTTATCAGTATACTCATTTATTAGTACGTTTAACACATTGGTTAAGCGTTATGTGAAGTAATTCATAGAAAAAACAAAGAAATATGTTTAAAATGACTCAATGTCAGAAATCACGATTTAAACACTTTCACGTGAAATTGTATATCACCTCCTGGACACCACGTATTACCGCAACCATGCTCTTCACAACTGTGCACCATTTCTTTGATTATACCTTCAATTACAGACAAATATTTTAAACGAAGCTGTGAACCGTAATGTAAACAAGCGCCATGTTGGAACATGTTTACTGACAACTTGAAATATGGCGGTCAATGTTGCCACACTACCAAATTCCAAGGAAATGGGATTAAAATTCACATTATATGCCAATCACGAAAAGCATCCGTGATCTACAATTTAAGGATTTTTTATATAAGTAATCGTAGTTCAACTATTTATTTGTAGACACATTATCTAAAAGTGTTTTACTTCAGATTCTGTTAGTTTGGTGAGTCTTTTTAAGAAGTTAGAAGGAGATTTCATAAAAGAGATTTCCACACTAAGTCCACACAAGAAAGAGAAGTCGGCCACCATAGAGTGAGATAGAATTGCGTAGGTATTTGACTCAAACAGTTGTTCCAAGTCTGGACTCCATATTTATCTATACCTTCATGATTGTGTGTCATGTCTAGGGATGAGATATACTTGCAAATATCAATATTAGGGCCATATCTCTATGTAGTCTGTGATTAGGGCTCTCAAGTACGAGTTTGTAAAAATACTAGGGTCGTAGCCCAGGTATTAATTAAAATACTTTGAGAGTATTTTGAGCGAAATGCGTATTTCAGTCTACTAGTCTACAGCCCCCCAGTAAGGCATACTTTTATAGGAAATTAACCCGTGACTTTATAATAATAAAGAGCTCAATAGCATTTACAAATGAAAAATACTTTGAACTTTCAAGTTTTTTTTCTCATACGATTATTCTCCTTATTATTGAGGAAACGAATCAATTTCCTATGCAAGTATTTTCACATCGGACGTTCAAAGTGTAGCCGCGTGCAGAAATGGGCTCGTGGCATTAGCAGCAACACCAAAATACTTACCTTAGGAAACTGATTGGTGTCCGTATACAAATTTGGGTCATAGTCGCATCATCGAAAAACATACTTGGATATTCAAAGGTTTTTCATTCACAAATGCGATTGTGCTCCTTATGATAAAGAAGTAAATGGATCAATTTCCTATGTAAGTATTTTCGATCTCTGCCTGTGCCCGATAGCGTAGCAAATACTTCCGTACTTGCAAGTTTTGTTGCCTCGTACCCCGTTCTTTGAAGCAAAGCCCGGGTTTACAAACCTCGTATAGTAAATACGTCACATCTCTAGTCATGTTAGTCACAAAATAAAATAGGTAGGTAGGTACTCAATTTTGACATTGACGTCATTGCATGTCATTGTAAAGTACCTAGGTATGTAATGATCGTAAAATGATTATGATCTTGAAGAACTTGGGCTAAAGCTCAATGAGTAGGTACCTACATATTTTAGAAATAACAAAGTAAAGAAAAGTTGTTTAATTATCCAATTTGGATTGGATACAACTAATATATTTGCTAGCGTAAGACAATAAACTAGTGTCGAGTAAGATTTTTTTTTATCCTGTGACTAAAACATTGTGAACCAATCCATTTGCATTCTAGATTTTTCATTTTACTTTTATATTTGTACAGGTGTGTTCGCTTGTTGAAATTACTTCCATAGCTCACAGCTAGGCAGCATGGACGAGGTAAGCTTCATATTACCAGTAAACTCACATTTGTTTATAGAACATTTTAACTGTGCATTGTAAATTTTATCGTTCTTGTTGGCCAGGCTAGCGGCATACCGGCTTTATCATTGATCAATGCATGAACCCCACAAATTAATCGGATTATCTAATTAGACTTGATTTCACTACTTGCTTGTGCCAGTAATAATGGTTAAATTCCTATTTTTCTACTCTAGATTAAACATATCAAGTGCAGAATGCAAACTTCACAACATCTCACCAATAAAACATTTGTCAATTTTATATGTTACCTATGTAGGAATAATAACTTAGTAGGAATCTTCTATGTATTGTTTTAGAATGTTCCTAGAATGTCTTCTGCTATGTTTTAAAAATAAGAACAAAATCTATGTGTTGTAGATGTTTTAAATAATTACTGACTCCTGAATCTCAAGTTTACTCTAATGAATAATGTGGTTTCCAGTTTATTGGGAGAGAGCAACCGTCAAAGCGGCAAATACCTCCAATGTTGAAGAGAG
Organism: Ceramica pisi; assembly: GCA_963859965.1. Taxonomy (NCBI): domain Eukaryota; kingdom Metazoa; phylum Arthropoda; class Insecta; order Lepidoptera; family Noctuidae; genus Ceramica; species Ceramica pisi. The sequence goes on from OY982530.1 coordinate 8,543,630, forward strand.
TATTACAGGAAGATGTACGGTTTACGAAGAAGCTTGTGGAACTCGGGATGAAGACTACCTGGACAAGATCTCTACGCAATAATTATAAATTATTTGAGGTATGTGCTTTTTGCTTTACCCATTTTATTGTAACTACGAATAAATGAACATTGTCTACACTACATAGATTTAACCGGTTCACAGTCCAACAGACCACATGTGGTCTGCGCTGATTGTTTTACTATTGTGTCTGTTTTGCCGACAGTGAACCTATTAACCAGTTAGATCCAGCGGTGGACAATTGATTTTGTACTTTATTTTTATGACATTACGATTTATATCAGTGACGTCAAGTGGAACCAATGGTTCCACTCCAGCGCAACCGGTTAAAGCAATAAGGTCAAAGTTGTCAAACATTGTCACATAAGAAACTACGGTCTCAACAACTGAATAAAAAAAGACTAGTCATTTAACTTGGGAGAATTATGAGATTTAAAATTCATTAAATTTTATTATATTGTTAGTGGCAATCTTATATAAATAACCACTCATTAAATAAATATAGTCAGACAGTAATGTTATCTGTACTTGTTTGTTTACAGGTGTCTTGCCATGGGATCGTGTGGTTGGCTGGCTGGCTCACTTTTATCTGGTTGTTTAACAACAAGGAACTTTATCAGTTGCAAGTTAACACACTCATAGGTATGACATCATTTTAATTATATCCATGTATGTACTGACATACAAATATCTGTCCATCATCTTCCTGCCCTTAGGCTGCGTTTCCACCAGAGATGTGCCAGGATGTGTAGCGAGGAATGTGTTTGTAAAGAACCAATAGGATTGCTTCATTTACCTCGCCACGGTCAGCACAGCTCTGGTGGAAACGGCTCAGCGGAGCTAGATTTTTGCGCATATAAAACAAGCAAGCGATGTGTGCGAGGGATGTGTTGTGAGGAATGTGTGTTGAGAAGGATGTGTGTTGAGAAGGATGTGTTGCGAAGTTTGCGCATACTATACCAGCCAGTTAATTTTTCTTCCATTATGCCACGCAACCGTAAAACATGCGTACGACTACAAGCGCTAACGACAGCAAAGCGAGACGTGAGCGGCAGGCAGGCGTTCGCGTTACTCCGCTTCCACTACACCGCACCCCCGTCGACACATTTCACAGCTTCGTAACGCATCCTCGCACCACACATTAATGCGCATTTTCACAGCTCCGCTACACATCCTCGTAGGCACATTTTCATCGCACAGCTTTGGTGGAAACACCCACACATTTTCACAGCACAGCTAGACATCCTCGCACGACACATTTCCATCGCACATCTCTGGTGGAAACGGAGCCTTATCCCATGTTACTTGGGGTCGGCGCAACACGTTTTTTTCTTCCAGTCTGCCCTATCAGCCGTCAAACTTTCACTAACTCCCTTTTCTTTCATATCGCTTCTTACACAATCCATCCATCTTTTCTTTGGCCTTCCTCTCCCTCCATCCATCCACATTTATGTTCATTACCCTTTTAGTTAAATGCGTTTCCTCTCTCCTCTTCACATGACCATACCAAGACAAGCAATTCCCTTTTAACTTTTCAGTCACTGGCGCCACTTTTAAACTACCTCTAATGTAGTCATTTCTCACTTTATCCATTCTTGTTACTCCACACATCCATCTCAACATTCTCATCTCCGCCACATGCAATCTATTTTCATCCGTCTTGTTCACAGCCCAACATTCTGATCCATACATTACGACAGGTCTTATCACGGTCTTGTAGATTTTGCCTTTCAACTTGAGGGGCATCCGTGGGTCGCAAGTTGTCCCAGTGACCTGTCGCCATTTCATCCATCCCGAGTTGATCCGGTAGTTACGTCTCGGTCTATATCGCCATCCCCCTGAACAAGCGACCCGAGGTACCGAAAGTCGGAGCAGATCGGTGTAGGCGTTCTGGTGAGAGCTATAGTTATAGGACTGGAGAGACCACCGAAATCGCAGAACAGGTATTCTGTTTTGGTTCTGCTCAACTTCAGGCCAACACTCTCCAGCTTTTGCCACCACTTTTCCAATCTGCTCTGGACCTCAAGGCCGCTTTCGGCAACCAGCACAATGTCATCAGCAAACAGCATACACCAGGAAGCCTCCTCTTGGCGACTTGTCCGACGTCAGAGCGTCCATTATCATCAGGAAGAAATAAGGGCTGAGGGAGGGCCGACCCCTGGTGCAAACCGACTGCCACACTGAAGCTGTCAGTGGTGCCCATTGTAGACCGGACTTGAGTACTACTTCGACTGTACATCGCTCGGATCAACTGCACATACTTCCCAGGCACACCTTTCTCCTTAAGGGTCCACCACAAAACCTCACGAGGCACCCGGTCATATGCCTTTTCGAGGTCAATGAATACCATATGCAAGTTTTTATGTACAGCTCTCTAGCTGGCGGATAGCGAAAATGGCATCCGTTGTACCCCGACCAGGCATAAAACCGACATACAAATAACTGTTGTTTCATGTAAAATACTGGTATTCACTCAGCTGCAGTGTAGGTAGTTTGATTGATTTATTCTTAAGACCTAATTATTTTGCTTAGCCTTTTAACTGTCAGACTTCATATCAGTTGCCCCCTGCATCCGGCACTGTGGATCGGAAAATAAATGTCTATAAGAGTGTCTAAGAGGGATGAACAATACTTAATTTTGTTCTTAAGAGCGCTTTCACATTTTTTCTTGAATTTTAGGGTTTTATTCGAATTTTGATGTGTGATTTTGCTTTAGATATAGCCTTAAAAAAAATAAAAAAATGCCTAAGACAGTTTTGTCAAAGCGCTCTTACAAAATCGAATTGCTCAGGTTGACTAAAGTTGAATACCGTGCGTCACAAGATTATATTGATTTTCGACAATTATTTAAAAATATTTACTTTACTTTTAATTAGACCAATTTTTTTTCAAGCAATATAGCAATGCCACCTTAATTATTAAATATTTTTTATTTGAATTTTGATAATAATTTCATAGATAAAAATTATAGTTTCGTACGGAAAATTGTCAATAACTCTCAGTTTTACAGAATTATTTTTGATGTATTACTGTATGAATCGTAATAAATTGATTTGAACATTCCAAAGTAGAAGATACAGTTGTACCGTGGACATTTTTATAAATGATTAAATTATAATATCTTCTGTGTACCAAGGTATCAAAATATACCCTAAAGCAACGTTTTGTGAAACATCCTTTGCGGAGTCAAGGATTTTACTGATGTACGTGAACAAATTGAAATATTTATTTAGAACACTCCCAAGATAAGTGATCAAACTATCTTAGGCATATTTTTGTTTTTTTTTTATTAAGGCTATATCTAAAGCAAAATCACACATCAAAATTCGAATAAAACGCTAAAATTCAAGAAAAAATGTGAAAGCCCTCTTAACAAACTGTGGTATATGGTCGTAAATATGTGTCAGCTGGTGAAATGGACACGAAAATATTTTTCAGATTAATCAGAGTGTAAGTGGTTAAAAGGTACCAAATAACATAATTTTTAAGAAATACAATAGAATGCATGCTTCAAAAAAAGACCTTATTAGCCAAGATAAATGTCTAGTTTCATACTCATTTGTGGCCGAGATTCATGTAAAAAGTAATTAATTGTAATAGCCAGTTTTTACCATTTTATATTAATTATAAGCTGGACTTATAATGTAGTAATTAAAATATATAAGTTATTAGCTGTCCCCCGCGACTTCGCTCCCGTTTTACCCGCATAGTTCTCGTTCCCGTAGGATTTCCAGACTTTAAAAATCCTATCCTATGTCCGTCTCCTGGTTCTAAGCTACCTCCCAACCAATTTTCAGCCAAATCTGTTCAGCCGTTCTTGAGTTAAAAATAGTGAAACTAACACGACATTCTTTTATTGTGGTGACGTGACGGGCGGGCGTTTTGGGGGACTGTCTTTTGTAAAACTTGACGTTCAAAAAGTGCTGGCCCTCAGCCTAATTTGAATAAATGACTTTTGAATTTTGAATGTAATACACTAGCTGACCCGCGTAACTTCGTCTGCGCCACATTTTCCATTAACGCTCCGCTCCTTTTAATCGTAGCGTGATGATATACATATAGCCTATAGCCTTCCTCGACAAATGGGCTATTTAACACTGAAATAATTTTTCAAATTGGTCCAGTAATTTCGGAGCCTATTCATTTCAAACAAACAAATATTTCTCTTTATAATACCTATTACTAGATGACCCGTGCAACTTCGTCTGCGTCACATTTTCCGCTCCTAAATAATATTGCAATAAAAAATTGAGATGTAAGCTACCCTATCTTTCAAGTTCGATCAAACTGCACACGGCATGCAAATTTGATTAAAATCCGTTAAGTAGTTTAGGAGTCCATCGCGGACAAACAACGTGACACGTGATTTATTTAAATTAAGAAGATAAGTGTAGATATAGATAGCTATTATTTATTAAATTTGTCAGTTGTTTGTCTGTCCTTTAACACTATTTGTTATAACGCCATTGGTTGGCGAGTGGTTAACGGATAGATAAATGACCAGTAATTCAACAAATTAACTAGAAATCAACAGGAATCAGGTTTAAATCAACTAGATTAATGCCTATGTCAATTTTTTTCATTCAATTATTGAGAAACGTCACACGTTGACGAAAATAATTATCTTAGCATGTTCATCAATTCAGCTTTGGGCTTGATTAGCATACAATAGTTATTAAATTAACGCATCCAATCAATGCCAGACCATCGTTGTTTGGAGTTAAGTGCTTTGCAGCAATGACGTATTGTATGTAGACGCGTCATGTGCACCAACATCACAGCTCTAAAATACAGCCCAAGCAAGACCAAAAGGTACTGTGCGGAGGTAGTAAGTGTTCGCGTGGGGGTATACGATCGCGGCAGTTTTCTTGCGATTTTGTTGCCATTTTAGAGTGTGGATAACGCATTTATAGTTGTACTTATGTATCATTGCTTTGCAGGCACTGAATGAGATACAGTATAATCATAATATTCATCCTTAGCCTATAGGTACTCATCTATATTGGGGTCAGCTTACATTCTGTACAGGCGCAGTTGAATACCAGTATTTTAGAATGGCTAGGGCTTTATTTTAGAATGCTAGCTCTAAAATAAAGCCCTAGCATTGTGGGCATTTGACCACGAGAAAGCGAATGCTTAGGTACAGCATACGAAATATTAATGAGATATTGTATTTTCCGTAGCACTCATCTTGGATATCGTAGTCATAGCTGTACTCAAGGCGTTTGTCCGTAGACGTCGGCCGGTGCCCATGAACAAGTTGTTAGAAGTCGGGCCGGACAAGTTCTCCTTCCCATCAGGACACGCGAGCCGAGCTTGTATGATCGTGTCTATACTTATGTTGAACGATGTCCCTGTGTACTTTGCCCCGCCGCTTCTAGCCTGGGTCAGCGCCGTGTGTCTCACGAGGGTACTCGCCGAGAGACACTACATCCTCGACGTAATATGTGGAGTTATGATCGGCCTGCTAGAAGGTTCTCTTATGTACCTACTGTGGCTTTCTCAAGGCACGTGTGCGTCAATAGTGGCGTCACTCTCCGATGAGAAGGTCGAAGGAGGAGAATATCATGTGTAAATTATTGTATTTTGATACCAAATTATGTTTTCTACCTATAATCTTTAACTATACTATCATTCAGTCAGTCAATTCAGATGTAAAATCTATCTATAATTAAATATTTAGATCACGCCTGTTTTCCCCGGAGGGTCGTCAGAGATTTTTTTGTACACCCTCAGATCGGCAGTTTTTATATAAGTAAAAAACTTTTTATTTGTTGAGGATGACATGCAAAGTTGTTGTTGTTGTGTTCCATTTGTTTTTTTTTTGTAATTTCGAATATTGATTAAAAATGTAGGTACCTTAGTACTGTAACCCGACACATTTCGAATCCTGTGATGAGTTAATTTATGTACTGAGTAAGTAGTTCACTAACTAATTAAAATAAATTATAATGCGTACTAATGTATTCATGTGATGAATAAACCGTGATCCATTCTTTGTTGTTTTATTTATTACTAGCTTCTGCCAGCGGCTTCGCCCGCGTTATCCCTAGAGAACATATTCCCGGGATGAAAAGTAACTTATGTGCTACTCCAGACTATAATCTATCTTTGTTCTAAATTTCGTTAAGATCCGTTAAGCCGTTCTGGCGTGATTGAGTAACAAACAACCAAACTTTCACATCTCTTCTATAGTATAAATATATTTATAACTCAAAGGTGACCCTGACTGACTGACATAGTGATCTATCACGCACAGCCTAAACCACTGGACGGATCGGGCTGAAATATGGCATGCAGGTAGATGTTATGACGGTGGCATCCGCTAAGAAAGAATTTTGATCAATTCTACCCCAAAGGGGATAAAATAGGGGATGAAAGTTTGTATGAAACTTTGTAAATTTTAAACCAATCGGGCTGAGACATAAAGCTACTATGACGTAGGCATCCCCTAACAAAGTATTTTGATAAATTCCAACCCTAAGGGGATAAAATGGGGGATGAAAGTTTGTATAAATCTTTTGATTTTCGACTGATTTAACTGAAATTAAAGATTGGAGCTATGTATGATGAAGACGTCCGCTTAAATAGGATTTTGATAAATTCAAATCCCATGGGAATAAAATAAGGGATGATGGAGGATGTAAATGTATTAGTTTGAACCTATCAGAACATAATGGAACGAATAAATTAAAATAAGGGATGATGGAAAATGTAAATGTATTAGTTTGAACCTATCAGAACATAATGGAACGAATAAATTAAAATAAGGGATGATGGAGGATGTAAATGTATTAGTTTGAACCTATCAGAACATAATGGAACGAATAAATTAAAATAAGGGATGATGGAGGATGTAAATGTATTAGTTTGAACCTATCAGAACATAAGACGAACAAAATATTTTTTTAGTTCTAAATGTTGACAATAGATGGCGTTATTAGTATTTTAAAACGCGACATCGTTGTGTTTTCACTGAGTTACATTACCCGATGATATTGAGTGGCCGCCGCCGCTAGGATAATAATTGTGTTCTGTGGGCCGCCGTATCTAATAGTAGTATCTTACATACTATACCTACCTAAATATTTCTAGCGGATTATATTTGACGATTTTGGCTGTTCTTTTCTTGGCATATTATGGATTACATTTGCTTTGTTTCGGTTTAGTACTTTTGGTTATAGACTCTGCTTTGTATTTGGTATTCGTTTGGTTTAAGTATGGGTTTTGTTGGTTAGACTTTTTAAAAATGGCTAAAGAAAATCTGAACGTTTATGGAGAAGTTGAAGAATGTAGGTACTGTCGTCCATAATTGTTGGTGACGGTGCATGTTTTTTTCGTGCTCTCTCTTATTTAATGTACCTACGGAACACAAGATAGAGCGATGGAGGTGCGTTCAGATATTGTCAGATATGTGGTTAATGACTGGAGCAAATTTTCAATTATGACCCACGACAGGAATGGTGATAACTACGTAACACCTGACGAATATTTTGCTGATAAGATGAAAAATGCTACTTATGACGGATTTTGTGAGTTAATAGCAGCAGTATTAATATTCCCATTTAAGTTTGAAGTTTATAGAAACGGTCTCATATAAGTAATACGGAATCTGGATCTAACGACTATCCGGTAAGGCGATTACGATTCAGCCAAGATTTGTCCAGTGGGCATTTTGATGCCTGTCTTTCCATAGCAGCACAGAAAATTACTCGGCGTCGTATGGAGGTAGCTGTAGAAGAACATGACTTCGGAATTGATACTAAAAGTTGTATAGCATGATTCAGTCTGATTCAGTATTCACGCGCGATGGCTTATTATTAGCGTATTTCATGTATCTTTGGTGTTTCTATACCGATTTCTATGATTATATTTTATGGAATAGTTAATAATATTAACTTTTTTAATTAGGGATGACAGAGAGTATAAACGTAAGAGTGGACAAATATAATCAGAAAGCTTCGAACTGCTAAGCGATCGGGAGTTACACGTGTTATTGTGCGTCAATTATAAAAGATAGACACACACATGCTGTTGTGGGATATTTTTTATATAAAAGGAGAACATTTCCGTCATACATGATTTCTGTGTAGCTTCAACTATTAAGGTTGCACACGCGACGGAAGCTTAAAAAATGGAGTAACTTCTCCCGTTTTCCCAACATTTCCCTTCACTGCTCTGCTCCTACTGATTGAAGCGTGATGAAAAGTTTACTATAACCAGCTCAGGAGTATGAAAAATAATTGTACCACGTTTCGTTAAAATCCGTCGAGTAGTTTTTGTTTCTATAACGGTTATACAGACAGACAGACAGACAAAAATTTTACTGATTGCATTTTTGGCATCAGTATCGATCCCTAATCACCCCCTGATAGTTATTTTGGAAATATATTTCATGTACAGAATTGACCTCTCTACAAATTTATTATAAGTACCTATAAGTATAGATGTTATTATCTTATTAACAAAACGTGTGGGGGAGACCAGGTATAAAAGTAACACGGATGATTGTAACAAACGAATTTCTGAACGAATTATGTTAGCTGCATAACTACATTGATGGCTGTATATTCACCAAAATGTACCATTTTGAACCTCCCCCCCTCGACTCAGTTACGCTCGTCGCTCACGGCGCTGTGCCGTCAGGTTTTGGACGTAGCGACTCAGTGCGTCTAAAGTACCTCAACTGTTATTTTCAAATGCGATTGTTTTTATTATGGTAGGTTCAGTCCCGGATTAACGCGTAGCACGAGTAGCAAAAGCCGCGGGCCCCGCTCTTGGACTTACAAGAACAAATGTCAAGAAATTGCGCTTGCACAATCACTTCTTCTTCCCATCCTTGATTATGCTGATGCCAGCTATCTTGACCTAACTCAGGAACAACTAGATAAACTTGAGCGACTTCAAAATTTCTGTATCAGGTTCATATTCGGTTTACGCAAATATGACCATGTTTCCGAATTTCGTCTGAAGCTCAAGTGGTTGCCAATTCGCCTTCGCCGGAATGCTCATATTCTTTCCCTATTATACAATGTTCTTTTTTCCCTTTCACCCCTCTTTATCTTAACAAACGTTTTCAGTTTCTTAGCGATTCTCACACTAGATTTCTGAGGTCATCAGATAATTTACGACTGAGGATGCCAATGCATTCCACAAACCTGGATAAATCTTTTACTGTTCAGGCTGCCCGTCTGTGGAATGCTTTGCCAGTTCCAGTGAGACGCGCTCAGTCGTTACCTGCCTTTAAAAAACTTGTTAATTAAGGAACATTACCTGTCACCGTGATTAATTATGTCGATATCCGTAATTTATTTTTACTACCTTTTATTTAGTCTTTATGTATATATTATTAGCGTATTATGTATGTATCTGTGTATCTATTGTGTTATATTATATTATTTTTTTTTGTTTTTCTTATGTCACACCATAACAGCCCCAATTTCATGTCCAGTCAAATACCTACTGTCTCCATCCCAGGTTGCCTGGAAGAGATCGCGAAACGCGATAAGGCCGCCCATTGTATGTATTTTAGTTCTAAGTTTCCTATTGTACTTATTTAATTTTTGGTGTACAATAAAGTATATAATAAATAAATAAATAAATAAATGTCGCTGTAAACCATGGATCTCTCTCACCGGAGGTATAGATTTTAATTTTTTTTCGCAAAAAGTTTAAAGCTAGTGCTGCTAATAGGTAAGGGAGTAAACACATTTTATTCAGCTCCATTCAGCTTTTGCCCAAAGAAAACAACGATTTTGTATGGAGACGCGTACTCGTCCTTCAGATTTCCGCGTCTGTTCAGCTTTCGCGGAAAACAAGTGTAAAATGTGTTATTATCACAGGTTATTATCACAGACATATAAATAGTAGGTTATTATCCAATGATATTATAAGTAAAAAGGTGTAGATAGGTTACCTATACAACATTCGATCTTCAAAAACGTGAAACCTACGTGACGTGTGTCCGTTGACGGCGCAACGCGACACTGAGGTCAACTGGTCAAGTGTGGCTAGTTAGCCACATTTTAACGTGTCGCTTGCTGAGCGCTTATAACCTATCTACACCTTTTTACTTATAATATTTTTTTTTTTTTTTTTTTTTACTTTCTCGGGTCCCTGGAGACCCGGTCCTTTGGTAGGCGTACGAGGGGCCAAAACCAGCTCGCAGAGGCCCCGTTAGACATTTCAAATGTAATGGGGCACCAACCAATGATTATCCCTGTATGCACTGAAAGTATTCCCAAGGACAATCCCCGGTTGGAGCAGTACTATTGCAGAATAATCATGGAAACAAAATGAAACGCTATGGGTTTGGGTGTTTTAGTGGACTGATAATCGTTTATTATATAAGAACTATCGGCCCCTGCCTGACCACTAAAAATATACACGGCTTTTAAATGGCAGGGGGTGACTTGCACACTCAATAAATGGGCCCCCGAAAACGGTCGCTAGCACAAAGTGACGTAGCGCCAAGGAGGCAACATGGCCTGAGGTGCTAGAGGAGTGGAGAGGTAGGTATACCACGGCTATCAGGACAATTCCGGAAGTGCGGTCAAGATCCCTACCAGCACCTTACTGGATATACATCCCTCTCCCGAACACGTGTGCTCTAACGAATCTCCACTCAGACTGGCCAATTAAGGCAAGAAAGAGGTGGGAGCTCTGTTCCTCGTCAGTTTTCACTCTGGCCAGCCAATAAAGGCAAGCCGTAGATGAGGAACAAGACTTCTCCCGGGAGATAAGGTTCGTGGGGTCGCTACTGCCCAACAGTTTGCCACAAAACTGCCTTGCGGATTGTATCTCTCTTTGTCTGGCCCCTCACCCTAGGTATGACCTAAGGTCCATCGATTGATGTGGTCTGATGTGGCATATATTTAACAGATGTTTCAACGATGATTTCTTGGTTGTAAAGATGTTCTGCCTTAGTGAATCGCACTACTGTTCCGCCGCATTCAGAATCGTATGCGGCGGAACAGCGCTGTACACTGATGGTTCTCGACTCCTTATGTGACTGACACTGGCATGGCCACCACCAGGGATTTTAATTTTGACAACATAAAAAATGGTCGCTAATTAGTCGAAAGTAGTCGCCATTTATATTAAAATTAGTCGGACATTTTTTTTTTGTGGCCAATTTTTCGTAATCTTTTCGATCTAGCTCTTGGCCTGTACCTTAAAAATTAAATCTCATTATATCTCTGACTAATTCTGTGACTGAAAAAATGCGACTAATTAGCCACTAAATTTGGGACAAAACAAATCTTCACTAGGTGCTCTAGCATTTGAGATTCAAATGGGCTAAGCTGGGGTAGGCGCACCCCAGATCGGTCACCAGATAAACCCTGAAGTAGGTGATACACGTACGAACTTATCTGGATGACGTCGGTGACACACGTGAAAGCTTGCTCATTCCTCTAGTAGGTACCAGGAGGACAGCGATGTCGTCAATGGAGGAAACTACCTATTTGTTATTCAGGAATAATATTTTAATACTAGCTGACCCGCGCAACTTCGTCTGCGTCACATTATTCATTTTTGCTCTGCTCCTATTGGTCGGTAAATGGGCTATCCAACACTAAAAGATTTTATCAATTCAAACCTGTAAAAAATTGCTCCTAAGAATAGCGCGTTTAACCAAACAGACTCTTCAGCTTTATAATATAAGTAGGTATAGATAAATTCTATGCTAGTTTATTTATCTTCTTCTATTTTTTATTAATTATAATTTGCGAAAGTTTGGATGACTGGACTGGTTTTGTTACTCACGCTAATAGGTACGGCTGAAGGGATATAATTAATTAATTATATAATTAAATATAATTAATTTATATTTTCAAGATTCAAAGCATTTATTTCAAACTAGCTGACCCGCGCAACTTCGTCTGCGTCACATTTTCCATTACTGCTCCGCTCCCATTTGTCTTAGCGTGATTATATATATATATATATACGCCTATAACCTTCCTCAATAAATGGGCTATCTAACACTGAAAGATTTTTTCAAATCGGACCAGTAGTTCCTGAGATTAGCGCGTTCAACCAAACAAACAAACTCTTCTGCTTTATAATATTAGTATAGACTAGCTTCTGCCCGCGACTTCGATCGCGTGAAGTTTTGATATCGCAACGCATCGCCTGCCTCTAGGCGCCAAGCAAGCCGCCTGCCTGTGCGTTCGCGACCTTATAAAAAATAATCCTTATAGCATGATTCAGTATTCACGCGCGATGGCTTATTATTATTGTATTGCATGTAAAACATTGTTTCTGTACCGATTTCTATGATTCTTTTTTATGGAATAAGTAGTTAATAATGTTAACTTTTTTAATTAGGGATGACTGCGAGTGTTATAAATAAGAGTAGACAAATATAATCAGAAAGCTGCGAACTGCTAAGCTATCGGGAGTTACACTTGTTATTGTGAGTCAATCATAAAAGATAGACATATTATGCTGTCGTGGGATATTTTTTATATAATTTTAAGGAGAATATATCCGTCATACATGATTTCTGTGTAACTTAAACCATTAAGGTTGCACACGCGACGGAAGCTTAAAAAATGGAGTAACTTCTCCCGTTTTCCCAATTTGCCTTCACTGTTCTGCTCCTATTGATTGTAGCGTGATGAAAAGTATACTATAACCAGCTCAGGAGTATGAAAAATAATTGAACCAAGTTTCGTTCAAATCCGTCGAGTAGTTTTTGTTTCTATAACGGTTATACAGACAGACAGACAAAATTTTACTGATTGCATTTTTGATATCAGTATCGATCCCTAATCACCCCCTGATAGTTATTTTGGAAATATATTTCATGTACAGAATTGACCTCTCTACAGATTTATTATAAGTATAGATAGATAGATTGCATAAACAAAATCTACGTTCAGTTACGTATCCTGGGGCCCGAGTCTGCTATTACAATAGTGTCAGAATGGTCGATCACTGATTTCAAAATGGTTGATTTTGACAAGTTTGTTAGTCTACTAACATAATGGCATCATAATGGCGTCATTATGACATTCCAATGATCAATCACTGACACGCCATTGAAAGAAAGCCATATGAATGGTAATCTCGTACATAATGACAGATTTAGTATTTACGAACTTCTCACTACTTACTTCAGATTGCTTAATTGCTCAGATTGATTAATAAGTAATATGTAAAACTAAATATAAATAAAATCTGGCATGAATAAATGCTCAAATTTAGCTCGGTTTTATAATAATGGCAATACGGCATTCCTACCGCAATTCTATTACGAGACCATTGACGTTCCAGTGACCGGCCACTGACGCGCCAGTGATCGTGCGATTATGAATTTAGCAGATTACGAACTTTTAGCAAAATGACAATGGCATGACAATGGGATCTTGTCGGAATGACAAATTTATAAAAATAGCAGACTCGGGCCCCTGATCTCTCTCTCGAATTAAGAGGGCTTTCACATTTTTTCTTGAATTTTAGCGTTTTATTCGAATTTTGATGTGGGATTTTGCTTTAGGTATAGCCTTAAAAAAAAACAAAAATATGCCTAAGATAGTTTGATCATTTATCTTGGGAGTGTTTTAAATAAATATTTCAATTTGTTCACGTACATCAGTAAAATTCTTGACTCCGCAAAGGATGTTTCACAAAACGTTGCTTTAGGGAATCTTTTGATACCTTGGTACACCGAAGATATTATAATTTATAAAAATGTCCACGGTACAACTGTATCTTCTACTTTGGAATGTTCAAATCAATTTATTACGATTCATACAGTAATACACCAAAAATAATTCTGTAAAACTGAAAGTTATTGACAATTTTCCGTACGAAACTATAATTTTTATCTATGAAATTATAATCAAAATTCAAATAAAAAATATTTAATAATTAAGGTGGCAAAGCTATATTGCTTGAAAAAAAAATTGGTCTAATTAAAAGTAAAGTAAATATTTTTAAATAATTGTCAAAAACCAATATAATCTTGTGACGCGCGGTATTCAACTTTAGTCAACCTGAGTAATTCGATTTTGTAAGAGCGCTTTGACAAAACTGTCTTAGGCATATTTTTATTTTTCTTAAAGCTATATCTAAAGCAAAATCACACATCAAAATTCGAATAAAACGCTAAAATTCAAGAAAAAAATGTGAAAGCCCTCTTAAGAATATAATTATGAAGAGGGTACCTAATGCAGGGCGCTGTATCATCTCTATCGGTTGGAATGCCGACCAGCCCAGAGGTACCTAATCTCCTGGTACAAACCAATCTTGAATCAAAATCAACAAAACCAACTATCGAACGAATGGTGCTGAATCAAGTGGATTCTTAATTTCGTCCAGAACAGTCCAAAAAGAAACACATTTTCTCCGATTTTTACTGACAATATTGCTGATTGTAGACCACTGATTAATTTAGTTTGTTTTAACATCTTTATCAAAAAAGTTTTACTGGGTTCATAGAATCGATTTATTATAGAGGAGCTCGTGGCTAAATTGAAACAGCCGCACGGGCCGATCTTCAAGGTTAAGCAACGCTTGCGAAGGTTGGTCTGTGGATGGGTGACCATATTGACATACCGAGTTTCCTTCGTGCCTCAGAAAGCACGTTAAGCCTTTGGTCCCGACTGTCATTTGTAGATCTTTGGCAGTCGTTACGGATAGTCAAAAGCCAGTAACATCTGACTGAAATCTTGCATTGAATGAGTTGTGGAGGTCTGGTAGGCAGCCGCGCCACGTAAAATACCGGTATTCAGCTGAATCCGGTTTGTCTGGAAGCCAAGCCAATATAGTAAGGAAAAGGCTAGGTTGTTATAATGGTCACCCATTCACAGACCGACCTCGGCAAGCGTTGCTTAACCTTGAAGATCGACGTGTTCGGCTGATATAGTTTGGCCACATTGAAACATAATACCAAATATTCACCTCTTCTGTTAGTAAAACAGTTTACATGGATACAGGTTACTCTCCGGAGGAGACTCTCCTCTCCTCTCAGTAAATCGAAAAACAATCTATCTAGTCATTCAATCAAATCCATACTTCCATACAATGTCATTGTTATACGACTTCAAGTTAAACAACCTAAAACATGGGGCTGACCTTATCTGCTGCGGAGAATCTTAAAACACCGCGATTCAGAAAAACGCGTCATAAGTACAACGCCATCTATCGATCTACAACGTAACTGAACTGTTTTTATCTGTTTCCGCTTGAGGAACGAAAGAGACTATAGTATTCAAAAAAAATTTTGGAGTAAATATACCAAAGGGACTGTAGTATTCTTTGACGTTTGATCGCGACCCGTCACAAATTATGTCCATTTCTGTCTAACACACGGTATTTTAATCCTTTTGCTCTTTTCCACTCGATTTATTGACATTTCATACATGCTAAAAATACGAAACACGCCACAGGCGAGTCCATTTTTAGAAAGAAATTAAATGTTTTATTCAGTCTGTGGTATGACGCGAGTTGCGCGATGACGTAGTGTCGAATAAACTTGTTTATTATGTTGTTTGTGAGTGAATTAGTGTTAAGTAATGTTTTATGGGTGCATTGTGATGTGATTAATGTGTGTGCAAGTGAAAATAAACATGTTGGTAAGTATTAGCATGTTTTTTTATGATTTTCCTATCCCTTGTTACACAAGGCGTCCATGTTGTCAGAACGCTATCGTAATTGATTAATTATTAAGTCTAGCTACTTGTTCAGACTAAAAAGTAATTATTATCGCATTTTATGTTTACTGGGCAATAGATTTCAGCCAAAACATAAACAAAACAAACGAAATTTACGTTATGATTAGAATTTTTGTTCCGTGGGTCGGAAGCAGTGTTGCCAGGGCCCTTGAGTCGTAAGTTACGTTTCGTTTCCTAAAATGTTACATTTTTGCTCCAAAAGTTACATTATTGTATTTTTTATAAATTACGTGTTTTGGATTCGGCGGGCAAAATGGCGGAATATATTGGAATCTATGATGTGTAATGGTGTATTTAAACCTTAGGGTAAAACTTTGTCATCTCTCTTTATTGTGTACTAGCTGACCCGTGCCCACTTCGTTGGGCGGTAAACATTTTAACTTGTGATGAAATTATGAGTGTGGTTCGGTTAGTACTGAGTGCTATGATTTTATTTCCTGACTGCCAAAAGGATGGTTTTGTTTTTATTGCATATGTATGTAGCTAGGCTAGCGAGCCGCTGCGAGCGCTCAGCGCTAGACTCCCTGTCCCTTGTTGCAGAGACATGCTGCTTTAAATCACTGAGACGCTGTGTACGTTCAGCGCTAGATTCCCGTGCACGGACCTGCGATGTTCTCCAGCTTTGGTTTGCAAGCCGCTGTGAACGCTCGGAGCCAGATTCCCCAGCGCATGCTTGCGAAATATTTTCTCTATTCCTCGAGAGGCGCTAATGATTTTCAAAAGAGCAGACTCTTCCGTACGGCGTACTCGAGCTGCTCTTGTCTCATGTCTGGGATGTCTGACGGGAAAGTTGTGATTTCCTTTTAGGCATGATAAACAATCGCTGAAACTGTCCGATATCCCAAAAACTCGAAGAATGAGAACGAAGTAGTATTGTGAAACCGATCAACCAAACAATTTTAAAGACCAACAACATTCAACCAACTACGTAAAACTCACCTACCTAACGACAAAAGTTAAATAATAACTGGAGAGGGTCATTAATCCGCGGAAAATATTAACACCACGATTCAGAAAAATAACGTAATTGCACAACGCCGTCTATAGATAAATGGATAAAACGTCCGTACAAAGCATGTTCTAATGCGGTTCGTGAATGGCCGGCGCGGGCGGCGTTTTGCGATTTAGTAATTTTACATTATCTTCGAAACTATTAAACCAATTGACATACTGTTTGGGGCAAATCGTATCTCTATGATGTTCTTGTGATCTAATAATATTTATTCGATAAGGTTTAATATTTTGTTGTTTAAAAAATCGTCCAAAGATAAGTACGTCGAAAAATACTTTTTTAACACATAAAAGCTACTATAGGTATCTGCTAAAATATAAAAGATAGAAATATGGTGCCGCGGACTTTTTTGTAGAACTATTCAAAGCAAACCAGGTTGCTATACATTGTTTTCAATTATATACAACTGTTAAGGCAGCGCACGCAAATACCTCTGTTGTAAGAGCAATTTTTTTCCGCCTGGAGAGACAAAAATTGAGATAGTTCGGCTAATATGCATGATATCTTTATAATTTATAGCCTATAGCACTCACGAATAATGTAGCTTTCTACCAATGAAACAATTTTTAAAATTGGTTCATTACTTCCGGAGATTACCCCCTACATACAAACTTACAAACAAATGTTACCTCTTTATAATATTAGTATAGACTAGTTGACCCGCGCAACTTCGTCTGCGCCACATTTTCCATTATTGCTCCGCTCCTATTTGTCTTAGCGTGATGATATATAGCCTATAGCATTCCTCGATAAATGGGCTATCTAACATTGATAGAATTTTTCAAAACGGACCAGTAGTTCCTGAGATTACATACAAACTTACAAACAAATTTTACCTCTTTTTAATATTAGTATATTTAGTACTGGTGATCTCTTTCTTACGGGCCTTCATTAATTTTTGTTCTATTCTTCAATCACGAATTTGAGACAAAAAATCATCGAATTCGCCAACCTGAACCTGGCATCAGTTTTTTTTAAATATTGTAATGTTCGTTGATTTGTTTCTGTGTAGATATTTTACTTCCTTGCATCTGCAATAAAATACAGATGTTGTATTTTTAAAATATTGTAAGTTGTAAAATATTAGTTGGAAATAAATGTATTCATCACAACTTCACTCACGCACTTACTAGGTACAACAAAACGCAAGGAAACAAAACAAATCACAATCAGTCATTTCTGTAGCTACGAAACCGCGTACGGCGGGAATTTGCGAAGTTAGTAGGAAAAGTGCGCGCACACGCTCAAGCAAAATCAAGTTTTAAAACAAAGTATTTACGATTCATTTTGTCATGGCGCTTTCCATTCAGAGCCATCTCTGAGTGAGATGGAGTGAAATACTTTTTAGATTAGCAGTTTTAGGTGCGTTAAATTGAAATGCGTTCGTAAACTGTTTGCAATAAAAATCTAGTCTAGCTTAGTAGCCTTATTGGCAACTACATGTTTGAGCCGTTTGGGGTTGAAACTCTTGGACCGTGGGGTCCGAGTGCTCACGTCCTATTTAAAGATCTTGCAAAACGCTTAGTTACTGTTGGCTCGCGTGACCCAAGAGCTGGCTTTTACCTTGGACAGAGGATAAGCATTGCCATACAACGTTGCAATGCAGCCAGTCTTTTGGGCTCACTTCCAGTCGATAGCGATGGGGACGAATTTTTTGATGCTATATTTTAGTTAGGAGTTTTTTTTTATTTCATTTTCTATTTTAAGTGTTTATTGTTTGTTCTATAAATAAATGACTGTCTTAAGAGCGTGTATTCCGTCCACAAGCGCCGGCAATCGTTTTTTATTATTTGTGGTAAATTTAAGACACGTAGATTAAAACCGCTCTGTCGTGTACTGAAGAAATGTATTTATTATGTTTTAGAGTTATGTTTTGTACTTTAGAACATAAATATTTGCCAAAGTCGATATTTTTGCTAAAAGTGGCCACTTTTAGCAATAATTGCCGTTTTGGCTATTTAGCCATGAGTTATGTATTAAAAATAGATGTCAAAAATAATAGATACATTTCTTCAGTACACTACAGAGCGGTTTTTTATCTACGTGTCTTAAATTTACTACAATTAATAAAAAACGATTGGCGGCGCTAGTGGACGGAATACACACTCTTAAATATCTCGTTGTTCTCAAAAGTTACGAAAATTGCCTTAATTACAAAAATTACTTACATGTTACGCGAGGGGGTCAAAAGTTACGAAAAATGTAAGAAATGTAACCTTCTGGCAACACTGGTCGGAAGGTAAATAATGCAAAATGGCGGGAAATGGCTAATGTTTGGTGGTAGTTTTTTTTTTTTTATATATGTTTTTGTACGGTGGAGTATGTTGTTTGTTATTTATCGTTTTTAGATATAACCCAGCTACCCATACAAGTCATAAAATATATATGTTATCGATTTACTTTTTAAATTATTCCTGTTCAAAGTTCACGTAATGTGTTTTTTTCACCAATATTCAATGTTTACAAATTAGTTAAAAAATATAGAAACTAACCGTTATCATACACTTAACGTAACTATAAGGAGCCGTTTCTCAGCTATACAAATAACAATACACTTGAGTGGTAGCTCTAATAGGAGGCCACTAAAAAAAGGTTAACGTAAACATAAACATCTGGCTTGCAGCTGCCCGCGCTTTTTTATTTGGCGCCTGTGCGCTCGACGTTATCACGTGACTCATGCTCGCCGGTGGCCAAGCGGCTACACTCATAACTACTCATAAGTTCAAACTTAGAAGCTTACACAGTACGATAAATAATGATAATATAATAAAATGTTCACTTTTTTTGCTACATTTGTTTAATTAAAAAATAACTCAAAAATACATTGTTTCGGGGTCTTTTCACACATTTCTTATTAAATTTTTTCTCAATAGATGGCATTGCAAGTATTTGCAAGTATGCAATAGTCTCAATGAAAACAACCTATTTTAGCGCTCGATGAAGTTTCTTCGTAAACTTTAAAATTCGATATCTTTTGATTTTGTGGGTCGATTTTGATGAAATAAATACTAAATGTTGCTCCGATTATCACTTAATATTTCGAAGTACCTAAATTTTGAATCCAATCAGTGGTTTATGCGTGATGCTCCTCCAAACGACGCACAGACAAACAGACGCACAGACAAACAGACGCACAGACAAACAGACGCACAGACAAACAGAAAAGAATTTCAAAAACTGCTTTTTTGTGTTCTATGTCATTTTTCTGACATTTCTATGTATTTTTTATACGAAAATATTCACGGCAACTCTAAGATTTTATTAAATATGTATAGAATAGATAGGCAGACAGGATACTTGTATGAGAGAAGCAATATCATTTGAATAGCAGTTGACCTAAGCAATTTCGGCACATAAGATTTGGTCGACTCCTGAACCTGTTACAATCGTGTTCCTAATTCAATCAAGAATTCTATTAATTTTTAGTGTGAATAGCTTCGAAAACCAGTATTTTTTGCAATATAATAGCACTCGGCGTGTCAAAAAACAAAGTAAGGGCTCGCGGCTTGCCACTCGAGGCGATGACAGAACAAAATTTCAAACCTGTCGGATCGCCAAGGAACTTTCTCGTCGAGCTATAAGTATGCGTACTAACGGTGACACACGAGCGAAAAATGTCGTTGTACCACAAGTACGCGTACTTACTCGCACGTCTATCACTAACTTTATAACTTACTAGCTGACCCGGCGAACTTCGTTCCGCCTAACAGTCGATTCTTTATATTTTTTTTTAAATAAACGTAGCCTATGTTACTCCTTATTACATCAGCTACCTGCCAATAAAAGTCCCGTCAAAATCGGTCCAGCCATTTCAGAGATGAGCCGGAACAAACAGACAGACAGACAGACGAAAATTGTAGAAAATGTTATTTTGGTGTATGTACCGTATAAATATTCATATACATGTAGTAACAAACGGTTATTCCAATATTACAAACAGACACTCCAATTTTATTTATATGTATGTATGTATAGAGTATAGATGAACCAGTGACCGACTTATTCTGATTTTTGGCGAACAATTTCGACTAATACGTGATAACCGCCATATCTCAAAATATGCCATATCTCGTAAACTACTAGAGTAAGTACCAATTTTGGATTTTGGCTACTAATTTTATCTTGCAGGATACTAATTTCCTATACAAAATTTAGGAAAGCGAAAAGCTCCTCAAACTTGGAATCAACAATCAAAGTCGTACTGCTGAACGAGCGCGCGAAAATATCTCAGAATTATCGAAAACTACGAAAGCTTTTTTGAGTGCTAATTAGTATCTATTGAGTACTAATTATTTACCAAATGTGGAAGCGATTGGCGTCGGTGGTCCTGCGGTAGACACGGAGATTTTGCCGTCTTCGCAGCATATTCAGCGCCATACGCAGTAACGCAGTAGATAGAAGAGTTTCAGCGGAGGTAGCACGCTATGGCGGCTTTTTCATTCTTACGACTCTGTACGCGGCTGAAAGAAGCAGAGCTGTATAAGTGTGACCAAAATCGTTCAGCAAAACGCAAATAGAGCTGAATAAATGTGTTTAGTCCCTAGCCGTCAGGGTCTATCTCTACCAAATTCATCGAAATCAGGAAAGCGCGACAAAGGAACTTACAACAATAAATGTATTTATTTAATTTATTTATTTAGGGTATTATTAAATTACAATGTTTACAGTATCTACATTATGTACAAACCACTACGTCAGTGGTACAAACGCATAAAAAAACAAAATAAATCATTGGGCATCAAAAAAATAATCCACATCGCTGTCAACGGTAAAAGTGCCCAGAACACTGGCAGCATTGCCACGTTGAATGGCAATGCTGATTCTTTGGCCGAAGAAAAGCCCAGCCCTCTGGTCACGTGAACCGTCGACAAGTTGTTTGCTGATGTCCCGAAAGACTCTATGTGCACTTGGACCCCATGGGCCTAGTGTTTCAACGCCAAAAGGCTCAAATATATAGTTATATATTTGAGCCCTTTGGCGTTGAAACACTACCTTATTGGGAGTTCCCAATAAGGTTATTATATTTGCGCCTTTTGAGGTTTTCCGCACCTGCAGCAGCCGCCCCAGCACAGCCCGCCGTGCTAAGATGGGATGGCGCAAGGGTGTCAACACATGTTGCATCCCACACCAAAGGCCTACCCACCTTCCAAGGCATTATGGTCATCCCATCTGGCCTCTTCCCATCGTCACGTGCCAAGCCGTGGGGTTCTAAAACAGCTGGCACCCCGGCGGTGACAAGAGCCCGACAGATGATGTCATTAATGCTGGCATGCCGTGCTAGCCGACCAGCGCTCCTACTGCAAGACAGGCCATGGTGTCCGAGGCGGTCGACTGGTTCACCGCATTGACACCGATGTGGGGCTCCGCTAGGAGCACCCAGACGCAGACACGTAGCGATCCGGAAAGTACTGTCACTCAGCATAGTACCTATGTTGGGTGACGGTAGTGCCTGTAGCCAAAGACCCGACTCCCATTCACCCACAGCCAGCAGGCGGGCACGCTCCGCAGTATTGGTGGTCGTGTTTAAGAGTTTATTCCGTACCAACCTGCAGGGCGGCTCATCCCATTGCCTCTGGGAAAATGGGTTATCGGGCAACGCCGTGTTCGGGCAAGCCACTTTCCAGGCGTTCACAGCATCGGTCAAGCAAGGCACTTCACAGTTAACCAAAGTTGGAGTTAAAATCCTTTTGGTTAACTTTTCAGTGCTGTTGACCGAAGACAGGAACGCCGGTAGGCTTATACTAGAAATTTTGCGGATGCCGAGCCCACCAAAGCGAATGGGTAGTGTGGCTTGGAGCCAGGCTCGGTCATCCAGAGCCACATTTAAGATAGATGTTCAATAAATTGTACAAAATTGATCGAATCATTCAATGCACACTGCATTGAATGATTCGATCAATTTTGTCCAAAAGGTGTGACTGCTTCCATAAAGGGGAAGAGCGGAGAAAATAAATAAATTTTTAATTTATTCACATTAAATTGAACACGCCCTTTGAATTGTTAATGTCAAAACTGACTGCTGCTGTCATTGAGATATCAACTAGTGATGTGGATGTGGATGTGTCACTGACGTATGGATGTGTCATTTGTTGTACGTCATTGGTTGTTGTGTTGTCAACTTCTTGTCACATGTCCCACAATGTCACACTCACTGACGTTCGGCGTTGTGACGTGTGTACTTTTTGGCTGAGATAAATCAGAATTTCTATGAAAATAAATTCAAATAATAAAACAAATTGTTCAGCGTCTGCACTTAAAGGTATATAATAAATATAAGTAACTTGTTTTGTGCTTGCTGACTAGAAATAGTTTCTATTTTAGAAAGTATATGTAGTCTGATAAGAATATTGGTAATGTTTTGGACGTGGCATAGTTCCACAACACAATAATTCAATAAATTAAATGTATATTTAATTTTCAGCATCATCATGAGGAAATTAAAAGGAGCAGTAAAAGAAACGGCTAGACAAAAGCGGGAGAGAAAGCAGGAGTTCGCTCAAATGCGTCAACAAATCCATACGATCGTTTTGCCTACATTCGCGGTAATATTTCTGTTAATTTGCGTATACGTGTACTTGAAAACCAGGCCGACGTCGATGCAGTACGCGTAACGTAAATAGTTCTAAGTTGTGTGAAAATTGTAAATAATAAATTATAAATAGGTACCATCAATTTATATTGGTTTGGAAAATTTTATTTAAATAATCGTATTTTAAGGTTGTGAGCTCAAGTAATGTATTAGATATATTCTATATGGAGTATTTATTGACACAGTATTTCTATAGATATTTTTATAGACGTGTACTTTAAGACATTCCACTTTATTCATCCACATATCAACATTAATTTCATGTGCTGAAAGTGACAAAATTAATGTAAATATAAAAATAAAGTTATCAATCCATGTGTCTTAATTAAACAAATCCAATTCATTTAAAATTATTGTGGTGTGATTTTGCTGGTTTTTTATACCTTTGGCTCAGTCTCTTACCATATTAAAAGTTATTTATTATTTTTATAAGTATTTTTAAGGTGGAAGCGCCAGGGTAGCCCGCAAAATCCAAATATTTTTATGTTTTTTGCAATTTGCCAGTCAGTGTGAAGCTTTATGTAAATCAAAATATGATTCGCGGTCGTAATGCATATTTATCTAAAGAATTATACCCATTTTAATTATCAATATAACCCGTTCATACTACTCGATTGAATGACTTTTTCACGAAATAACATTCAATCGAGTTCTATGAATTTAGAGGGTTATATTGATGACTAGCTGACCCACGCAACTTCGTCTGCGTCACATTTTCTATTAATGCTCAGCTCCTTTCAGTCTTAGCGTGATGATATATAGCCTATAACCTTCCTTGATAAATGGGCTATCTAACACTGAAAGAATTTTTCAAATCGGACCAGTAGTTCCTGAGATTACCCCCTACATACAAACTTACAAACAAATTTTACCTCTTTATAATATTAGTATATTGATGATTTAAATGGTTATAATCCTTTAGAGATGCTCTTTAAGAACGCGAACCGTATTCTGTTCAAAGTACAGCTTCACGCTGACCGGCAAATTGCAAAAAACATAAAAATATTTGAATTTCGCGAGCTCCTGGAGCTTCCACCTTAAAGTTTGTTTGTTAGGCAGCCGCTCCACGTGAGATATTGGTATTTAGCTGAATCTGCTTCAACTGGAAGCTGACCCCGATATAGGAAAAGGCTAGGATGATGATGATTTTTAAAATTTACAGAAAAGAAAATATAAATGTAAAAAATCAATTTAAACAATAATTTATTAAAAATAACATTTCATCTATCCATATTGTAAGGTCTGCTATCTTAATTTATTAAAAATAACTGTGACTGCAACAAATATTTACATTAAGTTAGATAGGAAAAGTCCTTTTATATTAATACCTTCTTATAACTGAGCTAAATACATTTTCCCACTAAATCTAAAACTAAGTAACATACATACTACACAAAGTTAAATAGTAAGTTGAGTCTTATTTATTACACATAAAGATATTTTACAAATATTCAACAAGAATAAAGTACAATTTCCTTGAGCAACATTATACCAGTTGTGTAAACATGAGGAACAAATTGTTTTCAATTAATTTGCTGCCAGAAAATTTACAGAAAACATTTCAAAACCTTGAACAGGTTTATTTTAACTATAATAATACTAGCTTCTTGCACCAGATTTGCCTGTGTGTAAGTAAAAAAAATTAGCCCTGCAAGTCGCACTCTCGCACGAAAGGTGAGGTAATAATATATATAATATACGTTTATTTCGGCTTGTACCCGAAATAAACATTTTTCGTATGGAATATTATATAGGGGCAATAGAAACACACCATCTGTGAAAATGTCAACTGTCTACGTATTAGCCAATGCATGCACTGGTGACTTTTGTCACCGTGACAGTCCATTTTTCTCTCTTTCGCAATTATTGTGAAATGCAATAGAGTGATATACTGTCACGGTGACAAAAGTCACCAGTGCGCGCCTAGCCTTTTGGTTGTTGAGATAGTCTGCTGCCATCTGTCAGCTGGCTATAATAAGTCTGTCTAGATGGACGGACGGATGGCAGAGGCATAGTAACAGGGTTTGGTTGGTTATCCTTTGGGAACCCAAAGATTCATGCAACTCCTTTCAGCCATCATGATGTGATTGATAAACAAAGACACAGACTCACATTTATAATAAATAATAGTATTAGGATAAACACTTTATCACTAGTATGCACCAAAACCTATTAATGTTGCAGTGCTATTATAGTTGGTCAATCCGAAGGAGAAAAATATGTATTTTCTAATGCTCACAATGTTTAGTAATAACAACTTACCGCGTCATGCTCACCAGGATCAGGTGATAATGCTATTATTTATATAGCTCCATCTCTCTCTCACAAAGGAATTGCAAAAACCCTGCTTGCCCTACAACTCTTTTTTTCACTTTCCTTTCCCAGGTATGATGAAAGAGATTTCTATAGAAATAACCATCATATTTGTATCTACTAGTCTGATCCTTCTTCTTGTTTCTTTATTATGTTTGTGCTACATAATATCTGCCGAAAGACGAACACTGCTGGACATGGGCCTCCCCGCGCGTGTCGCCACAACAACCGGTTCAGTTCGTCTCGCATCCATCGGCTACCCGTGATCCTTACCAGGTAATTGGTCCACCTTGTGGCCGGCCGCGCTAGCGCAGCGTCTTCTGGTACGCGGTAGCTACTCCAGCCATTTCGGTATGTGCATGCATTTTTAAATAAATAAATAAACAAATATTGCACAGCATATTAAGATAATGTGTTACAAACATTCACAAACTCACAGCCTTTTTTTATATTTAGCGCATTATATATATATACATACAGTTTATATCAATAGAATTGCTCTCTTGCTGGGTTAAAGTCTCTTAGAGCCTTGATACCCTACAAGTTCTTCTCTACAGATACAAGTTACAATTCTACATATCACTAGAAAATAAATAGAATACCCTACATCTAAAATAACTAAGTACAAAGTAGTAAGTATGTACTGTCCGAACATTTTGGCGAATCAAAGTATCACCACAAAGATATACTTATGAATAGGTGCAGTAAGTGTTAACATTGGCTTTTGAAATTAGCTGCAGTTGCACTACGTAAATACCTATGTATGTAGTTTAGTTAGCAGTAAGTATTGAATTGATTTATCTTAATGCTGGAAACATACGATCAGTGTTGTCTAGGAAAAAAACACGTATTTGCGTTTTAGGGCAGTGAAGTTAAGGAATAATCGTCAAAAAATAATTTAGCAAACTATGCGTTTCAAACGCTTAGCTGCCAATGTAATCTCAGTCTATCTTATTACCTAATTTACTTCACAGTCACAGTGAATTAAAGTACCTCCACTTTGCCCCACCATGCCATCACCCTACTGTGGCAAATTCGCAAAAAAAATCTGTTGAATAAGCCCCACTAATTTGATTTCATGGGGCAGATTCCAAAAGTATAAAATCTTGGTGGATTCTGCCTCACTAGGGTTGGCACCTCAGAATAAAGTTTTAGTGTAGGTTGTAGCACTAATTTCGACTTAGCTACAGCTGAGTGTCAGCTTGGTGGGGCAAAGTGAAACACTCGTATTAAAGATAAAATTCCACTATACCATACATAGAGTACGCAGTTGTAGTGCTGTCAGCGACTAGAGCATAATCACCAGCCGAGATGTTTCAGTACTCTGTGACGTATCAATACTGATTATTATTGACAGTAATGTTCCGCTTCTGCCGGCACACGTTGACCATCCAGCCAAGCAGCCACACGGACGCTAGTAGCATGTACAGGCCGCTGAGCGCGAAGTACTGGGACGCTATCGGCAGCATGAGGCTCTGGATGAGGACTAGTGTCAGGATGGACTGCAGGCCGGTGCCCACCAGAGTGTTGATGCCGAAGATGAGCCCGAAACAGCTTTCGTCGCTTAACTGGCCAGCTATTTTTGCACTGAAAATAAAGGTATTGCAACAAATTACCATACATCACTGTGTTGTATTGTAGGAAAATAAAATACAGATCTGATTTTTAATTAACAGAACGCTATGTTATGCCAGGAGGCGTACAAATATTGTGTGCATATCTAGCTTAGGATTACAAATTAAAATGTATTAAAAATGTTTGAAAAGTCATGCATAATCATGTTAAAGTAGAAAATAAATTAAACAATTACATATTATTGAAAGCTCCAATAGGCTAGATTCCATCATCCTCAAATTGCAAAACTATTTAGTCCGTCAGTTAGAGTATTGAAAAATAATGGACACGTATTTTTTGTTTTTGTAAATCAATGAATATTGACAAAGATAAAACGCATCAAAACTCGGGAGTGGGGCTCGTGACGTCACGACTCACTAAAAATTATGCGAAGGTGTGACGTATTGAGAATTTTAAAAGCGTCGTAACTTCGTCAATTTTGGTTCCCGTAGCAAAAGAAAAAATACGGGTCAAATATTTTTTGATAATATCTAACTGACGGACTAATTAAATTTTTTCAGGACACAAGCCTATTATGTCAGACCCAAATGAGAAAAACAAAAAGTTAGTAATTACGTTATATTTTCTTTAAGTTAAGATTTTCTAATTAAGTAGCTGACCCGCGCAACTTCGTCTGCGTCACATTTTCCATTACTGCTCCGCTCCTATTTGTCTTAGCGTGATGATATATAGCCTTCCTCGATAAATGAGCTATCTAACACAGATTTTTTTTTCAAATCGGACCAGTAGTTCCTGAGATTAGCGCGTTCAACCAAACAAACAAACAATCAAACAAACTCTTCTGCTTTATAATATTATGTATAGATTAAGACTCGGGGTCTGTCACCGGTGACAAGCGAAAACGACACTATCTGAAGGTAATTTCTTGAAAATTAATTTGCCTTTAACCACTCTGCACGACAAGATTTTGACATAATTAAGACACACCAGCTGAGTCGACGGGATTTTGCGAATTACGTCGTCAAATTCAGGAATAACATCAAATTTCGGCAATCGAATTTACTATGAAAAATTTGTTTCCGTAGCTATATTATATGATAAGTTTGTGAGAAATATCTTAAATAGCAAGTTAAGGTCGTTCAAATCGCTTCAGTCTACTTAAAAATGTGTCTTAAATATGAATTACTTCACCTCTCAATTTGAGGACACTCAGACTCCATTACAGGGATAGTAGTTTGCTCATAATTTGATTTTCTGACGAATGTATCCATATTTCTAACGAAATGTGTAGCGGTAATGAAGTTTTTCGTTTTCCAAAGTTTTACACAAATGTCACCAACGCACATGTAAAAACAATTACAAGTATGACAATATGAATCTAAATAACATGAAGAACAATAAAAACCCCAGATTTAAATGCAATTTACAAGCACAGATCCAATAACACGTAATTTCAGTACCGCAACACTTAAATTCGTGTTCAAAATGTTCAACCATTTTGTTTTTTTTTTTTCATTTTTTTGGGTGTGTCATATCGATTATGCTAATCGATATTTTTTAAATTTAATTCGACTCGATAATTAAATGAGCGATTTTTATAAATCGATTCTTTAAGGCATAAAATACAATTAGCACTGATTATAATATTTTTATGGTTTCTTAGTACATTTATATAAATTTTTAGGTGGCTATTTTTGAGAATTAAAAAAAAGACAACTCATCCATGACCAATTTCGCGCGAAATTTTCTTTTATTTGAAATTTAAACATGCATTTATTTTAGCATGTGCTCGTGATTCAGACGACAAATATTAGACGAAAATTATTGCGAGTTTTACATTTGACTAGTTTCTGTCTGCGGCTTCGCCTGCGATAGTAGTATTTTCAGGAGTTTTGATTTTTTGACGGAATGAGTAATTCATTTAAAAAGTCATTAAGAAAAGGTGTTTTTGTTCAAGCTGTCGTATACACTTTCATATTCATTTAGAAAAAAGCTGTTATTTTGATATTCCAAACAGATACTTGTACGTACCTATGTATGTTTGGAGGTATGTTTTTTTTATTTAGACCGCCCGGTAGACTAGGGATTCTGTATGAGTTTCATCTATACTTCTATCTATACTAATAATACTAATAATATTATAAAGAGGTAACATTTGTTTGTAAGTTTGTATGTAGGGGGTAATCTCAGGAACTACGAGTCCGATTTGAAAAATTCTTTCAGTGTTAGGTAGCCCATTTATCGAGGAAGGTTATAGGCTATATATCATCACGCTAAGACAAATAGGAGCGGAGCAGTAATGGAAAATGTGACGCAAACGAAGTTGCGCGGGTCAGCTAGTACTTAATTTATTATAAAGAGGTAACATTTGTTTGTAAGTTTGTATGTAGGGGGTAATCTCAGGAACTACGGGTCCGATTTGAAAAAATCTTTCAAAAATTCAAAATTCAAAAGTCATTTATTCAAATTAGGCTGAGGGCCAGCACTTTTTGAACGTCATGTTTTACAAAAGACAGTCCCCCAAAACGCCCGCCCGTCACCACTTCCTAGTGTTTTAGCTGTGGAGAAGAAGTGGCCAACAAACTCCCCAGCAACACAACTGTCTGTTAAGTTTTAGGAACTAGAATTTTACAATAATTAATATGCAAAGTAATCCAAAACTTCAAAATTGCTTCTAAAATTTACATGACACAAAAATAAATATATACATTATTTATCACTTGTTAGCTACTAGCACTATGACACTAAAACAAAATACACACTTAAGCAAGTGTTGACGTATGTGGATTTAAATAAGTATAAAAAAATGACCTACATAGTCAGACAAATAAATAAAAAAAAAGAAAATAAAAGAACAAATAAAATAAAATAAAAAATTATATGAACACATATAACCTGTCATAAAACTACTATACTATCTACTTAAACACAAGGAACATGATAATTTGTCTTGCGTTCAACACAGCGACCAACTATTCTTATCGTCTAAATAATCATTAATAGAATAGTATGCCTTGGAACAGAGGTTAGATTTTACTTTTTCTTTAAATGAGTTTCAGTGTTAGATAGCCCATTTATCGAGGAAGGTTATAGGCTATATATCATCACGCTAAGACAAATAGGAGCGGAGCATTAATGGAAAATGTGACGCAAACGAAGTTGCGCGGGTCAGCTAGTATAGAATATATTTCAAAATATCAACACAAAACTCTCAATATTTTCAATAAAATATAATATTTTTGAATCGCATTCTGAATTTAAATTTTGAGTAAGCAAGTAACATAAATAAACGAATTGGCGCGAAAACCCACGCCATAGGCGGTCCGATGAAATTTTTCACTTAGTTTTATTCCTAATGTCTAAAAACTTGATTGAATTACATGAAAAAACATAAAAATAGTAATTATAACACTATTGCAAATTGTATTTCATGCCAGAAACGTATTTTATCTTAGAACCGATTTACGATAATTGCTCATTTTTAATATTAATCGTTTCGATTGAAATTAAAAAATCATCGATTAGCATCGTTTTGGTACACCCAAAAGATTAAAAAAAAAAACAATATGGTTGATGGTGGACGGCGATTATCACATTTATACACTTGGATTTTATTTGGAAAAATACTAACTTTGCGGTTTATAAACGAAATAATTATTGACGATATCGTATAACCTTTTTATCCAATTGTTTTAATTATTAGTCATACATAAGATTTTTTAATAACAGCGTTAATAATAAGGATGTCGTATGACATAATTCTTATTACCAAATGGTACTAAAACCGAGCCGGTGGAGGTTTGCCTGTCAAGGTCCAAATGGTACTACTGACGAACTATTCGGTTAAACTGGTATCTTACAGTACTATGGTGGGATGGAATTGAATGGTTGTGAATATCTTTACTGATAAAGGGTCAGAGAAGATCGCAATTTGCTTGATCGACAGCCAAGCAGCCACCAGAGGCCTTAGTGTGAGTTTTTTCGACTCACGTTCGAACGCGTTCGATTGCGAGCGCGTTAGAATTTAGTATGAGAAATTAGGTTCTACGAGTGACCACCAGGTGGCACTATAACTAAATTCCCATACTAAATTCTAACGCGCTCGCAATCGAACGCGTTCGAACGTGAGTCGAAAAAACTCACACTAAGGCCTCAGGTGTCCTTTCAATCAGGTAAGAGGAACCTCACATTTTTTTATCACATTCTTCTTCTTTTCGAAATATTCGAATCGATTGACAACTCCTTACATAGTTTAGGGCTAGTAAGTGGCGAGGTTATTGCAGTATTGGTGGCATTCATTAAGTCCCCCAAAGTATATGTCAGGTGTATGGGCACTTGGGGCACATCAAATTAGTAACACCGACAAGACAATACAAAAAAATGACCAAGAAAAGATCACCCACCTCGCCAAAGTGATAGTATAATGAAACAGGCTGCCCATGACGATGTAGCCGGCGTACGACACGAACACATTGTTGACGAAGGTGCCCACGAACACGGCGACGCCCTGCAGCGCGGCCACGGGCGCGGGGATGCCTGACGACGCGAATACGGACGCCAGGTACGCGGCGCCCGCGCCCAGGAGCGTTTGTGCCGCTTCTACTGCGCCGTTGTATGCTACCTGTGAAATAAAGGTTCATTTTTTATTAATAAGAGGTTCGCGTTCCATCACAATGTCAACCTGATGGAAAGCGATGATGTAGTCGAAGATGGAGCACGTTTGTCTAGAAGTAACCTAGTCACTCTTAAGGCTGCCTTTCCACCAGAGATGTGTGAGGATGCGTAGCGAGGGATGTGTTTGTTAAGGACCAATAGAATCGCGTCATTTACCTAGCCTCGCTCAGCGCAAGCGATTCTATTGGTTCTTAACATACACATCCCTCGCTACGCATCCTCGAACATCTCTGCAGCCTTAGGCTGGGTTCACATGATCGCGCAGGACACCTCACAAACCGCGCGGATCAACTGAAAGAGTCGATACACACCTTGCCTTACTCCAAGACCTTGCCGGTGTTTTGTGCTTCCTACAACCTCCCCAGGTTTTCCATTCCCAACAACACCTCAACAGTATAATTAGCACGACAATGTTTTAGTAAGTACTTTACTTATAAATAAATAAATAATAAATAACTCATTTATTGCAGCTTTGCTTTGCTTTTAGCTTTGCTTATGGGGTGAGCATTAAAGAGCAGTTGGTAAAACAGTTTCAAACGCATATTGGTTCTGGCTCGCAGTATTTCACTTAGTTACCTGGGTGAAAATTGGTAGGTAAAGGTAAATGTGTAATCTATTATTATTTTCTGCTGCTATTTTAGAGACAAAAGTTGATACTTTAGGTTTTTCAAGTGTACTTAACAGCTGTACTAGGTCGCAGTAGAGAACTGCCACTCTTTACCGTGCTATAGTTTTGTTAGGTATTTGCAGGTCATTCACTTCCTAGCATACTCAAATCACAATTTAAAAATGAGTTAAGAAAAAAGTATTTAAACATTTAACTTGCGCTAAAGATAAGATAGCATTGTTTTCTGTGTGTAAGCATTGCACATAAGCTCCAACAATCCTATGATAACTTAGATAAAACTAAAGTGTATGCCAGACTTGTGGAGCAAAATACAGACATAAGTGATCCTTTGATAAGACAGTATTACTACGTAAATATTTATTTATGCAGATACTAGCTGACCTGCGCAACTTCGTCTGCGTGACTGTTTTCATTAATGCTCTGCACCCATTGGTCGTAGCTTGATGTTATAATCTCAGGAACTACTGGTTCGAACTTAAAAAATCTTTTAGTGTGAGTCCATCTATCGAGGAAGGCTGTAAGGCGGTAAACATCATTCATGAATATTGTGACCCATACGAAATTGTACTGCTCAGCTAGTGTTAAAATAAAATAAAAAAGCAGCACTAATCAGTACCCCCTCCTTGTTCCTGGTTAAAGCCGATAAACATGTTTGTACTTGTCACAATAAAGAATTTTAATTCGTTTCCTTATGTAATCTACTGATTACGTTGATTGCACTTAAAACATGCATAAACAGCTTATGTCGTAGGATAATTAAGATTAGGTATAACAACTGATTATTTATAATTAGCCATTATCACAAAACGGATCTATTTATAGCTGATATGTAAAGAATTAGCATTGTTGTGACGGATGATTAATTTACAAACAAAAAACCCAGACGATTACGGCAGACTAATCTCATTTTTATATTTAGGTATTATATTGTGTTACCTACGTCGTCGTGCGAGTTTTAACCGACTCCAAAAAAAGAAGGTTCTCAGTTTTATTGTATCGAAATAAGGTTCAAAATGACTTATAATGAATCGTCTCTCGCGTTGCGGGGCAAACTTGGCCAACGATCGCCCATGACGGAGATAATTGGAATGAAAAAGGAGAGGTCTTTGCCCAGCAGTGAGACACATGTGAAGGCTAACAAAAAAAAAATAGTCTCTCAACTCTACGATGAATGTCTCGTTTACACAGCAATAATATGTAACAGCTGTCTTTTCCTTGAAAGGGTTTTTGGAAATTAAATCCTTACATTTCATTACAAGGACTCTAAATTTCAAAATGAAGATGTAAGTTGTGCCGCTCCAATCAGAAAATGATTGGACTGTCGAGCGCAGTACTGAGTATATCAATTACACAAATTCAACAGGCAATTCATTTTCTTCCGGAAACGCTTACGTGAACGGTGTAATATTGTTAGTAAAGTACCTACTTCATCTACTAAGAAATGGAAGAAGGGAAGGCTTTTGCTCAACAACGGGAAATTTACAGTTTGACAAAAAAAAGAGAGAGTCAGTGTCGTCCTGGATCTGTTACCACATCAGCTGCACATAGATCTACGCCTGCACGAACAGCGCTAGCGCCACGGCGTACAGTGCTGACCAGGCCAGCACTTTGTATACTAACACTATGTCACTCACCGGAGAGTCAGTGTCGTCCTGGATCTGCTTCCACAGCAGCTGCACATAGATCTGCGCCTGCACGAACAGCGCTAGCGCCACGGCGTGCAGTACTGACCAGGCCAGCACTTTGTATACTAACACTATGTCACTCACCGGAGAGTCAGTGTCGTCCTGGATCTGCTTCCATAGCAGCTGCACATAGATCTGCGCCTGCACGAACAGCGCTAGCGCCACGGCGTACAGTGCTGACCAGGCCAGCACTTTGTATACTAACACTATATCACTCACCGGAGAGTCAGTGTCGTCTTGGATCTGCTTCCACAGCAGCTGCACATAGATCTGCGCCTGCACGAACAGCGCTAGCGCCACGGCGTACAGTACTGACCAGGCCAGCACTTTGTATACTAACACTATGTCACTCACCGGAGAGTCAGTGTCGTCCTGGATCTGCTTCCACAGCAGCTGCACATAGATCTGCGCCTGCACGAACAGCGCTAGCGCCACGGCGTGCAGTACTGACCAGGCCAGCACTTTGTATACTAACACTATGTCACTCACCGGAGAGTCAGTGTCGTCCTGGATCTGCTTCCACAGCAGCTGCACATAGATCTGCGCCTGCACGAACAGCGCTAGCGCCACGGCGTACAGTGCTGACCAGGCCAGCACTTTGGGCCGGGTATACGCTGACCTGGCGTGGCGTACGATCAGTGTGGCTGCCTCCACCACGTTTGAACGGATCACGTGCTGGAAAGTGACGGAAACTTTGTTAGGTGGCTTTGTAAATGAGTAATAAAGAAAAAGAAGGAATGAGGAATTGTTTAAATATTACTTTTGGCGCAGTGGGGTTAAAGCGTTCCTAGCTGCAGTTTAGTTACGACGTCTTTCCTTTCTCCGTCGCTAGAATATCATTTAGGTATTTGGATCGCCCAAAGTGATTTGACTAGCCTAGCGTCTCTGCTCAGATATGTCGGAAAAATACGTCAGTCAATTGAACAATCGGGACGTCAAATCTAGTGGCGTTCGAGCAGTGCACACGTCAAGAAACCGTCGCTTGTACCGAATACCTGGTCAGTGTACCGATTGTGTGAGAAAATTGTTATTGACACTTTGAGTGTGAATAGTAACTTCCCATAGTACACCCTCTGTAGTTTCAATCCTGGCTGATATAATGTATGGGTGTAGTACCGCCGAAATATATTTATTTATGTGATATATTTTTAATTAACACAATATTATGTGAGTATGATTTTACCCCACTAGAGTTGTGATGCAGCTTTTTATCCAGCGGCGGACTCCTGGTAGACGACCGCCGATGGAAGTAGATCCCGTACTGCACGGTGGGCAGCCAGAACGCCCAGAACGTCGCCAGGATCTGAGCTGAAATATTGTAGTGTTACATTTTCGAAATAATCTACAAAGAAACTGAATTTAGGTCTCAGCTGAGTCTTCTGCTGGCAATTTTTAGGGGAGAACCAGAGCTCTGATTACTTACAAGCGTCGTTGACATAAATATGGCCGCTTTTTGCTGGGTCCGGTGACGGACGATTCTGATAGATACACAGAAATATTATATCTATGGACAAATAGGTAAAAATGTAAATTCAGGGGGTTGTTCTGGCTCATCGCTTATACCAACTCTGAATTCTGGCTTATTCATTCAGGACTTTTACATTATTGTGTTGTAAAACACAGATAGGAATTTATTGCTGGTAACTTTGTTTATTCAATCCTTGAGAATTTAGGTACCTTTGCATACCCTTTAATGATATAGGCAACAGACATGCTTTTACCGCGGAATTTACGGCAGGCCGATGTTTATGGGCAAAAAAATGGGTGTGCTCAGCGTAGGTACCTACCTGTGAACGTGATGTAGTTGAGCTCCCTGTAGTCCATGAGCCCGAAGTGAGTCAGCAGCTGTGCGCTGACGCCCGACAGGAACCGGCCGGTCAGCGCCGCGATACGGGTGTACGAGGACACGCGCGGATACTTCGCAGGGTCCACCTAGACAAACACATGGTATTGTTTTTGTACATATCTGTATGCTCACCTAACTTCCAAAAATATAGTTGAATACTATATTTTGAAGTTTTTGAATTTTCCCATCCATCTGTAAACTTCATGGAATGGCTCAGGGGCTAAGATCGATATCTTTGGTACTCTACTACCTAACGAAATCAATGAGGAATTCACGAAAAGTTTTTCAAGAAGGCTATTGTATTGCGTAAAGCAAAATAAAATGGTAAGTAGGTATGTTTCTTTTTTGTGGTTATGCTAAAACATACCCTCAGCGGGGTCAAACCCCCGAAATGATAATCCTGATCCGCCCTGAATTCTGAATCCTGGGGCCCCATAGGTGTATATAGGGGGAGATCCGTGCACACCCCAGGATGGTTGGGGAGTTGGGGACCGATTCAAAATTCTAAGCTGGACACATATTTAACTTCACAAAATCATCATCAATCATAAACAACCTTCAACCTTCAAACATTATCACCTGTACTACTAACTACTGCGTAATACGCGGAAAACTAAAAAAATCGTTTTCTTTTTTATTTTGGCTTTTAATTTCTAAACGGTGCATTGTGGATAAAATGTCAATCCAAATATTTTATAGTAGATAAAAGTTGCTTCAGTTCCACTATAAATCGTGTCTCTGTAGGTTGAATAGGTGTCGAGATACACTAGATACACTAGATACAGAACGGATTTTGTTCCCAAAAAGTTGGAAATTGTAGTTTAAAGCATTTATTTTTTTATTTGTGATGGGTTTGGTCTTGTCTCTAGTTTAGGTCAGCGATGACGGAGACAAAGTCTACGATGGAGCGAGCTTACTCAGAAGAATTTCTTCCTTCTTGGACGTAGGTTGCAAGGCAGGCGTTATGTGGGCTAGGGGTCCACCTACCACCGGTTCTTACGAATACTGTAACTGACAACCCACATATTCAGTTGATAAATATCCAGGGTTCAATAATTTCGAGCTCGTTTCGCTTGGTTTTGCATTTTACACTCTCAAGTTCTTGAAATTTTGTGACTTCAAAAAATAATCAAACCTAATGAGATGGAGTGTAAAAATTTTCAAGCTCGCTTTGCTCGATCTTGAATTTTATAATCTTTCAGTTTTTACCCTTTGCTGTATGGGGTAAAAATTAACTTCTATTTAAATATTAATGGCAGAAAATCAAACCTTCCCGATAAAGGGTATAAACATTTTCAAGTTCACTTCGCTCACTGTTTGACGTCTCTGTTAGTTTTTTGATAGGACAGTCATTTCTAATGGAGCTTATCAAGTAAGTTACCAAAGTGAAGCTGGCATTCAAAGCTCAAATATTTGTGACGAACTTTCAGGAAAAATGACGCGCAATATTCCGGACCTAGCTGCTTTATCTTTCCATCTTATCTCCATTACATATCCATTACTATGTTACTGATACATTAGGTACTTACCTACCTTTTTACGTTATACTGCCTATTCTTATTTCAGTTTATTTGTGTCTACTAGTCGATATTCTGGTTTGAGACACGTGCATTTGTATCTTTAAATGCCACTGTTATGTAGGTAGCTGGTGAGCACCAACAGAACTTATACATGGTACTAGGCTAGACGACAAGTTTTGGAATACCTAGCGACCGCATCTGTTCTAAAGCAAGTAAATA
Organism: Ceramica pisi; assembly: GCA_963859965.1. Taxonomy (NCBI): domain Eukaryota; kingdom Metazoa; phylum Arthropoda; class Insecta; order Lepidoptera; family Noctuidae; genus Ceramica; species Ceramica pisi. The sequence continues at coordinate 8,581,413 of OY982530.1, forward strand.
AACTTCGGCGAGCTCAAGTTATGTGCTTTTGTATTATTTTTATTTCATTCAATGACGTCTGAAAATACATTGGAATAGCATCAATTTATTAATAGCTTACTTTCGCGTAAATATAGGTGTAATAGGCGACTTCTGTGGCGATGTAGAGGCCATAGAAGAACTGCGACGCTTGCACCCATTCTAGACTCGTTGTCCACAGCAGGATGGCGTAAACAGCTATGCCGCTTAAACCTGTAACAACAGTAAATTATACTATTGGGGTGGGGACTAACGATTTCTTAAAATAAGGGCTAGGAGAATTCCCTGCAGATGTTAACAACTCTGTGGGGTCATTTCCTGCGACATATCGACGAATTATTCTGAATTACCTACGTAAGACAGTTTTACGAAGGTAATTTACATTTTTATAGTCTTAGGCTTTAAAACAGACTAACCTCCTGGAATAGGTACATGCTGGTGGTAAATGGTGCATATGGTGCGGGAAGCTCGGCGTAGAGGACCATTGTTTTTTTCTTAAAACAGTTGAGAGATAATTGGTTGTAAATACGATTCCTTATTACGTTCAAGAGACATAAGAATAGAATAGCATTTAATAATAATATATTCACCATTATATAAGATACAGAAAAGAAAGATGAGGAAAATGAGGTGACCAATTACCTACTTTAAAGGAAATATTGTACCCGCTTCGTAATTAAAGCAGTTACAAGACAATGATGGCTAGATACATTGGTTAATTTGGCGATCGACAATGAACTTGAGCTCCAGTTGCAGAGATTGATAAATTGAAATATAGTTGCCGACTATTCTGATCAATTTACGTGCATGTTGCTCTGCTCATTTTTTAGGGTTCCGTAGCCAAATGGCAAAAACGGAACCTGTATAGATTCGTCATGTCTGTCTGTCTGTCCGTCCATATGTCACAGCCACTTTTCGCCGAAACTATAAGAACTATGCCGTTGAAATTTGGTAAGTAGGTATATGTATTCCGTGAACCGCATAATGATTTTCAAACAAAAACAGAAAAAAAAATTTGGTGGTCCCTAGGTATAGGATATATCTATATCCCTACTTAGAACTGAAACTCAAAAATTTATTTTTCATCAATCTCATACGTGTGGGGTATCTATGGATAGGTCTTCAAAACTGATATTGAGGTTTCTAAAATCATTTTTTTTCTTAACTGAACAGTTTGAGCGAGAGACGCTTCCAAAGTGGTAAAATGTGTGTACCCTTAACTTCTAAAATAAGAGAATGATAAAACTAAAAAAAATATATGAAGTACATTACCATGTACAGTAGGTACCAGCAAAAATTGGTTTGAACGAGATCGAGTAAGCAGTTTTTTTTTCTAAATACGTCATAAATCGTTAATCGCAACTTCTGCTTATAATATAATACCTACTGGTTTGTACGGAACCCTCGGTGCACGAGTCCGACTCGCACTTGGCCGGTTTTTTAATGAATAAATTAAGATAATTTATCCAAGGCCAAACTCGTAAAGTATACCTTTTGTCAAGTCTAGACATTTTGCTTTATAATACAGATGTAATTTTACAGACCTAATTTATGGGACATTTGTGCTTACTTATAACTGAATAATTTAGCTAGCTAGATCCTCGATACATTTATCATACATCAGTGCTTAAACTCGCTTGTTTGTCGTACTTTAGAAAAGATGTGATGTGATTTGAAGTAACAACACCGAGTTCTGGACAGCAAGATACCAAGTAATACCTAGGTACTTACCTACATAATTATTATTATATAGGTACACTTAGCAAAAGCTTAGGAACCTAAAATAAATAGCTTTGAAATTCCTAAAAACGATTCTAAAAAAGTCTTTACACATCAAATGCAAAATATTGTTGCAGAAAATGTAATTGCATAACAAGTTTTGAGTGGGTCGCTAAAATGTTGCATTAGAAGTTGGCATCTTTTTATAAATAAAATAAACGCAGCGAGAAGTTTGTGTCAATTTTAAAACTCCTAACCAACAGTGACGTAGATATGCATACAGTGCTTTTGTCTCGTGACCTGCCGGTCTATTATGACCTACTCATCGTGTAAACTTAGGTGGAGTGAGTGTGAAGTGATCTGTCATTCTATCTTATTTGTATAGAGTGACAGCTCACTTCATGTGAGATGTTCACAGATTCGCACTGTTGCAAACACTGTATCCGAAATGGAGAATAGTCTTTGGTATCCGAGAACTAAGAGCTGGTTCACATTAGGTCGGACCGACAGTTTTACCGGCCTGACAAACGTGTCGGATCCATATTGGCGTATGTATGTCAATAGCGCCGTTCACATTAGGGCGACCCGACCAAACTGTCGGAGCCGACACAATTACCGTACGTCCAGCTACGATTTCTGTCGGATCGGACATAATATTGGCGTACTAGCAAGTATGGCGCCGTTCACATTTGTCGGCGCGAAGCGGCGGAGACACCCGCCTGCCAAAATCCCACCCGCCCTTACCCCGCTCTCGGCACTTGCGCAAGCAGTTTCGTCGACGTGTATGCAGAGAAGACACGTTTCAATATGGAGGGCGAAATTAATGTAGAAGTTTTGATTTCTCTTGTGAAAGACAGGAGTTTACTGTGGGATAAAACGTGTGAACAGTACAAAAATAAAAGTTTAAAACTTGCGGCCTGGCGTGAATTTTGTTTCATATTAAAGCCTGATTTTTTTTCTGCCTTTTATTAAATACTAGCTTTTGCCCGCGACTTCGTACGCGCATATCCCGTTTTCTCCCGTTCCCGTAGGAATTTCGGGAAATCCTCTCTTAGAGCTCCCCTAAACTCCCCAAGGCCCCTACGTGCAGCTTCATACGACCAGTCAGTAGTCTTGGTTGTGTTGTTGCGTTATCTGTCAGTCATTCACTCAGTAACGGAAGAATTTTATAAACCAAATGAAAATAAAACTAATACCTATAAAAAAGTGAACGTAAATTAGCCAAAACTTATAAAGCCATCGGTATCTAAAAATCTATGCGTACTTCACCTAAAAAGAAATAAAATGTAAACTATTAATAATTTGTAGTTTGAACGAATATTTAATTAAACACTACCAAAATAACTAATACGTATTTTATAAAATAATAACAAAAGGAATCTTAAAATAAATTATCAAAGACTAAATTATGTATTGTCTGTCAATAAGGTCGAACGCTCTGAACTTCAATTCGCATCAACTGGCAAAAATTGTAAGAAGCTCGCGCTTTTGGCCTCTCGCAGGTCAACCTGAGAAGATTGGCTTCTGCTTAACCCGACTTGCCTGTGAAGGCCTTAATATAGTAATAAAGCCTCCAGCCAGGCTTTGAAGCTCGCGCTCGGACGCCCCGCCTTTTTATACCTTCGGCCGCGAGACGCGTCGAGCGCGGCGACCACAGGCGCGACCGATTCTCGAACGTTCGCGACCGGCCGCACTGCGCGCTTGGCGCCTAGCTGCTAGGGCGGTCGCGAACGTTCGAGAATGTTCGTTTTACGAAGCTGCTCGCTAGGTGACACGCTAGCCTCTAGGCACCAACCAAGCTGCCTGCCTGTGCGTTCGCGACCTTAGACAAAAATAATCCATAAAGCATGATTCAGTATTCACGCGCGATGGCTTATTATTAGCGTATTTCATGTATAACTTTGGTGTTTCTATACCAATTTCTATGATTATTTTTTATGGAATAGTTAACAATGTTAACTTTTTTAATAAGGGATGTCTGAGAGTGTTATTTATAACACTCTCAGTCATCCCTAATTAAAAAAGTTACAGTAAGTTTACTTAAGAGTAGACAAATATAATCAGAAAGCTTCGAACTGCTAAGCTATCGGGAGTTACACGTGTTATTGTGCGTCAATCATAAAAGATAGACATAATGCTGTCCTGGGATATTTTTTACATATTTTTAAGGAGAACATTTCCGTCATACATGATTTCTGTGTAGCTTTAACCAATAAGGTTGCACACGCGACGGAAGCTTAAAAAATGGAGTAACTTCTCCCGTTTTCCCAACATTTCCCTTCACTGCTCTGCTCCTATTGATTGTAGCGTGATGAAAAGTATACTATAACCTGCTCAGGAGTATGAAGAATAATTGTACCAAGTTTCGTTAAAATCCGTCGAGCAGTTTTTGTTTCTATAACGGTTATACAGACAGACAGACAGACAGACAGACAGACAGACAGACAGACAAAAAAATTACTGATTGCATTTTTGGCATCAGTATCGATCCCTAATCACCCCCTGATAGTTATTTTGGAAATATATTTCATGTACAGAATTGACCTCTCTACAGATTTATTATAAGTATAGATAGACAACATTGCAATGAAAACGTCGTCGTCGTCCATCCTATACGAAAGCCAACTCACAACTGTTTTGTGACGACCCAGGCCGGGCAGTAAAGCGACCGTACCGACCGTTACTGTTATATTCACATTAGGTCGGGTCGGCGGCGTCTAGTGTGAACAGCAACACCCGGCAGTCGGTGAACGGCAAACTGTCGGTCCGACCTAATGTGAACCAGCTCTAAGAAAGTAACTATAAAAATTACTTTAGGCGAAATTCAGTTGATAGGTACACTACCTGCCTTCATACCTCTTCATACTTTTTGGAATAATGAAAACAAGATGCATCTAATAATATTTTTGTACGAGATTAAAATAAAATATGCTTCCATGCAAAAAATAAGTCTCTTAGTGCTCACCTACATCATATTATTTCTTTTATGTTAGGTTTTCTCCAGTCCTATAGGGCTGTCCGTTAATCAATGTTCGTCAGTCAATTCACCAACAACGTCATCATTTTCCTCATCTAAACATTTCAGACTTCGTTGAAATTGTATTTCATCCATGTTTATAAGTACCTACCTACCTATTTTTACACATATTTCTTATTTGTAGAAATGAATCCCTTTCTCCCTTGGTCCCGTCATCACGCGTGAACGGCTGGACCGATTTCGCTAATTCTTATTTTGTTTGATTGTTACTGTCAGGTACTCAGGCGAAGGGTCTTAAGAAAGAAAAAAAAATGACGGGAGCGAAGCCGCGGGGGACAGCTAGTTAGCAATAAAAACAAAAATAGTAAAAGTCAAATTTATACGGGTTAAGGAAGTATCGGCTAAACCTAGCGAGATCAATGACTTCGACTAATGACTAATGAGTATTTCATAAGATTGCATCATCCTGCTAGATATTACCTTATTATAGTTTTTGGCCAAGTGTGGCCCAGTGCACAGTAGGTACCTACTTATAACTATTAGATTATAGGTATGAACGTAAATGACGCATGAAGAGTAAGCATGGCATGTAAAGATAGCATGTAGCAGGTGGCATTATGTAGCTTTTGCAATGGGAAAAAGCCGCCAGTTTATGTATACATATAGTACCTACCTATGTCTCATATATATTTAAAACTTATCTTTAGGTCTTTGTGCTTTAATGTTGAGGTCCATGTGTAGCAGTGAGTGCTTTATTAAACCATTCTAAACCTTCAATTTTATCCAAACATGCACAAGTTATTTTTCATTTTCGCAACTGAGCCGATGACGATTATCAAGCACAAGTTTAATCTATACATATATGTATAGATAAAAGATAATAAAGATTATTATAGAATAATATATATATTATTCTATAAAAATTAATCCCTATTTCCCTTGGTCATCACGAGTCTGAACGGCTGAGCCGAATTAGCTAATTCCTTTTTTGTTGTGTTTGTTACTGTCAGAAGGTTCTTATGAAAGAAAAAAATAAGAAAGTTGCAGTTAATGGGAGCGAAGCCGCATGGGATAGCTAATCTAAGATATAAATTATACTTTCAAGAGGCAATAAAGATAGAGTAACCATAGAGTTTTGTAACCAGTTGAAGACTGATAACGTTTATCTCTCATTGCAGTTGATGCTTATCATGTAGTCGAGGATAATTAATATCGTTGAGTTAATATTATTTTTAATGACGCAGATAAAAAGTAAATCTGTTCAAAGTCACTCTGGAATGTTTTCTTAATTTAAATAAAACATGCCTATTATTTTATTACCTTGCCGATAAACCATTTATTTTGTTTCTTAGTAGCATTCTCTTTCAGCTAAATTTTTAACAACATCAAAAAAAGGAGGCGGTTCTCAATTCAGTTGTACCTACATTTTTTTATGTTGGTTACCTCATAACTCCGTCATTAATGAACCAGTTTGAATTTTTTTTTTTTTACGTGAAAAGATATAATAATATAGGTACTTCCCTTTTGTCCCATTTCAGATTCATCAAAATCAGTATCGTAGCTTTTTTCTATCTATAGTAACTTTTAAATCAAAATAGCTGGAATTTGTTAATTGGATGATGGTTTTTTTGTCATCCAAGTAATCAAAATTGCGTAGTTTGCTTTCCTGCGATTTCCTGTGGAGTTGTTAGGTACCTACCATTAAATTTTAATTCATTAAGGTGAATTTGCTCCAACCAGCCCGCAAAGTTCAAATTTCCTTACGTTTTTTGCAATTTGCAGGCCAGTGCTAGGTTCTATGTTGATTAAAATATTATTCGCGGCTGTAAGACATATGTAGTTACAGAATTATAATCATCAAAATCATCAATACAACACTCTAAGTTCATAAAGCTCTAGGAATTACTTACTTTTGGTCCTAGGCCTTAGTGAACTTGGAGGGTTGTATTGGTGATTTTGATGAATATAATTCTGTAACTACATACGTCTTACAGCCGCGAAAAATATTTTTATCAACATCTCAGACCAACAAAAAAAGAAAGACGGCGCACCGCGAACAAAAAAGTGAAGCCACCTTTTTATCTACGTGTGTGTCGTACGGGTTGCCATTTTTTGGATTTTTTTCCTAAAATTTGGGTAATAATATTAGTGTGGTAGGATAATATTGTACGAGGAAGATATTTTAAGTATGGTGTTCTATCTCAATTGTTTAAAAAGATTTCTATTCGAAAAAACTTTTTAAAAAAAAAACACTACAAAGTAAAAAATAACTTTAATTTCGGAAGTCGATGTCAATATACGAAGAAACTAACAAAAACACCGACTTCCGAAATCAAAGTTATTTTTTTACTTTGTAGTGTTTTTTTTTTGGAAGTCGGTTGTATTTTTTTGTAAAAAGTTTTTTATTTTTCACTTTTTAGTGGTACCCCACACCTAACAACACCACTGCAAAATCGCAGAAAAGCAAAATACGCAATTTTGATTACTTGGATGACATAAAACTATCATCTAAGTAACGAATTCCAGCTATTTCGATTTAAAATCCAAAGTTCGTAACCGATTTTCATAAAATTTAAATGGGACCAATCTGCAAGTATATCCTTTTCGATAGAACAAGAATTTTTCAAATCGGTTCATAATTGTCGGAGTTATGAGGTAACAAACATAAAAAAAAAACATACAACCGAATTGATAACCTCCTCCTTTTTGGGCAGTCGGTTAAAAAATGCGCGTATTTGTGTGATGTGTGCAAGTATTGGTAAGAGTGCGCTAGAATGAGGGTGTGTATTGTGAATGAGTTACAATTAGAATATTTAGTTCAATAATATAGGGTATCTTGGAATCGGAAAGAGTGAAATAAAATAAAAAATCGTTTATTCAAATTAGGCTTATTGTAAGCACTATTTTAACGTTAAAGTTCTACGTAAAAGCAGTCCCCAAAAATGCTAAACTTTGGGGGAGAAGTGGTGCACCTAGCTCCCCAGCAACATATCTGTCTATTGAGTTTAAAAATCTAGAATTTATACAGTAGGATGCAAAGTAGTTTACAATAATTTTATGACACAGAACAATATATTTCCAAATGTAAATCAAATCAAATGAATTTAAGTGACTTTAGCTTGCATACACCAATTCGAAGTTGGTTGTATTTTTTTGTAAAAAGTTTTTAATTTTTAATTTCTAGTGGTTCAGATTTGGTTACCCCTTCACAGCGTGCTGGCATGATCTTATGTTATCGGTTAAAAAAGAAAGCTGACTGACTCTAAAGACTTTTAACTTTCACTTCGCATGCATAGGTATTCCAATTAAAACCTGGGTGAAAGGGGAATAGCATTGATTTTAGTATCAAGATATAAATCCTTCCAAGATATAAACCCAAGATACTGATTGGTTATAGACATGTAAATTGGACTTCAAATTATTAAAATTGGAGTTTAAATTTAAAAGTTATGATAGGTATAAAAATACTTGGTTAGAAAAATGTTGTGGTTTGAGTGAAGTGCCCTAGGTTTAGTCCATTAATAAGTAATTAATTACACATTAACCTTTAGGAGGGTAAAGGGGAAATAAAGTTCATGGAGTACCAAAAATTACAGGAACGATGTCATGTGCGAAGTGCTAGTATTAGTAAAAATTATGTTTACCTCAAGAAAATATTTGATTCTTCAAGCTTAGTGGTCAATAACTAATAAGTGTAAAAATCTGCATTTGAAAAGGATTAACTACACTACATAAGCTGCTCATACCACTTCATAATTTTGTAGATTACATTAACTCGGAAGCCTTACTGAGGTTTCACAAGGAAGATTTCAAGTGGACGAACATGGGATGGAAGTTATTTATTAACTCAATCACTAAATCTGATACGGGACCAATGTGCATTAGGACACAATATTATTATAACACATTTTATCTGATGGGTATCTTGTTAGCATTTCATATACCTTGAATTTAGGTTAAGCTCTGTCAACAATTTAGGATACTTACCCGAGAGGATAATAACAGGTTTGAATCTCAGGAAATCTGTCACCAGGAACACAAGAACAAGCAGTCCAAGGTAGGAGTAAGTTCCAATAGGATATACATCTCTGTTCAGTTGTTCTTCAGTTATATTTCTCCATTCTCCAAGGAGGAACTCAGACACGAAAGGTTCCGACGGACGTATCTCACGCAGTAGCCCGAAAGCGCATAAAATGAGCGTCACTTGAATCCACGGCAACATTTTGAACACAATTTTATGTAATAAATATCGAAAATACTGTTCGCGTTACTTTGCCCTTGGCCGTGGTGAGCGGCCGTGCAATGCGCTCACGTGCCGCGTGCCGACTGATGAGGCGGCGCCGCGCTCGCCTCGCTCCACGCATCTCTCACCGGCGAGCACGCCAGCATCAGTCCTTGGCGCCAAAACTTACGTAAAACATTACGATTACGGTCGCACTATTTCCACTGACTGCTTTCCGAATTTCTCTTACGTCCACAGATTTTGCAGTTTTGGAATAGTATGCAATCTCCTTGAGTTTGTTATAGTAAACTTTGCACACCATCACCTTTTGAGCGTTCAATTTGATGATTCCTGTATTTATTTTATTGCACTTTATTCTCTTATTTTGTGAAATAATAAATGAAATCGACCGGCCACAGGCGAAAGAGCCTAACGTCATAACACCATGACGTCAACGTCTTCGACACATCTTCGCCAAAGTCAAAATTCAGTGTTGCCAGGGCCCTTGAGTCGTAAGTTACGTTTCGTTTCCTAAAATGTTACATTTCTGCTCCAAAAGTTACATTATTGTATTTTTATTACGTGTTTTTGGGATCATGGGAAAATGGCGGAGTATAATGGAATCTATGATGTATAATGGTGTATTTAACCTTAGGATAAAACTTTGTCATCTCTCATTATTGTGTATTAAATACTGGTGATCTTTTTCTAACGGGCCTTCATTATTTTTTGTTCTATTATTTTTTTCTTCAATCACGAATTTGAGACAAAAAGTCATCGAATTCGGCAACCTGAACCTGGCATCAGTTTTATTTTAATATTGTAATGTAATACTCGTTGAGGTTTAAATCACAGTAATCAAAAATAGTTGATTAGTTTCTGTGTAGATATTTTACTTGTCTGCATCTGCAATAAAATACATTGTTGTATTTTTATTAGTAAAAGTTGCAAACTTTGACATTTTGCCAACAAAATAAAATTTTAGTTGTAAATAAATGTATTCATCAGAACTTCACTCACGCACATAATAAAACAAAACGCAAGGAAACAAAACAAATCACAATCAGTCATTTCTGTAGCTACGAAACCGCGTAAGGCGGGAACTTGCGAAGTACGAAAAGTGCGCGCACACGCTCAAGCAAAATCAAGCTTTAAAAGAAAAAAATTACGATTCATTTTGTCGTGGCGCTTTCCATTCAGAGCCATCTCTGAGTGTGATATAGAGTGAAACACTTTTTAGATGCGCAGTTTTAGGTGCGTTCAATTTTTATGCGTTAAATTGAAATGCGTTCGTAAACTGTTTGCAATAAAAATCTAGTGTTACAAATCTCGTTGTTCTCAAAAGTTACGAAAATTGCCTTAAATACAAAAATTACTTACATGTTACGCGAGGGGGTCAAAAGTTACGAAAAATGTAAGAAATGTAACCTTCTGGCAACACCAAATCATCAAATGAAACGTTAAATGATTACGACTGAAGGACATGTATCCATGGTCAAGAATAAAATTATTAAAAAAAAAAAAAATGAAACGTCATTGTCAGACGTCACATCAAAAATCACTCCGACCTCATTATGATTGTTTGATGAACCCAGCCTTTTAAACAGTTTGATTAAATCTTAATGTTTTTTATCTAAAATGATTATGAATGATTAGTACAATCCAGAAACAAATAGATAAATCAAATCCACAAATTTCTCTACTATTTAGAAGTCTGTAGAATTTCTGAACGTGTATCAGCTGATTGTTACATTTGACACTTGACTTGACTTCATTGACTTCACTGACGTATAAATCATATGGACTTGAAACGTTTGACTATAGAAATAAACAGTTATACAAATATCTATCATATCGACGCAAACATGTCAAAAAGCGTTTTGTCTCTTTTTAACTAGCCAAGAGCTGCATATGAAAAAAGAGACATGTATATGTTTGCCAAGTACTAAATTTGGCAACCCTATTGTGTGACGTCAAAATCATGCCTTTGCGTGGCCGGTCGCCATTTTAGGTGCCCAAAGTACTCTGTGGTTTTATGGTAGTTGAGCTGTCAAACAGTTGTTTGCTTTTATTATTTTCGTTGCTTTAAAGATAAATACGTCGAAAGCTAGGTTTTTTTTTTGTGTTCTGGCTTTGGAAAATAAGAGAAAAATCATGCCATCGTGTTGCATAATACAGTATGGTGCGAGGAATAACAAAAATCAGACTAATTTGACTCTGCACAGGTTAGTTACTAGTTTTCACTATTCCAGTTGAATATTGTAGAATTTTGTGTAATGTATTGTTACCAGATGATCTTTATAAAGATTATTGAAACCCGTGTCATATTTGTATGGCTTATTATTACGTTATTATTTTCTTAATTTCGTTGTATTGTTTACATAAAATTTTTATGTCTTAGTTAGTGATGTGCGATGTTCGCATCGCATACGATAAGTATCGATATTATTATATTGATAAAGTGTGTAAAATACATTGCAATGCTATTAACCCACAGATTTCCTGGAAATGAAATTTTCAAAAATAAATGGATAGAAGAAAAATATAAACCATAGACATAAAATGTGGCATATGGCTGCTCCCTGCACTTTGATGAATCTAGTTTTAACAGAACCCTCGATGTGATGAGGTTACATGATGGCGCAGTGCCCACATTGAATATGCTGGTATGTTTTTAAACAAAAATTGTATAGCAATTAGTAGGATGGTATGGATTAGTAGGATAAATTTATAAAATTAGTAGGATGTAAGTTATATGTATGTAAAAATAAATAAATGGTGTTGTAAATAATTATTGTTGACTTTTGATTAAAACCCAATTTCATCGGTATGTTAGAAAATATACTTAGGTGATGGACGTCCGTGCCGGCAGCCCATCGTGGATGCAGCGTCATTTCTTTTCTTAAATTTTGTTCCCTCCACCCCGTCTCGAATGACCTAACGCAAGGCTTTAGAATAGCGCTTAGGTACATTTCATTTGAATTTTCAAAAACTTATTCGATGTAGGTACCTTGTTACTTATCCTAATAATGGCAATAGATACATATTTTGGGGGGTATGCGGTACAGAGAGACATGTCCCGCAAACCCCCATTGATATAATAATATTAAGTATTGAGAACCTCCTCCTTTTTAGAAGTCGGTTAAAAAGATAGTGATTATCTAATTTTAGTTTAGTTATTGAACAAGAGAATCGGCAACAATGTCATCCAAACTAAACATGTACGCAAAGTATTAGCTTAATCAAAAACCGGGAAGTAAACTTAATCTTTTCTCTTATACAGTTGAAAATCTAGTAGGTACAGAAATTTGTCAGATTGTTGTAGCACGATGTGCTGGCGACTGTACAAGTGAAGCTGAAAATGTGCTAAAAATATCCGTTGAAATTGTACCGTCCCGTGACATTTTGAAAACATTCTAACAATCTTTTATCGATGTTATTGTAAAGAAATATCGACATAGGCTGCCCTATTAGCCGCCATTTTATCATCCCAGCAAAGTGTAGGTAGCTACGTTTTTTTTATAGGTATGCCCAGTCCATATGGTTTATACGCATTGAGATAAAAACTTTAACATTGAGTTGAATATCGATATCAGATGCGCATGTTGCTCGCAGTTACAACCCTACGAAAGGCAGCCATTTTAAGTGCCCAAGTCGGTGGTAGGTAAACACGTTTTTTTTGTAGGTATGCCCAGTCCATATGATTTATACGTCAGTGATTGACTTTGACACGTTCCTGTCAATATTGTGTTTTGGTTTCGTTCTTGCCGTGCTTGGAAGTAAATTAGACAAAATGATTTTAAAATGATTGAAATATTGATTTTATTTCATCTCATTGTTGATAATTAAATACTGAGTATACTCAACGTAGCTTAAAAAAGTGCAAGGTAATATTTGTAAAAAATCTTCTTGTGCGAAAACCAAAACGATTGATTCACAATAGCACTCATCAGAATAAGTTCTTTAGTTTACAATGCCCGATAAGGAAACTATACTGAAATGTCGTCATTGTTCTAAAAGCTTCAAATACGATAGTGAAAGACGGCGGCATGAGCAGAGCCACAGTCCACAATTCCAGTGCAAAGTTTGCAGCAAAAACTTTAGTTTCATGTGAGTTAGCAACTTTAGTTATCTTATCTTAGCAAGTTGTGTCCAGTCAATAAATCTATCGTAATGCTCTCTATGACTCATGTTATTATCTTGTACTGACCTGTGTCATGATAACAGTACTTCTATTAAAAATTATAACATTACCTAACCATGATTTAGGTACTTATACTTCAGATATCTAACAGGAAAATGCGTTTTCTTTGACAAAACGGTTTTATGCCAACTAAGGATCAAGTTAAAGGACAAATATTGGTCAGTGGGTGGGTTGTCTTCTTTTCTGTAGAACTAATATAAAATTGCTAGCATATTCAAAAAAAGAAATTCCTTTTTTAATTATAGATCCGCTCTGCGTCGCCATGAAAAACAGCATGAAAGGACAGGCAGTGTTCAGTGCTCCGAGTGCGGCAGAGAGTTCCGTGACAACATACTTCTCAAAAGACACACTAAATATGCACACGGAGGTGAAACATCATTATAATTTTCTTGACTATCTTTTACAACAATCTTCTTCTTACATAAAAAAATGAATAGCTGTTTGTTAGTCTCACTAAAATTTGAGAAGGGCTGGACCAAGTTGAATAATTATTTTTCATTTAGTTCATCAGAATACAGGGAAGGTTAAAAGGAAAATGGGTAGGTAGGGTAGCCAGTTGACGGGAGCGAAGCCGCGGGGGACAGCTAGTATAATATATTATTTAATAATACATAAGACTTAAGAGCAGAAAACATTTTACATGCCCTTTGTAAGAGTAACTGTAAAAAGTCTAAGTCAAAACAGTTGGGGCAATATGTTGGCAAAAATAGTATTGGAAATTGCTAAACAAGTATTGGCTCTTATATTATTGATTAATGCAAAATCAGGGTTCATGATAATAATCTTACATTTCCAGGAACATACACATGTACAAAATGCACCACAGTTTTCAGCAGTGAGCCGGCACTCAGCACACATATGAAAACACACAAATCGCAGTCTGAGAGACGTTATCAATGTAGTTTCTCAGGCTGCACCAAGAAGTTTAACTTCGCACATCATTTGAAACATCATGAGCTGACTCATACCAACACTAAGCAGCATTATTGTAAAATTTGTAATAAGGGTGAGTGATATTTTTGATAATATAGATATAGAATGACTTACATAACAGTGTACCTATTCAATTCTTCTTAGGTTCAAAGATATGTCAAGTCAAACCATTATTTTATCATGTATTGTTTAACAACACCTTGGTAGATTTTTTACTGACTAGATTTCGTCCATGACTTTACTCATGCATATCCAAACAAACAAACTCTTCAGCTTTATTGTAGTAACTTTGGATAGAAGTATAGATAGGCTTGCATTTGGCCACCATTTCACCTGATGGAAAGTGATGAAGTGTTCATGTGATTGACAATGGTGGATGCTTGCCAACTACAAGTACCCTATTCAACTCTTGACCTAAAGATTGCCAAGTTGTAGAAATTGGGTAACACAGACTTTGGTAGGGATTCGCCTGTTCAGAGGGTTTAGCACGAATATTTTTGACGTATAGTACCTATGTTACGTAAAATTTTGCTACAGCTACAATATGCGTTTTGCACATAGTATTTATTTGAATTAGAAACTAAATTCATATTTTAGAATGATATAAATTGTGTATGACCCGTAAAATTAAACCAAAATAACATGGGGTTGTAGTTTTTCACATTCAAAATTCACTTATGTTAACGTTACTATACCTACGTCAAAATATTCGTGCTAGGCCCTCAGCTGTATGTGCAAATTATGAAACTATTCCCAAAATGTTTTGTGCGTTTGGGTAGGCTGTCCATCATAATTATGTGTATTAAAGTTATGTTACTACATTTAATAGGATGCCTAATAATTCAAATTCACCATATGTGTATTAAAGTTATGTTATTACATTTAATAGGATAATAATTCAAAATAAATTGTTTTAATTCGTATTGTATTAATATCTAAATGTATAAAAATCCGTATTTCCCCGTCATCGCATCACGCGTGAACTAGCAATAGGCTAGATTCCATCATCCACAAATAAATTGCAAAACTATTTAGTTCGTCAGATAAAGTATTGAAAAATAATGGACACGTATTTTTTGTTTTTGTAAATCAATGAATACTTATTGATAAAGATAAAACGCATCAAAACTCGCGAGTGGAGGCTCGTGACGTCACGACCATGGTCACGACTCAGCAAAAATTATGCGAAGGTGTGACGTATTGAGAATTTTAAAAGCGTCGTAACTTCGTCAATTTTGGTTCCCGTAACAAAAGAAAAAACACGGGTCAAATATTTTTTGATAATCTAACTGACGGACTAATTAGATTTTTTCAGGACACAAGCCCATTCCTTTTATCTTGTGTTTGTTAGAAAGGCTCTTATGAAAGAAATAAATTAAGAAAGTTGCAGGGTAGCCATTTGACGGGAGCGAAGCTGCGGAAGACAGCGAGTCTATAGAATATATTGTGTTGTATTGTAGTATTCATTGAATTTAATGATTTAGTTATTGTTATATTTTTCTACACTATCACATTGGAGAACAGTAATGGTAGCTGTATGTCTGTAATAAATAAATGTATCGGCATCGTCTTATGTCTTGAATTTAATGAAAGATCTTTTTGGTCAACTTCAACATCTTATTTATAACTAGCTGACTCGCGCAACTTCGTCTGCGGCGCATTTTTCATTAATTCTCCGCTCCTATTAGTCGTACCGTGAAGGTATGTAGCATATAGCCTTCCTCGATAAATCGGCTATACAACACTAAAATAATTTATCAATTCGAACCAGTAGTTCGTGAGATTAGCGTAATCAACCAAACAAACAAACCATAGCTTCATTTTATAGCAAAGATATTCTAATTCCGAGTTTTTTTTTTAAATTTGGCAGGAGTGGGAAATCATCATGGACGAATCGGCCGCCCACTCTGTGAGACGACCGAGACAGTGCCGGACTCTGACCGGCTAAAACCCACTCCTGCCTTTCTAGTGAACCCCTGACATGGTCAGAGACCTTTGTTTCAAATTACAATATGGACTGACATTAGAAGAAAAAAAAAATGTTTACATAAAGATTTCCAAAATTTATGCAAGACTTATATATTTAAATACAATTTAGAATTTCCTATATGACATTATTTCTATGCTTATCGCGTGATATGAAAGTATACAAGGAAAGCACAGATTATACTACTTGTTTCTTTTAATGATTCTATTTATTAGGTTGATGCAATACTCTAATATGGTGTTTCTAAGTTTACGTGTTTTGAATAAGATGTTTAAATTACTTATGCTAATCTTTGCGTCCAGCTTTATCTCCTTTATCTCCAGTTCAAGTCTCTCCTTTTCATACGCGGGACTATTTCCAGGGTTCATTCAATCCCATCACTTGAAGACTCACCTGAAGACACACACGGCTGATACTTCACTGTACTGTACATTCGCTGACTGCGGTAAGAAGTTTGCCACTGCGTATGCGAAGAAGAGACATCTGGCTAAACATCGTGAGTATAATGTCTATATTTTTATTTTAATCTTTAAAATCGTCCGTTTGTCTGTCTGTCAGCGGGCTGTATCTCAAGACCCGTAATAGGTAGATAGTTGACATTTTCACAGATTGTGTATTTCTATTGCCGTTATAACAACAAATAAAAAACAATCAAGGTTTCTGGTACGAAACCCTTCGTGCGCGAGTCCAATTCGCACGTCGCCGATTTTCCATTGCTAGAGAACGTAAAGGACCATGATAGAAGTCGATTCAGGACAGCTTTATTTCTGTTTTTGATAAATAAATGTATGTGGGTCAATGACCATTAGTGCACATTTATCTGACACCTACCATAGACTGATAAGCTGTACAGGGTTGCCTTTGCACTGCAGTAGAATGCTACAGACTGACCAGTAACCAGACATGAACTGAACAACATGACAATCCCCTTATGCTCCCAATAGCCCATCTTGAACTAGACGTTTAGTGTTGTTTTATCAGATAACGTAATATCTATTTATTGTTTTTGTTTCAGATACTAAATCAGACAGTGGAATTTCATCTGATTCTAATTCAGCTTGTGATTTGTCGTGTATTACGAAAACTGAAAATGGTAAGCCTTGTTTCTAGGAAGCTTTTTAGTTTAATTTCCCAGATAAAACCCTAAAGATTTAGTTAACTTATTTCAGCAGTCTATTTTATAGGTAATATGAAAGATTTACGAAAAATATCTTATCATCTTCTATTTTTGACAAACTATCCATTGCACTGTGGGTATAAACAAAAGACATCTCCGCTGTTCTAGAAAATTATGTCATCCCTTTTCATTTTCAGATGCCATTACTTGCTCTTCATGTGGATTAATAATAATGAAGTATCAGTATGAAAAACATACATTTAGTTGTTTAAAGAACGTAAAAGAAGAACGTGGCACTGATGAAGCACCTGTTTCTAATTTTGAAAGCAATGGGATTCATGATAGTTACATAGACACACCAAACAATAACATAGATGATGATGCTGATGAAGTACCAAATTGTAAATTAGTATTAGGCAGTTGTATCATGATTGATAAAGGCGAAAATTGCGTCTGTGCACAAATATCTAAGACTGTTGATGAAGAATACGATTTTACTCCTATTGATAATGAGCCCATAAACATGAGCAAAGTAGATAATAACGTAAGCAACTTCTGTGAAGGCTGCGAATGTTCTGAGCGTTGTAATGTTGACAATGGAAGTACTGACGGCTATCAAGACAACACACCAGTTGTAGAGTACAAAGCTGATGGCACAGTCAAATTAAAAGACATATTCGAAATGGATGTTCCTCCAGCTAACAGCACTAAAGTAGAGGTAGATAGTGTGAAGAATGATGTTAAATTCATTCCGTACAACAGTTGCAAGGCAGTGTTGGGTAACTGCATCGTCAGTGGGAATGGGTTGATGGGTGACGGGTGTCTGTGTGCGAGGATGCTGCTAGAAGAGCAAGTGACTGCTCAAGAGATCGATGATATCACGCCGAGACCAAAAGATGAAATGTTCTGTGATTAAACACAAATAAAAGCTGTTATGTACTTGAATGTTGTTGTCTATGTTACATTTGTTTAGTTTGTTGGTACTTAATAAAGTTTTCACACTTTTAATTATTATATGTTAATTTAATGATGGTCAGCGGAATATAATTGATTTTGCATAAGCAGTATTACTAAGAATATTTTCACAAATAGTGCAAGCGTGTTGCCAGCATTTGTTTGTTTGTTTGGGTTTCAGGACGAAACAATAAACAGTAAAATATAATTATTATTAACTTTATATTTATTTACAACATAATTCAATTATTTTACAAATCAACCATTTATACAAAATATTTATCTTAGTTAACAAGTACTAAATTAATTATTATTTTACAATCAGACCTCACTTCTGTGTAATATCACTAAGTTAATAAGTACGAACGGAATGTAGTTTACCTGCGAGTTATCACATACGGCATGGCAGACAATCACAAGAAAATATAACAAACGCCGTCTAACGGTTACGCCGTTTTATTTTCAAACTCGTTATAGCGTCCGAATCAAGAGTAATTTTATTTAAAATAATAATAATATACATTTAGCTATGGTAACAATTACAAGATAGGACTGTCAGGTAATCCTCTAAGAGCGAGGCGTAATATTACAAGATCCAAGGCTTTTGTGTACCTTCATAGAGAATGAATCGCGTAAAATACTTAAAGTACATACGTTTTACCAGTTATTTATACATCTTTACGCAATCCACCTAATTTTCATATAGACAAAGCAATAAATAAATCTAAATCTTTCTTTCAAGACGATGACTCCTCCTAGTTTGACTAGTCTAATGAATAAATTGTTCACGATATGAATACAATACAGGACAATACAATGAAAGGTACCGTGTAAGTTTCTAAGGACAGAAACCCACTTAATTGAATTAATTAATAATGTAATAACATTGCATTTACATTAGTATAAAAGTCTGTTCGGAATAATTTGTTCGTTTAATTTCAACGAAATCACAGGAAATGAAATAGCGGCTCTAAAACTAATTGTGTGTTGAGTTAATATTGAGCGGCGCGTACTACGCTTCATTATTAATTACTGAATCGAATTTGGTAGCATCTAATGTCCTTTTATCACTTTTTGGCAAATCACTTATGTCATTGAGCTCTGCATTGTTTTCACTTTTCTGCTGTTCCAACTTTTCCAGCAGATCATCTTTCTGGTCTTCAATAGGAACAACACTGAGGGAGCCCCCATCGTTGTTGGGCACTGGTACAGTATCTGCATTGTTGCTACTTATCGTTGTCGTTGGAGATTCTAGGTCATCGGTGTCCAATAAGAATTTGGAAATGGGCAATGGTTCAGACTTTGGCGCTGGAGTCGTGCTGATATCTGTTGTATTACCGCTCATGAGCAATTCATTAAATGAAGTATCGTCTTCAGACGCCATTGATTGGGTCTCTTCTTGCTTGTTAATGTTTGTTTTTGTCTCAGCTTCTTTTCCTACTACAGCTAAAGAATCGTTATTTGAAGACATTAGTCCTTCCGATTCCTTTATGGCATGCTCCTCAGTGTTTTCGTTTTGGGTCTCAGTCAGGTTATTAGGTTCAAGGTCATGACCTTCTTGAAGTTTTTTGACTAAACTTTTGTTGTTCTCGACCTCGGGTAAGAAAGGATTCATTTCAGGTTCATGATCATCGTACTCTGCTGATTGTGCATTTCCCGGTTTCGCAACTAGAACTGTATTATTACCGCTATGACTAGAAGAAATTTCATATATAGTTACGTTTAGATTACTTAACTGTGTTGTATTTTGGGAATTTTCGGAAAGGTCCAAATTTTCTATTTCAGTCATAGTAGTATTTTTGGAGTCTTCGTTCGTTGGTACCATTGTGGTAGGTTCACTAGTTGAAGAGTGTATTTCGATCATAACCGGGTCCTGGTTTTCAGTAGTTGCTTCAATTGTTTTAGCTAATTCTTTGACAGTTAAATATTTTTCTGAATCGGATTCTTCCCAAACGGGTGCTGGTTCAGCCTTCATAGCTAGGTTGGGTTCTTCGGTCGTTGATAGAGCTGGTTCATTATTGTTAACTGCTGTTGGCACAGCTTCCGTCACTGCGGATGATGAGTTACTGGCTTCCATTTCTTTATGCTCCGTTACGTTTACATCGGCAGCGTTAGTGGACTTTTCAGCTACTTTATAAATATAATCACTGACAGTTGTCGTTTCAATAGGTACATTTGTGTTAACTATTGCTCCTGAAATGTTTTTTTCGGCATCTGTTTCAGTTGTAGAGACATTTGCTGCTGCTGCAGTTGTTACTTCTGTGTTAACTCTTTTAAAACGAGTATCTTCGTTATCATAGTCATGCACCATTGCGTATATTGGTTCCTCCTGTTCCTGCTTGTTACTGGTAGAACCCATGTTATTTAAGTAATCTGGTTCAAAATCATCTTTCACCAGGCCATGGTTCATTATTTCATCTATTTTGCTTAGACTGGATTCTGTTGTTTCATGTTTTGCCATTTTGTTCATAGCTTCATCGTAATTTATTTCAGTAACAGTTTCTGACAGCCAATCAGAATCAGTTGAACTTCCCATGGTGTCACTCGAAATTTCTGTTGTATCCTGCATTTCAGGTTTCTTTTCAATCGATTTAGAGGAACGGTTGTAAAGCATATTTATAGCATCAAATGTAATATCCATACCTTCTTCAGGTTCGTGTTCGGTTGATGTGCCGTTATTTTCAGAATGAGGCTTAGTCCCTAAAACTTCTAATAATTTGTCTCCATCTGTGTCTTGATAATGTTTATTGATAGAAATTTGCTTAATCGTTTCAGGCTCTGAGGTTGTTGTTTCTATTGGTACCGTTTGATTGGTTTCTATTGACTTGGCTTCCTCGAGGATAGAAGTTATCATAGATCCCGTTTTAGATTCGTCATTATCTGTTTCACTTGTAGATGTTTCCAATTCGGCAGAAACCGTTGTGCTAACAATTTTAGTACTTGTTTTTGTATTGCTATTTTCTGCTCCTGGTGCTTCTTCTCTAATGGGTAAAATTGAAACTGGCATTTTGGTTTCGTTCTCCATCCTTGTTATTTCAGTACTTGGGTTAACGATATCTTTGTTGTCTAAGTCAAACGAATCGTTTTCGTTTACAGAGTTTGCGCTTGCCGTAGTTCTTTCAAATAAGAAATCGTCATCAAATGATTTGAAAGACCTTTGTTCAGATTCGTGCATGATTTTGTTATCATTATTATTTAGGAGTTCTTCAAACACAGTTTGGTTATGGTCTACCGGTGCAGCTGAATCATGGTATTGTTGTTCTAGCCAATCGTTTATTTCAGTTGCGGTGCGAGTTTCGTCGTTTGTTTTACTCCGATTCTCTGCCGAGTTATTTTCCTGCTTGGCACTTAAAATTGAAATAATCTCGGGTTTTGGTTCGTACGAAGGTTCATTTATAAGGTTTGGTTCAGATAAAGAAATTCTCCTGGTGGTATCTTCAATAGGTTTGAATTCGAATTTACCCTCATTAGTGTACAAAATTGACTTTTCTTCTGAGTTATCTAACTGATCAATGTTATGTTCAGATTGCTTGTTGGTGTCTGCGACTGTAGTAATAGATTCCTCTGTGACCATTGCTGACTCGTGCCCAGCTAGATTCTCAAGTGTTTGCGAAATAGACTGGGAAGGTTGTGTGTTAGCTTCGGAGGTAGCTGCAGGAGAAGATTCTGCCATTGATGCGGTCGCTGGTTCGGGTTCAGGTTGGGGTTCTGCCGTCGGTTCAGACTCTAGAGTATGTTCTTCTCGCAATATGAAGGCAGGGTTCAAAGCGATATGCTCCGGTGAGGTTGTTGTGGATGCTACTTCAGGCTCTGGTTCTGGCTCCGATTTCGGCTCTGGAGTGGGTTCAGGCTGAGGTTGTGAATCAAATTGAGATTTTGACTCCGGTTCAGGTTCTGATGTCGGTTCTGGTTCAGATTTTGGTTCTGGTTCTGAACCTGGTTCGGCTGTTGGCTCAGGACTTGGTTCTGGCTCGGCTACCGGCTCTGGCTCAGACTTGGGTTCAGGTTCAGATTTGGGTTCAGGTTCAGACTTGGGTTCAGGTTCAGATTTGGGTTCAGGTTCAGATTTGGGTTCAGGCTCAGCAGCGGCTTCAGACTCAGGTTTGGGCTCGGGCTCCGATTTGGGTTCAGGCTCAGATGTAGGTTCTGGCTCAGGTTTGGGTTCAGGCTCGGCTGTCGGTTCAGGCTCGGCTATCGGTTCAGGCTCGGCTGTCGGTTCAGGCTCAGGTTTCGGTTCTGGCTCAGGAGCCGGATTCTCTTCACTCCAATCAGGTTTAATTGTTTCTGACTCTTCCACTTTGTCGGTTGAGTGGCCAAATATGTGCGAAAAGTTAACTTCGTTTTCAGTTTCGGTAGTAGTCTCTGGCATTCTGTGATGAGTTTCTGTCCAGTCGAAAGTATGCTCGGAGTGTTGAGCCGGTTCAGTGGTGGGGTTCTCCATCTCCGGAATCATTTTAGTAGTGATTGGATTGGCGTTTACTTCAAGAACAGTAAAGTCTCTACCTTGTGTGTCTTCGGCGCTCTTACCATTTTCTGAGCCTAATAAAGGTATGCACCGTTTCGAGTTAGTCAAGTCTAATACCTCACCATATGGGCATGTGCAAGTGAAATCAAGTGTCGTTTCATCGAATTCGCAGCCATGTTCACAACCATTCTTGTTAATCTGACAGATGTCTAGGATTGGTTTCGTGGTCATCTTTTCTTCGGCAATGTGGTAAACATTAATCATTCTGTTATTCCTGGTAAGGTAGGCATTAAGACTCTCATCAAGTTTGTTAGCGTTCAAGAAGTCTTCAGCTGGTTCGTTGTTCAGCTTGGGCTTCCAGTGGACTCTGTAGGTGACGATGATTGAGCCTTTTCTGTAAAAATAATAATAATATTTTTATTTGATTGTTTTTTTTTTCAATTGATGTAAATGAAAAAAAGGATGTAATATTTCTTCTCACCCCTCGATCACCAATCAAGGATTAGAATTATTACTGATCAAAGTTTTCATCTAAATTGTAGGTAATACATAAAAGTATATCTTACTTGAGCTGTATAACTTCGACCCTGATATCATTGTTTCCGTTGTCCAGGCTGTTCCTGTCGAACAGTGCTCGTTTGATTCCATCAGCAAAGCTGGTGACGAACTCTCTGTACTCGTTACTCTCAGGATCTTGAAGTGGGCCAGTTAGATCCTCGTTGTCGATTGTCAGTTCGCCTTCCAAAGTTCTAGGCACTGTGGAATTAGAATAAAAACAATTTACAGTCTAATCTAGTTCCATTGGAAGAAGGAGTTATTTTGATGATTTTATTGATGTGATTTTAAACTAAGCAGTAAAAACTTATACGTAGTATACCGAGGGCCAGTTTCACCGGTTACGGATAAAGTGTCGGTTAGCCTATTAGGAACTTTATTATCTGGCAGATGAACTAAAACTTTTGGTTTCACAGGTGTCGGATAGCGATATCTGGCAGATTTATTAAGTATTTGAGTATTATAAAGTATTATAGTATTATAAGTGTCGGTTAGTTATCCATCACATAACTAACTGACACTTTATCCGTAACCGGTGAAACTGGCCCCGAATATTTATTATAGACAACTATCCATACAATGGCACACACTAGTTGAATCAGTCATGCTGATATCTAGACTCTTTGCTTACTTTTAATAAATCTGTGTGTTATTGAGTTTCCTTGAGATATAATTCTGTCCATCTACCAGCGATACCAAAGTGACTTACCATACATAGAAGAATCGCCGGTTTCGTCAGACATGATGGAGTGTTCGTGACCCTCATCACTCTGCGTTTCTGGTCCGTGTTGATGCTCCGTCGTCTCCATGCTGTGGTCGTGTTCGGCGCTGTGGTCGTGGTCGCCGCTAATGTTGTGGTCATGGTCATGATCGTGGTCGTGGTCGTGGTGGACGTGGCCGATGCCTCCCAGCGCCCGCGCTGAGCTGACTGATGTATTGTATTGCTCTAATGGAGTCGGAGAGTTCGTGAAGAGGACGCCCGCTGGAAAATGTTTACATGATATGGTTAGTTACATTAAAGTTTGGTAAATTAAAGCTTTTGTAAATAATGATAAAAGTGATAAAACATTGTTGGCGGTTGGCGCAGTGGTTGAGCGATTGACTGCTGCGCAGCATGTCACGGGTTCGATTCCCGCACGGAACAAATATTTGTACGACCTACATGTATTTGTTCCGAGTCTGGGTGTTTTTCTATCTATAATATGAATGTATTTCAAAAATAAACGTTTTTATATTATTATTTATTTATTTACAAAAAAAAAAATGTATATAAGTAGTTTATCAGCCATCTCGTTACCATAACACAAGCATTAGGTTGCTTAGCTTGGGACTATATGGCGTTGTGTGAAATGTCCAAGCATATTATATTATATTATATTATATTATATTATTGTCATATTTACAACTACAATTCTCTGTAAAATTCAACAAAATATGCTGCAGCTAATGCACTTGATTATAAAAGTCATCGTTTTAAGGCCGTTCTATTGTATCCCTAATTTGATTTCTGCATTTATCATTAGACGAATCATCACACAGAAATAATAAAACTACTCCGTTCTGCTGAGCAACCAGTGAGTCAACAGCATTAACACAAACTTGAAGATAAGCAGCTTCATCGGGTGATCAAGAAGCGGCGCCTTGATCGACACTCAGAGAGGTGTACAACCTCTACGATGATACAGTAACGATAAGTAAAGTAGGGTACAATACCTACACTACAGGGTCCAATCTATCTCTGTATCAAAATCAATCAAAACAAGTTCAGCGATTTAGGAGTGCAAGCGTGACAAATAAACAAAGTCACTTTCGTATTTATGGTACAAGTTAGAATTCAGATGTTCTACTTACTGGCTGCTAGCACGATGATGGCGACAATAGCTGCCACGACTAGCCCTAGGAGGGTCCAGCAGAGGGGTCGCTTGCAGCCTCCCTTGTCGCCGCGTTTGTCTGCTGTCACGTACAGCTTTTCACCTCTATAAACAAGGAAAATACATGTGTTAAAGACAAAAAGAACACATAAAAATGAAGATTCACGTTTAGCCAGCATTTTATTTATGTCGGTAGGTAGATACAATAGCACGTAAAATAATCGGTAGGATCCAGATTTTAACAATAAGGTGCCTTAAGGTTTCAATGTTTTGGTTCGACTACTACAATAATTGATTCAAAACATGTGAAGCCATGATATAAAATGTCAAACAAGAAATTACATTCGAAAAAAGAAAATAAAACGTGTCGGTAGTTTACAACCACCATCATGGCCGTATCCATAAAATGTTTGAGCAAGACTTGCTCCACAGAGTATTTAAAACTAAACAAATAATTACTTAAGTACCATCGCTTGTACATACCTACACAAAAAAGCTATCAATAATTATTACTCAATTACGAAATAGATTGCATAATTACACGGTGGGCAAAATCACCCACCGTGTCCCAGGAGGTACAAAACATGGTTGATTTGCATAAAAATCAGCTAAAATTAATTATACGCACTCTTCGACGTCTGAGTTTTCATTGCGAGGGGTTATAAGCCTTTCTGTGGGATTATCCATGATTTCCATTGCTACTAGAGATAGGTGTTTCACTTTTGCCCGACAGATGAATGGACACCTACTGATTTTTTTCAAACTTTTTCTCGTTAATTGACATATTTTACGATCTACCCACTTTCTACGATTTATGGGCAAAAGTCAGTGTTGCTAGTTTATGTAATTGCAATATACAATTACCTAAGTCTTAATTCGGCTCCATGTGTTTTAGTGGCGAACTATTTACTCCACATATAGAAAGTTTAGTTAAACATCTTAACGAATAGGTTACGTTACATTTTGTTAAACGATTTAATTATAATTCGAGTAAGCTTTCTAGTAAAAGCATTCGATGTCCAAATAATTGAACAGTTTCGAGACTGTCTGTAGCAAAGAGATTACCTATACTTAATCTGTGTTTATGTAATATCGAATGAAGAGTAAAATAGCAGCTTACGAGCACTTAAGTATGCCTACTTAATAGGTACATAAAATACCCAAAATAGCTCGTAATGAGCCTGGGATAAAGTTCAAAATTCTTATACTTTAGTAGCTACATGGTTGCTTTCAAGACTGATTTCGGATGCACCTATGCAAATACATGGCTTGAGTTATTTGAAGGTCGGAAGCCAAGAGTCAGGGTGTGTCGCATTCCTGGCATGAAATGTTGCCTTATAAGAAATTGAATTGCTAGCATACTTCAAACGAGGCAGGTAAAGTCTTTGCCCATATTTGATTTAAGAATATTTTGTTTACAAGGGTAGGTACTTAATTGTAAGTTTATTTGCAAAGGTAGGTGATTAGGTTCCTTGTCAAATCTGCACAAGAATATGTTCATAACTAATCATGTGTGAGGTAGGTAATTAATAGACAAGCTCTCTGTTAACTGAGGATAAAATGGAAAAATAGTAGCATAAATATAACCAGGTGCTAGTCTCTAAGAACAACTTGTTTTCTTCAATTACCACTGACTGTGATATAAGCTGGTACGATTTTCTTTTTTCTGAGGACATCTCGCAAAGATTTCTCGTTTTTTGTTTTGTAAAGTGAAGTAGGTATCTGCTTTGCTAATAAAAACAGTTGACCATCTTTCAAGATTATTATAAAGCCGTAAATATTTAGTTTTTATTTTGGAACTTCAAAGCGTGCTGTAGTTTTTGTTTTTATAAATTGGTACGCGGATCTTGTGTCTCCATATTTGCAAACAAAACCTGTGTCTACGCTTACCTACCCTCCAAAATTGATTTCATAAGTTACTATAGATCTAACAGTGTTTTAGCAACTTCTTTATAAATAGGTTTTTATTCTAGTTAAACAGTCCATCGTCGAACTAGATGAGAGTTAAGTTTAAACGAATTTGCAAAAGAAATTTATATACAAATATATTCTTAAACAAAAAAATAAGTTCAAGGAGTTTTTGCACTTCTCGCTTACATCAACCGCGATAAGGCTCTGCATGGACCATAGACATGTTATAGAACAGTGAGACATGTCGGTTATTATAAAATCCGCCGGTGGTCGCGAGGTGAGCGCGGTCGGCGGGTCGTCGCCCTGGCTTTGTTCCTCCCCCCGCGACCCGCGACCCGCGACCGGCGCGCCTGCCGGAACACCGAGTCCTGCACCTTATGTCCCTACGGCCCTAGTGTTTGAAGTAAGCCTCCTTGGCAGGATTTGTCACTTTCTACAACTAAGTTTTAGGTCTTCTGTGTTAAACGATAGGTGTTTTTTTTAGGCGAGAGCGAAATAAGAAAGCTTTCATATAGACCTACTTTTTTAAGGTTGGCATCAGACTAAATCCACTCCGTGGTAGGTTTAACAGTAACCTAGAACGTTTAAGTTTATAATTATCGTTTAGTTCCAATTCTGGAAAGAGCAACTAATCCCCCGTAATTGGCGAATAGGCAAGCATCTCAAAAAGTCTAATGAGGCCAATTTTAAATGCACCAGAGTCGCAAACTTGTCAACGGTTGCGTAACTTCAAACGTTGGTCCATATTCAAATGCGATTTTAAACAGCAATTAGCTAGTACGAAACCCGTTTTGTCTCAGCCGAAAAGCCGTGAACAGCAGTGACCCACATTCGGCGCGTGTGTGATCATGATCAACGATCAATCAGAGCACGAGCCATTGGGTAAGCCTGTGTCTATTCAGATCATGAATGGGCTCAAATATCAGTGTGTTGTTTAGAATTGCGCAACTTGGGAGAAAACTGTGGGCTGTATTGTATGTATATATTACTGTTTAATTCTAGGTTGCTCTTCTTCGCAGTTAGCTACTTGTTAGGGCGAACAAACGTTTAACAAGGAAGCACAAACTATCTACTTATGTGACTCTTGCTAGTTAAACAATAAACACTTACTCTAATACCAATAATAATAATAATAACTATGCTCCGCAGTGGGCGAAGGGCTGTGGATGATGATGAAGGTATTTATATGTTTCACTAGATTTTTCCCGCGGCGTTTCTCTCGTAGCCTATTCCACATATAGGTATCTACGGCATTTTTACCTGTATAGGTAGCCTGTGACACTATGAGAAAATAATATCATAATCGGATCAGTGCTTGCAGAAATTGTATGTTTATTTAATTAGTTATGATTGTTAACAAATTTTGGTTTTAATAAAATCTTGAGATTGAGATATATACTAATAAACAATTTGACTCCGACAAACTGCATCGATAAGGTTTTCTCCAAACTCTAGTCACTCAGGTAAGTAGGTAGTTGTTATTGGCCTATGTTTCAGTATTTGTTCTGCAATGCAGATTACAAAGTTCAATACAGGTTCCTGAAAACTAAAGTTGGCATTACAATATTTTGTTGTCTACCACCGCATCTCATTTGAGTACCGTTTTACGCAGCAGAAGGGCGTGCGAAATTGTAAATGAACCGATCTACATATGACCAGGTTTACAGTTATTTTTTGTACTGGCTCAGTTTTCTTATTAAAGTTTGTTATAGAACTGATGTTCCTTAACTCTCTGTTTGTATTTAAATAGCAGCAAGTGTTTTTTTTTTCGGATACCTATGCTGGTATATGAGCTCAGTGCGCGAGGGGTCTTGGTAATGATACTGTTAAGAAAATTATATCTAAAGTTTTTATGTCCCATTTTAAGGTATTTAAGTACAGTTTCTGTAAAGTCTGAAGACCCAAATCGTCGGCGCGAACTGTTGTCTTCTAGGCCAGTACCTATGGCTAATATCTATATAATATTTTGTTTTTTTTTTTACTAAACAATAAAGTAGCTGTTATTTATGCGTGAGCTTTGTGCTCTATAGCATTCTTTTAACGTCAACTGACGTTAGTTACGAGAAGGTATAGCTATTGCACGTATGCGCTAGGTATGCATTTCAGAATAATAGGTACCTAAATAATTCCATTGGAAATTAACATCGAAATAGCCATAACTGGGCTTTGCTTTCGGTTTCCAGATTAGGTTGACAATTATTTATTTAGAAACTAAATAAATTGCTCTAGTTGTAAAGGGACAAGAATTCAACACTTCCAGCTCGTTACATTTAAAAACGATCTTCAGAAACAAGTAGATTATTTCAATGTGAGTGGTCAAACTGGTTCGTATCAAATTTCCGACAAATATCTGTACATTTTACTTGAAAATAAGCTTCGGGACGCCATGTGAGGTCTACTTTATATTCCCTGAGGCGACACAAGGCAGTTTCGGCCTCTCTACTCCCATACCCATGGACGCGGTCTGAATCGGTTATAGACACTTTAATGAGCATCTGAGGTGAAATTAATTAAACATTTAACACATATCACTTGTTTTACAGTTCATTTGTAAGTAAGAATCGGTTTTTAAGTTAACAGGCGTGCAAGAGCTTGGGTTGATTCGTTAAGTTTTAAATACCACCCAGATCGATTGTTTTGGTAGTAATTAAAAAAGTTGGTAAATGGAAGTAAAATGGCTGACCAATAGAGAATAAAGATGAGAGTTAAGTATAGTTATATGAAATCATTTCTCAAATGAGTTTTTCGCTCGAAATTAAGAAGCAACGCTGAATAAGGCGATGAAGAACGCTTTCAGATATAATGTTGTCACATTGCTTTTTTACCAAAATTTGGACGTCACAAAGTCACAATCATTAAATTAAAGTCTGATCGTTATACTTTTTGTGCACATCGTGAGTCACGAACTAATCGACTAAACAATCGACTCCTAGCGGATCTAAATTTTAATTACTAAGTTTGTTACACTATTCAATAGTGAGGCGAAGGCTTTGAAATGCAATGCCAATGTTTTCGTCATGGACTCTGGCCCAAGTCCGGAGCGAGCTCCATTTCGTATTGTTATGAATTTCTTTAAGCCGACGACTCACTCTTTTGTGAAACAAGTTTGAATATGCAACGGCTTTCCAGAAACAATGACAAATAGTTACAGCTAACGTGTTATTTTTTTGTTTACAACTAGTCCAGGTTGTTTGGTTGTTTTAAAAACTTTCTGCCGGATTTTAGTTTGTTACAAAGACAACGGTTGTGCAACCTGAAAATGCTCTGTTCAGCCACGTTATTTGAAAGTCAAGGAAACTAATCGAATCGACAGGCTTTTGTAAAAATATAATACAAGGCGTGTTACCACTGTTACCAGAAACGAACTGGTCATTGATTTATATTCGAGTTTGTATTGTCAAGTATAACAATAATTATAATAATAATAATAATAATAATAATCCCTACCGCAGTATCTCTACGTTGACGTCGTGGTGGGGCTTGCGCGTCCCGATGAACCTTAGGTCATACCTAGGGTGAGGGGCCAGACAAAGAGAGATACAATCCGCAAGGCAGTTTTGTGGCGAACTGTTGGGCAGTAGCGACCCCACGAACCTTATCTCCCGGGAGAAGTCTTGTTCCTCATCTACGGCTTGCCTTTATTGGCTGGCCAGAGTGAATACTGACGAGGAACAGAGCTCCCACCTCTCTCTTGCCTTAATTGGCCGGTCTGAGTGGAGATTCGCTAGAGCACACGTGCTCGGGAAAAGGATGTATAATCCAGTAAGATGCTGGTAGGGATCTTGACCGCACTTCCGGGATTGTCCTGATAGCCGTGGTATACCTCTCCATTCCTCTAGCACCTCAGGCTATGTTGCCTCCTTGGCGCTACGTCACTTTGTGCTAGCGACCGTTTTCGGGGGCCCATTCATTGAGTGTGCAAGTCACCCCCTGCCATTTAAAAGCCGTGTATATTGTTAGTGGTCAGGCAGGGGCCAATAGTTCTATAATAAACGATTATCAGTCCACTAAACCGCCCAAACCCATAGCGTTTCATCTTTTTTTTTTCCATATTCTGCAATATTCTTGCTCCAACCGGGGATTGTCCTTGGGAATACTTTCACAGTGCATACAGGGATAATCGCCGGTTGGTGCCCCATTACATTTGAAATTTCTAACGGGGCCTCTGCGAGTTGGTTTCGGCCTCTCGTACGCCTACCAAAGGACCGGGTCTCCAGAGACCCGAGAAAGAAAACAAAAAAAAAATTATAATAAATTATGTTTGACAATATCTATACGTACCTACATAATATATATCTAGTCTTTGGTAGCATAATCTGCGCACAAGTCAATTATTAACTGTTTATGATAAATAATATCAACCATCAACCATCTGCTGTCGTACACCACCGAGGAAAGTGTAAACTACAATAATAATTGGAAAGCAGCGTGTTATTAACGAAATCTATGACTAAACTTTCTAATTAACGATGAAATTGCTGAACACTGGACACTCGGGTTTAATAGAATATCATTGACTCGGGGACATTATCTTACCGAGATTAAAGCTCAACGAAGCTCGTTCTGCAGTCGATTTCGAGAATTAGATATTTTGCCGCCAATGAAGCCGCCAATGTAATTTTGACATAAGTCAACTGTCATTTTTCAAATCTAGAATATCAAAATAGCAACAATTTATGACTTTTGCCGTAAGGTAAAGGCGCACTGCCATCCAGCCACGGTTATTAAGAAAGCTTTAAAAAACAAAATAACTGCACATCCTTATGGCTCGTCCGTGATATGGAGTGACCGACGAGCGATGCCAGAGAACATGTTGCATTATGTAACAAGTCGTGATGTGCACTTCCTGGCTTCCGGCCTTTCAACAATACTCACCTGTCGTGGGATTAACATGTTCTGGTTAATATTTAACCATTACTTAGACGGTGAAAGTAAACTTTGGGTGTTAAACATCATTGTTTAGACCTAAAATGAAAAATAAAGATGACTTGTGGGAAGGAGTTGGTGCCTAAATGATCTAGGTAATCGTTTTTAAGAAGCCTAGGCTGATTATTAGGTTATTAAGTCATATTTTATAGATACCTATGATCAAAAAACACAAACTTAATTAAATATGTAGGTGCACATTGTTGCGGCAGGATTTCAGGACATTTAGTTTGTGTCTTTGTATATTTGTTTGAAAATGAAAATGCGAAAATGCAAGCTATATATCTAACAAAACGCAACTACTTAGTCTATGATTGGCGGCAATGAGTCAGCCATCAATAATAAATAAATGCCAACACCAGACTGTCACTTTAAAAATTACGCATTTAAATATTTTAGATTAATTTAGCTTACGTGCTCTATCGTTCAGACACAACAAAGATTTACTAAGAAACTGGTCTAATGGAACATAAGAAAAAAATAGAAAAATAAATGGTAAAGAAGTTTCTATAAAAATAATCTAGTTGCACAAGTTAAAAAAATAAACGTGTCTGATCGCTTATCTCTGCTTCAAAACAGCAAACTGTCACTAGGTACTTTGCATACTGGCAAATAATAATATTAATAAAAACAAGATTGTGATTACTGCACTGGATTTGCAAGACAGGCTGTCTTGCAAAAAAAAGGCTATCTTCACAAATGAAACTGAATATAAGTTTATAAGACTGCGCTTTCTGCTTGCTTAGCAACTTTTATTAAAGGTAATGACAGATATTAAAAACCGGCCAAGTGCGAGTAGGGCTCCTACACGTAAGTTTCCGTACCATAAACCGAAAAAAAAAACGCCTTTCTTGCATCTTCAATTTTATTTTTATTATTTGTTGTCATAACGGTAAAAGAAATACACACTCTTCGAATGTCTAAATATTATTGTTCATGATAATACTACAGCCCGATGACAGACGGACGGACAGCGCGGCAGCGTAGGCTTAGTATTACGGTTCCGTTGGTTATCCTTTGGGTACGGATCCCTAAAAACGATAATATACCTAGTTACCTACGACAAAGAACATCCTTGAGCACCTGTTCAACTTGCTTGCTTGTGAAGTTGAATGTTAGTACCATAGGCTAGCTTAAAGCTATGCCAGCTTAAAGCTTTATTTTTTTGCCGAGGTGGAAAATCCTCATGGATGTCCTTCGCCTGGGGTGGGCCTTAGCAACTAACATGTTTTGGAATTGAGCAAGAATGTAACTTGAACAAGATTCAAGTTTTACGGCGAAGAAGATCAAAGCTAAAAGCGGGAATGTTACAAATGAAGACCTCTTTACGAAGTTATGCGATTAACTAAACGAAGCGAGGAGATTACTCATTGCCATTACAATGATAACCGAAACCAATTACAAGCTGAACGAGTATTTTCGTTAAAGGTTGCGCTTGCGACTTAATAAGGCGCAATTATCTAATCTATTTCTGTTGATTTTTTACTAGAAACCTAACAATACAGTTATGCCTTTTTCTTTGATGCCGGCTTCCAGTTTACCCGGATGATGGTGATTACCAGTTTTATATGGACTGACTTCCTACCTGACCTCCACAACTAGTAGTCTATTCTGTGAATAACCATTTTGATATCGACTTCACCTGAGTGACTAAGCCTACAAAGTGAACTTTATTTCACACATCATAAGGTCTTATATTTATACGAATTTGAAACTCACCTCGGATTCCGCTGTCGAGACACGAAAATGTTGTTACAGAATAGCACTGCTGGGTATAATGATACCCATTATTAGCAAGTCAGGTGTTAGATTTACTGAGTTCTGACCCGTAACGATTGCCAAATGTGTTCAAAAGACAGCCGGAGACCAACGGCGAGGCATGGAGGAAACTAGATGTGTAGTGGAAGGTCACCCATCCACTGCCCGATCTCGGAAAGCGTAGGTCAAGTCGAAATTCCACCCGTGCGGCTGTTAGCTCGTTACTCTTTAGCTTTATTACACCTATACTTACTAGTTTTATAGAGCTGAAAGGTTGTTTGTTTGTAACTGCTGGATCGAATAGAAAAATTCTGTTGAAAAAATTGTGTTGGATAGCCCATTCATCGAGAAAGGCTGGCTATATAACATCACCCTATGCCCAATAGGAGCGGAGCATTAATGTAAAATGTGACGCAGACGAAGTTGAGTGGGTCAGCTAGTTATTAATAAAGTTTTCTGTCGAGGTTTTACAAGAAATCCAACGCAACGATACGAACATTCCAATAACTAAAGAAACAATCAGATCAAGTAACCGAGTTCGAACTTTTTAGAATGTTAATATTGTATAGTGGATGACCTTCAAGCATTTTATATGAAACCGCTCCGGTATCGGCGGGAAGAAATTGACAGATTTTGATTAACACGATGATAATTATGACCTTCAAATCTGTTTATACTTAATGTACCATAATTAAGGCGCCTTTGAGACAAAATTAACGAAAACTTGAATATTATTTGCATGTTTAAATACTGTCTGTAACCCTGTTAGTTATATTTTTTTATGGAAATGCTACAATAGCCACAGGAAATATTACTTTGTTGACAGCGTAGCAGCAGGACGACTAAAAATAAATTATTCCTTCTTTAATTATTATGAAAATGTCTAGACACATTAATCGTAGATTTCTCGAAACCTACCAGATTTCTTTACGTGTCGATTTGAGGAAAAGGATATTGGTCGTTACGGGGTATCCTAGAAAATTTCCTTCGGAATGGGAAGTGCGAATTAATGTGTGTGTTTGTGTGTGTGTGTGTGTGTGTGAGTGGAAGCAGCACGCAATCCCTTTGTTCCTTTACAAGTCATTCAACTTGAGATTAGTCATCTAATTAAACTTGGGTGCTAAGTAATTATTGTTTGAAGATAGGGCTAAGTGTTTTAAGTACGTGTTTGTCTTCAAAAAGGAGACTTCTTGATTAAATAAACTAAGTTTAAAATGAATGCCTAAGAAAGTGTACAAATGTCTAGCTTAAATTTTTGTAGTAATAGGTAATTATGTTGGTACCTAAATAATTAGGTAGGCTGTACCTATGTTAATGAAATTTAAGTAGGTGTTACCCTGGCGCCTGCCCACTCAAGGTAACACTAGTTAAAAAGTAAATTAACAGCATTTATAAAAAAATAATGTTCATAATTTTATTGATATTATATCATAAAACTGGCAAAACAATGAATATTAACAATATTAATCGAGGCCTTTTTTATACATTCAGAATATGTGACAGATTTACATGAATGCGGCGAATTTTGTACAAGATTCGTTCGGAATACGTTACTAATTTGCAATTCTGAGGAGCGTTTAAATACGTGGCGATTATTCGTGTTGGAATCCTGTCAAGGTCAGATATTATTAACAAATCAGATTGTCCTTATATGAAACCAACGGCTTTAATAATTTAAAACTTGATTTTGTCAAAAAATAACACGATGCTGTAGGGAATGTCGTTATTTTGTTTTATTTTATAGCAAAATAATTTATACTTTATAAGATTTAATATACCTACTTTAGTTTTTAGTAGATTGGATCAATGACAAAATTATATAAGTATCATCAAGATAAGATCTTTGAAAGTAAGCGTAGGGACTAAAGTGCTTATAGTTCGCAGCTTCGTCTGCGTCATATTTTTTACTAATGATCCATTCTTATTGTTCGTAGCGTGATGCTATATAGCCTTTCTCGATAAATGCAAAGGGGCCATCCAACACTAAAATAAATTTTAAATTCGAATCAGTAGTTATTAAGATTAGCGCGTTCAACCGAACAAACAAAATCTTCAGCTTTAAAATATTAGGCTAGATTGGCATGTCTGTCTACAATCTTCCTTATCGAAAACCGAAGGTCTAATACATTACATGTATCATGTAATGTATCGTATTGTCATGTAATGTATCGTATTGTATCATTACATGTATCGTGTAATTTATCGTATTGTATCATTACATGTATCGTGTAATGTATCGTATTGTATCATTATATGTATCGTGTATTGTATCTATCGTATAACAATGAAAGAAGTTCCCATTTTAAATTAGCCTTTCGATCCTTAATTCCTCAAAATGATTATGAATAGCCGCTCCAGTTTGACACCGATGTCAGACAATAGAAAACGCGATCCCGTCAATATTTCAGTAAATCATGCTGTGTTTTATTTATTGAGCGACGTTTCGGTTAATTGCGCACAGTTGCATAACGCTGACCGCATCGCGCCGCTGTCAGTCGCGGACTACCCACGCTGCGCTGGTCATTTTGTGATATTAATTAATCTGGTATATAACGTAACTTTTATTTACATACTCCTTGATATTTTACGGAGAACTTAAGGTATACCTTACTTACGTCTTCGAGTTTTTCATAAAATTAATAAATAACGTTAATGCGGGCCATACCTACACCTAATAATTTGATCAAACAGGCTGGTTTGAACTGTTTGATGAAATTGGCATGAATAGGTACAACACAGTAATGTTGATTTAAACAGTGTTTTTTCTAAGGGTTAATTTTATTTTAAATTTAACGATATCAAATAGCACTTGCTAACTAAGATTCAGAAAACCCATGAGATTTCGTACTAAAACATGTTCGTGTTCATTTCTTCTAGGCATTTTAAGATAAAACGTTCATGAGAAGATAGGATAGTTGGGATTTAGATAGCACTTAGTTGACACAAGGACATACATACATAGGTAAGTAGAAGTTTGAAGAGGTACTATGTCCACAAAGCAATCTATAAGCTAAATGAGACTACTCCAAGCAAATTAAAATTAGCGCTAAGAATACAAGATATCACAATGTAGGCAGATTCGAATAGGTAATTAAATTATTTAAATTGCCATCAAATGATTCTAAATTGCATTCTGAATATTTAATTGTGTTTGTCATATTAGTTTGTGTTTACATTCCACAGAGGTCGCGGTGTGTGAACCTTTTTGCTGGTTGCGCAAGCGCAGCGCTTCGGCACGAACGCGTAATTGAACGGTTCATCGGGTGTTGTAATGTTGAATTACTTCATTTGTTGTTTTTTCTAATATTTTTGTTGGTATATCTGTGTATATCAGACCTTGGAACAATGAAAACGAATAGTTCCGATTTCTACAGACATTTCTGAAAGTGGTCTTCGACTGAAGTTGAAATAATCAGCATGGTACCTGTTTAGCATACTGCAAAATTTTCAAACTGTAACGCTTAAAAAGAAATTACCATAAATTACCTACAGAAGAAAATAGGCCGATGTCACTGTAGATTGGCGTATCATGACGTACTATCACTTAAAAACCCGACAAAAACCAATAAACAAACAAAAAAAAAAACAGTTTTCTAAATGACGTGATGAGACTAGAAAATTCACGGGCTTTTAAAACAAGCAAATGCTAATTCTAATTTCACAGTTCGGTCGTGAACCCCTGGACTATAGACGATCTATTCAGGAGCCGACTGACTTCTTGGTTTGTGCTGATGCGGAAAGCAGGCTTGTGACCAATCGGGACACGCTCCGTGGATCTTGAGTTTCAAGTCCTTTGTCAACTAGCTTTGTAAAAAATTGTATGGCAAATTGTGGTGTGCCATATCTAATTGTAAAAGCCTTTTGTAATTAACTATCTTGGTATAATGAGGGATCACAAATTTCAGATATGACCAGGGTTTATGTGGACGACCTCTCAGGGACCCATGCTTCTCTGGCATGGGTCCCAGCAAGCGAATTGGATGCGATGGGCTGATTATGTTTATGCTAACAAACGTGTCTAAAGTGGGTGATATATATACGAGCAAGTAAACGTGTACTTATGGCTCGACGACTATTTTCGCTCGTGTGTCATCCTAAGTACGTATACTTAAAAATAAGACGCGTAGAGAAAAAGGTCGTCGAGCCGTTACATACTTGCTCGTACGTTTATCATCCCACTAAACAGCAGTTTCATTGAGCTTCGCCACCATCAAGCTGTAAGTATCTGACCCGAGAGCACTTCAATGTGATGGTCTTTTCATAGTTCAGTTTTCTACTTATTTACGAGTAGTTTAACACGGTTTACCCGTTATTATTAACAATGGCGCAAACCCAGTAGCTTGCTAATGGATGGGCAATATTACAGGGCAGATGTTGCCTACAAAGGGTCGTGGGTGAAAAAGTGTTTTGTAAAATTGACTTATTAAAAAATCAAATTAATTAAGTACTCGGAAATCAATGACACTATTAGTACTACAAAATAATATCGGTGAAGTAGCAGATCCGTGGTTCCGTGTCCTTTACATTGAAGGACCAGAGGCTCTAGATAAAACGTCGTTCTATTAGGAAATGCAACTGTCGAAATGCTTAAATATAAGGGAATAGCTTCTGCCCGCGACTTCGTGCGCGCATATCCTGTTTATGTCCGTCCTCGTAGGAACTTCGGGAAAACGTTTTTTAGTGCTCCCCTAACTCAGTTTCCTGCCACCAGCAGTTTCGGTGTGCGTTGTCTGTCAGCCAGTCACTAATAACGAAGAATTTTAAATATTAGGATCAATCACGTGACATTATGACAATCGCCGTCGCCACGCTACCGCTGGCTGACAGAATGTCACTTGTCTAGAGCCCCTGGACTCATTTCATACGATTCATTTAAAATTTTGACAGTAATTGTAAATTCACATGTACAGATTGACGCAATCACAACAAGAAATAATTAAGTAGGTAGTTTTACCTTTCCTGGCCAAGATTTTATGCAACTCTTGAAAGATAAAAAAATATTTATTAAGTGGCTTGGGTGACGCAAAATTACACGTATATTTATTTTTAGGTATATTTGGTATGAAATTTTATATTATGTTATTATAAAATTGATAGTGTTAGTGAAAGGTTTTTGTAATTCCTTCTTTTCGAAAGAGACGCGAAACGATCTTTATGTGGGAAGATGAAGAAGGAGATGGCCCATCCTATTACATCAATGAAATATGGTAAACTTAAAAGATTTCTAAGGCTTCTTTTCAAACTACAACACCTAAATGTTCAGCTAACAAGGTACGCAGTCTCTATTTTATCCCAATTATTGTTTGTTTATCGTATAATATGAGAAGGCACAGCCATTAACTGTGATATTAAACGCACCGCAAAACATTTACAATGATTTTTATTGGGTACAGTTTGTGTCTATAAAATATAATATATGGCTGTCCGTTCGAAACTATCGAGATTTTTAGGCAAGGTACAATACTGTAAATTGGCTAGGTTCAAGGTGAAAATTTGTTCCGTGAAGGGATTATGGAAGGATACCTTTACATAACTACTATTAGACAAATCTTATTTAGAAAATACTGCGAGGCTTTCTGGAGCAAAGCTTATAGCACGTAGGCTGGCGTCAAAACAATTATGGCAGCATGCTGGCTTCACAGTAAATACATATACAAACATACTACATAATTATGTTCATCGTCTCCATTTATTTGTAAACTATATTTAGTCTTCGATAGTATTACGTGATTATCAGTGAAGATTCTTTACTGGTAATCATGTAATAGATCGGTGTTCGATCCGCTGAGGTCACTAATTCGCATCGGATCCGAGTTTGTACGATTTTTACGGATCCAAGTTCAACTGTAGGTACTTACTGATGACAATCTCATCATTCTATTTTTCAGCGAGTCAAACCAGAAGCGATTCTCAACTTTCAGTATAATAATATAATGTTCATTCGAATGTCATGCGAAGGTCTAGCAAAAGAAATGTAAATATGTATTTCATGGTTTTTGTTCAGTTTCCTATAATCAACAGAGTTACAATTTTATTAATTTTCACATTCGCATCGCATTCGCATCTCTATACCAATCTGATAAAAATGTATGAAAACTAAGGTTCTCTTTACAGTTTTCGATTGACATGCGAATGTGAAAGTTGTTTTAAAATTAGTAGAATTGGCCCCAGGTCTTAGTTTACTACCCCGACAAAAAATTACATCAAACATGGCATCATAACCATCCATTTGGTAAGCCAATTTCCAGCTGTGCTTTTCAAGTAGGTGCAATTGATACCGCCATTGATACACGTAATGTAACGGGCCCGACTCAGACAAAAAAGGTTGAGTACCGCTGCAGTTCATCTTGAGATTATAGTTTTATAGTGCACTTATTTAGCTCGTTTTGTATGTGACAGTCGGCTTATAGTGGCCACCGCAGATGTTATTACGTTACGCTTAATTGTTTGTTCTCGTTGTTTTTCTTTTGAATATGTCGGCCCCATAGAGGTGGAATTATTATCTCATTGAAACTTGTCATTTGACTGGGGAGTCTGAGACTCACGATTTTGCAAAACGCTGCCTTTTACCGGTACTTAGCGTAGGTAATACCAGTGTTTGCTTTTATAATTGCAGTTATTTTTAATAGCTTATTGCTAGTCTACAGATTTATTTTATAACCCGCAATTAATGATGTGTGCCCTTCAAATAGGCAAAACTTTACAACAGGTGGGGTTTATATTACTGTATCTAGATTGTTAGACGTCTGCAATAGCAAAAAGTCCATGTTGGAAAAACATCTTAGTTGTAATAAAACTGTAACTGGTTCACAAGATTGACCATTGAAAGAGGCTTACAATTAAATGAAGAGTACGCATTCATCGACATTGAAAAAAATACATCAGGCGGAGGCTCGTCCGATACCGCATGAACTAACAGTTGATAAAAACAGCATGGTAAGAATTGCTCTAGAATAACTAACGGGTATTAGATGTTTGGGAAACACCGAGATTTGTAACCGAGTTTAAGGTGGTTTGTTTATCACGAATAAAAAAAATATTTTGTCAAATCAAGAGCCTCAAATTAAATACTTTTGTTTTAAATATTCATTAAACGAATCACATCAGTTCATCAAATATTTATGCTCTAGTTATTACAACGAATCATTGGACTTGTCTATAACATTTCAATAAATTTGGACGAAATCTTCAACCGCAAAATGTGGTTACATAAATCAAACCTTAACCAACAAGAAAGATTTATGGATCTTGTCTGTGTGGGGTCCGTAGGTAAAACAAT
This sequence comes from Ceramica pisi, assembly GCA_963859965.1. NCBI lineage: Eukaryota > Metazoa > Arthropoda > Insecta > Lepidoptera > Noctuidae > Ceramica > Ceramica pisi. Next base: position 8,622,309 of record OY982530.1, read on the forward strand.
AGAATCAGCACTGACCTCATATATTTCCTGTGCTCGTTGACGGGCACGAAGTACTCGTCGTAGGGGTTCGATGTGTTCATGTCCACCTCCACGTCCTTCTTCTTCGCACTGCCATTCTTCGGCGTGAGGTTGATCAGTTCTAAGTTCACTGCTTCCAGGGTTTTAGTCTCTCCATTCGGTTCTTTAGTGTGCCCATTCTGCTGCTGTGTTCCATTAGAGTTGAACGAGTCGTTGTGGTTGGGGTCTGATTCGTCGTGTTGGTAGGCCCGGTTGTCGAAGGCACCAGGAGATGCTGGGGGCGATGGAGGTCGGTGCTGCGGCCGCATGGGCTCGCGCGGCGACGCCGATCTACTGTGGCTATCCATTACTTTCGGAGCGGACTGACATCTGCAAACAAATGAAGTCTGTTAGTCAAGCGAATCTATCTCAGCACCTACTGTGTCATTATCTAATTTGCACCTTCAGTAGTAATTTGCATATGTGGGTCATTAATGCGGACATTATGTATGTTAACTTAATGTCTTCGGAATTACGCTAAGTATTGGCTATAATTTTAGAATAAATTGTAGATATTGTGCTGTAAACGTTTTCTTTGTATTGTGTGGTACAGCTAACGTTTTTAAATTGCTTGTCATTTGTGTGACGATTTCATGATCTATGAATACGATGTTTGCATAACTAATAATCGTGTGAAAGGTCATTGGCTGTCTAATAGTAAATTGTACTCTCATCATTGTAGTAAATGGCCATTCACTTATGGGTAAGTGAACAATCAGAAGTTTTAAGGGCATTAAAGTTCAAGAACATGATGTCACAACTGATTAAGTACAGAATGTCAGCACATGCTATGTCTCTGACAAATGTAACATGACGTGACATTTTGGTAATATTGCTCAAGTTATTCAAATGGATGCGGAAGTGGTGCTGTAATAAAAAACCTTTGGCGTGCCAAATTAGAATGTTACGAATAACGTGGAACCAGCCGGTCACGCTCCAGTGCTCGCTAGAATAGTAACCCTGGTTCTGGTTGGCAACTGCTATACTATACTCCTGTATGTTCGAGTAGATGTAAATATTGCAATGCAGGATTTGGGCAAGGGAAAGAATAAAGATTTTAAAGAACTCATTTTACTGCAGATGGAAGAAACACATAATATCTGTTAGGCGGATCACCTGTGGTGTAAATAGAAAAGTCCAACTTTTAGTAATCAATTTGCAAAGTACTATAATAAGACCTGGCGGAGCTTTCAAGCCTGAGAAGTGGCAGGTGTTAGTTGACCCATCCTTAAATGGTCTAACTGCTGTCATTTGGACTGATAAGTCGATATATCGGCATATTCTTGATTGATTTTTAAACTGAAATTATCTTCTCTTCCTTAAATATCGACAAAAGTAACTTCCGCGATAAGAATCAAATACTCGTCTAATTTCAGTATCAAAGAAAATTGAGCGGGTCAAATTATACCGCTATCGCTGATTGCGGCGCTTCGACCTAATCAAAATGCCGTAGGCTTTCCCCACCTTTGATCTTACGAGGAACTGGTGTGCAATCTAGACTACAATGACAGCTTAATTTGGTGATTTGTGGCTTTACATATAACAGCTGATCTATATTAGGATTGGTCTGTTGTTTGGATGGTTAACGATTTCAAAGACTGTGATGTAAGGATTCTGTTTAACGATGCTTTTCATAAAATCCAAAGCAGATGAGCTTATGCGATTGTTTTTGGACATAAGGTAATAGTTATAGTAATACATACATAGTGTACATATCACTATGTTCCTAGTGAAGTTCATTGTTGGTGAATTTGCATCTGGAGATAAATATACTGTACGATATTATTATAGTACTTCCGTAGCTTTACTTTTTATATCATTTACCCCCTAGAAACCAGTGTTCAGGTACCGGGAAGATGCATGAATGTGACAACGTGGGTATCAAAATAATGAGCCCACGATCAATGGTGAGCTGAGAACAAGGCATTTGTCCTTAGTCCCAATAGCCGAGTCGTCGAGGTTAGCCACCTTTTACTGAACGCGCGCGTGTTCCTCTGCGCTCTGCGATAATCGTACCAGTTAGAGGTCGGGGTTCAGTGTTGGGAAAGGAGATAAACACTTGTATGTGTAACCTTTTAAATATATGCTACCTTAGTAGCGTGCAGGGTATCGTTTGATTTCCAGGCACAGTCGTTAGTTGAAGTTATTTTATTACTGTCTGTTTTTTTTAACTCAAAAATCTCGAGTACAGGAAGAGAGAATGACAAAATTTTGAAGATCAAGTTAATTATGTATCAGAATAAATTCGATAAACAGAGCTAAAATAAAAGAACTAATACATAAACATACTCGTGTCGATAGGCTGGGTATGACTAAACAGAACGAAATATGATCATTGATCATTTGAAGAAGAAAGGAATGTACTTAGTTACCTATCGATACAGCGAAGAATTTCCATCACGGTGCATATTTTGACGCTTATATCGCCAGACAAAAGCGTAGCGTATGCACCTGTTGAAAACAATCGTTGTTTACAAATAGCTGTTTGTGTTTGTTCGTCAAAATAAACTTGAAATATTTGGGACATTACGTAAGTGTTCATGTCGTACATTGACAAATGATAGACTTATTTGTGAGAAAACTTTATTGATACCTCCCTTTGAGAAGAACGTAAAAATGTTCTTATTCCGAACCGTTATAATGAGTCGTGGGCCCACGATACAGTTAAATTCACGTGAACCCCGGACTGGGAACTGGGAACAGGAAATGGACCTAACAGAAGCACAAAATTAGTGATTTAAAATGAAATGAAAATTGTTGTTGTTGTTGTTGTGCAAATTGTTATTGAATAAATGAAATGAATAAATGAATGATTGAAACTGACATGACTATACTACAGTATGTTTTCTGGTCAGCAATGGCATGGCAGGCTGATTGATAGGTACCAGTCGTTGCCGCGAATGAACGAGAATCTTCCGAGCTGAGTCAAGCAAGGTAATGGTAGCAATTGCGAAGTTTAAGTTAGCAGTAGGCTGACATAATCCTTCATGATATCCATGAGGATTATTCTACAGATCTATGCAGTTCATACAAGCAGTTTAATTTCTGTTTAGAATTATGCCAATTGCCAAAAGCATAGACTGATAACTGCATTTAATTACTTTATCACTTAAGAGTTTGTTTTTTAAGAATTTTGCATAAATCTTTGGATAAATAGTCATGATTCTGCCGCACTAAGTAACCTTTACTATAAGTTCAGTTTTGTTGGCATCTTCACAGTGTTGCAATTGTTAAATGCGTGACTCTAGTCAAGAGAATGCTCAATTAGATTTAATACAATCATTTATGTAACTTATGTGAAGGTTTGGTTCTGGTTTTAAAACAAAGGGACGTAGATATGTTACAGTTGTGTCATTCACTTGTGCTTCTCTATAAACACATTTTTGTTGATGAATGAAACAAGGGTTCTTCGAACAATAATTTTATAAATTTCTTTCATTTCTAGCAAAAAATTGAGTTCTCCGTAATAACGAACTATTTAGAATTCAATGAGTTTTGCTAATTCAAGGACGTTTTTCTGAAACCATACATGGTTGGTATCAAGATTTTATCTCACCTTGTTCGTGGCGTGTTCGGTCTCTTCTTAACCGGAGAGTCTAGTACCAAGGACCGGGTGTAGTAGTACCGCGCGTGATTGGTGCGCGGCGTGCGCGGTGCTTTGCGGAACCTCTCGGCCCGCACCAGGTTGCCTCCTCCAGGCATGTTCACTCACATCCTACCGTTTACGCAAACTGATGCACATTTTGTACTTTTACACTAAAATGTGGTTATTTGATCGATTCTGTTGTAGTACTGACGTCTGCACGGCTCGCGGTGCCCCCGTGTTCAGGTGACGATGAAAACAATCTTGAAAACAATAATATTGTTCTGTTTGGCGACGTACGGGATGCTCTATATTTTGTTTGTTAATTTCTGTACGTTGAGCAGCATATTTTATCAGAAGAAAGCTGCATTTTGCTAAATACATCGTCTTATTGGTGTTTTTCAAGGGTTAACAGAAGGTCTCATCAAGAAGGATACGTAGAATATGTATAAAATAAGCAGTGCAAGTATTCTGACTCAATAAAGATTGTCTTACTGCGTTAGTATTTTAGAACGTGTTTAAAATCAATGTCAAGGTAAAACGGCTTCGAATGAACCGCTGACTCACAAAAGGACACATATCTTTGAAAGTTCGCCACAATATTAAGCTAAGCTAAATCCGGATATATGCTGAAACAATCATCCCGGTAAAGAACATTAACCAGAAAATGTCTTTGTGGAAATGACTCAGGTCGAAGAGAAAAACGGCAGGAGTATTTTGGAGTGGAAGTCCTAACACCCTGTATCGCCATATTTTCATATTTGTAATGACTTCATGCTAAAAGAATACAGCGATGTGCGTACAATGCGTTATCATTCAAAGAATAGCCTGATCACTCAACAAGTTGACGCACAATCGCTTGTTTACTACAAAACACACATAATTCATCAATATTTTGATAATTTCACTTATTCTAAGAAGTTATAAATAGAAATTCAATGCCTCTGAACATTTCAAATGAAGAGCATTGAATTTATAATCACGTTTACGCGATTGAGAAATTATAGCATCAGATGCTGGAGAGTTTTGACATGAAAATGCACCGACCCTAAATACATTGAGCTAAGTGAAGGAGGATAGTGGTCAATAAAAGTATAGTTTTGAGTATCATCAAATGATATTACTATCAACGCGTTAGTTAAGAAAAACACGTAGTCATACAGCGTCGCTACCGCTAGGAGGCGCGGCGGTTCTGCTGCATTGCAAGAATGTTAAGCACGTCGTTGTGAAAGGCTCAGCAGCCTTAGCAAATACTAGACTAACTGCATTTCAATCTATGACGTACGATGGCACCTGTTCACTTGGGCTAATTAGTGTTGGTGTTGTGTACTTAGTGTGGTCTATGCTGGTAATTATGAGTTATTGCTAGGTTTGCATATGTTTGGTCCAAATACTCAAATGTTTGTCGGTTCTGTGTACTATAATACTTCTTCTCTAATTTACTATTTGCCAGTTACAGCGCCAAACTTACAAGCTTCCGATGTACTGTGTAGGTTTGGCTCATCTTCTTGAATATGTGTTTTGGTTTCTCTGATAACTTGGCTTATGGGACCTCAATATTGTTCATATAAGTACATTTTAATATGCTTTATTACTGTAGGCACGTAGTTTATCCCCTCTACCTACTGCTATAGTTTCGTGTTATTCAGCAATTGTGAAACTTTTGGCACGAAATTCATTAACAACGTTTTGGCATAAACTATGAAGATCAACGCTTTGGTATGCAACAGATGCAGCCTTATTCCGCTGCCTTCAAACAACCAGGGCAAATCTTTCGCAACCTCATTTCTTATTCCAACGTCCCAGTTTTTCCTTCTCAAATCAATACGTATATATACGAATCACGTTAGGTACTGTTCTACCTACGTCAGGGACATGAGTCGTTGCAACTTGCACTTTCACGCGTGCGGCAGGTGGATTAGTCTCGCTATTTCATGCAGTTTCAATGCTAAAGCCCGTGTTGAATTTTTAATAACCAAGCTTAGGTGTATCGTCGTAACAGTTGTGATAACCTTCATTGTTGCAGTCTTGAGTTGCTCTTATGGGAAAATTATGTAGCTTGGTTCTTGGAAAGGGAGAGTCGGACCCTATTGTTTTTTTTTTCTAATTCATTTCTGTCATAAACAGTGAGGTAAGAACTTTCGTTATATTAATTATCTAATACTTAGCTAAGATGGTTTTCTTCTTTCAATGTGATGGAATTGTAAGCGGTGTTTTATTGCCCATCTAATCAACATTGTCGCGTCTGCGTTTAAATGTTCTTTGTTTCAGTTTAAACTGTTGCAATTATTTCCAAATTAATTGAAGGCACGATTCGTTTTCGTCTATCCATTAAATTAATGCCTTGACGATTTTATAATGTAACATAATTCATTTTTTTCAGTCATGCTGTTTTTTAGACATCCAAAGCTTAATATATTTAAGCTGGTTAGGTACCTAATGTTGTTTTTTTAGATGAATCGGATAGTTTTATGAAACGGATTTTACAGGTAGACTTATGATAAATTAACTTTCTTATAATGTTGTTGTGCAGAGTTCAGTCCCTTATGGCGTGCCAGTGCCAACATGATTCCGTTGTGAAAAAGGGATATATCTCTGTTTGGGATCTGAAACTGAAATCGTGACGGTTTTGAGACGGCATAGAAGGAACCCAGTGCGTGTTGCTGGTGATGACTTATGGAACTGAAACGTGGTCGCTCACAATGAGCCTCATCAGAAGGCTTAAAGTCACTCAAGGGGCAATGGAGAGGGCGATGCTTGGAGTTTCCTTGCGAGATCGAATCAGGAATGATGATATCCGCAACAGAACCAAGCTTACGCCGATATGGTAGCCCGAAGGATCCCCAAACTAAAATTGTAGTGGGCAGGGCACATTGTTCGCAGAATAGATGGTCGATGGGGCCGATAAATTCTGGAGTGGCGTCCGCGTACCAGAAGACGCAACGTTGCAAGGCCGAACAAGGTGGACCGTTGACCTGGTGAAAGTCATGGGTAGCCGATGGACGCGAGACGCACGAGACCTATGTCCAGCAGTGGTTGTCTTTCGGCTGATGATGATGATGATGATGAGAAGGACCCAGCTGTTAGTTTGGCGTTTAGCTACAACCGAAGATTTTCTTCTGATCTTTAACAATTTTATTCAAATATTACAAAGCAAGTCCTTGAAATCGATACGGTAAATAAAAGTAGATTTCCAATTTGTTTTGGCAGTTTCCTCATAGCCTAGGTGTTACAATTTGAGTTTAGTAATCATACTTAGCCTAGACGAATCAAAATCAAGGTTCTAGGATTTCGCTGGATCTTTTGGTCTGATAAATTAAAATATAGTTTTATTACATTGTTGAATTGTCTGTATGTTGAATTTTATTTTATGAAAATGGATATTATTACAGTTATACATATGTTTTATTTTGAAATTTTGAACATGTACTTACACATTGTTTAAAAGGCATTAATTTGCTATTAACATATTAACGATGTGAACACTGTTTTTTAAATAATTACGTTAGGTAGTTCAATAACCCCAAATGCACATTTTAAAGCAAAGCAAAAAAAAATTAAAATACATACTTATTTAAATGAATAATATCAACCAGAAAATTAATCTTCGATGGCGGAACCCATCAAATTGGAAACTTATGAACTAGATGAGACAAGCGACTAGGACCAGATCGAAAATATCATCGGTTTCATTATTAATTTGTCAATCGTTCACGTTCATCGCGAGAATGCCAAGTTAGCTAACACCACTTAATTATAATGCATGAAATTTACACCCTGTTTAACAAAGGTACTGCATATTTGTGTGTTTTCGAAATACGGTTCTTTTTGTCTTATCAACGGTAATTAGTTTTAGTAATGATTCTTTGTTGTTAATGTTTTTTTTTTCGTCAGAAGTGTGATGATGATGAAAGGTATAGGTACTTCAGGGCTAGGTTGACCATTATTCTTCATAATCGAGTCAGTCAGCAGTAGAGCATGCAATACCGCAATTCAATACCGCAAAAAAAACATTACCGCGATATTGCGGTATCGGATATGTAATACAGCAAAATTTGCGAAATCAGTAAATCTTTAAATGGGGATTAAAATAAAACAATTTTTATTTGAAAATGTTTACGTTAGAAGCATAAATTTAAAAACTTCTAGTTTTCTTACAAATGTAAGAAAGCCGAAAATTCTACACTCGTTGGTGGAATGCTTAGCAGGTATGTAGTTGTATACAGTCTTCAGATATTTACCTCTTGTTTCTCAAGTTTCATATAAAGTTATCTCTTTTTAAAATACCAAATCTAACATAGGATTGGAATTGATTTTTCTGTGTGGAATTGTAAAGTCTGATTAAGTTCATCTAACAGACAGAAAGATGTTGTTGAGACTGTGAGTTGATTTTCTCTGGTTCGTAACGTCAAGTTCAATAATGATTGGTATATCATCATCTATATGTTAGTTACCAAGACTGCATCCCGCCCGCCCGACCAACATGCGAAGTTTCGTAGCGGGGATTTCCCTATCACGGTTCGTTTTTAATACCGTGAAATTTGCATTTCTAATCTCGCGTTTGCGGTACTGAAATACAGTGCGAAATTCGTGAAATTGCGGCAGCGGTATTACGGTATTGCATGCTCTAGTCAGCAGTGTTGTAATTCTTATTCTTATTCTTTTCTTATTCTTCTTGTAAATGTGTATTTTATTTTGTATGGGCTGTTGCCTGAAATAAAGGAATAATAATAAATAATAAATAAATTATCGTTCGCTTTTTGCATCAAACGATAAACGAATCTCGAATAACGAATAAATTCTCAATTAAAAATGGTTGCGTCTCCGATGTACTAACCGCCATGATATCCACGGACGAGCAATATCTGGATAAGCAAAACGTACAGCGTTCTAATGATCATGACTAATCTCAGTACAAATTACATTAAGGTGCTTGTCCTCGGTTTACATAATCTTAGGTCGTTGACTGAGCAGTAAAAACTGAATCGTTCTTGAGAATTTTTATATTCTGATGATTAATTTGCAATACGTTGCTTTAATTGAGTTAACATACAGCCTTAAGGTATTATGAAACTATGTGCTAACGTTTATGCTTGCAATCTTTCTTATTTTCATGTTTGTTCTTTTTCTTTTCATACTTTGTTGGATCGTATTTCAATATCATTTCTGACTCTGAATATCTAAGGATATTCTATGCTAATGTGAACAAAATTTGCATAAAAGATTAGAGAATTTGCTACAGCACCGAGGTATTATAATTATAATTGCATCTGATGCTATGTTATTACATACTTACCAGTCTGTTGGCATCCTCAACTTGTCATTAGATATTACTTGATGACGGGCAATAATCAGTTCTTCATACATATATTATATCTACACATCGAATACCTATTTAGATTTTATTGGGCATCCTCATCTAGGATACCTGAGATTCTTGAGTTAGAATCATACTACTATGCTTTTCTTTTTAAATTACTCTCTAATGCAGCGCGGAGATGCAAGATACGCGCAGACATCAGACATTTTATCTTTGTATTTATCTTGATCATTTACTATTATAACATTCGCATGTTAGCTCATCTTTACTAAGTATTCTTTATTCCGGCGATGGGACTGCAGGAGAAGATTCTTGGGGCCTTAGTATGACATGCTTATGCTATCATGATTCTGTTCTGAGAAAGAGAACGTGCTATTCGTCTTGTATATTTCCATCTCTCTTTCTCACAACGCGACCATTTTGGAATTGATACGTCATAGTAGAGCCCAAGTTCTCTCTCAACTTTCCTAAACCTGAGCTTCCGCCATTGAGGATTGATCTCTCAGGGGATTCCTTGCAGGTTTTTTTATTTAACTGGATTTGGATCGTCAAACATTCCTTCAAAGTCAGTTTTAGATTGTCAAGATTTTAAGGAAACATTATCGATTTCTTTAAAAATACCCAATTGAAGATCAATTTCGATTCTCTTCATAACGCAGTCCCCTCCACAAATTTATTTCGGATCTAGTGCATAAGTGTTAGTATTTTCTCTGTGTAATTCCTTTGTGTCGGTGAAGTGAACCGTTCAGTATTATTTGCAGCCAGTGAAAGGTATGAGGTCACGAGACTTGCCTGCCAGCTTTAGCGTTTAATATTTTGTTGGAGAATTGTTTGAGGATATTGAAGGTGTTTAACTTTACAGCAGCTACTGTTAGGCCCAATTTAGTAAATCAGAGTTATCTCTAAGTTAAAGTTAGTTGCTACGAGTAAAATGAGGTTAAATAACAAATATTTCATACACAATGGCCCTGGCTTAGCAACTAACTCGAAGTTAAAAGATAACCTGGTTTGATGAAGTGGGCCTTACTGGGCATAATCGTTTGTTTTTAGGGTGATTACAGTTAAATCTTAATAGTACTTACCTACTATAGTAAATGTATGCGCGTAAAATTAAAGAAGAATATTAGAGGAGATCAGGAGAGTCACTGAAGTATCTTACCTGCAAAGAAAATAAAACAAAGATAAGAAATGTGTGTAAAATATACACCAGAATAGATATTTTAAGAAGTAATACAATATTTATAAGGAAGGGATATAACATAAAAGTTTGCAGCTCTTTCATCACATCTGTGTTCTGTATAAAAAAAAACCGTGAGAAGTTTTACAGGAATAATCGATTGGTCTCAAACGGTAGTAGAAACGTGTAAGTGGGAACGACTTTTCCTGAAGTATTTGATATTTAACTATTTTACTATCAAAGCTACAATAGTTCAATTCAATATAGGGTATTTATCCCTGTAAAGTAAGTATATTTTTGCCAGTCCGCAAAATAACTCGATTACGGGCTGATTTTCATATAACTGTTATTGGAAGAATAAATCGTCATATAACTGTTATTGGAAGAATAAATAAATCATACTAGCTGACCCGCGCATCTTCGTCTGCGTCACATTTTCCACTATTGCTTCGCTCCTATTTGTTTTAGCGTGATGATATATAGCCTATAACCTTCCTCGATAAATGGGCTATCTAACACTGAAATAATTTTTCAAACCGAACCAGTAGTTCCTGAGAGTAGCGCGTTCAACCAAACAAACAAACATACAAACAAACAAACTCTTCTGCTTTATAATATTAGTATAGATTGACATATTTCTAATACAAAAGCTGTCAAACGGTAACTTTTATTCCTCGGGTAAAAGTTATTGGACTAATGATAAATCAGCCCTAAAGCTTGAAACATCAAACGAGTTTTTTTCGGTAAAAAAAAAAACAACACACTAGTTACAAGACTTTCGGCCGGAATCTTTTGACCCTCAAAACCTCAAAATAGAATTTTAGCAGTACAATAAACCTCACACTTGTCAGGTAATAAAGCGTCCTCAATGGATGCCTACCTATCTATTGGTTTGTAAAAAAGCTCGATTGTGTGCGCCTGCGCATCCGGGTGTGACCGGAATCTTTAACGGTGACATCAGTGGCAAGTCACAATTGTGTACAAATTCCTTTGTGAAAGTTCAAAGTGTGATATTTTATAAACGTTACGCATATATAATATCCTGATTTTTCCTTTTGTCGAGAAATCCTCTCTTAGTGCTCTACTACACTCCCCAAGGAACCTACATGCCAAAAGAGATGTTCCAAAATGTATGGAGCCTGGGCCAGGTCCTTGTACACTATACTAAAAAATAGGGAAACACATTTAAAACAGTTCTCAACTGTCCAATTTCTTTAAAATAGCGTTGTTTGCTGGTAAAGCACAAAAACATTACACTTGAAATTACAATACACAACAAAACCCTTAATGGCGGTAAGCTGTCATTTTGATTGATTAATGACGTTTGACATTATTTCTGACATATTTATTTACTGACAACGAGACCAAAGTGTCTGAAGTGACATTGTTGTGACAGCTGACAGTTATCTTTCTATTATCAATGGTTTAAATCAGTGCGACGCCATATTGAAAATCGATAAAAATAATTTATAACATCAATTAACTACCACTACAGTAAACACTCAAATGAATTATCTGTATTTTTCCCGAATTCTACGGATTTTTCTCTTTTATTTAAGGTAGTGTACATAGACCTGGCCCATTTTGAAACATCTCCTTTCAGCGTTTACGACCAGTAGTTTCGGCTGTGCGTTGTCTGTCAGTCAGTCAGTAACGGAAGAATTTTATATAATATTAGGATTACATAATTAAAATATCAAACTAATAAGTTGGTTTTACAAACCCAAACTAAAGGAATGTGATTCAGTTAAACCATTTAACGGCACGTTTCACTTGAAAAAGTAGTTGTTCAAATAGTTGAAGCTTAGAATAATAACGCATAGAAGCCGCGTCTAGAACAAAACCCGAGCAAAATCGTGTGTTCACTTCATTTTCTTTGTGTGCGTGAGCCGAATGTGTCTACGTTCCTCTAACGAACACAGATATAGCTTTCAGTGATACCATTACTAAGCCGTTACCCACAAAATATGGGAAGACGCATTACTATTTTGCTATCAAGGCAAGTATTTTATGTTGTTGGGAACTGGAAAACGTAAACATGATTTTTCATGTAATATGACATATTTTTTCGGAAGGTATAATTCAATTTATTTCAAAATAAAAGGAAATAAATCGCATAAAGAATGAGATATTGTTCAATGCGTTTAGAATGCTTGATGGGTTATAATTATAAACAATGTTAAAACATCGAGTTTGATATGAATTAACAGTATGTATTGTATTTTAAATTTACAAAAATGAAAAACATGAATGAAAGCAATGTGGGTATTTTTTCCTCACAAATAGCAACACTGTGTTATGACAAGTTAGGTTATTAGAATTTTGTTTTATTTATCGATTTACGTAAAAATAGTGCATAGAATGTGAGTACTTATTTGTGAAATGTTATTTTATCACATTTTTTTGTTTTCCTGATCTGCTATAACATCCTTTCACGCAACAAACTGTCATTTTCAATTATTTACTCGCGAGCTGTGTTCGATGGAACGTGACATTGAGTACTGACGGCCTGATGGCTAAGTTTGACGGATTAGGCTAAGTTTTAGTTGCCTCACTTTTTGCACTCGTACTAGGTTTCTATGCGTTATTATTCTAAGAGTTGAAGCTTTGCTCGTTACAGAACGTAGATCTTTATAGATAAGTAGCTCACTAGGCACACGTTGTTTTGCCTTACAATATATAAAAAAAATAGCCTACGTACTACGACCTAACAAATATACACAACAATTTTCATGGAAATCAGTCAAGACGTTTTGGAGGAGTTCGATAACAAACACCGTACCACACGAGATTTTTATATATTAGAAGTTAACGCGAAATAAATAATTAAATGTACCGCGTAATTTTCTTTCACGTTCTTCTTCATAGAGTTTCGTAGAGGTTTTCCATGGACAATATCTAGGCGCACGGTAGAGCGCGCGCGCCACGCAGTGTGTTTACCTACTTATTTACACGAAACATATCGATTTGAATTAACAGTAAAGGGTTCAGTTGAAAATAACTGTCCGTAACACAGTATTTGAAACATTAGGAAATTAAACATTACCTACATTAACAGAATTTCAAAAGAGTTTCTATGTATAAAACGCTTGGCTGTCTTGAAATAACTAATAAGTAGCTAAGGATTATTTCATAGCTCATTGCAAATGCTGACCTTTTCAGAGTAATAAAAAAAATGTTATGAATGAACCTATTGCTCATTCATACAAACCGCGATATAAAATGCCTTGACATTGAGAGATTGCACAGACCCAATAATATTTTCCACAGAACTATTCAGGTTTTACTGTCGTCATTGAAAAAGATCTGGAAATACCAACCAAGATTAAAATGTAACAAAGGTAGGAGGAAAACCCGTTTATGAGTCAAAGTATTGAAAGGCATGGTAACCGGAAGGCTTTGAGAAAAATCATGTATTCAGATATTTTTCCTGATCTTGATGATGTCCTAGACTTTGAGGGTGAGGCTAGTCAATAAACAGGTAAGTATGACTGGTAGATAATAAAGAAAACGAATTTATGGTAGGTGCAAGATAAACATGCAAACAGGTAAATTGACTTTTCCTAAATATCCCTTCATAGATATTTTTCATAACTAGAGAACGTAAAGGATCACGACAGAAGTCGATTCAGGACAACTTTGTTTTTTTTTACTGTTTTATTAAGAAATTCAATAAATGTATGTGGGACAATAACCGTATTGCTACCATAATTCGAATTTTCTTGTTTTTATTTTTTTACAACTGGAGCTTTTTCTGAAGTGGCGATTATTTAAGTTGATATGACATTTCTAATGACCTTTGTCAAAATTATTTTTATTATTATTGGTAGACTCGCTCTCGCGTTTAACCACAAGCTCATCTGATGGAAAGCAATGATGTGGTCGACGATGGACACGCTTGTCTTGAAGTCACCGATTCACTTTTGACTTAAATTAAACTATAGATGGCAAGGCATATTGACTATAATTATTAGCTTTAAAATAGCTTCAAATATAATTAATAAAATAATATAATTAATAATTTTTATAATAGCTTTAAATTATGAAATTAATAAACAAAAAAAAAACATGTAAGAATAATAATAATTGTGGTTATTACGAGTACATTTATACAGTAGTAGAAAAGAACTCAGTTTTTAATAAAAATAATAATTATATTATTGAACAAAACACAAACATGTATATTTTAATAAGGTAACCACTATTTTAATTATTGCAATATTTGAATAACATATTCAATAAATTATGCTTTAAATGCAGTTTAATTATGTTAATATCAGTATTTAAGTATTGCTATTGCAACATGTTCTGTTTAACTTGGTTTATGCTTATATGTTTAGCTTGTAAATCAATTTTATCCAGATACCTAGATATTATTCGTTGGTTTATTACACTGAAGTATCTACAGGGATCTGTCTCTGTACCTAGAAAGATATTTGCTCTTTCATGCATAAGCTACGGCAAATTTTACAATAATATATCTTTGACATCAGAATAACACTCAGGCTATAATTTGTCCAGATGGGAAGTACTACTTTGGCAGACGTGGAAGTTAACGTCTACCACCTGCTTAAAACCTTAGCACCTATTTAATTTAAGAGCCATTAATAAACTAGTCAAGCGTGAATTTAAAATTAATCCAAAAAACCCGAAGGCGATGACATTTACGTCTACGGTACAGACTACCAATATTAAGGATACACTCAGCAATTTACCCAATCGCCCTTAAATACAGCCTTCGAACAACAATCGAAATTCCGCGCATGCCTCCCCAAGGCCGTAAGGTCTATATTGCCATGTCTTGTTTACAAATTGGCCCCATCAGAGATTCACAGCGGTGCCGCAGTCACTCGGCAATATTAGGCAATTCCGATCATGTCTTGCGACATAATATCTACATACAATCGTGAATCGTAGGCAACCAGTTCTATTATGTCTGCTCGATTTGCAAGCTCGTGTGTTGAACTTAGTTTTCCCTTTAAGGGCGGCTTATGGCATGGATTTATGTAGAGCAGATCATAGGATACGTGTTGTTAAATTGACAGCTGTGTTATTTTGAATATAGAAACAAAGATATTTGCGGCATGTTGTGGGTTATTTACGTAGGCTTACGCTAAAAGGAGGTGGTCAATGGACCAGTGGAATTATCTAGATTAGTTGGACATAATGCACGACCTAATTAATGGACAGATTACATACATGCAATAGCGTGTCGTGCTGTTGATCTATAAAATTTAATAGATAATGAACGCGTAAAAACGAAAGTAACTAAATGCGGTAGAGTGATCATTATTCATTGGTGGTTCAATGTGACTATTATCTGTGTAATAGTGATCTGTGGTTCAGCCATAATAATGATTGTAAATTAAAACTATTTTAAAGAAATTGTGGTCTTATTGTCTTTTCTAGGTTAGTACGATCACATGACAGCGGTAACAACATAAATACGGTAGCACTGCTAGTACATAGTACCTAGTATATGAAAACGAGGTGTTGTTAAGGATATGATCCAAATACCATTAATGAACGTGCGGTTCCCTGTACCAACAAAGTTATTAATTGTTGTCTGTAAAACCTCCCCATTTGCGCTAATTAATCCATATCACAGATTTAATCAAACTATTTTGGCAAATGTATTGTTCACCGACCTCTAATCTCAATGATGATAATTGTTCAAAGCTAACGGTGGTGGTTTGCTTCCCAAGAGTGCGTGGGAGTTCGTAATTGTTCGCGGATAGCGCCCCCTAGCGGAACATGCGCGAAACTGACGACGCTTGCGCAATACATTGAATTAAAGATTAGATGAGCTAAGCTTGCATATATTATGTGGTTAGAAGATGATTTCAATTTTCTGAGTTTTCCGGCTCAGGCGTAATTGTAAATGCTTCATGCATCGTGTTACACGAGATAAAGTCGGTATGGATGTCCCAAGTATTATGTTTTCATATTGCTTTGGAAAAAGAATCTTCTGATCCACACCAGAGTGCCAATTGTATTAAATTATACTCTGCTTAAAAATTTTAGAATTGGCTCTTTGATATTTAGCATTTGACATTTGCAGGAAGAAATAAATGAATAAAACTAAACCTAGGCTATTTGGAAGACAAAGTGACCGTCTAAAATTCTCTTACGAAAATCAAAGTTAGGTACGTCATAACTAATAGGTAGTCCAAAAAAAAAACACACACACACACCTCCTAGCTTCTGAACTTTTTAATATGATTATAGACTTTCTATCACTTTTCGGAAGCATATACCGAGATCAATCCTATAGGTACAATTGCACGCTCTAACCTATTCATCTCCGCCTTAACACACAACAGAACATAACTAAAGAAGCCTACCTAAATACCTTAACACCCCATGATGTAGGTAATCATTAGCTTTACAGTTGCCTACAGACGCGCAGCTAATAAAGCCGCTTATCTAAGTCCATCAAACAATAGAGCTTTAGCGAGAGCTTGAGCGTTCTATGACTCATGAGTAAATTCACCATTCTTACATACCGTTCTACGAAATTCCATTATGATAGGTTTTAGTTTTATTCATGTTCTGGCTCTTGGTATTAATTGTTTGTGTTGTCAGAATTTTGGGATTAGTGATTCAGTTCACAGCAGCTACCGTATAGCTAGAGTTACAATACAAATTGTTTTTATTCGGAACAATTTATAGGAACCAATTTTGTTGGTACAACTTACACACTAGGGTAAGTAAAAAAGTTAAAAAATAATAAGTGAGGCATGTACTTACTAGGCACTACATGCGGACAATGACTCCTCATGAAATGCCTCAGCTCAGGAGCTTTCGGGTCCTCAGCCACGACTTTCAGTATGCTATTGCTACTCCCTCGAATCCTCCTCACAAGCGATGCCACCTTTTTCTTTTTTACGAGATGGCTACGAGATTTATAGCTAGAGAGTCTTACTAAAGCCTACTGAATACATACCTAGTTGTTTGCAGTTTTGAATCTGTTGGATGTCTCTCAACATAATTGAAATTAGGTTTTGGGTAAAGCCTAATTCAACCAACGGAATCCTATTAGTCCGTCTGTTTTCCGTCCGTACTTCCGTTCGTATCTCAAGAATCATTATAAGTAGACTGTTGAAATTTTCACAGAGTATATCGGGTGTTTTTGACAGCCCTCCGCAAACTGATAGGGTGGCTTCAGTACATCATATTAAGATGACCGGTACATAAAATTCTTTCAGGAACTTTAAGGGAATCCAAAAAACCAGATTGGTTTTATTACCTCACACGCAATGTATCGTTACCGTGGCAAAACGCACGTAGACATCCATTGCTGTTTTTTTTAAATCAGCTGTTTTGTTAACATAAATGGAGTGTTGCATACAGAGAATGTAATTTTACATTGAAATAAAGGAATATCATAAGGAGCTGAATCAATCCTGTGTTTTTGTGGAGGGCTGTCAAAAACACCCGGTATATTTCTACAACAAATAATAAAAATTAAATTAAAAATGAAAGGAGGCTCCCATACAAGAACAGTATTTTTTCAGTTTATGGTACGGACCCTTCATGTACGAGTTCGAGTCGCACTTGGTCAGTTTTTTTTCTTGGCAGACTATCATATGTACCATACCTCCGATCCTGCTGTCTGAACCCAAAACATGCAACCAAGTCCGAGTACAACCGACAATGATGCCGTAGAACCGCTGAAGTTATGGGCCCACAAAATTTTAAATGCCAGCGACAAAAAGAAGCAAAGGATAGACTTGTATTCACTATTCAAATTATATTAGCAATTGCGGATGTCTGCGGTTCTCTCTTACGCATGTATTTGTATACGTAAGTCGATCAGACAAATAGCTGTGCGAACTTTACGCAAAGGTCGGCTGCGTCAGAAGCTATTCAGACTCTCGCCTACCTTCTCAAGGCAGTTGTCGTCATTCCAAGTATTTCCTTTATGTTATCCAACACGGCATTACTGTATAGTATGTAATGGCGGGAAAACATTTTAAAATTAATGAATTCCTGATCATTATCATTCGATATTTTTTCGTTGTATTTAAATTAAGTATTTTTTCGGAAGGTGGATTCTCTTTGCTGAAATATATAAGTAATACTAGCTGACCCACGCAACTTCGTCTGCGTCACATTTTCACTGAATTTCGTTTGCTACAAACCTCACGGAGCCCGAGACCTTTCCAACGAATGCAAAACCGTGGAAATCGGTTCGTGCGTTCTGGAGTTATAGCGTCAGGAAGGAAAACCCGACTTATTTTTATATTATAGATTATTGTTATTTTCATTCATACCATCTTGTATTTCTTTGGTTTCAAATCTATATTTAGGTATAATCTATCACTAACAGCGGGCCCGAGAATAGCCTGTTTTCATTTAATTTCGTTTCCCTCATCTTTCCAGTGTAATTTATATTTTTTGTGTCAGTAAAATGCATCTGTTTTAATTATCATTGCTAGCTCTTCAATTATATGTATGGACAATGAATTCAATTTCCTTTTACCTTTCGTTTTTCAATAAAATTTTGTTTAAATACAGCATTAAAAACGTGAATGCGATTGATATCATTCTTGTACCTAATAGAGATAGAAGTTTATAAACACAATTTATCGCAAGGTTGTTCGTTAGCCTAAAAGCTTAAAATTCGCAATTTAAATGCGACACCAGAAGCCAAAGTTTAATCTAAGATAATCTCAACAGCATCTTAGAGACATACAGTAGCGGCAACGTCTACAGCAAAAAATCTAGCAAAAAGTTTGTCATCGAACTGGCAGAACGTATTCTTAGCCTTGCACGAAGCACTTCTTGCGTCGAGCTTTACAAAGAAAAAAAAACGTTTTTAAAATCGAAGCTGACCTAAAAATTTGAAGCGTCCGTAGCCATCTTCGTTGCACGTGGTACTCGTGTTAGGCTAAAGGTGAAACTGGGATGAATTCTGCGTGCACTGCATATATAGAATAGCCGCTAGCAGCTCACCCTGGCTTTGACTGTCTTATTTAAATGACATATATGCTTGTGTTTTGGAATAAGGCACCTTTAAAACGGTGGAAGATTTTTCAAATACATATTAGTAATGGTACAGAGATAACACCGTATTTACGCGAACTAATTCTCTCTCTCACTCTCTTAATTATGTTTATAGATTTATTTGTATAAATTGGTATGGTTGACAAGTGTACTGATGGCCAGTTTCAACTCGATCTGGTCAAGACATGTATTTGGAGTGGTATTTCGCAAGCGCGTCAAGTGTCGTGACACCGGGCGACCTCGCCGCAACTTTGGAGAACGAGTCGAAATTATAGAACCTGAAATTAAATTAGGTTTACTTATGTCACGTGGAGTGTCAGTTTATTTTCCGGTTGGTCTTCATATTCATTATAAAAGTTGAGAAAGGTAACGTTTTATAGATAGTGTTAAAACATGTATGACTAGAAACGGTGCAGCGGTGACTATTGCAGAGAAGATGCATTTAACTAGAAACCATTGAATTGGCACAATTTATGTAAGTTTAAAAGTAGCAACAAGTCCACCCAAAGGTTGACTGGTAGAGAATGCCTATGGCATTAAGTCCGCCTCTGTACTCTTTTTGTGCTGAAAGTGTTAAATAAATAAGTCCAGTGTCTCAATGGAACTGTTTTTGTATGACCTGTATCTGGCAAATAAGATATTTGGCGCCATGGAAATAGTACTCGTATAATAATATTTAAGTTTTTACGAAGTGGTGAAACAGGCCCATTGTGTCACTTGATGGTGTAATCAACTCGATTGTTATTGAGCTTTTAAAACTTGTCAAAGTTTAAGTGGCCCTTGCTGTAGGACTAAAGTTTGTAACGTTGCATGGAAAGCGTGAGTTATTCATTTTGTAACGTACCCCCGTCAAATTATGTCGTGCAGTCAGTAACCTTGCTAGAACTTGGTAAATGTATCGAGTTGCTTTGTGAGTGGGCAGAAAATCAAACCCAATTGGAACTGAATCATATTCGATTATGTGAGAAGACAGAAGTAAGTTTTAGTCATTGGGTACAACACAGTACAACTAGTTAACTTCAGCCTGCTGCTCCAGCTTTCTGCCAGTCCAAGAATTTTCATAGTAGTACTAGTAAGTATAACATTTTTTTTTTATAGAAGTTGTAAGTACTTTTTTTTCCTGTGTGGGTAGACACAGGGTAAATACGCATTTTTGATAGCTCCGAGTTTAATTTAATTTAAATTAATTATTATAAAAATTTTAATGATATAATTATATATATTTGCAACTTACCACCCTACACTCACTGTATATTGTTTTCAAGTGTTTCCTAAATCTACTGCAACTTCTACTCTTCAACCACAAAATGGACACAAGGCTGTCTTCAAGTTTGGAAGATCTAGAACGTCATTTCAATTCTCGAATGGCAGATTACGAGAAAAAACTTAAGAGTGCATCCTCTGAATCACGGCCAGCTCAGGATATCACAACACTTTCAAGTGAGTTCGCTGATTTCAAAACTTTTGTTTGGCAGGCACTCTCCAAATTTAAGAGCCAAATAGAGATCCTCTCACTTGGATATGATAGGCACGAAACGATGATGCGGAAGAAGGTGCTTCTATTTCATGGGATCGCTGAATGTCCAGGGGAGAAGCTGCATGACGTAGTCCATAAGGTATTAACCGACCAAATGGGATTGCCTGAGGTTAAGAAGGATTGCATTCATGTCTGCCACAGATTGGGTAATTCACAGAGCAAAGCCCGACCTATCTTAGTCAGACTGTACACCGCTGAGCACCGACACTTGATCTGGGACAGCAAAAAGTCCTTGAAAGGTACGGGCATCACAGTTTCCGAATTTTTGACGCACATAAGACATCGGACTTTCATGGACGCACGCAAGCATTTTGGTATGCAGAGTTGCTGGTCGGTGGAGGGCAGAATAGTTATCGTCACACCTGACTCTAAGCGCCACAAGATTGAAACGCCGGGTGAACTTAAAGCCCTGGTTTTGCGGTTCCCTAAGGCTTCTTGTGACTCGGCTAACGCTGCGCAGGTTGAAGAACATACTTCTCCAGGAATCGTGAGTCCGCCTGGGGTCACTGCGACACCCTCAAGAGGACAAAGGAAAGCCCGCCGGCGTAATTAACTTTGTTGTTGTTCTGTCTCGTGGTCGCCTTAATTTTGCAGGAGTTTGTTTACTTTATGAGTTTCTGTGTCGGTACTTTAAACATTTCGCACTTTCTCTATTACCTACTATGTAATTCTGTGTTAGTTAAGTTGATAATGTTGTCGGTACGGTGCAATAAAATTATTTTATTGTGTAATTTTTGTTACGTTATGTCAAGCTAACCGACCTGACCTGTCATTGTCAACTTGACATCACTCTTGATGCAATATTTCGCGTTCCAGTGTTCAATGGGAGTAATTTCAGTTCTCGAGCATACCTATGTTTTTCGTTTTACGCTTTCATTGTATGTTATTATTCTTACTGTTTATTTGTAAATGATTTCTTCCTACATTCCAGTGTGAGTTGGGGTGGTTGTTTCAAAGCAATCAGCCGTTTGTATTCAGTTTTAGTTTGTTTGTCTAATTATTTTAGTATATTAAACATATATATTATTATTTAGGTATTTATTTATGGATGAACCAGTCATCCTAAACGACAGTTTTTTCTCGTGTTCTTCTTCGACTTGCAGTTTTGTCAGTGCGGAAAGTGAGACTTCGCTTCGTACTTTGCATGACAACATCTCCACTCTTTTTTCCAACTACCCTAAAAATTTTAACATAGCCCATATTAATGCTCAAAGTGTTCCTGGTCACTATTCCGATCTTCTGGCATCCTTCAGCAGTTCTCATCTTGATGCACTTTTCATTTCTGAAACTTTCCTAAAGCCTTCTCTCCTTTCTACGCACTATGCTCTTCCTGGCTATGTTCTGGTTAGGAATGACAGGACTGGCAAGGGTGGTGGTGGCGTTGCTATGTACATACGTGCTGACATTCCTCATAAAATTGTTAGTGCGTCTCCATCTCAGTACTCTGCGTCGGCTGAATTCTTGTTCCTGGAGATTATATTAAATCATACCAAAGTGCTGCTTGCGGTATTCTACTCCCCCAATCTTCATATTAACTATTTTGACTCCTTAGAAACATCGCTTAATAATCTTTGCCCGTTGTACGAGCATGTTATCTTAATGGGTGATTTTAATACTTGCTTACTTAAAGATGATACTCGTTCTCTGAAACTCCGCTCTCTCTTATCTTCTTTTAATCTTGAAATTCTTCCTCTCTCTGCGACCCATAACTTTCCCAACTGCACGCCTTCTCTTTTGGACCTGATGATTGTTTCTTCGCCTGATAAAGTTGCTGAGTTTGGGCAGCTCACTGCAACCTTTTCCTATCATGACCTCATCTATCTTTCTTATCGTATACGATCTCCTAAAAGAAAACCTCGCTACTGTTTCCTGCGTAATTATAATGGGTTGGACCTTATTGCGTTGACGCGTGATGCAGGCGATATCGACTGGACTTCGGTTACTGAAAGCTACTGTATTGATGAAAAAGTGAGCTGCTTCACTTCCCAGCTGTTGAGTCTTTATGACAAGCATGCTCCGCGGCGGAGAGTTAAAATTAGACATAATCCTGCTCCGTGGATGACTTCTGATATCAAAATTGCTATTGCACTTAAAGACAAGGCGAAGAGCAGGTACAGGCGTAGACCCACTGAGCGGAATCTTGCTCACTTCAAATATCTGCGTAACAGCTGCAATCGTCTGTGTCGAGGTGCTAAGAGACGCTACTTCCATGAATCTCTAGTGGATCGCAAGTCCTCTGATATCTGGAAGTTCCTGAAATCAGTTGGTATCGGCAAGTCCCCGAGTACCTGTGCTGATATCGACCTGTTTGCTCTCAACAGGCACTTTTCTCTTCCTCCTGTCTCTCTGGAACCTAGTGTGAAAACATCTACTTTGCTTGAGCTCTCCAAATTCCCATTACCGAACTGTCCATCTTTTAATCTTAGTTCTGTCTCTGTAGACGATGTTAAAAAATCACTTCTTGCTATCTCGTCTTCTGCTGTAGGCCATGACAATCTGTGTTCAAGAATGATAATCCCTATTCTCCCACAACTGCTTCCCATTCTCACTCACATTGCTAATTATTCTTTATTCTCTGGTACATTTCCTGCATCCTGGAAACTAGCTCACATAATACCAATTCCTAAAACAAATAATCCATCGTCTTTATCTCACTTCCGACCCATCTCCATTCTGCCATTCCTTTCTAAAGTTCTTGAACACATTGTCCATGGCCAAATTTCCAGATATCTATCAACAAACTCTCTTATCTCCCCTTTTCAATCGGGTTTTCGTGCTGGTCACAGCACTGTTACCGCGCTTCTGAAAGTCACTGACGATATCCGCTGGGCTATGGACAATAAATCTCTAACCGTATTAGTCCTACTCGACTTCAGTAGTGCGTTCAACTCAGTGGATTTCGACATACTTCTTGGAGTCCTTCGTTCTACTAACTTTTCTCCTTCTGCACTATCCTGGTTTGACTCTTATCTTCGGGGCCGCTCTCAAAGTGTCCGCCTTGAAGAAACTTTCTCTGATTGGTGTGACCTCACTGCTGGTGTACCCCAGGGTGGCGTTCTCTCTCCTCTTATTTTCACTATCTTCATTAATACAGTTACTAAGGTTATCTCCTCCAACTTCCACCTTTACGCAGACGATTTGCAGCTTTATCGTCACTTCTTGCTGGCCGACGCAGATTCAGCGATTAATGCCATGAATCGTGATCTAGAGAGTATTAATCAATGGGCTAAGTCATACGGCTTACATATAAATCCGTCCAAGTCCCAGGCGATGATCATAGGTAGTCGTTACTATCGCTCTGCGCTTGACACTTCCACTTTGCCGCCATTATTCCTTAACGGGTCCATCATTGCGTTTACGGAATTGTCAAAGAATCTCGGTGTCTTAATTGATAGTAATCTTTCTTGGCGAGCGCAAGTAAATGAGGTTAGTCGTAAGGTGCACTTTTCCTTCCACTCTTTAAAAACTCTGCAATCCTTCTTGCCCTTTAAAACTAAAATTTATCTAGCTCAAACTTTAATTCAGCCGATCATTGATTACGCTGATGCCTGCTACCTGGATGCCACTGAGGAGCTCTTAAATAAGCTTGAGCGCTTGCAAAACTTATGCATTCGTTTTGTTTTTGGCCTGAGGAAATACGACCATGTCTCTCAGTTTCGCAAGGATCTCAAGTGGCTCCCTATCCGCCTTCGCAGGAACACTCGCATATTATGTCTGCTTTATAACATCCTATTTAATCCTGTATACCCAAGCTACCTGCGCGATCGTTTCTCATTCACTCGCCCTCCTAATGCGCTGTGTAGATCCCACCTCAAACTTCATCTTAACTTCCCATCCCATAAAACCCACACATACTCCCACTCCTTCTCTTTTCACGCAGTACGATTGTGGAACTCACTCCCACCTAACATAAGAGACTGCAAAAATATTAACCTCTTCAAAAAAGAAGTCAAAGAGCATTATCTGTCAATAATGTGATATATATTATAAGTATGTATTAATTTATTATCATTATATATTTAGTTAAATCTATTTGTGTATATTTGTTTGTATGTCTATTGTAATTTTATGTGTATTTACTTAGATTATAATTTGTTTTAGTTAAGTTAGTACCTTTAATTTGTTTTAAGATTCCTCTCTGGTTTTTGACACACTGTGTCTACATTTTTTTTTATTAAATTCTTCTGTCGCAGGTCTGCTGGTAGAAATTTCTTTTGAAATAAGCAGTACCTTTGTGCTCTTTTCTCTGTACAAAATTATCTTTTTTCTAAGTATATTGTGTGTACATAAATAAATAAATAAATAAATAAATAAATAAGTACCTAACAGCTTATATAAAATATGAAATAGATGTTTATTACGAGTACCTATATTAAGTTAATTAATTCAGTTCTTGTGTAATTTTACGATTGGCACTACTTATTTGATTAAAATTTCATAACGTTTTTAGCGATTGAAAATATACACTTTACAAAGCTTTTATTGTAAGTGCGTGTTTCGGCATTAATGTATTTTAAAGTGTATTGTAATGTATTATTATTTATAGATGAACGGTTGGTTTGTTGGTGTGTTTAAGGAACAGGCAGTAACTTATCCTACTTTCATATGATTTTGTATACATTTTTCTGCGTGTTTATGAATAAAAGAATAAACAATAAAACAACGATTTATTTCGTCATTTTTTGTAGTATAAACAAGAACAATATCTAATATTCGTTGTTTTAACCATTGTTTTTTTAGTGTGCCTTTATCACAGTAAGTTCGTAATTTGGTGAGTTAGTGATATCAACATAGGATAACACAGTTCACAGTTGGGCACATTCCCAAGCTGGACTACAACGTTTGGTCCTCCGCCTTTCGTCAAGCCCGTCCCAGATGCTTTCTTAGGTTCCGTGGCGGCCACCGTAGGCGCGGGCGGAAAAGACGGACGGACGGCGAGCCACCCGTAGCTCGCCGTCCGTCCGTCTAGTGACGACAGGCCGTGTCGACGGCGCGTTAGTGTTCCACGCGCGCCTCAAAGAGAGTCAGCACACAGAGGGGCCCGAAAGGGCCGACGCCTGCCGGAGTCGCGGGATTATTCGCAAGAGACACCGTGGCTCCGGAACACAAAGGGCAATGAAGGAACATGGATGGGTTTTAGTCAGTAGAAGTCTGACACTCCCTCCCGCTACCCAGAGCGGGAGGAGTCATTGGATGATTTCCCATCACTAAAAAAAAAAAAGATGCTTTCTTAGGTCATCGGTCCTTCTAGCTCGGTAGTCGGTAGATTGAGTTCGTCTAGAGTGCTACTGAAAGAGTCTCCAAAATTGTGTGTTTTTGGGTAATTTAAAACATCATCTATGCATCCGTTCATTCAACATAATCGTCGCCTTTCTAGGCCCTCAAGCCATCTACACAGCTTTGACGTTAAAACTTAACTTATAAACTTAATGACTTATTAAGTATACAATTTATTACCAGTAATAACATCGCGTGGTGGAGTGGTAGGCAAATATTTGTGCTATTTAGTGACATTATGTATGGCTTACGACTATGTAGTGCCATACTTAAGAGCAGTTTGTGTCGAACATTTGTCATTACTTTATATAATTACTAGTACTTAATTATATACAAATAAGGATAAGTTGAGCTCATTTCTAGATTGCTTTAGCATAGAATTTAATTTATTATGTCCATCTTTAGCGGTGTGAGAATCAAACTGCGTTTTGTCGACGTCATTTTTCGTAAACGTATAATGTACATGTGTAACGTATAATGTATATTGGCTTTGAAATTACCGTTACGATTTCAATTAGTGATCGCATTAATGGGAAAATAAAGTGCTTCAATTACTACCCTTGGAACATAACATTGCTTTTTATTACCTATGGATTACCAAAGTATAAGAATACTTCATGCAATCATAACCATTAAAAAAGTAAAAAACAAAATCATATTGTTTTTTCTTTCTCTGTTTCGCATCGCCATTCGTTTTTCAAATTAACAACATCTGAGCGGCACACCGAGTGCGAAAAGTTTATAAAGTCCCGGATACTTTATATTATTTAGGTATAGTGCTTTTACTCCTCTCCAAAAACTACAGTTATCTAGAAACATTCAGTGTATGGTTGTGAATCGAATTACGCGGTATTTATTCGGACGGCAGTCTGATTGATCGCCGCCATTACGGAGTGGGCACGTAGTCGGAAACGATTCCGTGTCTCGGCTCGTTTCGGGCGTAACTGTACTGTATGGTCAGTGACCACAGGGCTGCCAGGCCGCTATGGGAACAGATTAACTGTCCATTAGGGACCGCGTATTGACGGAGCCCACTAGGGCCAGTGAAATTCGAAAGAGTTACCGCGGCCCTCGAACGCAAAGGGCAATTGAAGGAACTGTTTGAGTCTGTAAGAGTCGGACACTCCCTTCCGCTCCATTCACAACGGGAGAACTAATTTGATGATTTCCCATACAGAATAAACTGGCCTATAAGGGCTTACTGGTAATAAAATTTGGAAGCTCTAATTTTTCTTAAAAACTTGGGAACTGTCAAACTAAAGATGATTTTGTTTTAAGTGGGACAGGTTGAGAAAGTTCTGTTTTAGAAATTCCCGTTCCGCTACCGACCAGGTTTTGAATTCTGCGTAGTAGGTAATGCAGATGAACTATTTTATCCTTGTTAGTTTTCTTGAAATTAAACCAGTCATGACAGCAGTTAAGTATTATTCGCTTCTTTAGGTAAGCCCTGATATTAGTGCTGGTGCAAATAAATTGATTTTCTTTATGGTCAACCTCAGTGATTACTTTTATTATAAAGCCTTTAATTTCCTCAATCAATGAATGTCTTCTAGGCAACACTGACAACCTTAGACGACCAGCGACAGACAGTAATGAGGAGACCAGAGGTAATCGAACCTTCTTGCGTGGGAGTGGCTCGAAATCGCGTCTGTTTAGACGCAATCATGTTTTATTGAGAAGTTAAAATGTGTTCCATCTAGTTTTACGACGTAACTCGACTGATAGAAGCAGATTTTATGACTTGGGACTGGTAAACGGGCCAGAAGAATTATAAGTTCAAACTTCGAACGATATTGAAATTGGTAGAGTATAAATAAACATGGTCCAGGTTTGGCTCGTTCTCTTCAATTTCTTCAGATTAATGTGAAAAAATGCACGCAGAAGAAAAATTTTTATATTTTTATTTAAGATGATTTAAAAGATTTTCGCTGTTAAGTAATACTAATGTATGCATAAATATAATTATAAAATTATCAACCATTGCGGTTGATAGTTTTTTTTAGGGTACCGAATCCTAAACCAGTAATGATTATTTTAAAGTGAATGTAGCTCCGCTTCAATGTCAAACGTGCACTCATTGTGTTCCTGGTTTTAGTTTTAATGGAAAAACACGTCAGATTCATAAAAGAAACAAAAAATTTTTCATAACGTATTTATGGTATAGTTTGCAATAATTTTCTTTAGCAAAACTTATTCTTTGTTTTATAACAAAGTAAATTGCAATTAATTGGAAGTTGCACTCTTGAAATGGTAATAATTATGGTTCTGTTAAGGCAGGTCGTAATTTATAGACGAATTAGGAAGCTTAGTTATGGCACTTATGTTTCTTTTTATTGATAGTTTTCTGTGATTAATAGTAAAGTTATCATGAAGTCAATTACATGTAGGTATTTTTTTTATTTGCACTTAGGTAGGTACATACCTACGACTGCAGCAGTGACATTCTATCAGTGACAAAGATGGTAAAAAAGCTTCAAAATAAACATGACCATACTCTATCGAAATCGTGTGAGCACGTAATATTTCGATTGAGTAAGTATGTGATTCCAAACATTTTCAACCATAGGCAATCTTGACATAATATCTTTTTCTAGAGTCCATGATGATGTTTTTATTTACAAATCATTTTAAGATCCATCCTGGAACTTTTCTCACGAAGTAATATAGGCAAGATAAGCAGCAGTTCCTATAATTTGTTACATAATCTGTGGTAGCACTCACGTAGATACGTAAAATCAAAGGGGTTGTGGAGGTCACATGGAAGTCGCTGCGGGAAAGCCAGAAACAAGCTTTATCGTCAGAGGGGCCTGAAAGGGCCGACGCCTGTCGGAGTCGCGGGATTATTCGCAAGAGACACCGTGGCTCCGGAACACAAAGGGCAATGAAGGAACATGGATGGGTTTTAGTCAGTAGAAGTCTGACACTCCCTCCCGCTGCACCCAGAGCGGGAGGAGTCATTGGATGATTTCCCATCCCAAAAAAAAAAATATATATATCGTAGTCGTATTACGTAGGTATGTAGATCTATACTAATATTATAAAGAGGTAAAATTTGTTTGTAAGTTTGTAAGTTTGAATGTAGGGGGTAATCTCAGGAACTACTGGTCCGATTTGGAAAATTCTTTCAGTGTTAGATAGCCCATTTATCGAGGAAGGTTATAGGTTATATATCATCACGCTAAGACAAATAGGAGCGGAGCAATAATGGAAAATGTGACGCAAACGAAATTGCGCGGGTCAGCTAGTAAAATATAAAGTAGGTAAACGGGGAAGTATTCATTGAGGTAAACAACTATTTGTTAACATGACAAGACAAAAAAAAAGCAACATTTGACACTTACTTATATCCTAGTAATTTTTAAACTGATACCAAGTGATGCCGCGTAAGTCTGGATTAGGCAGAGGAAAAATTTTCCGGACTCAAAAAACTCTACTATACTTAACTGTACTATGGCTACTAAAATCATAGTACAGTTCAATCTAAAGGAGAAAAAATTGGCTTCAACCAAGATAAACTTATGATATCAAGTCATATTGTCACTTTACACAAACTCGTTAGCAAGAAACCAAGAAACAAAGCGTCAGCTCAATCAAATCCTTTGTTAGACACCGGAAAAATATTTCCTTGTCATAATTTATAAGTGACCGGTACAGAACTGTGGAGTCCTATTCTGAAAGCGGTCGACACAAGGCCGCACCCGCGTTCCTGCCATGTCGGGCGATGCAATAAATCTGTCGATATTGATCGTGACGATTGTCTAGTGCAATAAGACTTGTTGTTTGTCGTAAGACAGGTAAGGAGGGAAGTGCTACTTGATATTAATAATAATTATGTTCGATTCAAGACTTTGTACTCTTTGGAGTTTTATCAAATTATAAAAGAGAGACATTTTTCAATTTTTACAGACTTAAGCAGAAAGGGAACTTTTAGCTAAAATTATGTACTTATCCGCGTTGACAGATTCATAAACAGAATAACTTATACTTCACTTAGTGGGCCTTTTGTATCCATTTTGTTTTGGTGACAACTATTGCGGTTGGCGCGTTACCCGGAAATGTGACAAAGATATCGATTGATCTGATAATAACCAACACGAAATCTTTTGTTAGGTCTTATATAATAACTAATTACAATTTCTGAATAGTACACAATTGTTAAGTTTTAATAATTGTAATGATTTATTAGTTTATAGAAAACAACAATAAAGAAATGCTTTCGCAGTAGTTTACCTAATAAAAACACAAAAGGACACCTATTGTGTCTGTTAGTCAATCACAACTGACTTTCAACGAGTAAAAAATATAAGTAAACAAATATAACATATTAACCGAAACAACAGTTGCACCCAACTCACACTACTTACAGCTGTTAGTTTAGCCACTCATCAAAACCCAACTAATAAATATTACTCCGAACTCCGCATGACTAAACAGCATCACACTCTGACAGCACTGCTCGATTATGACACTTGCCCGTAAGCTGTCAGTGTGCAAGAATTCGGGCGCAGGCGCAGGCCACGCCCCCCACACAATGGAAGCGAGCTGAATGAGCCTCGCTGATTAGCATCGAAAGAAACGCGTGGAATGGCGGCTAAGACACGAATTGCTTGAGCTGTTGCTAACAGACATGGTGTGGTAATCTGACGACTTGGAAAGGATTAAATTAGTTCTGAAGATCACAGAGAAAAAGGAAACATAAACTTGAATGTGAAATAACTTTGGATGGAAAAGAACTTAATGATGGAGGGTTTGCTTCAAAACCCGTTGTGGTGAGCAAGAGACCACCAGAATTAAGTTCAAGGTAGCATCAAAAGAATGTAAGGACTTGAACTAATCTGTTCTGGAAACGGATGGAATGCCACCTGTTTGGATAAGAAAGATGTCTATTATGATATACATGCATTCATGCATGCCATTTGTGTTTATAGCTATAATTAAGTTCAAACTAAGTTACAATATAGCAGTGTAAAAAAAAGGATTGTAAGTTGGCTTCAGCTTTCAAAAACGGTTAAGATTAATACATACTTTACCACTTTCTGTGACATTTAAGTTAATAACTTACTTAAAATTGCTTTTAATGAATCATTAAATTTTTCACCAATTCTACGAATACGTTTTTAAAAGCGGGTGCAGTAAAAAATATACAAGAACTCATATAACATAGGTATTGGATACAGTAAACTTGGCTGGTCAACAGTCAAGCTGTATTGCGTAAGTAAACAAGCAGTAGCACAACTTTTACTTGACAATGAACTGATATAATGCGCCTACCGACCTCGTGGGCAGATCTAATTGAACTATATTCAGTTTAATAGGGCTGTCTATGAAGATTAATAGTGAAAAGACCATAATTATGTCGTATAGACAACAAGATATTAAAAAGGAATAGTACTTAACGATCATATGGTCAACGTTCACATGATCGTTTTCATAATAAGTGATTTTGATACCACAACATGCAAATAGATTAAAATATCACTGTGCCATATAAGTTGTTGTATTGTATTTGTGTTTTGAGTCATCCATCATTATCATTATTTCAGCCGATATCGTTCAATGCTTTACATAGCCCTCTACCACCCGTGTCGTCGTCACATCGACATCTCATAGTGAAAACTTAGGTGAAGTAAGCTTTCATTTTTTTATTTTTCTAAAAAAGCGTTGCCCACACTAGGAATTTCTCCTGTATCGTGGGTGCGTTTACAAACATACAAAGTCACATACAAAAACAGCCAGACCCGGAACAACTATCTGTAGGCCATACAAATATTTGTTCTGTGCGGGAATCGAACCCGCGACACGCGACGCAGCAGTCGATCGCTCAACCACTGCGCTAAACTTGCCGTCATTTTCAATGCACGTTGATTGGATGTATTATCATCTTAGTTTTTTACTCATTTTTAATTGTTACTTTAGCCCTTAAGCGTTCACAAACACTTGTGTGGGCACAATTATTTTTCTCTTCAGAAATGTACCATCAAGTACATTCAAAAATAGTTTTTATTATTAGTATCTAGAGTCTTCAACCCTAGAGCCACAAATGCGCACGCGACGATTGCACCGTTACTTCCGCTGCAGCCGGATGTACAAATGTGAACGGCTGTTGTAACCATCGCCATCGGCCATTGAAAGCTCACCTTCGATAATTTTATTACTTCTCATATTAAAGAACACGCGAAAACTTATAATAATTGCTATTATATGGCGATTTCATATTTAAGTTTTAAAATAATACATTAGTGTGTACATTTACCATTACTCATTAAATATACTTATGAAGGTTTACTTTCAGACGTAATGTTGCAAACTTACAAGATTATAGCAATAGTTATGCTTATTTGGCAAAAAAGTCTTAGCATAATAGGAGCTTGTTCTACTGGCCAAGATTCTGAAGCCGTTTATAATAACATGAATGCACCTGCTACGAAATTAAAGCTCTTGTCACACCCTAAAACTTCTTCAATAGCCTCTTCCAAACGACCTACGATTTTCACAATAACCTACTTCTTTAAGTGTCACTCACGATCTACTTACTCATCAGACATCTACTTAAAAAGTTTACATCACGAACTTTTACTATCATTGAACGCTAAACTCTTACGCATGTGGTGTTGAAAACGAGAGTGATGCGTGGGCGCTGGCCCTGACTGACGCCGCCATCACACGAGCTTGTAGAGAATGTAAATTGTTCAGGGATTATTCATAGGTGAATAATTTAATTTAATGAGTCAAATGTGGGCTGGGATGAGCACTAACAATATGAGTAAAAGTATTATCATCCTTGACTTACTTCGTTCCATAGTCACATAAGATTAGTATTCGATGCTGAAGAAATCGAAGATTTGGTGTTAACAAATTTGAAATACTGCCGTGCCATAGATACCAAGACCAATACAAATCTATAGTCTTACTTAAAGTGATTCAAGAACCAAGTTATAAAGCTCAATGTCATGAAGAAATGAGGTGGATAAGAGAAACAGACATTTTTTCAGATTGGAAATTTAATGAAGGACTTTGGCCCTCAAGGGCAGTCATTAGTAGATGCCATGTTGTCTAGCAAAGACTGTTTGTTTATGTCCCTTTAGGCAGAGAATGTGAAAGTGTGTATGTTTAAGTAAATTAGCGTGTTGTTGTCCAAAGGCAAATGGAAACTGGGAAGTAGGCGAGGTGATAAATACTCTTACTTATTTGTACAGTGTAATGCCATCTTAGATTTGTGATGCTTTTACCAAAATCACTGTATTTTTGTGGTAAAGAACATCAGCTTTCCATGAGACGAATATTTATCGACCAATTCGTAGTTATCTGTCATACTCCAAACCTCATAAATTCGATCTTGATAGAGCGAGCGATCTACTTAAATCAAATTAATATACGGATCAAGCAAGGTTAGATAGCTCTGGTACTGCTATGTACGTTTCTCGTTTTCCAATCAATGCCACAGATGCATGAGCTAGTGGGACTTCCAATAATGCTAAACAAGGGAAAAGATTGGGCAACACTTCTAGAATTTCACCTGAATGTTTGTCACACTTTTGGCCCAAGTCTAAGGTGTGGCCAACTATAATGAGCCAACGAGTAAGTCAACACCATTTCATTTTGGTCGCGTGTCGAAACTACAGAATTTATTAGCTTCTTAGCATTTTAGTTAATTGTATAACAGAGTTATGATCTTTAACTTGTGGAAGAGATAGCGTTTATAAAATAGTTTATCTTTTTACACAGGCTGGTGGTGTCTTACATTGCAACAGTAGGTAAGGTCGGTAAAATTTGACGAAGATTTTATCAAGAAAGATAACAAGAATTTTATCTAGATCTAGAAGCCGATTTAAGGAAGCACCTGCAGGTGCTATTAGTAGAAAGGATGCATTAGTTGACAATTTCAAACTTTGATTGGCTGGCTCTGCACAATTTTACTGTACCATTATTTTTTATAATGTGTTTTTTGCTGTTGTGTTTTGTCTGTGTCGAACAAATGTTTTCTATTTTATTCTTTTAATTTCTCGCTAAAGTATTCAGACTATTTACACGAGAATGTAGAGTAATCAAATATATAAAGGTTCATATCAATCAATCATGAGAAACATACCTTAATTGGAATAAGTCAGCCTTTTTCTTACAAAATAACTCAATTATACTTTGCCCAACATCACGATCGTACGAAGCCTAAGATCACTGGACCAGTGACTCTGTTTCTTATGTCTACAGTAAGAGCATTATTGATAGAAATGACTTTACAATATGTATCTAGGTCCGTAATTGCGTATGTATTATGTGTGTTATGTACTCGTGGTCCAATATTTGTGTTGCGATTATTTGACTGACATCAATAGTTAGTCGTGTCTAGTTGTGATAAGTGAAAGTTTAATGCGATGATTTTTATGTGTATTTTGATGTGGTGGCAATTTGGATAGGTCAAGTTATGATCATCTCCGTCCAATTACGTGAAATCATTTCTTAGTTTCACATTTACTAGTACCTTATCTGAATTCTGTATATTATTAGTGCAGGCTTTTGAAATTCTATTCTAGTTTTCCTAATACACAGGATTTATCTTTCAGTCGTTTACTTAGCTGTTATTCCGGAAAAGAAGCTATGAACTACTCTTATTCTCATTTAGTTAACTATATTTTGCATCTTAGTTTTGCAGAAGACCTTACCTTCTTCATCATTCATCAAGCCAAATTATCTTAACCTCGTAATCAAAATTACGAACTTCATCAATGCCATCCGCAATGACAAACCGTATCCTGTTTTAAGAACTACACGTAATTTGTACTCATACAAGTTGGTCTCGGGAAGGAAATAGTTTTTATATATGTTCATTTATCTGATCTTACCATTCCTCATGTGTTTCCGTGAAGGTTAATTCTTTCTTATAACTCTTTAAATAACCTTGCAAAAGGTCCGACCGCGGCGGTAATTTTCAATCACAAACAAACTGTACGAGAAATCAATGCATTAGAAATCTCATTGAACTCAGGACCAGACCACACCCTGCTGAATAAGTGAATAATGAAAATGATGATAATTATATTCTGAAACACGTCGCTTGTAGTCCGACACCTCACCTAAGACCTCGACAAACAAGACAATAACTAAGAACAAAACAAACACCTTATTTGCATTAGCAACCCGCCTAGTTGACAACAAGCTGCAATCGAGCGCTAAATTGATTGTATAATGCACTGTAAACTGTAATGTTTGTCCGTACGTTGCGTCATGGAGCTGACTTTCTACATGAGAAGACACCTCGGATCGAGAACAGGCTGGTAATGATGGAAAGTATTGAACGCTCAACATCGTTAGTACACCTGTGCGAGTTTTACACGCTCCTTTTCATTTTGTGAAGCTTCAATTTTAAGTTTGACGTAAAACGTATTGACGATTTTGTGACAGATAGTGAATTTGTGGAAAAAATAATATTTTAACTGAGTCGCGAAGCAAAATGAATTTAAAAACTGTTTTTTTCTCTTGGTTAGCATGTATGATCGGTTTCTATTTTTTTAAATATATATTTCTATGGTTTTTGCAAATATAAAATTCAACCAACTTCTTAATTTGACATTGACTTGTACCAAAAACAACTTTTTTCATAAATATATCCTTCAGCGAATCCCTACACGTGGTCCCTGGGTGGTGCTAAACAGGTGACACTAATCGCCTCCGTGGTCTCGTGGTTATACCACCTGATTCAGACCCAGAGGTCCCGGGTTAAACGGAAAAGTACACAACTAGCAACGATGTACTAAAAAAGTATAATCAATCAGATAGTAAAAAGTAAAGTCAGCGTAGTAAATTACCAATAAAATTGCATCTAGATCGATATAACATTAATTGAATTTTAAATTGCTACACGAGATCTTGTATTGCATGATACGGATGACATAAGATGGGTGCATTGAAGACCGCCTTATTTGCGTGTAAGTCGTAAAAACTTCATAAATACGAAAGTTAAAGCTTGTTACCCAACCGTTCTCATCTGAGGGAAAGACAATACAAGTAAAGAATTTCAGTGAAAAGCCGGAACTATTAGTCTAACGTAGAGATTTATTTATCAAAGAAGGAGTTGAACGTACCATGAAATAGGAAGAATAGGTGAAAATTTGTGGAGTAGGGATATCATTTAATGGCCTGTTAACGGTGGTCACTAAAACATTTTATCATTGATCAACTAGCGTAGCCTTAAAGCTTCCATATTGCCTCTGTTTCATGTCAGTATCATTATTTCTTTACAAGTTTTGTTAATCAGCGTAACAAGTGCGTTCACAGTTGTATCCATTAGTGCTTAACAAAATGTAACAGTAGAGCCGGCTGTACGATCAAAACAAAACAATGCTTTATTGAAAGCTCCGGTATCAGTGAATGGATCTGTTTCTAGTTTTTTACTAAGAACTTGTTACGGTAATAACGCTTGCTGGAGTATATTTAGCTTCACATACAGCACCTATTATATTGTTGGTCGCCTAAGCTACGTGCTTTCCTGTATGGGGGTATATTTAAAGAGATGGGAAAGACGCTGCTGTCTTTCCCATCTCGATGATTATGAAAAAAACTAGTTTTTAGTAAATCAACGCTTAAAATGAAATGTTTGCTCATAAAAATAATTTAACTATTACGATAATATAGAACAACTAACCAGTTTGGATAAACAAAAAAGATGGTATAATTTACATTCAAATATTTTTGCATTTATAAATATTTTTCAACCTAAAATATTATGGATGGAGAGTAGTAAAACCAATTGCGAATTTCCTAGAATGTTCTAGTTCATACAGGAGTATAAATTTAATGGTTGTTTTAGATGAGAAATGCTAAGGGTGCGTTACATGACTGGAGCGGAGCGAAAAGCGCGAAGATGACAGATAAACAGAACTAATGAACTAGTTAGTTTAAACATGGGAGGCCAAGACATTTGCAAAGATGTACTCATCTCAATTTCATTCAGCCGATCATTATCCGCCTCTGTGGTGTACCAAACTAAAACTTGTAATTTACAGTTAATGATCAAGACCATTTCAAATTTTGATTTACGATCTACGCTTCAGGCGACGAAATGAACTCAATACCAATAATTTGGTCTACCATCTTTCTCTAATGTCCAAGCTTAATCTATGAAGGCACAAGATTATTTAAAAGTTTCCATCCAAGCTCGTGCCGAGTTCAATCAACCTATCTGTAATACCTTGGTCAGCAATTAGTTGTTTGAGTAAAAGCGAGTCTGCTAATAAGAGATAACAGTTCACTTTCGCACCGAGTATGGAGTTGCCTCATCACTTGCGCTACTTGAAATACCACTACATGTCAAGCAGGGATTGGTTTTGAATAGCTAGTTGACTTAGTGGGTAGGGCCGCCTCATTCCTGGTAGTATATGGTGATATATTTGTATAAGTAATGACTACTTCAAGTATTTTCTATTTTTAGTCATGTTATTCTTTGATCTAACACCTACCAACTCTTTATTAATTAAGTATTAAAATTCATTGCATTAGTGGCTCACAGGTTTTAATGATAAATGGTATTTATTTTGTAAGTAAGTTGTAACTAACACTTTTACACGTCAAATTTACACCTAGCACAGGAACCAGGGATTGAACTTTAAGTTAAACAGATTTTGTAACTTATTCTTATGCGAATAAAGATAAAGAAGGTGTAATCACATTATATTGCACAGCTTTTGTCGGCCAACTTTGTTTGCGCACGTACCCGTAGGTATTTCGAAAAAAGAGATTGAACTTTAAGTTAAACAGATTTTGTAACTTATTCTTATGCGAATAAAGATAAAGAAGGTGTAATGTGCGTTGTCTGTCAGTCACCCAGTAACGGAAGAATTTTATATAATATGTATGTTACTGTAACGAACTACGGTAAATCCTAAGATTTTCCAGTAGAACCTAAGATTTAGCAACTCTTAATAATAAAAGTCCGAATAGTTTTTTTACCGATTTGAACTTTTACCACCAATCACTTGGTAAATCTTAGGATTTACATGTAGGGCGCGGTAAATGTTAAATAAGGCACGTGTTTGGCGCATCGTCTCGTACTCGTGGACAATCTGCAACCCCCGCTACCCGAATTAAAAGATAAAGAAGTGCGTCTTCGAGAAGTTGTCGGAAAATTGTTGCTGACTGGAGGAGAAGGATTCAAAAAATGTAACTGCCTCAAAAAATGCTCGTCGAAGGAATTCACTTGCAAGTCATCAGTAGGTATTACTAAATAATTTTAAATGCCACAATTTCACTCCGTGTTAAATGTGTATTGGAAAAGGTTTGGAAAGTTTTGTCCATCAGTCATCGTGACAGTGTTCCATGCAAGTTTCAAGTCTAACGTTGGTATAATCCGTTTGATATCATAGTATGCATGGGTGCATAGGCTCACCAACAATACCTAAGTAAACTAATGAGCACATCACATTCCTCCGTATCCGTAACTGCTAGTTATCGACACGTGAACCGCAGTTTCGACATAAGATGAGCGGATCACGAGCCACTGCGCCGGCACGACCTATGTTTGCGATTTCACTATCTTCTGAACATTTGCAACCTTCCTGGGTGTTTATTTGAGATGCTAAAGATGTATTCACGACTGTTTTCGAGTGACGAAAATGATACGAGATTTATATAATAGTCATATATCACGTGCGTGTTTAGATTGGTCGTAAATGGCGAAAATCTTGCTTGCAAAATGTTGAAGTTTTGTTAACTCTGCAAAAACGATAGTGAAGTAGGAAGAAGATTTTGCGGAATGTCAGCACTGGAGACACATTGTAGATAACTGAAAGAATTGACCCAGTTGATGTGATATAAATGCTGACATTGCTATCGCATAGATTTGACAGACAGGAGACAGGAGTTTGATTGAACTAAAACATAATTATAAAAACAAAGGATTTATGGATTTCAAATGACTTCCCGCTCTAGGCAGAGCAGAATGGAGGGTCCGACTCTTACTGACCAAAACTTAATGCCCTTTGCGTTCCAGGGCAGCGGTGACTCTTTTGATCAAATGCCATTACCCTGATGCTAAATTAAACAAAAAACAGACCTAAACCTCCAAATTGCTTCTGACTGTAGCGAAAAAGATAGCTTCACTTGTAAAACGTTTCTGAACCAGCTGCCAGTGTACTAGAAAAGTAAAGGGTTCCGTGTGGCAATAGTGCGTGAGATTTAGATCGTGATTTTCATGGCATTGGCGAGGTTTGCAAATTATTTTCTATTTCTGTGTTCTAAATTTATTCGAGTTGTGTGTCCCCTATCATATGATTTAATGGGCGTGCTTTGTACTGGTCATTAGGAGGCCTATGTTCAGTATGCATTTACAGGCTGGCTGATGGTTGTTTTTTCATCTCTACTAATGTTAAAAAAAAGGCAACGTTTGTGAGGTTGTAGGGGGTCATCTCTGGATGAACTGGATTTCAAAAATTATTTTATCAATATATAGCCACGTTAATTGTTAGTTTGTATTAACGCAAAAATTCCGCACAGCTAGCATTTTATAAAATCATGGAGCGATGTAAGTACATATGTGTATGTGGTATAGCTTGCATGATCTTTGGGGATCACAAACATGGCCTGACATAATAAGCAAGTACCTATATAAAAAGTTTAAAAAAATGTTGGTAGAATCGATTCGACCTTCTTCGTCAAATTTGTTTTGCGATTTCGTGCCAAGATTTTCATATATGTTCAAGTAAACAGAAATACAATTATAATAATGGCGATTACCTACTGCTTGCTCATGCAAGATATTTTTCAAAGTATTTTACTTGAAAATTATTACTTGTTTGTATGCAAATAAAATGGTAATGGACTTTGCATTTCTAATTAAAATTAAAACTGACTTGTTTAAGATACTTAAATTGTTTGAATATAATAAAAACATTTCAGGTAATACGTTAACTATTAAACGTGGCCTCATAACCATGACATATACTTAAACGGATTTGCTTACTACTCGTATCAATAAATGTTGTGGAATGTAAATCCGCAATTTTCTTGTCTTGATTACGTTTGCAAATCATTTCGATATACATGTGAATTCAAAGTATTAATAGAAGATAGTTATCAAATAGATGCGGTTATCTACAAACCTCCTTCTTAGATGTAATAGACCTATATGTCACCGAAAAATGGCAGACTCCTTAAGATTGTAACAAATCTTGATTAGATTATAATTTCTCGATGTATGTATTTTCAAAAAATCGTTTTGTATATAATACTAGCTGACCCACGCAACTTCGTCTGCGTCATATTTTCCATTAATGCTCGGCTCCTTTTAATCTCAGCGTGATACTACGTAGCCGATACATAGGCTATCTAATACTGAAAGAATTTTTCAAATCGTACCAGTAGTTCCTGAGATTACCCCCTACATACAAACTTACAAACAAATGTTACCTCTTTATAATATTATAAGTATAGATAATATTAGTATAGATATCCTATCCAAATTCAATAGTTTCCAATACATCCGCGTCTTATTTAGAAAAAATAGTTTACAATTTCACGCGATGTTTTACAATCTTACGGTGTTTGCCATTTTCCGGTGGCTAACCATGATCGAATTTCTAATCGAATCATTTAAGAGTATGGGCACTCACGGGTGGTCGTCGTAAAGTCATACAATTTAATTGTACATGAAATAAGCTAGAAAGTGAAGATCACATTATGTTAAAGACGTGAAATACTCAACTTAGTGTTGTAATAAACTTTTAATGCTCTCGACTATAGACTTCGAAAGCCGTGCCTCCATATTGGGAAAACGGCAGACTGCAAGAACTTTCTGTTGTCCTGGTAACAACGGTGTGGCAATCAAACTTTTTCACTTTTTTCTTTGATTACAGATTTACTAATCGACCGGTCGAAATTGATAGGAATTTTTAATTTTAGGCGATTTCTGGAAAGTTGTTTACTGAGTCTTTTAGTCACGCTAGCCATGTTCTGGTGATTTTACTCTTACAATTAGATGAGATTTCCTTGCAAATGGACGCGATAAATTACTACTGGGGCAAATGAAAATGACAAAAGTTTAAGCTTAGACTTTTACACTATTTAGCTTTTAGTTTACCGGTCTAGCCACAAAACATAATCTGAAAGTTAACAAAAATGTTGTGACACGGAGTTGCTGATATTATTGTCCACTTTACAAGATTTGCGTCGACTCGAATCGACGCAATGTAAAGTAGAGTTAGGTTTGTACAGCTTTATATATTTTTTGTGGGAACGAGCACTGGTCTACAGCGTACTAGACTGTTATAAAATACCTATTCATTCACTTTCGCTTACGGCTCGTTTTATTTCAACTTCATTACAGAATACTGTTATTCATTACTACATACTTCTTAGTTTAGTCACAGTATAAATATACTGTGGTTCAGTTACCTTTGTTGTTGACAAAAACGGTAAATTACGAAACTTATCTCGGTCTGATTCTATGGTGCTATTCTGTTAAAATCTCACCGTGATGACTTAGAGGTGAAGTGAGCTCAAAGTGAGTAGTAAATTTCGAGTTTAAGGCGGGGTTGCAGTACTTTTTAAGATTTTTGAACGTCTGAAATCTAATTAATTATGAGTTTATTAATAAATAAAAATCATTACATAAAAATTGAACATACCCTCAAGTAAATCGTAAAGATAGAAACGCGATTTAGAATGATTGGCTCGATACTTTTTTTTATCAAAAATGATACTAAATTACAATTTTAAACGTGTACTGCTAAGAGATTTTATCACGAATATATATAAAAGTTATATCAATAGATAGAGCTTTTTATTTTGAAGTAAATGTTGAAACCATATTGTATTATTTCTTTATCAGTTTTCACCAAGAAGAAAAAACAATCAAAATGTAGCCATTATTTCGCTCGCCGGACAGTCGCTGTTGTTCGTCAAAACACACAGTACTGCAACCTCGCCTTAAATTGGAATGATAGCTAGTGTCGCCTAAGTTTTAGCGGTGAGTTTTTTTTACAGAATCGACCGTTGGTAAATATTTTTGCGTGGTGTTCAGTGTTCATTGCAGTTTTGCTAACGCGTGTTTTTATATTAAAAGTAGTTCGAGGTCGACAACTTAGTTTCTTTTGGTTTGAATTAGGTTTCGTATAGTATTGATTTGAATACTTGAATGTGAACGTTTTGCAAACGATAACGGTGTTGGTGCTAATTGAAACCGACACAAAGAATAGTTTGGTTCGAGATTTGTATAGATTGCATTACAGCAAAAGTAGATCGATCGAATCTTGCGAATTGTGATAAGAAAATAGTGCATTCTATTTTTGTTGTGAGTAATTACTTCTGCAGAAATGTCATACGTGCGACAATCATTATATTCTATTCGAATACGAAAACCTTCAAGACTCTGAAGTTGTATGTAGGTTACGTCTCGAATGCAGACGATGCTATATTCAGAAGCAAATATTTTCGTACATGTAATAGCGAATTATTTCATCGAGTGTTTATTTTAAAATCTGCTTTCGATCGCCTTTCGAATTACGTAAGATCACTTAACCCGTGAATGTTCAGGCGTAGCTAGGTACCTGCGGGTTGTGGGGACCGGTCCAAGAGACATCTTTAACAGTAATTCGGAAATATTTGTATGTGATAAAGGCAGTAGCGAGAGTTGGAATTATGTAAAGCGTTGGAACGGGTTCGGTGCTGGTAAGTGGGTCGGTGCGCTTTCTGCGCGGTCCCTGCCCTCTCGCCACTGCCGGCTGAATAGTTTATGATCCTGTGCATGCCTCTCTGTTGCAGGCTAGCTGTTATTTAAGGCTTTTCAATAGCCCTTTAATGTTGCTTGATTAACTTTGTGTTGATTGGCAAGTGCTTGTAAAATCTAATCCGCTATCTTGGGAATAGTTTCAAATTAAGGTATATAAGGCCGTACCCTAACCAAATAACCTTGAGCATTTTCCCCTCAATAATAGCGCAAGAGAAACAGTACCGAACGCTCAGAATGTTGAATAAAATCGTTATAAAATCTAATTTTGGTCGTTTGAAAAAAATATTTCTACCAAAATGTTTATAAATAAATTGCCTATCCCTTAGTGTAAGTACAAAATCAAAATAATCGTTAGATTTCGAGAAGATGCATGTTTTCAGTAATTATTTCTCATTTCTGTAGTTTCGTTGTGAGGAGATTACTTGAACATTATACTTAGTAATAAAAAATAAAAATCTACCATTTTGAAGCCAAGATTATGTAAAAATTTAATGATTTTTTATAAGTTGATATTTCTTTTGGATAAAGAGTATATAGCTCCAAAAAACTGTTCTTTTATTCGGGGGCGCGCCTTAAGATGCTGCTTAACTGTTTGAGGTGCGCTAAGTTCAGTAAATTGCAAATCGATTGGGATCCATGGAAGGTAGGTGAATGAGGAAGAGGCTTAAAAATCACTGCAGTGTGCAACTATAGTTAGAATAGAATGGAATACTCTTTATTATGTACACCATATAAGCAACAGAAAAAATAAATGAAGTAAACATTACATAGGGTGACACAATGGGCGGCCTTATCGCTAAGAGCGATACTGCGAGCATAGTTACTGCAAACATTGAGCATCAAGAACAAATAGGAAACATCAAAGAAAATCAAAGTTATACGGTTACACCTAAAATGATTAACATTTCAAATTCATCTATCACATACACGGAAGTTAATCATCAACATAATTATGCAAACGAAGTCGCGATAATTAAAGCTCTGAACCCCACACTAGTCTTGTGGTAGTATTCCAAAGCTGTGGTAACACCCTGTAAGGAGGTACCTAAGTGTCTACTTTCCCCGCGATCCCACGGTGCAAAGCGCTGATATAAGTGATCAGTGGTCATTTGCGTTGTGCCTGCGGGTACTTGTAGGACCACACGCACCGTTGACCACGCTGACGTCATGGGAACACATCGGCATCTTTTAACGCCGAAGATAAAAATACAGAAAATAATTATTTACTTATTGATAACAGAAACCCTATAACAAATCAGCGGTCTTAAAATTATATGCGCTTGGCCGGTTTTTCTTCATGGCGCGAGTTTTTCTCGGGTCACAGCCGCTTCGGAGACAATTCTCCAACTTCTTTAGAGGCTTGAAATATCTTTAGGTGTGTTATGTTATCTGATTATGTCATAATTTTTAGGTTAATACTGAATTTATTGCACCGTTGACCTGAGTAGTATTTGATTGGAATTAAATAACCATTTGAGACATGTATGAAAATTTTCATCCGATGCTAAGTATTTCTTAACGTGAATGTGTAGAAAATGCGGAAGCTACTTTCTGTTCTCAGTTCTGTAGGTTTATTAAAAAAAAAAGAGAATGATGACGATTGTATGCAACTGCAAGTACCAACGCTACTGACTATTTCCAATGATCCAACTCAGAATGGCCGACCCAAATCACGCGAACAGTTTCTCATGGCAAATAAAGTGTCACGCGTCCGCGACCTTGGCCATTGTTGTCAAGGACGGTAATCACATCACAGCGGAAACATTGCCGGAACAGCGCCATCACGATG
Source organism: Ceramica pisi (assembly GCA_963859965.1). Lineage (NCBI taxonomy): Eukaryota > Metazoa > Arthropoda > Insecta > Lepidoptera > Noctuidae > Ceramica > Ceramica pisi. The sequence goes on from OY982530.1 coordinate 8,666,775, forward strand.
ACAGCAGCCGCCATATTGCCCGCAATAATTGCAAAAACGCGGGAAATAGTGCTGTCAACGAACCGAGTTTCATAATCGATTCTTAGTTACTGTAATCCGTTAATTACTATTTTGTAATGAATCGTAGTTACAATAAAATGTGTTGTTGTATGATTGGTGTGAATATTTGCCGTGACGTTTTGAAAGGTAAAGATTTTTTGCAATTCATTTCGTCATTTTGTTAATTTTATTTGGCTTGCCAGTCGGTTAACGAAATAATTTTATGGTGTTTGTACATTCATGATGAAGATGCTTTAAAGTTTTTTCTTAGTTCGTTGCTGAAATGCAGTAAAAAGATTGTCTTGACGGTAAGCAGCAAAGTCTCATCAAAAAAGCTTACGAGTAAAAAGTTGTACAAGTTCAAGCGAAGCCGGATGTGTGAACCGGTATGGACGAGGCCTTCAGCCGCCAACTGTTATGTATAATGACATTACATAATTTGGACAAACTTGTCGGAGAAGATTTCAATGGATTTCAAAGAGAACTTTCAAATGATTTTTTTAACTGAAGCGTCGACTTGAAATCCCAAGAATATGATAAGTACAAGTTTGTAACATTATAACAATAAGCATCTGCTTTTAATAATCGAAGGGGAAAATAGGAAAACAAAGAGAAAATAATTGAAGTTATCAATCTGGCAGCTATTAGCAGTTGGCGTACCTGTATAATCTAGGCTAACGAATTCCAAAGCTTCTACAATCAGTTTTTAAATAATAATATGCAAATCACATCACTACAATCATTACCATTATAGCATTTTAAAAATGTAGAATACATAATTTTTAATATCACGTGCGGTATTGAAGAGCAAAATGTTGGTCACGTTTACGCAAAGTGGTAAAAACGATTTTTCATAGTTTAAAAAAATATGAAATAAACCGGTAATTCGTAACCAAAAAACCGAAGACACGTGTAACATCTTCCAATACACACTGGGCTCCACGGTGGGTTACAAGCCAATCCGCGGAACTGTGGTCCAATCCCTCTTACAAAGAGATGTCACCGCAGCGGGAACTTTGCATAATTTTGAAAAATATTTGGCTTAATGGAGCAACTGCTTGTCACCTCGGTTCATCAAAAATTTTGTTTTAAAATGAGTATGAACTGAAATGGGTAAACTTACCAAGGCAATACAGCCGAGTAGAGAAGCCTTGTCCAATGTATCCGGGACACAAAGCACTGCACTAAGTCGGCAATCACGGTTGTTACTAACACGGTGTTATTAACGGATGCACTCTTTTAACATTTCACAGTCTGCGACAATTCCTTTGCGATCTGTAACAAAAAAGAGATGACTTTTATAATAAACTAGCTGACCCGCGCAACTTCGTCTGCGTCACTTTTTTCATTACGGCTCCGCTCCTATTTGTCTTAGCGTGATGATATAGATGATATATAGCCTATAACCTTCGTCGATAAATGGGCTATCTGACACTGAAAGAATTTTTCAAATCGGACCAGTAGTTCCTGAGATTAGCGCGTTCAACCAAACAAACAAACAAACAAACTCTTCTGCTTTATAATATTAGTATAGATTGATGATCAAGTCAAATAGGTTTTGCTTCATTAGGATGAGTTGCTGCATTAAATCTTTAATAAATAAAACACTATTGAAGGACAAAAAGGTAGAGGACACCCGTTGACTATATGGACAAGGAAAATCTACAATGATATGTTAACAACGTGCTTAACACCAGAAATACAAAATCGTCAAGAATGGCATAAGAGTCAGGATAGCTGATTCTAAATAGAGTAATATAGCCAGGGGACATGTATACTGACGAAATAGAAAAACTTAACATTTATTTTATATCAAATTTGAAAAACCTTCCTTCTATATTTAGGTAGAAGTCTTAAAGATTAAAAGCATTTTAACGAGACGTAGGTAAACGTTAACTAAGTAAGCAATAAACGTGTAATAAAGTATACAATGAAGTAATAATTCCTATGCTTGTTATTGCTAACCTTTTTCATACTGAACAAACAACTTAAGAACATAAAATTGAATCTATGTCTCTAGTCTCCGTTGACCACTTAGTATGTACACAAAGATGCTAGCTCAATAGCTCAATTTCAGCAGAAAGGACTCTGAGAGAAATGAGGAATCCGTGATATTTAAAATAATGAGATGCATCATTCTTCTATAGATCAATTACAAAGAAGTACATAAGATTTTGGTGTTTTCCACCTTTTTCCCGGATGTGGTGAGAAAACAAATATAAAATGAATCACGTGAAGGTCAGTGCATGACAAGAAATTATTACAACCAGGGTTTACCTTAGTGTATCGAGTTACAAATATGTAAAACAATCAGCGACTGCGCAAAATATTTTCTAGCGCAATGCTCATGACAAAGCGCATTTATTTGTGTTTTATTATAGTATTGTTGTATTAGAAATGGGCGATTTATATTTTAATTTAGTGCAGTAAAAATGCAAGACTGCCTAGTCTTGCATTTAAACTCTTCTAGAGTGATAGGACCATTTGATGCGTCATAACAGTTTCTTATACTCTTGTCTTCTTTCAGGTCATCAATTTTGATATGGGCTAATATCATTTAATCGCAGTTGACAGACAAGTGCTTCTAAAAAAACATTGTTAGAATCAGTATGTGGAACGATTCTAATGGTCAAGGTTATGGTGCTAAGATTAGTTCTGCCATCTCGTTTCCACGAATACAAAATACAAAATCCTTTATTTCAAATAGACCAGTTTACAGGCACTTTTGAATAGTCAAGGTATGTCAGTCAAATAGATGAAGCTAATAAAATTCTGCCGCGCTAGCGACAAGAGTAGCAAGTTATTCTGCAACAAAACAAACTCACCGACCCTATCTCCAGCGCGGCAGTTGCACGTTCCAAAGAGTAGATCCTATGGAAAAGAACGTGCAAGAAACTCCATGGACACTCTTTTAAACACTGCTTTTAAACACGTGTTTAGAATAAGCTAATCACTGAATATAATAATATGGGAGCATCAAATTCCGCAGGGGTGTTCCTCAATGCTCTATACTTGGCCCTTTCCTATTTCGTACTTATAAATACTATATTTAAATCGACGACCAATACTACAATGTTTAATAACTTCATAAAACCTTGCTTTACTTTAAATATAGACTCTATGTTTAAGAAAAATATTTGATTTTAAACTCAACACGAGGAAAAACCTCCAAATCGATAATTGTTTGCAACAACATCGTTCGACACTCTCATCATCGTGCATAAATCACAAATCTTTGGATTATAGTGTCATCTTGCTAACTCGTTTTATTTGTTCTGGTTTGTTCGGCCCCTGGCTCCGGCTAAAAATAAGACACTTTATGGTAACTTCACGACATGAATATATTTACGTTTTATGGACAGGTTTGCCTTTCAGCGCGTTATGAGAATGTGGGCGATGGGCAAGCAATTTGTTGCCATTATTTTGTCGACAATTTTGATCTATTAAGCCGACTACGCCTCCGTGAAATTTGTAAGCTCGTGCTACATTTTTTTGTCAACTTCTGTGTCATCAAAATAAGTATGTATTTGAGGAAAATTAATGTAGTTTATCGAACGCACTTCTTTACATTCTAGTGTTCTTTGTCAACGGTAAGCGGCTCAAAAAGACGCTGGCCAGTTACTGTTCTAACTATGATATATCGAGTTTCTATGACTGTATATTTTCCGGTTAGGGAGCGACTACCGTTTGACCTCGGGGAACCTTAGGAGAACCAGATTTTGCAAGTATAGATCCCCTTTATTACTTGGACATCGTTTAAGGGCACTTATCTTAATAAACTCTATAATCTTCACTTAGGATACTTACAAGAAAAGAGGCGGCACACTATTTGTAGTCTTACTAGTGTCTTTGTCTACTTGTTTTCCTTTTATGGTTACTAGTGTTTGTTTTATTCTTTTTTTAGTGTTTTTTTAGTGTAAGATTGAACGTGTTGATACGCGGTCAATGTACTAAAACACTTATAAAACGTTTTTGTCTAGAGCCTGTAGTTCAAATTAATGTGACCTTATTTGGTAGAGATAATATTGTTTTAGGATTGTAAGCTCTTGGGTGATTTCAATTGAGTTCTTTGTCATGTGTAAGTGTTTATTAGTATAGTATATATTATCTTTTGTCCTTTTGCTAAACTGATGATTAAATATTTTTTCACACTGCACTAAAATGTCAAATTATAGCGAGCGGCTCAAGTTCGACTCCGCCGCTGGGTGCAGCGAGTGCAGTCAAAATTCCTTCCAAATTCAAGTTACATTATTTCCCAGCTGGTTATAATGAAATTCCGTACAATATTATAACCCAGTTGTGTGAGCTGGAGCTGCTCCTTTGCTGGATGCAGACGTGCGCCACCTGTTTTCATGGATAGAGCACAATTAATTTTCTCGCAGTAGGTGTGAAAAGTAGAGTATGCTCCTCAGGGATAAAAGTGTCTTTGACTTGGGCTAGCTTGAAACCCTCGCTGCATTCAGGATTTTAAATTTATATATTATTATATAAACTTTAAATTTTAACTCAACGTTAACTAACTGAACGTTAACTCTAGAATCCTTCATTTGTGTTCGGGATTCAATATGACGCCCGAATCATAAGACACTGCTTTATCCCCTAGTTGAAACTAGGGGATAAAGCAGTGTCTACGAAAATAATCAACGTTTGAAATGTGAGAAGGAGACTCACTTCTTTACTTAATTTAGCTATATTCGGACTATCAGAATTAAACGTACCGCTTGCACGGTCCGGGCACATGTCACGTGATGACGTTGACCGCTCGGGGTCAAATATCATCTGGCGGGCAGCCGCCCGCCAGATGTTTATGTTTACGTTAACATTTTTTAGTCGCCTCCTATTAGAGGTACCACTCAAGTGTTTCGTTATTTGTAAAGCCGATTAACAGCTGTTTATACTTACGTTAAGTGTATGATAACGGTTAGTTTCTATATTTTTTAATTAATTTGTAAACATTGAATATTGGTGAAAAAAACACATTATGTGAACTTTGAACAGGAATAATTTAAAAAGTAAATCGATAACATATATATTTTATGACTTGTATGGGTAGCTGGGTTATATCTAAAAACGATAAATAACAAACAACATACTCCACCGTACAAAAACATATATAAAAAAAAAAAAAACTACCACCAAACATTAGCCATTTCCCGCCATTTTGCATTATTTACCTTCCGACCCACGGAACAAAAATTCTAATCATAACGTAAATTTCGTTTGTTTTGTTTATGTTTTGGCTGAAATCTATTGCCCAGTAAACATAAAATGCGATAATAATTACTTTTTAGTCAGAACAAGTAGCTAGACTTAATAATTAATCAATTACGATAGCGTTCTGACAACATGGACGCCTTGTGTAACAAGGGATAGGAAAATCATAAAAAAACATGCTAATACTTACCAACATGTTTATTTTCACTTGCACACACATTAATCACATCACAAGGCACCCATAAAACATTACTTAACACTAATTCACTCACAAACAACATATTATAACAAGTTTATTCGACAGCTACGTCATTGCGCAACTCGCGTCATAGCACAGACTAACTAAAAATTTAATTTCTTTTTAAAAATGGACTCGCCCGTGGCGTATTTTGTATTTTTAGCATGTATGAAATGTCAAAAAATCGAGTGGAAAAGAGCAAAAGGATTGAAATACCGTGTGTAAGACAGAAATGGACATAATTTGACAACAGATGTAGTTTTTGCTGGAAAGGTCGGAATGCGACCGTTGCGCGGTCTACGTCAAATTGTTAAATGGTAGCAAAGTAGACCCCGTGTCCGCTCAAGCGGGTATATCCGTTACCTATTTGATTCGGTAGACAAGTAGACTCTCCAAATAATTACTTAACACTTTAGACATCGGTTAGTGGTTCGCGTGTAGTAGCTCTACTTTTAGCTAAGTAAACCTAACGTTTGCTAGATCAAAAAACCAGAAATACGAGTAAAATATACAAAGGAGGTCTGTATACGTATGTACCTACTACTTGATATTTGTCATGTTCGGCACGAGATACCTAATGCTAAGATGTTTACCGAGTAGCACGAAGCCGGCGTGAAGATGCCTCAGAATAAATGAATACAAGATAATTGAGTATATTAGTTTCTAACCACAATAATAATACGTTTTAACTCGTGTGTAAACTCGGGAATTTTCCAAATAGCCCGTGTTATTACATGGTATACTTACAATCCGTGTTAATGTGCATTCCAATACATAAGAAGTTATTAGGGTTGCTGTACTAGTAGTCAGGTAATTATGGATAATTACCGGGTATTTCTAATTCGGGTCAACTAGGCGCACAGTTTTCGAATGGCGGTACTAGTCGATCGATTGTTTGATAACTATAATCGAATCGTGATTTGACTGACATCGATACTATAGATTGTTTTGATACAAGGGTTTCATTGTTTGGTTTACTTGGTAATTTATATTTCACCACCTGACCCGCCCAACTTCGTCTGCGTCACATTTTCCATTATTGCTCCGCTCCTATTTGTTTTAGCGTGATGATATATAGCCTATAACCTTCCTCGATAAATGGGCTATCTGAAACTGAAAGAATTTTTCAAATCGTCGGTCCAGTAGTTTCGGAGCCTATTCAATTCAAACAAACAAATCTTTCCTCTTTATAATATTAGTGTAGATGATAGTTACTTCAAGATTCTTACTCAAAAAGGTTAACACCAATGATTTATAATTATTGCATACCAAAAAAAAAAAAAACAAAAGCAACTCAGCTAGCTCAACACCCATTCAGTTTAAAATCACCGAAACGATAATTCTATAAATCAATTACTATGGCACACCAACACAGACCAGTCAGAAACGCACGACTAACCACGAATTCCATGTCGCAAACATGATGCGAAGCAATCGGTTGCGTTTGGACTAGATGCATGAGCTTATAAATTTGCCGATGCGTCGAAATTGTAGCTGTTGCGAAGGTTCCAAGTAATTGATTGGCAAATTACTGGAATTCATTATTTTTACATGATAATTGAACTAATGGGAACGCGAAATTGGTAAGTTACTATGATGGAGCTGTGTGTCAAACTTGTTCAAATGGATTGGGACTACTTACATTCGGTAAGCGTGTTGGGTTGTGACTTCTATATAGTATTAGTTTTTCTTTTTTTATATTTTTGGCTCACCAACGATTGAATACTGTGTGTGTACAAGAATAAAAAATACATTACAGAAACTTATAGACTAGTAAGTATACCAAATTATTACAGGTAAGCACAACATGCAGTACATTATTGTTGATAGGTGTTGATTTAAAACTAGAAACAAGTTACTTATTTACCGAACATAATTAAGACTAAAACCTATTTTCAATATTATTATTAAAAATTATCTAAACTTGCAAGCCTTAACACTTAATTATTTTACAGGCGTTTGAGGTAATGACACAAAAGTTGGGGCAACCTCAAGATTGACCCCCCTTTTAAGTATTGGAAAGCATTGTCAATTTATGTGCTGGTCCCTAAGACTGTGTGACTTTAAAGCAACTCTAAAATTGTGTAACATGAATACGTACCTGTATGGTTTATCGTTACCGATGACATGCAGTTCCAAATATCTGTTCCAAAAAAGCTCACTAAAACTTTCTATCAAGTAAACACATAAAATCGCAAGTCGCAAGGTCGTCTATCTACTAACCTTATGTCGCTAACTGCCATACACGACTAGACTACAATCCGACGGATTCCAAATTTAAAATGTCAAATGGCTACTCGACGTCCTCGTCACGGTAATGTTGACCCACTGCTGCCACCTGTCGTTTACCAACTTTACGTAATAATTTATAGGAGACGTAATAATGTGGACATGGCTTAAGAAATGTGAAAATAGATAAGCTGGATATTACCCTCTCGCGTGCCGTATCTTTAAGTATCGTAATTATTTTTTAATAACGCGATATCTGCGTCTTTAAATCAATGATTAAATTGGACTGTTGTGTTTTTACTTTTAAATATTTGTTCTAAAGCAATACGACGTTTATTGTCAGCAATAACAAGTCAATATCAACACGCAGGTATCGAAAATCAAATTAAATTGAAATGTAGTAGAGTATTAGCTAAGAAAATTCTAGCGCCTTTTTGTGATAACAAGTTCTAGAAACCAGTATCTATTGGACGTTAGAACATCCATTTTTTCTAATGAAACTTGCATAATCTATAGAAGTGAGTTAGACTATGTTGTTGAAATTAAATTAAGTAAGTATACTTAGTATAGCCGCCAGCACATCAAGCTGCACGAAACTGTCAAAGTTGTCCAATCAACATTGAAATTAATCCTTTAGCGGTAAAGTTGAAAATCTATTAGAGAAATTTGATAGATTGTCTGCTTAATGAAAAATATATTTTATTTAATCATTTAGTCTTAGGTTTTTATGAAAGAACTAACTTCCCGTAGTAAAACATGTTGTAAATTATAAACAAACAAACTTTATATTTTATTTCCGTATGGAGTAATAAAATAAGTACATGTCAATAATAGCCAACAAGTGTCATGTGACATTGCTATAGACTATTAATTTATTACAAGGAAATATCTATAGAATAAAGGAGAGATGTAGCAATGTACACATAAACTATTATATTCCGTCATAACTTCATAAGACGTCGTCTGAAGCTTTACAATAAATTCCATGTTTTTATAACTCAAATGCGCAAGAGGTGTCATTCAAATGTTACAGGGTTTTTAAAGAGAAGTTACGACAGTTGCTCTTCATATGTTTTCATTTGTAGTTCAGAAGATACAAACTGTTTAATTCTATTAAAAGAAAATGATTATTAGGGTTCCGTACCCAAAGGGTTACCAGCGGAACCCTATTACTAAGCCTCCGCTGTTCGTCCGTCCTTCTCAGCGAGCTGTAGTTATCTCAAGAACCGTAATAAGTAGACAGTTGACATTTTTACAGATTGTGTATTGCCGCTATAACAACAAATAATACCTACTTAACCGTTACTAACCGTTTTATTTTCTCTGAATCAGAAACAATAAAGTAAATACTACAGAGCTACTAAAAAAACAATATCTTTTTAACATGCAAACGTTAACAAAAGTCGTAACAAAAATTTTGTATGAGATTGCTATCAATACAAAAATAAAAGTTTCAGATAACCGTAAGACAATTTAAAATGAATGGATTTAAGATATGAGAAGCCTTAGCAAGCCTCAATATAAATTAATTTGTTTCAATAACAGCACTTTGAATTTCTTAAAACTCCAAAACATGAGATAAAGATATGCGGTCTTATTTATAAAAAAAAAAAAACCTTTAAACCATATGCAAAATTTTAATACTGATTATCAGATTTTTTTCTGAATAAGTCTGTATATTATGTTTTGTAAAGTAAATGTTTTGCAATACTGCAACTTCTGTTCTCATAGATCGATAAGTACCTATCTAGGCTACATACAAGAATTGTTTTGAAGGTTCACAACACAGATATTAAAGTGCTAAAAGCTTAAAACTAGAGCTGTTGCGCAAGAGACGCCGAACTCAAAGTGATTCAATCAGCGAACTTGTTGTAACGACCGCGAGGCAAAGGCAGTCCGCATTCAGCCTGCATTTTGGAGTAAGGTTGTTATGTATTATTTCGAAAATTATAGGCTGAATTGAGTGCTTGCCTTTGCCAATAATATTTCTCTTTTTTTCAAAGAAGTTTTAAACTTGGAATCGGAAGAGCTCTTTCAACAATCGAACAGAAAACAGGGTCGCGGTTCATTTTTGCATAGGTATTCAAACTTCTATGGACCACTATCCAGAAACATTCAGAACCGCCACCAAACACCAGTATGATGGTCGTGGTTGTAACTTAACTTATATGATATACATAATAACGAGTATTCTGTTCTATTCTATTCGTCTTAGGGCGGGTTGTATCAAACAGTTGGTTAACGTAACATACGTACGTCAAAAAGTTACGATTACGGACGATGTTTGACGTTCGTTAAATTAGAAGCGTTGTTTCAAAACATTCTGGTATAAATTCCTGCTCATCCCAATAGCTAAGTTATTGACACGGGTCCTACCTAAATAGCTTTTTTGCATTCCACCACTTATTTGTGTCATCAGAAGAACTGGTATTGAGGAATTCAAAAGAATTTTCACAATATTGTTCTATTTGACGCAACTAAAGTTACGTTAACGAGTGCTCAGACCATCTGTTAACGTAAACGTTATATTTTACGTGCGTTAACGCTGACATTTTGTGAAACAACCCAATTTTTTGATTTGACGATAGTTAGCACCATTTTTAACGTTTACGCGTGCGTTAAGTGTAGTTGAAACAACCCGACCTTAAAGAAAACTTCCTTCACTACACTCAAATCAGACGCCATGACTGAAAAAGAAGTTTGTATGCAAGGCAAGGACATTAATGTAAAAAAATAACAAGCTGTAACTGTCAAATTTATGAAAGACTGAGTTAAGGTTAAGTCGACTGGATCTTAAAAAAAAATGGGTGCCTATTTTATTTCCCAAGAGAACACCTATGTAGTTATAATCCGCGCGCGATCAAAAAGGGATGGAACCTTATCAAAGTAAATAGAAAATGACAGTTCTCAAGACAAGTAGCGTTAGCGAAAAAACTCTGAATTAATTATAAATAAGTTATTTCTACGATCTATCATAGGGTTGTGTAAATATACAGAAAAGTTTCAGTGTTGCAATCCTTTTAATAATAATGCTTAGATATACGAGTATATTAAGTACATTAAAAATCGAAATTCACTGACCATCTTTTGTTTTCCAATTTTATAAAAAAAAATTGTACGAATGTAAGTGATTAGATACAAATAACAGCTATAATAAAACAATAAAAACAATTTTATTTTAAGAATAAGGAGGACTAAGTTCAACTTCAAAAATAACAATTTGAATCAATTTGTAAATAATTATTTACAAAATATAGGTACGATTAATTGTTGGAAACTGACAACACTGAATCATGAGTAATGTAAATAAGTCGAAGAATAAAACAATTTATTTCTTTATTAAATACACATCGTAGGCGCAAGTTGATACTAAAGTATTGAATAAATATGAGTTTAAAAACAAAATATGTTTTTTTATTTATTTGTATCTTTTCGAGCATCGTGTCCACGCGAAGTCGAGAATGGACAAATCCTTTGATAGTTTCGGGTAGTATGAATTGCTGGTTGATTCTGCTAAGTGGCCTTTTTAAACCCGCTGGCAACTTTTGCCGACGCTACGGCTGGCCGGCGGACCGCGCGCGTCTCAGTTCCAAAAGGTAGCATCCCATTTTGATCGCGCGCGAGTAATACTTCTCGTGTTTATAGCTCTTCGCCACAAAATTCCCCTATACCGTGAACGGAGTCATCAGTCACTGTATCAAGTATTATGACCTGTAATCAGTTCTTTGTCCACACTCACACGGAGCTATTCATCATTATTCTAGTAAGGATGCTTGGATGAGTCTTAGCAATTTAAATTTTCCTTGGACGATCATCAATCAGCGTTTAGTTCATGATCTTGTGGTGCTGGTCGGGCATTTTTTAATTATATGTATACCTTCTTCACTAGCTGAAGCCCGCGGCTTCACTCGCTTGACAGTGTTGTATACTAATATTTTCCTCGAGAACCACTCTATTCATTGGTGAAAACAGCATGAAAATCGGTGCAGTAGTTTTTGGGTTTACCGAGAACAGGCAGACAGACAGACGCGGCGGAGAACTTTGTTTTATAATATGTAGTGATACAATATTTTACTAGAAAGTCCCGCTTCTAAAATAATCCAAAATCCATATTGTTTTGTTGTGACATTGACGCATTTTAGTGATAATTATCTTAGATTACCTAATATTATGATTAAATTTAGATATGGGTATCTACTTAAATGTCAACTTTCTTGTTCACTGCTGATATAGATTTCAATAAAGTATATAGCTTTTTTGAGCGTTTTAGACAGAGGATATAATAAAATGTTAGTTAAAAAAATTACGAAATTAAATAGAAGTTGCACCTGTAGACAGTTTGTATCATTTCATGATTTCAAACGATTTAAAAATATTCTCATCTTAAGTTCATTGTATTGCCACAAAGTTGATTGCTCTTGACATGAGTAACTTTAAATTCTTAAAATTCATACATTTAATGTTATTAATCTTTATTATATCATGACTCATCTAACATGAGAATCTGTTATAAAAAAGAGGCTTGTACAAAAAAAAACCTGGGATTCGCTGTGCGTGACTCATTCACAGCTTGTCCGAAATCTTTAAAGGTCCAAGTCATCCGAATGAACTCAAGAGTGACGTCAACATGAGAAGCATAAAATTTGAGGTGAGGCATATACGATTTGATAGATGCCTCCTGTTTAAATCGCTGTAGTGTTTGGTATCGAATTAGTCTTAAATTTTTTTTTTATTCCTTGCAACCTGCATGAACAGATCTGATACTTTGGTATCGTTCGTGTTAAGCGACAGAACGATTATTAGAATTTATAATTATGATGCATCGTCTATAAAATATTGTAGACCTTGTGGTGCCTGTATTTCTGTCAATGAAGCCAACCAACTTTCGCGACTACGTACAGTATATAAAGACCACTTAAACCTGCCAAACCGCCTACAAAATTTCTAAGACATCTAACTCCATGTCACCTTACTTCCTACCTGTAACTCACAGTTATCTTTCACATAAAATCAGGTAAACGACGCCAAAGTTATCTGCTGCGATTTGGAGCAATAATTGAATATTGCGGCTGGCTGCAATACGAAAGTAAGCGGCCGGCAACCGGTCGCTCGAAGGCCGACCGCCCGCTTTTGTCTAATGCTCAGGCACGAGTCATAGGAGGCAGCGGGAGCAGTATACTGCTTCCTGGTACTGAGTTACAATGAAACCCCATTAAATTAAGCCTAATGACAACGGGTGCTAAAGATAGCAAGTTCCAGCAGGTTCAAACTGCAGAAATTGCTGTATCAAGTTATCGGCTTTTCATTGCCGGCATGTTTGGGTCGATTTTCAGACAAGGCTACATTATTCTTTAGTACAGTACAGATATAACTACTTCAACAAATAATCCATAAAGTTTCAAGCCTCGTTATTCTGATAACTTATACCACGCGCAAAATTGCAGAAATGCAGCCGCAAAAACGCATAGTGCACGCTTGCAAGTCGCACTACAGCCGAAACATGTTGCGTCTCACTCGCACACTGTTCCCGTTCTTGTCGCACCCCGTGACGAGGTACGGTGTTTGTAAATACAGCATTGGGAATAAGGCAGGCTTGAGACCGAGCCTTACAAAAAGGGAAGCATTGGAAAAGGTTTGTTTTGTATCCAAGGACCAATGGTTGAGTGTTGAAAAGGCGAATGTGAGATTGCGTACGATAAAGAAAAAGTAAAAAGTTGAGGCACTTTGTTATGGGTAAATTATTTTCAGGGTCAATAAAAACTGTAGACGATGAAGAATTCAAAAGGACTCAAAATGTTAAAGAAAAATTGAAAAATAACGGCAGCGATCCTAAAATTATATAGTAGGTATACTAATAAAATAACTGAAATATAACAAGACGAGATTGGATGACATAATAACATGTAAACGTGTGTGAGGAGAGCACAGGTGATGTATTTTACCAGTTGTTTTATCAATACAGGAAATGACAAATTAAGGGGTGGGTGAGCACAATGTAACTATGGGGTTGCGATTAGACGCCATTCTGCTTGTTATTCAAGCTTTTAAACGAATTAAAGCAGGGAAGGTGGTTGATGTAATGAGTATACTAGTTAAGTTTTCGTAACAATACAGTCTCGATCCCAACGTTGGTGAGCTATTCTAAACTAGCAACAAAATAATTTAGTAAATAAATAATAAAAAAGAAATTGTCAACGTATCTGCCAGTTTTGGCAAAAATAGACTTTAATGAAGATTTTTAGAGTATCTGCGAATAAATTTAGCTTCTTTGATATTTGGCAATCAGTTTAATTTATGTTTTTCTACAATAACCTTGGTTTGCAGTGAAGAAGATCAAGCTAACACTAATGAGCTGAGGTCGTTGATTCTATCTTTTTTTTGGGCTCCTAATTTGATCGGGAGATATACTTGAGACATGGTCATGATTGTGAATAGTCAAATACATTAAATTATAGCCCGTTTCAATTCAATGAAAAAAGGAAATCCGATCATTTGAACACTTAAAGCTTTTATGTTACAAATGTTAAAATTCACAAGTGTCGTTATTTATTCAAATTCGTCATCCACATCGCGAATGAGTCTATTACAATAGGCTAGATTCCATCATTCACAAATTGCAAAACTATTTAGTCCGTCAGTTAGAGTATTGAAAAATACTGGACACGTAAGTATTTTTTGTTTTTGTAAATCAATAGACAAAGATAAAACGCATCAAAACTTGGGAGTGGGGGCTCATGACGTCACGACTCACTAAAAATTATGCGAAGGTGTGACCTATTGAGAATTTTAAAAGCGTCGTTACTTCGTCAATTTTGGTTCCCGTAACAAAAGAAAAAACACGGGTCAAATATTTTTTGATAATCTAACTGGCGGACTAATTAGATTTTTTCAGGACACAAGCCTATTATGAACCCGCCAATGTGCGTAGCGTCTAAAAATTAAATTAATTTCCTCCTTATATACTCATTCATATCGTTAAATATATATTTTGCTTTATTTATCATCAGACGTTTTGTTCTAGACATTATTTTGCAAGGAGTGGAAACTTTTGCATCAAAACATGGAACTGGTTTTGAAGTTCAAACTCTGTTGAAGCAAGCTTGACCTTCGTTTTATGGTGGTTTGTATTTAGTCGATATATTGTTTTCTTTATTCACATCCTTAATTAGCCTTTTATTTGTCAATGCATTAAAATTATGACTGGATTCGGCAGTCGCTTTTTGCCTTATTTGTCGTATAACTTTATCTTTAGTAATAATTTGAACGAGAAACGCTTATACCTAGATATTGATAAAATAATCAACTAAGGGAGTCTTTTTTGCGAATTCATGTAATTAAAATTATAAATTACTTCTTTGAGAGCCAGGCAATTAAAGTGGCCACGAGCTGGACAAATTGTTAGCATTTTCATCAACTTTTGGTACAACGATTTGACATAAAGTCTCCTACAAATTATGAACGTATCTTCTACTGCATTTTACACTTATCGTTGCCTTGTTAATTTTATTAGCACTTAGTCTTATCTCGCATATCTTTGCCAAATCATCGTATTACCTATGACTGACAGTAGCTGCAGGTTCTCATACGTACCTACTTATTAACTGTGATGTAAGCGCTCTCACCCAAACTTGTCAAATGTGAGTCCACGAACAAATTGATTTGCCTTTCCCTCTGTATTATATCCGTAAGCTTGTTAATGATTTAAATCATAAATCATTTAGAATATTAATCTGCTGTGTTGCTTGTTTTGTTGTTATTACGGTATTACGTGAGTTTTCTGTTGATTATTGATTATTTCTGGTGTCGAAAATAGCTGAGTTTGCTGCAGTAATGTTGTCGTTTAGGTCAATCTGTGTTCTGTATGCTTCGGACACTCGGGTGAATTTGTCGATTTATTCCTTTGAATTTGAAGATTTACTCATTTGAATTCCCAAGTCTCATTTTTCCTTGTGTTTCATCCTCAGTCATAAATGGATAATGCGAGATGGTTATTTCGTACGATTGACATTTTGCTTTCGAGTAGCACTTGCGCCATAGACAAACAAACTTTAGCTGAAATGTCTGCAGTCTCCAAACCATTAAGTTATCATGATGTAATGATGATACTTTACTGTTTGGTTTTTGCTGTCAAAATGATAAGTAGGAACACTTATAAATATATTTGCTCTGGTAGTTTTGTTCTTATTTCAAAAGACCGTTATTGTACAAGTTTTCTAGGTAACATTATCTAATAATTACTGTCGCAACTATTTTAGTTATCATATTCATATAATTTCCTAATACGCTACCAACTTCGTGCTACCATTTATTGCATAAGTACATAATATACGTAAATATTGTAATTATTACTTATATAAATAGTAAATAAAGAGTGGCTTATGTGCAAGCGTGATCTTCGGTCACGGCTTAGCGTTTAGCGTCCTAAAAAACGTTAAATCTTGTTACTTATGAATAAAGTAGTAGTTATTTGCGTATTTATGTAAAAAACTCCTTTTAAGTATTTTCCAAGGAGTCATGGAAAAAAGGTTGTAATGTTTCCGCATACCTTTTTGACCATTCAAAACATACCAGTTCTCAAAACTCTATAACTGATACTGAAACTCGAAATCCGGGATTGATTTTTCTTAGTAACCCCAGTTGCAAGTAAAATGTACCATAAATGGGATACTTAGTAAAAACAAACGCCTCTAGGTACAAAGTGTGGTAATAACCAGACGTGCACACTTGAATACATTACCGCGACTACGGTCCTGCACTGAAGGCATTGACCAGCGATCAAATGGTCACGGGTTCAAGTCCTGTCCCGTTCAACCATTGCTGCGGACCCTTTCCGTGTTCACGCATACTTAGCTGAGTAATCTTGCCAGGAAGGGCTAATAGCTGGCCTGTTCAGGTGCCGGGTATAATTGCAATGACGTCATGTTTTGGGACCGTAATTACAAGCTCAGTTACCTTTTTTTTGAGCTCATTAGAAATAATAAAAAAAACCTAACCCTTTTTGATTCTTCTCAATAAACAAATCCTGTAGGAATATGTAAAAAATTAATGCTTCTTTAGAATACTCAAAGCAAAAGTTTGAAGAAACGTCGTCGTATCCGATTCATCAGTCAGCTACTTAAACCTAACGTTACATAATAGTGTAATACTAATAATTTTGACCATAAATCTGTCGTTATCGCTCGTATAATCCGCCCATCAGATACATAAGTATTGTTATTAGAACATTCGGTTTCCGTTGGCGAGCGGCGAGGCAAAGCTTATAGCAGCTTACGTACGATACTTGCTCGTTGAAATCTTTTCTTAAGACGATTCGGTGGTATGAGAAAAATCGGTTTCAAGATTTTTTCGTTTCATGTTTTCCATGTTTTTTTCACTGGTAATAGTTTTAGGAAAAATATTGAAGTATAATGATTAATTGATAAATTAATATTATTATCTAAAAATATAAATAAAAAATCAACAAACCTGTACAAAATAAGTACCACACAAAAAAACCAACACTGGCACAAAATCCTCAGTGAAATGTTCGTTGCACAGCACTTCGAATTTTAAATATTTGAAATATAACGGTCGGACGGTCCGCGTTCGATTTTCGAAGCGGCGGCTATGGCGGCGCGCGCGCGAATGGCGGCCAGTCACGTGCGGGCGCGCGGCGGCACCTGTTACCCAACCAAGTTGTATAGTTGCACCCCAACCAGTGGTTTTTTCCCTTTTCCGCTTCCTTTGATGACGAGCTTGATATCTCGACTCCTTGAGACTTGAGGGACAGGTTGGGTTGTTTTGTTGAAATAGGGCACGCGAGTAGGGGGACATTTTGCGGTCGGGTTTTGTTTTTTAGAACCGACAATAATATTTTACAGTGTTTTCTTAGTAATTTGGTGAAATCTAGAAAGTGTTTTTCAGGATAGACTTGAATTGAAAAAAAAAAAGGTGTTATGCGTATGTTTTAACTAAATATAAATTAATGATTTTTCACATAAGGTTATGAATAATCCTTGAAATTTTCCGTTCTGATCTTTGAATTTAAAACAACTTCAATTATATTGGTTTAAAAATAAAGCTAGCTTATTCTAGAAAATTGCGAAATCACTTATCCATAATTAGCGATTATTTCACGGATCAACAAACATAGAAAGAGGCTATTCTAAATCTGTATAGTTTATTTAAGTAGCCTCTGAACAAATCCTTTCTAATTAGTTAAAAATGGAGGCGTTACAAAAAACGACAAGGTCGCTGCAAGCCGAACTTTCAATATGTTTTTAATACGGAAAACAATATCCGTTACTTGTTTATGTTTCTTTAATTAAATCTTTGTAATTGATAGGTGCTTAATTCTGGAAATCGTGATTTTAACAATTCCTGAACTGAAAATAATTAAAGAGTTCCATTGTTGAGTTTCCTTGTGATCTCGAGTTTATTGCTTTAAAACCGCTTCCTTTTTATTATAAGTTCATTTTTTAAATTATATTGTAGTATCGGGAGCCACCTGTCCTCACATAACACCATATTGCGTGGTCGGCACAGCTTTCCGGCTCAAACGTGCGATGAGTTCGCGCCCTGTTCATTCAGGAAGATGGCATTAAGGAAGTGAGGTGAGTGGACATTTTTTTGTGTTACAAAAAAAAAACAGTTAGTGTAAAAGTTGCTTGCTCAGACCAAACCAGCGTTATCTTTAAACTCCGATTGAGTTGCTAACCAGGGGCAATTATGTATGAAATATTTTTTATTTAATCTCGTCTTAACAACTGACTAAGTATTATTTAAAATATTACTCTACCTTGTAAATATATAAAGTTTTCTCAAAATAGAAAATCAATACCAAAATACACCTAATCCAACGAAGATATCTAAAGAGTATACAATACAAAGAGATGGAGAGAACTAGCAAATCAAAGCTCGGAGCTTTTCAATTCGTCCGGTTTACAAACGATTGCAAAAGCTCGCTCAGGCAGGTATAAGCTTATCGCTCTGCGAAGTCTCGGAAATACTCGGAACTGAGGTATTATGCTTCGCAACGCTTACCGATGACAACACGTTGCAGTTCCTTTAACTTTGCGATCATGATTATGAGCTTTTTGAATTTGAAGAGGATTTCAGTTTTTGTATTTTAAAAAGGTTATATTTGGATTTTACTTTGTTTGTTGACATAATTTTAACGCGATTGTTTTGTTGAAGGGTTCAGTTACTGCACATTTGACAAAATATCCCCTAATTAGAATGCTATTTGATAAGAGTTAAAGGGTACGACAGGGTTGGCATACCTATCTGTATAAACAAAAGCCCAAAAGAAAAAAAGAATGCTATTTACCTACAAGTAAAATGTGTCGCATTGTTGCGTTGTACTAACAACCTATAGAATTGATATTCTATAGCATTTCTGTTAAAGGTTCAACGTTCAGGTTTTCTCTCAGACAATCAATTTTATTTCTGATGATGGGATGAGGATTGGTCTTCCTTTGCCCAAACCATAGAGCATTGAAATGATAAAAGGATTATATCCTTTCTTCTTTTCATTCATTCCGACTTTGGGTCTTTTGGGACTTTGGGCCATTAGATCAGCGGCCTGAAAGTAAAATAAATTGTTAAGTACACCAGAAGGTAGGTAATCTTTTGATTGCAAAGACCTTTATTTGTGAATTGAATCTTGATTATATTTGGTAGATGTCTCACAAAAGTTTGCATTCTTAGAAGACACGTGTCGTCAAACCTATTCATCCTGTTTTAACATTCGTTCCCCCCATTATTAAGATTTACCAATTTCTGTATCTATTTCAAGTAAAACTATTGTTTTATTTCTTTTGTTTTCGATACGATAAGTTATGTATTTGTAAGATAACAATGAAAATGATAAACTTAACAATGGACGAAGAATTCGTTGAACCAAAGCATATTTTTATTTTGTACACTAACAGTGTGGAGAGTGCCCTGATAATGTTCTTAATTTGCTGTGTGCATTACTTGAGCCTGACTGTACAATAGAACTCACGTCAGTGATAACAAAACCAGTACAAGTTGACATAACATTTCACTGAAACTCCATAATGCGCAAGATCAGCTAAAGTTGGTTATGTTTCCGAGATGTGCTGTCAATTGTACGAACGAACAATGCCGTTAAAATTTTGATCGAAACACGAACATCAGAAGTTATTATTCTTTAAAAATACTTAAAAGTGGCTAGACTAGCCCCCAACAAGGTAACAGCATAATATGGTCCATGTCTTCAATTACAGTAATTGGTTGCTTGCGAGTCATGCCGAACGTCGGAAAGCTTTCAAATATCCCATCAAGCCGTAATACACCACTGATTGAAGTTTAATTGTTTTTTTTTGGAATTATAAAATAAATTGTGATCAGATTTGGCTGTTGGCATTGATATTTGTTCAAATTGATAAGTGCCTAATACATGTAGTACCTACCGATTTTTTCTAATGTCGTTTGTGTTTTTAAATAATATATATATTTTTTTGAATGAATATATACATTCTTTCTTAAAGTTTTTCTTTCTCGGGTCCCTGGAGACCCGGTCTTTTGGTAGGCGTACGAGGGGCCGAAACCAACTCGCAGAGGCCCCGTTAGACATTTCAAATGTAATGGGGCATCAACCGGCGATTATCCCTGTATGCCCTGTGAAAGTATTCCCAAGGAAAATCCCCAGTTGGAGCAGTACTATTGCAGAATATGGAAAGTTAAAGTTTTATATTGTTCTTAGTTGTATTGAATAATAACTGTGAATTGTATTCTAAGACGTTAGTCATCTGCCTAGCCTTTTCCCAACTATATTGGGGTCGGTTTCCAGTCAAACCGGATTCAGCTGAATACCAGTGTTTTTACGTGAAGCGGCTGCCTACCAGACCTCTACAACCCATTTACTGGGTAAGACTGGACCTTCTGACAAACTGTAACGAATGCCAAATCTGCAAATGACAGCCGAGACCAGCGACTTAACGTGCTTTCCGAGGCACGTAGGAAACTCGGTATGTTAAGATGGTCACCCATCCACAAACCAACCTTGGCAAGCGTGGCTTAAGCGTAGTCTTTTTATTAACTCTAAACGCTTTAACGGCTAAACGGATTTGGATGAAATTGCTACACGGTAGACGATGTTCCGGAATAGGGCATTTTTTTCCGAGGATTGTGTTATCCCGTCGAATAATTTTTGAGTTTCACACTTGCGAAGCAGCTTGCTGAAGCCAGTTCTAAATCATCTATACTTTTTACTTATTTAATTATTTACTTATTACTTATTTACTTAATAATATTATAAAGCAGAAGAGTTTGTTTGTTTGGTTGAACGCGCTAATCTCAGGAACTACTGGTCCGATTTGAAAAATTTATTTCAGTGTTAGATAGCCCATTTATCGAGGAAGGCTATAATATCATCACGCTAAGACAAATAGGAGCGGAGCAGTAATGGAAAATGTGACGCAGACGAAGTCGCGCGGGTCAGCTAGTATATAATTATATAAATACTAGCTGACCCGCGCGACTGAAACAAACTCACTCTGAAACTGAATACTGAAATCTGATACTTAATTAAGATATAATTCTTAATTAAGTATCAGACTTCAGTATTCAGTTTTCCTACCAAGGATAGGATTAGATTATATTTGACAAATAAAGTCTCATTAGTGTTTATTCCTCTTAACAAATTGAAAATCGTATCCCTCCTTCAATATTCACTTTGGTTTACCGCAATGCCTTCAATGGCTTTAGGCATCAACATGTCTACTTGGACCAGATTATTTTCTTTCAATCGTATTATTTACAAGCAGAAGATCAGGTTAAGTGGGGCGCACACATGACAATCAGTCCCTTCGGCCCTCGCTGGCAGGAAGTGGAGGGCGACGCTCAAGTGTGTCGAACTCAGGCGATGCGCCGGCGCACTCAGGCGGCGCGACCACTCAACCTGCTACCCCACTTCGAGTAACCTTGGTGGGATTGTGTGTACTGGACTGTCGAAATTCGTACAGTATTTCGTGTAAACATTTCTAGGGTCAATTTGAAATTGTCATATAGATTTGGTAAGCTTGCTTCATCGTAGACTTTGTCTCTGGCATCTCTGACCTAGACTAGGGTCAAGAGGAAACCCATCTAAAAAAAAACTACACTACAATTCACATACATGCCTACCTAACTTAATACTTTTAATGATTTTACATATAAAATAATATCTTGTACACACACAACGTTACGAATTTTTATAAAAATGGAAGGAAAGTTGGAAACACGAAAACTTTATTATATGTATGTGCTGTAGGTGAACCTAAATAAATAAATAAATAAACACGTTTTAAGTTATTATTTAATCCTTGTCACGCAAAACGCCGTTCGTATCTGAATGGTGCGTCACTATGGAGCTCCTGACGTGTGACGTCAGATGATGGCAATTAATGTTATCTCTGTTTAGTATAGTTACTTAGATTACAAAACATTGCTTTTACTTTGGCTTATCTCTTCGATATTCCATAAAAAAAACCCTGTCAAAAAGATAGAGTTTTAATGCAAAAGGCCATAAGGTTATAATTTCGCAAGGTCTGTCGTCAAGTTCAAGTTGTTCCTCGGAAATACCTTCGGGCCGTCTAAGGTCAAACAGTGTAACGATTTGGTAAATGGAACGAGTTAATCAAATACAGGCCCATTTATACAGTAATTCTGACTAAAGATTAATGAAACTACTGTTAAGCAGATTTCAGAAGCTACATAAAGGACATGGTAAAAAGTGGCCTATGAATCAACACATGCGAAACCTTTACCATTATTCCTAGTTTTTTTTTTAAATTACATTTTAATGATTAGAATAGAACGGACACTTTTTAATTACGAAACCATTTTAAAAAGTAACTCACTTGGGTTTTATAACCCGGCGCCATTATTTTAAAATGAAACAAAGCGGTCTCAGCGCTGTAAGATTTTTAGTTACCTACAAAAAGAATAAAGCGATTAAAGCGCTGTATGACACGAACACTATTGACACTGACAGTCGATGAAATGACAGTTGACACTTTGATTTATGTAATGTATTTTGCACCTGATATCAGGGAATCGGCCGTCGACCTAAGTTACCACGCTTTCGTATGTTAGAAGAACATATTAACACTACTCTACACCATTTTTTGGTGAGATAAAAAGTCTGGCAGCTCTGGGATCTTAGTCCATTTGGTATGTTTCTATTGTTTGGTATGTTTTATAACCTCAAAATCCGAAATCATTTTGGATATTTTACAATTCTGAAAAGTGTCCGTGATTTTAATTTAGTTTCAGTCGAACATATGCATTATTTAAAACACAGATAGTAAATTCACGTCTCTGTTGGTTCTTAGGCGAACGATGTATGGGCGATGAACAATGTCCTTTCAATACAGAATCTTTTAATCAGTATCTACATAATATAATCATTAATAAATTATATACTAAAACCTTCCTTGAGAATCACTATCCATTGGTGGAAACAGCATGAAAATCAGAGCAGTAGTTTGAGAGTTTATCGCGAACAGATAGATAGACAGACGCGGCGGAGGACTTTGTTTTATAATACGTAGTGATGTGATGGTTTATATTTCTTAAGGCGAGGTTGCAGTACTGTGTGTACTGACGAACGGCAGCGACTGTCCGGCCAACCAAATGAATGCCTAAATTTTGATTGTTTTTTTTCTTGGCGAAAAATGATAAAGAAATGATACAATATGGTTTAAACATTTACTTCAAATTAAAAAGTTCTATCTATTGATATTTTATATAAATTCGTGATGAAATCTCTTAGCAGTACACGTTTAAAATTGTGATTTAGTATCATGTTTGATAAAAAAAGTATCGAGCCAATCACTCTAAATCGCGTTTCTAATTAACTTGAGGGTATGTTCAATTTTTATGTAATGATTTTTATTTATTAAATACTCATAATTAATTAAATTTTCAGACGATCAAAAATATTAAAAAGAACTGCAACCTCGCCTTAAGAATAAGGCCGATTAGATACAGCAGTCTGCCTGGTTTTTTTAAGTGAAAAGGCCAGTATGATGAGGATGTAACGGTAATCAATTTATTTAGTTTCTAGTACTGAAAAGGAACTTATGTAATATTAATTGAAGGTCTCCCTTAATTAGTTGCTAATTAGGTAGAGTTAATAACTAATTTATAAGTTAATTAAAAGCTTTGATTGGTTATCGGATTTCACACACTAAACGATTGTAATTTACGTAGGATTCTTTGGTTTTCAGAGATCCAAGATAGAATGAGATGTCCTCCTTTTATCTGAAGTCGGCTCTAGTCACACAGTCTCGAGTAAATTATTGCTTATGAGAGTTGTAGATGTAATATAATTTGACAATGAAAGGGACTCAGTTGAAATACACTTGTTTATTTAATTGTCCTTAAACACGAAAATTTTGTGGGTAAAACCTAGTCGCACTATTGAGTGGCAAAGAATCATCATCTGCCTAGCTTTTTCCAAGTATTATATAGTATTGGAGTCGTCTTCCAATCAACAAGGATTTAGATAAATACCAGTATTTTACGTGGAGCGGCTGCCAGATCTCCACGGTTCTTCTTGGCAAGACTGGAGTTAGATTTACTGGCTTCTGACAATCCGTAACGACTGCCAAAGATCTACAAATTACAGCAGGGACCGACAGCTTAACGTGCATTTCGAGGCATGGAGGAAACTCGGTATACTAAGATGGTCACCCATCCACAGACCAACCTTGCCAGGCATTGTTTAACCTTAAGGCGCGTCCCCGAGCAAAACGCAGCGCTAGCCGTTTTTTGTGCAGTTTTTTGGAGCTATATACTCTTTATTCAAAAGAAATATCAACTTATAAAAAATACATTAAATTTCTACATAATCTTGGCTTCAAAATGGTAGATTTTTATTTTTTATTACTAAGTATAATGTTTAAGTAATCTCCTCACAACGAAACCACAGAAATGAGAAAATAATACTGAAAACATGCATCTCCTCGGAAACTAACGTTTATTATGATTTTGTACTTACACTAATGGATAGGCAATTTAATTATGAACATTTTGGTAGAAATATTTTTTTCAAACGACCAAAATTAGATTTTATAACGATTTTATTCAAAATTCTGAGCGGATTCGCTACTGTCTATCTTGCGCTGTTATTGAGGGAAAAAATGCTCAAGGTTATTTGGTAAGAATAAAACTATTAAAGCAACTGAAGAACACGACAGGATTTTATTTTACAAACTTCGAGGGAACTCGGTATATAGTTAGATCTCATTTATTTATAAGCGTATCTTTTATAGAGCCTACTTTTCATTCTTTCACTTTTATGATATTTTGTTGGAACTAACATGAATCGTCTTCCTTTATCATCATTGGCATAGTATCATCTTCCTATTAATAAAAATCCGGCCAAGTGCGAGTCGGACTCACCGAGGGTTCCGTACAAACCTGTAGGTATATATTATAAGCAAAAGTTGCGGTTTACGATTTATGACGTATTAAAAAAAAACTACTTGCTAGATCTCGTTCAACCCAATTTTCGGTGGAAGTTTACATGGTAGTGAAGAAGAGTATCTACATATTTTTTTTTTAGTTTTATCATTATCTTATTTTAAGTTACAGGGACAGACATTTTACCTTTTTGGAAGCGTCTCTCGCGCAAACTGACCGCGCAGACCTATCCATAGATACACATTTGATGAAAAAAAGTATTTTGAGTTTCAGTTCTAAGTATGGGTAACCCCCAAAATTTATTGTGTTTATTCTATTTTTGTGTGAAAATCTTAATGCGGTTTACAGAATACATCTATTTACTAAGTTTCAACAGCATACTTCTTATAGTTTCGAAAAAAAGTGGCTGTGACATACGGACGGACAAACAGACATGACGAGTAGCTACATAAGAGTTCCGTTTTTTGCAATTTGGCTACGGAACTCTAAAAACCAAGTCTCAAACATGTCAAGAACAAATATTAGTCTTAGTAAATTATACTTGTAATTATATTGGTTTGACCTCGTATAAAGGTGAGAGTACACTATAATTCTGCCTCACGCAAGGTAAGGCGGAGTGGGCAATCTTGCCTCGGGCAAAACACATGCAAGATCTGTCTCGCAAAATATTTTAATACACTGCTGCGAATTTTTAATACTATCTATTTTCACTACGGTGAAAAATAGAATGTTTGACCACATACCTCGTAATTTTAAGGCAATTTTGCTGTTAAATTATAAAGTGGCGTTGAAACCATGTTAATGCGTACAGTTTGGATCTATTACACGCTTTTTATACCTCATCGTTTTCGGTCAAGGAAAAAGCAAGTTTTTTAGGCCTGTCTTTAGCATACTTATTATAAGCTCATTAAAATTGTTTCTGGAAGTGGTCTAATTATATTAGTAACCTAATTTTCTGGTAAGTAAAAGTGGCAAAAATTCCACGAAAGTATAGTTAGTATACCATTTTTTTATAATACATGTCTGATATTCTCACGCAACATTAAGGCACGGGCACAATTGATCGGTCAACCAACGCACGGTTCAAAGCACGTAGTCTGACCGGGCAACAAAAGGAAGATAAGTCGGCAGTGTAGACGGCCCCTAAGGCTACCTGCAGAGGAACAATAAACTCGCGACGCATATCCGACACATCTACCTGGCATGAATGAGAGGATGTGTGCAGGGGAGCGAATCCTCAGCCTCAATGATATCACCACTCAACCGACTACTTTGTTGGAAGAAACAGATATAAGAATATTGTAGTCTAATTTTGGGGTTTTAAAATATGTCCAGTAAGGATAAAAAGGTGATGAATAAAATGCTGCCAAGATGTGATGTATATACGTACGATACACGGCGCTTATCCCTAATGGAGGAACCCAGTTTTTGGCAGGCTTTTGACATATCCGAGCTGCATCTTGTTGAGTAATGCTAGGAAGAAAGATCCATCATAACAGCCCATCTGCCCACGAACCTTTGTTCTCAAATCTCTAGTTTATTTGGTTCTTCTTTTCCCTTCCATCCATTTATATGGAAAAATACAAGAAAACTAAAAGATGTGAAAAAATATATTCTTGTGACGGGCATTGTCGAGAGTCCAGACTGGTTTTATCCGCCATTGTCCTCGTCGTTAACTTCACGTAGGTTATTTAAAAACTGCTTGTAATAGGAATACCTACTTTGATATCCTTTAATTTAATTGTAACTTCACGGTTTTATAAAACAAGAAAAACCTACCTACGTCAAATATTTTGCATATCAAGGATAACCTTGGGTTTCTCTTCAATTACAAAAACGTGATCAAAGTTTTTCTAAAACTTTTCCTTTCATCTCATTTCTTTCCTTCTTTAACCGTTGCTTAAAAGTCTTTATTTAGAAGAATAACAGGAGTCGTTTAACTAAATACCGACAGAATCCCGTGAGAACTGGGATTTGTTCCCGATTACATCAATAGTAGAAAAAAAAAAACGTGGGAGTTTGAATTTGGAAGGAAGTAGTTTTTTTTTGTTGCATAATAACACTAGTAGGTGTAATTTTTACCTTTGTTATAAGTACCTATATCAAAGAAAAAGTAAAAGTTAAAACTTTTTCATACTATTGAAAGTTATGTGTTTAAAATTAATCTATCGACTCCCAACTAACTCGAAATAAAAATTCTGATTTACGCCGATAGAAACGCGTGTAAGAAGTAGGTACATACGAGTGAGTACCTACAGGTAAATAAGTACTTCATGTATGTTGAATAGAGAGGCTCTCTCAAGTAAAAATAAATAAAAAAAACCGGCAAAGAGCGAGTCGGACACGCGCACTGAGGGTTCCGCTCTGTACCATTATATAAAACGTGAAATGTTTTTAAATTTTCGTCGGCTTGGCCTACATTCGTCAGAGAATTTTAACACTGTGGTGATTATATCAGTTTTAGATCCGCGCCATCTCTTGACCGATACCGGAACTAATGTATTTTTGTTGCTGTTTTCTGGAAAACTGCTATTCATAGACATCGTTTCATTTTTCCTATAATCCTAACTAAAAAAAAAGTTTAAGAATGTGCACTTTCATTTGACCCTATGCCCTAGTAGTCCCACTTCGAGTGTTTAAGAACCCTTATTAGTCGCTGTAGCAAAAAATATATAAACCTTTTAATTTCTTTTTTTTTACAAAATAGTTGTGCAAATGTCATATAAAATTTCAAGTTGATAGCATGACTAGGATATTCAGCTGTGACAGACGGACAGACTTAGTCACACCATACGGGTTCCTTTTATACCATGGAACCCGTATTTGTACGGAACCCTAAAAAGATAAAACACGCAGTACTTTAATATTTTAAACATTACGCTGTTACTACTGGGTTGTGATGAGTCATCACTCACATTTTGTAGATACCAGTATCATGTGTTTGATAAACTTCAAGATACCGAGCAAAGAAAGCTCGAAAAAAGCCCCATTCTTTAAGTTAACTAAAGATAAAAGAAGAATGCAGTGTTTAGAGTAATTCCGTAGCGTAGCGTAGCGACACACCAGACAGGTGAAGTCGGGTGTATTGCTAGTGCAGACAAAAACGTGTCGGTGGCACGGGTGTTCCCGACCGTTGAGGGGCGAAGCTTCGTGGTCACCGATGACTCATCGACTCATCGCGATGTAGACTCTAAGGGACTAGTCACACCTATTCAGCTTAATTCGCGTTTCGCTGAACGATTTTGGTCACACTTATACAGTTTCGCTTCTATCAGCAGCGTACAGCATCGTAAGAATGAGAAGGCGGCAGCGGCAGAACAGTGCAGAACTCAATCTATAGCACTCGCATGATTATAACACATTTGTCTTCATTTTATACTTGTTTGCCGCGAAAGCTGAATAGATGCGGAAAGCTGAAAGGATGCGTACGCGTCTCCGTACAAAATCGTTGTTTTATACAGGGAAATTGAAAAAATACCCGAAACCTCTTAGGCAGTGAAAGTACACATGATTATAAGCAACTTTTGTTTTGGTAAAACTCCGAAATCTCGAAAAAAATATCAGCTGTTTTATATAAAATGCAGTATTTAGCCAATGAAAATGTATGAAACAGCTGATATTTTTTTCGAGATTTCGGAGTTTTACCAAAACAAAAGTTGCTTATAATCATGTGTACTTTCACTGCCTAAGAGGTTTCGGGTATTTTTTCAATTTCCCTGTATAAGCTGAATAGAGCTCAATAAGTGTGAGTAGTCCCTAAAGAAGCTCACAAGTTACCGTTGGAACTCCCTGACGATGATATTGATAAGTCAGAGACTTTTGATTCGAGAGTATTTTAGGTAAGTTGTGTTTTTAACAGTGGTGGTTTTTATTTTAAAAATAATTGATTTCAACCTTTAGGTTATTAGTTTATAATTAGTAAAAAATAAGATGTGTTTGTGGATACGTATCGACTGCCAAAGATCTACAAATGACAGCATATCACTTTAACGTGCTTTCCGAGGCATGAAGGAAACGCGGTATGTTAAGATGGTCACCCATCAACAGACCAACCTTGACGAGCGTTGTTAAACTTTGAAGATCTACCTGTGCGGCTGTTACTCTTTAGTTACGAACTCCTAAACTAAAAAAAAATGTCAATGAAAACTTTAAACATAGTGCCTAGGTGGACTAGGAGGACATTACATAAAAATGCTTAGCTATGTTATATCTTTTGCAACGCAACACAAATGTTTGAGGAAACTACATATATTATAAACATATTAACGCTGTTGCGCAGTTATCAGTCTGTAGATTAAATACGAATATATTACCATATTATTTACAAGTTAAAAGGAGTCTTATTTATTAGTGACCGCCTTACAGGTTAAAAGGAAAAAGAGTCCAGTAGGTACACCGCTCCTTTGATTGAACTATAGAAATACCAAGATTTATATCTATGTAGGGATACGTTATAATCATAAACTTTAGCCTTTTAGCCTATGATGATGGAACGTACATCATGTGTCCCCAACCGTTGTGGTGCGCACAGCTTGGGGACTTAGGCTGCGTTTCCAGCAGAGATGTGCGAGGATCGCGAGGAGGAGGGAGGTGCGCCTGCGCTGAGCGAGGCTAGGTTAATGAAGCGATTCTATTGGATCTTGTAGGAATAAGTAGTTTTTCGACCGCACTTCAGCCCCACTGCCCCAGTCCTTGGTAATTCCGTGAATTTGTCACCTAGACTTAATTTTTTTTATTGTTACAGTCCTGCACTTGTACAGCAGATCCTCGCACACGTCTATTGGAAACGCATCCTTTTTTTTTTAGGGATGTGAAATCATCAAATGACTGCCCCCGCTCTGGGCGGAGTGGGAGGGAGTGTCAGACTTCTACTGACTAAAACCCATCCATGTTCCTTCATGTGCCTGTCTTTCGAATAGTCCCGCGACTCCGGTGGAAACGCATCCTTAGACTGAAATAAGGGATGTCGCTTCCAAAAATAAACTGTATATTTATTATGTTTTTAGTATTAAAGAAAAGCCTTGATGGCAGCAACTCAGAGGCTACGTTGACTTCCATGTAGCTAGCAGATTATTCGTCACATGTTTTCTACTCTAAGACGAGGCGGGGTATAGTTTAAGACGAATTTGTTCACCTTCATAAATACACCTGACTAACTCTCCATCCCAATGAAGCAATACAATCTCCTGAGGGATCCCAGTTTCTCATCATACCACTAAATCTTAGTGATAGGTGTGACTCACCACTATTATCATAATGTAGGTTCTCTCACAATGCTGTTATGTGCCAGCAGTGTCTGCAAATACTGGACCACAGTGATAAGAGATGGGCAAATATTGTACCAGGTATGATTCAGAGTAGGTCTTGCAATTTAATTCTATAATAATATAGACACCTATAATTTTCTGCTTAGATTTGAGATAAGTGACTCGCCAAAAAGTACTGAACAGCTGTTTTTTATGCGATTGCGGGTTTGATCTCAT
The DNA here is from genome assembly GCA_963859965.1 of Ceramica pisi. Classification (NCBI taxonomy): domain Eukaryota; kingdom Metazoa; phylum Arthropoda; class Insecta; order Lepidoptera; family Noctuidae; genus Ceramica; species Ceramica pisi. The sequence goes on from OY982530.1 coordinate 8,697,393, forward strand.
AATAAAAATTGTTCTTAATGATGAGTTTGTTCATAAAATGAGGGGTAGTTTTATGAACAAACTCAGCATCAAAAACAATTTTCGGGTATACAGGCGTTTATTTTGTTACATGTTGTATAAATAAAACGCATCGCAGTTTAGGCAGGCCGCCGGAGTCGTTGGAGAAAACAGTCTCATGTTTGGCCAAGGCGGCATTGTTGACGTAGTGGCTGAACGATTGGCGGCTGGTTCGATTCCTACACCGAACAATTTTTACCCGTATGGCCTACATATACCGGGTCTGTCTATTGCTATATATCGCGTGTGCTGAGCGAGACTAGGAAAATGAAGCGTTTCTATTGGTTCTTAATAATCACTTCCCTCACAACAAATCCTCGCACATCTCTGACGCAGCCTTAACGTACTTTTTATAAGACGAAACATTCTCACGGATACACGCCTTCTATTATGTCCTAATGATTCACTTAGAACGCTCAAGGTAGAGGCTGTATATTTTGATTGCCTATGCCTCTTACAAATAATTTAAAACGGTCCTTGGCATGACTCAGGTTAAGACGTGTTCCTCATTCATGACGTCACTTATATTGCCCTGATAGCAGTTTTTGGCTATGGCGCATCAAGGCTCAGAGGGCCTAACACGAACGTTTTGACAAATAGTAATGTTACAGTATCGTCAACTTAAGTGGATAAAAAAACTACAACCTCATAGTATTTTGGTTTAATTGTAAGCGATTTACGCAACTGGTTTCAAGTTATAAATATAGTATCAGGACGTAACTATATAGGAAATAGTTCCTAGAGCACACCTCTCATTTTAGTATTACAGGAGTAAGACTTACTAATTTGTGTAATTATTTAGTAATAAGTACAGGGGCCCGAGTCTGCTATTTTTATAAATTTGTCATTCCGACACGATCCCATTGTCATGCCTCACTGGCACGTCAGTGGCCGGTCACTGGTCTCGTAATAGAATTGCGGTAGGAATGCCTTTATTATAAAACCGAGCTAAATTTGAGCATTTATTCAAGGTAGATTTTATTTATATTTAGTTTTACATATTATTTATTAGTGTTATAAGCAATCTGAAGTAGTGAGAAGTTCGTAAACACTAAATCTGTCATTATGTACGAGATTACCATTCATATGGCTTTCTTTCAATGGCGTGTCAGTGGTTGATCATTGGAATGTCATAATGACGCCATTATGATGCCATTATGTTAGTAGATTACCAAACTTGTCAAAATCAACCATTTTGAAATCAGTGATCGACCATTCTGACACTATTGTAATAGCAGACTCGGGCCCCTGTACTCGTGCGCGTCCTTTTAATTCGATTATATAACCTGTGGATAACGTTGTTAGTTGCGCACTGATAAACCTAGATTATAAGCTTATGTTAACCATGTATAGTGTGCAATTGTTTGTTTTCCTTAATAAATAAAATAAAAATAAAAAATCTCTGTTGCACCCTTTCGTAAATATTAATATAAAAACAACAAATATACCAAATAAAACCTTCTTAACTTATCACTACATAATATAACAACAAAGTCCGCTGCCGCGTCTGTCTGTCTGTTCGCGATAAACTAAATCCACCAATTTGCATGCTGTTTTCACCAATGGAAAGAGTGGTTCTCGAGGAAGGTTTCAGTGTGTAATTTGTCAAGCGGGCGAAACCGCGGGCATTAGTTATTCTTACATAAAAAAAACATTGAATAGGTACCTAAATAATATTCTACTACTCACACCTAACAACACCGTGCTGTAAAATCGCAGAAAAGCAAAATACGGGATTTCGATTACTTGGATGTCATAAAACTATCATCCAAGTAGACGAATTCCAGCTATTTCGATTTGAAATCCAAAGTTCGTAACCGATTTTGATTATAGTTCTTGAGTTATAAAATTACAACGAAAAGTGGCATTGATTTATATATAATATTGATTGATATAACTAAGTGGGGCAAATACGCGATTTTTTCTTGAACTCTGATTTCAAAAACTTTTTCCGAATTATAGACGCTATGTTTGGTTTCTAAATTATCGACAAAAATATTGCCAAAGCCAGTTCGTATTAGTAGCGACGCTTATTACTTAGAGTGGACACATCATCATCTTCTGCTTCTGTGGGGCTACTCTCTAAGCCCGAAGTCCGTAGTTTCAGGCTTAGTTGCGGACGTATTCTACTCCGTATGTGTGTTTTGACGAACAACAGCGACTGTCCGGCGAGCGAAATAATGCCTAAATTTTGATTGTTTTTTCTTCTTGGCGAAAACTGATAAAGAAATTATACAATATGGTTTCAACATTTACTTTAAAATAAAAAGCTCTATCTATTGATATAACTTTTATATATTTTCGTGATGAAATCTCTTAGCAGTACACGTTTAAAATTGTAATTTAGTGTCATGTTTGATTAAAAAAAGTATCGAGCCAATCATTCTAAATCGCATTTCTATCTTTACGATTTACTTGAGGGTATGATCAATTTTTATGTAAGGATTTTTATTTATTAAAAAACTGATAATTAATTAGATTTTCAGACGTTCAAAAATCTTGAAAAGTACTGCAACCCCGTCTTAAGAATTAATGACAGCACAATTTGACAGTTACTGTGACATCGGGTTGTCTTTCATTCTTAGCTCGCGTTCGAGACTAACATCATGTTCATATTTATATTTATTTACTACAGAAAAAAAGAGATGTTGATTATTATGATATAGCGTTTTTTTTTGTTCTCGATTTTTGTGAATAGTGACCCCTATGCAAGAAAAATCCTGTGTTATGGAGGCCATTCATTCTTCCGTTAGGGTTTATGTACAAAATTAGGGAAGGTCAAACGTGTTACAGCAGCAATAGGGTGTGAGTAAGCGCATGTAATATAATGTAATGGGTGAAGTGTGATGAGTCGTAAGACCGTTGCTGATACGGAGTAGAATACGCCCGCAACTAAACTCGTAACTACGGGCTTAGAGAGTAGCCCACCAGAAACAGAAAAATTGGGACAAGTGGTCTTATAAGAGTTTCGTTTTGAGTGTCCTTTTGAGGTACGGAACCCAAAAAAGCACTATAACACAAGAAAATAACATATTATTTAGTAAGATCGATAAGCTAAGAAGATTTTCTTATGGCCATAGTCAACCTGATGCTTGGCAATCCTAATATTTAAAATTCTTCTATTACTCTCAGTGGTCGTAAGAAGCTAAAATTTGGCATGTAGGTTTCCTGAAGAGTTTAGGGGAGCATTAAGAGAGAATTTCCCGTTATTCCTACGGCAACGCGAAAAAATTGGATGCCTACGAAGTTGCGGGCAAGAGCTAGTATCAGTACTTATATGAGAAGACTTTCTTTTGTGTATCTTTATCAATGTTGTCTTTCAAGTCCAAAATAAAGTAAAATAAAGTATAAAAACTTTCTCTCGAGATAATGCACATTATTGCACATACAAAAAGAGGTTATTCAAGCTCCAAGACATTCCTCAAGTATGCTCATAACTTCTCGCTAGGTATCAGCTCAGCTGAGCTGATACCTACTTGTGGTACTCTTGAAAAAAATGAGAAAAGAACCGACGAAAAATTCCAACACTGGGGTGTCCAGAATCATGCCCTGGACCCATGGAAATCGTTTGCGCGTCGATGTCAGATACACGCGGTATTAGACGTATTCAATAATGCATGGACCCAAGTACTGGCAAGTACCTATTTAAGAATTACCAAAAAAGAACCGGTATGAGTGTCGTCCTGTCTGGTAATATGCTGACATCAACAGATCTAAATGGGAATGCCCCCTCTTTTTGAAATCACAAGAGGTCATTCCCATACCAATAATGGTACGCTCACATCTGCATCGCCGTCATAATCTGTCAAAATGTAGGGAAATTAGACGAGTTTTGGTATCTGCAAGAGAACTAAGGTCAACGTCATAGCCCGACATACTGATGTGACGGTGTGCAGGGCCGAAAGTTTTGGAGTGGCGACCGCGTACCGGAAGACGGACGTTGGAAGGTCTCTTGCAAGGTGGACCGAATACCAGGTGAGGGTCGCGGGTAGCCGATGGATCCGAGACGAACAGGGGGGCTACTCTCTAAGCCCGATGTCCGTAGTTTCGGGCTTAGTTGCGGGCGTATTCTACTCCGTATTAATTACGGACTTACGATTGGTTCCAAACCCGAACTAAAAATAAAAGTGAACACGATTTCACACCGACTTCCAATAGTGTTGACATTAGTTCTTATTGGTTAGGTAATATGGAGCAGAATACGCCTGCAACTAAGCCCGAAACTACGGACTTCGGGCTTAGAGAGTAGCCCCCCAGGACCGGTTGTTGTGGCGACACTTCGGGGAAGCCTATGTCCAATAGTAAACGTCTGTAAAATATGGTGATGATGATGATGAGATATGAGAGGAAATAAGGGGCGTTAAAACTAAGGAGTTCTAAGACCAATTAAGTGACTGGTTGATATTTAAGGAAAATACACGTTGTCCTCACCACGTTGTACTAACTCATTGACTATGTGTGGATTTTATTGATAAGTCATCAACATGCACTGAATGCTAATCTATGTGTGGCATTCAACATATTCTTGTCTTGTTATGTACTTGGGTCGTGTTGACTGACAAGTGGTAACCTATGACCGATCTGCAACCACTAAGCGTGTAAGGAATTTGTAATTTATGTGAGGACTTCTTTAGGAGTTTCCTTTATCGCTAGCTTAATTAACGAATGCTTAAAAGACAAATGGCATGTTTTCGATTGTTGCAAGTAATTTTGTTTATTTTTTTCTCGTACTGGTGATTGAGATACTATCTTTATGCAAAAGTTGACGTCATAAAAGTACTGGCATTCAGCCTAATTTAAACAAATGACTCCCAAAACCGGAATCAAATCAAGGAAAACCTGCTCAGATGGAAGCCGAGTTCAGTACGCAAGCGCAAATGTGGTGCTTTTCCACTGTCCAATTGCACTGACGTCATGTTCTGTGTTTTCTGAGATCTTCCTCGCTACAGGAACCGATGGACGCCACTTATGGCGCAAAACTCGTAGCTACGTACTGGACTGGTTCAATATATATTGCCATTGTCAGGTAAAGAGGAAAATTGGCTGAATCAGGACAGGCCGGCAGCAAAAATACCTCTAAAGATTGGCGTTACATTTGATTTTGCCCAAGCAGTAGCAACTTTAAAGGCTCTTGGTGGTAATAATACAACTAGTACTTAATAAAAAGATGCGTGCGAAGCTGTATCCGAAAAGAAGCAAAAAATACTACATTCAAAAATAACTTTGGAACCAACAACGATAAAGTTGAAAATCAATTGTAGAGTTTATTTCAAAGCAACAGTATGACCGGAAGAATGTTTAAAAATAGCGTAATGGTTATAAATCGTATTCTCATCTTATAGTCGTGTTAATTTGGAAACCATATTGGATAATAAATAACGATCACGATAGATGTTGCTGTTAGTTGTGTAAGATAGTCAAAAGTTGTTCACATGCAGTAAGAAAGTGTAAGGCTCGTTATAATTGGCAAGGCTGCGGAATTTGTTCGAAAGAGTCACCGCGGCCCTGGAACGCAAAGGGCATTGGGAGGAACACGGATGGGTTTTAGTCAGTAAGATTCTGACACTCCTTCCTGTGTTGCTCAGAGCGGGAGGAGTCATTTGATAATTACCCATCCTTAAAAAACTGATGGTTATAATTAATATTAAGAAGAGGCAGATGCATGTAACTCTCTATGGACCATGACGCATTTGGCTCTCTATACACTGCAATATCACTTAAGGGGTCATTGTATGTACCTACTCATCATCATGAACAACTTTTGTTATGGGACCGATACTGAAATCGCGAAAATACATCGACTGCCCCCATACATTTACGCGCGCATAACTCGATAAAATGCCCTGAACAGCGGCTACTATCTAAGCCCGAAGTCTGTAGTTTCGGGCTTAGTAGCGGACGTATTCTACTCCGTATTAGCGAACCAATAAGAATTAAAGACAACACGATTTGACTGTTACTATCAAATCTTGTTGACATTTATTCTAAGTTCGGCTTCGGGGCTAATCGTAAGTACCTACGAGATACGAGGTGATACGGAATAGAATACGCCCGCAGCTAAGAGATAGCTTTGTGTGTGTTACTATGGAGATGTATAAGTGGTATATTTGTATCAAAGTCCAAACTTGTTCTTCTGAACCTTTTCTGCACCCTCGGACTGCTTGGAGTCCTTGAATCGCTGATTACGTCATTCCCTTTCCGAGACTTCGAAAAAAATACAAAAAAGTTGCGAAGTTGTCAGGGATCCTCCACGTTTTCTTTATTTTTTACATGCTTCAAATCATTGTTTGGTTTTGGCTTGTGAAAATTACGACAACGAGACTGTTTTTTTTTAAACTTTTCATAATGTATCAATGACTGTTTGTATTATATCTTATCGTATCAATGACATAATTTTAGTTTTCGACATACACGTGGACGAAGTCGCGGGCAACAGCTAGTGTATCAATGAAGCGATGTTTTTGTATTTCTTGCTAGAATCTACGGGGAATATCGCTTCCCGGACTAAACAGCGAACTGGAAAATACAATGATTTCACGTGTTTTCCTAGTGAATGAATTAATTTTATTAAAATAAAATCAGATAAATTACTAAGAGCCACGTGTCGGCGTTTTATATGATAATACCTACATCATCTAGGTACTAATAAGTAGTATCTACAATTATTCTTTATAATGATACTTTGCTTTACTTACATGAAAAAATAATCTCATGGAATATTATAGTATATTTTTGATCAATAGACAAAAAAACGTCTAGGTTCATGCTTTTTACGCCTAAAGAAAAAACCGTTAGTGATGTCTTGATTCGAAGGTCCTTTTAACGGCTGTGGCTCGTGAATGTGTTTTGCTACAGTTAAAAACATGGTTGTGTTTAAAAATATCACTTGGAGCCAATGATATATAAAACTATAGATACGTTGTCCGCACTCTAAAATGACAACATGAAATGAAGCCAATTGGCTACATCGCGCTTAGTTACGCACCAACCTGTCGCGCGACACTACGTTTGTTTTGATGTCAATTTGACTATTACTTATCCTGTGACGTAACTGATGATGTATATTTATCTCCCTCTAGCAACAGGCATCCCGCCGTACGGTGACATATTTTCTTTCCCTTTCTTCATGCGTATTAGTAGCTATCTAGTATTTTCGCCGTTTTTAAGCGCCGCGATATTGGTTTATGACGTGTCTATATATAATACGTCATTGCTTGGAGCTGTCAAACCCTTGCTTTGGAAATAATGACAGCCGTTTTATTCTGACTACCTCTCACCGTGTAAAGTTAGGTGCAGTGAGTGAACTGTCATTTGATCTTGTTTGTATGGTTTGACAGCTCACTTCGTTTTCACTGCACCTATTTAGTGTTTAAAGAATTGGCAAGCTGTTCTTCTTACATAGTGATTCAGCGAGCGTTAGAAAACACGTGTTTTATAAATACCAATATCAACTTCCTAGCTTTTTCCAACTATATCGAGATCAGCTTCCAGTCAAAACGGATTCAACTAAATACCAGTAGTTTACTTAGAACGGCTGCCTACCAGACCTCGGTAGTTCTTGTCATGACTGGAGTCAGATTTACTGGCTTCTGACGATCCGTAACGACTGTCAAAGATCTACAAATAACAGCCGAGACCAACAGCTTAGTGTGCTTTCCGAGCATGGAGGAAACTCTGTATGATGGTCACCCATCCACAGACCAACCTTGGCAAGCGTTGCTTAACCTAGAAGATCTACCTGTGCGGCTGTTATTCTTTAGTCACGAGCTCCTAAGTACTTATTGGTATATATGTTATACAAATTCCACTACAGTCCAAATAATATCTGCTATAAAACCATACAGTTTCGTTACAATAGCATGGCTGACATTTGCGAGAGGTGTCAAGGTGAGGCGATCTTCTTTAGGTCCGTTAAACCGGTCCAGAGATCCTCTATGCTCCGAGCTACGGGCTATATGACGTAGTTTCATATAGGTACCTATACTTGTTGACACGTGCGTGATCTTTATCCTGTAATGGTGTTGAATATAGTGCTTGTGAACGCGTGTTATTAGCGGTTTTTATGGAACTCTGCTTTTATCGAGATAACAACTATCAATGTCTTAAATTCAGAAAGAGAACCGTGAACGAAATGTTCATTAATGTGTAGTCAAACTTCATTAATATCTTCAATTATTTTATTGAGATTTTCCTCTGAATTTTGAAAAACGAGCTCTTGGTCAGGTAAAATTGAGATACTGGTACTTTTGCCGAGGTCGTTCCGAAGACGGGTATACTCTTGATGTACTAATGGATGGTCCATTACATCAAGAGTTTCTTCCGTGTCTATGAGATCGTATACAGCCAAAGCCAGAAAATCTGACACTACTGACTCAGTCTTGTCCTGTGCGAATCGAAAAATAGAGAACCGGTTACTGTCGCGATTTTTGGGGGAGGCCTGTGACCAGCACTCCTCTGCTGAAATGGGGATCGTTTCTAAACTTTTTCTACAGAAACTTCAAAGTTAGAATGAACATTCTTCTCCTGGGTGAGCTCACTCCATTGTCGACTTTGTCTCTGTCACCTCTGACCTAGACTACCTAACCTTAAGGCCGCTATCCCACTGGCGTTTTACGAGCGTTGGCGTTTCGCCAACGTCCAAGTCTGTAGTGGCAAACGTTAACGTCGCAGCAACGTGACGTTAACGTTGCGTTTTTGCCAACAGGTACAATCACGCCACCTCGCTCTTTCCGCGTGGGCACAGACGGGACGGCGTGATTGTACCTATTGCCAAAAACCGCAACGTCAACGTCGCATCTGCGCAGCGTTGACGCTGCATAGACGCTGAAGAGAAACGCTAACGCTCGTGAAACGCCAGTGGGATAGTGGATTCACAAGATTTATGACTGAATATGGCCGTAAGGACAAAAATGCTGTAGACCATTTTATTTCATCTGTTATGCGACTTATCGTAATTGATTTATTGTAATTAAATTTTTTATCGACCACAAACATAAAGGCTTTTTTGATGTAAGATTTTGCCACCCATTTTCATTACATATAACAAAAATCTCATGTATAATTTTAAAGTAGATTAAAACTTCTATGCTGATGAGTGAAATTAATATGCAGTCACTAATATATGATACAAAACCCGTTCTTATAATAACTTCTTAGTCAGATAACTTGCATAAACATTTATATGAAATGCAAGTCTCGTTTTAATTTGCAAGTACTCAGTACTCGTCTATTATCGTACTTGATAGTAATTCAACGATTTAACATACATTGTTTATGTAATTTGTTAGCGATCAACGATATTATTAGCTTTGATTGCAGCTCCTATGGGCAGTGAATGATTGATACTTAAATAATTTTAGTTTTGTTAATGTTTTGAGAACGATAGAATAATTGATGCGTTTTTTAGTTCAGAGTGTTTAAAGACCTAAGGATTCTCAACTTTATTTATATTTCGATCGTCTTTGCTTATCTAGCCACTACCGACGCCTTGAAACCTCAAAAATAATCGTTCTTCATAATCCAATCTACCTCTATACCTAAATTAATCAACATCGGCTTTGTAAGTTTGACCTACAATCGCATTAAACATACAAACAGTCTGTCTTTATTTATTATTTATTTATTTTGACACTTTAAATAAATTTTACATTTTTAAACAGTCTGTCTGTATGTGAGTTTGGATTTTTGACTTGAGGCAAACTAGTAAAACTCCAAAAGTTCCGTACCCCTGCAAGAGAAAAGTTAATATAGGTTCACAACTTGTCAGGTGTAACCGACTTAATACAAACACTTGACGCTCAATCACTGGCTGACTGACCATCGATAAAATACTCTACTCAACTGACCTCCTTACAATGTTTTTAGAATAACCAGCTTAACTTGACACGAGGCAAGATAAGGACCTACCGCGAAAAGTACTGGAACTGACACACAGTTTTCTTTTTAACCTTTCAAGTTACACTGGCCGCTCTGCCCCTGGCCCTATACTCTCACGTTTGTTTTTTTTATTTCTGGCAAACGTTCAAGAATTCACTTTTGTTTAAGGTTGGTGATAGAATAGTAATGATCGGCTTTTGCTTTTTGTTGCTAATTAGAGAAAGGACAACACTCTCCCGAGGGCTTTCTTGACGTTGACATTATTATTATCTTGACTTGTGTCAGTTTGAAATTCTCGTAATACGAAGTGTGTGCAACTGCTAGCATTTCTTTGCTTTCTGCCAGCACAGCAAAAGAGTTTTTAATTTCATTGCACCTATACGTAGACTTTCCTTGGACTAATTTATTAATTTTAATGCAATATATCACCTGACTTTCATCACACATGACAACAACCGCATGGCCTTCCACAGTTACAGCGACAAACGAAAGTCAATAACATAATCACAAATCCGAAATTTTATTACTATTTAAAAATATATGAAGTCCAAGTTTTACTACTGTATTTAATCCTAAGGTGCTTTAAACAACCTCAACTGTTTTACCTCTTTGCACGTTTCGCGGTTTATTTAGTCTGTGGGACCAAACGGTTCGAAATTTGAACCCAAAATCGTGACTCAGCGCCCGCCAGACGGGTTCCAGCACGCTGGTGGAGCGCAGACACAGTTGTAAGGTGAACTGCAATAATGTCGGTACTGTAATTGATTGGTCGAGAATTTTAATGGCACGGTCAATCGGACCTTGCGTTTTCAACGACATCAACGAAAAAATTGTGGGTTTTTATGCAGTTTGGGGGCTTTATGAGGCTGTTGTTGCTTCTGAATCGCTTTATAAGCAGCTCTGAATTTGTGAGCGTTTTTGAGCCGAGAGCCATTTTTGGGTTGTCTTTTCTTATTGATCATTGTTCTTTCAAGGTTAATTCAGTGGTACCTTATATTAAATAAATACTAATTGATATTGCATTGAAACAACAGTTTAGATGTCACTCCAAAAATAAAGTATTTCTTAGTGCATTGGGATATAATATAATTGAAACTTAGCGCAGCGCCGAGGAAGCGGTACTTCCACCCCACATAACGGTTCTCTCTGATGTTATCTTGCCTCTTCCTATTGCCCCGGTACTCGCATCTTTTGCTATGCCCCGTTTTTGCTGCTCTGCCCACACACTTCCATGAGATGGCGTACATTTCTGTAGTATACAGTGGCTTTCAACTACACAGGTAGGTACATTCAGTTATACATACTCATATCTACATAAATAAAACTTTAGAATATGTAAATAGTAATAGGTTACAAATTATATCAAACTGGTGGATAAAACTACGGCAGCCCTGTGCGGAACCACTTGTGCACTTGTTCTGGTCGGACAGGTTGTCGTTTCTTGTAAAATAGTACCGTCAAACGGGGTGAACAGAAACAAAACTTTGATACAGTTTTTCACTATTTCATAATATTGTTTTATTTTTATTTATTTTTTATTTTTTTTTACTTGGTATGGGTTTGCTCTTGACTCTAGTCTTGGTCAGAGATGACAGAGACAAAGTCTACGATGGAGGTAGCTTACCCTGAAGTAGCCTGTTCACTCTAACTTTGAAAAGATTAGGGTTGTAAGCATTCGGAAACACAAACGCAGGCAAAGAGTTCCACTCCTTTGCTGTGCGCATTATGAAAGACGCTTGGAAGCGCTTATTTATATCCATTCGATAAAATTGGATACCGTAAATGCTGCAAATAAGATTTAAATAACGTAAAAATTTCCTTCAAAGTTTTGTTTTGATTCACCCCGTTTGTTGATACCAGTATTTTATCCGGTTAGACTGCAAGCCAAGCCCAACATAGTAGGGAAAAGGCTGGTCCATTAAATATTTGTATTGGTACTGATCCTAGGTAAGTACTAATCCAGTACATAAGTGCTAAGCAACCCACATGACTTCAAGTTAAATTCAGTTAAAAAAAAAAACTAACAACTTTGATTCAACGTCCGATTTCAAAGAATAAACAAAGGAGATGGCAAACAGATAAACATTTCAATGCGTCAGCTGGAAACTTGGCTTGTTCGATGACGTAGTGATAAAGAAACAAGTTATAAAGAGAACAAACAAAATAGTTGTCAATCAGTTTTAAAACATAAAACTTCATCAAGTTTTTGTGGCTAGTGAGTCCCTAACAGGAGGATACTTGGAGTTTCCTTGCGTCATCGAAACAGGAATGATGACATCCGCAAGAGAACCAAGGTTATATCGACTCAGCTTGGATCGCCAAACAGAAGTGGTACTGGACAGGGCACACAGATGGTAAGTACTGGAGTGGTAACCGCGTCAAGGAAAACGCAGCGCTGGAAGGTCCCTGCCGGGGTTGTGGAATTCCTGCCGGGGTTGCGGAATTTGTTCGAAAGAGTCACCGCGGCCCTGGATCGCAAAGGGCATTAGGAGGAACACGGATGGGTTTCAGTCAGTAGGAGTCTGACACTCCCTCCTGCTTTACCCAGAGCGGGAGGAGTCATTTGATGATTTCCCATCCTAAAAAAAATGTGGTGGCACTTGGGTGAGGCCTATGTCCAGCAGTGGACGTCTTTTATTTGATATGATAATGATGATGAACAGGAGCCAACGATACTGTGCTGATTTCCTGTTAGAGAAGTCGGGAGACACTTATCTTTTGTTCTTAAGATTGGCCAGACAGTAATGGTGGGAAAAGAGTACGAAGGCTCGTCTTTGCCTTTGAAAGATGACCCAATTATCACCGAAATTCGTGACAACGGAACCCTTATAGGTTCACTCAGTATACATAAGACCCGAGACTTTCAAAGTTTCAACTCCAAACGGCTCGAAAATATAACTACCAACGAGGTTCTCAATCAATATCAGGGTCAATCTATACAAACTGGATGGAATGAAAATTCACTTCATGCTCTCTCCACCTAAGGTTACTTGGTGAGTTGTGGCAGCATAGACTGGCTGTTTGCAAAGATCGAAGTCTATTTCACAGATATTTGTTTCATTTTCATGATTATCTTTATACTTTGTTTTTTTTTTTTACTTGAAATGGGTTTGCTGTTGACTCATAGGTCAGAGATGACAGAAACAAAGTCTACGGTACAGCAAGTTTACCCAGAAGTAGCCTGTTCGGTTTAGGTTAAATTGATATATATCATAAATATGCACTCTTCAAAGTCAAATCTAAAATAACATATGACTAATCTACTGTGTAATGTCCCTTATTATTTATTTATTTTTTATGGATGGGGAAACCTCAAATGACACTCTGGGAGAAGCGAAAGGGAGTGTCAGACTCTTACTGACTAAAACCCATCCGTGTTCCTCCTAGTGCCCTTTGCATTCCAGAGCCGCGGTGACTTTTTCGCACAAATTCCGCAATCCTGGCAGGCTCTGTAATGTCCCTACAACGAAAATCGATAAACATTCTGTTGTTCCTTTAAGGGGATTATCTATTATCTTTGGATTTTTACGTCATCTTTGTTTTGATTAAATTTTTCAATATTGCTTCAATATGAATACTGATTATAAATCAGTTGGATGTATATATTTTTTTTTTAGGTTTTTGACATTTCCTCGAGCTAGTCTTCCTTGGTTGTGGCTTCCGGGTTTAGTATTGTTGTTTTATGTCACTGTTGATTGATTTGATTGATCGTTTTGATTCTAGATATTCCGGATCCAATGAATAGATAATTTTAAATGAAAATTTTAATTTAAAATGCTGTTAGTTAAAACTGCAAAATCGGTAAAGTTGGTTCCATCTGAATAAACTTATACATTTATAATTTATCTAATCTCTGGTCTTTAAAAAACCGGCCAAGTGTGAGTCGGACTCTCACGCGACGAGTTCCGTACCATTAACCGAAGAAAAAAATACGTTCTTTTATCCCCTTTCATTTTAAATTTAATTTTTATTATTTGTTGTTATAGCGGCAATAGAAATAATTATATACTTTGTGAAATTTTCAACTGTCTACCTGTTACGGTTCTTAAGATACAGCCCGCTGACAGATAGACGGACGGACATGTTGATGATGCACGGACAGCGAGGCTTAGAATAGGGTTCCGTTGGTTACCATTTGGTACGGTACGGAACCATTAAAATACTGAGAAATAATTCGATTAAAAAAACTTGTCTACTGTCGTCCCAACTATAGAATTGCTAGAATGCAGCAAATGTAGGTAACTAAGTTCTTCTTCGACTTAACTGATTCTTGAAGCCAACTTCGGCACAACTTTCTCGGCGAGCTCATCCTATTATTATGTATATTAGTTGGTTCAGCAGCTATCGAGCGTCATGTCAAGTGTGTCGTGACCTTTATGCCATCGGTGGGTATCATCTGACCTTTATGCCTGGGAACTTAGTAGCTTCTCTTGGGTGTAAACTAGTGGATGATGTACATTGCTGATTTGGTTTTGAAAGAGTGTCGAGCGTGGTGTGTGTGGCCAGCAATGAATATTGGGTGAATAGTTTGAAAAGTTGTGTCTTTTTAGAATCTATTGTTTTTTGCGTGATATTTATGGAGGTACTTACGTATATTGTGTATGGATTTTCGTATTGCTTTGAATTAAAAGGAAAACATAGTACTTTTTCTAGCCATCTGATGCATTAATTAAATCAAAAGCTATTAAGTGCTATGTTTTATTGTCATAAAATCAATTGATTTGATAATCCAATAAAAAAGAACAGAAAAACAACATAAGATGTTCTTTTCGTAAACCATAATATTTACACCACAAAACGATGCAAAAATATTAAACACATTTAATCTTAGCATGTAAAACTGGTCGGTGTAGTCGTGGTATCTTAAATAGAATATTAATTAAGTAAGTATCGCAAATGAAGTGTTTGTCGAATAGATAAATAGTCGCAAACCTGTCTTTAGTAGACTAGACCGTCCTCATTACGTAGTCATATAATATTATATTAGTTATTACGAATTAATGTTGTGTTATGTTAATCACCTATCTGACGCTATTTATTAGGGACGGCGATTCTTTCCGAAAAAGATCTATTTTTAAATCGATCCGAATCGTAAGCTGATGTATCAATTCACAAAAAAATAGAGGTCTGACAGATCGATTTCTTAAAAATCGTTTTTTTTTTTTTTCAAATTTGCATTTATTGTCAATATTAATCAATTATTAATAAAAACAAAAAAAAAAATTATAGATGTTCTTTTATCATTAAGATCAGTTATTTTTTTGTTCAGATATAATCTAAATATAAATCCATTTTATGAAAAACAAGACAGATACTATAATGTGATCTTTTATCAGTAAAATCAGATTTTTTGTTCAGGAAATCGAATGGCGATATTCAAGGGTGAAATATCGATTAATTGGATGGATTCAGTACTTAAAAAATCGATGTTTTGGGCCTGTAAAATCGATTCTTCGATTAATCGATCTCAGATCGCCATCCCTACTGTCTAGTAGTCCCTGGCTTCGTTAACTTTAACTTCTATTACTTGCTATACTTACTAAAAATGTTGAGAATTAATTGCATCAATGAAACTAAACGCGATCAGCATATGAACCACGTTTCTGAGCTGTCAGTTTCATTATTTTCTGTGGAATATTGACACTGACAACTCTTGAACGCAGTTTAGATCAAATGATTGCGATCAGCCTGTCCAAAGACTACTATAGTATACTGGCTAAGCCAGTCGATTCTGCCGGTCGATTCTGTAAACATGACAAAGTGAACACTCAGGTGAAGTGATCACGAAGTGTGCTGTCAAACCATACAAACAAGATAGAATGACAGCTCACTTGTTTCACTCCACCTGTGAACACGTTTCAAGATGTCGATAGAATCGATCGGCTGTAAATATGTCGAAGTGAACACTTGGGTGAAGTGACCACGAAATGAGCTGTCACCGTCTTGATTATAATGGATTGACAGCTCACTTCACCCAAGCGTTCGCTTCGACATGTTAACAGAATTGCAATGCAGTTTTATTGGTGAACCGATCATTTTCCAGGATGAAAAGCTTAATATGTTTGTCCGGATACTAAACCATAGACTAAGTATGGCTTGCTATCAGTGAAATTATTTTCGATATCGGATCAGCAGTTTCAAAGACAACTTCTTCAATATGTTTAGAACATCTAGAATGTCTCAAGAAAAACCTGAAATATTTGAGGATGATTGGGGTACGAACAAACCTTTAAGTTCAGGACTCATGTAGGTAGACTTAAGATTGAACTAAACCTAAGTCGCATGACTAGTGAAATCATAAACAATGCCAGAGTGTATCAACCTACGGAGAGAAACCTCAGCTTGTAAATAACTCAGTTAACCAATAGCGACAACGTCCTTGCTTTCAAAAAATTCTGCACGACTTGTACCCATGAAACTACCCAAAATTCTCACACACTGACATGCTTGGAATACATTGCATGTTCAAACAGGCTGTTGAAAACGTTTGCATGTGTTGGACCAGCAATGGAATGTATCTCAAACGTTACAGTCGAGAAAATTTTGTGTTTTAGTCAAGTTAGAGTTCATTTATAGTCTAACTAGATTGTCTGCAATTTTGTTGGCTATTTTTGTGATTATAAAATGTATCGATCGGTCATGGATTGATAGGTTTTGTGTAAGTAACTTAGCGAGAAAGCTAATAACTTGGCTAAATTATAATGAGGAAAAATGTAAGTGAAAATAGACACGAATAAAAATTCAAGCTGATTAAAAAGACGCATGGATTAAAGAGGTCTGGACTTTTGGAGAAATTTAAATCACGCATACATAACATCACGCCTGTATTCCCCGAAGGGTTAGGCAGCGGTGGCTATCCTATGCCTTATATAATAAATTGGTACTTATATAAAAATGTATTTTAAAAAACTTTTTTCAAAAAAATACAACCGACTTAAAAAAAACACTATTAAGTAAAAAATAATTAAATTATTTTTTTTTTTTTTCTCATTTAATTTAATTATTTTTTTTATTTTTCACTTTTTAGGGGTACCCCACACCTAACAACACCACTGCAAAATCGCAGAAAAGCAAAATACGCAATTTCGATTACTTGGATGACATAAAACCATCATCCAAGCAGACGAATTCCAGCTATTTCGATTTAAAATCCAAAGTTCGTAACCGATTCTGATAAAATTTAAATGGGACCAATCTGCAAGTACTATATCCTTTGAGATAAAACAAGAATTTTTCAAATCGGTTCATATATAATTGTCGGCGTTATGAGGTAACAAACATAAAAAAAATAAAATACAACCAAATTGAGAACCTCCTCCTTTTTAGGAAGTCGGTTAAAAAGGTCTCAACATGATTTATTTTTAAGAACCTCAAATCTCACCTTAAGGCGCGTCCCCGAGCAAAACGCAGCGCTAGCCGTTTTTTGTGCAGTTTTTTGAGCTATCTACTCGTTATCTAAAAGAAGTATCAACTTATAAAAATTACATTAAATTTCTACATAATCTTGGCTTGAAAATGGTAATTTTTATTTTTTATTACTAAGTATAATGTTTAATTAATCTCCTCACGACGAAACTACAGAAATGAGAAAAAATTACTGAAAACATGCATCTTCTCGAAAACTAACGATTATTTTGATTTTGTACTTACACTAATGGATAAGCAATTTAATTATGAGCATTTTGGTAGAAATATTTTTTTCAAACGACCAAAATTAGATTTTATAACGATTTTATTCAACATTCTGAGCGTATTTGCTATTGTATCTTTTGCGCTGTTATTGAGGGAAAAAATGCTCAAGGTTATTTGCTCAGGATACGGCCTTAAGTAACAAAAGAAAAAAGTTGTTGCTGTTTATTTTTTGATTGTCTGAGTAGAATACTAAAATACCCGTGTTTTGACTCTGGCATGCAACCTAACTAATTTAACCTTGTAGGTACTCATTTGTTGTGAATTCTGGGCTGTACAATATACTACAATTTAATTGTAAATTGTAAACGTTTTAATATTCATTAAGGACAAAAAAAGCAATATTTAATTATCATCATGAGACTACACTTATTAAATGACCAAGAACCGGTACCAATCAGCACTTCATTTATAGGTATTGTATCAGATCATGTGCAACCAAAGGAAACAACATTTATCATTGTGTGTGTCAATATTCCCAGAGAAGCTGGTAAACCATGTTAACACGTTAAAAGGAATTAAAAAATAATAACATAATAATGCAAAGATTTATTTTTGTTATTAAAATATTTTTACAAATTTTATTCGTAGTATATTTACAAAATAAAACATATTTACTTATATGAAAAAACAATTCTTCCTTCTTATATCAATGTTCATTACCTACAGCTATCTAAACTTAACTAAAAATAATAAGCTGTGTATTTCTATAAAATTAAATATAATATCCTCCATTTAACTGTGTCGTGAAACTGACACCAAATAAATATAACTTAAATGCAAAACAAAATGCAATTCAGGAACATGAAAATAACATAATGAGCAAAAATTACAATTTTACAGAGTTCTATTTGAGCAAAATTACACTTGAGCAATATTCGTAGTTCGTACACTAAACATCCGTGTCCTCGGATCTAAAGAAAAGCAAGGAGACAACGAACCACAAAACATTCACTCATCATCTAGCCATAACATACAAAACCATCCACAGACCACAGCATAAAAATCTCCCTACCTATCTTCTTACTCTACTGGCAACATCTACGTGTTATAAGCCCCCCTGTACCTGTGGTCGAGGCTACCGTACGTGGGGCGGTACCGCGGGGTGCGCTGGCTCCAGGGGCTGCGCCGGTTCTTGTAACTGGAACACGCGATGAGCGAGTTCATGGCGGGGGGGCGGGACTGCTCCACGCTGATGCCGCAGCGACGGCTGCAAGGGGTGAGGTTAGACATGTAGCTGGTAGTTGATTTGCTCAAAAATCTGAATAGAATAGAACAGTTTTTAATATGTAGGTACACAGTGTAAAAGCGGCGACGCTGTTAAGAATATGAGTCACAAAACCTGCATTCTGGAGGATTTATTTAATGCCACAATTAAAGTAGCCCCTTATTGCGACCAAATACCTAATATAAGGAGAAATAGATGAAAAACATTACTTTGGATGAAACAATCGCTAAAAGCAAGTAACGATGGATCCCAATAACGAATAACTTAGTTGTTAAGTAGCATATAATTTTATTATTTAGAAGGAGTAAGTGAGTTTACAGACAGATTCGTGATTAGTCTCGAACTTACATTGGGTAGATATATAAGCGTGAGGAGTTCTATCAATGATATTGCCTAACTTGATACTTCAAATCGAGTCTTCGGGGCTTATTTATTTATTATTTATGTCTCCAGTTTTTATATTTACGCCAGCACTATAGTATTCGTCTTACCTTCTGGTCCTGTCCTGCTGTAGTCTGTCACCGATGACCATGTTTTCTACTAGTGGGTCATCCACCTGGCACCGGCTCGAAAATCTTTGACATACAATAAGTATATAAATATGGTAACTGTCACGCCCATCTCCAAGATGAAATAGTTTGATGGACAGTCTTGTACCTTTAAAGTTCATTCGCTTATGATGATCCTTGATGAGCATACAAGTGATAGGATCTTACCTTGAGATGAAAGTTCGCTTCTAAATACCAGGTAAACTATGATGATAATGAGTCAGACGGTACTGGTTGTGACGGATATACCTACTGATATTACTGATGACTTGACAGCCGGTAAAGTCGAGATGATAAGATGAACATGCATGCAACCATGATCCAACATCTCATTTATCTGGCACCATCACCACTATCCTGGATATGACATGAAAGAAGACGATGTAATTACCTCTTAGTCCTGGTAGGAGGCAGGAACTTATCTCCAATGAGAACGCTTTCGTCCAGGGTTCCGTCAATCTGGAGCAAGTCTCCAGCAGATACTGAGACGTCCATCTTGGAGGAACGGTCGCAGGTCCAGGTGAACATTAGCATCATCACCATCTGGAAAGAAAAAAGATGATGTCTGATGTGTTGGAAGTCATAAGAAAATAGATTATGTTAATGCCACAAGTAAAGTTTACTTAAATTCTCCAATTGCAAAATGGTGCTCAAAGAGAAGCTGATAAGTTAATTCGATAGCCTTTAACTTTTTTTAAAGACTTCACACTCAAAAGTATCAATAAACTAGCTGACCCGTGCAAAGTCACCTGCGTAACATTTTTGATTACTGCTCCGCTCCTATTGGTCTTAGCGTGATGATATATAGCCTATAGCCTTTCTCGATAAATGGGCTATCTAACACTGAAATAATTTTTCAAATCGGACCAGTAGTTGCTGAGATTAGCGCGTTCAACCAAACAAACAAACTCTTCTGCTTTATAATATAAAAAATATAGTTTATATAGTATATAGTATAGATATAAGTAACAATTTTATTATGGGGACATTCGTACATATGCTTTAACAAGGGCCTCACTTACCACGAGAATATGCAGCACAAAAACGAAGAGAGTGGAACTCCTGAAGCCGATGGAGTCGAACAACAGACCAGACACAGTGGGTCCGATGAATGCGCCCAGGGCGAACGTGGAAGTCCACATGCCTGACACCAGCCCGTAAGTCTCGATGGAGTTTGGGAGGCCACTTGCACTGGGGAAGGAAGATTGTCAATGTTATTGGCAGGGCTCGATCCTAATAAATAATGGCCTAATTATCCGTCATATAGAGTGGACTGGAATAGAGGCGGAGGAATTGGCACAAACAAATAGAGATGTATATCCAGGAGTGGTTGAAGCTGGACTGGTGGTTGATGATGGTGGTTATCCTAAGTAAACACATTGGCTATGCAATAAAACCTTAAGATGCTCTACTATAAGTGGTTTTAGTTATTGGTTGATGGTCCTCTCAACTCTTCTGAAGCCAACGCCCGTAGAATTGGCTTCAGCAATATTCAGCACCCGAAGGGCTACCAAAGGAACCCTTTTACGAAACCTCCGGTGTCTGTTCATCCATATGAATGTCTGTTTAAAATTTTCAGAGTGTGTATTTCTTATGCCACTTTTTATTTGTTTATTGTAGTGTGTTTGCGAGTGTGACTTAGATTTGGCAATTTTTTTAATGATGTAGTAATGTTGCATAAAGAAGGATAAGTTGAAGTTATTAAAACATGTTTTAGTTTGGGTGAATAATGAGAATATGCAGTAAAAATGTAAATTATTTATTCCTTGGTCATTATGTTTCCATTAAAGTGGATTTTCTTTTGATGCTGATTAGATTTTTACTCCGTTTTAGGGTGGCAGATGATATTTTTACAAATTACGATTATAACTGGGGCCCGAGTCTGCTATTTTTATAAATTTGTCATTCCGACACGATCCCATTGTCATGCCATTGTCATTTTGCTAAAAGTTCGTAATCTGCTAAATTCATAATCGCACGGTCACTGGTCTCGTAATAGAATTGCGGTAGGAATGCCGTATTGCCATTATTATAAAACCGAGCTAAATTTGAGCATTTATTCATGCCAGATTTTATTTATATTTAGTTTTACATATTATTTATTAGTGTTATAAGCAATCTGAAGTAGTGAAAAGTTCGTAAATACTAAATCTGTCATTATGTACGAGATTACCATTCATATGGCTTTCTTTCAATGGCGTGTCAGTGGTTGATCATTGGAATGTCATAATGACGCCATTATGATGCCATTATGTTAGTAGATTACCAAACTTGTCAAAATCAACCATTTTGAAATCAGTGATCGACCATTCTGACACTATTGTAATAGCGGACTCGGGCCCCTGGTCTCGCGTAGGTACTGGTTGCAGTAAAATTGGTCTAGGGGCGATAATATAATATAAAATATAGCAAAGTCTACATTGCTATATTTTATATTACCAAACGTACCCCTTATAAATATTTTATCGATTCTGTAAATCTCCTCGTGATTAATCTTTATCTTAGCTACACAATTAGACAGAAGACGATAAGATTATTAGAACCATTTCGTTTTTATCTGTTTACTGGTGATTTGAAAAGAAGCAGTTGTTGAGATTAAATTGGTGAGTTGGAGACAGATAAAAGCGAACTGTAGGTACTTACATGGCAGTTCCAAGTGCGTCAGAGAAGGACGCGACGAGCTGACTGCCCATACCGAGTCCGTGCAGCATCAGGCCGACTATGACAGCCCACAATTGTCTGGAAGTCAATAATGAAGATTATTACATTTTTATCAGTGGATTCCACATATAATATCACTAGCTTTTGCTCGCAACTGCGTACGCGAATATCCCGATTTTTTCCCATTTCCGTGGGAATTTCTGAAATCTCTTAGTGCTTCCATACATTCCCCACGTTGCCTTTCAGTCACTTAGTCAGCCAGCCACTAGTTACGGCGGAATGGTCTATATTAGTTCGATTTCAGGCACGGCCTCGACCGCGAACGAACGTACAGACGCAAAAACGCCGATTGCCGCAGATATCTGGCAGGCGTTGGTCGAATTAGGATGGAAAAAATAGCAACAAATGACCATTCTATCAGCGAATGTGACTACCGAAACTCCAAAATAAAAGGGAATGATCACGTGGCATATTGATAGTGTTTGTAAATCCCGTACATATTTAGCGTTTTGACAACCGCCTACGTCAATTCAGAGGGCAAATTTTACGTTCACATTCGCCTGTTAGTCGCAGTCCGTCAAAAATGTAGGGAAATTGAGGCTATTCTACCGGATTACAACTGAGATTCGAATGCAATGGTGCTAAAAAAAAACAGTAGAATTGGCCCTCTGGTTTCTTTTTTTAAGCAACTCTATTGTGAAACTCAATGTCGAACTCTGTATCCCACTAACTGTCAATGTAAAAACCCTTTACTCATAAAAGTTCTCTACTATTCTTGTTCAGATTAAAAAATGACGATTAAAAATTGATGATGATGTGGTTTGATAGTATCATCAAGTTTATCCTATTTTCATTGGAAAACTAGAAAGTAGATATACCTGCCAGCTATTCTGTAAATAACTATTTCGATATCGAGCTTCACCTGAGTGACAAAGCATATAAAGTGAGCTTTAATACACACAACATAAAGGTCTTATGTTTATACGAATTAGATACTCACATCACAGGATTCCGCTGTCGAGATACGAAAATGTTGTTACAGAATAGCACTACTGACTGCCAATTCTACTAAATTTCACATATGCATCGCATTCGCATCTCAATCACAATCTGTCAAATTCGATTGACATGCGAATGCGAAAGATCTTTAAAAATTAGTGTAATTGGCCCACTGATTCAGAATCACCAGACCTTTTAGGGTATCAACAGAACTGTTATATCCTTTAAGGCTGAACTGAAATGGATGACACTTGGTTCACGGGTTAACCTAGAGTAGGATATGAAATACTTTTGTCCTGGTTATAATTATGTTCTCGGTGCCAATTCTAGGTAATAATTTTCACATTCGCATCTCAATCGCAAACTGTCAAAAAATTATGAAAATTAATTTGACAGTTTGATTTGACATGCGAATGCAAAAGCTGTTTAAAAATTAGTAGAATTGGCCCTCTCATTAACAACGGATGAAGCTAGCAAAATAAACCAAACTCACGTCTGCATATCAAAAAAGGGCGCTGGTCCGATGAGTAGGAACCCAGCGGCGACGAAGGCACAGCCCATGGCGATGACGTACTTGGGGCGGACGGCGGGGTGGTCGCACAGCCAGCCCCAGCCAGGGGCGGACACCGCGTACACACCGCCGTTGATCACGAACATGAGCCCCAGCACCATGGACGAGAACATGAACTGAAATAATGGATGGTTAGCAGCGTTACTCACGGTGTTTGAAAACGGAAACAGAGAATAATTTAGGTATTCTATAGAAAGTAAAAAATGACTTGCTCTTTCCCTCTGAACTCTGTTTCTGAATCTGAACCAACTTTTAAGATCTAATAGCTTGCGTATGAGTATCAATACTCATACATTTTTAAGAATTAGGACTCTTAAGTTTGTATGAATCAGCGTGATGAGTAAACTAATATTGGATAAGTGAGAACGCAGACAACCGCTCCAGGTTGTTCCCAAGACAAAATCCAATCTGAAAGTTTTAATCTAGCTAAACTCTATGCCACATGGTCTAATCTAATCAATCATAGCTATACAACTCTTCCGTTCCTAAAAACTGACTGAGTGTCTGACAGACAAACTACTAGTTGTAGAAAGCTTAAATTTGGCATGTAGGTTCCTTGGAGAGGGTAGGAGAGCACTAAGGGCGGGTTGTTTCACGTTCACTTAACGCATGCGTAAACGTTAAAAATGGTGCTAACTATCGTTAAATCAAAGAATTCACAAATTGTCAGCGTTAACGCACGTAAATATAACGTTTACGTAAACAGATGGTCTGAGCACTGGTTAACGTTACTTTAGTTGCGTCAAATAGAACAATATTGTGAAATTTCTTTAGAATTCCTCAATACCAATTCTTCTGACGACACAAATAAGTGGTGGAATGCAAAAAGAGCTATTAAGGTAGGACCCGTGTCAATAACTTAGCTATAGGGATGAGCAGGAATTTATACCAGAATGTTTGAAACAACGCTTCTTATTTAACGAACGTTAAAGATCTTCCGTAATTGTTACTTTTTGACGTACGTATGTTACGTTAACCAACTGTTTGATACAACCCGTGTGCTCAGACCATCTGTTAACGTAAACTATTTTACGTTAACGCTGTCAATTTGTGAAACAACCCAATTTTTTGATTTAACGATAGTTCGCACCATTTTTAACGTTTACGCATGCGTTAAGTGAACGTGAAACAACCCGCCCTAAGAGAGAATTTCCCCAAATTCTTACGGGAACGTGTAGTTCAAAACAAAGGCTTTGAGATGAGACAGGCAAAATAAGTATAGTGAAGGAGGTATTCTCTTATTCTACCACTTTAATATAATCTTAACAATCACTGTCTTTACTAAACTAGGTATATAATATAAGGTCCAAAGAAATACATATTTGAATCATTTAGGCCGATGGAACTATTTACTGTTAACAGTTGTGACCTAAATAAATATAACAGCTATAACACTAAGTTTTAACTTTAGATTCATAACATTTTGTACACGACGACAGAGCCATGA
Source organism: Ceramica pisi (assembly GCA_963859965.1). Taxonomy (NCBI): domain Eukaryota; kingdom Metazoa; phylum Arthropoda; class Insecta; order Lepidoptera; family Noctuidae; genus Ceramica; species Ceramica pisi. Next base: position 8,722,469 of record OY982530.1, read on the forward strand.
AACATAATTGAAACATGTCCGACTATTGTCCATTAGCTTGATTTAGGACTATGTATAAAATGGTGTTGCTGCTAAGCATAGTTTGTTCTATCAGTCAGATTCTGCAGCACGTGTTTTTTTCTAGTTTTTTACTAAATTATTTACTAACCACTGTGGCCTATACGAAGGACTCAATTAGTTGCGCACTCAAGTAGGCCGTTACAAATACAACTTGGCAACGTGAGGTTTAACTATCCCGCTTGACACCAAATGTAAGAGCGATGCTCCCGCGGCCTCGTCAAAAATAAGTATGGCTCATTTGTTAAGAGCCCCAAATCCCCTTATACCTGTACCTTTAAGGACATGATTTAAATTCAAGAAAAGAAGAGCCCTTTTACGATTTTCTTTAAAATTACGTCTGCTTTAACTGACCCTGACTAACTGATATTGTAGTTCTTTGTTTAAATCCAAAGCACTTGAAAAAGTACCAGGAGACCTGGTACTTTGACTAGGATTAAGTAAACTCAATGTTGTCATGTACGTTAAAATATGTAGCGACCATCTAGTAGAATCTTATTGTAAAATAGGAACTTACTTGCCGCAGATGTGGTTCGAGTGTCGCCTGGAGAAATCCTATGCTCATGCTGGTGACCATGATACTAAGTGCAGACAGCACCACGCCAGGCACCTTCAGCAGCGACATCATTGACGCTGCAAAAGAAATTATCATTCACAACATACCTGTTCTGAGTTCCTATTATTGGTACGGTGATATATTTTTGTCCTAGGGGCTTTATAGTATATCATTTACATCAAATATGAAAACGGCGCCTGTTAAAAAATTGATTGCTGCTACCAAACAATTTTTGTCCATTTTAGAAATATTGCCACCATTGTTCTCTCTACTTGTGTCAATTGATTCAAATAAAATTTTGGATGACTGGCTGGCTTAAACATATACTCACGTCCACCAGGCTTCAGATCCTCGTCATCATGGTTTGTTGGCAGCACTAGGCAGCTCATGACAGCTGCACAGAACAGGGCAGAGCCGAGGACAGCGAACGGTAGTGAGTAGCCTCCTAAGTCGTACAGAGCTCCTCCTAGGGTTGGACCCACGATCAGACCCAGGCCGAAGAACGTTTCGAGGGACGCCTGAAAGTTTTAAAGGAGGCTCGTTAAAATATTTATGTAAAATTTGTTCGACTAAAAGATGGCTTTTGATGAATTTTAGAGCGAGGTCTAGGTTTTATATGAGAGTGGTGCCTACGAGAAAGCTAGAGTGCTTTTTTTGAGGATTGACGTTGCAATGATTTTCGAAAAAGGGGCCGGAATTACGGCATGCTCTTTAATTATTATTATTTTGTTAAATAGGTCTTACAATGATTTTATCTAATTGTAAAAATGAGATCTCGTTTTTAAGGTTACGGATGCTCTGGTTTGCTTTGGGTCTCTTATAGGTACAAAACGACCATGTTCTTAACTGCCAATAGGCGCCTCAGGGTCAATGGCACGTTATCTCGTCTCCCCGGGATCAATGTTTAGACTCACAATCAGGCGACCCGCGGTCGAATCGCACCGCGTGGATAATCTCAGCCAATGTGACGAACGAACTGACATTCATCTGATGTAATGTTTTACAAGACTTGTGATATTGGCGCCTAATTTCGATCGCCAGGATGTTGAAATCGTACGGCATATAAACGCCAGTGACTATTTAAATAGTAAATTTTTCCAACAGCAACTTTGTTACCCTTTTTGCACTTTGTTGATCAGATCAAAGAGCTAATTCTACTAATTTTCACATTCGCATCGCATTCGCATCCCAATCTGTCAAAAACGTATTAAATTTTTTTTTGGCAGTTTGAGATAGACAAGCGAATGTGAACGCTATTTAAAAATCCAAACAATGACCTATCAACTGCCTGTTTTATTTTATTAAACAAATGAATAGACCATCACCCACCATTTAAATACATACTTGACAAATATTATCTACTAGCTTCTGCCAGCGGCTTCGCCCGCGTGATCCCTAGGGAACATATTCCCGGGATGAAAAGTAGCTTATGTGCTATTCCAGACTATAATCTATCTTTGTTCTAAATTTAATTTAGATCCGTTAAGCCGTCCTGGCGTGATTGAGTAACAAACAACCAAACTTTCACATTTATAATATTACTCGTTTGGTGTAAAGCGAAAATTATAACCATCTTCCCCTCGACATTATAATTAGAATATTGCAAACTGTCGTAAGCCGTTTTCCGAAGCTACTCGCTAGCCTCTAGGCGCCAAGCTAGCCGCCTGCCTGTGCGTTCGCGACCACAAAAATAATCCTTATAGCATGATTCAGTATTCACGCGCGATGGCTTATTATTAGCGTTTTTCATGTATAACTTTGGTATAGAAACTATACCGATTTCTATGATTCTTTTTTTATGGAATAGTTAATAATGTTAACTTTTATTAATGTTAATTAGGGACGACTGAGAGTTTTGTAAACGTAAGAGTAGACAAATACAATCAGAAAGCTTCGAACTGCTAAGCTATCGGGAGTTACACGTGTTATTGTTCGTCAATCATAAAAGATAGACATATGCTGTCGTTGGATATTTTTTATATAATTTTAAGGAGAACATTCCCGTCATACATAATTTCTGTGTAGCTTTCACCATTAAGGTTGCACACGCGACGGAAGCTTAAAAAAATGGAGTAACTTCTCCCGTTTTCCCAACATTTCCCTTCACTGCTCTGCTCCTATTGATTGTAGCGTGATGAAAAGTATACTATAACCTGCTCAGGAGTATGAATAATAATTGTACCAAGTTTCATTAAAATCCGTCGAGTAGTTTTTGTTTCTATAACGGTTATACAGACAGACAGACAGACCGACAGACAGACAGACAAAAATTGTACTGATTGCATTTTTGGCATCAGTATCGATCCCTAATCACCCCCTGATAGTTATTTTGGAAATATATTTCATGTACAGAATTGACCTCTCTACAGATTTATTATAAGTATAGATGGAAGTAAATAAACGGATAGTTTATACAGAAAAAAACTTACAAACATGGTAGCCACATTATTCGGGAACTCTTTGGCGATGATCGCGAAGGAGGCGGTGAGGAAGGCAGCGTTGCCCATCGCCTCCACGATGCGGATGATGAAGCTGAGGGTGATGAACGGCACATGACCCTCCACTTTGTCCAGCATCCTATCGAAAGAAAAAAAACTCATTAAAAAAGGTTATAAAAAAATAACTTTAAACGGTCGTAGAGCAGCTGTGAAATAATTCAATAAATCGAAATCGCTTATTTATTTTGTAAAATTGTATGATGCTGGCCATTTTCGATCAAAAAATTATGAAACGCCATTTAATAAATAAATAATTTTCTTTATTTTTTCTTCCTCGGAAAAGTAATGGCTTTCCTTTTTTTTTCAAGCTGCCTATCACAGTTCATTTAATTTAACAGAGACTTTTTTAAATTTAAATTATTGAATCTAAAGTTTTTTTTTTGTAAAATTGTGTCTACTACTTTAGAGCAGTAAAAGATTTTTTACAATGCATTTTTACATAAAAGAGATATTTATAAAATTTACTAGAAATGTGTTAAACCTCTTTAGTGTTACTACTCTATTATGAAAAATAAAAACATTGAAACTGTATGCTGCAATTAGTGTTTTTAATAGTAGATTATGAGCCGTATGAGCCGAGAGGATAAAGTACAGTTTTTTTTTATTTGAGATGGGTTTGCTCTTTACTCTAGTCTAGGTCAGAGATGACAGAGTCTACGATGGAGCGAGCTTACTCAGAAGAAGTCTGTTCACTCTAACTTTTAAAAGATTAGGGCTGGAAGCGTTCGGAAATCCAGACGCAGGCAGAAAGTTCCACTCCTTTGCAGTGCGCATTATGAATGACACTTGGAAACGCTTAGTGCGAATTGGTGGAATAGCAACAAGGTAGGGATGGTAAGTTGCAGTGCGTCTGGATGTCCGATGGTAGAAGGGGGACGGTGGGATGAGGTCGTGGAGTTCTTGGGTACTCTCTCCGAAGAACAATCTGTAGTAGTCCGACAAGCAGGCAACCTTGCAATGATGAGCCAAGCTGTGTAGCTTAGCATCCACCAGTTTTACGTCACCAATGAGCCTCTTAGCTCTGCATTTCACCGTGTCAAGCGCGGCAAGCTGATACTTAGCTGAGCCACCCCAAAGGTGTCTGCATTACTCCATGCAGGATCGGACTTGTGTATGGGTATAGACTTAAAAGCTGTCCAGGCTTGAAGCATCGCTTCACCCTATTTAGGATGTCCAGCTTTTTGGCCGCAGTTTGGGCTTTGCACTGCTGCTTTGCTTTGCTTTGTTTGGTTTTTTTTTGGTGGGGCTGAAGTTGAGACTGGATGTCAGCTCCATGCCTAGGAGCTCGAGCAGATCAGTCACTGGAACAGATGTACCCCGAAAAGTAGGAGTTTGGTCGAAACATCGCATTTTTGCAGTAAAGAGACACGCCTGTGTTTTGGTGGCATTTAAAGAGACCAGATTGTCACCCCACTGAGAGACAAGGCTTAAGTTCAACTTTGTCCACTCTACCATGGCCTCTCTCAAGGAACGAACTTCATCCCCGCTGTTTGTTGCACTGGACAAGTAGGTATCTCTCTGAAACCGTACTGTTATCTGCGTCCAACAAGACCAGGCTGGAGTAGGTAATTGATGTGCAGCAGAAAGAGTTACAGAGAGAAAATACCCCTGAGGAACACCGGTATCAATAGCCATGAGGTCAGAAGCGCAGCCGTCAACGACTACTCGGATCGACCGTTCACTAAGGAAATCCGATATCCAGCTACAAAAATCAGCTGGGATGCCATAAGCAGGAAGCATGCTGAGTATAGGTTCTTATGACACGGGCGTTGTGTTGTATCCCGAACACAATTAAGGATTCGAGAGTTAACTACTGAGCGTTGAGAGCGAGGGAGTTTAAAGTAGAACTCACGAGTTTCGCTCGTGAGTTAATACAAGAATCCTGCATGCAGCGAGGGATTGAAATAAGCCCAAGGCAAAGACACCTTTATCCCTGATGAGCATAATCTAGTTTTCACACCGACTGCGAGAAAATCGTGTTCTAGCCGTGAAAAGTTCAGGTGGCGCGCGTCTGCCCCCGTCGCAAGGAGCAGGTCGGGCGTCCGAAGCTGTGGCTCTAGCTCAGGCAATAATATTGTACTGAATTTCAATATAACACCACCGGAAATAATGTGATTTGAATTTGGAAGCCAATTTTGACTCTGTAACATGCTCCTAGCAGCGGAGGCCGACGGGAGTCTGTCGCGGGTTTGAATGACATACTAGGTTAGGTTTGCATGGCAAATAATTTGACGTTCCCGTGCAGGTGGTGTGAAAAAATAATTACGACTTATTATACTGCCACGACGATGATTATATTTATGATGTAACCAAACTCACCCAAATAAGATTGCACATGTTCCCGTAGTAAGTATTCCGCCATTGAACAGGAGCTTCGGACCTAGCCTATTCAGGTGGGCCCCGTAGATCGGACTGACCAGGAACACCACCAGCTCAAACACTCCAAAGACTAACCCATACTCCGTCGCTGTACAGCCTTTCTTCTCTGCCTAAAATTAAAAAAAATAAAGGTCAGAGTATGTCAATATGAAAATATGATAATGAGGATTGCTGCAACAATGGTTTACGAATTATATCTATGAAATGTTTTTAAATGACTATGTACACGGAATATCTAGTATTCCGTGTTTTTCAGAAACAACCGGTATTTCGCGAAATAAAATGAGGCAGCTTGAATTCAAGTGCTTCTTCATAGACATAGTGCAGATCATTATTTCACTGAAAGATCACGACCCCAACGATGTAATAAGATAGATTTGATATAAATTGTTATCATTATACTTAATTAATTAAATAATCTAGATATTATTATGATTCAATATCACGGGTGAGAGAAATTGCCCTCTTGCAATTCGATAATCTTGTTAAACCAGCAACTGATTGCAACAGTTTAAGGTCAAACTCGTTTAGGCGTCCTTCGACATTTTTTTTTTTAAATATTTATAGACATTTACTTAAAAACTTTTTTCTAGGCCAAGGCTGAATAAAAAAACATTGCATAATGTCATCCACCGCTATAATTCTTAAACCAGCTGTGACAGACGGACACACTTAGTCACACACATTTTGGTACAGAACCCTAAAAATCAAATGACATTTTGAGAAGTAGCGCTTTTAACTGAAACAAGCTTTTACTTAGTTACGCGTATACAACTGTTTTATTAAAACATGGGTGCTCAAAAAAATAAAAAAAAACAAAAGTCATTTATTTATTCTAATTAGGCTGAGAGCCAGCACTTGAACATCAAGCTTTACAAAAGACTGGCCCCCAAAACGCCCGCCCGTCACCGCTTCCTAGTGTTTTAGCTGTGGAGATGGAGTGGCCAACAAACTCCCCAGCAACACATCTGTCTGTTACGTTTTAAGAACTAGAATTTATACAATACCAGCTGTATGCAACGTAATTAATACATGACACAAAAAAATTAGTTATCACTTGTTAGCTAGCACACTCTATGATAGTATAATAAACAAAATAGGTACACACTCAAGCATTAATACGTAGCTAAATAAGCCTCACGTCACGTGGTAAACTAGAGCCGGCGGAGTAAAACTGATAAACATTCAATCGTTAAAACAACTGATTATAAGACATTGTTACGAGTAGATTAATATATAAGTTAAAAACGGATTGACCTACATGGTCAAATAAATAAAAAAAGTAAAAAAAAAACACTATTATTTACAACACATAAGCAGTCATAACTCCGTGGTCGAGTTAGAGTTTAGTCGAGGTTTAGGCGCTTGCCTTGAGACCCGGTGGTCGTGGGTTCGATTCCCACGGGAAGCATACTTTGTAAAGTTATTTCCAGTTTGGCTAGGACATTGCAGGCTTCCCAGCGTGGTCAGATGCATGCTGGGGAGTGAGGAGTCCTGGGCCGCGGTCGCCTCCTTTTGCGAGGATGTCATCTCGCAGAAGGAGGCGGCGGAGCGCGCACGGGAGGACGATCCTCTCGCTGCGCCGCTCCGCAGACGAAGGCGAGGGCGGAGAAGACGTCTTCTTCTCCCCCCTCGCAGTGGTGATGGGCGGGCGACAGGCGCGGGGGCGCCTCCGCCCGCATTGCACACGTCACCACCATCGTCGGAGGTTCCCGGCCCTCCCCCAACGGGGGGGGCGTGAAGGGCCCGCTGTGAAGGCGGGCGGTCGTCGGAGGTGGACTGGACGTAAAGGCTACGCCGATCTCCCAGTCCACCCCCACTAAGACGCTGCGGGAATTTCATGCTGGGTTGTTTTAGTGGGTATACCGGGCTTGCCCGGGGAGTCCCACATACCCCTCCCACTCCCCCGAGTGAGAGGGTATGCGTAAGGCATTTTTTCCCAGCCGAAAAAAAAAAAAAAAAAAAAAAAGGACATTGCAGGCTTGAATCACCTGATTGTCTGATAAAAAAGATGATTCTGTGTTTCGGAAAGCACGTAGAAGCCGGTGGTCCCGGCCGCCAAATGGCGGTCGTTAAACCATGTCAGAGGCCTTTGAGGCAGTTTAGAAACTCTGACACTAGGGTGTGTGAGGTCGTTAACCCTTACCTACCCATACGATAAGGAGACCAGTCATAAGCTAATTACTTACAGAGAAAGAACATGATAAAAAATATGACACTGTCCTGCTTGCATTGACAAAGTATTATTATCGTCTAAATAATCACTAATTGTGATAGTATGCCACATGTGTCGCTAGTTTTAATGTATAAATGTACTTTCATAATGCGCACAGCAAAGGAGTGGAACTCTCTGCCTGCGTCTGTGTGTCCGAACGCTTACAACCCTAATCTTTTCAAAGTTAGAGTAAACGGGCTACTTCTGGCTAAGCTCGCTCCATCGTAGACTTTGTCTCTGTCATCTTTGACCGAGACTAGAGTCAAGAGCAAACCCATCACAAATAAAGTAAAAAATATATTTTGCCTAGTATACTTAGAAAATGTTTGCAAAAGTGTCACGTAGCCGAGATATGTCGAGGAAAACCCATAGAAAAAGTTCGAGGCCCTTTGACTCACTTCCCGGTGTTCGATTGAGATGTGCACACACGTTTGTCTGGTAACAATACAATTTTAATATAAAAGTTTATTTTGAAAATCATCATCACTACATATGATAAAAGAAAGTCCTCCGCCGCGTCTGTCTGTCTGTCTGTTCGCGATAAACTCAAAAACTAATGCACCGATTTTCATGCTGTTTTCAGCAGTGGATAGAGTGACTCTCGAGGAAAGTTTTAGTATATGATTTGTCAAGCGGGCGAAGCCGCAAGCATCAGCTTTTTTTTTCTTAAACTGGGAAACTCTTGGCCCAAATCTCACCTGATGGAAAGTGATGATTAGGTCGAAGATGGAAGCGAGTTTCACCCGGAATCCTCTTACACAGAGGAACTGGCTATCATACCTCTAACTCGGCGAACACAACAATGCTGTTAACATTGTTGTTATGGCGACAGACTTTGACATGATGGTGGTAGCTTGCCAGTCGGACTTAGAACAAGTTCTACCACCAACCAGACCAAGCAAAAAATTTGCCCCCGCAGGGAATCGAACCCGGGACCTCTGGGTCTGAATCAGGTGGTATAACCACTAGACCACGGAGGCGGTTAGTGTCACCTGTTTAGCACCACCCGGGGACCACGTGTAGGGATTCGCTGGAGGGTATTCTCCTACGGACGCGGGTGAATCGGCCCCTAATGAATGTGTTAAATGTACCTAACCCAGTGTTTTAATATTTACTTGGCGGTTGCCATGTGGTCGAAATTCTTGCGAAGGAAGTTCTTTTCTTGTTTGAACTTTCCCCATTCCATACAAATTTTAACTAAGCCCAATCAGCGCAATTAGGGTAACAATATTTTATCTCTTAATGGACCTATGTATAAAGTTTACTTGTCAATGACAATTCTGCGTTATTGATTGATAACTGGTACTTGCCCTAATTAGTTCATTCCAGAACGAATGATCAGATATTATCTTATCCGAAGCCTTTTCTTGGTTTGTTTACACTCATTAATAAGTGGTAAAGCTCGAATGTTCCATGTTAATTTATGTTACTGTACGCCTTTTAAGATAACAGTAGAAAGTATGTTATTTCAATGGTATGAATTAATTACGATCAATATTAAGTTTCAAATCATAATAGCAATCCATAATGAAGAGGCTGTAGCTAGAAAATTAAATAATAATTATGAACACTGTTGGGTAAAGCAAAATTTGAATTAAAAAGTAGAAGAGGAAGTCTCTCTACTAGTCAAAGGCCTCTTCCATATTATCTTTCCTTACACTTTTTTCTAAGGCCACCTTTTTAGAGTTCCGTAGCCAAATGGCAAAAAACGGAACCCTTATGGATTCGTCATGTCTGTCTGTCTGTCTGTCCGTCCGTATGTCACAGCCACTTTTTTCCGAAACTATAAGAACTATGCTGTTGAAACTTGGTAGTATATTTCGAGAACCGCATTAAGATTTTCACACAACAATAGAAAAAAAAAAAAAACAATAAATTTTGGGGGTTCCCCATACTTAGAACTGAAACTCATTTTTTTTTTCATCAAACCAAATAGTATTGACTTTTCTAATATATTTTTTTTTGTAAATTGAATAGTTTGCGCGAGAGCCACTTCCAAAGTCGTAAAATGTCCCCCCCTGTAACTTCTAAAATAAGAGAATGATAAAACTAAAAATAATACATGATGACCATGTAAACTTCCACCGAAAATTGGTTTGAATTAGATCTAGTTAGTAGTTTTTTTTAATACCTACGTCATAAATCGTAAATCGCAACTTTTGCTTATAATATATACCTACAGGTTTGTACGGAACCCTCGGTGCGCGAGTCCGACTCGCACTTGGCCGATTTTTTTTTTTTAAGGATGATCATCATCAAATGGCTTCTTCCGATTTGGCCGATTAATGGATAGGCAATTTAATTATGAACATTTTGGAAGAAATATTTTTTTCAAACGACTAAAATTAGATTTTATAACGATTTTATTCAACATTCTGAGCGTATTCACTATTGTATCTCTTGCGCTGTTATTGAGGGAAAAAATGCTCAAGGTTATTTGGTCAGGGTACGGCCTTAAAGGCTATATATATATAAACTAAACCTACTTACTAATTAAACCGTATACTCAGGTCTAAAGTCCCCTGAAACTGAAAAAATCAATCTGCTAAGCCAACGTAAAAAAAAAGATACAGCCGTTTATACCGCATCTCGACACTTTCAAGGGAATCATTTATGGGGTAATTTCCGTTGACCTAGAACTATAAAATTTAGCAAGTAATACCGTCGTATACTACAATTACTTATATGGAAAAATCTGAAGACTTTACATCACGCTATCACCAATAGGAGCAGATGCGAAGCATTCATGAAAAATGTGACGTAGACGAAATTGTGCGGGTCAGCTCTGCTGTAATAAACATTTAATTAAACGCCGAACTTAATTAATAAACTAGCTGAGCTAGAAACCAACAAAAGAACTAACTAGTTTTAAACTAGATGCCTATATCTATAGTGACCTAGTGTGATAGCACTACTCAGTTTACATAACTTATATGTAACCTTGAAATGGTTATGATATATGACTGCCACGGTCAAGCAGCCTAAATTGATCTCGAGGTGAAATGAATATTTTATAAATTAATCTCTTCACATCTGTTATCGACTCCCGACGACTGGTTAGACAGAGCTGAAGTTATGAGTAAGCCTTATTCACCGTGTTCCGGACGACATAAGTAAACTTCGGCCGGATGTGAAAGAACGTGGAAATAAACATTTTTCTTTATGGACACATTTACAAATTCCTATTTTTTTGTTAATTTGCATACAAACTAAATAGGTACCTTGACGTAAATCACCCGATATGCATGCCTCTTTATCCGAATAGGCAACAAAAAACAAATTAAATTCAAATGGCATTTGCTAGATTTATCATTTTAATAATAATAAACGGCAACATGGGCCACATTAAGACCCTTTCATACTGCATAGCTCAATTAAATGAAATTAGGTAAAAATATCTTTGTAACGAAGTTCTACTGTAAGTATAAGTACTACTTCCTTTGTTGGATTGGATTGGTCAAAGCCGTAGAAGCATTTGCTAAAGTTTATGGATCAAGTGAAGAACACGATGTATATTATATTTTAGTCCATGTTTGTATATGGGCTGAGCCTATTGCATACCGGACCCAAACCTGGCATTCAGGCTGCTTCTGCTACTCAGAAATTCTTGATGGATAAATTCAATAACACTTAGGGCTACCTGGGAAACGTACCCAGAATCTGCTTAACAGTAGCGCTTGCGATCACTAGGTAATCGATAGAATGTAGTGATATAACGGGCTCCTTCTGGGTAAGCTCGCTCCATCATAGACTTTGTGTCTGTCATCTCTGAGTAAGACTAGACTCAAGAGCAAACCCATTTCAAGTAAAATTAAAAAAAGTACAATCTATTGGAGATGATGAAAACCTTCCTAAAGGTATACCTCTATGTGGATTAGAGGGATGTAACGCATATTACCAAAATATGAATGTGGCCAAAGAAAAGATGGATGGAATTTTGTCAATAACTGGGTTTACCGGACAAAACCGATCTCAAGCAACATGGGGTAATAGCAACAGGATGATGGCTTCTGTGAATAAATAATCATTTGCAACATTATAGAGATAGAAAGGACATCCCTGGACTTATCAATCGATTTTTACCAAATTATGAAACTCTCTTGGACTCATTTGGGAAGAGTCAAAATAGTTGATACATATATTACGAGTTATCCGAAACAGTCATTAAATTCGAAAAAGTCGAAAGTTATATAAGACCGTTGTAAACCTAGCCATGCGCAAGCGCCTGGCGATTGTATTGTTTTGATAAGCGGCGACTTTTTGCTCGAAGGTTATCGCTCGTACACACACGGATGATACAAACGGAACTATGAGATGCTGTGATTTGCATGATCTTCCCTTGGAGGAATGGGTTACTATGCTGGTGAATTGAACAGCTTTGAAAATAATGGGCCACTATTCTTCAGTATAGCTGACGGACTATTCAGGATAGTTATGGGTTTTACGAGTATTTTGATATAGCTTAAAGAATTCAACGTCGATTGTTTCCTAGCTGCTAGGTTATCTTGAAAATCAGGCTGTATAGACATTTGACCTAGTTTTTCCAGGCGTTCATTATCATCATTCCATCGAAAGTCGTTCGTTCCTGGACATAGACCTGTCCCAACTTTTTTTTTCCAACTTTTGCATCGCATTCAGCAGGTCTTTACCAGGTCATCAGGTTTCCAGATCTTAATCTTAGGCATGATTAAAGCAAAAATCAATTGATAATAGGGAAAAATAATTCAGTGATCTATGGAATCAAACCACTGATGGTAACAAGTCAGTTAGGTAAAGTCAGGTGTGTACACTCTAGGTTCAAATGCATATGTCACCGGAAAGTAGCAAACGTCGTCAGAAAGTAAAATATCGCGTGAAATTGTAAACTATTTTTTTCTATTTTTAGATGTATGGGAAACTATTGAATTTATTACATACAAAACGATTTTTTCATAATAATTATATCAAGAAACTATAATCTAATCAAGATTTAGTACAATCTAACGGAGTCTGCCATTTACCGGTGACACATATAAATAATCAAGTAAACATCAATATTTAAAGAAACGAACAATCTATTCTCCAAAATGGAGGCTTATGCTTCGTACCTATCTTCTACTTCACTACATATTATAAAACAAAGTTTTCCGCCACGTCTGTCTGTCTCTCTGTTCGCAACAAACTCAAAAGCTACTGCAGCGATTGTCATGTTGTTTTCACCAATGAATAGAGTGGTTCTCGAGTAAGGTTTTAGTAGATATATAATTTGTCAAGATTGCGAATTCGCGGGCATCAGCTAGAATATTATGAACTAGCTGACCCGCGCAACTTCGTTTGCGTCACATTTTCCATTATTGCTCCGCTCCTATTTGTCTTAGCGTGATAATATATAGCCTATAACCTTCCTCGATAAATGGGCTATCTAACACCGAAAGAATTTTTCAAATCGGACCCGTAAGTCCTGAGATTACCCCCTACATACAAACTTACAAACTTACAAACATACAAACATACAAACATACAAACAAATGTTACCTCTTTATAATATTAGTATAGAAGTATAGATGAGAGAATGTCGGTAGTTGTCGTGCAATTCCAATAATACGTACTATTTCAAATGGCCTAATAATAGTTAGCAGATCATTTGTCTTAAGATACTGTTTGCATTACTCCTTATCCTGATATATAAAATTCTTCCGTTACTAAGTGACTGAACAACGCACAGCCAAAACTACTGGTCGTAAAAAGCTGGGCTTGTAGGTTCCTTGGGCAGTGTAAGGTAAAGGTAAGGCATTAAGGCGCGTCCCCGTGCAAAATGCAGCGCTAGCCGATTTTTGTGCAGTTTTTAGGAGCTATGTACTCGTTATCCAAAAGAAATATCAACTTATAAAAAATACATTAAATTTCAACATAATCTTGGCTTCAAAATGGTAGATTTATATTTTTTATTACTAAGTTTATTGTTTAATTAATCTCCTCACAACGAAACTACAGAAATCAGAAGAAAAATGAAAGCATGCATCTTCTCGAAAACTAACGATTATTTTGATTTTGAACTTAAACTCATGGATAGGCAATTAATTATGAGCATTTTGCTAGAAATATTTTTTTCAAACGACCAAAATTACATTTTAATAACTATTTTATTCAACATTTTGAGCGTAGTCGCTATTGTATCTCGTGTGCTGTTATGTAGGGAAAAAATGCTCAAGGTTATTTGGTCAGGGTACGGCCTTAAGAGAGGATTTCCTGAAATTTCTAGGGGATTGGGAAAAAACGGGATACGCGCGTAATAAGACACGGGGAGGAGCTAGTTTCATTATAATTAATATAGGGTATTTTACGAGATAGACAAATATAATTCTAGTTAGTCTGTCCGTAAGATTTTCTAAAAATATTGAACAAAAATTTATGCCATTTCAAATCGATAGAAATTGATAAAACATCTTTGCTCAAGAGGGGGCCGTATGGCACTTGTCTCACTGCCGGCGATCAGCGAGTAGCGAGTAAAGCTTGAAACTCGAAAGAGTTGTCGCGCAGCGAGTAGCGAGTGATAAGATTCGATAGTTTTGACGCTCGGCTTTTAGCAAGAGCTTTTGTACGGCGGGCGATTACTCACAATACTCGCTCCAGCCCGCACTATACGTAGAAACTAGCTGACCCGTGCAACGTCGTCTGCATAACATTTTTCATTACTGCTCCGCTTTTATTGGTCTTAGCGTGATGATATATAGCCTACTTATAGCCTTCATCGATAAAAGGGCTATCTAACACTGAAAGAATTGTTAAAATCGGACCCGTAGTTCCTGAGATTAGCGCGTTCAACCAAACAAACAAACAAACTCTTCTGCTTTATAATATTAGTATAGATATATATATATAGTATTAGTATAGATTACCGCTAGTTGGTGAGTTCTGACCGCCAAGCGAGCATCGCCGAGCGAGTGTCGCTGAGCGAGTACAATCTTTCATAGCTCGTGTCGCTACGATAGCGGTAAGAGCCGGCTCGTCGGCAGTGTGAACAGCCAGCTATCGACTGTAATATATGTGTCTCTTTTACTAACACGAGATCTATATCTTTTATACCTTCCCTCAGCGAGCAAATAGCCGATAGTTAATCGTTTCTTTGCCTGCGATGAGACAAGTGTCTTAAGAGTGTAGGTAGGTACTGTCGTAGTGACGTTACGCGATTTATCAACACACTGTTTCGTCTTCATTATTTTGGATTTTTGAAATATCATATTGTTTTAGTTAAACTATTCTAAAAGCCACTACTCCGGGGATGGGTGTTGTTTTCTCTCCTTCTGCGGGTTTCTAGTCATTACTGATAGTTGTGTTGTGTTCCTCCAGAGGGATGAAATTATACTGCTAAACACAAAGGATACCAGGGAGCCCTTAATACTTGTTGATAAAAAATATTGAGATGAAAATTAGCTTTCATGTTAAAAACTGGCCAAGTGCGAGTTGGTTTGGTGTGACCCTTCGTGTGAGAGTCCGGCTCGCACTTAACCGGTTTTTGTTCATCTTCAAAATATAAAACGTTCTTCGAAAGTTTATACATTATTAATTGTAAATGTAGATCGAATTAGTATTTAACTATAATAATTTTACATATTTTAAAAACCCCTCACGGTGATGTTGAAATATTAGAGAGTGAATCGAGCGCACTGTTAATACTGCCAAGGACGAGTAGTGGAAACACACCTTTAAATAATTTTGAAAAAGTTATATAAAGCGTAGGCAGATAGGTGTATTTCACCGTGTATGGAGGGAATTCACGAATATCAATCCGTAATCGTATTTAGTCTGAGAACCATTTGTCCAATTTTTTTTAATAGGTTCACTGTCCGCAAAGCAGACACAATAGTAAAACAATCAGCGCAGACCACATGTGGTCTGTTGGACTGTGAACCGGTGTCCTCGCTGTATTTTTGAGTCTGATATGAAAGTTTAAGGGCCAGCCGGAGTATTCTGTCGACAACTCACCATGTCCACTTAGGTGGAGTGAACGGCAAGTGTGCTGTCATTCCATCTTGTTTGTATGGTTTGACAGCTTACTTGTCGTTCACTTCGCTTCAGTTTTCATTTTGGTATGTTTATAGCACTGTAGTGTCTGAGGGCATTTAAGAATTAAATCCTTAATTCTTGACTGTAAATCCTACCTTACTTATTATATTAATATAGTGATAGATCGATTTCACGATTTCTCGTGCAAAAGCAAATAAAAGCCAAAGTTGAGCTTTTTATCCAAAATAAACCTTTGCTTAAAAGAATAATGGTTAAATGGACATTGGAATTTTAATTATTCATTTATATAATTTATATTAACTTACTCCTTCGGTCAAGAATATTCCCTTGTCTAAATATTTATTTTATAAAACAACATCACAATAATAGTAAAAAAAAATTAAAGACAATACATATTTTTCAACATTCTTTTTCTCAAATTTAAACAGAAAATGTCCCCAATTGAATGCAGCAACACATTAAATGGTGAAAAGGGATGTTTTAATGTTTGCTTTAAACTTGAACCAACCTTCAATAGACTGTGCTAAGCCTCACTCACCTCAATTAAATCCGTATTTCTCTATACCGCGTGTATCTGACATCCACGCACAAACGATTTCCATGGGTCCAGGGCATGATTCTGGTCACCCCAGAGTTGGAATTTTTCGTCGGTTCTTTTCTCATTTTTCAATTTTTTTCAAGAGTACCACAAATAGATATCAGCTCAGCTGAGCTGATATCTATTTGTGGTTTTATTCAGATTGCTCTTTTTAGTGAAAGTAGTTAATAAAAATAAAAAATAAAAAAAAAATATTTAAAATCTCATTGGGTTAGGTCAGAATAACGATTATGAGCAGTATAAAGTAAAAAAAACCCTTAAAAAAAATGAGAAAAAAGCCGACGAAAAATTCTAAGTCTAGGGTTGTCCAGAATCATGCCTTGGACTCATGGAAATCGTTTGTGCGTCGATGTCAGATACACGCGGTATAATAAAAAATCAGGCAAAGTTACTATAGCAGCTGGAAGAGAGTTGCCGGAAATCGAGTTGAATGGCGTCCACTAGGAAAGTCCTATGTCCGGCTATATAGGCTAATGATGATGATGAATAAAAATCTTTACAGTATCATACAAAGAAAAAGTACAAACCTCTTGGGGATAAAACGGCGCTTGCAGAGCAACACAAATAGCGTTGCAGAAATCAGCAATGGATATGACAACTATCGTCAGCCACTGTCTCCGGGAGAAGTCGAACCCCATTTTACCTAATTTATTCTCAGTCTTTTCAATTAAAAATAATTTCTAAAAAAATATTTCCAATATGTTCACTTAAAACACTTATAAAAAAGGAAAACTTAAATACTGCCACGTCATAATTCCTTCTTATGGCGAAAAAAGGTTTAAATATTTTAATTTAAAATGATTAATATTAAAAATCACAGCCACTACAATTAAATCACACATTAAATGAGTTTTAATTTCGAAGGCGAGACCGACACTAAGTCAAGACACATCGTATTCTGGATAACAAGTAAATTATTACTATATTATAATTACTATTGAGATATCACTACGTCCTAGTGGACTTTAATCAATGTTGTATACATAGATATACATTGCTCGCTTTCTTATCTCTGTCTCTTGTTTTCAGAGAAGAGAGTAGACGATGTAGATCAAAATCCAGAAGTTTCTCCCTTCCACAAGGTCGGGTAGCTTCTAGGGGTAATAAGTGAAGAAGTAATGACCGCACTTACGATAAACGAGACTAAAATATCAGCGACTGATAACATTATTGTCATTAATATTTTTACTGTTAATTAGACTTCTTGTAAACAATTGTTTTGATTTGTATTAAGTGAGGAAAATTAAGACGTATAAAACCGTATCCGATTGTCTTAAACGTTTGGTGCGGAGTTATGATGGGAACGTCAATTTTTATCTGTATTTGCATTCTCAGGTACGTAAAAATAAATAAATAAATAAATTAGCTACGAGGCTAAAAAATAACAGCCGCATGGGACAATCTTTAAGGTTAAGCAACGCTTGCCAAGGTTGGTAAGTGGATGTGTGACCATCTTGACATACCGAGTTTCCTCCGTGCCTCGAAAAGCACGTTAATCCGATGGTACTGGATATCATTTGTAGATCTTTAGCAGTCGTTACGGATTGTCAGAAACCAGTAAATCTGACCCCAGTCTTACCAAGAAGTACCTACCGGGTTACCCAATTAATGGGTTGTGGAGGTCTGGTATGTAGCCGCTCCACGTAAAAGCACTGGTATTCAGCTGAATCCGGTTTGACTGGAAGCCGACCCCAATATAGTTGGGAACAGGCTAGGTAGATGATGATGCATTCTCAGGTACCTATATCAATTGAAGCGACTCGTGTTTGCTATGCCATGATATTGAAAAAATCTGCGAAAATCAACAAAGCTCACAGGTGATTCAGCTCATTTTATAATTTTTTTGTTGTCGTGGGAAATTAAAGGGGAAAGCTGATGTCGCTGACATCTACTTTGTGCCAAGCGCCGCCACTGGATTTAGTCTTTTACGCTATTCTATGTATTGCCCTTTGACGGACTATCAGAATCTGAGCAACAAAAAGTCGTGTACATGCTCTTTTAGAATCACTGAAAGATTGAATGGACTAATTTTAGTACTGCACAAGAGATTCCATGCGATGCTCCTAGCTCCCAGCTGGGAAATTTTGTGCCAGCCCTTTTGGATCAGTAATGATTAAGCGGAGTCCCGATCAATTCAGATTTTTTTATTAGTCTCATGGTGGTGCATTTATGGGGAGAAGTTGCTGATCTAAAAAATTAGAATAATTCCAGAACAGTAAGTTTTTTTCAAAAATCCGTCATCATCAGCTGCTCTCTTTCTCAAAATTTTGGTATTGACTTCCGATGGAACTGAATCCAGCTGAACACCTAATATGGAGCGATTGCCTATTTGGTTTCTAAAACACAGTTACGTAACACGAACTTCTTCGAAAGACTGATCAAATTCTCAAACTTGACAGACAAAAACCTAGTAAACGCGTCGCGTCGTAGTAATGCACGTGACTATGTTCAATATTGTTCTGTCGATCACTATCAATCACGTGTATCGTAAAACATATGTTTCCGAATGTTTGTTTTTTTTTTCATTGTATATTATTTTAAATACGTCTTATTAATTGTCAGATTTGTAAGGGTGAGTTCAACATGACATGGCGCCAAGGAAGATGTTGTGGTGTCAATTTTTTTTTGTTCTAGTCTTTGTAATAAAGGCATATCGACCCAAAGGAAGGCGATGCTGACTCAAAAGTTAGTGAAGCAAAACTGGCGTAGCACATGCAAACGACGGCGTGACATCCAAAAAATGATGAAGCTGATCCAAAAGACCTCGTAATTGGCTCAAAACTCAGATCACTCTATCAGATCTAAAATGAATGAAAAAAAAGGTCGGTCCCGGACGTGAGCATTAAACAAACCGAGAATAGTCCAAAAAGTGAGTTTTTTTTTACGTCAAAGAGGCTTTAGATTTTAGATTATATTGCCATTCTATTAGAGGATGCGTTTTTCGAAGCATCAAAATATATCCTGTTTGTCTTAGCGTGATGATATAGCCTTCCTCGATAAATGGGCTATCTAACACTGAATTTTTTTTCAAATCGTACCAGCATTTCCTGAGATTAGCGCGTTCAAGCAAACAAACAAACAAACAAACTCTTCAGCTTTAAAACTTTCTAGATATCAAATCAAACGTTTTTTGAAGTTTGTTTTGACATTCTCCTTCGCTACGCTTCGCTACCGCTGACAGATTGTAACTTGTCTCTTGAGCCTAAGGGCATCATTATAACGCGCCTTTGGATAGTAATTTCCAAGATAAGAAGATAAATCAGAATAGTTAACTAGTACGTCGCGTGTTCCTACACGCAAAACGGGAGAGGTCGTGATTTTGACCCTTTGACGTGCCTACGTTGAGTTTTTAACGAGTTTCGTGATAATGAACTTAAATTGTACCGATATTCTGATTATTACCTACTAGCACTTCGCCCGCGACTTCGTTCGCGTGGGCTTAGTAGGTTCTCCACGAAATTCATCTTCTATACCTCCCTCTATACAGGGTAATGTGTAAATTAATTATTAATAGACTAAACGTAGAGCAATTCGCTCTAACCGCAAACTTTTTTACGCGTCGTAACTTCACAATTATAATGAAAGGTCAGGTTGAATAATTTAAGGCGGGGTTGCAGTACTTTTTAAGATTTTTGAACGTCTGAAAATCTAATTAATTATGAGTTTTTTAATAAATAAAAATCATTAAATAAAAATTGAACATACCCTCAAGTAAATCGTAAAGATAGAAACGCGATTTAGAATGATTGGCTCGATAATTTTTTTTATCAAACATGACATTAAATTACAATTTTAAACGTGTACTGCTAAGAGATTTTATCACGAATATATATAAAAGTTATATCAATAGATAGAGCTTTTTATTTTGAAGTAAATGTTGAAACCATATTGTATTATTTCTTGATCAGTTTTCGCCAAGAAGAAAAAACAATCAAAATTTAGGCATTAGGTCAAAACACACAGTACTGCAACCTCGCCTTAAAGTGATATTTATATTTAAATAACCAACCATAACAAACCATTCAAATAATAAGAATAAGGATTAATTTCATGATACCAAAATCACCACTAGATATTCCATTCCGCCCAGGTTTTGATTGAATTATTTGAACAAAAAGCGGTCATTGCGACATAACCATAATAGTTAGACATCTTCGCGAACTTTTTTACAGGTAATAATAAGTTCTTCATTTATATGGTACATTATTTTTATGTATTATCAATAGTTTTCTCAGCGCACGCCAAATAATGAACTTTATAGGCAAACTTTTGCTACTTTGGGTTGCAATATTGCATTTTTTTTAACGATCTCTAATTTGATTTTGAAAATAATACAGCCTATGACCATCAGGGAGAATGTAGAATTCTAAAGATGATTTTTCAAATCGGTCCCGTAGTTTATTCAATTCATAAAAACAAACAAACAAATTTTCCTCTTCATAATATCAGGGTAGACAAAGCTTTACTTTTGCTGAAAATTTGTGTAAGAGTCGTACCTATCCTGGAACTATCACCCCTCCTGTATAAGAGTCGTACCTATAAGCCTGGAACTATCACCCCTCCTGTATTAGGTACTGCACTAATAGACATGAGAGAGTCATTGCCCTATGCGATAACACCGCTAATTACTGTACTTACTCTTGTTTTTATAAATGTTTCTTATGCGCTTATTATGACGCCTCATAAGAAACATTTATAATAAAGAATAATTTATTAGATAAAAACAGAAGGAGCAACGGATAAATATTTCCTACTAGACCCTTGTGTTGTTTAATGTATCTGACTGATATACCTGCCACGACGGACACAGAAATAAATCCAAAAATAGCAAGTCGAATACAAAAAATAATTTGCAATAAACCTTTAATCAATTAATCACCGAAAAAGGGAAGATGAGCAGGTGCTGTAAAACAATGCAAGGATACCGAACTCCTTATATAGTTCGACCTCCACATCACTGCTTCCTTCAAATAGCCTGATACGGTAATCATGTCAAAATATTATTAAGTTCAAGGTTTAGCCCAATTCTTATATAACAAGATAACAGTAGACTCATCAGGGTGCATAAATACTTATGTATATTTGTGATATGTTATAATTTATTAACAAACACAGGCTAAAAATGAAAACTTTGCTACGCAAAAACCATCACAAAAATTTCATAATGTTTTTCCTTAATTTTTACACACACTTAAAATTAAGGATGTAATAATGATAAGCATGCGTTCATAAATTCCTCGAATTACATTGGAACACAATCGTAACAATTGGTCGTTAAAATAGCGAGTAAATTGTCGATGTTCGTCTGTTTGTCTGCACTTTTAGGGCATGACCAACTGTAGGAAGCGAACACGATTAGCCAAGACGTGTCCTCTTTGTTCAAGCACTGCTCACATGACATAACCGTAATTACTCATCAGCCTGCTCGCACACCATAAAGAACCTCACAAATCCTATAATTTCTTCGTCCTGGCGGACAGAGCTGGTAAATAGTTCGCAGGCGGTGGGGAGCCTACTCAGGGATGTCGAAAATCTTGAGCGAATAAAACACATAGCTCCTTGCTTTCACCTCAAACAAAATGAGTCGTGCGCCCGTCCGCCTACCATCCAAGCGCGAGCCTATTGCTAACTAAAACCGCCGAACAACGGACGCGGGCTAATTTAAAATTCGAACGTCAAAAAAAAGACATTTCAATATTTAAAAATAAAAAACGAATTCAAATAAAAGAAATCTAAAAGTGCATTTCGAAAATCGAACGTTCAGTGAAAAATGGATTGTTTGAAAAATTGAAAAAGTTTAAAATTACTTTTTTTTATTAAAATTCATTTTGTTAGTTATTAAAATTAGAATTTAATATTTAAATAAAATGAAAATGGCCGACCGTTGTGTTTTGTCGCTGTTGATGTTATGCTTGACCGTTATATGCCATACCGGGGAAGCTGCGGAAAACGCGAATGCAGCCAATATACGTAAGTTTTTCTTACATTTTAATTTTATTCAGATAAAATACAAACATCATATTCTAGGTACCAAACATTACTTTTAATATTAAACAAGTGTTTAGTTCTGGGACAACTGACATAGTTTTTTTTCCTACAGCAAGTTAAGCATATTTAAAATATCAAAATATGAACTATTTTCCTTTTTGCTGAAGCTTTTCAAGAAAATAAATAGTTTTTAGAAAAGTTTTATCGAATTTTGTGGAAGTTAAAAAAACAAATGCAGTTTTTGTCAAAGCATATTTTTCAATTCTTTTTTTCTGAAATATTAAAATGATAGAAGATATTCAATGTATATATACGTTGTGGTTCCACAATGGTGGATTACTAAGCGAAATGACCTTTAAAACGCATTGTTTGCAAAAAACAATATTAACACAAACTAAACCTACATGCTCATGCTAGATTACCATTAGGTATATTCCAGTAGGTACAATCTAAATAAAATACCTCTTAACATCTATTATTAGCATCTGTTGACAAGCCTCTGCATGACATAACTCAAATGTCAAAATTAGCCTTGTTTGCGCCGCGTCTCTGTCCGAGATTTTACAAACATATTACTGCTCAACTACAGTAGGTATGCGCAATAATTGTCTATGTAGTAATCATTATTGCTCTCTTGTGTTTGATTGCGGTCTACCATCTATCAATGTTGCTACCTCGTTGATTGTAAAGTTAGAATGTAAGAAAAAGTTAGAATAGCTGCCTTTGGTGACGAAATATTTTATCATCAACTAGCTGTCCCCCGCGGCTTCGCTCCCGTAAACTGCAACTTTTTTATTTTTTTCTTTCATATTGACCTTCTCCTGACAATAACAAATACAACAAAAGAAGAATTAGCGAAGTCTGCCCATCCGTTTATAAACGCGTGATGCCGTGACCAAGGGAAATGGGGATTAATTTTTATATACATATATATAAAATTATTGCGTTACTAAGTGACTGAATGACAGACAGACAACGCACAGTCGATACTGCTCGTCGTAGATACCTGAAATTTGGTATATTAGTAGCTTCCTTGGGGAGTGTAAATTGTGTAAAGTGTGAAATTCCTTCGAAATCGGGAAAACACGGAATACGCGCGGACGTAGTTGCAGGCAAGAGCTAGTTTTATTTCAAGATTTCAATGTAGCAAACGAAATAAGCAATGAATTATTAACACGTTTTGCGTGCAGTTGTGAAATTTATTTGAACCTAAAGATTATAAGATATGCATGGACATAACATTGGCACATTCTGAATTAAGTTACAATGGACAACAAACTTCATTTCAGCTAGTCATTTGAAGATCACGATGTTCATATAATGAATGAATATTAAAATTCCATAGTGATTTCAATGTGAATGTGACTCGAAGGACCATATAAGGTAAACGTACCAATACTCGTCGGATTTCGGAAATCACTGACTTTGAAGCACTACTGTGTGTTAAATATTTAATAGACAATGACAATTTTTGCATGACGTGTTAGAGAATTTATTCGTTATTCTAAGTAACTAAGTTTTTTTAATCATTTTGATGGGTATAAGTACTTATTAAGGCAAAAGTAAAAAAAGGGCGATTTGTACCAATAGTCGTCTGATTTGTACGGATACTCGTCAAATATTCCCAGTACTCGTCAACTTTTAATGCTAATATAAACTCTCTGCTCTTGAACATAAAGTTCAAGATAAGTACATTTTTTTGTGCTTGAATTTGTTAAATATGCTTGTGCATTTGAAACAATAGGTAGATAGATAGAAAACCAAATCCTTATTTAGAATAGCAGGTTGTAATCTGTTAGAAGAGCAGGTATTCAATAAAAGAGATAGTTGCATTTTAATTTATATTCCTAAAAACTTGGAATCACAAAATCAGTCTATAAAATATATGTTATATTTCTTAATCATGCAGTCATGTGCATATTGTAGCGAAATGAAACTCCGGACTTTGCCAACGTAACACGTATTTTTATTAAAATGACAAAAAAAATGGATATATAAAAGGTACAAAAAGACAACAACAAAAGGGCTTAAAAAAAACAGTGGTGCTGGTGAATCTTAATATAAAATGGGCAGGATTTTTTTTATAAAAATGGAACCTAGGCACGGTTTTTTAAATTTAATAGGTAACGTAAAAAAAGCCTGAAATTGTGGTTACAAAAAAGCCAAAAATGGCCTAGGAGCTACTCATCAAATTGCCTTGAGAATACGGCGCTACGTTGGCTTTGTAACTCCTAGACAATATGTTTAATGGGGAAAAAAAAGAACTTAAGCTAAATATAAAACTGCAGTAGAATAATTAATCTATCTTCCTATATATTTAATTAGGAGCACGACAAATACGGGACCAAGCGGCTCTAGTCTATCCTGGGACCGATACCATCGTCTGATCGATATCGGTACTCTGTAGATATATGAACACTTTTATAATAATTTATGAAACCATATTTATGATTATTCGATAGCACAAGGTATCCGGTAGATCAACAAACATTGATATGTCAATTTAGTTATAATTTCAGGAAATAAAAAAATCGGAAAACTAAGTTCTTGAAAGATTCAACAGCCACTGATATGCCATAGCTATCAAATTTTCAAATGATTTTTCATTGGTCTAAATTCAAATTAGCTCTCAGAAAAAGAAAAAAATCAGCTGAGGTAAAATTCGAAAAGGTGGAATGTCGCCATAACTTTAAGCTGCATCTACAATGCTGCAATATGTAGCACGAGTAAATTTATTATGTGTCTAAAATACTTTAATTGTAAAATCAGTTCTCTTAGACCTACCTAATAAAATAATCAGTTTTAACAAAAAATGATATCCACATTCATTTATATAAATTTCTGAGATATAATTACTAACATTCATAAATATGGGAAGATTGTCATTCATCAAAACTTATGAACTCAGCAGCCGACTAAATTACGCCCTTTAATCTTGTCATTTAATGTGGTCCTCGGCACATTAAATTTTCTTGCTGCATCTGCATCTGATGTTGTGGCCCCTTGATCTACAGCTTCTATGGCTTTTAAAAGGTCCTCTTGCTTGTAGTTTCTTTCAGTCATGATCTGTAATTAAAATTACGATCATGCAATCACTAGGTAACATATTACAATCTTAAATAAAAAAATCTTACTTAAGATTACTCTTTACCCATCAATATCGAATACGACAAGCAAAGAAGTGGCAGCGATGGAACCTATGTCATCTTAGTTATAAAAGCGATTTTAATATTATACAGGCGCTATTAAGGCACTTTAGAGATACGCGGTACAATACGCGTGACGACATGCAGTTATTAACCGACTTTCCAAAAAGGAGGATACAAAAAACACTACAAAGTAAAAAATAACTTTAATTTCGGAAGTCGGTGTCAAAAACGAACAAATTAACAAAAACACCGAGTTCCGAAATTAAAGTTATTTTTTACTTTGTAGTGTTTTTTTTTTTTGGAAGTCGGTTGTATTTTTTTTGTAAAAAGGTTTTTTTTCGAACAAAAAGCATAGTATAAGAGCAGTCAATTTTTGCTTGCAAAGAATTGTAATCCAAGCATAATAGAAGCAAAGGCAAGTGATAGACCTACTTGTACCCAAAGCGGTAGTTATGTATCTATCGCGTGTCCTTAATCGAATGGCGGAGGCCTACAGCGGCCATGCGGCCAATATATAGGTACCTACCTAACAAAAAACGCACGTAGAAAGTGCAGGAAACAGGGGGTTTTAACCATTAAGAAGCAAAATAATTAAATCATCACCATGACTGTGTGTACGTGCATCTACATAGAACCAGCACAGTAAAATACACCCCTAAGAAAAAGCTTAAAAGAAACGCAGTTTTATCAACAAATGTAGTCTAAACCTTAAATATGTTTGTACTAGAGAGTTAACAATTTTGTAAAATTCCCGATATTAGCTATTTATTCGCATTTTGTACTGTAAAACACAAAATATCTTCATTATGACGAGTATAGGTGCAACTTTTGAGTATGTCCCAGTAGTCGTCATAATAATTCTAAAAATGACGGGTTTTGGGTCAATCGGGAGTTTTAAAGATCCAATAGATGTCTCATTAAAAAAAAATATCTTCTATGTTAAAAGTATTCCAAATTGCATATTATATCGTTAGCAAATAAACTTAACTAACTTATTAATCAAAGAAACTTACCGCAGACCCCACTGGAGTTATGTAAATCAAAACACAAAACCACGTGCTGAGTTTCACGTTTGACAGCTGAACTTCACGAAAAAACGATTTTTCTTGGGCACACAAGTTTCGACTAACATATCTCCGACGCCATGACTGTTAAAACTCAGTATTGTCATTTCAATTGTGCAATATGTTACCAACAATGTTTTGCCATATAAACCGGCCCATTTTAAGTTCAGTAGAAAAAAATATACAAGTTTTTAGATTAATTGTCGACTATTGGGGCATGACGACTTCACCCGCGTTTACCTTAAAATTAATGTATTCAAAAACATTGAGCTGACACGACCTCTTGTAGGTTTTTTTTTTAAATGGGTGCTCTTGACGCTAGTCTAGGTTAGAGAAGACAAAGATAAAGTCTACGATGGAGTGAGCTTATCCAGAAGTAGGCAGCTGGTCTATTCTGTCGACATCTCACCGTGCACACTCAGGTGGAGGGAACGACAAGTGACCTGTCATTCCATCTTGCTTGTATGGTTTGACAGCTCACTTGTCGTTCACTTCGCCTAAGTGTTCACTTCGACATGTTTACAGAATCGCACTGCTGTTCACTCTAACTTTTAAAAGATTGGAG
Source organism: Ceramica pisi (assembly GCA_963859965.1). NCBI lineage: Eukaryota > Metazoa > Arthropoda > Insecta > Lepidoptera > Noctuidae > Ceramica > Ceramica pisi. The sequence continues at coordinate 8,749,545 of OY982530.1, forward strand.
TTGTAAGTAAGGTTAGTCAAAAAAAAAAAAAACAAATCATCATCATATCATCAGCCGAAAGACGTCCACTGCTGGACATAGGCCTCCCCCAAGAGTCGCCACAATAACCGGTCCTGTGCGTCTCGGATCCCGCAACCCTCACCATCGTTCAACCTTGTGCCGGTCTTCCAACGTTGTTTAAAAACAGATGGTCGAATTAAAATAAGCGCTTGCCAAAATAATAACTTAAGCATTATATCGGTAAAACGGGGTGGACAGAAACGTAAAGGTGAATTGAAACAAAACTTTGAATGGTATTTTCACTTGACTGCCACATTAGTGGTTTCTAAAAGAATATCAATGTTTTAAAACTAATTTTTATATATAAAAGTTGAGTCTTTAACCTGTAAGCAATTTTTTATTTAATTCAAGTGAAAATTCCCATCAAAGTTTTGTTTCTTTTCACCCCAGCGTTTCTATTCAACCCGTTGTACCGTGTACGGTACTTATAAGTAAATTTATTGTTACGCTTTCACGCCAAAATCGCTAAATCAATTCTTATGAATTTTGGTACAGCGACAAAAATGGCACCTTGGATACGGTTACAGACTATTTTTTTTGAGAAAATCTTTAATAATGCAAGCAAAGCTAAGAGCAATAAGCTATGAAATGTATATATAAGTTACGTCTTAAGTTTCAAACATACGCATGTTATCAAAATATCAATGCATTGGAAGTGTTGCGAGAAAAAATAACATATTAATTAAAAAGAACATGGTCAACAACTCAACGCCTCCTAATTTTTCTCCTAAGGCTACGATCACAAAACTATACAGCCATGGGCCGTATTCAAATATTGTATTATGAAATGGCTTGGATCAGAATGCCCAGGTGTGTTGAAACGAATATGTTGCAACTAACTTTTCGAAAAAAAAAATGACCTTTAGAAGCGGCATTCAATATTAAACCTAGAATTTTAAGATTATACGGTACCAACATACTCGTGATTTGGACATATTTTTTTTAAATATTTATAAAGCGATGTATGTTTTTGACAAGATTAATACTTAATTTGTGTATGATTTGATTAAGAAACTTTGTGAGTGCTAGAATTAAACAACCGAACAAATGCGATTCAGGCTCGCGCCTGGAGCGTTCCGTTCCATCGTTCAAGATTAAAATGCAATGTACTTTTGAAATACTTTGATTTTTGTTATTTGTTGTTATAGTAGCAACAGAAAAACACCCTCTGTGAACATTTCAACTGTCTATCATGAGATACCTACAACACACTGAAATACAGAGGGCGGACAGCGTAGGCTTAGTAATATTTTTTAGTTGGCCTTTGGGTACAGAAAAATAAAAGTATACAAAAGAAGGAAACAATTATTAAACTTCAACATGGGAAAAGACAAAAAGGGTTATGCTTCTTTATCCATCCAAATCCATTAGCTATTTTAGTATGTATGAGAACCATAGAGATAAATGAAAGAAAATATTGCGCTGGTCTGACATAATTTGGAGCGAGATTATAATTTTCAAAGAGGAGATAAACTTTTTGTAGCTAAACCAATCGTTAAAAACGCTAGCACCTCGCTTGTTCATAATTTAAAAAAGATAAATCATGTTAATTCTAAACTCAGTTATGAATAATGTTGTTCAACCACACTGAATGAATACAACATTAAATAAATAGAACAAAATTATGGATGAATAAAACGGTGTCAGGTGCATAATGTGCATTATCTTATTGGACTTGTAGATCTTTTGGTTTCATTAGAAAGATGTTTTTATTTAGTACTGGCTGTAGATAATTCGGAACAAATAGACAGACGTGTTTATTTTTAAGATATTGTTTATGTTTAGTAATTTAAAAGTTGCGCCAGTTACGGAATAGTTGAAAGGGAACCGCTTGGTATGGAGGGATGAAACTAAAAGAGTTATTAATATGGGTAGATGGAGAGGGAGAGGGAGGCCATAGTAAAGATGGATGGATAGGAAGAAAAAAACGTGTTGCGCCGGCCCCAAGTATTATAATTTCTTCTGTATTATAATTTCATTAAAAAATTAATAAAATTAAAAGCTATTATTTTGAATGAGTTTAATTTATTTGTAAAAATAGGTATAGATATATTGAAAAGTAAAGTTATAAGAACATTCAATGAGTTTGCAAAATTTGTGAAAAGATTCAGTTTGAAAATTGTGCTGGGATCGCTAATCTTTTAAAAAAAATTGTTTCACAAATAGCTTATTTTTATCGACATTGTGTATGTACGTAACAAATTATATACATGTTTCAGATAATGCATTTTGTATCGAATAATTGACGCCAGGGTGGAGGCCATAGGCCATTGCAATTAAGTGTAGACTAAACAATTATTTTTTATCCACTATGACTGTTTCATTCGTAAAGTTTTGTTGTTCGTAAAATTTTAATTTCAGGGGTTTTAAAAAGGTCATTTTAGCAGAATCATAAAGCACATCACGCTTCCCGTCACTGTCAAATTTTCCCAATCAACCTTGAACCTAATGCGTTAGCGATAAAAATGAAAATGCCGTTTGACTAATTGTTTTGTGCTTAATATTATGATTCTGCTAAAGTGGCCTTTTTAGACCCGCAGAACATAGTAAATCTGCCGTCTTAGGAAAATAGGACATATCAACATAAAACGAAGTAACATTAACAAAATAACTTAAGGTTAGAAATTGATTTAGTACTTCATTTTGTGTAGATATGACCTTTTTTCTAATGGCGGTTGAAATGTGGAAAAACTACAACTATTTCACTGTGTTATTTTTATTTTTTTATTTGTGATTGGTTTCCTCTTGACTCTAGTCTTGGTCAGAGATAACAGAAACAAAGTCTACGATGGAGCGAGCTTACCCAGAAGGAGCCTGTTCACTCTAACTTTGTTTTAATATTATTTGATATCTTTGAGTCTTTACCTAGTCTATCACCATACTTGAATTCACTTTGCCTTACCTGCGCCAATCCTTGACATTTAAAGTAACTATAAATTTGGGTGCACGGTTGCCATTTCAATAGTACTTAGTATTTATCTAGTTTTACGATTCGCCCGTGACATGATGATTAATGACCAAGGACCAACCATGACCTAAAGAGACGAATCACATAACGAACACAATTTTATAAAATTGATTCAAATTATTAAAATGATAGCAAATTGGAGATAGAATTATGCAGTCCATTATCTAAATTATTGCGAGAGCTAAAACGTCATTCAACTAATTTTAATAGTGATGATCGTTCACCTATAGTCAGAGGTGTGATTTCCAAGTGTGTCAAGGACGCCATTGGTGTCCGCTGACGAAACCGACAGAGATGGACAATTAGCAAACAAGTTAATACGTCCGTTGGTTTTGATAATTTCGTGTTTGCAGAAAAATCCGGTGTTTGACTTGAGGTACCTTTGAGAGATAAGTTGTCAAAGGGCTTATCCAACGTACGTTATGTCCCGTATTTGACAGGACGGAAATTTCTACAAGTGATTATGTGAATAATTTATTGTTAGGTTACTTGTTGATATTTTTTTAAATAGGTAAGTTTAATATGATATGCAGAGAAGAAAATTTAAAAAATAGAACCGGTGCGGTGGCTGAACAGTCGGTACAATCGGTTGTCATGGTATGGGTATGTGATTTGAATGAGAAACGTCATCAGGAAAGATTTTGATGTTATTGTAGATGTATGATAACACTATCATAAAAGCTGGGTTGATTTTTAATTTTTTACGTTTTGTAAAAAAGAATGGACGTATAGTTTTAGAGTGTAAGTAGAAAAGTAGTTTAAAGAATTGTGTAACAGTAAAGTAGATACATATTTTATTTCTTCTTTTTCTTATAATGTTAATGACCTGAGTGTCACAATTCGCCGTTACGCGAAATATTGAGATTTCGATTTTCGCATCAAATTCATGGTTTTGTTTGTATACGTTGAAATTAAAGTTGCACTTTATTTATTTTTTTGAAAGTTGTGGCTTTCTAAAAACCCTCATCACACTTGAGCAAGGTAAGCATTATTTTGTTTCGGCTTCCCTTTTAAGAAAATTCACCCTTCGCCACTGATGACTACAGAATCGGTAGATGGTCTGTATGAAAGACTAGCTGACCAGCAGTGCTGTCACATTTTTTATTATTGCTCCGATCCTTCAGGTAGCAAAAGATTTTTTCAATTCGAACCAGTCGTTCCTGAGATTATAAGAGCGTACAACCAAACCAACAAACTATTCAGCTTTATAATAATACTAGCTTTTGCCCGCGACTTCGTACGCGCATATACCGTTTTTTCTGTTTAGGAATTTCGGAAAATGCTCTCTTAGGGCGGGTTGTTTCAACTACACTTAACGCACGCGTAAACGTTAAATATGGTGCTAACTATCGTCAAATCAAAAAATTGGGTTGTTTCACAAAATGTCAGCGTTAACGCACGTAAAATATAACGTTTACGTTAACAGATGGTCTGAGCACTGGTTAACGTAACTTTAGTTGCGTCAAATAGAACAATATTGTGACATTTCTTTTGAATTCCTCAATACCAGTTCTTCTGATGACACAAATAAGTGGTGGAATGCAAAAAAAGCTATTTAAGTAGGACCCGTGTCAATAACTTAGCTATTGGAATGAGGAATTTTTACTAGAATGTTTTGAAACAACGCTTCTAATTTAACGAACGTCAAACATCGTCCGTAATCGTAACTTTTTGACGTACGTATGTTACGTTTACCAAATGTTTGATACAACCCGCCCTTAGTGTTCCCCTACACTCCCCAAGGAACCTACATGCCAAATTTCAGCTTCCTATGACCATTAGTTTTAGCTGTGCGTTGTCTGTCTGTCACTCAGTAACGGAAGAATCTATACTAATATAATATTATAAAGCAGAAGAGTTTGTTTGTTTGTTTGAACGCGCTAATCTCAGGAACTACTGGTCCGATTTGAAAAATTCTTTCAGTGTTAGATAGCCCATTTATCGAGGAAGGTTATAGGCTATCTATATATCATCACGCTAAGACAAATAGGAGCGGAGGAGTAATGGAAAATGTGACGCAGACGAAGTTGCGTGGGTCTGCTAGTTTTATATATTGGGATTAGTATAGATAAGTATAGAAGATGATACGGATGGAAAAGGGTGTGACTTCTGTGATGACGATGTGAAATAACGAAGTAACAGCTAGGGTATTAGAGATGAAGGGAGGTTATGGCGTCCCCAAATAAATTGAGATAAAGACAAGGAAAATCAAAAGCTACGGGCTTTATATTAAAAAGGATGACGGTACACCTGATAGGTAGGCTATGCGTGTACAAGTGATTTTTTGTCCGCGTGACAGTAGGTAGGTACAATTCTCTCTTTCGCAATAGGGAATATGCATGAAAAAAATATTTAGTATCTATCCAGCAGTGCTATTCTGTAACAACATTTTCGTGTCTCGACAGCGGAATCCGAGGTGAGTTTCAAATTCGTATAAATATAAAACCTTATGATGTGTGAAATAAAGTTCACTTTGTAAGCTTAGTCACTCAGGTGAAGTCGATATCGAAATGGTTATTTACAGAATAGACTAGCTGTTTGTCTAAAAATATACAAGCATATGATACTAACACTGAAAATAGAATCCAAAGTGCTCGAAAAAAAATGAGATATAACTATTTTAAACAAATTTCCCTCTCGCAAAACCGCTGTTTTATATGGCAGCTCTATAGACGTCGTAGAATTTGACGTCATAGTTGACATTCGGACTTCTCTTTCTAATTGTAGTCTTTGAAGCTTTATAACTTCATTGCGGTTGAAGGTATTTAAAAAATAATTTCATGATTGTTTACTAGAGCTAATAATTATTTCATTGTGCAAATAAAAAAATCGATGCATGCGATTTTTTTTGAAGTTCCCTATTTTGAAGTGCAACAGAGTACTGCTGTCACGGTGACAAAAGTCACCAGTGCGCGCCTAGCCTTGAATGATTAATTTTCATCATTTAACTGCAGAATAAATCATTTAACTGCAGACGAATTCATTATACACACTTTATTAGAAAACAGAACATCAAAATCAACAAATTAAAATGATAATCGGATGACAATCGTCTGCAAGATAACCAGATAATCGTTTCCGTTAAACTATATCAAAAGACCAAGCCTTTGGAACTAGTCTGAATATTTCACAGTGATATAACTTGATCTCGCGTGACATTTCTTTGTAAGTCAACGTCTTCCTAGTTATCTAATGGCACGGCGTCACGGCCTGGCTACGGTTGCTGTTTCGCTACCTTGGTTGCCCAAGGCCTCTTGGGTAACTGTATTCTTATCTTACATTGTATTAATCTGAGTTAGCTTGTTAATCGGAATTTTGATATGAGGGCCAGTGCTACTAAGTTTGAAACAACTTTCGCATTCGCATTTCAAACGCAAACTGTCAAAAAAGTCTTAATTTTCATACATTTTTGACAGATTGCGATGCGAATGTGAAAATTAGTAGAATTGGCACTATGGTTAAAAAAATGTACAAAAAAAACATTAAAACCAGAATTCTTCAAATCGATTCATAATTGACGGAGTTATGTGGTTACAAACATAAAATAAAAAAGGGGTAGGTACTTACCCGTAAAAAAGTGAAAAATAAAAAAACTTTTTACAAATAATACAACCGACTTCCAAATAATAAATAAGCACTACAAAATAAAAAGTTATTTTTTACTTTGTAGTGTTTTTTTTTATTTGAAAGTCGGTTGTATTTTTTTGTTAAAGCCCGTTTTGCGCACAACACACATTTATTTTAGGTACTTTTTACTGCGGCATCTTAGTTTCGTTCTTATAATTTAGATTGGATGAGTGCTATCTAAGACTAAATTAACATCAAATACTAGTTGTTCTTCTACTAGGTTTGCTTAAAAGTCTAGTAATTTTATTATCAGTCACCTCATCAGTCTATCATCCTCGTTACTGTTAAAACCATATATTTTGCTTCCAATGATATTTTAATAATGGTCTTGGTATACAATTTTGCTAGTTCAACATTGTATCGGTTCGCCGTGAGCAAAATTCGCATTACCTAACATTATATAATTGTTTTAATATATTATTGTTTTAATTGGACCCTGGATAGTGGGGCAGTACATAAACATGTATTTTTTTAAATTGTCAATCTAAATATCCTGTTGAGGAACCCTGCTCAATGGTTAAAAAAAACAAAAAGTACTGGCACAAAGGCCTTCCAGGAAGTTATTTTTTTTTATTTATTTACAAACATCCTGCATCTTGCTTGATCTTTATCTTCTCCACACAATCTTATGCATTTAATATTACCAACATACGTTTCCGCCTTACATTTTCAGAATACATAGTAGTTGGAAAATTATGACCATCGCATCACATAAAATGGAAGTCTTCGTCTTGTGTGTTTGATTAGTGATTTCACCCACTCAAAATATCATAAAGTATTGTGAACCATATGAACCTCTTTGTATGCACTTTGCTGACAGACAAATTAGTCTTTGGTTCTTTGATAGCGTCCAGCAAAAATATAAAATAGCATTTTAATTCGGAAGGGTATACCGCCTGTATCTGATATCGACGCACAAACGATTTCCATGGGTCCAGGGCATGATTCTGGACACCCTAGACTTAGAATTTTTCGTCGGCTATTTTCTCATTTTTTCACAAATAGATATCAGCTCAGCTGAGCTGATACCTATTTGTGGTATTGAAAAAATTAAAAAATGAGAAAAGAACCGACGAAAAATTCCAACACTGGGGTGTCCAGAATCATGCCCTGGACCCATGAAAATCGTTTGTGCGTCGATGTCAGATACACGCGGTAGATACATTTGTTTAGATGCCGATTAAAAGTAATCGTTAAATCCCAGCCTAGCTTATCGGCGTAGTGGTGCCTGTCTGTCGGTCTTCTACAGATTGTACTTTGGTGAGTGTGCACAGGAACTCCACGACCTGATCCGTACTTGGTCGATATCCCCATATATAACTCGTCTGCCTTCAAAGCAAGAGTGAACAGGCATCTTAGAGGCAAGCTCGCTCCATCATGGACCTCATCCATCGCTTTCCATCAGACGTGATTGTGGTCAAGAGCAAGCCCATTACATAATAATAATAAAAAACTGAGTTTTTATCAATCAACTTACCTAGTTTTTTATTCTTTATATAAATTTTCATGAGTGGGATATCAAACCTTAAATGCCTTTAGTCTAACGATAAAAATGAACCACCTCATGGGTCCCAATAGAGGTGAATGGGCCCTCGTAATAAATAAATTCAGGGTTGTGTGAAAAGGGAAAGGGTCCTTTGTCTGTGGGGCAAAATAGCCATTTTCAATTTTACTAAAATTACCGTAGAGATATTTGTCAAACACTGCGCAAAAGAATGAAAGTTACTGTTCATATCAATATCCACCTTAGCTATTTTTAATTTAATCATACTTTCAGATCTTAACCATGTATAAAAAATACCCAGTACCTGCCTAGTTTACACTTTCATGTAGGTATTTATTAATTATTGAGCTACTTTTTACATCAGAGGCAATCAAAAAACCAAAGTTCATTTCGTGATTAAGTATGACTTAAGATTTCAATTTAGAACGTTGCAATGTTTTTGAGTTATGCTTACTATATTTGACTGTTAAAAACGTACATTACTTAGTTTTAGAGTCTGTTTCATGACACTGATCATCTTGTTGAAGAAGTTCAAGATGGCCTGAAGACGGAAGACGCCAAAGTGACAAAATTTCAATTCTTTTTTCTTTCTAATCCGTCAAAAGATGAAGTACCTACAGTAGATTCTGATCAATGTGACGCTCAACAAATAATGTCCGTCTATATTGCAAATGGCGGATATGATGACAACTTAATCTATTGTTAAGCACGTTCTACCATTCTCCCCACAACATATTAGGATTCTTCTTCATAGAAACCCACTAAAAGGACATTGTTATACAGATTTGAAAAACGTCGAAACTTAAATTGATCACAGTCATTACGCGTGCCAGTGTTACGTTAGAGGTCAATAGCCTCAACACACCGACAGATAATAATTTATTAAAAATAGCGAATCATAATGTTGAAATTCATCAGCTTCAGTTGTCGAAAAGTTTGATATATAATATAATTGAGTCATTTTTTTTCTGTCTTGGAAGAGTTTGAACTTTTTGTATAGTTAATGTAACATATTGAATCCTAATCAACAATATTTTTTTCTGCCATGTAATATGAAAATATTATTTATTTGGTTTTGTTTTGTGCCCGGTTCATGGTTATAATAGGCTTGGGCCCTAGCTATTACATGGGCCTTATAAATAACCCAAGGCTTATGTTATTTGGTGACAGGAATTACATCACTTTAATCTACTTGAACTTGCTGGGCATTAATCATATTGTATATTGTCAAATTATGCAGTATTTCAAATGATTAATGATTTTAACAAATGTAGTTACCGATGCCTGTTAACAAAGATATTTATCATGTTTAACTTGTTCGTGATAAAAAAGGCTTTAGTGGATCTGTACGTCATTGATGTTTCAAGAATAAATCTGCAGTCCTCAACCACTAGGTCAAAGGACCCATAGTCTTCAAACTAGAACTTGAAGAAGCAAAGTTGCTCTCAGACTGAACAGACAAAACAAACACAAGAGGAAAATAGTAAACACTACAAGCACATCAATTACAGAAGATCTAAAAATAATACAATAGCAAATAATCCGTGCTATGAGCGTACGATCCTTGGGAAATAGACTGACAATGAAAGATAGCCGCGACTGTCCACGCAGCGCCTGACTCGCATAATATATCGACGTACCGGCGGCGACGATAGTCAGGTACAGCCTTGGTTCACCATTTGTGAGACATATAACATTTTAATGGGTGAACCATAAGTGGGGAGAATCGACGCAGATTGGGCAATGGAAGTTGATTAGTGGTCTGACTCATGGGGATTGAGGATGGCAGGTTCAGGGAATTAGCTGTGATTCATTGAGTAATGCTTGTTTCGGAGGTGAAGTTAGTTGCCGTTCAGAACAAGTGTTCTGACAAACTAAGCGAGCAACAATCAAAGAATGCTGATAACGAGATCTACGTCATCGGTGTTGACAATGAGTTGTTGACAAGGGCCCAGAATAGAATCGTCTCCGATAGGACTGTAGGTAGTAAACATCGCAGGCCAGAGATCAAAATACTGAAGGCGGCTCAAAGGACCAAAAATGTTAGTCTCTTAAAAAGTCGAGTTGATAAAAATGAGAATATATATGATGAGAAAAGAAGAACACAAAGCAAGGAAAGGAAAGCGGAGAAGATTGACTGCTTCTTAATACTGATAATTAAAAAGCAACTTTTTTCTGTCCTTCATGGACAGAAAAAAGTCTCCACCCAAATAATATTGTAAAAGCAAAACTTTCAAATCAATTCATTTCTAAACTTTAAACAAATAATGCAAATAGTTTTAAATAGATTTTTAAATTTCTGCATTCTTTTTATTCATTCACAACACAATTCTTCTTATTCACAATGTAAAGATTGATTGATTTATAAAATCAAAAATGCCGTTGTCAAACGTTGTGATTCAATGCAATGACTTCATTGACAACACTGATTGCCGAATACATGGATGTTAAATATTACGAATAGTGCCGTGGGACGGCGGTAGATTATGGGCATATGGGTTGTGTTAAAAATGATATAAAAGAAAAGAGAGTGGGTAAGAGCGGGAAGAATAAATGGTGTTTAACAGACTCTAAGTAACATAATATGATGAATGTGCAACAATATTAGGTACAACCTAATAAAATTATTCCAATCCTGACTGATCGAGTGAGTGACTAACAGACAACGAACAGCCTAAACTACTAATCGTAGAAAGCTATAATTTGTCATGCAGTTTCTCTATACTCCGAAAGGGAGCGCTGAGAGAGGATTTCCCAAAATTCCTACGGAAACGGAAAAATCGGGATACACGCGTACGAAGACACGGGTAAAAACAAGTCTAACATATAAAAATCTCGTGTCACGGTATTTGTTATCGAACTCTTCCGCAACGGCTTGACCGATTTTTATGATTTTTTTGTGTGTGTACATTCAGTAGGTCTAAGAATAGGCTATAGGTTTTTTTTTTATCAGTCAGCTACTTTACTATAATGGTTCCATCCCAAAACCAAGACAACGCCACAACATTAAACAGATGACGTATTTTCGAAATTCAAAATTCTCGAAGGCAACCGGTCAGTCGCTGGCCTGCGTGCGCGCAGCCTTGACACCGGCGTTGCATCACACGTTGCGCCACCCTGTCACAAGTCAGCTCACGATCTCCCTGCTTTATGATCACCTTGGATTTTGATATGATATAATAGAGTGGGTGGTGGAAATGTCAAGCCTAATACAATTCATATTTTAGGATAAAAGTATTGGTTAATCTTTTTTTAAGACAATGCATTTGAAAAATGATTGTAATCCTAATTGTTCCAGTATCTTGTATTATTTGGGCAAAGGTCACTAGTGTTTGAGTTCGTGTTAATGTTAAATTTGTTTAGTTTAAACTATCGTTTTACAAAATAAGTGTTACACCATTGTCATCAAGCTGCAGTGCGCCATCGGTCATCTTTATAGACTTTGTTTATTTACATGATTAATAGTCGGAATATATTATTTGTTGTACATTGTGAGCTTTTAGTTGAGAAATGCTACGTCAGCAGTTAGTTACCTGTTTGTTTCCTCATTTTCCTGTAGGTACTTATAATCGCTTTTAGTTTCAATAAAATATCTTCAAAGGAATTGCTGAATATAACGGCTTCGTCAAAGTTACTTATAGACTTGTCGTACAGTTCCATGAATTCAACGCATTATGAAGTCGTGGCGAAAAGCCTTTTACGGCCTAACCTAGTTATTATTCAGTTACCAACTTTCAAAGAACCATGCATGCAACCGCAAGTGCATTAATCAAATATTCTTGATCCATTGCAGCAGAACATACAAGCTCAATCATTTAGATGGGTTCCCTAGCTTCATTACACATAATGACATTACTGCTGCAGCCAGGCTTTTGCGAAACACTGGTGGAAAATTTGTTCTCTTCTCTCGAAATTGTTTCGACAGCCTATAGAAAGTAGCACGCGGTTTTAATGTGGAGGAGAGAGGAGTGTAATCATTTATTTCACCACCATTCATAGTTTTGGTTAAGTGGCCAAATTAGGAGGTGATGGGATGCAACTTGTGTATTGCCATGTAATTGAAAGGACACTGTGAACTTGTGTCAGCATTGCGTGCATGACCAACACTGAACTGCACCATTTTTAACGTCAGCTCTCCATTTCTTTCGATCTAGTTTTCGTTTCTTTTTGCTAAAATAATTTTGCATGATAAACTGTTCTCAGTTTAATTTACAATATCTCAGTATAAACAAAGTCACTGTTTATGTATCTGTCTTTGTGACCGTGTCGTTCTACTAAACTTCATCACCGATGAACGTTGATGCACTTTTTACGATCATTAAGAGAAACTAAGCCTTCTAATTTGTTAATTTCTAACTTAAATATGATACGTTCATCTCGATTTTGAAGCTGAAGCCAGGGCAAGTCGCTTGTTGTAAGTAATTGGCCAAGCAGTTTTTCTATTGCTAATTAACAAAATTTATTCTAAACAATATGCATTGTGCATCCTCAGGCTCTTTCACTCTTCCTTTCACCCAAAAGCGGTGAATTTGTGTAGGCTTAATGAAATTTTAATTTATTTTTCTATTTTATTATTACCCTATTTTTAAAAAGATAACTAATTATATACTTACGTAAAATGTATAGGTGCCTATTAGTTTTGTATTCCATAATTATTTAAGGATCTTACTATTCAGAAATTGTAGCAATTCTATTGCTCGCAAAACTCTCCTGGCAAGTAAGACGATTGCTTATACACATATAAATCACACGCAGATAAATCGTAACACTTTAAGAAGCATTGCACAAGAGCTGTGAAGAAACATCTCCTATGAAATTATGGACAAATACAACAAAAAGGAACAGAGATTATAAAGATTGTTAAATAATAATTTTTATATATGACTGATAACATCGGCTGAAACTGCTTTGACAATTGCAAGTAAATCCTAATACTATGAGATACATTTCACAAGAGGCAGGTGGAACAGCTAGTCTATTCTGTAAATAACCATTTCGATATCGACTTCACCTGAGTGACTAAGCTTACAAAGTGAACCTTATTTCACACATCATAAGGTCTTATATTTATACGAATTTGAAACTCACCTCGGATTCCGCTGTCGAGACACGAAAATGTTGTTACAGAATAGCACTGCAGTGAACTATACAAGGTTATTAATTGTAAAACACCGACAACTTCTCAGGGTTATGTTACTAACATCATAATCAACAACTTTTGTTCTATGACTTTTAAAAATTAATCATACTTGCGAAGCAAAAGAAAGCTATTTCTTTTTCTTTTACTTTTGCTTGGTGTAACATTTAGCGTTCAATTTAAATATTTGTATGAAAACCTGATGAATTTTTAAAAGTCATACAACAAAAGTTGTTGATTATGATGTTACATAGTGCTGAGAGGTTGTCGGTGTTTTACAAATAACCCCGTATAAGGAGGGTTGTAAGAAAAAAAAAAACAACAATTTTAGAGCTTCAAATGCTGATAAAAGATGTTTCACTTAAATTCTAACACTTTAAGAAGCATTTCACAAGAGCAGAGAGGAACAGTATAGTGTTACATTAGGTACTGTTACATTTGATACCGCGTTACACAGTTACGTGACCGATACAGTTTTGTTACAACACGTGCTTTGACCGACAGATGATGGACCAGCTGTAGAGGAAAAGATGTGAAAGTGGAACTAACTAGCGAAGACATTCTCATTTTGGTTGTATTCTAACTGTCCGCTTCGAGTACAAAAGTTATTATAAAGTAATACAATCGAATTGAGAATCTCCTCCTTTTCTGACGTAGATTAAAAATATAAAAACGTATAATATTTATGAAATGTTTGTTTTTCAATGGGGAAAAGTTTAATTTTAATATATCACTACAACAAATGACAGTATTGAAACAATTTACACTGATACGGATACTAATCTATTATTTTTCATACTGATAACTGTTTTCCCTAATCTAGCAAATGTGCAATTCATTCAGTGTATTGCATATTCGCAAACAATTTGAAATGCAATAAAATTTTAACGAATATCAAAGAAACATTGAAAACAATATAATGTTGCTGATAAATCTGGTGACGGGTTAAAACTTATAATAACTTTATATATAAAACAATGTAAATACATTATTTACTTCCGTCTTAAATGAACATGAAGAAGAAAATAAAGGGATTCATCAATATTCGAACATAATTAAGATTATGGAAGGCTGCCTTGCTGAGATGGTCAGGGTAAACTTCTCCTTTTTCTTAAGAAGTAAGATTGGAATATTTCTTTAAAATTACGTTACATTATTTCTTATATTACCAAGTTTCTTATTCCACTCTCCTGTCGCAGATCTGCTGGAAGAAATTTCTTATGGAATAAGCAGTAACTTTGTTCAATGGCTTATTTATTTACGTACACATTATATTTAATGTGTCTGTAAATAAATAAGCCATTGAACAAAATGTATATTATTCAGAATATTTTGATTTGTAGTAAAGAGCTCAACAACACAGTTTCAAAAAGAACGGTTATAATAAAAATACATTTTGAAATACTCTAAAAATGATTACAAAACCCAAAACATACAACATATACTTAAAAAAAATAAAACACCATACGAAAAAACTACACTATTTAAAAGAGACGATAACACAGTAAAAGAAGCTTTGAATTAAATCGAACTCATGCAATCAAAAGTTGTCAGAATCGATACAACTTCAAATGGTTTTACTAAATCATAATCTAATCAGCACGTTTCACTTGACGCAACGAAAACACACAAATATCACCCAATTTGATTATGTACATATTCTGAATTCCATCACAATTTCTATGGGTGTTTCTCAAAATATACGCTATTGTACCAAGTGGGTTAGCAGGTCGGCAATTAGTTGTATAACACTTATGTAACGAATGACCTTGTGAAACAGCAGCGGCAAAGCGTTCAAGTTCATCTTGGATTTTATTATAAAGTTTGTGTATTTTGCTGTTGTGTTGGTTTTCTTTGGTTGGTCATTTGTTTTGTGGGTTGAGTAAACACTTTTTTCTTTACATATCGTCGTTTTGGATTGTTCTCGATATGTTGGTTCTCTACTGATACTTCAGTTTAAGAGCTTTTGAAACTAGCTGCTGAGAACATCTTTGTCATCAAGATTCTCTAATTGTCCTTTTGGACGATTCTCCTTAGCAACTGATATAATCAAATATGTTGGGCATCTATCGGAATCAACTGGAACAATATTAGGATTACTTTGTTTGTTATCCATATCAGAATTATTATTTCGGTTGTCTTATTTGAATGCAACTGTGTTTGTGCAAACAAACTTGCTAGGTACCAGCTTATCAATGCAGAGTACACATTTCCGCGTTTAAACATTCTTCTGTCACTTTTGTATGCTACTGCAGTAGGCTGCCAAGAATTCTATATAATGGCTTGATTAGGAATCGTTCACTTCGTTACGCATTATGGTCGTGGTGAGAATAACACTCCTGAGATTACCATAATTACATATATTACTTTATGTTTCTACATACATTATGCATCATAGTGCGATTATAATGAACTAGTGTCTTTTGTGGCTTTAACTGTATAATTTAAAATATTATGAAAATGGTTAACTGCCTCATAAATGTATGAATATACTCTTGTATTTGCTAACAGTAAGTGTTACAAGAGTTATTTAAGTTTATGTTTTAAAGCGGAAGAAGCTTGATTCAGTAGTCATGTTATTTTTCTGATGATTTTTAGATTATCTTCACCATTGTTATTGCCCTGTGGCATACTAGGATGTACTTGATTGGTAAAGTTAAATTAATAGCTTCACAAGCCTTGACCAATTTTCAGTACCTTATTTCATGCAAGCATGACTCTATTGTGACTTCTTATTACTCATCAATATATTTGAAAGAAAGAAAGAAAGAAAGAAAGAAAGAAAGAAAGAAAGAAAGAAAGAAAGAAATAAAAAGACTTTATTTTCGGTCAATATGACGCATATCAAAAATACACAAAAATTACAATTATATATATGAAAGATTAGGAAGATATGCTTCAAATCTGCGCAAAACGGCCATCTCTCAGCATAATGCTGGGACTCGACTCGTGTGCGATTTGTTAATCATGCACACTACATTATTTTATTAACTGGTAACTCAGTTATTTCTTATACTGTCAAGTTCGCACGCGTATTGTCGTCGACCTGAATATTGGAAAGTTCGGTGATCGGTTCAGGCTCACCTTGTGTGCTTTACGTAACTGTTACTTTGCTTATGTTCGCATTGTTTATGTTTGTATGCAAATATTCTGTTTTGAAACGTACCTACGATTTGGGTGGCATGTGGCGAGAGTTGAGCGGTGTCATTAGACATGCCCTGCGTTATGAATGTTTAATTGATGTCTTGAAATCTGTCTGGAACCTACTTTGTGTCTGGTCATTCATTTCGATTGTTTAGAAAGTAATGTTTCATCACAATGGTTCAAAAAGTACACTAAGAACCGATACAGTATCAATTTTACTAAAAATGTTCATCATCATCTTCTTAAACAAAAACCACTTACGAACGCATAATAAATCTGAAACTATTCCCTTCTTTTCAGCGGAGTATATCCAACCATGCAGTCAAAAAGATGTCGAATTGGATACCTGCATTAAGAACTCATTTAACCACTTGCGGCCGTACCTGTCGAGAGGCATCCCTGAACTGGGGGTACCTCCTGTGGAACCCCTCTTCATTGATCGACTGGTCATGGCAAATGATGCTGGTCCTGTCAGGGTCACTGCAGCTTTCAGCAACATCACCGTTATCGGACCTAGTAATTATACCATTACTAAAATCAGGTAAGACTGTCGTTTGGCTTCCGAAGGTTGCCTCCTCTTCTTCCTCTTCTGTGGTACATAAACTAGATCATATCTAGCAGATAAGGCAGATGAATGATGAAAATTCATCTGCCTTATCAAGATTGAAATGCTGCTACAGTTTGCGGCGATGTTTAACAAAGCGTAAATTATTACGTGGTTATTTATCAGGTTTTAGTTTTGTTGTTTTATGCTGAGAGAATATCTGAAGCACTCATGCAGTTTTTGAATCAGCAAATTATGTTAAATGAGGCCTAGCTCTTGGAAATAGAAACTACTTATTGCTAATCTAGATGTCTGGGTGAATTACAAGGCGTTATTTCAAAACGACTAATTAGAAATATTAATTCTGTGTTAAACTGAAAATCTTAAGAGAGGGAAAACGAGGTCAAGTCTGCGTTGTCGCTATTGCAAATGAATAAGTATAAAAATTGCCAAAATGTTGTAAGAGACAACTTCATAGCCGAGCTTGACGTCGTTGCAACAAGTTTTCGCAATACGTAGGTAATCATTTTACATGATGTTACTAAAGTTTTGAATTCATGTGGTGGGTAGTCTGAATTGTGTGGCACCAATTTATATATCAATCGAGCAAAGCGAGAAAGTTAAACGTCTCTTCAAATAATATAGATCTCTATTATGTACCTGCAAACTAAAGCTTGTTTTAGGGAATTAATAAGAATAACAAATACACACGTTCAATTAAATTAAGATTTATTGTGAGCAGAATGTTCATAAGTTTCTTTACATAGTTATAATAGGAGTACGTATTTGGAATCACCTGAAAGTCTGATAAAAAAATGATTCCGTGCTTCGGAAGGCGCTTATAAGCCGGTGGTCCAGGCTGCCAAATGGCGGTCGTCAAATAAACCATGTCAGAGGCCCTTGAGGCGGTTTAGAAACTCTGACACTAGGATGTGTGGAGTCGTTAGTCCTTACTGCTTACACGATAACAGAAGAGAGACGTGTTAAATGAAACAATTTGAAAGGCAAACAAAAAGGTAATAAAACAACGCTAACGATCGCAAATGCACAGATCGGTCACTCACCTATTGCAAATCTTTTAGTGAATACTTAAAGATTTGCAATAGGTGAATTAAGCTTTCTTGGTGACGTCTTGCTTCATTCAAATAGATTGAAAGATTTATTTGTTTGATTATTAGATATAGGCTGCTGATATTTAGTAACCGAAACGCAACTAGAACATAGACTTTTTACAATAGCTATTTATTTTATTTAACCATTTAATACACACATTTAATAAGAACATGAGAAGAAGGAAACAGAAAAATAGGTACAAAGATGATGCTTATTTCTTAAGAAATCTCTTCCAGAATACCTGCGAAAGGAGAGTAGAGTAAAAAGAGATGAAGACATTGTGTGCAAAAGTTATAAATAGCTAAAATGAAAATAGTAAATTTGAAATATAACGTACAATACATAAATAACAAACCAATATATACTAAATAATATTAAAATATAAATATAAACTTATATGCAACTATGAAGAGAAGGAAAGATGGTGTTATTTCAGTCTTCTTTTAAAAATAGCAAGAGTTTGGCACTCCCTAATGTCAAGCGGTAGTGAATTCCACAACCGCATGCACAGTGAAGGAGTAGGAGTAAAAATCGGTAGAGTGGGAAGAGGTTTTAAGGAGATTTCTAAGATGTGACCTGCAAGGCGCTTTCGAAGGATGGGAATAGGAGAAGCGTTCTCGCAGGTAGGAAGACGTTTTAGGGTTGTAAAGGATGTTGAATAGCAGACACAAATCCGAGAGTTCCTGCGAGGTTCTTCAGCCACACTGATTAACTTATCGTCCTCTCGGTACATCTCGGATCTGTTAATTTGGGTAGGCTTAGTTATTGATCAGAGTACCAATTCTACCAACTTCTAAGCAACTTTCACATTCGCATCTCGTTTGAAATCTGTCAAAAAAGCCTTAATTTCCATACATTTTCTGACAGATTGTGACTGACATGCGAATGTGAAAATTTGTAGAATTGGCACTCTGATTCCACTACAAGTCCAAATAATAATAAAATAAAAAAACTACCTCATAGTAATTAGTTGTTTCTCACAAGAATTCCAATTTTTTGACGGACGAAAAACAAGTAGATAATATATGAAAATAGTGGAAATTGGGTCTCTTCACCGTTTCGAAATACTTCTTCTAGCATTCAATCTCTTAAAACGGTGGGAAGCTTGACATAATGACAGAATTAGGAGCACAAAACATTTCACAAGTCTAAAGTACCGCTGTGGGACAATTCGAGCGTAAAGGCCGAATTTTGTAACTTAACACTTGAAGGTTTACAAAGGGACAGATGAAATAATTTATTCTATTCTACTTTTGCGGTAACGCTTTAATATGCATTTATTTTATACGCACAAATCTGAAAGCCGCAAATGATCTTCTAAGTATGGCAAGAATTTAATAACATTTGTAATGACAATAAAGTGAATAACTACACTTTGATACAATACTCGCCTGCCGGGGTTGTGGAATTTGTTCGAAAGAGTCAACGTGGCCCTGGAACGCAAAGAGCATTAGAAGGAACACGAACGGGTTTTAGTCAGTAGGAGTCTGACACTCCCTCCTGCTTTACCTAGAGCGGTAGGAGTCATTTGATGATTTCCTATCCTTAAAAAAAATACAATACTTGGGAAAGGCTTAAATCAAGCAGACGACGTCTTTAATGATACCACTATAGAAATAGTCAAAGAAAATGCTTAAGAAATATTTTTAGTAGAACGTACGCTATAACTAATTTCAAGCTAG
This sequence comes from Ceramica pisi, assembly GCA_963859965.1. Lineage (NCBI taxonomy): Eukaryota > Metazoa > Arthropoda > Insecta > Lepidoptera > Noctuidae > Ceramica > Ceramica pisi. The sequence goes on from OY982530.1 coordinate 8,769,324, forward strand.
AAGATCACTATAAGCATCAAGGTACAGACAAAACTCGTTAAAAGTAAAGATACATCTATCCTATATTTTCCGAAATTGTAAGAATGTGTATCCTGACCCGATTTCATATGAATGCAGGTCTGACTTGAAGAAGCTCCGCATTGACATGGGGCTGGTGCTTCCCCGCATTGAGATCACAGGCAGATACGAGGTCTCAGGACAAGTGCTGCTGTTCCCTGTCAGGTCACAGGGAGACTTCTGGGCATCATTCGGTAAGCCATGAAGCATTGATTTGAAATCTTCGAAAACCTAGAGGCAAAGGATGTTAGATTTATCAAGAGAAGTCAGTTGATACACTAAGAATTTCTGACAGGTTTAAAATTTGAGTGCTAAGGTAAAAAGGCGGAAATGTCTTAGGCATTCTCTACCATTTAATCAATATCTGGAACTGTTAACCACTAATTGATTTCTGTTAAACCGCATGAATTAACCCAATAAACTGCAAAGAGAAGGTTCACACAAGGCTGGAATTAAACGCACATTATTCCATAACACGCGAAAAAACAATGCCAAAAATAAACACAGGGTCACATTTTCGATTTCCGGGTGCGATAAATATTTATATGGCTTATTGGTTCTGAATGAGTATATTTGTACGAGTAATGGTTTCGATGGCAATGATAATAATTGTAGTTTAAGACTGAAGTTCATTGTGGAGGCCATTTTTTATTCGCGGGGTCAAATTCTTTCGTTGACACAAGACCTATATACTAACAATCTTCTGAAGGTTTCATTGAAAATATATAATCGATGATACCCGCTATAGATTTTTGCTATTGCTATATTATTTACCCGTCTTCGTGGGTTTCTGAAGAATCTCGATTTCGTGCTAATTCCAGAAGAGGGTTCTTGAATCCCATTTTATTTATTTCGTCCTCAACATTCAAGGTGACGTAGTGGCTATCGCGAAGATCTTCGGTAAGGAGACGACCCGGGAGAACGTCAAGTACATGTTGGCTGACAGACTCCTGGTGGACTTCAAACTGAGGACCTCTCGCTTCAAGGTCAAGGACACCGTCAACCATGGAAGCGTTATTGGTGAGTTCAAGTTGAGTTTTTGAGTTTTGTCCCTCATTACGTAATCATTTCTTGACAATGTTCTTCGATTTGGAAAAATAGAGTCTGGGAAGTGTTCATTACCACGGCTATTTTTTACGAAGTTTTTAGGAGATAGATGATAAGTTATGCTGTAGTCTACTTCATATTTACCTGCCTAGAAATAACTTGCATAGTCGAGACTTGGAAATAGTAACCAAGATTTAAGGGTCCTAGAATCTTGTTCACCCTGAATTGCAGTCAAAGTTAAAAATGCAATTACAATGCATTTTTTTCTGCATTTCGAAGACAATCATGAACTATTCTCCACATGAAAACTGTTGACGAGCTCCAGAGAGACACAGAGAGACTTATTCTTCGGATTCAAATTGAAAGTCTTTATCTTCCAAATTCCAGGTGAAGCCATGAACCAGTTCTTAAACAACAATGCGGCTGAGATCATCGAGGAGATGAGGCCAGCTGCATCAGCTTCCATCGCCAAGCACTTCCAGGCGTTCGTGAACGCAGCCTTCTCAAAGATCCCCATCGACGTGTGGCTCACGCCATAGACTGTGAGTGAAATTGTGAACAGTCAGTTAATTTGTAGTGCTAGTATATTTACTGTTGTGATTGTTTCTAGAAGTATTTTCACCGATTTGTAGACTTTATATTGACTAAAGAGTTTGAATGGATATTAAGTCCAAATAAGAAATGTTGAAGTGAATTTGTGAAAAACTGAAGCTGAAGTTGAAGTTGAACTTTCATAAGCTATGTCTTTCATCAAACAATTTCTGAAATGACCATGATCCATGACTTTTTATGTTTTCCAACCACAGCGCTTACTAAAGTAAGCGCATTTGCAGTGTTTAAAGATCTCGATCTAAATTTTAAATTCAACATAACATTCAAAAGACTAAAACTTGCAGATACATTCTAAAAAATACTAGTTCAATGTCGAAATTATTTCAAATGTGATGCTCATTGAAATTTTATAAATTTCTAGATTACATTTTAAACAAATTAATTTGAATCCTTTTCGAAGGGATTGTGTGAATATTGTGTGAATATGTGTTCAGTTCAAATTCGGACGGTATAATGACAATCCTAAATACCGATTATTTTATGCGTCCCTGTTTCCAATGGCCTAATGCTGGCATGTTTTGACTGTTATTGTTAGACCTACTTTCTGCCTTTCTATGTAACTTCATAAAAATACCAGTGAAAAATTAAATTGGACCATTGTATAAAGGGGCAGTTAGCCATTCAAAAGGCACATTATTATAAGTAAGCTTTATTTATTTAAGTTTTTAAGTGATCACCCGATACTATGTACTTAAACTTTGCTAGTAAGACACTAGATTTAATTTGTAATAACGATTGTGATGACTAAAATCTACTTAGTTGTAGAAATATATTATTATTTACAACAGACTCTATTTTGTTTTATTACAATAACGATACGTTAATTATGCAGTTACATAAATATTTATGAAGACGAAAGAATAAAGAGGAAGGCTTTTGGCAAATCAACAATTTCACTAACCTTTTCCCAACTATAGTCGATTCAGTTTAACCGGACTCAGTTATATACCATTATTTTACATGGAGTGACTGCACATTTGACCATCACAACCTAGCTGGTAAACTCGATACTCCAAGACTGGTTCATCATCATCATCATCAGCCTATAACAGTCTACTGCTGGACATAGGCCTCTCCAAATACATGCCATTTAACTAGATCATCGGCAACTCTCATCCAGTTGCTACCAGCCACCCTGCGAAGGTTTTCGCTTCACCTAGCCTGAGGGCGTCCTACCTTACATTTGTCGAATCGCAGTCTCCACTCAAGAACTCGTATGTACCCCAACGGTCATCGATTTTACGGCTAATATGGCCGACACATTGCCGCTTCAGCTTGTTTATTCTGTGAACAGACTATGTCCACAGCTTTGGTTCTCAGTCGGATCACTTTGATGTGGATTCGATGTCTCAAAGAGACCCCAGGCATAGCTCGTTCCATAGCTCGCTGAGCGACCTTGAATTTATGGAGCAGCCGTACCGTAAGTGTCCACGTTTCGGCCCGTAAGTCATAATAGGTAGGACCTTGAAGACCTTAGTTTGTAGGCTCTGTGGAATACGTGACGAGAAGACTCGGCGAAGCTTCCCACTGGTTGACAGACTTGAAATAAAATTGAAAAATAAAAACGCAAAAAATATTATAATAATTTATTCATAAATTAAATAAATAACAACTCACATCTATTAACTACAACAATAAAAAATACCTCTAAGCATAGCCCAAACATAATCAAGTGTAAACTGCTTAAATTCCGCGTCAGTCTAACTTCTGGCTATATTTCAAAAGACCAGTGATTTGCACTATTCAGACAGTATATCATCAGCATTGAGGGTCGAGAATGCGTGGTCAGCGAGAGGCTTCAAGAAGTCTCTCAGAGCCTCCTCCATGGGTGCCTGCAGCTCTTCAATCAGCTTCTGCCAGTTTTCGTTCAGGAACTGGTTCATTGTGTTACCTAGAAGTAAAATAATGAGATTGTGTGTGTTAGATAAGGAAATAATGATATTAGGACGAGTATCTTGTAAGTTTATTTCAAAATCTATACAATTTTTTCTAGAGCTGAAAAGATTATAGGAACGGTTCGAATTTAACAAATTATTTTAGTATCGGATAGCCCATTTAGCAATGAAGGCGATCAAAAGAAGCGGATCATTAATGAAAATGTGACGCAGACGAATTTGCGAGGGTCAACTATGTAGTTATTGATAAGTTTATTGGATGGTAATTTATCCTTTTTTTTTGTTTCCCCGCTCTGGCTGGAGCAAAAAGGAGTGTCAGACTTTTGCTTACTAAACCCATCCGTGTTCCTCCTAGTGGCCTTTGCGTTCTAGGGCTGCGGTGACTCTGACAGGGTAACATAATGTGAAGTTATTCCACGAGGACAGCTTGTTGCTGTGGAACATCTTACAGGCTAGTATTATGTAATAAGAATGGAATATCATCAAATGACTTCTTCCGCTCTGGGCAGAACGGAAGAGAGTGTCAGACTTCTACCCATCGACTAAAACCTATCCGTGTTCTTCCTAATGCACTTTGCGTTCCAGGGTCGTGGTGACTCTTTCTAAAAAATTCCGCAACCCTGGCAGGCACTGACTCTAGTGGGCCTTGAACTTGGTCTGGTAATTACCATTTGACAATGCAAAAAAAACGGTGGGTACCTAATTGTTAGCTTGGATATAGTGTTGTTTCCTGATTGAGTAATCAAGAAAATAATAAAAGATAAGCTGTTAAGATGTAAATATTTTAGTACTTGGGGTCCAAATTGTTAGCTGACTACACATTCTTTTGTACGTACGAACGCATTTCTGCCTCCCAAATAGTCAGCATGAAGAAATCTCACTGCATTGCCATATTATTAATTCCTTTCTTTAAGTAATGTTCTTTTGTAACTAACTACTTACATAATTCTTATAATAATTCTCAACAAACGCGATGCTATCTCTTTATTATTATATACACGTGTTCTGTGTAGTATTTATTCTTATTTCAAAAAGAACACGTCACTCATTTGGCAACACATTGGACATAAGGCGAGGCTTACCTAAGTCGTAGATGTTGTAAAAGGAAAAAGCTGATTATTAATCTGATTTGCCAGTTCACAAAAAATTGCCGTATAAGATCCTAGTCAGCGTCTGAATATTGCAATATAATGTAGTTGGAAGAAGGAGATGTTTCTAAGAGGATCTTGTGAACAACAACTATAATATTGCATTCACAATTCGTCTACAGTGCATCTTGTTTGGCATTATAACATCCCCATGAATGCCCAATCCCCATTTGGCTGTTTGTGTATGTGAGTTTATATGTTTGTGAACGCACCCACGATACAGGAGAGTGGGGCTAATGTGAGGAAACATTTTTTTTAAAGAATGAAGAAGCAGAAATATAGAGATTTCGAGACATTCCTGTGTTATTTGAAATGGTTATACAGAAGGGTAAGCAACTGCAACTCATTTTGGCCGTTAATTTAAATCTTGGAGCCACCAAAAATGAACCAGCTCGTAAGGAAACAAAAATAAAATTTTATACGTACTCAAGTCCCCGTCTCCGCCGAAGAGGTTCTCCAGCTTCATGGAAGCGTACCCCACGTGGAAGGAGACGTCCAACTCCTCACACTTGAGAGCGTCCGCCTCGTTGTGGCGGGGTTGACGACCCAAGACTATGGTCACTGTCGCGTCAATATCACCTGGTTGAAGAAAAGATGGTTAACAAAATAATAAAAATATGATTGAGAATCTTAAATTGTTAAAATGCTTGAACTGTGTGACACTGGACTTAGTCTGCCTAGCCTTTTCCTAACTATATTAGGTTTGGCTTTCAAACGGATTACGAGGAGCGGCTGCCTACCAGTCCTCCACAACCCATTAACTGGGCAACACTTTACTCCTTGGAAAGACTGGCTTCTTAGTATTCGTAACGACTGCCAAAAATCTGCAAATATTGGCCGGGACCAACGGTTTAAAGTGCTTTCCGAGGCACGTAGGAGTCTCGGTATGCTAAGATGATCACCCATCCACAGATCAACCTATGTGAACCGTGGAGAATCGACTCGTGCAACTGGTATTATTTAGCCGCGAGCTCCTCTAGACCCATACAAAAAGAAAATGAGTTTATAGACATTTAATTTTTTTTTTAATTTAAAAATCTACATATTCTAGGCCGTGTTACCTAGGCAGGTACTAAAATATCTAAAAAATTGAACTTTTTATTATTATTTTCTCCTTTTATGAGGGTGCATCAGAATGTACTTACCATATTTAGCAGAGAACTGTCCCTCTCCGTCGATGGGCAGCATCAACAGCTGTCCTTCCAGCCGGTAGTTGCCCTTCATCCTCAGCTCAGGGATGTACAGCCTGGCCACCACTCGGTGCTGATGAGTGTCCACACTGAAAGACAGACGACATAGTCATTTAGCTTCACAGTTCTAGTACAGAAGATGACGTTCATCGTCGTCAGTTATCTTAATTTCCTCCATAATCTAGCTTTTCCCCAATGTTGAGTTCGACTTCCAGACTAACTGGATGCTACCGAGAACCTGCATCCTTTAATTCCTCACTAATATAATAAAGGGGTAAAAAGTATTAGTTTCGTCATCATCACATCAGCGTCCACTGCCGGATATCTAGGCCTCCCCCAAGTGTCGCCACAATAACCGGTCCTGTGTGTATCGCATCCATCGGCTATAGTTATAATACTTTGTCTCTGTCATCTCTGATCAAGACGAAAGTCAAGAGCAAACCCATCTCAAATATTAATAATAATAATATCTTAATAAGTCTTCGATGGAGCGAGCTTACCCTGAAGTAGCCTGTTCACTCTAACTGTGAAAAGATTAGGGTTGTAAGCATTCGGAAACACAGACGCAGACAAAGAGTTCCACTCCTTTGCTGTGCGCATAATGAAAGACGCTTGGAAGCGCTTAGTGCGAGTTGGTGGAATAATAACAAGGTAAGGTTGGAAATTTGCAGTGCGTCTGGATGTCCGATGGTAGAAAGGGGCTGGTGGGATGAGGTCGTGGAGTTCCTGGGCACACTCTCCGAAGTACAATCTATAGAAGACTGAAAATACTGCCGGTCGTTAAAACTCAGGTGGAGTGAGCGCGAGGTAAACTGTCATTCCATCTTGATTACATGGATGAGTTGTCAACTCACTTCGTGATCACGTCACTTAAGCGTTCAACTCGATTTTTCTGAATTAATCATGAAGAGAGCTGTTATTCATACAAACCTTCACTTCGACATTTTTACAAAATCGACCGGCAGAATCGCACTGCTGATCTGATTACGAAAATTCTTTCACTGTAAGAATGCTACAGTATCGCTGAGTGTATACGTAAAAGGCTACTTTTTATCCTAAAAATACATGATTTTTGTGACATAAGCCGCGAGGAGATGCTAGTGGATAAAAAAGGATAAAATCGCCATTTAGGTAAACTCGATAGGAATCGTCAAGGAAATTGGTAACATACCGTTACAGAGATCTAAATAATAATTATCCTGTTGGGCAAATAGATTACTTCATCACGTAAAGAGGATAAAAACTCTACATAGTGTAATGCATTAGCTAACAAAAGGAGGAAAGGTCAGGTGTGCAAAACTGTATCGTACAGCTCCGCCATTGGCAAATGATCTACACTAACAGAGGTCGAGAGAGGTACACCTCCCAATAATGATTTATTCTATTTTTTTATCCTTTTAAACCAGCTCTTTACCTCGACCTGGTGGTAAGCGAAAGAAAGATCGTAGGATGGAATGATCGAGAAATGAAGAATCCAATTTACTCTTGCTTTGAAAGCTGAGACGAGTCAAAAACAGGTAGGTAACTAACTTTTGGCATTACCACACATGAATAAGCAATGGCACTTCCTCAAGATCCAGAAGTGGCAGTGGAAGTGACAGTGGCAATTCCTTAAATTCTAAGAGGAGAAACCCTTCGATTTTGAGAGCAGCGACCCCATGACGCCTGCCGGCAGACCGAAATATAACCTAGTCACAGTTAAATAAATTTCCTCCATTTATTTAACTGTGACTAGGTTATATTTTTTATCCAAATATACAGCAGACTTTAAACACTCACTCCACATCTTTGACGCGCATAGACGAAGGACCTCTGACGGTGACGTCAGAGTAGCTGGACCTCACGGAGATGGGTCCCGTCGACTGCTGGATGGACAGCGCTGGTACTACCATTGGCTCGCATGATGGCACGCCGTACTCGGGCACTCCTGTGAAAGCAAAAGTAGATAATGGATTATAGTTTATTTGCTCAAGTATGTGACAAAATGTCAAATCAGCTTGCCACAAAACGTGATAAAAAATACTGCATCTTAAAAGTCTACTTATTCATGAGCAACCAGCATAAAAATTATCATTACCAATAGCAACTGGCCTTTTCATGATCCATTTTATTGCTGGAATTATTATTATTATTATTATTTTATACAAAACGGGTAAACTCATGGCCTAAATGTCACCTGATGGAAAGTGATGATTAGGCCGAAGATGGAAGCGAGCTTTACCCGGAATCCTCTAACACAGAGGAACTGGCTAACATACCTCTAACTGATCACAAAAATGCTGTTAACATTGTTGTTATGGCGACAGACTTAGACATGATGGTGGTAGCTTGCCAGGCGGACTTAGAACAAGTCCTACCACCAACCAAACCGAGCAAAACATTTGCCCCGCTGGGAATCGAACCCGGGACCTCTGGGTCTGAATCAGGTGGTATAACGACTAGACCACGGAGGCGGTTAGTGTCACCTGTTTAGCACCACCCGGGGACCACGTGTAGGGATTCGCTGAAGGGTATTCTCCTACGGACGCGGGTGACTCGGCCCCCAAAACAATTACCGGGTAATGAATGAATGTGACATTTGTGCCAAAAATAATATACGTGCTTTTATTAGAAAAAAAAACACGGTCCATCTACCTGTTGCTAGTTGTGGAATGTAGGCGTTCAGGGCATCTCGGAGACACCTTCCCAGCGCTCTCTCTTCTCTGGGACATATGAAGCCACCGACTGAAAACAAAATAAAAAATGTTTTTTATGTTCTAACCATGCAACATGCTGTCTTCATAGTGGTAATTTACTTTAGAATTAAAAAAAAATACGTGTTACTGTCGTTACTGAGGTCGTATAACCAGAGACAAACTATAATGAAACAAATTTGGCAAGAAAATTTATGTAAGTATGAAAAGTGTCTTAGACAAATCTAGTCAAAGAAGTCAGAATTACACTCGAACTCTAAATTTGTTTAGTTAGTTAAGTAGAAAAGCAGCATCAATATTTTAAGTAGATAAAATAAAAGGTACTTACAATTGATGAAACTCTTATCAAACCCAGCAGCAAAGTGGACCACGGACAGACACCACAGCACAGACCACATCTTCATCCTTTGTACCGACTAGTACCAGATACTACAGGGCTTCTAATTTAAACACGAAGGGACGTGATGATAACACATCACCATCATTTTATCGTCATCTGGTGTATAGATAATGCGTGATTTTTTACGAAATCATTTATGAATCACAATGTATCGATTGGGTTAAGAGAAATTAGGTGAAGCAATACTTTTAATCAGACCTTTTATTAGAATTTTAGACTCTTATCATCATCTCCCCTCCCCTTATTCGATATTAATTGACTGACTCATTCATTAGTCTTGTTGTCTCAAGCGCGACGACTAAGCAGTTGGAAAAAAAGTGTTATGGGATTTTTCCATTAGGTCTCGCTACCCGAAGTTCATAAGAGCTGGTATGACAGCCCCGCGCTTCAGAAAGCACATTAAGACGGATTCGTGTTGGATTGCCGCTGATCGTGCTTGGCTAATCTCCGTTATTTTCTAAGAGTCTAGGAGTTTTATATTTTATAAAAGTTTGCAGATCGCGTTCAAATGAGCCCCTTTTTTTTTTTTTTTAGCGATGGGAAATCATCCAATGACTCCTCCCGCTCTGGGTGTAGCGGGAGGGAGTGTCAGACTTCTACTGACTAAAACCCATCCATGTTTCTTCATTGCCCTTTGTGTTCCGGAGCCCCGGTGTCTCTTGCGAATAATCCCGCGACTCCGGCAGGCGTCGGCCCTTTCGGGCCCCTCTGTGTTGCTGACTCTCTTTGAGGCGCGCGTGGAACACTAACGCGCCGTCGACACGGCCTGTCGTCACTAGACGGACGGACGGCGAGCCACCCATAGCTCGCCGTCCACAGGCCCGCGCCTACGGTGGCCGGAGGTCACCAGGTGGCCCCCGACGCCCGCGGCGTCTACCACGGCGGCCGGGACGAGAGGGTCTCCTCTCCCGCTCCGCCACCTCCTTCGCTAGCATGACTGCTTCGCAGAAGGAGGCAACGGCGTCCCATTCCGTCTCGCTCCGGACCATGGCTTGGACCAGGGCCGGACGCGAGAGGTCGCCGCCAATCGCCGTTTCGAGGACACGGCGGTGCGCCGCCCAAGCGGGGCACACCTGCACAGTGTGCTCTACCGTGTCCTCCGGTCGATCCTCGCAGTGGTTCAAATGAGCCCCTTAATTATTGATATAGGTTTGTAATATTTGATAATATCGATCAAATCGTTTTTTTCTGCACCTACTAATGGGGAACCGATGTAACGCCACACAGTTGCAGTTGCCCGCGCGTGTTACTGAAAATGGACATAAGCTTTGTCTACGAATAATTATTTGTTTACGCAGTGGCATAACTGTAACCCTTTTTACACGCTAAATAAAGTTAAAGGGGTCATGTTGCGCCTAGCTCAAATAGTTTGCCTAGAGCCATTAAAATTCTAGGCGCACACATATTTAAGTCTATTGTAACTAGCACATGGTTAGACTTTTCACATGCAAGTAATGACGGAATTCAAACACTTCTAGCCTAATTAAAGATTAAATAATACGCGATCTAATGTATGTAACATAACTAAACAAAAGCGGAATAATGTGACAATGCAACTTGCATTTTAGCATCGTCATGATATGCCTATGACCTAAAAACCACGTACCATTGCCGACGCAACTCGAACCTTCTGTGTTTAAGAAAAGAGTTGATATTTAGTCAGCAGTTGGTCGTTAAAATGTTGTAAGTGCGTCTGATGTAATGCTTGTAGGCCTGACCGCGTGCCCTAGTCGGCACATTGGCACACTTTAGGCAGATTACACAATAACCTTTTTGTTGAACAAACTTAGTAGTAAAGGTATCGCTTCGGGATGATCAATCAATAAGAGTTCAGTCGTGATGCGAAATGGATAACTAACTTTAACTTTGGATAACTAAGTTTTTCCGTTCTCGTAGAAATTTCGGAAAATCCTGCACTCCCAAGGAACCTACATGCCAAATCTCAGCTTTTTACGACCAGTAGTTGCGTTGTCAGTCAGTCACTCGGTAACGGAAGAGTTTTATATATTAGGAGGATATTGATTTTATCTCGAGATGCAAGAGGAATGTCCGAAACAATGGTGTAGCAACCTTTTGTCTTGAAAGTTGAGAAAATTTTCAATAAGAGAAATACCATTAGAACTTATGTAGGTACTTCTCTTTCAAACCAGCCTAATTATCTATACTAACTTATCCTAATATTATAAAGCAGAATAGTTTGTTTGTTTGTTTGGTTGAACGCGCTAATCTCAGGAACTACTGATCCGATTTGAAGTTCTTTCAGTGTTAGATAGCCCATTTACCGAGGAAGGTTATTATAGGCTATATATCATCACGCTAAGACAAATAGGAGCGCAGCAGTAATGGAAAATGTGATGCAGACGAAGTTGCGCGGGTCAGCTAGTCTTCTATAATATAAAAACGAATCGCTGAATGTGTTGCTAAGCGCAAATCTCGAGAACAGCTGAACCGATTTCGCTAATTCTTTTTTTGTTGTGTTTTTTATTATCAGGAGAAGGTTTTAATGTAAAAAAAATAGGAAAGTTGCCAGTTGACGGGAGCGAAGCCGCGGGGAACAGCTAATTTTTCATAAATCTGCTCTTGCACATGCTAAAAAATAAAGCCAACCGTTTTCATAATCACATTCACCAATAAAATACATTCTAGAAAATGGTATATCATCCATGCTCGCACCACTGCAAACTTCATCATCATTTTCATCATATCACCTGAAAAACGTCCACTGCTGGGCATAAACTTCCCCCAAGTGTCGCCACTCCAGAACTTTCCGCCCACTCGACCATCAGCCGGTCGATTCTGTTGACATCTCACCGTGATCACCTAGGTGGAGTGAACGTCACGTGAGCTGTCAATCTTATCTTTTTTGTATGGTTTGACAGCTCACTTGTCGTTTACTTCGCCTAAGTGCTCATTTCGACATGTTTACCTACAGAATCGCACTGCTGTTCTGCGAGCAACGTGCCAGCAGTGCGATTCTGTAAACATGTCGAAATGTACATCAATGTGAACGACAAGTGAGCTGTCAAACCATACAAACAAGATGGCATGACAGCTCACTTGTCGTCACGGTGAGATGTCGACATAATCGATCGGCTGTTCACTGCAGATTGGTGATCCTTCGGACTATGTGAGTAACCTAGCAACTACTTACATTTACGACACTGCATCCGGTCTTTCCCAAGATAATTATATCAAGGCAGAACACGAAATATGATAGTTTACTTAATATTTATTAGAACGTGAAGAGAACCCATCTATATTATTATAGCTGTTATAGCAACCATCACTTATGTAATGCACCTTCCTCCATGTGCAATAAAAGGGCGTATTTCGTCGTTTCGCTTTTATTCACTATCACAACACATGAAATAAATTAAATAAGTTACACTGTAATTTTTTTAAATTAATCAATTAAATTAACTCTCCAATAAAGGTATCAGAGACCAAATTTTCGTACTTTCAATAAATTCACATCGTAGTGATCGTAGTCGCAAAAATTTGAATTTGAAAGCATTTTTAAATACGAGAATTGGCATTCAGCAGTGCGATTTTGGAAACATGTCAAAGTGAGGCTTGCATGAAGTGATCACGAAATGAGCTGACGATCCAAGTAATTATGTCGGAATGACTCAGCAGTGCGATTCTGTAAATATGTCGAAGTGAACACTAATTCGATCAATTATCTGTTGACATCTCACCGTGATCACTTAGGTGGAGTGAACAACAAGTGAGCTGTCATGCCATCTTGTTTGTATGGTTTGACAGCTCACTTCACCAAAGTGTTCATTTCGACATGTTAACAGAATCGCACTGCAGACCCGGCTCTGCAATACTGCCGGTATTGCAGAGCTATGGCCAGAAATTAAAGAACACTTCTGTTTGGCAAGCCATAAAAGAACACATGCTGTGATATAATGTCATAGAGTTGTCGTCTTTTAATCGTTCAGGAGAAAACTAAGACATAATAAGAGTTCTCTAAAGAGTCATACAGAAAGAACAAATAAATAATTTAATCAAAACAAACACAATAAATATGTATGCTTAAAACTACGTGTCTCAATCAACGTCAACTTCTGTAACACAAGACGATTGATAACTACATTGTCCGATACCTATCCATTGAACTGTGTCTTTAGTTCGGGAAGATCATGTTCTGCGGGATATGTTTGAGGAACTTGTTGGCTATATCCTCGAGCACCATGCCCAGGGCTGTCTCCACAGCCGGCTGCACTTCCTTCGCGATGTCTGTGGAGTGCATGTGTGCGATGTGGTCGGTTATCATTTCTGAAATAAAAAAAAGCATCTATTAATCATTCTTATAGAAAGATGGAAGTCAGAAGGGAGTTTTATTTTATTCAGTTCTGCTACATACTTATCTTAATGAAACATTTATAATAGTTACCAATCAATCATCAATGTGACCTTTACATTGGTGATTTGTTTCTATTTTGCGTAAAGCCCAGCTATTTTTTTTCTTTCGTCCAGCACTGTTTTAGCTTGCCTACCATATTAATCTATCCCAATTTGGTAATCATCGCCATCATATCAGCCGAAAGACGTCCACTGCCACGGATATGGGCTTCCCCCAATTGTCGCCACAACAACCAGTCCTGTGTGTCTCGGATCCATCGGCTACAACTTGGTAATAGCACAACATAATTGTTCAAATCGGGGAAATCTTATATAATATATATATCTATATACATATAAAAGAAAGTTGTGTTAGTTACACTATTTATAAGTCAAGAACGGCTGAACCGATTTGGCTGAAAATTGGTGGGGAGGTAGCTTTGAACCAGGAGACGGACATAGGATAGTTTTTTTATTTCCACGGGAACGGGAACTAAGCTGGTAAAACGGGGGCGAAGCCGCGGGGCACAGCTAGTCTATATTATAAAAATGAATCGCTGAATGTGTTGCTAAGCGCAAATCTCGAGAACAGCTGAACCGATTTCGCTAACTCTTTTTTTGTTGTGTTTGTTATTATCAGGAGAAGGATGTATGTAAAAAAAATAGGAAAGTTGCAAGTTGACGGGAGCGAAGCCGTGGGGAACAGCTAGTATATATATAAAAGAAAGTCGTGTTAGTTACACTATTTATAACTCAAGAACGGCTGAATCGATTTAGCTGAAAAATGGTGGGGAGGTGGATTAAAACCAGGAGACGGGAATAGGATTTTTCATCCCGGAAATCCCACGGAATCGGGAAAATTCTGCGGGAACGGGAACTATGCGGGTTAAACGGGAGCGAAGCCGCAGGGGACAGCTAGTCATTAAATAAAAACAAAGTAGCTAACCCATTTCTCCAGTAGTGGAATGTGCTTCCATGAGGCTGGCTTGTATTGGCCCCGTGCACCGCAGATGTACAGTAGCATCGCGGATCACCATCCTCTTATGCACCTTAGCTCCTAGCGCTTCCAGTGCGGCCGTACATTGAGCTGTGGAAAAAGAGGCACGTCATAACATCGTAACATCATCGCGGAAACATTGTGAAAACCAATTATTATATAAAAATAACTGCGATGTTTATTGCGCTTCTTCTCTACAGAAAACGTTTTTCGGAGCTACTGCACGTTTTGCCGTGCAATAGCTTTTTGTCGTTTGAAGGCCATGTAGGCCTATGTGAAATAAAAACATTAAGATTTATATTTTAATTTTATAAAATGAGGCGACACCGTTTTTTTTTAAACTGATAGCCTCGAAAGCCATTAAACAATTTCAATGTATCCAGGTCGAAATAAGATTCGATAATAAGCTGTTTTGATTAGCATTAAATTGGCAGGCATTAAAATACTAACCATATACGCAAAGTTTACGATCCAAAAACAGTCCTTGACCACCTCATCAACGGACTACGTATAATCTGAAAGTATTACTCCACATAGCCATAATTTCTCAAGAACATCCACCATCTTTATTTCTTTATGTTAGAGACATCTTGACAATTATGTTCAATTTTCTAACCATATTGGTAAATAAAGTACATGGTATCGTAGGTCTAGTTCTAAAGGTCCCTATGTCGTCGAACAGTAAAACTTTGTAATTCCCTAACGTGTCCGGATGCTGACATTTCAATATCACTAAAATAAGAAAAAAAAAGCAATTATTTACTGAAGTTAGCGGCCATCCTGCCGGTAGATTCAACGGGTAGCATCTGGAAGTCTCCGAGCACCACATAGTCTCCTGACATCATCAGGTGCGGCAGGCTGATGTTCGCTGTCACCTTCAAATCCTCAGGGTATACGCTGCAATGAAGGTAAAAAAGTAGAGATATATTGTGGTTTCCTTCTGGACTGGAGGTGTGGCGGCTTGATGGCTCGCCACCTATTGCACAAAGCTTGAACATATCTGTCAAAATATACATTGATGTATTAAAGACTAGCTGACCCGCGCAACTTCGTCTGCATCACATTTTCCATTAATGATCCGCTCCTATTTATCTTAGCGTGATGATATATAACCTATAGCCTTCCTCGATAAATGGGCTATCTAACACTGAAAGAATTTTTCAAATCGGAGCAGTAGTTCAAACAAACAAACAAACAAATAAACTCTTCAGCTATATAATATTATAATCTAGTATAGATTTATGTCTGCTGAACCTATCAGATAATATAGTAGGCCGGATAGAATGTCAGTAATTATAATAGGATTGTTTTTGCTATCTTCACTATGCCTGATGTGAATACGTTAGCAACAAATCCCTCATTCGTTTATAAATCAGCACTATCAGAGACGGCGTATATATCACAATATATTACTAACTGTTAAATTACTAGCAAAAGTGAGACAACTTTTGGCAGGGCTTTAACTTACTAATCCAACGTCACATGTACTTAATAGGTCTATTTAATCTATCGAAACACAAATATCTTTGAAGATACTTACTCCAATTTATTAAAGGTATAATTAGTAAGTCCTTCCAAGGCGACACCGGACAGCCAAGCATCGTACTTGAAGCTGTTCTTGGGCATGTTGTGCTGGCGCAGCCTGATGCTGGGGATCTTCAGTGGCTCCAGTGGCTGGATATTCAGGGACGGCACTCCTTGCGCCAGGAGCTGGCGGGCCTGTTCCGCGATGCGCTGGATGCAGTCCGCTACGTTTGGATCCGTATAGTGGCATATTGATTTGCCTAAAAAGTTGATCAGTATTTAGTTAGTAAGCATTTTGTGAGGTCAACCTTTATTTTATTTATAGAACTTTAATATTGAAAATTGATACTGTTTCAAATACTAACAAAATATGAATAACCGTTTTCAAATAAATAATTTTTTTAGTTCCACAATGTGATAGGTACTCGCCAACTTGTGAATTTGATTATTTGTTAACGATAATCTACAAAATATAATTATTTGCTTCTAAATCATCATCTTTATAACATCATATTAAATAAAACATTTGGTTACGAACAAAATATTTCTTCGTTTTGGGATTATTATCAATAGGCGCCTGATGAATTCCAATAAACTCATAGTCAACTGCCAACATTTTGTTCAAGCTTTGTATATTTTGATTCTATAAAAGTTCATTTAGACCTCATTCCATCTTTTGTTAAACCCATAATCCAACTGTTAAAATAAACGATCACTTACTAATATCCGAGCTACTGTTACTGTTATGATATTCATCATAAACAGTTCCATTTCTGCTGATCCGTCTTCCAAACACACAATTCACGTAAATAACTACCAAAATTATCTTTAAGAAATCCATATTAACACCTTTCTGTACCAGAATTCCACTTCATCTAAGAGATTGAATGGAGAAGTGTCCCTTATAATAGTTCCGATGGTATGACTGGTTACCTTATGTGGTATAAAACCTCGAATGAGGTCGCAAGGGCCACATTGCAAAAATATCGTCTAGTTATAAAAACATTTCAAATATGTACATATGTATTAGAATTAATAACGCTTAAGTGGATGAACTTCTGTGGGTCTACCAGTTCGAGTCTCAGTTTTTTTTTTTTTAGCCTGAACTCTTGTGGCTTGGGCAAAAACCTCCTACCATTTTACCACATCATTATACCCATTCCTACTATTTTGGTCTTTGATATGTTTCTTCACGCCAATTTACCGAGAGGCCATCCTAGGCGTGCCAACGTCTTCTTGTCGGTCTGTCGCGAACCCCAGTGAACCTGAATATTACAGTTCTGCAGTGCATCAGGCAGCAATGCTTCAAAAATAAATCCTTCAGTATTCTTTAGAATGCTTTCATTCATTATTATAGTTCTGACGCTATTCATTTTCCAGTCTGAAAATCGTAATACTTATGTAGATAATTTTGTAGCAGCCGCATTTTGCATTCATCATATAGATAGCTTTTGGCTGTTTGTCTTGCAAATCTCGTATCACACACTCGAGCTTTTTGTCCATGAGCTAGTAAAATAAAACTATTGTATTTAAAATTAAGAGCCCACTATATAAAACAACTATTACCTGCTCCTTTAACTTGCTCCACATATGGTGATTCAATCAGGAAGTAGTGCACTACGAATGAAATAAGGAAAGAGTGCAGTGTGACCTCAGCCTTACTCGAGATTGTCTTGGTCTTGGTGTCCGTTTATATCCTTATTTAAATTGACTAGTTACTGGTCTGCAATGTTGATAAATAATTAAATCTACAGAATAATAATTTAATGCACACCAAAAATAGTTAATTTCTTTTTAGAAGTTCAGTGAGTTGTGTTTGTCTATCTTAAAGTACTCTAGTTTATAGCAAAAAAGTAGCGATTTGCCACTTTGACTACCGGCTTGGTAGGCAAAGTGTCTTGCTTGTTTGGCACCCCAAGCTTTTTAATCCATCCATCCAATCCAATTTTCTAACACCACCTTTAAGGCGGGGTTGCAGTACTTTTTAAGATTTTTGAACGTCTGAAAATCTATTATTTATGAGTTTTTTAATAAATAAAAATCATTACATAAAAATTGAACATACCCTCAAGTAAATCGTAAAGATGGAAACGCGATTTAGAATGATTGGCTCGATACTTTTTTTTATCAAACATGACACTAAATTACAATTTTAAACGTGTACTGCTAAGAGATTTTATCACGAATATATATAAAAGTTATATCAATAGATAGAGCTTTTTATTTTGAAGTAAATGTTGAAACCATATTGTATTATTTCTTTATCAGTTTTCGCCAAGAAGAAAAAACAATCAAAATTTAGGCATTATTTCGCTCGCCGGACAGTCGCTATTGTTCGTCAAAACACACAGTACTGCAACCTCGCCTTAAGGATGGAACATCATCAAATGACTCCTCCCGCTCTGGGCGGAGCGGAAGGGAGTGTCGAACTCTTACTGACTAAAACCCATCCGTGTTCCTCCTAATGCCATTTACGTTTCAGGGCCGCATTTACTTTTTTGAACAAATTCCGCAACCCCGGCAGTTCTAACTGCATCTGCATGCAAATATTAATACGAAATGATTTCCCTGTAGTTTATTGTTTCACACAACAACCAATGCTTTTCGAATAAAACTAAAAACATAGTAAAGAAATAAGATAATTTGTTTGGTCGAAGTAATTACTGGATGTGCTGATGCGATTACGAAATTATTTTTAGTAATAGAAAAATGCAACTTGCTTGCTGCTTTGGAACAGGCCACAGAAGCAAACTCGTGGGGAAGGTAAATGTCCATATAAATAAAAATCATTCTTATAATATTATATAATGGTAACGTTTAATTTATTTACAGTCTTAACCTAATTGACAGCCTTGATCAAATCAAGCAGGTACGAGACACGCGTTTAAGAGCAATCAATAATATTCTTTCAACTTTACAGGGTGACATTAAATCCATTGGCTACATTTCAGGGGGTGGAAACACCTGTTGAATACGAACAAGTTTTAGCATGGGACACTGTAAATGTTGCACTGATCATTAGAAGAGCAATTCCCGCACTTAAAAAACTTAAAAAAATTCAAGTCGCCATATCATCTCGGCAACAATCACCGTCAAAATCATTTCAAAAATTTTTTTTTTAAGTACGCTGCTTGCTTGCCTAAAAAAATTGGTAATTGGCACTCTGATTATGGGCTTCCCTGAAAGATTTCCAATGAATAGTCAGCCTGTATAAATTACAGCAGCTTCCTTCTTCCTATCAAATGTATGTTAAGGGCTTATTTTCAAGAGTCCGCTAGTCTATTCTGTAAATAACCATTTCGATATCGACTTCACCTGAGTGACTAAGCTAACAAAGTGAACTTTATTTCACACATCATGAGGTCTTATATTTATACGAATTTGAAACTCACCTCGAATTCCGCTGTCGAGACACGAAAATGTTGTTACAGAATAGCACTGCAGGTTAAAGGACTGAAGAACAAAAATGGCGGTCTGACAGCTTTTGTATTGAAAATATGTCAAACGACCATATTTGTTCTACAGCTGAAAAATATCTATCAATCGAAAAATTTGCACTAACAGTTTTATTGTGTTGAAGATATTCAATGTATTTCTTAAATAATAATATTACGGGGATGTTTTGCCGCTGAAAATTCTCATACAATGACGATACGAAAATTTCCTGCATTCGGATCCAACGTAAAATTAAACAATACAGTCAAGTCACAACCTACTCGAGCCTGTGAGGGCCAATTCTCCTAATTTTTAAACAACTTTTGCATTCGCATGTCAATCGCAGCAAACTGTCAAAAAAGCCTTAATTTCCATACATTTTTGTCAGTTTGCGATTGAGATGTGAAAATTAGTAGAATTGGCCCTCTGAGCCCTGTTTAATATATTATATATAACTGATAATTAGTGACAATGCGACAGAATAGGCTAGATTCCATCATCCACAAATAGGGAATATGCGTGTGATTTTTTTATTAGCAAAATGAATTATTTATTAGCCCTAGTAAACAATCATGAAATTATTTTTTAAATATCTTCATCAGCGATGAAGTTATAAAGATTCAAAGATTACAATTAGAAAGAGAAGTCCGATATGAACTTTGACGTCAATATCCATGACGCCTATACAGCTGCCATAGAAAACAGCGTTTTCGCGAAAGGGATAGATATATTTTTTTTAAATGATTATATCTCGTTTGTTTTTCGAGCAATTTTGGTTCTATTTTCACTGTTAGTATTATATTTTTGTATATTTCTAGATAAACTGTGTAGATCATAAATATTTTTTTCATGCATATTCCCTATTGCAAAACTATTTAGAGTTATAGTATTGAAAAATAATGGACACGTATTTTTTGTTTTTGTAAATTAATGAATATTGACAAAGATGAAACGCATCAAAACTCGGGATTGGGAGCTCGTGACGTCACGACTCACTAAAAATAATGCGAAGGTGTGACGTATTGAGAATTTTAAAAGCGTCGTAACTTTGTCAATTTGGATTCCCGTATCAAAAGAAAAACCACGTATCAAATATTTTTTGATAATCTAACTGACGGACTAATTAGATTTTTTCAGGACACAAGCCCATTGTCAAATACGGACATAATTGTCACAATTTCGCGACAGGTACTGTTTAATAATATTCATGAAATAAACTTACAAAATTACCGAATTGTGAGATTGTCGTTTTTTCGATATTAAATAGGCCCCAGTGGCTGAAATGGGATTCAATAATCCGATACAATTTTGAATCGCACCCTGTTTTGTACATTGGATCGAACAATCCGATCGCATTCTGTGTGGGTCAGTGGGTCGTCTTAGGTGTGTAATAGATGCTTTTAAACAGCTGGACAGTCCTTGACAAGTTGACAATAAACTTTAATAATCAATAAATATTCTACCTAGTGTTTCTTAATTAAGTTATTAACTAGTGAGAGTTGTATAATTAGCCAATAGATTGATCAATAATGACGACAGAAATGCGAGTGAAACCTTGATTTTGTTTCTGACTTTAATTCCTAGCTGCCTATAGTGAATTATCATCAATTTCACCATGATTAAGCTATTTTCTTCCCATTGACATAGATATGCACTGAGCAAGATCGTTTACCCTCTTTCCACTTTTCGGACCATTAAAAGATAGGCCATTCCTATGTATTTTATCTCAAAAAAGTTGAAGGTCAAAATTCAAATTCAATTCACATAGAATCGTATTTTTTTTTTCACTGGCCTCTCACAAGTCTACTTAAAACCTATAAATCCTAACCTATTCACATTTTAGGCATCGTCGGTGAGCACCTCGGAGATGGGTATGCTGCCCAGCACTTTGTTGACGAATGCTTTGATGACTGCTGCTGCTGTCTCCTCGATCAGAGGGTTCAAGATGTCCAAAACCACGTTAGGGCTGGCGTTGAAGAATGATGCTGCTGATGACGCTGTGAATAAGAAAGATAAATTAATCGACGGCTGAATCGGCAGAACACTGCAAGGGGTAGGACAGGAGTCAGAAACGTATTCTTATCAAAAATTTATCTTTTCAATAAAAAAGAAGAAATGCAGTCATATTATGGGTACACTAGCTGACCCGCGCAACTTCGTCCGCCTCACATTTTCCATTACTGCTCCGCTCCTATTTGTCTTAGCGTGATGATATATAGCCTATAACCTTCCTCGATAAATGGGCTATCTACCACTGAAAGAATTTTTCAAATCGGACCAGTAGTTCCTGAGATTAGCGCGTTCAACCAAACAAACAAACAAACAAACTCTTCTGCTTTATAATATTAGTAAAAAAAAAAAGAAGAATGAAAAAGATGTTAAGAATATGATGTTCAAACATCCAACAATTAATAAACAAATTAGAAGACCAATGACATTGACCAAGCTCATAATTTAATTTAGTAAAATATACACTACGAATTAAAAAGAAAAAATATCTTTTCTTGAATAGAAACATAACACCGTGGTCAACACTGACTTTTACTCAGTATAATATTATTATATACCAAGTACCAGTGAACTGGCAACTTTCTTATATTTTTTTACATAAAAACCTCCTTGTAATAACAAACACAACAAAAAAAAGAATTAGGGCGGGTTGTTTCACGTTCACTTAACGCATGCGTAAACGTTAAAAATGATGCTAACTGTCGTTAAATAAAAAAATCGGTTGTTGCATAAAATGTCGGCGGCGTTAACGCACGTAAAATAAATAAATAAATAAAATATAACGTTTACGTTAACAGATGGTCTGAGCACTGGTTAACGTTACTTTAGTTGCGTCAAATAGAACAATATTGTGAAATTTCTTATGAATTCCTCAATGTTAGTTCTTCTGATGACACAAATAAGTGGTGGAATGCAAATAAAGCTATTTAGGTAGGACCCGTGTCAATAACTTAGCTATTGGGATGAGCAGGAATTTATACCAGAATGTTTTGAAACAACGCTTCTTATTTAACGAAGTTAAAGATCTTCCGTAATTGTTACTTTTTGACGTACGTATGTTACGTTAACCAACCGTTTGATACAACCCGCCCTTAGCGAAATCGGTTCAGCTGTTCTCGAGATTTGCGCTTAGCAACACATTCAGCGATTCATTTTGATATTATAGATGTTCTCGTAGCTAGCATTATTTTTTTTTTAGAAAACTTCATAACTTATAATCACGCGTTAAAGATGAAGAGATAAAATATTTACCTGCTAGAGGCCTCTCGGATTCATCGATCGCGATTTGAGCATGGTTGATCCTGACTTTGGAGACGAGCTTGTCCACCTGCAGGTATTCTACTCCTTCCTTGGTTATAGGCTTCGCAAAGCCTTTTGCTACCACAGTAATACCGGCTGTAAAAAACAAATATAATAAGTAAGTTAAGATTATTTTTTTTATTTTTAGCGACATAAAAATTAGAAATAAAATTCAAATTTGGCAGCCGAAAACAATCAGTTTTGCCACAAAAGGGATGTGCAGCTCAGAATTTGCCTTGATGTCTCTGTTACTTTACAAAACCACATTTTGTGAAAGCGACAGAGGACACTACAGGACGACTGGAACTGTTTCTTTTTAACGACGACTTCCGAAGGGTGACTCTCTGTTACTTTGCAAAACGACATTTTGTGAAAGCGACAGAAGACACTACAGGACGGCTAGAACTATTTATTTTTAACGACGACTTCCGAAGGGTGACTTATAGTACCTACTTGATTCGAAACCTGCTGGCGCGTGCATTCTACTTTTGATATCCCTCTCGCGACTATGCTTATATTATCTGTGCTAATGTAAACTATGTATTTCTTATAGGAATAAGCTAATTTTGTTAATAGAGGTAATGAAACATTTTTTATTCCATCCGTGTCTGCAACATAACATTATAACAAAGGTGTGATGGTCTTAGGCTGGGTTGCACCATCTTACTTTAACAATAACAAACATCGAAACTTCAGTTAAAGTATCGATTAGGCCAAAAATTAGTTGCACCATTTGACAAATAGTTAAATGACATCATAACTTTAACCGTAACTGTAACCGCTCACTTTCCGCTGGTTAGTGTTATTGTTTGTGTTAAATTATCCGTCAACTATCAAACGCGTTGAATATAATCTCTTGACTTGACTCTTCCCTTTAACTTTAACAAAGCTAATGAATTCGCTGGTGCAACACATTTCACTATAACCGTTAAAGTCAGCGCTACTGTTAGTGTTAAATTTGACGCAAACTTTAACTATAACTTCTTCTATGGTACAACTCAGCCTTATTATGTTAATCGTAAGTGATTACGTCAAAAAACAAAACAACAACTTGTCATAATACTACGTGACATTACAATGAAACAAAATATAAACACGCGTTTGTTTTTTTCTCAATTGACTTCAAAGCTGTCAATCTTACCTGCCAAACCGTGGTAATTGCAAAAAAAGAACTACCTATATTTAATAATTTTATAATCAACAATATAAGACAAGTTCCGTCGCGATGTAACTGTGTGATGATTAAATTACAATACAATACATTAATAGGGAATATGCATGAAAAAATATTTATCATCTATACCTACAGTTTATCTAAAAATATACAAAAATCTCATACTAACCAATGACGTAGGTATTATATATAGACACGTCATAAACCAACATCGCGGCGCTTAAAAACGGCGAAAATACTAGATAGCTACTAATACGCATGAAGAAAGGGAATGAAAATATGTCACCGTACAGTGGGATGCCTGTTGCTAGAGGGAGATAAATATACATCTTCAGTTACGTCACAGGATAAGTAATAGTCAAATTGACATCAAAACAAACGTAGTGTCGCGCGACAGGTTGGTGCGTAACTAAGCGCGATGTGGCCAATTGGCTTCATTTCTTGTTGTCATTTTAGAGTGCGGACAACGTATCTATAGTTTTATATATCATTGATACTAACAGTGAAAATAGAATCAAAATTACTCGAAAAACAAACGAGACATAATTTACAAAATATGGCAGTCCCTCTCGTGAAAACGCTGTATTCTATGGCAGAAGTATCGGACTTCTTCTAATTGTAATCTTTGAAGTTTGATAACTTTATCGCTGATGAAGGTAATAATTTCATAATTGCTTACTAAAGCTAATAAGTATTTCATTGTTAAAATAAAAAAAATCGCATGCATATTCCCTATTTATTAACGGTAAGGTGGGTAAATTAAGGGTTAACAGGATAACAACAATAAGTATTTTACAAACGCAATCCAACTTTTTTAATGAGACGGAACCAAAACTATAAACTCGTGGCATATCATCATTGGTTTTAAAAATAGGCTTTCTACATTATTTTTCATCAAATAAATCCAATCATTTTGTAATATTTTGTAAAATCAACATCCTCACTTCATCTGCCTTTGCCCAAACATTTTGGGGCGGCTTCCACTCTGACCGGATTTAACGTGGTATTTAATCTGCCTACCAGACATCCCCAACTTCTCCAGATTTTCCGGCTTCTGACTGCCAAAGATCTATGACAGCCGGAACAAACGGCTTAACGTGCTTTCCAAGGCACGGAGGAGTCCCGGTATGTTATGATGGTCACCCATCCACTAACTAACCTCGGCGAGCGTTGCTTAACCTTGCTAGATCGACTTGTTATTATTTAGTTACGTGCTACTGCTTACTGCTGTTCCATTTTTGATCGGCAGTTGCGATTTAAACAAATACGATTTTGCTAGCCCGATTAAGTTCAACAGTAGTTCTATTGCATGTTTTGGTGCAATACGTTAAATAATGCATTGAGGTAGTTGGTAACATTTGTGTCTATTGCCTAGGTAACATTACATCATCTATCATTCTATGCGTCTTGATATTTTGACGCAGTAAATATTGGATGATAAATAAAAACATCAGTATTAGGGCGTTTGTGTGTGTGTGTAACTTAGAGCGGGTTTCACCAATAAAACTGATCGCCATCAAGTTGCGTTCAAGAGTTGTCAGTGTCAATATTCCATACAAAATAATAACACTGACAGCTCGTAAACGTGGCTCATATTGTTGATCGCGTTCAGTTTCAGATTGTTGAAGTCCGTCCTTATTAGTGATTATTTGTATTAATTATTAGTAAAAATAGTAAACATTTTCACAGCCCCATATCAGTACGATGCCAGTTTTTGATCATTTTCTGTTTGTATTTAGACCTGCCACGCAAAATCGCACATAAGGAGGCCTGTACTCCGAAGTAAGTTGAACAATGCAGCCAGTGGTGATTAAAGTCAGTAAAAAAATTGCCAGTAGACATTTCTAATAAATTTGATGCACTTACCCGGTATACCCAGAGGGGCTAGCACGTATGTTTTGACGTATAACAACGTTAATTAACGTAAGTGAATTTTGTAAACTACAACGCCATAGTATTTTGGTTTAATTTTATGGTCAGGTGGACAGTACACAATTTAGGTCATTTAAAAATATGAATATATTCATATTTTATCTAATTCAAATAAATAATATGTGCGAAACGAGTATTGTAGCTATGGTAAAATTTTACGTTACGTTACTATACGTCAAATATATTCGTGCTAGGTCCTCAGTTTGCCAGTCAGTTCTAGGATAAGTAAGTACCTACGTAAATACTTGCTATTCACAGAATCTAAGCGGTTTATAATTTGATGTAATTTTGAGAACGCAGTTAACACGAAAATGATTCAAATCCGTTGTTTGTTATTGTAGGTAAATTGTTCGTGATAAGCCAATTCAAACTAGAAGTTTCTATCTAGTAAAGTTTGACACTTGAAACATTTTAAGACTTGATTTATTAATTTTACGACACGGTTGGCGCAGTAGTTCAGCGCTTGGCTGCTGCGCTGTGTGTCACGGGTTCGATTCCCGCACGGAATACACAACAATTTGTATGGCCTACAGATAGTTGTTGCGGGTCTGGGTGTTTGTGTAAGTGAGTTTGTATGTTTGTAAACGCACCCAAGATACAGGAGAAGTTCCTAGTTAGTAGAGTAAATTCCCGTTTTTTTTAAAGAAAAAAAATTCTTCTGTACTAATAATAATTATAATTTTACTTTAATTTTTAATTATTTTGTTTTTAAAGTCTATAACATTTAATGTTGCTTGTAAACATGGATCTCTGGAACGCTGTCGTCTCCCCTCTTGGAGGTGGGCGCTAACAACCGCGACACAGTATACTAATGCGGTTGTTAACGAACACAATCGTTTGTAAAAAATTCTTGTTCCAATAAATATTTTTGTATTTTTTTTTTTTGTAATACTGTTTCTGTACCGTTTATGTGTATCTACATAAATTGTAAAATAAGTAAATAAGAAAAAAAAATACTAGCTTTGCCTGCAACTTTGTACACACATATCCCGTTTTTTCTGTATCATATACAAAACAAAAACAAAATCCGACTAGCTAGATTAAGCAAACAAACTATATAGATTTGGAGCCAACTGAAGGCTTTAAGATTTAAGAGGCTCTAGCCAATGTCGACAGTCTATTGCACCGAAGGTCGTCAATTAAAGAAATGTCTCGAAAGTGATACGTACATTGACTACACATATTTTGAGTTTTCGATAGTTGTCGCTGCTACAGTGTCAGTATTTCTAGCTAGGGCCTAGTCTTTGAAATGTCACAATTAAATAATTCCCTGAAATACTTTCTTGAACCCGAAATCTTCTAGCATACTTTTTCTCGGCATCTATCGACTGGTTTTGGCCTAGTACAAAAGTGACTAATTTAGTCATATTAGTCATTTTTGTTCAATCTTTTCTGGAAAATTATTTCGTCTACACAGTTTTTCAGGGTCGAAGCGTTAAGACCACTGTGTAAATAATACAGGTCTGACTAGTCACGAGCAGCGGTTGCCTCATAGAGGAAACCGGTATCCCAGTAGTGTCAACGAAATACTAATTATGACACTCACTATATAAGATACTAGCCGTTACCCGCGACTTCGTACGCGCATATCCCGTTTTTTTCCTTTGGAATTTCAGGAAATCCTCTATTAGCGCACCCGTAAACTCCCCAAGGAAATTACATGACTAATTTCAGCTCTCTACGATCAGTAGTTGCGGCACGGTAGAATTCTAGCGACAACTTTCCGACATACTTGCGAACGAAGTCGCGGGGAACAGCTAGTTTTATATATTGGGATTGATTGATGATTGATAAGACATTTGTAAATTAACACGGTCTTGCGGAGACACTTACTGAAGTTTCCTCGCAGACGTCCCTTGCCGTTGATGTCGAGGGTGAGGAGTCGGGATCCCTTCACGTCGTAGTTGGCCACCACCATCAGCCTCGGAAGCGTCACCTTCAACTCGCCGGAGTATTTGTTGTTCAGGTTCAACCTGGAAAATAAGGGACGGTCTGTTAATTTCCATGGAGTTTAATACAACTGTGGGAATTAGCACAGAACTTGTAGCAAGAGACATTGCCATGAACAAGATGGCGGGACAAACTGGTTCTGTCCAAACTAGAAGGAAAGGCGTACACGCTCACGACAGTTAGAAGACGCGGATCTCAGGAGGATTTTGCTCAGGAGTGAGACAAAGCGAGATAATAAAGGCCGCCTGGACTTAAGTCACCAATCACAGAAATTGTTCATCAGTTCAAATTGTTGATCGTCTATTTCGTCAATTACAATAAACTAAACGCAATTCGTGGCGTAGGTACATAACTGCCAGCTCAAGATTCTTAATGGTAACACCGAGTTATTTAATTCGCATATAGTAACTATGCATGTTACTGCATAACATTAACGTATTTGTGCGCACGCAGTCATTAGACAACTAGGTTGGTATATTTCCTAGATTTATCCATATTCACTTCCCTAACTAAACTAGGTTTTCAGAGTATCTCACCAGTTTTTCATTATTGTTATTGAAAGGCTTGCGTTTGGCCACAATTTCACCTGATGACATGAGATGATATGATCGACGATGAAGCATGCTTGCCTAGAAGTATTCTATTTACTCTTGACTTAAACGTGCTGGTGCACGTTGTAGCTAACAGGAAACACAGAATCCGCTACCTTTTTTAACCGACTTCCCAAAAAGGAGGAGGTTAGCAATTCGGTTGTATGTTTTTTTTTTTTTTTTTGTTACCTCATAACTCCGACAATTGAACCGATTTGAAAAATTCTTGTTTTTTCTGAAAGAATATACTTGCAGATGGTGCAAATTGGTCCCATTAAAATTTTATGAAAATCGGTTACGAACTTTGGATTTTAAATCGAAATAGCTGGAATTTGTCTACTTAGATGAAAGTTTTATGTCATCCAAGTAATCGAAATTGCGTATTTTGCTTTTCTGCGATTTTGCAGTGGTGTTGTTAGGTGTGGGGTACCACTAAAAAGTGAAAAACAAAAAAACTTTTTACAAAAAAATACAACCGACTTCCAATAAAAAACACTACAAAGTAAAAAATAACTTTAATTTCGGAAGTCGGTGTATAATGCGAAGAAACTAACAAAAACACCGACTTCCGAAATTAAAGTTATTGTTTACTTTGTAGTGTTTTTTTTTTTGGAAATCGGTTGTATTTTTTTTGTAAAAAGTTTTTTTGTATTGAGGATTGGGCTTGCTCCTGACCCCGATCAGGCCTGATGAAAAGCGATGGATGCGGTCTATGATGAACCGAAATATGGTTGTTCACTTTTGCTTTGAAGGCCGACGGATTCATCATCTGCCTAGCCTTTTCCCAACTATATTGGGGTCGGCTTCCAGTCAAACCGGATTCAGCTGAATACCAGTATTTTACGTGGAGCGGCTGCCTACCAGACCTCCACAACCCATTAGCTGGGTAACACGGTACTTCTTGGCAAGACTGGAGTCAGATTTACTGGCAATTCTGACTATCCGTAACGACTGCCAAAGATCTACAAATGACATGAAGGCCGACGGATTATACTATATTTATAATAAACAAGTTTTTTAACTGATTTTTATATTTCCTTGGGTTATACATATGTGTAGTAAGCTGTATGCATGATGATAGTATATCCAAAACGTTTTGATTTGTGCAAACTACTTAATTGAAAGTTTCTTACTTCAACTTCTCAATCTTGAAGTCGCTGCCTCCATACGCCTTCGCATGCTTGACAGTCGCCTTGATCCTCAGGTTGGGGGCAGTTCTGTCCAGCTTCAGGGTGGGCACGGTGAAGGGGTCCAGGGCAGGGATGTTCACCTCAGGGATGCCATCCTTAAGGTATGGCTTCATTGCCTCCAGACCGTCCAGGACGCATTTCTCTATTTGAGGGTCGCTCCTCTTGCATGATGGGAAGTAGTCAGCTGTGAACGAAATACTTTATAGTTTTAATTTTTTTCAAGGTATGAAAATACGGATTAAAAACAAATATTGTTGACAGCTCTCTTATTTTGAACTAGCTGACCCGCGCTGCTTTGTCTGCGTCACATTTTCATTAATGATTTGCTCCTATTGATCGTAGCGTGATGTTATATTGATATATCCTCAATAAATGGGCTATCCAAAACTAAAATAATTTTTCAATTCGAACCAGTCCTGTCAGTCCTGAGATTAGCGTGTTCAACCAACAAAATTCTTTTAGTGTTAGATAGCCCATTTATAGAGGAAGGCTATAGGCTAAATATCATCAGGCTAAGACCAATAGGAGCGGAGCACTAATGAAAAATGTGACGCAGGCCAAGTTGCACGGGTCAGCTAGTAGATAGTATAGATGGCGACTCCTTTCCTGTTTCTACATTTCAGAGATAGTCTATTCTTTAAATAAATCGTTAAAACATGACCTAACCACGAAACGGAAAACCCCTATTTCAACATTAGATAATACCGACTTAGTAGCGGAAAAAGAGCATTAACTTACAAAGACAACAGCCAAGTAATAACACTCTAGCAACAACCTCTTCAATACCTAATCATTTTGAAGAGCATCCAACCGTGGGTACAGATTTCCTGTCATCACATAGTAGGTACCTACATACTTAGCGCAAGTAATCGCTAGGTTTGCCCAAAACTTCAATAAGGGCCTCGGTGAACGGTTTCAGCCTTGGGCTAGATGCATTTCCTTTGCGTTAAGCCTAATGCATGCTTGCGATTATATGCATGACCTGGTATGACTTGGTGGCGATTAGCGGTCAAATCGTACTTGGAATGTTGAATATAAGATAGCATAATATAAAGCCTGTTTTCATTGAAAGGTTTACAAGAGGCGCATTGAAGCTAAGCATAGCTAAGCTATACTCAAGTCCCGACCACCGCAGAAGTGGGCCATGGTAGATCATAAGTTGATGAATTTCCATCCAAAAATTAAGCAAAAGTTATGAGAGCCTTAAAAACTTATTGCCATTAACTGGACACGAACCTGACTCTTGCTTATTTATTTATTTATAAAGTTAGGCACACCAACGACATATTTACAATTGTAGCAATAACATGTAATCACTACACTTCAATTCTGTGTAAATAGGTAGGTACATCATATAGGTATGCACAAGATTCTCATTAAAAGATTAACAATTAAATAAAATAGTATTAATAATTAACACATCCCATTATTAAACAATTAATTTTATTATACACTAGCTGACCCGTGTAACGTCGTCTGCGTAACATTTTTCATTACAGCTCTGCTCTTTTTGGTCTTAGCGTGATGATATATAACTTCCTCGGTAAATGGGCTATCTAACAGTGAAATAATTTTTCTAATCGGACCAGTAGTTCCTGAGATTAGCGCGTTCAACCAAACAAACAAACAAACAAATTCTGCTTTATAATATTATAGTATAGATGACTATTATCGTAAAATAAGAAAAAAATACCAATTATTACAATTCATAAAAAAAAGATTCACAAAATATAAATGTCAAAGATAATTAAAAACAACACTCTGACGAGTAATCCCTAATGAAAAATCCGTTAAAACTTTATCCGAACCAGGAATCGAACCCAGAACGAACCATCAACGAGGCAGACACATGTAGTGAAAAAGTCTTGTCTACTTTAACCTGCAAACAGTTCTGGGACTGGAAAGTCTTAGGAGCCCAGACCCTTGTGTGGTGGATAGATCCTCAAAACTTTTTTGTTGAATGTTCTGGCCGATTGATTTTTAACTATTCTACAATATAATTACAATAACAGAAACGTAGAGATTGGAATGTCTGCATTGCATTATGTAACTAAGCTATTATTTAACTTGCCACTGGATTTTTTTAAACAAAGATGTGTAAGTATCGTTAATTAAACAATAATAAATTTTATGTGACAGTGTAAAACGAGTGGTGTAGTCAAAGAAAAGGTATTCTCCATTCTGAATTCATATCCGACAGCTACCAGATTACCCTTGAATTTTATTTCACGGTGGTCCAACCACACCATTTGAATTCAAATTTTCCAGTTCAATCATCGATAAAAATAATACCATATAAGCCTTCACATTAAGAATACCACATTTGTTATGTATATAGCCCTAACCACATACTTAACATGTCCAAGCACGTAACGATCGATCGATACATGTGGCTGGCCCAGATTGTACGTTATCCTTGAAAATATGAAGGCAATATAGCTTATACATACCTACTTATTAACGCACAAAGTACTACGCAAATTATACAATCGAAAGTACTTTCGGTTGCGGTTGGCGCGCGACCACATGTGGACAAAAGTTACTTATGCTAAAATAATATATATTATGCTTTGTTGAAGAAAATATAGTGTACCTAGAGGCACTCTATTAACAAAAAGTTAGGAGGAAAAACTAAACCGGCCGGCGTTTTTTGTTAGATGACAAGATCATTATTTTGTACCGACTTTTTATTGTTATGTCCAAATTGGAGTTAGGGTCGGAAATCCCTTTTAGAATTGCGAATAGGAAAATAAGAAAAGTCTACAATTAGATTACATAAAAATATACTAGAAAACTGAGGTTACATTGGGTTTTCAGTGGGAAGCTGGGATATTAACACTTAACAACATTTATACCCCAAAGGATTAGGCAAAGATGCACCTTATAGCTACCTAATACATTCACATTTGTTTGTTGCTAGGGTTTTCTATAATTGGCTGATGCGGCTTAGTTTTAAGAGCTTCTGAGATTACAAAACTGAATACATCTATCTACAACGAGTTGGGACCAGCAACCAAGACTTCCCAATGAAGAATCAAAACCACACTGATGGCTATCAATTATTTACTATTTAATATTTATTTATTTATTTACCATACTTAAAAGCTTTCCAAATAGACATAAAGAAATATAAAAAATGAGACAAATGGCAACAACAAATAATGCTAGTTAGGTGACTACCTATTAAATATAGATACTGTCTAGTTTTGAACGAATAACTCCGCCTAACAAGATGTCGTAACAACGACAGTGCAATCTTTGAATTTGAGCCGAATAAATAGAGCAAAACATTCTTCAACTAACTAAACAATCTGAAGTGATATAGAAATCGAGTATTTAGAAATTATTCTAGACCAAGTTTAGTGAAATTCTAGCTCACAATTTTATTTAGGGTAATACAAACAGTTATAAAATTATTAAAGGTAAAGTAAAAAAGCTTAAAAAGCAAAATAATATTATTATCAATGTTTGTCCAGTGCTTTTTTGAGCTGTGCAACAAAGTACCCAAAGCTATCATACATAAATAAGTTATTACAAATTCACGCCATAACTCTAATTTAAAAATTAAACAAGCAATGATTACGCATATACCTAAATGTCAACACGATCACGCATTAAGCGTAAAAAGTAGAGTAACAATAACTCAGTTTTAATTAAGTATTTTGCATAACAACGATTAAGTAAACAAATGTGAAGGACACACTACTTAAACCAAGTCATTATAATTAGCAATCCGATTCCATAATAAACTGTCTAATTAAAACTGTTTCACACTTTATCCACTTAAAAGGAATCTATTCTACTTGAATCCTTCGGGAATAAGCAAAAGACAAAAATAGCACTGAACACATCGTAAAATCCCGCCAATATTTAAAAAAAGAATACTTACGCGTCACTTTAGCCTGAGCACAGACAACACAGAACAAAAAAACTATAAACACTTTCATTTTGTCTTTGTCAGTAACTGAATGTACAGGGTGCAATAGTCGGTGAGGCTACAACGGCAAGTTGATCGCGAATGTGCGCCCGCGCCGAATTAACTGATATTTGTAGGTGCGCGTGCGCCGCCCCGAGATACCAGCTTTTGCAACCTAGGGAAAATACTTTGGGGAAATACCCATTTAATATTTTATTTGGGTTCTGTAAATAAAACATGCTAAAATAAAACAAGCTTTTGTGTACCTACTTGCATTAAAACAAGGTAATCTTCTTTGCCTGAAAATAAGAAATACCTAAATTTTAAGAATGCTCTTATGAAAGATTAGGCTTGTCATGAAGGCCGATTTAATCTGCTGTTCATGATGAGAAAATGATTTGTTTTGCCCAAAAAATTATGACTGCAAATTACTGAAATGATAATACCTAACCAAGTAGTATTTACATCATTTAAAAGTAGTCTTCTGAATTTGTATAAATGTAATTATTTAAGTACGATAGTTTTAATATGTCTTAATTAGAACTAAGTGAATAGAGGAAACTGTAGTCGCGGCTAGAACCTGGATAAGGCTGGCATTGGAAAATGGGAATGAGCTTAAACATAGACCTGTGCTAGTTAATAAAGTCAGGCTATAGATGACAGTTAGGAAAATGAAGGTAGTTTTTAACCGACTTCCAAAAAAGGAGGAGGTTCTCAATTTGGTTGTATTTTTTTTTATGTCTGAAAAATTCTTGTATTGTCTGGAAGGATATACTTGCAGATTGGTCCCATTTAAATTTTATCAAAGTCGGTTACGAATTTTGGATTTTAAATCGAAATAGCTGGAATTCGTCTACTTGGATGATGGTTTT
Source organism: Ceramica pisi (assembly GCA_963859965.1). Classification (NCBI taxonomy): domain Eukaryota; kingdom Metazoa; phylum Arthropoda; class Insecta; order Lepidoptera; family Noctuidae; genus Ceramica; species Ceramica pisi. Next base: position 8,803,605 of record OY982530.1, read on the forward strand.
AAGTTATCCACGTAATCGAAATTGCGTATTTTGCTTTTCTGCGATTTTGCAATGGTGTTGTTAGGTGTCTACCACTAAAAAGTGAAAAATAAAACACTTTTTACAAAAAAATACAATTTGTAAGTCGGTTGTATTTTTTTGTTCAAAAGTTTTTTTTTTTAAACAAGAAAGCTCAGTAGAAAATTTTCCTGCCTATTTCGTTGACCCTTACTAACATTAAAATAAAACTGTCCTCTAAAAGTATATAAAACGTTATCTTTAATTAATTGATTTACCAAAGAACTAAGATTCTACTAAATATAAATCTTTTCGAAACTTATTTCACATTTCCTTCCAGTTGAACTAATGAAATTGTGAATAAATTAAACTAAAGTTAAGTACCTTATTATTTAAATTAGTCACATTAATAGTCACACAAATAGTTGAAGGTTAAAACAAAATACATCTTTCTTTTCGTTTTCAATTAATTAAATAAATTGTTTTACCCTTAACATTAACATTAAATACCTTTTACAGGGTAACCAACGGAACCCTCCACTGTCCGTCTTTCCGTCCGTCCGTCCGTCCGTCCATCTGTCTGTCAGTGGTCTTCATGTGCGAGTCCGACTCACACTCAGCCGATTTTTTTAAGGGTGGTTAGTCATCAAATGCCTCACGAATGGTACAACGTAGTATGGATTTATTAAAACTAGCTTTAACGAGCGGCTTAGCCCGAGTAATCGATAATTATCTCAAAGAATCGGGATGGATAGTTTCCTGTCTTATTCCAGAACATGGTCTACCCGTGTGCCAAGTTCCATCGTTATCAGTATGGATGTATTTTAAGAAACTTATCATACAATTTCCGTTACACTTTGATATTATGTAATAAGAGTTCGAGCGCTCTGGGCGGAGCGGAAGGGACTATTAGACTCTTACTGACTAAAACCCATCCGTGTTCCTTCTAATGCCCTTTGCGTTTCATTTTTTAAGACAAAAGAAAATCGCAACCTGTAGCAGCCAACAATAGATAAGGCACAAATGCACAATCACATTTCGCGTGGTATATTTTAATTTTAATAGCTACCAACGGGGCTCAAATCCTGAAACCAAGCTGCTACTGAAATATTTACGATTTAAAAATTAATAAAGTCAAAGTCAAACATTTATTTCAATTAAACCATTTTCAGGCACTTTTGAATTGTCAAGGTCGGTCGGTCCAAAAAAGATGAAGCTATTTGCACGTTCCAAAGCGTAGATCTCTATGGAGAAGAACATGCAAGAAACTCCACGGACCCTCTTTTAAAAATAATAAATTGTTACAAAGTTTTGTTGACATCGTGTTGAAATTATACAAACATGTGAGAACGATGTGACGAGCATGATAAAGACGTCCGGAATAAGAAAGGAACAATTCAAAGAAATAATTAAAATAAATGAAAATAAACCATGGCAGCTGAGAAATGACCAGTCCCAACCGACGGCGCCATGACATGCGCCACGCCCATTCGACTCAACCATTTTGAATGGAGCCAAATAATTAAACGCATAGGCCAATAACCTTTGACAGCTCACTTGTCGTTCACTTCGCCTAAGTGTTTAACTTCGACATGTTTAAAGCCGGTCTAAACCGACGTCACAAAAAGGAGTAGGTTCTCATTTCGGTTGTACCTAATTTTTTTTAATGTTTGTTACCTCATTACTTCATTTATAAATGAACCGATTTGAAAATTCTTGTTTCATCTCGATTGCTCCCACTTTTTATCAAACTCAGTTAGGAAATTTGGCTTTTAAATCAAAATAGCTGGAATTCGTTTACTTGGATGATAGTTTATTGTCATCGCAGTAAACAAAATTGCGTATTTTGCTTACCAGCGATTTTGCAGTGGTGATGTTAGGTGTGGCCTACCACTAAAAAGTGAAAAATTTAAACTTAATTTAAAAATATCACTACAAAGTAAAAAATAACTTTAATTTCGGAAGGCGGTGTCAAAATACGAAGAAACTACCAAAAACATCGACTTCAGAAATTAAAGTTATTTTTTACTATGAACTACTGTATACTGTAATATAACCTATTTTTTTTTTAAGTTTTTTAGGATGGGATATTATCAAATGACTCCTTCCGGACTGAGCGGAGCTGATGACTAAAACCCATCCAGGCATCTCCTAGTGCCCTTTGCGTTCCAGGGCCACGGTTACTCTTTCGAACAAACTGCCGCGCTGGAGATAGGGTCGGTGAGTGTGTTTTGTTGCAGAATAACTTGCTGCTCTTGTCACTACCGCGGCAGAATAAGTTTCGACATCTATTTGACTGACAGACCTTGACTATTCAAAAGTGCCTGCTAACTGGTCTATTTGAAATAAAGGGTTTTGTATTTGTATTTACAAATTCCGAAGACCTCAATTTCTTTAATTTTCGCCAGTGAAAAAAAAAGTCCATCCCCTATTAATGAAACACAACATTATTGTACCTTTCGGCTCTTGAATACATCAACAATAATGCTCATAGGTGTAACCCAATAACAATCACTTGTATTTAAGTATAGAAGTAGGAAAATTTTCAATAATAACGGATGTAATCAAGTCCTTGAAGGTGGGTTTGAAGGCAATCGAACGTCATTGAATGTCAACCGTGAATTGAGGCTTCATTATTGTATTGCGTAGTTAAAATCATTTAACTCTTACTTACCTACATTTTATGGCAGTTCATTTATGTATTACAAAATAAACAAAAGGGACCAGGGTCCCATCCAAGGTGACCTTGTTTGTTGCCATCTGTGTAGACGGCAGATGCAATCCAAATTCATCCAAAATTCGCGGACGGTAACCAAGCTCCCACCAAGATCACCTTGGTTGCCTAGTGCCTTGTGGATGCCAAGGGTTACACTAATGAAGTAAGTCAAAGAATACTTGGCAAGGGTCCTGTCGCACTACAACTGCACACATCTATCATCAATTCGTTCACCAAGCGAGGTTTTATTTTTGAGCTATAAATAAAACCACTTAGATGCGTGAGTCCATCTGATTGCACCAACATCTCGGTAAGATGCGATCTTTGGTGACTGAGGATCAAAACTTCTGATCCTGGACCTGATTGAGCCATCGATGAGTAGTCCAATTGAACATTGGTCTCCTTGCCAGGCTTAGAAAATTTAAACGAGACTCCATACGTACTCAAATCGACAACAAGAATAAACTTCACAGTTGGGGCTGGTAGATAGTTCTGATCCCCTGTTTTTCTGTGTCATTTCTCCACAGACCATGGACCATGGGTATTAGACCACCTTGTCAGGTATAAGGACCTAATGATTGAATAGTGGAAAATGATCGTCGATGAGTCGGTGTCAAAAAACGAAAAAAATAACCAAAAACACCGACTTCCGAAATTAAAGTCAATTTATACTTTGTAGTGTTTTGTTTTTGGAAGCCGGTTGTATTTTTTTATTTATTTTCACTTTTTAGTGGTACCTGCGTACCCATTCACAGCGTAACGGCGTGATGTTAAGTTATGAAGTGGTATAAACAATAGACTTGTAATTTCAGCAACCCCGATCCATTTGATATCATTTATTGTAGAGTCCCGTTACCTACCTCCGAAGTTCTTTACCAAATTGAAATGGGACCAGTCCGCGAAAATTCTCTTCCAAAACAAATAAACATCCATATCTGTCGACAATTGGGGAAAATATCGCTGAACAAACATTTTTATTGGAATCCCATCATCAGATCCTAACTTATACCTTCCATCATCAACTCAGAAACATGAGAACATATTTCTGAATTGTGTTAATTTTTTTATGTAAAACAATGTCATGTGCTTATTAAATTTGAGGGCTTCCCTCGATTTTCATAGGATCCTATCATCAGATTCTGACTTGGTGACCACCTGAGGAGTATAGGTGTCACCGGATAATGGCAAACATGGATGTATTAGAAACTATTGTATTTGGATGAGATATATGTAATCTACAAAACGATTGTTTTATAATATATCGAGAATTTATCATTTAATCAAGATTTATATAACAATCTTAAAGTCTATCATTTTCCGGTGACATAGGCTTTCGATACATAAAAAACATACATACAGCCGAACATAGAACCCCCTTCTTTTTGAAGAAGTCGGTTAAAAATAAGGAGCCACAATCTGCTACAAGTGCCATGTTCAGCAATAGGTCAATCCTAGATTAGCTGAACGAGCAAAGGATCAATTTGATATTAATTGGCAATATTAATATCAAATTGATTCTTTGCTCGCTCGGACTTATTTTGTGTTCATTTTATTTGTAAACTTAATCGTTGCTCATTACCATACTGTCATGGCTACCATGTTAACTGCGGTTCTATTAGGTCAGTTATTTAACACTTAACTACATTATAACATGCAGTTTACGAATGTCACTTGAGGAAAACCAGACTTTTAATGTTGCCAGATGACCTGGTTCTGGACCAGTTAGTTATAGCCTTAGATAGATGGTATACTCCGTAATACAGTGAGATTTCTCTGCTCCTGATATTAAAAAAAATTAAAGGTGATACCAAAAAATTAAGACATTTGATCGACAACAACACGGGTCTAAAGTCACAGTCGCTTTGGAACGTGCTAATAGCTTCATCTATTTTGACGACCGACCTTGACTATTCAAAAGTGCCTGTAAATGGTTTAATTTAAATAACTGCTTCGGTTTGAGTTTGCATTTTGAGCTTGACTCCTATGATAATCTCTCCGTAAGAAGAGTTGAAAAGTTTGTGGCGGTAAGGCAGTCTTAAACTAAAAAGAGAACACAACAACATATTATTTATTTCCCGGTGGCCTTTCGTGGGTAGATTATTTATCTTAGCCGGTAAAAGTCCAATGCTAAACATTCAAAATGTGAAGTGTTTTCATGAAAAAAATCACTGTTGGAATCGCAGTTTAACTGAGTGCCTATTGCACCTTCATATTTTAAGCATCGTACGCCTTCGCGTTTTAAATTTAGGCAAATTAAGGGTTTTTTGACAAATTGTAACTCACAAGGTGGGTATCAACTATGTTCGTGAATCTCTTGCGCTTCGCGCTCCTGCAACTGCTACACGTAGGTACACATAGTAGATACGTTTGCGAACTAAGTGCGAACTGTGCGAAGTTCGTGAATGGTGCGAAGGCGAACGTTGCTTACCTAAAATTAAAAGAATTGGCTATCAGTAAGGTATCCACTACAAAACTTGAAGCCGACCAAGACTCCTACGTCGTGTGTCTCTCTACAGCAGCTACCAATACTCACTGTTATTGTGCACCGTTAAAGTAATATGACACTTATTACATCTGGTAATTAATATGATTACATGATAACATCATACTTTTAATGCCCTAACTTCATAACTAGCGGAAATTACAACTGCTTTTCAGCACTTAGCAGCATGCTGCCGAATGGCATGAACCTTTTTTACAAAACGGGCATGTTCGCAGAAGCGGGCATAGATGGCTTTCACGCCATCATGCGCAAGCGATGCGCCTCCATCGTGCGCAGGGTACGCGTCAGCCCCAACAGCATCCTGAGCACTGTAGCGGACAGGTGGGACAGTCCCATACTGGGGCATTGGGTACGCCAACATGGCACTATGGCGTTAAGCAAATAATTATTTTTATTTTTCTGGTAGATTTAAGTAATAACACTAGTCTGTAAGTTGTGTGTTGTACTAACCAAATGGACTTGTGGTCTGAAATAAATAATTTTAATTTTGTTTTTATCCTCCGACTGCTGAGCAACGATCCCCCATAGCTTTCCAGTCTCCTTTGCGTCGCCTTCTCTGGCCAATCTCCCTTTAACGGCTCTTATATAGACATGACCGTCGAATGTTATTAGAATTCAGCACACAAGTTTGTTTGTGTGTAGTGGGTTATAGTGTAGTCTACCTTCTCGATCAGTTGCCTCCCAACCATAAAAGGGTTCCTAAAAAGCCGAAATAACTGGAACCGCCACTTTTCTTCCCTTTTAAACTAACCATTTATTTTAGATTATGAGCAACATCCTACTACGACACAGTCTGCCGGTCAGTCAACCACCAGGAAACACGGTGGCTTCCCTTATGCAAGCGCTACCTAACTACTAATTAGTACCTACGTGCTACACGGATGTGAGGCGGAAGAAAATAGATATGTTTACATCTATAATCTTAATTGACGTCCATATATGATTGGAAGTCGCTTCATTCAGTGTTTTGCATATAAAATGTGGTGGACAATAAAGATGCGAGTGGGTTTTTTATTGTTGTAACTATAGCATTACTTATTGTATTTTAAATGAGAATTCCTTCACAATAAGTTATACGCAATCAAGCTGTTATGTGCTTCATATTTTGAAGCGAAATTACTTTAAGCGTATGGAGAGGCTTCCTCAAGAAAAAGAGTTCATATTTCGTCCTGTTCAAGGTTTACCTCTTAAAAAGCTCGTCTTTCCTGTTTAAGTGCTTCTAGGTTTTCTCCCAAGTAAACTTCGAAGGATAGCTAGGCAACTGCGATGAGCTCATTATGACACCAAAACCACAGTTTAGGTAGGTACATAATACAGGGTGAATTTTGGGAAACGTGTGCGACCAAATCTGAAACTATGAGAAATCTAAAACTGCATCATTGGATTTTTGAAAAAGCGTTATTCCGATCCAGGAATCGAACCGGCTGATTTTGAAAACAACAACACATCTTGTATTATTTATTACACCATCTGCCACTGCCCTTAATAGGCTGTCCCTACTAGGGATTAAATTCTGGGAAAAAATAACACATTGCAAACTAATAGAAAGTGCTCATTGTTAGTAAATTAGTTTAAAAATTTACCCTGAATATGACACTGAGATTGGTCGCTCGGGCCACCTTGCTCGACCCTCACGACTTCAAGCATCAACAGTTTGGAACTCTTGATCAAACTGGGATTTAATTAAAAAATAATAATAAATTTTCAGTGCCACTGCAGGGCGAAGGCGACCCAATACTTAATACGTTTTTGTATCTATTGCGATTTAACATTTTAGGCGGAATATGTCTGAACATCCACAGCTGAGTATATAAGTCCCCAAGTTTCGCCACATGAACCGGTCCAGCAGTACAATTCTGTAAACGCGTCGAAGTGAAGACTTGGGTGAAGTGATGCCGAAGTGAGCTGTCAAACCATACAAACGAGATGACATTACAGCACACTTGTCATTCACTCCACCTAAGTGGTCACGATGAGAAGTCAACAGAATCAACATAACTGGCAGAATATGACGAGTTGACGACTCATTCACCTCCGTTCGATCTTCTACCGGTCTATCGCTGCAACAGTATCGGCCGTAGTTCCGCGATCTATTGCATAAAGCTGTGACCGCGGGCGCCGTGGCCAATTACTGTTACATAACGGTTATCTCACCGTAAACAGATTGGGAAGTACTGGTCAAGTGGGCATGCTGCAATGACCGACTGGTTACCGATAAAAGTAATTTCTAGTTAGCAGGATCTAAAGTTATCGTACGTTTACAACTATTATGACAGTTTGAACTATCATCACCCTATTTCGTCCACCCTGGGAGATTTTTTAAGGATGGGAATTCATCAAATGACTCCTTCTGTTTTGGGCGGAGTGTTCCTCCTAATGCCCTTTGCGTTCTAGGGGGGCTACTCTATAAGCCCGAAGTCCGTAGTTTCGGGCTTAGTTGCATGCGTATTCGACTCCGTATCACTTACGGACATACGATTAGTAATGAACCCGAACTAAGAATGGAAGACATCACGATTTAACAGCAACTTTCAAATCGTGTTGTCATGAATTCTTAGTAATTAGGTGAAACGAAGTAGAATACGCCCGAGGCTAAGCCCGAAACTACGGTTTTCGGGCTTAGCCTCGGGCGTATTCTTCCTTCCGAGTAGCCCCCCAGGGACGCGGTGACTCTGTCGAACAGGTTCCCCGACCCGACTTCTGGGCGGCTTGCATCTTTTGTTTGTGTCAATCTCCACGCTCGCTATATGTTTTTCTCTCCTGAGTTCTTAAGCATACATGACGTAGTCATTATTATTCTTCTCTCCTTCTTACTTAATAAAAATCACTATAATATACACCTTCTGCCATACTTGTTCGATGAGCTATATTTTCGGAGCTCGCAATGCTGTCCATGAAATACCCATACCCCTAAACTCAGAAGTGAATAACTGAACGCCATTGCAAATGATGAAGGCCTTCTCCAGAAGACCCTTTCAGTATCTTTGTCGTAAAAATCATGTCCACAAAATATGTTGTCACTAGCTGTTGCGGGCCCAAACGGTATAGGGAGTTGTCCATCTATTCGAAAGAAGAAAAAGCTGCTGCTAGCGGCTTCGTCCGCATGATTGTCGAATACTAGCCCAAGGAAACATACTCCTGGGATAAAAAGTATCCTTTAACCTATTCCAGGATATGATCTACCCGCGTGGCAAGGTTCATCCTAATTAATCCGTTCAGTAAAGAGGTAATAAACAGACAGACAGACTTTCGCATTTATAATATTAGTATGGATGAGACAATGACATAATGGTCCAGGGGAAGAACAACTTTTGTCACATTTTTATTTTCTTTCAACTGGCAATGACTGACTGAATGGTTATACCTGTCGCTATGTTATGTCAAAACAACAGGGCAATAACATCCATATTCTCCGAGTTTTCATCCTTTTAAAATATCGATACAGGGAAAAAACATCCAACGTCCGAACCATTCCGATTTTTCAAAACTTAAATACAATCATTAAATTCCCATACAATATTAATTTTTTGTTAGTCCCTATACCTACCACTACCCCTAACCAGCCCACCCCTCCCTTACCATTATACCTATTACAGTTAAAGTGCCTTGGGTATAAATGAGATTTTTTTATTAAGATCTTATCTTTTAATTCGTAATATCTCAGTTTGTTTATTTAAGTGACAAAAGTGATCCCTTCATATGGTAGCATACAAAAATATGTTTGCACTTTCAGTAACAATTCAATAAACAACAATTAATTATCAACAAACCAACAAAACGGATCCGGTTGTCGCAACTGACACGCCTCCTTTCGGTACATCAGTTTCAACACGAGAAGCCGTCGCCTGCGCCTACACCGCTGCTACGTCAGCTGCGTCACACACTTACACAGTTTTTTTTTTATCAGGAACTGACGACCTCTTCATATTCCTCAAATTGTGTAATGAAGAACGGTGACACGGTCATGTCATGTTGACGCTCATCAAATTTTTAAGAAATACATTCATAAAGAGGTAAAATTGTGAAGTCAGATTTCCAGTGATTTAGATCAGACTTATTATTTTAGCCTAAAGATAACTGAAGTGCTTTTACTGCCTCTTTACAAATGCACGTACTACCGATGTTAGATTGTTATAGACACCAAATCTCACAAAACGAAGAGTGAACGAGTTCAGTAAGTCAGCGTTTTTGCTAATCACGGACAGAGCCAAGATACATAAATCGGCCTTGTATATCCCAAAGGGTCATTCACACTAAGTAACGTAAAATAAGGAGGTTACGACTGGGCACATAGAAATTGCAGTGCTACTGAGAAATCCCAGTTGCACCAAACACTTTGTCCAAGCAAAGCAATGCATGGTGGAGGTTGGACCATCTAAGATCGCAATTATTCATAAAACCTTAAAAGTACAGACGCCAAGCACATCAGGTTATCCGAAACTGTCCAACTTTTCCCAATCAACTTTGAACCCAATCGTTTTACCAGTAAAGTTTAAAATCTTTTAAAGAATTTTGACAGATTTTTGTAGCTTGATGTGTCTGCACGATGTTTTAATAATGTGAATAAAATATTCTTATTGTTAACCCAGGAAAGGAATCCGGGTCCTCAAGTCCATCATTACGCAGTAAAGAAAATTATGAATTACGTAAATGTTTTCTACAACGTATTACAGACTAAACGCAATAACTGTTAAGGGGTTATTGTACTCATCATTAAACAACTTTTACTCTAGGACCAACAACAAAATCGCAAAAAAAACGACTTCCCAAAATATAATGAACAGTTGACTTTTTCTTCAGAATGATCCGTACAATGACCCCTTAAGAGGTATTCTGGTTATTATGTTACAGGTTTTATTCTATTATATTCAGTAGCACTAAGTTGACCAACAATGCAAATCAAGAGAGTAGTCGCTAAATGTCAAACGCAACACATCCGCCAACTAAGACAGGCCGTGACCGCTCAACACTCGAATGGCCACATTAATCTTTTAATATAAAAGTCACGCTATATTTTTTTCCTCTTACAAAACGGATATGTTCATTCAAAAGAACTTCTGCGCAATGTTTGGTTGGCAGTTTGTTATGAAACTTCTTTCGCTCTTAATTCTGTGTATTCAGGAGCTTTGTTTTTGTTTGTTCTACGATATGTTCTTTGTTTATTGCTGACTCAGTCCCATTAGGTATATATGGTGATTGGTAATTGTGTGCCCTTCTTCAAATGAAATGTTCCAGAACTAGAAGTTAGAGATTTAGACACCGGTACTTTGGTGGTATCTTGCGAGATCGAATCAGTAATGATGATGTCCGCAGTAAGATCAAAGTTACCGACACATTTGTTTTTTTTTTTTAAAGACGTTTCTCCGCACTAGAAATTTCTCCTGTATCGTGGGTGCGTTCACAAACATACAAAGTCACGTACATACACAAACAGCCAGACCCGTAACATCTGTAGGTCATACAAATATTTGTTCCGTGCGGGAATCGAACCCGTGACATGCAGCGCAGCAGCCGATCACCCAACGCCAACCGTGTCAACATTGCTCGCAAAACAGATGGTTGATGGGGCCGAAAATATTTCGGGTAGCGATCTTCTACCGGAAGATGCTGCGTTGGAATACCACAAGATAGCCCAATGACCGGGCAAATTCTACTAACTTTTAAACAACTTTCGCATTCGCATGTCAATCGCAAACTGTCAAAAATGTATGAAAATTGAGGCTTTTTTGACAGTTTGCGATTGACATGCGAATGCGAAAGTTGCATCGCATTTGCATCTCAATCGCAAACTGTCAAAAATGTATGAAAATTAAGGCTTTTTTGACAGTTTGCGATTGAGATGCAAATGCGATGCCAATGTGAAAATTTGTAGAATTGGCACGCTGCCGCTGTTGAGGGACGCGGGTAGCGGATGTGAGACGCACAGGACCGCTTTGGCGACACATCTTTCAACTGATACGATAACACTTGGTAAAAAAAAAATTGTTTTCGAGGACCAAACACCCTGTATTTGTTTGCAGATCAATAATGTTATTGACTTTGTTAAATAGTTGGGCAACTTGAGCCTTCAGTTTTGTTTCGCTGGCCACTAATTTAGGTTAAGTAATTAATAGTCTAGACGAAACGCTTATTTGTTGATTGTTGACATATTGCAACTAAGTTATCTTCTACAGTGACAATATTTTTTTTTAATTTACTTTTTTGGATAAAGGCATTTAATTCTCGTAAAAAAACATACATTTTACTTACATGAGAACAAATTTAAATTTAAAAACTAATCATTGTCCTTCGACACACGGACTTAGGTACAATTAATCATAAATCTAACTTAAACATATCATTTACTTATATTGTATTACAAAATAAGTTTTGTTGTATTGTTTCATTCATTTGCTCTGCCCTTAGTAAAAATTTTCGCTCTACCAATAATCGTCTTAGAAGATATCCCTCACACCGGTCTGCGTTTATCCACCCCTTTTGCTTTGTCCAGGTGATTTTCCTTTGGAATGCGCTCCCTCTAAAAATCAGGACGACCAATTAGCCGGTCTATTCTGTCGACTTAGGCGAAGTGAACGACAAGTGAGCTGCTATTCCATGTCGTTTTATGGTTTGACAGCTCTCAGTGTTCACTTCGCAAAAGTTTTCAATTTGACATGTATACAGAATCTCACTGTAGTAGGTTATCCTATAAGTGAAGGTACGAATCATCACAGCGTTAATTTGTTGGTTTCGTTTTCTTAATAATGTTGTTATTTTATTTTGACGACACGGTTGGCGCAGTGGTTGAGCGATTGACTGCTGCGCAGCATGTCGCGGGTTCGATTCCCGCACGGAACAAATATTTGTACGACCTACAAGTATTTGTTCCGAGTCTGGGTGTTTTTCTATCTATAATATGTATGTATTTACAAAAAAAAAAAATGTATTTAAGTAGTTTATCAGCCATCTAGTCACCATAACACAAGCATTAGGTTGCTTAGCTTGGGACTATACGGCGTTGTGTGAAATGTCCAAGGATATTATTATTATTCCGTTTATTCATTTCTATATACATAAAATTTACATTTTTAAATATACCTTAAAAAAAACATTAGAAAATACATTTAAAAATATAAAAAATAGTAGCCCACCGGTATCGGGAACAGGGTCCAAGCTACCGGTGGTCAGGGCTCCCGAGAGAGGAATCTCCTAACAATACGCGCCGTGTCCAGGAGTACTGCTTTCTGGATCAAGCCCTTGATCCAGCTGCCCAACGAGAGCCTCTTTAGATGTTGGTCGAGGCTCTTGGCAATTATGCCATTGGCCGTCACGACTATCGGCACAATGACTGCTGTGTTCACATCCCACATGTCGACAACCTCGCGAGCCAAGTCAAGATACTTACTTTGTTTCTCTTTCTCAGACTTCACGAGGTTCTCGTCATGAGGGACTGCTATATCAACAATCATTGCGCGACGCTCTAGTCGGTCTATCACCACTATGTCAGGCTTATTGGCAACAATAGTCCTGTCAGTGATGATAGACCGATCCCAGTACAACGTGCAATTGCCATTTTCGAGAACTGGGTCGGGCACATACCTATAGTACGGTACTTCCGATTCCACAAGATTGTATTTCAAAGCAAGTTGCTGGTGGATAATCCTGGCTACAAGGTTGTGCCTGTGCAAATAGTCTCCGTTAGCCAGACTGGAACAACCGGAAATAATGTGGCGAATGGATTCCCCGGGTCGGTGACATGCCCGACATTTATGTCAACCGTACCGTCCTTCACAATGTATTTCCGGTAGTTGTTCGTCATCATAACTTCGTCCATAATCGCACAGACAAAACCTTCGGTTTCCCCAAAGAGGTCACCAAAACGCAGCCAGGCTACGGACGCTAAGAAATCTACATCAGGCCCATGTAGGACCCGATAAAAGCGTCCGTGAAGCTCCTTGCTTTGCCATACCTCCCTGCGGTCGTTTGTATCTAATACCACAGGTTTGCGCCAGTTCTCGTTAGCCAAGGCGAGCGCGGTAAGGCCTTTGTCCACTGCTACCACATCTCGATACATACCCACGTCGGCCTCAAGGTAGTACTCCCTAAGGCTGCATACCTCACGGTTGTGCAGGGTCTTAGCATTTAAGAAGCCACGACCCCCACACTTCCGCGGGATATACAGCCTCATCACCGATGACCGTGGGTGATGCATCCGATTTGCGGTAAGCAGTGAGCGTACCCTCCTATCCAGGGCGTCAAGTTCCGTCTGAGTCCATTTGAGTATGCCAAAAGAGTACATCAAAACCGGCATGACCCAACCGTTGAAGGCACGCACCTTGTTTCCGCCTGATAAAAGACTGTTAAGTACTTTATTCAGGCGGCTAAAGAAGCGCTCCTTCAGCGATTGTTTCATATCAACAGAATTGATGCCTAACGCTTCCGACATACCCAAATACTTGTAAGTTTCGGTTGAAGAGAGGGACCTAAGGTTTATGAAATCCGAGAGTTGTGTTCCCACGGATTCCATAATCTCCCCTCGCTTTACATGCATGACCGCACATTTATCCACACCAAATTCCATCCTGATGGCTCTACTGAAGGCTTCTGTTACCTTTAGTAGCTTCATCAGTTGCAAGTTGTTGGGAGCAAATAGTTTCAAGTCGTCCATGTAAAGGAGGTGCGATATGACCTGATCACCTCTTCTCAACCGGAAGCCTTGCCCTGAACCCTCCAGCAATGTACTGAGAGGATTGAGGGCCAGACAAAACCACAGTGGACTCAGACTGTCGCCCTGAAATATGCCACGCTCGATCCTTATGGGGTCGCCGTTCACCTGGGTCTGTCTACACCCTGGATAGTGAAGGACCGTCCTCCACTGCCCCATACACGACATCAGGAAGGTGCGTAGAACTGCATTAACTTTATACAGCTCCAGCACCCTCATGAGCCATGTATGTGGCACCGAGTCATAGGCCTTCTTATAATCTATCCAGCATGTCGACAGATCCCTTCGGGAACGACGAACCTGTTGGCAAATGGCAATGTCAATTAGGAGCAGCTCCTTAGTACCGCGGGACCCATTCCTACATCCATTCTGAGAGGCAGACATAATTGAATTACTATCAATATGATGGTTAATCTTAGCACTCAAAATGGATGTAAGAACTTTATAGACCGTCGGTAAACACGTGATCGGTCTATAATTTTTAGGCTCCGCGGTACTACCTGATTTATGGAGCAGGTGGGTTATTCCTGTAGTTAGGAACTGGGGCAGCGACCCTGACTCTAAGGCAGACTGGAATTGAGATGCCAAGCGAGCGTGCGATCCTTGAAACCACTTTATCCAAAAGTTGTGCAGCCCGTCCGGTCCTGGAGATTTCCAGTTAGGCAACGGACGAACTGCACGAGCTACATCTTGGGGACTGATGTTAATTGCCCCCATTTCTGGTATCGGATCGCACGCGCGTTCGACATCCCGAGTCCAATCACCCTCGGTATGACTGACAGGCACCGACCAGATGTTGCGCCAGAATAAGCACATGGCGTCATCATCCGGTAGGCGCGTATCAGTCATGCCTGGGTCCGGTCGCTCCCAAGCCCTATAAACCCACCTCTCATTGCTTCGGAATGTGCGATTCTGAGTGTATCGCTCCACTCGCCGCTTGTACCGACGAATACGGTTTGCCCATGCATAGACTTTCTGCTTCAGGAAATCGATACGCTCTGTGACGCAGGACAGATAATCCCGAGTACTGATGTCAGTCCCCGAAAACGCCCGCCTCACAAAGCGCATCACTCTTGGGCGAGTGTTGCCCTCCCTGAAGCAGATAAGTTTACCGATGAGTGCTCTAGCCTCACCGATACGACGCTCGATCCTGCACTGCCAAGCTGGTACGGCTGGTCGTGTAACTCTGTCACTATTAGGAAATTTGACATGAGCTACACGACATGCCGCTGCAGCCGCACAGTATAAGATCGAGTGGGTATCGGCAAGGTCTTCGCTACTAGCAAAATAATTTGCTAGTTGCGAATCTAGAGCACACACCAGCGCCCTATTTCTCTTGTGCATGGGCAAACGAGGTAGCCGAGGCCTAAGCTCTGGCGGTGTGGAGCGATACTCTCGGAAAGCATCCTCCAAAGCGCTCCTCAATCGCTTATTGCACTGGGTACTCACGGATATAGCCCCGCCATCATCATCTTCACCTACGCAGACGGGTCGCGGTGAAACACTTATACTGGGTTGTATTTGTACCGCGGCCGGCGGCGAAGCTGGTGAGACGCGGCTGTTCCGTGATTCCAGACGCAGTCTATCAAGTACGGCTTCATCCAACATACGGTTACGCTGGATGACCCGCACCTGATCCGATAGTCGTTGTTATTATTATTATTATTATTATTTTCCGTGTATATCATTGTATTTTTAGGGTTCCGAACATCTGTGTAAAACGGAACCCTTATAGGATCACTCAGGTGTCTGTCTGTCCGTCTGTCACAGACAGTTTTCTCTTGATCTACTGGACCGATATGGACTTCTGTGACCCAAACATGGAGTATTTTAGTAGCCCAAAGTTTGAATGGTAGAGCATGCCTCCACCGATGTACCATCGAATATAAAGTTTGAATAAAAAAAAATAAGGAGAACGCATCAGAGCGTAAAGTTCACATCATGTAACAGTTATACTTATAAAATTCCTTCACACTTTGAAATGAAAGAAAGTTGTTTTAAGTTACAAGACCTATTCTTTATCGACAAGTAAAAAAGAGGTTAAGCCTAAAATAACGATTAACCAGTCGAGTTAAGTTTTATCTTATTATTTAATCTTTACTCTAAATGTAAATATAAAAAGATTAGCATTTGCTCGCGACTTAGTACGCGCAAATCCCGTTTTATGCGGAGTATTCTCATCTGCCCCTGAGCGTTTGTCCCCGAATGGGGACACATGGGAACTTTCGTGTCATCTATCCCCAAATGCAAAAATGGGGACAGATGGGAGGTAAAAAATTCATCTGTCCCCGAAATATTATTTAGTCAAAGTCTCTGCACCGCATGGGGAAAAGGGGAAATTTTCCGTGTCATTTGTCCACGAACTCATAAATGGGGACAGATGGGAATTAAAAGTTTTATCTCTCTCCGAAATAATTTTTAGTAAGTCTCTGACCCAAAATAGAATTATTTGTGTCATCTTCCCCCGAACTTATGAATTGCGCTCAACTGCGACATGAACAGATCGTAATATGTATAATATCGCAATAAGTGTAACGTAGTAGACGTGTGATAGGTACAGAATAGTGATTCTTGTGAAAAGTTTGATAAATAAAAGCCAAAAATAAAGAAAGTCTATTTACGTGACTCCATCATTCGATGTCAATATATGTTTACAATTTGTAAATATGAAATGACTGTATCCAAATGGTGGTCTACCTATTTTGATTTTCAAACAAACTTAATCATAATTCCTAATATTCCCATGAATTAATTATATTTATGTTAACATGCTAGCTATAGCTCTATACTTCTTCTTATTCCGAGTTTATATTGAACGTACAATGCGATCCGCATAAGAATAGGAACGCCAATTACCTGAATCCGTCAAAAATTTCTGTTAAGTACGGTTTGCAAAGAAAACTTTTTTGCAAATCAATAACGGTATATTTTATTTTGTTATAATAAGTCTAACATCAATAAAAACGTTCAATAGTTGATGAATATGTTCAATATTTAAAGTCATTAAACGATTTTAAAAACCATACCATAACACTTTTTTCACTCAATCTTTGTAAATATTAATGTAAAAAACTTGCTTTGCTCACCCTACCTAGCTTTTTTAAATTGACAGCTATGACGTCACAATATGGCACGTCGATCCTATTCTTATTTGAAACGCATTGTGCTTTCATTACCGCTCACTGCTGCCATCTACCGGTTATAGGCTACACTTCAACAGTAGATACTTGTGTTACTGCACCTCAGCAGTACCTACTTGCTTAACTTTACCGTCGTAAGTGGTAAGCAGTCATTATTTTACTAATCAGGTTTTGATTTTAGCCGCAAGAGGCGCCACAATCGTTGTGGAAATTTATTTCAGTCTATTATATTTACCTTCAACACAACGCTATGCGCTGAAATGGGTAGCCTAAGATGAAGGCTGTTTTAGGCATAACATAGGCATCCTAATAGCCCTAATGTCATGATAAAATAATTATTTTGCTAAAAGTAATATTCATGCCAAGGTCTGGATGCTTGGACGAAGGGTAATCAATCTCGCCTCAACGAGTGAATGGATTTCTTTATATGAAACTTGGCTCACCAGTAGACCACGACCTGAACATAGGATGTTTTTTGTTCTGACAGGATTTTATCTTGGGATAATTTCCGTCTATCACGCGGTTGGAACGATAGCTAGCATATTAACATGAATATAATTAATTCATGGGAATATTAGGAATTATGATTAAGTATATTTGAAAATCAAAATAGGTTGACTACCATTTGGACACAGCCATTTCATATTTACCTACAGATTATAAACATACTGATATCGAAATATGGATTCACTTAAATAGACTTTCAGAGGAAGCAGCTTTCATTTATCATACTTTTCACAAGAATCACTATTTTTTTAATATTATGTTTCTTTAGTGATCAAAATCAGAAAGTATTTGATGGAAAACAAAAAAAAAAGACAATTCACTGACGAAAAATTTAATTTTTACATTATCACATGTCAATGATATAGTAATGACAATCACAAGCGTAGTTAAAACATTTTAGGTCGAAAAGAAACGGATCAGCACGATTCATTAGAAATAGTTGATTTTATCAATGCAAGGATTATATTCAAGCTATAGTTAATATATGTTTTTTGTAGGTGTTTTTTTAACTGACGAAATATGGATGTTCAATAGATACATATCTTTATAACCCTTTGGGGATTACAGTTGTAAATTAAGTTATGATTTTTACATTACAAAGGTGCAAACAGTGCTTTATTAGGATGTGAAAATATTGCAATTATGGTCATGCTAGGAGTAAATTCTGCAAAATACTGATATTGCATTCATTTTTGCCTATTATCATGTAATTAAATATGAAGTTGAGAATTATATTGACAACAAGTTCTTTTGGATATATGAAAATACATATTACGCATATATGAAATAATGTTTTGCATGCATAGTAATGAACAAGCCAGAAACCAATGAATCTGACTCCATTCTTGCCAAGAACTACCGTGTTACCCAGTGAATGGGTTGTGGAGCTGACCCCTATATAGTTGGAAAAAGGTTAAGCTGATTTTGTGAGTAATGAACAAGCAGCTAATGCGTTGACCCAATATAGATGAATATTTGCACCTGGTGAATTATTATGTAACGAAGTATCAAAAAGAAAAAGGAGAATCAATAAAAAATTTATACATCATTAAAATGTATCACAGACATAATAGATACACAAATATATAATTATGTAGTTATGAAACGACGCTAACTCTGTTAATTTTTCATTAAATATAGCATGCTTCATCCGTTTCCAGGAAGAACTTTTATTTACACAATCTCTTGTTACGTCAGTCGGCACATGTACTGTTAAATAATACTAGACTATTTATTTACAATCTTACTTTACCACTTAAATAACCAATACCTTATAACTAGTATCTGTGTTAACACTTTGAAACTAATCACTGTTGAAATACATAGTCTTGCAGGGTTGGTATGAAAATGAGTTATTATGAAAAATCTGAAAGTTATATGAAAATGACACTGTTAGTTACACTAGATGAAAATGAAATGTGGTGGAGGGTAATTGATCCAACCCTATCATTATTTTTGGAATTTCTACAGGCCTTCGACACTGTTAACGACCAACAAATTCATAAACAGACGTACATACAAAATCACAAACATCTTATACTATACAGTACCCCTAAATGACCACAAATCACGGGAACAGTTCTTTGTAAGTAAACTTTGATGTTATCTTATTCGCCATTTCCGTGAAGAGGTCCGCAAGGCTCTTTTCTAGGACCGGACTTATTTCTTGTAAGAATACTTGTGAGTTCTCGTTGATGACCCTGTTGGTGGCGGGTCCGAGCACTGGATCGCCGTCAAACAAGTTGGTCAGGTAGATGGAGGACTGACCGACACGAAGCTTCACTTTGAAGGGATCGAACTGCAGGTATTCGTCCTCACCGATCTTTTCTTTGTGTCCCCTCATTGTGACATTGCAAGCGTAGTTTACTGAAAGTTACAAATAGTTTAATTAGTTATTGACAAGACAAAGGACGTATTCTAGGAATGTTTCCAATTACAAATCCTTTATTCATATATTATGGCTCAGAGACAGCTTCCAAAAAAAATCCACTCGCTGATATTTTAGCTGGGACAAAGAAAGGAGACAACAAAATAAGAAGAATTTTAGTTACAGACGTAACCGTATGATGATTATATTATATAGATAAGTTATGTATAGTATGTTATGATAAGTACGGTTTATTATACAATTAGCAATTTATAATACAAAGTTTCCGTCTTAAATGTATTGGTAACTTCATAATCTATGCAAGGTAATATATAAATATGTTACCTATATCATGAAAGTAGCAGCCTAATAATTAAGTTGTCTGTATCAGTAATTTGAACCATATCTGGAGCTGCGTATGTAATATAGGAAGTAGCAGTTAGATAAGTGTAGTCAAGTTTCGTCTACGCAACGATAATTCCTGATTTACATGATCTTGTCTACCTCTACAAGTAGGTATGAAGGTTGATTAGAAAATGTTGTGTAGAACATTAAAGTTTTAATTTAATATTTTACCATTTTGTAATTAAAGAAGTGCCTACAGGTTAGTTGAGTTAACCCTAGAGCACAACTAAAGAAATCAGAAAATTTCAGAAAGGAAAGATGATACAATCAAATTAAATATTGAACCTATGTCTTCTAGCAAAGAAACACACGAAAAATCCCTCCACATTTATGTACGATCTAAATGCCCTAAATTAATTGTCAATCAGGTCCTGAGTAATTATTTCATTAGACCAGTGATTAAGATTACATAAAGTGACATGGTAACACAGTAAGAATGCACGTGTAAGCTTGGAACATTAACACCTATGCTAAACATTGCATAGCGCATTAGTAAACGGTGGTAGCGGCCCAAGCGATGAACGTGTTGCTGGGCACAGAACGTATGAAATGCTGACTAAAAAACTATACACTAATCGTCGCAATGTTTTTCTTGCCTATAGATAACAGAGCACAATAAAATTAAAAGTTATTATTAATGCAGAAGTGAGTACGTTTGCAACGCTATCACGCCTACAAAATCACCGCATCGATTTTGGTTAATTATGGACCCTGAAGACCCTTTAAGCTAGTATTTAATAACCGTTGCTTATTACTGCAGAAGAAGCAAGGCATATTTTTTTAAACCCGCTGAGCCTTTTGGAAGTTTTCAAATTGCATTCCTTTTCAATGCTGTATCAGAAATTAATAATTTCAAATGTATTGTAGACAAAATGCTCGGGAGAGACCCTGAGCATTCTTACATTTCATAATCCTTCTATAACATAGCAGATTTATTGAATATGCTTTATTTTTTCAATGCTATCTGCCACTAAGGTTGCTATTAAATATTTGGCTAACTGTGTATTTATTCAAATATGCAAGTAAATACTTTTAATTTTATAACTTGCAAACAACTGCAAGGCCAAGATAGCATGCCTTGTTTCACAAGGATGCTATTATAAATGTTTTAGTTTTGTCTAAGTCAACTTCTACTACCACACAATAAGTAATTACATATTTGCCAAAGCTATAAGTTATTGATTTATGTCTACCGAAGATATATGACTTTAAAGATCAAGGCAGTTAGATAAATATTAATTAATAATTTGAAGGAGGACGTTACGTTAACGGAAAAAGCCCACAATTTGATGATTCTGGTTTGTGTTGCGTTCGAGGATATAACTTGGAAGACAGTAGTTAAGCGATAAAAAACCATACTTTTAAAGTTTAGCCTCTGGACTCTGGATTGGTCGATTTTTATGAGTTCAGCCAATTAGATCTGAATTGATCATCAAAACCTCAAAATGGTCTTTAGAGATCAGTGTATTCTTCAGCGATTTTGTGATGTTGTTGAGAGATTATGACCCAGATGAGACTTGATGCAGTGATCTATTTGTCCCACTGTACTTTTATAAAACCTGCACGAGTGACAATAACTTCAATAGGTTGTTGTCCTTGGGTCTTGCTTGTTTTTAATATTATTTTTAAGTATCTTATGCTTTCGATATGGCAAAAGCCTCTGTATCTGACGATAAAATGGCTTTTATGGTACAATCTTCCACGCTCTTCTCTCCTTTGGCCCCAGTGTTGACCGCAATGCTAGCTCATGATGCCAACACTTTTAAAAAAGAATTAGGAATATCTGACGGAATAGTCGTGTTTGAGGTAGCATCTTCCGCGCCGTCCTCTCCCTTGGGCCCTTTATTGACCGCAATGCTAGCACATGACGCCACCGCCAGCGACACGGGTGCAACACCGAGCTCATACGTCATCCTATGCAACGCGGGTCAACAAACTTTGCCATTACACTATTTACTAATGCACTTGTCTTATGAAATCTCGATTTGTTGTATTGGATACTTGGAATGTTTATGATGAAAGATTAGTTGAATCAAAGTGTTTAGATATATTTTTAACCTAGCTTGTGCCAGGGGCTTCGCCCGCGTAATTCCTAGGGAACATACTCCCGAAATATTTATAACCTATTTATCATCATAGTTCCCGTTCCCATGGGATTTTCGAGATAAAAACTGCTCGGGTCTCAAACTATCTTTGTACAAAATTTCATCCAAATCGGTTCTGTGGTTTAGGCTTGAAGAAGAGACAGACAGACAGACAGACAGAGTTACTTTCGCATTTGTAAAATTATTTAGGATTTCGGTTAATTTGTAGAAACTTTGCGAAGATTTAATAAACCGTCATGACTGAGGGCCTTTCTTTTCCAAGCGCTAAAAATTTTAGGCTCTTACCTATTTTGTTTTCCGAGATGCCACCTCTGTTTACGGGTATATATTTTTTTCCCATAACAGTCTTTCCATCTCTAGAACTAAACTGCAGACGGATCTTCTTTATCAATGTCAAACTTTGCTCATAAATTCATTATTATAATGCAACTAAATATTTTATTTCAATATAATGCAAAACGTTAATAACAATACAAACAGCACTACCTGCTCACATTACTCGCGGACAAAGAATAAATAAGGTTTAATTATTTCTTGGAATGTCACGCATCACGCTTCACCTACATTTGGACGTAACGTTACGACGACGCCTGCACGTGTTGGGCAGCCAACGAAAACATAATAATATAAGATACTGAGATAGCGAAGTAAAAGTCCAATGGACTTCCTGAAACTTCATTTCCTGTTAAAAAAAAAGTAAATTTTACGTCTTTTAAAATCTGGTATTTTGCCTGCAGAATGGATTGCAAAGCTGACGTTCTAGATAGTAAGCACGTAATGTTACCGTGGATGGACAACGAGTTCAAACACAGTCAAACTACTGAGTTTAAAGTTAAACTATAAGGGCTTAACTTTAAACTCAGTAGTTTGACTGTGTTTCAGCCCATATCTAGTCGTCATTTGTGAAGGCTCTTTTGTTATGCTTGACAAACCAAGTACCAGAAACTGTACGTGTTACGTAGAGACTGTGTGATAGAATTACAAGTTGCCATTTACAAATCTATGCTGATTGTGTTTCCTTGCCTTTGTAACAGCTTAATTATAACTACCCTCTTTCTATACTATTCTGTATCCTCTCCTTATCCCATTATTTGGGGTTTCTCCTCATTTTCCTGCGCTAAGCCATACGACCATAGGTTTTAGTTTCGTGCAATTGGGCTTTCTTAAGGTCTCTTTCCATAGTGGTCCAATTGGCGCACCCAGCTTAATTCAATATTTAGGAAAAAAAACCCAAGTAGGTGCACCATTTTTTTTATGACGTTTCTCCGCACTAGGAATTTATCGTGGGTGCGTTTACAAACATACAAACTCACATACACAAACAGCCAGACCCGGAACAACAGTATCTGTAGGTCATACAAATATTTGTTACGTGCGCGAATCGAACTCACGACACGCGACGCAGCAGCCAATCACTCACACACTGCGCCAACCATGTCGTCCTTATTGAAGTTCTATCCTGTAGGTCGCAGGATAGAAAACATGTTTTGAATTTCGTGTTTCATGTTTCTCTCCTTACTAGTTTTAGGCCACTAACCACGGAACTTGGCAAATGATTTTTGTGCATGTTTCGTGACGATCTGGCTTCGTTTTTTTATTCGAAATTGGCATAACTTATATCATTCTTTTTACCAATTACAAATTGTAACAAAAGACTGACCTTGACATAGAAATGTGATTGTATAACATCCTTCGCAATCGATGCATGCGATCAACTTGTTTTATAACTTTCTTTCATGATCGGGTTTAGTAGGTAATAGTTAAAGTTGTTACGCTGGTAACAATATACTTCATTGGTCACGTGGTGCCGTGCACAGCAAGATTCAAAGGAGCCCCCTTTTGTATGGGAAATCATCAAATGAGTTCACCATCGCAAAGAAGCGAAGACTCTTACCGACTAAAACCCATCCATGTTCCTTCAAATGATCCTAGTGCCATGGCCGTGGTAACTTTTTCGAATAATTCCGCAAGTCTGGCAGAAAGGAGACCCTTTAACAGACTCTCAAGGCATGTATCCTAACAGCCGAATCAGGGAGGGGGTGGTCTTTCAAGGGACAGGGGGCTTTTCCACGTGATGATGGTGACTCCTAAGTCACAGTAGTGTGAGTAGTCCCTTGACTACTCACACTCATTCGCATTTCGCTGAACGATTTTGGTCACACTTATAAGTTCTGCTTCTATCATCCGCGTACAGCGTCGTAAGAAGGCGGCAGCGGCAGAACAGCGCTGAACTCAATTTATAGCACCCGCATGATAATGACACATTTGTCCTCATTTTATACTTGTTGGCCGCGAAAGCTGAATAGAGGCGGAAAGCTGAACGGATGCGTATGCGTCTCCATACAAAATGGTTGTTTTCTAAGGGCATAAGCTGAATAGAGCTGAATAAGTGTGAATTGTTCCTAACTGTTGGCTTTAGTGAGGATTTTGACAATATAATTTAAAACTAAACTAAAGATGACACTTCAACTCTAGTCATCAAAATAACTGTATCAGTTATAAATAGTAATGGCATGACAGTTATGGTTAAATCAAACTTCACATTGAGCTAAAGTGATTTTTCGGCGATTGTAGGTGAAATCTAATAAATAAGCATCTCATATCATCAGGCAAAATTCAGAGCTTGATATGACCACAATTTTGTTTATGATCTTTGATAGAAAGCTCAGACCACAACTTGCGTCATAAGATAAGAAGAGTGGATACTAACTGAAGGTCCCGGTGATGTTTCCTCTTCCCTGCAGACGCAGCAGCAGCACTTGGATGTCCATCTTGTACTTGCCGGCGAAGTCCAGCTTCGGCAGCAGCAACTTGAAGTCAAACCTGTTGTTGTCTAGGTCAGATCTGGAACATACAAGTATGTATTGTTAGTTGATTCATGAGAGTTTACTAGAGGAAAATATTAATAAGGATGATAACACAAGGAAAGACAGTCAGGAAGACTAAGAGCGGATTTCACCAGTGAAACTGAACGCGATCAAGCTGCGTTCAAGAGTTGGCACTGACAGCTCGTAAACGAGGTTCAGAGGGCGCATTCCGTCCACTAGCGCCGCCAATCGTTTTTTATTAATTTTGGTAAATTTAAGACACGTAGATAAAAAAAACCGCTCTATAGTGTTCTGAAGAAATGTATTTATTATATTTTGAGAGTTATGTTTTGTACTTTAGAACATAAATAGTTGCCAAAGTCGATATTTTTGCTAAAAGTGGCCACTTTTAGCAATAATGGCCGTTTTGGCTATTTAGCCATGAGTTATGTATTAAAAATACTCTCAAAAAATAATAGATACATTTCTTCAGAACACTACAGAGCGGTTTTTATCTACGTGTCTTAAATTTACCACAATTAATAAAAAACGATTGGCGGCGCTAGTGGACGGAATACACACCCTTCATATCCTGATCGCGTTCAGTTTCAGATTGATGAAATCCGCCCATAGTACTACGATCTTATTGGGGACAAATAATGAGTTTCAATTCAAACTATAATTTCATATAATTAACTCTATTAGGAGGCGTTTTTCAAATATTTTTCTTAAGTGCTCGATTTCGTCAGGTACATATACATAATAATATAAGGAACAGTTTTCTGATTCAAGCTGCGGGTTAGGCTTTGCTTTAAATAAAATCTTAAATTTCGTTATTTGTCACTGAATTTAAGACTTTATATGTAGGTATTTAAAATTCCTTTGAGAAGATCACATTATACATATTGCTGACCCCAAGGGCGCGTAACCATGACAAGATGTATAAAGACGTGAACAAAACAAAGCAACTTATTTCGGCGATTGCAAGCTCACATACTACGCTCATTGCCAAATCTCGTCCATTGGCCTCTAACATATTTACTTTCGCGTGACCATAAAGTAAATAATTACAATGTTTATAAACTGTAATTATGTACTGCAATTTTAGTAAAAATCTTCAAAGCCTGGAGACCTTGCCAAAAATATTTGGAAAATCTTCAAACCCAATGGCATTAAAACCAGTGCTATTCAACTATATGATTCGTTATGTATCCGATTCAACTGGAAACCCCAAAGTTATGGTAGGCGCCAGATAAATGTACAATAGCGGTCATTGACCCACGTACATTTATTGACTTTCTTAATATCAAAAACAGAAATAAAGATAAAAAGCTGTCCTGATTCGACTTCTATCGTGATCCTTTACGTTCTCTAGTACATAATGAAAAACGGTTTATAATTTATTGTTCGGGTCTCTACGAAGATATATAAGAGAAAGGCCAAAGTCCTTTATTGGAAGATTATCTGGCGCCAACCAGAAAAGGTAAGGCAGATAAATTGAAATATCGACACATTGAAGTTCGATCTTTGAATTCCAATAAGTTTCGTAAGCCATCTAATTGATCGAACTCTCTACCTAGCTGGCCTTCGCTAATGACGAATAAATCAGTTAATCGATTAACCATCGGAAATGTTAACAGATCCTTTGCTGGACTACGCCAGGAAGCGTTTATATAAGGTGCTGAAATACAGAGTAATTTCCTGTAATATCCATATGTGTAATACAATACATTTCGTATGGGAAATGATTGTTTGCTTTCAATTAAGGGTAATAATTTGCATATTTGTAATTATAATGGGAAAGTAAACTGTAAACATTGGGTACAATTTTATTGCTATCGTTCTAAAAGCCCAGTTGACAGCCAGCAATAAGCTTGCCTGTTAAAAAAAAACATTGCCTAATACTTTGGGGACGGCGTGAAATAATATTACTCTTACGCACAAATTTTATAGGAATTAATAAAATTCAGATCTAGTACGTAGTAGAACACGCGCGAAGATTAAAGTTAATGTTTTTTTTTTTATGCAAAACGGGGAATCTCTTGGACCAAATCTCACCTGATGGAAAGTGTTGATTCGGCCGAAGATGGAAGCGAGTTTCACCCGGAATCCTCTTACAGAGACGAACTGGCTATCATACCTACCTCTAACTGCCGGAACACAACAATGCTGTTAACATTGTTGTTATGGCGACAGACTTAGACATGATGGTGGTAGCTTGCCAGGCAGACTTAGAACAAGCCCTACCACCAACCAAACCGAGCAAAAATTTGCCCCCGCTGGGAATCGAACCCGGGACCTCTGGGTCTGAATCAGGTGGTTTAACCACTAGACCACGGAGGCGGTTAATTTCACCTGTTTAGCACCACCCGGGGACCACGTGTTGGGGTTCGCTGAAGGGTATTCTCCTACGGACGCGGGTGACTCGGACCCTGAATGTTCTTATTAATGTACGATTGTGTTGTATGCTGGTGATAAATAGAGGCATTATGTAGTATATTTTATAAAAAGAAGCGCCTCGGGTTACTCTTCACTTAATGGTTATTGTCTTATGTCCGAGTACAGGTACACCTTATAGGGTACCTTTAAGAGCTGTTGCTAACCAACAGCCTTTTAACAAAAGATAGATAAGTATAGAGAACGAGCTAAAATTACTGAAAATAATACTGACAAGTTTAGAAAATAATAACAAAGAACCTTCTTTTGTTTGATTACAATTCTTGGAACTAGACACCTCATGAGGAATTTGTTACGAATCTATCAAAATAGTCATTACAATAGAATGCGTAATTTTATATAACTCGTGAGTAGGATCGAAATAGACCGTAATTTGCGCTGAAGAGACTCACTGATTAGGAACTTGTAGAACAAGGAAGTTCCATTCATTTAATAAATAAAGAGCTTCTAAATCATTTAAACAGAAATATCTCTCAGAGGGGTGATCAATCCACTCTCTGCATGTTGTCTACACTAACCCACATAATTTGTAGGAAATATACAGAATGTAGAAGGAAAAATTGTTGGGCCGGAGCAGGGCAAAAGGATAAATTACTACATATTATAAAAAAAAAGTCCTCTGCCGCTTCTGTCTGTCTGTCTGCTTGCTTAACTCAAAAACAATTGCAACGATTTTCACCAATGGATAGAGTGGTTCACGATGAAGGTTTTTATATATAACTAGCTGACCCGTGCCCACTTCGTTGGGCGGTAAACATTTTAACTTGTGTTGAAATTATGAGTGTGGTTCGGTTAGTACTGGCTGCTATGATTTATTTCCTGACGGCCAAAAGGAGGGTTTTGTTTTTATTGCATAATAATAAGTATGTAGCTAGGCTAGCGAGCCGCTGCGAGCGCTCAGCGTTAGACTCCCTGTCCCTTGTTGCAGAGACATGCTGCTTTAAATCACTGAGACGCTGTGCACGTTCAGCGCTAGATTCCCGAGCACGGACCTGCGGTGTTCTCCAGCTTTGGTTAGCAAGCCGCTGTGAACGCTCGGAGCTAGATTTCCCAGCGCGTGCTTGCGAAATATTTTCTCTATTCCTCGAGAGGCTCTTCCGTACGGCGTACTCGAGCTGCTCTTGTCTCATGTCTGGGATGTCTGACGGAAAAGTTGTGATATCCTTTTAGGCATGATAAACAATCGCTGAAACTGTCCGATATCCCAAAAACAGAAATATCACAGCTTCGAACTCGAAGAATGAGAACGAAGTAATATTGTAATTTTGTTTTGAGAAACCGAGCAACCAAAACAATTTTAAAGACCAACAACATTCAACCAACTACGTACAACTCACCTACCAAACGACAAAAGTTAAATAATAACTGGAGAGGGTCATTAATCCGCGAACAAAGCATGTTCTAATGCGGTTCGTGAATGGACGGCGCGGGCGGCGTTTTGCGATTTAGTAATTTTATATTATCTTCGAAACTGTTCAACCAATTGACATACTGTTTAGGGCAAATCGTATCTCTATGATGTTCTTGTGATCATAATAACATTTTTTTCGATAAGGTTTAATATTTTGTTGTTTAAAAAATCGTCCAAAGATAAGTACGTCGAAAAATACTTTTTTTAACACATAAAAGCTACTATATCTGCTAAAATATAAAAGATAGAAATATGGTGCCGCGGACTTTTTTGTAGAACTATTCTAGGCGGACCAGGTTGCCATACATTGTTTTCAATTATATACAACTGTTAAGGCAGCGCACGCAAAAAACTCTGTTGTAAGAGCTATTTTTTTCCGCCTGGATAGACAAAAATTGAGATAGTTCGAGTAATATGCATGATATCTTTATAATTTATAGCCTATAGCACTCACGAATAATGTAGCTTTCTACCAGTGAAACAATTTTTCAAATCGGACCAGTAGTTCCTGAGATTACCCCCTACATACAAACTTACAAACTTACAAACTTACAAACAATTTTACCTCTTTATAATATTAGTATAGACAAACTTACAAACAATTTTACCTCTTTATAATATTAGTATAGACTAGCTGACCCACGCAACTTCGTCTGCGTCACATTTTCCCTGAATTTCGTTTGCTACAAACCTCACGGAGCCCGAGACCTTTCCAACGAATGCAAAACCGTTGAAATCTATATAAATTATTATATACCGCGTGTATCTGACATCGACGCACAGACGATTTCCATGAGTCCAGGGCATGATTCTGGACACCCTAGACTTAGAATTTTTCGTTGGGTTTTTTCTCATTTTTTAATTTTTTTCAAGGGTTTTTTTTATTTTAGACTGCTCATAATCGTTATTCTGACCTAACCCAATGAGATTTTTAATAAAAAAATAATTAATTAACTACTTTCACTAAAAAGAGCAATCTGAATAAAACCACAAATAGATATCAGCTCAGCTGAGCTGATATCTATTTGTGGGTACTCTTGAAAAAAATGAAAAAATGAGAAAAGAACCGACGAAAAATTCCAACACTGGGGTGTCCAGAATCATGCCCTGGACCCATGGAAATCGTTTGTGCGTCGATGTCAGATACACGCGGTATAGAGTTATAGCGTCAGGAAGGAAAACCCAACTTATTTTTATATTATAGATTTGTCAAGCGGGCAAAGCCACGGCATCAGCTAGTGATATGTATAAAGTATCGTAGAAAAAAAAATTCTTATCAATTGAACGATGACAATTCAATCCTTTTATTTCTTCGAATATGTCTCATCTTACCTGAATTCCCTTAAATAAAAAGTTTTAACCAAATCATTCTGGTTACACTCACTTGAGTTCTTCAATAATGAAGTTACTGGGTCCCCGGACCTTGACATCATTAACGACGGCAGTCAGCTTGGCGCCCTGTGGTCCCCGAGCCAGCGCGATCTGGCCCAGGCTAAGGGGTTCGATACCTGGTACGTTCAGCTCCGGGATACCCTGGAATTTCAAGAGAATTCTTTGTTAGTTGATTACAGAAGCTGTATGTTTTGAGCAGTTTGATGGGACCAGGACAGAAGCATCAATTTTATAATGTCCTATGTATTATGCTTCTAAAATTCGTGCGCTCTGTGCTTATTGATAAATCCATTTAACAATCGTATACCTTTAGCTTTGTAACTTTCACACCTACGGACCTACGGAATTACGATTAGTCCTGAAACCGAACTTAGAATTAACGACAAAACGATTAGACGTAACTATCAAATCGTGTTATCATTTGTTATCATTGACGACACGGTTGGCGCAGTGGTTGAGTGATTGACTGCTGCGCAGCATGTCGCGGGTTCGATTCCCGCACGGAACAAATATTTGTACGACCTACATGTATTTGTTCCGAGTCTGGGTGTTTTTCTATCTATAATATGTATGTATTTACAAAAAAAAATGTATATAAGTAGTTTATCAGCCATATCGTTACCATAACACAAGCATTAGGTTGCTTAGCTTGGGACTATATGACGTTGTGTGAAATGTCCAAGGATATAAGGATATATTCATTCTTTGTGGTTAGGTGATACGGAGTAGAATACGCCCGCAACTAAGCCCGAAAAAACCGACTTCGGGCTTAGAGAGTAGCCCCCCAGATTAAGCCCCCCAGATACTTTTTTATGACTGTAGACTGTATCATATAAGTTGTTTTGGCGTACAATAAAGAATTAATAAGTCTGTTTAACCTCACAGGAACAGTAGGTAATGAAGAATGAACAATCAATACTCTAAATAAATTAAAGCAAACCATGACAATTAAAAACCCACATAAGCCCTATAAGGCAATTAATGTTTTCTGAATACAAACTAGATGGGACCCTGACTCAATGGTCATAATGTTTTGTATGTTCAGTGCGTATCTAAACAAACCTACTAAGAATTTTAATGAACCTTCCATTCATACATATTTCTTTGTTTATTACAGCCTCTCTAAAAATAGCCAAGATCACACGCAGAATGCATTTCATCAAGTTAGATCGGACCTTGATGAGTAGAACACAATTAACATTGCTGCCAGGTCCAAAACAGCCGGTCGATTGTGTAAACATATCTAAGTGAAGGCTTGGGTGAGGTGATCATTGATTGGATTGACAGCTCACTTTGCCATCACTTCGACGTGTTTACAGAGCGCAGAGTCGCACTGCAGATTCCTGACTGGACTACGTATACCATGGTTGTGTTGCAACATAGTTTACGAAACTGAGCCAAATTAAGGCATAACTACGCTACTACATAGGTACATAATTTAATTAAAGGTGGTGAAGGATGAAAAATATATTTGTCTGAAAAAAGATACCAAAACCAGCTGTAGCCATTACGAAATTCACACACAATTTTCCTTCCCTTAATCCTTTTCCATTTTCCTTAATTAAAAGTAAAGACGCGTAGATTTTTACCAACGATGCCGAGGAAGCGGCAATATTTAGGACCACCCAATGTAAAAAAAACTGTAGTGCAACAAAAAGAAGTTTTTTTTAAATTGCCTACGACTAAAGTGGTGTAATTGGTGAATAAGCAATAAGGCTTTGAATAAGCTGATTGGCTGAACAGTTAAAGAACAGTCATCATCATCTGCCTAACCTTTTCCCAACTACATTGGGGTCGACTTCCAGTCAAACCGGATTCAACTGAATACCAGTGTTTTACGAGGAGCGAAGCCTACCAGACCTCCACAACCCATTAACTGGATAACACGATACTTCTTGGCAAGACTGTAGTCAGATTTACTGGCTTCCGACAATCCGTAACGACTACCAAAGATCTACAAATGACAGCCGGGACCAACGGTTTAACGTGCTTTCCGAGGCTCGGAGGAAACTTGGTATGTTAAGATGGTCACCCATCCACAGACCAACCTTGGCAGGCATTGCTTAACAGTAAAGATCGACCCATGTGACTGTTATTATTTAGCCACGAGCTCCTACGAATACTACTGTAACTTTATTTGTTCACTTCAAGCCACCCACTTAGCACTTAACATAAAATCACACGATGATTCACAGAACACACTGACTTATCAAATACGATGCAGGTTGCTTAGTTTACGTTTTGCACCCACAATCCTCTTGACATACATCATTGTTTTGAAACTACTGACAATGACACACTTTCAAATTCTTTATGAGGTAAATATTTTCTGTTTTTCTTCTGATTGCGGGCTAGGCAAGGTCATGGCGATTTTTCCTTCGATCAACATTAGAAAATTCTAGAAGTTCGGGTGTCTAATGATACTAACTAACATCTTTTTATTATTGCATAGTATTAAACAAAATCGTCTGTACTTTTTTTTTAATTACTATGTGCGGATTTCATTAAGGCTTGTTTTCAATGCCAATGACCCTGTGCATTAGGACGAGTGGTGGAGTGATATATGTAGACGCGGACCTTCACCAGTCGCTTTTTAAATTATTATAATAAAAATAATGCATACTTTTCAAAAGTAACAAAACCAAATCGTTTTATTTTGTTTATCACAGCTATTATATTATATTTTAAATACTCTTTTGATAAAAAATCTATACTAATATTAATATTATAAAGAGGTAACATTTTTTGTTTGTAAGTTTGTATGTAGGGGTAATCTCAGGAACTACTGATCCGATTTGAAAAATTCTTTCAGTATTAGATAGCCCAAGTATCGAGGAAGGATATAGGCTACATATCATCATGCTAAGACTAAAAGGAGCCGAGCATTAAAGGAAAATGTGACGCAGCCCAAGTTGCGTTGGTCAGCTAGTAAGGAATAAAATGGTTTCGTCTCTTCGAGTTAGAGGTGATTTTGTATTTAAAACTTATGGCTCAACCAGATTACGTTTCATATCAGGTAAATTACTAACAATTTTTTTCAATGTAATTTCTCGGAAGACTTTTTTCAAGAGAAGTAGCCTTAATAGACAGAGTAATTCAAGACAAAGGTTAAAACGTATAATTCGCCCCGAAATTCCTACGGAAACTGGAAAAATTGGATAAGCGCGTACGAAGTCGCGGGCAAAAGCTAGTTTACATACATATACATATAACGCAGTCTGTCCGTTTGTAACGCTTTCACGCCTAAATCACTGAACTCATATTAATGTATTTTGGTACAAAGATAGACGGGAACCTGAAGACAGGAATTGCCAGGAAGCAAATTAAAACTCTAAACTTATGCCTATCTATTATTTATTGACATGCCAGATTGATTTTATTTGCTTTTTTTTTTTTTGTTCATTTTGTACGCCATCTACTGGCAAAACATAGTGCACATATTTTAACTCCATACCGTCTGTAACTTTACCTATGTTTTACAAATAAATGATTGATTGATTGATTGATTGATATCTTTTCCAATCATCTGTTAATAACTGAATGCCGGCCGATGGCATTTCTAAGCGAGCATTGAACCTCAATTAGACAGCTTTACTAAGCAAGCATAATGTTGAATTACAACATAAAACCAATTAATGATGCTAGAAAAACTAGAATCGTAGATGAATTGGAACGTTCACCAACATGTTGAGGACAGAGGGTTTTGGGCACTTTTTATTTTAAGTTTGTTTTGGCCACTAAATAATATTTTTTGGCAACAAGAACAAAAACTACACACACTAAAAACATGCAATATGAATACATCAGCTTCCATTCAGTAACCAAATCCGCGTAGAGTAAGCTATCAAATTAACAATTTATTAGTGTTAGATGTTTCCCAACAGACCGGTCCAGCCGTTCACCCTATTTCAATGCCCAAGGATATGTGCCTACTTGGATTTGCACAACTCTAGTACTCCGTGCCGTGTGTTGTCCCTGCGCCCGCCGGCCGTTGCAAAATATTTACTTTCAAGAAATCAAGTGGTGCTTTAGGATTAATAAATTTTGTTGTAGCCTAAGTTAAACGAATTGGTGCGTATTAAACAGCATATTTGTCTTAATTAGCAAAGGAATGGAACTCTCTGCCTGCGTCTGTGTGTCCGAATGCATACAACCCTAGTCTCATCAAGGTTGGAGTGAACAGACTTCTTCTGTGTAAACTCGCTCTATCGTTGACTTTGTTTCAATCATCAAATTCTAGTCTAGTTTTTCTAGTCTAGGTTAGAGATGCGCTTTTAAACTGTTGAACTTCAATATCAGAGGCATTTCTTTATTTTTCTTTACTTTAGCATCACAAAAAAATTTCCTCAATTTGACAACTTTTTGACATTGATTGTTGCTGAGACATTCATCTCAATTCTACAAATTTTAAGTAACGTTCGCTTTCGCATTTCAGTTGCAATCTGTCAGAAATCTATGAAAATGGAGGCTTTTTTGACAGTTTGCAGTTGACATACAAATGCGAACTTTATTTAAACATAAGTAGAATTGGTCTTAATATAGCGACTTGAACGCTTATAAGTAAAAGTTTTGGCTTTCTGAATGCACACTGTGCAGTAAAACACGTGGGAAGTCAAAACCATGTTTCAAAAGAATACAATAACGAAACCACGCTTGATGTTTTATATGCGAGTCGAGTGAACGAAGTCCAACTTATGCGGACAGGATCAGTCCTTTGACACGTACAAGTAGGTTTGTTGCAACGTGTCACCGACACCAATCACACATACGTTTTGCCTCGTGTAAATAGCTCTAAAAAAAACTAGAGCAATTTAGCTACATTGACACCGCTATCAGAATTAGGAATTCGACCTAATGACGCTACTAAACACGATAAGACGAGTCTCATGAAGTATTTATTAAACACCTGACATTGTTATCGTTTTAAAGTAAAATCCAACGATTCCTACGTGCCTTTAGCTTCCGATTTGTCACCAACAATGACCAAAGTTTGTGACAAATGCTTCAATTTAAGTTATCAGTTTTGTTCCGAAGGTATATAAGCTTGTTTGAAAATATGAGAGTTTCAATTGTCCAATATGGGGTGGTGTGAAGCTATTGTGCTAGTGGCCTTTATAGGAATATTACAAGTAAGTCACTTATAATAAGAATTGAATAAAGTATTGAGAGACTTTCGGCTTATTATGCTTCTTAAAAAAAAATTCTTCCTTTTTTTCGTTATTTGACATTATTTTTCTGATAAACAATTTGGTAACCTAGGTAAATACATGTAAACGCATGCATTGCACCATTTATCTTTTTTTAAGCGTACCTTCAGCGTTTTTTTTTATCTATTGTTACAGTGCGATTTATCTCAAACGGCAAGATGTAACTGCAACAACCGTAGGCCGACAACAATACAATTTAGGATTCCAAACTTAGACACCCCACTAAATTATCCTTTTTACTTTCCCGTGCCGTACCCGTATGTTAATGCTAACAAACGACCTTCAGCCAATCAACAGAAATGTAATACACCAAGATGTAATACTCGACTGCAACCTGCTGCAGTAAAAATATCAATCCCAACAGCTACCAAATCTGGATGGGCTAACATTATTATTGATACCAGGAAAAATCCAAATGCAACTACTGAAGATTGCAGATCTAAACCACAAAAAACAAAAGTAAATGTTATTGTACATGTTGGAAATAATCCAAATAAAGATAAAAATAACAATTCTACTGATCCCCCAGTTTCTGCTAGAACAAATGTATCTGCAATTAAGGACGATGAAGGAAAACACATATCCAGCATATCTACGGCTGAAGATTCAAAATCAAAAGTCGCCGTTACAGTTCAGGTTGATCAAACAGGTGACGATGATGACGATTTTACTGTAACAAGTGATGCAACTTCTAAAGATGATGAAGGAAATGAAGCGAAGTCTGCTAGTATAGCTGAACTTTCAGATGACGATGAAGAAGAGGAAGCTTCCCCTACCCAAAAACCGGAAACAAAACCAAACGCAAAACCTAAACCTAAACCAGTGACCAAACCCAACCCTAAATCAAATAACAAGCCAAAACCTAAACAAAACCCTAAACCAGTGCAAGATGACCCTATTGCTGAGGAACCCGCAGTTAAGAACCCCACGTCGGAGGACCCTGGAGCTAAAGAGCCCGCAGCTGAGGAGCCCACAGCGGAGGACCCCGCAGCCAAAAAACCCGCAGCCAAAGACCCCGTAGTTGAGGACCTCACAGCTGAAGACCCCGCAGCTGAGGACCCCGCAGCTGAGGACCCCGCAGCTGAGGATCCCGCAGCTGAGGACCCCGCAGCTGAGGACCCCGCAGCTGAGGATCCCGCAGCTGAGGAACCCACAGCTGAGGACCCCGCAGCTGAGGACCCTGCAGCTGAGGACCCCGCAGCTGAGGACCCCGCAGCTGAGGACCCCGCAGCTGAGGACCCCGTAGTGGAGGACCTCACAGCTAAAGACCCCGCAGCTGAGGACTCAGCAGCTGAGAACGCCACAAATGAAGACCCCACAGCTGAGGACCCCGCAACTGAGGACCCCGCAGCTGAGGACCCCACAGCTGAGGACCCCGCAGCTGAGGACCCCGCAGCTGAGGACCCCACAGCTGAGGACCCCGCAGCTGAAGACCCCGCAGCTGAGGACCCCGTAGTTAAGGATCCTGCATCTAAGGACCCCGCAATTGAAGATCCTATACCTGAAAATCCTGAAGCTAAAAAGCCTGCAGCAGAAGACGGTGCAGCAGCCTCCGGTGTCGGTGTAGCAGAGACCGATGGCGACGGTAATTCACAAACAGGAGCAGGTTCAGCTGCCGAAACTAAAGACGATGACGACAGCGCAGCTGCAACTGGGGCAAGTGGAGCAACTACTGATGGCGATGGCAATTCGGAGGTAGCGACTAGTTCAGGTGCTGCAGCTGAAGGTGATGATTCTACTGCGGCATCTGATGCAGACGCTGCTACAACAAGTAAAGATGGTGACTCTACTACAAATACAGGTACAGACGCGGCGACTGCGACAGGTGATAACGCAGCTGGGTCTGATTCTGATGCTGGAACTACTAGCAGTGATGGTGATTCAACAGCAAATTCTGATACAACCAATGCGGCCAAATCTTGAGATGGTAATGTGAGTTTAAAAAAACATTTATTTAACAAACTGTATAAAAAAGTAAGCCAATGAGAGATTTTAATCAATCAATGTTTGTAGCCTAATAGAATATTATTAAAAAAAATTACAATGACGTATGTTTTTCAACTGCCCAGTAATAGTTGCCACTTAATATAGACAAAATTAATCCATTTTGTGACTGGTCTCTCGCAGGTCAACCTATGTGATTGTCGTCTGCTCAACGGGCTTGCCTATGGTGGCATATTAAAACTAAGCCTCTAAGGGCAACAGAAAACTTAAAAGTCAGCACGCTAAAGGCACCCCCTGTGGGGTACAAACCTTGGCTTAGGGCATCGCTGGCGAGAGGACAGCAAGCGATGGGCTGGATTATTTTTGGACGAATTTAATACTACTGGGGGTCTACTCTCTAAACTCGAAGTCCGGATTTTCGGCCTTAGTTACGAGCATTTTCTACTCCGTATCATCTACGGACTTACGATGAGTTCCGAACCCAAACTAAGAATGAATGACACCACGAATTTATTGTAACTGGCAAACCTTGTTGTCATTCCTTTTTTGTGGTTAGGTGATACGGAATAGAAAACACCCAAGGTCGAAACTACGGAATTCGGGTTTAGAGCAAGATGAGCAGGGGTCAGAGCGGACATTGACAGGGTCATCGCGAATGGCAGACTTGAGCTCATGTATATGTATTTATTTAAGCGGCTTAAAAGAATCCTGGAAAATTGTAACAAGCGTGAAGAAGAATAATATTAATAAGTATGCACTCACCTCTATCATTTTAGGCCGTAACAAATCCACGGAGTTCATGATGCATTTGTCAACTTGGGGGTCATTCCGCTGACATACTTTGATGTACGATGCTGCAACAAAGTATTTTTTTTATAATAAGTTCCTTGTTAGGTCAGCTATCGCTAAAACATGACATGCCTAGACGGAAAAGATATACTGAAACGCAGTCAAAATACTAACAAGCATATTCGTCTAAAGTAAGATAAATGGCGAAAGCGCTTGTCAAAACAATAAAAATATGTGGGATTGACGAACGATATCAAAGCATCACATGATCAATCATTCACTTTTATATATAAAATTATAATAGAATATCGCACTCGCTTAAAGAATGGCACTTTGCCTAGACGCTCTGGAAGGTTTGCCCTAATGACAGTTTTTTTTTTCTATTTTAAGTGAGTTTTAAGATTTCCTATAATTTGCAAAATTGTTTATGATTTATATGACAGCTCTAAAGACAGGAATACTTACAATGATTGACATAAAATTATAAAATTCTTAGCAAACTTTAACCTCTGAAGTCTAGATATCCCACTTTTGCTGATTGAAAACAAGTAATATACGCGAGTTTGCGTTATGACACCCAGTTACATCGTTCCTCGTAAACAACTAAACACCGCGCGGCTCCGAAATCGGCGCACGCGCGTTCTACCTCTAATAATATAGGTCTAACGAGCCAACAATAATTTAGGTACTGCAGTTCTTTTTTCCTTTAGTTTGGTTCTTATCTTTTGAATGATAATGTGTTTTTTGGATGTGGGAGTTAGAATTTAGAAACCGCTAAAATGAGTAAATTAATAAGGTCTACTAGTAACTCTATTTGTTTGAGTAAATATCTAATCAACGAACGAGCTAGGTGGCTTAAGTCGAGTAAAACAATAGCTTACTAATCACGATTTAGGCGTTCCACAATCCAGCAAAAAGACTTGCAGCATGAAAATTGCTATCAATGTTAAATATTAGCCATAGTGCAAAGGTACAACAATATAGTGAATCCTAATTGGTTTCAGTCGAGCTTAAATAACGTAACGATCTATTTTTGTCTGTATTATTATTCAAAATCTATTTAAGAGTATTTCGTGAGTTTTTTTTTTTCTAGAGAACTACTAAACCAAGTGCAATTACTACAGCTTCTTCTGTCAAACCAAAATAACAGCTGTAGAAGGTCGTACGATTACAATTGGTTGTTTATTAGATATGACCTTACCACCACTAACCTATTTATACCCAGCTATTTAGCTGTCAATTCCGTTTAAACAGCTTTTTGTACACAGTATTGCAAAAATATATAAACATTAATATTATTTCAGAAATCATCTTGCTCGACTCTATTATAATCTTTTTAGGAAATGAGACGTGACTTAGGAATGTGTACCTATGCGTACTATAAACAGCATTAAATTTAATGAAACATTGATGATATGAGGTCAAGAGCAAAATGTACTAAGGCTCTATTCAAAGCGCTAATCTACGAGCATCTGTGGTGGCCAGATAAACTTGTAATAAAGTACATTGACTTTTACCTAAATCCCTTTGTAGATTCCCGAACAATAAAATGATCGTTCAGAGATTTTTCATTACGAAAGAACGTAAAGGATCACGATATAAATCGATTAAGGACAGCTTTATTTCTGTTTTTGATTTTTGTTTTGTTTAGTCAATGAATGTATGCAGTGACCGTTATTGCACATTTATCTGGTGCCTATGATAGCACTTGTCAATCCCCAGATATTTTTTCCTTTGGAGATCACCATCGCGACGCAATAATTGACAGACTGCCACTTGTAAACTTCAATCATGTAAAGCCAGCCAGAACATATTACAAATTGACCCCTTCGCCAAATTCCCCTCAAGGCAATAGGCCGACCAATAATATAAGGTGAAGACATAAGATTAGTGTTCAAAATTGTTACCTAATTATGCAAAACGAAAACATATTTCTCAGTTACAATGACCCAACCGATATCATACGTGTCATCACAAATATTAAGAAACTGCGGTTTCAGAAACTGGTCACCTGCGCCATTTATTTACAAAATAACTTAAACTAACTTGTTTTGATACGTTTCGCAAAAATAAGAAGCAAAATTAACCTTAACTAATACTTTAACTCCAAGTCATGTTCAACTCGACTCCAGCTCAAATCACCAAATTGACAGTCTCAAAACGT
Source organism: Ceramica pisi (assembly GCA_963859965.1). Taxonomy (NCBI): domain Eukaryota; kingdom Metazoa; phylum Arthropoda; class Insecta; order Lepidoptera; family Noctuidae; genus Ceramica; species Ceramica pisi. The sequence goes on from OY982530.1 coordinate 8,843,720, forward strand.
CAAAATTTAACAACTTCGCGCGGCAACAAGCGGTCGCATTCAGATTTCAGTCGTAAACTGTCAAAAAAAGCATTCATTTTCATATATTTTTGACAGATTGCGATTGAGATGCAAATGCAATGCGAAAGTGAAAATTAGTAGAATTGGCACTCTGTTCAATTTTTTGGGATACTTTTGTTGTTACGGACAGCGAAAAAACCCGAGATTTACGTCAAACTAGCTGACCCGTGCAACTTCGTCTGCGTCACATTTTCCATTAATGCTCCGCATCATCACGCTAAGACAAATGTCTTAGCGTGATGATATATAGCCTATAACCTTCCTCGATAAATGGGCTATCTAACACTGAAAGAATTTTTACAAACAAATAAACGAACTCGCAAACTCTTCTGGTTTATAATATTACTAGCTAACGTAATTGAGGGCTGATATAGTTAAAAGCCTTTAACCATTTCAACCGGCTTATCTTTTCATCTAGGTATTAAGTGTTGTTTTTCGTCATCGTTCGTGCCAAACGCGCGATGTAGCCCATAGTTTGGAGCACTTCGTTTGTATGGAAATAGGGGGCCTCCCTGTTCACACAGAAAATAATGTTATCTACTTAGGTATATCAGGAACACAAAGAGTTATATGGTGACCATAAATCACTGCCGACACAAGCAAGGAAAAGTGACGCTCAATGGCTCAATACAGTTGGAAACATGGATTTGTCGTCGTTGTACCGATATTTTCTCGACAACGAAAATACAGGATTGGTTTATAAATTCAGGATTTGGAGCTTTAAATTTGTCAAAAAACCCCTACTTTAATACCAAAGTAGGTATGACAAGTTTTCATGCTAACGTAGAGTGAGCCAAATATTCTACTTCAAAATCTTAACACAAATAGAGGAGTACGTTCCAATTATCTGTATTAAATAATATGTCAGTATATTTGGGAAAGAAGATCATAAAAGAGGAGGCATAAAGCAAGAAGAGAATATCGTTCCTTATAACAGGGCAAGATATTTGGAAGCTCAAACCAGTGTTGACTCGCAATATACTTACTACCTAATATTTGCTAAAACCCATTAAAATCCGTGCCAAACACAACACGCCGTAGTAAAACGTAGGAAAACCCAAGTAATTCTGAACTAAATCATTGGCAAGTCGTTTTTACCCGAGCAGCATCTATGTCAGTGTATATAATAGTCGTTTATCGCAACCGAGTTCTGCAATAATGTCCCAACGCGAGTGGACTCGATCTAACTTACGACTTTACGAGAAACCAACGCACTTTTTACTAAACCATTAAAATTACTCGTTTTTGCGTAAATAATCATTGTAAATGAGGACGATAGTACTCCGATTGCGAAAGTAGAAATGAGAAAACAAATAGGTACGTGATTAAAATTGTTTTGTAATCGAAATTCCAATAGGTTGGATAACTTGTAGGCATTACAGAAAGTAAATAATCTAGGCCGATTGAGCGAAATGTTTTGTAAGGATTTTATCAAATCAATTTTTATTTTAATGTTCAAACCTTTTTTGATATTTTTCGTACCTATCACATTTTTCTCTCGATATATTTATCAAAAAAAAAAAACAAATATGCAATATTTTTATTTAAGTACCTATTTAGCCACTCATAGCAGTTTGATAGTACAGACCCCAATTTTAAAAAAAAAATCGGACGAAATCAACTTACGAATATCAGCGGCGACGAAATGCAGCACAAACAGGAGCACCGTAGTCGGCAACATTTCGATAGAGCTTGCACAATGTACGTAGAATTATGTCTCAATTCTCACAGATGTGGAAACCGATTGAAGAGCCGAGGAATCGGCCAGCCGGGTCGCTGTGTCGGCCCGCACTGGCAAGCTGTGGGCTCTCCACCACCACGCTCTACGGTAAGGACATGTGAACGTCCACCAGCCCTATTCTGAACTATATACTTGTCCTTTGGCCATCTGATGTTTATCATTAATTCTTGTCACAGTCGCCGTAAGCTTCCTTGTAAAAGTGTCGTTGAATTCGACCTTCAGTTTCGTTTTGTTGTTTTCGTCATTGACAGGAAGAGATCTCTGTAAAATTAACGGTTTCGTCTTAATGTTTGAGGTGTCTGCTTTTTTGGTGCTTTAGCTGGAGAATAAGGAAGCATTCATACGAGTCCTTATGTTACATACACATATAAACACATACGTACCTATAATTGAATATTTTCATGACCGCTCAAATCAATACAGTGAAAAATTTATAGCCATTTTATTGCTTGAGTAAAATGGAACTGTAAACGTATAAATATTACGTCAGCGCCATATTTAATCTCAAACACTGCGGTCACTACCACACGCGTAGAAAATTTACCTTAGAAACGGAACGGAAGAAAGATTTCTACGACGAGACGAGAAGATATTACATGTTAGTAATACAATGGAGAATTGAAATATATAAAATGCTACACGCACAGGTCGTTCAGAAAGAAACAGAAGCGTAACGCTAAGACCTATGTCTAATCACCATAATTCATCATTTGCCTAACCTTTTCCCAACTATGTTGGGGTCGGCTTCCAGTCAAACCGGATTCAGCTGAATACCGTGTATCTCACGTGGAGCGGCTGCCTACCAGATCTCCAAAACCCATTAGCTAATTACCATAATTATAACGTGAATTTTCTGAAAATAAAACTGATCCTTAAGTATACAATTTTGCGCTACAGCTGAAACTTGCACTTTGTACCTCAACTACTCCTGGCAGTTTTGCTATTTTGGTTCTTAATAAAAGGTATGAAGCTATGAAGGTCCCTGTCCTGCTTGATGTTTATATTAAAATCATCAGAGCCTTAAGCCTTTCTTTTTTTTGGGATTGGCTTATAGTCTGAGTCTTAGGTACTAACAAGTTGCAGCAGAAACCAGTATAAACTAGAGCTATCGTCTATCATGCAGTCTTCTTCTACAAGAAAAAAAATAGCCCATAAAGTGATAGTAGGTATCAACATGTATAATTATCTAAGGATTTCAGTAATAATTCTCCTTTCATACGTATAAATAAACCGTTTGCAGTTGATTTCCATGGCCAGTTTATTGCAAGATAATACTAATTTGTCATTAGCAACACATTCAGGTAGGTGAACAAAAGTTACTAATCAAGCAAAAAAAAAACAAACATTATGTACAAAACAATAATCGCCAATAACTTGATAACCAAGTTCCGTGGTTGCACCACTTCGGGGAAACTCGGGCGCGCTCGCTATCCTGGATGCGTACGCGCAGCCTTCCGTTTGCACACGTGATTACATTAGTGGACCTTCCACCATTTCGAACTGGATCAAAATGCTGCAGGTTAATTGATTGATTTTAGACTGTTAACAAAAGTCACTTCCAAGAAGCCGAATCCTTAACTGACTTTAAAAGTTCGTGATCCTTTGCAGCTCTGTTTTTTTTTTTAGATTTTAAGAAGAAAACATCTAAAATGTATGTTACTATAATAAGCTAACGGAAAGTCAAGCACTGACATTTCGACTATAACCATCACTCATACTCGAAATGTAATTTCATCTGGAACCTATTTGATTCAACTTTTTTTGTGTTAAAAAAAAGTTGAATCAAATTAGGCCCCGCTTCTAAAGAATTGATACTGCGACGAGGAATATTTATGCTGTTGATTTTAGAACGACTCAGACAAATTTTAACTTGATATAACATCCAGTACCCGTCAAAACACAAATGGCAGGCTGGTCCATATACCAATATCGGTCGTATTCAATCACGAAGAGAAGCTATTGATTTGATGAGTTGTGATAAGGCTTGAGGAGTGATGCTGTGAGAGTTAGTGGATGATTAGTACTAGTACTTGGTGGAGCGTCATTTATGTTTATTTTTTATTACTTAATTTGAATTTTCAATAAATATAAATAAAATTATTATGGTACTGACTCTCTGAGTAACTGAGCTAATCGTAGGAGGCTCATTTAACATGTAGCTTCCATAGACACGCACTCTCGTTAGTGGAGCACTGAAAGATGATTTCCCGAAATTCTATCGGCAACGGGAAAATCGGGATATGCGCGTACCAAGTCGCGGGCAAAAGCTAGTTTGTGTTAAATGCCACCCACGAACCCGTCACGTTCTTTTGTTCGAAATGGCCGCCTTGTAACTTGAGGAAGTGTTGTGTGAAGGGCTCCATCCTGAATAGATACGAGCACACGATCATAGCCGATGAGTAGTGAGTACCGTAACTAAAGCAAGAACTCACGCGATATAGACTTTCCTTACAAAGATACCATGATGCCTTCAATAAGCGAGTCCATGTGTTGATGACTCATTGATTTTCACAAATATGTGCACCTAACAAAAAAAAATAATGCTTCTATTCATGAATTACAATAACATGACAGTTGCACACACCATTTCGTAACACTCAAATGCTGATGTGGCAATATATATAATAATCAAAATTACAAAGCGTGAAAACGAAAACATTGAATGAACGACGGTGTTGCAACGTAACAAAAATAACTACATTATCTTCTATTATTTAAAGTGCTGCCATTTGAGAAAGGTTATTTGTGCATCGTTTAATATTTAATTTTATTTTTGTAACAACATTGATACGATGTCTCAATGCCCCTGTGATTATTTTCTGTGCAATCTTCTCAAATTCACACTGGAGTTCTATCTTACTAATCGGAGTATTTTCAGCGACAAAGCTGCCCATTACACTTGCAATTTATTGCGAAAGTAATTTCTTTCGCACAAGCTTCACATCTTGGCTCATCGCCGCAAGGTTGCCTGCTGGTCGGTCAACTACAGATTATACTTCGGCGAGTGTGCCCAAGAATTCCACAATCTGATTCACCGGCCCCCTTCTACCATTGGACACCCAAACGCACTGCAAGTTACCTACCTACCTTACCTTGTTGCTATTCCACCAATTTGGCGTTTCCAAACGTCTTTTATAATGCGCTCAGCAAAGGAGTGGAACTCTCTACCTGCGTCTGTGTTTCCGAACACATTTAACCAGCCTCTACAAAGTTAGAATGATCTTCTTCTGGATAAGCTCACTTCATCGTCAACTTTGTCAAGAGCAAACCGATCTGAAGTATAAAAAAACACAAATCAGAGATTATCTATTAGGCCTGTAAGGAATAAGTTTTGTGTAAAGGATGCTATAGAGTTCTATAAATACAATGTGATTCAAATAAGAACAGGATCGACTTAGCGCCATATCGTGAAGTCATAGCTGTCAATTCAAACCAATAAGGTAGGGTGAGCATAGCAAGACTATTATTTTTAATATTTACAAATCTTGAGTGAAATAAGTGTTATGGTATGGTTTAATTTACTATTATAGAACTTTTTTATTTAAATTTGATTTAAGACTTATTTAAACAAAGTAAAATAAACCGTTATAAATATGCAACTAAGTTTTCTATGCAAACCGTACTTTTCAAGAGACATTTGTCTGATAGAGGTCGTTGACGTTCCTATTCTTATTTGAAACGCATTATACTGTAAAAATGTTACACATGGTAGGTATGACTTCCTGTGTATCCTCTCCAGGAAATAATCCACTTCATTGAACTGCGATATTTTGTGAAGAAACGAAAAAAAAAACATTATTAACGCGTACCTGTAAGAACCCACACGTCGTATTTTCAACGCGCCGACGACGCACATTATACGAACGTGCGCTTAAGACGCTGTAGATGACCAACAAGCATTACTGTCAGTTTCTGAATTTCGTTTAAAACGCGTTAACGCGCGTCATATGCACGTCGCCGGCGCGTTCAAAATACGCCGTGTGTAAAGGCCCTAAGGAATAAAAACCATTGTGCACAGTTCCGAAACAAAAAAAGAGATAAAAGTTGTTAGTACCACTGTAATATGATTAAATTACGAATAGTGTTCTGGCCTTGACCCAGAGGGTTTCATAACATGAATGGGTAAGCACATTATTTAAATCACTTTTTTCGCTCGGCTACGGTGAAGTAAAAATTAGGGTAATGATTTTGTTCATTATGTATATATAGGTACTCAACTGAAGTCGAGTTACAACTTGAATGACAAGAGTTAAAACCTCTGAGGGCCATTTTTATTAATTTTTAAAGTGTTCGCATTCGCATGTCAATCGCAAACTGCCACAAAATGCTTAATTTTCATACATTTTTGACAGATTACTATTGAGATGCGAATGTGAAAATTAGTAGAATGACACTCAGGTTATTTGGCTGAACTATCGGCTAATCAGTTTGAAATGTTGGGATTCATTCCTCACTAGTGATTACGGGCTAGTCTTGTGCACATTGTACTATTAATCGATGAAATTCAGTAAAGGTTGCCATGAAATCTTTACTATTTGTTGTAATACCGGCAATAGAAATACACGTCATTTGCCTAGCCTTTTCTCAATAACATTGGGGTCGGCTTCCAGTGAAACCGGATTCAGCTGAATACCAGTATTTTACGTGGAGGGGCTGCCTACCAAACCTCCTCAACCCATTAACTGGGTAACACGGTACTTCTTGGTAAGACTGGAATCGGATTCACTGGCTCCTGATCATCCGTAACGACAGCCAAAGATCTACAAATGACAACCAGGACCAACGGCTTAACGTGCTTTCCAAGGCACGGAGGAAACTCGACATGTTAAGACGGTCACCCATCCACAGATCAACCTTGGCAAGCGTTGCTTAACCCTAAAGATCGACCCATGTGGCTGTTAATAGCTACGAGCTCCTCCAATAGAAATACACAATATGTGAAAAATTCGACTGTCTAACTATTACGGTTCATAAGATACAGCCCGCTGGCAGACAGACGGACTGATAGATGGACAGCGGAGGCTTAGTATGGCAATTTATTAGGGTTCCGTTAGTTAACCCTTGGGTACGGAACCCTAATAAATTGATAAATGCGAATCAAGCTAACAAATATTCAAAGTCTAAAATTAAAAGAAAATATTATCGGTCCTGAAGATAATTGATATTGGTTGGAATTTTTGAGGAGTGGCACTAAAAACTAAATAGAAAAATATAAAAATAGACAATAGAATAGTTTTTTTTTCATCTTATTTACAAGCTACGCATTTCTCGTGTCACTGACCGTACTCGATTATGGCGCCAATATAGTGGACACCCGCCATTGTAGTCATGTGTTCAGATTGAAAAAAACAGTCCTGCAGCGGCCTTTTAGTTGTAAATCAATATTTGACCTTTCACATTGCGTCCGCATATCCACGCCCTTTTAAGTCAAAGTTGACAATACATCGGAAGAGCTGACCAAAGGTTAACCGGAAGAAAGCTCACAAGTTAACACTTATACGATGTTTAAATGTGTTGTCAAGTCAAAAGAACAAAAGCTGTCGTTAAATAATTATAAGCAACTGCAACCTGATGCTCGCGGCTTCGCCTGTTTGACTAATTATGTTTTTAATAAAGCATTATTATTATTATTATTATTATAATTATATACTAAAATCTTCCTCGAGAACCACTCTAATAATCCATTGGTGAAAACAGCATTAAATTCGGTGCAGTAGTTATTGTGTTTATCGCGAACAGACAGACTGACAGACAGACAGACGTAACGTTTATAATATGTGGTGATATTATTTTAAGAGCGCTTTCACAAAATCGAATTGCTCAGGTTGACTAAAGTTGAATACCGCGCGTCACAAGATTTATATTGATTTTTGCATTGCATACAACAATTATTTAAACATATTTACTTTACTTTTAATTAGACCAATTTTTTTTTTCAAGCAATATAGCAACGCCACCTTAATTATTAAATATTTTAAAAATTATAGTTTCGTACGGAAAATTGTCAATAACTCTCAGTTTTACAGAATTATTTTTGGTGTATTACTGCATGAATCGTAATAAATAGATTTTAACATTCCAAAGTAGAAGATACAGTTGTACCGTGGACATTTTATAAATGATTAAATTATAATATCTTCGGTGTACCAAGGCATCAAAAGATTCCCTAAAGCAACATTTTGTGAAACATCATTTGCAGAGTCAAGGATTTTACGTGCGTGAACAAATTGAAATATTTATTTAGAACACTCCCAAGACAAGTGATCAAACTGCCTTAGGCATATCTTGGTTTTTTTTTAAGGCTATATCTAAAGCAAAATCACACATCAGATCTCGAATAAAACGCTAAAATTCAAGAAAAATTGTGATAGCCCCCTTAAATTCTTCCGTTTATTTATTATTTATTTATTTTAACACTTTCAGCACAAAAAAGTACAGAGGCGGACTTAATGCCATAGGCATTCTCTACCAGTCAACCATCCGTTACTGGTGATTGAGTAACTGACAGATAACTTACAGCCGAAAATACTGGTCGTAAGGAACTGGAATTTGGTATGAAGATTCCAGGGACAGGAAAAAATATGAAAAAATGGGACATATGCGTACCTACGAAGTGGCAAAAGCTAACATTTAAAATCTGACGACCCAAAGGAAGCGCGGCATTTCATACCTTTTCTCGAAGCGAATCATCTTCTTTTTTTTAATCTCATATATTTGGTCCAAATAATACTTTAAACATTTGCAGTTTTGAGGGTACGTAATATATGATATAATTACAAAATCACTAACATTTACAACAACTGAATTTAATTTTGTTAGAAGTCAGTTAAAGGTATGATATCATTGTTAAATAACTAACTAATTCTTATAATCATAATATACATTGAATATAAAATCGTTAGCAATACCACAAAAAAACATAAATCCTATTTAGTCTAATATCATAAAAACGCCTAGTTAAAAACAGCAAAATTGCATGCTCATTTTAACTTACTCTGGTTTAATATTGATTAGTTGCGTGAGCAGTTAAACCTAGTAACAATTACCACGCACGCAAAGCAAGCATGTAGCAAGCAAGTATGCAGCATGCAGCAAGCAAGCAAGTATGCAGCATGCAAGCAAGTATGCAAGCAAGCATGTAGCAAGTATGCAGCTCGCAAGTAAGCAGGCAAGCATGCAGGATGCAAGCAAGAATGCAAGCAAACATGTAGCAAGTATGCAGCTCGCAAGTAATTTAAGCAAGCAAGCATGCAGGAAGCAAGCAAGAATGCAAGCAAGCATGTAGCAAGTATGCAGCTCGCAAGTAAGCAGGCAAGCATGCAGGATGCAAGCAAGAATGCAAGCAAACATGTAGCAAGTATGCAGCTCGCAAGTAATTTAAGCAAGCAATCATGCAGGATGCAAGCAAGAATACAGCATGCAAGCAAGCACGCAACATGCAGCAGGCATGGTTTCTGTCACGGCTCTGGCGCTGCAGGGCTCCCGCCTCACCACCGCAGCTTCGGCTTGCTGGCCAGACTCAGCCGCGACGGCGGGCGTTAAAACCACTTGCTCCTCAGCTCGCGGGCCACCTCGCTCCTCCACGCTTTCATGGGCTTAAATTAAACTGTAGGGGTAGGGCAGACAAGACTACTTGAAGTCGGTTTTGCAGCGATTCGTTTGTGACACTAAATTTTTTTAGCGCAGCTGTTGACTTTTTAAGACAATATAAAAATTGTAAACGATATACCTAATGATTTTCGGTTAAATAACCATTATAGCAAATAAAATTCTACGAAATAAGTTTTAGAGTACATAAATATAAATGATATGTAAAGAAATTATATCAACACTTGGTATAGGTCATGTTTATCATATCTTTTGAACGTTTTGAAAATGAAGCAAATAACTTTATATGATATGAGGCGGACCCCAATTTTGAAGCTCAAAAGTATTTTTCAAGCAAAATTAAGTTGCATTTTACCAAATTATCATTATCTTCTTGCCCTTGTCCCATGTTGCTCTGAGTCGACGCTACACGTTTCTTATTGCCAAATACTTTAACTTTAAACACAATTTTGTGAGACGTGATATACCTTATCTAGTACCGAGAAGGTTAAAGAGATTATAACGAAACAAAGCTCGCGAAATATCTATAGTAAGTTTATAAACCTGATGGGCTTATTTTGTGTTGGATAGCCCATTTATTGAGCAAGGCTATAAAACATCATCAATAGAAGCGGAGCATTAATGAAAAATGTGACACAGACGAAGTAGCGCGGATCAGCTAGTTTAAAGTACAGTAAAACCCTAATCTTCACTCAATTAAAACACAGGGGAAGGGGAAGCTGAGCCCAGATAGTTTACAGGATATAATCCAAAATGACACTATCCGGAAAAGAAATAGAGTCACTAATACAGCAAGCTGAACATGAGCAGGCCATATGTCTGTCGAAGAACCCGTGGTCGGTGGACCGAACGAGTCCTGGAATAGAGACAACAAGATTCAAGATTCAAAACATTTATTTCAAATATAAACCATTTACAGGCACTTTTGAAATGCCAAGGTCGGTCAGTCAAAAACATGATGCTATTTGCACGTTCCAAAGCGTAGATCTCTATGGAGAAGAACGTGCAAGAAACTCCACGGACACTCTTTGAAATCATGTGATGTTTTACAAATATCTTAGTTACATGTACTTGCTTACATAAAATATGTACTAGCGTTCATAGCGTGAACTGAACTGCATTCGATTCTGGTTGTTGTCAGGCAGCTTCACGGGGCTTATGTTCAGCAGTAGACTTATCATCATCATCGTCATATCAGCCGAAAGACGTCCACTGCTGGACATTAGGACTTCCCCAAGTATCGCCACAACAACCGATCCTATGTTGCAGCCGTTGACTACTCGCGACCACCACCAGGAACCCCTTGTGAGACGCCTTCCAACGTTTCAGCAGTGTACACGCTAAATTGATATTGGTGAGATCAAATACCCAATCATGGACATAAGAGAAGTCAATCGATGACGGTCTCTTTTAAAATGGCCTTGTTTTGCGATCACCAGTTTAAGAAAACACTAGATCCTGTCAATTATAACTATAATTAATCTATCATTTATAATCACGTGGCATTACTGCATTACTTGCAGATGATTGGATCATTTAATTACAGCACTTAATTTTAAAATCTTTACATGTCGGCGTAATTGCAACTCAGTCAGACACATTATTTTAATCATTTGATACTAGTCGATAGTTTGGTTTTTTATGTAAGTACATATATCTCTATTGAAAATGCATCTTAAGGGCCAACTAGTCGCGGGCTCGAACTCAGTGGTAGGCATGGCCAAAAAGCACGCTGTCTCACCTCGCATCATGCCCGACAGAGATAGTACCAGTGATGAGCAGTTAGACGCTAGCCTTCATGCACGTCTAGTTCGCACGCACACAAACATCGTTCCGAACCGTTCCGAACTAAATCGAAGTTACACGATGCACACATACCGCCACCGCGCGCCGCTGCGCGTAGTCGCTCGACGCTCGCCGAGAAATCAGCTACTACCTACCTAAAAACTCTTACTAAAAATAGGCACTGTGTTATCGTTTTATACCTCTACGGCCCTATAGGTACCTAATATGGATTGCTTATTCTATTGTTATTATGTTTAGTTTTTCCTTGGTGGTAATGCAGCCGCCACGCCGCCACCGACAGATCTGATGCTTACTTGAATAGTCATCGCAGTTTATGTCCGTAGGTACTAGATACATCTACATCTACACTAATATTATAAAGAGGAAAACTTTGTTTGTTTGTTTGATTGTAATGAATAGGCTCAAAAACTACTTGACCGATTTTAAAAATTCTTTCACCATTCAAAAGTTACATTATCCACGAGTAACATAGGCTATATTTTATTTTGCAAAAAAATAGGGTTCCGTAAGATATTTGGGTTTTTCGGACACAAGGTGTAAAAATCAACCAGAAAAGTAACTTATTTTGCGTACGATGCCTAAACTATAAAAGATACAACCATAAATTGTTCTAATTAATTGTAGATCTTATAAATATCTACAAAAAAGTCCGCGACACACTATACCTTTCTATGTCGAGTGAGGCACAACAACCATTTTTTTTATTTAAAAATCTAGATATTTTTTTGGACTACATTTAAACACGTTTATTTTACTCATGCTATTAATCCTTATCAAAATAAAGTATTTCATCACTAAGTACAGTTTATGTAGATCATATTTGGTCTTTGAATGATTAAAATCGGACGTTTGGTTTTGAAGTTATGGCGAAATTAAAATATTACGATTTCTGCTGCACGGCCCGTTGCGAAGTGAACGTCACCAAGGCGGGGGTGCGCGTGCGGGAGGGGAGTTTAGATCTATGTAAGGTACCCGCGCGGCTCAGACGTGAGGTAGGTAGGTAACAGTTTTTCTCACGGTTTTTCTGTAGTGTATTTAGTATCAGCATTGCACCCGTGCGAAGCCGGGGTGGTCGCTAGTACCTAATAATGAAATTAGTTCTACCTAAGTACCATCCTATAAATTGTTATCAAAATTACTTACTTACCTACCTGTCTTCTTAATTTTTAGGGTTCCGTAGCCAAATGGCAAAAAACGGAACCCTTATATATTCGTCATGTCTGTCTGTCCGTCCGTATGTCACAGCCACTTTATTCCGAAACTATAAGAACTATGCTGTCGAAAACTCTAAACTTGGTAAGTAGACGTATTCTGTGAACTTACTACCTACCTAAACCTGTAGGCCGGTATAGTATGGATAGGGGTTCTAAAATGATATCGAGGTTTCTAATATCATTTTTTTCTAAACTGAATAGTTTGTGCGAGAGACACTTACAGAGTGGTAAAATGTTTGTGTGTCGTGTAACTTCTAAAATAAGAGAATGATAACACTAAAACATATATGATGTACATTACCATGTAAACTACCAGCGAAAATTGGTTCGAACGAGATCTAGTACCTAAGGAGTTTTTTTAATAGGTACGTCATAAATCGTAATCCACAACTTTTGCTTATATTATAATATTTGTACGGAACCCTCGGTGCGTGAGTCCGACTCGCACTTGGCCGGTTTTCTATTTTTAGTTACCCCTATTGGTTGACACAGACGTGTTTAGATTTGCATTCATTATTAGATTGCTTTAAATTATCAGACAAGTGCACAGTATATTGTGACTTTGTGACAAACTGACAAGTGACACATAAAGATTGTTTACTTAGCTCCTACATACCTACCTACCTAACGTTAAAATTTTAGTGTCTACGACGCCAACGGTTTGTTTTATGGCATCTTTGCTTGTAGGTAAGTACCTACCTACGTTAATATAACAGTAGGTACCTATTAGGCAGAGAGCTATGTAAACTATGATGTTGCAGAATTTGTTCGAAAGGGTTACCGCGGCCCTGGTAAGTACGGTACGCAGAGGGCATTAGGAGGAACACGGATGGGTTTTAGTCAAGAAGAGTCTGACACTCCCTTCTGCTTCGCCCAAAGCGGGAGCAGTTATTTGGTTTCCCATCCATAAAAAAGTCTTGTCCGCCGCAAAAGTACCTACGAACACAAAATTAGGTTTGTCAATTGCAAGAAACTATTTTGAAAGCAAATAGAATGAACCCAGTAACAAACATTACATTGACCCTGGCTTGAACTTTGGATTTCGCTACCTGCTACCTAGGTACTCAACTAAACGAGCGACACGTTGCCGCTGGCGGCCGGCAACCTTTGTCGTCGGCTGTCGACGGGCGCTTCAACGACCACCAACGACGCGTGCAGTTATCCCTGTCGTAGACGCGTGCGGCGGCGGTGGCACGGCGGCGTCATGTCGCTCGATTGTAAGAACGCTTAGCCACCGTACGCACGGACGTAAAAATATTCCGTTCAGCCGAGCGTTGAGAACCCAGCACTCAGCAGAGTTAATCCCAACGCGTCAAAAAAAGACACCGTTTCAACTTATAATTATATCATTGGTTTCAACATCGAGAGTTGAAAATTCATTGCGCGATAGCATCCCGCCGCGATGATTTTACACTGCAGCGGGCGCGGGCAGCGACGCGGTGTCGAAGACCCGGTCACGACGCCAAATTATGACTTTTCTACCCATTGTTTATAATATGTGGTTTTTTAAACTTTTTCAATGATTCAAAACAATGTCACGTACTTATGCAGCGTCCACTCAAAGCAACAATAACAATTTCAAACGCAAATACGGAGTCCAAACTACAATGCGAAGTCAAACAGATATAAAATATAATGTTGAAATCCAAAAATCAAGCCAATGAGTCAATATAAATTAGAGCGTAAGTATAGTCTACCTACGTATACGTATGAACGACATAGGCCACAGGCCACAGCACACCGCAGCAGACACAGTTGTAACTTGAATACGCACGTGTGCGTGAGCGTTGTCCCCCCGCACCGCACCGGGGGGAACGTTATTCAGTGAGAGGCACGATAATTCATAGTAAAACGCGCGCGTAAAAAAATATGAGAAGGCCTTTCGTAAATCGAGTTTTATGAAAAAACTACTGCATATATCGATTAAAAATAAAAGTTATTGAATTCTTCGATAGTTGAGCTTTGTCGGTACCGACTTGGTTTTAAAGATTTTACATTGTGTTTATTACTTATTTACGCCCAAAGATGCGTTAAAATTGGCAAGAAAAACGAAACTTTGGTGGCTCATAACTTTTTAATGGCGGTTTATTTTACCATTCTGTTTCCATACAGACAAAACTAATAATATGACAAAACGATATTATGTTTAACTTTTGATGTACTCTGTCAAACAGCGGAGTAATACCCTCCCGAAGTTTCTATGGAAAAAATATCGACTAGAGCCACCTTAATGAGTCTATTCGTACGGATATATCGGTTTAACTTGGTGTAGTAAAAAAAAATTGTATTAGTTCGTTTCGAACCATAAGTCTGCAGTTAAAAGACATCAACGCGCTCTTTCTTAATATTTCTTTTCATCAAAATCTGCTTATCTTGATAAAAATATTCTCTTAATTGCATAAAAGAAACTTTTTATTTTATTTAAAAGAAAATATTGTTTGAAAACCTTATTGGTTGTAAATCATAATTGTGAACCCATTTAAACAAGAAAATTGACCGAATAGTAAATTATTTTGTGCAATATCCTTTGTGTCATTGAAGAAGCTACTCAATACAACATAACAATTTATCCCTTTATAATATCAGTACACTTTAACTATCACCACAGCCAGATAATAACAAGCTACCAGGCCAAATTACTAGAGGTGAGAAAGGCATAGGGGCTCTGCGCGTACGCCGATGAAGCAACGCCTTTGGTCAAGGCGATCAGCACCTCTTGACATATCATACGCATTGCCAACACTCAAATATCTAAGAGGAATTCATTTGCGAAATGAGACATCGCCCTGTTATTTCGGATTATTTTTTAAGAATCGCATTATGTTAAAAGCATAACAAATATGTATAAAACAAGTATCTAACAGTGTCAGAAGTTTTGTTAGCATAGGTACCTAATAAGTTACAGCACATTATAAGAACAAAAGCTGAAAATATATACGAAATTAGATTTTGACTGCTAAGTTCTACGGTGGCTAAGGACCTGATTTGTCAATAGGAGAGAAAAGCAGCATAATTCACACTAATAACAACATTACTGTATATAATATTTCTTTAAGTCGTGGAAAGGACCAAAATGGGACCACATAAGCCTCACGTTATGTTGAGAAGAAATTGTATGACAATCATCACATTACGCAATAAATTATTTGTTCTCATTTTGTTGCTAATATCTTTTTAACATTTGCTCTATCAATTTGCTACAATATACAATCTCGTATTGAGAATTTCAAATTTGCTAGATATTATGCCCACAAATCGCTGTCCCCATACAGTCAATATTTAAGCATTTTCCACACGGATGTTATGGTTCCACAGGGCACCGCTTGGTTTCCATCCGCGAATTTTGTTCGAATTTGGATTTCTTCTGCCGCCTACACGGACGGCAATAAGCAAGGTCACCTGGGACTCGACACTGGTTTACATCTGGTGGAACATGGTTTAAGGGCTAGAAACATATTACTCAAACCTAATAAAATACGTGATTGTTTTTCCGATTGCATAGTCTTAAATAACTTCCTCTAATTTCGGCGAGACCTTGAAGTGTGCTGACCCCAAAAGAAATAGAGCGTGTAAATTAATTATAATTCTAAATACAAATAAAACTGGCCTTCGGCAGGTCGTCGCTCTGCCGGTGTGTTACGCTACAACGGTAGTAGGCAATAGAATAACTTGCTGTGCTTGTCATTTTCTTTTTTATGGCTTTAACTGAATGGTGAACAAGACATTGCTCGTCGTCACTGGTTCTACCAATAGATCAATGAATAGCGCCTGCGCAGCTGCGAATAGCAAGTAACATGCAAGACTTAAGTGCTCTGACGGCAAGTTTTTTGCTTATGGATTAAATCGCCACATTTTTTTCAACCACGCGTATTCTGAAAGTCAAAATAATCAGTGGCGATCATCAAAAAAGTGCCGAAGATCGCACGACGAAATCACCAAGTACTACAAAAGAACAGTGTAACAGTGCGATAAAAAAACAACGGGTTGCACTCCGGGAGTGCCGGCAGAAGTGAAAAACTTGTACATTAACGTTGTGCATTTTTGAATCATCCGTCTTACGGATTTTCGATCTGGTCACGTGTTCTGACGCGTCATCTGTCTTACGAATTTTCGATCAGGTCACGTGTCCTGACGCGTTATCTGTCTTACGAATTTTCGATCAGGTCACGTGTCCTGACGCGAGATTAACATTTTATACCCATCCCAAGAAAAGTGCTCAACGCCGCTAAAGAAGTTTTCACTTCAAAAATATTTTTTGACTCAAAAGTAATAATTAAAAATAAACCATTAAAACTGGAATCTTAAACTAATCGGTTAGGAAACACCAAGGTCCGTAAACTGTTTGACCGAAAAAGCGCCGAACGAACCTTTTAAAGTCCAGACTACCAAAAGAACTTCTTAATTTATGGAAAATGCAGATTATGAGTCTGAGATGGCCTTTTAAAAATAAACCATTAAAACTGGAATCTTAAACTAATCGGTTAGGAAACACCAAGGTCCGTAAACTGTTTGACCGAAAAAGCGCCGAACGAACCTTTTAAAGTCCAGACTACCAAAAGAACTTCTTAATTTATGGAAAATGCTGATTATGAGTCTGAGATGGCCTTTTGCGGAAAGAACCACACAGATTTAAGTGAATCTGCCCAGACAGTGCGAATATTTCAACCACAAAACAAATTGAAGGTCAATCCCTCAGGCCATTCCACCAACGCGTGACGGTCTCCGGCGGACGGAGGATGCAGCCAACAGTAAATATCTAGGAACTGCGTGCGCGCAACCTACCATTATACTAGTTTCTATCTTCCGCTATTAGCAAGCGATAATCTGATTAGAACAGACTTTTGTTGTAATGTGGATTAGTTGCATTGCACACTCAGAAGTTTGCCTAAAAAATCAATGCCTAATGTACCCTTTAAGCATGTTCCTCACGGGTGTAATCCAGCGACACATCTAAGGTGACCGTGCTTGTTGCCAATCGTGTAGACGGCAGATGCAATCCAAATTCAAACAAAATTCGCGAATGGAAACCAAGCTCCCACCAAGCTCACCTTGGATGGGAGATTGGATTAACTCCGTGTGGAACATGTTTTAATTGTACTCGGATGGAACTTTATACATAACTAGCTGACCCGTGCAACGTCATCTGCGTAACATTTTTCATTACTGCTCCGCTCCTATTGGTCTTAGCGTGATTATATATAGCCTATAGCCTTTCTCGATAAATGGGCTATCTAACACTGAAAGAATTTTTCAAATCGAACCAGCAGTTCCTGAGATTAGCGCGTTCAACCAAACAAACAAACTCTTCTGCTTTTTTTTTGCTTTATTTTATAGAAAAGTATAGATAAAAATTGAGATTTTGTGTCAGCGGAGGCTTGGTAATAGGGTTCCGTTGGTAGCCCTTTGGGTACGGAACCCTGAGAATTGAAAAAATCCCATTGACCCACAGCCAGCAGTCGCGCACGCTCAGCAACAGTAGCAGATGTGGACAGATGCTGAACAATTCTCTAGAGTGGCACGGCCCACCGTCTCTGGGGTGATGGGTAGTCGGACGGATTTAAAGATTCGGACGAGGTGAATCTCCAGGCAACCATAGCCTCAGTGAAGCACGGCACATCAAAACCAGTCAGTGATGAAGCTAGGTAGGATGTCATCGTGCAATAGGTTTCTACAATTCTAGAATATATATTGATATTTTAGGAAATCACAGAATTAAGTTTAAATTTTCTTTCAGCATGAGTGTTTATGTTTCCTCGCTTAAATTATTAGCTACATTTATTTGGCATCGCCTTGCATTTAACTAAATATAAACCTTGGTTGCAATATCTAGAGATCATTTCTAAATATTTATTAAGTTTATTTTTGGCTTCATAATTATTTATGTAAAAGGTTAACATATTCACTTATTAACCAATTACTTTTCCAAGGTTAAAAAAAATTGTATTTTATCATCTATCTAGCCTAGACAAACGTAAAATTACTAGGCTTTGCCTGTGACTTTGCCCGTGTACAACGTTTATGGTAGGCGTCAGATAAAATTGCAATAAAGTTCATTGACCGTTCTACTGGTCCGATTTGAAAAATGCTAGTGGTTGAATAAATGGTTATCGTGGTCTAACCATTTGTTCAACCATGTCCATTCCTCTAACCAATAATTACATTAGAAGTCGATTCAGGCCAGCTCTCATAATAATGGACTTGGTTAGAAGAATGGACATGGTTGAACAAATGGTTATCGTGGTCTAACCATTTATTCAACCATGTCCATTCTTCTAACCAATAATTATATTAGTAGTCGATTCAGGCCAACTCTATGAGGAAAATCAATAAACGCACATGGGTCAATGACGGTAATTGCTCATTGATCTGTCGCCTACCATTATCATGTACACGCACTGTACATTACGTACAGGGCTGTGTTTCATTTTCAGTCTGTCACTAAGTACATAGTTGATTGAAAATGGTTTCTACATATCTCGATATTAGTGTTGCTTTCCATAACTAGATCACCCTTACAGGCTCCACGAGCGAGTACCCCGCGGCGATATTATGGTCTATTGTCCTATCACTTAATGAAAATTATAAAAACTCTATGAATGTGTCTCCACATGGCAATATTATCGCGATGAGTGACATTGACGAGTAAGGGACAAATCACACTGCCTGTTTGTCCGTCTTCTACAGATTGTACTTCGGTGAGTGTGCCCAAGAACTCCACGACCACATCCCACCGGCCCCCTTCTACCATCGGACATCCAGACGCACTGCAAGTTACCATTCCTACCATGTTGCTATTCCACCAATTCGCACTAAGCGTTTCCAAACGTCTTTAAAGTGGAACTCCCTGCCTGCGTCAGTGTTTCCAGACGCTTACAACGCTCATTTCTTTAAAGTCAGATCAGTGAACAGACTCCTTCTGGGTAAGCTAGCTCCATCGTAGACTTTGTCCCTAGCATCTCTGACCTAGACTAGTGTCAAGAGCGATCACACCTGAAAAAAATAGACAGGTCCTCCCAGGCCGACAGGTCTATTGTATTTTAATCCTGTCGCCAATAGCTTGCGACCCCAGAACCTTTTGGCCCCATCTAGCAATGTGCCATCAGTGCCATGCTGGCACAACCACGTCAGCTTAGCAACCCTTCGGGCTACGACTTCAAATGCCCAAAACATTACTGCGTCCTTGTCAGTAGGTTGTTGACAACTACTAAGACATTATCTATCTATCTATATCTATATACTTATAATAAATCTGTAGAGAGGTCAATTCTGTACATGAAATATATTTCCAAAATAACTATCAGGGGGTGATTAGGGATCGATACTGATGCCAAAAATGCAATCAGTACAATTTTTGTCTGTCTGTCTGTCGGTCTGTCTGTCTGTCTGTCTGTCTGTCTGTCTGTATAACCGTTATAGAAACAAAAACTACTCGACGGATTTTAATGAAACTTGGTACAATTATTATTCATACTCTTGAGCAGGTTATAGTATACTTTTCATCACGCTACAATCAATAGGAGCAGAGCAGTGAAGGGAAATGTTGGGAAAACGGGAGAAGTTACTCCATTTTTTAAGCTTCCGTCGCGTGTGCAACCTTAATGGTGAAAGCTACACAGAAATCATGTATGACGGAAATGTTCTCCTTAAAATTATATAAAAAAAATATCCAACGACAGCATATGTCTATCTTTTATGATTGACGAACAATAACACGTGTAACTCCCGATAGCTTAGCAGTTCGAAGCTTTCTGATTGTATTTGTCTACTCTTACGTTTATAAAACTCTCAGTCGTCCCTAATTAACATTAATAAAAGTTAACATTATTAACTATTCTATAAAAAAGAATCATAGAAATCGGTATAGAAACACCAAAGTTATACATGAAAAACGCTAATAATAAGCCATCGCGCGTGAATACTGAATCATGCTATGAGCCTATAAGGATTATTTTTGTGGTCGCGAACGCACAGGCAGGCGGCTAGCTTGGCGCCTGGAGGCTAGCGAGTAGCTTCGGAAAACGTCTTACGACAGTTTGCAATATTCTTTAATAATTATAATGTCGAGGGGAAGATGGTTATAATTTCGCTTTACACCAAACGAGTAATATTATAAATGTGAAAGTTTGGTTGTTTGTTACTCAATCACGCCAGAACGGCTTAACGGATCTTAATGAAATTTAAAACAAAGATAGATTATAGTCTGGAATAGCACATAAGCTACTTTTCATCCCGGGAATATGTTCCCTAGGGATCACGCGGGCGAAGCCGCTGGCAGAAGCTAGTGTCAAATAAAACACTAAACTCAATTTTTTATTCAAATATAATTTAATCTCAATTAAAATATAAAACGAATTACAAATTGCAACCACTTTCTTAAAAAAAATCTAGACATACAACATTACTCTTTTTTTGAACTATCGTTATGTATGCCTATAATCGCAAAAACTATACTGTACTTTATAATGTTTTTCTCCTAAGATTATGCATGGCATGGAGATCTTATAAAAAGTAATCAAATAAAGTTTTTCTGATGTGATTGTTATTTCTTGACCAAATAAAACCTTTGAAACAATTGGATGAATTCTAAACATTCTAGAAAAAGAGTAATGAACTATTCCGAGTAAAAATCACAGTAAGCTTATAAAGCTAAGGGTTAACCTAGGTTAGGAACTATCTCTAGGGTTTGGGCAGCAGCTGGTCCAGAGTGAGACCATCCACGATCTTGTTGGCGATCTCCAGGAGGTTGGTCGTCACCGTCTTCTCCAGGTGGGGTTTGGTGGCCTTCAAGAATTCACCTTTGTTCTGGTTGATAGCCTGGTTGGCGGCATCACCTGTGAAAGTTACGAAATTGTCCTATATCACAGTGTCGAATTGTAATTAAAATTCAAACATTTTAAATTCTAACATCTATCAAAAGGCGAAAGCTTAGAAACTCTACCTGTTTGTAACCTATCAAGCAGACTGCCAAATTGATGGTTAGTACAGTCAGTGCCTATAGTGCCTAACATAATTATAGTAAATGCCCTTCATATTCTTTAAACTACAACAGGAATGTTCCTTGGGCCTCTAGATATACCTACTGAAATACAATGACAAAGTTCAAATTGTTTGTCCGAAAAATAATTTGGACATCCCAACTCAAATAATGCTGTTGTGTTAAAATATCGGTTGGTATGGTTACGTTTATGATAAACTTCACTGCCCAGCTCGCATATCTGCGCTCCCGGGGTCCAGCTCTGCGTATATCGGCGGTGTGAGAGTAATGGAAGACGGAATGCACCTGTTTGCGCCCATGCTTGTCATATGCCCATATGTCCCACGCCAATGGCCATGACCGAAATCGGTCAAGACTGTATATCTTTAAGCTAAGCCAGCGAGTCATAAGCAAATTTATCAAATCTCGCAATGAAACTAAAAAATTCAGCGAAGTGGTTAACTGTTATTTAACCCAACAGGCTTGTAATCCAGAAGTGTGTGTCAAAACAGAACGTACCCAAAGTCTTGTCTCCGTTAAAGAGTCCTTCAAGCCTGATCCTGTAGTCCTTGACATTGATGTCTGCATCGATCTTCGTGAACTTGATGTACTCCTTGCCGTCCTTGACGTAAGTTTTCGTGTGGATCGCCATAGCCGTGTCGCATTTCACTGGAAATGAAAAGATCTAATTAGAAGAACGGCATGGCAACCAGCTGATAAAATGTAGGTGAAGTAAGCTTGAAATGTTGAAGTGATCACGCACATTCTCCTTGAGAATATCTCTCACGGTGAGGTTATTTTACTGCATTTTTTCGCCCTATTATTACTTTGGCCCTTAGTGTTGATGTATCTTTTCAAAAATTGCACTCATGTTTCCAACAACTCGCATTAGGTCCCTAGCTGATGCTGGTATCCCGTCAACGTAGTATACGTAGCAACGTAGTAAACGTTGAACGTAGTAACGTAGTATACGTTGACGGGATCGAGTAAGTCACTTATAAGTCATTTTCGTCAATTTATATAGAATATTGTCACCAGGCGACGATTATTCAGCTTTGAGAATTGACGTGTACCTTAACAAAAGTACCATTCCAGAGAGGCTATTGAAACAAAACACCTCTAGGTTTTAAAAAGTTTGACAGGCAAAGCACAGCCGAAACTATTGGTCGTAGAAAGCTGAAATTTGGCATGTATATAGCTAGGGCAGTCCTTGGGCAGTGAAGGGGAAACCTGAGAGGATTTCCCGAAATTCCTAGGGGAACGGGAGTAAAACTGGATAATATGCGTGTACGAAGTCGCGGGCAAAAGCTAATCTATACTAATATAATATTATAAAGCAGAAGAGTTTGTTTGTTTGTTTGTTTGGTTGAACGCGCTAATCTCAGGAACTACCGGCTCGAATTGAAATTTTTTTTTTGCGTTGGATAGTCCATTTATCGAGGAAGGCTATAGGCTATATAACATCACGCTAAGACAAATAGGAGCGGAGCATTAATGGAAAATGCGACGCAGACGAAGTTGCGCGGGTCAGCTAGTTTTCTATATAAAAGACTTACTTGCGTCAGCTTTAAGTTTACCCTGCCCTTCTAGTGGCAGGACCAGGAGCTGCCCGTTCAATTTGTATTCTCCCTCGATGTGGAGCTCAGGGAAGCGCACAGCCACATTGATCTTGAGCGTATCTAGATCCACTCTGGAGAAAATGGAAAATTATAATCATAACCTCATGTGAAAGACACTTTGACTCTGCAGTGAGCTGGTAACAGGCACTGCTTTCTTTATCATTTTGGACCCAGTGACATATTTTGCTTAACTGGAACCTTTATTACAAATCCACAACTGTATCACCAGGGCTGCCTCAAGGTTTGATACTGGGTCCTTTTTTACTTATTTTATTTATCAAAAAAACCGACCAGTGCGAATCGGACGAAGGGTTCCGTATTCCGCATCTATGAAAGCGCAAGAAATAATGTCTGTTGTGTGGGAGCCCCCATAAATATTTATTTTATTCTGATTTTTTTGGATTTTAGTTATAGCGGCAACAGAAATTATCTGTGAAAATTTCAACTGTCTAGCTGTCACGGTTCATGAGACAGAAGGACAGATAGACGTTGATGGCTGGACAGCAGAGTCTTAGGAATAGGTTCCCGTTTTACCCTTTTTCATCTTTACAATAAACCCTAAAAATAAAAGATGCTTTCTTATTTCTAAATTCTTACTTTACGCAGATGAGCTTTAATTATAGTCTTTAGACCCATAAAAACTATGCTTGAATGTCAACTTCTTTAACAATACCTCAATCATCTTGCAGGTTATTGCGTGTTTTTTTTTTGGAAGTCGGTTGTATTTTTTTGTAAAAAGTTTTGTATTTTTCACTTTTTAGTTGTACCTCACACCTAACAACACCACTGCAAGATCGCAGAAAAGCAAAATACGCAATTTCGATTACTTGGATGACATAAAACCATCATCCAAGTAGACGAATTCCAGCTATTTCGATTTAAAATCCAAAGTTCGTAACCGATTTTGATAAAATTTAAATGGGACCGGAGTCTGCAAGTATACCTTTTCAGATAAAACAACGGTTCATAATAATTGTCGGAGTTATGAGGTAACAAACATAAAAAAAAATACAACTGAATTGGGAACCTCCTCCTTTTTGGAAAGTCGGTTAAAAATGAACTCTATATTATTGCACTACAAATATGTTTCAATATTATACAACGTGTAATAGAATAAACGCAATACCTCTTAAGGGGTCATTGAACTCATAATTATGAACAACTTTTACTATGGGGCCAAAATTGAAATCGCTAAAAAAATTCGACTGCCCCATACATATTTGTACGCATAACTCGACAAAATGTACTGAACAGCTGATTTCTCTTCGCGATTTTGGAGTTGGTCCCATAGTAAAAATTTTTCATAATGATGAGTTCAATGACCCTTTTAAGAGGTATTGCGTTTATTCTGTTACAGGTTGTGTATACCATACATACTGAAACTCTGGCAAGAGAGATCCGGGACCTGGGAGAGATCCGAGAGTCATCTATATAAACATTAACGAGTCAACTGCTTTTAACACGCATTGAGACGTGTGCGCAATATAGCGATAGCCTTTAGTAATATCTAGTGATGTGTATAGATGGCGCTAGTTGTTTTCATGTTGTGGAACGGCTTTCTTATTGATAGAAACAAATAAAATGCAAACAAATAAACTGAACCAAAGAAGAGGCAAATGGCTTTGTTTAATTTTGTTTCATGACTTCCCTAGTCAAGTAGCGGAATATAGCTCACAAGGAGCTTAGGGTACCCCGGATGCGGGGCTGCGGAATTTGTTCGAAAGATTCGCCGCGGCCCTGGAAAGCATAAGGACATGAGGAGAAATACGAATAGGTTTTAGTCAGTAAGAGTCTGACATTCCCTCCTTCTTTAACCAGAGTGGAGGGAGGAGTCATTTGATGATTTCCCATAATAAAAAAGGTTACCCCGGATAGGTTAGGTTCGAAGGTGACGGGAGCTAGAGTGAGCGAGCGGAGTGAGCGAACTTAGCTCACGGCATGCCATTAAAGTAAGGTACCATAAAGTATCTTCATAATTTAAAGCCTCAAAGACATTTTTGTTAACTAAATATGAATTTTGGTCCAGTAGTCGTAAGCGCTGATGCTAGCATGAAGACCTTTGTTGTATTCCCGGATAAGGCAATATTAAAAAAAAAATGGTTCAGTGAGTTGGTTTACCATGCAAAATATTAAATAGCAACAGTAGCAGGGTTGTAGAGGTCTGGTAGCCAGCCGCTAAATGTAAACTACTGGTATTCAGCTGAATCCGGTTAGACTGGAAGCCGACCCCAATATAGTTGGGAATAGGCTAGGCAGATGAATAGCTTAAGATCATGTCTCCTTAAATGATATTTACCTGCAATAAATACCTACGCTGAAAGGTTTTCTTCCTCCTAGTTTGCACACCACATCATGTTTTATTTCTTTTCCTTTTTTTTACTATTGATAGGCATACGTTTGACCTAAGATGGAGCACACTTGCCTATTCACTTGTTTTTCTTATACCTTCTGCAGTCTTTATAATTAAAGTAATAAAACTTACGACAAGCTCTTGATGACGAATTTGCTAGCGCCGGTGACCTTCACGTTATGGCCAGTCGCGCGAATTGGAGCGTTGTCGGCAACCAGAGCTTGGATCTGAAATGTCATTCGACAAATATTAGTAACGAGAGTCTAGGCGTGATCTTCTTCTTCTTCGATCTTCGACGCCTGATCACCGATAACATTGAACAGCGCCACAAACAGCCTCGCACGAATTGTCACTAAAAACCAGTATAACTATTGCTCTGTCTCGCACGTGAGTTGCAGTATTATATTATGCTGAGCGATGGCTGGTTTGCGTATATCTGACAACAATTCGTAATTTCCCAACCTGCATAAGTCACATTTTTTATTTATATTTGAAGGTAATCTCATACTTGACGCGAATAAACGCTTTTTCTTTTCAGGATGGCACTGAAATTTCGTCGCTCACAATGTTGATGTCAAAATTCAGAATCACCAATCAATAACCTCTTATTGATTGGGTGATTCTGAATTTAACCTTCGAGATTAACTGCGTAATCGAGAAAAAATCTAAGGTAAGGTATCTGGGGGTCTAAAAGGGCCACTTTAGCAGTATCATATTAGAATTATAATATTAACCACACAACAAGCTGTCAAATTTTATTTTCATCTTTATCTTTAGCTTTAGGTTCAAGGTTGATTAGGGAAATTTGACAGTGACGGGAAGCGTGATGTGCTTTCTGATACTGCTAAAGTGGCCTTTTTAGACCCCCTTGTATAGCCCGAAGATTAGCCAAATTTAAGGGATTCTTCCAGGATCGCATACTAGAAGACGCCGCGTTGGAAGATTAGGGAGCACCACACTGTACCGGTCAATGTGACGACGCTTGGATGACAATGATGAATTTATGTAAAAAAAATTATGAGAGCAAGGAAGCCATTTTAGAACAACTAAAAGAAGGTATTCTCTCACCAACACTCCCAAATTTTCGCCACTTAGACCGAACCTGGGCATCTGGCATCCAATTACTAATGCATCACCGGTCCACCGGCCTACGGACTAACATTGCGTGTAACGATACGCGATTATTACTCCAAAAACGTTCGGTACCATACGTTCTGAACTCATTTTACTTACCTTTTCAATAAACAAGGGGTCCATGGCAGGCACTTCCAGCTCTGGGATACCTTTAGCCAATTGGGGCCTCAGTGACTCTATTGATTTGATGACGCAGTCTACGAGCGTGTTCGGATCCCGCTTGCACACATGAATGTAGTCCGCTGAAAACGACAATATTTAATTATGTCTCAATTGTAAATAAATTTGGATGGAGAGGAAAAGCGGACTTAAGGAACAGATATATAATAATATGAAAAACAATGGTGTAAAGAGAGATAATGGGGTAAAACATTACAACATAGTCCTAGCAGAGGAATTGGACGACCACTCAGGTCCTAACGAGCTAAGAATCTATACCGATGGATCAAAGACAAGCACTACGGGAGTTGGAATTTACTCCAATGACCTCAACATTAAATGAACATTAATTCCTTCGTCCAACTGCGCACATGGCTGCGTGAACACACCCACAAACAAGCGGAACGCTGGTGGGCCTTGGCACCAGGCTGCAGGCAGTCCAAAGAAGCCATGCCAAACCTGGATCGAAAACTAACCAGGCGCCTACTGCGACTGGATAGGCACAGCCTGCGAATGGTGACGGGGACCATCACCGGTCACTGTTCACTGAATAAACACTTGCACACGATAGGTATTACGGATAGCCCTCTATGCAGAGCATGCATGGAGGGGGAGGAAACGGTACCGCACGTACTCCTTGAGTGCGAGAGCGTCGCCGAAATACGAAGCAAACTATAGAGTCACCAAACTTGCTCACAGATATCCTGAACACGCCGAGAAAACTGATCTGTTTCTGGAGGGAAGTTGGGTGGTTGGAGTGACGGCCGCCGTGGCTCACGTACAATGGTCCAACATCAGGACTAAGTGCGGAAACCAAAACCCCATAATAGAGAATAGAGACAATGGTGTCAGTAATAAATGTGCGCCGACCCCAAGTCCCGACCACGGGACAAGTATGGAAAGGAATAAAAGAAAATCTTGACTTTTATCTTCTGCTAAAACACAGGGTTGGATTTAGTTATATATTGATAAAGATTTTTATATTTTTCTTTCACTTTTGATAGGCACGCGTTTGACCACTATATCACCTGATGGTAAGCGACGATGTGGTTGAAGATAGAGCACGTTTACCTAGAAGTAACCCATTCTTGACTTAAAGACTCCAGACGAAGGTTGTAGCCAGGAAACACAGACTCCGACAGGGAATTCCAGTCTTAAGCTGTACGCACTATGAATGTGCTCCCAAAACGTTTTGTGCGTGTGGGTGGGATGTCCATCATGTACCGGTTGCGCATCGCCATTCATCTTATGGTCCGATGATGGAACGGGGTTAGCGGAATTAAATCATACAATTCCGTAACACATTCTCCAAATGCAACCGGTTGAAAACCGACAGACTAGAAACTCGACGTCGATTCTCAAAACTTTGAAGCTTCGACTTGACGAGCCCATAATTGCCGATGATCCTCTTGATTGATTATTGAAAGATGAGTGCAGCACTCCATACACGATCGAACTTGCGCTTGATAGTTTGAGCAACTGTTCCGAAGTGAAGTACCGCCGATCGACGGATCTGCCAAATACGAGCTTGATGCCCTTGAGTCAATTGAGAAGCGAGCCAAGAGAATCATCGGTAATGATAGGCTCGTCGAGACGAAACTCCAAAGTCTTGAGCATCGACTTCGGTTTTCTACCGGTTGCATTTTGGGGAATTTGCGACGAAATTGCATTATTTAATTCCGCCAAGCCCGTTCCATCATCGGACCACAAGACGAACGGTGATGCGCCACCGATACATGGTGGACATCCCACCCACATGTAACAAAACGTTTTTGGAACACATTCATAGTGCGTAAGCAAAGGAGTGGAATACCCTGCCGGAGTCTGTGTTTTCTAATAGCTGCTACCTGGGAGTCTTTAATTCAAGAGTGAATAGGTTACTTTTAGGCAAGCGTGCTTCATCTTAGACCGCATCATCGCTTACTATCAGGTGAGATAGTGGTCAAACGCGTGCCTATGAAAATTAAAAAAAAACATTTAATAATGGTTTAGAAAAGATTTTAACAATTTATCGCAGGCGTACATAAAAGATTACATCTGAACAACAGAACCCTAGACCTTTAACTTAAACATAACATTGCAACGTACTTCCGACCTATACAATAAAATTACTTGCGTAGTAATTGTACTTCACAGCACTAATGCCGTATTATTCGTGACAGAACCGCACATTATACCCGACGCCGCCATATTATTATATTGTACATGAATATGTCTTCAACTATTCATTCTCGTTGGGAAGCTGAGTACCTAACTAAACTCTGATATTAGACTCACTACTCTGTACCACTTGAATTTTGATATACAATGTAATAACATAACAGAAACATGTAAAAGTGATCACAAAATTATACAGGAAGTGAATTGCTAATTTATTTATTTATTTGAATAAAATTATTCAGCTAATTCTTACATGATCTTGAACTTAACAAAATAGAATACATTTAGCCGTGTGTCGTGGCCATTTTGTAGAATGGGGAATATGCATGAAGAAAGTATTTATGATATGAACAGTTTATCTAAAAGTATTCGAAAATATAATACTAACTGTGAAATTAGAATCTAAATTGCTCGAAAAACGAACGAGATACAATTATTTTAAACAAATATCTATCCCTCTCGCGAAAACACTGATTTCTATGGCAGCTGTATAGTCATCGTGTAATTTGACGTCACATTACGTATCGGACTTCTCTTTCTAACTGTAGTCTTTGAAGCTTTATAACTTAACAAATGATGAAGGTATTTAAAAAATAATTTCATGATTGTGTAGAGCTAATAAGTATTTTATTTTGCAAATAAAAAAATTGCATGCATATTCCCTATTGGCCATTTCATGGTGTAAGTTGGGTTAGAGGAAACTTAGAGCACCTCGACTCGGAATTAGGAGGGTTAGGTTCGAAATGAGTTTTCGGTTCCTTGAAACCATGCAGACAGACATTGGAACATCGCGCTAAGGGGCATCGACGTCGAAGTTGCCATTGAAGTGCCACCAGGATTGAACACGCAATTTCATGAAGTGGTCAGACATTTCATGAAATGACAGGCAGAATCATGAAATGGCCAAATTCGACGATATGACCATGACATATGTACCTACTGTGTTGTTAACTTGTCTGGGGTCGATAAATATTTGTTTTAAAGAAATATTTAAGCATGTGACGTTTTCATTTCTTACATTACTTTCAGGCGTAGGACTGCACTTGAATGTGTATTAAATGGTAAATTGTATTTAGAAATTGAATTAATCGAATCTTTATTACTATTATAAATAAGTAATATTTAAAAAAAAAAACATTTAAATACGGAACTAGTTACAGACTAGTAACGGGTATTTTCTGTTATGTACCTATCTATTGTTTTTTATGTACATAGAATGTTAATAAACAGACTTACTATGGATTTTCTTGGAATAAATAGGTCGTGACAGGCAATAATTATGAGGTTTTACAGAGTCAACACACACCCTTTCATAAAATGTAATCAATGTTACAATTAAGGCTACTAAGGATAATCGATTATAAACCTACCACGATGTCGGATTTTAACCCAAGGGTGGTAAAGAATGCCGTGTTACATTAACTCATGCTATGTATGTAACACCACTTTACATAGAGTACAAATAAGTCACATCAACATTTCACATTCACATGAACATTTTTGGGCATGATTTGTCTAAAGAAAATTGGAATGCTGTATCAAAGATTAATAAGAAGTTAAGAACACTAAGGTTTTGTAGAAACAAGTTAGAAATAACGGCCGCAAAGAATATAGTCTGAAGTAATTCGAAACTTCAACAGATAAAAAGGAAAAATGGTTATAAAAGCACAATTTAGGACTTCTAGTGCCCTAACTAACTCCATGGATTGTTAACCTTTTCATCGCTCACACAACCAAACAAACACAACAAATGCAACAGACACAACTATAGTAGGTACCTAATAACACTAACATAGCATAAGAGCATAATCTGTACTAACTCATTACTAACAACTTACTACTACTACTGCTATGTCTGCAATAAAGATATTATATACATATAATATCTTTATTGCAGACGTAGAAACGGCAAAGAAGTACGCTAATGCTACTAAGGAAATGATTAATATATATTTATCGATGTGCGAAGTATGCCGAAGGAAGAAAAGCAAGAAAAGGAGGGGTCTGGTTTCGAAACCGATCCTGCACACTGAAATGAACAGCCGCTGCTAAGTCAATCTTATTGCCATGCAGTAGCCAGAAGATCGCGGGCATAAATTTATTATGGTTTATCAGGATCATTTAACAAAATTTGTAATTTTGCGACCACTGACATCAAAAAGGGCTACTGAAGTTGCATACCAATTAATGGATATTTTTTTGACCTTTGGAGCACCATTTATTTTGCACTCAGATAATGGCAGAGAGTTTGTTAACTCAGTTATAAAAGAATTAACATCATATTGGCCGGAGCTAAAACTAGTAACTGGGAAACCACGTCATAGCCAAAGTCAAGGTTCCGTGGAAAGGGCTAATCAAGATGTTGAAAAAATGCTAGCATCTTGGATGGAAGACAATAAAACCACTAACTGGTCGAATGGACTTAAATTTGTTCAATTCATGAAGAACAGAGCATTTCACTCAGGGATAAAGCAGTCTCCGTATCAAGCAATGTTTGGAACGGAACCTAAAGTGGGGTTAACAACATCTAATCTACCTTTGGAAATTATAAGTGGATTGCATAATGAAGAAGACTTGCAAGTTGCAATCACAGAAATGAATCAAAACTTCGATGAAAATGAAGAGAACCAAGACCAACAAGAACAAATTGAACCAAAAAAGACAGGTAAAGAACAAGAAGAAAACAAAAAACAAGGAGAAAACAAAGAACAAGAAGCAATATTTGAACACAACAGAAACAAATCAATGATATTGGAAGCAAGAGAAAAAGCGCATTTGAATTTAGTAAAACAAGCAAAGAGAATGAAAACAGCAAGCGATCAATCTCATCCACCACTGAAAGTCGGAGACAATGTGACCATACCAATCCCAGACGTAGACAAAGGAAAGGCGTATTAGAAGTTACTTGTGAGCAGTTATACAAGATTGGGACAAAGAATGGGATTTTGGAGAAATTGTACTACAGGTACGTACCTACTAATTCAAATTTAATGTGCGTCTACTTAGTGAATTTGTAAATATAAATGAATTTGTGTGTGTGCGCGTGTGTGTATGTGTGTGTGTGTGTGTGTATTTGTCTGTAGGCTTTAACCTGTTTTTAACATTTTATTTTCCAGATCCGAATTTGATGGCTGCAAAGAAAAATTTATCCGGCAGGATGAGGTGCCCAACGTAACAATTACATTACGAACAGCTGCAAAGAACACTGCTATCGAAACAGGGCAAGGTTATGCACGATGTGTATGTTCTACAGGCTGTAAAAACAATAAATGTTTATGCAAGAAAAAAGGATTGCTGTGTAATTCAAAGTGCCATAATAGTTTGAGTTGCATGAATAAATAATTCGTCATTGTAGACTTATCAGTCTACAATGACGAATTATTTATTCATGCAAAGTCCTTTGTAAAGTTATTAAAAAAAAGACACGTATGTTGCTTACGATGCATAAATAATATAATATATATATATAAAAGAAAGTCGTGTTAGTTACACTATTTATAACTCAAGAACGGCTGAATCGAATTGGCTAAAAATTGGTGGGGAGGTAGCTTAGAACCAGGAGACGGACATAGGATAGTTTTTATCCCGGAAATCCCACGGGAACGGGAATTTCCCACGGGAACGGGAATATCCCACGGTAACGGGAATTATGCGGGTTAAACGGGAGCGAAGCCGCGGGGGACAGCTAGTGTGTAATAAGTAAAACATATATAATTTACAAGGTTCTCATTATACAATCACGAATTATGTTTTGATTTTTTTAAATTTCAAGTACAGTTAAAAATTTTATAAGAAAAGCGATTAACGTAATATAGGTACTGTGTTTTTATAACCTGTGAATTTTCTGATTACCTATTTTAGTGACAATTTTTAAGTGTATGTTTTCTTTGATTGTAATGCCCAATTTTTCGATATAAACGATTTCACATTTAATAAACATCATTTTTATTCACATCTAACGAGTAAATAGTGCTTTTGACTGATGCTTTATTGCAGTTAAAACTACTTTTGACGAAGAGCGTCAGTCAAAAGTACTTTTAACCGCGAATTTGCAGTCAAAAGTACTAATAACCAATAATTTTTAGTCAAAACCACTTTTGACCAACCTGTTCAGTCAAAATTACTTTTGACTGATTTTGCTAGTCAATAGTACTTTTGACTGGTTAAGAGTATTGACTGCAACATATATATATTTTGAAAGAATTTTTCAAATCGGACCAGTAGTTTCTAAGATTAGCGCGTTCGAGTAAGCAAACAAACAAACAAACTCTTCAGCTTCATAATATTATTAGTATAGATATATTTGTGTCCTTTTATTTTAAATTTTAAATTGTAGTCATTTCATTTATTGTTAATTTATTATTTTAAGCTAATTATGTATAAATAAGCACTTTCTAGCCTGAAGCACAGGTTTATCCTAGTTCAGGCAAATTAGCTATTGTGTTCTTCAAACATGTAAGTCATTTCCAATGTAATGTGCCCCTTGTATAATTAAACGATTTTTTATTTTATTTCATTTTTTTTATTTTTTTATTTAGTGTATGTCTTTTTCTTTACTTATAGAATACTTAACGCGGAAAGTTTTAGCGATTCTTACAAATGCTGTATCTCAAAAACAATATAAATACAGCAACCTACACTTAATTAATACACATGCATTAGCAATCGTGAATAATTTAGCCTCAATCAGCTATAAAGACCATGAAATTAATTAAATTATTCAAAAAATAAAGGATATCAGTATTATATCATTGATAATATCGGAAATAACCCAGACAAAGGACGTAGTCTTAACATTTAGAGCACACAAGCTTCTGTCCCCGACTTCGTTTGCGTCAAACTTGTTTAAACTACATCATCTGCCTAGCCATTTCCCAAGTATATTGGGGTCGGCTTCCAGTCAAACCGGATTCAGCTGAATACCCGTGTTTTACGTGGAGCGGCTGCCTACCAGACCTCTACAACCTGGGTAACACGGTACTTCATGACAAGACTGGAGTCAGATTAACTGGCTTCTGACGATCCGTAACGACTGCAAAAGATCTTCAAATTACAGCCGGGACCACCGGCTAACGAGCTTTCCGAGGCACAGAGAAAACTCGGTATGTTAAGATGGTCACCCATCCACAGATCAACTTTGTTTAAACTACATAATCCGAATAAATAGAATTCTTCCATTACTGGTGACTGACTAACAGACAACGCACAAACTTAACTGGTCGTGGTAAGCTAAAATTTAGCATGTAGGTTCCTTAGGGAGTGTAGCACTAAAAGAGGATTTCCCGAAATTCCGACGAAAACAGGAAAAAACTGGATATGCGCGTACGCAGTCACGGGCAAAGGCTAGTAATATGTAAAACCTGTTTTTTGTTACTTCTAAGATATAAATTGATTATCTCATTTTATTAATAGATGTTATTATTATTTTAGTAATAACGATCGCTTGTTGTTATTTTTAGATGATAATAAATTGATTTTGATTGACGTTAATTGTTCGCTGGTGAACAAGACAAGGAAGTTTAGAGCATTAACCATGATCTTCTAAGATCTGTATGTTTTTTTTTGCACTTTATTTAACTAGGGAAACAAATGATTTGCAAGTCCGTTGATGCGTTGAACAATTTTACCATTTAAAAACTCTTCTGATTTAAACATTTCGTACCTTTTTCATACTTTCTCTGAAGTTTACTTTTTAATTTAATTTCCTTTACTTTTTAATAATGATTAATTTTAACTTAGGTTGTTCATTCTCCTGTCCCTCTTTTTACTAATATTATAATGTAAATCTTGAAATATTTGTTATTTTTTTAATAACATATTATCTTTTGGTATTGCTGTCCTAGTCTTGGTCTATCGCATCCAAGTCATAAAGAAACTAATATAATCAATGTCTATTTCCAAAATAATTCTTAATCTTAAGTAAACCCGTCAATAAATAAAAAAGTAATTTAAAAACTTACGTAAATCTTTAAACAAACCGCCATTAATAACACAAAAGAAAACAAAGGACGAAATCAAAAATCTTTGTAAAGCCAACATTTTCACTTCAGTACGTCTTAGACGCAATTCTATCAATTTAGTGCGTCCGACAAAGACTCACACGCGACTATCCGACGCACAGACACCAAAGATATTATATACTAGCTGTCAGAAGCGCCTGCGACTATGGAAACCAAGGTGACCAGACTTAGAAGTTAGAACACACTTATAAAACACATACCTAAACGAAATCATCGAGACAAAACAAAAAAGTTGAGATCTTAATAAAAACTGTTGACGTCGGTGATCGAACTTTGGTCTATTGGTCCTTGTTATAGACGTTATATAGGACTATATTCCACAAGTTCGTAGCGGTTTCACTTGTATTAAAGTCGGAATCCCAAGGGATTGTACCTACTATCGCGGTAAAAAAAGGACTTGATTTTACTACACGTGTCCCAAGATGCAAGAATCCGTTAAGATTTTGAGTAGCGATTGGTATTTTATCAATCTTCCAAACAAACGATTTTCGAAATCGTCGGCTCAGAGTATAAACCTGCTAAATCCATTTTTTGGCATTTTGACGGTTTTTGTACCATTCCAAAGTTTAACAAAAAATACACAACCTAGAATAACAGCTACAGTCAGTTTTCTTTTAAAATTGACAAAAACGCGTGATGAGTAAAACTGTCAAATCCATAACTTCAAAAGTTTGCGGCTAACTCCATGTCATCCGGAACATAACGCGTACAAATAATGAATGATCAAATTTTATGGATTTTTTGAAGGAATGTTTTTTGGCTCTCCTGAAAATTTACCTGATATGCAGTTAGCAGGTTTACACTCTAAAGCCAACGAAATTATTATTATTATATACTTTATTGTACACCTCATAACAATTACAGGAAAAACGTTTATAAAAACAAGTGTACAATGGGCGGTCTTTTCTTTCTCTTTAGTGAAAACAATAGGAAGTGGCGATGTCACAGTGAATTTAGACGGTCAAAAAGTGCTGATTTTTAGCCTAGTTTGAATAAATGCCTTTTGATAATTTTATTTTTATTTTCCGTAGTCAACAAGGACGACCACTCTTAAAGGTCTGTCATGTCCGACTATCTGTCTGTCCAAGGTTTAGCTCAAAGATTTTTAGCACTAGAAAGTTGGAATTATGGTTGGTGGTGTGGTAATTACTCTGACAAAGTGGTAAAAGAAAAAGTAGCAATGAAGCTGTTTTACCGCCTTTTTTGGTGGTGGGATGTTTTACTGACATTTGCAATATTTTTAGGGGTGAAAATACTAAACCGTTAGTTCGTCACCTCCTAAAATAATGCCAATATATTAAGAGTCTTGGCAACATCAGATCATACCCATTGATATATATATTGTTATTAACTGCCTACGTCTGTGTTTCCGAACGCTTACAACCCTAATCTCTTCAAA
Organism: Ceramica pisi; assembly: GCA_963859965.1. Lineage (NCBI taxonomy): Eukaryota > Metazoa > Arthropoda > Insecta > Lepidoptera > Noctuidae > Ceramica > Ceramica pisi. The sequence continues at coordinate 8,879,964 of OY982530.1, forward strand.
GTTAGAGTGAACAGGCTCCTTTTGGGTAAGCTCGCTCCATCATAGACTTTGTCTCTGTTATCTCTGACCAAGACTGCTCTTGACTCTATCAAGAGCAAACCCATCACAAATAAAAAAAAACATGCCATACCAACCCATAGCAACTGCGCTTAGTCATTGGCAATTAATTATAATTAAAAATACAGAGCTATGAAATCTGTCCATAGGTAATTAGTAGGAAAACTGTAGTAATCACAGATACACTATGTACACACGACGATTGTGAAGTCAGAAATAAATATATCGTCACAGCAAAAGTAAGTTACAATAGCAAACATTTTACAATATATTTTAGACGTAATAATACTTAGGTATTTAAAGTATTTACGCAACAAATGTACACGAATTTCATAACAAAAGAATGTACTCCCCAAAGGTATAGGACATAGGCGTATTTACATCCTGCTACTCTCTTGAAAAAATCGTTCAGGTGAAGCAGCGTTTCGTCGCATTTACGGAGAAATTACATGGATAAATAAATAGTTAGTAATCTACATGATATGATACATAATATGGTTAAGCCATAATTTTCCTGTAGGCATTGCATAAAAAGAAAAAAAAAACACCAAATCACCTCCAAGTCGTTGAGATGAAACCATTAATTTATTCCTTAATTTTTATAAAAAGATTATAAAAAAAAATCTGCAGCTTTGTAAAACAAAAGAAAACGATTTGGTTTTGTTATTATTTAAAAATATGTATTATTTTTATTATAATAAATTAAATGCGACCGGTTAAAGCGTCTTAGATATCACTCCAGCACTCGTCCTTATGCACAAGGTCATGGCATGAATACAAGCTTTAAACTGCCATGTAATAAGGCCTTTTGCTATCAGCCCCACACCAATCCGGATTCCGGGCTGACTGAAAAATTCCAGGCCGTAAAATCCTAAAACGAGATGCCCAACGCTGTAATCGAACCCAGGACCTGCTCATGAGTAGTGATTGCGTCCACTTCACTTTTACACTACCAATTTAATAGTTCTGTCTTTATGTTAAACTTATTAGGTACATCTCTACCTACCACATCGAGCTCTGAAGGCATGATGTTATGTGTTTACGTTTTGATTAATTACATAAACCTGTTATTCGCAGGTATCCTAAGCAACAAATAAATATGTTAAAACATCGTTTTTACACCGTCACAAAGCATGATTGTAAGCTGTAGCAAGTTTTATTGTAGACTATGAATTTTTAATAACAGCAAGTATTAATCACTATCAATTTCCTTTTCATTTCAAATCCAAATTTTTGGAAAAGTATCTAGCTTGTAGTAAGTATTATTAAGCATTAGCGGTTTGTTGCCCGCGTTTTATTTACATATTTGTAGATATAGATGTTTAGATTGGAGTGTAATAGAATAGAACAATGAACAAATTAGGAAATAACTAATTTTAATTTATAACATTTATTTATAATCTTGGCAACTCGTGTAATTATGTCCTTTCGAAATTGGGAGTCTGCCTATTCATCAGTTGAAGTACCTACACAAAGTATAGGCCGACAATATCGCGAAATTTACGCCAAGTCAGTTTTTTTTACTCCATCATAGTAAAAAACGCCAAAATTCATTAAGATCAGATTACGCTAAAAATTGCATCACACGTGAGAGAACACGAACATATCAGTATTAGTAGGTAAAAACTATAATAAGTACTTTCAGACAAAAAAACATGAGAAAAAGTGCGGGTAAATCTTTGGTGTAGGTACCTACTACGTATTAAGTTCTTTTTGCTGAGCTATTTATATCCTATCGTATTGTAATCTTATTACGAACTATGTACCTATAGATAGAGGTATGCGGAACTGGGTGTTAAGTACCGCAAGCCCTATAGAAAAGGGAGGATCCCCGACCGAACGGTTGTTGTGTCTGGTGGACAATTGACCGACATTTGATACTAGAGGCCGCCCGCGACTTCGTCCGCGTATAAATTCTCGTTAATCCCGTGTAAATCCCGATCCCTCGAGAACTCCGGGATAAAAATAGCCTATGTGTGATTCTGGGGCTTCAGCTACCTACATACCAAATTTCATCGTAATCGGTTCAGTAGTATTTGCGTGAAAGAGTAACAAACATCCATACCTACACACAAACTTTCGCATTTATAATATTAGTAGGATAGTAGGATTAGTAGGATTCGGACTGTGTGAAAACTCTAATACCGCGATGCAGAATTTCGTTCAGTAGTTCGCTGCTGGTGCCGAGTTTCTTTTAGTTGCGGTACAAATTTCGCTTAGTTAGTTTTTCTTGTTTTGGCCTTGCTGCTACTATTTATTAGGGGTTAAAATATAAAATGGCCGATTTGTACTGAAAAATTTAAATTGTTTTATTTTTAATTTATCATATTTATTTGATTAAAATAATTACCATTATTATACATTGCTGCCATCTAATAGGAAGGTCATTTATGCCTTTGCGAAAGAACTCTGGTGCTTTAGATTCGACAAACTGTGTGAAAGCATTTTGTTCTGCCTCCTGAGAAGAAAACTATTTATCACGTAGAAAATTGTCCAAATCACGAAAAAAATGTTAGTCCGTTGGAGCAAGGTCTGGCGAATACGGAGGGTGACGAATGGTTTTTAATTGCAGTTCCTGTAAAGTTAAAACGGTTTCTCGTGCTGTATGAGGTCTCGCGTTATCATAAAGCAATAATGGTGAAGATAGATTCATGAGTCGGGGACTCGGGGTTGTTTCACTGCTAGTGTTGTTAGCATTGTTCGGAGTTCGGCACAGTAGACATCTGCCGTTATTGCTTGACCAGATCGGAGCTATAGTGAATAAAACCATGCTAAGACCACCAAACAGTTGCCATTAGGTACCTTTTTATTGGTAAGCCTTGCTTTAGGACACAGTTGCGGCGTTTGACCTGGGTTCAGCCACTGCATTTTTCGCTTACGGTTATCGTAAAGAATCCACTTTTCATCACATGTCACAATTCGATCCAGTATTCCTTCATTTCTGTATCGATTCAACAAGGCAACACAAGTTTCAACACGCGTTTCTTTCTGCAGATCAGTCACTTCATGTGGAACCCATTTAACATTTTTATTTTATTTTATTGATTTGACGATTGATTTATTGATGAGCAATATTGTTGGTAAGGTAACGTTAAATCATACCGCTAATTCCAGGGTAGTTTGGCTTGGATCGGCTTCCACCATCTCTCTTTCAAATCAAACTTGACGGTCCACACAAACACGTCTTGACGGTCCACACAAAACGGTCTTTCACGTGGGGGTGGTCTTCAAATCAAAGTTTCCATCACGAAAGCGTTTAAACCAAAATCGCACGGTGCGTTCATTAGTAATCCCCTCTCCAAACGTAACATTGACATTGCGAGCTCTTTCTGCCGCGTTAGTTCCGCGTGGGAACTCGTATTCAAAAATCACTCGAATTTTCGAAGTATTCATCTTTCTTGTCTAAACTGAATAAAAAAAACAACTGAAAGTCTAAAATAAAATGTTGCACATTTTTTAAAAGAAGAACTTCATAGGTACCATGTGAAAAAGTTTCACTCAAAAATCTCAGACCATGAAGGTTCTATGTCAATTCGAAGTAAAACGGCAATTTCATACTTTAAGGGCGAGGCCCCATTAGTGCGTTGCGCTGCGTTGCGTCGCGTCATTGCAACGGAACAACGCATTGTATGCCACACCTGTGCTGCGTTGACGCTGCGCCAACGCAACGCAAGAGGGTTTGCACGCCGTCGCAGCTGCGTCTAAATTCAGTTTTTTAATTGTTCACTAGACGACGACTCGTGACGTACTAAGAGCGATCAGCATGGAGTGCAGGTGTGTGCCTAAGCGAGTGTGTTTACTTGCATCAGCACGGTTTTGTGGCTTCACTGTTTTGTTCGCGGTGCGCCGTCTTCCTTTTTTTGATGGTCTGAGGCAGTCCAGAGGATCACTGTCCGTCGACGCAGCGGAGCCCCGACAACGCAGCGCATCATCCTCCCTCCCGCTTCGTCTCTTGTCCGTCGATCCGTTGAAACGTCGCGCGTCGCGCGCGACGACGCAACGGTCTAATGGGGCATGTCATAAAAAATATATGGAAAACGACGCAGCGACGACGCTGCGACGACGCAACGCAGCGCAACGCACTAATAGGGCCTCGCTCTAACCCCTATTACTGGCTTAAAAACTGCTTGGACATCTTTTCGACTTTACCATTTGTGTACTTTCATTATAAATGTATAATATGTAATGTCATTTATAAATGGATTTCATATGCGACGGCATCAAGTTAAAAGCATAAAAATAGATACTTAACACTTATTATGCCTAAACACAAGCAGTTAAAAAACCTCAACGTAAATAGTTTTCGGCGAATATACAAAAACGTAGGTAATGATGTAGATTTCCTTAGCCGACCAATAGCATAGGCAAAGATAAAAGGTCACCTTGGCCACAGATAATATAATACCTACCAGGCTTCGCGTAGGCGCTATGTTTGTTAGCCATTGGATACCATTTTTTTTTTTTTAATATGGTAACAAGAATCACGTGCGCATAGCTTGTGCAGTCGCCTAATAGCAATGTGTATGACGCAAACTTAATAACAATTAGTTCTTATCACACACTCCTGTATTGTTCAGATCTTTACATAATAGTTAGACCATTAAATAAAAGACACATTACATAATGTAGGTCGATGGTCAGTTTAAGTTGGGTGACTCATATACGGGCAAATTCCCTAAGGTGTTAAAAAAGCCTTAATCCATCCGATCTTCAAGATCCGTGTTAATAATTACATACCTATAGCTGTACTGCCGGTCGATTCTGTCGACATCTCACCGTTATCACTTAGGTGAAGTGAACGACAAGTACAGACAAGCTGTCATGCCATTTTGTTTATATGGTTGGACAGCTCACTTGTCTTTCACTTCGACATGTTTACAGTCGGTCGATTCTGTTGACATCTCACCGTGATTACTTAGGTGCAGTGAATGACAAGTGAACTGTCATGCCATCTAGTTTGTATGATTTGACAGGTCACTTGTCGTTCACTTCGCCTAGGTGTTCACTTCGACATGTTTACAGAATCGCACTGCTGACTGCTTTCTTTTTTTTTTTATATTTGGGCTGTTGTATATGTTCAAATTGCAAGGAAATATCTGATATCGCGATGCAGGATTTGTATGACGTAGTTCTTGCTTTGCGTTTTAGATTTCGATGTGTGACTATCTGTCACTCCTAGATAATTAAATACTTATTTAATTCGTTTCAAAACATTTCATATGTTGCCAGATACTTGAAGGATCATAAATTGCTGGGCCAGCCGTCCACTTAATTTCGAGAATCACAAAATATGTTAAGTATCTGCTTTTGAAATGTGTAGCATGAGATTTGGTACTCAGGAAATCAATCAATCTTTGTTTTAATGGGAAGCAAACGCGCCATTTGCCAGACGTTATTCGAATGCAATATTTTACGTTAGTGGAAATACGACCTACTCCTCAATTCGTTAGAGTCGATATTCGTTAGCGGATAACATTATCGACTCAGGCGCTTGTACCTGAAACCCGAGAAATGAACAAAAAAACACAGCACTTATGATGTGCACTTTAACCGGGTTAAAACCCACAGGCACTTTTGGGCTATTATTAAGAAATTGCAAAAAAAAACGCCCAACAGGACGCCGGTCGGTGACGCTCGTGATTTTGGAAAAGCGCGTCACTTGGCGTTAGGGCTTGGAAGGATACGGAGCCAAGTTAGGATTGATGGCTCTGACATCGCGAGACTCTGTAAGCGATAGGCTAGTGAGAAGACTGATAGTAGTCAATGCCATATGGCGAGATGGTGTAGAGCTGTTGTATCGCGAGTGCAAGCAGTATTTATTAGATTAATATAAGTTAGAAATAATTTAGTATTGAATACGTGTGTGTGTGTTTGTGCTGGTGTGAATGGGTGAGTCTTTTATTGTTCTAATTTACTCTGGGCTGATATTGTGTTTCATTATACACAGCGACACTAACGGAGCCGCAGGCAAACCTAGTTGTCTATAGGTTGTATAACAGAACAGACAGATACGTGTTGCTAGAGAGTTTGTTGTGCCATTTCTTCTCTCTAGCCCAAACACTAGGAAGTGGCGACGGGTGGGCGCTTTAAGGGCTGTCTATAGGCTTTAAGAGTTGAAGTTCTCAACTATATTTATTTCTTGAGTTTATAACTCTCGATTGTAGTAACTATTTGTATTTGTATTGATTCTTGAATTTATATTCTTTACCTGCGACCACTGATTCGGTCAGATACGAACACTGTGTCTTACAGATGTACTTGTTGTACAGAGAGCGCGCTTCCTGGGGTTGGGTTGACCATATCTATCTTATATTATACAGTCTAAGGACTTAGGGACCATGTCTCTATATTATGAGCATGATGTTTGACGTTCTGCCGCTGGAACTAGTCGCTCCGTTGCTAGACAAGGACGGTCGCACGGTTGGCGCAGGGAAAGCCGCCTCGTCACGTTTACAGTTCGACCAAACTGCTAGGGACCGCGTTTCCTATAAACGTGTTGCCGACACTTTGTTGCTGAAAAGCCGCTGGTGTCACTTAAGGAAGTGTTGCTCTGAGTGCTATGGGTGCAGACGTGAGGTATCGTGCGAGTAACTATTGACCTTATACCAGTTACGCTAGCGTAAAGGTTTCTCACACGATCTATTATTAATTAAAATAGAGTAATTGATTTTCCCTTTGTTATAAGGTGAGCTTCTGAAACCATTCCTATTTTATTTCATAACTATGAATTCCTAAGTCCTTCTATTATATATTTCAATCCAAACTTTGACCTATCAATGTGATAAGGCATTGGATTATTTCATACTTTTGGAATTCACTTCATAAAAGGCGGGAGGATGTCCAGTCTGGTCTGAGTCCTACGGGGACACGCGTCGGTTGGGGCGTGTTTCTCCCCCTTCGGGGGGACCGACCTTATCTATTAGAGTAATTTAGGAATAACGAAAATTTTATCAGCCTGGGGTAACTTAGGAACAGTCACATTTGGTCCGCGTGACCAGGATTCTCGTCATTAAATGTACTGATTCACGTCAGTGCAACGAGAAAGAACATTTATGGGTTACTACAAAAACAACACAACGTAATTTGAGGCTAGAGACAAAGATAGTTATAACGGCTAAGATTTCATAAATTGTTTCGTAAACCGATACAGACGAAATAAGTTGCAGCGGCTACAATATTAGTTTACAATAAAAATAACACAGCGTTATTTTAGGTATCCGTAATAATCGGTTAGGGATTAAAGAAGAGGCTACTTAGTACATAAAATTTACACAACATATTAATATATGGCTTTTTAGCTCTCAAAGAAAACTTTGGTTACAATAGTTACACCAAATAATGCAGTTAACGGCTGATTAATTTAGTTGAATTCGATGTCGACAATTAAATAGCGAGTTCAAATCTCGTATGATTTATCTGTTTAAGTATGTGTTAGGACTAACAAGCAGTTGGAGGGCTAGGGAATCTTAACTCTTAAGATTCCTGTGTCAAAGATTATGGGTTAAATTCCCGCACTAATAATGTAAGAGGTATTTTTAAATTAGTTTATGTGTTGTATGTCTATCTGTTTGAATAACTGTGTTGATAAAAGAGGGTTCAATTCTCATATACACGAAGTTATGGTATTGTAATTACAGGGGAAGGTGACTATCCGTCACTTTTCACCTACATTCTAATAACAGAATATTATATTTATTTCCAATCTTTCGCATGGCATCGGGTTACTTAGAAACACATTGCGTCTGAAGTTTATGGCTTGGGAACCGGACACGTAACCGTAATTAACAACAAACATTCTTTCATCTAAAATAGTAAAGTAATATTGGGCCCTTTTAAAATAACAAGTGTCGGTTAAAAGTAATATTGCACAAATAACAGTTAACTAAGTAAAAGGGTCCGGCTCAGCAAAAAAAAAAAAAAGCAGACCCTTAGAACAATGAGAAAGCTTTAGACAATAGCGGCAAAATAACTCCGGAAGGGCTATACTTGGCAATTTTTAGTGTATACGTAATAATAGTACAACTGATTTTATGCTTGAGTTACTGAACTGTTAAATAAGGGATTAATTTACTGAATTGATGTAGGTAATAGTTTCATTAATAGGCTAATGTGCTAATCTTGGGTTCGACTCCCAATTGTGTTTTGTGTAATGGTAATTTGAGACGCTATTTTTAGATTTGTATAGCTGTATAAGTGAGCTAGGTAAACATCCTAGTTATGGGTCAGAGTGGTTGTGAAGATGAAAGGTGGTTGCGTGGTTAAGATAGGTATGGCGGTGTGATAAGTGAGCTGACCAAAAGGCTTACCCTTACTTATAGATGAGCGTTATATAATATAATACCTATTCATTACCTAAGGTCAGGAAAGGTGGAAACTACGAGTAGTTTCATAATGGTAATTAAATCACCGAGAAAGGGAAACTCGAAATCATTGTAGGATAATCTCAATATCGATAACTTGGCAGTGTGACGTTACTATGATGTATTGGAATAGATACTCGTGTGCTCTTATTTCAAATTCCAGGATATGCGATTCATCACTAGGCTGCGACAACGGGATATCTAAATCTACGGTGCGTGTGTTGCACCTGGTCCATAGTTTCATCTTATTGGCTTAGACCGATTTCAGCGACTTCGACCGTAGCGTGGCTCCTTTTGCGAAGCTAAGTGTTTCTCTTATTAACTTCTGCAGTAATGTTACTGTACAACATAACATTTGGCATGTCACTGAAATCAATGTTGACAAGCTATGATGCTATGGTCTATGACAAGCTATGACTTCAAACTAATATACCAATGAACTATATTGTCACTGGTGTTACAGTCTGAGGGGGGCATTATTCTAATTGATTAAGCCCTTGTCGAGAAGGCTAACATGCTTAAGAAAATCTGTCTATGGATTTTTACATAATACTGCAAGTCTTAATGGATTGCAAACCTGCTCTGTTCTCATCGTAATGATCTAATATAACTCTGTAACTACTGTACTCTGTATTCTACTTCAGAACCTCTCGAGACTATTTCATCTTATTGGAACAAATTATAATATGTTTATGTGCGAACTATTTCAGCTACACCTGGATACAAGTACGGGCAGCTGTCTATGAAGCTGACTCAGCGCGGGGCGCTTCGGGAAAGGCCTCTGTCCAGAACGAAGGAGCACCGTAGGTAGTGTGACCTGGTAGCAGAAATACTCTTAAATGAGACTCTGGTATGTAAATTCACACTATAAGCATGCGCAGTCTTCTCTTGGAATATGAAGAGTACTTCAAAATATATGTGATCGAGGACAGCAATTATGAATCGATTGATCAAGAGATTATATGAGATTAATGTGTTACACTTAACTATAAACACAATTTTCCTGGATTTTGTTATCAGATGTAGGCCTTATTCAAGAGAATAAGTTCTAATAGAGCAGTTGGGTATCGAGTTGCAGATTAAGATAGACTTTGATGTGGCTAACTATTGGAGAGTATGAGGTGCAGTAGATGAAAAGCAAACGAGTAATGACACTTGGTTTTGGACCGGGATAGAGGGTGGTCGACGTGTTGATAATAACGAAGGCTATGTTAGGCAAGGTTAGGGCTGATTAGGGCTAAAGCTGTGTTTCTAACATTACTAGGGCGAGAGTATTATGATTAAATAATGCGTTTAATACGATAGGAGTCATTCGAAACAAGGTTTTGTGAGTCGAGTATTAATGTAAGGAGAGTGTAAGCAAGTGCGTGTTAGCGTGTGTGAATCTCAGTGATTGTGTCGGTGACCGAGTAGGGTGAGTGGAGTATGTATTATCCTGCCTAATCTCCTTCTATGACTTAAATGAGGTAATCAACACCTGTGTTTGGTTTTAGGGACTCGGAGAAAGCCTTTCTATAGGGTGTGCTTATGACCTAGCATCAGACTGCATGCAACAATGACTATTATCCTGACTATAACCTGACGCATGAGGAACCCTACCAAGTCACTGCTTAGGAAAGGCTGAACCGAATGATACTCGTAACCAGTTAGGGCCCGTTTCAACAATAATGTTTACTTGCAAATGTGTAAGATTATGTCATATCAACCAAACATTAGTAGAGATTGCCTCTCCCTAGGACTGACTGAGTGCAGTATATACTTTGCACTGTTTCTGAAATATGCACACTTCCAATGGAGGGGGGTAGGCTTCACCAAGTACGGGTTGAACTGAATTGATAGTTGTCTTAATGGACGATAGGGACTGTACCGTATCTCGCTAAATCACAACCGGCCCCCGAGGCCTCTCACTGATATAAAAAAATAATATTTGGCGAAATACATATTTTGGAAGCCTAGATGGAATGCTCGCTGCCAGACGTGGCAACGGTTGCTGCAGTACTCTATGTGCTTCCCCGAAATGGGTTAGATTAAGGAAGTGTGAGGTGACGATTTTAAAACCACTTCGGCGTATAGCGAATCAGTGTAATGTATTCTGCAAACGACTGACGATGCGGTACGCTAGTGCTAAGTTAATAATTGTATTGTCTTTGGAACTGAGTTGATGGGCCTATTCAAGGGGCTAATTTACATAACGCGCGTCCAGTATTACTGGAAATTTGTCTCGCTTAATAGCAGAGATACTTCGCAGTCCTCGGCCTTAGGATTAAGTAAGACAAGCTTGAGTTTAGGGAACGTGTACTGTTGTGACCGCAGCAGGTCCTCTCTAGGCCTATGCGCAATAGGATCAACGGCACACGTACGACGTGTTTGCTGTTGTAAAATAGTCTCACGTCACTGGGTTGGGACTTTTGACTAGTGTGAAGTAGTTTATTAACGTAATTCGAAATAATGATTAGCCAGGCAAGCGTTACGTATCATTCTCCTATTTTGAAATCCTCTAGGATAAATGAGGCTCTGCTGTGTAAAGTGAAAACAAATCACACACAGATCATCAGAAAATTTGCAACGATAATATTAAGAGAGTGGATATTACGAAAGGAAATAATTTGAAATACAACAGTTATGTGATGGTTCAAAATTAGATGAGATTCTGGTGTGTATACCTAAACTATAAGCAACTAGGTCTCTGGAATTTTATATAAAAAAAAATGCGCCGAGAGAGTTTAGGGAGGAATAAGTTGACATAGGTTGAGTTTATTATGTGTCAATTGAGGACGTATTTGTGAAACGTTAAGAAATTATGGAAAATATTGCTACTAATTGGATATGGGTTCCAACTATAAAAGTTATTATATTAGAATCACTTCACATTTAAGATGAGTATTTATCTACATCGGTATAAGACCAATATTAGTAGAGGCAAGGTTTAAGCTATTGTGAAAGCTCATCCGCTGTACTGCGTCACGCGTCTGATTTTCAGAGGGGGGAATGTGACTATCTGTCACTCCTAGATAATTAAATACTTATTTAATTCGTTTCAAAACATTTCATATGTTGCCAGATACTTGAAGGATCATAAATTGCTGGGCCAGCCGTCCACTTAATTTCGAGAATCACAAAATATGTTAAGTATCTGCTTTTGAAATGTGTAGCATGAGATTTGGTACTCAGGAAATCAATCAATCTTTGTTTTAATGGGAAGCAAACGCGCCATTTGCCAGACGTTATTCGAATGCAATATTTTACGTTAGTGGAAATACGACCTACTCCTCAATTCGTTAGAGTCGATATTCGTTAGCGGATAACATTATCGACTCAGGCGCTTGTACCTGAAACCCGAGAAATGAACAAAAAAACACAGCACTTATGATGTGCACTTTAACCGGGTTAAAACCCACAGGCACTTTTGGGCTATTATTAAGAAATTGCAAAAAAAAACGCCCAACAGGACGCCGGTCGGTGACGCTCGTGATTTTGGAAAAGCGCGTCACTTGGCGTTAGGGCTTGGAAGGATACGGAGCCAAGTTAGGATTGATGGCTCTGACATCGCGAGACTCTGTAAGCGATAGGCTAGTGAGAAGACTGATAGTAGTCAATGCCATATGGCGAGATGGTGTAGAGCTGTTGTATCGCGAGTGCAAGCAGTATTTATTAGATTAATATAAGTTAGAAATAATTTAGTATTGAATACGTGTGTGTGTGTTTGTGCTGGTGTGAATGGGTGAGTCTTTTATTGTTCTAATTTACTCTGGGCTGATATTGTGTTTCATTATACACAGCGACACTAACGGAGCCGCAGGCAAACCTAGTTGTCTATAGGTTGTATAACAGAACAGACAGATACGTGTTGCTAGAGAGTTTGTTGTGCCATTTCTTCTCTCTAGCCCAAACACTAGGAAGTGGCGACGGGTGGGCGCTTTAAGGGCTGTCTATAGGCTTTAAGAGTTGAAGTTCTCAACTATATTTATTTCTTGAGTTTATAACTCTCGATTGTAGTAACTATTTGTATTTGTATTGATTCTTGAATTTATATTCTCTACCTGCTACCACTGATTCGGTCAGATACGAACACTGTGTCTTACAGATGTACTTGTTGTACAGAGAGTGCGCTTCCTGGGGTTGGGTTGACCATATCTATCTTATATTATACAGTCTAAGGACTTAGGGACCATGTCTCTATATTATGAGCATGATGTTTGACGTTCTGCCGCTGGAACTAGTCGCTCCGTTGCTAGACAAGGACGGTCGCACGGTTGGCGCAGGGAAAGCCGCCTCGTCACGTTTACAGTTCGACCGAACTGCTAGGGACCGCGTTTCCTATAAACGTGTTGCCGACACTTTGTTGCTGAAAAGCCGCTGGTGTCACTTAAGGAAGTGTTGCTCTGAGTGCTATGGGTGCAGACGTGAGGTATCGTGCGAGTAACTATTGACCTTATACCAGTTACGCTAGCGTAAAGGTTTCTCACACGATCTATTATTAATTAAAATAAAGTAGGTAATTGATTTTCCCTTTGTTATAAGGTGAGCTTCTGAAACCATTCCTATTTTATTTCATAACTATGAATTCCTAAGTCCTTCTATTATATATTTCAATCCAAACTTTGACCTATCAATGTGATAAGGCATTGGATTATTTCATACTTTTGGAATTCACTTCATAAAAGGCGGGAGGATGTCCAGTCTGGTCTGAGTCCTACGGGGACACGCGTCGGTTGGGGCGTGTTTCTCCCCCTTCGGGGGGACCGACCTTATCTATTAGAGTAATTTAGGAATAACGAAAATTTTATCAGCCTGGGGTAACTTAGGAACTGTCACAGATGCTTTAGATTTTGTGGCGGTAAAGCTGCCGCTACTAAATAACTTTTACTGCGAAGCCAACCCCTAAATCGCGAGAAATAAATTATCTAGCTTTTCCCTATATTCTGCCTAGTTAGGCCAGGATGATAAGTTAACTTATCAGCAAGCCTTGCACGAACATATACTGGTATACGGCTTTTAAGCCGACTACGCGATGCAAAGGAGAGTAAATGGTAGTTCGACTTCTAAAGCTAGTCCATTATGAAAGTAGTTTCACCACCTTAAAGTAGCCAATGAATTAAAAGTCACCATACAATGCCTACGTAGTTAAGAAACTAAACGACTGCGAATACACCTGACAGGAAAATTAAACGGTGCGTTGGCTTGTAAATAGTTATTTTAACCGACTTCAAAAAAGGAGGAGGTCTTTTCCTCCTTCGAAACTTTTTGAAAAGCCAATCTCTTTAGGTCACATCGAGGCGGAGTCATGGACCGTATTATTACTTATTTTTTATGGAATAACAAAGTGGACGAAGGACACCCTCTTCAAAAATAGGATAGTAAAAGTGCAGCTTGTTTTATTAATTATATGTATCGTTGTTTTCGGTCAGTGCATAAACATGCCTAGCTTCTTAGCTGGGCATGTTTAGGCTTAGGCCTATTATAAGTACTTATTTATTTTTAGGTAGTACCTACTTTCGCATCTGTCGAAAATACCTATAATTTATCTATTTTAACATGTAAAAAACAAATGCTTATCATCTATATTGCGAGTTGAATGTGAATGAATAGAAAAATAAGCCTTCTGCTTTAGCATGTAAGCCTGTTAATTTTGGCTTACAATAAAGCACAGCGCTATCCAGCAAAGCAATGTGTGATGAGGATGGCTTTACCAAAGTTAAGAAGAAGTCTGTGCTGGCCTGACAGGACCAAATATCCTGCTACATCCAGCGATACCTACGACGTTGCTGTATGAGTCCCGACTGCATCACTCCACGAAGGTTGAGGATTGAGGAGATCGTGGAGCACGGGAAGGTGAAAACCAACTGGACCTTGAGGGTCGAGAATTTAGAGCCGAGTCACAACACCAAGTCGCTTGTGGTTCCGACACAACATCTTAACACGTTCCTATGGAAGATTTTTGCGGAAGTCTAGTCTACGACTCTACCGACGTTTTTGTTGCAGGCTATGCGACACCGCGCAACGCAACAAAACGCTATCACATCATGTGTCTTAGTGCGTTTTTTTTTGTACAAGTGTTTTTTTTTTTTCATTTCTATCGGCTACAGTTGCCTGAAATAAAGGAATAATAATAATAAAGTAGAATTTGACACGATAATAACTTCAAATTTTCAATTTGGAAACCAAAGTGTTAATTCTACTAATTTTCACATTCGCATCGCATTCGCATCTCAATCGCAAACTGTCAAAAATGTATGAAAAATAAGGCTTCTTTGACAGTTTGCGATTGACATGCGAATGCGAAAGTTGTTTAAAAATTAGTAGACTGGGCTCAAGAGTCTGAGTCAAGCTTGTCTAAAATCCACTGACACGCCTAGGTCACGGATCGGCAGTTTGTTACTTAAAATAGACCAAAAGATGCCGCTACGTAAGACCAAAGGCTTTAATAATTACAGCAAGTAATCAAGATTATAGCTTTTAAGGACAATAAAAACTGCACGGAAGTAAAAACTACCATTACATAGCATGTTAATACACGAAAAAAAACATTCACACGCATAAGGAGTACTCCGCAATTACATAGTTAGTAAAAAACATGATTCAGTTATGAAAAAACACCAAAACATAACTTACATGAAGCATGGTTTCATAAAAAGGCCTACCTCAGTTAGGTTTTGTACGTATCTACTGAAAGAATTTTTGACTATAATATATAAAGATCTCGTGTCACGGTGTTTGTTACCTACAGACCTTTTTTTTTTTACTTTGGCTTCGCATGGTTTGTGCATTTATCCAATGTCACGTTTGGTTTACTTGTTTCGTAGAAAATAAAGGTAGGGAAACGAAGTGATAAGATAGTACAATTTTATTGGAATTTGGGATAGGACGGACATATAGGATCAGTTTTCTTACTTTTTTAATGATTGATGAGCAAAAATTACAATGACGAAAAATTACAACTTAACATTATTTAAGGTGATGAATGAGACTATACATTTATATACAGGTAAACTATTTGTACAAAGTAAAGAAAGTATTGAGGTAGGAAAAGGAACATCAAGGGATAAGAGGTTACTTAAGAAGGAAGAACGATCATATAAGGGACAGGAGAAAAAAATGTGATTCAAATCACCTATATATGTGCCACACAAGCAGATAGGCTCGTCGATAATATGAAATCTGGCAAGATGGGCTGGAGAACAAAGGTGACCCAGTTTCATCCGTATTAAAATAGCGGTCTCCATCTTGCCAAATTTTGC
Organism: Ceramica pisi; assembly: GCA_963859965.1. Lineage (NCBI taxonomy): Eukaryota > Metazoa > Arthropoda > Insecta > Lepidoptera > Noctuidae > Ceramica > Ceramica pisi. Next base: position 8,895,619 of record OY982530.1, read on the forward strand.
CCGGCAAAACCATGGATTTTCTGAAATCTCGGGTTGAATTTAAAGGGAAAAGTAATATCCCTTCGATCTGCTACTAATATCCCTAGCTTTCTTCCAGGTACCTACCGAACTTCTCCGAAACTTTTGGACCGATTTTTTTGATATTTGGTAGGACTTTTTACATATGGCAAAACAATACCTTTGCCCGGGCAGCTAGTAGTATTATAGATATTATCTATGGCCAGGGTAGCGCGCATGCCATTTGACATTGTTGCAATTATTTATTTTAATAATGATCTCTAAGTGCTAAGTGCACTTGTGTACTTTGCTGTCCTGAGGTACTTCCGTAAATATAAAAACTAGCTAATGAATAAATTTAATTTGTATGATTCACTTACGATTATATAAATCTTAGGTTTCTATTAAATCATTGTCACTTAACGACTATAAATAAATGTTAAGTCGGATTTAACCATAGACCTCTTCCACCTCTTCAATGTGTATTGTCAAAGCCTCACTGTTGGGCATATCTTAACTTATTTTTCTTTGCTTCTGCTAGATAAAAGGAGCTACATCTGCCAACAAACTGCTTTGCAGTTTGGCAGAGGTAATGATTATGTTTGTAAAATGTATTTCCGTGAATAAACACTTTTTCATTTTTTTTATGTCTATGGATTTAACTATCAAAACTGCTCGTCAGCTAATGTGACATGTTCTAATAATAATTCCCGACCGAATATTTATCACGGTGGCCAAACTATAACGGTGGATATTAATCAAGTACACAGGAGATATTGTATTGCAAAAGTATGTGTGCAGACACAAGTGCACACCCTGTTCCTTCAATCTTATTTATTTATTTACACACAAAATACTTATAAATAAAATTTAAAAAGAAATATCTACCAGCAGACTTGCGAATCTTATGAGATTGAAGGAACAATAATTTGCTAGCAGCAATCATCAGGCCAGCAAATTATTTCACTACATTAGGGATAACCAATATTTTGATTTTTTAGCAATATTCTCTATGTATAATTAAAATTAAGAATCTGCTTAACATTTCAGTGGTCTTCATGATAATTTTAACTTGAAATTTAATGGAAAACTTCTCAAGGAGAATTATATTCGAATTCGACGATATTGTGATGATAAATAATTCCAAATACAAGAATTATCACTTCCTCGTTATTAAATAAAATTATTTCAATATTTTTAATACCGTCCCAAAAAATCTATATGCATTTACAGGGTGTCCCAGAACTCAACGTCAAGCCGGAATTGGGTGATAGGATAAATCATAATAGTAACCAGAAAAAAAAATCTTAGTCATGTATTTTTTAAATTTCTTTTTTTTTTCGAAAAATTTACACCCTGTGCTGTGATGATGGCTTTGAGCTCCTTTAGCTACAAATCTTTGCTTTTTTTGTTTTTTTTTTTTTTGTAATCTTGAGTAGTGCTTGTGTAACCTGTTGTTTTAAATTCTTAATTATTTTCATTTTTCGAAAAAAAGAAATTACTGTAAAAAAAAAAATTACATGACTAACATTTTTTTTTTATATTTTTCTAGTAACTATTGTGATTTGTCCTATCATCCGATTCCGGCTTGACGTTGAGTTCTGGGACACCCTGTATATAGGCAAACCTGACACACTGACTTATTTAACATCAACGCAAAGCCGCAACTACTGGTAGTAGAAATCTTCCTTGCACTCCGTAGGGGTGTACTACGAGATGATTTCCCGAAATTCCTACGGGAACCGGAAAAAAACGGGATATGCGCGTAGGTACGAAGTCGCGGTCGAAATCTAGTCTAAAAAGAATACCTTTTTTTTTTTTCGAAATCTAGTCTAAAAATAATACCCAAGTATTCCATTTTCACATAGGTAAATCAACATTGATTCACAATGACTTTTGATCTATCTTGCAGTGTGCTCTTGAACTTGTATCGCGATTCTGACTAACAAATGCTAAGGTCATCAAGTCATTTGGTCAAACGCTCAAAGCCATCTCGACCTCGATCAGATTCTGTAGCTGAATGCAATTGAGCTTGTTTATAAACACAGGCAGGCAGAGCAGGACAGGGTTAGGCTTTGACCATAGGCAATTTCCTATCTATATGGTTATGAGGTTTGCCAAATAGAGGATTGTGTATGATATCTGTCAAAAACATAAATGCGCTTGCAGATGTTCGGCCTGAGACAAAATATCCCCATGATCCTCAGTGCAACTATTGCAGTACCAACATGGTATTGACCAATTTATGTTAGTAGGTACAATTAACATTTATGTTTGTCCCAATCGACATTAAGATACGAACTTTTTCATTTAAATATAAAATATTCAGCGTCAAACGCGAACTCAAAAAGCAAAATAATAGTGCTTTACATCAACGAACTTTTGTTATTGAATGACTTTTGCTTGTTTGGACTTAACATTGGCACAAAAGAGTCAACGCCATCATCAAAATGAAAAATGGATGCTGTAGGTACCCTAATTCGGGCCCAGCAAAGTCAATAGATAATAAATAACACCTAACGTACTTAAATAAAACAAGAACTCGCCTATTTGTTCCAGAACAAGTTTAGTAAAACAAAATCACGTACTATTTTTAAAGCTACATAAAATACCTACATACTAAACCTAACCTCCTAACATTAAAAACCTGATTTGCATGTCCGCATCGATTAGTGTTAGCAATTTGCCGAAGTAATTATGTTTTTGTTTAGTTTTTCTGAAAACAATAGCTGATACCGTAGTCTCACTAATCCGACATTTCAGTACCTACTCCGGCAACCCGGCACCCTCTTCCCACGTTTACTCGACCGCTTATTTCATATGCCCTAAAAAACTAGTAGCTACATTCTGAAGTCTTTATTTATTTTATCTTGGTTTTTTTCTAAGCAATCCATTAATCCGAATATCCCTGTACTTAATCCGGCACATCATGGTTTTTAATAGTGTCGGATTAGTGAGACTGTACTGTTGTAATTATTGTGCATCATTCCATCGAAAGTGCGCAGGCCCAGGCCTATCCGACCTGGGGTGCTATTCTCTAAAAGACAATTTCGTGGCTGTAAGCTGCGACGAGCTCGTTGACGAGCCAGCCTTGAGATCGACCGAGCGTGTAGCGCTGATTCAAACTGTATTCACTAGCGTCGCTGTGCTTGTCGACGAACTTTAAGCTGTAGCCTCGCGTCGCTGTTTCGTAGACGAATTAGTAGGGCCTTGAATCAAATTCTTTTAATCATAATCGATCAATCTCGACTGAGAATTTTCGGGGTTAAGAATTTAAATAAATGCCTATCTTTAAGTAGGTATTTTAAAGAATATAGTAAAACTATAAGTACTACTTGAGTTTTTAGTTTCAAATATTATATGAAACGAGTATTGTAGCTATGGTAAAATTTAACGTTACGTTACTGTATGTCAATAATATTCGTGCTGGCCCCTCTTAACCTAGGCAGGAGATAGTATAAGAGACACGACTGAGCACCTATCATACCTACAGTTATCTATAGTTACATAGCTGTTTAAATCATTAGTATCCTTCCTTATCTTTCACCTTTCTACTGATTAGCTACCTACTGCAACTACTACCTCCTTGTAATTGTACAGTAACCCACCACCAGTGTCAACGAACAGCTGTCTATTCGTTGACAGGGCACACAGCGAGCTGAAAAGAAGTACCCCGTGAAGAGACGCTTAGTCGAAAGAGCGTTTCTTAATTTTTATGGTCAACGTTGTTCAGTTGTTCAGCAGCATGAGTTATCAATTTGAGTATTGTGAGAAACTGAAAAATAATCGTTAAGAAACAAGCATGTTAGAAGCTACTGGAGGCAGCCACTCGGAAAACGAACAAATGCTCAGCTGTCGAGACACGTGAGTGAGCGCGAGCTAGTGCCGCTCGCTCTGCTATGCTATTCCCTAAAGATTCAGCCTTGCGTACAGCGCTGCCGCAGCGGTGAAACTCGTTGACGAGCACAGCCACGCTAGTGAATACAGTTTGAATCAGCGCTACACGCTCGGTCGATCTCAAGGCGGGCTCGTCGGCGAGCTCGTCGACGAGCCAGCCTTGAGATATAGCCTTGAGAACGAATTCTTTTAATCATAATCTAGCAATCTTGGCTGAGAATTTTAGGGGTTAAGAATTTAAAATAAATGCCTATCTTGAAGTATTGTAAAGAATTTACTGCTTATTAATTGTTACATTTTAAGACTGAATGGCGATTCTTTTGCCTATTTCGAGCAACGCAACGCGACGACGAAAACGAACGTAAACAAAAATCAACAGACGTGACTCGCTAACTAAACTAGGTACTTGAGTTTTTAGTTTCAAAACTTTTATTTGTGTCAGTATCAGCAGATATTGTTTTGAAAGTTTTAGATAGTTCTGTGACCAATCGGATAAATAAATAACCCTACTGAAATGTGAGTAGGTATTACGAAAAGTGTTTTCACTGTTTATGTATCAAATGTGGCTATTACATATAAGTTGGACAATTAATATTTTACGATACATGGGATATTAATAAAATTACGTTACTAGAGGTATTGTTTTATAATATAATGCTTGTTCTGACGGAACATTGTGTACCTATTTTAAGCATACCAGTGCGTTCCCCTCCCGTGCACAAGGAGAGATATTAGGTTAGTTAGAAGATAGTTTGGAGCGACAAATCGTCACTTTTCTTAGCTTCTTCTAATAAATGAAGCTTTATAATCAATCGAGCTGACATTTTCATATACTTTTAAGGAAAAAAAAAAGTTAAAAATAAGAGTCGAACGCGCGATTTTTGTAGCTTTTGGATTTGACAGTTCGAAACGAGGCTGTGGGCGAGGCTGTAAGCGACTTCGCCGCTGTTTTTTCGTAGGGAATACCGAAATGTATGAAGAACTGTCAAAAGTGTCAATTTGCTCGTTCGTTGGGAAGTTTTAACTCACGGCCGTCACAGCCTTGAGCGCTAGTGTAGCTTTACGCGGCTTAGTGAATACAAAACTGAGTTTCACCGCTGCGGCAGCGCTGTGCGCAAGGCTGAATCTTTAGAGAATAGCATAGCTGGTTTCGGCCTCTTTTTCTTCGTGGAGTAAGCGCCATCTGTTAGTGGCGATCAGAACTACAAGCGCGGCCTAGCGAGTCGTGACGTCAACATCGGACCACCACCACTTGTGGTGGGGTGGAGAACGCCTGCCTCGTTGCGCGCGCTGGCCGTGGCACTGCACTGCACTGGCACTTGCCGTTGCCGCACTTGCTCTGGGCACAGAGTACATTTTTATTGGCTCTGGGACCGCTCGATGGAATACTCAACTTTAGCTCCGTTATTTGGTACAGATAATTATAATTTATTTAACTAATTAGTTTTGCTGATAGTTAACCTAGAATTTGGGCCTAGTTGCTTAATATTAATTAAAGTGTATAAACCATTAAAATACCTACATTTACGCCTAATAAATTGATGATTGTGTTAGTAATATTGTATTATTTTTAATAAAAGTGCACAATTTTTGTTCTAGTAGGGCGTCCCCCCCCTCCCCCTCTAAAAGTTAACCTGCTGGCTTGAAAATTCTGGAAAAGTTCATAATAATAGTGCATTTCATGAACTTTAAAGTAAAATTATAGTTTAGCAGTAATGGTCGTTGAACTTGGGTGTTGAGTAAGATGAAGTAGTTGCTTGTTTATAACGGGTAAAAGAACAATAGAATCGTTCTATATCGTGATAACGTGCTACTACGGAACCCTACACTGCGCGTGGCCCGACACGCACTTGGTCGGTTTTGTATCCAGTTTTTGTTATTTCCACTAGTACACAAGGGCATCCCCAAGTCCCCCAAATTTTCTTCGCACTTGACACAAACATACCAACGTGCTACTCGCAACTTTGCCTCTAATTCAGGAACTTGATTTGATATTGAGATTAGAAGAGAGAAGTCCGATACGGACTTTTATTTCGTTTGTTTTTCGAACACTTGATTCTATTTTCACTGTTAGTATTATGTTTTTGTACAATTTTCGACAAACTGTTTAAAAAAAAAAAATTTTTTATACATCTTAGAATATGCGTTATTATTCTAAGTTATACATATTCCCTATCCCTATTCTACTGATTTTCAAACAACAGGCACATTAGACTTTTTTATCAGTAGGCTAATAAATTCACATAACTAAATAAGTTTTGTTGCAGTGCAGTTGAAGTTAAGTTTCGATCAAAATCGTCTTAAGTGCGTGCTTTGAAACGCAACATGATCGGTATTCTACTATTATGTTTGACGTCTCAAAATGACAGTTTAAGTTTTAATATTATAACTAGCTTCTGCCAGCGGCTTCGCCCGCGTGATCCCTAGGGAGCATATTCCCGGGATGAAAAGTAGCTTATGTGCTATTCCAGACTATAATCTATCTTTGTTCTAAATTTCATTAAGATCTGTTAAGCCGTTCTGACGCGATTGAGTAACAAACAACCAAACTTTCACATTTATAATATTAGGTACTCGTTTGGTGTAAAGCGAAATTATAACCATCTTCCCCTCGACATTATAATTATTAAAGGATATTGCAAACTGTCGTAAGCCGTTTTCCGAAGCTACTCGCTAGTCGCTAGCCTCTAGGCGCCAAGCTAGCCGCCTGCCTGTGCGTTCGCGACCACAAAAATAATCCTTACTTATAGCATGATTCAGTATTCACGCGCGATGGCTTATTATTAGCGTTTTTCATGTATAACTTTGGTGTTTCTATACCGATTTCTATGATTCTTTTTTTATGGAATAGTTAATAATGTTAACTTTTATTTATGTTAATTAGGGACGACTGAGAGTTTTATAAACGTAAGAGTAGACAAATACAATACAATCAGAAAGCTTCGAACTGCTAAGCTATCGGGAGTTACACGTGTTATTCTTCGTCAATCATAAAAGATAGACATATGCTGTCGTTGGATATTTTTTATATAATTTTAAGGAGAACATTTCCGTCATACATGGTTTCTGTGTAGCTTTCACCATTAAGGTTGCACACGCGACGGAAGCTTAAAAAATGGAGTAAATTCTCCCGTTTTCCCAACATTTCCCTTCACTGCTCTGCTCCTATTGATTGTAGCGTGATGAAAAGTATACTATAACCTGTTCAGGAGTATGAATAATAATTGTACCAAGTTTCATTGAAATCCGTCGAGTAGTTTTTGTTTCTATAACGGTTATACAGACAGACAGACAGACAGACAGACAGACAGACAGACAGACCGACAGACAGACAGACAAAAATTGTACTGATTGCATTTTTGGCATCAGTATCGATCCTTAATCACCCGCTGATAGTTATTTTGGAAATATATTTCATGTACAGAATTGACCTCTCTACAGATTTATTATAAGTATATTGCATTTTTGGCATCAGTATCGATCCTTAATCACCCCCTGATAGTTATTTTGGAAATATATTTCATGTACAGAGTTGACCTCTCTACAGATTTATTATAAGTATATAGATAATGTCATATTCATTGAAATGTAATCGATTCTATTCGATTATTTAGTGAGTAATATTTTTTCTCTCATATGGCCACACAATGACACAATAAGTAAGTTTGGTAGAGTTTGGATGTCGTGCATGCAGTTCACGCGCAGCTTAGGCGCAGTTCAAAGATTACAAGAATACCGTTTATCACTCAAACTTGAACTTAACTGCAACTGCACTAAAACGTAATCGGCGCGTCATAAAATTACGTGAGTTAGCCCTTTTTTTTAGGGATGGGAAATCATCCAATGACTTCCCCCGCTCTGGGCGGAGCGGGAGGGAGTGTCAGACTTCTACTGACTAAAACCCATCCATGTTCCTTCATAGCCCTTTGTGTTTCGGAGCCACGGTATCTCTTTCGAATAGTCCCACGATTCCGGCAGGCGTCGGCCCTTTCGGGCCCCTCTGTGTGCTGACTCTCTTTGCGGCGCGCGTGGAACACTAACTCAAACTTGAACTTAACTGCAACTGCACTAAAACGTAATCGGCGCGTCATAAAATTACGTGATTAGCCCTTTTTTTTAGGGATGGGAAATCATCCAATGACTTCCCCCGCTCTGGGCGGAGCGGGAGGGAGTGTCAGACTTCTACTGACTAAAACCCATCCATGTTCCTTCATAGCCCTTTGTGTTTCGGAGCCACGGCATCTCTTTCGAATAGTCCCACGATTCCGGCAGGCGTCGGCCCTTTCGGGCCCCTCTGTGTGCTGACTCTCTTTGCGGCGCGCGTGGAACACTAACTCAAACTTGAACTTAACTGCAACTGCACTAAAACGTAATCGGCGCGTCATAAAATTACGTGAGTTAGCCCTTTTTTTTAGGGATGGGAAATCATCCAATGACTTCCCCCGCTCTGGGCGGAGCGGGAGGGAGTGTCAGACTTCTACTGACTAAAACCCATCCATGTTCCTTCATAGCCCTTTGTGTTTCGGAGCCACGGTATCTCTTTCGAATAGTCCCACGATTCCGGCAGGCGTCGGCCCTTTCGGGCCCCTCTGTGTGCTGACTCTCTTTGCGGCGCGCGTGGAACACTAACTCAAACTTGAACTTAACTGCAACTGCACTAAAACGTAATCGGCGCGTCATAAAATTACGTGAGTTAGCCCTTTTTTTAGGGATGGGAAATCATCCAATGACTTCCCCCGCTCTGGGCGGAGCGGGAGGGAGTGTCAGACTTCTACTGACTAAAACCCATCCATGTTCCTTCATAGCCCTTTGTGTTTCGGAGCCACGGTATCTCTTTCGAATAGTCCCACGATTCCGGCAGGCGTCGGCCCTTTCGGGCCCCTCTGTGTGCTGACTCTCTTTGCGGCGCGCGTGGAACACTAACGCGCCGTCGACACGGCCTGTCGTCATGAGACGGACGGACGGCGAGCCACCCATAGCTCACCGTCCACAGGCCCGCGCCTACGGTGGCCGGAGGTCACTAGGTGGCCTCCGACGCCCGCGGCGTCTAACGCGGCGGCCGGGACGAGGGGTTCTCTCCCTCTCCCACTCCACCACCTCCTTCGCTAGCATGACTGCTTCGCAGAAGGAGGTGACGGCGTCCCATTCCGTCTCGCTCCGGACCATGGCTTGGACCAGGGCCGGGCGCGAGAGGTCGCCGCTAATCGCCGCTTCGAGGAAACGGTGCTCCGCCCAAGCTGGGCACACCTGCACAGTGTGCTCCACCGTGTCCTCCGGTCGATCCTCGCAGTACGTAAGTTAGCCCTCAGATTGCGAATGAGATGCGAATGCGGAAATTGTTTAAAAATAAGTAGAATTAGCCCTCTGACCTCTGCAAAAATATACAGGAAATGCCAATTTTTAGTGACGATTCGCGGAACTTATAGGCAGGTAAACAAAAATAATTCTGCGTGAACTGAAAGTTTCAACTCTAAGAGCCCGTTTATGGAGACGCGGGGATTGGCAAGATGTGGGGCCAAGTCAGAACACTCTTTCAAGAAATCTAATTATACCCCTCAGCAGCTGATTTTAAATGAGAATCACGTATTCATTATTTTAATTTTTTTAATAATGAGAATTAGCGGGGAATCAGTAGAAATTTTGTCCCCAACATGGGGAATCTGACTTGGATTTTCTAGGGATTTGATTAATTGTTGTTGTCAACGCTTGTCTGCGGTGGCGGGTTGGCGGCCGCCGCGTTCGACGCCGCGTGCGACGCCGCGGGCCCAGCCACGTAAGACGCCGCATGCGCCACCGCGGGCTCCGTCCGCATTTCAAACCAACGTCTGTAAAATCGCTTCTCCTTAAACGCTCTCATACAACACCATAAATGTTTGAATTTAGTACGGGCCGCTACGCCAAACGCTCGACGCGCCGCGTCTCCGTAAACGAGCAATAAGGTTTTAACAAAAATAACTATTTCCCAGCTGACTAGGTACTCTGAGATTAACACAGAAACAAACATTCTCTTTTAAAGTCCATACATCATATCTAATAGATCGTAAATGGAGGCTACTAACCCAATAACTGGTGTACCCATAGTCGACCCTTAATTTTGCACTACGACAGGGATTTACCCATTTTGTTTTCTAACGTCATGTAATCATGTTTTCTAATGATTATGCCAATAATAATTAAATAGTTTGCGGTTGTGGTCAATGGCCACGTTGGCTGCCCACACCCATGATATTATGATATTTTAATTATTGTTTATAGGAACATGTGTTTTTTATTTCATATCGATTTGATAGATTATTCTGTTTGATCCTCGTACAGTGTGGAAACATGTTGTGCAATAATAGTGATTATGATGCGATTTGTATTTATAAATGAATCATTTATGTTGACTAATAAAAAAAATAGTTAAGTTTTTATTTTGTAACACTCGTCGGTGATCCTTAAATAAATAAATTTAATAAGAACAAGTTGACTTCTTGCCATATTATTACTTGAAATAAAATCAGACAATTAGTTAAACATTTCAATTCGTGTTTCATTTTATCATTGGCGGCATGCTATTTGACATCGATTTTTTCTGTGTAGTAACATTAAAAAAAAAAATTAAGTATAGTTACCGTACAGGTATGCCTTTTAGTTAGGTTCAACGGAAAGTTTTTGATAGTTGATATTAGGGAAAATAACACCGGAATCCATTTGCGTACATTTCCGAAAATAGAACAGATGGTTTAATCTTTGATTAAAATCTTTGCAAAACAAGTTTTTGTCCGCTGTAGAAAAAGTTCAAAGACTTGGATTGGCTATAGTTTTTTATGCAATTGGAAGCGCAGCTTTAGAAGGCCTTCCATGAGGTGGGCTGATGACTTGCCGAAGGCCACGAGAATCTGCTGGATGCGAGAAGCATAAAAGCGGTCGTTTTGGCAACGCTTTCTGGAGGCCTATGATTTCGGCTGTAATGATGTTGCTATTAGATGGTGATGCACTAGGCGGAGCACGTGGTGACGAGAGGTCACCGCAGTGGATTACCACAGGTATCACAGTGTGTTACTATACCATAAGACATATCACATATGACTAGGCATAGCAATGATGACCAGAGGATCTAGATGTTGTTTGTGGATCGTTTTTTCCTGTACTTACTTGTTATGAGGTGTACCTACAATAAAGTAAAAATAATAAATAGAAGGAAAGAAAGAAAAATTGTTTATTTACGCCAAGCATGACGCATAGGTATCAAACACTTACTACAACAAAAATAAAAAATAAACTGGGACAATATGCGTCAATATGCGTGTGATAAATAAATAATAAAGTGCCATTCTATCAGCGAATGCGATTGTCTCAATGCAAAAATATAAAGGAATGATCACGTGACATTTCGACAGCGTCTGTCAATCCCAAATATGTTTGATGTTTTTGACAATCGCCTTCGCCACGCTACCGCTCTGACAGAGTATCATTTGTCTGGAGCCTAAGGCGCAGGACAAATATAAGAGGCGTCGGGCGGAGGCGAGGCGCGGGCGAGGCGCGGACGTGGTAAGACGTGACGCGGGCGAGGCGCGGACGTGGTAAGACGTGACGCGGGCGAACACAGTGAATGCATTTGGGGCATTCTAGTGTTTGATTTTATCACGGTAACATGACGTCTTCTTGTGGTGCGCCGGGGGCGAGGAAGCGGCGCCCGCTCCACGTCCGCGCCCCGCCGTCTCAGCGCCCGCTCCACGCCCGCGCCCCGCCGTCTCAGCGCCCGCTCCACGCCCGCGCCCCGCCGTCTCAGTATGTCATGCGCCCCACCTCTTCTATACATTTTGTATGAAATATCAAGGAAGTGGCGTCGCGCTCGCGCCGCGTCCGCGCCTCGCCTCCGCCCGACGCCTGTTGTAGTTGTCCCGCGCCTAAGAGCGCTTGTCATAGTGATCACGGAGAACAGCTATGAAGCGATCTTCTTCTTCTTGTCGTGTGGGCAGTAAGGTCTAACGACCTCACACACCCTAGTGTCAGAGTTTCAAAACCGCCTCAAAGGCCTTTTACATGCTTTAACGTCCGCCATTTGGCGGCCGGGACCACCGGTGTATATATATAAATTTATAATTTAAAAAAATAATAAAAAGATGATCAGGTGATTCAAGCCTGCAATGTCCTAGCCAAACTGGAAACAACTTTACAGGGTATCTTTCCGATCCGAGTGCAGATATTTTTTCGCCATCTTCTGCTTTTGCTTTCTTAGCTGCTTGTTTTGCGCAGAACCGCCTTTTTGCCTTCTGCGCATCTGTTTTCGACCCCCTGAAACGAGTTAGGCTTACTTATCTTTTTTAATTATTGCACGGATATGTTCGTTTTCATTATTCTTTATAACATTTTGGTTATTCCAGTATTTTTAACTCCGATTAACAAAAGTAAAAAAAAATAATTGAAAATAATTTGATTCCAGCTCGTTTTGTTTATTTTGAAAAATTGCCGGATTAACATTATTGTGTTGTCCGTGTCATGACGCCTCCAAACGCAGTGTTGCCAACCAAAACTCGTTGTGATATAATGTAGCCGGCCAAAAGTCGTTTATAACACAGTTTAAAATTTTCCAAAGCAAAGGATCTCGGTAAACAGGTATCAGCTACAATGAAGCAAGGAAGTACATCCAACTCTACGAATCACTTCCTAGTTGCCTTGGGCTACACATTGACATAATGAAAACTTGTCACGTCCTAGTGCTAATCGTCTCATTAAGAAATGAAGGTTGACGAAAAGTTGTGTAAGCATTGTATTATCTAAATCGTTTACCTACGGGTTCTCAAACGCAACTTGAACGCTTGCGGCTTGCAAAGCCCTAAGACTAACAAAACAACAGTTGCGTTCAGTCACAGCCGTAACAACTGGCCACGGGTCTTTTAATAAACACCTCTCATGCAGAGCCTGTATGGAGGAAGATGCGACAGCAGCACACCTGCTTCTAAGGCCGGTAGTCGCGGATTACAGGGCCAAGTACTTCGGTAACCCAGGTAGGTACCCTCTGTGAGATAGTTTGTAACACCAAGGCGTTGCTGGCCTTCCTTGGGGAGCTGGGGTGGATCGAATGACACATGTGTCCCACCTACACGCAAAATACGTGCCTAGTCGTGGAGTTGCGGAAACCAGCCCGATTTACATACATACATACATTGCGGCTTGCAAAGCGTTAGGCGCTTCTAAATAAGCAAAGCTTTGACCGAGCCGTGTTTGACGCACCGTACCTTCTTCTTATCTGGCAGATCCAGTCGCCGTAGGACGTTCCTGATACTTAAAAGTACCTAGAACTAGGAAGGAACTAGTGATACCCCAGGGGGAGAAAACTTGTTCCATATCTATTTCTGCCGACAACGTGTTGTTGTGATCTTAATCGATGCTGGCGTACTGCAGGTACAAAACACGTTTCAGGGTTGGTTTTTCTGGCCGTGATGACCACAACGCACTATCAAACACCTTTTGGTTAGGCAACCAACAACAGTGTCATCAGGCTTCATAGTTATGATGCTGTGGAAGTGGCAATGTTTTGGGCCACCCAAATTTAAAATACTGACGTTCCGTCTGACGAAGTGACACGTAAAAAGAAGATAGCTATGCTTGGTGCAGAAATCACTACATATTATAAAACAAAGTCCTGTGCCGCGTCTGTCTGTCTGTTCGCAATTAACTCAAAAACTACTGCACCGATTTTCATGCTGTTTTGAGATATTATGGATAGAGTGATTTTCGAAAAATCTAACCTCTGTTCGACGGCATACTATTCTGTTAATGATTATTTAGATAAAAATAATAGTTGGTCGCTGTGTTGAACGCAATACATATTATCATGTTCTTTTTCTATAAGGAGTAGTTTATGACAGGTTATATGTGTTCATATAACATTGTTTTTATTTTTATATTTTTTTATTTTAGTTTTTGGCTTTTTATTATTTATTTAACTGACTATGTAGGTTAATCTTTCTACAAACGTCTTGAGTATTTTTTTTTTGTTTTATAGTATCATAGTGTGCTAGCATTTATTTTTTTGTTTTGTGTCATGTATAAATTACTTTGCATTCTACTCATATATAAATTCTAGTTCCTAAAACGTAACAGACAGACTGTTTGCTGGGGAGTTTGTTGGCCACTTCTTCTCCACAGCTAAAACACTAGGAAGTGGTGACGGGCGGGCGTTTTGAGCGACTGTCTTTTGTAGTAGAACTTGACGTTCAAAAAGTGCTGGCTCTCAGCCTAATTTGAATAAATGACTTTTGAATTTGAATTCGAGGAAGGTTTTAGTACCTATATAATTTGTCAAGCAGACTAAGCCGCGGGCATCAGCAAGTTGAATATAACATAGAATAACGTTTGAGAATCCGGCTGTTAGCTGCATTATTGTAGGTACCTACGTATTGTGCGACGGACAGTTTTGATACTTTAAAACAAGTGTTTGCACTGAATTTGTGAAAAAATTCTACGTTTTGAATGTTAACTTAGCTCTCTTTGTTAAGTGTATCTGTTCTTATCTCGGGTACTTGGGTATTTCATATGACGGAGATGAACCTTTTTTATCGTTGTTACAATAATTTTGGTCAAAGGTCTTGTTTACATGATTATATAGCAATGTACCACTAAAAATTTGACGACGGGTTTGGCGTGAATTTATTCCAAGAGTACGTCCCTTTTTTTGCGTGGGAAATCATCAAATGAATTCTCCCTCTCCGATTGGAGCGGGTGAAAGTTTCAGAATATTACTGACTAAAACCATAGACTAAAACCCACCAATCCGTGTGCCTTTTTGTGTTAAAGGCCACTTTAGTAATGAATCATGCTATCATCACACAACAATCTGTCTGATTTCATTTTCATCTTTATCGCTAACGCATTAGGTTCAAGGTTGATTGGGAAAATTTGACAGTGACCGGTAGCGTGATGTGCTTTCTGACTCTGCTACAGTGGCCTTTAGACCGGCTGGACAAATTCACTTCCCTACACAAGGCTGGTAGAAATTTCTTTTAAAATAAGCAGTACCTTTGTGCTCTTTTTAACCGACTTCCCAAAAAGGAGGAGGTTATCAATTCGGTTGTGTTTTTTTTTTCTATGTTTGTTACCTCATAACACTGACGATTATGAACCGATTTGAAAAAATCTTGTTTTATCTGAAAGCAGGTTGGTCCCATTTAAATTTTATGAAAATCGATTACGAACTTTGGATTTTAAATCGAAATAGCAGGAATTCGCCTACTTGGATGATAGTTTTATGTCATCCAAGTAATCGAAATTGCGTATTTTGGTTGTTAGGTGTGGGGTACCACTAAAAAGTGAAATAAAAAACTTCAAAAAAAATACAACCGACTTCCAAAAAAAAACACTACAAAGTAAAAAATAACTTTCATTTCGGAAGACGGTGTCAAAATACGAAGAAACTAACAAAAACACAGACTTCCGAAATTAAAGTTATTTTTTACTTTGTAGTGTTTTTTTTGGAAGTCTGTTGTCTTTTTTTTCTCTGTACAAAATTTTCTTTGTAAGTATATTGTGTGTACATAAATAAATAAATAAGGCTGCTATCAACACTGAAAGTGCTCTTCTTCCATCTGTTACAGCTGAAACTTGTGCTTAGCGCACAATTAGGGTGAATTTCACCAATGTAACTGAACGTGATCAACATTTAAACCACGTTTATGAGCTGTCAGTGTCATTATTTTCTGTGGAATAATGGCACAGTATAAATATGGACAGTACGGAAACTACCTACAAACGCTCGAAACGGCACACTCACACAAACATGCGCACCGACGAGACTTTTCGGTGCCCGTCGCGGTACTCTCAGTAGTGAGTGACGCCGGCCGCGTCAAGACGAGTTTAGCCCCGCGATATTTTTTAAAATGCCACGAACGTATTGCGTAGTATACGGCTGTTTGAATTCGGCTTCATCACAACCGGAGCTAACGTATTTTAAACTTCCTGCTGATTTTGAAAGGAAAGAATCATTAATGATATTGTTATTTAATCGTTATCGAATTATAAGTCCGTGTGATTGATCAAAATGAATTTGTGAACTTCAAAACTATTAGGTACTACTACTTCTTGTAAATCCAAGATGGCGCCTGCTATAGGTATAAATTTTTTCGTCATGGGTGTCGTTTTCATGGTTTTCGTGGGTGTTGAAGCCGATAGCGGTGTCAAAACGTGAATCCAGGATGACGGCTGCAATAGGTACCATTTTTTTCCTCATAGGTGTCATCTTCACGGTTTTCGAGGGTGTTGAAGCCGATAGTGATGTCAAACGTGAATACAAGATGGCGGCTGCAATAGGTACCAATTTTTTTTGTCATGGGTGTCGTTTCCATGGTTTTCGAGGGTGTTGAAGCCGATAGTCATGTCAAAACGTGAATCTAAGATGGCGGCTGCAATAGGTATACATTTTTCATCATGGGTGTCATTTTCATGGTTTACGAGCGTGTTGAAGTCGATAGTGCTGTCAAAATGGGAATCCAAGATGGCGGCTGCAAAGGTACCAATTTTTTCCTCATAGGTGTCATCTTCACGGTTTTCGAGGGTGTTGAAGCCGATAGCGGTGTCAAAACGTGAATACAAGATGGCGGCTGCAATAGGTACCAATTTTTTCGTCATGGGTGTCATTTTCATGGTTTTCGAGGGTGTTGAAGCCGATAGTGATGTCAAACGTGAATACAAGATGGCGGCTGCAATAGGTACCAATTTTTTTGTCATGGGTGTCGTTTCCATGGTTTTCGAGGGTGTTGAAGCCGATAGTCATGTCAAAACGTGAATCAAAGATGGCGGCTGCAATAGGTATTCATTTTTCATCATGGGTGTCGTTTTCATGGTTTACGAGCGTGTTGAAGTCGATAGTGCTGTCAAAATGGGAATCCAAGATGGCGGCTGCAAAGGTACCGAGCGCCCGAAACGTTTTCGTCCAACAGCGGCTTGCGTACGCTCCCGCCAAAACTTGTAAAAGGTTACGCCGTAATGACAAAGTTAGTGCTACAAGTTGTTGTGTGTAAATATTAAATTGTTTTCTGTGTTTATAGTATCGTGTTTTGTTGAGATTAACCATCGCCATGAGATTACCTATTTAAATTGTATTTGTAAGCTAGTTATTCAAATTCGATTGATTTGATCACTACAGAACAAAAATGTAAAAAAAAAAAACATTAAAAGTGACAACCCTATTGCTTCAATGGAGCGTAGGTAATTATATTCTCAACTAGGCTTAGTTTCCGTACTGTCCATATTTATACTGTGATAATGGCGCTGACGCTGACAGTTAGCTATTGAACGCAGTTCAGATGTAGGTACTGATCGCGTTCAGTTTTAATGGTGAAATTCGCTCTTAGTGAGCATGAATATAATTTAGTTATTTTGTTATAGTTCCTGCCACGCGGTGCGGTGTTTTCATACTCTGTGACCCCATTCCCAAAAAGAGATTTCTCAGAGACTATATTACGTTAGTGTACTAGACGACTGCAGCAGTAGCAAGCGTTCATGATAAAGTACCTACTTACACGCATCATGTGGCTCAGAAAAAAAAAACTTGAGTAGGTACCTATGACTATTTTTTTTTTAATGCAAATCGGGGAAACTCTTGACCCAAATCTCACCTGATGGAAAGTGATGATTAGGCCGAAGATGGAAGCGAGTTTCACCCGGAATCCTCTTACACAGAGAAACTGGCTATCATACCTCTAACTGCCGGAACACAACAATGCTGTTAACATTGTTGTTATGGCGACAGACTTAGACATGATGGTGGTAGCTTGCCAGGCGGACTTAGAACAAGTCCTACCACCAACCAAACCGAGCAGAAAAATTTGCCCCCGCTGGGAATCGAACCCAGGACCTCTGGGTCTGAATCAGGTGGTATAACCACTAGACCACGGAGGCGGTTAGTGTCACCTGTTTAGCACCACCCGCGGACCACGTGTAGGGATTCGCTGAAGGGTATTCTCCTACGGACGCGGGTGACTCGGCCCCCAAAAATTATTATTTTAAATTGTCATATATTGTTTTAAATTGTCAAATGTCTGGAATCCAGTGATTTGAATGTGTAAAAACCGGAGATTTCAACAAAGTGTTACTTCGCGGTCAGATACGGCAAGTGTTGTGTGTCGAGAACAGTTGCGGGGAAAAAGGGAGTTTATGTGGTACCTCCCTTTTTTATGGTAGTAATTAACTACGAAAGAGGGTAGACCGATATGTATGCCAATAACATCCCACCCGCAATATCTTCAGTTACTCCATGATCATGGCGCTTGCAACAGTGCCGAAATATCGGAAACTCGCAAATAAAGAGGTACATGGTAGCAATCCCGATGTTATAAACTATTCTACAGACATATATATATAGTACAGACATCAGGCACAAAACCAAACTAACTGATATCCTGGCTCGTATTGACCAACTCAAATGGAGGTGGACTGGACATATGCTCAGGTGTAAAAAGGAGAAATGGAGCAAACAGGTGACAATCTGGTACCCAAGAGATGGCATTAGGAGTCGAGGTCGCAAAAAGAGAAGATGGGAGGATGACCTGAAAATGACTTTGGGCCCGCTCTGGACAAGAGTGGCGGCAGACAGACATCAGTGGAAAGAGTTGGAGGAGGCCTTTGCCGTAAGGCACACCGAACTGAGAGACCTTTTATAATATGATGTGTATCACGTTTTTAACCAGCTGTTAATCTATTTATTTAAGCAAAATCTATGTTTGTTAATGAAAAACTGTCAAAGTTCGAAAATAAAGGTTTTATTATTATAATACCGATGACTGTTCAGCCAGCTACAAAAAGGCTTTTAAATCTTTAAGATAGCTCAGCTATACGTGACGCATTCAAAGCTCTTAGTTTAAACAGATACCTAATGCAATTATAACTTGACTTGACATCTGCATTTACATTGCAATCAATTCTATTCTGACATAATATTAGCATATTGATGTTATCACTATTATATCAAGTCCGGTGGAATTATTCTCAGACTATGATGCGAGTAGTGACTAGGTAGTTATTATGACAATATTATTGTACTTATGGATATTTCAACCTAGACTCCATTAAGAATTTCCATTTAGCACTCGAGCAAAATGTTTCCTTGATATTCCAACATGGAGTAAAACATTTGTTTATTTATTTATTTCAGTTTCACCAACAATTATTTACACTGAATGCATTTCTGACGATTACATTTTAGCAAGAAATCACATTCTTTATTTTTTGGTAGATAGGTAACCTAATAAGTATGACGACATCGCTCCTCTGATGCTATTTTTGTCCGATGTATTAACCTCCTAATTTATCCTACTTAAGATAGGCGCCAGATTAATGTGCAATAACGATCATCGACCCTCATACATTTATTAACGTACTTAATATCAAAAACAGAAAAAACGGTAACGAAATCGGTTCATAATTTATTGTTCGGGTACCTATCTACGAGGGGATATTAGGGAAAAGTCAATGTTCTTTATCGTAAGTTTATCTGGCATCTATCATAATATAGATGTATGATGTAGTTTTAATTTTCATAGTCTTCGCTATTTTATGGATTGGTTAAAAATTTGTTTCGTTTTAGAAATCCGTTTACGAAATAAATTAAGCTTTAGTCAGCGTTGCCAACTTGTGGTAAATTTCCCAAACTGCGGGGAATCTCAAGTTGAATTGATTAGGGATTTATTGGGGATTGGCAAGATGGCCGGTCCAAGTCGGAACACTTAAAAAAAAAACAAATTAAACTTAAAACTTGTATTAAGGCGCAGAAACCCCTCAGTAGCTAATTTAAAACGAGAATCACGTCTACACGGCGACGCCGTAATTCTTGGGGAAAATATATGTTACAATAGACTTATTTCTTAATAATTTGATTTTCCAAAAAAAATTGAAATAATTAATTCATGAATATTTATTTAACTCGGGGAATTAGCGGGGAAGCAAAAGAATTTTTGTCCCCAAATTGGGGAATCTGATAAATTCGTGTTGGCAGCGCTTGTCTGCGGTGGCGGGTTGGCACCCGCCGCGTGCGACGCCGCGGATTCCGCCCGCATTTCAAACAAACGTCTGTAAAATTGCTTCTCCGTGAACTCTATCATACAACGCCATATTATTATGTTTGAATTTAGTGTGAGCCGCCACGCCGCCGCCGCACGCGACGCTCGCCGCCCCGCGTCTCCGTAAACGACAAGTATTTTTTGTTAGGGTAATGGGTCCCGCCACAGAATTAATTCAGTATATCTATGGGTCCCCGTATACATCGTTATGTATACCCACTATGTAATACTGTATGTACTGTATGTATGTAAGTTCAATGAAAAACTATCACAGTTAAGTTATTATAGAAAAATAAAATAAAATGAGTTATTGTAAATTTAGTCTGCCTAATTTATTATTGTTATTTAAGCTGCTGGTCCCGGCTGTCATTTGGAGATCTTTGGCAGTCGTTACAGATAGTCAGAAGCCAGAAAATCTGACATCAGTCTTGCCAAGGAGTACCGTGTTACCCAGTAAATGGGTTGTGGACGTCTGGTAGGCAGCCGCTCCACGTAAAATACTGGTATTCAGTTGAATCCGGTTTGACTGTAAGCCGATCCCAATATGGTAGGGAAAAGACTAGGCCCGTAATTAACTATTCTAATATATGCGATCATGAAAGCTTAAAACAACATATAGATTTTATGGTTATTTTATTTAACTTATTGACATTTTTAATGAATTGAATTGGATTGTATTTTGTTTATATTCTCTATTTTTTTACGTACTTATTGAATTGTTTTTACTGTTTTTTTTTTTGTGAATATAAATTTGTAAGGTCTAAATTAAAGATTATTATTTATTGATTCATAATACCAAGATATAAAATATAACTGACTAAGTTAAAATGTCGTTAAAATAAAATACAAAAAAAAAATCCATAGAAAACGACTAAAGACGAAGAAAAGAACTTACCGGTCTTACTATAGTTTTTTTGCTATGATTACGGGTAACTACGAAACCCTTCACTATGCTTGGCCTGACACGTACTGGGCGGGTTTTTTATTCAGATCATTTTCAAAACAATTGAATCGTTTCTCCGGGTCTCGTCGAGCTCATCATGGCCACTGTTGATTCTGGACTTGTAGTAGCGTAGTTTGGCGAGCTCGTCCCTCTAATCCTTTGGAATTTAGTTAATCGAGCTTGATCTTTTTAAAATTGAAATAAAGATGTGCCTAAACGAAAGAAGAAAATTGTTTTTAATCCGAAGCCTTAGCCTTGCACATACAAAGACACATTTCCGACATGAATGACCATTCAGGTTAAATAGAACTTCACTTGACCCACATAAAAGATATGAATCTCAAAGGGTCCAATAGCTATGTATTACTCATTCAATATAAGAATCGAAATCCTTCGCGCGTCGCATGTGTTCGACAGGAAAATTATATCTTGGGTTAGGCTAGGTCAAGAGCGTCAGTACCAGTAGACCAACTTACAAAAACACTTCACAGAACAAGTTAACCAGTGCAGTCTATTTGATGCAAAGGTTGATTGTTAGAGAATGTCTTGTTGCACTAAGTCCGCCCATGTACCATTATTGTACGGACATAAAGTTTATATAAAATTCTTCCTTTATTGAGTGACTGACAGACATCGCACAGCCGACTTTACTGGTCGTAGAGAGCTGAAAGGCAAACGCCTAAAAAATGCCTGAAATAGACAGAAACTACTAATAGTCCTTAATTCTATTTAGAATAATGATTTTATTGTAACTGGTTAAAAATATCTACTAACTTAGTATTAAGTGCTACTAACAGATACTGTGGAACCAAAAAGTTGTCTTTTTCGGAATAAATATGTATTACGAAATATTTCTCAAGTGTGTATACTTAGGGTCGATAATTATTGAAATTTTAATGGGTTCCCTACGATTTGCAGTGCAATTTGGCGTATATATATTTATTTATTTATTTAGACTTTATGCACAATAGTAACAAGGCATTCTCAAAGAATACACTGTGGTAGGTGTACAACAAACAAATTTTTTTTTTTTTTTGTTCATTTCAGGATTTTTTTTGTGTGGCTGATGGGCATTCCCCTTTCGCATGTAGATTCCTTGGGGAGTGTAGGGGAGCATTAAAAGAGGATTTCCTGAAACTCCTACGGGAACGGAAAAAACGGGATTTGCGCGTACGAAGTCGCGGCCAAAAGCTAGTTAAGGCCGTACCCTGACCAAATAACCTTGAGCATTTTTTCCCTCAATAACAGCGCAAGAGATACAATAGCGAATACGCTCAGAATGTTGAATAAAATCGTTATAAAATCTAATTTTGGTCGTTTGATAAATATAGAATACATATTAATAAAAAATAAAATCTACCATTTTGGAGCCAAGATTATCTAGAAATTTAATGTATTTTTTATAAATTGATATTTCTTTTGTATAAAGAGTATATAGCTCCAAAAAACTGCACAGAAAACGGCTAGCGCTGCGTTTTGCTCGGGGACGCGCCTTAAATAAATAAAAAAACAAGTTCTGCTTATTTTTATTTTCTGTCAGGCTGTAGGTGATACCTACAAAGTTACCAATCTACCTGCCTAGCCCAGCCCAATTATATTCCAGTCTGAGTAGGTACTAGTATATTTCATTGAGCAACTGCATCCTGAAATTTTGCTGTTGACTGTACCAAAACTTTTTCGGGGTTTAAGTGGAATTGAAGTATAAATAAATAAGTGTTAAGGTGGAATGAATGTAATGGACCGTAGAGTTATGAGAACAATGGCTATGGGGTTTAGTGGAATAAGCCTATAATATTGGTTACATAATTAACTTTTTATTTACCTAATTAGGGCCAATTTTGTTCCTGAAGTGTCTGCCCTTACCCTGTATTTGAAGCCCTAACTAATATCTTGAGTAAAGTTCAATATGATCTAATTTAATTAATTTACCGGGTGCAATTTCTTCGTAAAGCAACTAAAATAATCACAGCTATGATGACCAATAAAAATAGACAAGTTCTTTTGATATCTCTGGTCAAGGAATGCGCATGAGTTGCAAAATGTATGTGTTATTGTGTAATGGAGTATGCCACAGCAAGAAACCATTTCCTTCTCGTTCGTACTTGGTCACATATATAGGTAGGTTCGCTTATATTTTTGCTATACAATATAATAAAACAAGAGCAACCGAGCTAAGAAGCACCTACTACCTCAGAATATTAAACTTGTCATTAATGGCTTCCTTATACTTTTATATTTAGATGGAAATCCCTGCTAGGAAAGCCTTATAAGCCTACATTATGCTTCCTCTAGAATTAAATTACAAAATAGGTATCAAAACCAACAAAACGTTTCCATTGCCCTTCAAAATTTTCCAAACTGCAGGAATGGTACTACTTTGAATAAGAACGAAATCAGGTTGGCACATGAAAAATATATGTTTTATGTTGCTGATCATCTAATATTGATTCCAAATAGCTTGCGAAGGTAGAAAATATATAATGTAGGTGCTCAATAATGGTGAATCTGGATGGCAAATGATGCTTTGACCCGTTTGAATAGCATATGGAAGAAAAGAGGAATTTGCATCAAAACTAAGATCCACTTGATACGAGCTCTGAAAGAAAGAAAATAAAAAGAAATAAAGAAAAATGTTTATTCGTGACTCGCACAATACACATAAAAGTAAACACTGATATTCCCTATCTTCCAGTATGGAGTAGAAACGTGGACAATCTTGGCCCGAGAAAGGCAAAGCATTGATGCATTTCAGATGTGGTGCTGGAGACGTATGCTACGAATTCCATGGACTGCGAAACGCACCAATCCATCGATCCTGAACCACCTTCAAATAATACTCGCCTGTTCACCACGTGCCATCAACGCATTCTTCGGCCACACAATGCGCATAGGCAACGAAAACCTTGAGAAACTGATCGTGGTTAGGAACACCGAAGGCAAAAGATCGCGCGGTCGTTCACCAACAAGATGGACCGATCAAGTTAGGAACTCATCAACCTCTAAATTCTAATAGGCTGTAAGAGACGCGCTGGACAGACACCGGAGGAGCCATTGGATGATACCACACCAGATGCAACCCTGATGCTGACCACGATCCTCAGACATGAGGGACTGGCTCCAGAGAGAGGGAGAGGGAGTATATCAATCGGTTCGGATAGTTTGTACTCTTCTGGCTTGGGGAATACAGTATCTACTTGCGAGTATACTAGTAAGGATCAGTAGCGTAGCTAAGGGAGTCAGACGGTGCGGCCTGATCAAAGCAAAATTAAATAAAAAACTGAGGTGGGATGCAAAAATCTGCGGCGCAAATGTTGTATACTTTACTCTTTTCTTAGAAATGAATGAATCTCAAAAAGAGTAAAGAAAGAAAAATAGAGAATAATTTATCACTTTCTATATCAACTTAACATTGTTTTGATTGCAGTACTCCAAAATATTTGTTGAAAAAGTTCTCAACTAACTTTTGCGTGAGAAACAGTTCATGAATTTCCAAGAATAAGAACTTGCGAGTTCATATGATACACGTTGAGTAGTAAAGGAAGCTACACCGGTGCAGAATATGATCATTTTCAAACATAAAGAAGCTATTGAACATCAAGGTGGTGAAATTAATTAATATAGTACTTACTTACCTTTTAAATGACTCGAAAACGAAAGTAAAAGTAAGTGCAAAGTAGTAGAGCCAACGAAAAGATAAGCCCTATGACCTACATGTTTCATTTAAAACAACTTTATTGAAATAATAATGTGTCTCTGGTTTGTAACATGTTCGAAGTTCAAAAATAAATATGGGTCGCCTAATTAGAGTGAAAATGCATTCAATGATGGATAGATCCATTTTCAATGAAACTGCAAACAAACAATAACAAAAGATAGCAAATAACTGCACTGTGCACTGATAGTGTGTGACCCCTGACTCAGGACAGGAACCGTTCATTAGTCAGTCGAAGTAGGAGCATCTCGCTATCGAGATGTGGTTACTTAAATTGATATTCCTATCCTTACTCCTCGCGGTTTTCTGTGAAGGTGTGTTTGTTGTGATTTTTATCTCATTCGTGATCATCTGTATCATTATCAAAAGTGTCATTAGCTTATTTAGGAGGAACTTCACGATATACTTACCATGTTATGATCAAGATGTGATAAAAAATTGAGCGCATTTCCTGTTTTCAAGTTTGTTACAATATTGTGTGTTCTTAAAATATTCAGATTTCCATTCTATGACTTGATATAGTTTAAAGATACAGTATGGTGTTTAATGAGCCGTAAAAACGAACACGTGCAACTGAAACTTGAGTCGCAGTGATACGTCAAGCGTTTGCTATGCCCTTTTAGTAGGATCGACTCGTCGTGTATAGTTGCATAATAATTTATTTCGATTAAAACAATTTGCAGGTCTAATTAGCAGGATTTCTTAATGTTGAAGTCAGTATCTTGCTTTTTTAAAAATACTAATGGATTTATCTTAACCTAGACAATGCAGTGCATACATCCATAAACTGTTCGAAACTAAAATTTCAACTTGACAGTGATTCATTTCGTAGAAGAAAATAACAAAAGTTATCAAACAAAGAGAAATAATAAAACGCAAATAACATTTCAGATGCAGACACAGAGGAAGATACGAGTGACGCCTTCGAACTGGCTGAAGGAGAGAAGAAGCTCAGTGAGAACGTTCTTCAAATGCTGGAGCACTTCAAACAACCAGACCCAGTCGGTCTACCTGGGGCCGAGGTCCCAGATCCTTATCCAGTACCAGATATGAAGCAGTCCCTGCAGTTCGGCACGTTGTTCTTCAAGAACACTGCTGTGCACGGCATCAGCAAGTTTCGCATCTTGTATGTAAATGCTGAGGTTGGATCAATGGAGGTAAATATGACTTATGTGGTTAAGTTCTTACTTCCGAATCTAAGAATAAAAAATTAAAAATGGTATTCCTACATTTTTTTAGGCAAGTAATGGAAAGATTTTGTCAAGTCATGTGTCAAGTTGATACATGAAAACCGCAGCAAGCATTTACAAGCTGCCTGGAGCTTTATCATGACGTGCTAATGCCATCATGGTCAAAAGAGATATTGTTATTCGTCTTGTATAACTCCGTCTCCCTCCCACACCGTTATAGTGATTAATAAGTACCCTAAAAAAAGCACATATATTTCTAAAAACATTAATCTGTATCTATTTCTTGAATTACTTATTTATTTACTAGCTGCAACGCGGAACGGTCCGCATGTATGTCGAAAATTATCCAATGAGAACATTCTCCCGATTAAAAAGACGGACTTCTCAATTGGCTAGCTAATATATTAATTCGCCACAAAAATTTGTTTCAGGTCCATGCAGCATTGACAATAGATGTGTTACAAGCTCGCGGCAATTATACGCTGACAACCTGGCTGAACAAAGCTCAGGGACCATTCAAAGTCGACGTCACTGGTTTGAAGATTACAGCGAGAGCCACCCTTGGTGTAGAGCGAGACGGTAAACTGCGGGCACAAGCCATCGAAATAGATCTAGGTTTTAATACCATCGCTGTCAACTTCGAAAACTTAGGTTTCTTTGGTGGAATGTTCCAGGGAATTATAAACACAGTAGGAACATTCCTTTTCGACTCTATCAAACCATACGTTCTTAAAGAAGCCTACACCAAAGCCAGAATAGAAATCAACACTAAGCTTGATGAAGTCACAGGAGACATGCAGTTCCCTAACTCTATTTCTCCCCTCGACATGGTGATCATTGACGTCCGGAAAAAAGTGCGAGATATGAAATACGATCCGCACCAAGTTGAGGACTACAACAAAACTATGGGTATATTCACCGTTGCTCTATCCAGAACCTGGATTCTTGGAATTTCGTCCTTCCAAAGAGTTGGAAACATAACTATGAAGATGGAGAACAATACGGCAGTAGCAGACTTTGAAATCGGCACACAAAAACTCGAAGGCAGAACTCAGTGGGAAGTTTCAGCAATAAGTGGTCTTATATCGAGAGCTGGTACTGCTTCGTTCTCAGTAGAATACATAAGTGCAAGGATAATCATAGGACAACCACTTGACACTAGGAAAAAACCAAAATTCAGGAGTATAGACCTTGAGATAGGAAACATTCAAGTTCGGTGCGACGGCGCTGGGACTTTAGATTACGTGCTCGAATTCACAGTAAATATTTTACCAAATCTTCTGAGGTACCAGATAATGGATGCTTTAGAAGGTCCGCTTAGAGAGAGGATCCAACAAGAATTTGATAAGATAAACGTCACGGAGAAGATAATGGAGGAATTGCCGAAACTTGATCAAATGCAGTCAACAGGATTTAAATTATCAGATCTTCAAAAATCAACGACGGATAAACCACCGTTTGATGAAGATGAGTTTTTCAACTTTTAATTAGGCATTAGTTACTTTTACGTTAAAAAAACCCTTAACTAAGCTCGTCTACTTATTTATGTTATAAAACTAGTAAGTTCTGATTTTTATTTTATGTTTTATTTTTACCTTACAAAGTACGAAAAGAAGAGCCACCAGAAAATCAATTTGGTTATTTTATTTAGCTGCTGTTACATCCGTATTTGCATCTACATGGGCCGGAGTCTGTCCCCGTTATCTCTGTTGTCAATTATTATTTATACGTCCCGGATGCCTATGCACAAATAGACATATGTCTTGAGTATGACGTCAATAGCGATAATCACGACATCTGTTGCATTCCACACACATTTCATCATGACACGATCAAATAGAGCAAGATGGGCTTAGCAAGTTTTGATATCGAACGATACACGGTGTCATGTAAACCACGATAGATGGCGTAAAATTAAAGATTACAAATCTTATGAATGTCAATGTTACTCCAAGAAAATCGCGAGATACAAGGAGAAATAGTAGGTAGTATTTAGTAAACACAATATTGTTAGCAACGTTGAACATTGATTCTAAAGAAGTTACTAGAATATGGAGGCAACTGTTTAGAAAATAAAGATTTTTTGACCCAGCGTGTCTACTGATACCTACACTTGAATAGCAGATAGGTAACATCAAAGGTGCCTGTATGATTACGAATAGAATTAAACATAGTAGTTCAAGTGTAGAAGACATTAAAGAAGTTTTTAGTAAATTAGATAGAAATTTAGTCAATAGTTAATTTAGTTCAAAATATAATACGAAGTCAGCTGAACGAGCCGAAGACAAAAAGTGAAAAATAACACATGAAGATCATTTATAGGTTTCTCCCGCGACTTCGTTCGCGCATATCCCCTTTTTTCCGTTCCCGTGGGAATTTCGGAAAATCCTTTCTTAGTGCTGCCTTTCTCTCCCCAAGGAACCAACATGCCAACTTTCTACGACCAGAAGTTTCAGCTGTGCGTTGTTTGTCAGTCACGGAACAATTTTATATATTAGGATTGCGGTTAATATCGCTTAGTTGGTTGACGCCTACTACATCACACATGTGTCTGAAAAGGTAAACGAAGCTATTAAACAGCACTAACGACAATGAGCTACCTACCTATAGAGAAACAACATAATAACCGCTCTCTTAATCCCTCAAATGAACTCAGGATTATCTGCTAATGATGTCGTTAGACTTGGAAATCGTTAAACTGTAAACATCATTTCAATAATAATGAAAATATTTGTAACTCAGTAATTACTCAGTAGAAATCCCAAATTAATAAACAGGAAACCCATGGCACTATTGATAAAGTCATTGTACCAACTGATAAGTTGTGACCCCTGACTTGGGTTCGAGTGTCAAACAATATTTGGTTGCTTTTAGTCACTGTTAATACATCCCCAAGACAGGATGTGGTTGAAAAAAATTATATATTTCTTTGTGATTCTCGCGGTATGTGCCCAAGGTGTGTTTCATTAGGTTATGACAGTGTGTGCATAAAATATTTATTTGTGAAGTCATATTTGGGATTTGTGCCTAATTAAGGTGTCATTATTCTTCAATAATATTTAGTTAAAATGCCCTTGTTGTGATGGTCTTGGCTTGTGTGATGAGTCAATATTAGATTTTTATGCGTATTCGTTTGACGTAGCTACAAATTCGGGGCAGTTAAAGTTTGATAAGCAAAACTAAACTAAGATAGTCGTAATCACTATTCGTTTCATAAGAATTCGAACGATACAAAATATGCATCACATGTTTGGTGATGGTGATAAACACATGTATTTCGAAGGAATCTGACAAAATCAATACCTACAATGGCAAGAGGTTTTCAACGTTTTCAGCTACTTTTTATGTAAACGTAATAAAACTCTGGCCTGCCACAGCTCCTGTTATAATGTTTTTTATAGGTTAACTAGCTACCAATCGGCTTCGCTTCCGTTAACTGGCACTCCGCAACTTTCTTATTTTTTTCTTTCATAAAAAAACTTCTCCTGACAATGACAAACACAACAAAGAAAGAATGAGCAAAATCGGTCCAGCCGTTCACGCGTGATGCCGTGACCAAGGGAAATACGGATTCATTTTTATATAATTACTAGCTGTCCCCCACGGCTTCGCTCCCGTCAACTGGCTACCCTGCAACGTTCTTATTTTTTCTTTCATAAAAACCTTCTCCTGACGATAACAAATACAACAAAAAAAGAATAAGTGAAATCGGTTCATCGATTGTCGAGATTTGCGCTTAGCAACACATTCAGCGATTCATTTTTATATCATAGAAGATAAGATAATAAAATATAGCTGTTGCCCGCGACTTCGTACGCGCATATCGCGTTTTTCCCGTTCCCGTAGGAATTTCGGGAAAAACTCTCTTATTGCACCCCTACAGACTGTACCTAAGGAAGCTAAGGTAAACGTACCAATACTCGTCGGATTTCGGAAATCACTGACTTTGAAGCACTACTGTGTGTTAAATATTTAATAGACAATGACAATTTTTGCATGACGTGTTAGAGAATTTATTCGTTATTCTAAGTAACTAAGTTTTTTTAATCATTTTGATGGCTATAAGTACTTATTAAGGCAAAAGTAAAAAAAGAGCGATTTGTACCAATAGTCGTCTGATTTGTACGGATACTCGTCAAATATTCCCAGTACTCGTCAACTTTTAATGCTAATATAAACTCTCTGCTCTTGAACATAAAGTTCAAGATAAGTACATGTTTTTGTGCTTGAATTTGTTAAATATGCTTGTGCCTTTGAAACAATAGGTAGATAGATAGAAAACCAAATCCTTATTTAGAATAGCAGGTTGTAATGTGTTAGAAGAGCAGGTATTCAATAAAAGAGATAGTTGCATTTTAATTAATATTCCTAAAAACTTGGAATCACAAAATCAGTCCATAAAATATATGTTATATTTCTTAATCATGCAGTCATGTGCATATTGTAGCGAAATGAAACTCCGGACTTTGCCAACGTAACACGTATTTTTATTAAACTGAAAAAAAATATGGATATATAAAAGGTACAAAAAGACAACAACAAAAGGGCTTAAAAAAAACAGTGGTGCTGGTGAATCTTAATATAAAATAGACAGGATTTTTTTTATAAAAATGGAACCTAGGCACGGTTCTTTAAATTTAATAGGTAACGTAAAAAAAGCCTGAAATTGTGGTTACAACCAAAAATGGCCTAGGAGCTACTCATCAAATTGCCTTGAGAATGCGGCGCTACGTTGGCTTTGTAACTCCTAGACAATAATTATGTTTAATGGGAAAAAAAAGAACTTAAGCTAAATATAAAACTGCAGTAGAATAATTAATCTATCTTCCTATATATTTATTATATAGAGCACGACGAATACGGGACCAAGCGGCTCTAGTCTATCCTGGGACCGATACCGTCGTCTGATCGATTCAAAAGTGTTCATATATCTACAGAGTACCGATGGTACTCTGTAGATATATGAACACTTTTATAATAATTTATGAAACCATATTTATGATTATTCGATAGCACAAGGTCCGGTAGATCAACAAACATTGATATGTAAATTTAGTTATAATTTCAGGAAATAAAAAAATCGGAAAACTAAGTTCTTGAAAGATTCAACAGCCACTGATATGCCATAGCTACTCGTATCAAATTTTCAAATGATTTTTCATTGGTCTCAATTGAAATTAGCTCTCAGAAAAAGAAAAAAATCTGCTCAGAGGTAAAATTCGAAAAGGTGGAATGTCGCCATAACTTTAAGCTGCATCTACAATGCTGCAATATGTAGCACGAGTAAATTTATTATGTGTCTAAAATACTTTAATTGTAAAATCAGTTCTCTTAGACCTACCTAATAAAATAATCAGTTTTAACAAAAAATGATATCCACATTAATTTATATAAATTTCTGAGAAATAATTACTAACATTCATAAATATGGTAAGATTGTCATCAAAACTTATGAACTCAGCAGCCGACTAAACTACGCCCTTTAATCTTGTCATTTAATGTGGTCCTCGGCACTTTAAATTTTCTTGCTGCATCTGATGTTGTGGCCCCTTGATCTACAGCTTCTAAGGTCCTCTTGCTTGTAGTTTCTTTCAGTCATGATCTGTAATTAAAATTACGATCATGCAATCACTAGGTAACATACAATCTTAAGTAAAAAAATCTTACTTAAGATTACTCTTTACCCATCAATATCGAATACGACAAGCAAAGAAGTGGCAGCGATGGAACCTATGTCATCTTAGTTATAAAACCGATGTTAATATTATACAGGCGCTATTAAGGCACTTTAGAGATACGCGGTACAATACGCGTGACGACATGCAGTTATTTCGAACAAAAAGCATAGTGTAAGAGCAGTCAATTTTTGCTTGCAACGAATTGTAATCCAAGCATAATAGAAGCATAGAAGAAGGCAAGTGGAAGACTTACTTGTACCCAAAGCGGTAGTTATGTATCGCGTGTCCTTAATCGAATGGCGGAGGCCTATAGCGGCCAATATATAGGTACCTACCTAACAAAAAACGCACGTAGAAAGTGCATATAGGAAACAGGGGGTTTTAACCATTAAGAAGCAAAATAATTAAATCATCACCATGACTGTGTGTACGTGCATCTACATAGAACCAGCACAGTAAAACATCCCTAAGAAAAAGCTTAAAAGAAACGCAGTTTTATCAACAAATGTAGTCTAAACCTTAAATATGTTTGTACTAGAGAGTTAACAATTTTGTAAAAGTCCCGATATTAGCTATTTATTCGCATTTTGTACTGTAAAACACAAAATATCTTCATTATGACGAGTATAGGTGCAACTTTTGAGCATGTCCCAGTAGTCGTCATAATAATTCTAAAAATGACGAGTTTTGGGTCAATCGGGAGTTTTACAGTACCAATAGATGTCTCATTAAAAAAAATTATCTTCTATGTTAAAAGTATTCCAAATTGAATATTATATCGTTAACAAATAAACTTAACTAACTTATTAAACAAAGAAACTTACCGCAGACCCCACTGGAGTTATGTAAATCAAAACACAAAACCACGTGCTGAGTTTCACGTTTGACAGCTGAACTTCACGAAAAAACGATTTTTCTTGGGCACACAAGTTTCGACTAACATATCTCCGACGCCATGACTGTTAAAACTCAGTATTGTCATTTCAATTGTGCAATATGTTACCAACAATATGTTGCCATATAAACCGACCCATTTTAAGTTCAGTAGAAAAAAATATACAAGTTTTTAGATTAATTGTCGACTATTGGGACATGACGACTTCACCCGCGTTTACCTTACATGCCAAACAATTTCAGCCTTCTACGACCACTAGTTTCGGCTGTGCGTTGTCTCTTCTGAACTTTTTCAAAATCAGTGGATTTAATTTTCAGATGAATCAGACGAAGACGAAACGACCGAGAGATTGGCGGAGGGAGAGAAAAAGCTGAGTGACAACATAATGCTGATGCTAAATCACTTCAAGCAGCCCGACCCTGTGGGTCTGCCGGGAGACGTGATCCCTGACCCTTGTCCCGTAGCAGACATGAAGCAATCCCTGTCCCTAGGCACGTTGCGCTTTACAAACACAAAAGTGTATGGCCTCAGTAAGCTCCGGATTTTGTACGTGAATGCACAAGTTGAAGATCTGGAGGTAAGTGTTTTATGATGCAAAACAGGTAAAACCTAAGATAGTTTTTAAATAGCTCGCTCGCCTGAAATTCCGAAACTGGTAGTTGTTGAATATCAGGTGAATAAAAATTGTATGTATAAAATACCTACCTACTATATTTTGATCTACCTGTCTCTATCCGTCGTCCTGTCGTCTATCCGTCTGCTAAAGCATGTTCCAGACGGATTATATCCAGCGTCCCATCAATTCAAATTCAATTCGTTTCTTCAATAACGATTTTTACATCATGTCTGAATTTAACCAAGGATTAAATTCAGACATGATTGGATTCATCCAAGGTGACCTAGGTGTGAGCTTAGATTCCATCCGCCAATTGTGTTTGAATTTGGATTGCATCTGCCGTCTAGATGGATGGCAACCAGCAAGGTCACCTTGGTTGGGTTGGGACGCTGGATTACATCCATCTCGAACATGCTTAAGAGTGTGTATTCCGTCCACTAGCGCCGCCAATAGTTTTTTATTAATTGTGGTAAATTTAAGACACGTAGATAAAAAACCGCTCTGTAGTGCACTGAAGAAATGTATCTATTATTTTTTGACAGCTATTTTTAATACATAACTCATGGCTAAATAGCCAAAACGGCAATTATTGCTAAAAGTGGCCACTTTTAGCAAAAATATCGACTTTGGCAACTATTTATGTTCTAAAGTACAAAACATAACTATCAAAACATAATAAATACATTTCTTCAGTGCACTACAGAGCGGTTTTTTATCTACGTGTCTTAAATTTACCACAAATAATAAAAAACGATTGGCGGCGCTAGTGGACGGAATATACGCTCTTAAGTTTCACTCAAAGCCAAGAGTGAATTGAGGCGTGATTGATTAACAAACATATCCAAACTTTCCATTCCTAACAGAAGTAGAATTAGATAGATAGGATGTCACTCTAATAAGGACTGTATGCAATTAAAATAATATAGTCACACTCTAACTAAAAGTTTTGCAAATAAATACTTCATTATAATTTCAGGTCACAGCAGCGCTAAGAATAGACACATTGCAAGCTCGAGGCAACTACTCGATATCATCGTTCTTCAGTTCATCCAAGGGACCATTCACCGTCGACATCACTGGCTTGAACGTAATAGCAAAAGCTAACGTTGGCGTGGAACGCGACGGAAAACTGCGAGCTCAGGACATACATGTCGATCTAAGTTTCAGTACAATTGCAACCAACTTTGAAAACTTGGGCTTTCTCGGTGGAATGGTGCAGAGCCTTATCAACAATGGTGGATCTGCCATCTTCGACTCCAGTTTACCAACCATCCTCAAGGAAGTCTATCCTAAAGCCAGAGCTGAAATTAATAACAAACTTGAAGAAGTAGCTGGCGATTTACAGTTTCCTAACTCTATTGCTCCGCTAGACATGGTGATCTGTGACCTCAGAAATAAAGTAACTGATATGAAGCTGGATCCATGGCAAGTCCAAGATTACAACACCACCGTGAGCATATTCAATATCGCTTTATCCAACACCTGGGTTACTGGAATATCTTCTTTCCACAGAGTTAGGAACATAACTTTGAAAATGGAAAACAATTCGGCAGTGGCGGACTTTGAAATTGGTACGCAGAAACTTGAAGGAAGAACTCAATGGGAGGTTGGAGCAATAGGTGGCCTTTTAAACAGAGCTGGTACTGCATCGTTCTCGATAGAATACATTAGTGCTAGAATAGTCTTAGCACAACCGCTTGATACGAGAAAAACTCCTACATTCAGAGATATTGATTTTGACATTGGCAATATTCAAATTCGGTGGGACGGTGCTGGCACAATAGATTACGTCATTGAATTTGCAGTGAATGTTATACCAAATCTTCTAAGGTACCAGATCATGGATGCTTTAGAAGGTCCTCTGAAGGAGAGAGTGCAACAAGAACTAAACAAGCTGAATGTAGATGCGCTGATAAAGCAAGAGTTATTGCCTAAAGTAGATCAAATTCAAGAGTCGGGTTTGAAACTGTCCTCACTTAAAAGCCCGGTGGTTGTTAATGACAAAAATGACGAGGATGACTTCTTTAATTTTTAAATATTCTTTGTTTGCCATATTTAAAATTTTGTACTTACTACATCAATAAAATCCTCTTGATATTTGTGATCACATTTTTCTTTAAGTGCAGCTTCGTCCGGGTGACACGTCCGAAATGAATCCTATACGTACCTTATACATTATTTTTCCATTGTTCATATTATAATGAATCACCATTTTGACGATCAAGTATAGACGGAATTACATAATAATAAATTAATTACTAATAATTGAACAAAGAACAAACAGCAAGTTTTTTCTTACTTTGAAAAATAATCAAAAACTTTTTTACAAAGAAAAATCCTATTAGAATACGTTTACTTGGATGACTAAATACGTCATCCAAATAAAGGAATTTCAGCTTTTGTGATTTTAAAAGCCAATCTACTAAACCGATTTTGATGAAATTTCTAAGAGACTGATCGGAAAGTACATTACCTACTTATTTACACATTAAATACTAATTTTCAATTCGGTTGATAAATGACGAAGGTATAAAGGAAGGATGAAGGGGACCCTTAAAGAAATGTTACAGAGTACCTACTGTCCCCCGACTGCAATAAAAAAGTTATTTTTCAGTTTTACATTTTTGGGAAAATGCTTGTTTATAATTTTTTTTGTTCATTTTTAGACATGGCAGGCGTGTTTTTTTATTTTTTTTAATTATTTGTTTTTTATTTCGTACCTTTTAGTGACTTAACGATATTTTGATTGAATAATAAGTAATTCGAAACTAATTCGTCTTTTGATTGATACTAAAATTTTTGAGGTGATTCAATACATGAAGAGACTTTTTATAGCGTAGCTCGTAGATAAGCTTACGTGGATCTGAAACACCAATTGACAAACTTACTAGCTATCACACGCGACTAAGTGCGCATAAGCTTAGCCCTTAGAAAACATGGTAGAGCCTAGATCTACGACGACTCTGAAGAAAGAAACATAATCTTAGTGGTAGCATACGCCACTCGACCTTACCTTGACCGTGTTACCTCAGCTTCCATCCAGTTCCTACCTCTCGTCGTCCACTCGCACGTTTTTTTTTTTTTTTTTTATGCAAAACGAGATCATCATAGGGGTTCCAGCGATGGTCATCTGAAACTGGGCTTCACTCGAACTATCGTTCATGACGAATAGTACCAATGTGATCTGTAAACGAGTCAAATCGCCACCGCCGTTGTGTTAGCAGATGAGACTATTTGACTGGTGATGGCATCCAACTGAGGCGACGTGGTGGATTTCACCTAACTGAGGCTATTAATCCAAAAAAAAATCCAACGTAGCGAATCTATCACTTCAATAATCCACTAGCAGAATTCTTCGAGCGATTTGAACATAATATAAAACATCTGAATATCTACTACTGCCCAACAGACACAACAACCGTCCGGTCAGAAGATCTTCCATTTTACCAAATATTGGATCCCTCTGTGGGATATCACTGTTGTGCACTTGGGAGGATGAGACCCTCACAGGTTGACTTCCTCGCTATTGGTGGGCGTTGAGATGCTAAACCAGTTTCAAAGCGAGTTTAGGGGTTTTGGAGCAGCCGCAGTAGATCACCGGGTGCCCAAAATGTCCGCACAGAACACAACTTAATGGATCTGTGCCTTGGGGGTGGGCCTGGGGTCAGGTGCAATTCGCAGGACCAAGCTCATTTCTTGACGTATCTGGGTTACAAAGCGAGAAACAAATGTCGTTCCAAATGGTCGTGTAGTTCCCGGTGGTGACACTGTGTTCCAACTATGGTGGTTCGAAATGGTACTGTACCTCTGTAATCAGTACCAAGACAATCGCGGCATTAGATCCAAAAGTTTACTTGAATACAACTTTTTTTAATGGATGCGATGACTTCTCCCCCTTTGGGCGAAGCAGAAGGGAGTGTCAGACTCTTACTAACTAAACCCACCCGTGTTCCCCCTACTGTCCTTTGCGTTCCAGGGCCGCGGTGAATGTTTCGAATAAATTCCGCAGCCCTGGCAGGCACTGGCTCTAGCGGGCCCCGTCTACTTTGCTGACATCTCTTTGAGGCGCGCATGGAACACTACGTGCCATCGATCCGGGCTTAGTTCTGATCGGACAGCGAGCCTCCCAACGCTCGCCGACCGCAGGCCCGGGGCGTCGTCTTCTGTTGCGGCGGCTGGGGCGTGAGTTTTCCCTCTCTCTCACGAGAGGAACAAACATGCCATACTTCAGCTTTCTACGTCCAGTAGTTTCGACTGTGCGTTGTCTGTGTAAAATATTTCCGTTTTTTTTTCATGAGTCATGGCTACCCCATTATATATTTTATTATTTTCACTAGCCCATGTTACTCGGGGTAACGCAACGGTTCTAACGATAAAACAAACATTGAAATCGGTTAAGCCGTTTAGAAGTTATGGTGGAATAAAGAAACCCACAAACATACATACATACATACATGAACCCTGAAAACATAACACTCCTTGTTTTAGGCAGTCGTGTAAAAAGTACATTTTATATTTTTTTTATGGTACTCTAAGAGCAAACAATTGCCGTTCTCTAAGTGTAATGCACCTGCACTTTAAGAACTTTATGAGAGCGAACGTTTTCGACGTGGCTGCATGCTGGTGGAAACTTGAAATTTTTGAAATACGCCTTTGAAGAAGAGATGAATATTCTTCATATCAATTTATTTGGTCATACTTCGGCACATCCCGGTGGTATCAAAGAGATTTTTGAGGCAATGGGGACAGGAGAAAATTAATGAGACAAAGTGTGCGAAGTAGTTGGACATGCTCACCCTTCCTTCAGCCGCTTCAGTTAGATACTCGCCTTCCTTCCTTCCTTTTTCCTTTAGCCGCTTCTACGAGTATCTAAGTAAACTGATTGTGATAGTATTAAAATGTGGATCATTTTACACTTCTTGCAAACCTATTCCAACCATTTAGTCACTCATTTATTCTTAAATTCAGCCTAAAATTGCAGAAATTACAAATAATAAAAGTGTATTTAGATCAAGAGCCTCACATAAAAACATGACCGACATATTAGCCGTCACGTATGCACTCAAACCGGTAGTAACGGTAGTGAGATTCGATTTGGCTGTATCGAGAATCGTTTCGGAAAATCATTAACACGAAATATCGATTAATTTACAACGGGCATGCAATCAGTACCTATGTAATGTGTTTTTTGTGTCTCGTTTCCCTGCTGTTTCTTGTTTACTTGAAGAATCTAATACCTAAAATATACATAGGTTTAGGTACATAGGTAATCTGCCGCATTCATAAAAAAACATATTAGTTTACACTTACCTACTGATAGTTTATTTATTCTACGTACACAGAATTTGAACAAACTTTAATAACCTGTATTTAATGTAACCAAATGGTGAGATTTTTTTTTATGCATAATTCAGATTAGATATGCATTTGTAATTACATAATAATTAACTAAGTAGCGTTCTTGAAACCATTGTTAAAGACTCAGGAGAAGATGGCGGGTCGCCTCAGGTGACTCTCGAGAATTGGAAGGAATGAGGCCTTGTCCCTAAAGTGGGACAGTTTAGGCTAAACAAAAAAATACGTTGATGTCCTTATAAATAAAATAAATAAATACGTTGACGTTGATGCGTCCATAGGGACATCAACGTATTTTTGGTTATTTCGGTTCAAAAGATTGCTGGCAACTTGTGAGGCTCAATATTTTTGCCTTTAGTTTGTCCTTCTCTGTCTTCCACTTTTTTCTCTACACTTCTATTATTTTTTTCTGTGGCTGTTTTAATTCGAATAATTATTGCTTACTTAAAAAAACTAGCAAGTGCGAGGCGAAATCGCATGCAAAGAGTTTCGAACAAATCTCGCACTTGTACCTGGTGTTAAAAAAACTGGCAAGTGCGAGTCGAACTCCCATGCAAAGAATTTCGAACAAAATCACTTGTACCTGGTGTTTTTTTCGATATTTTTTAAAGAAGAATGGGAAAATGGAATGGGGAATGGATGGGAATGGGAGAAGGGGAGTTAAGTTAAGGGAAATGGTAATTTTTTCATCTAATTTATTGAATAACTTCAAAACCTATTACTTACTTTAAAAATATTAAATAAAAATCGAAACCCTCCTAACACGACCTTAATTTTCACACAGTACAGCTGGAAAATCAGATTTTTAAATTTTCTAATTTGCCCCCCCAAAAAGTAAAGATTTGGAGAAAATCGGCTGCGGCAGACAGACAGACCACCGAATGATCCTAAAAGGGTTCCGTTTTCCCATATAGAAATTCGGAAACCTAAAAAACAAGCCTCTAGGATTGTAGTGGCCTTGGTAGCAAAGCCATGCCAGAACTAAAAAAATCACAAAATAGCGGGAGGTCAATATTCCCTTTCTTATCTTGATCATCATACGCAAATACTTACGATATATTATGCGTTACATCAAGCAATAAAAAGCTTCATTAGAATCGTTCTCATTTCTTGATACAATGTCCTCTCAAATTATTCTGAAAGTGTCCGAGCTTTGACATAAGTTAACGTTCGAATAATAACTTCGATTCAAATTCATTTCACGGAATTATTCGATGAAGACGTGTTGTAAAAGATCTATCTGATGGTACATTACACTACAGATAAAATATATCGTCGGATGATCATTTTAGTAGTAATAAATTCCTATTGGAAATCGGGATATGTGTATAAGACGGATAACAAAAATATCTGTACATTACATAAATTCTAATTTCACTCAAAATTCCCCAAAAGTATCAGTCTGGTATTTCGTATACAGATTGGCTAATTTGCAACAGTTTGGACCTACCTATAAATCAAAATTAAAATGCAAAACTTGTAGAGATTTATTTTTTGACTTACCTAATATTTATCTACCTTTAAAAAAAAGTATAGTAGGTACCTAAGCACCTCATCAGTATGACTAAAACAAAGGAGGTTTTATAATATGTACCTACCTTGGTAATTTAAATACCATTCTATTAATTATTCACATATTATGTACCTACCTATTAATGACTATGTAAATAATTAAATAGGCTCGCAGCATCTACTTTTATAATACTTAATTGATTATTCCACATCCACACAAAGTGCACAGTGAAAAAAAACTTAATTGAAATAAACTCAAATTCCACAGCAAAAACGTAAA
Source organism: Ceramica pisi (assembly GCA_963859965.1). Lineage (NCBI taxonomy): Eukaryota > Metazoa > Arthropoda > Insecta > Lepidoptera > Noctuidae > Ceramica > Ceramica pisi. Next base: position 8,935,734 of record OY982530.1, read on the forward strand.
ATTGATATTTAGTACCTATAAATGTTTCTGGTCTTTACATCACCCGCTGGTAGCTTTATGCCCAGGAAAATATTTAAATAAGGGTAAGACAACAATCAAAGAGCTAACAAATTGGTAACATATTTCATAAACAAAAGAAAGTGAAATTTGAGGTCGATGAAATGTTATTCTCAAACATTTCAAAGAGACAAAAGGAAAAAACCGCATCCGCAAAAATGTATAGAAAACCTTTGCTGCGGTCAACGCATCTTGTGCCTTGGAGAGGGTTCAGCCTACGACACCATTGCTCCCGCCGAGGCAGCACGCGCCGGACGCTTGCCGGCTTTGAAAAAACTAAATTGTCTATTCCAAAAATCAAACTTGGAACAACGAAAGCGCGTTGCTTCACTTATAATTTTAATGTTTATTTAATTTAATTTTAAAATGGCGTCTTACCAAGTGTTAGTATTATTATTTGCTGCTGTGGTAGCATCGGGAACTTCAAATACACGTAAGTAGTTAGAAGAAAGTAGACGGACGAGTGTACTATTTGTGTCATTTAATTTTATTGTTTCTGAGCAATAGCATCATTTTGTTTTTTTCATATAGGTATTTGGCAATTAATTTGATGTGCAAATTCCAATGTGCAAATCAAATAATATACAAGTCTCTGTTTATATTAAGCTAAACAAAGAGCGTTCAGTCATTTCATTGTTTTTCACTTAAATTTTTTCTTCACTTTTGAACGACTGATGAGTGAATTTAGTAACTATAACTATTTGTAGTATTCCTTCGTTCTTACTTTCTATAATGAGTTCTTAAATACTACTATTTGTGGGAATATCTATTTTTTTTCTATGTTAGGTTAATTTATACACTGTTATATTTTACTGAAAGTTATTTTTAGATCAAATTAAATGATCAAAGGTTAAAAATCTACATCGGTTTTATTTTGAGCCCGAGGATGTTTTCAAAGGGATTTTAGGACAACAAATTAAAAAATAACGTTTTCCAAGCAGACACCGGTTTGTGCGTCAATATTCAACCTCCTTAGAGGTCAAAAGCATGACATGCAAATATTAATGAGATCGGAGAAATTGGACTGAGATTAAACCCAAAACACGAATAACATTAGATAATAACGGTAACACAGTAAATATTTTCCTATGTTAATCACGTTAAGCAAAATCACGTTCAGCATACATAAATATTCAGTCCTTACTGTTAAAAAGCAGTTTCAAACTACTATGAAGTTCATTTTACTTTATTATTCGTAAAAACTGATTGGAAAATTAAAGAACGCTTTATCAATTGACTGTTCGTCAGTTAGCGCTATTTCTCCATCAACCAGTAGGCGTTTTAGCGAAACAAAAGATTTTTGACAAAGCAATTTCAATCTTTTGAGAATGGGGGAAATCGGCCCTTGATAAAAAGTACCAATAATAATACAATAATAATCATTTTTTACCCATAAAAGTCCAGCAAACCCATTACGAGAAAGTCGCAGCACTTTCACTCGCCTTTTTCTGGCACTTTCGTTTGCACCAAGGATTATCAAATCCTTTCAGCGATGCACAAAGATAAAAATAAGACAAAACTAGTTTGATAAAATTATCTCTTGATATTATTAGTAGAACTTGTTTTAATATCTGGGGGACTGTGTACTAACATTACAGGGGCAGGTTTACACGCAGCTCACAGGTCGTATATTTGCGTATCTAGATATCTGCTGAATAGGCCAATGAAAGTGGAATCTGATACTCATCAAAGATAAGAGCTCAAACATTTTTCCAACTATGCTGGGGTGACCATAGTTAAGATTGATATCTCACCTTGCTTAGTAAATTAAGGATATGTTTCCAAATTATTAGTTTGGGTTCGGGCAAACTAATAATTTTGAAACATATCGTTAATTTACTGAGCAAGGTGAGATATCAATCAATCAACAAATATAAACGGTGCCATTTTAGTCTTCTTACAAAGGCTGCCCGCTTAATGTACCCGGCATACCTCTGGGAGGGATTATTTTTTAATAATTCATTAAGATGAAAGGTACAATAAAAATAAATAATAAATATTATCGCTCCACTGTATATAAAATTAAAGAACGAATAAAACCGGTTATGCGCGTACGAAGTCACGGGCAAAAACTAGTTTGAAATAAATTTAGGTGCAATAAAAAGCCCTCAGAACACGCAACCTCTTGTAATATGTCCGAAGGTAACGAAATTCAAACTGGGAAGAATATTGAAAATGATTTCATGCACATGTTTCTGAATTAGCATAATCATTAAGCAGAACAAAACGTTTGTAAATCTAGTAAGAGAGCAAGGTTACGTTTGTTTATGTCCTGAAATCACAGCAGCAGTTGTACCTATCAGTCGATAATTGTACTGAAGGTCAAATTAAAAAAAAAGGATATTAAAGATTTTAAGTACCTGAATCAGTTATTAATATTAAAAATACATAAATAATTATTATAACAATTTTAAATGAAAACACAAATTAGCCCCCCAGAAAACATAATCATCAGAATATATGTCATCATGCACTTTGATAGACCAAACACCATAAGATTAATCCCTATAATGATGAAATAAGTTAACAGCAATAATGACTATTACAAGATCACAAATTATTCATTGCGTAAACACGCTGTTAAATACGGAAGGCTAGGAAAGTAGGGGAAATGCGTATTATGGTGGTTGAGTAACAGGGTGGCCATGCCAAAGCACGAACTGTCGCCATGACAGTGCGCTGCAGTGGCAATACTAATGTCTACGGAGAACCGTCGATCAATTTGTGCCTAGAAAACCAAACAAAATAATCAAAGACGATAACATAGACTCAATAACTTAAGAATTGGGTTTTAATTAGAAATTAACGAATTTGTTCTCACCAGGTAATTCGAAAATCCGGTAACAATTCTTCAAAGTAATCTGTTAAAAGTTTTTTTTCACGGGAGGTCGAATCAGTTGTAAAAACGTTACAACTGTTTTATAATATAATGCATTATATGCAATTAATTAAAATTCACACAAAGCTATATTATTATAATGTGAGGGCTATCGGAGTATCTATTAATTATCATATAATGCTGACGTTATTAAATATTTTAATTGTTATATTTCAAAGTAGTGCGTCTTTGATGAAGCATGTCGGTATGTCGTTTCGTCAGTCTCACGACTCACAATGACTGCCTTCACCAATTATTTAAATAATATATAGAGAAATTGTTCGTTCAATCAAATTGCAAAAATCTTATAGTGCTGGATACCCCATTTATAGATGAAGACTACACGACATGCTACGACCAATAAGAGCTGAGTAAAAAATGTGAAGCAGACTAAGTTGAATGGATCAACTTATGATATTAAACTCTTATTACACTTTTATACAGATTTGTTGGTTCTGTTCTTTTCCATCATACATTTCTATTTCCAGTATATCAGTTTTCTTCTAGCGGTTCATTATTTCATCACACAATCCATCATCTCCATGTTTACTTTGATCTTCATCAGACTAACCACTGCCTTAAAAAAAAACATATTATTTCAACTGTGTGGGCCTTGAACTGTCTGTTATTGGTAGCAACGTGGTAATAAGAAAATATTGCAATATTTTAAGTTATAAGCGTTTCGATGTAGCAAACGTGCTTTTTACCCTCATTACTCTAATAAAGAGTTTGCCTCACCAACAGCTTTTGAACACAGTTTCGTATAGTTACCACTTGATACATCATTAGCATTTACACCATAGGTACATTCTCGTGACATTCGGTCTTATTGCTAAACTCTCCAAACGTAAATGACTGTTGCTTGTATTTCGACAAAAACTTGCCTGTCTGTGGTCATTACTCGTATTAGTGTACGCATGTCTCAAATGTCATATCACTTATTTTGTGACAGGAAACAGCTCAAAACAGCTACTCCAGCCAATGAAATGGGCAAGATGAGACGTTTGAAAAAAACTTCGCTCAAGCCTTCAAGCTTTTTTTTATTATTTGTGATGGGTTTGCTCTTGACTTTAGTCTAGGCCAGAGATGACAGAGACAAAGTCTACGATGAAGTGAGCTTATCCAGAAGGAGCCTGTTTACTCTTACTTTGAAGAGATTAGGGTAGTCAGCGTTCAGAAATACAGACGCAGGCAGAAGAGACGCTTAGTGAGAATTGGTGGAATAGCAACAAGGTAGGGATGGTAAGTTGCAGTGAGTCTGGATGTCCGATGGTAGAAGCGGGCGGGTGGGGTGTGGTCGTGGAGTTCTTGGGCACACTCACCGAAGTATAATCTGTAGAAGACCGACAAGCAGGCAACCTTGCGACGATAAGCCAAGCTGTGTAGCTTGGCATCTACCAGTTTATCGTCGCCGATGAGCCTCTTAGCTCTGCGTTCCACCGAATCAAGTGCGGCATGTTGGTTCTTATCTGAGCCATCCTACTCCATGCAGGATCGGACTTGTGCTTTGTATAGGGTTAAAAGCTGTCCAGGCCTGAAGTATCGCTTTACCCTATTGAGGATGCCCAGCCTTTTGGCTGCAGTTTGGGCTTTGCCTCAATGGTGGCGCCGAAGTTCAGACTAAATGTCAATTCCATCTCTAGGAGCTCGAGCCGATCAGTCACAGGAACAGATGTACCCCTATAAGCAAGAGTTTGGTCGAAACGACTCCTTTCTACGGTAAAAAAGACACGCCTTTGATTTGGTGGCGTTAAAAGTGACCAGATTGTTGTCATCACCCCACTGGGAGACAAGGCTTAAAGTCAAATTTATCCGCTACTATGACCTTTCTTATGGAACAAACTTCATCCCCACTGGTTGTTGCGCTGGACAAGTATCTTTCTGAAACCGTACTGTCATCTGCGTACCCAACAAGACCAGGCTGAAGTAGGTAGTAGGTATGTGCAGCAGGAAGAGTTGCAGAGAGAAAAGAGTTGAGGAACACCGGCATTAATAGCCATGAGGTCAGAGGAGCAGCCGTCAACGACTAGAACCGACAAGGATCAACCAAAAAAACTGTTTTTGTTCGAAAGAAGGTTGCACTAAAATTCGTAAAGCTCTGATGATGAACTTGGGGGATAGACAATTAGATTGATATGGACTGGTTGGTGTTTTTTTTGTGGTGCGAGCACTAAACATAAAAGTTGCAATAAAAACCACTATAAAGTAAAAAAAGTCGGTGTCAAAAAACGAAGTACCACCTTCGGAAGTTGAAAGTCAGTTGCTTTTTTTTACGAAATTATGCTTTCTTCACGAAGAGAATTTCCACGGCTGCAATATTTATAACATAAGTAACACACATTTTATTATTTTAAGCGAAGGATGGAATAAAATAACCATAAACGACTAAAGTTATATCTGCATCTGTTACATAAATATCTTTTAGCTGCAATTAATTAAAGTCATACTTAGTAGCATGACACTTGTTAAGACGTGCAACGCCTGCATATCCGTCCTAAATATGTAAGTAGAAGTTTGTCCTTAGCTGTTATATAATCAGGTACATAACATTGACTTTAATATCTAACTATTACTGCGTTAACATGCATTAGGTTTTGCTAACACGCAACGATATAATTTTAGGTCTTTATTGGGGTCACTGGACCTACTTTGTACGATTCAGTACTTATGATGGTAGTATTATCAGCCAGTCTTTGTCCTAGTTCTTCACTAGTACCTGCACCTTGACCTACGTTTGAAACAACTAAAGATTCTAGGGTAATGTTTAATCGATGTCCAAGTTTAGCCAAACCAGTCAGCTATATGGCTGTTAATAAACCAATAGTTTCTGTAATATTTATCCTCATGACCGTCTCTTTAATGGTGTCTTTGAAGACGTATTGAAGAATAAGTCTCAGTACTGAGACTGAAAGTATTTATGTTAAAAACAAATAAGAAATGATCACCTTGATCATTTTAATTCTGCGCAATCCGTTTGAGTACAGGTATAGATATCTGAGGCTCTAGACAAAATACAATTTTATTAGCGAATGCCAAAATATAAGTGATTGGTCGCTTGAAATTTAGACAGCAATTGACAGTTTCATAGATTTTTGTCCATCGCTTTCTCCACGCTACCAGAACGTCATTTGTCTGGAGTCTCTGAATAAATTTATATCTCATGTTTGAAAGCTTTACTCAGGATTTCAGGAACCTTGCTTAGCTAAGTTAATCAAACCGATTTTACAAATATGGATTCTACAATAACCCTCGGCCATCTTGATTACATTGTTGCAAAATGTCTTCAAGCATACGAAGGTGCACCCTATATAAACGGATAAAAAGTGTACTATAGCTAACAGTAAACGGTTTTTGCGAGATCCAGTTTCGCGGACAAGGTCCCGCGCTGGGTCATCGACCCGGCAGGTGCATTACGATCATCCGTTACTTCACAACCAGTTAAAAAACATAATTATTTCTGACACGTTCAGCCGCTGGCTATAGGCCCTTCGTTGTCCGGATTATAGTTTTGTCCGACTCTAAAATGGTTGTATCGACATTCCATTCAAAACTAAGCTTTAAGCCATTACAATAAATTAGGAACGTACAGTAAATCTACCACAAACATCTAAGTTTTATTTTAGCCACAACAGAATTCCAAGAAGTCTAATAAAGAGAGTTAAACATAATGATGAAGTGAAAGGTGTCGCTATATAAAAACTTTCATTTATTTGTATGACTCATTTTTTCATTACCCACATCAGTAAATTCATTGGAAATTATTTTATTGACACTTGTAACAATAACCCCAATAAGCATATTAGCACTTGAGGACAAAATATTAGCTACTGTGTTTAATACAGTAGATTTTATTTATCTTTCAATAATTTTAAATGTAGTTTTAACTGTTTATGACTCATCAGCTTACAAATGTACAAATTTATAGAAAGGATAGTTTCCGGTCGGCTTAAGTATCAATTCAAACTGCTATCGTACGATGATTCAATTTGTCCCACAACAGAACTGCCTTGTCATTCATCTTTCATTTCGATTAAAGAAAGCAGACTAACACATCCTTTCTCAGACAGAGATGGTTCATTCTGCAACACATTAAGGTTATCATTCGTCATTTATTTAATTATAAAAAGCTGAACAAAGAGTCTCCTCTCAGAACCATCATGGCTAAACATTGTTAATCGCACGATCGGTCCCAAGGCTTCTCTGAATCCTGCATTGTCTTTCTATCAGTTCCTATTGTTTTCACCGCGACGATGCTCGACTACCGTTAGGTGGTGCCAACAGCATACCAATGAATATGATAGCCGCCATATTACTTGATATTACTAACGAAAGCTTTATTTGCATAACAGCTGACTAATAAAATAACATGGAACATTTTTATATGGAATGTTCTTTATGATTGGTGTTGTTGTATTAGTGGGTGTTACATTAATTAAAGCCTGTTTTGGTTAGTCAAATCCACCTTTGATCAAAACAAATGAGTGTTTTCTAAGAAAAGTTATTTTTCTTTGACTTTTACAACTATCCCTACTTTTTGTCTACTCACTTAGCTGATTTTGTACTCATCTCAATATTTCTCTTTCCTGCATCGAAAAAATTGTCACCTTCCGTGTCAATCGGATTCTGTAACTGAACCCCTGAATTTAATATCAGAGTTAAAATATTGGTGTTAATCTGGAATTATCGTTATTTAGATATATTCGGTGGCCGGTGTTCCCGGCGGGACCCCAACGTGGATGCCTGCTTACTCCGCAGCTTCAACTCGCTCATCGAGTATATGAAGGGTGGAGCGCCCGAACTGGGTATCGAAGAGGTAATTACATTACATGTACATACTTACATCTACCTAAATAGTAGTAGTAACTTTGGAAAACAAAAAGCTTTAGCAATTTAGGCGCAAAGTTTAACTTGCTGAAAGATTGTCTTTACTTAATGTTTAACTGAATCTTACTTAATCGAAAGCTTTTGACAAGTCTGAAATTATTACTTTTCAGTCAGAGCCAATCGTGATAGATGAGCTATCAATCGCGCTGGGTGGCGGGCCTGACGGCTACCGTGCCAGCTTCAAAGACATCCACGCCACTGGAGCATCTAACATGACCATCACTAATGTCAGGTAAGTCTAGCAGATCTATCTACATATATTATTAAGAAAGAGATCAATGTTTTACATGGACCACTTAATCTTTTCTCTTATCTATGGTAGTAGTCCTTCGTAAATTGTTTTCAGTGAGTGAATTGAGATCAGGGACAAATTTTCATTTGAAACCCCAAACGTTTCTACGGTTACAGTACATTCATCATGACTTATTTTTATTACAAGCCGTAGCATTTCACGGTCAGACAATGAATTTACTGTCTGACCATGAAATGCATTATATGATGTACACCTCGTTGATTCTTTTGTGAACGGTGTTAAACCATACCATCACACCACAAAGGCAATGAGAAATACTACCGCTATCTCAACATTGGCTCAAGAGCTATGCATATTTACCTAGCCTTCTAATATTTGTTCCATGACTAATCGAAAATAGCCATGTATTGGCACGCACATAGGATGCTAGTGTTAGGCTGAAAATTACCGTAAAAATTATCTGCTGATAAAAAGTTGCGCCACCGAAACCTATGTCGCATTGTCATACATATAATTCCCTTACATAAGAAGGGTTCCCACATGAAAAACTAAACAAAGAGCGCAAGCAATTATACTAATTATTTGAGTTTTTGCAACACTATTGTTTCAACGTGAATTATGAGTGTCCATCTTTCCCTCATCATCAGCATTGGCTAACTTTTAATCATTTTCACTCGCCTTTCCGACGATTATTTAGGTGGGTTTTGAAACCACCCTGTTGCTTTATTGTGTTTCTTCTTCTACTAGCATGGTCCTGTTAGCCTTAATTATTGTACAATGAATTGTTCTTATTACTGTTTTGATGATTTGTCCTTCACAAAGAGACCTTCAGGAATTTGTAGAGTATGTTTGCTCTTCAACAGACGTTTTATTTAGTCCCAGTAACGCCACTGGGACTCTATAAAGCTAACTAGAGCTAGCCGTTAACTTTTTATACTGACGATTAGAAGGTATGTTGCCTGACTTCCACTAATTCATTCAAAAACAAATTCGACTATAAACCACCGTTGTTTTCAAAAGCCACAAACTTGATGACATTCAATATTGGAATGTTAGGAAATGAAAATAATCTGTTAAGGTGGCTCTAGTCGATATTTTTTCCATAGAAACTTCGGGAGGGTATTACTCCGCTGTTTGACAGAGTACATCAAAAGTTAAACATAATATCGTTTTGTCATATTATTAGTTTTGTCTGTATGGAAACAGAATGGTAAAATAAACCGCCATTAAAAAGTTATGAGCCACCAAAGTTTCGTTTTTCTTGCCAATTTTAACGCATCTTTGGGCGTAAATAAGTAATAAACACAATGTAAAATCTTTAAAACCAAGTCGGTACCGACAAAGCTCAACTATCGAAGAATTCAATAACTTTTATTTTTAATCGATATATGCAGTAGTTTTTTCATAAAACTCGATTTACGAAAGGCCTTCTCATATTTTTTTACGCGCGCGTTTTACTATGAATTATCGTGCCTCTCACTGAATAACGTTCCCCCCGGTGCGGTGCGGGGGGACAACGCTCACGCACACGTGCGTATTCAAGTTACAACTGTGTCTGCTGCGGTGTGCTGTGGCCTGTGGCCTATGTCGTTCATACGTATACGTAGGTAGACTATACTTACGCTCTAATTTATATTGACTCATTGGCTTGATTTTTGGATTTCAACATTATATTTTATATCTGTTTGACTTCGCATTGTAGTTTGGACTCCGTATTTGCGTTTGAAATTGTTATTGTTGCTTTGAGTGGACGCTGCATAAGTACGTGACATTGTTTTGAATCATTGAAAAAGTTTAAAAAACCACATATTATAAACAATGGGTAGAAAAGTCATAATTTGGCGTCGTGACCGGGTCTTCGACACCGCGTCGCTGCCCGCGCCCGCTGCAGTGTAAAATCATCGCGGCGGGATGCTATCGCGCAATGAATTTTCAACTCTCGATGTTGAAACCAATGATATAATTATAAGTTGAAACGGTGTCTTTTTTTGACGCGTTGGGATTAACTCTGCTGAGTGCTGGGTTCTCAACGCTCGGCTGAACGGAATATTTTTACGTCCGTGCGTACGGTGGCTAAGCGTTCTTACAATCGAGCGACATGACGCCGCCGTGCCACCGCCGCCGCACGCGTCTACGACAGGGATAACTGCACGCGTCGTTGGTGGTCGTTGAAGCGCCCGTCGACAGCCGACGACAAAGGTTGCCGGCCGCCAGCGGCAACGTGTCGCTCGTTTAGTTGAGTACCTAGGTAGCAGGTAGCGAAATCCAAAGTTCAAGCCAGGGTCAATGTAATGTTTGTTACTGGGTTCATTCTATTTGCTTTCAAAATAGTTTCTTGCAATTGACAAACCTAATTTTGTGTTCGTAGGTACTTTTGCGGCGGACAAGACTTTTTTATGGATGGGAAACCAAATAACTGCTCCCGCTTTGGGCGAAGCAGAAGGGAGTGTCAGACTCTTCTTGACTAAAACCCATCCGTGTTCCTCCTAATGCCCTCTGCGTACCGTACTTACCAGGGCCGCGGTAACCCTTTCGAACAAATTCTGCAACATCATAGTTTACATAGCTCTCTGCCTAATAGGTACCTACTGTTATATTAACGTAGGTAGGTACTTACCTACAAGCAAAGATGCCATAAAACAAACCGTTGGCGTCGTAGACACTAAAATTTTAACGTTAGGTAGGTAGGTATGTAGGAGCTAAGTAAACAATCTTTATGTGTCACTTGTCAGTTTGTCACAAAGTCACAATATACTGTGCACTTGTCTGATAATTTAAAGCAATCTAATAATGAATGCAAATCTAAACACGTCTGTGTCAACCAATAGGGGTAACTAAAAATAGAAAACCGGCCAAGTGCGAGTCGGACTCACGCACCGAGGGTTCCGTACAAATATTATAATATAAGCAAAAGTTGTGGATTACGATTTATGACGTACCTATTAAAAAAACTCCTTAGGTACTAGATCTCGTTCGAACCAATTTTCGCTGGTAGTTTACATGGTAATGTACATCATATATGTTTTAGTGTTATCATTCTCTTATTTTAGAAGTTACACGACACACAAACATTTTACCACTCTGTAAGTGTCTCTCGCACAAACTATTCAGTTTAGAAAAAAATGATATTAGAAACCTCGATATCATTTTAGAACCCCTATCCATACTATACCGGCCTACAGGTTTAGGTAGGTAGTAAGTTCACAGAATACGTCTACTTACCAAGTTTAGAGTTTTCGACAGCATAGTTCTTATAGTTTCGGAATAAAGTGGCTGTGACATACGGACGGACAGACAGACATGACGAATATATAAGGGTTCCGTTTTTTGCCATTTGGCTACGGAACCCTAAAAATTAAGAAGACAGGTAGGTAAGTAAGTAATTTTGATAACAATTTATAGGATGGTACTTAGGTAGAACTAATTTCATTATTAGGTACTAGCGACCACCCCGGCTTCGCACGGGTGCAATGCTGATACTAAATACACTACAGAAAAACCGTGAGAAAAACTGTTACCTACCTACCTCACGTCTGAGCCGCGCGGGTACCTTACATAGATCTAAACTCCCCTCCCGCACGCGCACCCCCGCCTTGGTGACGTTCACTTCGCAACGGGCCGTGCAGCAGAAATCGTAATATTTTAATTTCGCCATAACTTCAAAACCAAACGTCCGATTTTAATCATTCAAAGACCAAATATGATCTACATAAACTGTACTTAGTGATGAAATACTTTATTTTGATAAGGATTAATAGCATGAGTAAAATAAACGTGTTTAAATGTAGTCCAAAAAAATATCTAGATTTTTAAATAAAAAAAATGGTTGTTGTGCCTCACTCGACATAGAAAGGTATAGTGTGTCGCGGACTTTTTTGTAGATATTTATAAGATCTACAATTAATTAGAACAATTTATGGTTGTATCTTTTATAGTTTAGGCATCGTACGCAAAATAAGTTACTTTTCTGGTTGATTTTTACACCTTGTGTCCGAAAAACCCAAATATCTTACGGAACCCTATTTTTTTGCAAAATAAAATATAGCCTATGTTACTCGTGGATAATGTAACTTTTGAATGGTGAAAGAATTTTTAAAATCGGTCAAGTAGTTTTTGAGCCTATTCATTACAATCAAACAAACAAACAAAGTTTTCCTCTTTATAATATTAGTGTAGATGTAGATGTATCTAGTACCTACGGACATAAACTGCGATGACTATTCAAGTAAGCATCAGATCTGTCGGTGGCGGCGTGGCGGCTGCATTACCACCAAGGAAAAACTAAACATAATAACAATAGAATAAGCAATCCATATTAGGTACCTATAGGGCCGTAGAGGTATAAAACGATAACACAGTGCCTATTTTTAGTAAGAGTTTTTAGGTAGGTAGTAGCTGATTTCTCGGCGAGCGTCGAGCGACTACGCGCAGCGGCGCGCGGTGGCGGTATGTGTGCATCGTGTAACTTCGATTTAGTTCGGAACGGTTCGGAACGATGTTTGTGTGCGTGCGAACTAGACGTGCATGAAGGCTAGCGTCTAACTGCTCATCACTGGTACTATCTCTGTCGGGCATGATGCGAGGTGAGACAGCGTGCTTTTTGGCCATGCCTACCACTGAGTTCGAGCCCGCGACTAGTTGGCCCTTAATATATTCTGTTCACGTCGGCAGACATGTCCATACGAGTTTTACAAGCGGGGTCGAAGGGGACAAAGACTTGACGACTCATAACGTAAATAACACAGGGTTAACGTATTGTGATTTTGAGATAAGATCTTTGAGCAAAAATAGGGTTAAATGTTGCGTTTGTATTTCAAGGTTCTGTGAAGATGAGCCGTCTTGTATCTATTTCTGTTCGAAAATTAGCCTTTCATGGTCGAAATGGTTATATAATGAATATATTATATTATATTAAAACTGTAAAGTGTCGACAACGCGAAAATAACATTTCAAAATGTAAAAAGCAGAACGAACTAAATTAAGCTGATCTACTACAATGTTACTTATTTTCGATATATGTTTTGCATTCTTAGAAGTGAATCCACGATATAATTCTTGGTTCGATCGGACAATAGACTAGAGTCTAGACCATATTTATAAATATGGCTTACTTATTAAACGGAACGCTCTTCGTTAAACAAATATCTAAAGTAGAAAGATCACTACTGTTCTTGTAACTAGTTTCTATACTCGTGTATATAATAATCTGCTGGTATTTACTCTTCATCTCCCAATGTTTTTCTCTCATCAATATCGTCATTACTCATGAATGTGTTTGATTCATTATCGTAGCACGTCATGATGTACAGGTAGTTTCATCGTTTACGTTGTAAGTAAGCCTTTCTTCTTTACTGAGTATATTAAGGTCATCTGTAGTTACTTTATGTTCAAACCTCTTCTTCTCTAATAGGTCAGTTTTTCCACAATATTGAAAAATACCAGATGTTGAGGTACTAGGTCAGTAAATCTTATATCTCGCATCATGTTTCTTCATCTGCGACTTCTTGATGCGGCGCCCAATCGGAAAAACAGTTGCTTTTACATCTCAGGTTGGGGGCCAGGCCTCTGGAGAAAAGCCCTTGATATACGCCAATGATCTATGCTCATAACTCGTGCCGACTACTATAACCTACTAGGCTTTCTGCTGGTTGAAAATTATTGGAAAAATCGTTTCAAATCCAAATCGTTTATTGCAATCCATAATGTACTCATACAGGTGGTAAAATTAATAATTAGAAACAATTATGGACCCTGTCGGGCACAGCAAAAATTTTAAATAATTAGGAGAGAGGAAGAGCGCTTTTTATAATTATTGTTATTTTATATGTGTTATTTTTTATTTTCCTTTAAAAATTTTAGTATTTCCTGTTCAACTAGTTACTATTTTTAATTATTTTACCTTTACAATTATTTTTGGATTACTTTACATTTTTAGTTGTTTTTATTATTCATTTGCTTGCATTTTCTGATTTGAAATTTAGTATAATTAATTTTCTATTTATTCTTAGATTAATACTGAATTTCATATACCATAATGCTTACGATACTTTTCTTTTATAACACAGGTCAGACCTAGAGACGCATCAGTTCCAGCTGACGCTATTCGGGCCGCACATCAGCGCGCGCGCTCGCTACCGCTCCTCCGGAGTCCTGCTGCTTGTGCGTGCCTCTGGCGGCGGAGAGTACTGGGGAGAGTACGGTGAGTTCACACTATCAACTACGCATCACATGCAATGACGAAACTGTATTTTTTTATCAATCTACGAGCTGCTCATCTTTAACAAATATCAAAGCTAAAGTCAATGCCTTAGGCCTTAATGTGATACATTGCCAATCTAAGTTTTTCCTGTGATAGTTACATCTATCTGCAATTCATCGGTAATTGCATATCCTGCCATAAAATTAGGTCTTGATTATTATTTATTCTATAAATTCTACTACATATATCTACCATCATACATCTAGATCTATCTTTTCTTGGAAAAATAATAGTCTATGAATGTAAATCGAGCTTCAGACCTCTAAAATCACGATTCGACTTGGCTTTTATTTTGTATCTTTTATAGAAATTCACAAACTGTTGATGTTTTCAGACGGAGTAAAAGCAAAGGTGTACTTCCGCGGCGAGCCGTTCAAGCGCGACGGCCGCACCTACCTGAAGCTGCAGCAGCTCAAGCTCGACTTCTCCGTGAAGGACATCCAGATGGGCGTCGAGAACTTGCAGAACAGCAACGCTGTGCTAGGTGAGTGTGTTACTATGAGCACCGTCCTTCACGTGCGACGATATAATGATGGTCATCCATCCATAGACCAATCCTGGTCTCGAAAATCCAACACCACTACAAAATCGCAGAAAAGCAAAATACGCAATTTCGATTATCAAAGAATCATCTAAATAGTCAAATTCCAGCTATTTCGATTTAAAATCCAAAGTTCGTAACCGATTTTGATATGATTTAAATGGGACCAATCTGCAAGTATATCCTTTCAGATAAAACAAAAATTTTTCAAATCGGTTCATAATTGTCGGAGTTATGAGGTAACAAACATAAAAAAATAAATAAAAAAATAAAAAACATACAACCGAATTGATAATCTCCTCCTTTTTGGGAAGTCGGTTAAAAAATCGAACTACAACCTTTTTATCTGCATTCTCATATTTGGACAAGAAATTAAAACACTTTTTGTCGTCCAAATGTCACTACATATTATAAAACACAAGTGCTCCGCCGCGTCAGTCTGTCTGTTTGTTCGCGATAAACTCAAAAACGACAGCACCAATTTTCATGCTGTTTTCGCCAATGGATAGAGTGGTTCCCGAGGAAGGTTAAAGTATATAATTTGTCAAGCGAGCAAAGCCGCGGACATCAGCTAGTTAAATATTGAAATGGAACCGTGATCGTTATTGAACCGTCACGCTCAAGTCGGTGACGCTAATCGGGTATTATAATCCGCGCGCAATCAGAATGGGATAGAACTTTGTCAAAGTAAATCGAAAATTACAGTTCTTCAAGTAGCGTTAGCAAAAATGTTCTGAATATTGAAAATAAATTAGTTTTAATGATAGATCGTGGAAATAACTAATTTATCATGAATATTCAGAACATTTTTGCTAACGCTACTTGAAGAAAGAACTGTAATTTTCCATTTACTTTGACAAAGTTCCATACCATTCTGATTGCGCCTGGATTATACGTGGCTGCACTTCACAATACACATTCAATATCATAGATATAATAAATAAGGAGATATGCCCGCTGGACGAAAATGTATAGGAATCTCGTGTCGTCGCTACAGGCGCTACAGTTGTTGTTGATTTTAAAGACAAATACAGTAAAATACTTGTACTCACATATGATAAGTGATTCCATGATTAACAAAGAGTAGATTTGTGCTTCGGTTTTTACAAGAAACCACTGAATAACACGGCATTCTTATTATGTCACAATCGCGGTCGAAAGCCCGTAGTTCGCGGCGACGGCCATTTGCGCATTGCGAGCGCATATAGCGACGACACCGACACGCCTCCTTGCCACTTCTCCTGTTTTTTATATTTCTGTGTTCAATATCCTACTAGAACAGACCGTTCACTAACTCCACTACTTTCCACAACAGAGGCAGCCCTGAACCTGTTCATCAACACGAACGCCCAAGAGCTCCTGAAGGAGATGAAGCCCGAGCTGAAGAGAGACCTGGCAGAGAAGATGTCGCGCTTCCTCGACAACATTCTGCAGAAGATACCCTACGACGACTGGATTGTGGACTAGAGCGTAAGGCCTTACGTTAGGATTAGGTGCTAGGGAGGAACACAGTGAGACATGATGATGAGGTTGCCATCGATAAAAATGAACATTTGTGACAAATTATTGGTTATGTGTTTGGGAAAGGTGTATATGAACAGGCGATAAAAGCGATTTGTGGTTTGGCAGTACAAAAACAGAATTCTAATCGAAACATGACTCTGACATGTTTATGATTTTTTTTTTACACTTCTTTGCACTCCGCAAAGGCAAGCTGAATTTTCAATTGGGTGGGGCCAACATGGAATGAAGAGCTCGTGGCTAAATAACAAAAGCCACACAGGTCGATCTTCAAGGTAAAGCAACGCTTGCCGAGGTTGGTCTGTGTATGGGTGACCATCTTAACTTGCCGGGTTTCCTCCGTGCCTCGGAAAACACGTTAAGCTGTTGGTTCCGGCTGTCATTTGAAGATCTTTTGCAGTCGTTGCGGATGGTCAGAAGCCAGAAAATCAGACACCAGTCTTGCCAAGGAGTACCGTGTTACCGTCAATATTAATAATCGCCTTATAGAAGCAAATAAGGAAAGACATGCGCATAGTGAATTTTGGCTTCGACATGAATGTGATCGTCTACAAAACTGCTGAATTCATCACAATTTTTTTTTTATTTAGGGATATTATGGTTATAGCAATAAAGACAAAGTCTAGAGATGGCAACCGTATAACAAATCAAGAAGGCAACTCATGAGCATTGGTGCTAAAACAAAATGACAAAATAGAACTGGTAAGAGTAGAATCCAAGAATTACATATCTAGCAGATTTCATAAGTAAAGTGTCTTTAAAACTTAAGCACACTGGTGTTTGTGCTACATTGATAAATTCACTTTAGTAGATGATACAAGTAGTACTGTATCTTGGACAAAAGTTTGTTTCTTGTAAAATGTAGATATTAAGCTATTTATTTAGACCTTCTCTTAGGATACATTCGATTCGACCATGTTCGGTCTCTTTTGTATTATTAGTTTTATGTTAATTTGTACAACTGTAATAAAGTATTTAATTTATGTTGTTTTTTTTTGTTTGTTTGTACTTTCTGTGTCTGATATTTATTAGACTATGCTTTGCTTACAAGCAAAGTTAAGGTTTTTTTAGGGTAGGTGTATATGTATAATAACTGTCATTGACCTACAAACATTTGTTGAATTTCTTAATAACAGAAATAAAGGCCTAAAACTGTCCTGAATCTACTTCTATCCTGGTCCTTTACGTTCTCTAGTAATGAAAAACGAGAAAGCTCAATGTACTTTATAGCAAGTTTATCTAGCGCCTACCTTACACCCTGATGACAGTCGTTGTAGGCAGAATAAGTCAGCTATGAGATCAAAAATAAGACAATAGCAGCGTCGGCCTCTTTGATGTTAGTTATGAACTTTCATTAAAACTTCATTCGAATCTGCCATTATATTCAAAGCCCCTGACCAAAGTACACCTACTATGTTGCAAGATTGAGTAGAGCGAGTCAACTACACCAACCAATCAACACACAACCAACCAGTAATGTTAAACGGTATGGTCCTTGAAATCGTGTTGGATTTTAAAAAATTAGAACATATAGTAACTGAGGACTTGAAAGATGATGCTGATATGGAGAGAGAACGAAGGGCGTTGGCTGTCCGATGTAATATGTTGGCCTGCAGGTTTGCACGGTGTACAATACAAATGAAAAATAACTGTTTTTAAGGCTTTTTGACAGTCTCTGTACACCTGCAGCCTGTGGGTTCGATATACGCAAAATCCTGAAAATATGCAGCATACATAATATGTATAAATGGTATAATTTCATTATTGTAATTTCATTTAAAAGCGATGCTCCCTGTATAATCAGTGGTTTACTTGTTGTTTTACAACTATTCGACTGCTCCATTGGTTTCATTTGGTCCTGGGTTCAATTCCTAGGTTGAAAGTGTTTTCGGATTTCCATTAGACATTTAGCAGTATCGGCATGGAATTTAAGACCCCGTGCCTCAGGAAGCACGTAAAGACGATGGCCCTGCACCTGATCTTCTTTTTAAATTTTACTTAGTTATTTTCGACTAATCTTACTCAAGATTCCAATAACTACTAATTATCAACTATCTTGTCCAAGGATATTAAAACAAATATATATTAAAAAAAGTAATATTGATTTGTTCTTTGGTTAATTGATAAATGTGTGTAAACATCATTACGAACTTTTTTAGTGATGTATAAATATTTACATGCTATCATAGTATGGCGAGATGTGTCTTGCACCAAAAACCTATGTAACACCTTATTACCACATTTTTTTTGCAAATAAAAACTTACTTATTTACTGATCTTTCCCTGGGCGTGTCGGATTGCTGTCCATCGGGACTATGATATTAATGGACCCGCTACACGACACCGACTTTTGTCTGCACAGACTATCACACCTACATTTTTTCTGTGCAACTTGAGGCGGATTTCATCAATGAAACTTAACGCAATATGAACAACATAATATATGAAGCACGTTTATGATGTCAGTGTCATTATTTTCTGTGGAAGTATGACACTGATAACTCTTGAACGCAGTTTAAGTGTAGTTTCATTGGTGAAATCCGCTTTGAGTCTGTACAGATAGATGTCGGTGTGAAAACTTATTTTTATTCTAAGAGTTCTAAGTCTCTCGGTGTTTTTCGATATTCCTCAAAATTAAGAATTTGGCCTTAAACGCACACTTTAAAAATTCATCCGCATTTCTTTTATTATATAATGTCATGTTAAAGAGGCAAGCTCTTACCTCTTTAATTGACATTATATAATAAAAGACTTACCAGTATTTGAGTCCTACCACGATCCGTAACCGCTTTTTACTTCATCGGGGAACTTACGCTCGCCTTTGGTTGTTTTTCTTTGCTGAAAACCAAAATGCGCTTACGTTTTCGTCTCTCACAAAATATATTATCCATCCACCGGTAGATGGCACTCGCCTATTATCTATTATTTTTTAGATTGTAAATTTACCATTGTTTGTCCTATGGTCTTAATGGAATCTCTCAGGACTCAAACTTTAATGATTTTGCTTCAAAGTCGTTGATGTAACCAGGTCCAGTACCAAGTGAGCAAAAATAATAGAGCCAGTTTTATACGTTGAACTAGAAAGTGAAGGTTTTTTAACCCTTTCCTGTACATATTTTAGAGACATGCAAAGTGCGGTACATCAGAAATTTTATTCATGACGTGGAGACACAGACGGGCTATCTACTCAGACACCAATCTAGGCTAAACTTACCAAGTTCTCGCTCAAAAATTCCTCATGTAAAATACATTAAATTATATAATAAACTACCCGAATCAATAAAAAAAAGAGAAAAATTACATATTTTTAAGAAAACTTTTGCTAAATATAGAAATCATAACTCAAGTAGGTACCTACCCAAGTATTTAAAATTTATTTTATAGGGTTTTCTCATTTTTTTACATCTCCCAATAGTTAATAACTAGACATAAGTAAGTGTAGTGCTAAGTATAATTTTATATACTTAATTAAAAGAATGCTTCCTCTCCCAAATATTTATCTTATATACTGTGCCCGACAGGGTCCACATGAACTAATTTTGTTGTTTTTACCACCTAACAATACAATCATGTGGAATGCAATAAAGATATTGAGTATTGAATATTGACCGTTTTTCTCTCTCAATCTTTTTAGCTTGTTATTCTACTTTCTCGGATTTTAAGCAGTAAGATGGCGAAGAAGGCCTCCATTAGATCCTAGCTAATATTTATACAAACAATCTTACGACAGCACAAGCTTTTCTTCCCGATGCTCTCTTCCTGCCATAAACTGTCGGACACACAGATCATTTCTCTGCAGCACATTAGTTGCATAACAGCCTCTTTGTTTGTAACATCTTGTATGTATGTGGAGATACATGTCCAGCTGTATGTATATTATACATATTGTTATTATGCCATAATGTTGTGTAAGTGGGCCTATGGCTCCAGTTGTACCAAACGTGTAAGTCATTTGAGGAATTTATGTGTTCCCATTGCAAAGATTGGTATGGAGTAAAGTTTTAAGTTAACCGAGTTTTCTACAGGTAAATGTTGAATTATTCAGTAATTTGTTATTCACTTAGAAATGAAATCTTTTTAGATCAACAAAATTCATAGTCTGTAATCCTCTCAACGTGAAAATCACTTGCTTTATTTCGGGTAGTTTGGCTTTAATTAGATTTGACAAAAATAACAAGCAAAGTAATAATAAACTTTGTAGTTTATTATCAGGGATGTTTATAACGTGTTTTTGATTTTAGATTATAATTTTGTTGAGTTTTATCTTTAGTCTTACAAAATGGGCCCGAGATGATGCTGAACATACCGGATTTATTAATTCGATCTTAAAATTGTTTTAGATCGAATTAATTAGGCAGCTACCAAATTCGAAGTTTGGTTAAAATCCATGCACGATTAGACGCCTACATAATTTGAACCAATAAACTGGAACAATATAACTGAAGAGCGGAGGCAAGGCCTCAGCGCCTAACACCCCAAAACCAAAGCTCAATGGAGCCTCTAGCTAGAAGAAGTCGGTTAAAAAGTGACGACCATTGATGAAAAAAGTGATAACCATTGTCAAAAAGACAAGAATATACGAACACAAATTTGTCTATCTATCTAAATGTCTAGAGCGTCATAAGTCTAGATAAAATACAATTCTATAAGCAAATGCGATTGTAAGTGCCAAAATGTGAGGGAATGATCGAGTGACTTTTCGACAGTGTTCGTCACAAATTCACACACATTTACTCACATTAGAACTATTTTTAAAATAAACAACGTTCGTTTTTTTGTCAATTTGCAATTGAGATGCGAATGCAAAAGCTGCTTGAAAATTAGTAGAATTGGCACTGTTTTTTCCGTTACGTCATCACATTCTGTCAGCGGTAGTGTGACGAAGGTCCCAGTGGCTCCAGATAAATTTGTCTAGAGCCTATGGGCTATCGAAATGTCACTATAGTCGATTGCAAATCAACTATTGCTATTACTAATGGAATGTCACTATATCGAGAGCCCCGGGTGGATTTATTGAGGTTACTAAGAATCCCATACTCCCCAGACTTATCCCCAAAGTCTGCCGGGCGTCTTTTAAAGGATTTTCCAAGAAAAAAAGGCGAGAACAACCGAAAACTAGGTGTTTTCTCGATACTGTTTACATAAACAAAGCCGTCGTGTATAGGTAAGCGCTTTGCAACAGCTCAGATAGTCAGTGTCGCAAGCGCAACTCGGCACCTTGGTAGGGGCGTGCACCTTCGCAGGCCTACTCAGATTGCGCTTGACCATAGCCCGTGTGCCTACGATAAAAAATATTTGCAAACTGATCTTAACTTTATAACTTAAAAATACAAAATATTATCATCGAAGTAACATTAAAATAATAAGTCTTAGACATTAGTTAATTTATGTAATTACAAAATAGTCTAATTATTTTTGGGATAACACTAATAATGCGTTCGTTACGATTGCTTATTAGTATAAGTGCGATGGTGGTGTGCTGCTCTCAAGTGACGAGGACCGAACAGGAAGCTCTGGAGATCGGTAAGTTAACCATCCATTTTTTTTTCATACTGTCTTCCTTCTTTAACATTTATCGCGGTTGGTGTGTTCCCTATATATTATAAGGATAAGCGGATGACCTCAAACGAGATATGAAATTAACAACACCTAGGTAAATCGCTCATTCACTAATATTTATAACAGTCAAATGTCAGAAACTGCATATTATTCAACAGTGGACATCGGATTCTATATTCAGGTATCTACCTACTTGATATCCGTGAGCAATCCCAAACTTGTAACATCTTTAAATATTTAATGTTCTCATCGACCAGGCGTCTAATATATCTCCTCATCACCATCTGCCTAGCCTTTTCCCAACTACATTGGGGTCGGCTTCCAGTCAAACTGGATTCAGCTGAATACCAGTATTTTACGTGGAGCGGCTACCTACCAGATCTCCACAACCCATTAACTGGGTAACACGGTCCAATATACCTAAAAACTAGAAAATACCATCTTGTGATCCTGAGGACTTATTTACGGGTGCTACTGTTGGACCCGTTATATTAGATACTTGAAATATTAATTAGGGTTCCGAACTCGAAAGGTATCAAAGGAACCAACGGAAATATAAAACACTTTTTGTACTTCTTAGTTTGTGTTTTTGTTAGTTTCTTCGCATTTTGACACCGATTTCCGAAATTAAAGTTATTTTTCACTTTGTAGTGTTTTTTTTTATTTGGAAGTCGGTTGAATTTTTTGTAAAAGTTTTTTATTTCTCACTTTTTAGTGGTACCCCACACCTAACAACGCCACTGTAAAATCGCAGAAAGCAAAATACGCAATTTCGATTACTTGGATGACAAAAAACCATCATCCAAGTAACCGAATTCCAGCTAATTCGATTTAAAATCCAAACTTCGTAACCGATTTTGATAAAATTTAAATGGGCCCAATCTGCAAGCATATCCTTTCAGATAAAACAAGAATTTTTCAAATCGGTTCATAATTGACGGAGTTATGAGGTAACAAACATAAAAAAAATACAACCGAATTGAGAACCTCCTCCTTTTTGGGAAGTCGGTCAAAAATAAATTAAAAAATTAAGGGGGGCCACATACAATGAATGTGTTTTTTCGGAGATTCCGACTCGCACTTGGCCGGTTCATTAAAGTAACCAGAAGGTTGGTAGACACACTAGATACAGCTGCGAAGAGCAGTTTCCCCTATGATTAAAAACCTTACGGAACATTACATGCCTCACATGATGGTGATGGTGACTCAAAAAAATGTGTTAATTACAAAACGCAGCGTGCTATTACATTTGGAATGGTCAATTAGCTAAATAGTTAGAAACCAACATAATGTTAGTAATCACACAATTATACAAACTTCAAGAACTTGCAATGTTGCATAAGTGAGCTTTTAGAAGGCATCTAGGTAAATGGTCGATGGCTAAGTGGAGCGATGGAGAGTTCTGCCAAGGTGAGCCGTGCGATATGAGACTTTATAACATTGTTCCAGTTTATGTAGCAAAAGCAAACTGCGCTCTTTTTGATTAACTTTGCGAAACCAGAAATAACTAGTCATTGAAATCAAGGATAGATATGTAAGCCTACAGAAAGGGTGACCCTAGTGCCAGAAATATGTCTACGGAAGTACATTTATTGTAAGTAAGTTAATGAAGTAAAGGCTTCAGGCCTTGAAGCTATAGCCTCATAAGTCACGCAAAAAGAAGTGAAGAAGTGCTGTAGATAATTTGAAATATTGATATTCAGCTGCATCGGGTCAGAGTGAAAGCTGACCCCAGCGGAATTAGGCAAAAGCCTAGGTAGAATAGGATGCTTTTTTTTTGTAGGATGGGAAATCATCTAATGACTCCTTCCGCTTTGTGAGGAGCAGAAGAGAGTGTCAAACTCTTACTGACTCAAACCCATCCGTGTTCCACCTAATGCCCTTGCTGCGTTAACTCTTTCGAACAAATTCCGCAAACCTGGCGGGACATACATAACATAATAGGAATGATAAGAGTGACCAGGAGAACTGTAAATTTTGCCCTACACCTATGTAGGATATAGAATACCTACCATTCCGCCTATAGGTACCTACGTTCCAACCAGCTGGAAATTTTACCTACTGGTTGTCCTATACCGACCCCGGGTAACAACAACCCAAATTAGCCAATGTGATCGAATTTAATTACTCAAAAAGTTGTCAACAAGTTCACGACTGCTGCTTCCGTTATTTATTTTAATCTCATACAAGTCACAAAAGTAGGTAAATATTCGCCATGCAAATATTTGAGTTGCCTCGACCTTTTCAGTTAAAAACCGCGAATAAAAACAAACATTCATAATGGAAAGATTCGAAATTTATCTACCTCAAAGTCTCGATTATTCGAATCTTTGACTTCATAAATAACAAAGCAAGGACGCTTCCCACAAGATAATGATAAAGTTATAATTCAATGATTTGTTTAATTTAAATAGTATAAACTTACCAAATGTATTCAAAATGTAATTTATGATTTATTTTATTTATACCTAGGTAAATTATTTTTATGGGAAAGTGGCTACCAATGACAATGAAATAGTAAATCAGAGATTTATCACAAAAAGTAATTACTCCGCTTCGTAGAGGTTTTTCTGCAGGTGGTGTTGTATTTACCTACTACATAAATACGTTGTAAGCTATTAAATCCCTGGAAAATTGTGACGCAAGAAGAGTCTGATTCTAATCTTACTATTCTTCTTTTCGGTTTATAAATAATAATAACAACCCCAGCGTCGAATCTCTACACTGACTTCGTTATGGGGTTTGCGCGCCCCATCGAACCTAGGTCATACCTACCTAGGGTAAGGGCCCAGACAAAGAGAGATACAATCCGCAAGGCAATTTTGTGGCGAGCTGTTGGGCAGTAGCGACCCCATGGATTTGATTTCCCAAGAGAAGTCTTGCTCCTCATCTCCGGCTTGCCTTTATTGGCTGGCCGGAGTTAACAGTGACGAGGTACTAGAGCTCCCACCTCTTTCTTGCCTTATCGGCCGGTCTGAGTGGAGATTCGCAAGAGCTAACGTGCTCGAGAGCAGGATGTATAATTCAGTAAGACTGATAGGGATCTTGACCTACTTCCGGGATTGTCCTGAGTATCAGTATATTAATCTATGGTCCTGAGAGCCGTGGTAAACCTCTCCATTCGTCTAGCACCTCATCATATGTTGCCCCCTTGGGCAATGATGAGGGGTATTGCATATGATGAGGGATATTTGGGTTGTGCCAGCAATCATTTTCGGGGGCCTTTATTTATTGAGTGTGTGATTCACCCCCTACCATTTTAAAGGTTTTTTAAATGGCAGAGGCCAATAATTATCCCATACCAGCCGCGCCTATATCGGCCACCCAACGCCGTGCCCGTATTTTTACGGGCACGAACACACGATCCCGCAGGATTAAAGGCCTAGCCTACGCCCGCCCGCCGCGCCCCCTTGCGGGGGCGCCGCGAATTCCTCTATAGACTGAGTCAGTATTGAATTGGCGATACAAGCGAACTTTGGAAGCGATCTTCAACTGCGAATTAAGTGAAGTGAAGTGTTTAATAGTGCGATTGTGTGTTTTAATAAGTGCGTTTAAAGTGATAATTAGTGTTGATTATTAAAGTGTCATTTTTGGTTAATTAATCGGCTGTTTTTATTGTCACGAACCCCAAGCTCGTAACAATATGTAAAACGGGGCCTCTGCTAGTCGGCTTCTGCGCCTCTATGGGGCAAGGGGACGCCCTTGCCGACTAAAGGACTGCTAGTCTATTCTGTAAATAACCACTTCGATATCGACTTCACCTGAGTGACTAAGCTTACAAAGTGAACTTTACTAAAATTTCACACATCATAAGGTCTTATATTTGTACGAATTTGAAACTCACCTCGGATTCCGCTGTCGAGACACGAAAATGTTGTTACAGAATAGCACTGCTGCCCAGAGTCTCGAGTTTGTCAAAGACACAATCATATTTACTTACTTCCGGTAACTGGAATGAAATTGACACCGAATCACATATCAAACGACGTCAAATCGTAGCCAAATGCTACCTATGATTGGCTATTAAAGAAATAATAACCTATATTAATAGCTAACGCTCGTTTGTCAATCTGTCTATGCCGTTTCATAATCTGGGTTTACTTTTCTGAAGTTGAAGTTTGACTTTGTCCGCAATACAAAGGTTAGGAAAACTATGAACTAGGAAATTTACTATTATAGTTACCGCTCACTAACAAAAGTTACCGCATCTTATTGTCTTGTCATTAGCTATTCAAACGGCCTACTAATTAATATATAAGAGAAATTAACCTTTTAAAATAATTAAACGTACCTATCTCGTTCATTCGCTACATGTGCTGAGTTCATATTTTATTTACCTTAGATATTATATCTAAGCTACTATAAAAGCATATATTCCATCAATATATTCTTAGCCTAATGAATTAATGATATTTTATTGACGAAACATTATAGCTTAGGTTTTCGCTAATAAAATTCTCGATTTTATTAGACTAGGTAACATTTAGTTTTAAAGTTAGATAACAGTCTGACTTACTTTTGGAAAATGTTATGCAAGTTTATTTGAATTGATATTCGTTTATTATGTTTATAATTGAAAAAGATACTTAGAAGTTTGTGCAATAAAAATAAGAGTGCGTTTGAGTTTGCTTGCAGTTCCATATAGCATGTTTGTAGGTAGGTACATAGATAGGTACAGCAAAAAGACTTAATTATTAGTCTCAATTAAAACCAATCCTGAGGGCAAAGAAGGTCACTTTTACAGTATAGCGATCAAATTAAGTCAGCTGTAGGCGATCCTTTGCACGAGAGCACCAGCCCACCAGGATGTCTAGCAGTAGAGAGAAGTGGCGAATGATCATGAAGCTAATCAAAACTGCCCCTAAAGAAGTCGCTAGGTGATGATCACAACCGATCTGTGACGACAAACAAGAAGAATACCAACCATTCTTTGAACACTCAAATAGTAAGACAAATCCATTTTTTTTTTAGGGATGGGATATCATCCAATGACTTCTCCCGCTCTGGGCGGAGCGAGAGGGAGTGTCAGTCTTCTACTGACTAAAACCGATCCATGTTCCTTCATTGCCCTTTGTGTTCCGGAGCCACGGTATCTCTTTCGAATAGTCCCGCGAATTAAGAGAAATCCTAAGACCCCTATACTCATGGCCGTCTTTTACCCATTGGCGGCCCTGGGCAATTTAGAATTATGGGGCCCCTCTATACATGTTGACTTAAGAGCTCTTCTAGTTTTGAGATAAGCAAAATCGTCAATCACTTGTTCAGTCTGTCTTTCAGTCAGCACATCACACGATGGATCACCTAGGAGAATCCCATGGATCGCGAAGCCCCAGGCAAGTCCCCACAGTGCTCAGGGGCAAAGAGGTACCATCATGGAAACATGAAAATACAGAGACCACTAGGCCACGTAGGTTAACGCCACAAGAGGTCCAAATGATTAGCAATATTAAGCAACAGACCTTCTTTCCTCTTTACCGAAGAACCTCCTTGACATAAAATCAGGTGCACCATTAATAGGCCCTAATGGTATAGCCACCATATCTGTTTGTACGGATACAGTGCTGTTACGTGAGAGTTGGGCAATATCGCAGAATAGCCGCGAGCTATAAAACTTTAATAACTGGCATTTATAGATTCCATAGGTACTATTAGAATGATCGTTTCAATTCATTTTGTTATTGTTCGATGTTTTGTGCGAAGCCATATGTTATGAATTGGTGTCTTTAAAAGGTACTTAAATAAATTATTTTCCTGTCGTTATTGTTAATATTTAGCTTATTCAGCGGCTGATCCCATGTTCTCCGAGGAAGTATTAATCACATGAAGTGGTAGGTATTCGGCAAGTAGTAGGTATGTAAACTCGCTAATTTATCCATTTATGGAAAATCAAAGAGCAACCTAGAATTACCTACCTACAATGAGTGATGAGCACATACCTTGGCACACATAATTATCTTTTGTCTACGATTGTATCTGCCAACAAACACATAAAATAAAGAGCAAGTATTAGGTCGAGAAACAACCATTATACCCTACTAACATATAATGATAGAGCGACAGAAACAAAACCTCTTGGTCATTAATAAAAACAGCAATGATGAATTCCCTTCTCACCAAACATTCCAGTGTTGTCATCTTAATCAACATATACGTACCGATATTGCTCCAGTCAAAGGTCACAAAATAAAATCCAAGAATCATGTCGACAGACATATGAAACGTTAAATTTTCGTAACAGATGCATTGGGTAAGGTTGAGCATCATGCGTTGCTCATCTGAGCGTCAACAAACGGTGACGCAAAGATCAGCCAAGGTGAGATGAGCGTTTGGCTAATACGTTGGTGTTCCTTCTGGGCCAAGGGCTTGGGCATAGATCATAAAAATATGTGGTTTAATCTAAATTGCATCAGCAGTAAGCTCTTCAATTCAAACTTAGGAATTAGCTGAAATTAAAATTTCCAAGAAGTTTTGCATTCTACATCTCACACCACATCTCGATGTCTTCATATTATCTTGGAGTGTTATGGGGGCCATGTATGTGTGCAAGATTGTATGCAAGCAAGGCAGGCACGACTTTTTAGAGTTATTTAGTAAGTTGAGATTTGCTAAACAAATAAAAAGAAGCCTTTTATTTCTTACAGAAAATGCTAGTTTGCAAAGTTATATAATTTTAGATACGTTATATTAAAGTGAATTATTTCTCTAGGAAACCCTCTGCAGGTAAAGGCCTCCTCCAAATTGAGCCAGTTTTCTCTGAAATTCGCTGTTTGCATCCAGTTTTTTTTTTTTATACAAAACGGAGAACCTCTTGGCCTAAATCTCACCTGATGGAAAGTGATGATTAGGCCGAAAGTGGAAGCGAGTTTCACCCGGAATCCTCTTACACAGAGGAACTGGCTATCATACCTCTAACTGCCGGAACACAACAATGCTGTTGACATTGTTGTTATGGCGACAGACTTAGACATGATGGTGGTAGCTTGCCAGGCGGACTTAGAACAAGTCCTACCACCAACCAACCGAGCAAAAAATTTGCCCCCGCTGGGAATCGAACCCGGGACCTCTGGGTTCGAATCAGGTGGTATAACCACGAGACCACGGAGGCGGTTAGCGTCACCTGTTTAGCACCACCCAGGGACCACGTGTAGGGATTCGCTGAAGGGTATTCTCCTACGGACGCGGGTGACTCGGCCCCCAAAAAAGCTGAGAAAGTTTGGACCCGCTGTGCGTTTAATTTCATCTTCCCATCTGTTGCAAGGTCTCCCTTTCTTTGTTTTGCCCAAAACTTGCTCCTAATTATGCAAGGTTATTGATTAGTGATTCTCACGATTAACGAAATTTATGTTATTTTATCTTGATAACAATAGACCATAACAATTTATTTATTTAATGTATTTGTGGTTAAATTTTATAATGACAATAGTAGGTAAACTCAAGGTTTCGCACGAGTCGCGTTTGCTTTTGTTCCATGATGCTATTTGATAAATTATCTAAATAGGTATTAGATAAGTACTAAGTTTTCTTTTCGTCTATTGCTTTTTGAACCTACAATATGCAGGACAACTTTATGGCTAGATTTTGCACAGCAGCGACCCCACGGACCTGATCTCTCGGGAGAACTAGTCTTGTTCCTCATCTCCGACTTGCCTTTATTGGCCTGCTGACGTCAAATCACGCTGCTATTATGTTATTCTTTAAGTTTGATCTCATTTTTATGTAAAGTAAATTCCATTGCAATATTGACTTTCGTTACGACAAAACAAGTTTTGGGAAATTTAAGAATTTTATGATTTGGTGAACTGGCGTCCCAGTTTCGTTGCAAATCTGTAGCAACTGATTCTGTGGCTTCAACTGCAGCTTGATATAAATTACGTAAGAAAGAAAACATGAAAGGAATACATGCTGGTATGTAAAGTTAATTAAAATCCATTGCTCCCGCGTCTGCAGAATGTTTTCGTGGCAACTGCAATCTGTCCTAGTTATGTATTTTGCAATAACTTGGTTTGTGTCGAATTTTGTGATAAAGAATGTACCTAGTTTGATTGTTTTGCAATACTTTGTCTATAGATATAGAGAGGAGTATTGCAAAGGCGTTATGGTAACATACTTTGTGCAACTCGTCTGTTCTTTCCCTGAGCTGTGTTACTGTTACTGATATTCCATACCACTTCCGTAGGTACCTAAAGAGCCTAAGATTCTAAAGAACCTAACTACCTAATGTAAGTTTTTGTTGACTCCAATTTAAGGTAGAGCCGTTCAGACCGCAAGTTGTATGTCAAATAGGTAGCTCCTGAAATGGATGGAAGTAAATAATGTAATCATGTTTTAACAGATTTAGTTTATTGCTCCCTTCATAATACTGCTTTCGTTGAATAGTTAGACTACTGTTCACATTATTTAACACAGATGATCTATTCAAAAACTGGCCAAATGCGAGTCGGACTCGCGCACGAAGGGTTCCTTACTATTATCTAAGTATAAAAACGAAAAAATCAAGTTTGTTGCATTAAATATTTAGTTTATTCTGTTTTTTAGGATTTGTTCTTATAGCCCAAAGGATACTTATACATAACTAGCTGACCCGCGCAACTTCGTCTGCGCCACATTTTCCATTATTGCTCCGCTCCTATTTGTCTTAGCGTGATGATATATAGCCTATAGCATTCCTCGATAAATGGGCTATCTAACACTGAAAGAATTTTTCAAATCGGACCAGTAGTTCCTGAGATTACCACCTACATACAAACTTACAAACAAATTTTACCTCTTTATAATATTAGTATAGATTGAAAGTGAAAATTTCAGCTTTCTAGCCATCACGGTTTATGAGATACAGCCTGGTGACAGACAGACAGACAGACAGCGGAGGCTTAGTAATAGGGTCCCGTTTTGACAAGTCTGACAAGTGCTATTTCCGAACGCTACCGAGTTCGATACTCGGTCAGGAGGGCAATCGCGCTAATGAAATTCGGCTGGAACGCAACTGAACTGTAGCCATTTCACAACTTTTTTAAATATTCCGTATCGCGCTAAACGTTTGACAGAAACTTGGAACGCAACTGCAACACAACTGTAACGTTACCGCTGTCAAACAAAAAGTTGAAACAGTGCTACTTTTTCTCGACTTTTTCTCAATCGTTCGCGTTGTGTTGTTTGGATTTTGAACGAAAATACGAAAACATTTGTAAAATTCTGACAACGCAACTTTGGTTGAAGTTTAAACTTTAGCGCGATACCAAATTCCTTACAGGTGAATCGAAACTAGATCATAACCAAAACTGAATTGGAAACGAATTGCAAGCGGACCTAAACTTTTAAAATTAGCGCGATTGGCCTCCAGGTCTGTATTATTGTCTTTTTTGTAGTCTGGATTTGTGCTCAGTGAGGCCGCGGTAATGAACTCCCCGCTCCTTGCCCGCTGAGTTCGTGTCCGCGATACTCCCGCCGCCTGAGTACCTACCTATAACATGGGACTGCCACATGGCTGCCATTTGATGCACCATCTCCACTTCTGCCGAACACTTCCAAAAATAGAGGAGTGGTTATTTTATGTAAGTTCACCGAAAATTTTAACCCTACATTACTTACCTACTATGTTCCAGAAAGAATATTCGCAGCGTGTAAGAAAACATCCCCAGATTTCGATGGCTGCATAAAGAGAGCTTTCAACAAGGTGCGACCCTATTTCAAAGTAGGTAAGTACACTCCCATATAATATAAGAACCTATACTTACTTAGTTGCTATGGATTTTATAAACATAGGTATAATTATACCTGCATGCCCAATAAATGTCTTGCACAAAAGTTGCGCTAGCGCTCTCAAGATCGACCGCTTGAGTGCACATAAAAGCTGTAGGAAAATCAATATTACGAATTGACTATGTAAAAATTGCCACAGTTAAAAATTGTGATTAAATTGATAGCTATTGGGTGCCTAGATGTTTCTTTTAAACTTGATTGGGAAATAAAAACAGTTTGAATTAACAAGAGCCGATATCAGACCTTGATAAACTGTGTCGAAATCTGTTTGTTAAATATCTACAAAGTCAACAGCCTACATGTTTTGGGTACAATAACCTTCGTAATCAATAGTTTATGGAAAAATCTTATACATTATCCTCAATTCACTTTAAAAAAATTGATAAATTTGGTTTTTGTTCTCATGATGGAAACTTATTAATATGCGAAGAATGCCACTTTTAGGTAGGTACCTATTCCCTTCGCTTCGTTTGTCGATATTTTTTTTTGTACTTAGCTCTAACAACGTTTTTTACAGGAATCCCAGAGATGGGTGTAGCGCCTTTCGATCCTCATTTTGCGCGGGAAATCAAGCAGACGCGCGCTATCAACGGGATCGGATACACACTCAAACTAACCAGCGTGTACGAAAGAGGATGGTCACACTCGACCGTCACCAAATACAAGTGCGTTTCCTTATTACTGTAGCAGATATACCCATGGAAATTAAGCAAAAAAAGCAATATACAAAGAAGTCACCGTGCTTGTCGCAAAGGCGCCCCGTTGCGTCGCGGTGCCTGCGAACGGCTCGGTTTGCCCCAAAACGGCCCAAGCGATGTTTCATACAGCTGACAATTCGATATAATTATATACTTAGGTAATTCAAAAAATTACAAAATTATAGAATTGTCGCGCAAAGGTGAAAAATATATGAAAACCCGACAGGTAAAATCTTGACTAATATTATAGACAAGAATTCAGATTTTTTGTTTGATTGTTCGTTTTGATTTAACTCAAAAACTTCTCGACCGATTTTAAAAATTCAGGGAGAATACAAGATTCAGGGAGAAGTTTTTAATTGAAGAAAATTACAATAATGCAACCCAAAGTAGCAAAACAACTTGTTCCAAGTATTCATCATCACTACTCTCAATGTTCGAAGAAGTAGCATTTTTATAATATACCTTTACATAGACCTTTTACACCTTCAAAATTCAAAATATGGTTTCGCGACAGAGGGCAACTGACCTGTCAGAATAGTCGGACAATTCTACAAATAATTATGTCATTGATACGTCATGAGTATCTTCTATTTCATAAAGCAGATATTTTGAAGTTTTTCACGACAAAATTGTCACCTACTGTCGCTCAAAATGTTTTATGTAACAAAAAATATGTCTTTGTATTTATTATGTCGCGACAATCTGACATATTTATTATTTTTGTAAATTTTCCACCATGACAATTATGTCGCCTGTAAGTTATATGAAACAGAAAAATTGTCGAATTATCACTTTTTGACATAATATTTATGTCGGACTTGTCGGATTGTCACCTTTATGAAACACCAAAGGTCAAAAAACCAGAGGTCGATATACAAGTGAACACTCGTCTATAGATCAATGAACAATTTTTTTTATGTTTTCCTAATTTTATGTTGTTGGGTTGCTTTGGTGCAAACGGTTAGTACTTCTATAGTAAGCAGCATTGATATTTTAAGTAGATAATTATTATGTTACTATATTATAATTCTTTGACTTTCTCGGGTCCCTGGAGACCCGGTCCTTTGGTAGGCGGGGCCGTAGCCAACTCCCAGAGGCCCCGTTAGACATTTCATATCGAATGGGGGACCAACCGACGATTATCCCTATATGCACTGTGAAAGTATACCCAACGACAATCCCCGGTTTGGAACAGGACTATTGCAGAATATGGAATACATAATTATATAATATTATAATTTATTATAGATATTGCTATCAGTGCTACGTGAGTGAATTCGGAACTAAATTATGTAGTGGTTAACAAAAACAATCGTAAATCTTTCTACAGAGTGGAACAGAGACAGATGTTCAATGAATTAACACATCTTTTCTTCTTACAGAACAGACTGGGAGAACCAACGCATAGTTTACTCGCAATACTTCCCAGAAAAATGGCTCAACGGTGATTACGAATTTAAGGTAATTTACGATTGGCTTGGCAACATTCAGATCCTGATTCCAAATACGTCCACCTTAGAGTGGCCTGTTTGAATCAAAATAATTGGCGGATGTAATTCGATGGCCTAATAGAATTGGCCTTCCTATATGTGCACAAATGTTATGTCACGGGGCGTCTCACGACCCTGCTTAGTGAAAGCCCTCTGTACTGGAGCATCGGTCAACGAAAAAAGTCGAACAAAATACTTAGTAAAGGCACATTGTTTTTATCGTTGCTGATCATACTACCAGTCACACATAGCATAGCAGCACTTTCTACAGAATTATTTCGAAATTACACAGCAGCAGCAGCACCAGTGTACGTTACCCCAGCAAGAAAGTATCTCCTAGAGTTAAATGAGTGGAACGTATAGTTGGTGCCTTGTCTGGTGTAAATGTGCCCCCACATAAAAAATGTGTGCCCCCTGTCGTTTTGGAAAAAAACGGAAAAAACGATTCTTGCTGGGGTAACGTTTTTCTAGCAGTAAAATTCTAAACGAATGATCGGAGAGAGAAAAATTGTGCATGGCCAGAGAGCTTACATGTGTGCCAAAATGTGCCCCCAAAAATAAAATCTGTGCCCCTTCAGATTTACGAGATATTGCATTTCCTGCTGGAGTAACGTTTTGATGAATCGTATATCTCTAAAACCATTGCATGTGCCCATGTAGAATAAACATACACGAGTAGCTCTTAATGTGTGCCCATATGTGCCCCAAATTAGATTTAAGAAAATATTTATAGTTTTCAAGTTATCGCGGTTTTATGAAAACCCGAAAAAACATCGCAGCGCCTAAATGAGACAAGGTATAAGTTCGCTGAAAACTGTATTCGGTCCTTCTTGACGCTAATAATAACCATACAAAGTTTCAAAACTGTTCATGCATGCGTTTTTGAATAATCTTGCTAAAAGTCAAAACGATGGAGTCATAATTTTGACGGAAAAATACAAGGAATCGGCTCAATCCCAGATGTGTAGGTGTAAACCAAAATCTTGTGCCTTTAGTCAAAAATATATGCTGAAAATATTCAGCTTGGAATGTTTCGCATTATGTAAATATTACCAAAAAATCAAAATATGTAATCAACGGCTGGTTATCCGACCAAATTTGAATGACTACTAAAAAGCGACGGATTCATACATATCGATGACCTTCTTAACTTTACTCACTAACCGGTTCACACATGTTGTGCCTGAGTACATTGAAGTAGAAAAGTAATAAGTAATAAAATAAAGTTGTTATTGGATTATTTCTACTAGCTGTTTCTATGACCTTACTCATGATTAAGTTGGTTATAAATAGTAGCCTAAATGCTATTCCAAGGTAAGCTATCTTCTCCATTCTAAGTTTCATTAAAATACATCCAGTAATTTATGTGTGAACGAAAAAAATACATCCAGATATTTGATATTTGCCAGGTCTTTGAGCCAAAATTTGATGGTCCCGATGTTTAAAAAAATATAGGTACTTAGTTCATGAAATGTGTGATGAATACCAACTACTAAAAAGAGGAAGCTCTTTTTTGTATATAAATAAAAAGCCCGTATTTGTCTTTTTATATGTATTTATATATATATATATATTGATGAGTAACAGTTTTTCATCATTACGGGAATCCTCCAACCAGTCCGTGAAATTCAAAATTTCTTGCATTTTTTGCAATTTGCAGGCCAGTGCTAGGTTGTATGTTGATTACAATATTGTTCGCGGCTGTAAGACGTATGTAGTTACAGAATTATAATCATCAAAATCACCAATACAACCTTCCAAGTCCATAAAGGCGTAGGAGCATTCCCCTCAACCAAATAAATTTTGGTACCTACAGTTTTGAGAGTTGTAATTTCCTACCTATAGTCAACGGCACTATGATCAGTGTTGCAACAACGTGTTTCCATTTTGTATGTCGGATTACGTACCTACGAGGGATGAGGTGTTAATGTTGATAAATATATTTATTTATAGCCCAATACCATCAGATAATTTGTGCACATTCGATGTTTACAGTTATATCTTTATGCGGTTTACTATACTAACACACTGAACACTAACACATTGAATTTTGAACACACTATAGGAATCTATGTATAAGCAAATTACTCGTAAGGAAATTATTTATCTGTGATTTCCAATTTAACATTTTTTTTACAAAATATTATACTTACATATACATACTGATCTGTGATTTTTTGTGATGCGAATTTACTAATTATATGTTAGACTTAGATGAAAAACTGTGATTTAAATAATAATGTGACTACACAACGTGCAAATAAATTTCTAATATTTATAGGTAGGAAATTTGATCTGTGATTTGATGCAACAATTACTTTAAGAATTAAAACAATAATTTCCACATCAACCAGCTGTTTCATTATAGTCACAAGATAAAAGTTTTGGGGGCTAATTAATATATTTTTTAATTAGCCCCCAAAACTTTTGAACGCGAATGTATGACAACAGCTTAGGTATAATACGTCCAATAAAGAAGGTCATGGATTTGTATGAATCAGTCGCTTTTTAGTAGTCATTCAAATTTGGTCGGATAACCAGCCGTTGATTACATATTTTGGTTTTCTGTTATTATTTACATAATGCGAAACATTCCAAGCTGAATATTTTCACCATATATTTTTGACTAAAGGCACATGATTTTGGTTTACACCTACATATCTGGGATTGAGCCGATTCCTTGTATTTTGCCGTCAAAATTATGACTCCATCGTTTTGACTTTTAGCAAGATAATTCAAAAACGCATGCATGAACAGTTTTGAAACTTTGTATGGTTATTATTAGCGTCAAGAAGGACCGAATACAGTTTTCAGCGAACTTATACCTTGTCTCATTTAGGCGCTGCGATGTTTTTTCGGGTTTTCATAAAACCGCGATAACTTGAAAACTATAAATATTTTCTTAAATCTAATTTGGGGCACATATGGGCACACATTAAGAGCTACTAGTGTATGTTTATTCTACAGGGGCACATGCAATGGTTATAGAGATATACGATTCATCAAAACGTTACTCCAGCAGGAAATGCAATATCTCGTAAATCTGAAGGGGCACAGATTTTATTTTTGGGGGCACATTTTGGCACACATGTGAGCTCTCTGACCATGCACAATTTTTCTCTCTCCGATCATTCGTTTAGAATTTTCCTGCTAGAAAAACGTTACCCCAGCAAGAATCGTTTTTTCCGTTTTTTTCCAAAACGACAGGGGGCACACATTTTTTATGTGGGGGCACATTTACAGCAGAAAAGGCACCAACTATACGTTCTACTCACATAACTCTAGGAGATACTTTCTTGCTGGGGTAACGTACACGCAGCACCACTCCCTAACTAAAAGAATAATTTCTAACTAGGTAGGTTCAATCTGTTTATTCTATTACACTAGAATCTTCCATTTTCCAGGGTGATGCGTTCGGTCTAGGCGTCCTACGCTCCGGGACCTGGAACCTCACACTACGCGACTACTCGCAGACAACGCGCATCAAACGCAACGGCACTGGAGTAGACGTGCTCGTGGAAGTAGATCACATCGGGGACATGGAAATTCATGTCGGCAACCTGGTCAGGGGCAACGGAATACTCGGTAGTTATATGCGTAAGATACTTTTAGACACCACTGTGTCTTTCTAGGGTAGTGAGTAGACTTGCACCATGCTTTATTTCATTATTGCACTGTCGCTGTAGAATTTGTAGTCTGTGGAGGAAAATTAATATTGCTATACATATGTCTAGTAACTATAATTTTATTATGCGTGTGTTGAGTGATAGGGTTTAATATAGCATCTTCGTATCAACCTAGCCCTTTTCCCTGTTTGATTTACCTTCAAGATGTCGAGCACCGATTTATTTGTAGAACTACAAAATCGTGATTTCAACAAACTCGGCGGATCGAATTTATAATTTTAAAAGAGAAATAAGTACTATGCGCACGTCTTGGAGATAATTTAATGCTGTTCGCAACCTTGTCTAGCAGCACTACCGAGCTCAATTTGAAGGACCTGTTAATTTCAGAGCGCATGCTGGACCGTCTCATTAACGCCACGTGGAAACCCGGCTTCGCAGTGATCAGGCCGCTGATCAACGACCTGGTCAGCACCGCCTTCACCGATATCTGGAGCCACTCTTTCAAGGACTTCCCCATAGACAATTTTATAAGAGACTGATGATGCCGTTGTCTAACTATAAGTGTTGAATTTATAAGTGCCAGTTTGTAAATATGAACTTTACTATAGGATAGAATAGTAATTAATCACCTTATATTAAGGGTCATTTTAAAACTTTTGGCATTCATTTGTTTATTTGCACAAGTAGGTACAACAAAAAATGAACTAGTCATGTATGTGAAATAGCCTAATATTTGTCTGGGTACAGGTAAAGAAACGATTAAAAGACAGGAATATATTACATATCTCAATATTATATTTATTAAAAAATATAACCTAACTATATATATGACTTTATATTTAAATTCAATCAACAAATAACTCGCACGTTCGTCGAAACTGGAATAATCAACCTCAGTCTTTCAACACAAATGAATACAAATGAAACAGGCCTCACACCAACAAATGGCGCAAACAAGCGTATCGTTCTCCGAGCGCCCTCCGCTCCCCCGCGTCCCTCCCGCGCTCACACACACTATAAATACATATTTATAACATTGCACCTTCAATTTGTTACATTAAAAACCAGATAGTATTACACAAAAACATGCCGTCGAAAAGTCTCAATATCAATAACAGCACTAGTTTGCATCTAAGAGCAAACTGAAACTTGCCTGGTTACAACCCGTTCATTGACAATGTTCACACTAGGCTATCTCGCAGTTATAAACAACAACAAATAAGTACATCTAAAGACAGAAATTAAGACAGAATACTAGCACGATTTCTGTGCGCCGCACGTGTCGCCACTCAATGTGAAGTTCCAATTAACTTTAATATTGTCTGTATTGAAATACTACATTAGGACCCTGTGGACCGTCGAACTGACGTTATTATGTACGGACTAAAATCGTTGTAACAGTTGCGCCCTACGTCGATAGTCTCACACATTAACTTAGACAAACAATACCAACATTTAACTTGAGATCCTCATCAAACTATCGACGGGGAGTAGAAACAAGAAATGAGTATATTCCAATATATTGAAATGAAATATAAAAATACTGACAGCTATTGTATAAGCGTAACATTATGAGGTTATCTTAACAAATTATCAGATAATTTAGGCAGCAGTCTACCCGACTACGTAAATATAAAGTTTCTGCTTTACGGAGGTCTTTGATAATGGTTAATATTTAAACTTTTGTGACCTACCACTTGGTAGCTATAATGGTGAAATTTCGTAAAACAGAATCTAGATAAACAATACTCGCAGACTGCCTTGCATTACATAAATAACATCAAATAATATTTTAGATTTACTGATTTCAGACATGCGCATACACAATAAATAATTGCAATAAGTTACAAAGCTTTAGAAGAAAGTAATACCGAGTCAAACCTGAGCTGACATTACACAATGTAATGCGTGTTCATTGCAATGGCTACGTTTGATTTACTGAATCATTTGTTTTTAAGAACAAAACATCAATTGATGTCAACAATGGAAGTAGCGTAAAACCTTAACTAAATTACGAGAAAAATTTTGTTAATAATTTGTACTTCTTTTTCTCGTACGTTTGGCCCCAGAATTTGTGTTGTAAACAATTTAATTTAAAATTAAAACGCCACCTCCAGTAAGAGGCGGCATCATGCCAACAAAATTTTTGTATAGGCGACTAGCAACCTACATATTGATTGCGTGTTCCTTAAAAATCGACACTCAGGTACCGATGTTCAGCGACTATCAGTCGGCTGCATAGAATCAAAATGGTTTATCAAAGATCTTGATAATGTTACGTTACTATCGATTTTCAACGATGTTTAAGGAACATGACATGAGGTAACTAAAGTATCTTTCAATAATCAATTTTCACTTTAGAATAAGGTACATACTTCACGAGCGCCGCTAAAGCAAATTCTGTATCAATGGTATGATTTCAAAAAGGTATTCAACAAAATTTGCTTTGTACGGAAACAATATTTAAAACGAAAAAAATAAAATTCTATCAAACTGAAATAAAACTTAATGATAACGATCTCGAAACGAAAAATGTTAAAAAATTCATTTGTAGTAAGATTTAATTTCATTAAAAACGATTTAGCACAACTGAGCCGACGTACAGTACAGATATGAAGCAGTAAAATCGAATCGCGGAAAATAGCTTACCCATAACTCAAATAACTTTATAAATAAAAATATTAATGATTTAATACTATTAGCGGGTAGTCTGTCTCGGGCCGCAGTCGCAATCACGCGAGACCCGCGCGCTTGCGGACACATCTCAGATGCGAGCAGTGTGCGTACATCGACGTGCAGTTATTGTTGTTGATCGAGTAACGTGATATTTTAAATCCACGTTCTCAGTCTAATCTCGTGAATGCATCAAAATCTAAATATGTACAAATGCCTGGAAGACGCGGGATCTTGTGTTTGTTGTTACAAGGGCACGGAATGTAACTAATTTAATTTGAAAACTAAACGTTAAAACAATGATTTTGCCCTCTTTCGTACTACGTGCACTAGTATTGCCACCAGGTTCCGCCTGCCTATGTCCGACACTCCGCGCCTCCCTCACTCTAGCCGCTCACACACTCTTCCAAATTAAGTCTAACATTAAAATTATTTTGATATGCACTTATTAATAGTTTTTTTTACAATGACATTTGTGCTGTACACTATTCAAAAACGGCAGAGCGGAGGCGTGCCAACGAGTTCAGTAATGTACTTACATTACGGTAAGACGGTAATCGCGGCAACGCACTTTGTACTTAAACATTCAAAATCATATTGTAATAGAAATTATAATGTTGACGTTGGCCGCGCGCCCGCCCTGCCTCAACTATTTACATTGACAACTAAACGAACCCATATTGAAACTTAAATGACAAACTCAAGTATTAACTAAATATTTGGCAAATCAGTTATATCGAAAACGGAACAATGTGCAATACGCAAACGACAGGCCTAACGTGAACGTATGACGTATGGAACACTAGAGCTAGCTTTACAAGTAAAATCGAAGGCCGCTAAGATATCACCGTTCATTAGTGTTATGTGTTCTATGTCCTATGTACACGCGCCGCGCGCGCTCCTCTGCTCGAGCGCGCACTGTACGAGCGCCGGCGCACTGCGCACTGCGCACTGCGCGCACGCGCATACTGCAGATTCTACATACTCCTCCTACGCACATGTCAGAAACAAACTAAAGAGATCGCATAAAAAAACTTGGCATGTGTTATATTTACAAAATTCTATAAA
Organism: Ceramica pisi; assembly: GCA_963859965.1. Taxonomy (NCBI): domain Eukaryota; kingdom Metazoa; phylum Arthropoda; class Insecta; order Lepidoptera; family Noctuidae; genus Ceramica; species Ceramica pisi. The sequence continues at coordinate 8,977,003 of OY982530.1, forward strand.
GTCATAAGGCATTGTGTATCTGCAGTATGCACCCCATCAGGTTCCCATCACGTCTCCTCGCAGTGGTAGACAAGCAGAACATGCCACTAACACAAATAAATCAATTAGACAACTTCAAGGAACATTTTCATTATAAGCGTTCAGTTTATCCAACAGTTCTGTGGGACTGTAGACCACGGTTAAAGATGAAGAAATGAAATTAGCACCATGTTTTTCAGATTGGGTTATTTGAGGCTGTCAACAGTGTTTAGTAAAGTGACGAGTCTATAAATCAGGCAATAGTTGAGAATGTTACACAGCTGAGTTTGCAGGGTCAAATTAATGTTATTATGCAAGTGTAAAATATTTCATTTCAGGTTAATTTCTTCTTAACTTGAACAACATTCTCAGTTAAAGCTGGAACCTCAGTGATCTGCCGTAAACTATCGTATCATAACAGCTCGCGCCGGCTACAATCCCACAGAACGGAGCATTAGTTACATATTCGATACCTATGTCACAAATAATCCAACTAAATAATTTACGTCGAAACAAATTTTAACAACTAAGGACGCGATGTTCAATGTCCATTACCACACATATTGCTTTTACAGAACACTCTCATATTTTACTTGACTTTCGTAAAAGGTACAAGTGTATGTGGAATTCAGTGTCAGTTTATTTATATAGCTTTTAGTATGCACATGGCTCACGTAACGTAAACGTTTGCTTATGTCAAAGTGAATAGAAAAAAAAAAGGTCATCCGTTATTCTCAACCAGGCGACGCTTCTTCAATTTCAATACAAATTTGGCATTTACGCTAACGCGGTCGAGAACGTTAAAAAACTCACACTAAGCGCACAGGTCGAGACTTCTGCGTTTCGCATTACGAACGGCTGGGCCGAATCCAAACGCATTCCGCAGAAGTCAAGAACGCAGCCTGTGTACTCATTACCTACTTAAAAGTTATTGTGGAAGCAATTTCATGTCATAGAACCTATATCCGCCAATACACGTGCTCAACGACAAACATGTATAGTTTCGCTTTACATGATACAAGATCTCATGGATCTTTGAGCACATTTATTTACATAGAAAAGAGAAAGTAAATATAGCGATTTCCTAGTCTAGTCGGATAAACAAAAACAAGATCAACATGATGTTATACCCGTAAATAAAATGGCATCATTATCATACGCGACGTAACGAAATAAACTTTAAAAATATTCATCAAAAACACTAGTTTATTAAATGGCGTCAGGTATTGCTAATTTATCCTAGCGGTTCCCCGGCCCTTGACATTCTACCGGCCTGCCTCTACTAGGTATTCTGCTGTACCTAAAATATAAGCGAAATGTTCAACACAATGTTTCCGGCAACACAATCAGAAGCACATCGCTTGTAAACCAGAAGCACATCGCTTGTAAACCGTGAGAGTGTTCTGCAAACTTGTGTGCACACGTCCCGGCCTCACTTCTCTCTCGGCTCGGCGCACAGCCGCGACTGTTGCAGTGAGCTCGGGACGCGTGCGCACTGCAGGTGCAGCCAGTGCGGCGTGCGGCGTGCGGCGCCACTAGAACTCGAAGTCGAAGAGCTCCGACAGGCCCTCGTCGTGGTCCAGACAGAAGCCGTAGTCCGTGGCCGACATGGGCGGCTCCAGCGCCAGGAACGGTTCCAACTCCAGCGGTTCTGTAACGTCACGGAACGACATCTATGTCAGTACTGTGTCATAACTTTCACACTATATGTTACTAATTTTATACTGCCGCACTGAACACTGAAAAAATCACACACATTTTGCATAAATTGACACAGTCAAAATTATTCCAAGATAACATTCGAATGAATGTTGAAAAAGTAAAAAATACATACATCAGAAAAATTTGGCGCCCACTTGAAGATAATAATGCCTAGGCAAAAGTACTCGTAGTTGAATACGCTTAACACATGAACGCCACGTGTGCACACGTCAGCATCAAATATGAACCATTTTCATATTAATTATTTCATAGATTATTTACAAAATTAGTTTCAAACACGCCCCCACCCCGACATCACCTGCTAAATCTGTACAGTCAGACGGACATAAAGAGCAAGCATTATTGGATTTTGGCAGGCGAAGCAGAGGCGAAGGAAAAATTGTATAATACATCTTGCAACGCGCATACATATTGAACAAAACCCATGAGCTATGGTCACTAAGCTGGACTAGTACTGAGATGCATGTCGCGGTACGGGCCGAAGTATCTGAAAAATTTTCTAACGCGTCGCGTCTCTCGAAGGATTCATCTCGGTGTAAATTCAGCATCACGGGAATCTATTCAGAGTTTTTGAAGCTTGAGAATGATATATTAGTGATTGAAACACCCTTTGCCAATGAAAGCGAGCGCGTTGCATGAGTATTAAGTGTAATAAGATTTCAAACGAATATAGTCAAAGATTGTCTATTTTCGCTTGTCATTTTAGAATTGAGATACCCATTTGGACCGCAGTGTTCAAAATGAGTACTTTAGGTCTTCGAAAAATGTCTTTTATATTATTTTGTGAATGATGAAATTAAATGGAAGCGCAACCCAATATCTTCGTGAAATGGCTTAGTAGTGAGAAGTGGAGGAAAGAAAAGACGTTTTCCGAAGGTTAGAAACACAGTGCAAACATAGTTAGACATGAGAGCGTTGTTACATTGGCGATGGTTGTCTGTGGAGTTAGTAGATGAGTTGGCTGTTAGTGGCGCACGTCCGTGAGCTGAATCCCATGGTGCTACACTACGTCACTGAAGCCGCACGGGATGCAGCCCGCGGCCGCGCCCACGGCACCCCGCCCCGCGCCACCCCGCCCCGCGCCACCCCGCCCCGCGCCGCCCGCGCCCGCTGCAAGCTGGCCTGCTCACATCGACATCTAACGATACTCTTACAGTAGAGATGCGCGGTTGTAAACATTCATAAACCCCTGCCAAAATCTTGGGAGATTATTGGCAGAAACGTTATTTAAGTTACTAAAAACTTTCAGTATGTTTTAATTAAGAAACCCGCCGACTCAATGTAGTTAGTTTTTAATGGAAAATGCGTGCCAAACGGTTCGCAAATTACTTGTGACGCGATGTGAGCATGCACCAAGTTGACATAATATTTACAATAATAAAAAAACTTTATCTGTATTAGTGCATTTTATAAAAAACACTTGATATTAATTTAATGTTGAGAAAATCTGTAGGGTTAATAGGAATCGCAGCAAATTATTTACACAATACAAAAACCAATTTAATCCATATCCAGACGAAACACTGTGACAGAAATGATGAATAACTTTACATAATTAATGTGTTAAAGAGACTGATTCATCATTAATTTGACCATTTCTGTTACAGAAATATTAATGGCTCTCTTGAACATTGGCTAAATAAAAAGAAACTTTTGCTACCTTTTGATAACAGGCAGAAATAGGTGGGGAAACTTCGGCGATGTTAGTTATGTATTAAACTTTTGTGTTAGCACAACTTACTAAATGACAAAAGCTTACATTAAATCTATTCAATTTTCAACAGAGCCTGTTTTAATACATTTAAAAAAACCACATGTACACAATTTGAGAGACAGGAAGATGGAACACATCATGTCCTTTCTCCCGCAGACGGATATAGTATAGTTATACAGTTAGTGAAGCGTTCATGATGATGACGTGGCACCGTGACTTACAAGCATGCATGTCTGTGGTATGTTACTTGATGACACAATATTCGTACATGTTATGACAATATTCGGAAACACGATTGACTAATCGACTCTTCAGAAGACTGGAATAGTAAAACTTCCGACTGGAAATGGCTTCAGATTTGAAGTCATTGCCAATTTTATTACTATGAGGTAATAAATGAAGCCTTTATCCAGCTAGTGCTGTAGCTAGATATCTGAATTGATATACTAAAAACCAAAGTAAGTGATTACGAGAATATTACAACACCACAAGTCACCCAGATTTTAACGTGACCAAGCCCATCGAGTTTCCGTACACAGTGAATCAGTTAGAGCCGACACATAAAAGCACTGCGACATCGCATCGCAAAAATCGGCGGCGTCCCCAAGCTGCCTCTTTAAAGTGCGTGTAATTTTTGTAGTGCGACGTCACATCGCTTTTACGCATGTCAGCGCAATCAACAACCAACCTAGTGAGTCCCGCTGCCGTATGAGTTATATCTAATGTGGCGAGTCCCGGCGCGCCGCACGCCGCGGAGCTAGAACTCTGACTGTGATGTGACGCTGACACACAGTCACAGCCCGAGTGCTAGCCTCGAGACGTGCTCTGTGCAGCCGCGCGCTACAGCGTGACGAGTGACGAGTGACGAGTGACGAGTGACGAGTCACGAGTGAGCGAGCGTACCCATGACGAGCTCAAATATAAGTTAAGGTTACACTGTCATTGAACATGGTTTTTTATATTTTTTTATGTTAAATTGATACCTTATTCAAATGGCATAACTCCCGGTAATAATTTTGCTGTCAAACCTCCTGAAAACTTATTTAGTTGAGTAACTTTGTTGTTTAGCCAATCGAAATGGTTAGAAAAAAACTGATCAGAGGCCAGCAATCAAGAGCTAGTCTCTAATTACAGGCTAGTCGCTGTTAATTTTTAACGTTAGTTGTGATTGGTTCACAAACAAGATATAAGTTACCATGAGATTGTACAACACATTAAACTGAATTAACCGGGGTTTACTGTTATCATCTGTCAGTTATTGTTACCATTGATAATCGTTTATCAAAATAATAATGCAAATTGCAAATGACATAAATTGATTATCAGTGCAAGGTGTGTCTGCCTACAGGGAAGTTAAGGTATCGATTAACCATGGAAATACTAAAAAAATATCATTTTGATGCTCAGCTCCTGTATTTTTAACACCAACCAACCAACCAACCAAATTATGTCACTACAAGAATAAAACTGATATAAAAAATATATGAATACCAAAAACCGTTAATAACTCAGGAACCAAGCAAACTTTTTGATCATCAAAGCAACAACACCTAACTTATAACACCACGACCTTGTCCTGACGTCGCAAGCTGGGTACATTAGGCTAGATTGCATCATCCACAAATTGCAAAACTATTTAGTCCGTCAGTTAGAATACTGAAAAATAATAGACACGTATTTCTTGTTTTTGTAAATCATTGAATATTGACGAAGATAAAACGCATCAAAACTCGGGAGTGGGGGCTAGTGACGTCACGATTCACTAAAAATTATACGAAGGTGTGACGTATTGAGAATTTTAAAAGCGTCGTAACTTCGTCAACTTTAGTTCCCGTAACAAAAGAAAAAACACAGGTCAAATATTTTTTGATAATCTAACTGACGGACTAATTAGATTTTTTCAGGACACAAGCCTATTTGACCCAGCTTCAATTTATGACTAAGACAATCAAAAGTCTGAAGGTGCCGTTCAAGTATTTGTAAGCAGAATTTTACACATTTTTAATTTTATTACCCTCTCCCCTTGTCAGCGTCAGTAATCAAAGCTCAACTCCCTCCTATGCTTACGTAAGCACTATAGTTTTTACTCGCGCGGGCTTTATTTTTCCCACTTGTGTTATTTCTTACTTAACTATGAAACATCGCATGAGAGCAAAAATAACTAGCTAGCCATAATTACGTCAAATCAAAATCTACTAATACTTGCAAAGTAAAAAAGTAAGTAAATATTGCTAACGTTATCAGCATTTAAACCCCGTCCCCGTCCCCCACGTCATCAAAAATAAGCATAGTGAAGAACCCGGGTGGGGTTCTTCACTATGCTTATTTGCCAATGGGCAAATAAATGCCAATGGGCAGTAATGACTGCTTACGTAATATTTGAACGGCCCCAAAGGCACAAATACTTGTACACTATCAACATAAGGTGAGTGCGTATGAGCGACTAGCGAGGTGTGGCGGCCTTACCTGACTCCTGGTCCTCGGTCTGCAGCTGGAAGCGGCCGCCGCCCATGATGGGCGCGAAGTCGTCGCTGTCCGCTATCAGAGCGTTGCGCAGGCGACCTCGCGCGCCGCCGCCTGCTGGGGGAGCATCCCATTAAGTTGGACAATTTACTCGTGGGATATATGTGAAGAGAATCCTAAATGGTGACCACTATCAATCAATCTGTCTAGCCTTCTCTGAACTATTTTTTTTTTTACTATTCATAGCCATACGTTTGACCGCTATCTCACCTGATGTTAAGCGATGATGCGGTCTAAGGTGGAGCACGCTTGCCTAGAAGTAACCTATTCAGTCTAACCAATTGCAGCTGAGTACCAGTATTTTACTTAAAGAGGTGCTTATTTTATTTCAGTAACTGGGTACCATCTTGGAGATTGAATTTCAAACATAACTTATCAGTAGGTATGATGTCCTCAGCTCAGAACTATGATTCATGACTTATTTTAGAATCAGAGTGAAGATTTTCTCATAGAAAAAACAGAGCATCAGAATGCAAATCTAACTCGCCTCGCCAATATGTTATGATTGTATACAGCTACTAGACTACAATTGTAAGAACTTTTTTAACCATTTCTATCTGCAAATAAATCTTTGACATTACAGAATTTCAAGTATATGCTATGTTCACAGACTTACTCATAGTTGTTTGCTTCAGAGATACCCAGTAGAGAACTTTATAGCTCTCGTTATAGAAATACTTTTTTTAAGATACTGGGGCAAATATGGGTTACGTCAGCTGCATTCACAGTGACTGCTGGGCAATGGTCTCCACAAAGAGGGTGCATAAGCATAGAAGGTACTACTGCCAAGGCCGGTCTAGGAAGAAGACGCTTATTGCATAGGTTGGTTCGCTTAGGAAAAAACACCTGGAAGGATTTGGGGCAGACCTGTGCCCAGCTCCTGTGGGACAGTATAGATTGAATTAAAAAAGGAAAAAGAGATACTGACTGTCAGGCGTATTGAGCGAGTCGTGGTGGCTTGTGTGGCTGAGAGGCGTGTGCGGCGTGTGCGGCGTGGGCGGCGTGGGCGCGTGCAGCGGCAGCGTGGGGTCCGTCACGCACGGCGCGTGAACCGCCAGCGACGACGAACACGAGCTCATCGGCTCGCGCTTTATCGGAGTCCTGTGAGTGAACAAACATTTTATCACGATCTCTGAAATAACAGGTACAAGTTGATGGTTCTTAGGATAATAATAAAGTGATTAAATTACATATGTCCTATCATATCCCAAAAAACCGTTTGTGGGCTACACATAGATATCGAGATTTAATTGGATGGCCAACCTTGGTTTACTGGTAGAAAATACCTAAATCAATAAAACCTACTAAATTACCTTTATGTTGCAAGTTTAATGAATAAATAGACCTGGGTATCACTGTATATTTGGTTGGCCTGTTTACACTGTTTAATAAAAAATAAGACCTTTTTCTCAAAAGTAGTCAATCTGCATAGTCTTTTCTCAACTATGCATAAATGGAGTTGTTCTACAATACTACTAACATTAGGTCCAGTAAGATAGGTGTACAAACTCACGTGAAATCAGCAGTGATGGCGGTGGAGGGCTTGGACTGCAGCAGCGCTATGAGCGGCGCCAGCAGCGCCTTGTTGTCTTCCAGCAGAGGGTCCGCCGGCAACGCGCCCGACGCTACAACACAGTATGAATCAAACTCAAGTTCCACATGTGACAAACTACTATCTTTTGACTGGTCAGGCTCTTGTGATACAGGAACTCCTAGTACATAGGCCAAAGCTGCACCTCTATTGACTATTGTGTCTTGAAGAATTGTTGTACTTGGAATGACTGGATTGATTTGACATAGATTAAATCTAGGCTAAGTAGGCAAGAGGATTAGAAAAGGTTAGGTCTTAACGTCAATGGCGAGTCATCAGTCACCTTCGATTTACCGACGATATAGTTGTCATGGTTGAATACGGAGGACCTCAGTACAATGCTTACCGACCTCAGTAGAGCTACCGAAAGAGTTAAGGCCCTTAAAATGAACATGGATAAAACCAAGATCATGTAGCACCCACTCCTATCAAGATCGGACACTCACACTCGAAGTTGCAGACGAGTACGTCTACCTGGGACAAACGGCCCAGTTAGGCTAGGTTAGACTTCGAGAAAGAGGTTAACCGTCGAATCCGACTCGGCGTTCAGGAAGTTGCGAGGTATCTTCTCGTCCCACATACAACAGTGTCTCAAGACGAAAGTCTATGACCTGTACGTGTTGCCAGTGATGGCTTATGGAACCAAAACATGGTTGCTCACAATGGGCCGCATCAGAAGGCTTAAAGTCGCTCAAAGGACATCGGAGAAGACAATGCTACGAGTTTCCTTTCGTGATCGATTCAAGAATTATGATATCCACAAGAGCACCAAGGTTACCGACATAGCCCGAAGGATCGCTAAACTGAAGTGGCAGTGGGTACATTGCTCGCAGAACGGAAGGTCGATGGAGCCGAAAATTTCTGGAATGGCGACCGCGTACCGGAAGACGCAACTTTGGAAGACCTCCCACAAAGTGGACCGATGGCCTCATGAGGGTCGCAGGTAGCCGATCAAAGACTATTAAACCACTTGACTGCGCATACAGTGCCCCGACGCACGAAAACTATTAGTGTTTTTGCTCAGATGTTAGGCAGCAGGCACTAGTAACCATTTTAGTTGTGACCAATTGTTAGACCTGTGGGCATGCTAAGTTTTTACAAATCGTTTTAATTTTTATGCAATTTATAACGCATAAAAATGCCTTCATACCCGGTGAATTTGTGTGAGAAACATTCCTAGACCTTTTGTTACAAAAATGATGGCATAACTTTTCATCGGAGAGTAAAGACTACGCAAAATATTTTTGATTTGAATCAGATGATGAGCCACTGCAGGGGTCTATATAAAATGGTGGTTAGGTGAACGAGCACACTGTGAGAAGCGCGCTGATGTCTTTTGGAAAAGTCTCTTTCTTTCATTAGGAAATACTTATATTTTTATCCCTTTCTTCCCCTTTGTATTTTTATCGTAAAAATCTGTGCTGTTACGTTTAATGATTGAAGTCGATTTATCGATGATCATAAAATTACAACTAATACAATTTTTAATCAATTCACATACTTACATTAAACACGTAACTACTTTTAAACGACTTTAAAAATAGGAGGAGGGTCTCAGATTTTTCATCTGTGTGTTTGACATACATGTTTTCATTTTAGATTTTCGAAGATTTCAGAATTAAAATAAAAGTGGAAAGATAAGGTTAATAGGGAAACTTTGTTTAAACAAGATATAGCGCTGTTTGTTTGGATTGAGTATTTTTATAATGTTAAAATCCATTTTATCGATATCGACTATTTTCCTTTAATCAAGTAGTGCCACCACTAACCATAGGCTACCTATGCAACTTGACCTTGAACGGACCAATTGCAGCCGCGCGTTGTTCCTCGTCCCCCGGCCCGCTGTAGTGAGCCGCGTACTTAGAAGAAATAGGCCTATACGCTCTCTAGTGGTTATATACTCTATGTAGCCGATGGATGCGCGACGCAGGGAATATACATGCGATTTTTTTATTTGCAAAATAAAATACTTATTAGCTCTAGTAAACAATCATGAAATCATTTTTTAAATACCTTCATCATTTATGAAGTTATAAAGCTTCAAAGACTACAGTTAGAAAGAGAAGTCCGATACGAACTGTGACGTCAAATTACACGACAACTATACAGCTGCCATAGAATAGTGAAAAAGAGATAGTGGAGGGGCCACTATGAAAATGGAAATCGTGTCAACCACCTGATGAAGGTCGCAAGAATCCACTGAATGCAGGATCCACAAGATTGGTAATAGTGCCAATACCTAGGGTGTCTGTCTCGTAGCGGACATCTTTCGACTGGATGTTGATAGCAAACACAGACAAAGGGCGTGGACTGGAAATTCAATGCGTGCTCAATCTAGTTTCGAGCAATGTTCATCCCCATAAAAAGCTATTGCATACTAAATACTGTTCTGCTTCTTTGACGATAGATTAATATTTTATTAAAAATATAATTATACTGTCTTATGTTTGGCCTGACAAAGCCGCCGTCTTAGTAAGTAAAAAGACGGCCTGTTAATTAAATATTATTGAACTTACACGTAGCAGGCGAAGGAGGACGTTCTTTTGGACAGAGGTAGACTTCGATTTCACCCGACATAGACTTCAAATGTATCATGAAGCCTTTTTCGTCAGGATGGGGCACCTGTAAAGATGATATAATATTACATGCATTACGTATTATTGCAGTTTACAACTTACAAAAAAATAAGCGTAACAGTAGTGCGGCAACTTAGAGGTTCTGTATTTTTTAAACCAGGCGTTTTCAGTAATTTATCGAGTCATGCGATGACTTTATGAAAACTTTGCCGACAGCTAGATATACGTGAGGGGCGTAAGAAAGACAATAAGTATAAAGGTGTGAACTAACGCTGAGCCGCGTGTCGGGCGGCGCCTTGATGGGTATGACGGTCTGGTTGCGGAAGTCCCGGATGGAGCGCAGGTCGGCGTAGGTGATGTAGGCGCGCGCGCCGTGGTCGGCCGACAGCGCGCTCAGCGCCTGCTCCGCCACGCCCACGGCGCGGCACACGCGCGCCTCGTGCGCCGCCAGCCCGCGCACCTCGCGCCGCAGCCGCCGCGCGCGCGCCGCGTCGCCGCCCTCCACGCCTGCGCCACAACATGCCTGTACTGCCGACTGTACCTATGCCTACAGCCTACCGCTCTCGACTCTCACCGCCTCTCACTACTTACTACTTATAACTTACGTAAACTACTGGACCACATCAGCCACACTACTATGAAAAGTTTTGTCATATAAAAATGTCACTGATGAAGAGGCCGTTGTAATAACATGTCAATAAATGATATGGTTTTAATTTAATGATAATAAGATCCTTGTGAGTTATTCGAAGCCTCCCATCAAGTGCCATAGAAAAGTTTGACTGAGGCTAACACAAAAATCAGTGCAAGTCCTGAGAATCGAACCCAGGATCTTCGAATATTCCCAATATGTTCTATGTTGGTACCAAAATTGAAGCAGCAACACAACTGTTGCATCGTTATTGTAACAAACAGTATCACAGACGAACTTCGAGTTCGATTTTGACAACTTTTTACCTTCATATCTGTTGGTTTGCAATGTCTGCTTACCACGACGCATAAAAGCTGTAAATTGATGAAAAACAACTAGTCCAACTTCTTTAACTGACGTCCAAACAAATCTTCCTGCCAGAGCGACCAACAGGTGGCAGTATAACCGGCTGGCTACAAAACTTTCCCGCTTCAAAGCGCCCCGTCTATTGAACAAATCGATTGTTCACAAGGCGGTAATGCACCTTTTTTACAGCAATTTTTCAAAAACCGAACAGTATCGGACTGATCCCAAAGCATGCGTCGCTGATGTTTTAATTTAAGCCCTTTATTACAGAACACTCCAAGCACCATAGTAACCGTATCCGTCTGTTGTATCTTTCCTACAAGAGTTCTTCTCTCAGAAGCATTTTTCATAGATGTTAAAACTGACTTTGATAATGCATAGTATGCAAAGAAACCTTGGCAACGAATTCCAGAGCGTGGAACAGAAGAGCAATTGAATGCCGTTTATTCATACAACTAGCAAAATTTTTGCTTAAGCCAAAGGGTTTAAAATCTACTCTACAGTACACATTACAATATTACAACCAAATGTAACCTTTATTACTTGTTGTTAGCTCACACTCACCATATTTCCATTGTATATTATTTTTTGATCTCTTCTCTAATATTCCTATACCCTCTAGTACGTTTGTGATGTCGTAGATACGACGTTTTTGGACCGATAAGTGTTCTGCCGCTATGTTCAAGTCGAGGACGCCATTGGGCGACGACTTCAGTAACGCAACGAACTTTTTTGTGAGTAAACCTAATGATGTGTCAAACCTGAAACAAAAAATACGAGCTTTAGAAAATGATAAATTTTAAGCAAATATTTTAGTTTTTCTTTTACTGGACTAACTTGCAGTCGTTTCTTCTGAATTGCTTATTTTTGCTATGATCACAAGTGATTCGGAAGCAGCATCAGCGATGAGATAATCCGATGTTCAGTAGTCATTTTCTGCATGATTTCCTGATGAATCCGAACTACCAGCTTGCTTAACGGTTAATAGGATCTCGCGAGACGTCCCGCGAAGGGATCATTTTTCCACCGCGCGGAAAAGTATTCTGGATGCAGTACACCTTAACAGCATCATTAAAATTTGGTTGTTGCTTTTTCACTGAGCTTGCCAATGTTGCCGCTATTTTGTTTAAGATTCGAAAGTACATCGATTTCCAAAGTAAGCTGCCAATTTAATGGCTGCACTACAATATTATTTCGAAGTTACGTTATGCGTTTTCACTCTGTAATACTCCATATTGCCTTCCATCTTCATTGCCTCTTCTATCATGCTGTCGACCACGCATATTCGCTGATACGCCGTTCTAACTTGCAACAGTTACTCAGCTGATTTCTCAGCATCGTTTTCACAATTTTGAACTCTTCTAAGAAGCTGAGCCGCTATTTCACTACAGAGAACTACTACTCTCTAAAATGGAAATTTACCTCTCACTGAGACAAGTACCTGGAACGTTCGGAGTACTTTTTCATGGAACTGGACGGTCGACTGTAGGGCGTGAGAACTTTCACGCGTTTCTGTTTGGGCGTCTTGAAGTCGGCTTTCATGGGCACCACGTGTCCTTGGCTGCCGGAACTGCTCTCACTCAGGTTCAGTCTTCTTTTCACCGCCTGCGAACAATGCGAAATCACCATAATGTTAGAATGAGTTGAAAAAAAAACTATACATACATAATCCGCCAACTTAAGCAGATTCGTAATCTTCACTACTGCTAAGACTCGGCCAACTCTCAAGTGAGAGATTGCGCAGTCACCACGAGGGCCCAGAACACAAACATATTTCGTTTTCAGGACGCGCCCGTTCTTTTACGATGTTAACCTTCACAGTTAAGAAGCAATATACGAATAATAATAATAATAGACGAACTAGAATGAGACGACTTCACGAGGTAATCGACAAGACAAGTAATTTCGGTTGATAAGGGTAAACTGACATGCAACGTTTACACGTCAAATACACAATACAAATAATGCTATACTCTTAGCTAAGTTGTGGGCTTACACAAAAGGCCTATTTTGAATATTTAGCTGCAGGCAGCCTTAATTCATTCTTAAGATCGTATTAAAGAACCTCACTCATACTCGTAAACGGAGTACTAGTAGTACTGGTGAGTGAAAACTAGTTGCAAGTGCAACCAATCAAATGGATCACGATTTTTTAGTGACAGAGTAAGCTCGCTCCATCGTAGACTTTACTACGATGACTGACTAGACTAGTCTACGATGGAGCGAGCTTACCCAGAAGGAGCCTGTTCTCTCTAACTTTGAAGAGATTAGGGTTGTAAGCGTTCGGAAACACAGACGCAGGCAGAGAGTTCTACTCTTTTGCTGAGCGCATTATAAAAGACGTTTGGAGACGCTTAGTGCGAACAACTTAGCGTCTCAACGGCAATCTGAAATGTGTAACGACGTACAATAAGCATTATTGTCGCAAATGAAGAGGAATAGAAACGTGCGTATTGTCGAAGGTTGAAGTCTGAATCACTCGGAAGTATTTGGGGCAGATCTCAGATAACCACGCACTGCTTAAGACAAGTACGAATACCAGTCGTATCTATCATACGGAACAGAACGATATTGGTGCCACCTGATTGTAAGAACGGATGTAGCTTCTTAGAGCATTTAAAAGCGGTAAAAGTCGTAATAAAATAAAGAAAACTTGTATTTCTGAAATTATTGCTTACCTATAATATAATACTTAACATACTTTCGGCATTAGTGCAACTTGACGTGCGAGACAGACATTCAAATTGCATAAGGCGTGCATCTAGCATTCACGTTTCTATAATGCATTGCATATTTTATGGAAATTTTGCAGCTATCCGTCCCCTGGCTTTGACACCTAGTTTTTGGCGCAAACTCAAATGACAACCGCAAATAAAAATGCGGCAGTCGGGTGGTTAAAATTATTATGATGTACATTTGCACAAGTTTTTGCAATGCATTAGCAAACACGTTTTTATTGCATTCCGCGAATTCAACTACCAACTTCTGTGCACGACTTCCGTTTGTTCTTGCCATGCAATACTGATCAAAGCTGCAGAATGGATGGATACGGAATGCAGATGAATCAGTATCTTTAATCTATACTTAAAGTTGAAGTTGTTTTTGTTTCAACGTGCTAATCTCCGGAACTTCTAGTCAGGATTTTGGAATCAAAATACTATATAAAATTCTTCCGTTACTGAGTGACTGACAGACAACGCACAGCCGAAACTACTGGTTGTAGAAAGCTAAATTTTGGCATGTAGATTCCTTGGGGAGTTTCAGGGAGCACTAAGAGAGAATTTCTCGAAATTCCTACGGGAACGAGAAAAAACGGGACATACGCGTACGAAGACGTAGGCAAAAACTAGTTTTGTACATAACTGGCACAATCATGAGGAAGGCCAGGCTGCACGGGGACGGGATGAGCGCGTACGAAGTCGTGAGCAAAAGCTACTTATTAAATTTTACAAAGGGTCCGTTTTTCAATTTTCCTTTTTAGTCAGTTTTAACAGTTTTGGTAAAGTGAGAGTCGGACTCGCACAAGAAAGATTCGTATAAACCATTTTTATAGCGGCTTTGAAGAACAATGTAAATGTCATCTATTTACGAGTAGTAGTCATGCATGACTCATGAGATGACAGAAGGATGGGCAGCGGAGGCTTAGAAATAGGGTTCCGTTAGTTACCCTACGGTACGGAACCCTAACAAATGACATATTTATTCCTTCATTAAAAATTCTCGGACTATGGAAATCACTGTAAGTGTAACGGAGCTTGGAATACAAACCTAAAAAACTGCATTATAAGCACTCCGGAAAGCGGACAGACCCGGCGACGCACTATGGAAAATAAAGGTCTGTTTCTGATTAAACATCAATAACTTTTTTATTTCTGAATATTATGTTCTAAAATTTTGCACAAATATAGAATAGTGTAAAGTGCGAGTCGGACTCGCGCACTGAGGGTTCCGTAAGCAGAAGTTGCGATTTACGATTTATGACGTATTAAAAGAAACTACTTACTAGATTTCGTTCAAACCAATTTTCGCTGGTAGTTTACATGGTAATGTATATCATATATTTTTTTTAGGTTTATCATTCTCTTATTTTAGAAGTTAAGGGGGGGCCAAATGGCAAAAACGAAACCCTTAAAGATTCGTCATGTCTGTCCGTCCGTCCGTATATCACAGCCACTTTTCTCCGAAACCATAAGAACTATGCTGTTGAAATTTGGTAAGTAGAGGTATTTCGTGAACCGCAAAAAGATTTTCACACAAAAATAGAGAAAAAAACAATAAATTTTGGGGGTCCCCATACTTAGAACTGAAACTCAATTTTTGTAAAAAGTGTAGTAGTAGTGTTTTGTAAAAAAGTAGTAAAATGTGTCCCCCTACACATTTTACCACTTTGGAAGTGTCTGTCGCGCAAACTATTCAGTTTAGAAAAAAAATATCTTAGAAACCTCAATATAATTTTTGAAGACCTATCCATAGATACCCCACGTATGGGTACAATAAAAAAAAAAATAAGTTTCTGTTCTAAGTATGGGGACCCCCAAAATTTATTGTTTTTTTTCTCTATTTTTGTGTGAAAATCTTTATGCGGTTCACGAAATACTATCCAGAGATACCCCACGTATGGGTACAATAAAAAAAAAATTGAGTTTCAGTTCTAAGTATGGGGACCCCCAAAATTTATTGTTTTTTTCTCTATTTTTGTGAAAATCTTTTTGCGGTTTACGAAATACATCTACTTACCAAATTTCAACAGCATAGTTCTTATGGTTTCGGAGAAAAGTGGCTGTGACATACGGACGGACGGACAGACATGACGAATCTTTAAGGGTTCCGTTTTTGCCATTTGGCTACGGAACCCTAAAAAAGATAAACGCCCTAATATCAATGATAATTACAAAACTTACCGCAAACTATTGATGTAAACAGCAACATTTCAAACCGCAATGGATAGCGAGCGGTTTTCCGTTTTCTGACTTTTATCACATTTTTACTGATTACTCCGAAAATCGCAAATATCGGCAGTTTTTATGGATAGCTAGGCTACAAATCAACATTAAATGTAAAGCAGGGGTAAACGTGGGCAACTGTCAAAAGTCTAATAAAATATATATAATACATTATACCTTTTACTGTAACGTATTACAATAAAATCAATTTGAAAGTGATGAAGTGAACGGGTTTAACATGGACGTCCGTCAAAACTATAAAGTTTGTGGTGTTGTAAAAAAATCATTTCATATATGTACCTACTTAAAATTGTATATTTTTTTGATATTATAGTCTAGTTTGGTCCTTTAACTATTGAGTAAAATAAAAAAAGGATGCCAGTAGCGACATTGACAAAAACCATTTTTAATCAGCAGTTGTTCTACGATTTTCCATAGTTCGCACTATGGAAAATCGTAGAACAACTGCTGATTATAATTTACGAACGTACCGTATCAAAGATAATGATTTACGAACATGGTTTACTGAATATCATTTTGTTAAAAAGTTCTACTTAAATAAGAACCTTTGGCATAAAAAGTTTAAAGTGCCAAGATAGGTACTTATTATCAGTAACCTTTAAATTAGAACACGGAATTCATGGAATACCGAGGTTCGTTTATTGATTAAAAATACGTAGAAAGAATTTAATTAACGATGCAGTAACGTTTTTATGATGTAGCTAGCTTTGATGACATGTACACGAACAAGAGACTGACGAGATTCGATATCTATTTACATAATTGTAGATAGGCGTATAATTACCTACGTATTTGCACCTGCTAATAAAACAAATAACGTACATAAGCACAGGTATGCGTACAGCCTTTATCTACTAATTTATGAAGACAATATTGTATTGTGCAATATCATCACGTTTACATAAAGCATTCAGTGATGAGGTTATGACTATAATTAACATTGACCAGCCTTCATTAACTCACCCCCATGGCTTTCACTTTGCACATTAAATTCACTAAAAGCTTCACAGTGTCACCTGATTTGCGGTAAATAAGTCACTGATGACAATGAATGATGTTTGAACACGCTCCCTACCCATTTTTAAGCTAAGTACAGACGACTATCTAAGCATAATAGTTTTCTCGTTGTTCACACTAAAATAAACAACAAAAGATGGACATTCAATATTGCAAGTGTCAATGTAAACCAGGATGTACGCATCACTAGCTGCGATAAAATAGTACTCACTCTTAACACAAAGTAAGTCATTGTTAATCTCTTCAATTGAGCCTCACTCAGCACAAGAACTAAAGCGCCTACTTCACACTCCTCACACTTCAACGGAAAATTTTATTACAACTGTTCTCCTGTACAATGACCCCATGTTAATTAATAGCGACACTGATAATCATCGGCAAATTATGACACAGGGTCTTATTAAATTATTGACTAAAATAAAAGAATGGAGCACAGCGAAGCCGTCACTGAGAGCCCAGAGGTAGATGCACGAGGCATTTTCAATGAGCTCGTGCAACAAATTCAATTTCGGCAAGCAACGGGGCCAATCCCCTAAAAGGAAGTGTGTGGGGAGGGTACCCAGTAACAACAATACATGACATAAATTAGAATCAACACAAAAGCCGCCGTACTCTCGGAAGGGATCTCTGGCGAAAGAATGGCAATTTCTTATCTCGAAATATTTGTGTTATTATTAATAGAGAACTAGGCGCTATTGTTAATTTGCCGGATTTGTGGGTCCCGCGCGTCTTTGTGCCACTCTGCGCAAGTAAACCGGAGCAGATGTGACACGGGCTCGCTATCTAAGCAGACAAAACACCCCTACAGTCGCAAAACTGCTCACATTTTCAATACAACCCTAAACGTAAACCGCATTATAATAATAATTAGTAAGCAGCCGGTAGAGATCGAATATATTACATTAAGTTGATACTAGCGAAAAAAACCTATCTATTGTCCCAGTTGATAAATTAAATCAACCCGAAATCATTATAAAAGAGATCCCCTAATTCTTAGCGAAAGATCAAAGTTCGCAGGAGACGTTAAGGACAATGACCGAAAATGTGCAATACAAGTGTGATGACAGGGAGTACCTGGACACGTGATGACGTGACCTCCTAGTGCTGGAGCCACATGGCCCGGGTGGCGGGTGAACGCCACTTCACATGATAATATACTGCTAACATGTGTCTCCTACACACTTACCGCCCGCTATTCTCGTGCTCGCTCCACACGTACAACCAAGTTTAAGGTTATACCTCCAACTGACTTTTTTGAAAAAAATGTTTATCGTTAGACTGATTCGCACGCAAGGATCTGCCTATAAAAATACCATACATGGCTCATATTACCTACTCTTCTAGATCTCTTAGAAACAAACACAACTGAAGTGGTTACCCGGTTAATGATGAAATGGACATCTACAACTTTAATGCTTATCATTCTTAGTACATTCATTATATTCAAGAACATAAAAAGGGGTTCAGAAATAAAATTCATGGGTAGTCTATGCACGATTTACTGCCGCCTCCGCTCAGTGAACGAAAAATATGGGGTGGTTTTTAAACTTGAATCAAATAAATGCAAATATGAACTACCTTGACCCTTCAAACGAACCTAAGCATTCAGCAGCGTCAAAAAAGATAAATTTTTGTCTGGCCAGATTTGAGATCTTTTACGATTACAAGTATTTACGGCTTATAGATTGCTATTGCAAGTTAGGCTGCCATTAGAGGCATCGCTCAAATTTAGCGTGAAGCGTCCGCCATTTTGCTTTTTTTCGTTTGGAATAATCGACGTCGAGTATGATGCAGTAGGCAAAGCGGTCCATATGTTGTAAAGCGCGATCAACGTTTTGGTTATTTCATATCTACGGAAACAAATGCAAAGAAAAAGCAATTTAAAATTCGTAAAACCAAATTGTATCCATCCGTAATCTTTCTATAGATGGATGCAGTAGTTCTGAAAGTACCGTTAGAAATGAAGTGACAGTTTTATCGAGACTGTGTTATCTTAAAACTGAGGCACGATGCCAACGTACTTTTTCTTGAATGAAATGTGTGAACCGAACGCCTATCAAAAACAATTAAAACGTATTTCTCGCAAAAATAATACCTACTTCATGTGAACTAGGCCTTAGCTTCAATGAAACTGATCCTGTGTTAGCATTAGAACACTAGATTCAATACCATTAAAAATCCGCTAAAATATACTGCATGTTTTGCATTTTCTAAATCATAAAATAAAATACGTAAATTGAAATAATTACATAGTCAGTATTCAAAACTAGATACGTAAACTTTCGACGAAGCGAGATGTTGAATGAGTGGGTCGGGTCGTAGAAAACGTTAGTCAAAAGCGTCTTTCCTGTCATTGGTTCGAACCCCGGGCCCGCGTAGGGTCCCACCGATGAAACACTTTTCGTGTACATTGCTACCGTTACACACTCGAAATTATGTCCTCTAGGATCCGCCATTTTGATTCGTCAAACTCGTAATGATTATGAATTGAATTTTACGTTGTTTTGACCATTATGTATATATTTTTTTGTAATATGGATTTTTTTAATAAAGCCTGCATTATTGTGAGTGCATTTTAATTATTTTTAAAGTGGTATTAGTAGCATGATGTTATCTTGGTAATGATAAAATTGTATGAACCAGTTTACACAGATTAAAATGGACCATTAAATAGTGTTAAAGTTGCAAAAATAATGTTTCAGTTTTTTATGTTTTTTTATCTTATCCCAGAAGTTGCAATGTATGTGAACACCCTAATATATTGTAATTAATAACAACAATAATTAACATTAAAATAGCAAATAATGATCCTATAAAAATCTCTTTGAAACTACAAAAGTCTATTTGCCCAGTACAATGACCCCTCAGAGACCAATGACCTCATTATTGTTATTTTAGAGCTCATCTAAGTTCAGTCCTGCTCCAATGGTGCTTAATATTCCAAATAAGCTAGGACAGATTTTAATAAAAATTATGTGCCAATAACATCAGCTTATGTTTAATTGATGTAATACATTTTAAGGAAAACCTGCAATAAATATATTTAAAACCATTGAATTAATACTTGGTTATCCATGGCCATGGTTAACATTGCATTAAGACTCATTAGTTCCCTTTCTCTAATTAAATAATGCTTCCAATTACTGATTGATACCGAAGTAGAGCCCTATCACAGAACAAGATACAAGCATTTTTCTATAGTGTGTCATTCTTCAAGAAAACTACTAACCTAACCTAAAATCCAAAATCAAAACTCTTTCATGCTAATAGTGAATCAATAACTCTTCCCAATGTAATTGACAATCCAAATGATTGTAGAATCTTATCAAAACATAATTATTTACTTAGTAAGTATGTATTTGATATTTTTGCAATAGGTCAACAAAATACTTTGATGATTATAGTTCTGAAGCCAAGATCATTATCAACTTCCTGCTGTAGACCATGAAATGTCAACAAGATATGCTACTACTTTTTTTAATATACCAATGTAAATAGAAATTGTCTTACTTTAAAGATCTAAATAAAAATATACTGAAGATCATTCCAATATGACTAAGCATTTTCATAATAAAGTTATTGCATAATGTAACTAAATTTATTTACTGAAAAGAAAACTTGTCAATAACAATATTTAGCCCCAATATCTTTCAAATTACATACAGGAACTCCCAATGATGTAATAGTCAGTCCAAGGTACAATTTACATAAAATGTCAATGATGATGACTGTAATAGTAATTTTTACTGGAATCTTTAAACCTATCAGATGGTAGCAATGCTACTTACACTGATAAACAGCATTTTAGGTTAAAGATCCAGTTAAGCAAATTAGAGACTTATATCAGTTCAATAGAAAAGAAGAGTTTGTGTGTAAGTAATAGTTGTTTTAGTGTTAGATAATGACTGTGAGTCATTATTTACCACAAAAAGAAGAATTTTGATATCACAACCCAATAAAATGGATAGCCTCAACATATATGTTTTAACATATTTTTTTATGAATTATTGTTGAAATGAATATGGTAATGTGACGTCGGAATTGCCACATAAACCAGATTATTGCCGCATCCTCCCCATTTGCCACATCACATCCAAGCAGCATCATAAGCATGCAAGATCTTAGATCATATGATCTTGAAACTACAAAGACAAGTATTTAAAACATAGGGTTCAGTTGGAACAAGGATTAGAGAACTACTATTACAAGATAGTTCATCAGCCTTTTCATGAGGCTGCACTAAATAGTAAACTCGCTACTGCAACATAATTTCAAATCCTGCTATTTGATGCTTCCAAGTTATAATGATCTGAGAGAAGGTACTTAAAATTACCGAAGCTTGTCTCCAATTTGAATTTTAAATATGCAGCTTACATTCTCAGTTCTTGAACTAAAAAATATACATAATGGGGAACTTACTTCAGACGTCTTCGGCGGTGCCGTAGGCGCCTCGCGCCGGATCTGATGCTGTGGTGTGGCGCCATAGCCGTGGTCGAGCAGGTGATAGCTGATGGGCTGGCTAGGGCTATCGTCCAGTAGCGTGGTATGCGAAGGAGACGCAGCAGCGCGTACCACCACCTCGGCCTCGCCCTCCGCCGGCCCTCGCTTCACCCCTCTCGGCATCGCTGTTAAATAACACAAATAACATGTTAGAACCATAGAACATCTCATTTTTCTCAGTAACACATTATAATCATCACAATTCAATTAGTGAAGTGAAGAGGTTAGGGGCGCCGCGCGCGCGGAAATCACGAAGAAGCCTCGGAAGCGGAGTGGGTCGATAGCAAGTTTAGCAGACTGTATTTAATACCAAAGGTCCAAGGCGACACTTCCAGCTGTCCAGTTTTGCTTACGTCACTTTTTTCAACGACATTTTCCCCAAAATATCGACAACCTAGCGGTGATACCTGGGCATAACCGCTTCTGAACCTAAGTGTACACATTCAAGAATTTCGCACAAAATACCCACTGTGAATTATCAATACTTACAAAAGGTGTAAGCGAACGATATCCGAATTTATAACCATAAAACGACATTAATGTTTTCGACGCGAACGCTACATTATCGAGTACTCAAAATAAAATGTCCGCCGCTTTGTTGGTCCCGAGTGAACTCGTGGACATCGAGACGCTCGATAATTTTGTTACTACACACAGTTTATCCAATACACATGATACTTATTCACTGATTACTTCACTCATAAAAGAAAATAATAAAAAAGGTCCTAGTCCACATTTTACAATAACTTATTAATAAAAATGCGGAGCATCGAAACGGCGACAGGAAGCTTTTCAGAACATCTGGCTTGCAAGCGACGTAGCAGTGGCGCGAACTACGTGCGCAGGCGCGAAGCGACCGAGCGAGCAACCCCTAGCTAGCGGACGCCGCTTCGCAATCCAAATTCCTCCCCTCGTTGAAGAAGCCATAAAAAATATAACGAATTTTTGAATTTCCATTGTTCGACCGGTTTAGAGAAGCGAGGCGTCTTATTAGCCGTTTTTTAGCATTTAGTAGCGGCGCTACTTGTGTGATTTTATTTAAAACGTTGCTGTGTTTACTGATCACCAATGTATTTTTTAGTTGTTTAGTTTAATTTTATCTAAAACGTTGCCGTGTTTACTGATTACCAATGTATTATTAAAATGGAAAGGTGTCAGATTTATGGAGATACTACCAATGACGGATACTACTTATAAACAAAAATTATGTTGATGTTTTTACCCAAAGATTCGTTTCAACTATTACATCAACCGCGATTTATTTACCACTTTCATCCGAAAAAATACACTCTTTCTATGTGTTGAATTATTACTAATTAAATTATTTATTCTTTTCGACTTCTTTTCGTTGTATTACGTTATGTAATGTGATGTAATGTACCTATGTAACTAAGAACTCGGCCATCAAGTACAAACTCACAATCTTGTCGCACGTTTGTCTAAGACAGAACTTTCACATTTTAAATGAATAATATCAATAAAGACTAATCACAATCACTTCACTATCTTTTTTGTTGGTCTGAGCACTACATAATATAAATCAAAGTCCTCCGCCACGTCTGTCTGTTCGCGATAAACTAAAAAACTACTGCATCGATTTTCATGCTGTTTCCACCAATGGATAGTGTGGTTCTCGAGGAAGGTTTTAAGTATCTAATTTGTCAAGCGGGTGAAGCCGCGGGAATCATCTAGTTCATAATAACTAAAAAGCATTAAAGTAAGTTTCATTGGTATTTTAATCTGTAAGGCGTACGGTCTACGGTAAATGGGTAAAGTAAAAAAAGATTTTAACTTGCCTGAGTACGTAGGCAATGGTTCAATCAAACCTCTAAATAGGTTTTTCAATAAATAAATATGCTACAAAAATATTTTTTTCAGTTTAGATCAGTTTTTACAAAGAAGATTACAGATTTCTTCTCTATGTTTAAACTATCCGTCTTGTTTACTTGCATAGGACAAAACTAATCTGGAGCCAATTCAACATCAGTTTTATTATAAAAAAATCTATATATTTTTTCTTTATTAATGCAGTTTAGAAAAGAATGTATTTTTTGTAAAAATAATTTGTAAGTTGTTTAAGCATCCTTAATACAGGAAACGGATATCAGTGAAACCGCGAACAAAGCGGAAATAACTATACGTATTATGAAAGATACATCTCTATCATAGACAAGAAACGTTCAGAAATTAACAAAAGTGGAGATATTTTACATTTTATGATTAGGTACTTTACGTTTTGGTAACTTTATTTTTTCAGCTGATGAAAAATTGAACAAAGGAATATGATAAGGTAATCATAGAAAAAAAAAAAGAATAATAATGTTATTTTACTGAAATAGAATACAACCCACTTTTGCCTTCTTTCAGCTTGAAATATAGGTACCTACTAGGTATCTATGACCTATCCAAAACTGATTTACTTCAATTCAGTGGAAAGGAGACCAATTAACAAGAACAGTGGCTTTTGCGTAAATTATTAGATATCACTTGGGAGCTGTGATAATGCTAAGATGCCTTCTTCTTCTTCTATTAATTCTAATATTCTATTACACTCACTTCTATTTACGTTCTTACTTACTTTTTTTTGTGTTATTGGTGTCATAATCCTAACTACCTGTTCACTTGCCTGAGCACTTGTTCATCATTTTCGGCCTGCTCGATGCTCTTGTCCCACATAACTTGGGATCGGCGCAACGTACTTTTTTGTGTTCATCTTCTATGATTCACTTCCTTCTCTTTCTCAACATTCTCTCAAACCATCGATCTTTTCTTGGACCCTTTCTGTTTTCTTAGTAAAATACAATCCACATTTAATTGTTTAATTAGTAACATACATGACCGATGAAGTTCGGAGTAGATGGGAAATATAATGATCATGTTCATCAGCAGCTACTCCTGGCCCAGTTCTAGTGCCGGTTACCCTGCTGCCGTAGCATATAAAAAGGATACAATATTTTGAAATTATATATTTGTAAGTTCCTGTACCTACCTGTTTCAAGTTTCCAAAAGTTTCGTAAAAGGCTTTTAAAATAAAATTTTGCTTCCTTCCAGTGTCATTTCATTTCAGCTTTATTTATTCAACAGGGCCCTTTCCTGTCATGCGTGTTTACACCCGCGCGCGCAATCCGTATTCCGCGGACGATCCGCGAGCGGAAAAAACACACATGACAGGAAAAGGGCCCTAAGCACAAAATATGTACAGAGGCGGACTTAATGCCATAGACATTCTCTACCAGTCAACCTTTGGGTGATGCAGAGGTGCTGCTTTCGTATTAATAACCGTGGTTGAGTACCTATTTACAGGAAATTTCTTCACCTACTTCTAATAAAACACCCTCTGGTGATCTAGTTCTTATGTTCGTTAGTTCTGGAGATGGATTTGCTCTTGACTCTAGTCATCTGAAGTTAACTTTTGTGTTCTATCAGATAATGGGTAAATATCTACCTACCGCTGGCTTCTGGCACTGGTGGCACGATCGTTTATAGACTCTACCAACAGGAATTTTATAATGCAAAATAACCGCATCCTAGAAGACGTCTGATTGCTTACATACTTCTTAATCTATCCCTTAGGTGTTGTTAAGGTTCCAAACACCCGTACGGAACGGAACCCTTATAGGATCACTTCGGTGTTTGTCTGACCGTCTGTCACAGCCAATTTTCTCAGAATCTACCGGACCGATTCTGTTGAAATTTCGTACACATAGGTACCTATGAACTTCTGTGACCCAAACTCGGACTCCTTACGTAAATACATTTTGAGTATAGGGGTCACTTTTTTGGGGGGAAAACAGTAGCTACCATGTGACATATTAAATGAAAGGCCTCAAATTAATATGAAGGTTTCAATTGTATTTTTTTTTACATATAAATAGTTTTGAAAGTTATTCAGGAAATAACACAAAATTCCCCCCTTATCTCCGAAACTACTGATCATAAAATTTATCTCAGCAGCTTTATCCATTATATTAATCTCAGCGGTGATAAAATTCTCCCTTCGTTATGCAGGTACCTAGGTATTTTTTACATCGTGGAATTTTCATAAAAGGTAGGTCTATTAAGCTCATTTTAAGTCTGTTTTCAATTTATTATTTTTAGCCCCAATTGTAACAAAGGCAGTAACAAACTGTAGGTAGGTACCTCAATGCACAATTCGGGCCACTAATATCGACTTTCTGAAAAGACGATGAGCAGCAGTGTTATTGACGTAATTACTCAGATAGTAACAAAAATGTCGGCAAAAACTTGGCAATGCCATCAAGACAGTGACGTTGTTAAAGAATTGCCGCACTTAAAAACAATTGGTATGAATGAATCACGACTTTATTTTTTATTATGATAATTGGAATAAATATTAGGTACCTAACTCTTTTGTTATAAATGTATTAAATAGCTAAAGATAAAAAGTGCTCTATGTAAACTTTCATTACCTACAGCCGGCCGTTGAGAGATCGTTATAGAGCCGAGGCCGAGAGACTGCAATGCAATCTGCAATGATATATGACCACGTATATATCAAATAACATTGTTCAAACTCACCTGCGTAGACGATATAGTTGGGTATCGGGGTTGCTCTCAGTCGGACTGCATTCAATTGAATACCAGTCTTTTACGTGGGCCGCCTACCAGACCTCCATATACCAATAACTGGGAAACACGGTAGGTACTGGAGTCAGATTTTCTGGCATCTGACAATCCGTAACGACTGCCAAAGGTCTACAAATGACGTTTTAACGTGCTTTCCGAAGCACGGAGGAGAGTCAGCCATCCACAGACCGACCTCGGCAAGTGTTTCTTAACCTTGAAGATCGACCTGTGCGGCTGTTAACTACTCTCCTTCTTCCCTTGCTTTTTCCCACTTTATGAAGGGTCAGCTCTCTAAATTTTGAGGCGCCAGGACATTCTGATCAGTGTTGTCAGGACGGGCAATTCTTCCTCAGTCCTCTGATAAAAAATTCGTCATGCAAGCCCACCACGTAGCAAGAGGTCGTCTTCTACCTCTTTTGTGTTCAGGAACTGGCAACGCTTTCATGACCGTATGTTACTCGTCTCTTAATCGCATCCCTTGTTGACCATCTTATCTCAAAACGACTCTCGGTCAGTTTCTCCGATGGGGCACCTTTAAAACTCGAACACGGACACGTTCGTTTCGTAATTGTCCAGTCACTTCACCCCTCCGA
Organism: Ceramica pisi; assembly: GCA_963859965.1. Classification (NCBI taxonomy): domain Eukaryota; kingdom Metazoa; phylum Arthropoda; class Insecta; order Lepidoptera; family Noctuidae; genus Ceramica; species Ceramica pisi. The sequence continues at coordinate 9,003,805 of OY982530.1, forward strand.
ACCATTTCAGCATCATCTCCGCAGTGTGTAGCTTTTGTACATGCGTCTTTTTCACTGGCCAACATTAACTGTAGATCTTACCTTTGGTTCATAGACGAGCGAGCTTCGTATAAAACCCCGGTCACGGTCAGTGATCGTCACTTCAGCCATGCCACTTTTACTCTGTGTGCTACATCTGCGTCAACCTCTCCTTGGTCTGTGATAACTGAGCCACGAATAAATAACTTCAAATACCTAATAGGGTATTTGAAATTATTTATTTGTAGAGCAGGGAACAAAAAAAAAAAAAGGGAACAAAATAAATAAAATCTTATTGATATGTATTACTAGCTGACCCGTGTGCAACGTCGTCTGCGTAACATTTTTCATTACTGCTCCGCTCTTATTGGTCTTAGCGTGATGATTTATATAGCCTATAGCCTTTCTCGATATCTAACACTGAAAGAATTTTTCAAATCGGACCAGTAGTTCCCGAGATTAGCGCGTTCAACCAAACAAACTCTTCTGCTTTATAATATTAAGTAGGTACTTATAGGTAGATTTAGTAACAAATTATTGTGAGAATTGCTCCCAGATTTTTAACAAGTGCCTTTCTCGATTTTAGTGGGGGCTGGGGACTGCCCAGCTAAATTAAATTATAATAGGTACCTTCCCACAATAAATTGTAGGTGTAGGATTGTTTTGGCGTAGTAGTATCGTGTAGGCTTCGATAGGCACTTATAATGTCTCCGCTAAGTATCTACTTATCATAAATAAGTGTCATTTTAAGCGCCCTAAATTTGGTATCACGATTATGATTGTACAAAAACTGATCGTTTTTATTTTGACTACTTAATAGTTACCTACCGTTCTAATTATATAAGTAGGTACTTACTTATTTAAAATATCTATAAGTAGATATCTGTGTCTACGTTAGCTTTACTTTCATCATTTTGGAGGAGTCGTAGTGACAGCCAGCTCGAGCTCGAAGCTAAACAATAACAGCCGCTGGTCGATCTTAATGGATAAGCAAAGCTTGTCGCAGCCAGTCCGTGGATGGGACCATCTTGAAAGACCGAGATTCCTCTGTGCTACGAAAATAATGCTATGGCATTGATCAGAGCCGTAAGCTTGTTTGTGTCAGTAGCCAGGAAATCTGACACCAGTCTTGCCAAGGGGTTGGCAATTTGGCATCTTGCTACCCAGTTATTGGGTAGTGGACGTCTATAGCTGCATCAGACTATTGTGCCTTGATATCATTATAATCTGAGCTGCAACCACGATTTTTTGCTATTAGTTACAGAAGCGGTTATTTAACAGTAATGATGAGCTCCTTAACTTCCAAAGGTCTAGTTGTAACTGAAGAACTCTATCAGACTGAAGACTATGTACCTATAACATTATGCAGAGTTAAATAAGAGCTCGCTTTCTCACACAATGCATCGCTTATCAGCGAACATAGCCTAAACTCAAAGATGCAGCATTGACTGCATGGATTTAAGTTGTGTTCAGGTACTTAATCTAGGAAACTGATATGAGTTTATTTATTTATTTATTTTTTAGTTGAAAGGTTAAACAAAAAAAAAACATGCGAAATACACGACCAGTTTCTCGTCGACCTGGTAGAAGGAAAACACACGATACCTAGGTATATGTAGTGAAGTGAAAATTAATTAATACCTATATCTCAAAAACCTACTAAAAAGTAATCTGGCATTACAAGATGCCAATTTTCTTGCTACTGTTAATATAGCAAAAATATTCCTACAACCCAACTACCCCTTAGTTAGTTGTAGGAATATTTATTTTATGTAGGTATGCGATATTATTAAAATAATACAAGACGAGGAACTCTAATTGAGCTGAGTAGGACATCTGCATGGCACAGCACGGTGATGATAGGGGGAGAAGGGCGGTGACCGAGTGGTAGTGGCGTCCTAGGAATGTTGATTGGTAGACATTTTTGCCATCGAACTTAAACACTGCATTAACTTGGCAACGGAACGTGTAGATAGGCACAAGAAAGAGAATTGGCCGAAGCCGGGCTATGGATGATTATGATAACATTTAATTTTAGATAAGAGAAATCCTTTATTTATTTTTCGGGGGGAAATTTCAGATTGCAACTCTGTGGTGGTTTAAGTCCACGGTGACACCATTCGCATGAGCAACCTCTATGACCTCTTGGAAGACAGCTACTTTTTGCAAAGCCACTTATGGTTATGTAAATCTGGGCTGAGCCTCGCTGTGCACGGCAAGACATTGATCACTGTGCTTCCTCCGGGCAGACAGAGTCACCAGGTTGTTCGCCCGCGACCTGCGGGTGCCGCTTGCCTTATCTAATTATGCCTCTCTGACGCCGTCTGTTTCGAGCAGGATCGGACCTCTCACAATCCCGCACCGCATCCTCGTTCTGGACTATCACAGCCTCACAGAAGGAAGTCATTTGCCTCGAGTTTTCTGTCTTCGTCAGCGTCTCACTACTGCTGGCATACAGGCCTCACCTGATCCTGGCGACCAAGACCCGCAATAGGGGACTCCTCGATTATGCCGTGGTCATATTCGATAAAATGTAGCCTATGGAACTCAGCTTTCTATCAGCGAAAGAATATTCGTAATAATCGCTATCGGATCAGTAACTCCAGGTATTATCTTCTGCAACTACATCTTACTGGGATCCTCAAGAACCTAAAGGCAAATTAAACGTGACCCGAAAACTCACCAACGAATTTCGTTAACGAAAGATAGCGATGAAGCCGTCACTTGGAAATAAACTGAAGATTCCCTTAGAAGAACTGTTATTTTTTTATAAAAGTAATATGGTGACGAAGGTAGGTACCTATGTACCTAGGTACAGTATACCTACACCACTTTCTGTAGGTACGCTAGAGAGAGCGGAAATATTTTTAACATAAACCAATGAGAAAGCCCTAGAAAACACGTTGTCTATAAGTTTTGAGATCCATATGCACAATTCTCCTATCGATCTTGGCCTTAAGAAAAAGGCGTCAAACGAAAAGATAGATGGTACCTAATGTGTTTAAGTGGATTATTTGTTTGTGTTGTTTTACAACGGTGCCCCACTCTAGGAATTTCTCCTGTATTGTGGCTGCGTTCATGCACAAACTTACAAACTCACATAGGTACACAAATAGCCAGACCCCAAACAACTATCTGTAAGCCATGCAAATATTTGTTCAGTGCGGGAATAGAAACTGCGACACCCAGCGCAGCAGCCAATCGCTCAACCACTGTGCCAACCGTGTCGTCAAAGATTTGACAAAAATGTCCCAAACGAAGTGAAAACTGAGATGCTTATAGATAAGTAGGTACATATACGCAGAAACATCTCTACGTAGAGACGTTCCTGCGCTATTCCAGGTAAGCTATCCTCACAAATAAATTGGAATAGCGCTAAATGATGCCTGTCGCAACGTAACTGGGTGCTTTAAACCTACCCCTTTCCTAATGTCATAGGTACCTATTGGCAGGTGACGCACCATAAGATGTGTTGTGTTGAAATAGCTGCCCGTGTTGAGAAGAAAAAACAGGAACGAGACGGCCGACACCCCCTGCATGGTCACCAACGAAAACCTGTGCGTCTAAAAAGCCGCAAAGCTTTATGCGATGTACAATTTGCTTGGCGGATACTGTGGCAGATGAGAGATGTGCACTGTGGAGGTGCAAACACCCTCCCCCTTCACACTTCATCACCCCAGCAGAACATCTACCCCCTGGACGCGAATTGCAGTGGCTAATCTTAAAACCTCTTAACCAACTGTCAGTAAACCCAGGTTGGCCGCTGTAAAACTAATCGGGCCGAATGGGGGCATTCTTCACAGGAAATGCATCAGCTCCTTTATTGACCGTCGTACAGAGCCACCTGCGCCATCCAAGACTTGAAACGAGGCTAATGATAGAGCTACAGGTTGCTCAATACTGATCGGACAAAATTTGACACGAGTTAATCGACACAAAAAGAAGAAGAAGCGCTGTCTTCCCGCCTAATTGGTTCGCTCTTGTAAGAAACGGTTGGGTAAAACATTCCAGAAGTAGGTAAGTTATTAGCCAGCCTACTTCGGCCACGTGTTTGTCGGAAATTATCCCAATGCAATATACTCCCGGGAGTATATTGCATTGGCTACTGCCTTTTTGCTATCCCAGACCATAATCTATCTCTGACACTCTATTAAATAAAAAAAGTTTTTAGGCCATCTAACAGTTGAGCTAAACTTTAAAGATAGGGAGAAAATTCCATGGCAGCAAATACAGATGTGAGAAAATCAATATCACTAAATATTATAAAACAAAGTCCTCCGCCGCGTGTCTGTCTGTTCGCGATAAACTCAATAACTACTGGACCGGTTTTCATTTTGTTTTCACCAATGTGTAGAGTAATTGTTCTCGAGGAAGTATATGACTTGTCACGCGGGCGAAGCCACGGGCATCAGCTAGTATTGGATGAAGAACACCATGGTGGCAAATGAGAGACAATGTTTGATAGAATAAACGTTTCAATACCCAAAACCAACAAAGTTGACTGTTGTAATGTAGAAACTGGTGTATAGGCCTATTTGTAGGATTATGGGAGTAGATCATTGGGGTATTGTTTTGATCGTATGATATACTAGCACTTCGCCCGAAACTTCGTTCGCGCGGGTTTAGTATTGCAATTTTCGTAGGGATATCTATTTTTTCTAGTTATAAATATAGCCTATGAAACTCACAAATAATGTAGTCAGCTCAGTAGATCTAGAGATTACTCACTAAAACCTCACAAACTTTACTTCTTCATAATAATTACTATGAAGCGCGCGGCTACGCCCGCGTAGATGTCGGATTATCGATTCATAAATTATCTACATAAACCTTCCTTGAGAACCACTCTATTTACTGGTGAAAAGAGCAAGAAAATAGGTGCAGTCGTTTTTGAGTCGCAAACAGACAGACAGACGCAGCGGAGGACTTTGTTTTATAATATGTAGTGATTTAAACAAAATGTACTGCTATGTAAACTTAGGTGTTAATAATTTTGAGAGAGTTCAAGCTAAAGTAGAGATTTTGATTTGCTTCATTTCCATAATTACCTATATTTAATTTAAATATCTCAGGCTCTCATAATTATTTAATCAACATTGTGTTGATAATCTCAAGTACATGCCTTTACAAGACCAATGCTATTGCATATAACAGAAAACCATAAAATTATTCAACAAAATATATAATTATTAAATATCAATAATAACAAATACTTCATACTTATTATCTTTAGGTTCATCAACTATCTGCATGGCAGAGTAAGTGATGGCTTTCACTTCAGTACCTTGCGGATGCTTGCCGAGTTGGAACTCTTCACCATAACACTTACATACTATCCTGAACTCTTGTGTGTTAAACTCTGTTATCACTAACTTCTTACATATTAAGAATGGTTCAACCGAGAATAGAAACAATAGTTCATCAAGGAAGTGATACAGGAGGCCCATTAAGTCATCTGCGTTTGCTTCAATTGTGTGCACTTCTTTGATTTGAACATAAGGCATCTCTGTCATGTATGCAAACATGGCCATTCCACACTGCTCAAATGCTTCCTTTAGAGTGTTGCCCCATGCATGTAGCCTGAAATTATTAATAAATGCATGTGTTTAATTGTTATTGTTAAGTATGGAATTAACAACAAATACTGCATTTCATTATGGAGTTGAAGACACCAGTCTGACTTATGTGCATACTTAAACAACATAATGATTGCATGATATGTAATTAGTCATAAAAATAACAGGAAGATCATTTTTAAACATAATTATTATGATGAATACAGCAAAATACCTATCAGGAAAACCATAGGTACATAGAATTTCATAGATTAAACGGTCAGTGGGCCGTCTTAGGGGCGGATTTTAAACTAAATGATATCATCATTTTTACGGGTATGTTTGCACTGTGTTACATCGTAAGCACATTTAAAATACTATCAGATAAGCACTTCAAGTATTGTTGCAACATGACATAAGTGGATGAACTTTTTGGTCAAAATATGAATTGAAATATACTTACTGCACATCAGCTGTGTGATCCAGGTCTGAAATAGAATGAAACATTATAAATATACACGAATTTGCTTATTTGATAATCATTTTTACATGGCGCATAATATTTTGTTTAAAAATACAAATACTAACACTCATATTTAACTGGCGGTATCACGAAATCATCCTCTGTTAGTCCACCTAACTCTTCATCCATTTTTATAATTATTTCTTGCTTTAAAGAAATCTAATAATGTTTTTTTGTAAATATTAACTATCGACCCTAGCTGGCTGAAAGGAAAGCCAAGGAAAGCTCTGAAAGTGACACTTTTGACACCAGTTGACACTGACACACATGCACTGACGTGTGACGTTCGTCAAATCACGTCAGTGATCAACAAATTCGTGTCAAATCCGGCCACTGTTGCACTCATAGATAAAGACGTATAGTACACTGTAACGGTTGGTAACGGTTGCACTGTTGTAAATAAAAAATACCTACGTCAGTGAGTCCGGCAAATTCACTGACGTTTAAATAAATCATAATATATACGTCAGTAGGCCAATTCAATTTGTTTTTTTTTTTTCTGTTGTGATTGTGACAGCTGTTATTTCGTTTTGAAATACGACATTTTGAAGTTATCGAAAGTTGGAATCTCGCAAACAAGTAGTTAGTGGAACAATGAATGACTGTAGAACTAGAACTAATAGTATAGAAACTTTATACAATTATTTCATGGGTAGACAAGTTAATCTGCATAAATTCTAACGTTAGTCATCACCTTCAGTGAATTTCACTAAAAAGGTTGGGAATGGGAACGTACTGTCATTTTCATATGCCATCATTTCGCTGTCGTAATGTCAATGTCAAAAACAAATTAGAATTCACTTGTTTTCGAAAACTTCGATATTCTTTTATTTTAGTAAAAGCATTTGAACAGATAGTTTCAGAGACTAGTTTTATTTTATTTTGGTAATTTTACTCAGTGATTGCTGGCATCAGAAAAATGGATCCCATTTCAATTTTACAGAGCAGAATAGAGCAATTGGAAGCTAAACTTGGTGTGGCTGCGAATGCCCCCATTGATGGGCAACAAGGAGATTCTGCGACCGCCAATCTTTTGAATACTGCTCAAGCTATAAACAATGCAACAGCTGGACATGAGAAGCTTTCTGAAGCCATGCCCGTGGCCTCCGAACTAAACAACTACACTGACCCGAATTTAGTTGAAAATGTAAGACGATTTCTTGATTCGCTAGATAGTAAATTTTGACAAAAATGCAACGAGAATAGAGAGATAAATGTTCATACTTGTTTTGTAGAAGATAGCCTCGTCATAATCTGAATAAAGCTCTCTCAAAGAATTAAGTCTTACTCATTTGTTATTTTAAGTCTGATTCTCGTGTGAATAATTATTATAATTATAAAACATTATGTATGTTTTGGAATAAACCTTTTTCTGGTAGTCAACCAATTTATAATAGAACAGATATTCAGTCATAATTTTGAATTCCAGATGCAGCAGAAAGAAATGCACATGCATGAAGTTGCTGCTGCAGAGCCTGTACTCAAACATCACTGTCATTGCATGCATCGCTGCAAACAGGTAACTTAGCACACCTCAAAATTGTCATACACTTTGAGAAATTCTGTTTCCATACCACATTGAAAAGAAAATTTTCAAAATGCTTCTCAACCCCGAGCAATTCATTCCAGTTGCATATTCAACGCCTGACCTGAGGATACATATGTTGTAAGTCCTACAACCCTTGTGTTACCATAAAATCACTCCCCCTGCTCTACAATATAAAACATGCAATGAATATGGTTGCAAACTTAAAACGAAAGTGAATGCTGAGAACTGGACAGATTACAATCTGCAAATTATTTATTTATTTATTTATTTACACACATACAATACTCCCATTTGATTTATTACATGAAACATATATACGTAATTTATGTATACAAGAGCAAAGTGAGACATTGTTAAATTTAACCCCTGATTCCGAAACTAGGTAAACCTGTACTATCAGAATCAGTGATTCCTCCGGTTACAGCAAAAGCTCGGGAATTATTTAATTTTTAGTCATAAGCTAATTTTAATAAAATTAAACTATATCGAGTCTAAGAGTACCAATTCTAAAGTTACGAAAAAAAAAAAAAAAGTAAAAGTAAAAAATATAATCCAAAATAGTAGTAACTTAGTCTATTTATTTGTGGACAGTTAGGTGTGTAATGTGTGTAAGTGTAGGTGTGTAAAGGAGTGGGGAGGTAGGAGCAGTGGCAGTGTGTGTGTGATGAGAAAGATGACGTTATTTAGTAACAACAAGAAGACTTTCCTTTTCGTCATAAGTGATGTTACTAAACCAGCTAATTATTATTTTTTTAACTTCAAAACTATGTTATTTTATTACATATAAAGGAGTAATTTTATTGATTGTGTTATACAAACGTGAGCTCAAAGTGTTAAACTGCCTAGAAGCCAATTGTGTTCTAACAGGCTGTGTCGGGCAAACTGGCATTCCCTTACGCTTCAGCAGGACGGCTTTGTCAAGTGGCAAAGATAAATGTTTCCGGAGTATAACATGCAAAATAAAAAGCTTCCTGACACTGAGAACAGCACAGTCCTGATATAGCTGGTGAGTAGGATAACGGATAGGTTTCCTGCACATTACTTTTAAAACAGCTCTCTGCGCTCTTTCCAGCTCTAACATGTTTGTTTTGGCTGCGCCACCCCAAACAGGTATGCAGTATGTGAGTATGGATTGGCAGAGAGCAAGATATACCAATTTTAACACACACGCGTCTGCCGAATTTCTCAAGTTTCTGAAAACATATAGAAGGCTTCTAACCCGCTTTTTGAGTACGTTTAAGTGAGGTCGCCAGGTTAACTGGGCATCAATGTATACGCCAAGATACTTAGTAACAAGAACTGTCGATAAAGAGGGACACACACAAGTGAATGCATTATGGTAGGAGTGAATTTTTGGGGGTGATATAAAAGTGGGTGGCATGGATGACGCAGAAGGACAGAAAGGGATTACCAAAGACTTGTCAGTGTTCAGTGTCAGGAGGTTCCCTCGAAGCCAGTTACTCACACGTTCAAGGGCTATTTTAGCGTTATATTTGGCTGTTTCCCAATCCTTGCCGTAAACCACAAGGGCTGTATCGTCGGCGTAAGAGAACACTTCAGAAAATTTAAGAGGAAGAGAACATAGATCGTTGACATATATTAAAAACATAGTAGGACCCAGCACACTACCCTGAAGGATTCCGTACGTCACCGTTTCAACATCACTCGTGTAAGAATCGATTTTTACCGATTGAGTGCGATTTTCAAGGTAGCTCTTAAACATTTTCAACGTCAGCCCACGAATACCAATTTGCTCCATTTTTTTGAGGAGAAGTGGAACGGAAACGGTATCAAACGCCTTTGAATTATGATCATATTGATTGAACTTTGTAGACATTTGTAAAATCAATGAGGTAATAATTCATAGTCCTTGAAAATTGAGACTTACCAGTTAATACTAGTAAATTCATATATTCCACTGTAATAGTTTTTAAAGGAAAAGGGATGTGGGGGAGGATGATGGTTTCCTTTGTGGCTAAATTGGCTAGAGATGACACAATACTTTCCTTTCAAACAACACCTACCAATTTACCAACACCTAACTTTCATTTTCATTTGACAAAAAAATTGTTTTTTGTTTATTTCAGGCAGCTCCAGTGCTGGAATCTGAACCCATTCAGCATGCAGCCCAGATGCAGGAGGTAGTCAACAACATGCAAGCCGCCGCTGCTGAAGTGAAAGCCGAAGCTGATGCTGTAAGCAAATGCTGCTTTGATTTACAAAATTCTTTTTGTCTGTGTCTTCACCCCCTGTGAAAGCTAGAATCATTATTCTTTTTCCAAGGCATCGTCCAACCAAAATAAATGCATTATCGCGATAGTAGGAGATCGTCGCGTTCATTTATTTGTGTGGCAAAAACAAGACTATGATGCGATCAGGTTGGGCATAGAAATGAACGCGACTAATGGTTTGTATTAAACGGGATGATAAAATGTTTATATTGACATTCTCAGGTTTCTCACGGTGTCCAAGAACTGGCGGAGACGTGCGGCGCGGCAGCTTCTGATGCATCGGAACAACTGGCCAACGTCGCCCAGAAAGTGGAGCAAGCTGAACAGAAGTTGTTCCCTCGGAGAAGGAATGGACTTGACTAATGCTGCAGTGAATGTCTACTGGTCATTAGTGATTTGTGATAAATCTTTGTTGCTTTATGATAATTTTACAGAAATCATTTATTTATTCAACCTTGCTAAAATTAAAAAGTATTGTTTTTGTATTTTTTTTTTCTTAAATTTCATCAAATAACTGAAATAACACTTTAAGGCTGCGTTTCCACCAGAGATGTGCGAGGATGTGTAACGAGGAATGTTTGTAAAGAACCAATAGAATCGCTTCATTTACCTCGCCTCTGTCAGCACAGCTCTGGTGGAAATGGCTCGGCGGAGCTAGATTTTTGCGCATACAAAACAAGAGAGCGATGTGTGCGAGGGATGTGTGCGAGGAATGTGTGTTGAGAAGGATGTGTTGCGAAGTTTGCGCATACTGTACCAGCTAGTTAATTTTTCTTCCATTATGCCACGCAACCGTACGACATGCGTACGACTACAAGCGCTAACGACAGCAAAGTGAGACGTGAGTGGCAGGCAGGCGTTATCCTCCGCTTCCACTACACCGCACCCCCGTCGACACATTTCACAGCTTCGTAACGCATCCTCGCACCACACATTAATGCGCATTTTCACAGCTCCGCTACACATCCTCGTAGGCACATTTTCATCGCACAGCTTTGGTGGAAACACCCACACATTTTCACAGCACAGCTAGACATCCTCGCACGACACATTTCCGTCGCACATCTCTGGTGGAAACACCCACACATTTTCACAGCACAGCTAGACATCCTCGCACGACACATTTCCGTCGCACATCTCTGGTGGAAACGCAGCCTAAGGGTGCTTTTCCACCAGATATGTGCTATGCTATGTTGCTATGGATGAGTTTGATATCCACCAATCATATTCATTGGTGCATGTAGCTTAGCACTGGTGGAAATGGATTCAACTATGTAAGATATGCTTTTTATATGGAAGGATGCATGCTATGGATTCGTGCTATGGATGTGTGCCATGGATGCGTGCTATGGTAGCCAGCTATGGGTCGTCGTGAGTGGTGTAGCTACGTGCGGCGCATCTTCATAGCACATCTAAGGCTAAGAACTCGGGGAGCGATTTTCACCCGCGACCGGCGCGGTTGCGGGCCCGCAGCTTCTGTAGAGGCACGGGCGTAAATCGCGTCGTGAGTTGTGCTTTAATTTTTAACATACCTACATAACTGCTTTCTACAGAAGCTGCGGGCCCGCAACCGCGGCGGTCGCGGGTGAAAATCGCTCCGTGAATTCTTAGCCTAAGGCTGCGTTTCCACCAGAGATGTTTGTAAAGAACCAATAGAATCGCTTCATTTACCTCGCCTCGGTCAGCACAGCTCTGGTGGAAACGGCTCAGCGGAGCTAGATTTTAGCGCATATAAAACAAGCGAGCGATGGGTACGAGGGATGTGTGCGAGGGTTGTTTTACGAGGGATGTGTTGCGAGGAATGTGTGTTGAGAAGGATGTGTTGCGAGGAATGTGTGTTGAGAAGGATGTGTTGCGAAGTTTGCGCATACTGTACAAGCCAGTTTATTTTTCTTCCATTATGCCACGCAACCGGACGACATGTGTACGACTATAAGCGCTAACGACAGCAAAGCGAGACGTGAGCGGCAGGCAGGCGTTCGCGTTACTCCCCTTCCACTACTCCACTACACCGCACCCCCGTCGACACATTTCACAGCTTCGTAACGCATCAACAAGCGCGCTTGTAGTCGTACGCACGTCGTACGGTTGCGTGGCATAATGGAAGAAAAATTAACTGGCTGCCGTTAAAAAGTTTCCGTGTTTGTGGAACACTTCTTTGTCATTTCACAAATGTAATGAAACTAAGGACGCTGCGTGGGAGGAAATAGTCAAAGAAACAAAATATAAAGATGGTAAGTAATAATCATGTATTGTATTAAAATCAGGTATATTAAAAAAACTTTTTACAAAAAAAAACAACCGACTTCCAAAAAAAAACCCTACAAAGTAAAAAATAACTTTAATTTCGGAAGTCGGTGTTTTTGTTACTTTCTTCGTATTTTGACACCGACTTCCGAAATTAAAGTTATTTTTTACTTTGTAGTGTTTTTTTTTGGAAGTCGGTTGTTTTTTTTTGTAAAAAGTTTTTTATTTTTCACTTTTTAGTGGTGCCCCACACCTAACAACACCACTGCCAAATCGTAGAAAAGCAAAATACGCAATTTCGATTATCAAAGAATCATCTAAATAGTCAAATTCCAGCTATTTCGATTTAAAATCCAAAGTTCGTAACCGATGTCGATATAATTTAAATGGGACCAATCTGCAAGCATATCCTTTCACATAAAACAAAAATTTTTCAAATCGGTTCATAATTGTCGGAGTTATGAGGTAACAAACCTCCTCCTTTTTGGGAAGTCGGTTAAAAATACAAGTTAAAATATTTGGGTACCTATTTAATGTGTGCGATGCATTCGTGACGAAATACGAGTAGGTACCTATCCTGCCATGACACTTTTCAGCAGTAGGTATTTCTCTCTTACTTCATAACCATCACTTGACCCGACGGCGGAAATGCTAGGAACGGATACAAGAATAGGTACCTACTTGTATTTGAGGCTTGTGTCCTGAAAAAATCTAATTAGTCCGTCAGTTAGATTATCAAAAAATATTTGACCCGTGTTTTTTCTTTTGTTACGGGATCCATAATTTACAAAGTTACGACGCTTTTAAAATTCTCAATACGTCACACCTTCGCATATTTTTTAGTGAGTCGTGACGTCACGAGCCCCCACTCCCGAGTTTTGATGCGTTTTATCTTTGTCAATATTCATTGATTTACAAAAACAAAAAATACGTGTCCATTTTTTTTCAATACTCTAACTGACGGACTAAATAGTTTTGCAATTTGTGGATGATGGAATCTAGCCTTAACACCAGATACCTACACATAAGTACCACTTTCGTGCCACTAAGTACCTACACCGAATGTAGCTTCCACAATGCGACGTGCCCTCGAAATTCTATACTTAAATATACGTTACTGTTGGTCTAACGGGTCCCGCGGATATGGGCGCATGAAATTTTCCATCAAAGGAAAAGCCTCATCTCCAATGAATACAAATGGTAGGTAGGTACTGGTTCACCTCCTTCATATAATGGTTCAGGTTCAGGAAGACTCAATCTTTTTTCTTTCAAATATTTTCCAAAAACACTATCATCAAATATTCCAGCATCACTAAATCTTCCCATGGATCCCACATCAACCATTATAATTATTCTTTCTTATAGTGTCAGCTAAGCACTATAGAAAATCTTTGTTTGTACTTAATTAAAAAAAGAGGACTCAGTGTTTGCAGGACATCCTACTAATATTATAAATGTGAAAGTTTGTATGTTTGGATGTTTGTCCGTCAATCACGCAAAAACGGCTGAAGGGATTTGGATGAAATTTGGCACATACCGCGTGTATCTGACATCGACGCACAAACGATTTCCATGGGTCCAGGGCATGATTCTGGACACCCTAGACTTAGAATTTTTCGTCGGCTTTTTTCTGACTTTTTAATTTTTTTCAAGGGTTTTTTTACTTTAGACTGCTCATAATCGTTATTATGACCTAACCCAATGAGATTTTGAATAAAAAAATAATTAATTAAAAAGAGCAATCTCAATAAAACCACAAATAGATATCAGCTCAGCTGAGCTGATACCTATTTGTGGTACTCTTGAAAAAATTAAAAAAATGAGAAAAGAACCGATGAAAAATTCCAACACTGGGGTGTCCAGAATCCTGCCCTGGACCCATGGAAATCGTTTGTGCGTCGATGTCAGATACACGCGGTATATAGGTCACATCCTGGAATAACACATAGGCTACTTTTTATCGCGGTAACATACATGACTTAATTGAGACAGAAGAAGAAGTTGAAGTCCAAAGTTTCTGCTACCTTAGTACTTCAGATTCAAAAGTACCAGGAGAACAGAAACATGTCAAAATTTTTTACCGGGCTAGAATTTTATTACGACTGCTAAAAGATTCACAAGTACCAGGAGACCAGGAACATGTCAAATTATTTTGGGCAAGATTTTTTTTGAGCCGAAACTTTTCGAAGTATTTTAGGGACTGGTTTTTTTTTTAAGGCAAACGTTTGACCGCTATCTCACATGATGTTAAGCGATGATGTGGTCTAAGGTGGAGCATGCTTGCCTAGAATTCCAAGCGCTACAGATTCACAAGTACCAGGAGAGCAGAAACATACCGAGGTATTCCGGGGCCGGAATTACGAGCGCTACAGATTCACAATTACCAGGAGAGCAGAAAAATCTCGGAAGCTTTTTAGGGCTTGAATTATGAGCGCTTTAGATTTACAAAAATACCGGGAGATCAGAAATATGTCAAAGCATTATTTTTCCGCGTTGGAATTGTGAACGCTATATTTTCACAAGTACTAGGAGAGCAGAAACTTGTCGAAGTATTTTCTGGGCTGAAAATTGTGAACGCTGTAGATTCGCAAGTACCAGGAGAGCAAAAACTTGTCAAGGCATTTCGGAGCCGGAATTACGAGCGCTACAGATTCAGAAGTACCAGGAGAGCAATAACATCTCGGAAGTATTTTCTGGGCTGGATATTCTGAATGATATACTACTAGCTTCCTCCCGCGACTTCGTCTGCGTAGACTTTAGAACTGCCGCGCAACTTTTTGCCTCATTGTCTCATCTTTGGAATTGCATCTTCATAATTCAGGTATCCAGACATTGTGAGTCTTTGCGGTGCCGCTGGAAGTAAAATTTCAGCCCCGAAATTACTTCGACATGTTTGTGGTCTCCTGGTAGACCCTTGTGAATCTTAAACGCTCATATTTGCAGCCTCGAAAATACTCCAAAGTTTTGTGTTCTCCTGGTATTATTAATCCAATCCACTCAAAATTCCTGCACGGAAAAAACTACAATACATGTTTTTGGTCCCCTGGTACTTTTGAATCGCTTGCAATGAAAGCCATCTTCTTTCCAGTAAAAAAACCTACCCTAAATATTTTGACATAGTTTCTGCTCTCCGGATACTTGTGAAGTTTCCAGCCCTGAAAAAACTTCGGCATGTTTCTGGTCTCCTGGTACTTGTGAATCTATAGCGCTCGTAATTCTGGCCCCGGAATGCCTCGACATGTATTTTGCTGTCCTGGTACTTGTGAATCTATAGCGATCTCAATTTCCAGTCCTGAAAAACTTCGGCATGTTCCTGGTCTCCTGATACTTGTGAATCTATAGCGCTCATAATTACAGTCCCAAAGAAACCTCGAGATGATTCTGCTCTCCTGGTACTTCTGAATCTGTAACGCTCATTATTCCGGCCCCGGAATGCCTGGACATGTTTCTGCTCTCTTGGTACTTGTAAATCTATAGCGTTCTCAATTTCCAGCCCTGAAAAACTTCGGCATGTTCCTGGTCTCCTGGTACTTGTGAATTAATAGCGCTCATAATTCCAACCCCTAAGAACTTCGACATGTTCCTGCTCTCCTGGTATTTGTGAATCAGTAGCGCTCGTTTTTATGGCCACGGAATACCTCGACATGTTTCTGCTCTCCTGGTACTTCTGAATCTGTAACGCTCGTTATTCCGGCCCCGGAATGCCTCAACATGTTTCTGCTCCCCTGGTACTTGTGAATCTATAGCGTTCTGTATTTCCAGCCCTGAAAAACTTCGGCATGTTCCTGGTCTCCTGGTGCTTGTGAATTAATAGCGCTCATAATTCCAACCCCTAAGAACTTCGACATGTTCCTGCTCTCCTGGTATTTGTGAATCTGTAGCGCTCGTAATTATGGCCACGGAATACCTCGACATGTTTCTGCTCTCCTGCTACTTCGGAATCTGTAACGCTCGTTATTCCGGCCCCGGAATGCTTCGACATTTTCCTGGTCTCCTGGTACTTGTGAATCAATAGCGTTCATAATTCCAGCCCCAAAGAACTTCGACAAGTTCCTGCTATACTGGTATTTGTGAATCTGTAGCGCTCGTGTACCTACCTCGACATGTTTCTGCTCTCCTGGTACTTGAAAATCTATAGCGTTCACAATTTCCAGCCCCGAAAATACTTCGACATGTTTCTGTTCTCCTGGTACTTGTGAACCTTTAGAGTTCACTATTTTAGCCCGAAAATAAACTTCGACATGTTTCTGTTCTCTTGGAATTTTTTAAACTTAATCGTTCACAATTCCGGCACCGAATATAAATTAACATGTTCCTTCTCAAACTCAAATGTTCCTTCTCAAGTTCAAACTCTCCTAGTACTAATGAAAATATAGCGTTCACAATTCCATCGCGGAAAATGCTTCGACATGTTTCTGATCTCTTGGTACTTGGGAATCTAAAGCGCTCATAATTAAGGCCCCAAAAAAACTTCCGAGATGTTTCTGCTTTCCTGGTACTTGTGAATCTGTAGCGCTTGTAATTCCAGCCCCAGAATACCTCGACATGTTTCTGCTCTCCTGGTACTTGTGAATCTGTAGAGAGTAAAAAAAAAAAGTTGGTTGTTTGTTACTCAATCACGCCAGAACGGCTTAACGGATCATAATGAAATTTAGAACAAAGATAGATTATAGTCTGGAGTAGCACATTATAAGCTACTTTTAATCCCGGGAACATGTTCCCTAGGGATCACGCGGGCGAAGCCGCTGGCAGAAGCTAGTCATCATTAATATAAAGCAATAGGAAGCAAAGTGGTCTTAGAAAATTAAATAAATGGCCTTTATTCGCATCCATCAGGAGATTGAAAGTCATCAGTATTTTCTGCAGTCAAACCGACACACTCTTCGTGGTACCACTTGGCGCATCGCGAGCATTGCCTTATTGCATCGTCATTTCTATCTTTTTTTGCAAGCATGACAGTACCAACTCACTTGTTTTTGTGATTTCCCTTTGACGGTAGTAGACTTTTTTGCAGATACGATTTAATTATTTATGCTTTAATTTTTTTCGATTTTAGTATAATGAGGCCTATAGTATAATTTTATAGGCCTTAATATCCGCCAACCGCGTGGTTACCTAAAAATATAATAATAATTTTTTACAACTACAAGTCGTTTATTACGGTAACCTGGGGACAAGCCTAGATTAATTCTCTCCTAGTACTTGTGAAAATATAGAGTTTACAATTCCAACGCGGAAAATGCTTCGATATATTTCTGACCTCCTGGTACTTGTGAATCTAAAGCGCTCATAATTCAAGCACCATAAAAACTTCCAAGATGTTTCTGCTCTCCTGGTAACTGTGAATCTGTAGCGCTCGTAATTCCGGCCCCGAAATACCTCGGTATGTTTCTGCTCTCCTTGTATTTGTGAATCTGTAGCGCTCAGAATTCTAGGCAAGCGTGCTCCACCTTAGACCGCATCATCGCTTAACATCAGGTAAGATAGCGGCCAAACGTTTACCTAACAATAGCAAAAAAAAAACCAGGCCTGAAAATATTTCAAAAAGTTTCTCAGCTTAAAAAAAAATCTTGCCCAAAAATAATTTGACATGTTCCTGGTCTCCTTTTACTTGTGAATCTTTTAGCACTCGTATCCAGATATTGTGAGACTTTGCGGTGCGGCTGAAAGTAAGATTTCAGCCCCGACACTACTTCGACATGTTTGTGATCTCCTGGTAGGTACTTGTGAGTCTTAAGCGCTCACGACTCCTGTCGAAAAAATACTTTGGCATGTTTCTGGTCTTCTGGTTTCTACTTGTGAATCTGCACCGTTCATAATTCCAGCTTCGGCAATACTTTGACATATTAAATTAAAAAATCGACGTGTGTCTGCTCTCCTGGTTATTTTTGGGAATCTATAGCGTTCACAATTTCCAGCCCAGAAAATACTTCGACATGTTTCTGCTCTCCTAGTACCTACTTGTGAAAATATAGCGTTCACAATTCCAACGCGGAAAATGCTTCGAAATAAATTTCTGATGTAAAGTACTTGTGAATCTAAAGCGCTCATAATTCAAGCCCCAAACAACATGTTTATGCTTTCCTGGTACTTGCGAATCTATAGCGTTCTTAATTTCCAGCCCTGAAAATCTTTGTCATGTTCCTGGTCTCCTGGTGCTTGTGAATCAATATCGCTTTTAATTCCAGCCTAAAAATACCTCGATATGTTCCTGCTCTCCTGGTACTTGTAAATCTGTAGCGCTCGTAATTCCGGCCCCGGAATATCTCAATATGATTCTGCTCTCCTGGTACTTGAGAATCTATAGCGTTCACAATTTCAAGCCCCGAAAATACTTCGACAGGTTCCTGCTCTGATGTTACTTGTGAAAAAAACTGTGTGTAAACTAAACCGCTCACAACTCCGGCGCCGAAAATAAATCGACCTGTGTCTGCTCTCCTGGCTATTTTCGTGAATCTATCTATAGCGTTCAGAATGTCCAGCCCAGAAAATACTTCGAGATGTTACTGCTCTCCGGTACTTCTGAATCTGTAGCGCTCGTAAATTCCGGCTCCGAAATGCCTTGACATGTTTTAGCTCTCCTGGTACTTGCGAATCTATAGCATTCACAATTTCCAGCCCAGAAAATACTTCGACATGTTTCTGCTCTCCTAGTACTTGTGAAAATATAGCGTTCACAATTCCAACGCGGAAAATGCTTCGACATATTTCTGATCTCCTGTTACTTGTTAATCTAAAGCGCTCATAATTCAAGCCCTAAAAAAACTTCCGAGATGTTTCTGCTCTCCTGGTACTTGTGAATCTGTAGCGCTTGGAATTCTAGGCAAAAGTGCTCCACCTTAGACCGCATGCATCATCGCTTAATATCAGGTGAGATAGCGGTCAAACGTTTGCCTACCAATAGTAAAAAAAAACCAGTGCTTAAAATACTTCGAAAAGTTTCGGCTCTAAAAAAATCTTATAATATTAGTAGGATTAGTAGGATTGTGGTGACAAAAATCTCATCTCATCCCATCCCATCTCATCTCATCTCATTTCATCTCATCTTATCTCATCTCGTCTTATCCCAATTTCAAGAAAAACTGGACTACTCTTAAACTCCTACTATCCTACTACTTACTTATTAGTACTTGTAAATCTTTAGCGCTCACAATTCCGGCACCGAAAATATCTCGAAATGTTTCTGCGTTCCTGGTACTTGTGAATCTATAGCATTTACAATTTCCAGCCCTGAAAATACTTCGTTCGTCATGTTTCTGGTACTTGTGAATGTATAGCGCTCATAATTCCAGCAACTTGAAAACTTTCAGATATATATATTTTCTCTCCTGGTATTTTAATACTAGCTGTCCCGCGCAACTTCGTCTGCGTCACATTTTCCATTACTGCTCCGCTCCTATTTGTCTTAGCGTAATGATATATACATATATATATATATACGCCTATAACCTTCCTCAATAAATGGGCTATCTAACACTGAAAGATTTTTTCAAATCGGACCAGTAGTTCCTGAGATTAGCGCGTTCAACGAAACAAACAAACTCTTCTGCTTTATAATATTAGTATAGATTGCATACACAAAATCTACGTTCAGTTACGTATCCTGATCTCTCTCTCGAATTAAGAATATAATTATGAAGAGGGTACCTAATGCAGGGCACTGTATCATCTCTATCGGTTGAAATGCCGACCAGCCCAGGTACCTAATCTCCTGGTACAAACTAATCTTGAATCAAAATCAACAAAACCAACTATCGAACGAATGGTGCTGAATCAAGTGGATTCTTTATTTCGTCCAGAACAGTCCAAAAAGAAACACATTTTCTCCGATTTTTACTGACAATATTGCTGATTGTGGACCACTGATTAATTTAATTTGTTTACATTTTATAATATCAAAAAAGTTTTACTGGGTTCATAGAATCGATTTATCATAGAGGAGCTCGTGGCTAAATTGAAACAGCCGCACGGGCCGATCTTCAAGGCTAAACTATAACAGACGAACGCATCGATCTTCAAGGTTAAGCAAAGCTTGCGAAGGTTGGTCTGTGGATGGGTGACCATCTTGACATACCGAGTTTCCTTCGTGCCTCAGGAAGCACGTTAAGCCTTTGGTCCCGGCTGTCGTTTGTAGATCTTTGGCAGTCGTTACGAATAGTCAGAAGCCAGTAAAATCTGACTGAAATCTTGCATTGAATGAGATGTGGAGGTCTGGCAGGCAGCCGCGCCACGTACAATACCGGTATTCAGCTGAATCCGGTTTGTTTGGAAGCTGGAGCCAATATAGTAAGGAAAAGGCTAGGTTGTTATAATGGTCACCCATTCACAGACCGACCTCGGCAAGCGTTGCTTAACCTTGAAGATCGACGTGTTCGGCTGATATAGTTTAGCCACATTGAAACATAAGACCAAATATTCACCTCTTCTGTTAGTAA
The DNA here is from genome assembly GCA_963859965.1 of Ceramica pisi. NCBI lineage: Eukaryota > Metazoa > Arthropoda > Insecta > Lepidoptera > Noctuidae > Ceramica > Ceramica pisi. The sequence continues at coordinate 9,024,363 of OY982530.1, forward strand.
AACAGTTTACTTATGGATACAGGTAACTCTCCGGAGGAGACTCTCCTCTCCTGACTCCTCCCAGTAAATCGAAAAACAATCTAATCATTCAATCAAATCTATACTTCCAAGTTCCATGACTATTTGTATAATTTCATTTCAATATCAATTATACGACTTCAAGTTAAACAACATAAAACATGGGGCTGACCTCATGCTACTGCGGAGAATCTTAACACCGCGATTCAGAAAAACGCGTCATAAGTACAACGCCATCTATCGATCTACAACGTAACTGAACTGTCTTTATACTCATAACTACTCATAAGTTCAAACTTAGAAGCTTACACGTTACGATAAATAATGATAATATGATAAAATGTTCACTTTTATTGCTACATTTTAAGTTTAATTAAAAAATAACTCAAAAATACATTGTTTCGGGATCTTTTCACACATTTCTTATTAAAAAATTTCTCAATAGATGGCATTGCAAGTATCTGAAGTCTCAATGTTAACAACCTATTTTAGCGCTCGATGAGGTTTCTTCGTAAACTTTAAAATTCGATATCTTTTGATTTTGTGGGTCGATTTTGATGAAATAAACACTAAATGTTGCTCCGATTATCACTTAATATTTCGAAGTACCTAAATTTTGAATCCAATCAGTGGTTTATGCGTGATGCTCCTCCAAACGCACAGACAAACAGACTCACAGACAAACAGACGCACAGACAAACAGAAAAGAATTTCAAAAACTGCTTTTTTGTGTTCTATGTCATTTTTCTGACATTTCTATGTATTTTTTATGCGAAAATATTCAATGTACAGACACGGCAACTCTACGATTTTATTATATGTATAGATATCTGTAGCGCTCGTAATTTTCTGGCGAAATACCTCGACATGTTTCTGCTCTCCTAGTACTTGTGAATCTAAAGCGCTCAATCAAGCCCCAAAAAAACTTCCCAAATGTTACTGCTCTCCTGGTACTTGTGAATCTGTAGCGCTCGTAATTCCGGCCCCGGAATACCTCGATATGTTTCTGCTCTCCTGGTGAATCTGTAGCGCTCGGAATTCCAGTCCCGAAAATACTTCGAAAAGTTTCTGCTCTGCTAATAAAAAAAACTTGACCAAAAATAATTTGACATGTTGCTGGTCTCCTGGTACTTGTGTATCTTTTAGCACTCGTAATACAATTCTAGCCCGGTAAAAAAATTTGACATGTTTCTGTTCTCCTAGTACTTTTGAATCTAATGTACTAAGGTAGCAGAAACTTTGTACTTCCACTTCTTCCTCTGTCTCCATTAAGTCATGTGTGTTACCGGGATAAAAAGTAGCCTATGTGTTATTTCAGGATGTGACCTACATATGTGCCAAATTTCATCTAAATCCCTTCAGCCGTTTTTGCGTGATTGACGAACAAACATCCAAACATACAAACATGAACGCGTGCAATGAAAGCTAATCTATTTTCCAGCAAAAAAAAAATCCTGACCAAAAATACTTTGACATATGTCTACTCTCCTGGTACTTGTGAATCTGAAGTACTAAGGCAGCAGAAACGTCTGATTTCCACTTCCTCCTCCGCCGCCATTAAGCTATGCCTTTTATCGGGATAAAAAGTAGCCTATGTGTTATTCCAGGATGTGAACTATATGTGTGCCAAATTTCATTCAAATCCCATCAGCCATTTTTGCGTGATTGACGGACAAACATCCAAACATACAAACATACAAACAAACATACAAACTTTCACATTTATAATCCGTTTATTCATTTTTAAAATACTTATTGATTACATTTTTAAATATATCTTTAAAAAACATTAAAAAATACATTTAAAAATACAGAAAATAGTAGTCCGCCGGTGTCGGGAGCAGGGTCCAAGCTACCGGTGGTTAGGGCTCCAGAGAAAGGAACCTCCTCACAATACGAGCCGTATCGAGGAGTACTGCCTTCTGTATCAGGCCCTTTACCCAACTGTGTAATCCCAGCTTCGACAGGTGGTCGTCGAAGCTTTTGGCCATCAGGCCATTAGCCGTAACGACAATCGGCACAATGACTGCCGAGTCCACATTCCACATGTAGACAACCTCGTGTGCTAAGTCGAGATACTTTATCTGTTTCTCTTTCTCAGCTTTCACGAGATTCTCGTCATGTGGGATGGTAACATCGATAATCATTGTGCGGCGCGCTAATCGGTCTATCACCACTATGTCAGGCTTATTGGCAACAATAGTCCTGTCAGTGATGATAGACCGATCCCAGTACAACGTGACATGGTCATTTTCAAGAACTGGGTCGGGCACATACTTGTAATACGGTACCTCAGAGTCCACAAGTTTGTATTTCAAAGCAAGTTGCTGATGGATGATCCTGGCCACTTGGTTATGTCGGTGCAAGTACTCGCCGTTAGCCAGACGAGAACAACCAGAGATAATATGTCTGATGGACTCACCCGGACGGTGGCATGCCCGACACACGTCCACCGTCCCATCCTTCATAATATGTCTCCGGTAGTTATTCGTCAAGATAACTTCGTCCATAATCGCACAGACAAAACCTTCAGTTTCTCCGAAGAGATCACTGAAGCGTAGCCAAGCCACGGACGCTGCAAAATCTACATCGGACCCATGAAGAGCCCGATAGAAGCGCCCGTGAAGCTCCTTGCCTTTCCATACCTCCTTGCGGTCATCTGTGGTAAGTATCACAGGTTTGCGCCAGTTCTCTTTAGCCATGGACAACGGGGTGAGTCCTTTGTCCACTGCGACCACATCTCGGTGCATACCCACATCATTTCATTTCATTTCATTTCATTTATTCGTATAACAATTTACATTGTGTTGAATATATAGGTACACATACAATTTATAAACAAATACAAAGGACTATGAATGATTAATTAACCTTCCAAGGTAAATTCATTGTGCAAAAAATTTAAAACAGTGAGCATCAAATGTCAGAAAGGTATACAATGTCAAAAAAAAAAAAAAAAAAAATTTCAAAATAATGTCCAAGTTTTCAAAAATATTGTCTAAAGTACCATAAATTAATGTCAAAAATTCAATAAAAAATAAAAATTGAGTCATTTGTTATTATGTCACATTAATTCCGATATATTATACATACATTTTTCTAATAAAAAGGTTTTTAATTTTGTTTTAAACAAGTGGGTGTTATAAACCAGGATCTTTAGCTCAGAAGGTAACTTATTAAATATTTCTACAGCTTGGTACTTCGAGCAATGCCCTACTATATTAAATTTTGGTGCTATCTGTTGCTTAAAAATTTTTCTTCGCGTGGTCTCTCTGATCTCACGTTCTACTTGTGATTCAAACTCATGCAGATACTTAGCAAAATGACTTAAGAGGACTAATATATATAGACTGGGTACCGTTAATATTCCTAATTTTTTAAAGTACTCTCTGCATGAGATATGTTGTGCAATTCTGACTATTGTCCTTATGGCTCGTTTCTGCAAAATAAACGCTCTCTGCCAGTTATAACTGTAACTATTTCCCCAAAGCATGATGCTATACCTTATCCTAGACTCGACCAGGGCATAATATACAGCTTTTAACTGTTCTATGTTCAGTTCATCCCTAAGGCTCCTAAGTGCGTAACATGCTGACGAGATGGATGATTCAATAACAGCCAGCTCCGATTTCCAATTTAAATACGAGTCTATGTTAATCCCCAAGAATTTAACCTTGTCCACTAATTCAACCCTGTCTCCGTTTATTTGTATGTCTAAGTTGTCATTATTGCGAGTCGTGGTCTTAAATAACATGAGGTTAGTTTTACCTGTATTTAGCAATAAGTCATTAGTTCTAAACCATTTGTCAATCTTTTTTATAATTGTATTAGTATTTAATGTCAAATTTTCCATGTCTTTTGCCCCAATTACCATGTTTGTGTCATCTGCGAAAACAACAAGCTTATCGTTCGGCTGAGTTTTGTTCACAGAACAGATAAAGTAGGTTAGAAGGGCCTTGTGGGCGGGGCACGCGCGCCGCGGTTATGAGCAAATGCTCAATATCAACCGAAGTTTACTTTACCGGCCAGCAATCACGCTCTTGTTTTGACAGCGTACGTAAGCTCCGCAAAAATATTAAATTATGCCGTCTTGCGTTAATATAACGTGTCGGAAAAGAAGCCAGGTGTGTAGTGTAGCACGAGGAGGGATTTCTTTCCACCGGTAAGTCCAAAAACATTGAAATACTTGTGATATTTGTAATTATAACATTAGCATTATGAAGTTTGTAGACAAAAATGATATAATCGCAAGCAGACGAATAGTTATGTATTGCTTGCAATAGATGGGTACCATTTTGCACTACTTGAGCAATCGCGCAATGTATTACGTTCACCGCGAGAGTCCCGAGACCAGTATTAAGTGTATAATCTATGGTCCCGAGGATTCATTTCCAGGAAATCTAGGCATCGATAGTGCTGTGCTAATTTGTAAACAATGTCGATTATTACTATGATACAGTTGATTATTACCAATAGTACACTTTATAACTAAAATAATATTATTTATTACGACCAATTAGTAACATAGATTTTGAGTGAGGTTTTTGTATTTTTTTTTTGTATTTAAGTTGTATGTATATAAAAAATAATTTTTCAATTGAAACTGACATAATGATTTAATACGTTTTAGGTTTCCAACAGATCCACCTATAAGAAAACTGTGGATTGAGACAACTGGTAGAATTGATTGGATCCCCACTAAATGTAGCACAATTTGTTCGCAACATTTCGATGATGATAATTATATAACAACAAAGTCAGGGAAAAAAAACTTAAAATCAGGCGCTTATCCGCACAAATATATCGTTATGTGTTGTTCAGTAAGTAAACTGATTTTGTTCTAGAAAATTTCAAGGCTATTATAGAAAAGTATATTACTGTTAGATTGCATTTCAATTTGAAAAACTCCAATTTAAAGGAAAGCAAGCGTATGCTACTTAATAAATACGTATTATTTCAGGGACAATATTTTTTTTCTTTTTGAACTGGTGATAAGTACCGGAAATGTAAGGTTGAAAGGCAACCGACTTTCTATAATAAACATGGTAAATATTCCATTTTAAATCCTAATGTTAATAAGAAATAAAATTGGTTTTAAAATTCAGTTATGTATTTTTTATTTGATCCACTTTTATTTATTTGTTTCTATATTCGCATGAATACAAGTTTACAACATGCATTACAGAAGTCCACATAGTCAACAATACGTGCAAAATAAAAAGCAAGATTACATTAATTTTATCGATATCAACTATCGACCTTTTAGTCGCCCACCCTAGCGTGCTTTTATGCGTGCATGACGTACGTCAAACGCAGTGATTGCATTAGTGTGAGAACCAATAGCAAATTTACGATCTAAGTGCGTGTTGTTTATTTGTGTGCGTAATCCGCTTAGGCATTGGTCTCTTGCATGTAGTGAAGTTAAAGAGTGGGAGACAACGGCGACGCGCGTTCTGATACAAATCAGGAACTATTTCCTTTCTAACCTACTTTATCTGTTCTGTGGTTTTGTTCATGAAGTTGAGTAAGTCATTTGTAAAAATAACATATAGTGGAGGTCCTAAAATTGAGCCTTGAGGCACACCCCGTCTCACATATGTCATTTTAGACTTACAGATAACTTCATGATTTTTCTCGTCTACACTTTTTATTTCTACATACATTCGTCTATTTTGTAAGTACGAAGCCATAAGTTGTAATGCCTTGCCTCTTATACCATAATGTTCGAGTTTCATAAGAAGGAGTTCTAAATCAATTGTGTCAAAAGCGGAACTGAGGTCAACAAATAGTCCAGCTACTTTCAATTTTTCATTTAATTTACTAACTATGTCATTTACTAAAGCGTTAATTGCATCTGAGGTGCCCACACCTTTCTGGTAACCAAATTGTCTCGGATTGATAATTTTGTTAATGCCTAAGTGTACCATCAGTCTCGTTTTAATTATTTTTTCGAAGAGTTTTGATAAGGTAGGTAATAAAGATATGGGGCGATAATTTTTCGGATCGGTAGTAATTCCCTTTTTGTGTATTGGAATCACCTTGGCCAATTTGAACTGGTCAGGAAAAATTGCCTTTTCGATGCATTTATTGTAGAAATCAGAAAGAGGAAAAGCTTATTTATCTCTATGTTCTCCTTTATTATCGATATTGGTACGTCGTCGAAGCCGCAAGAATGTTTATTTGCCATTTTGCTAACCAGCTTAGCAATTTCATTTGGAGTAGTTGGCTTAAAAGTTATATCGCTTTCGACTCTATTTGTCGTATCCATCAAAAAAGACATTGCTCTATCCTTATCGTGATCCGCAGCTGATGATTTGAACACGAAGTTTTCGGTAAATATATTTGCGATATCCTGCGGATCAGTGATTACTTTATTGTCTACATTCAAGATTAGATTTTTACGTGGCTTCTTTTTCTTCTTTTTAGTATGTTCGTTTACTATCTTCCAAGTTTCTTTTACAATATTTTTTGCGCTGTTTAAATAACGTGATGTGGCTTGCTTTTTAGCTTGCTTAATAACCCTCCTAAGAATACGTACGTAGTTTATTTTATAAGTTTTGATGCTGACATTATTTAATGTTGCAGAGCACAGCACTCTTTTCATTTTACTTGATACTTTAATACCTTTTGTGATCCATTTTATTGTGTTGTTTTGTTTTGACTTTATTTTAATTGTTTTTTTAGGATAACAATCTTTGAATATTTTGTTGAAATTGCTTAGAAACTGATTGATTCCCATATTAGTCCAAGTTTTGTTGGTAATACATCTTTTAAAAAGAGAATTGTTTTTTTCATTAAAAGATCTTTTTATCACTGTAGTGTACTCGGCCGTACCATCAGCTTTAAGAAAATATTCTCTGAGACTGCACATCTCGCGGTTGTGGAGAGTTTTGGCGTTTAAAAAGCCTCGACCTCCACACTTCCGTGGGATGTACAGTCTCATCACCGACGATCGTGGGTGATGCATCCGGTTTGCGGTCAGCAGTGTACGGACCCTCCTATCCAGGGCGTCGAGTTCGGTTTGAGTCCATTTGAGTACGCCGAAAGAGTACATTAATACCGGCATGACCCAACCGTTGAAGGCGCGCACCTTATTTCCGCCCGACAAAAGGCTATTCAAAACCTTCTTCAGGCGGCCAAAGAAGCGCTCCTTCAACGATTGCTTCATGCTGGCAACATCAATGCCCAACGCTTCCGACATACCCAAATACTTGTACGTTTCGGTTGAGCTGAGGGATCTAACCTGTATGGAATCCGAGAGTTGAATTCCCTCAGATTCCTTAATCTCCCCTTTTTTAACATGCATGACTGCACATTTGTCCACACCAAATTCCATCCTGATGGCACTACTGAAGGTTTCAGTGACCTTCAGTAGCTCCATCAGTCGCGAATTGTTGGGGGCAAAGAGTTTCAAATCATCCATGTAAAGAAGGTGGGATATGGTCTGACCACCTCTTCTCAACCGATAGCCTAGACCTGAATCCTCCAGCAATGTGCTTAGAGGATTCAGAGCTAAGCAAAACCAAAGCGGACTCAAACTGTCGCCCTGAAATATTCCCCGTTTAATCCATACAGGCTCGTCATTCCCCTGAATTGGTCGACATCCTGGATAGCGAAGGACTGTTTTCCATTGCCTCATACATGACTCAAGGAAGGTGCGTAGAGTTGCATCTATTTTATACAACTCCAACACCTTCGTGAGCCATGTATGTGGCACAGAATCATAGGCCTTCTTGTAATCTATCCAACATGTCGACAGATCCTTGCGAGATCGACGAACCTGTTGGCTTATGGCCATGTCTATGAGGAGTAGCTCCTTAGTGCCGCGGGACCCCTTCCTACATCCATTCTGAGAGGCAGACATAATTGAGTTAATCTCAATGTGATCATTAATTTTCACTCTCAGGATGGATGTAAGAAGCTTATAGACCGTCGACAAACAAGTAATCGGTCTATAATTCTTGGGTTCCGCGGGACTACCTGTCTTATGGAGCAAGTGGGTAACACCAGTTGTTAGAAACTGTGGTAGCGACCCAGACTCTAAGCATGACTGGAATTGAGATGCCAAGAGCGCGTGCGAGCTGCTATACCACTTAAGCCAGAAGTTGTGCAGTCCGTCCGGTCCCGGAGATTTCCAATTCGGTAACGGACGAACTGCTTTGGCTATATCTAATGTAGATATTGTAATTTTTTCCATTTGTGGTATAGCTTCACACACACTCTCGACATCGCGCATCCAGTCACCCTCGGTGTGACAAACGGGCACCGACCAAATGCTGCGCCAGAAAGTACTCGTGGCGACATCATCCGGGCGGCACACGTCTGACACACTTTGTTCAGGTCGCTCCCAAGCTCTGTATACCCACCTCTCGTCGCTCTGGAACATGCGATTCTGCGAGTATCGATCTACCCGCCGCTTATACCGCCGAATACGGTTTGCCCATGCACAAACTTTCTGCCTCAGGAAGTCGATGCGCTCTGTGACACGGGACGTGTAATCTCGAGGGCTGATACCAGTCCCCGAAAACGCCCGTCTCACAAAGCGCATCACGCGTGGTCGTGTGTTGCCCTCCCTGAAGCAGTATAGTTTGCCGATGAGTGCCCTTGCCTCATCGATACGCCGCTCAATCCTGCACTGCCAAGCTGGTGCAGCAGGTTTTTGTCGTATAGCTTCGTCACAAGTTGGGAACTTGACGTTGGCTATACGACATGCTGCAACAGCCCCGCAAAACAGAATTGAGTGCGTATCAACGAGGCTCTCGCTGCTTGCAAAGATGTTCTGCAGCAGCGAGTCCAAGGCACACACCAGCGCCCTATTCTTTTTGTGCATGGGTAACCGTGGTAATCGGGGCCTAAGTTCGGTCGGAGTCGATCTATACTCGCGAAGCGCATCCTCCAGTGCGCTCCTCAGTCTATCGTTGCACTGGCTACTTACCGTGACAACCCTATTATCTACCTCATCACTGATGTTATTGGACCGCGGTGTGACTGCGCCACGAGCTGGCGCCTGAGTCGCGGTCTGTATTGGGGTCGAGATAATAAGGTTGTTCAGTACCTCTGAGCGCAGCCTATCAAGTACGGCATCGTCCAACCTGTGATTACGTTGGATGACCCGCACTTGATCCGACAACCGTTGGGCCGAGACGTTCACAGTTGGTTCCAAGTCCTGAAACAGAGACAGCATCCTGACACGGTACGCAGTAAGGCTAGTTCCCCCCTCTGTAGACCCGTAGTATGCGCGCATGACGTTTTCATTCATAGACTGCGTCCATCTCATGCGCTGCACACAACCACCGGTAGCGGGGACCCGGCTCGGGGCCGGTTGGCCCCTAGGTCCCAAGCCCCTCGGTGGCCGGCCTCTCCCCTGCCGACGCACAGGTGTTGGCGACGTCGGCGGGGAAAAATACTCGTCGCTGGAGCTCGACGCGACTGCGGCCGCCGGTGACTCTGGTAATCCGCTGTCCGGCGGCGGCGAGGCGGAGCTCAGCGACGGGTCCGGGGATGGTGGGCGTGCGCGTCTCATAGCTGCTGCTCTCGTTAACATTGTATCATAATTTCATTTCATTCGTCATAATTACGTTATTTTCATTTGGATTGGTGACATATGTCATATTCTGTCCGAGACATATAATTTACTTTTCTTTCGTTGCATTGTTGTGCTGTATGTTTTTGCAGGTTGTTATATGTTTTTCTTTGTTTGTGGGTGCTTTTGGGTGGAAATCGTGCTTTAATTTGATAGGAAACTATTATTTTAAATTTAAGTTAATACGGACGAATAAAAATCAAACTGGGGTTGTCAACGAGAGTTGCCAGTAGTACATTTATAATATTAGTAGGATGTGAAAGTTTGTATGTTTGTTTGTTTGGATGTTTGTCCGTCAATCACGCAAAAACGGCTGAAGGGATTTGGATGAAATTTGGTACATATGTAGGTCACATCCTGGAATAACACATAGGCTACTTTTTATCCCGGTAACATACATGACTTAATGGAGACAGAGGAAGAAGTGGAAGTTCATAGTTTCTGCTACCTTAGTACTTTAGATTCAAAAGTACCAGGAGAACAGAAACATGTCGAATTTTTTTTACCGGGCTAGAATTTTATTACGAGTTCAGTGGTAAAAGATTCATAAGAACAAGGATACCAAGAACATGTCAAATTGTTTTTGGGCAAGATTTTTTTTTAAGCAGAGCAGAAACTTTTCGAAGTATTTTCGGGTCTCAATTTTTTTTTTTTTACTATTGTTAGGCAAACGTTTGGCCGCTATCTCACCTGATGTTAAGCGATGATGCGGTGTAAGGTGGAGAGCACGCTTGCCTAGAATTCCGAGCGCTACAAATTCACAAATACCAGGAGAGCAGAAACATACCGAGATATTCCGGGGCCGGAATTACGAGCGCTACAGATTCACAATTATCAGGAGAGCAGAAACATCTCGGAAGTTTTTATGGGGCTTGATTTATGAGCGCTTTAGATTCACAAGTACCAGGAGATCAGAAATATATCGAAGTATTTTCCGCGTTGGAATTGTGAACGCTAAATTTTCACAAGTACTAGGAGAGCAGAAACATGTCGAGGCATTTCGGAGCTGAAATTACGAGCGCTACAGTTTCAGAAGTACCAGGAGAGCAGTAACATCTAGGAAGTATTTTTTGGGCTATAAATAACTCTGAACGCTATAGATAGATTCCCGAAAATAACCAGGAGAGCAGACACATGTCGATTTATTTTCGGCGCCGGAGCTGTGAGCGGTTAAGTTTAAAAAATACCAAAAGAACACAAACATGTCGAAGCTTATTTCCGGGCTAAAATGATGAACTCTAAAGATTCACAAGTAACAGGAGAGCAGAAACCTATCGAAGTATTTTCGAGGCTGGAAATTGTGAACGCTACAAGTACCAGGAGAGCAGAATCATGTCGAAGATTTTTGAGGCCGAAATTACGAGCGCTACAGATACAGAAGTACCAGGAGAGTAGGAACATCTCGAAGTTTTTTTGGACTAGAATTATGAGCACTATAGATTTACAAGTAACAGGAGACCAGAAACATGTCGAGGTATTTTCGGGGCCGGAATTATGAGCGCTAAAGTATAAAAAATACCAGGAGAGCAGAAACATGTCAAAGTATTCCTTGGCCATAATAATGAGCGCTACAGATTCACAAATACCAGGAGAGCAGGAATATGTCAAAGTTTTTTGGGACTAGAATTATGAGCGCTATAGATTCACAAGCACCAGGAGACCAGGAACATGTCGAAGTTTTTCAGGGCTGGAAATTGAGAACGCTATAGATTCACAAGTACCAGGAGAGCAGAAACATGTCGAAGCATTCAGGGGCCAGATAAAAAGTGCTACAGATTCAGAAGTACCAGGAGAGCAGAAACATGTCGAGGTATTTTCGAGGCCGGAATTATGAGAGCTAAAGTATAAAAATTAACAGGAGAGCAGAAATATGTGGAAGTATTCCGTGGCCATAATAATGAGCGCTACAGATTCACAAATACCAGGAAAGCAGGAACATGTCGAAGTTTTTTGGGGCTGGAATTATGAGCGCTATTGATTCACAAGCACCAGGAGACCAGAAACATGCCGAAGTTTTTTCAGGGCTGGAAACTGTTTACAAGTACCCGGCGAGCAGAAACATGGCGAGGTATTTTCGGGGCTTTAATTGCAGACCGTTAGGATTCAAAAGTACCAAAGGACCAGAAACCTGGTAGGTATAGTGAGGTATATCCGGTGCCAGAATTTTGAGCGGTTATGATACAAAAGTACTCGAAAAACAGAAACACTTCGAAGTATTTTTGGGGCTGAAATTGTGAGCGGTTAGGATTTAAAATTACCAGAAGAACAAAAACATGTTGAAATAATTTTGAGGCTAAAATATGACATATCGAAGTTTTTTCTGGGCTGGAATTGTGAACGCTATAGAATTACAAGTACCAGAAGAGCAGAAACATGTCGAAGTTTTTCGGGCCTGGAATTGTGAGCAGTTAGAATTCAAAAATAAGAGGACAACAGGCACATGCCGAAGTTTGTTCCGGGCTGGAATTAGAAGCGCTAAAGATTAACAATTACCAGGAGACCAGTAACATGTCGCAATATTTCCGGGGCTGGAATTATGAGCGGTTTGGATTCTAAATTACCGGGAGACAAGATTCACAAGTACCTACCAGGAGATCACAAACATGTCAAAGTAATTTTGGGGCTGAAATCTTACTTTCAGCCGCACCGTAGATACTCACAATATCTAGATACCTGAATCATGACGATGCAGTTCCAAGGATGACAAAGTTGGGCAGTTCTAAAGTCTACGCAGACGAAGTCGCGGGAAGAAGCTAGTATATATATAAAAAAAAGTTGTGCTAGTTACACTATTTATAACTTAAGAACGGCTGAATCGAATTGGCTAAAAATTGGTGAGGAGGTAGCTTAGAACCAGGAGACGGACATAGGATAGTTTTTATCCCGGAAATCCCACGGGAACGGGAATATCCCACGGTAACGGGAATTATGCGGGTTAAACGGGAGCGAAGCCGCGGGTGACAGCTAGTTTATAATATTAGTAGGATGTGAAAGTTTGTATGTTTGTATGTTTGGATGTTTGTCCGTCAATCACGCAAAAATGGCTGATGGGATTTGAATGAAATTTGGCACACATATAGTTCACATCCTGGAATAACACATAGGCTACTTTTTATCCCGATCAAAGGCATAGCTTAATGGCGGCGGAGGAGGAAGTGGAAATCAGACGTTTCTGCTGCCTTAGTACTTCAGATTCACAAGTACCAGGAGAGCATAAACATGTCGAAATATTTTCGGGTCTGAATTTGTGAGCGCCAAAGATTCTCGAGTACCAGGAGAGCAGCCATAGTATTTTTGGTCAGGTTTTTTTTTTGCGGGAAAACAGATTGATTGGATTTCATTGCAAGCGTTCATGTTTGTATGTTTGGATGTTTGTCCTTCAATCACGCAAAAACGGCTGAAGGGATTTAGATGAAATTTGGCACATGTTTAGGTCTAATCCTGAAATAACACATAGACTACTTTTTATCCCGGTAACATACATGACTTAATGGAGACAGAGGAAGTATAAAGTTTCTGCTACCTTAGTACTTCAGATTCAAAAGTACCAGGAGAACAGAAACATGTCGAAATTTTTTACCGGGCTAGAATTGTATTACGAGTGCTAAAAGATTCACAAGTACCAGGAGACCAGCAACATATCAAATTTGTTTTGGGCAAAGTTTTTTTTTATTAGCAGAGCAGAAATTTTTCACAAAAAGTATTTTCGGGACTGGAATTCCGAGCGCTACAGATTCACCAGGAGAGCACTACATTTCGGAAGTTTTTTAGGGGCTTGATATGAGGAGTGCTTAAGATTCACAAGTACCAGGAGATCAGAAATATGTCGAAGCAACGCTATACATTCACACGTACCAGGAGAGCAGAAACATATCGAGGTATTTCGCCAGAAAATTACGAGCGCTACTGCGCTACAGATAGATTAAAATACCAGGAGAGAAATATCTGCAAGTTTTTAAGTTGCTGGAATTATGAGCGCTACTATACATTCACAAGTACCAGAAACATGACGAACGAAGTTTTTTCAGGGCTGGAAATTGTAAATGCTATTATAGATTCACAAGTACCAGGAACGCAGAAACATTTCGAGATATTTTCGGTGCCGGAATTGTGTGCGCTAAAGATTTACAAGTACTAATAAGTAATTAGTAGGATAGTAGGACTTTAACAGTAGTCCAGTTTTTCTTGAAATTGAGACGAGACGAGACGAGACGAGACGAGACGAGACGAGACGAGACGAGACGAGACGAGACGAGACGAGACGAGACGAGACGAGACGGGACGGGAAAGATTCACAATACCTGGAGTTATCCTACTAATATTATAAACTAGCTTCTTCCCGCGACTTCGTCTGCGTAGACTTTAGAACTGGCGCGCAACTTTTTTACCTCATATTCTCATCCTTGGAAATGCATCTCCATGATTCTGGTATCCAGATAGTGTGAGTCTGTAAAATTTCAGCCCTGAAATTACTTCCACATGTTTGTGGTCTACTGGTAGATATTATGCTCTTAATGCCAGCATCAAAAAAAAATTCAAGATGTTTCTGCTCTCCTGGTACTTGTGAATCTATAGCGCTCGTAATTCCGGCCCCGGAATACCTCGACATGTTTCTGATCTCCTGGTACTTGTGAAACTAATGCGTACACAATTTCCAGGCCCGGAAATACTTTGAAATATTTCTGCTCTCCTGGTACTTGTAAATCTCTAGCACTCGTAATTCCAGCCCCGGATAACCTCGACATGTTTTTGTTCTCCTGGTACTTGTGAATCTTTAGCGATCACAATTCCGGCACCGAAAATACCTCGACGTGTTTCTGCTTTCCTGGTACTTGTGAATATATAGTGTTTCCAGCCTTGAGAAAACTTCGGTGTGTTTCTGGTCTCTTGGTACCTACTTGTGAATCTATAACGCTCATAATTCTAGCAACAAAAAAATCTTCGAGATGTTTCTGCTCTCCTGGTACTTTTGATTTGTAGCGCTCGTAATTCTGCCCCCGAAAATACTTCCACATGTTTCAGCTCTCCTAGTACACTGTGAAAATATAGCGTTCACAATTCCAGCGCGGAAAATGTTTCGACATATTTCTGATCTCCTGGTACTTGTGAATCTAAAGCACTCATAATTTAAGCCCCAAATAACCATCCGAGATGTTTCTGCTCTCCTAGTGCTTGTGAAAATATAGCGTTCACAACTCCAGCGCGGAAAATGTTCCGACATATTTCTGATCTCCTGGTACTTGTAAATATAAAGCACTCATAATCTAAGCCACAAAAAACCGTCCGAGATGTTTCTGCTCTCCTGGTACTTGTGAATCTGTAGCGCTTGTAATTCCGGCCCCGGAAATATATTCGACACGTTTCTGCTCTCCTGGTACTTGTGAATCTGTAGCGCTTGTAATTCCGGCCCCGGAAATATATTCGACACGTTTCTGTTCTCCTGGTACTTGATAATCTATATAGTGTTCACAATTTCCAGCCCAGAAAATACTTAGACATGTTTCTGCTCTCCTATGTAAAAATATAGCGTTCACAATTCCATCGCGGAAAATGCTTTGACATATTTCTGATCTCCTGGTACTTGTGAATCTAAAGCGCTCATAATTTAAGTCCCAATAAAACTTCCGAGATAATTATTTCTGCTCTCCTGGTACTTGTGAATCTGTAGCGCTTGCAATTCCGGCCCCGGAATACCTCGACATGTTTTTTTTTGCTCTCCTGGTACTTGTGAATCTGTAGAACTCGGAATTCCAGTCTCGAAAATACTTCGACACGTTTCTACTCTGCTAATAAAAAAATGTTTCCCCTAAAATAATTTGACACGTTGCTGGTCTCCAAGTACTTGTGAATCTTTTAGCACTCGTAATAAAACTCTAGCCCAGTAAAAAAATCGACATGTTTCTGTACTCCTGGTACTTTTGAATCTGAAGTACTAAGGTAGCAGAAACTTTAGACTTCCACTTCTTCCTCTGTCGCCATTATAAACATACAAACTTTCACATTTATAATATTAGTAGGATGTGAAAGTTTGTATGTTTGTATGTTTGGATGTTTCTCCGTCAATCACGCAAAAACGGCTGAAGGGATTTGGATGAAATTTCGTACATATGTAGGTCACATCCTGGAATAACACATAGGCTACTTTTTATCCCGATAAAAGGCATAGCTTAATGGCAGCGGAGGAGGAAGTGGAAATCAGACGTTTCTGCTGCCTTAGTACTTCAGATTCACAAGTACCAGGAGAGCATAAACATGTCGAAATATTTTCGGGTCTGAATTTGTGAGCGCCAATGATTCTCGAGTACCAGGAGAGCAGACATAATGTCATAGTATTTATGGTCAGGTTTTTTTTTGCTGGAAAATAGATTGGCTTTCATTGCAAGCGTTCATGTTTGTATGTTTGGATGTTTGTCCGTCAATCACGCAAAAACGGCTGAAGGGATTTGGATGAAATTTGGCACATATATAGGTCACATCCTGGAATAACACATAGGCTACTTTTTATCCAGGTAACATACATGACTTAATGGAGACAGAGGAAGAAGTTGAAGTCCAAAGTTTCTGCTACCTTAGTACTTCATATTAAAAAGTACCAGGAGAACAGAAACATGTCAATTTTTTTTACCGGGCTAGAATTTTATTACGAGTGCTAAGAGATTCACAACCACCAGGACACCAGCAACATGTCAAATTATTTTTGAGCAAGATTTTTTTTTTAAGCAGAGCAGAAACTTTCGGGTCTGGAATTCAGAGCGCTACAGATTCACAAGTACCAGGAGAGCAGAAACATACTGAGGTATTCCGGGGCCGGAAACATCTCGGAAGTTTTTTTGGGGCTTGAATTATGAATGCTTTAGATTCACAAGTACCAGGAGATTAGAAATATTTCGAAGTATTTTCTGGGCTGGAAATTGTGAACGCTATAGATTCTCGAAAATAACCAGGAGAGCAGACACACGTCGATTTATTTTCAGCGCCGGAGTTGTGAGCGATTAAGTTTAAAATACTCAAGATTCACAATTACAAGGAGACCAGGAACATGTCAAATTATTTTTGGGCAAGATTTCTTTTGAGCCGAAACTTTTCGAAGTATTTTAATCACTGGTTTTTTTTACTATTGGTAGGCAAACGTTTGACCGCTATCTCACCTGATGTTAAGCGATGACGCGGTCTAAGGTGGAGCACGCTTGCCTAGAATTCCAAGCGCTACAGATTCACAAGTACCAGGAGAGCAGAAACATACCGAGGTATTCCTGGGCCGGAATTACGAGCGCTACAGATTCACAATTACCAGGAGAGCAGAAACATCTTGGAAGTTTTTTCAGAGCTTGAATTATGAGCGCTTTAGATTTACAAGTACCAAGAGATCAGAAATATGTCGAAGCATTTTCCGCGTTGGAATTGTGAACGCTATATTTTCACAAGTACTAGGAGAGCAGAAACATGTCGAAGTATTTTCTGGGCTGGAAATTGTGAACGCTATAGATTCGCAAGTACCAGGAGAGCAAAAACATGTCAAGGCATTTCGGAGCCGGAATTACGAGCGCTACAGATTCAGAAGTACCAGGAGAGCAGTAACATCTCGAAGTATTTTCTGGGCTGGACTTTCTGAACGCTATACATAGATTCACGAAAATAGCCAGAAGAGCAGACACAGGTCGAATTATTTTCGGCGCCGGAGTTGTGAGCGGTTAAGTTTAAAAAATACCAAGAGAACACAAACATGTCGTAGCTTATTTCCGGGCTAAAATAATGAAATCTAAAGATTCACAAGTAACATCAGAGCAGAAACCTGTCGAAGTATTTTCGGGGCTTGAAATTGTGTACCAGGAGAGCAGAATCATATTGAGATATTCCGGGGCCGGAATAACGAGCGCTACAGATTTACAAATACCAGGAGAGCAGGAACATGTCGAGGTATTTTTAGGCTGGAATAAGCGATATTGATTCACAAGTACCAGGAGACCGATCATGACAAAGATTTTCAGGGCTGGACATTAAAAACGCTATAGATTCGCAAGTACCAGGAAAGCATATAAACATGTTGTTTGGGGGAGCACTTTAGATTCACAAGTACTTTAGATCAGAAATATGTCGAAGGATTTTCCGCGTTGGAATTGTGAACTCTATATTTCACAAGTACTAGGAGAGCAGAAACATGTCGAAGTATTTTCTGGGCTGGAAATTGTGAACGCTATAGATCAGCAAGCAACCAGGAGAGCAGACGCACGACGATTTATTTTCGGCGCCGGAGTTGTGAGCGGTGAAGTTTAAAAAATACCAAGAGATCAGAAACATGTCGAAGCTTATTTTCGGGCTGGAAATTGTGAACGCTATAGATTCTCAAGTACCAGGAGAGCAGAATCATGTCGAGATATTCCGAGGCCATAATTACGAGCGCTACAGATTCACAAATACCAGGAAAACAGGAACATGTCAAGGTATTTCTGGGCTGGAATTATGGGCGCTATTGATTCACAAGTACCAGGAGAGCAGAAACATCTCGGAAGTTTTTTTGGGGTTTGAATTATAAGCGCTTTAGGTTCACAAGTTCTTTAGATCAGTAATATGTCAAAGCATTTTCCACGTTGGAATTGTGAACGCTATATTTTCACAAGTACTAGGAGAGTAGAAACATGTCGAAGTATTTTCTGGGCTTGAAATTGTGAACGCTATAGATTCCCGCAAGTAACCAGGAGAGCAGACACACGTCGATTTATTTTCGGCGCCGTAGTTGTGAGCGGTGAAGTTTAAAAAATACCAAAAGACCAGAAACATGTCGAAGCTTATTTTCGGACTAAAATTAATGAATTCTAAAGATTCACAAGTAACAGGAGAGCAAAAACCTGTCGAAGTATTTTTGGGGCTGGAAATTGTGAACGCTATAGATTCTCAAGTACCAACAGAGCAGAATCATGTCGAGATATTCCGGGGCCATAATTACGAGCGCTACAGATTCACAAATACCAGGAGAGTAGGAACATGCCGATGTTTTTGAGGACTGGAAATTAAGAGCGCTATAGATTCGCAAGTACCAGAAGAGCAAAAACATGTCGAGGCATTTCGGAGCTGGAATAGATTCAGAAGTACCAAGAGAGCAATAACATACATCTGGAAGTGTTTTCTGGGCTGGAAATTCTGAACGCTATAGATTCCCGAAAATGACCAGGAGAGCAGACACACGTCGATTTTTTAATTTAATATGTCAAAGTATTACCGGAGCTGGAATTATGAACGGTGCAGATTCACAAGTAGAAACCAGAAGACCAGAAACATGCCAAAGTATTTTTTTCGACAGGAGTCGTGAGCGCTTAAGATTCACAAGTACCTACCAGGAGATCACAAACATGTCGAAGTTGTGTCGGGGCTGAAATCTTACTTTCAGCCGCACCGCAAGGTCTCACAATATCTGGATACCTGAATCATGAAAATGCAGTTCGAAGGATGAGACAATGAGGGGCAGTTCTAAAGTCTACGCAGACGAAGTCGCGGGAAGTAGCTAGTTCAAAATATTTTGCGCAAGATTTTTTCTGGGCTGGAATGGTGAAAGCTATAGATTCACAAGTACTAAGATAGCAGAAACATGTTGACATTTTTTCGGTGCTGAAATTGTGAGCAGTTAGGATTCAAAAGTAACAGGAGAACAGGAACATGGCAAAGTTTTTTCCGGGCTGGAAATATGAGAGCTAAAGATTTACAATTACCAGGAGACCAGAAACATGTCGCAATATTTTCGGGCCTAGAATTGTGAGAGGTTAGGTTTTAAAAGTGCCGGGGGAGATCAAAAACATATCAAAGTATTGCCAAGGCTGGAATTATGAGCGCTACAGATTTACAAGTAGATACCAGAATACCATAATTTTGGGACTCACTATCTGGATACCAGAATCATGAAGATGCAATTACAAGAATGATAATATGAGGCAATTAAGTTGCACACCAGTTCTAAAGTCTACGCAGACGAAGTCGCGGGAAGAAGCTAGTATACTAGTATTTATAATCAGCCAGTTATGCAAAACTAGGAAACGATCAGTTACATTTTTAATACCTAGTAAAAATGCAGATGCAGACGATCTCGATTCGATCTCTGCCACAAGATGTATTCTACCCACCTGTTGAGTACCTACTACCTCATACAAGCAATCCTACTAATATTATAAACTAGCTTCTTCCCGCGACTTCGTCTGCGTAGACTTTAGAACTGGTGTGCAACTTAATTGCCTCATATTGTCATTCTTGTAATTGCATCTTAATGATTCTGGTATCAAGATAGTGAGTCCCAAAATTACTTCGACATGTTGGTTCCCTGGAAGGTACTTGTGAATTTTTAGCGCTCAGGATTCTGGTCGAAAAATATATTTATCAATTGTCTGGTATTCTGGTATCTACTTGTTAATCTGTAGCGCTCATAATTCCAGCCTTAGCAATACTTTGACATGTTTTTGGTCTCCCCCGGCACTCTTAAATCCTAACCTCTCACAATTCTAGGCCCGAAAATATTGCGACATGTTTCTGGTCTCCTGGTAATTGTAAATTTTTAGCTCTCATATTTCCAGCCCGGAAAAAACTTTGCCATGTTCCTGTTCTCCTGTTACTTTTGAATCCTTTTTAGGGATGGGAAATCCTAACTGCTCACAATTTCAGCACCAAAAAAATTTCAACATGTTTCTGCTATCTTAGTACTTGTGAATCTATAGCTTTCACCAACCCTCCCACTAATACTTACCGAGTATTATCCCAGTATTAGGGTTGTTCATAAACCTGTCTTCAAACGTAATGACAAGTTAATAGGGATGTGACACGAGGAAACTAACTTTTTTTTTTATAGCATTCCAGCCCAGAAAAATTCTTGCGCAAAATATTTTGTAAATCTTTGGCGCTCATATTTTTAGCCTCAATGTTACTTCAACATGTTTCTGTTCTCCTGGTATCTTTTAAATCCAAACCGCTTGCAAGTAAGCCCAAAAAAAAAAAATTGCTCAAAAATACTTATACATGTGTCTGGTCTCCCGGTACTTATGCATCTTTAGCGCTCATATTTCTAGCCTCAGAAATACTCCAACATGTTGTTGTTATCCTGGTACTTTTGAATCGCTTGCAATGAAAGCCATCTATTTTCCAGTAAAAAAAAAACTACCCTAAATACTTTGACATAATTATTATGTCTGCTCTGCTGGTAGGTACTCGAGAATCTTTGGCACTCACAAATTCAGCCCCGAAAATACTTCGACATGTTTCTGCTCTCCTGTTACTTGTGAATCTTTAGCGCTCATATTTCCAGCTTCGAAAGTACTTCTTGGACTGGTTTTTTTTAATAATATTAGTAGGATTGTGGATAGAAAAATCTCATCTCATCTCATCTCATCTCATTTCATCTCATCTCATCTCATCTCATCTCATCTCATCTCATCTCATCTCATCTCATCTCATCTCATCCCATTCCATCCCATCCCATTCCATCCCATCCCATCCCATTCCATCCCATCCCATCCCATCCCATCCCATCTCATCTCATCTCATCTCATCTCATCTCATCTCATCCCATCCCATCCCATCCGAAATCGTCTCATCTCATCTCATCTCATCCCATCCCATCCCATCCCAAATCGTCTCATCTCATCTCATCTCATCCCATCTCATCTCATCTGGTCTTATCTCAATTTCAAGAAAAACTGGACTACTCTTAAAGTCCTTCTATCCTACTAATTACTTATTAGTACTTGTAAATCTTAGCGCTCACAATTACGGCACCGAAAATATCTCTAAATGTTTCTGCGTTCCTGGTACTTGTGAATTTATAGCGTTGCTTCGAAATATTTCTGATCTCCTGGTACTTGTAAATCTAAAGCGCTCATATCAAGCCCCAAAAAAACTTCCGAAATGTTACTGATCTCCTGGTACTTGTGAATCTAAAGCGCTCATATCAAGCCCCAAAAAACTTCCGAAATGTAACTACTCTCCTGGTAATTGTGAATCTGTAGCACTCGTAATTCGGACCCCGGAATACCTCGAAATGTTTCTGCTCTGCCTAAAAAAAAAAACTTGCCCTAAAATAATTGGACATGTTGCTGGTCTCCTGGTACTTGTGAATCTTTTAGCACTCGTAATACAATTCTAGCCCGGTGAAAAATTTTGATATGTTTCTGTTCTCCTGGTACTTTTGAATCTGAAGTATTAAGGTAGCAGAAACTTTGTACTTCCACTTCTTCCTCTGTCTCCATTAATGTATGTTACCGGGATAAAAAGTAGCCTCTGTGTTATTTCAGGATGTGACCTACATATGTGCCAAATTTCATCAAAATCACTTCAGCCGTTTTTGCGTGATTGACGGACAAACATCCAAACATAAAAACATGAACGCTTGCAATGAAAGCCAATCTATTTTCCAGCAAAAAAAAAACCTGACCAAAAATACTTTGACATAATTATGTCTGCTCTCCTGGTACTCGAGAATCTTTGGCGCTCACAAATTCAGACCCGAAAATATTTCGACATGTTCATGCTCTCCTGGTACTTGTGAATCTGAAGTACTAAGGCAGCAGAAACGTCTGATTTCCACTTCCTCCTCCGCTGCCATTAAGCTATGCCTTTTATCGGGATAAAAAGTAGCCTATGTGTTATTCCAGGATGTGACCTACATATGTGCCAAATTTCATCCAAATCCCTTCAGCCGTTTTTGCGTGATTGACGGACAAACATCCAAACATACAAACATACAAACATACAAACTTTCACATCCTACTAATATTATAAATGTGAAAGTTTGTATGTTTGTATGTTTGTTCGTCAATCACGCAAAAATGGCTGAAATCCCATCACCCAATGAATGAAATTTGGCACACATATATTTGACATACTGGAATAACACATAGGCTACTTTTTATCCCGATAAAAGGCATAGCTTAATGGCGGCGGAGGAGGAAGTGGAAATCAGACGTTTCTGCTGCCTTAGTACTTCAGATTCAAAAGTACCAGGAGAGCATAAACATGTCGAAATATTTTCGGGTCTGAATTTGTGAGCGCCAAAGATTCTCGAGTACCAGGAGAGCAGACATAATATGTCAAAGTATTTTTGGTCAGGTTTTTTTTTTGCTGGAAAATAGATTGGCTTTCATTGCAAGCGTTCATGTTTGTAGGTTTGGATGTTTGTCCGTCAATCACGCAAAAACGGCTGAAGGGATTTAGATGAAATTTGGCACATATGTAGGTCACATCCTGAAATAACACATAGGCTACTTTCTATCCCGGTGACATACATGACCTAATGGAGACAGAGGAAGAAGTGGAAGTACAAAGTTTCTGCTACCTTAGTACTTCAGATTCAAAAGTACCAGGAGAACAGAAACATGTCGAAATTTTTTACCGGGCTAGAATTGTATTAAGATTCACAAGTACCAGGAGATCAGCAACATGTCAAATTATTTTTGGGCAATTTTTTTTTTTATTAGCAGAGCAGAAACTTTTCGAAGTATTTTGGGACTGGAATTCCGAGCGTTACAGATTCGTCAGGAGAGCAGACACATGTCGAGGTATTCCGGGGCCGGAATTACGAGCGCTACAGTTTCACAAGTACCAGGAGAGCAGTAACATTTCGGAAGTTTTTTTGGGGCTTGATTGATATGAGCGCTTTAGATTCACAAGTACCAGGAGATCAGAAATATTTCGAAGCAACGCTATACATTCACAAGTACCAGAAGAGCAGAAACATGTCGAGGTATTTCGCCAGAAAATTACGAGCGCTACAGATAGATTAAAATACCAGGAGAGAAATATCTGAAAGTTTTTAAGTTGCTGGAATTATGAGCGCTATACATTCACAAGTACCAGAAACATGACGAACGAAGTTTTTCAGGGCTGGAAATTGTAAATGCTATAGTTTCACAAGTACCAGGATGCAGAAACATTTCGAGATGTTTTCGGTGCAGGAATTGTGAGCGATAAAGATTTACAAGTACTAATAAGTAATTAGTAGGATAGAAGGACTGTAAGAGTAGTTCAGTTTTTCTTGAAATTGAGATAAGACGATATGAGATGAGATGAGATGAGATGAGATGAGATGAGATGAGATTTTTCTCACTACAATCCTACTAATATTATTAAAAAAACCAGTCCAAGTACTTTCGATGCGGGAAATATGAGCGCTACAGATTTACAAGTAACAGGAGAGCAGAAACATGTCGAAGTATTTTCGGGGCTGAATTTGTGAGTGCCAAAGATTCTCGAGTACCTACCAGCAGAGCAGACATAATAATTATGTCAAAGTATTTAGGGTAGTTTTATTTTTCTGGAAAATAGATGACTTTCATTGCAAGCGATTCAAAAGTACCAGGATAACAACAACATGTTAGAGTATTTCTGAGGCTGGAAATATGAGCGCTAAAGATGCATAAGTACCAGGAGACCAGACACAATCATGTTTAAGTATTTTTGAGCAAGATTTTTTTTACCAGGAGTACAGAAACATTTCGAAGTTATTACTGTGCTGGAATTGTGAACACTATATGACTCACAAGTAACAGGAGAGAAGAAACATATCCAAATAGTTTTGGGGCTGGTATTGTGAGCGCTAAAGTTTCACAAGTACCAGGAGACCACACACATCAAAGTATTTCCGGGGCTTTAATTGCAAGCGGTTTGGTAACCAGAAGAAACATATCGAAGTATTTTTGACTCTATAATAGTGAACAATTAGGATTTAAAAGATACCAGGATAACAGAAACATGTTGAAGTAATATTGACGCTAAAAATATGAGCGCCAAAGATTTACAATACCTGGAGTTATTTAAAATATTTTGCGCAAGAATTTTTCTGGGCTGGAATGGTGAAAGCTATAGATTCACAAGTACTAAGATAGCAGAAACATGTTGAAATTTTTTCGGTGCTGAAATTGTGAGCAGTTAGGATTCAAAAGTACCAGGAGAACAGGAAAATGGCGAAGTTTTTTCTGGGCTGGAAATATGAGAGCTAAAAATTTACAATCACCAGGAGACCAGAAACATGGCGCAATATTTTCGGGCCTAGAATTGTGAGAGGTTAGGATTTAAAAGTGCCCGGGGAGACCAAAAACATGTCAAAGTATTGCCAAGACTGGAATTATGAGCGCTACAGATTTACAATTAGATACCAGAATACCAGACAATTGATATATTTGTCGACCGCTAAAAAATCACAAGTACCTTCCAGGGGACCACAAACATGTCGAAGTAATTTTAGGACTCACTATCTGGATACCAGAATCATGAAGATGCAATTACAAGAATGACAATATGAGGCAATTAAGTTGCACACCAGTTCTAAAGTCTACGCAGACGAAGTCGCGGGAAGAAGCTAGTCCTACTAATATTATAAATGTGAAAGTTTGTATGCTTGTATGTTTGTATGTTTGTATGTTTGTATGTTTGTATGTTTGTATGTTTGTATGTTTGTATGTTTGGATGTTTGTCCGTCAATCACGCAAAAACGGCTGAAGGGATTTGGATGAAATTTGGCACATATGTAGGTCACATCCTGGAATAACACATGGCTACTTTTTATCCCGGTAAAATACATGACCGAATGGAGACAGAGGAAGAAGTGGAAGACCAAAGTTTCTGCTACCTTAGTACTTCAGATTCAAAAGTACCAGGAGTACAGAAACATGTCGAAATTTTTTACCGAGTTACAATTTTGTTACGAGTGCTACAAGATTCACAAGTACCAGGAGACTAGCAACATGTCAAATTATTTTTGGGAAAGATTTTTTTTTACTAACAGAGCACAAACGTGTCGAAGGTATTTTCGAGACTGGAATTCCGAGCGCTACAGATTCACAAGTACCAGGAGAGCAGAAATGTGTCAAAGTATTTTCGGGACTGGAATTCTGAGCGCTACAGATTCATAAGTACCAGGAGAGCAGAACCATGTCGCTTTTATTTTCGGGCTAAATTAATGAATTCTAAAAAATCACAAGTACCAGGAGAGCAGAAACATGTCGATTTTATTTTCGGGGCCGGAATTGTGAGCGGTTAAATTTAAAAAAATACCAAGAGAACAGAAACATGTCGAAATTTATTTTCGGGCTAAATTAATGAATTCTGAAAATTCACAAGCACCAGGAGAGCAGAAACATGTCGAAGTATTTTCGGGGCTGGAAATTGTGAACTCTATAGATTCTCAAGTAGCAGAAGAGCAGAAACGTGTCGAAGTATTGTCGGGAATGGAATTCCGAGCGCTACAGATTCACAAGTACTAGGACAGCAGAAACACATTGAGGTATTTCGAGGCAGGAATGTCAAGCGCTACAGATTCACAAGTACCAGGAGAGTAGAAACATCTCGGACGCACTCTATAGATTCTCAAGTAGCAGAAGAGCCGAAACGTGTCGAAGTATTGTCGGGAATGGAATTCCGAGCGCTACAGATTCACAAGTACTAGGAGAGCAGAAACACATCGAGGTATTTTGAGGCAGGAATGTCAAGCGCTACAGATTCACAAGTACCAGGAGAGTAGAAACATCTCGGACGCTTTTTTGGGGCTTCAATTATGAGCGCTTTATATTCACAAGTACCAGGAGATCAGAAATATGTCGAAACATTTTCCGCGCTGGAATTGTGAATGCTATATTTTCACAAGTACTAGGAGAGCAGAAACATGTCGAAGTATTTTCTGGGCTGGAAATTGTGAACGTTATAGATTCCCGAAAATAACCAGGAGAGCAGAAACATGTCGATTTTATTTTCAGGTCCGGAATTGTGAGCGGTTAAGTTTAAAAAATACCAGGAGAGTAGAAAGATGTAGAGGTATTCCGGGGCCACAATTACGAGCTATACAGATTCACAAACACCAGGGAGCAGGAACATGTCAAATTATTTTCGGGGCTGGAAATCGTGAACGCTATATATTTAATATTATAATTAAAAGTCGCAACTATCTTTGACGTTTCTAATTAAAAATGGCGCGAATTTGCAAATGGGGAGTGTGTGTTTGGAATAGTGTGCGTTTTTAAGAGAAGAACGCGCTTCCGTTTGCGTCTGCGTGAAACATTTTAGTAGAATTATATATAGGTATTGTAAATTGTAATATATATTGTACCAATCGGAATTTTTTGACAAAATCATTTATTTAATAATTTACATTTTTTTAAATTGTCTCCTCGAGCCTTTATATTGATACCCCACTCGATGGGTTAAAAAAGCTGAAGTCATTAAAATGGCACCGAAGCTCAGTTATTTTAATTTTATATACCTATCCAGCATCATTCTCACTATTTAGACGAATCTAACGACACGAATGCACCTTTCAAGCTAAAATCTATGAAGCCACAGGGTTAGGCTACAGTGTGCCAAAGAAATATGACATCATACATAAATACACTCGAAAAAACATAAGTGTAACAGTCGGGTAATTGGAACTACATCTATTGTCTCATTTTTTCTTCAATTTTAAAGTGCGATAAAACTTCTGAGCAAAAAGTTCTTCGCAAAAAAAAACGCGTATGGAACGCTTCCGGAACGGACGCAGACGGAAGCATTTTTGGCTGACGGATGCAGACGGATTGAATTCTTATAATTATATTGTTTATGAACATAAAAAAAACCGTAAAGAATACGCACGGCGCCATAAATCGGAGCGTGCGGTAAAGTAGGTACTTAGGTGAGAGTACCTACTTTACCGCACGCTACATTGTATGGTCCCTAATTTTGAACTTTCGAACAATGTATAAAGGCTTCGTAAATGCATTTTATGAGCAAGGTGTCGAAAAATATGTTTTGATGTAATTCTCATACTGTTGATAGTACTATTTCGGTCAATACATGGCATTATAAGCCGATGCAATAAAGAAAGGAATCTTAAATGGCGTCTTGTACTTGCGTTGACAGATAGTACAGTTGACAAATAAATTTTTCAAGTCGAAGATATTTTTCGAATTAAATAATAAAAACATGACCGGGTCGTATTTATTTCAAACTAGCTCCTGCAAGTGGCTTCTCGCGCGTGTTAAAGTTGAAAAATCTAAAGGCAAGTGGAGCAATCTATTATTATAAGATCGTTATTGTTGTTTTCATCGAAAACAGTAAGAAATTTCTTCAGGATGAATTTTCCGTTTCTGAACACCTGACAACATAAAACAAAAGGAGGATCCTTAAAAAGATGTTGGTAAAAATTTATTATACAAAAACAGCACCTAAATTTTAATAAAAGACTGATGATTTTTTTTTCTGCCTACGGTACGCGCGAGAGTGAGTATAGACGGCACTAGTGTGCAAGCGAGAAAACATGATAAGCATCGCCATTAAAGATTCCTTTCTTTAATGAACCGGGTTATACTAACGGGTATCTGCATTACGTAGTAGACAAGTTGTATTATTCTAGAAGATTGCTACAATTAAAATCAGGTTTATTTGTGTAGAAGTTATCTACATGAATTTTGTACTTTTTTAACGTGATGTGAACAAAACAGAATACCTACAGATAAACAGAAAATAAATTCTGTTACTTCAACACGCTGGCTTTTATATTTTAACATACCTACTTAGATGAATGCAAAATAACTCCGAAATACCACAGCAACATGTTATAAATATTTGAAAATATTAGGTAAAATTGGAATCATTAAAGTATGAAAATGCATAAGTTAAATTAAAATCCATAAATACTTATCATGATTATTTATGCAAAATTTGAACAAAATCGGCGGTTCATTAGTTTTCTCGCCAATTACAATACAATTAAGGTTTTTTTTACTACTACATATATACAGGGTTATTTGTAAAACACCAACAACCTCTTAGGCAGTGAAAGTACACATGATTATAAACAACTTTTGTTTTGGCAAAACTCCGAAATCTCGAAAAAAATATCAGCTGTTTCATACAAAATGCAATATTTATCCAATGAAAATGTATGAAACAGCTGATATTTTTTTCGAGATTTCGGAGTTTTGCCAAAACAAAAGTTGTTTATAATCATGTGTACTTTCACTGCCTAAGAGGTTGCTGGTGTTTTACAAATAACCCTGTATACTAAATATTATATCTGAATCGTAAGCTCCTGGCATACCCAGAAGCGAACGATGTCCTTAATGACCGACAACACGGCTTCCGCCAAAATTGGTCAACTGGGGATCTTCTTGCGACTGCCGTTCACATCTGGAGGGAGGCCATAGAGAAGTACGGGGAAGCACTTGCGGTCTCCCTTGACATCTCGAAGGCCATCGACAGGGTCTGGGGCACGATAGCCTTATTGGTAAGCTTCCTTCTTTCGGTCTGCTCGCTGGATCATGTTGTAGCGGCCACAATGTGATTGGATTTATTAAAAAAAATTAAAGTCCACTTTCGCTCGGGATCAAATTCTGGGAAGTAATAATACATGGCAAACTAAAGGAAAGACCTAATTTTTAACAAAATACTTTTTTAACATTCAAAGAGAAAAATATCGACACAATTTTTCTTTTCAAAATTCAATGTTTCAATTTTAATTTTCATCAACATCGGAAACGAGAATTTGCAATTGCATTATTGGATTTTTGGAAAAATATCACTTACAGCTTTTCCCAAATTTTAAAACTGCTTTTTTTTAATGAGAGTTTTCCTTTATTTGTCATGTACTATTATTATTCTCGGGTACATGTTTTTTTATCTCAGCTCTTTGGCTGGTTTTGGTTACATTTACGGGCCAAGCCAAGTAAATGTAGCGTGTGGTGTGTGCTTTAATGTGTTGTTTGATGAGATGCTATTTCGTTTTCTTCTATCTGCATAAATTTTCTGACAATTATACATGTGTTTAAAATCGCAGCCTTTTGCAGTGTTATATAGAGGGTGTCTTTAAGGTCTAATAATTTTAAGCAATGAAGGAGATGGTTAGGGATAACGCCTGTGGTAGAAAGGCCTATTATTATTATTATTATTATTATTATTTTTTTTACTATCTCGGGCCCCTGGAGACCCGGTCCTTTGGTAGGCGTACGAGGGGCCGAAACCAACTCGCAGAGGCCCCGTTAGACTTTTCAAATGTAATGGGGCACCAACCGGCGATTATCCCTGTATGCACTGAAAGTATTCCCAAGGACAATCCCCGGTTGGAGCAGTACTATTGCAGAATATGGAAACAAAAAATGAAACGCTATGGGTTTGGGTGGCTTAGTGGAATGATAATCGTTTATTATAAAACTATTGGCCCCTGCCTGACCACTAACAATATACACGGCTTTTAAATGGCAGGGGGTGACTTGCACACTCAATGAATGGGCCCCCGAAAACGGTCGCTAGCACAAAGTGACGTAGCGCCAAGGGGGCAACATGGCCTCAGGTGCTAGAGGAGTGGAGAGGTATACCACGGCTATCAGGACAATCCCGGAAGTGCGGTCAAGATCCCTACCAGCATCTTACTGGATTATACGTCCTTCTCCCGAGCACGTATGCTCTAGCGAATCTCCACTCAGACCGGCCAATTAAGGCAAGGAAGAGGTGGGAGCTCTGTTCCTCGTCAGTTTTCACTCCGGCCAGCCAATAAAGGCAAGCCGTAGATGAGGAACAAGACTTCTCCCGGGAGATAAGGTTCGTGGGGTCGCTACTGCCCAACAGTTCGCCACAAAACTGCCTTGCGGATTGTATCTCTCTTTGTCTGGCCCCTCACCCTAGGTAAGACCTAAGGTCCAACGGGACGCGCAAGCCCCACCACGACGTCAACGTAGAGATACTGCGGTAGGGTTATTATTATTATTATTATTATTTATTTATTTCAGACTAATAATGTCCATAATAATTGTTAGTAACAGAGGTCTTAAAAACTATATTACCAAGTCAAAATTAAAAATCAAAAAGAAACAACTTAAAAAAAACAAATCAATCATAAAAATTAAATTCAAAATTATAAAAATCGCTATGTCCAAAATAACTAACTAACTAACCAAGTATTACTTCGCAGAATTTGATCGAAACCAGTCGAGAAATCAAACAGTTCTATTCCTGGGTAGGAATAAGGATTTTTCAAAAATCCAATGATGCAGTTTTACTTTAAATCAAAACCGGGCTCAAGACTCCTTTCAGTGTTTTTCGATATGCCGTATAGTTTCGGATTTGGCCCTGAAGGCACACTTTCAAAATTCACCTGTACGTACCTATATAAGCAATATATGTACAGGTGAATTTTGAAAGTGTTTCTTACTAACTTAACTTATTTTTAGCACCCAAAAAGTACTTAAAATTAAGAATAAAACTAACGATTACTATCTAGGTACTGAGCTAAATTATGTATATATGAAGACAAAACAATATATCAGTAGATTCCAATTTAAAAAAATACAAATTTTTCAAAAACTGGACACGTGCCTTTTTAGAAATCATTTATTATTAAAAAAAAAAACGTGCCCAGAGGTAGATGTCGGGGGTATATTAAGTGGGCCGCCTATGTAAAATGACCAAAATGGCATCGTGTACACAAAGTAAATAATGCTTATCGAATTATAACTTAATAAGACCACAAGAAACTTTAACTTAATAAGCCTAGAAAAAGAAACCTCGTCTACAATAGACAGTTACTAAGAAATTAATCAAATCAGGACCGATTTTACCAACATCAAATAACTTTTATCAATTTAAAACATAAATAAGGTGGTTAACATATTTTTTAACTAGCACCGATGAGGGTGGAGTCCTGGGTTGAATTCAGGGTTTCCATTAGGAATTCCTCTGTCACAGCGAATGGTGGTGTGGCACCCCAGTGCCTCGGAAAGCACGTTAAGCCGTTATTTCCGGCTTTCATTTGTAGATCTTTGGCAGTCGTTACTGATAGTCAGAAGCTAGTAGATCTGACTCCAGTATTGCCATGAAGTACCGTGCTACCTAGTTAATGGATTGTGGAGGTCTGGTTGGCAGCCGCTCCACGTAAAATACTGGTACTCGGCTAAATCCGGTTTGACTTGGAAGCCGACCCCAGTAACTTGAAACTTGACATGAAAAGTTATTTGATTGGAACTTCAAAGTCGTTCTTTGCGGTCAGTTTGCCTGCGTCTGTATTTCCGAATGCTTACAACCCTAATCTTTTCAAAGTTAGAGTGAACAGGCTACTTTTGGGTAAGCTCGCTCCATCGTAGACTTTGTCTCTGTCATCTCCGACCAAGACTAGACTCAAGAGCAAACCCATATCAAGTTAAAAAAAAAGTTAAAAAAAAGTAATTATTTTTATGTATTCCTTTTTATGCAACGTTTAACAGGATGAACTGTATTCCTGAAAAGAACTCACTGTTCAAATTGTACTATGAGAGCCAAAATTGCGAAAAAAAAGGAGCAGTTCAATACATTTTATCAAGTTACGCGCATGAATGCATGGAGTAGTCAATTTTTTGTCGAGATTTCAGTTTTGGCTCTTTAAGAATAGTTGTTCATAATAATGAGTACAATAACCCCTCTCCAGGAATGCTCGTTCACCCTGCTACACGTTGTATATTTTAACACTTGCATAAATCGCTATGGTTTAATCTTATTTATTTTCTAGTTCTGTTCGCAATTCTGTATATAGTTTTTTTAATCTAGACTTAAGTGATCCTTTACAAATTTTTACGTTTTCCCTTAATAAATCTATTTTGTTAAACACTTTAGGTACCAGATACTTGGATGTTCTCTTACCATAATAATTTGTTATCTGTGGTTGAACTATCTTATTTTCTCTAACCCTACGTGTGTTGTACTTGTTTTTAACACTGACTATAAATTGGTCACTATAATAATATTCCAGACCTACCAAATAATCTACTTTTTTATCTATGGGCAATATTTTACAAATTGGAAATAACTTATCATACTCTTTGTTGCACTTATCTTTAACATTTTTACTAACTAGAAACTTTATCAATCTTATTTGTACGTCTTTTATATCTCTTATATATGTAATAAAGGTTCGCCCGTATACAAGGAGTCCATAACTTATTAACGAGTCGGCAAGTGCGAAATAAACTATTCTTAACGTGTTTTTATCAATACATTTTTTAAGTGGTAAAACTTACTTAGCACCGATCTTAACCTATTGCAAATATCATTAACATGTAATCTCCAGTTAAAGTTCTTGTCTATTGTCAGACCTAAATATTTAAATTTATCTACATATTCCAATTTTGTACAGTTACAATTACATTTATTTCCATGCAAACATTCGTATGTATGTCCTATCAATGTGAGATCTTCATGTTTTACATATTTAGCATTTCGGTTATATGGCGAGTGTAGATACATACATTTTGTTTTTGAAAGGTTTAATATGATTCCATTGTCATGTGCCCATCTTCTATCTATCTATCTATACTTATAATAAATCTGTAGAGAGGTCAATTCTGTACATGAAATATATTTCCAAAATAACTATCAGGGGGTGATTAGGGATCGATACTGATGCCAAAAATGCAATCAGTAAAATTTTTGTCTGTCTGTCTGTCTGTATAACCGTTATAGAAACAAAAACTACTCGACGGATTTTAACGAAACTTGGTACAATTATTTTTCATACTCCTGAGCTGGTTATAGTATACTTTTCATCACGCTACAATCAATAGGAGCAGAGCAGTGAAGGGAAATTATTGGGAAAACGGGAGAAGTTACTCCATTTTTTAAGCTTCCGTCGCGTGTGCAACCTTAATGGTTAAAGCTACACAGAAATCATGTATGACGGATATGTTCTCCTTAAAATTATATAAAAAATATCCCACGACAGCATATGTCTATCTTTTATGATTGACTCACAATAACACGTGTAACTCCCGATAGCTTAGCAGTTCGAAGCTTTCTGATTATATTTGTCTACTCTTACGTTTATAACACTCTCAGTCATCCCTAATTAAAAAAGTTAACATTATTAACTATTCCATAAAAAAGAATCATAGAAATCGGTATAGAAACACCAAAGTTATACATGAAATACGCTAATAATAAGCCATAGCGCGTGAATACTTAATCATGCTGGTCGATGAACAAGAAGCCACTAATTACCCGATAGAATTTTTAAATTCTTTAAATATACTCGCACTTCCTTCTCACGAAATTCGTTTAAAAATTGGCATTCCGATTATTCTGCTCCGAAATTTAAGACCACCACAACTTTGCAATGGAACTCGGCTAACAGTAACCCAGTTGCAACAAAATATAATCGAGACTCAAATTTTAACAGGTTGCGGTGCAGGTGAAACCGTCTTTATTCCCAGAATTCCCATAATACCAAATAATTTTCCATTCCAATTTAAAAGAACGCAATTCCCAGTATCGGTGTCTTATGCAATGACAATCAATAAGGCTCAAGGGCAGACTTTTCGTATTGCTGGAGTAGATCTCGGTGTCAGTTGTTTCTCGCATGGTCAGTTGTACGTCGCTCTTTCCCGGGTTAGCAGTTCTAGAAATCTTTATGTTCACGTGCCGGACGGGTCAAGACATAGGCTACTTTTTTTTACGAAAAACGACAGAAACGCGGAAGAAGTCGCGGGCAAAAGCTAGTTTATAATATTAGTAGGATTAGTAGGATGTGAAAGTTTGTATGTTTGTCTGTTAGTATGTTTGTATGTTTGTTCGTCAATCACGCAAAAATGGCTGATGGGATTTGAATGAAATTTGGCACACATATAGTTCACATCCTGGAATAACACATAGGCTACTTTTTATCCCGATAAAAGGCATAGCTTAATGGCGGCGGAGGAGGAAGTGGAAATCAGACGTTTCTGCTGCCTTAGTACTTCTGATTCACGAGTACCAGGAGAGCATAAACATGTCGAAAT
Source organism: Ceramica pisi (assembly GCA_963859965.1). NCBI lineage: Eukaryota > Metazoa > Arthropoda > Insecta > Lepidoptera > Noctuidae > Ceramica > Ceramica pisi. Next base: position 9,058,698 of record OY982530.1, read on the forward strand.
ATTTTCGGGTCTGAATTTGTGAGCGCCAAAGATTCTCGAGTAGGTACCAGGAGAGCAGACTGTCAAAGTATTTTTGGTCAGGTTTTTTTTTTGCTGGAAAATAGATTGGCTTTCATTGCAAGCGTTCATGTTTTGTATGTTTGGATGTTGGAAGTTTTTTCGGGGCTGGAATTGTGAGCCCTAAAAATTCACAAGTACCAGGAGATCAGAAACATGTCGAAGCATTTTCCAGGCTGTAATTGTGAGCGCTATAGTTGTACAAGTACCAGGACATCAGAAACTTATCGACAAAGTACTTCCAAAGCTTTAATTGCAAGCGGTTAGGATTCAAAAGTACCAGGGGACCAGAAACATGTCAAAGTATTCCCGGCACTGGAATTGAGCGGTTCGCTACAGATTCACAAATACCAGGAGAGCAGGAACATGTCGAAGTTTTTTGGTGTTGGAATTATGAGCGCTATTAATTTACAAGCACCAGGAGGCCAGGAACATGCCGAAGTTTTTCAGGGCTGGAAATTGAGAACGCTATAGATTCACAAATACCAGGATAGCAGGAACATGTCCAAGTTCTTTGGGACTGGAATTATGAGCGCTATTGATTCACAAGTACCAGGAGACCAGGAAAATGTCGAAGCATTCCGGGGCCGGAATAACGAGCGTTACAGATTCAGAAGTGCCAGGAGAGCAGAAACATGTCGAGGTATTCCGTGGCTATAATTACGAGCGCTACAGATTCACAAATACCAGCAGAGCAGGAACATGTCGAAGTTCTGTGGTGTTGGAATTATGAGCGCTATTAATTTACAAGCACCAGGAGGCCCGGAACATGCCGAAGTTTTTCAGGGCTGGAAATTGAGAACGCTATAGATTCACAAGTACCAGGAGCAGAAACATATTGAGGCATTCCGGGGCCGGAATAACGATCGTTACAGATTCAGAAGTACCAGGAAAGCAGAAACATGTCGAGGTATTCCGTTGCCATAATTATGAGCGCTATTGATTCACAAGTACCAGGAGACCAGGAACAAATTTTTCAGGGCTGGAAATTAAGAGCGCTATAGATTCACAAGTACCAGGAGACCAGAAACATGCCGAAGTTTTTTCAGGACTGGAAACTTCACAAGTATCCGGAGAGCAGAAACATGTCGAGGTATTTTCGGGGCCGGAATTATGAGCGCTAAAGAATCAAAATAAGTAGGAGATCAGAAACATGTCATGTTCATGTTTTTTTGGGGCTTTAATTCGACCAAAAACATTTCGTCGTTTTTCCATGCAGGAGTTATGAGTGGCTTGGATCAATAGTCCAGGAGAAAAAACATGTCGAAGTACTTTCGAGGCTGGAAATATGAGCGCTAAAAATTCATAAGTACCAGGAGAGCAGAAACATGTCGAAGTATTTTCGGGGCTGAATTTGTGAGTGCCATAGATTCTCGAGTACCTAAGCCAGGGAACAGAAAGAAACATGTCAAAATATTTAGGGTAGGTTTTTTTACTGGAAAGAAGATGGCTTTCATTGCAAGCGATTCAAAAGTACCAGGGGACCAAAAACATGTAGTTTTTTCCGTGCAGGAATTATGAGTGGCATGGATCAATAATACCAGGAGAACAAAAACATTTCGGAGTATTTTCGAGGCTGCAAATATGAAGCTATAAATATGCCGCTTAAGATTCACAAGGGTCTACCAGGAGATCACAAACATGTTGAAATAATTTCGGGGCTGAAATCTTACTTTCAGCGGCACCGCAAAGACTCACAATGTCTGGATACCTGAATCATGAAGATGCAATTCCAAGGATGAGACAATGAGGCAAAAAGTTGCGCGGCAGTTCTAAAGTCTACGCAGACGAAGTCGCGGGAGGAAGCTAGTAAATAATATATGTTTTGTATATGTTTACACATCAACTCATAAGTAACAGGAGCAGTCTCAAAATCGGGACGAAGAATTAAACTGACTACATTTTGTCGCACTTGATTGATATTAATATGCTAATGAGAAGGGCTATTTTATAGTAAAGTAGCTGACTCGGCAAACATAGTTCTACCATATTTTTTTATCAAAGAACAAATGGGGGGTGGGAGGGTAAAAATGGAAGGACTTCGGATTAGCTAACTGCCGTTTTTTATAGAAGGTATTCTTTTTTGGGTAGAATGCACCTTTTCTATAGTAAATTTGAAAGTACCAAAACGCGCAAAACCATAGGGGCTGAAAAAAAATTTCCAAATCTTTCTTTCGGGATTGGTGGGATAGTGGGAGTGTTAAGGGTGGGGAAGATTACGTGGCGTCTCTATATAAGCTTTTAATCTAAATTAAGGTCAGGGGCATCTTCAAGGTCAAGGTCATACTCGTAAAGATCAAGGTCAAACACTTCCAAGGTCAAAATATGCCTAAAATCGTAGAATATTGCCCTCTATCAAACTCCAACGTCAAGAATATACTCAAGGTCATACTCGAACCTCTCAAAAATGTTAATTTGAAAGAAAATGTCGACGGAGCCCCGCTGTGCGGGGCTCCTACTTCTGAGTGGTTTATAAAAACATAACCTCGAAGGGGATGGCTATTCGCTCGCTTCGCTCGCTCACTCGACCCCGCCATCCCCTTCTAACCTAACCCATCCGAGTCGGGGTGCCCAAAAGTCTAGAGCTCGCTCCGCTCGCTCTTGCATTTTGAGTCCTTCGAAATGTTACCCACTTCTTAATAATGTAGGTGTGTAATTCTGTGCGTTGGTTATTATGTAGTGTATGTAGGTATATAGGTTGTAATAGAAAAAAAAAGTACAAAATAATTTATTGTATTTTATATACATAAAGGACACATTTCATCAGTTCCTCAAAAGGATCCAGATGGTTAAGGCAATCCGACGTCTCCATGCAAATTCTACGAGGAAGTCTGCAAAATTTAATATTACGTTTCGTTACCCACAATCGCGAATTTTTTAATTTTTTTTTTTTTTTTTTTTATTATTTGCTTTTTATTTGAAAACACAATACTTGCGCAACAATTTAAAAATAAAATAAAGTAAGAAACTATATTATTCAATAAAAAAAAAACATTTAAATGTGTGGTCACTCAGTCTGACCGTAAAACGAAACGACCTTGGACCGATTTTTTTAAGTTATCTGTTGCAAATTATGTAATTTTTTCGTAAATAGGTTAGAGAAAATTGAATTTTTAGGATTTTTTTTTCTCTAAAACTGTGTGGTTGCGCGCTATAAAACTTTGTGATAGTGTTCTACAAGAAGAGTACTCTACCCAAAAAAATAATCAAGCTCCAAACCCACAGTTGCTAAAACGAAGTTAAGCCTAAAAAATAGTTAACTATTCTCAGGCCTACTGAATAAACGAATAAAATTTCATAAGAATCGGTCAAGCTGTTTCGGAGAAGTTTTGTATCAAACAATGTGACACGGGAATTTTTTAAATTAGATTAATATGAAGTTTACTATTTAATTCAAAATAATCTGGTGAACAAACTATTTATTTTATTAAATTTGAGTTAAATAACTATTTGCAGTTTTTTATTACAGAGTTAAGGGAAAAAAAGATGGCAAGGTATGGCAACACAACGAATATCAAGTTATAGGTTATGTGAATATGTGAAAAGAAAAATATACGATATCGGTAGAATTACGCCTAATTTTCATCGAAAGCCATGTCATTACATAACTAATCTGACGACTTTGAATACCAATTTTGAGGGTCTTTCGAAGCTCTCCTTGAGGCCTCCTCGAAAGAGGTGTGAGTCGATCAGCGATAATCGAGGTTACGACCTCCCATTACTTAGGACTTTACTCTTTGGCGTGGTACAAATACAACAGGCGCGGGCGGCGGCGAGGCGCGGGCGAGGTGCGGGCGCGGTGCCGCCGCCGGTGCAGTGCAGAACAGGCACGCAAACGGTGTCGGAAAGAGGTGCGCGGGCGAACACAGTGGATGCATGCAACATGACGTCTTCTTGTGGTGCGCCGGGGGCGAGGAAGCGGCGCCCGCTCCACGCCCGCGCCCCGCCGTCTCAGTATGTCTTGCGCCCCACCTCTTCTATACATTTTGTATGAAATATCAAAGAAGTGGCGTCGCGCCCGCGCCTCGCCTCCGCCCGACGCCTGTTGTATTTGTCCCGCGTAGGCTAGGCGTGTGTAACTCTTTACGGAACCGACTCACTGATCCGGATTATTCCGGATCATTGAAGTGATTCAAAAGATTCGTTCAGTAACAACGTTTCAAACGCATCATTTGGATCTGGAACATTACTCTCTCTCAATTCGTTTCACGACGCGTCACGCGAGCGGCGAGGCGAATGAGCCGCGTGGCCGGGAGGAAGTATTCAATTCCCGTTAGAGCACCAATTTTAAGAGTACCAATGTTTAGAGCACCAAAACTATTCCCATGAGAGCACCAATCAATATTTTTGCTTGGTGCTATATCGGGAATACAATAAAAAAACGTATTTTATTCCCATTAGAGCACCAGCGGTTCATTTTAGTGGTGTGCCCACACCACTAAACTAAGATATATTTTAAAACATATCGATTAACCATCTAAAAGGTTCACACGAAACAGACTATTGTCTGCACAGACCAAGTTGCGAAGAAAAATTGTAATTTATACTCTATACTAATATTATAAAGCAGAAGAGTTTGTTTGTTTGTTTGGTTGAACGCGCTAATCTCAGGAACTACTGGTCCGATTTGAAAAATTCTTCCAGTGTTAGATAGCCCATTTATCGAGGAAGGCTATATATATCATCACGCTAAGACTAATAGGAGCGGATCAGTAATGGAAAATGTGACGCAGACAAAGTTGCGCGGGTCATCTAGTGAAGTTTATAAAAGTCTGTATCGTGTGAACGGTCCATATCACAACTGAAAATATTTTTTTTCAACTACGGCACTTACAAAATTTAACTGACTCAGACAAAAATCACACATAGGTATCTAAGTTTCTTTGTCGTCTTGGGTGAACTGATTACGTAGTGAGCTGTCAGTCCTTGTAATCAAGATGGAATTTTATTTCCAGTAACTAAGTAAATCTATTATAAAATATAAAATAAATTAAAAAAAAACCCCTACACAAAAAATAAACTCTAAAAACTAACAAATAATATTTATATATTTATTTTGAGGGCCGAGTCACTCGCGTCCATAGGAGAATACCCTTCAGCGAATCCCTACACGTGGTCCCCGGGTGGTGCTAAATAGGTGACACTAACCGACTCCGTGGTCTAGTGGTTATACCACCTGATTCAGACCCAGAGGTCCCGGGTTCGATTCCCAGCGGGGGCAAATTTTTTGCTCGGTTTGGTTGGTCGTAGGACTTGTTCTAAGTCCGCCATGTAAGCTACCACCATCATGTCTAAGTCTGTCGCCATAACAACACTGTTAACAGCATTGTTGTGTTCCGGCAGTTAGATGTATGATATAGCCAGTTCCTCTATGTAAGAGGATTCCGGGTGAAACTAGCTTCCATCTTCAGCCTAATCATCACTTTCCATACACTATCCGTTTTGGATAAAAAAAAAAACAATTTCTAACGCTGACGAAGACTTCGTCCAAGTATTACCAGTTAAATGTGAAAAATAAAGTATGAAATAACCTTAATTTCCGAAGTCGGTGTTACAAAACGAACATACAGAAATCCGCAATTAAGGTTATTGTAACGCGCGATTTTAAAATTTCCCGCGACGCCGCGGATGAGAACCCCGCGGCATCGGCTGGCAAGACAGAAGGACGAAAGATGGCGTCAAGGAGACAGAGACGCTTGCCTGCTCGACTGCGAGACTGACTGGTTCTTGTACCGCTAAACCCGCTAGGTTATTGTGTTCTGTGCGCTAAACTGTTGTGTAATTGTGTTCTCCGAATTATTGTAACTAAAGTTAATAAAGTGATTCTGACGGAACTTAATGAGTTTTGTTAAACTGGCGCCCAACGTGGGGCCTGTGTGTGACAGTTACGAACTGAGTAATAAGTAAAACACAGTGCGCGACCCACGAAAATGACACGTACACGACGTCAATCACGTCGGCAATCCGATTACGATGATGCCGGCGATGAAGCCGCAGAAACACCTTCCGCACAGCCGGCGGCGAGGTCAAGCTTCACCCCCGACGACATGGCGTCCATCATGGCGGCGTTACAGCAATCTCAAACCGCAGCATTTGAACGCCTACTCGACCGTGTCCTCGAACATGAGACTCGTCGCGAGTCTTTGTCATCGACGCTGGCGGCGGCGCCCACGCCGGCCGCGGCGCCTGCGCCCGCTCCCCTTTCCGGAAACTTCGCCAAGTGTACAGCGCGGTTCAGCGGAGCGTCTGACGACTCGCTCGACGGTTTCATCGACGCCATGGAATCATATAAGGAATGTGCCTACGTAGGAGACGAAAATGCCCTACGAGGCTTATCGATGCTGTTAACCGGAGATGCAGCGATCTGGTGGCAGGGCATAAAATCCACCATCATCACCTGGAGCGAAGCCGTGACGTCAATAAGAAGCGCCTTCGGTGACACACGTCCACCTCACAGAATCTACAGAGAGTTATTTAGTATATCACAAGGCCGTGAAAAGACTGAAATATTTGTGGCAAAAGCTCGAGCCATGTTTGCTCGGATTCCAGTCGGCGACCTCAGCACGAAAGTCCAATTGGACATGATTTATGGACTTCTACACCATCGTGTCCGCGAGCGCCTCCGTCGTGATGAAATAACGTCATACGAAATGTTACTGAACAAGGCAAGACAAATTGAAGACGCGACTGATGAAGTCCTTAGCGAACATCAGCGTCGACGCCCTAGGACACCACCGCGTTCATCCGCAAGCGCAGGCGAAGCGCCCTCAAAGAAAACGACGACGCCACGAGAGCCCCGTAGAGAAAATGCATCAAACGCCGGTAGCCCTCCTAGCAATCACAACGTCGCGCCCGGCAATAGCACCGGTGCCACCACACGTCCTGCGAGTGACGCCGCTCTGTCATTGAAGAAAAAGTTTTGTTCATTTTGCAAGAGGCATGGACATAACCGTGACAACTGTTTTAAGCTAAAGGTTAATGATAGTTTGCAGGAAAGCGATCGGGTACCAACATGTTATGGTTGTAATGCGAAAGGTGTTACGAGGTCACAATGTTCTAAGTGTAATGCTGACCACTATGCCATAGATGTCATGGGGTTCTCTGAATTCAAACCGAGTAGTATAAATAAATCTAACGGTAGGTCTGTTACTCGCAAGTATAGTAATAATAATTATAATGATAGCGGGATGCCTATGCATTACTTTGGTGAACAGTATTCCATTGATAATTTTCATGATAATAATGTTTCTTTATTACCAAGTAGGGTGTCCATGCGTGATCCTGGACAGCTTTCTTTAAATAATATTATTGATAAAAATGATATTTCTTCATCAAGTAGGGTGACCTTGAGCAATGAAGATAGGGTAACCATGAAAAATTTAGGACAATTTTCCACAGTCAACATTGTTGATAAAAATGGTTCCTGGAGTGAGACTGTTGAGCACCAGGCTAGGTTAAGGCCAACTTTAAGTGTTCAGATTTTAGGAGTTCGAGGTAAAGGGTTATTGGACTCGGGCGCTAAGAGCAGTGTTGCCGGCGCCCTGCTATACAAGCTGCTGCTGGCGCACCAGCATCCATGCGAGGAGACGACTCGGCGAGTAAGGCTTGCAGATGGCTCCACCCGTACTCGACAAGTTCTGCTGACTACGTTAGAAGTAAGGATAACCCCGGAAAGGTCAGTAAAAATCCAGCTAACCATTTTTCCTGATGCTGAAAATAATGAGACACTGTTTGGAATGGATTTCTTGGTGGCAGCAGGCATTGTGCTTGATTTTGCTTCTTCTACCTGGCACTTTTCAGGTGAGCATGTTTTGTTTGATATTGAGTATGAGTATCCAAGGCCATACACTAATATATTTGCTGCTGATCTTTTGCGTGATGATGAAGGTCCTATGTTGGGTAATGATCAGAGACAGCTTTTGTCTGATATGCTGCAGCAAAATAGTGATGTTTTCGCAGAACAAGGGAAGCCAACACCGTATGCGGAGCACCACATCGACACGGGCGACCATCCTCCAATATCAGTTCCGCCGTATAGGCTCACGCCCGCCAAAAAGGAGCTTGTGAAGGCTGAGTTGGAGAAGATGCTCGCAGAAGGCGTGATCGAAGAGTGTGAGTCTGCTTGGACTTCCCCTGCTGTACTTGTGCCAAAGAAAGATGGAAAGGTAAGGTTTTGTGTGGATTATCGTAAACTAAATGCGGTTACTAAAGCGGATGCTTACCCTATGCCGCACATTGATGATTTAGTCCAGTCGACTAAGCGCAACTGCTTCATGTCCACGCTTGATTTGCGGAGTGGCTTCTGGCAGGTTGTAATGAAAGAGAGCGACAAAGACAAAACAGCTTTTCAAACACCATTTGGTACTTACCGCTTTACCCGCATGCCGTTTGGCCTCAAAAATGCGCCCTCGACGTTCCAGCGGCTGATTGATAAGCTTCGCTCGTCGTTGAACCGCGACTTCAGTCGAATAGAAGGTGAGAATGTTACGCTTTTGGCCTATCAAGACGACCTGCTCCTTATCACTGAAACGTATCCAGGTCACTTAGAAGCTCTGCATGCCGTTTTTGAGAAGCTGCGCACTTTTAGTTTGAGAGCTAATCGTGATAAGTGTGTCTTTTGCAGGAAAAAGGTAAAGTACCTTGGACATGTTATTACACAGGATGGCGTGTCTCCTGATAGCGACAAGGTACAGGCTATAGTAGACATGAAGCCACCACAAAATCTTAAACAGTTAAGAACTTACCTGCAGACGTGTTCCTGGTTCCGGAAGTTTGTGCCTAACTTCTCCGCCATTGCTGAGCCGCTAACGCGCCTGACTAAAAAGAACCATCCTTGGGTTTGGGAGTCAGAGCAAGCGAACGCTTTTGAAGAGCTCAAACATCGTCTCACTTCTGCCCCTATTTTGATACAGGTAAACTATTCTCAGCCGTTCGTGCTCAGAACAGATGCCAGTAATTATGCATTAGGTGCGGTTCTCCTGCAAGGCGAGGGCGTGGAAGAACGACCCATAGAGTACGCAAGCCGCCTGTTAATCCCTGCGGAGAAAAATTACAGCACCACGGAACGGGAGGCTTTGGCTGTGGTTTGGGCTGTAGAGCGTTTTAGAGGGTATATTGACGGACACGAAGTTATAGTCAGGAGTGACCATCAGCCGTTGAAGTGGCTACTTACAGTTAAGTCGCCTTCAGGTAGGTTGGTCCGCTGGGCACTGAAACTACAGTCTTATAATATTACTTATCAGTATACACCCGGCAAGGCTAACGTAGTCGCGGACACGTTGAGCCGTCCCCCGTGTTCTAAGGAAGAAGATATAGAGGAATATTCTTTGTGTCCTGTGGTTATAAACTTACCTTCTACTAGCCCAGCCGACTTGCGAGCTGCTCAGCTAGCCGACTCGGAATTACATAAAATTATGCAGGATTTGGAAAATCCCGACGAACTTACCTGTAGTCGGTGGTTGGAGAGAGGGTATGTGATGTCTCACGGTGTTCTCTATCGATATGACCCTGATTCTGATGCAGAAGACGCACAGCTGGTAATCCCGAGCTCCATGCGGGAAGAGATTCTAAAGGAACTTCATGACTCTCCTATCGCCGGCCATCAGGGAGTAGAACGGACCCTCCAACGCCTAAGGGAGAAGTTCTATTTTCCAGGCATGCGCAGGTATGTGACGGAATATTTAAAGAAATGCGTTGATTGTCTTCGTTATAAACCAACGAACCAGAAACCCTCAGGGTTGTTGCAAACTCCTGTATTGCAACAGCGAGGCGAAGTGCTAGCCATCGACCTGTTTGGTCCACTGCCAACTGGTGACCAGGGGGAGCGTTGGATACTTTTAATAGAGGATGTAGCTACAAGGTGGGTAGAACTTTTTCCGCTGGTCGATGCTACCGCAGAGGCTTGTTCTCGCATCCTTCTAGAGGAATACTTCCTCCGATACGGGTTGCCACGTCGTGTCGTTTCAGACAACGGCACGCAATTCGTGTCTGCTGTCATGCAGCAATGCATGCACCTGATGGGCGTCAAGCAGGAGCTCATACCATTTTATCATCCAGAGGCCAATCCCGCGGAGCGGAAGAATCGGGACCTTAAGGTACAGCTGTCCATGTTAGTACAGACAACTCACACCGATTGGCCAAAGCACTTGGCAAACGTTAGGTTTGCCATGAATAGCGCCGTGTGCTCCACCACTGGTAAGACCCCCGCATATTTGACATTCGCTCGAGAATTGCGAACCCCGTTCGATGTAGATCGGGATCTCCGTGGTATCCTAGATAAGGAAAACTTCGTTCCTCAAGTCACACCCTACTTGCGGTCGTTCATATCATCTCTTTCTGAAATTAGGGAACGTGTAGAGAAGTACCAGGATATTCGCAAAAAGGTAGCTGATGGCTCTCGCCAGAAAGAGCCAAAAATTTGTGTAGGAGATTTAGTTCTGCTCAAGTCACACAATCTGAGTAACGCATCCAAGGGTATCACGCGTAAATTCATGCCTAGACGGGATGGTCCTTATCGTGTTAGGCAGATCACTAGCCCTACGACCTTTGTTCTTACCGACCTATCAAATAATGTTATAGGAAAGTACCATAGCACAGATATAACTTTGTTGACTACTCCGTTAGATACAGCAACCCCGGTAATGCCGAAAAGACGCAGAGGGCGACCGCGCGACCGTGAGTTAAGTCCCAAGTTGGACTCGGGGCGCGATCCTAACTTGGAGGGGGAGTGTGTAACGCGCGATTTTAAAATTTCCCGCGACGCCGCGGATGAGAACCCCGCGGCATCGGCTGGCAAGACAGAAGGACGAAAGATGGCGTCAAGGAGACAGAGACGCTTGCCTGCTCGACTGCGAGACTGACTGGTTCTTGTACCGCTAAACCCGCTAGGTTATTGTGTTCTGTGCGCTAAACTGTTGTGTAATTGTGTTCTCCGAATTATTGTAACTAAAGTTAATAAAGTGATTCTGACGGAACTTAATGATACTTTGTAGTTTTGCAAATCCAAATTTATCTTTATACGACCAGTAGCTTCGGCTGTGCGACGTCTGTTTTTCACTCACTGAATAACGGAAGAGTTTTCATATACCTTTTTTTTTTTTTTTTTTTGGGATGGGAAATCATCCAATGACTCCTCCCGCTCTGGGTGTAGCGGGAGGGAGTGTCAGACTTCTACTGACTAAAACCCATCCATGTTCCTTCATTGCCTTTTGTGTTCCGGAGCCACGGTGTCTCTTGCGAATAATCCCGCGACTCCGGCAGGCGTCGGCCCTTTCGGGCCCCTCTGTGTTGCTGACTCTCTTTGAGGCGCGCGTGGAACACTAACGCGCCGTCGACACGGCCTGTCTAGATGGACGGACGGCGAGCCACCCATAGCTCGCCGTCCACAGGCCCGCGCCTACGGTGGCCGGAGGTCACCAGGTGGCCCCCGACGCCCGCGGCGTCCACCACGGCGGCCGGGACGAGAGGGTCTCCTCTCCCGCTCCGCCACCTCCTTCGCTAGCATGACTGCTTCGCAGAAGGAGGCAACGGCGTCCCATTCCGTCTCGCTCCGGACCATGGCTTGGACCAGGGCCGGACGCGAGAGGTCGCCGCCAATCGCCGTTTCGAGGACACGGCGGTGCGCCGCCCAAGCGGGGCATACCTGCACAGTGTGCTCTACCGTGTCCTCCGGTCGATCCTCGCAGTGGTGACACCCGGGCGTTTCCTCCCGCCGAATTCGGTGCAGGAACCTCCCGAAACATCCATGTCCGGTGAGGACCTGCGTCAGGCGGAAGGTGAGGACGCCGTGGCGCCTCTCAAGCCACTCCTCAAAGAGGGGACTTATCGCCGCTATTGTGGCGTGCCCTGTTTTCATATACCTACATACTTTTTTAGGATGGAAACGGGGTGTCAGACTCTTACTGAGTAAAACCCAACCGTGTTCCTCCGAATGGCCTTTTTTCCTGGGCTGCGCTGACTCTTTCAAACGAATTTGCAAGCCTGGCAGGCACTGGCCCTAGCGGGCCCCGTCTACAATGCACCGTCGGACGCAAGAAGAAGATTTTGTTATGTATTGTATTAGATGAATGAGATGATATATAATTTAAGATTATAGACTTATTTGATGTTACTTTAATATTTTTATTATTACTCGTTATGCCATTTACCCCCAAAATTCCTGGCAAATTAAAAAGTCGGACAAAGTCGAAGTCTGGACATGGCCGGACAAATCCGCCACATCCACGTACATCACCGTGTAAGCTTTAAGTGAAGTATACACGAAGTTAAACTGTAAACTTAGGTGAGCTGAGCATAAGTCCACCTAATTTTACTCAATGATAATGTTCACATAATGTACGGATCAATTGCGAATTCGTCAAAAAATCACATCTTCATTTTTGCTGCTTTACTACCTATGTTCTTAAAAAAGATGAAAAATTGGTGAAGTGCGAGTATGGCTCGTATACGAAAGGATCCGTAGATTTTCGCAAAATATTGTGAAACATGATTCTAAGGCAACGGCAAGTAGATTATACCATTATGCGGTAAACCAACTCACACTTAACCGATTTAAGTTATAATCTTCTTAATTAACCTTTAGCATTAAGACTAAGTAATACAAGTAAAGTATGCATGCACATGTTGAAGTATTTATGTAAAACGCCAAAGAACACTCTGTATGATTTGGGATACATTTTTTTTATTTTTGTTAATTTCGATAGATTATTTTAATACTTGCTTTGTGTTTCTCTCTACTAGCCTTAATTAGTTGGTGACACGATATATATCTCTCTACTGAACTTCACAATTACGATAGAGAGACATGTACTGTCACGCGGACAAAAAGTCACCAGTGCGCGCGTAGCCTTATACAAAAAGTCACCAGTGCTCGCGTAGCCTTATACATTTAAGCACTATGTTGGTTTTCAAAAAGTTTGTAGTAATATTGTCAGCATGTCTTTTATTTTTATTTACAATGGGTTAGCTCTTTCTTGACTATAATAAAATTTTATATTGTTAGTACTGTCATAGTTCTATGCTGCTTCGCCTTCATATACCTCTAATGTTCTTGAATTATTTATTGACGTATGTATCTGAACAAAAATGCCATTGGTCTGGGTGAAATAAATATGTTTTTCTTTTGACTTATATTCTTATCGATATTTTTATATAAACCCCATCACTAGAACCTAATGAACCGCTGGTGCTCTAATGGGAATAAAATAAATGTTTTAGAAGTATTCCCGATATAGCACCAAGCAAAAATATTGATTGGTGCTCTCATGGGAATAGTTTTGGTGCTCTAAATTTTGGTGCTCTTAATTTTGGTGCTATAACGGGAATACTTCGCCGGGAGTGAGAGAGAATGAGAGAACAGAGAACTGAAACACTGAGCAATTTATCTATAGACTCGCGTGTGGCGAGTGAGCGGGCGAAATAATTACAATCTATACAAGTCAGAGAGAGATAACAAATGAGGAGAAGTGTATCATATGCACGTAAAAATTACCACTAAGGTCCTTACGTATCAAATACTATAAGGTAGTTATTTGCATGTAATGTTTGCATTGACCAGCTGGTAATAAATTAAGGACTAGCCGCTGAATGTTTCACTGACTCGGTCATTAATACGAACCCGCGACGTAACATTGTATTCGAAACATTCTGTTTTATATCTTATGAGTCGATGATCCAAATGAGCCAAATGAAACATATCAGTGTTTCAGAACATTTCAATGATCGAGATGCAAATGTTCCAATCGCAAAAATGATACACTTTGCCCACCTCTAGTCCCTTGCCTTAAGGCCGCTGTACACATTGGGGCAAGGCAGTGGGCCAGCATGTTGGGCCAAAATAATGAATTCCAAATGTCGCTGTTTACACATTGGTGCACGTTTGCCAACGAGTGAACACTGTTTGCGAAGCGCGCCAAGATCCTTTTATTTTTGGTGTACGAAAAACGGACAACATTCGGTTGGCTGGCCGGCCAATATTTCCGCCAACTACCAACATACCGCCAAGTAGGTCTTTATACGCTGGCCCATTACGCTGGCCCCCTGCGTTGGCCCAATGTGTACAGCGGCCTTTATGCTTCCTCCACACTATTCCGAAGTTGCACGAAGCGAAGTGCTCTCCGAAGTTGACCGAAGTCCGAAGTAGGTGTCCACACACCTCGAGCAACTTCGCGAGGAACTCAGTCGCCCGTTCCCCCCGTTCCCCTCACGATAGGCATAATGGATAACGTTCATGTGGCAACTACTGTTGCAATGTGTACTTTCGCGTAATAAATATACGTGCTTATTTACTATGGCTGACGCGAACCGAAGTGAGTCGAAGTGACCCGAGTAGTGTGGACAGAGACGCTTCGTGTTCGAACTTCGAGTCCTTTGACTCGGGCGCAAAAACCGACAACAACTGGAAGTCGCCCGAGGCGAATCGAAGTTGCACGAGGCGAAGCGAAGTGCCCCTCCACACTATCGTATTCGCTCAACTTCGATCAACTTCGGGAATAATGTGGAGGCTACTTTAGGTTACGACTTTGAATATGGGTGAAGTGGGGTGAAGTAGTCTGTCCTGTCCATAGACAATCTCTATGGTCCTGTCCTGTCAACAAATGAACAAATTTGTTTTACAAAATAAAAATGGCAGAGGCTGCTGTAGAAACGGCGCCTGGAGATGAAAATGATGATAGTTGGTTGTATGGTGAATCAAATCCAGATCAGGCATTGGATAAGCCAGCAGAAGATAACGAAAAGGAGCAGCAAGAGACTGATGTAGCCGACGCCGCAACAGTAAGTTTGTCATAACCTATATGAATGTTAAAATCGAAAGTTTACGTGTGAAATATAGTAAGGATTGAGCATTATTTCAATATTTTCAACTGTATTTGTATAAGGCTCGATATTATACGATATAATTACTTATCATGGTTTAAATTATTGTATAAATATTATTGTACTGAAACAACTGTTGTCAAACTTACTATTTTGCAGGAAGGCGATGAAAAAGATCAGGAGGATAATGAGGCGACTAATGATGACTCTCACTTTAATGACGAGCATTTCGCAGAAGTTGCGCGCGAAGGCGACGATCGCAATGGAGACGCTGATAGTCAGAACAACGGAGATTCTGATTCGGATGACAGCGATGACATCAAAGTCACTATTGGGGAGATCAAATCTGGACCACAATCTTATGCTAGTCTAGCTATAAAAGTAAGAACCCTAATGGGAATCACTTATTTTACAACTAGCTAACCCGAGCAGCTTTGTCTGCGTCACATTTTCCATTACTGCTCCGCTCCTATTTGTCTTAGCGTGATGATATATAACCTATAACCTTCCTCGATAAATAGGCTAACACTGAAATAATTTTTCAAATCGGACCAGTGGTTCCTCAGATTAGCGCGTTCAACCAAACAAACAAACTCTTCTGCTTTATAATATTACTATAGATGACCCGCGCAACTTCGTCTGCGTCACATTTTCCATTATTGCTCCGCTCCTATTTGTCTTAGCGTGATGATATATCTATACTAATATTTATAAAGAGGTAACATTTGTTTGTATGTAGGGGGTAATCTCCAGAAGTAATGAACCAATTTTAAAATTTCACTGGTAGAAAGCTACATTATTCGTGAGTGCTATAGGCTATAAATTATAAAGATATCATGCATATAAGCCGAACTATCTCAACCCCTAAGACGACCCACTGACCCAATTTTTGTGTATCCAGGTGGAAAACAAATAGCTCTTACAACAGAGTTATTTGCATGCGCGCTGCCTTAACAGTTGTATATAATTGAAAACAATGTATGGCAACCTGGTCCGTTTTGAATAGTTCTACAAAAAAGTCTGCAACACCATATTTCTATCTTTTATATTTTAGCAGATATAGTAGCTTTTATGTGTTAAAAAAAGTTTTTTTCGACATACTTACCTTTGGACGATTTTTTAAACACCAAAATATTAAACCTTATCGAAAAATACTAACTATTATGATCACAAGAACATCATAGAGATACGATTTTCCCAAAACAGTATGTCAATTGGTTAAATAGTTTCGAAGATAATTAAAAATTACTAAATCGCAAAATGCCGCCGTCCATTCACGAACCGCATTAGAACATGCTTTGTACGGACGTTTTATCCATTTACCCATAGTTGGCGTTGTGAAATTACGTCATTTTTCTGGTTCGCGGTGTTAAGATTTTCCGCGGATGAATGACCCTCTCCAGTTATTATTTAACTTTTTGACGACACGGTTGGCGCAGTGGTTGAGCGATTGACTGCTGCGCAGCATGTCGCGGTTTCGATTCCCGCACGGAACAAATGTTTGTTCGACCTACAAGTATTTGTTCCAAGTTTGGGTGTTTGTCTATCTATAATATGTATGTATTTACAAAAAAAAAATGTATATATGTAGTTTATCAGCCATCTCGTTACCATAACACAAGCATTAGGTTGCTTAGCTTGGGACTATATGGCGTTGTGTGATAATTAATGTCCTAGGATATTATTTATTTATTTTTACTTTCTCGGGTCCCTGGAGATCCGGTCCTTTGGTAGGCGTACGAGGGGCAAAAACCAGCTTGCAGAAGCCCCGTTAGACATTTCACACTGAAATAATTTTTAAAATCGGACCAGCAGTTCCTGAGATTAGCGCGTTCAACCAAACAAACAAACAAACAAACTCTTCTGCTTTATAATGTTTTTTTTTTTTTTTAATGTATCCTGCTACTTAGCAGTCTGTTTCCAAGGAACAATAATCTAATATGGTGTCAGATTTTTATCGGGATTATTATCTTCAGCTGAGCACCCATTGATGCCATACTCATCTTCTGTCCGCAAATCTCATAGCTAAATCTGGTATACTATTTCTCTTCAGTCGAGAGAATCTCACACTGCCCTCTCCCCTCAATTCAGCAGCCAGTTGATTAACATGTTGGTCTAGTCTATTTTGATAATTATTGCTGTATGACTCTATTTCTTTTTTAACTGTTCACAGATTCAAATCTAGGTTTACATATCGATTGTTTATGTACGGTGGAATATTAAACATAGCTCTCATTGTTTTACATTGAAACCTTTCCAGTATTTCAACGTTACTGTGACTTGCTGTTCCCCATAAATGTATGCCATAAGTCCATATAGGCTTCAGTATAGCCATTTTACGGGCTCCTGTCAGTTGTGACTTACGACCAGTGAGCCAATACATGCTTCGAAGTTTGCAGTCTAATTGTTTCCTTTTAGTCCATATGTGTTTGCGCCAGGTTAGGCGTCGATCAAGGTGCATACCTAAGTACTTGGCGTCATCTGAATGTGGGATTTCAGTATTGCCAAGTTTTACAGGTGGACAGGTTTTCCTTCTGAGTGTGAAGGTAACTTGAACCGACTTATCTGTATTGGCTTTAATACGCCACTGCTGCAGCCATGTTTCGATCAGAGTCAGGTGTTGTTGGAGCATTTCGGATGCAGCCTCGTGATTCTCATGTGTTGATAGGATTGCAGTGTCATCTGCATATGTCGCGGTAGTGGTCGAAGCATGAGTGGGTAAATCTGCTGTGAATATAAGATAGAGAACTGGTCCCAGTATGCTACCCTGTGGTACTCCAGACTTAATTTCATGCATTTGAGATGCGTCGGAATTATATTTTACTTCGTAGCATCTATTTTCGAGGTAAGATTTTAATAATGGGAAGAAGGAATGTGGAAGCGTTCTTTTGATTTTGAAGAGTAGCCCACTATGCCAAACTTTGTCGAATGCTTGGCTAATGTCTAGGAAGACTGCGCTACAATATTGTTTATCTTCCAGCGCTCTACCAATAACATCAACTAGCCGATGCACTTGCTCGATTGTACCGAGGGCCACGGTACAATCGAGCAAGTGCATCCTAAAGCCAAACTGGTGAGTTGGTATTATCTCTGCTAGATGTTCTCTCATTCTATTCAATATGACCCTTTCCAGAAGTTTTCCGATTACCGGAAGGAGACTAATGGGTCTGTATGATGCTACCTCTTGAGGTGCTTTGCCTGGTTTCAATATCATTATTACTTGGGCAATCTTCCACTGGCTTGGGTAGAAGGACAATCTCAGACACGCGTTGAAGATAATTAGTATAAGCAGTAGCCCCTTTTTTGGAATTTGCTTCAACAAAGTAGTGTCAATAAGATCGTAACCGGGGCACTTGCCTTCCTTGAGTTTTAGGATTTCGCGCCTTAGTTCTTGTGGTGTAACTTGCTTCAAAGGCAGTGACATTTGATTAGGAGAAGTGAGGTATTTGTGTATTTCATTGTCTAGCTGTTGATTGCTGCTAGGAAGTGGTTCAAAAACTTTATGTAGATGATTTATTGATACGTTTTTTGATATGAAGAAATCTAATAGGTCAGGAGTTTTTTGTGGGTCAGTCGGCCAGTAGGTAGGTTCGCCAGTGGATAAACAATCAAGATTAAGATCTCTCACAGCTTGTTAAAGCTGTCTGCCTCTAGTAGTTATAAGTCTAGAACCCCAAAAAGAATGCTTTGCATTCCAATCGCCTCCACTTATAAAGCAACGCCCAAGCCTAGAGAAGAAAACTTCATAGTCTCCTCTTGATATTTGATTTTTCGGAGGGCAGTATATTGCAGCAAGTGTGACATTAATTACTGTGGCTTGTAGCTTGTCGGTTGAGTAGGGTTCAAGCGGGTGGTGTCTTATGTTAGATTTAATGAGTATTGCAGTTCCTCCATGAGCTTTTCTGATGGATGGTTAGTTGTGTACATACTAGAATATCCCTTTATTGAGATAAAGCGCTTGCTTGTAAATCTGGTCTCGGAAATGAGTGCCACATCAATTCTTTTCATGTTCAAAAAGATTTCTAGCTCTAGTCTACGTGCAACTAGTCCTTTGGCGTTCCATGTTATAATTTTGAGATTATGATTAAATTTTCTTATGGCTGCTTAGAACTTGGAGGAACCGATCCATCATGCTGTCTACCATGTTTATCATCATGGTTTGAATTCTGTTGAACATTTTATCTAAGATGTCACCGAGTTGCTGTATTTGGGGAGGTTGGTCTGGATAAATTATGTTGTCTGTAGTATTTTTCGTCACTTCAGCGTAAGTTGCTGTGGTTCTTTTGTAGTTATTCAATTTCTTTGGCTGTGGTTTGTCAATTTCCGTTATCCGGTTGTATTGGTTTCTATTGGGCTGTGTTGGTTTCGGTTGGATTTTCAGTATATGTTCTTTATATTGTTTGTATTTTATACATCCTCTATAGCTAGCCGGGTGTTTTTGCTGGCAGTTTGCGCATGTAGCTTCTGTGTCTCTAGTTTTGGTACAACTGGTTGTTGAATGGTCGTCTCCACATTTGACACATCTGAAAGGTCGGTGGCATTGATTTTTGGAATGACCAAATCTTTGACACCTTTTACACTGGAGGATTTCTTTTTTTTTTGTATAGAGGTTCAAAAGATATTTTTGTATGATTTAAGAATTTCAGTTTGAATATTTCTTTATTGTTCGGCTTTGGTTCCAGGTCTACATAGAATAAAGGTAAAGATTCTTTTGAAATTCGGTGACATACATTTATCAGTTGTCTTACTTCATGTCCAAGTTCTTTGAGTTCTTCCTTTATTTGGGTGGTATCTTCTGAACTATGAAGGCCTCTCAGTACAACTCTGTAGGGTCTTTCACACTTTAACATGTACGTGTAGTGACTAATGTTGTTCTTAATAACAAACCTTTGGCCAAGAAAACTAATATGAAGCTTTCTCTTATTGATTTGTATACTTCTATACTTGCTGGCATTATTTTCACAATGTGTCCTGATCTAAGCGTTTTCATAATATAGTTTTCTGCTGTTGTAGTTTTTAGTAGTTCCTTTCTAAGAGCAGTGATATCCAGGACTCCAGTTACAAAAATTGGTTCTGGCTTTGGAGGCTTGACTGACTCTTTAGCATCTGAGATCTCTTTTTCATTGTCTAATATATCAAATTGATTTTGTGTAGGTACTGTGATGATGGAAATGGGGGCGTAAGGAAATTAAACAAGAAAATGCAGCAATAATCGAATTATATTGGCGACCATGCGCCCGGCTTCAAATCAATACAAGGAATCCCATAAAAAACACTTCAATTCTTTTTATATTCTTATAATTCAAAAGTGACCGTTCCAATCCTTTTGCAATTCTTATAAAGCCCTGAACCAATAAGTATTTTACCCCCTGGACATAACCTTCACAGTACTGAATAAACAGTTATGCTGGATTTTTTCTTTTCATTTTCTGCCTGTGGTGAGATGGATTCTACTCTTTTCCTTTTGGCTTGAGGTATTCGATCTTGTTGCCAATCGTTTTCGTTACGTTGTGCAGGCATTCTTTGCCATTTAGGGGGACAGCTGTTGTCATTGTCATCTATGGTGATAGGCTCTGATGGTGTTGCTATCAAATTTTTCTCCTTTATGGTGCCGGCTGTGCTAAGATTTCCAAATGAGGAAGATCTAGGTCTTGAGATGAAGAAGCTCGGATGAAATGCCTGCTGTACGAGTTTTTTTGTGCTGCCATAGTGCTTTATAATATTAGTATAGATTCTACTAGTTTTTTTATTGAACATTGAAAAAAAATGAACCTTATGCCTTAGGCATTCTCTTCCAAGCTTATACATCTAAAATAGAGTGCCTATTGGACTCTGCCTCATGCATGTGTACTTAATAATCTACAAGCTTTAGCCCTTGTCTCTATGCATCCTGCTAATTCCTTTTCCTGTTGGAATTTCAGGAAAGCCTCTCTTAGTCTTCTCTTAGCCTCTCTCGTTAGTCTACATTGTCCAAGGATCATACTTTTTTTTACTATTGATAGGCACATGTTTGACCACTATCTCATCATCTCACATGTTCATTACAAAACTTATTTAGAATTGTAATTGTTGTTCAATTCTTTTGAAAATGATGCTTCTATGTACATATAATTGTTTGGGGTTGTGCAGGGTTGTATTCTTCGAAACAGCCCTATTTACTCACTCACCCACAAGTTGACCCTCTCATCTATGAATGGTATTGTCCCTTAGGCAGCCTCTATTTTTACTCTTGTTATCTATGACGAGGGTCAACATTAAAGCTTATAGTGTGTTATATTCCATAATAACTCTGTTTAGCGTGGTGTGGGCTTAGTAGCCGCTGGTGCTGCAGATAAACCGCGTGCTGCCGGTACTACCACTGGAGGGAAAGTCACATTAGAAGACTTGGATGGCCCAGGAAGTATCAATGGAGTGCCTGCACTTGAGTTTAATATTGACACCATTGAAGATAAGCCGTGGAATAAGCCTGGAGCTGACATATCTGGTAATATACACTAATAGCCTGTGTAACATTCTTAGAGAGAAGTCTACTGACATTCATGAAAAATTGTGCTTATTGTGCTTGTACTTTTTTTATTTAATGGAATAAGTGAAGTGGACATCTGTTGGATCAGCTAGGTAATAATAATTTTATTGTAATCACAGTATCACATTATTTGAGCAGAATTTCCAATTTTTGAAAAGAGAATTTGTCATAAATCATAGTGTTATGCTGTCTGAATTTAACAATTATACATATTGTGGCCTTAATAATGCCTTTCCAGGGTGCTTGAATTTTCAAGCTTGCTTTGCTTGCTCTTGTATCCTGCCCTCTCTCAGTTAATGAATTTATTAGTCCATAAAGTTACTTCTATTTAAGTTTGAATGAGACAAGAAAATAAAACCTATCCAAAGAGGAATGCGAAAATTTTAGAGCTCGCTTTCGCTCGCACTTGAATCAGTCCATAAAGTGCCATAAGCTGAGGTGGGATGCAAAAATTTGCTTATCAGCGTCATCAGTCAACAAAATTGAGTCCAGCTAATTAATCCAGCAAAATTTCGCCGATGGATAAGTTAAATTTTATTAAGGGCGCTTTTACATTTTTTCTTGAATTTTAGCGTTTTATTCGAATTTTGATGTGTGATTTTGCTTTAGATATAGCCTTACAAAAAATAAAAATATGCCTAAGACAGTTTTGTCAAAGCGCTCTTACAAAATCGAATTGCTCAGGTTGACTAAAGTTGAATACCGCGGGTCACAAGATTATATTGATTTTCGACAATTATTTAAAAATATTTACTTTACTTTTAATTAGACCAATTTTTTTTTCAAGCAATATAGCAATGCCACCATAATTATTAAATATTTTTTATTTGAATTTTGATTATAATTTCATAGATAAAAATTATAGTTTCGTACGGAAAATTGTCAATAACTCTCAGTTTTACAGAATTATTTTTGGTGTATTATTGTATGAATCGTAATAAATTGATTTGAGCATTCCAAAGTAGAAGATACAGTTGTACCGTGGACATTTTTATAAATGATTAAATTATAATATCTTCGGTGTACCAAGGTATCAAAAGATACCCTAAAGCAACGTTTTGTGAAACATCCTTTGCGGAGTCAAGGATTTTACTGATGTACGTGAACAAATTGAAATATTTATTTAGGACACTCCCAAGATAAATGATCAAACTATCTTAGGCATATTTTTGTTTTTTTTTTTTTAAGGCTATATCTAAAGCAAAATCACACATCAAAATTCGAATAAAACGCTAAATTTCAAGAAAAAATGTGAAAGCCCTCTTAAGTACTTTTTATTAATTGATTTGTTCTTTTAATAAATAGTTATTTCATTATATCCTATGCCTTTTCTTGTGGCAGTTAGGGGGCGCCGTGAAATACTCGCCCAGGGCACCAGTAGTGGTATAACCGGCACTGGAATTAATAAAGAATGGCAGGATTATTGAGGTTTAATCTTACCTAGCCAGAAGCCTCAAATGAATAAAATATCCCTTGGCTAGGTTTGTAATGGTCTTGATTGCGTATGGCAGATCAAATTTTAATTTGCCAATATTTTCAGATTATTTCAACTATGGTTTCAACGAGGTGACGTGGAGCGCTTACTGCGAGCGTCAGCGGCGCATGCGCGTCAACGAAGCGGGAGTGGGGCTGCACGTGGGCGCGCCGCCGCGCCTGCCGCCGCCCGACATGCGCAGACCGCCCGGTACAGATCACATACATATTGATGCCCTTTTTAGGGGTCCGTAGCCAAATGGCAAAAAACGGAACCCTTATAGATTGGTCATGTCTGTCTGTCTGTCTGTCTGTCTGTCCGTCCGTCCGTCCGTCCGTCCGTCCGTATGTCACAGCCACTTTTCTCCGAAACCATAAGAGATATGCTGTTGAAATTTGGTAAGTAGATGTATTTCGTGAACCGCATAAAGATTTTTACACAAAAATAGAAAAAAAAAACAATAAATTTTGGGGGTCCATACATAGAACTGAAACTCAAAAATTTTTTTTTCATTGTACCCATACGTGTGGGGTATCTATGGATAGGTCTTCAAAAATGATATTGAGGTTTCCAAGATCATTTTTTTTCTAAACTGAATAGTTTGCGCGACAGACACTTCACACTTCTAAAGTGGTAAAATGTCCCCCCCCCCCCCCTTAACTTCTAAAATAAGACAATGATAAAACTAAAAAAAATTATGATGTACATTACCATGTAAACTACCAGCGAAAATTGGTTTGAACGAGATCTAGTAAGTAGTTTTTTTTTAATACGTCATAAATCGTAAATCGCAACTTCTGCTTACGGAACCCTCAGTGCGCGAGTACGACTCGCACTTGTTTACGTATTTTAGCAGCTAACTACAAATAACTAGCTATTGCTTCAATGAGCAATGGAGATCATTCAATTCGCCGTTTTTAAAACGTCAGTGCCCACTTGGCAAACACAAAAGCTAACAATCAATGAAGAGCAAATGGTCAGTCCCAGTGTGATCTGTGGTCTAAAAAGGCCACTTTTTTTTGTTTTCATATCTGCAATCAGTCCATTGACTTTGAAAGATTCTTAGTAGTCTCAAATGGCTTTGAAAAAGGAGTGCCCCAGTGAGCTTCTTTTCTCTCTTTTCAAATCAAAGTCCTTCAGAAAGTTACATGATGTGGTAAAGCTTTAGACTTTTAGGATAGTTTTTAATGGTCAGCTGTTTTGCTAAGGTGTTGATGTGTAAGAAGTCGGTTTTTGTTTTTGTCAGCAACTTCAGAGTATCTTCTGTGATTTGTTTTTTGTTCTAGGGTTGGTTTTTGTGGTTGAGGTATTGTGGTCTGAGAGAATTTTGGTGACTGAGTTCTTTTGGTTGTAATGTCTCTCTCTTACCTTTTCTGGACAAAATTTCTTGATATAGGTACTTCACAACCCTTATAGCTAGCAGGATGTTCGCCTAGACAAAAAGCACATTTAGCTCAGGTATTTCTGTCTTTCTTGGTGCAGTCGGTAGTTTTGTGTGCGCCTGCGCATTTGACACTTTTATTTTTATAAATAGTCTAATAGAATAGTATTAAAGTATTGTTTCTATTGCTTCTACGAGTTTGTTGATGTCTTCTATCCCATGCATGTAAGATAAGAGGAGAGGTGGGGACTTCGTCACTTTAGTGATATTTTCGGTTTCTCCAACGTTAATTGACCAGCTGTTTCTGGATTCAGTTACAGGGTTTGATGTTGGTGGTGTGTTCTCAAATTTGGTACTTTTTGGCAGTCTGGGTTTCTTCTGTCAGTATTAGTGCTGGTTGCGTACATTCAACGAGATGGGATCTTTTTTCGACCGTATCGATACATCCAACTGATGCGCTTCTATTTCTTGAAAAGAATATGTTGGGATGGAATGCCTTTTGGATAAGTTTTTTATTGGTCCCTGAAGAATTTTAGCTCCTACTTTTTCATGTTCTGGTCTAGTAGGGCTCGTCGGGTCTTGCAGTACATTGACTCTCCGGCTTCGCCGGTACCCCCCTGGGGTAGATTATTTTTATGTCCTGCGTCCATGGTTTTTTGAGAAAGATAATAGCGAGCATTTCTCTCTGGTGCTAGCCTCCATTCTTTTTGAGGGGATTTGATAGAACCTCATAGCTTATAGCATAGGTAGCCTGGTAGGTATAAGTACCCGCCGCACTGGTTCGGCGTTGATGTTGATTAATGGACGCAATAGTCCAAAGTGCCAGAAGATTTTATTGTTTTGGCAAGCAGTGATTGCATTCTCTGATGTTGGCCTCCGTTCTTCTTGAGGGGTTTAGTCCTTGTGACTTATGGTAGCCTGGTAGAGTTAATTAACCGCCGCCCTGGCTCGGCGTTGGGCATAGAAAACTATGTATGTGCCTCGGTTACTCGTTACTCAGGGGCACGTGTAGGGTTGGTCTAGGAATAGATGGTAAGTCCTACGGACTCGAGCAACTTCACCCCCCAAAAAGGCCACTTTAGTGGAATAATATTTATTGGGATCAATTGATATTATATTTCATTTTCATCTTTATCACTAAAGCATTAGGTTCAAGGTTGATTGGGAAAATTTTACAGTTTCTGCTAGCTTGACGTGCTGGCTGATTCTACTAAAGTAGCCTTTTTAGACCCGCTGGACTGACTGTGGTGCTATTTATATTCATGTAAGAAGTCGGCTTTGACAGCAGGATACAACATTGCTTTGCAATTTTTTGCACCGAATCTGCATTAAGCTCTTGTACTAATTAGGATGTTTTCTGTTTAGGTCCAAGGAATGATGAAATGATGCCACCAGCAATGTCAAATAATTACCAATCCAGAGAAAACACTATACAGGTCAGTTAATTTTCAAATACATATTTACAGAGTTACTATTCCACATCAAAAACTTGTTTTCCAGTCATAAAGTCTTGTGTTGATATCCTGTCCAGGTGATGACAGCTGAGCGGCGGGAATACGGGCGCGGCGGTCACCAGCGGGAGATGGGCGCGCCGGACTACTTCGGGCCTCCGCCCGGGGAACACTACTACCCACCGCCTCCACATGCTCCTTACGAGGAACCCTGGGGTACGTTAAAACAACAAAGCGTATGGTTGAAGGCTACAGACGATTCTGTCGTTCTGGTTACATGCGAAGACTAACACTCAACAATCCAACTGTTTATGTTTCAAACCAATTTGCTTGCAAAAATAACTACTGCTGCCATCGCAGGCGGTCGATTTTAGGCCTATAGTAATTTGGCCGACCAGAAGCATCGGTATAAGTGTACAACTAACCATACGTAGAAAGCGTTGACAGTACCGTGGACTAAATATTTAAATTTCTCATGCGCAATTCCGCAGCATAAATATTTTTTCAAAAAAGTATTATCATTGCAGGTCATCCTGAACAGACCGGCTGGGCGCCAAGTGAAATAAAGGAGCTGACCCCAGGGCCCATGGGCCCGCCGCCGGGCCCCCCGCTGGGCATGGGCCCCGCGCTGGGCCCGCCGCACGTGGGCGCGCCGCCGCACATGATGGCGGCGCCGCCCTTCGTGTCGCCGTACCGCGCGCACCCGCCGCCGCACGCGCACGTGCACGAGCGCGAGCGGGAGCGTGAGCGGGACCGCATGCGCGAGCGGGACGAGCGCGACCGGAGAGACCGCGACCGCCGGGACGAGGTCAGGAGCGACTCTCTTACTTCATTTGTTGCGACTTCACTACTTTTTATCTGTTCTTAACCAACCATTGACAATTATTGTTACGGGTAGCTAAACCCGATCCGACAGCAGTCTTCTCGAGGGGTAATGTGTTAGGTATGACTTAATTGTGGAGGTCAGATAGGAAGCCACTCTTGGTCGCGGGGGCGGTCAACCGCGCGTTCCAGTTTAATGTGCAACCGGGTGCGTACAATCACTAGCGGTCATATAAAAGCTGTAAAAGCGGCAAGCCGCGCGGTCAACCGCTAGAGCGTACGTAGGCTTACTTGTCTTCAAATGTAGCCTGTTAGACTGGTTGTTCTATTTTTCAGACAAAAGCTGTGAAAGTGCGATTTGTAATCTGCTTGTTTTTAATATGACAAACAAAACATAATAAAGAGTATTCTATTCTATTCTGTCCTAACCTCATTATTGTACTCGTAGTTATAGTAATTAAATATTTTTGTTTCACAGGAAGAAAGAGATAGAGATAGGGAACGAGACCGGTCTCGCTCTATTAAACCCGACAGGATAAGAGAAAAGTAAGTTCAAAATCCACAAACCCGTAAACCAATTTTAATGTAACTTTTTCTGGAAGTTGCCTGAAGCGAGTATCAGTTTTAGCAACGACAAACATTTAATAGTTTATCTTTATTTTTAGGTCATACAGAAGGGAGCGATCTCGTTCGAGGTCTCGTCGTCACAAATCGCGGTCCCGCTCGCCGCGGCCGCGAGAACGTTCGCGCGACCGCGAGCGATCTCCGCGGGAGCGCGACCGCGAGCGAGCGTCGCGCGATCGAGAACGTAGCGTCAAACCCAAGACCAAGGACAAGGATAAAGACGAAGATAAATAGATTATGACTAATAAATTGATGGTTTGAACATTTTCCTGTGGAAGCTGGTATAGTCAACCCTTCGCTATTTTGATTTTTCTAAAAAGTGGCGAGTCGATTGTACGTTCGTTAAGACATCTCCATATATTATTACTAGAGACGTGTAAATGTAAAATCCACCTTACTATATTTTGGTGTGCGTTACCCAGGCCAGATGTTGTCGAAAATGGTCATTTGAATCTTATAGATAATTAGTTTTGCGGATTCTGTAATTGTTGCGCACATTTTTAAATTTGTTGCGCTTATAGTTTTTTAATTATTTCACAAAAACATTTCCTGCTGGGGTAACGTTACCCCAGCCAGACCTTTTTCTTTCTAATGGGAATATTTAAATAATTACTAGCTATAAAATTAGTTGTCTAGATGAAGTAAATGTTGTGCCTTATTTTGTATTTGTTCTTTCATCGGTTGCGAAGTTATTCGAGATTTTGCTGGGGTAACGTTTTTGGTTTTGCTAGATCTTTGGAATGGTTAAGCGGATTCTTATCATATTTTGTACATGGCTTCTTGGGAATTAGTTTAAATTTGTTCTGCAATAAAAAAACCAAAGTAATACATAGCTTAAAGGTTATTTCATTAAATAGAAAAACAGTTCAATTGGTCCCAGCACTCTCAATAAGAGCTCTAAAGACTTACTTTAAACGTTATTTTAAAGCTTGTAACTGCCTTCAAATGTATGTGAAGTTTCATTAGTATCCTGTAAGTATTTAACAAGTTATGATGATATTGAGTTCTTCACGAGCACGGTCTTGATGCGCGCGGTGTTATTTGGCCACTGGATTGGATATATGAACTGAATGTTATGTCAATTATTAGTTTTTTAGTTCAGTTGTATATCAGTAAAATTTCAGCTCAGTACATTGGATAATTAATGAGATAATACGATTAAAGTCATTAGGAAGTGAATGACCGTGGTAACCCGACCAAGTTTAGGTGGTTACGAAAAAGCGAAAACGCAATACATTATGGTACCTTCTAAAATATGTAGGATAGTGTTACAAATTTAGTACAGACATGTACACAAGTTTAAAAAAAAACTACGTGATTATTAAATAATTTTTATTGACAGGTAATATAATCATTTCAATTGAACTTTTAAAGTATTATTAAACTTATACTTAAAAACAATCACAGATTAAAATGACAGATAGTAATTATGCTTTTTTGAAATTTTCTATTATTTTTTAATTAAATTAAAGATTTCAGTATACACAGTACACAGTTACAGTTTTTATTTAAATATACACATATTGGACTGTGTAATGATCACAGACAATAAATAATATACAATGTTTTTTTCAGTTAACACTAAATTTACGGTGCGTACAAACTATATAACATAACATGTTATATAACATTTTTCATAGTGTGGTCATGTTATTTAACATTGTTGTATAACATTTTACATAGAGTTGTAGTGTTATATAACATGTTACATGGTCTGTACGCACCTTTACGTATGTCTACTAATACCTACTTATATCAATTAAAATCACAGATCAATGGTAATATTAAATGACATCACAATGTAGTAACATTCTCACAGTTAGTCCTACTGTTTTGTTGTCTCATTTCAAATATCACATTTTTTTCCTAAGTTTAAAATCACAGATCAAAAATAATAAAATTAAGTAATATTAAACTGCAGTCAAATAATTATGTAAGTATTACTTTTAACTCATTACAATCTCTAAAAGTCGACGTGTAAAGGCACATTCTAAAACTTTGTTGGTTTTTGTATAAAAATATCACAGATCATTTTGTAAAATGAGTATCCAAATACGTAAGTAACTTTGTGAAACAAAAGTTGTCATAAACAGAGATCTAGTTGGCGCTCTAGAGAGACCATAAGCGTAGGCAGATTTGGTTGATTCTTACGTCAGTCGATGAAATGGTCATGATTTAGGTCCGCAAATATTGGTCGATGAGAAGATTGCCATTCCATCGTACATCGGTCATCAGAACATCTATAACAAAACAAAAAAATTAACTGTTAATATAACATAAAGTTTTATTTACAGCTAAAGGGCTGTCGAATTATAATATGAAAATAGAGGAAAAAGAACAGAGATTCAAAACAATATTGTACCCAATAAATGCCTAGACAAAAAAATACATTATCAACAAACTTATAACACCCCTCTTTTTGCGTCTGGGGTTAAAAATGATATGTTGTCGTCGTCACTATCAGCTAACAAAACTGCTTATCCTGGTATCAAATTAAAAATTTCACCTAAAAAATATACTTAAGTAACACTATTATAACAAATCGTAACAGAAACTCATAATAAAAAAAACGTACAATTTTGTATACGCCCGAGACGTAAACGGGTTGCGGGGGGCAAAAGTCCGAGTAACACACCAATCGCGCGCGATTGGCGCTACCTCATAAAAACGACTTTTTCGAATCTAACAACTTTTGCCAAGTTACGTGTCGGGGACTGTAATAGCGCGCGTATTTAGAGCATTTTTATTTACCTACACATTACATTTGTAATAATCTATTTAAGTCATGATCCATAGTAATAAAGATTGAACAGTGGCCAGCAGGTCAACCTACCTAATCGTAGTAATATATACCTAGCTAGATATAAGTATGTACTCACCGTAGATTGAGAGTTTTACAGACGTAGAGGAGAACGTCAAACGATATTTTTTATAACTTCACCACGCAGCCATAGTCGCCACCACACCCATACGTAGGTATTATGTCGCCATCACCGCGTCCATCATCGCGGCCCACGGCTATTGCTATGTTGCCATTCTGTTTATGCCTACAATAAAAACAAAGAGTACATTTTTTTTGTCTAAATCCTTAATGGGGTTTCAATTGTAGTTTTGCTACCTACATATTTGAAACTCGAATCGTCATCTATTTGCGAGTTTATATCAACGCGAGTGTCGCAACAAGGTAATTATGGATTTCTTAAAGTCTACGTGTCCAAGGAGTTTGTGGAAATAAATAAATACCTACCTGTTGCGGTAGTCCCGACTCCCGACATTGATAACGATAAAAATCGGTCGCTAAGTCATGAATTTCATTAATCATGTTTCAAGTCATATTTTGACAATATACCTATACACAAAAACATTCCACTTGAATCAATCTATCTATTAAAAAAAAACTGCTTCAGAATCCGTTGCGTAGTTTTAAAGATCTAAGCAAACAGGGACAGACAAACGGGAAGCGACTTTGTTTTATAGGTACTATGTAGCGAAGGATAAATATGTCGTTATCATTGTTGAGAATTCCAGTCTAGGTAATAATTAAGTACGAAAGAAAAGAAAATAATAAGTTTCTAAATTTAAATATTTAAGCCTTAAAAAAATACAGTTTTAGATAAGTACCTAACAACATGTACATATTAATAATAATTTTGCTACTATTTCTGTAGTTACATTATACAAGCTTACCTTGTTCGTGAATTCATCAAGCAGCCTGCACCATAACTATGATCATCAATAGAAGCACTCCACATTAGCAGTAATTCGCCACACTTATTATTTTACATTAGCTCTCACGCACTCTATAAATATTTGCAAAAACAGGAAACGGAACTGCCGAAACTCATGCGCACTCTACAAGATGAATTATGTGATTACGGAGCATGTTTAGTGTGATATGCAAACAATGCGCCCCTTCACCCCACCCCTTCCGCGTCCCGCCGAACGACATGTTATTTTCATCAGTGATTTTTGATAAGTTTGTGCAACTGGAAGATAATAATAATGTTTTCATAGTACAGATATTATTATATTATTAATGTATTTAACAGTGTACGCGTCTGTACCGAAATTGTAAGGTGTATTATACTAAACATTTCAAAAGATAGTATAATGTTCTGCGTTTTCGCTTTTTCGTAACCACCTAATTTTGGTCGGGTTACCACGGTCATTCACTTCCTGATGACTTTAATCGTATTATCTCATTAATTATCCAATGTACTGAGCTGAAATTTTACTGATATACAACTGAACTAAAAAACTAATAATTGACATAACATTCAGTTCATATATCCAATCCAGTGGCCAAATAACACCGCGCGCATCAAGACCGTGCTCGTGAAGAACTCAATATCATCATAACTTGTTAAATACTTACAGGATACTAATGAAACTTCACATACATTTGAAGGCAGTTACAAGCTTTAAAATAACGTTTAAAGTAAGTCTTTAGAGCTCATATTGAGAGTGCTGGGACCAATTGAACTGTTTTTCTATTTAATGAAATAACCTTTAAGCTATGTATTACTTTGGTTTTTTTATTGCAGAACAAATTTAAACTAATTCCCAAGAAGCCATGTACAAAATATGATAAGAATCCGCTTAACTATTCCAAAGATCTAGCAAAACCAAAAACGTTACCCCAGCAAAATCTCGAATAACTTCGCAACCGATGAAAGAACAAATCGACGGTGTAGTATCAATATCTAATAACTTCAAAACCATGATTTTACAGGAAGCGAAAAAAATGTTTAATTTCTTTAATTTTAAAAATTTGAATTAAAATGTTACATAAAGTTAAAAAATAGTACAATACGCTTGTGATAGCGATAATAATTTTAATCAAATATTTCAGGTTTGGGATATAAATGTAGATAGAAGTTATTGTTTGAAATATAACTGAGACCCTGGTATTTATCGCGTAGATGAAAGGTATTGCACTTAGAAATAAGAACAGTTTGGATTAAATTTACTCATCGTATTTAATAAATTTAACAAAAATAACACAATTCTTCTTTTTATTAGAATCGTGGCGTATTAATCAGCAAAAAATAACGTAAAGACATGAGATAAACAGAGAAAAAAAACTATGTTGGACACCTAAAATCGTAATCATAGCATCATTCAAGTAATAATTAGATATTTCGTATTTCGACATACTCAAGTCAGTCTTCTTGGTACAACGTGGCACATACATAGGTTACCCTAAAATAAAAAGATCTGAAAAAAACTTAACATAATTTACTTAAACAACAGAAAAACAGCAATCTCTCAGTTTCTTAGCTAAGCTAAAACTTAATCATTAATATTTAAAACTGGAACTTAGTAAATTCTACCTTAAAAAAAAAAAAAAAAAACACCATAATGATTAATAGTAGCAAATCAGCTTTAATTATTGATCTTAAGTAACATACTTGCATTGAATTTCCTATGCAAAAGGAAGTGTGTCGTAAAACGCGTGACAATCTCTGGGAAGAACTTGTTTCAGCTGCTGTAGATGGTTAGGTAAACTTTGTAGCTGAAATTGGGATCCTGTTGACGTGCAACTGGCGATACTTAATATTCTCAGAGTTTACTATCTTAGGTCTCTGGGGTAGAGGCATACAGCCTGCATCAAAATCTAGTTTTACTTCGATGGTCATTGTATTGTAATAGATGACTCTAATGTCTACAACTTGTGGATCGCCAGCCTTGCGTCCAGGTCTAATGCTTTTGTATATTAAATCTTCTTGATTGGCATCATTTTTAACAAATTCATGATCAACCTGGATTGATTCATAAGGATTTGACCTTCGTACCTCTCTAGTAATAGTGACGTTGTCACTTGGCAGGCGTATTCCTCTATTCTTCAGTTTTCGCTCAATGGCACTATGAACTGAATCACACTCCATCTGCGTATGACCAAGGTCCAAAAATTTTTGAGTGATCATGATTCATGATATTTATTCTTCTTGCTTAAATTCAGCAGTCCATTTGCCATAACCACGTTGCGGTTTTCATAAGTACAACCATCTGAGAAAATTACTATTTTTTCGGAATGCAATTTTTCCCCGAGTAATCGACCAGGAATTTAAATTGCCTACTTTGTAAGCTGAACAAATGTCACACTTATCTTTTTTAAGAGTTAACAGTGATAATTTTTTATCGTGAAACATTTTTTCAAACGTAAATCGGCTCACTTCCGGTTCTTCGTTCTCAGCACATTAGGTTTTATAATATTCCTGAATAAGTCGGCAGGAGTATTGTACATTGGCTCTAAAAACAGTTTATTTCTTTTTGAGCATAGTGTGAAGGTAACTTCGGCAGATTATCGAAATAATTCTGTAATGTCAACAGTTTTCTCTCGATTCCAGGTCTTGTTGCATTTTGTCGTAATGAGTTGCTTACACTTCTTGATGGAGTCATCCCGAACTCACTCTTCTTGGTCCATGAATAGACTGTAAAAGATCCAAGGGAAAGCGTAGCAGTCTTCTTTGATTGGCAAATAATATGTCATTGTTTCTGATCGCCTAGATTGATCGTCTGATTTGGTCTTTCGAGGGGGGTCTATGCGGTTGCCCAAGAAATTGACGTAAACTTACAATACCTATTCACCTCTATTTCACACTCGAACCATAACGCGATGCGGCACAACAACTAGCTCGTCAGCGAGGGACAGCGCTACAGTCAACACGATTTTAAGCGTAGATATACGGTATTGCATGCAAAAATCACGCACGTTGACTTATTAGGTATTTCTACAAGCAAATATCTCATAAATAAGAATAATTCAAGACCTTATGTCTTTGCAAATACGAGCTATTTCACATTTTACCTACGAATATGCAAAAAAGTGAAAATCGCAAAAATGTTAGTTATTAGATATTGATTCTTCACCGTCGAAATACAAAATAAGGCACAACATTTACTTCATCTAGACAACTAATTTTATAGCTAGTAATTATTTAAATATTCCCATTAGAAAGAAAAAGGTCTGGCTGGGGTAACGTTACCCCAGCAGGAAATGTTTTTGTGAAATAATTAAAAAACTATAAGCGCAACAAATTTAAAAATGTGCGCAACAATTACAGAATCCGCAAAACTAATTATCTATAAGATTCAAATGACCATTTTCGACAACATCTGGCCTGGGTAACGGACACTATATTTTGAACCCATCTCGGGATATCTTTGTTTCTCTCTGAGTACATGACAGTATGCGCCGCTATTTTAAAGATAAATCATAATGGCGATAAGTGACTATGCCAATTTAGTTCAATGCCCTTTTCCGATTTTATAGCATGGGACTTTGCTGTAATGATCTTCAATAAAGAATAAGCATACTATGTCTATTAATGTTTCACGTGTTTTATTAAAATTCTCCAACACCGCCACGTGCCTTTATAACCTGAAATTTAAATTGTCCATGGTATTGTCAATGACACTGGATAGTTGCAACATAGGTAAGGTTACAAAATACCTTGAGAGATTGTAAACTCTGGATAAAATTGCCAAATGGGTAATACACATTTGTTCTACAATTACACGAATCAAAATCTTGTATTCTATAATTATCTTCGTGCCGTTCTGACATAAACCGGCGAGAATCAGCACTCGGGGTGTTATGAGCGTGTATTCCGTCCACTAGCGCCGCCAATCGTTTTTTATTATTTGTGGTAAATTTAAGACACGTAGATAAAAAAACGCTCTGTAGTGCACTGAAGAAATGTATTTATTATGTTTTGAGAGTTATGTTTTGTACTTTAGAACATAGTTGCCAAAGTCGATATTTTTGCTAAAAGTGGCCACTTTTAGCAATAATTGCCGTTTTGGCTATTTAGCCATGAGTCATGTACTTATTAAAAATAGCTGTCAAAAAATAATAGATACATTTCTTTAGTGCACTACAGAGCGGTTTTTTATCTACGTGTCTTAAATTTACCACAATTAATAAAAAACGATTGGCGGCGCTAGTGGACGGAATACACACTCTTAAATTGGAAACTAAGCCCCCTCAATGGTCTTAGTTATTGTGAGGTCACGTGTACACAATAAAGTTACGAATTTATTGGAGTCATTTTCAATTTAGTTCGTTTAGTAAATTCGTATTTTATAATGTAACGTCACGCCATGTGATCAGCTCACGCTAAGCCAAGTCAAAGCCATCCAATTTGGTACCTATCCAAGTTGTCAGCCAAGCCAAGCCAGCCAAGCATCGACGACACGGTTGGCGCAGTGGTTGAGCGATTAACGGGCCATCCACTAACGTTCATTTCTTCCAACTTGTCCCGTTGTGCAAACTGTACAGAAAAGCGACGGGATAAAATAAAACCGTTGAAGCCACTAATTAAACCACAATCCTACGTTCTTTCCCCTGACTTTATCACAACACGCCAGTTCGACAGGAAAAACAATCCTTCAGTGACCATACACACGTTTAGGTACATTCCTGTCAGTTTGCATCTTGTCAGTCATACCGAGGGATTGCGTGTCTGTGGATGGTTATAATCCTATCATTTTAAGAAGATTGTTGTCATTTAAAAGGAATGATCGTCATTTTGAATTATCTTTATGGATTTATGTGGATTATTTTCATTTTGCAACAACATTTGGGGGCCGAGTCACCCGCGTCCGTAGGAGAATACCCTGCAGCGAATCCCTACACGTGGTCCCCGGGTGGTGCTAAACAGGTGATACTAACCGCCTCCGTGGTCTAGTTGTTAAACCACCTGATTCAGACCCAGAGGTCCCGGGTTCGATTCCCAGCGGGGGCAATTTTTTTGCTCGGTTTGGTTGGTGGTAGGACTTGTTCTAAGTCCGCCTGGCAAAGCTACCACCATCATGTCTAAGTCTGTCGCCATAACAACAATGTTAACAGCATTGTTGTGTTCCGGCAGTTAGAGGTATGATAGCCAGTTCCTCTGTGTAAGAGGATTCCGGGTGAAACTCGCTTCCATCTTTGGCTTAATCATCACTTTCCATCAGGTGAGATTTGGGCCAAGAGTTTCCCCGTTTTGCATAAAAAAAAAAAAAACATTTGTACCCGTACCTACGGGACGAAGACGAACACAAAATGATTACAAACGAGCGCTCAATCACGCCGGACAAATAAACAGGCACTAACTTGATCACAGAGCGCGTCGCGTCCTTCGCGACGGGAGGGGTCGCGGGGTTTTAATACCGTCATTCTTTCTCGCTCTTGCAAATCCACTAGCGTTCATTCCGTGAGGATTGTACATTCCGGTAGGAATGAACTTTAGTGGATGGGCCGCTATTGACTGCTGCGCAGCAGGTCGCGGGTTCGATTCCCGCCCGGAACAAATATTTGTACGAACTACAAGGATTAAATTTGTTCCGAGTCTGGGTGTTTTTCTATCTATAATATGTATGTATTTACAAAAAAAAAAAAGTATTTAAATAACATTGTTAATCAGCCATCGCGTCACCATAACACAAGTATTAGGTTGCTTAGCTTGGGACTAGATGGCGTTGTGTGAAATGTCCAAGGATATTATATTATATACTAGCTTCTTCCCGCGACTTCGTCTGCGTAGACTTTAGAATTGCCGCGAAACTTTTTTGCCTCATTGTCTCATCCTTGGAACTGCAACTTCATGATTCAGGTATCCAGATATTGTGAGTCTTTGCGGTGCGCTGAAAGTAATACTTCAGCCCCGAAATTACATCATGAAATGTTTGTGATCTCCTGGTAGGTACTTGTGAATCTTAAGCGCTCACGATTCCTGTCGAAAAAAAAACTTTGAAATGTTTCTGGTCTCCCGGTACTTTACAATCCTATCCGCTCACAATTCCAGCCCCAGAAATATTGCGCCATGTTTCTGGTCTCCTGGTAATTGTTTATCTTTAGCGCTTATAATTCCAGCCCGGAAAAAACTTCGGCATGTTCCTGTTCTCCTGTTACTTTTGAATCCTAACTGCTCACAATTCCAGCCCCGAAAAAACTTCGTCATGTGTCTGCTCTCTTGGTACTTGTTATTCTATAGCGTTCACAATTCCAGCCCAGAAAATACTTCGACATGCTTCTGCTCTCCTATACTTGTGAAAATATAGCGTTCACAATTCCAGCGCGGAAAATGTTTCGACATATTTCTGATCTCCTGGTACTTGTGAATCTAAAGCGCTCATAATTGGCCCGAAAAGCGTCTGAGATGTTTCTCCTCTCCTGGTACTTGAGATTATATAGCGTTCACAATTTCCAGCCCCGAAAATACTTCGACATGTTTTTGCTCTCCTGGTACTTGTGAATGAATGTATAGCGTTGCTTCGACATATTTCTGATCTCCTGGTACTTGTGAATCTAAAGCGCTCATAGCAAGCCCCAAAAAAACTTCCGAAATGTTACTGCTCTCCTGGTACTTGTGAATCTGTAGCGCTCGTAATTCCGGCCCCGGAATACCTCCATATGTTTCTGCTCTCCAGGTGAATCTGTAGCGCTCGGAATTCCAGTCCCGAAAATACTTCGAAAAGTTTCTGCTCTGCTAATAAAAAAAAACTTGCCCAAAAATAATTTGACATGTTGATGGTCTCCTGGTACTTGTGAATCTTTTAGCACTCGTAATACAATTCTAGCCCGGTACTAAACAATTTCGACATGTTTCTGTTCTCCTGGTACTTTTGAATCTGAAGTACTAAGGTAGCAGAAACTTTATACTTCCACTTCTTCCTCTGTCTCCATTAAGTCATGTATGTTACCGGGATAAAAAGTAGCCTATGTGTTATTCCAGGATGTGAACTATATGTGTGCCAAATTTCATTCAAATCCCATCAGCCATTTTTGCGTGATTGACGAACAAACATACAAACTTTCACATTTATAATATTAGTAGGATTGTTGAAATAAATATTCCTTGTCTAGGTCCGACAAGATGTAGACTATTTGAAATTTCATATAGAGAGTTATTTCTACCCCCAAGTGTCAAAAGTAGAGAAAATATTGTCGGCATGCTCGACGTTGTAGACTTATGTCGATCGAAGAAAAGAAACATTTCTTTTCTACGTGTCAAACATCGCCATGCCACAGTATAAATATGGACAGTACGGAAACTACCTACAAACGCTCGAAACGGCTCACTCACACAAACATGCGCACCGACGAGACTTTTCGGTGCCTGTCGCGGTACTCTCAGTAGTGAGTGCCGACTGCCGCCGGCCGCGTCGAAACGAGTTTAGCCCCGCGATCTTTTTAAAAATGCTACGAACGTATTGCGTATTATACGGTTGTTTGAATACGACTTCATCACAACCGGAGCGAAAATACGTTATATTTTATACTTCCTGCTGATTTTGAAAGGTAAGAATCATTAATGAAATTGTTATTTAATCGTTATCGAATTATAAGTCCGTATGATCGATCAAAATGAATTCGTGAACTTCAAAACTATTAGGTACCTACTACTACTTCTTGTAAATCCAAGATGGCGCCTGCTATAGGTATAAATTTTTTCGTCATGGGTGTCGTTTTCATGGTTTTCCAGGGTGCTGAAGCCGATAGCGCTGTCAAAACGTGAATCCAAGATGGCGGCTGCAAAAGGTACCAATTTTTTCGTCATGGGTTTCCAGGGTGTTGAAGCCGATAGCGCTGTCAAAACGTGAATCCAAGATGGCGCCTGCAATAGGTACCAATTTTTTCGTCATGGGTGTCGTTTCCATGGTTTTCGAGGTTGTTGAAGCCAATAGTCATGTCAAAACGTGAATCCAAGATGGCGGCTGCAATAGGTACCATTTTTTTCGTCATGGGTGTCATTTTCATGGTTTTTGAGGGTGTTGAAGCCGATAGTGATGTCAAAACGTGAATCCAAGATGGCGGCTGCAATAGGTACCAATTTTTTCGTCATGGGTGTCGTTTCCATGGTTTTCGAGGTTATTGAAGCCAAGAGTCATGTCAAAACGTGAATCCAAGATGGCGGCTGCAACAGGTATAATTTTTTTCGTCATGGGTGTCGTTTTCATGGTTTACGAGCGTGTTGAAGCCGATAGTGCTTTCAAAATGGGAATCCAAGATGGCGGCTGCAAAGGTACCGAGCGCCTGAAACGTTTTCGTCCAACAGCAACTTGCGTACCCGCCAAAACTTTTAAAAGGTAACGCCGTAATGACAAAGTTAGTGCTACAAGTTGTTGTGTGTAAATATTAAATTGTTTTCCGTGTTTAAAGTATCGTGTTTTGTTGAGATTAACCAACGCCATGAGATTACCTATTTATTGTATTTGTAAGCTAGTTATTCAAATTCGATTGATTGATCACTACAGAACAAAAATGTAAAAAAAAGAAGAACATTAAAAGTGACAAACCTTTTGCTTCAATGGAGCGTAGGTAATTATATTCTCAACTAGGCTTAGTTTCCGTACTGTCCATATTTATACTGTGGCCATGCTCAGGACGATAGAAATCTTTCTTCAATCTGTCATTTTGTCGATTCTCCGGTCGACAAAACTCCTTTCTATCCACACGCACATCCTTAGCGTCGGTGGTCCTGCGGTAGTCACGGACAGAATTGAAATGGCGTTTGGTGGTGATAATTAAAACAACAGATTCTTGGTAATATTATTACAGAAATGCTTTATTATAATTAATGTCTAAATAGATGGATCATCATATAAATGTTATCTAGTACAACCTACAAGACGCGACGTACAGAGCCACGATCAGTCAGACGTCGCCGCTCTCGACGCCTCGTCTTATTCCATCACATACGGGTTTTACAAATCATTTTGTTAACATTTTTGTACAGCCATATACAATAATTTTATTTTCAATTACATCTAAACGTAAAAAATCTTGAGGTGTCGTAGGAAACTACGCTTCCTATAAAAATTAATTACACAGGGGGAATGAGGAGTAGCTACGCTTGTGACGTGCAACCGGCAAGGTAGACCTCGGGACTACAACTATCAGTACAGGACTTTACAATCATCACTATAACCTACGCGCAGCAAGGGGCTGCTGCGCCTACACACTAACATAAGCATCGCCCACTCGTAAGCGCTCGCTCCGATCATTTTCGGAGACTCATTTAACTAAATAACTTAAATTAATTACATAAAAAATATACAAAAATATCATTTTCACAAAATTATAATCGACGAACTATACATTCCGGCATTAAACGAGATAAGCTATGTACGATTTTAAAGCCGGTTTATAACTTAAACGAGAGCTTGACTTGAAGAATAGTACAAAATAATAATATAATAATCACGACTATAGTGCCGATTGTCCAGAACTGCCTGCGGCATCTCTTTATCGCTTTAGAAGATTCAAGGTCCCCTAGCCCAGCTAATAGTAAATCTACAACGAGCTAAAATTATGGAAACGCCGGGGTTCGTTAAACCGCCGCTTTCCTTCGATTCATAAATTACACGAGAATGAGAGACGTTCAAATATTTATACATAGATTCATACGAACAACGAATAATACTAGAACACTTAAGAACTAGAAACGCAATAAACGCTACGCCGCGGTGACGCGACGGCCGAGCACCGAGTCGGCGTCGACGCTGTACAACTATTGTTACAGTATACAGTATATCGTATCGTTCTGTACATCAGTCTGCCGCTACGTATGTACAGGGGCCGCGCTCGCTGCCCGAGAGGCCGAGCGGCGAGCTCTATAGTTACAAATGTACAATCGCAAATATTCACAAAATTTATAATAGGCGGGCGATACCCGCGCCGTCGCATCAGCCTACACCCGCGGACGTTTAATACTTTACACAGAACTACAGCACAGGGTTGGGCGGCGGAGGCCCGATGGGGCCCAGCTCCGGCGCCTTCATGAAGAACTTCTCGAGCTTCGCGATGATGTGCTTGCCGTACGTGTACTTGCGCAGCGAACCGATGTGCGGTCGGATCTTGTGCATCAGAACCTTGCGCTGCGTCGGCTCTGCCACGTCGATCATCTTCTGCACCACGTAGTTCGCGTACTGGTCCTTCATCATCACGTGGAGAGCACTGTTAACATCAACACGCCACAGATATAGTAGGGGCAGCTAGCGAGAGTGAAGGTGGGAGGTGGGAGGTGTGAGGTGTGAGGGAGGCATACGCACTTGTCGTTGAAGCCGCACAGCTCGTCGATGAGCAGCGCGCGCTCGTTGCGCGTGGCGTGCGACACGCACTTCTCCACGACGTTGGAGGCGAACTTGTGCTGCGACAGCTGCAGCACCTTGCCGCGCACGCCGGCCACCAGCCGCGAGCGGTCCTCCGCCGCGCCGTGCTCCAACACGTGCTGTACCACGTAGTTGCCGTACTGGTCCTGAAAGCAACTCACGATTTAAGCGACTCACTGACAACATAATTATCTTTTAGTTTCATCACCTGTGTACATATTTTAGACAGCTTTTGACGCACCCTGATTGTACCTTTGTGTTTGGAGATGAATGAAAATCTTCTTCGATAGCAATAAGGCGTATAATCAGTATTTAGTTACAATTTGACAAAAATAATGCGTTTGTCGTGTGCGTGGTTGTCGAGCGATATGCAAAAGGTGACCGAGATGCCGCGCGCAGAGGAATTCGGAACTACACTCGTGACGTTCAGTAGCAGTGCAGTGGGCTCGTACGTGATGACGATGCGTAGATGCGTAGACACTTTGTAACATTTTTTTACACCAATCGACACGAGCCCGTGTTATTGCTCAATTCTCAAGATGTGCGGAATCCGACTTGAACAAACTTTTTTTACCGTTAAATGTTCGTGTTATATCTATACTAATATTATGAAGAGGTAAAATTTTGTAAGTTTGTATGTAGGGGGTAATCTCAGGAACTGCTGGTCGGATTTGAAAAATTCTTTCAGTATTAGATAGCCCATTTATCCGGGAAGGTTATAGGCTATATATCATCACGCTAAGACTAAAAGGAGCGGAGCATTAAATGGAAAATGTGACGCTGACTAAGTTGCGTGGGTCAGCTAGTTTCTTATAATTGTACTCGTCATACTTAAGCTCAGAGACACCTCTATCTCGCGACATGTAACATGACGATCTTGCATTATTAGTTCCCGCACAGCATCAATATTTTAAGGTACAGACGCCAACACATCAAGCTACAACAATCTGTCAACTTTCTTAAATAGAATTTCAACTGTATCGCTAAAGAATTAGTGTTCAGGGTTGATTGGGATTTGACAGTTTCGGGTAGCTTGATGTGCTACTGCTGACGTCTGTACAACAACCGATTTAGAGCGACTTTCGTTAAACCTTCTTCTTCGTCCGTGAGTATAGACCGCCCACGATTAACATTAACTAAACCAGTGATACACAGTTATTTTCGATAGTGGTTCGTCCCCAAAAGGGTATGTGAGTTGAACAATGAATTTTTTTTTAACGACTCGGCATCCGTACGTGGTGTGCGTGGACAGCAGTAGTGTTGTGAGGTGTGAGCTGTACCTGTATGAGCTGGTCGGTGTGCGCGTGCAGCTCGCTGAGCACGGGCGCCGTCTGCTCGGGCGTGCAGTGCTCCAGGATGCGCTGGATGACGCGGCAGCCGTACGGGTGCGTGGACAGCAGTAGTGTTGTGAGGTGTGAGCTGTACCTGTATGAGCTGGTCGGTGTGCGCGTGCAGCTCGCTGAGCACGGGCGCCGTCTGCTCGGGCGTGCAGTGCTCCAGGATGCGCTGGATGACGCGGCAGCCGTACGGGTGCGTGGACAGCAGTAGTGTTGTGAGGTGTGAGCTGTACCTGTATGAGCTGGTCGGTGTGCGCGTGCAGCTCGCTGAGCACGGGCGCCGTCTGCTCGGGCGTGCAGTGCTCCAGGATGCGCTGGATGACGCGGCAGCCGTACGGGTGCGTGGACAGCAGTAGTGTTGTGAGGTGTGAGCTGTACCTGTATGAGCTGGTCGGTGTGCGCGTGCAGCTCGCTGAGCACGGGCGCCGTCTGCTCGGGCGTGCAGTGCTCCAGGATGCGCTGGATGACGCGGCAGCCGTACGGGTGCGTGGACAGCAGTAGTGTTGTGAGGTGTGAGCTGTACCTGTATGAGCTGGTCGGTGTGCGCGTGCAGCTCGCTGAGCACGGGCGCCGTCTGCTCGGGCGTGCAGTGCTCCAGGATGCGCTGGATGACGCGGCAGCCGTACGGGTGCGTGGACAGCGCGTACACTTGCCCCGCGAACGCGTTGATTATGAACTGCAGAGCCGTTGGCTCCACGCATTCGATACATTTTTGCACCTGAATAAAACATGGTTTGTTACTTTACATATTAAATTTTTATCGATGTTTGATTTTATTAATATTATTTTTGATTATATTTTGCTCTCCTGTATTATACATAGAGTAGAGGATTCCGGGTGAAGCTCGCTTCCATCTTCGGCCTAATCATCACTTTCCATCAGGTGAGATTTGGGCCAAGAGTTTCCCCGTTTTAAATAAAAAAAATAAAAAAATAAAAAAAAACATATTTTTTTTCTCTTCCAGTTTTTATTTTGTAATTTTTGAAAAGAAGCATTCTGTAATAGGGAATGCACTGGCTCCTGTAATACAGTTTTAAAACTAGCTGAGGAGCCAGGGAATTCACTGAAAAAACGAGATACAATAAAGAATTAGTATATTCATATTCGAATGAAGGGGATCCGTGGACTGTCGGCTCTCGCAGAATAAAGAGTAGTGGAAATACTAACGACGTGGTTCCCGTTCTGGTCCTTGACGCACTTGAGCACGTGTCCGTCCAGCTCGCGCACCACCTCCTGCTGCTGCTCGGCCGGGATGGACTCCAGCGCCTTCTGGATGACGCGGCAGCCGTACATCTGCAGCGCCAGGTTCAGCACGTGCCCGCGCACCTGCACATCACAACACTAGTTAACATCATAATCATTATTTACAGTTTCCGCTAATTTTAAGGCCGCTACCAGTGGAGTAGGTCATAACTCAACCATATCTCAGTATTATCACGAACCTAATGATAGTCATACCTTTTGTGCCAATGTGGTTTTCTGTTCTGTAGTTCCAAACTCGAAGAATTTTTGTATAACATAGTTTCCGAAAACATCTGTCATTAGACTATATGCAGCACCGATTATTTCATTAAACACCATTTGTTTCTCTTGAACGGTTGCCCTTTCTAATTTTTGTTGAATAAACCTGAAAACGAAAAGTAACTATTATTTGAAATAAGGAACAATGTTTGCGGCAAGAGGTTGACCTATCAATTTGTGGGAGTCTTCTCCACAAAAGCCGTATCGATAACTGAGTCGCAAAGCATAGTCTATATCGATTGTATTTTATTGTATAAAGATTTTTATTTTTCACTCCGCAGCGCAAATATAGGATCAATGACTGGAAATAAACAAAAAAAAAAACCGGCCAAGTGTGAGTCGTACTCGCGCACGAAGGGTTCCGTACCATTATGTATAAAAACGGCAAAAAAACCATGATTAATTTACTAACGGACAATATCTTGTAAAATGGTTAACAGAGATTTATCATGGACCTCTGTGGACGGCGAGCTATGGGTGGCTCGCCGTCCACAGAGGCGACGGCGAGCCACCCATAGCTCGCCGTCCGTCCGTCTAGTGACGACAGGCCGTGTCGACGGCGCATTAGTGTTCCACGCGCGCCTCAAAGAGAGTCAGCAACACAGAGGATGATTACCCATCCCTAAA
Source organism: Ceramica pisi (assembly GCA_963859965.1). Taxonomy (NCBI): domain Eukaryota; kingdom Metazoa; phylum Arthropoda; class Insecta; order Lepidoptera; family Noctuidae; genus Ceramica; species Ceramica pisi. Next base: position 9,103,432 of record OY982530.1, read on the forward strand.
AAAAAAAAAAGCCGGCTGTACCTCGGTGGGAAGGTCTTCAGCCATCGCCTAGAAGTAGAAGTAGGAGCATCTATCGCCTATTTAAATGCACCAGCTGACGAGACTTCCCTTGGCATCTTGCCAGCAGTTTTTTTTTAATACTTACAGGTTAACTATCAGCTTACAAATTATTATCCGGGTGAAAATTGCGTGTCTCTTGGTGCTTGGTGCATTTGAATAGGCTATGTTACACGATTCAGAGCATCAGCCGAGTCAGCTGACATGTTTATTTATTCACAATAGTGTATACAAGTTCTCATAAGAATCTAATAACACCGTATTTTGATAGTTTACAAGAGATTGATGTGATTGAATGTGATTTTTTGTTTATGGAGGTATTATTACAAAATTACTGTCAAATAAAAGATTTTCACATAAAACAATATCACAAAAACAATTATTCGATAGGACATACTGTTTTTGAAATATAAGGAAAACGGTAAAGAACATTAGTCATGTTGGAATTTTGTAAGTTTTCGTTCTAGGAGTTTTTATTGTTCATAGTTACGGATATTTTTTTTTATATTATAGAGTAAGGTCTTATAAATCTATTCGGGAGGAATTTACTGAAAAAAAAAATTCTTCAACGTGTTTGGGAGGCTGCCACTGCTTAACCCACCCACCACCGAATCGCAGCTGATGTTCACTGAAGTCCATGATAAAGCTTTCTACCATTTTACAAGTAATTTTCCTGGAGGTAAATGTGTGACAAAATTCGAGTCTGGCTTGCAGTCTAAAAAAGGTTAGATTATCTTCGGATAGAAATCTAGAACATACATCATTTAAAAAATGTCTACTATTTTTGCACATTTTACGTGATGCGTGCACACAGCACAAGTAAACAGATAAACAGGCAGAAAATCTAAAGATGCTGGAAATGGGTTCTGTTAGTTATCCTGTAACAGTCTGGCAATTTTTTTTAAAGTGAAAACTTCTTTAGCGTCCTTTAGCACTTTTCTTGGGATAGGTATAAAATGTTTTGTTTATATTTTTGTTGTACAAAAACGACTATTTTACAGATTTATTATATGCATAGTATCTATCTATGCATGATAGAATATTTAATTTACCTATAAAAGATTTTGTAACCCTGTCTTTGTTATGTTTATGTTTGTTATTCATAGTTGGACGATAGATGGCGGCCTGTTTACTCAATGATATAAAAACTACAAAAATAATATTTTGGCGAATTAAAGTATCTTTAGGAATGAATGTTGAGCTTACTAATTTCACTACATATGATTATTAAAATATATTAATACTGAGCTCTACGTAAATATATTTAGTTCCCATAACCCAAAGTGTCGTCATCTAATGTCAGGTAGAATTATATTTGGAAACGCTGACGCTAAGAGATTTTTCTAGAACAATTTTAATAAATTACGTTTAAAATAACTTAAAAATGAAATGTGACGCCATCCATAGCATTCCGAGTAGTCTATCCCAGTAGTTTTTATAAGATAAAACACAACACTTAATTGTTTTATTCTTGTCTCGCGAATATGCTGTAAAATGGATACGTTTACGAAATTGTGTACAGGACGAACGCCAACAATACTCTGACTTAAGCCACGCCCACCGTGATGACGTCATGACCTAGTTGAAAATCACAGTAGTTGTTTAGGCCGTCCTCTTTATACTTGCTCCGTGTTCGCAATGGACTGCTGTAGGTTGACGTTGACAATGAGAGGCAGGGTCTAAATGGGATTCAAAAGGGGATTTTTTAATTGCACCTCTATTTAAAATTCAAGTTAAGGGCCTCTTTCACCACCCTTGAGTAAAGTATCGAGTAGACTAATCGCCAATTAAAGTCACCCGTAACTGCACGTGTCAATTTCACGACGTTCGAGTAGCACTAATCAATGATTAAACTGAGCAGTAACTTACTTGCCACGTCGTCTGCCAATTAGAGTGTTTACTTGACGGTTAACAAATTTTCACTATACATTTTTGGAAATATCTCGAAAACCATAAGTCTTATCAACTCAATTCTTTTTGTAAAAGTGGTTTTGGGTCAAGACCTTTATTTTAAAACTAATTTAAAAACCTTATCACTTAAAACAAAAAATCACATTTTCAATCTACGTAATTATTCACAATACAAAAACCTTACATCGAAATTCGCATTTAAACTAGAATCTAACTAAACCTATGATGCGAAAATAACCTTATAACACTAATTAGAGAATGCTTAACCTAATCTAATCTGATTCAATTATAATTCTAGGTAATTAGTTTTCCTTACAATTTCCTTGTTTGATACGGTCGCGCCCACCATTACTTGCGCCTATGGACGCGGACGGGGTCTTATCGCCGACACTAACACAGTTTGGTATTTCTGTACAAGTGAAAAGTTTGCACTTCTATCTCTTTTAACTTTATCCATGATAATTTAAAAAAAAATCCACACGCAATAATTTTCTAACCAAAAACACAACAAACAATACACAAAATGAAATGACAAATTGACGAGTAACGTTGACGTAATATTGAACGAATGCAACGTATGATTTGTTAAGTAATTCACTTAACCGGTAAGTTGTTACTCGAAGCTTTATTTTCGCTTGTGAAATTGACAGAAGATACTCGTAAGTTTTACTTGCCGATTAACTTTAATTGGGAAGTAACTAATCAACGCTTTACTTGGAGATGGTGAAAGAGGCCCTAAATCTCCTAACTAATTACCCACTGTATAACAAAAATACTGATTTGCACACTAAATTACGACAACACTAAATAATGACGGTCAACGTCAGGGGCACCCCAAGGTTCGGTTAGTTAGGTTCCTTTAAACCCTGCAGACAGAAATAGGAGCTTGACGGGAACGCTAACGCTAACCCTCGACGGTCGACGTCACAGGGAGTTAGATAATTTTTAGTTAATAGATAGTCATTCAGTAGAACAGTTTAGCTTTATAGATTAAACAGTATAATAGATTTGATTTATTTGATGCGCAAAAGCAAACGCCCAAGAAATGGACAAAAACTACTAATAGTCCTTAATTCTATATAGAATAAAATATGTATTACGAAATATTTCTCAATCAATTTCAAGTTATTATTTCAAATTTGTTTGCCTAGGGTGAAAATATAATGATAATATTAAAACATTTACTTTGATATCCGTCACAGTCATTCTTAATTAATAATGGCGGTCAGTTTTTATTTGACATGAGTAAACGACAAGAAGTCGTCAAACGAACTATTTCATAGAATTATTGCACAGTTATCATTTATTTAATATTATTCGACCTATTTATACCGTAAATCTAATTGAAATAAGTATACGCGTGTCAATATAATTAAAACATAAAAACTCGAATTATAAAATGTATCGTAGGCTGTATGCATTACATGTCCTTTGCCTTATTGACAGCTTGACATGAATGCATTTTCATTTTTTCGGATTGAATTAATCGATTCAAGGTCGCGGACTTTTGCGTTTGCGACTCGAGTTAAGGACGCTGTTACATTTTCGAAGGACTCAAATTTAGGTATCTAAGTCGCACACAGCCACATCACGCGTACACACACATAGAACCGCTGCCTGAGCGCTCGATTTTATACTTCACTTATTAATCTTGATCCTTGATATTATTTTATATTTTATTGATTCTGGAAAATTAACTGGAACTTTGAAAATGCATTATGTAACTGTTACTTAGTACCGTCGTCGGGAGATAATTACCCAAGTCAGTATTTTCAACAGACTTCATAAAAAGAAGGGGCTCGGTTCGACCCGTATGTATCCGCGATATTCTCTAAAACTGACTACTGATCCGATATCGTTCAGGTTTTCGTTGATAAATGCATATGTTTTCAGGGAAGATTTTATTGTATAACTGGCTGATGCCCGCGGCTTCGCACGCTGTCGGTAATCGCGACCAAAAGTAATCATGAAATTTTGATCCCGTTCCCGCAGCCCATGGGAACCTATTCCAGGGATAAAAGTAGCCTATATCTTATTCCAGGCTATAATACCGCGTGTATCTGACATCGACGCACAAACGATTTCCATGGGTCCGGGGCATGATTCTGGACACCTTAGACTTAGAATTTTTCGTCGGCTTTTTTCTCATTTTTTTATTTTTTTCAAGGGTTTTTTTTACTTTAGACTGCTCATAATCGTTATTCTGACCTAACCCAATGAGATTTTTAATCAAAAAATAATTAAATAACTACTTTCACTAAAAAGAGCAATCTGAATAAAGCCACAAATAATATCAGCTCAGCTGAGCGGATACTTTGTAGTACTCTTAAAAAAAATCAGAAAAGAACCGACGAAAAATTCCAACACTGGGGTGTCCAGAATCATGCCCTGGACCCATGGAAATCGTTTGTGCGTCGATGTCAGATACACGCGGTATATCCCTGTGCCACATTTTAGCTTTTATTATTCAAGTTTCCGGTTGTCTAGTTTTTCATTATTTTTAAATTATACATTACTCCACCCACGGGTCAGTCAAAACGATGCATTTGATGTCAGCCATTTTGATATCTGAACGTTGCCAAATAGTTTAAAGTGATAAGACGTGTTGTTTATTGTAGTAAGTCTTGGTAATTTTTTACAAACAGATCACAGTTTAGAAGTGGTCTCGTACAAATAATAATTATCAAAAACGATTTTGTAGTTTTGTTTTTAAATCAAAATAAGCTGAAATTTGTTTACTTGTATGATGTATTTTGTCATCCAAATAAATGAAATTGCGTATTTTGCTTTCCTGCGGCTTTCTATTGGTGTTGTGAATATGGAGTAGGTACCACTAAAAAGTGAAAAATAAAAAACATTGTCCCAAAAAAAAAAACAAAACATCCAAAAACATTGGCTTCCGAAGTTAGTTATTTTATAATTTCCAGTGTTGTTTTTTTTATTTGGAAGACGGTTGTATTTTTTTGTGAAAAGTTTTTTATTCTTTTATTTTTAACTTTTAATAAGCAAGTTTCTATTTAAAGAAACAAAATTTAGGCGGTCTTATAATCAGTTTGAACACATCATTAAGAAAACAATTAAAAACGGAAAACGAAAAGAAAACGGGTTTTAATTTTGGCCATTTTTGCATTGACTTGTGTATTAAACTAAAAAAGCCAACAAATGCGATCATACTCCTTTTGCCTGGACAAAAGCGTGTAGTTAAAAAAAAAAGAAGTGTAGTTAAAATTTTTGGCGTATTTAATCTCAACTCCCGAATGATCATTGAAACTGTGGTATCAGCATTTTCGGTGAAAGTTAAAACATAATTGTGGAAGTAGTGAATATAATATATTCACTACTTCCACAATTATGTTTTAACTTCATTCAGCGATTCATTTTATATTATATATATTATATATAATATAAAATGAATCGCTGAATGTGTTGCTAAGCGCAAATCTCGAGAACAGCTGAACCGATTTTGCTAAATCTTCTTTGTTGTTTTTTATTATGAGGAGAAGTTTTTTATGTAAAAAACTAAGAAAGTTGCTAGTTGACGGGAGCGAAGCCGCGGGGGATAGCTAGTCTATAATATATTTAATGAGGCAAACAACCGCGGCGGCCACAACTGCGTAAATAAAATTGACACCCATGACGAAAATTTTTGTTTTGATTTTGGTTTTGATCCCATATTCGATCATATCATCGACCCCAAAACATATGCAAATGACACCCATGACAAATGGTTGTATAATTTTTATCGGTGCTATCTTGGATTTTGGTTTTGACCCCATATTCGATATCAACGACCCAAAAAACTATGAAAATGACACCCATGACGGAAAAGTTGTAAAATTTTTGTCGGGGCCTTCCGGATTTTGGTTTTGACCCCATATTCGATATCTGCGACCCTAAAAACTATTAAATTGACACCCATGATGAAAAGTTGTAAATTTTTTGCTGTTGCCATCTTGGATTTTAGTTTTGACCCCACATTCGATATCAGCGACCCCAAAAACTATGAAAATGATACCCATGACGAAAAGTTGTAAAATTTTTGTCGGGGCCTTCCGGATTTTGGTTTTGACCCCATATTCGATATCAGCGACCACAAAAACTATGAACGTGATACCCATGACGAAAGTTGTAAATTTTTGCCGTTGCCATCTTGGATTATAGTTTTGGCCCCATATTCGATATCAGCGACCCCAAAAACTATGAAAATGATACCCATGACGAAAAGTTGTAAAATTTTTGTCGGGGCCTTCCGGATTTTGGTTTTGACCCCATATTCGACATCAGCGACCACAAAAACTATGAACGTGATACCCATGACGAAAGTTGTAAATTTTTGCCGTTGCCATCTTGGATTATAGTTTTGGCCCCATATTCGATATCAGCGACCCCAAAAACTATCAAAATGATACCCATGACGAAAAGTTGTAAAATTTTTGTCGGGGTCTTCCGGATTTTGGTTTTGACCCCATATTCGATATCTGCGACCCTAAAAACTATGAAATTGACACCCATGACGAAAAATTGTAAATTTTTTGCTGTTGCCATCTTGGATTTTAGTTTTGACCCCACATTCGATATCAGCGACCCCAAAAACTATGAAAATGATACCCATGACGAAAAGTTGTAAAATTTTTGTCGGGGCCTTCCGGATTTTGGTTTTGACCCCATATTCGATATCAGCGACCACAAAAACTATGAACGTGATACCCATGACGAAAGTTGTAAATTTTTGCCGTTGCCATCTTGGATTATAGTTTTGGCCCCATATTCGATATCAGCGACCCCAAAAACTATGAAAATGATACCCATGACGAAAAGTTGTAAATTTTTTGTCGGGGCCTTCCGGATTTTGGTTTTGACCCCATATTCGATATCAGCGACCACAAAAACTATGAACGTGATACCCATGACGAAAGTTGTAAATTTTTGCCGTTGCCATCTTGGATTATAGTTTTGGCCCCATATTCGATATCAGCGACCCCAAAAACTATGAAAATGATACCCATGACGAAAAGTTGTAAAATTTTTGTCGGGGCCTTCCGGATTTTGGTTTTGACCCCATATTCGACATCAGCGACCACAAAAACTATGAACGTGATACCCATGACGAAAGTTGTAAATTTTTGCCGTTGCCATCTTGGATTATAGTTTTGGCCCCATATTCGATATCAGCGACCCCAAAAACTATCAAAATGATACCCATGACGAAAAGTTGTAAAATTTTTGTCGGGGTCTTCCGGATTTTGGTTTTGACCCCATATTCGATATCTGCGACCCTAAAAACTATGAAATTGACACCCATGACGAAAAATTGTAAATTTTTTGCTGTTGCCATCTTGGATTTTAGTTTTGACCCCACATTCGATATCAGCGACCCCAAAAACTATGAAAATGATACCCATGACGAAAAGTTGTAAAATTTTTGTCGGGGCCTTCCGGATTTTGGTTTTGACCCCATATTCGATATCAGCGACCACAAAAACTATGAACGTGATACCCATGACGAAAGTTGTAAATTTTTGCCGTTGCCATCTTGGATTATAGTTTTGGCCCCATATTCGATATCAGCGACCCCAAAAACTATGAAAATGATACCCATGACGAAAAGTTGTAAATTTTTTGTCGGGGCCTTCCGGATTTTGGTTTTGACCCCATATTCGATATCAGCGACCACAAAAACTATGAACGTGATACCCATGACGAAAGTTGTAAATTTTTGCCGTTGCCATCTTGGATTATAGTTTTGGCCCCATATTCGATATCAGCGACCCCAAAAACTATGAAAATGATACCCATGACGAAAAGTTGTAAATTTTTTGCTGTTGTCATCTTGGATTTTAGTTTTGACCCCACATTCGATATCAGCGACCCCCAAAACTATAAACGTGATACCCATGACGAAAAGTTGCAAAAAATTTATCGGTGCCATCTTGGAATTTGGTTTTGACCTCATATTCGATATCAGCGACCCATGACAAACAGTTATCTAATTTTTGTCGGTGACATCACATCTCACCCCAAAAATCGTGAAAATATCACCCTTGACGAAGTTTTCAAATTTTTGTCGGTGATATCTTGAATTTTGGTATTTACCCCATTTTTGATATTAGCGACCCCAAAAACCACGATAATGGCACCCGTGACGTAAATTTTGGTGCGCGCTATCTTGGATTATGGTTTTTACTCCAGATTCGTTATACTTATGTACAAAAAAAAGACGGTTAAAATCATAATCCTCCTCCCTCCCATCCACTTACAAACCTCACAGCCGACAACGTGACCTTACCCAAATCCTAAACAGCTTAACCCCACCCATCGATTTCTCAACCATGTCAACAACTGCTTTACCCCACCCATCCATATCCCGATCTTACCCAACAGATTTCTAAATCATAATTTCAAGTAATGAAAGTATGATACTCGTACTTAATTTTATTTTTCTCCGAAAAAGTATCAACTTCTTTCCTATCCGAAAAACGACTACGTACGACCCGCCACGGTCTCACACGTATACACACTAGAATCTTTTCTATTTGATTTTCGTATTTATTTTTCGCAAGAGAGCGATACACCCGTGCTTCCACAAGCGCTTCTGAGCGCGGAATGATAGACCGCGCGTGCAAAATGTATGAAGAATTCGACAAGTGTTTTTATTTTTGCTAATAATTAAAAAATATAGATATTTAGATACAAAAAAAAATAGCTGGAACTATGAAGGACTATATATACCGCAATTTTTTATAAGTTTGAAGATAAAATGAGCTGTTAATTTATCTAAAATGGTACATATTCGGACCCTACTTTTTAAAATTTTCTGCGATTATTGTGATGGGAACAACGTGTTTGTTCGAAAAATTTGTATCATGACCTATTTTTTTTTTTATTTACTTCGAGAGATTAATATGTTATCTATAAATTAAGCCCATGATATCTTTACTTTTGTAATTGCTTATACATTGAAATGGTACCTGAAAATCACTATTATTTGTAGAAAAATGTAATAGCGTCCTTAATTCAAGATTTATTTATTAATTTTAAATAGAACGGCCGAAGCCAATTACACTATTAACATAATTAAAATTGATTTCACTCAATCATGCTTCTTGAGTCCAGGAGAGCGTTAATAGAGGCTACAGTCACTAAAGATATTAAACGACGACTGTGTCTATTTTCTGTTCTTGAGTCCAGGAGAGCGTTAATAGAGGCTACAGTCACTAAAGATATTAAACGACGACTGTGTCTATTTTTTTAAGGATTTTGATTTTACTTGATTCTGCACACATTCCCCTTTTTTGACACGACTTAGATTGGACCCGCCTAAACTATGACGCGTATTTCCCTTTCCGTGTTCAACTGGCGACACCGGTCTCGCGAAATCAACACGCTTTTGTTTTACTACGGAATTCTACAAGCCCGTGTTCAATTCGCGTCAACTGAGCACGCTTTTGCGATCAAGCAACGTTAAAAGAAGTTTTACAAAATAGTGTGCAATTGAATTGAACACAACCTAACCTCAAAAAGTTTTATTTTCAGTCCGGAGGCCCAGTCGACGGAGCCGCTCCTACTTCTCGAGTAGTATATAAAAAAATAACCACGAACTTCTAACCTAACCTGTCCGAGTCGGGGTGCCCACAAGTCCAACTCAAACAGTCTAAGAGTCAAGTCAAAAAAGTATTCAGTTCAACTGCACACGGTTTTGTTAAACCTTACCCAGCGCCACTTGATCACAAAGGCGTGCTCAGTTGACGCGAATTGAACACGGACTCGTAGGATTCCGTAGTAAAACAAAAGCGTGTGGATTTCGCGAGACCGATGTCGCCAGTTGAACACGGAAAGGGAAATATGCAACGACGACTCGGCTTTTTGACGACGGACCTGAACCTGCTTTAAATACGACTCTGCTGTTGTTTTGGACTTGTGGACCGTGTACATTTAAAAATGGATAGAAACGTACACTGTATTAATTGCTATCTCGATATTGCAACGATGATACGTAATCTCATATCAGTGCAAAATGATGAAGTATGTTATTTAATACAGGCATGGATAACACCGCAAGCTGTAAGTACTGAGATTCCCTAGTTCTCTTGCCTATTTACATATTATTGAGCCCACACTTTGTCAATAATATGGTACTTAGCATGGGCTCTGTACCAATCCAATATTTATCCTCCTGTAGAGTTTCATGATGACATATTAGTGGTTTTTAATGATGATTATAACATTTGAATGCTGTTTTGTTGTTTAATTATTGCAATTTAATCCTTAACCTTGTCTTAACCTATATTTTAGAGAAAAAATGTTTGTAACTGGCTTCTACCGAGGTTTTTGATAATTATTAAAATTGTAATGGGTTCCCTACGATTTTCAGTGCAATATGGCGTATATTATACATTATATTATGTAATACATATTCTGAGAGCTACGATTACCTTGCTAAAGTGTGTATCATGTTGGAACTTTCGGTTTAAGACAAGCAATTTTGCCACAAGTTCCTTCAATAAGCATTTCGTCCACTTCCATCGTATCTTCTTACCGCGGACGACTACCACACATTTCATATTTATTTTTTAACTAGCCCGCGGCTTCGCTCCCATGACAAATTTTATACTAAAACCTTTCTAGAAAACCACTCTATCCATTGAAGAAAACAGCATGGAAATCGCTGTAGTAGTTTTTGAGTTTATGGAGAACAGACAGACGCGACGGAAGACTGTTTTTTTTTTAATAATATTTAGTGATGCTAGAGATATATTTCTTTTGTATGTGTTATCTAGGGAAATATGTTACCTAGAGCCGTGCTGATCCTGTGAAAATTCTACAATGTGGTTGGCGAGTTCTCTCAACTGCAAGTTAGGGAAGCGGTTGTTGCGGAAGTCCTCGAGCAGGCGCGAGCGGCCGGCGGGCGGCTTGTCGCCTACCAGCGCGCCCACACCCACGCCGCCCACGCCAACGCTCACGCCGCCCACGCCACCGCCTACCAGCTCTGCAAACATACCACACACACTTGTACAACTTATCTCAAAAACAAAGCTATTCCTATGGGCGTCATTAATATAAAATCGCCATATTTTACGCAGTAAATGTTGTAAAACTGTTAACGCATCATTAACGTTAATCGTCGAATTATTATAAAAAAAATACTGAAACGGTACATTTGCATTATGTTGATATATATTTAATAACGACGTAACTTGTGTTTTAATACACAACGCAGACCTGGGTTTTACTTAAATCTTATACCATCCATTTATTTTCTTATTCATTAAAACCATTCATTTGAATACCGAAGTCAAGGTGATTCGTGTTAGACATACAGTATTAATATTATATTATACATAAAAATACAAACTATTTACAAAATGTACAAAGATATGAATGATATTGGTGCGAAGTACAGACCTGATATAGTTCCTACTCCGCTGAGTTTGCTGAGAAGTGATGAAGATGATCCGAACATTCCATTTGATGTCAGACCTTGCGCTAAACTGCTCACAGCTCTGAAATAAAAATATTTCGCTATTGAAGGAAACAGCCACTCTCGAAAGGCACGAATTTTAAGTAATTACTGTACAGAATTAAAGACTGCGGTGTCATATAAACAACGATGGCATACAAGTATTTACAATGTACAAGAGTCCCGCTCAAAGCGTCACCGTGCACCCAATCGCTTCGCTTCTATTCTCGTTTTGCTGCATCACAATATTCACAATGCAGAGTTTAACTAACATCATTATTGTGTTCATCATGCGTAAGCGTAACGCGTTCTAGAATAATATTTTAGAACAGAATACCAGATGGAGTGAAACTATTTTTATTATGTAGTTTCACTCCATCTTGTAATATACATCTGCGATAAGATAGTCCGGGAGGAACATGACGCGCGTTCGTGCGCCCTCGAAGCAGTCATATCTTAAAACTCGGATTGAAGAGCTAACGCATACGGCAAAATTCAACAATACTACGGAAAAAAGATAAACAAATCTGGGCCAGCGTGCTGGAACGACACGGCTTCGTACGAGACGTGCGAGACGATGGGGTGCGGCGACAGTCGAGCGGGGCGAGTCGCGGGCGTGCGGGCACCTGTACTTGGCGGTCTCGGCGCCGGGCGCGGCTGACACGGGCCGCAGCCCCACGGGGCCCAGCGCGGCGGCCAGCGGCGGCGACAGCGGCGAGGGGCCCCACTTGCGCGCCGCGTACTCCTGCAGCGCCGCGGCCGGCCCGCCGCCACCGAACTCCAGCGAGTCGCGCCGAGCCTGCGTGGCGCCGCCTGCAACAGGACATACCTCCGCGCTCCAGTGTCGGGCCTGGCGAGCGAGTGCCGCGGGCGCGTCGCACGGGATCCGGCGCGCCCTACACGCTAATACTGGCTTCGATACGAAATACTTATATACAAGATAATAGAATAATAAAGCGTAAGTATATGATATTATGAATTCGACCACGAATGTAATAAAACTCGTTTTTGTTAAATAACAACCACCTTTTATCTAGTGAAGTTGACGTCATATAATTTGAACGAAGGTTTAAATGACAACCCGTTACAATAAAATTAATTAAAATTCAACAATAACACGGCAAATATTTACACCAAACCTTAGAAATATCGTATTAGAAAACTTTGTAAGTAAGTAGATACACTGATTTTCATTGCGAATATAAGAACAGTAAAAATAAAAACACGAATATGAATCTGATGAACTCATCGTGTTAATACAAATGTCAGCTATACGAAAGTATGAACAAAGCTCGAAAAAAAAATCAAGATCGGATCGCCGCTTTCCCGACTACTTTCGTTGTATTTTTCTGTGACCGGTCAGCTATTTAGCTAACAACCTTTTTCATCAGTTTGTTTTTTTTTTTTATGATTTGACGGCTGTATGTTGAAAACGATTCTCCTTATGGCTGCAAAGTAATACTTTCAACCCGCTCCTCAGGTAACTTTAAGCTTACTTTTCGAGTATTAGTTATGAAAAATATATTTTACCGAACTTAGTAAGTATCCTATCATCTTGGCCCTTGACCATAATGATGAAGAAGTTGTTATATTTATTTTACCAAGGATCATTACGTGCTCAAGTTACTTCACACGATTTCGAAATAAGGAAAAGAGGCGACACACTTTATAATCAAGTATTATAATTTTAACCTCTACCTTAAGCATTCAAACAGTAAGTAAATACATTTACCATATAAAGTGGATAGCTATACACAAAGTATACGGCTAATCGGATTAACTATGAGTAAGATAATTATATACATATTTTATTAGACAATGAGAGTGTAAACGAAAATCGGCTTGTTAATTAAATACAATAGATAAAAAAAACTATAATGTTACTAGTCCAGCAGGCAAAAACTTTATCAAGCAACTGACATTGTATTACAAAATTTGATGTTTGCTTTTATAATGCCAGTGTATATCTACAATTATAACTTTATTATAACATTAGCAGCTATTTAAAAGAACTACATTTAGTGAAAGTAAAATAATGATTTAATTAGGATAAATTAGTTTCCATCGATTCTACAAAACGTTAATAATTATTTGTATGTAATGAATTAATTAATCATAAATTGTCTAATGGTCTACATGTATCGAATCACGACATGCGCAATGTTTTAGTATTACGTTGTTATTGAATGTAAATATGAGTTTATGTACATTTCAGACAAATATCTTCCTGGAGAGCTCACTGTTTCAGTTTTTATACAACATTTATTTAAATAATGCGAACAAAATGGGTGATTTTAAATTTCAACATAAAAATTATACAAGCGTAAAAGTTATGCCCGAAATAAATAATATAATCATTTTTCTTTTCTAAATCTACTATGTGTAAAGATTACTAATTACCCAATGAGGATTGAAGACCTAGATTGGACCTTACAATTTGACACAGACTTAGGATTATGTTGCTGTTCGTGTGAAGTTTAGCTCTCAAAAACGCAAAAAAAAAAACTATTCGGAAGATTTTATTTATTCGAAATGTTGCAGGTAAAGGTCGAATTTGATTGTAAATCTTTATCACATTATATTGTAGATTCTCACTTAAAAATTAGCAAAAATTTATAACAAGAAATGCTTCAAAACGAGTAAGGAAGGTCGCGCTTGTGTAAATGTTTTGTTAAGTAGGACATTTGTTTCCACTTTGTACAAGTATAACAAAGCCTTTAGATTATGGTCTACTCGGGCTTCTTTAAGGCAATTTCGTTGTTTCTAATATTATTCAATGCATCGCACAGTGTTTTATGAAGCCCGATTTTCGGACATCCCTTTTTTATTGAAAAACCTAACAGAAATGATCACTTAAATGCAAGATTTCGTATCCCCATTTAGCAGCTACCAAGTCTAGTTTCTGAGTTATAATTTTTTGAAAATCGTAATTTTTCCATCCGGATATTAAGAAAAAAAATAGTTACGCTTGAGAGGGCTATCACAATTTTTCTTAAATTTTAGCGTTTTAGTCGAGTTTTGATGTGTGATTTTGCTTTAGATATATCCTTTAACAAAAAATAAAATTATGCCTAAGACAGTTTGATCATTTATCTTGGGAGTGTTCTAAATAAATATTTCAATTTGTTCACGTACATCAGTAAAATCCTTGACTCCGCAAAGGATGTTTCACATAATGTCATCTGAATATCACAATGAATCTTTTGATGCCTTGGTACACGAAGATATTATAATTTAATCATTTATAAAAATGTCCACGGTACAACTGTATCTTCTACTTTGGAATGTTCAAATCAATTTATTACGATTCATACACCAAAAATAATTCTGTAAAACTGAGAGTTATTGACAATTTTCCGTACGAAACTATAATTTTTATCTATGAAATTATAATCCAAATTCAAATAAAAAATATTTTTAATAATTAAGGTGGCATTGCTATATTGCTTGAAAAATATATATTATATATATTTGGTATAATTAAAAGTAAAGAAAATATTTTTAAATAATTGTTGTATCCAATGCAAAAATCAATATAAATCTTGTGACGCGCGGTATTCAACTTTAGTCAACCTGAGCAATTCGATTTTGTAAAAGCGCTCTTAAACTAAGCATGATACGAAATAATGATGTTAGGTACATTGATGGAGTATTTTATGCCGAATATTTTAGAACCTCGCACCATTACTAGATCGAGATACGAGTTATTCGGTTTTTCCTTTTTCTTATTTTTCTCGAAATTTCCGCCGTTTCTATACAGAAATAATTCTATTTACTACCCCAATACACCACATAATTATGACATCCCAAATCCATGGAACTTAGAAGTTATTCTAATTTAACTATTTTTGTTAGGGTTGTCAATTTTTTTATCCTTATTGTGTGGATAAAATTTTTCGTAGAAGATACTCCCAGCTTATGTCCTTGCTATTGCATTTGTGGATTTTGCGTGTCATTTAGCAGTATTTAGAACACAAAAATACTTAAAAAACACAAAATGCTTGAATAATATGCCTTTTAACGTACATTGATGAATTATATTTTATTTAGATACCAAGCTGGTATACGCCCGTCTTAACGTCAGATAATCCAAACCATCGATTTTACTACAAGATAGATAACATATTTTTGCAAAGTTATATAAAATCCGGATATAAATAATTATCTGAGATTTTGACTTAAAAATCCGGATAAAAATTAAAATCGCTGTGGTTTTCAAGTTCCATGGAATTGGAATACGAAATTTTTGTGGTGTGTTGGAAAAGTTATCGACATCATTTCAGTATAAATAACTTTTCCCGAAACAGCGGAATTTTCAAGAAAATTAAGAAAAACTGGAAACCGAAAAACTCGTATATATCTGGATCTAGCAAAGTTACGAGGTTCATTTATGCACTAAAATACTCGGCATAAGATGCGCCATCAATGTATTTGACATCGTTATTTCTATCACGCTTAGTTTAAATGTAGTTATTTTTTTCTGAATATCGAAATCGATTTTCAAAAAATTATAACTCGGAAACTAGACTTGGTAGCTAAATGGGGATACGAAATCTTACATTTAAATGATTATTTCTGTCAGGTTTTTCAATAAAAAAGGGATGTCCGAAAATCGGGCTTCATAAAACACTGTGCATCGTTCCCTAACAAAAGACTACACCCAATGATATTTTAGTAAACAGATATGTTATGAGAGAGCAAATCGTGAAGACTAGAAAACGTCCTAATTGGGACGTATTGCCTTTAGTCTGTGTCACGCACGTCTACGAGTGATACGGTGCGCGCTGCTACGTAATTACGATCCATAATGCCATCTTGTGTATTTAGAAAGTGTACCATTATGATACCAAAGTCAATAAAAGACAAGGGATCTCATACCACACGTAAGTACACAATATACTTCGATTTCTTAATATATTTCAATTATTTTCCTAATATTTTGATATTTGGAGGTTAGAAAATAGAAAGAGATGGAAAATACATTTTTTGTCGTAAGAACGACAAGGATGCGTGCACTCCGGGCATAGAATAAAAGTACAGATGAGAATATTAGGCAGTAGTTATCCTATCTCTACAGCAGAGTTCTAGTTTCCCTTTTAATAACTTTTCTTTATAATTTTGTTTGATATATTTAATTAAAAATTAAACATGTCATAAATGTAGCAAAACAAAATATTAATAGCTTATCGTTACCATAATATGTCACAGATAGTGTTAAAATAAAGAAGTGAATCCAGTTGGACGCCTTCAAAAAGCAGTAGAATTTGTATAAATCATTTCAAGGCTATTGATAAATATACTACTTCAAACAAAGGTCGAACACTTCTCAAAAAGAACGCTGTTCCCGTAATAGAGGTAATTAAAAGTGTAAAAAATTAGTATTTCGCAGTCTACCCTAAGATTTGCTCCAGCATTTGTTCTGGCATTTTAAATAAAACCATAATTATTATTCTTGACAGAACATAGGAGAGACATGGGAGGTTTATGCTATGCATCAGAAGACTTGTTTTCAGTGTGTTTAAAATCATCAGTCATTTAAATGAAAATGGTAGCCATTTTATTAATAATCAGGATATTATTGAGAGACTAAAATGTAATATTTTAAAAACTTCTTTAAAATTCGAACGTATTTAACTCAATTCTGGAACATTCCAAAGACCAAGCACAGAACATAGGAGAGACATGGGAGGTTTATGCTATGCATCAGAAGACTTGTTTTCAGTGTGTTTAAAATCATCAGTCATTTAAATGAAAATGGTAGCCATTTTATTAATAATCAGGATATTATTGAAGAGACTAAAATGTAATATTTTAAAAACTTCTTTAAAATTCGAACGTATTTTACTCAATTCTGGAACATTCCAAAGACCAAGCACCTGCTTTTAACCATCGCATATATTTAATTAAAACTATAATTGATAAGTACACAACAGTTCGCTTCCATTCCACTCATAAAATTATCCCGAAATAAAAAAGCTCTCTAAAGGACAGAAAAGAAATAAATTGAATCTTTTCGAAGGTGTATGATTATTTTTACAATATATTATACATTTCTTTCTTAGTGTTTTATTTTTCACCTACCTACCTTTTAATATTGTTTATTCGTTGCATAGGCACAAATCCCGGCTACAAATTCTGTACACGCGGTTTGTACTTTCTGCCTAGTTAATTTGTTAGTCTATGGTGTCAACGTGCGGTGATTGGTGGTCCGAATAATGTTTGTTTACATTCACGCACAATTGACAACATTTAGCTGTCACTTTTTTTCTTATTGGTTTTATCCAGCTATCCTTTTTATATCCTTTTTACTTGTAGTGAAATGTAAAATGAATGAAAAGTGTGTATGTGTGCTGCCTCCTCTCGGCGCGGAAAACTTTTTTCTGTTGTTTTGTAAGTGTATAACATATCTGTTTATTAGAATACCATTGACTATTGACTACACCCCTTTCGGCACCTTTTTTATTTTTATTCGACACAGGCAATACGAGTTGTCGCTTCAGCTCAGATAATTCAATTATAGACTACAAATATAAAAAGATTACTTATTTGAACGTTGTTAATAAAAGCTGCAACAGTGAGCGCCATTGTGAATCGTGGTAAGGGAGGCGTGCTGTGGCTGTGGAGGTCTTACCAGGCTGCTGCTGCTGCGGCTGCGCGGGCTGCGGCGGCGCGGCTGACGCGGCCGGATGCGCGGGCGCCGGCTGGTACTGGCGCGGCGCCAGCACGCCGCCCGGCGACACCAGCCGCAGGGGGGTGCCGTTGCGACCGCCCATCACGAGCGAGCCGGGGTCGTAGTACGGGATCACATACTGTCCTTGGCCATTCACTTGCTGCTCGCCCTGCTGGGGAGTGAGCGGCCGGCGCGGCTGCTGCGCTTGCTGCTGCGCGGGCTGCGCTACGAGCCCGGGGTAAACGCCCCAGGGCGCGGCGACGCCATAATACGGCGGCACTCCTGCTATCAATGCGCTCACGTACGGCGCGCCCTCCTGCCCCGCGTTGATAACGTACGGCGCTTGTGTGAAAGCCTGCTGGGCGGCTAACTGCTGTTGCAGTTGGAACTGTTGCTGCTGTTGTTGTTGCAGGAGCTGCAGCTGCGCCGCAGCCGCCTGGCCGCCCGCTGCGGCTGCTTGTTGAGACCGGAACAATTGCTATAACAAAAATAATTTACTATAATAAAAATTACCACGTAAGCAAAGTGAAAAAATGCAATTTTAGAAATACTTTTTTCTACAGTTTGGTTCAAAGATAACCTACATAGATTAATTTAACTGTTTATTGTTTTGAAACAATTGGTTTTTAACTTACTATTTGGCACATTGGAAATTTATGATTCTTACATACGTAGTATACGTACTCACTCGTTACGTGATAGGTAAATTAAGACTTGCGTGGCGCTGTTGACTTTGATCACACAAGTGCGCGAGACAGTGTTTTATGTTAAAAAAGTGCCAAATATATTCATGGCACTACGTATTTAAAAAAAAAGACTCGTACTCTGCAGACCTGTGTCACCGTTTTGAACTGCAATTTTCATTGAAATTGGTGGCAAGAGTAAATTTTACTTGGAACATACATATCATGGTGCAAAGCAACGATGAATGCAAAGCAACAATGGTTTCAATCAAAAGCACCTTTAAGATTAACAGTAAAAAGTATATACATCCGATCAGCTCTATAACCCTAACCGAAACGAGGAAAATAGGAGCGGAGCGTAAATGAGACACTTTACGACAGGATTTTCTGCCTAACACGCTAGCTGTAAGACACTTGCATACCTGTATATGTCATGCTTTTACAATTTCAAAGAAATAATTAAGTACCTAGACAATGTATATAACCGAAAAACCGTATCCGAAACCGGTAAAAGATTATTTCTATATCCGTATCCTTATCACCCTCCCTTTTTTTTGGATGGGAAATCATGAAATGAACTCCTTCCTCTCTGGACGAAGTGGAACGGAGTGTCAGACTTTAACTAAAACTTATCTGTGTCCCTCCAAACGCCCTTAGCATTCCAGGGCAGCGGGTAACCCTTTCGAACAAATTCCGCAACGAAGGCTAGATTGAAATTACATAATACTGTCTTGATTTTAAATCAAAAGTCTAAAGTTAAATCAAATGTCTAGTATAACAATGTTAAGTAGATCAGCATTTATTTATGTGATTAAATTGGTAGGTTATTATTAGTAGTAGGTACAGGGAAAATGGTTACAATGAAAAAAAATATATATATAAGCTAGTCCTCCATAGAATTATATTTAAATTTTATAATAAAGTATCTAATCATTAGATGGCAGATATTTATTGATATTAATTGAACCTTATGTATTTCTTTTTTCTTGAACTTTCTAAGCGCGTCTCACACATCGAATCGCCGGTTCAGGCGGTTCAGCATAGGACTATCGGCGCCACAACGCGCTCTCTCCGCCACAGCATCTAGCCTCGCACTAATTTCCACAACATCATAAACTATTAATGTATACGATTTCCATTTGACAAAATACTTACGTTGATAACAGTTTACAGATAAAGTTTAATTAACGTAGGGATTCAAAACAGATAATTTTAATTGCACTGCCTATCCCGTACGGTTATTGGTGAAGCAATCGTGCATCGTACAGCGGTTTAATTAATAGCGGAACGTATCGTTTATTGTTTTTTGCTCCGCACAATGCGGTGCAGCGCTCGAGGGCGACTCCTCGTGAAGTTCGCTAATTAACACAATCGTTTAAAAAGTTAATAACAGGCTGTGTGCTGTCCAGTGCACGTGGGTGTTGGGCTCGATGGCATTCTTAATCTAATCCAGTTACTTATTATAAAAATATGAAAAAACAGTTAAAGTGAATTTTAAGGTCTACAAAATTAACACACTGACTGTTCGAAAATGTTGGTGAGCAGATTATGGGTGTAGCTGAAGATTAAGAATTTCTCTTAAACTTAGAAGGAAAATTGCAATTTATTATTTTGTGTTTTGAAGGATTATGAATTAAACGTCAACGATCAATCAATTTTCTAATCATTCTAAAACTTTTTCGCTGAAAGAAAGCTACACAAACAGTCTATCACAGATCGGAAATATGCACGATTCCTCCGATGTGTGCGAAGCTGCGGGGAGAAGCTTTTCTATAACAGAAAACGCATTTATGCTGCACAGCTATATGCATTGCTGATATTTAAATAGATCGGTAATGTAGTCGTAATATTTTGAATGAAGTGAATCAGAGTGAAATAGATCCAGAGTGTGATGTCATTAGGAGCGCGCGGACTCTACCTCTACCTGTTGAGAGGAGATTAGTTGGCGCTGTTCCAGGCCTATGTGATCGAGCGTGATCAGTACAAACACAGTGAGCTGAGCGCGCCGCGATCGCACGCACTCCTGCAGCCGCGTTAATCTATTGTTTTTATAACTTAAGCATTAGTCACTTCTGATATAGGCATCTTCCTAAGTTTGTAAGTTTCCATAATGCTTGATCACGTGGTTGTGCAACCAACAAAACGGTAAGAATCACTGCTAAGGGCCGTGTTGCTAATCTTAGGTAACCCAATATTAAAGAATGATTGAAAAATTTAGTTGGTTTTTGAAGAACTATTAATTATATTTTAGTACAGATACAAATTTAAACTCACATTTCAACTCATAAAAAAAAAACAAAGAAATTTCCGCATTTTCATTTTTTTATGCTTCTGGTAAAGATAACTCTGTACTTTGTAATGTAATGTATCAATTTGTATAGATACCTATCTATATTAATTGAAAACATAAGTAAGACTTTAAACAGATGCCAGCAAGTCATCACAATAATTTTAATTACGGTGCTAGTACATTAACCAAGCCTATTTTATTTTTCATTAGCTAATTGACATGAAATGATTATCTAACGTCGTAAAGTTTTCGCTGCCGTCACGGGTAGATCTAAAGTCTTATTCGTCGGGGGGAGGAACGTTTGATCTCCCGGTGCGGCTTCGTCCCGATTCCACGGCAATTTAATTCATTGAGACGTTGTAATTGAACGGTGGGCGAGACGATAAGCACGGCCTGCTGTACACGTGCGCAAAACCGACTAACTTGACCGCAACAAAATGAAGTCGCTCCAACTACTATGTAGCTGCAAGGTGGCACTGGTGGCAGCGGAGGAGGCGGCGCGGGCGGCGAGTAAGCGTCTCGCATTCAATTAGACGTTCAGTAATCCGGCTGCGGCGAGCTTCGATACCAATTACGGGGTTATTAGTGAGGGAACGCGCGATCGTGCTCAGCTCATCCCGGACTGACTCCAGTGCGGCTCAGCCCGCCACGTCGTTGCGATATGCTATTTGATTTTTCCTACGAGTTACTACTGTAACGTGGCGTATAACTTAACTCTTGTTTACCTAGGGACGGTTATACCCAATACAAAGTAGCAATTTAATGCAATGATTTTAAATGAATTATTTTAATTATGATACATTGAGTTAGCACTGGTGCCCCAGTGAGCGATTCATCAACAGAGACATGTGGGTGCTGAGTCACGGAGGTAGGAGTGGGCACGCGAGTGGTGGAGGCTCTCAGACGACAGGCACGCGGCGGGCGGTCGCCAGCGTCGAATGCTATTTATTATTAACGAAGAAGATGACGAGAGGACGAGCGCCTCAGTGCTCCCGCGAGAATCGCACGCTCCGCCCGGCAGCGTCGACAAACAAATTACGCGACAAAGCAATCAATTACAAGGACAAGACGTAGTTCATGCCCCTTGAATCGAACGCTACGTCAACAAGAAGCTTTTAGCGGCGTCGACGTGGTGCTACGTGCTTCATGCAAACCCAACACCTCTCAGTTTATGTCTATGCTACTGTTGTTTTCCAAATAGCTAAGAAGCATCGTATAAATTGATGGAATTGCGTTTTATGTTGTAACGAATTAGATTGTCGATCAAGAAAGAAAGGTAATTTGGGAAGGAATCGGAAACGCCAGGGTCGGGAGTGTACAACAAGATTACAGGGGATATCGTGGGCCCTGGCGTGCGGCTGCCACCGCGCGCTGTAATGCCGTCGGTGGCGTATCTTGCTGTAACGAGTTTATCTGCCCCGCGGGCTGCAACCCCGACAACGTTCATTTCTTTTCTTATCAGCAGCCGAATGTAATCAATTCTCATCGCACAGCTATTATTTATTTTGGGAGCAACTAAAAATGAGAAACCCGCTGTGGTATAGCAATTATGGTGATTTCTCAAAAAGGCACGTACATCTATTCTCAACTCCTTATAATAAATAACATTGATTATTATGATTCAGATAAGCAGATGAAAGTTTTTGAATGTTACACAGTAAAATTTTCATTACGAAATAACATCAGCTGTATAATGCATAGGTACCTACCTATTTACAAAAAAAAAACTGTTAAAAAGAGCTATTTTTTGTAGTTTTTTGTATTCAAGTTGGTACCTACAACGGACGTTTGCGGTTTGTACGAGTGAGTGTTTGCCAAAAACAAAGGTTCCATTTTAATCCTGATTACTTAGTTGATTGAATACCTACACGAAACAGCGCTTTCAGATTTTCAGCGAAAAGGTGGCAAAGGGCGAGGGCGTGGCTCGACTGGGCGGAGCATAGACACGCCCACATCGTCGCCGCCCTACCCAAATTTCTCCTTGGTATTTTTTTATTGATATCATATAAAATTGTAATTAAATCCGCAAGAAACATAATTTATAAAACAATATAGAAATAAAACTGGCACGAAAAGTATCTACTCGAGTCGTCAATAGTTTCTACTGCTTAGCTTATTTAATAACATAAGCAGGTACTTGAAAATATTGTAGTTACTATTCCTGTAAGTTGAAACCTATTGGTCCAGTTATTACTCATTAGATCTGATACACATCACATCTGCGAAGTTTCGCTTTCTATTCTAGGTCTTTCCTCGCGAGGAAAGCTTTCTTTACTTATGTAGGCCTTTCACTAGAACAGTCTAGCATTTGTAAAAGCTACGCAATGCAATAAACGTAAGTACCTAGGGTTGCTTACCAAACCAAACTAAACACAACCAAGTATCCAAAAACAAACAAACTAGAAATAATTTCAGATTATTTGCTAATAATTCAGCACTTATATAATCGCCTGTTATTTAAGAATGCTTCCTTTAGGTGTCTTAAGACGACGACATACGCCAGCGACCTTGTAGGAACAAATCGCGCTCTCGTTTTACACCCGCGCGATCCAAAATACAGTGGTTTTTGCACTTCCCGTATTCCATGACTTTAAAAAAAAAACCGGTCAAGTAGGAGTCGGACTCGCGCACCGAGGGTTCCGTACAAACCTGTAGGTATATTATAAGCAAAAGTTGCGATTTACGATTTATGACGTATTAAAAAAAAACTAATATCTAGATCTCGTTCAAACCAATATTCGCTGGTAGTTTACATGGTAATTTACATCATATATTTTTTTTTAGTTTTATCATTCTCTTATTTTAGAAGTTACAGGGGGGGACACATTTTACCACTTTAGAAGTGTTTCCGAACTATTCAGTTTAGAAAAAAAATACTTCAGAAACCTCAAAATCATTTTTGAAGACCCTATCCATGGATACCGCATACGTATGAGGTTTTGATGAAAAAATACTAAGTATTTTTGAGTTTCATTTCTAAGTATGGGGAACCCCAAAATTTATTGTTTTTTTTTTTTTCTATTTTTGTATGAAAATCTTAGTGCGGTTCACAGAATTCATCTACTTACTAAGTTTTAACAGCATAGTTCTTATAGTTTCGGAAAAAAGTGGCTATGACATACGGACGGACGGACAGACATACAGACAAGACATGAAGAATCTATTTAAGTTCCGTTTTTCGCCATTTGCCTACGGAACCCTAAAAAGGAGTATAGTAAGACTACCGTTATGAACGTTTCCAAAAACGTGCAGCAGTTGAAATCACAACAAAATGCCGCATTGGCATAATATAACACTAAGACACAGTATAAATATGGACAGTACGGAAACTTGGTAAGCCTAGTTGAGAATAACCTACGCTCCATTGAAGCAATAGGGTTGTCACTTTTAATGTTTTTTTTTTTACATTTTTGTTCTGTAGTGATCAATCAATCGAAGTTAATAACTAGCTTACAAATACAATTTAAATAGGTAATCTCATGGCGTTGGTTAATCTCAGCAAAAGACGATAGTTAAAACACGGAAAACAATTTAATATTAACACACAACAACTTGTAGCACTAACTTTTTCATCACGGCATAACCTTTTACAAGTTTTGGCGGGAGCGTACGCGAGCCGCGGACGAAAGCGTTTCTGGCGCTCGGTATCTTTGCAGCCGCCATCTTGGATTCACGTTTTGACATCACTATCGGCTTCAACGCCCTCGAAAACCATGAAAACGACACCCATGACAAAAAAAAAAATACCTATAGCAGGCGCCATCTTGGATTTACAAGAAGTAGTAGTACCTAATAGTTTTGAAGTTCACGAATTCATTTTGATCGATCACACGGACTTATAATTCGATAACGATTAAGGCGAGGTTGCAGTACTGTGTGTTTTGACGAACAACAGCGACTGTCCGGCGAGCGAAATAATGCCTAAATTTTGATTGTTTTTTCTTCTTGGCGAAAACTGATAAAGAAATAATACAATATGGTTTCAACATTTACTTCAAAATAAAATGCTCTATCTATTGATATAACTTTTATATATATTCGTGATAAAATCTCTTAGCAGTACACGTTTAAAATTGTAATTTAGCGTCATGTTTGATATAAAAAAGTATCGAGCCAATCATTCTAAATCGCGTTTCTATCTTTACGATTTACTTGAGGGTATGTTCAATTTTTATGTAATGATTTTTATTTATTAAAAAACTCATAATTAATTAGATTTTCAGACGTTCAAAAATCTTAAAAAGTACTGCAACCCCGCCTTAAATAACAATATCATTAGATTCACTTTCAAAATCAGCAGGAAGTTTAAAATATGTTAGCTCTGGTTGTGATGAAGCAGAGTTCAAACAACCGTATGCTACGCCGTATAATACGTTCGTGGCATTTTTAAAAAGATTGCGGGGCTAAAAACTTAAACGTGACCACTCGTCTTGACGCGGCCGGCGGCACTCACTACTGAGAGTACCGCGACTTGCACCGAAGTCTCGTCGGTGCGCATGTTTGTGTGAGTGTGCCGTTTCGAGCGTTTGTAGGTAGTTTCCATACTGTCCATATTTATACTGTGAGTTGTGACTAAGAGCAGCAAAGCAATGACCAACGATCGCACAATGTTTTGCATAGAGGTGAGACGTATATACTTGAACAGGTTTTTGGAATAGGTATTTGGATGTACGCGTTACAAACATCTGTTCCGTGTGCCACATAAACGCGTTTGTATCGAGTATTTAGGCTTATGGCGTATGACACGTTTTTTGATTAGTAGAGATACGTCAACTTTTCATTGATATAAGTACGAACATTTTTTTTCTGTATTTCTATTAAAAAACTGACAGTTGAGTCCTATGACAATCACGTACGAGTAAAGGGAAGTTTATATAGATAGACGAATACCAACGCGTGTCTAATATACGTTAATCATCTATTACACTGCAATACTCCATAACTCCGATTACCTACTCGATCTCGAAGTAACAAAGACTTGCTACCTATGGAAACGTCAATTAACTTGAGACGCCTAAACACTTATTTCGGCGGACGCGTACTTCTCAGACTCTTCATGCATTTTAACTAGTACATCCCACCTCTACTTTTGCAGCACCGATGACTGATTACGACTCCTCTTGAATAATAGAAAAAGCATGCAAGAAACTAAACGCATTATTTGTTTTGTCTTATCTGGGACATCTGCCACATAGGTACCTACCATTTAAAGTTGAAAGCAGCAATCAAACGAGCTTTATAGTGAATTAGCTTTTGCCCCTTTACCCTATATCCCTTTTTTTTCCTGTATCCGTAAGAAAATCGAGAAATCCTCTCTTAGGCGCCCATTACACGGTCAATCTAGATTGCAATCCGAGAACTCGGATCACTGGATCGCGTCACAACATTACACGTTCAATCATGATTTCTTCAGTCCGTGTATCGTAATCGCCGCGTTAACACCTGTTGCCATGGATATAAATAAAGTTAAAGCGGTAGTGTCCCTTTTCTGGCCTTAACGTTGAAGAAAAGGATTCGAAAAAGGCGCTGGGTTAAACAGTGGTTACTCAAAAGAGAAATGTACACTCATTTGAATCTATTAAATGAAATCCAATTAACTGCTGAAGTTGACGATTATAAAAACTACTTCAGGATGGGGGAAAATTGCTCGAAAAATAAAGGAGATATAACTATTTTAATTAAACACATATTAACTGTCCTTCTCACGAATACGCTGTTTTATATAGCAGCTGATAGGCGTCATGGAATTTGACGTCAAAGTTCATAATCGGACTTCTCCTTCTAATTGTAATCTTTGAAGCTTTATAACTTCATCGCTGATGAAGGTATTAAAAAAATAATTTCATGCTTGTTTTCTAGAGCTGATAAGTATTTCATTTTGTGAATAAAAAAATCGCATGCATATTCCCTATTGTGGAAGCGAAGGTAGATTCGCCGGTTCAATCGGCGGCGACGAGGAGCGCGTGTCATCTTCGTCCATTTTCAAAAAGCTCACAGCTTGTACTGACGCGATCTTGCATTTACACGTTCAATCTTGATCGCGATCAGGGGATCGCAATCTGGATTTCAAAAAAACCAAATAATTTTGTGATCAGATACATCAATCCGTCAATCTAACTCGTACATTATCAATCTGGATCGTGATCATTGATTTTGATCGCAGATCGCGATCTAGATTTACCGTGTAATAGGCGCCTTAGTGCTCCCTTACAGTCCCCAAGAAACCTACCTGCCAAATATCAGCTTTTACGACCAATAGTTTCGGCTGTGCGTTATCTGTCAGTCATTCACTCAGTAACGGAAGAATTTTACATATTAGGATAAGAATAGGTATATTAATTCAAATCATTACACGCTACTCCGGTTCCTTTTTCAGCACTTTCTTCCCTTTCTCCTCAATATTTTTCCTATTAGTTATCGACATCCAATAACACAAAAAAGTATGCATGGTCAAAATTTTGACATACTAAATAATAATACTTACAATGCGTTTCAAATAAGAATAGGATCGACTTAGCGCCATATCGTGACGTCATAGCTGTCAATTCAAACCAATTCGGTAGGGTGAACCAAGCAAGATTATTATTTTTTAATTATTATTTATAAACATTGAGTGAAAAAAGTGTTTTGGTATGGTTTAAAATAACTAATAATGACTTTAAATAATTAAATATTATATTCAGCTAATTTACTACCATTGAACGTTTTTATTTAAATTAGATTTAAGACTTATTCAAACAAAGTAAAATAAACCGTTATCGATATGCAACTAAGTTTTCTTTGCAAATCGTACTTTTTTGGAAAGAGTCACCGCGGCCCTAGAACGCATGGGGCTTTAAGGGAACACGAATGGGTTTTAGTCAGTAGGAGTCAGACACTCCCTTCTGCTTTACCCAGAGCGAGAGGAGTCATTTGATGATTTCCCATCATTAAGAAGAAAAAATAAAGGAATAATAAATATAACAATTATCGGCTGGAAATCGGAACATCGTCTTCGTGTAGGTATAAAGTCTCACAAAACATCCTGCTTTGTAAGGAACTGCATAATATGAGGGGACAACCAATAACCACAGGAACACTTATTTTAAATTTTACCATCTAGCTAGTTAGACCAAGTGACACAGGAATAAAATACAAAAAGAGGAATTAGGAAGGAGATGAGCCAACAGAAACCACCATTATTTTAGACTAGTTGCTGACCCCGGCTTTGCCCACGTGAAACATATTTTTAAGATTTTTAATTTTGTTCCACTGAATTCCTGAATTAATTCTTATAATATCAGAGGGTCTAAAACGCCACTTTAGCAGAATCATAATATTAACCACACAATAATCCGTCAAATTTCATTTTCATCTTGCCGCTGACGCATTAGGTTCAAGGTTGATTGGAAAAAATTGACAGTGACGGGTAGCGTGATGTGCTTTCTGATCCTGCTAAAGTATATTATATTTTTTCTTTATAACATGAGCCGCCCCGTTTCGGAAGCAAGCCGGTACAACCAGACAGACCAACAGACAAAAAAGTTGTTCGAGGATTTATATTTTGATGTGCGTTTAGTACAAAGCTGTTTTTAAAGTTCCGTAACGTAACCAAAGGGTAAAAACAGACCCTATTACTAAGACTTTTCGCTGTCTGTCTCTCACCAAGCTTTATCTCAAGAACCGCGATAGCTAGACAGTTGAAATTTTCAAAGATGTATTTCCGTTGCCGCTATAACAACAAATACTAAAAAAACAGAATAAAATAAATATTTAAGGGCAAAAATATCAAGCTTGTTGTATGGGAACCCATACAACAAACTCGTTTTTATAGATAATGTTACGGAACCCTTCGTGCGCAAGTCCGACTAGCACTTGGTTTTATATCATTTTTCAGGTATTTTTTTTTTAGTTTAGGGTATTTTTTTTTAAAAACTTCAATGGATTTAAAACTGTTCGCAAGTTGTCACATGACGTCATACAGTCACATACGTTACAACATTCTAAAACATCTAATAAAATTATGTCGGCGTGAGTTGGCACAAACCAGCACACGAAAAAACATGGTCCTTAACCAGTCATAATTATTACTACACTTTTTGAGTGGATTGATGATCCCGATCTAAGAAGTTCCCTATCAAGGGCCAAAGGGTTTAAGTTATAAGGATTCATAGTATTTGAAGCTTCAGATCAAAATTGTAGTCGTGGCAAATTATCTGTTTTGTCAAAAATGCAGAAACTTTGCTTGGTGGTAATTGCTTTTTTTTTACTTTTTAACTTTCCAATACATTCATATTTGATAGATCAGATCAAAGACAAACTAGCACCAGCACTGCACGTCTATAAGTACACGTTTGTGGTTATGGACGGATATTTATTGGTCGCAGTGGTGACGACGGTAGCCGGGTGCGGTCGAACGGAGCTTTTATCAAAATTAGCAGGCGCGCCCGCGCCACGGCGCACCCCAATCGTAAAAACACCATCACCGGCATCGCTCCGACGACGGCTCCGAAGCCACACCTAGCTGTCGCTCCCTAACAACTCACCCTATACAAGTTATTATCTGTAACACACATTTATTTTTAGGTTACAAAAAAATAATAATATTACCCCTTATAAAGCCAGAACCGCCATTTGAAGGATAAGAGAAGCGCACCCAGCTTTTAGAAAATGACAAAAGTTTTACCGGAATTGTTTTAAGGCAGATTTCAAGACGAATAGCAGCATGACTACTTAAAGGATCTGTTGGTCACAGTTAAAGTAACCGCTTGTTTCAGTCAGACACGTCCTCGGGGCCGAGCTAGGTTAAGTCACCAGACTACGAGTGAGGGTAAATAAGCTTGACATAAACCGCATAAATATGTAACATACATATTCTTAGCACATCGACACCATTAAAGAAAGTGGAATTGAGATCTGCTTAAAGTAGCAAGCAGAAAAGGTTACAGGGACTTTGTTTTCGTTTCTCAAGTAACATGCGTGACCGCTTTGCGGTGACTTTCTCTTTTATGATATAAAGATTCTCAGGACTGTACAAGAAATCAAGAGAATTTTGATATATAAAGATTAAAGGATAGTAAGTCAAAATAAGTGTTTATTCGTATATTTTTGTTTTCCGCAGGTTACGTCTCAAAGGAAAACACCGCTCGAGTCACGATGTGTTGCAAGTTTATACCGTAGTGGACAGTTAATTTCGTAATAACAGCGTGATCCTAATTTCAGGTGAACAATAGCCACTAGATGATGTGAATGGTAATGGTCCTAAATCAATGACCGAAATGCACGTGTGATACAGTAAGTTGGTCATGCGGCCGAGGTAAGGCACTACCCGCGTTGATTACGGCGTGATCTGTATGCACAGCGTTTCACAGCGACCGACATTTTTATTTACTCTTTAAAAAATCGCCGAGGTTTAGACATGCCGAAATAAAATTATTATGTCAATGCTTACTTATAATTGTGCTCCTTGTTTGCAGACAAATCACTCCAGAAATATTTTAGAAAATAACAAACGTTGATAGAGTTAATCGTGGTTTGTAAATAAACACGTAATAATTAGGTTGCTAGAGGTAATTTATGCTTGCAATTCGCTGGCAGAGTCCCAAAGAAATCCGTTGGTAAATGATACACGATAGGGGCGATTTGGCAGAGGTGTAAAGTAGCTGAGTCGTTTCGCCAACTCATAGGCCGTACCCGCGCTTGAAGTTCCGGAAACTACATCGGTTATCTTCGCCGAGCAAACCAAGTCTATTTAGACTACTATTACTTATAATACGTGTTATCCGCACAACTGTTCACTACACAAAGAAATTAAATAGCAGCAGCGCAATGGTACACAGTAAACAAAGAAGGAAACGAAACATTAAGGATGCGAAGGTGGTGAAAATGTGAATATATTACACAGCAATGTAATCACACGCACGCAAGAAACGGGCGGCGTTTTATAACTGTGCAGGAATAATTCTCCTAAAACCAATAATTCACCTTCATACACTTTAATTTTGAGCCATTCATACCTATACGAAAATATTATGTTTCTTCGTGGGCAATAATAAATCGTAATGAATATCTTTAATTTAACAGCCATCTGCGTCATCATCATCATATTGTAACTTATATAACATTTGAAATGTTAACTGATCATAGGTAGGTATATTATCAGATTAAGGGTAAGCGGTAAGTGTTTAGTAGACTATGGTATATCTTCAGGCATATCTCATAGAGTGATGGTATGGGCATAGGCGGGCAACGAGGCCACATAATGAAGTGGCACGTTAGGACATGGGTCGCACCTTCACTCCAATTTCGCGCTAACTGAACCCTTAACGCAACGACCTCCGGGCTTTTACTGCTTTCCACTTGCTAAGCAAACTACGGATATGGCTCTAAACTAATTTGGGTAAGGAATTTACGATATGTATATTAATTTATATTAGACTATGAAATACGTATATCCTTTGCATTAAATGACGCTGTACTGTACTTTGCTTTAAACGACAATTGTGAGATTTTAGAGATTGTCGGTTAAACAAAAATAATTTTCCTAAGATATTAAAATAGCAAGCTCATTTTCAGAAAATAAACGAAAGGAGAATGAGCAAAGTCAATCTAATTATGCCGCTTGACGTGGTAGAGGGACAGCGAAATAGCTTCCTAATTCTCCTGTTATCACAGTTGGAAAACTTTTATTTTAGAAAGGGCCTTGTGAATGTTGCGGAAATATAACTTTCTTTGAAAATTATAAGCGTTTACTATTCATTTCTAACCTATCCAAGTTATAGGTCGAAAATTTTGTCCCAATAACTGCTAGTATATATTTTTTTCCTGTTCCCTGGTCTACTGACCAATTGTATGTTTTGAGTTTTATTCGGATTTTAGATCTGTTCCTTTAGAAAGGAAACAAGGCAGTGGGGACAGTCGAAATAGAAACATTCGGGAAAACTTTTTAAACATTCAGAACTGCAGCTGAATGCGAATATTTAACAAGTTTTTGCTGCAAAGTTGGAAACCAATTCATTTTATGTAATTGGATTTAGTGAAATTTTCAACCAATTTATATAATTTATAATATAAAATTATAGTCACAATTTCACAGCCCATAATTATTAAGTTCCTAAACATGATTTAGAACCAGTAAAAAGTTCAGTTTTTTTGTCAAGAATTAATAAAAATATTAGCGCTGTAGTTATTAACTTAAATAACTTAAGGTGTTACGAGTTTTTTAGTATGTACTTATAGAGATATTATTCATCAAGCGCATACTTATAGTTCGACAACCTCTAACGGTGTTTAGATCCGAATTCATTAGTAAGTATAGCTAGCTTTACGCTAGAAAAACTTCTTTGTTACGGATACATAAGCACGAATAAAAAAAATATAATTCGACAGATTAAGATAAGATAATATAAGTATTTATTTGCCTTAACATGGTAGGTATATTGTTATAGTCAGGTATTAAGGATTACATTCTTCTATCTAAATTTAAGACTTTATGTAGCAGTCTTTTTAGAATGTATCTGTTAGTTTTTGTGTAGGAATTCTTGTTCTAAGCTAATTTATGTAAACCGTACCTAATTTTTGTATTTAATGACAATTAAATAGTATTAATTGAAAAAATAATTAACTAGCGAATTAACAATCCAGTTAAATGAGCATTGGATAGTGTGCCGTTACGCAGGCGATGCGGAGACAGCGAGATGGGTGAGGTGAATGTACGCATGAAGTGTGCCACGCGCCGAGAAATACTCCGGAGTGAGTACCGTTAGTGGAACGCGGTCAAGCCAGCAGCGGTACCCGTGTCCAACACTGCCACCTCGTCACCTTTCATTCAGCTATAACCTACATCGATTTTATTAGCGAATCACTTACGCTTAAACTGCTACTGTGTTGGCTTCATAGAGCAAAACACACGTATGTAGACCTAAGTATATTGGTCTAGGTCTTTTTTTTTAAAGTATTATTGCTTATTTAGGAGGTGTATCCGTCAATGTTCCTTAGCGCAGTCGTCTAGAAATGTTCTACCCTTAGCACCTCTTCACGCTCTGACGCTACTACCCAGCAGCTTTAATATTTATCCGTACACTTCGCCACAGCCGGGGCCGGCTGCCTAGCTTGAACGTGTAAATATATTTATTTAGTGATTATAGTGAAAATAGTAGAAAAAAAAACACATTGAAATCAATACATCCGCTTGAGATTTCCAATAGCACAGGCGGATTACACAAAAAATGGGTTTAATCTTACGAAACCTGTTTCAAAAGAAGACGACCTAATTGCATGCGTCTTACTAAAGAAGGACCATCAGGTTGAAGATTTTATTTTAACTACTGCGAACAAGATGCTAAGACCCAACATCATGGAGGGACGTGGCGGCTGCGGCCGCGGCGGCGTCTTGTCTCAGCGTGGTAATCGGAGCGTTTCTAATACCCACGCTTTGACTCGGTTTCACCGCACGCTTCTTGCCTCCGTTCTTATTTATTCCTTTTGCGAAACCGTTTGAAATATGATAACGTTCAGTCGATTGCCGAGCTGTTCTAGGTTCTCACGAAACTTCACACGAAGTTCTTGCAGGCAGTTCAGTTAGCTATTGAATTCCAGTGATTATAGCAAACGGGCTCGAGAGCAGACACAGGTATCAGTTTACAAAAGAAATAATACCTACGGATAAAATACCGGTTTAGATATGAGAATAGGTAGGTAAATAGCGAAAAGCAGTTTAAATTTTTGTTAACAGAAAGCGGCATTATGGTAATGAGGGTCTAAAAGCGACAAATGAATATTTTTCACAATAATTACGGTGGTTGCAGCAGGTAAGGTGCGAAGCACAGAGGCGCTGCGGCGGGCGCAACAATTTGCATCACAAATGCGGGTGGCAGTCGCGATGCGCCACGCCGCGCCGCGCGCGCCCTGCGCCGCTGGCCCGCACGGCGCGGGCGGTACGGCACCCCACCCGCATCAGACAATGTCACAATCAACACCGCGTGGCCGCTTTTTGGTCACCATGTGATTGCCGATTGTGGACCACCATAATCACCAAGAACGTATGCATTTTAATTTTAAAGTCGTCAATAGAGCCCGTTGCAATTATCAAGAGACGCGGATCTCAATAATACAAATAATTAACATTTTTATTAAGATCGACAAGACCGTAACTAAAGATTAAGATGTGTTACAGAACATGAAAACGAAGTTACAGCTGTTTATCGTCTTAAATACGTCAGAATTTTACATAAAATAAGAATACCATTTTGGCGAATAGCACAGACAATGAGATGTCATGCGACTTGACGCGACACACGCTCAAGTTTCTGTTGGAGCCTACATCCGCGAAAAGTAGTCTTAAGCGAGTAAAAGTGTCCGAGTTGAAAGGCGGTGAATTAATAACGAACTTCTCCCGCGACGCGTGATGACGGCCAACACGAGTAGCGCATTAGATGCCAACAGAAGGAAATTTGCAAATTTCAAGCTAATTACATGTTGCTTTATACTTTTTATGTTCCACAAAATAAATTGGTCAAGTGCGTGTCAGTCGCACACGTATGAGCTCCGTAGGTATTTAAGTAGATACTATTAAAAGATTCCTTTCGACAAAAACAAAAACCGACTCACTGCATAATATAAATAAAGTCTTTGATAACAAGATATTGCAAATCAAGGATTTGTAATTCACGAAA
The DNA here is from genome assembly GCA_963859965.1 of Ceramica pisi. Classification (NCBI taxonomy): domain Eukaryota; kingdom Metazoa; phylum Arthropoda; class Insecta; order Lepidoptera; family Noctuidae; genus Ceramica; species Ceramica pisi. Next base: position 9,138,152 of record OY982530.1, read on the forward strand.
GACCTAGTTATGATTACTTACAAACATTTATTTGTGTAGGTATAATGTGTCATTGGGAGAAAACGTATAATCTAATACTCTTCTTCTACTTTGTATCCAACGAATATTGATAGTGAAAGGCTGTAACTTTTTTTATGTGAGCCACGCCCTCAAAGGCTGAACACATTTGGATAAAAATTGGAACACGGGTACGTAGCCCTTGATAAGGATGAAAGATTCATTTTTATCGCGGTATTCCTATATTGCAGTAAGATTAGTTAAAATAATTATTTTTCGTAGACTTTGTCTCTGTCATTTCTGACCAAGACTAAGGTCAAGAGCAAACCCATCTCAAATTAAAAAAAAATCTATATTGGTATGAGCTTTGCCTGCAAACATCTTTTCAATAATTATTATTTTTCCCCCACGATAAAATAACGGACCCCTAAATAAACTTTTTTGTATCAAACGCCTAACTAACTTTCTACTTAAGATTTACCTTAAATTTTAGACAGCAGCGATATACTTCATGCAAATGAAAGGCAAAAAAAAATTATTCCCCTCGGACGGATAAGAACAGAGCATCTATAATGCTTTTTCCAAAGAGAAAGTGGCAAAGGATTGGTTTTATCACTGCTACTCCATTTTGAATGAAATACTATAAAACCAAAGTTAGGCGTACCTACTAAAAGATCAGTTACCATACTAATATCTATGTGAAAAATAAACACAAAAAAGATGTCATAACAGGAACGAGATAGAGGCGAAAACATGGGATTCACGGCTAACAAATAGACTCCATTTATTAAATTGTAAGTCAGAGGTTCTGCGTTGAAATACGAGTACTATTTGGACTAAACGATGCAATCACTAGCGGATTTAAGAGATTCCACCTTTCGTTAGTCATTTTACCCTTTTTCTTGTTATCTGTTCCAAGAAAAAGGATGAAATAACATACAAACCTCGCTGAAAGGGCTGAACAAATGTTTTTTATGATTAATAATTAAATATTCAGTTAATTAAATAATAAACACAAAACGAATGACGAGGTATAAAGTGGCATTACAAGAGTATACCAGCAACGGTAAGACGTGTTCAATATTGAAATAAATCTCTAGCAGAATGACTCTGTTCGAAATTAACCGGGGCGCCGTATAAAGCTTTAGCTTGGAGGAACGGGCGGTAAAGCGGCTCTTAATTAAATCAAGTGACACGTCTCGTCGCAGGTTACCTCAATCACACGACCCCAATAAACCCATGTGCCAAACGGAAATGTTTTATATCATGTCATATTAGCCATGGAAGATATTTGCTCCTAAGGCGTTTGAGAAATTCAAGTGTCGTCTACTTCTTCCGCCTACCAGAATTTGATTAAAATATGTGAATAGATTTTCTTCACGTTCTAATTTATTCAGGTTTACAGAGTATAATCTCCAAAAGTTATGTACCTACACATCGATTCCCGAAAACAAGACAAAAATCCGATGTGTGCATTACTCTACAACACCGCTCTACGTTTACGGATATGGTTGTATGCAAACATATACCATGCAAGCACTATACGCATAACTTAATAAGCCCTCGTGTATGCAACCCCACGGTTCACAGTCTCATAATGTTTCAAGTCTCATTTTCTCAGACAAATTTTTGATTTTGGCAGCACGAGCCAAAGCTTTTGATTTGTTATTCATATCGATTGTCTAAAAGCAGACCATATTTTTTTGAAAATAAAGCGTATAAATGTACCATTAAGCTTGATTTTGTAGTACCTATACCTACCCATTTATCTTATCAGCAAGACAAGTTCCCGGTGTAATCCGTGTAATAATACCAACAGAGGATACTAAATCTATGACCTTTAATAAAACAAAAACTTTAGTTTTTCAAAGTTCGGGCAAAGAAAATCAAAGGGATTGTGACTACTTAAATTAAGCTCTCTTTCAATTTTGCCCTGGCGCTCCATCCACAATAAAATTGCCAATCCAAATCACGTGACTGCAAATAAGTAAATAATTTAGTCGTTGAAAGAAAAGTAAGTTAGCAAGGTAGCAACATGAAAAGCATCGCCCAAAATATTAACTTTCCAACAGTTCCCCACACATTCGGACGGTCAGGACAGGACAGGACATAAATTAAAGAAACGTTCAGTCGGATACGAAAAGTTTTACTACTAACGTTTGATTCCGGAATCTTAAAAATCTTGTTGTGGTAAACACGGGTTATTATTCCGCATAGTTAGAGAAACTCTAAAAACATCTAGGATCCGATGGTAACAATAAAAGTAAGAGGTAGGCTCGGAAGCTCGGTGCAACTTGTGCTGGGGCGGGTGGCTGGCTGCGCAGCGGTCGCACTCATTATTTCCATAACAAGCTCGCGACGACCGCCGCTCGTTCTCCGCTCCAGACTCCCGGTCACGGCAATTAATTAACTGGCTAAACGGTATCGTGTTTTACATTCTGATGTTTACGTAACTCTCCAGCAATAATGTCGCTGGTTATCGAAATGACAGCGCCGACGGGACTCATATTAATTAATAAATTATTAGCTTGGCCTACCTCACTAAAAAATTAAAGAGTTTCATTATTGAGCTCGTTATGGGCACTAACGTTCTGTGCATATAGATTGCTCATTTAGATGAGGAAAAGTAAGAAAACTTTAATCAAAGTAGACTGTCACATTTATTGTTCATAAGTTTAATATCAAACACTTTAATACGCAAATTGTTACGGAATGGCTTCGTATAAATACATTTTTTGGTAAGCATGAGGAAGCAATAAAACCAGTCGAAAAATTTACCGTTACCAAGGCTCGTGAATCATGGGACTCGTTTATTATGTGTAACTTGAATGGAAGCTGTTACTGGATGAACATGTTTTGTTTCTAACATTAGTCGCCTGTATAATTATTTGTGTGTAATAAGCACATGATTAGTCTAGGAATCACAAGGTGATTAATAAGCATGTCGAAGTTCGCCTGTGAACCGCATCTACACATCGGTGTCGTAACAGCTGGCAGTGGTTGTTACTTAAATTAGTTAACAATGACACATTTCGCTGGCAAACAAACAGAGAGGAGTCCTAAATAGACCGCACGCTATTCTCGACCTGCTGCCGTCACACCGGTGTGCGATCGTACCGTCTGCTGACTCACGCACACCTCAAGGTGATGCTTGCGGGAGCACCAATCATATGTGGGCTATTGTGCAGGCCATTCTGGCTCACAGGAGTCGTGTGTCAATGAATTTATAGATATATTTGTAATCATTTTATTTTAGTACCATTATATTTTTATTCAAGGTTTTGTGAGCAAGTTATGATTTCGCGAAACGAAATTAGGTAAGTACTACAGCTGATATGATGATAAAAGAATAGAGATACCTACTTAAATCCAGCACCAGAAGTGGAGAATCTAGTATGTAAAACCGATCAATCTAATGTAAATGAGTGAACAAGTTTGTTCGATAGCAAGTCAAACAGCGAGAAGCGACGGAGGCTCACGCACGAGGCATGCATGCGCGGCGAGCGCGGCCTAGTTGCGTAACGCAACCGGGCCGCGACGCCGACACACAACAGGACGTTGATCTCGTGCTTGAACTTGAATCACCGTTCACATTTTATATTTTAAGTACAAAAAATTTGCACGTCTTTCAACAACACTTAAGTTAAAATTTATGTAGGTATATTAATGTCTATAAAAACTCAACATGGACCCTACCGCGTACCTTTACTTATCGTCGGGGATAGTGCAAATCCGCGGAACTAGCATTGGATAATTCCGCGTATCTGCACTCCATTTAGGTTTACAGGGGAAGGTTACCTATAAGTTAATATTTTTCTTATATAAACGGCTAATGACCTCATTTTTACATGGAGAGTAATAATTTATGAGTTTTAAGTACTGTTCACAGTAAGTCTTTACTGTACATATATTATTAGTAATCCATTTAAAGTCTATACACTGTTTGGCTACATTTTTCAGATACGCGGAATTATCCAAAGCTAGTTCCGCGGATTTGCACTATCCCCGACGTTATCATACATGTACCAAATATAGCAAGATTTACATGAAAATAATTTTCCAGCACATCAACGTACCAAACGTTGTCCGGAAATTGTAGGAAATTGCAAGAGAAAATGAATCCGACGGTTTGAGAGGTCCGGTTGCTTATGCGAGAGGTATTTAGGAGTTTCGCATGCATGGAATGTAATTCCTTACATGCCTGTGTTTATTCTGCAGACACGAGATGAATGAAGAAGTAGTTTAAAATTGACGTCAATTTTGTAAAATATAAGATTTTTACATAGCCTACACAATTCCTTTTGTTTTAGTACTGTCTGCAAAATTCCTGCTGTCAGAAGATGAAACAAGCAAGCAGCGTATTGTTTATGAACAAACACTGCATTAAACACAAAAAGACTGTAAAAATAAAGAGGTCTCCATCAATCACACGAACAGAGCCAGCGCTTCCGGACGCGACCTGGTCGAGCGAAACATTTCTTTGAATAATGAATGTAGTTAGGTATCGTGGCCCGTAACTGGACGTGATATACGCCGTCGTCGGCCGCATGCATAATTTCACTTATTTTATGTGGTTAATTGTCGAAAATGACCGCCAGTAAAATATATTATGGCGTAGGTACGAACGCCGACACCGCTGGTGGCGGCTAATGTATTCCGCAGCTCGTGCTCCGCCCGCCCTCGCCTTGGCTACATCGTCTTTGTGTAAGTACTTCGTAGCGCCTGCACATACGTACAAACCGACACACGTTACTCAGCAGACACTAAGCCCAATACAAATTAACGCTACCAAACTTTTTACACTCTAAAGAATGAAATCATTGTATATTGGGTATATTCTAATGAGAATTCTTGATGTTAATAATGTTATTTGAAGTTTACGAGTTTATCATGTAAATAAGCACTTATTAATTGATACTTATGATATGCATATTAACGATGTCTTTTTATTTATACTGTGTATTTAATACATACCTAGACTAAATATTTTGTTAAGAAAATTTCCAATTTGTGCTTGTTTCAAAGCTGCCAGAAAGTTTTAATATAACCTTGTCTTGCCAATTTGTCATAGGTTCTTCTATTTTATTCTAGTTTTTCTTCGTCCTTCTAGACATGGGTTAGATAAGTTTTTAATTATATGTTTCATTAAATCGTTTTTGTGCCCTTTTTACTTCATTATTTTTATACCAGAAATATTTTTGAATCGACAATTTGTTAAAGGGAAGAATATCTGGACAGATGCGTGTGAGGTCTTAGCGCTGTAGTGGGACAGTAGGTACAGATTGAAAAAATATATTACAGAAGAAATTAAAATTGCCAAGACATATCGTGTTATCAGGCTTCTGGGCTGTGAGAGTCAGATTAACAGTTCACTCCATTGATACCTACTGGTGTTCAGGTGCATCTAATCTTATTTAAGTAAAAAAGTTAATGGCGCGATATCAAGTATTGAATGAACTAATACTGTTTACGGCACGCACTACATCTAACAAGTACAAATTTATCATTAATAATTTCTAACTAAAAATGTAATCAATTCGAATAATAAATAAATACTCAATAAAGCTCAATGAGTGCACACGGAGCTAATGGCATAATACCGTGTAAAGTTTGATCACAGCGATCCTCCAGAACATAAATTTGAGGGTGTGGTATAAGTAGGTAGGTCGTCGTTTACGCGCACAATCGCTGCAGCTCGCGTCTACAATGCGGCTGCATTACAATTTTTCAAACCAGACACAGGCGACAGAGCATAACAAAAGAGCTAGAAAGTCGCAAATAAACGAGCGCTGCGGAGAACCAACTTGTACGCACAACCTGCCTACGCCGTAGCCGTAGATTCGTAGACGAGCTACACTCAACACATTTGATTTTCTCGAATGCGCTTCAGATTTAATTTTTATCTAACATCTCTCGACTTATCTATTAGTCGAAATTTACTTCACTGGTGTTCTTACAAGGGAGTCGCTATGAATAACATTGATATACAAAGACTATCCAATTTGTGTAATGTAAGTTTTCGACGGTAAATGTGAACTCTCAAAAAGCTAGGAGGTAAGGAGGTTGGTCGGAGTATCTCTACATTTAGCGATTTCCGGGCGCAGCGATGAATACGGCGGAGAGATCGGGCATTGCGATATGGCCGGCGGCGGGCGGCAAACCCCGCTTCTGCGTTGGACGCGCGCGAATCGCGGCTACATCAACCGTGTAAAATAATTCAGTATAAAAACTGAACCACTTTTTTATTATTTTAATCTTTTCTCTTTCTTAATGAGTTTTTGGAAAGTCTTTTTGTCAGATAAATATTATATGCAAGTTATCACCTGAATCTACTTAGAGAATGATGTGCATGCCTGTGACTTGTTTACAGAGAATCCTCTCGATTTTTTTTTAAATTCATAATGATTTGTAAATAAGTTGTTGTTGTGCATAAATTATGAAATCTGAAAAAAGTTAAAACGCAATTATTAGAGAAAACCGCAATATTAAGAATTACTTTGAAGTAGTGAAGCTTTTTACAAATTACACGTTTCAAGGAACCGAAAACGAACATTCATACCGTACGTCTCGATACGATATGTTTAGCACTACACTAGTATATCTATTGAGGAAAATAATTTGGTGTAGCGTCCCGGCTCGCGCTCTACGCTCTACGCGCTACGCTCTACGCGCTACGGGCGCTACGCGCTTTTCAACTTGGCGAGTAATTATGACCACTTGATAAACAGCTGTTATAATCGGTCATTTTCTTTTAACAGCACAGTTAATTGGATGCATACAGATTTAATAAGGCTAAAGGAGAAAAGACATTCAATACATACATACTTAAAAGCAGATTTTTTTTGCTAGCAATAAAGCCACAGCTTCGATCACCTGCAGCAGTACTACTGCTACGATACTTATGTAGGTATGTACCTACCACTCAAACGCGTGTATAGAGGTAACATCCTATGACCGTTCAATCAGAAATGCTTCATTCTGAGCAATGATATGGGTATTTCATGAAAAATAGCGAATAAACATAAAATTATGAATTCTAACTGTTATTAGTTTTTTAATACAGTTTAAAATAATAACTTAAGTGCTAGATGATGATACGCGCTAACTTACATAACTATCAATAAGAATAACGTACAGCTGCCTCACATGACAGTGGACCTCAACCGGGTCACACCGGCCTAACGAGTATAACGGGAAATGGAAAAACAAAGAAAGGCTTTTATAAATATTAACTAATCTAAAAGCAACAGATATCATATTGCCCAGCTACGGCGTGTATTAAACTGGTTTTGTTTCTCTGTTGCACATCATATTGAATCAGTTATTGCATCTTCACTACACTCCCTGAAAATAAAAATGTATCTTTATGCTTAATTCAATACCTGGCCACGTTATTATTCTACAACTGATATATCTTTGCAAAGACGGAACGAGGAGCATTTCCAAATTTCGGTCATCAATCAATTAATGTGTGAAAAGCTGTGTCGACGAAATTTAAAAAAAATGATGTATTGCTCGCGACTGCAATAGGACCTATCTATTAGAAAAACTTTTGTAACTGTAAAGTGGCAAATGATAAGAAATAAACATATTCGTCTTCCAGATTGGTCATAGCGATCATTCCTAATCTATAAATAAAATAGGCAGGATTCATGTTGAGTAACAATTCAACGTAAAACCTGTCTTAATATTATATTAAGCCCTGACTCCCTGAGTAATGTAGCAACTTCGGTATGACGGTAATGAACATTGTTTACAAACAAACCTATCTCGGCCAAAGTTTTACAGCGGCGCTTGATTCCTATTCATATCCAAGGAAAATCATTCCTAATCCTACATAATAAATACATAAAAATCACAAGGATTCATAATGATTTAGCTATACTTATATAAAAATTCATTAGGTGTATGGTGTATCTTAAAAGAGCGAGTCATCGTCGACTATCCCTAATACAATCAGGAATAACTAGAATTTAATAGAGTACTTGAACTAATAAGTAAGCATTTACAAAATAAGTAGAAAGAACTGAGGCTTTACAAATATCTCGGCGAGTTAGATTAAGCATGTTGTTATGGGACATTCTCATAAACAACCACCATAGGTAGAAATAGCAAAACCCGAAACTTTGAATGTGAAAAGTTCATTAGTGCACAAATATTTGAGCGATTGAGTTTCGATTGCAACTTCTTACGAGATGAATAAACCTTTTAGATAGTAAATAAACAAAGGCATATTAATAACATAAATGAAAATCTCTTACAATTTGCAGTTTAAGATCTTTTCCAGCAGCAGCGGCTGCCGTGACGGACGTCGTCACTGGTGATAACCACTGGTGTAAGTTAATATAACGTTTTGGTAAAAGTTTTAGCGAAACATCCGCCTGTGCATAAGCGCGCTCCAGACATGCGGCAGCCGCACCATCCAGCGCGAGCGCGGGCTCCAGAAGGGCCCCGCCACCCTCTAACACCACCATAGTACTAACAGAATCGTCACTTCAAGTTTCAAAACACAACACTGAAGTCACTTCACACCGGCAAGCTCGGGACGGAGCTACATGTCTCTCGCGAGGAACGTGGCATCCGAACGGCGATAGTCGCGGAACTGGCGCGGCGCGCACCTGCCGCGGCCCGCCGCCCGCGCCCCTCTCGCGCCGCCTACAGACTCGTCAACAAACACCGTTGCAGCAGCGGTCGCCCTGCATCCACAAAGCTTTGCAGACTGCTTTCGTCCCACTTTTCAAACTCTCAAATACAGTAACAACCGGATCCAGATCCCACAATACCGATATATTTACAAACACTAGCATTGGTTTTCACTGGAAAAGAATGCTGTAAGTCTAGGTGATGCCAATAAAAACTAACTTTCTTTTAATGGTTGCTTTAAAGAAGAAAACTGACGTTAAATCGTAAGCAATTAACGCAAGACAATGCCATTGAATAAAGACCTAAAATTATTTCAAGCGAGTTTGCGATGCACGAGGCGCCGCCGCCGTTCCATTCGCCACGTGACCAATATTCTAAAGCCCCTCCTTCTTTCAATAATTCAAACATTCAGACTCTAAACAACACCGACTTCCAAACAATTAACGAACTCTCAATAATTAACGGTCCATAGTAAACTTGGTTTGAACTCGCAGAAACAAACCTTAGCAATAATTAGGATATACAATTTCTTTTTAAATAACTTTTTCCAAAACAAAACTCAGCGAAAGAAAATGTCATCGAAGTGCGTGATTCAAAGTTGAATCCAATTTATAAGACTGTTCCCTAGAGATATTTCGAAGCAATGATAAAACTTGGAAAAATATTTCGATTCTATCAGTCCTATGCCGTTCCGGAAAGTATTACCTACACTCAAACATTTTGTTTCACTTTAAGAATAACGCATACTTACAAAATGTACATACATAAGGATAAAATTAATAAAAAGAAAGACATAAGTAACTGAAAAAGAATCATAATAAAATGTATTAATAGTTCAGCCAAAGGCACATCTAAGAAGTAGAATGTGTATGCCGCAGAAATTAATTTGCCATAAACACTGGTATTAATAGACGCGAGACAATAAGCCAGCCCCCCGTGAACTCCTAGTCAGCGACCTAATGTTTTACAGCACGCGAGCCACGTCGTCGTCGCACCCCGACCTCGAAAACGCGGTTTTCATTTACATACAACGCTTATAAACAAGATGATGTTACAAACCAGCTAAACGTGTAGATTTTTTTTTTCGTTCTATGAATCGATTTGATGTTTAGATTCGCATCCGAATGTTTCTAATACTTAGCCCAACCTAACCTCAACTCTTAGAATTTTTTTTGGGTCCAGCTGTTTTCAAAATTATTTAAGCTTAAAATTATTTAAGCCAGTGGAATTCAATTCAAGAAATACTTTGATAGACAAAAGTCAAAGAGAGTTTCCATAATTATGACGCGTAGTATCATGCTTAATCGTTTCAGCCTACTAATTGTCAGCCACTCAGTACTATTTAGATTTTCCTTTGTCGATTTATGCAAAATATATTAGAATAAATTAAAAATTTAGACGCGAGAATGCAAGTGACCGAACAGAGGTCGAATTTTTTGGCATTCCGTCTTGGTGAGGAAGTTTTCTTCTGACACATAGGTATTGGACTGTCTAATTTGATTTGTTATTCGTTACCAACCCCGTAAAATAGCTATTTTAGACCTACGACACCCAATAGAGTAACTTGCCATAGCCAAGTTTGGAAAAACTTACATATACGCTGATTGACCCCTGCATCAAAATCCATCGTGTCAACAATAGATTAGAAGACCTATGGGAGAAGTCTCGAAAAGTTAAAAACTTAGTTTTATATTACGTTAAATTTCGGCAATTAAGGATGCAAAACAATTTTATGTAAGTTACATCTAATAAATAAATAAAACAGATAGAAGAAATCAGTATCATCAATTATTTCACAATTCAAAGGACTTTAGGAAGTAGTCCATCCAAACAGCAACTGTCATTCTAGCGAACGTAATTAACTTTCATTTCCTCGGCATTTTCAAATGAAACATTTTAAATGAACTTTGTGATTCTTTAGTTAACTGTTGGAAATGTAATGCTATCCCAGCGTTGTGCCAAGCTTGAAGTGGTTTTTGTCATTGTAAAGTTGCATGTGTTCAAATGTTTAATTTGATTATAGGAAAAAAGCTAAAAGGCCTTAAAATTACTTACAGACTTTGGGTGCCTGTCCATTACAGCGGAACGAGGCAGCAGAGCAGAGAAATTTTAACCAATGTTTTTGCATTTAAAAATCTCCATACCCCATGACTCACTGACATTTTGACTGACATGATTGGTTAATATTTCTCAGTTTCTACGCTCCGCTGTAATGGACAGGCACCATAATTCTGTAAGTCATTTTAAGGCTTTTTAGCTTTTGTCCTGTAATCAAATTAAAATTTTAAACAATTTAACTGTACAATGACAAAAATACTACAAGCTATGCACAACGCTGGGCCAGCTCAAAGTGAGTGCGGTCAACTGAGGCTAGGCTGAAACTGTAACTAACGGTTAGGAACTGGTGTCTTGTATAGGTAGGTACGTACCCCTTTTAGGACTTTTTTTGTGCTTTAAGGGTTTTTAAGTTTTCGTGGTTTGCTTCTTTGTACACAAATTACTTACTCGTCCCTACGAGTAATATGTGTCACGTTTACAATGACTTGCGACCGCGAGCAGGCCACCTCCGCCGAGTGCACGGACGGTCCGACACTCGACTCTGTGTCGGCTCAATTATTCACACGACACGCCCCCACCCACCGCATCATCCGCTTGCTGCCAAATTAAAAGTAAATAACGAAATGAAAACAAGCGGGCCCGTGCCGCGAGGGACTCGCAAACCTTTTACCGCTGTCGAGTAAACAACTAGATACAGCTAAACACACTTTATCATTCTATCGGCTATTTGCGAATGCAGATAAAACTGCTGATCGCAAAATATGCACTATATATCATGCAACACTGAAAACGTACTCTAGAAAATAACATTTATTTCAGCATTTGTTTTTTTACTATCGTGAAAAGTATAAAAAAAACGTTAATGGTTGTAATTTTGCGAATTAGATTTATGCTTCAATATTTCTTAGCGATTGGACAAGGACTAGGCAAGCTCAACTGCAATATTTCTGGCCCGATTCTGTAATGACATGACAAATCATCACATGAAAAACAATGTAATGGACGTGAAAACATACGTAATGCTCAAAGAAAAGTACCTATTAGCTTATAGATCGCGGAAATTAACGACGCGCGACGTGATGAAACACGGTGTTAGCAGGATAGCCTTTATCAACGAAGAAACAGCAAACGTGGGCACGGTGCTTTCTATATGATTGTCCTGGCTACTCCCATAGAAAAGAGGCACGGTTTTATGGAATAATGTACAATTGTTTTCTGCAGTTTTTTCCACGACGTTCTATAAGCAGCGTAACTCTAAAATCTCACGAAATTTATTAAAATACCACACAGTGAAAATATCTTTAGATTGTTTAGGTACACACATTGTCGGTGAAAAAAGCCAACTAACAGCTAGACCCAAAAGCACTATTCTCAGCGGAGAGCAATTTCGAAGAACAATGAACTGGGATGAATAGTGGCGCCGAAGTAAAAAGTCTATTTACATCATATGCATATTTGCTTCCACAATATAAAAAAGCTGCAGATAGTGTGTTGTTGCGCGCATACAGAGGCGGCTAAGTAATTAGTCGTTAAGCATTGCGTTATAGGATTAAATTGCCAAGCAAAAAAAAACAAATATTTACAAGAGCAAGGTTTATTAAAAATATGTGTTGACACGAGATCATTAGTGGAAACATCAGGCCTGTGTCGCGGATGGTTCGTGTAGGACAGGTGAGACAGTAACGAGCGGTCGCCGAGTCATCGTGAGCTAGAGAACAACCCCTTAAGGCGAAAATTGTCACACAGCAAAGTATGTCACGGGGCTGTATCATTATTTGGCCAGGTGCGAAGTCTGTAAAAAATCTGATTTAGACTTGTTTCTTGCTTCAAAAGGGCGAATGTTTGTAAACATTATGTTATACTTAGTTATCCGTTAGTTTTAGAGTTACATAATTACCGCCAGGCTTTTGCCTCATACATACATTCTATTTATTTAGGAATTGGCTTGCCCTCAACGTGATTGTGGTAATGTTTACGAAACATTGTTCTAAAACTTTCGTTTGAAAAAGTAACAGAGGAGTTGCTTGTCCATTCTTCTCCATAAGATTCGCTACCTTTGCGAATGGACACTAAGAGTCACTCTACTATTTTTATAATACGTTATGGACCAAAATAATAAATTTCATTACAAGTTACTTAGTGCGAAGTAAATATTTTATTTCACACACACACACACACACACATCACATTGACTATACATTATGAATATTGCCATGTGGTTTTCTCTGATGACACATAGATAAATTGCACGGGGTGTGGGAAGAACGGCGCTGTTTTTTCAGCAGCTTCACACTGACCGGCAAATTGCAAACAACATATTAATAATATTTGAATTTCGCGGGCTACCCTGGCGCTTCCACCTTAAATATTGATGCCACATCTATTTCTATAAAAATGAATGCCTATTTCCCTTGTTCATCGCACCACGCGTGAACGGCTGGGCCGATTTCTCTAATTATTTTGTTGTTATAGGTATTTGTTACTGTCAGGAGAAGGATCTAATGAAAGAAAAAAAATAAGAAAGTTGCAGTTGATGGGAGCGAAGCCGCGGGGGATAGCTAGTTTAAAATAAAAATAACAGTGATAAAACCTGTTGTTTTAATTACTCTACCCCATAGGTGATAAGCGCCCAGACTATTTGACTCTTTCAATAGTGTTGTTGTCACACTGGCCAATATGAAAATAATGTGCATTTTTCAAACTGCGTGGGCATGTGCTGATTGAAATAAACGTTTTGACTTCGACATACATACTTATTAAGTTTATACCGCCGACGACTTAATTGCACCAACATGGCAACATTGCTAAATACAGCCATGCAAATGGCATTATGGAATTAGCACCAGTTAAATAATATAAAACTAAATAATATATGCAATTTACACACGAATCAAGTTCAATAATATGGCCGTAATATTAAAGCTAGATTTCTCTTTTCCTTGTCTTCAGAGAAACGAACAATTATCTTGAAGTACTGTTATGAGTAGCAGCATGTGTTGTTAGAGGAATGTAGGAAGTGATGGTTCTCGAGCAGCAAACTGCAAACCGAGCACAACAGCAAGTTGAACGGCCGGCGACGCAGCCGAGCGTGGCGAGTACAGCTTCGCACCTAACACATAATATACTTGAGCTAACTCAAGCTGTAATGACAACAGACTACTGACTTTATTCAGTTTCTGTGCAACTGAATAAAGGAAAAAAAAGAAAGAAAGAATTCAAGGAAAGAATTCAAAGAATTGAATTTAAGGAATTCCTTACCTAGCAATTTCATTTTATTAAGAAGAAAACAAGATGACTCATTTCTAAATCGATTCCGCGGCACGCTAATGAATGTGGATTATTAACAATGAAAGCAAGTATATACTGACTATAAAGGGCAACTTAACAGATTTATGTGACAAAGCATTTTATACACAACAAAACCACCGATTCGAAAGAACAATTACGCGAGTCAAAGCAGGTATATCTCGGAAAAGCGCGGCGAGATATAACAAATCGCTAGCGTAACAAAAGAGGCTTTCTCGCGGCCATTACGACGCGGCACACAGAGGAAAGCCAGGCGCGTGTACCTACAGGCGGCGGCGGCGCGGCGGGTGGCCGCCTACGATTAGCGTATGCGGCACTGAAGGCGGCCGTGGCGTACCCCGGGGACCAGCCCAATTTACGATTGCTGCAAAGAATATCTTCGACATGGCATTTTTGCGAGCCGCTAGTGACCGCTGCTTGCGCTATTTGGAGAAAGGTTGTGGTGGTAGCACTATCACTTCTTATTTAAGTTGGAAAACAAAACTCAATATTTATCTGGATCGATTGAATAAATAAAATTTCAGAGTAAGAAATACGAATGCAAGGTATAGACGACAGGCCTGGTAACCGTAATAAGGGCCACCATAAAACGTTACATTAGGTAACAGCGGCTTCTGGGGCGGCTATAAATATCTCCGTTCGGAAGTAAGGCCAGTGTCCCGTGGGAGGACGACACATCGTCGAGACGAGCGGCCGTGGACGTGTCGGACGAATAAAAACATCTCTCTCACCTCGCGTGCTCTTCCCGAGAGCGAACGCGCGACCTCACCACCGCCAATCAATATCACTTAGCAATAACTGCGACCTCTCATATGTGACCATTATCTTTATACGCCGCGTTACTAAAATTACGACTGCTACAACTTCATCAGAAATTCATCTTTTATTGAGTTATTGCTTTGATGCTTTTGTCTCTTTGGATCACTCTCTCTCTCTCTCTCTCTTAAAAAATGAAAGTTTGGGCAACAAGGGAAACTTGTCATTTGGAACGATAGCGTACCGTTTGTTAATTTTTTAATTTTAATTAATAATTTTAAAAATAATATCGGCAAAAGGATCACCTTTTACACTAATAGCTAAAAACATCAAAACACACAACACTGCTTTTTAGGGTTCCGTAGCCGAATGGCAAAAACGGAACCCTTATAGATTCGTCATGTCTGTCTGTCTGTCCGTCCGTATGTCACAGCCACTTTTCTCCGAAACTATAAGAACTATGCTGTTGAAACTTGGTAAGAAGATGTATTTTGTGAACCGCATTAAGATTTTCAAACAAAAATAGACAAAAAAAAACAACAAATTTTGGATGTCCCCATACTTAGAAATGAAACTCATTTTTTTTTATTCATCAAACCCATACGTATGGGGTATCTATGGATAGGTCTTCAAAAATGATTTTGAGGTTTCTAATATCATTTTTTTCTAAACTGAATAGTTTGCATGAGAGACGCTTCCAAAGTGGCAAAATGTGTTCACCCCCCCTGGAACTTCTAAAATAAGAGAATGATAAAACTAAAAAAAATATAAGATGTGCATTACCATGTAAACTTCCACCGAAAATTGGTTTGAACGAGATCACTAGCCAACTTACTCAAACTACTTAAACTACTTACTAAAGTAGTTTTTTTTAATACTTCATAAATCGTAAATCGCAACTTTGGCTTGTAATATGATACCTACAGGTTTGTACGGAACCCTCGGTGCGCGAGTCTGGCTCGCACTTGGCCGGTTTTTTAAGATTGTCTTCCTAATCAAGACCGCGCCTGCAAGTGTTAAGGTTATTTGACCTTAATCTATAAATACTTAGTCTAATATCTCAAGTCACATAGCGGGTGTTGTTAGTACATAGCAGACTGGTAACGTGGCTTTCGCGAGAGAAATGTTCTTAGTTTCACTCGATGGCAGTGAAACCGAGCTTTAATATCGCCAAGAATCCACGATGAAGCCGCTGACCGTTTATATTCATTGAATTATTTTTTATTTAGCGTTTCTCTCTTCAAAATGGACAAGACAAACTATTTATAAAGAAAATAAATGTGTTGTGCTAAGGTAGGCCGCACAAGGGTTGCTTTAAAATTGTACGAAAGAAGCTGTGCAAATGTTACAATCTGGCTGTATCATTAATAATTCTTGAAAGCGGAGTCGACTGTTCCACTAGGGTCACAACACAATCCCAACAAGTTGAATAAGTCAAAATCATCAAATCACCTTAGTAGGTAAAGCAAGAATGCAAACAAGGGGAGACCCACAAATTGCTTGCGTTATTAGACGTACCTTAAAAGTTTAGGGAGGGCTTGGTTAACAGAGGTAAGCTCGAGGTTAGGCTGGGTTAGTTTGTTTTGTGGCCATGTCAACAACACTGACCAAGTTCGTCGTAATCATTTCATGAAATACAAGAGTTTATAACTTGTATTATTGTCAGTGAATAAATATTAAAAAATAACAACAAGTTAAATAAAAATACTTATTGAGATAAAGAGCTAATCCACCTCGTTTAACTAGTTCATCTTTAAAATTTACAATAAATTAAAAATAAGAAAATAAAATATACATGTTTCTTAAAAAAAAACAATAAAATATTCACTCAATATGAGTAGGTTTAGCCTTTTTATAACTGTCGAAAAACCGTGCTGAAAACCATTTTCGTTGTCACAATTACAAAAAAAAAACAATAAAATTTTCTCCTTGGCTTTTGAAGTATTTCTGGTTTAGTCAAGTTTAGGACGTGTTGCTGCGATGCAAAAATTTGATCATCACCTTGCACGCTATAAATCCACTATCTACATTCTTTTCGGCAAGAATGTATTTTGTTGCAACCATTTATCCAGCTACACTATACAATAACCAATGGTACTAGCATAATAATTAGACTGTACACGTCTATAGTAGTTTAATGCATAACGTGCATGTGGAGTCGATGTTAGTTAAATGTAGTCCCTAGTGGCTCAGAATACGCTTGTGTATGTCCATCAAATGTCACAATCAATTACCGCGACTACCCACCCCGCCTCTCGTATGGATGTATACTAAGGTAATCAGACTATTTTGAGTTTAAGCATAGCCTATCGAATGCTCCATAACATAAAACATTTTAACGGACTGTTGTTGTAGTATTAGGCTGAGTTGCGCCATAGAAGAAGTTAAGGTTTGTGTCAAATTTAACACTAACAGTAACGCTTACTTTAACGGTTATAGCGAAATGTGTTGCACCAGCGAATTCATTAGCTTTGTTAAAGTTAAAGGGATTGCAAGTCAAATGAGGCGTGATTTACCCCAAATTCGATGCGGGTAACATTTTTAAAGATGGCAAAACTAAACATAACCGTAAAAACTCGTTTCTAGCGCTGTCATCAGTGTCACCAATTCATTGATGTCAATTCGGTGTCTGTTAAATACAAAAAAAATAGTTCAAGAAAGCTTAGAAAGATTTATAATTTATTATACTTTACCGAATTCCGGTGAGCTATGGAGGAAAATAAAATCATGGACGACAATTTGCTTGCAAACATTCAAACAAAGTAAGTAGGTACCTATTTATTGCTTTGTCAGATAACGCGTGATAATTTTTGGTTGAACAATTTCAAAAGTTGTCAATTCATAACTGTCCTGATTCATATTTGACGTTAATAATGGTGGCATAGGATCCCGATATTTTTTGCAAATATTATGCAGTACAGCAGTACTATGATATGATGGGCTGGACTCTCTCTAAGTGAGTTCTTATTTTCATGGACAGGGCAGGAAATCTTCTTTTCCAACATCCAAACACCCTTTCTACAACATTCCTCGTACGGATTTGGCTCTCATTGTATAGCTTCTCTCCGTCAGTAACAGGATCACGCAGAGGTGTTAGCAAATATGGCTTTACTGCATAGCCTTTGTCGCCAACCAACCAGTATCCATTAAATTCGCCATCTTCCAGTCTGCCCTTGATGACACTGGAGTTAAATATATGGCTGCCATGGCTGCTGCCAGGCCAACGTGCAACAATATTAGTTAAGTATGTACATTTTTGCATCACAGATAACTTGTACATTCATCGAAAAAGTCAATTTTCTATTCCTATAATTTTCTGCATCTGGCCGACCTGGAGACTTTATCGGTATATGAGTGCAATCAATTGCTCCGATTACTTTCGGAAAAGCACTAAAATCATAAAATTCTGTCGCCATCCTCTTCATCTCCTCGACGGTCTGTGGCATGGATATCCACTCTGCTCGCATTCTTGCAATTAATTGCCCGGCTCACCCTATATATTATGCGTGATACTGTAGACTTATGAACACAGCGGTATCGCCAACGCATCTTTGGAATGAACCACAGGCATAGTATTCTAATGCGATGAGTACTTGCTGCACTGGAGTTACTGCTTTTTGAAAAATAAAGATACCATAACATAATAATTAAACATAATTGTGAGCATTTAAAAAATATGGCAACAAACGCTCATAGATAGTAGTTATAGGAAGTAAAATAGGTACTTATTTGCCGTAATAACCTCTCTCGTGGCAGTCACTAAATAAATAAACAGGCACTATGCTAGACATAAGGAAACTTACTTCATCGTAGGATGCTCTAACCAGCGGTGCAATCGTAAAGTCAGCCACCAAGCTACGTTCTTAGAGACTCAAAATCTTGCCTTTCATCATTCGTCGTCCCGTGTGGAAAAACGATCGGGTCTAGGTACTTAAGTACATTTTTCTGTTTCTGTTTACACTGACAAAATCATCGCTTTCGTCTTCAGAACAGGGTTTCCGCGAGTATTTCTTGGAGCAGGGACATGATGTTTAGAGATTATATTCAACGCGTTTGACAGTTGACGGATAATTTAACACAAACAATAACACTAACCAGCAGAAAGTGAGCGGTTACAGTAACGGTTAAAGTTATGACGTCATTTAACTATTTGTCAAATGGTGCAACTCATTTTTGGCCTAATCGATACTTTAACTGAAATTTCGATGTTTGTAATTGTTAAAGTAAGATGGTGCAACCCAGCCTTAATTGTATAAAGATATAGTTAAAATGGGAATGTAATTAAGTTTATTCTTGTTTTCATAACGTCAGGCGCAACTTGGCTGAATAACAATCTGCGAGGCGGGTAAGTGAATTTTAAATAAAAGAGCGAGACGTCGAGGGTCGGCGACGGCCGAAGCGGTCCTAAGTTTTGTCATTGTTTCTATATTGCGCGGGGCAATTAGCGCAACTCGGACGCGCCACGAGACTCCGCTCGTCCCGCTTGCGCTCGCTATCGCCAATCAAATTGCGAGAAAACCGCACTCACCCTCCCAAAAATAACAAACCTTTAAATTCGTGTCGCAACATCGACACTCCAACTAATGATCAACAGAGAAACAAAGAAAATCACTTATTTTCGCTTGAAAAATATTTTTCGGAATTTAAAGAGTTGTTATGTGAGACAATTTAAATAGTTAGATTTAATGAAAAACTTAAAACTTTTTAAACTTAACTTAGGTTTTCGGAATAATGTGCAAGTATCCACTGCAATGGGCACGCCGCTATCGTGGCTATAAGTCCATTTTTTGAGGAGTGGCAAGAGGTGCCCCACGGCATCCTCAACCTTCCGTATGACGCAAATCTTCACCGGCTATTATGGGATTCTTTACGGGTGGTTCATTTATGTCCGTTCGCCCGGAGGACACGATGGAGGCCTACCCTCTTGGGCGGAGTACCACCCGTGTCCTCGTAACGGCGATCGGCGGCGATGACACCCTCTCGCGCCTGGCCCTAGGCCAAGCCATGGTCGCTGAACAAAGTAGTGCTAGAAGGATGAGAGAAAGGCAAACCTCACGGCCCTACCGCCACATACCACGCGCCCCTCGAGAGTTGTCAGCATAATGTACGGCGCCCGCTAGGGTCACTGCCTGCCAGGTTTGTGGAATTGTTCGAAAGAGTTTTCGAGGCCTTAGAACGCAGTAGGCATTTGAAGGAACAGGAAGGGGAAGGGGAAGGGGTTGTCAGACTCATACGCTCTTCGGGTTTTTGACATTAAGAGTCTGACACTCCCTTCCGCCCCCACACAGAACGGAAGAATTCAGAAACTAGTTATTTTCACACTATAGACTTTTTACAGGTTTTCCTCTAATCTGTCGATAAAAAAACTATTTCCTGCATTTTTATTTTTTATTTTAGGCTCAGTAGTTTTGGAGACAAGGGAGGGAGAGTGGAATGTTAATTTTTGGTCTTATTTCTTGAATAACTTTAATTGTTTATTTTCAATTATGAAAACATAATTAAAACCCTCACAGTAAGCCCTTTCATTTGATATATCACACGATACAGTTTTACTTTTGAGTGACCCCATACTCAACATTTATTTATGTACGTAACGCATCCGGAACCCTAAAAAACGGATCCCTTCATAGATATTCAAATAGTTGCTGCATTTCTGATAGATCACCATAATTACTGTCCTCGAGATTCTGATTTCTCAATAAATCCTATTATCTTTATATTTTCCAATCTAACTAGAATACCAAACTTATACAAGAAGAGGCGCCCGCCGCCTAGAACCCAACAACTGGATAATGCGATGTCCAATGGCAAGACTGGTGACTGCTGAAAACCCGTAATGACTGTCAAAGACCTACAAATAACAGCCAGGACCAACGCTTGGTATAGCTGTAGTTACTGACCAAGCAAACTCTGGGTGTTGTAGGTAGTATTACTACATGCAGGATGCGCCACGTCAGTTAGCTATGACGTTATAATTATGTAAATCATATCATCAGCATTGCAATTCTGTAAACAATGCAAACTTAGGCGAAGTGAACGACAAGTGAGCTCTCTAACTATAAAACAAGATGGAAAGACAGATCACTTGTTGTTCACTCCGCCTAAAGTGTACATGGTGAGAAGTCGACAGCACAGACCGGCTGATTTTCTAACTGGGTACAAATTCAGAATGCACTCTGAAGAAAATTTCCTAGCGGGAATAATAAATAAATAAATAATAATAAATAAAGTTTATTTACCAAAATAGTTACAGAACTGTACACAAGTAGATACAACTAGTGGGTAGACTTATTCTAGGCATTACAGTGTGTTGCTAAAATTTCTGTACATAACTATGGTAACCCTGCCTCTTAAACTAGGCTATCCTGTATTTTAAGAGACAGTGTCTAGCTTATAAATTCACATTTTTATACAACAGTGGACAGTGTCGATCTACCGTTTAAACTTGACAGCAGTGATAGTTGTGCGTGTACGAGTACCTAAAATGTGGAGGGGATGTGTAGTGGTGTGTTGTGGTATGTGCTTGTTGTGAGTTTGTGTGTGTGAATATAGGGGTGAGTGTGTGTGGATGTATGTGTGAATATGTTTTCAGTGTGCGTTTTTTAATTTAGGCGATATAAGTGAGTAAAGACTCCGTGTATGCGTAGTCTTTCTGTAGTAGCCACTTTGTTACAGTTTGTTTTAATGTGTGTGAATTTAAATCTATAATTTTTAGATGTTTGTGAACTTTTTTGTAAATGTGCCCACTTAGGGTATAAAACTGGCGTTTAGCGAACGCAGTTTTGTGCTGAGTACCCGGGATAACACATGTTCGCTTGTTTGGGTCGGACTTAAGAAGACTGGTGTGTTTTCTAAGTATCGATTTAAGCACAAAGAGTTGACGAACCGAAAGAACTTTGCAATCCGAGTAGAGTTCAGTAGTTGGGTATCTATAGGGCTTTTTCGTCATGACTTTTAGAATCGCTCTCTGTGCTCTCTCAACTCTCAGAAGGATAGTCTTGGCTGCACCGCCCCAACCAGTGATACAATAGCCAATGACCGATTGACACAGAGCGTAGTACACGATTTTCAGAGTGTCAGCATTAGCCGACTGTCTGAGAGACTTGAAAATGTGTATCAGGCAGGCGCAATGTTCTGGTAGTGAGGGCATCAATTTGTTTGTCCCATCGTAAACCATCGTCTATCTGCACTCCCAAATACTTTACACTGTCAGTTCTAGTGAGTGTTGGGCAAGTACAGGGTCCTAAGGTGTTTGAGCATGTGTGAGCAGTTAAACTAAAGGTATTTGTCGGTGCGGTGTTACGACGTATTGAAAAAGGAATGTAAGTGGTTTTTTGTAGGTTAAGGGTTAGTAGATTTGAGTTGAGCCATTCCATTACTACAGGCAAAGCCATTTCTGCTTTTGTTTTGACTATATCCCACGTAAGTCCCTGCACGAGAATAGCAGTGTCATCTGCATACGCATATATATTACAGTCTGGGAGACTCATTCTGCACAGATCGTTGACGTAAATAAGGAATAATATTGGACCCAGGATACTTCCTTGAGGAGCGCCATACGACACTGATTCCTCGTCGCTAAGGTACGCTTCAATTTTGAAACATTGAGTACGATTTCTGAGGTAATCTTTAAAAATGTCTAGTAATATGCCACGTACACCAAGAAGCTCCAACTTAGAGGTAAGCAGGGGAATAGAAACTGTGTCAAATGCCTTGGAGAGGTCTAGGAAAATACCAAGGCATTTTATCTTTTGGTCCAAACATTTAGCAACCGTTTGCGTGAAATCCAGTACAGCATCTTCTGTTGAGAGCCCTGGTCGGAATCCATACTGGTTTTCAGCAATGATCTGGTTTTTGTTAAGGAAGCTGCGTAAACACTTATTGAGAATCTTCTCAAGAATTTTCGATAGCGCTGGCAGAACAGATATTGGCCTGTAATTATTGACACAATTTCTACTTGTAAATTGGGTGAACGATTGCCTTTTTCAGGGCATCGGGAAAAACTCCAGTCTGTAGGCAACGGTTGCAGAGGTATGTTAGTGGTTGAAGCAACACATGTCGGCAGCTTTTTAGCATAGAAGATGGTATTCCATCCCAACCCACTGCACAGTCATTCCGTAATTGAAGGATAATTGATTCTACCTCAGCTTCGTCGACCTCCAAAATGGCAGGAGAATTTAATGTGGAGTGTTGAGAGGTGTTCCCAATAAAGGGGGCCTTATTACTAGCTGGGGATGACGGACCTAGGTTCTGTGTTATAATGTCTGCTGCGAGGTTTTTCCCCATTGTACTAAAAAAGTGACATACTTCGTTAAAGGAGGATTTCGGATTATCTCGTATTTCCAACAGCTCTGAAGGACTGACATGCGTTTTACATGTATTGGTAATTTCTTTTATTGTTTTCCACATTTTTTTCGGGTTCTTACTAGCTTTTTCTAGTTCGCTCTGCTCATACGTAGTTTTTAATAGTTTACTATGATATTGGTGCGGTAAGATGGTTTTTACTTAAAATAGTCACGAGTTTGTATATACCAATATCCGCACGGGTATCACACTACGTTTTACAACACATTTTCGAGAAATAATGAGACACTTTTTGTTTTTAGATATCAGTCGAAAAGTCGCAACAATCTTTGCAATATTCGCTCTGTGCACGGTTACAGCGCCAACTAGCGTCCACAATTTTGTGGGCTCTGTCGCTTTGACATTTAGATCCTAACATTGTGAAAGAATATTAAAACAAATAAATAACAATTAATTTAGATTATAAAATTTCTGTGATACCATGATTTGGGTGGACAAATGGTTCTGAAATCATTTTGGTCATTCAAATCAAATGAGGTAAGCAAAATTTATTCAAAAAGTGTTTTATTTTGATTATGTCAGGGTTTGTTTAAGGAGGAGGAGTATACCGTGTTACCCAATTAATGGGTTGTGGAGGTCTGGTAGGCAGCCGCTCCACGTAAAATACTGGTATTCAGCTGAATCCGGTTTGACTGGAAGCCGACCCCAATAAGTTGGGAAAAGGCTAGGCAGATGATGATGTCAGGGTTTGTTTACTTCATTTTTAGTTGTAGTTTTACAGTAAAACCAGAAAATAAAGCTACTTTAATGGTTTTATTAAATAATGATAAAATATATAATTGTTCCTTTATCGCTAGTAATAAATTAAATATTGTTTTCAGATCGAAATGAGTATTGTTTTGAAGACCGGGTTTGGGAGTAGGTATAACTCACAATGTAAAATCTCAACCACAAACCGTTCCTAAAGGAAAGTTGTTGGTATTGGCTGGACATGTCCGGGATTTAGAAGAATTAAGAACGAAACAAGGACAGAGTTCAATAATTCAAGCTCGCATCATAAGACAAACATTCTACTTTTTTCTCTTGACGGCTGCTATCCATTTCTTGCATTGTTCTAGTTTCTAAGTAGCTCTTGGGAATCGGTAAAACTTGCATTTACTATTTCTGCCAGTAAGTATTCATGCAGTTTACAACACAATACTGTGACTCATTTTTGTTGGAGGAATAATGCGATTATTAAAATTATGTAGATAGGGAATATGCATGAAGATTAAATTTGTCTGGAATATTTTTTTTTCTAGTTCTTTATTTTCGTCACATAATATCTACAAGATATTTTTTTAATTTAGTTCTTATTTAATCCGAAATAAAATATATATAAAAATACAAAATCAGCGCGGGAAATTTAAACTTGCGAGACGCGCGTGTGAGACGTCACGAAACAGCACCGCACGACGACATTGACATGACAATATCATGACTGACATTGGATTGACTTATTTACCGGCTCCCGTCTTCATTTTCGAGTGAAAAATTTTGTTAACCGTTAAAAATTTGTTCCTGCGGTGATTTCTAGTTAATCTAGATTTGTAATTAATCTAGGACGATGACTGACAGTGGTTTTGTTAAAGCGCAATCAGACAATTTACCTAGAATAGATTAACAGGTGTAGTTCTTATATTGTTTGTGCAGTTCTTATAGTGTTTAACACTTACAATACTTTGTAAGAAGGTTTCTCAGCTTCTTCCATGGTCTGTATGGCGAATAAAACGAGAATCGAGCTGAAAACTGAAACGCCTAAAGTTCAAAAAGGTAAACAAACAAACAAACACGCGAAGTGCGCGCCGTAACGACGACCTGTTATGTGACGTCATCCAAAGCCCGCGAAAAATGGCGGCGTTTGAACTGCAAAATTTTATGTAGCATTTTTAATATTTTTTTTAAAAATAATTAAGACATTTCCAAGACTATTGACATTTTTTCCTGCGTTATAAAGATGAAAAGAATAAAATAAAAAACATCATGCATATTCCCTATTGCTTTGCCATTGACAGATATAATAGATGACAGAGCTTACATTATTTCTACTTTTGGCCACCATGAGCGCTGCGATCTGCGATAGATAGATTATGTTACCCCCACCAAGTACTTCGCACGTAGCGAATACAAATGGCTCGAATTTGCACATTTAAAATTAGAACTACATCGTCTTCTCATCTTTGTGTCAAAAGCACTTCCAATGAGGTTCAATCATTCACCATTACCCGTTATCTTTTATTATTTTGCTGATATTCTACTTTTAACCTCTCGCCGCCTGTTCTTTATTAAAACTAAACTTCAAAATACTTAAAATGAATAAGCACTTCGTAGTTTTATGAGGCTGTTATTTTTAATCTGTGGTATTCGCGATTCTCCCGCCACAGAAAGTTGAATATAATTTTGTTGATAATGTATACATTATCAACAAAATTATATTCAACTTTCTGTAAATGCATTTTGTAGGCTTCGTAAATGCATTTTTAGAGCTCTGCTCCTCCCGGGGATCGAACGTATTAATTTG
Organism: Ceramica pisi; assembly: GCA_963859965.1. Lineage (NCBI taxonomy): Eukaryota > Metazoa > Arthropoda > Insecta > Lepidoptera > Noctuidae > Ceramica > Ceramica pisi. Next base: position 9,163,776 of record OY982530.1, read on the forward strand.
GTTACTTGTGCTGGATAAGTCTAGAACATAGTGCGAATATGGTTACATCGTTTGCGGTAATTACCGGGTGGTATCCAGGAGCGCGCGCGACATCGCCGCTGCACACGGCTGTGGGGCGGTAATTACCACGCTCGAAGGGGTTGGGGCACGGACGCTCTCCTGTCAAAAGGATCGCGTGCCTAGCGGCAGACGCCCGTATTAAACGCTAGCGAAGAACCCGTGCTCCATCAGATAACATGCAATCAATTTCGCGATCTACATGCCTCTACGTCGGCACCGCCCCTGGACTGACGTCACGCCGATAAGCTCATAGTGCCAGCTAACCACTTGGTACCACCTGCTCCGGCACACTTACGATTCACGACTCCAATGCAGCTTACAGATTACGTCCTCTAAACATCCCTAATCAATTCAATATGCTATCGATAACGGTAAGCTTCAGTCAAACGAAAAAAGACATCAGTTTTAACTGTTGTTTTTATATTTTGTTGTCTCGTCTAATCAAGGCATTCACAAACGCTCCGGCACGAGGCTAAGTCACGCGATCGTTTTATCGCACACCTTCTTTCTGTTTTATAGACAGATAAAGTTTGTTTAAAAAGCTCGCATGTCTTTACTACATTGATGTCCTTGTCGTGACAAGTGGTGTAACCCTCGACATCCTAATATGAACCAAACAAGGCTTTTTAAATCGAAGTAAACTAGAATTAGCAATTTAGCATAATAACTTGGTTTTAAGATAATCTCATCATTTTATGTAGTAGATCTTTATTTTTTGTTAATTCTGTTGCTCTGTGAAAAGGTGAGTTACATTTCAGCACTTGCTAGGCTGATGTGTCCGCAAGATAATGTAAACAATTTGCCAAAATAAAACAGTTATGGCAATTAGGATTAGTGGGCCGGACATGTCTACCGCAATGTCAGCTGAGCTGAGGTCTAGAATAAATTGACTTGGTCCCGCTAAACGCTAGGCGACATCACGAATGCGAAACCTAACGAAAAGACGGGTCCGATGGCAGAAGACAGACGTTTGGTAAAAGAGACAGAGGCCTTTTCTTATCAAATCATAACATTGTGCTTTGATAGGAATTGAAATCATGTCTAGTTTAAAAAAGCACAACAACCAATACCTACGATTACAAGTTGAAGTTTGTTAGGCTTCTAACTCTTCTTAATTTCCTTGGGAAATTCTACTTCAACCAATATCTGATAAATAAATACAACTGCGCAGAGAAACAAAAGCCAGAGGATGAGGGAAAAATCCTCGCAAGTCAATTTGATATTATGAGGTAATGGAGAGTAACGGGCATGATTTACGCGGCATCGAGAAGGTTCAAGCGCGGTCGGTTCGCGCGAGCACAATTATCGGCCCGCGGGCGCTCTCAATTACGAAGAGGCGCGCCCGTGGGAACACCTCCGAACCGACCGGGCCCAACCACAAATCTCTTAGTCTTACTGTCTTACGCCCAACCCAACAAGTTGCTATAATATACAGCCACGTTCGCAAAGATACTGCTCTTGTATAATTATGTATTTAGTTTGTCGGAACCAATTAAATATGGAGGACAACGAAGTTTGTTGATCTACGAATTTTTCTTTTGAATTTATCACATAATATTATAATTATTTTCGTCCAAGTCGCTGTGAGACCACAATTAGAACTTTATAGAAGTATTGGTTATCACGTCTGCGCTCGGTGTGCCGGAACGTGAGACAGCTTCTCAAACTTCCACAGTTCCAGTTACTGGGTATAACACCTATAACCTCTTGGTAAGACTGTTTGTTAGACTTCTGACTACACGTAACGACAGTCAAAGATCTATGAACGGCACCACGACGGTAGAAAGTAACACAGTAGGTACTGTAACTCAATAACGCACTGTTGAATTTTCAAGACTAATTTGAATGTTGTTTAATCAGTCCATGAAATCCGATACCTTTAACTACAAACGAGTTGTTTTTTACTTAGTTATTTAAACGATTCATTCGATGAACGAATTGCAGTTTGAGGACGCGATCGGGTCGAGTGTCGCGTTTTAATTTGCGCGACGACACACGAGTGGACTCCGTGCCATGGTTTGCGGGGAACGCGTCGAGTGCCCTGCTAATTGCAACGCCACGCTATTCCTCGACCGACACCATCCGCATCGCTTCAGCCGATCATCAAATATGTATGTACATTCATATTTGCGCATCTACATTACAAACATTAAACTGCGAACGCTTTATTTATTAACAGCGCCACATAGCTACACACAAGCAATGAAATGAATAAGCGAAGTTCCATTATCTGTACACCGCGGCATGAGCATCTCCCAACGGGCGTCCTGATAAGCCCCTGACCAACCGCAATCATATCAGTGTGAACATTAATTACCTGATTTGACACTAGCAGCGAGTGCGACAATAATCTTAGCTAATTATAACGTTAACGTGTTTGTTGGAAGTGAGTCGTTTCACTTTCTACAAAGGGACGCGTTTCCCGCTGTGAGACGGTCTGAAGTAATTTCTGAAGAAACAAATGAAACTGCTCCCCTCGCGTAGGAAAACGCTTTGCAAACCGCGCGGCCCATGTAATCGGATAATAAAAAGGGCAAACGCGGTAAATATAAGATGAGGAAGACAGTTTTACGAGCAGCACCTAATTAAGTGGTGAACCCGGCAAGACGAAATAAATGTTTACAGTCAAATAAGCAGTGGTAATAGATTAAGGAATTAAATACTTGTATTCACAAAAAAAACCGTACATTTTAAAGTTATCAATTGATGAAACAGTCTGCAAAACAAAACTGTCCGAACTCCTGTCACAGGCTCACACAGCATATGTTTTGATACCTACTGGACTGCTTTAAAACCGCAGTACTGTATTGTGATATCAAATGAAAGGACTTTATTGCGTGGGTTTCAATTTCTATTTTTTTTTTTATTGAAGACTAGCTGACCTGCGCAATTTCGTCTGCGTCACATTTTCCATTAATGCTCTGCTCCTATTTGTCTTAGCGTATGATATTCCTTGATAAATGGGCTATCTAACACATAGAACATGATAAGTTTGCGCGCGCGGTGTTTTTCCAAATTTCTTAAAATTTATTTCTCATTCGTTTCCTGAAGCTACAAATGGTTGTGCTTGCCCTTACTGCGTCTTTTGGAATTTGAAACGACGCACAGTAAGGGCAAACCTCGCATTGGTACAGTTAACTTCTTGTTTTACGTCAAGAACGAATGCTGATCATGAATAAGAAGTAGTAATTACGACGGTAATGAAGAGCTTTTCATTTTGAATAGTGTCTGTAACGTTATGGTATCCGCAATAACAAAAGCTATCAAATCCAGGAATGCTTGTGCAAATAGCGAGTGTCTGCCGAAAATAAAATCGAGTAGCAGTGTTGGTTCGGGCGGGCGGTGCGCGGGAGTATTTCTGGCGCGCAGGTAGGGCGGCGCGCGCCGGAATGCGACCTCACCTGAGCGATGCTGATTCACTCGCGCTAAATCAGTGAGCTCAACATATTTATTAGACATCACCTACTTTTGATGCCACATTTAAACAGAGTATGTCTGTCGAAATACAGAGAAGCTGAATTGCTTTCATGATACATTCATCACTCTTCAGTTAATTTACAATATATACATGATCTACGAGTTTCTTGTAAACGATGTAAATTAACTCGATCACAAATCTGCTTTTCTCGTCCACATGCGTTAGGTAGGTACGTCTTAGTTTAACAAATATGATATTTAGATTAGAAAAAAGTGATTTAGATCGTTGGTTAATTTAGTTCGACATAACCAACTGCTAGGCCAATTAAGCCGTAGGAAGATACCAGTCTTATTATGATATACCTATACGAGTAGATTAATCAAATGAAACTTCGTTAGAACGTCAATAAAATCTTAGCAATGAATATCAAAATAGCGTGATTAACGATTTATTTGCAGGTCCATACCAATTTAAGGGTGTAAACGTTTAATTCAGAGCGGGTCACGCGTGGACACGGGTCCAGCTCGGGGCGATTCATTAGCTCGACCGCGGCAGAACAAACAAATTAACGCGACGGGCGTGTTTTACTCGGTGATAAAAGGGCGCGAGGGCGATGGGCAATGCGCCAGCTGCGTGCGGCCGCGCGATAAATCTCGCGGGCGGCGGCGAGCGGCCCGCGACGCTCGCGCTCCGTGTGGGTCCGCGGCCGCTGCAGAAGCCCCAGCGACGCCGATCCCATCACTAACGCTGCCCGACCCCCTAACTTTCCAACTCCCTAGGTGAGTCCGACCTGGATACATTTCTAATGAACTAAAAGGTTTTTTAAACATACAAAAAGGAATCAGAACCTAGATCGTAGCTTGCACATTAACATAGTAAACAGCAAGGTCGTCAAACATATTTATTGGCTTGACGTTATAATTATCGCTGGTGGCAGTATTTTATTAATGTTGTTACATTAGTATTACGCGAGGAACAGTCTGTAAGTGATGTCAGTGACCGATGCCTTACATTGCTTTGCGTTGGGCGGCTGTAACGCAGGCGTCGCGCGGCGTCGTGGCGACACGCACGGCATGACGTGTGACGGCGGGAGTACGACGCGCCCTATCCCCACCGCGTGTAAATGGCTTCAGTTAATTAAGTTTAATCAGTGCCATTATGCCTGTTGTACGGTCGGCGACCATCTGCCGGCCTGTTTACGCCCACATATTACGTTACAACAGCAAACCACATGACTGTGTTACATTCATTTCTCAATAAAAACTAAAAATGATAAGCAATACTACCTATACACAATATATCGAACGCTTGAACTGTATAATTTCAGCAGTGTAGCTAATTTAGAAGGTTTTCATTTCAGTGATTTGAAGATATTATCTTTACGACGAGGGCTTGGCTTCTCTATTCAGTTTTGTTTTATGTCATAAACACATTTTCCTATTCATCGTAGATATTAATGGTACATTGTACGTACTATTCTAGACAATTATACTTCCATTAAATATTTGGTGGTGCGGTGTTACGATAAGTTGTCGTTATAAAATCAGATAACACTTTATTGTTCAAAATTTGGTTAGGGAAATGATTGACATTGTTACAAATTTTCTGACAGGAATCTGAATCAAATTTAATTTAGAATGCAAAACATGAAATTTAATAATTTTATGTTTATATTCAGCGAAATCGTTTTGATACTTTTGATCCAGGAGATAAGTTTCATTACGTAAAATAAGGCGAGTAATTGTATAAAGAAGGTAAAAAACCTGCGCTTGTAGCTTAAGCCATTGAAAAACTATGTAAGTACACTACAAGATTGACTAAGCAAGCAAGGTAAAATTATGTCGTTTGGATAAAAATTAAACCCAACGCAAAGTGCCAACAAGAAATCATGTTTTTAATGTAATCCGAATTGAAGAGGTAAGATTCAGATTTTTTGTAAAAAAAAATATTTCAATAATAAGTTTTACAATGAATCGTTTTAGTGTGCATTGTCTGTTACGAATCGATAACTAGAACGAAAATAGCGGTGCAAGCAGATAGTCAAGTGTGGCGTGCTGCGCGACCATTAACGCAGCGTGACGAATCGTCCGGCAGAGAGCGGCGCGAGCCCAGGGTTGCGTAGCCGTAAAAACTATGTCAAGCCTCAAAATCTGGACTTTTAATTCAAAATTCTACCGCAATCAGAGTAATTTGTCTGGGCGAGTTGGTTGCCTGTACTTGTGGGGAAATCTATGTAAAACTAACTGTAGATAGTCAAACGGACTGTTCTTTATGCTGTCATATCCAGACGATGCGACGGTTACCGTTTTGCTAAAAACGTTCTCTTCATATTTGACTTGCTTATTCAAAAGATATTCAACTTATTTGATCCAATTGCAAATCTTTGAGCTCCTTGATATATTAGGCAACCCTGTCAGTAGGGCGGCGCGCCAGAGCGTACCCGCGTGCCCGCCTCTCACGCGATCTTATCGCGCCTTCCGCGAACATCGCATCGTACTGCCCGCTTGTGTCTGTTCCGTGACTACCTTGCCCCAGCCAAAGTTTTCTTTAGCCATAAATTAAATTTGGCCGTAAAACTCTAACAAAACTATCATTCGGGCCGTCAACTCTTTATAAAACGCAGTTAGTTAAAAGCACAGAGACAGTTTCAGGTTGACCGGGGTGTTGGCAACGCGCGTAATGAGCGGCGAATCCTTTGACCGGATGCACGGGAGTCGCGCAAACGCTCAGCTAATTAGGCGACGCAGATCTGAAGCCGCGACTGAATTAGTGCGATTGTATTCCCTGGCTTAACGGCCAGAGAGCCTTTAACCAAACCTAACAAGTGCGCATTTTGCAGTTGGTAAAAATGTCCATTGTTACGGTAATGATATGCAAACACCCAAATAAATCGGTAGACAAAAGAGAAGCTTGTCGACGTCGTAGTCATGGATCGTCGAGGGACTCTTCAATCCCCATTGCAAATATCAGTGTGAACTTTAAATGTCACAGTCAGTGATTCGTGTCGCCTAACTACGCAAAACGAAACTAAATGCCTAGGAGGGCCACGAAACAAAAGAACGGGCATATTCAGTGATGAATGATGAGCGATGAAGAATATTACATCTTACAAGTCTACCACGAAATAAAACACTAATATCCAAAAGTTTCCATGTTACTTTCGGCGTGGCCGGCTAATTTCTTACATTTCAATCGTTACAGGAATATTTGAGAAATCAGTGAATTTAAAACACGGGCATGAATTGAGGTCTCTTGACTCGAAACTCATTAAATCTTGAATGAAGGATTTGCCGATTTTCATTAGAATATAGCAGAAATGCCAGTCTTTAATGGACATAAATGTGCATTGCATTACGAAGTCGGTGGCAAAAATAGTGTTACAAGAAATGAAGTCACATAAATCATTTAGAAATTGGGGAAAAGATTGTGTAGGAAATTGAAACACATTGCATTGAGCAAAAACATTGGCTAACTGGTTTCTAATAAATAACTACTACCAGTTGGTAGTAGTTATTTATCCTACATAGTATCAAATAACTGGTGGTTGAGGTAGATGAAACACGTTCTATATAGTTATGGTAAAAACCTTGAATTAGCAGATTTCTCAATTAACAAACATGTTTGATAATATCGAAGGTGATGAAACTTAGGTATTATTTATTTAGGAGAAGGACAGAGCAATTGGGGAAAATTAACACGAAAAGTCAGCTATTAAAATCAAATCACCATGAAAGTTTAAAACAATAGATAACTATGATGTAGAATGTTCTATATAGTTATGGTAAAAACCTTGAATTAGCAGATTTCTCAATTAACAAACATGTTTGATAATATCGAAGGTGATGAAACTTAGGTATTATTTATTTAGGAGAAGGACAGAGCAATTGGGGAAAATTAACACGAAAAGTCAGCTATTAAAATCAAATCACCAACTTTGTCTCTGTCATTTCTGACCAAGACTAAGGTCAAGAGCAAACCCATCTCAAATAAAAAAAACTATCAATTTCCTTTAGAAGAATACAAAAGCTGGCAAAACAAAACAAAGTATATGGTGACTGTTCAGATAGAAATGTTTACCAACCGATAGGGGTGATTTCGATGAAAACCTTCCCTAAATAATTCGATCCCTCAATCCAGTTTAATACAACACGTGAAATTGAAACGTGTTAAATTTGTACGTGCCTATTGAAAACTTCCGAACGCAATTCTGTTAACAACTAACTTGTTCAGAAATGGTCATGTATAGAAAAACAGTAACTTGGAACACGCACCTTACGTGCAAATAACTTGGACAATATGGCTTCTCCCTGACTACACGTGGCTGCGTTGGAAATACTACTCGATAGGAAGAATAATCATTTCACTCAATCACGCGAGGTAATATAATGATTTCCAATCAATAAAATAGGGGGAAAGAGGAAATTATGCAATAGTAAGTCCTTTCTAATTTAGAAAAGAGGTAGATATTTAATAGCGATCTTTAACATCGAAACAAAACGCAAAGTCATTCATTAAATGTAAGTCGAGAGACGGGCACAAGGTAGGTGGCATAGCAAGGCTCATCTCATTAATCTGGGTTTCTACATTAAGCCGGGATGTGCCAATGGTGACAACCGAAAGCCTCGCTGTGGCCGCGGGTTGGCGGCCACAAATCCTTTTGTGAAAATCTGCTACAAATATAAAGAGGTTTCTGTCCGATATTGTTAGAGGGCAACTCATTTTTTATTGATGCCGGCAACATCTCAAATATAAGTATACACTAATTAGTGAATACAGTGAAGATATTAACATTTTTATTTGTCGCAACTCTATTTATAATTTTGAATCCTTTAACTTGGCTTGGCTGTTAAACTATTTCGTTAAGCATGATTATAGAGAGTATGCATTTAGAGATGATATTTAACAATTAGGTAGTTAATAATATGAGTTAGCATAAATGGACGGGCTCAGTCAACACGCATGAAATATTGATGTCGTTGTAAATTTAATCACGTTTCGGGCCACAACACTAGGTGGCGATCGCTCATGGCTATAGCAAAACGACACAACAGCACAACACGGCCGAGGCGAGCAAACATGGTGGCCATTGTGCGTGTGCTACCTTGACGGTAGAGCTAATGTTTCACCGGAGTTTGCGACTCACCCCTGACTCCTGAGTCAACAGCCCGTGCTCTGAGGCCGCCTCGTTATTAATTATAATTATATTTTACTACCACGCATAAATGGATTACGCCATTTTTAGGGACAAAAGTAGTACAACTCTAGCAGAGAATAAGATCGAAAGTTAAAATAGCAACTGAGTGAATATTATTATCAAAAGGGGTAGTTACATTAAATAAAACAATAGATAGTGGAGACCGCACTGTGCACGTCGTCGGTCGCGTGACTGTCTCGCGAGCGGTTTAAATGACTTCCTTTGTTTCTTCACATAGCTCGCATCGTACACTTTCAAAGTCGAACATAAATCACAACTTTTGTAAAGTGGCAATTTACCTGGCGCGAACAATATCACTTATACCATAAAAACCTAATGGTCGATACTACTCCACGTGTCACAATTAAATGATAGATGCCGTTATCATAATAGTTTTTGCATAAAATGACTTTGACTTGTTGTGTGTATGTAAATAGAGAACAACATCAGAGTAAAACACTCAGGAAGCTGATCATTAATCAGATAAGAAGTATTTTGTCACAGTTTTGGCATTTCTAACACTCAAAAATGGGTCCCACCTTTTCTTGATCATTATAAGAGACGGTCGACATTTTCAAAAAATCTGCAATTTTTGGTCAAAATGCTTTTGCAAAAATCTGTAAATTTCGATCATGTTTAAAAACTGTCTTAAAACTGATTTTTTTCTACCAAAAAAAAAACTTTTGAGTGTAGTTTAGGTATAATTAAAGGTGTCCTATTAAGATTAGCTAATGAAACATGATACTTCCGCGTTTAAAATGACTGTCGACTGTAATCAATCGCACATCGGATAGGTTACACAAGTTTTGGTTGTTCGTTAAACCATAGATATATTTAAACAAAAACTGCAGTTTTATGTGGACCAAATTGGGCAAGATGGTTCTACAAAGAGTCACTATAAAAGTCAGGAACCAGCAGAGAAGGGGATGATGATAAGGAGTCCAGTAAATCAAAATGCATTATCGGATGGTAAACGATCATGTGATAATTGTCATCTCTTGAAGACTGCTCGATTATAGCAAACGGAAAACGCCGACAAAGTCAGGGGTTTAACATTTTCATCATATTCTAAACTTTAGAATCTTTGGCACCGTTGCAAATACGCGCCGTACCATTTGATTGTATGGGATGAGGCATCGGTACGCTAGTAGGTATATAGGTAATAGATTAGGCATTACTATGACAGATAGTATATAGGTACGTCCATAGAGGACGGTGGACTGATGACTGGCGCTTGCCACTTTTCACACTAGTTTTACTAACATTAGAAAATCTTGCATTTAAATTGACATTCATGCAACACAATTCGTTCATAAATTTCCAACGAGTTGGTTGTTTATATGATAATCTATTTCACCATTCGCTTCTTGCACGTAAAGCCAAAATGTGTACGTAATACGACGTTACGTGTTGTAAGTATATTGGCAGTAAATTCACTGCGTTAGCATTAAGTCAATAGATCTGTTTTATTGTAAGTCTAGATTTATTAAGCGGTTCGATGTTTTAGATTATGTTAACTAAATTTAAAGCAAGGTGGAAAAAAGAGTAGCTACTTTTTATTTGCAAAGATAAATAGCTGTACGTTGGAGGCCAGGCGAACGATTAATCTAAGTTTAGAGAGTAAACAAGAAGGTGAAGTGATCAGCGGGAGCGTTGTTGAAGTTTAATAAGCGTTAGTTAGCGGGCGGAGGCGCGGCGCCGGCAATAAGGCGACTGTTATCTCCGGTGCGGCGGTGCTCAACAAATTATCGCTCTCGCTTCTATCCCCAACATCACTAATCGTTCAGTTTTGTTATTTATTACTTGCCTCGAATAGCACTATTGCGACATGACAACGAAGATGTCGCAGACAACTACAACTATATGTATAAAGACTATTCATAAATTGTGTTTTTAACTGTTATGAAATTCACTAACCGTATTAAGCACGTTACGCACACACATAAGAAAAACGATGAAACTGTGTAAAAATCCGATCCCAAACCTATTTTCAATTACTAGGTACTTGTATAACAAGGAAATGGAAAGAAGCGTAAACATCAGGTCATAAAATAGCTAATTAGGTTTTAAATGTAAGCTAGACGAGTACAACCTAAAAGCGCAACGCGGTGCATGCGGAGTGCGGACGAGGCGGGCCGTCAAAGCGAGAATAATCTCATAACCGCGGCCCGGACGACACGGCCAGCTTATGCCGAGCGCCCTCAGGCTTACTGAGATCGTTCTTTGTACAAACACCAGCGCGTTCGCGTCGACTACATATAACAAAGCTCATTACTTATTAACTTTTAAAATTATGTAATTATTCGAGCGCTCTCCACTCGACGAGTATTCGTGCGCATCGAAGTTAACGTTACGATGAATTCCCGCAATTTTGGCTTAGCAAGTGCGGGACAATTAAGCGGCGAGAAGTTTCGCAAGTGGTTGCTAGCCGCGGTGGGTATTCTAGCGGTCCGTATACTTCAATTTCTCCGCGGTCGGTGATGCGTGGCGGCGCAATCGGGCGCGGCTGAGCGATTCCGATCCGATTCGCGGCGGCAGTTTACCTCATTGCAACATTCAACTGCGTGCCCCTTCCGACAACACAAGGCAAATGAAAGCGCCGTCACGTTAACACTCGATAAAACGCGATTTAAATTGCAACGCTTATTAACAAAAATACAGTTTTATATTAGGTATGCCAACTATCTTTTGTTTCAATCAGTCATTCACCCTAGATTGCTTTGGAAAGTGTTTGATTTTAAAGGACGAAAATCAGTAATCAGAAACACTGGTCTATTTATGTGCAAAGTTACGGAATGTAGTATGATTAAGTTAACAAACACTTCGTATGTATAATTAATAATTGTCAGGGTGTATTCTACCCGTATACAGATTCGTTTATTGGCTGATTTTTCAACAGTATAATTCTTATTGAAGAAAATATGTTGACATTTATTTCTTGGATTAAAATTATGTTACTAGTTAAAAATTAAAAGGTTATGAAATTATTAGTGTGTTTCATTTCGTAAGGAACTTTTGTCTTAAAAGATAACGTAGAATTTTCCAATAGCGTAAATTTATTTCTCAGAAATTGGTTTTGGCACTATCTTATAGGTTTTAGCAATAATATTTACGTTTTTTTTTTTTCAAAAGTATCGGTTTTCGTATAACATCAGATTTGGCTTTGCACTTCCCTGGTAAATCATGCTGTAAGTGTGTACGTTCGGGTTGGTTAGAAAATGGGGGTATGTATCAAAACAGTGCTACAATGAACGTGCGGTTGTGAGCCCGAGAGGTGCGAGGTACGAGAGGACTCTACGAGCACCACACTGATTACAGCTCCATATTTAATGAGCCACTCACGTGGGCTCGCAACTAGCAACGAGCCAGCTAAATAATTTCAATACGTGTTTACATATTTAATGCCCCGTTCGCTGAAAAACTGTAGTAATCTAAGAACAAGAAGTATACAATTTTCTCGTAGGTTCTAAGACAATGGAAAATCTAATGACTCCGTCAATTAGCTAATTATGTTGAAAGTGTTTGCTTCCACCGACGTTAAGTGCACGTGGAAAAATCGGGAAATCAGCAAGAGAAAGTGTTCATATGTGGAGTAGGGGCGGCGCGAGGCCGGGCAAGAGGCGGCGGGCGGCAGAAGACGGCCCGTGCACAGTTTAATTTCCCACGAGGTCGATCTCAGCGCCGCGGAGCGCAACCCGCGGGAATTAATTGCCAGTAATGAATAGTCAAGTGAACGTCCTTTAATTATGTACATCTAAACTGAAATTTTAAGATATCGTCAACATCTTCAAATCCAGTGTTTTTTTTTTTGTGTAAAATAGGTAGGTATGGCTTCCCATGCACGTGACGTTAATTTAGCATGGGCATGGCTAGAACACCGGCACGCTACACTGTCTCATATAGTCGTGCTATAACCTACATTGCAGTTTTCACACGGATTGCAAAGCTTGGAACAATACAGGTAGCTGCTAGCAGTGCTAGCTAGCTGAATTGTCGCTAGCAGTTCAATGACCCTGCAGTCTTGTTTAGAAGCGTAATTGTGTCATAGTATTTTTTGTTTTGTACATTGTAAAAGCAATTTAAAACCTAGAAAAGTTTGCAAATACCCCTATAGAGAAATTCTTTACGATCGAATTCATTTGAAACAGTTTCGTTGTAATCCGTGAAATAGAATGGTTCACGACATTACAGCTCATCAAACTATCGTTTGTTTCATTATTACACAGTCGCACTTGTGTAATATTGAAGTTACTATTGAGACCATTAAGTACCAGAATTCTGTCGTTTTAGTCATCCTTTCTAAATTGCTGGTTATTATGAAAGTTATAGATGTTTGTGAATCAAACACCAGCTGAAAAGCTTTTGGATGAAAATGGGGACCCAGCTAGACCACATCGATAAGGACTTAAATATCTCGGTACTATGTTCCAGTGACCCCACTGTTCAACTTTGTGTATGTATGCTCAAAAATAAATATAAAACAATACATTTTATTATCTGAATCGATAGTGTCCTTAGCCGTCTCATTAATAAGTTTCTAGTTAAAAAAGAAACATCAGAAATTAGATATTTATTGACCAATCTCCTTAGACATTTTTTTTACATATTTTTGTAACGCTAACTTTCCTCAAGCAGGCCCATTCAATACCAATTGCATGTAAAAATTTGTAGCACGCCATAAGCACCAGACTGTTATGATAGCAGTCCCCAGCCGCGTGACGGCACGCCAATTCGATAAGACATTATTGATACATCGCATTGTCGGTCGATGGCACAGTGTGATCGTGAAGATTCTATCACACATGTGAGCCGTTACAATCGGTAATGGTGTGTGCAGTTAAGGTGTAGGTTTATTACTTCCTCGTCGTCTAGCGGCGTGGGAACAGGGCCGGAGATAGGCGCTCGTTAGCGGGGCACGCGTCGCGACGCTCCACGGACTAACGGTAACCGCGCCACCTAACTACACTACACACGGCTACATTGCCAGGCGCGTATACGACAATGCAATGCACCAAACGTAGCGTAATAACACGCTGCCTTACACACCTGTTATGGTAATACAACAACTGCAGTCCACCATGAATAATAATTGTGTGGACAATTATTTCTAACGAACTCAATACTGTTGTGGGAAGTAAATACGCATTTGAAGTTGCTTACATGCCACTTAGTAGTGCCCAGCAATTGAAATAAAGTTCTAGTAAAGATGTCGAAACTAATGTTACTGTGTATAACGAAATTAGTCTATTTAGTCTGTACAACGTAAACTATAAAAAACCTTATAATAGGTCTGCAAAAACGACGTTGCAATAAAACTTACAATAAGTGCTTTATAAGACAATAACCTCAAATACCGTTTATTCTGCTAGCATCTGTTGACTTGATAGCGGGCGATTTCGCGTATTTGTGATGGTCATCGTCTAAATTATTTGACGGTACAGGTATGTTTGTTTTACCGAGGACTACGGTCTGAAGGAGTGCGCACTGCAATCTCTGGCACTGTCAGGATTCATTTCATCAAATAATTCATAAGATCTGAAATTTGAATGTCTTGTTTCATTTTCATGGATTTTTTTATTGATTATTCCAATGCATTTCGCACAGAGCTATATATACAGGGTGTCCCAGAACTCTACGTCAAGCCGGAATCGGGTGATAGGACAAATCATAATAGTTACCAGAAAAATATTTAAAAAATCTTAGTCATATATTTTTTTTTTTCTAAATTAAAGTAATTTTTTTTTTAGAAAATTGAAAGAAACTAAGAATTTAAATCAGGCTAATTCACGTAATTAAATAAGTGCTGTTGCAGTGCAGTTTAGGTTACGTTTCGATCAAAACAACGCTTTTCGTATTCTCTACCGCTGTCAGACACGCTCGCGTCAAGTGCGCGTCACGCGAGCGCAAATTGGCATTCTACTGTTGCGCGTCTTTGGTGTGTGTTTCGGAACGCAACGTAATCGGTATTCAACTATTCGTTTGACGTCTAAAAATGACAGCTTACAAGTTTGAATTCGATCAACGTGCAGTTTCGGTTACGCGCAACATAAGTTCCCTTGTTCTTTACTTTTGTTGGCATCAAATTGTATTTTATACAAATGTAAGTGTTTAAAATGGATTATTGTGTGTAGAAAAGTTAACTACAAGTCGTTTTCAATGAAAGTCTAAATGTGTTTTTTACTTTTTTAGTGAATATGAGTTTCCAACTTGGTTTGAGACTGTTATCCCTCGCTGCCGAAATTGATGACCGAGAACGTCGTCAAGCAATAAGAAGACAAAGGTTTTCTGTGGATCCATTCAATATTTCAGAACGGGAATTCCAAAAAACCTATCGTCTGAGCAAAAATTTGACTCGGCAATTGATAACCAAGTTATCAACATTTATTCCGAAGGAGAGAAGGAAAGATGGTTTAAGTGTACAGGCAAAGGTTAGTCAAACCTGTTTATCTATACTTAGTAATAATTGAATAAAGCTGAAGAGTTTGTATGTTTCAACGCGGTAATTTCTAGAACTACCACGCAATTAAAAATTCCTTGAAGGTTGAAGGCTATTTAACATATGTTATGACTCTCAGAAGCCGAGTGTGGGTAAAACCGCCGGCCGGGTACAACTAGTATTGGAATAATATTATGCAAAATACATTATACCCATGCCGCCCATAGTACCACTATTGTGCATAAAGTCTAAATAAATAAATAAATTATATTTGTCACTAATAGTCTAAATAATTGGGTGTCTTTCAGGTTCTCATAACACTAGCTTTCTTTGCGAGCGGATCGTATCAGACTCTGGTGGGTCAAAGCAGGTGCCATGGGGTATCACAGCCCACTGTTTCGAGAGCGATCCGACAAGTTACAAAAGCCCTTAACATGAGAAATTTATTCAATACTTATGTTAAGTTTCCCAAGACGAGGGAAGCCCGTGATGAAATTAAAAGAAGGTAAAATTTCTATTATGTTATCTTACTTTTGAGATATTGTTCGAATGATTATTTTTATCTATGAACAAAATATATGGTTTTCTTTTCAGTTTTTATAGAAAGTTCAAGTTGCCAGGGGTAATTGGCTGTATTGATGGCACCCATGTTGCCATTATAAGACCCAGCCAACATGAAGAACGCTACTTCAATAGAAAAGGATACCATTCGCTCAATGTGATGATTGTATGTAATCTTTATTTATACTTCATCAATCTTAATCTACTTTTCTATACTAATATTATAAAGAGGTAACATTTGTTTGTAAGTTTGTATGTAGGGGGTAATCTCAGGAACTACTGGTCCGATTTGAAAAAGTCTTTCAGTGTTAAATAGCCCATTTATCGAGGAAGGTTATAGGCTATATATCATCACGCTAAGACAAATAGGAGCGAAGCATTAATGGAAAATATGAGGCAAACAAAGTTGCACGGGTCAAGTACTTTATAAAAAAAAAATATACTTAGGTACACAATAATATTATTATTTACTGTCATTAAACAGTATCTACATTTAGTAATTATTGTTTTAGATATGCGATGCAGACCTAAACATTTTATGCATTGACCCCAGTAAACCTGGGGCAACGCATGATTCTTCAGTGTGGCGTGATCACCCATTACAGCCTTATCTTAACCAAACATATGATGAAGAGGAAATATTTTTGCTCGGTAAATGTCTTTATGTATTAACATATTGAAAAAGTATATCAATTTAATTAATTATGTTTGTATTAAACATAATGAATAATTATTTTAATACTTATTATTCTTCCAGGTGACAGCGGTTATGCATTGAGAAAGACCATGATGACCCCAGTGTTGAATGCGATGCCAGGTTCCCCAGAAGAACATTATTATAAGCTGCAGGTCTCAGCCCGCAATACAGTAGAGAGATGCATTGGTGTCTTGAAAGCTCGATTCAGGCATGTATTTGAGTAAAACTAGTTTTCCCTAAGTTTCCTTTTCATAATAATCTATACTAATATTATAAAGAGGTAACATTTGTTTGTAAGTTTGTATGTAGGGGGTAATCTCAGGAACAACTGGTCCGATTTGAAAAATTCTTTCAGTATTAGATAGCCCATTTATCCGGGAAGGTTATAGGCTATATATCATCACGCTAAGACTAAAAGGAGCCGAGCATTAATGGAAAATGTGACGCAGGCGAAGTTGCGTGGATCAGCTAGTTATGAATAAAAAGAGTATAATTATTATACTTGTTTATTATCTTTACTTCAAGAAGTCAAACCAAGTGAATGTATTGAGGCCCATCTTTGTTTTAATTGTATTGTTTGTTATTTATTATAGTTTCTATTTGTTTTTGTTTCAGGTGTTTATTAGCTGCACGCATGCTTCACTATGATCCTGTTTTTGCAGGCCAAATAGTGAATGCCTGTGCAGTATTGCACAATATTGCAAACAAGGCACGATTACCTGTTCCCCAACTAACACATCAAGAGCGTGAGCAAGAAGAAAGAATGCGTGTACGGCGTAGAGCTGCTGAGGAGGATGTGCGTACGGAGAGCTTGAGTATTCTTGCTCAAAGCAATAGGCGGCCAAACAGAGAATTATTGGAAGGTCGGGCTGTCCAACAGGCTCTTATTAATCGTCTGTGGCTACATAGGGACTAAGGAGTCAGAATAATTATATATACAAAATAATCTTGATTATTTATTGTTATTAATTTTGTTAAATATTGCAAGTGATCTGCTTGTTTTATGCATCATCTGAAGAAGGCTGCTGCCCCCATTTTCTTGCCTAAAAAGAAAATTACTGCAATGTAGTTTATACTAAGATTATAAAAATAATAACAATAACATTATAATCAGTGTAAAGTCAAATCAAAAAATAAAAAATGTTATTACCAAGGAACTATTTATATTTGTCAGTGCTTCTGCTATGCGGCACTGTGCATCTGCTGATTTGTTGGCCGCATCAGCCACTCTGTTCATGGCATCGGCCATCTTAGTGTAGCTTTCAGCCACAAGCCTTTCTACTTCTATTCTTGACCTTTCTAAATTGGCCAGTGTATTTTGAGCCTGGTCCAGTTCTGAGGATAGAGGAGCCACTGCAAAAAATAAGATATTAAAAATGTACCTAAAAATCAGTTAATAGGAAAAAAAATAACCTACTTACAGATTTAATTTTAATTTTCCATTACATTATAGTGAATTATGTATTATAATTAATGAGCTGAAAATGTGCACCTTGTCTACGACGGCGACGTGGATTGTTGCTGCGACGCTGTCTAGTTGCAGTAGCGTCTTGCTCACTGAAACAAAATAAAAATTTTATTTTATGGATATCAGACTGTTATTATTTTATTTCCTAAATATGCCAAGTTAGGTACTATAATTACCTTTCAGTAAAATATGTGATGTCTTGTGTTGTTGTGGGTGTAACATTAACAATCAAATCTTCATTTCTGAAAAAATAATAACATAACATTTATGAATATTAACTCCTTAGTTGTATAGTGCACAGCTAAAATGTTAATAGCACTTGACATAAATTGAAACTTACATATTAATAGTATTGTTGGGTGTAGGTGCATGTTCTATGCCATCAGGTAATGTGAAAGATGTGGGCAGTAAAAGCAGATTATCAGGCAGTGCAGGTAATGGAGAATTGGGAAGTGCAGGCAATGGAGAAACTGCGTGGGCTGCAGGCTAGCAAAGCAAAAAGAAAAAAACACTCACTATGACTGAGCTTACATACAATAAAGATAAGAAAGGTCTTTCATAACTTACCGACAAGGGATTTATTTGCACCTCGTTTTGGGGCGTTCCACTCCTCCCCACAGCTTCAGTGCCGGCATCAAGCAGAGCAGCCAATCTTTCCTCCAGAGGGGATAAAAAAGTGGGTAAGCTTGGCCCTCCACCTGTACCCCTTTGGTTATGCCGAATCTGCCTTTTACGGTTGAGTAAGCGGCACTTATAGTCGGTATACCACTAAAAATATTACAAATCTAGTTAACCCAAGTATAATGTACCGATACACACGGGTACAATATCGATAGAATCTCATACCTTACTCCACTCTTTGGGATTTCTTTGATCCCCGTCTGCCTCGGCATTTAAAATGTTGGCGCACTCTGACCAAAGGCGTGATGTGAGGGCATTCCCCTCTCTGGACCTTAGTCTGCCACGAGCAAGGTCCCTATGGCCCTCCAAATATTCCACCAGCAGTTCTATTTGCCGCACAGAAACGCGTTTGCGTGAAGCCATAATAATATCTACAGAAGAATCAGGAAGAAACTTTCTATTTGCGCCTGTGACATAGAGTACCTACTACTATAATACTGGTAGGTAGGTACTGGCTGGCCTGTGATTTGCGCCGTGTCTCGAATTTCAAATCTCGCGCCATTGGCGGGTCTCCTGTTATTTTGACAGGTTTTGTTTTATGGGGCAATGATAAACCATCATTCAGCCATATTTCAGCAAAATATGTGTTTTATTGTGAATTTAAACGTAATTGTTTGTTTATATAGTAAGTAAAAGCACTAAAATATGTACTGGGGTATTATTTTAATATTTTAATAACGTCATATTTATTGAAATGTAATCGATTATATTCGATTATTTAGTGAGTCGTTTTTTTTCTCTCATATGGCCACACCATACGTAAGTTTGGTCGAGTTTGGTTGTCGTGCAGTTGACGTGCAGTTCACGCGCAGCTTACGCGCAGTTCAAAGGTTACAAGAATACCATTTATCACTCAAACTTGAACTTAACTGCAACTGCACCTAAACTTAATCGGTGCGTCATAAAATTACGTGAATTAGCCTGCAGGTTACACAAGCACTACTCAAGATTACAAAAAAAAAAAAAACAAAAAAAAGTAAAGATTTGGCTAAAGGAGCTCAAAACCATCATCACAGGGTGTACATTCGAAGAAAAAAAAAAAGAAGAGTTCTGAGACACCTGTATGTCACCGGAAAATGACAAACTCCGTAAGAACGTAATACACTTTTATTAGATTATAATTTCTGGATATATTCTGAACATGTCATTTTCAAAAATCATTCAATAGTTTCCAATGTACCTGTGTATTTTTAAGAAAAAACAGTTCCTACTGCAACTTGCAGCGCCTACTATTTTCCGGTGACAAGATATACTGAACTTGAAGGAGATATACTACAATTATACACAAAAAAAAAAAGAATAGGAAATGACTTGTATTTCATGTCAAAATAAATCATTCTATATTCCTTTGCGATCTCCACCCTCGCGAAGATGAGTGGACTAGCTCGACAAACTAATGGCAGGACACCTGTCCTGCAAGTCTGGTCCTACAACACGCTTGACCGAAACCGGGAAGAGTGGAAAGGACAAAAGCAGGCCCATGCCAGAACACAGGCTAATATAAACAAAAAAAAATATTCCTTTTACATTATTTTTATGTTTATGCGAGAAAATGAAGGAGACGAAACTAGTCAACGAACTAGTAACAA
This sequence comes from Ceramica pisi, assembly GCA_963859965.1. NCBI lineage: Eukaryota > Metazoa > Arthropoda > Insecta > Lepidoptera > Noctuidae > Ceramica > Ceramica pisi. The sequence goes on from OY982530.1 coordinate 9,183,880, forward strand.
TTATGGCTTATTCCCATTAGATTACAAATCGCCGAGCAAATAGTATGCGAGGACTTTCCGCAATTGACGACACATTCAATGCTAAACAGAATATTCTTACTGATATCAAAATGAATATTAGTAAGAATATTAAAATCATACAACGCCTGTATGCCCCGAAGATACAAAACGATGTATGTGTCATTTTGTACAGGGCTTTGGGACTAGAGCCATTTTTGTACGACTGAATATCATCATAAATTTCCCATGGTTTCTATGAATAAGGCGCGTCGATAAAAAGTCGACGCGTTGCTTACAATTGTCAGCCTACTCTCACGGCACGACACGACATGACCAGAGATACACTGTTTTTTATGTTGATGTGTAATATTGCCAAGAGCTCTGCGAATTTTCTTTTTATGTATATTGGAAACCTCAATGCGAAAAAGGTCAGTACTTCGAATTGTTATATAAGTTCAATTAAAATAAACCTTCAGGAAGGACCCCTTTTTAGGGTTCCGTAGCCAAATGGCAAAACGGAACCCTTATAGATTCGTCATGTCTGTCTGTCTGTCCGTCCGTATGTCACAGCCACTTCTCTCAGAAACTATAAGAACTATGCTGTTGAAACTTGTTAAGTAGATATATTGTGAACCGCATCAAGATTTTCAAACAAAAATAGAAAAAATACAATAAATTTTGGGGGACCCCATACTTAGAACCGAAACTCGAAAAATTTTTTTTTCATCGAACTCATACGTGTGGGGTAGGTCTGTGGATAGGTCTTCAAAAATGATATTGAGGTTTCTAATACACTCGGCGTCACAAAAATCGCACCTCGTTAAGAATTCCCTTCAAACTCATTTTAACCTTAATCAACGGTAGACATATGACTATAAGGTATCATTGGAGAGGCAATTTAATTAAATTTCAGAATAAATCAATAGATATGGTTTTTTGTTTACTAGGGAATAAAGAAAGCAAGCTAATGCAAATGATTAAAAAGTTAAATTTTATTTTTTCAGCAAAAATTACAACAAAGTTCTTAAAAACTGCTTAAAACCTAGTGTTACCCCTCCTAGCCCTGATGACTGCTTCCATGCGTTCTCTCATGGACCTAATTAATGTGACAACAGTTTCTTGAGGAATGTTGTCCCATTCTGCAACGACGGCATCTTGGAGGTCTTGGAGAGTGGTAGGGGCAGGATCACGTGCCCGTACTCGCCGTTTCAGTTCATCCCAAAGGTGCTCAATAGGGTTCAGGTCTGGACTTCGCGCCGGCCAGCGCATAACAGGGATCCCAACTTCTTGCAAGTAGTCTCTTACAATTAATGCGGTGTGACAGCGGGCGTTATCGTGCATAAACGTGAACCCACTGCCAACAAAACCCGCATAAGGGACAACTTGCTCCTCTAAGATCTCTGTTATGTACCGAGGAGCAGTCAGCGACCCTTGCCCGCGAGCACTCCCAGTCCGAGAAACACACATAAGGTTCGTTTTGCCGTCGATTGATATGGCCGCCCCAGAACATGCACGAGCCACCCCCGTATTCCACTGTCTCTTGAATACAGGCTTGTGCAAATCGTTCCCATAGCCTCCTGTACACTCTTCTACGCCTGTCGTTGCAGAAAAGACACACCCTCGTCTCATCTGAGAAGAGCACAGCCCTCCATTGGTCTATTGTGCAATCCACATGGACAGGGGCAAATTGCAACCGGTCTCTCCTATGCAGTGCAGTCAATTTTGGCCCTGTAGCAGCCCTGTGTGCTGCAATTTTCTTCTCCCGCATTCTTCTTCAAATCGTGGAGACGCTCACAGAAGTTCTGCGAGCTGATAGAAGTTGTTATTGCAGCTCAACAGCATTGGAGAACCGATTACGTAAAGACGTCGAAACAATGAAGCGATAGTCTCTTTCGGATGTGCACCGTTGTCTTCCAGATCCACGTCTTCGGGTATAGCCACTAGTCTCTTGGAAGCGTTGGTACACTCGTCGAACGGAAAAACGACTCAAGTTCAGTTGCCCAGCAACAACACATTGTCGCATCCCTGATTGCAGTAGTGCAATGACTTGAGCAGTTTCATCTGCAGTGGTATCCATCTTCTGGGGTGTTTTTGTTGCTGAAGCTGTTCACGTGAGTTCACTTCAAAGGTTGGATAGCGAATGACTCACATTTAACCCGGGTCGCCCGTTTTATACCCTTGCAATTAGTGGCCGTTGTAATGCGTATTTTGACAACATTTTTTTTAACGTTACGTGCTACGGTGCTATTGTGATCTGTTGTGTTTAGGAATTGTCACTGTTGTTAATTTAAAGGTCGATAAACATACTTTCAATTGATACCAATTTAAATTGGGTTTAATGTATTCGTTGATGGCGGGACATGCTTGAAACTTATTTTCGGAGAGGTGCGATTTTTGTGACGCCGAGTGTATAATTTTTTTCTAAATTGAATAGTTTGCGCGAGAGACACTTCCAAAGTGGCAAAATGTATCCCCCCCTGTAACTTCTGAAATAAGAGAATGATAAAACTAAAAAAAATATATGATGTGCATTACCATGTAAACTTCCACCGAAAATTGCTTGAACGAGATCTAGTAAGTAGTTTTTATTTAATACTTCATAAATCGTAAATCGCAACTTTTTCTTGTAGTACTTACAGGTTTGTACGGAACCCTCGGTGCGCGAGTCCGACTAGAACTTGGCCGGTATTTTTTTTTAAGTATGGGAAATCATCAAATGATTCCTCCCGCTCTGGGTAAAGCAGTAGGGAGTGTCAAACTCTTACTGACTAAAACCGTCCGTGTTCCTCCTAATGCCCTTTGCGTTCCATGGCCGCGGTGAATCTTTCGAACAAATTCCGCACCTCTACCATTGCTTGATTGAAGCAACAACATACACCGATTCATAATACCATCAATCGACGATAGACCGATTGGTTACTGATCGGTACTTGAGCACCACAACGAAAAAATATTAGTGGCGAATATAATCTACACTAATACTATAAAAGATATAAAGTTTTTGGGTTTGTGAGGTTGTAGGGAGTAATCTCATGTACTGAACCGATTTTGAAAATTCTTTTACCAATAGAAAGCTACGTTATTTGTGAGTCAAACCCGAAAAATACCGCCCAACGAAGTGGGCACAGGTCAGCTAGTACCTAATAACTGGAAAATGCCATAATATGATAAAACTAGCTGACCCGCGCAACTTCGTCTGCGTCACATTTTCCATTACTGCTCCGCTTCTATTTGTCTTAGCGTGATGATATATAGCCTATAACCTTCCTCGATAAATGGGCTATCTAACACTGAAAGAATTTTTCAAATCGGACCAGTAGTTCCTGAGATTAGCGCATTCAACCAAACAAACAAACAAACTCTTCTGCTTTATAATATTAGTATAGAAGTATAGATTTATTGGTACTGCTCTACCACCGCAAACAACCAGTGGATCTTGTACATTTTATTTTTAACTCTCCTTACAGTTACATCGTTACGAGGAAAACATATCTAATAACCTAAGAGTATAAATATTACTATTAGTCGCTCAACGAACGCATCAATTTCGACATGCACTTGGATATGGCCAAGGTCTAGTTTAATGCACATGTCGTGCCGAGACCGGTCCGCGGCTTAGGAATGGCCCTCGGATTGCGCAAGAAAATATTATGTAACTAAATTATGGCGTCAGATGAAATATTTTAGAGCTATACTTTAAGTTAGAAATCGCAGTATAGTAACGAAAAATTGTGCAATAAGTCCAAACTCCTGTTAGCCAGGATAAAATGAAAACGAGAAGCTTAGTCGCACTTCTCAAGGTAGCCATTGACGAAACGTCCATCAATCCAAATGGAGTGGACGTCTTCCAAAATCGTTTCTTGAATGTGATAAACCTATGCCAATCAAATGGACATCTTCCAGCTTTGGATTTCCAAAAGGATTGAAATCCAGGTATCCAATCCAAACGAACGTCATCCGCGGCCTACTGTCAATGTCAAAAACGTGCGACACGCAATTTGGAAGCCGTTCGAATCGTCTGTGAATGGGCAAAACAGCGTCCAATTTTTTGTAAATTTTGTCTCAGTTTTTGCTACGTGTTGATGGGGGGTACATGTGCTACAGTGCCAGAAAGAGCTTAGTCTATGAAAACCAGGACTGGGTTATTTTGTAATCATGTCTACGTCTGCGCGATTATAACGACAGGGAAAAGAGAAATGCAGCAATGTATGCTTTTTTTATTATTGGTGTTACTAGTTGCAGTAATTTTAAATAAGTATGTTCGTCTATCCTCAAGTAATTTCTCCAATCGGTGGGTTCTAATGATAACTCAGACAATAAGTTGGTATGTGTAAATGTACTTCCTTTTTCCAACCAGCCATCCATTTTCTCCTTCGCCTTTTCTGTCTTTCTATCGAAATACACACTGCTGTTGCCACCATTAAAAAAAACCGGCCAAGTGCGAGTCGGACTCACGCACTGAGGGTTCCGTAAGCAGAAGTTGCGATTTACGATTTATGACGTATTAAAAAAAACTACTCACTAGATCTCGTTCAAACCAATTTTCGCTGGTAGTTTATATGGTAATGTACATCATATATATTTTTTTAGTTTTATCATTCTCTTATTTTAGAAGTTAAGGAGGGGGACACACATTTTTCCACTTTGGAAGTGTCTGTCGTGCAAACTATTCAGTTTAGGAAAAAATGATCTTAGAATCTTCAATATAATTTTTAAAGACCTATTCATAGATACCCCCCACACGTATGGGTACGATGAAAAAATTTTTTTTGAGATTCGGTTCTAAGTATGGGGACCCCCAAAATTTTTGTTTTTTTTTTTCTATTTTTATGTGAAAATCGTTATGCGGTTCACAAAATACATCTACTTACCAAATTTCAACAGCATAGCTCTTATAGTTTCGGAGAAAAGTGGCTGTGACATACGGACGGACAGACAGACAGACATGAGGAATCTATAAGGGTTCCGTTTTTGCCATTTGGCTACGGAACCCTAAAAACCAGCCAGTGCGAGTCGGACGAGGGGACACACACATTTTACCACTTTGGAAGTGTCTCTCGCGCAAACTATTCAGTTTAGAAAAAAAAAAGATAATAGAAACCTCAATATCATTTTTGAAGACCTATCCATAGGTACCCCACACGTATGGGTTCGATGAAAAAAAAAATTAAGTTTCAGTTCTAAGTGTTTTTTTTTCCATTTTTGTGTGAAAATCTTTATACGGTTTACGGAATACACCGGTCTACTTACCAAATTTCAACAGCATAGTTCTTATAGTTTCGGAGAAAAGTGGCTGTGACATACGGACGGACAGACAGACAGATAGACGGACAGACATGACGAATCTATAAGGGTTCCGTTTTTTGCCATTTGGCTACGGAACCCTAAAAATCCATTGTGATAATTCTTCCTTACGACGTCGACTTGATAGCGTGCTGTCTTTGAAGTGGTGGCTGGTGGCGGCGCGTACGTCTAAATGGAAGTAAGTCAATGTGCCTTCAAACTGAAGTACCTCCATAAGGAAGTATTCCATTTAGAAGCATTAGAACAGACGTATCGTCAATGGCTACGTTTATACCACCGATTTTAGCGTGCTTGGAACCTGTCACTGGTTTAGTGATGAATAAAATTCGAGCTGTGTAGCAAAAGGTGCATGACCTAACCCTTCTTTACTAGTAAGTATTGAGGAACATTCCTTAGCTGAAATTACAGAACTGTTGACGCCATGGCACGGAATTTGTCTCAAAATATTCATTACATAAACTGTTTTCTCTTTTCATCTCAAGCTATGAAATACAGCCAGAGGCAGTGAGTGATTTTGTTTATCACGCAATCTGCCTCCCCCATTTGAGTTCAGGTATCAACATATTAATTTTAAGTGGTGGAGGTGTCAACTAGAAGTCTGTATAGACCAAGAGCTTCTGAACCCTCCGAATAACGGTGTCTGTAAGGCTAGAATTTTTTATAGTGATGAGTCACAGCATGCTAAGTGCGGTAACCATCGCCTGGCGCGCATCAGCCCTGCACGTGATCAACCCTATACCCTTGAACAATACCCATACAAGCTTTCAATGGCGTGCAGCTTAGTTTAAATGACTAGGATGGCACGAAAAACGCCTGGAAGAGCTACTCCATGAAAGAGCTTCTACCTACCTACCTTATGGCGCACAAGTTTCATCTTAGAAAGTCCAGAGGTCTAAACTCCAGATCTCACAACGAGCGATGGAGCGCAGCATAATAAATGTGAAACTGTCAGACCGAAAAGCTGCAAGAATGAAGTGGAAATGGGCTGGATATGTCTGCCGGATGCCCAAAGAGCCCTGACACAGCCCTATGGGTCATAGAAGACCACAGAAAAGATATCGGAATGCCTTGAATAGCTTTTAATTGGCGTGAAAAACGCCAGCGAAGGGAGAAATAAAGATACCCCGCCCCTATAACTGTCTCAGTCCCAGGCAAACGTAACCTAGTAAAAGGTAAAGGACTGAGACAGTTCAGGCTGAGAAAAAAAATGGTAACAGTGCCTTCCGAGTAGGGGTGGGTTCGAACAGATAAAATTAGAAACCTGTTTCACCTGTTTCAGTTCCAAGAAGAAAACAGTTCCAAAATAACAGCCTGTTCCACTGGAACTAAAGACTCATTGATTGCAAGAGATTCAGAAATAGTAACTGGAAGTAGCGTCAGTACCTGCTACTGAAAAGGTCAGAAACAGTGACAGGCAGGGAACAGGTTCTATCTCTTTCTATTACAATGAACCAGAGGAGCAAAGAGCTTGTTCCAAAGAACAGATGTCTCTTTCTATTATAATAAGTCAGAAGAGAATGGAGTATGTTCCATTTGAAACTGTTTCACATAGCTGTTCCAGGTCGTTTCGTTTTGTATGTCGAGTTACGGCTACTACGGTTGTTTGAGGAACAGGCGAAATAGGTAGGAGCTGTTATTTCGGTTCTGAGATACCTGTTTCATGTTGTTTCTTTAAAATACCTGTTTTTTTTTTAAATGTTTCGATAAATACGCCACACTCCTACTTTCGAGTCATACTAACATATTTTAAAACACTGTTTGTACTGTATATTTTATACAGGTTACACTTAATCATTCTTGTTCTGCTTCTAAAGCTCTAAAAAGCACACGAGTGAACACAGCTTTGAACGTTCGTGGCTGTAGCCTGTGTAAGGCATTATTTTAAAGGTTCTTTGTAATTTATAGTTATACTAGATGACCCGCGCAACTTCGTCTGCGTCGCATTTTCCGCTCCAAATAATATTGCAACAAAAACTTTGAGATGTAAGCTATTTTTCAAGTTGGATTAAACTGCACACGGTGTGCTAATTTGATTAAAATCGGTTAAGTAGTTTAGGAGTCCATCGCGGACAAACAACGTGACACGTGATTTATATAATTATATATATTAAGAAGAAAGAAGATTACCACCTTTTGCATAGTGACACCACACTGACATAACTAGAGACTAGCTGGATTCAATCATGTCCCATGAGAGGTTCTATTAAAAAACACATCGATGGCTTTATTAGTATCGACAATATTACTTTGTTGTATGTTGCGGAGGTTTGTAGCAAAATAACCAATTTTGATAGAATAGAGAAAGTTACAATTTCCTAACCGTGAAACACTTAAAAAACTAGGAACTAGGTACAGCGCTCACATAAAGCGCACGCAAGCACGCGTTGGTTGTAGAAACGATTTTTGTCAAAACAGAACGGACACAAGTTGAGAAATAGGTACCAAAAAAAGAGCGACAATAATATCCTAATGCACATTCTCTACTGACGTTACTGACGGCGGTGAAGAAATACATCATGCGGAAAGACAGAGATAAAAAGACATTATCAACGAGAACACCTGACTGCTTGAAAACTGCTATGATTTTGGATTTTGGCAATATTTAGGACGAATTTTGAGATGTATCTTCTGTCTGTGCAAACATATTAAAACAACGCAATAGGCATAAGAAAATACTAGAGCATCGAGTTGGCTACAATTTTCAACTCAAGATCGGCCATAGTTGGGAAAAGGCGGATTGATTGTAAGTGTTTCACCTCAAGGTCAGAGCTCATGGTTGAGCTCTTCGAAAAATAATAATTCAGAAAGTAATAAGGGGCTTGGCTTTCAAGCCAAGAATACAAGCCTGTAACACAATTTGTATTTTACACAGCAATAGTATTATTACTGCAACTAATTGGAAGGACTAAAAAATTAACGTAGGTTTATTCCGCCACAAGAAAATATATTAGAGTTTTTACAATTGTTGTCTGTTACGTGGTGTCATCTTTGCTGTAAAAGGTCGAGATGCACGAGGAAGTGCGTGGCGAGAATTGAAATATTTGTTAGTACAATATCGACCTTTATAGCTGTAAGAATAGAATAAGTATTTATTTACTGTCAAACGGATATACAAATCTCACACCGGCTATCGAGGACCCGCTCCGTCTCTCTCCGACCATCGTGAAACATTGCTGCATAGGGTAATGGTTCCATTGATGAACACCAAAAATAAGGAATTGGGAATTCGTTTCTACCAAACGTAGTTTTTTTTTTTTCTAATTGCAACTATACCGCGTGTATCTGACATCGACGCACAAACGATTTCCATGGGTCCAGGGCATGATTCTGGACACCCTAGACTTAGAATTTTTCGTCGGCTTAAAAATCTCATTGGGTTAGATCAGAATAACGATTATGAGCAGTAAAGTAAAAAAACCCTTGATAAAAAAAACCCTTTACTGCTCATAATCGTTATTCTGACCTAACCCAATGAGATGAGAAAAGAACCGACGAAAAATTCCAACACTGGGGTGTCCAGAATCATGCCCTGGACCCATGGAAATCGTTTGTGCGTCGATGTCAGATACACGCGGTATTATCCCATTTTAATTACAAAATCCGACTCTTGTTGCGGTTCAATACAAAATTGCGAGCGTCTAGAGATATATCGGTTGTTGGGAAATTGTAAGTTGATCGAGCCAGAGTTTACGACTTAGGTATGAGAAATCAGTTTCGATAAGTCACTTCTTTTCGTCGCTAGTATTTTCGGTAACTTTTTTGTTTAACAAGATAATAGTATTGTTTATGACTGTCTATTTACTTGGGATTTTAATGAGTACCATAATTTTTTGAGTATTCCAGTAATGCAACGAAGTTTTTTAAAAATCCAGTGAATAAACGGTTGCTCATAAAGAATTGTGTTCGGTATTTGCCATGTTCAGTTTAGTCCAATAAGGGTTCAGTTTTTGCCATTTGGCTACGGATCCCTAAAAACCAGTGTCATTCACTGGTTTTTAGGGATCCGTAGACAAATGGCAAAAACTGAACCCTTATAGATTCGTCATGTCTGTCTGTCTGTCCGTCCGTATGTCACAGTCACTTTTCTCCGAAACTATAAGAACTATGTTGTTGAAATTTGGTAAGTAGATGTATTCCGTGAACCGCATAAAGATTTTCACACAAAAATAGAAAAAAAAAAAAAAAAAAAATTTTGGTGGTCCCTACTTAGAACTGAAACTCAATTTTTTTTTTTTCGTCATACCCATACGTATCTGTGGATAGGTCTTAAAAAATGATATTGAGGTTTCTACTGTCATTATTTTCTAAACTGAATACTTTGCGCGAGAGACACTTCCAAAGTGGTAAAATATGTCCCCCCCCCTTAACTTCTAAAATAAAAGAGTGATAAAACTAAAAAAAATATATGATGTACATTACCATGTAAACTACCAGCGAAAATTGGTTTGAACGAGATCTAGTAAGTAGTTTTTTTTTAATAGGTCATAAATCGTATAATACGATAATGGCACGGAACCCTTCGTGCGCGACTCCGACTCGCACTTGGCCAGTTTTTTTTTTTTTGTGATCATTTACTAGAAAATTCTGTTCACTGAGGTTTTTTGATATTGTATAGTAATAAGTAACTAAAAATGGTTTTTGGAAAGTATTCTTTAGCTTTAAAACTAGCTAAGGGGTGCATCAAAGGCAACCTACAGTAATAGGCCAGCGTGTGACAGCGCAAGCCATCTTTCGGTGTAAAATGGTAAGCTTGATTTCAATTCACGCCAAAACGAAAGAAGATCATAAGCAATGACCGGTTCGTTGAGTCGAAGCTCCAGTCATGAACATCGACGCAGTTGCTGGCCAGTCTGTTTTCTGTCGGGTGCTTGGCAAGTGTGCGACGGAATTTTTAATACTTTTATGGATATCAATACAATTAGTTTGCAAAAAAACCAGGCCTCTAGTTGCCAGTAAATTTACTGGAAAATATGTTCATATCTTTAGCATTTTTTTTTTCAAGTGGAACTTTTTTTTCTCAATTTGTCTATCCCAAAAGCCCGCTACGATCAGACCTTATTTTATAAAAGCTGAAAGTCTATCTGTGTAGACATGTAAGATCAATCCCCGACTATGAAGTTTGGATCATGGTGGCAAAGGTGTATCAAAATGTAGGTACCACAAATACGTTAACTTAATATTAATATTATTCCAAATGAAATACATATTATGTACTTTATCTATACATATAATAAAATCGTAGAGTCGCCGTGTCTGTACATTGAATATTTTCGAATAAAAAATACATAGAAATGTCAGAAAAATGACATATAACACAAAAAAGCAGTTTTTGAAATTCTTTTCTGTTTGTCTGTGCGTCTGTTTGTCTGTGCGTCTGTTTGTCTGTGCGTTTGGAGGAGCATCACGCATAAACCACTGATTGGATTCAAAATTTAGATACTTCAAAATATTAAGTGATAAACTGAGTAACATTTAGTTTATTTCATCAAAATCGACCCACAAAATCAAAAGATATCGAATATTAAAGTTTACGAAGAAGCTTCATCGAGCGCTAAAATAGGTTGTTTTCATTATGACTCCAGATACTTGCAATGCCATCTATTGAGAAAAGTTGTAGTTACAAATCGAGCGCTAAAAGAGGTTGTTTGTTCTTTTCATTGTGACTACAGATACTTGCAAGGCCATCTGTTGAGAAAAGTTTTAGTGTGTGAACAATTTGTGAAGAATCAAACCAATGTTTTTTGAGTTATCTTTTAATTAAATAAAATTTATTATGTAGCAAAAGTAAAATAAACATGTCATTATCTTCATTTATCGTAACGTGTGAGCTTTGACAGTTCAATTACGTTGTTATAAAATGATAAAACAAATTATAATTCGTTCGATAGTCGTTTTTGTTTTTGTTGATTTTGATTCAAGGTAGGTAGGTTTGATCAAAATCGATCCACAAAATCAAAAGATATTGTTTTTTTTTAGTTTAGTTGGAAACTGCCTACTATATTCTGATCAATTACAGCGCCATCTATTGAGTAAAATAAAATGCACGAAAGCATGAAAATAACATTGATGAGTTATTTATGAAACTTAATACCTACGCGACAAAATAATAGTGAACATTTTAATACCTTACGTTATTTATCGTTAAATCTTATTTAACGTCTTCCGCAGCCAAATATTTTTTCAGTTTACTTTACGACATGGTCGATAGATGGCGTTGCTCATGTGACGCGTTTTTCTGAATCGCGGTGTTAAGATTTTCCACTGGGGAACGACCCTCACACGATTTTTGAACATCGTTGGAGTTAGGTAGTGGTCTAGGTTCGGAATTGAAAATAAAAAGGTTTGAACAGTCTCAGCTAGGGACGCTAGGGTCGAATTTCTCAAAACTTATTGTGGTCCGTCCATCCGTTATAGTAGGTTTGTAGTTCTGTACCCCTAGCACAAGTTTCTTGCGAAATAGTAACTTTGTCGTGACGTTTTTACCAGACATTTACGCACTCGCTACAGTGAGATGGTGTTTTGGTAGCACGAGTTTTATAAACGTCCAGCGAGATGGTGTTTTGGTAGCACGAGTTCTATAAACGTCTAGCGTCTACTCGATAGTAATAATTGAACGATGGTTAATTTAGGCAGAGAACCCAATAGCGATTGGAACGATTTGAACTGAATGGTGCGTTCTGAAAATGAACACAAAAAATCGGTAATTCTATTTTGAACAATTAAGAGCCTGGAAATAATAACAATTAAAAAAGTATTTTATTTTATACACATGTTAAAACATATTTATCATTTTTTAAAATTCTTTTATTCATAAACTGTTGATATTTTCAGTTTATTGATGTCGTGATTTATGAAAAATTATTTGGTTTTGATCGGTTCCGCATGTGACGTTTGACACCTTTCATTTCACGTTTGACGGTTTCCTTCAAATTACAAAAAATATAAAACCGTTAGCACACTGATGCAAACGCGTGTAGCTGTAAATTATTTGCGATATACGAATGGCAAACCTAATAATAAATGGACAAAAGCACTAAAACTTTTCACGTTCACCATAGGTGCCTACGTCCTTTGGACCGTGATTGTTATATCGGTTAAATGAAAAGTACAAAGTATAGAATAAAAACCTAAATAACTCATAAGAGGCCACTCATCATTACCGCGAAAAACATCGACCCACTGCTGATTTATGTGCGCATTACTCGACATAATGTACTGAACAGCTGTTTTTTTTCGCATATTTACGTATATTATTTGTACTCTGGATCCTACCTTCTACGCTGATCTCTCTTTATCACTCAAAGGCTTGCTGAAGAAAACTCGACTTTGAGTTACGTTCGCCTTTGTAGTTGAACTTTATTATTTGTCTTTATCTAATACTTATAAGCTGTTTTAATGTACAACAAAGAATTAAGAATTTAAACCATGGTAAGAGTTGTTCATAATGATGAGAACAATGAGCTCTTGAGATGTCTTGCGTTTATTCTTTATCACTTTGTATATCTACATTATTGTTCGCTAACATTTTCTACTTAATCATTCGGTTAGTCGTAATAACAATTACATACTTTGCGATGGTTTTTTCATATTTTGCAAGATTAAGTCACTTTTAAATCTATACTAATAATATTATAAAGAGGTAACATTTGTTTGTAAGTTTGTATGTTTGTAAGTTTGTATGTAGGGGGTAATCTCAGGAACTACGGGTCCGATTTGAAAAATTCTTTCAGTGTTAGATAGCCCAATCGAGGAAGGTTATAGGCTATATACCATCACGCTAAGACCAATAGGAGCGGAGCATTAATGGAAAATGTGACGCAAACGAAGTTGCGCGGGTCAGCTAGTTTGGAATAATATTAGAAATCACTTCATCCACTGTCAGACACTTAGAAAGGTTGCAACCCGTGTCTTCGTGGTGGTGATCGGCGGCGCCAACCTCTCGCACCCGGTCCTGGGCAATTCATGGTACATACGGAGCGCGCAGCAGTCACCTCCTTGTGCTAGCGAAGGAGGACACGGGACCCGTAAGGGAAGACCAATCTCAGCTGCCCGGCCCGCTTGTCCAGCTGCCGAAGCGGGTACTCGTCAAGCTGGCCTAAATTGGCTAACATTCAGATGTACCTAACCCATAAGGTCTAATACTGTCTTTCACGCTTCAATGACTTACCGCCCAGCCATTGAAGCGTGAAAGACAGCAGCAGTAAAAGACGCCTTGGGACTTTAGGAGTAGGGAGTCGCAGAGCGATTCCCGGCTCCCGTACAGCGATGGCGTCCGATAGGTGGCCTGGCTTGGGTCAATGGCGCGTTGTGTTTCACACGGGGCGTAAAAGATGCATCAGCATAATGGATGGGGCCGAATAGGCCCAGTGCCTGCTAGGGTTGCGGAATTTTTCGAAAGAATTACCGGGGTCCTGGAACGCAGAAGGTATTTGGAGGAAAACGTGTGAGTTATTTAGTCAGTAAGACACATTTTTCCGGTCCCCCAAAGTGGGAGGATACATTTGACAGGTCTGACAGGGGGTCACCTCACTAAGTGTCTGACAATAAACAGAGAGATTTTTAATATTATTACAAATAAAATTTATAAAATTCTTTATTTATTTATATGAAATCTAGCTATAAACTGTAACGAATTTGAGGTTAAATTTGATACACTTTTGATGTTATCCCGATTCGAATGACGCCTCATTCATATTCTTCTGAGACAAAAAAGCACTTGTTGACTAGACTTATATGGGATCACGTAGACTGGATGCGAAATGGTCGTACGCCCTACGTCCAAAATCCGAATTTGTTGGGATTTTTTACGATTGCGTTGAAAGTTCACGTATACAAATTCGTCTCTAATATTCGCCCAGCACCAAGGCCCGGATACTGTAAGTACAACCCGCACATTTGTATTAAAACAGAAACCTTGCATAACGAAAGCCGTACATGTTATTGTTAAAAACGGGATTTATGTCATGGAGTATGGACATGACGACGAAGTGTAAGCAACAAGCCACTGACCTGTACATCGAAGGGCTGGTGATGCTGTGAGGAGTCGGGTGCTTGCTGCACGACGGACGCGCCGTTGACGAGGCTGGCGCCCTGCCCCGCCACGCCGCCCACGCCGCCGCCTACGCCTCCCACGCCGCCGCTGGCGCCGCCGCCCACCCCGCCCACGCCACCCGGCCCGCCACCGTACTGCAGCGCGCACGCATGTTAGTTTCACACACGTAAACACAACCATTTCATACATACAAATCACTGAATCTTCATTTTATTGGGAAATGAAATAGGGTGCCCCATTTAATTTCCGCCTCAATCCCACTTAGGTTTAGCGACTCTCTAAGTAACTTGCATTATTTTGAATGAGAAGTTGAGGGACAAGCTCGACAGAATTATGGGAGAGTGAGACTGAGGACTTTTTCCTGCAATGGGACGACATAGGCCAGGTATAATTATCTGGAGTCGCAGGTGCTGAGTACGCTGCGACGCTTACATAGGCGAGCTGATACTCGTTGAATCTTGGGAGTACTGCTAGTATACCTTAGCTCACGTTAGAGCATTGCTTTTTACAGAAAAGTTACTTATACTCTAAATATGGTAGCCTGGTCTTGCTGTTTTTGCACATTGCTTCCAAAGCAAACTTATGCACATTTGCACCAACCAGAGTTATCTTTTTAACTAATCATAGGAAGGTTCAGGTGTGATTTATGAAACCTTTCATAAGACACCAATAAGATCGTGGTGGTGGTTAGCCTTATAAGTATAAGGCTAAAAAAACCTTCTATCGTCTCACAACAAGAATTTGACATAGTTGTTGAACTGAACTACATTTTTTTCAGGTGTTATTTAAGTTCGTCTGCAACATTTTGACAAAACATAGTGTTCCATAGAATCTACGAGACGCTTAATACTGTTTCGGAGACCCGTAATTGTCGGCGCAGCATTTTGTGGTACCATGAAGTGTAGGACAACTATAAAACCATTTTCAGGAAAATTAATTAACTAAAAATACGATAGAATCTTGACAAAATATAATTAGGTTAGAATTTTGATGACAGCGATGTTTGAGGCTAAAAAACATGAAAACTATGGATTTGAGGACACTCAAACTCCATTACAGGGAAAGTCGTTTACTCATCATTTGATGTTCTGACAACTGTATCCATATTTCTAACGATATATTGTAGCGGTAATGAAGTTTTTCTATTTCCAAAGTCGGAGTCTCGCGCCAACTGCGTTTGTTTACTTTTTAGTTTTAAACAAATATCACCAACAGACGCCGAAAAACGATCACAAGTATGACAATCATGAATCTAAATATAATGAAGAACAATAAAAACGTGCAATTAGAAGCACAGATCCAATAACACGTAGTGTCCGACCGAGGCTTCGGCTTCGGCTTCGGCCACCTTCGGCCAAAAAAGCACCTTCGGCCAAATCTTCGGCTTCGGCCAAAAATTTGCCGAAGGTTTGGCCGAAGCCGAAGGTTTGCTAGTTGTCAAAATTTGAAATTTACTGAACGATGCTAGAGCGAGACGGAGAGTGTGCAGAGCACACTGACGTATAAATCATATGGACTTGAAACGTTTGACTATAGAAATAAGCAGTTATACAAATATCTATCATATCGACGCAAACATGTCAAAAAGCATTTTGTCTCTTTTTAACTAGCCAAGAGCTGCATATGAAAAAAGAGACATCTATATGTTTGCCAAGGACTAAATTTGGCAACCCTTTTGTGTGACGTCAAAATCAAGCCTTTGCGTGGCCGGTCGCCATTTTAGTTGCCCAAAGTACTCTGTGGTTTTAAGGTAGTTGTGCTGTCAAACAGTTGTTTGCTTTTATTGTTTTCGTTGTTTTAAAGATAAATACGTCGAAAGCTAGGTTTTTTTTGTGTTCTGGCTTTGGAAAATAAGAGAAAAATCATTCCATCGTGTTGCATAATACAGTATGGTGCGAGGAAAAACAAAAATCAGCCTAATTTGACTCTGCACAGGTTAGTTACTAGTTTTCACTAATCCAGTTGAATATTGTAGAATTTTGTGTAATGTTTTGTTACCAGATGATCTTTATAAAGATTATTGAAACCTGTGTCATATTTGTATGGCTTATTACGTTATCATTTTCTTAATTTCGTAGTATTGTTTACATACAATTTTTATTTGTCTTAGTTAGTGATGTGCGATGTTCGCATCGCATACGATAAGTATCGATATTATTATATTGATAAAGTGTGTAAAATACATTGCAATGCTATTAACCCACAGATTTCCTGGAAATGAAATTTTCAAAAATAAATGGATAGAAGAAAAATATAAACCATAGACATAAAATGTGGCATATCTGCTCCCTGCACTTTGATGAATCTAGTTTTAACAGAACCTTCGATGTGATGAGGTTACATGATGGCGCAGTGCCCACATTGAATATGCTGGTATGTTTTTAAACAAAAATTGTATAGCAATTAGTAGGATGGTATAGATTAGAAGGTATTATATTAGAATTTATAATATTAGTAGGATGTAAATTATATGTATGTAAAAATAAATAAATGGTGTTGTAAATAATTATTGTTGACTTTTAATTAAAACCCAATTTCATCGGTATGTTAAAAAATATACTTAGGTGATGGAGACGTCCGTGCCGGCAGCCTATCGTGGATGCAGCGTCATTTCTTTTCTTAGATTTTGTTCCCTCCACCCCGTCTCGAATGACCTAACGCAAGGCTTTAGAATAACGCTTAGGTACATTTCATTTGAATTTTTAAAAACTTATTCGATGTACCTTGTTACTTATCCTAATAATGGCAATAGATACATATTTTAGGGGGTATGCGGTACAGAGAGACATGTCCCGCAAACCCCCATTGATATAATAATATTAAATATTGAGAACCTCCTCCTTTTTAGAAGTCGGTTAAAAAGATAGTGATTATCTAATTTTAGTTTAATTATTGAACAAGAGAATCGGCAACAATGTCATCCAAACTAAACATGTACGCAAAGTATTAGCCTAAATCAAAAACCGGGAAGTAGGTCAAAGATAACTTTTCAGATTTGTTCACTTAGATAGTTATTTTGTTGTACAGACGCGCACATCAAATTACTCGAAACTGTCAAATTATTCCAGTCAAAATTGAACTTAATCTTTTCTCTTATAAAGTTGGAAATCTAGTAGTTACAGAAATTTGTCAGATTGTTGTAGCACGATGTGCTGGCGACTGTACAAGTGAAGCTGAGAATGTGCTAAAAACACCCGTTGAAATTGTACCGTGACATTTTGAAAACATTCTAACAATCTTTTATCGATGTTATTGTAAAGAAATATCGACATAGGCTGCCCTATTAGCCGCCATTTTATCATCCCAGCACAGTGTAGGTAGCTACGTTTTTTTTTATAGGTATGCCCAGTCCATATGGTTTATACGCATTGAGATAAAAACTTTAACATTGAGTTGAATATCGATATCAGATGCGCATGTTGCTCGCAGTTACAACCCTACGAAAGGCAGCCATTTTAAGTGCCCAAGTCGGTGGTAGGTAAACACGTTTTTTTTTGTAGGTATGCCCAGTCCATATGATTTATACGTCAGTGGCAGAGCAGCAGAGTTTCGCCGCGCCGCCGCACCGGACCAAACGAATCGCAGTTAGTAAACTAAACGAGTCAAAACAAGTTTGAGAGCGCGTCTTAAAATTCTAATAAGTGTTTTGTTTTTAAATATTTCATATTTGTTATTACAAATTATTTTATTTATTACTGTGAGTAGTACCTGTGGTGATACGTTCATTATTGTGAGGCACTCTAAGAACCAAGAAACCGTAAGTATTGTCTGGTTTAAAATATTTTATGTTATCTAACGTTAGGTAGGAAACTAAATGGAAACAATGTTGGTATGTTTTTTTATGCAATTTTTAGATAAAAAGACATGTGAAGATTTTTTACTTTTAGTTAACTACTTAGACCGATAGGATATAGGCGCATCCGCGTTGCAGAGTCCTACTGCGAGTACGGGGCGGTCGGCTCGGCTCGGAAGGTACTTGTGCATTTATATAGAATATTTTCTTTCAGGTACACAATGACATCTTTAGAGCTGAATCCTATCTGGCAATATTTTATAAAGGCTACTGATAAAGCTTTATGTAAACAGTGCAATAAATCATTGTCTCTTGGTAGTGCTTTACCAAAAAAGCAGAGTACCACTAATATTAAAAATCATTTGATGAAAATGCATAAAATAGAGTATTTCTCAAGATCAATGACACCTTCGGCTTCGGCTTCGGCCGAAGGTTTTGGTGAATACCGATTAATCGGCTTCGGCTTCGGCCAGAATTGCACCTTCGGTCGGACACTAATAACACGAAATTTCATTAGCACAACACTTCATTCGTGTACAAAATGTTCAACCATTTTGTTTTTAGGGTTCCGTAGCCAAATGGCAAAAACATATTAAAATTTATGTTTTCTAGTTTACTTATAAGTAACAAAATATTGTATGGTTTGATTAAAACTTCTTTTGTTACTACTAGCACCATCTAGTATTAGCTATGTGTACCAATGTTCAACTGTGAATAAAACAGTCGTTGAAAAACCGCCATTGCGTTTGAATAGGTTATGGGCCCAGCAAAGAATTTATTAGTTATCGGTGTGAAAATAAAGTGATCCGAACTAAATATGTCAGCGAGTTATTCAGTTAATGTGCCTAAATTACGGGGACGTGAAAATTATGATGATTGGGCTTTTGCTGTGGAAAATTACATGATCTTGGAAGGCGTGGGTCTAAATGACGCCACTGCACTAACCGATATAGAAGACAAAAAAGCCAGGGCGAAGATCATCATGACAATAGATCCATCTCTCTATACTCATATCAAGAACGAACCAACAGTACGAGATTTATGGGGCAAGTTGAAATCTCTGTTCGATGATTCGGGTTTTACGCGGAAGATCAGCCTGCTCAGAAGTTTGATATCAATCCGTTTAGAGACCAGTGACTCCATGACCAGTTACGTGAACCAGCTCGTGGAAACCGCCCAAAAGTTAAAAGGTACCGGTTTCGAAATACAAGATGAATGGATCGGCTCGTTATTGCTGGCAGGACTTCCAGAAAAATTTAGTCCAATGATAATGGCCATAGAGCATTCAGGCATAAAAATTAGTTCGGATGCAATAAAAACTAAACTATTAGACATGAGTTCAGACTTTATTGAGGTAAACTCGGAAGGCGCATTTATTGCTAAACCAAAGCGTGGGATAATGCACAGCAAGAATAGCAATAACGAAACGCAGCCGTCGGCGAGTAATGTAAATGATAACCTCAAAAATAAGAAAAAGGTTATTCGTTGCTACAAGTGCAAAAAAGTTGGTCATTACAAAAACCAGTGTAATACTAAAAACGAAAAGACAAATGCTTTTAGCGCAGTATTTATGTCTAGTGAATTTAACAGAAACGACTGGTATATTGTATTCCGGTGCCAGTTGTCATCTAGTAGCGAACGAAAATATGTTGTCGAACAAAACATATAAGCCGATAATTAAGTACATAATAGTGGCGAACCAGACAAGCGTATGAGTTAAATACTCTGGAGATTTAAACCTTACCACATTTGTTAAAGGGACAGAGTATCATATTAAAGTGGACAATGTTTTGTGCGTACCTTGCCACCAATTTGCTGTCAGTGAGCAGAATAGTTGAAAATGGTAACAGAGTATCCTTCAACAAACGTGGATGTTACATTTACAACGCTCAGAATGACTGCATTGGTGAAGCCTGTTTAGAGAATAATATGTACAGATTAAACATTGTGAAGTCTGAGCTAATATTAGCAGCAGCAGTGCAGACTTCGAGTACGACTTGGCATAGACGGCTAGGTCATATAAACTCAAATGACTTAGAGAAAATGAGACATGGAGCTGTTGAAGGTGTGATTTACCAAGACAAATGTGATATTAGCAAGATGAGTTGTGTCGTGTGTTGCGAGGGAAAGCAAGCTGGACTACCGTTCCTTAACAGCTCAAGTAAGACTAACGGTGTACTTGAATTGGTCCATACAGACTTATGTGGGCCAATGGAAAACAAATCTCTTGCTAAGTCTCGATATAATTTGTTATTTGTTGATGACTACAGCCGTATGTGTTTTGTCTATTTTCTAAAAACAAAAGACGAAACATTCAAGTTTTTTAAAGAATTTAAACAACTGACCAGAAATCCACAAAAATCAAAATATTAAGATCTGACAATGGTGGGGAGTTCTGTTCTGCAGAAATGGAGAATTACTTGAAAGAGAATGGCATAGTTCATCAGAAAAGTACTGCCTACTCACCTGAACAAAATGGGCTGTGTGAGCGATATAACAGATCAATAGTTGAAAAAGCGAGATGTCTCCTGTTTGATGCTCAGTTTGATAAACAGTTATGGGCAGAAGCTGTAAATACAGCGGTCTATTTAAAAAATAGATCACCAGTAGCCAGTCTAGAAAAGAATACTACACCTACATATGAAACATGGACGGGCAGTAAACCAAACCTCAGCCACTTACGTGTTTGGTAGTCCAGTTATGGTCCATGTACCAAAAGAACGCCGCAAGACGTGGGACAAGAAAGCTCAGAAGATGTACTTGGTTGGATACCCAGAAAATGTAAAGGGTTTTCGTTTGTACAATTCAGAAAGCATAAAAATAACTATATCCAGAGATGTTGTAGTCATGGAAGATATTAAGAATGAAAGTAGTATCTATACTAATATTATAAAACAGAAGAGTTTGTTTGTTTGATTGTTTGTTTGTTTGGTTGAACGCGCTAATCTCAGGAACTACTGGGCCGATTTGAAAAATTCTTTCAGTGTTAGATATCCCATTTATCGAGAAAGGCTATAGGCTATATATCATCACGCTAAGACAAATAGGAGCGGAGCATTATTGGAAAATGTGACGCAGACGAAGTTGCGCGGGTCAGCTAGTAACTAATATTTTGGTAGAAGAGAAGTAGCCAATAAAAAGTACAGAAAAGTTAAGCAGTCTAGATGAGACTGAGCAGACCCAGAAGACAGATGACTTGACATAATATGTTGCAAGCGGATCGTCCAGTGATTCCGATGAAGTGTTTTATGAACCCTTGACAACAGATGATATTTATGGAGGTTGTGTCTCAGAAGGATATTGTCAATCAACCAGGAAAACGTATTCGTCGTAAGCCGGATCGTTACTACTACAGCAACATGTGTGTTGAAGAAATGACAAGTGAACCAATAACAGTATCTGAGGTTTTAGATGGTCCTGAAAAAGAGCAGTGGACAAAAGCAATGAAAGAAGAGTTACAGTCTTTCAGTGATAATGATACATGGGAGTTGGTAGACAGACCTAGTATCGGTACAGTGGTGAAAAATAAGTGGGTTTTAAAAACATAGTATAATAGGTGAGGTTCGTTACAGAGCAAGACTAGTCGCAAAGGGGTTCACCCAAGTCAAGGGAGTGGACTTTAATGAGACATTCACCTGTGTTAAGGTATAGTACTTTCAGATTGCTATTTGCTTTGAGTGTGAATCTTGATCTTAATATGAAACACCTAGATGTTCCTACAGCTTTCCTAAATGGTTATATTAATGAATGTGTGTCTAGGGAATTAACTGAA
This sequence comes from Ceramica pisi, assembly GCA_963859965.1. Classification (NCBI taxonomy): domain Eukaryota; kingdom Metazoa; phylum Arthropoda; class Insecta; order Lepidoptera; family Noctuidae; genus Ceramica; species Ceramica pisi. The sequence goes on from OY982530.1 coordinate 9,205,801, forward strand.
AATTCAGAACATGTTAATAATTGTAAAAGTAAAGTATTAAAGTTAAAAAGAGCAATATATGGTTTAAAACAATCTGCCAGAGCATGATATGTAAGGGTGGAAGAAAGTTTCTTGAAGTTAGGTTATAATAAGTCAAAGTATGAAACCATGCCTTTTCATGAAATGTCACAATAATGTCAAAGTGTATGTAGCACTGTTTGTTGATGATTTCTTTGTATTTTTTATCTGTAAAAGAACATACCAAGAATTAAAAAGTGAATATAAAATTAATGAAGGTAAAATAAAACAGTGTGATACCCCTAAGGAAACAAATCTTAATTTAGAAAAATCTGTTGATAACTAATGTGATGTGAAGATGGATCTTTAATGTACTTTTATCTGTGTTTACAAGGCCAGATATTTCTTTTAGTGTTAGTTTCATAAGTCAGTATAATACATGCTATAATGAGACTCACTGGAAACACTTAAAGAGATTGTTAAGGTATCTAAAGAAAACTAAAAAATATGGTCTAGTTTTTAGGAAAGATGCTACTAATTTGCATGGTTTTGTTGATGCCGATTGGGCATCATGTACAGACAGAAGGTCTTATACTGGGTACAGTTTTATTTTGGCAGGATGTGTAATTAGTTATGAATCTAGAAAACAAAGAACAGTGGCTTTATCCAGCACTGAAGCCGAATACATGGCTTTATCTGAAGCATGTAAGGAGGCTATTTATTTCAACAATTTGATGTATGAAATGTGTAAATTGGATAGCAAGATACCTTTATGTTTATATAGTGATAACCAAAGCTCCATAAAATTAACTGCAAATCCATTATTTCATAAACGTACAAACCACATAGATATTCGTCACCATTTCATAAGAGAATGTGTTAAAAATAATAAAATAAATGTTGAGTATGTATCAACTTATAATATGCCTGCAGATATATTAACTAAAAGTTACTAGTAAGCATTATATGTTCTTGAAGTTATTAGGCATCTCGGAAATTTGAAAAATTGTTGGGTTTTACATTATTTTGTTAAGGGAGGATATTAAAATTTATGTTTTCTAGATTACTTATAACAAAATATTGTATGGTTTGATTAAAACTTCTTTAGTTACTACTAGCACCATCTAGTATTAGCTATGTGTACCAATGTTCAACTGTGAATAAAACAGTCGTTGAAAAACCGCCATTGCGTTTTAATAAAACGGAACCCTAGATTTGTCATGTCTGTCTGTCTGTCCGTCCGTATGTCCGCATAATCCCCGTTCCCGTGGGATATTCCCTTCCCCGTGGAAAACTCCCGTTCCCGTGGGATTTCCGGGATAAAAACTAATCTATGTCCGTCTCCTGGTTCTAAGCTACCTCCCCACCAATTTTCAGCTAATTCGAATCAGCCGTTCTTGAGTTATAAATAGTGTAACTAACACGACTTTCTTTTATATATATACTAGCTGTCCCCCGCGGCGTCGCTCCCGTCAATTAAGTATTCATTGCACATATCGAGTTTTCATTGTTTTTAAGATGTATTATGCTATTCGGGTCGGAGACAAATCCAACGAATCGATAACCACGAAAATTGGTTCAGCAGATCTCGAGTTATAAGTGTTGTAACAAACCCGTCTTTGTTTTATATATATAGATATATATATATATATATTTACATCTTGAAGGACATGTTGCGTCCTATATGGCGTTATTTACCGATGATGCTGCGTCCGACTGACTTTGTGCGTCCGGAATACGGACGCAAGATTGACCGACCCTCATTTTTAGCCCAAGGGTCCCTTATCATCCTTAGAATGCATGGGCGAAAAATTGGCATGGACGTAATTTCATCACTACAATGCCTTTTAGCGTATAATATAGTTCCGCCATCGTCCGACTGAAATTTGGAGGGCGCTAGTGTTCAGCGTATAATTTACCACGTATACTTTGAGTTCAGTTCACTGATCTTATCGTGTCCATTGAATATCGTACTTAATTTGTAAAGTTTTTATCATTTTTTCGTGACAACAATCTTGCGTCTCTTAAATATCCTTAAACGGGCACTAGGTACGGTGTCTGAGGGGCCTATTCGGGGTTCACGAGGGACGCATAGCGCGGGGCGCGGGGCGGCGGGCTTCAGCGCGCTCGCGTGCCGATTTGCCGAAGTTTGTAAAGAAACAGACATGTGCCGGCCGTGATGTAAGCTTGTCACCAAAGTGAAATTTTAAATTGAAAGAGAAGTTGCAGATGGAGTTTACATTTCTTTTAAGTATATATCTAAAATAAGAATGACAACATTGGGTTGATAAAAACCCTACTAATTTCTTTTGATTTAAAATATAAAAAATACATGTTCCATTGTAATGAAGACTGATTGATGTTCATAATTCAGTTTATTTTGTTATTACGCAAGGCAGAGCAAATTTATGTTTATTATTATGTCAATGTTAAATTGCATTGATTTGTTGATGGAAAAGTTTTAATGATTAAATACACATTTTTTGTAAAATTTAAAATAAAACATGAAATGTATAAAACATTTAATGTTTTATTTTTATTAATTATAAATTACGATATTATGCCTTTTATTCCGTATGTTCACCTACATAAATATGACTACTATTAAATTATTCGTATCATGAAACTTCCTCTTTCTATATTTGAACCTACATGTTCACACCAGCCTGTGTACCTGTGTGTGTGTGTTACCTGTTTATACATACTTAACAAGATCGCGCCATAAAAGTAAAAAATATATATTTATACAATGTTTATAATAACTTTTTTACTTTAACAAAAACTGGAAATTCCAAGTAATGTTTTTATTTTTTTTTCTTAATCATCATATTATCGTTTTTTTATTAATACAAGATATTTATTGATTTGCAAAACAAAATTCCCGCCACTTGTTATTTTATAAACAAATTGATTAAATTATGTATCAGTATTTTTTAAAAGTTTTTTTCTTTTACAACTTTATTACATTACAAATATTATGATTTATTTAAAAAACATGTTTTTTTAATAACAATTTTTTCATATTTTTATTGTTTAAATAATTAGTTAAAAAATTTCTTGTATTAAAAATACGATAATATGATGATTAAGAAAAAAAAAAAATAACAACATTACTTGGATTTTTCAGTTTTTGTTCAAGTTTTTTTTTTTTTTCTAATCTTTAGTCTGCAATCGGCTATCAAGCCTTAATCAGATGTATTCCACTATTGTAAGCTTTGCAGGCGACATGCCAATAAATGGCACCATAAAAATTAATTATTGTCTTTCAGGTTCTTTGGTCCAGGTCCAGTATGTTTTTTTTTTTTTTTTTTTTTTTTTAATATTTATAGGCGTACGTTTGACCGCTATCTCACCTGATGTTAAGCGATGATGCGGTCTAAGGTGGAGCACGCTTGCCTAGAAGTAACCTATTCACTCTTGACTTAAAGACTCCCAGGTTGTAGCTATCAGGAAACACAGACTCAGGCAGGGAATTCCACTCCTTAGCTGTACGCACAATGAATGTATTCCCAAAACGTTATGTGCGTATAGGTGGGATGTCCACCATGTACCGGTGGTACATCGCCGTACGTCTTGTGGTCCGATGGTGGAACGGGCTTGGCGGAATTAAGTTATATGCAATTCCGTCGCACACTCCCCAAAATGTAAACTATAGGAAACCGACAGGCCAGCAACTCGGCGTCGATGCTCAAGACTTTGGAGCTTCGATTCATTCATTCGTGCCATCTTTTTAGGCGTTTGATGTTTTCCTCTGACTGTAATAAGTTCTTTGCCAGTTCATTTGTGTGTTTGCTCAGTCTTTCTTTGTATCTCTTGCTGATATTGCTGACTTCTTCCTTAACAGTAGGTATCTCCAGGTATTCATGTCTCGGTATTTCTCACAAACCAGTGCGCGCTTGAGATAGTTCTCAAGGCGATGTTTTGGAATCTCTGGAGGATCTCTATGTTAGAGTTGCTCGCAGAACCCCACAGTTCTATTCCATAGGTCCAAATGGGCTTTATGATGGCTTATACCAAGAGCTTGTTACTAAGAGACAGAGTGGATTGTCGTCCAAGCAACCAGTTTAGCGATTGAAATTGCAAGTTCGCTTCTTTCCTCTAGGCTTTTATGTGTTTACTCTAGGTCAGTCTTCTATCCAGGTGTAGGCCAAGATATTGTACGCTGTCGTGATTTGGCAGGGCCTTGTTATCCATACAAACAGGTGGACATTCGCCTCTTCTCAGTGAGAATGAATGTTATTTGTGTTGATTTGGTTACACTAGCTTTTATTCTCCACTTCCGAAGCCAAGAATCAACTTTATCGATCTGTGCTTGCAGCTTCGAAGATGCGTTGTTCGGGTCTTTGTCGCTCGCAAGGCATGCCGTGTCATCTGCGTAGGTGGCCGTTACCACACATTCTGTTTCAGGCAGGTCTGCCGTATATATAGAATATAGCACGGAGCCAAGAACTGATCCTTGGGGCACAGAGGCAGTGATCAAGTACAGGGTCGAGTATTCCTCTCCGCATTTGACTTGAAATTTCCTTTGGTGTAAATAGGATTTCAGGATCATGAAGAATGAGTTAGGCAGAAGTGTTTTCGGGTAGTAATGTATTCTAAATACTGCATTAAAAATCATTGTTAGGAAGACAATGACTTTTTGGGGCAACTGTTTAAGTACTTCAGCCGTTAAGGTCAAAAGCTTTTTTGTTTTGCAAATGTTGGATCGTGCGTGCTACTTCCTTCGGAGTAACCAGTTTGATTGGTGCAGATAGTTGCTGGTCGCTGTTGATAATTTTATCAACCTCAGTTTCAAAGTTTTGTTCAAGTAAAAAAATTATTATAATCAATGTATAAATATTTTTGTAACTTTGATGGCGCGATCTTGTTAAGTATATATGTAAGAAAGGCTCTACGAAACGAATTTTTTTTACGACCATTATTTAAACATTTTTTTTTTCACTTACAATTAAGACGGTTTTCGAGAAAATTTTGTTAGTTAACAATTGTTTAACTTGTTGAAAAATTAACTTTAAGTTAAATTTCCAACGGGAATAAATTATTTATAGTGTTCAGAACACACCATATTTTTTTCAAATTTAAAAAAATATATTAAATACCCTAAATAAATTGATTAATATACCGTACTCGCTTTTGACGCCACGCGTGCAACCTAAAAATGTCGCGCGCAAACCTATTTTCAGCATTAAATTAATGTTACAAATCATGGAGATAGAGTTCCGGGAGTTAGGAGTTTTTTATTGGAAATTTCCTCTTCTTTCAGAATCTTTTATTTGAAATTTCTTAAATATTAATATTTTATGAAATATTGGCAAAAATCGAAATGCCATTTTTCTTTTCATCTTTAATTGTTTATAACTTTTGGCACATTTTTCTTGGCGTCATTCCGGATCCAATGAGCTATCGCACATAATTTTAAAGAGCAGTATCTCTATTTTGTATCATTTTCAACTTGTCGACTAGACTATTACCTGTTTATACCAAACTTACCTGTCACTCGTCAAAAATGATTATATTGCTTTTTAAGATTTTGTAGACCACCAAAGAGAAAATACCTACGCTATACATAGGTATTGTCACTTTTGTATGCTAACTATTAATTATTTATTATCTGTGCCTGGAGTCAGTATTAGCCCTTATATAGGTGGAAGCCTCTTGGCTGATAAGCTGGATACAATAATTCAAAAACAGTATTCGGAACCAACCTGAATTCAATAGTAGATGGATGTAATTTAGTTATTATAATCATTATGATATGCAGAGCATTATACGGAATTGATTTAAACATACAGTTGGACGGAGGCGATAATGTGCATGCAGTGTTTTGAACGTATACGGAGGATATTCAGTGTGCAAGAAAGATTTAAGAGTGAACGGACGCACAAATTCAGCTAGAAATATTTAATTTGAATATCACCATTTAACGTTTAAATGAAATTTGACGTCGACTACTGATATGATACTGATTAAAACATCTTACATACGCATTGAAAACATTAAAAATATCACTACATTCAGTGGACGCCGCAGGGTGGTAGTTTGTAAAGACGCAAGAAGTCCTTCGCGATATATATATATATATATAGATGTGCTGTTGAAACTTGGTAATTAAGTAGATGTATTCTGTGAACATTAAGATTTTCACACAAAAATAGAAAAAAAAAAAAACAAAAAATTTTGGGGATCCCCATACTTTAACTAAAACTCAATATTTTTTTTCATCTTACCCATGCGTGTTGGGTATCTATGGATAGGTCTTCGAAAAAAATATTGAGGTTTCTAATAAAAAAATTCTAAACTGAATAGTTTGCGCGAGAGACACTTCCAAAGTTGTAAAATGTGTGTCCCCCGGGGCCCTGTAACTTCTAAAATAAGAGAATGATAAAACTAAAAAATATATATGATGTGCAGTACCATGTCAACACTACCAGCAAACATTGGTTTGAACGAGATCTACTAAGTAGTTTTTTTTAATACGTCATAAATCGTAACTTCTAATAATAATTTTGTACCTACAGGTTTGTACGGAACCCTCGGCACAATGACTGCCGAGTCCACATTCCACATATCGACTACCTCGTGTGCTAAGTCGAGATACTTACTTAATCTGTTTCTCTTTCTCAGCTTTCACGAGATTCTAATAAACGAAATATAATACCTACAGGTTTGTACGGAACCCTCGGTACGCGAGTCAAACTCGCACTTGGACGGTTTTTTCTTATTGTTAGGGTGTGTCATATTGATTATGCTAATCGATCTTTCTTTTAATTTCATTCAACTCGATTAATTTAAATGAGGGATTTGCATAAATCGATTCTTAGTAACTAGAAAAAATACTTTTAAAGATTAAAATACAATTATCACTGATTATAATATTTTTTATGGAGTCTTACTTCCTACATTAATTATAAATAAATTTTAAGGCGACAATTTTTGAGAATATTTAAAAAAGAAACAACTCGGACCCACGACCAATTTCGCGCGCAATTTTACTTTTATTCGAATTAGTGATCCCATAAAGGTTAAATTTAGAATGTGCTGGTGATTCAGAAAACAATATTAGACGAAAATGATGGCGAGTTTTAGATTTGACTAGTTTCTGTCTGCGGCTTCGCCCGCGATATTAGCCCGCGAAAATGAGTAATTAATATAAAACGTCATAAAAAAGGTGTTTTTGTTTAATCTGTCGTATACACTTTCATATGCATCTAAGAATAAAACTGTCATTTTGATATTTCAAACAGACACTTGTATGTATGTTTAGAGGTATGTTTTTTATTTAGAACGCCCGGTAGACTAATGGCTGACTAATATGACAAAAGCATGGAAATATTAATGACTATGTTTTCAGCAATGCAAATTACTACAGATTAAAAACATCTTAAAATAAACATCCACACATAGTTCTACACCTATTTGACATACCTAAATTAATGTATACTGAGCATTCTGTATGGGTTTCATATATATATTTATGCTACAAAACTCAATATTTACAATAAAATATAGTAGGTATTTTGGAATCACAAGGGCATTCTGAATTTAAATTTTGAGCAAGTAACATTAGTGCATAAAGCCAAAGAAGCCAATCCCATTTCCCCACAACCAGCAGGCGCACACGCTCAGCAGTAGTAGCAGACGTGGTCTTAAGTAATTCTGAACTACTCTGCAGAGCGGCTCTTCCCACCGCCTCTAGGAAGACAGTTTTTGTCAGGTAGGTCAGTATTCAGGCAAGCGAGTTTCCAGGCATCGATAGCATCGGAGAAGCACGGCAGATCAAAATTAACCAGTGTGGAAGCCAGGATATTCCTGCGTACAATGCGATTTAAATAAGAATAGGATCGACTTAGCGCCATATTGTGACGTCATAGCTGTCAATTCAAACTAATTTCGATTGCCGTGGACCGAAGCTATGAAAGCCAGTAAGCTTTTAATCTTCATAATATATATAAATCACGTGTCGCTAAACGCGCTAATCTCAGGAACTACTGGTCCGATTTGAAAAATTCTTTCAGTGTTAGATAGCCCATTTATCGAGGAAGGCTATATATATCATCACGCTAAGACCAATAGGAGCAGAGCAGTAATGAAAAATGTTACGCAGACGACGTTGCACGGGTCAGCTAGTCAAAGATAAGAGATCCGGGAAGACAAAAAGAGCTTTTTTCAATTATTTGGATCTGGTGCTTTGATTGTGCAAAATTTTGAAAGTGTATTTGTTAATTTTAGCGAGGGATAGGTATATAGGTATTGCGTTTATTCTGTTACACATTGTATATCCAGACTTGAACTTCTTTTTTTACATGATTGATTTTGAACCTGGATAAACACATTTTTACTCTATTATTATGACAATATGTATTTTAAAACAAACCTGCTGTGTGCTTGCAAAACTGTTGTTATCGAATTGTGGATGCTGCTCCATTTGTAAAACGAGTTCGAGATGTTGATTCATTGAGTCGTTCAATGTCATACCTGAAATTAATTCACATCTGTGTGTATTACTCTGCCAATCATAGTTTTCATACAAATAATCTCTTTAGTTTGTACTCACCAGGGTGGATCTGTGGGTGTTGTGGGTGCGGCAGGCCCTGCAGTGGGGCCACACCTAACATGCCCGGATGATGCTGAAATAGATATAACAAATAACATTAGTAACAAGTTGAAATAAAAAACAATCAGTGTGAGCAGTAGAAAAAGAGATGCAGCACTCTTTATTTTGTTAAAACACAAGTCAAGTCTGGTTTTCACCATATATGTGCATTTGTTCTTTAAGGTGGAAGCGCCAGGGTAGCCCGCGAAATTCAAATATTTTTATATTTTTTGCAATTTGTCGGTCAGTGTGAAGCTGTATGTTAAACAAAATACGATTAGCGGCCGTAACGCATATTTATCTAAAGGATTATAACCATTTTAATCATCAATATAACCCTCTAAGTTCATAGAACTCGATTGAATGTTTTTCGTGAAAAATTCATTCAATCGAGTTGTGCTCTTTACGATCGTGACCCGTATTCTGTTCAACATACAGCTTCACACTGACTGGCAAATTGCAAAAAACATAAAAATATTTAAATTTCGCGGGCTACCCTGGAGCTTCCACCTTACTGTAGACACAATCCTTTTTGATTGCGTCTACAAGTTTTTTTTGGTTATTCCCTTTTTCCTGTTTTATATACATCTGATTCTATATCATACTGTACATTGTCAATTTTTGCTTATAAGCTGACTCAACTTCCGTGACTCAGTAGAATTCAAAACAAGTAGCTAGAAGTGGGATCACCTGTGGATGCGAGAGATGCGGCAGATGGTGCAGCTGCTGCGGCTGCGGCTGCGGCATGGCGTGCGGCGGCAGCAGCGGGAAGGCGGGCGCGTCGCCGTTGCGCGGGCCCTCCTCCTCCGCCGGCGACGGCTGGCGCGAGCCCGGCGTGCGGCTGCCAAGGGCACTACTGTATTAACACGGTAACACGTGCGCAGCCTGCCGCGGTCACATGAATTTCAAGGACCATTCCAAAACTACAACTTCTTCAATCTTTACAGAATTAGACAACAGTTTTACAAAACGAGATACGTAAAAATGAAATCGGTATAATACCAGCTGATCAGTAGTATTATGTCCGCTGATAATGATAAATGGTTATGTTTCCAAACAAGCTCATATTTCGAATTTACATTATTTTATTGAAATATTTACTGATACTTCTTGAGACTCTGTAGCTTATGGCAAGGCTAGATAAGTTATGATTGTTCAATCTTGTTTTATTTTCGTTTGACGAACAAGTATCAGGATTTAAGTTAAACAAATCTGCAGAAAGAATGAAGAAACTAGCTGATTTTCTTGGAAGAAGCCTTTGAATTTAGGTAGATAAACCATTATGATAACACACCAATCGCTGCACAAACGCCGCAAGCTTTATCAGAGGAAATCTGTTTACCGTGTGAATCATAGGTCGCGGGCGCTCGACGCTCGATAAAACATTAGGAGTGTCCCGAGCGTGCGGGCGCGCAGGTTGTGCGGCGGCGGCGAGTGGCATTGACAGAGGCCATGATCCACGCGCGCGGTTATTGCCCGCCCGAGCCGCCGCACGCACGCCCGCTCGTCGCTACCTCGATACCTCGCTACCTTCGTCACTGCGCCAAACGGTTTCGCACTCGCCACTCGATGGCCTTCGCGACGATCTTACGTATCGACGACTCGTAGTAATTTTGTGCGTTGATAAAGATTAGATTTGACGTTCGGGTACCGATTGCGTTATCGGTTGTTGTTTGTGAATTATGTAACAACATTATCATCTCAATTTGATGACAGACAAAACAATATTCACTGACTTCGCGTCGTCTGGTGGTGTTATTAACTGACTTCTACATCTGAACTTGAATTGTTACTTAATTGCCTGTTTAACATACTAATTATTAGTTTAGACGAATTAAATCAAAAATCAAAGTTCTTTGTGTAAGAATGATACTAGTATCAATGATAATAGTTAGAAAATTGTTATTCTTTTTCATTCAAATCACCTGATTATCTGATAAAAAGATGATTTCGTGGTTCGGAAGGCAGGTATAAGCCGGTGGTCCAGGCCGCCATATAAACCATGTCAGAGGCCCCTGAAGCGGTTTAGAAACTCTGACACTAGGGTGTGGTGTGTGAGGTCGTTAGACCTTATTGTCCACACGATAAAAGAAGAAACCAGCTGGTTATAAGATAAGTTATAAAATAAAATATAATTAGTTTTCCTGTCGTCCAAACAAGAAGACTCCTACACATAAGTTTTTATTACAGTTCTTAACTTCCTTTTCATGTATCTAATATTGACCTTTAATTTAAATAGCTTTAACTTTGCGTCGTTATAAGCAATGATAAGTCTTAACAGTTGCTTTTCCAGTCAGATCTTGGGTCAGTTAGTAAATAAATAAATCACGAGTAAGTATATGTGAGTCAAAAGAGGAAAATTACTTGAAATTAACGTTTGTTTGGATATGTAAGTAGTCATAAATAATAAACCTACCTAATCATATGAAAGTTGGTTTCAGATATTAAAACCTACAGTTAATTAAGAAAAACAAGAAAAAAGTTCGACCATTTCCAATCAAATACTTACTTGAATGCTTTGTCATCTTCTTGTCCATTATGTAGTCCATTAGGTAAAGATCCATGTTCATGCATTTCGTGCAAGTCCTTTTCGAATGGAGAGGCTGACTTGTCCTCAGGACGCTCCTCAAGGACCATGCCTCGTAATCCAGCGACCACTCCGGGTACCTTTTCTCCTCCACCAGTAGCTACGCCACCTGCTTCTACGAGATGTGAATAATTAATTCTTGATGAAACTGCAACAAAGTGGTGTACAAAAGACATTATTATCTTCATAGTGAGTAAAACCTAAATTAAGATTTTGATCATGGTTATAAAGGGAAGTTAAAAAGAAGTCATAATTAACTATCAATTTAATTTTCATGCATCTGTAATATCATTTTACTGTTAGGTAAGGCTTGCATGACATTATGTAGAATTTCAATGAAATAGAATCTCTGCGCGGATCATACCTGTAGGAGATCCTCCAAGTACATATTCGACCATTTTGACGCCGAGTCCAGCCGTGTCACGGGGTGACAGAATGCTGCCAGCATCGCCGCCGGGGAAAGCGACACCGCGTCGCGTGCCCATCATTGGAACGCCCACATTGTGTTCCACAGCTAAAATAATACAATTTTGTTTAACAAAACAGGATTCATTACGTAGATTTCTACACCAATTTAGAAAAAGAGACCTAGACGAAATTCATGTTTTCCTATGCTTGAGTTTTGTTTTCCTAGAACTCTGATATAATAATTGGATTCAAACAGTACTATTGTAGACTAGCATTTACAGGCGACTTCGTATGCGCGTATCCCGTTTTTTCCTGTTTCCGTAGGAATTTCGTGATATCCTCTTTTACGGAACCTACATTCCAAATTTAATCTTTCTACGACCAGTAGTTCCGGCTGTGCATTGTCTGTCACTAAATCAGTCAGTAACAAGATTTTTATTTTATTGATAGATGATAAGTATCGTCCGCCACTGTACATGTGTAAATATTAAATAATGCATAAAGTATTAAATAAATAAATTGTAACAAATTTCATCACTATAAAAGTATCATCATACATAACATTAGTAAAGGAACGAACCTTGTGCGGACCAGGTCGGATCACGCCACATCTGCTCGGGGTTCAACTGTAGCGGCGGCAGGTGCGGAGGTCCCTTGCTGTCGCCGCCAGCACCGGGGCCCTTGTCCCATAGCTTTTTTGCAGCAGGTGCAATCTAAAAACGATAAATAGTTTCTAAAAATTAATAAACAGGAGCACTACTAAATAAACAGTGAATTTAAAATTGGTTAAAATAATATTAAAATACTGGAGAAAATAGAGTCAAAACTGCATCACAGATTTTCTAACAACATTTTAGATTCATATATTTTCAAGTAAAATAGAATTAAATACTTGTTAGGTACTTCGGCATGCATTAGAAGCAATAAACTTAAGTTTGCAGTAAGTAATTCAATGTTTTATTGACTTTTTCAACAAAAAATATTTAGAATTCACAATTATGTACATTTGTAGCAGATAGTTGTTTCTTTCTCATTTACACATGGTTTGTTACTTGTTAGCCCAAAATGTACAGGTTCCAAATCAAGTTAATGATCAAGTGCAATTGTGCCATTGTGTTAATTTTCAACTAGCTTCTGCCAGCGGCTTCGCCCGCGTGATCCCTAGGGAACATATTCCCGGGATGAAAAGTAGCTTATATGTTATTCCAGACTATAATCTATCTTTGTTCTAAATTTCATTAAGATCCGTTAAGCCGTTCTGGCGTGATTGAGTAGCAAACAACGAAACTTTCACATTTATAATATTACTCGTTTGGTGTAAAGCGAAATTATAACCATCTTCCCCTCGACAGTATAAAAAGGATATTGCAAACTGTCGTAAGCCGTTTTACGAAGGTACTCGCTAGCCTCTAGGCGCCAAGCAAGCCGCGCCTGCCTGTGCGTTCGCGACCTTATATATTATATTCAGTATTCACGCACGATGACTTATTATTAGCGTATTTCATGTATAACATTGGTGTTTCGATACCGATTTCTATGATTATTTTTTAAGGAATAGTTAATAATGATAACTTTTTTAATTAGGGATGACTGAGAGTGTTATAAACGTAAGAGTAGACAAACATAATCAGAAAGCTTCGAACTGCTAAGCTATCGGGAGTTACACGTATTATTGTGCGTCAATCATAAAAGATAGACATAATATGCTGTCGTGGGATATTTTTTTAAATATAATTTTAAGGAGAACATTTCCGTCATACATGATTTCTGTGTAGCTTTAACCATTAAGGTTGCACACGCGACGGAAGCTTAAAAAATGGAGTAACTTCACCCGTTTTCCCAACATTTCCCTTCACTGCTGTGCTCCTATTGATTGTAGCGTGATGAAAAGTATACTATAACCAGCACAGGAGTATGAAAAATAATTGTACCACGTTTCGTTAAACTCCATCGAGTAGTTTTTGTTTCTATAACGGTTATACAGACAGACAAACAGACAGACAGACAGACAAAAATTTTACTGATTGCATTTTTGGCATCAGTATCGATCCCTAATCACCCCCTGATAGTTATTTTGGAAAAATATTTCATGTACAGAATTGACCTCTCTACAGATTGATTGTAAGTATAGGTAAAAGAAAGATGTTCCTAATCTAATGAAAATTTAAAAGGCATTGATTTTAAGCGGCCCTTGTATATTCGAGATTGTTGAATTATTCTTATTCTTTAATTTGTTAGGTTAAATATAGCTTTTTGTAAACAATGTTACATTATTTCAATGTTTTATAAACAATACAAAATACAAAAAAAAAAATACAAAAATATTTATTGGAACAAGAAAACAATTTACAAACGATTGTGATCGTTAACAACCGCATTAGTAAGGAATACAGTGTCGCGGTTGTTAGCGCCCACCTCCAAGAGGGGAGACGACAGCGTTCCAGGCATCCAAGTTTACAAACAAAAATAAAATGTTTTAGACTTTAAAAACTTAACCTGAACTAAATTGGCAATATGCTCTCAACAAGCCCGCTCACTTTACAAAGCAAAGTGCGCCTAAACTATAATAGGGTTAAAACATCTGAATTAGCCTGTATGAAAACTTAATTTTTAACAACAATCAATTTATCCATTGGGATACCCTAAACTCCCTGCTCCCTGTGTTCTATTCCTTGGCTAGTCAAGTCATTAAACTGCCCATTCTATCATTTTACTGGCTATTCAATTATTACTTACAATGCTTGAATAATTTTTGAATCATTATAACATCCCTAAAGTTTAAATAGTGGTTGTAAAATTATTAGTGAAATTAAAAAAAAAAAAACTATTAACACAAACATTGAATGTGAAACATTAGAACTACTAAAGGCATGCACTTACACAATTACAAATAGCAATAGAGCCAAACACAAGTTGAGCGAACATCCAAGGGCTACATAGGCTCAACAACACATTACAGTTGTCACACTACTCACAGACTTGAAAAGCAGACATAAATAAAGTTTCGATAATGGTTTATAAGCTTGTGTAGATAGCAAGTAGGAACTGAGCTACTGAAGCATAGTTGTAAGTAATACATATTATTATGCCTAATTGTATGCAAGTAGGTTGCACACCATTGTTTGAAATTGCCACAAGCTCCACTAATCACAAGTTGTCATGGCAAAAGGGCATGCAAGTCAGAAGATGTGTTTAGCAGCTTTTTTGTTTTTCATTCCATTTCATAAAAAAGTTGCTTAGATGGTTTCTGTTAAACCTATATTGATTGTTAATGTTGCAGTAAATGAAGATAATACTGGTGTGTACAAAACTTGTTTCAATTCAATGTGGTGGCAGAATCAAAGGCAGCAATACTACTAAACCTAAGGTATGCAAAAGCTAAGCAAATGTATTTTAAATTCAAAAATCCATGACAGTGCTAATTTATTTTAGTTAATTTTCTTTTATGACAAGTTTTTAATAAAATCATGTCACTTTAAGCTATGAAAGTTAGTGCATGTAATGTAAGGCTTAGTTATTGTATGTCTAGAAGTAATTTATGAAACTGAAATATTTACTTGGAAATTGCATTGCAATTACAGAGACATTCATGAGAACAGTGCAGAGCTATGACCCAATGAAAACTATAGTAATCACAACAAATAAACGGCCGTTGGATTAACTTGGTTATTGAAATCTTTTGCTTGTTGCTTGGTGTAAATAAACTCTTTTTCTTTTGTGATACGACATCTGCTTAGCCTTCTTCCAACTATGTTGGTATCTTCCAGACTAACTGGATGCAGCTGAGTACCAGTATTTTACATGCAGCCACTGCATATCTAACCTCCACAATCCAGAAACTGGGTACCTACCTAATACATAACCCTATGACTGTCAAACAGTCAAGTAAAATGGCTTAAAAATGCTTTCCAAAGCACAAATATAAAATAAGCCCAAACATATGGTTAAAGATTTGATTGAGCATGTTGAAATAAAGATAGTATTTGTAAGGGTTAATCAAATCTCGAATTTATGTATTTTATCCATGAACACAAAGAGTGCAGCCATGGTCATAATCAACATGATCATGATTCACAGGAATTATGATTTTGGCTTGAACTTATCAACATTATTGACATGAATGCTGTCAAGTGTCAAGCTTTTTGTCTTGAATGTCTAGAAATTTTGTCCAAGCCCTGTTAAGTCAAACTTCCCAGAAACCGAAATATTCAAATGAACTTTTTTTGCAACTTTGCAAATGCGAAGTAGGCCAAACTACAAGAAATGTTCTTATTATATTAGTGTTGTTATTTAAGTTGTAAGTAAGAGAGAAGGAAGTTTTGATAATTTGATGCAGTGACGCTATCAAGATGTAACCTGACCTGTCTATTACATAGGTATGGATTAGATAGGCTTTAGTATTAATAGGCATAGTAATTTATGCATGTGTTGTGACTTATTTATCACTAGCTGACCCAAGCAACTTTGTCTGCATCATGTTTTTCATGAATGCTCCGCTCCTATTGATCAGTGTGATGGTATATAGTCTATAGCTTGTCTCACCAATAGTATTTTTCAATTCAAACGTATTTCCTGAGGTAAGTGCATTAAACCAAACAAACAAACCCTTCAGTTTTGTCTGTATTAGCTATATAATTTAACTTGCAGTGAAGGAATGGATCAAAGATACACATTGATAGGTACTATTATACATTTCCTTCTTCTCAGTATGTTGATGTCAAAAATTTAATTTTATGTTTGGATCAGTATTCAGCAATGGTAACAGCAAATATGGCATATTATATGAACACATTTCCTTGAATTTACATTCAAAGTCAACTTGTGATTGGTGGTAGTAATATTTGGTTTTATTGAGAAAGGTATAACATTTTTCAATAAAACCAAAATTTTATCATTTTGATTAATGGATAATCCATAAATTAATAAGATCAGATACAAAATTTGCAGTAATCATGAATTCAAATCAAATCAAATCAAATCGTTTATTGCGTTCCATAATGTACACATACAGGTGGTAAAATAGATTAAAATTGAAACAATTATGGACCCTGTCGGGCACAGCAAACTTTAAAATAATTAGGAGAGAGGAAGAGCGCTTTAAATTCTTTTCTAGTAAAATAAGTGTTGTTTTTATTTCCTGTCCAACTTTTTCTAATGTTTCTAATGTTTTTTTTCATATAATTATTACTTACCTACTTTTTTAGTTTTGTATCACGATAATGTTTATTATTACGATAGTATATTATTTAGTTATCGTTATTAATAGAATCCAATGTCATTTATTTATTATTATTGATGAAAAATATTATTTGCTCATATATTCATGGACATGCATGTGTGGAACCAAATGTTAGACAGTTTATGTTGGAACCAGCATCATAATATTATTTTAATCTTTGTATAATAAATGAGAGAAAATCTTAACAAGGCTAGTAATTCTTTAGTACAAAGTTTAGTCACAACTACCTCGACAGGTTTAATTTAGTATGATTTAAACATAAGAACGTTACATAATGGTTATATAAAAAATAAAACATTGAAGTAGGAACTATCAATGAAAATTGTTAGGTGCATGTATTGTACATTTACAGTTTATTGCTCAGTTCAACATTATAAAATAAATATTAACATATTTTATGTTTTCATGAAATTTGATTAATTAAACAAATCAATAATTTCATTGCTGATTATTTCAATGATAGCTATCTGTAATGATGGTTGGTGACGTGCCTACAAAATTCACCAAGTATTGTTTTCTATTGTGATTGAAAACTTGCAAGTATTTGCAATGTGGCATTCATGAAAACAATCAAAAATCCAAAAAAAAAAAATTAAATAACTGGAGCAATAAGTACAAGGGTAATTGGTCACACCGCTGTCGCTTCAATGGCGACAATAACAGACTGTCTTGTGAAAGTGTTCAATCGTTTTCACAAAATCAATGACTGCAAGATATCATTATGATAACATCCACGCAATATTTCATGGAATTTCGACTTCCCCCAATACATCCCAAAAAAAAAACGGAAGTATCTAAACCGGTGAACAAATTCTGGATCAGAAATGGCGGACGCCGGTGACAAGTAAACAAAACAAAAACGGACCTGTTGCGCGAAAAAACCATGAATTTTGTAATTTCATGACTTAAAACAGCAACAAACTTGTATATTCTACTAGATAAAACTATAAAACTCACCATGTCGGGGCCCATATCCTTAACATCAGATTCGAAAAAAAAGTCGCTCAAGGGTTTCATGCGTACAATCCGCCTAAAGCTCAGTCATGTACTACAACGAAAGCTTATCGTGAGAAAATAACACTTTTTACGTGAAACACTAGTTCTATATAACATATACACTAACCACAACAATTAAAAAGCACATTTCTTACACTAAAATGTTCATAAGCTGCGAAATAACACTAGAAAGATCCAAACTCAAATAATACAATGTTGACTTGTTTCGAACAAAGGACGTACGCCGACCACAGCGCCTGCGTTAAAATTCCCCATACAAGGGAGCGTCGCACGGAGCCAAGTTTAGTGTTCGCGTTTGATAGATGGCGTGCAAACCAAAACTGGGTAACCATAGAACCTAAACTTCTGGAGGCGCGTTCTTGAGGAATGATTTTAGTCTATGACCGGAGTGCCGGAAGTGCCCAGAGCGGTAGTTTTGAACGAATAGCAACACCTTTTTTTGCGAATTAGGAAAATATACCTTCATTGTTTTGTTATTTATTTACAGTGAAAAAGTTTAGTATTTTTTCCGTGTAAATGATTTGAAGTTGAATTTCAAAGTAAATTTGTGCTGAATAAAAATTGTTTTGGTACATAGAGAGCTTTATCTATATTTATTATAATATAGCAGAAACTTTGGACTTCCACTTCTTCCTCTGTCTCCATTAGGTCATGTATTTTACCGGGATAAAAAGTAGCCTATGTGTTATTCCAGGATGTGACCTACATATGTGCCAAATTTAATCCAAATCCCTTCAGCCGTTTTTGCGTGATTGAATGACAAATATACAAACTTTCACATTTATATAATATTAGTAGGATTACGGTACTGCTCCTCGACTCCTCCAACCCTCCAATACGACTTAAACGATAGTATATTGAGTATATTGCAAAAGTTTATGGTGATAACAAGTTGAAAGAATTGAATTGAATTTGAGCTTGCAAGAAATGCCCATTGGTAGCAGTAGGTACACTTGCCGGTAAATAAATATAAGTGCCGTACGCGAGCGAAAACTCGACGTCGATGACGATGTGTAATTTTTTTTATGAAGGCGCGTATACCTACTCAGTCAGGGGGGAGCCTGCGCAATAGGTGCCAAGGAGTAATGGCTTTTACTTATTTTTTGGCTTCTATGCTCCTTCCTCACCTTTTTTGCTTGTTTTTCACACGTATTTTCGGGTTTGAATGAGCGCGGTGTATGCTGAAGAGTATTTAGTGCCTATTCCGGTCTAGATTGAATATTCTTGGCTAAGTATTCTCGAAGAATGATATACCTACCTTGTCATATTCTTATCATGAGGTACATAAATACAGTATACAACAAACCCACACCTTCAAAACGAGAGGGTTCGCTTATATCCTTATATTCCTTATGATAGGTATAGTTTACGACCTGTATCCAAGCGAAATTGCGTAGTTTTATAATATTTTCGCCTTCCACTTTGATGTCTATATCTATATTAGCCACCGCGTTCTTTGGCACACACTATCCAGCATTCTTTCATCCTTTGAGGTTTTTGTCAAATCGATCGTACTTGCCTAAGTCTCCAGCCAGGGCTACAAACAAAATCTGACACTCCCTTCCGCTCTGCCCAGAAAATCTGCGAAAGGAATTATTTGTCGATTTCCAATCATTAAAAAAGGGATAAAACAAAGGTGCAAACCTACTCTATTATGCTGTTAAGGTTACTTTGTCGCGGCTGCGGAAAATCTCAAGCAGCGTAAATATTGGTAACTATATTTTAGAGCCGTTTGGGGTTAAACCCTCAAGCCCAAAGCATTAAAAAAAAGAAACGAGACCCCTGACCGTTGACACTTCTCGTGGCCCAAGGGTTGGCTTTTACTTTGGCCAGAGGCTAAGCATTGCCATCCAACGTGGCAATACAGCCAATCTCTTGAGCACACTACTAGCTGACAGCGTTGAGGACGATTTTTTAAAATGTATGATGGCAACGGACCAAATGTCACACACCCATTGGTTGACCACAAAAAAAATGTATTTTTATACTGTTGATCATTATAAAACGAAGAAAACCGAACAAGTGCGAATCGGACTCTCACACGAAAATTTCAGTCTTTCGTACCACGAACCAAAAGTTAAAAAAAAACTTTATTTTACTTTATGGGAAGCCACTTTGAATTTTTATAATCTGTCTACCTATTACGGTTCTAAAGATACAGCCCGTCAACAGGCAGACAGACGATCGGACAGCGGAGGCTTAGTAGTACCTCAAAAGGCGATGGTTCAATAAAATAATGTAAACATCCAAGAACAGTATGTCCTACAGGTAAAGCACTCACTTTAAATGAGTATCTACCCAAATTGATACTTAGGCCCGTTAATAATAATGGTGAACCCACGGTCATCGGTAATGAGACTGTATATCCAGCGAAAGTGTGGAGGTCGAGGCTTTTTAGGGAATATTTCCTAGCTGTCGACGTGGGTATGCATCGAGATGTAGTGGCGGTGGACAAGGGACTCACCCCGCTCTCCTTGGCAAATGAGAACTGGCGCAAACCTGCGGTGCTTGACACTAACGATCGCAAGGCGGTATGGCAGAGTAAGGAGCTTCACGGACGCTTTTTCCGGGCCCTACATGGGTCCGAGTCCGACGTAGATCAACTACTAGCGTCCGTAGCCTGGCTGCGTTTCGGTGATCTTTTTGGAGAAACCGAAGGTTTTGTCTGTGCAATTATGGACGAAGTTATCATGACGAATAACTACTGGAGATTTATTGTGAAGGACGGCACGGTCGACATAATGTCGGGCATGTCACCGTCCGGGAGAATCAATTCGTCACATTATCTCTGGTTGTTCTCGTCTAGCTAACGGAGAATACTTGCATAGGCACAACCTTGTAGCCAGGATTATCCATCAGCAACTTGCTCTGAAATACTCTCTTGTGCAGTCGGAGGTGCCGTACTACAGATATGCGCCCGACCCAGTTCCACGGCCGTAACTAGGGGGGGCATTGTGGGGCAATGCCCTACCTTGAAATTACAATGCCCTAACTTAAAAATACCAAAAACTAAGATAAATTATTACAGTTCAATTGTTTGTTTATAGTTTGATATAAAAAAAAATGTAGCGATAGGTATCGAAAGTTTTCCGAACATACCACAGTCGACTGACCTAGAGGTCAGTGACATACATGGTGATTGATTTAGGAGCCCGTGCTTCGGAGCAGATCATTTATGATATTTTTTTTACTTCCGCCCTACCTGTAAACAATGCTGCCCTACCTCAAACTCGACTCCAGCTACAACCCTGCCCAGTTCTCGATAATGGCGATATCACATTGTACTGGGATCGGTCCATCATCACTGACAGGACTATTGTTGCCAATAAATCTGATATAGTGGTGATGGACCGAATAGTGAGGCGTGCAATGATTGTAGACATAACCGTCCCGCATGACGAGAACCTCGTGATAGCCGAGAAAGATAAACAAATCAAGTATATTGATTTAGCTCGCGACGTTGTCGACATGTGGGAAGTGGACTCTGCAATCATTGTACCGATAGTTGTTACAGCCAACGGCTTAATAGCCAAGAGCCTCGAACAACACCTCAGGAGGCTCTCGTTGGGCAGATAGGTCAAGGGCTTGATTCAGAAAGTGGTACTTCTTGACACGGCACGCATTTTTAGGAGGTGCCTCTCTCTCTGGAGCCCTGACCGCCGGTAGCTTGGACCCTGTTCCCGATACCGGTGGGGCTACTGTTTTTTATATTTTTAAATGTTTTTTTTTTTTTAATAGACATATTTAAAAATCTGAAAAATATGTAAAGAATGAAAATAAAGGAATAGTGATGATGGAAGGAAATTAAACAACAAACCTCGTTTCAGCCAAGGCAAGCCTTACGAAATCTTAGCGAGCCTTTATAAAACAAAAGCCTTTAGGGTGGTTCACGATCTTATTATTTTTTACTTAGTAGGTATTTACTTATGAGATAAGCACATCTATTCACAACCATACGATTCCATCCCGAAACGAATGGCTGTCTTTAGGGAGAATTCTACTGCACGTAGAAAGCGCTAAGAGAGGATTTCACGAAATATCTACGGGAACGGGAAAAAACGGGTATAAATGCGCGTATGAAGTCGTGGGCTCAAGGTTCTCCCTACACGAACGTTACAGTTACTGTACGGTTTTGTATATTATACTGCCAAAAACAGGTGTACTAACTCCTAGCTTCACTATAGTCAGATTAGGCGATTCGACATGATTGGGGAGTGATCAAGCACAGGACCAACGGCTTTGCGTAGTGTCCTAAGTATCACTAACTTGTTAATTTTGGGCCGAAACCAATAACACTTCCCAGGAATCGAAACCATAACCCAGCGCTAAGCAGCCACCAGAGCATCAAGTTCATAAAACGCCATTTATGGAGGAATCCTATATGATATAATATAACATCACGCTACAACCAATAGGAGCGGAACATAATGAAAAAAGTGACACAGACGAAGTTGCGCAGGTTAGCCAGTACCTACAGTAATTATAGAAAGTATCATACAGATTTTCTCTGTAGCAGAAAAATTCTCTTAGTGATATGAAATCGGAAATAAATTATGGTTTATTAGTGTAGCGAGTGAGTTAATTCAACTGTTGAGAGTAAGTTGCCGTCGTCCTGACTTTGGTTGGGCAGTGTTTACAAGAAAAATCGGGTGAGTTCAGCTATGGCTTATTTCTTTAAAGGTGTATTTTATGAATTTGCACTTTCTATTTTGATTTCTGTTTTACAGATCCATGTTTAAGAATTTCGATGTTACGAATTATCCATATATTTGGGTCCGCGGCGAGGAATGGCGTACACTGTCATGGTTAGTTGTTTTAAGTAGGTACATAATTATGATTTTACTAATTAAATTGCATTTTATTTAAAACGAGCTGTCCCCCGCGGCTTCGCTCCCGTCAAATGGCAACTTTCTTATTTTTTCTTTCATGCAATCCTCGCCCTGACAATTACGAACACAACTATAAAAGAATTATCCAATTTGGATCAGTCAGTTAAGTTATGCGCGTACATACATTTCGCAGATTCATTTTTATTTACATAGATTAGACTTAAATAACCATATTAATGGTATAAATGT
This sequence comes from Ceramica pisi, assembly GCA_963859965.1. Classification (NCBI taxonomy): domain Eukaryota; kingdom Metazoa; phylum Arthropoda; class Insecta; order Lepidoptera; family Noctuidae; genus Ceramica; species Ceramica pisi. The sequence continues at coordinate 9,228,720 of OY982530.1, forward strand.
TACAAAATACGTAGCACCGGTAAAAAACACTTGTACCAAGTGACGGGTGCAGGGTGAGAGATGCGCACACACAGCACGAGGCGCCGCTATTTCGTTGATAGTCATCCGGTATATCTGCAATACCACACGCATCTATTCTAAGGGTTGCCAATAGGTGGCCCGCGAAACACTTGGCGCGCCCGCGAGGTTCACAAAACGAAAACGATGAAATGATGTATGTTCACATTATTCAAACAGGCGCGAGTGTGCCTCACAAGAGTTATAATGCTAAGAAGACAAGAAACACTGCAAAAAGCCGAAGTTACAGCAGAGTTTAAGACCTTTTTTTGGTATGGGGGTGTAAATCCTCATGGATGTCTTCCGTCCCCGCCAGGATGGAGAGTATCCATGAGGATTTCCTTGGATGAAGACTACTACTGACTGAACACTTGCACCGGGTGCTATGGGAGCACCGATGCAATCTTCAATGCAGCCCCTGTCTGGTCAAGGTCGGGGAGTGAGTTGTTGTTTAACTCTCCCTGCTACGTCCAAGAGCGGCGTGCACCTCGGAACCTATGTGGTTGGAGCCGTTGGACCTGCCATTATCTGCCCTCTGTCGACGCCCGATGTGCCTACTGCGACCCGGGAGAGCACTCGAAATCTCCCTTTTCCTTTCCGCTGCCTCCTTTTGCGACATGACATTTTAGCGCGTCCTGCGACGCTGCACTGCCGACCATAGAAAGAATAACGCACGGCCAATCACAGCGTATGTCACACCGTGTCCTCCCGACAATACCTATGAAATGCAGGAAGTTCCCGAAGTATCCGTGCCCCGAGAGCACCTGCTTCGCCCTGAATGACAAGGAGCCGTGCCTACTACCGAGCCAGTGCAGTCGTCGAGCACCAGCCGGACCGTCTTAATGGTGACGAGGTATGTACCATCAGGTCAGCTGTCCATACCGAAGCCGTGTACAGGGCCATGGATCGCACGATCCCCATATGGAAACGTCTGCACATGGTGCTTGGGTCCCCCAAATTAGAAAGCAGCGTTGACAGCGCGCCTGCCGAAATTGAGGGTCGAGTCAATCACAGGTACATCACGGTCGACTCGGCAGCGATTTGGGCGCCCCGACCACTGTATGTGATCGCGACGGCGGAGCCCGTCGGGGGTCCAGGAAATTTAATGGCCTCCGATTTGTTGAGGGCCACCTCCAGGCCCAGGCGCCGGATGCGGCTCACCAGCTGTAAATTGTCGTCGTAACTAGCAATGCATTCACAAACTTTTTTTTTACGGGGGGAAATCCTCATGTATGTCCTCCACCCTGAGGCGGGCGGAGGGGTCTGTCAGATTCTTACTGACTAAAACCACCCCGGGGTTTCATCTTCCACCTGCGCCGGGGATCGCGGGAACTAATGCGACTTCCGTAATCCCTGGCCGCCTCCGCGGGCCACCTCGGGTCAGGGGGGGGGGAGTGAGGTGTGTGACTCCCCCCGCAACATCAAAGAGGGCCGCACGGGAACTCCACCTCGGGTCCGGTTGACTGGAGGGCAACGGACATCCCCAAGTGTCGCTCCTGGACCCAGTTAGGCGGGCCGGGAGAGGGCAGCGTATGCCCGCCTCCGACACCCGGTGCGCCTGCTGCGGGCCGGGAGAGTAGTCGAAATTTCCCTCTCCTTTTCCGCAGCCTCCTTCTGCGCGATAACTGTTTCGCAAAATGCGACCACCTCGTCCCAGGACTCCTCGCCGTCGACCATAGCACGGACAACAGCCGCCAGCGAGAGGTCACTGCCTACCACAGTGATGAGGGCACCGCGCGGCTCCTCCCAAGCGGCACACTCTGCCAGCGTATGCCGCGCTGTGTCCTCCCGACAGGCGACGCAGTGGTGACACCGAGCGTACGGCTCCCTGCCTATGCGACACAGGAACCTCCCGAAGCAGCCATGCCCCGAGAAATCCTGCGTCGCATGAAACGTCATGGAGGGACATGATTGATAGTGTGATAAGTCTAGGGACTTCATCTATACACTTCTATGTGTGTTACCCATTTGTCTGTAAGAATGTGTTTTAGTTTATCGTAACCCGAGACGTCACGTTATGATACAATAGGAAAGCTAATCAAGTTTCAAAGGACGACGGTGGGAAGATATTGTTTAACTTTAGCCGTAGTTTGTCGAATTTTGATGTGTATTTTCTGTTAACAAGGTCAAAACCAACTAGGAAAACATGAAGAACAATATTGTGTAAATTACTGTGCTCATTTATTTTGTTTAGTTTAGTTTTCGCAGTAGTTGATTCTACCGATGTGAAATCGCATTTGCTCGGGAGTTCCAACCTAAATGTTAACACTCTGATGCAAGTGATCAACCCGTTATAAATCGCATATTATGCTTAAATGGAAGAGTGTAATATATGTTTCCAGCAATCTATATAATTCAGGTAGGTATTCTATACAATACCTTGCAAGTTAATATGTAGAATACCTGGAGCGTCTAGGCAATGAATACCAAGGGATTTTGTAGAATACCTGTTGATCCACCGGCAGTAGATTTCAGTATATACATATTTATCCATGCAGTCGCAGTCAACTAGCTTAATCCGCCGTGTAATGAGCGTCTTAAGTGACATTTAACTGAGCAGCTAGGTTTGATATCGTTTACTGACTTGCCTAGCCAATAAGCCAAGCCAAGCCAAGCCATTGAGGAATTCAAGGTGAAGGGACTTGGGGCACACTGACACGGATAGCGTAATATTCGAATGGGATGGCGGGAGCGAGCATAGCGAGCGATCTCGTCATACCATTGCATTCAAGTTAGGTTACTTTAAACACTGCAAACAAAAATAGAAGCCACGTTGTGGGGCTTCTTCGTTGAGGTTAGGTTAGGTGGTCATGAAACCGAATTAAACAGCTAATTCTATGTATGGCTACGACAGACAGATCTTTGTCAGGTTACTGCCCACTATCTTCTTTTACATACATTGCCGGCTGCACATTTGTTATTATATAGAATACATAGAAAAAATATAAAATGCATATTTTATAGATTACCCTTAATGTTTAAGGTGTTCTCTACATTCCATAGGTATTGTATAGAATATCTGGTTATTTATACAGATTGCATGCCCATAACCCATACTATCATCCTTAAATCTATATTATAATAAATGCAGTAGTTACCTATTAGTTGATTATACAATAATGCTGGAGTTATTTCTTACAAACCTATGTTAAAACTATAACTATCTACTACACGCCTGCTGTTTAAGATTACACAAATACCAATATGTGTGTAGTCTTACACAGTAGGTCTTTTTTAAGTTATTTATGATTGAAACATCATCAAATGACTACTCTTGCTCTGGGTGGAGTGGGTTGGAGTGCCAGACTCTCATACTCACTAAAACCCATCCATCTTCTTTCATATTTCCTTTGCATTCCAGGGCCACAGAAAGGAAAACAATGTTATTTATGAAATCATGTGTAATATGGATTGGAGTTGCTATTGAGATTCAAGACTATGCATCTGCTGATTCATGAATAACACTAGCAACATTCCTTTTTTATTTTTATATAGCATTGGTTCAGATCCTGTCGAGATCAGAGGTATCAAACTAGTTATTGTTTTAACTTGTATTCTTAGACCATATTGCGATATTATGTCTAGACCTTGAAGTATATGCAAGTTTCACAGTAATTTACTTCTGAGATACTATAAATGTAATTAGTATTCAAGTAGTAGTACTTAGTTTGTTGTGGGTAACCTTAACGTGTGGAGTGTGGGCCAAAGAACACAACACAGTATGTATATGTTATTCAAATATTTTACAGAGATCCCATTCTACAGGCTAACTGCTAAGTCATTCATTTGCTGATGGGCTGATTCATCTCCTACCTAGTGCAGCTACTTCAGGCATCTCAAATGTCCCAGTCAAACACTGACTGCAAAATGTTTGAGCAAAATCTGGATTCATTCTAACACTACTTGACTACTAATACATAGAAATACAAATTTCAGGTATTTTCAATTTGCAACACTGCATGACACAATGGTTTTGACAATTCTCAGAATAATGCATTTTGATTATAGGAAAGGTATGGCCAAATAAGATGAATGCTTCCAATAGGAAGCTGAAATATTCTACTAAGGAAAAATGCAGCTAGCATTTTGGCAACTTAGGAGATTCCTTTTTCAGTATTACTATTTACAGAATACTGATCAAGGTATGAACTAAGAATTATAACAAACATTTAGGTATCAAAATAAATGTTAACTAGTGTTACAAATCATTCATGTTCTACATTGTGTGATAAATCTTTGGGTACATAAATGTGGACAAAGATTTTAAGCCACAGATTAAAAAATCATAAAAAGAAAACCCTTTTACAATCTTATCTTGTTGTCAATCTTTGATGTGTACCTCACATTGTATACAAACAACACAATTTTATCAAATGCATCTTGCCTCATTTCATACTTTGAGAATGTTGTCATTCAACTTATTGCATTCCAAAAGGAGTTCCAATGAGAAATCATTTAATTTTACTATATTTTGTGAATACTAACTCTTCAAACCATACATTCTACAATAGCCAGTTAATTAACAGAACAAATAAAATTTTGATTTCAGACCATATAAGAAAAAATACATCAAAATAAAATGTCTAGTCTGTCCAAAAATATTAAAATATACTTATCATGCAAATCCTAAATATACATTACCTTCATACTGAAACACAAACCCCTAGTAGTTAACAATAATAATGCACTTCTTACCTGGTTTCTGATGGCAGCTACTGGTGTCAGACCAAGTTGGTTTTGTCCTTGCTGAAGATACTGATTGGTGCCAGGAGCCAGCATACCAGCTTGGCTCAAATACATGAGGTGTTCAGTGTTTTTCCCAATACCATTCATAGCTTGCATAGGATTGCCATGGTGCTGATGAATGTCATACAATCCTTGTTGTCCCAACTGTGGAGCATTTTGCATGCCTTGCAACTGTGGCAACATCACTGCACTATTCTGGATCAAATTGTTTCCAAGTGTTGGATTTTGCAATGGAGCCAACTGGGTATGTACCATGTTAGTGGTCAAATGAGCTGGGTGACTTCCAATAACCGAGGGATTCATAGCTAATGTTCCAACTGATGAAGCTATAGCCTGGTTAATGTATTGCTGTTGACTTGCTTGTGAATTTTTAAGTTGCAATTGAGCTTGCTGATGCATAGTGTTCATGGTCATAGGATTGGTATTCTTCCATTTATCTTGGTTCTGAAATTAAAGTAAATAAATATTGAATAATATTATTTTCACTAACATTACCATAAAAACATTGGTTACTCAACAAGTCTAGAGATTATCAAAAACATTACCATGTAATTGGCAATTTTAGGTTATATTGCCTCAGACTACATTAGAATATTGAATCTAAATGTCAACCAACCTCAACAATAGTATCGTCTCCAACGGCCCAACGCTGCTTGGGTGCTAGCGAGGGCAGCTCGCCTTCCTGTGGTTCTCGCTGGAATACGTAATGCACAGTTGCATCGTCCTGGGTCCGAGCCTGGGAAGCGCGCGTGCTCTGCAAAGCAGCTTCGCCCGGCTCTTCTTCCGCACCCGTTCCCGGCCACTTCATTGGGCTACCGTGGGGTTCGAGCATTCAGTTTCACAACACTTCGATCCTTCGTAACCGTAAACACAAAATGTCTCGCGATCTACTCTTTATAGATATTATAGCGCTACTTCCAATATTAAATACAGCCAGATGTGTAATCAAACCGATTTACATGATCAAATAGACTACATACAGCAACCAGATCTCGATATTGAATACATTTAGCGACTAAATCTGTCTTTTTGTCTTTGTAATGACAGTAGTTTTATCAAAGCACGATGACAGCCGCTAAAGGAAACCAAAATATTGCACCTACTGCAACGGTCTCCTTGACGGATCGAAACAAAGACAAAAGTGAAATCAATGATTTCTAGGATACAAAATGACTAAATTGACGAATTTAGAAGTAATATGGGTTTTACTAATGTACTAACGTTAGGATATAGCTATTAGTCGGCGTCGAAAACTGAACTGAATAAACACTCAAAATATTACACTATTCACAGAATTTCTAAACAAAACGAGCACAAATATAATTACTATATGTACACAGAACTATTTACAATGTACAATTTTTACAAAAAACCCGGTTTATGCCATTGGCTGCTGTCGATACTTTCTGATTTAGAAAAGACGACAAACATTCTTCACTGCCTGTCCGCCATAATCGGTCGGTCGGGCAGATGCGATGCGCGCGCAACGCGCAAAACTATACTATAAACATAAATACATAATGCCAGAAACGTTCCTCTACAAGTATATAATAAAACAAAAAAAATAATTATCGTGCGAATATACATAGGATTTTAGCAATCACTCAGTTGTTTTAAAGAAAACAACTGATCACTGAATTTAATCTAGAATTTTTCATATTCATATTAATAAGGGGCTCGTAATCTCCGAAATATACAAAGAAAGGACATAAAACCAACAATACAAATTTGTTCAAATTAATATTATTTAGTTTGGACGAAAAAAAAATCCAGTTGATTTTAAATTGTTGCATTTTTTATTTTCATAAATATTTTTTTGTTATTTTGTTTTGTTATGGAAACTGTTGAGTAAAAAGAAGCGCAGTTTAGTTGTCAAATAATCCACAGAAAGTAAACATTTCAACTTTCAGTTGTTATTTTTTGTCATATTACGGTATTGCCAACACAAAATATTCATAATCTTTGACCACAGACACAGACATTAGTCTTTGACTATCTCCGCTCCTTGATACTATATTTTCTATCTCTATGCTTGAAACCGAATCGTAGGTTTATGCTGCCAAATAGAAGAACATCTGAACATCTGTTACCTATTATTTTTCGCTAAACTAATTTGGGAAAAAAATTTATAATAACTTCCGTAAAATATTGGACCTTTGGGCCTACTAGCAAAGTAGCACCACAATCATTATAATTATGCCTTTAGCCCTTTAGTGAAGCACTAATTTATAAAATACTAGAGGCCGCCCGTGACTTCGTACGCGTAGAAATTCTCGTTATTCCCGTGTAAATCCCGATCCCTCGGGAACTCCGGGATATTAAGTAGCCTATGTGTGGGTCTTCAGCTACCTACATACAAAATTTCATCGTAATCGGTTCAGTAGTATTTGCGTGAAAGAGTAACAAACATCCATACATACTCACAAACTTTCGCATTTATAATATTAGTAGGATAGGATTTTTGTCTATATTGTTGCTAAGCGAACGATGACGGCCAGACACGGAATAATGTATAAAATACAGTGAGTATTTCACCCAGCGGGCCACTAGAGGTTACAAATACAAAATCCTTTATTTCAAATAGACCAGTTTACAGGCACTTTTGAATAGTCAAGGTATGTCAGTCAAATAGATGAAGCTAATTCTGCCGCGCTAGCGACAAGAGTAGCAAGTTATTCTGCTGTTAAAAAAGTAACTCCTAAGTAAACCTTGCTGAAGCGTCCTGAAGCGTCCTCCACACTATTCCCGAAGTTGATCGAAGCGAAGTACTCTCCGAAGTGGACCGAAGTCCGAATTACGTGTTCACACACTCGAGCAACTTCGCGAGGAGCTCAGTCACCCGTTCCCCTCACGATAGGCATAATGGATAACGTTCATGTGGCAACTGCCGTTGCAATGTGTACTCTCGCGTAATAAAAATACGTGCGTATCTGTGGTGCGCATTTACTATGGCTGACGCGAACCGAAGTGAGCCGAGTAGTGTGGACAGACACTTCGTGTTCGAACTTCGAGTCCTTTGACTCGGGCGCAAAAACCGACAACAACTGGAAGTCGCCCGAGGCGAAGCGAAGTGCCCCTCTACACTATCGTATTCGCTCAACTTCGGGAATAGTGTGGAGGACGCTTTTGACTCGGGCGCAAAAACCAAAAACTGCAGTGCGATTCTGTAAACATGTCGAAGTGAACGACCAGTGAGCTGTCAAACCATACACACAAGATGGCATGACAGCTCACTTGTCGTTCACTCCACCTAAGTGATCACGGTGAGATGTCAACAGAGAATCGACCGGCTCAGGCGGGAAGTCGCCCGAGGCGAGGCGAAGCGAAGTGCCCCTCTACACTTTCGTATTCGCTCAACTTCGGGAGCAGTGTGGAGGCGCTATAATAAAATGGTGTGTGTGATAATCGTTATTTAAAAAAAATGATGAATGGTTCTTACTTATAAAAGTAATGGTGATTTATCGGCCGTTTTTTACGTTAAATTAGAAGTTTGCTTTTTTTCAGCTTGAAAGGACTTTAGACCTGAGTATATAGTTAAATTTCAACTAGATACCCCCAGGCGTTACCGAGATAAAAGGTCTTGCCAGACAGACGGACGGACAACCATCCTTTAGGAGTTCCGTATTTTCTTTTGAGTTACTACTATGTAAAAACTTTAATTTCGGAAGTCGGTGTTAGAATACGAAGAAACGACCAAAAACTCCGAAGGAATAGAGGGGGACACCACTATCAAGTCTCAAGACATTCAGCACCTAGTAAAAGTTCACACGATGAGTAGTTTTTGTGGGCGGCCCGCAGTTTTTTTTCCACTTCCCTGCTCCGCATCTATTGGTTTTATATGTGTGATATACTTTGTGCCCTTAAAGTATCCTTACAGCTAGATGGCTTGAATAAGTGGGTTGGTACAAAAAGTGTAAAATAAAAGTTGAAATTATTATAAACTTTTATTTCACTTAAAATACATTAGACATACTGCTTATATTGGTTTGATCTTAAAGTGGAGACCAATGAGGGAGAATACCAAGCATTTTAGATCTTGGACTAAGTAGTAGAATCCTCGGAGTCCTTCGGGATCACGAGACTGATTCACATCCACAAGTGATCCAGTTTTAGATGTAGTGAAGGAAATATGTTCTTCACCTATTACTATCTCCAACTCCTGTAGGAAAACAAACATTATGATATGAGAAATTTATTAAACCAAATGTAATATTTTGATGCGAGAGTTGTCTTATTGTTTATTCAATTTTCTTCACTTATTTTATATCTTCATAAATACAAAAAATAGTAACCCACTGGTATCAGGAACAGGGACCAAGCTATCGTAGACAAGGCTCCAGAGAAAGGAACCTCCTAATAATGTGAGCTGTATCCAAAAGTACTGCTTTCTAAATCAAGCCCTAGATCCGGCTGCCTAACAAGAGCCTTCTAAGGTTGTGGTAGAGGTTATTGGCTATTTAGTCATTGGCTGACATGACTATCAGAATAATGCTTGCTAAGCTCACATCCCTCATGTCAACAACCTCCCGAGCCAGACCTTCAGATACACCAAAATACATGTAAATTTCATTTGAATAGAGGTTTCTCAGGTTTATGGAATGCAAGAGTTGAGTTCTCATAGACTCCATGATTCTTTTCTCTCCAGGCTTTCCTTACAATACTTTAGGCTTTACATGTATGACCATTTGTATACACCAAACTACATTCTGGATATTCTGACACTACTGAAAGCTTCCTTCAGTAGCTCTTTAAGCTGCAGATTATTGAAGGCAAAGAGTTTCAAAATGATCCATGTTAAAATGGGAGATATAACCTGACCACCTCTTGAATTCTCCAGCTGTGTACTTATTTGAGATTTGTTTCCTATAACCACCATTGTGGTGAGTCATATACATGGTTGGATATAATTATTAAACTATTTGAACACATTTTATACCTCAATACAAAGACCAGAAGGGAAACGACAAATTAAAATATAACCTTCAAGTTTCTACAACATTTCTTGTGGCTTGTTGTATTATAATATTCAGTCAATGTAATGAAATCATTCGATGCGATTGTGTGACTCCGCCCCTAAGACGACCCACTAACTTACGGTTTGTTATATTAAATTTAATGTATACGAAGGGCTAAGTACCTGTCTTCCGACTCTGTCTGGTTGTGGCCACAAACGATCGTCTTCATGCATTATTTCCGAATCAACAATGACTCTTTTCAGCTCTTCCATTACACATGGATGTACGTAGGCTTCTTTACGAATCATAGTATCATTTTTGTAGTTTGAATTATTTGCATAGCGGAGTTTGCCATCAGGGCGGAATTCGAATTCTAAAAATTCGTGGCCAAACTTTCCTTTATGACCAACATAGTAACGAATATAAAAATCTGAAGACATTATTGAAGATGAGCCTTGTAAGCAAGCACTTTCATTAATTAAAAATACCACCACGCCAACTGTACAGCAGCACAAAAAACAATTTATTATGCGGCAAAATGCTACGCTTTCATTGAAGGAATGAATGGAATGAATGAATGAACTTCAATGAACAATGAACCAAATAATATGGAAATGGATCGGAATGCATCACTGTGCATCACACACCACACCACAGACACAGAACACAATAAGGTGGAAGCGCCAGGGTAGCCCGCGAAATTCAAATATTTTTATGTTTTTTGCAATTTGCCGGTCAGTGTGAAGCTGTATGTTGAACAAAATACGATTCGCGGCCGTAACGCATATATAGCTTAAATTATACCCATTTTAATTATCAATATAACCTTCTAAGTTCATACAACTCGATTGAATAACTTTCACGAAATAACATTCAATCGAGTTCTATAAACTTATAGGGTTATAATGATGATTCAAATGAAAAAATGAAAAATGTTTTATTTGTCCCAAAATCAGTTACATGGATTGTAAAATGAGATATATTTCAATTTCAATCATTTATATCAGATAAAATAAAATCCATATAATGTTAGTAGATGTATGACTTTAGTAAGAAAATAAAATAAATAATAATAAACACACCCATCCAGTTCACCCGGACAAGTGTGTTTGGACTCATATCCACCTTCGCAAAAGGTGAGAGCCCCACCTATCTGAAAACACATTCAGAATGCCATTAGAGGTGGAGCGCAAGCGCTCCATCATGGAAGCACATCGCTTCCGCATGATCGCGGCGAAACCGTCAACGCCGGCCTCCGCGAACATCCCTGACGCGCTACATCGCCACGGCAACCCCAAAAGCACCCTGAATGCGTTATTGTACTGTACACGCAGGTCGCTGTATGCCCGCTGGGTATAGTTGGTCCACAGGCTGCATGTGTAAAACGACTGGCAGAAGGCCTTAAGCGTTATCTTTACGGAATCAGTACAGCATGCAAACCTGCGGGCCAGCATGTTGCAACGGACAGCTAGCGACCTGCACTCCCTGTATATCCCCAGTAAGTAATTAATAATACTTGTGTTGGGGCTATCTCGCAAAGATGATTCAAATGGTTATAATCCTTTAGATAAATGCTCTTTACGATCGCGAACTATATTTTGTTTAATATACAGCTTCACACTGACCGGCAAATTGCAAAAAACATAAACATATTTGAATTTCGCGGGCTTCCTTGGAGCTTCCACCTTCCTAAAAAACCTAGCTGCTAGCGGTTCACAGATCATAACTCTGGGAATGAACTTCGATCAATAATACCATAGTGGTATTAATGATCGAAGGGAATGAATGAAAGTTTATGACCGCAGAACACAATAACCTACCATTGAAAACAGCTGAGCACAGACCACATAGAGGCTCAGCTGAGCGTGCTGGTGCTGATTTGCAATAGTGATGTGATAATCAAAAATAATCAGGAGATAGAGCACGCACACGATTAGTCTGTGGGTGGTTACAATCGGATTAAACTTGTTAATTTAATAAGTAGTCGTCTGTGCTAATATTCTAGTACCTGCATTATATAACTACTATACTTTAGCTATAATCTAGTACATTAATTATACTAGTGTAATAATTATGCGGCTCCCTAGTTAGGGGCCACGCCCACCGTCGCCACCGGGCCCAGAATACCGTGTCGTATAAAAAGCGCTTAATTGAGGAGCCGCTTATTACGCTACCCGGTCGATTCCGAGTAAAATATCTAAAGCTTAGATAATATACCTCTCTAGATCGAATCCCCGCATGCCGCACATGAGACAGCACTATAGAACTTTAGTATTATTTTTACGATTAAATCCAACCAGCCCGCGAAATTCAAATTTTCTAACGTTTTTTGCAATTTGCAGGCCAATGCTAGGTTGTATGTTGATTAAAATATTTTTCGCGGCCTACTATTTATATGTCTGTGTTCGTGGCTGTAGGATTATAATCATCAAAATCATCAATACTACGCTCTAAGTGAAAAAAATCCAGTGGTTGCCTGGAAGAGATCGCGAAATGCGATAAGGCCGCCCATTGTATGTATTTTAGTTCTAAGTTTCCTATTGTATTTAATTTTTGGTGTACAATAAAGTATATAATAAATAAATAAGTGTGTGCGTTCGCGCAGCGGAATGTTGTTGAATTTAAAGATTTTAATGATGCAGATATTTAGTGTATGACGTCGTATAATTGTGTATGGTATAAAAAAAATTGTGCACGCAGCCATTGTGGAGAAATTCACCAAAAACTGATTCCGCTGGGCGAACGTTGTCCTGGCGGAACTTTTTTTAATCCATAGACTTTAGATGAAAATTTTGTGTTCAAAAATTTGTGTGTAATTGTGTATGTATGAATAAAATTAGTGCATGCATAAACTTCGGAGAAATTCAAGTTTCCGCTACGCGAACGTTTGGCCATTACTTAGTTTTCATATAAAGCGCTTACATGGAGAGCTGTAGATTTTTACATACGTTGTTTTGAATTTGTTTATATTTGTTTAAAAAACAGATTTAGAAAAAATCGTAGGGCTTAAAAGATAAAAATATAAACGTAAAATACGCTTATTAGGTCTTAGTTCTTAAAGTATGCACTTTGGGGTCTAGATTTTCACGTTTATATAAACCTTGTAAGTGTCTGCAACATGTTGCCAAGTATCAATGATGTTTCGTTAGTAATTAAAGAGTTATAGGACAATTTACCATGAATTGATCACTGTTTACAAAGCAGTCAAATATCACGACGTTCTAAAGGAATTGCACGGTAAAATGTATGCCAATAATTAGTGTATTCATTCAACTATTCACATGCAAAATTTCATGTCATTAAATTCAGTAATTAAAGAAAAACAATTATAATACTGACGAAGCATCGAAAACCTACATAACCCGACCAAGTTCGGATGGCTACAAAAAAGCGGCCGTGCCATATATCTTAGAAACGTTCTTAACCTTGCAATATAGTATTTATTAATATGGTACAGTTACGTACACAAGCGTTAGGAAAAAATAAAACAATTGCATTTCTTGAATGAAAATTATTTTTTTAATAATAACGCCACTATCTACGATAAAAATAAATCTTTAAATAACAAGTACTTCTCTATTTAAATATTCGAGTACAAAAATATTTTTAATTACATATAATACTTAATTATGTAAGTAGGTAATTATGATAACGTTAACAAACGCTTGCAACGACAGCAATAGACATAAATGTGTTTTAACTAAAATAGGTTTAATAAACGATTATGAATATAAGGGTAAGTATAATATTTCGAGCTTCAATAAAAATTAAAATCACATCACATAACTAGACTATTCAGTTGTTTAGATTTGATCAACATTAAAAAAGTGCTAACTGAAACATTGGTAAAAAAAAGGTAATTTCAAGAAAATATTCTTAAATGAGTAGCAAATACAGTAAATAACCTCAACATACATAAGTCACTACCAGTACAACGGTATACCTACATCAATTAAAAAATCGATTCAAGAAGTCGTTTTTTTTAAGTTATTAGATTGTTTGATCCACTAAAGTTGCAAAGGGGAACGCTCGTGCATGCCTAGTCCATTGGTTAAATAGTGTAATAAGCTACAATATGATAAATATTTACCTAAACAGTAGTAGGTACTTACATGTGGTAATTATAAAATTTCCCTAAGGGGTCTATAGTTAGAATCCTGATCCGTGAAATCTTCAATAGAAATTAGCTGTATGAATTTTATTTGTCTTAAATAATAGGTATATCTAGATTATATCTAAAGTCTCAAGCGCATACTTAAATAAAGTACCTACGTAAATAGTACCTACTTTCTGTCATAGTCAAATACATTTAAAAAAGTAAGTGTACAAAAAAAAAAAATGACATTATTATATCGAAACAACAATTGTGTTATCAGCTATACCAATTCAATACCGATATTATACTGTACATTTTGGGATGTTACCTAAATATATTGCACGGCCGCTTTTATGTAGCTAGCCGAACTTGGTCGGGTTATGTAGGTTTTCGATGCTTCGTCAGTATTATAATTGTTTTTCTTCAATTACTGAATTTAATGACATGAAATTTTGCATGTGAATAGTTGAATGAATACACTAATTATTGGCATACATTTTACCATGCAATTCCTTTAGAACGTCGTGATATTTGACTGCTTTGTAAACAGTGATCAATTCATGGTAAATTGTCCTATAACTCTTTAATTACTAACGGAACATCATTGATACTTGGCAACATGTTGCAGACACTTACAAGGTTTGTATAATCGTGAAAACCTAGACCACAAAGTGCATACTTTAAGAACTAAGACCTAATAAGCGTATTTTACGTTTATATTTTTATCTTTTAAGCCCTACGATTTTTTCTAAATCTGTTTTTAAAAAAATATAAACAAATTCAAAACAACGTATGTAAAAAGCTACAGCTCTATATGTAAGCGCTTTATATGAAAACTAGGTAATGGCCAAACGTTCGCGTAGCGGAAACTTGAATTTCTCCGAAGTTTAAATGCATGCACTAATTTTATTCATACATACACAATTACACACAAATACACACAAATTTTTGGACACATCTCTTTTCTTCTAAAGTCTATAGATTAAAAAAAGTTCCGCCAGGACAACGTTCGCCCAGCGGAATCAGTTTTTGGTGAATTTCTCCACAATGGCTGCGTGCACAAATTTTTTTATACCATACACAATTATACGACGTCATACACTAAATATCTGCATCATTAAAATCTTTAAATTCAACAACATTCCGCTGCGCGAACGCACACCTAAGTTCATAGAGCTCTAGGATTGACTTTTTCTGTTTTTTTTTTGTTCCAACGCCTTAGAATAGTTCATATCGGGATTGCGTACCTGCGCTTACGCCTGTGTTCCTACGCCTTTATGAAATTGTAGGATAATATAACACTTAGCTTATGGAGTCTATTTCACACACCGACAGCACTTTGTTTGACTATCATTTGAAAGTTCGCCATGCAAAAATATGGCACGCCGTAAGGGACAGATAATACGATGCTTTGTCTCAATTTTCCTTTATATGTAACTCTCACTTCCATACTTCACACTGTAATCATGGCTACGTCCAGAGTTATAATAATAATAGTTTATGCCCTAAATGCTATTACACTGCCCAGTAGTAAGGGAGTCAGGGAGCTAAGTAGCCAGGGCCGCTCCGGTTACCCTAATTAGGGTCCTTAGCTCCTGATTTAGGGTGGTGAAAAGTATGCATCACTCTTAATGTGGACTAAGGGTCTTGGATGCATTCAATCGGGATTCGTGTATATTGTAGCAAAGCACTTATGCTTGTGCAGCATACACACTTTGTGCGTTTGCAGAGATTGTCGAGCAGACAAATGTTTCAGTTATGAACTAATCTAATAAGAATCTAGCTCTGGAAATAAAGGGGTTGTGGTGTGAAAGATTATAAAATCGGTTCAAAGAATTTTATTCTCATAAGAACAATACATTGGTTCACTTACAATGAGATATAAAGTAATTGTTTATATTTAATTAAATACATTTTGCCTCCGATGCATGTTGGTGATAAAGAGGTAAAATTTGTTTGTATGTTTGTATGTATGGGGTAATCTCAGGAACTACTGGTCCGATTTGAAAAATTCTTTCAGTATTAGATAGCCCATGTATCGAGGAAGGACATAGGCTACATATCATCACGCTAAGACTAAAAGGAGCCGAGCATTAATGGAAAATGTGACGCAAACGAAGTTGCGCGAGTCAGCTAGTACAAAACAAATACATAGGAAGTATGTAAATTGCTAACATTGCGGTATGACTACATATTTTCATAAGTGTAATTTCTAAGTTTTAGTTAAAATCTGTATTATCACAATCTTTTACATACGTCATGTGGTAGGTCGTTATACAGCTGTGCTCCTTCGAACAATATGGTTTTTTACCGTAGTTTGTGCGAGTGGTCTTCGTTGTAATCTATTTTTATTTCTTAGGTTGTGTGATATTGTTTTCTTTTTTGTAGTTGTAGCTTTGATTGTACGCTGTTTGTGGTGATTTTTTTTAATAAAGGTACCGTATGTGTATAGTTGTTTGAGATTTAATAATTTGGTTTTTTAAAATAGTGTTTTAGTTGGAGTAAGGTAGTGATAATGGTATAATGTATTTTTTATAATTTTGTTCTGGGTTTCTTGGCATTAGGATAGTTTTTGCGGCAGATCCCCATATTTCAGTAAGGTACTCAAGATGTGATTTTACTAATGAGTTATAAATAATAGTAGGTATTTTCCATTTGAGATTTTGCGTAATGATGCTAGTAATGACATTAATTTTGATTTTACATGTTCGACTTGCAGTTTCAATGTGAGTTTTATTTTTCGTGGCTAGTTCTTGTCATTATATCATTGTTTACAGTAAGAAGCGGGAAGTCTGGTAATGGTTTGTTTTTTGCGGTGAAAATCATGTATGTTGTTATGGGCGTATTTATTGTAAGTAAATACTAAACCCTATTGATTTATCAATAGGGCCATCAGGGGTAGCCATGGGGGGGGGGGGGGGCAAATTAAATTTTTGTAATTATTTCAATCCATTTATGTTAAATTTATAGTGCAAGCATGGCAATTTTAAAAATAATTTGTAATAGTATTATAATGGGTCCAAGACCAGAAAAAAACGATTTTTATTATATTTTTTATTTTTTTATTTTTTTTATTAGGGGTTATATCATTTGTTGTTGATGCCACCAATGTAAACTTCTGTGAAACTGAGGGGGCAGAAGGGCGAACGTACGATCTGTGAAAACTTAGTACCTACTGGGTTCCAATTGCAAACCTCACTCTCCAGAAGAAGACGCCTTGGACGTCAGGAGTCGCAAGGCGATTCCCATCCACCGTAAGCGTGGGCCTGAGGACGGCGACCGTTGCGTAGTTCGCCGTCCGATAAGAACTAGTCTCAGTTCAGTATCTCTATGTAGTCTGTGTCTCAGTTTGTCGCGTTCTTCAAAGGTGTCAGCTGTGTCAATATAGAAGATGATGCCCGTAAAGGGACCCTGTATGACATACTAGCTTCTACTAGCGCATTCACCCGCGTGATCCCTACGGAACATAGTCCCGGGTTATACAAATAGCCTATTTGTTATTACAAACTATAATCTACCTCTGTACCAAATTTCATGAAGATCCTTTCAGGCGTTCTGACGTGAAAGAGTAACAAACATCCATCCTAACTAACTTTTGCATTTATAGTATAACTACTAACTCGAGGCCGCCCGCGACTTCGTCCGCGTATAAATTCTCGTTATTCCCGTGTAAATCCCCATCCCTCGGGCACTCTGGGATAAAAGTAGCCTATATGTTATTCTGGATCTTCAGCTACCTACATACCAAATTTCATCGTAATCGGTTCAGTAGTATTTGCGTGAAAGAGTAACAAACATCCATACATACTCACAAACTTTCGCATTTATAATATTAGTAGGATAAAGTAAATAAAGTAATAAGTAAGATTTTGCGGTGATATTGTTATGGATATGAGTATATAATGGATATAGATATGAGTATTGTAATGGAATTCAGTATATTATAAGGATCAAATTCAAATTCAAATTGAAATTGAAATTCAAATTCAAATTCAAGCATTCATTTACAGGCACTTTTGAATTGTCAAGATAAGATAAGATAAGATAAGATAATATTTATTTGCCAGAATGTAGGTGTACAAAGAAGTGTGATCTTAAATAATATAATGAGAGCCATTTACATTCTACCATAACTTGTGGTGTGCAAATATTTATACAGTATACATTTAATTGATTTAAAATATCATATTCATACATCAGTTATCATAATTGCTACAAAAATGTCTGACTAAACAAATTCATTCTAATATATTATTTCTCAAATATTTGATTAAAAATGTCATAAAATGTCCGTATAAAATAATTGAATGGTCCATGAATATTGATAAAATGTCAAAATAATGTAAATCAGAACATACTAATCCCTACTACCACTGTAAAATGTCGAATTCTAGACAAGGTCGATCGGTCCAAAAAGTTGAAGCTATTTGCACGTTCCAAAGCGTAGATCTCTATGGAGAAGAACGTGCAAGAAACTCACTCGTGCAAGGACACTCTTTTAAAAATAATATTTTTTTACAAAGATTTATTTACATCGGGTTGAAATTATACATACATGTGAGAACGATGTAAAAGATGAGCAGGATAAAAGCGTCCGGAATAAAAGAGGAACAAAATTTTCAATTTCAAAAAATTTTAATCAACATTCAGACTTTCGATCTAAACGATTTCATGGACGATGCCGCGATGTCAGAATTATCACTGGGAGGTGATTCACGATGTCTTTATAATCTGCCTGAACATTTAATTTTCTGACCACGGTTTTGTTTTTGTCTCGTAAAATAATGGTCGCAACTTTTTTTTGGAAAAAAGTTTTTACTAAGAACTGAAAAACAGATCGAAGTAGTATCATTCTTATTTCAAATTGCGTCGTTTAGAATTCTTTTGAAGCGCATTTGTTTTTTGTCGTGATTGAACGTCTGCGAACTGTGTCTGTTATATTTTGAGGAATAATATAAGTAAAATTCTATAATTATTAGAATAGTGTTAATAATTATGTTTTGCGTTAATATCTAAGCTGAAATTTGCTTTAAGTAAAGTTTATTAACATTCAAAGGGGCGCCTTGTGGACGCGGTCCTTTATATTCCGACTCCAAAGAAAAATTTAATGTCTTCGAAAAATTATTTCTTCGTAACAACTTACTATAAGAACTTTCGAAGAAAACATAATATTAATCTCTTTCGTCTTTGTAATATAATATCGGAGTGTACTAAAAAGCCTGTTTGAAAGCGATACTTGCGATCGCATATAGACTACCAACCATAAACTACAGAGTAGTAGAGGTATAGAAGTTCCGTCTGTCAAACAAATCTTTTCTTTTCCGACCCAGCCAAGATGGGTGAGTAACAAAGTTCTAGTGATAATAAAATATATCAGAAAATATCTAAATAATGGCATCTTCTTCACATTAATCGTATAGCTCATATTGTGGTGAATTATTCAGTGACCAAATTTATATTTATATTTTGTGTTAATTCTGTGATATCGCAAGATTGTTGTTAAAATAATGGGTTGTCGGTGAAGTGTTGTATTGTCAGAAATGATGGATTTTTGTGTGGTACAGGTATCAGTCGTGATCACTGGCATAAACGGAGAGCTACGGGCGGCAAGCGTGCGCCCATCCGTAAGAAGAGGAAGTATGAGTTGGGTCGCCCGGCTGCCAACACTAAGGTGAGCACCTTGAAACATAACCTATTTCGACAACTTCGACAAGCTGTTTTATTTGTTCCAACCATGTTTTGCATGTATGCTTAATTTTAATGAGTTACATAGTTCACTATTATCATGTGTTCAAGTTCTGTACTGTATGGTACAAGATTGAGGTTATACCAATGACTTTGTGGTTTGTTTTGCAGCTTGGCCCCCAGCGCATTCACTTGGTGCGCTCTCGCGGTGGCAACACGAAATTTCGTGCACTGCGTTTAGACACTGGAAATTTCTCATGGGGATCAGAATGTGAGTAATTCTGTGTGTTGGAAGTGTGATGTTTTGGAGCTTCCTGATTCAAAATCCTACATCTATATTGAAGATCTTCATATTGGAATGACAAGATTTAAACTATTTGTATTCCAGGCTCCACCCGCAAGTCTCGTATCATTGATGTGGTTTACAATGCTTCCAACAATGAGTTGGTGCGTACCAAGACCCTGGTGAAGAACGCCATTGTTGTGGTGGATGCGACACCCTTCAGGCAGTGGTATGAGTCCCACTACCTACTGCCTCTTGGAAGGAAGAAGGGTGCCAAACTGGTGAGTGAATATTAAAGTACCTATGTTATGATGTAGAGAGCTATCTTGATTATTGGACATTGTATAGATAAGTAACTAAATCACCCAATTATTATAGTTAAAAATATACTTTGCAGCCCTTTATAGTTTGTAATGTGTAAGAGCAGAATTAGGCTGCACCAAAACAGATCTGTGATATTGTACATAGAATATCCTGGCCATAGCATGGCCTAGCATTCAAAGGAAATATTAATATGAGTGAAACCAACTTTACGTTAAATAGATGTTGGTTGCTGTTATTCAAAGATTAAAGTGTTGCAAAAGGAAGTGTAGACTGGACAGATCCTCTCACATGGAATGTGCATTCTGTTATTTTTTTCACACCACTATTCCTCCACAAGTCGAGATCAGAAAGCAAACTGATTTATTCATTTGTACCCTCATTACCAACTAATAAAACCAATCATCTCAGTTCAAACATAACAATTGCAAAACATAAGATATCAGCAGCTTAAGATTGTTAAAAGGTGTCATTAAACTCAAATTATCACCAGTAGTTGAATATCAGAGGATGCTAAATTTGATACTTGTCTTTTTTTGTTGAGTAGTTTTAGTCCTACTTCCTTTTTTGCATAGCCAAATGATGATAATTTGCGTGTCAGATGAGTGAACAGTGATTGTTGCAAAAACTGAGTTGCACCATCTTAGTATTAAACAAATTTACTGGATTTTCTGTATTAAAAACTAATCATGATATATTCTATGGTTTATAGACTGAGGCAGAGGATGCCATCATCAACAAGAAACGCAGCCAGAAAACCGCCAAGAAGTACCTGGCAAGGCAACGTCTCTCAAAGGTCGAGGGTGCATTGGAAGAGCAGTTCCATACTGGACGTTTGTTAGGTAAGATATTCAAATGATAATAAGTTAAGTAGTGAGTTAAGCCTTTTGAAAGTTTTTTGCCAATCCTCAATGATGTGATCGAGAAGTTTTGAGACTGCATCATGGACTGGTACCGTTTTGGGAACAGTCTAGCAGTTGCGTGATCTATTCTGTCATAGTTACTCTGAGAATCAAAATTAAATAAATGTCCCTTGTTTTTAGCTAGATCATGATTACTAAAAAACATGCATTATTTTCAGCGTGTGTGGCCAGTCGGCCAGGCCAATGTGGCCGTGCTGACGGTTACATTCTGGAAGGCAAGGAGCTGGAGTTCTACTTAAGAAAGATCAAATCCAAGAGGGCGAAGTGAGAAGTGTGATGTAGAAATAAATGTAAAAAAATATTTTACTCTTTTATTTTAATAGCATTCATTATTATTTATAGCAGTCATTTATTGGAACTAAAAACTTAAAAAAAAAAAAAAAACATTCATTTCAGGCCATAAAACCCATAGAAATTTAATACAATAATTTCACACACTAATAGCATTATACAATACACTAGCTGACCCGTGCAACGTCGTCTGCGTAACATTTTTCATTACTGCTCCGCTCCTATAGGTCTTAGCGTGATGATATATAGCCTTCCTCGATAAATGGGCTATCTAACACTGAAAGAATTTTTCAAATCGGACCAGTAGGTCCTGAGATTAGCGTGTTCAACCAAACAAACTCTTCTGCTTTATAATATTAGTATAGATTAATTAAATTATTATTGCTCACATTAATGGGCTAGATTCCATCATCCACAAATTGCAAAACTATTTAGTCTGTCAGAGTATTGAAAAATAATGGACACGAATTTTTTGTTTTTTAAATCACGGAACAGAATAAACAGTGGAAGTGCAAAGTATGCGTGGCACGCGTGCCGATATTATGCGTAGCTACGCTACTCCAACCCAGTTGTGTACGTTACCCCAGCAAGAAAGTATCTCCTAGAGTTAAATGAGTGGAACGTATAGTTGGTGCCTTATCTGGTGTAAATGTGCCCCCACATAAAAAATGTGTGCCCCGTCTTTTTGGAAAAAAACGGAAAAAACGATTCCTGCTGGGGTAACGTTTTTCTAGCAGGAAAATTCTAAACGAATGATCGGAGAGAGAAAAATTGTGCATGGCCAGAGAGCTTACATGTGTGCCAAAATGTGCCCCCAAAAATAAAATCTGTGCCCCTTCAGATTTACGAGATATTGCATTTCCTGCTGGAGTAACGTTTTGATGAATCGTATATCTCTAAAACCATTGCATGTGCCCCAAATTAGATTTAAGAAAATATTTATAGTTTTCAAGTTATCGCGGTTTTTTGAAAATCCGAAAAAACATGGCAGCGCCTAAATGAGACAAGGTATAAGTTCGCTGAAAACTGTATTCGGTCCTTCTTGACGCTAATAATAACCATACAAAGTTTCAAAACTGTTCATGCATGCGTTTTTGAATAATCTTGCTAAAAGTCAAAACAATGGTGTCATAATTTTGACGGCAAAATACAAGGAACCGGCTCAATCCCAGATGTGTAGGTGTAAACCAAAATCTTGTGCCTTTACACCAGATAAGGCACCAACTATACGTTCCACTCATTTAACTCTAGGAGATACTTTCTTGCTGGGGTAACGTACACGTTTGCATTCAAAAGTACCTACTAAGGAACCAGAAATATTTGTGACGCTGTAATTGTGAGCAATTAGGATTCAAAAGTAACAGGAACATGTTGAAGTAATTTTGAAGCAAAATAAAAGAACCAAAGATTCACAAGAAATATGTCAAAGTATTTTGAGCAAGATTTTTTTTTTTACCAGGAGAACAGAAACGTGTAAGTTTTTTCTGGGCTGGAATTGTCAACACTAATTTTCGGCATTGTGATCGATTAGGATTTAAAAGTATCGGGAGACCAGAAACATGATTTACAAGAAGACCAAAAAACATGTCGAAGTAATTTCGGAGCTGAATCTTACTTTCAGCCGCACCGCAAAGACTCACACTATCTGGATACCAGAATCATGAAGATGCACTTCCAAGGATGAGAATATGACGCATAAAAGTTGCGAGCCAGTTCTAACGTCTACGCAGACAAAGTCGCGGGAAGAAGCTAGTGTTTAATAAATATGTAAATGAGCTATATGATTCTACTGTAACGCTTATACTGTAATCACATTCTGTTGTATTTTTGGCTACTAGAGTCGTGCTGCTATAGCTTCAGTAAAATTTATCGAATAAAATATTCTTAATTGTCTCCTCGAGTACTTTAATTTGATACCTAACATAACTATGTCACGAAAAATTTAAGGTGAAAATGGTTGCAAATAAACTTTATAAATCGGTTATCATCATATCAGCCGAAAGACATCCACTACTGAGGGGCTACTCTCTAATCCCGATGTTCATAGTTTCGGGCTTAGTTGCGGGCGTATTTTAGTCCGTATCTCTTAACCACCAAGAATTAATGACAATTGACAACACGATTTGACAGTTATGTACTATCAAATCGTGTTGTCATTAATTCTTAGTTCGGGTTCGGGACTAATCATTAGTCTGTAGTTGATACGGAGTAGCCCCTCTGGACATAGTCGTGTCGCCTCACCAACCTGACCTGTGCGGTTACATCCATCGGCTGCACGCGACCTGGTGGGGGTCGCCTAGTGGGAAGCCTTCAAAAGCCACGTCTACCGATACGCGGTCACCACTACAGATCTTTTCGGCCTCATCGACCATCTGTTCGCGAGTAATGTGCCCTTCACACAACTTTAGTTTGGCAATATTTTGGGCAATGTCGGTAACTTTGGTTTTCTAGCGGATATCAACATCCCTGATTCCATCACGCAAGGAGACTGCAAGACCCTTGCAATTACTCTCTTCTCTCTACAATTACCCTCTCCATTGGAAAAAAAAAACATAAGTTTTGGAGAAAAAACGGATTCTCTAATGTGCTACTCCGCAGGTCCTGATCCTGTGATGATTACAGGTCATGGCACATTATTTTGGCACCGCAATGGCACAGCAGCAGCGGTGTCTCTTCGAATTTAGGCTACGGTTAGCATCCAGCGCGATAGCTACGCGTCGTCTGCGAGGTGAAAGCTCGCCATCCGCGCAAGGCGAGGAGCGAGGGGCGATGGTGGCGCACGTTGCCTGCCACCATCGTTCCTCGCTTAGATTATGTCTGGAAGTATATGTCTGTATAGTCTGGAAGTTACTTTTAATCTATGCAAACGCATAGGCCATTTTTTTTTTTTTTTTGTATATCCCTGTAGCATGTTCCCTAGGTTATCACGCGGGCGAAGGCGCTGGCAGAAGCTATACTCCATTTACTATAGCATTAGACAGAAGTTAAAAAAGGCTCTTTTAGGTGCACACTTTGCAATAAAATTACAACAAACTTTATTACAGTCAAGATTGATGTGGAGTTTATTATAATCAATTTATATAATAGCTGTCACACTTAATTGTACTTAATTAACCTATCTACCTTCTGAAATTACAAGGCTTTTATTTAATATTGTTTAGATTTAACATTCTATATTGTCGTGTTGATGTTTAAAATCTAAAAGAAGCAGAGGTGGACAGACCGGGAACGTTTTTTACGTCACTATAATTCTACCAAATCTAAAATGTTACGTATTCCCTTCATAAGTTATGGAAGCACGTGTTTTGTTTATTTTGTCGGTTTATGCTATCAACCATCCGTCAATTTGCGTAAATTTTCTGCAGTTGTCAATTGTGTTGTCGCTTGTGAATACTTGTGAATGCTACGCCTTTTCTCGTTGTTATTGCTGAATTTTCGTGATTTTGTTGTTAGTTGTTACTGTTTTTCTTTTGTTACCTATTTGTTTTGTTATCTTTTTAATTGTTAGTTTTGTGTTGTTTGTACAAACTGGTACGTTTTGTGGAACTATGGATCCCGATGCAGGCCCGAGTGGCATGCAAGCGCAACATGCACACTCTGAAACTGCTGGTAGCGCTGATCAATGTCAACAGCGAAAAAGACGTGGCCCCAACGTTGACCATGAGGATAAAATATTGTCTCCCAAGAAAAGTAGAATTAAACAAACACCGCTTCGTTCTACAGAAAAAAGAACAGTGATTAATATTTACAAAGATGTTAAGGAGTCCTTGCCCGAAGGTGCTGCTGCTTATAAAACGCAGTTAGTTAAAAAAACTGCGGAAATTGCAGGTAAGGATTTAAATTACTAGAAAGGTACCATCATCATCATCATCATCTTCCTGCCTTTATCCTAAGTTACTTGGGGTCGGCGCAACACGTTTTTTTTTATTCCACTTCGTCCTGTCACTTGTCTCACTATCATTTACCCCCTTTTCTTTCATATTCACTCCTCACACAATCCATCCATCTATTTTTTTGCATTGTGAGATAATAAATATACATTACTAATCTTATTTTGTAGGCATATCTCGTGCAACAGTCTATAATATACTCAAAGAGTATAATAAAGAAGGTCGCCTGCAATCACCCCCTCCTCGCCAACAGAAACATTCAAAATTCGAAGAGTATGATGATATTACATTTAGTGGAATACGAAGAAAAATTCATTCTTTTTTCTTTGATAATGAGTTACCAACGTTGAACAAGATTCTGGAAGCTGTTAATAGCGATGAGTCTCTACCTGATTTTAAAAGAAGCACTTTATACAAATTAATAAAAAACAAATTAAAATTTACTTACATTAAAAGAAGTAGAAAAAGTGCCCTAATTGATAAACAAGAGATTGTATTATGGAGGGTGAAATATCTCCATGAAATTAAGAGATTAAGGAACGAAGGGAAAAAAATATATTATTTAGATGAGACTTGGCTAAATGAAGGTACAGTTCTGCTAATATTTTTAAGTAATTTTGCACGAAGTCGAAGATAGTTGTTCCGGATATGGCTGTTTGTGTGTGTGATAATGTGTGTTTGTAAAACGCTCCCACAATACAAGACAAATCTTAGTGTGGGGGCATGCTTGCCTTTACATAAATTCGTAAACCTCCTTTATGTTACATTGATACAGTGAATTAGTATTTTTAGTTGAACATAAGTCGATGTAATATTGTATTAACATCTATAACTTTTTTATACGTACAGGACACACCAAAAGCAAGGTATGGCAAGATAGTACTATAAAGTCTTCAAAGGAAGCACACCGGGCAGGTTTATCTACTGGTTTAAAGAACCCAACTGGAAAAGGAAAACGGCTTATCATTGGCCATATTGGTAAGACATGATTTAAATGTATTTTTTTATTTATCACTATGGATGACTTACAGCTAATACAAACAAAATAAATAATGGCATGTGAGACTGGAAGCCAATTCTCTTTCACCAGTACACCAGTACAGAATAAATTCATTTCCTTTTATTTTATTTCACAGGATCAACAGATGAGTTTTTAATGGATGGCGAATTAATATTTGAAGCCAAAAAGGGTGATGGAGACTACCATTCTGAAATGGATGCACACAATTTTGAAAAGTGGTTCAAATTAATACTAACAAAAATTGAAAGTGATGCTGTTATTGTTATGGATAATGCGCCATATCATTCGAGGAAAGTGGAGAAGTTGCCAACTACAGCCACACGAAAGGCAGATATTCAGGAGTGGCTTAAAACCAAAAATATTCATTTTGATGAAAAAGACTTAAGGGCCACTTTATTAGAAAAAGTTAAACAAGTACGACATTTGTACCAACTAGTTTGCTGTAGATGAGATGGCTAAAGAAAAAGATATATTAGTATTGCGCCTCCCACCTTACCACTGTGAGCTCAACCCAATAGAATTAGTTTGGGCTCAAATGAAGGGGTATGTAGCCCAAAACAACAAAACTTTTAAATTAAAGGAAGTGAAGCGGTTGCTCCCTCAAGCACTAATAAATATTACTGCAGAGAAATGGCAATCTTGCATTGCTCATACAATTAAAGAAGAGGAAAGGTTTTGCCAACTTGATGGTATAATGGATAATGTTGTAGAAAGGTTCATTATTAACGTTGGTGAAACTTCATCATCATCATCATCATCAGAGGATGATGAATAACAGAATAATAAAATTCATAAATTCTCAATTTACGCTTTTGTCTCTAGAAAATGTTTTTACTGTTGGTAGTGTATTTTTTTAATCCTCTGACATTCTAAATTATTATATTTGTTTTGTGAAGTTTGTGAAAACAATAATGAACGTCATGCCATTGTGATAGTTGTTTTTTAATAAACTGATTGTTACTAAAAATTGTTTCATTTCATGTACCTATTCAAGCCTTGTGACGAGTAGATCGATAGTAAATGCTTTATTATATGCATGCCATACATTGTTACAAAAAGCTCACATTATTTATGAAAATTGTTTGAACTCAACTTGAAATAAAAGGTTTCGTACTCCTGCTTCTGCGAGCCTCTTTTTTCTAATGTTATAATAAACAGAGTATAGTTATGAATAAATTAAAGAGGTATTGAAACTCCTTTATGGTAGCTACATTAAATTTATCGACAAAAATTTGAAATGTGTCGAACCCAATGTGCCAGATGTCAAAATTGTCAACAAAACAAATTAAAATATTTTCATCTTCGATTACAATTATGTGAATTAAAACAATAATATACTATCAACATATTTTGCCCAACCTTCGGAATGTTCGTGAGTGTCATCAATTTCCTGTTGTTTCTTTTAGTGGCTATTGATATTTTAAATAACAGTTCCGAAATTTTTTTCAAAAAAAGTGTCGCAGGTCTGGCTCCGAACACGTCCCGTAGGACTGTGCGGTCTTCAAAGGTAAGCTTTTCTGCACAAATTCGATGTTTATAATTTTTTTTATTAGAAAACTCAAAAATCTACCCGCTTTCGTCCTTCCAAAATACGATTACCTTTCAGTTCGTAGAATTTTTTAATTGTTTTGTGCTGTATTAGGAAATGAGATTGAAAATGGTTTTTTGAAATCGACCCTTTTCCAAAATTTTTTTTTATCGGTAAAATTATACTATTTCGTGTTTTCACTTCCTCTTGCCTCTAGAACAAGGATGTATCCTTCACATATATTTTTTCCAGGCTTAAATTCAATATTTTGAGCATTTCCAATTGAGTCTCAAACAGCCTAAATTCGAATAACAGGCCGTTAAGACACGTGTTGTTTTTTTTAACACTTGTGTACACATCTGTACTAAACTTGTAACACTATCCTACATATTTTAGAAGATAGCAAAATGTACTACGCGTTCGCTTTTTGTAACCACCTAAACTTGGTCGGGTTACCACGGTCTTTCACTTCTTTGACTTTTATTTTATTATCTCGTTAAGAGCGTGTATTCCGTCCACTAGCGCCACCAATCGTTTTTTATTATTTGTGGTAAATTTAAGACACGTAGATAAAAAACCGCTCTGTAGTGCACTGAAGAAATGTATTTATTATGTTTTGAGAGTTATGTTTTGTAGGTACTTTAGAACATAAATAGTTGCCAAAGTCGATATTTTTGCTAAAAGTGGCCACTTTTAGCAATAATTGCCGTTTTGGCTATTTAGCCATGAGTTATGTATTAAAAATAACTGTCAATAAATAATAACTCCTCTCCTCCTCCTCCTCTGTGTAAGAGGATTCCGGGTGAAACTCGCTTCCATCTTCGGCCTAATCATCACTTTCCATCAGGTGAGTGAAAAAAAAAAAAAAATAGATACATTTCTTCAGTGCACTACAGAGCGATTTTTTATCTAGGTACGTGTCTTAAATTTACCACAATTAATAAAAAACGATTGGCGGCGCTAGTGGACGGAATACACACTCTTAATTATTGTATGTAGTACGCTGAAATTTTACAGGTGTAAAGCTGAACTAACCAACTAAAAATTGAATTAACATTCAGTTTGTATATCCACACAGGTTTATCAGTGGCCAAATAACTACGCGCGCATTGTGATCGTGAAAATGGAGAACTGAATATCATCACAACTTTTTAATTACTTGCAGGATACTAATGTAATTTCACAAACATTTGAAGGCAGTTACAAGCTACAAAATAACGCTTAAAGCAAGTCTTTAGAGCTCTTATTCAGAGTGTTTGGATCTATTTAAGTGTTTTCATATTTAATTGAATAACCTTTAAAAGGTGCAATATTTTGTATTTTTTTATTGCACAACATATTAAACTACTTCCTAAAAAGTCGTGTACAAAAGATGATAAGAATCCGCTTAACCGTTTCAGAGATCCAGCAAAACCAAAAACGTTACTCCAGCAAAATCTTGAATAACTTCGCAGGCGAAGAAATAACAAATACAAAATAAGGTGCAACATTTACCTAGTATAGACAACTAATTATATAGCTAGTATTTATTTCAATATTCCCATTATAAAGAAAAACATTTTGCTGCAGTAACGTTATCCCAGCAGAAAATGTTTTTGTGAAATAAATAAAAACCTATAAATGCAACAAATTTAAAAATGTGTGCAAAGAAGCTGGCCAACTAATTATGTATATGGTTTAAATGACTATTTTCGACATTATTTTGCTGCGGTAACGGACACAATGGTTTGTATTTTTGTTTCTATCTACTTTTTATACAGTAAACTGGGAATGTTTCGCTCACGCTGATTTCAAAATAGAAGGGAATATGCATAAAAAAATATTTATTATCTAAACACTTTATCTAAAAATATACAAAAATAGAATATTACTAACAGTGGAAATAGAATCAAAATTGCTCGAAAAACAAACGAGATATAATTATTATAAACAAATATATCTATCCCCTACGGCAGATGTATAGACGTCACGTAATGTGACGTCAAATTCCATGTCAGACTTCTCGTTTTAGAAGTAATCTTTGAAGCGTTATGACTTCATCGCTGATGAAGATATTTAAAAAATATTTTCTAGAGTGTTTACTGGAGCTTATAAGTAATCTATACTAATATTATAAAGAGGTAAAATTTGTTTGTAAGTTTGTAAGTTTGTATGTAGGGGGTAATCTCAGGAACTACTGGTCCGATTTGAAAAATTGTTTCACTGGTAGAAAGCTACATTATTCGTGAGTGCTATAGGCTATAAATTATAAAGATATCATGCATATTAGTCGAACTATCTCAAATTTTGTCTATCCAGGCGGAAAAAAAGAGCTCTTACAACAGAGTTATTTGCGTGCGCTGCCTTAACAGTTGTATATAATTGAAAACAATGTATGGCAACCTGGTCCGCCTAGAATAGTTCTACAAAAAAGTCCGCGGCACCATATTTCTATTTTTTATATTTTAGCAGATATAGTAGCTTTTATGTGTTAAAAAAAGTATTTTTCGACGTACTTATCTTTGGACGATTTTTTAAACAACAAAATATTAAACATTATCGAAAAAAATGTTATTATGATCACAAAAACATCATAGAGATACGATTTGCCCCAAACAGTATGTCAATTGGTTGAATAGTTTCGAAGATAATATAAAATTACTAAATCGCAAAACGCCGCCCGCGCCGTCCATTCACAAACCGCATTAGAACATGCTTTGTACGGACGTTTTATCCATTTACACATAGACGGCGTTGTGCAATTACGTCATTTTTCTGAATCGTGGTGTTATGATTTTCCGCGGATTAATGACCCTCTCCAGTTAATAATTAACGCTCGCTCGCAGCGGCTCGCTAGCCTAGCTACATACATAATATTATGCAATAAAAACAAAACCCTCCTTATGGCCGTCAGGAAATAAATCATAGCAGTCAGTACTAACCGAACCACACTCATAATTTCATCACAAGTTAAAATGTTTACCGCCCAACGAAGTGGGCACGGGTCAGCTAGTTCATTCTATAAATAAAAAATTCGCGTGCATATTCCCTAATAACTTAAATTATAAGGAAAAACTAGACTAATCCATTTTAAATGCGATAGCTTATTTGATAACGATTCCAACAACATAAGTTTCATATATAGCTCCCATACAAAACTGCAACTCCAAACGAATCACATTTTATGGACTATTTTGAAAAAAGTTATCCTATTTATCGATTTCGACATAGGTTCATGTGCCACAGCCCTGATCGAGTGGCAACTTTTTGTATCCCACATAGACTAATGAATTAAGCGAATCTCAACCTTATTGCCAAGGGATTTAAGTTTATAATTGCAACTATTGAAAATACCGCCATCTATGGTCTAGTAGCGGAATTTACGAGTAAATTCAACTTGTAATGATTTCAGAAAACGAAACGCCGTGAGTACTTTAGGTGTAAGACCGAAGGTAGACCGGTACATTTTAAAATATAGGTTCTGGTACTTATGCTT
The DNA here is from genome assembly GCA_963859965.1 of Ceramica pisi. Classification (NCBI taxonomy): domain Eukaryota; kingdom Metazoa; phylum Arthropoda; class Insecta; order Lepidoptera; family Noctuidae; genus Ceramica; species Ceramica pisi. Next base: position 9,259,991 of record OY982530.1, read on the forward strand.
GTTTTGAACAATATGGAAACAACCGCGGAACAGAAAAAACAGACAAAACAAACTTTTTTTTCTGTTCCGTGGAAACAACCAATCAAACGTCCTTTGTATGTGGTGGATAATATGATTACCTATCGGTTTATTTGTGTGAGTTTGGCGACACAGGTTCCGATACAAAATTCGTCGTATAGCACTTCCACTTTTTTTTCTGTTCCGTGCTGCCCTGATAACAAAGAATGCAGTAATCGACATTTTTGGGATTTTCACTTTTTTCCAGAAATGGCATCCCAAGAGGTTCATGTACATGAAAAAAATATATTTTCATAAAAAAAATCACTCGAAGTATGTTTTTTATGTAATTATTTTCGCCGTACTTGCATAAAAACTGCTTCAATGATAAGAAAAAACGCAGTATTAAACATGACCTAAGAAAGAATGCAGTACTTGCAAGAATACCCTAAAACAGAATGCAGTAATATCCACTACTGTATTATTTTGTTTTAAATTCAGTAGACAAATTGCTAAATTAAAACGCAGTACTCGACATTACTGCATTTAAGTGTAGTTTAGGCTTGCAAAGTCGTAGCAGTGCGATCCATTGCCGCGTTTTGTCTTAGTAAATCAGTTTGGTGACGTCATTCGGTGGAGTAATACGAATAACCTTTTGCAGCGGTATGGCATGCATGCAGCAGTATCTGGCAGAAAACAAGAGGACATAATTAGTACATACAGAGCTTTTTAGGGTTCCGTAGCCAAATGGCAAAAAGGGTTCCGCCCTTATAGATTCGTCATGTCTGTCCGTCTGTCTGTTCGTCTGTCTGTCCGTCTGTCTGTCCGTCTGTCTGTCTGTCTATCCGTCCGTCCGTATGTCACAGCCACTTTTCTCCGAAACTATAAGAACTATGCTGTTGGGGTCCCCAACTTAGAACAGAAACTCATTTTTTTTTTCCATCGCACCCATACGTGTGGGGTATCTAATGGATAGGTCTTCAAAAATGATATTGAGGTTTTTAAGATCATTTTTTTCTAAACTGAATAGTTTGGGCGACAGACACTTCCAAAGTGGTAAAATGTGTCCCCCCCCCTTAACTTCTAAAATAAGAGAAGGATAAAACTAAAAAAAATATATGATGTAGGTACATTACCATGTCAACTACCAGCGAAAATTGGTTTGAACGAGATCTAGTAAGTAGTTTTTTTTCAGTAGGGTCACCTGTCCAACATTGAAACAATCGTACACAGTGAAACTTTGCGATATTTCTAAAATGCGACGTTGCCAGATAGAGCAGGATAGCAAGAAAGGACCTTCTCAGCCCCCCCCCGCACACGCCCAGTTTAGTAAGAATTTTTGGTCATATTTGGTGATTTTTTAGCAAATTATAAAAGATAATTTCGTATTGTTCAATATTACGTTGCATTCTGTACGTTTCAAAGTGTCTTTTGACTTAAATCTGTATGAAAATAGTTCACTCTTTGTTGCAATTTTTATTTATGTTATAAAAAATACCTTGTTGGTTTACAATGAAACAAAAGTATGTTGTATACAATGAAACAGTGTGTCATTGTGTACTATCTTGCTTAATTGTAGGCCATGTGGAAAATATCAATAACGATAATTTTTCTAAACTCAAGCAACTTTCTTAAAGCTTTTTATTGGCTATCTACAGTAACTACCTACTTTGTAGTTATTTTATTTATTATTTTTCAGATGGCACGTAGTAAAGCTATTATAGGAAAAAAAGGAGATCATTCGGCAGCTAACATGCTTAATATTAGATTGTTTTAAGCGAAAAATAATGACAATGATTGTGATATTTTAAATAATGAGACTGCAACTCATACGATTACAACTATATAGATTAGTTAGAAGAAGAGGATAAATATTAGATTGTTTTAAGCGAAAAAATACTTAGGTACCTATCTACTTATTTGTTTTGAAATTTTATAAGTTTTTAAGACCTGTAAAACAGAGACAGATTGTTTTTTTGTTAAACCTGAACCAGCAGGTATTACCTCTGTGATTGTTAATGTTTAAGTCTGATTAATATCGTAGATAATAATTACTATGAATAAAACATTATTTTCATTTAAATTTCTTTAATTTAATGCATAGATACCTACCTGGGTTGATTAAAAGCAAACAAAACACTACCTTCTAATAATACTGTTTCATTGTTGCTTAGCCTTGTTTCATTGTAAAAATTCAGGTGTTTCATTGAATACACATTTATGGACACAATTAAACAAAGTTATTTTTTTTTAAAAAGCTTTTTTATGCATAAATTATAAAAGTACTGTAAAAAATTATGATACGATGAGATAACTAATTAAATTGTCTATCTTGATGCAAACAATTAGACTCCTAACTTGAGAAACGGCAGAGACAGGATGGTTTGAAATTTTGGTGTTTCATTTGTGAACAGGTGACCGTCATAAATCGTAAATCGCAACTTCTGCTTACGGAACCCTCAGTGCGCGAGCCCGACTCGCACTTGTTTTCATGAGTTAACGTGATTTCAATGAAATTGTTGTTTGGACCAACAATTGCACCAGACAAAATAAAAATTGGGCATTTTTTGCATTTGTGGTACAAATTATAAATAGCCATTTAAACAGCGCAACAAAAATTATTATTAAATATTTCAAACCAGGACAAACGTTTATTTCTGCAGACAATTTTCATTATCAAGTTGAAAATCAGCTCCAAAGAGCAAAAGAAGTGTATGATTTCTCCGTTTTTATTGATTGCGTACAGTTAGCAATTTCAGGTAAAGTTAATGTAAAGCCCATGGAAGTTTCCGATTTTTTTCAATACCTACATTGATCACTCATCTCAGTATTAATTAAAAAAGTGTGAAGAAAGAACCTATTTAAAAGATATTGTTTGTGTCGAAGTACAAAGAAAAAAGAAATAGTATGACACTTCTTGCTAAGACAAGTCATGATGAAAATACGTTCGAATAGATTTTCTGAAAATTCAATTAATAAAACAATCTGCTGTACGGCTGTACCTGAGCCAGTAAGAAATCAAAAGCCGCGAGGAATAACATTGGATAGAAAGACTGGTATATACTTAAAAAACTAGCTAACATAATACCTGAAAACAGACTGCTGTTTTGGCAAAATCTGTGTAGATCTCATTGCAAATAGAGAGTCTGCAGAATTAATATTTATTTAACTTTCTTTTTTTTTGGATTTTTTGTTTGGATGTTTTTTTTAAGTTTATAATGATAGATTTTGTTTGATAACTAATATATAAATAATGATTTCAACGTTTTAAAAATGTTGTTTAAGGTTTTTATATTAAGGACATGCAGGCGCATGTAATGATCTGCCCTATTGGAATGTGATAAGTAAATAGTCAACTAGTTTTTGCTACTAAGTCATGCCAATGAAAACAAAGACTGAATATTAGTATTACGTTGAAAGAGTCTGATTTTATTTAGAAATTAAGCGCTAAATAAGTTCGTAAATGATGCCAATATTGTACCTAAACAATGTTAATTAATAGTCTGATTGAATTTTGTTATTTTTAGTTATAATTGTTTTCTTATTAAAACTAAATTGTGTGTACCTAACTAAGTTGTGTAAAAAAAAATGTTTTTTTTTTATTGCACCCTTAAGCTGCATATTTTAAGAACATGAAGTAGGTTTTTAACATCCGTATAGTTTACTCAATACTCTATTTTGCATCCCACGATGTACAAACTTAGGTCCTAGCTAAGAGACTAAAGAAACCTTAACCTTAAAATGCACCTATAAAAGTCCTTGAGAAGATACTTAAGTACACTGCTACTTAGTTCCGAGCATATAATAATGGCATTAATTACTAAAAAATAATGCAGTAATCGACTTGTGCTAAGTCATAATGCAGTAATACGCGCAAGTGCTGCATTTAGTTTTAGTAGGTACCTAAGTACCTTGTGACTCGGAAACGATTTGATACTAAACCGAAACGCAGTAATACGTATTATAATTGCAATTATTAGTAAATTAAATAAAGTACAATTATCTTGTAAAAGCTTGATTTTTTTCCGAATTTTTAGATATATATTATGACCAATAAAATACGAACATCTTGCTCAGATGATATGAAATATGTTTTTTGCGTTTATCTCGTAACCGCCATTTTGCGATTACTGCATTCTTAGTTATGACGGCACTGTTGTAAATCAATGAATATTGACAAAGATAAAACGCATCAAAACTCGGGAGTGGGGGCTCGTGACGTCACGAAGTCACGACTCACTAAAAATTATGTGAAGGTGTGACGTTTTGAGAATTTTAAAAGCGTCGTAACTTCGTCAATTTTGGTTCCCGTAATAAAAGAAAAAACATGGGTCAAATATTTTTTGATAATCTAAAACTGACGGACTAATTAGATTTTTTCAAGATACAAGCCCATAATTATATTTAAATTTTATTGGATACATCTATCTATCTTTTATACATATAATAAAACTGTAGAAAATTGGTTTTTGTACATGAAAAAAAAAAATCCAAAAAAATAGCTAGGGTGTTAAAGAACAACCAATAGAACCCATTTCCAGCATTTTTAGAATTTTTGTCTGTTTGTCTGATTTTCTGTTTATTTGTTCGGGCATCACGTAAAATGTGCGAAAGCAATGTAGATAACTTTTATACACAAGGATTGAGAGTAACTTGAAGTCTCTCAGTCTATCAAAAGATATTTGAATTTAAAGTTTTCCAGAAGTAAAATTAGGGTTATGTGCACTTAGTCTCATTATTACTTCACGTAACTTTTATACATAACAATGAACTGTGCGTAAATTGTAGTAATGTTAAGTTTTTTGTTTCATCGTAATCAGTTCATACCTTCTCATAAAAAAATGTGAATTAATAAAAAAAAATATTATAGTCTTTCCGAAGTAAAATATTTATACAGCGCCATCTATCAATCTTAGACTGGACTATACCTAGAGATGAACTGCGTGCAGTATTCGATAGATGGCGTTGGCGTGTGACGTCAATTTTCTGAATCGCGGTGTTAAGATTTTCCTTGAAAGAATGACCTTCGCCCATGTCTGCATTTGAGTCAAGGGATCCGCTTGATGTCTGTCACGTGACGCATTCTGCGCGCGAGTGTCACGTGATCCTTCCGTACGGACCGCTAATCGTTTTATTTTAACCCGGTTTTCTCTGAGTGCTGTCGCGGTAGACATGGGTCGGATTAGGTAAACACGATACCTAATCCACCTAATCCTAGTATTTAAAAATACCTAATCCATTTACCTAATCCGAATATTTATTCAATGTAGGCGCTGGCCTGTTACCGATATTACGTATCGTATGTGGATCGGGTAATAAATATTTGGCATGGAATATGGACGTTCCGTTCCTGATGTATTGCGGAACGGTGGATTATATTTCGTTTTTAGGGTTCCATCTGTCTGTCAGCGGGCTGTATCTCAAGAACCGTAATAGGTAGACAGTTGAAATTTTCACAAATATGTGTATTTCTATTGCCACTATAACAAAAAATAATTAAAAGGTTTATGGTACGGGATATATGTGTTCTGTAGTGAATATCTTCTGCGTAGACTGTGAACGAATATTTCGTGCCATACCTAATCCTCGACGCTTTGGATTAGGTACGGACTAGTATCAAAAAATACCTAATCCACATACCTAATCCAATATTTATGCCTCACGTCTATGTCGCGGGTGTAAAGTCTCGACTAGCACTCGGGGGAGCACACAGGGGATGCCGCCCCGTCTCTGCCCGGTGTGGAAACACACCGTTGCGGTCACGGAGGCACCCAACACATCATGCCGCCGAAGAAACCCGGCGGTCGTAGCTCCTTGGGGCACGACGCCAACCTGCCACCACCAGACCGACCGATGGGGGACCGGACTGGACGCTGTCGCTCCCTCATGTAGGGGAGACGATGCCCGGTGCACCACCAGCCGCTCCATCAACCTCCAGGACGACCACCACCGGCCCACCGACGTCATCGGCGACTGCGCGCGTTTCGCCAACGCCGTCGTCGAGCGCCGCGGCAGCCGGCCGTCCCGGTTCGCCCTCCGGCGTTTCGCCCCGTGCCCATCCAGACATCGGGGCCAGCCGTGACAACACGCGCCCGCGCTGTGCGCGCCGCCGCCCCCTCCGTGCGCTCCTCTGCGCCGGGAACGGGCGCTTCCGCTTCCGCCCGACAGGCGGCACCACCTGTACGACAGGTGGCGCCGCCTGTGGCAACTTTGACAACAACAACTGCCGCCTCCACATCTGTCCGCCAGACGGTGCCACCTGCTGCAGCCTCGAGTGCTGCCGCACCTGCGCGCCAAGGGGCGCAGCCCGAGTGTCCCGCAGCGAAACCCCAAACCAGAGCGCAACCAACAGTGCGTTCCGCTGCATCCAACGCGACTAAAGCCGCGCCCTCCAAACCCGCCGCTGTGTCTGGCGCTCCTGCCACCGCCGCGCCACCCGTGCGCACCACAGCGCGCCCTGTGACCAGCTAGGCAAGCTACGCCGCCGCAGCCCGCCGCACCGCGTCGCCTGCTCCCCGCCGATTGCTGGCGAGCGCGACCCAGTCGGCACCCACGACCCCACCAGCAAGGCTAAGGTCAGAATTTTACTTTAGCCCGACTCCACCAAGGGGCACTGCACAGGACTCCCCTGCAATGATGTCGGCATGTTCTTCCCGCCAAGGATCGGACATGTCGGCCTCATCTGGGGGCTCTATTGTCGGCTCACGAGCCGTGTCTGCTGACACGGCCGCACGAGCCGAATACATGGACACCGACCGCCCCTCAACACCAACCGAAAGCCCCGGCTTTGGCTTCGAATTCGAACTCGAGGCTAGGCCGCAACGACGCCCGAGAAGTCCCGACGACGAGGCCGCTGAAGAGGCTAAGCGGTACTGCCTCGACCCGCCACTGCCGCAGCGCGTACCGCGCGGCCCAGGCGGGGGAGGGCAGTCCGCCACTACCGACCCGACGCGCCCAATGCCCGCACCGACAGACGAAGATGCGCACACTAGCACCACCCGTGCCGATAACGCACAACCCGCTGCGGCAGCCCCTGCGACAAACAGGAAGAAGTCGCCGAGGTACCCTCCGCTGGTCGTGGAGAGGATGCCAGATTGGACCGCTCACTTCAGAGCGGTGAGTGCCAAGCTGGGTCACCCACCGAATGCCCGCCCTTTTCAAGGCGGCATTCGGTTCTTGCCCGAGTCTGAGGGCGAGTACAGGGTGGTCCAGAGGTACCTCACTCATCACTGACTTGGAGAGGGAGTGCGGTCTCTCCTGGTTCGCCTACTCACTGCCGGCAGACTGCAGTGCCAAGGTGGCCATTCGCGGGTTGCCCGCAGACACACCGGCTGAGGAGATCAAAGAGGAGCTCCAGCGGCTGGGATATGAGCCGGAGTACGTGCGCAACATAAATGTGGCCCTCGGCCACCGAAAGGCCTGTCAATGCCGAGGAGAGCGAGGCACCTAGATGCCCTCACTGATGGCGGCAGCAAACGGACCCACCAACCGAGACGCTGCCACCTCCGGGGGGCGGAAAAAAGGTAAGAGAGGGGGGAAAGGAAGAAAGGGGAAGAAGCCCACATCCACCCCCACCACTGCTACCGAAACACAGGACGACTTTGCCCCATCCCAGGCGCAGGCGTCGACACAAGCCGCCACTGGCGTCGCTGCTGACTCAAATATCAAGAAGTTAGCAAGGACGGCACAGCCACAAAGAGGCCAGGACGGCCGCCCTTGCGGCGGAGACTGCACCAGCATACGCCAACGCTGCGCACAGTCAGCAGCGACAACGCGAACGCGCTCCAACAGACGATCTCGCGATCTCTAGGAGCGCGAGCGTAAAAAGGAATTTACCGCCTGCGCCATCAAACTCCTGATGGACCTTATTAAGGCCACCAGGCAGGGACAGGACGCGGAGCTGATGATCCTCGACGGCTTGGTCGCTTTACTGACGCTCCACCATGGCTAAGTCGTTGAGGGTCATTCACTGGAATGCCCGCGGCCTGCGAATCAAGGTCGCTCATTTCCGCCTCCTCCTCAAGGAACAGAATATCGACGTGGCGCTCATCAGTGAAACACACCTGGGACCAGCGGACCAACTTCGGGTCCCAGGTAAACATCACCTACAGGCAGGACGAGAGATCGGACGCCGGCATTACATATCGCGGTCTGGCGATATTTGTCAGGCGGAGAGTCGTCCTCCAGCCCCTACCGAAGCCTACACTACACACTTTCTACGCGCTGGGTGTGCAACTGCACGTCGCCGGCGAGGACTTAGACGTCTACGCGGCCTACATCCCGCCCTCGGCTCCCTTCAACGTGGTTGAGCTGAGGGCCCTAATGCTAAGGTCGCCCCACCCTACCATCCTTGCCGGCGACCTCAACTGCAACCCAACCAGCAAAATAATCCTGGAATGCGATTTTATGATGCCACGTGGACTTATAAAGCTCCGATGAAGGTTCTGGTGGTTGCTACTACGCTTTTAACAGCATAAATACATGCTGTTTTTACTCAAGTACGTTGTATCCTATAATTTGTACTTATATCCGTATATAGGATCATATTTCCTGACAAATATAGGATCAAGACTCCTATAAAAGCATGAAATAAGAGTAATTACACTCAAGAGTTATTACTCCGGTAAGTCAGACTTATATGCGCCTATAAGATAACATCTGCGGGCCATTTAAATCTTAATACTCCTGTAGGAGCATGTACCAAGAAGATATGCACTGAGAAGCATTAGGTACTCTTGTTATTTTTACTTATAGCCTCATATAAGCTAATATTTTCTGGCAATTCGCGATACGGTCTTCGTATAGCGAATTGTAGCGAGGGTTCCGGACAAGATAATTGTAGTACTACTTAAGATGGAAGAGGTTCGGACTAAGAATGTACCAAATCTTTGAGCGGTTTCGAAAGTGATAATCAGGAAGAACTTTCGGATTATAACAAAAATTTAGAACTGCGTCATTCTATTAACTGTGTTGTTCAATACAAATTTATATTTGGTGCCATTACTACATACTTTATACTTAAAGGTTTAAATAAATAAAACTAAGTTTTTGAAATTTTACATTTATTTATTAAGCAATCAATAACAGAGTTCGGTAAAATAATCTGTAGTTTTCGATTTTCATCTGGGCATTGCGGAACCCTAATCGGTAACAATGGCGAATTTTATTCGGTTTTGAGATAACCCAATATAAAACCAATATACTTATATTGGTACTATGCTAAAAATATTTATTTTAGCACTATATCACACTTATTGGGCGGGTTGTATCAAACAGTTGGTTAACGTAACATACGTACGCCAAAAAGTTACGATTACGGACGATGTTTGACGTTCGTTAAATTAGAAGCGTTGTTTCAAAACATTCTGGTATAAATTCCTGCTCATCCCAATAGCTAAGTTATTGACACGGGTCCTACCTAAATAGCTTTTTTTGCAGTCCACCACTTATTTGTGTCATCAGAAGAACTGGTATTGAGGAATTCAAAAGAATTTTCACAATATTGTTCTATTTGACGCAACTAAAGTTACGTTAACGAGTGCTCAGACCATCTGTTAACGTAAACGTTATATTTTACGTGCGTTAACGCTGACATTTTGTGAAACAACCCAATTTTTTGATTTGACGATAGTTAGCACCATTTTTAACGTTTACGCGTGCTTTAAGTGTAGTTGAAACAACCCGACCTAAGGTTTGCTGTCTTCATAATATTAATTTAATATTAATTAATACTAAAATGTAAATAAGCAAATTTCACGAGGCGCTTTAAAATTGTTATCAAAATCATTATAGATTTCACAGAAAATTCATGTTCCCCTACAGATAAGCTATAAGACTAACGATTTGACAACATTATCATTTTATTTTTTTACTATGGTTGACATCAATAAATTCTGATTCATAAGTATAAATACTTACCCTCAAGATGTTAAAAACATTTTTTTACAGAACAGCAATGTCCGATACACTCACTTCGACTGTTCAAAATATATGAGCAATTACAGGAGCAATATAGGCGTATATGGCATTACAGCGGTCTAATATAAATATGTTATAAGTAAAAGTAGACTTATAAAGTGGGCCCTTTCCCGACTTATATGTGGATATAAGTCTCATATAATCCTGGATAAATGATGGTTCTAGGATAGTATAAAAACCACTTTTTGCTAGTTGGGAAGCACCCAGCGTGGAACTCCCGCGTTGCAACGCGCGGGGGCAGACGACTCTTAGCCGACGCCGAGGCCCACGGATACGTGGTGTCCGGCCCAGAAACCCCAACGCACTACCCGGCCAGACAAGGGCAAGTGCCGGACGTGCTGGACATCATGGTCCATAGGGGCCTACATTGCCAGATCGCGCAGCAAGTACTGGACGACGAGATGATGTCGGATCACCAACCTGTTCTCGTCGTCCTCTCCGAGATGCCGACCCGACTCTCTCCCCTAGCGCCACGTCGAAGGACTGACTGGAGCTCCTTCAAGGAAGCGCTGGAGACCACCACACCGACTTGGCCCATAGCCACCTCCGCAGACGTGGACGTGATGGCTAGTGAGGTTACTGTTTGCATTCAAAGCGCCTACGAAGAGGCGACTACAAACATATCGCACTCGCAGGGCTTGCTACGCAGGCCCCTGCCGCGCCACCTACGCGAAATGGTCGCCAAGACTAGGCGCCTACGCAAACAGTGGCTGATCACGAAATGCCCGACTATGAAGAGCGAGTTAAACCGTCTTGCGGAAAAGACGAGGGCCAAGCTCCAGGAGCACAACGCAGAGAGCTGGGAGTCCTACATCGAGTCGACCGACGGTGACTGGCCGGCGATACACAGACTGTGCCGGCAAGTCACGACGACACCAGCTCCGGTGCGCCCGCTCCTACACAGCGACGGGGCGCCTAGATACGCCGCATCAGACCGCGCGGAGATCTTCGCCGAGCTCCTGGAGCGTCAATTCCAGCCGAACCCAACTGACGATCCCGACCATGTTGCAGCAGTCGAGAGGCACCTTGAGGAGTACTTCTCGTCGCTGATAGCTCCCGATGAGGCACCGATCTTCTTTTCGCCTGGCGCAGTGCGACGCGCCATCCTGAGGACCAAGCCTAAAAAGGCCCCTGGGGCGGACGGTATCACCAACACAGTGCTGCGCCACCTGCCATTCCGCATGGTAGCGGCCTTGGCGCGCCTGTTTACGGAGATCCTGCGCACGGGGGCCTTCCCGAGGTGTTGGAAGGAAGAGCGCGTCATTATGCTGCCCAAGGCGAATAAGAACGTGCTGAAGTCGGAGAGCTATTGGCCCATCACTTTCCTACCCACCATCTCCAAGGTGTTTGAACAACTCCTGCTGCGGCACCTAACTCCGCACCTGACACCCCGCCCGGAACAGTTTGGGTTCCGCTCGGAACATAGCACGACGCTCCAGCTGTCGAGAGTACTGCACCTGCTCACAGCGGCGCTAAACAAGAAGGAGTACGCAGTTGCAGTACTCCTCGACATGGAAAAGGCTTTCGATCGGGTCTGGCACGCCGGTCTGATCTTCAAGATGTCGCTTTCCGACGCGCCCCGTCGCGTCATCAAGGTGGTCTCCTTCCTCACGGACAGGACGTTCAAGGTGGTGGTCGAAGGTGCCGTGTCACGCCGCCGACCCATAGCAGCCGGAGTCCCGCAGGGTAGCTGCGTCTCGCCGCTCTGCTACTCATGTTTCACCGACGACATCCCTTCCACGCAGGAATGCACGCTCGCGCTGTACGCTGACGACGCCGCGTACGTCTCTACCTCGCTTAATGCGAGATACGCGGCCGTCAAAATGCAGCGCGCGCTAGACACACTTCCCGAGTGGCTGTCGAAGTGGCGTCTGCAGTCGGTGAACGTGGGTAAGACTCAGGCGCTGCTCGTCGGGGGCGCCCGCGTCCCACGACCTCTCCGACTGCAAGGAGTCGACATCGCGTGGTCGCCCCAGGTCAAGTACTTGGGGGTAACCATCGATCGTCGACTCACCATGGGTAGCCATGTCCGCCAGGTCGTCGCGAAGGGTAGAGCGGCGAGTGAGTCGCAGACCCCGACACGCGACTCTCTCCCACAATAAGACTCTACAAGACTACAATCACTACACGCAATCGGCGCGCGCTGTGTGCTAAGTTAGTATGCCTGGCATAGTTGCGCGCCGAACCTCACACAAGCACGACTCTCCATGCGCATAGATATTTAAACGCGATGAACGGGCGGCGCGGACGCACGTTCATTGGTTTTTTTTTTTTTTTTAGGGATTGGAAATCATCCAATGACTCCTCCCGCTCTGGGTGTAGTGGGAGGGAGTGTCAGACTTCTACTGACTAAAACCCATCCATGTTCCTTCATTGCCCTTTGTGTTCCGGAGCCACGGTGTCTGCAGGCGTCGGCCCTTTCGGGTCGCTACATGAGACGGTGTTTCACAGCACAATGCCGCTCATTATACTCACTACACGACGGTCCCTTAGCCCGGACCGTGACCGGCTCGCTCTGGAAGCGTGACAGGCGGGGGACCAGCATCCTCGGCAGGGAGCGCCCTAAAGTCGGCCCTACGTCGCTGGTCGTCTCTCGCCGGGCCTCCTCCGGGCAACCGGAGGTCTCATCTGGCGGGGACAGACCGCCGTAGGGTCGTGAAGATACGGTACTGTGAGACATTTCCGCGTTTTGAGTTTTATTGCAGGTAAGTAAGCTGCACACGCGCCCCTGGCCCGAAAGACCATGTCGCTCTTGTTCGTATTATACAACAAAGCATGTTTGCAGCATAGTTTTCACAAATGCCAATCGGTCTTGACAAACCACAGACAGGCGCTCAGCAGCACCATGTCATCAGCATAACTGATATTGTTTAGGCACACATCTCCAATATGGCAACTGGCAACCGACATGCGTGCTGCTGAGCCTCTTATCATCGCATTAACATACAGAACATACAAAAAGCACACTTTCAACTTGCTTTGAAGTAGAAAAGGTACACATCCCAACATCAAACAGGCTCTAATGCAGGCCATACACATTCAATTTGGACAAACATGCTAAAGTAGAGAGGAATATTGTAAAAATAGTTATTTGTGCAACAAGAGAGCAAAGACGTTTTTTGCTGCGAGTGTTGATTTTGAATCCTGAGTGTGGCGAGGGATTCAAAGTCACGAGATGCAAAAAACTTTGCTCTCGTGTAACACACATAACTTTTCACTTCAGTATCGAGAACACTTTAGGAGATAAAATAATAAACAGGAATAAATTGAAATAACTATTATTGTGAATCAAAATAATTAACATTATAGGTAGAGGTACTTACCAATTCAATAAAATGGAACATTTTAAAAGTTAACAGTAAAATTAAATTAAAAGTAACAGATTTATTTGGCAACGTTATAGTTGCATTGAGTTGAGTTTGATTATCTGGGGTTAAGGTTTCTGTTGTCGATCTTGAGCATTTATTATTGAAAAATCGGTCGGTTTTTATATTGGCTGGACGTAAATTTCGGTATATTTCTACAATAGTTATTAGTTACATATTCTTCGCGTCCGACAAAAGACCTGTCAAGGTTCGTCTTCGTGCCGTGGCAGACGCCGCGGGCGTCGGAGGCCACCTGCTTTGGTGACCTCCGGCCACCGTAGGCGCGGGCCTGTGGACGGTGCTATGGGTGGCTCACCGTCCGTCCGTCTTCTGACGACAGGCCGTGTCGACGGCGCGTTTGTGTTCCACGCGCGCCTCAAAGAGAGTCAGCACACACAGGGGCCCGAAAGGGCCGACGCCTGCCGGAGTCGCGGGACTGTTCGAAAGAGATACCGCGGCTCCGGAACACAAAGGGCACATGAAGGAACATGGATGGGTTTTAGTCAGCAGAAGTCTGACACTCCCTCCCGCTCCACCCAGAGCGGGGGAAGTTATTGGATGATTTCCCGTCCTTAAAAAAAAAAGGTTAGTCTTCGTATTTTTCACAGTAATTTTATCTGAATGCTTTTCGATATTATTAACTGTTAGCTGTAATAGCTCGTTATTGCGACACGCTCCACTACCGCTCCTGTAATGAAAATATTACATAATTAATATTATTATGCTTAATTTAACATTTACAGCATCTTTCACATATCGTAATAAATATTTTAACATTAAGGTGGAAGCGCCAGGGTAGCCCGCGAAATTCAAATATTTTGATTTTTTTTGCAATTTGCCGGTCAGTGTGAAGCTGTATGTTAAATAACATACGATTCGCGGCCGTAACGCATATTTATCCAAAGAATTATACCCATTTAAATCTATATACATAAAAGAAAGTCGTGTTAGTAACACTATTTATAACTCAAGAACGGCTGAAACGATTTGGCTGAAAATTGGTGGGGAGGTAGCTTACAACCAGGAGACGGACATAGGACAGTTTTTATCCCGGAAATCCCACGGGAACGGGAAAGTCCCACGGGAACGGGCACTTTGCGGGTTTAACGGGAGCGAAGCCGCGGGGGACAGCTAGTTATCAATATATTCTCAGCCCCGTATTTGCATTGCAAGGACGTTCATTATGAAATAAAAATATCGTTATTTTAATTTAGGCGTAACATCCAGACCCTACATCACACAACGGCTACGTCCTAAAACTGATCTTGCTAACACCTACGAATATGTCTTACTAGCTTTCGCCCGCGACTTCGTACGCGCATATCCCGTTCCCGTGGGAATTTCGGGAAATCCTCTCTTAGTGCTCCCCTACGGAGTGCAAGGAAGCTAAGTATATGCCAAATTTCAGCTTTCTACGACCAGTAGTTTCGGCTGTGCGTTGATAAATAAGTCAGTGAGCCAGGCCAACCCCATCGGTTGGCGTATCCATGTGGATAAAAACCCCGTGTTAAAAATACAAAAAAAAAAGTCAGTGAGTCAGGTTTGCCTTTTTCCGGTGACATATACTACATATTATATTTTGTAAGTAGTGGCATATTTTATTACTGTGAAAATTTTATTAAATTCGTTTTTCACCAGTCGAACTGATCAATCGGGGTTTGGTTTCCTCCCTTAAGGTGGAAGCGCCAGGGTAGCCCGCGAAATTCAAATATTTTGATGTTTTTTGCAATTTGCCGGTCAGTGTGAAGCTGTATGTTAAATAAAATACAATTCGCGGCCGTAACGCATATTTATCTAAAGAATTATACCCATTTTAATTATCAATATAACCTTCTAAGTTCATACAACTCGATTGAATGACTTTTTCACGAAATTACATTCAATCGAGTTATATGAACTTAGAGGGTTATATTGATGATTCAAATGGTTATAATCCTTTAGATAAATGCTCTTTACGATCGCGAATCGTATTCTGTTTAACATACAGCTTCACAATGACCTGCAAATTGCAAAAAACATAAAAATATTTGAATTTCCCGGGCTACCCTGGAGCATTCACCTTAAATTGCTAAGCCAGACTAGGATTCATTGCGCCTCCAAAAAATAGTAGTAGGCAGTAAGTACCTACCTTTATACTTAACAGTCTACACACAAATTGTAATAACTAACAACATAAATTCATAAGTACCACTTATACGGCAAGAAAATTGAAGTCCGGAGCTTCAGGAGAATTTTTTTGCTGCCGCCATAATCGAAGCAGAAGCCGCAGGCATGGCCCTCAGCCTTGTGGACGGCTTCTGCTTGTGGGCGACCTGCTTCAGCGCGGCCTCCACCTCCTTCGCGAACCTGGCCTCACGCTCCGCCTCGGAGCCGCCAGGTGCTTCCCCTCGTCCCCAGTCACGCACGCCGTCGAGCCCGGGTGGCGCCCCTCCTCTGCCAGCTTGGCCGATCTCTCGGAGGCCGAACTTCTCCTCCCTTTGCCACGGATCCTGCCACGCTTGTTGGTGGGGATTTTCCGGGCTGAGGCAGAAGCCTCCTCTTCACCGGATGACGAACCTTTGTTGCCATCCCGCCTGGGCCGCTTGCGGAAGAACTTGCTGATCTCCGCAAGTGACCCGGCCCTCTCGCGCCGGGAGCTCTCTGAGCCTCCCGCGCCTCTCCCGCTTCTGCTGGATGCAGCGTCGGACTCCGACCGCTCATCGCGTTTGCCGTTACCGGCGGTTTGTGTGTTTTTAAACATTTTATCCATATTTAATCCCACGAGCAATAGGTAAATAAACGTCCATCCTGACAGGGACCGTGTATCAGGATAAGCAGAATAAATAGCTTTACTCGCCAGAGAGGGCTGCAGGTATCCCTGGCGAGGGAAGCACTAGAAACTGATAATACCCGTCAGCCATTCGTCCCTTCACGGTGCTCCCGCCACTTGAGATTCGGGGTATTTTTTATAGAGGTTTACGTCCTCGTGGTCCAGGCAGTTAAGCCAAGACCGTCGGTCCTATGAGTGCCGCGAGACATGGCCACAGCACTTCGATAGGGTTACGTGATCAGGGTAAGTGCACACCGAGCCCGCTCTTGCTCCTCTGCTATGCCCTCTGCTACATAGAGGGTCACGCAAAGGAACGCCCCGTCGGTCCATCCAATGGACCCCACCCGTGTCAGAAAATTAGCCGCAACAGTAACACTCCCCGAAGCATAAGAGGAGATTCTCATTTCCCCTCATTCCCCGGAGAAAGTTACTGTTGCGCCCAGGGTGCACTGGCCCAGCAACTGCTCTTCCCTCCAGACGGATCGAAAGGGACCGCAGCAGCCGCCAAGCACGCGTGGAGGACTTCTGACTTCGCACCCCAGCATAAGGACACCTTCAGATTATGATAGACAGTCTTACGGAACTGAATACAGGTTCAG
Source organism: Ceramica pisi (assembly GCA_963859965.1). Lineage (NCBI taxonomy): Eukaryota > Metazoa > Arthropoda > Insecta > Lepidoptera > Noctuidae > Ceramica > Ceramica pisi. The sequence continues at coordinate 9,276,739 of OY982530.1, forward strand.
AAATAAAAGAGCTAGATGTTGAACATTACTATAATATCCTAGAATTGAGCGGGTCTACCATCTTGCCGGCCATGAGCGCGACGTGGATGTTGGCGTCCATCACGAAGTACAGGAACGGGTAGGTGGCCGAGAACACGACTGGATCTCGACTTGACACGTACCCTGCAATAACAAAAATTAATTGAGACGCAGCATATTATTATGTCACCAGTGTGCATTCGGCAATAAAAGTAAACATACGTAGGTACAAGTATAAACGCAGTTGATTTTATTTTATTGTAGGTAATATTTCAGTAATTGTTAATGATTTTAAATGTTGTTACTAATAGAGTTGAAGCTCAGTCAAGCGCACAACAGTGGTACCTACCTAAACGCTAATGTAAAACGCTTGCAACCACAGAACACAATTTAAGAGGAAACGCGGGCGGAGAGACTTTGTATGTACCTAAATAGTCATAATTCGAGGTTTGGCTCTCGCCTGTTTCCTTCTTCAATATTGGACAGATTAAGAGATATTTCATGAACTGAAAAAGAAGAATATATTTTGAGTCGCTATGTTTTCTTTTTTGATGATATATTAAACGTAAAAGCACTAGGACCCTCAAAACATGCTCAAAATTGTCCAATAAACTGCTGTCATAAGAGCCTTACTGAACAAGTTTGGCAGCGATTAATGAATAGAGAAAAACATAGGGGCACAGTTTATATCCTTCCTAGTCAGCTTGTGTAATATCTATTGGAGGAGGAAACCAGGCGAGAGCCAAACCTCGAAATATAACTTTTTACATACGAAGTCTACAAGCCCACATTTCCTCTTAATAACCTAGCGCTTGCAACGACCGTCTTTACCACGCTGCACACTGTTTCTGTGAAAAGCACACCTACCTAAAAAAAAAATCAAATCTAAAATCCTTTTCAGTTGGAATAATTTAAAATGGTTAGTAGGTAACTACTAAGGTACTAAATGAAGGTAAAGTTTTATACTGTTTCATGAGAGCAAAATAAAAAAAAGACCTAAAATAACTGTTTTTAAGAAAATGAGATATAATAAGTAAAAATAAAATAAACACTGATAAAAAGCTACTCCGTCATTATAAAGTGGTCTGTGCAAGATACTAATATACCCGTTAAAAATGCAAGATTGCTATTGGATGAGCGAGCCATGGAAGCGAAATCGTAGAAAAAAGCTAGTCAGTAACAAAATGACATTGGAAAACAACGGCACGACAGGACGGTATCGCACGTGCTCTCGAAATGCTCAGGCGTCGCCGAAATACGGAGAAAAACAATAGGGACGGACAGCGAATTCGCATATAGGTACAGATATCCTGAACAAACAAGGAGGACTGACTTGCTTCTGGATGGAATGACGGCCGCAATGACTCACGAGCAATGGTCCAACATCAAGTAATACTTAAGGTGGATGCTCCAGGGTAGCCCGCGAAATTCAAATATTTTGATGTTTTTTGCAATTTGCAGGTCATTGTGAAGCTGTATGTTAAACAGAATACGATTCGCGATTGTAAAGAGCATTTATCTAAAGGATTATAACCATTTGAATCATCAATATAACCTTCTAAGTTCATAGAACTCGATTGAATGTAATTTCGTGAAAAAGTCATTCAATCGAGTTGTATGAACTAAGAAGGTTATATTGATAATTAAAATGGGTATAATTCTTTAGATAAATATGCGTTACGGCCGCGAATTGTATTTTATTTAACATACAGCTTCACACTGACCGGCAAATTGCAAAAAACATCAAAATATTTGAATTTCGCGGGCTACCCTGGCGCTTCCACCTTAAGTGAGGAAACCAAACCCCGATTGATCAGTTCGACTGGTGAAAAACGAATTTAATAAAATTTTCACAGTAATAAAAAATGCCACTACTTACAAAATATAATATGTAGTATATGTCACCGGAAAAAGGCAAACCTGACTCACTGCCTTTTTTTTTGTATCTTTAACACGGGGTTTTTATCCACATGGATACGCCAACCGATGGGGTTGGCCTGGCTCACTGACTTATTTATCAACGCACAGCCGAAACTACTGGTCGTAGAAAGCTGAAATTTGGCATATACTTAGCTTCCTTGCACTCCGTAGGGGAGCACTAAGAGAGGATTTCCCGAAATTCCCACGGGAACGGGATATGCGCGTACGAAGTCGCGGGCGAAAGCTAGTAAGACATATTCGTAGGTGTTAGCAAGATCAGTTTTAGGCATAGAGTGTGGTTTAATAGTCTTTGGTTTTAGGACGTAGCCGTTGTGTGATGTAGGGTCTGGATGTTACGCCTAAATTAAAATAACGATATTTTTATTTCATAATGAACGTCCTTGCAATGCAAATACGGGGCTCTTATCATAACAATCGAAACAGAATAAGCCAACTGTAGCCACCGGAAATAATCATCTAGCGATTTTTTCAGTTAAACTCATTTATGTAATTGAAATGACGGACTTTCTGCAAATCATCATTTTTATCTCGCGATTAAGCATTGAGGTCGCATTGATGTTGCAGCGGGTGATTTCCCTAATTGTTGATGGCGCACGGAGAGCAGCGCGCGCGCATCAATGGACGCAAATGCGCGTGTCGCCGCGTTGCGCCACCTACGCCGCGAGACAATGGACTCGGCTAGCCTGCTCTCGCCACTTGACACCTCAGCTTCGCACTCTTTTGGTAACAATTATCTCAGCCCCTGCGCCGGAAAACGAGGACACGAAATATGACTTCGCGCGTTGTTAGCATTTAAGAATGTTTATAGAGCACCCATTACAATAATGGTAGTTTCGAAACCGTACCTAAACTTAGATTACTACTACACTACTTACGTGTTTCGTTCGTTCGTTCTTCGTTTTTTTTTTTTTTTTTGTGACTATGCGAATATATGCTCTATACAGTTGCCAATTCAGTTAATTGTGGAAAATCAATTAGGTAGATTTTCGGAGCACATCAATGTCACTCAAGGATTTTCCGGTGGCGGGCGTACCTCGGGGCGTTGGCGTCGGTCCGTGACGGCGACGAGTGACCCCAGTCTTGCGGGTGACCACGCACGCACACATGGCCACGGCATCCAGTCGACTATATAGCCAATTAAATGGATCAAGCCGGAACGGCGTTCGTAGGGCCCAGGCCTCGTTACCACGCCTCCGTTTAAACTTATAATCTAGCGTTTTTATTCATACAGAAATCTACCGAGGGGAGGGATATTTAGAATATCGGTACTTATAGTTCCTTTGTTTGCAGTTGGATACTTACTATTCTTCTTCTGGTCGTCGGGCCGGTACTTGCGGATGGCGACGGATACTGCCTGCTCAATGCTTCTCACGTACACGCCCGGCTGCCTCGTCATCAGCGTAAAGTCGCGCTGTCGAGGCTCGAATACGTCTCTTATGCCAAGCTGTAATTAGATATTCATCTAACTTATCAAGTCTTTTGTCAAAGAAACCTTCAGCTACCCAGAAGGCCGAGAACGAGCAATATGCGATCTTATCACAATTTACAAAATACATTAAACTGTAAAAAAATCATATAAGTACTACTAATATTTTCATTTTGTAGTTGCTACCGCACCACGTGAGAACTTTTGTATCACCCATCGTTTCATCGTGTGAGGTATTATTTGTAGTTACGAGTACCTACCAATGTAAATACTAGCACACAAAACTAATTATTATGTTAATAGCGCCATAAACTCTGCTTTTTGTTACACAGCAGCCGAAACTAGGTCAAAAAGTAATCGTAGGTTTGTACTTTTTACATTCGGGCGCTAAAATGCCGAAGACAAATATGACCACGTTCTGGGCACTGAATATTTCTAAATCAGAAGTTCAATTGTTTCGATCTCCGAGATAATAATTAGTTACCTTCTGTAAATCCGTAGTTAAGGTCACATGACCTTTAACAGTGAAGCTCGGCACGATTCCCTTCACACGGCGCGGGCGCAGCACGGAGTAGATGTCCGACAAGTCTGACTCTCGCGCCATACGGGACAGCAGCCGCCCGAGCTCCGGCGAGCCGCCCCGATTGGGCAGCACGACCATCAAGTAGTAACGATCACTGTCCAGCGGCAATCTTAAAGCCGTGGCCTCCAAGTGAGGCAGATACGCGTGCTCCAGCACTGTATCGTATCGCATATACGTGACCTGTTGGAAATAATTGACCCATCATCAATTTGAATAATGAAAAGCAATGCTGTGGCGAATTTATAATGCAAATTGTGTTGTTACGCTAACCATTACAATAAGGGTATTTACAATGTCGCTGGGATGCGCCATTCACGAACTAGCGATTTTAATTATATGGCGCAAGAGCGTACCGAATGCTATTAGATAATTTAGCTAAATCAGAGAGCTTCATTGTCGAAAGCCATCGAGCAACGAGTTGGATAAGCTTTCTCTAGACAGCTACGAAGACACGAACTTGGCTGTGTCAGCATTAGTTACAGGTAGTTTTGTGCTATGTTAGAAAACAAACGAAGCAGTTTGAGCACTCACCTGAACGCTTCGCAAACCGTTCGCTAAGAACATTTTGTCGTCAAAGCTCGGATTAGACGCATCAGAACCAATATCATAAGATCTGTAATACAAATAGTCGTCTACGTACGGAGGATTTGTAAATATGAAATCCACTATCGACTTCTTCTTTCGTTCAAGTGTCTCTAACGTGGATTCATTGGCTGGAGTCACGGAATTTAATACAGTCGTTATGTCATCCACGGTCACAGTAGAAACTTGTTCCGTTTGCTGAGTTTCTGTCATTGTAGTAATCACACTTTCTGTTGGGGTGGTCTCTATTAACGCAGTTGATGTTATTGTAGAAGAATCCAGAGTAGTTGATGGTGTTTGCGTCGAATCAGTCATAATGGTCCGTGCTGAGCTTGCGTCTATGGTACTGGACAAGGATGTACCGGATGTTCCATCTAATGTAGTGGCTGGCACTGTACTTGTCTCAAGAGCTGTTGACGACGTATCGACTTCGTTGTTAGTAGTCGGTTCATTAGTTAAAGCATTTGTGACTTGCGAACTCATGAAAACTGATTCTGTTTCAGCCACTGCTGCCGTACTCGGGGCTGTAGTGGTGGTCGGTTCTGTGTCAGGGGTCGGAGCCTGAGTGGTGGTCTCCACCACCTGCGATGTAGTTGTTAGTTGTGTTGTCGTCTCTGGAATTCTTTCACTTTTTTCTGTTGTGGTGACTGTGCTCATGGGCGTGCTCTCTGCGTTCGGTGCGGCTGACGGGTTCGCAGTGGTCGATGTGGCTCCTCGTATATCTATCGTGCTTATTGTCTCCGCATTTGGGTTGGTTGTACTTGTAGTTTCTTCTCTAGTCGGTGAAGTAGTACTCAGATCTTCTCGAGCTGGTTTATTCTCTGGCGTCATTGCCACAGTCACTGTCGTAGCGTCGCTGGACCCTGCAGGACTCATTGTTGTCGTGGAATTTGAGTCATTAGAAGTGCTGTTAGTTTCAGGTGCAAGTGTTGGTAATTGATCGTTTTCTAAATCAAAACCATAAAACCGTAGAATCTTTTTGTATGGCTCGTTGAAAGTGACATTTTCATTGTTCAAAGCTAACCCCGCTAGAAATCCCTCTTCCGGTACGAAATAAGTCTGAAATTTAGTAATTTAGAAAGAAAAGTTAGTTAAAATTATGTTTATCGTAAATCGGATTGGCAGTTGACACATCGTGCCGACGTAGTAGCCAAAATTGTTTGTATTTGTTGGGTACGTACCTACCTAAGTATCTAAAACATTATTCAACGATTTTTATATTATGAAAAATTCTATTTTAGGTACACGTTCGGTAACGTACAGTTACGTTAGTCAACTAGAATTTACCTCAATACAGCGTAAGGTGCCTGTAACAAGCTCAGATTAGACCTACTCATTATTTTGATGACACGAGTTCAAATACCGGTCCAGGGAAAGTGTGTCTAAGAACGAATCAGATTTGTAAGTATGTTAAATGGCGTTGGTTCAAAAAGCTTGAAATGATCAAGTCTTATTTCTACCTATTACCGCTACATCATCTGGGTTACTAAGATTACCTAAATATTGTTTCAGAGAGTGGTTAAGCTTTATTTTTCTTTTGGGTATTCCAAATACCTCCGCTCAGTTGCAATCCGAAGGACGTCTCAGTGGTTAGCCTCTATCTCACCCCAATGAATACGGTGATTTTCCATATATATCTGGCCAGGAGAGTATAGGGGTCTTAGTTCATCTAGACAGTAGAAGTCCCTAGAAACTTTTCACTGATTCTATCATTGGACTAGTCTAGACCTTAATGGTAATCAGATAACAAGTTAAAGAAAATTAAAAGAATGTACCTAGTGATTATTTGTTAATAAAATATTTTATCCATTATGGTTGAGTAAGTTTATGGCTCGAAAACGAAAGGGATATTATGTGATCGCCGCAACAATTCTGAATGTCGGTTGGACTTCCTAAAGTCACCAACTGCTACATTTTAGTCACAGATCAACACAAAACAATAGCGCCGGCCGGTGAGAGTTCCTAAAGATTTATTTATTTGGCAGGTCACTTCTTATTTCAAAGGGAATAAAATTTACGAGTGGAACCTAAACGAGCACGAGATGATCCTAAATCAATTTCTTCATGTTAAACCCACCAAATGCACTACTTTTGATTAGATTGCAAAAATCGGTAAGTATATCGAAAATTTTTGACTTACTTTTAACGTGCGATGGATATCTCTAAAGCCTATTCTCATGACATTTCTGTTCCACGGTAGCTGCATCCCGCGCTGGATCTGGTACGATGACTCTCCATCGACCCCCTCGTACAGAGCCACCATGATCCCCATCAGTCCATACGGCGAAAACGCTATGTTATTATCATTTAAAAAGTTATGTTCTGCCAGCACTTTCAAACCGAACTCGTTCGTAACATCCACCATATGAGCTAGAGGTGTTCTTCCAGTATCCCATAATTTTATTTCAATTGGAACTCCGTACTCTGAGGACGCAGTAACTGTGATGCACGCGTAAATGGAAACGGCGCGGACGATCACACTCGCCAAACGAAAACATGGCACGCGTCCGTTAGCACGCATGTTGTCCGCGGTTGTGAGCGCTAAGCGCGCTCCGCTGACCACGGGCTTGGGCTTCGGGTCCACCGAGGCGCTTGGGCTAATCTTCGTGGCTAATTAGCATTGAGACCCCGAACTTTTCGGTGAATGCCCTCGGCGAATTTGTGCGAATTGTTTTATATGTTGCATTGTTGTCCGTACAACTTATCTAAGTAGTATGCTATGGACGTAGGTATATTTACTTATAGAGATTCTTGACCAAATGTATAAGGAACATGCAGCTTTCAAATCAGGATGAGTCAACGGATTTTTACATTCGTGAATTAAATACCTAGGTACTGTTTAGGGGTTTCTTGCGGTAGGTAAGTTAATCACATTGTTATGGTCTAGGTAGCTATAACAAATAACAAACAATGGTGTATAACAAATAACTAGGTGTCTACTTGGGATCAAATCCTTTAAGATTGAAACTATTCTCGATGGCTAGGTAGGTAGGTACCTATATCAAAATTATCCTCTGGGCATGTAACTGTGATTTGAAGAGACCGCTCATTAAAACTTACAATAAAATTATTATACCTACCAACTTCAAAATCTACGGAACAGTTTTTGTGCCAATTAACCGTTTCACTTTAAAGCCGGTTTTGTTTGCCGTAAGCCGCGAGGATACTCTTCTACCAGTGTGAGTGTGAGGTAGGTATAGCTACCCGCAGCCGATAATCGATATCAAGACACAGTGATCGAGAGCAAGACACAGTGCAAATATTGAACCATCATTAACAAGGTGCCATGCAGTTTACACATATTAAAAAAAATATCGCATAAAAACCTTTTTTTTATGAAAGTTGATTTTATAGTAGACTAGCTGTGCCCGCGACTTCGTTCTCGTGGATGTCGGAAAATAGTGTGATGTGTTGCAAGGGTCTTTCAACAAGGACGGCGGGTCGAAGTTGAAATTAAATAAAACAAGCTTATGTGAGATAATAAAGAAATATTTATTTATTTGAAAGTCCCATTTATGCCATTATTTATGAAATATGACATCGTTTAAATGTCCACCGCGGCTTGGAACGGTGGCACGGATCCGAGAGGTCCAATTTTCAATTACTCTACTGCATAGATCCGGCTAAATCTGAGCGATGGCCTGCGTTATGTTGACTTTCAGGGCATCGGTTGATTGCGGATTATTGACATAGACCTGCGACTTGAGAAAATCCCACAAGAAAAAGTCTAGCGGGGTCAAATCGCACGATCTTGGTGGACAATTCACGTTTCCTCTGCGAGAGATAACTCTACCCTCGAAGTTCATGCAGAATGTCCATTGTGTCGCTCGCTGTGTGGCACGTAGCGCCGTCGCGCGTCGTGTTGGAACCACATGTTGTCCACGTTCATATCGTTCAATTCAGGCCAAAAGAAATTGTTAATCATTGATCTGTAGCGCTAGCCGTCACTAGTAATTATGGCCTCGCCATCATCGTTTTCGAAGAAGTACGGACCAATGACGCCGTCGGACCAAAATCCGCACCAAACAGTAACTTTTTGTGGATGCAATACACCTGGTGAACCTCATGTGGGTTGTGGTCGTCCCTGCATATACCTACGACAATTTTGCTCATTAAAAAAACCATTCATCCAAAAATGCACTTCGTCGCTAAAGATGATTTTTCGGCCAAAATCGGGATCCTCTTCCAATCGTTCTGTAGCCCAGTCAGCGAACAAACGGCGTTGTCATATGGTCATTCACTTTTAGCTTCTGGGTCAGTTGGATCTTGTACGGGTGTAGGCCCAAGTCCCGACGCAAAATTCGCCAAGTTAAAGTCTGCGAGGCCGAGTTCCTGTGCACGGCGAGAAATCGACTGCCTCGGAGTCTCCTGCACACTCTCACGGACAGCAGCGATGTTCTCGGCCGATCTGGCGTTCCTTTGACGTACCTAAGGGTGTTGGTTGGTTGTTTACCGAACCAGTCGTCTCGAATTTGGTCACCAAACGTTGGAGAGTCGACTCTGAAGGGCCGCGACTGCCGTAAAACGGACGTAATGCGCGCACATTTTGATACTAAAGTTTTATCATTTGGACGTGCTGCTCAATCGTGTAACTTGCCATGGTGTTTGGCATCATCAGTAACTGAAGAAATAACTACGCATTTGACAGATGCCGCTAAAACAACCTGGCCGCCACAAACTGTCAACATCGACCCGCCCTATTTGAAAGACCCTGTACAAAACATACGTTCAGTTACGTATCCCGATCTCTCTCAGAATTAAGAAAATAGGAAGAGGGCACCTAAAGCAGGGCTCTGTATCATCTCTACCGGGCATCGATACGTTTGATGACTGTAAGTATTTGATATCAGTATTATACAACTCTTGCTATTTGCTCATTGTCAAACAGGTGAAAATGCACAATTTCAGAAAACAGTGTCTGTCGAGCAGCGGCAGAAATTATTTGATTTCATGCAAAGCCATGAAGACAAATTATGTAAATGCGGATAAATCGATGAAATACGGTGAATACATTAATAAAATAATTCATTTACTTACTTCAGGCAGTGTTTAAAAAGTTTACAGTCTTTTTATTTCACTGAAATATGGTTTATTTATTTCTTCGTTTTAATTTCTTTCGATAGCAAACAGCTGTCGGAAAGATTCGAGTCTTCTTATCGAATTTGAATTGTCAAAATTATTCGGTTTCGGATTTGTGAATTGCGTTTGGAGGACATCTTCGAATTTCGATATATATCGAAATATATTTCGAAATATAAAAATTCATTTATTCCGGTACGGAATCGAACGATAAGATATCTTATCGTTCGATTCCGTACCGGAATAAATGAATTTTTATATTTCATCGATTTATCCGCATTTACATAAATTCAAAGTGTTTACGGAAATGTGATATTCGTTCTAGATTTTAGTTAACACTAGCTTCTGCCAGCGGCTTCGCCCGCGTGATCCCTAGGGAACATATTCCCGGGATGAAAAGTAGCAGTGCTATTCCAGACTATAATCTATCTTTGTTCTAAATTTCATTAAGATCCGTTAAGCCGTTCTGGCGTGATTGAGTAGCAAACAACCAAATTTTCACATCTATCTATCTATATCTATCTATCTATCTATATCTATACTTATAATAAATCTGTAGAGAGGTCAATTCTGTACATGAAATATTTTTCCAAAATAACTATCAGGGGGTGATTAGGGATCAATACTGATGCCAAAAATGCAATCAGTAAAATTTTTGTCTGTCTGTCTGTCTGTATAACCGTTATAGAAACAAAAACTACTCGACGGATTTTAACGAAACTTGGTACAATTATTATTCATACTCCTGAGCAGGTTATAGTATACTTTTCATCAGGCTACAATCAATAGAAAAAATGAAATAAAAATGAAAATGTGAAAGTTTGGTTGTTTGTTACTCAATCACGCCAGAATGGCTTAACGGATCTTAATGAAATGTAGAACAACGATAAATTATAGTCTGGAATAGCACATAAGCTACTTTTAATCCCGGGAACATGTTCCCTAGGGATCACGCGGGCGAAGCCGCTGGCAGAAGCTAGTTTGTAATATTACTCGTTTGGTGTAAAGCGAAATTATAACCATCTTCCCCTCGACATTCTAATTATTAAAGGATATTGCAAACTGACGTAAGCCGTTTTACGAAGCTACTCGCTAGCCTCTAGGCGCCAAGCTAGCCAGCCTGTGCGTTCGCGACCGTATACAAAAATAATCCTTATAGCATGGTTCAGTATTCACGCGCGATGGCTTATTATCAGCGTATTTCATGTATAACTTTGGTGTTTCTATACCGATTTCTATGATTCTTTTCTAAGGAATAGTTAAAAATTTTAACTTTATAAATTAGGGATGACTGAGAGTGTTATAAACGTAAGAGTAGACAAATATAATCAGAAAGCTTCGAACTGCTAAGCTATCGGGAGTTACACGTGTTATTGTGCGTCAATCATAAAAGATAGACATATGCTGTCGTGGGATATTTTTTATATAATTTTAAGGAGAACATTTCCGTCATACATGATTTCTGTGTAGCTTTCACCATTAAGGTTGCACACGCGACGGAAGCTTAAAAAATGGAGTAACTTCTCCCGTTTTCCCAACATTTCCCTTCACTGCTCTGCTCCTATTGATTGTAGCGTGATGAAAAGTATACTATAACCAGCTCAGGAGTATGAATAATAATTGTACCAAGTTTCGTTAAAATCCGTCCAGTAGTTTTTGTTTCTATAACGGTTATACAGACAGACAGACAAAAATTTTACTGATTGCATTTTTGGCATCAGTATCGATCCCTAATCACCCCCTGATAGTTATTTTGGAAAAATATTTCATGTACAGAATTGACCTCTCTACAGATTTATTATAAGTATAGATAGATAGATATAAATATAGATAATTTGGTATTTTGGTAGATGCATTATGTGATTGTGCGAGCCACTCTCCACTCAAAAAAATTGGAGGAGATTTTGCTCCAAAGGGGACAATGGACACAGGCTAGGACCCCCACCAGTCCCAGCCCTATATTTTTTTAACCGGAGTGCTTTACTCTTTACGTCAGACTTCCAGTCTGGCCAATTCTGAAATACAAGTAAGTAGGTAAGATTAGCCAATTTTAATTTCCAAAACAAATTAGTATCTACCGATTTACAATAAGATACCTACTTTATACCATTTCTCTGGAATCTTTGTGGCCCCATTTAATTCTTCTGCTAGCTGAACTAGCAGGAGACGCTTCGAGCGGGCTGCGTCAGGGCCTGAGATACGTCGGCCCCGGGCAGGGTTTCATGGCTTTGCATGAATTGCATGAAATCAAATAATTTCTGCCGCTGCTCGACAGACACTCTTTTCTGAAATTATGCATTTTCACGTAATACTGTTTGACAATGAGCAAATAGCAAGAATTGTATAATACTGATATCAAATACTTAGTCATTTTTCTTTTTTTATTCGAATTCGGTTCCCTACCGACACGGAAACGTATCGAATAGTTTAGAATACCACTGCAGATAAACCTGTTGGTTCAACAAAATGAGTTCCACTATCCGAAGATTTGTGGATAACTGTGTTGTATGCCGAACATACAAAGGAAGATCCGGGGCCATTCAAGCCCAGTCACACTCAGTACAAAAACCAACGGCCGCTTTCCAAGTTATCCATATGGATATAACAGGGAAGCTGGGCACTCCAGATGATCAGCAATACGTCATCACTTTCTCAAAGTACGTTTTACTGTAGGTACTTCAGTACCAATAAAAACCCACACAGTACATTGGCCGCTCTAAAACGTACTGTGCATCATTCTATTCGGTGCGCCGGTTCAAATCATAGTCGATGGAGGAAGAGAGTTCCTTGGAAAGTTCAAGAAGTACTGTGACACCACCGGAATAAATATCCATGCTATGAGTCATGCCAGGAGTCAGCCGAGCGAATGGCCAAGTTGAAAGAGTCGTTGCAACCCTCAAAAATGCTTTGGTAATGATTAAAAATTACGAAGCAGAGCAGTGGCATATTGTGCTCGAGGAACATCAGCTGTCAATGAACTGTACAACCCATCGTGTCACAAACAACAACTCTACGAGACCCTCCGAGAACTCTACGAGAACTCTACGAGAACTCTACGAGAACTCTACGAGAACTCTACGAGAACTCTACGAAAACTCTACGAGAAATCTACGAGAGCTCTACGAGAACTCTACGAGACCCTACGAGAACCTACTAACCTTATAAACATTGATATTCCCAAAAGACAAAGCAACACAAGTTGCTTACAGACTCACTACTCAGAGAAAATTATTTATTTCCTTTCAGGTCTCCGAGAATCCATAACAATCTACGAGAACCAACGAAGCTGGCGCAACTGCAACAGTTCGTAGATAATAATTAAGTTTAATAATTTGATTGTCCTAAAATTAGTTAATAAACCATCAGTTGATTATTTTTGAGTTGATTACGATGTAAAATTAAGGTTAAGATTCTAACTTCAATACTTAACCTACAAATACGGCCGCACTGTAGGCGCTCGTCTCAGTCGCTCTCGAGCCCGTAAAGTACGGACCTCTGTGACGTCTTTACGCTGCCCGTTGAATAAACGAAGCTTATAAAAGTACTTGCGAAGTTTTCCTTCGAAGACCCAGAAGAGTAATCATGAAGCCAACAATTGTGACGTCAGCAATGCTGTCATCACCCTTTTTTAAATAACACTCCGGAGGTTCCTTCTTCGTCTACATTATAATTATACAAAATATTTTTATCAAATTCGAGAAATTACATTTTAATCATACAATCTTACAGAGTCTGGCACTTTCAGGTGACATAAGTATATAATTTAGAATTTTAGGCAGTTAAATTTGAAATTGGCGTTTTGTACGGGAAGAATATAAAGTTTTTTTTTTTTTTGTATAATATATTATTTAAAATTAATCAAAGTAGGTATGCGCCGTTATTATCTATGCACTTTTGCCATCTCATAGGTAGTTTATTGATCCCTTTTCTAAAAAAACCATGGGGGCGAGAATCAATAAACTCTTTGTAGGCGGTTTGGACTGCCGCATCGGAGTTGAATTTTTTTCTTGTCCAAATTCCGGAAAAAATGGTAACCTGTTGGAGCAAAGTCCGGGGAGTACGGTGGATGTCGCAGACATTCCAATTGTAGCTCATATAACTTAGTGGTTGTTTGTTGTGAATTGTGTGGTCTTGCGTTGTCGTGAAGCAGCAGTGGCCTAGAGCGATTGACCAATCTCGGTTGTTTAGCAGCTAGTTCTTCCTTCATGGTTTGCAGTTGCTGACAATAGATATTTGCCGTAATCGTTTGGCCAGATTTTAGAAAGACCGGCGCTAGTCCAACAAACACTCTCAAGTAACTTTTTCTGAGTCAATTTTCGTTTAAGGCAGGATTTGGCTGGGTCTCCAGGGTTCAGCCATTGCGACGAGCGAATTAAGTAAGCGACAACGGAAGTGTTAAAAAATAACTTTATTCCGACAGAGTTACAGCGAAACAGTAATTGAATTCATCTAACAAGATATTGATCTTATATACTAACTTAATTGCTAACGTAGTACATCCACAGCGTGATCAGATTGACGCATGTTCTAGATAATTATAAATGCTGATCGCGCAGTGGGGAAATTGAGAAATAATAATCTAGTAAATACTTATTGTCTGACAAAGCTAATATTGGTAGGTTGGGGTTCCTTAAATGAATTTATTTGTTCGGCTATCTCTGCTAAACCGTAGACACGGACGTCGGCTACTCCACGTAGAATTGTATACACGGCAAACTGACTACAGAGATCCTACCGGCTGCGCCAATTAAGTAAGCGACAACGGAAGTGTTAAAAAATAACTTTATTCCGACAGAGTTACAGCGAAACAGTAATTGAATTCATCTAACAAGATATTGATCTTATATACTAACTTAATTGCTAACGTAGTACATCCACAGCGTGATCAGATTGACGCATGTTCTAGATAATTATAAATGCTGATCGCGCAGTGGGGAAATTGAGAAATAATAATCTAGTAAATACTTATTGTCTGACAAAGCTAATATTGGTAGGTTGGGGTTCCTTAACTAGCGCTTCCGATTATCGTACAGTATCCAGTTTTCATCACAAGTAATGATTCGATTTAAAATCCCTTCATTATTGTGTCGGTTGAGCAAAGTAACACAGCAGTCGTCGCGTGTTTGCAAGTTCGATTCACTCAATTCTTGAGGTACCCATCGTTCATGTTTTTTTACTTTCCCGATTTGCTTAATTTATATATAATACAGTTAATACAGTTTTATCACTTACCCCGAAACCTGCAGGTATCTCTGAAGTGCTTCGTGATGGATCCGCTTCCACAATAGCCTTTAATTCTTCATTTTCCACTTTGGTCTCCGGTCGTCCACGGGGTTGGTTTTGAAGCTAGAAATTTCCAGAACGAAAACGTTGAAACCAAAAACGTACCGTGCTTTCTTTTGCGACACCAGCGCCGTACACATCATGACATCATTAATCCTTTGAGCGGTTTCTGCAGCACTGGTGCCATGGTAGAACTCGTACTCGTAAATAATAGGTTGGGGAAAAAGTTTCTTCGCATTTTTTAAGAAAATTCAAAACATTTTTTAATATAGTTTATATACATTTAACTAAAGTATGTAGGCACCATTTTGTTCGATAACTTTTTGCCATCTTATAGGTAGGGGCATGATCCCATTGCTATAGAAATTTTGGGACTTCTGATCAAAATACCGCGACAAGTGGTTTTGGCAGTCCTCTCGTGATGTTAACCTGACACTGCCTAAAGAATTCTGAAAAGACCGAAACAGGTGGAAATCTGAAGGTGCAAGGTCACTATGGTACTATACGGCGGATGCATTAACACCTCCCAGCCAGACTCTCTTAATTTTTGCTGAGTGGCTAAAGATGTGTTAGGTCTAGCGTTATCATGACGAAAAACCACACCCCTTCTGTTGATTAATTCCGGCCGCTTTCTCTCAACTTCTTGCTTTAATCTCATCAGTTGATCGCAGTAGAGTTCAGAATCGATGGTCCTGCCTGGTGGTAACAGCTCATAATGAATAAGGCCCTTCCAATCCCACCACACACACAGCATCACCTTGTTGCGAGTTAACCCGGGTTTCGCACAGTCTGTGAATCCTGACCGGCCTTTGACCACAACCTTTTTCGCACCTTCTTGTTGTACCTACGTGATCCACTTTTCATCACCAGTTATCAGCTTCTTCAAATTGGTTCGGTTTCATTACGTCGTAAATCGTAATAAAGAATCACAAATGAGAGTGAGCTCGTGAGGTACCCAAATATCGAGCTTTTTTGTGTACCCAGTTTTTTTCAAATGCGTCAAAACTGTTTTGTGGTCAATTCCCAGTTCTTCAGCTACGTCGTAACTACTGATATGCCGATCTTGCTCCACTTTTTCAAAAATGGCATCCGTTTTATCCGTAATAGCGACGTGCATCGACCAGAGCGATGTGCATCTTTGACATCAAAATTTCCGGATTGAAAACGCTTAACCAAAGTGCTACTCTCACAGACACTGCATTAGCATCCATAAACATCGCAAATTTTTTTCGCGGCTTTCTTTGCATTTTTACTTTTTTTTCTAGTAAAATTTTAAGGCTGACCCCACATTTGGCGTGCGCGATCCTCGGGCGTGCGAGCCGCACGGACGCAGCGCGCGCGTGGCGCGCGCGCTGCGCGAGCGTCGCGTGTTACCGCCGTGTGACGTGTGTAAGGCGTGCGCGCGGCGCTCGCCTTGGCGTTTAACCCCCTTCAGACAAGTCAGTCACAATTTGGCCAGTGCCGTGTTAGCACACGTCGTTGCGTTACTGTTCTACAATCACTAACAAAATGGACTCGGACGAGGAAACACTACTGTTAGCTTTGCTACTAAAAAGAAATAAGACACGTAATAAAAAGACTAAACGCCTCTGGCAAGATACATTATGGTCTTCTTGTTCACAAGAAAGTGATTAGTATATTTTGTATTGTAGACATATAAAGAATAGTGAAAAGCATTTTTATGATTATTTTCGAATGCCGAGGGCAACATTCAGTGAACTTTTAGACATCATTGAAAGTGATATTCAGTGCCAAAATTCAAAATTTAGACTTCCTGTGACACCTGAAGAAAAGCTGGTTATAACAATAAGGTAAGAATGTATGGAAATGTAGAATGAAACAATAGACGAAATTTATCAAAATACACATGACAAACTTTATCATGCAAAATTATCCTTGTATTGTTTGAAAATTAAAACGTGTTTATTCATGTAGTTCAAAAAAGTAACACTTATGAACGTCGTCGTTACATTAACGCCAAGTAATATTATAATACGACATGTAATATTTTTTCTAATTATCCACGTAATCATCGCCAAATATATTGTCATAAATTGATTCTTGTGTTGAATCACTGAGATGCGAATGCGCAGGCGATGAAAGCAACATCTCAAAATTTGAACACTTCATCAGATGAAGTGTTCAAATTTTGAGATGTTGCTAATGCTAATGTATGTGATGAATTAGAAGACGAATCCATAGACGTAAAATAACCAGTACTACCATAATTACTATTTTGGCCCGTATATTTGGACATCTGCACGTACTTTTTAATAACGCCCATTATTTCCATTTTAGCGTCCATTTTCAAATCTGAGTTTATAAGCACTAAAATCATCCAGTAATGACATAAAAAAATTGTAATATGGATATTTTTCCTCCTTTTTGTTCATTCTTGTAGTTAAAATTTTGATTAGTTTCTCAGACTTGTCGTCTTCGACACTTTCTCTTCTAGAATACGGACTAGAATCCTGGCTTTCTTTTTGTAATTTTGCCTTCGGTCGAGCGTTTGATAATGGGTTAAGAAAGGACAAATAAGGCGCATAAATATAGCCTCTGCCCGTGGTTGCTTCCGACCCACTTTTTGTTTTCTTACTGTTATGTCTTGTGTAACAATCTCTAATGCCTTTCCATTTTTTTATAATTTCGCAGCTGAAACATCTATACTACTCTATACTAATATTATAAAGCAGAAGAGTTTGTTTGTTTGTTTGTTTGTTTGGTTGAACGCGCTAATCTCAGGAACTACTGGTCCGATTTGAAAAATTCTTTCAGTGTTAGATAGCCCATTTATCGAGGAAGGCTATAGGCTATATATCATCGCGCTAAGACCAATAGGAGCGGAGCAGTAATGAAAAATGTTACGCAGACGACGTTGCACGGGTCAGCTAGTATTACCTATAAAGCAGAAGAGTTTGTTTGTTTGTTTGTTTGTTTGGTTGAACGCGCTAATCTCAGGAACTACTGGTCCGATTTGAAAAATTCTTTCAGTGTTAGATAGCCCATTTATCGAGGAAGGCTATAGGCTATATATCATCGCGCTAAGACCAATAGGAGCGGAGCAGTAATGAAAAATGTTACGCAGACGACGTTGCACGGGTCAGCTAGTATCTATACTAATATTATAAAGCAGAAGAGTTTGTTTGTTTGTTTGTTTGTTTGGTTGAACGCGCTAATCTCAGGAACTACTGGTCCGATTTGAAAAATTCTTTCAGTGTTAGATAGCCCATTTATCGAGGAAGGTTATAGGCTATATATCATCACGCTAAGACTAATAGGAGCGGAGCAGTAATGGAAAATGTGACGCAGACGAAGTTGCGTGGGTCAGCTAGTAAATTATAAATCTGATTAATATTTGTTTCTTTCAGGTATTTAGCTACTGGAGCTTCATTCAAAGATTTTCAATTTTCCTTCAGAAGAGGATTTTCAACAATAGAAAAGATAGTGCGAACGACTTGTCAAGCTATTATTAAAAACTTATTTCATATTTGCATGCCACCCAGAAAAGCATCAGACTGGAAAACAATGGGGTTAAAAACTACAAACATAATGTAGGTGGCGACACTGTTGAGTGTTCCTAACCAACCTCCATATTGTTTGTATACGACTTGTTTGTCTTAGTTTGTTTATGAATTAAATAGCTAAAATGTACGCGACTTGGAGTGTAGTTAAGTTAAAAGAAGAGTTAAAAAAAAACTTTTTACAAAAAAATACAACCTACTTCCAAAAAAAAACACTACAAAGTAAAAAATAACTTTAACTTCGGAACTCGGTGTTTTTGTTAGTTTGTTCGTTTTTTGACACCGACTCCCGAAGTTAAAGTTAAAGTTATTTTTTACTTTGTAGTGTTTTTTTTTGGAAGTCGGTTGTATTTTTTTGTAAAAAGTTTTTTATTTTTCACTTTTTAGTGGTAGACACCTAACATAACCACTGCAAAATCGATACCATGCGATTTTCGAAAGTTCCCCTCGACTTCTCTGGGATGCCATCATCAGATCCTGGTTTCCTTATCATGGGACCATTTGGGAAGTATACCCTTTCCAACAAAAAAATCATGTTATGCCCGAACAAACATAAAAAAAAAAAATACAAACATTCGAATTGAGAACCTCCTCCTTTTTGGTAAGTCGGTTAAAAAGAGAAAGCTTCCACAGCTGGCAAAATAGCAAATTTTCGACCATTTTGCCTCGACCATTTTGTAGGCTTCCAATTTTTTCTCCTAACAGCGTTTTCCCACAGTTTTCTTCTTTTGGCATCTTTAGGAAATAAATGTATCCCTGTATTTTTGCAATCAATAGCAGCACAAACTGTCATATTCAGAAAATATAACAAAAATATTACACTTGTTTACAGCAACTTTACGTCTAATGACAGTTGACAGGGAACACTCAACAGTAGCGACATCTAGTGTGAGAAATGAGAGCAGTTTTTTACCCCATTGCAAATAACTTTAATTAATTTGATAGCAAATTTTCCTAACTGCATAGGTGCCATTGACGGCAATCATATTAGAATGATAAGGCCATGCGATAGCGGTTCCCTTTACTACAATTATAAAAAATACTTTTCAATTAACATATTGGCAGTGTGTAATTCAAATTATGAATACATATCTGTAGATGTTGGCTCTTATGGAAAAAGTTCTGACTCAACAATTTTCCGTAATAGCAGTTTTTATAACGAAATACAAGACAAAGTTTTTTTTTTTTTTATGCAAAACGGGGAAACTCTTGACCCAAATCTCACCTGATGGAAAGTGTTAGACATTCCCGCACCAGCTCCAATAACAAACAACGGTGCAACTTTTCCCTTTGTACTAGTAGGCGACGAAGCTTTTCCCTTGTCAAGTTATGTGCAACGACCCTATGCTGGTAACAATTTGACACACAAACAAAGAGTGTAGGTTTAACTACAGACTTAGTCGTGCAAGAAGATTACCTATATAGAATGCACTTTTGGAATTATGACAGGAAAATGGAGGATTTTACACAGACCGTTAAATGTTGGACTTGAATTTAGTGACCAAATTATTAAAACTTGTTGCATATTGCACAACTTTGTTAGATCGAGGAAGATTTGCACAGTGGAAATTAACATACCAATAATTTCTGGACTCGATGGCAATCAAAACAATGATGTGAAGAAACAGAAGGTATACAATTTTCAAGAGGTATGACTGAAAGAAATAAGTTTGCTGATTACTTCGTCTCAGAGCAAGGTTCATTGTCATGGCAAGATAATAAAATTTAAAACTTACCCTCTTCATTTTTTTGCTTTGCAGTTTTCGTTTCAAAATCTTTTATAAATAAAGTGCAGATTTCTTCCCACGCCTTTTTTTTGCAATACGATCAATAAACTCCCGTGTCGTCATGTCCCATATAGCAGGACGATTCTGTATTTCTAGGATAAAGCTTTCGATATTAATTTCACTCGGTGCCTCGCCTGTCAACACAACACTGTCCACCATGCGACTGACCGAAACAGTAGCGGGGATAGCGGGCGAAGGGATAAGAACGCGACTCGAGCGTCGCGAGCGCGCCGCGCGCGCGTTGCGCGCACGCTGCATGCACGTCACACGGCGGCAACACCCGACGCTCACGCAGCGCGCGCGCGGCGCTCGCGCTACTCGCACGCCCGAGGATCGCGCACGCCAAATGTGGGGTCAGCCTAAAATGTATCGAATTTCTTCATTAGATTCACTCATCTTGACGGTACGAAAAACAAATGAAAATCAAACATTTTCCTAATTTGAATTTGGAATTATGTAATCTAAACTTTCAATGATACCAAAACCTACACATACAAACCTACAGATACAAATAGAATAGCCAAAGAGATTTTTATTACAAGTTCATACACTATACTGCGAAAAGACTTTTTCCCCAACCTAATATACCGATATTTCATGTTTTCCATTGTGCGGTAATAAGCGACGCTAAAGAAAACAATATTGAGGAAAAAACAAATGAATGACTGTTTTCAAAACTCAAAATTGTACCAGCTAAATGAATTTGTAAATTTTTCAGATCATAGTGGTCAGTACAAAACCACGGAACAGAAAAAAAAAAGCGCTAATTTCAAATACAAAATGACGCCTAATCATAGACAAAGAGGTGTTCATGACTCGGACTACTCCACAGAACACATAACCTAGTGGGACTACTCTTATTTCGTCTATGGCACTGCCACTTGGTATTAATACCCAACTAAATTCAATGGTCATTTCATGTGACAGTTTGTCGTAGTCTGTTTCAGTTTTCAAGAGCTTATGGCATATTGTTTACTCTTTTTTATGAAAACAAAAGAAGCATTTTCAATTTAATGGGCTTACAACTGCTTACAACATGAAAGTTGGTTAATGCAGGAGCGTGTCGTAAATCAATACCTTTGATAATTTTGGCCGTCTTTGATGGTTTTATTTCACGAGTGAGATTGAGAAGCTTGAACAGCAACCAACGATATGTACGCAATTTTGGTAAAGCAAAAACAGATTCTGATCATATAGAGAATCGACGGAATTTTTCGTTTCATCTGCTTTTAAAGGTCAGTACACATTTATTTTGGGACTAAAATATGAATAGGAATACGATTTCATATACAAGATACGAGATAATATTTTAACAATCCATAAAAATAAAACAAAACTTTTACGTAAGAAGAGTATTTTACGGCTTCGAATTCTATCGATGTAGGAACCATTGCTCTATACGATTCTATAATACAATAGGAAAGGAAAGCTTTAGTATATTCTCAACTGGTGAAATTAATATTTCCGAGCTAATATTATGTTCTGAGTACTCCTCAATTCTTGTCGACTTTTAGTTTAATCGCCTCTAACCTTATTTTATATTGGTTATTCATTTATAACATTTTAGTTATAACTGGTAAGTGCAATTACTATTCCATTTGAAGCAGTGTTTGCAACAAAACAAATGTCCTTAATAAAAACCGAATCCAAACTTTCTTAAAAACAAGTCAGTAATTCATATTTGGTCCAAAATTGCTTTTATTTTATTATTTATTACCTATTTAAGTCTACACTTTATATGCGATAGAAATCAACAAAAACCACTCATTGCCTAAAGAAAAATGTTGAAATGGTGTCTGAAATGCTGCTGTTTTTGGTGTGATATGATTATGTTGTGATTGTCATTAATATGTTCGCTTGTTTCAACTATGAAAGCTTTACGGGTGGACTTTAGTTACCGGTAGCACGAAGTGAGCACCAAGAGGGGTCAAAGGTGGTTCGGTTTGGGTCCCTGATTATAACGGTATCACTCTTATTAAAAGGAAATGGATATTTTTCGAGAAATTACAAAAAATAGTTTTAACCTCAAATCTGACAAAAATGAAAAACGAAACGTAATTTTGGGCGATTGACAACCATGTTGACAACCAAAACTGTACCAGTATATTGTCTGTGGTATAAAATGTCGTGGAAAATCGGTGAAAAGGAACGTAAAAATAAAAAATAATAACGCAATTTTACGTCAATTTTGCATCAACAAATGACAGTGACACTGTTATTACTGTGTGTGTCTGTGTTAATGTGTGTGTGTTGTTTTCGTTGTTGTCATTTGTATGCAGTTCTTAATGGTTAAAATAGGTCGAATCTGTCCCAAAACCGAATCAGGGCACCCCGACTCCACCTAGTCTTTTGGCTGCTACCCCTAGAGTGTTTATAAAATCCGGAGGCGCGGAGGGAGAGCAGCCCCCGCCCGCTGTAACAAAGTATAGGCGCCCGTGCGAGCCGGAGCGGCTGAGGCTGGTCGCCGGAGGCGACCAACAAGCCGAAGCTGCAGAGGTGAGCATGGGTGCCTATCCTTTGTTACGCAAGGGCGAAGGGGCTGCACTTCCCGCAGCGCCGGAGACGTTCCAGAAGCGACTTTGTTGACAAAAAGTGTTTTGAGGTTAGGTTACAATAATTCGTTTTTCTCAAGAATGGTGCATTTCCTTTTCATGGGAGTGGTACCGGGGGGGATTGAGGGGGGGCCCCCCTCCCCCCCTTCCCCTCTCAACCCCCTTTTCGTGCTACCGGTAACTAAAGTTTACCCGGATAGTTATGATTATGTAGCTATTAAATAACTGATTTGTGTGATTTTGTAAATTATATCATATGTCACAAACATGCACATTTGACGTGTGCAAACAAATAGCAGAGTGCTTAGGAACAACCTCCTCACATGTAAGTATGCATTATATTGGATTGTTGTAAGTATCTATTTATTTATAATGAAGATATTTAAATAATACAAAAAAATGGCTATTTAGTTTGATATCAAATGGTTTCGGTTACAGTTGTGCGTGACTCAAGGCTAAGAAGAATTTCTGAAGATTTGTGACAAAAGTTTAAGACTGTTTTCTGGTCATAAACAACCAAGTGTAGTGTTTCAAGATGGAACTTCCAGATTGCCCTCCGGGGGCAGAGGGGTATCAGGATTCTGTCACCGAAGTGCCTAAGAAACCTGAACCAGAGGAACTCTCTTGTACCAAGGTAAATATTATTTTTTAACTTATTAGCTTTATGCAATACTGAAGTGATAAATCAAATAAATCTTAATTTTAATTTCAACTGTTTATTATCCTCAATTCAAATACTAAAGAGCACCCCTTGCTATAGTTATGAGGCCTTGGTGTTTAAAAACATCATTCCTTTTTCCCCTTTTAATTCTAAGGTTTTTGTATAAAATTAATAAGTACTCAACATATCTATAGTTTGAAAGTTAAAATATCTGACAAGCCCTGAACTACATACCATTCATTACTATTGAAACCAACAACTATAATTTTATGTTTCATGAAATTACTTGAACACACGGGATCATGTATATACTTTCATAATTTATAAAAATTATAAATATATCTTTATATTACATATAATTCTACTGTATGTGTGTATGTCAATGAACTCCTCCTAAACGGCTGGACCGATTTGAATGAATTATTTTTGTATGCGTTTGGGTGGATGGTTTAGATTCACAAATCAGCCCAGCAGATGGTGCTGCAGTTGGACAATAGGACAATGTCTGTTGGGTCTGCTAGTCTATATATATATATTTTTGGGCTAAAAGGCTTAGATCCTATATCAAAAAACCTGTTTTTGTCAAAATACCCACATCTTACACCTAGTTTTCAAA
Organism: Ceramica pisi; assembly: GCA_963859965.1. NCBI lineage: Eukaryota > Metazoa > Arthropoda > Insecta > Lepidoptera > Noctuidae > Ceramica > Ceramica pisi. The sequence continues at coordinate 9,300,788 of OY982530.1, forward strand.
GCATGGCTGAAAGAGAGCTGGGTAAGTTCTCTCAGTGTGTTTTTCAAATATTTTTACTCTTAAGAAAATACAAAACCCATGAAAAATTATATATTAATATAAGTACACTTCAGATTAATCTATACTAATATTATAAAGCAGAAGAGTTTGTTTGTTTGTGTCGTTGAACGCGCTAATCTCAGGAACTCCTGGTCCGATTTGAAAAATTCTTTCAGTGTTAGTTAGCCCATTTATCGAGGAAGGTTAAAGGATATATATCATTACGCTAAGACAAATAGGATCGCAGCAATAATGGAAAATGTGACGCAGACGAAGATGCGCGGGTCAGCTAGTTTATTATATAAGAAAGAAACAATGACATGTAATTTATGGGTCTTACACTAATGTAATTTGAGCCTATTGCTGACACTGTCCATGCCTGGCACGCTCCCTAATGGGCTACGTAGTTACCCTCATAACCAAGAAAATAGCACCCATGCCGTGTCAAGAAACGTGTAGACGACAACGAAAGACCGTCCACTAGGATTTAATTTCCTATAAGAAGACTATGGTTTTTCTTAAAAAAAATCTTTTAAATTTATTATTTTAGGGGCCGTTCAAGCATTATGTAAGCAGAATTTTAGACATTTTTAACTCCCCCCCCTCCCCTTGTCAGTGATAGTAATCAAAGCTCTTACCCCTCACTCCTATGCTTACGTAAAAATTGGGAATAGTTTTAACTCGTGCGGGCCCTATTTTCCCCACTTCGGTTATGTCTTACTTAACTATGAACATCGCATGAGAGAAAAAATAAAACTAGCCGTGATTATGTCAAACCGAAATTTACTAAGACTTGCAAACTAAAAAAAGTAAGTAAATATTGCCGACGTAATCACCATTTGAACCCCGTGCCCACCATGTCATAAAAAATTAGCATAATGAAGACCCTCCCTGTAATACTTGAATGGCCCCTTAAAAGAAAAAATTTCGTTCAGAACCCTTTGCACGCTAGTACGACTCTAATTTTAACTCATTTCCCTAAGGAATTCTTGCGACATTTTTCTTTTTCATTAGAAAATTATAATTTGGCTGAAGACTCAAAAACTTAAGCCGTAATAGTTTTCTTTTGAATTTCGTTATAATTCTAAACTACTACTATAGTGCAAAGATTACATTTATTTTATTAAAAAGATTTATTTATTTCCTACATTTTTGGAATCGTATCTTGAGCCCTTTATCTTGATACCCCACTCAATAGGTTTTTAGTTTTGATGAAATATTTTATCATTAAAGACTTATTATGGCTCCAAAAATCTGCCATTTTATGTTTTATATATCCAGTGGCATTCTCACAATCAAGGCAATACTAACGACACCTCTCAAGCTAAAGTGGCGATAGCTCATTGGATCCGGAATGACGCCTATAAAAATGTGCCAAAAGCATGTATTAGCATATAAAAAAATGCAAAAGTTATAAACAATTAAAGATGACAAAAAAAATGGCATTTGGCACATCATTTTAAGAAGGTGTGTGTGTTTGTGTGGAGTGTTGTGTTAGTATAGTGTTAGTGTATCTGTTGTAGAAGTGATTCAGTCTCACTATAGGTTAGACTTCTTATCCATTCCGTTAGTATTTTTTTGCATTCAAAACAATTCTTAGGATAGATATAAATGTGTTTATTAATAGCATTATAAAGCTGAGCTGACCGTTTACAAAGTTGAATAAATGGTTTTGACCAACCCTAATTATTTTGAGAGACCTATCGAATACATGTATTATTTGAGTTAGACCATGGACAGACGGACATAGCAAAACTGTAAGGGTTCCTTGCTTTCCTGTGGAACCCTTAGAAGAAGATTATTACGTACTTGGTGTATTCAAATTATGTTACAATACCCATTCTTCTCAGAATAGTGTTATTATTGCCGCTCACCATACTTTTAAGTAAGGACTCCCTTGACCTAGAATTATGAAGTTGGATAATGAAGGCTTAAGACGATTTTCCGTCAATTTCCTTTTTATGTGAAGTGCTTACTTTTAGTTTTTTCAATTCTAATATTAAAGTAACCAACAAAATAATTTAAATCATGCGGTCAATTTCTACAGTACCAACCAGGGTTCTTTGCTGCTCCGAAGTTAGGTTTTAAGTGACGACCGCGCAGGTGCAATCACGTAGACAAGTGTTACGTTCGCAGAATATTTTTTCTGATTTATACGTATTGTATTATAAACAAGTAAGAAACAACCAGTAACAATAAAAAGGCCACAAAGTAATACAACAAACATGTACACCACAAAAACACACAAATCAAACAGTAAGAAATAACCAAAATAAATAATTTAAAACAATAACAACGTGTAACACTTTTGGCATCAACAGTCGTATTGCATCAGTCGTATTGCATTGAAGCGGGACACAAGTATGCATCGAATGTATACGAGCGACTGAGACGCCATTACACCCGCCATCTTGCGCGAGAAGGCGCATGCGCGACCTACCCGCGCATGTGCTGTTCTATGTTTCTTGTCAAATTGACATCCTGCGCAACCAATTGCGACGTACGTCGCATAGGCAAATATCCCAGGAGGCCAATCGCGCTAATTTTAAAAGTTTAGGTCCGCTTGCAATTCGTTTCCAATTCAGTTTTAGTTATGATCTAATTTCGATTCACCTGTAAGGAATTTGGTATCGCGCTAAAGTTTAATTAAACTTCAACCAAACTTGCGTCAAAACTATATCGTAACCTTTACAAATATTTTCGTATTTTCCTTCAAAATCCAAACAACACAACGCGAACGATTGAGAAAAAGTCACGAAAAAGTAGCACTGTTTCAACTTTTTGTTTGACAGCGGTAACGTTACAGTTGTGATGCAGTTGCGTTCCAAGTTTCTGTCAAACGTTTAGCGCGATACGGAATGTTTAAAAAAGTTGTGAAATGGCTACAGTTCAGTTGCGTTCCAACCGAATTTTATTAGCGCGATTGGCCTCCTGGTTCGTACTGTACTTTAACATTTTAAGTTAAGTAATGTAGTACGATAGCTGTTCTGCCTGCAACGCGGCAAGCATTAATAACAAAGTCAGAGGACATTATATTGGCTATGAATTAAATCAAGCAACTGAATTAAAATCAGTTCTCAAGCTGTTAGTACACAACAGGGTAATTTCTCAAACTTGCTTAGCCAGAATATTTGTAAGCTTTGGCATACAAGATTACGGGATTATGGCTTATAAGATAAGTAAGCAAAGATTTTCGTAGTGGGGGAAGTTCGCATACGCACAATTTCATACAGTTTTACATGCGCGAACTATAGGGTTTGACACATTCTTTAATTCATTCGGAAACCGGCCCGGAGGGTCAGTGTGTTAATAATATTAATATGTGTAAGGAAGTTAGATAACAATAATAGGGCACCAGACCTCATCCATTGCACGCTATTCTAATTTAATGATAAATGATGATATTTAAGAAAAAAAAAATAGCTTCTGAGTTTTGTTAATCCGAGGTGAATTGTTTGGGTGAAGATTGAAGATGTTAATTCTTTAAAGGTTCAGTTTTTTTTAATCTATAGGTACGTGGTAAAATATAAGCCAAGTGTCTTCACACATACCTGTAGAGGTCTGTATAAATATTTTAAAATTATGTTTTAAATAATAATCCAGAGTCTCTGGACTATCATGCATGAACCTACGCCTGGACGCCTCTGGGCCAGCAGTGGTTCCTCTATTTAATTGGTGAAAGTGTACCTATACTAGAAAGATTTAGGTGGTTAAATAAAGGTAAAGAAATCTTTGTGTCTTTTTAATTTAAAAACTCAGTAAAATAAAATGCAAGTAAAAACTGATGTAAATATAATTATAACAATTATTCTAAATCTTAAAATTGAACCATTAGTTTAAGCGTAGTCTATTTTATTAAAAGTAATGTCTTGATTGTTTACTTTTATTTAACCTTTCTAGTATAGTTCGAAAAGTTTTTCTTCGACTTCAGCAATTATAGGTGCTAATAGTCATTTTGAACGAAATTTTTACAACTATATTTTATGTGGCAGACCGCACTTTTCCGACCGAGTCTTTTCGAATAGATTATCTTTTGGTGTATTTTTACGTATCTACATGGTATCTACTTAATAACTTCATTGATACGCAAACCGCTGTTCATATGCAATCTCTGGGCATGCGGTGGATATGCTCACTGCTCAGTATAGGGATGCATCGATACGCAGTTCTGCGGACAACTTATATTTATCAAAAAGTATTAATGATACCGATATAGATACTGATGCGGAAAATGTTAAATTAACAAACTTAACTCACTAAAATTGACGAACCAAGTGCGGATATGGCGCGTTTACACGATGGACTATTTTATAGCGCCGTGTCCAAAATGTATCGGTGTATTGGCAAATTGATATAGCAAATTTTTAAATATCAGATACCAAATATATGAAAATGGAAAATATCAATTGATTTTGCGCTTTCCTAATCATTTATTACGCGTTGTGTTACGAAAAGTTCTCTGCTCATTATGTTATCACACAATTAAATTAGTGTGAAAACGTTTACATTTATTACTCCGTCGTGCCACAGGTAAGTAAAACATAGAGAAAAATAATTTAAAATAAAAATACGTTCAATAAACGAATAAAAATAACATTGTGAACTGTTTTATTTGTTTTGAATTATCCCACGTGTCGGCAAATGTTATTAGGGCGGAACGATTTTGAAGTTTTTTCTGAGATGATGTTTGGTCAGTCGTTGCACTGGCTGTTTGGTGATGTCTGGGTCTGCGGTAGTGATGGTTGTGGTTGTTGTGTTGTAGGCGGAGCTCGAGTTCCAGGACCACCTGAACGGGTTGAAGATCCAGCTGGAAAATGGGGAGTCGCGGTGCATGGTGGAGCGGCGCGGGCGCGACATCTCGGGCAAGTGGATATACCTGTGTTACCCATGCGCCGCCGTCTGCAGCGGCGAGAGCGTACTGCAGGTGAGTGCGGCCTACGAACCTACTATTTGTGCTACGGTCATAGATTTAATTAGTAGTGATATGCCCATGTGATATGTCTAGGCCTATTTCTAGCAGTGGACGTCTTTCGACTGATATGATGATGATGATGGCCGTTTGCTTATATGCCTTCTCTATACAGTTTTTTTTTAAACGTTGCTCCACTAGAAATTTCTCCTGTATCGTGCGTTCACAAACATACAAACTTGCACAAACACTCAGACCCGGAACACACACATATCTGTAGGCCATACAAATATTGGTTCGCTCAACCATTCGAATAGATGGAAAATTTTTTAGAAATCATGCAGACCAACAAAATAAGGACAATGGTAAAAAAAAATACAAGATTTAAAACGCATTGGATACATACAAAAAAAAAAACAGCTTACTTGTTGGGAATTTATTATTTTAGGAATAAATAAAATCACAACCCTCAATGGATAGTATCTAGAATATGAAGTTATTTTTACTAAAACAAAGATCACATTTTCAAAGTTTCTATCCAGCCTAAAACAAATTGCCAACAGTGTAGAGCGTCAACCGGGTTGCGGAATTTGTCCAAAAGAGTCATTGTGGCCTTGGAACGCAAAGAGCATTTGGGGGAACATAGATGGGTTTTTGTCAGTAAGAGCCTGACACTCCTTTCTTCTCCGCCCAGAGCGGAAAGAGTCATATGATGATTTACCATCCATAAAATAAAAATAGAGCGCCATTTACACAACTTGTTTGTTCTTTACAGACTCATATATCGGGGAAGAAACACAAGATCAAGCTGTCGATGCGAAGCGTCTGGCCTAAGACAATCTTTGACGATCATCCGTTTAACCAGACTGGTACCAAGACTCAACGTAAGTGTATGCAAGACAATAAAATTTACGTAGGGATTAGTGATTCCTACCCCTAGTTTCTGACATTTAATATACTTTGGTCACAGAATCTGGCGTCAAAAACAGATTTCTTTGCAGCCGGTCTAAAATAGCCACTGTAGCAGAATCATTATCTATACTAATATTATAAAGCAGAAGAGTTTGTTTGTTTGTTTGGTTGAACGCGCTAATCTCAGGAACTACTGGTCCGATTGAAAAATTCTCTATAGGCTATATATATCATCACGCTAAGACAAATAGGAGCGGAGCAGTAATGGAAAATGTGACGCAGACGAAGTTGCGCGGGTCAGCTAGTAGAATCATAATATTATCCACACAACAATCTGTCAAACTTCATTTTCATCTTTATCGCTAACGCATTAGTCAAGTTTTTCCAATAAAACTGTCAAGTTTGATTGGAAAAACTTGACAGTGACGGGTAGAATGATTTGTATTCTGATTCTGCTATAGTGGCCGTCTTAAACGCCCTGTTCTTTCTTTTTTGTTTCAATAGACTGACAAATGGATAGTTTGTTTTGAACGAATTAAGACCATAGTAACCAATATTTCAGATTAAACTAGAAAAGAAACAACACTTAACACTACTAATGTGTTGATGTTACAGCCTCGGAGAAAGTTGTACAAAAGATGGCGGAGGAGGTAGACCTCCACAACAAAATCGCGTCAGAGCTGGACGAGAAGTACAACAAGTACAGGGCGGTCACCTGCCACATCCAGGACTCGCTCGATGCCGTCAAGTGAGTACTTACCGTACATCCACAACAAGGACGCGTCGGAGCTGGACCAGAAGTACAACAAGTACAGGGCGGTCACCTCCCACATCCAAGACTCGCTCATTACAAGTGAAGGCTCAAGTCAATCAGCGGCTAAAGGATCGAAACTAGCTCGGCAACTCTATCCTTGAGGGGCACACTCTACTTTTCACACCTACTGTGAGATAATTGGAAGAAATGCAAAGAATGGCGGCTGGCACTCGCTGGTTGGTCACCGCTACTATGGTAGGCGCAATAAAATACATTGACATTTCCTTAATATCCTTCGCAGATACCCGAACAGTTTTCATTACTATAGTTTGTTTTTTTAATCCCGGAGACTCAATTGACAAGTGCAAATGTCAAAACTGACTAAAATGCTATTGTAATCTGTCAGTTTGCCATTGTACTTATCAATTTAGTCTCCAGGATTAAAAAATAGACGTTAGAAAACACAAAGGATCACAATAGATGTCGACAGGGGACAACTATATTTCTGTTCTTGATATTAAGACAGTAAAAGAAAGAAAAAAGTAATCGTGCAATAACGGTCATTGTACTGTTAAGGTGGAAGCGCCAGGGTAGCCCGCGAAATTCAAATATTTTTATGTTTTTTGCAATTTGCCGGTCAGTGTGAAGCTGTATGTTGAACAAAATACGATTCGCGGCCGTAACGCATATTTATCGAATGCATAATACCCATTTTAATCTTCTATAATATAAAAATGAATCGCTAAATGTGTTGGTAAGCGCATAACTCTACAACGCCTGGACCAATTTGGCCAATCCTTTTTTTAGAATATTCCTTGAAGTACGAGGATGGTTCTTACGGAGAGAAAAAATATAAAAATTGCCTGAAAAAGACTAAAAACAACACTTTTTTAAACTTCCATACAATAGATTCGTAATAATACTTTAAAGTCAATTTGAACTTTAAAACCATTCCATAAAGTTTAAGTTTTAGTGAAGAGGTTTCGGGAAGGCAAAACAATTGAGTGACGTTTGTATCGTATAAAATATTGACATTAGTCAAATACAAATTGTCAGTGAGTAAGAGTAAGAGAGTAGCGGGGTAGGTAGGTAGACAGGTAGCCAGTTGACGGGAGCGAAGCCGCGGGGTACAGCTAGTTATCAATATAATCATCTAAGTTCCTACAATTCGATTGAATGACTTTTTCACGATATAACATTCAATCGAGTTCTATGAACTTACAGGGTTATATTGATGATTCAAATGGTTATAATCCTTTAGATAAATGCTTTTTACGATCGCGAACCATATTCTGTTCAACATACAGCTTCACATTGACCGGCAAATTGCAAAAAAACATAAAAATATTTGAATTTCGCGGGCTACCCTGGAGCTTCCACCTTAATGCACATTTATCTGGTGTCTACCATAGATGTAGGTCACAGTTATCATACGAGTGTTTAGTTGAGGTTGCAAATTCTGCCTGCAGGGCTCCGCTGATCGGCGTGGAGTACCTGGTGGAACACCCGCCGGAGCAGGCGCACTATGAGCCCTCGTACATGTGCACGCTGTGCTCCAAGCAGGGCCACCCGCGCACCATCATCAACCACATGACCTGCTTCTGGCACCGGTTCAACTACCTCGTGAGTATACGCAAGAAATAAATAAATAAATTCTTTATTGGGGCAATAGCTGTTTTCAGAAAAGTGTAACCCTGCCTCTAGAGCTAGGTAGAGTACCCGTAATTCAGGAGCCAGTATCTTCTTCAATACAGGTTACAATTCTATTTACCACGTAAAAAAAATACTATTTACAATTTGACCATCATCTTCCTGCTTTTATCCCATGTTACTTGGGGCCAGCGCAATACGTATTTTTCTTCCACTCTGTCCTTTCAGCCGTCAAACTATTACTAACTCCCTTTTCTTTCATATCGCTCCTCACACAATCCATCAATCTTTTCTTTGGCCTCCCTCACCCTCTCCATCCATCCACATTTATGTTCTTAACAATTTGGCCAATAATAAAAATACAAATAATGAGTTTAAAGGTGCTGGTATGGATCTAGTCCGCACTTCCGGGTTTGTCCTGATAGCCGCGGTATTACTCTCCACTTCTCTAGCACCTCAGGCTATGTTGCCCCCATGGCGCTACGTTATTTTGTGCTAGCGACCGTTTTCGAGGGCCAAATAATTGAGTTTGCAAGTCACCCCCTGCCATTTAAAAGCCGTGTATATTGTTAGTGGTCAGGCAGGGGCCAATAGTTCTTCTATAATAAACGATTATCAGTCCACTAAACCACCCATACCCATAGCGTTGCATCTTTTGTTTCCATATTCTGCTCCAACCGGGGATTATCCTTGGGTATACTTTCACAGTGCATACAGGGATAATCGTCGGTTGGTGCCCCATTCCTTTTAAAATGTCTAACAGGGCATCTGCGAGTTGGCTTCGGCCCTCGCACGCTTACCAAAGGACCGGGTTTCCAGGGACCCGAGATAGTAAAAAATAAAATAAAAAAATAAGTAAAAACACATTATTTTACATCGGTCTTCCAACCGGGTTAAAACCCAGGGTAATAAGTAAGAGCAAGGCATATTTTACAATTTATTGTTTTTCATAATTTTAAAGATAAATATAGTAAACTAGCTTTCGCCTGCGAGGTGAAAGCTCTGTTCGTCGTCACTCTGGCCAGCCAATAAAGGCAAGCCGGAGATGAGGAACAAGACTTCTCCCGGGAGATTAGGTTCGTGGGGTCGCTACTGTTCAACAGTTCGCCACAAGACTCCCTTGCGGATTATTTCTCTCTTTGTCTGTCCCCTCACCCTAGGTATGACCTAAGGTAAGCTTGTAAAAAAAAAAAGGTACGACCTAAGGTCAATCGGGACGCGCAAGCCCCACCACGACGTCAACGTAGAGATACTGCGGTAGGGTACTTATTTTAATTATTTACTGCGTAATAGAGAAATCAGCAACAAACTTTCGTAAAATGAGTTAGTTAAATTTTAGGTTAATAAAGGTGGAGTGTTTATAATATTTTCTGGACACGCCGTTTTATATTTATTTTATTTTTAGGTCCCAACATTTTTTGTCCAGTAGTAAATTAAAGATTCGATAACTTTCCGATTCAGTGAATCACTAGCGTATTTAAAAAATAAATTGCTTTTGCACAGCACAACGATAGCGACCGTTGTTGTTGTATGCGTAAATTGTACGCTGTTTGATACGATAAGGTTATAATTGATTGTGTAGTACGTTCTGTTTTGAGAAATACGGGTGTGTACGCGACTGCGTATCTATTGCTTTTACTGAAGTGCTTGATAAATGATATTTATTCTATAAGAAGGTTGTAAATAACACTTCACGTCAATCTTTTTTGGTCATTTTAAACTAGATGAGGCCGGTGTTTCCTAGCCGACTGCTCTGAGAAGAAACACCGAAACAAACTCAGAGTTCAAAGTCTCTTTTAAAGTCCATACAACCGTACTGGTCAAATCATATGAGAACCATGTAGGTTAATGTCTGAAGTGGTAGTTTGAGGAAAGTACCACACAGATTTTTTTTAAATAATAATAAATAATAATATCTAAGGAGCTTATGTGTAGTAAGTTGCCGTGTGGAAGAGGTATACTGGAGACACATGGTTTTATACATTTTCGTCCACCGGGCAAATATCTATGCTGATTATGCATGCATTTACAAGAACACTAGTAAAGTAGTGTTGTGTGGGCAGGTGCGTCACTACCCGGCGGCCTGCGCACTGCTGAAGCCGTACCGCACGCAGCCCAAGTACCGCGAGGGCGTGGGGGTGATCATGAACCGGCTGGCGCAGCGCATCGAGGACAAGTACGGCCGCAAGCAGCCCGTTAACATTGACAAGGAGGAGTACGAGAAAGACAAGTGAGGAACGCTTCGTATTTCACTAATATTTGTTGACTTACGAAATCGGTCCAGCCATTCAAGCGTGATACCGTGACCAAGGGAAAAAGATATTTATTTTTATATCTAAGATTTATTTACTTGCTAGAACCTCCTAGTTGACTAGTAACCATAGAGTATATAACCACTAGAGAGCGTATAGGCCGATTTCTTCTAAGTACGCGGCTCACTACAGCGGGCCGGGGGACGAGGAACAACGCGCGGCTGCAATTGGTCCGTTCAAGGTCAAGTTGCATAGGTAGCCTATGGTTAGTGGTGGCACTACTTGATTAAAGGAAAATAGTCGATATCGATAAAATGGATTTTAACATTATAAAAATACTCAATCCAAACAAACAGCGCTATATCTTGTTTAAACAAAGTTTCCCTATTAACCTTATCTTTCCACTTTTATTTTAATTCTGAAATCTTCGAAAATCTAAAATGAAAACATGTATGTCAAACACACAGATGAAAAATCTGAGACCCTCCTCCTATTTTTAAAGTCGTTTAAAAGTAGTTACGTGTTTAATGTAAGTATGTGAATTGATTAAAAATTGTGTTAGTTGTAATTTTATGATCATCGATAAATCGACTTCAATCATTAAACGTAACAGCACAGATTTTTACGATAAAAATACAAAGGGGAAGAAAGGGATGAAAATATAAGTATTTCCTAATGAAAGAAAGAGACTTTTCCAAAAGACATCAACGCGCGCTTCTCACAGAGTGCTCGTTCACCTAACCACCATTTTATATAGACCCCTGCAGTGGCTTATCATCTGATTCAAATCAAAAATATTTTGCGTAGTCTTTACTCTCCGATGAAAAGTTATGCCATCATTTTTGTAACAAAAGGTCTAGGAATGTTTCCCACACAAATTCACCGGGTATGAAGGCATTTTTATGCGTTATAAATTGCATAAAAATTATAACGATTTGTAAAAACTTAGCATGCCCACAGGTCTAACAATTGGTCACAACTAAAATGGTTACCAGTGCGGCTGCCTAACATCTGAGCAAAAACACTAATAGTTTTCGTGCGTCGGGGCACTGTATGCGCAGTCAAGTGGTTTAATAGTCTTTGCTAGTAACGCACGAAGCGATCTTAAGCGACGCTTGTCGTTGTCGGCTTTTGGATAACCAACGGAATCCTGTTACTAAACCTCCACTGTTTGTCCGTCCGACCGCTGTACGCAGGCCGTATCTGAAATTTTCACAGAAAATGTATTTCTGTTGCCGCTATAAAAAAAAACTTTTCAAGTGCGAGTCGGCCTCGCGTGCAAAGGGCTCCAAACCAATTTCAGTTTTTAAACATTTTATTTTAACACTACTGACTTCTTATAGGTTTTCCTGTAATCTTTAGGCAAATAACTATTATTCGCATTTTATTTTTCGGGGGCGGAATGGTCATTTTTGTTCTAATTTCTTGAATAACTTCAAAACTTTTAATTTAATTTTTTTTGAAGAATACATAATTTAAACCCCTATCATTTGACAAGTCACATACAGATTGAATATCAGATACAGATTGAAAACCTTGTTTTTTAATTTCATAGTTTGACCCCCATATTAAAAATGTAACGCGCCCGTGTTTGATTCACAGAAGTCCAGATGTGTACCGAATGTCAACAGTATCGGGCCAGTAGGTCTAGAGACAACTGCCGGACAGACAGTCCGACACCCGAGTGATCCTATAAGGGTTCCTTTTTTACGGTTGTTCGGAACCCTTAAAATGAAACAAAATTACTAATATCTTTACTTCTATACTAATTTTATAAAGAGGTAAAGTTTGTGAGGTTGTAGGAGGGTAATCTCTGGATCTACTGAACCGATTTAGGAAATTCCTTTACGAATAGAAAGCCACGTAATTTGTGAATGTTATAGGCTTTATTTACCCGTCGCGACGTTATATACGTGTCAGCTAGTTAAAAATTAAAGGGAAGCCGAGATAAATCATGTTTTAATTTTTGGCATATGGCTGGTTTTATATAATATGGTACCAGCAGCCACCCGAAGCTCCGCGTAAAATTAGTACTTCCCCCGTTTTAAATTATAGCCTAGGTGTTTCCAATTCTGATGTCTAAATGTTAAATTATTGTAAAGTTTCAAGAAAATCCGTTCTATATTTTTCGCGTGAAAGAAAATCCAACGTCCAACTTTCACATTCACAGTATTAGGTAGTATTTGCGCGAGATTCACATATATAGCTAGCTAGTTTTGGACTCAACAAATAATCTTCTAATATATACATTTACATTCTCGTGTCACGGTGTTTGTTATCGAACTCCTCCGAAACGGCTTGATCGATTTTCATGAAATTTTTGGGGAACATTTTGTAGGTCTGAGAATAGGTCGTAGGCTTTTTTTTTTTTGGAAAAACGACTTGCCCGGTCACCTAGTAATATAATATATTGTGCCAGGGTGCAAATCCACGAGTGGATATTCCGAAGTCATCACTTCAGCGAGAAGGATGGACCTACCTTCACGGAAGTCGTCGACACTGGACTGATCGACTCGCTGCATAAATCAAGTAAGTTCTTGCTTACTTAAATAACTCTAAATATCGGTTCTAACATGTTGTAACTGTACTGAAATCTCTAACAGATTATAATGTTACGTACTACAGACACCAGCATATCAAGCTAGAGCAATCTGGCAATTTGTTTTAAACATTTTCAACTGTATCGTTAATGCGATTAGGTTCAAGGTTGATTGATAAATTCACCAGTTTCGGGTAGCTTGATGTGCTAGCGTCAGTACCTAGGATTGTTATCCGGCGTGAGGTACTCCTATCTCGACTATTTTATTGATGGTGGAAAATGGTTTCAGAAATTCTCGCTAATCGCCCTTAATTGAGTCGGATGCTTTTTGCATCTGCTTCTTTTTCAGTTTTTAGTCATTCGCGTCTTTTATTTTATTTCGATATGAATACTAATGCTGTTTCTTCGCCTATAATATCCCTACTGTTTCTAAATTTTAAAATGTATAGGTAATTGTTATTTATCCTAAAAAAGAACTAATTAAAAACAATCGGTTTTGTTTCAGATGAAGACACTAAAAAAAAGTAAGATTTTTAAGTTATTTACCTACTAATTTATACTATTTCATTGAAGTCGACAGAAATTGAATATTTCTTGTGTAAAATGGTGTGAATTTTTTCAGAGAGAAGAAAGAGCCATCTCCTCCCGTAGTGGCCGCGCCGTCGAGACCTCTATTCAATAACTTCTCGGTAAGAATGCAATAATTTCAAGTATTAAACTCGATTCACATCTAGCACGTTACTACTATCGGATATTCGGATGCGTATTTATTATTTACCTAAAGTTAATTTTTGGCTTACATACTATGGAGGTGGTTTCTTATAATATTTTTATTACAAATAATTTTGCATAACTTATTGTAAATTTAAAAAAAATCGCTGTTTTTACATCTCACGTAGAATATTCTGAAATTTGTTGATCCCGTAATCGCGGGATCTTTTCTACAAATAAGTGCTTTAGCCAACATCTCATTACTGACACTCAAACATTCACAGTGAGACTGCTAACAAACGTCTGTAAAAGATCGCTTATAGCGATAGAAGAAGCTCAATTTCATATGATCCTCTGATGCCAGCGGCTTCGCCCGCTTGACAAGTAATGTACTAAAACCTTCCTCGAGAACCACTCTATCCATTGCTGAAAATAGCATGAAAATCGGTGCAGTATTTTTTGAGTTTATCGCGAACAGATCGACAGACGCGGCGGAGGACTTTGTTTCATCACATGTAGTTATAGTTAATGAGTGTATAATAAAGAGTATTCGCCTTTTTCTGTACGAACATACTCTGTGCACTTATGTTATCTTATTTCGCGTGTGACTTATGATATTTGCAGATGTGAATCGAGCTTTTATGTGTAAATTTCTTAGACTTTAACTTTGGTAAATAATATAAGCATCGCAAAAGAATGTGAATTTTATTTGTACAGCTTAAAAGTTCATATTTGACTGAAAAACGAACGAAAGAAAAATTAAAGTTATACAAATTAGTTTCATATTCTTATGGAACGTTTACTTAACGCAGTGAGACTTGTCTGTGAATCTTGCCCTACACCTTCCTTGAAGAGACTGCTGTGGTTGCTATTAATTAATATCTCAATATTAGTTGGAACAATACTGGACACTGAAGCTAAGCTAGATGCTACAAGCATCTAGCTTAGCTTCAGTGTCCAGTACATATTCAAGTATAGTGGAGACTTGACCTACCGAACTATTATATAATTGTACGACATCAATTCATTCGGATTTTATTGAAAATCCGGATTGTTGAACGAACAAATAAGATTTATGTACTTATGTATCTATTACATGTTAATGTCACCGGAAAATTTCAGACAACGAAGATTGTAAAATGTCGCATAATTTGTAAAATGTTTTTACTTGATTAGACGTGGATATTTTGGAAACTATTGAATTTGGATGAGATTTCTTGGGATGTTTCGATTTTTTCAGAGAAATTATAATCTAATATTACAATCTTACGGAGTCTGCAATTTTCTGATGACATTCACATACGAAAGAACAACTATGTCGCCCGCTTATGGTTTTCTTTTAACCTACAAAGATTGCAGTTGGCAAACTGGATAATCACGCAGCCGTACCGTATACCTGAAATCCTGATAATCGAGTCTCCACTGTATACCCACTAATCATTTCTCATTAGCGCCTTGTTTGTTAGAGTAAGTTCCTACTTAGTATACCTACAACAATCATATATTAATTATGTAACGGACGTTAATAAGCCTTAGAGTCAGCCCTTTACGGAAAAGAAACCCACACTCAAAACTTGGTGCCATTCCCATTATAACTCTATGAAAACTAACCCTTGTCTTGTACTGTGTATCAAATATCTACTAACATGCTAGAATGGGGTACATTATCATACTTGTCTCAGTGCCATGCCATAATAGGAACTAAAAAGTACCTAAAGCATTAAAACTGCCTTTGCACATTTGTGTGCGTAAAGTATTTGAAAAAAGAAATATAATTTGATTTTAGATGTTGAAATAGCTTTTTCGATATCACGAAACACGATACTGAATTCTCTAGAATCCCATAAACAATCGTCCTGCAACAGAGGGTGCAGAAATAAACGAGCTGTATTAGCGTACTGACTAGTGTCTTTCTGAACAGACTATATGTAGACAGGGATACTGGTTGTCGTAGGATCCGGACGTCGTCGAACTAGTGGATTTGACGGCGTCTACCCGGGCGGCCGAGGGTGGCGCCCCCGCTCCTGAGGGCGGCGCCCCCGCTCCTGAGGGCGGCGCCCCCGCTCCCGGGGGCGACAACCTCAAGCCCGAAGACGGAGCCCCGGCACGAAAGAGGAAGCGGAGCCGCAACTGTGGCCGCAGCCGTGTACCAAGGCGCGTTCGGCAGCTCCGCAAACAAGCCCGTGCCATGAACCCTTTCGCGGTCATATTCGACCCTCGCGGGCCGGTCGCACCCCCGGCACCGATTATCACGACCACCGATAAAAATACGCCGCCGCCGCCATCTCTTACCGAACCGCTCGCCGAAGAAGATCCCCTGTACGGCTTCCTGGCGGCCGCGGCGTCGCCCAGCCCGGAGGCCGCAGTGGCCGCGCGGCCTGACCCGTCGGGGCCCAAACACGACGGGCCCCAGTGGATACCACTCCATCCGATTTATTCCGAATCGGTCGCAGATGTAAGGGGATATATACAACGTGAAATTATAATGGTTGTTTTCCCGCGCTAGAACGATTAGCCATCAGAAGTACTATACAAACAAAACGTAAATAATATTTCTGTTTTTCAAATAATTCAAAAAATTATTCATGAACTCGAAAACATCAGAAATAATTATAGTTCAGTAGCGACGTACGTAGGAAACTTCTCAAAACGCTCAAGCTGTCTATAAGTGAATAGCGATTCATAAAATATGTTCAGACCAAAGTAAGCTCTCATGCATAGGGATAGATTCGGCATTAACTGCACGTAGGTACACAACTTCCATTTTTTGTTTTTTTATATAATTCGATTGTATTACAAAGATAAAATCATTTCTCTGCGCGAAAACTGCTTTTTATTTTTCATTTCATTTCATTCGGTTTTTAAAATCTTACCTGCTGATAATTTTTATTCAAGGAAAAGTAAAGTGAACGGTGGACTTGGTTTCTGTAATGGTACTTAACTTCCTAGGAATAGTTTCTAAATAAATGTTTTTACGAAATGTATCAGAAATCGCAAAACTATAGTATGTAAATGGCTTGTCACTGAGGCAAAATTATAAATAATTAATTCATGTAGTAATCATTGTGAGAGTTATTAAAAAAATGGAAATGGGTAGTACGCTACCCATTGCGCTTGCGTTTATTTAGTAAATAAAACAGTGTACCGGTATCTAAAATATGACGTACTTTTGAAATATCCATTCTAAATAGCTAGCGTCAAATTAGACATTTTTGTAAAAGGCAAGACATTAATATGCTTCTGATAAGTCTGATCGTGACTGTACTAAAATACCTAATTACTTAAATCAAAACAGTGGCCTTAGAACGAGCTTTTTTTACGTTCTCAATCGCGTTAGCGTAGACGTAAATTTTTATTAAACCTGAAAAAGCGCCGTCTGGTGACAATTCCTGCAAACTTTTTTTTTCTCTGCCGTTTGCCATAGGCGAACGCGATCGAAAACTCGCACGAAGGCCTCTGAAATGTCGGCTATGAAAGAGTGTCGGGTGTGACAAATATTGATGGTGTTATCGTGTGTACTTACTGAATGTGTGGCTACAGCGGCCGGCGGGGCGCCAGGAGCGGCGCGCGGGCTCCGTGGAGTCGCTGTCCGACATCAGCGACGACGCCGACCACGACCCGCGCCGCGACGCCGCAAGGGACCGCCGACCTGCCAGGTAACATAATTACATACTTCATTCAACATTCAATCTCTCACTCTATAAATTTCGAAAAGAAGCATTCATTTTTGTACAGAACTGCAGAAAATGTGAAATGCACTCATTATTATGAATTTTGGTACAGAGAAGGGACCCAGCAGACGGTTACAGGCTAAAACGGTTTTTTTTGCGAGAGAAAAACCTAACGTAAACGAAGCCGCTAGTAAAAAATTAAACGGTTGCACAATAAATCTGCCAAGCCAACACTAACCCAACTTGTCTGGTGCACCTCAGCATCCAGTGTAATGTATGCACCTGAATACAAGTATTTTACGTGATAACTATTACTAGTGTTACTTCTTCTTCGTGTCGCTGGCACGACAGTATTTTAGACTGGGTATTGGCTCTTAAAAGAACCGTTTGGGATGGGTCTTCAGAATGATCGGTTCATGCCGAAGTGGTGAAAGGATTAGTTACCTAGACTCTGCGTTACCGAGTACTAGGTGTCCAGGGTGCGCCGGACCTTTGGGGGATCGGGTATCTAGTTTTAACGTCGTTCGGGGAGGTTCCTTTCATGCACCCTAGTGTTACACAACCTGTACACATTAGTTTTAACAAGCTGTGTTTCCAGGGTCAGGCAGTATTCGCTGAACAACAAGGCGCGGTTCGAGCCGTACGACAAGCGCCGGCCGTCGCCAATGCACGACCGCCACGGCGCGCCGCGCGTGCTCGCCAGCAAGTCTCAGGAGAAGGTACAATCAATCTACTAGATAGTAGAATGCCCCATATTATAAATAGGAGTAAAAATGTTCTATTTGTAAACGTCAATATCGGTTCTACTCTCTAAGCCCGAAGTCCGTAGTTTCAACCTTAGATGCGGGCGTTTTCTACTCCGTATCGCTAATTCTGATCCGAAATCGGAAAATTGTCATTTGCCATTGTTACAAAGTTGCCGTTACAATTAATTTACTCTGACTGTAAAGCAAATAGACATGTGAGGATAAAGATGGAGAAATGATTTTGATTTTCTGAACACACAAAAAAAAAGTGTTTGAACATTATATTTTTTGACTAGGTATTTTATAAATTCTTTGTAACGCGAGGAAACGCAAAAAACATGAATTTCTTTTCTATTTAGCAAACTCAAAATTAACAACTGCCTTTAAAGAACCATATCTTTTTCGTCGTATTTTTTGGTCCCAGTCCTCCACTAATGAGGTATCACACTTGCAGCAACAAAGGCCTCCCAACTACGAATACAAAGTAAAGCTGGCTGAAGAGAAGCGCCAGGGGGCGGAGGAGTCGCTGAAGAAGACGCTCGCCTACCACGAGAAGAACCCGGAGAAGCACCCGCTCTACCCTGAGGAGTGGAAGAAGTTCTGGAACAGGCGCTACAAGGAGATACAGGCCGGTAAGCGAACAGCGGCTCGAAAAAGGCCACATTAGTAGAATCAGGAAACACATCAAGCTACCTGTCACTGTCAAATGTTCTCAATCAACATTGAACTTAATGCCTAAGCAATAAGGATTCAATTTAAATGTTTTATTATTTGTTTGTTGGACACACCTACCACAGCGTAGCTTAATTAACCCAAAGGTCCACCCATGTACACCTATTGTGCATAAAGTTTAAATAAATAAATAAAATGAAATTTTAATGATTTTTGTGATTAATACTATGACTCTAATATTAATATGATTCTACTAAAGTGGCCTTTTTATACCCGCTGATCATATATAATTTAATTCATAGATTACAAAAATAGGTCAATAAACGTTTAATTAACTGCTACAGGCCATATAACTGCTCTTACCCCAGTCTCCACTGAAATTCTTACTCGGCTATTGTACCTGTCCTCAATACATAAAGCAAAAAAAAAAACAAAATTCTCAGTTTTAATTGTAAATGTTATTCCAGAGGGCAAAGACCCATCAAAGCACGACTTCAAACCGGAATGGATCGTGTTCTGGACAGCGCGCATGAAGGACTTACATGAGGAGGAGTTGCGTATCCAAGTGTTCGAGATCTACCGCCGCATGTGTTTGTCTCCGCCCGACATGAACAAGCGCACGTCGGAGCCGCGCCAGCCGGCTGAGAAGAGCCGAGCGCCCGAGCCGCGCCGGAAGTCGCCCGACCTGAGGCGGAAGTCTCCGTCGCCCCGGCGTCGCTCGCTCGAGCCGCGGCGCCGCTCACCAGAGCTGCGGCGCCGCTCGCCCGACCGCCGCCGAGCGGAGCGGCCGGAGCGCTACGAGCGCCCGGATCATCGTATGCATCGCGAGCCTTTACCCCCGAGACGACGTTCGCCTCCAGACTTTAGGCGGGACCGCAGGTGAGTGACCGTTTAAACAATCGTGTGCCGTCCTTTTTTTGAGCACTTCCGATTATATATAGTTCTGGTTTTCTAATAAAAGTAATTGCTTTTAAAATAATCAGTTGAAAACATGTTATCGGTCTTGGAACTGCACGAAATAGAATGGGAATAGTTTTTTTTATCAAATAGTTATCAGGTTATCCAGGATGTCTATGTCAGGATACTAGCAGTATGATACATGCCCCGCGTCCTCAGATCGCCGCCGCCGCTGCCGCGCCGCTCGCCCTTGCGGCGCCGTTCCCCGGAGCGCCGCCGCTCGCCGCCGCCGGTGCCGCACCACAAACGTTCGCGCTCCAGGAGCCCGCTCCACAGGTAAGCAACCAGATTTTAAGCCTTCTTCTTTTCGCCACGACTGCACGCCTAAAACTAACAATCGCTAACAAGAAAGTATCTGGGAGTTAATACGGCACTTGAGTTTCAGTAAAAAAAAATAATTCGTGGAATTTGTTTTTGAGAACTTTCTTTTCACTCATGCTTATCCACTTTCTACAGGTTGATAACTGCCATATTCACGCCCGAGTATTTGACCATTTTCCTAGCATATATTTTTTTAAAATTATATTAAAATTAAATGGCAACATTTTTTCATGTTTCCGTGACAAATGATTGAAGTGATTAAATGTCATGACATAAGAGAAATCGAAAATGTGTTTAGTTTAATTATTCATCATATCAGCCGAAAGACGTCCACTGGTGTACAAAGACCTCCCCCAAGTGTCGCCACAATAACCGGTCCTGTACAGTTATAATGCCTTAAGTAATTCCGTTATAATGTTTATTCACTTAAAGTCTGTCCTCCACTAGCAAAGTGAAACGGACGCCCGTAAAAATACGCCAAGCTCAATACAATAGGTATGTTAATCACCAAATCTTTTTAAGTATAAAATATGGAAGGACATCAGTCAGATCTTATACTTTTTTAGAAGCTACATTATTGAATAGCGGCTTTTGAATGTTTGAGTACAAACCTGAATGGTTTCCTTTCATAATCTTTTGTTGAATATTGTATTTAGTCTTTGAAAGTTTTACTTGTATTTTCTTTAAGTTATCCCTCAACTATCTGATCAGACAAATCTGCGTCAGATCGGTTTGACCGGAGGCGTACACGGCCGTACAATTTCCAGGATTTCCTTCTTATACATGTGTTTTGGTCTAAAAAGGCCACTTTAGTAGAATCATATGTTATTTTCATCTTTATCGCTAAAGCATTAGGTGAATCTAATGAATTAGGTTAGCAAGCTAAAGCATTAGGTTGATTGGGAAAATTTGTCGGTTTCGGGTAGCTTGATGTGCCGGCTGATTCTGGTAAAGTGGCCTTTTTAGACCCGCTGTATGTATAACTGGCGCTGTAATTGTGAAAGCTACAACACCCTAAACAAGAGACGGCACTAGGTGCGCAGATCGAGCGCCTAGTATCGTAACTACCTGGGTCGTCACGCCATCAACTTATTAACGATCTTAATATTGTTACAGAACGGTTATTTTATCTTTGCCCATGCGAAGTTAGCTTTTAGTGACGAATGCGCAGGTCCCATCGCGTAAAAAAGTGTTAGGTTCGTAGAATTTTTTTCTGATTTATACGTTTTGTATTATTAACAAGTAAGAAACACAACCAGTACCAATAACAAGGTCACAAAATAACACAATAAACATTTACACCACAAAAACACACAAAACACAAATGAAACGGTAAAAAAACTAAAATAAATATTTTAAAACAATAACACTTTTCGTACCAACAGTCGTATTGCATTGAGTAAGCGGGACACAAGTATGCATCGAACGTATACGAGGGACTGAGACTGCATACGCGACATACCCGCGCATGCGCTGTTATAAGTTTCTTGTCAAATTGACATTCTGCGCAATCGATTGCGACGTACTTCGCATGGGCAAAGATAAAATAATCGTACTCTACTACTGCATGAACATGTTTATAATCTCTGTGACATATGAGATGAGGGGGATCTATCAATGTAAAGTAGTCCTAAACATCATATTTTTTATGTTCAACGGAGGCTATTCATTTATTACGTAAGACGATTTAGGGAGGGAAGGGTCGACCATGTCGTATTTAATCTTACAAGAGGATGTGAGCTTTTATAGTTTTTACGTTAGATTACAAACACCGCGTAAAGTTAAAATTAGACTTTGATAAAGCGCCGGCAACCGCGCGAGTGTCGAGTGCGCTCGGATGCGTATAGGTAAATTAGGTTAGTTACCTATACGCGGTGAATTAGGTAAACGATATCCATGGCAATGGACCTGCGCCTCCCGGGATCTCCCAGCTTGGGAACTAGTCGTCACTTGTTCGACGTCGACGACATCACAGTTCTGAAACACTAACTAGAAGCAACACCTATTAATTATTAGAGATATTCCAGAACGTACGTACGTTTGTGTGCGCATAACTCGACAAAATGGACTGAACAGCTGATTTTTGTTTCTCGATTTCGATTTTGGTTCCATACTAAAAGTTGTTCATAATGGCGAGTACACTGACCACTCAAGAAGTATTGCGTTTACTCTCTTATACGTCTTACGTAATAAATGAATGGCGGCATGAAAGGCAGCGTTTCAAATTGATGAATTCACCTTATAACGTACTGACACAGAGGCAGTCCCGCGCGCACGCACATCGCGCTGGAGTCCATCCGGCGCAGCAGCCGCAGTCCGCTGTCGCAGCGCGAGCAACAACGTAACCGCAGCCCCGAGCACTCCACGCGACAAGTGGCGCCCTCCCTGCAGACCGTGCTCATCTCCGACGACGAGCTCAAGCCGTGAGTTATTATGTCTAACAACAACGTAACCGCAGCCCCGAGCACTCCACGCGACAAGTGGCGCCCTCCCTGCAGACCGTGCTCATCTCCGACGACGAGCTCAAGCCGTGAGTTATTGTGTCTAACAACAACGTAACCGCAGCCCCGAGCACTCCACGCGACAAGTGGCGCCCTCCCTGCAGACCGTGCTCATCTCCGACGACGAGCTCAAGCCGTGAGTTATTATGTCTAACAACAACGTAACCGCAGCCCCGAGCACTCCACGCGACAAGTGGCGCCCTCCCTGCAGACCGTGCTCATCTCCGACGACGAGCTCAAGCCGTGAGTTATTATGTCTAACAACAACGTAACCGCAGCCCCGAGCACTCCACGCGACAAGTGGCGCCCTCCCTGCAGACCGTGCTCATCTCCGACGACGAGCTCAAGCCGTGAGTTATTGTGTCTAACAACAACGTAACCGCAGCCCCGAGCACTCCACGCGACAAGTGGCGCCCTCCCTGCAGACCGTGCTCATCTCCGACGACGAGCTCAAGCCGTGAGTTATTGTGTCTAACAACAACGTAACCGCAGCCCCGAGCACTCCACGCGACAAGTGGCGCCCTCCCTGCAGACCGTGCTCATCTCCGACGACGAGCTCAAGCCGTGAGTTATTGTGTCTAACAACAACGTAACCGCAGCCCCGAGCACTCCACGCGACAAGTGGCGCCCTCCCTGCAGACCGTGCTCATCTCCGACGACGAGCTCAAGCCGTGAGTTATTATGTCTAACAACAACGTAACCGCAGCCCCGAGCACTCCACGCGACAAGTGGCGCCCTCCCTGCAGACCGTGCTCATCTCCGACGACGAGCTCAAGCCGTGAGTTATTATGTCTAACAACAACGTAACCGCAGCCCCGAGCACTCCACGCGACAAGTGGCGCCCTCCCTGCAGACCGTGCTCATCTCCGACGACGAGCTCAAGCCGTGAGTTATTGTGTCTAACAACAACGTAACCGCAGCCCCGAGCACTCCACGCGACAAGTGGCGCCCTCCCTGCAGACCGTGCTCATCTCCGACGACGAGCTCAAGCCGTGAGTTATTGTGTCTAACAACAACGTAACCGCAGCCCCGAGCACTCCACGCGACAAGTGGCGCCCTCCCTGCAGACCGTGCTCATCTCCGACGACGAGCTCAAGCCGTGAGTTATTGTGTCTAACAACAACGTAACCGCAGCCCCGAGCACTCCACGCGACAAGTGGCGCCCTCCCTGCAGACCGTGCTCATCTCCGACGACGAGCTCAAGCCGTGAGTTAAGGCTTGACCGCACTTGGCGACTCTGCGCGGCAGCGGAACGACGCGACACGCAACGGCAAAATATTCTTTGTAAGAAATTATATGAGGTTTAACGCACTACGCAGCAGCGTGCGACGCGCCGCGACACTTCAAGTGCGAACGTCGCGTCGTTCCGCTGCCGCGAAGTGTCGCACAGTGCGGTCGAGCCTTTATTGTGTCTAACCACAACGTAACTGCAAGCCCCGAGCACTCCACGCGACAAGTGACGCCCTCCCTGTGGTGCCTTAATAAATTTGGACCTCTACTAATTCTATATTCAGTTGTCTAGTTTTATTATATGAGTGCTCACATATTGATTTTTCCCGTCGACAGCGACGACGGGCTGTCCCCGTGGAACTCGGACAACGATATCGAATCGGTGTGCTCCGCGCCCGACACGCGCGCCGACTCCCGCTCGCGCGCCGGCAGCATGGTGTCGCGCGGATCCAAGGTAACAATAGCGCGGCAAACTACTCAAACAGCTAACCCGTGTTCACTTCCTTGGACTGATCGGTTTCGGTTTACTATGTTTTTGACATGAATTTTAACTTTTTAGTTAGTTAGTTTAAGTAATCTCAATGTATTTTTTTTTAACCGACTTCCCAAAAAGGAGGAGGTTATCAATTCGGTTGTATGTTTTTTTTTTTTTTTTTTTTTTATGTTTGTTACCTCATATCTCCGACAATTATGAACCGATTTGAAAAATTTTTGTTTTATCTGAAAGGATATACTTGCAGATTGGTCCCATTTAAATCATATCAAAATCGGTTACGAACTTTGGATTTTAAATCGAAATAGCTGGAATTTGACTATTTAGATGATTCTTTGATGATCGAAATTGCGTATTTTGCTTTTCTGCGATTTTGGAGTGGTGTTGTTAGGTGTAGGGCACCACTAAAAAGTGAAAAATAAAAAACTTTTTACAAAAAAATACAACCGACTTCCAAAAAAAAAACACTACAAAGTAAAAAATAACTTTAATTTCGGAAGTCGGTGTTAAAATACGAAGAAACTAACAAAAACACCGACTTCCGAAATTAAAGTTATTTTTTACTTTGTAGTGTTTTTTTTTTGGAAGTCGGTTGTATTTTTTTGTAAAAAGTTTTTTTTTGATTTTCATTTTAATTCATTATTTTTGACATGAAAACTTTTTCGGTAGAGTATATTAATATTTTTTTAATTTACTATTGTGAATATGGGGACTATGTGGGTTATTATTATTTTTATTTTTTTCTCTTTAAACAATCAACAATGTCTGGCAGTTTGAGTACTTTTGTGGCCTACCCAAATGTCCTTTCATTGGCATTGTTCGTCGAGTCGTTGAGCTCCTTATTGGTTCTAGGTTGAGCTAATCGACTACTGACCAAGGCTGGCATTGACTGGACAGGTCCACTCAAATCTGTGTAGTTCTTTTCTCAAAAGACCATTTCAGACACTGATCTGCATGGTCCTTATATAACGTATTGTGAATACGAGGACCATATAGATTGCTATGATAAGGGTTTATTTCACTTAATGTTAGTCTAGCGGTTTGAGTTCTTTATGCGGCCTACACAAATATCCTTACTTTGGTATTGTTCGTCAGTTCGTTGAGCTCCTTTAAGTTCTAAGTTTGAGCTACACGATAACTGGCATATGCTTGCACTGTCTGGACAGGTCCACTCAAATCTGTGTGGTACTTTCTTCAAAATACCACTTCAGACATTAACCTACATGGTTCTCATATGATTTGACCAGTACGGTTGTATGGACTTTTAAAGAACCTCTGAGTTTGTTTCGGTGTTTCTTCTCGAGCAGTCAGCTAGGAAACACCAGACTCATCTAGTTTAAAATAACTGAAAAAGATTGACGTGTAAAAGTGTTATTTACAACCTACTTACAAAGTAAATATCATTTATCATTTATATTACCCCTCTACAACCTCACAAACTTTATTTCTTCATAATATTAGTATAGATGATGCACATGTTATTTAGCAACATTTTGGAAGCTCGTGGTTAAATAATAATAGATCTTCTAGGTTAAGCAACGCTTGCCAAGGCCGGTCCGTAGATGGTTGACCATCCATTACATCCGTAGCCTCGGAAAGTAGGATAAGCTGCTGATCCGAGCTGTCATTTATAAATCTTTAGTAGTCAAGAATTGACAGCCGAGACTG
This sequence comes from Ceramica pisi, assembly GCA_963859965.1. Taxonomy (NCBI): domain Eukaryota; kingdom Metazoa; phylum Arthropoda; class Insecta; order Lepidoptera; family Noctuidae; genus Ceramica; species Ceramica pisi. Next base: position 9,326,813 of record OY982530.1, read on the forward strand.
ATTCTAGCAATGAAGTAATGAGTTCATTGTAGGTGGCGCGCCGGCGCTCCATGTCGGGCGCGCGCGGCGGGCCGCCGGCGGGCGGCGCCGCCGACGACGTGGTGGCCACGCTGCGCCAGCTGGTGGCGCTGGAGGACTACCTGGGCAGCCTGGGGCCCAAGATTGTTGACCTACTTGCTGATGCTTTGAAAATGGAGAAAGTATGTTGGCCTTTAACTTATTTTTTTTTTTAATTTTTCGTAATTTGAAATTTAACAGGCGATTTAAAATATGTACAAAAAAAACCCGGGCAAGTGCGAGTTGGACTCGCATGCAAAGGGTTCGCAACGATTTCTTTTGGAGGTTATTGTTTTATCTGAAAGGATATACTTGCAGATTGGTCCCATTTAAATTTTATGAAAATCGGTTTCGAACTTTGGATTTTAAATCGCAATAGCTGGAATTCGTCTACTTGGATGATAGTTTTATGTCATCCAAGTAATCGAAATTGCGTATTTTGCTTTTCTTCGATTTTGCAGTGGTGTTGTTAGCGTGTGGCGGCGTACCACTAAAAAGTGACAAATAAAAAACTTACAAAAAAATACAACCGACTTCCAAAAAAAACACTACAAAGTAAAAAATAACTTTAATTTCGGAAGTCGGTGTCAAAATACGAAGAAACTAACAAAAACACCGACTTCCGAAATTAAAGTTATTTTTTACTTTGTAGTGTTTTTTTTTTGGAAGTCGGTTGTATTTTTTTTGCAATATGTTACTATCGAACCATCCTTCTTAAAGTACTTATAGGTTTTCCTGTAATGGCAAAAAGTATTAATATCTTAATTTTTTTCATAATTACAAATTTTTCATCTAATTTCTTAACTAATTTAAAAACCATTTATTTAGAAATATATTTTCAAAACCCCTCTACAGGACGTCTTTTCATGATATGTCATACGCTACAGTTGGGAAATCTTTTTATTTGAATTATCTAATTGACCCTCAAAAAGTGACCCCCTAAGTCAAATTTATTTATTTCGTAACACGTCCGTGTTTGAGGAACAGAAGTTTATATGTGTGCCATATTTTAATTAAATTGGTCCTGTAAGTAGATTTTTTGAAAATCGGCTGTAGCTGTGACAGACGGACAGACAGTCAACTAACCAATTGATCCTATAGGGGTTCCGTTTTTCTATAAAGGGGTTCGGTTTTAGCAATTTTATGTGTTTTTCACCAGGAGAAAGCGAATTCGTCAGAAGAACTCTTAGAGCGTGAGAGCGCAGTAGTACTAATCGAGACGGCGAAAGAGAAGCTGAAAGGCGCGGTGCAGGCGGGGCTGGTGGGCGGCGGCGCGGCGCAGGCGCTGCGGGCCGCCGTGGTGCGCGCCGCCGCCACGCTGCACGAGGCCGACAAGCGCACGCGCCTCAAGCAGAAGGTATCTAGCTCTCTATGAAAGGCGCGGTGCAGGCGGGGCTGGTGGGCGGCGGCGCGGCGCAGGCGCTGCGGGCCGCCGTGGTGCGCGCCGCCGCCACGCTGCACGAGGCCGACAAGCGCACGCGCCTCAAGCAGAAGGTATCTAGCTCTCTATGAAAGGCGCGGTGCAGGCGGGGCTGGTGGGCGGCGGCGCGGCGCAGGCGCTGCGGGCCGCCGTGGTGCGCGCCGCCGCCACGCTGCACGAGGCCGACAAGCGCACGCGCCTCAAGCAGAAGGTATCTAGCTCTCTATGAAAGGCGCGGTGCAGGCGGGGCTGGTGGGCGGCGGCGCGGCGCAGGCGCTGCGGGCCGCCGTGGTGCGCGCCGCCGCCACGCTGCACGAGGCCGACAAGCGCACGCGCCTCAAGCAGAAGGTATCTAGCTCTCTATGAAAGGCGCGGTGCAGGCGGGGCTGGTGGGCGGCGGCGCGGCGCAGGCGCTGCGGGCCGCCGTGGTGCGCGCCGCCGCCACGCTGCACGAGGCCGACAAGCGCACGCGCCTCAAGCAGAAGGTATCTAGCTCTCTATGAAAGGCGCGGTGCAGGCGGGGCTGGTGGGCGGCGGCGCGGCGCAGGCGCTGCGGGCCGCCGTGGTGCGCGCCGCCGCCACGCTGCACGAGGCCGACAAGCGCACGCGCCTCAAGCAGAAGGTATCTAGCTCTCTATGAAAGGCGCGGTGCAGGCGGGGCTGGTGGGCGGCGGCGCGGCGCAGGCGCTGCGGGCCGCCGTGGTGCGCGCCGCCGCCACGCTGCACGAGGCCGACAAGCGCACGCGCCTCAAGCAGAAGGTATCTAGCTCTCTATGAAAGGCGCGGTGCAGGCGGGGCTGGTGGGCGGCGGCGCGGCGCAGGCGCTGCGGGCCGCCGTGGTGCGCGCCGCCGCCACGCTGCACGAGGCCGACAAGCGCACGCGCCTCAAGCAGAAGGTATCTAGCTCTCTATGAAAGGCGCGGTGCAGGCGGGGCTGGTGGGCGGCGGCGCGGCGCAGGCGCTGCGGGCCGCCGTGGTGCGCGCCGCCGCCACGCTGCACGAGGCCGACAAGCGCACGCGCCTCAAGCAGAAGGTATCTAGCTCTCTATGAAAGGCGCGGTGCAGGCGGGGCTGGTGGGCGGCGGCGCGGCGCAGGCGCTGCGGGCCGCCGTGGTGCGCGCCGCCGCCACGCTGCACGAGGCCGACAAGCGCACGCGCCTCAAGCAGAAGGTATCTAGCTCTCTATGAAAGGCGCGGTGCAGGCGGGGCTGGTGGGCGGCGGCGCGGCGCAGGCGCTGCGGGCCGCCGTGGTGCGCGCCGCCGCCACGCTGCACGAGGCCGACAAGCGCACGCGCCTCAAGCAGAAGGTATCTAGCTCTCTATGAAAGGCGCGGTGCAGGCGGGGCTGGTGGGCGGCGGCGCGGCGCAGGCGCTGCGGGCCGCCGTGGTGCGCGCCGCCGCCACGCTGCACGAGGCCGACAAGCGCACGCGCCTCAAGCAGAAGGTATCTAGCTCTCTATGAAAACCTTGAAAATACTTACACGGTTCAACTCTAATCTAGGTCACATTGCAAATGCAACGCGTCAGGCTCCGCAAATTAAAAGACAATAGCCCCGATTGGGGCTTACGATCCCTATCAAGTTAAAGCTGCCAAGTTCAGAAGAGATCATCAATCCCCACATCTTTACACCATAACCCATCTCTTATTTATGGAATCCTTGTTTTACACAGTGATTTTGCAACAAAATGTGTTTTTGATTTAACTGAGCATACCAGAACTTACAATGCTTTTGCAATGACTTAATTTATGTGTTACGAAACATTTTTTCAGCAAGCCATACCAACCAAAACAACAGCTGTCCCAGTAGCAGTAGCCGGCGTGGGCGAGGTGGACCGCGCGCAGATCGCGCAACAGATGGCAGAAGCTCTCATAGCCCAGGGCAAGACGGACGTGTCTTCCGAAGACTTGGCCGTACTGGTGGACGCCGTCGTAGGCATGGCCGAGGCTAAGAAGCGCGCGGCTGAACAGACCAAGAGGGCGGCGCCTCCGCCTGTCGTAGAGAAGCCGGTGTTGAAGCCTCCGCCTCCCAGGCAGAGCGGTACTGCGTCGGCGCTGCAGATGCTGCAGTCGGCGTACGATGAGAATGATAAGAAGTAAGTTATATATAAACTAAGTTAAAAATGAGCGCTCTCCTTTAATTTGCTATGTGTTATTACTTCCCTGAATTTGATCTTTAGTAGCGACACTTTCGGATGGTGAATCCATTTTGATTTTTGGCTAGGAAAACCTATTTTTCAAAAATCCAATGATTGACTCTGAGACTCTTCACTGTTTTTCGATATACCTTATTTACGACTTTAGTGTTGGTCCCTTATGGGACTTTAACGGCTTTGTCTATGCATCTAGTGTCGCATATTAGAATTTTTAAGGTTCTATTTGACATTGACGCTTCTGCACGTTCCCTATAGTTGCAGCAGCTACAGTGGTAAGGGATCAGCGCACACGTAGAAAACCCAAACGGAACAGAGTTTTCTGCAAACTAAAGTTTGGCAATAAGGCTTTCTCATGCATCGGACCATACCTGTACGAAAAAGTAAACAAAAAGCTCAATATCTTCTCCTTGACGAAGTTTAGGTGTAAGAAACAGGTTCGAGACTGGCTGCTTGGTCTTAACTATACAGAAACGGAAAACCTTATATCTTTCATCTGATAAAATACTCATATTTACTTACATACACACTTACACACTCTTTTCACACAAACAGACTCTTCAAGTTACGCATCACATGCATACATACTTTTGGTTACCTTTTAGTCCTCGAAATAGTGGATTTTGTTCAACCATTGCATATTTTGTATTTTTGTTTTTTTTTGTATCATTGTTGAAAGAGACTGAATCCTGCGACACAGGGTATCCTAGTGCGGGATCCAGTGTCACACCTAATTATTGCAACACATTTTAGATGAGACAATAAACTATTATTAACTATTAACCTATAGTGAACGTTGATCATATTGATGAGTACAATGACCCCTTACTTAAGAGGTATAGCTTTTATTCTGTTACTCGTTGTATATTGAGGTTTTCATTTACGCTGATTGTAACTTTTCACTTGTGCATCAACATAAAAATAACGAGCAAACCTTTTGTCCTACCAGGGTGGAACAAAGCAACACTGACGCCATGGACGGGCTCTCAGATTCAGACCTGGAGACCCTTCTGAAGAACTTCAACGAGCTATCAGCGGAAGAGCAGCACAGTCTCATCGCTTACTTGAAGAAGCTGGAGGCGAAGGAGCCGGAGCGCGTGGAGCGCCTGCGGCAGTACGTGAGCGAGGCGGCGTCCGCGGCGCCCAAGGCGGCCCCGCCCTCCGCCGAGCCCTCCCCCGCCGCCTCCCCCGCGCCCGCGCGCACCCTCGTGCTGGACAGTGACGATGATGATTATACTGTTGAAGAGGTACTCTTTGATTGTATCTTCTAATATATAAAAATATTGTGTCACGGACATTGTTATCAAACTCCCCCGAAACGGCATGACCGATTTTTATGATATTTTTTGTATTCGTTAGGTCTGAGGCAATTTTTTTTTCTATGGCAGAACGTTTACTGATTCAGCTAGTTTGTTTATATTTTGTACGCTACAGTCTATAGAAAACACCTTTTCGTGCCCTATTGTCGTTTCTTTTAGAAGACAAAAATATGTTGTGTCGTTTATAAGCACTAAAATTTTTGCGTGGCGGACCGTACAAGACGACTCGTTCGTTGCGGCGGAAAAGGTCAACGTAAAGCGCAACGCAAACAGAAGGCGGCGAGACGAAGGTAAGGTACAGATACGGCGCAGATACGGTGCAGGCGCGATATCTGCGCAAACAGACGCGGGGACGATTCACGATACGGCACAAGTATTATACAAGGTGCTATTTAGTGGAAATAACACTTTGCACATCCTTTCGGTTGTTTTTCAGTTTATCGAGTACTAATCAGGATGGACAGGGTTCGCTTGCTCGCTCTCTCGTTCTTTCGCTGGCAAGACCGCTATGTACCTATGATTGCGCTATGTTTGCTCTTTAAGTGCTTTAAAATATAAAAAAAAAAACAAGTTAAATTACATCGGATTTTCATTAAAACCATGGATTAAATGCCCATATGGACTAAAGTTTGAACAGTTTTAATGAATATCGCTACATATCTTTGTTCATACTGTATCTAATGCGATACGCCGCTTGCGCCTTACCGGTATCACATCTGCTGGCGACGTGGCGGGGAGCGAGAAGGCCGGCGCCACGGTAATATCTATACAGTATTGTAACTCGGCCGTATCGTTGAAATAAATGCCTACAGCCGCGCGGTACGTTAACATGCGATAGGGCTGCCCGCCTCCAGCATTTTAATTACGTTTGCCTACTTTGTGTTTCCATTTAGTTTTGTGATTGTAAATATACTTTTTATATGTATATACAAAATAAAGTACATACATACAACAAATCGGTCTTATAAATTTGCGACCGAAAAATATTTGCGCCTCGACTGAGACGTACGACATGTGTTATTATTAAATTTTAAAGTATAAAAAATCCGCACTCTAATATAAAGCTTCATTGAAAATTGTTTTGGGAAACATGGACAAGGTGGAGAAAAAGTAATATCTTTTACTTGGTTATAGATATTTGCAGCTACTTTAAAATTTATAAAAAAAAACAGCACAATATATCCTACTCGTCATATTAAATATGTACTTGAACTTATTTTTAGTGAAAAAAAATCGCGCGGTCATTGTTAAAAAAACAACACACCGTTGGTCCGTTCGTCATTGCGGCACAGTCGCGATGGTCGGCATGCCAAGCGCATGCCATGATCGAGGCGCGTAGGTATAGCTCGCGCTTCGTCCGTTTGTATGAAGTTGGAATACTGTATGATAATATTACCGTACCTGCGCCGTCCGCTTGCCGCCTTCAGTCACGAACAGATAGTTTCGCAAGACGCACGTCGCTTTGTATACAGGATGCGTCACGATATTGAATTTAATATTGAGTTTTGCGAGTTAATTGAGCAATACCCGAATATCCATGACTACACTAAGACAGGGTACAGTAACAGAAATGTGCAAGATAAAATATGGTGTAAAGACGTGTGTCAGATTGAATGAAACATCACAAGATATGATACAAGACTGTCCTTTATTATGTGAATACACGGGTTATATACTTGGTTACACACATTGTAATAGAAGGTACATACTACACCACAATGGCAAGAAATAGCAAAAAAATCTTCGTCTGAAGAGGAATACATGTTATATCTCGTCAATATCACGCTCTATAATGAATTATCTTGCCGTTCCGTTGCCGCGCCTGTTTGCGCAGACATCGCGCCTGCACCGTATCTGTACCTTACCTTCGTCTCGCCGCCTTCTGTTTGCGTTGCGCCTAATAGTTATACTATGCCTTATGCCTGGGTCTTGTAGTAACATTACTGATGTAGCCTAGACTAATTTTTGATGATAAATGATTACTTACTTACTTACGTTTGTAAAGAACATTGGCTAGATTTCTATAGGAGCTGGACCTCACTTTTATTTCTCTTGTCCCAAAATAAGCTTCACATAGATACGTTTTTTCTAATGTTAGAAAAACATCATCGCGTTTGAAAATCATTTCTAAATAGCCACATTTTTTTCTAAAAGCGTCAATTATACTTTTGAGGTTTGAACCAACAACTATCTTTTATCCGACTGTTGCATAGCCTAAAAGTGTGCTTAGCGATAAGCAAAGAGGAGGGTAATTAGCGATATCGTTTCTATTTGTTGCGATTTCTATTAAAGAATTTCCTAAAAAATGAGGCATCTGTCGAATGAGATGCGGATGCGTTATGATTGCTGGGTGTCAATCAATGGCACGGGTCGATGACCAAAGATTATGTAACTTGTCGATGACAAATGACGTTCCATTGTACGTAATTGAACAAAACGCTTTCACAAATTTTCTTTTGTGACAAAGATGCCTAAATACTAATTTAATTGAATAATAGTAAACAAATATTCAAAAACAATTGAATATTCATAGTCTTTGAATAACAAGTCATTTCATACGCGAAATGAATCGTCAATAGGTGCGTCCTGAAACTATTATTCGAAAATATTTTAGAAAGAAAAACAAAAACTATGCCTATGGCATTAAGTCCGCCTTTGTACATTACTTGTGCATAAAGTTTTAATAAATAAATAAATAAATAAATAAAAACTAAAATAAGGATATCTTTTTTTTGTGGCCCCTAAAAAGATATTTCTTGTTTTTTATGACCTTAAAGAATAAGAGTATTGTTCTTAATTATATCCTACTATATAATAATAATCCTACTAATATTATAAATGCGAAAGTTTGTGAGGATGTATGGATGTTTGTTACTCTATCACGCAAATACTACTGAACCGATTACGATGAAATTTGGTATGTAGGTAGCTGGAGACCCAGAATAACATATAGGCTACTTTTTATCCCGGAGTTCCCGAGGAATCGGGATTTACACGGGAATAACGAGAATTTATACGCGAACGAATTCGCGGGCGGCCTCTAGTTTATCATATAGGGACACTATCGTTTCGTCGCTAGGTACGTTTTGGCCAACCTTTCTCAGAACGGTTTCTGTGGAATTGGCCATGAGAGTGAACTGCTGTAAAACCTAGTTTCCTTATTATAATCATAATCACAACCACTCGGTGTGAAAAAAATTGAGCTCACTATGGATCATCACAGGCCATTATTAATTATAACATTTTTTCTTGCAGGTATTTCAATCTGCAACCCAGAAAGTAAAGGAAAATCAGATACGTCAAGAAATGGAAATTGTAAAGAAGTCTTTGGAGGAGTCGAAAGCAGAGACAACTCCTGTAGAACCGGCGAAACTGGAGACTTCCCTGGCGGCCATCACGAAGAGTTTGTCCGCGAGCTCTGCGACGGACCTGTTCGCGCTGGTGCAGGCCAGCATGAAGGCGCAGCCCGCCGCGTCGCCCGCGCCGCTGTCGCGCTCGCCCAGCCTCGTGGCCAGCAGCACGCAGCCGCGCTCCTTCGGGGACCTGCCCGAGCCAGCCGTCACACAAGAACTCATGAAGCCGCTACTGAGTGCGCCAGTTACTCAGGCTCCTTTTACTAATCAAGGGCCAGGATCTGGATCAAATTCGTTCCAAAACGTGCAAGGTTTGTTGCGGACTCCGGCAAGTTTCCAGCCACCACAACAACAGCAGCAGCAGCAGCGTCCACAACAGCATCATCCGCAACAACAACTACAGCATCAACCGCAACAACAGCAACAGCATCAACCGCAACAACAGCAACAGCATCAACAGCATCAACCGCAACAACAGCAACAGCATCAACCGCAACAACAGCAACAGCATCAACAGCATCAACCGCAACAACAGCAACAGCATCAACCGCAACAACAGCAACAGCATCAACCGCAACAACAACAGCATCTACCGCAACAGCATCATCCGCAACAACATCATCCTCAACAACAGCAAAACTATCAGTCTCCGCCGCAGAATCAACCGAATTATCAATCGTCTCAGCAGAGTTATCCATCCCCAACACCGCAAAGACAGAATTATCAACCACCTCAGCAAAACCAACAACAACCACTGTATAATCAACAACAAGGACAACAGCAGAGCTATCCTGCTCCATTCCAAGGATCTCAACAGAACCAAATACCGCCACTACCCCAACAACGCAGCCAGCCGCCACCGCATCAACAGCAGTACCAAACTGCGCACCAGCAGCAATATCAGCCGCCACAACATCAGCAACAAAATTACAACGACAATAGAAATAAATCCAATGATCATTTCAACCAAGGGCAGTGGAATCCACGCCCTAACGTGATGGACAACCGAGGTCCGCCCATGAGAGGAGCCGCCCCTGATAACTTCGGAACGAATGCTCCATACAATCAAGGTCCTCGAAATACCTTCATGAACGGCAGGGGACAAGACAACTATGATACGCGGCCTCATATGAACCAACAGTACGGTAATAATAACTATGACAATAATCAAAACAATTTCAGAGGGCGGGGTGGTGGCCGAGGTAACTTCGGAGGGCCTAATAGAGGTCGCGGCCGAGGGTACTATTAAATTTTGTGTAGTATCAGAGAAAAACGCGTTAAAAAGCAGATTTTCTTTTACCATGTTCACGGCCGCGTACCGTGACGTGAAGTAACATTTTACGATGTTTACAATTGCTTACGCAATTAGGTTTTAATAGATAGATAGATGTATTTTCACTTTTTGTGACTTGGTATAAGAACCTCAATGTATTGTAACTGCTTACGATAAGATTTTAAAATTGTCAATAAACACTGTTATTTGATTTATGGCTTTTATTCTGATTATATTTTTCTTCGTGTATTGACTGCACACCTGCACACTGCAGCGCGTTACCGGCTAAAGAGCTTGGCTAGGCCCGAGATGCGACAGTTCATAAAGTAGCAGTATAGAAAAAAACTATTCAGCATAAGTTTCCAATTTGCCATCACAACCAAACCTTATCTCAGGGCAATGAAGGAACATGGATGGGTTTTAGTCTGTAAAAGTCTGACACTCCCTTCCGCTCCGCCCAGAGCGGGAGAAGTTTGATGATTTCCCATTTAAAAAAAAGTTAAAGTGGCCGAATTATTTAATAGTTTTTACGAACTGGTTCAGTTGCTGCCGATTTAAGATAGGACGGAAGTCAGATCAGATCTTCCGTACGTTCGTAACATAGAGTATATAACCACTAGAGAGCGTATAGGCCGATTTCTTCCAAGTACGCGGCTCACTACAGCGGGCCGGGGGACAAGGTACAACGCGCGGCTGCAATTGGTCCGTTCAAGGTCAAGTTGCATAGGTAGCCTATGGTTAGTGGTGGCACTACTTGATTAAAGGAAAATAGTCGATATCGATAAAATGGATTTTAACATTATAAAATACTCAATCCAAACAAACAGCGCTATATCTTGTTTAAACAAAGTTTCCCTATTAAACTCATCTTTCCACTTTTATTTTAATTCTGAAATCTTCGAAAATCTAAAATGAAAACATGTATGTCAAACACACAGATGAAAAATCTGAGACCCTCCTCCTATTTTAAAGTCGTTTAAAAGTAGTTACGTGTTTAATGTAAGTATGTGGATTGATTAAAAATTGTATTGGTTGTAATTTTATGATTATCGATAAATCGACTTCAATTATTAAACGTAACAGCACAGATTTTTACGATAAAAATACAAAGGAGAAGAAAGGGATAAAAATATAAAGTATTTCCTAATGAAAGAAAGAGACTTTTCCAAAAGACATCAACGCGCGCTTCTCACAGTGTGCTCGTTCACCTAACCACCATTTTATATAGACCCCTGCAGTGGTTCATCATCTGATTCAAATCAAAAATATTTTGGGTAGTCTTTACTCTCCGATGAAAAGTTATGCCATCATTTTTGTAACAAAAGGTCTAGGAATGTTTCCCACACAAATTCACCGGGTATGAAGGCATTTTTATGCGTCATAAATTGCATAAAAATTAAAACGATTTGTAAAAACTTAGCATGGCCCACAGGTCTAACAATTGGTCACAACTAAAATGGTTACTAGTGCCGCTGCCTAACATCTGAGCAAAAACACTAATAGTTTTCGTGCGTCGGGGCACTGTATGCGCAGTCAAGTGGTTTAATAGTCTTTGGTTCGTAACATAGTTTGAAACTGTATGGTCATATTGGGAGATGTTTTGGTTCTGTAACATTTCATAACTGTGGAACTCGGAAATACTAGCGGTGGTTTCTGTTTGAAGGGAATGTGTGCACAATTCAACAGTCTGCATATTTTATCTGGCGCTCCTAGATTGATTCAAGTACCAACGATACGTGTGAAAGGCACCACCAGCAGAGAGGCAACGGCAACTCTGAATTTTTCATGTAAATAATAAAAAAAACAAGTTCATTACAAAGTTATTTTATTACTATTTACAGCTTATATACTTGACATGATTCTAATTCTAACAAAAAATATACAAAAGTTAATAGACGCCCATCTCCAACAGCGCATCTATCTGCTCAGTCTCAGGTAAAATATCGATTTCGATTGGTTCAGACTTCACCTTGTTGCCAGCTTTGGAGTCTATGGTAAAGAATCTGAAGAGTTTCGACAGGTTTATGATGGAGTACGCGGACTGTGCTAGCCAGTCTTCCACAACCATTTCTTTTAGCTGTTGAAAAGCATTCGTGATTTGAGGTGACACACGAGTTTCTGTAAAAAGGAAAAATGAATGAGAACTTAGCAGTAACATACTGCAAATAGTTGTACGACTACATTATTTAATACTTACTCGAGTTAGTATTCTTGCTAAGATCAAATAAGAACAAGAAGAAGTTGATTTGCAAGTATAAGTCCTTTTCAGGGTACTCTCTGAACATGACGCCTTTCTCACATAACCTGCACAGTGGGTAACCGCCAGCGAAGGTCTGCGGGAGTCGCGCCGTGCGGTACCCGCATGCGGGGTCCTCGCACGACAACCAGCCCGCGTAGTACTGCGCGTGGTACTGACGGACTTGCAGGCTCAGCTGGTTCTGAATACTCGCCAAGTAGTCCACTGGTCTCAGGTTACACTTATCATTCTGACATTTATCTAAAAATGTTACACTTTCTTTATCCAATTTTACAACTGTTTCTCTGATCTTATTTTCAGTTTTGCAGTGTTCGTTGACGCACACAAACACTAAGTCTTTGCACTGTCGGTATTTTTCTTGCTCGTTTTCTACTTCATAGGTTTCAGTGTTAGAGTTATCTCTTCTTACAATTTGTCTGTACCCAGAGGGATCAAGTCCGAGGCAATCGGCAACTCGGGCCGGATCCATGCCTTCAATGGGCTCACATATTCTAGATATAACAGGATGTAGCTGATGTGCTAAATAATACTTGTAGTCAACTTTGAGATGTTCTAAATTTTTCAACTCTTCAATGTGATATGCTCTTTGCGTCGCCGAGTTAGCGGTGCCATCTTCACAGATGATATAAGGCACTACATCTCCTTTCTTGAACCTCCTGCTGTTCTTACTGTTCAGTCTCAGAGCTACTTGCACGTGCGGCTGCGTGTGTTTGTCGGCGTACTCGTTAGGGTTTTTTGTCAGTTGTTTCGTAATTGTTAACATTGAGAGAGGCATTTTTCCGTTCATCAAATCATCTTTTAGTTTGTTTAGATGTGTTTGTATGCTCTCAAGTCTTTCGTCTGCAGATTGTTCAGATAAAATCTGACTCAATATGAATTTTCCGGCTTCCGCAGCCAGCTGCGACCAATCACGACGAACGATATCCAAACCTTTATGCTCATGTGTAAATACAAACTCGCCACTTTTGTTCTTAGTAACTAATACAGCTGCATATTTCTTTTTCTTCAATAGAAGCAAATATCTGAACACCCCATCTATATCAAGCTCAATCTGCCTATATTTCTTGTTGATCTCTTTCTTCAGATCAACACCGATCTTGAAAACGTTGTCATAATCTAAGCAGTTAGTATTGATCATCAAACTGTCGGTATCTCCGTACACTACATCGTAGTTAGCCTTCTGGACGATTTCTTTGGTGTCCAGCAGAATTTCTCTGCCTTTCATGGTGACTAGGGCTGCCAGGGGTTTCGCATAAAAACGGGAGTGGGTAAAACCAAGACAACCGTACATAGAATTAGCTGTGAGCTTCAAGGCCATCTGCCTGATGTTATATTGCATGTACTGCTCCTGGGACAAGTCTGGAGTCTTCATTAGCTTCTTGACCTCTCGTCTGCTCTCCACGAACTTGCGAATCTGTGTCGGTAGTACACCGAGATCTGTGTTAGACTTTGGCAAGATCAGGTTCGCAACATCTTCGTCAGACGACCCCGCGGCTTTCCTTTTAATAGTCGTAAAGCAAATGTTGTACTCTTGAATAATGCTAGGATATAATGAGTTGAAGTCCATTAGAAGAATGAGTTTGTCATAGAACCCTTTCTTAGGATCTAGAACTAGACCTCCAGAATAAGATGCTTTTTTCTTCCCTTGTTTTTTGGATACATTGGTGACACCTTCCTCTGGCTCGTCATTGTCATCGTCTGCTATGACTCTCTTGCCATAAACTTTGTCAGGTACGATATAATTCTTCTCAGTGAAGGCATGGAGTAAGAGAAACTCGTTTCTTTCTGATCTACCACCGAGTAATGTACGTGACATGATATTTCCCGCAATTTGTGTAATTTGCAACGCTAATGGTATGATGTTCAACTCGCACATCATTTTGAGTATGTAGGATGCATCCTGCATACTGAGGGACACAAGTTGGAACAAGTCATTGCTGTTCTCATAATATCTGGGTAGATCTTCAAGCGCCACTTCTAAGCGTTCGCCTTCTTTCATCTTCAGTACATTTACACAGAGAGTGTCGAGGTCAAAGCTCCTGGACCGTATTACTTCCATTGCAGATATTTTGATGTCACAGACCAAGCGCCCAAGGAACGCGTCTTTTGCGGCGTATTTCTTTTGAGGTACTACAGACCTTTTGAGTCTACCCAATCGAGACCAGTTGGGTATGTGAAGGTCGAGAATATTGCCAATTAGTAAATCTTGTTGGAATCCCTGTAAGTCATGGCCGACAACTAGATCTGGGTCCATCATCCAGAAATGTACCATGAAATAGTTGAGTAGTTCTCTCTCTGTGTCACATTTGGTTAATTTCGTTGCTTTGTACTGAGGTAGGGACTGTTTTAGGTCCAATGGCCAGATTTCATTGCATTTTGTCATTACTGAAAAATAGAATTTAATTTCACGATTAGATACCATACAAGAATATTATTTACATGATTAAAGAAGTATTGCTTACCACAGAAATGTTGTTGGAATGGCGGATTAGGTGGCGGCTTGTGTAAGTGGAAGTTCGTGTGCGACAGACAACTTATCATCAATATCTTTGTCTTCCTTGTTTTGGGGTCCATTGTAGTTCGCATATTTATCTGAAACATGATTTTTTAAATTACGACAGAAAAATTACGCGCACATTATAATCAATCGCGGTACTGCTGCCACCATTACTGCAGTAAATCATCTGCCTAGCCTTTTCCCAAGTATATTAGGGTCGGCTTCCAGTCAAACCGGACTCAGCTGAATACCATTACTGCAGTAAATAATATACAAATATTTCTGCTGACAAATTTGAAAGATTCATATCTCTTAATGTTGTTAGGGTCAAATAAAAATAAACTTTGGTGCTGCTAGCCAGCAAAGTAATCACTTCCTGGCTGTTCCTGGATCAAATGAGATACTAAAGGCGATTGACTCTTTGACTATACGGTCAATAAAAAAATGGCTTTGACAGATCTCATAAAGGTAAAATAAAAGTGAACTCACAGTAGCCACAACAATAGGCGGCGGTTCCAAGTCCGCGCCATCCCTGATTACGGAGACATACTCCATCTTATCACAAGCGGCCTCCAGCTTGCACCAGGACACCTTAGCTTGCACCTGCTCTGGCTGTTTCACCTCCAGCCAGCATGGACCCTTGATCTTACGCTCTAGCAGGAAGGTTTCCAGAGACGACGTGGTGGCACCGAAGATGTGGGAGAACGTCAGGTACTTCTTGTCTTTTGGAGGTGGCGGGAAAGTGGCCTGTGGGGTGAGAAAAGGAAAGATTGCACAAGCAATGTAATGATAAATTCGAGCAGGCTTTTACATATCAGTCGAAAAATGCACATGCATAGCCGAGACAGCCTTGACATTTCTTACACATTGTTGGTTAAAATGCGCGATCTCAGACACTCTAGGTGCCTTGTTGCATCCAGACTATAGGCGTGAATTGTTATTCGGCGGTAATGGATCAACATATTACTTACAGAATATCTAACTTCCAGGTAGTCAGACTGTGCAGGTATATCTGGCAGATTGAAGCAGTAGTTCTTGGTAACTTTCCGCGACTTGAACTCCTTCAGTCCCAGCTCACTGGCCACAGAACTGTTGAATTCTGCGTACATGTCCATCATCGTCACTTCTTGATCTGTCACCTCCAGTGTAACTGGGTCTAGTTTCTATAACAAACATAAATGAAATTAAAACATATTTTATATCATGATATGTGGTATGAAAGATGTTCTGGTGATAATAATTATACATACAGCTTATTGTAATTAACCATTTACATCCTAATTGAACATTACAGGCATGGAAATATATAATACAAATAATCATAAATGTTGCACTTATTAGTAGCTCTTACTGATTACAGCTATTTAGAATATAATACAATCTACAGAATCATCATTAATTCATAGCAATAACAAGAAGAAAAAAAAAGAAAAAATAAGTACTTACATACTCCCTAGGCAACAGAAACATCTGCCTATTGACATTTTTGACAACCAAACAGCAGGACACACAGCCAGCCTTCTTGTTAGATGGGTTGGCATACACCTTGCCAAAGAGAAACACAACTCCAGGCTTCAGGAACCTGTCCTCCCAGGCGTCAAGCCAGTAGAACTTCAATACTTTCTCCCCATTCTCATTTGTGTGTAGAGGTAACTGCCCATCTAGTTGTACTGTAGCTGCAGCCTGGTTTTCACCCATCTGATCAGACCAGGTACTAGTTAAGGGCTTCAACTGTTTGGGCGATTCCTTTTTAGCTGGGAAAATGTCAAAGTCTTCATTCAAAAACTCTTCAGCAACATCTCCAATAGTTTCTGCAGTGCTAGGTATCACTTCCTTCTTAACTTCTTCAGGTTTGGGTGTGACTGTTGTGGCTTCATTGCTGAAGTCATCATCAAAGTCCAAGTCTTGTGTGTGGAACTCCTCAATGTTCTGTGTGGCTGAGTCTTCTGTTTCTTGCTTTATTTCTCTGTCTATCTTCCATTCTGGTTTCTTTGGAACTGGGACCTGTTATGTTTGGAGAATTTTGTTAAGGTAATTTTTTTGAGATTAGGAAATAAGATAAAGGAATATTATCCAAAACAATGACTAATAAATGTTTTACTTACTGACACTTTCTTTTCAACTGGTTTATCAGGAGATATCAGATTCTCTTTCTGCAAAGAACAATAGTTGAGTAAACCAAGTTCAAAGCAACTCAAATAAGTTAGTAGTAATGTAATCTCTGGAAGTTACAATAGGGATATCAAAATATTGAAGAACTGATCCTCAAAGTTCCACTTGAAAATGTGGTAAGAAAGGTTAGATAACATTAAAATACTGCTGCACAGCAAAAGGTAACTTATTAAACCTGCATGAAATAATCTAGTTAGCTTACATTTTCTTTTTTAACTGGTTGTTCTTTATTACTAAGGCTTGTGGTAGTGGTGGGTTTCTTGACAGCTGAAGACAGACTCTTGAAGTAGTTCTGTGCGTCTCTCTTACTGGACTCCACTATGTTAGCTTTGGTGACCACTGGCTTGGGCTTCACTGCACTTGACGCATTGCCATCTAGGTCAGACATGATGTCTGATAGAATGTTGTCTTCTGATATTTTTACATCCTGAAATATTATTAAATAATGCTAATAATTTGGTAAACTATTAAAAACCTTCATTGAGAAACCTAGAATAATACAGGATATTTATTAGGTATCAATCTGCCAGAAAGCTGAGACTGCTAAACTGGAAATTTTCACAATTAATAGATGTGGTAAGTTTCATGATTAGATTCAGCAGTATAATAGAATACAACTTATTTACTTGCTGATTATTTTAGCTCAGTAGACAAGTAAACTTTCATGTAAAGTAACAGTACATGTATGTACGAAACATTAATATTGTGTCATCCTGCATGCTTAATTTGCATATTTATGTTTTTACAAATAAAATTGTCTTTATCTTTTCTATACCTCTTTCTTCTTAGTAGGCATAGATCCAAGGAGGTTCCTAATGTTTCCTTTACCAGATGTTGGAGGTGCAACTCTAGCCTTTCTCTTCTGCCCTCGTCCAGAATCCTTGCTGTTAGATGCCACATAAGTATCCTCAATTTCATCATCATCAAATATCTCTCGGCCATCTTCCACATAACCAGTGCCTGCATAGGAAGAAAAAATATAAAGAAAACTATCTACGAGATCAACTTAAACATTGTTTGTTTACTTCTCAGTTATCACAATCATAATTAATGTTTCCTGCAAGGTTATGTTTACAATTTTTATGGAAATAATAATGGATAAATGAAGAAATCAGTAAAATTTTAATATACATACCATCGTCTTCAATCCAGTCGTCTTCCTGGCGCTGCATCACCCGCTCAGAGTACTCCCTCTCGTCCACCGTGTCGTACACATTCTCCATCTCATCCACATCGTATTTGTTCTTCACACCCTTGCCTTTCAGTTGTTTCAGCCTCTCAAAAGCCGATAAACGACCGTGTTTGTCCACTTTCTGCCTCTTGGCTCTTTGACCAGCTGAAAACAAAAGGTTACATTTCATTTACTTTAACAACACCGTTTTAGGATTTAATTCCACACCTTAATTAATCTTTCAATTTTTCTGAAATTACCTAGAGAATCTGCCATGTTTTGTTTATAATTTCACTTAGACATTTACAATTTTTTAATTTATTACAAAAAGTCAGCGAAACTCGACAGCACTTTTGATTGACGTTTTTATTGGCGGGAAACCGCAGACGCAAAAGTCAACAATGAACAAAACGAAAATAGGGTTGGGATATTATGTTCGAATTTAGGAACTACTTTTTTAAAAATAAATAACATTCAATCAAAAAATTAATTAAAAACATTTGATTCTTCTATTTGTGTTGATTTCTACTCATTGAATTAAGAGTAAAAAGTGTTGTTATATCATTCTTGTACACCGAATCACGCGGTTTTCTGTTCGTGAAGTTTTGTGTTTCGAAATTCATATTCCCAAACATAAGTTGAGTTGATGTGAATTGACTATTTTATCGATTATCGTGAGCTGCTGTTATGGATACACCTAAGGCAGTGCTGCCGCTGAATTATATATGATTTGGCACAACGCAAACAGACGACAGACTGCTACGAAAGAGCGGGTTCCGGACGCCGCGCCGGGCCCGCGCGTTGCCCAGCAACGGTATCCAGGGCGCTGCACGCTGCATCGACTCGTCGTGGTGCTCCAGGCCCTCAGCGCGACTGCGCGCGACGCGCGGGCTAACGTCAGACGCTGTCACCAGTTGACATTTTTAATTGTGTTTTTTCGTATATTTTATTTTCTAGGTATTTAATTGTATTTGTTTAGGTGTGTCAGTGTATATATATGCTTCGCGGTAGCAGTGATGTGTTGCAAGTTAGTGCCGGTCAACCTTCGACATCACTAGATATCTTGGAGAGGTGTCCTCTGTGCACCCAGGCACGATTTTTTAAAGGTAAGCGGGGTCTGAATGTGCATATTGGGAAGGTGCATAAATCTCAAAATGCACTCACTTCAGACCCTGTCATTTCACCTACACCAGTTACATCCTTTGACCCGTTTTGGAAAACTCTTGCAAAATTCAAAAACTCTGTACCTGTTTTAAAGCGAGTTCCCCGCGGCGCTAGACCTCTAGTGGCGCAACACTTAGCAGGATGCGTTCGCCGTGCCACCCGGGAGAACTCGCAAAGTGCCTGGGAACATCTTCTCACTTTCCCCTACCGAATTTTACATGTTAATAAGAATTTGGCAACCACAAAAACTTTGACAGCACAAATTAAAGAAAACTGTAACGTTTCGGCCCATAATTTGGAACCAAAATTTTCGACACAGAGGTTTACCTCTTTAAGAGGTATTTCCCATGTGGTCGAATCTAAATTAGGGGAAGGTGACATTAGCGGAGCAGCCAGGATTCTTTTTAGTAGTGATGTGGTGGCTCCCTGTTCTCCAGATACTCTCGCAGCTCTGGAGAGCAAACATCCTGCCCCAGCGGATGATCTTTCTTTTCCCGACCCCCCTGATTCGGACATTCACTCCCTCACCATTACAGGTCGAGAGGTGATCACAGCCGTTTGCTCCTTCCGAAGTGGATCTGCTGGCGGCCTCGACGGCCTAAGTCCTCAACACCTAAAGGACCTTACCTGTTCAGGCGCCGGGGACGCTGGTGAGCTACTTTTGAAGGAGCTCACGGCTCTGATTAACCTCATGCTCTCCGGCAAAGTGAACGAGGCCGTCATCGACGTCTTGTATGGAGCTAACTTATGTGCCCTACGCAAGAGAGATGGCGGGATTCGTCCCATTGCCGTGGGAACAACTTACCGTCGTATGGCAGCCAAGATTTGTTGTAAATTTTATGGTGAGGTCGTTTCGAAAAAATTTCAGCCCCTTCAGTTGGGTTACGGTTCCAAAGGGGGCTGTGAGGCTGCCGTACACGCATTGTCGACCTACGTAAATTCTGGCAAAGGAGAGGTCATCCTGAAGGTTGACATCAAAAATGCTTTTAATTCTGTTAATAGGGACACCTTGCTGGCAGAATCTAAAAAAGAAATACCTCAAATTTTCAGTTTTCTTTGGCAATGTTATAGACAACCATCTAAATTACTTTACCAGGACAACCTTTTGGAATCCGCTGTTGGCTGTCAACAAGGTGATCCCCTCGGGCCAGTGATCTTTAGTTTAGCCATTCATCCAATTATTCGACAGCTAAATTCCAAATTTAATGTTTGGTATCTCGATGATGGAACCCTTGGTGGCGATGTAATTTCGGTATTAGATGATCTACAATTTTTAAAAACTCAGTTTCATTCCATAGGACTTGATCTCAATTTTTCTAAATGTGAATTATTTTTATCTGACAGTTCTGACCGACAACTCATTCTTTCAAAATTCAACGCAATAGCCCCTGAAATCAAAATAATGGATAAAAGCTCTCTTCGCCTCCTTGGGTCGCCAATCTTTGAGAATTCTTTTCCTAATTTTGTTGATGAAAAAATTCAAAATTTCAATGATGTTTCGGAAAGATTGTCAAAAATTAACATGCATTCGGCCATCACCATAATTCGCTACTGCTGTTTCGGCCCTAAATTATCATATTTTCTTCGTGCTTCCCATCTATGGAAGCACCCTCACCTTCTGGAAAAAATGGACGAAATTATAAAGCAAACGCTATCATCAATTTTAAATGTGGCCATGGACGACCGAGTTTGGGCTCAAGCCACTCTTCCCATCCGCATGGGAGGCCTTGGCGTCCGCAAAATTACCAGTATAAGTTTACCGGCTTTTATATCCTCGGTTCACGGCACTGAAAAATTAGTCAGGAATATCCTAGCTTCTACACTGACTGATTTTGATGTGCCGTACTTTACCGAGGCTATAAATGCCTGGAGACTCGCTTGCCCGAATCAAAATTTACCCGACAACCCATCATACCAGAGACGGTGGGATGAGCCGCTCTGCAGAGGAGTTCAGAATAACCTAATTGCCTCTGCTGCCACTTCTGCGGAGCGTGCACGCCTGCTGGCTGTGGGTGAGTGGGAGTCGGGCCTCTGGCTTCACGCACTACCGTCGTCGAACATAGGCACCTTGTTCGACGATACTACTTTCCGCCTCGCTGCTTCCCTTCGCTTAGGCGCATCTTGTTGTTCTCCTCATCGCTGCCACTGTGGCGAAGCTGTCAACAGCCTCGGGCACCACGGCCTGTCATGCAGTCGAAGTGCGGGTCGTATAGCACGGCACGCAAATATCAACGACATTATCCGACGTGCTCTTGTCGCCGTCGGCGTGCCAGCCGTATTAGAACCCATTGGCCTGGCACGCGACGATGGCAAAAGACCGGACGGTATGTCTTTATTTCCATGGAAGATGGGTAGGCCTTTAGTGTGGGACGCTACTTGTGTCGATACTCTTGCGCCATCCCATCTTCCTAGCTCGTCGTGCTGTGCTGGTTCTGCGGCTTCGGCTGCTGAAAACCTCAAACGGCGGAAATATAGTAGCCTTATTGGCAACTACATTTTTGAGCCGTTTGGGGTTGAAACTCTTGGACCGTGGGGTCCGAGTGCTCACGTCCTATTTAAAGATCTTGCAAAACGCTTAGTTGACGCTTCGCGTGACCCAAGAGCTGGCTTTTACCTTGGACAGAGGATAAGCATTGCCATACAACGTGGCAATGCAGCCAGTCTTTTGGGCTCACTTCCAGTCGATAGCGATGGGGACGAATTTTTTGATGCCATTTTTTAGTTAAGAGTTTTTTTTTTTCTATTTTAAGTGTATATAGTTTGTTCTTTAAATACATTTCTGAGTTTTTTAATAAATAAGGATTGATTCTTTCGATGAAGGTTGATTGCAATGCATTTCGCATTTCAAAACTTTGTCTATGGTCTTACGTTAATCTTATAAACCCATGTCCACCTCTACTATTTCCCCAACGAACGTTTCGCGCCAATTTTATCCAACTGGCTGTCAACAAATCGGTCGCTGCCTGTGCTTGTTTGTTCAGAAATTATTTCACAAAACTTTCGTTATTTTATCAAAAGTTTAAAGTTTTAAAAATGGCTATGCGTGACTATGCAGCAGATAGCGGTAATACGTCGTTTCTACGTCTGTTATGTGCTTTGTTTTTATGGTCGGCTAACCTAAAATAACATCAAACACCGATGTTTCAGAGTCATTCAAGAACTTCTTTGTGGACTTTTGTCAAACCGACGATGAGGGAAACAAGAGCTTCAAATACGCTGAGCAGCTCACCAGGGTTGCGCACAGGGAACAGGTATGATTTATAACTTTGAGATCATGATGTATTCAATGATGGAAAGCTACAGTTACTGTTACCTACAGAGTTTCTTAGTTCACAGCTTTGTGCCAATTAACACTGAGTCGTGTTCTTGATCAATGAATAAAGGAGTCAAACTTTGTCTTAGTCGCACCAACATTGTAAACAATTTTTTTTAGAATGCTTTTATTGTGGAGCTGGATGACCTGCACGAAACCAACGAAGAGCTGGCGGAGGCCGTGAGACAGAACACGCGCCGCTACACCAACATGGTGTCAGATGTGGTGTACGAGATGCTGCCTGACTATAAACATCGAGAGGTAACAATACATAGATATTACCTTTAGGTTGCCCGAGGCTTCGTACGCGTAATTTATGTGTAAAAGGATTAAAAAAAACTCACTTTCCCTTTTATAATTTAAGTTAAGATTATGCCTAAGTGTAAATTAGGAGTAGGAATGAAGTGAGGTGGAGGGTATGTTGTACAGATTTAATTTTTATTTAATTTCTAACTGGGACTGTTATAATTTCAAAGGCTAGTCATGTGCTGTATAGATTACATCTAAATAATAATTTGATTGAAACTAACATATTGATATTATGTTTACACATTTATGTAATCATAAATTACTTGCAGGTTGCCGCCAAAGATGCCTTGGATGTGTACATAGAGCACAGGATCATGTTGGAGGCGAGGAACCACAGGATCCCTGGGGAGATGAGGGACCCCCGCAACAGATACCCACCAGAACTTATCAGAAGATTGTAAGTTTGCATGTCAGCTATTTGGCATAACAAAAGCCCATGTATCTCCACCCATAGCATTTAATGCATGTAATTCTTTTTTAACATCATAATTGTATTATTTGTTTTACAGTGAGGTGTACTTCAAGGATTTGTCCTCATCAAAGTCTCTACCTATCAGAGAAGTGAAGGCTGAGCACATTGGCAAGCTAGTTACAATGAGAGGTAAGCATCACTAAATAAAATCAATTTCATCCAACATGCTTAGTTGTGGAGTTGAGGAAACTAGCCTGATTTACAATAAAAACAGTTCCTCAAACTATACTGTATGTGCCCAGTATTTAGCTATAATGATTACTACATTTTAATAGGTGAGTCTACTGATCTGGTCAAATAATTTTCTTCAAGCAAAACTCTTAACAGATTTTCCTAGATTTATTCTCATTTGAGAAAGCCTCATGAAGCAGATGGGTTTTTTAATAATTAAGGTATTCCTATTAGATTATGTGACTCCAATAAACACAATTTTCTTTCTTTATAGCAGTAGTAACAGATTCAGTACAGTTTGCACCACGGTTCTTTGCCGCTCGGAAGTTAGGTTTTAGTGATGACCGCACAGGTGCAATCGTGTAAAAATGTGTAATGTTGGTAGAATATTTTTTTTTATATGTTTTATATTATTATAAACATCCAGTTACAATAACAAGATCACAAAGTAACACAACAAACACGAATCAAACAGTAAGAAATAACCAAAATAACTAATTAAAAACAATAACAATGGCTAACACTTTTGGCATCAACAGTCGTATTGCATTGAGCAAGCGGGACACAAGTATGCATTGAACGTATACGAGCGCGCCATCGTGCGCCTTGCGCATGTGCTGTCATATGTTTTTTTTGGCAAATTGACATCCTGCGCTATGAGGTGCAGCGGCGTGCTGCAATGTACTTCTACGCTAGAAAGATCACGGACCCAGAGTTTTTACCGCAACGCGACCGTGCTAAGATCTCTAGATTATTAAAACCCCAGACTGACGTCTGGGAGGCACTTTTATGCGAATGGCAATGTAGGTGGGAAGATTCCATCAAGGGCCGACACCTCCACCAGTTTTTTCCATCCATTCGTGAGCGGCTGGAGAAGACATGGCTGGAGGTGGATCACTGTGTTGCCCAATTTCTCACAGGTCATGGCAACTTTAAGAGTAAATTATTTTCCTTTAGGCTTGTGGCCTCACCTTTATGTCAATGCTCTACAGCTGACCTTGAATACGAACAATCCGCACATCACATCTTGTGGGAGTGTATTCTTTGGCAGACTGAACGTAATGTTATGTTAGATAGTATTCAGGTCAAATCTGGAGTAGTTTACTATACGGACCTTGTAGAAACCAGAACAAATTTCCGTGCGTTCAGGCGATTTTGCCATACCTATTACTGGAATCAAAAGTAGCTCACAATTTAGGACCCATTAGTTTAAATGTTAATATATAATCCGTGGTGCTTGGCAACTGCGCCTAACCCAGTTGTATATGTCCCTTGGTGCCTATTGGCCTAGCTCTAATCTGTCTCCTGCTTGATATGGAGGGAAGTGGAAATTATATTTATTTTTCCTACTCCTCCGCTGTACTCTTCTGATTAATTTCGTTGCGGGATCCAAGACAGTTGAATCGTTTCTCCGGGACTCGTCGGGTTTCATTAACTCGGCGTTTTTCTGGTGGTCGCCACTGTTGATTCTGGCTTTCAGGAGTTGCAGTGGTTGGGAATGTGTGGCGGGCTTGTCCCAAAATAAAAAAAAAAAAAAAAAAAAACCTGCGCTATTAGCAAGAAATTAAATCTTTATATCACCAAATGATTTTTAGGGTTCTAAACAAAAAACGGAACCCTTCAAGCTCACTTGAATGTCTGTCTGTCACAGCACAGCCAGTTTTCTTCAGATCTACTGGGGTGTTTCTGTTGTTGTTACCTACACATAATATGAACTTCTGTGACCTGACGCGTTACGTAAATAAATAAAGTTTGAGTATGGGGTCACTTTTGAGGGTCAAAGTAGAAAATAAAAAAAAAAATGGTTTTCAAGCTGTATTGTGCGACATATATCAAATGTAAGTATGTGGCTTACTGTGAGAATTTTAATTATAGTTTTTTCATAATATTAAATTAACAGGTTTGAAGTCATTCACTTATTTAGGCCAAAAATTACCAGTCCCCTCTATCTCTGGAACTACTGAGCCCGATATTTTGAAAAATAAAAAAAATGTAGATGATACTTCTTTACCTACAGATTACAGGAAAACGTAAAAAGAAGAAGTCTGTAGTGTTAAAATAACATGTTACAAAAATGAAATTGATGCGGAACTCCTTGCACGCGAGTCTGACTTGCACTTGGCCAGTTTTTTTTCATTGTACATTTCAGATATTATTTGAGTTCTTCAATATTTGAGACTTATCACTAAGATGATCTTTAAACCTTCCCCAACCAGGCATAGTGACCCGCTGCACCGACGTGAAGCCCCTGCTGGTGGTGGCGACGTACTCGTGCAGCGCGTGCGGCGCGGAGACGTACCAGCCGGTGCGCGCGCTGCAGTTCACGCCGCCGCCCTCCTGCACGGCCGACGAGTGCCGCCTCAACAAGACGGCCGGACAGCTACATCTGCAGACCAGGGGCTCCAGGTTCCAGAAGTTCCAGGAACTGAAGATTCAGGAGCATGTAATTATATCATTAAAAACATTTATTTGCGCACAGAGGTACAAGGAGGTGCCAGTAGGAACGATTCCTGAGTAAAAATAATGGTTCTATTTAGTCTGTCAGTTAGATTATCGAAAAATATTGGATATTTGCTTATCAAATCAATAAAAATTTACGAAGATAAAATGCATCAAAGATCAGGAATGGAGGATAGTGACATCTCTATTCAGTTTATAGTGTAGTTACAAGTGACGTCACACGAGGTTTGCACGTCACGCAATGTAATCGTATTCATTTTTTGTTTATGTGTAAAAAGAAAAACCAGCTTTGTTCCTTTTCAGACACAGACTTTTCCAAACATATTTTCATGCATTAATCAAGCACATTATGTCAGTCAGACCAAGTGCCAGTGGGCCACATCCCGCGGCAGCTGTCGGTGTACTGCCGCGGAGAGACCACGCGCCGCGCTCAGCCGGGCGACCACGTGGCAGTGACTGGTGTGTTCCTGCCGCTGCTGTCTTCTGGCTTCCGGCAGATCGTGCAGGGACTGCTGTCTGATACCTACCTGGAGGCGCATGTGAGTAGATACTGTGTATTGAAGACTAGAAAGATTGCATATTATATAATTTGAATATTCCACTCCAGTTTTATCTGTCAATATTTTTTTTTATGTTTTATAGTTGATAGCTTTCAGAGCAACATTGCTTTTGGAAAAATCTCTTTTGCTATAATAAAGATGTTTCCAAAGGATAGCTCCTATAGGCAGGCTCTATAAGCTAAAAACTACTGATCAAGTCATTCCTGCCATAAAAACACCCATCTCAATGTTCAGATGAACTCATGTTTATTATTATTTGTCCTGTAGTCCGTAAACTGCCTCAACCAAGCAGACGAAAGTGAGATGGCAGAAGCACTCACAGAAGAGGAACTAGCAGAGTTAGCAGACGAAGACTTGTACTCGCGCATGGCGCGCAGCCTGGCGCCCGAGATATACGGCCACGAGGATGTCAAGAAAGCGCTGCTGTTGCTACTCGTGGGAGGCGTCGACAAGTTAGTATACTTATTTACCTACCTTTATTTCCTTATCTTATCTTAATCCTACTGCCTCCGTGGTCGAGTGGTTTAGGCATGTTTTGCCTTGTGACCTGGTGGTGAAATGACAATAAATTAATAAAATACAATTGTTAACAAAATAAAACTAACAGTGGGGTCTATATACCTTGCTGCCCATGCAATAAGAAGAATCTTAATCCTACTATAAAACGAAACTACGATATATGTTTGTTTAGACACCTATGTAACTAGAAAGTTAAATTGAAAGAGCATTCAATTCAGATGTTTCGTGTTCGGTCTGCTGCTACACATGCTGCAGTCCACCACACTAATCGTCTAAATTGAAAGAGCCCATAGGATGCCTTATTGTCTTTCCAGCAATTACTTCATAATGGCTCCTGCTTGGTCAGGGTCTGTGGTAATATTTACAATACTAATAGATAAAAATGACTAATTTAGATGTTGTATGTAGGTTTAAAAATTATTATAAGCTGATCGAAGTATCTAACATCAGCTAATAATAATTTTTAAACCTACATACAATGTCAGGGATTGGTCTTGTTTATGTGTATATGTAATTTATTTATATATTTGGTTAATTTGTAACGTAGACGCCCGAACGGCATGAAGATCCGTGGCAACATCAACATCTGCCTCATGGGCGACCCTGGAGTGGCCAAGTCTCAGCTGCTGAACTACATCGACCGCCTGGCGCCGCGCTCGCAGTACACCACCGGCCGAGGCTCGTCCGGGGTCGGGCTCACGGCTGCTGTTATGAAGGTGAGACACGAGGCGATACAGCCCCAAATGGATTTATTTGTATGGCATACCTTATCGCGTCGTCGCGTCGTCAGACAGCGCTTTTACGTTTTTCGACGTCGACGACACCTTATGCAGCTGTAGATCTGAATCGCCAAAAAAAATCTTTAGATCCGTGTTTGCTGCAGAAATTTATAATATTGATTGAAAAGAAAAAAAGTTCATGGGGACTTGAATATCCTTCAAAAAAGGGTTGTAACTTGTAAGCGTTCGCAAACACAGACGTGAGCAGAGAGTTCCACTACTTTGCAGTGCGGCATATAGAAGACGTTTGGAAACGCTTAGTGCAAGTTGATGGAATAGAAACAAGATAGGGATTGTAACTTGCAGTGGGTCTGGATGTCCGATGGTAGAAGGGGCCCGGTGGGAGTGCCCAAGATGTAAATTTTTTTTTGATAGATTGTGCAGTACATCTTTTGTTGCAGGACCCATTCACGGGCGAGATGATGCTGGAAGGTGGCGCACTGGTGCTGGCGGACCAGGGCGTGTGCTGCATCGACGAGTTCGACAAGATGGCGGAGAACGACCGCACCGCCATCCACGAGGTCATGGAGCAGCAGACCATCAGTATTGCAAAGGTTAGTGAATACATTCTTAGCTTTTTAGAATGTTTTGGGACCAGATTTCAGTTTATATGTGGCTGTATAGTATACCGCGTGTATCTGCCATCGACGCACAAACGATTTCCATGGGTCCAGGGCATGATTCTGGACACCCTAGACTTAGAATTTTTCGTCGGCATTTTTCTCATTTTTTTCAAGGGTTTTTTTACTTTAGACTGCTCATAATCGTTATTCTGACCTAACCCAATGAGATTTTTAATAAAAAAATAATTAATTAACTACTTTCACTAAAAAGAGCAATCTGAATAAAGCCACAAATAATATCAGCTCAGCTGAGCTGATACTTTGTAGTACTCTTGAAAAAAATGAGAAAAGAACCGACGAAAAATTCCAACACTGGGGTGTCCAGAATCATGCCCTAGACCCATGGAAATCGTTTGTGCGTCGATGTCAGATACACGCGCTATAGGCAGTCAGTTAGAAATTGAATGTTCATCATTCATCCATTCATGTGTAGTAGTGACGAACCTGCTTATTACTGTTGGTTTGTTCTCCAGGCGGGTATAATGACGTGCCTGAACGCGCGCGTGTCGATCCTGGCGGCGGCCAACCCCGCGTACGGCCGCTACAACCCCAAGCGCACCATCGAGCAGAACATCCAGCTGCCCGCCGCGCTGCTGTCGCGGTTCGACCTGCTGTGGCTCATCCAGGACAAGCCTAACCGGTATGTACTTATGTGAATAACTAAGATATGATAGCCGCGAGTATGCCAGCCCGCGCCGCTGAGCCTGTCATTTTATATTTGTCCCAAACTCCCAAAATAATAATCAAGTTCCGATCCAACCCATCCTTAGCGGTCCTTCCCCCCAGCATAAGCCGAGGTTCATACCCCACAGAAGGTACCCACGAGCATGCATTCGCTCAGTTTTATAATTTCTGTAGCCATGGGTGGAAGCTTGAATTTAAATTAAGAGCGCTTTCACATTTTTTCTTGAATTTTAGCGTTTTATTCGAATTTTGATGTGTGATTTTGCTTTAGATATAGCCTTAAAAAAAAAAAAATATGCCTCAGACAGTTTTTTCAAAGCGCTCTTACAAAATCGAATTGCTCAGGTTGACTAAAGTTGAATACCGCGCGTCACAAGATTATATTGATTTTCGACAATTATTTAAAAATATTTACTTTACTTTTATTTAGAGCAATTTGTTTTTTCAAGCAATATAGCAATGCCACCTTAATTATTAAATATTTTTTATTTGAATTTTGATTATAATTTCATAGATAAAAATTATAGTTTCGTACGGAAAATGGTCAAAAACTCTCAGTTTTACAGAATTATTTTTGGTGTATTACTGTATGAATCGTAATAAATTGATTTGAACATTCCAAAGAAGAAGATACAGTTGTACCGTGGACATTTTTATAAATGATTAAATTATAATATCTTCGGTGTACCAAGGTATCAAAAGATACCCTAAAGCAACGTTTTGTGAAACATCCTTTGCGGAGTCAAGGATTTTACTGATGTACGTGAACAAATTGAAATATTTATTTAGAACACTCCCAAGATAAATGATCAAACTATCTTAGGCATATTTTTGTTTTTTTTTTTAAGGCTATATCTAAAGCAAAATCACACATCAAAATTCGAATAAAACACTAAAATTCAAGAAAAAATGTGAAAGCCCTCTTAAGTCTGCAACAAGAAACTCAGATAAGCTGACGACAACCAAATAACCTGGTAGGCAGAGGAGTATGGTACGAATACAAAATATCGTATTAGATAATGGGATCTAAAGCTCTTCCAAATGATATTTTGTTAATGTCTGCATTTAATATGTCTCAGTTAGCTAAGTTATATAGTCTTACTAGATGACCCGCGCAACTTTGTCTGCGTCACATTTTCCGCTCCTAAATAATATTGCTACAAAAAATTGAGATGTAAGTTACCCTATCTTTCAAGTTGGATCAAACAGCACACGGTGTGCAAATTTGATTAAAATCGGTTTAGTAGTTTAGGAGTCCATCGCGGACAAACAACGTGACACGTGATTTATATATATTAAGATTTAAGTTCTAGCCAAAATGAAACTAATAAAGAGTGAAATGCAGGCTGTAATCCACTTGTGTGAAATTTCAAGGTGTAGTAAGGTGTAGAGGTATTCATACAGGCATCGCGTAACTTCCTTATCAATAAAACTGAAAGCAAAGACTCACCTCAGTGTAGTGCGTTGAAACCCAGTTCTAACAAATGTGTTAAGGCCCTATTTCTTAATATGAATGTTTCTTCACAGTGAAAAGGACTTGGAGCTGGCCAAGCACATAGCCTACGTGCACCAGCACTCCACACAGCCGCCCACAGAGGTCCGCGCGCTGCCCATGCGCCTGGTGCGGCGCTACGTGGCGCTCACCAAGAGGAAGAACCCCGCTGTACCCAACCATCTTACTGACTACATCGTCTGTAAGTACAATACCTGCTACCTAAGTATGGACCACAAGCCTACGTGCACCAGCACTCCACACAGCCGCCCACAGAGGTCCGCGCGCTGCCCATGCGCCTGGTGCGGCGCTACGTGGCGCTCACCAAGAGGAAGAACCCCGCTGTACCCAACCATCTTACTGACTACATCGTCTGTAAGTACAATACCTGCTACCTAAGTATGGACCACAAGCCTACGTGCACCAGCACTCCACACAGCCGCCCACAGAGGTCCGCGCGCTGCCCATGCGCCTGGTGCGGCGCTACGTGGCGCTCACCAAGAGGAAGAACCCCGCTGTACCCAACCATCTTACTGACTACATCGTCTGTAAGTACAATACCTGCTACCTAAGTATGGACCACATTCTACATGTATGTAAGGGGAAATTGACTGATTGACTGATGTATATATAGGTGAGTACTGAGAAGAGATTTTTGGAAGAGCGCCCGCAGGTTGAAAAGGGGGAAATTGTAATGAATCTATGAGATAAAGATGTGCATGAGGATTTCAATAATGACAGAACAAAACTGTTACATGTTACATTTGTCCCAATAGACAAGAACTGTCAAGGATGTTCATCCAAACTGCAATTCACGACCTGGGGGAAACTGCTCTGCTGCTCAAAATTAACATACCACATACGTTAAGTCTTAGCATTACTAAGCGATCTACACTTACAGCGTCATACGTGGAGCTGAGGCGCGAGGCGCGCAATGCCCGTGACGTCACGTTCACCTCCGCGAGGAACCTGCTCGCCATCCTGCGACTGTCCACTGCGCTCGCCAGGCTCAGGTATGAGACACGAACTTTTATTATTAATTCTACGTTAATTCATTAACACTTGGAACCTAGAAGGTCATAAAACGTAAAAGAATCGAATTTCCATCATAAACATTGTTTGTCAATGACGCTTGATTTGTTAAGCAACAAAAAAACGCTATTTACCATTGTTTTATTATGTGGCATAGCCCCCGCCGCCAATTTGTATTTTTTTTTATTGATTTTCATTTTTTTCGCATGACATAGTAACTTTACTAATAACCAAATATAATATTTACTAAATATCTTGGCAATACAAATACAATACAAATTGTTTTTATTGGGAACAACATGAGGAACCAATTCTGTTAGTACAACTAACAAACAACAATCAACGTGCAATGTAACATGGCATATGAGTAGACGTGTCCTCTACTCATATGTGCATGTTAGATTGTACGCCACAACTTTCATGAAAAACAAACAAAATGGTGGTGGAGGCGAACCAGCACCCATAGAAAAAAGTTCGAACTCCTTTTTTGGTTGTTATTTTATATTAGCCACACCATTAAAGAGAATGTTTTTCGTGTTTCTCAATAGAATATCGTTAATTTTAAACTATTATTGTTTAGGTTGTCGGATGTTGTAGAAAAGGAAGACGTTTCCGAAGCCATCCGCTTGGTAGAGATGTCGAAGCAGTCTCTATCACCAGTTGATGAGAATGTGCAAAGGTAAAAATAAATTTTATGTCCTTTTTCTACTATAATCTATACTGGAAAGGTTTGGTTAGGTAGTTTAATAAAGGTAAACAATCTTGATGTGTTTTTTTTAAATCAATAATAAATATTAAAAAGACACTTCAAACTCAGTTTTAAAACTAAAATGCAACTAAAAACCAATGTTAACTACATTAAAGATTACTAAATTAATTAAATTTATTCAATATGTGATTGAGTAAAAAGTCACATCAATATTAATTAGAAGATTATCTACCTAAACCTCTCTATAGTAGTATAGAGACAATGGTATTCATTGACCTCGAAAAGGCATATGACCGGGGGCCTCGTGAGGTTTTGTGGTGGGCCCTTAAGGAGAAAGGTGTGCCTGGGAAGTATGTGCAGTTGATCCGAGCGATGTAGTACTCAAGTCCGGTCTGCAGTGGGCACAGGTTCAGTGTGGCAGCTGGTTTTTTTTTTTTTTCTTTTTCTTTAAATGCCCCACACTAGGAAATTCTCCTGTATCGTGGGTGTGTTAACAAACATACAAAGTCACATACACAAACAGCCAGACCCGGAACAACTATCTGTAGGCCCTACAAATATTTGTTCCGGGTCGGTTCGGCGCTCAGCCCTTATCTCTTCCTGATGATAATGGACGCTCTGACGTCGAACATCCAGGAGGAGGCTCTGGTTTATGCTGTTTGCTGATGACATTGTGCTGGTTGACGAAAGCGGCCTAGAGGTCCAGAGCAAATTGGAGACGTGGTGGCAAAGACTGAAGAGTGTTGGCCTGAAATTGAACAGAACCAAATCAGAACACCTGTTCTGCGACTTCGGCGGTCACTCCAGTCATATACCTATAGCTCTCACCGGAACGCCTATACCGATCTGCTCCGTCTTTCGGTACCTCGGGTCGCTTGTTCAGGGGGATGGCGATATAGACCGAGAGGTAACGCACCGAATCAACTCAGGATGGATGAAATGGCGACAGGTCACTGGGACAACTTGCGACCCACGGATGCCTCTCAAGTTGAAAGGGAAAATCTATACGTACGTGATAAGACCTGTCGTAATGTATGGATCAGAATGATGGGCTGTGAAAAATAAGGATGAAAATAAATTGCATGTGGCGAAGATGAGAATGTTGAGATGGATGTGTGGAGTAACAAGAATGGATAAAGTGAGAGGTAGTTTAAAAGTGGCGCCAGTGACGGAAAAGTTAAAAGGCAATCGCTTGTCTTGGTATGGTCTTGTGAAAAGGAGGGAGGAAACTAAAAGAGTAATGAACATAAATGTGGATGGTTGGAGAGGGTGAGGAAGGCCAAAGAAAAGATGGATGGATTGTGTGAGGAGCGAT
The DNA here is from genome assembly GCA_963859965.1 of Ceramica pisi. NCBI lineage: Eukaryota > Metazoa > Arthropoda > Insecta > Lepidoptera > Noctuidae > Ceramica > Ceramica pisi. Next base: position 9,360,085 of record OY982530.1, read on the forward strand.
ATGAAAGAAAAAGGAGTTAGGGAAAGTTTGACGGCTGATAGGGCAGAGTGAAGAAAAAAACGTGTTTTTTTTCTTCGTTGGATAATTGTAACATGGGATAAGAGCAGGAAGATGATGATGATCTACCTAAACCTCTCTATAGTAGTATTGAGACAAATATTCGAAAGTAAACACTTTTGATGGTTATCCAGGGGTATAAGCTCGACGGACCGAATCTTCGCGATCGTGCGCGACCTGGCAGGCTCCAACCAGACGGTCAAGATTGCCGACGTCATCGAGCGCTGCGTCGACAAGGGATTCAAGCCTGATCAAGTAAGTCTGCACTATTTACATCTACACTAAGGGTAACTGAGGTGCGGGAAATCCTACGGGAACGAGATAAGATGGCATATGTAAGTTTGTGTGTTTGTTGGTTTAGTTCCAGATATTATCTCTGGAACTACTGAACTGATTTTGAAATAAAAAAATGTCAATGACCGTCGACTTACTTGGCGCCTACCATACATCGTCTAACAGATTAAACTAAACGCAATACCTCTTAAGGGGTCAGTGTTCTCATACTTATGAACAACTTTTTCTATGGGACCCAACACTGCAATCGCGAAAAAAAAAAGTGTCCGATTAATTTATATGCGCGGCGGCATAACTCGACGAAATGTACTGAACGGCTGTTTTTTTTCGCGATTTCGGGGTAAAAAGTTGATCATAAATGAGTACAATGACCCCGTAAGAGGAAATTGCTTTTAATCTTTTTCACGTTGAATATTGTTTTTAACCATAAATTAATGCGACAGTTTAATATTCACTCTTCTAATATTCTTGTAACATGTTTCTTACAGGTGGACGCGTGTATTGAGGAATACGAGAATCTCAACGTATGGCAAGTGAACCAAGTGCGGACCAAGATTACCTTCATGTAAACATTCTACAAGACATATAAACCCACCAATGATTTGTTTGTAGCTTCATGCCTTTCTAGTTATAAGTGTTCCAGTGTGCCTGCTGTGTGTATGTGTAAGATTCATGATGATATGACTGCGGATTATTTTTAATTAATCATTAATAACGTTAATTTTTTTTTTATATGGCGTTTTCTTTTTCTGAGGAGTTCGTCCTTCAAAACTATACTGCGGGTATAATAAACGGCACGAGTCGTGAGCACACTCCATTGTTCGGTTTCACGACGGACGCTTCACGTTATTGGTTCGTCAGTTAATGCTCATCGACTATTGGGCATGCAAGTTTCGTTCGCCCACCGTACATTAGCGAGATCACCATGCTGTATACAGCTGTGCTCACGTGTCCTCAACCCTTGAAAAGTCAGCACATCATCAAGATATATTCACTTATGAATTACTTTTTTTTTGTAAGATTTTAAAATATAAAATAACCCAACTCTGAAGACAGCAGAAAAATAAAAACTTCGTGAATGGGACTTGATAATGTTGATTTTCAGTCCTTTACATATAAGAATAGGTACACAACGGTTTTGATGCCAAAAGTCCATTTCTTAATAATAACTTATTAGTGGATTACGGAAATGGACTTTTGGCATCAAAGTAATAACAGCTAGCAATATCCGTTAAACTGAAGGTCTTTAGGTACTCTTCCACGAAATTACGACAATTACCTGCCCTCATAAACGGAAACATTGTTTTTCGCGTTCTGACCCTTTTCCTGCTACCTTATGACCATAAGGACATAGGTACACGGGAGAAAGTGGCGTAATAAATTTGTTTTCCCAGAGTTTCTCTTATAAAAGTAATATCTTAGCGCTGATGTAGGTACCTAAGTAGGGATGTACGGCACTTGTCTCGATGCCGGCGATCAGCGAGTAAAGCTTGAAACTCGAAATGAGTTGGCGAGTAGCGAGAGACAAATAGTTTTGTCGCTCGGCTTTAAGCGAGTGCTTTTTTGCGACAAGATACTCGCTCGATTACTCGTAATACTCACTCCGGCCCGCACTATAGGTAGAAATTACCGCTGGTTGGTGAGTTCTGACCGCCAAGCAAGCATCGCCGAGCAAGTGCCGCTGAGCGAGTATACGATATTTGATAGCTCTTGTCGCTGCGACCAACTAGTGTTAAGAGCCGGCTCGCTGGCAGTGTGAACAGCCAGTTATCGACAAATGTATGAGTACTCTGTGAGTAAAAGCGACATATAACACACTTCCCGTGGGTTCGATTCTCACGGGAAGTGAAAGGGCTTCAATCACCTGATTGTCTGATAAAAAGATGATTCTGTGCTTCGGCACGTATCAGCCGGTGGTCCCGCCCGCCAAATGCGGTCGTCAAACAAACCATTTCAGAGGCTCATGAAATGGTTTGTTTGACGACCTTGCTGTTTAGAAACTCTGACTCTAGGGTGTGTGGGGCCGTTCGACCTCACTCAAGTAGACTCACAAGAGATCTATATCTTTTGACCCTTTCCACAGCGAGCAAAATATTTGATAGCTAATCGCTTCCTCGCCGACGACGCTGAGACAAGTGCCATTTATCGGAACCGAAGTCCGATAGCTCCGATACCGGAGGTGGTAGCTGGAAAGAAATGCTAACATGCTAAGAGCAGGTCTACTAAAATAATACAAATTTTCAGTCAGCCTTTCTAATATAAAAAAATATACCTAAATAACATAGGCCTTAAATAAAGAAGTTTTGTTTTCAATAATAATTGTTAGGATTTTAAATCAAATTCGCAAATTATGTTTCAACTTCTGATTAAAAGTGTCGGAGTTGAATTCGGAATCGGAGGTATAGCATCAATCGGAAGTTCCGACCCCTCGTAACATCACTAGATGTAAGATGGCCTCCCGCGCGGAGATTTGCGACGTACCCGACAATGCGTTCGCTTTTATTATTGTTACGCGCCAGAATTAATGCCAGGTACACAACGTACTACTAACGCCATCTAGTATCGAGTAGTGGAACTAATTGGGTCACGATCTTTCTAGACTTTTCGATGCTAGAACATTCTCGATGTTTCGACACCTAGTCAGTCGGGACCGGTATGTTCCCGAACTTTCTAGATATTTCCATTCTCGAAGGTTCTGGAAATTACTGTGGGACTATATAAGGTGCGAATCGCTCGCGACTGAGTCAGTATTGAATTGGCGATACAAGCGAATCTTCGGAAGCGATCTTCAACTGCGAATTGAGTGAAGTGAAGTGTTTAATAGTGCGATTGTGTGTTGTAATTAGTGTGTTTAAAGTGATAATTAGTGTTGATTATTAAAGTGTCATTTTTGGTTAAATAATCGGCTGTTTTTATTGTCACGAACCCCAAGCTCGTAACATTATTTTGTTTTGAGAAGACGCAAACTTTTTGATGGCGTTATATTGCACGAGTTTGCACATTATACCGTTTCGTTATGTAGTTTGCAACCATGAGAATGCTGATATAAAAAAATAATATGTACACAGGTATAATGTATTATAGTTTATTTAACGTACGAATGGGAGAAGATTAAAGCTCAGGTTCTCCCAAGGACCTTTCTAATAAATAGTCGATTATGCAATTTCTGTCGAAAACAATTTCATATAAAAAAAAAAAATCATTGACTTGCTACATTTTCCAACACTTTTCCAAAGTTAGTCTAGCCAAGCAATAGCTACTATACTTGAAAAGTAGTGCAATCTTCTTTCAACAAACAAGTGCATTTCATTTGATTTAGCTGTGAAGGCAGACGCATGCCGTAATATAGTAGATTATCATAAGTTAGTGTTCCCCGAGCGTCTGCGGCTCGACATTGCGCGCCCTCCAGACAGGCGATACGATGGTTTTTTACAAAGTAATAAAAGTACAGTAGGCCTACTTTAATTGGAAATCGAGGGTTAGACTATTTACAGGGCGATGGGTACCTAAATACTATTTTAATTTAGTGCCAACTATGAAATATAAAAAAGGGTATATTTTTACCGATCTAGTTTAGCACTTAACAGCTGTTACTTTTTCGCGATTTCGGTGATGGTCCCATAGTAAAATGTTCATTTTAAAATGAGTCTACAATGTCAATCCTTTTAAACGTGCATTGTGTGGGTGAATTTTATCCAGAGGGCATTATAGTGGCCTGCGCACACAATATAATACACACTATTGCACTTAAATGGTGTACATAATAAAGAGTATTCTATTCTATTCTATAATATACAGTAAGTACGATTTAGGGATTTTTGCCGCTCGGAAGTTAGGTTTAAGTGACGACCGTGTATCACGTAAACAAATGTTAAGTGCGTAGAATATTTTTCGTATTTATAGGTTTTGTATTATAAACAAGTAAGAAACACAACCAGTAACAAAATCAAGAGGTCACAAAGTAACACAACAAAGATATACCTACTAATACATCACAAAACACAAATTAAATAGTAAGAAATAAACAAAATAAATAATTTAAAACAATAACGTGTAACACTTCGCATTTGAATCGTACTGTTACAACACGTTCCAGGTGATGATGGGGCTAGGTACCGCGTTTTTGTAGCGTACATAGTTAGCGGACGTTGATCGATTTTGGGCCATCATGTGCAAGAAATGCGAATCTGTTGCGCCGCGTTCGGGCCAGCCCCAACACCATTCTTAGAACTTTGGCTGATAGGTGGGACTCTCTGATCTTTTCGCGGTGGATACGACTGCTCGTAGTCGAGTAGACATTCCCCAGCCTCGTCGAGCCTTTACGCAGCTTAGAATAAACGTTACTAACACTAGTTTATTGACCCGCCCTTATATCGACTCCCAAGAGTTGCTTCAAATCTTGTTATAACCTTCAGAGTGAAAGTGGACCTTCTCAAACATTTTTGTGCTTACTTCAGCTCGTAACCCGTCATGTCTGCCACGATCCTTTATTACTGTACGATTACGACTATTCATTCACTCACTGACAGGACCGACTAGATGAATGGATCTAGTCTAGTTAATTACAGAGCTATTGTGCTGAATACACACGATCCTGGCCTGAAGATATTCTTGGCGTATCAGCATTCTGTTTTTTTTTTTTTTTTTGCGTTATAATTACCTACATCACGTTGGAGACAATTATCACCAGTTAGGTTTTGCTGGTTTTTGTAGGATCCGATTAGTTTAGAAATAAGTATTGCATGCACATCATGTATTTATTGGTAAAGTATCTATCTAGGCGTGTCTGATGACAAAAATTAACCTTTTTAAAAAACAAAACTGGCCAAGTGCGAGTCGGATTCGCATGCAAAGGGTTCCGAACTAAGTTCATTTTTGTAGCATGTTATTTTAAGAGGGCTATCACAATTTTTCTTGAATTTTAGCGTTTTATTCGAGTTTTGATGTGTGTTTTGCTAGAGATATAGCCTTAAAAAAAAAAAACAAAAATATGCCTAAGACAGTTTGATCATATATCTTGGGAGTGTTCTAAATAAATATTTCAATTTGTTCACGTACATCAGTAAAATCCTTGACTCCGCAAGGATGTTTCACAAAATGTTGCTTTAGGGGAATCTTTTGATGCCTTGGTACACCGAAGATATTATAATTTAATCATTTATAAAAATATCCACGGTACAACTGTATCTTCTACTTTGGAATGTTCAAATCAATTTATTACGATTCATACAGTAATATACCAAAAATAATTCTGTAAAACTGAGAGTTATTGACAATTTTCCGTACGAAACTATATTTTTTTATCTATGAAATTATAATCCAAACTAGCTGACCCGCGCAACTTCGTGTGCGTCACATTTTTCATTACTGCTCCGCTCCTATTTGTCATAGCGTGATGATATATAGCCTATAGCCTTCCTCGATAAATGAGCTATCTAACACTGAAAGAATTTTTCAAATCGGACCAGTAGTTCCTGAGATTAGCGCGTTCAACCAAACAAACAAACAAACAAACTCTTCTGCTTTATAATATTAGTATAGATTCAAATCAAAAATATTTAATAATTAAGGTGGCGTTGCTATATTGCTTGAAAAAAATGGTCTAATTAAAAGTAAAGTAAATATCTTTAAATAATTGTGTAATTTTTGTATGCAATGCAAAAATAAATATAAATCTTGTGACGCGCGGTATTCAACTTTAGTCAACCTGAGCAATTCAATTTTGTAAAAGCGCTCTTAACACAAGATACTTTTATAGGTTTTCCTGTAATCTGTAGATTAACAACTAGGTACTATCTGCATTTTTTTCAACATTCTCAGTAGTTTCAGAGATATAAAAAAGTATAATTAAAACCCTCACAATAAGGGGTCCGTAATTTTACTTCGAGAGTCATTTGTTCGATTAACGGAAAGTCGACTGAACGATTGATCGAATGGAATTTATTGCGAAACAACCTTTTATCGCCAAACGCTACTTCGACTGAACGATATAACGAACATTTATTAATCGACGGACAGCTCTTTCGAAAGAGTTTTAGTTATTATACAGTTTAAAAACGGAAAAACAAAAAAAAAAAACGATTTGGGAACATAGATTTTATACATAATCGAGGAAATCAAACAATTTTAAGATACCGTACGTTCATCTTGCAGATTTAGAAATATGTTTGTTGAAATGGAAGATAATAAAGCACAAATGAAGGCAAAAATGTTCATTATAAAAAAAAAAGTTTACAATTTTAATTTCGCACAAAATTAAGGTAGGTACTTAATCAAAATCTTTTTCGGTAGATTAGGGCTCTTTAACGCTCTGAGAACTCCACTAAAAATCCAAACATAAAATAATAATCACTAATCATCAAATTTAAATGTTGTTTTATTTTTTAAAGTGGCAAACATCAAAATCACATAAGTATTTTCCCATTAAAATGAGGAGTAATTTATTAAGTAATTATAGAAACAATAAATAGTAATATGAACTGATAATTAATGTCTTATGAAGTTACATGCATCCTGTACTTTTTCATAAATATGCGGTAGTTACCTAATCTCGCATTTAATAAGCAAGTATCGCATTTAATAGTATTTCTCGCGGGAACAAATGAAGCCAAGGCGCTTCTCATAATAACGTTTAGTTATTATGATTTCATGTTTATAAATCTACGGGACGAACGTACGGTATCTTAAAATTGTTTGATTTCCTCGATTATGTATAAAATCATATGTTCCCCAAATCGTTTTTTTTTAATTAGTTTTTCCGTTTTTAAACTGTGTAATAACTAAAACTCTTTCGAAAGAGCTGTCCGTCGATTAATAAATGTTCGTTATATCGTTCAGTCGAAGTAGCGTTTGGCGATAAAAGGTTGTTTCGCAATAAATTCCATTCGATCAACCGTTCAGTCGACTTTCCGTTAATCGAACAAATGACTCTCGAAGTAAAATTCGGACCCCACAATAAGTCCTTTCATTTTACAGTATCAAAAACTATTCTTGAAATTTTCTAGTTTGTCCCCCAAAAGTGGCCCCTTTACCTACTTAAAATTTATTTACGAGTATTTACGTAACGCCTCCGTGTTTGGGTCGCAAAAATCCATATGTGTACCAAATCTTAACAGAATCGGTCTTGTAGATCCGAGAAAACTGGCTGTGACAGACAGACACTCGAGTGATCCTATAAGGGTTCCGTTTCTTACGGATGTTTAGAACCCTAAAAATCACCTATTCAGCAATCAGGACTTGAATGTGACAGTTGTAGGAGTACTACTAACTCTCATGTAAGATTGCAGGTACCACAAAATATCTTCCAGCAGTGCGATTCTGTTAACATGTCGAAGTGAACACTTAGGTGGAGTGAACGACAATTGAGCTGTCAAACCATACTTAAACAAGATAAGAATGACAGCACACTTGTCGTTCACTCCACCTAGGTGATCACGGTGAGATGTCAACAGAATCGACCGGCTGTGGCTGCCCTCTGCCAACCTCTTAGTTTTCATTGTCTTACAAGGTTGTCATGAAAGCACCAAAATCAATGTTTTGATATCTTATACTTTCTAAAATAAATTATTCATTGTGGGTGGCTTCATTCGTTATTGAAAATGTATGGCGTCCTCGCCTAGATAATGTTGATATAAATCCCATTCGGTATTCATATCTCTCTTGAAGTGTATTTGTGTGCAATGAAGTATGTACACAAACTGGATAAACTCAGTTCCTTTCCTAGGTGAAGTTTTAAAATATGAATAGGCGAGATTCGTAGCAGACTCGTAGCGCGTTCGTAGACTCGTAGCATCTCTTTGTTTCTATGGACGTATGTTTTGGTATCACATTTATTAATTTGATCTATTTTATTGTCATTCATATGTTATTTTGCTGTCAACTGTGATCATTGATGATACATCTATAGTAATAGGTAGACATCTGTCGTCACAGTCGATAGCTAATGAACAGTAGGAGGTTATATATAATCCCTATCCCAAGCTCAACTTAATATTAGAATAGAATAATTTTATTTCAGACCGGAGTCCATAGGGTTAGTAACAATTTTTACTTACAATTCTATTGTTTGTAGTTACACATAAAAATATACAATTAAATTTCGGTATGGAGCCGCATCCACCTCGGCAACATCGGGGAGTCTGGAATACTGTTGATGCTGCCGCGAACACGAGACATCAGGGATGCAGATCTTTTTCAAATAATCGCGGCAAAACCATCAATATTATTATCTGAAAACATCCTAGACGTCTGACCTGGCGTTGTAGTGCACACCGCCACGGCAGCCGCAGCAGCACTCTCAGTTATATTGAACGCGAAGGTCGCTGTATGTCCGCTGAGAAAATGAGAATGTAGGTAAGTTTGTTTGTTACGCTTTCACCCGAAACCTAACCTTTATTATGATTACCTAACCGATCATCATGAAACTTTGTACACATGTTCTTGGAGGCAACTTGGAGGTATTAGATAAAAAAAATGTTTGTAAGAGGTTAATATTTCACTGCATAGATACTACACTATTACTCAGTGCCGAGGCTACTCTTTGACCCGAAAAAGTACGTGGGTCCTGTGGAGTAGGTCGCGAAAGCGAAGCCGTGCAGTAAGCTAGTTCTTCAGACGGAGTTGAATTTATTACCGAAACGGCTCACTGACTTCCGCAAAGCAAACGGTAAAGTGAACTCATAAATCTTCACACGCAATATTTTCAATATAATATTTCTATTAAAAACCATTCACGTAGAAATCCCTTTAAGTACAAGTCACCAGTAGGTAGGTACCTCTCAACTTGAAAAGTAAAAGCTACATCCAACCGTGAGTACCTCTTTGCCGGTAGCAAAAAATATGTTTGAGTTTGAGCGATACCCGAAATCAGGTCACGAGCCGAATCGGATTACATACCTGTGAAGTTTGAAGAAAGGTTTCGTGCGGGCCAACGGGCGACGGACCGGGAGATTGCGAAGTTCAAAGGTGAAGAGTTACGCCCTCACCTGAAACCGGGACGAATACAGGGGCGAATCTGAGACGACATTCACTGACTGCCGAGTCGCTGGTGCATTTGAAATATGAATATTTCGTTAGCGGTTAGATCTTATTATATATAAGTTGAGTGTGGCCTTCGCTGTTCAGTTATTATGCACCTTTCGCTCGTTGAAAGCGAATTAAAAGGAACTTTCGTTTTTAAAACTTAAGTATTTGTCTGCAGTTTTCACAAAGCTGATGGGTCATCCACTAAACCGCCATGAGCCCGCGTGGTCGGCCTACTCCTTCAAAGAACTGTATCCCAGAAGTGGGGACATTGTAGACTGTCTCCTTTTGCTTTCCAACCTATCACGAAATAAATTAGTGTTAAAAATAAAATAAATTCTTCAATGCAAGAAGAATTTATTTTTATTTAAAGATCTGAACACGCGCATTTAACAAAACAGTCATCATCATCATATCAGCCGAAAGTCGTCCACTGCTGGACATAGGCCTTTCCAAGCGTCGCCACAACGACCGGTTCCTGTGCGTCTCGCATTCATCGGCTACCCGCGACCTTCACCAGGTCATCGGTCTACCTTGTGGGAGGCCTTCTATCGTGAAGGAACAAAACAGTGAATGACTGAAATAAAGCTACAGTAGTATAAGTACTATAAACACGTCCCAAGCGAGCGCTAAAAACGTTATCTACATAAAGAATTATTTTATAAGTAGAACTAGTATAACGTCTGATAAAATAAACTAAACACACTGAGCCGCTAAAGGAAGAAAAATAAAGGAATCGGCGAATTATTTACAACGAACATTTATTTAAATGTAAAAAGAAAGCAATTTAAAAAGTTTTATGACCGTAGCGGGTTGGCCGGGGCCTGTCGGGGCCGCTCTGTATTGCATCTGGCCCTGCCTGCCTAGCCTCCCCTACCATGAAACTTTTCTCTGATTCCCACTTCGACACTTTCCCGGTTCACCATTAAACTCATGAAATAGTGAGATTTATTACACAAAATGTTCAGGCTAGGTAAGACTGAGTTACGGACGAGGCGGCTTTTTTGGGGTTTCATGCTGTACGAAACAAATGTTCATTAGGGAAGCCTTAAACTGAAGACAAAGCCCTTCATTTAATTATGCTTATTAATTTCCTGATTTACTTACTGTATGTACGGGCTACGTAGGTAGTAGGAAAGCAATCACGAACATGGTAGTTATTGACAGTAAAAAACTGATTCCAATAACATAGAGAGTGCTTCGTCAAAGCACTCGCAATTCGTGTATTCGCGACTTCTGTGCTCCAATTTTTATGTTTGTGAATACGTAAAAGTACACCTATGATATAGGTGCCTAATTGAAATGCACACAGCTATTAGGTCCTTACATACGAAATTAGCGTTTTGTCGTAGTGACCACTTTGATCTCCTCTTTGGTTAGGAATTCCAAATTCAAATTTATAAATTCATTTACTTAGTTGGTCCATTTGAGTTTTGAAAACAGTAATTCATTTGTTTTTTCCTCATTATTTTTTTCTTTGGCGTCGCTTATTACCGCACAATGGAAAACATGAAATATCGGTATATTTACGAGTGCGAGTTCTACCGTGGCACCAGTGCTGCAGAAACAGCTTGAAGGATTAATTATGTGTACGGCACTGGTGTCGCAAAAGAAAGCACGGTACGTTTTTGGTTTCGTTCTGGAAATTTCGACCTTCAGAACCAACCCCGTGGACGGCCGGAGACCAAAGTGGAAAATGATGAATTAAAGGCTATTGTGGAAGCGGATCCATCACAAAGCATTTCAGAGATAGCTGCAGGCTTCGGGGTAAGTGATAAAACTGTATTAATTAATCCATTTGAAGCAAATCGGGAAAGTAAATAAAAAACTTGAACGATGTTTACCTACCTACCTCATGAATTGAGTGAATCGAACTTTGCTCAACCGACACAATAATGAAGGGATTTAATCGGATCATTACTTGTGATGAAAAGTGGATACTGTATGAAAATCGGAAGCGCTCGTCGCAGTGGCTCAACCCTAGAGACCCAGCCAAATCCTGCCCTAAACGAAAATTGACTCAGAAAAAGTTACTTGTGAGTGTTGGGTGGACTAGCGCCGGTGTCGTTCACTATAGCTTTCTAAAATCTAGCCAAACGATTACGGCAGATATCTGTTGTCAGCTGCAAACCATGAAGGACGAACTAGCTGCAAAACAACCGAGATGGTTCAATCGCTCTAGGCCACTACTGCTTCACGACAACGCAAGACCATACACTGCACAACAAACAACCACTAAATTAGATGAGCTACAATTGGAATGTCTGCGACATCCACCGCACCCCCCGGACCTTGTTCCAACAGATTACAATTTTTTCCGGAATTTGGACAACTTACAAGGAAAAAAATTCAGATAACAACGGTGCATACTTTGATTAATTAAATATATTTTACAAAAAAAAAAATACTTTATATTCCTCCCATACAAAATGCCAATTTTATATGCAAGGACCTAATAATTATGAATATTGTATGTAGACTAGACTTCCTCTACTCATATGTTTTATTCCCATAACGCATATTTTTTGAAAAGTTTCAAGTAACTCAAACAAACTCCAGAAGCGGCTGAAAATTAAAAGTATAAATAACTGCTTTGCTGTGAAACAGTCATTTTCTTGAACGAGTGTTGAGAGGACTTTTGGCAATGATTAATGACACGAAGAAAAACTTTGCTTCGGATCCTCGGCTCGAGTTACACCTGACTTCCGTAAGAAAGGTACGAAAGCGTTGCCATGGCTAAGTGTTTCGGACTCATCATTCACCTTTTAGGGAAATGTCATGGCAACTTTTTTTATCGACGCCTTATTTTTTTAAGGAAATTGAAGCGTTCGAAAAGTTGCGGAAATTTCCTACTAATATTTTGTTGAACCTAATTGAAAAAATCCAACTTCTAACATTATGAACACAATATTAGAAGTTGGATTTTTTAAAATTTATTATTAGGTGCTTTTAAAAACAATGATGTAAAATGAATGAATAGTTGGCTGGTCACAAAAAAAAACCAAGCGGCAACCCGATCTTCAATTGTTTTTCAGTTGTTTTTTGTAGTCTCGTATTTTAGTCTGTGGCGTCACATAATTTAGAAGAAATAAATAAAAACAGAATCACCTCCCTATCCGGACGACGCGACGTGTGCTGCCATCTGTATTATCTTCACTATGTTCATAGCGATTTTATTGGTTTTACAACCAATTTCATATAGCTACTTATATTATAGCATGGAAAATTTTGGGTCGGGGGGTGTCATCATCTTCGGACGAGGCAATAACTTCGTATAATTACCGTCGAACTTCACTTACTGGTAAGTTCGTTTGACTATTCAATTATACTCGTTATTACCTCGTCCTCTATGATGATAGAAAATAAGTGTCTGTAGATGTTCAAAGACTAGTTTTTTTTATTTTTTTATTCAAAACGGGGAAACTCTTGGCCCAAATCTCACCTGATATTATTATTATATTAGCCTATTATTGTTATTAGCACAGATTTTTATTAACACGATGAGTTCACCAGATTCAGATAAGGATTTTTTCTTTGGCTAATTCGTGTTTTTATTTTTACTTTCCTTTTATTCGTAATGAAAAGCACAGTGTTCACATCGGGTGAAAGACTTATTCAGTCCCGAGACGGCGTCTGGCGCCCGAGCGTAGCAAGGGCGCCAATAGTTCGAGGGACTAAATTGCTTTCAAACCTAGGATAACAATGTACTATTTAATTACTCATACTCGGAACGTCGGCCTAGAGTAAGGAGCAGTTTGAAAGTATTACTTTTCAGCCCTAAGGAGAATCGTTTTCAACTGACAGCTGTCAAATAAAAGAACCACAATGTTACGGCTGATTAGCTAGCTGGTTACAGAAGAAAAAAAAACAATATAAGCGGTAAAGTGCCAGCGGCAATACGATCTTCATTTATTTTTCGAGGTGTAGAGTTTTGCTCATACTTTCGTAAAGGTTCGAAAATAACCGAATCGAAAGAGATTAGTCACTAGTACACGACGAGTTCATCAGATTCAGATATGGAATTTTTCTTTAGCTAATTCGTGTTTTTATTTTAACTTTCGTTTTATTCGTAATGAAAAGTACCTACAGTGTTTACCTCGGGTGAAAGACTTATTTAATCCCTCGAACTATTGGCGCCCTCTCGGGGCTAAATAAGTTACTTTATAACCTATAATAACAAAGTACTATTTATTGGCTTAATTAGGCCAATTTCTGACTGTAAATTTTACATGTTGGTTCAGTTACGATGAAAACAATTATTTTTTATGATAATTACGACCTGGGTAACAGGCTAAATGCCAAAAATACCGCCCCAGGACTCGATGGCTTACCTGGAAAAGCTGGGTCCTGGCCTCAGAGACTCTCGGGCCGGGAGAGTGGAATCGGCGAGAGATGTGCGGTGCTCCACAGGGTTCGGCTCTGGGGCCGCTTCTGTGGGACATTGGCTACCTACCTACCGACCTCCCTAGTGGCGTACGCATTGTATGTTACGCTGATGACACGCTGGTCCTGGTGCAAGGGAGGTCGCACCAGGTGGTGGCCGACGCTATGACACACGGAGTTGCGATAGTCGTTGAGAGGATCCAGCAGTGGGTTCACATCGGCGTTGGGTCGACGATGACGTATCCGGGTCTCGTGCTTGACAGCCGGTGGAACTTCGTCGAGCAATTCCGACGTTTGCGTCCCAGACTGGGGCGGGCTGAGGCTGCCTTCAAGCGGCTTCTGTCCAACCTACGGGGTCCAAACGCCGGAGGCTTTACGCGGGAGTCGTGCGGTCCATGGCCCTTTATGGGGCGCCAGTGTGGGCGCCTACTTTGAGGAACGGACCTGCCCGCTACCTCAGCTCGTCCCAGAAGGTCATGGCCATCTGGCTGGCCCGAGGATATCGCAAGGTCTCTGGCGAGGCGGCAAGCCTCCTTGCCGGACTGCCGCCATGGGATCTGGAGGCGAGAACTCTCGTGCTCATCTACGAATGGCGCCTGGAGGCGCAACGCCGGGGCCTCTGCTGCGGCAAATCGCAGCACGGCAGACGGAGCTCCGGCAGGATCTCATGGCGGTATGAAGACAGCGACTGTCGCAACCCAGCGCTGGGCACGCCACAATTGCCTTTGAGGAGTGGCTAGAGCGGCGCCACGGCGTCCTCACTTTCCGCTTGATGCAGGTACTCACCGGACACGGATGTTTTGGGAGATACCTGTTTCGCATTCGGCCGGAGGATACGCCCGGGTGTCAACACTGCGAGGATCTCCCGGAGGACACGGTGGAGCATACGGTGGAGGTGTGCCCTGCGTGGGTGGAGCAACGACGAGCATAGGTAGCTCGCCGTCCGATTAGAACCAGGCCTGGGTCGACGGCGCGCTGTGTTTCACGCGCGCCTCAAAGAGCTGTCAGCATTGAAGACGGGGCCCGCTAGGGCCAGTGCCTGTCAGGGTTGCAGAATTTGTTCGAAAGAGTCACCGCGGCCCTGGAACGCAAAGGGCATTACGAGGAATACGGATGGGTTTTTGGTCAGTAAGAGTCTGACACTCCTTCTGCTTCACCCAGGGCGGAAGGAGTCATTTGATGATTTACAAGTCATCTTGTAGTTTGTGTTGTATTCGTGCCCGTTTGAGGGCAATAGGCCCGCCCTTTTCTTTCATGATTCTTAAGGAAATAGTTTGTGTCGATTTATTCCACTTCCTTATAGTTTAGGACGTAGAATTTCGTGTGTTTATTCTCACGAGACCAAGAAAATAAGGAAAAAGGGCATTCTGTAAGAACTCACTTATTGCTTGTAGGTACCTGCTTTTTATGTAAGTAATTGAATGCAATTGGATTTTATTATTCAAGGGTCGAGAAGTTTGTTAAATGATAGGTTTTTTATTTTTTTTATTTGAGATGGGTTTCCTCTTGACTCTAGTCTTGGTCAGAGATAACAGAGACAAAGTCTACGATGGAGCGAATCTACCCAGAAGGTGCTTGTTCACTAGGGTTGTAAGCGTTTGGAAACACAGACGCAGGCAGAGAATTCCACTCCTTTGCTGTGCGCATTTTAGAAGACGTTTGGAAACGCTTAGTGCGAATTGGTGGAATAGCAACAAGGTAGGGACGGTAAGTTACAGTGCGTCTGGATGTCCGATGGTAGAAGGGGGACTGTGGAATGAGGTCATGGAGTTCTTGGGCACACTCACCGAAGTACAATCTGTAGAAGACCGACAAGCAGGCAAGGCCTCGCGGCGATGAGTCATCCACCGCCGATGAGCTTCTTAGCTCTGCGTTCCACCGAGTCAATCGTGGCAAGTTGGTACTTAGCTAAGCCATCCGAAAGGTAGCTGCAATACTCCATGCAGGATCGGACTTGTGCTTTGTAAAGGGTTTAAACGCTGTCCAGGCCTGAAGTATGGCTTTACTCTATTCAGGATGCCCAGATTTTGGCTGCAGTTTGGGCTTTGTACTCAATGGTGGTGCCGAAGTTCAGACTGGATATCAGCTCCATGCCTAGGAGCTCAAGCCGGTCAGTCACAGGAACAGATATACCCCGAAAAGTAGGAGTTTGGTCGAAGCTTCCACCCTGCTCCATCTCTCCGCGGTGTAACCCTGCCGATAACCGACAGACTTGAGCTTCTAGGTTCGACGTTAACATCTACCCTCAATTTTGGCCCTTTCATAGAGGCCCAGGCTCAAGGGGCTGCTAGAAAGTTGGGGGTCCTGGCAAAGGTGAGACGGTACTTCACGCCGGAACAGCTTCTTAAACTGTATCAAGCGCAAGTTCGATCGTGTATGGAGTACTGCTCTCATCTTTGGGACGGATCTGCCAGATACCAGCTTGATGCCCTCGAGTCAATTGAAAAACGAGCCAAGAAGATCATCGGCTATGATAGGCTCGTCGAATCGAAGCTCCAAATTCTTGAGCATCGACGCCGAGTTGCTTGGCCTGTCGGATTTCTATCGGTTACATTTTGGGGAGTGTGCGACGGAATTGCATAATTTAATTCCGCTAAGCCCGTTCCACCATCGGACCACAAGAAGTATGGCGATGCGCCACCGGTACATGGTGGACATCCCACCTATACGCACAAAACGTTTTGGGAATACATTCATTGTGCGTACAGCTAAGGAGTGGAATTCCCTGCCGGAGTCTGTGTTTCCTGATAGCTACAACCTGGGAATCTTGTAAGTCGGGAGTGAATAGGTTACTTCTAGGCAAGCGTGCTCCACCTTAGACCGCATGATCGCTTAACGACGGTTGAGATAGCGGTCAAACGTATGCCTATCAATAGTAAAAAAAAAACGCAACTCCTTTTTGCGGTAAAAAGACACGCCTGAGTTTTGGTGGCGTTGAAACAGATTGTCGTCACCCCACTGGCGCACCGCTCTACCATGACCTCTCTCAGCGAACGAACTTCACCCCGCTGGTTGTTGTGCTGGAAAAGTATCTTTCTGAAACCGTACTGAAATCTGCGTACCCAACAAGACCGAGCTGAAGTAGGTCATTGATGTGCAGTAGGAAAAGAGTTGCAGAGAGAACAGACCCCAGAGGAACCCCTGCATCGATAGTCTGAGGTCAGAGGAGCAACCGTAAAATATTATAGGCACATATAATAGGTATGTAGTCATACCGCATATTAATAAATGTTAGCAATTAACATACTTCCTATATATTTGTGTTGTATAACTTCACCAGCATCAGAGGCAAAATGTATTTATTTAAATTTAAACAATTACTTTGTATCTCATTGTAAGTGAACCTATGTATTGTTCTTATGAGAATAAAATTCTTTAAACCGAATAAGGAAGAATTTATAATTATTGTAAGGCGCAAAAGGTGGCGCTCAAGAACCACCATGACGTTGACAACTGTGGAAATACCAACGCACGGTCGGTGCGGCTAGCTGGGACATTGGGTCGAGGCTCGTGTGCGCTTAGCTCGTGGACACCGACCGCGACGGCTAAACATCTCCTTCGTCTCATTTCTTGTACCTACTACATTTGTGTATTTTTAATTAAATATTTTATCCGTGTTTTTCTGAGCTCTTACATTATTAGACGACTTAACTCACATGAAATAGAGTAGGTACTTACCACCTAAGTAATGGTTGACTCTGAATACTCTGATTCTCTGATTCTGGGGGGCTACTCTCTAAGCCCGATACGGAGTACAATACGCCCGCAACTAAGCCCGAAACTACGGACGTCGGGCGTAGACTCTGATTTCCATAGTACCTTATCCATTATATAAAGTAGGTAGAGGGTTTAATATTTTTAAGGCAAGAGATACAACGGCACAATCGGCCTTTCAGCACCATAAGCTGTCGATATCAATCCATTATGTGCCTATGTACAATTTACATAAAATCGATTTACCATTACCTACTAGCCTGCACAGTACTTGATCACAATAAAATTACACGCGTTATTGAGTAACGGTTTCAATTTAAAACCATTTTACGTAATCAGAGCATAGATAAAAAGGCTACCTTGGCCTTGGTAAACTCCTGGCAATCTGGCGTGATTAGTTTAATTCTCAGGAAGGGGCATCTACAATTCTTAGCAAATTCTTGAAAACAACTAAGCAAGGTAAAACAAAAATTGCAAAGGCATAGGTAGCACTGCCTTGGGATCGAACTATGCCTTCTTAAAAACCGTCATTATTTCGGTGTGAGAAGAGGACGGAGCTATACCTGCAAGACGCGTAGCACTTTCCTTTTTTTACAACGGAATGATGGCATTGTTTGTTGTTGTACCTAGTGATGTTCTGTACCTATCCATGTCTCATCATGATCATTTAGGACATGCTGCAATGCGGATAGACTGCCAGCTCACTTTGAGCTCAGTTCTAAGTTTTGAAGGTGAGATTTTCCAGAATAGACCGACTGTCGCACGGGCATGCGGGCATGTTGACATGCTGTCAACATGAGGATAGACTGGCAGCTCGCTTTGAGCACACTTCTAAGTTTTGAAGGTGAGATTTTCCAGAATAGACCGGTGCCCTACCTACGCTCGCAACAATAAACTGCGAAGTGCGAACATCAATCCGTTCAATATTTGATTGTTTGGAGGTGTCGGAAACTTTTGCACTTTCCTGAAATCCTTCACAAAGCTACTTAATTGTTTCGCGAAATTGAATGAATTTTGACTTTTACTTTAGACAGGTACATCTTTTCAACGCGCCTTTATAAGTAGGTAGGTACTTAAAAACCACTTAGGAGTGTATCAATTACTTTCCGTAATTCTAATTTTGTGTCTGTTGGTACCTAGATACTCAATATTTTAGTAGGTATAGAAAGAGGGGAGAGGGAGGGATCAAAGGCCAATTAGTTTATGCTTTAGCCAGGCCTAGATAGAAATTATAGCCATAGGATACCTCCTATGGCCTTTTCCAGGACATGGTCTACATTAGTGTTAAGTTTTATCAAAATCCGTTCTCTTAAGGGCTGTTAAGAGAAGAGAAGAGTTAACATACAGGCAGATGTTTTGTATTTATCCACATTAGACTCTAATTCGGTCTATTGAATGAACTAGCTTACAAAGCGAGCCTAGCTCCGTAAGGTACACAGAAGCTTCTTGGGGCGTTAATAGGCTGCTCGGTGTGAAGTCAAGCTCAAGACCTCACTTAGCAGCGTCACGACAGCTTACTCTTTGTCGCTAAAGCATCCTCTATATATATAGCATCATCAAATACCGCAAAGAAAGTTTTTGATAAAAATAAGAGATTAAAATAAATTGCTATGTGTTGTGAAGGAAGCCTGCCATAGTGAGTATTTAACAAATCTCTCATTATTTTCAAGTCATTCAGAGTTTAAAGTTTTAACACAATAGTTGAGAGTCGTTACAGCTTTGCAATTACCTCAGTCCATTGTGCGCGAGTTTCGTGATTGTTTCAAAGATATAACGTCACTGTTGCGACGACTTATTATAGTTCTATTGTTTGCAAGTTCTCTCGATCATATTTTACAGTGCGAGTAGGTACACATGTCAACAGAAACAAATGTCGATGTAGAAAAGTTGTAAATATGGTCTACAACAAAAACTTTGCACATTTTGTTGAAGGCACTGAAAACGATGGGATCCAACAGAAAAAGCGTTTATCAAGATGTTGCATAGTTCCATGTCTGGAGAAAAAAAATGTTTATTGGCGTCAAGCGTGACGAATATAAAAAAATAAAGAGTAGGTAAAACAAAATTAATAAGTTATATTAGAATTTGGGAAGATATTATGCGGCCGTAGATTGCTTTATCGATGATTCGGAGGTCTACTTCTTGTATTTGGTGTAAGTGGGTCGCTTTATTTATGGCTACTTCATATATTTCACTCGCAATTCACCAGAGTTTTGACGACATCACTGCTATATGATCTAACTGATTAGCCATTCTTGTACCAAGTGTGGTTATGGTTTATGGTCGCATTTTACGCTGTTTTAACAGGGACGTTTGGACGAGCTTTCACTCAGTTGCCTGCGTTTTGTCTAAGCAACGTTATTCGTTATACGTTCGCATTTGCATCGCGGTCGTGAAATGTCAAACACAGCCATAACTTCCCTATCATTTTGACAAGTTTTGACATTGACTGTCGCTGAGAGGATATGCGGATTGAATTTTATCGTTTTTTAAGTATGAAAATTGACCTTCTATACACTGAACAGTTTCACCGTTAGTACTCTAATGTACATGTATTAGTTCCTTTGTTATGTCTGGAGTTTGTCGGTCGCTCGCTGCGGATGCTCTTTGTGGCAAATGCGAGACGCGCAGGGAGACCGGTTGTAATGTACGTCCAATTGTGGCGTGTCAATTTACTTGAGCCTCTAGATCATCTGACTGCATGTGACATTGTACTTAGTTTGTGTGTTTCATGTGATCATGTGCGAATTTTCGAGCAGGGATTGTTTATCGACACCGTTTCATGCGTCCTTCAAATTTAGAAATCTTTTATGAAATGACTGAAGAATGACAGTCCTTAAAAGGAAGGAGTCTGCGTGAGTGGTAAAAAGTTTATTTAGTTTGTCAGTAGGTACGACTCTGTGGTTCCGAATGCGGTCTAGGGTGTTAGAAATCGCACTGTCTAAGATATCTTCATCGCCACTTTGGTAGGCTCTTATCATGCATCCATCGAATTAGTGAATTACCAACCTAAGCTTTGTTTGCGATAAAGTCACTCTTAACTCACATTGCATGCTGTAGAATTGCAGATATTATCATTTCTCTGTATAAAACGTGAATGAAATAAAAAGAGCAATCCCATTTGAATAAAATGCGTTTTATCCCAGCGTTAAGACAAGTTTATAAATCGTAAAAAATAAAGGAGAGTCCTTTCATCTGTGGAGCGGGATCGCGACTGGCTGGAATGCGCGGCGGATCTCCATCGCGAGGCGCAGGCGCATACCGAGTGCTAGGGTAATCAGAAGGTTCAGAATGCACAGGTTATATGATAAAGAAAGGGATCCCGTGTTATTAAAATTTGAGAAGGAACTTATGACCGTTAATAAGTACTGTTCTGAAAAAAAATACCTAGACAACATAGGTGAAGTGAGATATCCCTTGTTTAATAACAATTCACCTACGTTTCACAATGAGATTATTGCAGATCAGCTCATTTATCTAAATTACATTAATATTATACTAATCAATAAATGGTAGTCCACTTTTTTACGGTAGCGCAATTCGTGACCTTCAGGAATATCTCATACTAGCTGACCCACGCAACTTCGTCTGCGTCACATATTCCATAAATGCTCGGCTCCTTTTAATCTTAGCGTGATGATATGTAGTAGCGTAGCCTATAGCATTCCTCGATACATGGGCTATCTAATACTGAAATAATTTTTCAAATCGGACCAGTAGGTAGTTCCTGAGACTACCCCCTACATACAAACTTACAAACAAATGTTATCTCTTTATAATATTAGTATAGATTATAATTATTAATTACTAGCTGTCCCCCGCGGCTTCACTCCCGTTTTACCCGCAAAGTTCCCGTTCCCGTGGGATTTCCGGGATAAAATATCCTATATCCTATGTCCGTCTCCTGGTTCTAAGCTACCTCCCCACCGATTTTCAGCCAAATCGGTTCGACCGTACTTGAGTTATAAATAGTGTAACTAACACGACTTTCTTTTATATATATAATAGATTATAGTATAGAAAATATCTCTCCTACCTTATTCATCTGTTTTCATCTACTGCTAACATGGATTATTCCTTTCCTGAGTCCTTTAAGAATATACTGTGAAATACCTACTGCACACCCCTTTATTACGAGAACCGATCCAGTAAAGCGTTCAATTTGACCCCGATTAATGAGAAAAGGAAGTCTGCAGTAGGAACAATCTATTTCCTTCCTCACGGACCAATATGGAGTAGTCCCTTCAAACTTGCCTGTTATGTGAACAAGCGCGGCTGCTCCCGGGGGACGTCGCGTCGCGTCGCCCGCGCACATTCCTGCCGCCTTAGTCACACAACCGTTGGATTAGGGCAGCGGTTCTCAATCTTTTTTGGTGACGGAACCCTTTTGGATAGCGATATACTTGATGGAACCCTACAATAAAACAATCGTTTTTAAAAGTGTATTCTTTATTAATAAGCATAATAAAAGTACTTACTATGTAACAGTTACTTGTTAGGTAAATAAAATAATAAAATAAAATAAAAATAAAAAGCCTTTTATTTCTTGCATTATAAAATATAGCTTAATAATAGATTAAAAAAGTTGTTTGGGAAAGAAAATTAATACATGCTAGTTTTTACAATCTAAATCTTGATACTGTTGTTAATTGCAAGAACCCCTCCTCAGGTGAAGGTGAAGGCCTCCTCTAAAGAAATCCATTTATCTCTGTGTTGCGCTATTTGTGGCCAGCAGGGGCCAGCGATTTTGACTATTTCGTCTTCCCATCTCATATAAGGTCTGCCTCTAAGGCGCTTACCCTGTGGGCCCTTCCATTTAGTTACCCTGCCGGTCCACCTCTCGTCTGTTAGCCTCGCTACGTGCCCTGCCCACTTCCACTTGTTAGGTACTTACTGACATAACAAGTAAAATAATAGATGATATTAAAAAAGAAAAAATATCTAACTAATGGGAGGTATGAAACTGTTTTTTTATTTTTCATCAATCGGTTGATATCAGGTTTGATAGAGGACAGTTGAAGTCTCATATCAGGTTCGGCGTCCAGTCTATTGCGGTATTTTGTTATCGTGGCTGCATAGGTTGAGAATCCTGTTTCGCACAAATATGTTGTTGGGAACGGGAGAAGAATTTTCAGAGCCATTTTGGCAAGCATTGGATATTCACCTCGGATTCTGCACCAAAAATCGTTGAGAGGTGTCGTTTTGAACAGTGACTCCATACTTCTGATGACATTTTGAAAAGAGATTCATATATCTCGTTCGATTACTTATTCTTGTCTTTAGACTCGGGGTGTCCTGCCGGAGTCGCGGGATTATTCGCAAGAGACACCGTGGCTCCGGAACACAAAGGGCAATGAAGGAACATGGATGGGTTTTAGTCAGTAGAAGTCTGACACTCCCTCCCGCTACACCCAGAGTGGGAGGAGTCATTGGATGATTTCCCATCCCTAAAAAAAAAAAAAAAAAAGACTCGGGGTGTACAGTTTCTAAATGTCGGTGCAACTTGGCAGGTACCATGGAACTATTAGGAAGCAGTTTACTACATCTACAACTACGGACGTCGTCGGGCTTAGAGAGTAGCCCTTTTGTTTTTAAGGGTTTGGGAAATCATCAAATGACCTCCCCCGCTCTCTTGTGTCAGACTCTTACTGACTAAAACCACATCCATGTTCCTTCAGTGCCCTTTGTGTTCCAGAGTCACGGTATCTCTTTCGAATAGATACTGCTGTACACTCCGCGCGTACTGCTTTTGAATATTCGGCTTCGTTGGAAGATGTCGTTGCAACACGTTTAACGCCTTTAAGCCAACCTTCCATTCTGTCAGAATGGTGGGGTTAAAATAATGCACTATCGTTACTGCGTAGAAGAGTACCTACTTTTTGCTCCGAACGCTAATCTTCGACTGACTAGTGACAAGGCGTGATCGTCGAAAATTCGAAATAAGTACTCGAGTCTTTGATAAATAAAAAACCAAAATAAAAATTGAAATAAAAAAAATGTGGTGTAAACAATCTCGACTTCACGTTTTGAAATTAGAGCAAAAAGTCGCTTGTTTACAATTTATTATAGCGTCTAATCTCAGAAGCGGCTTGTATTAAAGGGACTGCGCGCTCACAAGTAGGATCGACATCGACGGTGACGGCATAGTAAAATGATACGCCGCGTCAGAACGGTCAACCAAAGGGGTGTTTTGATTTTATTTTTTCTGAATTCTTGCGGAACCCTTACAGGGGTATGGCGGAACCCCAGGGTTCCGCGGAACACACTTAGAGTATCGCTGGATTAGGGCACCGAATAATGAGGACCAGAAGGTCTGTCTGTACCCTTACCTACTGCTATGCGGGATTATAAGATCATACAGTATCAAGATGATAGCGAAAAAGCAGGTATAGAGACTTCTTACTGTTGTATGAATAGTTGTTCAAGAACTACTTTGTCTATACTATAAGTATACCCACCTCAACGAATATTTTCAAGATATCTAATAGATCTCATTAATGGAAAAGTCACAGTGATAATAACGGTACTTTTCGACTGAGATTACGTGCATAAGTTTAATTTATAGTTTTGTATCTTTTAATGCAGAGGGGGGGATCCTGTTAGTCTATTTAAAACCGTAGCGGTTATCAATTTGTCATTCAAGCCTTCATCGATGAAAATGTGGGAAAACTACATACGTAGTGATTATAATATGTATTTAGTACATAGTTTCCTCACGGAATTAAAGCCGCGAGTGGAACTTCTCGACGTTATCCCCGAGAGATTAGCGGCCATAGAGATCTTATCGGGCGGGTCCGGCGGGATGATTACACGCGTACGAGGCGCGATGATTTGTGAGACCCTTCCGTGAACCAGCTCCATTCAGCGCGGGCTTCTATTAGATTGTATTGTGACGGTTTTATTGTATATTGTAATTCATAGCTTGGACGCCGTGTGAATTTGGGAAAGTATTTCTTGCTGTATAAGGCTGTTATTTCTGTGGAAGTTTATCCATATACCTAATCATAACTACCCTTAGTTATGACATATTTCAGCGGGAGGTCAAATTAGATTTAGACTGAGTTGAGGTTAGGTACTCGGCGACACTACAAAGTGAATTAAAATACCAACTAAGCAATCCTTCTTCTCACTTGTAAGTATGTCTGGATGTGTATTAACAATCATCCATCAACCGCTGAACCGATTTGAATATAAGGAACACGTTTTCTGAAGAACTGTACGTATGATACCTACTTTTTTAACTCGGTAGAAGGTTTATTCCGGTGGAACAATTGTTAATTCCATTTGATTTGATGAAATCGCTGGCAAAAGTTTAGATAGATTCCTCGTAAAATTTAAAGTCGACTGGTCGCTTGGAATTAAGTTAGCGTAGGTAGCGACAATAGATTCTGAGTTGAGCCCAAAACAATAAGAAAGGATATAACTAGCTATCTTAATCAAACGTCCTTGACCTTCCCTCACAGAGCTGCCGAAAGTCAGTCATGTTACGAAACGAAACGTTTTGGGATCGCAGAGACAGAAATAGAGGTATTCATGTGTTATTCACATGTCGACTGCTGATCTGGCGATGCAAGTTTTAGGAGCGTTCCTTGGTTCTAAACGTAGAATAAAATCGTCATAAGACCTGGACAAGAAGACTGACTAATCAACAACTATGGCGTTTGGCATAACAGGGACCCGCCCCGGCTTTGCTTTGGGTGTTAATTGTGTAGGTACCCCCCGAAAGCTTTTCTCGTTTATCTCTTATGAAAACCGTATCAGGATCCGTTACGTGGTTTAGAAGAAACAAGGGGTAACACAGAGAGTGTCCGTCAATAGAATGTTGAATGCTTTTCTTGAAACCTACAATTATATCTCACCTAAATTTAAAAAATCGGCCAAGTGCGGGTCAGAGTTGCGTACGAAGGGTTCCGTACCATCTCTACTAATATAAATGTGAATGTAAGTTTGTTTGTTACACTTTCACGCAAGAATTACTTAACCGATCATCATGAAACTTTGTACACTTATTCTTGGAGGTATTAGAAGTATAAAAAACTTTTTACAAAAAAATACAACCGACTTCCAAAAAAAAAACACTACAAAGTAAAAAATAACTTTAACTTCGGAACTCGGTGTTTTTGTTAGTTTGTTCGTATTTTGACACCGACTCCCGAAGTTAAAGTTATTTTTTACTTTGTAGTGTTGTTTTTGGAAGTCGTTTGTATTTTTTTGTAAAAAGTTTTTTATTTTTCACTTTTTAGTGGTACCCCACACCTAACAAAACCACAGCAAAATCGATACTATACGATTTTCGAAAGTTCCCCTCGACTTGTCTTGGATACCATCATCAGATCCTGGTTTACTTATCATGGGACCATTTGGGAAGTATACCCTTTCCAACAAAAAAAATATTTTTAAAATCGGTTGGCAAGCGACGGAGTTATGCCCGAACAAACATAAAGAAAAAAAAAATACAAACATCCGAATTGAGAACCTCCTCCTTTTTGGGAAGTCGGTTAAAAAACAGCAAACAATCACGTTTGTTGTATAGGAGCCCCCTTAATTTTTTTTTTTGTTCAAATCGGGGACTACTTTTTGTTGTTATAGCGGCAACAGAAATTATATGATGATATATTTATTTCTCACCACAGCAAAGGTACATTAGAGATGTAGCAATACAAAATACGTAACAGCAATTATAAATACTGTGGGAGACTGGTGCCTAAACTAGACTTGAGGTCTGTATTTCAGGACACCAGCTCTCCACCCCTTGGGAATGCTTTAATTTTTAGTATTGTACAGTACAATAAAAAGTGCAGTAAGAATTTACAAAAATATAGGTTTATAAGACTAAACACAAAAATCAGATACATAAAAAAATAAACTGTGTTAAACAACATCTGCAAGTACATCATCTGTGAAAATTTCAACTGTCTAACTATCACGGTTCATGAGATACTGTCTGGTAACAGACGGACGGACAGCGGAGTCTCAGTAATAGGTTCCGTTTTACCCTTTGAGTACGGAACCCTAAAAAGAACTGGAACCTACTGATGCAAACTAAAGCAAAAGCTTTACTTTGTTTAAATTCATGCACTAAGGTCCATTGGTAGACATAATGCAATAGGTATTCTCTACAAGCTTTTACCCGCGATACTGCTCCGGTGGCCTATCGTATAGCCCAGCGGTTCTCAATCTTTTTTGGTGACGGAACCCTTTTGGATAGCGATATACTTGATGGAACCCTACAATAAAACAATCGTTTTTAAAAGTGTATTCTTTATTAATAAGCATAATAAAAGTACTTACTATGTAACAGTTACTTGTTAGGTAAATAAAATAATAAAATAAAATAAAAATAAAAAGCCTTTTATTTCTTGCATTATAAAATATAGCTTAATAATAGATTAAAAAAGTTGTTTGGGAAAGAAAATTAATACATGCTAGTTTTTACAATCTAAATCTTGATACTGTTGTTAATTGCAAGAACCCCTCCTCAGGTGAAGGTGAAGGCCTCCTCTAAAGAAATCCATTTATCTCTGTGTTGCGCTATTTGTGGCCAGCAGGGGCCAGCGATTTTGACTATTTCGTCTTCCCATCTCATATAAGGTCTGCCTCTAAGGCGCTTACCCTGTGGGCCCTTCCATTTAGTTACCCTGCCGGTCCACCTCTCGTCTGTTAGCCTCGCTACGTGCCCTGCCCACTTCCACTTGTTAGGTACTTACTGACATAACAAGTAAAATAATAGATGATATTAAAAAAGAAAAAATATCTAACTAATGGGAGGTATGAAACTGTTTTTTTATTTTTCATCAATCGGTTGATATCAGGTTTGATAGAGGACAGTTGAAGTCTCATATCAGGTTCGGCGTCCAGTCTATTGCGGTATTTTGTTATCGTGGCTGCATAGGTTGAGAATCCTGTTTCGCACAAATATGTTGTTGGGAACGGGAGAAGAATTTTCAGAGCCATTTTGGCAAGCATTGGATATTCACCTCGGATTCTGCACCAAAAATCGTTGAGAGGTGTCGTTTTGAACAGTGACTCCATACTTCTGATGACATTTTGAAAAGAGATTCATATATCTCGTTCGATTACTTATTCTTGTCTTTAGACTCGGGGTGTCCTGCCGGAGTCGCGGGATTATTCGCAAGAGACACCGTGGCTCCGGAACACAAAGGGCAATGAAGGAACATGGATGGGTTTTAGTCAGTAGAAGTCTGACACTCCCTCCCGCTACACCCAGAGTGGGAGGAGTCATTGGATGATTTCCCATCCCTAAAAAAAAAAAAAAAAAAGACTCGGGGTGTACAGTTTCTAAATGTCGGTGCAACTTGGCAGGTACCATGGAACTATTAGGAAGCAGTTTACTACATCTACAACTACGGACGTCGTCGGGCTTAGAGAGTAGCCCTTTTGTTTTTAAGGGTTTGGGAAATCATCAAATGACCTCCCCCGCTCTCTTGTGTCAGACTCTTACTGACTAAAACCACATCCATGTTCCTTCAGTGCCCTTTGTGTTCCAGAGTCACGGTATCTCTTTCGAATAGATACTGCTGTACACTCCGCGCGTACTGCTTTTGAATATTCGGCTTCGTTGGAAGATGTCGTTGCAACACGTTTAACGCCTTTAAGCCAACCTTCCATTCTGTCAGAATGGTGGGGTTAAAATAATGCACTATCGTTACTGCGTAGAAGAGTACCTACTTTTTGCTCCGAACGCTAATCTTCGACTGACTAGTGACAAGGCGTGATCGTCGAAAATTCGAAATAAGTACTCGAGTCTTTGATAAATAAAAAACCAAAATAAAAATTGAAATAAAAAAAATGTGGTGTAAACAATCTCGACTTCACGTTTTGAAATTAGAGCAAAAAGTCGCTTGTTTACAATTTATTATAGCGTCTAATCTCAGAAGCGGCTTGTATTAAAGGGACTGCGCGCTCACAAGTAGGATCGACATCGACGGTGACGGCATAGTAAAATGATACGCCGCGTCAGAACGGTCAACCAAAGGGGTGTTTTGATTTTATTTTTTCTGAATTCTTGCGGAACCCTTACAGGGGTATGGCGGAACCCCAGGGTTCCGCGGAACACACTTAGAGTATCGCTGGTATAGCCTATCCTACCGTGTTGGTACCGTCCGAGTAAAAAGTACCTATGACACTATGGGCGTTGGTTGTAGCTTTCTATTAGTGCATATAAATACGATCATACATACTGCCAGAAAATACCGTTGGGAAACATATAAAAGCACACCTATATAATATAATAATAAAGAAGTTTTGATAGTAATATGAAGGTTAGGCGTAACAGCACCATAAAAGATCATAAATAAGATTTCATTGCATGCTTTTGTCCTTAAAACCCTTCTAAAAACTTAACCACGAAAGCGCGTTTAAAAATGTAGAGAGTATCGCGGTTGACTCAATTATCCTTGCTTACCCTCTGCAAGGGACAAAGTAGCCTAGGACACAGTAATTAAATAGAAATTAGACCTAACTAAGTCATGAACAACGGCTAGACTGAATCGTGTCGTAGCTTACTGTGCAAGAAAACGAGACAGTTTATTTTATTTTGTTATTTTTTGGAAAGCAGCTAAACATAATACTAAGTAAATATTAAAAAAATAAGGCCAATTACAAGCTTTCACATGTAATAGTAAATAATGAAAAAATAAATTTTTGATAGTAAAGTTATAGTGGCATTCGTTTGATCTAGGGGTTGCACATTATTGATGGCACGATGTTTACAAGTGCCTCTCGCAAAATTATTAAACGGTGACGAGCAACTACTGCCGATCTATTCTGGCGACATCTATACACTTAGGTGGAGTGGACGACAGTGACCTGTCATTCCATCCTGTTTGTCAAATCTTACGGTTTGACAGCTCACTGGCCGTTCACTTCGCCTAAGTTTTCACTTCGTCATGTTTACAGAATTGCACCAGATCCTATACAGGGTTGTTGGTGCAAACCGTCACTATTCGGGTGTTTGTGGAGAATGCGAATGATTCCTCGGTCCTCAACAAGAAGTGACTAGGAGAAATACCGTGTTAAAAGTAATTAGGAGTTTGATAGACATCCGCCTGCCCCAAGATGGAAGACATTCTTGGGGATTACCTACCTCACGTAAGAAAATGGGCCAAAAGTTGTAACTACAAACAGCCATTGCTCTAGGAGTGTGAATGAGGTATGCAGTAGTTACCTAAATAATATATGCGTTTAATGATCTACCAATGTTGTGAATATTAAAGGCAATCATTAGAAAGCAGTAAGGAATTTGTAGATGATTGAGATCTGTAAGTAACTGATATGTTACTAGGTACCTTCAGATCTTATATAACTATAACGTCATTATGTACTTTTTTGAGTATAATATTTATGTATTGTATGTTATATTTAAAGTTTATTGTTTTATTTTTAACTTTTACACACGTGTCTCCATCTCTTTTATTTGGCTCTTCTTTCGCAGGTATGCTGGAAGAGATTTCTTTAGAAATTTAAGCATCACCTTTGTACCTATTTTTCTGTCTCCTTTTTTATTTATTTGTGTGTGTACATAAATTGTTAAATAAATAAAATAAATAAATCGGCTTGAAAATTTCGTAGAACTTATTTTCCTAAGTCTTCTATTAGGCCCAGTATAATTATGTATTTAATTAGTACTCAAACGGAGCCCATACAAAAGAACGCCTCAAACTGCTGAAAATTTTCTGAATGTAATAAATGAATACTTAATTAGCTCACTGTAATATTTTGCGAAGGTACTCTTGCGGCCAGGTGTAAGCCGCGTGTACCTACATAATTAGTTGGTAAAAGTTGATGAATTCTCAACAAGATTCCAAGTTTCGTTGCGGGGTACCTGTGGCAGACCAGCGCAGCCTCCAAGGAAGTTCTTTTGTTGTTTCACCGCGAAATCAATTAACAATTTGATTAATTAAGGTCTACTTTCGTGAGGCCTGTATGTAGGTACAGCTTACATTCGCCAATTATTATAAACTAGCTAACTCTGGTGTTTTATTGAACAATTCATCATCATCTGCCTAGTCTTTTCCCAACTCCGGGGAATCTTCCAGTAAAGCCGGATTCAGGTGAATACTAATGTTTTACGTGGAGCGATTGCCTACCAGACCTTCACAATCCTTTAACTGGGTAACACGATACTTCTTGGTAAGACTAGTTCTGCTGTACAGATTTTCTGGCAATCCGTTACAACTGCCAAAGATCTACAAATTACACCCGGGACCGTGCAGCTTAGCGTGCTTTCCGAGGCATGGAGACCTATTCACAGACCAACGTCGGCAAGCGCTGCTTAACCTTGAAGATCGACCCGTGCGGCGGTTATTATTAAGCCAGGAGTTCCTGTTGTTGAATAATTTTTTTCCAGTAGTTTCGGAGCCTATTAATTTCAAACAAACAAACAAATATTTCCTCTTTATAATATTAGTGTAGAATTGCAACAATTTTCCATGGTTTCGGTGGTATCTTACTGCCAATTCTACTACTATAAGCAAAGTTTGCATTATTTATTATTTATTAATTAGGATCATCAACATTGCATGCACATTAAATATAACAAGCACTTTTTACAAAAATCGTATAGTGCAGCAACACTTACAGATAATCACAGCATTCAATAACAAGTATCGCATGACGACATGTGAATTTTGTAAATTGATAATAAGAAATAATTATAAATACAATGTCAGAATATAAAATAAATTGCAAATTAAAAATTACAAATAAACAATAATAATAATTAAAAATGTCTAATAAAAATGTCAGAGAAAAATGTAAAAATGTCATGTCAAATTGAAATTAAATTTGGTGGAAATAAAAATTAAATTATATTAAATTAAAAACTAAATTAAATTGAATATCAATAATTACAAACAAACAAAATTTTATAACAATTATTACAAAAAGAAGTTTTAATAAATTCAGTTTTGGCCACCCTGGGCACACGACAAGATAGCTTTTTTAAAATTCTGTTTTTTATCATGAAGAATGTCGACGGCGCAGACCTTAGCGATGATGTTGTACTCGGCCGACATTCTGTTCAGAGGGGAGTATTTCCCCAAGTTAGTTTTGCTCTGTCGTGAGCGGAAAAGGTTGTATTTACTTGGCCGAGGGTATTTTGCGGGGACATTTATTAGTATTTTTGACACTAACTCTGAACAGTCGACCTCTCCATTGATAAGTTTGCGCAAAAACATTTGGTCAAGAAGCCGTCGCCTATCGCTTAAGGAGACCAATTTGAAGTATTTCAGGCGATCAGAATATCTGGGGATTTTTTTGGCTAAATTACAGCTGTATGACAGGTGCCAGAGAAAACGCTTCTGTACTTTTTCTATATTTTTTTTGTAGATGTCATAATTTGGGGTCCATATTGAGGTACAGTATTCCAAGCCACTGCGGACAAGGGATTGGAACAGCATAATTTTTGTTGAGGGATTTTTAAATTCCTTGCAATTCCTCAGGATGAAACCAAGCGTTTTGAATTGTCGGGTTAAATTTAAGGCCCTTGTCGAAAACAACTCCAAGATCTTTTATTTCGTCGACTTCTGCAAGAATCCTGTCATTTAGTCTATACTTGGTGTGTAGCGCAGATTTATTTCTGTGGAATTTTATATGAAAGCATTTTTCGGTGTTATAAGTGTCATTTCATTTTTGTCACACCAAACAGAGAGTCTGTCGAGATCTTCTTGCAGGAGAACTGAGTCCAATGGTGACTTGATTGCTCTGGCTAATTTGAGGTCGTCAGCGTATAAGAAAAACTCTGAATGCTTGAAACAGTCATTTATGTCGTTTACAAATATGTTGAATAAAATGGGAGCCAAGTGGGAACCCTGAGGCACTCCGGACCCGGTGGCGAAGGGACTAGAGGAGTGACCGTTAACCACCACGGTCGAGGTACGACCCGATAAATAGGAGGCAAACCATTTAAGCAAGGTACCTCCTATACCAATATTGGACAGCTTCCCGATCAGACGCGCGTGATTTACCTTGTCAAATGCTTTACAAAAATCCGTGTATATGACATCTACAGGGACCCGGGAGTCCAACATCTGAGCCAGGTAACTGTGGTAAAGCATCAGGTTCGTAACCGTGGACCTGGCTTTCATAAAACCGTGCTGTTGTGTAATAATACTTTGCTTAACGTGTGCGAATATAGCTGGACATAAGAGTGACTCGAAGATTTTGGCAAACACCGGAAGGATTGAAATCGGTCTGTAATTCTTTATCACATTTTTTTCACTTGTTTTCGGTATTGGAACAATGAGCGCTTCCTTCCAAATTTTGGGGAAGTTACCTGTTTTTAAGGACTTATTGTAAATTATTGTTAGAGGTTCCGATAAAGCCTCTGCACACATTTTAGCAAAAATGGAAGGAATGCCATCAGAGCCAGCACCCTTATAAGAGTCAAGTCTTTTCAGTGCTCGACAAACATGTATCTTTGTGAAAGTGACTGCGCACATGTCTGTCGAATAGCTTTTGTCACACGTGAAGGTTGTGGTGGTTTTGGTTGGGCTGTTCGTATACACGGAAGAAAAATGTCTGGCGAATAGATTACAAATACCAGGCCCCGTGAAAGCAGTGTCGTTAAATAAGCTCATTGGAGATGGATAGGGTCCAGAGTTTTCCTTTTTAACCGACTTTCCAAAAAGGAGGAGGTTCTCAATTCGGATGTTTGTATTTTTTTATTATTTTTTATGTTTGTTCGGGCATAACTCCGTCGCTTGCCAACCGATTTTAAAAATTATTTTTTTGTTGGAAAGGGTATACTTCCCAAATGGTCCCATGATAAGGAAACCAGGATCTGATGATGGCATCCCAAAGAAGTCGAGGGGAACTTTCGAAAATCGTATGGTATCGATTTTGCAGTGGTTTTGTTAGGTGTGGGGTACCACTAAAAAGTGAAAAATAAAAAAACTTTTTACAAAAACAATACCGACTTCCAAAAAAAAAACACTACAAAGTAAAAAATAACTTTAACTTCGGAAGTCGGTGTCAAAATACGAACAAACTAACAAAAACACCGAGTTCCGAAGTTAAAGTTATTTTTTACTTTGTAGTGTTTTTTTTTGGAAGTCGGTTGTATTTTTTTGTAAAAAGTTTTTTATGTTTAATGTGTGACCAAAACAGTTTCGGATTTGACTTCAGAGATGACTCCAGGTGAGTCAAGTATGTTTGATAGCTACAGCGGCTTACAGTATTAGCTCTTTTTCGAAGCATCTCAAAAGTCAACTGGTCACGAGGATTGCCATACTTCTTAAATATTATTCTGATTTTGTTTTTTTCCATCAGTATTCGTATAAGACCTTTATTATACCATATAGGATACTTTTTATTAGGTATTCTTTTTTTGGGAATGTAAACGCTTATAATGCTTTGTACGGTTCGGTAAAATTTGTCAAGCATTGTATCGGTATCATCACCTGAGCCAAATATTTCATGCCAATTAACTTTATTAAGTTCTGTGTTGATTGCGGTATAGTCAGCTTTGAAAAAGTTGAGCCGCTGGTTGTAATTAGGAATCACATTCTTGCTTATAGTATAAGACAATGTGATTTCAAGAGGTGGATGCAGTTCGTCAGGAATAGACAGCAGAGTGTCGCTAGTCACCACCCTACCTACACAGCCATCGCTAGGCACAAGATCCAGAATTTTATCCTTTTTATTTGTACTTGCATTGAATTGTTGTAGATTATTCAAAGCCATGAAGTTAAGTAGTGAGCGGGCATAAGAGCTACCGTTAGCATCACCAATAAGGGAATGAGAGGAACCATTAGATGCAGACCACTTAATACAGCTCAGGTTGAAGTCACCCAGAATGACAACTTCATTTTGTGTCTCGAAGGTTTTATTCCCGTTGTCGATGTAATGGTCCAATATGTGTTTTTGAATAGGAGGAGGTAAGTATGTGCAACATATTAGTATTGACTTTGTTTTACTACTCGAGGTCTTAATATCCACTGAAACCCACAAATCCTCACAATCACTTTCTAGCCCATATAATCGCCGCGATTGAAGATGTTTAGTTACTGCTATCAGTACTCCGCCCCCAGACTTTTTCGAGTGAAAGCCACTAGTTTCCCTATCACGCCTATATACTTCATATCGGTCATCAAACAATTCTCGGTCGTATACAGAGGAGGATAGCCAAGTCTCAGTGAGACAAATTATGTTAAAATTATTATTTATGACATTTAGGTAAAAATCGACAGTTTTAGTATTTAAACCTCTTACATTCTGGTAATACAAATTTAGAGATGTCATTGATAACAGGTAATTATGTATGAAGCATTTAAGTCTGGATTGGAGAAAACTTCCAGGATATTCTTCTAATGCAGTTTGTCAAGTGACTCTTGACTAGTTATAGTCTTGGCTTGGTCGGTTTCACTCTTCCTGACAAAAATCTTCCCGTTCCTTATCCAGACAAATTTGTAGGAAAGTTCCTTAGCCTTGATACGCGTTGCTGCATGGAGGGATTTCTTTTCTGGTGACAGATGCTCGCTGATGTAAACAGGCTTTTTTACTCCACCTATACCAAGATCTCCGGTATTTAGTTTTTCGCCATTAATTTTGGTCTTGTTGTATTTAGCAACAGCCGACAGCAGACTATCTCGGCAGCGGGGACTTTGCAATTTAACAACTACAGTGCGTGGCAAGACACTGTTCGGATTTAGTTTTGGCTCTCGGAAGCAAGATTGAATTTCAACGTCTTTTATCGGTTGTGAGACCACTTTTCCAATTTGAGACACCGTCAGAGCTAGATTTTCGGATTTGTGCTCAGGTAGACCATGAATTTCAAAGTTAGATTCCCGAGTAAGTTGCTCAAGAGAAGACAGGCGAGTAATCAACCCGTTAACTGATGTTCGTAGGATTGTGTTTTCCTTTTTGAGACTCATTATGTCCTGCTCACGGGATTTCAGGAGCTCGGACATTTCATCATATTTTTTGTCGATGAATTGGACTGTGGTGACAAGTTCTGAGATCTTATCCTTGAGTGGTTGAAGCTCAGTTTCCAGGAATTCCTCAGTATCTTAGGCAGCTCTATGTGTAATACTTCAACTATTTCGGAACGTATCAATGGCAGCATCTGTTTCTCGGCACCGATGGAGCTATCATTTATTGGCGAAAGATCACTAGCATTGGGTGAGGAGATCTTCTTACGTTTTTGTCCTTTGTTCCTGTGGTGAACTTCTTAGTCGCCACATAAAGACTCCATACGAGTCTATGCTTTCCAGTCAGTGTTTGAAGTTGTCATAGTATATTAGATAATGTCTGTACAAATTATAAGTTGAATAAAGCCAACATCTGGTAATTCGTTATTGTTATTTCATAACAATTTATTCAACTTATATTATGCGAAACACTTTTCAATAAGTACTAACTATAACGATGGAGAAATATCTTCGGCCAAATATTCTCGATCTTGATCCGTCATCGTCTACAGCGGCTCAAGAATGGACACATTGGGTATCTACTTTTAAAAATTTTCTGATTGCGAATGAAGCAGAAAAGAAAATTAATGATGCGATGAAGATGCAACTTTTTATTAATCACGTATCACCCAAAGTATATGAATACATAAGCGAGTGTACGTCATACGAAACTGCAGTAAGTACACTCAACACCATATTTGTTAAACCAAAAAACAAATTTTTGCGAGACATATTCTGGCCACAAGAAAACAGCAAAGCCATGAAAACATTCAACAATATCTTCAGCAACTAAAAATTTTAAGCAAGGAATGTCAATTTAAAAATGTTGATGCAGAAAGTAATAGGAATGACTGTATAAGAGACGCATTTATTTCTGGCATTTCTTCGCATAAAATTCGTGAGCGCTTGCTAGAAAATTTTAACCTGACGTTGGATGAAGCTGCTAGTCAGGCACAGGCAATTGAAACTGCTGAAAATAATGCGCAATCATTCAATAATACTACCATTGGTGAATCTCTTGTCATGGCGTTGCCAAAGTCGCCAACCGAAGATAAGAAGAAATTGCTAACATCAGGATACCATTCGAGACAATGCTTTTTCTGTGGAGAAAAAATTCACCGGCGTCAGAACTGTCCGGCTTATAATGCCAATTGCCAAAATTGTCAAAAAAGGGGACATTTTGCTAACGTTTGTAGGAACCTTAAGACAAATCTGAACGCTGCTATTGCTACTGATGGATCTCCTGAAAAAGAATTTAACGAAGTTACTGCAATTGCTGCTCCGGCTAGTTTAAAGAAATCAGTCGTCACCATTGAAGTTAACGGCATAAAAGCAAATGCCTTAATTGACTCTGGAAGCTCAAAAAGCTTTATTAGTCATGATTTCTTTTCGAATTCTTCTTTTAAGAAAACAGAATGTACTGAATCTGTAACAATGGCCCAAACAATTCACACAATCAATTGCGAAGGGCTACTTCAAGCAAAGATCGTTATAAATGGCAATGTTTACGAAAAAGCTTCACTTCTTATCGTTAAATATCTTTGCGCTGATGTCATCATAGGACATAATATACTGAAAGAACACTCAAAACTTGAAATTAATTTCGGTGGATCTAGAAAACCATTACAAATATGTAGTGTGCTGGCTTCATCTGTTCCACCAGTTCCTTTATTTTCGAATTTACATTCCAACTGCTTACCAATTGCTGTAAAGTCCAGAAAATACAGTAACGATGATCTGAAATTCATAGAAACAGAAATAAATCAGCTATTAGCAGACGGAGTTATCGGAGAGAGCAGATCACCTTGGCGAGCACAAGTTCTAATCACCAAAAATGAAAATCACCGCAAACGATTGGTAATAGACTATTCTCAGACCATTAATAAATACACAGATTTGGATGCCTACCCTTTACCAAATATGGAAAAAATGGTGAATGACATTTCAAAATACAACTTTTTTTCTAAAATTGATTTAAAAAGCGCTTACCATCAGGTATCTATAATGGAAGCAGAAAAACAATACACAGCATTTGAGGCATGCGGGAAACTGTATCAATTTTGTCGTATCCCGTTTGGCGTGACAAATGGAGTCAGTGGATTTCAAAGAGTCATGGACTGGTTAATTAAAAAAGAACATTTGGCAGATACATATGCTTATTTAGATGACGTCACTGTATGCGGAAAAGACAAGGAAGAACATGATAAGAATTTAAAAAGATTCATGGATGCAGTTGAGAAGTACAGTTTAACTGTTAACAAAGAGAAATCGGCGTTTTCAATAAACACAATAAACCTACTCGGATACAACATTTCGAAAAACTCCATTAAACCTGATCCAGACCGACTCCAGCCACTAATTAGTATGCCCATACCGACTGACAATACTTCACTTAAACGAGCTCTCGGTATGTTTTCGCATTACTCCAAGTGGATACCAAAATTTTCGGAAAGAATACATAGCCTCGTGAATCCAGAATTCCCATTAAATGATGAAGCTAAATCTGCTTTTGAAGATCTAAAGAACTGCATTGCAAAGTCTACAATATTTGCTATCGATGAAAACAAAATATTTACAGTAGAAACAGATGCCTCCGATAATGCTATTGCGGCTACATTGACCCAAGAAGGACGCCCAGTAGCATTCTTTTCGCGCACACTATCCATAGCTGAAAAGAGACATTCAGCCATAGAAAAGGAAGCGTATGCCACTGTCGAAGCTCTCCGTAAGTGGCGGCACTACTTGATTGGAAGATCTTTTCGACTGATCACAGACCAACGATCAGTTTCTTTTATGTTCAATCGCACACATACAAGCAAGATAAAAAACGAGAAGATAGAGAGATGGCGATTAGAATTATCTTGCTACAAATATGATATTGTCTATAGACCAGGAAATGAAAATGACGCTGCTGACGCGCTGTCACGTATCTGCACTATTCACTCGGAATCTAAGTTGAAGGACTTGCATAATGAACTATGTCATCCTGGCATTACACGGATGTTTCACTGGGTACGAAGTAAGAATCTACCATTTTCGGTAGATGACGTTAGAAAGATGACAAATGCATGTTCGGTCTGTGCACTTGTGAAACCTCGTTTTTTCAAAAATAACAGCAAATTAATAAAAGCGACTTCACCGTTCGAAAGACTGAATATCGATTTTAAAGGACCAGTACCGTCATCTTCGTCTAACAAGTACTTACTGACCATTGTAGACGAATATTCTCGATTTCCATTCGCATTCCCGTGCCAAGACGTTTCCGCTGCGACTGTAATGAAACATTTATCAAGTCTTTTCTGCACATTTGGATTGCCAGCTTATATTCATTCCGATCGTGGCTCCGCTTTCATGTCAAAAGAAGTAAAGGATTACTTACATAGTAGAGGTATATCTACAAGTCGAACGACAGCATATAACCCACAGGGTAATGGTCAAATAGAGCGCACAAATGAAACAATTTGGAGAACGATACAATTAGCTCTGAAATCACAGGGATTAAAAATCGAGCAATGGGAAATGGTACTTAATCAAGCACTGCACTCAATGAGATCTCTGCTATGCACAGCAACGAACCAAACTCCTCATGAAATGATGTTTGTACATAGTAGAAAATCTAATAACGGACATTCGGTACCTACTTGGCTTTTAACACCCGGTCCTGTCCTACTCAAAAAGTACAACAGAACCAATAAATACTCTCCCATAGTCGAGGAAGTCGAGCTGTTGGAGTCCAATCCGGACTATTCCTTTGTGAGACTAGGCGACGGGCGAGAAACGACCGTATCTAACAGACATTTAGCCCCAACAGGAATAGAAAGCGGGGAAGAAGACAAACGCACTGAAACTGTAGAAACAGAAAGTGACTCCTCCTTTGTCTCTACAGAGAGTACTGCACCAGATACTCCTTCGATTCGGTCAACTACAAGAAATAGAAGACCACCTGCCTATCTGCAAGACTACGACACCTCAAGCTAGAATGCAGCGGGGGAGAATGTGGTGAACTTCTTAGTCGCCACATAAAGACTCCATACGAGTCTATGCTTTCCAGTCAGTGTTTGAAGTTGTCATAGTATATTAGATAATGTCTGTACAAATTATAAGTTGAATAAAGCCAACATCTGGTAATTCGTTATTGTTATTTCATAACAGTTCCTTGTAGTGACGTGGCCATCTTTTTGCATTATATCATTGGGGGTTGAGGAAGGATTAATTATATTTTCAGTGGCCCCAGAGCTCGCGTGGGTACCTAAATTTCCCATCTTTGGGCGCCTGTTCCAGCAGGCTGGGCATTGCCAGTTGAGTTTAGCTCCATTTTCCATTTTCTTAAATTTTTTTGGTGAAATGTTTGCACAAAATATATCGTATATCGCATCACAGGACTTGCAAATTAGGTATTTGTCGTCGCTTACAAAATTTGGACAGCCTGCGCATGCCTTTGTAGCCATTTTGCTATAACGGAAAATATAACGCTATAATATTCTATAAAATTCCGTTTAAAAAACAGTGTTCCAATCA
This sequence comes from Ceramica pisi, assembly GCA_963859965.1. Taxonomy (NCBI): domain Eukaryota; kingdom Metazoa; phylum Arthropoda; class Insecta; order Lepidoptera; family Noctuidae; genus Ceramica; species Ceramica pisi. Next base: position 9,400,002 of record OY982530.1, read on the forward strand.
CAGACATATAAATAGTAGCAGACCAAACATTCGCTAAAATTTGCGTAGCCATTACGCACACCTAGGGAATGATATCATTACAGGGCCGAATTAGGACCGGTTGCCAGTATTATCTAAAGATATTCTGAAAATCCGTGAAAATCTATATTCTCTGGGTACATGAAATATAGATTACTCATCAATAGTCTTAACGAATAGAACCACACTCCATCCCCGTGGTTATTGTTAAAGGCGACTAAGGGAATATTTTAAGAGGACGATGGGCAGCAGTCCACTCTTTATCTTTTGACGGTGTTTACAAACCATTGACGGACGTCAGTATCAGCTAGAAAAACTGGCACTGCAGTCATTAACCCGCATGCCATGTTTTGTAGAACCGAGAGTCAAGGTATTAGTATGCCTGAAAGCTAGTTTAGGAATAAATCAGGATTTTTGAAATAAAAGTAATGTATGTAATTCAAAATTCAAGCATTTATTTCAAATAAACCATTTACAGGCACTTTTTAATTGTCAAGGTCGGTCTGTCCAAAAAGTTGAAGCTATTTGCACGTTCCAAAGCGTAGATCTCTATGGAGAAGAACGTGCAAGAAACTCCAGGGACACTCTTCTATCTTACACTCTCATAATGCTTACATATGGAGTAAATTCGGTAAACAGTGTAGGAATTGCTCCGGGACGTAATGTTGTTCAAAAAGCGCTGGGATCGATCAAGTGATTCTCAAAATGCTTTGAACAAAGTACACTTGAAGGTCTTTGTTGCCAATCCTGGAGTTTCAGGTTTTTAATCCAGGCATTCCGTAAACTTTCATCCTTGCGAAACCTGGAAAAATATTAGTATGGTCAATATTATTGCCTGCTGAATGAAAATTCATCGTTATGTGAGTAGCCTATACTGTATTTATACATATGCCTATGTTCATGTTCTCCATAACACAGACACTGGGTAACATAATATTGATTTTATAATTTATTTTTAATATTAGCATGACATGTGTACATACACTGAAACTACTACAGGTATTTTGGAATTGTATCACCAAAAAAGAATAAAACATCATACATTAAACTGAGGCTTTATTTGATAATTCAATGGAAATAAATATTTTACATAAATACATACAACAAATGCAATTTACTAAAAGTTTCGTCTTTGTTGCCTAATTCGTCCCTGACTATTTGAACAGGTACTTGAGCTGTCACTTGATGCCACTTTCTGACTATTTTGTCCTTGTTATGGTTTATTTCTTTAGTTGTAGGCTGACGGTACAGACAAATCGCATCTTTGTTAAAAACTGTATGTAAAATACGAATAAACAGTATGGAAACATTTGAATTTAGTAAAGAAAGCACTAAGATTTCCCAAAACTTACCGATGAAAGGTCAATCCAGGTGTTTTGTGGTAGCTAGCACTGTCACAGCGATACGCACAGCACTTCACCATATTATTTTACCGTCCTCGTGTGTTTTATGTCCCAAACAAGTAATATTTTATCAATTTTAAACGTGATTGAAAAACATTTGATGCTTATCAATATGGCAGACAAGCTACGCGTCAAATTTTGTCTATGTATGAGTCAGTGTGACAACACGTGACAGAACGAGACATGCTTATGAATTGTCACTTAGAAAAAAAAGGATAAAGAATCATACCATATAAAAAATATATATCTACGTATTAATGTTTGGTCTGCTACTATTTATATGTCTGTGGTTCCAATGCAAAAGAGGTGATTTCCCAAAAGACCAGTATTCAGGTTTATGATTGACGTAGTGTGACAGTAGCGCTGTCAATGTCATAAGGTCCTCGACTTTGGTTGGTCAGCTGTTTGGTAACCTCTTTTTGTTGTGTCCAATACCAAAGGATATTATTGTTTTGAGTGATTTTTTGAATATAAACTCGATCAGTAACAGTTTTACAATACAGTGAAAGTTTCAACTCGCCTGTGCCAGATGTGTTTATGCAGGAAACATAACCTCCATAGAACTGCGGTAACTCAAGCAACACTTCAACCAATTTTTTCACCGGATAAACAGAATGTAAGCAATTTATTAACAATTTAATTACAGGACAGGTTCGTACTCAGTGTTTACACCGCTGGGGTTGCCATCGCATAATGTCAGTTGCAATCAGTCAAAAATGTATGGAAATAAAATTAGTAGAATTAACCCTTCATCGGGGCGAGACTCCTCTGCTGCGGCAAATCGAAGCACGGCGGACGGAGCTCCGGCAGGATCTCGTGGCGATATGGAGACAGCAACTGACGCAACCCAGCGCTTGGTTCGTCACAATCTAGGCGATAAGTCCCCTCTTTTAGGACTAGCTAGAGCGGCGCCACAGCGTCCTCGCCTTCCGCTTGACGCAGTTACGCACCAGACACGGTTGTTTCGGGAGATACCTGTTTCGAATTCGGCGGGAGGATACGCCCGGGTTTCAACACTTCGAGGATTGTCTGGAGGACAAGTTGGAGCATACGGTGGCGGTCTGCCCTGCTTGGGTGGAGCAACGCCGCGTCCACGTTGATGCGATTGGCGGCGGCGAATTCTCGCGTCCCGTCCTGGTTCAATCCATGGTCCGGAGCGAGGAGATGTGGGAAGCGGTCACTTCCTTCTGCGAAGCAGTAATGTTAGCGAAGGAGGAGGCCGAACGCGTGAGGGAAAGTGAAACCTCACGCCTCGGCTGCTGCAACAGAAGCAGACGCGCCGGGCGTCGGGAGTCGCAGGGCGATTCTCAGCCACCGTAGGCGCGAGCCTACGGACGGCGAGCATTGGGTGGTTCGCCGTCTGATCAGAACCAGGCCCGGGTCGACGGCGCGCTGTGTTCCACGCGCGCCTCAAAGAGTTGTCAGCATAGAAGACTGAGCCCGCTAGGGCCAGTGCCTGCCGGGGTTGCCGAAATTGTTCGAAAGAGTAACCGTGGCCCTGGAACGCAAAGGGGAATTAGTAGGAACACGGATCTGTTAACTCAGTAAAAGTGTAACACTCCCTTCTGCTTTACCCAGAACGGGAGGAGTCATTTGAGGATTTCCCATCCTTTAAAAAAAGAATTAACCCTTGGTTGCTATGCCAAGCCGATCAATCATTAGGGCCTATCGTTTGAGGTTTTATGAATAAGGACACTGTTTAGGTTCACAAGGTGATCCTATCACAAAAAGATTCCCCTTCCACCCTTTCCCAGTCAATCAAGATTGTAGGCCAAACCTTTAAGTGTGTCTGGTTCAACCCCTATATCAAACTAAGTAGATACCTAAGTTAATTTATATTGTTGCGCCTTTATCTTCGCAACTGTCATCACTGTAATAAACAGTTTCTCCAAACCTCTCTTATGATATCGGTCACCTACACTGTTACACTGTATTCACTGATCTGATGAAGGAGCGTTACGTACGTGTGTGCCGACAACGCCTGATTAATGACGGCCATCCATTGAGGTGTGATGATAGAGTGATCATGTCCGCCAGTGAAACTAACCCATCTAGAGTGTATGTGTGAAGATTGTCGTTTGTTTTGAATGCGCGTTGAGCACCCCTAGGTGATGTTGTACGAGTAGGTAGTGTTATTAAGTTAGTTTGTCATAAGATTGATATTTGGTTGTGCTTTATTGATATCTACGATTGGGAAAGCATAATTTGTACGAATTACAAAACGTCTAGGAACAAAAGTTTCGTTAATAAAACCTAACTTCTACGAGTGCTGAAGTTTGTTCAGCATGAATTATTCAAAACCAGGTCAAATAAGTTATATTCATTAACAACACTGAAAAATATACCTTCATTTGTGCCCTAATAAATTTTGTAGCGTAATATTAAAATATGAAATCAGAATATTAATCAGGGCGAACAAACAGCTCTCGACCCGAAGCATAATCTCATAATCGCTAAATTGTAGCAGAAACATTTTTCGCGCAATGAAAGCAAATAAGAGTAAGCCTCCTAAAAGGGCAGTAAACTGGCGAGTAAATAAAAAAAGAAACAATATCTTAAACAAAGTGCTTCTTTGTTCGGCAGCATCAAACAAAACGTCTTCATGAGTTAGGGCCGAAGCACACCATATTTTTGGCCGCGACTGGAGCCAATCGCGATTGGCGGTTGCGCGTCGATGGCGCTTCGAAGAGTTGTGGCACTCGCGAGACATGGAAACGTGTTCTGTATCACTGTCTTGAAATCTGTCCTTCACAACCTTTTCGTTTAGGGTGGTGTCTTTCAACTCTTTAGCGATGTCCATGTCCAGCAGTAGAATGCAATGAATCAAGAAGCATGTTCTAAATGCGATGCGAATGGATAAATCGCTGTAATTTTCTTATGTATGATTAGTCGCAATCACAGATATCTCTCGTGTGCCAGAAGCCTTAGTAGCCGAATCTTCTTTCACCGTTCAGTGCAAAATTAATGAGACAGCTAACCTGACAATAGGAAAACATTAGTAACAGTTAACTGGACGGTCGCTATGCGGGCCGTGACGTGAAATATAGGCGCTTGTTCGGAGCCTGAGAGCTCCGGCCTATAGAGGAGTCTGCTTTACTAATGAAGTGATCCCTCTTCCGAGGAAACAATGAAAGGTGGGAAAGGAATATGTGTTCTTATCAATATGAGACCGGTTTATTGTTCTACAAATCCCACCTTCTTTTATTTTATCACATGGACAAATATAACGGTGTTCTATGGTTTCAGGTTCTTCAAAAATACACTGTACTGGTGAAGTTAATTAAAAAGTGGTTTCAAATATTCTGGTGTAATCTGTCTACGCGTAGATGGCACTGTCACCTTGCTATCTAATCTGCTCGACACGAGGTTGACTTTCATGGCACCCAAAGATGATAAAAGATGTTTATTTCTTACGGACCACCCGGTTCAATAACATCGTCATTAATTTCCTCCAGCTCGCCATTTTATCCTTGGTTTTGTTGCATTGAAGTGCACTGACACAGTTACAAGGAAACATTCACCGTAATAATATCTTTTTTTTGTCGGCGGCGAAGCTTTGTTGGACAAGACTCAGTTTTGTTTTTGTGTTTCTTCAAAAGCATTGAAATCGTCTCGATGGCGTTTTAATGTGTTGTAGAATTTGAGGACCGTTGAAATGAAGCCTTATTGTGAGAGATATTTTGAATGAAAATGTTCATCTGCAATAGCTTAATGAATCCGACGAAAAAACAAAATGTAAACCAAACAAATCTTTTTGATGAGTAACATTTTAATCGTATCCAATTATAAAAAGTATTCGTATTATTTAATTTGTGCGCCAATCAAATTGCCCAAGTCAACGCTACAAAAGGTTTAAATCCCCATTCATCGAGTAACTATTCGATTGTGAATCGCTAGAATGTCGGAATCGTTTTCGATGTATTGAATTCGATTAAAATTCCTTTAGCTGTCAAAAATTGAAGCTCCGTAGTCGAATGATTAATTGGTTCGAAGTTGTCGAGTAAGGGAATGAATTGGTTGATCAGGTAAGGTTTTGAGCAACCCATTAGCATTGTAGGGTGATTGTGAGCTCATCAGGTTCTCTGTTTGAAGGTAAATGATGACGAGGCGTGTTTGCGGATGCGTAGCGGATGCCACACAGCTTGGCACTTAACTAGCCGAGTTTGATTGGTAAGCGGAGACGGGAGATCGTTTGAATGAATGAGGTAAGATCTTGGTTCTGTTTTGTGTTAATATCATGCCTTGGAGAAATCATAGTGGTGAAAATATGTAGAAATGAGCTGATTGATCTTGACGATAGATTTAAATACTTTTGCAATTCACTTTTGTAGTGTGTCTTTGTTATTTTTTTGTCCCGGTACAGACCAGTAAATGCTATTTTTTCTTTTAAAATTTCTGTTTTGCATAATGGTATATATCTACTAATTAAGCATGACCAAAAACATTTTAAAATAACACTCCTTTTTTTAGGCAGTCGTGTAATTATGTTCACCTCCTTGGTATACTGTCGCCATAATCCGTTTAAGGTACCTACGTACCTGATTCTAAAATGCTCAATGTGACCATGGTTAAGCTGATAACTATTTCTTTAATACCAGATTACCAAGTCTCCGAGTTTCACACGTACTGAGCACCGTGTAACCGTTTCCCGGGTGATCTAACACTTGTTTTATTTGTGAACATTTTTCACGGTATCACCCGCCATTGTGCACGGTTCTTTTTTTTCTCTCTCAACTTATTTTTTACTTGAAAAGTTTTTATGTGCCTGCGCCGGCCAGTGCTAATCGTTTAGACTTGTGTCGACATGAAGCGACACGTCTCACGCGATTCTAATGTTTAATATATGAGAACCGTTTAATTTGATTACAATTTATAGGGGTTTCGGTAAAGAGGTTGAGAATGAAAAGGTAACATGATACATTTGGATAAACATATTTTTTTTATAAACATTTTTTTTGGATGATTTCTTGCTTTATATTTTTAATTCTTACATCGTTTCTCTTACCGTCTTGATAAGTTTCATTGAAGTGAAGAGGCATTTACGATAGGCAGAATGATTATTCCGCATAAGAATTTTAAGCAGGTTCTTAAATTCTTATTCCTAGGTAGTCTATAATTCAAGCCCACCTTAATTCCCATCAATACCACCCATTCAACAGATAAAATACATTACCCCGTAATAGTCCTCAAGGAATCATTCACAAAGAATGCAGACTTACATCTAAGGATGCGCCGGCGCACTTACATACAAAAGACATCAACGCACTCGAGAAATGCCTCCGTTTGACAGAAGAATTTATATAATTTCCTGTCTTTTATTATGTATACCATAAACGTATACCGCCAAAGTGCCCTGTATATATAATAAATACAATAAAGTTTAGAATGTGGCGCCTTCCGTTAGGGTACAATAGTTTTTTCAGCGCGAAATATTTGTCAATAATAAATGAGACGTTCCTTTATGAGCAGTAACAGTCCGGAGTCATGGCCGGTGCGGACTGTAGTTTGGGAGCTTCGGACCACATAAATATACTGATGGGTGGTGCAATGGACAAGCGATAACGGAAGAGATATTTTACTAACTTCTATACTCCCGAAGGAACGTACTACTGGAAAAATACATATTTGTTCTAATCCCTTTATCAAACAATAAATAATTAAAAAGCATCCTAGAATTGAAAAATTCAAATACACGGGACATTAGGAGCATACAGGGCATTAGGAGGAACATAGAAGGGTTGAAGTCAGTAAAAGTCTGTCACTCCATTCTGCTCTGCCCAGAGCGGGGCGACCCATTTGTTGTTTCCTATCTTTAAAAAAAATGTATAAAATCGTTTTTAGTAATTAAGTAGGAATACTAGTTAGTTATATTATAATTATTGCAAAGACCAGCTGGTCTAAAAAGGCCACTTTAGTAGAATCATAATATTATTCATACATCAAATAATTAATTTGTATCAATTTTTTAAATTTTATTTCTTTTATTTTATTCCTTGAGATTTAATTCACTGTATATTTAATTAATTATTATTAAATGGCACTGAGAAATTGGTCAGGAATATTCTAGCTTCCTCACTGACTGGTTTTGATGTGCCGTGCTTCACTGAGGCTATGGATGCCTGGAGACTCGCTTGCCCGAATCTAAATCTACCCGACTACCCATCGTCCCAAAGACGGTGGGACGAGCCACTCTGCAGAATAGTTCAGCATAACCTTATGGCCACATCTGCGACTGCTTCGGAGTGTGCGCGCCTGCTGGCTGTGGGACAATGGGAGTCGGGACTTTGGCTTCACGCACTACCATCGTCGAACATAGGCACCTTGTTCGACGATACTACTTTCCGCCTCGCTGCTTCCCTACGTCTTGGCGCTCCTTGTTGTTCTCCTCATCACTGCCACTGTGGCAAAGTTGTCAACAGCCTCGGACACCACGGCCTGTCATGCAGCCGTAGCGCGGGTCGTATAGCGCGGCACGCGAACATTAATGACATCATCCGACGAGCTCTTGTCGCCGTCGGCGTTCCGGCTGTATTAGAACCCAATGGCCTGGCACGTGACGATGGCAAGAGACCGGACGGCATGTCGTTATTTCCTTGGAAGATGGGTAGGCCTTTAGTGTGGGACGCTACTTGCGTCGATACTCTTGCGCCATCCCATCTTCCCAGCTCTTCGTGCTGTGCTGGCGCTGCCGCTGCGGCTGCAGAGAACCTCAAGCGGCGGAAATATAATAACCTCGTTGGAAATTATATTTTCGAGCCGTTTGGGGTTGAAACTCTCGGGTCGTGGGGTCCGAGTGCTCATAACTTGTTTAAAGATCTATCAAGACGCTTAGTTGACACTTCGCGTGACCCAAGGGCTGGCTTTTACCTCGGCCAAAGGATAAGCATTGCCATACAACGTGGCAATGCTGCCAGCCTTTTGGGCTCATTACCAGTGGCTAGCGATGCGGACGAATTTTTCGACGCCATATGTTAGTTTTATTTTTAGTTATAGTTAGTTAAGAGTTTTTTTTTATTATTAACTACTTCAGCTTATTTATTGTCAATTTTAACTTTATTTTTATCCAATTTCAAGTATAACACCTAAAAAAACCAAATTTAAAGGGGCCTTCATGTCGTATTTTTTAATTTTATATTTACTTACATAGTCTTAAGTATCACTAACACCTACTATGGACCAAAAGTTGTCTTACGAATAAGTTAATAATAACAATTTTCATCTTTATCGCTAACGCATTAGGTTCAAAATAAATAGGGTAAGTTTGACAATGACAGTGGCCTTTTAGACCCGCTGGAGTACTGGAGTGGTGAGTGTAGCGCTCTACTTTGCACAAAAAAAACACAATTTTAATCGGATTACATGGTTTTGGGGTGGATTATTACATATTACTACTAAGAAGGTAACCTTGGAGAAGAATACTTATAACTTGCTTAAGTTAATTATTATTTCACACACCTAAGGTGTCGATCGATAACTGTGATAAGAAATCCGTTATGCGTGGAAATTGTAACTTCATTACCAGAAAAACGACTCCCCATCATGTTTTATTTTTTTTGACCATCTTATTAGTTCTTTATTCTTAAATTCACTAGTTGCAGTGAACAGTCGCAACTCCTGAAATGCAAAATCACTGAAAAAAGAAACAATGGCGACTTCGAAAAAACGATAAAACTGTCATGGATCAAACAAAAAATTAATCGAAACCTTTAACTTAATTTCTACATTCAGCTTTTACGGAGGATTATTATATCCTTAACTCTCTTTTAGTAACTCGAAAATTTTACCGAAATGAATATTAATAACGACTATTAATTTATATTTTCAGTAAAGGAACATTCCCCGCTAGCGCTTGTGCCTTGTCCAGGACCACTCGCTAACAATAGCGGCGCGGCGGGCGGCGACGCGACCAAAGAGCCTCAATGAACGTACCTGGATTATATCTATCGGTGATAAATTAAAAATATGCCATCTCCGCGCATTCATCATCCGAATGGGTCAGTTTCGACGCTCTACCATTGTCTATTCATACAAAAAAGGTTAAAAGAAGAAGGTTGGTATAGACCATAGACTATAGAGGCTATGGTTTCGTATGCAGGTCGTGAGTCCATCCTTGACATTGGAAATTGTGGCTTTTAGAACATTTAATTATTTCGTTCGGCATTCGAAGCATGCCCGCCTCATTATATTCGTCATATCTCAGAACATTAGGTGAGCTATGTAGATGAAAGATAAACTATTTATGATACAGCCGTAACTTTTACGATTTAGAAGTTGTTAACTTGATTATTTTGGTGAAATAAATTTTAATTACTTTGTAACCTGTGTTTTGAGAGTTCATGGTTAATTTGTCAATTGTTTTGAATTAATCGTGAGAAAAACTTAACGACTCGTACCTAAGATGTGTCGCTTTTTTTTTCAGAGACACTTAATCTCATTTTATTATATTAAATCCTAAACATGTTGGCAAACTTGAAAATATAAGGAAAAATGGATTTTGCCCGAAAATAGTCTTGTTTTTATGGAAGTTTTCAGCAAAAAAGCTATATCAAAGAACTTTCGTATTGTTCGAATGTTACTCACAGTAATCGATAAGTAAGTACTACTATCAAACAATAATTGTTGTGCAAATATTAATTGCCTACCTATAGCATTGTATGAGTATTAAGCAGCCGTCATGTCTCAGCGTGGCCGAGCGACTAGTGGCGGCCGCCGACGACGCTCGATAGCGTGCGCGCGCAGCGCCGCAGAGCGCGCCACGGCTGCCCGTCTGACGGTCTGACACCGCGCCACAAACAACACCGACCTGCAAAAACACTACCATACCTACACTTTTTACTACTCTTTACAGCCGTATAAAAAGCTCCGACAATCACCAATTCTACGATTCGTACCAAAATTCGACAATTCGCAACGCTCCAAGCTATTCGACAATTCTAGCACTTTTTTTATTGTTTACACCTTAAAAAAATTACACGGATCATGACGTCACCCAGATAATTGTCCGATCGCTAAATTAATACCAGTTTCGGAATTCAAAAAGCTTTATTTGATTTGAGTTCTAATAAAAGTTGTGTGCGGTGCGGTTCGTTGAGCTCATTGGCTGTGAGCCGTTCAGCCGCCACTGGCCGTCACGTCAGTCCGGGAAGGCGCATCGATGAGGGAGCACGCGCCACGCTCTCCGGTCGACTCGACGAACGCGCGCTCGCGAGTGTGTCACACAACTGAGTTTATTTGAGAACTTTGTTTTAGTCGTTTTGAAGTGTTGGTGACCATGAGGTGTTTAGTGGTGATGTTGTTGGTGGCGGCGACGAGCAGGCTGTCGGCAGCCGCCGGCGTGCCCTGCGCGCTCTCCGCACAGTTCTTCGTGCGGCACAACGTAACAGCTGATGATAACGATGTACCAGGTGCGGTTATATAAACACCTTCCAAGGTCCAGGGGATCTGAGTGAAGACATTGATGGAAAGCTCACAGATTGCCAAGTTTTGTACTCAGGAATAAGTTTCGAGTGAAGAAGTTTAAATTAAGGACTCTACATTATGAATTTAAAATAATATATTTCATTCGATTTACTTATTTCTCTTACCAACTTTTCTGAATGTATGCAGAGTCCTTAAACTGGTAAATTTCCATTTAAAATAACTTCGCATTTGACTCTACATATACTGTGTATAATTAAATACACTGTAGAGTTCAATTACACTGCACAGCGTATGAATCTATATGCACCGATATGCATATCGCACGTGATGTATTAACGTTGTTTGCCGGTATTAGGGTACCACCGTACGACTCCCCATAGAGTCGTTAGGCTGCGTTTTGCCAGCAACGGAAAATCCAGTTTGATCCCTCTCCCTTGCTTTACTTAAAGCTCTTTTTCTCTTTGATTACCTTTCGACTCTCTCTGCGTATTCCGGTAGAACTGTATTTTGAGGCTAATGAAAATTTTCAATGAACAATTTACTTTACATTTCTTCTCAGGAAATGGTCCTTTTACAGCCTACTGCGTGGTACTTTAAGCACCAATACGTGGTAATTTAATTCTTGTTTCTAGCAGTAACTGGTAATATTAACGATGGTATTTGTGAGTCTCATTTCCTTTGAAATGAGCTGATGCTTAGAGCATGTAGTTATTACAGGGGCGATTACCTTAATCATAGGCTTTCGCGTTCAACTTGTGTTTTACAACTGCCGTTTTAGGGTTAAGTGTAAAACTTTAATGACTTCTTGGCATGCTCATCTTGAAACATTCTGAGATTATAATATTTGTTTTTGATCTTCTCTTTTATAAAGAAATAGCTGTTCTCCGCGGCTTCGCTCCCGTCAACTGGCAACTTTCTTATTTTTCTCCTGACAGTAACTAATACAACAAAACAAGATAATAATTTGCGAAATCGGCCCAGCCGTTCGCGCTTGATGCCGAGACCAAGGGAAATAGGGATTAATTTTTTTTTAAATAAAGATAGCAGTTGAGTTTGTATGTAGGTACCTGAAAATGTAAGTTTAGGGCCTAAGGAGAATGTAACGTGTAATCACAATGAGTCTCCTGTCCTGATTTGACATAGGAAGGTGCAAAGTAACGTGCAAGTGGGATTTATTAAAGTCTCTACTTACTTAAGTCTTACTTTCTACTTTTTCTTTTAAAAAATTCTGTTATCTGCTTTCTTGAGTATGGTCAACTTTTTTCATCTTCTGCCTTCATTTCGCCACATTCTTGACATCCATCATCTTTGGTAGATTTGATTGTCTCGTATGTGTCCATTTGCACTTGTATGTGTCCATTCTCCATTTACATAGATAAATGTTTCTGGACTTCCTGATTAAAATTTATCACGAATAAATCGGAAGATCTTAGGTTAAAAATGCTTCACGCAAGCTGTCTAATGCTAGGTATATTCAAAAGTACATTTAAGTCCCGAGACGCGCGTATAATGTTCGGCGCCAATAGTTCGAGGGACTAAATATGTCTTTCACCCGAGCTGAACACTGCTTTTCATTAAGAATACAAGATGAAAGTACATTTTGATGATACATTTTCAAACGTTGAAATTTAGTCTCTCTAGCTTCGTCAACATCGATTTACCGCGTTAACCGTTAACTGAACAAATCCCGGTGATGATCTCATAGCCAATGTGTCGAGTATCAGCTGAAAACATCAATTTCGTCTGGGTCTGCAAGAGTCGGGTGACAGCACGCGCTACTCAGCTGATCTCCGGTGTCACCCATACGGCAGAGGGACTTCAGTACCAAAGATTATAATGATTGCTGGGTAATGATTTGTACACAGCACTCATTTTGATTGGAAAACTGGTGCTTTCTGAACGTCTCGAGATATTGTTCCCAAATTGGCGAAGATTTTATCATCATGTGTGGAGAAATTATGAGTTGAAAGAACAATGTTTTCTTTATTGTTTGTTTGAGTTGCTTGTAACTTCTGTGCTATTCCAGACTAAAATCTGTTTGTGAGCAAATTTCATCATTTCTTTTCCGCCGTTCCGCCGTGATTGTAACAAGCATTCATTCATTCATTCAAACTTTCGCATTATTATAATAGTGATTTACTGTCTTAGTTCACCTCAGCTTCGGATGAATTTACTTTTATTCTTTGTGTTGTGCGCTGATTGTCAGTTGATTAACATAAATAAAGGGGATGATTTCCATTCATGCTATCCAATCAGTGTCTTCTGTCAACGCTGGCCGCAGGCAGAGACAAGTAGGTTTACTTCCTTTTTTGGAAAGGCCAAGAAAGTAATGCATATCAACTTTTGATATGCGTATTTCCTTGCGATGAGCATGCTTGTTGACTTTCATTGCTGTCAATTTGTTACCAAAATTATTTATTTAAGTGCTTGAAGGAATCATTGCGCTAACATGAAAGTAATGTCCATTAAAAATAGTATATCTATGTAACAACCTGTCGTCGTGACTCGTGACAGATCATACAAAGTAATCAATCAATAGATACTCGTAGGTTTATTTAATAACTTTTATTGTTCAGATTGTGAGAGTAGTCTGTTCATAATATACAAGATTGAGTCCTTATCTCTCTAAAGAATATAATAATTATATAGGCTGTCAAACAGAAGATTGAAGAAACTCTGGGGAAACAGACGAAAAACGTAAATCGAACGAGCCCTTAGCAACTAGCATCTATTACAATGTATTTATATAACCCCTGATAACTCTTGATTTAGTAATATATGTATACTTAAACATAACATGTAAATTTACATAAAACATTCCCAGACAGATGAGACAGATAATGATTGACGTGAATCATTCGGTAAACATAGTGGCAACACTGATAGCCTGATTAAGTCTAAGTTTTTAAATTAAAATGTATTTCACCTGTCATTTTATCTGTGGCTCCGATAAAAACATCGTTACTGTCCCCCGACTCGTAAAACTCACATCAGTCTTCTTGTTTGATAATATTAACGCTACAAACATAACAGGGAAAATACACGATAAACGAATTTAAAAGGCAAAAATAAATATCGTCAGCTGTCCTTACAAATTGAAGACCACCACGAATGCGTTAAATTAAACAATAATAAAATTATGTCGGACTTATATATAATGAAAACTGACAACCTGATAACAAAGGAACAAAAAAGTATTTGCTTGGAAATTCATGAAGCATTTCCATTCGTGGAAAAAAAGCAAATGGAAAGAACGCGTCGTTTAAAAACTTTATGGTGACATTTGAATCAATGCTGGCCACTCCCCGCTGAGAATTAAAAAAAATAAATAATGGAAGACTGATTGAAATCTAAAAATATCTGTTAGGTGTATGGGTCGCCTGTAAGGTTGTTGGCAGTTTTTTTGACACGAGTGTTTGTCAAGTTACTAGAATCATCAAAACTAGATTTACTCGTAACTATTAAACCAAGATTAATTAAATTATATTACTTTGCTCGTGGGTTTGACAGGCACAGCAGTTTTAGTTTTAAACTACTTACTCGTAACTCCTTTTCATTATTTATTTATTTATTGGTCCACCAACAATAAAACTTGTTCACACTGATTTTAAAAATAGCATGCAATAAACTATTATTACATTAGTGCAAAAATCACTTAAAGGTAAACTCCGCATGCATAATTATGGATTCGTGCTGTCTTTATTTATTTCTAAAATGTGCCGATTAAATTAACCATAATGTGCATCCTGTAAATTGATGCCCATTGTTTAAATCTATGACGAAGTGGTTTCAAGTAGGTAAACTGAACTGTTACAGTTCAGAGCTGTGTATATTATTGAAATAGCAATAATTAAGAGTCAGCTGTTCGCTATTCGACACCGACCCTGAACCTCGACCGGGCTGCATGAATGGAACAATAACACTTATTATAATCACACAGTATGTACATTATTTTTGCGCTACATAACAGAGTCGCATGACCTGACGCGACGCCGGTTCATAATGAATTCTGTACAGTGTAGACCGCAACTCGTACATAATTTATTAGCCGATCACGTCGGTAAAAATAAAGCGAATTTACCTTTTGCGGCCTAACGAATGGGGGCACGCGACGATTTTTGAATATCGAACGTATCGAGTACCGATTCACGGCATCGTAAAAGCTACTTAGGGGAAAGTCACGAAAAATTACGTGTCTGGGACGGAACCGCTAGCGGCGAGGCGCGGGGGGTGGGGGCGGGGTGAATGGCGGCGGGTAGGCTTTGTTGCTCGCGCTGGCATTCCTCGCCTGGGAACCGGGAACGCTGCCCCCCCTCGCGCGCCGCACCTGCCCTCACCCCCGCTGCATTCCTGCCCTCTCTCACTTTCATTGTTCCCGTCGGCGCGGGAGGTCGCCGCCGCGTACAAATAATGGAACCAGTCGTTTTAGTGGGACGACTTGTTGGCTCACTCCAATAAACACGTCTGACCTGTCCATAAATGACATTTAGGGATACACTTGTTAATTCCATGGCGCTGGCCTGTCCGACCCCGCTGCTTGCAACTGACTTCTAATTTTAAGTCATGGCTGCTAGTTTTTGTTAGCCAATTAACTAGAAACACTAATCATATGTTTGACAGTTAACGGTAACGTTTAGCAGCACGTCACGACCGGTCGGGGAGCAGGTGCGCGGGCGCATCCTAATGAAATCATCCCCAATAATAACAATAGAGGTGGCCATTATTATTGTAATTTATCAGAAGGGTCCGAGGCGTTAGTCATCGTTGTTGCTCCGAATTTTGATTCATTTCGGATGCTCGGAATGCCATTGTGGGCGCCGCTATTACCTGAGCGCAGGCGCAGGTACACTTCGCCGGCCCTGGGCAGCAGCCGCACTTTTGTTTATACGTTTTGACAAACTTTTGTAGTTAAAAAGTGTTATTATCAACAAGGGTGGCACCCGGCTATTGTGTGCTATCTTCGTAACACTTGTTTCCCTTTGTCTTCTCAGAATCGCTTCTGAAGCGAAACGTATCTCTATCATAATAGCCATTAACCGGAATGAAGTGAAGGAATGTATTAGAGAAGGTGGAATTATAACGGAAGTGGCGTCTAATGACCATTTATACTAAGAGCTTCCGGTGAGGGTAGTCTGATTGTTAATCATGGCTCACATGATATACTTTCCTCTGGTGTATGAGTGTGTTGATATTTACAACCGTCATTTAAAGAACTTGCTTAGTTAATAGCGTGATTACGAGCTATTAAAGTCTTAACAGCTTTTTTTATTGGACGACCGTCTGGATGAATGGCAAGTACGTTTACATTAACATTGAGGAAAAACACCTTATCATTCACAATTCTTATCAGTATCGTCATCTTTTTTCAAAATAATGGGAATTGAGATAAAAGTAATTCAATATAAGCCGATCAGTGAACTGTGCCAGCGATTAGGGATTAAATTCAATTCGGTGGTACATTTATGTGGGTTCACATCGATCGACGAGTCCCAATCTCCCAATAGAATTAATTAAAGTACGATAAGACGGGCGTGCTAATTATTCGCGCGGTCCTCTGAACCGTTTGTATCTGAGAGCGGTAGGCGCGGGGGGCGCGGGTTATCGGCAAGGTCCAGCGGACATACCCGCGTAGGTATGTGCCGTACGATGTACCGATGTTAGATAAAATAAAGGTTAATTTCTTGTTGAAAGACAAACATGTTTGTTGTGACGCGAGGAGAAATATTTGTGAGATAGCGCGGAATGTTTAGAAGACATTTCTTATTCAAATGCCAAATAGTTAATTGAAATTCATAATGAAATGATAGAGGCCTAATGATGTGTTATAGATACACGCGTCATGTACCAACATCACAGATCTAAAAAATATCGCAAACATTAGCGACACTCTCTTGATCTGCCACTCTTTTGATGTTGCCAATTTAGAGAGCTGGTCAAGTCAAGAATCAAGTATCGCTTTTGTTTCATTACAGAGGCACGTATTTTCTGTATGTGTGACACATAATTTTCGGACATCATTACCAAGGGTTAATTCCCATCGATCGGTCCTTGAGTTTAACCCTATGAGTCATTGTGGTCGAGGTAATCGGAGCCGCGAAGCCCCGGAGCGCCCGATGTGAAACCGATAGTGTCCGGGTCAGCACACAATCTGCCCGACCGACGAGACCCGAGTACCCGACCACCTGTTCCACTACTGGCCACAAACTAGGAAAGGAACAGAAAATGTCGAACAAGCATTGAAGTTCGAACTTTAAAAAATATGTAAGACTCCACAAATCCTACATTTTCTTTATGTAGTCGAATAGGACACTGAGTGAAACTAAGCGTCACTCAGCAACAAAAGTAGTAAGTGAAGAATCGCAGCTGGGAGCTTTTTGCAGTATGATTCTGTAAACATTTCACCTTGAAAACATAAACATAGGTGAAGCGTGTGTACACTTCACACTTGTTACAGAATAGACCGGCTGCTCGCTTCGTGTGAAGCGAGCTGCTGTATCTCATAGTGCTCACTTAGGTGGAGTGAACGACAAGTGAGCTATCATTCCGCTTTGTTTGTATGGTTTGACAGCTCACTTCGTGATCACTTCACTACGCCTTCACTTCGACATGATTACAGAATCGACCGGCTTCAATCCATACAAACAAGACGGAATGACAGTTCACTTCATTCTCACTCTACCTAAGTTGACGCGGTGAGACGTCGTCAGAAAAGACCGGCTGTAGTTTCTGATCGGGGAAAGCAAGGGGCAATAAATAAATAAATATCGTGAAAAGGAGAACTTGATTCCTTATCATTTGGCCACTTAGCTACCGTATTTTGACTGTTAATAACCAATAAGCCTTTAACAAAAACTGCCTACTAAAAAGCTACCCACTCAAAGTTGGGGATTGAAATGATATTCTGGACAATAATCAGTCCTTCTGTCACTCCCAAAAGTTTATAGGATTAGATTCTCCACATAAGAATTTATTCATGCATATTATAAGCGTTCATCTCTTTCTTGAATACTCTCGATGTTGGTAAACAATCGGCAACAGAAACACTTAGGCTGGGTTGCACCATCTTACTTTAACAATAACAAACATCGAAACTTCAGTTAAAGTATTGATTAGGCCAAAAATTAGTTGCACCATTTGACAAATAGTTAAATGAAATCATAACTTTAACCGTAACTGTAACCGCTCACTTTCCGCTGGTTAGTGTTATTGTTTGTGTTAAATTATCCGTCAACTATCAAACGCGTTGAATATAATCTCTTGACTTGACTCTTCCCTTTAACTTTAACAAAGCTAATGAATTCGCTGGTGCAACACATTTCACTATAACCGTTAAAGTCAGCGCTACTGTTAGTGTTAAATTTGACGCAAACTTTAACTATAACTTCTTCTATGGTACAACTCAGCCTAAGAATTCGTAGAATTCAAAAAAATCGAGAATGCGATTTTTGGTCCTCAGGCCCCGTTTAATATCATGACAGAGTATCCATTTAGTTCCAGTGTTCAAGGCCAAGGAGTTAAAGGCTTAAAGATTAGAAAACTGGTTCTCCTTGTTTATACTTTATTCAGTGTCTATGAAAAGTGATATTCTAAGTCTTCACGATCGATCATCAGCTTCTGGTGACCTAAATACTAATTAATTCTTTCGATACCTTATACTAAAAATATTGACATTTACATGGGTGCGTTAATTTTATGGAGACATAGGAGACATCAAAAGAATCCTTTGATCCTTTTCGATAACGGATATTATTTTAAGCTCGCTGGCTTAAACGTATTAAAATTATTAGAGACAGAAGTTTTAAAACAGCTTTGTATTTCCGAATGGATTGATAGACTTTGATCAGAGAATCATTACGATAACTAGTTATGTAAGTAGTGTAACTTTTTCTTTGGGGTTGGCAGTCCTTTTGCTAAAGGTCCTTTTCCCAATTCACTGGATAATGAAAGTATCTAACGGCCTTCTTTTTTGTAACAACGAGTTACGAGCATAAGCAGAAAATTTGATATACTTAGCCTCCAATTGCTTTAGACTAGAAAGTGAAATTCAATAGGCAATACTCAATGATTGTTAAAATGCTAAAGGTTTTGGATTGGACAAGTGACGTTTCGGAAGCATATTTCAATCTTTTGCCTCTTCTGCCCCGCCCAGAGCGGTAAGAGGAAGGATTTAATGATTTCCCATCCCCAGAAAAGGCTGCAGACAAGTGACATTCTGTGATGAAGGCAATTGTCAAACGTGAAAAATGTTTGGGATTGAAAAACGTTGAAACAACACATGGTCAATCCCTTGACAAAATTACATGACAATTGACAATCGTATTCGCTGATAGAATGGCACTTATCCTAAGCCTCTCCATAATTTATCATTCGACCATTGTTATAGCTCTCCAAATTCTACAACCAGTTCGATATTCGTCTACATACATTTCCCAGCATTTCCCTTTTGCACATATTTTGTTCTATTTCACGTGAAACTGCAGATACTTCACCTGTTAGTCATAAACACTATATACAGTAATGAACGCCCGTTTTAATTCGCGCGTGTCCGCTCCATTTCCTATTGCTATCCGTTACTTACCAGCTAAATGATCGCTTACTATATCAACATGAGATGTGTTTCGTGAAACTTAGAAAAAAAAAAACTAATCTACTCGAGTTCTTTGTAACAACAAGTTACCTGTTAAAGTAATCTCTTTACCTGCAAAACGTAAATTATGACTAATTTTTGTCTCACAACTGACATGACAAAAGCTCTTTTACTTTTCCTTATATTGTTAACTTCGAGGCACTTAACAACTTAAGATAATGCCCAATGTTTTAACAAATCTTTATTGCTTAAATACTTTTGTTTAAAATGTACTGTGAACAGCAATTTTGTGTCTGGTCTGACAGAAACTAAACATAATTACACATTAAGTTGACGTACATCTTAATTATTTCTGCTCTATTGTTAAGGTTTTTTCTGTGTAATTAAGTCACGTTCATCGAATCAGTTTGAAGCATTTTTCGAATTTCTGAGATAAAACAAGGATTTTTTTTCGCACCTCTTTGGAATGCTAAAAAGCGGAGTCTCAGAGATAAAGGCCCTCAAACACGACATGTTTGGGTTCGCACCCACGATTCCCGCAACCGGGTTATCTAAAACGAAAAATGAATTTCAATAACGTTCTCACGGCTGCAAATCCCGCGATCCATTCAACTGGGACCCGTCGTTTTCGGTCGAATTCTTATCTTTAACGAGGTTTGATGGCAAGTTCCGATGGTACAGGAAGAGGGCCATTTCAGTGTCATGGATTAAATTAATCTAATCAAGCGATAAATTGAGTGGCTGACTGCGGGTCCCGGCAGACAAATCTTGATGGCAAATCGCTACCAATCGAGTCATATTTCTGATTGCTTCCAGATACAGAGTGATGATTGCCTTCGAGTTATTTTTATTAGAGGCCCCCAACTGAAGCATTTTTGATTTGTTTATAAAACTGGTATTATGTACCGAGGACTATTATTAGTGGAGGTAGCAATGGACTAATAGTCAGAGGTCGTTGTCTTTCCTTTTTATACCGTTCTTGTTTGTTCTCACCTAGATTATGGTTTAGAACAAACTAGGCTAAGTGATTTTAGGCCCTAAAAATTTATATTTGTTGGATTTAATAAATTCAAAAGAAACTTCTCTTTTTTTCCACCAATTTTTTTCCACCTTTTGTACAGTACAACTGGTAATATAATATTAACATTTATCAAAAAAGTCTAAATATTCCTTCCTTCATGTTTATTTTTCATAGTACTTAGTCAAATACCCTATTTACCAAGTCATTAAATGGTTTATGACTAGTCGATTTTTCAAAAGTAAAGGTTTTATTTCAGCCTGATTAAAAGATCCTTGTAAAAGAACAAAATGTATTTCAAATAAGTACTGTAGCTAAGATATAATAGCTTAATTTCTGCATATAGTCCTAACTTATCGCCTCTAACTTCTAGCATAGAGAAGACATTGAAATTCAACGTGGTTCCAGAGCAAGTTGGTGTGTAGGAGTTCACGTGTGCTTTACTAATTAATTAGAGGTACTCCAACTAGCTGGAGTTCAGTCCGTGAGCGCTGGTGTTGGAGCTTACAGCAATTATGTACGTTTGAAGACTTTATTAGTTTAAAGACAGTCATTCTAGAACATTTGACTTTGCTACCGCTTGCATGTGAATTGATAGGTATAGAAATGCTTTTGCTGCGGCCTAGCTCCTGGGGATAGACAACGGGAAGCGTTTTTCGAAATATAGAGCAGCGGCGATATTGCAGTTTTCTGTTAGGGAATGAATTATTTTAATCGGTCCAGTAATTCCCAAGATGGCCTGTTACGAACAGATAAACAAACAATTTAACTTCTTCAATAAAGGCTGATTTTTTAATAGTCAGATAATGTTTAACTGAAGAATAAATATGACTGTTTAACATATTTTCTATGCAAAAGCTGTCAAACCAGCATTTTCACTCCTTTGATAAAATTCATCTGACTATTGAAAAATCGGCCCTAAAATGGTTTAGATATATCACCGGAAAATGGCAAACTCTGTATAAGATTATAAAATATCTTAGGAGATTGTAAATTCTCGATAAATTGTCAACTGTACTGAAAAGTATTCCAAATTAATATTTTTTACGTATCAAAATTTGAAGTCGTAGATCTATCTCTCGAAGTCATTTCGAGAAATTGTCCTCATGTTGTTTCATACAATGCTGTCTAACCAAAGTTCATGAACTTATAACTATGTATAAAAGTAAATTTACATTAATCCAGTGATATTTAAGACCCATAGAATAGGGAGCGAGTCTATACCTCCCTACCCATAAATCCATTTAGCTTGTGTAACTTGTTCTTTCACAAACACTTCTGTTTCCATTCCATTTGACATCTCACCTCCGTACTCACTGAAGTTCAGAGGCCTTGAATGGTTCGAATAAGAAAGTGCGTATCTATGTATCGGTCATGTGTATGTCTCATCGTTTTCCTGTATTCGCGTCCGTTCGCATGTAAATATATTTAGAAGATCCGGCCGCGTCACGCACGCTGCGAAAGCCACATGTGCGTATATTATCGACTGAAGAAGAGTTGCTTTACCTTAGGACACGATTATGTGGTGTGGAAACATTTATAAGTTCTAAATTATTTCTAATTACTAGCTTCTGCTAGCGTCAAGTTAGTAGATGAATTCAGGAATTATTCCAGGGGATATCCCTAGGATAAGTTTCTAAATCTAATCCAAGATTGGGTCTACCCGTGTGCCAAGGTTCATCCATTTCTGTTGAGAGTTACTTTTGCATGTATAATATAAGTATGGATTCCTAGAATGGTACAGTACAGATACCTAAGGCAAAAAATGAGAGAGTCTGTTTTAAAAGTTTTTCCAAACGTTTAATACGATATCTACTGAAGTTATGCATTACGTTTTCTAACATTCAAATCAAAGGATAATGCAAAACAAACTTCTGCCATGTTAAGTGCATGTCTCCACAGTCGTATATGAGAAGCTATAACATTCATGTATGTACATACATGATGGAGCCAGGCAGGTCACAAATGCCTGTAAATCAGTGCGTGACAAGCCACTTCGCGATCGAATTGTCACTCGATATAATATTGCGATAACTCGAATACTTCGTTCCGACTCACTTCCCGGCGGCAAGCGATATCGATTCATGCTCTCTTTGTTCGATTTTTAGGTAGGTTGGAGGGCTGAGTCAGCCATCTTTCCATCGTACACTACATTGCTCCAATATAAATTCTTACACAACTATTTCAATTTTACGTCTGCGATCTGAAAATATTTCTCACTTTTCTTGCTCTTCTCAAGCAATAAAATCGTTTTCATACTAGTCTAGTATTGCAATACTTTCTTTTACATATTTGATAAAGCGGACGTAATAGAGAAAACGCAAACGTCCCGAGGGAAATCAAATTGAGCACACAGAGATATGGTTTGCATTTGTAGAATACAGAGTAGTTATAATATTTGATTGTCAGAAAATCAATCTCAAAGTAAACCTTGTTAAAGAATATAAAAGGTTTTGTATTTATAAGAAATGCGCGTTAAGTAATGTGCGCGGATTCGCGCGGGGCATGCGCGCGACTAAATGCGACACGCGGCTTGCATGCGCATGACTTACATCCTTACGAGTTGCGAAGCGTCTGCCCTATTTGGAAACATTCGATTTGCACTTACGACTCGCTGCATAATTCCCGGAATTTATGGTAATTGATATGTGAGGAAGAGTTCTACTTCGACCTTATATATATTTATGAGGATAGTTGAAATAAATTCCAAATACGTCGAAGTTTTTACGAGAGAAGCTTTGAAGTGACAACACCAGCTCGGGCCGAATTTATAGCCCGGGCTCTCACGAGTGGCGCGTGGCCTACTTCCTGCCACCTTGACCTTCCGGAGTTTTGGTATTTGGCAGAAGGGCGAGCTTCGCCCAGCTGGAGCGCTAATATATTCCCCGAGTGTTCCACTTCCGTCACGTTGCAAGTGCTTAGAACTTCCTCGGGCCATTCTGCTTCTTTGAGGAGGCGAATCACGACGTTACATAGCTTATTCATCAAACCAATGAACGAGCGTTGCGTAATGTGGACCCGATTAAAACTGCCAACTAATCGAATAATTTAAATCCATTCGGTTCTAATTCAACAGTGTTCGTAGATTATTCAACGTAAATACGCTTTTCAAGGATGGCTTCACATTTTATACTGAAAGTAGGTATCTCGTGTCGGGTTTCTCTTTCGTTTTATTTCTGTGGAGTATTAAGTTCGAAGTGCTCCGTTTAAAAAGTGTTCGCTGGACATCGCTATCGCTCGACATGTCATTTTTCGGTAAGCCGAGGCGGCAGCGTTCACAAGTTTTTGCTCTTATTCGGCGCTCTATAAAAGTTTCGCTTCACCGCTGAAATCGTGACGACCTAATTATAAAGCCATGCGCACACTTTCACTGGATGTTTTTATCGCTTTTGTGAAAATGGTTTTTTTTTTATTAGATAGGTAGACATGTTTATCAAGCAGCATATTGTCGCAACTTGCAATAATGGCTCGTAAAATATGAAGATTATAAACATAATCTGCATATTATATGCAAAACGCAAGAGATGTTTATCTGAAACAAATAAATATGTTTGAGTGATTATCCGCATATTGAATGCAATAGGCTAGTTTCCACCATCAATAAATTGCAAATCTATTTAGTCCGTCAGTTAGAGTATTGAAAAATAATGGACACGTATTTTTTTGTTGATTTTGGAAATCAATGAATATCGACAAAGATAAAACGCATCAAAACTCGGGAGTGGGGGCTCGTGACGTATTGAGAATTTTAATTTTGCTTTACGTTACAAAAAAAAAAACGGTACAAATACTTTTTTAATAATCAAATACAAATACAAAAATACAAGTATATATAGTATACGTATAGTAAAATAACTAATAAGAGATCAAAGATATATTTGAAGATTTTCTATTTATACTTATTATATAATTATAGACTTACCTTGAATAATAACATTGCTTTAGGACACTTAGGACATCTTAACTGGAACAATCTACCCAGAACTTCAGTACCTAAAACCATACTTAAGTACTATACATGATAACTATACATAACTATACATGATTTCAATTCAATATTCTAAGCAACGCAGATTCAGGTTTTGTAAGATATGCCCTTAGTGACACCGCAATAGTTGGCTGGCGTGGAAACTGAATTGTCGCCAGGCGGCTAGTGTTGCAAGCTTCGGTAACAATGCTAATGAGTCGTCTGCCGACAGATGTCGCCCCGGGCGACGCGACCGGTAAAACAAACAGCGACGTCGTTGTAAACCAAGTCTTATTTATTTCTTTTATGCTATCCTGCGTTGAGGTAGAATCCTGATATTAAATTGTCGGGTAATTTTGCAGGAGTTGTCTAATAGCTACTTAACTGGGTATTTTGTGAACTATTTAGAAGTTTTATGACTTTTTCGGATAGAGTGAAGATCGGAAAGTAGGTACATGTTTTCATTGTCTTGTCAGGCTAATAGGCGTACCTAACCTACCCCTTATAGGTAATACCAAATGAAGCCTGTCACAAATTTTATAGGTATGATCTGTGTGTAGTAAATAATATACTAAGTGGGTATAAACTCTGAACACGGCATTAGACAGCGTTCGGTTTACGTAACCTCGGCAATTTTGTTCGATACGACATACATTATAGATGTACCGCCAAGCCTGGCTTTAAATGAGATTGATTGAACTTTCCGAGGTTTCAGGCATTTTCGGCAGCCGTTCAGGCACCACGTGAGAGCTATAGCTGTTTGAATCGTATCAACCTCATATGGTCGACAAAGTGGTCCAAAGAGCTTTCTAAACCTTGTTTGTTGTTAACATAATAACAAACAAGGTATGCCCATAGACCGTGGAAATAACCTGAAGAACTTGTTCAAATCAATTTGAACAACTTTAAAATCCCATTAATGTACCATAATGCATGAGGATGAAATTAATAGAAGTTAGGGCGTAATACGCAGTAATGTAAGTAGGAACAGAATCGTATCCCCTACTTTGAAACCGGAATAAGTTCAATAGAAACCACTTTAGAAAACCACTAGACGGCCAAAGAGACTTTTCGTAACCCAACACGAAAGCTGTCAAGTTCAACAATGAAAATCAACCCACATTTTCCTTCTCGGCTTCATACAGTTACGCTAGCAGACAGGAATGTCACAGGCATTTCGTAATTGAAAGTCTCGCAATATTTGTTTAGCGGAGGCCCAAGGAAACGTAGGGTCACCGTATCAATCTTCGGCGCGGTTGATCCGGGCTGCAGCGCTGCCAAGGTGTCGCGCTTCCTCTATCAATATCAATCAGTGTCGGCAAAGGTCGACGGGACCAGTGTTGCCAGACGTTTTGTGACACGTCCTGATTTTTAAGTTGCGCTACGTAAATGTCAGATTGGAATGTATTTTTACGTTCCGGGTAGCTCCTATTATGGTAGTCCCATCTGAGTTGGTTTTTCGACCGACCTCTATTCCGGAAAAGGCGTTGGACATTTTGTTACGCATCGTTTATTTTTAAGACAAAGAATTTTAATCCACCTTTAACAAATATTTACATAGCGTAACCAGTGGGGGATCAGAAGTGTGAATAACAGAACCCGTTTCGCTTCCGTTGCCGTCGGCGCTTTAGACAACAGTAACTTGGATCAAAGTTCACCACAATTACGTTGGTACAAGTTGTTCGCCTGCCGCCCACGAGCGCCATAAGAGCCCATTTTCCCAAGTTAACTATACTTGTTGTCCCAAATGTGCTTCATTGTGGCCACTTGGCCACTTGGCGGGGCGATGTGGGCCGCCGTGCCCGACAGTCCCACGGCCCGGCCTCCACGCGGCGCTTCAAAGGCGACACAGCTCATTTATAAAATTGACACGCGTTGATTTTGACGTATTTGGTTCGATCGTGTCCGTCCGCTCTAACTACAAACGTACCTGTTTGGTACGTATGTTTGACTACAGTTTTTACCACGTATTCACTGTAAATGATCAATGATCATGAATGATGAATGAGCATCTCGGCTGGTAAATTGATTAGAATTAGAAACTGAGCTCGAATGGTTTTACGACATCAATTTCTGTGGTAATGTTCACACCAAGGCGTTCTGGATGTTACGTATCGAATTAACATAATTAAAAAATTTAGTTCAGTTCAGTAATTATTCGAAATTACTGTAACGGGCCGTAGTGATACGAACACGGACTAAAAAGTCATCTACAATTAAAATTATGGTCACCCAAACGACCATTACGCAACTCGACTAAATGTCTATTGATCGAAACCTATACTATTACCGCATACGTAAAGCGAGGAATTTTCATTAAGAGAAATTAATATTCAAGATACATTCGTTTTATCGGTCGAATTTGTCACCATTACCCGACATTGCCTATTTAATACTAATAAGGGCGATTTGAAGTATTTTTAAGAGCTATTGGAGAGCATGTTTGTGTGGGCGGACGGGAGCGCTTGCGACATGCCTTCTTAGCGCATTCTCGACACGTTCCGAGTTATTACGGACCCTTGTTCGGGTGTTATCGTGCTTTTTCGGGGTTTTGTGGGCACACAAATGTGCTCAAGAGTGGGTGTTGAAAATCTCAAGTAGCTGGTGGAAATCGTTAAACTTTGTACGCTGTTATGTTTCGTTGAACTCGCGTCTGAATTCTGATACTGATCAATTCTGTTCCGATGCAATCGCAGGAATTGGAAATTAACCAAAAACAGTCGGTATGCTCGTGTTAGGTCTCAAAATTGGTTCATATTGTTACACTCGCTTAAGATCAGATAAGGCTGTTCCCTAAGCTGCTTCTGAGAAACGAGGCTACTCTTCCTGGAAAATTCCGAGTCACTATTCTTTTCGAAGTCGAACTACACCAGTTAGAGTCGATTTCACCAAAAAAGAGTAAATCTTACTCGAGAGTATACGAGCAGTTACTCCTAGTATAACATGTTTTTACGTTTCACCATAGACTTAACCCAAGAGTAAACGTTTATGCTGGAGTAAATCTCCATTCCGCCAATTTTCAAGGAACAGCGAGCTTAAACTAAGGATAAGTTCAACATGGCGTCAGAGTGTCATTGTAATAATTACGTAGATTGAAAATGTGATTTTTTGTTTTAAGTGATAGAGTTTTGAAATTAGTTTTAAAATAAAGGTCTTGACCCAAAACCACTTTTACAGGAATAATTGAGTTGATAGGACTTATAGTTTTCGAGATATTTCCAAAAATGTATAGTGAAAATTTGTTAAGATGTAAAATTAGAAGTTGTTGTTCTAGAAACTTTTTGTTATGTAAGAATATTGATATTATTCGTTCCATGTTATACAGTACAGTTTAAGGAATCCAAATATATATATATATTATATATTGTAAGGGTTTTTACATAAAAAACAATAGATAAAGGCTCCAAAGGTTTCGGCTCAAAGTAAAAATTATACGCGAATCGAGTCCAAAAATCACAGTTCTACAAAACAACTACGAAATATTGATGAGGTTAGAATTTATGTTTAGACACATGTTTGACACTTTTGTCATAGGTATAACCCTACCGAATAGAATAATACGCAATACACTTAACTCATTAGAGGAGAAACGAGCACTTGAATTTGGGTGGCTTAGAAAGAAAGAAAGAAATGTTTTTATTTGGGACTCGCACAATACACACAAAGTACAAAAACTAACTATAAAAAAAAATATATATATATATATATATATATATATATATATATATATATATATATATATGTTGACAGATAGAAAAATCCTAAACGCTAACACTAATTAATCTGTGCGAGGCCAAAAAGGTCCCTGTCTCAGCGTATGCTGCGATATTTAAATAAATCGCTGACGTATTCAGTGAAATAAATATATATCACAGCGCTGGTATTATGACAGCTTATACAGTCATTCATTTCAATCATTCGGATTCACTCACTGCCATAGAATAATTATCCGAGAGTAAATTAACTCCGGTGTAAAGTGGTGGAACGTGGACGAAGTTATCCGAGAGTTAAATATAAGAAAATTCAAAAGTCAAAAATTCAAAAGTCATTTATTCAAATTAGGCTGAGAGCCAGCACTTTTTGAACGTCAAGTTCTACAAAAGACAGTCCCCCAAAACGCCCGCCCGTCACCACTTCCTAGTGTTTTAGCTGTGGAGAAGAAGTGGCCAACAAACTCCCCAGCAACACATCTGTCTGTTACGTTTTAGGAACTCGAATTTATACACTGAGTAGAATGCAAAGTAATTAGTACATGACACAAAACAAAAAAAAAAAAATTATATAACAGCTAGCACACTATCATTCTATGATACTATAAAACAAAATACACACTCAAGCAAGTGTTGACGTTAAAAAAAAAAAAAAATACCTACATAGTGACCTACATAAATAATTAATAAAAGACAAAAACGAAATAAAATAAAAAAAAAAAACAATACTATATGAACACATATAACCTGTCATAAAAGAACTACTTATAGAAAAAGAACATGATAATATGTCTTGCGTTCAACACAGCGACCAACTATTCTTATCTTCTAAATAATCATTAACAGAATAGTATGCCTTCGAACAAAGGTTCGATTTTACTTTAGCTTTAAATGAGTTAAAAGGCAGATCAAGAAAAGAAAGTGGAAGTTTATTGTATAAACGGATACCGAGCCCCACAAATGAATCATGGACCTTACGAAGTCGGTGTGAAGGAGCATGTAGCTTATGCTTGTTTCTGGTATTAAAATTATGGATGTCACTCGTTTTACTGTATAATTGTATATTTTGCCTAAATATAAGAATAAATATAAGAATAAATATATTCCGTGGATAGCTATTCTCAAGTAAAGTCATGTTTGGTGAAATCGACCCTTAGTCTGAGGCTCTGATCCACTAAGCTTCTGAAGATACATAGTGTAACCATAAAAAAAAAACAAATTCACTAGCCATGCCGTCCAATTTATCGAAATATAGTATGGACCATAGTTATGTTATATCTGTGTAATAATTTCCACGCATTGGTCAATGGCGACTCGATTACGGTGACTATTGGTACAGTACTATTATGCACTATTCAACTGCGGTGTAATAATGCATTAGGTTTAGATACTGGAGTAGCTCGTATAAATACGACGGGTCGTAGTACCGAGTTCCGCAATAATCTATTTTCCTCCAACGTGGCCTGGGTTGTAAGCAA
Source organism: Ceramica pisi (assembly GCA_963859965.1). Taxonomy (NCBI): domain Eukaryota; kingdom Metazoa; phylum Arthropoda; class Insecta; order Lepidoptera; family Noctuidae; genus Ceramica; species Ceramica pisi. The sequence continues at coordinate 9,429,603 of OY982530.1, forward strand.
CTGAATTTATTCTTTGTATCATGCTGGAAAGAAATGTGACTGGGTTTTTATTAAAAGAAACATTTTACGCTGGAAAAGTGAGAATAATTAAGGGTGCTTTTCCTCCCGACATCTACGAGGTAGCTAGGCGATGCGAAGATGCGTAGCGGCGCTGTAGACGATGTGGAGCTGAGTTGTGCGAGGATTCGTATCGTAGCGGACTCTTTTTGGCTGTATGTTGGCACACATATTTTTCGCTTACTTACATGTAAACAATATCAAGCTCTGCTAGTCCTTTTCTTAAGGCGTACTGAAGTCGTATTCTCAAAAAAAAAAAAATGTCACTGCAAGCTGACTTTAGCTAGATTTTCAAACAAAATTTAAGCGAGCTGTCAATCCACCTTATGCTAGAATTGATAGCTCTTTTTAAACTCACTTCAAAGCTTTCTCAGTGATATTTTCACAAAATAGGCCGCATATTCCAATCTATACTAATATTATAAAGCAGAAGAGTTAGAAGAGTTAGTAGTGTTTGTTTGGTTGAACGCGCTAATCTCAGGAGCTACTGGTCCGATTGGAAAAATTCTTTCAGTGTTAGATAGCCCATTTTTCGAGGAAGGTTATATAATATATATTATCACGCTAAGACAAATAGGAGCGGAGCAATAATGGAAAATGTGGCGCAGACGAAGTGGCGCGGGTCAGCTAGTAAAAAATAAAAAAAAACAGTGGAGATTTTTAATATCTGATGTGATAATAATATGCAATATTAAACGTAACGGATGCCAGTATGTCAGAAGGCACATGAACCAATGACGGACCACATCCTGGACCAACATTAGCAACTTTTCTCGCAAAAAATCCTATTTATTATTGCCGGTGTAATGACACGCGGTTTATTTGCACAGCAAAGCTATATTTGTGACCACACCAGCTTCTTACAGGCCATTGACGCAACTTCCACTGATAAATACAAAAGTGTGTGTGTTTGTCTGTAACGTTTTCAAGGTTAAACACCGAAAGGATTTTGATTAAACTCCGCACACGGTAGACCATACATATGTCTGTTTCCAGATAATCTTAGATAGGCTGATAATATCATTTTCTTAAATTTATGATAATGTTTCAAACCGGTACGTAATACATTCACTTAGGGCGGGTTGTTTCAACTACACTTAACGCACGCGTAAACGTTAAAAATGGTGCTAACTATCGTCAAATCAAAAAATTTTGTTTCACAAAATGTCAGCGTTAACGCACGTAAAATATAACGTTTACGTTAACAGATGGTCTGAGCACTGGTTAACGTGACTTTAGTTGCGTCAAATAGAACAATATTGTGAAATTTCTTTTGAATTCCTCAATACCAGTTCTTCTGATGACACAAATAAGTGGTGGAATGCATAAAAAGCTATTTAGGTAGGACCCGTGTCAATAACTTAGCTATTGGGATGAGCAGGAATTTATACCAGAATGTTTTGAAACAACGCTTCTAATTTAACGAACGTCAAACATCGTCCGTAATCGTAACTTTTTGACGTACGTATGTTACGTTAACCAACTGTTTGATACAACCCGCCCTTAGGATACAAAGGTAAGTTTCTTACGGGCGAAGCCGTCGGCAAAAGCTAGTCTATCTCGAAATACATTTACACAATTTTTTGTGTGTATTATATGAATGGTCGCCGTATTCCGTGTCCGCCATGTCCGCCTGATTGATTGACAAATCTCAATGTGCACAAAAAGTTAACACGATCGAATGATTATTCTGTCCGATTCGATAGCTATTTACATAGGTATATTGTAATCTAAACTAATATTATAAGTGGTAAAATGGTTTGTATATTGGTAAATGGTAATTGCTGGAACGACGAACATCTTTAATGAAACCTTTGCCTTTTTTAAATGAAAGAAGTTTGACACATTGCTGTGTAGCTACTTTTATCTCAAATAAGCTGCTTCTTGTGAGATATAAACGGGTGCGAGCAACCGCGAGCAAAAGCTAGTCGTCAATAGATAATAATAGATTTAATGTTCGTTAATAAACATGCTTAATGTATGGTAATGATAGTCAGTTGTTACATCACTATGAGGAGAATTGTGCACGTACATGGTGATCGTAAAAGGATTAGCAAATTGCCCATTACCTTTTGTAATTTGCAGTTTGCGTATTACTTATTTTATGTGGTAGTTCTCACTGTGGTGCTAACTCTGTGAATACTTGCCCTCGATATGTTTTCAATCAATCAATCAATTAATGTAGCTTTTCAGAAATTGACAAGTCGACTTAAATCTTTCGTAAGGTCTTTCCCAACACGCCTTCCGCATCTTTACATCAAAACTTATTTTTTAATTATAAAGAGGTTGTGTGTATCTTTGTAAAAGATACTCTCTAAAAGTGTTACATGCTTCGGTTGATTCCGGAAATATGCAGTAAGTAGTCACAGCACAATGCTAGAGTCCCATAGTGCTTCTGTTTTTGCTGAAGTTGATTGTCCATGTTGATATCTAGGTACATATATGTAAATCAGCATTTATTGACACAGCATGCGATGCTGCATGCTCCAATTGTTTCTTTCATGTCAGTTAAGGTCTAACTGAACATCTGTGAGCCTTGAGCTTAGTGTCGTATTATCTATTCTATATATTTCATCGTCAAAGTCTATTCCCCGCATAGACATTCTCATGAAAATTAAGCTGAACTAGCAAAAAATATAATACCTAAATTACAACTCTGCATGTTGCCGAATAGATTGTCAAGATAGATATCGTACAAAAAATGAAGCAGCTGAAGAATAGTCGGTCGAATTACATCCAAATGTCAAGACTCTTGTACATTATAAAGTAATGGTTTATAAATATTATGAATGACAAACAGATGGACAGCTGAACTTCCAATAGGTTTTTACCAAAACGTTTGGTAGTGATGTCATCTCAATTATAATTTTAATAGTATCACATGATCCGTCGAATTATTTTGAATAAAAAAAAACGTGTAGGTACACAAAATATCTAATAGTAGATTCATGTATTTACATCAGGGCTTAAGTCACACATAAACAAGAAAAAAAAGTAAAAATAATATAGATTACGTTCAGTTTTTTTTTGAGTGACATAATTTTGTTGATAAACCAAGTCCCGTAATAATAATACGACGATTATTAGCGAATGAAGATCATCGACCCGACAGTGTTAGTGATACAATTGATCTCTTGCGGATATCCTTAATTATTTGGCTGTTAACACTTCCGTATCTCGCAAAACCATCTCGGATTTATTTCTTACAATTAAATTACCGTTGTAATCAACATCATCTTAGGATGGATAATTTTTAGCAAGCCAACAAAGCAGGATATAGCTAATCTCCGAACATACTAAGGGGTAATTTTATTTTATTTGCGAAATCTGTTACGTAATTGAATACAATAGGAATAGTGGCTATTTTGCCAGCATAATTAGAGAAAGACCTAAGTACACTTCATGAAAATGGTATTATTAAAGGTTTAACACATAAAGCCGTACTTAAAAAAGGATATATTTGTTATCCTTCCGCCGTGAGCAATTCCTCGAAATTTCAAATAATATTTCAAAAGCATTGCCTACATAAATAAAAGAGCGACTCTTGTAGAAACTAGAAATACATTTTACGAACAAGTAATATTTCTGAACATACAACGTTTCCATTTCATCTCATCATTATACCATTAATCTCTTTCGCTGTTCTGCAAAGGCTCTTCAAATTCAGTTGTCAAAGGGTTGTCAAAGATCTAAATATACCTTTGACCCGACAAGTCCTCTTGAAGCACAGCGATTCCCGTCTTCTATAACTGAAAACTAGTACGAAAAAGAAGAACACTAAGTAGTTGGTCACGGTTCGAAGCCAATTTTTCATTTACAACCGTGTTTAAAGTTGTGGAGCACCGCTTTCGGCGATTGTGCAGACTTAACAAGTGAACTTGGAAGAACTTGCCCATTAAAAACTTCTCTTCTCGTGTTTGCGCTGATAAACTTGGCCCGCCGACAAGTTCTTTGCTAATTATTATTGGGGCTTCTTAGTTCTTTTATGGCAAAATGATTTACGATTCTAGTTTTCAGTTTTGTAATTTAAAACGTTGTTGATCAGATATTTTATATCTACACTAGCTTTTGCCCGTGAATTCATACGCGCATTTCGCGTTTTTTTTCGTTCCCGCAGGAATTTCAGGAAATTCTCTCTTAGCGCTTCCCTACTCTCCTCATGCCAAATTTCAGCTTTATGCGACCAGTTTTTTTGACTGTACCAGCAGTTCGTTATCTGTCAGTATCTGAACAATTTTATATACATTGATGATTTGTTATTAAGCTACTTTTTAATTGAAATTGAATATTTGGAGCAGGATTCATAATATTAATTAAGATTGGCATCTTCCTTTCTTTAAGTACACTTAAGCCTCTCCAATTCAGTCGCCAGCTCGGAGACGAGCCTCCGACTTTAAATGAGATGCTATTCATATAAAATAACCGTGTTTTCAGCATGAAAAAATATGGAGACATGAAACTTAAAAAATGTTGAATTATTCATTGAAACCGTAAAACTTTAGAGGTCAAACGAGAAGTTCATTTTAGTCGGCAGTTTACGTTTTAGAAATTCATAAAGTTTCCGCCTTGGATTTGGCTTCACGCAAATGAGGTCGCCGTGATTTCATTTTTTATTTTGTTGATGATCCTGAGCTTTATTTAACGATGTGTTTTTTTTCTTTTGCAGGTAAATATTCGAATGATCTCCATAAGAATCAGCTGACAAGTGTAAGATATAAATAACTTAACAACTTAACATTCAGCTATCAAGTGGGTGTAAGACGTAGACACACTTTTCCAAATGGTAAATCTACGACTGTAAATTCGATTTTATGGTATTTTAAAGAACTATTCTTCTATAAATTTAACATGATCATGGCAGGTTTTAAACTGAATTTGACTTACAAAACTAACAGTGTCCAGCAGATAGTTATTTATGGTAGTGGGCTAAAGTTCTTGTTAACCAAATCTAACGGGCTGGTGAATGTCGCAGTAAATCTGTGATACAGGAAAATGTTCCTGTTACGAAAATCGACAGTTATCCACTAACTTAAGTAATTCCAATTAATGTACAATTTTAACGATCGCTTTAACGTTACGACTTACAATTTGTAAGTGCGTTTAGTTTTACGATGTGAAGGTTTTCTTAATGTGTTCTGCTACTTATGTAAAGATAATACAAATGAATGATTCTGGATGCATTTGAAGTTATTGCTACTTACGTATGTTCATATTGATGCACACATACGTAGCAATTTGATGGAGATGAGATTTTGAGGTAGATCTTCTGAATTTGAATACTTTATACAGTTATCAATTTATTCTGCAAAGCTTTCAGCCGATCGTCGACTGTTTTTATGTTTTTTCAGTCTCTTTCTTTTGTTTTAGAATTAATATTTAAGCGGCTTGATATATGCTGAAGTGTCAAAACACTTGAATAAATGGAATAACACTACAATTAAGATTAAAGTAAATTTATTTAACGCTAAACCGTTTTGATATAAATTTATGAGCCACTTAAATGGAAATATATCCATTTCTGTTAGAATAAATCTTATTGATGAATTAAAATTATATCTGGCTATGGTATCCGAGTATCCGACAGCTGATCACTTGTTATATCTCGCTTGTATTGACTTTGCTATTTAAGTACGCTCCGCCCACTTCCCGGTCTCAATTAGTATCCGAATACATTAAAGTTTTGGCGCAATTGATTATTATCGCCGATTAATTTAACTTTATATGTGGCAACGCTGTAATAACTGTCTAAAAAATATGACTTTCCAATTCGATATTGACACGATTTTATGATTTAATTCAAACTCAAAGCTCTTTTTAAGGAACAAGGATTTAGAGGTAATATAAAAATGCAACAAAATAAAGAAAAGTCTTGAGCTTTTCTTGAACCAAATCTGATAAGACAGATATTTGTTCAGAAATCCAAGCGAGTACACTCGCGGACAAAATAAAGGTATCACGATAAATAATGTTGGTGTTCGTTAAACAATGTTGGATTGGAAAACGCGAAAGCTTTTTATGATTACGCGATAGCTGTCGGATGTATCGTGATACGGGGCTCGGTTGCCGCATTCGGACTCCCACGTGACATGCGCCTACGCCTGCCTTGTACGGTCAGATTACTTAGTATGGGCTCCGTTTACTGAGGTCAACTTTCGGTTGGCGTTAATAAGATGTTTATTTATATGAAAATAGTGGGCGAAGCAACTAATAATGTGGTGAAGTGACGTTAAGTGATTGGTGCCACCCACTGTACGTACCACACCAATGCTTTGCCGAAATTTTGTTCGCGAGTGTAAATATAACTTTTTGTATTTTGAAGCGATAGCGATTCAAAGATAAGGGCTAAAGTATTAAGTTGGGATTTCGAAATTTCTCAGTTTCGATATCTTGCCAGACTGGAATGCAACGTATTAATTTGCACATTTTACACTTTAATAGAAATATCTGGTTTCTATCGAACGTAACGCCTATTTATCGATTAGATCCAATTTGCACTTTATTGAGGCAGATCGCCGATAGTCTAATTTATTATTTAATCGAATCAGTGGCCGGTTGTATTACCTATCATTTCATAAATAATTGAGCAAATAGTAAGTGCTGGTACAAATTTTAAGTGAGGTCCGGTACAGAAAACGCGATTATAAGATGTTAGAATATTTGGACACACAGGGACAGAATTGGGTCAGCAAAAAAGTCATACGATACCAGAACCATCGTCGTCTGTACTCTGTAGTGATTAAGGTTACATGAAGAATCATATGATGGTGGTATTCCCGCCCCTGGTGACCTGAAACACAGGCACTTAAAGCCTAGCTTAGGCACTGTTTCCCCACAGTAAACTAAACCAAATCATGTAGCTTAATTGTACTCGTAATAATGTCTGCAACGTTTATTGTGGTGGGAAAATAAATAAGTAAATACTCAATATGACTAATTTAGTCTGACAGGCATAAAATACCTTATAGTGAGTAGCTAAATTCTTCGGTAAATCTTCAACAGTTCCAAGCAAGCTAGGCTGCACCCACTGCAGTTTATTTCAGTCTTCTATTCAAGTCTATCCCAATAAACACCAATCTAAATAAACCTCATACATTAACTACCCGTTGGCGTCGTCAGTAGATACTCTGTAATGCTCCGGAGTCCGGAACTCTCATCGCACTCGAGTGTTGAGTCGCACTGACCTATCGCGAGAGTAGGTCGCGTGGCGATGGAACCTCGCCAAACCTCGCACTCGACTCAATGCTTTGAAGTCGCACAGGAAACCGTTTGTAATGTCTATTTATTGTTACTTCTAAAAACATTCAAATATAAAAAGTACGCTCCTAAACGCCAAATAGATTAACGCGCAAAAAGAAAAAATAAGTCATACTCTTCTTCTTTAGTCAATCATAATCTTTTAGCGCTCAAAACGAATATATATAGTTCTTTTGATTGTTTAGTATTTTAGTACAAAGATCTTTTATTGTTACTTCCAAAGCATTCAAATGTAAAAGAAAGTACTCTCCTAAACGGCAAATAGATCAAAATAAATGATAAAAGAAACTCAATCTTCTCGTTCAAAAATTGCTTGTCATATAAAATTCTATTGAGTAGAGTTTTCTGAAATATCACGAAGGAATGGACACACAATGGGTTCCGCACAATAAGTATTGACTCGAGTATCTTGGAGAGAAAAGTGCTGGGACGTCAACAAAAATGACGCGCAAAGAATAGCAGGGAAGGAGGCGACTGGGTTCTGTGGACCGGACGAATGGCCTTCGATCGGAAAATCGATGGTCTTAGAAAATAAATCCGCCTTATTCGCGTTTATCTTTTAGGGCTCCGTACCTCAAAAGGAAAAAAAAACGGAACCCTTTGTTGTCCGTACGGCTGTCTGTCAAGACCCTTTAAAATCTCAGAAACGCGTAAAGGTATCGAGTTGAAATTAAACCATATAGGTACTCAGAGGGCCAGTTCTACTAATTTTAAACAACTTTCACATTCGTATGTCGATCGCAATCTGTCAAAAAAGCCTTAATTTTCATACATTTTTGACAGTTTGCGATTGAGATGCGAATGTGAAAATTAGTAGAATTGGTACTGTCTACGGTCCTTTGAAGTTGTGAAAGTATCCAACTTCTAAGTTAACGTAAGAAAAGAAACGGCCATTTATGCCGCAGAAAACGTATATTTCGACACTCTCAAGGGAATCAAAATTTATAGGGTATTTCCTGTTGACCTAGAACTATGAAATTTGGCAAGTTATACCGTCTTACACTACAAGTATAGAGAAAAGCCTGAAAACTATACATTTGTGAATAAATCATTAAAAAAATATTAGTCTTTATTTAAAGTAATATGTACCAATTGGTACGGAACCCTCGGTGGGCGAGTCCAACTCGAACTTGTCCGGTTTTTAAATTATTGATTTGACCACAATCTCACCTGATGGAAAGCGATAATGTCGTTGATGCTGCTCGCTTGCCTACAAGTAACCTACACACTTTCAATTTAAAAAAAATCTGGTTGTAGCTAACAGGAAACACAGAACCAGGCACGGATTCCACTCCTTAGCTGTGCGTACATTGAAAGTATTCCTAAATCGCTTTGAGTATCGGTGGACGTCCTGCAAGGTCAGCAGATTTACCTATGTGATTAGTACACATCATCACCATTTATTACACGTGTCTCTACACGAAGGCATCCTACCTACTTCATGTAGTCATCGTGTAATGAATAAGTCATTGTTTTATAGTGGTGAGTCACATGGGTCTATTTACCTATCTAGCTTATTTTATTCCACTGCTGGGCAAAGGTCTCCCTATCCGCCACAACTCCAGCCTTTGCTATTTCGTCCTTTTATTAGAAGTCAAGCTCGTCCTTTGATTGTGGATGTTCAGATTCTTCTCTTTTTTTTTTTCAAAAAGCATTTCGTTTTAAATTAAGTTTACTTTGGCATTATTAATGAATCCTGCACTGTGAAAGAAATCGGCTTAGTTCGCGTTTCCTTGAAGTCATAACCAACGTGATGTGGCTGAATAATTACGAATGTTTTTAAAACAAGCGCTAAGTACTTTATGAGGCTTGTGTTAAAGTTTTAAATTAATCTAATTGGACATGTAATCCAATCCTCCATAGAAGTGCGTCATCCGATACACGATACAGTTGTTACTAATCCACATTATCGCCAGTGTATGTATTCATTGAGGAGTCACCGAGTTTAGAAACAATGCCTATGTAAACATTCCCTACAATGTAGGGCGCTATTGAATTGTAAGCTTACAATGTTTTAATTAATAATAAGCGTGTCAAACAAGTAGAACAAAGAGAATTACGTGGCGTTAGTACGTGTGACTGATTTGATTGATTTAAATTCCTAATAGTTTATAATTTGGTGGTTAATTTACTGAAATTTATATTCATAATAATGAATCGCGTAAAAAAAAAACGCATAAACAGAAACGCGCTGGAAAATATTTAATTAGGAATCAAAAAATTCTTCAAGATGGAAAAAATGCATTGAACAGCAATTCTTTGACCGAAGAAAAAGCCAGCCGTCTGGTCACATTAAGTTTACTGATGTCATGTCATAAAATCGATGAGCACTCGGGCCTCATGGGCCTACTACGAGATAATATTGTGAAGTTCTTGATACCATTATGTTTGCGGGAGAAACGTAAGCAGTGACTGATCACATAAGGTGCAAAGGATTGAAAGGAAAGAGAATGGGCCTCAAGGAGTCCAAAACGGCCGAAATGCAAAAATCTTAATCAAACCTTCAGCATGCACTTTATCTAATCAACACCACAAGTGCCTTTTATCAGTATTAGCCGCTACTTACTCCCAACTTGATAAGATACAGTGCTCAGATAAACTTATTCACTATCCAAGTTGGAATTAGCATGATTAAATTTGCGATTTCGCAAGTGCTTGTGATAAACTGTAGTGGCCGTTGGTACGTGCGGCGGGTTGCGAAACGTGCATTGTTTTGCATTCCCCGAGTGACCTTTCATACAGCATCCATACTCACAATTGATGTCACTGACTGCAACTGTCCTCTAACAAATGTATTTTGTAACTTCGCTTGTGGCTCCCGGTTCTAAACGTTGACATTTTGCTCGTTCAGAATTCTGTGCAAGTCGCTTGTAAAGAACGGAGTGTCTTCCCTCGTATGTTATGTGAAGTTAACAAATATCTTCAAGTTTCGGAGTTTTACCTTGTATTTGTGAATAGAAAACGTTTCTGGGGTCCTGTCTGACGCATTACTTTCTATTAAAATATAGTTGTTCTTTAAATTTGGGCTACTGTCACGCCTTTTTCGACATTTAGGGAAAAATAATGATGCGTTCGAAACGACATTCCGTTACGAGTACAATAACAAAATCATCAAGTTGGTTGTCGCATTTCCGTGTCGCCAAACGGATAATAGTCCAATCATATGGACACGCCACCTCGGCCCAAGTTAAGGCGAGGACACACACACACGTGCCACCGTCACGTTACGATGAGTAAGTCATTTTCTAATATGACCAGCGCCTTATGTTGTTTTCCTCGAACCTTATTTCTTGAAGGGTTTCCGAGATTTAAGGAAACATCTATGTTGCTTACATAAGGTACTATTATTCACCCACCCTCTTCCTGTTTCCAAATATTAAGCTATTTTCGTGGGGCCAGTTTTATGGGTGGCAGTTTAGCTTTTAATTACTTTGCCTTTTTCGTTACCATGTAAATTAGAATCTTTGTCAATAGAAATAGAGCTGTAATTATTTAATTCACTGCACTTTTCCACAGCTGTACCTATTTAGTTCTAAAGTTTCCAACTTATGTCACATCGCGACTATTAAACCCGCTGTGAACTCATCCCCATTCGCAGGGATACTTCATTACAATGGCTTAACAACAATTGTGTTTGCATTAAATAGAAAAACTAATGAAAAGCTCAGGTTTTTAACTTGGATTTTATAAACTCCTCAACTGCAGTTCAAAAGTGGCGGGATTTTAATATTATGTAGAGTTAAACTCTGAAAGTAATCTGGCGAAGTAGTTTAATTTCAATTGCTCTCCTTTGCTTAAGTTGTGAAAGATATTCCTTCTTACATTTTTGCAAATGTTTACCTACCTAATATTAAAAAGCACTTATCTGCACGGCTGTACCTACGAGTTTGCAACAATGCTCCCACATTTCTTTGTGGCCCACATTACTGGCGAACAGCGTAATAACTCGCAATATACATTTATAACTAGTTTTTATCGCGGAAACTATAATAATGGCTGATTAGCTGTAAAACTTTTACATTAATAAACATGGAACCGGGTTAGATGAGTTTAATGTGCAGTTTTTTGGAAAACGGTACCTACCGTGTAATAATTATAATGTCGGTATTTTGTCATGGAAGAAGTGTTTGGCATATTTATGTACAGCAAAAAGCTTTTGTGTATCGTGTTTGGCTTTATTTTGATGACATTTAAAAAGCTATCTGATAACCATATGACAGTCCATAATGCGCCGTTGAGTTACACAATAGGCTTGAAGGAAGGTCACCCTCGTCACAGCTCCATAGTTGACGAGGTAATGCGAGCGACGGCACAGGAAAGAGCTAGTTAGTCATAAATCCGATTATTGCGATATGGGTTAGTAGCGGCACGCCGCCGCTGCCGCCGCCGCCGTGTTACCACCGAGCAGCACATTCGACACGCGAGCACAGCGTTTTAGGGTTATTTATGCTTTTCACCCACACCATAATATTGTCAAGTTATTTATTTTAATGTGTTATTTATGAACAGAGTTGGCGTTGATGTATTGATTCGATATGTATTAAAATGTGGCTGTCAACGTAGTGTGAATATTGGATTAGAGAAGATCTTCATGTTTATTAAAAAAAAATACTGGATGAAAATTTGCTAGAGATAGAAAGAATTTGAGTGTGAGGTATATATGTACCTATAATAAAATTATACAGCTATAGCTACACTCAAATTATTTTCAAGTTTTGAAATAATGAGATGCATAACGTAATCCAGCTCAATGGACGAATAAAACAAAAGCTATCAAGAACATAGTTCTAGTAAATAAAAAATCATCTGCAATAAAACTTGTCTATATTCAAATGAATCGCGATTTTTGTTAGACAGGGGTTTGACAGACCATTGATTATTATGACCATTGATGATCGATGATTCAGGGATTGGAACATGAAAAATTGATATCGACAAATATCAAGCCACAAAGTACACATTCACTGGTCACAAAATTTTGAAATTTTACTAAGCCAGCAAATATGTTTAAAATTTCAAAATATTGAAAAAAAATTGAGAAACAAAAAAATTTATAGAATTTTTTGTTAATTTAGTTACCTAGCTAAATAGCTCTATGTACCTTCGTGAAATTGGACACTGAGCTATGTCCAAACAAAAAACATCGAAAGAGTTTTCGATAAAATATCAGTACCTAGATTAAAACTATCGATATTTTGATACATCGATATATATCATTTGAAGCAGTGAGGTGGTGACGTCATGATGAGTCAGTGTCCATCACTCAGACTTCCGTTGACAGGCACTCCCCGTCATTTGAGTGCTACAGACCGCTATGAACTGTTACCACTGTTACCAGCGCAATTATTGTACTGAGCGTAGGCATGCTTAGGAAATATTACAAAGGCGCCTTGTTGGATATTTTGCACCGCACTATTTTGAGTTTATTTAATGTTTGACGGTATAAAGACTGTGGTATTATTAAGTTGGTCGTTCTATGGACAGTTTGAGATGGTATTGGTAACAGATACAGAGAATCCTATTTTCAGTTTGTCAAGCCATCCGAGACATGTGTTGTAGCTATGTAGACTGGTGGCAGTGTGTCTGCCTTGTTCGCAAAATAAAAGGACGATATACCGGGAGAGGGAATACCTATATAAAAAAAAACCCGCCGAATTGAGAACCTCCTCCTTTGTTGGAAGTCGATTAATGATAACTTACCTATTCAGACTTCAACTCAAGGATCATTCCTGACTTAATATAAGATTCCCTTCGAAAGTTTGTGTAATAATTAGCGCTTTTCAGAGAAAATTGTTCGAGTTAACAGCTTGTATTTCTCTAAGGAAATAGTTGCTTAATCAACATTGTTGGGCGGAATAGTCGCGCAGTAGGTATTTATTGTAGCAATCGGCACTCCTTCGCTCACGAATGTATGTGAATTGTTCAAAGAAACTACAAAAAGAATCTACACTATCTCAACACCCACCCACCATTGAAAATTTGGGAGGCGTGCCATCGATCTCAAACTGACTCAAACTATCGATTTATAAACATGTTGAGCGATCTTACACATAATAATAAATTGTTATTCTATTGTAGTCATTGTGATATTTGAGATAATATGATAATAAAATGGTATATTTATTTTCTAAATCGCCTCTCTTATCGCCGTTAGTTTTAATGCCGCGGGCCCACCTCTGACGATGGTAGGTACTCGTGGATCTTGTTGCGCAACACGTTCCTCGGACTGTATCTAAAGTCACAGCGTTTAATGCTACAAGGAGTGGCAAATTTGATGAGATTGTAAAGAGCAGACAAATATATTGCTACTATATAATCTTGCAACGAGATCCTTAAGCGAACAATATTATAAATCTTAGACAAATAAGTACCATCGGATTTTATGCGAATATTTAAACGTTATCTAAGCGAGAGGCTTGGTCGGGGATAATTTACAGCGTTGCTCAAAAGAAGTTAATGTTTATTTACTCCGTTTTATAAGAAAGTTCTTTTCTAACCTTTCTTCATTTAAGTTTAAATGAATTGCCTTTCAGGGAGGTCTTAAACTTGGCTATTTTACGTGCCGCCCTAAGACAAGGTGCAGGATAAACGAGGCGAGGGCAGGAGGGTCGGTTCTGTTCTCATTACCATTCTCCGCCCGTCGCGTAAAACACTGATTTTATTAATTTCACTCGGGCAATTCTCTCTGTGCAAAGAATAAGTCACCCTCTTTCGTGGCGTAATGTTATAAAAGGTGTCAGGGGGATGTTCCCTCATTTTTCCGTGTTTTTATCATCAATTTCGTGTTGCGCGTCGTGATCATGGCAATTTTCCGCGATTTTCTCTTTAGCTCTTTATGGGGTGCCCTTCTGTTAGATTTAGCTGTTAACAGGCTGTATTTATTTTTATGGTAGTAATTACTGATTTATTCGTCTTTATTTAAATAAATACTGCTTAAACTAAGAAACTATCTGCGTGTTAACTCGAATTATTTATTTATCATCTCTGCAACAAAATGCAACACTTAGGCCCATTTCACTAATGAAATTGTAACATAAATACTATCGAACGTACGATATACAGCCAATCACATCATTTGGCTTGTGGTGTATCGGATTTTGAACCCCCCTTTCAGCACCATTAATTTGTACCTCTGTTTGGTTTTTGCTATAAAACATGTAGATTTAGCTAAAAAAACATAACAGCGGATGCTGCAAAGATGTTAAAATAAATGTAGCAGCAACCAGCAAGGGTTACTTTGTAATTGGTTTTATGCTAACACCTTGCACTTGTGCGCAGTACACGTTACACGCTGTTAAAGTGTCGGCGGGATAGCGGCGAAGTGAAGCGTCATGCTTTCATCTCGAATATGTATGACTGTTGGGCCCCGATAGTTGCCAGATAGGTTTGCAAAACTAAAGTCTAGAAAATATACTGGGACTTCCTGTAAAAGTTTCAGTGTTTGAAGTTTACAAACGCTGGTAGTTTGCTGAGATCTACGAATTAGTCTACGGATTAGCTGTAGGTAGTTTGATTAACTGTCAGATCCTAACTTAACATGACACATGCGAATTTTGTACAGATGTAGACGGGACTCACTTTTCTGTGGAAGCGAAAATCTATATTAACGTGACGTAATCAAAGCTGCAAGCAAAAGCATATCAAAATAAATCTTGTTTTTTTTTTAACATTAAATGAAGTTTGCATTAATATTGGTAATCTAATATTTAAAATGCCGTAACCGCTCTTTTATTAAGCGTAAATATTTTAATACGTTAAAGTCATATAAACTTTGAATAAGCTTTAAATCTAGTACCCAGTAGGTACCTACAGTATTAATATTCAGTCCCTTAATTTATGAATATTCAAGTACCTACATGGGACTTTAATATTATAAGACATTGTATTTAACTAGGCATTCTAAACCGCTTGTGTAACTGCTTAAAATACGACTATATTAAGATGAAAAGAAATCAACAAAATTCTGAAATGAAATGTTCAATTTGTGTGGTATCCCAAAATTGGTTGGCAATACTGACGACCATTAACCGACTCGACGAAATGAGACGTCATTTGTTTCATATTCCATTTTTAAATACGACCAATCATCGCTACTCCCGCGTCGTTTTCGATTGGAAACCAACCCGAAGTGTTGCACAAGCCAAGACTGCTTTATAAACAAATTAATGTCTTTATTAAAGTCTTTTCAGACTGTTTAATGCACGTTAGCTGCACTCATCAACACTTATTAGGTACCACCCACGCCAGTGCATCGGCCTCAGTAATTCGACTTAATCGTCTCACCCACTGAGATACTAATTAAAGTATTAAACCCTTGAAATCTTTCTAGCAATCTATTTATGCTAATAACTTCATTAAAAACGTCTAGAGATTTTGTTTTGATAACATTTTAACTCACAGATAAAATTAATATTGGTTCTGGGCTGCGAGAATTTTATGAGATTGACTTTTGACCTGGCATATATATGATTTTCTATTTGGAAGTCAGTAGGTGGGTGGGAAATATTTACCTATCAGCACGCTTACAGCAGGTTATTAAGGGCTTTACGAGTACTTGATAATTATAAGCCAGTTTCCATAAATGGTTAAGAGCCTAAGAGGTGTCATTATTAGCAGCTTATTACACTGCGGGGCGTAAAATATTGAATTAAATTAACTGGTAAAGGCGTACTTAATAGCTCTTGACGAAAACGTTATTATATTGTTCATTAAGTGTTCCTTGACTACCTATGAAATATAGATAAAAACAACGAAATAAATGCGATACTACGCTGAATTACGCACAACATCGACTTTTTCTTTCAAATATTCGACTCCAAATGTCACTGTCAAAAAGACCTTGTACAGAGCACTAAGCTCTGTACAAGGTCTTTTCGACAATCCTTTGTAGTTCCCAACTCATAAGAGCCATCTCAGTCGTTAACTAGTTCATCATCGCTTAACATCAGGTGAGATAGCGGTCAAACGTACGCCTATAAATATAAAAAAAAAAAAAAAAAAAAAAAATATGTTGCACTAACTCTTTGTTCTCTCTCACCAAGTAAGCCCAAACTTTTAGATCCTTATGTATATGAATTCGTCAAATATGTAAATGTACAATTCTCGCAAATTGACGCAAGCAATCACAAGCCAGCTCTCATTTATTTACCAAAGGTAATTTCTTGCCCAGACATGATTTAGTTACCTATATAAATATGTAAGCGGGGTTTGTTTAGGGCGAGTGAAGGGCACTTTGGGGCTCGCAGGACGAGAGGGCAATGACCCCGTCTCCGTGTCTGTCATATCATACCTCCTTGATAACTCTTTCTAAACGTTTCAGAGTACTGAGTACGAAATAACAGTAGCATTAAAATTTTACACCGGTCTTTATTGCGTCCAGCCAGTGTGATGCTTCGTTTGAATTTTATTGTTGTGAATTACGTGGGTAAAATACTTGTTTGTGTAATAAAATGTCGCGTAACGATATGTTCATTGTTGAACGCCGACATTAAGTTGTTTCATTTGTTTTACATGTAGTGTCAAAACATTTGTTTAGTGTCGTTACAATTCAGGAATAGGCACAAAATACCAGCTCAGCATCTTATAAAATCAGAACTTTACATCTATTTAACTTGGGATAATCCAGACATAAGCACCTACATTATTGCGAAAATAATTAGCTCACATATTGCTCCCAATAAAGATGGCATCGGTAGAGTGAGCCAAGTTCGCGCGTGAATTATCACTTGTCATTATCTGCGAGCGATTTATATACGATATGGAGCAACGGCGGCGGCTTATCCTTTGAATTAAATTAAAACAACCCTTGTCAGGCGCGCCACATATTTCTTAACACACACAATCTGACACCTCGAGCGGTCGAGCCACGGAGAACCCAGCATTAAGATAACTCACCCAAAGGAATTTTATGTAAATTAGCCACATTTCTGCTTTTTGTTTTGTATATTTTTGCATACCTGTAGGCCACCGTGCGAATGCAACTAATGAACTCGGCTTTTTTGCCCTGTGTTTGTTGTGCTGGCGCCGCACTGATCAACGTTTTAATTAAGTGTTAATAAAAGTGATTTATGCATTTTTTCGAATCTGTGTGAATTAGATTGGATTGTAATTTGTGTTTTTATTACTTTTAACGAAGTATCTTGCAGTAAAAAAATAAGGAAAATGACTGCAGTTTTAATATAGCCGCCTCTGTGGTGTGTTCATGACCGATATTTTCTGACACTTGAATAAGGTATTGTCAGAAAATTATGTGACTAACGCTTATCAATCGTGATTCCTCTCAGAATAAACGTAATCACCAAGCAATTGCGATGTTAATAATCTTGATTCAAATTAGCTTTTCCAGTAAAAACTGAATAACTCTATTACCACAGCCGGCGGCCTAGTAACTGCACAATTAGGAAAATGTGCTCGACATTGACATTCACATTTTATCAATGCAAATGAATCTCTGAGCGGTACAAAAAACGTGCAACTAGATGTTAATTGTGGACGATTACTGGGAGCGTGACAGGAAAGGCTGACCGATTACATCGAGATGTGGATCGTATCGCCTGTTCGTGGAACGAGTAATTATTTTATTGACGTAATGGAGGACCACAGACAACACACCCACACACACAGATCTATTTTAGCGGTTTTATTATGTCATTACACGGTAGTCATTTTTTTTTAACGTAATTAGTGTGCAGGCAAACGTTTTGCAGTGTGGGCTGATCAAATCATTGTGTTGTATAAAATAATTATAATATATCAAAAATGAACACATTAACATGTGCAGAATACAATGTAATGGTTGCAAATAAGTTGTTCGTAGTTCCAAATGCAAAAACTGAACTTTTTTATTCAACTTCGATTTACTTTTTGATTAAAATACTAATAGTACCACAATTTAAAGATGTGCACGATAAAAAGACGATTAACGTTCAACGAATCAAAGAATCTATAAAATAATCCAAGTCCAGTTCCAAAAAACCCAATTAAGTAATAATATGAATGAAAGTGAACCGTAACGATGGTTATTCTCAAAACAATTGTAATTAATGACACGTGAGGGATAATTTATTACGGGAAGGGCTTAGAATAATAACGCATAGAAGCCGCGTCTAGAACAAAACCCGAGCAAAATCGTGTGTCCACTTCATTTTCTTTGTGTGCGTGAGCCGAATGTGTCTACGTTCCTCTAACGCACACAGATATAGCTTTCAGTGATACCATTACTAAGCCGTTACCCACAAAAAAACTTTTTACAAAAAAATACAACCGACTTCCAAAAAAAAAACACTACAAAGTAAAAAATAACTTTAATTTCGGAAGTCGGTGTTTTTGTTAGATTCTTCGTATTTTGACACCGACTTCCGAAATTAAAGTTATTTTTTACTTTGTAGTGTTTTTTTTTTGGAAGTCGGTTGAATTTTTTTGTAAAAAGTTTTTTATTTTTCATTTTTTAGTGGTGCCCTACACCTAACAACACCACTCCAAAATCGCAGAAAAGCAAAATACGCAATTTCGATCATCAAAGAATCATCTAAATAGTCAAATTCCAGCTATTTCGATTTAAAATCCAAAGTTCGTAACCGATTTTGATATGATTTAAATGGGACCAATCTGCAAGTATATCCTTTCAGATAAAACAAAAATTTTTCAAATCGGTTCATAATTGTCGGAGATATGAGGTAACAAACATAAAATAAAAAAAAATAAAAAAAAAACATACAACCGAATTGATAACCTCCTCCTTTTTGGGAAGTCGGTTAAAAATATGGGAAGACGCATTACTATTTTACTATCAAGGCAAGTATTTTATGTTGTTGGGAACTGGAAAAGGTAAACATGATTTTTCATGTAATATGACATATTTTTTCGGAAGGTATAATTCAATTTATTTCAAAATAAAAGGAAATAAATCGCATAAAGAATGAGATATTGTACAATGCGTTTAGAATGCTTGATGGGTTATAATTATAAACAATGTTAAAACATCGGGTTTGATATGAATTAACAGTAAGTATTGTATTTTAAAATTACAAAAATGAAAAACATGAATGAAAGCAATGTGGGTATTTTTTCCTCACAAATAGCAACACTGTGTTATGACAAGTTAGGTTATTAGAATTTTGTTTTATTTATCGATTTACGTAAAAATAGTGCATAGAATGTGAGTACTTATTTGTGAAATGTTATTTTATCACATTTTTTTGTTTTCCTGATGTGCTATAACATCCTTTCACGCAACAAACTGTGATTTTCAATTATTTACTCGCGAGCTGTGTTCGACGGAACGTGACATTGAGTACTGACGGCCTGATGGCTAAGTTTGACGGATTAGGCTAAGTTTTAGTTGCCTCACTTTTTGCACTCGTACTAGGTTTCTATGCGTTATTATTCTAAGGGGAAGGGTAATTGGGACCCGAACGCGGGACGATCGTGATTCCGAATTATAGCGAAATTATCTGCCAGAACTGTTTGTAGCTGTGTTACAGTATAACCATTTATTTAAAAACGAGTTTTCAAGGAAAGCTGTAAAACTACTTGATTTGAGAAGCTGACAAAAGATTGTTTGCTGCTAAAATGCGAAAATACTAACTTCCTACTTAAAACGTGTCAATGAACTTCTTATTAGTTTTGCAAATAAAGGCTTATCGGTGATTCATAGATGGCTAGATACTAAATGGCAAATGATTTGAATAAAATTTGAAGTATGCAAAAAGTTTAGCATTTAAATAATTGTATTTGTCGCAATATTTGACGTTCTATCAGTGAGTCATTCCAAATTAAGTCGTGGAACTGTCTGATGAATATTAAAGCTAGACTAATGTTGGCACTATATCAAACTCAGATTCCCCTTCCCATACATATATGAACGTCGTTCGAGAGGTAGAATTATTTGGTCCTATATCCAAATAGCCGCCTTGGTCAAAGGACCAAATCCTATCATCCAGAATTAATGTCTTAATTTGAAATATTGAGTCCAGATATTTGAATACAGTAGAATAGCCCAATCATTGAATTATATATTTACCAAAAATTAAAAACGTTATCATGTACCGTAATATTTATTTACTCGTCAAATTATATGCAAACATTGAAATAAGCGTGTTTGCCGATGAAATCATGTGTAATGACAAACAGGCGGTCAGTATGTGTGCTAAGGCCATGCTTAGCCACTATACGCCACACTGGGACACGCACGCTGTGCATGCGACCAGGGCTGGTTGCGTATACTTTTGTACGCACTTGGGCACAGGTCATGCAGCTGTGTCTAACACTGAGATGTAAATTAACTAGATACGTCAGAACTATAAGTTCTTACAACTCACATAATATAATTTTGACGTACCTATTTGAATACTACCTTTTGCGCCACGTGATGATCTTCCCCCAACCCTTAGCTACGTACAAAACATTTCGAGGAAGGTACTTATGCTACACTTTCATTGTGCGTACAGCAAAGGACTGAAACCATGGCACAGTCTGTTATCCTTATAGCTACAACCGGGAGATTTTGAGTCAAGAGTGAATAGATTATTTCTAGGCAAGCGTGTTCCGTCATCATCTTCGTTACTTTCTATTAGGTTAAATAGTGGTCAACCAACAAGTCACCACTAACAATCAAATTAATGAGCGAACGTAGTTAACACAAATATTATATTAATTTTAATAATATGAAAATATTGATAAAATTATAATAGTAAATTCAGTCTAGCTAATGATGTCCGTTATTTTGATAGCGAACTTGGCTCACTATTTTCATATTTTAATAGTAATTAAGTTTTGCTCTCTATCAACGTGTGGAATATATATAGAGCTAATTTTCTTTTAATTTAAACAAACATGTTGTTAATGTTTAATTTGGGCAAATTGATTGTATTAATGAGATTACACTAAATTGGAACAAATTCTGTTTTAATTAGGGGCTTGACGTAGTCAGCTCTTGATTATTTTTGCAAAATTAATGAGTAGATTTATGGATAGTGTACCAAAACTGGGGATTGAAAAACAATTCCACGAAGTCTCAAATTTTAATGAGGGAATCTATTGAATGAGCCAAACTCACAAGTGATACAAATATTTGATGGGATTATCCTTATAAAATGTGTGTGTACATACTTTCGTCCTGTCTATAGCTCTGTTTTGTTCCCCTACCCCTAAACGTTTTGTAATACAAGGGTAACAAAGTAACAATTAGTTTTATAGCACTTTTGCCCAACTCAAACACGAACCTCCGTGGGATCTTACACAGCTGTAACATTGAACAACGTGTCTAAAGTAACACATGTAATCTTATAGGAAGGTTATTTGAATCAAAGTTATTAAATCTAAATATTATATTGAGATTTTCGTAGTTTGTATGAGGTATTACGTACCTACCCAATCTCGGGAAGCACCGAAATACATAGTTACAACAAAATCTTTCACTGTATGTGGGTCATACACGTTTCAAAATTTTATCAAAAATCAATCTGTTTAAACATCTAACTGTTTGATCAAATTGGCATAAATGTCTGTGTGAAAATTAGATCAAAAATAATCGTCAAATAGCATGAGGTAATACGAAATTTAGTATTTCTATTAATTAATCAAACAGATGGAACCAGCCTGTTTGCCCAAATTACTTGAAAGTGAGTGGCGTGTGGCCAGCATTCGATTTTTAGCTGGTTATAGCTGTGTTATAGTATTTTTTAAACCCGCAAAATTCACAGTCCGTTTGGGATAGGCGCATAGTTACAGCAGTGAAGACCCGAAAACCTAAACGAAAATAGTAGGTATGCTCTTCTTCCGCGTTTAATTATTTTTCCATATTGTTGAGTAGCATTCGATGCACTTTCCAATGTAGTTATGTCTGGGGTGGCGAGCGATGCGTCGTTGATTGCCAATTAGCAGGCGCACCAGATGAACAGTTTTGTTAGGTTTCAATTAAGTGCTGCCTGTCAATACACCATCGACGTATCGGCCGCTTGTAACGGAAAGATCAATTTACAACCAGTTGTTGGTTGTTCTTGCCTAGTAGTGGGGTGCTGTATTGTAGGTGTAACTGACTTTGATAGTTTCGAGGAAATATTAAAATCGTGCTGTTTGTTGTTGGCGAATGATGTACGGGCAAAAAACTTTTTTTTCATAAAATATTATATCCGCCCCACAATGCGCAATTGCACGCTCTTATAAAATACTCCTTTTATGTTCTTTGCCAAGGCTCTTTATTTGCAAAATAAGCATTCGCGTAGAAACATAATGGTAGACATTTTTTACATAAAAATAAATGCAAAAGAGAGTCCTGTTTTACTTCCGCTATTCTGGTTGGTCACCATAACGCTCCATTTTTATGTGAAATCAGACCCAAAACATTATGTAGGAAAGTTCTAAAAGGAAAGCAAAGAGCCTTTATATTTTTTACGAGCGGCTGTAGTAAGGTAATATCAGGCTTTTGTTATAAAATATGGGACTGCACAAATTGAAATTTGTGCTATCATAGGATCCAGCGAACAGCAAAAGACCCTAGAGATTTACGACGTTCCAAATTCAAAGAAGAATTTGTTTTTTTTTTTTTGTTGTCTGCCTGATGCTAACTCTATTTGGTATTGATTTTGTCCATGATAAAAGACTGGGCAGGCTTGGTTTTTTCACTTTAGGGATTATAAACTTAATTTTGCCGGGAGACGAAAATACATAGGATTGTAGTCAGGTTTGAGGTGTCTTTAAGTAGATACCTATCTATAATTCTACGTACGAGGACATTGTTTTTGGCGGGCACAAAGGTCTCCTGTCATTGACGTACCTAGCAGAATATTAATTATGTCTTAATTAAAGGAAACGTAACTTGTGAACTGCCGACCTAGCCCTTCGGTCAACAAAGAGCTAATTAATAAAACAGGAGCATTACCGTACCTACCGAGTTGTTATGATGGCTTGTGCGTCCCGCGGAGGATGATATCAATCAGACATAGCCAGCAAATCGTGTACTTTGAATATTTATTAGATTCTACTACTTAGGTAGGTACCTACTCGTTTGTTATTGATAGCAACTGACATAACTAGTACCTATTACATTTTCTATTCCTTTACGCACCTATAGGTACGACATGTCCAGTATATCTTGAAGCGCGGGAAAATAATGAATTAAAGTGCTAGTTCTATGTTTGACCTGCAATTGACATTTACCTTAGGCAGCAGCGCTACCCAGATAGGTCCCGTTGTACTGGCCATCGTAAAGCAACATAAACTTAGAAGTACTAGATTTAATTGTCACAAATTACGCCTTCTATATAATTATCTAAGTTTCCAACTACGTAGTGATATTTATTTATTTGTTTGCGTCAAAACGACTCATGAATATGTCGGCGATTATTTGCTAACCTTGTTAATTATGAACATACAACTGTCATTTTATAATTATGACGAATCATAACTTTTGTAATTTATAATTGATATTCTAAACTAAGAAGATATTAAAAAAAAAATGGTATCCTTAAGAAATAAAATGACATGGTAGATGACGAGGAAAGAATTCTTATAAAAACGATGACGAGTAAGGAATTCTTATAAATATGATACTTGTACTGAGCAAATAAATATAATCAGTAATTACTTGCACTGACTTTGACTTAGTAAATAATGTACAATGTAGCTGTGTACATAAACTCTTGTTACAACAAGCCACTAGTATCTGTAGAATGAAGGTAAATATTTTTATCAATTCATATGATTCTTGACAAATATGCACGAATTGACACAGGGCCATGCGTTGCGTTGTGTTTGATGACCCGAAAATCAATCTTCATTATTATGATTTACCTACAGAAGTCCAAAAAAGGTTCCCAAGTAGACTTATATTGACATTCTGGGATTAATGGGACTGCTACCATTGCGAATCTGGTGGATAATAATATAATTCTGATGGAAAGTAGTTTTCTGAATAACAAGTCAAAGAAGTAGGTATGAAAAAAAAACAAAGATATAATACTTTGTAGTGTTTTGTTTGGAAGTCGGCTTTATTTTTTTGTAAAAAAGTTTTTATGTCCCACTTTTAAGTGGCGATACTTGGACGACGTCTTCGTCTATGCAGAAATTGAAATAATCAAAAATGTTGAAAAATAAAAACTACTGACTCAAACTGAATAAAATATTTTTGGGACCAAATGGCAAGTATGCCGCATCGAATTAAAAAAGAATCACACAAATCGAAACCTTGAAGTAATCGGCGTACATACCTTAAAAAAATCCCGCCGAATTGAGAACCTCTTCCTTTTTTGGAAAGCGGTTAAAATCAGAAAGATTTAGGTATCTGCAAAAAATAAAATGACGTTCACCAGTGGATCGTTGATGCGTGGTAATTTAATAACAGCGATGAGATGTACCTACCGTTGAAATATTCTTCTCTGAATGATATGCCTAGGTAAAATAAATGCTCTATTCTTAGGGCAATGCTCAAGCACTGTTTGCGACAGAAGATACCCTTTTTATGAAGCTATGGTTCAACCATTTTTTTAAAGATGGAGAATCATCAAACGACTCCTTTCGCTGTGAGCGGAGCGGAAGGGAGTGTCAGACTCTTATTGACTAAAACCCTTCCGTGTTCCTCCTAATCGCCTTTGCGTTTCAGGCCGCGTTGAATCTTTCGAACAAATTCCGCCACAAGCTCTACAACTAGAGAAATATAATATTCATAGTGTGTTCTCAATGTTATCACTGGCTCGCTGCAACAACATATGACCAATATCATACCTACAATATGACGGTACATGACGCGCCTCGATCTAAAGTTTATCCAGAACTTATCTCTTAGAACCTACATACCTACACTATGTATATAAAGGAGAAACTTCGATTAAACCCAAGTGTAGTTACTATACCGAGTTCCTTGTAATTAATACGAAGCGTTTGTTTAATCGGTTTCCTTCAACAATAATGTGAGCCAATTATTATGATATTTACCTCAGATTTAACGTGATTAGTCAAGGGAGATTATGTTGTCATACTGGGGATTAGTTATTGTCATTGTAGTTAATTGTTGTATTGATTATCGGGGAATTTGTTTTTAATTGATGTTGTAGACTTTATGTTGTACCTAAAGCAGTATAAGTTAGCAATCACTTCATGTTATAAAGCAAAATTCCTCCACCGCGATTACATACCTATCTGTTCTGCAATAAACTTATAAGCTACTAAATAGATGTTCATACTAACCTAAACATACAGATTACAGGAAAACTTATAAGAAATTTCTAGTGTTAAAATAACATGTTACAAAACATAAATTAGTTCGTTACCCTTTGCACGCGAGTCCGACTAGCACTTGGCCAGTTTTTTAAATTAATGGTCGGAGTAATCTATGGTGGAAGGTTTAGATATATCATTCATTAAGGTTTGTGTCATTGGCTCAAACATGCTTGTGGAAGAAATCGCGAAAAAACATTCCGACGAATGGGAGCTAGAATATCCTCTGCTATCCGTACAAAACCGGGGCGGGCTGCTAGACTACTATTATAATTTTATAACAATCTAATTCTCCGTCCAGTATCAAAAGCTTTAAGGAAGATTGAAATAATTATTTCAAACGACCATTCTATTCGGGAAGTACAGTCGTTCACAAAAGTCTTTCAAACAAAATGCGATTCTTTTTCCTTGTCATGTCGTAGCAGATCATTAACAACTGTCAATGCGATCTGGCGTTGTTTCAAGAGTGTCAGCAGTGTCGAATGTATGACATGAAACCCTTCGGAATTGCTCTCAGACAGAAATTGCTTAGGAACAACAAAAATTATTCGTCTATTTGGATGTGACCGCAAAGTCAGCGGCAGTGTGATAAGACGACTGCACATGTGTTTGTTCTTTATTTTTTACGTTACTATT
The DNA here is from genome assembly GCA_963859965.1 of Ceramica pisi. Classification (NCBI taxonomy): domain Eukaryota; kingdom Metazoa; phylum Arthropoda; class Insecta; order Lepidoptera; family Noctuidae; genus Ceramica; species Ceramica pisi. The sequence goes on from OY982530.1 coordinate 9,455,763, forward strand.
TGCTTTAGTTGATACTGTTAGATGTAAAAAAAAAATTCTACCTAGGTAGTTAGGTACCTACACAAGTTTGGTCCATGCATATATATAAAAGACAAATAACCAGGTACTATTATGTAATAATTGTTTATATGCGAAGATTTGTTTGCTCAATTATCCGTATATTTGAACCCAAACTGTATTGTAAATATTGTTCAGTGAATATTTGTATTTGACGCGGACTCAAACCTATGTGTAAATAATAACACACTTAGTTTGTTTTATAAATGGATAGGCATGATTAGATATTAAATCACAATGATTATTTGTTTATCTATCTTTATTTGTTAAGGAAACTACCCTAATATAAAAATAATCTACAATTATCCTAACTTACTTGTTAGGATAAGAATAAGTTTAGAAAGAAAGTCGTGTTGGTTACACTATTTATAACTCAAAAACGGCTAAACCGATTTGGCTGCAAAATTGTTAAGGAGGTAGCTCAGAACCAGGAGACGGACATTGGATAGTTTTTATCCCGAAAATCACTAAACTGTCATAGATGGGGAATGGTTAAATAACAACTTTGTTTTTGCATATTTCTAATTAAATTTTGGATTTCGATTTTGGATTTCGAGAGAAGCCTCATGCTAAAAGCTAGTCGTTTTGTAAAATCTCATAATTTCCAAGCTGGTCCGCTCTCTTAGGGCACTGTTTGAATGAATGCGTCTCTCAACGGAAACTTTCCATGGACGTCAAAGAAAAAACGAAGAAAAAGTGGTGACGCAAACAAAAGACGGCATTACCGAAATGGAGGAGACTAATAGTATTGCACCCGGAATCAGGACTGTCGGAGCAAATGGATTATGCTATTAAGATAATTTATTTTTCTACGCAATTAATAGTTTCTTTTTGGTTGATAAATACTTAATAATACAATGTTGGAATTAGGTAAACTTTGACGTCTTTAAAAATAAAAACAACTTGTGCTAAGTACTACATATTTTTAAACAACTAATGCTTAAGCTAAGGACTTTTATGAATACAAAAATTAGAGTTTTTATTAAATTATTTCTAAAATTTCAAAGGAAGTCGCTCTTTCCCGTCGTAAAAATATGAAGATATAGAAAAAATACGTATCCAGCATCCAATATGTCATAACAACGGCAATATGTCAATGCTGATCTTGGCGTCTTCTCTAAAATATCGTCTTCACGAGCCGTGGGCGTCATTACGTGCAGTCGTAACGTGTGCCCGAAATAATGTTGTGACTTGTGAATGAGAAAGCTTACGTTTATTTATAAAACGGAGAGTTTCCCCGCGTTTCCCGTGACAAACTCGCCAAATGCACCCACTTCTAAATGCCAACTCATTTTTATATGGTGATTTATTATTTTATTATGGAACAACGTTGGACGCGGCTGTACGCGAACAGATCGTGATTTATTTGTAAGTGTTTCGTTTACGATTGAGAAACAAAGCTTTATATTGCAGTTAGTCTCGATATTAAATGATGTATAAATAAATGACCTTAGGATAGCCCTAGGATGATCTGAGAGGATAATAGGCTTGCTTGTTCCGTAGTTTACGAGATAGATAGCTATGATTGAGCTACTCTAGACTTGGATTTATAATTCAATACGAGGTGTTCTACCCAAGTATCGACTTTATCTTTTTTATAATTATATAGTCAGTTTTTATTTATACAAAGAACTGTCATTGTCATATCCATATTCATATTCATTTATTTAGCATTCCACAAGGTAAATACAGACGTTAAAAAAAGGTTTACAGCTAGGAAATATCATTGGCTAGGAACCGTCAAACTACTAGGAACTAGGTACTGTTATGTTAAAGTGACATGGTACGTCATTGTTTACAAAAGCTTCTTTTGTTTCCGATTCAGAGTTAGAATCATTCAGAGTTTGCTTTTAAATTAAGGAACAAAAATCTCTATGTCATTAAAGACAAAGTTTAAATTCGATTGCAGGTTACTTTTAGTCTTTGAGGGCCTTTTGAATACAAATGGTTACTTCAAAATGAACAACTCTAGTCGATAATAATAATAATATCCTTGGACACGATGCTAATTGGCGATGGATTCAAAATATGTATCTTGAATTATAAATTGAAGTGTGACCTCCAAAATATTCAGCTTATGTGACGGAGTGGTTAAATATGAGTTAGATGGCTGAACAGCGTAGGAGGTCCTCTACCAATTCAACAACAGCAGTCGTAAAGATATGATATAAATACGAACTAGGCCAGGCAGAGGTATTGACCGTCGGCGAGAGGAGTAGACTCGCAGATAAGGCGACGTCAACAACAATAGCAAGCAAATGTTTATATTATTGTTATTTGTAAATGTTCCTGTTGTAATAATAGACTGGGTGGAACAGCTGGCTGTTTCTTAACAGCTGGGCTTGATGTCACGTTGAAATTAAGTTTTAATTGAACATTTAGCGAATGTGTCTTTAATGAAGGCAGAGACAATAAGTAGGAAGGCTAAAAAGCTTCCTTTTACTTCTGAATTCAATAATATTTTCTTTTCTATGGCACCCAGTTTCTGAAAATAAATTATCGACGTGTCACATATATATGCAAGCTGAGTAATTTTATTGGCATGCTATTTTTAAAATTTTCCAAACGTACCCTGATTTTCAATTTCAGTGACATCTAAATTGATCACACCTTTATAAATTCATTAATATTTTATTGTCAAGTGAAAAAAGTACTTATTAGCAATAAGAACACAGCCGCTGAGCCTCTCTATATAGTAGGCCAGTACAGTACATCGTGTATGTCCTCTCGGTGTCTCGGTGATAATATAATTTTGATTTACATTTCATTGATTTACTTAACTCATCCAGTGCCCAATTCATATCAATTTAAAAGCACTAAGTATTTCTTGTAACGGCGGTGACGTATCGGGCTAGTACCGCAGTACCCACGAGCCGTGTCAACGACGAGTGATGGACGAGCTGGTATGAGAGCACTCTTACAGATGCTTGTAGGACGTGTAACGACGACATGTTGGAGACGACGCGACGTCTTACAAACTATTAGTTGTCGTCGTGTACTTAAGTGGAAAGAGATTATCGTCTATGTTGCACATGATCTTGAAAGGAAATTATAGAGAAGTGAAATGATTTTCGATAATAAATAAATTCATAAAGAAATAATTACAATATAAACCAACCAAACATTTTAACTGTATGCGTAACTGCATTATAGTAGATTTAATGCAGTTACGCATACAGTTAAAATGTTTTACTGTCGAGGATCGTCTGATGAAATATTTTTACAAGCCTTTTTATTTCAATAATCAAATGTGCAGATGAGAATTTCATGGCTTCACATTTACCTTCCATGTAACGCGAAGAAACAGAGAGAACAAAAATATGGGGTCACTCAAATCGAAAATATAATAGAAATTCTCGACCTAGTACTTTTATAGCTCCTTCAACTTCTTAACAACTTTATTGTGGAAATAATTCTCGTTAATTTCCCGAGGGACGAGACTTCAACAGAGATGATAAACTAAAATATGAATTATGATGTGCAGGCTAAGAGCTATTCGCAGAACTGCGGCTAATCTCCTCTCTACTGAAGGCTATTGAAACTAACTGTTGTACAATGCATTTGCACAATACGGTCTATTATAATCTTCATACGAAATTAGCTGTAAATTTCCCGAGGATACTAAAAATATTTACTGCCACTTTGTGCGTAAAAACCGCGAAGGTAAAAACAAAAATATACGTAAGCGTCAAGCCGAGATTCTTGTGTTAAGTCCTCTCAATTGATTTGTTAATAGCACATTTGGTACGTCTATTATATACATGTGCCAAAAGACACGTCCTTGATTTGCATGTGTTCCTTCTAACGCATTTACTTTGGTATTATTGTCTGAAAGCCCAAAAACTGTGAGGTTAAGCTCACAAATCTATATATATATAAAAGAAAGTCGTGTTAGTTACACTATTTATAACTCAAGAACGGCTGAATCGATTAAGCTGAAAATTGGTAGGGAGGTAGCTTAGAACCAGGAGACGGACATAGGATAGTTTTTATCCCAAAAATCCCACGGAAACGGGAACCCAAAAATCCCACGGAAACGGGAAAATCCCACGGGAACGGGAACTATGGTTAAACGGGAGCGAAGCCGCGGGGGACAGCTAGTAAAATATAAAAATCTATGGTGCAAAACTAATCGTAAAAACACGAGTACGCTTCGATCCGTCAAAATGAATTCAAAATACACTGATTTTGACAGAACCAATGGTTTGTTTACGTGGCACAGATCTTGGAATAAACATTGCAGTTGTGTTACAGTGACAAGAATGCCGTCGTTTTCTTTGATCTTTCTAATCTCGTATGTATCCTTGTCTTAACGCTAAACCCTTTTATTGAGAACATGGTGTAAGTTGTTCTGGCCTAAAGCATCTTCCCTCGGTCTCGAATAACTAGGAGCCCAAAAGGCCAAACGTAGCGTGAATTTGGTTTCACGACAAAATGCACAGTTTAGAGTCATCTTAGTTTTTACACTAAGTTTCGTCTGAGAATGGCACATTATACAAATATGCACGTGCCAAAAGATACATCCTTAATGTGCAGGTGTCTGTCTTAACATCTAAGGCATCTTCCCTTGGCACTGTTGTCGTATGGCGAAGCGGTGAGCTCACTGCGACTGCGCTACATTGGTAATCAGTTCGCCTCTTCGCAACTTATTAATGCACTGCGCGAGAAAAGTTGCACGTGTTGCGTTGGTGCATCGTATTCATGTTATGCTGTATGTATAATTATTGTCTCTGTTATGTATTTCTATATGTTCACTGGGAGTCGGGCAGCATTTATTTGACGTGAAAGTTTTCGGAGCGTGTAACAGCTGCTTAATTTGTGTATGACTATGAAATCCATGGAATTATTAAATATTGTAGGTTCTTATTCGGTTCACCACGCATAAATTCTCAACTTGAGAGCTTGTGAACTTTTAAAGTTGCTATTTCCTATGTACGTTCAGATAGAATTATGATTCATAATGTTTCTTTTGACACGCACATTGTTTTTAGTGCGAAGTAGGTAATAAAAAGCTTTCATTCACAAATGAAAATACATTTGTATTTCAGTGATTGAAACGTATGAATACGCGTCAAAGAAATGTTTTAGTGTCGTTTTCGTTTTTTCGCTCGCTTGCTCATCCACGTGGGTGCAAATACTGAAAGGAATATTTTTGTAAAAGGAATCATCTTCTTAAAACATTCGGATTCCGGGAACTGCGGTATTATTACCATGTTTTTGTTTATTAAACATCGTACCGAAAATAAAACTATTTTTATTTTTGAGATCTTACAATTTCGAAAGTAACAACTGGACTTCCTGATATTAATTTGGGTACATAAGTATTTTGCACTTTATTTATTCTACTTATACCTACTAGCTGTCTCCCGCGGCTTCGCTCCCGTCATCTGGCAACTTTCTTATTTTTTTCATTCATGCAAACCTCGCCCTGACAATTACGAACACAACTTTAAAAGAATTATCTAATTTGGATCAGTCGTTACGAAGTTATGCACGTACATATTTGGCGATTCATTTTTATTTATATAGATAGAGATTTGGTAACACCTGAAGCTTATAAGTTCAATTTGTAACTTAAAAATCAATCGGCCTAGCCTTTTCCCAAGTTAGGTGGTATCGGCTTCCAGCCCGTGGTCCAGCCTAACCATATGCAACTGAGTAACAATATATTAAATGGAGACGACGGCTTTCCGACTTCTGCAACCCACAACTGCGTAACGCCGTAACGCGGTAACCTTTGGTACATAGTAGACTAGTGCCAGAGTTTGCTGGCTTCTTCTGACTATAACGGCTATCAAAGTTCTACAATTGACAACCGGAATAAACGGCTTAGCATACTTTTTAACCCTGAAGATAGACCAGCTTTATTTTGTCGCTTTGAAAGTAGTCGTCAGTTACTTTAACCTTGTAAAACAGTCCCAATTTCAGTAAAAGCACGTAAAACAGCCTACAACACGTATACATCGCCTCCCAACGTAGTTTGGAACTGTTGTACAACTGTCTGTGTACATACATTTGCTCGACAGTTCACAAGTCGTCGGCGCGGTCGCGCGCCCACCGTCCACTTATTTATATCGATAACATGCACCACTTCATACTGCTGGGCTGTTTCATCTGACAGCATGTTGAGTGGAACTGTTTGTTTTTGGCACTGGGTATTGGTAAATAAGTCGGTAGGTACAAGGTATAGTTTCTTCTCGCTTTGCTGAAATGTGTGCTGGTCTAGGGTATTTCAGTCATAAATAGTTGAAGCATCGCCATTTTAACAGATCCTGTGCTTGTTGTATTCACGCTTTTCTAGCATACAGAAACTCTCTAGCGTATAGGCAAAAGCTTATGTCCCAAAACCACACAATTCTGCCTTCTGCTTTTAGGCCATTCCTTTTGGTAGAAGTCGAGCTTGTCCAATCATTTAATGCTTTGGTCTACCGCAATGTTGTTAAAGGAACCCATTAGGTGGTGTGTTCTTCTGAAAATATTGAAGGAGTCTTCAGAGTTTAAGGTTTTAATTAGGTAGCGCCAGGTATTCTACTCAGGATTATTTCTCTATTTAGCTTTAAGTTTATACCAAACTGTATCCCACAGACATTAAATACTACAAAACAGCCATTAATTCTGTTAATACACGAACTTGCGCCATTAACACATTCGCGGCTGTATAATATTTCTTCGAAATGTTTGTACGCTGTAATGGCCCCTTTTCCCCCCTTGTTTGGAACACACTTCTACTTATGTCCTTTAAAAACTTAAAACTTCTTGGTGATAGAAAATTATTTAAGAGAGGATTATTCTGCTAAAGAAAGAACGAAAAGATAAAACAATTGTTTATTCCTCCCAAACAGACGCATAAATTTTCTACCAAAGGTTTTTCCAGCAACAGATTTGCATGCACGAACTTTTGCTAACATATTGTGCTTTCAAAGTGATTTTATGAAAACACTAGCTTTTCAGGTGGTTTTATTTTGTCAACCTTTTCCAGGACCATGCATTTTTCGAAGTAAAGTAAGTAAGAAGGAATATAATTAGGTAATATAAGTTTAGGTTTGCATAACCATTGCTTGAGTCGTTTTCATCAAAATATCGGAGTGGCTTTACGAAATCGTCAATGGAGTTGGTTCTTTCCGCCTTTCAAGAAAATCCATTAGCCCCCGAATGACTTATCAATAAGGTAACATTAATATAAAGCCTGGTTCCGTTGTAAAAGTGGGGCAATTACGCAGACACCTCGAAGCCCAGCTCGTTTGAAAAATCACCGCTCGCTTTCTTGTACTGCCTTCGATTTTCTGCGCTAACGTCTTGGGAAAACTGCGGGGAATGATGGATTCTTGAGCGAGATTTTATTATTTGAAGAGTTACATTAGCTGTGTATGTTTAGATATTTAATCCGCGCGCAATCAGAATGGTTTGGAACTTTGACAAAGTAAATCGAAAATTACAGGTTTTCTTCAAGTAGCGTTGGCAAAAATGGTCTGAATATTGATAATAAATTACTTTTTTCTACGACCTATCATATAAAGTAATTTATTATCAACATTCAGAACATTTTTGAAGCTCCAGGGTAGCCCGCGAAATTCAAATATTTTTATGTTTTTTGTAATTTGCCGGTCAGTGTGAAGCTGTATGTTAAACAGAGTACGATTCGCGATCATAAAAAGCATTTATCTAAAGGATTATAACCATTTGAATCATCAATATAACTCTCTAAGTTCATAGAACTCGATTGAATGTTATTTCGTGAAAAAGTCATTAAATCGAGTTGTATGAACTCAGAAGGTTATACTGATAATTAAAATGGGTATAATTCTTTAGATAAATATGCGTTACGGCCGCGAATCGTATTTTGTTCAACATACAGCTTCACACTGACCGGCAAATTGCAAAAAACATAAAAATATTTGAATTTCGCGGGCTACCCAGGCGCTTTCACCTTAAAGAAAAGCTGTAATTTCCGATTTACTTTGACAAAGTTCCATACCATTCTGATTGCGCGCGGATTATATAGTTAGGCTACTTGGTTAAGATATTTTATAAGAAAGCTCCTCTAATAACGTGCCCGTGGTTTCACAAATATATTTTAGATTGGTGTTAGCACAGATTATATCTACACCGCTGTTATCTTATAATGTAACTCTAAAAACCTCCGTATTACGAGCGATGACTACCTCATCCCTAAAGTTGAACAAGCCAAACAAGTTTAAAAACCTTTTTAGTGACTATTTAAAAAAAGAACTGGCTTAAATTCGTGAAAAAAATGTGAGATGCCAAAAAAGGGAAAAGAAGAAAATAATTCATTTTTAATTTTATTTAATGGCATTTTTTAGTTTTTAATGTCGTCTATTTTTTTATCGTCGTATGCAAACTATTTTGTAAATGTGAACTCGCCGTTCTAGTTTATTTCAAAAAAGTTTTCAGAGTAGGTTTTTTTTGTACCTATTTGTGTATAGTGTTGCTTTACAAAACCATGAAACTGAATACTTATTAATATTCAATCGAATCATTTACCAAGCTATAATCATATGATTATTATTCTGCAGACAAATACTTATCTTATGCAAAACCAACTTTCCCCAGATAGCTGCAGCCGGGACTTACGGCTGATCTTCTTGTTTGTCTCATTACCCTGGCCGGCTGCCAGAGTACACTTTTTACCTACCTATTTATTTGCACTTCCTCCTTGCAATGTACAGTTGACATCATTTTGTTTAGTCTAAAGCAAAATGTTAGTATTGACAGTAAGTACCATGAAGTAACTGAATCGAAGATACAAGTACAGTCCTGCTCAGATTGATGAGTAAAACACATAGATAATTATGTACATCATTAACTTCTAAGGTATTGCAACTGTTGAGCCATGCCTTTACCTAGTCAAGGTCATTTCTCCACTGTGACGCAGTTCCGGGATTTTCTCTGCATTTTTTTACCACAAGAGTGAACTTGGAAATGTCTAAAAATAAAATATCATTGGGTCAAGGAATATTTGAAACACAAATTAATTATTTGCAGAAGTGAAAATGTAAAAATATTAGGGAAGATATTCTCGATACAGAAATACGCTGACGTTAAAGTTATGATACCAACATTAAAATAGTTCTAGCAAGAGCTACCAACCTACATAAAAACTTAACATGTAGTCGTAAAGAGCAGGCTCTAATGCTTGCATCAAGCAGATATTACTTTATAACTAGTACTACATTATCAAACCAGTACAAGTCACTAGTACTGGCTCGAATAATGGCGGTATTATCAATATTTATCATTCATACTCGATACGAATGTTGCGCTCATATTAATTTAATGTTCATTAATAATGCAGGTGAGATTAAACGCAGTAACTCATGTTCCTTTGATGATTGTTTTTGTTGGAATCGGTATTAATATTCATTATTTGGAATATAAATTATTATTCGTAAATCAAATTATAGTTTTCGATGAAATTGTAGTTAGTTGAGGATTTATTTCCTGAAAGAGTAAATAAATTATATTTTTAGCAGGAAAATACTAAGTGCCTACGGCAAATAAAGATCCAACAAAATAGTATTGATTTTTTATATTGTCGTACTAAAATAATTGCTATAGAATTGTGGACTAAGGATATAACTTATAAAAAATATACTAAGCAGAAAAAATCGAATGTACAAAATGGATCAAAACACTGTCTGTTCTAATAAGGGACAGATTTAAATTACCTACTTACTATATAAAGCACAGTAAATGAAATCACTTTGTCATTACTCATGCTCGGAAAGTAGGCCTGAAGTTGCCTGAGGAGCGGATTGATAGAATTACTTTCAGCCCTAGGAAGAATCGTTTTCAACTGACAGCGGTCGTCTTTAAAAAAAACAATGATGATTATGAAAATGTTATGGCTGAATAGAGGGCCATTCACAGAAAAATAGTCGAGAAAGTTTTTTCATACTTTCGTATAGCAGAGATTTGTATTAACACGATAAGTTCATCAGATTCAGATTCGTGGTTTTATTTTTACTTTCCTATTCGTAATGAAAAGCATAGTGTTCATTTAGGGAGAAGGATTTATTTAGTTCCTCAAACTACCCGTCGCCGTCTCGGGACTAAAACAGTTACTTTCACCCCTGGGTAACAATGTATTATTACAATTCAGCCTATTTTTACGCACCACCTGGCGATTCTAAGTTCTATTAACATATCTAGCGCCACTGGAGCGCCTTATACTTTGTCAATGGCATACCTCTGTACTTTTCTCGGTACTTGGGAGCCGCATAAGTACTGGTACTTATGCGGCTCCCAAGTAAGGTGGAACTTTTATTAGCATCAGCATTGAGCTGAATGGGTTTAATTGACTTAAGCATCGCGTGCTTGGCATTGCGAAATAAGGCACATACAGGTAGATCATGGGATGATTTAACGCCATATTTGTTACGTGGAGGTCTATTCTGTAATATGTTGTGACGATAGTGATAACAGCGGTAGGATTTCTTCCATTTACGGAGTTGCGAGACTGTTATTTGTTGATCCTAAGTTTGAAGGAATTGAAAGTAATTAGATCTGCGTTAACAGCTTAGCGTAACAAACTTAAATCTACTTAGGTACGTACTAGTTTAGTTTTATTCTAGTTTACGTTGCTAATGTTAGAGACGATAGGGTTTCTTCATTTTACGGGAGTTATGACATAATTGAGTGTGATACTCAGAACTATTGATTCTGATTTTGTTTCATATATGTACCTTCGTCCAAACATAGACCTTAATCAGCACTGCAATAAACATTTTTAAGAGTTGTTTGTTAGTTACCTATGATTGGAAATAGCTTATATAATCGTTAGATTTCTAATGAAAGAAAGCCAAAAAGCTAGTCAGATACTTACAGATAGACAATGATCAAAGTTGCACACAGTAGTCATGTCCCTAGAAGAAAATCGCAGACAAAACTCATTCCTATCACATGGGACTTACTGAACATTTTGTTATTGCACCAGTCGAGACAACGGACAGTCGAGTTGACAGTCTTCACTCTGCTCCGGTTACCGATGGCAACAGACGAGGCATTCCGAGATCAAACTTCGCTCCTTTGACGACGCGAATTAGAGCCTGGATACTGGACTGGATAGAGGAGTTAAGGTATTCAGGTTCAGGAATTCAGGATTGACGATGTAGGTATTCGTGTCTCAAATTATGAACAGGTATCAAATTGAGTTACGGTTGAGCTAGGATGTGATGACACTTCATTAACATCTCATATCCATATCAAAAGTCATTTACTCAAATTAGGTCATTTATTCATGAATTTCGTGAAATCAGCAAGCAGTTAGTCGAGTCTTCATGTGACCAGGTTGGCCTTCTCTTTGGCCAACGAATCAGCACACCGTAGTTTCAGCTGCTAAATATATGTTGATAGACTTATTATTGTTGTTCCAAAATGAATTTAGTGTTTTCTTTATTGATCATTCGTACTAATTTATTACATTTAAAAATATTTCTAAATATATAAAAACAGAAGCCTTCTAGTACCGGGAACAGGATCCAAGCTACGGGTCAGGGCTTCAGACAAAGGAACCTATGAAAGCGAGCCGTGGCCAGAAGTACCGCTTTATGAATCAAGCCCTAGATCTAGCTGCCTAACGAGAACATCCTAAGGTGTTGGTCGAGGCTCTTAGATATTAAGGCATTGGCTGACACGACTGTCGGTACAATGAGAGCCGAGTCCACATTCCTCATGTTGACCTCCTCCTGTGCTAATTTGAGTTATTTGATTTGAACAGGATAATACACTATCCAATTTCATTTTACGATCTTCACTACCCGTAATTCTCTACCGCGAATCTCAACCACAAAACAACACAGCTTCACCAATGCACAAATGCCCATAGAATTCGCAACGCCAACAAAATCTATAGGCGAAAGTACAAACGAGCACAAAAGCCTCTCCACCATTAATGAAAGTCTTTCATTCGCGTCCATTAAAAGACAAAGGCGATATGAATGACGGTAACGCAGGGGTTAATGACGTCAGCGAGCAGTTAATGACGTAACAGACGTATACGTAGAACGGTTAATTGAAAATCGATGCCCACCTTTTGGGGTATTAAACAGTTTTATTATTGACTATCTTGCTTGAGTATTTTATATTTTACTTACGAGTATATGGAGTCATTTTTATTACGGTCTTAGCTCAAGATTTTTTAGATATTATAGCTTTTTACTGACGTAGACAATGAAGAAATGTACGAATGAAAATTTATTATTTTGAGCAAATTCAAAGTGTTGGTTCTGAGAAAAACTTGAAGAAAAGCTATTTCTATCGCAAAATGAAAATCTTGTGTTGAATTATTATCCTTTATAAGTTAGGTCTTACATTTAGATATTAATATTTTACCTAGCGCAGTTACTAGAAAATAACGTACCTAAAGTAAATTTTATTTATAGCTAGCTTTTGCCAGTGGCCACGCTCGCGTGAAATTCGATAAATTAGACATCCCCGGAAACGTACGTTGAAATTATGATAATATTAATTTTAGTACCTACCATTTAACGTTTACCTACAGGCAAAAAATAAATCACGAACCGAAAAAACTCAAATCAACAAATCCATAAGTTTTCATGAACCAGATAACCAAGCATAATTTTCCGGCGTTAAAATCGAGATTCAGTTGAAGTTTTAAGAAGATTTACCGCTTCCGCAGCCAAAAGAGCTTTTACGTGACCATTAACGAATTTGCAACACCCTGTGCGGTTGGTACAGTCAGCTTCAAATATAGCTGAGCGATTCAGCCGTTCTATTGTGTAAAGACCTCACCGGGGGAACTAAGGTGAGTGAGCTGTCAATTCGCCTGATGCTAGTGAGATTGACAGCTCATTTCCCAGCATTAAGCTGAACGATGGCTGTTTTGTGCAGATGCTACGCCTGATTTTTCCAATAAACTTTTATTCTTTCTTTACAATTGAGTCCATTTTTTTTACATTTCGTAGCAAGCTTTCGTAACATTTCATAGTATATCGGTATGAAGAAACAAATGAGTGTGTAGGTAATATGGACGAATTAACAAAATGAATACAATACCTACTATTTGTGCAAATGTTGTTGTTTTTACTGTTGATTGTACCTACTTGTAGTAAATACGGGGAAATTGTAGACGATAACTATCTAAGTAGGTAGGTATTCCAATCAACATCACTTTACCCTTTTCTAAGTAAATTGGTTTTACTGCGACACGAAAAGCGAACTTCACAGACGTCATTAATAGTTTGAATGGACCTAAATACCTATACCTCCCCTGCTCAAGTTTTAAGCAGAGTTGATGTGCCCTAATTACTAGAAACTTTAATTATTCCATGTCAAATGAGTTATGCAAAGCAGACGGTGAGGCCATGAACCCCTCCTTCGAGGAATACCTAGTCGTGATACCGCATCTAACCAAGTTTATAATAGAAGTTATTTCCAAATAATTTGCATATTGTCGCCCGCATTAATACGGAAAGTGCATGGCTGACGGACATTGAATATATTATGTCCAGCCGGTCACTTCTAGCGGGCTGTTAGTTGATTAGTTCAGCTATATTCAAGAACTGAATGTCTCTGTTTTGCAATAAGCTAATTTGATACTTGTTTCAATTACTTCAGGATCCAAATTCCCGTGTTAAGTGGGTATCCCAGGGCACGAAAGGTATTTGCAATATTGAGATGGAAATAGTCTTCGTTAACGGTCCAATCCTAATGTTTCCTGTTTTAGGGCAAGCATTCTCATTTTAAATTGAAATTCTGATATTTTGTTTTGTACGACTCGTTACGTTGGTATCCCTGCTGGATCAAATTCCTTTGTAAGGCGATTTTGTTTCATTAGGAAAGAGGCAAGAGAAGAGAAGCGAATTAAGGATCCATGTCGGATAGATTAAATATTTCGACATTGTCGTTCGAAGCGTTGTAATAAACATGCTACTTAATCGTTTGGGATCTTGTATAAATAGATAATATATTAATCAGTTTTAGTTTTAACCAAAACGCTTCATTCGTTTTAATAGCAGAGCGTGACTGGCAGCAATAACATTGTCACTCTATCTGTTCTGTAACTGTCTATATGTTACGTTTTCATTATAAATCGTAATGACTGCGTTTAAAACTGAATTCGCTGATTAAGTTGGGCCATTGTTAGCTTTTAATTACAGGCCCGTTCGGGTAAATACGTAGGTAGCGAGAGCAAATTATGTCGATCGTGCCGTGTCCGGGCGCGTCCGTCGGTGTCCGGTGACGTCCGGCTACGAACAGCGCGATACACGCTGACAACGCGCTATCAGACTGGAGTTTGTCAGGATTACAGAGATTTGTAGCGTGTTCCCCGGCTGTGGCCTGTAGCCGCCGTAAATTATGAGCAGCCTGCAACGTTTGCTTATTAATAAATCAATTGTTCCCCAAACAAACACCGCTCGCTTCTATCTATCAATACATCGGATGATAACGTTTGTGTGCTTTTATATTCCCTGTTAATAAAACCTCAATCTGTATCGGGCGCTCTTCCAAATCACGTACGAAAACATGTTGAGTTCACAAATTGAGATTCTGCAGCCGTCGGTGAGTGTACTCGGGTTTTATTTAGCATAATCCCGCTGTAAAGTGTTATTAGTCAGGTCGCAGTCGCAGCGCCCAGCGCGCCGCCGCCGTCGCGTCTGCTGCATGCGGGAAACGCAACCAAGGAGAAAATCTGCTGTCTGCGGCGACCGGCGACCGTAACCTGATCCGCAATCACAACTAATTTAACTCAATCAAAGAACGACAGCCCTCGCCTGTAACATGATTACCACTTATTAAACCAACCGGAGCTTTATAATTTGATCTACTTGATCGCGAGCACTGATAAAGAGCTTTTAATGAACGTCTCGACAACGCTTGTCCGTTGTCCCGCTCCGAGATTGTAATAACTGATAAAAAGCTTAGTAACCCCAATAAAAAAAAAATTATTGAAACATTGTTAGTTGTTTTATGCACTCAAACAATTATGTTTCCCAGTTGACAATACCTCGTATTCTGGTGGCCTGCGGTAATCACAAGTGCACTAGATTTGATTGGGCGAAAATTGTTCGCGAATGCACTCTCGAAATAGGGCAATCCACCCGCAGAGACAATTGAAATAAAACGTCAGTGCAGCCGGATCGGCCGTAGCAAAAAGCTGGAAGGGAATTCCACGTCGCGCTAAATTAATTCTTATTACAATTTGGCAAGGATCGTTTTAGCTTTGGCGCGTTTTGTGATGATGTCATTTCAGCGCGCAGATCAAGCGCCTACTTCGTACCGCAAGTTCTTCTTTTTGTTCCCGCCGCGAAGAGTTTTATTTTAAATCTGTAGCTCTAACGAACCGAGCTCTTGTTGCATGCGACAGGGCCGCGCGTGCAGCTGTCATTTTAGCCGTATTAATCGTTATCTCTTCTGACCACAATACTGCATACTTCGGTTTGTTCTGGGTGATTTTATTATTTGCGTTTAATTGTGAAGTAATCGTTCGTTGTATGTCGAGAACACATCACGCGGATGGGTGCGGCGCCCGTGCGGCCGCGGCTTGCATTGTGTTCTTATGCCGCATACATAGCTTGGATTCTCACGAACGGAACCCGTTCCTCGGCTCGGCGCGCTCCTATCTTGTTGTTCCTTTACAAATCTGCGTGCCTCGTATCGCTTAGTTGACTTTTTTGCGCGCCAAACATTAAAAAACTCCGCCTTGTATCGAACACGCCGCGTCTGGTTGCCATGCGCGCGTATGAAGCATTCAAACATCGGTTATATTGTCCGTCGTTCAATTAGACAAAGCAAATGTGAAATCCAGTGAAATGACAGCAATAACTGTCGTGTTGCATTTTATTATAGAAAGTTGGCTGCAGCGATGTTAAAATTTATCGCTCCATTGTCAATAGAAGCGAGCGGTGAGAGCGACGAGAGCGATTCGGTGCGGCGGGCGGTCGTAAAGCGAGCTGCGGACTAAGTTGGTGGATACATGCGCCCTAATTGTGCTGCAATCACGTCGCGTGTGTTAAGTTTATAAGTTATAACGTGTAAGGGAACATGTGCAAACGTTCTCGAAATAATTTAATGTGTGCTCGGCGGGGTAACGACTCGGGGCGTGCTCTGACGCTAATTTCGCATGCGGCGTCGTCGTCGGCGCGCACGCATATAACTCGACCAATTTAGAACGAGCGGCATGCCCTGCGCGCCACGCCACACTGTCTGCCCCTTGCCGTGTTCATATGTCAGCACTCGATGACTGACTTATTGCCTTCATTCAATGTTCTTATATTTTATTTTTTATTCTTCCAGGTAATTCGCGAATTCGAAGCTAATATGAAAGTAACGAGAATGCCTGAGTCATGTAATGTGAAATTACAAGTCTGAAGTAAGTGATGATTTGCACGTTGTGAAGCTTTTTAAGCAAGCGAGTTTATTTAAATTTGTGTAGATACGACTTCTACTACCGTCCTCGTTTGATTACAATGCTATCTTATAAAGGTTATTTCCATGCAAAATGGCACTTTGGAATATAAATGTAAGAGAGATAGCAAAACTAGAACTGCCTACTTCCTTGATCATGTGAAAGGAACATTACCTACATCTAATGTACAACTTTGATAACTGCCACCAGCTTTATAAAAAGCCTGTTTAACACCTGTTTCACCACGCATACTACCTTTATTTACCAAGTACTCTAGTTAGTCTCGAGTTTGTTACTACAAACCAGGTAATTGCACAGCAAACGCGTAAAAGAGCGTTAACGCAGCTAATTACACTTGAGCGTCAACAATTCTGCACATTCTACTAAAGTGTCACTTTATACAATTTACAGGACCGGTAAATAAATCCTCTGAACGAATATACGTGTCACCCTGGGATTTAATTAAGAGACCTTAAGTGGTATAATTAAAGGTACGGTAGGAAGAAAGGTGGCGCGGTGGGGACACCCATACCCCGGGATACCCCGGGACACTCCGGGACCCCGCACCGGGGTACAGGTGTGAACCTTATATGGAATGTTATTTGTGTTATTCGCGACATTTTTGGCGTAAGTTAATTAAGATTATTTCTTGTCATTATGTTGTGAAGAGTAGTGTGTGCGTGAATTTTATTAGATTTTGGAGCAGTGTGTAGAGGAACTGAACCTTGTTTCGAAGACTGTAAGGTCTATTTTTATTTTGAAGTACTGTAGAAATGGTTGTCCTTATTAAACTGATCCTAAGCTAGATAAATGTCGTTTAGAATTTTAATTTTACGTTGAATATGCGATTGCAGTTCTTTTAGCGGGTCTCGAAAAAATATAATTCATGATTAACATAACACTAACACAACAACAACAACATTAACACTGGGATGTGTACTCATAGAGAGATAACAAAAAATACAGAAATGGTGAAGAAATTATTACATACTTTCTTAACAATTTTGTTATTCCATTATTGGGTAGCAACTACGACATTCTATAAGGAAAGCTAAGAAAAATATTCCAACAAGGTATCAAGTAAATTACTTTGAAGAAAATGGTTTAAGAAACCTATTATTACATAGTATATCGTTACCTAACTCAATAATGTTGTTTAATTACTTAAATTGTATTATTTCTGAAACATTTTCCACGAAAATACTTTAATTGAAAAATATAAATTCACAGGTCCTTGAAGAACTAGATAGAATAAAAATCCAACATCTACTACCAATCGCGAACATTCAACACAAGTTCTACGTTACAATCACGAACGTTCAAGCTACCGACGACGCCGCGACGGTACAATCACAAACCTTATTGTCTCGCTGCTACGATGTAATGGCGTAGCACCGTAGCGCGTAGCCAGTGGCGTAGGCCCGCTACGATCGATGGCGTAGGCGTTGAACATTTTTACTGTTGAAATTCTTCGTATGTACGTCTTTGTTTACTGTGTCCTGTCTGTATTTTTTTCTTATAATTACATATCTAATTTTTGCCATTACATGCATTAAATATTCGTAAAATAGCAACTTTTACCTACATAGTTATGTTACGCGAACAAATAAGTACTGAACAACAGATTTTTTGTAACTTAGATGAATTGAATTTTTTAAATGATCTCTGATTTATATCTCTTATACACTGTTGGCTAAGGATAAAAAATCAGGTTGTTTTTAGACACTCCCAGGTTTTCCTCCTGTTTAACAAGAAAAATGGCAAAGTTTATATCAATTTCAGTACATTTACATTTAGTACCGTATTTTCCCGTCTACCAAGATATAATGGGGTTTCCGTATTTGTTTTACGGCCTATAGGGATGATAGACGAAACAATACGGATCCATTGCCATTGATATTGCGCTGTATATTGATATATAAAGATTTGTGGGTTTTTATTTTTGTTTCAATTTCACGAGGGCTTTTAATGGTGGTCGGGTGGAAAAGGTCGTGATATCAAATAAGTTTCCACTCGTTTTATTTTTGTTTCTCCTGTTTGTGTAAGGGGACACTATACATTATTTTTTCGGTCCTCGGTATATATGCTGAATCCGTATATTACATTATTCTGAATTCTTTTATAATGACGTAATTAAATGAAAATTCAAAGACCATAAATAAATTCGAGTGTTTTTGTTTGTTTATTTCGCTTTCTAGTCTAAATCGCTGAACCGATTTTGATGACTTTTGGCAGAGAGATAATTATATAGATATAGATAGATAGGAATCTGGAGACGGGTACTTATATTTTTATATTTTTTTATTAATGGAAGCAAAGTAGCCGATAAAACAAGTCAAAAATCTAATTGCGAAATAGAAGTAATAGTTTCTTTTAAATGGCTGATGATTTCCCAAGAATTGATTAATATTAACAGCTTATTAATATAGGACATAGATTTGATAAACTACTATAATAATCCTGCAGACCATTTTACAATCCTGCTAAGTACTCAATAAACACTCGTACAACGAAAACAATAAGTTTGTTCAACGGTAGTCGCCATCAGGCGATCGATGCTTACATAAGGGATTTCCCTCCACTAGTAAATAAGGCCAGGCTTTGCCCGCGTCGTGTAAATAAAGACTTATGTACTAATACTTAGGTACACTGTCGATACGAAACTGCTTTGTCTTTCACGTCCTGTGTAGACCCATCTTTGTTCGTTTAAATTTTATTTAAAGTATATTATAAGGCGGTACAATCATTTTTAGTTTATACTAGTTGATGCCCGCGGTTTCGCCCGCTTGACAAATTAAATATACTAAAACCCTCCTCGAGAACCACTCTATCCATTGGTGAAAACAGAATCAAAATCGGTGCAGGAGTTTTTCAGTTTATCGTGATATACGCAGCGGTGGAGTTTATTTTATAACTAGCTTCTGCCAGCGGCTTCGCCCGCGTGATCCCTAGGGAACATATTCCCGGGATGAAAAGTAGCTTATGTGCTATTCCAGACTATAATCTATCTTTGTTCTAAATTTTATAATATTACTCGTTTGGTGTAAAGCGAAATTATAACCATCTTCCCCTCGACATTATAATTGTTTCAGTGTTAGATAGCCCATTTATCGAGGAAGGCTATAGGCTATATCATCACGCTATTAAAGGATATTCCAAACTGTCGTAAGCCGTTTTACGAAGCTACTCGCTAGCCTCTAGGCGCCAAGCTAGCCGCCTGCCTGTGCGTTCGCGACCTTATACAAAAATAATCCTTATAGCATGATTCAGTATTCACGCGCGATGGCTTATTATTAGCGTAATTCATGTATAACTTTGGTGTTTCTATACGGATTTCTATGATTCTTTTTTAAATTATGGAATAGTTAATAATGTTAACTTTTTTAATTAGGGATGACTGAGAGTGTTATAAACGTAAGAGTAGACAAATATAATCAGAAAGCTTCGAACTGCTAAGCTATCGGGAGTTATACGTGTTATTGTGCGTCAATCATAAAAGATAGACATATGCTGTCGTTGGATATTTTTTATATAATTTTAAGGAGAACATTTCCGTCATACATGATTTCTGTGCAGCTTTCACCATTAAGGTTGCACACGCGACGGAAGCTTAAAAAATGGAGTAATTTCTCCCGTTTTCCCAACATTTCCCTTCACTGCTCTGCTCCTATTGATTGTAGCGTGATGAAAAGTATACTATAACCTGCTCAGGAGTATAAATAATAATTGTACCAAGTTTCGTTAAAATCCGTCGAGTAGTTTTTGTTTCTATAACGGTTATACAGACAGACAGACAGACAGACAGACAGACAGACAAAAATTGTACTAATTGCATTTTTGGGATCAGTATCGATCCCTAATCACCCCCTGATAGTTATTTTGGAAATATATTTCATGTACAGAATTGACCTCTCTACAGATTTATTATAAGTATATTATATTATATAAAGCCGGGGTCACATTGTTGTGTTCTGTCGTGTCGCTTTTGATTGGATACTTAAACTCGTTGTGATATGATATAGGCTTGAATAGATTCGTTTCATTGGAGTACCTCGAGATAGTAATGTGAACAAAGCCTAAGTAAAATCTGCCAATATTGATCTGAGGGCCAATTCTCGTAATTTTCAAGGAACGTTCCCACCGCCGTCGCAATCTGCCAAAATGTAGTAAAATTGTAGATATTTTTGACAGATTATGACTGAGGTGCGAATGTGATCGTGTTGTTATAAGTTCGTCAATTGCCCCTCTAAAGACGATATAGGCCCCTGGTTATAGGCCTTCTAGCCAGCTACTTTTAATCCTTGATAAATGTAATGGCCCCGTATGATAGACTACGTGAGCGACGCAACGGGAAACAGGCGTATTAATGTACAAGAAATGTCTCCTGTTAATAACTCACATTCTTTTATTTATTTCGTTGGAAATGACGTACATTTCTGATGTCCCGAAGCGATTCTGGAAAACTTATTCTAGTGAATTTATTCTAGTGTGTAGTGAGTGATTTAGATCGGTTCTGTTTATAAATCAACTCGCATCAAAAGGCTTTGTCCGCGTGGAATTTGAAAATTATACCAAAGGAGCTCGTGGCTATATTTAAGTGGATTTATTTAATTTTAAGTTAAGCAACGCTTGCCAAGGTTGGTCTGTGGATGGGTGACCATCTAACGACTAAGAGTCCCGTCTGGTATTTGTAGATCTTTGACAATCGTTACGGATTGTCAGAAGCCAGTTAATCTGACTCCAGTCTTTCCATGAAATACCGTGTTTTTCCAGTTAATGGGTCGTGGAGGTCTGGTAGGCAGCCGCTCCGTGTAAAATACTGGTACTCAGTTAAATCCGGTTGACTGGAAGCCGACCCCAATATAGTTGGGAAAAGGCTAGGCAGATAATGATATCAAAGGAGCGTATTAACGGTATGAAAAGCATCCTATTTCTTAATCCAGGTGATGGCCCAAAGTGAGTGGGCCTCGGTGTTAAGAATATCAAATCTTAGCTTAGCCTTTGAAGTATGATTGACGCAACATCCAACATTCAAATTCAGAAAAAAAACTTTCTGAGAACAAGAAATTATATATTAAATGGTTTCAATTACGTACAGAAATATCAAGGAAAGATTTTTCATACAAGATCAACGTAGGAATGGAACCGGTGTTTGATCAGCGAGATACCTACCTAAAATTTAAGTTAACACAAAATATTTTTTCCAAGAAAAGCCGTAAAGGAATTCATTACAGATGTTCCAATTCCTCTAAGCTCGAAAGTAGCTAGATTAAATTCTGTCTTCACCTTTATTACAACTAAGTAATGAAATTGTTAAAAATATCGCCACTTTACAGACTTATAACGAAGCTTGATAATCCTCTTAAATGGGCGGTTAGTATGTACTTAGCTTTAATAATGATCGCTTGGAACACAGACTATGGAGTCGCTGGGTCCGCAGCGAGTTGACGCAGTAAGTGACACAGTCAGAGCTGTGGTGATCGAACTCGAGGGGGTTTTACTAATAACATTTATGTCCGCGCAAGTTGTGCTGGACACTGGTTTCAAGTGTCTCAGGCATAGTTAGAACTTTCCGGGCCGTCAGTTACTATTAACAGTTGATAGGTGACATTCACTGACACGCTTGGTACGATCAAACTTATTTTTAAAGAAGGTCGTAATTTGTATGAAATATCGTGTAGACTCTATATAAGCAAGTACGCCTATTTCTATGGAAAGTACTGATGATGGCAAAGCCTTATCTAGCACCTCCACTGAGGCATATCTGTGGTTTTTTTTAGGGATGGGAAATAATCAAATGACTCCTCCCGCTTGGGTAAAGCAGGAGGTAGTGCCAGGACTTAAACCCGTCCGTGTTCCTCCTAGTGCCGCGGTGACTCTTTCGAACAAATTCCGCAACTGTGGTCTGTGGCTCGGATGTAAAATTTTATTATTAATTGTCAAGTTTTCATAGTAGGTACCTAACTACCTACTGAAAAGGTCAAAAGGTTTTACAGCTGACTTGGTGTGAGGGCACATCCCACTACCTGTTATTTGGAGTGAAAACTGTCCAATGAAATGTTAGAATTATTATGATGTTGTTTTCGATTTGTTTGGTTTGGTTTATTGCTAGGGACAATATGTGCTCAAGTTTTAATTAATAAATAGAAGGGCCCACTTTGAGATATTTTATTTTCAATGTTATACTTATTTCAACTACACTATATCGTAGGTAAATATAGGTCACAAATTTCTTACCACTAATGACAACAATTTAAGATAAATGGAAACTACCGCTGGTGATTAACAAAAACTAGTTTCCCTGTCTGTACAACGCTGCTGATGATAACCACTTTTTATTCTATGTTGACTACAAATACAGTCGAAACAAATCTAATTTGCTTACAAATTGCCAGTACTTTAACCACTTCTTTGAATCACTTTCTTGTTTTCTTAATAAATCCCTAAAGTATGTGACTGAATCAAAAATGTTACTAACTTAAGAAGAAGAGAAACATTTCTATTTCAACAATACGATTTGCCCCCGGCTCTGTTCCTACTGGGAATTTAATTAATTCTCTTGTGACAAACAGAGCGAAAAATGTTTGGAATTCTGTGTTTGTGCCTGTCTTGAGATTTCCTAGAGGCCTTTGATTTTATTTACACATACGAAGCCTTAATTATGTGAAGTTTCGGTGTTTGTACCTACACATGACAGACAGAAATACAATGGCAAATTAGTAAGAAAAACTGTCCATAAAATACCACGTAATCAGTCAATATACAATTTCCGCTACTGAGACACCGGTCTGGTCGTGCTCAGTATTGACCATGGGTTTTAAAAACTAATCACAAAGTTCTTCATATTGGTACCTTTTACGGGTACTTTTCAATTCTCTTAGTCTGGACAGAGGAAGTTGCTCATACAAAGATGCACTCTATGGGTTAAAACTAGAAAGTTAGCCAACAGTACCTACCAACAATAAAAAACTAAAAGAAAACTATAAGATTTGGTACTTTCTCTCTATCTAGAACACGGGCTAAGCCAAATTTTTGACTCGTTATAACTATATTCTATACTAGCTGACCCGTGCAACGTCGTCTGCGTAACATTTTTCATTACTGCTGAGCTCCTATTGGTCTTAGCGTGATGATATATAGCCTATAGCCTTCCTCGATAAATGGGCTATCTAATACTGAAAGAATTTTTCAAATCGGACCAGTAGTTCCTGAGATTAGCGCGTTCAACCAAACAAACAAACTCTTCTGCTTTATAATATTAGTATAGATAATTTTTGTAAAATAACGAAAATCTCAGGAGTTAAACAGGATAATTCACAATAAAAAAAATCTAACCATATGATTAAGTAGTAATATGGATAAGCTGGATTCATAAATCAAATTTGAATATAGAATCTGCTTATTAATTTTGAAACTTCTCATGTGATTAATTTATTCTTATGAACTGCACCGCGATTCTGTAAAAATGTCGAAGTGAACACTTAGGCGAAGTGAACGACAACTGAGCTGTCAAACAATACAAACAAGATGGCATGATAGCTCACTTGTCGTTCACTCCACCTAAGTGATCACGGTGAGATGTCGACAGAATCGACCGGCAGGCCTACTGCCAATTCTATAAATTTTTCATAGCATTCGCATCTTAATCGCAAACTGTCAAAGATGTATGAAAATTAAGGCGTTTTGAATTGGCCCTCAGATCTAAAATCCACATTTCATAGCCACAAGGTGAAGTCAAGATTACCTCCCCATCAATGATATTATAAGTAAAAAGGTGTAGATAGGTTATAAGCGCTCAGCAAGCGACACTCGTTTGCAATAGACGAAGTTACGTTGGTCTGCGTTGGGAGTACATCTATAGTCCGCGAAACAATTTTGATACTTACTAGTCTGAATAGGATTATAGTTTATTTGGGCGCTCGCGCGAGACTGAGGAGCGCGCGCGCTGAATTGATGCAGAATATATAGTACTTTAATTTTATTTATTGTAATTTTGTTTTATTATATTGACAAACGAAAACTAATTAAACGTATTCATTGTAGATTGAAATTTTATATCATATTAATTTATTTGATAAATTTGTTTTTATTTGGAATTTGAAATTTAATGGACGCTGAATCAAGACATTTCTGGCTTAAATTAGGTTTTCTTTACGTTTTTTTCCGTGAAAACTCAAGGAATTTAAAGAAATTCTAGAACTCCAATAAACAAGTAAAACATTCAACTTACCATTTAGTAATTTCAGCTTTTAAAATAATTGATTGTAACAATGTGAATTTGACCGTCAAAGTTCCATCGCCGACATTTTTTCTTGCAAACTGAGTTCGTAAAATATTTATAGTAAATTACACGAAAAGAAAAATGAAAATGTGTAACTCTAACTTACAAGAAAGAAACTGGCACTATCGTTATTCAGGATCAAATAATTAAAATATCTTACTGCTGCTGAAAACTACAGCGTCAAAAATCATGAATTTCCGTAAAAAATGTAATAGGACTCTTAAAATGTGGCTAACTAGCCACACTTGACCTCAGTGTCGCGTTGCGCCGTCATCGGACACACGTCACGTAGGTTTCACGTTTTTGAAGATCGAATGTTGTATAAGTAACCTATCTACACCTTTTTACTTATAATATCATTACTCCCCATGATATAATGTATGTTCCGATAGCCATCACGTGAGCTATTACGAGGCACTTCCCCGATTGCCTGTCAATATAATAACGAGCCATCTTGTGAACGCGTCCACATCATTTTCATATAGGCATATACCTAGTAGCAATATTATGTAAAGTTTCCATCATAAAAACCACACTAACACGAATTCAAACACGGGAAATAACAGTTACAACTTTGGGAAAAGACCTATCTATGTACCTATATTTTGGTTTACAATAAAATATTCAATCCATCTATTTATTTTAAACTACTGTATTCAAACGCATAACCAAGTCACTCCATCAAAGACCAGTCAAAGTCTTAATCCTACTAAAAACGATATTTCTCAAACGTATTATCCCAATGATTTCCATAATCCAGTGCAAATGTGTCCAGTTACATTATACACGCCGATCTAATATTCATAAGTCCTTCCACGCCCGTGTATTATAGCCCGTTCTAAATAGCCCCGTGTAAATAGCTCGTATATATAATAGCCCCGTAAATGTGACGCCCACTGCTGTGATATTCAACTTTCAGACCGGTAGTATGGAAAGTTGGACAAAGTGGTATTTTAAAATTTATATAGGTGCGCTAAGATGTATAGCGCCATAGTAGGAACTCTGACCTTATTGATTTTTAAAAAGAGTAATCACTTACATAATGCATTTATTTGCGAGTATATATCCATTGGCCCTTGAATGCAGTACATAAACGCCAAAATATATATTGGAAACTCAATAACTTCTGGATAGCTCATATTTAACTTTTACACTATTCGGCTTTCGAAGCTGAAAGCTTCGCCATGCCATGGAGGTCCAATTATACTCTCTTTACTCCTTTTTTCGTGGAAAAATGCTTCGGGACGTGAACTTTTCGAATGTTTTATTCTATACCAGCTACTGCCTGGGGTTTTGCCCGCGTGGAAAGTGTTTTATTTCTACCACGATGAAAGGTATCCTATGTTCTGATCAAGATGTATTTGAGTGTGAATTTTTGCCAAAATCCGTACAGCGGTTTAGACGTAAAATTAACGAAGTAAACATACAGGCAGACATACTATCGCATCTTTGTATAAAATTGGTTACCATACCACGCGCTAGATAGACATACAATAAAGTACATTAACCTTTGCCCTTCGTAGATACCCGATCAATAAATTTTGAACCGTTTTAACCATTACTACAGAACGTAAAGGATCCACATATAAATAGATTCAGTACAGCAGTATGTCTTTATTTGTGTTTTTGATATTAAGAAAGTCAATAAATGTTTGTGGGTCAATGAGAGTTATTGTACATTTATCTACGCTCTTACCATAGTTAGGGTAGAAAGTATAGATTTTCTAACGTTACCTATTTAGTTTTTGTGTGTGCATCGTACATTGTAACTCGTCGCTAACACGTCCCTCATGTTCCGGACTCGATAAAACAATATCGGAGCGCAATATTTCCTTTACATTTTCTCGTTAACGTTTCATTTTTCTTTGTCTTCTTTTTAATGTGTCAAAGATCCCTACTTCACACAGCTTCAGAGCTGTCTTCTTTGTTTTTTAGAATTAATGAGTTTTATTGGAAATATGAAAGTTCCATAGAGCTTACTGAGCATTACGATTTTTTTTTTGTTTTGGTGTCATAAAAAAACAAGCAACGCCTAGCCGAGAAACAAGAGTCTCCGAAATGAAAAAAAAAATGGATTTGTATCAATGTTTTTTATGTTAATTTCTTTTGTACTTCTAATTATAGGTAAGATCTTTAAAGTAAGGTACGGAAAAGTAACTTTCTTCAATTCTATGTATTACTAGGTCATCACCAACCAAGTACTGCCTTATTTCCATTTTATCTGTGGAGACTTGTTATTCGCAATTTAGATATTATTTTGTCATAATAATAATATTAGTCTGTAAGTCTTCCGAAAAATAAATAAATAAATTATGTCTTTATTTTAATTGCGTTATTAAATGCTACTAAATTATAAGTACTCAGCGAATTTCAAGGCTGTTTAACTCGTTTAAAATCGATCGTGCATTTTCAGCTTTTCCGACTAATTTCACTCGTTTAATTATTGCTTGTTGCATAGATTTACTGATAGTTATTAGTTAATTAATTCACATGAAAGAAAGAAAGAAAGAAAGAAAATGTTTATTTGGGACTCGCACAAAACAGATAGAAGCAAAATACATTAAAACTAACGAAACGTACATAATAATTAGTTAATTATTATTAACTTACAACATTCAATGGATCTGTGCGAGGCCAAAAAGGTCCCTATCTCAGCATATGCTGCGATACTTAATATAACTAAATAACGCAGCGCTGGTATTATGATAGGGCCTGTGATGCCACGGACGCACTTACGTAACGCATCTAAATAGAAATATATTAATAGATAAAAATAAATAAAATGATTAATATAAAATAAGAATTGAAAAATGAAACATTATAATATAAAATACACACATACAATAAAATAATGTAAATTGCAACCAACGCTCAAAGGCCCAATGCTCCAATATCATTTATGAATGACAAACGTCACAAATGACGGAACGCGCGAGCGCACCATGAGCGTCAGCGTCAGTGACTTTGAGTGTTGTCAAAATGTAAAAACTGGAAAACATAAATAAAACCATATAAATAGCTTTAAATTTCACGCTTTTAACATCCAAACCCAAATAATACGCTAATACACACAACATACATACATGATTATACATTAACATTGTATACATGATATACAATTGATGCTTTTGTTTTGTATTTTGGATATCAAACTGTGGTATTGGGATGTTAAATTGATAACTGTTCGATTACCTAAGGGCTTTTACACACTGCTTTTGAACTCGCCGACGACGCGCAGAAGACGCGCTTCAAACGCAGACAGGACTGCTTTTATCTCCCCGACGATTCAGGACAGCTTTATGTCATTATTGCTGTGTTTGAAACTAAGAAAGTCAATAAATGTATGTGGGTCAATAACCGTTATTGCATATTTATTTGGCGCCTACCATAAACAGCTCCCTTTTTCAGTTCGAACTGTAACTTTTTCCAATGGAAAAGCCACAGATATACAAAAATCAGTACAATACAATGTTTACTGGTTAACGGTGTGCGTGTGTAAGTTAACCCGTCGTCAACAACAGGGAACGAGTTACGAGTATTAAAGGGTTACACGATACTCGTGATATTTGACACCCTTTTCTGTGTTACGCTTTGGCATAAGTTGTTAAGGCTGTTCAGTGTTTTTTTAAATGTTTTTCTTATTATTAATATGAAAATGTTTAGAGCAGTGCGGTGCTGTAAAAATCGCCTATCAGTGTTAATATTTTTTTTGAAGTGATGTTTTTTTTATGGAATTTCGCCATTTTGTCGATGGAAAAACTCACCTAGCACATGGCATGTTAAATTGAAACTCAGACGTAAAGGAATACCTACTCTTTTTCCTATATGTAAAATATTCTAAGCGGCATTGCCACTTTTTGCAACATAGCATATCCGCGGCCATTTGTTCCCAACGAGTAACACCCTCAAATGTCACACTGTTACTCGATGGGATTTTTTTCTGAAAAAATTCCCAACCGGTCACACTACCAGTCACACTGTTACTCGATGGGAATTTCTTCAGAAAAAAATCCCAACCAGTCACAAAAAAATCGCGACCAATTTCGAGGTAGCGCTCGCCGGCCGCTGCCGCGGCACCGCTCGCTTCGCTCGCTCGGCTCGCGCGTAGTTGGTCACAGTTCTAACCTAACCTAACCTAACCTATAATATTTTTGGTAGTAATATTAATCTTTTAGTTGGATAGAATTTGGTGACCGTTGATCCATTTTGGTGACCGTCTAAATTATACCCCTTTAGTGTGACTGGTTGGGAAATTAGTAATAAAAAGTTCCCATCGAGTAACAGTGTGACTGGTTGGGAATTTTTTCTTAAAAACATTCCCATCGAGTAACAGTGTGACATTTGAGGGTGTTACTCGTTGGGAACAAACGTCCGCGGCTTATCTTCACAGCTTGTCACTGTGACGTCACACAGCGAAATTACGATAAGTCCTGTTTCAACCAACCCCTTACTTCCGATATGTAATGCGATCGTAACGAGATCGCTTATCGAAACACCATACCACACCATGGCATGATGGCACATGGCCTTTGTTGCTAAAGTTTGGAATATATACTATGAATATTTCGTTACAGTGCCATTGCATATTCATGCAAGCGATTAACAACCATCTGTCTGAATAGATAAAGGTTTTATTCCTGTGAATATTTTGGAAGAAATTACAGTGTAGGTATTAGGTTCGCGTGTTTTGTTTTCCAATGTTTTATTGTCTTGATCGTCTGTTCATATAGTCTAAGAATGGGTTGTTGCATGTTTAGCTGGTTATCATAAAAGTTTCAGATTGCTAGCTCATGTTTTTATGACGTTGATTTGCGAAAACTGTTATAGGTTATCGTATAAAGGGGTTTTGAAAATGGAACAGTTCGATTGTGAAGAAATTTTCATTTATTTTTTATTAGATGTGTTATATGTCAGCATGGAATTAGTATGTACTATTTGGGTCTTGTTTGATTAATAACGTTTGATTATTATAATATGGTTTCTGTTCATTAAAATGTTTTTTACAGTTGTAGGTACTAATTAGCAAAATTTATATCATTAGCTCTATCGATAAATGAAAAATATTGATTTTAATTAGCTCTGGTAGGTAGGTATATAGTGCAAGGGATTATGATAATTGTTCAGTTTTAGCCAGCTCTGACCCACTACAGGTCTAAGGCCTCATTACAATACACATAAATCATTAATTATATTTTTAAAGTTAAGTATATGTTAAAGATAGTAACATGGATATTTTTGTATTTGCCTAGATGTCTTTTCCAATGAACCTTCATGGTACTCATCTGTTTCTCTGTTTTACAATTTTGAAACTCTAATTAGTAAAATGTCACGATATCGTTCCCAGGTACCTAAAGAAATAACATTACATTAAAACCGCTAATTTCCACAGTAGATACAGAAATACTAATGCTCTAGTTAAAATTAAACGTGCCTAACGTCGCGATTACCGTAGTTTGGCAGAGGCACTCGACTCTAATGCTAAATGCTAATGTCACTTCCAAACGGTTTTATATAACTATTCGAATATACCTAGACACATATGTGACCAATCGACTAACTTTCCAGCTAGCGAAGAACTCTGAGAGGGAAGATAATTGATAGTATCAAGGGCCTGATTACAGTGGTTTCAATAGACTGTTTTGCCAGCTCGAAGACCTCTTAGATAGAAGTAAATTCTCAGGATTACGAGTCTGGTTATACTGGTTATGTTTAACAGGCTGTAATGAAATCTATCTGCTGCTAGTAGTCCTATCTTGTAGAGTTCTGTACTGTCTTGAACTAATCTTAGTACCTACCTACAAAGTCGTACGGATTAAGTAGATACCTATGTAGGTACGAATGTGGTCTCTAATTTCACAAATAGATGAAACTTAGTTAAGATGTAAGGCTGGCTTTAATCTTAGTATAATTTGCAGTATGATTGAACATTGGGTTGATTTACGGACACTAATCTGGATTTCCTAGCTCACTCCAACAATAAAACTAAAGAAAACGCCAGACTGAAATCAATATTAATAATGTCCATTTTATGTTAAAAATAATGTTCTTTTAATGAATATGTCCATTACCTACTATAATCGTTTAAACTAACAATTTCCATTACAATTAAGGTTTATTTGAAATAACCTTTTGTCAATCTAGGTTTTTTTTTCGTTGTTTCGCCTAAAGCTGGGGTCGAATAACCTAGATTCAGTTTCTAGGTATAAAGGATAGTTTACAATCACTTACTGCCCGATTTCTGTGCGGTTCGAAATTCGAATGTAACCCGCAGTGATTTGTAAATTGGGTTGTGTTACCAACGTGGCAAAAAATATACGGCTTTCTAAAAGTTATTTGATAGACCTACGACTAAAGGAGGGACTAGGTAAAACAGTACTTCACTCGCATTATACTGGTTCCTATAGAATTATATAGTCGGTAGATAACTTACCCTAAAGTTTTAGCACCAAAATTAATTAACAGTTAAGTACATAGATGCGTTAATCAAAGTTAGTAGGTAAGTACCAAAATGAACTACTTAAGTCCGACTAGCAACTTTTGTGTGATTGAGTATCTTTTCAAATAGATTTTCATGATGGTCTATTAGGATATCTACCTACAGCCGAGCGTACTAATATTTCTCAATTCATTTTTGTTGGTCCTGGATCATAACCCAAGTCCCTGTCCGAGTAGGTACTATCCTGATCGTTGGCATAATATACTGCCAGACTTATCGAGGGAGAGTCTAGACGGGCTATACAAAAGTATACTTACGTAGACTACATAGGGCGAGGTCGGCTGCCATCATATAGTGTCGTATTGTGCGTTTTTTAGGGTTTGTACGCACTGTAAGAGTACGGATTGTGGACGTCAGATAGGCTGGCCATGGAAAATACTGATACTACGCCGAGTACCAGTGTTTATTTAGCTGCATTTGGTTACTGACAGGCTGAAAGCCCAACATAGGATAAAGGCTACGCATATTAATTGGATTAGGTACTGTATGCAGAGTACGATGCGCATTTGGTTAAGCGGTCTTAAACGTAGACATAGAGGCATAGACTGTGTATTCCCTATTCGGCTATGACGTGAATACAGTCAGAAAACTGTCAATCGGTTCCTCAACGTCACAGACTTGTAATGAATGTCAATTCGATCTCTGTCATCCAAATTTAATCAAAAGCCGTTCAGCCGTTGTGACGTGATTAATGAACTAACCTCCAAAAAATAAAATAATATACAAATTAAATTAATAGGACTAGTACTGACTGGTAGGATAGCTTACAAGAAATAAGATCCCTAGAACATCTCCACAAATCACTCCAAACACAAAATCTTCAACAGTCAATAATTTAACGTAGACAGACCGATAACATAGTATCAGTATAACACTCAGCAACACAACGCGCCCGCTTCAGGGTGCCCGCGAGTGTGTACACACGCCACGGGGGTGGTCAACAGTGCAGACACCACAATCGCGTATGGTGCTTATTTTAGAGGCAGCGCGTGGCGCCGTGGTATGTATGTTTGCCCCTGATGCTATTGATATAGTAGGTACTGCATGAAATTTGTGAACACGTAAACATTTACCTACATCGACGTGTTTATAGTCTGAAAAGTAAATAGGGGCGATTATTTGGTATACTTATTTCATTAGAAATGGTGTTTTGAATTATTGAAGTTTTTTCAATTATGTCTTTACATTAGTTTTATAGTATTCGCCATGCAGCAAGCAAAAGTTTGAAAGGCCGATATATAAATTCAAAGCCTAGTTTATTCCACAGCCATTCAGTATTGACAAAACGTACCTACGCTCAAATCTCCAGGGCCGTTCTTTTTCGAGATCCACGTAGCCAGTTACTTTGAATGTTTTGACAAGTTTGCAAAATCGATTCAAAGTTCGAACGAAGTCTCTAGGCGAATTACTTCTTTGACATTAAGAATACAAGAACGAGCCAGTTTTCAAATTAAGAATTGTATTTTTCTTTCTTTTTGTAAAGCGTTCTATAGTCCGTAACTGATAGTGCCTCGCGTGTTAGTATAGACTTCATCATAGTCTATGCCATTTAAAACTCGCCACACCGCTTTACGTGGTGTTATGTGCCATAAGCTTACCGCCATTACGATTTGCATACATGTAAAGGTATAATTTATTGTTCACTGTGGCTGCTATAACTACTCGTAAAGTTGGCCATTAAAGTAACGTTGATGTTATTAGCTATGTACCTGTTTTGAGGACTGAGGACACTGCTAATGATTCAATTTTATGAGTGCTTAAATTGAGGGAAACATTAGTAAATCATTCCTCATTTTTTATGTTAATGAACGCTGAAATCAACTGGATTCCTAAGTAGCAAATTTTATAACTTCAGAGTATAATTTTTTTCCAAACACAATTCCTAGATGATTGCAGAAGAGAAAATTCAATTAGGTGTAAAATGGCTTCCTATAGTTGGACAAAGTAAATAATAATCTTTGTCATATTGTACTAGGTCAGTAGAATCCCACAAGGTATAGGTATTCATAATGATTCCAAACGTACAAAAGGTACCAATCCATAGAAGTGTTAACAACAGTAAGAAAAAAAGGGTTTTATTCTAGTAAGTACTTGACTGAAGGAAAGCTCTCAGAAAACTCATACAATTTGGGCAGAATGAAAAGAAAGGACATGTTCGTTATTTGTACCTACGTTTCTTTTTTCTTTTACCTTCTAAATCAGTAGGTACTTCACGAAATTCAATTGTCAGGGAGCTTCGGGTCCTAAAACTAAAACCAATTACAGTCGGATACTCAGAATACGGGAGTACTTTAGATTTTAAAATAGTATGAATGATAATTATTCAATTGTTCTACACGTCTGTTACTTATATGGAACAAATTACTATACTTATGCATCTCAACGGGAGGAAGCATCTCGCCAAACAATAAATTAATACCTATCTAGTTTTTTTTAACAAGCTTTATCAGTTTTCATGTTCTCCTCAGCAAGCCCTTTCATTTGATACCCATACTGTGGTAGTGCAGAAAAAATAACTAGTCTGCCATCTGGGATGATCCGCCATATTGGAATTAGAATAATGTCACATAGCTAAGCATGCATCCACATCCAAAATAAGCGTGTAGGTACCTATAGGCACCAAATTTCAGCTCAATCGGTTAAAGATAACTGATTGAAAATTCAGAACTTGCAAGATTCCCCCCGGACAAACATACATACATTGCAAGTTAAATAAAAGCTTGTAAAAAGGGCTGTTTTTTTAGGAAAAACATAACATTTTTCTTACTTATGAAAAAGCTTCTCTAAAAACGAAATAAAAATGTACATAGGTACTATCCAAGTATGATCGTCTTTTTTAATTTATATTCATGCTGCCAGTTACGAAATAACTAAGCAATTACGATATAAATGGATAACATTAATTTCGCGTTGTATAATAAAATTTATCCTTTCAATCGTATTTAAACGAAGATTACCTTTAATTGTCGATAGAACGTTTGCATTTTAAATATTCCTTGCGGCAGCCAATGTCAATTAGACTACTAACTGCCGGCGCTGCGGTAAATATGCACGGGATTATAGCTTTTATTTTTACGGAGATAACC
Source organism: Ceramica pisi (assembly GCA_963859965.1). Taxonomy (NCBI): domain Eukaryota; kingdom Metazoa; phylum Arthropoda; class Insecta; order Lepidoptera; family Noctuidae; genus Ceramica; species Ceramica pisi. The sequence goes on from OY982530.1 coordinate 9,490,070, forward strand.
TTTAAAATGGTATAAAACTATTAAATAAGTGTTTTTCAGTGTTGCAATGCTACGATAATGCCGCTTAACCATTTCGCAGTGGCTTTAAGAGTCGAAAAGCATGCAAGCTCTGATATAATTTAATAGGAAGATTTTATTAAAACTTTTTGTATGGAAATGTTTGTAACCTTGAATATTATTTCTTTGATATTTCCGAAGAATTATGGGCACTTTACAATACTCGGTGGGTGCTTGGTCAAGTTCCTAGAATTATAAGAAATGATGGGTTAAAATGACGGTTGGCCGACACGTCACACTAGTTCAGCAACGAAAACGTGTACCTTCATTATGTTAGAATAAGTAAGCATGCCTTGTAATTTGCTGTAATTATCCATACTTATATAATAAAATCTATATCTATATTCTATATAATATATAAAAATGAATCCCTATTACCTTTGGTCATTGCATCACGCGTGAACGGCTGGGCCGATTTAGCTTATTATTTTTTTGTTGTGTTTGTTACTGTCAGGAGAAGGTTTTTATGAAAGAATAAAAGTAAGACTGTTGCGAGTTGATGGGAGCGAAGCCGCGGGGGACAGCTAGTAATAAATAAAACATAAAATTATAAACATAATATAATACTCGCAATACTCGCTCCGGCCCGCACGAGTAGTGCCAAATGTGCCTAAATGAGGAGTAGGATAAAAATATCTTACGAAAGGTAAAATAAAGACAAACTTGGATTTGGGCCAAGAGTTTCCCCGTTTTGTATAAAAAAAAACTAAAAAAATAATGCATTTATTCGGTTTTTGCAATACTGATGCCGATTTTAGTGTTATTATTAACTTAAGTGGGTACATAATATTGTTTCGAAAAACCAACCAACATGTCTATCATTGTTAAAAGCTTTTAATTTTTGTTCTGCATCATCATCTGCCTAGCCTTTTCCCAACTATATTGGGGTCGGCTTTCAGTCAAACCGGATTCAGCTGAATACCAGTATTTTACGTGGAGCGCCTGCCTACCAGGCCTCCACAACCCAATAACTGGGTAACACGGTACTCCTTGGCAAGACTGGTGTCAGATTTTCTGGCTTCTGACTTTAATTTTTGTTCTGCATTGTTTTAAAATTATGTTGTAGGTAAGAACACCTAACTTTCAAATCTATTGGAAGTGAAACACTAAGTTACTTATTAAGGCCGTACCCTGACCAAATAACCCTGAGCATTTTTTCCCTCAATAACAGCGCAAGAGATACAATAGCGTATACGCTCAGAATGTTGAATAAAATCGTTATAAAATCTAATTTTAGTCGTTTGAAAAAAAATTTCTACCAAAATGTTCATAATTAAATTGCCTATCCATTAGTATAAGAACAAAATAAACTTCTAATCCAGACTTACAGGGCGCTGTGTGAATGCATAATTAGGTATTGTGTGCTTGGGGTGGTGCTGCTAAATCTTTTCTTATTGCTGCCGAACGGGCTCAACGGGCAGTTCTCAAAGTGCTCATGTATCTGCCATTCCGGCACGCAACCACGTCGGTGTACGAGAGGGCTAATGTGCTATCGGTTAGAAAAGTTTATGTTTACGAACTCATTAATAGATACCACAAAAGAATCGTTCCTTCTCTTCCTGTACTGTCCAAGAGAGTAGAATGGTGCCCTGTGCCCCGTCAAAAAACATCAGTTGCACAAAGGCACTTTATTGTACTGGCTCCTCGAATTTATAACATTATAAATAAAAAAATCAAAATCAGGAAACTTAAGTCAAATCAGCTTAAAAAAGTTATACTGCCTTGGCTAAAAAGTTTGGACTATGATGCCACAGAAAACTTAATTAAGATGTTATGAAGAGAAAAATTCATACTCCCCCCTCCCCTCCTCACACTAAAACCCTTTCCCTTCCCTTCTCTTATTCCCTACACATTCACACCCATTCACACCCATATACACCACAACTAACACGTACACACACACACTAAAGAAATGATGCATGTTAGTTTACTTTGAATTTATTTTTTATTTTTTTATATATAAATTTTTTCTTTACCATTTTTGTGTCCTTGTAATGTTTGGATGTCATAAAAAACATGTAAAATTGTTAGGGGAAGACACTAGCTCCTGTAATACAGTGTACACTAGCGCAGGAGCTAGGGAATCCATAAAAACTGTTTGTATAATTTGTGACAATAAAGATTTATAATAACAAAAATCAAAATAATCGATAGTTTTCGAGAAGATGTATGTTTTCAGTATTTTTTTCTCATTTCTGTGGTTTCTTTGTGAGGAGATTACTTAAACATTATACTTGGTAATATAAAATAAAAATCTACCATTTTGAAGCCATGATTATGTAGAAATTTAAGGTATTTTTTATAAGTTGATATTTCTTTTGGATAAAGAGTATTTAGCTCCAAAAAACTGCACAAAAAACGGCTAGCGCTGCGTTTTGCTCGGGGACGCGCCTTAAGTACTAAAAACCTTCCGAAAAATACACATAGCCGGATAATAATAAAATAGCGAGCTGTTAATATTTATTGGAAGCTCAGACATGTTGAACTCGTGACTTGCATACGAAGTAGGATCAGTCGGTCATTACATGGATGGACATTATTATGGACATAGCTAGTCGTGCGAGCTCTCTTTATTCCACACTTAGTAAGCTCTAATGGTGCTCGCTTCTAATGGTGTAAATGACTAAATCTAAAACATTTTGCTTTTATCGGTGGCTTCGCTCTTGTTAATGTCTCTCCAGTGTCCCATCTATATCTGTACCAAAATTCATCAAAATCGGTTCAAAGATAGTGCTAAACAATATTCACAAACTCCAATCTTGCAATTATTGCAAAACAAAAAAAAAATGAAATCATAATTTCTAATAACTTTACCCACTAAACATTTAAAAATTGAAACATGAACCCGAGTTCGTATTTCACTATTGACCATTGCTATTCGACGTTCGGTAATGTTGTTCTAAGTTAAAATTAGTGGCAAAGGAAATATTATTACAGTGCACAAATACGGCCGCTTGCAGCTAACACCAAAGTGTTGATATTTATTTACCGCTCCCGCTGAGAGAGTTAACGCATGCCACTTACCAATTTACTACTGATTACTCTATTTGTACCTAAACTTACTGAAACTAGTAAAATGACTTACCAATTTGCAAACTATATATAGCTCGTTTGAGTTAAGTTAAAGATTTTATTTTCGGCATAATAAGTAATAAAAAATGACATTATGATGACATAGGAGGATTTATTCAGAAACTGACAATAGACAATTTGTAATGCTGGCCGTGGCCGACAAAAACCTCGTTATAACATTAAAAAAATGTGTCATAAACATTTTCCCGCTTTTAAAAAGCAGTGTTGAAATAAAAATTACTTTTTTATAGCTCAACCAAAAACTGTTGCGCTAACGAAAAAATATAGTGGTCCGAAAAAAATACTTTATTTCTCGCCTGGAAAAGTCCACAAGGGAACTGTAGTAAGTGTTTTCACATTTAATGAGCGCCATATTTATTTATTTTGGGCTGTTTCGTGCTTTGCTCTTCAAGGATGTTAAACATTAGGGGAATAAAGTTCTCACACCATGCAATTTGTACTAAAGTTTAGTGATGGGCTTTCGTGTGCGTTTGTACTTCGCTACTGTAATCTGTCCTGAGTTTTGACCTTTTTATTTGTTTGTGGAAAAATACACCGTAACTTATTATATTATTTATATACGATTCTAGTTTGAATTTTCTTATTAGGCAAGTGTCCTGAGTGGTTATAGACAGCATTTTCTGCATCTGGTGTTTTTATCAAGTCGATCTCATTCATGAAAAATATTGGCGTAACACATAACGCTGTTACTTGATTATGACTGATCTCATTTGCATAGATAGGTAGGTAATATCTTTAGCCTGTTAAATTAATTGATTATTTCACTTCTGCAACCAAAAACTAGCCAGACGGAGTAACTGTAATTTCATCATTCAAAATACCTAGACTAGTTCTTATCATAAAGTAATAAAATATGTCTTTTATTTTTATTATAATTCATTCGGCACACCTGTGTCGGTCTATTTCTTATTTTTAACTACAGGTATAAAGAATTAGAGATAGGCGACAACGGCAAGGCATTATCAAATAATCGTAAAAAGAATTAATGGCGGATGTTGTTGACGTTACATTTTAATTTTATTGCGTTTTAGAGACAATTGGGCGGAATATTCATGAGTGGAAACGGTATCAGTGGTGGTCCGTGGCCCACGCTGCGTGGTACAAAAAAAATTGTCAACAAATTATTAACCAACGACCGTCTTCGAAGAAAACGGTCAAATTGAGGAATGTAAACACAAAGGAATACTTTGAGCGCTGGTATGTTTTCATCGTTTTTCATTTTAATGTCGTTTTACACAGTTTCTTTTTCGTTAGTAGGTACGGTTCTGTATGCCGCACGCATTTGTCAGCTTGTCCTCGCCGTACTCGATCATGCCAGACGCCCTCACACCTACAAATGAATCAATTCGTCGCCGCCGTACAAAAAATTTCATCATACTTACACATGTAAAATCATTTAAAGTACAGCCGTAGGTCATTCGAATTTAAATAACATACAGTGATGGACGACTCCTGAGAAACGGGTTGAAGACGGTTTTATTTAAACACTCCAATGTTTATTATCGCATAACCGTCTCGAGGTAGTATCAAATTGTTACCCGTTGTTATTCATAGTAATTCCACTTTTTTACTACCACTTACACATTCACAAATGATTGATTGGCCAGTCGTTCTAAACCAAGCCAGCAATTTACCGAGACAACTTTATTACCGACTAGCTTCTGCCCGCGACTTCGTACGCGTTCCCGTGGGATAAAATAGCCTTTGTGTTATTTCAGACCATAATCTATCCCTGTTCCAAATTTCACCCCGATCCCTTCAGCCGTTTTGACGTGATTGAGTAACAAACCTACACACAAACTCACAAACTTTCGCATTTATTATATTAAATAACAGCAAAAATCGTAATATTTTAATTTCGCCATAACTTCAAAACCAAACGTCAGATTTTAATCATTCAAAGACCAAATATTATCTACATAAACTGTACTTAGTGATGAAATACTTTATTTTGATACGGATTAATAGCATATAAGTAAAATAAACGCGTTTAAATGTAGTAAAAAAAAAATCAAGATTTTTAAATAAAAAAATGGTTGTTGTTCCTCACTCGACATAGATAGGTACAGTGTGTCGCGGACTTTTTTGTAGATATTTATAAGATCTTCAATTAATTAGAACAATTTATGGTTCTATCTTTTATAGTTTAGGCAGCGTACGCAAAATAAGTAACTTTTCTAGTTGATTTTTACACCTTGTGTCCGAAAATCCCAAATATCTTACGGAACCCTATTTTTTCCAAAATAAAATATAGCCTATGTTACTCGTGGATAATGTAGCTTTCAAATGGTGAAAGAATATTTAAAATCGGTCCAGTAGTTTTTGAGCCTATTCATTACAATCAAACAATCAAACATACAGACAAAGTTTTCCTCTTTATATTATTAGTGTAATTGCAAACTGTCGTAAGGCGTTTTACGAAGCTACTCGCTAGCCTATAATGCGTTCGCGACCATGGCTTATTATTAGTGTATTTCATGTATAACTTTGGTGTTTCTATACCGATTTCTATGACTCTTTTTATGGAATAGTTAATATAACTTTAATTAGGGACGACTGACAGTTTTATAAACGTAAGAGTAGACAAATATAATCAGAAAGCTTCGAACTGCTAAGCTATCGGGAGTTACACGTGTTATTGTTCGTCAAACATAAAAGATAGACATATGCTGTCGTTGGATATTTTTTATATAATTTTAAGGAGAACATTTCCGTCATACATGATTTCTGTGTAGCTTTCACCGTTAAGGTTGCACACGTGACGAAAGCTTAAAAAATGGAGTAACTTCTCCCGTTTTCCCAACATTTCCCTTCACTGCTCTGCTCCTATTGATTGTAGCGTGATGAAAAGTATACTATAACCTGCTCAGGAGTATGAATAATAATTGTACCAAGTTTCGTTAAAATCCGTCGAGTAGTTTTTGTTTCTATAACGGTTATACAGACAGACAGACAGACAGACCGACAGACAGACAGACAGACAGACAGACAAAAATTGTACTGATTGCATTTTTGGCATCAGTATCGATCCCTAATCACCCCCTGATAGTTATTTTGGAAATATATTTCATGTACAGAATTGACCTCTCTACAGATTTATTATAAGTATAGATAGAAGATCTATTTGCCGTAAATGTGGTATTAGATTTATGACTCAACTTGACTGTACCAACACCGGGCCACTGTTTAGTTAACAGACAGAACAAGCAACAACGGAATAATACTAAGAAATGCAAAAGCTGTATGCATCAATCAAAATTGACTTATTTATAGCATCTCTATGAACTTGTTAGTGAAGTGCTCGACAGGATTTTCGTGTCCGCACTCCGCTATCATCATTTATCACCTTTGTCTTGTAATGACGAATGTAGGTGTTTCCTACTAATCGCGGATTCTCATTATTTATCCAATTTATGTAATAGGTTTTATAGATGTGGGTGCTCAGTGCTAGGCACCGTTCAGTCTGGAGGCGCGGCCTTGTACCGCAACAGCTGTCGGCCGGCATCGGCTCTAATACCGAACATTACATAAGCCACTGATATTATTGAACCACATAACTCTTGTAGGAAACTTGCAATTATACTGGCTTTGCAGAGATACAGTTTCTGGCATAAATTCAGATAACAGTAGTCGATATCGGTTACAGGTCTTTTGCAAGAAAATTAATGCGGTCTCCTGTATAATTAATGCGGTCTCCTGTATAATTCCAAGTTTTTGTGGTGTATTAAATTGCCCACGTAGTCGGCAACACAAAGTGAACGGTGACGGTTCGGGGAACAGAATAAAGTTAAATTTTGTCGAGAGTTTATTTTATAAAAAGAACTCGTGTCTGCGGCATTCAGCAGGGCGTTTGTGTGCTCTCGTCTAGCTGTCACACAACAATGCGCCGACGCAGCCTTGAACCTGCGGCGGGCGTCGCTCTCTTACGCGACATTGTGCCAAATGTAATTTAATATACATGTTTATATAAGAACGTATATATCACCGGTATTGACGAAGCTAGTTAAAATGTTTTCAACACTAAAATGACTTTTTCTTGCCTGTCTGGAGCGAGTCCAAAGTAAAAAAAAGTGTAATTGTAATCTAAACGAATAGATATTTCTAGGAAATTTTGTTCCATTTGATTAAATGCATGAATGTCTACACTTCTGCAGTGCTTAAAGGTTGTTGTTAAGAGTTGAATAATAATGAAATAATGGCTCTTTTTCAGTAAGACCATTATAGCGAAATTGGACGATAGATAAATCGATTTAGTGGCAAATGATATATATAACAATACTCTGTTTCAATGCATCGCTTAAAGTTCTCCAGGTAAACCAACAAGTTATTACGTCGTATTTCTTGACGAAATGAATCGATAGAGCATTCAACCCTCCGATTGTGCTGTCTGTATTTGCAATACCTATTAGAAGCAACTAGGTCGGCTTATGCAAGTAGTTGATTATTTAAACCTTAATTGAAGTTAGCAATCTATAGAAATTAGGAACACAACAGTTCGAGAACACACTTTTATCTTTACTCGTGGATTTGGTTCATTTAAAATTGTTTACTTAGATAATATTTGGTAAACTTGTTCACAAAGTAAATATTATGTAAGTTGATTTCACTAAGAAATCTTTCTAACTAGCTGACCCGTGCAACTTTGTCTGCATCACACGTCTGCATATACCTAGCCTTCCTCAATAAATGGGCTATCTCACATTTAATTTTTTTTCTAATCGGACCAGGAGTTCCTGAGATTAGCGCGTTCAAGCAAACAAACTCTTCAGCTTTATAATATTAGTACCTATACATTTACAACTAGGTACTGTTATTACTTTAATAACGGATGATACCCAGAAGATGGACACTAAACGACTCAGTCAACGCAATAAAAAGCTTAGCACATCCGTCACATCCTGTGATTAACCTAAACATAAATGTCGCTTCATTTCAGTAAATATTAAGTTCTATTTCTACAGCGTGATGTTTATAGTCAAATAAATGTGTTGGCATACCACAACTAACCAGACGGTGATTTTTACGCACCGTGGACAATGGCGGGCTGGCCCATGTTGGACCAAGTCCAACGAGAACGGTTGAACCTCGGAGCACGACATTTCGTTATTGATATTATATTATTTACTATTTGACAACCTAGTTAGAGTTATTTAGACTAGAGGTCTGGAGGAGCATTCATTAACACTTTATCTTGCGTCATTTATTGTGTCAATGTGTCTTGTATTTAGATAATGTGTTGATTTATCTAAATTTGGAGTTAACACTCGCCATTTATAGTGTCTTTACCGCTCGTATATAACAAAAGGTTAACGGGTATTGGTAAGGAAAGTTTGTTGATAGAAATTGGCCACACCAGCCATTGGAAAGTCAGGTCATAACTTTGTTTATCTAGCTGCATACCTACGTGAGTGGTTACTTCGGGCTTCCGTCATTCCTGCAATTTCTATGTGGGATGTCGAGCAGCTGACGCAATAATGGATGTCTGTCTGTCAGTTGTTATGATATAATCATTGCCGTACACATGCCTGGTTCCGCGCTTCAGTCTGCCTAAGTAAATTGCTTTTTTTTTCAACAGAATTCGAATCGATTTTAAAAACTTAATGATCTGCAGGTTGTTTTCTGGTAGGAAGGTATGTAAAGTCAAGTGTATGAAAGTACCTAAACGAAGTAAAAGGAGTATGTGAGAATCGAAGCAAGTGACGTTCTGCTTACCCCATGGCAAAAGGCGTCAATTTATGAATTTGTACTAAGGGAGCCCTGTCGGAACACAAGTCACGATATCTCTGTCGCTGTGACTGCTGAACTTTAAATTAATATTTTATATGGAAACTAGTAAAGTCATAGGTTGTCCGCTTTATTATGTAAAAGCCCCCTCTCACGAACAAATTTAAAAAATAAAAAGTGATGTATCCGGAATAATCCGGATATCAGTTTTTTTGCAGAATTTTGAAATAAGTTAAAAACATTAAATCTGTAATTTATCTATATAAGGCGACTTCATTCAATTACAAGCTCAATTCCACAGAAAATACAATTTTTCTTTATAGTCCGGGAGCTAGTTAACAGAAGGAGTGATCAAGGCGAGTGTGTCGTAGGCTGTTAAGTGGAGGGTACCCTCATCACGGCGACACCTGTCACGCGACCTCACTCCGCGACAATTTACCTCTGACCTCGTATTAAATAGTAATTGGGAATGAGGCACTACTTCACTGCCCTTTGTGAGGGCTCTCGGTCTATCTGCTAATGTGTAATAAAACTTTTTCTTTTTAGTTTTAAAAAATGTGTATTCAAAATTAATACATATTTTGTCACAGCTTCGTGAATTAATTTTTACGATTTGTGCAGACATCATTAATTTGTGTGAAATATTAATATTCATTTTCACAACCGATAATAACTGCTATCAAAGAGAATTTAATTAACTACGTACTTTTGCACAATGTTTCGGAAATAATGTTCGTGGTCGATTCCCAATAACATTCCGAGCACAGCGGTACTTCAACAACAACCGTTATTCAGCCAAATAATTCTAGCTCCCTTTTCACCTAACCAATTATTTGGATAATAATTTACCCGTGTATTTCCGAAAAGGGTTGATTCAATACCTACATAATTACGAATGAAACGGATCCAATCAACCATTTGGGGTCGCCGTCTCATCATTACATTATAAGGCTTTACACAGTTTCCACACATAAACTTCAAATCCTGATTTGTGGCTTTTGTTTAGGACTTACATATCACAATTTTCCTAGTCATCGTAAACATACGTATTGATCTATGAAGACAGGATACAATAATATTTTTAAAATAGAAAAAGTAAACCAGTTCCTTCCAAACTACCTAGGCATATATTTACCCGTTCTATTTTAGGATATCTTTCCTCATGAGAAAACATAGTCACCAAGCACGCCAAAGAAATTAACTGCTTTATACTTGTTGTGGAGTTATGTGCATAAAAATGTATGGGACAGTTGTTTTTTTTCCGGTTTTCCATAAATGATAAATGATATTTATTTTGTAAGTAGGTTGTAAATAACACTTTTACACGTCAATCTTTTTTGGTCATTTTAAACTAGATGAGGCCGGCGTTTCCTAGCTGAATGCTCTGAGAAGAAACGCCGAAACAAACTCAGAGGTCAAAGTCTCTTTTAAAGTCCATACAATCGTACTGGTAAAATCATATGAGAACCATGTAGGTAAATGTCTGAAGTGGTATTTTGAGGAAAGTACCACACAGATTTGAGTGGACCTGTCCAGACAGTGCAAGCCTTGGTCAGTAGTCGATTAGCTCAACCACAAAAGTACTCAAACTGCCAGACATCGTTCAAAATACTTTAAGAGAACAAAAAAGAAAATAATAGCCCACATAGTCCCCATATTCACAATAGTAAAATGAAAAATAATAATAATACTATAGTAGAGAAAGATGTTAAAAATAATGAATTTTATAAAAAAAATATAAAAATAGACATTACTTTTAAAATGTAAACATTCATGTCAAAAATACAAAATCAATTAAAATATAAATAATAATAATCAATTATAATAAAAATGATAAACGAAAAAAAAAAAATATGATAGCAAAAGCAAAAGATTTTCATAAAAATGAGGACCCGTTCATGTTTTGCGTTGATTCTGTTAGGTGTTGTACCTACAACAATAAAATTATGAAGTATTTCCTTAATTTCAGGTCAAATCTGCGGCGGACAGTGTTGCGGTCGGGGCCGCGAGCTGCAGGTGCAGGCCGCACTGCGACGCGCGGCCGAGCACAGCTCCACTGCGCCCATCAAGAGGACCGCCAGCCTGCTGCTCAGCACCAAGAGAACTTTACAAGGTAAACTAGGATGGAATATTTTTATGGCAATATTAGTTCGTCTTTCCGAAAACGGAATGCGGTTCCAGTGCTTAGTACTGTAGATTATCTTCTTGTTTTCTATTATTTTATATTGCAACATCGGTGGTATTCATTTAATCCCCTAAACTTCAGGTGTTACACTTGGGGGTTATCTAACTAGCCAAGAAGGCGTTTTTGTGTAATAATGCTATAGATATCTATAGGCATGCTTGAATGCAAGTTCTTTCTTTACAGAGATATCGATAAAGAGGATATGTCCCCGATAGAGCATGTATTTTTGCAAAAAAGTGCTAGGTTTTGTACGTTTATATTTTTATGTTCGTGACCTACCACAGCGGTAGGTAGGTATTGCTGCGTAGGATCCTACCAAACTACTAGTTATTTTCCAAAAACCGTATTTTTAACTGAATTGAAAAAGAAAGAAATTTTTAAATGCCCATGGTTTTACGTTTATAGAACCAAACTAAGAAGCTTTCCTCACGCACACTCGCTTTCTTTCAAAACTTAACCACATTTATCCACAAAGACTGAAAGAACGAATGAATGCAAACAACAAGAGATATTAGGCAGCACTCCTAGCGTCTAAATCCAAATTGCCTAATAATAAAGGCATGGCCTGGTTATGCTCCAGTTGCCTTGCGAGTCATCAATATAGAATGTCAGTGTTGTGACATCTAAAAACATATTTTTATATTTTTCTGAATTTAAAAAGAAAAGATTATTAAATGCACATGGTTTAACCTCAATAGAACAAATCTAAGAACCTTTTCTCACGCACGCTCGCTTTCTTTCAATACCGTCTCAACCACACGAGCCTCGCAAAGAACTCGTGAATGAATAAATGAATGCAAACGCCAAGAGATCTTAGGTCTTAAGCTGCCTCTTAGCACACCTAGCGTCTAAATCCAAAGTGCCTAGATTAAAGGAACGACCTGGTTATGCTCCAGTTGCTTCGCGAGCCATCAATATTGAACGTTAGCATGAGATCAAAGTTGATGGATATCTGTACGCCGCGCCGTGTCCGAGTGGCGTAGTGAGTAGCTAATTGTATCGCGTCCATCAATAATTTTGCTGGGATTTCGTGATTAGGCTTTGGAGTAGCTAAATCGAATGCAGGAGCTGCAACTGCGATTTGTAAAGGATATTGAAGAGGAAATTATACGGTTACCCTATCTCTAAATTATATCATCATCATCTAAATTAGGTACATAATTGTTTTAACCCTTAATAGGGCATACTAATCTGGGAATCGGAAAATAATAAAAAATAAGCGTAGGTTTTATCGGTAGAAAATAAATTTCAATTTTTTAACAAAAAAATTCTGTTCCTTGAATGTTTAATGACTGATTGATAAGTCTTTAAATAGCCTTTGTACAACAATTTTATTGAATACCTACCAAGAACTCATTATTTAATTAATGAGCTGAAAAACATGGTGGTAAATATATTACCTTTGCCTTATTAAGGGTTAATATGAAAAATTTATAATGAGCTAGCTTTTGCACGCGGCTTTGCTTGCGTTAATACGTTTCAATTTAAGCTTGTAACTGTTTCCCAATTCATGAAAATTATCTCACAATTCAGGCGTGAATGTTTAACTTAAAAATACCTACAAACTAACATTCGCATTTATTATATAAAAAATTGCATAGCTTGCGTTTCTGTCGTTAACGACATCAACGTATCATAACTATTTTATATCTCTCATATATATGCAATTTGTGTACATACTTATTAGTATACGATGGGTAAGAGTGTGTTATATGTTATCGATAGTCAAATAATGCATTCAGAAACTCCATTCACGGACCACATTCTTGAATGAAAGAAGCTTTAAAAATAGCACGCATGCATTCATTTAAATTGTATACGTGCATTATACAATAAACACTATCTGTAACCTCATTGTGAGCTCGTTATAAAAGGAGACGTTATTGAAAGACGACTGAGCATGAGCAGCGCATAGATATGTTTATTATGTCAGTGGGCAAAGATCAACCGGCACAATAAGCAGATGCACCATATCTTTGACACACGGGCCACGGCAGACCGAGCCTACCGCAACCCGTGCTCTTACAACAATAAATATGAGAAAGTATAAGCGGGCCCGCGGCCAAGTGTTAGTCGGGAGAACAATACTTGTTTAACAAACACTCTCGAGCCCCAGCGGCCGACAAATTGGGTACTTTGTGTACACCGACCCTTACACGCTGTTAATACACGTGCACCCCTCATAAAACAGAATAAGATACAAGTTTCTCGCAAATATATTCGAATAGATTTTATCCAATTTTATCCGCGACTTTGCTCACTCTAAGGTAGTTTATAATCGTCTGCAGGATACCGTCTTTCTCTCCAAAAAATGGGTTTGGCGATTTTAGCGAGCAAAAAAAACAAACTTCAATCACTTTCGCATTAATATATAATATTAGTTAGGATACAGGATTACGCAGGATACAAAATTAATTGAAACTGTGATGGATTAAGTCGTATTAATTTTCTGTATGTCCCACCTCTATGATTGCCTCTGGTCATTCGCTTTTTGAAACTTGTTCTGCGATTACACGGACTAGATGCTGCGGTAATTAAAAGTTAGGTTTAGATTCCATTCGATAAAACATTTCAATTTAATTAGAAACAAAGATTTATAGCGTATAATTGAAACTATGAATTATGTTAGATGTGATATCGTTATTTAATTGTGAAACAGTTATAATAATTCACGGCGTCGTGTATTCAATAAATATTTTACTGTGGGGTTTCCAGAGATGGGCACAGAAACTTACTTATTCAGTCAATAAACATTATAAAATTACTGCATGTGCGTGTAGTATACATAAATATGCACATTATAAATAAAACTAGTAATGAAGATATGACTGCACATAACATTAATATTCACAGAAAAAAAAACAACAATTTTCTCGTTCTAACAAACTTCGGACACATATGTTGGGAAAAGCTTATTTTAGAGTTTTTATGCCTTTGCCTGTTCTGACCGGCCGAGACTAAAGCAATTTCAGTTGGAAAACTTAGCTATTCTCGTATATTTGTGTAAGTACATTAACAGGCACATGGGTAACATTTGCGCTACATTCAAGTGAAAAGAAAAACTTTAATTTGCACCTGCGTTTGCGAGATTTTCGTATTCCAAGCGAGTGAAACCTCTTTGATAACGGAACACTCAAAAACTACTGGCCGTAACTGACAAAACTGGGGAGAATTTCCTAGCGCTCTTGACTTGTGGTGCATACAGAGTGAATGTGGAACTACTGCCATCTGTGTGTGCTAACAACAACTAAACGTTGCAGATGCGACACCAACATTTATGCCGAACCATTTAACGCTGACTAATTTATTGTCCCTCATATGGTTGAAATTACAGATTAGAAAGATGATATTTTATTATTTTTATTCTAGGCCTGACATACAGTAACCGTGCATTTTCTGGGATAAAAACAACTTACACAAGACGCACACACAGTCGCTTTCTGTCAGAGTTCTATCACGTTTTACACGTCATATAAAAACACATAATTTAACCTCTTTATAAAATGATTTTACATTTAGATCAAAATAACTATCAACTCAGCCAGCCAGTATTAATTTTCTCCCAATGGACTACTAAGGTTTGCAGCATGGAACCTCGTTTTACTTCCTTCTCCTCTCCTTCCTTCACTCTCAGTACATCTAAACTGCGTTCAAGAGTTGTCATGGTCAATATTCCATAGAAAATAATGACACTGATAAACACGGTCCATATTATGCTGATCGCGTTCAATTTCATTGGTGAAATCCGCCCTAAGTGTTGTGGACCAATAAACGCGGTAAGAACTCCCAAAAGGTTACGTCACTCACTGCTCATTCAGCGTGTAATCCATGCCCATATTGATAAACGACCAAAGCTTTGGCCTTTAGAAAATTAATTAAATTATGTTTTCCAATAAATGCCACGCGATTTACAACAACAGTCGTAAATAAATTAACAACTATATAAGGCTGTAAAATGTTTAGGAATTTCTCTGGGATCGGTCGCATGCAGTGACCTATGGGCTAGCTGACGACCGTTTTCAACAACCATTCAACTGAGTTTGCTGCCGATACCAGTGATATTTTATATAGACAAATTACATAGTAAAGAATGCAAAATATAATAGTAGTAAAGGTATAATTACTGTAAAAGGGAATGTATTGTATATGTGACCGGAAAATTGTAAACGTCGTAGAATTGTTAAGTATCGTGTGAAATTGTAAAATATCTTTTCCTAATAAGCCATTGCCATTTTGAAAACTTTTGAATGAGGGTGGAATAAACTAATAAAGATTTATTACAATCTTACTTACGGAGTCTGCAATTTTCCGGTGACATACATTATTTTATTAGTGTATTTATAATATTTATTGTTATTATGGAAATAGTTTCGTTGTTGCTCGACTAGAAACGCAGCGTAGATACACCGAGTGCCAAGCACTGACTAACCCTCGATTAATCTCTGTTTAGCACGCCAACGAGCATAATATTATATAGCGCACTCAAATAACATACGCTGCAAACAAAAGCAATATCAGCCTACATACGTACATTAACGATAACGACTTGCAATTAGATTGTATTCGTTATTTATACTCCGCAGCCATCTTTAAATAGGTTCTCTTATCTTTAAAAAGAATCTTCAAGAGCTATTTACCTGCGAGTACTCTTCAAAGGCTCCCATCAACACGAGTAGCGCGTTATTATCTATAAAAAATATAATATTGGGAGCGACGACCTCGCGACTAACAAGTATGAAACAATGAGCCAACCCCCTATCCTGAGAGGAAATAATCAGAGTGTGCTTCACGCCGAGGGTTCCCTTTTATACCATTGTCGAGCGAATGCCTAAGGGCCCCCGGGACCACACGCACGGACCCTCATTAGAGCACTAAAATAATTTACCTTTGTGCTTTATGAAGGTACCCCATATTAGCGTTAATACAGACCATTTATTATTAATAAAGTTCTCATTAACAGTTCTTGTCTCAATTCTTTACTTTTACGGAGCTGTGAACTTGGGATACTTTTGTTTAAGTTTGTTGATATCTAAAGTAACCCTTTTATCCCGTCTGGTTGACAGTGCAGTGTATTGGTCCCATTCATCTAGTTTGCGCTCGGATACGTGGGCCGGGCCCGAACATACATATCCACTGACAGGATATAATCCCCACTGCCGACAGTATGAAATTTCGTTAAACGTGTTTTCTATAGTGTGCACACCTCAGATTTATAGGGTATGAAGATTCTATCTTCACTGCTATATGAACCGTAGAGACTCGTAAGTTACGGAATAGACGGGATTTTCTCAAGATAAACTTTGTTAAACGTTAGTCTTTTAACATAAACTTAGATGAGACGTTATGTAAAAACATTTTAAGATTCTGAAACTACCGTCCGTGAGCAAAAAGCTAGTCTTTAAAGTAAATGAATGGTGATAAAGGGAGGTTGTATATTTTGCTTAGCAGCTCCTACACAGTCTCGTTTATATTCACTTTCCCACGTCTCAATCCTGTCTAAATGACCGTGGCCCTGGCGTCTCATTACTGTAGTTCAGACCTCTCCACGAGATGAAATTGCTTAAAACGAAAAAAAATACTCATAGCTTTGGCTTGGCGGAGTTCATTTGTTAAATCAACCTCTGTAGCAGAATTTACATAACTAAGTAATTAGTCCACTCTCTGCAGACTATTCCCAGTTCGAGATCTCGCTACACTGTAATGCAATTTATGATTCTTTAACTTAATGACTTTTAAGTGAGAGTGTTGAAAGCGGGTGGAGAAAAATGTCACGATTTTGATGAAATGGCGTTAATTGAAAAGGGCGCTTAGCTCGTTGATTAGGTCCGCTTTATTTACATTAAACTTCGAAATGTAGCGAGAAGAGGGATAATGAATAAAAAACATTTTTGCTCTGAAGTTGCTTTTTCTTTTTGAAATTTTAAACCGTACCTATTTTACGTTTCAATTAAATGTTTGTTTCATTTTCATATTGTTGATTCGTATCAGATGTTACTGTTTTATTTTACGTTACCTTTTTATTTTCGGCCAAAACACGAACCTTTTCATTAGTAAAACGTATAAGGATAACGCGTTAGCCCTTTTCTAAACATAACTGTAAAACACGTAGTTACATTAAACATAGCCAGTCGGCGGTCGCTGCAAAGGGCGTCTGGAGGTCTCCCTCTGAAAAGACGAATGACACTTATTATTTATTGAGCTACAGTCGTGCCACTATACATTAAACTGAAACAGAATATCCAGTTTTTCGTATCAACCTCAGCTTGGAAAACCGCGAAGTCGTTTCAGGAAATAATTGTTAGGTATTCATGAAAGTTCGCGAAGATGTGTTAAATCCTAAGGTAGAAGTTTATGGTATCCCTCGGTCTATTTACGAGTATACAAACAGAAATGTAACGCTATGACCACATTGACCACCAATCAGGTATATTGCCATCCGTCGTTATTTCGTATGAATTCGTATCTACTTTGAGAATTTTATTTTTACACTGTTTAATGAATACAGAGTACAGGTCACGCATTAAATCAAATTTTCGTAATAGGAATATACCGCGTGTATCTGACATCGACGCACAAACGATTTCCATGGGTCCAGGGCATGATTCTGGACACCCCAGTGTTGGAATTTTTCGTCGGTTCTTTTCTCATTTTTTAATTGTGGGTTTATTCAGATTGCTCTTTTTAGTGAAAGTAGTTAATTAACTATTTTTTTTATTAAAAATCTCATTGGGTTAGGTCAGAATAACGATTATGAGCAGTCTAAAGTAAAAAAACCTTTGAAAAAAAAAAAAGCCGACGAAAAGTCTAGGGTGTCCAGAATCATGCCCTGGACCCATGGAAATCGTTTGTGCGTCGATGTCAGATACACGTGGTATATTCCGTGAAAATTACGGTTGATGGGAAACAGCCCATTGACAGACCGAGAAACTGACAGAGGAGGTGGGTTCAGTCTTGTTTCCCTTTGAGTATGAACCTTAAAAATATCTCTACGTTTGTAGGCGTAACGATGTTGTGAACCTTCTGTTCCGTATCTATAGTATACTACCATCCGGATTTTCTGCCACGAAACACTGAATGCGGGGATTTACAGTGGAGCACTGGGAGCAGTCATCAATCCGCTATTGTACAGGTGGAAACAGTAAGAGTTACCTTAATGTACTGTCTATAGCAGCCGATGACAGTTGGGCTGAAGTTCAGGGGGACTCGGTTAATTTATCAATTAACTGATAAATTGAGGCTTATTTTTGGTGACAGCTGCTTTTTGCTATATATTAACAGCATTTTGTTAAACATCGAACTATATTATTCGTATAAAGCAATTTTTTCAAATTTAATGAGCAAAGACTGCTTACGAGACCAAGATATTGACCACCTACATCAACTTATGAGCTCTGCTGGATTTCAATTTCTTTAAAGAATTTGTTTTAAGAATCTTCAAAACAGTATTAATCTTATCTAGTTAGATTTTTTTATCGATAATGAGCCGTGTAAACCACAGATTTAAGCTATAGTAAGCCGAAGTCTGAATTTACTTTCCTATAATAAGAAGTGCAAATACCAGATAACAGCCTCCTAAAATTAAACCATATGACATTTAACTCCTCGCATATAATCCTCGGAGATTTATAACTAGAATCATAATGAATCCTTCAAGCGTACGGTTCAAGGTACACACGCGGTAAACGCCGACGGCTAAAAAGCTTTTCGTCAAGCTCCGCAGATCAAAGGAGCTTTCATCCTTCGTATAAACATAGTAGGCTTTCCTCACAGTTTAAACACACGGCCACTCGGATTTACCTGTAGTAGCATTTTGATAAACAGCCTTATGTTATTTAATTAAAAATATTGTGTAGTTATCTGTATTGCGAGGATAACGTCGTCTTTGAGCACTTAATACGTGCTGGTAGGAATGCGTCGAGGTGTTGATCCCGCGTCTCGGCCCTGCATTCCAGCGAGATAACACTACATGCTCTTAGTTATAACCCAGGGCAGGTGCCACAAACTATGAAGCCAAATACTCGGGGATGTTTAACCAACTAAACGTATTTACACAGGCTCTGTTAACATTACGTCTAATTTATTGTACACAAATGTTTCGTAACTACATGTATCCAAATTTTGGTAAGACGCAACGTAAATACGTGCCCGTGGAGGTTTCATTACATTATTATGAAATAGAGTTTAGTTGATAACTGAATTAGGACCAGTCAATCACACCTTAATGAAATTATGATTGAGACATTGGTGGTGCAAACTAATACGACGATGTAGACGTGATTCAATGAAAACATACGAGGGCAATTATAAAACTTATGCGTCTGTTTAAAAATTTGACTTTCTTCCCCGCAGATCACCTAACGGGGCTGTCACACCAGTCGCAGAACAAAACAGCAACACTCTTCACGCAACTATACCGGGGTCACGCATCACGGACGGTCCAGCCCCTCGCGAACTTATACGATGACATCCGAACGATACTCCGAGCCGAGGGAGACCTCACCAGCGAGAGCCTCAGCGCAGGCCCGCCGATAGACCTGTCAATCACCGCGAAGACTTTCTTTAGGGACCTGTTCCCTGTGGCGTATCACAATGTGCTCAAGTTGGATTCGAAGCAGTTCACCTCAGAGTACGAAGTATGTCTCAAAGATGCTTATAATGCCGTGCAGCCGTTTGGGGATGTGCCGCAACAGGTAATTACGTTTGCTTTATGTAATAAGCTCACTAATTTACAGAAGAGTCAACAAACATCTCCAAATAATAAATTTAAATAAACATGAACTCAAAACCAAATTAAAAAACTGGCTGTATAATCTGGACTATTCCCGTACAGAAGACCTTATCTCTAAAATAATTTAGGTACGAAATCCTCTCATACACTGTTCCGCACCACATCACACCTCACCATACCACACCACACCACACCACATCACATCACACCACACCACATCACATCACATCACATCACATCACATCACACTACATTACACTACACTACACCACACCACACCCCATCCTACTCACACAGTCATCCCCCTTCTACACACAAACTCATAGATTTTATTCATAATTTATAGGTCATTATATTCATAGATCATTATAGGTTTATAACACACACACACACTCGCACGTATAATTAAAGGTTTCTTTTGTACACGAAGTTTCAGTAGAACACTGACTCCTAAGTCACAGGGTTCCCCTAGTTTAGGAGGCAGGGTTTTTCACTACTTGTGCAGCCTTTTCCCAGTATCCAATGTACCTATTTTGAAATGTATTGGTATTGTATCCAAAGGTATTTTGTGGCAATAAACTTATTTTATATTTATTTATTTACTATTTTGGGTCAATTTCTGTGTGATGGTTTCATAATAATAATGTAAAGCTGCTTATTTATGAACCAACTGACGTTTATTCGTCGACAATCACTAGACATTTAAAAGTGTTCTTTACAGTATTATGTTGCAAATTCAACTCGCCCATATTTTTTATATTATCACTTTACAAACTCTTGATATCCATCATGTCAAACTGCTCATACTTATTATAAGATTCATCATAGAGCATTCAAATTGAGCACTGAAACAAACACCCTAGAAGTGTTATAGGTACGTCATACTTAGCATAAAGTGGCGTATATAAAATTTCTTAGCAAATGCCGAGAGGTACGCTACGTTAGCGAAACAGGTAGGCAGTAGGTTTCGATCATTAAAAGTAATGGTGCATTACACCTTTTACTCATCTGCCGGCATGTGCCTTAATTGGGTTAACCCGGAGATTATCCGAATTAACCTGTGCCTCGCAGTGTCATACTCATACCGGAGAGGGATAACTCACTTTTACTTTTTGCTTTTAAGCTCCTTAAATTTTCATAAAAGAAGTGGTTATTTTTAAGGTCTACTTTCAGTCTATTACGATTTGTATTACAATCCTTACTTATGTTAGAAACGTGAAAGTGAGCTTGGTTGTTTGTTTGTAACGCTTCCACACTTAATTCGCAGACCCGATGTTGATTAATTGTGATCGGACTTTGCAGACGACTATAAACTACCTACGTTTTTTGCACGCGGTTATAAGGTACTTTTCTTACCTACCCAAAGTACGTTCTTTAGCTACCAAGTAGTAAAATATGTCATTGTAATAAACTTAACCTTTAGATAGAAAAATAAGTATTAAGTGAATTAGAACAGATTCAGAAACCGGCCTGGGTTCTAGATACTATAATATTGTCCCTTAATTTCGTAATATTTATTTGACTAAAGATTCAATAGTCCCGTCACTAGGCCGCGATGTAGCAACGGAGTCTTTTGACAGACTTTGCATGCAGATTGCAGGACAAGGCCCAGTGTGCCTAGTATAATGAGTACTATTGCAGAACGCTGCTGTTGAGCCATCACGAGATATTGTTGGCACTGAGATAACACAGGAATTTACATAAAACATTATGTCTTAGGTATCTTAAATGCGAGATTACTGTAAGATGTTACAAAATGCCTTTAGGCGGTATAATAATATGAATCTAGGCGGCGAATATTGCTTTCAAAGCTGAATACATTCGGCTTGTTATACATACATAACTTGATTTTACATGTATTGTACGTAGATTGTATATTGCAAGTTACATACAACGTTTATACGGTAGCAAGTGAATGAACACAAGCCCGGATATGAAACTCGGGAGTGCGGAAGTGCGATAAACGCTCGCCCCCATATAACTACATCCTATTCACTATTCAGAGATTTTCGCTTATTTATTTATACCTACTGCTGACATATAAAAATGACACTTAAGCGCTTCTTACAGCGCCGGTGGCCGGCTCGTAAAGCGCTTAATCGGATTTATTTCAATGTAGCTGTTGCTCGCCGACGCCATAATAAATCATTTCCTAGTTATTTTAACAAGTTGGTCGGGAAAAGTCGTTTGATATTTAAAGCTTTTCCATCACTTCGTGGGTAGCTACATAATTTTAATTGGATTGTTTGATTTATGGTAATTTATTCATCATTATCGCTTAGTCACGAGACCTCCCAGATAAACGTGGGTGTTTAACTACCGAATCGTGACGATTGGAAACTCTCATAAAACAAAGTATTTCAATAATCCACAAAATCAATGAATGTGTGTTGTCAACAGCTGGGTACATCTCTATCGCGGTCACTAGAGGCGGCGCGCGCACTGCTTCAGATGCTAGCAGTAGGTGCAGACACACTGGCTTCCACCGAGCGAGTGCTGGCCAGTGGCAGTCAAAACTGCGAGAACCGACTGCTGCGGGCAGCCGGCTGTGCGCGCTGCCAGGGACATGATGCACGGCCTTGCAGGAACTTCTGTCTCAATGTGGCTAGAGGGTGAGTACTTTCTTCATTTATCATTGTTTCAGCTTAAACGACTTCCACTGCTGGACCATACATCCAGAGTAACCTTCAGCGGTTCATCGGTTCAATGCATGGGAACTAGGGTTCCAATTTAGTGTCGGCAACTTCAGAATCCACTATAGCGTGGCTAACTAGCCTGTTGTCTGTAGATATTCTGACTGTACCTATTCAATATGCTAATCTTAGTAAAGCGCTTTGACGACGTCAGAGAGCTCTGAAATTAATTTAACTAATAGACAAATCCTAGAAACATAATATGGTGGCCTATCTAGCTAGAGTATTACCTAATCTTGTAGCTCTGTACACAAGATACACTGCTTTCCCTTTAAAGCGGCTATCTTGTAGACGAGGAGTTTAAATTATATTGTTTTTTGCTTCTATTATATCGTGGGTTGCCGACTTGAGCTTTAGCAGTTTTATGAACGGTTAAGTATTATCTGGACACAGTTTTTTTTATACAGGAAGGTTATTTACTGACGTATAAAAAATACTGGTACTCAGTAGCATTCAGACAGACTGGACCCCGACCTCAATATGGTAGGAAAAGACTAGGCTGATTAATTGAGAACATCGTGTCCTGTCTATCCATTTAGGCTTTTACGGAGCGCGTTTACACCATGCCTCACCATGTACCCTTTATCAATTATTAGCGTTAATGACAAGGCCCGTCTCCTCTACCACTTTGACTAGCCATGTCCTGTCTGTTTAATTCATTCACGCTATGTCTTGGCCGTTTCGCCGTCAAACTTGCACGTTAGGTCCTCCTCGTAATTTGATTGCAAGCATGAAACGCTCCATGTCTCTCTAGGCTGTGCTTCTAATTTGTGCAAACAACGTCCCTGGGGTCTGCACTAGTGAGGTCCTCTAACACTGTTAGTTTAGCTGCAGAAAATTTAATTTTCATAGATGAAATTTTCGCCTGTAACTTTGCGTGGACACTGGCGACCTATTACCTAATGTTTTCTATGCACATACCTTCCCAAAGTTCTGAGACTGGCTGAAATATACACGTAATTCATAGCCAGACCTATTAAAGATTGAAGATACTTCTTAACCTGCTTTCCAAAAAGTATTAATGGGATATGGACGTTCATATTGGAGCTACGTTCTTCCGTTCGTACAGGAGAGTTTCAGAAGTGAGTGGTCATATTTCAGAGTTGCGTCCTGTATCGGATCTACGGAAACAATAAAACAAATATAAACGTTTTTCAAAAAACTGGCACGCATAATTTATAATTCTGCCAAAAAGATCCGTTCGGCCGTTCTGGCGTGATTGAGTTACAAACATCCATTCCATCCAAATGGATCCATTCAAACTTTCGAAATGGTATAGTAATAGAACGACGGCACGGTTGGCGCAGTGGTTGAGCGATCGACTGCTGCGTCGCGTATCGTGGGTTCGATTCCCGCACGGAACAAATATTTGTATGGCCTACAGGGGGGCTGCTCTCCAAGCCCGACGTCCGTAGTTTCGGGTTTAATTGCGGGCGTATTCTACTCCGTATCACCTACGGACTTACGATTAGTCCCGAACCCGAACTAAAAATGAATGACAACATGATTTGACAGTAACTTTCGAATTGTGTTGTCATTAATAACCCATATGGATGTTGCTTATCCGAATTAAAGTTTTTTTTTTTATTTTTTTTTTTAATTAATTCTTATTGGTTAGATAATACGGAGTAGAATACGCTCGCAACTAAGCCCGAAACTACGGACGTCGGGCTTAGAGAGTAGCCCCCCAGATAGTTGTTCCGGGTCTGGCTGTTTGTGTGTGTGACTTTGTATGTTTGTAAACGCACCCACGATAGGTACAGAAAAAATTCCTAGTGTGGAGCAAAGTTTAAAAAAAAAAGTAAGATTTCAAAATACTGTCTCCGTTTTTAAAAAAAAGCAAATATAATCGTGAGCTAAGTCTTGTCCGTATACTATAATTACATAAAGCCGTTGTTAAAAGTAAAGGCATTTCAAACTAGAGTTGCTACAGAATGCTAGAGTTGGTCGCGTAGGCATGACAGGATTGCGTGCTATTGTCAATAAGAAGTAAACCGGGAATGCGCCCATGGTGTCGCCTGCAATACGACTTGGTATTACAAATGGAAGCCCAGAGTCGCCAAGAATTTTTGCTATAGTATTCCCGCTTTCCAATATGTGAAAGACTTATTTTTAGGGTTCCGAACCAAAAACGGAACCCTTATAGGATCACTTGGGTGTCGGTCTGCCTGTCTGACCGTCTGTCACACCCAGCTTTCTTGGATCTACTGGACAGATTCTGTTGAAAGGTACACAATATAACCTTTGGTGACCCAAACACGGAGGCGTTACGTGAATAAATAAATTTTGAGTATGGGGTCACTTTTGGGGGGAATTATGTCGAAAACATTTTTATTTTATTTTCACTTATTGAAAATAAAACATTGAAAGGTACTGGTACTGCAAACACGTTACTTATTAAATTTGTTATCTTCTGTCAAACAATAAGATTTAACAAGTCCCGAAACTCTTGAGAAAACTCAACAATGAGGCAGACGCTATTCAGAAGTACGCTACAATCTATCGTGACTCATGAATCTATGTATAGGTACCTTATAATATGTCCTGTAATGATAGCAATGTGGTGTTAAATAAAATAAAAAAATAAACCTTCTACTACACAAGGTACACCCACTGGTATAGATCCAAGAAGAACTAGATTGTGATGAAATTATTTATTTATTAGCTTATCTAGTTCTATTGCATTAGAACTTAGATTAGCCTTCAATTAGAAGCAGTTAACAGCAATTTATGTAAAAGACAACACTCAAAATTTTCTTTTGTTTTAGACTCCAAATAAATAAACAATCCCAATCATTAAGGATATAAAATCGTTCTCGCCAAAGGGAAACAAATTGTAAAGAACGAAAAATACACACTCAGTAGTCGACAGTCTTAACTACATCAGTGTAGGTTTAATCACGTAATTGTATGATGATTGATGAGTTTAGCGGCTACATTAAGTGATCACTTGATCTTCATCTTCACAGAGTGCCAGTGTGTGGTTTGTCGTTGTAGCTCGTGCGCTCCACAGTACACTGCAGCTACTAGAGTCGCCACATTCCTATCAGTATTCGAGCCCAAGCAATGTGCTTTGCAGTTGTCACGGCTGTCGTCGTAACCATAGTCAAAATCAGTGTTATCTGAAATTTCTTGCACCTTGTGTCAGACACGCACAGTGGTCCAACATCAGGACTAAGTGCGGAAATCAAACCCCAATAGATATATAGACTTTGTAAAACATCACATGATTTAAAAGAGTGTCCGTGGAGTTTCTTGTACGTTCTTCTCCATAGAGATCTACGCTTTGGTGGCTCGCTCTAAGTGCAAATAGCTTGATGTTTTTGACTGTCCGATCCTGACATTTCATAAGTGCCTGTAAATGGTTTATTTGAAATAAATGCTTTGAATCTTTGAATCTGGGGTCAGAACTGAGACGTTAGATCCTGGCACTTGGCAAAGCTCTTCAGCCTCCTATTCTATATAGAGTATTTGAATAAATAGTATCTAACTAAACTCATCAATTGGTTGTTTTTTTTTTATATAAGTAACGTTTTCAACGTGATAAACCTCTTGCCGGAGTAGCACCAACGTAAATTTTCCAGAAAAGCCTTATTGTCACTGGTCATGCACCTGGTTTCTCTGGGAAGTTTTTACGGTGCCGAGGAGAGAAGCTCCGAGGTCTATGGTCGGTGGAGTTCATCTGCTCTATTGACTTAAATTGGCACTTCTCTGGAATGCAACCGCCATCCCGCATTGTCACGCAAGTCATCCGCTAAGTAGGTAGAATGGTAGATTTACTGATCCATATGCCTTTTGGTTTAGTTTTCAATCAAAAGAGATTAAAGTACTTACCTAATAGTGGTTTTTTTGGTTCATACCGAATTTAGAGTTGATCGTAATAACAGTTAAGTGGTGGTGGCAAGGTTAAGTGGTGGGTGGTAATTTTTTGGGTATTTTCACGCCCCGTTAACTAGCATAAAATAACTCCAATTTTCATAATCTGCACAAAATCCTCCGTTTTGCAAACAGTTCAAAAGCTCAATAAAACAGAACAGAGCTTAAACCCCGAATAAATTCTCCGAACATTAATCTCAAATGTAAAACGAAACTATAGTCCAAATAGCAATTTAAAATAAAAAGCTCAACTGTGCACAGTAAAATAAATTGCAATTTCATTTAAAAAATGTTCAATATCAGTTGTGGCGGGTGAGGCGAGTAATCAAGGCGAGTAATAAACTGACTTGGGTCAGTACACTTGTCCTAGTCGTGCGTGCGGATTAATTGCAGTCGGGGTACGGTACACCCGGCTTGTAGCGTATTTGAGACACGGGCTTGTGCGAGCATCTGTGTACGACTGACTGAAATAGGGAATATGCACGCGATTTTTTTATTTATAAAATGAATTACTTATAAGCTCCAGTAAACACTCTAGAAAATATTTTTTAAATATCTTCATCAGCGATGAAGTTAAAGTTAACGCTTCAAAGATTACTTTTAGAAAGAGAAGTCCGACATGGAATTTGACGTCACATTACGTGACGTCTATACATCTGCCATAGAAAACAGCGTTTTCGCGAGAGGGACAGATATATTTGTTTAAAATAATTATATCTCGTTTGTCTTTCGAGCAATTTTGATTCTATTTCCACTGTTAGTAATATATTTTTATATATTTTTAGATAAAGTGTTTAGATAATAAATATTTTTTTTAGTCATATTCCCTATTGTGAGGAAATTATGTGGGAACGGAACGTTAGATTGTGACTTCATAGCAGACTTTAGAAAGTTGTTTATTTAGAATGCCAGGTCGCCTCTGATTTTTAATCGTGATATCCACACCTTGATTGGCGACTGTAGGTGCTAAATCTGATCACATACAAACTAAAGAAAGCCTATTTTGCATCCGTCAGTCATGGTATATGTAACAGGATATCGTACCTGTACCATCCAAGATTTGAACGAGACCAACGATGGAGCTGTACAGGTTGCTCAATACTGGTCACACAGAGTTTAGTCTGAGTCAATAGTCACGAATAGAAGAAAAAAATCGTGCTACACTGACGGCGGCATTAACGGATTTGGTATCTTCACCCATTGCTGACCGAAACTTCTGTTCAGTTTGGTATATTATGTAGGTAAGCCTACACCTGGACAACATTTCACAAGCATTAATACATCAGTTCTGCCTGTCTCTATGCTAGAGATAGCTTCTGAGAATATCTGTTCTGTGAGCCAAGATTTTAGTTAAATGGAATATCTGTGTCGAGCTAAGACTGGCTAGAAATTGAGTTAAACGTGTGTCCCACACAGGCTACACACAAATCCTAAGTAGTGTAGGATTTGTTAGATACTGTGGTCGTCTACGGTCCAGTTGGCTATTGTAATCGGCTTCTGTGTCGGACGGAGTTTTCCGAATGAAAGCACTTATCAAAGATCCCTCCTTCTCTACTGTAAGTGCTTCAATTTCAGGAACAAGTTCTTGCATTTTCTTGCCATACATTAATTAAATTAAATAGTAATAAGGACGAAATCAGTTTATGTCATAGATGCAAATACCAGAGCACCTAATGCAGATTCTATTAATTGGATCAAACTATAAAATTATCAAAGCACATATAAACTTAATACAAAATGAAGCACGCGCTCGTTGTTCAAAGAGGATCCTGTGCAATCCATAACAAAGTTGATCAAAAGCGAGCTAAGGATGGCACGGAGAGCATTTGAACTTCCTCTGAGAACGCAACAAAGTGAAACACGGTCAACATTTTACAAGTCTCGGAGACAATTGGAAAAACTGCAGACGTAAGAAAATGTAGAAAAGTTTCTCATGTTTTACTATCATTGCAGTCTGGTTCTATAAAAGTTAGTTCTTTCCGTCGTATTTTTCTGCTTGCATTCATAGTGACAATGTGGGCCTTATAAATATACATGAACTACTCGGTGTATTTGGTACTTAAAGCTTCTACTATAATTTAGTTTCACTGTCCTTTTTCCAACAGGTGCATAGGCTCTCTTCTGTCTGAGCTGGACGGCCCCTGGGCAGGGTACGTGGAAGGCGTGGAGAGACTGACTAAGGTGGACGCAGACGTCGCTCTGAGGGAGCTGGAGACCAAGGTCTCTAAGGCCATCATGTACGCGCTCGAGAACAGGGCTGTCTCCGAAAACAAGGTGAGTTCAAAATAATATAAAAAACCTAAAAAGATGTTTCGACATGATAAACCAACCGTTATCTCAAAGATAAAATATGAAGATATCAAAATAAAACAGCTTAAAAACTTGATGATTTAAGTTTAAAATTCAAGTTAATCTTACACATTAAAGCTAAAATAATATTTACATACAGAAGCAATTTAAAAAGATAATCATAGCTCGATGAACAGGTCAATCTGATCAACGCCCTCTTTCTAATTGGACAACTTTCGACTTCGATTCAACATGATAATTTTCTCAACGATAAAATATGGCTCCAAATTCACTACGACTGACTATAATTTTGTTTGATTTACCGGTGCACCAGTAGCTAACAGAAGTTTTGCACTATTTTAGCATGAAATTGCTATTACAACTAGAAGCTATATGAAATGTGGCACGGTAATTTCCCGCTCATAGAGCAATCAAATGAGAAAATATATTCTAATTTAACAGGAGAACCTGAATTAAATAAAGTAGCCGGACGCGCCCTACAGTCTACAGTTTGGCAGCTCGCCACACGTGCCCCGAATACCTCCACGAGACATTTCAATTATTCCTTAGTTACCGCTGGTTCGAACTGAAAGTGTTGTCGACGATTTACATTTAGCTATTTACGTACTAGAACTCGATCCGTACAAGAATTCAATTACTTAGTACAGTGATATCTATTGGATGGTAGTATAGCACCTCTGTCTGAATGTTTACAAGGCATTACGAGAACATAAACAGTTAAAGCGACGTAGGCGCCGGGTCAGCGGTGGGCGCGGGTCGCCGCTCGCCTGCTCGCCTGCACCCACCATACAACAAAGAGAAATTGCTTTTACACTAAGTGAGCTTTTTATCTTCGCATCTAACGCTCAAAGTGAGTTAGCGTCACACGATCGCTGGTGGTCAAAACCTAACATAATCGACAATGGAGAATATTACATTTGAAATTAAATGCTTTCTCAATAGTATTGCCCGTAGATTGAGGATTTGATTGAATCAATTTAATCAATTGGCCCATCTCGACTACATCAAAGATCGATTTCCGAATAAAATTCGTGGCTTACCTCAGCAGTCTTTTAGTACTATATCGTTTCTTAGATAGCAATTTCGTTCGTTTCTCGTCGCTCGTCTAATGTCGCTCACAGCTCGTGGATTTAAGCGCAGTCTAGAATGGTTCATGGTCGTTTTGTTAGAAATAACGAGGCTCATAAAGACCTCCCTTTATTTAGCGGTATGCATCCACAGCGCGTTAAAATATCACATAACATGCGTTTCGCTTCATGAATTATATTAATACTGCAGAAATATAACTTACGGTTATTGTGGGACGACGCTTTAACATCGCACTTTCATTTACTTTACGTCTCTTTTAATGGCGCACATAAAAAGGATTTCCAAAATAATAAAAGGCTTTAAAGTAATTTCTGCTATTTGCCGTTTATTTTCAAAAGGCTGTTTTACAGCCAAAATCGGTCAAAATTGCCCCGGATAGACGAATTGCCGTCTCACGTAGGAGAGACATCCCGTTGACTCACACGTGGCGACACGACACCTATATTTCATATAGTTACGTTACAGCACACGTCGGATCAAGGACACTGCTTCCGTCTTCCGGCTTAATAGGTTCATCTATATACAAAACCGTTTCGCTGAGATTGAGTAACTCAATCGGAACACCAATTTATTTTAAGCGTAAAGTAAAATAGAAAAAATGGCACGCTCTTTTCTCCGTGAATATTTTCTGAGAGAGAAAATATTTTATTTTGTGTCCTCTCCCGTAATCAGCCGTGGCAATATTGCCAATATAGGTAATCTTGTTTCGGTCTCAATCATTTTCCTCGTATACAGGCAGACGGTTCATTCATTCAATAAACTGACAGCATACGTTTGTAGCTTCAGGTTTTTAGTTGCTCAGCTGATCTGTAACACTTGGAACGTTCTTTGTTTATACTACATGTTGGTATGGACCAACAGTTGAGTAAATTAAGTAGCGAAAAAACAACGAAAAATATAAAAGAGGAAGCATAGATAAACATGCACCATCCGAGAAATAGCTAATGAGCGCTTGGATAATTAAGATATAAGTTTTATTATTATTTTTTAGTAAAAGAGTGCATGTTTGTTTAAATTACCTATTATGTCCTATAAATGTATGTTATGTCTAAGATAAGAGCCTGCGGTAAGGATTAATAACCAACAATCAAACGTATGAAATTACACTAGTTATACTGATTTTGAATGAAAATGTTTGGCAGTTACTTAACGGAAACTGTTTTGGTTTTAGTAGATTAAACCGCAAAGAACTTCAAAGGAAGAGCTAAAAGCCTAGGTTTTTCATTTAAAAAGACTAAGCACAAACTCGGCAAGGCGGCCCGCAATAAAGTTTTTGAAATCCTGTTTTATCACCGCAGCAATATAACAAAAGATGAACGACATAAAATATAACACACTTTAGCTACCCAGGCGCGCTTTATAAAAACTTTTCACTTACCAGCTAAGTCCGACATTGTAGCCTAGACCAGAGGTTGTTGACTTTCAATCCACGCCACCTAACTAGTATCTGTAGTCGGCTCGCCTTTTAATCAAGCAGAATGAGTTAGTATTTGCGAAACAAATTGTTGAATAATAAAACTGAGAATGGAAAAGAAAATGAACGCTGTTGAATATGTAGGAGAAAATTAAGCACGGAAAAGTTAGATGAATTGTTATTGGTTTTCAAATTCGATTCTAGTTTGAACAATAATCAATTCATGAGCATAGTTCACGGGTTTAATTAAAGAAGTTAAACTTGCTACTCGAAAGTTATTTTATTTGTAAAGTGAAATGGGTTTTTAGAATGTATTTACATTAGAGAATTAGTATATTATTCCTTAAGGAATTAAGCTTACTTAAATGGGGGTTATTAAGCTAACTGAAATATTTATTTTATGAAAAGCCACTGTGAATAAGCATACTTAACTCAGAGATCTCAGGGATATTTCCACATATGCTTTTGAATCGAAAATTGCAGAACACGGAAAGATGATAGCTATCTGTAAAACAGTGATATACTCGTATATCTCTCAGTAGATCTTCGGATCCCACACGACGCACACATCACGTATCCGTGTCAAGAACTCGGCGGTAATCATCGCCTCTCTTCGCTTCCTACGGAGCAATTTACTGGTTGTTCGCTAATCACAGCTCGGCTGGTCTCGGCCCACTGACGACATGAGGTAATCACGGGAGAATGCCTATAATCATGTCTACGAGATTCTATTTAAGTGAAGTGATAGGTTTTTGGTTAGGAATCACTGGATTCTAACTTCTAATCATCGTGTATGATAGTAAAAAGCTGTTCATTACTTGAAAACAGCTTGACCTATTGGAAAAACCGGACAAGTGCGAGTCGGGCTTGCCCACCGAGGGTTCCGCACAAATTTTTAAGTACATATTTCTTTAAATAAAAACTATACATTCTTTGCGGCACATACGGCCGTATCATTTTACGCTAACTTAGAAGTTTGACATTTTCACAGCTTCAAGGGACTGTAGATGTGTACAAATTTTATTTTCAATTCAATACCTCGAGGACCGACCCGATATAAAGGGTTTTGACAGACATACGGACGGATCGATGGACAACAAAGTGATCCTATAAAGTTTCTGTTTTTTCTTTTTAAGGTATGGAACCCTAAATACAGAATTTTGTACGAACTACATATTTTGGTCAGAACAAGGTAAGTCAGGTCGCCTAGTAGGTTAAAAAAAACAACTTAGTTATTTTTAATGTAAAAAGTAAATAAGCTGTCTCTCGATGCCTGCCCAGCATTCGAATTTACGAAAATACTTCCATACTATCGTTGATGGCATGGCATAAAACTTATGTAGATATTCGAACCGGCACGGGCTGCAATACCATTCGAATTAATCACAATATTTTTGGAAACATCATATTTTATGCATTCAACATCATCCAATCATTGAGAGACCAATTTTTCCCGTTATAGCGTAGTTACTGAATGATGAATTGGTAATTACTAGTTATTGCAGTGCGTTTCGACATATTAATATCTTTCACTCATTTCCGAAAACCTTTTAGCCAGATGACTTTACCGGTAATTTTTTAAAAGGCAAAATGACCTAAACTTTATTTAATCAATTCTTACAATGGTGTCTGAACATTGAAGAATTAACCAGGAGTTCCAAAAATTACGTTGACATTACTTTCATATTTTTTCTCGATTTCAAGACTTGCATAATTTGCGTACCTCAATCCCCCGAAAATGAGTTGAATGAGTTAAAAGTCACATGTTTGAAATTCTCACTGCAACCAAAACTTTTCACAATCCTGCGCAAACTTCCTGAAGTCGTGTTTATTAGCATATAAAGAGAAGTGGTGTCATCGACACATGTCGAGTGTACCGTAGTTCGAACCCAGTCGGTGTAGTATGAACCCCATCTCGTGGCGTGAGACGCTGGCGCCCGCCCACGCTTGTGCGACGTGCGTGCTTTCACCTCGCGAATCACAGGCGCAATGGGCAGACGACAGCGGAGAGAAATGACTGTGTTTTGAAAGTACCTTACAAGTATCTAATGGCTAGTATATGGTATCTTGTCATTTGGTAGTTAAAAGTGATTTGTCTAGGGTGCATACTGATATACTGATTAAAAGATGTAGAAGAATAAATCAAATTTTGCTGATCCCTAAAAATAGGATACGGGCAAATTATAAAGTATGCGATGATGGTAGGTAGCATATTCATGTGAATTTTAGCTGTAGCCTTGTGACTTCAGCTTTTTTTCAATAAACTAAAAAAAACGCTTTTCCGATATGGATGTGAGAAGGACCGTCGACGCTTAGGGGAGGCCTATCTCCGGCCAGCAAAAAACGTCAATCGGCTGAAATAATTATGGACACTGTCGAAGATGGAATCAAATATTTTAGTGCTTTGTTTACTTTAAAGGCAATTCACCTTAAATACTTACCCACATTCCACTAGTCTAAAGGGTATGTTAAATTATTTATATCAGGTCGTGACCCCCCTGTAACTATAAATAACCTCACATTACTCAATTTGTTCAAAATGAAGTACAAACAGCTTGATATTGTAAACAACTATTTAATACACCGCCACATATCACGAAATTCGATAGGTATACCGAAATTTACTACGTTAAAGATAACATGTAACGTGTTAGGCTATTAATATTAATTTCTCAACGCATTTCCCCGGCGCCTACGCACATTAAACAGTATGGCACACGACCTTATATAAAATACTTTTAAAATTGTATAAATTAAGTTCAGAAGACCCACTACATACAATGAGAACGAAAAGCTTTTCTAAACAAGTATACAATTCTAAAGTAGCTACCGTTTGCAAGTAGCAGTGGTAACTTGAAGCTATATTTTTAAATTAGGAAAACGCAGCAGGATAAAGTCCACACACGAACTGTAAACTTTTAATACAAGCGTTTTGAAAGAGAGCCGTTCGCTTAGCAAGGAACGCAGTGATAGTGAGCCATTCTGCATGCATTTCGAAATGCTTGCTTTAGACAAGTTCTATACTTATACTGTAAATACACAAAACCTGGTCGTCAGAACTTACAGAATTAAGTTTAATGTCTGAAAGGATGCCTGTTATAAGACGAAGTATTTAACTTCAGACCAAAAATTGTTACGTGTGTATCTGTGTTTCTATTTGTGGGCATTGTAGCTCCTTAACGGATGAATCGATTTTGATATATTTTTTTTTTATTTTACTTATCATGCCAGAAACATGTTAATACACAGAATTAATAGCATTGTTCTCTCAACACATTAGCACTTCAAGTCTCCTCTCTCAAAGAGAAAAACTTTTTCATTTTCGTGTATTATTGAAAGTGGGCCTTCTAACCTTTCCCCACAAAACTTTATTGTTAGAAATGTGGGTTTGGCGTGTGGCAGATTATACCGCTCGTGTCTTGGGTCATGACTTACGTGGGCGAAAACTTAGAACCTCGATACGACCAATCGCAGACTGATGTATAGACCCACCGACTTTATTTATTGTAATACCGCAACTTGTTTTTATAACGACTTCTGGTTCTGACGGATTTTATTAGGACTTATGATTAATTAGAGCTGTACTGTTATAAAAGTTTGGCCCCGATCGGGACGCAGTTACGTAAATAGAAATGTGAAGTTGGCTCGTAAAATAATTAATGGTATTGTTGTAATTAGTTCGTTACTCTATTTTGATATACGGTTTAAAAGCTAATTTTGGTACGGTTTAATTGCTATGGAGACTACTTATAACTGCCTAAAATAATAAAACGTTTCTTTCTGTGCAATTTATGGAAGAAATAAACAAAATAACAGATTTACCTATTACATACTGGTATTTATGTCCAACATTGTATGTACAAACAGGTACCTAATGTTAGTCGCCGATTAATTCTTAGCGAAGTATTTCTTATTTATTACCCTGTTCTCAGTAGCAAGTATTACTTGTTACCAGTGCTGTATAATAATGATTACTATTTATTAAGTTAATTAGCCATCATCGAAATTAATAGGTATTAAAATTAATCATTAATTTAAACGGTAATTACATCCACCTGATACTTATTCAATACATTTTATAACCCAATATCTATTAAATAATTGATTGGTTTTGTTTAATTTCTAACTATATATTACGTTAGTAATCAATTTGTTTTATCACACACTAGCTTTTGCCAGCGGCTCCAGAAGCTTGAATGTTGAAAATTATCTATCTCTATGCAAAATTTCATCCAGATCCCTTCAGTTGTTCTGACGTTATTGAGTAATAAACACTCATCCATTCAAACTTTCGCATTTATTATAAATAGATGGTAAAATTATTTCCACATTTACATACAAACACCCGTTTTACAGTGAAGTACCTTTCAAGTAAGTAACACTAGGTACTTCGTGCAAGTACCAATTATTTTGATTAAATACAATATAAGACTTTATAAATTATCACCTACTAACAATGGCGCTCAATGGACAGTTTACCTATTGAGCGTCTATTTACCGCTTTAAAGCGCTAATCTGCGCTGAATAGCAAATGTCACGTTTGTCTGTTTGTTTGTGTACAGTGGCCGCTGTCATTATAAACATTGCAGTAGGTATAAAGAAATATACTTCTTTGTCCCTGTGTTCATACGGGGACAAAGCAATAGCGTCATTGGGGCTACTACTAAAGTGGATATAAATCACTAGCACGCATACTTGTCTCCCTACATACTTGTAGGTATAACGTATGCGTGTAGGCCGTATGGACAATTAAATGTAGGTAATTATACCTTGTATGCGAACAACATAATTTTCCATGAAACCAGATACTTTGAACTTGCACGCCGGGAGCTGTTTGACGTTGTTTGTACCAGTAAAGCTAAGTAAATTATTTTGTTGTGTGAGCAAATTCCGTGTTAAGAATAGGGTACCCAAATTAAACTTTTCCATCAAACAACTAACTGTTTTCACCTTAAATAGTTTTCCGTGAATCCTTCATGTAATTGAAACCAGAAAATAAACCGAGCCCTAACCCAC
Source organism: Ceramica pisi (assembly GCA_963859965.1). Taxonomy (NCBI): domain Eukaryota; kingdom Metazoa; phylum Arthropoda; class Insecta; order Lepidoptera; family Noctuidae; genus Ceramica; species Ceramica pisi. Next base: position 9,526,255 of record OY982530.1, read on the forward strand.
CTGCTAAGAAGTTGTTAAAGCTAATTAATTTGAAATAGGCAATCGCAAGGAAAACTTTTCTTATTTTCTATTAAGTAATCTTCCCGGGCGGCGCGCCCTGTAATTGCCTCATTTCCCACAAATGGCTGTCCCGAACAATTCCGAGTAAAACGATTGTGACGTCACAATATCTTTTTTCTATTGTTACTACTGAAGCAATGATTGTCACCTATTCAGTCAATTTGTTGTAGATGGTTCGTGGTTAAATGATAGAGTTAGGTATCAATATTTACCGTACTAAATTGGTTCTGTAAATCAATTGGATGTAAAAATAATGCAATGCTTTTTGTGGTCTCCGTATTTTAATTAGCAAATATAATTGGCTTTTTTAAACACCTTTTCAAATACGGCATGTAGGTGTTTAAAAAAGCCAATCTAGAATAATATCCAAAAGCTCGTGCAAATTTAATATATTACACAGCAAATACATATTTTATTCAATAAATCAATAGCACTAGGCGAAATAAATCACTTTCAGTAATTTATTACTGGTACGCGCCTCAAGTAAAATAGATCGTAATTTCTAGAGGTATTAGCTAAACCCAAGTAATAAATTTTACCACACTTAGATGCGTTTTACGACTCGAACATAACATGCGTGCAATTTATAAGATTTGCCACCAAATAAGTGAAGTAATAATCTTATACGGCAGAAATGATGGTTGTAGGTTTTATGAGCATGGCCGATTTATGATAGGTCATTTATATGACGGCCTTACGTCTGAACCTAAAATATTTATTGTCATGTTGGGAGCACCTATAAAAGTGCCATTTATTATTTATCTCGTACAATCTAGTTATACAGGCGAGAGCAAAAAATGCGAGTTAGACTGCGGCCCGGATTGCTTTTTGTGATGTTCAGATGCGATATGATTTATGTGGTTCGGACTTGTTGTTTATCGTGTTTTGGGTTAAACAGACCCATGTTGGCATTGCTTTGTATTATTAATGTGAAATTATGGGCGTGCTCTGTATAACATTTCTAGTGGCCATGTATCTATGCGCAAAAGGCACTTTTTCACCAGTCGACATTTGAAATTCTCATTCAAAACGATCTGTACAGCACAATAGCATCCTTTAATAAATTCAATAGGTATATTTAGTAGCAATACACCCGTAATTTAAGTGAGCACGCGACTGGCATAATGTAACACAATTCTACAAGTCACACGAACAGATGTCATTCATAAAAAGACATTCAGATTCAATGACGAGCTGCCTTGACACCGGATGTTCCGTTTTTTCTACCTCCACCTGAATTATTTAACACTTCTCCCGTATATTATTGCGTTTTGTATTCAGTAAACATACTGGTATGGCATTACGTGCCTATTGAAGTAAGTCTACCAATATGAGAATCTTAAGGCGCGTCCCCGAGCAAAACGCAGCGCTAGCCGTTTTTTGTGCAGTTTTTTGGAGCTATATACTCTTTATCCAAAATAAACATCAACTTATAAAAAATACATTAAATTTCTTCATAAGCTTGGCTTCAAAATGGTAGATTTTTATTTTTTATTACTAAGTATAATGTTTAAGTAATCTCCACACAACGAAACTACAGAAATGAGAAATAATTACTGAAAACATGCATCTTCTCGAAAACTAACCATTATTTTGATTTTGTGCTTACACTAATGGATAGGCAATTTAATTATGAACATTTTGGTAGAAATATTTTTTTCAAACGACCAAAATTAGATTTTATAACGACTTTATTCAACATTCTGAGCGTATTTGCTACTGTTTCTCTTGCGCTGTTATTGAGGGAAAAAAAGCTCAAGGTTATTTGGTCAGGGTACGGCCTTAAGAATAAAATAACCATGGAATGTTTAAGCGATAAAATCGTTAAGTAATTCCATACACCTCAGGGCCAAATCTACTAGTTTAAAACAACTTTTGCATTCGAATGTCAATCGCAAACTGTCAAAAAAGCCTTAATTTTCATTCATTTTTGAGTTTGCGATTGACATGCGAATGTGAAAATGAGTACCTAGATGATAAAATATCTACCTACCAAGTTATGACAGAAAAGGCTCTATTAACCGTGTCATGAAAAGCAGGTAAGACAACTTCAAATACATAAAAAAACCAGTCTTAATCTACAAATAATTATTGGTACTCTCATTGCCATTAAGAGTCCTATTACGAATCGTCAATGCTCGTTTGCAATAGACGAAGTTACGTTGGTCTGCGTTGGGAGTACATCTATAGTCCGCGAAACAATTTTGATACTTACTAGTCTGAATAGGATTATAGTTTATTTGGGCGCTCGCGCGAGACTGAGGAGCGCGCGCGCTGAATTGATGCAGAATATATAGTACTTTAATTTTATTTATTGTAATTTTGTTTTATTAAATTGACAAACGAAAACTAATTAAACGTATTCATTGTGGATTGAAAGGACATTGCTCATCGCCCATACATCGTTCGCCTAAGAACCAACAGAGACGTGAATTTACTATCTGTGTTTTAAATAATGCATATGTTCGACTAAAACTAAATTAAAATCACGGACACTTGCCAGAATTGTAAAATATCTAAAATGATTTCGGATTTTGAGATTATAATACATACCAAACAATAGAAACATACCAAATGGACTAAGATCCCAGAGCTGCCAGACTTTTTATCTCACCAAAAAATGTATAGAGTAGTGTTACTATGTTCTTCTAACATACGAAAGCGTGGTAAGTTAGGTCGACGGCCGATTCCCTGTTAACAGGTGCCAAATACATTAGGTACATCAAAGTGTCAACTGTCATTTCATCGACTGTCAGTGTCAATAGTGTTCGTGTCATACAGCGCTTTAATCGCTTTACTCTTTTTGTAGGTAACTAAAAATCTTACAGCGCTGAGAGTGCTTTGTTTCATTTTAAAATAATGGCGCCGGGTTATAAAACCTAAGTGAGTTACTTTTTAAAATGGTTTCGTAAATAAAAAGTGTCCGTTCTATTCTAATCAGTAAAATGTAATTAAAAAAAAAAATTAGGAATAATAGTAAAGGTTTCGCATGTGTTGATTCATAGGCCACTTTTTACCATGTCCTTTGATATCATATTAATTTATTTGATAAAATTGTTTTTATTTGGAATATAATGGACGCTGAATCAAGACAATTCTGGTTTAAATTATGCTTTCTTTACGTTTTTTTCCGTGAAAACTCAAGGAATCTAAAGAAATTCTAGAACTTCAATAAACAAGTAAAACATTCAACTTACCTTTTAATAATTTCAACTTTTAAAAGAATTGATTGTAACAATGTGAATTTGACCGTCAAAGTTCCATCGTCGACATTTTTTCTTGCAAACTGAGTTCGTAAAATATTTATAGTAAATTACACGAAAAGAAAAATGAAAATGTGTAACTCTAACTTACAAGAAAGAGACTGCCACTATCGTTATTAAGGATCAAATAATTAAAATATCTTACTGCTGCTGAAAACAACAGCGTCAAAAATCATGAATTTCCGTAAAAAATGTAATAGGACTCTTAATACCCGACTTCTGAATAAAACAATGGAAGTTGGGTTCACTGTCCAACTCTAGTTTTGCCTAAAAACCTCTAAAAACAATTAATATAGGGTTTGACTCGTTCTTTATTAAACATTCTCAATACAGAACCCAATCCTCTGTCTGACAAAATGGTTCGTCTAAAATTAATATATCCATAACATAGTTTATTATACAGCACCTAGAACCTAAGAGTTTTACTATTTAATGTTGAGCTTATCTGTTATTAATTTAACATAATTATTATAATAACTGTATTCTATTGTAGCTCTAGGTGCACCTAAAATGAACAATGAAACTCGTAATACAAGTAATTTTACATCATTACTGCTAAGTACTGCAAGATATAACAATTTCGTACATACTATGCAATTGCTTATGATTCATGTCGAACAAAGACGATCTTATGTTACAGTTATTGTAATATTTATCGATTAGCGATACAAAGCGTAAGTCATTCGTTGTAAGGGTGAACTCACACCAGGGACGCAACGTTACTCTGCGCGTACTTTTTAGGGTAGACTCTATTACTAAGTCACTGTCCGTCTGTCTGTCACCAGGCTGTATCTCATGAACCGTGATAGATAGTTGAAATTTTCACCCATGATGTATTTCTGTTGCCGCTATTACAACAAATACAAAAAAATAGAATAAAATAAGTATTTATGGGCTCCCATACAACAGACAAATTCTTAGCCGTTTTCTTCGTGCGCGAGACCGACTCGGTAAAATAGCGATATTATATATCAACAATCCCATATTGTTTGATTTTAAAGTGACTATGTGCATATTATGTTCCTAATATCTGCTGGTATAGAGAGTCATGGATATAAATAAAATATTATATAAATGACCGATATTTAATATAGGTAATCGATCCTTAATCAAAATCAATTTTCCTTCCGGTTTCTATCTAGGAGAAAAATTTGACGCTCTTTCGAATGCTGAAACTGTCATGTACATACATGTAATCGAAATCATTTGGCTTGTCACTTGTATTTTTGTTGAAGTTGAGAGAATTTGTATAAAATATTATTTTTTAATTCAGGGAGGTTTATCCGAATTCCATAACTGAAGTGTGTACCTTTCCGTCTAGTGAATGAAGTTCTATATTGGAACGCGATATCATCACAAATGCATACAGCCTTGCGCCGCATTGCTTCTCGGTGTCAGCTGACCCTAAATGGTAATGTTATAGATTGAGTGACGTCCAATGAAGAGCCTGCCATAAATAGCTGTGACACGCGTATGAATTAATAATTAATGTTTAATTAATGACTCGCTAACGGACCAATTAACAACGGATTCGGTGTGGCTCTGTGCGATCCAAATTGTCCACTGTTTGGAGTTTTAACTGGCGCAGGTACTATATTGCAAATTCCCAATTTAATCGTGGAAAATGGCATATATCGACGGTATAAATTATAAAAAACCCCGAATTCATATGGGAAAAGATTGAAAAACTTGGTGCTTATAAGTAGAATGATGAGATTTGGGCTTGATCTATCAAATTCCAGCATCATATTTTTAGCACCAAGCCGAAGAAAATAATTATGTAAATTGGGCTTTAGTGCGAAATGGAGGCAACATGACTTAATAAGCACATCTACGAAATGTTGGCGCACCTTTTTAGGCATTCATTATTTATTCTCACCTTATCCCATTGTTTGCATAACTTCGCAATTTATTTACCCATATATTAATTAAGTATTTTATTTTTTTTCTTAAAAAAAAACTTTCATCGCATAGCAAAACTGCAGTTATTTTACAGCTGTTTAAATTCGCAATCATCATAATTTCTGTCTATCCGTTAATCGCAATCCCAAGCGGTGCTGTTATATCGGTTTGAGGTAACATCTAGTTTCTTTAGTACCTACCTGCCTACTATAATTATTCCATGCCCACCCGCGGCAAGCAAATGCTCGCGAAACACCCATGTACAGGCAAACAATGTAATTAGTATACGGGTAAAAAATTCATCTTTCGACTACACTGCCTATTGCCTATTTATTTTTATTATGAGCGAAATAACTGTTTAATTAAATGTCTTACTTAAGAGATTCGTCATGATCTGCCAAGTCTTTTCCCAAATCAGTTGAGGTCGTCTTCTAGTCTAACCGGAAACAGCTGAATGCCAGTAGCCTTTGTAAACTCTACAACACAGTTGGGTTGCACTAATGTAGGTAGCCCATATTAGAGTGGTCTGAACCTATCAGACAGATGCAGCACACTCGGAACATTTATGAACTAAACAACTATTATTATTGCAAGTGCCTGTATACCAAAAAGCGGGTTTGAGTGTAGATCAACCAGACGGTTTTTTTAATTCTTTTCGTAACCAACGGCGGTACAATCCGGTTGCGGTCGTGCAAACTGAATGCGTTAATGAATATTTACTATATTTAGTTGGCGGTACCTTTTAATGCCTATCTTGGGAGCTGTCGGTAAAAAAACACAGTAATTAGCACATAATGTGAGTTTGTGCCGACTATCAGAGTTTTCGACGGTTAAGTTTTAATTGATGTCGGCTTTTTGCTGTAGCATCTTTATTACTTGCACTATCACTGTTCTTTATTTAATTAAGTTTTTAGTTCTTGTTGCGTTTACGTCAGTGTTTTGCTTGGTTTAGCTTAGTTTATATGCGAGTTCGTATTGTTGGAAATAACTCATGATTTCTGACGGAAAACTTAAATCCACTTTATTTAATAAAGTAGTACCTATTACAATTTTTAAATATATTATTATAGTTCAACGTTTCTCGCTTCATTTCGTAGAAATAGCATCGAAATAGCCTTCTGTAGAGCTTATGCGAATATATCCCAATATTAATAAAAACAGAGATATAGATAGCCATTGCATGTATGTGTTCGCGACAGATGTCACAGTCGTAATAAAACTTTGTCCTGAATCCTGCGGGATTCATGATATTACTCCTAAGTTGCGGAATCTTTGCGCAGCTAACTTCGCTGGAATACATAAGATATCACATGGGAAATACTCATTTTCCTTTGCAGCTGCTAGGCGGAAAGATTACTTACCCTGAGGTTGGTGCCTATTCAAGAATTCGTAATAATGATGAAGATGTAAATTTTTTGTAAGGTATTTGGTTCTAAACAGAGTGATTACTAGGTATATTTTATGGAAATGAAGTAGTGTTACTATATTAGATTTTGACTTCCACTAGTCTTCTGCTTCCATACTTCCCACAAAGAAAAATCACGAATGTCTCTCAGCGCAGAGCAAAAACATGATTTAAAGCATATTTAAAACTGCTTTTCAAAAAATTCCAAACATAGGTACCGCTTGCTATAAATAGCAGAAAAATGTCAAACGTAGCCTGTGGCGTCGCCTGGTGGTATTATGTAGTACTTTTTGCAATAATTGCGTCGGAACTATGCGCGTATTTGCGTCTGTGTTGTTGTAGTTTATTTGCGTGTCGCGAGTCGTTGAGGCCGTTCACTCGGCGCACGCGCTGGTAGCCGCACTCCAATATATCTCGACTAGGGATGTGAGTGAGGACTGGAATGTTAGCTTGAATTGTATCGATACGTAGGTATTACAACAGTACTGAAAACTGGATGGAAGATCCCATAAGATGATGAACGGTTGAAGAAGGAGCAACAAGATGCTCATATGCGTCTTCCACTTAATCAATGTTGTTAGTTAGAAGTTTTAAATAATTTACAAATAATTTATCTGAAGATTAATATTTAGGAACACAGTAGGTAACTATACCTACAAAGTGTCATCATGATCAAATAGAAATCAACATAAGATAGAATGCACCGTACGCTATAGGTTCATACCTAAGTATAATTTATTTATTTATTTATTTATTTATTTATTTATTTATTTATTTTGGTTTACCAACAATTGTTTACACACAGTAATTACGCTTAAGACCACATGCTGGATAAATTAAAAAAGTGGTGTAACAATCTCTTATAGGTAAACTCCGCATGCTTGAAGTTGTACAAAAACAAAAAAAAAATTGCTAGTTTAAAAATACTTAATACTAAAACATACTTAAATCAAAATTAAGTACATAAAATTTGGAAAATATCAAATATGAAACTGAGGCTAATCGGGCAGACATTTATAAAAAGTGGCTTTTAGCTTTCCCAAGCCATCAAAGTTAAGATCTAATTGGTCGCTGCAACTATTTATTACCTTACATAATCTCGCATAAGGAGAATTTGCGCCGAGTACTGTTCTTCTAAGTGGTGGGTAAAGTGGTGTTATGGGGTGACGAGGAATTCTTGAGGGTGCACGGAAACTTAAATGGTACAATACCTGGGGGCAGTCAATTTTGTGAGTCACTACTTTGCACGCAAACATTGCGTCGTTAATGCGACGGCGTTTGTCTAGCGAAACCATTTTAAAGTGTCTCAGTCTGTTTCTGTACGAACGTATTTTCTTTGCAATGCCGCTAGAAAACGCTAGGTGCCATAGAAAACGCTTTTGAACGCGTTCTAGACGCAATGAGTGCGTAGCATAGTGTGGCCTCCAGATAACACTACAATATTCCAATATGCTCCGAATCAAGCTATTGTAGAGTAAAATTTTAGTTTTGGAACACCTAAACTGTTTGGCATTTCTAATAACAAATCCGAGCATTTTAGAGGATTTTTTTATTATGTTGTCCATGTGAGGAACAAAAGTTAGTTTCCGATCAAACGTAACACCAAGGTCTCTTATTGCATCCTGTTCCATCACTTTTACTCCATCGATATAATAATCTTGCTCAATTAGGAAATGTTTTCTTGAGAATTTAAGATGGTAACATTTGCTTGTATTTAGATGCATTTTGTTGTTCCGGCACCAATGCACAAGCCGTTCAAGATCGCTCTGTAATGCTAATGCATCTTCCTGTGATTTTACGATTTTAACAAATTTTAGATCGTCTGCGTACATAAAAACTTTAGAGTTTAGAAAACAGTTCAGGATATCATTAATGAAAAATATAAATAAAACTGGCCCCAAATGAGACCCCTGTGGCACGCCAGAGGATATATGTCGAAAAGTTGACTGAAAACCGTTGATGACAACAAAGAAAGATCTATCCTTAAGGTATGAACTCAACCATGAAAGCAACGCTCCAGTAATGCCATATGCTTCTAATTTACTGATAAGTATTCTATGTGAGACCGTATCAAATGCCTTGCTGAAATCTGTGTAAATCACGTTGGCTTGGTGACCTGAATCTATAGCCTTCGTTACCATTTCCGTGAAAAGTATCAGGTTGGTACTTGTAGACCTAGATTCCACAAAACCATGTTGCTCTTCACACAAATACAACTTTAGGTGGTTTTGAATAAGGGGGCAGATAATAGACTCAAAAATCTTAGCGAAGGTTGACAAAATGGATATAGGTCTATAGTTAGAGACTATTTCATCATTGTTTGATTTGTGGATAGGTACAACTTTAGCTAACTTCCATTTTCTGGGAAAAACTCCAGACGTTAAGGAAACATTGAAGATGAGTGAAAGTGGTCTAACTAGTTCAGCCGCACACTTACAGATAAAAATGGGTGGTATTCCGTCAGGCCCGGCGCCCTTATTGCAATCTAGGGTTTTTAGCTTCTTGTTTAAGGTTTCACAACTAATAACCGGCTGAGATAAAGTAAGACTATAGTTTTGAAGGTTATGTAAGGATTTATTTTCGGTATGATGAATATTGTAACTATCTTGAGCAGGGCTGAAAACAGAGGAAAAGTGTGATGCAAAAAGCTCACAGATTCCTGTTCCATCAGATGATGTGGTAATACCGTCTGTCATAGATAAAGGATACGTGCTTGACCCACCACGTTTAGCTTTTACATAGGTCCAAAACAATTTCGGGTTATCTTTGAGCTCGTCCTCAATATGCTTAATATAGTTATTATAGCAGACAGTAGCAAGGTCATCACAACGTTTACCAATAATCTTCAATTCAATTTTATCCAATGGATTATTGTAAATCTTGTAGCGTTTTCTGATTTTGTTCTTAGAAATTAACATTTTAATTAGCTTACGGTTAAACCATGGTGGATATTTACTGTGCTTGGGTACTTTAACAGGTATAAATTTCTGTATAGCCGAATTAATAATGTCATAAAAAATCTGTAACATATCATTGACATCGTGCTTACCCTCAAATAATTCCTCCCAATTGAGTTCCCCTAAAAATGTACGAATCTGAGTATAATCTGCTTTACGAAAGTTAGGCTGTCCACTTACAACATTGTAAGGAAGTTTGGCGGTCTTGTTTAGGGAAATTACAATATCAAGGGGTGGATGATGCTGATCAATATTACATAAGGAACAGATACTATTATTAACAGAGCACAATGGGTGATTACATAATACTAGATCAAGTATACGATCGGAACAATTAGTAGTAAAGTTACATTGATTGAGCCTATTCATATAAGTAAAATCTAACAAAGCAGCACTGGTATTAGGAAGCTTGGGGCTATTATCTGAGTTACTGACCATTTTCCAATCGATGTTGCCCAAATTGAAATCGCCAATGATACACACACATGAGTCATTAAGTTGTTCGATTGCCGCATTACAGTGGTCCAAGAAATCTTCCAAGCAGGAAATGCGTACAGGGGGTGGTAGGTATACTGCACAGAGAGCCAAACGACGAAAAGACTTAGCCACAGGAAGGTCTAAGGTAACCCAAAGGTCCTCACAGGAACTTTCGAAATGCAGAGCTCGTTTAGAGTTTAATATTTTTTTTACTGCTATTAAGACTCCCCCGCCCTCTTTACTATTTTGTGGACCGGAACTTTCTCTATCCCTCCTGTGAACAACGTATCTAACGTCGAAAAGCTCGCTGCTTTGGACTGTATTATTAAGCCAAGTCTCAGTAATAATTATTATGTCGTAGTTATTGCAACATACATTTCTGAAAACCATATGCGTTTTAGTCCGAAGACCTCTACAGTTCTGGTAAAAAATTTGCAAATTGCTGAATTTGAGAAATACAATTTTTGCATAAACATGTGTTTTTAAAGATAAACCGAGGAAAAAAAGAGAAAGAAAAGCAAAGTTATAAATCATACCAACTTCTTTAACGAGTCTAAATTCTTTATCAGGATATGCTCGGTGTCCTCGGCCTTTCTAACAAAAATCCTGCCGTTTCTTACCCAGACAAATCTATACCCTTTATCCTTCGCTTTAAGTCTAGTTGCAGCATGGAGTGACTTGTTCGCAGGAGATAAGTGTTCTAGAACAAATACCGGATTTCTGTCGCCAGCTATCCCGAGGTCAGTACTGTTAAGCTTCTCGCTATTGTTTCTCTTCTTTTCCTTATTGTAGACTATAACAGAGGCCAGGAGATTATCACGGATTCTTGGAGAAGCCAGCTGAACAACGACTGATCGCGGACGGACATTAGTAGCTTGGAGTTTGGCCACGCGGGTGCAGTGACGAATGTCACTGTCACCTAGCTCGCATCCGACAACAGATCCCAGCTGCTTAACCACAGTATAAAGGTTCTCCTGTTTGTTTTCAGGTAAGCATTGAATTTCGATGTTCTCTGAACGAGATTGCTGTTCCAGGTAGTTCATGCGAAGATGTAGGTCCGAAATTGAGTTTTTAAGTTGGTTATTTTCTTCGGTTAAGTTTTTCATTGCATTTTTCAACACTTTATGTTCGGATTGGTACTCATCAAACTCCTTAGTATGAAAATTCAGTGATGTGGACAACTCTTTAATATCCTGTTTCATTGGTTCAAGTTCCTTGTTGACGATGTTGAGTATGGTATTGTTAATTTGCTTAAGCATAGACGCAAATTCTGCCTTCATGACCTCTTGGACAATGGAACGTACATCCTCGGTGGTCACAGATGTCGTTTGAGGGGGGGAGTTCAAGGCTGGTCTTTTGTTTCCTCTAGTGGTGGAGACGTTTCGATTTGGTGTACCGTCACTTTTGGAGGCGTTCGTGAAGACATTCATACAGCCTGGACATATCCACTTACGATAAGCTTCGGTATCAGAAGTTATTACCGGAATAGATAGGCACTCAAAATGGAATGACTTAATACATTTTGTGCAATTAACTAAATCCTTGCTGTCCTCGGAATTATTAACATCTGCGGTACAGCAACCCCACGACCGAGTAGCCATGATTTATTATTCACTTGAAAAAATATTTTATTAAAAATGCTCAGTACGAAAATTTGCACACTAATAAATGCCTTTCGAGTTACCGCACAAATTCTTGAGTCAAAAGAGCACACTAAAAAAGGCCCGCAGTAGGTGATTAACGACTTGTCCCAGCGAGTTCGCGAGAATAACGTCGTAAGCGCCGTGCAGACCGGGGCGCTTACGCGGTTTATCACGACGCACTATTTATGTTTAGTAATGACGGTGGAACTGATTCCGTTTTTGATCTAATTCAGTCAGATTTTTCGAATTACGCACTAAAACACTAGACTTTTGCACTAATTCATTTGTAGTTAAGAATGTCTATGCGGATTAAACTTTTAATGGCACTTCCAAGCACTATCTGTCCGATTATTTTATATTTTCGCGGAGCAACAACAAAGAGCGGTTACACGTACCGCTACGTAGTACCGCTGTATAATCATATTCAATCTAACTGCATTAGGTACCTATCCACTCACCGATTATTCACACCTCTATCCCCGATCCCTCTTGATAATCCAGCGACTGCAGCGCTGCGTCTCCCCGCTGACAAATGACATGACTGTATCGACGATGCAGCATCATTTGTCTTCATCTCGGCTGGAACACGTTGCTCGCTGGAACGCGCTGATTATATCGCACTTTTTGCTAGTTATAGGGATAGCGGTACAACATTCCTTGTTTGCGTTTACGATCACGTACACAGGTCCTAATGTTATGAAGAAAATTATACTCGGATTTGAGTACCAAGTTATGATTATTACTGTTCCCTGTGTCGCAGTTCTAACTTCGACCTAAATGCTATTAGATACGGTGGGCAATAATGGCGGTAGGTTTCAGAATAAGCTTAATATTTTTGGAATTTGGTTCGACGTTCCAATCTTCGGTTCTAATTATTGAAGTTCTTGCGGTTCTTACCGTAACCGAAACTCAATATTTACAGATCTTCATGCGTAAAGATCACTTTGAAGACCAATCTTATTGCTAGCAGTGGGAACAGTGACAACAGCCAACTTCCACTTACAGAGACGATGCTGCGCGATGATGATATTTTGAAATATATGTATAACAAAATATATTTATATGCATTCCTTGTTTAAAATTTTCAATAGTCCAAAATGAACTAATTCGTCAGCACAATTAAAAATTCTCCTCACATAATTCACTAACCCAAATGTCCTTTCTACGTAGGTTCGTCAAGAATGCGGTCCCCCAGCCACGATGGACAGTCCGGCCCTCTCATCCGAGCAACCCACCCCAGGCTCCATTCGGCGGGAAAACCTGAGGGCACCTCCACCAGACACCGAACTCCTGCAGTTCGCCGCCACGTTGGCTAATAACAAGAAACTTTTCGCCGGGCTGGCTGACAGACTGTGTGATGAACCGGACTTCGCTGCTGACGAGAATGAGCGCTGTTGGAATGGAAACGCTGTTGCAGAGTAAGTAGCTTTTTTTATTTTGTCGTCGACTAAGTATCATTATCACCACTGTTCTTACTAGTATGTACTCAAAAAACATTTATTCAAATTAGGCTGAGTGCCAGCACTTTTTGAACGTCAACGTTTACAAGAAGACAGGCCCCCAAAAATGCCCGCCCGTCACCACTTCCTAGTGTTTTAGCTGGGAAGAAGAAATGGCCAACAAACTCCTCAGCAACACATCTGTCTGTTAAGTTAGAAGAACTTTCATTTATACAATAGTATGCAAAGTATTATTACAAAGAAAAATTATAAAACATGGGTAACACTTACAACCAGACCAATGAGTCGACACTGTCTGCATCACCATCACCTCGTAAAGGGCCAACTACCAAAAGTATTCTTAGTGCTCACCTACATCATAAAAGCCTTGTACAAACAAGTTCTAGCCACAGTACCTTCGTCCGTGTGTTGATATATGTAACTCAGTAAGTTTCCCTTTTATTTATATAGATTCTCTCGCGTTTGACCACTATCTCACCTTTGTTAGCATTATAGGTGGTCGACGTTCTATCACGCTCGCTTTTACTGGTTCCTCATTATTCCTGTTAACTAGAGCTTTTATATCATCTCGTTTATCAACAATCAGAACTTGTTCACTTAATTAACCTTTCGTGTTTGAATGGCATTCTAAAATCATATTCATTTACGTGCAACGAACGTGACATATGTATGCTAATCCCATTTCAATTTGACTGACAAATTGCAGCAAACAGGTCAAAGCGGACTGTCACATTCAGATTTAATTATGTTCCTGAAAATTAATGTTCTCATTTTTTGTTCTCTAGCTACACAAAGCCGTTGGTTTCGTCTGCCTCGCTGAGTGACCAGAAGTACAATCCAGAGATCTCTGGCAGCGCACCACAGGATTCAAGAGTAGCGACCTTAGCAGACAGACTGCAACAGGCCAGACAGGTAAGAAACAAAATTATAGGCATTTATTTAAATAAAAAATCTGTTAATGCCTTCTCCAGCTCTAGGTGGAGTGGGAGGGCGGGAGTGTATCACTGACTAAGAACCCGTCTAAAAACCGTCCCTTCAATTGTCCTTTGCGTTCCAGGGCAGCGGTAACTCTTAGTAGTCGTCGCATACAAGTCTGCTTCATCCAATGATCATTGCTATAAAACGGGCTTCTTTTAAAACTACTAAAAGAAGCCCGTTTTATAGCAATGATCATTAGATGAAGCAGACTTCAGAAACTAAAAGACGTCAGAACCATCAAAATATAACACGTAATTCAATAAGAAAACCATTAGTATAACAAGGTAGCTAAAAGTCAAGTGCTTCAATCAAATAACGATGAAAATGGATTATCTCGTATCAAATTTTGAGAAGTTTAGCTACAGAAAATAGTAGATTTTTTCTTAGAACAGAGGTAGAAGCTCGAAGAATATATTTAAAACAACGGCGCCTAACAGTGCATGCCAAGACAGCTGTGAATGGGGTCACGATGCTCAGCAATGACAAATGCGAGTATGACTCCGGAAGAAATGTCGCGTCACAAAAATTGTACAAGCTTCCTTGATTTAATAAAAATGTATCTCATGGCAGGCGTGGCAGCCAAAACTATCTTGAACAACAGGGATAAATTTATGGAACTAGCCACATCATAAATAATATGATGGTTATGATGTTACAAACCTTATGCTGCATTAAAGTAACTTCTAATAATATCAATCACCCAATATTAAAATTTAATTAAAATATACAAAATACAATAATAAATATAAAACCATGAAATTACAATTCAATTTTAAATAATTAAAATAAAATAATCAGTATATTTGTGGATGGATGGAGAGGGAGAGAGGAAAGCCAAAGAAAAGATGGATTGACGGCTGATAGAGCAGAGTGGAAGAAAAAAACGTGTTGCGCTGACCTCAAGTAATGTGGAATAAGGGCAGGAAGACCATAATTATATTTGTCTCTGCTTCAGGTACCCTTAATCCGTAGTAGATAACCTGTAATAGAATAAATGCAATAACTGAAAAATGGGCATTGTAAGTCTCAACATTAAGGGTGCCTGTCCAATAAGTCGGCGCGAAGCATCGGAGCGGAGAAACGGACCAATTTTAAACAATCATGTCAGGCATAATGTCAGTGACTCACGTGGTACGGAGATTTTATGCAATTGGTTACAAATTCTCGAAAAAAAATCAGCTTTCACTACATTTTGTCTTGTTAAGGTTGATCCACACATACCCGGGACGTGGCCGGGCATTGTCAGGGCTGAGTCAGGGCAGTGATCGTGCATCCGTGTCCTGTCAGGGACGCTACTGGGCTGTAGCTGGGCTGTAGCTGGGCTGTGCACGTGCCGCTCAATTATCAGTTATTTACATAGCCATTGCTTTAGTGTAAGTGTGATGAAACAGAGATTAGAAAAAAAACATTATAAGTCATACCTTTGTTTAATACGGAGGGATTAATTATGATTGCATTTGATTTGAGATTGCAAGAGAGACAAGAAGTGGCTCATAAACATATCTGGGTATCAGAGTAGTGATAGTAGA
Source organism: Ceramica pisi (assembly GCA_963859965.1). Lineage (NCBI taxonomy): Eukaryota > Metazoa > Arthropoda > Insecta > Lepidoptera > Noctuidae > Ceramica > Ceramica pisi. Next base: position 9,541,929 of record OY982530.1, read on the forward strand.
TAGAGAACTACTGGGAGAGTTTCACACTATATTTAGAAAGCTAACAAGATACTCGAGAGCTTATCATGATTACTTAAAAATTTGAAAACGTTTAATGACTAATTGTCTATGCCAATTTTTTTGCAAATTATCTATGAAAGCTGTTGTCTCGTTCATGCTACAAATTGCGGTGTAGCCATGCATAACAAAAAACTCGAAGAGCCCTGATGATGTTTCCGCACGTCCCTGCGTCGGCCCGGCTACAGTAGCCCCGTCGCCTGCCCGGACACGGACGAGTGTCAACGAGTTCACATATCGTTGCATACATTTTATGCAACGATATTTTTATGAGCTCCTGACAGCGCACGGCCCGTGCCCGTATGTGTGGATAAGGCTTTATACACGTAAATGAGGCAGTCAATTTTTTTTGCGTCACTATTACCCCTCTTCAGGTATTGCATTTAGTCTGTTACTCGTATAAAATCCCAAGTTCTTCCGATGATGAAATATAGACAAGAGAAGCAGTATTTTTTCCACAACGCCCAAAGCCGTTCGAAACTACGAATGTAACGCCAAGCTTTGTAGATAACAAACAGGTTCTATCTCAACCGGAAGGAAATGCACAGTTAAAGATGTCGTTAAACTTGTGTAATGGAAGAAGGGAAACACTCGGGGATACGTGTTTTGTGGCGGATTGATATCGGTCTCTTTTTAATTAGCAACTTACAGCCGTGTATTAAGTACTTACTTTTTTTACTTCAGAAAAAAATATTTCGAAGTATCGTTTGGCTTCGATTACGGAATTCAAGCAAAAAGCATAATTGAAATTTTCTACAACATAAATCCTCAGTTATGGGCTATAACAGAGAATTTATGTTTTGTTATTAAGAAAACGAGGAACTCATTGTAACGGGCGAGAATTTAGCGTCAAATCAGATACATGATCCCGTTCTAATTACCCGAAGTTCAGGCTATCAATCAACATTATCTAGACTTGTACTTATAATGTTACTTCCCTTCCCATCCCTAATCTAATATGACTTCTATTTATCATTCTATAAATTTAAAAGCTGCAACTATAGATGCACCTCATTCCTTGCTTAATTCATAATAATAAAGTTACTTGTGATTCCCATGACTGTCCATTCATATATATTATAATGTCCCATTCTTAAAAATAATAGCTTCACCGTTATTTTCGATCTTCCACATTTCTTTTCCGATACAAAGTGTGTTCTTTTCCTCTCTCTAAATTTTCTAAGCTTCTTCAAATTCATCTTCTTATTCTTCTACATCGTTTTCTTCTGTCCACAGTTGCTGGTCTCATACTCCCGCAGTAAGGAGCTTATCGGGGAATCCTTCATGCAGGGCGACGAGGCTGGAGAGGAAGGCTCAGGGTCTGGTCGCAGCTACCCTGACGACTATGACACCGAGGGCTCGGGAGACGACGGCTCCGGGGACCATGATGGACGTGAGTATAAATACATCATTGATACTTATAAGATATTGAAGGCTGTCTTGCTAAGATCGTTTTAGTCTGTTCGACCACGTTTGTAATGATCTGGGGGGCTACTCCCTAAGCCCGAAGTCCGTAGTTTCGGCTTTAGTTATGTGCGTTTTCTACTCCATTTCAGACGGACTGGCGATTAGTACCGAAACCGAATTAAGAATGAATGACAATACGATTTGAAAGTAATTACTGTCAAATCGTGTTGTCATTCATTGTTAGTAGTTAGGTGATACATAGCTACGGACTTCGGGCTTAGAGAGTAAACTTTCAGGATTATAAAATGGATCTGACTTCAGGAAACGTAGAAAGTTCAGCAGTAATTACACAGAATAATGGTTGAACAAATGTGGGTAAGGCTGATGTCGCTTATGTGCTTCTTAGGTACCTATTACTTATTGTTCCTATTCCATCGACAGCCTGAAACTCTTCCTTGGTCATTCAAAACTGAACCTGGTCTTCTAAATTTTTTTATCTTGTCACAACAGAGACCAGATCGAACCCCAACGAGACTCCCCCGGACTCGTCGACGCCGAAGGTGGCCAGCGCCGCGGCACACTCCACCACGTCTGCGCTGGTGCTGGTGGCGGCCGCACTCTTCGCACGCCTCACCTAAGCCATGCGCACAAACGTAAGAATAACCATATCATTTGTATGACGTCATGTGTGAACGTGTGTTTGACTGCCACTTGCGCACGGAGCTCAGTCTCTCGCGCTATCCCGCTCACACTCACCCGTGGCCCCATATGCGCGACGGGAGACGCTCCGAACATAGTGTAGTGACGTAACAAAAGACACGTGAGTGATGCGTAGTGCGAGCGTTGTGTAGCTAGTCCTGAACTACGGTAGTATCCGATGCCAGATTTCCGCGTATTTACAAAGATATTTAAAAAGATTTTATAATGAAATCTCATATAGATGCACGCGACAATCCCGATGCATTTAAGATATTTTAACGTTTGTAAATGTACAGTGCATATCCCAGTTAATGTACAGTGCATATCGATGTTGTCTTCGTTTTGTAAATATTTTTTTTGAAAAATCTTCTTAGAGTTAGGTGGAAATATACATTGTAATGGAAGCTTTACTATACTTCTGCATTTAAAAACTTCGAGGTGATTGTGAAATTAATTGTCATAATAATAATAAATTATTTGAGAAATCTTTAATCATTGTTGAACACTAGCTGATTGGCAATAATTTTATTAAGAGAAATGTATAACGATTAGAAGCGAGTGATAAACTCCTATATAAGGATTCTGTGTACAGATTGTGTAAATACCTGAAATCCTACTGGTCTAGGTGCTTAGCTAGTAAATATATTTCGTTGCCATATTAATATTACGGATATTATTATTTATAATATTAATTAAGTCATAATTTAAATTTATATTATTTTATGTGATACTGATTAGTTCATAAGTTGATGCACTGGTCGTGGCATTGTATTGTGTTTTAATTGAATTGGTTTATTAATTCATCTCATAACATGTGTAAGTATTTAAACTCGAACATCTAAATACAAAAACAAAGTTCCATCGTAACAAAATAAACTAAAAGATATTATTATTATAAATAGCTGTATGTTTGTTGTGTTTAATTTATTTACTACAGGCCTAAATACCCGTGTTTATTCTGACATCTAAATATTTAGTTTCAATATCAATAAACCAGTAATGTAGGAAGAATCAAAATGACAAGAAAAAAAATATAAAAATAAATATAAGTTATATGTAGCAATAAAATACGTTTGTAAATTGCTTTAAAGATTAGTGAATATATAAAAATGTTGCGGTCATGTAATGGCTGCGTTTTGTATGTATCGTAGATATGGGTTGTTGATGAGAGGACCAGGATGGATTGTGGGACATGTCGCTAACATTCATGTACAGTACCTATACAAGGTTATTTTTTATGTCTATCAAAAAAGTCTTTTATAGGACTCGACATGGCATATTTAAATGTGCACCTATTTAAAAATACAACTAATGAGACAATAGTTCTAACATAATATCATAGGCGTAACATCTTACATATCGTTACTTCTTCTGAAATATTTTAACCCGAAAAAAATATCGCTAGACATTAAAAATAACCTTATATATTAAAGATCTTTTCACTTTGATCAGAACCTCTTAGCTTTTCACCGAGACTCGAGTATGTTGATCAGTTTCAAGTGTCGGTTTAGGAAGCTGCGCTCTTTGGAGCAAGGAAAGAACTTCTCGACCTTGACCGACATTAAGTGATGGACAAAATTTCTGATAGTTCTCGACTAAGTAGGTATTGTAAGCCTTTTAATTCAATTTTTGTTAAATGTGTCACTGGAAAATTGCAAACGTCGTAGAATTGTAAAATATTTTTTCTTACTAAGCAACGAATGTATTGAAAACTATTGAATTTGGGTGGGATTTATCGTATACCAAACGATTTTTTCATAATATATCGAGAAATCATAAAGATTTAATCTAAAGGAGTCTGCAATTTTCCGGTGACATATGTGCTAGCATGAGTACCTTACTACATGTTCAGAGAATATAAATTTAATGCATATCTATACGCATAAAATCAGTTTGAGCGTTTACTTTGTTTATAAAAAGAAAGAGGTCGCTGTAAAAATAAATTGTTCAAGTAATGTAAGGGCACACACTTGCGACTTTTGTGTCGCGATGTTTTATCATCCACGTAGATATTTTATTATATAACAAGGGATGTTTTACGAGACATTCTGCCTTGAGATGGTAGATACTTCGTATTTTATACTTCAGCCAAGAATCGAGGTCACCAAATAATTGAGTGTAAAAAAATGTGGAAATACTCCACATTCAAATGACAGTTGCGGCACTGTTATTAGGTGTGACCTATTTAGTAAGAAATCTCTGCCGAGAACGATATCCCGTAAGTCATATCCGAGGTCTGATTATATTATCTCATCATCCCAAAACTAAGCTTTTTCATAGCAAGATAGGTCTACAAACTTATCGGTTGCCTACTTAGTAATAAGATGGAAAGTGGTCAACCGCTAATTTTGCCGTCTGTACAAAATTGCGAGTACAGAGTACACATTCGCAAGTGAGCGCACCCCAAATTACTTTCATAACAGTATGTATCGCTTTTATAAAGGCGGCACAGTGTAGCGACATGAAACCCAAAACTCAATGTAAATATTGTTGGAGAGTATATAGAGTGGAACCGAGACAATTGCTGTTATATCTGAGTATATAATATGGAAATAAATTCTGTACTATACGCGTTCTTGTTTTATTGACAACCCTAAAAGTTTTATACAATTTGCATATTCCTTCCGAGTTACGACCTTACTTTTTATGTTCGCAAATTTTGTTTTGTCGTATATTTGAGTTATAACAAGCAAAGAGATTTATTTCATGTAAATGATTTGGATGCGGCGATTCTACCACCCACCCTTAGTTTGATCTGTGAGAGTCTATGGTAAAAAGGTACATTATAGTTTAATCTGTTTTCCAGTATCTTCCATTTTTAACCGACTTCCAAAAAAGGAGGAGGTTCTCAATTCGGCTCCGAGGATTCTGATCCAATTTGTGTGATTCTTTTTTTGTTCGATGCGGCATACTGGTCCAGTAAACATTTTATTCATTTTGGCTCAGTAGTTTTTATTTTATGAGCATCTTTGCTTATTTAAATTTCAGCGTAGACGAAGACGTCGTCCAAGTATCACCACTTAAGTGAAAAATAAAAAACTTTTTTATAAAAAATATAACCGACTTCCAAAAAACACTACAAAGTATAATGTAAACTTAATTTCGGAAGTCGGTGTGAAAAAACGAAGATACAAAACCAAAAACACCGATTTCCGAAAATAAGGTTATTTTATACTTTGTAGTTTTTTTTTGGTTTCAAATTATGAAAAGTTAAAGCCTCTACCAAAAGTCGTAAAAATTCACGCCACCAGTTGTCGTCACTTGCGAGATTTCTTCTACATTAAACACGTAAACATTCCCTGACGTCAATATAAGTAAAGTCGCAGAACATAAGCGTTTGCACAGGTGTCAGGTGGACAGGTGCTGGACCTGACGGCTCAATGCCGCCACAGCTGGTGAACATCGGTACAGGTTTTTGACTTTTCGAAAAACGACATATTTTTTATGGCACATCACTTGGGCCATGAAAGCTTTTATTATGAACGTGGATTGTGGACGAGGTGATGACTATTGCGATGTCAGCGAATATACAATACAATCAAACTAAGCATTTAATTAAAAATTTGATTATCAGGGCCGGTCAATCAATAAAATGAAGCTTGACGGAAACTCCACGGACACTCTTTTAAATCAAGTTAGGGCCCTTTTCCTATTATGCATATTTTGCCCGCACGCGGGTCTGGTCCGCATGCGGGTGATAGCATGTTCTTGGCCATACGCAGGACAAAGATTTCGTTCAAAGGGCCCTAATACGTTACAAAAATTATAGTAACTTTGTTCTTGATCTTCATATGTGAGAATGATGCGATCATTGAAGACGAAGACATGTTGGACTTGGTACTGCACCGACGACGTGGCGTGACACGCCAGTGGGATAGCTCTATCTTGGGCAATCTGAGCGCGATCGTAAAGGACTTGCTGGATTCCAGCTCGTCTCGCTATCTTTTTTTGGTCCACCGCGTCAATGGTTCCTGATGTTTGGGTATCTTGTGGCATGCGACAGAAAGGTGGACCGATGACCTGATGACACCACGGGAAGCCGCTGGATGTGAGACGCACTGGATCGGTTGATGTGACGTCAAGGGGAATCATAATGTCGCACAGTGGATGTCCTTGGGCTGAAATGACGATGATGCGGCAGATATGGCTGCCCATTTCCATTCCGTTCCTGAAAATGACCAGCTTTTTCTAGAATAATAAAGAATTCCTGTGTATCACTTGTAACGTTACATTTTACAGGGGGAGCCTGTAAAATGTGAGGTCACAGGCACTCACCTACCTAGGAGGGGAATTGTGCTAAAAGGAAAAAGGACAAATAAATACTAGTATAAATCCAAATTTGTAACGTTACATTTTACAGGGGGAGCCTGTAAAATGTGAGGTCACAAGCACTCACCTACCTAGGAGGGGAATCGTGCTAAAAGGAAAAAGGACAAATAATTACTAGTATAAATTTAATGAATTACACAACGAACGTCTGATGAATGTGAAAGATGAGCGGACGTGAGATGAAAATGAAGTCTTCGTTGAAGAACCGGAGGACTGGAGGGTCCGTTGAAGAACCGGAGGGCCGGCAGGGTCCGTTGAAGAACCGGAGGACTGGAGGGTCGTCACTCTTCAGAGGGCTGGAGAGGATGGGCCGAGTAACGTCTTCCTCCCAGGCTCGTTCAGCCCAGGCATCAAGGTGTCCTTTAAAGGCGGCAAGGAGAGAGGTCGACTTATCAGGTTCGAGGAGGTAAACTTAGAAACGTCCTCTAAGTCTACTCTTAATATATGAGGGAGGGCGACTTCTCTGGTTCCCTGGAGGCAAACTGTCCTCTCAGTCACTCTTAAGAAACTTTTTCAGACTTCTTGCTGATCTCAGCTCCAAACGTAGACTGACCATTTCTTTACGACGGCTCTAAAATGAAGGCTCGCTTTTATTTTGAATTTGATATGAGTTTCTAGAATTTGATGGAAAAGGAAAAATGGACTTTATGAAGGTCTGATGACAATTTCATATGCGACCTAAAACTCCTAGCTAACTTCAGAATAGAAATAAAAAGAAAACTAGGCCTGTCTAAATGACATAATACAAGAAATGTAAACAAAGCATTGAAGATAGCTAATTTGCAGAAAAACTTAGAAAATACAAGTTAAAAAGAATCTAGGAATCAAGTTATGGCTATGCAGCTATGTATTAATTTATCTAGGAAGTTTATAGAGAGCGTAAGTACAAAACAATAAGACACACACTACATTACCCCGAAAACCCCGGAAAAATTTTGAATGCAATGAAAAAATTTTTCTTGTTTAGTAATTCAAGAGAGCAACAATAGAAGAACAATAACTAGGTAGTTAAAATTAAATTAAATGAGTATTTACAATGATACAGTAAGTAAAAAATAATACTACATTACCCAAAACCCCAGAAAGTTAAAAACTAGGAAAATTTAGAGGTTGAAAATAAAACCTTGCTCTTTCACACACCTTATATCAAACTAGGATACTTTTCACACTTCCTCAAACATACATCACCATCATACTTAGGGGATACGGTTCACATTCAATGACGCGTACTCCACAAGGGATTATTTTTAAGGTTTACGAAGGCTTGTTTATTTTATTAGGTGTCGTAACCCGCACCTTTTTTAAAACCCATAAACTTAAAATTAAATAGTTATTTACAAAGTTTTCCTGCTTAGAAAAGCAGTCAAGGTTTAAGAGCATAAAGTGCTTAAGAAAAGCCTTCAAGCTTAAGTCAAGGGTTCAAGGAGATTCAAGACTTATTAAAGGATATATAAGCCTTCGAGTTTCAAGTATTCAATTTAAAAAAAAAAAAAATTATCTATATACACTAAGGCTTATTTTACGAGTTATAAAACCGCTCGACACAATGGCTTATTTTACGAGTTGTGTACCGCTCAACAAAAAAAAAAATATACAAGCCAAAAAGTTTTTGAGAAGGAGTAAGCCTTGAGAAGTGATACCGTACTTAATTCTAAATGGTTTTTACAAGAAAATTAAGCTATTTCATATGAAAATTAGGTTAAGATATATATCAAGGAGAAAAAAAGCGACTGTAATAAGTCATTCAAGTACCTAAATTAATACATAAAATTAAAATAAGAATTTTGAACAAAAACAAGTAATAAGAAGACTATACTAAGATTTTTTTTAAAAAAACAACGAGATAAGTATTAAAATTAAAACATGTAAAAAAAAAACAAAATAGACAAAATTAAACTTTAAAAATAAACAAACATAGAACTTTATAAAACCATGTTTGGAACACTATGTCCGTTACCTAGCAACGAATGATGTCAAATAACAAGTCAAACGAAAATTATTTTTTCCGTAATTTATTTGAAGTAAGGAATTTGATAACAAGTATGCTTAAAAGGTTTTGGTGTTATTTAATAAGAGTATCACCAAAACTATCATAGCTCCTAGGATCATGTAAACTCCCGTATCACAGATTTATAATCTAGGGTCAAGTAATTTTTACGAAAACTTCATAAAGATTGCACTAGTGGTAATGAATCGAACGATGATGAAGTAACGTTTAAAGTGTAAGTAGTTCAGAATATATGATGAAGCATTTTGTAATGGGTGTAACGTAGTTGTTTAGGTATGTATAAACGTCTACAGGATACTCTCCTGTGTCTGTCGTAAAGTAACCAATCTCCAACCTTGGTAGCGCCCACGAATGGATATAGAAACGCATCCAAGAGGCCGAAAGGGTGCCAATTATCTCATGATAACGGATTGTATGTGGGGGTGAAGAATACCTTGGTGATAGAATATATAGATTGTATATACTTAATATTTTGGTAAAGAGTTAAGTTTAAGGAGTAAACGACATACGGGATATTGTCCAATAGCCGTCTTAGAGTAACCAATCCCTTACTTGGTAAAGCCCAAAAGTGGTGATGGCCCCACGTTGGGCGCCAATCTGTAACGTTACATTTTACAGGGGGAGCCTGTAAAATGTGAGGTCACAAGCACTCACCTACCTAGGAGGGGAATCGTGCTAAAAGGAAAAAGGACAAATAAATACTAGTATAAATTTAATGAATTACACAATGAACGTCTGATGAATGAGAAAGATGAGCGGACGTGAGATGAAAATGAAGTCTTCGTTGAAGAACCGGAGGACTGGAGGGTCCGTTGAAGAACCGGAGGGCCGGCAGGGTCCGTTGAAGAACCGGAGGACTGGAGGGTCGTCACTCTTCAGAGGGCTGGAGAGGATGGGCCGAGTAACGTCTTCCTCCCAGGCTCGTTCAGCCCAGGCATCAAGGTGTCCTTTAAAGGCGGCAAGGAGAGAGGCCGACTTATCAGGTTCGAGGAGGTAAACTTAGAAACGTCCTCTAAGTCTACTCTTAATATATGAGGGAGGGCGACTTCTCTGGTTCCCTGGAGGCAAACTGTCCTCTCAGTCACTCTTAAGAAACTTTTTCAGACTTCTTGCTGATCTCAGCTCCAAACGTAGACTGACCATTTCTTTACGACGGCTCTAAAATGAAGGCTCGCTTTTATTTTGAATTTGATATGAGTTTCTAGAATTTGATGGAAAAGGAAAAATGGACTTTATGAAGGTCTGATGACAATTTCATATGCGACCTAAAACTCCTAGCTAACTTCAGAATAGAAATAAAAAGAAAACTAGGCCTGTCTAAATGACATAATACAAGAAATGTAAACAAAGCATTGAAGATAGCTAATTTGCAGAAAAACTTAGAAAATACAAGTTAAAAAGAATCTAGGAATCAAGTTATGGCTATGCAGCTATGTATTAATTTATCTAGGAAGTTTATAGAGAGCGTAAGTACAAAACAATAAGACACACACTACATTACCCCGAAAACCCCGGAAAAATTTTGAATGCAATGAAAAAATTTTTCTTGTTTAGTAATTCAAGAGAGCAACAATAGAAGAACAATAACTAGGTAGTTAAAATTAAATTAAATGAGTATTTACAATGATACAGTAAGTAAAAAATAATACTACATTACCCAAAACCCCAGAAAGTTAAAAACTAGGAAAATTTAGAGGTTGAAAATAAAACCTTGCTCTTTCACACACCTTATATCAAACTAGGATACTTTTCACACTTCCTCAAACATACATCACCATCATACTTAGGGGATACGGTTCACATTCAATGACGCGTACTCCACAAGGGATTATTTTTAAGGTTTACGAAGGCTTGTTTATTTTATTAGGTGTCGTAACCCGCACCTTTTTTAAAACCCATAAACTTAAAATTAAATAGTTATTTACAAAGTTTTCCTGCTTAGAAAAGCAGTCAAGGTTTAAGAGCATAAAGTGCTTAAGAAAAGCCTTCAAGCTTAAGTCAAGGGTTCAAGGAGATTCAAGACTTATTAAAGGATATATAAGCCTTCGAGTTTCAAGTATTCAATTTAAAAAAAAAAAAAATTATCTATATACACTAAGGCTTATTTTACGAGTTATAAAACCGCTCGACACAATGGCTTATTTTACGAGTTGTGTACCGCTCAACAAAAAAAAAAAATATACAAGCCAAAAAGTTTTTGAGAAGGAGTAAGCCTTGAGAAGTGATACCGTACTTAATTCTAAATGGTTTTTACAAGAAAATTAAGCTATTTCATATGAAAATTAGGTTAAGATATATATCAAGGAGAAAAAAAGCGACTGTAATAAGTCATTCAAGTACCTAAATTAATACATAAAATTAAAATAAGAATTTTGAACAAAAACAAGTAATAAGAAGACTATACTAAGATTTTTTTTAAAAAAACAACGAGATAAGTATTAAAATTAAAACATGTAAAAAAAAAACAAAATAGACAAAATTAAACTTTAAAAATAAACAAACATAGAACTTTATAAAACCATGTTTGGAACACTATGTCCGTTACCTAGCAACGAATGATGTCAAATAACAAGTCAAACGAAAATTATTTTTTCCGTAATTTATTTGAAGTAAGGAATTTGATAACAAGTATGCTTAAAAGGTTTTGGTGTTATTTAATAAGAGTATCACCAAAACTATCATAGCTCCTAGGATCATGTAAACTCCCGTATCACAGATTTATAATCTAGGGTCAAGTAATTTTTACGAAAACTTCATAAAGATTGCACTAGTGGTAATGAATCGAACGATGATGAAGTAACGTTTAAAGTGTAAGTAGTTCAGAATATATGATGAAGCATTTTGTAATGGGTGTAACGTAGTTGTTTAGGTATGTATAAACGTCTACAGGATACTCTCCTGTGTCTGTCGTAAAGTAACCAATCTCCAACCTTGGTAGCGCCCACGAATGGATATAGAAACGCATCCAAGAGGCCGAAAGGGTGCCAATTATCTCATGATAACGGATTGTATGTGGGGGTGAAGAATACCTTGGTGATAGAATATATAGATTGTATATACTTAATATTTTGGTAAAGAGTTAAGTTTAAGGAGTAAACGACATACGGGATATTGTCCAATAGCCGTCTTAGAGTAACCAATCCCTTACTTGGTAAAGCCCAAAAGTGGTGATGGCCCCACGTTGGGCGCCAATCTGTAACGTTACATTTTACAGGGGGAGCCTGTAAAATGTGAGGTCACAAGCACTCACCTACCTAGGAGGGGAATCGTGCTAAAAGGAAAAAGGACAAATAAATACTAGTATAAATTTAATGAATTACACAATGAACGTCTGATGAATGAGAAAGATGAGCGGACGTGAGATGAAAATGAAGTCTTCGTTGAAGAACCGGAGGACTGGAGGGTCCGTTGAAGAACCGGAGGGCCGGCAGGGTCCGTTGAAGAACCGGAGGACTGGAGGGTCGTCACTCTTCAGAGGGCTGGAGAGGATGGGCCGAGTAACGTCTTCCTCCCAGGCTCGTTCAGCCCAGGCATCAAGGTGTCCTTTAAAGGCGGCAAGGAGAGAGGCCGACTTATCAGGTTCGAGGAGGTAAACTTAGAAACGTCCTCTAAGTCTACTCTTAATATATGAGGGAGGGCGACTTCTCTGGTTCCCTGGAGGCAAACTGTCCTCTCAGTCACTCTTAAGAAACTTTTTCAGACTTCTTGCTGATCTCAGCTCCAAACGTAGACTCACCATTTTTTTACGACGGCTCCCAGATGAAGGCTCGCTTTTATTTTGAATTAGATATGAGTTTCTAGAATTTGATGGAAAAGGAAAAATGGACTTTATGAAGGTCTGATGACAATTTCATATGCGACCTAAAACTCCTAGCTAACTTCAGAATAGAAATAAAAAGAAAACTAGGCCTGTCTAAATGACATAATGACATAATACAAGAAATGTAAACAAAGCATTGAAGATAGCTAATTTGCAGAAAAACTTAGAAAATACAAGTTAAAAAGAATCTAGGAATCAAGTTATGGCTATGCAGCTATGTATTAATTTATCTAGGAAGTTTATAGAGAGCGTAAGTACAAAACAATAAGACACACACTACACACTTTATCCCTTCACACCCGTACAGAGTCCAGTGTAAAGTAAATAATGAAAAAGCTTTTAGTGCTAAAGTTTTAAGCGCTAAAACGTGTTACTAATCTCTTTCATTTTTAATGAAACTCCAACTCTTTTGTAAAAATACCAACTCATTTTTAATTTATTTTGCAGCTAACGCTCTAAAGCCCGCTTTGTTTAAAAGGTTTGTTTGCATAAGCGTTTATATAAACCCAGCAAATGACAGGTTCTTTTCTACATTTAAAATGTAAGTTAGGTGGCGCTAGGTTAAGTGCACTCAGGAGCTTTAATTCAATATTAAACAACATGAAGGAAAGTTTTAGGTATAGGTACATCTTTGTAGATTGGATTTACATAAAATTACATAACGGAACGAAGGATTTGGCACAGGCCCCTATAGAATAGCATCATTTCTCTAGACACGTTAAATTCCTATTAAATTAAGAACTAGCTATCAATCGGATATGCATCCAGTTACCCTCCTGCTCCTGAGAATTTTTAGTTGAAAAACATAAGTACATACATACATTAATACATATTATATGTACATAGGCTTATAGCATAATAGCACATTACCCTCCTTTGCATCGCAAAGTCGTGTAAGAAGCCAATTTCCAGCACAAAAATCGAAAGTAGCGCTTGTGTAAATTATACCAAGAATCATGGTCTAATTTCCACAAGCACTGCTTTGAGGTATAATAATCAACATATAGTTCAAGTTAAAAAGTCACAATAAATATCACCTGGGTTACTTTCCAATGAAACCCAGAACCTTACTTCAAAACTATGTAGAGAACTACATAGTAAGTTTAAATTTTGACCTGGTTACTGTAGCATAGGTATACCAGTACACAATGACGCGTACTAAGTACATTGTAGTGACGATAAAAGGACGTGTGCAGATATGAAGCGTTGCATAGGACGCATTGGGAGCGCAGCGGACACGGATGGAAACATCAATGGAGTATTCATGCAAATGTGTTATCTATAGCATGGGAGGTGAGTTGACAGTGACGGCAGGGCCGAGGGTGAATACGGATGTGTACTTAAAACTGGAGTTCAATTGAACCACAATTGCAAACAGGATACTAGAAACGGACAAACGTATGACAGGATAGGTAAGTATACACACTGCCATTTTAGTCGTCTTACAAAGGCGGCCTACTTAATGTACCCGACATAAGTTACCTCTAAGCGCGATAATTAAAATATGATGGAATCAAGGATGGGTACAATAAAAATATATAACGCATTAGAATTCTGAAAGAACTTTTTAGTAGTTTGTTTTGCGTATGTCAATAGAATGACGGCGATCCGTTCCGCGCCGTCCTTGGAACACAAGGCTCGGACTGCGCTCGCTCCTAGATGATTCAAACCACGTCATGCGTCATGATAATTAATAATATTTAATATATTTTTTAATCAAATTAAATTAAATTAAATTAAATTAATCATTCATATATTTTTAATGAGTTAGTAGTAGTTATCTGATAGATGAAGTGGATTGCCATTATAAGACGACTAAAATGCACCGTGTATTATTACCACTGATATTACCTCTAAAGTAATTTTTCAGCACAAAAATACTGACGGAATCTTGTGAAGACATGTTACTGTAACTATTTAACTATATATTGTTTTAAACTTTCATGGTCACTAACATTACAATAGTTCATATTGGTATTGCTACCATGTACCTTTTTATTTGCGAGTTTCATGGCGTTTGCAACAGTGCCGAAATATCAGTGAAACAAGTGAAATGGACACGGACTGTGCTATTGTGAATAGTAAAAAGAACAGTGATTTTAAATTAACTAGTGTAAGTGAACTTTCCCCGGACAATGAAGGACAATACGCAGTTGCTTGTTGTTACTGCGCAAAAATTAATGTAATTAAAAAATTCCATGAGTGGCAGGGACTCCAAACTAAGATTAAGCAATTGACTTGTAGATCGTGTAACAAGAGAAGTGCCGTGAAATGTTTTATAAAAACTTTAGCAAATATTTCAAACGGACACCTAGTGAATAGTGTAAACAAAATTAATATATATTCGTGTAATATAAATTTTTGCAAAATAAATAAGATAGACTGCCGCAAGTGCAACGGACAGTTGAATGTTAAGTACATGCCAATTATAGGTCTTGAAAGTGAAGAAAACGTGACCTGTGAATGTGGCACAGTGAACAAAATAGTATCGAAATATAGAGAGTTACCCAGGACCCAAAGTACAAGGCCTGAGCTAGCGCTGTGTGGGCCGAGCCGCCCCATTCGCCGGCCACTTCATCACGCCATTGGTGACGCGATTGCTGCGACGGCACCCAGCAGCGTGACCGCAGCCGCCCCGCGAACGAAACCGAATGAAGCCATCACTGTTGCGCGAGCTGGCAATGTTGCCCCCGCCACGCGCGCGTGCGATGACCTAACCGTTTCGACGCCTCTGCGCGCCGACTCCGCGACGCAGTTAGGCCACGCGACGGCGCAAGTGCGCGCCGCCAGTCCGACTGTCGTCCCCTCGCAGCAACAGCCCGGCATTAAAACAAGCAACCGCTTCGCCTCACTCTCCACCGAAGAGGACAACAGAGACGAATTTGAAAGGGAGAAAGACTACGCCCACGCGACTTTTACCTCACCCAAACCCAAGAAGAGAAAGAGAGGTGCCGTCACTCCTAAATCGACAGCGACTCAGCGAAAACCGAGAGTGATCACATCATCCACTCACATCCCCGACATAGTCATAACAGACGTCAAGAAAATCAATGATCCGGAATACCTAAACAAAATTAGAAAAATAGCCACAGAACATGGAGCAAGACACGCAATGGCTAGTAACAAAAGAACCATCACGATCCGCGTATATACCGCGGACATGAGGAAAGTAATTATAGAAGAGCTGAGGAAACTTGACGACGGGCTCCGTTTCGTGGCACGTGTCCCTAAAGCCCAACAGATCCACCAGACGAAGGTTGGGCTAATCACGAACATCTACGATGAGACGAATGAGGCATGCCTTGAGGAAATGGAGAGGTGCATCGGTGTGAGACCGATCAAAATGAGAACAATTAAAGGTAACCTACAATTATTTATCTTTGATGGTACCCACTCATACGATGAAATCGCCACGCTTATGAAGACAACAAAGCATGCGTACTTCGGGGCCTTCAGCATGAAGCCTCAAGAATACAAAGATGACCCCGGGAGAGTAGTACAATGTAAAAAATGTTTCCTCTTCACGCATGCGACATCGGCGTGTCATGGTGAGAAGAAACACCCCACCTCCACAATTCAAAACGAAGAAGGCATAGATATCGAAATATGCATAGCTTGCAAAAAACCGGGCCATGGGGCCAACCAAGTCAAATGCGAGAAGTTCCAGAAGGCAGTTGACCGTCAACTGGCACAACACGAAGAAAAAGAAAGGAAAAAAAGAGAAGCAGCTGAGCGCAGATTCACAGCACTGAGATACCGCCGGGACAACGTTTCATTCGTGAACATAACCTCCACTTCACAATTTCCACCTTTGCCTAAACAGGCGCCCCAATCACAACCACAGCACCAGCCACCAATGCAACTGAATGAACACACAACAAAAAAAGAAAACAGCATGGACCCCGTAAGGCAAGAGCTACAAACAATTATGAATGAAATATTACACCAGTTACAGCTACAACACGAAATCCTCATAAAAATTCTCAACAAATAACCCGAGAAAACAATATCACAAGTTGCGCATATTACACCTCAATGCGCAAGGATTAAAAGGTAAATTCCTCGAGTTAAAATCCTTAGCCGAACGTTATAAACCACACATAATCATAGTCAACGAGTGCCGGGTAGACTTTTCTAAAACCCGCATGAATCTCCTGAACTACGACAAGATCACGCACTCAATCGCGTCACATCTAACTACAGCCATGTATGTGATGCGAGGAATACGCTGGAGCCAAACCGACGTAGCCCCAGGCACCGAAGAAAGGGACCGCGTCGTTGAAGGCGTCGCTATCAACCTCACTTATGATCATATGACCGGAGATTCCCTTAAAATTAAGGGGATATACATACCACACAGATCAGGGCACTTCGACGCCACAGCGCTTAATGATGAGCTAGAAGACATCATAACCGAATCTCCAAACATCACCATCGGGGACCTCAACCTTAAAATGACCGCACTCAACCAGACAAGAGACGAAGGGGCAGGAATACTTGTCCGAGACCTCTGTAACTCCGACGTATGCACCATACACCACACGGGCCTACCCTCGCGTCCTAACAGTGCAGGCTATGGCATCCTCGATGCAGCCATCTTCTCGCACGATGCGCAAGATTTTGACAATATAACATGCCGACAAATAACACCGGTTGGCTCCGATCATATGCCCTGGCTACTGGACCTAAGCATGGTGGTGGACAGAGAAAAAACACTGGTAAGAAATACCCGCGCTATCGCAAACAACGAAGAAATTAAACAACAATTCCAACAAACCCTTTGGGATAAAACCACAAACCTACAAAAGGAAATCAGAACCGATGCAGAATGCGAAGAATACATACTAAAACTAGAAAAAGCTATCACAGAAACCTTGGATGATTATGCGCCATTACATGAAAACAGCAGAAGAGATCAACTTCCAGAAGAGATTAATAAATTGATCAACGACAGAAACCAAGCAAAAAGTAAAGCGTGGCGACTACGCTTCAACCAGGACAGAATAACGGAACAAAGAAGAACCTACAATCGTCTGAAACGACAGGTCCAACAAGCACTTGTGGAATATAGCAACGAAAAATGGGCTCGGATGATAAACGATCCACAAAACCACAGCGCTCAGATGTGGCGAGTCCAACGCAACTTGAAGGCCCCAGTACAGAGACTCCCCCATATTGAGGGTTGCAACAGTGAGAAAGAAACCATCGACGCCCTGGTCGACGCAGCGATCGTTACAGAAGCCGAGATTAATAACGAAGATAAGAACACGGAGAAGACCACACCGTTCCAGCCTCTCGACCCCACCTGCATCGAGGAAATCAGATTAGCGCTGAGACGCTTTAAAAATAAGAAGGCGCCTGGCCCGGACAAAATCAAGGCAGACGCCCTCAAACTCGGAGGTGACCCCTTTCTTACCAGGTACAAAGTAATAACTGACTACCTGTTACTGACAGGTTATTATCCCAACAGATGGAAAATCGGGGAGTGCATCTTCCTACATAAAGCAGGTAAGAATCACCGGGATGCCAAATCTTACCGACCCATCACTCTTCTAAACATCATGGGTAAACTGCACGAACGCCTACTCTTGTCGCGTCTCCGACAGACTGCCGACAGACTCCAACCGCCGTTCCAACATGGTTTTACCAAGAACAGAGGAACAGGCACACAGATGCTTCGAACCGGTAAATTCATCACGGATGCGCTGGAAGCGAGGGAAAGTGTAGCCATGGTCCTGACGGATCTTTCGAAGGCCTTCGATTCAATAAACCACGAAGGGCTGACGAAGAAGCTTCAAACAGCTGACGTACCGAACAATATCATCAAACTAATAGAGAACTACCTGAGCGGTCGCAAAACCTACGGACGCTTCAGAACTACCAACGGCGATGAAAAACCGGTTCCGCACGGGGTCCCCCAGGGCTCTATCCTGGGTCCGATTATTTTTAATCTGTACGTACACGACGTTTGGGACCATAAGGACCGCATCCGCGGACTCAAGCTCTCTCAATACGCCGATGACCTGTGCATCCTTAACAGGTCTCCCGACCCGAACTGCGCGACACACCGCGCGGGCTGGGCCGCCGACACCGTTATCGACTACTACCATCGCTGGGGTCTAAAATGCAACGTAGACAAAACGGAGTGTGCCATGTTCACTCACAAGAGAAATTACCGCAGAACCATTCGCATCAAAGACGAGGCAATCGAATATAAAAATAGTATTAAATATCTGGGTGTATACTTAGACAAGACCATGACCATGGGCAAACAGACGGACTACGTCGTGCAGAAAGCGCGGAGAGCACGCGGAGCACTAGCTCCTATCATAGGCTGGCACGCAAAGACGGATATCACTGTAAAACTTGCTGTCGTTCAGGCCTGCCTACTTCCTATACTGGATTACGGCGTGGTACAACTACTGTCACGTTACAGTAAGAGCAACTTATTAAAAATTGAACGCCAATATCGAATGGCTCTTAAGACCAGCGGACAATTCCCAAGACGCCTAGAAACCTCACTACTCTGGGATATGCTCGATTGGGATCCATGGCACCTCCGTGCACAAGACTTAAACGAGGACATGCTGCGCCGACTCCGCCAAATGCACATCGAGGATCTGGAGACCCCTGGTGACGCCTACCTCGGACACGGACAGCATAACCCCCTCCTAACTAATATTAGACTAGGTGAAATCGACTATGTACCGAGAAAAGACAGGAGTCGGCTGCTCAGCAAGCGAACAACCGCTCCACGTCCCCATAAATTGTAATTAGCTGTAAATAGGATAGGGCAATATAGAACAACATTATAAATTTATATAAATTTACTCTGTACACATTAACAAGCTCACAGCACACACTACACAACACTTATACAGATCTCTTTCAGACAAGCATAGGTAGACTGTAAGTAGCTGACACACCCACAGGCCGGATACACCACCGGCCTGTGGACATAATGTAACATAATTATGAACCAGGGAAATAAACATCTTTCTATTCTATTCTATTCTATTCTATTCTATTCCGAAATATCGGAAACTCGCAAATAAAAAGGTACCTACATGGTAGCAATCCCGATATGAACTATTCTATTTAACTATGATATTTAGTGGTGTAAATGGTGTATATGGAATCAAAAACCTTATGTCTTCAAACAGCAGCATTCCCAAAATTGTACAGACAACTGTAGCAAAAGTTCTAAGCGATTTTCCACAATTTTCACGCTGTAAACTTTTACATTACCACTTCATACCCTCAGTCGTCTTTGGCACCGCGGTGTCCCCGTTTCGGTATATTTTATTCATAGAGACCATTGTATGCGCTATGCAGTCGGCACGGTCATAATAACACCAGTAATGTGCTCCACCGACGCTTTTAACGTTATGAAACTCTGAACACACTTTAGAAGTAACAGCTTCAGGATTTGGGTGAATTAAAACACTTATGAAGATTATCCACACAAGTGTAGAAACTAAATAATGTTTTTTTAAAGCCGTTTCAATCCCAGTTTTACCCACAGTTTAAATCGTATTGATCCATGATAGAAATAGTTTTGTAACAAGTAACGTCTGACCTCTGAGACCTCCAGGGACTACTAGTATTTACCAAAAAGAAATAGTTTCGACATTTTCTTTACCACTTCTTTTACTCCCGCGGGAAGTGCGTGGTTAAATCAATTGCTTTGAGACAAGAAAAATAACTAGGCTTAGATGATTGGAAACCCAAAAATACTTAGAATGTAGTTTTTCGAAAATAGTATTATAGTTACCAAACCAATAACATAGTGATATTAAAAATAGTTCTGCCATCCGACTAGCTAAAACAATTTGTTTCCGACCCTATAAAACCTTATATTGGTATACTAAGCAAAACGATCCAAACGTAACCCGTAACCAAGATTACTTGGAACATAACTAAACCGAAGCGAAAGTACCACATAAGTAAGTTCCGATACATTTGGTATCTCTTAGTGTATCGTCTGGGAATCAGGCAATCGAATCGAATAACGGATAGAATAAGTCAAGAGCTGTATCAGACGCCCATTTCACGGATCATTTAGCCCGAGGTCGAGCGACTCCACTCAATTTGTACAATTGCTTACATGAGCTTGGGATCGCGGAGTAGGAAGGAATGGAGTATTAATGGCTGAAGCCCTTAGACAAAAGAGATTCCACTTGCGATAATGATAATCGAAACATCCAAAATGTATATTATCTTGAAAAACTCTACCGAAATGTCACGTCGCAATACCAAACATTTTTGTTTTTTTTTTCCTGGAGCCCAAATGTATTAAGCGAATTTGACATCTCCTTACGCGTGGCGCGCTTTTCATTCATTCATCCACAGCCCACACCTTCAACCCTCACGTTCCTGTGCAGTCTTATCCAGGTTCTACCAATGATTGCATCATTGCAACAATGTCGATGCTGAACGTCGCCGTACATCCGATATTTGATCTCCCAGTCCGCGACTTGACGAAAGTTGGCCCCATTTTGTTTCAAACACATACCCATTGTGCCCTTATAACATTGAATTTTATAGCTGTAGTTATCAATGTCCACTCTTTTGCGTCTAAGCTGAATCTTTGCTGGCATACCTACTGTGATGGCGAATAGTGGCCTACCAATTAGATTTCAACACTTTTTAGAATAGCATTCTGCCTCTGCACCTCTTGCGCGTTCTCTGGCAGAAGCAGTATATTCGATGCTTTATGTATCTATAATCAATACTCGCTTATTGGCTTTCAAGTCGACCGCGGACTTGCATCAATCATCTTGCGTAATCTTTAAGTAGGATAAAGGTTGTGCTGTACGAATGTTAGATTAAGATAAGGTTTTCAATGAACTGAAGGATTTTCGTCTGTTTTTGTCATAAATACTCTCCTGTTTCTTTTTAAAGTCAAAAGGACGATTTGTTAACGTTTCTCAAAGATTGGACAAAAATACTGTCCCTATACCCTTTACCTATATTGTGCTCTAATGCTTTATAAGGCTTTTTTAACCGACTTACCAAAAAGAAGGAGGTTCTCAATTCGGTTGTATTTTTTTTCTTATGTTTGTTACCTCATAACTCCGTCAATAATGAACCGATTTGAAAAATTCTTGTTATCTGAAAGGATATACCTACTTCCAAATTGGTCCCATTTAAATTTTATCAGAATCGGTTAAGAAGTTTGGATTTTAAATCGAAATAGCTGGAATTTGTTTACTTGGATGATGGTTTTTTGACATCCAAGTAATCGAAATTGCGTATTTTGCTTTTCTGCGACTTTGCAGTGATGTTGTTAAGTGTGGGGGTACCTACCACTAAAAAGTGAAAAAAAAAAACTTTTTACAAAAAAGTACAACCGATAACCAAATATTTTTTTTTTTTACTCTGTAGTGTTGTTCTTTAATTGGAAGTCGGTTGTATTTTTTTGAAAAAGTTTTTTATTTTTCTCTTTTTAGTGGTACTCCACACCTAACAACACCACTGCAAAATCGCAGAAAAGCAAAATACGCAATTTCGATTACTTGCATGACAAAAAACCATCATCCAAGTAAACGAATTCCAGCTATTTCGATTTAAAATCCAAACTTCGTAACCGATGCTGATAAAATTTTACAACCGAATTGAGAACCTCCTCCTTTTTGGGAAGTCAGTTAAAAATTAGGACTTGAAAGTTTCTATCAAACACCGTGAGGAGTAAATACTCTTAAGAACAAGATGCCCGAACTGATTGACTCCCCCACATACCTGACCATAACAAAGCAACGACCAAACCGTAATAACTTCCTAGAACTTGTGTCAGAACGTTACCTTCTAACCTGCAGGTCACAGGCTAGAAAATTCTCGCAACAATTAATACTCCAATCTACTGTATCTAGGATCAGAGCTGTAGGTCAACTAGTGTCAACGCGAGACTGTAGCTTCCGCGAAATGCAGCCGAGTTACGGGCACAAAGCTCTAGTGCCATTGTGCAAGCGTTTCCATAGATAATGTTGTAGTTGACGGATGTCTAGCTTGTCATTGGTAGTCGTAAAACGATTGCAAGAAGCAATCGATATAGACAAAATACATAACTTAAAATCATAATAGAGAAATAAAGATCGAATGAAATCGAGAAAAATAAAACGTTAACAGCAACTGTCCTATATTTTTTTAGGTGTCTTATTTGGCTTTTTTTATTGAGGGTTTTTGCTTACCCACCGCATAGCCCCAATCTTCCTTCGACAAACTCGCATATAAAAATCGAGTATGGTGTAACAAAATGCCAATATCATTTGAATCATCTAAAAATATTGATCCCCATGTTTTCATTCCGGACCTGTGTGGGTCCGGAATGAAAACATGAGGAATGAATATGAATATCACGATATGACAAAAACAACCGTCGCAACACTTTTCCTACCAGACATCACAATATGGAGACAGAACTGATTGGCCGGATACAACCATTTCTCAAATATAGACTCTCCTGTGGCTCACACCACAGCCCACCACGCTAGAATAACGGATTCCGTGACCTCACGGCCAGTTTCACAATATATTAACCACTAAAGATAAACACAAGTTATGACAAACCTATTATGGTTAAAACGTTTTCTAGGAAGTGAAAAGGCAATAAAGTGCAGCGTCAGGTTTCCGGCACAAAGTAACGCAGGTTCAGTACGAGCCGCATAATGTCGCCTCGCTTGTCTCCGCAATAAATTATATGAGAAAGGCAGCATTTAATAATTACATATCCTAGTCAATCAATATATTAAAAACAGAAAGACTACTAAACCTAACTATACACATATGTATATACAAAAACAAGATGAAGAATTCCTCTGCATCGCTGTCATTTGGAAACGTGCCCAGAAGACTGACAGCATTGCCACGTTGCATGGCAATGCTAATTCTTTGAGCAAAGAACGAGCCAGCCCTCTGAGGGCCTGACACGAATATTTTTGAAGTATAGTAACGTTACGTAAAATTTTACAATAGCTATAATATTCATTTCGCACATTATATTTATTTGAATTTGATACCTTATTCATATTTTTAAATAATATAAAATGTGGATGTCCCCTAAAATTAAACCAAAATACTATGGGGTTGTAGTTTTTCACATTCAAAATTCGCTTACGTTAACGTTACTATACGTCAAAATATTCGTGCTAGCCCCTCTGGTCAAGCAAAGTGTCAATTAGTCGACGAGATATGTCCTTAAAAAGGAGACGCGCACTTGAACCCCATGACCCAAGCGTTTCGACCCCAAACGGCTCAAAATCGTAATCTACACTAATATTATAAAGAGGAAAACTTTGTTTGTTTGTTTGTTTGTTTGTTTGATTGTAATGAATAGGCTCAAAAACTACTGGACCGATTTTAAAAATTCTTTCACTATTCGAAAGCTACATTATCCACGAGTAACATAGGCTATATTTTATTTTGGAAAAAAATAGGGTTCCGTAAGATATTTGGGTTTTTCGGACACAAGGTGTAAAAATCAACCAGAAAAGTTACTTATTTTGTGTACGCTGCCTAAACCATAAAAGATCTAGATTTTTTTTGGACTACATTTAAACGCGTTTATTTTACTCATGCTATTAATCCTTATCAAAATAAAGTATTTCATCACTAAGTACAGTTTATGTAGATAATACTTGGTCTTTGAATGATTAAAATCGGACGTTTGGTTTTGAAATTATGGCGAAATTAAAATATTACGATTTCTGCTGCACGGCCCGTTGCGAAGTGGACGTCACCAAGGCGGGGGTGCGCGTGCGTGAGGGGAGTTTGGATCTATGAGTAAGGTACCCGCGCGGCTCAGACCACAGAGTACATTATACTATATACTGAAAGACGCGAGGTAACAGTTTTTCTGTAGTGTATTTAGCATCAACATTGCACCCGTGCGAAGCCGGGGCGGGTCGCTAGTTACCAATAAGGTTACAGTATTTGCGCTGCTTGAGGGCCTCATCAGCCGCAGCGGTAGCACCGGCACAGCCCATCGTACTTGGAACATGTGATGGCGCAAGGGTGTCGACACAATATCAATTTCGATGCGTTACGGCCGAAAAGGGTTAAGCGACATTTTTTTCGAAATCGAAAAGCCGATTCAAAACTTTTATAAGTCGATTTCGCAAAAAAAAACGCTTATCCTTTTTTGGCCGTAGGACATCGATATATTTATATAAAATTCTTCAGTTACTGACTGCTTGAGTGACTAAGTGACTGACAGGCAGCCGAAACTACCTACTGGTTGGAAAGAGCTGAAATTTGGCATGTAGGTACTTCGGTGAGTGTAGGCGAGCACTATAAGAGGGAATTTCCTATTGGCTGTATAAAGTTATGTTATTTCAAAGCCAGGTTTGAATTGGACGTTAACTTTCAAATCTGCGTTTCTTGACTCCTATAATGCCCATAGAGACAAAGAAAGACATAAATAATATCCACTCGTATTATGTATAAAGTTGCTAACGCCATAGAATCTTCACAAACGCACTCGAAAGCCCGTTTACCAACAGCGTGATTTTATAGCATTGAGTTAGGAGTTAGCAAAAATGAGCAAAAGGCTCCATAACTGTGTATTAGTAAAAGAAAAAGATCTAATGCGCTAATCATATATCTGCCTAGCCTTTTCCCAACTATATTTAGGTCGGCTCCCAGTCAAACCAGATTCACCAGAATACCAGTATTTTACGAGGTGCGGCTGCCTACAACCCATTAACTGGTTAACACGGCACACCTTGGCAAGACTGGTGTCAATCAGATTTTCTGGCTTCTGATTACCTATTCATAACGACTGCCAAAGGTCTTCAAATGACAGCCGGGACCAACGGCTTAGCGTGCTTTCCGAGGCGCGGAGGAGTCTCGATATGTTAAGATGGTCACCCATCCACTGCCCAACCTCGGCAAGCGTTGCTTAACCCTGAAGACCTACCTGTGCGGCTGTTATTATTTAGCCACGAGCTCCTCTCCCGCTAAAGAGCCAATCCCAACTAAAATCATCCTAATGACATCGCAAATCAGTGCATGCGGTATTTCGACCACTGATCATAATTATGAATAGCAACGTAACTATGTAGCAGCCTGGCAGGCTACAAACCGCATGATTAGTCACAGTGCACAGTCGGGCAGTCAGCTGGTGTGGCCGCCGCCATGACAGGTGCATGTGGCTACCGCGCGAAGCCCAGCGTGGCCCAGTGTGGACGCAATGGAAAATTAACCAGTAAGAGATAAATTATTGTTATAGTAGCCTAACTAAAAAATACCCGTAGACATTAGAAACTCAATGAACAGTAAAATTGTAAAGCGCAAGCTGAAACTAGGTACACCTCATCGACTTGATTCATCATTCATTATCATTTCAGCCAATTGCCATCCACTGCTGAACGTAAGCTCCCCCAAAAAGCGCCAACCATACCGGTCTTGAGCAGTCCGCATCCATCGACTTGATTACCCCTTAGGTAAAAAAAACTGATAGCGCGTTGATCAAATTCCAGACCATGGCATGCTAAGAGAGACCTCAGGGGTCTAATGGTGCTTTGTGTGACAAAAACTTGTATGTTATAAAAGAAAATAACGACCCGCTACAACTTCGCATGGGCGTAAATTAATAATTACATAAACCTTAATAGTTTATCACTCTTTCTATTAGTAAAAATAGTATTAAAATCCGTAGCTTGGCATAAAGATTAGGGTAGAGATACTTGCAACTTAATACAATCTAGGCTTGGCAGGTATAATTTACTAGAACCTGCCAAGCCTAGGTTCTATAAATGATGAGCTTGAAAGAGTAACACAATAAAATAAACGACTCCATTCTTGCACCTACATATATAATAGTGGGACATATTTTTAAATTTATAATTTCCAAAGCTACTTAAAATCGTCGTCAAAATTATTAAAATACCGTTAAATCAATTTGAAACTGGTAATTAATAACAAGTTACATCTCAGTTTGATACCACCTTATCTTGAAATAATATCTAAAACAAAAAGCTTTGCCGACAAAACGTCAATAATTTTACGACTCGCATTCTTAATTATAATTAGGAATTAATAATTATAATTAAGTTTATCATACTTATCGGCGATAAAAACAATAATAATTAAACATTCGAACTCTTTGGATGTATGTACCCCGCGGCGAAGCTCAGTACACGTTGTCGAACGATATTATGTGGGAGGAAACAAGTTACTATTTGTTGTAAGTTGGTCAGAACATCGACAATAGAAATATAATAGGCAAGGTACTGATGAAATAGTCGACTCAAAGTTCAAAAACTGCAATTAGTACTTATAAGTTCTTATCCCTTCGTCAAGAGCGTTTACGGGACACGTATATCACCTAACTTTCAAATTTTAAACATAAATTAACTAATTTTAAATTATTTAAAATATACTTACCGCGTGTATCTGACATCGACGCACAAACGATTTCCATGGGTCCAGGGCATGATTCTGGACACCCCAGGTTTGTTGGAATTTTTCGTCGGTTCTTTTCTCATTTTTTTCAAGAGTACCACAAGTAGATATCAGCTCAGCTGAGCCGATATCTATTTGTGGTTTTATTCAGATTGCTCTTTTTAGTGAAAGTAGTTAATTAATTATTTTTTTTATTAAAAATCTCATTGGGTTAGGTCAGAATAACGATTATGAGCAGTCTAAAGTAAAAAAACCCTTGAAAAAAATGAGAAAAAAGCCGACGAAAAATTCTAAGTCTAGGGTGTCCAGAATCATGCCCTGGACCCATGGAAATCGTTTGTGCGTCGATGTTAGATACACGCGGTATAGTATTTTATGTTTTTAACAGCTGAGAATGATAACTATTTTCTGTTTACTCTAGAAAGTTAAACGTATTGGACTTTCCTGTTTTCTCTAGAAAATTGGGCGTTGTATGAAGTCCCGTGTCTCATTAACGCTCTCAAACAAACACTAAAATCCCATTATATAAAATTCTTCCGTTACTAACTGACATTCAACACACAGCCTAGACTACTGGGCGTAGAAAGCTAAAATTTCCTTGGGGTGTGTAGGGGACATGCCACTAAGATTACCCGAAGTTCCTACGAAAACAAAATAAAATTAATGAACTGAAAAGGAAAAAAACTTTTTACAAAAAAATACAACCGACTTCCAAAAAAAAAACACTACAAAGTAAAAAATAACTTTAATTTCGGAAGTCGGTGTTTTTGTTAGTTTCTTCGTATTTTGACACCGACTTCCGAAATTAAAGTTATTTTTTACTTTGTAGTGTTTTTTATTTTTCACTTTTTAATGGTGCCCTACACCTAACAACACCACTCCAAAATCGCAGAAAAGCAAAATACGCAATTTCGATCATCAAAGAATCATCTAAATAGTCAAATTCCAGCTATTTCGATTTAAAATCCAAAGTTCGTAACCGATTTTGATATGATTTAAATGGGACCAATCTGCAAGTATATCCTTTCAGATAAAACAAAAATTTTTCAAATCGGTTCATAATTGTCGGAGATATGAGGTAACAAACATAAAAAAAAAAAAAAAAAACACAACCGAATTGATAACCTCCTCCTTTTTGGGAAGTCGGTTAAAACAAGTTAAAATTGCAAGTTACTTTACATTACACGCAGTCGGAGGCAATGGTAGTTTGTATTCTTTGGTCAACAATAAACATTGCCTCCGACTTGTTTTTTCCTTTTCAGTTCATTAAGTTTAAGCAGTCGGGTTTTTTGTATTAATAATAATAATTTTATTTGAAACTTTTTACTTAGTAACAAATATGAATATTAGTGAGAACCCCAATTAAAAAACTTTAAATCGCTTTATATCCTAAAACATTATTTCAACTGAAAAATTATTAAAGAAACCTCACAATGAATTCAAAATAGCTATTCAACGATACCCCACATGACATAGTTTTTTTTTTTCAGTCTCATGTCGTAATTGGCGCCTATTCTATATCTTAACGTCATCCATACCAGTTCTCGCAATACATTCCTCTCGTACTTTTATGCTTCATACTATATCTTTCTTGCATTCATCATCATTCACTCTGTGGGTGTCCCACTTTTAAACTATTAGAAACTAACTTTATTCATTTCTTTTTTATTTTCAGACTTTTGGGAAATAATTTCTTCAGGTTTGTTTTTATTTCGCATATTGCACTGATACTTATCTATATACATATAATAAAACTGTAGAAAAGTGGTTTTTGTACATGAAAAAAAAATCAAAAAAAAATAGCTAGGGTTTAAAGAACAACCAATAGAACCCATTTCCAGCATTTTTAGAATTTGTGTCTGTTTGTCTGTTTATTTGTTCGGGCATCACGTAAAATCTGCGAAAGCAATGTAGATAACTTTTACACACAAGGATTGAGCGTAACTCGGAGTAACATTTAGTTTTTGTTTCATTGCAATCGGTTCAGTCTATCAAAAGATATTTGAATTTAAAGTTTTCCAGAAGTAAAATTAGGGTTATGTGCACTTATTCTCATTATTACTTCACGTAACTTTTATACATAACAATAAACTGTGCGTAAATTGTAGTAATATAAAGTTTTTTGTTTCATCGTAATCAGTTCATACCTTATAATAAAAAAATGTGAAATAATATAATAATTATAAATACCGCGTGTATCTGACATCGACGCACAAACGATTTCCATGGGTCCGGTGCTTGATTCTGGACACCCTAGACTTAGAATTTTTCGTCGGCTTTTTTCTAATTTTTTTATTTTTTTCAAGGTTTTTTTTTACTTTAGACTGCTCATAATCGTTATTCTGACCTAACCCAATGAGATTTTTAATCAAAAAATAATTAAATAACTACTTTCACTAAAAAGAGCAATCTGAATAAAGCCACAAATAATATCAGCTCAGCTGAGCGGATACTTTGTAGTACTCTTAAAAAAAATCAGAAAAGAACCGACGAAAAATTCCAACACTGGGGTGTCCAGAATCATGCCCTGGACCCATGGAAATCGTTTGTGCGTCGATGTCAGATACACGCGGTATAATAGTCTTTCCGAAGTAAAATATTGGAATAGCGCCATCTATCAAACTTAGACTGGACTATACTTAGAGATCAACTGCGTGCAGTATTCGATAGATGGCGTTGGCGTGTGACGTCAAACTGAAAGAATGACTTTCGCCCATGTCTGCTTTTTGATTAATTGATTTTTCATCTATACTAATCTGTACTAATATTATAAAGCAGAAGACTTCAGAAGAGTTTGTTTGGTCCAATTTGAATAATTCTTTCAGTGTTATATAGCCCATTTATCGAGTAACTTTATAGTCTATAATATATTATCACGCTAAGACACAGGAGCGGAGCAATAATGGAAAATGTGACGCAGACGACGTTGCGCGGGTCAGCTAGTTTTACATAATTTGCTTTCTTCATATACAATCTTACACTCCTAATACAATCTTATTACTAAATACAGTCTGATATTACTAGTTACAATCTTACATCACTAAATACTCTCTAACATTACCAAATACACTCTAAAATTACTAACACATTAAATCTACCATTACTAATACATTCTTACATTTTAGCGTTACTACATCCTTATTTACTTACTACTATCTTACGTTAGGTACATACACTCTTAACTTACTAACTCAAGTACATTCGTTTCCTTAGCCTACTGCTTATTCTATTAATTATAATTTATATCTCGTATTTCCTATGCTTCAGTGTTTATATATACAATACAAAAGAAACATAGTTTAATTATCTCGTTTTATTTCTTTTTATAACTTTTTGAGCTATATCCTCACAGAAGGCTATTAGTTTACTCCTGCTTCTCCCAGACATTACTTCTTCTAACGTTTCTCTTGTCAGTTTCTTACCTATATCCTGCTCTAGATTGTATCTCTCTATTTCATGCACTGGGCAATCCAGAACGATATGTGGGACCGACTCGGCTACATCGGGGTCACAGATGCACGATGGGTTCTCCTTACACTTAAAGCGGTTCAAGTATTCTGAGAACCCACCGTGCCCCGTTAGGACTTGCGTCAGCTCTCCTATTGGCCTCACTCGTCTCACTATACGGTAGGCGGCCACAGCGTCCGGAAAGAACATTTTCGTCACGGAGGCGATCTCGCCCGAAACATATCTCCGGTTCCACTCATCAAGCGAACTCAAACGAATTTGGCGCTTGATGTATGAAACCGGACACAGATCGTAGTCCGGCCTCCTCCGGGACGCACATGACATAGTTTGTTGACTTTAATTTTTCTCATTTTCACAATATGGCGTCCAGTAGTCGCCATATTGAATTTTCACCAACGTCATGTCTTTAGTGACACTCGCCGGACTAAGAGAAATCGATTGACATGAATCATAAAAATCGGCCCTGGCGTTTTGGTGTCTGTATAGTGCTTCCAAGGAACATACAAACATTCATACATACAAATATACTGATAAACACATTACCACTCCTTTGCGCCACGCAGTCGGGTAAAAAACGGGATATGCGCGTACGAAGTCGCAGGCAAAAGCTTGTCTAATAAAATATAAGAATTATCGATACCTGAGTACTTCCAATTCCTGCACATTCATATTCTAATGTACACGACACGACTCTGACATAAGCACATACTTACATGCATGTTTAATGGATCTCACTCCTGCGGGATTATCTACAGACGTGGAAAAGTGTGTCAGGTAAATAACGGATTGCGTGAAAAAGAGGCGCATGGAATTTTATCAATCTCGGCTCAAATCTTCAATCGCTATTTTCTCCTAATTTATGGATTTCTCGTGGATATGATCTTTACACATATGATCATATCCACAAAACATTTCAGGGTGTTCTTTTGTGATTGTGTAAAAAAGCACTATGTGCCCTACCTATAGTATAATAAAAGCTAAAATTGACTGTTTGTGTAGTATGTTTAAAAGTGAATCTATAGTTATCTGTATCATCATATCGGCCGAAATACGTCCATTGCTGGACATAGGCCTTCCCCAAGTGTCGCCACAACAACAGGTCCTGTGCATCTCGCATCCATAGGCTACCTGCGACCCTCACCAACACGTGGTCTCAATATTATTGCAAGCATAATTATGTGGCGCCTACAAAAGATTGAATTTTATTTAAAAACAAGCTGCCTTCATTTGGTCTAGTACACCATAAGCCAAGTGCAATATGGCAAGTAAAAAAAGCCTACCCGACTTTGCCAGAAAACAGTGGATTGCAATGCATCAGGTACTAAAATCACAAAGCAGTTCCTTATTTTGACCATGAGTGTATAGCCCAGTATGGCCCGGCTTTGGTTGACACCAGTCAATTCCTACGTCCGTGGGAATCACGCCGCCCGATAGATCACGTCAGCGTTCCATGATGGATGACGTGTCATAGCTCAATATTGCTCGTTATGGCGTGACGCGTCACGTCTCGAACTCCGCGTGTTATGATAACGAGTGTCGCACCAATTATATTTGATCGCTGTCACATATGCCGCCGAGGCAGCCCTACCCGTAGGGTTAGCGAGTCTTATGTATCAAAGTCGTTATGATTTAGGTTATGGATATGTTGAGTTAAAGGCAGTTAGCAGTGGACGCATTGTCAGGCCAGTAAATCTGACTCCAGTCTTGCCAATAACTATCGTTTTAGCCAGTTAATGGGTTGTGGAGGTCTGGTATGCGGCCGCTTCACTTAAAATACTGGTACTCAGCTAAATCAGGTTTGACTAGAAGCCCAGTGTAGTAGGGAAAAGGCTTGAAGTAAGCTTTGCTGAAAACTGGACCAATTTTGATGAAATACGTACTACTTTGGTCTGAAAAGATGATGAGGATGATGGAATTGTGCCACAGCAAAAGCCCTTTACCAATCAAGGGCTTTTGCTGTGGCACAATGTCAATCAAAGAGGAGTAGAGCCAGCTAACTAATTGTAAGCTAAGTGCAAGTTGTACTCGCGTGCAAAAGGTGCCGAACCAATAATATTTTTTGGGTTCCGTACCCGAAGAGAAACTTACTACTAAGCCTCCGCGATCCGTCCGTCTGTTCGTCCGTCGGTGCGTCTGTCTGACAGCAGGCTCTATCTCATGAACCGTAATAGGTAGACGGTTAAAATTTTCAGAGAGTGCGTTAATGTATTTGAATTTTCATCTTTCAATAGGATACGAATAAAACTTATATTCTGAAACGGATAAACTTTCTAAAAATATTCAACATTGTATTGGGTTATAATCTTGAAGTCTGAATAAAGTCATTTGATCAGACGAAGTCACCTTTGAAAGATCTGATGTTGTATAAATGCTGAGAACAGAGGCCCAGGGTTTGTGTGGAAACTAGAGAGATTCCTACGTATTTCTATTTCATTTTACTGCAAAAATATGCGAAAGAAAATGTCAAAATTAAAGATACTATCGGGTGTCACCACTGCGGGGATCGTCCGGAGGACACGGTGGAGCACACTGTGCAGGTGTGCCCCGCGTGCGCAAGTGGCGATCGGCGGCGACCTCTCGCGTCCGGCCCTGGTCCAAGCCATGGTCCGGAGCGAGACGGAATGGGACGCCGTCGCCTCCTTCTGCGAAGCAGTCATGCTAGCGAAGGAGGTGGCGGAGAGGGAGAGGAGACCCTCTCGTCCCGGCCACCTGGTGACCTCCGGCCACCGTAGGCGCGGGCCTGTGGACGGCGAGCTATGGGTGGCTCGCCGTCCGTCCGTTTAATGACGACAGGCCGTGTCGACGGCGCGTTAGTGTTCCACGCGCGCCTCAAAGAGAGTCAGCACATAGAGGGGCCCGAAAGGGCCGACGCCTGCCGGAGTCACGGGATTATTCGCAAGAGACACCGTGGCTCCGGAACACAAAGGGCAATGAAGGAACATGGATGGGTTTTAGTCAATAGAAGTCTGACACTCCGTCCCGCTACACCCAGAGCGGGAGGAGTCATGGGATGATTTCCCATACCTAAAAAAAAAAACAGATACTATAGGTACTTACCTAAAAATATTACTGCAAACTACATTAGATTTTTCCGCTCCACTGCCCCACTCCGCGTCAATGGACAGGCAGCTTTATTGACGCACACAATTTACATTACCCTTACCTACCTAGAGCCTACGCAAACGGCGTATTTTTGACGCACCGACGACACACGTACGCGCGCTCACGGTGCTGTAGATGACCAAAATGTCTGCATGTAAAATGAGTTAGCATGCGTCATCGCACGTCTTGGACGCGTTAAAAAATCACCGTGTACAAAGGCCCTTAGCTTTCTAAATAATCCCGTCGAAAATAACAATCGCGAATCCAAGCTCCCTGTAGACACAGAGCAAATAATCAAACTTTCCCCGTTACTTATTCGGAGCTAATCTTTCGTTGAATCCGATTCAATTCGCGCCCGAGACTATCTGTCGTCAGGAACAACGAAACTTGGGAGATTTGCTCCATTGAACCCTTGAAAAGACCAAATTGTTGCTGAAAGTGATTTTAGTTCGTTTTATGTGGGGATCTTTTGTTACAGCCGAGACTTTTTGTGATTTCTTAGCTTTTTTAATTCAATCATGTTTCCAACACTGTAAGGAATGGAAATAAGGACTTTAAAACGAGTTTTCCAAATTAAAAATAATAGTACGAGTATAGTCGTTGCATTTCTGCAAGATAATAGCAGCACCTGCCCTATGTCACGTGATATTCTTAATTTCGAAAGACCGTGATATATCGTGATCCTCAACATTTTTGCCAATGAAAATTGTTTATTGATCCGTCTTGCTACAAAGAGAAATTAGGAATCTCTAATGCCATGCTAAAACAAAACTACTACAGTTGCTTCATCTACATTTGACTATTATAATTCCTATAGTTTTGTATAAGACTGCCTGTCCATTTCAGCGGATCGTGGTCGCGGAGCGGAGAAACGAAAACATATTAATCAATGGAGTTGCACAAAATTTCAGTGACTCACGTGGTGCGGAGATTTTGTGCAATTCAATTGGTTAAAATTTCTTTATTTCTCCGCTCCGCTAACACGAACAGGCACCCTTTTACAGCGGAGCGGATTCGGAATTGCCTATAATATTAGATCTCCGTTTCTCCGCACTACTGCGTCGCTTCGCACAGATGGACAGGCAGCCTTAAATTGGTATATTTTACAATGACAACCGCTCTAGGAACATACCCGTACTCAAAACTCTTATAGTTTGAGTATTATTGTAGCATATTTTAGTAAAACATTAGAAGTCCCTTTACCTCCCAACATTTAAATGAGTGCAAGCCCTAAACAAAGGAAGGACGAATCCATTACACTCGCGTCCCAGTTTAATTTGCGCCCATTCCGAATACTATTGTACTATTTATTGTCGTTCAATCTAATTCTGTTACCACGACAACTGCTGAAGGTTCCACGTTGTACAAAGTTCACGCTGCCTCAGGCATCAGTGTCATGTCTACAGATTCTACGGTAACATGTGCTGAGTCCTATTTTAGTTTATGTGTAGATTTGTAGGATTTAGAACTAGGGTGGATGCCGAAGGCTAGTCATGGGTCTGACATGTGAATTGAAATTGTTTGGTGGAACTGAAATTACGGTTGTTTTATTCTTTTGTTATTATTTACCAGTCCTATTCCTAATATGAATGAACGTACCTAATGGCATTTTCTTTTCATTTTTTTTAAGGACGTGAACTCATCTCATTAATCCTTCCGTTAATGGCGGAGCGGAATAAGACTCCTACTGCCTAAAACCCATACGTCTTGCTTTTAATGTCTTTTGTCGTTCCCGGGCCGCGGTGACTCTTTCGAACAAAATTCCGCAACCCTGGCAGTTCTTACTAATACCTACCAATTGTATTATAAAACTGCGGTTGCAAAAGATGCTGTCCCCGAAAGTTTATGGCCCTCCCAGCTAGGCCAATAGGTATTGTTGCTAACTGGATATAAATTTTATCTTATTTTGTAATATTTACCCGCAGTCACCAAGGTTGTCAAAGTAAATCGAGCCGATTGTTCGGCCGTGCTAATTCTGACGACTGGTTGTACTCAATATCAATTGCAGCGTTGCAACACGACACCGCGCACCTAACCTATTGAGAGCCACATTCTAGCACAAGTCAATTAATAGTTGACACAGCATTATATTTGTCGTTTGAGGGACGTGCGACGAACAATTCTATAGTCAAGAGCACTGGATCGGATAATAATCGCCTGAAATGTGAGGGCTCAGAGATTCCCGATTTAGACTGACCTTAAGGATCCCGATTGCGTGAAATTTGAGGTAAAGCTATATATTTAATAAATCAATATCAAACAGAGCATGAACAAGTAATTATTTAGTAGTGGCTTTTTGTTAAGAGCGCGAAGAGAATAAATCTGCCTACCTTGCCCAACTATGTTGGGTTCGAGTCTTACTGGATGATGCTAAGTACTAGTATTTACATGGAGTGACTTCCTTTCAGACCTCCACAACCCAGTAACTAGGCAATATGATACCCCTAAGCAAAACTGATGTAAGATTTTTTGGCTTCTGGGTATCCGTAAAGACTGTCAAAGATCTACAGCCGATCAAGCGAAATATAAATTACAAATAACTTGAACTCAGATAAGAAGACAGGGCTTACTTGCGAAGTTAGTTTAACAGCCATAAAAGTAGACTAATACCTCAATTTTCAACAAATTTCAAACCAAACCAAAACAAGGCAATATAGTCACGTAACGCAACTTATCTGGCCAAACAGCAATTAACGGCCTCCATAAAAAGAGGAGAGCTGAGTGAAAACCTCGGCGGCGCAGTGGTGAGCAATCCCAGTTACTTTACGACACTCCCGTGTCCTCAGGGCATCGTATAAATGAAGCTGCCATCATTGGAGCTGAGGCACTGAGGAGGACAGAGCCGAAGGTCAATTTGTCACGGTTTTAAGAGGTCCAAGTAACGGTTCTATGAACAAAATAATGGAATTTCAGTATCCAGTCTCATTATCTGTCTTACCGTTGTCATTTATTGAATGCCTTCCACAACGCAGTTAAATTTTGGGAAACATTATACCTCTTGTTGGTAAGATTAGTTGAGTGACGTGTCAAACTTATCAACAAATCATCAAATCAAAATACACCACTATTCAGTACACATTGCAAGGATCTTCCTCCCGCTGACGTAGATCCTCAATACAATCATAGAGAAGAGAAGATGATGATGTAGGAATGAGACTTTCCAAAATGTAATGAAACCATGACAAGAAAATTGCAACATTTAACCTAAGCATCACTACTGAAGGCATCTTCTAACAACTAGCTAATAGAAGACACACGTCATAGAATATGAATTTCAGCAAATTACCTAAAGCTACGTTCCCGAACCTCGTGACCTTCTTAATGGTGCTTCTGCCCCTTCCTCCTCTGTGTCCCCAACCGAAGTGTCACCGCTGAATAATGAATGAGAGATCCGTCGCCGTCGCCCGTTCACGCAGAACTGTTATTTTATTGTCGCACCAGTTCATGAGCCCTGAGCATTATGGAGATGTGCAGTATTAATGAGCTCGGGAAAATTGGAAGATAACTGGTGCCTGACACCTTCAGGAGTGTTTGTGCAACCTTCAGAGTCACTCAATGAAGAGGAACTGTTCTTTTATTGTAGCGCTATTTCATGAACCCTGAGCATTGTGTGTGTTACTCACTGAAGAGGAACTGTTGTTTTATTGTCGCGCCAGTTCATGAGCCCTGAGCATTATGGCGACGTGCAGTATTAATGATCTCAAGAAAGTTGGAAGATATCTGTTCTTATTTCCGTTAGGTACAATGACCTTCAGAAGCCATGACAACAACTGAACAGCTGTTTTAGAGGATTGACCAACATCTCATGATCATTTCAGCGAAATCACGTCCACTTCTGGACATGGGCCTCTTCCGAATGACGCCAATTATACCAATCCTATGCGTCTCGATCCAAAGGATTCCCGCGGCCTTCACCAGGTTATCGGTTCACCCTTCAGCGCTGCGCCTTCCACTTGGCGGTCGGCACTCCAGGGATTTTCGGCCCCATAAGCATTCTTCGATTCAGGATATCCACTATACCTGCCCATATTCCACTATCTGGAGAGTAAGTAATTCTTAGTTGACAGCTAAACTAAATATGGACATGAGTAACTATTTTCGACCTCCATTGGTCGTTCACAGATTTTTTCCAGAAATTTAAGGAGATGGGCGGTAATTTTGAATCTTTATACTTAATCTTAAATATAAATTTTTGCCCTTGGTCCAAGCATCACGCGTAAACGGCTGGACCGATTTCACTAATTCTTTTTTTGTTGTTTGTGATTATGAGTAGAATGATCTTATGAAAAAATAAATAAAAAAGTTGACGGGAGCGAAGCCGCGGGGGACAGCTAGTAATAGAATAAACGTAAGGAGAGGATATAACCATTCATAAAAATTAGGCAGGTCCATATATAGCATCCCCACCGAACATATCTTTAACATTTACAAACAAGCAATTAATAATCTCACCCACGATCACGCACAATTAAACTCGAGACAAAGATGGATATCTTTAGAAAACAATTTATTTATTTATCACAATGGCGCACTGTGGTCGATCACAACAATGAGTACAACTCCATTCTCCTGCCCTGATGACGGGCACCCACGGGACGCCAACTAACCACTTTATGAGGACCCTTCCTATACTTCCTTAGGTAAACTAAAGGCTGATTTACATAACTTATGGAACTCTGTCAGGAATAGAATTAGTAACGATCATTTTGTAACTCGAATCGTGTGATAAACTGTTGTAAGAACTAAGTAGAAATACACGGTGCCATTTTAGTCGTTTTAAAAAGGAGTCCCACTCAATGTACCCGACATATACTACTGATGTAGTATATGTCGGGTACATTGAGTGGGACTCCGCGATTTTTTATATCGAACTGCCCTCGGTCCTGGATGTGATAATGAACAATATTTTATTTTATCACCCAAATGTTCATCAATATCACTTTTTTAAATGAATATGTCATTCAGTTTCGATTCATTTCAATTTTAATTTAAAATAATATAATGTGCAAACTTTTTATGTGGAATTTATATCTGATTTTGTTTTTATTGTATAGATAAAGTGGGCTACCGTTGTAAGACGACTAAAATAAGATCGTGTATATTATTATTGTAACTATTCAGAACTTATTCGTCGTCCTCGTGCTTGATATTACAATCACAATCAATCCTGGCTTCTACAAAGTAAAAATGTGAGGAAATGTGCTCCTGAAAAGTCACGTCCCTCATATAAAAAAAAAATTGAAACAAATAATTTTTTGCTAAAACTTCGGCGTCAGAATCTCAATTAACCAAAAGACTTATTATATTAAGATTTATTTTTCAAGTCTCTTCTTCTCTCGTATGGACATGAGCTATATATCAAAACGTAATCTAAGCTTTTCTAAAGAAACATTCACCAGGGTGCTTCATCATAGGGCACGCCACGATAGTGGCGATAAGTCCCCTCTTTGAGGAGTGGCTTGAGAGGCGCCACGGCGTCCTCACCTTCCGCCTGACGCAGGTCCTCACCGGACATGGATGTTTTGGGAGGTCCCTGCACCGAATCAGGCGGGAGAAGCTCTCGTCCCAGCCGCCGTGGTGGACGCCACGGGCGTCGGGGGTCACCTGGTGACCTCCGGCCACCATAGGCGCGGGCCTGTGGACGGCGAGCTATGGGTGGCTCGCCGTCCGTCCGTCTAGTGACGACAGGCCGTGTCGACGGCGCGTTAGTGTTCCACGCGCGCCTCAAAGAGAGTCAGCACACAGAGGGGCCCGAAAGGGCCGACGCCTGCCGTAGTCGCTGGATTATTCGCAAGAGACACCGTGGCTCCGGAACACAAAGGGCAATGAAGGAACATGGATGGGTTTTAGTCAGTAGAAGTCTGACACTCCCTCCCGCTACAACCAGAGCGGGAGGAGTCATTGGATGATTTCACATCTCTGAAAAAAAAAAGGGTGCTTCATCATCATTGTACCATTTCAGCCCTCTATTACGTATTTTATTAGTATTTAGTTGTACAAGAAACATACTAATGGAGTATATTTCAGGGGTTGCTTACTAATTACAATGGCCATATAAAATAATAGTGATAATGATAACATACAAACGATCACAAAATCTCGCTCCCTAACGAAACTGTAGTCATATAAAACAGCCTTACGCAAGGTCACAGCGGATTGGTCGTCCGTGCCGCAGCGACACCCACCTCTCCGCGATCCATTGTCTCTGGCTTATCTCAACATTATTTATAATGACTAAGATAGTGCATTCATCCACTCCTACGCACCTAAGAACACACGCAGGTTCTAAACTATTTATAGTTATTAGATGAAGTTAGAGCTGTTACATTTGATGTTACGAGTTTGGTATTGATAGTCAAGGACGTTTTAATAGTAATTGAGTTTGGTTTATTTCCTACCACCTGTCTGAACATCGCCTGCGTCATATTTTTCATTAGGGCTCCGCTCCTATTAGTCTTAGCGTGATGATATATAACCTATAGCCTTCCTCAATAAATGGGCTATCTAACATTGAAAGAATTTTTCAAATCGTCTAAGTAGTTAATGAGATAAGCGCGTTCAAGCAAACAAACGAACTCTTCAGCTTTATAATATTAGTATTGATGATGAGGTAGGGTGTTCAATTCAGTTTCACATAAGTAAACTGAACATTGAACCGGAGAGGCAATTCTCGTATTTTCTACACAGTCGCAACCTGTCAATAACACTTCT
This sequence comes from Ceramica pisi, assembly GCA_963859965.1. Lineage (NCBI taxonomy): Eukaryota > Metazoa > Arthropoda > Insecta > Lepidoptera > Noctuidae > Ceramica > Ceramica pisi. The sequence goes on from OY982530.1 coordinate 9,581,933, forward strand.
GGGTCCTTAGACACAGTAACATCACTTCGTACCGAAACGATATCTAAATTCGTCATCGTCTCTGAGATAACGACAAACATTTCATAGCCAATGTAACACTATGGTCGCGATCGTTGTGTCGAATTCTTTGTTCGATAAAAAACGAAAATATTGTACTCTAGGGCGGGACTCCCATAGAAAAAACCGATGTATGAAACGTAATACAGTTAAAGTATTAGATTATATAAGAATAATAAGACAGTGAGTGTTGCGCTTAATTGTTTTTAAGTTAAAATAAAAACGATATTTTACAGTGGTAAGTGAATAGTGTTATTAGGTACTTTTAGATCGTCGCCAAAACTTAATGATAATTAAAATAGACTCATTTCTAAAAGTGACTGGTGTTCAAACGATAATGGAGTAATCTATTTTAATTTTTAGTGATAAAACATGGAATCAAGAGTGCGAGCAAGTCCCGAACAATCATTATTGTCAACGCTGCTTGAGTATATGGAAACGTAAGTAAATCCAAGTTTTATTCATGAGTACCTATGTATTGTAAACAATGACGCGATCTTAATAATGAAGTACTTATATTGAATCTTTGTTTGTTTATGTTACAGTCATGCGAGGCCTCTTGCTGGATCACAAGGTCGGGTACGGTCAGACCGACTGTGGACTGAACTCCCAGGCGTTCTCATTGTGTGCAGCCCACAATAAACGTAGAGAATGCATCTTATAATCTATTTGATCTGCAGTAATGCCTCTAACACAGAATAAATACTAAGAGTATGTCATCAAACAATGTCAAAAATCAGCTGCCGAATGAAATCCGGCCATATTGTTTCGATAACTACAACGTTTTAACATTCGTTTCGTTATCTTTTTTGGCGATCACGATCGAGGCGAAGGCGAACACTGAAAGCGCTGCTTGTCTACGCATTTGTATGGGATAAACACGATAACGATTCGTTACTTTATGGTTTCGTTATGAAATATAACATTGTCTACCAAATTGCGATAACGATGTCGATTGACCACGTGACTTAACGCGGCTTATGTCAATCCCATACATTTTAGTCTTTTCTAACTTCGTTATCGTTTTTAAATTGTTACTTTGTCTAAGCCCCCTGATTCTCTTGTACATTTTGACAAGTTTTTGACATTAATTGTCGCTGAGATGACAATTATTGTGATCTAGCTGACCCATGCCCCCTTTGTTGGGCGGTAATTTTTGGGTTAATAATAGCCTATGACACTCACAAATAATGTGACTTTCTATTGAGAAAAGAATGTTCAAAATCGGTTCATTAGATCCAGAGATTACCTCTACAACGTCACAAACTCACAAGCTTTACCACTTTATAATATTAGAATAGATTTCAACTGTTTCTATTAAGTGAGTTAGCCTACAGAAAGCTTTTCGGTTTTACTCGAAGATGATGAAATATTTAGCTAGGCTTTTGTGAAGAATGTTTGAAAGTTCCTGAAAGTATCAGAAGCTGTCTACTTTTACAAACGGAAATACCGCGTTAAACGTCAAAAAGTTTCTTACAATAATAATAATTCGTTTTAGATATATGAATGCGTAAAAACCCAAAATTGAGCTACAAATCAGCTAAAAGCACGAGTAAGTAAAATCGAACTGTAATGGCATATATAAGAACCATCAAAGAACATTTTCGCGCCGAGATAACATGAAAGTAGCCGATTACTGCCGACGTCACGCGCCGACTTCAAGTAAACGGAATATTAATACAACGACTTCGCAGCAGCGTCTTAGTAAGTCTTACTTATGTTTTTATGTATATTTATTAGAATTTTACCTGAGGTTTACGAACTTAATGGAAAGAAGTGAAGGTCTGAAAAGGTTATAAGTATAATGAAGAAGTGTTACGAAAACAGGAGAAATGCTCAATTTTCATTTCGCTACACACACTGTAGGTACTTACAAACATAGGAACGAAATGGAATACCTTTAAAACCTACTTACAAATGTCATGAATATGAAAGTTGTTATGTATTTATTTAAAAAAATTCGCACAAAAACGTACAAAGGCGGCCTTAATGCCTTAGGTATTCTCTACCAGTCAACCAGGGTGGCGAAGAGATTAGATGGCGTCTTCCTAACTGGCTCTCTACATTAGTAGTATTAGTCTATATAAGTAGAATAGCAGAAACTATTTTCTGCAAGACTCAAGATGAAATGAGAGACACGCGATGCTAAAACTAAAGTTGCAACAATGAAAAATAATTGCAGAAACAGAAAAGTTTCTAACGGAAACTACAAACTTGCAGTACAAAACATAACTCTATTCAGTAGAAAGCTTTCACACAAGAAATAAGCCCAACAGAAATCATTAATTAAAACTAAACATCCAATAATGATGAAATGGCGTTTCGTGACGACACGCGCGTGCCGTGGGCAGAACAAGCGGCGATGATAAATATAATGGCGGACCAACGGTGTTAATTGACATTCGAAGTTTAAAACTATCCAATGGTGGCCTCGGAAAACAAAAAGCAGTATCTTTAAATTTAAAAAAAGAATGTTTCGTAGCCACGCGTATACGTTGAAGCCTATAGAAAAGACCGATCAATTTTAACATAGATACCTGAAGTTCTGGAACAAAGTGCCATTCTATCAGTGAATGTACTTATTAACGAAATACCAAATTATAAGAGATTGATCACGTGATATTTCGACGCCATTTGACAATCCCATAAACTTTTGACGGTTTGATAATCGCCATCGCCACGATACCACTGATAGAACGTTATTTATCAAGACTCTCTAGAGCCATTGGAGAAGGACTGACACGAAACCGAGGTGGAAACGGTGACGAAAAGACAGCTATTTTATAAAGTCCCTGTTTTTCTCTTTGATTGACTTACCGCTGTTTGGCTTCCGGGCATTCTGTCTAGAATGGCAGTTTAAACCGTGTTGGATCGTAAAAATGTCTCCTCTTACAACCCACACCACAATTTGTTTCCCGGTAATGCGCGCGGCTGATGAATGCCTTCGTAAGTATAATGAGACTCGTCAGATGATACGTGATCAATAATTGTGCGCGTGCGACCAACTACTATACGTCAGGGACGCCCACGACTTTTGTTGTTTATGGCATTTTAATTTTTAGTGATCCGCGACCAAAACTGAAGCCTTGTAATTTCATCCTGTCCATCTGTCTACCCGGATGTTTTAGATAATTGGTATTTTATAAAATGAATTATTTATAAATAAACTTTGAACTAATGCCGTGTCATTCCTTTTCCAAAATAAGTTAAATAGTACATTGTTTCTATGGATTTAGTTTCTTTTTAATTACCTATTGTCAAATTCATAACCTCATTTTGTACTAAATCTTAAAATCATGTTTTTTTTAATTATGAGTAAATAAAATAAATATAAAAAAAGAACTCCAGAAAACCCTGCGTATTTCGACGCGCACTTGATCCATTCTTGAGTTTTCTGTTGACTGATTGAGGCTCAAGTAATAAATGTGCAAAGCCTTTTCTCTCAAGCAACGAAACTTTATACAAGAACTACTTTGCTTAACTTTAGTTTCAAACATCCTGTAGAGCAGCTATTTAATTAAAGACAGTGTAGAAAGGGGCGAGCGATTAATTGAGGATGTCGCCAGTCTGTTTCAGCCTTAGGATTTTTGCAGTTAAGTTCTTTGAACTCCTGAAACAACTTGTAACTAACTGTTCTTATCATTCTTGAGTTTGGTGTTTAATTGTTTGATGTTATCTAACTGTTTTATCTACATACTTAATTGTAGGTTTTTTCGACTAGTTTGAAACTCGAAATTACAATAAAGAAAATAGTTATTTCTATTTTGAAAGATACAATGTTTTGAAGGTTTCGCCTTCTTGAAAGCTATTATTAGAAGACAAATTATTAAAATCTATTTTTTTACTTATTTAGAAATACTTATTTAGGTTCAGAAGGCATGGTCTGATCCCCAGAAGTTTTAATTGCGTAGGCACTTACCGAGCTTCACTCAGACTTATCTGGGTTCTAATCGTTTTAGTGCTTCCAAATTGAAAGTCCTCCGTCAACAAATTGAAAACTAATCCAATCACTTATTATCTGGAATTACCATTAGGAATTATTACTTTGAAGACTGGTTAGCTGTAAAGTGACAAATAATTTTAATCCCTTGCTGATTTGTGTGATATTTTGTTTTTAAATATCTAATTTCTAATTTCTTGCACTCTACTCTGTTTAATTAAAATTACTTATAATATAAGAAAAAAATCCTTCATCAACAATTTTAAACTACACTGTTTCCGAGATGTGAGCAAATACTTGAGCATCTGCTACTAACTCCCAAACAAATAGTTTCTACATTTTGCGTAATAATTTAATTATTTTAATAATAAATTATTAAATAATACAACAGCTTCACGCTGTCGACGTGAGCGCACGATTCGTTGCACGTTAAGTGTGAAAAGGTTAGATACGTTTCCGTACTTAACGTGCAACGAACCATGCACGTATTTCACTCGGTCTACTTGGCTTAATTAATGTAAAATACTGTAAAGGTTAATACTTGTAGTGCACTTGCAACAATAGAGTTTGCAGCTTACTAAAATTATTACTTATAATAAACACGTTCCCGGTTTATATTTAATTTTCTTAGTTCCCAGCATTTTTTTCCAGCTCAACAAAGTCCTGAGAAAGAAAAAGACTGGTCATAAACAATCGACTACGCTTTCCAACAAAAGAGGAAGTATTTAAAAAAATAAACATATGTCCATTGTTTGCTTCTTCTTTCAAATGGCCACAATAGAATGTAAATGATACGCGTCTTGAATTGATTTCGCGTAATAGGATAAAGCTGTCAAGTAAAAGTCGAATGGTCGGCGACCGAAGTCACGTTTAGCTCAGAAGTATGAAGCGTGGTGCCCCATGCTTCATGCGTTTTCACAGAATATAAGTACCTACCTAGTATTGTGTTTTTTTTTTCAGCCTATTTTTGTGCCCCACTTCTGGGCACAAACTCACGATTGAAATAGAAACTTCTATAAAACATAATTGCTAATTTTATACATGATGTTCGCTATTTTGTGAAATCCATGGGTTTTGTCCCCATGGATTTCGTGACTGACGAACTCCATGAAAGCATTCAAACTCATAACGTCATCCTATCGGGCCCTTTAATCGCATGATTTACTTCTACTTTATTCGATGGTTCTCACTTTATATCACACTAGCTGACCCGCGCAACTTCGTTTGCGTCACATTTTCCATTACTGCTCCGCTCCTATTTGTCTTAGCGTGATGTTAAATAGCCTATAACCTTCCTCGATAAATGGGTAACACTGAAAGAATTTTTCATTTCGGACCAGTAGTTCCTGAGATTACCCCCTACATACAAACTTACAAACTTACAAACATACAAACTTACAAACAAATTTTACCTCTTTATAATATTAGTATAGATGATCATCTATCTAAGAAAGAAAGAACGAAAGTAAGCATTTATTCCGCCACAAGCGACACACCAAAAATTAAAGAAACAGTTACGAATTTCCAAATCTATCCTCCAAGAGACCCCCACCTCATCTCATCAGTTTCTCGATCCGTGAGTTTCGCTGAGGCTCGCCACGTCGCACGCACCTCGGGACGTGTCTCTACATAAATAATTTTATAAGAAGTATGTCGTATCTCGCGGTACTTGCGAGTTGTGACACTTCGCACAAATCTGGCCGCAGCGTGCTAAATTTGCGAAGCCTGCATTGATTTGAACTGAAATTTTCTTAACAATAGTATTTCCGCTGGACAATTTTATTTACTAGGTAGTTTAAATTATGGTAGGCCATTTATTTTATGATAAGGTGGTACGTATTTTCTGATAACTTAATACTCATATAATGTTCTTTTATTTGGTAAATACAGTTAAGACTCTTTAAGAGCTACCTATTGTGCCAAAAGTTTACACGGCCTTGCTAGGTGTACTCAAATCTATGGGTTAATCTTCCCTCAAAAGACCACTTCGAACTCGGATATTTCGAACCTGCATAGTTCTCATGTACTTGTGACCAAAAAATCGTTTCTAACCTCTGTTATTTATTTTCTCAGATAGTCACTACGAAATTCCAATCTCATCTAGATAAAATTTGAAAAAAAACAGTTGACATTTAAAACTTAAAAAAAAAAATTCACTACAACATATTACAAAACGAAGTCTGAAGCCGCGTCTGTTTGTCTGTCTGTTCGCGATAAACTCAAAAACTACTGCACCGATTTTCATGCTGCTTTTTTCACCAATGGATAGACTGGTTTTCGAGGAAGGCTTGAGTAAATAAATTGTCAAGCGGGCGATGCCGTGGGCAACAGCTAGTAATAACTAAAAAAATATAACTCTCCTTCTAGCGCAGTCGGGTAAAAACTCTATCAAAACGAACCGACGGATATACTTGCTCATAAATCTAGCTACACAATTACTGTCTACCAAATCCCTTAATATCTGCAAAGTTATCCATATTCTAATTGGAGAAAGAGATGATCGTCCGGTAATTGTCCTTCGTTAATGCTAATTGAGCTTTGATTGATCAGGATCATGTATGGACGCGTGTGATCGCCTGGTCGGCTCTGATCGCCTGGTACGTGTGTGTGGAGGGCAATCATTCATTAGTTACGGGTCATGCATAACTCTGAATAGGGAATGTATTTGCTACACTATTGCAAAAAGCAAGTTTCTTAACTTCTGCGATTGCTAAACCGTTTATGAAAAGTAATGGAATACTGATCGACCATCGCACATATTATTCTCCTTCAACAAACAAAGCTAGCCAATTGTTATGCTAATGTGGCGAATGACATAAAATCTATCCTATGATGGATCCATTTTACGTTATATTCGCGTTGCAGAAGTCACCAAAATCCATGGACAACGCAAGAAAACTGCTTTTCAAAACAGAAAACACTTGACGCTAATACATAACCTCACTAAAATATTAGACCAATCCCAGCACCCCTAAGCAAACAGACTGGATACACTATTCGACTCCAATAAAAAAAACAAATCGATGCATTCACCCTTCGACCAGCCAGCAGCATGAATCGTCCATTATTTTTATCATAAGGCAACTTAATATCCCAATATCGGGCGGATATTGACAATCGCGCGGCGTCATTCGGTATTCAAATAGCACGGCATTCGGCCTCGCCCATCCCTTAGTGGATCAGAGGCCGATACAAGGCTATAGGGCCTTGTTTGTAGGACCATTTTATGGCTATTTGTTGAGGGTAAGGTGATCGGGTATTCTGGGAATTTAGAAAGGAATTAGGAGTTACACCTGAGTTAAGGTAGATTAGACTGGCAAGCGAAAATAACAAACACCTAATGTAGAGTATGTTTTATTGTTGTCTACAATTCCGTCCTATCCACTCCAGAACTGCTCACTTCAGATTTAAAAGTGGTTAAGAATGGCCGATTACTTATACCTATTATCTGTCTACTTTCTGTCACAGACAATATTTTCTCAGACTAAGCTTTTTAAGGTTGGACCAACACTAAGCAAATCTAAACTACAGCAACAATGCAAGCATTTCGATGCCGAATAAATTACTTTTATTATATAACAATAAAAACCATGTAGTGGTCGTACAGTGTCATAAAATCCTCTAAAGCAGCAATCGTCAAACGCTTTTAGATATTAAACCAGACATTATATGGGTGCGTTACATCGAGAGATCAAAGATCAAATTCCTTGAATCCGAAATGCTAAAATTTCTCGGTTACGTCAGGATACCTACCGGGGAACATTCAGACCGCCTTATTTACCATTAATTATAAGTTTTGTATTATAATAATGGTTCATCCTATTCTTATGGTAATACTAAGTCGCGGATTCACTTTGAATTGTAAATTATCTTTACAACGATTCTATCAGGCTCTTTATTACAACAGTAAATGTCTAATTTGGATTTTATTAATAGGTATTTTTCTAATTTAGTTGGCTGAGTGAAAGATTAAAATTGGATTAACGGATTTTATGTCATTTACATTTGTAAAATATGCTCATACTATGTATATTTACAACCCGTCATAAAACTCCAGTGCGGGGACAGGGATGCCCCAGTTCCACTCACTGTAGTAGGTAAATAATGCACAATCAAAGAAAAACGTACAAGAAAATAAAAATGCAGTTGAAATAATTAGCCTAAAAGAGGTCGAATCATACACATTTTTGTTCTTTTTGTAAAGTGCCAATAAAAAAATTAAAAAGAAGCCGGCCAGGTGCGTGTCGGCCACGCGCAGTCAAGGGTTCCTTAGTAGCCCGTTATCACAATATAAAACGATTCTGTTGTTCAATCTAAAACAATTATCTTAACTGCTATAATTTTCTTTAAGTGTCTGAACACACTATGCCGAAGGTACGTGACGGAAGTTCGGCGGCTGATTTTACGTTCCGACAGTATTCGCCTCATATGACACCATAAGTGCCGAACTTAAGCGGCAGAATTGCGCGAGTTTGCGAGTATTCAATGTATCTAGCGCTGAAAAAAACACGGTCGCGACTCAACCGCGAAAATTATTTTATCTGAATCAAAAACGTGCGACGTGCGTAGAGGCAAATGCTAGGACATGCCTGCCTCCCGCTGCTCCCCACCCCGGATCTTCGTCGGCAATCGAACCGAACTTGGGTCGCGTATAATGTATGCTCTTACCTACAGAAAACGTAATTTTGGCATAATGTATTGTCACTAATTCAAATAGCATTGCAGGCGTAATCAAGCCGAACTTCGGTCGCTTATCTTCGGCATTGTGTGTTTAGATATTTAATTTCATGAAATGCACTATCATCATGAATTATTCCAGATAATACAAGCCAGCAGTTTAGCTTTTAGGAAGGGACGTACTTACTGGAATAAAAATGTTCAATTGAAAGTTTAATATTTCGTAAAAAGAGCATTAAATAGTATCAGCAACAACCCCTAAATCATTTAAAATACCTATTCAACGATATTTCATACGATGCGCGATGGGGTCGACGACTAAAAAAAACATCCCCACTTCACATGTAGGTATACTTCACCTAAAAAATAAAATATTTTCCAAAATTTTATTTTACCACTTAAGTACACACTAGAAAAATTACAGCTTTTTAGTATTAGCGGTCAAAACCTCGGACAGACGGACAAACAGACAGACAGACGGACATGACGAAACTATAAGGGTTCCTTGTCAGGACTACGGAACCCTAAAGACTAGGTACCTACCTACGGCCTCCGATCACTAATCGTAGCTTTTTTATTGCACATAACAAAAGAACGTCAAAACTTGCACACAAATCGCTCAGAAGGCCAATAATTCTACTAATTTATAAACGTTCAAATTCAAATCAATTTTAAACCTGAGGGCCAATTCTATTACCGGAACACAAAGGGCACTGAGGAACTTGGATGGGTTTTAGTCAGTAGAAGTCTGACACTCCCTCTCGCTCCACCCAGAGCGGGAGGAGTCATTGGATGATTTCCCAACCCTAAAAAAAAGGGCCAATTGTATTAATGTTTAAACAACTTCCGTTTTCGCATGTCAATCGCAAACTGTCAAAAAAGTCTTGATTTTCATACATTTTTGACAGATTGCGATTGAGACTGGCATTTTTAACGCCATTTGAAAATGAGACAAAAACGGTAGGTACCTATTCTGCTAAAAATATAACAATGTCAAAACTGACGTAACCATGGAATTATTTTGGGATTGAAAGTTGAAGGAAAATTTTAGCTTACATGATTTATTTCGAACTATAGTGTTTTTGCTTTTATTTGCAAACATTCCTATAGCTTTACCACCTTATCGCGTTTTTATTTTTTCCGTGTTTACCTGCATTCATTCGTAAAGTATAGAATATTAGTGGGTTTGGATTGCGACGTTATTATTGCTTCTAGCGCAACATGCAGACGACGCAGCTGCGTCGGAAAGACGGCGAGCACGCCGCCGTTTCATCGCCGTCGTCGTCTTGCTGCTGACGAGTTTGTGAAAACATACAGGAATTACAGACCCACTAAGTCGCTCGTAAAGAATTTAATTAAGGAGCTGGCGCCTTAAAGTACATCTCTCGGGAGAGACTAAGAGATGGGCTCGATGTTGCCGCCAAGGTTAGTCCAAGTTACTTAAACCCATTGACCTACGACAAGGCGGCTAGATTCCCAACATTTTAATGTTATCAACTTTTTCCAGGTACTTATAGCCCTGGCGTTTTACGCCAGCGAGTCCTATCAGACATTGGTTGGACAACACTGGAGTCATTCGGTTTCCCAGCCAAGCGTTTCCGGAGACATTAAAGAAGTCACCCTAGCCCTGGACCACGAAGACGTCTACAGATCACATGTGACCTTCCCTGCGCGAAGGGAGGTCCGTAAAAGGGAGTAGGCGAGTTTAAAGACTACCGATCTATTTTCTTGTAGCCATATCATCAATAGCGCATCTCTTTACAAAATCCGTATGCAATAAGCAAACATTTAGATAGGTCTGATTTTGCTATAAGACTTGATTTTTTTTTAACTTTAAGTAAGTAGATAGGTAATGGAACGTGCACGCCTGGTGTACCTAAATCATAAAAAATAAATATATATTTCCTATTTCATTGTCATGTGTTGCGTTAAGTCTATTCATTATTTTTCATTTTAAATTCTACGCTAAATTTGGATTCTCCGGAGTGATAGGCTGTGTTGACTGTCCTCGTGTCTGCATCATAAAAACATCTGATCGCGAAGAGGCGTATAACTGCCGAAAGGGGTACCGCTACCCACTCTATCAATGCGATGATAGTAAAAAGTGCAGTTTTCGCTGTAACTATCTAATTAAGTACAAACTCAGCGGCCACAATTATTGAATACGAAAAATACTCCGATAGGACTGGCCCAAGTAGGTCGTATTTTAGAACGTAATATAATTTTAATGTCTAGGTAAGTAATTCAATAAATACATATTTTCAGATTTGCGAGTCAGCCATGAACATTCTGTGCGTTGATACGAGTTGCCCCGGGAGTACGCACTACTCGACGGTTTTCATGGTTTTCAGGGATCATCCACTCAACGATCATATTGACCGTCTACATGATGCTGGAGAAGCAGTTTTTCTGTTAGGTAGATATAACATATATTGATAATTTTAAAATCATTTTCAAATGGCTTTTGATAAATAGGAAACAAACTCCTACCTACAATAGGTACTTTCATGTCTTAGATAAAATGCCATTGAACGGACCGTAGGTGTTCTGAAGGCAAGATTTAGGTATGTCAGAATAGAAATTATTAAAACAACAATTTTGAAACATTTTGAGAAGAGCAAATATATATTTTCGGATACTTTTTTCCAGGTGTCTCTTAGCTGCGCGGCAACTTCTCTATAAACCAACAATGGCCGCTAAAATTATTAATGCCTGCTACGTGCTATACAATCTGGCTAACAAAGCAAGGCTCGTAGTACCGGAGCTGACAGAAATTGGTCGCGAAGCCGAGTGGCGGCTGCATATACAGCAACACCACGTGGAAGCAGCGCTGAGGCCGAATGCACAAGCTGCAGCTGCTGCTATCACTGAACCTATGCGCCATCATAATCAAGCTTTGGCGCAGGGCAGGGCCTTGCAACAAGGCTTGATTCTAATCTTGTGGGCCAACAGAAATTTAGTTTAATTTACCTAAATTCCTTTAAATAAACTAGCTTCCGCCAACGCCCCTGAAATGTTTAATTTATTTTTTTATTATTCGTATTGTATAATAAATAGTTTCAAAATTCCTTATTATTTTTAATTACAAAACGACATAAAAATGATAGCTAAAATCTAGTCAAGTGGTGTGGTCACGCACGCAAATGGTGGGCAGTTGACCTCAGCATAAAATCGCTGTGAACTATCCGCACAAGATATACTAGCTGATCCCCGCGGTTTCGCCCGCTTGACAAATATACTTTTACTAAAACCTTGAAAACAGCATGATAATCGGTCCAGTACTTTTTGAGTTTATCGCGAATAGACAAACTGACAGACACGGCGGAGGACTTTGTTTTATAATATGTAGTGATAGTGATGATAAGAGTTCCGTTTATCCCATGGCTACGGCCCCTATTAAGCCAAAGGCGCTCACAAATGTGTATTACATAAATTGGTTACCCATTAATTTCCTAAAAACCGAAAAATAATAATTGTATAACACATTTATTGAGCCTGCTTTTCAAACAATAATTAGAATGAGCATAAACAATAAAGATAATTATATCTATACTTATTCTACGTCGTCTGCGCCGGAGAGTCTTCATAAACGCCAACATATACCGAATTGCAGCCTCTGCTATCAACTCCATGGCAGAGGCATTTCGGTTTACGGCCCAAGCTATCTCCCTGTCGACCTCGATCCGGGACTCCTCCATGCTGGACAGCTGATGCTGTCCAGCATGCTTAAAATAATCTATTACCTAAAATTAGTTATCATCAGCTATTGTAGATATTAAATTTCAACAGTCAATCCTTTATTACATTATTTGTATTCGATATTAAATAAAGAAACACTTTCAGAAACCTTTCGGGGAAGACGGGCGACAAGGACAGCGGCGACGACGCCTCGGAGGCCTTTCGTCGGAGTTGTTTAGTTTCCCAAAGAGATTGAACATGTTTTATTTTCTTGTGATAGTTATAAAATAATTACTTACTTGCGAAGGCTGGCTTGGTTTACCTGACTGTTATATTACGCGACTACGCTACATTGGAGACAACAGCCACTTCATTTCTGTATAAACTATGAAAACATTACTGTAGATGGAATTTACAATAATTCGTTATCATATTAGTACCTAAGTAGGTATGGTTTTAGTTTAACTGATTCACGGTAAACTTTTTTAATTGGGGTTGTAAGCGTTCGGAAACGCAGACGCAGGCACAAAGTTCCACTCATTGGTTGTGTATTATAAAAGACGTTTGGAATAGCAACAAGGTAGGGATGGTAAGTTGCAGTGCGTCTGGATGTCTGATGGTAGAATGGGATGGGATGAAGTCGTGGAGTTCTTGGGCACACTCACCAAAGTGCAATCTGTAAACTCACTCAAAATCAGACTGCCCGTCAGTAGGCATGGGCTCAGCAGTGATCTGCTGCGGCATGGGGACAAGCTCGATATCGCCATTGCTGCTTAACCCGTTCACAGTCCCATGAACCACATGTGGTTCAGGCTGATTGTTCAACTATTGTGTCTGCTTTGCGGACAGTGAATGAGTTAATAGTGGAAAGGATGTCTAGTAAAAAAAACACACACTTTGAATAAAATTAAAGAATATAATAACAGTGGTGTATTTTAAATACGAAGCCAACCAAAAAAACTTGGTAAGTACAATAGTAAGTTATCGAACAGCTTCTACGTGATCTTGAAGGGGGTTATGCCTGACTGCTGGCAAAGGGGAGTTGCAGCCTCCTACTACCTACTACTTATGAGGCGATCTTCCAGTGGGAACATTTCCTGTTCTTTTAATGGACCACCGGCGTTTTTATTGCGTGCCTCTTTTATTTGGTGATACTTCGCCTTTTATATTGGTTGTAGTACTGCAAACGCCATAAAAATAGGTGATTAATTTATGAGAGTCAAAATGTGCTTGTACCGCGGATGGTTAAGAAAGCAGTGAATAACGATGTAGGGACGTAATGTAAATAATCGACGTATCTGTTGTTTACTAATCCTTACCTACTTATCGATTTCTACTCCGGCCCAGTTTTTTGTGTCCCACCACCATAGGAAAATTTCGGCGCACTGACGCCAAAGCCTTTTTGATAATGCGTTCCCTTCTCTGCCTCTCACTTTCCCTAACGCCAATGACCGGTGTTCCTCTAGAAAATCTAGGAGAAGCTCTAATTGTCTTGGCGTTACTTGCCTAACAAATTTTATTTTTAACCGACTTCCCAAAAAGGAGGAGGTTCTCAATTCGGTTGTATTTTATTTTTGTTACTTCATATCTCCATCATTTATGAACCGATTTGAAAAATTCTTGTTTTATGTGGATAATACGTGTCGATTGGTCCTATTTAAATTTTATCAAAATCGGTTTGGAAAAAGTATTTTAGAAACCTCGATATCATTTTGTGAAGACCTATCCATAAATACCCCATACGTGTTTGATGAAAAAAAAATTTTTGAGTTTCAGTTCTAAGTATGGGGACCCCCAAAATTTATTGTTTTTTTTTTTTGTGTGAAAAACTTAATGCGGTTCACAGAATACATCTACTCACCAAGTTTCAACAGCATAGTTCTTATAGATTCGTAAAAAAGTGGCTGTGACATACGGACGGACAGACATGACGAATCTATAAGGGTTCCGTTTTTAGCCGTTTGTCTACGGAACCCTAAAAAATGACCTGATGAAAGACACTTAGCCCTTTAAACTGTAGGCATGGTTACATCATGACGTTGCCACTCGCTTTTCAAATGCGTTCTTCTAATGTTGAACAGTCCTTGTTCAGAACACAAAAGAGCTCAAGTGAAAGACCCAGATTTGAAATTGGAATTTAGTTTAAGTTCAGAATGCCAGTATTTGAAATAGGCAGTCAGTTTACAAAGGTTTCATCAGAATTCGTAATGAAGAGTCGGTTTGGTCGGATACCAAATTTGCTGAATTTAGGTAAGTGGACTGTTAATAGATTTTCGCTATCTAAATATGCGACTGAGAGTGACATATCATGAAATCAAATTACAATCATTGTCACATTAACATATCAATCGTTTAGTTAAACGTTGGTAATACCCAGATTTAAAAAAAAATCGTGGTCGGTTGTTTCAATCCTGTTAAAATCCTGAAGATAAAATGTCTGTAAGTAGTCATATTTCAAATCCTGATTCAGAAACGTGCGTGGTCTAGTTCACATTCGCATGTCAGTCACGTGCTGTCAAAAAAGCTTCATTTTCATAAATTTGTAACAGATTGGGACTGAAATGCGAATGCGAACTTTGATTGAAAATCAGAATTGGTCCTCAGATATAAAAGAAATACAACTGCAAAAAATACTTTATCAATGTATGTGTTACGGGTAATGCTAGAAGATGGAGTAAACCTAGGTTTACCCGGGTTGACTTAGTATTACCCAAGCTTCTTGGGTAAAGTCCGAATGATAAGTAAAATAAATTGTAATTCGTGGTTTACCCATACTCACCTAGGTCTACCCAACTCTGGCTGGGTAATGTTAGGTGTTGCGTAATTTTCGAGCCCGTGGTGTAAATCTCGGGGGCCCGCGTTCCCCCGCGCCGCGCCGGGCCCCCGTAAAAAAAAAGCTTACGCGAGCTTGCAAATGAACAGTCGCTTTCAGGAGGCCAGGGTTATAAAAGGTGTAATTGCATAACAAAATGTGCTACAAAGAAGTGTTTATGTAAAGCTGCAGGAAAATTTTGCAATTCAAAATGTCACAGCAGTTTATCTTGCTCAAATAAATAATTTCAATTTTAATAACAACGACCGCTATTAGTTTGTGCTATTAAAGCTATTATGTTTATGCTCTTCAAGCGATTACATTCGCCTTTGTATGTTTTTTAAATAATAAATGTAAATGCCCTTGGATTTTCATTTCACTAATTAATTAGACAAATTTTTAACATTACCCAGCCAGAGTTGGGTAGACCTAGGTGAGCATGGGTAAACCCCGAATTAAAATTTATTTTACTTATCATTCGAACTTTACCCAAGAAGCTTGGGTAATACTAAGTCAACCCGGGTAAACCTAGGTTTACTCCATCTTCTAGCATTACCCGTAACATATGTATTACATATAATACAAAATTTAAACAATGATAATAAGTAAAAAGGTGAAGATAGGTTATAAGCGCTCAGCAAGCGACACGTTAAAATGTGGCTAACTAGCCACACATGACCTCAGTGTCGCGTTGCGCCGTCAACGGACACACGTCACGTAGGTTTCACGTTTTTGAAGATCGAATGTTGTATAGGTAACCTATCTACACCTTTTTACTTATAATATCATTGTGTTTTCACACATAAACATGGTTTTGACAACGAGTAGAACGTAATACCTGGGTGCATGTTGTTTGACAGAATGAATGGCATTGCCATTGATTGTGTGCGAGGCATTTTGCCCGAGGATTAACTTAGTACACAGAGTTCAAAGTAATGCAATACACTAACGTGTTGCTTGGTAGAGCAACACCTACTCAATACGTCATCGTCATATTTTTCTCATTCATCATAATATCCAATCCAATATCCATTCGTTTTCATTATTTTTAATTTAAAACTGACAGCTCATACGAGTAGGTAGAAACTCCCATAACTGTTACCTACCTACCTAGGCATTGGTACTAGACTGAAATAATTTTACTGTATTTTAGACAATAATAGTTATGGTCTGCGGTTGTCTTTGTATACCACTGTTTATGACAGCTCAGTCTCATTTAATTTTGAGATATTTCTAGACATTTCGATCAGGTCAACAGAGTGCATGATCATACGAATTTTCAGTTGTAAACCAAGGTCGAGAAATACCTGGATGATGAACAGGGACTTTACACATTTTGGCATTTCAACAATAGAAATCTATACGAATATAATATTATAAAGCAGAAGTGTTTGTCTGTTTGGTTGAACGCGCTAACATCAGGAACTACTGGTCGGTTTTGAAAACTCTTTCAGTGTTGGATAGCCCATTTATCGAGGAAGGCTATAGGTTATATATCATTACACTAAGACAAATAGGAGCGGAGCATTAATGGAAAATATGAAGCAGACGAAGTTGCGCGGGTCAGCTATTTGAATATAATAGGCTGGTATCCACCATCAATAAATTGCAAATCTATTGAGTCCGTCTGTTAGGGTATTGAAAAATAATGGACACATATTTTTTGTTTTTGTAAATTAATAAATATTGACAAAGATAAAACGCATCAAAACTCGGAAGTGGGGGCTCGTGACGTCAGAATGCAATAAAAATTATACCACGGCAATTTTAAAAGTATCGTATCTTCATCAATATTAGTTTATTAAAAGCGGGTTAAATATTCTTCGACAATCTAACTGACGGACTAATTACATTTTTTCAGTGGACAAGCAAGGTAATGTTAAAGGATTGATAAAGTTACATTTTGGCAACGGTGTTGGGATCGACATGTTCTATATGTCTTAGACTTTTTGACGAACCTTATAGCTGATAGACTGCCACTAAGCCTAGAGACACCTGCCAGGGATGCGGGATTTGACTGAAAGAGTCACCGCGGCCACGGAACGTAAGTAAATGGCCTTTGGAGGAACACAGATGGGTATTAGTCAGTAAGAGTTTGACATTCCCATCTGCTTCGACCATAGCGCAAAAAAAGCCTAGATCCAAAGGAATTTTTAGGGTTCCGAACAAAAAAAGGAACCCTTATAGGGTCTCTGTCTGTCCGTCTATCACAGCCAGCTTTCTCCGGATCTACTCGACTGATGCTTTCGAAATTTGGTATAAATATGGACTTCTGTGACCCAAACACGGACGCGTTACTTAAATAAATATTTTTTTAGTTTGGGGGTCAATCTAGAAAAAAAAAACGTTTTTTAACCTGTATCTAATGTTATTCAAGAAATTAGATAAAAAATAAACACCTTTCTCCCCGATCTCCGAAACTACTGAGCTTAAAATTTTGAAAAAACGTGCAGATATACGATACCGATAGATATATAATACCTAAAACTTACAGGAAAACATGTTAAAAAAGTGAAATTGGTTCGGAACTCTTGGCACGCGGGTTCGACTCGCACTTGGCTAGTTTTTTTACAAGGATCTAAAAACAAATAAGGGAAACATAATAATTATAACATAATATCGTCATTATTCGGGTTCCGAACACTTCTGTAAGTATCTGTTACAGCCAATCCTAAACTTTTGAAGTAAACTTTTGAAACCCATATTAACTAACATGTTAAAAAATTACGATTTGTTGTGAACTCTTTGTGCATAGGTGAGCCCGACTCTCACTGTAGGCTAATTCACGTAACTAAATAACTTTTGCTGCAGTGCAGTTGAAGTTAAGTTTCAATCAAAACAACGCTTATTGTATTCTCTACCGCTGTCAGACACGCTCGCGTCAAGTTTGTGTCAAGCGAGCGCAATAACGGCATTCTACTGTTGCGCGTCTTTGGTGCGTGCTTCGGAACGCAACATGATCGGTATTCTACTATTTGTTTGAAGTCTCAAAATGACAGCTTATAAGTTTAAGTTTATGTTATATTATAATAACGTCATATTCATTGAAATGTAATCGATTGTATTCTATTATTTAGTGAGTAATATTTTTCTCTCCACCATACGTGAGTTTGGTTATCGTGCAGTTGACGTGCAGTTCACGCGCAGCTTACGCGCAGTTCAAAGATTACAAGAATACCGTTTATCACTCAAACTTAAACTTAACTACAACTGCACTAAAACTTAATCGGCGCGTCATAAAATTACGTGAATTAGCCCTTTTTCAGTACATTAAATATGTGCTGAAAAACTGACCAGTTGCGAGTATGACTCATCCGCAAGATACGAGTATTTTCCATTTCAAAGCACATTTACTAGTTACATTCCCAGGCACCAGGGTTGATCCTTTACCCTCTTTTTTGTGGGGAAATCCTCATGGATATACTCCGTCTGGGGAGATTAAAACTGTAGGGCAGTTCCTACCGTTACTATGTGTCGGGAGCCCAGGATACAATAAAATTCAGGCGCACCCACGACTGGTATCAGCCCACCATTGCTAGCGAGCTCCCACGCGTTCTCACTTCCGACCATGGTTTTATCTACTGACGGAAGCGAGAGATCATCTACGCGAAGTGCCGCAATGAAGGCACAGAGCTGTAGTGCCCAAACTTGATCTTACCTAAGGTCCCACAACCATTTAAAAAGTACATATAAGCCTGTAAAACATTCAGTTACAAGTGTACAAGCGCTGTAACATTAGAACGAGGAAGAGAGAGTGTAACGTGATATTTATTGCGCCAATTAGGGACAACATTTGTATGGATTAACTGCCACTAATCACGAAGCAAGGGCATGCTTGTCTCTAGTGAAACAAACGGGTACTGGCAAGTTGTGGAGTGTTGAGTTACCAGCTTTTGTTTAGTATAAGGTGCGGATTTAAAGATTGAACACATTTGCTGGTTTTGGGGATTGTTTGCAAGATTTTTGGATTAAGTACAATTTGTACATTGTTATCCTAGGTTTGAAAGTAACTTATTTAGTCCCGAAACGTCGTTAATAAGTATTTAATCTGAGGTAAGCACTGTGCTTTTCAGTACAAATAAACGGAAAGTAGAAATAACAACACGAATTAGCTAAAGAAAAAATCCATAATTATCTGAATCTGATGAACTGAACAAAACCCGAAAAAGCAAATGAAGATCTGATTGCCGGTTTCCCGAATATCTTGTCTTTTTTTTCTGTGACCGGCCAGCTAATATTTTGATCATTGTTTTTTTTATGATTGACGGCTGTCAGTTGAAACCGATTCTCCCTAGGATTGCAAATTAATACTTTCAACCCGCTTCTCAGGCAATTTCAGGCCTACTTTCCGAGCACGAGTAATGAAAAAACTTTTTAGCATCAATTCAGCCGAAAGACGTCTACTACTGGGTCTACCCCAAGAGTCGAAATATCGAGACATATAGGCTGGGACCAAGAGTCGACACATGGAACGGCTCGTTTATTTTACTTTCTTCTATTCTATCAACGAACCTACCATTGTTATCTCTTCACCACACTTCTTGGTTGACCGGTAAATAATGTCTACGGCATAAAGTACGCCATTGTAACTTTGAATGTGAATTTGAAATACCTACTTATATAAGTCTTCTATCTAAAAATATGTAACACAAAGGCGTCGAGAAATTCCCTTGCATCGCTTTCAACTGGTAGGAATGTGCCCGAAAGACTGACGGCATTGCTAATTGTAGGTACTGTGATGGGGTAACTCAGTAGGTACGGGAAATTAAAGAGATTTTATCATTTAAAGAAATATTATATTGGCGAGGTCCGCCCGAATTCACATTAATACAAGATCTCCTATAAAAACCATCAAATTCCTTATCCTTCAGATATCAAAAACTAAGCCAGATTTTTTAATTCACCGTTCCAAAGTTTTACGAATGGCCAATGCGAATCAAATAAACCCGGAACACACATTACAAACCAAGGACACACATGTGCGTCACGTACCTACAGCAAGCGGTCCACGCAATAAGTTAGCAAGTCCACGGGATAAGATAATATTATATGTATGTACCTATCTAAATTGAAATTCTGTTTTCAAAAGTGCAGAAAAATTGTTACCATAGTCAAACACTGCAGACCACAAATCCTCAAATTAAGTTAAAACCCAATCTGACTAATTGTAATTAGATCACAGCCCACTGCTCAATTTAATTAGTAAGCCAGTCCGCCCCGCCAAACGCCGCCACGAAGGAGGTAACCATAGATAACCAAAGCAAATCAAACGACCAACTATTAAAAAGAAACATTAGATTTGAATATAAAAGAAGTGCAAATTAGCCTAACGAACTCAACATTCACAAGTTCAATTTAATCTGCGAGAGGTCACAAAAAGCAATATATTTCGCATACAATATATTCTGAATTAACACTACAATGGTATAATTTAGAATCTGAGTCTCCTATACCACTTAACCTCATGAAATTTATATGCTTTTACATATGAATACCTATTGGCGCTTTGGAAGTACCGCTGCGAAACCGGCACGCGGCGCCATGGGGTCAAGCGATCATGTTTTGTATAAGGTATGGGGCCATCGTGTGGCGGGCCATAATCGCCCACGACGATGAGCTGCTATACTTTATAACACAAAAGATAGTATTAAATATGGACGTCGAAAGTTCGTAAGGTGACTTTATGTAGGTACCACAGAAATGAAGACTAAAATGACACAAGGTTTTCCGCATTAAAACTGGCCAGTTTTTCTCAAAAGAATGGGGATGCCTTTTAATGTCATAACAGTCAGTGAACGTATCCGGGGCTCAAAATACAAAGCATGAATTACGAACATTGAAAATGCAGGCGATTCCCGGCGCGGGCCTGCGGACGGCGAGCATGGGTGGAATTTGTTCGAAAGAGTCACCGCGGCCCTGGAACGCAAAGGGCATGAGGAGCAACGTATGGGTTGGAGTCAGTTGGAGTCTGACACTCCCTTCCGCTGTACCCAGACCGGTTGGAGTCAGTTGGAGTCTGACACTCCCTTCCGCTGTACCCAGACCCATACTAAAAAAAAAATGGTGGCAATAGAAATACACAATCTGCGAAAATTTCAACTGTCTCCCTATTACGGTTCTTAAGATACAGACCGCTGACAGACAGACGGACGGACGGACAGACAGCGGAGGCTTAGTAATAGGGTTCCGTTGGTTACCCTTTGGATACGGAACCCTAAATAGTATCTTTAAAACGGAACATCCATCAACTCCTTTAAAAAAACAGATAGGTTGTATTTAACATTTTCCGTCGCTCTGGTTACCCAGCAATAAAAAGATAACAAACACTATGAGTAGGAAAAACAGTTGCATTTTAAAATTCTGTAACCAGGCGGCCATCTTTCTTTTTTATCGTCTGCACGTCGCAGTATAACGTTACAAAAAATGTTTGAAAATGCATCAGAGGATTAAATTCTTCTGGCTGGTTTGGTTTATTCATCTGCATCTATTTAAACTTTCAAGGCATTTTCTAAAGAAAACAAAGTTTAGATTTCCATGTAGACTCATTCTCTTTTGCATTGTATAATTATACTCATAAATTATTTGTATTTCGTAACGAATGTAACCATGACTTTGTAAACAATGGTTTAAAAGACTGTCCATGGAGTTTCTTGCACGTTCTTCTCCACAGGATCTACTCTTTGGAACGTGCAACTGCCGCGTTATAGACGGGGTCGGTGGGTGTGTTATGTTGCAGAACAACCTGCTGCTCTTGTCGCTAGCGCGGCAGGATTAGCTTCATTTATTTGACTGACAGACCTTGACTATTCAAAAGTGCCTGTAACTGGTCTATTTGAAATAAAGGATTTTGTATTTGTATTACCTACCTACCAATTTTATGAGATATTTTTGTCCAAAACTTTGCCATTTGAAATACAATATTCATTTCTTAGGAGTTTATCCTAAGAAATTAATATTGTATTTCAAATAATAGACGTTAAATAGACAAGGTTATTACGGTATAAAATTATCTGGTTTTGAAACTTGGAAACTGAAACTTTATTTAGGTACACGACTCTCAGCGACTCTTGACTTTTGATCCCTAAAGCTATAAGTAAAACGATCTAGGTTAGGTTTATTCCTTTGTGGTTATTACTTAACTTAATCTTTGAACACTGAGCTTTTGGCTTTTGGATTGTTACCGAGCTGAAATAACATTCGAAATTCAAACCTTAAAAAAGATTCGTTCGAATTTCAAACTTAATTTTTTCGCGAGCCAGACGTAGAACGCGGAGAGATTTCCCGAATCAAAGCCACACTTGAACCTCCTTCATTCCTCTTCAGCGTCATTCGCACTACGACACAAGTTGCAATACAAGTAAATAGGTATCGAGACTTAACTTGAAAGAAAGAAGAAAAAGAAAAAGAAAGAAAGAAAACAGAAAGAAAAAAAGAAAATTTGACAAAAAAAAATGTGTTTTTTTTTTATTCTTGACATGTTCCTACATACATTTATGTAATATTTTTGATCCCATTCGATAGTTATCGGCACATCTTGTGTCGAGATATCCGAGCAAAACCAATGAGCTTGGACATTGGTGAAATAATTATTTGTAAATACTTAAAAGTGCACGCACACTTAGAAAATACATTTACAAGGATAAAACGACTGAGCAGTATTGTTGCTTCCTAGGAGTGAAAGTATTTTCTTTCTAATTCTACTAATTTTCACATTCGCATCACATTTGCATCTCAATCGCCAACTGTCAAAAATATATGAAAATTAAGGCCTGTTTGACAGTTTGCGATTGACATGCAAATGCGAAGGTTGTTTAAAAATTTGTAGAATTGGCCCTCTAATTATATGTCATGCAAACTCAATCTAAGGTAAGTAATTATTGCCCGGCGGGTTCTAATCAAATTCAGTACAGTATGGAAACTCGCGGCCAGCCACCTCTCTTCATGACTTGTGAACAATGTTCTCGTAGTAAGTGGGAAAAGTAGAGTATGCTCCTCAGGGATAAAGGTGTCTTTGCCTTGGGTTAGCTTGAAGCCCTTTCTGTATTCAGGATTCTTGAAACTCTGAACTCTCTCGCTAAGCTCGGGAATTAACTTTCGAATCTTTTATTAGGTTCTTATATGACGCCCGTGGCAAATCTAAGACACTGCTTTATCCCCTCGGTGCATAATCTACTATTATGAAATCAGTACCTACTTCTAAAGGTTAAATTTATTTATTTGTTTATCAGCACAAAAAAGTACAGAGGCGGACTTAATAGGCATTCTCTACCAGTCAACCTTTGGGTGATGCAGAGAATAGTGGTCGGTGCAATATATATGGAAAATTAAATGCGATTGATAATTATTCAAATACAAAGTATAAAAAAAATACAAACGACTTCCAAAAAAAAACACTACAAAGTAAAAAATAACTTTAATTTCGGAAGTCGGTGTTTTTGTTAGTTTCTTCGTATTTTGACACCGACTTCCGAAATTAAAGTTATTTTTTACTTTGTAGTGTTTTTTTTTTGGAAGTCGGTTGTATTTTTTTGTAAAAAGTTTTTTTTTATTTTTCTATTTTTAGTGGTACCCCACACCTAACAACACCACTGCAAAATCGCAGATAAGCAAAACACGCAATTTTCGATTACTTGGATGACATAAAACTATCATCCAAGTAGACGGAATTCCAGCTATTTCGAATTAAAATCCAAAGTTCGTAACCGATTTTCATAAAATTTTAATGGGACCAATCTGCAAGTATATCCTTTATGATAAAAAGAATTTTTCAAATCGGTGCATAATTGTCGGAGTGAATGAGTGAATGAGGTAACAACATAACAAAAAAACATACAACCGAATTGATAACCTCCTGCTTTTTGGGAAGTCGGTTAAAAATAAAGTATAAAATCAATTGCGTCAGGTGGAACCAATAGTTCCACGGATCTAGCCAGTTAAAATGAATAATACACATACTAACTATACCTACATATACATTATAAATATATAATAAATACTCACATTAACAAGATAAATATGTAAACGAAATACTTAAACAATAAATACGAATAAGTAAATGGAAAACATTAGCGCTGTGTTGATACTACTGCCAACTTCTTCCGAATGTGTTCACGAACTTTCAATTTAAAAGTTAATCGATTGGTGGCTATCCTGATATCCTGAGGAAGCGCATTCCACAGAGAAATAGACTGAACGAAGAAAGAAGAGTGAATAAAGTCAGTACGGTGAGTGGGACATTGAAGGAGACGGTTGTTTGATGAGCGTAGATTGAGATTGTGGCTAGCGCAAAAGTATTGAAAGTGAGGGACTAGACAACTGGGAGAGTTGGGAGAGACAAGAAATGAAAACAAGGTAGTAAGAGCCCTTAGCTCTCTACGCTCGCGTATGGGCAACCACTTTAAAAGTGACCGATGCGCAGACATGATCATATTTACGCAGATTGAAAACAAATCGAATGCAGTAATTCAGAAGACGGTCATGTTTATTGAGGAGATCTGCATTCCTGTCATAGTAACACACATCGCCATAATCGATGATAGGAAAAATTAGGGTCTGTACAAGCATTGTCTTCGTGTTTGCTGGTAAAAAGGTTTTTCAAACGATACAGGGCCCGCAACGTTCCCGTAACCTTCTGACTGACACTAGCAACTTGAGCACATTCTAAATATAAACAATTTTAGCTCTTTATTGTTTAAATTTAGACTTATCTTTGCTAAATTGGTACTAAATCAGGTGAGCCCCACTTGCAAGAATAATAATGGTTGCAAAATGAGAGATCTAGTATGCTCAACTAATCTTGAATACTTGACCATTAAAACTCACAAGTGATACCCATCATCACCTCCCATCTGTCAACTTGACGTCACCACCACAACGGTCAAGTGACCGCTACACTTGATCGGTACAGTTGTACACTGAAGTGACAGCTCTCGAATCAAGATGGCGACCAAAATGTTTGTCCATTGTCCGCCGAGTAGTTCCGGAATTATTGAGGAGTTTTCAATTCTGTTTGGTTCAATGTGCGGCATAGAGTAGAAAGGTATCGTAGGTGAACTTTATACAGACGAATTAATTAGGCTTTCGGATATAAATGATATAATGTACATAAACCAAAGCTATGTGTCAGCGCGACAGTCAAGCAATATGAACAAAACACGCCGACACCTGTTTTGCATTCTGTGGCGGGTGCATGGCAAGCTAGGAGTTGATTGAAGGACCAACAGTGAACTGCACTGCACAGAAACTGCTCTATACTATGGATAGGAAGGCCCGGAACTCTAAAGAGGCTGCACTAAAATTATACTAAGCCAAACCTCAGAGGTAGTTATCTCGAGCTCAGCATTTCTTCTCAGCTCCCAGTCTTGACGTAGTAGTTCACTCGTCACAGTTTAGCCTTATAGCGGTTAACAACGTCGTGGACGCGATTCGGTATAGTGCACAGAGGCTGAAAATGATGAGAATCGATCGCAGACGATGCGGTAAGCTGCAAGGTTGGAGCCGTGGCCGAACACCGATAATTTTGTAGGATAGCAACACTCAATATACCTACAACATAGATCGCACATATTAGGTTAGGAGTAAGCAATAATAACCTATTTCGCCACTCTATCACGTTGTTTACCCTCTAAACCGATTATGGCAATGGTTTCCATCCCCAATCCCGCGGGATCGCTGCGATTTGTCAGTCCCGCGATTGTATTATTAAGAGCATTAAGCGTAACCCCGGGATCCCATTAGGCTGGAGCATGGGAGCACGGGGCATCACTCTAGATCGTATCAGCGTTTAGCGACGAACAATGCGGAATTGAAGGGAAGGGTCATTGGACGATGGACGATTGCGGTGGAGACGATTTGTCTCCTCGTTAAGTTAGCCTATGATGTCACTAGACTATATATATTATTATAGGATTGTAACGAAGCCATGCCATGTACGTCTAACAATAAGTTTGTAATTCTTCTTTTCGAGTCGGTGTTTAACCCCTTACATTAAGTGAGTTCCAAGTACAGGTGTATGCAAAAAAATTGTTCTCAAACCCCGTGTCCGTGATTTGATTCTTCTTCTCACTGCCGAGAATCCAGACCACTAACGATTTCAAAAGGACTAGTCAGACCAAGTTAGCGGTCTTCAATAGTTTGCACATAATAGCCTTCTGAGCCGGTCGATTCTGTCGACATCTCCCCGTGATCACTTAGGTGGAGTGAACGACAAGTGAGCTGTCATGTCATCTTGTTTGTATGGTTTGACAGCTCACTTGTCGTTCACTTCGCCTAAGTGTTCACTTCGACATGTTTACAGAATCACACCTGAATACTTCTACTGTTTTTTCGGTGCTCAGTTTATTGATTGATTGGCAGTTGTTATTTCTCACAGGGATGAATGCGGCATTTTTGATGTTTGTGTTGTTCGACCTTTCGGATAACAGGAATAAACCTTAAACATAAACATTACTAAACAAACAAAAACTTCAAAAAACAAATCTAGAACTTCAGGGAACACGGACGAACGATTGTCCTAATTAAACATAAACTCCCCTTCTAGGTACAAAACAATACACGAGTTTACAAAAGTGGTACTTTAGTAAATTACACGGTTTAAATACTTAATTAGTACAGTAGAGCAAATGAAGAAATTAATATTGGCCGTATAAGTACAGCAGGAAAATTATTTATATTACAAGCGGAAAATTATTTATTTGCCATTTCAGAGTCAAATACACATTCATAGTGATGACGATTATCAGAAGCCAAAAAAAAACCAAACCCAATCATTACACAGTGGGAGCTGAAGACGGACGTCATCGCCGAGGAAGGCCTAGTGACGGCGTGAATAGTTAGTTACCTTTATAAGGGATGGTCAGATCGATGAAGACCGGGAAGAGTGGCAGGCTAAGTGGGAGACCTTTCCCCAACAGTGGAACTCTATAGGTTGACAATATAATCGCTATTAGTAGGTTTGTCACCCATACGCACAAAACGTTTTAGGAACACATTCATAGTGCGGACAGTAAAAGAATGGAGAGTCTGTGTTTCCTAATAGCTACAACCTGGAAGTCTTTACGTCAAGAGTGAATAAGTTACTAGGCAAGCGTCGCCATCTTACACCGCATAATCGCTTATACGCGTTTGATCACTATCTCACCTGATGGAGGTGAGATAGTGATTAAACGCTTGCTTATCAAAAGTAAAAAAAAGGAATCTTTGTCTTTTGGGCCTTAGTAACTTATCGCCAAAACCTGTTTTCAGTCACGCTTTTCCAAATTCATATTAATCTTGAATACTTAGCTCAAGTCCCCAAAATGATTCCTAGAACTTCACGAACAACTCCGAAAATCATAAATTCATATATTTAGCGTAACAAAAATGAAAATGAGGACGCTATGTTTATTCAAAGAATCTTTAACGGCTTCCAGGCAATTAATTCGCGGCCGCAGAGTATAAATCACTGGAACAAAACAGTGGGAGCACTGCCGTTAATTACTGAGTGCGGTACAAAATTCTAATATCTGTATTTACATCTCGTTTATGCTGCCGTGAAGGTAGTTTCAAATTACATGCCGAGCGCAAATTCCTGCACCCCTATTTTTTTTTTTTTTTTATAAAACCTTGCCCCACACTAGGAATTTCTTCTGTATCCTGTCAGCAGCCGATCGCTCAACCACTGCGCCAACCGTGCCGTCAAAAATGTGACGTTGGCTTGTTGAATCCGTTCTGACAAGAGGGGATAGTGCTCTTCGGCCTGTATAGCTCCAGCTCTTTCTCACAAAGGTATTATGATCAATATGATCGTATTAGCATCCGACTCCCAGGTCAGAGCGGTCAATTCTCAGAATTGGTCTTCCGATTTAAAAAATATTCCTAAAAAAAAAACTGATATTTAGTTGAGTCTGGTTTGACGGCTCTGGTGTGAAAAGAAGGAACACGGGTGAATTTTAGTCAGTAGATGAGTCTGACACTCCCTTCCGCTTCGCCCAGATGAGAAGGAGTCATTAAATCCATAAACAAATCATTGTGGATAAAGGAGATGACAGTATTAAGCACAAACAAGACAGTTCAATTCTTATTGGTTCACGTTCATCATTACTATCATCATCTGCCTAGCCTTTTCCCAGCTGTATTGGGGTCGGCTACCAGTCAAACCGGACTTACCTGAACACCAGTATTCAGCTAAATCTGGTTTATAATTTTAATTTATATAAATCATTACCATAAAAACATAATATTAGCAACCAAAATATCACGTTTCCATTTTGACATTTTGTCATGAATTTTCTGCTGAAACTTCCAAGGAAGCCGTCGCTCATTGTTCGTTCAAATATTAAGGAGCGCCTCAGGGGAAATGCGACAGGTAAATAAGAAAACTACGGAGCAAGCAGACTTATTTGTGCTCTTATTCCTCTTCTAAATATTCTAGGCGGGGTTTAGGTAACGTGTTCGAAAATTGGAACAAGGAAACATCTTTTTAAGAAATATTACCTACTGTTTTTCTAAGCGTCTATCTTGTAATATTTTATCTAATCTTACTAGCCTGTTATTGCCCACGGCTAGGCAAGAGCCAGTCTCTGCCTTCTCCCTCAACGGATTCTCTCTTCTCAACGGATGCAGCGGAATACCAGTATTGACGTGACAACGTCTTATAAATTGGTTTGCCGGGTGACACTTCAAGAAACTGCGTTACGCTCCGCTCACGTTATGCGCTCACAATGAGAGCGAGTGAGAGGCACGCGTCCCTTCCACTCGGGCATGGTTAGCCCGCCTAAGAGCGAGAGAGACAGACATAAAAGTCGTTGTCACGTAAAACTTTCGCCCGTATACCGACTTTACAGGCAACCAATTTTTTTTTATGTAGAGCGACTGCTTATGCTTTTCTGACCTCCACAACCCAGTGACTGGGTAGCTCGGTACCCATAAATAGCCATAAAATATATTAAAACCATAATTATTTGACAGCAAAATGAAAGAAAAGAATGAAAAAAAAGAGTTTATTTGCGGTCAATATGACGCATACCAAAAATACACAAAAATTACAATTTTAATATGAAAAATCTCAAACATTTCGTTATAAACCGACTTCTTTTATGTAGGTAACGTTTTATATTGCGTCAAAATTTTCCTCTATGTAACTGTAGCCGCTTCCCCCTTAATACGTACAGTCACAAGCAGCGGTTAGTTTCAAGCCGAGAGGAAGTTATTAGATGCGGATAGGCTGCGGCGCGAGCTGGCAACACCGCTATTTCACACATGCAGGAGTTCAGCACTTCCGACCTGCACTGTACGGTCACTAGGAATCCTGAAAATGAATAGAAAGAGAGACATATCGTCGGGGATAGTGCAAATCCGCGGTATTAGTAGCTTTTTTAAGGTTCTGTACCTGAAGGGTAGCCAATAGAACCCTTATACTAAGCCTCCGCTTTCTGCCCGTCCGTCTGTATGCCAGCAGGCTGTATCTCAAAAACCACAATAGATAGGTAGACAGTTGAATTTTTCACAGAGTATGTTATTCTATTGCCGCTATAAGAAAAATAATAAAAATGAAATTAAAATAAAATTGAAAGGGAGTCTCCCATACAAACGTACAGAACCCTTCGTGAGAGAGTCCGACTCGCACGTGGCAAGTTTTTTAGCTGTGAAGTCTCACATAATAATTTATTCTAAATTAAAACTTGGCATGGCAGGTTTCAAAGAAAATGGTAATCGTTCAGCATTCTCTTATCCTTCTCACAATAAAATGGGGTTGACGTAGCATATTTTCATATTCCTTCCTATTTCAATAGACCTACTTCTTAATCAGATCATCTTTCACAGAATTCATTCATAGTTTCCTTATTTTGTTTCTATCCTGCTAACAAAATAATACTCGTTTCCACCCGAAAAAGTAATTTCATCTCTTGCCGCTGTAAACTTTGCCATTTAATCGCTACATATTATAAAATGAAGTCCACGTCTGTCTGTTCGCGATAAACTCAAAAGCTACTGCACCGATTTCCATGCTGTTTTCACCAATTAATAGAGTGTTTCTGGAGGAAGGTTTTACTATATAATAATTTGTAGAGCGGGCGAAGCCGCGGGCATCATCTAGTTATCTTTATAATCTAAGAACCTGTTCTAACAACCATAAAATAAAAAAGAGATTATCAAAAACGAATTGTTGCTGTTGTGTTAATTCTAGTATCCAAAAGTTAACATGCCAAGTACCGTATTTTGTTACGAAAAGAAAGAACAAAGACGTTGACCCCTATGTAAATTATTTTAGATTGGGCAAAAAACCGTAACGAATTGTCTATGATTATACCTAGTGTCACGCGGCCGACACAATAGATGCCATTTTAAATTCATTATTGTTATATGGTCACGGACGTTTAAATAACCTGCTAGAACATCTTATCCATATCAACAAAGCCAAAAACATTCGATTGGTTAGAAAAAGCGTCGCCAAATAAAAAAATCAGGCCAAGTGAGAGTCGGACTCTCAGACGTTTGTTTCCTTTTATTTTTATGTTAGTTAAATTGTTATTGTTTGTTGGTATAGCGGCAGTAAAATACACACTGTAAATTTCAACTGTCTACCTATCACAGCTGGTCTATTCTGTCGACATCTCACCGTGTACACTTAGGTGAAGTGAACGACAAGTGAGCTGTCATTCCATCTTGTTTGTATGGTTTGACAGCTCATTTGTCGTTCACTTCGCCTGGGTTTTCACTTCGACGTGTTTACACCCGCTTAATTCTGTCGACATCTCACCGGTGTACACTTAGGTGGAATAAACGACAAGTGAGAGCTGTTATTCCATCTTGTTTGTATGGTTTGACAGGTCACTTGTCGTTCACTTCGCCTAAGTTTTCACTTCGACATGTTAACAGCCGGTCGATTCTGTTGACATCTCACCACTTCGACATGTTTACAGAATCGCACTGCTGAATCACACTGCTGTTCTTGAAATGCAGCCCGCTGACAGACGGAAGGACGGACGGACATCAGAGAATTAGTACCTAACAGAGTTGCGTTGGTTACCCTTTGCGTACGCAACGATTAGGTACTTGGTTATAGGTTCTTTTGATAGTCGAGATTGCATCGTGGTCATTCATTATTCATCTGCAACTAGGTTCTGCAATCGACTTCGCCCACGCGAAATTCGGAAATTTTCCCAAGGGACCGTCCCTTGGTAAAATTTTCGAGTTTCAGTGTGAAATATCCGTGCATCAAGTTTCAACCAAATCCCGTGAGGAGTTATAATAAAAAAAAGTAGTTTAAAAAAAACTGCTTATGTTATGTAGCATAGGTAGAATACGAGCTAGAATAGTATTAAGTCCGCAAGATTATTTTGCAAAAAAGAAGAACTGAGATTTAAATATCATATTATCCTCAGGTGTTATTTTAAACGCGTTACCAAAATAGGTGTTAATTTATAACCAAAACCGTTCAAGTTTTTTGGGGATATGCCTTATATTTGTTAAATTAAAGGCTGTTCAGCAGGTGTTAATTCGTTGTTTTTTTCTTCTCCTGCTGTGATTTAATTATCCATTTTTGAAAATGAATTCTTAGAGTTGTTTGATATTGCTAAACGTTCTATTGTTGTTAAAAATTCAAAATTACGAGACGGTGCTGTTCCTAGAAACTTCATAATGGGGGTCACTTTTTGTACTTGAGAGAAATAGTCGGTAATATTCATAAGTCATTACTAATGGGTATACAGTATGGTAACAAGAAATATAATCGTCTTTCTGACGATCGATTGCAGATAAAAATCGTGGCTAACTTCATCAGCTTATCCTAATATATAAAATTTTTCCGTTACTGAGTGACTAACAGACAACGCACAGCCGAAAATACGGGTCGAAGAGAGCTGAAATTGCATGTAGGTAGCTTCTCTACACTCCGTAGGACTGATAAGAAAGGATTTTCCGA
Organism: Ceramica pisi; assembly: GCA_963859965.1. Classification (NCBI taxonomy): domain Eukaryota; kingdom Metazoa; phylum Arthropoda; class Insecta; order Lepidoptera; family Noctuidae; genus Ceramica; species Ceramica pisi. The sequence continues at coordinate 9,614,000 of OY982530.1, forward strand.
AATTCCTACGGGAACGGGAAATAAGCGTACGAAGTCGCGGTCAAAAGCTAGGAAATAAATAACGACGCAGAAAACATTACAAAAGTCTGTCTATCTGTTTCCTTCTTCTTATTCAATGTCTTTACATAAATGGTTAAATAATAAATAAATCCCAAGCGTTTTTAGTTTCACCATCAAAAGATCCGTATCGAGTTCCCATTACGAAAAAAACATTAATAATTTTACAGCCAATCAAAATATTAGCCACTATAACATTTTTCATATTTCCAGCAATTATCATATTATAAAACTCGATGTTAGCGCTGACCTATGGGACGGGTTAATATTTCAACTGTCACACAATCATAACTTTCAAGACGACAAGCGTTTGAACGCAAAACGTCGCCCGTCGCCATCGAAGCGCCGGAAAACATAAAAACGTCAATAAATTAGCATAATGGCTTTCACAAATTACGTTATTGTATAAAACATTCAGTCAGGAGCTTCGTAATGTGGCCATATCTCATATTGTCATGTGTCACAGAATAACCCGGCGATATATTATGGCGCTCGCGTCGGAGCCCAAATGCGACACATAACTCTTAGTGCTTTTAATCAATATTTAAACTCAACGGGGCGAGCTTAATTGTGTTTAAAGGTATCATACCAACAGCAGAATAACATTATCTTTTTCATCTGCAGGTGCGAGTAAACCCATCAAATGATGGTGAACCTGTTATTGAGGAAGTCTCCGTCGCACTCGTTCGCTCGCGACTGTACAACATCGTGCGCAAGAAGGATAAAATTTCTGCTCACAGCTCGAATTTATGATCAGACAAGCAACTTGAATCCCATTTGAACAGGTCTTAATATTAATTAAAATCTCGAGTCGCCGTCGACTGGATCCAGTTTCCGGACACCGATCGCTAGTCGATACTACAATAACCGACCGATTCACATTGCGGGTTCATTATTGGCGATTATAGGACGAGACAATCGCAGCGCGCGCATCCGTCGTCAACCGGTTGCGCGTGCGACGTTCATACCCAATTAAACAGTAATTTCCGGAAATCGTTCGACTCCATGTTTTTATACGCCCTAACCACCAATCTCGAATGGCCCCCACACCTTAAGTTCCTAATTGTAATAAGGGATCACCGTATACGAGTCACGTTACCGTAAATAAGAGGGAGTGTCATATAAATTGAAGATGCTATCAACGCGACATTTCTTGATACATTTTAATGAGGTGTCGTGGGTAATGGAAGTCGACACTTCACTATTATGCAGGTCCATCCAGCAAAGAGTATCTACATAGTGTAGTATAACATGACGTGATGGGTTTCGATATCTCATCATCTTACCCTTGTTCCAGGTTATTCGAGGCTGGCGCAATACGTTTTTCTTTATTCATTCCGACCCTTCAATCATCACGCTATTACTGGCTTTCTATTCTTGCATATTATTCCGCACACAATCCTTTCTTTGGTCTCCCTCTTCCTGTATTTTTAACCGACTTCCCAAAAAGGAGGAGGTTATCAATTCGGTTGTATGTTTTTTTTTTTTTATTATTTTTTTTTTTTAGTCTCACGTGTTTCATAAAACGAAAACTGTTTTTTTTATGCTCAAATAACTATACTACCAGCCGTCATATCCCCGCAGTCAGCTGTTGCAATGCTTTAACCCAAGTAAAATATTAGAAAGTGTTTAAAAATTATCTAACATTTTTACTTAATCGTCATTCGATATTAATGCCCATCACACCTGCGAGGCTTCGCTAATTAATTAAATTTGACCCTGAAAACTTAATATATGCATACAGATACGTGGTGTGTGTTGGTCCCAATGATCCCAATATAATATTCAGTCTACATGGTACGTCCATAACTAGGTGTCTACGGTGTCACCCGTATGGGATGTCGTTCATAATTAAATAGTATTGATTGGACCGACCTTGGCCGTATCGGTATGTATGGTAGATAGAAATTATTCAAAGGATGGGTCAGGTTTAATTGAAGATAATTCCATGGCCATTTCTAAGGGTGAAAAGGGTTGCGGGGCTATGTTACAACATGATATAGATCTATAAAAATAATACAGCTACGAGTATATTCATTGTCAGTCAAACCATAGCAACTGTAGACCTGCCAGTTCATGATTCACAGCTTACTTCATGTTCACTTCACGTGAATACGTGGTGAGATGTTTTTTTTTTTATGGTTTTTCTCTTTGCTCTAGTCTAGTTCAGAGATGACAGAGACAACGTCTACGATGGAGCAAGTTACCCAGAAGTAGCCGGTTCACTCTAACTTTTAAAAGACTAATCTTTTCAATTTCTTATCTCAAAAATTTTCTATTGTAAATTAGCTTAGACTATTTTGAGTAAATCGGACTGCAAATTACCTTAGACTATTTTCAGTAAATCAGATTGCAAATTACCTTAAGCTGCTTTCAGACTACGCTGGCATAATAGTATACAGCTCATAGCACAACAATATCGGTCAATATCGGTATCGCGCACCGTACATTGTTATAGACACGTTCAGTCTGTACTGTTCTTTACGTTATTGATAATTTAATGTATGGTGCGCGATATTGTTGTGCTATGAGCTACTCTTGCTATATATTGTAGCGTAGTCTGAAAGCAGCTTTAGACTATTTTGAGGAAATTGGGCTGACGGGCGATATGTGTAAGGAAGTATAAGAATTTACAAGCTCCACGTAAACACGTGATTTTCGAAAGACGATCCATTGCAGCATTGTGTTCAATATAGATAGCAATTTTACCGAGAGTTATTATAATAAATAAATAAATATTTATTCATCAAAATTACAGATACAAACAGCAATAAAAAGTAGGTTGAGAATACACAATATTAAGGAACCTATGTTGTAGAATCTGTCCAAAAAATGTTGAACCCTGCCTCTCAAACTAGGTTATAACCTGTATTTTGAGAAACAGTGAACAGCCTCAAAACTCTAATAATTAATATTGTATACATTAATTGATGAACGGTGTCGACCTACCGTTGCAATAATTTTTGTGTTCTGCTATAATTATGGAGTGTGCATGTGTGTGTGAGGGTGTGTGTGCGTGTAGTGGATAGTGAGTATTGCTTGGTACAGTTCGAATGTATGATAAGGTGGGGTGTGAGAGAGGGGTGCGTGCGCGCATGTTTGTGTGAGTGAATGTTAACGGGTGCGTGAGAGATTAGGCGATGTATGTATGCAAGCAGAGACTCCGTGTAAGCATAGTCCTTTTCTAGTAGCCACTCCGTAACTTTAGTTTTAACTGCGTGGGAATTTAGATTTAGGATTTTTAGCTCTTTGTTAATTGTATTGTAGATATGTTTTCTTAGTGTGTAAAATTGGTGCTTGGCAAAAGTTGTTTTATGTTGAGATCCCGTGATAAGTTGTTGTCGCTTATTTATATTTGGCGGCGGCAGCTTAGCATGAGTTTTTAAAATCGATCGGAGCACAAAGAGCTGGCGTACCGTAAGGACTTTGCAGTTAGTGTATAGTTCAGATGTAGGGAATCTAGGTATATGGTTTCCTAGTCATAACTTTAAGGATGGCTCTTTGTGCTCTCTCTACTTTCTATATGTTCGTTTTTGCTGCTCCTCCCCATGCAGTGATACAATATCCAACAACAGATTGGCAGAGAGCGTAATATACCATCTTCAGAGTATCAAGTTTGGCCGACTCTCTAAGTGACTTGAAGATGTGTATAAGGCGCATAGTTCTTGTGGTTAGGGTGTCAATCTGTTTGTTCCATCTCTGTCCGTCATCAATCTGAACTCCGAGATATTTGATATTGTCTGACCAAGTAAGAGTTGGACAGGCACAAGATGGGATTGAGTTTGAGCATGAGTGAGCTGTAATACTAAAGGTGTGTGATGGCCTCATGTTACGTCGGATTGCGAATGGGATGTAATCATCTTTTATGGACGGAAGAAACGGAAACCTTATAGGATCACTCGGGTGTCTGTCGGTCAGTCTGAAATGTTACAAAAATTAAATTGGTTCGGAACACTTTGCACGCGAGTCCGACTCGTAATTGTCCAGTTTTTACCCGACTGCGAAAGAAGGAGGGTTATGCTTTTCGGGTGTATGTATGTATGTATGTATGTATATTTCTTTGGCGCGCCCTAGAGCCTAAACGGCTTGTCGTATTTTTATGTGAGCGGTGTCGTTAGAGTCATATAATTTACTGTGAGAGTGACACAGGGCTTATCAAAATAAAATAAAAATAACAAAATAATGGATTTTTGGCGCCACATTATGTCTTTAAAAAAATCTTTAAAACCTATCAAGTGGGGTATCAAAATAAAGGGCTAGCGGAGACGATTCCAAAAATGTAACTCACTAAAATGTAGGAAATAAAAAAATTGACTTTGTCAAAAACCCGACCACTAAAAGTTAGGTACTAAAAAGTTCCAAACAAGTCGCTTTTCAAGCAGTCTGTTGCAGTTCAATCACAGATCTGATACCACCAACAGCTTTTTGACATGTTTTTAGTCATTTTTAGCGGTCGGGTTTTTTGACAAAGTCAATTTTTATTCGTTGCTAATTCTTAAGTTAATCACTGCAGGTGACCAGATAGAGAGACACATCTTCACTGTCTACTAATAGTACATTACGAGGTTGCCAGGTTTGGTCGAGGACAGGTCATATCGCTCACAATCTTGGGAGTTTTACGATAAGAAAGAGAAACAAGCATGCGCTTGCTGCAGTATTTCCATTTCAAACATAAATCGAAAAAAATACATGGTACGAGTAAGCAGTTACTTGTGATACCTGCCGCAGTAACTGCGATGGCCTTTGAAGGTTTCCGTAGATAGTCGCTATACGATAGACGTTCGCATAGAATATTTATATCTGAAGATCAATTTGAGAACAATTTGTTTGGAAACCCGTTGTCGCATTGTCGCGTCGCGCTTGCGTCGACGTTCACCAAACAGTTCAACCCTCTTTGGGAAGTACGAGTCATGACAACTATTTACAGCGGCCAATCATACATATTCATCTCTGTTTCACAGCCTTGTTCCACCTTCTGCTCAGTAAGTATTCTCCTCACTTTACTGCCATGTTTCGACTCGTATACATGTCTCACCCATGATCTTGAGTATTTTTAACCGACTTCCCAAAAAGGAGGAAGTTCTCAATTCGGTTGTCATGTTACTCATACATAATCAATTCGATTGAGAAACATATAGACCTCGACTGTCAGTCTGTCACTGTGGTAATTTTGTTGGCTTTTCAGAAATCAATCAATCTGCCGGTCTTATACCCGACTGCATTAGTTTTTAGTCCAACTGGTTTTCCTTCGGTTGACTGCTGTACATGTTTGCACCTTCTGGTCCTCACCTACAATGCCCACTCAAGTTCAACGGTTAATGAGTCATGCTCTGAACTTGGTCATAAGACCTCCTCGCTGCCCGCAGCGCGAATTACTTACAGCCATTTTAGGCGAGCTACAGACTGCGCGGAATAATAACACCGGTCACGCAGACTACCATCTGCACTCGCCTTAATTAAAGAGAAACATTAGGTACTTACCTGTTTAATTTACGTGGAGTTACAATGTTATTTTTTTTTAAGGTTCCGTACCAATGGGTAACCAACGGCACCGCTGTTCGTCCGTCCGTCTGTCTGTCAGCGCTGCATCTCAAGAACCGTAATAGGTAAAACAGTTGAAATCTTCACAGATTGTGTATACTTGTTGCCGCTATAACGACAAATCATACCTAATAAATAAATGAAATTAAAGGGGGAGGCCCCTTTAATTTTTTAATTACCATCCAAGAAACGTCTTTTTTACGGTTTTTGGTATTAAAACCCTTCATGTGAGATTCCGACTTGCACTTGGCGGGGTTTTTTTTTCTTTGTATTTATTATACCATGGCATATTTTAATAAAATATAGGTACGTATAAGTACACAGATTGGTATGTACCTACCTAAGGAATATTCTATATATATTCAATATAAATAAATAAAGTACATTTTGTACACAGAAAAGAGCACAAAGATACTACTTATTTCAAGTGTGCAAAGAAACTGAGTGTGTAAAGAAAGATTCTTACCTACTTCTTTAATAAATCCTATTTTTTTTTATCAAAAAGTTTGGTTTTTCCCAACTGATACCTACAGGAATTATCTGGATGGGAGAAGCACAGTGCCGGTGCATGTGGCGACTCTTGAGGATAGTCTATGACCCGCAAAAAACATCTTTAAAATTTCAAACAGTCAGACTTCTGTATTCGTTGAAGTATGTCCTTCGTTGCTGTCATGGTTGCCTACTGCAAATTCAGGGATGAAAATGAATACCTACCAAATATTACAATCATCGTCTTTAAATATTATTGTTCATCGTTTAAATATTACAGTAACAAACAAACTGGCCAAGTGCGAGCCGGACTCGCGTGCTAATGGTTCCGAAAGAATTTAATTTTTGTAATATGTTATTTTGACACTGCAGACTTCTTATAAGTTTTCCTGTAATTTTTAGGTATTTTATCGGATTTTTTTATTCAAAATTTTAGGCTATTATCCCGAATAATTACAAGCCTATTTATTTTAAAAAGTATGAAAATAATATAATTAAAACTCTCACAGTAAGCCCTTTTATTTTATACTAGCTGACCCGTGCCCACTTCGTTGGGCGGTAAACATTTTAACTTGTGATGAAATTATGAGTGTGGTTCGGTTAGTACTGACTGCTATGATTTATTTCCTGACGGCCAAAAGGAGGGTTTTGTTTTTATTGCATAATAATATGTATGTAGCTAGGCTAGCGAGCCGCTGCGAGCGCTCAGCGTTAGACTCCCTGTCCCTTGTTGCAGAGACATGCTGCTTTACATCACTGAGACGCTGTGCACGTTCAGCGCTAGATTCCCGAGCACGGACCTGCGATGTTCTCCAGCTTTGGTTAGCAAGCCGCTGTGAACGCCCGGAGCTAGATTTCCCAGCGCGTGCTTGCGAAATATTTTCTCAATTCCTCGAGAGGCTCTTCCGTGCGGCGTACTCGAGCTGCTCTTGTCTTATGTCTGGGATGTTGTGATATCCTTTTAGGCATGAAAACAATCGCTGAAACTGTCCGATATCCCAAAAACAGAAATATCACAGCTTCGAACTCGAAGAATGAGAACGAAGTAATATTGTAATTGTGTTTTGAGAAACCGAGCAACCAAATCCAGACCAACAACATTCAACCAACTACATACAACTCACCTACCAAACGACAAAAGTTAAATAATAACTGGAGAGGGTCATTAATCCGCGAGAAAAATGACGTAATTGCACAACGCCGTCTATGGGTAAATCGATAAAACGTCCGTACAAAGCATGTTCTAATGCGGTTCGTGAATGGACGGCGCGGGCGGCGTTTTGCGATTTAGTAATTTTATATTATCTTCGAAACTATTCAACCAATTGACATACTGTTTTGGGCAAATCGTATCTCTATGATGTTCTTGTGATCATAATAATTTTTTTTTCGATAAGGTTTAATATTTTGTTGTTTAAAAAATCGTCCAAAGAAAAGTACGTCGAGAAATACTTTTTTTAACACATAAAAGCTACTATATCTGCTAAAATATAAAAGATAGAAATATGGTGCCGCGGACTTTTTTGTAGAACTATTATAGGCAGACCAGGTTGCCATACATTGTTTTCAATTATACACAACTGTTAAGGCAGCGCACGCAAATAACTCTGTTGTAAGAGCTATTTTTTTCCGCCTGGATAGACAAAAATTGAGATAGTTCGAGTAATATGCATGATATCTTTATAATTTATAGCCTATAGCACTCACGAATAATGTAGCTTTCTACCAGTGAAACAATTTTTCAAATCGGACCAGTAGTTCCTGAGATTACCCCCTACATACAAACTTACAAACTTACAAACAATTTTACCTCTTTATAATATTATATAGTATTTTTATATGTCGCACGATAGAGTTTACAAACTTTTTTTAATTGTGTACTTTGACCCCAAAAGTGACCCCCATACTCAATATTTATTTATTTACGTAACGCGTCCGTGTAACGCGTACAGGAGATGCGGACAAATCTGGCTACGACTAGGGTTACCAAATCCAAAAATAAGTTTTCCGTGCAAAATCCCTGCTTCAGCAATAAATTTCCTGACATTTCGGGAAAAAGTATATTTTTTCAAAAACTCGCGGGTTAGCCTGATTAAAAATGTGAGATGCGATGTGGCGGGGACGGGGGGCGCAGCAAGGCGTTTGAATGGATACGGAGTATGTTTAATAACGTTAAACTTTTTGATGAAATTACTGCATTAAATTATTTTTTAAGTCAGCAAAGCAATGACTTTATTGAAATGGGGCCTGTTAAAAATGGGAAATTATTTTAAAATCCGTAACCTGTGAAAGACTATTTGAAAACGAGTGTTTTCATTAATGGGTGCGCAGTGGACAAAGGAGAGAGATAGACTGTCCATAGCTTCTGTTAGGGCTCTACTGTTGACACAGGTCAATCTGAAGAACACAATATATCATGTGAAGAGTTTCATAAAATTGTTATGAAAGACCAGCACGTGCTGAATGCTATATCCAGCAATGATAAGTACGAGGATCAGATGAATAATCAATCAATTCATTGCCTGATAATTATTACATTTGGTATTTGATTTTATTATAATATAATTTCTTATATTTTTCTCTTTTCTTTAAATTCCTGACAATTTCCAATTTTTTCTGTTTCCCTGACAGACAGCTAAAATCCCGGACATGTCAGGAAAATTCCTGTCATCTGGTAACCTTAGCTACGACAGACGGACAGACACCTGAATGATCCTATAAGGGATCCGTTTTTTGTTCGGAACCCTAAAAACACTTATTCCTTAACATCTGGCTAGCTCGGAAAAATAAAGTCACAGCACATACCCACACAAAAGCTACATTATTCACTAAACCCGTACATTTGCACATACAATAAAAACGTAAAATATATAAATTTGAAGCACGCAGCAATGACTTTAGTGTTCCCGCATTCCGTGGCTGGTTTGAAGTTTATCTGCGCAAGAGTCGATCATGCGGGCAGCATTGTGCGAACACAGACACACATTCATTCTCTTTTTAGTTTTACACACAATTTATGGGACTACATGTCGTTGCGTTATTGCTATTTTATGTTAAACTCAAGGCCTCAAGTGCCATAAGGTATATTATATAAGGTATATTTCAACTGAAGCATTTAGGCACTTATGAAGCGTCAATGAATCGCTTTGGAACTTGATCGTCTCCTCTGTGCGATTCCATAAACATGTCGAAGTGAAGTGGTAACGAAGTGAGCTGACATTCCATCTTGATTCCTTAGATTGACAGCTCACTTCGTGGTCCCTTCACCTTCGATATGTTTACTGCAGTGCGATTCTGTAAACATGTCGAAGTGAACACTTAGGCGAAGCGAACGACAAGTGAGCTGTCAAACCATACAACAAGATAAGAATGACAGCTCACTTGTCGTTCACTCCACCTAAGTGATCACGGTGAGATGTCAACAGAATCGACCGGCAGTAAACATGTCAAGGTGAAAACTTAGGCGAAGTGAACGACAATAGTGAGTAGTCAAACCATAAAACCAATTATCAAACCATGGCTCTATATCAGAAACCTATCATACTTTTGCACTAGGTATGCTACCTACAGAAACTTTAATAAGTCAATCGAATTGAAAATCCAAAAGTATCTTTCAGCACGTAGTGTCTTTAATAAGGAGTAGAGGAACGATTTAAGCCGATAAGATTTCAAAAGTCAATTAAACATGACAATCATTAACATGTCCATTTAAAGAACAAATATATAAATAAAAATTAAATTAAATAACGTTTAATTCGACCAACAAAGGATCATAGTACACATTACACAATAAAATTAAAACAAATACAATGAAAATCATAAATATCAACTCAAATTCATAAATAAATAAAGAATAAATTAAAATTAAAATTCATAAATTGATAATTGGTATAGAACAGCTTTCATTCGACGTCCATACGCTGAATTTTTCCGAGAACATTTTCTCAAGTAATATGTCGGAGCAAATATTTTAACTTATGACTAGCTGATGTCCGCATACTATAATATTATCTACACTAATATTATAAAGAGGAAAACTTTGTTTGTTTGTTTGTTTGATTGTAATGAATAGGCTCAAAAACTACTAAACCGATTTTAAAAATTCTTTCACCATTAGAAAGCTACATTATCCACGAGTAACATAGGCTATATTTTATTTTGGATAAAAATAGGGTTCTGTGAGATATTTGGGTTTTTCGGACACAAGGTGTAAAAATCAACCAGAAAACTTACTTATTTTGCGTACGCTGCCTAAACTATAAAAGATAGAACCATAAATTGTTCTAATTAATTGTAGATCTTATAAATATCTATAAAAAAGTCCGCGACACACTATACCTATCTATGTCGAGTGAGGCACAACAACCATTTTTTTAATTAAAAATCTTGATTTTTTTTGGACTACATTTAAACGCGTTTATTTTACTCATGCTATTAATCCTTATCAAAATAAAGTATTTCATCACTAAGTACAGTTTATTTAGATAATATTTGGTCTTTGAATGATTAAAATCGGACGTTTGGTTTTGAAGTTATGGCGAAATTAAAATATTACGATTTCTGCTGCACGGCCCGTTGCGAAGTGGACGTCACCAAGATAGATAGATAGATAGATAGATAGAACGTTTATTTGGTAACTCTTTATAATATTAGTGTAGACAAAGAAAGAAACACAACACAAAAAGCACAGTAACATAACAATAGAAAATACAAGTAATTTAATTAAAACACATAAAAAGAAAAAGGCAAAATGTATGGCAATTCATCTGAACAAAATAATTTGCCAGAGTACCTACCTACATAGAAAAAATCTAAGCTGCACCAAATGGGAGTCCAACTCAGCATGTGCCAGGCAAATATACCTGACGCTGATATTCTGCTGGATCCCGGCAGAGACACCAAGGCCCCGGGAGTTTAGATCTGAGTTAGGTACGTGCGCGGCTCAGACGCGAGTTTAATGGTGTTCTATGGACGCGAGGTCGGCTCCCTACGCAGCGTTCGTGCGCGAAGTCTAATAATTTTCGTGCGATTTTTTTTAGTTTTCGTTTCACCTACGCAAAAGTTCTTCTCAGAGCTAATATATAAAGCAGAAGAGTTTGTTTGTTTGTTTGGTTGAGCACGCTAATCTCAGGAACTTTCAGTGTTAGATAGCCCATTTATCGAGGAAGGCTATAGGCTATATCATTAAGCTAAGTCAAAAAGGAGCGCAGAATTAATGGAAAATGTGACGCAGACGAAGTTGCGCGGGTCAGCTAGTAATATTATAAAGCAGAAGAGTTTGTTTGTTTGATTGTTTGTTTGGTTGAACGCGCTAATCTCAGGAACTACGGGTCCGATTTGAAAAATTATTTCAGTGTTAGATAGCCCATTTATCGAGGAAGGCTATAGGCTTATATATCATCACGCTAAGACAAATAGGAGCGGAGCAGTAATGGAAAATGTGACGCAGACGAAGTTGCGCGGGTCAGCTAGTTAAATACTAAAACCTTCCTCGAGAATCACTCTATCCATTGGTGAAAACAACATGACAATCGGTACATAAGTTTTGAGTTTATCGCGAACAGACAGACAGCCAGACGCGGTGGAGAACTTTGTTTTATAAAATGTGGTGATGACGGCCTAGTCTCCTATAGTTATACCCGACTGCCCAGAAGGAGGGTCATGGTTTTACAATGAGTGTTTGGGCCAATAAGTTACTACAGAACTGATCTGGAACTATTAAATTGCTCAATTAAGTAGTATTTTCTATTTATTTCTACCAGATTAAAAATTTTCGCAGTTCTTTCCCAAGTCCTTCATAATCTAGACACGCGGTACCGTGTCAAGCTCATCTTGATACTTAATTTATCTTATTTAAAAATTATCTACAGAACTTGGTTCCCGTTTAGATGTTAAGTAACTCTTTTTATCAAGAATCATGCATTGTTAACATTGTACTTGGCTCCCATTTCCACATTTATAAGTTTGATGGGTCATACATAAATAGTTTGTTTCGTAGGGAGGATACCTTTTATTTCAGAATTCGTTTCATCACCAGGGTTTTAGTAAAACGGGTACTAGATACCTAAATAGACTCATTTCTAGCTAAAAACACATGAAACTAATAACCGTTCTTCCCTAACCAGCAAGAAGGAAATACTCAAACATTCAGCTTCCATTCTTAGTGTTAACGGCTCGTCGACTCAAACGCCTCGTAAGTTGAGCACAGTGAATGCGTTGATACCTACTCACTGCGCTAACTGTACTAGACACACCCCGTCTCGACGTCGTAAATCAGTTTTATTTTTGTTTTAGAATAGTACCTAGTGTTGTTTAAATGAAAATGGGTATAATTTAACAATGAAAATGAATCAGAAGTTCTTGAAAATTGGTGCATAACGATGGATTTACGATATGCCCATTGGTTAAGGTACTGGACTAAGCTGATACACTTTTACAGAAATTAATGATGATAATCTGAATTGTCACCTATTGAAAATAAAAGATCACATCTCAAATAAAATCAAATCTGAAATCGTTTATCAATCAATCCATAATGTACACATAAAGGTGGCAAAATTATAATTAGAAACAATAGGCTAGATTCCATCATCCACAAATTGTAAAACTATTTAGCCCGTCAGTTAAAATATTGAAAAATAATGGATACGTATTTTTTGTTTTTGTAAATCAATGAATATTGACAAAGATAAAACGCATCAAAACTCGCGAGTGGGGGCTCGTGACGTCAAGACAGTAAAAATTATGCGAAGGTGTGACGTATTGAGAATTTTAAAAGCGTCGTAACTTCGTCAATTTTGGTTCCCGCAACCAAAGAAAAAACACGCGTCAAATATTCTTTGATAATCTAACTGACGGACTAATTAGATTTTTTCAGGAAACAAGCCCACTATGGACCCTCTCGAGCACAGCAACATCAAGAGATTTAGGGTGGATTTCTAAATGAACGCGATCAATTTACCACGTTTACGAGCTGTCAGTGTCATTATTTTTTGTGGAAAAAATTACTCTGACAGCTCTTTCTTTCAACACTGTTTAGGGTATTATTAAATTACAATGTTTACAGTATCTACATTATGTACAAACGCATAAAAAAAAAAACAAAATAAATCATTGGGCATCAAAAAAATAATCCACATCGCTGTCAACGGCAAAAGTGCCCAGAACACTGGCAGCATTGCCACGTTGAATGGCAATGCTGATTCTTTGGCCGAAGAAAAGCCCAGCCCTCTGGTCACGTGAACCGTCGACAAGTTGTTTGCTGATGTCCCGAAAGACTCTATGTGCACTCGGACCCCATGGGCCTAGTGTTTCAACGCCAAAAGGCTCAAATATATAACTCCCAATAAGGTTATTATATTTGCGCCTTTTGAGGTTTTCCGCACCTGCAGCAGCCGCCCCAGCACAGCCCGCCGTGCTAAGAAGATGGGATGGCGCAAGGGTGTCAACACATGTTGCATCCCACACCAAAGGCCTACCCACCTTCCAAGGCATTATGGTCATCCCATCTGGCCTCTTCCCATCGTCACGTGCCAAGCCGTGGGGTTCTAAAACAGCTGGCACCCCGGCGGTGACAAGAGCCCGACGGATGATGTCATTAATGCTGGCATGCCGTGCTAGCCGACCAGCGCTCCTACTGCAAGACAGGCCATGGTGTCCGAGGCGGTCGACTGGTTCACCGCATTGACACCGATGTGGGGCTCCGCTAGGAGCACCCAGACGCAGACACGTAGCGATCCGGAAAGTACTGTCACTCAGCATAGTACCTATGTTGGGTGACGGTAGTGCCTGTAGCCAAAGACCCGACTCCCATTCACCCACAGCCAGCAGGCGGGCACGCTCCGCAATATTGGTGGTCGTGTTTAAGAGGTTATTCCGTACCAACCTGCAGAGCGGCTCATCCCATTGCCTCTGGGAAAACGGGTTATCGGGCAACGCCGTGTTCGGGCAAGCCACTTTCCAGGCGTTCACAGCATCGGTCAAGCAAGGCACTTCACAGTTAACCAAAGTTGGAGTTAAAATCCTTTTGGTTAACTTTTCAGTGCTGTTGACCGAAGACAGGAACGCCGGTAGGCTTATACTAGAAATTTTGCGGATGCCGAGCCCACCAAAGCGAATGGGTAGTGTGGCTTGGAGCCAGGCTCGGTCATCCAGAGCCACATTTATGATAGATGTTAGTGTGCATTGAATGATTCGATCAATTTTGTCCAAAAGGTGTGACTGCTTCCATAAAGGGGAAGAGCGGAGAAAATAAATAAAATTTGGCCCAAAACAGCAATATCTTATGAGGGTGAAAGCCGAATGTAAACTAATTTTAGAAAGTCTTTCCGAAATATCGTTAAAATGTTTAATTTTGTCGTCAATGAATGAAGAAAAACTGTCTTCCAATATTGGTGATCCTAGGAGGTGCAGAGAACTGTTATCTAAAATTTTGATGTCTGGGGCTATAGAATTGAATTTCTGTAGAGTCATTGGTCTGTCGGTATTGTCACAAATGAAAATTTCACACTTGGAGTGGTTGAGGTCAAGGCCGATGGATTGGAACTGCTTTTTCAGGTAAATAAAATCTTTTAAAACGGTGTCTACGTCACCTCCTAGTGTTCCATCATCTAGATACCAGACGTTAAATTTTGAATTTAGTTTTTCAATGATGGGATGGATAGCCAAGCTGAAAATGACTGGCCCGAGGGGGTCACCTTGTTGGCATCCAACTGCAGATTCTAGAACGTTGTCTTTGTATAATAATTTTGAAGGGTTCCTGTAACATTGCCATAAAAAGCCGTAAATCTCTGGTATTTCTTTTTTTGCTTCTGCCAACAAGGTGTCCCTGTTAACAGAATTGAAGGCGTTTTTAACGTCAACCTTGAGGATAACCTCACTCTTCCCAGAATTTAAAAAAGTTGAAAGGGCATGTATGGCAGCCTCACAGCCCCCTCTGGATCCAAAGCCAAGCTGTAGGGGCTGAAATTTATTGGTAAGTTTAAGCCTGTATATTCCACAGCAAATTTTGGCTGCCATACGCCTGTAGGTGCACCCGACGGCAATGGGACGAATGCCGCCGTCTTTCTTGCGCAGGGCACAGAGGTTAGCCCGAGAGCATCGTTCACGCCGCCGGAGAGCATTAGGGAGACAAGAGCCGAAAGCTCCTTCAACAGCGACTCACCAGCATCCCCGGCGCCTGAACTTAAAAGATCCTTTAAATGTTGAGGAGTCAGACCGTCAAGGCCGCCGGCGGAACCGCTTTTGAAGGAGCTCACGGCTGCCATCAACTGCGAGGCTGAAATTTGAAAAAAAGGTGAATCCGGATTTGTGGTGTCGGGGGGGTCAGGGAAGTTGAGGTCATCTGCAGGCGCAGGATGTTTACTCTCCAGAGCTGAAATAGTATCTGGAGAGTAAGGCGCCACCACATCACTGCTGAATAACAGCCTGGCCGCTCCCCTAATGTCACCTTCACTTAATTTGGATTCCACATATGAACACACGCCTTTTTGGGGAACGTTATTAAAAGCGGGCAATTTTGGATCTAAAGTGTAGGTCGAATTAGTGCAATTGTCTTTAATTTGGGTCGTCAATGTTTTTTTTGTAGCCAAACTTTTTTGCACATGTAGAATCCTATAAGGGAAGGTGAGTAATTCCTCCCAAGCACTTTGGGTGTTCTCTTGAGTCGCAAGACGGACGCATCGCGCTAAACTCAGCGCAACAGACCGTCTCGCGCCCCGAGGAACTCTCTTTATCAGAGGTGTTGAATTTTTCAATTTTGATAACGTTGTCCAAAGTGGTTCCAAATGAGTTGATGTTTGTGATGTGGATGGGCTCTGGGGGCACAAAGGTACACTATGAGGTTTGTGAACCTTGCCATAGTGTATCTTCAACCCCCGTTCGCCTTTAAAAAAGCGTGCCAGGGAGCAATGGGGGCATCTCACCAGCTGTGTGTCGAGGGATGTGGCAGGTTGACTAGATCAGTATTGAATTGGCGATACAAGCGAATCTTCGGAAGCAATCTTCAACTGCGAATTAAGTGAAGTGAAGTGTTTAATAGTTCTTGGATGTTATAATTAGTGCGTGTATAGTGATAATTAGTGTTTTAAATTAAAGTGTCATTTTTTGGTTAAATAATCGGCTGTTTTTATTGTCACAAACCCCAAGCTCGTAACAATACATATGTGGAAAGATGACGAACAATATGATAGATAGGTATGTAACAAGTACGCAAAATATGCAGTGTAGGTAACTCATGACTATGTATGTAATACAAGTAGGAATTGAATAGATGCAGGATAATTTTGTACTTACATAAGTACCCGCGATTCATATTTCTGTGGCATTTATTTAGCTTATTTATTCTTACGTCATAGAGTTCTATTCACCGATATTATTAGGTACCGAATATTAATCGATTTCGAGACTGCCTAATCCAAGATGATATCCGTCTCCGATAGGGCCGTAGATCTAGAGAAGTCAGAAATGAATTAGCATAGATTTACATAACTAGAGATTCCGCCTTAGCTGCAGAGAGTTTGTAGCTTTAATGTTAAATAGGTAGCTAAACTGCTCTAAGGGAGTCTTTACGTGAAATGAAGCGCTTGCTTCTTTGGTCGCAAACACGATTGAGCTCTTACAGGCAGGGTCCTGACTTTGAATGCATCTGCACTTGGCTAATAGGTAAAGGCACGACTCCTATTACTAGACATGTACATGTGGGCACCTTTGTCTAGTTATCCATGTGGGGAATACGCGAATATCACTGGAAGATATTTTGTAAAGTGTGCGTTTATTCATAAATCATGTTTTTACAAAATATGTTTTATACAGCTACCCAATAGTCTATTTAAAAAGCCATTTAGCCTAGCCTAGAACGAGGTGCCTAATCTTATTTATTTTTATACTATAGATATATTTATAAACAGCCTAATCCTACTAGGCTACGAATATTTTAAACTATGACAAACTTCGTACCGTCTCATAATTAATTAAGGCTGTATTTTGTTTCTGTCATGTATCAGAGATGGCGTTGCATACGAATGATTGTATGAGCCAATTAAAATTGTTAATTTTTTTTTCGTGAATATTTCTTATGTTCTAATAGTTATTCTGCTATTCGGGTCAGTGACAAATCCAACGAACCTATGATCTTCTATAATATATTGGTCTAGCAGTTCCTGAGTTCTAAATAACCTGACTTTATTTTATTTACAGGTATAATCCGCGCGCAATCTGAATGGTATGGAACTTTGTCAAAGTAAATCGAAAATTATAGTTCTTTCTTCAAGTAGCGTTAATATAGGCTATATATATTATCACGCTATGTGTTATGGAGAACAAGCAATACCTAGTCAAAAACGTGTTTTGTTAATTTTTTTGTATTTATTTTATTTTTTGAACTGGATTTTTACACCATAATATGGCCAAAATAATAATAAGATGGGTTTTTGCGTACTAAGAATAACGTTTATAATTAGACATTTTTTGAAACAGCTCAGCGAGGAATTGTTATAAGAAGTCACAACATGCTACAAAATTGTACATACTTATGGGTCTAACCTTAGTAATGATTATCATTACGCTATACCTTTGGGGAGGTAAGCAGTGAAAAACCATGCCATTATAGCCGGTCGGTTTAGAGACTGCCTTTCGAACGACATGGTGTGGGTTCGAATCTTATCAGTCGTAATTACTTTGGATTTTGTTTAACTTATGCATTTCCTTACTTTTATAATTCTTATTTTAACTTATAGTTTCAAATATTTATAACATGTTTTTATTTTATTTTGGATAATTTAGTATACCAAAATATAAAAGCCGAATTTCGATTACTTGGATGACATAAAACTATTATCGAAGTAGACGAATTCCAGCTATTTCGATTTAAAATCCAAAGTTCATAACCGATTTTCATAAAATTTAAATGGGACCAATCTGCAAGTATATCCTTTCAGTTAGAACACGAACTACTCCGCAGAAACTTGCTCTATGAAGAGGGACTTGCGTGTTCATTGGCGAGGGAATGGTCACTGTTACTATTGAGTGTTGAGGCTGGGATTTTCAAATACTTGGTATTTTTCTAGTGTTTGAAATCTAATTTAGTAGGTGATCCAAGAATTTTGGAAAAAAACGGCTAAAGGAATATGTAAATGACAAAAATAAATACATAACGATTACTTACTGACCCGTGCAACGTCGTCTGCGTAACATTTTTCATTACTGCTCCGCTCCTATTGGTCATAGCGTGATGATCATGGTGTGGGTTCGAATCTTATCAGTCGTAATTACTTTGGATTTTGTTTAACTTATGCATTTCCTTACTTTTATAATTCTTATTTTACCTTACAGTTTCAAATATTTATAACATGTTATTATTTTATTTTGGATAATTTAGCATGCCAAAATATAAAAGCCAGCGTTTTAAAGTATAGGTACACGAATACAGATAAACAGAAAATAGGTTCTGTTAATTAACCTATCCATAGATACCCCACACGTATGGATTTGATGAAAAAAATAAATTGAGTTTCAGTTCTGTATATAAAATAAAATGTTTTTTTTTTGTCGATGGCCTCTCGCAGCTACTAACTCTAGAAAGTTGCAGCTACTTAACCGGACCCCTAAAATGTATTGTTTTTTTTTCTAATTTTGTGTGAAAATCTTCATGCGGTTCACGGAATACATCTACTTACCAAATTTCAACAACATAGTTCTTATAGTTTCGGAGAAAAATGGCTGTGACATACGGACGGACAGACTGACAGACGGACTACTACTACTGTACCTATGTAGGTACATAAAGGGGTTCGATTTTTTTTCTATGGGGTTGGCTATAGCCTCCCCGCCGTCATATAGAATTTTTATTAAAGTTCCAGCGTACGACCTAACATGCCCATACAGGGTGAATTTTTAAAGTGTTCCTTCAGGGCCAAATCCGAAACTATGAGGAATATCGAGAAACGCGGAAAAGAGTCTCGAGCCCGATTTTGATATAAAACAAAACTGCATCATTGGTTTTTTTCACAAGAAAAAAAACACACCCTGTATTATTACACCATCCGAAAGTTTAGCTAATAAGGATCAAATTCTGGGAAGTAATAACTCATGGGAAACTAAAGAAAAGAGGTATGCTACTTATTCGAAAATTTGCTCCTACCTCACCCTTCGCTTTTATTAAAAACTCTAGATAAACTACCTTTCTATTAACAATGGCGATTGTCGCACTGTCGATATTAAGCGTGTGTTCCGAAATATAACCCAGTATATGGCCAGTGTTCATGACGTCATGAATCCGACGCTATATTGTACTGCTGTGCCACCATTTATTTATTTATTTATTGATACATAAGTACATGAACAACATGACAGATGGTCACATCCAAAGCGTTGCACAGTGCAAATTATCCTTCTCAAGAAGCCTGGCGTAAGTACTCTCATGGAGGATTTCCAAATCGGGAAGTTTGAATTGCTGACTGATTCTGCTCTAGTGGCCTTTTTAGACCTTCAGTATGGCACGAATTCATGACATCATCAGACCTGGTCAGTATGTACAGGTTTAGTTCAGTATTCCGGCACATTTATAAGGGATTGATCACGTGACATTTCGAAAGCGGTTGTCAATGTCATAAATTTTTAACGTTCTGACAACAGCCTTCGCCAAGTTTCCGCAGGCAAAAAGTCTGTTGTTTAGAGACTCGTACTATTTTCGACGTATCTACCTAATAAGTAAATTATTGCATACTTGCTTCTCCTCCAATCTACTTTTCATATTGGCTGAATAGTCGACATTGGTTTTGTTTGACATAATTATATTAACAATATAATAGAATATTTTTGACGTAAGTACTGTGACGATTGTGTGTTCTGGGGCCCGAGTCTGCTATTACAATAGTGTCAGAATAGTCGATCACTGATTTTAAAATGGTAGATTTTGACAAGTTTGGTAATCTACTAACATAATGGCGTCATGATGACATTCCAATGATCAATCACTGACACGCCACTGAAAGAAAGACATATGAATGGTAATCTCGTACTTAATGACAGATTTAGTATTTACGAACTTCTCACTACTTCAGATTGCTTATAACACTAATAAATAATATGTAAAACTAAATATAAATAAAATCTGGCATGTATAATGCTCAAATTTAGCTCGGTTTTATAATAATAGCAATACGGCATTCCTAACGCAATTCTATTACGAGACCATTGACGTTCCAGTGACCGGCCACTGACGTGCCAGTGACCGTGCGATTATGAATTTAGCAGATTACGAACTTTTAGCAAAATGACAATGGAATGACAATGGGATCGTGTCGGAATGACAAATATATAAAAATAGCAGACTCGGGCCCCTGGGCTTAAGATACTCTTGTATGTACAAGGTTTTATGAGAATTGGCATTGACCATTTGTAAAACTTTTGAACGGTCAGTTAAAAAGTATAGCATAGGTTTAAATTTGAAGGATAAAGAAAGAGGTTTTTATCGAACTTGTATTGATGTGAATTCGGGAGGTTCTCGCCAATATATTCGTTAATTTCTCCATTTCCTCTTTAATTTCTCGTAGTTTCTGAGTTACCCCACCACAGTACCTACCTACTCTTATGGATAGCTACTGTTTAATTTTAAAGCATTATAAATCAAAGCATAGATCCTGCAGAGACAGAAGACTCTCTCATTCAATTGAAGGCAATAACGAGAGCTCTTCTAATGCTTTGCCTTCCGGATTCGTATAATATTCTGTGTTTGAAGCTATTACAGAATTAAGGGCGCGTATAAATCAGTGTCGGACCGACGCGGACGGCCGACCCTCCCGCATAATGGCTGTTCGCCACTGAAATAATATAACAAAAACAAAAGTACATCATCACTAAAAGGAGTCTGGGACTGCTAGTAACATCATAGCCATCATAGGTTTCGAACAAAGCATATATTTCTTTTAATTTAAATTGTTTTAGAATTTAGAGGCCTCAAAATAGGTAAACTACTTATTCATAGATAACGAGAAAATTACCGTTTGACGTTATGAGTGCTTTAAGCACCTATCCTAACAGCTGGGTCAATACACAGGAGAAACGAATGTTCCTCCTCAGGTTTCTCTATTCCTCCAATATTCGTCCATACATTTTCAAGCTTAGGTTAGGTGATAGCTTAAGCAAGTCACTGTGCTAAGTGTGCCTGTCTCTGTCTAAGAAATATATATAAAGATAAGCTCAAAATATAGGCTTTGTTGTAGTTCGAACTAGATCATTGAACTGAATAAGTAATTTCATATTTTCTTTGTTCTAAATTCAGGTTAGCCACCCTGCACTGAACTCTACTTAGTGATACGAACAAAGCCCTGAGCAGAGCAAACAAAGGTTGGGTCTTCAAATAGTTTCAGTTATCCATGAACCATTTTTTGATTCAAAATCTAGTTATTTATAAAATAAAAATATATTTAAGTATATATTTTTGTTATTCAGTGTTATTTGTAGAGTTTACAAAAGATCTTGATTGAAATTCGGCAAGAAGAGGTCTGGAAATCACACAGCCTCAGGCAAAAATTGAATTTAAACAACAAACAAAACAGTTTTAAAATAACCCTCCTTCTTTTATAGTCGTGTAAAAATGGGATCAATTTGAAAAACAGTTCCATACCAACGTCGAAGGTTCCTGATTTCGAAGTTTGCTGTTCGAAAAAAAAAAAAAACGATCTACCATAAACCATCGGCGGCGTCGCTTGGTTCATGAGGTCCCTTCAGTCTGTCGATACACGCTGTCTATAGTGTGACAGACAGGCTCGTCTGGCAGACGCGCCGCGCCGCCCCTCGGCATGCGGGCTGGCTTTGTGTGCACTAAATACGCGACGTCTTGCGTCGGTTGATAGCCATCGAAACCTGTGATCGGGACCCTGTAAAAACTTGTGCTTCTGTCTGATCTATCTATCGCAACTCAAGTTGAAATAACCAGGATGTTGCTACCTACGTATTTTGTAGAAATGGCCTTAGGCGAATGACTATAGTCCTTTAATTAGGTTAAAGTGATTTCAATTAATAGGATTGTGTCCGGTCCTGATACAGCCTTCATACACTGTTTGATGTTTAGATAAGACCATTTAACTAAAAAAGTTTCATCTACTTACAGGAAGCTATTCCCATTTAACGACACGTGCGAGTTGGTAAAGTTCCTATGAAACTCAAAATGCAAGTTACCTAAACACCTGAAAGCATTTTAATCGTATTACCAGAACCAACGCCATTTTCAGAATCAACTTCCATCTTACGTAACACTGTTAATCAAACGCTGCACATTCGTGATCGTAATTCAGTCTTTTCATTATCCGTAGTTGTCCGTACACTGATTAATTAACTCGACAAACCGGACGAGTAGTAATTACCGGCGGAGAGCCGGGCCGGGCCGGGGGGAAGCCGGCCGGGTCCGGCGCTCCTGCCTGATTAGCATTTCGTGCTAAGCCGCTTACGCAGGACAGAGTGATAAGTCTCCTAACTGTTTGTTGTGGTAGGTTGGTATAATGTAATGTCCCAAGCCTTATATCATCTCAGAGTACCCTTTTAAGTCTTTGAAATATTTCGGGTTATTAGGCAAAAAAGGGATGACGCTCATTTGAAATCACGCTTGAACTCTACATACTACGCCCTTCTAATCTTCTAAAAAAGAGATCTTGAATGTAGCTAGGAAGGTATTAAACCAAATAAAATGCTTTTAGCCAACGAATTGTGGATCACCGTTACAAAATATTATGATCTCTATGTTCATTCTCAATCACGATAGGCATACGCCAGTAACCGACCGAAACCTCAGCCGTGTTCAATTTTGACATGAAGCGAGACGATCGGCAGCGTGGCCCATCCAAATACGAGCAGCATTTAAAAAATAAGCTAGAATACAGCGCTGAGCCGAAAACTGCAAAAATACGTCAATATTTTTCGAATTTTCATATTTATATAACCTCTATTTACCCAAATTGCTTTCTATGCGCGATATCTATTCGTATTGGAGCTTCTTACCATGATACTGTGATCAATTTCCCCGAGTGCGAACATCGTACGTTCATGAATTTCGCTGGCGAAGAAATAGCGAGTATAAAGTTCTCTCTATGTGTAGTAATGAAAAAACATGACGTAATATACCGCCTGATCAATATATATCGGATCTGTTCGAGACGTGCTCCGGATTATCTCACAGAATATAGTTTTTCCACGACTGAATTGTTTTACTTCAATTTTATTGTGGTATTTTTTGGCGCTTGTCTGGATTATCAAAGTATTTATTGCATGCACTCAAAAACGAACATTATTTAATGGACCTTTTTTCATGGGAAATCAGGTTGAGAAATCTTCCAAATCAAGGGTCTGAAGATAAAATTCTCTATCATTAAGAAAATCAAGGGTAGGCTCTCGCTGCTCGCTAAGTACGCAGTCGTAAGACTGCGTACTTAGCGTGCTACAAAATTACGCAGTACAGGGTAATGTCGTATGTTTAAATGTGTCTTTGATTTTATTAATCGAAGTTTTAGAACTTAGTATTCCATTGACTGCTACAGTAAAGTAGATGACTATTGTTTACAGAGTTGTGATAGGCAGAGAGATGCCTTTGTCTATTATTTTCCAAGACATTAATTACTGCGTCTGTTATTGCGGAAAAAGGTCGTCTTCTAAGCAACTTTTGTTTCTGCAAATCCTGAATTGAAGCAAAACCTGAACTTAAGCCTTATAAAATGATAATCCAGTGGTACTTTTCTGAATATTTTTTTCGTAGAGTCCTTGCGTAGCGTGCTCGTGCTTCGTCCCTGTTACCGCTAGACGAAGATGGGAGATAACGTAGCTGCAATAATTAGATGTTCGCTTGACATGCTACTCGTAATCAATCATCCATGTGCCTATTACGTGGCGGCGTAGTGTTTCAGGAACCTTCTAACAAGGTTAAAAACGTTTGCTGCGTCACTATAATTCCAATAATTCACTTCCTAGGTATTTATCAACAAAATTATAATTATATGTAAGTTTTACCTGTCTATATCCGCATGTACCTACATCGAAAACTAAATCGGGGATCGTCCGGAGGACACGGTGGAGCACTGCACTGTGCAGGTGTGCCCCGCTTGGGCGGGGCACCGCCGTGTCCTCGAAGCGGCGATCGGCGGTGACCTCTCGCGTCCGGCCCTGGTCCAAGCCATGGTCCGGAGCGAGACGGAATGGGACGCCGTTGCCTCCTTCTGCGAAGCAGTCATGCTAGCGAAGGAGGTGGCGGAGAGGGAGAAGAGAACCTCTCGTCCCAGCCGCCGTGGTGGACGCCGCGGGCGTCGTAGGCCACCTGGTGACCTCCGGCCACCGTAGGCGCGAGCCTGTGGACGGCGAGCTATGGGTGGCTCGCCGTCCGTCCGTCTAGTGACGACAGGCCATGTCGACGGCGCGTTATAGTTCCACGCGCGCCTCAAAGAGAGTCAGCACACAGAGGGGCCCGAAAGGGCCGACGCCTGCCGGAGTCGCGGGATTATTCGCAAGACACACCGTGGCTCCGGAACACAAAGGGCAATGAAGGAACATGGATGGGTTTTAGTCAGTAGAAGTCTGACACTCCCTCCCGCTACACCCAGAGCGGGAAGAGTCATTGGATGATTTCCCATCCCTAAAAAAATAAAAAAAAATGTACGATTTCCCGACATAAACGGTACCTTTGCTATATCCTAATGCAAGTTTTTGGTCTGTTGATATGGACATCCAAATCTGTTGAGCCTTTGAGGCGTAATTAACTAAAAAAAACAGGCCAAGTGCGAGTTGGATTCGCGTGCATAGGGTTACGAACCAATTAAATTTTTTAACATGTTATTTTAACAGTACATATTTCTCAAAGGTTTTCCTGTAATTTTCAAGGTTTTAAGCATAGAACTAGGTATATTCGAATTTTTGTCATAATTTTTTTTTTTTGTCTACTGAGCCTGAGGAAATGGTAATTTTTAGTCTAATTTCTTGAATAACTTTTAAACTATTTATTTTTAAAATTATGAAATAATATAGGTACTTAAAGCCCCCAGTAAGCCCTTTCATTTGATATGTCACACGACACAGTTTGAAATTATTTTTTTTTTAAATTAGAAGAGTAGTTTGACCTCCAAAAGTGACCCCCGTACTCAAAATTTAATCATTTACGTAACACTTCCGTGTTTGGGTCACAATAGTCCATATATGTGTACCAAACTTCAACAGAATCGGTCCAGGAGATCCGGAGATAACTGTGCCTATCAGGGTGCCGACCCGAGTGATCGCATAAGGGAGATTACTATAAACGTTGGTTATCAAAAGTTTTCCACGCAGCCGTTTTAAAATCAAGTGCTGTAAATATCTACTCAATAAATAGCGTTCAAATCGTCTGCGTACATAAAGTTCGTCGTAAATATGAGGCGGCAGAGCATAGCGCGAGCGAACTTTGTTGCTTCGTTAGATGAGATGTTAATGTCAAAAGTAGTTAAAATGTTATCTATGCGCGAGTCTTAATTGCTAGCCAGCCGAAGTTGCCGTCTCCTGAGGCTAATGTTAATTTCAATAGCGTTGAATAACGTCACGAAGGCGGCATAGGAACTTTTGTGGTTCCGCCTTAAGAGTCCTATTACATTTTTTACGGAAATTCATGATTTTTGACGCTGTAATTTTCAGCAGCAGTAAGATATTTTAATTACTTGACCCTGAATAACGATAGTGCCAGTCTCTTTATTGTAAGTTGGAGTTACACATTTTCATTTTTCTTTTCGTGTAATTTACTATAAATATTTTACGAACTCAGTTTGCAAGAAATAATGTCGGCGATGGAACTTTGACGGTCTAATTCACATTGTTACAATCAATTCTTTTAAAAGCTGAAACTACTAAAAGGTAAGTTGAATGTTTTACTTGTTTATTGGAGTTCTAGAATTTCTTTAAATTCCTTGAGTTTTCACGGAAAAAAACGTAAAGAAATCCTAATTTAAGCCAGAAATGTCTTGATTCAGCGTCGATTATATTCCAAATAAAAACAATTTTATCAAATTAATTAATATGATATAAAATTTCAATCTACAATGAATACGTTTCATAAGTTTTCGTTTGTCAATATAATAAAACAAAATTACAATAAATAAAATTAAAGTACTATATATTCTGCGTCAATTCAGCGCGCGCGCTCCTCAGTCTCGCGCGAGTGCCCAAATAAACTATAATCCTTTTCAGACTAGTAAGTATCAAAATTGTTTCGCATACTAAAGATGTACTCCCAACGCAGACCAACGTAACTTCGTCTATTGCAAACGAGCATTTACGATTCGTAATAGGACTCTTAAGCTAAGAACAGATTCTGAACACGCTACGCGAATTACTCGACTCCCGACATTCATAGTGTGACAAATGTTTTTGCGGCTTTATGGTACCAGAGTTTTAGCTCCGCAATGAAAGTGACATTAATTATTCAAAAATCATTTTGGTGTTTGCTTTCGTAAACGAATTTTTAATAAGAAATGTCGCTTTTACACAGGAACGCATTTTGGTTAACAAATTAGATGTTTTGTTCTAACGAAAAACAGTAATTGGTTCCGAGAAAGATTAGAATCTAACTTGAAACCAATTACTGTGTTGTCGGGAGCCGAAGTTGTTTTTACACGAAAAACTTGTAGAAAGGCCTAATTTCAGCATTTACAGTTGGAAAATAATTAATGATTCAAAGCAAAACACCCCTAGAAATCCTATATCAAAAATAAAACATGACAGTAAGACTATAACAAATCCTCAAAAAATAGCGGATGCTTTTAATAGCTATTTTATTGATAAAGTTATCCCAATACCGGAATCAGGACATAACGTTACCTCGCAAATTTTAAATAGAGAAAAATCGTTTTTCATGCCTCCCTGTTTACCACAAGATGTGTATAAAATAATCAAGTCACTGAAAAATACGAATAGCGTTGGTCATGACGGAATATCTACAAAAATTCTTAAATCAGTTTCTGCAGAAATTTGTATGCATTTAAGTCATCTCATTAATTTGACCATAAGCACGGGCATCTTTCCTGATGCTTTGAAAATATCAATAGTTAAACCATTATTTAAAAAGGGAAATAAAGACGACATAGAAAATTACAGACCAATCTCAATTTTAAGTGTTATCTCCAAAATTTATGAGAAATTTTTGTACAAAGAATTAAGCAAATATTTGGTGAAAAATAATATACTTATTAAGGAGCAAAAAGGATTTAGAGAAAATCATACTATTAATATGGCATTATATGATTTTTTGTATGGAGTTATGCTAAATGTTGATAAGACAAACCCTGTGTGCACAATATTCTGTGATATGACCCAAGCGTTCGATTACGTTAGGCATGATATTCTTTTGGACAAACTGGAGGCGTACGGTGTAAGAGGCAATGTTCTAAAACTATTTAAATCATATTTAGAAAATAGAAAGCAAATCACGGAAATTTCTTCAATAAATACAAAAACTAAGCGTGAAGAAATATTCCAATCACATGAACGTGTAGTGAAATATGGAGTTCCTCAGGGCAGCGTGTTGGGCCCTCCACTGTTCATATTGTATATAAATGACTTACCTAAATCTGTTGAACAACCTGTGACCCTCTTTGCTGACGACAGTACCATAACAATTCAATGTGATAATAAAGACGAATATAATAGTGACATTAATAATTCTCTGAAATCAATAGTAAAATATTTGGATAATAATAATTTAAAAATAAATCTCAATAAAACTAATATTATGCATTTCAGTCAACGCTTACCAACTTCATCTGATCTGAAGATCCAATATAATGATAAAATTATTGAAGAAGTCAAAACTGCTAAATTCCTTGGAGTGACTATTGATAAAAAGTTAAATTGGAAGGAACATATCGAAATTTTAAGCAAAAAAATTAGTAACTCTTCATATGTCCTTTACAGATTAGTGCCTGTGCTTAACACTGACGCATTGCTAACAGCTTACCACGGCTTAGTTTCATCGCACCTTAGGTATGGTATTATCCTATGGGGTAATTCGACTGACAAGGATATACCTTTCAAAGCCCAAAAGCGATGTATTAGGACGATGTTTAAATTAGATTCGACTGACAGTTGTAAACCGTTTTTCATTTATTATAATATACTGACGTTGCCATCAATGTATATTTTAGAGGTTGTCATGTTTGTTAAATGTAATCGGCAATTATTTCCACGCCTGGCAGACAAAGTCAGTCGCAACAGACGCGATAATACTATGCTTTGTTCGCATGGTTCCAAAACAGCATTAATGCGGAAAAGTGTATTCTGTATGGCGCCTTTAATATTTAATAAACTTCCAAAGGAATGGAGGGAACTAAGCGCACACGTACTCAAAAAGCGGCTTAGATCATTTTTAGTTGGGAAAGCATACTACAGTATTTCAGAATTTTTAAATGACAAAATGTGAATTTGTATTATGATTAGACAAATATTTTGTGACATTTTTAAAATTAGATTATTTATAATAAGCATATAGGATAACTTAATACAAATTTATTCTTATAAAATTAAATTTATAGTTTGTGACAATTTAATAATATTTTAAATTTTTGATTGAATTAATTTAATTTTTTTTGACATTTTTATTAATTAAGTAATTTTTTTTTTTTTTTGTGACCTTTTATAATTTAGAATATTGACTATAACAATTTTATATAATTTATCATTTAAAAAATATTTTCTAGTTTGTGTATTTAATAATAATTTTGAGTTATAAATGACTATTTACCTATATTTGTATGCCACAAGGCCGAACATGACTGATCTTTTTTTCTTATAAACAACTTGCATTCATTTTATGTATACTCATGTCTCAACAAATAAACGTCTTGTCTTGTCTTGTCTTGTCTTGTAAAGAAGAAAGAAGTTTGCCATCGATTTGGGGGAAACTTAGGCCTCTTACGTAATACTTTCGTATTCGGATTTGATCGACGACCCTTATGTCAAAAATGTGTCACGTTATAATGATCCTTATGTGAAGTGTGGGCGAATAAGCGTCGTTTGTCATGCGATGCACGCCCGCCTGCGATAATTATGATCTTCTCACGAATGGATACGTGCCTAGTACTCATGAATATGTAAATACTTCGCGACGGATTGGTATTCGCTATAAATGTAATCTGATATTCTCGTTAGTACAAGCCGGAGTACTCGAAAACTTGTTGATTACTCCGGGTTATCGGATTTGGTTAGATCTCGCACTCAATTTCTGAATTGTTGATTGAAAACATTATTGTTAGCGGTATACCGTGTTACCCCCTCTCTTGGGTTAAATTTGCCTCTGCTTAGTAGAATCTTGACACATGGTTGCCTTATGATAAACGCGTTAAGAATTTCCTTATTAAAAACCGGCCAAATGAGAGTCGGACTCTCACACGAAGGGTTCCGTATTGGTTCCGTACCATATATCTATCTCAAGACTTTTGTAAATAAACAGGACCAAAATTAAAACTAGGTTAGAAGCAGGTTACATCCTAAATCTGTATATATCGAAATTTATGAATAATCTAAGATACCCCAGATTTAAAATATATCTTCGGAACGCCTCAATCCGGTATTATGTCCCGTAATGCTCAGTAATGAAGTCTGCCAGCTAGGCGCTAGACCGTGCTAAGCTCACGGGAACACTTGCAATCTCACCCCACCAACCTGAACCAGAACTTCCTCCTCCTGAACCTCCTTTTTTTTTTCTTTTTTTTTTCTGAACCGCCCCCAGAGGGGGTGAGTGATGTAAATATGAACACGACGTGTGTTTTTTACCGAACTACGGTAAAGCTAAGGAAGGGATTATAGCTGTGTACACTGTACCTACCTATTTATTTTTATAATTATCTGTGTGTTTTAAAAACGGTCCACAAAAGACCGATTTCAAATTTTTTTTTGTTTTTTAAACGCCTAATATACTCCTGAGGTGGTCCCATTGTCACCAAGTCAAAATCTGATGATGGGATCCCATGAAAATCGAGGGAAACCCTCAAATTTTATAGACACATAAATAATGTTTTACATACATTTTCGGATGCAATTCAGATAATTGTGCCTGGTAATCATCATCTCATGTTCTCTCATCTTATGTGTGCATCGTCCGATTTGTATGATTCTTTTTTTGTTTGGAAGAGTATTTCCCCGGACTGATGAAGAACTTCTGAGGTAGGCAACGGAACTCTTCAATTAATGACAGCAAATGGGTCGGGATTGCTGAAATCGAATGTCTGTTTATTGTTTAAATTATTATTGTGAATTGGTACCTACGCAGGTATCACTAAAAAGTGAAATATTAAAAACTTTTTAACAAAAATATAAAGTTTTATACTTTGTAGCGTTTTGTTTTTGGAAGTCGGTTGTATTTTTTTGTAAAAAAGTTTTATTAAGTC
This sequence comes from Ceramica pisi, assembly GCA_963859965.1. Taxonomy (NCBI): domain Eukaryota; kingdom Metazoa; phylum Arthropoda; class Insecta; order Lepidoptera; family Noctuidae; genus Ceramica; species Ceramica pisi. The sequence goes on from OY982530.1 coordinate 9,644,470, forward strand.
CACAACATAATATGCAAGTTTCTGAGGATTTTATCGGTCGTTTATCTGTTCGTTAAGCACTAACCAACCAATGGCGTTACGACAATTAAGGCAATAGTCTTTCGTTTATAAGTCTGCTAGTCTGCTCGTGTCCATTCAAATTATTTTAGGTACCTCCTAACACAAATTAAATAAAAATAGGTATTTGTACCTTATTAAAAGTACCTACTATGCGACTTCAACATTAATATTGTATGAAATCTCTTTTCTTTAGGGATGATATTTTAAAAGGAATAAGCCGAGGTATTTTCTTCGCCACATTAGTACATCAGCCTAGATCTTTTTCATTTAAGTTTTCATACGGTCTCAAAGTATTCGGTTTAGGTTTTACTCGCCTCGCAGTCACGGTCAACCGCTAAAAGGTTAATCCCATCTCTAAAGTATTTCGAATAGTCTCTTCAAAGCAAATAATTTATTTCCTAAATAAGTAGTGGTCAGATTTGTATCTATACGGAAGAAGGCTTTTCTGATATTAAAATTATAACCTACATGACCACAACGTGATGTTGCAGTTGTGGTCCTTTTTTAGTGATTACTTATATGGGTAGGTACCTACCTACAGGCATCTCAACTTCTATGTGAGAATCTAAACTTTCCAATGGTGCTAATATGAGCTATTTTTCTTTTATTACGGGTTTGCTCACTCTAGTCTTGGTCATAGGTGACAGAGAGAAAGTCGATGATGCAGTGAGCTTGCCCAGTAAAAGTAGCGTGCAGTGAAATTAGTGTGTAGTGTGTTCGGAAATACAGTCGCAGGGTAGATAGTTCCAATCTGTTCCGATGGTTCATCCTTTGCTGTGCGCAATGCGCATTATAGAATACTAGCTGACCCGTGCAACGTCGTCTGCGTAACATTTTCATTACTGCTCCGCTCCTTTTGGTCTTAGCATGATGATATATAGCCTATAGCCTTCCTCGATAAATGGGCTATCTAACACTGAAATAATTTTTCAAATCGGACCAGTAGTTCCTGAGATTACCGCGTTCAACCAAACAAACAAACTCTTCTGCTTTATAATATTATAGTATAGTAAAGATAAGCGCGATGCACAAAATGGTTCAATTTCTCAAAGCCAAAGCTTTTTCATTTGTTGGTACAATTCTTAACAAACACTAAACATATAAGTACAAAACGCTTCCTCCATATTTCAGTTAAGACTCCAATTTATATGCAAGAAATTTAAATAGTTTGTGGGGTAAAATATTCATAGTGTGGAGCATGGTCGAGTGGCGTCCGACGAAGTAGCCGGGTCGTGTCGGTCCGGCCCGCATATCCGGGGAACAATGTGATGCGCCACTAGAAATCCAATCTCGGCCGCTATTGCATGGGTTACTCCTTTGATACAGATCCTTCACTTCCTTGATTTAAATCTAAAGTTCACTCACACATGTGCGATCATTGTACCTATAAGTGAACCTTAGAATAATCTAACGGTCTATAGCATTTTAATAAAACTGTCAATCGGATACAATTCACATAGACAACACTCTGCTCTACAAAGCTGAACGGTTGTTAAAACTCAACTACTGCTGTGAGGGACAATCCCCGTATTTTCGCATTCTGACGAGCCTCTTCGCATTCTAATGATTCACTTCACTTTTTGACGGATCTAGTAATAGCATTATTATGTGGTACCGATTTAACCAATTAGCAAATGTTTGACGTCAAATAAAAGAAAATCATTCATTCTTAAATGCCAAAGCAAAATGTCTGAAAGTTCCGTGACGGGAGACAACAAATAAATAATTTGGTAAATCCCCTATCGCCGATGTAATGTCACTTTTCTAGAATGCAAAGTATTGAGATAATCATCCGACTTGAATCTTAAAGTTTTTAGGGTTCCGAACATTCGTAAAAAAGGAACCATTATAGGATCACTCGGGTGTCTGTCTGTCCGTCTGTCACAGTCAGTTTTCTCCGAATTTACAGGACCGATTCTGTTGAAATTTGGCACACATCTGTAGGCTAATTCACGTAACTAAATAAGTGCTGTTGCAGTGCAGTTGAAGTTAAGTTTCGATCAAAACAACGCTTTTCATATTCTCTACCGCTGTCACACACGCTCGCGTCAGTTTGCGTCGCGCGAGTGCAATAACGGCAAACTGTTGCGCGTCTTTGGTGCGTGCTTCGGAACGCAACATGATCGGTATTCTACTATTTGTTTGACGTCCCAAAATAACAGCTATAAGCTTAAGTTTAGGTTTTAATATTATAACGTCATATTCATTGAAATGTATTCGTTTCTATTAGATTATTTTTAGTGAATGATATTTTTTCTCTCCACCGTCAGTAAGTTTGGTTGTCATGCAGTTGACGTGCAGTTCACGCGCAGTTTACGCGCAGTTCAAAGATTACAAGAATACCGTTTATCACTCTAATTTAAACTTAATTGCAACTGCACTAAAACTTAATCGGCGCGTCATAACATTACGTGAATTAGCCCTCTGGACTTCTGAGACTCAAACACGGACGCGTTACGTAAATCAATATTTTTTTTGTATGGATGTTTCTTTTGTGGGTTAAACTAGAAAATGGGGGTTTTAAGTATATTTCTTAATTTGTAAGTGAATAGTTTTTAAGTTATTCAAGAAATTAGATAAAAAATCACCATTTCCCTCCTTATCTCCAAAAGTACTGAACCTAAAATTTTGAAAAAAAAAAATGCGGATAGTAGTTCTATACCTAAAGATTACAGGAAAACCTATAAGAAGTATGTAGTATTAAAATAACATGTAGAAAAAATGAAATTGGTTCGGAACCCTTTGCACGCTGCGTCCGTCTCGCACTTGGCATTTTTTTAATGGTATTGTGTTATGCGATGCAAGCAGCGCCCTTTAGTTCCCTATTAATTTCTACCTAAACAATGGTTGTTTATGTGTGAGTGCGTAATATGTCTATCATTGTAGTAGATTATCAGTGTTATGTTTCGTATGGGTGAGCGTGAGCATCAATCACAGGACGTCAAGAGCCCATTGTCTAAACAATACTGATTACATTATTGCCCAATAGTAATCGGTGCGTGGGAATCAATCTTTAAAATGCCTGTGACCGAGTAAGTTCTGCAAGATGTGATAATAGGTATCCTAGTTACAGTATAACTATTTTTTTATGTACCTCGGCAATCTTCGCATTTCCGAATACAAACGAACGTTCAGCTCATCTTCTATCTATATCTATCTATCTATCTATCTTCTATATCTATATCTATATCTATATCTATATCTATATCTATCTATATCTATATTCTATAATAAATCTGTAGAGAGGTCAATTCTGTACATGAAATATATTTCCAAAATAACTATCAGGGGGTGATTAGGGATCGATACTGATGCCAAAAATGCAATCAGTACAATTTTTGTCTGTCTGTCTGTCGGTCTGTCTGTCTGTCTGTCTGTCTGTCTGTATAACCGTTATAGAAACAAAAACTACTCGACAGATTTTAATGAAACTTGGTACAATTATTATTCATACTCCTGAGCAGGTTATAGTATACTTTTCATCACGCTACAATCAATAGGAGCAGAGCAGTGAAGGGAAATGTTGGGAAAACGGGAGAAGTAACTCCATTTTTTAAGCTTCCGTCGCGTGTGCAACCTTAATGGTGAAAGCTACACAGAAATTATGTATGACGGGAGTGTTCTCCTTAAAATTATATAAAAATATCCAACGACAGCATATGTCTATCTTTTATGATTGACGAACAATAACACGTGTAACTCCCGATAGCTTAGCAGTTCGAAGCTTTCTGATTGTATTTGTCTACTCTTACGTTTATAAAACTCTCAGTCGTCCCTAATTAACATTAATAAAAGTTAACATTATTAACTATTCCATAAAAAAAGAATCATAGAAATCGGTATAGAAACACCAAAGTTATACATGAAAAACGCTATTAATAAGCCATCGCGCGTGAATACTGAATCATGCTATAAGGATTATTTTTGTGGTCGCGAACGCACAGGCAGGCGGCTAGCTTGGCGCCTAGAGGCTAGCGAGTAGCTTCGGAAAACGGCTTACGACAGTTTGCAATATTCTAATTATAATGTCGAGGGGAAGATGGTTATAATTTCGCTTTACACCAAACGAGTAATATTATAAATGTGAAAGTTTGGTTGTTTGTTACTCAATCACGCCAGAACGGCTTAACGGATCTTAATGAAATTTAGAAAAAAGATAAATGATAGTCTGGAATAGCACATAAGCTACTTTTCATCCCGGGAATATGTTCCCTAGAGATCACGCGGGCGAAGCCGCTGGCAGAAGCTAGTTTTTTAAATAAATTATAATAAGTTAAAAGAGTTTTAACAACTATATTTACTTCCAAGTTGATTGACAGCGTCCAGTCTGCACCAAGTGCAAAGGGCAACTGATAGATGAAATCCGACGAAACACGAAGTTTGTCGAGGGACATTAGAAAATAGTTGTACTGTACTTGTACAAAAACAAAGAGTAGACAGAGGGCTTAGTGTGAGTTTTCTAACGTACTCGATCGCGTTAACGTAAACGTTTGCCTATGTCAAAATGTATAGAGAAAAAACGGTTATTCGTTATTATCACCAGGCGGTGCTTATTCAGTTTCAGTAGAAATTAGCATTTACGCTAATGCAGTCGAGAACGTTATACAACTCACACTAAGCCCGGTCTCTTGTAGGTTTACTGTGTCCTTCAGATTTTTTATCAGTGATGGTCATGTAGTGGTCTGTACAGATTTCTAGATACCTTACTAGCAATCTGTACAGACCACTACAGAAACGAAGAACTAAGATTAACGATGGTGGAAAATGGACTAATCTACCTTACAAACTTAGTTCCTCTAGATACTCTACCTTGAGTTATTAATCATCATTATTAAAGCAGAAGTACTCGTAGGTAGTTAGTAGAATTAGTTTCAGGTCGCTCCGTCCATTTTGTAGGTACAAATTCTACTCGGGTTTATAATTAGGAAACCTAGTAATTTCCTTAAAATCCAATTACTCTTTGCCCGACTAAGAGCTGGTCTAAAACTACGGTTCCCAAGCCGTAAGCCGTTTGGGTTTAGTATGCCCTAAGAAAATGTCTCTTAATCTTACTATTTTGAATAAAACGGGTGCTTTATATGGGAGCAAATAGTCCTCATGGTAAACAGATTTGCTACTTCATTAATATGTATAGTATAGCCTTCCTCTGCACATAGGTTTGGTTTAGTAAATATTTGTTCAAGGGACGCACGGTTACGTCAAGCGCGAATTCATATTGCAGACAAGTAATAAACGAGTGGTTTCCGCTACGCTGTTATTATTATTTGCTTTGTCACCATGAGAACTGTTTGGATAATGTTGCAGCATTTTAAATTAAACCTCGCAAACATGCGTGGTCCCTGTTCGTGTGTAGTCGCTCTGCTACTTGCAAAATGTTGCGGACTACGCATAAAGAATTACTGCTACGTGCAGAGGATCACTACTATGCGTGTAAGATTGCGGCTCCGAGCGTTGGCGCACTGCTACGCGCATGTACACACTGCTACGCACGTAGTCACACTGCTACGCGCATGATTACACTACTATGCTCATGGTCACACTGGCACTGCTACGAGCGTGGTTACATTGTTACTAGCGTTGGCGCACTGCTACGCGCATGTACACACTGCTACGCGCATGTTCACACTGCTACTCACGTAGTCGCACTACTACGCGCATGATTACACTAATATGCTCATGGTCACACTGCTACGAGCGTGGTTACATTGTTACGAGCGTTGGCGCACTGCTACACGCATGTTTACATTGCTATGCGCATGGTCATGTCACCGGAAAGTGGTACACTCCGTAAGATTGTAATAAATCTAGATTAGATTATAATTTCTCGAAATAATAAGTTAAAATCGTTTTGTGTATAATATGTCCCATCCAAATTCAATAGTTTCCAATCTAAATAAGACACGGATTATTTAGAAAAAAAAGGTAACAATTTCTCGCGATAGGTATTTTACATTCTTACGGCGTTTGCCACTTTCCGTTGACAGTCACACTGCTACGCGCAAAGTCACTATGCTACGTTTGTAGTTACATTGCTACGCGCGTAGTTTTATTGCTACGAGAGTTGGTGCCCTGCTACGCACAAAATCGCAACGGAAGCGGAAGCCTGCGAACATGCGAAAATAAAACATACGTCGCATGCTCTACGTACCCTGTTTGTATATTATTTTCAACTATAGATACCAATTCGTATGAAACCTCTTTTAAATACTACTGCATAACCTTAAGTTATTTATTAATAATAATAATAATATCCCTACCGCAGTATCTCTACGTTGACGTCGTGGTGGGGCTTGCGCGTCCCGATGAACCTTAGGTCATACCTAGGGTGAGGGGCCAGACAAAGAGAGATACAATCCGCAAGGCAGTTTTGTGGCGAACTGTTGGGCAGTAGCGACCCCACGAACCTTATCTCCCGGGAGAAGTCTTGTTCCTCATCTACGGCTTGCCTTTATTGGCTGGCCAGAGTGAATACTGACGAGGAACAGAGCTCCCACCTCTCTCTTGCCTTAATTGGCCGGTCTGAGTGGAGATTCGCTAGAGCACACGTGCTCGGGAGAAGGATGTATAATCCAGTAAGATGCTGGTAGGGTAGATATCTTGACCGCACTTCCGGGATTGTCCTGATAGCCATGGTATACCTCTCCACTTCTCTAGCACCTCAGGCTATGTTGCCTCCTTGGCGCTACGTCACTTTGTGCTAGCGACCGTTTTCGGGGGCCCATTCATTGAGTGTGCAAGTCACCCCCTGCCATTTAAAAGCCGTGTATATTGTTAGTGGTCAGGCAGGGGCCAATAGTTCTATAATAAACGATTATCAGTCCACTAAACCGCCCAAACCCATAACGTTTCATCTTTTTTTTTTCCATATTCTGCAATATTCTTGCTCCAACCGGGGATTGTCCTTGGGAATACTTTCACAGTGCATACAGGGATAATCGCCGGTTGGTGCCCCATTACATTTGAAATTTCTAACGGGGCCTCTGCGAGTTGGTTTCGGCCCCTCGTACGCCTACCAAAGGACCGGGCCTCCAGAGACCCGAGAAAGAAAACAAAAAAATAATAATATAATATAATAATATCCTTGGACATTTCACACAACGCCGTATAGTCCCAAGCTAAGCAACCTAATGCTTGTGTTATGGTAACTAGATGGCTGATAAACTACTTATATACATTTTTTTTTTGTAAATTCATACATATTATAGATAGAAAAACACCCAGACTCGGAACAAATACATGTAGGTCGTACAAATATTTGTTCCGTGCGGGAATCGAACCCGCGACATGCTGCGCAGCAGTCAATCGCTCAACCACTGCGCCAACCGTGTCGTCAATATCGTGTCGTATTGTTTTATCTACACTATGTTATTACGTAAAAGCAAATAATTGGACTTTAGAGTATGTTGAAATTGAATATCGAGTAGACTTATATTAATTTTTCACCCGCACAGCGGCCTGGAGGCTTCGTTCATATAAAGATTATTGAAGAGAAGTTCCATTTTGTACAAACTGTATTCTATAGTACGAGATATTGGTAACGAAATAACAGACATTAGGGGTTAAAATATGAAATAGCCGATTTGTACTGTTTTTTTTTTAAATTAATCATATTTATTAAATCAAAATAATTACCATTATTGTCTATAAACATTGCTGCCATCTAATAGGAAGGTCATTTATGCCTTTGCGATAGAACTCTGGTGATCTAGATTCGACAAACTGTGTGAAAGCATTTAGTACTGCATCCTGAGAAGAAAACATTTTATCATGTAGAAAATTATCCAAATCACGGTAAAAATGGTAGTCCGTTAGAGCAAGTTCTGGCAAATACGGAGGGTTTCTAATTGCAGTTCATGTAGTGTTAGAACGGTTTCTCGTGCTGTATGAGGTCTCGCGTTATCATGGAGCAATAATCGTGAAGATCGATTCATGAGTCGGGGCTGTTTCACTGCTAGGATTGCTAGCATTGTTCGGAGTTCGGCACAGTAGACATCTGCCGTTATTGCTTGATCAAACTCAAACTCAAACATTTATTTCAATTAAACCATTTACAGGCACTTTTGAATTGTCAAGGTCGGTCGGTCCAAAAAGATGAAGCTATTTGCACGTTCCAAAGCGTAGATCTCTATGGAGAAGAACGTGCAAGAAACTCCACGGACACTCTTTTAAAAATAATAAATTGTTACAAAGTTTTCTTGACATCGTGTTGAAATTATACATACATGTGAGAACGATGTGACGAGCATGATAAAAACATCCGAACTAAAAAAGGAACAATTCAAAGAAATAATTAAAATAAACCATGGCAGCTGAGAAAGGACCAGTCCCAACCAACGGCGCCATGACATGCGCCAGGCCCATTCGTCTCAACCATTTTGAATGGAGCCACATAATTTAACGCATACGCCACCATCAGCTGGGCTTTTGAGTGAGCATGACACTCCCAACCGCCAGGGTACTTGAGTCTATACAATGCAAACACACACATATTTAAAAATGTTGGTACTATTGATTTATCAAATAAAGAACAATAAATCAGTGTGTGAGTTAAATTAAATATAAAAGTCATTAAAGACATCTATAGATACTAAATATATTAATACAAACATTATCAATAAGTTTGACTTTGTTTACTACACCTTAGACTGTCCTATGGAGCAGGACCAGCATGTTTCCAAGCATTCTTATCTTGAATATAATCATCTAATTTGTAATATGCTTGTTTACATAGTGTGCTTTTAACATAATTTTTAAATTTTCTTTCATTTAATTCTAATATGTCACAAGGTATTTTGTTGTAACATTTAATACAGTACCCCATGAAAGATGTTCGTACTTTGGCTAATCTATAAAATGGCTGATCTAATTTATTTCTATTTCTAGTATTAAAATTATGTCTATCACTAATTTTGCTAAAGAGATGTCGATTTTTCCTTACATACATAATATTTTCATAAATGAATTGACATGGGACTGTCATAATATTAATCTTTTTAAAGACTTCCCTAAGAGAATCGCGTCGACGTAGATTATAAATGGCTCTGACAGCACTCTTTTGTAAAATAAATATGGATTCAATGTCAGCAGCCCGACCCCATAGCAAAATACCATACGACATAATGCTGTGAAAGTAACTAAAATAGACCAAACGCGCAGTTTCTACATCTGTTAACTGTCTTATCTTTCTAACAGCATAAGCGGCTGAGCTTAGCCGCGCCGCAAGAGATGTTATGTGAGGTCCCCATTGCAATTTCTCGTCTAAAGTGATTCCCAGGAAAACCGTCTGATCAATAAATTCCAGTTTTTGTCCATTCAATACGATGTCACATTCGTTACTTTTAACATTTGGTAAAGTAAATTTAATACATTTGGTTTTTTTTTCATTCAATACTAAGTTGTTTGCCGTAAACCAATCTTGAACTTGATGAATAGAGTTATTGACATCATCAAGATTTTGTGACCGTCGTTCTATCTTAAATATCAATGATGTGTCATCAGCAAATAACACCATCTTTGGCTCATTTTGAAGCAATTGGGGCAAATCGTTTATGTACACTAAAAAGAGGAATGGACCCAATATTGAACCTTGCGGAACGCCCATTGTCATTTCAGACCCCAGTGAGTTCACGCCGTTTACCTGCACTTTAACCTGTCTGTCTTTCAAGTACGATCTAATCAGATCAAGAGATGTATTCCTAATCCCATAATGCTCCAGTTTCAACAAAAGTGTTTCATGGTTAACGCAATCGAACGCCTTCGAGAGATCGCAAAAAATTCCAATGGCGTCTTGCGAATCTTCCCAGGCATTAAAGATGTTCTTTATTAGAGTGACACCGGCGTCAGTTGTACAACGCCCTTTGGTGAAACCGTACTGATGTTCATGAAAGATGGAATTTTCATTAAAATGTAGTAACATCTGGTTAAGCATTAACTTTTCAAACACCTTACTGAGAACCGGCAGGATTGAAACCGGCCTGTAATTGTTGGGTTCTTGACTATCACCAGATTTAAACAGTGGAACGACTTTACTGTGCTTCATGAGATCAGGAAATACTCCCTGGTCTACACTAGAGTTAAATATAAGAGCTAAGTGGGGAGCAATAGTTTCAATAATAGATCTAAAGACTTTTACAGACATTCCCCAAAGATCTTCTGTTGATTTAATTTTAAGATCTTTAAAAGCTTTTATAATGGCTAGGGGGTTTGTATGTTTAAACTTGAACTCTGATGGACAAACCTTGACATTCTTCCTAAGTAAGGCAGCAGAGAGCGCGGGTGACGAGTTAAGAGCTTCTGTAGTTTTACGAGGAATATCAGCAAAGAAGTTTTCAAATTCCTGAGCTACCTCTGCATCTGAGTTTATGGGACCATGTACGGATTTTAAATTAAATTCAGTTTCACGCTTTTTCTTCCTACCTGTTTCATTATTAATTATTTTCCAGGTAGTTTTTATTTTGTCATCTGCTGATTTTATTTTATTACTAATAAACAGAGCTTTTGCTATTTTGCATACACTTTTAAATGTTTTTGAATATTTCGCGACATACTTATGAAAGCTTATATTATTCACATGTTGCTTAAGGCCATATAGTTCGTATAGCTTTTCCCTACTTATTCGAATGCCCGTAGTTGCCCAATCACTGAATATAAACTTTGTGTTAACACTTTTTGACTTTAAATGGAAAACTATCATTATATTGAGCGTTTAGTATTGAAAAAAACTCGCCGTAAAACTCATTTGGGTCTTCTATGTTATTAAAACTTTGAACAAATAATTTACTGGCCAAAGTATTACTAAATTTTTCTAAATTTTTGTCTGTTATTGGTCTAAATTGAATTTGAATTTTTTGTAAAGGTATGTAGGTACAAAACGTTATAGCTTGTCCACTGTGATCAGAGGGCAACTTATTAACAATCTCTTTATGTAAGTAATCACAATTACAAAATATGTTGTCTATGCAAGTCGAAGAAGAAGCTGTTACTCGGGTAGGTTCAATAAAAACATTTGATAAATTATATGATTTAAACAGACTCAATAATCTGATACTATTTGAGTTAGTTTCTAATAAGTTAATATTAGTCGCCACATATTATTATTGTTTTATCGCTGGTACAAACTTTTTTTAACACATCTTCCATTACAGAATCAAACACAGATAGATTCTGGTAACTTGGAGGTCTGTAGACACATACAACAACATGCTTATCCAACTCAACACAGGACAATTCAATGGTGTGTTCAACTGACAGTTTAACAATGTCTTTTCTTTCTTTAGATTTAATGTAACTTTTAATTAAAATTAGTGATCCTCCATGTATCATACATTGTCGGCTGAAATGGCTAGCTACATAATAATTTTCGAAATTAATGGAACCTACTTGGTGATCTGTTAACCAATGTTCAGTTAAGCAAACTACATCAAACTTGGTTTGTTCTAAAAACATTTCTATTTCGAGTAATTTGGAAGAGCAACCTTGAATATTCTGATTAAACAATTTTAAAGTGTGTTGCCCCCCCTTAGGATGTTTACCTGGAACTATATTACTACTGCCAGAAGATACCTTGTTACTATTCGCTAATAATAATTGGTTATTAGAAGAGGTAGCTTCTGTTGTCTTGCAGTTCAGTTTAAAGAATTATCCGGAGCAATTTCCACAGCTAAAATTGAGGAGTTTAAAATGTCTGGGGGTTTAAAATGGGTTTCATCAGGAAGAGAATACTCTCTCTGATCGGAAGTGGCCTCAAAGAATGTTGACATTATATGTGGGTCCTCCTTCGTACAACACAAAGAATCACAATAATAAGTCCCTACGCTGTTAGAGCAACTAGACAACATAGGCTCGTCACCTAACCTAATATTTGTTATACTACCTATAACATCGTTAATATTATATGCTATCAGCATAGCAATCTTATGTCTACAGTTACCGGACAGAGATAAAGTTCCCTGAGTTAATTTAAAACCACTAACAAATTTATTAGTGTCAGATCGGAGATTTGTAGATCAGATCGGAGATCGAAGGGTTATGACACAAAGTGTTATTGGAACGTCTTCTCTTTTATCAAATGTTTCTATGGGTTCATTCATTGATTTTTTTTGCAGGAAAGTCAAGTAGTATCCTACTATAACTATATTATATTATACATAAAAAAGTTTGTGAGGATGGATGGATGGATATTTGTTACTCTTTCACATCAGAACGCCTGAAATGATCTTCATGAAATTTGGCACAATGGTAGATTATAGTCTGGAATAACACCCCGGGAGTGTGTTCTCTCTCGGGAGTGGGGTCACACGGGCGAAGCCGCTGGCAGAAGCTTGCTAGCTATTACAAAAGAATCTTGTTTTTACCCTTCTATAGGTCAGTAAGAATTTTGCACCGCTACAAGAGCAAGCGTCTCTGTGTAACTGGTAATACTTTGTCCCTAAACTGGCCCAGCGTACGGATAATGCTAGGCCAGCCTGTATTGGTTTACTTGCTTTTGCCCGGGTCTTTGTACGAGCATATCCCGTTTTATCGCGTTCTCGTACGAGTTTCTGGAAATCCTCTTAGTGTCCCCTACACTTCCCTACACCTACATGCAAATATCAGCTTTTTACGACCAGTGGTTTCGGCTGTGCAGTGTTTTCAAGCGGGCTTCATAATTTTACACAACGAGGAACATTAACTTAGTTTGTAAGACCCTTATCGTTCACATTAACCAGCCTGCGGGCCTACTGTGCAGTTTAGTTTTGTACATCTTTGGCGCGTCGTGAATCACTGATATTTTAAGTATTTTATAGGCTTCGCTACTGTGCCGGTGTAACTTTAATAATAGCAGTTCTATAAGGTACACATTTTATTATTTTAACAGGATTTTTATTAATGATTTATTCTAACAAAGCAAGCGTAACCTGTAGAACTGAGGCTATAAACACTATCTGTTTATCACTCCGTCGAGTATGTTCGTCTGGCTGTGTCAGAACAGCGTTTTTTAGTTACATTAAGTTTTATGTAAAAACTAACAATATGCCCCGGCTTTGAAAGGGTAGTAGAGCATATAAGCTCGGTCAGCTGTAATTTTCCGATATTGTCAGTAATTTTCATATTTCAACCAATTTATACAAAATCTCTTGGATGTAAAGTATGTTTGAGAGAAGGACACGGGGCGGCAGATCTTTTTTTGTAATATTTCTGTGGGTACGGTTTTTGTAACCGGCGAGAAAAAATAGTGAACTCAGATTCATACCTTCACAGAGTCTTTAGTAGATAGAAACTCTAGGAAAAAAAATGTGAGAATGATATTCCCGAAGACAAGTAAGCTTCAAGAAGTTTTTATTTCCACATGTCTGGCACACGTAACTAAAAGAAGAAAATTGTTAGAACAGCCATTAACGACATATTACGTAAAGAATACAAAATGATAGGCTACCGAACTGCTCCAGGGTTTTTGCGCCATGTTTCAGAAATGTTAAAGGGCAGCAGAGCCCTTTTTGTGTCCGTCCGGAACATTCGACTAGTACATGGTTTTCACATTTGCTCACTTTTCTGTATTTTTGCTTCTCGTGTCGAGTCTGCTCTCGTCTTTGTGTATGTTATTTTTGCGAGCGAGAGAATATTATAATGAAGTGGACGACCGGCTTCACTTAAGCTTAGCGGCCAGAAATATAGGTAAGCACGTTCTAAATTCAAAGGTTCCTACAAAGATATGGCTCCACATTCATATTTTCTTACAACAACACAATAACCTAGTGGATCAAAACGATTAAAGAAGTCACCAATCAAGTGATCGGATTTCAAACTATTCAGCCAAAGATCATGGCCCATTCATTAAAGTTTTGAAATGTAGATCAAAATAAAGATTGTGTTAATTGATTCTATAAAATTCTAACAAACAATTTTTATTTTATTGGCGATGTTATCATCTACCTTTTGCATATTATTTAAAGGTATTCAAGTAATTAAGAAATTAACATGTTTTTTTTATACTTAAATTGTTTTTAATTATTCTGGTGTTAGTGTCTTGCGTACATATTTTGAGAGGCAGAGGTAATTTCGCGGCATCGTAAAACCAAAGGCGGTGTCGCATGGCAAGGAAACGCGCTGTGCGGCCTTTTATTTTAATCTTGCAACACATTTAAAAATACTGCCTTATATTTCGTTGACCTCGTTTGACCGCTAACGTCGTCTGTCGAATTTGCTAAAAGGTTTGAGTCGGTATTATACGGACGAATTTTCTTCGGATGATATTTCGCCAAGTTTTTTGGTAAACAAACTTCGTCTGATTTCTAGTTGGGTTCTGTGACTGACAGGCGTAACATTTCAGATAATACGCTTGGATCTGAGACTTTAATAGAGTCCGATTTAGTTTACTTCGCCACAGTCGTAGTTATTACTCCGACAGGTTTTGATTATTATATTACTTGGGCTGCGTAAATTAATTAGTTAGTTTAAAGACAAACTAATTTTAGTAGGTGGTGAGACGTTTGCGCCTCTACTTATATTAATTGAAAAGTTCGAAGTCAGGACATGTGTCATTATTCTGACTTGAGACTGAGATTAAAATTATATTAGGTAGGTACCTGGTCATGTTTTTGGATGCACAACAATAGTACATTCGTGATTTTGAAGAATGCTTGATGAATGACCCATTGAATTATACAATAAGGACAAGGTGCAGCGCCAGCACATTGTCATAAAAATATACACTCCCAAACTCTACTTTAAAGTTTGGTCCAGAATAATTGGAAAATCCGTCACCGTTCACCACGAAACCTTATTATGCAGTATATCTCGCGTCGATTTTTTCAGTTTCACATGCTCCAAACGTAATAAGTGTCTGGTGCTGTTACGAGCGACTCGGATTTATTAGCAATCAGCCCGTTCACTGTGAAATTGGCCCACAATAGCACTCGCGTTTAATCAACTCTGTTTCTCTGTGATTGAAACGGATACCCGTCACTTTATGCTAATGTTACCGCGTATTATTTACCTACGGAAGTAAATGAGCGTTTAGTTAGATGATAGCTTAAATAACCCGAAACCTAATTACATAAGTTAGGTTTTCTGCAATGGAGGATTAATCTGCGTAACCTGTGTCTATAATTAAATTAGGGGTCGAATTCCAGTCTAAGCGGACGCCCGGATTACCAGTACCTATATTCTGTTTTTTTTAAAGAAGTGAAATCACCCAAAGACTTAGACTCTTACTGACTAAAACTTATCCCTCCTTATGCCCATTGCATTCCAGGGCCGCGGTGACTCTTTTGAACAAATTCCACAACCCTGGAAACCAGTATTCTACTTGGAGCGAATACCTATCTGATCTCACAAGTCAGGATCTTGGGAAGACTGCTGGTACCTTTTCTGGCCTCTGAATATCCTTTACGACTGCCAAAGTTCTTCAAGGGATTAATGGCTCAACATGTTTTTCGAGGTACCGAAGAGTTCTCACCCATCCTCAAATCGGCCTCGGGCTAGACACGAGTAAACGTCTATTTGGATGATAGCCTAAATTATCCATGTAGAGGTAGTTACAAGACTTTCTGCAATGCTAATGATCCTTAGTATTATTACTGGAGTTGCAAGTAGGTTATGCATGTAATAAAAGTTAGCACTTGGTAAGTGCGATGTTGTAAATTATGCTGTAATGTAGCTCTACACTATTATTTACTACCTACGTGTGTGTATGTACTAAGTAGTTACCACTGTATTGAGCACATTGACTTTTGAACCTGCTTGGGAGGCAGAATAATGACTGACTTGGGCTTGATAAGGTATTTTGCATCCAAAGATAAAAGTGAACAAACTTATTAGAGATTTTTGTTCAGAACTAAATTAATTACCACATAAATTGAATTTGTAAACTAGACACGTAGGAATTTTTGTCTTAAATAATAACTATACACTACGAAAATGATCAGCGATACTAAAATATGATGAAGTGAACGACTGCATTATTTGTATAGAGATATGCAGATAACCGGATGCAGTGTTTTTATATTTAAACATGAGGCAATTTATGCTTATTAGCGGCAAAATTTATCCGTCGTACCCACCTGCCTCACACTCGGGACCACAGAACACTGAAACGCCTTGACAGCCATTGCCATTATCAAATCAATATCGTGATAAGTCACTGATACGCTAAATATGTAATGGGCGCTAGCGGTGAACAAAAATGATAGACCCTGTAAATTTTCACAGTGATTAATTGTTTCAATTAAAGCCACCGGGCCAGATATGCTTGCTGAGCGACTCAACAGTAGGTATAGCAACGGTTCATAACGTCATAAGCACTGCCCAGTATAGTTACTTACTGTTTTATATTTCGGAACTCATTCATTATAAGCGCCAGTTTCTGAAACATTACGAATTCAGAATGTGTCAAACACTAATACTTGAATGCCACTGCTTGACAAGTTTTCGGGCCATAGTAGAGTTTGAATAAAAAACTTTTTACAAAAAAAATACACCGACTTCCAAAAAAAAAACGATTGATTTTGTTAGTTTCTTCGTATTTTGACACCGACTTCCGAAATCAAAGTTATTTTTTACTTTGTAGTGTTTTTTTTTTGGAAGTCGGTTGTATTTTTTTTGTAAAAAGTTTTTTATTTTTCACTTTTTAGTGGTACCCCACACCTAACAACACCACTGCAAAATCGCAGAAAAGCAAAATACGCAATTTCGATTACTTGGATGACAAAACTATCATCTAAGTAGACGAATTCCAGCTATTTCGATTTAAAATCCAAAGTTCGTAACCGATTTTCATAAAATTTAAATGGGACTAATCTGCAAGTATATCCTTTCAGATAAAACAAGAATTTTTCAAATCGGTTTATAATTGTCGGAGTTATGAGGTAACAAACATAAAAAAAAACATACAACCGAATTGATAACCTCCTCCTTTTTGGGAAGTCGGTTAAAAATACTTAGATTAGAAATGTTTTTTGTAATCGTTGCCCGCAAAGTGATTTCTTACTCTATGATCGGTACTAATTAAATGTATAGTTAGCTTATCAGCCTGGCACAATCAAGATGTATCCATTCAAGATAAGAGTATTAACAGTTTTTGTTATTATAAAATGCGGCTTCGGCTTTACGTCGTAAAGTACTTCTTTCTTTTTGTTTTATTTCTTGCTGATATATCCTTATTTTTGGTGGTTTCATAAAGCCCGATCTACATGAGCTTTGGGCATTATATAAAGTTTCTTTTGCAAGCCATTCTTATCGGGTTATTAACATGGCAAGTATGGGTACATGTGCTTGATTAAGATAATGAAGTATCATGTTTATGTATTCAAGTTTTTAGGGCCGCTTTTGTGTCCCTTTCCTTAGCTTTGATGTAAATCAATTAGGTTATTTACATTCAGTTGTTTTCTTTAGCTTTCGTATTACGGAAAGCTTTTTATATAATTGAGTATTTTGTATTCAAAAGGACTTATTAGTAAGTTTACTCAGGAATACAGAGTCATCATCTGCCTAGCCTTTTGCCAACTATATTGAGGTCGGCTTCCAGTCAATCCGGATTCAGCTGAATGCCAGTATTTTATGTGGAGCTGCTGCCTACCAGACCTCCACAACCCATTACCTGGGTAACACGGAATACAGAGAACCCAGCGTTATATAGGGCCAACCCAACTATTATAGTAGGTACTGTTCTAGAATGTCCCAAGTAAGTTCGGTCAACTTTCAAGTTCCAGTCGAACCAGGCTGATTATCAGCATCAATAAGTGCAAAACTAATTATTGTGTTAAACAAGCGTCTGGTGAAGTTGGAAACACGTTTGGAGCAGGCGATGCAGATGGCTGGCTGATAGTGCTGCTGCCAAAGTAATAAGGGCACATCTGTCCTTTTGGGAAAAATTTACATAATTAGAACGAAGAAATAAGAAATATTTTTTCCTCCTTTTCTAGCTTTTAAGATCGAGTGTATTTTCATCAATTTTCATAAAAAAATGTTTTTCTCCTAATTTCTGACGACTTTTTTACGTACCAAAGGAATCCTATTACTAAGCCTTCGCTTTCTGTCCGTCTGTCTGTGTGTCAGCGGGCTATAACTCAAGAAAGTTAATAGGTAGGCAGTTGAAATTTTCACAGTGTATATCTACAAAAAAAAAAATTTTTAAAAAAATTAAGGGGGGTCACATACAAAGATTTGCTTTTTTCGGTTTATGGTACGAAACCCTTTGTGTGCGAGTCCAACTCGCACTTGGCCAGTTTTTAAAATTTTCTATTCTTTGAACTTCCAAGCTAGTGAAAAGTGTCTAAACATTTCAGACCATTTTTTCTCTGTTTTGTCTGTTGGTCAGATGTGCCCTTTTTCTTTAAAGTGGTGGTCTGGGCCAGTCAGGGCGGAAGCTGGGCGATAGTGTGGCGGGAAATTTATCGACGCAGCGCTGCGAGCTGCCCATAGACTGTACGTGTGTCTATTGTTACGGTCGCTGTTTAATGAGACCTGCTTAGATTTGCACTGAATTGTGTTGCTGATGTTGCTTTATTGTGGTTTCGCTGTTAAAGGGGCGTGATTCGCAAATAAGGTTCGGTTTTCAAAAGGACGCTACGGCTTTTGATGATTTTGCAAGGACTGCATCATTAGCATTAAAATTCCTGAAAAGTGGGTAAGCTGCTGGTGACGCAGTTCCTTTCTAAAGAAACGCCTAGTATTATTTATTGTTACTTTACTAAGCAAACAATACAAACTAGGTTTTAGGGCTAATATTAAACTGTAAATCACTGCTATTGTGAAATTCTGCCTATTATGGCGATTCCTTTCAGCGATAGCCTAACTAAAGCTATCAAACTGTTGATAAGGATCTATTTGTTCATACATCAGCCATACACGAATACAATCTAAATCCTAACCTTCGTCACGTAAGGTCGCGAAAATGGAACAACTTGGCTAAAAGAAATATAATATTGAGGTCGGTTCTCAGGAATTGGCATTGATTACTATATCAACATAAGAATGATATCACAAAAGCGTCCAAACCTTAGGGTAAGGCCACATGATGCGTTAATGATGCGGTTAGGCTCCGTAATAAATCAGTGTGAAGGAAGTGCTTTATCTTAAAATGGCAATGCAAGCCTAGTCTCTTTTGTATTGTAGTTGTAAGTAAATCAATATCAATATTATCGGTAGTCATCGTGAAAAAGAAAAATCCGCCACACGACAGCCCAACGCGTCGTGTGACATGGTATAGTGCAGGCCAACTTCATTAGACCCAAGTTCGACTTTTTACTGACAAAGCTCTGTGCGATCTAGTAATTACATAGGTGCATTATAAGTGAGAAATTAAACAGTATCGGTATCGTTCGTTATACAATTATTTAGTATTTTAATTTTAGCAACTTAAACTATTTCATAGTTGCGCATTCTGTTATACCTACGTATAATTTTATTTGTCTTGCCGTGATCGATCGGACTAATAGCTGCGATCGACCAGTCCATCGCTATCGACCGGTTGGCCATCTTTGGTATAGTGGTATAGTGGTATAGGTGGCCTCCGTATCAAAACGTCCAATTAGCAAATCATCCTATTTGCAAAATGACCTCTTACTATTTGCTAATAGAACGTATCGAGCCGGAGGCATATTATGTATGTAGGATGACGCGGCAGTACCGCTCCGATACCGCACCGCACCGTCAACGCGTCGTGTGGCCTCACCCTTAACATAAACGTTACTATCGAGTTTCACGTTATCAACGGATGTACAAAGCTAATGCTTCTACATTTCGGTGTGAATAGACGTCCGGGTGTCCGGCGTCCGGCGAGGAGACGGCATTGTGTTCGTGTCCGGACCGGACGCACAAGACAGTTTCATGATTAATTAATATTCCTAATGCTTCCGTGCGAACCGGCTTTTACAAAAATATCAAGTTTATGTTATTTGAGCATGTGTGTGTGTCATTTATGTATGTATGTGTGAGTATGAGAAAAGGTATACAAAACAAAAACGCTGTTTTATGAAAACCGGCTGTGATTTCTAATTCTGTTCGAAATAAATTCTGGGACTACGACGAATAAATGTTTGTAATATATTTATTTCAGGTTAACTGAAACCAATACATTTAGCCAACTGAATAACAATACGTTGCTATAACTAATGTGTTGGATGTGGTGTTGTACTTGTAGGATGTAATCCTTATTGTGAAATTTATAAAACCGAAAACCATTAAAATTTATTCAAACTATAATATAATCTAAAAATCATCAGTTTTTCATAAAAAAACATTTTTTTATTGTCTGTTAACAAGAATCCTTGCTTTCGAAGGCACGTATAACCCGGTGTTCACAGCCTCCAAATGGCAGTCGTCAAATAAACCATTTGAGGCGGTTTAGAAACTCTGGCACTTTGGTCGTTAGACTTTACTGCCCGTTTTCTCACACACGTTTTCTTTTTCCATTTTGTTCTATCATCCGTCATGCTGTCATTTTTCCTTCTCTTATCAGTCGCTTTCTCAGAATCCGCACTTTTTAACCGACTTCTTCAGAAAGGAGGAGGTACTATGTTCGGGTGCAGGTTTGTATTTTTTTTTTGTATATTCACCGATATCTCCGCCGATTTAAAAGATTATATTTGTATTCGTAAGTTTATACTCTTGAGGTGGTCCCATTGTCACCAAGTTAGAATCAAATGATGAGATCCCATGAAAATCGAGGGAAAACATCAAATTTTATAGACACATACAATGTTCTATATAAACTTTCTAACGCAATTCAGATATTTGTGCCTTGTAATCATCATCTTATGTTTCTGATCTGATGACGGAAGGTATGGTATGAGTTAGGATTTGCTGAAGGCATCGCATGAAAAATGTTTGTTCAGCGATATTTTCGACAATTGTCAACCGATTTGGATGATTCTGTTTTATTTGGAAGAATATTTTTCCAGACTGGTCCCTTTTCAATTTGGTGAAGATCTAATTAAGAACTTCGAAGTAAGACAACGGAACTCTTCAGCAAATGTATCGGGATTCCTGAAATCGCATGTCTGTTTGTTGTTTATACCGGTTCATAACATAAAATCACGCCGGTACGCTGTGAATGGGTAAGCAAGTCTTGTACCACTTAAAGTAACTCTAATTTCGCAAGTTGGAGTCAAAAAACGAAATAATAACCAAAAACAAAGACTTCCGAAATTAAAGTCATTAAATACTTTGTAGTGTTTTGTTTTTGGAAGTCGATTGTATTTTTTTGTAAAAAAAATTATTAAACTTCAAAATTGTCGTGAAGACAGTCCCAAACGCTCACCCGTCACCACTTCAAAGTGTTTAGTATTATGGGATAATTACCCCATTTCGAAGCTAAAGTTATCGCGTATTTTATTTCCATTTTCATCTTATGTTTCTTATCATAAACACGTAAGCCCAAGTATCAAGTAACAACATCGTTAAATTTAAGTTTTTAAGATCGCAAAGTGGTTGTAATAAATTGCGACAGTAATGATCCCGTTCGAAGATAAATGGAGCAAGGGAGGCTTAGCCGGGGCCTGCACGGACAGGAACATGAAATTTTTATTAGACAATTAAATCCCATGCAGTTTTCACTTTAAAGCTTGCTGATAAAGCTTTAATAAAATAATTAAGACTCTAGATAGCTATATTGTAGTGAGAGGTACCCCGCGGTGCTATTTCCCAATTGTTTGAAAAGGATTTTAGGCAGGCATCAGAATTCCTGTGCTGATTTTTTTTCTCTAAATTAGGACTTTTTTTTTTTTTTTTTTTTTGGGACAAGCCCGCCACACATTACCAACCACTGCAACTCCTGAAAGCCAGAATCAACAGTGGCGACCACCAGAAAAACGCCGAGTTAATGAAACCCGACGAGTCCCGGAGAAACGATTCAACTGTCTTGGATCCCGCAACGAAATTAATCAGAAGAGTACAGCGGAGGAGTAGGAAAAATAAATATAATTTCCACTTCCCTCCATATCAAGCAGGAGACAGATTAGAGCTAGGCCAATAGGCACCAAGGGACATATACAACTGGGTTAGGCCCAGTTGCCAAGCACCACGGATTATATATTAACATTTAAACTAATGGGTCCTAAATTGTGAGCTACTTTTGATTCCAGTAATAGGTATGGCAAAATCGCCTGAACGCACGGAAATTTGTTCTGGTTTCTACAAGGTCCGTATAGTAAACTACTCCAGATTTGACCTGAATACTATCTAACATAACATTACGTTCAGTCTGCCAAAGAATACACTCCCACAAGATGTGATGTGCGGATTGTTCGTATTCAAGGTCAGCTGTAGAGCATTGACATAAAGGTGAGGCCACAAGCCTAAAGGAAAATAATTTACTCTTAAAGTTGCTATGACCTGTGAGATTTTTTTTTCATTAAATTAGGACTTGTTACTGTAAGATCAATACTTTAGGTTGTAGAGGGTATCAAAACTGATAAAATAAAATGGTTTCCAAGACGAATGGTAAGTTCTGACCCAGAGTCCGACTTATCTTAGTTTTTGTCAACTTAAGGGGAGTAAGAATATGTTTTTTTTTTCGTTTTCGATGGCCAACGTATAAATATATGTCCTCAGCAGACGAAGTTTCAGAAAGTTATAATATGTTACATCTATTCTTACAAGTATGCTGTTCGTGTTTGAGTTGAAATTAAAGTAAAAGTGAGCAAGGAGATATTTTAAATGATTTTGGAGATACAAGCAAAAACTGAAAAAAGATACCTTTCCCTCCCCCACCTGTCCAACGTCGCTCACCCGCCAACCTCGAAGTCTTCGTTTGTTCATCTTTCACCTCAAAGAACAACTGCACCAATTTTCAAAAGTACACGAATCAACACACCGACGAACTATACCTAATATAAGGCACACATTATTACCCTTGTCTCCTTAAATACAAGCGCGAAGAAACAAATTACGTCGTTACAAGGCTAAGTACATAATACACAATCACTCCAAACGTGATTACTTACATATACAAGTGACGTCAACATTTAAAGTTTAGCTTTTACAGCAATTTGTCTCGCACACTTCTGTGAATCACATTACGGGAACTAAATTATGTTCCCATTTGAGTTACACGAACTGTAGAACTGGATTTGGTTTAGGTAATGATGAGCTATTTTAGAGGAGCTCGTGGCTAAATAATAACAGCCACACGGATCGATTTTCAAGGTTTTTTTTATGCAGAACGTGGAAACTCTTGGCCTAAATCTCCCGGAAAGTGATGATTAGGCCGAAGATGGAAGCGAGTTTCACCCGGAATCCTCTTACACAGAGGAACTGGCTATCATACCTCTAACTGCCGGAACACAACAATGCTGTTATCATTGTTGTTATGGCGACAGACTTAGACATGATGGTGATAGCTTGCCAGGCGGACTTAGAAAAAGTCCTACCACCAACCAAACCAAGCAAAAAATTTGCCTCCACTGGGAATCGAACCCGGGACCTCTGGTTCTGAATCAGGTGGTTTAACTACTAGACCACGGAGGCGGTTAGTGTCACCTGTTTAGCACCACCCGGTGACCACGTGTATTCGCTGAATGGTATTCTCCTATATGGACGCGGGTGACTCGGCCCCCAAAAGGTTAAGCAACTCTTGCCTAAGTCGGTCCGTGGATGGGGGACCACTGACAATCTTCACATAAGTAAGTACCAACCGATATTCCTCCGAGCCTCGGAAAGCACGTTCAGCCGTTAGTCCCGGCTGTCACTTTTAGATTGTTGACGGTAGTAGTAGAAATTTGATAGGTACCTACCAATCTTGAATCGTGTAACCCAGTTACTGGGTTGAGAAGGTTAGTTAGGCAGCGGCTCCATGTAAAATACCTACCTGTTCTGCTGTGTCTGGTAACTGGAAGCCGACCGGGAAAGGCTGGGCACATTGAATGATTGTGCTATTTACCCTGCGCGCGACTGCGCGACGCAAAGGAGTGGTAATGTGTTTATCAGCCTATGTATTTATGTATGTTCCTTTGAAGCACTATACAGACCAAACGCCTGGGCCGATTTTTATTTAATGAAAATTTATCTTTGGAAACACGTGTTACAGGGGCGTCTCTGGTCTGCTTATCTACCAATTACGACAGTCTTCTTCTCGTCGTACTGTTACTTCTAACGCAGAGAATCACGAATTCACGACCGTCCGATCGCGATCGGTAGTGGCGGCCTTAGGGGGTGGCGAGCAGGACACCACTTGGGACCTCGTTCTTGCAGGCTCCTCGCCTCGCGCAATCCGAGTTCTAAAACATTACGTCCGATCGTGATCGGTCTCGGGTATTTTGACAGTCTTCGTCTTTGTCCTTCTGTTACTGCTAAAGCTGAGATTTGCGCCTCCTTCTCCAAGTTAGAGGTTCTCATACTTGTTGAACTACTTCATCTGCCCTCTTATTACAAGAAATCGAGGCAATCTTGCCGGTGCTCAGAACTGACGCTAAACTAAAATCGTCTATCGTTTTGGGAGCAGCTGTTTCTCTATTGACCGTTCAATCCTCATTGTTGTTTCTGGTAATTCTCTTCCTTAGTTACAACAAAACACTGTAGGACGATTTACATTGTACAAGCGTTGGTTACAGTTGGAAGTGTGTATACCTAGGAAACTACAACTCTAGAGGGACTATACCCAACCTAGCTTGTCGTCACGGATTCAGAATTATGCAAGGTGAAAATGGACTATAAAATAAGGTCAAAACAACAATAATGCTCTTTTAGAAACTCATAAACTTGTATAAAATTAAATATTCAAATAAGAAGCAGCTATGCAGAAAAGCGTCACGCCATAAAATTGAGACATCAATAGATTTATTACCATTTTTTCGTTTAGTTCGATCTGTGTGGGCGGCGGAAACGCGACTTTTCGAATGAAAAATGACACACGCACCTCGGGCTCAGTTAATTGTTCGTCGTCCAATGTCGCAACGTGCATGGGACATCTGTCCGAATGAATAGTAGCCATTTGTTTAGGGAATCTTTCTCGAATACCTCACACGTAGGCTCTATCTCCAAATGAAATATCTTCATCTAAAAATTTGAATAAAGACATTCGTTTATCACGAGGAACAGGAAGACTAAATTGACATGTCGAAATAGCAGGTTCTGAATACTTTCAAAACGATTGATTCAAGTTGCAATTTCGTCTACCTATGTCCTTCACTGAAGTGAGTTCACAGGTCCCCTGGTTTGGTTGCGATCGCAAAACCATGGGATCACGTCAACAGAAAATAGAATCCAGATTACGAATTCTCAAGTTAGCGAAAAGTTAATTGGCTTCGTCAAACAACTGGATCGAGTGCTTGCCGCGTCACAAACAACCAATTAAAAAAGAATGATTTAACCCCGATTATACCTACTTTTACATGTAACCTTTTCGTAATAAATGAATGTGTTAAAATTACAAATGGCTTCACATTTATATTACGGCAGTTTAAGGCGTAGACCCACCGCGGCGCACGGAAAGCTTCAAGCTTTTTAGCTTGTTAAGTTTCTCTTTGCAAGAAAATATATATGTGATTGTATCCACTGCAACCCACGGACACGTTACGCGTCAATTAACGTCATTGGTACACGCGTGGCTTGCTTGAATATGGCGCTCACATAGCTCAACGCTGCCAACGCCTAACACGCTGTGCATGCCTACACGCTATACACGAATATGTACAACTGTATTGCAGCACAGCTTTTAGATAGATACGGCTTTGTGCCACGGAGGTGTGTGTAAGTTGTACTTACTACAGTGAAAACCCACGTTGTCAAACAAATGCATCCAACTATCCATGCAGCTAAAATGCGCCGCGTGCCCGTGCATAGCATGCGCCATGGTGAGTTTTCACCTTGACGTGGTCCTAAAGTAAAGCCACAGTCACAGAAATAATATCTATGGCCACAGTAATAAGAGAGTTGCGTAATTGACGTCTGATTTTGTTTTTTTTTTTTAATCAGATAAGATTATGAACAGAAAATAATGAAAGGTTATTAAGGCGCGTCCCCGAGCAAAACGCAGCGCTAGCCGTTTTCTGTGCAGTTTTTTGGAGCTATCTACTCGTTATCTAAAAGAAGTATCAACTTATAAAAATTACATTAAATTTCTACATAATCTTGACTTTAAAATGGTAGATTTTAATTTTTTATTACTAAGTATAATGTTTAATTAATCTCCTCACAACGAAACTACAGATTCCGTACGACTCGGTCACCAGTTCGATTGGTATTCCTGCAGGGATCGACAACTTCATTGATTGGACTGGCTGTAAATGCATTCTACGTGATACCATGAGTGTAAGCGAGTCACAACTACTGGCTGCTCTACTTTATTATTTAATAATAATAATAATAATAATAATAATAATAAGCCCCCTAAACAACCACACGTCCTGATTGACCATCTAATCACGTGGGGGGCGGATACACGAACGAGAAATTACTGGCGTGGCTAACGTGGCTCTGGAAACCCATACAAAATGGAGACACGTTCAAAAAGAAAACGTTTAGGACCGCTGCCCGGGGGCGATCGCCGGGGCGCACCTGGAGCTGACGCTGGGTGTCTCAGCATGCGAACCGTCAGCGGTGAGGAGTTGAGCAGGCGGGCTCCCACCGACAAAGATACTACAGCCGAAATCATTGACGATGGTGACAGACTTACAGACAAGACAAACACCCCTGAGGAGCCGTATAGTCCAAGCACAGTATCATACACACCTTCAAGGCCATCATCACCATCCACGCCATCGTCATCTCCTTTACCAACATCACCCCTTATTACTAGTTTAAATGCAGTCCCACCTACTCCAACCTTGAATGTTGCGCGGGAGGTATCTACCTTCTTGCCCGCGTCCACCAAGGCTGGAAAAGCAAGAGTTCGCATGAGATGGAGCAAAGAAGTTAATGTATTTATTATGCGAACATACTTATACATTACTAAATTAGAGACCGACATTACCACTTACCGAAAACAACTGCATGAACATTTTACACGCCAGTACCCAGAGATTACCGTTACAGAACAAAGGATTTCAGATCAGAGAAGAATAATAGCAAGAAATAAACTCCTTTCCCAAACAGAAATTGATAACTTAAAAGAAGAAGTACGTACACAACTACAAGTAGAATCAGAAAATACTGAAATTCAAACTGATATCACAGTGGCAGTAACACAACATTCAACTGAGTATACTCAACAAGAACAATTACAACCGCGCAGTCAAACACAACCTATCACACAAACTCTATCATGCTATCAATCACAAACAAACTCTCAAACTATGCATACATCTACGCAAACTGAGAGTATAAGTTTAGTATTAGAAAATGAAATCAATACCTTAATTATTAGTCCCAATCAAAATCATCCCACAGACACTCGTATCCAAGAATTAAACGATAAATTCAAAACAGCTCTTACCCAATATTCCGGGATGGACCCGGCAGCTCGACCAAAGCTGCCCAAACTTAGGTACACACCTAAACTTTTTCAGCTTGTTAATCTATTTAATGCAACTATTCTCAATCAATATATCAGTGAAGAAACCCAACTTATTGACGTACTTACCCTCATATATTGCACAGCATTAGTTATTTCTGAAGAACTTCATTTTAAAATCACAGAATACACAGGTAACACAAGACCACGAGACACTAACAAACCAGCATGGCAGCAGAGGCTTGAAAAAGATATAGATAAACTTCGTGCAGACTGTGGTAGGCTTACCCAGTATATTAATAACAACAGGTCTAACAAGGTAGTTAAAAGAGTAGAAGCAATATTTAGAAACATGACCACACACACTAGACATGAAAACGATAACAGAAATCCGGAAGAATTCTTAGATACACTTAAACAGAAATTAGCCTTAAAAGTACACCGATTGAAAAGATATAAGAAAGCACAAGCACGCAAAAATGATAACTGTCTGTTTGCCACGAACGAAAAGAACTTTTACAGAAATTTACAGAAACCACAAATGGACACTGACACACCGATAGCCGAAAACAACACAGAATTACCAACAGCAGAACAATTAGAAACATTTTGGTCTGGCTTATGGGAAGAGCAGGTTCAATACAATGAAACATCTGATTGGATAAAGGACGAAGAAGTTAAATGGGGTTCACTAGAGGAAATGGAATTTGTTGAGTTAAATGAGTTAGACATAACAAACATAACAGCAAGACTTCACAACTGGAAAACCCCGGGTATTGATAAAGTACATAATTTCTGGTATAAAAAGTTAGATTCATTGCATAGAGTTTTGGCAAAAAATTTAACAGAAATTATTTTAGGAAAGCAAATTATTCCTGAGTTTATTGCTACTGGGATAACTTACATGTTACCAAAAGCCCAGTATTCACCACATCCTTCTCATTACAGACCAATTACATGCTTACCCACGATATACAAGATTCTAACGTCAGCAATCACAACTAAAATTAATAAGCACATAGAACATCACAATATTATAGCTGAGGAACAAAAAGGATGTAGGAGAGGCCATATGGGTTGCAAGGAGCAACTAATAATAGATTCAACAATACAAAAAAATGCCACCACCAAAAATAGAAACCTACACTGTACATATATTGATTACCAAAAAGCATTTGATAGTATACCACACTCCTGGCTGATTAAAATATTACAGATATATAAAATAAATTCAAAAATAATAGACTTCTTACAGCATATCATGTCCCGCTGGAAAACAACCCTCCAATTAAATTACCAACACAACGCTGTCACAACTCGACAGATATCCATAAAGAAGGGAATTTATCAGGGAGACTCTTTAAGTGCTTTATGGTTTTGTCTTGCCCTCAATCCTCTGTCTCACCTACTACACTGCTGTCAAGCCGGTTATACCCTTAAAAATATCCCTGATGAAACTACAATTTCTCATCTTATTTATATGGACGACATTAAACTATACGCAAAATCTGAAAAAGACATGAAAAAACTAATAGACACCACGACTAAATTTAGTAAAGATATCAACATGCAATTCGGGTTAAGCAAGTGCAGAACAGTTCATATAATAAGAGGCAAAATAAAACCGGGCAACTATCCTATTAACAATACAGAGGAAATCACAGCTATGGAACCAACGGAGTTATATAAATATTTAGGGTACAGACAACTCAAAGGTATAGATCATTCAGCAATTAAACACACATTAAACACAGAATATAAGAGGAGAGTGATCGCAGTATGTAAAACACAACTCTCAGGAAAAAAATTAATAAAGGCACTAAACACCTACGCGATTCCGATATTGACATACTCTTTTGGAGTGATTAAGTGGTCAAAAACTGACATCCAGCAGATAGAGAGAACAACACGCACTATACTTACCAAACACAACAACTTACACCCTAAATCAGCAATAGAAAGACTGACCATCAAAAGGCAATACGGAGGGAGAGGCCTGATAGACATCCATCACCTATGGCAGAAACAATTAGTTAGGCTAAAAACATTCTTTCACTCTAAATCACAAACAAGTAACATGCATAAAGCTATAGTAATGAACGATATTAACTGCACCCCTCTCAATCTAAACGAACAGAATACAACTTACGATATCAACAACGACCCTCAAAAACAAAAGATCGAAGAGTGGAAAAAGAAAGTGCTGCACGGACGGCACCCACATGACCTAGAACAGCCCCACATAGATACAATAGCTTCAAATAAATGGCTCAAGATAGGAAATTTATTCCCGGAAACCGAGGGATTTATGATTGCAATACAGGACCAGATCATAAACACCAAGAACTACAGGAAATTCATAATAAAAGACCCAACTATGGCAAATGATAAATGCCGTGAATGCCATAGTCAGCCAGAGACTATACAACACATCACAGGGGCATGTACAACACTGACACAAACTGATTATACTCACCGACATAATCAACTAGCAAATATTATTCATCAGCTCCTAGCATTTAAACATAAATTCATACAAGATACGACCATTCCCTATTATAAATATGTACCACAAACAGTTCTAGAAAATGCCACCCACAAACTATACTATGACCGCGCCATACTGACCGACAGGACCGTTCATTACAATAGGCCAGATATTACTCTTCAAGACAAAGTCAATAAAGTCACTTATCTAATAGATATAGCCGTCCCTAACAAACATAACTTACAAAAAACTATAAGTGAAAAAATAATAATAATAATAATAATAATAATAAGCCCCCTAAACAACCACACGTCCTGATTGACCATCTAATCACGTGGGGGGCGGACACACGAATGAGAGATTACTGGCGTGGCTAACGTGGCTCTGGAAACCCATTTAACATGGAGACTAGGTCAAAGAGTAAATGTATAGGACCGCTACCCGAGGGCAATCGTCGGGGCGCACCTGGGGCCGATGCTGGGTGTCACAGCATACGACCCATCGGCGGTGGGGGACTGAGCAGGCGGGTTCTCCCCGATAAAAATACTACAGCCGAACTGACGGACAGACTAGACATTAGGGACGATAGTATAGCAGTTACATCCGCCTTGGATGTTTCGCAGGCGGCGTCAGCTACTCAGCCTGCGACCACCAAAGCGGGAAAGCCCAGAGTACGCATGAAATGGACTGAAGATATGAACATATTCATCATGCGCACTTATTTTCATGTTACAAAACTTGAAGAGGACAGAACTATGTACTGCACACAATTATTCGAAAAATTTAAATTTAAATACCCAGAAATTAATGTAACCGAACAAAGAATTGCAGACCAAAGAAGGGTAATTATCAGAAACAAGTTGCTATCCGACGAGACTATAAATAGAATTAGATTTGAAATATCAGAAAAACTCAAAAAAGAAGAAGAAGAAAGCACGAATACACAACAAACAAACATCTCACAAATCAATCAATCGCTTACAACACATTTAACTTCCCTAAACCTCAACGCAATTTCGGGCACAGAAGATTTTGTTTCAGATTTAACTATACCCACACAGCACACCAATCAATCTACAGTAGATAATTCCACATTCCTACAAACACAAAGTATTATAGATTTTGACTCTAACTTAATAAACACTTTAAGAAACGATTTAGAATCAAATTTAATAAAATATAACGGGATGGATCCAGCATGTAGACCATTATTGCCAAAAATTAGACCATCTAGCAAATTATCTGATATCATTAATATTTTTAATCAAAAAATTATCCCTTCCAAACTATCATCTCTAGAAAGTCTAAGTGACACACATTCTTTAATTCACTGCATAGCTATTTCAGTAATTACTCACTTTAAATTAAAAATAAATGTAGATAGAACGAACAATAATATTAGAGCAAAAACCGATCCACCTTGGCAAAAAAGATTAGAAACGTCTATAGACCAACTAAGAAAAGATATTAATAGACTAACACAATACAAAAATGGAAATACATCCAGGAAACTGGAAAACAAAGTAAAACAGATAATTAAAAATACTAGACAACACAGCTCACATGAAAATTTTAATAAGAGAATAGAAGATCACTTAGACACGTTGAAACAAAAACTGTTAGTTAAGAGTCATAGGCTAGCACGGTATAAAAAAGCGAAAGAAAGAAAGGATAACAATAGATTATTTAAAACGAGTGAAAAACAATTTTATAGAAAACTTAAAGGCAACGATACAAAAATCCAGAACCCTCCATCTCAAGACGTTTTAAAAGTATTCTGGCAAGGAATCTGGTCAGACAGCACGGAACACAATAAAAACGCTAGGTGGATCCAAGAAGAAATAGGTAGATCAGACACAATAGAAGAAATGCCATTTGAGAACATAGATGTGCTTGAGGTCAATACAATTATAAATAAAACACATAACTGGAAAGCAGCAGGAATAGATGGTATACATAATTTCTGGATAAAAAGACTTTTTTCACTCCATAAAACGTTAGCCGAACAAATAACCGAAATTTTAAAAGGCAATCAAAATATTCCCGAATTTTTGACTAAAGGTATCACATATATGCTCCCAAAATCGAGTAGAACCCAGGATCCTTCACAGTACAGACCTATTACTTGCTTACCAACCTTATATAAAATCATAACCTCATGTATTACGAACAAAATCATTAAACATATTGAAAAGTATGATATTTTAACAGAAGAACAAAAAGGGTGTAGGCGCGGACACATGGGCTGTAAAGAGCAATTAATAATTGATTCCACTATCTTAAAATACTGTCAAAGATCTAGAAAAAACTTATACGTGGCATACATTGATTACAAAAAAGCATTCGACAGCGTTCCGCACTCATGGTTGATCGAAGTATTAAATATTTATAAAATTAATCCATTACTTATACAATTCCTTAAAGATACTATGGGATCCTGGAGAACTACACTTAAATTACAATCTGAAACAACAAACATAACCGTGGACGATATAGAAATTAAAAGAGGTATCTTCCAAGGGGACTCATTAAGTCCTCTCTGGTTCTGTCTAGCCCTAAATCCACTCTCTCGAGCGTTAATCGATTCTAGATTAGGGTTTGATATTAAGAATGGTAGGTCAATATTGCATCAAATTACACATTTACTTTATATGGATGATTTAAAATTGTATGCCAATAAAAATTCTGATTTGCACGATTTATTAAATATAACCACAACATTTTCGAAAGACATAAGGATGGATTTTGGGCTAGACAAATGCCGAAAACTTAATATAGAGAAAGGCAAGATTGTAGATGGAAACTACTTAACAAATAGTAATGAAACAATAGAAGCGATTAAAGAAGAAGAACTATATAAATATTTAGGTTACAATCAAGCTAGACTTTTAGAACATATGGCCATTAAAGATAAACTAAAAAAGGAATATAATAGCAGAATACATTCTTTGTGCAAAATGCATCTATCCAGCAAAAAATTATTCAAAGCCATTAATACATACGCGGTACCAATACTTACTTACTCTTTCGGTGTAATAAAATGGTCGAATACGGAACTACATGGCCTCGAAGTCAAAACAAGAACTATGTTAACACAACACAGATATCACCACCCCAAATCAGCAATTGAAAGAGTGATAATGCCCAGAAAAGAAGGAGGTAGAGGATTAATCGACATATCACATCTGCACAAAAGACAAGTCATAAATCTCAATCAATTTTTCAGGCGAAAGAAAAGTTCGAGTAAATTACATAAAACAATCACAGAGATAGATTTAAAATATACACCTCTAAACCTAAGCGATGATAGTAATACTGAAACAGTAGATCAAACGAAACACATAGAAGAAATAAACAGAAAATGGAGGCAAAAAGAACTACATGGTAGACATCCCAATGATTTACATCAAACATTCATCGATAAAGAAGCTTCTAACAAATGGCTGGAGTTGAGTGGGCTGTTTCCGGAAACAGAAGGGTTTATGCTGGCCATCCAAGACCAAGTTATTAACACAAAGAATTATAGAAAATACATAATAAAAGATAGGACAGTAAGGAATGATTTATGCAGAAAATGTCATAGCAAACCTGAAACAATACAGCACATAACAGGAGCTTGCATGACATTGACCCAGAACGACTACACTCATCGTCACAATCAACTCGTTAACATTATTCACCAAAAACTCGCCGTTAATCTTAAACTAATGCAGGACCCATACACACCATATTACAAATATACACCAAGAGCTGTTTTAGAAAATAATTTTTACAAAATATATTATGACCGCACTATAATTACAGATCACACTATATACAATAACAGACCCGATATAACACTTGTTGATAAAGTAAACAAACACACATACATTGTAGATATAGCCGTACCAAACACCAATAACATACAAAAGACTATCACAGAAAAAATAAGGAAGGACACAGAACTACAAGAGGAAATCACCAGAGTTTGGAAAATGAATAAAGTCACAATTGTCCCAATAGTAATATCAACAACAGGTGTTATCCCAAAACAAATATTCAATAGCTTTA
Source organism: Ceramica pisi (assembly GCA_963859965.1). Taxonomy (NCBI): domain Eukaryota; kingdom Metazoa; phylum Arthropoda; class Insecta; order Lepidoptera; family Noctuidae; genus Ceramica; species Ceramica pisi. The sequence goes on from OY982530.1 coordinate 9,678,435, forward strand.
ATGTTCTTAATCTTTCGAAATACACATACTTAACACTACAAAAAGCCGCTATTTTAAATACTTGCCGAATAGTTAGAAAATTTTTACAACTAGACTTGGATAACAATTTTAATGCAGTACAAAGTAATTTACCATCACAAACTAATAACTAGGATCTCACCTTGGTTCACACCCGTGAGATTCTAGCAAATACCAGGCACTAGCCTGAGAAAATAAATTTAAAAAAACAAAATAATAATAATATTCTTGGACATTTCACACAACGCCATATAGTCCCAAGCTAAGCAACTTAATGCTTGTGTTATGGTAACGAGATGGCTGATAAACTACTTATATACATTTTTTTTTTGTAAATACATACATATTATAGATAGAAAACACCCAGACTCGGAACAAATACATGTAGGCCGTACAAATATTTGTTCCGTGCGGGAATCGAACCCGCGACATGCTGCGTAGCAGTCAATCGCTCAACCACTGCGCCAACCGTGTCGTCAAAATAAGTAAATACACTGAACTTAAAGAAGAAGTTGCTAGAATTTGGAGGCAAGAAAGGGTGTTCGTAGTACCCATTGTTGTCTCCACTACAGGTGTCATACCAAATCATCTCCACCATAGCCTCAAACAAATAGACCTGAAAGACTCAACCTACATTACACTTCAGAAAGCGGCAATTCTTAACACATGCAGAATTGTTAGGAAGTTCATGCAGATAGAAGAAAATCAAACATCCCCTCATAACATCAATCCTACACTTTAGATTTAATTGTGCACACGCTGCATTGACTTGGTTTGGCCCGTTAATGTAGCTTAATACTAGCCTAGAGCTAAGAAAACTGCACGTTTACAGAATAATAATAATCCTCTAAGCACATTGCTGGAGGATTCAGGTCTAGGCTATCGGTTGAGAAGAGGTGGTCAGACCATATCTCACCTTCTTTACATGGATGATTTGAAACTCTTTGCCCCCAACAATTCGCGACTGATGGAACTACTGAAGGTCACTGAAACCTTCAGTAGTGCCATCAGGATGGAATTTGGTGTGGACAAATGTGCAGTCATGCATGTTAAAAAAGGGGAGATTATGGAATCTGAGGGAATTCAACTCTCGGATTCCATACAGGTTAGATCCCTCATCTCAACCGAAACCTACAAGTATTTGGGTATGTCGGAAGCGTTGGGCATTGATGTTGCCAACATGAAGCAATCGTTGAAGGAGCGCTTCTTTGGCCGCCTGAAGAAGGTTTTGAATAGCCTTTTGTCAGGCGGAAATAAGGTGCGCGCCTTCAACGGTTGGGTCATGCCGGTATTAATGTACTCTTTCGGCGTACTCAAATGGACTCAAACCGAACTCGACGCCCTGGATAGGAGGGTCCGTACACTGCTGACCGCAAACCGGATGCATCACCCACGTTCGTCGGTGATGAGACTGTACATCCCGCGGAAGTGTGGAGGTCGAGGCTTTTTAAACGCCAAAACTCTCCACAACCGCGAGATGTGCAGTCTCAGAGAATATTTTCTTAAAGCTGATGTGGGTATGCACCGAGATGTGGTCGCAGTGGACAAAGGACTCACCCCGTTGTCCATGGCTAAAGAGAACTGGCGCAAACCTGTGATACTTACCACAGATGACCGCAGGGAGGTATGGAAAGGCAAGGAGCTTCACGGGCGCTTCTATCGGGCTCTTCATGGGTCCGATGTAGATTTTTCAGCGTCCGTGGCTTGGCTACGCTTCAGTGATCTCTTCGGAGAAACTGAAGGTTTTGTCTGTGCGATTATGGACGAAGTTATCTTGACGAATAACTACCGGAGACATATTATGAAGGATGGGACGGTGGACGTGTGTCGGGCATGCCACCGTCCTGGTGAGTCCATCAGACATATTATCTCTGGCTGTTCTCGTCTGGCTAACGGCGAGTACTTGCACCGACATAACCAAGTGGCCAGGATCATCCACCAGCAACTTGCTTTGAAGTACAAACTTGTGGACTCTGAGGTACCGTATTACAAGTATGTGCCCGACCCAGTTCTTGAAAATGACCATGTCACGTTGTACTGGGATCGGTCTATCATCACTGACAGGACTATTGTTGCCAATAAGCCTGACATAGTGGTGATAGACCGATTAGCGCGCCGCACAATGATAATCGATGTTACCATTCCACATGACGAGAATCTCGTGAAAGCTGAGAAAGAAAAACAAATAAAGTATCTCGACTTAGCACACGAGGTTGTCGACATGTGGAATGTGGACTCGGCTGTCATTGTGCCGATTGTCATTACGGCTAATGGCCTGATGGCCAAAAGCTTCGACGACCACCTGTCGAAGCTGGCGTTGCGCAGTTGGATAAAGGGCCTGATACAGAAGGCAGTACTCCTCGATACGGCTCGTATTGTGAGGAGGTTCCTTTCTCTGGAGCCCTAACCACCGGTAGCTTGGACCCTGCTCCCGACACCGGCGGACTACTATTTTTTATATTTTTAAATGTATTTTCTAATGTTTTTTTTAAGATATATTTAAAAATGTAAATTCTATGTATATTAAATGAATAAACGAAATAATAATAATAGGGTGGTGCCCCATTACATTTGAAAAGTCTAACGGGGCCTCTGCGAGTTGGTTTCGGCCCCTCGTACGCCTACCAAAGGACCGGGTCTCCAGGGGCCCGAGATAGTAAAAAAAATAAAATAATAATAATAATAATAATATTTTTTTATTTGCAGAAAACACGGTATTAAAAGATGTTACAATACAAATTGAGTCCAAACATGTTTTGCTTAATTAAAGCATGCAAAATTATAGTATCAACATTAGTTAGTTTTATGTTCAAGAAATTCTTTAACACTGTAGAAACTATTTTCATTCAGCCAGTTATTAGTTATTTGAGCTAATAACGTAAAGAAGTTTACAATCAAGATAAAAATACCTAATTGTTTGTCATAATGTTTCGTGATGTTTTGTTTTTTTTTTATTTGTGATGGGTTTGCTCTTGACTCTAGTCTAGGTCAGCGATGATAGAGACAAAGTCTACGATTTTAAGAAAGGTTTCGGCAGAGATTTAGGTAGATACAGTAGTCAGTACCTACCTACGCTCACATTTCGCCGGATAGGTTTGAGTCCCACGAAAAAGGGGGTGAGCCTTTGTGAGTGTGGTTCGGAGTGTTACCGCACCGTGGCCCGTGCTGCACGAATTGCCGCGTACCTACACCGCGCCCCAATATCCAAATTGTATTTTATTTATTAAACAAAAGGCATAGCATGTATATGTTGAAACATTTGTGTGATAGCAGAGTTTATTAATACGAATATGTAGGCGCAAATTTATAAACATAAATTCAATATTTCGCTAATCGCAAAGTAAAAATACTATTACTTGTGCAGCCATATTACTGAATTGTTAGAACTTTTGTTGTAGGGTTATAACTAATCTCTCTAAGTATTTAGGAAACGATTTGAAAAACGTAAGTTTTTTATTGAATGAGTTATCTACGGGAAATTTTCAGATTTCCATTGTTCCACAGTAGGTACTTATCTGTTAGCATTTTCACTATTATATCCTTTAGATAGTACTAACAAAGAACCAGCATAGTATTTTAATTTAAATTTTGTAATCTTGTTATAACACGAAATAATTGGAAATACCTACTTAATACCTATAGCATAACTCTAAACTGTTAGCATTTTTGTACATAGCAATGAATTCACTAAACTCATCCACTCACCGAAAATAAAAAAAACTTTTGAATTATCGAAGGATTTGTGGAAAAAATATTGTATCCCTACTGGACTACATTGCCATTAAACGTGCACTAATCCTTGCTCTTAATGAAAAAAATCCTGATCGATAAACTTAAAATCCACTTTTCTCGACCCAACACTCAGTAATAGCGCATTCGACAACAGTCCCCGTTTCTATTAGTTATCTAACGAACGATGTCTAGAAATGTAAAAAAAACAGCAGATCCTTCAAGACCATCATTCGCCGGGTACCAGTCCTCTATCATAACTTCATACATTCTTGGAAAAGTAATAAAATCGAGTGTATCAGCGTGCAAGCAAAGTCCATACCTCTGTAATGTATTGGAAATACTATTAATGGCCTCTTCGGTGAGCGTCGTTTAGCGTGTCGGACGTCGGCGCCAAATGAGATTCAAATATCGAACGTAGTGCTCGTCATAATATTTCGAAGTGCTTTTTAGGGGTCTTGGTGAAATTAGGGTGCTGTTACAACGGAGATGTGCGAGGTAGATAGCTAGTGAAAGGTTATGTAGTGTATTTTGTACCTACCTTCTTTTGGTTTTGGTTGCATTTGGCATCAAACATCAATTAGACTCTCGGCTCCATAATGGCCTCGTCATCAGCTCGGGCGTCTATTTCACCATGGCTGCAGTGTTTATGTTTGCCCACTTGCTTCATAAAATACTATTCCACCGAATATATGTACGAGGAGCTTGCGCGGTTGCAAAGATGCTCTTATTTTGGATGGGAGAAGTCAGGAGTAGAAGGGAGTGTCAGACTCTTACTGACTAAAACCTGTCCGTGTTTCTCCTAGTGTCCTTTGCGTTCCAGGGCTGCGGTTACTATATCGAATAAATTCCACCACCCTGGCAGGCACTAACCCTAGCGGGCCCCGTCTACTATGCTGACCTATCCTTGAGGCGCGTTGTGTTCCACGCGCGCCGTCGACTCGGGCCTGGTCCACCCAATGCTCGCCATCCGCAGGCTCGCGCCTACGATTCACAAAATACTATTGCACCAAATATGTACGAGGAGCTTGCGCGGTTCGAAGACTATTAGCAGTAGGAGAGCTGCGTATATAGCAATAAATGGCTGAGTGGTGCACTCCAGCTATAAATACCAATTTCACTATCCCATTTCCAAAAGTTTTAAGAAAATGAGGTTATCCATTGGTTGGATTATCCTCGTAGAAAGACTACCTACCTCACACATCTCTGGTGGAAAAGCACCCTTACAAGGCTAGGTACTACCAGTTAAGTACTGTGTGATGAACGTTTTAGTGCAAATGGCCGTAATTCGAGTGAATGGTACTACGATCATTCATTCAAACAATTTCTAGTTATTTTATGAACCTTACTACGTAGGTTCGTTTTAGAGGCTTTCAAAGAAAATGACTTGTTTATTGTAGCGCATGTTGATTTCGAGTAAACCCAATACATACTATGAGTAGGGCATGCAAAACCGGAAAGTCATCAAAACCGGTTTTGAACATCGTTTTTTTGGGACCAAAACCGAAAACCGGAGCTAGGTCCGGTTTTAGCAAAAAAAATCGAATGTAGTACAATTTAAAAAGAAACACCATTTTTTTAAATACCCACTAAGTCTACAAATAAAACAAATAGTATGATACATTTCTTTTTAATTCAAACCATAATAATTGTACAGATAACAATGAACTTATAATACCTACTATAAAGATTAATTAACTGAGATCAAATCAACAACAAGTAAGTTTTTGGTATCTTTGGTACCTATTAAGTCTGCTATCAAAAATAATATATTTTAAACATAGAAAACACAATCAGCATCTTCAAATATTAAACACAGCCACCCACAATTACCAAAAAAATCAACATTTTTGTAACTTTGAAGACGAACTACAATTAATCATCTGTCACTTTGGTTAATGTTTACTTTATTACTAATAAAGGAAATATTATAATAACGTAAACATTATTATTAATAGTAATAACGTAAACATTAACAAATTGAGATTTTTAGAGAAATTGATTTTTATATATATTAAATCTGTAAAAATCGACGAAAACGACAATCCAAATGGCTCAGAACCGAATCAAAGACTTTTGTCAGTTATAAAATTATCTATATAACACGAATAATAAAACACAAGTTTTAATTAAATCTTGCTTGCTGTCAAGTGGTGAACCATAATGTCCATAATGTAATATAATTCGGGCTAACGCAGCAACTACTGGATGTAATTGCGCCCTTCGTGTCGTTTCATCCACGAGCTCAACATAAATGTACATTAAAAGACACAAAATATAATAAATTAATAACTAAGTAAATACTCACATTTTGTCCTAGCGTCGCAGGCGAGGGCGGCGGACACGCACTTGCACTCCCGGTAAGGGTATTACTGCAACAACGCAGGCGCAGGCTGGCGGGTTACGGGTGCGGGGTGCGGGGGTAGTGGAGGGAGGCGTGTAAGTGGGTGGATGCAGGCTGTGTTCGGTTCGGATACATTTGATGCCTCAAAATTAATTATTTTTTGAGTGTTCGAAAAAAATATATAATAATAATAATAATATCCTTGGACATTTCACACAACGCCATATAGTCCCAAGCTAAGCAACCTAATGCTTGTGTTATGGTAACGATATGGCTGATAAACTACTTATATACATTTTTTTTTTTTGTAAATACATACATATTATACATCGAAAAACACCCAGACTCAGAACAAATACATGTAGGTCGTACAAATATTTGTTCCGTGCGGGAATCGAACCCGCGACATGCTGCGCAGCAGTCAATCGCTCAACCACTGCGCCAACCGTGTCGTCAAATGTTGATAAAAATCAAAATGTTAATGTTACTCAATAATGGGAAAACCGGAGCTGAGCTCCGGTTTTGGCTCTCAAAACCGGTTTTCAAAAATCGTTAAATTTTGGCCGATTTCCGGGCTTGCGCAAAACCGGAAAACCGGTTTTGCATGCCCTAACTATGAGGTGTAGCCGTGACAATAACCGAACAACTTGAGCTTCTTGGGCTTACTTTAACATCTACCCTCAATTTCTGCTCATTCTTAGCAAGTTCAATCGTGTATAGAGTACATACTGCTCTTATCTTTGGGATGGAACTGCCAGATACCAGCTTGATGCCCTTGAGTCAATTGAGAAACGAGCCAAGAAGATCATCGGTAATGATAGGCTCGTCGAGTCGAAGCTCCAAAGTCTTGAGTCTGTCGGTTTTGTACCGGGTAAATTTTGGGGAATGTGGTCCAATATCGCCAAGCTCGTTCCGTCATTGGACCACAAGACCGGACCAACGATACATAGTGGACATCCCAAGCACAAAACGTTTTAGGAACACATTCATAGTGCGTACAGCAAAGGAGTGGAATTCCTTGCCGGAGTCTGTTTCCTGATAGCTACAACCTGGGAGTCTTTAACGCCCAAAATTAATACCAGACGAATAGGTTACTTCTAGGCAAGCGTGCTCCACCTTAGACCGTATCTTCGCTTACCATCAGGTGAGATTGTGGTCAAACGCGTGCCTATCAACAGAAAATAAAATAATTATAAGTATGTATTTTGAGTTTCACACGGGTCCTTAGTAAACTTTTCTCACGTAAACTCGAGATTAACATGAGTTACAATAAACAAATAATTTTCTCTACTCTCCACACACTGCTCTCTTGCGACAGTAACTCTGCCAGTCTGGCTGTTACCTCTTGACGTCTTAACGGCTAAATGAATTTGGAGGAAACTTGGCACATGAGTAAACCATGATTTTTAACTCGAAAGTACTCCTCTTGGGATACCTAGTTTGCAAAGTCGCTGGCAGAAGCTGGAAATGAATATTAAGTAAGTAGGTAAGCACAGCTAGCCAAGCCTTCGGTTCAGCTAAACTTGCTCATGTTAGGTGTCGGTTTACCGCAGCGGTGCAAGTGGGATTAAATCAGATCGCCATTCGGTCGGTCAGTGGTAGTAATGTATAGCTATTTCATTGATAAATTGATGAAATAGCGCTTTACTGTGGCTAAATAATAACAGGCGCTTTTCAATGACGCTTGCCGAGGTCGATCTGCCAAAGGGTGACCAAATTATCTTACCAAGTTTCCTCCGTGCCTCGGAAAGCACGTATTTGTTCCCGGCGGTCATTTGTAAATCTTTGGTAGTTATTCGTTACGGAATTTCAGAACCCAGAAAACCTGACACCGCTCTTGGCAAGAAGTACCGTGTTACCCGGTAACACCTTGTAGAGGCTAGATAGGCAGTCGCTCCTAAAATATGACCCCTGCAGTACTTGTGCTGCATTGAGTCATATGGTGGTAATATGGCTTAACTTAAAGACCCTCGCCAATCATAGCATTGTAACGAATTTAATCTCATTAATAATTTAAATAAAATTAGAAGAGTTTAACAACTCTAAATAGGTACTTCTAAGTTGATGCGTCCGGTCTGCACCAAGTGCAAAGGGCAACTGCTAAAAATTCGACGATTGACGAAACACGAAGTTTACCGAGGGACAAGAAAATATTTGTACCTACTGTAAAAAAAGTCACACTTTTTTAATAAACATAATGACTGTAATTAAACTTTTTAATCTTGCACCTTCATAAGAATTCAATCAGGCAATCTAAAAAAAAAAAGTGATTTCTTTCTACCTTATACTACTGCGAGGCTTGCACCCCATTACCCGAACTTATTCATTTCAATTCCCGATCCAGTCATAAAGATGAAATGACTTTTCAAATAGCGGATTTCGTTTCGCATTTTGTGATCCAGACTAGTAATAGTAATATACTGGACTTGGATATTTATTGAGTCTGTGGATATTAAGGCCCTATTTACATTATGTACATGTAAATAGGAACTCTATGGTATGACACTCAGAATGGCCGTTATTAATGTTTGAATTTAGAATTTTGGAATAGCGCTGGTAGTTTTTATTTAATCGAATGAAAAGTAGTTTTTGTTCTTTTAAAAGAACTATGCCGTTGCTTGGCTCTGCAATAAAGAGTAAGTCAGTTTTGATACGGTTGGTTAAAAGTAACAATGGTGAGTTAATGTAGAATCTGTGAAACCTAACTAGAATCGGTAAACAAGTGATTGGTGAAAGTTTATTTACTAGCGATAACAGAATTTACGATTCCCGATGAATAGATAAAGCCTATTCAAGTGTGTTATACCTTGCCTACCTTACCTTACCTTAGTTACAGATAATCCATACTAGTCCATACTTTAATTTTTAATCCACACTAATATTATAAATGCGAATTTTACTCTGTCTGTTCGTGTGTTACGCAATCACGCCTAAACTACTGAACCGATTTAAATGAAGTTTGATACAAAGGAAGTCTAGAGCCCGAGAAAGGACATAGGCTACTTTTTATTCCGGGAGTATGTTCCCTAGGTATCACGCGAAGCCGGTGGCAGAAGCTAGTAGTATATAATGAGTTATTATGTCTATGGTATATTGTGAAATGTATCACGTCGTCATAGCTGAAGAGTGGTTGATGACCGGCCGGAATAGACGCTCAGCTGTCGAATGAAACACTCGGAGCCGAATTACTACCGGAATTAAGCAATCAACGGTTTTCCTTATATTAACGCCTTAGGACATCGTTAATATTCATTCGAAAATACCTACATAAATATACGAATGAAGATAAAATTAGAATTATTAAGATGAAAATACTCAGACAGATTGTTATAATAAATTATGGCACAATATCGTTAATATACATTGTCAAACCATTAAAGCACGAATGATCATGTTGACAATAATAAAAATAATATTTATAGTAATATAATGGAAATCTATAATAACGGTTATCATAGTAACGTATCAAATAAACAAGCCTTATCGTCCTGTTAGATCGCACTACAAGTAATTCCGCAGTAAGTTTCTCTCATAGTTTTGCATTTTACTTCTGTTTTAGAGACTTATTTGAATAAATAACGTAGGTGTAACAAGGGGCGAGAGGAATGTGAGGAGCGACCAGTTTGCGAACCTCCTCAATTTATAGTGTTGGGTGTGACAGGCTGGGGGCCTGGCGCCGCCACCGGACGGACCAACGCAAAAATTTGCGGCGAATCGCCCGCCATTTAGAGCGAAAAACTAAAACGATGTTTTACAAAATTGAATCGGAGCCCGATTTACAAAAACGACCGCGCGGAGACATTCGCCTCGGGTTGAATGGATGGGATAACGACTTGGTGACCACTTTTTGGCCACAAAACCAGTTTCGGCTGACCGCTCAAAAGACGCTATCTGTCGCGGAATCTCGATATCGATATAAAAGCACGTACGTTTTGCATTGTAATTTCATATGTGTGCAACATTATATCGCGATGGGACGGCAACAAGTGAATCACGTTTTAAATGACTCGCCCGATGTTATGTTTTTATTTTGGGTCCGTCCGCTAAGTTATGCGGCTCGACACCAGACCTGGCATTTAAATCGACTAAATAAAAATATCTTTTCTAAAAGACCCTTTTTCTGATCTCATGATTCGACAATGTGCTAATATTATGAGCTACCTACTCAAATAACTTTTCCGATATTAAATGAAGTTGATAGACGACTAAAGAGATTTTCCTAATTTTGTTCCGTGTAACAATAAAGTAAATCTTATCACAAATTAGGGATTTAGACAACAGATTTATTAGTTTACATCAATAAATTTGTCAGTTATTTGCATAATTAAAGCTCGTTATGATTTCCTAATGCCTTAGAGTAGAGTTGTTTAAGAAGGATATGTCGGCTTAACGTCGTTCGTGGGAGCAAGCAACAAGATGCTCGGCTTATACGGGGACTGAGTTACTGACATGTTCTTCCACTGAGAAATCACTGGCGACCCCTACTGCTCATTAATAAGGAGATAGTGAAGAAAATCCCGTTTTCAGATTATTGACGAAAGACTGATTTATTGTAGAAACTGATTTATTGTAGATAATGATTTTGTCGATTTAACCACACTTAAACATGATGGAGGTAAGTAAAGCTGGAGAAACAAGTAATTTGGTAGGAGATAGTGTAAAGAGAATTATTTAGTAGCAAACATTCAACCTCATAAATAAACTCCGAACCATAGGGAAACTCTAGTTAAGCTTGAAGCGATTAACCACGACACAATTACCGGAGCTGCGCCATTTGATTTCCAATTCCAAATAGATTTATTTGTAACAGGCTGCCTTCTAATTTAATGTAACCTGCCCCAAGCACGTAAATAGTTTTAATCTAAATTCGAGCAATCTACAAACATTTTGTTTTAGCATAGCAATGTAATGTTAGTAGATTTCCGTGGAATGATAATTGGAATTGTAAGCTTAGGCGAGTAATTTATATAAAGTGGAGACTAGTGAATAAATACTTGGAGATGTGTCGACTGACGAGTATAATCATAAAATTCTCTAGTTTGTGTAGTTTGATCTGTAGTTTAAATGTCTTCGGCACGAATATAAAAATAAGCACCAATAAAAACAGATGTAGCAGCGAGACCAACAGTGGCAGTCGAGAGATGTCCACGGCATAAATATTAAAATTACGAGCGACGCTATTCCGCGCGCCGAGGGCACGCCACTTGAGACCACATTAACACAATTTTTGAAACACCCAAAATCGAAATTTGTCGCATTATAGCATCCACGTGCCACGGGCAAGAAGTAATTTAATCTATTATAGAATGGAGAATTTATCGCCACATAAGATTCGAAAGGTCAAGATGTAGTTTCGGAGTTTTATGAACTTTCTGCCTCTGTCTTGAATTTTTTATAAGGTTTAATGTCCAGCGTTCATCATAAAAGTGTTCGTAGATGGCGGTGGCATTATTGTGATCGTTGGAAGCTGTGCGACACTTAGTTTTACGAGTGTGTCGCAGTCGCAAAGGTTATGGCAGTCGCAGCTACTCGGGCTAGATAATGCAGGTATCAGTTTGCGTCGCAGTGTGTTTACCACGGTATGCGGCTGGACTCGGGACTGAGAGCTGGATTTTCGATTATACGGAACGAAATAAAAGCGAGGCTATTTTACGTTTATTGAGTTTGGCCCCGTTGCGACGTCGTGACCAGTTTAAAACATTGTAACGTGCATTTATGAATTCTCGAAGCAGCGCTGCTTGTAGTTCCCAAGGCTTAGGTAGCCTTACTTAAATTGAAAATGTAGTCCCCTTGTTATAATGTGATTCTCTTTTCTCCTATAATCGGGGAACCAATAAATCTCAATCCTAAAAGAATTATCAATTACAAGTGAATGCACATGACAACACTACAGCTCACACGCTTGAGCCGATAACATATCCTTTCAACGCTCATATTTCATCTATCATGATTATTGACGGCTTGTTTTACCCACAATAGGATCGGCGCTTCCTCCTCTTCGTGAATCATGCGCCCCTAGTACTTGGAAGGTCTTTGACCTAATATTGAAATTTTGTTTTTCGTTTTGTGTGGGCATTTTCTCTGTTAATGAGTCTGAACAATGGTCGGGCATCAGATTGCATCTCTGTGGGCGTCTGGGGCTTCGTGGGTGTAGATATTATTACGTACTGACGGTTCATTAAAGATAGGAAATACACTCATCACTGCTACCCACTCGTGCTGGAAAGCTTCAATGGCTATTATATGAATTTGCGATATTATGACCGTTTTGTTTTCAGACATGAAGACGGGCACTTATAGCTAAGCTTTTAAAATGTTTCCGGATAAATCTAATCAAAACGATAAATTTACTTGGCACAGGTCACTTCTGTTTATTAACTTCTTGTTTTTCTTGTAACAAATTATTCTCTGGAAGTTTTTAGACTGTCGATTTCACTAGCTTAACTTATTTGCAACTCGTAAGTCATAAATTTGCATTTAGCGGCGTAACTTGTGAAACTTTGGCACAAAAACAGTTTGGCAGCAAAGCCCTGACATGCACTTTTCGAAGCTTGAGTTATGAGCCATCAAAATTTATGAGTCTGTAGACAACTAAGGTGGAATGAGGGGAATGTGCTTCACTTTCCTCTTATTATATTATTGTGTTTGTGGAAAACAGTAAGTTGTTAGCATTTATATAATATAGCGTTTGTACCTCTGTTGAAGCGGTAACACCAGCTTATATTACTGCCTAATAATAATGACACCTTGGCCTAACCAAACTTTTCAGACTTGGAGTGGAAACAAACCTTACCTATTAACTAACTGTGGTTTTTATCAAAAAAACTTTTTACAAAAAAATACAACCGACTTCAAAAAAAAGAACACTACAATGTAAAAAATAACTTTAATTTCGGAAGTCGGTGTCAAAATACGAAAAAACTAACAAAAAACACCGGTGTTTTTGTCTAGCTTATATTACTGCGTAATAATAATGACACCTTGGCCTAACCAAACTTTTCAGACTTGGAGTGGAAACAAACCTTACCTATTAACTAACTGTGGTTTTTATCAAAAAAACTTTTTACAAAAAAATACAACCGACTTCAAAAAAAAGAACACTACAATGTAAAAAATAACTTTAATTTCGGAAGTCGGTGTCAAAATACGAAAAAACTAACAAAAAACACCGGTGTTTTTGTTAGTATTTTATTTTTGAAGTCGGTTGTATTTTTTTGTAAAAAGTTTATTATTTTTCACTTTTTAGTGGTACCCCACACCTAACAACACCACTTCAAAATCGCAGAAAAGCAAAATACGTAATTTCGATTACTTAGATGACATAACACTATCATCCAATTAGACGAATTACAGCTATTTCGATTTAAAATCCAAAGTTCGTAACCGATTTTGATAAAATTTAAATGGGACCAATCTGCAAGTATATCCTATCAGATAAAAGAATTTTTCAAATCTATAGGAACTACAGTATATAATATTATAAAGCAGAAGAGTTTGTTTGTTTGGTGGACCGCGCTAATCTCAGGAACTACTGGTCTGATTTGAAAAATTCTTCCAGTGTTAAATAGCCCATTTATCGAGGAAGGCTATAGGCTATATATCATCACGCTAAGACCAAGAGGAGCGGAGCAGTAATGAAAAATGTTACGCAGACGACGTTGCACGGGTCAGCTAGTCGGTTCATAATTGTCGGAGTTATGAGCTAACAAAAAAAAATAAAAAATACAACCGAATTGAAAACCTCCTCCTTTTTGGAAAATCGGTTAAAAATGAAACCAAAGAACTGCTGGTGAGAATTTAAAAACATTAATTTGTTCTTTTAGCTTATTTGGGTGTTAAGAAACTAAATACAATATACCCTGAGATATTTAATTGTGTTTTATTATATTTCCGACCGCTCGTCGTATCCATAGCAATATTTCGGAGAGATCCACGTAACATACGGTACTTCATCTTGCAGTCGACTACATGTACCTAGCTACGTTTTTGGATGATTTGATACTGACGATTGACAGCGGGTTTCTGACATTGATCGCGATCATACATCTAAACTGCGTTATAGAGCTGTGAAACTGTTGATAAATTGCAACATGGCGGAATGGAATAAAATCTCAACTCGTATAATAATATGAATATATCTATATATATTTGAATATTCCTTATAATAATTCCAAATAAATAGCATTACATTGAAAGAATAAGTAAAAATTCAAAAAAATCAAATGTTGTTCGTTTATCTCTGCTGGATAGAAAAGTCAGCCAAGATACCCTAAAAAGAAGCTACGCGGTTGCTGGTACTCTAAGAAACTTTCAAATATATAATTCAGACGGACAGTGGAGGACATTGGAGAAAGTGGAAATTCCAAAATCATATGATATGGCATAATTCTGCAGGCAGCCCTATAAAACCACCGAAAAGGTGGCATAATATACGCGCCCCCGGCCCGAGGGCGACTGCGCCGCAGTCGTCATTAATTGACAGTGACAATTTATTTCATTGAATATGTGTTTAATATTTTTGTAAAGTGTAAATATTTCTAGTGTAGTGATTTTTTACATTGTGTTTTTATATTTGTACTTTATTTGGTAAGTTAAATATATTTTATGTTAAATACCGGCTGTAGCGATGCCGGAACCTGTGCACCCAGTCGCGAGCGATGCGCACCTTATATAGTCCCACAGTAATTTCCAGAACCTGAGCATTTCTGGGTTTGTGCTCCTATTATCGGCGATTTGTCAAGAACTTTGCAGATGTAGCCGAACCCCAAGCTCGTAACAGTATCTACGGGGCGTAGAGCAGCTACCGCCACCCGTGTCAGCCGTATCAAAGATACGGGCCCCCGGACTACAAGGGACCCGACGCCATGACGATTTGTGGCCGCAAAGCTAAACATTTATTCCCGCAGTCACCTTCGTGGCCTATCAATACAATTCTAGGGCCTATTTAAAAAACAACGGGTTGCACTCCTGGAGAGCCGGCAGAAGTGAAAACTTGAACATTAACGTTGTGCATTTAGAATCATCCGTTTTAATAATTTTCGATCAGGTCAAGTGTCCTGATGCGAGTTTGTCTTACGAATTTTTGATCAGGTCACGTGTCCTGACGCAAGTTTATACCCATCCCAAGACAAGTGCTCAACGCTGCTAAAGAAGTTTTCACTTCAAAAAGAAAGGCAATACCCCTAATAACTGGGCCCCACAAATGTTTAAAACAAGGCCCCTTTGTGACTAGCTATGCCACTGATCTACGAGTAGGTACCTAATTATTTGAAAGATGACTGGTTCAGTACCAACTCACACAATCCATAATATATATCATGGAGATTAATTGATTTTGACGGCACGGTTGGCGCAGTGGTTGAGCGATCGACTGCTGCGTCGCGTGTCGTGGGTTCGATTCCCGCACGGAACAAATATTTGTATGGCCTACAGATACTTGTTCCGGGTCTGGCTGTTTGTGTATGTGACTTTGTATGTCTGTAAACGCACCCACGATACAGGAGAAATTCCTAGTGTGGGGCAACGTTTTATTTTAAACTAGCTGACCCGCGCAACTTCGTTTGCGTCACATTTTCCATTAATGCTCCACTCCTATTCGTCTTAGCGTGATGATATATATCCTATAACCTTCTTCGATAAATGAGCTATCTAACACTGAAAGAATTTTTCAAATCGTACCAGTAGTTCCTGAGATTACCCCCTACATACAAACTTACAAACATACAAACTTACAAACAAATGTTACCTCTTTTTAATATTAGTATAGACAAAAACAAACAAAAGAAACCAAATACAAATTGATTGTATGAGGTATAACGCACTACGCAGCAGCGTGCGACGCGCCGCGACACTTCAAGTGCGAACGTTGTTACGTGTCGCGTTGTTCCGCTGCCGCGAAGTGTCGCACAGTGCGGTCGAGCCTTTAATGTTGCAAAATATAAAATTAACTTTACGCTTTATACTTTTAGAACAATATAAACCAGATGGTTCATTTCTAAATTACACGTTCAGTTCTACAAGTTACAAGTTGAGCGGTCGTAATAATTCTTGCTCAAAACATTTTAACAGGCGCTTGCCACCCGCTATGACTTCTGCAATCAAAGTTTCAGTTGCTCCATAATTCCCAACCGTTAAGTTAGTAACAACTTCCAAAACACTTTGAAAGGCTTCAACTTTTAATTAATTGAACTCATGCAATTCACGAAACCATTAAGAATGATGAATTAGCTTCACTTTGAGGATAAAATGGGAGTTAAGTATTCATTACTACAGAAATTCACAAATAGGAACATTGAAAAAATAAAAATAGAAATCGATGGGATGGAATTTAATAGCGCCAATAGTTGTGGACGCCTCGTATTCGAGCGAGTAAACAGTGAACAACTGAGTGTTGGGAAATTAGTAGGAAATTAAATTTCACGATTCCTGCCACGACGCGACACTTGGCACCGCTCGCCGAACAAACGTTGACACGCCGCTGCGCTACCCATGCCTGCTGCTTCTGGCATTCTTTTCTCAACAAAATATAAGTATTTTAAGTTGTAGTAAAAATGTTTAGAGAGCACCTACCTGCTTTGACCTTATAGTTATACTTGTTTAGTCAAGCGTAGACTAAACCGCTCTTTTTCCGAAGGCGTACCTACTCGGCATAGACAACGCACAAGGTAGGTAATCAAGATTAATCAAGAGTATTAATCAATGAGTTCAGATTAGTGATTGCTAGTAGGTAGCCAACAATCATTTCTTGGACAATTTTGCAGTTAAATAAAAATGGATAAAAAGTTAAAAACACTGGTTGACCCGAACCACTGTAAGGTTTTCTCCTAAAAACGATCACTAAGTACATAAAAAATAACGATTAGTATTTCTACAGAAGGCGACAAACGTTCAGCTTAATGATTGCAGCGCACATAACAAGCTGTCGTCGGCAAACTACTTATCTAAATTAAATCTCTTGGTCCTGGCGGGAAACTGTTTCCTTGCGCACTCTGCTCCTTGGTTCACAATATATCTGAGCCTACTTTATTTCATAATAGGGAAGAATGTTTTTGTGAACGATTTTGTGGCTCTTTTAAATAAAGCAATTACTTTTAAGGACAAGGTAGTCTAGACATGTTCCTATTCGGATACCGTCAGACAAGGTTTTACAGACCAGCCGAATTATATAGATAATAAAACTACCGAAAAGCTGAGGTACCTACCTGCCTGTCTGCGTCAAAAGCGTTACGGTGTCTCTTTTGGGATACCATTTTTGAATATTGATCATACCTTGCACATGCACGACAGGAAAACGTACTATCTACCTGTTAGAGTAGGTAACGGTCGGCGGATAACAATCTGCAGCTCAACTGGCTAGGCAACTCTAATAGTGTAATTTTTCAACTGTATACATGGACTGTTCATAGGTACAGTCGCCAGCACTTCAAGCTACAACAATCTGTCAAAATTCTTTGTTAAAATTTTCAACTATTTCTCCAAGGAAATAGGGTTCCAATTTGATTGGGAAAATTTGACAGTTTCGGATAGGCTGATGTGTTGGCGACTGTACCTATGAACAGTTCATGTATTGAGCTTAAAAAAATGACAGGAGTAGGTAGTTGATGCACCAAACCAACATTCCCTTACTATCATTAAAGTTTAGGTACCCAAGACGAATGATGAAACGAAACCAATACATTGTACTTATTGTGCCAATCACTCAAAGAATGACATACCTACTCTTTATCTAGAAGGAAAAATAATAAAATGGACTTTTCGTTGGTAGTGGTAAAGGTATAACACGTGCTTTTGTCAGTGCTACGAATATTTTCGATTTTTGGTAAACTTTTCTGGTGTGAAACCCGATCGAAAGTGTTCCTTGTGTTTGTGTTCTTGGTGTAAGGTTTGTTTTTCGTTGTAAGTGTCCTTTTTAACAATAATTATTCGAGATGAACTCAAAAAAGCCCCCCGATCCTGACCCCCCGGATGAATTATTTGATCTCTCCCCCGGACTAACAATTACCCTCCCCCATGACATCGTAATAACCCCACAGGACCCGATTATGGATACGGATACCCCTAGTCGCAAGAGGGCCGCTAGTTCGCCCCCAGTTTCTTCCAATGTCAAACCCAAGATTGCGAAAAATGTATTAGGCAGGCTTTCTTACACAGCTAGAGACAATCCACCATATATTGTAAATGTTTCGCTCAAAGACGAACAAACCTCAGGCACTGTGCTACAACCTATCAAGTTTGGTATGTTTTTGACGATAAATAACGTGAATAACGTACGTCTCGATGGGATCAAACGTATAGGCAGAAATCGTGTGTCAGTTGAGTTCAAGTCGCACCAGGATGCAAACAGTTTTCTCAACAATAAAATTATTTCCCAACACAATTACATGGCTGCCATTCCACAATACAACATAACAAGAATGGGAATTGTTAGGGATATACCAGTTGAGTGGTCAGAAGAGGAAATCATTAAAAATATCCAGGTTCCAGAGGGATGTGGCTCGGTTATCAAAGCCAGAAGGATGAACCGGAAGGTGTCCTCTTCTGGTGTGACTGAGTGGAAGCCCACACAGACTGTTGTATTAACTTTTGACGGACAAATACTACCTAAGCGTGTGTACAGCTTCTATTCGGCTCTCCCAGTTGAGCGTTACACTTACTTAACGGTTCAGTGTTATCATTGTTGTCGCTATGGACATACCCGCACACTTTGCAGATCGAAACCTAGGTGTTTTAAGTGTGGTGAAGATCATCCAGGTGATGGATGTGAAGTCACCCGTGAATTTAGTTTCTGTGTTTCGTGTAGTGGCAACCATTTCGCAAATGACAGTGCTTGTCCTGAATTGGGCCGACAGAAGAGCATAAAAGCTCTGATGGCGGATAAATCGATCTCGTATGCGGAGGCAAGTCGGGTCTTCCCACCTGTTTCCAGATCATATGCTGAAGTCTCCAAGTCTTTCCCACGGAACAAAGTAACTGCAAATAAATCGCAATCTCAGTCCTCAAGTCCCATCCCAGTAACCCAAAATTCATACCGTAAAACGGTATTTTTGAAACCCAAACCCCATATCTCCCTTTCACCCGGTTATGATAGACAAGCTCACCTGAACCTCACCCAAAATTACTCCTTTTCCCCATCACAAAACGGCTGTGCCCTTCCAATGGAAGCTCCAGAGCCAATGCTTCACAGACAGAATACCTCAACGAATATTTTAAATTTAATTACTGACATGCTAATGTCTGCTCTTGCAAACCCATCCCAAGCTATACCTGACCACGTTGCATCAAAATTGACCACTATCCTAAACTATATCCACAACATTCCATCCCCTGACATTTCTCCAGTGGAACGTGAGGAGTATTACTCCCAGAAAGCCTGATCTTTCTTTTTTAATTAATAAGTTTAAACCATCAATCTGCGGCATTGCTGAGACATGGCTCTTGCCTGGAAGCAATTTCAGGTTGCCGTGTTTTGCCAGTGTACGCCATGATAGATCTGATGGATACGGAGGATGTGCCTTGCTCATCAATAGCAAGGTATCATTCTCTCAGATTCCTCTAACCTTTGTTGGCGATGACATAAATGTTGTTGCTGTGAAGGCTGAGGGTATAAATATTTTTTCTTTTTATATTGCGCACCCACAACTAGAATATCTTTCAGTTATTAGGAATTTATTATGCAGTGTTAGCGGTCCAATGCTTGTCATGGGTGATTTTAATTGTCACCATTATCGTTGGGGATCAGATACTTGTGATAACTTTGGCATTGGCTTGCTGGATATATTGGATGAACTCAATCTTTCCCTTATCAACGATGGCAGTGCTACGCGTAGATCTGCACCTGGTCAGAATAATAGCTGCATTGATTTAACATTCTGCTCATCCAATATAGCTAGCCTTCTCATTTGGCGTCGCTTGGATATGACCTATGGAAGTGATCACTACCCCATCATGATTGAATTTCCTACCAAGAATATCCCTTTTAAAGTTTCCCCCCCTCTTTTAAAACACCAATTGAACTCTGCAGACTGGGATTTATATGCTAAAATTCTGGACCTAAGAATATCTTCCCTTCCAGAAGTTAACAGGGATAACGCCCAGGATTGTTTCTTGTCCTTCTCCTCCACCATTGCCTCCACTGCTGATGATTGCTTCCCGTCCAAAAAACCCCATTCTGGTAAACTTCCTTCCCCGCCATGGTGGGATAGGGAATGCACTAACATGGTCAAGGCCAGGAATGAGGCTGAAAAGACAGTCAACGGCAATATGAACCTGGATAACCTTATTGCCTTCAAACAGATACTAGCTAAGTCCAGGAAATTCCTTAAAAGGAAAAAACGCGAAGGTTGGTCAAAATATTGTAGTTCGCTGAGTCCCTCCACCCCGGTTTCCGTGGTTTGGCGAAAGGTGAGACGTTTTAGGAGCAGTTTAGCACCTGCCTCCTCCTCTAACAACCTCACGGAAGAACTGGGACACCAGTTTTTCTCAAAAATCGCTCCAGCTTATGTTCCAAGTGTTGAGGAAACCAGTGTTGACATTTATGATGCAGACAACATTGACGAACCAATGAACATGCCTTTTAGCTTAGAGGAGCTAAAAACTGTGCTGTCCCACGTCAAGGACTCCGCGCCGGGAGTGGATGGATTCCCGTACTCCTTTATTTCTAAAGCTGGTCCAAAAACTCACAAATATTACCTGGACCTGGCTAATTTCTGTTTTATTTCTGGTTACATTCCCACAGAGTGGAAGGTTCAAGTTGTCATTCCGATCCTAAAACCAGGCAAAGATCCTAGTGATCATTGCTCATACAGACCTATTGCCTTATCGTCCATACTCATCAAACTTTTGGAACACTTAATTAAAAATCGATTAGTGTGGTTGGTGGAAAACAGGAAACTGCTCCCAACGACTCAATTCGGCTTTAGGAAAGGTCTGGGCACAGCTGATAGTGTGGGTATCCTCACGTCAGAGGTCCGGCTGGCCCTTAGTAGGAATGAGTCTGTGGTTGCTGTCTTTCTGGATATATCAGCTGCCTATGATTCGGTTCTCCTCCCTAATCTCAGGCAAAAGCTGCATGAGCTGAGAGTCCCGGCTAGGATTTGTCGTATTATTGGTAGCATTTTTACCAATCGCACAATTCAATTGAGAATACCAGGGGGTGACTCTGAACAAAGATCGGCCTGGAGAGGATTACCCCAAGGATCAGTTCTCAGTCCCCCATTATATAACATTTATACAGCCAACTTGCCCTCTTCCCTTAATTTTGACTGTAAAATCCTTCAGTATGCTGACGATATTGCACTAATGGTATGTGGCAGTTCCATTCAGGATGCCGCTCTTTCGATGAATGTCTCTCTGGCCTCATTAAACCAATGGCTGCTTGACAATGGTTTGTCCTTAAGTGCTCCAAAGAGTAAAGCTGTCATTTTTACACGCAAGCGTTCTGTGCCTCCAATAGATATTAACATTAATGGTCAAAGCATTCCAGTCGAAGATAAGGCCAGGTTTCTGGGAGTAACTCTAGACTCAAGACTGTCTGGGGTCGATCACATCAACAACACGGTCAAAAAATGTGAACGTTCTGTGTCGGTCCTTAAGGCTTTGGCTGGGGTATGGTGGGGAGCTCACCCCTACACCCTTAAACTGGTCTATAATGCGCTGACCAGAAGTGCTATGGATTACTGCAGCTATCTTCTTGAGCCCTGTAACAAAGAAGCGCTTAAACAATTAGACAGCATCCAGTCTAAATGCCTAAGAATTGTAGTTGGGGCTATGAAATCATCTCCCATAAATGCGCTGCAAGTGGAATGTGCAGACCCACCCCTACACCTTAGGAGACAGTACTTGGCAGATCGCTTCCTAACTAAGGTATTTTCCCTCTCATCCCATCCCTTGCTTCCAATTTTAGAACTAATTGACCTCTCTTTTAATAATTCTTCCTATTGGAACCATAAAGTGGTTCCCCTATTGTTAAATAGGTACAGAGAGCTTAAACAGCTCTCTGCGCCTATTTGCCAATACCCTACTCTTCCGGTCTTCTCCGCCGCATACGAGGCGATTCATTTCGAACCAAAAGTCGTTTTGGGATTAGGTTTATCTAGGAACTCTCAAGACGCTGGACATGACTTTGAGTCAGCTGTCAAGCGTTATTGGGAAGGATGGAATTTCTTTTTCACGGACGCTTCAAAATTCTCTGAAACCGAATGTACTGGTGTGGCAGTTTATTTTCAAAATTCCAAAATAGCTTTACTTTTTCAATGCCCACCAGAAGCATCAGTCTTTACAGGAGAGTGTATTGGTATTTTAGAAGCCATACACTATATTAAATCTCATCAGATAACAAGGTCAGTCATTTTCTCAGATTCCCATAGTAGCATTCAGGCCCTTAAACAAAATCAACTTCACAGTAAAATTAATAGTCAAATCATTATAGATATAAAGAACTTGTTATTTGATTGCTCCCAAAACGGCTTGGACATCGAGATAACCTGGATCCCCGGTCACTCGGGTATTGTTGGCAATGAGTGCGCTGATTCGTTAGCAAAGTATGCCACATCGAATCCGGTTGATCAAAAGCACTACGTAGCGCATAACTACGATTTGCGGAATGGTGCCAAACCCAAGTTATTTAACTCGTGGACTGAAACATGGAAGACGTCTTCTAAAACCAAGGGCCTCTACTACGCTGCCATACAGCCTGAAATCCAGCGTAGGCCTTGGTTTTTTAAATATCCTAAATTGTCGAAGAGAACTGTTTCGTCCCTCTGTAGACTCCGACTCGGACATTGTTGTAGCCCTGTGTTCCTGAACAAAATCCATGTCCGGGATAATTCCCTGTGCGAGTGCGGCCTTGCGGATGGTACTTTAGACCATATTTTCTTCTGTTGCTCCCTAAATAATAAATCCTTTGACCTATATAATAAAATTTCCAAACTTAACATTCCCCTCCCAACCAAATTTCATACCCTCCTTTCCCACTTCTCCCCTAAACTAATCAACATTTTGGCCACTTTCATAAACGAGAATGACTTAAAATTTTAATTAGTGCGTAACGTGTGTGTAAATAGTCTGTATATAGTATAAACTAGTAGTGTTGTAGTGTGCTTGTAAATTAGACTATATGTTTTACTAACCCATGTGTTCGTTTCAGCTATACTAACACCTACCACGAAGTAAAATGGAAAAAGTTTGACGGACTGCCTCTCTGTGCTACCGTCACCACGTGACACTGGCAGAATAGTCGGAACCGGCTCAGTTGCCATAAATATTAAAAAAAAAAAAAAAAAAAAAATAATAAAATGCATTAACTATGACAACAAATTTATTGGCATTATAAATAATATTTGATAAGTAATAATTAAAATATAACCATTTGTTATAGCACAATACATTAATTGTACATTCATCATGTGCATTGCGATGCTTGTTATGGCAACTACTACATAAACTTAACACCAACTTGACAAAACTTACAACTTCTAATTCATTTATCACTAACTGCTAAAAACATAGGCCACATCTGTACCATAAATTAATTTGAAGCTCCTGCGTCATGGGTCTTTGTTACAAACATGTTAATATAGCGCAGATGGATAGCCAATTGCGTTGTCAGCGTGACGTAATTGAACTCCATAACGAGAAATGGAAGACTGAAAAATGTATGTACTATAATAAATTATGCTAAAAACAATCAAGTCCATTATTACGCCTTTATTACCTTTGGTAATTTCCAGGCTACATTTATGTAAGATGCCATAACGTTTAAACAATGATAAGGGTTATCAGATCGATCAGGTGTTGACAATGTTTGTGATGAGCCCGGCGGCAATTGTTGTGCCTGCAACGCGCAGCATCACGCGGCCCAGCTCCTTCACATCTTTGTACTGTTCCACACAGATTGGACGACATACCTCGATCTCAACCACAGCCACACAGTTGTTGCCCAAGCAACGAGGCTTCTTCTTCACCAGCTCACCAGTACTTTTGTTCAATAATGACTTCAGCTTCACTATGTTTGCAGATTCAACTAGAGACTGGTGATGAATGAGTACAGGAAATCCCTTTGTGATAGGAACCTTAATATTAAATACTACTATTCTGGCTTCAAACCTTGTGGTGACAGGTACTTGTTGGATAGGGTCGCTCAGTACATACCCAACAGAAACATTCTGCATGTCTACTCCTGTTAGTGTCACACTCACTTGGTCTCCAGCAAATGCTACATTAGTTGTCATTTCATTGATGCTTATGTTTCTAACTTCAGCCATTTCTTTAGTTGGGCAAACTAAGACCTTATCACCCTTATTGATCAAGCCATTCTCAATGCGTCCAGCCACACAGAATCCTGATCCTGTACCTTTATATACATCATTTACAGATAACCGTAAAGGTTTTGATACAGGCCTCTCAGGCACATTGAATCTATCAACAACATTTAGAAGGCACGGTCCACTGTACCATTTAAGTAATTCAGCTTCAGCTGGAGGCTTCACTAAGTTCTCTCCCGTCAACCCTGAGCAAGGTACATAAGTAACATCAGAATCTTTAAAACCAGCTTGTTTCAGGAAAGCTTTTAGTTTTTTAGTGATCTCATTGAATCGGTCTTGAGACCAATTTGTTGTGTCTAACTTGTTAACTGCTACAGCAAGTTGACTTACTCCAAGTGAGCGCACCAACAGCGCGTGCTCTCTGGTCTGGCCTCCAAAGTCAAAGCCTGACTCAAATTCCCCTCGCGTAGCATCCACCACAAGTAAGGCCACATCTGCTTGACCAGCACCAGTTATCATATTAGGGATAAAGTCAGCATGACCGGGTGCATCTAATATTGTTACCTTTTTGGTCTTTGTTTCAAATTGTGCTTTCCCCACATCCATTGTAATACCTCTGACCCTCTCCTCTCCAGTTTCGTCTAACACCCACGCATACATGAAGCTCTGTTTGCCAATTTTCTTGCTCTCTTGTTCATATTTGTGCAGAGTTCTCTGACTAACTTCTCCAAGCTCGCACAGCAGCCGACCCATCAATGTAGACTTGCCGGCATCAACATGACCTATAACTACTATGTACAAGTGGTCCTTGTCTGAGCCCCTCTCGTTTGCATACTGTGTGTTGGCATCCAGTTTGTTTTCTTTCAGTTTAGGTGTTAATTTAATATCATCCACTTGGTCAGTCTTTAGTATCCTCTCAGGGCATGGAGATTGGTCTCTTGGGGTCTGTGGACGACTACCAGAGCTGCCATCCTGCCCAACCTTAAAGCCTTTAACTATTCCAACAGCCTTTGGTTCTGCATTAATAGCTATAACTTTTGGAGTTTTCTCTACAGTAGATATAACTGGAGCCTTTAAAGGATCTACAATGATCACAGGCTTCACAGGTTCTGGTTTTGGAATCTCAGGTTCTCTAGTTTTTCTATTGAGTATGTCATCAAGGGACTTACTGAAGTCAAAGTTGTGCTTTATAACAGTTTGTACGAGAATGTTATCTGAAACTGTATCGCCTATAACATTTCTGAGTTCGTCTAAGCATGACATAAGCTTGGCTTCATCCTCTTCATCGAGGTTTAGACTGCGGAAGTCCATAGACTCACGTCGCTCGTGTCCGGGTTGACTTGCGTCTGCTATGCTATCTTCTTCAGGTTCCTCTTGTATGTCATTGTGACTCTGCAAGAGATCTACCTGCTGGCTTCGATTTCGGTCATAAATCCATTGCGACGCGTCGCTCGGCGACATGCAGCTATCTTCTTCGACAGAATATCCGTAAACATCGTCGTCGTCATAGTCTTCGGAGTAACTCCTATTTCTAATATCGCGGTGACGAGCCATTTTCAAGGCTCGTATCAACGTTCTAGATTTTATGTCGTATCACACATATTGCGGGATAGTTTAGGAAAAATCACACGTTTCCACAAATCAGCAACACTTTTTGACAATTTTTTCAGTCAGGATGACAGACTGACAAAGTAGGTATTGTGAACGAACAGTGTGACACATACATGAAAACAATGCGTTCATTAGAAATTAGGAGATTCGTAAGAAAACCACTTGGCGTTTTCAGATAAATTATGTTTTTATCTGGAAAAATGATATCTTAATACATGTGCTTATGTTCTTCAAAATACAGTCTTATCATTTTTTTTATATTGAGAAATAATATAATTATCTAATAAGTCATGAATGCAGTTCTTTAGTTTCTAAACACAAACTTTTTCGTTTAGAAAAACAAAAAGTCTGGTCAAAGTAAGTTCAGGCCCCTTATTCACAACCATTCGATTCGATTCCGTGTCGGTAGGGAACCGAATTCGACAATCTCATTTCCGAGTCGAAGAACTGTCAAAACGCTATTCACAGATCCGAACGGATGTGTTTTTTTCTATCCGATAGACCATTGTGTTTATGGGGAACGCTAAAAAATGGTAGTAAATAGATGATCGTGGTAGAAAATTTAAAGTAGTAAATAAAATTGGTTTATTTGAATATTTTGTTCCGTTTAGATATGGAATGTACAGCTAGTTGCCTAATACATAGCAAACGATACAAAATAATTTTATTATTAACCAAAATAAACTTTATTTCGAATAAACCTGCTTTGTAAACAGCAGTCTGTCAAACTGGCAAAGCGTTAACAAAAAGTGTTAACTTTTAAAACTTTAGAACTATTTTCATCAACTAGCTAATAGGTACCCCCAAATTACCTTGTATTTCTATCTTTAGCTTACTCACTGATCGTCAAAATTCTATAGTATGGACACACAAACTTCAAGTTTTGTATTCAAAAGAAAGGAAAAATAGTAAAGATAGAAATAAATATTACAGATACAGTCATTAAATAATGGCAGGTAACTTATTTTATTAGAAAACAATTTGATTTGACTTGGGTGTACATGAGATCTCACAGGTACATTTTGCTATGAAAGGTTTGTGTAGCAGGATTTATATTTTTGTAAAAAAAACTGACTTGACGGCAATCTTCTCTTCGGCCAATAAAAGAGAAAGTGGATTCAGTCGTGTTATTCGCGGCGCCTAGTAGTGATGCCAGTATTAGTTATCAAGTCCTTTTACGGCAGATGAGTGCGTTTCAGGGAAATAGGCCTTTATTTCTTCAATGAGGCTAAGGGCCATGTCGGGTGTTAACCT
Source organism: Ceramica pisi (assembly GCA_963859965.1). NCBI lineage: Eukaryota > Metazoa > Arthropoda > Insecta > Lepidoptera > Noctuidae > Ceramica > Ceramica pisi. The sequence continues at coordinate 9,705,651 of OY982530.1, forward strand.
ATAAACGGACTGAAACCGCGGGTCGGCAAAAGGATTCGTCATATCCTAGGCTCTATGAAGAGACAACGTCTCCTGCCTCTGTTGTTTTGCGGCACATCGACGGTGTCTGGCTCGCAAAATCACATACTCCATCTACCAAAATACCAAATTACGAGTATGTTATCTAAAATCTTGAACGAATATCACATTTCCGTAAACACTTTGACTTTATGTAAATATGTATAAATCGATGAAATACGGTCAATACATTAATAAAAATTCATTTACTTACTTCAGGCAGTGTTTAATTTACAGTATTTTTATTTCACTGAAATAAGCTGGAAATATGGTTTATTTATTCGTTTTAATTTCTTTCGATATGACTCCCGATAGCAAACAGCTGTCGGAAAGATTCGAGTCTTCTTATCGAATTTGAACTGTCAAAATGTTTCTGTTTCGGATCTGTGAATTGCGTTTGGAGGACATCTTCGATAACTTAGACGTTCGATTCGATACGGAATCGAATCGAATGGTTGTGAATAAGGGTGCAGGATAACAAAAAATTACTAGCAGTTTGTGCCAACAAAACAACTTTAACAAAAGAGATTTTTCTGTTGTAGTAGTTATCTTCGTGTATGATCTCGACATGATTTCTGCCCACTCCCATATCTCATGAGAAAAGGCATGTATGATGTAATTTCTGGACAAGCGTTGTTAACGTCAACATCTCAACAATAGTCGTGCGTGTGTCAGTGTCACTTGTATCATCTATCTGTCATTCATCAATTTCTGATTTCATTTCATGGGCTTTGTCGTGAAAGAGAAATAAATTACGCCTACTTTTCATTTTTCTTTTACTGTAACAGGTTGTTTTAGCGATTTTCCAATAAAAGGATCCATTTTGGATTTATTAGAAAATTATTATTTACAATTCGTTCGTGTTTCATTCGTGGCATTTCAAATAAGTTACCAGAACATAAAGTTTTAGACCCTTGACCTAGTAAAACTTAGTCAACATGAAGAAGAAGGTGCGTATTTAAATAGATTAACTTGATTTTTATCGTCTAATTTTATAATCAAAATAAAAGACGTCATCAGGACAGAAAAAGCTATGGTTGTTTCTTTTTCATGAGATTAAAATACCTAGATAACGAATAATCCGCAACTACCATTACATTTCCAGGTTTTGTTGATGGGGAAAAGTGGCTCAGGTAAAACGAGTATGAGATCCATAATATTTGCTAATTACATCGCCAGAGACACAAGACGACTGGGAGCTACAAGTAAGTTCTGGTCTATTTAATAATCTTTGATTTACCAAATAAAAACTCGTAAAAAACTAAATTCATCTGAGTATAGATATTGTGAGACAAAATGTAGGGCAGGGTAGTGTCACCCTTGCCTATGTAGTGAGTGGAAAATATGTAGTCAGTCAGATGCATTGTTGATGTGACAGATGTATTGTTATATCCTTTGAGTCATACTTGCACTTTAGGTAGGTACATGATTATGTAGTCTCCCTCTACTGCCCATGCATGCCAATAGCTAGTACATAGCAACAGCTCAAATTATGAAGCACTGATTTCACTCACCTCTGAAATTATTGTTTATGTAAAGTAAATCAGTACAATTACATCAATAAGAAAATTACACACTTATGCATTTGATTCATCAGATTCCATGGTTGAGTAACTGTATAATATTTAAAATGCTGTTTGATCTTTCAAAATCAATCATGTATGTGTACAAAACAATAGGTATGTTGATAACAAAAGATGACATTGACAAAATTTGTTAGTAAAGATAATACCAAATGGTTATTGTTTATAAATTAAAATGTGTGAAAATAAGATTGCTACATATTATTTTTTTTTATCTCAATACCAAATATTGGTGGGTAATAAAAACAATAATACCAAAAATTTCGCCACCTTTTCCAGTTGACGTAGAACACTCCCATGTCCGATTCCTTGGTAACTTGGTCCTCAACCTGTGGGACTGCGGCGGACAAGAGGCATTCATGGAGAACTACTTTGCATCACAGAGAGACAACATCTTCAGAAATGTGGAAGTACTGATCTACGTGTTTGACGTTGAGAGCAGAGAGATGGAAAAGGATATGCATTACTATCAGTCTTGTTTGGAAGCTATATTACAGGTACATTTACTTATTTAATTTAAAATACATTTAAATACATATTTTTGTACAACTCATAGTGAGCTCAAAAAAAACACATTTATATATTTTGAAGTTAATACATGAGACATAATAAATTAATCAAAATATATAAAATTCTTGCATTACTGAATGACTGAGTGATTGAGAGACTGAGTAATCTAACTATATATATATATATATATATATATATATATATAAAAGAAAGTCGTGTTTGTTACACTATTTATAACTCAAGAACGGCTGAATCGAATAAGCTGAAAATTGATTTGAAGGTAGCTTAGAACCAGGAGACGGACATAGGATATTTTTTTTTTCTTTTTTTTCCACTGGAACGGGAACTATGCTCCCGGTTAAACGGGAGCAAAGCTGCGGTGGGACAGCTAGTTAGTCATAAAAAGCTAAAATTTGGCATGTAGGTTCCTTGGGAAGTTTAGGGGAGCACTAAGAGAGGATTTCCCGAAAATCCTATTCTGATAAAAAGAAGAGTAAGCAACTTATGCTTATTTTTAGGGTTCCGTAACCAAATGGTAAAAACGGAACCCTTATAGATTCCGCCCCCCCCCCGTAACTTCTAAAATAAGAGAATGATAAAGCTATAAAAAATATATGATGTATATAACCATGTAAACTACCAGCGAAATTGGTTTGAACGAGATCTAGTAAGTAGTTTTTTTTAATACGTCGTAAATCGCAACTTTTGCTTATAATATAATACCTACAGGTTTGTACGGAACCCTCGGTGCGCGAGTCCGAGTGGCACTTGACCGGTTTTTTTAATATCCGCTGATTGTAAAAACGTTATGATGATCAAAACTATTTTTAAATGTTTTGGGTGTAAATAAAATCATTCTAATCGAACACCTTTTAAAACAAGCAAATAAAACGTAGAGTATTGATTTCCCATGTTTAACTAACAAATATTATATTACCCATTGTGATCAGTTGACAAAATTGACATGGCCAATCCAAATAGTAAGTTACAAGTTTTGACAGCAACCAAAAACTCTCTGACTCTGTATTATTCCATGTAATGTGATCTGTATGTACTAATCCATTTCAAATCACATATTAGCATACACTGAATCCAATTGCTAAACAAATACTTGATAATGTAGTAAGCTGCTACATAGTATGACTGGTTTATCAGTATCAGTTGATATATTAAACAAATTGCTATTATTCATATTCATCCACACTTACTATTATAAAGAAAGCATCATTGTCTGTCTGTTTATTATCTTTTCACATCAATGACATGGAGTGTTAGGGTTATGTACATCACTCCAAAACGCTCACGTAAAAAAAAGAAAGTAAAAGTGCCTCATATCTGTCAAATTCAGTGCTGAATCCTGGTGATAGCTGAACAAAGTCAATAGTCATTTATTCAAATTTGGCTGAGTGCCAGCATTTTTTGGAGGTCAAAGTTCTACATAAAGACTGTCCCCCAAAACGCTTTGGGGTGCCCATCAACAGATTTGAATAATACTGGGAACATGGGTAAAATACGTTTTTTTCCTTGAGCAGCTGGCAGAGATGCTACTAGGCCTAATATTTGCCTAGAATTATAATGTGTTACTGTGTACTAGCTGTAGTCATCTAGGGGTAGGTTGTGTGCCTACTATGACTGCAGTAAGAGGGTAAACTTCCACTGTAGAATTTAGACCATTTGTAATGTAAACATACTCGAAGTTTGAACATGATACTCTTGACTTTTATTGAAGTGCTTGATACGATTCCTGCTTCACACTCCATCCATAACTTCCGAAATTAGTTGCCATGTGATACTCTGTCATGATAACATGACCATTTTATTGTTTGTACTGCCAGTTAAAACCTATAAAATATCATAGGACAGCGGCAGAATACACAACAAAGATTATTATTTGATTGTATATAGCCTTGGGCTATTATCTCGCTGTTCCATGAAGATTTGTTGAGACACTCAAAATATAGTTTCTTTTATTTCCCAGAATTCTCCGGAAGCGCGGATCTTCTGCCTGGTGCACAAGATGGACTTGGTGCCGGAGGAGCAGCGTGAGGAGATCTTCAAGGAAAGGGAGGAGGACCTGAAGAGACTGTCCAAGCCACTGGAGTGTACCTGCTTCAGGACTAGCATATGGGACGAAACTTTATACAAGTGAGTGTTCGTCGCGTCAAGTCGCGAATAGATCTTAATTTTTAATGAATGTTTTCGTCAAGCGTCAAGTCGCGAATAGATCTGAATTTTTAATTAAGAGTACTTTTTCTTTAATAATATTATTTAGCTGTTTTTAAAACTTGAACTAGTACAAGTACGATTATTTTATCTTTGCCTATGCGAAGTATGTCGCAATCGATTGCGGAATGTCAATTTGGCAAGAAACATTTATTTATTTATTTATAACAATCTTAACTACACTATCATTACAGATCTATGATCCAATGCGACAGAGTGTCCTTACCAACTAAATCCTAAATCTACACCTTATACCTAGTTTAAAAATATCTTAATCTAAATAACTTATTACATATAGTGTAACTTTTGCGAATTCACTCAAGTTGTCAACATAGAACAGCGCATGCGCGGGTAGGTCGGTTATGCAGTCTCAGTCCCTCGTATACGTTCGATGCATACTTGTGTCCCGCTTACTCAATGCAAAACGACTGTTGGTACGAAAAATGTTATTGTTTTAAAATATTTATTTTGGTTTTTCTTACTGTTCATTTGTGTTTTGTGTGTTATTGTGGTGTATATGTTTGTTGTGTTACTTTGTGACCTTATTATTGTTACTGGTTGTGTTTATTACTTGTTAATAATACACAACGTATAAATTAGAAAAATATTCTACAAACGTTACACTTTTTTACGCGATGGGACCTGCGCGGTCAACACTAAAAGCTAACTTCGGAGCGGCAAAGAAAAAATAATCGTACTGTATCCGGGGTTATTTGTAAAACACCGGCAACCTCTCAGGACTATGTTACGAAGTCTATGCGAAGCATAAGAAAGCTCATTCTTTTTCTTATGCTTCGCATAGACTTCGTAACATTAGTGTTCAGTTTAAATACTATTTTTTTTTTTATGAAATCCTGATGAACTAAAATATGATGAATTTTTAAAAGCCATAGAACAAAAGTCACGTTCATAGCTAAATCTGCAAAGAAACAACAAAATAAATACAAATTATCCTCTTTTAGTTTTAATATTAGATAACTGCAGTACATTTTCCCCTGAAAATAAGTCCTAGGAAAAAGTCTGGTACAATATTACGCGGTATAAATGAAGTCGTACAGTTATTTTTACTTTGCCGCTCCGAAGTTAGCTTTTAGTGACGACCGCGCAGGTTCCATGTTCCATCGCGTAAAAAAGTGTTACGTTAGTGAAACAGTAAGAAAAACCCAAAATAAATATTTTAAAACAATAACACTTTTCGTACCAACAGTCGTATTGCATTGAGTAAGCGGGACACAAGTATGCATCGAACGTATACGAGGGACTGAGACTGCATAACCGACCTACCCGCGCATGCGCTGTTCTATGTTTCTTGCCAAATTGACATTCCGCAATCGATTGCAACATACTTCGCATAGGCAAAGATAAAATAATCGTACTGTAACTAGTTATCAACTATCAGTGTGTCGGGTGCGATTGCATGTATGTTTACGTACGATTGCGCGCTTAGCGTTTACAATGTGAGTGCTCTAAGGTCGAAAGAAATGGCGTAGGTCGGGAGAAAAGCAGCTAATAAATTATATCCAACTAGCTGACCCGTGTCCACTTCGTTGAGCAGTATTGTTCGGGTTAATAAATAGCTTATCACACACAATGTGGCTTTTATTGGTAAAAGAATTTTCAAAATCGGTTCTGTAGATCCAGATATTACCCCTACAACCTCACAAACTTTACCTATTCATAATGTTAGTATAGATTAGATTGTCTGAATTCCTAAGTAACCATATTTTTCCATGATTATCATGAAATCGAAAAACCTATTTAGCCTTCACTTTGTAGTTAGCGTCATTAACATAAAACTATTCTATTACTTATGTACGAATTTATTATTTCCAGGGCATGGTCGAGCATAGTATACAAGTTAATACCTAACGTCAAGGCGTTAGAGTCGTCTCTCAAACAATTCGCTGAAATCGTGGACGCAGACGAGGTATAGTATCGTTTATTACTCATTCAGCCATGAAATAGATAAGATAAAATTTCAAAATAATTAAAACTTACGAGGTCAATACTTGGCTGGACCTACCCGGCTATTGCAATACAGACATGGCCAATGTACAGGCAGAATCGCAAAGGTCTTTTATTTGGGGTCCCTTTAGTATCGTTTGGCAGGCGGAGGGGGGGGTGGAGAGCGGGAGGGGGGAGGGGGGGTGCCCCCTCTGCCCTGGTACCACTCCCGTGAAAAGGTATCGCACCATTTTGGAGAAAAACAGATATTTGTAATCTAACCTCAAAACACTAAAATCAAGTCAAGGAAAATCACGTGCGGTTCTAAATTTGCTTCAAATCAATACTAATAAAGGCGTCATCGACGGAGCCCCGCTTGGCGAGGCTCCTACGTCTGGGTGGTTTGAGGAAAAATAACTATTATGGCGGGGTCTTGAAAGACCCCGCCATCCCCTTCTAACCTAACCTGTCCGAGTCGGGGTGCCCTAAGTCCCGAGCTCGCTTCGCTCGCTCTTTAATACTAAGTCGAGTGACATTGTAGTAGACTGTCCAGTGTACGAGCGTAAGTCAATCGTGAAGGCAATTAACCAAAGTCCAGAGGATAAGCCAAGGTCGTCGAAGAAATACACAAAAACACACCACAATGCACAGGGAGAACATTCACGCAACTCAAGGAGAAACGGAATAAAAACAAACGTCACATATGACACATGACGCAAAAACCAGAGACAATTTTTTTTTTTGCGTTCCTTTTCTTTGATTTGTACACCACAAACGATATATTAGAACACATTCGGTTGTCGATCGCCCATTTTAACGTTTCGTTTCACCTAATTACGCTTTTTATCTGATTTGAGGTTAGAAACAATTTTTGTGAATTTCTGGAAAAATATCCATTACCTTGTAATAAGAGTGGTAGCGTTATAATCGGGGCCCCACCCTCTACCAGATTTAACAACTTTTAGCTCCCTCCGCCTGCCAAACCACACTAAAGCCAACCCAAAGTCTCTCCGCGGCATCACTCAGTCTACCTGTCTTTTACTCAAAAACTGCCGAACGGATTTCCATAAGGTTCATGAGCAAGGTTTTGGTGTATAATTCATTACGGTTTTTGTATAAACATGCAAAAATTTGTCGATTGTTGTTGTAGCTGTCGCAAAAAAAAATTCGAATGAGAGCTTATAAATGCTCTGCTACACGTCTGAAGTCGAGACGGATTGATAATTAAAGCGTTGATGAATACTTCAAGCATGTGGTATTCACCGTTATATTCCGCTATTGCGTATACATAGGTCCTCTTATTGGCAGGTGCTGCTATTCGAGCGCGCGACGTTCCTGGTGGTGTCGCACTGCCAGCAGCGGCCGCACCGCGACGCGCACCGCTTCGAGAAGGTCTCCAACATCGTGAAACAGTTCAAGCTCTCCTGCTCCAAGCTCGCCGCGCAGTTCCAGAGCATGGAGGTCAGTATATACTAGACTAGTACTGGTGGTATAGCACTGCTACAGCGGCCGCGCCTCGAACCAACCCTTGCAGTAGAAACCTACATCTATACTAATATTATAAAGAGGTAAATTTGTTTGTAAGTTTGTATGTAGGGGGTAATCTCAGTAACTCCTGGTCCAATTTGAAAAAATCTTTCAGAGTTAGATAGCCCATTTATCGAGGAATGCTATAGGCTATATATCATCACGCTAAGACAAATAGGAGAGGAGCAATAATGGAAAATGTGGCGCAGACGAATTTGCGCGGGTCAGCTAGTATATAATAATCTGAAATCAAATAAATAAATATACTTCTATCATTTCTTGCAGGTCCGCAACAGCGTATTCGCAGCATTCATAGACGGTTTCACGAGCAACACATACGTCATGGTCGAGATGTCGGACCCCAAGATCCCGTCGGAAGCCACGCTCATCAACATCCGGAACGCGCGCAAACACTTTGAGAAACTAGAGAAGGTGTCGTCAAGCGCCCCCAGCCAGTACCAATGAGACTTTGCAAGTCTGTGCAACTGTGCGGAACTGTGTAGTTAATTTTATTGTAAAAAAGTTTGAGTGCGAAGCACTGGGGTCTTGCCAAAGCAAGTCAGTGATAGTCCGTTTGTTATGCCGTGTGGTCGTGGTTTTAGAGGTGAATTTGTTTTGTCACCAGATACTGTTGAATGTCTGGTGTGAACGTGTGGTTAATGTAGGTATAATTTGACAAGTTGCTCGATTTTCACGGTCTACAGTTTCGATAAGCAGACGCACGTGCGTTTGAGCATCATATGTGTATGCGCATCACATGTGTGTCAGCAAGCAGTGTTGCATCTGTAAACAATGATCGAAAATAATCAAGTAATTTTGTAGGCACCTTTACGGATTGTATAGACAAAACATTGTGTTTCATCTTGCTTTAGGGATGAGATATACTTGCAAATATTTATAATACCAGGGCTTGCCAGTAGGAGTTTGTAAAAATACTAGGGTCAGAAACAAGGTATTAAAATACTTGAAAGTATTTTGAACTAAATGCGTATTTCAGTCTACTAGTCTACAGCCCCCGAGTTAGGCATACTTTCATAGGAAATTAACCAGTGACTTTATAATAATAAGGAGCACAATGGCATTGCAAAATGAAAAATACTTTGAACTTTCAAGTATTTTTTTCTCTTACGATTATTCTCCTTATTGCTCAGGGTATACGAATCAATTTCCTATTCAATTATTTTCACATCGTACGCTCAAAGTGCAGCCGCCAAATATACTTGCGACAGGAAACTGATTCGTGTCTCTATAGAAATTAGGATCATAATCGCATCATCGAAAAATATACGATTGTGCTCCTTATAATTAAGAGGAAGATGGATCAATTTCCTATGAAAGTATTTTCGAGCTCTGTCTGTGCCCGATAGCGTAGCTAATACTTCCATACTTGCAATTTTTGCTGCCTCGTACCAGGGCGCCGTACTTTGAAGCAAAGCCTTGGTTTACAAAACCTCGTATGGTAAATAAATACGTCTCATCCCTACTTAACATTATTTCATAAAATTTCTAAATTTTTGCCTTATATGATAATAATTATGCTGCAGCTCGAAAACTTTTATTTTTCGCAGGAAAAATATTTTCTATAAAAAAAATTATATTTCAAGTACAAATGTACCCATATCATTAGCTGCTGCAGCCGAAATTATAAAATTAATAACAATATTCCGAATAAATATCAATGGGTATTTTATTTCATTTCATCTTAAAATAAATTAAATAGGTACCAAAGTTTCAAAAATAAAACTTTAAAACAATGAACTCATAATTCCCAAAAAAAAACTGTTATTAATTAAGAAATTTAATTTAAAAACATAGTTTTAAGCTATTATAAAATATAAGCATGTTTCTTCCAATTTTATTATGAATTGACTAAATAATCTTTTCTCAGCAGAGTTACTCTCAATAAATTGTGTTATATACTGGCGCCCAAACATTTGCAACATCGCGCCGGTGTCACGAATCACGCCTATAGCACAAACTGTAACAGTGTAGCGCCCTGTGAGACAGTGGGAGTACAGGCGACATGTTATTTGTTCTGACCCCACAGTATCACTGCTCTAATTCTGTGCAGATATCCAAATCGCACCTGTGCGCAGGCGTAGCTCTGCGGTTTCACCGTATTAATAATTAATGTTATACTGACACCTCAAATTTCTACTTGCTTAGACAGTTTCATGTATCCGATTTATCCAGTTCCCAGCACACTTTTGTCGTTCCAACTTTCTTTTGTCTCTCAATGAAGAAACCTAATAAAAATTAAGACATCATATCCCGGTCTAGAATGCTCCAAACGAGCTCTCTTCGCTCGAAGTTCAAAGAACACTTAACCTCTCTCAGTTAGGAAGCTCCAATTTTCTGGCTCGCTATGCTCGCTCTTCACGACTTGCTCTGTGCCAGTTAGGATGTTTCAATTTCTCAGCTTGCTTCGCTCTCTTTAACCATCCTAGTCAGGTTACTCCACAGTTAATTTTTCAAAACCAGTACCCTGTTAGGCTCCGCCGCAGTCAGGCCAAAAAGTCCCAAGCCCCAGCTACGCCACTGCGAGTGTGTAGCTCCTATATTCTTCAAGAGATGATGAGGTGTCACCAAGAAACGGGCTGGAAGAAAACGTCACAGCCTGTGTAACAAATGGACGGAGACAATACTTAGCTAATACATTTGTTGGCTTTAATATATTTATGCCACGACCTGTGGTTTTCTTGTACGACAATGTATAACGTATTTTGTCGTTTTATTTAAACTTTTTATTATTTAACCATAATTAAAATATATTTTCAGTTCAAAAAAAATATTTTATAACTATAATTAAGTATATTATAATGAGAGCTAACTTCACGGTAGTTTCTTGCAAATTATTGAGGTGCTTGCATATGAGCCACACCAGGGCATGCATACATGTGTACTAGTAGTGAGTCCATATGCAAGTAAACAAGTATATAGTTTGCAAGTATAGATAGAGGGAATTTTTCGTTTGTGATCGTAACATACATGATTGTAGTTGAAACTTCAGTAATTTAAGTCAAATATAAATCATCACTAATGAAACTGAGGGATAGCCACTTGTCTGGCGATCCTTCCCCCAAAGGAACTCTTCCAGGAGGAGCTGTGATACTACTAAGAATGTAGTAACTATTCATTTGTCTAACTAAATGCTCTCATCTCAGCTGATACAAACTTATTTACGCGTTGCTATACCATCGATAACCATAATATTTGTACAAACTTGTTTAGGTAGTTCAAATTAGAATACCGCTGTAAACATTGAAGAAAACTCTGTTTATACTAGCAGTATTCAGTCCTTTCTCCGTTATTTTACTTCCGATTTTGCAACATATAAATAAAGTTGCTTTTTGAATGCTATCAGAACTAGAATAATTGAAAGCACTGTACAAAGTAAGACACGCCGCTGACAACCTTTACTTTATGACATAAAGTTTATGTGGATTGGGTTTCTGGAGGTTCCGTGCAAACCAAATAGCAGCGGAAAGTATATTAAAAATAATGAATAATACACTTTATCACAAGTGCAATTAAGTGCAAAGTTGTATGACATTGACAAAAAGACCAAACTGCTTTTGAGTCGATTTTCAATCGCTCTATCCTTTGAACTACTACTAAATTAAACCAAATTATGAAGATAAAGTGTATTATTGAATTTCAAAATCCTTTTCACTGCCCTATTTGATTAGTTTTGAACCAATATGTCATAATTTCTTCAGAAAAGACACCAATGTCTACATATAAGTAACTGATGTACCTATATAATTGTGTTAAAAGTAAAGCTGATGCTGCTTTATCGTTTCTTTGTAAGTGTAGGTTATGTTACTGTGATTGTGTAAGGATTACAATTTCAGGAAATAATGTATGTTTGACACCAGATAAATTTGCAATAAAGTACATTAACCTTTCCCTAATCGGTACCCATAAATATATACTAGTGGAAAACACTCACAAGTTCATGTGACAGCGGGGTTGAGGGGAGGGTTACTGCGCAGCGTAAAGTGAACGTCACATACGTCATTGAGTTTGAATAGACCTATTCCAGGTAATAAATACTTTTCACTACCATCAAATACTGAAATTGTTTTCCATAGAAATATTTTATCTGTTACCTATAGTTGGTTAAGCATGTTCGTATGAACAGTCAATTTTGTTCATTTAAATTCTATGATAATATATTATTTATTGCAGTATAGTCAGCATACAAGACTATGTTCTATGTATCCGTTATATTTATGTTGCACAATTGTATGGTCAGCAACGGTAGTTGCTGATTTTTTAACTACAAGCCTATTAAAAGATTTTTATATTTACTGACTGGGTTTTAAAATTTAATCTCATTTTTATATTTTATAGATGACACTAAATTACAAGGGTATCAATGAAAAGTTAATAGTTTACCTATAAAGGCTCGACCGCACTGTGCGACACTTCGCGGCAGCGGAACGACGCGACACGTAACAACGTTCGCACTTGAAGTGTCGCGGCGCGTCGCACGCTGCTGCGTAGTGCGTTAAACCTCGTACAATTTCTTACAAAGAATATTTTGCCGTTGCGTGTCGCGTCGTTCCGCAGTGTCGCCAAGTGCGGTCAAGCCTTAACTATCCCCTTTTCTGACATCTACATAAATATTATAAAGAGGAAAGATTTGATTGTAACCCAAAGTAGCAAAATTGTGCCTATAAAATACATTGTTTGACGTGCGCTAAAGGGTAACCTTAGATCTTGTTTCGAATAAGTTAATAACGTAAAAATACTCTTAAAAATTTTGTTTCTATTCACCCTGTTTATAGGTAATGTTGTAAAATTGATCAAAAACGCATTACTTGTTTTTTGCGCAACGGTCCTGCATTCCTGTAAGTGGGCAAAGATATATTGATTCAACCTTTTTGTGTCATCATCTAGTTGAAGAGTGTACATGAGCTCGACAAATGGATGTGCGATTAACGCTTATGCGACAAAACTGTACTGCGACTCACCATAGTTCGAATGCACGCTTGTGCGACACACTGAAGATCGACATCGCGCTAGTACGACATAAAGAAACATTTGTATTCATAATAATAAATGTACATATATAAATCTTGACTTGGCTCGCGAGGTTGTCGACATGTGGGATGTGAACACAACAGTCTTTGTGCTGATAGTCGTGACGGCCAATAGCATTATTGCCAAGAGCCTCGACCAACACCTCAAGAGGCTCTCGTTGGGCAGCTGGATCAGGGGCTTGATCCAGAAAGCAGTACTCCTGGACACGGCGCGTATTGTGAGGAGGTTCCTCTCTCGGGAGCTCTGACCACCGGTAGCTTGGACCCTGTTCCCGATACCGGTGGGCTACTATTTTTATATTTTGAAATGTATATATGATGACCTTGATGTCTTAGTTAGTCAAACTCTTGGTAATGTTCCCGGATTCGATTACGGGTTATAAAACTTGATAACACTTTTTCTTAAATTTCCGTGTGAACATAAATATTATCATGATTTTCCTCTGCTTGCAATAGACAAAACATTTTATTCTTTTTTTACTTAAAGTTAAAAGATTATTTGGCAATATGGCTTACATCGAAAGCAATAAACCATAATCTAAAGAATACATTTGTTGATGCTACGAGTACTTTATGTATATTTCGTTAATTGGTAACCTGCCAATATAACTAGCATAGCATCCTTATAGTCAGTACGACAGGAAGTTGAACTATAAATCTACAAGTAGATAAAAGTTTCCTGATTTAAAAATTTTAATCACAATAATTTAAAAGTTGTTGGTTGTTGTTGGTGGTGGGTTTGTGGTGGTGGATGGTTGGTGGTTGTTAGTGTTTTGGTGGGTGGCTGATTGTTGGTTGGTGGTTATTGGTGATTGGTAGTTGGAGTTGTTATTGTTGTTGTTTCTGTAGTTGTTGTATGGTGTTATTGTTTGTTGTTGTTTTTGGCGTTGTTGTTGTTGTTTTTTTTATTTAAACTGATTCTTTTAATATCTATAGACGGCAGTACTGTATCGCATAATCGTTTGTCGCACTTGGGTAGAGACAAACTACTGTAATACTGCACCAACGGCAACGTACTGTCGCACTACCGTCGCGCAATCGTTTGTCACACTAGCGTGATGTCGATCTTCAGTGTGTCGCACAAGCGTGCATTCGAACTATGGTGAGTCGCAGTACAGTTTTCTCGCATAGCACATCCATTTGTCGAGCTCACGTAGTACCTACACTCCTAGTTGAATAAGCGTGTGGCCGATTGGACGGCCGCGTTCATAGGTCAATTGACTGTTTGTTCGCGATGACCAAACACTTGATATTTTTTTCTGTGATATGTCCATTAGTCTGGATCGATAGGAATTTAGGAGAAAGCCGTTTATTTTTCGGATCCGATAAATTCATGTAAGCAATTATGATTTCAAAGATGAAGACTTATGATCCTTTAAAACACACTGTTTAATTTGACGTTAGGTAATAGGTACTCACGGACGCCGCGCTTATCAGTCAAAACAATCTTAAATTTTTATTAGGAAGCTACCAAAAAAAATATAGATATAGTTGTTCCATGATGTCTCATATAAAGTTGCGAATCCCAAGAATTGGCATGATAAAGTACCTAACGATGGCTTAGTTATTGTTCTTCATTGTTTTAGAAACACTCGAGATGACTAAGTAGGTACTTACTACAAGGTAGCTGATCGCAGAGTAAACCTAGGCTGAGACTATATTCATATGCAATTAGAAATCATTTATTAATATAATTTATAAATTACGACAATAATTCTTCGTTCTGTCGTTCGTTTTGTCGAAATAGACTTTAAGTAGACGTAGTGTTAGCAAAAAAAACACTTGTTTTGTATAAAATAAATAATTATAAAGCTCTAGAAACAATTCTATTTTAAGACTAGCTTCTGCCAGCGGCTTCGCCCGCGTGATCCCTAGGGAACATATTCCCGGGATGAAAAGTAGCTTATGTGCTATTCCAGACTATAATCTATCTTTGTTCTAAATTTCATTAAGATACGTTAAGCCGTTCTGGCGTGATTGAGTAACAAACAACCAAACTTTCACATTTATAATATTACTCGTTTGGTGTAAAGTGAAATTATAACCATCGTCCCCTCGACATTTTAATTACTATAGGATATTGCAAACTGTCGTAAGCCGTTTTACGAAGCTACTCGCTAGCCTCTAGGCGCCAAGCTAGCCGCCTGCCTGTGCGTTCGCGACCTTATACAAAAATAATCCATATAGCATGCTTCAGTATTCACACGCGATAGCTTATTATTAGCGTATTTCATGTATAACTTTGGTGTTTCTATACCGATTTCTATGATTCTTTTTATGGAATAGTTAATAATGTTAACTTTTTTAATTAGGGATGACTGAGAGTGTTATAAAGGTAGCAGTAGACAAATATAATCAGAAAGCTGCGAACTGCTAAGCTATCGGGAGTTACACGTGTTATTGTGAGTCAATCATAAAAGATAGACATATGCTGTTGTGGAATATTTTTTATATAATTTTAAGGAGAACATTTCCGTCATACATGATTTCTGTGTAGCTTTAACCATTAAGGTTGCACACGCGTCGGAAGCTTAAAAAATGGAGTAACTTCTCCCGTTTTCCCAACATTTCCCTTCACTGCTCTGCTCCTATTAATTCTAGCGTGATGAAAAGTATACTATAACCAGCTCAGGAGTATGAAAAATAATTGTACCAAGTTTCGTTCCAATCCGTCGAGTAGTTTTTGTTTCTATAACGGTTATACAGACAGACAGACAGACCGACAGACAGACAAAAATTTTACTGATTGCATTTTTGGCATCAGTATCGATCCCTAATCACCCCCTGATAGTTAATTTGGAAATATATTTCATGTACAGAATTGACCTCTCTACAGATTTATTATAAGTATAGATATAGATAGAAGAAGATTAATAACCAACGTTGATGATATCCAAAAGCAATAAAAACCTCGCTCGTCATAACAGTTGCGAACTGGATTCCTCATTCAAGGTCTCGGTCGCGCACGATGAAAAATCAAGATAAACCGCCGAGTTATTATTAAAGCAGTGTGGCCTTCGCCTCAAGAATTATTCCATAAACAGCGGAGGAAACAACGACTCTTTATAAACTTGTAAAGTCATCTAGGTACCTAGATTTTTAGAAAATGTGGATAACATCAAAGGAAACCAGACTTCTGTCCTCTGTCAACCTTCTAAGTTCAATCACGTTCACGTTCACGTTCGTCGTAAATTAGAAATGACGTAAAATGAACAAGAAGTTAACAGAACCGAGTGCACATAGCACACGTCTTGTCGACTTGCGCACGTTATCTGCACACGCGAACTGGACGATATTCCGGTACTCGGCGAAACATTCGACAGTGAGACTTCAGCCTTACAGCATTTATAATCAAGGTACGTGATAGAAAGTGTATTTCTCAGTAACGGTACACTAGGATAATAAAATTATTTGTAGTACCCATTGTTTGTATTCGTTATCCTGCGCCGTGTGATTCCCCAGCAGCAACAGTTGTGATATCATCGCAGTTGGCTCATTGAGCTCATTCATTCGCCGAACGTTGCACGCGTAGGTGTCGTGCTGATAATCTGGTGCTTTAATTTCAGTGTCCTTGATTTTTAACAAGGTTAGTTGCCGTATGTGTTAATTTGTGAATTGTGACGCAATATTTTTATTTAATTTTGGTGATTTTATATTAAATTCTGTGTTTGAACGAATTGTTTGTAGAAGCTAGTGTTAGGTGTGTGGTCATAACAGCTAATTGGTTGCATAAAATATTTGCTCATTTATCTAACGTGTGAAAATCGGCACCACTACATCATGTTTTACTATCAGAGTACATGACGTTTCCATTTTGTAATAAATTTTTATAATTGAAAGGTGATGGGAACTTGATAAGATATCGCATGGTAGCTACTGGGACTGTCATACAAGTACCTTAGGTCTTTAGCTTGTGACTCTACTTGAGCCACAATTTCCTAGTTATTATTATGTAGGTACATACTTATTACAGGAAAATTGTTATAGTAGAAATACGTTACATGAACGGCCGTGAAACTGGCGAAACATGTTATTTTAGCTTATAAACTTTACCACAGGTTTAAAATAGATGTAAGTAGATAGCCTTGTCTGTCAAATAATATCAAATAGCTCGACATGTTACAAGCAATTTTTTTCCTAACGTATTTAAAAATGGATTTGATGTTTGGGAATAAGTACCTCCTACCACCCGTCTGGTCTGAGATTGGACCCATTTTCGTTGCCTAAAACGCAAATTATTGGCCCATAGGTACTTGCAAAAAAACTGTAGCTTGCAATAGCCGGTATGCTGATTAGATTAGAATCGTTTCCTTCTAGGCGACTTATCAAACTGATTTAACTCCTTGTCCGTGTCCGATAAGATTTATGTAGAGTTTTCCACCTGCTTGTTGCGAATCTTACACACAGCCTACACCTATGTTTATAGGGATCGTACATCTTATGCATTGCGGTTTTCCAAAAGGAAACGTTCAGCTTTGTTGCCAAATGGCTAGGTACCCGTTTGGACGAAGACCAAAGTTATCAAACAACCAATCAGACCTTAATAGTCTTTGGATCAGATTAACTTTCAATTTAAAGGTTTATTTTAGTGCAGGGCACATTCAAACGGCGCGGCAGAGCTCGTCGTAGCAACGATTCAAGTCCCTGCTCGGGGATCCCTGCTGCCCTCCTGCTTTATTCTTCTTTCCGGGAAACTTTATAGATGCGGGGTTTTGACAAAGAGCCCACAGAGCCCTGTAGAGACTTGGATAAAGAAAAGAAGAACTTTTATGTTGTTATAATCTCAAATAATGATGTCTAGGTCCTTCTCAGGTCTAAAACCTTTCAAAGATCTATTAAGATAAGATTACGGCAACGAAAATTGTGCAGATGACGGTTATTTAGGCAGGCGCTCGTTTGTGCACCTGTGCAGATATTCTCGGCAACTCGATTGAAAACATATGATGGTGGTTTTGACGTCACACAACAAATGACGACAATTAAACGTGTTTATTTTCCTTATTTCAGCCGCAAACATGTCGCAGGAAAAGCCCGTGTTCGACTACCATGACGAAAGCCAGGGCGAGAAGCTGATGCGCAAGACCAAGGAATCTCCCTTTATGATCTTAGGTATGTAGACGTTGTTATTACGATTATTATGGTAGACAATAGTAAATTACTATTGTCTACCATGTAGGTGGTTATGTTGAAAACTTTCAACCTTACATAATCATGTAATGAACTCAACTTATTAACGCTTTGGTAAAAGTTTACAAGAAGCGGGAAAATAATTTCATGTTAAGAAAAGGGATTCCTCTCCCTCAACTGATTTTTCGATGTCGATCGTTGATCCAATCACATCTCACCATTGTCACTGTCTAAGTAAATAAATGCCTGAAAGCGGAGAGGGGCTATCTACTTATTTTAAGATAGGTTATAGGTAATTAATAGATAAATCAGAAAATCGATCTCCCCTCGTCCAGCGGAAACGACAATTTGTGTTGAAACTGAAAACAACGTGTAGTGACAATAACGGGAAACCTTTTTATTTGCCATACAATTTCACATTTAACGCGATCGATTAGGTACTTACTAACTCGCACTAAAGCGTTGTTCACACATTTCTGGGTTCCCGTCCCTGATGGAACACGGCAGGGACGGAAAAAATCAGTTACGAGGAAGGCCAAAGAAAAGATGGATGGATTGTGTAAGAAGCGATAATTATGAAAGAAAAGGGAGTTATTGAAAGTTTGACGGCTGATAGGGCAGACTGGAAGAAAAAAACGTGTTACGCCGACCCCAAGTAACATGGGATAAGGGCAGGAAGATGATGAACTACAACATTTTGTGCAAGAGCAAGTGCAACATGAACACAGAAAGCGCTTCTTGTTCTTCTTCATCTAGCGCTATTGCAGTCATTGCCAATAATTATTTTGTGTTAAACAAGGACATCGGAATGTGTGCGTATCAGCCACCGAAACAAACTATCTACATTGAAACCGATTTTCCTGATATGTGTGAACTTATTTTTTTTAAATATGCAGATAATAGTTTAATATTATACCTAAAGATTACGGGAAAACCTTATAAGAAGTCTGTAGTATTAAAATAACATGTTTAAAAAAAATCGAGCGGAACCCTTTGCACGCGAGTTCTCCTTCACTTGGCCAGTTTTTACGATGAAGATTGATAGTGATTGAACGATCTCATTAGATAGCTACAGTCGAGTCAAGTAGCGATCGGCCGAGGCCACACGCCCTTTTAGAAAGAGATAAAAACGCGACCGTAAACCTTGTGGCCTGTGAAACAGATACATAAAACTAAATTAAATGTCTGTTTATCTTTGCAATTAAAGTAGAACAATATAATCTAGGTAGGATTCTAGCTGACCCGCGCATCTCCGTTGCGTCACATTTAATGCTTCGCTCCTATTGAACGCAGCGTGATGGTATATAATATTCTTCCTCGATAAATGGGCTATACAACACTAAAAGATTTTTTCAATTTGAACCAGTAGTTCCTGAGATTAGCGCATCCAACTTTCAACAAACAAACAAACTCTTCAGCTTTATCAGATTCGACATGGCTTTATCTACGTAGCTATATTTAGATGGACTTCTTTGAGACAGTGACGCCACTGAAACCTATCAAGTTAACGAAATGATAGGACAATAGGTCCAACCAATCATTATGAAAACATTGTGGCAACAATTTGTTCGCAGAGAGATCATAGTACCTAGCGTTCAATTTGTCTAATGGAGCAATACAAAGACAGACGCATGACAACGTTGTCGGTACCGGTAGGTACAGTCGCTAGCACATAAGCTACCCGAAACTGCCAAATTTTCCCAATCAACCTCGAACCTTATTCCTTTCGTGGTAACCTTGAAAATCTATTGAAGAAATTCGAGAGATTGTTGTAGCTTGATGTGCTATTATTTTGTTTTCGGGATGGGTAAATTGATCCAGCCGCTGCGGCTGGTAGGTATTATTTACGATAATGGGTGTGCTTAATAATTAGTCACAGCTGCAATCAGTCAATCGTTGGTCATTATTGGTGTTACTATCAGCGTCGGTGTAGTAGGAACTGTTGATCGGACATCGACTGATCCAATCTACCATGCCGCATAGCCGAGGTAGTTCTGTGGATGGGTGACATGATCTTAATTCTTAGCCACGGAAAACAAGATAAGCAACGGGACCTACTACGAATGATAGTCAGAAGCCAGAAAATTTGACACCATTTTTGTATCACCGTGTTATCCAGTTAGGTACTTAGTAGAGGTCAGATAGGCAGGCGCTCCACGTAAAATAACGAGTGTTCAGCGAAATCCGGTTTGACTGAAAGCCGAAAGCAGGTGGCCTGCCCTTTCGCAGAAAATTGTTTGCCAGATTATCACTTGCCAACCAACGTTTCGCAGAATTTTGTTTCGCCGAATAATCATTTGCCAACTTATCATATAATTTTGTTTTATTTCCCAACCTCACAGTTACCTACCACTGTACGTTTGGTCTGCTTTTCATAATGACACTTTTTAAAATGCCAACTTTTAAGTAGCGGAATGTTTTAGTTCGCGTAGCGTAGTAAATGATAAGGAGCCATTGTACCTACTCATCACTGTAAACAGCTTTTTTATTACTCATACTGAAAGGATTACTTTGCAGCCTTAGGGAGAATCGTTTTCAACAGGCAGCCGTCAAATCATAAAAAAACATTGATGAAAATGCATTTACTTAGTTGTTTATTTGTTTACCAAATCTAGTTGGATTTCGTTTAATAATTATGTAATATTACGATTCGTTTCTGGCACATATAGCAATACCTATAGTTGGGAAAAGGCTAGGCAGCTGATGATACGCTTCAGCGTTTTTTTAACTAATATTTTCTTTTGTTTCTTTCGCAGCTATCGCCGGTTGCGCGGGAGCTGTCGGCTACGGCGGCTGGGCGTACAAGAACCGCGGCACGATGAGCACCAGCGTGTTCCTCATGCAGTTCCGAGTGATCGCACAAGGCACCGCCGTCGGCGCCCTCTGCGCGGGCATGATCTACACGCTCTACAACAACCACTTCAACAAACCCAAGGAGAACCTCGCCATCTTACCGAAATCTAACGAGCATTAACTACGAGAACTTAGTTGTATTCTTAGAATAATAACGCATAGAAGCCGCGTCTAGAACAAAACCCGAGCAAAATCGTGTGTCCACTTCATTTTCTTTGTGTGCGTGAGCCGAATGTGTCTACGTTCCTCTAACGCACACAGATATAGCTTTCAGTGATACCATTACTATGCCGTTACCCACAAAATATGGGAAGACGCATTACTATTTTGCTATCAAGGCAAGTATTTCATGTTGTTGGGAACTGGAAAAGGTAAACATGATGTTTCATGTAATATGACATATTTTTTCGGAAGGTATAATTCAATTTATTTCAAAATAAAAGGAAATAAATCGCATAAAGAATGAGATATTGTCCAATGCGTTTAGAATGCTTGATGGGTTATAATTATAAACAATGTTAAAACATCGGGTTTGATATGAATTAATAGTAAGTATTGTATTTTAAAATTACAAAAATGAAAAACATGAATGAAAGCAATGTGGGTATTTTTTCCTCACAAATAGCAACACTGTGTTATGACAAGTTAGGTTATTAGAATTTTGTTTTATTTATCGATTTTCGTAAAAATAGTGCATAGAATGTGAGTACCTACTTATTTGTGAAATGTTATTTTATCACATTTTTTTGTTTTCCTGATGTGCTATAACATCCTTTCACGCAACAAACTGTCATTTTCAATTATTTACTCGCGAGCTGTGTTCGACGGAACGTGACATTGAGTACTGACGGCCTGACGGCTAAGTTTGACGGATTAGGCTAAGTTTTAGTTGCCTCACTTTTTGCACTCGTACTAGGTTTCTATGCGTTATTATTCTAAGGTTGTATTTAAGTATTTAGAAATCTAGATGGTCTAATCTTGTAACTCGTGTCACTGTGGCGTGGCTATCATTGTGTGAAGCCACTGAACGGTTATTATTGAATTGCGATATTATACAGATCGAAAGACATCGATCGCTGTTAGATGTTCCTATAAATAATAGTTTTTTTTTTTTGTGCAAAATGTGGGTAGTCTCGCGTGGCATAACATTCACGGACTGGTAGTAGGTAAGTGTAGCGTTGTTTATTCAACACTAAGTATGTAGGTATTGAAAGTTAATAAAAACTATCCAAGTGGTCTAACAGAACGATAACATATATTTCTGTCTGGTTCCTTGCGCACTACCTCAAGCAGGTATTTCAAGTACTTGTCAGTGCGGCACATTACAGACTGATAACTTTTATTTCGAACTATGTACCGGTTATCTATCAATTTCGTTACTATCGCGAGCATCCGATTGACGTCGAAGGTCGGTGATATGGCGGAAAAATAAGTTATAGTTATATACTGGAGCGGCCATCATGAGCTCGGGTTCGATATTTAAATAGTCCTGTAAAGGTCAGGGGTCCCCGAGCGTAGATAAATAATGAGATTATGTATGCATCCTACCTTATAAATATCGTCTGCTCTGTACTACGTAGGTAACAATGCTTTTGTTTATGTATTATTTAATTGTAAGTGGCATTAAGTGAATGGCTGTGTTAATTTATGCTTTTTGCGTTAATAAATGATTATGATTGTATGATGTACTGGAATTGTTGTTTTACTTCATTTTAACCAGTAGGCAGGTCTAAGTAGGTAGGTACCAGTCCCATCCCAAAAGAGATAAAACAACAAAAATTTCATAAGTACATGTATTTATTTGAAACAAATGACAAAACATAATTTGATTAAATGCTAAAAATAACGACACAGGTAATCAATAATAAATAATTGTATCACATTATATAGTAAACTGAAAGCACACAGCAGATACAATGGCAAAGCCAATGTACGTAGACATAATAATAGCAGTATAATTAATGAGGCTGGGCAAAGTACGTACATTGTTCAACAATTACAAAAAGATATACCTACATATAAAACTGTTATTTACTTCAAAGCAGTGCTTGTGTTCAAATAACTAAGGAGGCCTCAAACACAGGTCAAGGTCTTTGTTCTCAATGAATGCTACTATACTACAAGATAACAAGCATGCAATCAGGAAAAAAATATGAATACCAATTTTTATTTATCAGATAAAACGTCTGACGTCAATCTGGCTTATCCAGCCAGTTTACGCTCCTATTTGGCCACCAAATGACTATCACAAGTGTCCATGTTAATATCATAATAATTAGGTAATGAAATAATAGTGACAGAGACTCGTAACAAATTACACAACACATAATACTGACATTTTATACCAATATACACATAAAAAATCTCATAAAAGTCCTATGGCAGTAACAGTGCATTAAAAATATAATATGGTTGGATACATAAATAAACAACTCATTAAATTACTGAAACTAAATTTATTTTTTTATAATATTTTTGACTTTTTCAGTTCTCTCCACATGTTGTAACAGTCTGCTCATTCCCAATATTTCCACTACAAGGAGTGTATCATATTGCCAATCTTCATTTCCAAGTATTCACAATTCTCTGCTTCATTTTACTCTATTGGGTAATAGGGAACCTTCTTATGGGAAGCAGGGAACCAAAGAGAACATGCTGCACAACTGGAAACTTTGCCAAAACTTCCTTTTTGTACATTTTAATGAGACCTTGATTAATTTTGGACCACGAGCCAACTGCACTAATGCTCCACAACTGATTTGAATGCTCGGCAAACGGGCCTTTTTTTACTTCCTTAATATGTTTTATACATGAAATAAACATGTATTCACTGTGATATTTATCAATAATGTCATCATCCAAGAACTTGGCAGGTGGATATATCCTTGGCTGGTCGATAAGTTGTGAAGACCCCCAAATGAAAGGTATGAATTGATAGTCATCCAAGCTCCATACGCCATGACTGCCAGCTGGTTCCATTCTGTAAGTTTTCTGCAACCTTCTTACTATAGTTAAATATTTATTGAAAACCAAGAATACTACAGCCACATTATCTTCAGCTACTAAGTCACCTATCTTATACAAACAACAGAGAAACATGACAAAGGCCATTTCATGGCCTGTCCCATAGTCAATTCTTGTTGCATTACCAAAACTCTCTTCCAAATAAACTTTAACTTCAGGTATAGCTAAGTGTATCCTGATGTGCAGAACATCTTGTAAGTACAATGTACTGTTCAGTTTCAGTTTAGCGAGCCAGCTCTTGAAGGCAGCATTACCAAACCTTTGTGGTTGCTCAATGGGTGGAAATTCATCAATGAGCTTATCAATCAACTCAAGCATATCTAGCAGTTTTTTTACATTGTCTGAGATCTTGCAGTCTACTGATAGTGGCTTGGCCTTTATTGCTTCATTCAGTGTGGCTATGAAGCCAGTGTATTCCATGTAAGCTTCTGATTTCTCCCATATAGCCATATCAGTTAGTGTTTTAACTGCTTTCTCAGGTTCCAGAAACCGATGGTTAGTAGGTAGTTCTGGTGGAATATTCTCATTCCTCCCTGCTACATCACCAATAACTGATTCAGAATTCATCTAAAATAAAGGAAATCAAAATATGTTTATAAAGATGTTTTTATTTTGTTCAATAAATTGTAGAATCACACCTCTCTCCCACCACTCCTATCTGTTTTGTGTACTGATACATATCTACGTAGGTATATCATTTTGATAAAGAAAAACACGCGCTATGTAAAAATTTGCTACCAATAACATAATGTCGTGTGTACGTTGACCCACAATAATTTAGCATTACCTCTGTGAAACAAGTCCGCTGCGGACATGATAAGCTTCGCTAATGAAGGTCACAGATGTCAATCTTAGTTTAACCACATGCAACCTTACTTCTATAGTTTGTATCATTTTAATAACAGTAAAAAGCTGATGTGAGCGTGTCGATACTACAAACATGGAAAAAATACTAAGAGGTATTATGAGATATCGTGTTTTAGATCGTGCAAGTATGGTAAAACAGTTTCAAGAAGTAAAAAACAATCCTACGGTAAGTTTTATTTGTACTGACCTTTTATTCTGAAATGCAAATATGAGGGTTTAAAATGTCAAACAATAATGGTAATATGTCTTTTCGCACTTATTGAAAACGTTAAATAACTGATGCTTTGCGTTATAACGAAATAATTACGGTTCTTCAACAAAATTTTTGACCAAAATTATATTTATTTTGACATTTCATTTCACTCTCATTGACAGGTACCTAAGGTTAGTTCGTTTATTCATTCGCTTTTTCATTCAGTTGGCCATCAATCAATGCCAACCTAACAAAATAAATGATGCGTTCAAAGTTAAAAACCTTTTGTTCACATCTTTCAGTTCTTTTGACGGTGTTTTGTAACATATCGTATACACTTGCAGTACTAGTAAATATTTCCTTCATAAATAATTATATCAAACGTTCATTCTGTTTCAGCCCAAAGCAGTGTTCTACACATGCATGGACAGTAGAATGATTCCGACAAGATTCACAGAAACTAGTGTTGGGGATATGTTTGTTGGTTCGTAAATGTGAACTTGCTATTGAAGTAAAGCTGTAGAACTTGAATTCTGAAATAAATACTAATTTATCTATACTAATTTCAGTGCGAAACGCTGGAAACGTAATACCTCACTCGCAGTACTTTGTGGACGAGATGACTAGCTGCGAGCCAGCCGCTCTGGAGCTTGGTTGTATATTGAACGACATAAGGCACATTATTGTGTGTGGGCACAGCGACTGTAAAGCGATGAATCTTTTGTATAAGCTAAAAAGTAAAGAAGAATCGAGCATAGTTAGTATCTTCATAAATTGTATGTAAGACAGTGTAAATGGGTGTGGTGTACGGTGTACGTTATTGTAGGTATAGTATGCGTCTAACCCTGTGGTCTAACCTTTTTACCGTGTTTTTTTATTTTGTCATGTTTGGAACCAAAAATGCACATTGTTTCAGCAGTACCACATAGTTATTGCGGAAATGGTTGAATTTTTTTTTTTTTTTTACAGTTTTACAGACTATTCATTTTTATTATTTTTATTTGTTTAATACAGACGCCAGCACATCAAGCTATAACAATCTCTCTTTGTTAGCATTTCAACTTTATCGCTATTGACATTGGGTTCAAAGATTGGGGAAATTTGACAGTTTTGGATAGCCTGATGTGCTGGCGACTGTACTTACTACGCGTATATTTTAACTTCAAGACAGGATGCGGGACGGGGAAGGCCTCACCCGCCCCACAGTGGTACATATATTATGGAATAATTATGCTAAACTGTACACCGAAATCATAATTCATCTCTATAAATTTATTGTAATATAATTTAATTTTAGGAACAAAGGAGACTGTCTCCTCTTAAATCGTGGATGTGTACGCACGCTTACACGAGTTTGGACAAGTTCATGGCAATGAAAGGTGACTTCACAAAGCCCATGCTTTTCACTGCTGAAACACCACAACGAAAGTTCGTCGCCTATATAGATCCAGACAATAAATTTTGTATAGAAGACAAACTATCACAGGTGACTACCTATTTATTGATCTTTACATCTTCAATACCCCAATTAATAGGTAGGTACCTATTCAGACCGATAGGGAACGTGCACGGCAGCGGCGATGATATGCCATCTACTTATAATGATTAAATTCGAAAAAACTTGACTTAAGCGGTTATTACACTACACAATCTATCGGGCCCGATATCTTGGGCGCCCTGTCCCTGCGGCAGGGTGCCGATTATTACACTACACAGTGGTCCCTACGTATAATCACCTAAGTGGTAGATACGTGATTTGTGTTTTTTTGTTCCGTGACATTCAGACAAACCTAAACTATCGTCCAGTTTAATAAAAAGTAATAAAAGGTGGCAAATTGACCTTGAAATACACACACGACATTTCGCATAACTACCAAATTGACTAAAACTTCCGACGTAGAACAATAATAGGGTAATCCAGTCATTTTACGCGGGACAATCCATTGTAACCCCGCGCAACTGTCGCTTGCGAGACATAAGCGTTCGCGCCGGCTTTGGAGACGAAATCAAGACTGATTAAATTAGGTACAAATACTGAAGATACATCGTACTGTCGATAAATAAATAAGTATATAAAAATAAAATAACGTTTTTGTTTACATTTAACCTGCTTCGAAATAAAACGTAATGCAAATAATTTGTATATCTTGTGACGAAATGTCTTTTTTGAGTGAGTCAATCACTTATCTACTTTTTATAACAGTGTTTGTACCATGATCCCCACGTAAATCTTTCTAAATGGCAATTGCGACTTTGTTTAATTTAATACCTCCGGCGTAAAACTCAATAAGTACCACTTACATTATTTACCACAGGAGATGATTCCGCTGTATAAGTAAGTAATTGACAAATAATACGCTCGAAAGGCCTTTTAAAAGTTGTAGTCATTTTTGTTATAAAATAGATCAAATATGAAACCTGAATTCCAAATTTCATGACTTTCTGCTAAGTAGAATATGAACTACATGTGTTTAAAACTTTAAAGTGCTCTCGTGTAAAGTTTGACATTTGCAGTTAGAGGATTGTACGTAGGGACCGTCGCACAATCTATCGTGCCCTAACTGCAGTGGCGGCGTAAAGTGGGGGCGGAGGAGGCTGGTCCGCCCCGGGTGCCTAGCACCAAGGTGACAACGACAACTCACTCGTACATCCAAAGAAGGCGTAGTATGGGTCCAAGGAAGGCGTACATTCTTTTTTTTTTATCAAATTCATTAGACAGATATCAGAGTCTCGTCTATAAAGAAAAATAAAGTGGCTTTTTTGACGTGCCTATAATTTGTTTCCAACTTAAGACATCAATTAACAACTACCTACTCTTGTATGTGACTACTTTCATACAAATTATAGTTTATAATGCATCGCAACTATAATTTCACATTTTTTTTTTAGTATAATTTCTAATTTCCTAAAATAATAAATTCATGTTGCACTTAAACCGCGCGAGACAGGGAAATCAATTTTGATAATTTGATCGAATATTTTAGTACCTAAAATAATCAATCGAAAATATCTGAATACAAATCCGCCCAAGATGCCAAACTACCCACTGCCGCCACTGCGGCAGGGCCCTGCCTCCCTGTCTCCTACTTATACTAGGTGATAGACAGAACAGGGAGATCGGAGCCACCCGATCGCCCGATGGCAGTGTCCTTACACCCGATTTCTTATTACACTACTCTACTCTCGCCCTTGTTATCGGGCCCGATAGATTGTGTAGTGTAATAACCGCTTTAGACCATTAAACTTTGACACGTCTGTGCTGCCACCTACACGCTCCTGTATGGCATGCTCCTCCTGCACACTTCGTTCCTGCACGCTCGTTTTTCTTTTTTTTTTTAATCCTTGCCTCACACTAGGAATTTCTCCTGTATCGTGGGTGAGTTTAGAAACATACAAAGTCACATACACAAACAGCCAGACCCGGAACAACTATCTGTAGGCCATACAAGTATTTGTTCCGTGCGGGAATCGAATTTAAAAAAAATGTGAGGTCATCATAGTTAATTTACCATTTCCAGGTGAACACTCTACAACAGTTACAAAACGTGGCATCCTATGGAATGCTGAAGAAGCGTTTAGAGAAGCACGACCTCCACATTCACGCCCTGTGGTTCGACATTTACACGGGCGACATTTACTACTTCAGCAGGAGGGCGAAGCGGTTCATCATCATTGACGAGTCATCCTACGAGTCAATACTGGCTGAAGTCAGAAGATTTTACTCCTAGTACTTAAGTTATATTCATACTCAAAATTTTGCCTGCATTTTATCCTGTTCACATAAACGGCATCACCACCGACGTAAGTACAAGTGTGTTTTTGTGGCAGTTATGAAGCGCCTTTGTAGCTTTAGAAAGGTATGGTTAGGTGAAACACGAAAATTGGACGCTGTGCGCCTAGGAGTCATTTAATGTTCCTATTACTAAAATTATACCTCAAAGTATTGGTTCGCGTCATTCCGTGTTTTAAATTTTATACGGGTCTTAATTTGTAAGCATTGAAATACGAATACATTCTATACAATTTTCCATATAAATGTCTTAGCATATCAGAATCAAATTATGTCACAATTTTGCAAGTGCTTGTTACATCGAACTTCGCAAGTTTACAAAAATATGCGTAGGTACAGTCAGCAACAAAAGTCGATGAACTTGTCAGGATTATGAATAACAGTACCTATACCTACCTATACAAGTAATTATAGAACACAGACTTTATTTGGTGACTGTATCTCAAGCATAGCCTTATTTTAAGATCGCTTTTATAATAAACTTTTTTTTTTAATTAGTTCTATGATTTTGTACCTATACTACCTAGACATTAATTAAAAATGTTTGTTAGCTTTTATTTATAATTGCATCATGAGTTTTGTTCGTCTTGCCTTTGAGTTTGGGACCAAAAATATAGTTTTTATAAACTTTTTCATTGTTTAATCTCACTCCCATTCAGTTCGTTAATTCCTCTACCCTTTTTAGGGTTCCGTAGCCAAATGGCAAAAAACGGAACCCTTATTAAATATGGATTCCTCATGTCTGTCCGTCTGTCCGTATGTATGTCACAGTCACTTTTTTCCGAAACTATAAGAACTATGCTGTTGAAACTTGGTACTTAAGTAGATGTATTCTGAGTGTGTATTCCGTCCACTAGCGCCGCCAATCGTTTTTTATTAATTGTGGTAAATTTAAGACACGTAGATAAAAAACCGCTCTGTAGTGCACTAAAGAAATGTATCTATTATTTTTTGACAGTTATTTTTAATACATAACTCATGGCTAAATAGCCAAAACGGCAATTATTGCTAAAAGTGGCCACTTTTAGCAAAAATATCGATTTTGGCAACTATTTATGTTCTAAAGTACAAAACATAACTCTCAAAACATAATAAATACATTTCTTCAGTGCACTACAGAGCGGTTTTTTATCTACGTGTCTTAAATTTACCACAATTAATAAAAAACGATTGGCGGCGCTAGTGGACGGAATACACGCTCTTAAGGTGGATGCTCCAGGGTAGCCCGCGAAATTCAAATATTTTGATGTTTTTTGCAATTTGCAGGTCATTGTGAAGCTGTATGTTAAACAGAATACGATTCGCGATTGTAAAGAGCATTTATCTAAAGGATTATAACCATTTGAATCATCAATATAACCCTCTAAGTACATAGAACTCGATTGAATGTAATTTCGTGAAAAAGTCATTCAATCGAGTTGTATGAACTTAGAAGGTTATATTGATAATTAAAAGGGGTATAATTCTTTAGATAAATATGCGTTACGGCCGCAAATCGTATTTTATGTAACATACAGCTTCACACTGACCGGCAAATTGCAAAAAACATCAAAATATTTGAATTTCGCGGGCTACCCTGGCGCTTCCACCTTAAGATTTTCACACAAAAAGAGAAAAAAAAAAACATTAAATTTTGGATTCGACAAAATTTTTTTTTTTATTTATTTTTGTGTCAGACAGACAGACAGACATGACGAATCTATAAGGGTACCATTTTTTGCCATTTGGCTACGGAACCCTAAAAACATCGATCAAAGTCACAACGAACTACAAGAACTTTTATATTATGTTACTTGCTGCTATGGAACCCTTCATGGGCGAGTCCGACTCGCACTTGGCCACTTTTTTATTGATAGCAGCATTCAAGTAGTAATTCGTAAATACAACCGAGTTAGACAAAAGGAAGTAGGGTTACACTTACACGCATCAATCAGTAGGTAAGCAAAGCAGTTCCGAAAATAGAATAATAGTCTAGTCGACAAGTTGAAAATGGTACAAAATAGAGATACTGCTCTTAAAATTATGTGCGATAGCTCATTGGATCCGGAATGACGCCCAGAAAAATGTGCCAAAAGCGTATATTAGCACGTAAAAAATTGCAAAAGTTATAAACAATAAAAGATGAAAAAAAAATGGCATCAATAAAAAACTCCTAACTCCCGGAACTCCATCTCCATTATTTATAACTTTAACGCTGAAAATAGGTCTGCGCGCGAAATTTTTAGGTTGCACGCGTGGCGTCAAAAGCGAGTACGGCACATTTGCGACGGGTTTTTTTTTTTTGCAATTCATTAAATATTTCATAATAAATAAAAAAAACAATAATATGATGATTAAGAAAAAAAAAAAATTAACAACATTACTTGGATTTTTCAGTTTTTGTTCAAGTAAAAAAAATATTATAAACAAATTGTAAATATTTTTTTAACTTTTATGGCGCGATCTTGTTATGTATCTAAGAAAGGCTCTACGAAGCGAAAATTTTTTACGACCATTATCAAAAAAATTTTTTTCACTTACAACTAAGACGGTTGTTCGAGAAAATTGTGGTAGTATCAATTGTTAACTTGTTAAAAATTAACTTGTTGAAAAATTTACTTTAAGTAAAATTTCCAACGGGAATAAATTATTTATAGTGTTCAGAATACACCATATTTTTTTCAAATTTAAAAAAAAATATTCAATACCCTAAATAAATTGACCGCTCAACACCCGGTGGCACGCCCGCGTGCCATAAACTGTTACAACCGTTAAAACCCGATGGCACGCCGGCGTGCCATGGCGAAAAACGAGGTTTATTTAAAAACGCAAGGTCTTATTTCATGTGGCAAGGTTTCACACTCGCGGGATGATATTCTCGTTCAACTAAGCTATTCCAATTTTAAAATATATGATGGTATTATTGAAATTTTTTTTTTAAAAAACAAACGCTTACTTTGTCTCTGGAACGTCGATGACGGGCGACTTTTTGTTTATACTATGTTTGCATGTATAGAATACTCTGTCTACGGCATGTATAATCCGCGCGCGATCAGAAAGGGAGGGAACCTTATCAAAGTAAATAGAAAATGACAGTTCTCAAGACAAGTAGCGTTAGCGAAAAAACTCTGAATTAATTATAAATTAGTTTTCTATAGATCTATCATAGGGTTGTGTAAATATACAGATGTGTTTCATGGTTGTAATCCTTTTAATAATAATGTTTAGATATAGGTACGAGTATATTATGTACATTAAAAATCTAAATTCATCGAACATCTTCGATACTTTTGTTTTCCAATTATATGGACAAAACATGTTTGAATGAATGTAAGTGATTACAAATAACAGCTATAATAAAACAATTTTATTTTGAGAATAAGGAGGACTAAGTTGAACTTCAAAAATAACAATTTGAATCAATTTGTAAATAATTATTTACAAAATTAAAACTGGCAACACTGAAGGACGAGTAATGTAAATATGTCGAAGAATAAAACAATTTAATTATTTATTAAATACACATCGTAGGCGCAAGTTGATACAAAAGTATTGAATAAATATGCGAACAAAACAAAACATGATTTTTAATTTATTTGTATCTCTTCGAGCATCGTGTCCATGCGAAGCGGAGAAAGGACAAATCCTTTAATAGATTCGGGTAGTGTGAATTGCTGGTTGATTCTGCTAAGTGGCCTTTTTAAACCTGCTGGCAACTTTTGCCGACGCTACGGCTGGCCGGCGGACCGCGCGCGTCTCAGTTCCAAAAGGTCGCATCCCATTCTGATCGTGCGCGAGTCATACCTATGTAAACTATTTTATGCTAAGTGTACGAATATTTATTTATGAATAGTTATTACATCGTTTTACATAAATGTTTGCACGAACTAGATCAAAATAATACTTTTTCGGCCATTGAAAAATTACGTGTGAATGTCAGTCGCCATTCTTGCCATTAAAATTATGAAATTGGTTTCTTTTGTTGTATAATCAACGTTTGTGTGAATAAATAGTCGTACAAGTAGTTATTACATAGTTTTGCACAATGTATTTACCATTTTACTTCATAATTTGACTTGTTTTGCCAAAGAATGTACCGTGAAAAACCGTTATTTTTTTAGGTGAATTCAGAGGAATGGCCAGGGCTGGGCAAAATACATGCTTTGCTTTAATTGAAATACAAATGACAAAATACTGTATCGCAAGTAATTAAAATACGAAATACAAAATATCTTTAGGTAAGGTATTTGAAATATAAAATACAAAATACAGTAGGTATTTTAGCTATTTTTAATTGAAATACAAAATACAAAAAAGTAGTTTAAACCGGGCCGAGTCTGCTATTGCAATAGGGTCGGAATGGTGGATCATTGATTTTTAGGGCTCCGTAGCCAAATGGCAAAAAACGGAACCCTTATAGATTCGTCATGTCTGTCTGTCTGTTTATCCGTCCGTATGTCACAACCATTTTTTTCCGATACTATAAGAACTATGCCGTCGAAACTTGGTAAGTAGATGTATTCTGTGAACCGCATAAAAGATTTTCACACAAAAATAGAAAAAATAGGGGTCCCGATACTTAGAACTGAAACTCAAAATTTCATCCACCACATACGTGTGGGGTATCTATGGATAGGTCTTCAAAAATTATATTGAGGTTTCTTATATAATTTTTTTCTAAACTGAGTAGTACTATGTACCTAAACTTCCACCGAAAATTGGTTTGAACGAAATCTAGTAAGTAGTTTTTTTTTTAATACGTCGTAAATCGTAAACCGCAACTTTTGCTTATAATATATACCTACAAACTTGTACGGAACACTCGGTGCGCGAGTCCGACTCGCACTTGGCCGGTTTTTTGCGTTTTGTTGCTGCTTTACCATCATTATACTCTCGCGGTCTCGCCGCGCACTCAGGGTTCACGATAGCTAAATGATGGTGAAATGTATTTTATTGTTAAAATGTATTTTGAAGCCTCAAGTATTTGAAATACTAATTACAAAATACCTCGGCGTCAGGTATTTGAAATACGAATTACAAATTACATTATAAAGAAGTAATTGAAATACAAATACAAAATACGTATTTGTATTTCAATTACGTATTTTAATTACAAGTAATTCAAATACTGCCCAACCCTGTTTGTAGCTTTGTTTTTTTTTCATCAAAGTGAGTAAGTATTTATAGTTAGGTATATGAAATTATAGCTCAATGTTGTGTAGGTTTGATAAATATTACAATTCTGAAACCTAATATACTATGTGAAATTAGCTAATACAAAACACATCGCCGATTAGTTCCCTCTTCAAGGAAATCTTATCATTGTACAATTATAGAGTGGCATATTCTTACGACATATAGCTAGTTTTCAATCAATAAAGGATTATGTAATATCCTAGTAACATTTTTTTATTAGAAACTACTCAATATAACTAGGATGAGCGTTTACAAAGTCAAGCGTTTTATTACGCAATTTCATAAAAAAGGCTCGACGGCCGATGAAGTTTGATTATGAATATTATGAAAATTTTACATAGGACTGTCAAAAAAACGCTGTAATTAGATTATTTGTTTATTCATAATGTAATTTGCAAAATTTCGCATGGATTGATACAGTAGTTTTATAAGAAATCGATAGAACAAGGGAACAAACAATATTTCAGCCAGTTCTCCGTTATCAACATTTGTTTAAAAATACCTCTCTCATATTACAAGTATTGTATTCATTTTATAGCATGCATGGTCAGTTTATTCAAGAACCAAAAACAGTTTACAGTTTAAGATAAGAGCCACTAGAAACGTAAACAGACCATTTTTTTTGTTACTTTTGTTAGCAGTCGTAGCGTGTCAAATTGCGATAAAAAGCGCCGGGCGTTGACAGATGTTGACGTTTGACGCGCCCGGTCTCAAGAGGTGTGCCGTACTCGCTTTTGACGCCACGCGTGCAACCTAAAAATTTCGCGCGCAGACCTATTTTCAGCGTTAAATTAAAGTTATAAATAATGGAGATGGAGTTCCGGGAGTTAGGAGTTTTTTATTGGAAATTTCCTCCTCTTTCAGACTCTATTTTTGAAATTTCTTAAATATTTATATTTTATGAAATTTTGGCAAAAAACGAAATGCCATTTTTTTTCATCTTTTATTGTTTATAACTTTTGCAATTTTTTACGTGTTAATATACGCTTTTGGCACATTTTTCTAGGCGTCATTCCGGATCCAATGAGCTATCGCACATAATTTTAAGAGCAGTATCTCTATTTTGTACCATTTTCAACTTGTCGACTATACTATAACCCATCCAAATAAATAAGAATAATAAAATATAAGTACTGTTATTTTATGACTACCAAATTGAATGAGTTGATGCATAAACATTATGATGTACTTTTACTATTGAATGTGTGTGCGTTTTCGGAGAATACAGTTAATATATTAATTTGACGTCGAAGATTCGCATTACCATGTGGCGATAAAATTTGTAAAATGCATACGTAGCATACAGGCCAACTACTTAATTTGATTCGATTCGCCATCGTGGCCTCGCTAAGCGGTAGAATTTGTACCTTTTACACGTGCCCTTAAAATTACATCTTAGAAACGGTATTTTAAGATGAATCACGTGCCAAATTCTCTACAACGTAATAGAAAAACTGAAAGTTCCTACATGCGGGAAGCTATGCAGATTGCAGCATTGACAAATCGACCAATACTATTGGTACCTATTTTATGTGAATAGGTGAGGTGCCCTTGTAGGTTACTCGAGCTCCGTATGAAGATTGCAGCATTGACAAATCGACCAATACTATTGGTATTTTATGTGAATAGGTGAGGTGCCCTTGTATATTCGAGCTCCGTATGAGTGAATGAATAGAAAACGTAATTTATATAATTTCGTTTACCATTTCTGAACAAAAAGATTTCAAGAGATCGATAATGAAATGTCAATGTCAAGTGACGTAATTCAGTTTGACAGTCGTGACCTTCAGCAGTTTTGACGGTTACTTGTACCAGAGAAGTTGGAAATTTTTCCCTCTACGTCACCACATTGATGTTTCATCCTTCTCCATTGGTGAAAAACAGTAGAGACAGAAGTAGATTGGACGTGAAAAGCCGCGAGAACATTAGTCAGGATTTTTCTTTCAATAGTCGTAGCAGTGGCCGTCACACTGAGTGTAAGTGTCCATGTGTAATCGTGATGCAATATTGTATAAAATGTTTTAAGTTATATAATTTTGTGAGTGGAATTATTAACAGATAAGTCTTGTATAATAACAAATCAAGATCGCAGCTACGACCTTTTTGATAGGATTACTGATGATAAGATACTAATATTTACAAGCTCGAGCCAAAATAATAATATAAAATTGATTTCATTTGACAATCAGGATGTTAAAATACCTGAAAGGAAGGAACATATTTTCAGGGAAACATTTAAGCAATTTTAGTGGTGGCTGGTGATATCAAATAATTTTTTAACATGATGTTTCCTATGTAACTATGTGTCCCTTTATTTTGATTGAAGGTTATGTACTTAATGTTTCAGGTGCACAATGTCTAGCCCTCGTCAAGTATTCGAGTACAGAGATGAATCTCAATCAGACAGGCTTGCAAGGAAGTCTAAAGACTCACCATTTATGATTATAGGTAAGGCTGGTGATTTATCAAAGTAACAAGAAATTCATTATTTCAACAATTCCACATGGAATTATGCAGGAGAGCATTTATAACATTGATAAAGTCCTGTCTCTAACATAAGTGCCTAAGTGCCCACAAGATAACTGACTGTAATTGAGAAAGTAGCAAAATCATGTTTATTTTTAAGGATTAACAATTTCTGTTTCAGGTATCCTCGGTCTATTGGGTGTGTGTGGTTTTGGAGCATACAAATACAAGACAAGGGGTAACATGAGCACCAGTGTGTTCCTAATGCAGCTCAGGGTGGCAGCTCAAGGCACTGTAGTGTCAGCACTAACAATAGGACTAGCATACACACTAGTGAAGGATCATCTACTAAAGGATGATAAGAAGAAGGAATAATTTTATTCAAAAACTATAATTTTAGAAAAATTATATAGGGAAACTTTCGTTTACACTAACCATACTTCCATGATCAGAAATCTCACAATCTAATCTCAACTCAAAAACCAACTTTTATTAAATTAACACCTTATTAATTTATTAAGTTTCCCTAGCTAGTATAGTTTAGGAGCTAATTATGTTCTGTGATCATTTAGCAGGTATTAATTTACATGTGTGTAATAATGTTATTTATTGGTTAAGTTATTACATAGTGAATAGTGCTCATTGGTCTAAATTTGTATTCTGTTGGATCTCTGACAAAAATAACTTTTTGCCAACATCAATCCACACGTTTTAGAATTATGCAAGTCACAAGATAATATCTGTCATTTTACATTATTTATATACTATAAAAACAAATGTTTTTATATAGGTACATCCATACCAAAGGTATCTTTAAAAATACTTTTTACTAATCTCGGATAGTAATCTTTAACATGAATCTAAAGATCTTATGAAATGTTGTGTATAGTTGACAAGTGTAATTGTGTAAGCAATAAAAAATAATTGTTGTGGTATATTACCTTGGTTGCTGTATTTCTTGAAAAAACAATAAAATTGATTATATTTGACTTACATTGATTTATTCAAAATATACATCCAAACAACATCATTACAATAAAATAATAAGTAGATTAATATTTGTCATTCTGTTTTCACATAAATAATATATCAACAAGTGCCAACAAACAAACAATTTACTTTCAATCACTTTTACTAGAGTCGGAAGTCTTTTTCAATCTCAAACTGAAGGTAGGAATGGTCAAGTCATCCTTGTCGGATGTGGAATGATTTTTAATAGAATTTGACGTCATTTTAACCGAAGATAGGTCATCGGCGTTGCTGAACAAGCCGTTGGAAATGTTCGAACTAGAACTTGAGCGGTAGGTCAACGACTTGAATAGCTGGACGGGGGTTGAAGTACGCGCTCGGTTAGTACCGCTGCGCGCACTGTCTGCGGATGGCTCGTCGTGATTCACCTGCGACGATTCTTTCATTTCTTCCGGCATTTTCGTCTCAAACAAAGAAACAAATTCATCTTGAGTATCGTTAACGTTTGACTTATTTGTGAACGTAATTTTCTTAGCTAATTCATTTCTCAAAAATTCTTTAACCGTCATTGAATTTGAGAATGTGGTCTGTTGTTCAGCATTTTTCGAATTTTCCTCAGTATTCTTATTCTGTGTGCCGCTCTTACATACAATTCCTAATGATGAAACCGAATCCGAAACTAGGGCTGGCACTTCTTGGTTCTTTTTCGTTTTAAATTGAGTTAAACTAGAACTAGATGTATTTGATGATGA
This sequence comes from Ceramica pisi, assembly GCA_963859965.1. Lineage (NCBI taxonomy): Eukaryota > Metazoa > Arthropoda > Insecta > Lepidoptera > Noctuidae > Ceramica > Ceramica pisi. The sequence goes on from OY982530.1 coordinate 9,743,759, forward strand.
CGATAAAGCTAAACGCTCCTTAGTCTTTTTCAAAGTGGAGGATGCCCAGCCCATGCCAAGTTTTTTAAAAGCATTTTCTAAATCAGGATTAGAAGAAAAGCTCAAAGTATCAGATGTTTCGCCGACATTTTCCTTGTTTTGGCAAATAACATTTGATCTCTTTCTTCCTCTGTGTGCTTTTGACAAAGCTAAAATGGATAACGTCGATTCTGAAGAAATAGTAGTAGAGTTAATATTGGATGCTGTGTCAAATTTAAATGGCTCGGTAATAATATTTCGTTTTAGTAATTCCGCAATTACATCTGGTAAACTTCCATCGGAATGTAATGAACTTATGTCATCATTAATAGCATCTTCTCTCTGTATATCATCCAGATTGGAGCCTTCATCTGGTGGTTCCAAATTGTATTGTTTTGCATATTCTTGAATACTAATAAAAGGTTCCAACATTATCTCGTTAAACTGTTTTAGATCTATCATTTGAAATTTAGAATCGTCGGACGACTCTGTTGATGAAAATTTATGAATTTTTGATAAATGTGACTTAGTTTGAAGCAGGTCAGGGTTTACAGTAGATTCTTTTGCTACTTCTCTTTTCCTGTTATCATCTACAGATTTGTCTCCAGAGGATGATCTGCTATAATCGATGGAAGCCTCTTTGGCATCGTTGCGCGCAGACTGGCTTTTGTGCTTCATACTCATAGGAGAGTCTACTTCTAAGACAGTTGATAGTTCGTGCGGAATTATGTATTCTTGACCATGTTTCAAATTAAGTCGAGACAACGCTGGTGGCGGTTTTGGTCTACTTTTGACCAACAGTTCCACCGTATTTGATGGTACATTTGGCGCATCTAATTTGTCAACAGACTTCTGACATTGTGGTATATTCGACACCGGTGCTTTAAAAGCTGGTTTGGGAATATCTGTTAAGACATTAATATGCTCAGATTGCGAATGTTCTTTTTCGATAGAGCTTCCCTTATCCGGAACAAATTCAGGAGATTTAGTTTCCGACCTTTGTGGAACTTCGATGGGTTCAAATGTAACTGGGCTTACCACTGGTTTATCGGATTGCGAGTCAGTAGACTCAGCTGATGAAATTTGACTATAAGCCAGTGATTTATTTTTTCGTACTTCCTCTAATACTTTGGCAAGGTTCGATAGTCTTTTTGTACATTTTTCGGTCAGGTCAGCAATTTTTTCCATGTTTTGCAATTTATCTTCCGCCAGTTTCATAAAATTTGTATCAGTGTTAACATCAACGTTTTGGGTGGTTTGCGTCGACATACTCACGTGAACGTCTGTTGAGTTGAAGTGTCCACTTATCTCAGAGTCTGCTGTTGACTCCGTTGCAGTAGCTTGATGGCGCTTCATATCTGGTTTGTTTCTCATCTTTTTGGGAGACTCAGTTCTGGTGCGCGTTTGGATTCTTTCAGTTCCTGTAGAATTTTTCGCTGTAGATTCAGTATCATTGAATCTGGACAATGGCTCCATATAGACCTGCCTCGGTGTTGGTGGACTTCTGCTGCGCGTTTTTTGGACGGGATGACATCCAGCCGTTTTGTTTTTTCCTTCAGTCGATGACTCCGATGTGGGCTTTTTCGGTTTTTCCTGCCCTAGTTTAGTTTGCTTTAGAAAGTGTTTAGAAATATTCAAGGACTTGACTTTGTGTACTGGTTTTTTACGGGATGTACGAGATGTAAAATATTTCAGATTTTTCTTGCTACTCGAGTTATTTTCTACTGAATTAACATGTGAAGTTTGTATGTAATTTAATTTATTTGCTAGTTGCTCCTCTACGATTTGACGTTTTAATAAGTTTTTTATTTGTTCTAATGATATCGTATTCATTAGTGAAGATTTTCTCTCATCAACATTGAATGGGACATTAATAATTGAGCTGCCTGGAGTGCCTACTGAGCTGCATTCTTGATCTGCTACTTCGACTGCCTTTAGCCCCTCTCTATTTAGAGCTAATAATTTGTTCACGTAGTCTCTAATAATTGGATTTAAGCGAGATTGGTCAGGTTTGTTATCGCGACACGAACTTGAAAATTTATATCTATTTCTTGAAGTCAAATCTATACCGAAGAGCGTATTAACGTTTCGGGACGAGCGATAACTTTCTGCTGGGTTTTTTTTGTTTCTATGACAATCTCCTTTATGATCACGTTTATTATGTGTGCATTTTGGTTTGTGTGCACTCCGGCAATGCACAATTCTTTCTCTTGGAACGGCATGAGCTTGATGTCGTTCAGGAGTATTATTCGAGGTATTTGGTGGTGTCATATTTTTTGTATTTTCACGTTCTTTCTTACTACAATTTGGCCGTGCATGCACTTGGTTGACTCCCATTTTTTTAGCCTGCATACATTTTCGACACATGCAGTCAGCATACTCTTGGCGGTATTCTTTTCCAATAAGTTCAATAGTATGTATGGGATCATACGTCTCATCTTCAGTTGTGGTAACATGTCTCAAAAATTTAGGTAAAATCATTTCTGGTGGGCTCATGTAAGCTGTAGAAGTTGAGGAACTCATGTGAAAGAAAACTGGTCGGTGATTCGGAGAGCTTAACGTAGTTTGAGTGTATGTAGTTGTCGACGGTCTAGGGAGTTGGTCTACTTTTGGCATCTCAGATAAACATGTTGATATGCCCTTTTCACACATCGTTTTTTTATTGTTTGTGGTAGATTGAGCAAAAAACACATCATCACTTTCCTCAGTATTAGTTTCAGTCTGATACTTTTCGTTATTGGCAGACAGCATGTTAGGTTCTTCAGATACGGTATTTGTGGTTGTAGGTTCAGGTTGAGGAGGAATCTTAGTGGACTGTTTATCTACATCACTTCTGTCACTCAAAACTTTGCACAAGTCTCTATCAGAAGTCGGCTGCGCCTCGTTAACGTCGGTCTCACAACTAACAGGTCGGTTAGTTTCATTACTATCATTATTCATTTTGCTTTCAGACTGTACAATCTGCATGGGTAAAGTGTTGTCATCAGGTACTTTTTCTTGTGGCCCCCCTTTATCTTTCTTTCGAAGTTGTATGACCACTTCGTAAGCGTTATTACTAAGGAGCCCGGAAGAATCTATGAAGAACTTCCCTGCCGCCTGCCCAGTTTCGTCAACTAATTTAATATACCCACCTTCAGATGTACTGCCTTTTTCGTTGGTGGCTGATTTATAAGAGGTTGTTGATGGCACGAATGATGCTTGCATAGCTGGGGGAGGGCTTTTCGACTTCTTTTTGGATGTGCTGGGCCACTGACTCTCGTTGGTTGTCCTTAAAGTGATAGTTTTATATTATGAATCTATTAAACAGGCTGTTGTCGTGTAGAAAAAAAAGTTAAACACTTACGACGCAGGTGCAGGACAATCGCCGCTTTCCCAATGTAGGGCAGTACCTTCAAAAATAATAGTATTAATACATATATGCACTGTTCATTGAAATGCGACCGGCCGACTAATAATACCAACCTCTATCGCACTGTTGACTTTTGCATGGACTCTTACAGTGGCATGGTCGACGATGCATGTTTTCAGAACGTGCGGTTGACACCTCTCGGGCGTCGTAGTACATCGAGGCTACGTTGTCCCTGTCAAATCAATTGATAATCTTAAGGCCTAGCTCTCTAAAGCTTATAAACCGAGATTCCAGACTTGCCAGACCTCCCATATATTCTCACCAACAAAATATGTGGGATAGAATAGTGTTCGTACGAATAGTACGTACTTTAACATACGCATACCTGCTAGTTTGGGTAGACGGCCACTTTTTTGTCATGTATCAAAGGTATTCAGTAGTCAAGGAGGTTGTCTTGCATCCTTTTAAATCCTTTGTTTAGGATCCTGAGGGACTTAGCTTTCGTTATGGCCTTGTGAATAGGATTTCACTAAGAGGTGGCCACCAGCTCAAGACTATAACAATGATCAATCATACATAGCAAAACATAAATACAAATCAACACTGAGACTAAAAAAGTAATTAATGACTTTGGCCCAAGCTAGTAGTTTATGTATTTGTATTTTTGTATGCGTTTGTTAAAAGTACATACTAACATTTCTCTATCCCACGCATTTTGTTAGTGAGTAAATAAGAGAGGTCTTTTAGCTCAGGGATCTTAGTCTGTTATACTTTGCAGACAAGGCATAACTACAGAAAGGCTTTTAGATATTTCTTACAGTGAAGTGTTGTTTGAGGAATCGATGAAATGTTGTACCTAACTATTCTCGATTACGACTAGGTTAATACGACAATACAATAATTACTTAGGCCCAGTTTCTCAACACGCGGAATCTTACTTACTCGCGTCATCAAGCTGTGGTTTATGGTTGGTGAGTTTTCAACAGCCAATTGCATCACTTGACTTGCGTGTAATTTGTGTCGGATTGATATTATTTCTAGAAGACGGGAGCTTTCAGAAGGTTTAAAATCACTCAAAAGGCAATGGAGAGGGCAATGCTTGGAGTTTCCTTGCGTGATGGAATCAGGAATGATGATAAGTACCACAAGAGAACCAAGCCAAGGTTATCGACATAGCAGGAGGATCTCCACTGAAGTGGCAGTGGGCAGGGCACATTGCTCGCAGAACAGATGTCCAATGGGGCCGAAAAGTTCTGTTGTGGCCACTGTGTGCCAGAAGACGCAACGTTGGAAGGCCTGCTACAAGGTGGACCGACCTGGAGAGGGTCGCGGATAGCCGATTGATGCGAGACGCATAGGACCGGTTGTTGTGGCGAAATTTGGGGTAGGCTTACGTCCAGCAATGGACGTTTTGCGGCTGATATGATGAAAATTCCTAGTGATTAATCAGAAGTAGAACCTACAGCAGTTACAAGTGAGTTTAGATTGATTTAATGATTACACTATAATAAATTTAAGTGACATTTATGATATTGTTAACAGCATAAATAATTTACCACCAAGGTTTGTGCAGTGTGGTGGACTGCCACATCTCAACATTAGTAGTGCAACAACTCATCTTGTAGCCTGCCCTGCAGAACGATAGGAAACTGTCACAGTAGGAAAGGGAAAGGGAGGGTAAGGAAAACATTACATTTTAAAAATCTGTTGTCATAAACTTACCCTTGCTCCTCCACCACTTTGTAGATACCTGTAACAGTATTTTTAAATTTTAGTCATTAAAGGCTATGAACTCTCACGTGTTTGATTTCTAACAATAATGGGTAGTCAGACATTAATACACATTTTAAGACTTGATGACAATTTCAAAGATTGGGTTATCTAAATTACGGGGTAGATTTTTTCCTTGTAATGCTACTTAAGTGAATAATTTACCAAACTAGCATCCCAAGTTATTCCAAATATTGTTCCAAAAAAGGTTGAATAAAACATACCTTCATTGAGTTGTTCAAATGACACTGCATTTTCAGTACTCTTGCTAGTTGACGTATGTTGGGTTTCCAGCTGAGCTTTTCCAATACATGTCAAAGATTTTGCAATTTCATTCAAAAGTTTAGTTTGCCTTTTCGACTTTTTATCAGTTTTTGAATCCAGCACTTTGTATATTATAATTCTCTCAGCATCTGATAGATTCTGATTTATCTCTTTAGCATTTTTATGTTTCCTTTTGGGTTCAACCCTCAAATTTACTAATGAGCTTGTGTCTGAGGTAATGGACGAGCTATCAGAAGTATCAGTGGAATCCTTATCTATTACCACAGTCTCAATTATTCTTTTTCCAGGCTGTTTGTCCTGTGAAGTGTCTTTCGTTGGCGGTGTGTGCTTATGACGGGACCTGTATTCGTGGTAACTGTCTACTTGGCTAAATTTCACACTGTTTCCAGTCTTCCCCTGTTTCACTGTATTAGGTATTGCATGGATGGCCAGGTTGCCATCAGATTCCGGCACAGGCATCCAAGAGTATTGGAAGTCCCTACTGTCAAAATTGTCATTTATGTCTTGATTTACAGGCGATTTAGATTTTCTGCGAGTTTTCTGAAAAAATAAAACGAACTTAGAATGTAGTTAATAAAAAAAAATTAAAATATTTATTTTTTTGATTCAAATGGAATGTTTACCAAACAGTCGTGTTTTTTACATTCTTTTTCTATTTTCTTGTATTCTTGTTGCATTTTTTGCTGACGACTTTCATGCTGCATTTGCTGCCGACGCTCATCCATGTATGCATTTTTCTAAAATGATAAATAAACATTTGGTAAGCCTTCATACATTATATGACTATTAAACAGAAATTTAAAGCAAAAACCTTGTCATACTTACAATAACTTTACTTCCTTTATCCTTTGGCAAGGAATTCAAGAAATTCATAGTGTCCTTGTACTCTTTCTCAACATTTTGTTTAGTCACTGCAATTTTGTTCCTCATATCCTGGACTTTCCTTTGTTCCTTATCCCTCACACCAAAGGCTGACACCTCCTTCATGGCCTGCGAGTATGCATCCTCTTCAGACTGCTGGTCTCTTACTACAAGCTTGTTATCACCATGAGGCAGGTCCCGAGTGTCTCTGGTAGAGTGGTTGTACATTACCACTGAGCTTTTTCTTTGAACAGGATTCACTGGTATGTTTTTAGCTTTGTTGTTGGAAGCTGGTGCTTTTCCTGGAACTGTTAGTGGCATTTTATTTTACCAAGATATTATAAATGAGATAAATAAATCAATTCTAATTCTTGCTAAGCTTAATGCACTTGTTTACAATATTGAAACATGATATATGATGAAACATTTACAATGAGTAAAGAATATGAGAGTATATGATTCATAAATTATGATACATAGCAGTAAAGTTTACATTAGATGTAATGGGCCCAACTCCAATGACTTACAAAGCCACTACTGCTTATTATTTGATCCACAATATTGCTTACTAATTCCTGGATCAACTTTACTCCTCCTAAATGGGCTTCTCCCTCTAACAACAGGGTTTGGTGGAACATTGGCCTGCCAAGCAGGTCTTATAGAACTAAAGATCTGGTTAATTTGAGCATTGGTCACAGATTTAAACTGTCTACTAGTTACAGGACTGTTGAAGTTAGCTTTGTGAGAACAGAGTTGGCAGTTCCTTTCAGCTCGCCAAGTTGGCACTGGAACTATTTGTTGGTCATGTACTTGGCAAACATTAAAAGGAATACCTTCAGGCCTAACAGATCTGGTTCGTTCTATTGTCTGTTTCAAGCTTTGCATATCATCTGGTGTCTTCTTACTGGTGAGTGCTGGCTCAGTTTCTCGTAAACGTAACTTTCTGTTCTGGAGGTATTCAGAAACTATTGTCAAGGAAGGTCTTCCTGGTTCTCTATCTTTTACTTCAAGCGTATGCTTTCCTCGTAAGCTGGTTGGCATTTCCTTACTGATGGCAAACAAGTCTAGTCTTTTGCCCTGGTCAGTTTTACTTCCTATAAAATCGTCAGAATCTTTTGGAGTATCTTTGTCTGTTGGAAGTGAAAGAGCTGGCACAGAAGGTTCCCACTCAGGTATAGTTTCCATGTCCCACTGTGTAGCCATGTCACTTGTCTTCACAGTCTCCACTTCATTGTTACTTGTTCCTGCATCTTTGTCACATTCCTTTGAGTTTGCAAGCTCAGAGGAACCTCCAGCTTTCTGACCAGAATCATCAATAACTTTTACACTTGAAGATTTTGAAAAAAGATTATTAGCTACCACTGATGACTTGTCCCGGCTGATCTCATTAGCAACTTCCCTGTAGAACATAAGAATGGTAAAATGTAGAATGGTTTCATTGAATTACGATGTTGGCCTATCTAAAATTATTTTTAACTAGCTTCTGCCAGTGGCTTCACCCCCAAGATAAAATATCTTATATGCTTTCCCAGCACTTACCCTACCCATGTGCAAATTTTCATCCAAATCCGTTAAGCCATTGAGGCATGAAGAGGTAACAGACAGACAGAAGTTACTTTCCCTTTATCATATTGGTATGGATTTTGTTCTCAATCTAGCTCATGCCTGCTTATAGAGAACTATTTTGAAATTAATTTGTTTTACTATAACCCCCTACCAACAAGGGGCGTCTTTGAATGATTAATTAATCAATTCTTCAAATCAAAATGATAGAATGGCACTAAATACCTACTATTTGTGATGTTCTACAATAGATAAGAAAATAAATGAATATTCTCACCTAGCTTGCACTTTTCTGTCCAGTAATTTCTTCTGCAGGTTTAACTTCTCCTGCTTCTTCCTTCTCAATTCAGCGGTAGCCTCCTTACCCCGCAACTTAGACAAGTCTGTCTTTGCTACTTCATCTAGTAAGACAAACTTACATCTTAACTAGGTACTTAAGACAGCATTCAAAAGTTGTAGTAACATTCACAAAAAAAAATCATAAGGTTTCTCTTAATTTTTTTTTCTGATTGTATTGAAGAAGACATGTTGCCCTAAACCCCAAATAAATTATGTTTAGGGTAGGAGAATGAATATGTTATCACAAATTGATATTCCTAACCCTAACTCACCTTGCTGTGTCAATTCGGAAGCGCTATGATGGCTTGCGCCCACGTTTTCCAGACCTTTCGCATACAGCACCTCTAATCGCTTGACCAGTTTCTCTTGACATTCAAAATATTCCTTTTGTTTCTTCTCGTCTAGATCAACAACTTGTCTCAACTTTTCAACCTTGGCGCGCTGCCTTATTTTCTTTGCGATGTCTTTAGATTGTTCCCGGACCTAAAAATCTCTCGCATTGTATACTTTATCGGTACTGGACTAATTTTTTTTTTAGTATGAATACTATTTCAAAATAACAATAGCATCATCATTCAAACCTGTTGAAGTCTCAGCTTTCGTCGTCGTAGAAATTCATTTGTTTTTAAAGCTTCGCTCTCTGAGGTCATCTTGACGTTTGACTTTACGAAAATGAGTTTTTATTTTCATAGCTACCAAATTACTTAGTAAAATAGTTTTTATTACATACGATCACTAAATTGACAAAATTAATAATTAAGTTTTTTGATAAAATCCAACAAAATTCAAAATCCAAACAAATGTCATCCAACGTATTTGATGACAGCAACAGCCAATGTTGCAAGCACAGACTACCTAACAATATTATAAATAATATAAATTATATTATTTACTCTTTGCTACATAGAGATACTACGTCTAGATGTGGCGCGATTCTAGTAGTCGCCACAGAGTACATTATTACTATATGAAAGTAGTCGCCAAGTCGCCCATAGAATATACTGAAGTCGCCATCGCCAAGAATTTCGTTCGAAAGCGAAGGAATGGACTGGGCATACCTACAAAAAAAACGTGTTTACCTACCACCGACTTGGGCACTTAAAATGGCTGCCTTTCGTAGGGTTGTAACTGCGAGCAACATGCGCATCTGATATCGATATTCAACTCAATGTTAAAGTTTTTATCTCAATGCGTATAAACCATATGGACTGGGCATACCTATAAAAAAAACGTAGCTACCTACACTTTGCTGGGATGATAAAATGGCGGCTAATAGGGCAGCCTATGTCGATATTTCTTTACAATAACATCGATAAAAGATTGTTAGAATGTTTTTAAAATGTCACGGTACAATTTCAACGGGTATTTTTAGCACATTTTCAGCTTCACTTGTACAGTCGCCAGCACATCGTGCTACAACAATCTGACAAATTTCTGTACCTACTAGATTTTCAACTGTATAAGAGAAAAGATTAAGTTTACTTCCCGGTTTTTGATTAAGCTAATACTTTGCGTACATGTTTAGTTTGGATGACATTGTTGCCGATTCTCTTGTTCAATAACTAAACTAAAATTAGATAATCACTATCTTTTTAACCGACTTCTAAAAAGGAGGAGGTTCTCAATACTTAATATTATTATATCAATGGGGGTTTGCGGGACATGTCTCTCTGTACCGCATACCCCCCAAAATATGTATCTATTGCCATTATTAGGATAAGTAACAAGGTACCTACATCGAATAAGTTTTTGAAAATTCAAATGAAATGTACCTAAGCGCTATTCTAAAGCCTTGCGTTAGGTCATTCGAGACGGGGTGGAGGGAACAAAATCTAAGAAAAGAAATGACGCTGCATCCACGATGGGCTGCCGGCACGGACGTCTCCATCACCTAAGTATATTTTCTAACATACCGATGAAATTGGGTTTTAATCAAAAGTCAACAATAATTATTTACAACACCATTTATTTATTTTTACATACATATAATTTACATCCTACTAATTTTATAAATTTATCCTACTAATCCATACCATCCTACTAATGGCTATACAATTTTTGTTTAAAAACATACCAGCATATTCAATGTGGGCACTGCGCCATCATGTAACCTCATCACATCGAGGGTTCTGTTAAAACTAGATTCATCAAAGTGCAGGGAGCAGATATGCCACATTTTATGTCTATGATTTATATTTTTCTTCTATCCATTTATTTTTGAAAATTTCATTTCCAGGAAATCTGTGAGTTAATAGCATTGCAATGTATTTTACACACTTTATCAATATAATAATATCGATACTTATCGTATGCGATGCGAACATCGCACATCACTAACTAAGACATAAAAATTTTATGTAAACAATACAACGAAATTAAGAAAATAATAACGTAATAATAAGCCATACAAATATGACACAGGTTTCAATAATCTTTAAAAAGATCATCTGGTAACAATACATTACACAAAATTCTACAATATTCAACTGGAATAGTGAAAACTAGTAACTAACCTGTGCAGAGTCAAATTAGTCTGATTTTTGTTATTCCTCGCACCAACTGTATTATGCAACACGATGGCATGATTTTTCTCTTATTTTCCAAAGCCAGAACACAAAAAAAAACCTAGCTTTCGACGTATTTATCTTTAAAACAACGAAAATAATAAAAGCAAACAACTGTTTGACAGCTCAACTACCATAAAACCACAGAGTACTTTGGGCACCTAAAATGGCGACCGGCCACGCAAAGGCATGATTTTGACGTCACACAATAGGGTTGCCAAATTTAGTACTTGGCAAACATAATATACATGTCTCTTTTTTCATATGCAGCTCTTGGCTAGTTAAAAAGAGAAAAAACGCTTTTTGACATGTTTGCGTCGATATGATAGATATTTGTATAACTGTTTATTTCTATAGTCAAACGTTTCAAGTCCATATGATTTATACGTCAGTGAAGGAAACTTATAAAAGACAGGGAACGTACGGCATAGACCACATTACGGATAGTCAAAAGCTAGAAAATCCTGACACCAATCTTGCCAAGCAGTACTGCAGTACCTACCGTGTTACCCAGTTAATGGGTTGTGTAATACGCACCGCGTTCGATGTGCGAGCGCTCCGAACCAGCCGTACCGATATTAATAATAATAATGTCCAGCGGACCGTGCGCCACACGATTGAATTTGGTTCGAAGCGCACCATGTTCGTGGTCCGGACCGCACCAAGTTCGATCGTCTGTGAATACTAAAAGTATTCATAGACGATCGAACTTGGTGCGTTCCGAACCGAACCGATCGTGTGGACGGCGCACCGAACCAAATGTCGGTCCAGTCGCTATTGTGCCACCGTACGCGCAACACGTCGCAGCGTGTTCACAGACATGGATTCGGAGCGGCACCAAGAAAAAAGCTGTTATAGAGCTGTTGGAGTTGTATAAAGACTTCCCATGTTTGTGGAATACCGGGCATAGCCTTTATTGTAATAAAGATGCACGCAATCAAGCATTTCAAATACTTTTAGAAAAATGGAAGTCATATTACCCCCTTGCGACTATTACCGAAATTAAGAAAAAAATAGAACATCTCAGAGCTGCCTATAGACGAGAACGGAATAAGGCTCAGACCAATAAGGTGATAAATAAAATAAAACAGATGACATTTTTATTATTATTATTTATTGTGTAGGTACTTAATAAGTAGGTAGATATTATTTGTTCGGCATGTTATTTGTTTTTAGGTGGAATCTAGCAAAGCTAGTGGCGCTGGAGTGGAAGACTTGCATGTCCCGGCATTGTGGTATTACCAACATTTATGTTTTCTGCACGAAAAAACAAACCCGCCATCCGAAATAATTGACAACTTTGAAACAAATAATGATAATGGATCTATTGAGGTAACCATTAAATATTCAGTACATTCTTTTCTTCTTTTCCGTTCGTTATGTAATGGCGATGTAGCAACGATAGTTGCCGCAACTAATGCCATTTTGGCCTGTTTTGATAGAATAGGCGGCATGTCGAGGAGACGTGTTCACGCAATGCTAGCACAATAACCGACTGGACGGTTCGGAGTCTGGTGCGCTTGTCTGTTGTGTAGACCGCACCGTACGGTTCGTGGTCCGGACCGCACCAAGTTCGATCATCTATGAATACTTTAATACCACCAGAGTCTATGCCTATTCACCGTATTGCATATTCGAAATAGAGATGGCGATCAGAAATAGATTAATTAAATTCAAGAATCTATTTTTCAGTCCCAAACAATCGTTTTTTTTTTAATCGAATTGCAGTACTGAATCGAACCAGTGAATCAATATTTCATCTTTGAAATTGGCAATTCGATTTTCTGAACTAAAAAACAACTGATTTTACGGGATTTTGCTATTGTCTTGGTGAGAGTTAGCAAGCGATTCTTAACCTCCCACTTTGTTTTGTTGTCAAATCTTTTTTTGGTGTTGTAATAAACAACACCAAAAAGATTAGAAGACAACACATAACAATATATACAACTTGTATATATTGTTTTGTGTTGTCTGGTGTAGGAATCTAGGGTTAGTATTTAAGCTTTTTTGGCGCTCATGTCCTTGGAAATGAGTGCTGAAGAGCCCCCTGACGGGAATGGAGGGCCGCCTCCTCATATGGAGATTTTGGAGTGCTCGCAACTATCCGGTGATGGTCGCGTAAGGGCTAAAATTAGAAAACGCTCCGGAGAACCTAAGAATTTTATAGATGCGAAAAGGAACAAGCCACCATATCAATCCAGTCTGTTTTCAATAAAACCCGGAATTGAGAACGACTCCAAAGTTCTCTGTAGCGAGTCCGACAGAGCACCCTTCTCTGTTTTTATTTCTAGGCTGGAATCAGACCCTAAGCAAGGTTTAAACTTGAATTCTTTGAGATTTGCTCAGCTTATCCACAATAAAGGATTTAGAGGTGTTGTTCAAAGCAGTGTTAAATCGATGGGGCGAAACAGGATGTCTGTAGATTTTGTCTCGTTGAATTAATAATAATATTCAGGTATAATATTTTACAGTTATTCCAATACAGTTAAATTCAATGCCAATCATATATTGCTACATGAGAATCATCATCAGAGCTCTCACTATCTTCAGATTAGATCAGAAAAAAAATGTAATCGTACTACCCACTGCAGATGATGGAGATTACGCTATTGAGGACGATCTGCTTTAAATTATTTTGCTTTGCATAAAAATATTAAAGCACTATACCGCGTGTATCTGACATCGACGCACAAACGATTTCCATGGGTCCAGGGCATGATTCTGGACACCCTAGACTTAGAATTTTTCGTCGGCTTTTTTCTAATTTTTTCATTTTTTTCAAGGGTTTTTTTACTTTAGACTGCTCATAATCGTTATTCTGACCTAAACCAATGAGATTTTTAATAAAAAAAAATATTAATTAACTACTTTCACTAAAAAGAGCAATCTGAATAAAGCCACAAATAGATATCAGCTCAGCTGAGCTGATACTTTGTAGTAGGTACTCTTGAAAAAAATGAGAAAAGAACCGACGAAAAATTCCAACACTGGGGTGTCCAGAATTATGCCCTGGACCCATGGAAATCGTTTGTGCGTCGATGTCAGATACACGCGGCATAGTGACTATAGTAAAACGATTCTATGAACCCAGTAAAACTATTTTAATATTATAAAATGTAAAACAAATGAAATTAATCAGTGGTCTACAGTCAGCAATATTGTCAGTAAAAATCGGAGAAAATGTGTTTCTTTTTGGACTGTGCTGGACGAATTTAAGAATCAACTTGATTCTCCACCTCCACCTCAAGTCTAGGGTGTCCAGAATCATGCCCCGGACCCATGGAAATCGTTTGTGCGTCGATGTCAGATACACGCGGTAGAGGAGCTCGTGGCTAAATAAAAACAGCCGCACGGGTCGATCTTCAAGGTTAAGCAACGCTTGGTCTGTGGATGGGTGACCATCTTACCATACCGAGTTTCCTTCGTGCCTCGGAAAGCACGTTAAGCCTCTGGCAGTCGTTACGGATAGTCAGGAGCCGGTAAAATCTGACTGTAGTCTTGCCAAAAAGGACCTTGTTACCCAGTCAATGGGTTGTGGAGATCTGGTAGGCAGCCGCTCCACGTAAAATACCGGTATATAGTTAGGAAAAGGCTAGGTATATGATAATGATAGAATCGATTTATTGTGAAGAATAATCGATTTTTTAAACCGATATTTCGTAGGTATTGGCTGAGGAGTCAATCAGTCGAACGAAGAGGTGGTAATTAAATCATAATAACAGTCGCAAGGGCCGATCAAACCGTATGTTATAATGGCCACCCATCCACAGACCTACCTCGGCAAGCGTTGCTTAACCTTGAAGATCGACGCGTTAGGCTGTTATAGTTTAGCCACTTTGAAGCATAATACCTAAAATACACCACTTATGTTAGTAAAACAGTTTACCTATGGATGCAGTTTACAACTCTGCTCCAAGTAAACTCGATATTTCAATCGAATAACAATCTAGTCATTCATTTCCATAGCTAAACTAAATAATTTCAAGATAATCAACAAAAATACATGGGGCTGAGGTCATGCTACTGCGGAAAATCTTAGCACATTTATTTATTTATATATAATACTTTACTGCACACCAAATTTAAAACATGTACAGAAATTCTTAAACTTTAAATATACAATTGGCGGCCTTATCGCATTCCGCGTTCTCTTCCAGGCAACCTGGAATGGAACGTGATAGCCTGGACACGAAATGGGGTTGCACTTGGTGCAAATATGAAGTTACATACAAAAACAAAACAATCAGAAATACAGTATTACAATATAACTAGGTACAGTACTACACATTTATTTATTTATAATTTCAATATTGTTAAACATTTTCTTACTTTTATAAAAATATGTATGTATTTATGTATCTATTATAGTACAATAGATACATAAATACATACATATTTTTATAAAAGTAAGAAAATGTTTAACAATATTGAAATTATAAATAAAAAAGAATCACAGTGACAAGTAGGTAGTGTTCCTTAACAAGTTTTTTCAAAACAGGCAGCGATTGGGCGCGTTTAATCGATACAGGCAATGCATTCCATAGACGAGAGGCTTGGACTGTAAAAGAATTGTCTAAAAAAGTAGTGGAATGCATTGGCATTTTTAGTTTCAAGTTATCTGATGACCTAAGTAATTTCGTGTGAGAGCCGCAAAGAAACTGGAATCGTTTCTTCCGATAAAGAGGAGTGGAAGGGGAAAATAGCACATTATACAAGAGGGAAAGAATATGAGCATTTCGGCGAAGGCGAATTGGCAACCACTTGAGCTTAACACGGAATTAGGAAACGTGGTCATATTTGCGCAAACCAAATATGAACACAATGCAAAAATTTTGAAGGCGCTCAAGTTTATCAAGTTGCACTTCAGTGAGGTCAAGATAGCTGACAGCTTTATAACCAAGGATGGGTAGAAGAAGAGATTGTGCAAGTGCAAGGTGGTAGGTAGTTGGCAGAAAATTACGCAGTCTTCTCAAAGATGCAGCAGATGCGAATAGCTTCCGCCTAACTTCCTGTAGCTGGGCAGTCCAAGAGAAGTTATTATAAACTAGCTGACCCGCGCAACTTCGTCTGCGTCACATTTTCCATTACTGCTCCGCTCCTATTTGTCTTAGCGTGATGATATATATATATATATATATACGCCTATAACCTTCCTCAATAAATGGTCTATCTTACACTGAAAGATTTTTTCAAATCGGACCAGCAGTTCCTGAGATTAACGTAACGACGTAACGTTCAACCAAACAAACAAACTCTTCTGCTTTATAATAAAACCACCTCAATCCAAGGTGCAAGCAATCCAGGAATACCCGGTACCCAAAACAGTGAAGGAGCTGCGAAGATACTTGGGCAAGATAAATTTCTTTCGCCGATTTATCCCAAACGCAGCCCAAATTCAAGCACCTTTAAACTCAGTCCTTGCTGGTCCTAAGGTAAAGGGCACGCATCCAGTGCAAATGACTCCAGAGCTGCTAAAAGCATTCGACAAGAGTAAGTCCTCGCTGTCTACAGCAACACTCTTGGCCCATCCAGATGCATCAGCAGAATAAGCAATCGTAACGGATGCATCGCAGCAGCTATAGGCGCAGCTCTTCAACAGCGTAAAGGTGAGAACTGGCAGCCACTAGTATTTTACTCACACAAGCTGAGCAACGCTTAGAAGAAGTACAGCCCGTACGACCGAGAGCTACTAGCAGTGTACGAGGCCATCAAATACTTTCGTCACATGGTGGAGGCAAGAACTTTTGCGATTTACACTGACCACAAGCCACTTATCTCCGCCTTTAAGGCAAACAAGGACAGTCTTCCACCAAAGCAGTACCGATATCTAGATTACATCGGACAGTTCACAACAGACTTAAGGTATCTACCAGGCAGTGAGAACATCGTCGCTGACGCGTTGTCACGCGTGGAAGAGGTATCGATTGCTATCAACTTCGAGGATCTTGCAAAACTGCAGGATGATGATCCAGAGCTGCAAGACCTCCTGCTTCATGGCTCAGCTCTAAAACTGAAAAGGATAGCATCAACTTACAGTGGAAATTTACCCGTTTACTGCGACACCACCACTCAGGTACCTTACGTTACGCCAACGCTGCTAAGGGAAGTTTTTAACTCACTGCATAACATGCATCAACCAGGGAAGTCCGCAACAGTGCGACTGGTATCACAACACTTCGTGTGGCCAGGGATACGCAGAGACTGTAGAGAGTGGGCAAGGCAATGTGTGCAATGCCAGGCGTGTAAAATTACACGCCACACGAAATCTCCACTTTCCTCTTACCTGACCCCATCCTCTCGTTTTTCCCACATTCACCTCGACATCATAGGGCCATTAACCCTTTCATCTGATTACAGGTATTGCCTCACTGTCAGCGATATAGATTCACTCGATGGCCTGAGGGCGTACCCCATGAAAGACATCACGGCGGAGACCTGCGCATCCACTCTGGTGACTGGCTGGGTGGCCAGGTTAGGCTGTCCTGCCCGACCGTGGTCGCCAATTCGAGAGCCACCTGTTCAAGGCTCTCACTTTCTTGTTGGGGGCAGACCACTTCCGCACCACTGCCTACCACCCGGCAGCGAATGGCATCGTGGAACAGCTGCACCGGCAGCTGAAAGCCGCCATCATGTGCCACATTACCTCACAGTGGACTGAAGCTCTTCCACTGGTACTTCTTGGCATGCGTAACTCGTGGAAAGAAGACATCCAAGCTACGCCGGCTGAACTTGTCTACGGGGAAACACTCCAGCAACCTGGCCAGTTCCATTCATCACGAGAAGACTTCACTACATCAGACGTCACCGAGTATGCTAACCGTCTACGATGTCACATGGCCAGGCTGACTCCAAAACCAACAGCGTGGCACACCACATCACCCTTCTACGTGCCACGAGATCTTCACTCTTCCTCTCACGTGTTCCTCCGAAGAGACTACGTACGAAGCCCTTTGGAACCACCATATGCTGGACCCTACAAGGTTTTACAGAGGCACGCGAAACACTTCACCATCGAGATACAAGGGAAGCCAATTAAGTAATGTATCAGTTGATCGACTCAAACCAGCGTACTTGCTACGGGAAGAAGTCAGTGACAATCATATCACCCCTGCTGACCCTACGACTCCATCTACAAGAGAAGAAAAGAGGACGAGAAGCGGGCGGCAAGTAAGATTCCCAGATTTTTATCGACCGTAGTTACGGTCTGGCCAGGGGGAATATGTGGCGGAACTTAATTAAATTAAATACAACAAAATCAGAACAAATCCGCCACCGCTTATGAAATTGCGCCAGATTGAAAGATCACGCCATCCTTTGTTCGTCGAGGGAGCAACGACCTCATTAATACACGCGCCGCGCGCACGCAGCCAGCGCGTGATATTTGTACCGGCCGGCGCGTCGACGGCCTTAAGAGCCCTATTACGAATCGTAAATGCTCGTTTGCAATAAACGAAGTTACGTTGGTCTGCGTTGGGAGTACATCTATAGTCCGCGAAACAATTTTGATACCTACTAGTCTGAATAGGATTAAAGTTTATTTGGGCGCTCCCGCGAGACTGAGGAGCGCGCGCGCTGAATTGACGCAGAATATATAGTACTTTAATTTTATTTATTGTAATTTTGTTTAATTATATTGACAAACGAAAACTAATGAAACGCATTCATTGTAGATTGAAATTTTATATCACATTAATTTATTTGATAAAATTGCCCTTATTTGGAACATAATGGACGCTGAATCAAGACATTTCTGGCTTAAATTAGGCTTTCTTTACGTTTTTTTCCGTGAAAACTCAAGGAATTTATAGAAATTCTAGAACTCCAATAAACAAGTAAAACATTCAACCCACCCTTTAGTAATTTTAGCTTTTAAAAGAATTGATTGTAACAATGTGAATTAGACCGTCAAAGTTCCATCGCCGACATTTTTTTTTGCAAACTGAGTTCGTAAAATATTTATAGTAAATTACACGAAAAGAAAAATGAAAATGTGTAACTCTAACTTACAAGAAAGAGACTGGCACTATCGTTATTCAGGATCAAATAATTAAAATATCTTACTGCTGCTGATAACTACAGCGGCAAAAATCTAGAATTTTCGTAAAAAATGTAATAGGACTCTTAAGCTGCGCAAGGACTCCGTGCACACGAGGCCGCCTACGACTGACTGACTAGCCAGCCTTACCGTCGCGCCGCGCTAACACTATTGCCACAGTATACTGTGCTATTGCCTTATAACTTGTATTTAATTTCTATTTGTCAGTCTTTAAGTTGTGCCTATCTTTAATGCTTTCTTGTCAATATAATATAGTCAATTCATTTTTCTTCTAAATAATATTCTTTATTTCAACGTCTTCACCTTCATTCTTCCTGCTTCGCTTCACTTGCTATTATAGTACTTAACAGCTTGGCTATACGGGTTTGATTTCCGTGTAGTGTTAGTACTGCTTACGCTCATAGCTATGCTACACCCGAAACAGGGGCCACAAATTCACGAACTTAAGAGCAGAGCAGTATTGTGACATGTTTAATAAAGCATGGCCTGAAGTTTTCAGTTGGTTTTTAGGGTTCCGTAGCCAAATGGCAAAAACAGAACCCTTATAGATTCGTCATGTCTGTCTGTCTGTCCGTATGTCACTGCCACTTTTATCCGAAACTATAAGAACTATGCTGTTGAAACTTGGTAAGTAGATGTATTCTGTGAACCGCTTTAAGATTTTCACACAAAAATAGAAAAAAAAACAATAAATTATGGGGGTCCCCAACTCCCCATACAAAGAACTGAAACTCAAAAAAAAAAATTCATCAAACCCATACGTGTGGGGAATCGATCTATGGATAGGTCTTCGAAAATGATATTGAGGTTTATAATGTCATTTTTTTTCTAAACTGAATAGTTTGCGAGAGAGACTTCCAAAGTGGTAAAATGAATGTCTCTGTAACTTCTAAAATAAGAGAACGATAATGCTAAAAAAAATATATGATGTATATTACCATGTAAACTACCAGCGAAAATTGGTTTGAACGAGATCTAGTAAGTAGTTTTTTTTAATACGTCATAAATCGTAAATCGCAACTTTTGCTTATAATATAATAGGTACCTATAGGTTTGTACGGAACCCTCGGTGCACGAGTCCGACTTGCTCTTGAACGGTTTTTTGTCATTTTTGTTTTGCAATCTAAAATATTTACAAAGTTTTCTTAGTTCTTTTAAACAAAAAAAAAAGGTTTTTGTTTTTACAAAGTTTTTTTAAACTAAATAATTACATTTTTAGTTTTATTAAATTAATATTCATAAATATAAAGATATTTATGAAAATATCTTTTTTGTTTTTATTCAAAGTTAACGCGCTGCTAGATTGCCTTATTTGGGGCCCACTGTTCAAATGAACATGTAATTGTAACTTAGTTACTGGAAGAATATTCCACAAGCAATTTATTTTGTATCAATGGGCCAATAAGATATTATTATTAAAACATAGCAAACGGCTTATAATAAAATAAAAGTCAATTTTATACGTTTTATTTTTATTATTTTCATAAGGCTACTAAACTAAGCTACATGACTTCGTTATTTTTTCGTGGTCTTTTAATTTGTGAATACTTACTCTGGCTATTCAATTAAACCAAATATATATTAATTATGCTTAAAAACAAGAAACATTATGAAACAACTTTCAAACATGAGCTAAAATCCTTCCCTTCTCATCCTTAAAAGACTAACCCAACTTTAAGTCCCTGAGCCACCAACCTCTATCAAGTCACCACCTACATCACCGCCTAGTCCATCAATCAGGCCTCCGCCTAGAACTCCACCTAGGCCGCACCCAGTTCACCAACTAAAGCACCGCTCAAACCACCTTCTTAGGCCCCACCGAGTTCACCACCTAACCTCCCGCCCAAACCACCTTCTAGTGCCCCGCCTAGCTCACCACCTAACCTCCCACCCAAACCACCTTCTCGTGCTACGCCTAGCTCACCACCTAACCTCCCGCCCAAACCACCTTCTAGTGCCCCGCCTAGC
This sequence comes from Ceramica pisi, assembly GCA_963859965.1. Taxonomy (NCBI): domain Eukaryota; kingdom Metazoa; phylum Arthropoda; class Insecta; order Lepidoptera; family Noctuidae; genus Ceramica; species Ceramica pisi. The sequence continues at coordinate 9,764,532 of OY982530.1, forward strand.
TTACCACCTAACCTCCCACCCAAACCATTTTCTAGTGCCCCGCCTAGCTCACCACCTAACCTCCCGCCCAAACCACCTTCTAGTGCCCCGCCTAGCTTACCACCTAACCTCCCGCCCACACCACCTTCTAGTGCCCCGCCTAGCTCACCACCTTACCTCCCGCCCCTACCACCTTCTAGTACCCGCACTACCCGCCTAGCTCACCACGTAACCTCCCGCCCACACCACTTTCTAGTGCCCCGCCTAGCTCACCACGTAACCTCCCGCCCACATCACCTTCTAGTGCCCCGCCTAGCTCTCCACGTAACCTCCCGCCCACATCACCTTCTAGTGCCCCGCCTACCTCACCACCTAAACTCCCGCCCAAATCACCTTCTAGTGCCCCGCCTACCTCACCACCTAAACTCCCGCCCAAAACACCTTCTAGTGCCTCGCCTAGCTCACCACGTAACCTCCCGCCCACATCACCTTCTAGTGCCCCGCCTAGCTCACCAAGTAACCTCCCGCCCACATCAACTTCTAGTGCCCCGCCTAGCTCACCACCTAAACTCCCGCTCAAAACACCTTCTAGTGCCTCGCCTAGCTCACCACGTAACCTCCCGCCCACATCACCTTCTAGTGCCCCACCTAGCTCACCACGTAACCTCCCGCCCACACCATCTTCTAGTGCCCCGCCTAGCTCACCACCTAAACTCCCGCCCAAAACACCTTCTAGTGCTCCGCCTAGCTCACCACGTAACCTCCTACCCACACCACCTTCTAGTGCCTCGCCTAGCTCACCACGTAACCTCCCGCCCACACCACTTTCTAGTGCCCCGCCTAGCTCACCACGTAACCTCCCGCCCATACCACCATCTAGTGCCCCGCCTGGCTCACCACGTAACCTCCCGCCCACACCACCTTCTAGTGCCCCGTCTAGCTCACCACGTAACCTCCCGTCCACACGACCTTCTAGTGCCCCGCCTAGCTCACCACGTAACCTCCCGCCCACACGACCTTCTAGTGCCCCGTCTAGCTCACCACCTAAACTCCCGCCCGAACCACCTTCTAGTGCCTCGCCTAGCTCACCACGTAACCTCCCGCCCACACCACCTTCTAGTGCCTCGCCTAGCTCACCACGTAACCTCCCGCCCACACCAATTTCTAGTGCCCCGCCTAGCTCACTACGTAACCTCCCGCCCACACCACCTAGTTCTCCACCGAGCCCACCGCTTAGACCACCGCCCATGCCACCCCCGCTACATCCTCCTGAGTTACCTTTGAAATCATCGTCACGCTTTGGACCACAGTTCTGTGTGGCTGTGTATATGAGTGCATTGACCAGCTTCATAATTATTTCTTCGCTGAGTCCACTGTTCGGTTGGTGTTGGGGAGCGGAACACGCCTTTTCGTCATCGTCAAGGGCTTTTGCGAGCTGCATCAACAAGTTGAGGTCTTCGAGTGCTGTGCTGCATGAGTCATACCGGCATCTTGTCGGGTACATTGTTCTAACTGGATATACCCATTGCTGCGCCTGCCATATCAATAAAATATATATTATTATTTTTACTATAACAAAAAATCGATTCTGGAAAGAATTCAATGACATAATATTTTAACAAATGCATAAGACAAAATTGGTAGTAAACTCACCCCACACAGACAAAGACTTACAAGAAGACAAGTTATTCGAATGAAGAGCATTGTTCATCTTTTATTGTGCGTCATTACAACTAGGCTTTTATACATGAATTTGATTGCGACATAATGTAGCAGGTAAACCTCGTATATACTTATACTACTTATAACCAGGGTCGGACTGGCCATACATTCGAAGTGGGCCCGAGCTAGCGCGGGACCCCGCGGTCCTAGGTAGTTAGGCCCAGGCGTTAGTCAGGGTAGGCCGGTAGGGGGCTCACGCAGACTGGAGCGAGCCTCTAAACGAAGAGTCTTGCTAACTAACTATAAATAAAGTAAGTAAATGGTTTTCCAGAGGGCAAAAATTTGCGAACTCGTTACGATCGCTCTTGCATTTTATACTCTTTTACTTCCTTTTACTACTACATTCTATACTTCTTGAGCTTTTCTGCATCATTAAACAAAGTTATTCCTATTTAACTATGCATAAAGATATACCGTCCCGGGTATAATCCCATACCCTTTGTCGACAAAAGAGTTTGAAAAACGCGTGCAAGAGCAAGCTCAGGACCTGGAGCACCCTAACTCGGATAGTACCTAACCTAAAATCACTACACAGTATAAAACAAAGTCGCTTCCCGCTCTCTGTCTGTCCCTATGAATGTTTAGATCTTTAAAACTACGCAAAAGAGTTTGATGCGGGTTTTTTTAATAGATACGAGTGATTCAAGAGGAATGTTAAAGGAATATGTATATAAGTAACATGCATAATATAGTAGAGGATTATTGATAATTTTAGAGGTTTCTAATCTATACTAATATATACAAACTAATAAGTTTGTAAGTTTGTATGTTTGTAAGTTTGTATGTAGGGGGTAATCTCAGGAACTACTGGTCCGATTTGAAAAATTCTTTCAGTATTAGATAGCCCATTTATCCGGGAAGGTTATAGGCTATATATCATAACGCTAAGTCAAATAGGAGCGGAGCATTAATGGTAAATGTGGCGCAGACGAAGTTGCGTGGGTCAGCTAGTGTTAAATAAACAAAGAGTTAAGTACCTCTAAAGAAAACATGTTTGTATTGTCTAATGTCAAAAAAGCTGTGAACATTGTCTGTAGTATATTTTTAGTATCAGCATTGCACCCATGCGGAGCCGGGGCGGGTCGCTAGTAAAAAATAAAGAAATAGGAGGCGGGGCTCCGTCGTCCAGAATTGCAATTTTCGTACAAAATTCACTATGATAGTTTATCAAGCAGTCAGTGGTTGTTTCAAACTCAAATTTTATGGTTTATTTTGTACACTAGCTGACCCGCGCAACTTCGTCTGCGTCACATTTTCCATTACTGCTCCGGTCCTATTTGTCTTAGCGATGATGATATATAGCCTATAACCTTCCTCGATAAATGGGCTATCTAACCCTGAAATAATTTTTCAAATCGAACCAGTAGTTCCTGAGATTAGCGCGTTCAACCAAACAAACAAACAAACAAACTCTTCTGCTTTATAATATTAATTATACCTATATTATATATTATATTATATATATAGTATAGATGTCACCGAATAATTGCCTCCGTAAGATTATAATAAATCTTGATTAAAATATAATTTCTCGATATGTAGGTACACGAAACTATGTACACTAACAATATGTATAATATTAATTTATTATCATTTACAATGATGTATGTATAATATCATTAATTATACATACATCCGTGTCTTATTTAGAAAAAAATGTTTACAACTTCACGCGATAGTCCGGTTAAGTAGCTAAGGCTTTCTAGAGTCGTTAGCTGCGAGAGGCCATTATCAAAAAAAAAAAAAAACTTCACGCGATATTTTGCAATCTTACGACGTTTGCCACTTAATTATAGGTAATTGATAAATTGTTATTTTATTATTAATGTTTAAATAAGCACTATCTAGCCTGAAACACAGGTTCCAACCTAGTTCAGGCAAATAAGCAACTGTGTTCTTTAACAATATTTTAAGATATTTGATTGTAAATGTGTCCTATTTTATAAATAAATGATTTTATTATTATTTAAATAATACAAAGTCTACCACCGGGTGTTTAAAAATCAATCAGAAGCCACATTAAAAACTCAGTTGGCGGTACTCTGCTTGTATACAGTAGGTATACCATACCACCCGGGCCCGTTAGACCCAGTCCGACCCTGCTTAAAACTTTGTTCTTTATTGTATACTTATCAATGGTACAAATTAATTGAAATTAAGTTAATAGTCACGTAACTATATTATAGAAAGGTAACGTGGACCAAATCAGTTTTAATTATTTTTGATGCAAGCATCAGCCATATGCTTATTTTGTAATTACTTACATACTTAGGTAGGTACTGATAAAGTAAATCGTCCAATTTTTAATTGAAAAAGATATAAATAAATCTGTATACCTACATTGACATGTATTTACCTATACCTACCTACTACTTAGATACCTGATAATAAGGTCATAATTTATGTAATCAAATGTTGCATGTTAGGTACTGATAAAGTAAATCGTCCAATTTTTAATTGAAAAAGATATAAATAAATCTGTATACCTACATTGACATGTATTTACCTATACCTACCTACTACTTAGATACCTGATAATAAGGTCATAATTTATGTAATCAAATGTTGCATGTAGGTACCTACTCATATCATTCATATATCATTATATTTATTGCATTCGGGCAATATTATCTACTGTTATTATGCAGCAAAACAGATTTGTCGTAGCTATCTAGATTACATAAAGTAATTATCTAGTACATCATTCACTTTATGTAATTATTTTGGGACGTTACCATTTTATAATTTCCTTTTAAAATGGATACTGGTCCAAAACAGAGACGAGAGATGAATCCACGTCATGGAGCTAACTTGTTCTCAATCTTAACATTCGGGTATGTAGGAGATAGCGCTAGGAAGAATGATAAACGTTTGAAATACTTAGTTGATTAACTGTTACCTATACTTACCTAGTGGCTGGCTTCCCAAATTCGCAGTGGAAACACCAATATGCTGAATTGAATGTGTATTGGTCCAGTGGACGGCCAGTTATTCATCATCATCATGACATTAGCACCCCCAAATGGCCTTTCACCGATTCATAGGTAGGTACACTTTGTGGAAGTCTTAAGAACTAACAAGGCTGCATCTTCCGATTCGCAATAGCCAGCCACTCATAAACCTTTCCAGTGAAGTAGGTAGTTGTCGGTTTTATTGGGGTAGCCGGATCCTATCCGGAGTCGCATCCCTTGCCACAACGTAACCTAGACCGCAACTGTATCTATTCATGGGTAGACTAGCTGCCGAGGCAATATGAAAAGCTCAACAAAGATTGCCTCTAGGGGTCATTATTATCATGCTTGGTCGGCGGTTTAAATTGGCGATCGCAGTATAATATGGTTGTAAAAAACACACAGAGACTGCTGCTGCACGCCGTTACCACACGATAGCTAATCTGACGTCACACAGTACTATTTAACAACAGAACATCACAACTGATGCTTGTTTTCCCGTAGGTGGACGTTAGAAACATTTAAAATGGGCTACAGTCGCGATATCAAAGACAGCGATCTCTATGCACCCCTGCCTGAGCATCGCTCCAGTGTGTTAGGTAATGAGTCAAAATATTCAGAAATGGTTACAGAAATATCCAAAGCTGATAAAAAGTTTGTTTTTTATACTTTTTCCAAGACTCTTGTGTGCCCCCTTACGGGTACGAGGCGAAAAGTAAGAACGCCAAAGTAAAAGAAACGAGCCCATCATAATTAAAACTATCGTCTTCAGTCCTCAATGATCTACCTCTTCGTGCCCATGCCTATCAAAATATATTTGAATTCTTATACGTTTTAGGCGACGCCATGCAAAAAGCATGGGACTGCGAGCAAGAGAACGCTAGACGGCGCGGTGACGGATGCAAGCCAAGTCTTTGGAGAGTTCTCTTCAAAGTGTTCGGGTCCGAACTCATGCTGTACGGCCTCATTCTGGCTGCTATGGAGTTCCTTATCAGGTCAACATTTAATTACTTACCCACATTTTTAGTTGCACCAGTTATGAATAGGAAGGCTTGTGATAACGGCGGTCTTTAGATACCACAATACATTGCTTCGGATTTTTAACCAAATCACTGTGTATTATAAGTATTGCGTGCGATATTATAAATTAGTATGAGATGGTTAAATTTTGTGTTTTGCGAAAGAATATCAATAACTAGCAGAATTTAGTTATTATTATTCTTGAGCTTGCTTGGGCGAAGTCGCTGGCAAAAGACAGTGGCATCGCTCGCGTGAATTTGGAAATTATGTCAAAGGTAGGTACATACTCCCAGGGTAAAAAGTATCCCATGTTCTCATCCCTCTTTGTGCAAAGTTTCACCCAAATTCATAACAAACGGCACCTGTAACTCTGCTTGTTTGTTCGCATTTATGATGTTATAGAAGTTATTCATGCAATTACCTAATGACCAAGATTCTTTATCAAGTTTTCTTGTAATAGGTTGCAGCAACCATTATTTCTTGGACTGTTGCTGCGTTACTACAGCCCTGTTCAAGACGATAGTGTGTAAGTTTTTCCGAGAAGTTAGTAATAACAATAAATTCTAAGAAAAACAGAGGACGTGCCCAGAATGGATTATTTTATTCGGTGAAAAAAAAAAACAAAGTAGGTTATTGATTTATTATTTCGACACTTGTAACAGGAAATTTATTATACTCGAGATCCTTAATCCCAACTCTAATTTCAAGACCTTTAAGTTTTTCTTGGATCTAAAATCGAGTGAGAGTGTAATCACATAGAATATAGCTCCTATCCTATCACCTCAAAAAACTGTATGTAAGCACACAGGAGCGAGGGGCCTCACTTGGATTTGCTGCCCAGGACCCATGAAACATAGACCTACCTAAATTAAGACTACTTATTCAGTTTCCTTGCCCCACCAACCCTTTATTGTTGAGAAATTTTAATCATCAAATCACTCTTCTCGCTATGGGTGGAGCATAAGCAAGGGTCAGACTTTTACTAAGCACCAACCCTGTTTCTCCAAATGCCCATTGCGTTCCAAGACCGCAGTATTTCGTTCGAACAATTTCGCAATCCTGGCAAGTTACCCCTCACCCCTAGGCTCAACATAAATACAGGCATACGTCCATGTTATCCCTTCAATTGTTAGGTGGGTTTACCATCGTGATGAAAGGATTAGTCAGCCAGACTCTGCGTTACCGTGTGCTAGCTGGGCAGGGTGCCCGGGCGTTTGGTATCGTAGTACGATTTATGTTAACACAGGCAGGCTATATACTTTCTTGTACCCCCCAGGACCTGATGAGTGCCACTGATGCCGCTGTGAACGTGGGCAAAATATTTTGCCCATGTCACGTCACGGCATCGACTCGAAAAGAAGAAGATCCCGTCAATTTCATAAATTCATAGATTCCATAAGTTGTTTTAAAATTTCATCAGTACCAAGACCAACTCGACGTACCTGTTCCGCCTGTTCTCGTACTACAACATGGAAGCCAGCGTGTCCTGGGGCGAGGCAGTGTTTTTCGCGTTTGGCATCGTCTTCTGCAGCACCATTAACATCATGGTCCAGCATCCCTTCATGATGGGAGTCATGCACATGGGCATGAAGATGAGAGTTGGCGTTTGCAGTCTTATTTATAGAAAGGTTTGTGTGTGTTATACCTTTATACATATTTAAATTACTCCGACGGCATCGACCCCAAGTCACATAGGATAAAGGCAGAAATATGAGTGATGAAACACAGATCCAGATCGTGGCATGTTTTTCTGAGAGGTTGTTCAGATATTTTAGCTCAGCAGGATGGTAATGTTTTTAATTTGGGGGCCGGATCACCCGCGTCCGTAGGAGAGTACCTATAAAGAATAGTCCCGATATGTGGTCCCCGGGCGGTGCTAAACAGGTGACACTAACTGGTGGTAGATTTCGGCCGATGGCTTGCGACCACCCACTGGGCAAAGACGTTCCGCCAAGCGACCTAGCCGCGTTCCGGTACAATGCAGGCAGACCGATCAGGCTCGGGTTTATATGGGCGTATCGGGAGACTATTCGCGGAGGGTAGCGGGATCCGACGCACGGTGCGTCGATGGCCGACCGCAGGTAGCTGGGGGCCCAAGTAGTGTGCCAGCCACACATGAAAGGCTGCCCCACCAACTGTCGAAAAATCCCGGAATGCACTATCGTGCTGGTTGGAGACCAGACGAGAGGGTCCCATGTACATTTCCGGCGGGGCTCGGGCGTCCCCGCAGTCTCCAGAAGTCCAGACTAGTCCTCCAACGATACCATCCTGTGAGAGGCACGCTCTAGTTGCGGGACTATTCTAAAGAGATACCGCGGCTCCGGATCATAAAGGGCAATGAAGGAATATGGATGGGTTTTAGTCAGTAAAAGTCTGACACTCCCTCCCGCTCCGCCCAAAGCGGGAGAAGTCATTTGATGTTTTCCAATCCCAAAAAAAAAGAGGCACGCTCTATCAGCATAGAACCTCATTTCTCTTCCTTCTCCTCTCCTTCCTTCACTCACACATATGAATAAAAGGAACAGAAAGAAAGACGCTGTACAGCGGCAGCACTCCCTCTCACACAAAGTGCACTTCTTTAACATACGAGGTCACAGATTTCACTCAAATCTCGCCGCAGTCCATCACCACCGAGAGATTGAGAAACCAGCGCTCCTGTTCCTTTCCGAGGATGTCCGTCAGTACGTGTCGTTCTTGTCGTACCCACTTTTTTTTACCTTGTTCTTGGTTTACCTTGTTAACCCCACTTCAAACCACGCGCGGGCGTATGTATGCCCGGGACGACATCTGCTATCGGCGTCTCCGCCACATTGAGGACTCCAGGTTTCCGGCGCTGTGGGTTGTAGTGGATACTGGCCTGGATAAAATTGTCTACGCCTGTGTCTACCGTTCGCATTGGGGTGATCTGGAGACAATTGGGCTCATACAACACCTCAGTGAGGCGGCGGTACCCTTCTGCTCATCTGGTGTTGCTGGGGGACTTCAACGCCCACTATCAGGAGTGGCTCTTCCCATACCAGCACACAGATCATGCTGGACGAGAGGCGCGAAAGCTAGCGCTAGCGTTCAATCTCACCCAGCTGGTCCAGTGGCAACGAGGGTGCCGCGCGGATGTTGATTCACACACTACCAATTGCTTGGATCTTCTGCTGGCAACGGATCCACTTGCACACGATAGGTATTACGGATAGCCCTCTATTCAGAGCATGCATAGAGGGGGAGGAAACGGTACCGCACGTACTCCTTGAGTGCGAGGGCGTCGCCGAACTACGGAAGCAAACAATAGGGTCACCGAATTTGCTCACAGATGTTCTAAACACGCCGGGAAAACTGATCTGTTTCTGGAGGGAGGTTGGGTGGTTGGAGTGACGGCTGCCATGGCTCACGCACAATGCTCCAGCATCAGGACTAAGTGCGGAAACCAAAACTCCCTAATAGAATAGAATAGAAGCTAACGTGCAGCCCGTGCCCAATAAGGGTAATCGAGCTGACCCGTCAAATTATAGACTCATCTCGGTAACGTCCATCCTCTGTAAGAGCGGGTGCTCAATCGTAAGCTTCTGGCATACCTAGAAGCGAACGACATCCTTAGTGACCGACAATACGGCTTCCGCCGAAATCGGTCAACTGGGGATTTACTAGCGTATGCCATTCACATCTGGAGTGAGGCCATCGAGAAGCACGGGGAGGCATTAGCGGTCTCTCTTGATATTTCGAAGGCCTTCGACAGGGCCTGGCACGATGGCCTTATTAGTAAGCTTCCTTCCTTCGGTCTGCCCGCCGGATTGTGTGATTGGATTGCAGATTTCAGATTAGATCTTAATGCCGGGGCTCCTCAGGGGTCAGTACTCTCGGCAACATTGTTCCTGTTGCATATGATGATCTGATGAATGATCTGCTAAAATCCGGTACCTTTGGGTATGCGAAGTTATGGTTGAGCGCTTGAACGTGTCCTTACAGGCTGTCTCTGAATAGGGCGATGCCAATCTGGTCAAGTTCTTGATGCTGCTAAGACCCAAGCGTGTCTCTTTTCCGCTAGAAGTATCCAATTCCACCCAGCTCCCATCTCTCCGCTGTGTAACCGTGCCGATAACCGATCGACTTGAGCTTCTTGATATTAAGTTAACATCTATCCTCAATTTTGGGCCTTTCATAGAGGCAAAGGCTCAAGTGGTTGCTAGAAAGTTGGGGATCCTAGCAAGGGTGAGACAGTACTTCACGCCGGAACAGCTTCTTAAACTGTATCAAACGCAAGATCGATCGTGTGTGGAGTACTGATCTAATCTTTGGGACGGATCTGCCAGATACCAGCTTGATGCCCTTGAGTCAATTGAAAAACGAGCCAAGAGGATCATCGGCAATGATAGGCTCGTCGAATCGGAGCTCCAAAGCATCGACGCCGAGTTGCTGGACTGTCGGTTTTTTATCGGTTGCATTTGGGGATTGTGCGACGGAATTGCATAATTTAATTCCGCCAAGCCCGTTCAATCTTCGGACCATATGACGTACGGTGACGCGCCAGCGGTACATGGTGGACATCCCAACTATTCGCAAAAAAACGTTTTGGGAATACATTCATTGTGCGTACAGCTAAGGAGTGGAATTCCCTGCTCGAGTCTGTGTTTCCTGATAGCTAAAACCTGGGAGTCTTTAAGTCAAGAGTGAATAGGTTACTTCTAGGCAAGCGTGCTCCATCTTAGACCGCATCATCGCTTAACATCAGGTGAGATAGTAGTCAAACGTATGCCTATCAAAAGTAAAAAAAAAAGTACTTCTGCCAGAAGGAGAACAATGCTTTTTTTTCTTGTTTATTTTACACATTCACTTCCACTTAAACCATATATTAACCCTGTAGGGGTAGGAATACTACATCTCTATATGATTTCAGGCTCTAAAAGTAAATATACAGGCAACGTCCGAGAGCAGTGGCGGTCTGGTCCTAAATCTTATGGCAAATGACGTCAACCGCTTTGACACTGGACCACTGTTCGCCCACTATCTCTGGATAGGACCATTAGAAACTCTGGTAAAATTCAAGTATTTAAAAATATCTACAGTAACAAACTCATCGAGCTATATTAAAACCATAAAATATATTTGCAGCTCATGACAATCTACTTATACCGAGAGATGGGAATGCCGGCAGTGTACGGATCGGTAATCATCATGGCAGTCATCCCGTTTCAGAGTAAGCTAATGACTAAACATAAAAGTCTTTAAAATTAGTCTAATACACATGACAGCATGACTCTGTGGCGGAATAAGCTGGACTCAAGGACAAAAAGTAATACTTGGCAGCTCTAAATAAAGAGACGCAGAAAATTAAGAGAGCCCTACTGAGACCTTGCAGAAATATAATATGGGATAATAAAATGTTTTCATAGTGTCCTTAAATTGCAGTATTTTTGGGAACAAACACTGCTTACTACAGACGAGGAACAGCAGAGAAATCAGACGAACGAGTGAGACTGATGAAGGAAATCATTATGGGAATGGAAGTCATCAAAATGTATACGTGGGAGAAACCATTTCGGAAAATTATTGATACTGTTCGACGGTAGGTAGATAAGACGTGTCACAAGGCAGGTTAGGTCACCAAAAGCAAATATACAAACACTAAACCAGCTTCATGCATGAGTCTTATAAATTTTGTTTAGATTATCAAGACCAAGCAAAAAACAAGCAATAACTATTTAAAAATCAAACCTAATCACTAATTGAAAACCCATTTCTCCTTATCACGAACAGCCACGAGATCTTCTACATAAAGATGACGTCATACATCCGCGGGGTGATCATGTCTTTCATCATGTTCACGTCGCGATTCGGAATCTTCATCACGGTGCTGCTGTACGTGACGTACGTGAACCGCATCACCGTTGAGAACGTTTTCTTCCTCACTTGCTACTATAACATTACGAAGCAAACTATGACGCTGTATTTTCCTCAGGCTGTTGGGCAGGTAAGTTCCCTTCTCCGTATTCTCTATATTTTAGGATAGTTAGGCCCGACCTATGCTCATTTACCAGCTTGTGACCATATTTATTTTAGGCCATATCTATTTGCTTCTTACAGTTATAGTTCAACGGCTTATTAGTTAGCCTTTCTAGCCACTTAGCTATATTTTTGCCAATAGGTAGGTACTATAGGGTATACATTTAATATGCCTTACCATTGCCAATATTTTAGATAGCAGAAATGAACGTAGCTGTACAAAGGGTTCGGGAATATTTACTAAGTGAAGATTGTAGTCTGCCTATTAGAGTTCAACCGAACACGCAAGATACGCCTTCAGCATCGCCGAAGAAACGAGTGACCATCATGGGTACTTATCTATAATTTTCAAAGTATCACTTTTACATCTGTAAGTTTCTGTAAGCACTCAAAAACGTTCTGTATGATGTAGAACCTACAATGAACCTACCAACTCCAGGGCCCAGCACTGCGAAGGATAAGGATAACCCTAAAGAGAAAGTCAAAGGTAGGTAATTCATAAAGTCACACTTTTATTTAGTTTTACACGTATAGTGAAATAACTTGTTTTGTGTTGTGATGCAGAGATACGTAAAGATGAAATAGCAATAAACTTCGATAATGCATCGAGCAGATGGCTTAAGTCTTCGGACAAAAACGACGTAATGAATTTGGATTTGTCGGTAAGACTTCACTTACAGACAGAAAGACTCGATCAGTATTTTAATTCATAAAGGCACCAGGTAACCAAAAATATTATGAAGAATGTGTGCAGAGCAGCAAAACCTGCGATTGAACGTCGCAGTTGTTAAGCCATTACCAAATTTCAGATTTACGCTGGTTCTCTAACAACTGTGATTGGAGCAGTGGGCGCAGGCAAGTCTACGTTACTGCACATGGTTCTGAACGAGCTACCCTGCGCCAGTGGAGATATGCAGACCAACGGCACCGTCAGTTACGCCAGTCAGGACCCATGGCTCTTCGTAGGTAAGACCATTCACAACAATGCTCTTCATAAACGCAAAAGTATCGAAATGCTGAGCGTGATCACCTCTACTTTTACAGGGTCTGTCCGACAAAATATTCTGTTTGGACAGTCATTCCAAAAGCAACGTTACATGGAGGTCTGTAAAGTCTGTGCACTAGAACGAGACATATCTCTATTCCCTCACGGAGACAAGACTGTAGTTGGGGAGCGCGGCGTTTCCCTCAGTGGAGGACAACGCGCTAGGATAAATCTAGCGAGAGCGGTTTATAAAGAGGTAACGTAAGGCAACTATATAGATATTTCAACTATATTAAATAAAGCTGATATAGTATAAAACACAAACGTAATCGTTTCAGGCCGACATCTATTTGCTAGATGATCCACTTTCGGCTGTAGACACTCAAGTCGCTAAACATATTTTCGAAAGATGCATTAAAAGGTAAAATTAGTACTGCAGAATTTTAATGAATAGCTATTGTATCCCGACTTTCTATCGGTTCTTCAATAACAGATGCTTTTTTATCAGATATTTGGCCAGTAAGACAATTGTGCTGGTGACCCATCAGTTACAGTTCATCAAGTCGGTCGATCAAGTTGTAATAATGGACAAAGGCAAAATTATTGGAAAAGGAGCTTTTGAAGAATTGGACGTAATTATACGAACATCTGTAGCAGCTAGTAAAATACAATTTAGATATGCCTTTGGGGAAGAATATGATTAATTGTCCCAAAACATTGTGTTTATAGGAAAAGGAACTGAAGATAATTCAGCTGATGAACGAGAAAGTGCGTGAAGTGCATGAGGAGGACAATATCCCGAGCGTCCAGAGCGCATCAATGCTCTTCCAACCGAGTACTCTGAGCTTGCACAGACGACATTGGTCTATGATGATCGACCTGAGCGTTGCTGTAAGTTACTGTTTAATGTAAACGCCGCCGCACCGGTCGGAATCTATACTTAATATTATAAAGCAGAAGAGTTTGTTTGTTTGTTTGTTTGGTTGAACGCGCTAATCTCAGGAACTACTGGTCCGATTTGAAAAATTCTTTCAGTGTTAGATAGCCCATTTATCGAGGAAGGCTATAGGCTATATCATCACGCTAAGACCAACAGGAGCGGAGCAGTAATGAAAAATGTTACGCAGACGACGTTGGCGGGTCAGCTAGTAAGACATATAGCGGTTTTTAAGTCAGGATTTTGGGTTTGTATTTATGTTGTTTATTGTCAGTCCTTGTGTGACGACCACCTCTGTCTTGGACAGTCTTTGACGGCAAGTACCATGGCTAGCAGGACTTTTGTTGAAGCAAAAGTTAAAATGTTGACAGCCCAGAACAGAGTCTGAGTCAAGCTAATACTTGACTCAAACTCTTCCGGGTTCACAATGTAAGATATTTGTTCTGTGATCGCCCCCTTGCATGCTTCCAGGATCAAAAGCCTGAAGCAGAGACACAAACAACTGGCCGCGTGCATGGAACAGTGTACCGCGACTATTTCATGGCGGGTGCTCCTTGTTGCCTCGTCATCATCGTTTGCTTGCTGTTCCTATTGGCGCAGTTTTGTGCCAGCGCTTGCGACTATTGGGTTAGTCGCTGGTAAGGCTCAAGTTATCATTGTATTGTGGTAGGTTTTGCCGGCAACTAGAATTGGCGTGAGATCTAAAAACCTGATCTTCCCAGGAGAGTTACTCATTTTAACGCTTCTAGATTACTTTCGTACATTAAGTTGTAATTTACTATTATCTTGAAGTATTCTTACTGTTTTTCTACCGTTATTTTTCAGGAGTAACATCGAAGATACATTGTCAGGTGACCAAACAATGGACGTTCTTATATGGTCAGAACAAGGTTTGACGCGAAAAGATTTCGTGTTCATTTTCGGCATAATAACATTAGCGACAATCATAGTCGCTTTGATTCGAGCTTTCTTCTTCTTTTCCTTGTGCATGAAATCTTCAATCAAGTCAGTATCACACAAATCTATACTAATATTATATCTATACTAATCTATACTAATATTATAAAGCAGAAGAGTTTGTTTGTTTGGTCGTACGCGCTAATCTCAGGAACGGGTCCGATTTAAAAAATTATTTCAGGGCTAGATAGCTCAATTGTTGAGGAAGGTTATAGGCTATATATCATCACGCTACGACAAATAGGAGCGGAGCAGTAATGGAAAATGTGAAGCAGACGAAGTTGCGCGGGTCAGCTAGTAATATTATAAAGCAGAAGAGTTTGTTTGTTTGGTTGAACGCGCTAATCTCAGGAACTACTGATCCGATTTGAAAAATTCTTTCAGTGTTTGATAGCCCATTTATTGCGGAAGGCTATAGGCTATATATCAGCACGCTAAGACCATTCGGAGCGGAGCATTAAAGGAAAATGTAACGCAGACGAAATTGCGCGGGTCAGCTAGTAGAACTATAAACTTAAAATATAACCGGCACGAATCGTGAGCACACTGCTCACATTTCCATTGATCGGTTTGACGACGACAGCACTGACGCTTCACATTATTGGTTCGTCAGTCAATGAACATTGATTTTTGGGCTTGCAAGTTTCGGTCGCCCGCCGTACATGGGCGAGATCACCATGCTGCATTCAGCTGTGCTCACGACGTGCCGGCTACTATACTTTGATAGATACTCAAGTCAATACAATGTTTTTGCATTTGCTAGATTACACGACCTAATGTTTGAAGCAATTTCACGGTCTCCAATGAGCTTCTTTCATAGCAACCCATCGGGACGGATTCTCAATAGATTTAGCAAAGACATGGGAGCTGTGGATGAAATGCTACCGCAAGCTATGCTTGATTGCTTTCAGGTGAGTGTCAGTGAGTGGCGACGGTACGGAGACGATAAATGCGTTAGGGGTGCGAGGATGTTTGTTTGTGCAAACAAATGTTGCCATTTATCTCCAAAACTGCTAGTCCAATTTTGATGCAGTTTTCAGTGATGGGTTGAGGGGTATGGTGCATGTTCTTAGAATAGGTGTTACGGTGACAAATCACCAGGGGGCGCTGCAGTAAACATTGCTAAATAGTTCAGTAGAAGGTGAAAACGTACGTTTTTTTTTTCAGATAATATTGAACCTACTGGGAGTTATCATAGTCATATTGATGACTGATATCACTCTCTTAATTCCGATCGCTGCTGCAATTGTCATATTCTACATCTTCCGCGTTATCTACATCAGGACTACTGGAGCTGTTAAACGGTTGGAAGGGATCAGTAAGTATGGAAAAAGTTAAAACACCAATTTTCTTGGTATTTGCCAAGGTGATCTCTTCCGATTTCTTGTGTTGAATATGTAAAGTCCAAAACAGTCTGATAAAGGGCCAAAGTCCTGGTCGGCAGTAGTAACCTTCATTTGACAAGCATATTGGTTATCAAATAACTCCTCATCTCATCAGCATCTTTAGCAATGATATGGAAATTTTGCATAATTTAATTCCGCCAAGCCCGTTCCATCACGATCGGCGATGCGCCACCGGTACATTGGTGGACATCCCAACCACACGTGCAAAACGTTTTGGGATCACATTAATTGCGCGTACAGCTAAGGAGTAGAATTCACTACCAGAGTCTGTGTTTCCTTATAGCTATGACATGGGAGTCTTTAAGCCAAGAGTGAATTGGTAACTAATGGGCAAGCGTGCTCCATCTTCGACCGCATCACCACTTTACCATCAGGTCAGATAGTGGTCAAACATGTGCCCCATAATTGGTAAAAAAAAAAAGTCTATCAATAAATGGATCAGACCCTGGACCCGATTGCCTACTATACATTAACTTTATTTACGATCGCCAACACAAACGTTTTCATAACACAAAATATCCTCACCAGCTCGCAGCCCAGTATTCGGTCACGTAAACGCCACAATCCTCGGTCTGGCCACAATCCGGTCGTTCGGCGCAGAGTTCCTGCTGGCCCAAGAGTTCGACCTTCACCAGGATTTACACAGCGCTGCGTGGTACCTCTTCATCACTTGCAGCCGAGCGTTCGGCTACTTCCTGGACCTGATTTGTTTGCTGTTCATAATTTGTGTCACATTTAGCTGTTTGATGAAGACTGGTTAGTAAACATATTTTTGAATGGATGTAAACTGTCCTCCAGCAAAAATACGCAAAATCCGAAAAAAAAACAACAGAAAGGTACCTTAAATCCAGACCAGAGGCCTAAAGGACTCCGTTTCAATCCACTGTGACTAAAATTTTCACCAACTATGTACTTGAACATTCACACTTTTTACAATGTAGCAGCCCTTATTCCACCAACTTATTGCTTCATATTTCAGACATGGATGGCAGCAACGTCGGTCTAGCGATCACCCAGTCCATATCACTAACTGGTATCTTCCAATGGGGTATGCGACAATCAGCTGAGATGGAGAACCAAATGACTAGCGTCGAAAGAGTGTTGGAGTACACCAAGTTACCACAAGAGTCTGCATTGAGAAGTGTAAGTGAAGCGTATTATACTAATGTTAAGACTCTTTACAAGGCCACCAAGACTACAACTAGCGGAAGCGAAAAGTGACTTCATCCACTTTTTACTACTTAAGCATAATTGCCGGCGGGTTGCCAAAGGATTGTTCAGCGCCTAAATTCTCAGTAACTAGTAACTTAGCCACAATAGGAGTGTTAATAATGAAAATGGCATTGGATGCACATTTGACAACAATTTCCGGCAGTTAATTCTTTCTTCACACTAACTACATACCGTTTTTATGTCCAGTCTCAAGAGAGGAAGCCTCCACCCGACTGGCCTGCAGAAGGAATGATAAAGTTTGAAAATCTGAGCCTGAAGTACTCCCCGGAAGGAAGCTACGTTCTGCATCGGTTGCAGTTCACCATACAACCGCAAGAAAAGGTAATATCGACGTCTCAGCTACACGAGTTCTTTTATGAGGTTTTTTCAATCAGTAGACATAGCGAGGATCAGAAACGCCTTAGTTTTTTTTCTGGTTTCGTTTGTTGTAAATACCATATACGTTTCCACTAATCTAACCTGCAATAACGTATCCATTTATATTTGTCCCATTTCTAGATAGGAATTGTGGGCAGAACTGGCGCAGGCAAATCGTCCGTGATCCAAGCATTGTTCAGGTTGGCGTGCCTAGAGGGAACCATAACAATTGACGGAGTGGACATCACAAGCATCGGATTGCACGATTTGAGGGAGAAGTTATCTATTATTCCGCAAGTAAGATATATAACATGATCCGATGACGATCCGACCTCTAATATCTAACAAGGAGGCATTGAGATACTTCGACTCAAGCCAGTACGACGGTTAAAACTTAGCGGTGACTCGCAGAGACCAGAGAATCATAGGACAAAAACGAGGAAGCCAGAAGAAAGAAGATACTCAGCTGTGAGAAGAAATACCTTTTAATTATCTGATCTCTAGCGCTACAACAAGAAGATGCTTGTGTTAGGTGACTGACAAAAGTTTCATCATTTTGCCTTGTGAATATCAAAATGTATTTTTTTTTTAATTTTAGGAGCCAGTATTATTCAGCGGCAATATAAGAAAGAATTTGGATCCATTTGATCAGTATCCTGATTCAGTGTTGGTGAAAGCTTTGAATAACGTGGAACTTCAATCGGAGGGAGATGAAAGTTAGTAGAACAACTAGTATCTCTATAATTATTTTGTTTACGATCGAGTCAATCTCATTGCGAACTTGTTTTCGGGCATAATGCGGGTAAGGACGCTATTGTACTGTAGCTAATAATAGCACCCTTCACCCCTTTTGTGGACAGAATTCAGTACCAAAGTACAATACTTTTGAATTTCCCGCCGAGTGAATTAGTACGTCATGTGCACCTAGATGGCGTTGGGATCGAGTTAGATCGCGCTATCGTTTGCTGCTCGGCGTTTGGTTAGGCGGCCGGAGCAAAGCGTTCAAGTTAACTTTGCGCAGAGGCAATATCGTAACCAATGAGGTTAATCCGAGGTGCGATTATTGCTAGTTGAAAACTTTACCAATACCCCGCCGTGTGGACGTGAAATACCGTCCGCGATGGCAATTTTTGAATGGCCGTAATTGGCCTGAGAAGCGGTTGTAATGTTCCTCTAATATTAATAAACCAAAAATACTGAAGTGGGGAACCCAATGGAGAAATGCAGTGCTGCATTTTTCTATTGGTTTTATCAACGAATAATTCCTTATTACATTGGATACTAGTGATCAACCTAGCTTTGCAAGGGTGCATATTTTTTCCAAATTTTCTGTAATTCAAACTTAGTCCTGACAGTTACGAACACAACAAAAAACAGTATTTTGAAACGGTGAAGCTGTTTTATGTTTTAGCGAGACTAACAAACAGCAATTAATTTGTATATTTAAGAGAAGAAGAATATAATTCGCTTGTACATGACATACATAATAATTATATTGGCATCGAATAAAAAAAATGTGCCTTTTAGTTTTAGAAGGTGTGTGTGGGAGAGATGAATGAAAACGGAAGACTTTGATACTAATTGTATATTATTATAATAATTACAATAAGTTGTACAGGTTGGCCGAGCGGGGCTAAATACTACAGTTTTTCACGTGTGTGCTCCCGGTGGCGAGTCGTTCCGAATTGGCGCGAGCCTTTTTTTTTTTTTTTTTTTGAATATTCCTCTCGCAGTTCAACCTGAGAAGATTGGCTTCTGCTTAACCGGACTTGCCTGTGAGGCCTTAATATAGAATTAAAGCCACCAGCCAGGCTTGTTTAAAACTTACAAACTAAGCGACTACACGCCAAGGGCACCCCCTGTGGGGTACGGACCTCGGCTTAGGACGTCGCTGGGGGGGTACAGCTAGGGACTGCTGGATCGGGCATTGGGGACGGATTTAAAACTATAGGCTCAGCGGCGCGGGCTGGCTCGAGCAAGGGTCGGGGGTGAATTTTATGAGATGATCGCGACGGGCCTCGGCGGCGAGGGCGGAACGATGGACGTCTTGTTTTTGTTGTGCTAGTATCTTTGCGACTCTCTTGTAAGAGAGTGATAGGGTCATCGGGGGTGACTAAAGTATGTCTCGGGCGGCGGATCTTGGAGATGCGGGAGGGTTCGTATCGGGCGGCCGATGCGATGAGGGGGTTGTGGTGTTTGACAGCAGTATCAAAGAAGCGCTTAGTGATGCGTTTCATGAACTGCTGTATGGTAGGCAATTTGAGATCTACGTGGAGACTCTCATTGCGGACATAGTAGGGGGCTCCCGTGACCTTGCGAAGGAAACGGTTTTGGAGTGTCTGCATCCTATGGAGGTGACGAGGCTTTGCGTGTGCGAACACAGCGCAAGCGTAAGTCATGATGGGACGGATGACCGCGGTAAAAAGTCGCAATTTGCACTTAAGTGACAATTTGCTGCGGGCGGTCGTGAGACAGTGGAACCTTCCCAGTGCAAAGGCGGCGCGCGAGCGGGCTTGCCTTATATGCTCTGCGAAGGTGAGGTGTTCGTCCAGGATGACCCCCAAGTATTTAGCTTGCTTCTCCCAAGGGATCGGCTTGCCATACATGGTGATCGGACGGGGGGGAGGGGGTTTGTGTCGCGGTTTGGAATACAGTACCGCCTGACTCTTATCGGGGTTAACCTCTATTCTCCACTTCCTGAACCATCTGCCCAAGATGTTTGCGTAGGTTTGGAGAGTGCGAGCGATAGAGGTGGGATCGCGACCTGTATAGTACATGGCCGTGTCATCTGCGAAGAGTGCCAACTGAGCCTTGTTACTTTTGGGGATATCGCTGGTGAACAGCGTAAAGACTAGGGGGGATAGCACCGAGCCCTGGGGGACTCCTGCTCGGATGGGGTGAGGGGACGAGAGTGCACCCTCGATTCGATAGCGAAAGGTACGATTCGACAAAAAGTCTCGTAAGATGAGCACGAGGCGGTCTGGCACACCGAGTTGGTAAAGCTTGTAGATTAAGCCATTGTGCCAGGCCTTGTCGAATGCTTTCGCTATGTCGAAGAACAAGGCACCCGTCATCGAGCCACGCTGGAAGCCAGCGCTTAGATGTTCTACGATGCGGTGGACTTGTTGTATGCACGAGTGTTCAGTTCGAAAACCAAATTGCTCGTCGGGGATAAGTCTCTTTGATTCAGCATAATCTTTGAGCCGCTTGTAAATAAGCCTCTCGTAGATTTTACCGAGAACGTTGAGTAGACTGATGGGACGGTAACTGGAGGGATCAGACTTGGGCTTGCCTGGTTTGGGAATACCGATAACGGTGGCCTGTTTCCATGCTTGGGGGAACATGTTGTTGCTTAATGCGCCATTGAAGATGGCCGCCATTAGCACAATGAGTTGGGCGGGGAAGAGTTTGAACATCCTGTTGGTGATGCCGTCGGAGCCAGGGGCTTTCCTGGGCTGAAGCCTTTTGATGATATCCTCTACCTCTTCGGGAGTGACGGGAGGTAGGGGATCATCAGGGTCTTCGACTGGCGGGAATTGGCGCGAGCCTGAGCGCTCGCTGTTTATATAGAGGCCGGCGGCGGCGGTCGCCCGCGCCGCGCGGCTGCGTCCCGTTCCCCGCACGTCTCTCCCCGCTGCGTGCTCCTCCTGCGCGATACGCCAGCCGGAAACGGAATCAGTTTTGAAGGCGCTGGTGTTTCTCTCTGCGCGCCTGTAGGTTGGTACACCTTGCGCGTGTACAAGGTGTGCCCATAAAGGTTCTATTCCTTTATAATTCTCCTGATCTTACTAATATTAAAAATGCGAAAGTTTGTGAGGATGGATGGGTGGATGGACGTCTGCTTGTTACTCTCGATCCTCTTCATGAAATTTGACACACAGGTAGACTAAAGTCTGGAATAACACATAGGCTACTTTTCATCTCGGGAGTATGTTCCCTAGGAATTATACGGGCGAAGCCGCTGGTAAAGCTAGTACGTAATATCTTTTTCTCAGGTCCCCTCTACAAAGAAGTATCAGAAGGCGGTTCAAACTTCAGCGTAGGAGAGCGTCAGCTGGTGTGCCTGGCGCGGGCCATCGTGCACAACGACCGCATCCTCGTGCTGGACGAGGCTACGGCCAACGTGGACGCGCAGACCGACCAGCTCATACAGACTGCCATCAGACTGCACTTCAACCGCTGCACCGTGCTCACTATAGCGCATAGACTGAATACTATCATAGATTCTGATAAAGTGAGTGTTTTGATAATAGGCAGTGACCGAGGAATGGTAGAAAAATGTAAATGTTGGTCGGCCGGCAGCGAGATCGGCGGACGACATAGTTGCCATCGCGGGTAGAACCTGGTTGGGGCTGCCACAGAAACCTGGATATGGCACAACAAAAGAGAGGCTTATGCTCAGCAGCGGACGAAGTCGGGCTGTGGTTGTGATGACGATGATTTTCAGTAAGGCTATGATTTTTGAAGCTTTATGCATATGAACCAGCGCCGTAGTAGATCGTACACGCGTCCCAAAAATATGCTGAGCGATAGCCGTTTTGCGCAGTGACGCATAATTTCCCATCCTGCATAAGTCACTATTTTTGTTTCTCTTTAATGCGTCATACTTGTCACAAAAACACCTTATTCTTACTTTATTTGACACGCAATAATTCATTTTGAATCAGGAGGAGATGGTGGACTTAATTGGTCTCCTATGTTAAGGATATCAGTAGATGAGATGTCAGTTGACACAGACAAATTGAAATTGGGAGTGAGCCTTTGCCCTGCTTATTTTAAGTATATATTTTAGTAACAAATCACTACAACGACGGCCGCAACTACTAATTTCGTCATAATTTAAGACTGTGCTCTCTTATATCTTAGAAAATGAAACGTCTTGATGACGCCACATGGCATTGGAATTTATGAGAAGAAAATTTTTGTTATTGTTGTTTGTTGTTTGTTCTGTTTCTTAGATATTAGTACTAGACGCGGGACGGCTGATGGAGTTCGACCACCCACATATACTGCTGCAGAACAAAAATGGATATTTCAGAAAGATGGTGTCGGAGACCGGACCCACTATGACATCGCTTTTACACAAACAGGCTGCACAGGTAAGCTCCTGTCATGACAGCATGAGTTTATCTCATTTATCTTTCATCTGCCTAGCCTTTTCCCAACTATATTGGGGTCGGCTTCCAGTCAAACCGGATTCAGTTGAATGCCAGTATTTTACGTGGAGCGGCTGCCTACCAGACCTCCACAACCCATTAACTAGGTAACACGGTACTCTGGCAAGGTACTCTCAATGGTCACCCATCCACAGACCAACCTCGGCAAGCGCGTTGCTTAACCTGGAAGATCGACCTGTGCGGCTGTATTTATTTAGCCACGAGCTCCTCTCTTCTCTAACTCATTTATCTTTATGGTTCATAAAACAGCCTAGTACCAAAATAAATCCGCTGAGCCAGACTGGATAAATGCGATTCTATTGGTTCTTAACAAAGACATCCCTCGCTACGCATCCTCGCACCTTTATTGCCCATCCATGCCCAGCAGGCCAATGCACGTACTTCAAAAACGTTAAAATTCAAGTCGCGGTATCACGGAACAGAAAAAAAAGTGGAAGTGCTATAGGACGAATTTTGTATCGGAACCTGTGTCGCCAAACTCACACAAATAAACCGATAATCATATTATCCACCACATATAAAGGACACGTTTGATTGGTTGTTTCCATATTGTTCAAAACAAGCATAAGTCACAGAACCTATATTTTAAAATGTACCTTCGCTCGTACTTACGGCGTTTCGTTTTCTGAAATCATTACAAGTTGAATTTACGAGTAAATTCCGCTACTTGACCATAGATGGCGGTATTTTCAATAGTTGCAATTATAAACTTAAATCTCTTGGCAATAAGGTTGAGATTCGCTTCATTAATCTATCTGGGATACAAAAATTTGCCACTCGATCAGGGCTGTGGCACATGAACCTATGTCGAAATCGATAAATAGGATAACTTTTTTCAAAATTAATACCATAAAATGTGATTCGTTTGGAGTTGCAGTTTTATATACGAAACTTATGTTATTGGAATCGTTATCAAATAAGCTATCGTGGATTAGTCTAGTTTTGCCTTGTAATTTAAGTTAATTCTATTTTGAAATCAGCGTGAGCAAAACATTCCCAGTTTACTGTATAAAATTAGATAGAAACAAAAATACAAACCGTTATATTATAACGTTTTGTTTTATTTATATCAATATACCTTATAATAGATTAAAATCAATAAAAATAACACACATCATATAATTTTTAGGGTTCCGACATCCGTAGGAAGCGTTCTTTGGTAGACGAATAGATTTCTGTGACCCAAACACGTATGCGTTACGTATATAATAAATTTTGAGTATGGTGGGTAACTTTTGTGGGTCAAACTAGAAATGTAAACTAGCACTACTAGTTTTTTAACTGTATCGTGTGACATATCAAATGAAAGGACTTATTGTGAAGGATTAAAAAAAAATAATAATAAATAGTGTAGAACTTATTCAAGAAATTATATATACCAAACATTACCATTCCGACCCCTTATCTCCGAAACTACTGAGCGCAAAATGTTGAAAAAAAATGCAAATAATAGTCCTAACCTACAAATAACAGGAAAACCTATAAAAAGTCTCGTGTTAACATAACTTGTTACAAAAAAGAAATTCGTTCGATTCCTTTGCACGCGTCCAACTCGCACTTGGCCAGTATTTTTTCACAGCACAAGTCTTACAAAATCATGATTCTGGTAGCTTACTCGGCTGCCGACAATAAAAGGGAGTTGTTTACACTTTAGTTCGAGAACTCTCTATGCAAAGTGGCTTACGATAGTATTTTATTACTTAGTTGGGTACACAATCATATATTATTTAAATAAAAAAAAATCAATCTTCAATAAATAATCACAACAAAATAATTTCAATAAAATAAGTAATTTCAATAAAATATCTAGACGAACTACAAAAACATGTTCTTTATCGATATCCATCCACAGTATCCCACCCGACTACATCACTATTTGAGTAGCGAAGAACTTTCGAGAACGAATCAGTTACTGAATCGATGCAAAATAAACTCTATGCAAATGGGAAAAGGTTTATTTTAAATAGACTTGAATTTAAGTTTTTAGAATATTTAATATGCTTAGATTTTATTAGAAAACAAATAAATTCGTACTTTCCGATGGTATTAAACACCTCCATTTTTAAGATTTATTCTCCTACTATTATTTTTGTAATCCAAAATGGAACAATACGGCATGGTTCAGGCATTATAAATTTATTTCGAGAGTCAGCGAGACTATCGGTTTGTCGCGTTGTTGGAACACAACTGGGTTAGAGTTGCGTAGCTACGCATAATATCGGCACGCGTGCCACGCCTACTTTGCACTTCCACTGTTTTTTCTGTTCCGTGCGCGGTATCATCTCAGCGACATTCAATATCAAAATTTGTCAAAATGTGTAAAGGAATTAGAATCGTTTTTAGGAATTGGATAACGACTGCGATTGTTCGTACTAAATATACTAGAACGTCTTACTAAATATACTAGAGCTTTCGCCCGTGACTTCGTAAGCGCATATCCCGTTTTTCCCGTTCCGTAGGAATTTCGGGAAATCCACTTAGTTCTCCCCTTCACTTCCTAAGGAACCTACATGCCAAATTTCAGCTTTCTACGATTATAAGTATTATTAGATAATATTGAGTTTTCAGTACTTAAATCAAACAAGTTTTTGGTCACGATACCAGACGCTTAAAAAAAGTTAGGTTTTTGACATCAGCATGAAATTCAGACTACCAACTTCTAATAGTTATAGTAAGAACTAAAGTAAAATTATTTGTTTCTTTCAGAGTTACAAGAACAGGCAGTCCGGGACATAAATGAAACAGTCTCACTTTTTTTAGTTTATATCTGATATATTTTTATACGTAACTTATTTTATAGTTTAATTTATTTAGTATGGTTTTTAAATAAATGATTTTAAATAATAATGCGTTAAGATACAATATTGTATAAAAACCTTGACGTAACACTTCACTGTCTTTTACGTTGCCAAGTGGCGGAATTCATGATAATCGTTGATCTAGTTACAAATCGCACTAGGCAAGTAGATTACATAATATAAAATAAGAATTGTTCAACAAGGCATCGCATATACTAACGCAATAACAATACTTTTAAAGCTTTTGGTTTAAAACCAAATATAACTAATACTATGAATACAATATTTATACGTTCTACATACAAAATATTATCATGTATAGTTACACAGTCTCCATGTTACAGTTCAGGCTAGCTAGTTGTAGCTCCATCCTTTTCTTGAAGCCGGCCACTATCGTGTCCATTCGTCTGCAAAACAGAAACATACATGGTATTAGAAGCCGCATGGTTAGCCACGTGAGACTTTCAGTTCTGGTAAAATAAGTTAAATAGAGATATGGAAGAGTATATCGTCACTGAACGTCGGACGAGAGTTAAAATTGCAATTAATAAAAACCAAAAACCAAGGTAGCCTAGTAGTAACTAACCCTGGCAAAACCCATGCATGGCATACAAGCAATAATAGTGGCCAGAAACTGTTAGGTAGCCTAGCCGCAACTACCCGTAGGCAGAAACTATATTTGGTAGAGAGCAAGTAAATAATCTTGGCCAGATTCCTTGTTTGGTAGCCAGCAGTAACTAATCGTGGTCAAAACCCATGTTTCGAAGCCTAGCAGTAACTAGTCGTAGCCAGAATCCATGTTTGGTAGCCAGCAGTAACTATTCGTAGCCAGAATCCATGTTTGGTAGCCAGCAGTAACTATTCGTAGCCAGAATCCATGTTTGGAAGCCTAGCAGTGACCAGTCGTAGCCAGAATTTTTTATTTGTAATTCAGCTAATTACAAATAAAAAAAAAAATAAAGCATACCGGGAGGTGAATACAAATAGGTCTATCCATCTAGCGCCTAGCTCGCTGATTTTATTGTACTCTCCATTTTATTAGAAAAGAACACAAAAAAAGAAAAACAAAAAACATGAAAAGTTTCCCGTTTCTTTCATATTTATCGTTTATTTTCGGTTTTATTGGAAAAAAAAAAAACATGAAATATATCCTGGCCAATCTTCTTCAAACTTTCGATTGTAACATTGAAAAAAACAAAGTATTTGGAAAGAAACGGGAATTTTTCCTGCTTTTTTCAACGCTAAGCCAGAATCCATGTTTGGAAGCCAGCAGTAACTATTCGTAGCCAGAATCCATGTTTGGAAGCCTAGCAGTAACTAATCGTAGCCATGAATCCACGTTTGGTAGCCAGCAGTAACTATTCGAAGCCAGAATCCATGTTTGGAAGCCTAGCAGTAACTAGTCGTAGCCAGATTCCATGTTTGGTAGCCTAGCAGTAACTAATCGTAGCCCAGAATCCACGTTTGGTAGCCAGCAGTAACTATTCGAAGCCAGAATCCATGTTTGGAAGCCTAGCAGTAACTAGTCGTAGCCAGATTCCATGTTTGGTAGCCAGCAGTAACGAATCCTAGCCAGAACCCATGTCGGAAGCCTAGCAGTAACTAATCGTAGCCAGATTCCATGTTTGGAAGCCTAGCAGTAACTAGTCGTAGCCAGATTTCATGTTTGGTAGCCTAGCATTAAATGATCCTGGCCAGAACCCATGTTTCGTAGCCTAGCAGTATCTGATCTTTGCCAGAACCCATGTTTGGTAGCCTAGCATTAAATGATCCGAGCCAGTACCCATGTTTGGTAGCCTAGCATTAAATGATCCGTGCCAGAACCCATGTTTGGTAGCCTAGCATTAAATGATCCGAGCCAGTACCCATGTTTGGTAGCCTAGCATTAAATGATCCGTGCCAGAACCCATGTTTGGTAGCCTAGCATTAAATGATCCGTGCCAGAACCCATGTTTGGTAGCCTAGCATTAAATGATCCTGGCCAGAGCCCATGTTTGGTAGCCTAGCATTAAATGATCCTGGCCAGTGCCAATGTTTGGTAGCCTAGCATTAAATGATCCTGGCCAGAGCCCATGTTTGGTAGCCTAGCATTAAATGATCCTGGCCAGAACCCATGTTTGGAAGCCTAGCATTTTATCATCCCGGCCAGAACCAATGTTTGGAAGCCTAGCAATTTCTAACTCTAGCCAGCACTCATGTTTGGTAGCCTAGCAATATCTTATCCTCGCCAGAACACATGTTTGGTAGCCTAGCATTAAATGATCCGTGCCAGAACCCATGTTTGGTAGCCTAGCATTAAATGATCCGTGCCAGAACCCATGTTTGGTAGCCTAGCATTAAATGATCCTGGCCAGAGCCCATGTTTGGTAGCCTAGCATTAAATGATCCTGGCCAGTGCCAATGTTTGGTTGCCTAGCATTAAATGATCGTGGCCTGAGCCCATGTTTGGTAGCCTAGCATTAAATGATCCTGGCCAGAACCCATGTTTGGTAGCCTAGCATTTTATCATCCCGGCCAGAACCAATGTTTGGAAGCCTAGCAATTTCTAACTCTAGCCAGCACTCATGTTTGGTAGCCTAGCAATATCTTATCCTCGCCAGAACACATGTTTGGTAGCCTAGCATAAAATGATCCTGGCCATAACTTATGTTTGATAGGCTAGCAATATCTGATCCTGGCCTAAACCCATAATTGGTAACTAGCAGTAATTAATCGTGACTAGAACACAAGCATCGCGACCTTGAAGTACATAATCCTGCCAGAAAACTAAGTATGGCAGCCTTACAGAAAAATTAATCATCGTAGCCAGATGGCTCTCAAGCCCAGAACGTGTGTTTTAGTTTTTTATTACGTACCTTTTTTCTTCTTCAGTATCTAATTGGGGGATGCCAGCTAACGCTTCCATCAAATAGTTTCTGAAAATCATAACTAAATATAAATCTTTTATCCTAACTATAATATGTTATAAATACTAAAGTGACTTCTGTCAGACAGCTTTCACACCCTAAATCTTCGAATCGATTGTGATGAATTTTGGTACAGATATAGATGGAATCCTGGAGACGGTTATGAGCTAATTTAGCGCGAGCGTAACCGAGGCGCGCCTGGAACACGGCGGCCGGGGTGGCGGGAGGGGGCGCGCAGGCGCACAGCCGCGCTAGCTCCTCGCAGACAGTCTCGCACACTGTCTCTAGCTACACTACTCACTCGGCCTTCCTCGTGAGATGCTCGGCGCACGCCACCTGCAGCAGCGTGTACTCCAGGCGCGCCTGGAACACGGCGGCCGGGGTGGCGGGAGGGGGCGCGCAGGCGCACAGCCGCGCTAGCTCCTCGCAGACAGTCTCGCACACTGTCTCTAGCTACACTACTCACTCGGCCTTCCTCGTGAGATGCTCGGCGCACGCCACCTGCAGC
Organism: Ceramica pisi; assembly: GCA_963859965.1. Taxonomy (NCBI): domain Eukaryota; kingdom Metazoa; phylum Arthropoda; class Insecta; order Lepidoptera; family Noctuidae; genus Ceramica; species Ceramica pisi. Next base: position 9,793,462 of record OY982530.1, read on the forward strand.
AGCGTGTACTCCAGGCGCGCCTGGAACACGGCGGCCGGGGTGGCGGGAGGGGGCGCGCAGGCGCACAGCCGCGCTAGCTCCTCGCAGACAGTCTCGCACACTGTCTCTAGCTACACTACTCACTCGGCCTTCCTCGTGAGATGCTCGGCGCACGCCACCTGCAGCAGCGTGTACTCCAGGCGCGCCTGGAACACGGCGGCCGGGGTGGCGGGAGGGGGCGCGCAGGCGCACAGCCGCGCTAGCTCCTCGCAGACAGTCTCGCAGATGTCGCGCACGTAACGAGACGATGCTGCGCCGCACACGCTATCCACCTGCAAAGATGTTGTAAAAAATCGCTCAATTAAAAACAGTTCGTCTTTTAGGTGTGAGCTGATCTAATCCAGGTTGAGTTAGTCAGACTTTAGGACGGAGCCTCGATTTAGGCAGCCGACCTGACTGCCCGTAATATCGCAGTGTTGCGAGTACCGCAGAGGGCGATAGCCGTCAAATAGTCAGAGTCATCAGACGGTACAGTACGATTCAAACTTAATGGCGGCTCGGAACATCGTACGTTCCGATGCGCAAAACGCAGTTTTGGGTATCAGCCAATTAAATTGAGCCTAAATTATTGTCAACTTGACTGTACCTGCGCGCAACTGCACTCGCAGCTAACTTCCGAACCGCCATTAAGTTTGAATCGAACTGTACCGCACGATCTAACGATCGGGGATCTTCGCTGTGAGACCTGGAAGCAAGAGCCCTCGCGTCACTGCATCGGTGGCGTGAGGAGTGGCAGACGCGGGGCGGAGTACTGGTGCAGCAGCGGATCATGCTGCACTGATTAGAACTCCGTTGAGTCTTGGTGACGAAATGGCGGAACAGGTTTCTGCGCCCTCCGCAACGTCCTCGTCACCATCGAGGCGGTTCAGCCGGTGCTTGACGACGTTTCTCTGTCATTTAAGGCGAAGCAGGTCTCAGAGCGCTACAAATAGGACGTGTACATGAACTTATTATATGAGTGTTGCTGTATTTTTCATTGTATACGATAAACAATAAAACAGCACTTACCTCAGCGTGTACAGCAATCAGGTTGTTAATAATCTCGTAGACATACGGCCGGGCGTCATCGACCACCGCGTCGCCATCGGTCCGATGTCTTCCCATGTCCATGCTGGGCTCTATGGTCCCCACTAGCGGGTCTCCCTTGTGCTCCAAGTATGTCTCCGCGATCGTAGACTCCAGGGTACTGAGTGCTTCCTTTGTGGCTTGTAACGCTTGCGATTGTTTTGGGAAACCGAAACTGAAATAATAAAGGAGGCTTATTATTGGCTTGAATTTGTTTTTGGAGTTTATTATTGCCTCTTTGAGCTTCTGAAAGTTGAGCAAAATGAGCAATACGATAACTGACAAATGCTTACACTATATTGTTTTAAACTTTCATGGTCACTAACATTAGAATAGTTATTAACGGGATAAAAAGGTACAAGGTAGCAATCCCGTTATTAACTATTCTTATGCTTACACTGTCTGCTTATGCCCACTGAAATCGGCCTCCGCGTCGTTTAAGTTTAACTAGTAGTCCGGGTATTTATAAAAGGCGGCGATAATTAATCTCATAAGGACTATACACGGTACTGCCGCCCTCCTCCAAGCGCTGTTCTAGCGCCACTGATAGGTTGCCGTTGTTGAACTCCTCTCCAGGCAGTCTATACATACTTGTCCACGGCGCGCGCTATGTTGGGCAGCGTGACGCGGCGCGTGTAGTGCGCGTTGGCGCCCGCCACCAGCAGGCGCGTCTGCCAGCTGCGACCCACGGTACTGCCGCTCTCCTCCAAGCGCTGTTCTAGCGCCACTGATAGGTTGCCGTTGTTGAACTCCTCTCCAGGCAGTCTATACATACTTGTCCACGGCGCGCGCTATGTTGGGCAGCGTGACGCGGCGCGTGTAGTGCGCGTTGGCGCCCGCCACCAGCAGGCGCGTCTGCCAGCTGCGACCCACGGTACTGCCGCTCTCCTCCAAGCGCTGTTCTAGCGCCACTGATAGGTTGCCGTTGTTGAACTCCTCTCCAGGCAGTCTATACATACTTGTCCACGGCGCGCGCTATGTTGGGCAGCGTGACGCGGCGCGTGTAGTGCGCGTTGGCGCCCGCCACCAGCAGGCGCGTCTGCCAGCTGCGACCCACGGTACTGCCGCTCTCCTCCAAGCGCTGTTCTAGCGCCACTGATAGGTTGCCGTTGTTGAACTCCTCTCCAGGCAGTTTATACATACTTGTCCACGGCGCGCGCTATGTTGGGCAGCGTGACGCGGCGCGTGTAGTGCGCGTTGGCGCCCGCCACCAGCAGGCGCGTCTGCCAGCTGCGACCCACGGTACTGCCGCTCTCCTCCAAGCGCTGTTCTAGCGCCACTGATAGGTTGCCGTTGTTGAACTCCTCTCCAGGCAGTCTATACATACTTGTCCACGGCGCGCGCTATGTTGGGCAGCGTGACGCGGCGCGTGTAGTGCGCGTTGGCGCCCGCCACCAGCAGGCGCGTCTGCCAGCTGCGACCCACGGTACTGCCGCTCTCCTCCAAGCGCTGTTCTAGGGCCACTGACAGGTTGCTGTTGTTGAACTCCTGGTGAAACAAAATAGTAGTAGTAGTTGTTGTTGTCTATTTTAGTTTCCTAATCTATTTATACACACTGTTTGCTATCATCCACCTCTCCTGTCGCAGATCTGCTGGGATAAATTTCTGTTGAAATAAGCACCTTTGTTCTCTTCTGTTTTTCCCCTGTTAATATTGAAATTTCGCATTTCTTTCTACCTTTCCCTTCATTACCTGATCATCATGGTTGAGCGCCAGATCCTGCAGCACAGCCACATAGGCCAGCAGTATCTGCTGCGTATGCTTCTGCAGGGTGGCGGCGGGGTCACTGCCCTCCGCCAGCAGAGGGCTCTCCCGACGCCCGCTGCTGACGACGCACTTGTGGATCGCTGAGAATGCCTCGTTCAAGTACGTCTCTAGAAGGTGTGGCTGTGGAATTGTATGCGGTTTTCTAAGATTCAACCATTTGAAGCATTTATTTCAAATAAACCATTAGCAGGAACTTTTGAATTGACAAGGTCGGTCAGTCAAAAACGTGAAGCTTATAGTTTGTTCCAAAGCGTATATTTCTATGGAGAAGAACCTGCAAATCTCCACGGTTTTAAATTATTTTACGTCTTGCAAAAAACCTGGTTACATTCACACGCATCCTGCCGGAGGCTCTACTCGGGGATCGTGCGGTCCATGGCCCTTTACGGGGCCCCGGTGTGGGCGCGTTCCTTGAGGCGGCGTGCCGTCCATTTTCTGAACGCGCCCCAAAAGGTGGTAGCCGTAAGGCTGGCCCGTGGTTACCACACGCTCTCGCGCGAGGGGGCGAGTCTCCTTGTCGGATTGCCGCCATGGGATCAGGAGCGCGATAGTCCTCACGCGATTGCATGAATGGCGCGCGGAGGCGCCGGGGGGAAACCCTCCTGCCGCGGCAAATTGTCGCTCAGCGGACAGACTTCCGGCGTGATCTCACGGCGATATGGAGAGAGCGACTGTCGCAACCCCGTGCAGGGCACGCCACAATAGTGCCGATAAGTGCCCTCTTTGAGGAGTAGCTAGAGTGGCGTCACGGCGTCCGGGGCGGCGGGGCGCGGGCCTGTGGACGGTGAGCTATGGGTTAGCTCGCCGTCCGTCCGTCTTATGACGACATGCCGTGTCGACGGCGCGTTCGTGTTCCACGCGCGCCTCAAAGAGTGTCAGCAAAAAAAGGAGGGGCCCGAAAGCCGACGCCTGCCGGAGTTGCGGGTCTATTCGAAAGAGATACCGCGGCTCCGGAACACAAAGGGCAAAGACGGAACATGGATGGGTTTTAGTCAGTAAAAGTCTGACACTCGCTTTCGCTCGGCACAGAGCGGGAGAAGTAATTTGCTGACTTCCCAACCGAAAAAAAAAAAATCGGCCTACAGTCTGGAGACAAAATTAGTGCGTGTGTGTATGGGAGCGTTCAAGTATTACGTAACGTAATTTTGGAGTTTTTGCTTCCCCCCATGTATCGCGCCGTAGCGTATTTCTGTACGGGGGGTACAGAAATACGTTACGGCTCCCTAGAAAAACGTTACGTAAAGACGAAGTGACTAATTCCATTTAAAAAATGCGTGAGAGAATCTTCCCGCTTCTGTAAAGCATCGTAACGTTTTACAAGACCCACCCCCAACCCCCAGATTCGTTACGTAGGTAATACACGAACGCTCCCTATGGTTAGGGGCAATAACATGCGTCTGTTATTCGTTATTGCTACCAAGAGTTTTCGTTTCGGCCGAAACTGGAAGTGGAGCCGAATATTCGGTTACAATTTCGGTCAAAAACATTTTTGCTGTAGGACACAATTTTTTTTTTACAGCAGTTATATTTGACCTATTAAAAATAATGCTAATACTGCTCGTATACACACATTGATCAAAGAAGAAGGGCATTACTTTTATAAAAATGGCAGTTAACAAACATATCCTCCCACAATGTGACGTATACTCACGAGGTTGGTAATAGCCCCGTAGTCGGAGAACTCCTCTATCTTCCACGTCTCCTTCTCGCCCAGCCCCTTGACCCGCTTGTGCGCGCGCTGCAGGAACACCGCCATACCATGCACGCGGTAGTCGAAGATCACCTTCTCCACTATACTTAGAGGCTGGAATCAATCATAATAAAAACCTTAAGGGCCCTTTTCATGTCATGTGTGTTTTCACACGCGCGCGTATCTGGTCCGACTACGGGCCACCCCAAACGGGTTCTGGCCCTAAGTTAACCACATGCTTAATTTAAATACTATTATGAATAAATTCTTTATCTAAAATTTCAGTACATACAGGTTTAAAATTTAGAATCCGGTAGTCAGTATTTAAACTATAGTAACTATAGCATAGTCAAAATGACGGGCCTCTAACCTATATATAATGAAAAGAAAAGATGGTAACAAAAGAAAATAACAGTCCACGTCCATTCACCTCATCTTCATCATTCCATAAGGAAGAAAATTTCCGACTTCTCTTATTCAACGCCTAGATCAAGTGTGCAAAGTATTATCTCTTTCTTCCACTTACATTTATGAAAATCAATTGCTGTTCGTTAGTCTCGCTAAAACTAAAAAACAGCTTGACCGATTTAAATACGTAGTTTTTTTTTATCTTTACTTAATTGGGTACATTCTTGAAAAAATCTAATTAATTCGATTTCCAAATAATATAGGACGGCGGCGCTCAAATCTCTTGAAATATGATGCGCTTTATCTTTGCATCCAATTGTTAAGAGCGTGTATTCCGTCCACTAGCGCCGCCAATCGTTTTTTATTATTTGTGGTAAATTTAAGACACGTAGATAAAAAGCCGCTCTGTAGTGCACTGAAGAAATGTATTTATTTTGTTTTGAGAGTTATGTTTTGTACTTTAGAACATAAATAGTTGCCAAAGTCGATATTTTTGCTAAAAGTGGCCACTTTTAGCATTAATTGCCGTTTTGGCTATTTAGCCATGAGTTATGTATTAAAAATAGCTGTCAAAAAATAATAGATACATTTCTTCAGTGCACTACAGAGCGGTTTTTTATCTACGTGTCTTAAATTTACCACAATTAATAAAAAACGATTGGCGGCGCTAGTGGACGGAATACACACACTCCTAAGACAAGATTTGAATGAAAGCCAATTTGGAAAAAAAAGCACCCGCGCAAAGCCGGACGGACGGACGGATCATTAGTATCCATTTTAAAGAACCAAAGGAAAAATGCAGAGATTGGGCTGCATTCATCCTTTGAGCAGTGTTGTCAGGGCCCTTGAGTCGTAAGTTACGTTTCGTTTCCTAAAATGTTACATTTTTGCTCCAAAAGTTACATTATTGTATTTTTTTTAAATTACGTATTTTTGGGGTCGGTGGGGAAAATGGCGGAATATAATGGTATCTATGATGTGTAATGGTGTATTTAACCTAAGGATAAAATTTTGTCATCTCTCTTTATTGTGTACTAGCTGACCCACGCAAATTCGTCTGCGTCACATTTTCCATTAATGCTCGACTCCTTTTAGTCTTAGCGTGATGATATGTAGCCTATATCCTTCCTCGATACATGGGCTATCTAATACTGAAATAATTTTTCAGTTTTAGTTCCTGAGATTACCCCCTACATACAAACTTACAAACAAATGTAACCTCTTTATAATATTAGTATAGATAGTATAGATTAAATACTGGTGATCTCTTTCTTACGGGCCTTCATTAATTTTTGTTCTATTCTTTTTTTCTTCAATCACGAATTTGAGACAAAAAAATCATCTAATTCGCCAACCTGAACCTGGCATCAGTTTTTTATTTAATATTGTAATGTAATACTCGTTGAGGTTTAAATCACGGTTATCAAAAATCGTTGATTTGTTTCTGTGTAGATATTTTACTTGTTTGGATCTGCAATAAAATACAGATGTTGTATTTTTATTTTTATTAGTTTAGGTTGCAAACTTTGACATGCAGTTTGAAAACAAAATAAAATATTAGTTGGAAATAAATGTATTCATCAGAACTTCACTCACGCACATAATACAACAAAACACAAGGAAACAAAACAAATCATTTCTGTAGCTATGAAACCGCGTACGGCGGAACTTGCGAAGTACAAAAAGTGCACGTACACGCTCAAGCAAGATCAAGTTTTAAAACAAATACTTTACGATTCATTTTGTCGTGGCACTTTCCATTCAGAGCCATCTGTGAGTGTGATATGGAGTGAAATACTTTTTAGATGCGCAGTTTTATGTGCGTTAAAGTGAAATTTCGTTCGTAAACTGTTTGCAATAAAAATCTAATGTTACAAATCTCGTTGTTCTCAAAAGTTACGAAAATTGCCTCAAATACAAAAAATACTTACATGTTACGCAAGGGGGTCAAAAGTTACGAAAAATGTAAGAAATATAACCTTCTGGCAACACTGCCTTTGAGTCTCTTATTTCTGTATAATTGGCTAAAAGTTGGAGCTAGGAGTGATGCGTATTTATCGAAACAGTTAAAAAAAACAGGTATTTCAAAGTAACAACATGAAACAGGTATCTCAGAACCGAAATAACAGCTCCCACCTATTTCGCCTGTTCCTCAAACAACCGTAGTAACCGTAACACGAAATACAAAACGAAACAACCTGGAACAGCTATGTGAAACAGTTTCAAATGGAACATGCTCCATTCTCTTCTGACTTATTATAATAGAAAGAGACAACATCTGTTCTTTGGAACAAGCTCTTTGCTCTTCTGGTTCATTGTAATAGAAAGAGATAGAACCTGTTCCATGCCTGTCACTGTTTCTGACCTTTTCAGTAGCAGGATTATCTATGGTAGCAGGTACTGTTTCTGTATCTGTTGCAATCAATGAGTCTTTAGTTCCAGTGGAACAGGCTGTTTTTTTGGAACAGGTTTTTGGAACTGTTTTCTTTTTGGAACTGAAACAGGTGAAACAGGTTTCTAATTTTATCTGTTCCAACCCACTCCTAGTTGGAGCTAGAGCTAGAATAACATTACTCTTGCTTCTCAGGCCAATTACGGCCATTCAAAAATTGCCATCGCGGACGGTATTTCACGTCCACACGGCGGGGTATTGGTAAAGTTTTCAACTAGCAATAATCGCACCTCGGATTAACCTCATTGGTTACGATATTGCCTCTGCGCAAAGTTAACTTGAACGCTTTGCTCCGGCCGCCTAACCAAACGCCGAGCAGCAAACGATAGCGCGATCTAACTCGATCCCAACGCCATCTAGGTGCACATGACGTACTAATTCACTCGGCGGGAAATTCAAAAGCATAGTTACTTCTGGTACCAGCCAGCCAAAAGGGGTCAACAAAATTCCGGTTTTTGCAATGAAAACGGGCTGATAAAGAGTTGGGTAGAGATTAACTAAAACAGTCACCAGGCGTAATTAGTGTAAGTGACAGACCGATTATTTATTTAGATTCGGTTTCGGCCAGTTTCAGCCGAATATTTTGGCTCTACCGAAATACCTTTGAGCTGGCGATTGTGATTCACAACTTCACAATGGCATTCGTCTATATATGAGTGTCATGATTTGTACATATTATCTAATAATTACTTTCAGGGTTCTTCCTGGAGATAACATTTGCGCTCGATTAATGGCATCTACATTAACTCTGTGTAAAACTATCGTGTTTCTAGCAATGAAAGGGGTTAGAGGTAAATAAAGGCGCGCGATTGGAGCAGAAAATATTTATATTGTGTAGTTTGTGATGTGTTTTTAAGCAAGCTACAAACACAAAAACGCAACTGATTTTCCTATAAAAATAGTCGCAACAGACTGAATTAAACGTTTATTTAATAAACAAAAAATTAAATAAAACTAATAAAATAAAGTTGCTTCCCACCGTTTGTTCCTCTGCGCTTAGATCTTTTAAACTACGCAACGGATTTTAATGCAGTTTTCAATGATTTAGAGATTTTCTTCGGAAAAGTTTATATGTATTTACGGGTTACATAAGTTTCATCGAAAAGAAATTGATAAATTATAACTTCCCAAACAATTATCCGCATAATTTCATTTGCCAAATTATTTTCTTCCGTAACTGAGTGAGTGACTGACTGACATAAAACGCACAGCCGAACTTCTTCGGGGAGTGCAAGCATTAAGATTTTTAGAAATTCCTACGGGAACGGAAAAAACGGGATATGAGCGTACGAAGCCGTGGGCAAAAACTAGTCAGTAAAAATTGTCCGTGCAAAGTCGGGCGGGTCTCTAGTATCCAGGGGTTGAAAGCGGTAAAGGTATAAGGGTATGGTACCGGTATAGAATTACGATACAGCTTCTATTTAAAGGTTGAACCAAAACGGTTGGGAATTACGGTTGTGGTATCGATAAAAAAAGAATTATACATATATTTTTTTACGGTATCGTTATACCTATATATTACTAGTACCTTTTCCGAAATAATTTCGGTACAGAAAAAAAATATGCGACGAAGAGCGAGCGCGAAGCGGCGGCGACGCGACGGCGCGGGGCGCGTGTGTTTAGGTAATATTCTGAGTTGTGAGTCCGTAAAATGTGTCCCTGTCGCTGCATTCGATTGCATACAAAAGTTCTGTTTGTGCCACACAGAGCGCGGCGACGCAAAGAGTTGACTGCTAGACTAGAATTTCTGTATGAAAGCGAATGTAGAGACTTTACGATTTCAAAACTCGAAAAATTACATTCGTTTGGCCTTATTCTAAAAAAATATAAAGTAACACAAAGTTATAGGTATAATAACGTTAAGACATACTTAATAATGAGTTTGTACCATCTTGGCGTCAATCTAGTAGTAAAGTTACAACAAAGCACACTTGTGATTAAGTTGAATAATTTATATACAAATTACCAAACAAATATACCTAAATAGTACTATTTAGTAACTAGCTCTAAAAATGTTGTGCCACCTTCAGAACAAAATTATTTCGAAATTAAGATACAACCGCCGTATTGACATTAAGATGGCGGGTGTTCTGTAATATTTTATTATTTATCCATTACTCATAAAATATAATTGCACCAAAAAATTGTACCTAAAAAGTACCTCAAGTAAAAAGAAACGCACACTTGATCAGTGGGATAGGTCCTGAAAAATAAAACAACCGTGTCTCGTTTAGGTACTTATGTTATTATTATTATGAATTATTGATGTAGGTACATATTTATATTATACTAGCGACCCGCCCCGGCTTCGCACGGGTGCAATGCTGATACTAAATACACTACAGAAAAACTGTTACCTTGCGTCTGAGCCGCGCGGGTACCTTACTTACTCATAGATCTAAACTCCCCTCCCGCACGCGCACCCCCGCCTTGGTGACGTCCACTTCGCAACGGGCCGTGCAGCAGAAATCGTAATATTTTAATTTCGCCATAACTTCAAAACAAAACGTCCGATTTTAATCATTCAAAGACCAAATATTATCTACATAAACTGTACTTAGTGATGAAATACTTTATTTTGATAAGGATTAATAGCATGAGTAAAATAAACACGTTAAAATGTAGTCCAAAAAAAATCAAGATTTTTAAATAAAAAAATTGTTGTTGTGCCTCACTCGACATAGATAGGTATAGTGTGTTGCGGACTTTTTTGTAGATATTTATAAGATCTTCAATTAATTAGAACAATTTATGGTTCTATATTTTGTAGTTTAGGCAGCGTACGCAAAATAAGTAAACTTTTCTGGTTGATTTTTACACCTTGTGCCCGAAAAACCCAAGTATCTTACGGACCCTATTTTTTTCCAAAATAAAATATAGCCTATGTTACTTGAGGATAATGTAGCTTGCGAATGGTGAAAGAATTTTTAAAATCGGTCCAGTAGTTTTTGAGCCTATTCATTACAATCAAACAAACATACAAACAAAGTTTTCCTCTTAGTGTAGACTAGCTGACCCACGCAACTTCGTCTGCGACACATATTCCATTAATGCTCGGCTCCTTTTAGTATTAGCGTGATGATATGTAGCCCATGTCCTTCCTCGATACATGGGCTATCTAATACTGAAAGAATTTTTCAAATCGGACCAGTAGTTCCTGAGATTACCCCCTACATACAAACTTACCTCTTTATAATATTAGTATAGAAGTATATATATCATGTCTGACTATAAATCATGACTGTTAATAACGCGTCAATGTTATATGTCCATACATAATGCAATTTGCGATAAGTGGATTCGGAGTTTTGGTTCAAAAATTATTAAGATCATCAAAACATTTTCATTCAGCATAACAATAACAATGAGCTCGAAAGTGGCCAATGTTGTGGATGCCTGTAACATTGCCGCCGGAACTAAAAACTCAATTAATCCAAGAACTTCTTATTTTGTATTATTTGATGTTATTTCCATATTCCAAATTACATCTGTTTAATTCAGCTCAAAAGCTATGGTATAACTTAGTTCGTATTTTAATGTTCGTATGCCAAAATTCAAGTCATTATTCAAATTAGCCTGAGAGCCAGCGCTTTTTAAACGTCAAGTTCTACAGAAGACAGTCCCCCAAAACGCCCGCCCTTCACCACTTCCTAGTGTTTTTGCTGTGGAGACGAAGTTGCCAACAAACTGCCCAGCAACACATCTGTCTGTTACGTTTTAGGAACTAGAATGTATAAAATGAGTAGAAAGCAAAGTAATTAATACATGACACAAAACAAAAAAATGATACTATAAAACAAAATACACACTCAAACAAGTGTTGACGTTGAAAGATTGACCTACATAGTCAGATAAATAAAGTATAAAAAAGACAAAAACGAAATTTAATATATATATATATATAATAAAAATACAATATTATATGAATACATATAACCCGTCATAAACGAACTGCTTATAGAAAAAGAACATGATAATAAGTCTTTCGTTCAACACAGCGACCAACTATTCTTATCATCTAAATAATCACTAACAGAATAGTATGCCTTCGAACAGAGGTTAGATTTTACTTTAGCTTTAAATGAGTTAAAAGGCAGATCGAGAAAAGAAAGTGGAAGTATATACATTGTATAAACGGGTACCGAGCCCCACAAATGAATCATGGACCTTACGAAGTCGGTGTGAAGGAGCATGTAGTTTGTGCTTGTTAGTTATGGATGTCACTCGTTACCTGTATATTTTGCCTAATGTATAAAATGTTTGCAAAAATAAATTGAGATGCTACCGTGAGAATTCCAATCTCTTTGAAAATTTCTCTTAATGAAGCTTTTGACCCTAGCTGATATATTGCTCGCACAGCACGTTTTTGTAAGACAAATATATTTTGTATATCAGCAGCTTTACCCCACAATATAATACCGTAGGACATAATACTATGGAAATAACTAAAATATACTAACCGAGCAGTGTCAACGTCAGTAAATTGTCTAACTTTCCTGACGGCGTATGCGGCAGAGCTGAGCCTTCCCGACAGGCTTGATATATGTGGGCCCCATTGCAGTTTGGAATCAACAGTTATGCCCAAAAATACTGCAGTGTCCACAGTTTCAAGCACTTCTTCACTTAAGATTACATTGGGACCTAAATTTCTAACGTTTGGCAAGGCAAACTTTATACATTTCGTTTTCTTAGCATTTAGAACTAAATTATTTGCAGTAAACCAATCCGTAACCATTGAAAGAGCGCTGTTTACGCTATAGAAATCTTGTCTATTTCTATCTACTTTAAAGATAAGAGAGTTATCATCCGCAAACAATAGTACGTCACAGATATCCCTTAAGAAAATGGTAGATCGTTAATGTACACCAGAAACAAGAATGGACCCAGTATTGAGCCTTGAGGCACACCTAAATGCACTGGCAGCCCGGAAGATTTTACACCATTGACATCAACACATTAGAACCTATTATTAAGTAAATATGAATCAACTACGTTAAGAGCTTCACTTTGGAGACCGTAATGACGTAGTTTACGTAAAATTGTGTCATGGTGTACGCAATCAAAAGCTTTAGAGAGATCACAGAAAACTCCAATTGCGTTTTGCGAGCTCTCCTATGCGTTAAATTTATGTTTTAGAAGAGCGACACCCGCATCTGTCTGTAGTCGAACGGCCTTTTGAAATGCCATACTGTTCATTATGAAGTAGTCTATGTGAGTGAATTAAAATGTATTAACAACTACTTCAGTATTAATTTTTCAAATACTTTACTAAATGCAGGTAAGATGGAGATAGGCCGGAAGTTGCCTATGTAATTTTTATGACCTGATTTAAATAAAGGTATGACTTTACTACTCTTCATGAGATCAGGAAAAGTTCCTAAATCCACGCATAAATTAAAAGTCACAGCAAGATAGGGGGCTACTATGTCTATTATATTACTCAAAAGTTTTATGAAAATGCCCCAGAAATCACAGGTTTTCAGCTTTAGAAGGAGACGAATTCAAGGAGCGAGTTCTAGTTATAGGACTATTGGAAAAAACTCATTAAATGCTACGGTAGCAGATTCACTAATTAATTTGTTGTCGACTATTTTTTTTTTTATTATTTATTGGCCTATCTACAATTGTTACACTGTTTATACTAAAAACACAAGCAATATAATACAAGCATAGTGTAAAATATGATGCGATAGACAGAGCATGCAAACTGACTATAATCTCTAACTGATTGTCTCGTTTAACCGATTTGCTCGTTTCATTGTTAATGATTTGCCACGTGGCTTTTACTTTATTATTAGAATTTTTAATTTTGTCACTTAATAATTTTGATTTAGCAACAACACAAAACAAAACTGTTATTAATCAAAAAGTTTTGATCTCTTGCGAATGCAATGTATCTTTTATTTTTGATAATATTTTGATCGATGCAATCTATAGTACGTCTGAGAATAATGTACGAATACTGATTGTGTCATTAACAAAGTACAATGAAGAATTACTATTTTGCCACTTAATTTTAACTTGCCAAATATATTATCAATGCTCAACCAATCGGCAGAGTGTATATTATTATATGAAGATAATAATATTGTACAACGTAGACGTAATGACTGCAACGGCATACGAACATTAAAATACAAACTAAGTTATACAATAGCTTTTGAGCTGAATCAAACAGATGTAATTTGTTAGACATACCTATGGAAATAACATAAAAAAATACAAAATACAAAGTTCTTGGATTAATAAAGTTTTTAACCACCGGCGCGGCGGCAATGTTACAGACATCCACAACATTGGCCACTATCGAGCTCATTGCCACCATAATGCTGAATGGAAATGTTTTGATGATCTTAATAATTTTACCAAAACTCCGAATCCACTTATCGCTAATTGCATTATGTATGGATAAAATTAAGAGGTACCTAATAACATTGACGCGTTATTTACATTCATGATACCCTTAAATATAATATAAATATGTACCTAGATCAATAATTCATAATAATAATAACATAAGTACCGTATGTAGTATCTTCCCTACCGCAGTATCTCTACGTTGACGTCGTGGTGGGGCTTGCGCGTCCCGATGGACCTTAGGTCATACCTAAGGTGAGGGGCCAGACAAAGAGAGATACAATCCGCAAGGCAGTTTTGTGGCGAACTGTTGGGCAGTAGTGACCCCACGAACCTTATCTCCCGGGAGAAGTCTTGTTCCTCATCTACGGCTTGCCTTTATTGGCTGGCCAGTGTGAAAACTGACGAGGAACAGAGCTCCCACCTCTTTCTTGCCTTAATTGGCCGGTCTGAGTGGAGATTCGCTAGAGCACACGTGCTCGGGAGAACGATGTATAATCCAGTAAGATGCTGGTAGAGATCTTGACCGCACTTCCGGGATTGTCCTGATAGCCGTGGTATACCTCTCCACTCCTCTAGTACCTTAGGCTGTGTTGCCTCCTTGGCGCTACGTCACTTTGTGCTAGCGACCGTTTTCGGGGGCCCATTCATTGAGTGTGCAAGTCACCCCCTGCCATTTAAAAGCCGTGTATATTGTTAGTGGTCAGGCAGGGGCCAATAGTTCTTCTATAATAAGCGATTATCAGTCCACTAAACCACCCAAACCCATAGCGTTTCATTTTTTGTTTCCATAATCTGCAATAGTACAGAGGGCCTAGCACGAATATTTTGACGTATAGTAACGTTAACGTAACTGAATTTTGAATGTGTTAAACTACAACCCCATAGTATTTTGGTTTAATTTAATAGGACATACACAATTTATATCATTCAAGAATATGACTTTATTACGTAATTCAAATAAATATTATGTGCAAAACGAGTACTGTAGCTATGGTAAAATTTTACGCAGGGGATTGTCCTTGGGAATACTTTTAGTGCATACAGGGATAATCGCCGGTTGGTGCCCCATTACATTTGAAATTTCTAACGGGCCTCTGCGAGTTGGTTTCGGCCCCTCGTATGCCTACCAAAGGACCGGGTCTCCAGGGACCCGAGAAAGTAAAAAAAAAAAAAACATAAGTACCTAAACGAGACACGGTTGTTTTATTTTTCAGGACCTATCCCACTGATCAAGTGTGTGTTTTTTTTTACTTGAGGTACTTTTTAGGTACATTTTTTTGGAGTAATTATATTTTGTGAGTAATGATTAAATAATAAAATATTACAGAACACCCGCCATCTTAATGTCAATATGGCGGGTGTATCTTAATTTTGTCCTGGAGGTGGTACAATTTTTGCAAATAGAGCTAGGTAGGTATTAAATAGTACTATTTAGGTATATTTGTTTGGTAACTGGTATAATTTAATTCGCTATGGTACACCCGCTATTTCACTCCCACCTTTATCTGGCTGCCGAGGCACGAATATAAATTTTCGATCAAGTACCTACTCCCTTCCCATTGCGGCCGCCTCGGCGCGGGTGGCAGGGTATAAAGAAAACCTTTATTTCATAATTTAGGTACTTAAAAAAGTAATGATACCTCAATATTACAATATCGAAAATATACAGGTACATTTACTTTAAGGTATAGTAATTTAAAGGTACCTTTATTTTAAGGTACCGAAATTTAAAGGGATGACGTCATACCTTTAAATTACGGTA
Source organism: Ceramica pisi (assembly GCA_963859965.1). Lineage (NCBI taxonomy): Eukaryota > Metazoa > Arthropoda > Insecta > Lepidoptera > Noctuidae > Ceramica > Ceramica pisi. The sequence goes on from OY982530.1 coordinate 9,809,005, forward strand.
CCATATTTTTTCCGGTTATTCAATCCCTGCTAGTATCCAATCAATGAATCAATATGGTAAAAGACTTCCCTTACTTCTGTATTATTAGCATATACATAAAAGTACTCTGTGGCTTATTGAATTATTGATAGAGGAACATTACTTTCACATCTCAGGCTATTACAGCCATTCAAAAATTAAATTATTATTATTATTATTATAACTAGAGCACCTTGCTCCAGCCGCCTAACTAAACGCCGAGCAGCAAACGATAGCGCGATCTATCTCGATCCCAACGCCATCTAGACGCACGTGTTGTACTAATTCACTTGGCGGTAAATTCAAAAGCATAGATAACTTTTGGTCCTGCCAGCTAAAAGGGATCAACAAAAAACCATTAACTAAACTGGCCAAGTGCGAGTCGGACTCGGGTGCAAAGGGTTCCGAATCAATATATATTTTTTTAACATGTTATTTTAACACTACAGACTTCTTATAGGTTTTCGTGTAATCTTTAGGTATAAATAACTATTACCAGCATATTTTTTTTTGAATTTTGGCTCAGTATTTTCTGAGATAAGGGCGGGAATGGTCATTTTTGGTCTAATTTCTTGAGTAACTTCAAAACTATTTATTTTCTAATGATGAAAAAAAAACATATTGAAAACCCTCATAGTGAGCTCCATCATTTCATATGTCACACGATACAGTTTCAATTTTTTTTCTAGTTTGACCCTAAAAAGTGACCCAGTCAAAATTTACGCAACGCTTCCATGTTTGAGTCACAGAAGTCCATATAATGTATACCAAATTTCAACGGAATCGCTCCAGTAGACCCAGTAGACCCGCTCCGGAGAAAAAGGCTGCGACAGACGGACGGACGCACAGACCAAAAAACACTCGAGTGATCCTATAAGAGTTCCGTTTTTTGTTCGGAACTCTGAAAAGTCAGTAGGCATAATAACAATTAGTATAAGTGACAGATTGAAGATTTGGATTCGGTTTCGGCCAATTTAAGCTGAATATTTGGTTCGATCGAAATACTCTGAGCTGGCGGTTGTGACACACGCCTTCAAAATGACGTTCGTCCATATGAGTGTAATTACTTGTGCATATTATAATTAAATAATTACCTTCAGGGTTCTGCCTATAGATGAGATATCTCTCTTAGTGCTCAAAGGAAATTACAAGCCAAATTTCAGCTATCCACAACCAGTAGTTTCAGCTGTCAGTTATACTCACTCAATCACTCAGTAACGGAATAATTTTATGTATTAGGATATCGTAATATTCACAATCGCAATGCACGTAAAAGTATGTGTAGCGTGTAAGGCATACCTGCGACGGCAGATCAAGTTTGAGCAGCGAGTCGTAGGCCTCCCGCAGGTGGCGCAGGTTGGCGAGCAGGCGCAGGCGCAGCGCGTCCGCGGGCAGCAGCTTGCCGCCGCCCGCCGACAGCAGGCACGCGCGCATGTGCTCCGAGAACAGCTCGACGGCTGCTATTATCATCTCCTGGAACACCGGAAAGATAAAGTGAGAAGAAAAAGATTTCTGTCACTACTATGCTTTTTTTCTTTTTTTGCTGGTGAAGCGGCACGACGCGACGTGGGTATGTGAGGCTTGCACCCACTAAAAACACCGCCTGTACACCTACTTTCACCTTTGACGGGTGGGCCACGAGTACTGTTACATACGACTTTCGCAGATTGGCTCTACAGTACCTCATTTGTGTTGGGAAATCATCAAATAACTTCTCTCTGGGCGGACCAGAAGGGATTGTTAGAATCTTAGTGACTAAAACCCATCCGTGATCCTCCTAGTGCCCTTTGCGTTTCAGTGCCGCGGTGACTGTTTCGAACAAATTCCGCTACCCTGGCAGGCACTGGCTCTACCAAACCCCATCAACTATGCTGACATCTCTTTGAGGCACGCGTGATAACACAACGTACCGTCGAGCCGAGCCGGGCCCTTACGGCCTGCGAGCCACCCATCGCTCGTCGTCCGCAGGCCCGCACCTATTGTACTCAGGGAATCGACCTGTCTCGCGACACCCGGGGCGTGTGCTTCGCGGGTTTCTGTTGCGACTGGGGCGTGAGATTTGCCTCTCCTTCGTTATTGCTTCGCAGAAGGTGACTGCATCAATGCTCTCTCGCTTGTACCTCTTCAGTACCTCGTCCGTCTCCCTCTCTCTGCCTGCCTCTACAGTACCTTGAGCTCCACCTGCCTCTGCGTGGTCTGCGGCTCCCCCGCGAGCTCTCCGGCGAAGTACCTCCGAGCGAGCGGCCACAGCGCGTGCAGCTGTGCGGCCAGCGCGCCCGCCGCCGCCGCGCACCACGCGCCGCGCACACTGCTCCAGCCGCCCTCGAATTCGCTCTCCTTTATCTTACGCTTGCCTGAAAATAAACCAGGTTTTTTTAGATTTACAAGGTGGTCTTCTGGTCTGTAGTGTTGTAGAAATGAGACACGTACAGCTAGTTCAACCGTTTATTGTGGACTGCCCGTCTAATACTACACGCTTACATGTGTGCGTGTGCGCAGGTATGCGCACCATTCACACACTACATGGTCCAATAGGAAGCAGTCACCTCCATTTGCGAAGCAGTAATGCAAGCGAAGGAGGAGGCGTGCCGTTTGCGTGAAAGGCAAACCTTACGCCCCAGCTGCCATAGTAGAAAAAGACGCCCCGGAAGTCGCAGCGAATCCCGGCCACTGTAGACGGCGAGCGATGGACGCCGCCCGATCAGAGCCATGCCCGGATCGATGCCATGTACGTTTTTTTCCACGCACGCGCGCACGCCCAAAAGCGATGTCATAATTTTTTTTTTATTTCAATGTTGTTGTAGGATTCCGAACATCAGTAACAAATGGAACCCTAATAGGACAGCTCGAGTGTCACTCTGTTCATCTGTCACAGCCAGATTTCTCCGGATCAACTGGACCGATTCTGTTGAAAGTTGCATACACATTTGGACTTTTATGACCCAAGCACGGACACGTTATGCAAATAAATAAACTTTGAGCGTGGAGGTCAAAATTAAAAAATCTTTTTTCAAACTGTATCGTAGGACATATCAAACGAAACGGCTTACTATGGGGGTTTTAATTATATGTTTTCCTTATTTTAAATGAGATTGAGGTAGTTGTAAGCGAGGTAACCGTACCTATTATTCGGTGTTATTGTTGGATTTATTTTATTATTTAATAACTGACCCGCGCAGCTTCGTCTGCGTCACATTTTCCATTACTGCTCCGCTCCTATTTGTCTTAGCGTGATGATATATAGCCTATAACCTTCGTCGATAAATGGGCTATCTAACACTGAAAGAATTTTTCAAATCGGACCAGTAGTTCCTGAGATTAGCGCGTTCATCCAAACAAACAAACTCTTCTGCTTTATAATATTACTAGCTGACCCGCGCAACGTCGTCTGCGTCACATTTTCCATTACTGCTCCGCTCCTAGTTGTCCTAGCGTGATGATATATAGCCTATAGCCTTCCTCGATTAATGGGCTATCTAACACTGAAAGAATTTTTCAAATCGGACCAGTACTTCCCGAGATTAGCGCGTTCAACCAAACAAACAAACTCTTCTGCTTTATAATATTAGTATAGATTAGTACAGATGTACACACAGAAAAATAGTAAAGTTAACATTATAAATATAAGTACAAAGGAACTGCTTATTTCCAATGAAATTTCCTCCAGCAGACCTGTGACAGGAGAAATGAGAAATATATGGATTTAATTTTATTTGTTCATTTTCCTGTGTGTGAATCACAATAAAATATTTTCACCAAAAAGGTAGATTTTTTCAGAGGACACAATGCAATGCAATGTTATGCAAATCACGACATACATGAAAAATCAAGTGAAAGACATTACTTATTTCAAAGAGCACTGAAAGATTTGTTTTTGTCTATGGCCACTCGCATTTCCAAACCCTAGAAGGTTGCAACTACTTAACTGGAACTGAAAGAATACATAACTATTGTGTATTCTATCAGTGTTTCTTAAAACAGAGTAATGTATTTTTCAATGTCAAAGAGCTGAGTTACCTTTCTCATTGGACTCAAGTTCTTCCTTCTGCTTAAAGTGATCTTTGACCTTGTTCATGAGGCTCATGAGGTACTCCTTACGACTGGTGATGGCCACCCACGCCGCGTCGCCCTCCCAATTCAAACTTATCAACAATCTGGAACATGACCAAATGTATGAAATAGTGGAGCCTGCCAGCCAGGACACTTGCACACGATAGGCATAACGGACAGCCCTCTATGCAGAGCATGCATGGAGGGGAAGAAACGGTACCGCACGTACTCCTTGATTGTGAGGCCGTCGCCGAAATACGGAAGCAAACTATAGGGTCACCAAACTTGCTCACAGATATCCTGAACACGCCGAGAAAACTTATCTGTTTCTGGAGGGAGGTTGGATGGTTGGAGTGACGGCCGCCATGGCTCACGTACAATGGTCCAACGTCAGGACTAAGTGCGGAAACCAAAACCCCCTAATAGAATAGAATAGAATAGTGGAGCCCAAAATCTCCTGGTTCAAAGTTATTTTATGAACTTCAAGAAGGAAAAACCAAGCAAGCGCGAGTCGGACTCTCACATGAAGGTTTGTATCCCTTTTTAAACCGAAAAAAAAAACACGTTTCATGCGTGGGAGCCCCCTTCTATTTGTAATTTAACTTAAATTTTATTATTTGTTGTTATAGCGGCAACAGGAATACAGACTGTGAATTTCAACTGTCTACCTATTACGGTTCATGAGATACAGCCCGCAGACAGACAGACCGACAGACGGACGGACAGCGGAGGCTAATTAATAGGGTTTCGTAGGAAACCATAAAACTTAAAGGTAAATTGCCGTAAATTAACGTTTCCTTGATCCGTTTCTTGAATCAAAATTTCACACGCAGTATCTATAATTACCTTACCTAATATACTTGGTCTGCTCCTGAACATTGATTGGCATAGTTTTCATTCTCGTGTACAGTTTTTCTTTCAAATCCTCGATTTTCTTGTCTATCTCGGCAAGAATTTTTTGGAATAACTGTAAATAGTCATAAACTATTTTGTCATTAATGTTAATACAAAGGACGCAAAAACAAACAATATAGATAGAGAGTGATAGAGATACGGGAGACTAGTTTTTGCTATGCTCATGACTACGTACGCACATTTCCGTGTTTTCCCGTTCTCGAATAGCCTATAGCCTTCCTCATGAATGTGGCTATCACATAAAAACTCTTCAGCTTTTTAAAATTAGAATAGATTAAGAAAAATTGCGCCGATTATCAATAAATCGGAATAAGTACTGGCTGGTACTGTTGATGATGACGTTCATAGACTAATTTCAAAACCCACCTTAACGTCAGTATTTCCAAACAGATTCTTCACTCTAGTATAGTCGTTGACCACCAGATCGTACTCCTTCTTCCGAATATTCCTGTCTATGGATGCAGGCAGTTGAAACAAGAACTTGTGACGTGTCAACAGTGAGAGTGCCTCGCGGGTTTTGTCGGCGTTGTCCTTACGAGACAGTATCTCGGAGAAGAGCGAGTCTGCTAGAGTTATTGATTCTGAAATCGTGAAATTGAATACTGCGTCAATGCTTGACAAGACTTTTTTTGTTTGTTAAATTTAACACTGGTTTTGATGGATTCAAATGAAGACTATGAACACGCGGCGATTCGCTGCGCAGTTACAAATTTATATAACAGCAGCGTAGTTCACAGTGAGTTAGTGAGTAGCGAACATCACAGCCACCATTCAGATTAAATAGTTCAATGCGCCATACATGTATCATAGCGCACGCACACACGAACAAGAAACCTTGGACGCATGTTTTGTTCTATCATCATTTGCCTGGCCATTTCCAACTATATTGGGGTCGGATTCCAGTCAAAACAAATTCAGGTGAATACCAGTGTTTAAAGTGGACCGGCTGCCTAGCAGACCTCCACAATTCATTATAAACTGCGTAACATGGTAGTTCTTGGCAAGCCTAGTTTTGGTTTTCTTCTTGCTTCTGACTATCCGTAACGACTGCCAAAGATCTACAAATGACAGCCGCGACCAACGGCTTAACGTGTTTTCCGAGGTACGGAGGAGTCTCGGCATGTTAAAATGGTCACCCCTTCAAAGGCCAACCTCGGCAAGCGTTGCTTTATTTTGAAATCGACCCGTGCGGCTGTTATTATTTAGCCACAAGCTTCACTCGCATGGACGCATGTTTTGTTCGATGAATATTATTAGATACTAGCTGACCCGCGCAACTTCGTCTGCGTCACATTTTCCATTATTGCTCCGCTCCTATTTGTCTTAGCGTGATGATATATAGCCTATAACCTTCCTCGATAAATGGGCTATCTAACACTGAAAGAATTTTTCAAATAGGACCAGTAGTTCCTGAGATTAGCGCGTTCAACCAAACAAACAAACTCTTCTGCTTTATAATATTAGTATAGATGTAGTATAGATGAATATAAATAGAAAAATACAATATTAATATTATACCTTCAATAGCAGCTTGTAGACTAGGCAATGGTTCTTTGCCATTCTTCCTCTCATCCTCTTCATACATGTTCTTGAGCAGAACGAGCCGGTCCAGTTGATCCATCACTGCCCCCGTATTGGCCTTCAGGAAGCTGAGCTGGCCTTCCTTTTGACTCTCCACCTGGAAATATCAGCTGATACTTTAGCATGATGTAGAAATATTTGCATAGGACAGCAAAACCTTAGTAAAATCATTTTTTTTTTCAGGTAATTCTTGTTGTTTTAAAACCTATGATTTGATTACCACCACAGGCACCGGGGGTGCGCTTGCGCCCCCATTTTTTTTTTTTTTTGGTGATGGGAGTTCATCAAAGGACACCTCCCGCTTTGGGCGGAGCAGAAGGGTGTGTCAGATTCTTACTGACTAAAACCCATCCGTGTTCCTCATAGTGCCCTTTGCGTTCCAGGGCCGCAGTGACTCTTTCGAACAAATTCCGCAACCCCGACAGGCACTGACCCTAGCGGGCCCCGTCTACTATGCTGACATCTCTTTGAGGTGCGCGTGAAACACAACGAGCCGTCGACCCGGGCCTAGTTCTGATTGAATGGCGAGCTACCCAACGCTCGTGATCCGCAGGCCCACGCCTACAGTGGCCGGGAATCGCCCTGCGACTTCCGACGGCCGGGGCGTCTTCTTCTGTTGCGGCGGCCGGGGCGTGAAGCTTCCCTCTCTCTCACGCGTACAGCCTCCTCTTGCGCTAGCATTACTGCTTAGCAGAAAGAGGTGACTGCTTCTCTTCGCTCCGGACCATGGATTGAACCAAAGCCGGACGCGAGAGGTAGCCGCTGCCAATCGCCTCGACGAGGACACGACTGTGCAACGCCCAAGCAGGGCAGACCTCCACCGTGTCCTCCGGGCGATCCTCGCAGTGTAAATACCCGGGCGTGTCCTCCCGCCGAATCCGAAACAGGTATCTCCCGAAACAACCGTGTCCGGTGAGTACCTGCAGGAAGGTCAGGCAGAAAGTGAGGACGCCGTGCGCCGCTCTAGCCACTCCTCAAAGAGGGGACTTATCGCCGCAATCGTGGCGTGCCCGGCGCTGGGTTGCAACAGTCGCTGTCTCCACACTGCCATGAGCGTGCTGCGATTTGCCGCGGCAGAGGACTCTCGCTCCGGCGCTGCGCCTCCACGCGCCATTCGTAAATGAGCGCGAAGGCCCTCGCCTCTAGATCATGGCGGCAGTCCGGCAAGGAGGCTTGCCGCCTCGCCAGAGACCGTGCGGTATCCACGGCCAGCCAGATGGCCATGACCCTCTGGGACGCGTTGAGGTAACGGGCAGGTCGCTTCCTCAAAGTGCGCTTGCACCCCCCTAGCTTTATAACGTAGATTTGGATACAGCCCATTAAGTAAACTTTAGCTATTTCCATAATATGATGTCAAATGGCATTCTTTTGTGGGGAAATGCCGCCGATATTTAGACAGTATTTATTGTACAAAAAAGAGCTTATCGTGCAACTTATAAATTAATGACTGTGCCCTCCCAGTATATTAATGAGAATCTTTTGTGTGCACATAAAAATATTACTCTCTTTAAAAGTTAGAGTGATGTCCAAAACTTATATACTAGGAACTGCACAATTTTGTTATTCATAAAAATACACTCAAGAAAATAGGTGGTTTATTTAGATGCCAATGTATACGTTTTTATAATAAACTCCCTAGCCATGTTCAAGAATTTATTCATAGTATCTATTATTTTTTCACATGTATACTTATAAGTTGTAAATGTATATTTTTTATTATTTTTATTCATTACTAGCTGACCCGCGCAACTTCGTCTGCGTCACATTTTCCATTATTGCTCAGCTCCTATTTGTCTTAGCGTGATGATATATAGCCTATAACCTTCCTCTAGTCCATATAGTCTATAACACTGAAATAATTGTTCAAATCGGACCAGTAGTTCCTGAGATTAGCGCGTTCAACCAAACAAACAAACAAACAAACTCTTCTGCTTTATAATATTACTAGCTGACCCGCGCAACTTCGTTTGCGTCACATTTTCCATTAATGCTCCGCTCCTATTTGTCTTAGCGTGATGACATATAGCCTATAGCATTCCTCAATAAATGGGCTATCTAACACTGAAAGAATTTTTCAAATCGGACCAGTAGTTCCTGAGATTACCCCCTACATACAAACTTACAAACTTACAAACAAATTTTACCTCTTTATAATATTAGTATAGAAGTATAGATTATATAGTATAGATTAGTATAGATAAAAATAAATAAATCAACTTGACTCAAATTGCAAGATACAATTTACTTCGCACTTCATTATTCTGCTTTATAATATTATAGTATCGATTAGTATAGATACAAAATAAATAAATCAACTTGACTCAAATTGCAAGATACAATTTATGAATTTACTTCGCACTTCAATATTTAGGCCAAATACAGCCAAGAGCCAAACCTTTTTATCTACCCCAAAGATACTACCACTACCAGACATGGGCGAAGGTCATTCTTTCTTTCAAGGAAAATCTTAACACCGCGATTCAGAAAATTGATGTCACACGCCAACGCCATCTATCGAATACTGCACGCAGTTGATCTCTAGGTATAGTCCAGTCTAAGTTTGATAGATGGCGCTATTTCAATATTTTACTTCGGAAAGACTATAATAATTATAATTTTATTTAATTTTTTTATTATTAGGTATGAACTGATTACGATGAAACAAAAAACTTAATATTACTACAATTCACGCAAAAGTTACGTGAAGTAATGAGACTAAGTGCACATAACCCTAATTTTACTTCTGGAAAACTTTAAATTCAAATATCTTTTGATAGACTGAACCGATTGCAATGAAACAAAAACTAAATGTTACTTCAAGTTACGCTCATCCTTGTGTATAAAAGTTATATACATTGCTGTCGCACATTTTACGTGATGCCCGAACAAATAAACAGACAAACAGACAAAAATTCGAAAAACGCTGGAAATGGGTTCTGTTGGTTGTTCTCTAACACCCTAGCTATTTTTTTTGGGATTTTTTTTTCATGTACAAAAACCACTTTTCTACAGTTTTATATGTATATAGATTGTGAATTGTTATTAATTTCTTATTTTCTCTTCAAGTATTTTTTAATGAAAGTGGCAGTTTGAGTTCTTTATGCGGCCTACCCAAAATGTCCTTACTTTGGTATTGTTTGTCAGATCGTGATAACTGACAAATGCTTGCACTGTCTGGATAGGTCCACTCAAATATGTGTGGTACTTTCCTCAAAAGACCACTTCAGACATTGGCCTACATGGTTCTCATAACGATTTCACCAGTTCTATTGTATGGACTTTAAAAGAGACTTTGACCTCTGAGCTTGTTTCGGTGTTTCTTCTCAGGGTAGTCAGCTAGGAAACACCGGCCTCATCTAGTTTAAAATGACCAAAAATGGATTGACAGGTAAAAGTGTAATGTTTAACTTATTTACAAAATAAATATCATTTAAGATTATCAACTATTTCTTTTCAACTATGATGTAAGGTTTTATAACATACCTTTCTTTGAAGAAAAACCATTCCAGCTTTTAGGTCCTCATAAGAAGTGTTGCTGTGATGTTCCAACAGATACCAGCCAGGCTGGAAGTTATCATCAGACAGCTTGCCAGATCTGAAACATAGTTTTGGCAATATTATTATATTTTGATTTGTTTTACAATTGCCATATTAGAAATAGAGACCAAAATAAAATATATTTATCCTAATATATTGCCATTATTGAGTGAGTGACTTGAGACAGTGCACAGCTCAAAATAAGGGCTGTAGAAAGCTGAATTTTTCATGTAGTTTTCTTGGGGAGTGTGGGGAAGCACTAAGAATTTTTCCCGAAATTTCTAAGGGAACATGAAAAAACAGATGTGCACATTGAAGTTGCAGACAAAAGCTATGTTCATGTCACCGGAAAATGGCAGACTCAGTTAGATAGTAATAAATCTTGATTAGAATCTAATATCTGTATATTTAAAAAAAAAGTGTTTTGTATCTATTATATGCCATCCAAATTCGATAGCTTCCAAAACCTCCATGTCATATTTAGGAAAAATAGTTCACAATAATTTCATGTGATATTTTACAATCTTACGCTGCTTGCCATTTTATGGTGACATATATTGATTCAATACTGATCTATTCAATGGTGATAAGTTTAATTAAATAAAGGCATCTGGACTGCCTTAGAAGCTAAACTAAACCAAAGCATATTTTTTTATAATTATAAGTCGGTGGCCCACAATTCAAGACCTATCTTTTCACAATACCTGTAATTAAAGGTGACGAAAATCTACACCTACCCATCTGGGAACATTTCATGCAGTTCTTCCTCTGGGAACTTGCAGTCGTCACCTTCAGTTGAGAGCCCCAAGGGGTCAGGAGGGGTGTAGGCAGTAGGTGACATGGGGCGCCGGCCCCATGGCAAAGAGGGAGGGGCTGCCTCTTCAACCCATACTGCACTCTCTTTCACAGGGCCTATAGATTCATGGTATCCTGGAAAAAAAACAATACTGGTCTGATTTAAAACTCCTTCCTTTTGTTGATTTATCTTCTAGTTAAATCAGTTTCATGAAAACATGTTAATGTGATTGGGGTTATTTTGTGGATTTTTGTAATGTTGTGTAATTTTCCTTAGGTTATCCTGTTCTGGAGTGAAATAAATATGTCTTGAATTGGTACTGTTAACTAAGCCACAAGGGCTTCAGTGGGAGGGAACATTATAAAACTGTTATACATATATTGTGGTTAAACTGGTCAATACTGTGACCTTGACAAGCCATTTAATATAGAACTATAAGTGTGATTGTTTACCTCTAAATTGCACAGTGGATGTTCCTTCCCCTCCAGAGCGAGTAGTGACTATTATATCTCCGCGACCCTTGCACGGACCGGAGCGCGCCACTATTTTATTCTTGCTCTTCCATTCACAAGACAGTAAGCAGTCACAGCCGCAAATCTTCAACCCTATACGAGTACAAATACTAATGTTACGCCCACCTTCCAACTATATTTGGACGTAGTTCCTGAAAAACGTTCCAATCCACACACTTAACATTTTGAGATAATTGCGATTAAAGTTCAATCTCGTATTACTTTACGAAATATTTTTTTTTAACGGCCGTTACTTTTGTATGCTACAGATGTTATGATCAAGTTTTAATTTGACCCTATTTTAGACTTCCAATGTTAATACTTTTTTGAATATTCATAAAAATATTGCTGTGGAACGTTTTTGGTTTATTGCAATATTCATGTTACTTTTAAAATTTTTATTTATACAAAACGTTCCATACAACATGTATGACAAAGAAAATAATAATAAAACAAGATTAAATAACAAAAAGAGTATTTTTTGGTGAAAAATATCAACGATATATACATTCTTCTTCATCATCTTCAAAATCAAAGTCACCACTTTCGATTTGTTATATTTTTACACGACTGCCTAATTACACGACTGTCTAAAAAAGGAGTGTTATGTTTTCAGGGTTCATGTATGTATATATGTTTGTGAGTTTCTTTATTCCACCTTAACTTCTAAACGGCATAACCGTTTTCAATGTTTGTGATATCGTTAGAAAAAAGCGTTGCTTTATCCCGAGTAACATAGGCTAGTGAAAATAATAAAATATATAATGCGGTAGCCATTGATCATGAAAAAAACGGAAATATTATTTTATTTTCCTGAAAATTTGCCTGCATTTGCTATCATCGTCTAGAGCTTGCTTAGTACATAACAAAAATATATAACAGTAGGATTCAATATGCATTCATTTGCTAATTAATAACAAACGAAATTAAATAAATTCAGGACTAGTAAATAATCCGTAGCAAAATACAATGAATGAATCAATAACTAATTAACTACGTATACTATCATCATCTAGATGCTTGGTAGATTACAAAAATATGTAATAGTATAAGATTCATTCATTTGTAAATAATTCAGTAGTTTTCGTTTCTAAACTCGCCTCCTTTCTCGAAACAAATAACAATATTATACAGATACTGTATGTAAATAAACATTTTCTATCCTTTAGAGTGGTGATCAGACGTATCCCGGAATAGAATCACATAATGTAGGACGTTCCACGTGACCTCTTACACCAAAATTTCGATCCCCGCCATTTATGGCTTACACTAATCGAGAGGTGGACAAGTATACGAATACGACATTGTGTTTATCATTTGACCCCCCGAGGGCTACAACTCAATTGCAATATATAAAATTCTTTCGTTACTGAGTGATTGAGTGTCTGTCTGTCTGAGTGAGTGAGTGACTGACTGACAGACAACGCACAGTCGAAACTACTGGACGTAGAAGCTGAAGTATGGCATGTTTGTTTCTCGCGTGAGAGCGAGGGAAAACTAACACCCCAGCCGCCGCAACAGAAGAAGACGCCCCGGGCCTGGGGTCGGCGAGCGTTGGATGGCTCTCTGTCCGATCAGAACTAAGCCAGGATCGATGGCACGTTGTGTTCCATGCGCGCCTCAAAGAGATGTCAGCAAAGTAGACGGGGCCAGTGCCTGCCAGGGCTGCGGAATTTGTTCGAAACAGTCACCGCGGCCCTGGAACGCAAAGGGCACTAGGGGGGAACACGGGTGGGTTTTAGTCAGTAAGAGTCTGACACTCCCTTCTCCTTCGCCCAAAGTTGGAGAAGTCATCCCATCCATAAAAAAAGTTGCATACAAGTGAACTTTTGGATCTATTATACCACTAATGCCGCGATTGTCTTGGTACTGATTACACAGGTACAGTAGATTTTAGAACCACCACAGTCGGAACACAGTGTCACCGCCGGGAACTACATGGCCATTTGCAAAGCTATTTGTTTCTCGCTTTGTAACCCAGATACGTCAAGAAATGAGCTTGGTCCTGCGAATTGCACCCGACCCCAGGACCACCCCCAATGCACAGATCCATTAAGTTGTGTTCTGTGCGGACGTTTTGGGCACTTGGCGATCTACTACGGCTGCTCCAAAACCCCAAACTCGCTTTCAAACTGGTTTAGCATGTCAACGCTCACCAATAGCGAGGAAGTCAACCTGTGAGGATCCCATCCTCCCAAGTTGCACAACAGTGTTATACCACAGAGGGATCCGAAATTTGGTAAAAAGGAAGATCTTCTGACCGGACGGTTGTTGTGTGTTGTATGCTACCACTAAGATTATGTATGGCTATGACAGTGCACGAGCTGTAAGGGACGGCTTTCTTCAGAGTTGTCGTAGATCTAGGCTCTACCATGTTTTCTAAGGGCTAATGCGCACTTAGTCGCGTGTGGTAGCTAGTAGGTTTGTCAAATGGTGTTTCAGATCCACGTAAGCTTATCTACGAGCTACGCTAAATGAAGTCTCTCCATGTATTGAATCACCTCAAAAAATTTAGTATTGAATCAATCAAAAGACGAATTAGTTTCGAATTACTTATTATTAAATCAAAATATCGTTTGGTCACTAAAACGTATGAAATAAAAAATAATTAATTGAAAAAATCAAAAAACGCCTGCCATGTCTAAAAAAGAACTAAAAAATGATAAACAAACATTTGCCCAAAAATTTAAAACTCAAAAATAACTTTTTTAGTGCAGTCGGGGGGCAGTAGATACTCTGTAACATTTCTTTAAGGGTCCCCCGACTGCAATCAAAAAGTTATTTTTCAGTTTTAAATTTTTGGGCAAATGCTTGTTTATCATTTTTTAGTTCTTTTTTAGACATGGCGTGCGTGTTTTTTAATTTTTTTAATCAATTATTTTTTATCATTAATAACTATCGAATTTGTTAAGAAAACTAATGAAAATAACGAGATGGATCACTTTAGACATATCTCGTTGGTGTATCTCGTGTAATATTGCAATAATTAAAAACATTCCATGTAATTTGAAACGTTTAGAAGAATCAAGTTTCTTTTTAGTGTTGGTAAATATTCCTAAATCAAAAACGATAACAGATGTCTTGGAACTTTAAAATGAATTACTTATTTGGCTGACGTTATGTATATTTTTAAAACAAAAACATTTCAGATGACTTGGAACTTTTTAATGAATATTATATTTTGCCGAGATGAGTAACATTTATTTAAATCGAAAACGTTTCAAATGGTTTGGACCATTTTAATGAAAATATCTATTCTACGGAGAGTGCACATATTATTTTTTAACAAAAACGTTTCAGGTGGCGTGGAACGTTTTAGTGGAAATTCAATTCTACTAACGTCAAACAGATTTTAAAAAATCAATAACGTTTCAGATAGCTTGGATCACATTTGTGATAATTGTTTATGACTCTGTCTTAAATTTGGGTTGTTCCACACAGCTTGGAGTCTTTTAGTTGAATACTTATTTGTGTGCTCCATACATGTGGGTTGGGCTACTAGATCATGATTTCATTTTTAAAATGACAGTAGAGCCACCAAATTTTGACAGTTAGTAAAAAGCAATCACGTGACTTATTTGGTATTAGTAACTCTATTTTGATCTGATTGTGGGTTGGAACGTTTTTCAGAAACTACGTCCATTTTTAGGAGAAGTTTACATTCGTAAACACTATAGCCACAATTTTAAGCAATTATTATTGTTGTAAGGTTACTTACCTATTAAATCTGTAACGCTAGTGCCCAGAAATTCACCACGTATCGTTACCCTGGTTCCTGGAGGACCTTCTTTTGGAGATATTCCTGTTACTACAGGCGGTGGTCCCATGTTTTATGGTTTTACTGGATTTAAGGTGATGGAGCACTGCTTTATTGTGTCAATTTTTCTGTTTTATTCCCCTTTTCAATCTTTACACAAAATATTTTCAGAGAAATCGTAATCACCACAGAGTACTTTGGTTATATTTAGGAAGTATTTTTTTTTTTTTTTTTTTTTATATATTTATGGCAACTGAGCCGGTTCCGACTATTCTGCCAGTGTCACGTGGTGACGGTAGCACAGAGAGGCAGTCCGTCAAACTTTCCGTTTTACTTCGTGGTAGGTGTTAGTGTAGCTGAAACGAACACATGGGTTAGTAAAACATATAATCTAATTTACAAGCACACTACAACACTACTAGTTTATATAATTTACAGACTATTCACACACACGTTACGCACTAATTAAAATTTTAAGTCATTCTCGTTAATGAATGTGGCCAAAATGTTGATTAGTTTAGGGGAGAAGTGGGAAAGGAGGGTATGAAAGTTGGTTGGGAGGGGAATGTTAAGTTTGGAAATTTTATTATATAGGTCAAAGGATTTATTATTTAGGGAGCAACAGAAGAAAATATGGTCTAAAGTACCATCCGCAAGGCCGCACTCGCACAGGGAATTATCCCGGACGTGGATTTTGTTCAGGAACACAGGGCTACAACAATGTCCGAGTCGGAGTCTACAGAGGGACGAAACAGTTCTCTTCGACAATTTAGGATATTTAAAAAACCAAGGCCTACGCTGGATTTCAGGCTGTATGGCAGCGTAGTAGAGGCCCTTGGTTTTAGAAGTCGTCTTCCATGTTTCAGTCCACGAGTTAAATAACTTGGGTTTGGCACCATTCCGCAAATCGTAGTTATGCGCTACGTAGTGCTTTTGATCAACCGGATTCGATGTGGCATACTTTGCTAACGAATCAGCGCACTCATTGCCAACAATACCCGAGTGACCGGGGATCCAGGTTATCTCGATGTCCAAGCCGTTTTGGGAGCAATCAAATAACAAGTTCTTTATATCAATAATGATTTGACTATTAATTTTACTGTGAAGTTGATTTTGTTTAAGGGCCTGAATGCTACTACGGGAATCTGAGAAAATTACTGACCTTGTTATCTGATGAGATTTAATATAGTGTATGGCTTCTAAAATACCAATACACTCTCCTGTAAAGACTGATGCTTCTGGTGGGCATTGAAAAAGTAAAGCTATTTTGGAATTTTGAAAATAAACTGCCACACCAGTACATTCGGTTTCAGAGAATTTTGAAGCATCCGTGAAAAAGAAATTCCATCCTTCCCAATAACGTTTGACAGCTGACTCAAAGTCATGTCTAGCGTCTTGAGAATTCCTAGATAAACCTAATCCCAAAACGACTTTTGGTTCGAAATGAATCGCCTCGTATGCGGCGGAGAAGACCGGAAGAGTAGGGTATTGGCAAATAGGCGCGGAGAGTTGTTTAAGCTCTCTGTACCTATTTAACAATAGGGGAACCACTTTATGGTTCCAATAGGAAGAATTATTAAAGGAAAGGTCAATTAGTTCTAAAATTGGGATCAAGGGATGGGATGAGAGGGAAAATACCTTAGTTAGGAAGCGATCTGCCAAATACTGTCTCCTAAGGTGTAGGGGTGGGTCTGCACATTCCACTTGCAGCGCATTTATGGGAGATGATTTCATAGCCCCAACGACAATTCTTAGGCATTTGGACTGGATGCTATCTAATTGTTTAAGCGCTTCTTTGTTACAGGGCTCAAGAAGGTAGCTGCAGTAATCCATAGCACTTCTGGTCAGCGCATTATAGACCAGTTTAAGGGTGTACGGGTGAGCTCCCCACCATACCCCAGCCAAAGCCTTAAGGACCGACACAGAACGTTCGCATTTTTTGACCGTGTTGTTGATGTGATCGACCCCAGACAGTCTTGAGTCTAGAGTTACTCCCAGAAACCTGGCCTTATCTTCGACTGGAATGCTTTGACCATTAATGTTAATATCTATTGGAGGCACAGAACGCTTGCGTGTAAAAATGACAGCTTTACTCTTTGGAGCACTTAAGGACAAACCATTGTCAAGCAGCCATTGGTTTAATGAGGCCAGAGAGACATTCATCGAAAGAGCGGCATCCTGAATGGAACTGCCACATACCATTAGTGCAATATCGTCAGCATACTGAAGGATTTTACAGTCAAAATTAAGGGAAGAGGGCAAGTTGGCTGTATAAATGTTATATAATGGGGGACTGAGAACTGATCCTTGGGGTAATCCTCTCCAGGCCGATCTTTGTTCAGAGTCACCCCCTGGTATTCTCAATTGAATTTTGCGATTGGTAAAAATGCTACCAATAATACGACAAATCCTAGCCGGGACTCTCAGCTCATGCAGCTTTTGCCTGAGATTAGGGAGGAGAACCGAATCATAGGCAGCTGATATATCCAGAAAGACAGCAACCACAGACTCATTCCTACTAAGGGCCAGCCGGACCTCTGACGTGAGGATACCCACACTATCAGCTGTGCCCAGACCTTTCCTAAAGCCGAATTGAGTCGTTGGGAGCAGTTTCCTGTTTTCCACCAACCACACTAATCGATTTTTAATTAAGTGTTCCAAAAGTTTGATGAGTATGGACGATAAGGCAATAGGTCTGTATGAGCAATGATCACTAGGATCTTTGCCTGGTTTTAGGATCGGAATGACAACTTGAACCTTCCACTCTGTGGGAATGTAGCCAGAAATAAAACAGAAATTAGCCAGGTCCAGGTAATATTTGTGAGTTTTTGGACCAGCTTTAGAAATAAAGGAGTACGGGAATCCATCCACTCCCGGCGCGGAGTCCTTGACGTGGGATAGCACAGTTTTTAGCTCCTCCAAGCTAAAAGGCATGTTCATTGGTTCGTCAATGTTGTCTGCATCATAAATGTCAACACTGGTTTCCTCAACACTTGGAACATAAGCTGGAGCGATTTTTGAGAAAAACTGGTGTCCCAGTTCTTCCGTGAGGTTGTTAGAGGAGGAGGCAGGTGCTAAACTGCTCCTAAAACGTCTCACCTTTCGCCAAACCGCGGAAACCGGGGTGGAGGGACTCAGCGAACTACAATATTTTGACCAACCTTCGCGTTTTTTCCTTTTAAGGAATTTCCTGGACTTAGCTAGTATCTGTTTGAAGGCAATAAGGTTATCCAGGTTCATATTGCCGTTGACTGTCTTTTCAGCCTCATTCCTGGCCTTGACCATGTTAGTGCATTCCCTATCCCACCATGGCGGGGAAGGAAGTTTACCAGAATGGGGTTTTTTGGACGGGAAGCAATCATCAGCAGTGGAGGCAATGGTGGAGGAGAAGGACAAGAAACAATCCTGGGCGTTATCCCTGTTAACTTCTGGAAGGGAAGATATTCTTAGGTCCAGAATTTTAGCATATAAATCCCAGTCTGCAGAGTTCAATTGGTGTTTTAAAAGAGGGGGGGAAACTTTAAAAGGGATATTCTTGGTAGGAAATTCAATTATGATGGGGTAGTGATCACTTCCATAGGTCATATCCAAGCGACGCCAAATGAGAAGGCTAGCTATATTGGATGAGCAGAATGTTAAATCAATGCAGCTATTATTCTGACCAGGTGCAGATCTACGCGTAGCACTGCCATCGTTGATAATGGAAAGATTGAGTTCATCCAATATATCCAGCAAGCCAATGCCAAAGTTATCACAAGTATCTGATCCCCAACGATAATGGTGACAATTAAAATCACCCATGACAAGCATTGGACCGCTAACACTGCATAATAAATTCCTAATTACTGAAAGATATTCTAGTTGTGGGTGCGCAATATAAAAAGAAAAAATATTTATACCCTCAGCCTTCACAGCAACAACATTTATGTCATCGCCAACAAAGGTTAGAGGAATCTGAGAGAATGATACCTTGCTATTGATGAGCAAGGCACATCCTCCGTATCCATCAGATCTATCATGGCGTACACTGGCAAAACACGGCAACCTGAAATTGCTTCCAGGCAAGAGCCATGTCTCAGCAATGCCGCAGATTGATGGTTTAAACTTATTAATTAAAAAAGAAAGATCAGGCTTTCTGGGAGTAATACTCCTCACGTTCCACTGGAGAAATGTCAGGGGATGGAATGTTGTGGATATAGTTTAGGATAGTGGTCAATTTTGATGCAACGTGGTCAGGTATAGCTTGGGATGGGTTTGCAAGAGCAGACATTAGCATGTCAGTAATTAAATTTAAAATATTCGTTGAGGTATTCTGTCTGTGAAGCATTGGCTCTGGAGCTTCCATTGGAAGGGCACAGCCGTTTTGTGATGGGGAAAAGGAGTAATTTTGGGTGAGGTTCAGATGAGCTTGTCTATCATAACTGGGTGAAAGGGAGATATGGGGTTTGGGTTTCAAAAATACCGTTTTACGGTATGAATTTTGGGTTACTGGGATGGGACTTGAGGACTGAGATTGCGATTTATTTGCAGTTACTTTGTTCCGTGGGAAAGACTTGGAGACTTCAGCATATGATCTGGAAACAGGTGGGAAGACCCGACTTGCCTCCGCATACGAGATCGATTTATCCGCCATCAGAGCTTTTATGCTCTTCTGTCGGCCCAATTCAGGACAAGCACTGTCATTTGCGAAATGGTTGCCACTACACGAAACACAGAAACTCAATTCACGGGTGACTTCACATCCATCACCTGGATGATCTTCACCACACTTAAAACACCTAGGTTTCGATCTGCAAAGTGTGCGGGTATGTCCATAGCGACAACAATGATAACACTGAACCGTTGGGTAAGTGTAACGCTCAACTGGGAGAGCCGAATAGAAGCTGTACACACGCTTAGGTAGTATTTGTCCGTCAAAAGTTAATACAACAGTCTGTGTGGGCTTCCATTCAGTCACACCAGAAGAGGACACCTTCCGGTTCATCCTTCTGGCTTTGATAACTGAGCCACATCCCTCTGGAACCTGGATATTTTTAATGATTTCCTCTTCTGACCACTCAACTGGTATATCCCTAACAATTCCCATTCTTGTTATGTTGTATTGTGGAATGGCAGCCATGTAATTGTGTTGGGAAATAATTTTATTGTTGAGAAAACTGTTTGCATCCTGGTGCGACTTGAACTCAACTGACACACGATTTCTGCCTATACGTTTGATCCCATCGAGACGTACGTTATTCACGTTATTTATCGTCAAAAACATACCAAACTTGATAGGTTGTAGCACAGTGCCTGAGGTTTGTTCGTCTTTGAGCGAAACATTCACAATATATGGTGGATTGTCTCTAGCTGTGTAAGAAAGCCTGCCTAATACATTTTTCGCAATCTTGGGTTTGACATTGGAAGAAACTGGGGGCGAACTAGCGGCCCTCTTGCGACTAGGGGTATCCGTATCCATAATCGGGTCCTGTGGGGTTATTACGATGTCATGGGGGAGGGTAATTGTTAGTCCGGGGGAGAGATCAAATAATTCATCCGGGGGGTCAGGATCAGGGGGCTTTTTTGAGTTCATCTCGAATAATTATTGTTAAAAAGGACACTTACAACGAAAAACAAACCTTACACCAAGAACACAAACACAAGGAACACTTTCGATCGAGTTTCACACCAGAAAGGTTTACTAAAAATCGAAAATATTCGTAGCACTGACAAAAGCACGTGTTATACCTTTACCACTACCAACGAAAAAAACATTTAGGAAGTAATCACAAAACAAATCATCGGATGTCAAATTGACTTGACTGACAATTGACACTTGACACCACAGAGTAATTTTGCTTCACCACAGAATACACAGATAACTTTACACTGACTTACATAGACAATGTGTACTCCAATTCTGATTGTTTCGCCGATTCCAGCAGACTGAAAAACCGTATATCTTGGTCAAAGCTGCGTCTGGCTGATCTATGAATAGGTATAGGTACGTGGTTTTTGGACGAAAATTAAAATGTCACGGTTGTCAAAAAAGTCAAATAAATCATTCTATTCCACTGACGTATAAATCATAACGTCAGTGTTCTATTCATTCATAAATTCATTCATCATCATGTGGGGGTGATCGAAGTGGGGTATTTGGGGCGTATCTAACAAAAATTAAAACTGTAATAAATTCTTAAAACTACTATGTTTTTAAGTGACTACTAATCCAGAATAGACGACGCCATGGCTCAATCTAATTTCAGGTACTTTATTAAAGATATTAACGGCATCGTTAGTAATTTTGCATATTATTATCATTGTGTTTAAAAAATTTACTTTTGCTTTTAGTGCGGTCGATGAGTACGGGTTCGAGAGGCACGAGGACTTCGATTATGAGAGCTATGAGGACTTCATGTCGAATTACTTGAAAGTACTAGCAACTAGGGCGCAGAAATGGGCCATGTTGCTCGGCGAAGGAAAGTCGGTCAAACGCACCAACACTGTGAAAAGATACGTCCGCAAAGGAGTACCTAGTGAGTGTCTTTCTTTGTTTACATTTATATGCCGTGTGAATTTTACCGCACTTTCATTTTTGTGCCTTGTATTTAAAGTTTATAATAAATACCATGCTGTGTCTAGAGAGCTTACCTTTGGTGTAGGTATTGATGTGGTATTTTATTTTCTTTTAAAAACATAACTCCAGAGTAAGTATTACAGTTATATGGCAACCAACTGTAATTTCAGTATAAGTGTAATTGTTCCAAAAAACACAATATAAAGATGAAAATTTTCTGAGAAATTTGTTGTTTAATACATCTCTAAACTGTTTGAGAAAAACATTAGGTCAAACTATATTGAGCTGCCACGCTTTCATAGTTAAATTCAAAAACAATACATGTACATACCTCAAAATTAACATGTTTCATGAAACTTAAATACTGACATGAGTCAGTTCATGACTATTCAAATTGTAATATTTTCAGGTGAACATCGGCCATCAGTTTGGATGGCTATCTCCCAAGCTGAAATGATGAAAGAGCAATGTCCAGACCTATACCAGAAAATACTTGATGGCCCATTTGAGAAGGAGCTGGTAGATCTTGTGAAGACAGACCTGCCTCGCACCTTCCCGGATAACATTTACTTCACTAAGGAGGCTAACCATCAGACACACTTGTTCAACATACTCATAGCTTACGCACACAACAACAGGGTTGTTGGTTACTGTCAAGGACTCAATTATATTGCAGGTAAGTTTTTGGCTCAGACTAATCTTTGAAAAAATCTCAAGATTTTTTTTTTTAACACAGTTATCATGATCTTATCATGCATAGAGGTCTTGATTTTTAACCGACTTCCCAAAAAGGAGGAGGTTATCAATTTGGTTGTGTTTTTTTTTTTTTTTTTATGTTTGTTACCTCATATCTCCGACAATTATGAACCGATTTGAAAAATTTTTGTTTTACCTGAAAGGATATACTTGCAGATTGGTCCCATTTAAATCATATCAAAATCGGTTACGAACTTTGGATTTTAAATCGAAATAGCTGGAATTTGACTATTTAGATGATTCTTTGATGATCGAAATTGCGTATTTTGCTTTTTTGCGATTTTGGAGTGGTGTTGTTAGGTGTAGGGCACCACTAAAAAGTGAAAAATAAAAAACTTTTTACAAAAAAATACAACCGACTTCCAAAAAAAAAACACTACAAAGTAAAAAATAACTTTAATTTCGGAAGTCGGTGTCAAAATACGAAGAAACTAACAAAAACACCGACTTCCGAAATTAAAGTTATTTTTTACTTTGTAGTGTTTTTTTTTTGGAAGTCGGTTGTATTTTTTTGTAAAAAGTTTTTTATCATTGTGGCCTTAAACCTATTATCTACCAACACTGATTCTAAGTTTGGCTTTTCAATTCACGTCAACCAAGTCAGGTCAACTAGTAAAGTGGAGCCAATTAGTTAATTTTCAATTATGACTCAATCCTGATGCAATGTATATAAATTGATTAATCTACCATAATATAAACCAAATATGTACATGAGACCATAAATTATATAAAGGTATTTTAAAATAAAAGCTAATTTGCTGTACTAATTTTCAACATTGAATTGGTGAGTGCACCAATTGGTACAATCACAAATAAATTGTGTTCAAATGTTTCCATAAATACAACTACTAATAAGGACAGCAAACAAACTTTAAAACAGTCAACAAGCAGTTGTTAAAATTTTATTGTTAGCTAACCATTTACCATGAACTTGCTAACAAACTTAGTCTATTCACAATATAGTCCAAGGTAACTAAAGACATATTTAACTAACATTACTTAATCACAGAGTTTATTAAATAACACTGTAATTGACTGGTTAGTCAGCAACTATGCCCAGTGCAGATTGCGCTGACAATTAATGCAATCCACACTAAACTAATAATGACTATTAAGTTAATTAACATAATTCCTCATTATTTTTGTCAGCCGACTCGTCACACTTATCTGATTAAGATAATAATGTAATGGATTGCTAGAATTATGTGTTGTTGTTATCATTGGTGAGGCAATCTATAGATAGTTAAATAATAACTAACTAACAACGGATTATGTAACTAAATAAATAAAATAGGTACAATTATTATAATATGATAGTTTATCATCACATAAAAGATTGAATTGTATGATACATGTGAATGTTTTTGATGATTAAGCATACTAAAAATAAACACTGGAAATGTAGATGACTAGCTTTTTGCTTCGAACTCAATCCTGTAGCCTATCCTGCAAGAACCATAATTTTATTTTCCACAGTAAATGTAGGCTGTGACAACACTCCCCAATAGTAGGTTTCTATTGGTGTTATAATTTTCGTAATCGGATAAGCACTTTCATTGATTACCTTTTACAAACAATTTTTACCTTTACATCAGATAGAACCAGCTCATTAAAATTAAATAAAGGGGCTTTAACAAAATGGATCTGTAAGTAACCATTTTTTCTGTTATCTTTCAGGATTGCTGCTACTAGCGACGAAAAGCGAGGAGACATCATTCTGGCTGCTCAAAGTGTTAGTCGAGAAGATCCTGCCAGACTACTACACCAGGACGATGGACGGCCTCATCGTGGACATTGAGGTGTTGTCAGAACTAGTCAAGTCCAAGGTGCCGGATGTGCACCAACATGTTATCAACTTGGGTATGTACAAAATTAATTCTTCTTTTTAGGTTTGATTTCCGAATTAAAAAATAGAACCCTTATAGGATTACTTGTGCCAATTTGACCCGAATCTCTTGAACAATTTCTACTCTTATCTAAGAAACTACTGAGACTAATATTTTGTCTAACAGGAAATCTCTAAGAAGTTTAGAAGTCTGTAGTTTTATAAAACATGCTAAAATTATTCGTAACATTTTGTTGTAATAACTTCGCGAATCATACCTAATTACCTTGAAGATACATGGAATCTGTTATCTTTTAGCATAATCCAAAAATCAATGTTGTTTGAAGTTTAAATCCCAAAGTTATGCTCAATCTCACATGTACTGATAACTGATATCTCTTGACTGATATTCTGACATATTCACATACTTTCATACTGTACGGATGTTACGAAATTTAGCTGTGGGTAAGGTCAGTTTAGAATTTGTCAGACACAAAGGAAACACGAGACAATGGCTGGAACTGCAGGAAAATGTCCTGTAATTCCTGCCCTTGTTTCATGTTACTTTGTGTCGGCGCAGCACATTTAAAAAGAATATAACCTCTAACATGAAGCACCACGGCTGTGTTAATAATACAATAGTCCACGAAAATTAATACGGCCCAAGCCATAATAATTTTTACTTTGACGTAGGGTTTCTAAAGTAGGCCTTCTAGAGTTATGAGCCTTGGCTCGACTCGAAATCTGATAACAGTGAAAGCAGTCTTGGCAGCCAATGTATAATCTATAAATTGAACTAAAGCTGAGTTGGTTTTTTTTTCCGAACATCCGTAAAAAACGGAACCCTTATAGGTTCACTCCTGTGTCTGTCCGTCTGTCACAGCCAGTTTTCTCCAGATCTACTGGACCGATTCTGTTGAAATACATATTTACTTATGTGACCCAAACACGGACGGATTACGTAAATAAATATTTGTATGGGCTGACTTTTGGCGGTCAAACTAGAAAATTAAAAGAAAATGTTTTTTTTGTGAGGATTTTAATTTTTTTTTTTCATAATTTTAAAATAAATGGTATTGAAGTTATTCAAGCAACAAGACCAAAAATGACCCCCCCCTTATCTCTAAATCCTATAATTTTGAAAAAAAAAATGCAGATAATAGCTCTATACCTAAAGATAACAGGAAAACCTGTAAGGAGTCTCTAGTGTAAAAATAAAATTTTATTGGTTCGAAACCCTTTGCACGCGAGTCCGACTCGCACTTGGCCTGTTTTTTTTTATTATTGAACGCGCTAATCTCAGGTACTACTGATTCGTATTTTAGTGTTAGATAGCCTAATTATCGAGGAAGGCTATAGGGATAACGCTATGACCAATAGGAGCGGACCATTAATGGAAAATGTGACGCAGACAAAACTACGGGTTAGCGAGTTATGAAATGTTAGTGAGACAAGAATATTATTAGCTGCTCACGCGGTAATATCGCACAACATTATTTTAGTAATCCTACAATTTCTAATGATCACAAACATTTCCAGGACTACCGTGGGCCGTAATAACAACCAAATGGTTCGTCTGTCTGTTCGCCGAAGTCCTCCCCATCGAGACGGTCCTACGGATATGGGACTGCCTCTTCTACGAAGGCTCTAAGATCCTATTCCGCGTGTGTTTGACGCTGATCAAGAGCAACCGCGCCGAGATCATGTCGTGCAACGACTTCACCTCCCTGGCGGAGTGCTTCAAGGCTATTGTGAAGAACGCCAGCGCATTGCACTGTCACGAGTTTATGCAGGTTGGTTTCATGTTCTCTTATTTATAGGACGCCTCTATTAGCAGTCAGCAATGTGGTATGTACCGTATGTGGTGGTGGTGTGTACATTTATGTAACCAGTTCTCATAATGATTTTATTCTCTTCCAGTCAATCTTCAAAGTACCTGGCACGCTATCTAACGCAACAATAATCAAACTTCGCGCGCGGTTCGCGAAGCAGCGCCGCGAACAACAGCAGAAGGAGCCGCCGCGGTGAACGCCGGGGCGCGCGCCCAGTTCTGATCTCAAAACACAACCAAATTGTACATCATACATACATACTACTTAACAACCTATCTATAACAAACTATGAAAACATATATTTTTGATCTCCATTTTAAAAGCAAAATGAGGTCTACTTTTTAAATCAGTAAATCCCACGATTAATTTGCCCCAAGATTATTAATAATATTTGAAATATTAGCAATTGCTATTGAATTATTTACATTGATAGCTTGCCGAATTATTTTGATGGCTTCTTTTATTATATGGCGCAAGTTTTATTCGCCCCAATTATGAATCAAAAATATATTTATCTAGCTTGTTGCGATTTTGTACAAACCTTACTAGTCTAGCCTTGCATGTTTATTAGCTATTCATTGGAACAGGCGAAGAAATGAGTTTAACTGACAAGACTTTTATTTCCTACAGTCATGACAAACTTTTAAGGCTATACCACTACATCATCACTTGAACAATGGTCGGTCTTTTTTAAACACAATATTTCGTCTAATAAGGCTATTTATGGATTTGATGACATTGGTTTGTACTGATGATGTAGTGTGCTCCTAGTTCACCTGCATATTTGCAATCGACTTGCTAAGTTAGTATTAAGTTATAATGTTGTTTGGCATATCATTAAAGTATTTTTGTTTGTAGTATTATTTTTGTTGTTCATTACTGTGTCGGTTTTTATTAGATTTGTACCTGTAATGATAACTTATTAGCATATGAACAAAGTGAGCAGTTAATTAATTAGCTAAATAGTTTTAAAATAACAATGATATGTTGATTGACTTCTAGATTGTGACTGCCATTTGCAGGAGCAACAATAAATTATATTTATTGCACATGGGATTTACTTTCTTTTTTTTAAATAAATTGTTACTTATTAACGTAGGCTAATTAATTGATATTTTTCATAGTAATATCTAGTTATAGCTTTGCCAACCTTAACCATTTGAGGTTTTATTTTATTTATTTGCATATTGCATATATTTTTTCTATATGTCATTTGAATAAATTAGGTGCTAGGAATTATATTTTAAAACATTTTAATATGTAAGTAAAAATACAAAGTAGCTACGAAAATCCTGTAGTCTATGATTGAAAAATGTCAATAAATAATTCAACGAAATTATAAATGTAGACTTAATCCTGCTACTACATGTGAAAATTGATGGGTTTCTTTTAAGTTGTTAGTTTTGGCTTGAATGTTTACTATCCAATTTTATCTTTGCAGAACATAGTTCTATGCTAAATAACTCTTAGTTTTAAATGGCTTGGAAAATATTTTGTTAAGCAGTTAGTAAATTATTTGCTCAAAAATTATCTGTGTTAGATATGTGTATAGTATTTATTGCGCCACTAGACTATTTTCACTAAAAGGATATCCCTTGCCCTATGTTCATGGAACAGACACATGGGAAACATCATAGTTTTTCTGCAATCTGTATGGAGCTTAGGCCACTTTTGTAGAGCTAGGGCCATCTGTCATTTAGTATCAAAAATGTGGACAATAATTTTCACATATCCATTATATAGAAGCTAACTAAATCATAAAAACATAGGTGTATCACAAACATGTAACTTACTGTACATTGGAAATCAGAAAAAAATTAAAAATTTCATGAGTACCAAAAAAGATACTAAATCTTATATTTAGTAAATATTTCAAGCTGTTTGCTCTCAAAAATTAAAGATCATAGAAATCATCTTAATTCAAAGATAACTAGTAAGTAGGATTTATAAATTTCACCTTTTTTGTTATAGAAATGTGTAAATGTATTTTTGTAAATTAATGGTTTCTCTCTTGGATCCTTGTGTATTGTGCTGTGATTAGTGAGCAGTTCTGCCTGATTCCAATTACCTGTGTTAGAATATGCCATAATACATGTTTGGATGTTCATCATGACAGAATAAACTATTGAGATGTTCAAATGAATTTTATTTATAATTACCCTTAAAACAAAGCAACAGTATATAACTACAACCTTCTAGGTAATTAGCCACTCATTACTGCTGGATCAATTGTTCTAGTTTAATGTTCATCTATTTACACTAGATTTAGACTAAAGAAGGCATTATGACTTCCCACCATCTAACAGGTCTTTTGCTTCATTAATCTTAGCTGCAATCAATGGAGAGCCTCCTCGGTCTGGATGGTTCAGTAACATAATCTTCCGATGAGCATCTCTTATCTGCAAATTAATAACAAGAAGTGATATAATACCAAATAAGTCAGTCCGTGAGATACAGTATCAGTATTTAAATGTTTGACAACATGGATGGTGCAGTGGTTGAGCAATTGACTGCTGCGCTGCATGTCAGCCTAGCAGCATGGGTTTGATTCCAGCACGGAACAAATATTTGTAAGGCCTACAGATAGTTGTTCCAGGGCTGGCTTTAGTGTATGTGAATTTATATGTCTGTTAAAGCACCCATGGTACAGGAGAAATTCCTAGTGTGGAGCAACGTTTGTCTTTTAAAAAACGAAAACACGAAACTAATCTTATACTCACTTTAGCTTTGTTTGCTGTTGGACTCACACCTAAGATTAAAGCAGCTTCTCTTTTTGTCATTTTTGGTTCAAAACCTCCCTTGTAATACTTTGAGTGGGCTAAACTTTCGGCGTCGAATTTCGGTAAGTTTTTTACAGCTTCAGCGAATTTTGAAGATGCATTAGGCATCTGTCGTAGTACGTAGCGGCCGGCAAATCCAACTGCCGCCATCCCTAGGCCGGCTAAAATGACTGAACTTGCCTGTAAATATCATGGAGGCGTAGTTAATGTTAACTATGTCAGCAAAATAAGGTTGCATCAGTAAGACTGTGGCCTGAGATGATATGAAAATGATGGCCACTAGCTTGAACAAAGACAATGGAAAATCATAAGTTCTCAAGTAGAAACCAGAACTGATACCTACGTTTCTTTCGAATAAGAGAACATATCAATAAAATTATTTGTAAAACTGGATGAGGTGTTATAAGATCTGATAAGATATTTATACATACCATTTCAGAATCGTTTTGTTTTTTCTTTTTATGCAGTTAAATATAGCTGGGAATTTAAAAAATTACAATAACATATTTCTTTACTTATATTTCACCAAAAATATAAATGTTACAATTTACAGAGAAAAAACGCATTTTATTCAGCGGTTTTGACAGTTCAGTGAAGTTGTTGACATTTACGGTTTCTATTGTCGGTAATTATCTACTACTACCTTTATATTACCTTTTGTCTATGGGACAACGTTCTTCATGGGAAAAAATATAGACATAATGGATTGTGTACTCAGACTAAAGAAACCCAGATTGTGTAAGACCGCGGACAATACGTAGTCAATTTATAAAAACTACTCTTGATTGGCTAATGTTTTACTGGTTAGGCGCGGGACAAATACAACAGGCGTCGGGCGGAGGCGAGGCGCGAACGCGGCGCGGGCGCGACGCCACTTCTTTGATATTTCATACAAAATGTATAGAAAAGGTGGGGCGCAAGACATCCTGAGACGGCGGGGCGCGGGCGTGGAGCGGGCGCTGAGACGGCGGGGTGCGGGCGTGGAGCGGGCGCCGCTTCCTCGCCCCCAGCGCACCACAAGAAGACGTCATGTTGCCGTGATAAAATCAAACACTAGAATGCCCCAAATGCATCCACTGTGTTCGCCCGCGCCACGTCTTTCCGACACCGTTTGCGTGCCTCAAGTAGTCTTTGGCGTGCCTGTTCTGCGCTGCACCGGCGCCGCGCTCGCACCACGCCCGCGCCTCCTCTCCGCGCGACGCCTCTTATATTTGTCCTGCGCCTTATATTTTTAAACAACTAGCTGTTCCCCGCGGCTTCGCTCCCATTTTACCCGCATAGTTCCCGTTCCCGTGGGATTTCCGAGATAAAAACTATCCTATGTCCGTCTCCTGGCTCTAAGCTACCTCCCCACCAATTTTCAGCCGTTCTTGAGTTATAAATAGTGTAACTAACACGACTTTCTTTTATTATCTTTTATAGGTTCAAGGAATTTCATTAATTTGAAGTTGGCGTAATACTAATCGACTAAACATAGACTCAAATAAAAACACTGGCAACACGACTTTGCGATGTGAAGTGACCAGCCAGATAAAAGTTTATGAAAAAAAATTGGGCCTTTTCGAAGAGGTTCAACATGGCAGGAGATCAGGCGCAATTTTACCAGTTACTAAATACTTTATTATCAACCGATAACGACATAAGATCCCAAGCAGAAGTAAGTACTTATTGTATTTAATGTTTCGATAATGTAATTGCGAAAAAACTTACAAATTGACCGGTCTTTATTGTGAACGTCTTCTGCTAGCCTCGTGTCAAAACGTGGTCATGGTGGATTTTTTACTTCTAAAACAACGACATTCGCGTTCTGAATATGTTTTACTATATTGATGCTATACTCAATATTGATGAAAAATTAAATGGCATTCTAAACATGCAAGTGGCTAAATTATATCCTTTATGTTTACATATTTCAAAACTGCTTCTAACCGACTATTGTTGCGGCCGGGCTAACGTTCAATCTATACATGTGGTCCAAACAGCCCTAAATATTTGTCGCAAGGTTTTTTATCTTGTTAGTTCACCTGTGTGTTTTAATTATTATGAATAAAGAGCATCAGATACCACAAGATCTGCAAACTAGATAATATGATGAGCTGAAAGAAAAAAAAACAACTACCTCAAAACATCACATTCGATAAATATGCGTTTTTTTTTTACTTCGTTTCAATGCTTTATAGTCCAAAAATAAATCAACAAAGTAAACCCTATTTATAAAAGCTTATACCTATCTAAACTTTTACTGAGGTCTTTCTTTTATTGAACAGGAAGCATACAATAATATCCCAACTGAGACAAAGGTGGTACACCTTGTAGGCGCTATCCAAAATGCAGATGTTGGTGAAGAAGGACGTCAGACAGCCGCTGTGCTGCTCCGTAGATTGCTCAGTGCCGAGTTCTTTGAGTTCTTCCCCAAGCTGCCATTTGAGCAGCAGACAGTACTCAGAGAACAGCTACTTCTTACCCTGCAGATGGAAGTGAGCCAACAGCTGAGGCGCAAGGTTAGTTAAATCAACAGAATAAATTTTTTAATAGCTATAAACCAACCAAACATTGTTGCACAACTATTTTTGCCAACTATGATTTAACAAAAATAAGGGTCAGTGGGTCGTCTTAGGGGCGGATTTTAAGCAAACAAATTTTGCCTCAAAATGAAATAATCTTAATAATGTAATTAACTTAATTTGGACTGTAAGAAATTCATATAAAATAACTTTGCTCTCTAATAAAGCAGTGACTTTAGCACCCTTGCTTTTCAGACTGACACTTGACACATAAAAGATAAAGCGACAGTCTCTACTAAGTGATCTAGACTTTTTAGCATGGCTCAAAACTATTGTATCAAAGCTTTTAGGTCATGGCTGATATGAATTTTCATTTCAAAGTTTTGTTTATAAAGCCGAATTTGTTCTATGTCCTATGCTTCAATTTAGAGGACAAAAGATTTATTTAACGGACAGTAAAAGTGCTTTATTTCGTATTGCTCAATATGCCTCTGGTATCAGAGGAAAAGAATCAAGTGAAAAGAACAACCCTGGCAATGCAATGGGTTCTATCCCACATTGGACTAATGGGAAATGAAGAAGCCAACAAATTCACAAAACAAGCTATTTCTGTACGGCTTGAATTAAATATTTTACCTAAATTTTCAGAATTGCTTTCTATTTATAAATCAACATGTTTCAAAATATTTAAAGAATACTTTGATGAAAGGTATAAATCTAAAGGAATATGGTACAAATGTATACAATGCCAACCTTTTTATGTCCCTTGGTTCATCAATGCTCAACTGAGTAGACATCAAATAGTGACCTCATGTTGATTGAGGTCCAACACATTCCCAATAAAAGCTTTGCATTTTTAATGAGATAAGTTGACTCGCCTAATTGTGACATATGTCAGAAAATTTATGGCATGCAACACTTTGATGGAATGAACGAATGCAAACAAAAGAGATCAATTGGCAAGGCAATTTAAGTTAAATTATCTAGATGTTGGTGCCTTTTATAGTATTCTAGCTTAGCCAACATTGGATGCTGCTAGAATACTATCTCCTTTAAGCTAAACTGAAGTGTTAATTTTTTACTTTAAGTAGAATAAACAGTAGTATAAGGTATGATGGGATTGTCATTGTCATTTTTATGTACAAAAATCCCTTAAATCATTAAAGAAAAAAATATATATATCATAAAGCAAAGTCCTCACTCGCGTCTGTCTGTCTGTTCGCAATAAACTCAAAAATTACTGCACTGATTTTCATGCTGTTTTCTTCAATGGGTAGTGGTTCTCGAGGAAGGTTTTAGTACACAATTTGTCAAACAGGCGAAGCCGCTGGCATCAGCTAGTGTCATTATAATATTGACTTAAAGTTGAAATTTTTATATACTACAGACTGAAATACTATTTGATATCATATAGTAATTTAAAAAATAAGACAGGAAACTGCATAAAATGAGGACTCCATAATTTCCCCTGAATTATCAGAAGTATAATTGTTAATTGCTTTATTATTGAGTCATGCACTGATACAGTTTAGTAGGTACTTACTCATAATCTAATTTCATTTCATTCTATGTACAGTACAAACTAAGTGATGACTCATCTGCATTCCAACTGCCTACTATGAAGCTTGAAGTCATAAAAAAATCATCATTAACATAGATTCTGTTGGCTTAGCAGATGTACCATTTCATTCACATGAATTCCAAAGTTCAATACAGAATGTATCTAACCAAGAAATTGTTAGAAGTAGACAATTTATGGCACCTTGATTTCAGTGTCCAGTCATTATGTTATAATCTTATCTTCACATGTATGCAATAAGAAATAGATGAGGGTCAGGGGTTCTCTCGGCTAAGTTAATTATCACATTATCTATACTTCTAGCTTTGCTCTTCATACTTTGCTGTGTCATGGCACCTACTAATGGTATAAATTTGTTAATAAAAACTACAAAAACATCTCCCAGGTTTCAATCTTCAGTAGAAACGTAAGGATTGCATAGAGATATGTTAATATAACTTGCTCTTCTAAAGCCGTAAAATGGTGGCGTCTGGTAAAAATGACTGCTTTAACTAAACCTATTAATTCCCCGGGATAATTTGCCCCCACAAGTGGCCACATATTCCAGAGAAAGGGGATAGAATCTTTGTAGCATAGCCCGCCTTCCGTCATTTAGATCGTATTTTCAAAGCTGTGGCGTACGATCTAACATGCATACATGTCATGGTAAGAGGACACATCAGCAAACAAAAAGTCTTAACAACACGGTGTCCTAAAGTGTCGCATTGCCGATATATTTCGAGGTAGTCAACATGTGACAATCATGACGATCATTAAAAATTACTTATGCCTATATGCATTAGATTAAATTAAAATAATATTTTGCAGCTTGATTTAATTATTTATTGGAATAAAGAAAAATAAACCATTTCATTAATAACTTCGCCAAATAACAGTTTACTCAGTAACAGTGTGTGTTAAATTTGTGTAAAATTGTAAATGGTTAGTTAAATCAAGCTGAGAACTATTATTAGAAAACAAGCTATTGCAAGCACATGATAAGTTAATTTTTTATGATATTCATTATTCTCAAATGGCGACTTTACCTTGCCGAGTCACCCGCGTCCGTAGGAGAATACCCTTCAGCGAATCCCTACACGTGGTCCCCGGGTGGTGCTAAACAGGTGACACTAACCGCCTCCGTGGTCTAGTGGTTATACCACTCGATTCAGACCCAGAGGTCCCGGGTTCAATTCCCAGTAGGGGCAAATTTTTTGCTCGGTTTGATTGGTGGTAGGACTTCTAAGTCCGCCTGGCAAGCTACCACCATCATGTCTAAGTCTGTCGCCATAACAACAATGTTAACAGCATTGTTGTGTTCCGGCAATTAGAGATATGATAGCCAGTTCCTCTATGTTAGAAGATTCCAGGTGAAACTTGCTTCCATCTTCGGCCTAATCATCACTTTCCATCAGGTGAGATTTGGGCCAAGAGTTTCTCCGTTTTAAATAAAAAAAAATAAAAAAAAATCTCGCAACGTGACACTTTAGGGCACCATGTTGCTAGTATATATTTTTTAAGTTTTTTCGATCCATATAAGCATGTTAGATCGTGCGCCACAACGAGAATAAATCAAAATATCGACGGAAGCCAGCTCCCATAGAAATATTAGAACCTTCAGCATCTGTGTAATAAGGGTCACAGAAGATCATATTTTGTACTAATTTTCAACTGAATCAAAGATACATCAATACATTCAGACATATTATGGTATGGTAACAAAAATTCCAAGACATTATAAATTCTCGTTTTTTTTTTTTTTTTCAATTTTAGCACATCATTTACGTGAACATTTTACTATAAGATGCGTTACTGCCAGAATGTGCAAAAATAAATTGGGAATTCGCTAACACCATCCTCTAAATAGGACGGAGTTTGATAGTACTTCTCAAGACATTATAATTAATAAATAACCAAGTATTATAAAACTGGCCAACTGGTCCTTCCAACCGTAACCACATCACCACATGTGTACAATTAATTTTAAACCAAACATTTTAATATCAGCACATAATTATTCTAATTTTTCCCTTTAGATCTGTGATGTCGTATCAGAACTGGCCAGAAACCACATAGATGATGATGGCGTAAACCAGTGGCCAGAATTCCTACAGTTTATGTTCAATTGTGCTGGTGCCCAAGACCCTAACATCCAGGAGGCAGGCATAAGAATGTTCACGTAAGTTAAATAGCAGATGAAAATATTTGTCTTCTTTTAATACTCCACAAATGTTTGATATACCCGTTTATTTGAAACCAGTATAAAGTAGGTACTCCTTTGTTTTTATTAAAGTTTGGCTCAATGCCAAGTTCAATAGTTTATTCTTACATTCAATAATAAAAATAGCTTATTTAATTGTTATAGGAGATATTGAAAATGAATTACAAGAATTTTGTTTCTTTGTTTATTAGTTAGTATGTCCCTGCTCCTAAATAAACCTAAGTTGTGGGAATGTTCAGAATGTGTCAATTACAAGAGCAGTTGTGATGATGCGGGTTGCAGCTCATTGATGATTGAGATTGTTTATGACACAGGTCAGTGCCTGGTGTGTTTGGGCACCGTCAAAATGAGAACCTGGTAGTGATCAAGCGCATGCTGCTGACTGCCCTCCAGTCCACGTCGGAAGCGCTCCGCGTACAGGCTGTCAAGGCCGTGGGCGCGTTCATACTGCTTCACGACAAAGAGCCTGCCATACACAAACATTTTAGTGATTTGCTGCTCCCATTGATGCAGGTGGGTGTAACTTATACTTCAGAAAACGATTGTCAACATTTTTTGGGTAGAAAAAACTGACATAGGATAGAATAGAATAGAATACTCTTTATTATGTACACAAGTTTATCTGTAGATTCATTCCTATTTAGGAATTAATCTACCAGATACTGGTAATTTAGAAATTATTAAAAAAGATAATTAAAATGCAATTGTTGGAAACTGGTTACATAAATCATTCAATAAAAAGTAAATTGGAAATCATAACTCAGCACGCAATTTGTAATTGGCCACTTGTATATTCAAAGCGCCATGAATTCGACATTGAATGATCACAATTGGCTCTATTTTTAGACTGACTGTGGCTGATACTTGATTTTTATCTCTCTATTGTATTGATACAGTTAAAACTTGATACGTTTGAAACTGATGAATAAGACTGTTTCTTGAAAATCTGAGATAGCATTCATAAACGAAGCAAAATTTTATGATGAAATTTATGACAACTGTCATCTCCAAACTTAAAAACATAAAGATTACTAAATAATTTCTTATTTAACTTAAATTCATGGGTTTTAAATTAGCTTTAGCACATATTTACGTAAACATTTTCTCATAAAATGTGTGACTGCCAGAATGTGCAACAGTAATTTGGGAATTCGCTAACACCATCCTCTCAATAGGGCGGAGTTTGATAGTACCTCTCAAGACACGAAGACACATACAACACTATTTGCATTAACAAAGAAATGATACAAAAAAAAAAATGATGTCTAATTTGTAGGTTTTTTCTGTAAGATTATGGTGGTTTTTATCAGGTCGTAGTTGCATCCATTGAGAAGAGTGATGATGACTCAGCCCTGAAAGTGCTTATTGAACTCGCCGAGTCTGCTCCGAAATTCCTGCGCCCACAATTGGAGCCTATCTTCCAAGTCTGCATAAAGGTTAGTAATATTATGTTTACAATCGAAAATAGGCTACGATCGAACAAGCTTTGTACGGTAATAAAGTCTCGCCCATCCACCCGCGGGACTAGACCGGCGTTGTAGGATCACGCGCGACTTCCCGCAAAATTCTTTTGGAATAGATAAAATTATGTAGATAGGTCGAGTCGCGTCTGTGTGGGCGGAACCTTAATGTTTAATTTTTTTTGTCGATTTTCATCCACACGCAAATAATTTGGCCTTGAGGCGGGTGATTCAGTTGAATTATTGTCATTGCAGAGTGATGGCGAATTTGGGTTACTCTGCATTTATATAACTCAACTCAATTTATCCGATGAATAAAAGATAAGAATATGTATTTATGTTGATAACAAATATTTGTTTTTTTCCATGCCATTTTTGCGTTTAGCACTTGTTCAATCAATTTAATGGGGAAAAATCAACGGCGTTACAAAACTTCCTATCCTCTAAGACGCGATATTTGCGCTCATTCAGAAACACGAAGATTATTGATAGCGCCTTTTCTGGTTTCTTTGTAAGTTTCTTTCATAACCGGCTATGTTTTATGATGTAGCTATAACGAATCTTACTAGAGTAAATAACAAGATAATTAGCACTCGGTGTTCCTTATACATTTGAGTGTCAGTCCCTTGATAACATTCTTTTATTTAAATTGGCTCATGTACAAGTGAAAAATGAACACGCGCAAAACCAAACAAAGTATGGTACGCGTGTCGGTTAGCTTTTTGTTTGAAATTGCTTTATCAATCAGATGTAAAATTGCTGCATTGTTAGTAGTAATCTGAATCTCGACTGCTGAGTATGGACTTGAACACAAAACTGCGATGCACGACGCATAGCAAGAATTTGCGAATTGATTCGCATCACGCGTTCCTGTGATGTTGCGACACACAAAATGCTTTCAGTAAGGTTGACAGTCTTCTAAGGAATGGTTACCCGAATCGTGGAAGGGAGACCCTTGCCGCTTGAATTCCCATGGCGCCGATTCGCAGTTTTGCGGATATACCCTAATGGGGTTCCGGGTTCGTTATCCGGGTCTCTTAAGGCTAAGAACTCACGGAGCGATTTTCACCCGCGACCGCCGCGGTTGCGGGCCTGCAGCTTCTGTAGAAAGCAGATATATATGTTAAAAATTAAAGCACAACTCACGACGCGATTTACGCCTGCGGTTTCTACAGAAGCTGCGGGCCCGCAACCGCGTCGGTCGCGGGTGAAAATCGCTCCGTAAGTTCTTAGCCTAAGTTTCTTGAAGCAATATCCGGGGAAAATTTCGCTTATTGTAGTTTTTCGAATCACGACTGCTGTGTCACAGTTTCAATCCCCAGGTCACGTAAGTCCAGGAAATACTGACTGAAGTAATTTCATGGGATAGATTCCCATGGTTTAACTGTCTCAATCGTGACTGCTGAGCAATAGGATCCCGGGTTCGATTCCCTCGTCACTTACGTTTTCCATCAGGAAATTTATGGAAACAGGTTAGAGTATTAGAGTTGTCTGTGCCATCTAGCGTTGTCATTTCTAATTTTATAGGTGAAATATACTTGACAGTAACATTTCTGTGCTGCCATCTATAGTTTCTGCACGTTCCCTATTGTCAGGTGGTAGGCGACAAAGACGCCGAGGACAACTGGCGCCAGCTGGCGCTGGAGGCCATGGTGACGCTGTGCGAGACGGCGCCCGCCATGGTACGCAAGCAGGTGCCCAACGGAGTCAGCATGCTGACGCCGCTCGTGCTGGAGATGATGTGTGAGCTGGACGACGAGCCCGACTGGTCCATGCAGGACGACGCCGCCGAGGATGATAATGAGCAGTCAGTATAACAACTTATTGCTTGAAATGTACTACTTTTATTTTAATGCATATTTAAAAAGTGTGTTGCTTGATTTTCTTAGATCACACGCGCAACCGTGGTAATCGCAGAGCAGTTAATATTTTTTACCCAAACATAAAATATTGGGATTTATTTCCACGAAACTTCCTTTTCTGAATTATGTGCTCCAGCACGTCGGTCGTCCATCGTCGGAATTTTATCCTATTTCGAGTTAATACATCAGATGTGAATCCCAAAAAACATTGTAAGATTCTTTCATTAGTGGCTTTGTCTTCATGATGCAGCTATAGAGAATCTTACTAGAGAAAATAACAAGATAAATTAGCACTCTGTGTTCCTTATACATTTGAGTGTCAGTCCCTTGATAACATTTATTAAAAGTTTATAACTTATTTATGTACTGTGTACCAATTCTATTTATCATTATGACATCTTTTATTATTATTATATTTTTTATATCATTGTTCCTCTCAAAAAGAGCACCTGCCATCTAATCTCTTCACCGCCCTTGGTTGACTGGTAGAGAATGCCTAAGGCGTTAAGTCCGCCTTTGTACCTTTATTGTGCGAAAAGTTTAAATAAATAAATAATAAATAAACATTTCATCCAACCTGTATCTTCCATCACTATCTTTTCTCTGGACAATCAGATTTTGAATGTATGGTACAGTCCGCAGTAGTAGTAATTAAGTGTTCACAGTTTTTTGTGCAGAAATTACATTTGTAATGTTAAAAAGTAAAAGTTTGATTTTAATATTCCAAAACTAAAATACTAAATATTTTTACAGAAACTACGTAGCCGCCGAATCAGCCTTAGACCGCATGTGCTGCGGCCTCGGCGGCAAGATAATGCTGAGCCTGATCGTGGGCCAGGTGCCCGAGATGCTGCACCACGAGGACTGGCGCCGTCGTCACGCCGCGCTCATGGCCGTGTCGTCCGCCGGCGAGGGCTGCCACAAGCAGATGGAGCAGATGCTCGACCAGGTCGTCACGGCCGTGCTCAACTATCTTACTGACCCTGTAAGTCCTCATAGCAATTACTTCTATTTAACCAGTCACAGAGGTAGCCAATGGATTGCCGGTTGTTGTGGCATCACTTGGGAGGGGGGGGCCTATGTCATCATGGCCTATGTTCATAATTATCATATCATCATTCATGATAAAACCATTTACAGGCACTCAAAAATTGTAAAAGTCGGAAGATATGAAGCTACTTGCATTTTTAGGGTTCGAATATCCGTGAAAACCAAAACCCCTGTAGGGTAGGATCACTTGGGTGTTCGTGTGTCCGTCTGTCACAGCCAGTTTTTTTTTTTGGGTCTGCTGAACCGATTCTGTTGAAATTCGGTATACATTTATGGACTTCTGTGACCCAAACACCACGGACGCTTCACGTAAATAAATAAATTTTGAGAATGAGGGTCAAACTAGAGAATTTAAAAAATAAGTTTTTTAAATCAAATTGGGTGACATCAAATTAATGAAAAAGCTTACTGTGAGGGTTTTCATTATATTTTTATAATAATTTTAAAATAAATAGGGAAGTTAGACCACAAAAGACCATTCAATGAGAGCCCACTTTCATGTAGACTTGTGATCTGATTTGTCGCTATTTTATTTTAGAACACCACCATGAAATCGAAAAATTATAAAACGATCAAGTTTTAAAGCATAACAAAGCATTCTAAATATTCAGATGACAATTTATCGAGAGTTAAAAACCTCTCAAGTTATTTTATTATCTTACGAAATTTGCCACTTTCTGGTGACATATACACTGTCCTGTCATCAATATGGTAAAAATGTTGCTTGTTGTCTCATGTGTTTGCAACACAATTTTGATTCTAATGATTGATGTGTTATGCTAACTACACAGTTACATTAGCTGTCAATAGGGAATATGCATGTATTTTTTTTTATTGCAAAATAAAATACTTATTAGCTCTAGTAAACAATCATGAAATTATTTTTAAATACCTTCATCATTTATTAAGTTATTACATAAAGCTTCAAAGACTACAGTTAGAAAGAGAAGTCCTATACGTAATGTGACGTCAAATTACACGATGACTATACAACTGCCATAGAAAACAGCGTTTTCGCGAGAGGGACAGATATATTTGTTTAAAATAATTGTATCTCGTTCGTTTTTCGAGCAATTTAGATTCTAATTTCGCAGTTAGTATTATATTTTCGAATACTTTAAGATAAACTGTTCAGATCATAAATACTTTTTTCATTCATATTCCCTATTGTGTTGTAGCCAATGTTCGTTAGTGATATAACCATGTCCGCAGTTAAATCACTTCCATAGCATTGGCAGATCAAATGTGACATTTGCTCCGTTTCTCTCTTGTTCATAGAAAGTCATGGATCTCAGTTCACAAACATTACAATATAATATATATAATATAATATCCTTGGACATTTCACACAACGCCATATAGTCCCAAGCTAAGCAACCTAATGCTTGTGTTATGGTAACGAGATGGCTGATAAACTACTTATATACATTTTTTTTTGTAAATACATACATATTATACATAGAAAAACACCCAGACTCGGAACAAACACTTGTAGGTCGTACAAATATTTGTTCCGGGCGGGAATCGAACCCGCGACATGCTGCACAGCAGTCAATCGCTCAACCACTGCGCCAACCGTGTCGTCGTAGAATAACATCAAACAACAAAAACCTATAGTATCTTCTAGTAGTAGGAAAAACTTTATTACTTAATACTATAGGTTTTTAAGCCATTTGCCAATGATGCTCCTTACAATGTAGGAAAAACTTTATTACTTAATACTATAGGTTTTTAAGCCATTTGCCAATGATGCTCCTTACAATGGAAGAATTTACAAAAACAATGCTATTGTTTCAGCATCCCCGCGTCCGTTACGCCGCATGCAACGCCGTGGGTCAGATGTCGACTGACTTTGCTCCAGTGTTCGAGAAGAAGTTCCACGATAAAGTGGTGCCCGGCCTTCTGATGGTGCTTGATGACAATGCTAACCCCCGCGTGCAGGTAACTACTAGACGACCCATGGGCACTATTTCTGGAACGAAAATAAGTGTGACACACTTGACTTGTATTTCATTTATGTCACGCTGGTAATGTAGTTTCTCTCCGGAAATCGAGAGGCCAACAACAAATTATTTTGTGATGACATGTTTTCTTTTGACTCATAACTTTTCTTCTTCACAGGCTCACGCGGCTGCTGCTTTAGTAAACTTCAGTGAAGATT
This sequence comes from Ceramica pisi, assembly GCA_963859965.1. NCBI lineage: Eukaryota > Metazoa > Arthropoda > Insecta > Lepidoptera > Noctuidae > Ceramica > Ceramica pisi. The sequence goes on from OY982530.1 coordinate 9,850,736, forward strand.
GCCCCAAACCAATTCTGACTCAGTACCTTGACCCCTTGATGTGCAAGCTGGAAGTAATCTTGACCACTAAATTCAAAGAGGTAAGGCGCATTACTTTTTTTCCCTTCACCCAATGTTCGTTAGTGATATGACCATCTCTAAGTTACATCACTTCCATAGCATTGGCAGATAAAATGTGGCATTTGCTCCGTTTCTCTCTTGTTCATAGAAAGTCATGGATCTCAGTTCACAGACATTAAAAACTCTCAAGAAATTTTGTTTAGCAATATTAGAATGTAGATAACTGGAAAACTAATAGGTCGTTGATATTTTTTGTAGCTAGTGGAACGCGGCACAAAGCTAGTGTTAGAACAGATAGTGACGACGATCGCGTCGGTGGCCGACACGGTGGAGAAAGACTTTGTGATCTACTATGACCGCCTGATGCCCTGCCTCAAGTACATCATCGCCAACGCCACCACTGAGGAGCTCAAGATGCTCCGCGGGAAAACTATCGAATGTGTCAGTCTTATTGGTCAGTATCACTATGCTATTTGAAAATAATTTCGAACTATAAAGGGGGATAATTTGACCGAGAAGTTCTTGGTATCTTAAACCGGGGTCTCATTATTGTGGCGCCTTCATAAAAGTTTCGTCGTAATTTGACGCAGGTTTGAATAGATTTGTGTGATTGTTTTGTCCTTCACCATTGTACGCCACTCGTGTAAATAGGCTAGTTTCCACCATCAATAAATTGCAAATCTAATTAGTCCATCAGTTCGAGAATTGAAAAATTATAGACACGATTTTTTTGTTTTCGCAAGTCAATGAATATTGACGAAAGATAAAACTCATCAAAACTCGGGAGTTCTGGTTACAAAAATATAAAACTGGGTCAAATGTTTTTTGAATATCTAACTGACGGACTAATTAGATTTTTTCAGTGGACAACCCATAGTGTTCATATTTTTAATTATTACATTTTCTTGAATAGGCCATGACATTAATAAATAAAATAATGTGTGTGCACAGGCCTGGCTGTAGGTGAAGAGAAGTTCACAGCCGACGCGTCCGAGATCATGGACCTGTTGCTGAAAACGCACACCGAAGGCGAACAGCTGCCCGCTGACGACCCACAGACCTCTTACCTCATCTCTGCTTGGTCACGCATCTGTAGAATTATGGGTAAGTCAAATCTATTCAAGAATCATCAGCCCAGCTAAGTTTGTTTAAATTTGCGCCAAAGAGACGAGAAATAATCCGCGCGCGATCAAAAAGGGATGGAACCTTATCAAAGTAAATAGAAAATGACAGTTCTCAAGATAAGGCGTTAGCGAAAAAACTCAGAATTAATTATAAATTAGTTATTTCTACGATCTATCATAGGGTTGTGTAAATATACAAAATAGTTTCATGGTTGCAATCTTTTTAATAATAATGTTTAGATATACGAGTATATTATGTACATAAAAAATCGAAATTCATTGACCATCTTCAATACTTTTGTTTTCCGATTATATGGATAAAACTTGTTTGAATAAATGTAAGTGATTACAAATAACATCTATAAGGAAACAATAAAAAAAAAGTATTTTAAGAATAAGGAGGACTATGTTCAACTTCAAAAATAACAATTTGAATCGATTATAAATAATTATTTACAAAATATAGGTACAATTAATTGTTAGAAACTGGCAATACTGAAGGACGAGTAATGTAAATATGTCGAAGAACTAAACAATTTAATTATTTATTAAATACACATCGTAGGCGCAAGTTGATACAAAAGTATTGAGTAAAAGTGTCTGTCTGGACAGACAGACACTCGATTCGATAAGGGTCCATCTGTCACAGCCAGTTTTCTTCGGATCTACTGAACTGATTCTGTTGAAATTTGGAACACACATGGACTGTGACCCAAACACGGACTCGTTTCGTAAATAAATAAATGTTTGGTTCTGTGAGGGTTTTCATTATTTTTATTTTAAAATAAAAAATTTTGAAGTTATTCAAGAAATTAGCGAAAACTAACCATTTCCCCTCCCTTATCCCCAAAACTACTGAGCCTAAAATTTTGATAAAAATGCAGTTAGTATTTTCCTAAAGATTACAGGAAAATCTATTAGTCAGTGTTGCCAGGGCCCTTGAGTCGTAAGTTACGTTTCGTTTCCTAAAATGTTACATTTTTGCTCCAAAAGTTACATTATTGTGTTTTTTTTTTAATTTTGCGGGGTTTGGCGGGCAATATGGCGGAATATAAAGGAATCTATGAAGTCTTTGTCATCTTTGATGAATTTGTCATCTTTCTTTATTGTGTATTAAATTCAGTACCTACTGGTTGCATACTAATTATTGTAAAATATTCTAGTTACTAAAAAGTAAGTAACAGACAGATGTGTTGCTGGGGAGTTTGTTGGCCACTTCTTCTCCACAGCTAAAACACTAGGAAGTGGTGACGGGTGGGCGTTTTGGGGGACTATCTTTTGTAAAACTTGAAGTTCAAAAAGTGCTGGCTCTCAGCCTAATTTGAATAGGTGACTTTTGCATTTTGAATCTCTTTCTTACAACTATTATTTTTTCTGAAATCACGAATTTGAGACAAAAAGTCATCGAATTCGCCAACCTGAACCTGGTATCAGTTTTTTTTTTAAATATTGTAATGGTGTAATACTCGTTAAGGTTTAAATTACAGTAATCAAAAATCGTTGATTTGTTTCCGGACTTTATGTAGATTGCTTATGCTTGTTTGCATCTGTAGTAAAAAATAGATGTTATATTTTTATTATTATTTTTTTTAAGTTGCAAACTTTGACATGCAGTTTGCCAACAAAATTAAAATATTAATTGGAAATAAATGTATTCATCAGAACGTCACTCACACTGTCACGCACTTTTGTCTCAGTTGTACGGCAAAAAAAACAATAACGCAAAGAAACAAAACAAATCACAATCAGGCATTTCTGTAACTTAGCTACGAAACCGCGAACGGCGGGAACTCACGAAGTAGGAAAAGTGCGCGCACACGCTCAAGCAAAATCAAGTTTTAAGCTATACATTTTACGATTCATTTTGTCATGGCGCTTTCCATTCAGAGTCATCTCTGATTGTGATATGAAGTGAAATATTTTTTAAATGCGCCAGTTTTAGGTCCGTTCAATTTTGATGCGTTGAATTGAAATGCGTTCGTAAACTGATTGAAAAATCTAGTGTAACAAATCTCGTTGTTCTCAAAAGTTACGAAAATTGCACTAGATACAAAAATTACTTACATGTTACGCGAGGGGGTCAAAAGTTACGAAAAATGTAAGAAATGTAACCTTCTGGCAACACTGCTATTAGTAGTCTGTAGAGTTAGAATAACATTTGAAAAAATTAATTGGTTCGGGACCCCGTGCACGCGAGTCCGAATAGCACTTGCCCAGTTAAAAAAAAACTAAAGTCCGGTCGCCAAGCAGAAAGAATTTCGTCCGTTGACCTGTTATTACCTGTCTCTGTCACTCCCGCGTAAATAGAATTAGTCTCGCTCGCACAGATGCAATGGCCGGCATAACAGGTCAACGGACGAAATTCTTTCTGCTTGGCGACCGGACTTTAGCACTCTGGCCCATAAACAAACTCCTTGCAAACAGTCATGGCGATTCTTTGAAGTAAGAAACCTACTTTCGCAATAATACATTTGGAAGGGTTCTGAATTTGAATAATCATTACAAATGAAAAATTAATCAATTTCCTATTAATATTATAAATGCGCAAGTTTGTGAGGATGGATGGATGTTTGTTTGTTAGTTACTCTTTCACGTCAGAACGCCTGAAAAGATCCTCATGAAATTTGGCACAGAGGTAGATTTTAGTTTGGAATAACACATAGACACACACACATAGGTCACATATCCCGGGAGTATGTTCTCTTAGGGATCACGCGGGCAAAGCCGTTAGCAGGACCTTAAATGAATGTTACGTTTTGTTGAACAGGCAAGAAGTTCGCCCAGTACCTGCCCATGGTGATGGAGCCGGTAATGCGAACGGCCGCCATGAAGCCCGAGGTGGCGCTGCTCGACAACGACGACCTCGAGACCATCGAGGGCGACCTGGACTGGCACTTCGTCACTCTCGGCGAGCAGCAGAACTTTGGCATCAAGACTGCCGGTAACACTGCCTACTACTGACATCTGACTGGTCTGGTCTGTAGAAGTACATACAGGCCAGACCAGGCGTTTTAAAAAGTCTTCACATTGTAATGCAATGATATTTTGATTTAGTGTGTATCTAAAACGCAGAATGGAACAATTTGAATTCTGTTAACGTCAGAGAGAAATAATAGTAAATTTTCCATTAGATAAGTACAGATTTTCATCTAAATAACTGCAGATTCGTAAGTTAGCCGTGCCGTGTGAAAAAAGTTGGTGATGCTCTTTCATAGTTTTCATCAGTAATGCTCTGCATCCTATTACTAAATGCTTTAAAAAAAATTGGTCTGCGCACAATCTTTGGGTATAGAGATCGTCAGCAGAGAACGACATTAAGAATTCACATTTTAAGCCCTTATTGAAAGCTAGTTATTTACCCAAACATTATTCCCAGGTCTCGAAGACAAGGCATCCGCATGTGACATGCTCGTTTGCTACGCGCGCGAGCTCAAAGAGGAATTCGCGGAATACGCCGAAGATGTTGTCAAACTAATGGTGCCGATGCTGAAGTTCTACTTCCACGACAACGTGCGCACTGCGGCCGCAGAGTCTCTGCCCTACCTGCTGGAGTGCGCGCGCATTCGGGGCCCGCAGTACATCCAGGGCATGTGGGCCTACATGCTGCCAGAGTTGCTGAAGGCCATCGACTCTGAACCTGAGCAAGAGGTGCAGGTTGAGCTTCTCAACAGTCTCGCTAAGGTGTGTACAGGCGCATTTTGAAACGGATTTATAGATTGTTAGACCTGCAATATTTATGAATCTTTAGTCTAATAATGTCTTTTAATGTTGTCAAGATAGTTTGCCTAAGATCAAGATGATAATCTCAGGATTATGATTCCAGTGCATTGAGCTGTTGGGCGGCGGTTGTCTCCCAGACGAGATGATGGCCGAGGTGCTGCGCATACTGAACAAGCTACTCACAGAACATTTCGAACGCGCCACTGAACGCCGTCAAAAGCGTGCTGACGAAGATTACGATGAGGTAGGTACACTAACAAAAAGACTAATATATTGTGATGTCAGGTTTTAGGTTATCTATACTAATACTAGAAAGAGATAAAGTTTGAGAGGTTGTAGGGGGTAATATCTCTGGATCTACTGAACCGATTTTGAAAATTCATTTACCCATAGAAAGCCACGTTATTTGTGACATGCTGTATTTATAACTAGAAAAAAATAGAGATCCCTACAAAAATTGCAATATTAAACCCACGCGAGCGAAGTCGCGGGTGAAGTGCTATTAAATATTAACCCGAAAAATACTGCTCAATGAAGTGGGCACGGGTCAGCTAGTTGTTAATAAAATAGTCTCGATAGCATTCCCAGAAATATGGTCAAACTAAAGACTGCTGGCCATTCAGCAAGGAGTACATGAGTTGTTTTGTTGTGGTGGGTAGGTGGTGGAGGAACAGCTGGCAGACGAGGACAACGAGGACGTGTACGGGCTGTCGCGCGTGGCCGACGTGCTGCACGCGCTGCTGTCCGCCTACCGCGACGCCTTCTTCCCGCACCTCGACACCCTGCTGCCGCACCTCGTGCAGCTGCTGGCGCCCGGCCGCCCCTACTCCGACCGCCAGTGGGCCATCTGCATCTTTGACGACGTTATCGAATTTGGTGGTCAGTGCATATCCTATTCCGACAACATAATTAGAACCAACACTTAGTTTTAAACCTGATTGATGGTTTTAAAAATTGCACAGTTGACTTGTGAATGAACATCCACAATACTGCTGATGCTTGTCCATTCATTATGTGAGAGTAGTGTGGGAAGTAAAAAACAAATGTTGGCAGGCCCCGCATGCATAAAATACCAAGACATATTCCTGGAGCCCATGCTGGGCGGGCTGCGCTCGGCGGAGGCGGAGGTGCGGCAGGCGGCGGCGTACGGCTGCGGCGTGCTGGCGCAGTTCGGTGGCGCCGCCTTCGCGTCCGCCGCCGCGCGCGCCGCGCCCCTGCTGGCCGCGCTCGTGGCCGAGCCCAGTGCGCGCGCGCTCGAGAACCTCAACGCTACCGAGAACGCCATCTCCGCCGTCGCCAAGATCATCAAGTATAACCACTCGCAGATCGACAGGGATGAAATCATTAGGCACTGGTGAGTCTCGATAACACCTAAACCAACAAATCCATTGAACTGACCTTACGGAATTGGTTGTTGTAACAATACTTTATTGAACAGGCTCACATGGTTGCCAGTAACAGAAGACACTGAGGAAGCACCACATGTATACTCTCTGCTATGTGAACTGGCTGCGAGCGGACACGCGGCACTCGCGTCACCGGACGCACCCAAACATGTCATCGCCACACTCGCAGAGGCATTCCTTAGAGACGCCGTGCCCTCGGACAACCCAGTTTATGCGCAGATGGTGGCTCTCGTCAGGCAAATACAGGTAGGCATCTTCAAAAATTCTATATCAAAACACTTCCCTTGATTATCAAGCACACAGTATCTAAGGAGTCCTGTTGTTGCAGAGCAATGCGGAGCTCTTCAACGCCATCCTGATGCAGCTGAGCAGCGAGCACAAGGAGGCACTGCAGCTGGCGCTGTCCACCTAGAGCGCCGCTATATATTCCGCCACTCGTCACTCTCTCGGCACTTGCGCTCCTCCGTTGCCAGTCACGCTCTCGTCATCACGCCCATTTCTCGCGCATCACTTAAAATTGACCGCCTCTAAACCAACTATTACTATGTGTATAAAGTTATATGTTGTAATGATTGAAAATATTTTATCTCTTTTTGTCATTTAAACGACTTTAAAGCAAGTTTCATAAAATGACTGATATCAGATAAATTATAATATTGTAACTGTATTTAATGAGTTATTCTTTCCTTTCGAGGATTATTTTTCTTCGATCTCACTCAGCAAAATATCAGTTGGGATAACTTAAATTGCTGTGATATATTTTTATACTAATTTTTGAAGTTACTTCTTGCTTGAGCCATAAAAGTGTTATTACCTCTTTGAGCATATTCATTGTCTTTATATGTAGTTGTTTTTCTTAAATGTCGGTATTTTGTAAGCAACTAGAATGGGGATGGTCCAATTATTATGAAATGAAAAAGTTTAAAAGTGGTTATCGACGTTATATTAAAAAAAAAATGTTAGGCGTACTAATAAATATTGTTACAGCTTTATAGTATGTTGTATCATGTACCCACGGTGAAAGATACGCTCGCGTATATCCGCTATTTTTATTATAACTGTAGTTATTTCTAGAAAGTTATGTTTAGTACTGATGCGTAATGCTTTAGGATAATCGTTTTCATAAAGGAAAAATATTCGTGACAAATTGTTGGCCCTTGTATGGAAGCAAAGACTGGATTGGGCCTAAAGGCAATGCAGCTAGGTTAACATTTTAGTTTTAGAACATTTTTCATTAGTTCTTCGTGATGTTTGATTATGGAAATAAATGTTTTGGAAACAATTGGGCCGTCTGCATTTATGTTTTATTATATAGTTTGCCATATTTCGGCTATGATGGGAACATGGTGGCTGTTTCTCGCAATGGACGAGGCGTCATGTCTGTTTATAAGGTATAATTTTATTCAATAAATATATAAAATATGATATATACATTTCTTTGTTTAACTAAAATAAAAGTTATTTGACATTAATTTGCTTGTTTTAGTAGAAATAAAAACAATGTAATTGCTAGTTACCAGACAGTCACAAAACAAAAAAAATTGTCGGTGCTTTCCCATTCTAGGATTGTTTCAGTGTTCAGGTTGAAGCCTCATGTCATATCGAAGTAGGTAATCAGTAGGTACTAAAAAATAAGAGTAGAAAAGACTACATAATTTATATTTTCAGCAAAACAATTAGCTGCAAGTGAAAAAGATGGAATGTGATATTAAGGTACATCCACACCGCAGTTACTTTTTGTGGAGCAACATTTCCAAAAGTGTGCAACATCCTATGGTAAAAAGTTATTTGTTGTTAGTATATAATTTAGTCATAAATTGATGAATGTTACTGTTGTTACCAAAAGAGCGTCGAAGCGCAGCGAAGCGGAGCGCAGTTTCAGTGTCATGAATTTTAACTTTATTTTCATTACTATAATACTTATTATTGCATGAGAAACTCGAACGAGTCGCGCAGATGCCCGCAGCGCCGCGGGAATTCCATAAACGGATCCGCGCGACTGCGCGAGAAGTCCCGAGAATGCTCGAGTAGTAGGTAGCGAGCGGCCACTGGCGGACGGAGCAGACAGGAGAGCGACCCGTGAATTCAATCGCGGGCGGGCTCAATAAGGCGCGTGGAGTCCCGCGACTTCTCGAGCAGTCGCGGGAATCCGAACGCCCTCTACAGAGCGGGTCGCTGGCTTTTGCTGCCCTTCGCCGCTCTTTCGGTGTGTGTTGACCCTAACTGCGGTGTGGATTCACCTGACACATTGCGCAACGTCCATAACTATGGCTATAGAAACCGCTGCCTTGCCATCGCCATTCATTTCCAAAAGTAAAATACTACTTAGTACTACTTACCTGGTGACTGTCAGATTTTTGGCGACTAAGGGCGTAAATACATTTATTCAGCTCCATTCAGCTTTTGCCCATAGAAAACAACGATTTTGTATGGAGGCGCGTACGCGTCCGTTCAGCTTTCCGCATCTATTCGCTTTCGCAGAAAGCAAGTGTAAAATTAGTACAAATCAAATGTGTTATTATCATGCGCGTGCTGTGACTGACACTGGCATGGTTACCATCAGGGTTTTAATTTAACAAAATAAAAAATGGTCGCTAATTAGTCCAAATTGGTCACCAAATATCAAGTCATCAGTATCAGTCGATCATTAAAAATTATTTGTTGTGGGCAAAATTTCGTTATCTCTTCGATTCGATGTAGCTCTTTGCCTGTACCTTAAAAAATAATCTCTCATTATATCTTTTAAACTTATACCTGACTAATTCTCTGACTGAAAAATTGCGACTAAATTTAGAAGAAAACAAATCCTCACTGTGAGGTGCCATATACTATAGTAGTCTGCTAGGTGCCCTAGAATTTGAGATTCAAATGGACCAAGCTAGGGCGCACCCCAGATAGCCATCTAGAAACCCTAAAGTAGGTGATACACGTACGAACTTCGACGTGGCATGCTCATTAATCTAGTACCAGGAGGACCGCCAATGGAGGAAACTATTTCTTATTCAGGAATAATATTTTAATATAGCCAGACAGGATACAGCCCTCGCCAAACTTTGTGACCGCCCTGAAGTTAGTTTTTCCGATGCGCAAGCCTCGCGCGGTGCTGTTTTTGTATGAGATTTATTACTGCGCCCCCGTTGTAGTTAACTTCAGAGCGGTCACAAAGTTTGGCGAGGGCTGTACTTGTATGAGAGAAGCATATCACATTGTATGAATAATATCACATTGAATAGTAGTTGACTCAAGGCTCAACTCACACCAAAAGAGCGTCGAAGCGCAGCGAAGCGGAGTGCAGTTTTAGTGTCATATGAATTTTAACTTTATTTTCATTACTATAATACTTATTATTGCATGAGAAACTCGAACGAGTCGCGCACAATTCGCCGGAATTACCGCGGCGCCGCGGTAATTCCGGCGAATTGCATAAAAGGATCCGCGCGACTGCGCGAGCAGTCGCGGGAATCCGCGCGCCTCTTCTACCGAGCGGGTCGCTGCGCTTCGCTGCCCTTCGCCGCTCTCTCTGTAGCGCCGTGTGACATTTCCGTCACAAACCGATTCCTTGCCAATTAAAATTAAGATATTATTTCAAGTCCATTTTGAGTCAGTGTACCATACCTGCGACAAACCAATGTAACGACTACCTAAGTGCAAAACAAAAAATGTGGATGTCGTTAGTGTTGCGTAACATCAGTTGTTTGTCGACCGCTCCGTTCAAACTACCTACTTGCTTTTGTCAATATAGAAAAAATCGGCAAAAATTATAAAAACGTGGTAAATCGTGTGCAGTTTCGAAAATATATAAGGTGAGTACATTTTCTTTGTGGTGGAGTATGGGTTTTTATGTATACGAGTGTTCTCAATGAGTTTGAGTTTCTTTCGTGTTTGTACCATATATGTCACATTGCCTAACGTGGGTAATTTTTTCTTCATGAAGGGGCTTGTGTACGTTACCCCAGCAAGAAAGTATCTCCTAGAGTTAAATGAGTGGAACGTATAGTTGGTGCCTTATCTGGTGTAAATGTGCCCCCACATAAAAAATGTGTGCCCCCTGTCGTTTTGGAAAAAAACGGAAAAAACGATTCTTGCTGGGGTAACGTTTTTCTAGCAGGAAAATTCTAAACGAATGATCGGAGAGAGAAAAATTGTGCATGGCCAGAGAGCTTACATGTGTGCCAAAATGTGCCCCCAAAAATAAAATCTGTGCCCCTTCAGATTTACGAGATATTACATTTCCTGCTGGAGTAACGTTTTGATGAATCGTATATCTCTAAAACCATTGCATGTGCCCATGTAGAATAAACATACACGAGTAGCTCTAAATGTGTGCCCCTATGTGCCCCAAATTAGATTTAAGAAAATATTTATAGTTTTCAAGTTATCGCGGTTTTATGAAAACCCGAAAAAACATCGCAGCGCCTAAATGAGACAAGGTATAAGTTCGCTGAAAACTGTATTCGGTCCTTCTTGACGCTAATAATAACCATACAAAGTTTCAAAACTGTTCATGCATGCGTTTTTGAATAATCTTGCTAAAAGTCAAAACGATGGTGTCATAATTTTGACGGCAAAATACAAGGAACCGGCTCAATCCCAGATGTGTAGGTGTAAACCAAAATCTTGTGCCTTTAGTCAAAAATATATGGTGAAAATATTCAGCTTGAAATGTTTCGCATTATGTAAATAATAACAAAAAACCAAAATATGTAATCAACGGCTGGTTATCCGACCAAATTTGAATGACTACTAAAAAGCGACTGATTCATACAAATCGGTGACCTTCTTTATTGGACGTATTATACCTAAGCTGTTGTCATATATTCGCGTTCAAAAGTTTTGGGGGCTAATTAAAAAATATATGAAATGGATCTTGTGAATATAATGAAACAGCTTGTTGATGTGGAAATTATTGTTTTAATTCTTAAAGTAATTATTGCATCAAATCACAGATCAAATTTCCTACCTATAAATATTAGAAATTTATTGCACGTTGTGTAGTTACATTATTATTTAAATCACAGATCAGTTTTTCATCTAAGTCTAACATATAATTAGTAAATTCGCATCACAAAAATCACAGATCAGTATTAAGTATAAGTAAGTATAATATTTTGTAAAACAAATGTTATATTGGAAATCACACATAAATAATTTTCTTACGAGTAATTTGCTTATACCTACATAGATTCATATAGAGTGTGTTCAAAATTCAATGTGTTAGTGTTCAGTGTGTTAGTATAGTAAACCGCATAAAGATATAACTGTAAACATCGAATGTGCACAAATTATCTGATGGTATTGGGCTATAAATAAACATATTTATCCCATATACGTAACAATATTATCACCTCATCCGTAATCCGACATACAAAATGGAAACACGTTGTTGCAACACTGATCATAGTGCGGTTGACTATAGGTATACACTAATTACAACTCTCAAAACTGTAGGTACCAAAATTTATTTGGTTGAGGGGAATGCTCCTACGCCTTTATGAACTTGGAAGGTTGTATTGGTGATTTTGATGATTATAATTCTGTAACTACATACGTCTTACAGCCGCGAACAATGTTGTAATCAACATACAACCTAGCACTGGCCTGCAAATTGCAAAAAACGCAAGAAATTTTGATTCACGGGCTGGTTGGAGGATTCCCGTAATGATGAAAAACTAACTGTTACTCATCAATATATATATATATAAATACATATAAAAAGACAAATACGGGCTTATGATTTATATACAAAAAAGAGCTTCCTCTTTTTAGTAGTTGGTATTCATCACACATTTCATGAACTATATTTTTTTTTAAACATCGGGACCATCAAATTTTGGCTCAAAGACCTGGCAAATATCAAATATCTGGATGTATTTTTTTCGTTCACACATAAATTACTGGATGTATTTTAAGAAAATTTAGAATGGAGAAGATAGCTTACCTTGGAATAGCATTTAGACTACTATTTATAACAAACTAAATCATGTGTAAGGTCATAGAAACAGCTAGTAGAATATAATCCAATAACAACTTTATTTTATTACTTATTACTTTTCTACTTCAGTGTACTCAGGCACAACTCGTGTGAACCGGTTAGAGAGTAAAGTAAAGAAGGTCATCGATATGTATGAATCCGTCGCTTTTTAGTAGTCATTCAAATTTGGTCGGAAAACCAGCCGTTGATTACATATTTTGGTTTTTTGTTAATATTTACATAATGCGAAACATTCCAAGCTGAATATTTTCACCATATATTTTTGACTAAAGGCACAAGATTTTGGTTTACACCTACACATCTGGGATTGAGCCGATTCCTTGTATTTTGCCGTCAAAATTATGACACCATCGTTTTGACTTTTAGCAAGATTATTCAAAAACGCATGCATGAACAGTTTTGTAACTTTGTATGGTTATTATTAGCGTCAAGAAGGACCGAATACAGTTTTCAGAGAACTTATACCTTGTCTCATTTAGGCGCTGCGATGTTTTTTCGGGTTTTCATAAAACCGCGATAACTTGAAAACTATGAATATTTTCTTAAATCTAATTTGGGGCACATAGGGGCACACATTTAGAGCTACTCGTGTATGTTTATTCTACATGGGCACATGCAATGGTTTTAGAGATATAGGATTCATCAAAACGTTACTCCAGCAGGAAATGCAATATCTCGTAAATCTGAAGGGGCACAGATTTTATTTTTGGGGGCACATTTTGGCACACATGTAAGCTCTCTGGCCATGCACAATTTTTCTCTCTCCGATCATTCGTTTAGAATTTTCCTGCTAGAAAAACGTTACCCCAGCAAGAATCGTTTTTCCGTTTTTTTCCAAAACGACAGGGGGCACACATTTTTTATGTGGGGGCACATTTACACCAGATAAGGCACCAACTATACGTTCCACTCATTTAACTCTAGGAGATACTTTCTTGCTGGGGTAACGTACACAAGGGGCTTCTAACATGATTTTTTTTTCATTTGCCACACTGGGTGGGTGTCAGTGTCAACTGTCAAATAATTCCAAACCTATCCTTTTTGTCTGTCAAAGTCGGGTGTCGTAACAAAATTCTCTATTTACTCCTGAGTTTGAATATTTAATAAGTATTGAAGTTCTTTATTTTTCAAAATTACTGGATTGAAGACTCAAACTAGATTAATACTTATACTTCATCATCTTAATCACTGAATAATCAAAACCCGTAACTAGTAGATTTTGTGTTATTTGATAGTCTGCGAATCGTAACCGTAAATCAAATAGGTGGCTTGCCGCTTGCAAGTTGTCAGAGCTCTACGCTTGAGCACTCGGGTCCTCATAATCAGTTAAAAGAAAAACACCTGTTAATTTCTGTCTAAAAATTTGACAAAAAAAAGGACCATACTGCCAAGTTCTCTAGTGCAAAATTAGAAGAAGCAAAATACGCCGGCAGGCAATGTGATAATGTCCCGCAAGAGGTCCCGGCTCATCAGCGAAGAAGAAATGACTTCCAAAGGTGAAGGTCTTTCTGAAGGTGGATGTGGTGTTGGGCAAAATGGCAAAGCTGATGAAACCAGTGTAATCAGTGGCATCAGTCAGACGCCGATAGATGATGCGTTGCAGGTTAGTACCATACGGCGTGCTATGTCAATATACCTTATGTTTCCAATAAGATTTCAATATGTTTTCAATGTCACATGTTTTTAATGGAACAATAACTTAAAAAACAATAACTCAAAATGAGTGTATTACCAGCTAATGCAACCATAGTGTAGGAGTAGGTACCTACATAACTAACCAATTTGAGTTAAATTGCCATAAATTGTACTCCATGCCATATCATTGCATTGTATGAGAGTGGTGAGTAACTGCACAACAAATGCGTCTTTGAAAACTGTACTGTGCATACATGCAATATGGTTCAAATTGGTACAGTGTGAAACATTCTAAACAACCTTCACACTGTATTTTAATGTATCTAGGTATATAATCTTCATTGAGAGAGTGATGATGATAATGCCTTGTATCTGTTGCATATTTATATTATAATCAGATTTGCACAAGGACTTGTCTGCTTTTAATATGACTAGCTTTTGCCCATTACATACATATCCCATTCCCCCCCCCCATATGGAATTTCAGGAAATCCTCTCTTAGTGCTCCCCAACACTCTCTAAGGAACCTATGACCAGTAGTTTCAGCCGTGTGTTGTCTGTCATTCACTCGTCCATTAGTAATGCAAGAGTTTTAGTCATAATATGAATAATGTACTCTCTGTTTTATGGGTGAAAATCATAAACTACAGTTATTCATGCTGCAGTTTTATTAGTGCAAGTTTTAATTACCTTTTAGGAAAAATCAATACAATTAAACTGCAAGTCCATTATGCTTTCTGTATTGTTGCATAGTTAAGTGGATCAGTGCTTAGTTCATTGCTCCAGTAACCTTATGATATAATCAGTCAGTGGACAGGCATGCTGAGGCTAATCCAATAAATCATTAAACATGTATTGTATAGAAGACTTTGTGTTGTCATTTTAAGTCAGAGTTTGCTATTTACTTGCAATTCAGCACACTTGGGATGGTTATTGTTTAACTGGTCTATCGGATTTATCATATCTCAATTGAAAAGGTTATTTCAAGTCAATCACACTCACTTACAGTCTTGTACATGGTGGTCAAACACAAGACTATCAATTTTAAAAGAGTTATTATCTTTGAAAGTAACATGTTTACTGGGCATTTTCCTTAACATTACCTTTTGCCCGCGACTACATATGGGCTTATTTCGTTTTTCTCCTGTTGAAATTTCGAGAAATTTTCTCTTAGTGCTCCCCTCCCTACACTCCCCAAGGAATCCTAAATGCCACATTTTATCTTTCTACAACCAGCAGTTTGGGCTGTTGGTTGTCTGACTGTGAGTTACTCAGCCAGTGAGTAATGGAATAATTTTATTTTATATTTAGGATTTATGTGGCTATCATCTATTGAAGCTTTTAATAAGGATATCATCAAGTTATGATTGCTTGAGTAAAGTATCATATAACTAAAATCTGTAAAACATGTTTGTTAGAAAAGTCTGTTGTGTTTTTAAACTATTTAGTTTTGATTTGCCATAGAAGAATTATCAACAGCACCCTTCAACTTAAGCAAAATACAATTTAAACTTTTTATTCCTTATACATATAAAAATTAACAAATACTATTATGGTTCTGCACAAAGTTCCACGAAAGCATTATAATTTTTGTAATTACATTTAATCACGTTGCATGCCGCCTATGTGGCGCACTGAGCGAATTAATCAACACGTAAACAGTGGACAAACTGGACACTACGTACCACGCTACGCATTGTGCGTTTTCATTCTGCAGGGATATGAAAATGAAAGCTAAATGAATCAATAGTTTGGGCTCGCCGCCAACTATGTGGCGTGGCGTGATCACTGACCGGGCCACTCATAGGGTACCTTACCTACGACGATCTACGCTGCACATACTGATACGCTAGTAGACTAGCTAAACTTATCGACAACCCAACTGCCAATTATAATCTATAGTAGGAACGAATATAACTAATCATGAATAACCAAACAACTCCGAATCCAACTGCCGACGTCGTAATAATCGTTCTTGGATTTCCCATCAGCGCGTGACGGAAGCAGATAGTAGTTTGTTATTTTTATCTTAAAAACCCACGCTTTGTCGATTGCCAAATCCAGTTCATAGGGAAACAAACAACGAATAAAGTAGTTATCTGTGTCAAGTCTGTGCTTCTGAAAAATGTGAGCACGAAACTTACACTCGTGAATTCGTGGTACTCACAAGTAGGTCTGTGGTGACTATATCACAGATATTAAACTCTTTTCCGTCGTTCCATCTACGAATTGCAGTTACGTCATTAGTACAACAATGGGACGGAAAGGCGGTTCACCTGAGCATGCTCTAATGAATGCAACATTGATAAGGCGCGATAACGTTGTGCAAAGCAGTAACTAAACTAGGTAAGGCAACTCTACCGTCTGTCTACTACGTTTTGCTCTTACAAGTACATCACTATTTATAAAGGTTAATCAGTAACGCCAGGAAAGTGAATCAAATCATAATAAGAATTGCGTAACGCACTTGACGAAATCGTTTCCACTTTATCGTCAATGATCACGTCACGAAAGCGTGTCGTGCCGGTACGGCAGGCCATGAACAAATTGATGCATCCTTGAAATACTATGATGAGCTCATTGAGAGGCGACATTCCATAAACACTCAGTTTGAAAATGCTCGTGTCAAATGTGTTGTCTTATAGAAGTTGTAGCCAGCATTGCGATTCTGTTAACCTATCGAAGTGAAGGCTTCGGTGTGATTACTGCTAATCACAAAGTGAGCTGTCAAGTAATCAAGATTGAGAAGAGCCTTCACTAAGACATGTTTATAGAATCAACCGGCAAAGTACTTGCAAGGCACGATCCGTAGTCTGTCTAAGATAGTATCTGGTTTCTTCCTCGTCTCTTAAAATCGGAATATCTTCGTTGATGACTTGCATCCTGCGATGGGCAGTAGAGCACATTCAATTAGCGAAGGGGACCTCGGTACTCGGTAGTATTTGACGCAAAACATAGCATAGGACAGCAATTTTATATCTATCATTGTACAATCATACCTGAACCTCTCTGAGGTCAAACAGTGGATCAACGAGTATTGTTGGCTTCAAGATATCTGTAATGAAATCATTTAAGTGTGTCACGTCAGTGTTGGCAAGCCAACCCGCTGGCTGTTCTCGCTCTCCCAGACATTAGCTTGGCGCCCACCACTCGGTTAGTGGGCCGGTCGTTGCCTCCGACTCTAACTAGTGAGGGCAACCTATATTCTATATATAGAAAACAGGTGATAAACGAGTGAGATTATCTTTGTAAAACCATCGTGACTTTGATCTCATCACACGTGTCATTGTTTATTTACATGCTATCAAACAGCTGAAGTAAACTTTGAAGTTTGAACGCCGAAAGATTTTGAGTCATATTTTATCAAATGAAACGCGTGACGAATATAATATCAATGATCCACGTTTATCTTATCTCATACATGACTGATCCGTATTAAGAGAAATAGGCTGACGCTCGTTATTTTTAGCATTTGAGAAGGTGACTTTGAACATAATTATTTTTAAAACTATTGTGTGACCATATGAAAACAACAAACAAATCTTTAATTGAAAACATGTTTACTTTGCATGTACTTTGCGGATGATTAGAAAATTTTAACGATTCAATAGAGTTGCGTAAAACATTGATAAAATTATTGAGAAATGTTTTCGCCCGTAAAGCCTACTGAAGTACTAAAACAAATGGCCTAAAGCAATAATCTTTAGAAACATCAGCGGTCCAACTGTCTCTGTAGAGTTTAAAGAATTTGAAAGGTCCAGTCCTTCAAGGCTGCTAACTTTTGAAACAAGCGAGGAAGAGGCTGTTACCTCAGAAATCTTAGGCCGATCGCACGCGCACAAGACGTGTTAATTTAAATGAGTAGCACTGAGATTCTGTTGGTCCAAACTTTAAACGAATAATGAATCACAAATAGAAGTGGGCGAGCCAGTATCACGGTGCTTTGAAATATACTCAGTAGAATAACTGGCTCTTATCGCAGAATCGCAATACTATACTCGTACATTTAGTGCGACCGATTGTTAGCACCACTTAGCCTTCCTTGTTAGCAGCTCCAAACATCTGGCCAAATAACATACATTCTTGCAGATCTCAAATAGAAATTAGATGTGACACTGATTGCATTCCATTTGCTTTTGCACTCTAGGTACAATATTTGCAACAAAATAAAAACAACAGTCTCTGCAATAATCGAAACGAGGAAGTAAATTGTTCATCCAAGTCACATACTACTGGTGTAAAAGGTACTTGTATGTAGAGTACTTACTAAGTATAAGTACAAGGCCTTTAAAACAGCTCTTACTTTACCCAATAACTTTAGTCATTATGTGCCGGATGTATATGTTTTAAACGGAGAATTTGTCTGGCTGTCTGTTTGACAATTTGTCAGAAGTATTTCAAAATTTTACTGTATGTGCGGGCGCAAAATTTATATTAGTCATGTATTGCATTACTCTCATTGGTGTCGATCAGGTGATGGATAGTACGCATTCTGAGAACGATTAGTGCTCGAAAATAAGAGGCATGCTGGAATCTGGAGCAAGGTTACGTCGTACCATGTCATAGTATTAACACAAAGTCAAACATGTCATACACGTAACATTATACGAGGAACATTTCAAAACAGAAAACTAATGTAAAACAATAAATTTTATAAAACATCCACACAGGAATTCCGAAAAATTAAGAACAGGGGCCCGAGTCTGCTATTTTTATAAATTTGTCATTCCGACACGATCCCATTGTCATGCCATTGTCATTTTGCCAAAAGTTCGTAATCTGCTAAATTCATAATCGCACGGTCACTGGCACGTCAGTGGCCGGTCACTGGAACGTCAATGGTCTCATAAAAGAATTGCGGTAGGAATGCCGTATTGCCATTATTATAAAACCGAGCTAATTTTGAGCATATTCATGCCAGATTCTATTTATATTTAGTTTTACATATTATTTATTAGTGTTATAAGCAATCTGAAGTAGTGAGAAGTTCGTAAATACTAAATCTGTCATTATGTACGAGATTACCATTCATATGGCTTTCTTTCAATGGCGTGTCAGTGATTGATCATTGGAATGTCATAATGACGCCATTATGATGCCATTATGTTAGTAGATTAACAAACTTGTCAAAATCAACCATTTTGAAATCAGTGATCGACCATTCTGACACTATTGTAATAGCAGACTCGGGCCCCAGGTTTGGTCGCTTACCGTCTCTCTGGTACCTACGTTCAAAGAGGCACATGCAAAGGCTTCTGGCCTAGCAGGATATATTATTAAAGATCTTGTGAAAGTATCCATAGTACGGTACTTAATGCTATCGGTATCACACACATTCCTATCTGTTAATAGGGCTGTCAACATTCCTGGAACTAACGACTAACGTGCCAACAGCCCCACAGCAATTAACAAATTAAAATGTGTCATCACCAGTGTTGTGAAGACCGCTGTTGATATCATTTTATAATTATGTACTTACATGTTATCAACATCGTACGATGTTGTGATACGAGTAATAAACGTATATTGAATTTGTAATTATGTGTTACGCATACGATTTTCTTAAGGCGAGGTTGCAGTACTGTGTGTTTTGCCGAACAACAGCGACTGTCCGGCTAGCTTTATCTAATTTTGATTGTTTTTTCTTCTTGGCGAAAACTGATAAAGAAATAATACAATATGGTTTCAACATTTACTTCAAAATAAAAAGCTCTATCTATTGATATAACGTTTATATATATTTGTGATAAAATCTCTTAGCAGTACACGTTTAAAATTGTAATTTAGTGTCATGTTTGATAAAAAAAAGTATCGTGCCAATAATTCTAAATCGCGTTTCTAACTTTACGATTTACTTGAGGGTATGTTCAAATTTTAATTAATGATTTTTATTTATTAAAAAACTTATAATTAATTAGATTTTCAGACGTTCAAAAATCTTAAAAAGTACTGCAACCGCGCCTTAAGTCTGATCTTATTTTTAAGTCTCATCCAAATAATCTGGATGCAGTCAGTGTATCGGCATCGGCAAGTTCATCAAATTTATCTGTTAGCCATTGGAGTGCAAAATAGCCACTGTTACCAATGGAGTTATTAAATGCTCATCTCCTGAGAGGCTCTAGTTGTTGCATTCAAACGGACAGTCATCTTTGCGCTATCTAGTGGTAGCAATCAATAGATTTTACAGGGTGATTGGGTAATTCAGTGCGTTCCTTCAACCCCAGTTGAAGAAATGTTCTAGAGTGTGCAAGGATTTAGGCCCCTATAACTTGATGACTTGTATAAATTATACTCTTGTTTATACAAGAGAAGTTTCATGAGATTTCATAGCTTGAACTTTAGGACGCTTAATTTCCGAAGTTTTATATACATATTTTTACTGATGAATTTTATTCGAAAGACGGATTATTTTCTACTTACTACTACATACTTTTCTTAAAGCTGATTTTTTCAGAAAAGCAGAATATCAGTTCAGTTGTTTAGAGTGAAGAATGTATTTGATCCTGTGATTTGATCGAATGCATAATCGGACCTACCTTAAAAATATAACTGGCTGGTAACATCTATACTGTCTTTTTAAAACATGCTTATCATGAACTTGTCGGTGTCTGCCATGACATAATGACTGTCATAATGATTTGGCAGTGGTAAATCAATCAATAGTCTGCTTATTTATCTTAGAAATTATTTTAGCTTTCGAACGTTTGTTTCCATACATTTTTCCGGTTGATTCGGAATTACATTTTATTAGTAAGTATGTTACTTGCAAAAAATTAATGAATCCACGTTCTGTTCCATTGTTGCAGGTTATTCGTAACCTAATTAACTGCTTTTTATGAATGCTTGTCTTCTAGTTTGATATTTGGGCAATTTTTTGTTTCAACCATATCCTCAACTTGTTACAATTTGGCAATCTCCTTCTGAGACTATCAAGCAATACTTGTTACATGAGTCAGTGAGTGTCTTGTCTTGTTTGTTCAGATGAAATTTTCATAAAACAGAGTGCACTTAACGCTACCAATATCGTGCGATTGTGCCCGTCTGGTGTGGGTGCAGTGCTCAGTGCATACTGCGATATTATTTGCTAGGGCTGTCTGTGGGCGACGTCGTCGCTCCTCGGCGCGCTAAGTGAAGTAAAGTCTGTGAGTAAAGTCCCCTTCGGCGCGACTCGTGGAGTGTCGCGTGTCTGCCGAGCCTCCACGTCGGCGTCGCGCCACCCGGCATCGACCGCCCCGCGCCGCCCGCGCCCCGCTCACGCCCGTTCCTCGCACCAGAAACATTCCTCACGCCGACTCCGTGCTTCATATCGCTTTACGGCTTTAGTCACTCGTATAGTTTCGTGGAGTTCGCGTGTTCCGTTGTTTACCTAAAATACCGGTTATCAAAATACATAGCCCGAAACATACGATCACTGAAAAATAAATTGATCCTTGTAAATCTTTACTCAGATTGTAGTTAATTTATTTGCTTACCCCGAGATATTTTTTTTTTTAAATTAAATAAATAATAAAAATGCAAGTTCCTATTTAATAGCTTTAATATTTTTATATCACGTACGGAAAAGTTATTTAATTTAAGTTGAAAGACAATAAAAAATAGTTGATGATGTCAGCTTTAACGATAACCACGACACTCACAAATGGGCACGGGCATGTCAACGGTCAGTTGGAGACTTCCCTCAATGGATACAGGAAAAATGGATTTGTCAAACCGGAAATAAAGGACCACACTGTAAGTAATAAGTACCCCAGTTTTATCCTAGCTTCTGTGTAGCCGGCGTAACACGCCTGTCTTTACTCGCGGACCAATCGCCAGTTCGATCTGTTCAATGTTTACATTATCACTCCCGTCTGACTGTGACCGTGTCACTGGAGACTGCACCAGAGACATACAAGGATGATACAAGGTGACAACTGAATTATTTAGTTAGACCGTGAAATAGAAACCTTGTGAACGAAAATTCACAATCTCGCAGACTAGACTTCACAATCTCGAAGACTTCATTGTTTGTTCAAGTATGAGTGAAAGTTAGAGCTATACCCACTGCTCTGCGGAAGGTTGTCTGTGTTTGAATACTCCATAGAAAGTTCATACATACATTCTCGCAAATGAATAGTGTTAAGTGCATCGCAAATGTGCTTACTTTTATAACAGACAACTGTGCACAAACATCCTAAATTCCTGAAACTTTAAAGCAGTACAATGAATGACAATGCACTACTACTGAGAATTTAAGTGATTGTCTTATTACTCCTATTAGCACCTATTACTTATTCTAGAATGAGAAATAAAATTTACATACTTCATTCAAAACCGAGCCATTTAATTACACTTTCTGATTCGGCTTCAAGATAGAGGTGCTGTAAGAATGGCCACTATTTTTTTTACAATTTGACGAATGGCAATAGTATGTTTATTTTTTGATATAACAAACTATTGAACCGTCTGTAAAATTAACCCAATGCCATGACCAAAGCCGAGTTTAGTTGCAATTTTTTTCGGCTTATCTTCAACTCGAGGGATCAATTTGGCCACTAACCTCTCATTCATGTAATAATAATTGTCTAAAATCTTACATGTATCTACATCCCTGCCAAACGTTTGGATATTAACGCGTTGATATATAAGTGAATGCATAGCAGTATCAATTTATGGCATATTAGACGTGTTGAGGAAAAATATGAAGTATGTAACGAAAACAGGCAAAAATATAACCCTTCTTCTGGGGCGGTAAGTAAATATGAATTTGGTGGATGTCTGGAAGAAAAGAGCACACGAAATCAAAGTAGATTACTTACATTCATCTAGCTAGCGTAAAGCGACAACTAAGCATATCGATGCTTTACGGCCAAAAAGGGATAAACTCAAATAAAATATGAAAAAAAAAAATTACTAGCTGACCCGCGCAACTTCGTCTGCGTCACATTTTCCATGAATGCTCCGCTCCTGTTTGTCTCAGCGTCGTCAATAAATGGGCTATCTAATACTGAAAGAATTTTTCAAATCGGACCAGTAGTTCCTGAGATTAGCACGTTCAACCAAACAAACAAACTCTTCTGCTTTATAATACTAGTATAGATAAACACCAGTAAAGGCGCTTGAATCGCAAAAAATAATCAACTATCATTCCAAATTAGAATGATTTAAGATTCACTAACTTACTTAAATCCTATTTTTTTTTTAAATGACGTTAGTGTAAGTTTTATTTTATTAATTTAACGACTAGTACTTTTTAATAATCAGAAGGCTTATTAATAGTTAGGAACACGAGTAAAAGATCAAAAATCTTAAAATGAGCATCCATAATAGTAGTATTACCCTCATAAAAATCTAATAAACAACAAGTCACATTACAATTCGCAAAAGCTAATTATGGATCTACTTACTACAAATTCTTATTCTTACTATAAATTCTCAAAAAAATTACATTTGTCAACAAATGTAAACAAACAAACTAAAAAACATTGTTCAATCAATACCACCACATCTCACATCATACCACATCTTTGAGATCTGATTCTGAAAGAGTATCCTTGACGCTGTTAGCACTTGTAAGACTGTGATATTCATTATGAAACATTTGTGGAATCACTTTATCTTGATATAGTTTGAGTAAATCGTCATGTTTTGCTTTAGATTTACGTGCTTGCATGCATGCTTTAGATGCCCATTATGCCGCGGTTGTCTACTAAACACTGAATGTTCGTTATGCAATGAAAATGACATTTGATTCGTATGAATGACAAGGATAACCGATGTTTTTTGCTGTTATTGCGCAAGTTAGCCGCCAAATCTTTGATTTACCTTCTTATCTAACCACCATTCTCGTTAAATTTATTGGGAGGAAAAAAAAGGATAAGCGACAATGTTAGGGCGACATTCGTTTGAATGATTTATCCTAAGCGCCTTCGAAATTTATATAGTGACTTGGAAAAATAACACCAAGCACCAAACAAAAGTCTCGGAAATGCGGCCGAAATGTAATAAATGACAATTATTTTAGACAAAGAAACTGCCATAATATGGTAACCGGAAGTTTAATAAACAAAGACTCAAGCAAAATTTGATTAATGTATTTTTTTGCAAAACATATTTATAGCCAAAACCAGTTAACACACAAGCAAAGAAAAAAATATGCAAAGCCAAAATTGCATAACTGTCAGTTTTAAAATATTATTTTCATCCAACCACCATAATAAAACATACACCAAAATAACTGTCGTTTACGACGAAAAACTTAAGTGTTAGGACCCTAATTCCTTTACCGCCTAAGCGACAAAAAGTTCGACCTAGAGTTACGAAACTTAGACCAATAGACGTAGAAAAAAAAACTGATTTCAACCATATATATAAGTCGATTTCGCAAAAAATGTCGCTTATCCCTTTTTGGCCGTAAAGCATCGATATATCTGGAAGGAAGAAAGCATAAACTGAGAGACCTAACAGATGAGAGAAAACTGCATTGCTTCAAACAGTACCAACTATAGTAGTCTATGCACAGGCAACGGCGATAATAATTAAAAAATGTAACAGTAATATCCGACTTACCAGACGATCTAGTAGCGTTTAGTAAACATAACGACCATGGAGATGATGCAACCTATACTTATGGTCAATTTAACTTACAACTGTAATTATAGTAGTTGAATACATCAATGGTTCATGACTATGCAATTACGTAGATTATGTTTTGAAGTTGAGCGGTTAGTGACTAGCCTCCAATACGGAACACCGTTATCCGGATTTAGACAAGTGTTTCAGTAACATTTCCCAACTTTGGACTCCAAAACGACATTCACGAAGTCTTATGCATAGTTTACCTATCTATACAGTTTAATTACACCGGCGAGCTGCGTCACTCTACCACCAGCTAAACAAACGTTTCAAAAGCAAATAACATCATTGGGATTCGTTATCTCTTCGTAGGCGAATGTTTCACTGAAAATAAAGTAAAGTTAAGCCACAACGTATTCACAAAGATGATTTGCATGAACCGACGTGACGTAAATCGGCGAATGTTCATTTAAATGTACAGCGAAAAAATGCAAAGTTAAGCTATTGGCATTTTCGAGAGCATTCGCCGCATGCCTTGTAGTTGCTGACATGCTAAGTTGGGTGCACTTTGCATATAGGTATACATACTAAACCGAGTTACATTATGTTGTATATCTTAAGAAAAGGTTGTTGCCCTGCTGCCCAAGGTTGATGTTTCTCAAGTGTTGTGATTGGATTACGTATGCATTCGATTTCTTCACGCTCAAAATAACCAGGTTCAAGTTCTATGTCACGGGATGTGAACGTTGAAGTTCTTCGTTTATTTTTAGCCGGTGTTTAATGTTATTGCATCCACTATTTTCGTAATTCCGTGGCGTTTAGCTTATTGTATGGACTCGTAAAACACCTTTGTTTTCGGTTGTCGTTTATTTTGAAGGTTACGAAATCTTTTGACGTCAACCAGACGACATTCTCCTCCAACCACAGTATTTGTAATGGTATCATTTGTTACTGCAAATGTCAGAAATATCTGCTGGTAAATTACTAGGATTTGTTCAAAGTAAGCAAAAGCTGCTTTCACGTCGTCGTAGTCAAGTTTATTGCTTACACTTGGTTTATCAAGAATCTTGGATTGGTTATGTCTTTGAAGGTTCACTTTATAATAAATAAATTGATCATTTTAAGTTGAAGGTTCACTTTATAATAAATAAATTGATCATTTTAAGTGTACGTTGTATTTGGGATCGTCTCGTGATTAGAGACGTGAAGCTTCAATTTTATGGCAAGGTTAACGAATGATATAACAGTAGTTGTGTTGTTTTTTCTAACGAAGGCTCATAATCATATAGCGTCACTGACTGTGCCTATGCTTACAAGTCCATTATGAATGGTGTGTAATTAACTTTGCCGCAGGTAATAGTGCCATCCACACAAATGAAATGTTTGAGAATACTTCATCCAAGACAGTACCAATTCAAATTCATTCATGCTTTACATAAATTGTCATCCAATGGATGGTTCTTTAGGTGATATGTGTAGTTTTCCCCGAGCTATTAACACCATTTACCCTAAACGTTTTCCTCGTAGATAGATACTGTACCTTCCATTTAGAAGGATATAATTCATGTAGAATAATACCATTTCAAAGGACGTCAAATCAATTTTGCATTTGACGTAATGATTTTGTGTGTCTCAATAATTCATATGGAATTTCTTCTATCAGTACCATCCTACTAGCTAGCAACTTTTCACGTTCTTGTGGCTCTAGAATTCACTCCTTTTGGAGCGTTTGCGTATGCTTAATTATGTTCTCCAGATGAAGGCCTCCAATCAAAACCTACGCCAATGCATTCCTGACTTCCATAAAACCAATCATCGTTGTATCGCTAACTAGTCGCCACTTGAATGCCAAAATGAATGAATCACTTCGCGCGGTTTGAGTGGTGTCTCAACCGGAGCTTTGAGCTAAATACGGTGTTGCCTAAACTGTTACTGCTGCCATTGATTTCTAGAACATTATACAATATACAACAAGTAATAGATTAAGTTTTCACGCTTCACTGACTTCTAATCGAGGCAAACTTAGGGAATAATCTATTTTCGTCTCACAAGTAGTCTAATAATAAATAATAATAATAATAAATAAATATCCTTGGACATTTCACACAACGCCATATAGTCCCAAGCTAAGCAACCTAATGCTTGTGTTATGGTAACGATATGGCTGATAAACTACTTATATACATTTTTTTTTTGTAAATACATACATATTATAGATAGAAAAACACCCAGACTCAGAACAAATACATGTGGGTCTTACAAATATTTGTTCCGTGCGGGAATCGAACCCGCGACATGCTGCGCAGCAGTCAATCGCTCAACCTACTGCGCCAACCGTGTCGTGTCTAATGTTGTAGTAAGTATGATTTGCCTCTATTTTATTATTTTTTGACACATAAATCAGATTAAAGTATTGAATTATTTCAACATGAGTGACCCTGCCAGTTGCCGGGGCTATCAGTGGCTTGTTTTAATTATAATCGAATATCCGCCTCATTCAGAGGAATCTTCCGACCATCCGACTTATCATAATATGTATTAAATTTATGAATTAAACACATTTGAGTAACATAATATCCTATAAAAAATAGCAGATTAAAAAAAATATGCCCAAAGTAATCTACTTTTGATGATCTGCTGAAGTAAACAGTCGCTTGATTATCAAAATAAGAATTAAAAAATATGAACCTTGGTTTGTTTGTACTAATTATTTGTATTATTATTAGGTATTATTAGGTATGTGGACTTGTTATGTTATGGTCATAATGACGCAACTACTAATACTTTATATTAAGTATAAAGTTTTTCCTGATGCTTTTCCCGGCTCGTATGTGTTATCTATACTAATATTATAAAACTGAAGAGTTTGTTTGTTTGAACGCACTAATCTCAGGAACTGGTCCGATTTGAAAAATTATTTCAGTGTCAGATAGCCCATTTATCGAGGAAGGCTATAGGTTATATATCATCACGCTAAAACAAATAGGAGCTGAGCATTCATGGAAAATGTGACGCAGACGAAGTTGCGTGGATCAGCTAGTTATATTATAAAATTGTACCATAATATATATTATTTAAATTTAAAGTTTATGGTCCCCCAATAATTGCTGAAATAAAATAACAACATAAGTAAGATCTTTATCAAAACATTAGGTATTAATGTTATGGCAATTAAAAATAATGGTGAACTAAAATTAGCTGCGCAAGAAATTTTTAATTAGTCATCTAATTAAAAATTCAAATCGCTTGATAAAGGAAGTTAAAAATGCTTATTGTGTTTTCTGCGTGTTCGGTTATCGGCAACTGTTCGTAGGAATTATTAAAGAATATCGATTTGTAGCTATTTCCTCATAGACAAGGTCGCCACATTTTATTGCTATAACATCACTCACCAACTTATTTGTGGCATAGGTATGGTATGTATGTGATTAACTTATAAGTTGTTAATATAATTGAGTAATCATGCTTATTAAGTTAATTAAGTATAATTAATCGAACAATGAATGCGAGTTAATGCGATAGTTCAGTATTTAATGAGAAAAAAAAAAATGTAAGTAATGGATGGTTTTTTCCACGCTCCTGAAATTATTAAAAGAACAGTTTCATGACATAAACAGAAACAATTAGTTTTATAATGTAAAATATTCCGCAAAATCTGCACATTGCTAAAATATATTTTTTTATAAAATAATTTTATTTGTAACTAATTCAATTACCTGTTGATAGTACCACGCACGCCTGAAATAACTTGGTACCAATGACTAAAAAGCCTCAAGTGGTTTAATTCTCTTTGCTTGGTACTGTTATCAAACGCCGGTATTTACATAAGCAAGCTATCATCTTGTCACCTCAACGTGTGACATTGAGTGCAAAGGATTTTACACCTTATAAACTTGCATTGACGCAGAAATTCGCTATCTCAGGCGATAGCTAATTAATAGATTATTTTTATAGTACGTACATAACATATTGTATACTAGCTGACCCACGCAACTTCGTCTGCATCACATTTTCCATTAATTCTGCGCTCCTTTTTGACTTAGCTTAATGATATAGCCTATAGCTTTCCTCGATAAATGGGCTATCTAACACTGAAAGTTCCTGAGATTAGCGTGCTCAACCAAACAAACAAACAAACTCTTCTGCTTTATAATATTATAACTCAGAGGTTCTCAGATTTTGTTGTGCAAGGCGTTGCGAACGTTCGACACTCGACTCTCGTGCGCGTACCTGAGAGTTTCTCTGATTTTGTTCAGCAAGGCGTTGTGAACGTTCAGGTGAAGATTCTCCCATACGGCGTATTCTTGCTGCCCGTGCTTGAGAACTATGTTTAGTAAGTTGAGACATGGCTCTCTTTAGGCATTTTCAAATGTTTAAGAAAATGTTAATAGCGTGTAATATTCTAGCTCTGAAAAGAACTGTTGTGTAGCCCTGAAAAGAACTGTTGGTTAGCCCTGAAAAGAACTGTTGGTTAGCCCTGGAAAGAACTGTTGCTTAGCCCTGAAAAGAACTGTTGTTTGGCTCTGAGCAGAACTTTTGCGTAGGTGTAGTTTTAAGAACGAAATCTAAAGAAAATCGCACGAAAATTATTAGACTTCGCGCACGACCGCTGCGTAGGGAGCCGACGTACTTATACTTATCTATGGAGCCGACCTCGCGGCTGAGCCGCGCGGGTACCTTACTCATAGATCTAAATCCCGCACGCGCACCGCCTTGGTGACGTCCACTTCGCAACGGGTCGTGCAGCAGAAATCGTAATATTTTAATTTCGCCATAACTTCAAAACCAAACGTCCGATTTTAATCATTTAAAGACCAAATATTATCTACATAAACTGTACTTAGTGATGAAATACTTTATTTTGATAAAGATTAATAGCATGAGTAAAATAAACGCGTTTAAATGTAGTCCAAAAAAAAACAAGATTTTTAAATTAAAAAGATGGTTGTTGTGCCTCACTCGACATAGATAGGTATAGTGTGTCGCGGACTTTTTTGTAGATATTTATAAGATCTACAATTAATTAGAACAATGTATGGTTCTATCTTCTATAGTTTAGGCAGCGTACACAAAATAAGTTACTTTTCTGGTTGATTTTTACACCTTGTGTCCGAAAAACCCAAATATTTTACGGAACCCTATTTTTTTCCAAAATAAAATATAGCTAAAATATATATGTTACTCGTGGATAATGTAGCTTTCGAATGGTGAAAGAATTTTTAAAATCGGTCCAGTAGTTTTTGAGCCTATTCATTACAATCAAACAAACAAACAAACAAAGTTTTCCTCTTTATAATATTAGTGTAGATAACTCAGAGGTTCTCAGATTTTGTTGTGCAAAGCGTTGCGAACGTTCGACACTCGACTCTCGTGCGCGTATCTGAGAGTTTCTCTAATTTTGTTCAGCAAGGCGTTGTGAACGTTCAGGTGAAGATTCTCCCATACGGCGTATTCTTGCTGCCCGTGCATCAAGCATTTTCAAATGTTTAAGAAAATGTTAATAGCGTGTAATATTCTAGCTCTGAAAAGAACTGTTGTGTAGCCCTGAAAAGAACTGTTGGTTAGCCCTGAAAAGAACTGTTGGTTAGCCCTGAAAAGAACTGTTGGTTAGCCCGGAAAAGAACTGTTGTTTGGCTCTGAGAAGAACTGTTGTTTAGCTCTGAGAAGAACTGTTGTTTAGCTCTGAGAAGAACTTTTGCGTAGGTGTAGAACGAAATCTACTCGACATAGATAGGTATAGCGTGTCGCGGACTTTTTTGTAGATATTTATAAGATATTATATCAATTAATTAGAACAATTTATGGTTCTATCTTTTATAGTTTAGGCAGTACGCAAAATAAGTAACTTTTCTGGTTGATTTTTACACCTTGTGTCCGAAAAACTCAAATATGTTACGGAACTCTATTTTTTTACAAAATAAAATATAGCCTATGTTACTCGTGGATAATGTAGCTTTCGAATGGTGAAAGAATTTTTAAAATCGGTCCAGTAGTTTTTGAGCCTATTCATTACAATCAAACAAACAAACAAACAAACAAAGTTTTCCTCTTTATAATATTAGTGTAGATTGCTAGCTAGAAACCCACCCCGGCTCCGCACGTGTGCAATTTGATAACACCATCATAGTTCAGCCATTTTGAACAAAATAAATACACAAACGCACCTCGTTTATCGTCCTTTCTTTTAGTGAAACTGTATGAAAATCTGTTGTGTCATTCAGAAAAAGCAAGCGGAAATTTTATTATTCTAGTTAGAGATTAGAGATGTGTAATGTTCTGGTAGACACGTCTTCTGATTATTTTGTAAACCAGATAAATTATTTATTTTTTGTAGTGATAATATAATATTAATCAATCATGTGGATAATTTTGGCCAGGTGTTATTTCATGGTAATCAGCTACGGATGATACGTTTTACGCATTATTATTAACTAGCTGACCCGCGCAACTTCGTCTGCGCCACATTTTCCATTATTGCTCCTCTCCTATTTGTCTTAGCGTGATGATATATAGCCTATAGCATTCCTCGATAAATGGGCTATCTAACACTGAAAGAATTTTTCAAATCGGACCAGTAGTTCTTGAGATTACCCCCTACATACAAACTTACAAACAATTTTACCTCTTTATAATATTAGTATAGATATAACATTGACATAATGTTTGAGTGAAGATCTTTCACAGCCTCAATCGAGTGTGCAGGAAAATGTATCCTGACTTTCGTTTGGCGCATTGGCATTTCTTGTTCATACTGTATTTCTATCTTTGTCATAAACAGTAATACAGCAGTTTGATTTTACAAGCTATTTATTAACTTGCAATGTATGTATGTCCGGGTGGAATCTTGCAACTGAATTTGAAATCAGTTAGTTACCTTTAACCGATTGAGCTGAAATTTAGTATACTTACCCGCTTATTTTGGATGACAATGCATGCTTAGCAATGTGACGTCATTCTAATTTCAAGATGGCGGACTAGTTACTTTTTCTACACCACCACAGTATGGGTATCAAATGAAAGGGCTTTCTGAGTACGTCAAATAAATCCAAAATATGTGGGACCACCCAAGATGTATGAAAGCTTGTAATTAAAAATGATTTTTTGAACCATTAATTTATTAACATTTTCCATTTGTAAAATGAGTTACCAACAGACATATTTTTATTATTAGGCTTTCCGGATTAGCTAGGAGTCAAGCTATTAATTATTCTAGTTTTTTGTTTAGTTAAAGAGCTAGAACATCCTATAGCAACATGTTTTGACTAACTACAGAACTTTAGTATCAACGAATCTAAAAATGGAATTATCTAACCACAGCGCACAGGCGGAATTGAAACTTCCTCTAACGATTGTGTAGGTATTTGCATAATAAACTCGATTAAATTTTAAATAAATCATAAGTACTGACTAGAGATTATGACTACGGGCCGCACTGTGACCGGATTGTCTAAATTTACGGCCCGATGGCCTAAGCAGCAAATTTTTTTAATGGCGGCATGCATTCAAATTAAAGAACGTGATCCATTAACAAAACAAAGTTTAGGTGTTATATTTCCAGGGGCGGATTATCCCTAAGGCAAAGTAAAAAAAATATACTTTGTACAGAGCTTCCACAGTACGCCTTTTACTACTTGATTACTCCTACTAGGCCCGATCCCAAAAACTATCATCAGACAACTTTTTACGGGATTCACAATAGCTCTCTCTTGTTTATGACTGTCTCGTTTGTCTTTGTTGGTCGCAAACCACGGCTGCTAAGTGTGGGGCCCTGGATTTGGTTGCCGGGTTTGCCAAATTATCATACTGTTTTTCTATTAGTCGTTTTTCAGAAGCAGCCCGGAGTTTGGTTGTTGGTGGATTCTGGCTGACACTCTTTAAGCTGAACCAAAATTCTAATCTACCAAATTTTCATCCTTGTAACTCAGGTTTCTAGGGTTTATAGGTTGACAAAAAACTACTCTGAAAGTACGAATGGTTTAGATAAAATCGAATCTGGTCCGAGGCGGGGTACTAACATTTTCGAGCTCGCTGCGAATTTTCTAGATTTTTGTAGATTTATATCCTATTTCTGTCCGAATGGTCAAGAATCTTCACCCTTACCTATGAGATCCTAAACTCGCTACGCTCGCTATAATTTTCTCACGCTTATACGTCAAGCCGCACTTTTTTCTCAATAATCCCCCCCCAACCTCTCCAAACAGAGACAAAAATCGCCCCCCTCCCTTAGACGAGAAATTCTGGATCCGCGAATACTCATGACTTTAAGGGCGCCGTTGAGGTGCTTGCCTAGGGCGCTGGTAACATTTAATTCTCCTCTGCATATTTCTAGGAACATCTAAGAGAAAAAATATCGAAAGAACTACGGGCCACTATAAAAATAATTGGATTCGTTGTGCAATGTTTAGACGGTGTTACTGTTTGTATAGTTACAACTGTTACAAGTATGTGACCCGAATTAAGTCTCACTTGAACACCACGATTACTGCCTCTCGTCACGTTATAAGTAAAAGTATTGTCGTTGATGACACATGATTTGATGACTTTTAATTAATTGAAGAGAAATGCCGGAAATTAACTATGCAAAAACATTGACCTGTATTCTTAGAGACCGCGCTGTGTCGAAAGAAATTCTTATTTAAGTAAACAACAAATTGCAGACGGTACATGAAGTATGGCGACGTTTTGCTTGCGGTTTCTACATTATCTTTGTCTCAAAAGTTATGTAATGCGTTTGCTAAAAGAGCTTTCAGTATTTCAGTGGCTACAGCGACTTTCAAATTGTCACGTCGGTGTCGTTAGCTGATGAATGTGTTAAGCGCCGTAAACACTGATCTTTCCTCGTAATACTTATTTCCGCATGTAGAAACTAGAAAGCCTTCTTGTGTGTAAAACAATATTTATGTGTCACCTAGTGAAAAGTCAGCTTCACGCGGAGTAATGACTTACTAGAGCCTCAAGTACTTTGATAAAAATGCAATAAAATATAACGAGCACCGTTTAATCACCTGAGTGTATTGTTCGATTGGGCTTATTATCTCATGCATAACGACCCTGCAAGTTTCTAAACAGTTAAAACACTGAGTCTTACTTTTTGTAAGAAAGCGTATGTGTTCCTACTGAGATATTGACCATAATCATCATTGACTGTGGCCAGCACTGCTACAGCCTTACGAGCGACTCGCGTTTTACTAATTACTAAGAGCTTTGCATTATCTTGTTTTTTGGTTTCTGCTTTTAAAGGTGTGACTAAGCTATAAAATTAAATTAATATCAACATAGTAGTAATCAGTGTCATTTGCATAAGCATGTCCGCTGATAGAGGCTCTGCGAGTCGCGACGGACTCACTCATGCGCGTTTAGATAACAAACCATGAATCGTTGTTAATCTACGTTGTCGGCCACTGGCGCGACGTCACATCACGCCACTTCATTATCAATAACGGCTGACATCTAGTACCGTTTGAACCTTGATGCCTGAACAATACAACATAATCTGGTTTACTCATACTTACACAACTTTATTTAACTCTTAAGTATATTATAAGTACTGCGGAAGTAGTTTCTAATTGAATATCAATTTCTAATCTATTCAAATCATAAACTAATCACTATATTTTTTGTACTAATCAGTCTGTCTAGTGTTCTCTCAAATTGTTGGAATCGGTTACCAGAGTCACCCGATGCCACTGAATATCAGCTTACCATTTACTAAGTCATTAGTACCGTTACATTCATATCTGATATCGAATAGGCAAGTAAATTGATTTCTAAGAACTTAATTTCAGCAACCTTGCATTCATTTATCTCAAGTGTAGGTTGTTTTGAACATTCTGACATGCAGTATTGAATACAATTGGCTTATATTTATGCAGCCCGCATTAATTATCGCAGTCTCCAAATTTGCATCAGCTGCATTGTATTTATGTGGGCGGTATTCGTAACTACTACTTGGTTATAAAGAACATTCACCCCTTGAGAGTTTATCGTAACCAATTTATAATTTTAGCTGCTACTTGAAATTCAACTGTAATTCATTATTTTTTGCTTTGTTACAGTCACTACGACAAGCGGCGCCATTCAGTACAGACCCTGATGCAATAGCGGAACGGGAAAAATGTCACTATGGTCGCATCCCCCGCGCAGCAGCCGTGGCGGGCACAGCACACCGCAAGGTGCGCGTCTACTCAGACGGCATCTACGACATGTTCCACCAAGGACACGCCAGGCAACTGCAGCAGGCTAAGACAGTCTTCCCTAATGTCTACCTCATTGTTGGCGGTGAGTGCATCTTTATCTGAGTACGCCTCACCCTTGTTTACTTATTGCATCAAAACATTGAATCCTGACTCATTGGGTCCCCTTGTGCATCGCATGACACCGAATGCGTAGTGTCTGTTTAATGATAGCGCCCGTCGAATGTTGTGCTTTTCTAGAGGCTTCGAATCGAATCTTTCAGTTAACCGTTCAAGCAAGATTGGGAACTAGCTGCGGAGTAGCGGGGATAACATTTTTCCTCGAGTGAACGATTACTTGGGAAAATTTTCATTGCGGGTTTGAACGACATAATTGCAAGTAAACATCGTCACGCCATCGGCCCACAAGCTACAAATAACGATGTAAATAAATAATTGTTACGTTACCGTAACTGCCTGACCGAGTTCCGATTAAAAATTAATGATAACTGGTCGCAGTACATACTGGCACAAATAGTGCGTCCTTGGACTTGTACCCTTAAAATGAAATAGCCATTAACAAAGTACTTACTACTACCTGAATACAATAGATTGATGATTATGAGGCGATCGTTCACCTCAATTTGAATATCAATGTCGCTTGGAACAAAACAATCATCATTCAATTTAGGATACCACACGCAATTAAGTAGGTACCTTCTTATTTGAATGCAGAAACAAAATAAAAATGCTGTAATAGGGAATATGCACGCGACTTTTTTATTTATAAAATGAATTATTTATAAGCTCCAGTAAACACTCTAGAAAATATTTTTTAAATATCTTCATCAGCGATGAAGTAATAACGCTGCAAAGACTACTTTTAGAACGAGAAGTCCGACATGGAATTTGACGTCACATTACGTGACGTCATGATCTGCCATAGAAAACAGCGTTTTCGCGAGAGGGACAGATCTATTAATTGGTTTAAAATAATTATATCTCGTTTGTTTTTCGAGCAATTTTGATTCTATTTCCAATGTTAGTAATATATTTTTATATATACTTAGATAAAGTGTTTAGGTAGATAATAAATATTTTTTTTATGCATAATTATTCCCTATTGAAATTACTGGGTATTATACACCACTATTCACTAATTTTTAATTAGTACAAATACTTAAAGGGCTTATTAGAAAAGGTCTTGTTATTATATATGTAAAGTCTCAATAAATAATATTCATAAACAGCAAAGTTATTAACGTTTGTTTTTATCCCAAAATGTCACTCAATTTATGGTAAACGAAAAAATAAGCAATCCAAACTTTTCTTTCGCACTTTAATTGGGCTTAGGACCAACAAAATTATCAACTTTTTACAATTAAGTAATTTTCAAGAAATCATTTAAGAAACTCAAGTAAAAATAAATCAAATTAAACAATTTTGGGATTTCGTTTTTTTTTTACTTTTGACTGCAAAATTATGATCAGTAATGGGTACGGGAACAGCCCCATTTTTTTTGTACTAATTACAAAATAGTGTTGTATAATCTGCCAATAAATCGCAAACCTTGTGCCAATCTTATTTTTAATGTAAATAGCAAAGCACCTGCATCGCGCAGTTTGCGGCCTACCTGGCATAGTGCCGCATGGCTCCACAACTAAGATAAAAATAAAGCGACTTTATTGGTGGATTCGTCGTACGATACATGCCCAACCGATTACGCACGTGTAAAGCGTAAACAATGCGATTCCGATGATAAATAAATAAAAGGCCCTAGTCCTTAAACCTAATTAATTAGCATTTACCGATAATACCGTAGGCATAATTAAGAATACCCTTTCATATGTAATTGGCGATAAATGGATTAGTGTAATCAATTGTATGCGTCCTTGAGAGCGGCCACTGGCACTGACACGCGCAATATTTAGGTAATCGGACTGACATTTTTTACTTAACCTTAACCTATTTAGTTTTTGGCTACTGTATAGAAAACATAAGTTCTATTAGAATTGCTATAAACTAACAGTATCAGTTAAGCATAGTCATTTGTACTAACAATTTCATTCATATTACCCACTAGAAGCCGTACTTCTAGTACTTTATCATAAGTTGAGCTTTAAGACAGTGGGCCGCACCGAAAACACCAACAGGCCGCATGTTGAGAATCGCTGACCTTACAAAACTACAGCCTTAATAACAGTACTTCAGTACTTATACTTGAGACGTGTAAATATTTTTTACTATCAGGAAGGGGAATTTTATCTGAGACGAGATAGTAACTTTAATGAAGATTGTTGACGTAATACTACACGTAATTTTAGGCCGTGTTGTTTGGCTAGATGACTAATGAGGATTTATTTGTTGTTTCCAGTATGCAGCGACAATCTCACACACAGTCGCAAGGGACGCACAGTGATGACAGAGGACGAGAGGTATGAAGCTGTCAGGCATTGCAGATACGTCGATGAGGTAATTGTTGTTTGTGATTCACTATTCACTTCATGTCCCAGTATGCCATAATGCGATACTGTACTACTGCGAACAGGGACTTCCTATTATAACGAATATAAAAGGCATTATTTAATGAAAACATTGTTTGAAAAAATGGCCTGAAAAAATATACTATAGGCATTCAAAGGATTATCGAATTCTTTCTCATCTCGAGTATGATTTCATGATGCACGTGCCTTAGTGGCGCTTGGGCTAAAAACAATTAAATCAATGATGTCAGTAATCATCATTGCTCTCAATTATATCTTTGACCTCAACGTCCTCAACTCTATTCTAAGAATGATCGTAAGACCAATGCTTTAATTTGTTTTTACAATACAATTCTTGTAAATGAGGTGGTGATAATGTCGAATGAGTATATGGTCCAAGTTTGCTTGACAGAAGTACAATTTTGTTTAGAGTCAGATTTAATCATACACGTTTCCCCTAACGGGTGAGATTTATACGGTTCATTTGTCTGCGTCAGTTATAACTTGACCTCCGACTTCCAAGCCGCATGTGCCAACAGTACCAGTATAATGCTAGGTCAAAGAGCTCCATTGTGCAACTGAATGGAGAGAAAAACTAAATATATACTTAGGTACGGAAAATTTCAAGCTTAACTATTTTTTGTTACTTCAACAACACGTCTATTATTGTTGTCAGGTGACTGTCTATAATTATCTCCACGGGATTTCTCGGAAATGCGCTTGAGCTAAATAAAGATACAATTTGGTTGTTATATTGAATCTGACGTAAAGCTGAGAATACGATGTGGGTTTATGCAATGCCTATTAAAATTATGCGCTTTTTAAAAACGATATCCGCCAGTGAATACCGCCGGAGCATATAGTCTTAATTTATCAAAGAAAAATATTAGATTTATTAAAAGAGCTTGTTCCTCCTCCCTCCACTCAGTAAAACCGGTTGAGAATAACAAATGTCAAGGTCATCCCCTATACAAATTTGACTACAGAACAATATTCCAACATGATGGAATAAGGAATATTACAAATCGTCATTTGCATACCTACCTAATGCCTGTATAGTTTCAGCTTTATATTAGCAACACAATTTAAAAGAACCTGTTTCTTTTCTTCCGAGTAAGCACTGGTTATGTCCTGAGCTAAGAAATAAAAAATACAAAGATTTATTATGATACTTAATTTGTGCCCCAATCACGTTCAATATAGAGCAATTACCCGCAACGAGGGCTAGGGTATTCCAAGTTTGTGACGTCAATGAAAAGAACGCTTTCAAAGGCTCCTTTATTAACTGAATAAATTGGAGTTTTTGTTTTTCTGGTTGCCTTGAAAGATACGTGAACCTATGCACAATTTTTTGTATTTAATTTACTCTTTCGCCGCCACGGTAACTACTTCGACATTCGAATATTTTATTACCTTTTATGTTTTCAACTGCATTTATATTACGAAGCAGAAACTACAGCTTAGTCCAACTGTAAAAAAAAAAACTGAATAATTGTCCTCATTTGAGTTACAAAACAAATTAATGCACCGTTAACTAACAGCATTTGTCAGAGAAGAGGCGTCTCACATTAATTTCTGTATGTTGAATAAGTACCTACTGCACTAAATCTCATGTGCCATTCATATTAATTGGATTCAGCCTCACTTTTTTAGGGCGCTTTTGTCGGTATATCGTGCTAGTAAAAAACGTACCGTACTAAAGTTTTTTTGCGGTCAGTCTATACTCAAAACATGGAACCGAAGTCCTAATTATAGTACCTACTTACGTCATAGTAACTTGATAACTATTATTTTACAACTCCATGAGTAAGCATTAAACACAAGGCTGCCAGACAATGGCGAGCAATTCAGTTTTCCAGATAGATTCGAATAACTTCCTGAAATGCAAATAAAGTGAACTTTGACACCCAACACGCCATATTATGTAAATGCCTACGACATTATTTCACTTCACATAAAA
The DNA here is from genome assembly GCA_963859965.1 of Ceramica pisi. NCBI lineage: Eukaryota > Metazoa > Arthropoda > Insecta > Lepidoptera > Noctuidae > Ceramica > Ceramica pisi. The sequence continues at coordinate 9,889,842 of OY982530.1, forward strand.
TGTATTTTAAAAGTTTTTAATAATATTCTGTCAAAATCATTAAGGTCAGGGCCTTTAGGCGTCTTGTATTTCGAGTTCAGTGACCCTTCAGGGGCGGTAAAAAAATGCTGGATTACATGTGTCTGTCTGTCTTTCGATAGCTCAGTGAACTGACAATGACAGAAAACAGTGTTGATAAAGCTTCTAAAGCAATAGGCCCAGGAGTCTTTTTGATGGACAGATTAGATCTCTTTTCAGGGCAAGCTCTATCAGGCGACTCTGACTATGTCATAGAACAGAGTTTATAAAGTTACAAAAGCAATAGGTCGAGGAGTCTTTAAGATGGACCGATCAGATCCCCTTTGAATTAGTTAGTAGTTAGCCTTTGTTCAGATCTCGGGTGGCGCTAAGTGTTTCAAAGCATGCTCTAAGTAATGGACTTGAGAATAATATAGCTTCAAGAATTAGTTAGTAGTTAGCCTTTGTTCAGATCTCGGGTGGAGCTAAGTGTTTCAAAGCATGCTCTAAGTAATGGACTTGAGAATAATATAGCTTCAAGAATTAGTTAGTAGTTAGCCTTTGTTCAGATCTCGGGTGGCGCTAAGTGTTTCAAAGCATGCTCTAAGTAATGGACTTGAGAATAATATAGCTTCAAAAGCAACCAACTAGAACCCCTTTTTTAAGAGAGTTATGGTCTGTTTATAATCTCGGAGACTAAATTGACAAGTGCATCTCCGTCTCGAGTACTAAGTTAGATAATATTTTGCCTTTATAAAACTTGTACAAATCTAAATGTCTTGTTTGCAGGTAGTCATGGACGCGCCGTGGGAGTACGACGAAGATTTCCTCGAGAAGCACAAGATCGACTTCGTGGCGCACGACGACATTCCCTACACGACGGAGGACTGCGAGGACACGTACGCGCTCATCAAGGCGAAAGACATGTTCGTGGCCACGCAGAGGACGGAAGGTATGTACTATGTATGTATACAGCTATTAGTTTGAGTCACGACTAATAGTTGTGGAAGTCTGGATGTTTGTTATCAACCACGCCTCTTTGGTTGAACACGGTTTCGGATGATATTTGACACCCGAAAAGGTATCCCCGTAGTACGTTCCCCTGTTTTACTTTACAATATACTCAAGCGGGGAAAAATAAGTGGTCTTCATTAAATAAAGTTTAATAAAGACCATTTATCTCGGGTTTTGTTAGCTATTTGGTTGAAACTAATACCTATGTAGAAACTCAAAGTAATAACCAAATCTCTAAATAGTATAAAACACTTAGTCACTTTCATTCTCTGCTTCCCCGCTTGCTTCTCCTATATGAATATGGTTTTCAACAAAAAAATGAGCGTTATACGAGGAAGGGTTGTGTGTGTACCTATATAATTTGCACCGGAGCGAATCCGGGGTAGCTCGCTAGCTGAATATAAATTAGAGTTACAAGCAAAACTACCATCGATCGGTCTGAATTTCGCTATATTATACCAGATCATAGTTGCGAATGCCGATGATCGTAAAAATACACTTCTTGTATTTATGAAGCTTTGACGTAAGCAGGAAATTAAAAGCTGCCGGCTTTGTAATAATTGAAAGGTTTCTGTATGCCTATTTTCTTTTTTTTTGTAATTAAATTCGATCTGAAAAATTATACTACCTCTATACTTCATATTATCAACTTTAAACCTTTGACGCACGTCGCATTGTACCTACTTATTTGTGTTAATAATGCTGCGCTCGCGCTATGAAAAAGTATTCGTAATTCAAACTATGTTTGCCTTGTTAATAAATCATCGCAGTAGGCAATGTTCTAATAATATTTGTTTGTACTTGTTAATCATGGTGCTTAAACAAGCATTCCGTAACTTTAAAACTAGCTGGCCGCATTCATGTGATTTGTACTAATGGAGTTTTTAGTCTTTAATGGACAGTAAGTATTTCAGTCACAGTTAGCAGTAAATTCGTGGGCCACGTTGATGGTTTGAGCCGCAGGCAATTTGAGCATCACTGGCTAATCTGTGTACCAAGGAAAAAAAAATTTAATTGAGCAACCGTTAAGGTGGCAATCTTCTAAGGTTAGCTAGAGGTCCAGAGTCCACGCCTTTCTAAAAATGGTGTAAGGATCAAACGTAGCCAAGGCTCGATTGTCAAATCAGTGGATGCCGAAGAGCGCAGTTCTATTGCACTTGCCCGATAAACTAATGATTTATTTTTGTAATATTTACATAATTATGAATCATTGTCGTTAGCTTTAGAACTGAGTAGTCCACTTGCAAACCACGTTATGTTAAAAAAAAAAGTTTTTTTGTCCAATGACAGCAGTCGGTTGATGATTTTAAAATACTAACGTCCGTATTTATCATAATCTGTCAAAACGCGTTATGTTAGGAATAAAATGGAATAGAAAACTCAATACTCTTGCAAAACTCGCTATGTCGATCCGCAGTCCACTTTCAAAAGTCTCTTTGTTACTGACAACTTGCATACAACGCTATGTTGCGTACCAATATTGAAGAAACTGATAGTCATATTAAATTATTTTGCGACGGTTGCGGGGGGCAAAATAAAAACTCAATCGTTTTGGGAATGTTCAATATTGACTAAAAACAAAATCTCCACGTCACATCAAGAAAATTACAGTACTCGTTTTTGCCCCCCGATCGCGTATTCGGCAATATCGAAAGAGAGATACGACCTTTGGAAGTCATTGTGGAGTCCCAGACGTATTTAGATATTTTCAAAAAGTATGGAACGGTTTTTAGACTTTGAAGAGACTTTCATTTTTATGATTGGAAATCGAGCGTCAAAACCGCGTTAAAGTTACCTGGATCTTGGCACTTTCAATTTAATGCCTCTAAAAGATTCTTTCTAAGAAAAGATCAAAATAATAGAATTGCAATTAAAGGGGAACCTAATTATGTATCTGACCTTATAAATTATGGGAACATTTGTAAAAGAGGCAAATCATTCCAAAATATTGAACCCGTTTTAATGAATGTTGGAGTTCCTGTAAAAACAGCAAAGTTATATGATGTACGAAATCTTCTCGAAAAACAGTTCGATGATGATTGCCCTTCTTACGATCATCTGCGCTTTTACAGTTTTCTTCAAGAAGTACAAAATGAAACGACTGTAGAAGAAACTGATAGTAAAGAAACTTTAATGAATGAAGAAATACTTAGATATAAGAGTGTAATAAAAGATAAAAATTGTAAGTTCGTAAGAGAGGGTAGATAGAAGTTCAAATATGAAACTGTTTCATAACTGCCTATGTTGATTAAATACAACTGCAAAACTGTCTATGTATAAAGTACTTCTGCAAAACTGTCTATGTTTAATTTTAAAATGCAAATTAAATGATTATTGATGAACAGTGATTTCATTTCTTAACATAAATGAGTTTGATATGATCCTACACTTTAGTAATACGCAAATTAATGCATCTTTATAACTTAATCAAAAGGATATTCATTTTTGTTATTTTTCTCAAATAATAGTTTCATTAACATAACGTGGTTTGCAAGTGGACTACTCAACTGATCAATACCAACATCTTAATACTTATGCTTGTTCCATTTCAAAAAGCAGTTTATTTAAAGTAGTTTCCTTGATACCATTACGGCTTATTCCAAAAAATGCGTCGATTATACTATACGCCCAGACGCAGTAGGTAATGTCTGATATTGAACATGGCCGGAGCCTGAAAGGAAAAAATAAGAAATAAATATCGGGAGTTCCTCTTATCTTATGCCTACTGCAGAAGAACGAAAGTAAAGTCGAATGTAAAAAAATTCTTCCGTTACTGAGTGACTCACAGACGACGCACAGCCGAAACTATACTGGTCATAGAAAGCTTCCGTGGGGCAGTACCAAGAGAGGATTTCCCGATATTCCTACGGGCATGGGAAAATCGGGATAATCGCGTACAAAATCGCGGGCAAAAGCTAGTTGACAGTATTATTCCTCCTGTCTCAATCTAATAGACATCTGATTGTTCCAGGCGTGTCAACGTCGGACATCGTGGCGCGAATAGTGCGCGACTACGACATCTACGTGCGACGGAACCTGGCGCGCGGCTACTCCGCCAAGGAGCTGAATGTGGGCTACCTCAACGAGAAGAAGTTCCGTCTGCAGAATAAGATGGATGACCTCAAGGAGAAGGGCAAAAAAGTGAGTGGCGTTAACTTACTGATGTTTTTCTGAGCTGATAAAACAGCACACTGTGTCTACATCTCTCACCCAACTCTTCTGTCACAGGTCTGCGGGTCTAAAAACCGTCAAATTTTCCCAGACAACTTTCAACCAAATGCTTCAACAATAAAGATAAAAATAAAATTTGACAGATTTTTGTATGATTAATATTATGATCCTAAATGATTCTACTAAAGTGGCATTTTTAGACCCGCTGCTGGAAGAAATTTCCTTTTGTGCTCTTCTATCAGTATTTTTTGTTTTCTCTTTTGAATAAATAGCAAATAAAAAATACTGATGAAACGAAACTTGATGGTCGGATGAGGTGGGTTCTTGAAATATAGAAGAAGACTAATCTAGTGTTTCCTTGTTTATCCTGCTTGGCAAACCGAGAGACTGACTGACGTACTACTGATCAAATCTCAATGGTCGAATTTTAGTGCACATGTTCTCAAAATATGCCTTTTTTTTTCAAATCTCAAGTTAGTTATTAATAATTATAACAATTGCGAGACATTTGACCTTGTATTATCAGTTTTAACAAAAGCTTTACGTAGTTAACGTTCTCTATACAAAAATAGCGAGATATGGCCGATAGAACGGCTGACCTTGCGTCGTTAGTTTGTTACCAGCAGGGACCTGTTGCCCATTCAACGAACTCTTTTTGTAAACAACTGAATCACGGATGCCTGACAAGTGTTACTGAACTTGATCAAGGTTGATACGATAGGGTGAATTGCTAACTAAATGTTTTTATACTCATGGTTTAGGATTCAATTTTAGTTAGACGTTAGGAAGCTAAAAATATTTGAACTTTCATCATTGATTTGACAGAGTCAGTTCTTGCATTTATGAGACATTGTTAATGATTCAGCACTTGATCATCGTTTGTATTTAGGAGTAGATGAAATCGCTCACAAGCAGCATCTGAGCAGACTAAACGTGATGGTCAATTTTCGTGGCCCCAATTTTAGGGGAGCCTAAGGGGTGTGTAGGTCAGAGTCGCTCTATGTGGAATACTGGTATTCAACTGTATCCGATTAGTTTGGGAGCCGACTCCGACGTAGTTGGGGAAATGCTAGGAAGAATAAATAATGACTAGCTGACCCGTGCCTACTTCGTTGGGCGGTACTTAAAATTCAAAATCGGTTCAGTAGATCCAAAGATTTAGTTTTTAAGCATTAACTTTATAATATAACTAGCTGTCCCCCGCGGCTTCGCTCCCGTCAACTGGTAACTTTTTTTTTTATAAACTACATAAAAACCTTCTCCTGATGATAACAAACACAACAAAAAAAGAATTGGCCAAATTGGTCCAGGCGTTGTTGAGTTATGCGCTTACCAACACATTTAGCGATTCATTTTTTAACCGACTTCCCAAAAAGGAGGAGGTTATCAATTCGGTTGTATGTTTTTTTTTTTTTTTTTTTTATGTTTGTTACCTCATAACTCCGACAATTATGAACCGATTTGAAAAATTTTTGTTTCATCTGAAAGGATATGCTTGCAGATTGGTCCCATTTAAATTATATCGAAATCGGTTACGAACTTTGGATTTTAAATCGAAATAGCTGGAATTTGACTATTTAGATGATTCTTTGATAATCGAAATTGCGTATTTTGCTTTTCTGCGATTTGGCAGTGGTGTGGTAGGTGTGGGGCACCACTAAAAAGTGAAAAATAAAAAACTTTTTACAAAAAAATACAACCGACTTCCAAAAAAAAACACTACAAAGTAAAAAATAACTTTAATTTCGGAAGTCGGTGTCAAAATACGAAGAAACGAACAAAAACACCGATTTCCGAAATTAAAGTTATTTTTTACTTTGTAGTGTTTTTTTTTGGAAGTCGGTTGTATTTTTTTGTAAAAAGTTTTTTTATATTATAGATAAGATAGACCAAAGTAATTGATTGTAAAGTGGTGGCCTGAAACACAGGTTAAAAATAACCTAGATCGGGCTGGTCGCTACCTAACATTGCAATTCCGAACAACCATCACTTGCACCTATAATAATGATATCTTAGTTTTAGTTATTTTTAGGCTCTATAATTTTATGTTTAACGTATTACTGTTAGCTAATTGTACACTTTTTGTAAATGTTTATAATTGAATAATTTTATTTATTTATTTATTTAAAGATGAACCCCTAAAACCTCACTTTACCTCTTTATAATATTAGTATAGATGGTAGGCCAAAAAGCATATACTTAACCTCAGCAACCTTTCCAGGTGATGACAAACATAGGCGAGAAGCGAGTCGACATCCTAACAAAGTGGGAGGAGAAATCTCGCGAGCTGATCGACGCGTTCCTGCTGCTGTTCGGGCCGGACGGCCGCCTGTCCAACATCTGGAACGAGTCCAAGGGCCGCCTCATGCAGGCGCTGAGCCAGCCGCCCTCCCCCCGCGCCTCGCCGCCGCCCAGCGAGAACGGAGACGCGCACGACGATCCGCTCGAGCACAGGTACGAGGAGCTCTGATCATTGTTCTGTCCAACGTCTGGAACGAGTTCACCACAGGTACAGACGCCAGCATATAAAGTTACAACAATCAGTCAAATTGGCTTTAATAGATATTCAACTTTATCGCTGAAGCATGAGGTTCAAAGTTGATTGGGAAAATTTGACAATATCGGATAGCTTGATGTGCTGGCGTCTGTACGCCCCAGCTCTGAAAACCTAACTATATCAGCCTAATGCCCCCACACAACTTGGAACACAAGCCTCCTCTCTATGAGGGCCCGTAATCCGCCACACGGGCTCAGTGCGGGCTGGTAAATTTGAATTCGGAATTCGAGATAATTATCAACTTTTGATTCCACTACAACATATTATATTATTTCAATATTAATATAGCTAAAGTTGACACTTGAGTGGCAATAAATTGAAATTATCTTAAATTATGAATTCTAAAGTATACCTAGCTAATTGTAGTTTTTTTTTAATTTTATTGGCTTTTTGAACCACTATCTCATCACCATGGTCATTCGAACACCCTTATTTTGTTTGTTTGTCTTGCTAGTGGCGAACAATTTTGCACAGCTTAACCGTTCTGTAATGCGTATAGTGTAGTAAAATGCGTGCCGTTCTGGAGTCAACTTCATGGTATTTTTTACCAACTAAACATATTCAAGTGGTTCTCAACCGACTGTGAATAAATAATGTGATTTTACTTCCGCTGCATGCCCGAATTTGTTCGCAGAACTGCGTATTTGTTATAGACCTGCCTCTTGTAAGCTCAACATCCTAACTTTGCCCATTTCTCCAAACTAATAGAAAAATAGAAAGCAAAACCAATAAAAAACCAGTAGAAAACCAATTTAACGGAAATAATTTGTATTGTAGCAGGAGTTCAGTGTCCCCGCCCCCTCCCAAGGCGCGGCGCTACGAGAGCCTCTATGAGCCGCAAGCAGGTAACTGGGTAATTATTGCACCGCTTGTCTTAGATACTGTAACGTGACAGCACACAGTACACTCACACCATCTGTCTATGGATTTTGCTCGGACACCGATTTTAAAAACACCGACTGGCCATTTAATAATCTAAACTGAAATAAGAGTAAAAGAATTTCAAACACCATTTAGGTACTTTTTAATTATCAAGTAGCGATCAAGAGCTGGCTCACTGCTTTGGTTGGTCAGAGATCCAATGACCAATCAAAGCGTTGATTGATTCACGTACGTACTTTTTTAAATCGTTAAACTTTTGATATACTATTCATTCCGAGCAAAACTGATGGCATAATTTTTTGATATTCGTAATTCATTCATTTGAGATTTTATTGCGTAATGTAATGGAGAACTAGTGTTAGAATGAGAGTATTTTTAGCATAGCTTAAAATGAAAACAGTAGTCAGCATGCATGCAAGCAATGAAAGTTAAGTTTTCGCTTCAAGTAGTAATTGCGAGTGTACGCTTTAGATGTGTGGCTATGACAGCAACACATTGAAGGTGCGTAGTTTTTACTGGCATAGACTTTTTACAGATGTTTTTTTATAATCTTGACATCTAAATAAAAATGCAAACTAACACTATATATATTTTTAAACACTGAATGAATGTAACACCCGAGACTTATGTAAGCGTTTGTCCACAGATGCATCGAGCTCTGACTGTGCTGGCGACTCGGAAGCGGCCGCACAGCGACAGCTGACGGACGACGGCTCGGACGAGAGCGACGACGAGTACCAGGACACCAGCCCCTACCTCTAGACCATAGACACGCGCGGCCTGTCCCGGGCCCGCAACAGGCAACAAGGAGATTCAATACGACGCCCTGGCGTCACGGGCCTTTCTCGGAGTCCACAAGAGATAAATTATAGCATGAATAACGTCGTTTAAATTTTGTATGCGCGTTGAGTACAAGAGCGAGTGTATTTAATATTATGTGATCATAATATGAAATCTTAAACCTTAATCCTATAGTTATTTATTTGTCTTGTTAAGTAATTTAGTTCCCTTCTCGCCCCAATATGAATGCAGGATGGCTGCATGTTGTTAGCACCTATAAATACCATTGTGTAAGATAACTGGTGCAAAATATAGAGTTGAGATATTAATTTTATTTATATAAATTAGGTGACACTTTTTGACAGTCGATTAAAAAGGTGCTTATTAATGATAATTTTGTTTTATTTTTTGTAAGCAACTAACAACACATTAATTTATCAACCTCAGATCACAGTTGTCTCACTGCTAACAAGGAAGAGATTAGCCATCGACAATTAAAGAAGTGTCCCGTGTGAGTTATAGAGACACATAGGTAAATATTTTATAGTCGATAGCTGGTTGTTCACACTACTGGTGAAAACTTTCTTACCACAAGTTGGTCGCAGCGACAAGAGCTATCAAAGATATAGTCGCTCAGCGATGCTCGCTTGGCGGTCCGAACTCATGTCCGTGAGTTCTGAACGCCAAGCGAGCGCATCAAGAGAACAAACAGCGCTCATTTCTACCTAAAGTGTGGGCCGGACCGAGAGATGCGAGTAATCGCCCGTAGTACGGAACTAAACACTCGCTTCTCGCTACTCGGCAACTCGTATCTAGTTTCTAGCTTTCATCCCTTCCCGCTCATCGCCAGCGGTGAGAAAAGTAGCGGCAAGTGCCTTACACTTGCACTAAGAAAACAATCCTTACTGCTACTACACGTTTACCACTCATGCGCCATAGGTACTGGTTGGCTTTACACTAAATCTTATCAAAAGAAAAGTAGGAAGAAATACAGAAAACTGCCAATTGATGAATTATAAACCTTCATTTAACCATAATAACATAACTAGACTAACCACTACACCCCCTGTTGTTGTGTCCACTGCATCACCCATGGCCAAATTTTAACTCTTTCTGGGTATAGTAACCCCATAATTTTCATGACACCCTAAACAGAGGAACATGAAGTGAACTTGAGACAACTGCTTCTGCTGTCACACAAGATTTTTTTCATTGATAAGGTGCAGCAAAAGTGATATACATGAATATCCAGCTGGTTTATAAATGAAAGATGTCAGTAAGTGTAGGTGGGTAAAATGTCGGACTAATGGTAATAGGGAACATGCACGCGATTTTTTATTTATAAAATGAATTACTTATAAGGTCCAGTAAACACTCTAGAAAATATTTTTTAAATATCTTCATCAGCGATGAAGTTATAACGTTTCAAAGATTACTTTTAGAACGAGAAGTCCGACATGGAATTTGACGTCACATTACGTGACTCTGATCTGTCATAGAAAACAGCGTTTTCGCGAGAGGGACAGATATATTCGTTTAAAATAATTATATCTTGTTTGTTTTTCGAGCAATTTTGATTCTATTTCCACTGTTAGTAATATACCTATTTTTGTATATTTTTAGATATAGTGTTTAGATAATAAATATTTTTTTTATGCATACTCCCTATTATCAACCTAGAGAACTGCAGGTCTAAAAAGTCTACTCAAGCAGGATCTGAAAGCAAATCACACTACCTGTCACTGTCAGATTTTCCCAACCTTGAACCTAATGCACTAGCGATAAAGATGAAATTAAATTTGGCAGATGTTTGTGTGATTAATATAATGATTCTCCTAAAGTGGCCTTTCTTAGTATTATTTTGATTGTTTTTCAGTATTAAGATGCTGAAAAGTGAGAAAGAAGAATTTTTCTGATAAACAGAAAGAACACACAACTGAAATCTGATTGGTTTGTATAAATAAAAAACATTCTGTTGAGGTAATTCATTGTTTAATTTTTTATTTTAAAATTGTTTACTTTATAGATTATTGATCAAAAAATTAAAAGAACATGATTAGTGATCTGTCAGTAACTGCCATATAAAGTGAGAACAAGCTAATTTCAGAAAACAGCTTTACAAGACAAGTAATCAAAATTGTTCTACATGTTTACATAGGTACCTACTATTTACAATATGCTCCAGAAAAGTGATTCTAATGGAAGAAAGTCTTGTTTTATTATTATTTACATCTTAACAACAGTGCATTAATTAATATAGTTTTGTGCACATAGAAAAGTGCATAGGATTGAGAAAATCAACTACATTATCATTATTACATTTACATATAACTTACGATTTACTAACACTTATAACATTATGGTTGAAATGCCTCCATGTTATCACATAGTTCATTAACACATACTGTTTTTGAATACAAAATTGTTCTTGTACTTAAATTTCTAATGGAACATTGAGTCTCATAGTTCTGACTTGTCAGACTTGCTGCGCTCACCCTTAGCAGTGGTCAGCTGCTCAGTCAGGCATGAGTCATCAGCACCCTTCAGGGCATGCTGAGTACACAAATGCTTAGTTAGATCTATCTCTCCTTGGTGATTCCAGTACCAGTCCTCCACTGCCCCTTCATTCTCTTCCAAAAGACTCTCACACTGTGTTTTCATGTGAGTTATCTCAGCAGATGGCTTATCCCACAACTCAAGTGGAATACCAAGGTCTACCTTCACACCCTTGTCAACCAACCCGTGTAGGGTTTTAAACGTTTGACTCATGCCTTTGGCAAACCTTGTACTATCCTGACGTTCTTTGTGGATGTTATATTCTAAAATCTTGTCACAAACGCCTTCTAACGACTCTATCAGTCTCAGCTCCGATTTCTGATACTTAGTCTTCTTCTTAGGTTGCACGTCGTCGAGGGAGTATCCAATTTCGATGACATCGTGAACTTTGCCGGTTTCCTCGAGCCTCCCTTGCAACTCGGTAGCTAAAATCTTGCACACCTCACATCGGTTCGCATATTTTACGCCTACGTCTTCTTCTGACCTGACCTCTGTTTCACCATGACATAAAATTGATGTTGTAAATAATAAGAATACACAAATAACTTTGAAAATCATGTCTGTAGTTTCAATTAAATTTCACTAAAGTTACCCCTCTTTCTTTACTATCCTCTTTGGAGCTCAACAAAGCTATACGTAGTATCTCTATGTAGTCTGTGACAAAGCTGTAAGGTGTAATCAGTAATCTGACGTAAGTAAGACAGTGACAGGACAGACCATAGCAGAGGTGGTCGTGGAAGTGGAATCAATAAACTGTTTTTTTAACGACTTTTCATTTGTCAACGACTCAACTGTTTATCATCAACGAAAATACAAGTTGAATTATAATAATCTGTTAATTTTCGTCAACGGCTCACGGATTATTTCAACTTAATTTTATTTATTCATTTCTGAGAATCAACTGGTCTGGTATGCGAATGCGAAACGATTACTTCCGAATGATATCAGATCAGACAATGCCGAACTATTCAGTCATCTTCAATGAATATCAATTTATTATTTGCAACATTGTCAATCATTGAGTTTTCAAAGGTTTAAAAACAGGTTACAAACGTTGACATAAATTGACGTTGACGCCAATCGCTACCATTCAAAACCTGTTAATAATTTAACAGTTTTTTTCAACCAGTTGACCATTGACGATTAACAGTTAAATTACGTTAACCAGAAAACCATCAATGACCCATGCCTAGACCAGAGATTTATGTCTATGTGACCATGTATGTGACAGACACAAAACACAATAGTGGTAACATACGTAGTATCTCTATGTAGTCTGAAGTAGAGACTTAGACAGCACTGAAGTACAGGATGTCCGCCGGCAGGTTTGATACTTTGAATGGAGCTCCTCGGGCGTGTAGCAAGGCGGTGGCGGGGGCTGCGGGGTATCATTCGACGTTGGGAGTTTTGCGGGTTGTTTATTACCTACATATAAAAGTACTGGTGGTTTATTATATTAGTCCCATCAGTCTACTCAACGTTCTCGGTAAAATCTACGAGAGGCTTATTTACAAGCGGCTCAAAGATTATGCTGAAGCAAAGAGACTTATCCCCGACGAACAATTTGGTTTTCGAACTGAACACTCGTGCATACAACAAGTCCACCGCATCGTAGAACATCTAAGCGCTGGCTTCCACCGTGGCTCGATGACGGGTGCCTTGTTCTTCGACATAGCGAAAGCATTCGACAAGGTCCGGCACAATGGCTTAATCTACAAGCTTTACCAACTCGGCGTGCCAGACCGCCTCGTGCTCATCTTACGAGACTTTTTGTCGAATCGTACCTTTCGCTATCGATTCGAGGGTGCACTCTCGTCCCCTCACCCCATCCGAGCAGGAGTCCCCCAGGGCTCGGTGCTATCCCCCCTAGTCTTTACGCTGTTCACCAGCGATATCCCCAAAAGTAACAAGGCTCAGTTGGCACTCTTCGCAGATGACACGGCCATGAACTATACCGGTCGCTATCCCACCTCTATCGCTCGCACTCTCCAAACCTACGCAAACATCTTGGGCAGAATAGAATAGAATAGAATAGAATACTCTTTATTATGTACACCATATAAGTTACAGAAAAAATAAATTAAGTAAACATTACTTAAGGTGACACAATGGGCGGCCTTATCGCTAAGAGCGATAAGGCCGCCCATCGGCGGGCAGATGGTTCAGGAAGTGGAGAATAGAGGTTAACCCCGATAAGAGTCAGGCGGTCCTGTATTCCAAACCGCGACGCAAACCCCCTCCCCCCCGTCCGATCACCATGTATGGCAAGCCGATCCCTTGGGAGAAGCAAGCTAAATACTTGGGGGTCATCCTGGACGAACACCTCACCTTCGCAGAGCATATAAGGCAAGCCCGTTCGCGCGCCGCCTTTGCAATGGGAAGGTTCCACTGTCTCACGACCGCCCGCAGCAAATTGTCACTTAAGTGCAAATTGCGACTATTTACCGCGGTCATCCGTCCCATCATGACTTACGCTTGCGCTGTGTTCGCGCACGCAAAGCCTCGTCACCTCCATAGGATGCAGACGCTCCAAAACCGTTTCCTTCGCAAGGTCACGGGAGCCCCCTACTATGTCCGCAATGAGAGTCTCCACGTAGATCTCAAATTGCCTACCATACAGCAGTTCATGAAACGCATCACTAAGCGTTTCTTTGATACTGCTGTCAAACACCACAACCCCCTCATCGCATCGGCCGCCCGATACGAACCCTCCCGCATCTCTAAGATCCGCCGCCCGAGACATACTCTAGTCACCCCCGATGACCCTATCACTCTCTTACAAGAGAGTCGCAAAGACACTAGCACAACAAAATCAAGACGTCCATCGTTCCGCCCTCGCCGCTGAGGCCCGCCGCGATCTTCTCATAAAACTCCCCCCCGTCCCTTGCTCGAGCCAGCCCGCGCCGCTGAGCCTGTAATTTTAAATCCGCCCCCAATGCCCGATCCAGCAGTCCCTAGCTGTACCCCCCAGCGACGCCCTAAGCCGAGGTCCGTACCCCACAGGGGGTGCCCTTAGCGTGTAGTCGCTGAGTTTGTAAGTTTTGAAACAAGCCTGGCTGGTGGCTTTAATTCTATATTAAGGCCTCACAGGCAAGTCCGGTTAAGCAGAAGCCAATCTTCTCAGGTAGACCTGCGAGAGGCATATAAAAAAATAAATAAATTTATATTATATTAGTAGCCACGAGTCAGTGGACGGGAGTACATCGCGCTTTCGCAGTCGAGGCGTATTTTGCGAACAATAATTCGATAAGTGTGGCGAGGCGTCGGTTTACTTCTCACTTCCACACTCACTTCGGTATCCGACGATTAAAGGATGGCCCGTCAAATCAACTGATATGGGCGTGGGTACAGAAGTTCAAACTGGATCAGTCATAAATGACACTCGCTTCAACGTCTATAACTAGGTACGCCATAAAATACAGAGGGCTAAGCACGAGTTTCTGCGTAATTGCATCGACAGCGTAAACGTATCGCTTGTGTCAAATTTTGTATGCAAAATTGATCAGCGCCATGTGTCCGTATTTGGAACTAAACTAATCGGTAGCACAAGTTTCTGACATATATCTTCATTATCTTCGTATCGAGTTTACGTTTTAACGTTGCGTAAATGAACCAAATGTATGGAAATCGGTCGCACCATGGTAGCACGAGTTGTGTAGTATCGACTTTGTCGCTAGCTGGGACGTACGCACGTAAAAAACTGTCTCACTGACATTTTCTCGGTGAGACAGGTTACGTCAAGTCGTCAAACAATTATCCGTGTTTATTTTGGAATAAATACAAGAATTTGCAATTTTATCATGAAAACAAGAGGAAGGCCATGCTGCCTATTTACCATCCGATCTCCTGTATACATAAAGACGCTAGGAGAAGGTGTAGTAAAATGAGGTAAAATTTTATTTCATTTTCCTTGTAAACACACGTAATAGTTTCTCATAAAAAACATTATTATTAGTTTTATTTATGCGAAACACACAGAGCGGCCCGGTGCCGTTCGTCTCCGTGCTTCGAGTTCGTCTCCGTGCGTTTTCACCGCAACTGCACGTTGTCCTGCAGCTCCAAATCAGTTGAAGTTCCAACCACGCAGTATCGCGACAGGCGTTACAAATAACTGCTTAAGGTACCTACGTAATATAATGAACGTGTGTGCAGCTTATTCATTTGTGCTCTATCATGCTTTACAACGGAAACATACCAACGCAAAGTTGTAATGTTATATAGAACTTGGAACAAACCCCACTGAGCAAATTATGTAGGTACTGGGCACCCGGATCTTTTTCCATCCCTCAGCAACTAAATACATTGTACCTGATACCCTTTCACAACAATATAAGATTCCAAATTTCATAATACATAACATATTTTTTAGCAGGTTTGTGATGAATGCAGTACCTACCTCTTTAAATGGCAAGAACTATAATCATATGCCACGTTACAAGTTACAAGCCTGTCGATGATGGCTAAAGACCGATGTTTAAAGGAGAGAAGCAGAGAGGCACGAAAAATATAAAATGGAACACCTTCGCAGTGTGACCATTGGTTTATTGTGAAGACCTTCCATAGAAACCTCCATCTTACCAGTTGTCCTTACACCGTACTGCTAGCGCACTGTGAGGGGCACTAAATCTTTGAAAAAAAAAATTTACCAAATCCTAAATCAAATCGTCCCGTACCTATACATGGCTTGCAAGGGGCGGGTAGTCCCCTGTTGGAGTAAAAGAAAGTAAATGTTCAACCCATGGATTTTATATTTCTGTAGTTCAACCCATTTCTTAATGTAATACTTTAATGAAACCTAAATACACAGTACCTAATAATAATAACATGTTTTTTTTTCGAATTTGTCTAATATTGAACGTTGCATAGTTGGTCGAATCGAAGCTCCAAAGTATTGAGCATCGACGCCGAGTTGCTGGCTTATCGGTTTTCTATTGGTTACATTTTGGGGAGTGTGCGACGGAATTACATAATTTAATTCCGCCAATTCCACCATCGGACAACAAGACGTATGGCGATGCGCCATCGGTACATGGTGGACATCCCACCTATACGTACAAAACGTTTTGGGAATACTCATTCATTGCGCGTACAGCTAAGGAGTGGAATTCCCTGACGGCGTCTGGGTTTCCTGATAGCTACAACCTGGGAGACTTTGGCAAGAGTAAATAGGTTACTTCTAGGCAAGCGTGCTCCACCTTAGACCGCATCATCGCTTAAAATCAGGTGAGATAGTGGTCAAACGTATGCCTATCACTAGCAAAAAAAAATATTTCAAATTGTTTGTTTAGGAATTTGCAAAGGTAATCTCTTGAAGTCAGGTCCGATCTTCGATCACTATTCCACGCGATCGAAGGGTCCGATTATTTTTATTTGTGATGGGTTTGCTCTTCACTCTAGTGTTGGTCAAAGATGACAGAAACATAGTGGAGAGAGTTGGTCAGAGATGGAGCGAGCTTACCCAGAAGGAGCCTGTGTACACTCCAACTTAAGATTAGGGTTGTAAGCGTTCGGAAACACTGACGCAGGCACATAGTTCCACTCCTTTGCTGTGCGCATTATAAAAGACGTTTGGAAACGCTTAGCGCGAATTGGTGGAACAGCAACAAGGTAGGGATGGTAAGTTGCAGTCCGTCTGGATGTCCGATGGTAGAGGGGGGCCGATGGTATGAGGTCGTGGAGTTCTTGATCACACTCACAGAAGTACAATCCGTAGAAGACCGACAAGTAGGCAACCTTGCGGCAATGAGCCAAGCTGTGTAGCTTGGCATCCACCAGTTTTTCGTCGCCGATAAGCCTCTTAGCTGAACCATCCCAAAGCTGGCTGCAAAACTCCATGCAGGATCGGACTTGTGCTTTGTTTAGGGTCTAAAACTGTCCTTGCCTGAAGTATCGCTTCACCCTATTCAGGATGCACACTTACAAGCTTCCAAGCATTTTTTTAATTGCTTAAAATATATGCTCCATGTATGACTGAAAACGCACAGTTTTTGTGGACAGCCTCATGAGCGAAGCAGCGGGGAAAGACGAATAGTAGTTGTAAATAAAATTACAGTATTGGTAATGCAGTAAACGGCCCCGACTAGGCTCGTGTTCTAACAAAGGTCGTTGTTACGAACCAAAACACTATGTGTTATTTATTTTATCATTGCTTTTCTCAAAACAGTGAGAGAAAATGGCACATCATGAGGAAACTTATATCATAGAAGAAAATCTGGAAGATATTATGAAATCCAGCTAACCTTCAATGGGCCCGCGTGCTATAACATGCAATATTTTCATTTTTGCTTTCATTTAAAAGAATTTCGTCTAGAATAGAAAGGCTTTAATTTATTGCCAAAAAATTTCGGTTTTAATCGGACAGCTGATATTTTCGCGCAAAAACTGCCGATGACGTCACTCCTGCCTGTCATTGATCAAATCAAAGTCATAGAGCAAGATCCCGGTGATCCCAAACCCTACTTATTTTCTCAGTAACAAAATGTGTGGGATATAATAGCGTTCGAATACAATGTATGGTAGGCGTAGAAAATGACCTCTGATTTATCTTTGTTTTTTTAAATCGTGTGTGTGCGAAGTGCTGTCATTGGTTGAATGAACTCTCAACAGCCAATCGCATCACATAAATCTGCGTTGATAATTTTCCACAGACTGGGCATTAGCAGATTATGGTAGGTGCCAGATAAACTTGCAATAAAGTACATTGACGTTTCCCTAATATCTCTTCGTAGATACCCGAACAATAAAATAAAAACAATATAATAAATAAAAACTAAAGTCTACCAGGGTTTGGGAGGATTCAAAACTACCTCGTAGACTTTGGAAATATGTCTTATACTTAAATCATTAAAAAAGAAACTCAATGCAGATATGTACGAGCACGTTGTCATTACACAACACTTCTCTATCAAAACATTTTGTTACTGCGAAAATAAGTAACGTCTGGGAACCATGGTATCTTGGACTAATAATTAACAGGTGTCACGTCAGTAGACGCTGATTGGTGTATTAAAAACACGTTCCGTTTCACGTTACTTTTAATTCGAAATAATTGGTAACCGGAATAAAAACTTCCTTCCTTTATACTTTTTTAACATTTTTGTCAGACAATATTGATAAATATTATATAATTATACATCTTCCCTATTGCGGCCGAATTCCTATCACAGAAGAAGCCTGTAGCCAAGCAATAGTAGAAACTTTGTGGTCCTAGCGTGTGCGTTCGCGCAGCGGAATGTTGTTGAATTAAAAGATTTTAATTATGCAGATATTTAGTGTATGACGTCGTATAATTGTGTATGGTATAAAAAAATTTGTGCACGCAGCCATTGTGGAGAAATTCACCAAAAACTGATTCCGCTGGGCGAACGTTGTCCTGGCGGAACTTTTTTTAATCCATAGACTTTAGAAGAAAAGAGATGTGTCCAAAAATTAGTGTGTATTTGTGTGTAATTGTGTATGTATGAATAAAATTAGTGCATGCATAAACTTCGGAGAAATTCAAGTTTCCGCTACGCGAACGTTTGGCCATTACCTAGTTTTCATATAAAGCGCTTACATAGAGAGCTGTAGATTTTTACATAAGTTGTTTTGAATTTGTTTATATTTGTTTAAAAAACAGATTTAGAAAAAATCGTAGGGCTTAAAAGATAAAAATATAAACGTAAAATACGCTTATTAGCTCTTAGTTCTTAAAGTATGCACTTTAGGGTCTAGATTTTCACGTTTATACAAACCTTGTAAGTGTCTGCAACATGTTGCCAAGTATCAATGATGTTCCGTTAGTAATTAAAGAGTTATAGGACAATTTACCATGAATTGATCACTGTTTACAAAGCAGTCAAATATCACGACGTTCTAAAGGAATTGTATGGTAAAATGTATGCCAATAATTAGTGTATTCATTCAACTATTCACATGCAAAATTTCATGTCATTAAATTCCGTAATTAAAGAAAAACAATTATAATACTGACGAAGCATCGAAAACCTACATAACCCGACCAAGTTCGAATAGCTACAAAAAAGCGGCCGTTCAATATATTTAGGTAACATCCCAAAATTTACAGTATAATATCGGTATTGAATTGGTATAGGTGATAACACAAATGTTGTTTCGATATAATAATGTCATTTATTTTTGTACACCTACTTTTTAAATGTATTTGACTATGACAGAAAGTAGGTACTATTTACGTAGGTACTTTATTTAAGTATGCTTTTGAGACTTTAGATATAATCTAGATATACCTATTATTTAAGGCAAATAAAATTCATACAACTAATTTCTATTGAAGATTTCACGGATCAGGATTCTAACTAAGTATCCCCCCCCCCTCCCAAGACCCGGACATTAAATAATTACCACATGTAAGTACCTACTACTGTTTAGGTAAATATTTATCATATTGTAGCTTTTATTACACTACTAGCTACTTCCCGCGACTTCGTCTGCGTAGACTTTAGAACTGCCGCGCAACTTTTTTGCCTCATTGTCTTATCCTTGGAATTGCAACTTCATGATTCAGGTATCCAGATATTGTGAGTCTCCTCGGTGCGCTGAAAGTAATATTTCAGCCCCGAAATTACATTGACATGTTTGTGATCTCCTGGTAGGTACTTAAACTTGAATCTTAAGCGCTCACGATTCCTGTCGAAAAAATACTTTGAAATGTTTCTTGTCTCCTGGTACTTTAGAATCCTATCCGCTCACAATTCCAGCCCCAGAAATATTGCGACATGTTTCTGGTCTCCTGGTAATTGTTAATTTTTAGCGCCTATAATGCCAGCCCGGAAAAAACTTCGGCATGTTCCTGTTCTCCTGTTACTTTTGAATCCAAACTGCTCACAATTCCTGCCCCGAAAACACTTCGACATGTGTCTGCTTTCTTGGTACTTGTAATTCTATAGCGTTCACAATTCCAGCGCAGAAAAACTTCAACACGTTTCTGTCATATTTTAGCCTCAAAATTACTTAACATGTTTCTGTTTTCCTGGTACTTGTGAATCTTTAGCGCTCATATTTGCAGCCTCAAAATTACTTCAACATGTTTTGGTTCTTCTGGTACTTATTAATCCCAACCGCTCACAATTTCAGCCCCAAAAATACATGACGTGTTTCTGTTCTACTGGTACCTACTTTTGTATCATAACCCCTCAAAATTCCGGCGCCGAATCTGGTATAGCTCGTAATTATGGCCCCGGAATACCTCTACATGTTTCTGCTCTCCTGGTATTTTTAAACTTAACCGCTTACATATCCTGCTCCGAAAATAAAATCGACATGTTTCTGCTCTCCTGGTTATTTTTGGGAATCTATAGCGTTCACAATTTCCAGCCCAGAAAATACTTTGACATGTTTCTGCTCTCCTAGTACTTGTGAAAATATAGCGTTCACAATTCCAGCGCGGAAAATATTTGACATATTTCTGATCTCCTGGTACTTGTGAATCTAAAGCGCTCATAATTTTAGCCCCAAAAAAGCGTCTGAGACGTTTCTGCTCTCCTGGTACTCGTGAAACATATCAAAGTACGACGTATCTGCTCTCCTAGTACTTGTGAAAATATAGTGTTCACAATTCCAGCGCGGAAAATTTTTGACATATTTCTGATCTCCTGGTACTTGTGAATCTAAAGCGCTCATAATTTAAGCCCCATAAAAGCGTCTGAGACGTTTCTGCTCTCCTGGTCATCGTGAATCTGTAGCGCTTGACATTCCGGCCTCGGAATACCTCGACATGATTCTGCTCTCCTAGTACTTGTAAATCTGTAGCGCTCGGAATTGCAGTCCCGAAAATACTTCGACACGTTTCTGCTCTCCTGGTACTTGTGAATCTTTAGAATTCATTAATTTAGCCCGAAAATAAACTTCGACATGTTTCTGATCTCTTGGTATTTTTTAAACTTAACCGCTCTCAATTCCGGCCCCGAAAATAAAATCGAGTTTCTGCTCTCCTGTTTATTTTCGGGAATCTATAGCGTTCACAATTCCAGCGCGGAAAATGCTTCGACATATTTCTGATCTCCTGGTACTTGTGAATCTAAAGCGCTCATAATTTTAGCCCCAAAAAAGCGTCTAAGACGTTTCTGCTCTCCTGATACTCGTGAAACATGTCAAAGTACGACGTATCTGCTCTCCTAGTACTTGTGAAAATATAGCGTTCACAATTCCAGCGCGGAAAATGCTTCGACATATTTCTGATCTCCTGGTACTTGTGAATCTAAAGCGCTCATAATTTTAGCCCCAAAAAAGCGTCTAAGACGTTTCTGCTCTCCTGATACTCGTGAAACATGTCAAAGTACGACGTATCTGCTCTCCTAGTACTTGTGAAAATATAGCGTTCACAATTCCAGCGCGGAAAATTTTTGACATATTTCTGATCTCCTGGTACTTGTGAATCTAAAGCGCTCATAATTAAAGCCCCATAGAAGCGTCTGAAACGTTTCTGCTCTCCTGGTACTCGTGAATCTGTAGCGCTTGACATTCCGGCCTCGGAATACCTCGACATGATTCTGCTCTCCTAGTACTTGTAAATCTGTAGCGCTCGGAATTGCAGTCCCGAAAATACTTCGACACGTTTCTGCTCTCCTGGTACTTGTGAATCTTTAGAATTCATTAATTTAGCCCGAAAATAAACATCGACATGTTTCTGATCTCTTGGTATTTTTTAAACTTAACCGCTCACAATTCCGGCCCCGAAAATAAAATCGATATGTTTCTGCTCTCCTGTTTATTTTCGGGAATCTATAGCGTTCATAATTTTCAGCACAGAAAATACTTCGACATGTTTCTGCTCTCCTAGTACTTGTGAAAATATAGCGTTCACAATTCCAGCGCGGAAAATGCTTCGACATATTTCTGATCTCCGTACTTGTGAATCTAAAGCGCTCATAATTTAAGCCCAAATAAAACTTCCGAGATATTTCTGCTCTCCTGCACGCGTAGCATGGCGATTCTATCTCTATTCTACCAAGAAAAGACAAAGCTCTTTCTATCCCACTCGTCATGTCTTCTGCCCGAGCATGGCGCGACCCGTAGACTCGCGTTTCTATGAAGACAAAGACATATCTAGTCTTTCCATAGCAACGGAGAAGTAGCTAGTGATGAGGTCATTCTGCGAATACTACGATGAATTTTACGTTTAGTTAGCCAAAAAAATGTGTCAAATACTCTATTTTTCACACTCTTTGCACGTAACTCAAAGCAACAACAAAACGTGTTACTCGAACATATTTTTAATCTATATGGTTTATGTTTGTTTACAAATAACATGTTTTTGTTGAATTTATTATCGTACCGATTTAAATTAGAATATTAGTGTTTATGATTATGGCGGCAAGGAAAAAGTAAGTAGATTTTATGATTAATTAAATAAAGTACTGATTATTCCAATAATTGTGAGTAATTAATGTAAGTGAACATAAAATAAAATCCTACCATGCGATGAGAAGAGAACATAATAACATTCTAAATAAAAGGTGATTGGTGGCATTGTCTGATAAAACCTTTGCCATACACAGTGCAATGCGTTCTTTACTGTTATCTTTCTTTCCTTTAATATCGTCCGAAATGTTTTTACTTTAGTCATAACAAAAGCAGTCTATTTACAACGCACAACCCGACAAATTAAGATGTTGGTAGACTATATGTCTACCCCGACATACTTTCTAAGTTCTATTTGGCAAAAATAAAATGATTGTTGAAATAAATATTCCTTGTCTAGGTCCGAGAAGATGTAGACTATTTGACATTTCATATAGAGAGTTATTTCTACCCCCAAGTGTCAAAAGTAGAGAAAATATTGTTGGCATGCTCGACGTTGTAGACTTATGTCGATCGAAGAAAAGAAACATTTCTTTTCTACGTGTCAACCATCGCCATGCTAAGGAAGATAGAAATCTTTCTTCAATCTGTCATTTTGTCGATTCTCCGGTCGACAAAACTCGTTTCTACGGTGTTCATGCTACGCGTGCTGCACGCGTAGCATGGCGATTCTATCTCTATTCTACCAAGAAAAGACAAAGCTCTTTCTATCCCACTCGACATGTCTTCTGCCCGAGCATGGCGCGACCCGTAGACTCGCGTTTCTATGAAGACAAAGACATATCTAATCTTTCCATAGCAACGGAGAAGTAGCTAGTGATGAGTTCATTCTGCGAATACTACGACGAATTTTACGTTTAGTTAGCCAAAAAAATGTGTCAAATACTCTATTTTTCACACTCTTTGCACGTAACTCAAAGCAACAACAAAACGTGTTACTCGAACA
Organism: Ceramica pisi; assembly: GCA_963859965.1. NCBI lineage: Eukaryota > Metazoa > Arthropoda > Insecta > Lepidoptera > Noctuidae > Ceramica > Ceramica pisi. The sequence continues at coordinate 9,913,064 of OY982530.1, forward strand.
TATTTTTAATCTATATGGTTTATGTTTGTTTACAAATAACATGTTTTTGTTGAATTTATTATCGTACCGATTTAAATTAGAATTTTAGTGTTTATGATCATGGCGGCAAGGAAAAAGTACCTAAGTAGATTTTATGATTAATTAAATAATCAGTAGGTACCTACATTATTCCAATAATGGTGTGTAATTAATGTAAGTGAACATAATATATCCTACCATTCGATGAGAAGAGAACATAATAACATTCTAAATAAAAGGTGATTGCAGGTGGCATTGTCTGATGAAAACTTTGCCATACACAGTGCAATGCGTTCTTTACTGCTAACTGTTAGCTTTTTTCCCTTTAGTATCGTCCGAAGTGTTTTTACTTTAGTCATTACAAAAAAAGTTTATTTACAACGTACAACCCGACAAATTGAGATGTTGGTAGACTATATGTCTACCCCGACATACTTTCTAAGTTCTATTTGGCAAAAATAAAATGATTGTTGAAATAAATATTCCTTGTCTAGGTCTGAGAAGATGTAGACTATTTGACATTTCATATAGAAAGTTATTTCTACCCCCAAGTGTCAAAAGTAGTGAAAATATTGTCGGCATGCTCGACGTTGTAGACTTATGTCTATCGAAGAATAGAAACATTTCTTTTCTACGTGTCAAACATCGCCATGCTTAGGAAGATAGAAATCTTTCTTCAATCTGTCATTTTGTCGATTCTCCGGTCGACAAAACTCGTTTCTACCGGCGGTCATGCTACGCGTGCTGGTACTTGTGAATCTGTAGCGCTCGGAATTCCAATGTCGAAAATACCTTCGACACGTTTCTGCTCTGGCTAATAAAAAAAATCTTTCCCAAATATAATTTTACATGTTGTTGGTCTACTGGTACTGGTGAATCTTTTAGCACTCGTAACAAAATTCTAGACCGGTAAAAAATTTCAACATGTTTCTGTACTCCTGGTACTTTTGAATCTGAAGTACTAAGGTAGCAGAAACTTTGGACTTCCACTTCTTCCTCTGTCTCCATTAGGTCATGTATTTTACCGGGATAAAAAGTAGCCTATGTGTTATTCCAGGATGTGATCTACTTATGTGCCAAATTTCATCCAAATCCCTTCAGCCGTTTTTGCGTGATTGACGGACAAACATACAAACATACAAACTTTCACATTTATAATATTAGTAGGATTTAACCAATGGACTAGGCATGCACGAGCGTTCCCCTTTGCAACTTTAGTGGATCAAACAATCTAATAACTTAAAAAAAACTACTTCATGAATCGATTTTTTAATTGATGTATACCATTGTACTGGTAGTGACTTATGTATGTTGAGGTTATTTACTGTATTTGCTACTCATTTAAGAATATTTTCTTGAAAATACCTTTTTTATACCAATGTTTTAGTTAATAAGCACTTTTTTAATGTTGATCAAATCTAAACAACTGAATAGTCTAGTTATGTGATGTGATTTTAATTTTTATTGAAGCTCGAAATATTATACTTACCCTTATATTCATAATCGTTTATTGAACCTATTTTAGTTAAAACACATTTAAGTCTATTGCTGTCGTTGCAAGCGTTTGTTAACGTTATCATAATTACCTACTTACATAATTAAGTATTATATGTAATTAAAAATATTTTTGTACTCGAATATTTAAATAGAGAAGTACTTGTTAATTGAAGATTTATTTTTATCGTAGATAGTGGCGTTATTATTAAAAAAATAATTTTCATTCAAGAAATGCAATTGTTTTATTTTTTCCTAACGCTTGTGTACGTAACTGTACCATATTAATAAATACTATATTGCAAGGTTAAGAACGTTTCTAAGATATATGGCACGGCCGCTTTTTTGTAGCCATCCGAACTTGGTCGGGTTATGTAGGTTTTCGATGCTTCGTCAGTATTATAATTGTTTTTCTTTAATTACTGAATTTAATAACATGAAATTTTGCATGTGAATAGTTGAATGAATACACTAATTATTCGCATACATTTTACCATGCAATTCCTTTAGAACGGCGTGATATTTGACTGCTTTGTAAACAGTGATCAATTCATGGTAAATTGTCCTATAACTCTTTAATTACTAACGGAACATCATTGATACTTGGCAACATGTTGCAGACACTTACAAGGTTTGTATAAACGTGAAAATCTAGACCCCAAAGTGCATACTTTAAGAACTAAGACCTAATAAGCGTATTTTACGTTTATATTTTTATCTTTTAAGCCCTACGATTTTTTCTAAATCTGTTTTTTAAACAAATATAAACAAATTCAAAACAACTTATGTAAAAATCTACAGCTCTCTATGTAAGCGCTTTATATGAAAACTAGGTAATGGCCAAACGTTCGCGTAGCGGAAACTTGAATTTCTCCGAAGTTTATGCATGCACTAATTTTATTCATACATACACAATTACACACAAATACACACAAATTTTTGGACACATCTCTTTTCTTCTAAAGTCTACGGATTAAAAAAAGTTCCGCCAGGACAACGTTCGCCCAGCGGAATCAGTTTTTGGTGAATTTCTCCACAATGGCTGCGTGCACAAATTTTTTTATACCATACACAATTATACGACGTCATACACTAAATATCTGCATAATTAAAATCTTTTAATTCAACAACATTCCGCTGGGCGAACGCACACGGTCCTAGCTGTGATATTTTAGGTTAGATATTATTTACAGGTTGATTGGTAATTCAGTGCTTTCCTTCGAATGGGATGTTCTAGTGTAATGCAACGATTTTGAATCAGCAACTTGGCGTCCGGCGTTGTTTTCGAGCGAGAACTTTTAAGGTTTTTTGAAGTCTACCTAACGATCAAAAGTTGCTGATTGAGAGAAATCTCCTCTTCATAAGTATGGAGATAAAGTGCGTAAAGAAAAAAGTACCGAAAAGTTCTTGAAACTTATCTTTTGTGATCTAGAAATCGATCACTCGAAAATGAAAACTCAATTTGGTCACAAAGTTATCTGGACAAAAACCGTTTCAACTGTGCAATTACCAATCACTCTGTATACATATAATATGGATGGATGAAAAAAATATTACTTAGATTTAAACAACACTTTATATTTCATAATGAGTTAAATGTAGGTACACGGATCTTACATGATTAAAATGGCAGTCATCATCATCATATTAGCCAATTGCCGTCCACTGCTGAACGTAAGCCTCCCCCAAAGAGCGCCAACCATTCTGGTCCTGAGCAGTCTGCATCCATCGGCTGCTAGCCACCATCTTTAAATCATGTTCCTCGTGCCGCAGGGCGTCTCACACTACGTTTGCCCACACGCAGTCCAGTCTCCACTCTAACATTATGTATGCTCCATCCGTCCGTCTGTCCGTCTACAGACATGGCCGGCCAACTTCCACTTCATCATGCTGATTAAAATGGCAGTATCGGCAGTATATTCCAAGCAAGCTGTGAATTTGCAACATTATATAAGTTCCAAAAGTTTTCCAAAATCTCTTTGTTGAATTCGCTGTTGTTGTAGTCTTTGTAGAAACTCAGTCCCATACTATTAGACGGTGATGTAAGCGATTGGAATGGTTTGTCAAGTCTGCTCTTGGTGGCAATGCCGGCTTATACTGTTGCGGTGTCGACAAAGGCTCTTGGCTAGAATCTGGAATATTTTACTTGCCTTCTCCTGTTGATAAAAGAAGTTAATATGTAAGAAACAGAATTCAAAGATTTTGACACTATGAAAAAATGTTGTTGATTTTTAGTGTTTATAGACTTGGACTGGGTTGATTGTGAAGGCCAGATAGGCAGTCATTCCGCGTAATATAGGTACTGGTATTCAGTTGAATTCGGTCTGACTAGAGGATGATCCCAATATTGTTGGAAAAAGGCTAGGCAGATGATATTGGACATTGCAACAAGGAATTTCTTACTAACAGCCTGAAGCCTCATTCTGAGTGCTAAGCAAGGCAATACTCTTAAGTCTTACTACATTAGACTTAGCATAATAGAAACATTTTACATCGTTGTATGAATCTGTGTAAGACAAGAGTACCTAGATTATAAAAAAATACAAATATGCTTACTTTTCTTTGAAGTTTTCCCTGAGGACGATTTGAATAAAACTTATTCTTGTTGACTTTGTTAATTAAAGCATCTCAGAACTGTACAGTGCACATTTTCTAATAAAAGGTGGTAAATTACAATTTTTATTTGAAATGACAACAAACAACAATAGACATTAACTATTTAGGGTCAACACACACCACCACGCAACGCAGTGCGAGCGATATTTACAATCCGCGGTATTAAACATTTAAAAAGTGACTTAATCTTGCAAAATATAAAAAAAAACCATCGCAAAGTATGTAATTGTTATTACTACTAACCGAATGATTAAGTAGAAAATGTTAGCGAACAATAATGTAGATATACAAAGTGTTACAGAATAAACGCAAGACATCTCAAGAGGTCATTGTACTCATCATTATGAACAACTCTTAGCATGGTTTAAACTCTTAATTCTTTGTTGTACACTAAAACAGCTTATAAGTAGGTATTAGATAAAGACAAATAATAAAGTTCAACTGCAAAGACGAGCGTAACTCAAAGTCAAGTTTTCTTCAGCAAGCCTTTGAGTGATAAAGAGAGATCAGCGTAGAAGGTAGGATCCAGAGTACAAATAATATACGTAAATATACTACACTCATATCTAAATATAAATAGATATATATAACAAACCCGAATACGCGAAAAAAAATCAGCTGTTCAGTACATTATGTCGAGTAATGCGCACATAAACATAAATCAGCAGTGGGTCGATGCTTTTCGCGGTAATGATGAGTGGCCCCTTAGGAGTTATTTAGTTTTTTATTTTATACTTTGTACTTTTCATTTAACCGATATAACAATCACGGTCCAAAGGACGTAGGCACCTATTAAAGTGAACGTGAAAAGTTTTAGTGCTTTTGTCAATTTATTATTAGGTTTGCCATTCGTATATCGCAAATAATTTACAGCTACACGCGTTTGCATCAGTGTGCTAACGGTTTTATATATTTTGTAATTTGAAGGAAACCGTCAAACGTGAAATGAAAGGTGTCAAACGTCATATGCGGAACCGATCAAAACCAAATAATTTATCATAAATCACGACATCAATAAACTGAAAATATCAACAGTTTATGAATAAAAGAATTTATAAAAATGATAAATATGTTTTAACATGTGTATAAAATAAAATACTTTTTTAATTGTTATTATTTCCAGGCTCTTAATTGTTCAAAATAGAATTACCGATTTTTTGTGTTCATTTTCAGAACGCACCATTCAGTTCAAATCGTTCCAATCGCTATTGAGATCTCTGCCTAAATTAACCATCGTTCAATTATTACTATCGAGTAGACGCTAGACGTTTATTAGAACTCGTGCTACCAAAACACCATCTCGCTGTAGCGAGTGCGTAAAGGTCTGGTAAAAACGTCACGATAACGTTACTTTTTCGCGAGAAACTTGTGCTAGGGGTACAGAGCTTGTGAGAAGAGAAATTTTGCAAAATCCTCGCAAGTCTATCCGGAAGATTGCAGCTTCAACAGGTGTGAAAAAGACATCAGTTCATAAAATAATTCGATAAAATATGAAGTTCCATCCATACAAGCTTCAAATTTTTCAACAATTGAAAGAAGGCAGAATTACGCAAGAGTGTCTAGGGAACGATTTTCTACGCCTACGCGTTTGTTTAACATCTTTTTTAGTGACGAGGGGCATTTTCATATTAGACGGTACGTCAATAAACAGAACATGCGTTATTGGAGTGCGAGCAACCCAAAAAAAGTCCATCAAAAACCTCTTCACAGCCCGAAGACCACGGTTTAGTGCACCATTTCTGGAAATGGCATAATTGGACTTTATTTTTTTAGCAATGTTGGACAATTTTTTTAAACCCGAGCTGCATCGTCTTGTTGGCTACAATAACAGAACTCATTTTCAGCAGGATGGGGCTACGGCACACACCGCCAAGTGAGAGAGCTCTTTCCTGGTAAATTGATAAGTCGATTCGGTGACATAGCCTGGCCTCCTAGATCTCCATTTGACTTCTTCCGACTTTTTTCTCTGGGGATATCTCAAATCTCGCGTTTACAATGATTCGCCATCAACAATAGAGGCCTTACAAGAAAATATCCGACGCGAAATTGAGGCTATCAGTCCAGAACTTTGCAAAAGAGTTTTCACCAATTTCAAGGAATGAATTGAAGAATGTTTGCGGCTAGAAAGACGACATTTGAGTGGTCTAATTTTTAAAAAGTGAACTTTGCATTATTCATTTGTAAGAATATAAATAAATCATTTTGATTTTATTAATACTTTATTTTATGAAGTGTAAAATCTGCCGGCGGACAGCCTGTATAAACACTGACGATTTAAGGCGAGGTTGCAGTACTGTGTGTTTTGACGAACAACAGCGACTGTCCGGCGAGCGAAATAATGCCTTTTGATTGTTTTTTCTTCTTGGCGAAAACTGATAAAGAAATAATACAATATGGTTTCAACATTTACTTCAAAATAAAAAGCTCTATCTATTGATATAACTTTTATATATATTCGTGATAAAATCTCTTAACAGTACACGTAATTTAGTGTCATGTTTTATAAAAAAAAAGTATCGAGCCAATCATTCTATATCGCGTTTCTATTTTTACGATTTACTTGAGGGTATGTTAAATTTTTATGTAATGAGTTTTATTAAAAAAACTCATAATTAAGTTAGATTTTCAGACGTTCAAAAATCTTAAAAAGTACTGCAACCCCGCCTTAAATACGTCAGTGTAAAGGCTTGACCGCACTGGGCGACGCGTCGCCCAGTGCGGTCAAGCCTTTCGTCGCGAGCGTCGCGTCGCGACGCTTCGCGGCAGCGGAGCAACAACAATACAATTTCTTACAAAGAATATTAATTTGGTCGTTGCGTGTCGCGTCGCTCCGCTACCGCGAAGCGTCGCCAAGTGCGGTCAAGCCTTAACAGAGAAACCAATCAGACACCTTCGTTATTGCTTTCACAATTTTCAATTTTGGCGCTAAAACTTTTTTCTCACTTTTACATTCTTAAACACATGCCTTTAGAAATTGATCGTCCATGGTTTACTCAACGAATCAAATTATGTATACTAAAATCGTATAGTAAATAATATTGCAGCCGAAGTGGAATAGATATTCAGACGCAAGCAAGAGAAGGCGACAAGCGTGATTGGATTTTTTTGGGTATTTATCTATAGTATTTTCTCTGCTTCATAACGATTTTCAACAAATAAAAAATTTATGAACGGTCGGGGGTGATTTCCGTTTAGGGGAGGTCACCCAGGGGCAGGCCACCTCCACCTTGGCTACGCTACTGTGGGGACCGGCTGGCGTTTTTCCCGCGACACTTGTGCGATATACCCCTCAATGCATTGGCGGATCCAGGGAGCCTGCTTAGCCAGGCTCAAGCTCCCCGCAAAAGACCCAGGGAGGGCAGACTTTATCCATTAGGATAATTCAGGAAAATAGCTTAGGGTAATTTAGGAAGTCAGATGTCTTTGGAAGTTTACACCCTAACCAAATCTTTCAGGAATTTACGAAATTAATCCAAGGCAACTTGTTGTGTTTAGCAAAACAAAACGTTTGTTATGTACGTTTTTAGTGTTTAATTTGCTAAATTCCACCCTTAGCGGTGTCAAGGCCCCACGTGCGCCTCAAAGAGAGTCAGCACACAGAGGGTCCCGAAAGGACCGACGCCTGCCGGAGTCGCGGGATTATTCGCAAGAGACACCGTGGCTCCGGAACACAAAGGGCAATGAAGGAACATGGATGGGTTTTTAGATTTCCCATCCCTAAAAAAAAAAGTGGTGTCAAGGCCCCAAACAACAATCCTGGGTTTACCCCTGCCTGCTTCATTAGAATTATTGTACAGAAATAGGAAATCAAAGACTTATTTTAACCAGCTATAATATTGTGTGGCAGTAAAGAACAAACAATGTATCAACATGGTTGTATTTCATATTGTGCTTGTTTATTCAGCCATTCTATCCATTCTTCATTGACCTTCTTCTCCAAAGTAACTTCCTGGAACACTTCACTTATAGACTTCTCCTGAAAGCCTAATTTATTAAACATTTTGATACTGATATCATTGCTCAAAGCTATTTTTGCTTCGATTAATTTTAGGTTTATATGCTGAATCCCATATAAAAACATTAAAATGACAGCTTCCCATCCCAACTTTTTGCCCCGAGCTGATTCCTCTGCTATCATTATTTCTATTTCACCAGCTGCAATTTCAGTGTCTGTTATGAATATATTTGTGTCTCCAATCATTGCATCTAGAATAAAGATATTTTAATCAAAGAATAGCGGTACAAGTGACCATTGATTTAAATAGTGAAGGCACAACTGGGCCTGCTTACCTGTTTCTTCATTATATTTATCATACATGTGTTTGTCTAATATTATAAAAGTGCACTCTGAAAATAAAATGCTGTTTTAAATTACATGCTATCATCCAAATTAAAGTAAGCAACATCTTTGTTAGTCAGTCGTTATGAGAATGACAGCAGTTGACAATATGATTAAAACATACTATCGTCATCTTCGCGCCATGACTGCTGCATTTCATACTCCTCTTCCAGTGTCAACGGTTCAGAAGCGGTAAGTTTCTGGAGTTCTACAGACTTCATCCATTCGTGGTACCTGCAAAAAAAACATAGGTTAACATAACACAGTACTAGAGACTTAATGAAATCTGAAAAGAAACACTTTCCTGGGAACATGATATTCTCTGTATGGTACTAGTATTATATTGCGTCCGACAATACGAGTATTGCTATTTAATTTCATCTTGAATTTAATTAACTGATGATTTATATATCTATAACAAGTTTATTTTTCAAATTTTGACATTCAAAATTTATTTCATACCGTCAGCTGTTCTGTCATTCTGTCAATACATTGATTGTCAAAGTTTTAGTATCTAGATCAGCTCTTTACCTTTTGAGCTTGGTAAAGTTTCGTATTCGATTTAAACAAAAGAACTTTTTTATTTCTTTTTGGTAGATTTTCACTAATTTTTACTGTGATTAAATCCTTTCGATGTCATTAGCTGTATAATAATTTATTATATATATTATTTATTATATTATAATATGCTAATGTCTGTGGGGCGACTAGGGTTTGTTCTGTGCTGGCTGTAAAGTCATGCTTGGAAAACTTTTTTACAAAAAAATACAACCGACTTCCAAAAAAAAACACTGCAAAGTAAAAAATAACTTTAATTTCGGAAGTCGGTGTTTTTGTTACTTTCTTCGTATTTTGACACCGACTTCCGAAATTAAAGTTATTTTTTACTTTGCAGTGTTTTTTTTTGGAAGTCGGTTGTATTTTTTTGTAAAAAGTTTTTTATTTTTCACTTTTTAGTGGTGCCCCACACCTAACAACACCACTGCAAAATCGCAGAATAGCAAAATACGCAATTTCGATTATCAAAGAATCATCTAAATAGTCAAATTCCAAGTATTTCGATTTAAAATCCAAAGTTCGTAACCGATTTTGATATGATTTAAATGGGACCAATCTGCAAGTATATCCTTTCAGATAAAACAAGAATTTTTCAAATCGGTTCATAATTGTCGGAGTTATGAGGTAACAAACATAAAAAAAAAAAAAAAAACATACAACCGAATTGATAACCTCCTCCTTTTTGGGAAGTCGGTTAAAAATAATGGCAAACAGCGAACACCAAACAACAAACACACGACACGAACGTGTGGATTGTAGGTGTTTGCTGTTTGTGTATTGTTTGTCAGTGATCGGCGTCGGTTGTTGTGATGCATCCGGACAGACCACCAGACTCTTCCAGACGCTTATTAATTCTACCATCATAACAAAAAAGGACGTATCTACACAAACCGATTTCCGGCTTTACGTAAATAAGGTAAGGTCGGAAATTGAGTACTTTTTTTGGTGCACTGTTTGGTACGTGCTGTTTTAGGGTTCCGTAGCCAAATGGCAAAAAACGGAACCCTTATAGATTCGTCATGTCTGTCTGTCTGTCTGTCTGTCTGTCTGTCCGTCCGTCCGTATGTCACAGCCACTTTTTCCCGAAACTATTTGAACTAATGCTGTTGAATCTTGGTAAGTAGGTGTATTTTGTGAACCGCATTTAGATTTTCACACAAAAATAAAATAAAAGCAATAAATTTTGGAGGTCCCATTCTTAGAACTGAAACTAATTTGGTTTTTTCATCATACCCGTACGTGTGGCTGTGGGGTATCAATGGATAAGTCTTCAAAAATGATATTGAGGTTTCTAAAATATTTTTTTTCTGAACTGAATAGTTTGCGCGAGAGTCACTTCCAAAGTGGTAAAATGTGCCCCCTCCCCCGTTAAACTTCTAAAATAAGAGAATGATATAACAAAAAAAAAAAATGATTTACAGTCGCCAGCACATCAAGCTACCTGAAACTGTCAAATTTTCCCAATCGACCTTGAACCTTATAACATCAGGTTTGTACGGAACTCGCACTTGGCCGGTGGTTATTTTTAATGGCGGTAGTCTTGTAGTCATAAAAATAGTCCACCATGTTTGTGTTGGGCATTGGGTGATTGTGTTCGGTGTTAGGCACGCGTTAGTTGTTTCTTACTGTTTGTGGCAAACACCAAGCATGTGGATTGTGGAGGTGGCATAAGGTGTTGCTTGACACTGTCAAAAAAAATTAAAAATGATAGGCAGTCAACATACGTAGTACTCTATGGTAGTCTGTGCAGTCAACACTAACACACTAGGTACGTCAGTGAGTCAACATCACAGAGTACAGCACACAGAGTACATTACTATTTACTATTGGTACAGCACTCGCCAAACTTTGTGACCGCCCTGAAGTTAGTTTTTCCGATGCGCAAGCCTCGCGCGGTGCTGTTTTTGTATGAGATTTATTACTGCGCCCCCGTTGTAGCTAACTTCAGAGCGGTCACAAAGTTTGGCGAGTGCTGTACATTACTGAAAGTCAACCATAAGTCAAAGTCAACATTCAATCGGCGTCCATCCATTGTTGACGTTGTCTTATCGAAATCTTATCGCAGCAAGTGTTTATCTAGTTTTCGCGTTGCCCTTTATAATCGCTATCAACAAAACTACCTGGCATTCGAGCTGACCTAGTAATACTTTATCTCACTGTAGATCTAGTTAATAAGTAGTTTTTGTGTCAAACTTTACTTGAGTAAGTTATTGTTGTTGTTCACGTGTGTCAGTACTGTTTTGCAAAATATAGGCACTCAATTAATTGAGCACTCGTTTTCCAGGAATCCCACGAAATCGCGATGAATCAATATCAAACAGAGCGACGACTTTGTTGGAGCTACTTGTTCGTGGCTGTGTTTCTCTCTGTTTCAGTTCTATGCATTGGTATTCCGTACAACCACTGGCGCACAACCCTAGACGTGTGCCCCGGCGGGTACTTCGAGAACACCAACTGCGGCTGCATACTGTACGGAGTCAGCACATTCGCCTACTTCAATGGTGGGCACAACAGATACTGCCTGTATGCAGTGTTCGCACCACTTCCAGTCATCGTGTATGCAATAGTCATGGCACTGTTTCATATGTACAGAGTGTGTATCAATAATGTTGGTCAGTATGAGGATGAGAAATCTACAACAATGGAAGAAATGTAAGTTTTCATTATCAAGAATCAAAATTTCAAAGAACTAGAACCAATCATCTATTTTTATCAGTTTTTAAAATGATGACTCATTATTTCAGAGAGGGTGAGTCCATTGTAGTGAGTACAAGGACACGCGTGAGCAGGAGTAATGACTCTGTAATCTACTGCTGGATCCCAACATCATGTATAGCAGCTGTGTTTGCCGTGTACACACTGGTGCACGCTGCAATCTTGACTGATGGTTTTATTAAGACCTGCACGCAGTACAGAGGATACTTAGTCAGGGTATGAAGTTATTTTATTTTCAATCCACTGTAGATAGATGTTGAGTCTAGTCTAGTAGTCTTAGCAGTTGGTAACCAGGCACTTCAATAGGTGTGTTTGTTGTCATTAAAAGGCACAGCCTTTATGACAGACATTCCCTATTGATTTTGTCTTCTTCTGATCCTATAGTTATTGCTTATCGTCTGAAGAGATTGAGATGAATCATTGCGAAAAAAAAACCATTTTACAGTCTCGCACACCAATTACTAATTGGGTTGTTAAGAAGTAAATTAAAATTAGGTCAAGCTCAAGCTGAACACACGAGACAACCTTCATAAGAATTCTTTGCACAGCCAGAATAATGAGTGTTAATTAAAACAATTCTCATTACCATAATATGTTGCAGGAGCTTCGTGCCACAGGTGACCACGCAACCGCGATACACTTTCGTCTGGCGTGCCAGGCGATTTTCGACTTTATGGACTACATACAGAAGGACGCGCCGAATAGTCGCCGAGGTGACTTCATTAATACCGGTGTGGCTTTGCAATTAGCCATCATCACAGCCTGGGCGTCTGTGGGAATATTGGTTGTAATTGTTGTATATACAGCCTTGAGGGCATTTAAAGAGAGACATGTACTCACATGCTGTGGAAATTGAATCAAGAAGTACATTTTCTGTAACACAGTTGTTTAGGCAGCTAAGATGATTTCGATAGCGCACCTTTTTCACCAGAAATGAAAAGGCTGTTAGGTTGCTATAAAATTTAGACAAAATATTTTTCTGTTTTGTGACACGGAACAAATTAAAGGAGACTTGAATTTTTACCTCAGTGCCTTTATAGGCGAATATTTCGAAGCAACGAACTAAAAGACGTAATATTAGCTTCCCAAAATGTAACTTCCAATTTATATTGTAGGTAGGTTTTTAGGATAATTTACTTTATTACCAGATTTTTTTTTTACCAGATAAGCCATTGAATAAAGAGTCAAGTAGCGAAGACTGAGCTTTAAACTGTAACAATGTATTTTAGCTTTATTAGGGTTATTTCTTAATTGATCATGCAAGTTAAGAATGTGTCAAACCCTATTTTAATGCTTCAGTTTCACACAACTTGTTTTTAGGCTAAACTAGAGTTTGACAAATATTCAACTTCTAATTCCTAAATCAGAAATGGGGGTTAGCATTGTAACAAATTAACATTCCACCGAACACGTGAGCAAGTTAGTTTAAACAAGTAGTTTTATTAACAAATCACAATAAATTATTATATTATGCTTATTACCACTTTTTGGTATTGTGACATATTTATTATTGTAAGTTGAAATGTAGGTACGTCCGTTTAGATTTTAAGTTTAAGATATATAATTATTTATGTAAATATTCCATTTCTTTAAATCTTTAAGAATTGAAGACAAACAAATTTCGTCCATGTGCCGTTGAATTATTGTACTTAGTTATTAGTTGGGTTTTTATTTTTAATACAATGTATTTATTCATAATTTTACAAAAAATAATTATACTATATACCTAACTAATAGTTATTTTATTTCCTCATACTACTCAGGGTTGGGCAGTATTTGAATTACTTGTAATTAAAATACGTAATTGAAATACAAATACGTATTTGGTATTTGTATTTCAATTACTTCTTTAAAATGTAATTTGTAATTCGTTTTTCAAATACCTGATGCCGAGGTATTTTGTAATTAGTATTTCAAATACTTGAGGCTTCAAAATACATTTTAGCAATAAAATACATTTAGCGATCGTGAGTGTGAGTGCGAGGCGAGACCGCGAGAGTGTGCGAGCAGCAACAAAAAACTTTTTACAAAAAAATACAACCGACTTCCAAAAAAAGTAAAAAATAACTTTAATTTCGGAAGTCGGTGTTCTTGTTAGTTTCTTCGTATTTTGACACCGACTTCTGAAATTAAAGTTATTTTTTGTAAAAAGTTTTTTATTTTTCACTTTTTAGTGGCACCCTACACCTAACAACATCACTGCGAAATCGCAGAAAAGCAAAATACGCAATTTCGAATACTTGGATGAGATAAAACCATCATCCAAGTAGACGAATTCCAGCTATATCGATTTTGATAAAATTTAAATGGGACCATTTGGGAAGTTATACCCTTTCCAACAAAAAAATCATTTTTAAAATCGGTTGGCAAGCGACGGAGTTATGCCCGAACAAACATAAAAAAAAATAAATACAAACATTCGAATTGAGAACCTCCTCCTTTTTTTGAAGTCGGTTAAAAACGCAAAAAACCAGCCAAGTGCGAGTCGGACTCGCGCACCGAGGGTTCCGTACAAACCTGTAGGTATATATTATAAGCAAAAGTTGCGGTTTACGATTTATGACGTATTAAAAAAACTACTTACTAGATCTCGTTCAAACCAATTTTCGGTGGAAGTTTAGGTACATAGTAGGTAAGTACTACTCAGTTTAGAAAAAAATAATATAAGAAACCTCAATATCTTTATTGAAGACCTATCCATAGATACCCCAGGCCACAAGTTTGGGTTTGATGAAAAAAAAAAAATTGAGATTCAGTTCCAAGTATCGGAACGTGTGCGTTCGCCCAGCGGAATGTTGTTGAATTAAAAGATTTTAATTATGCAGATATTTAGTGTATGACGTCGTATAATTGTGTATGGTATAAAAAAATTTGTGCACGCAGCCATTGTGGAGAAATTCACCAAAAACTGATTCCGCTGGGCGAACGTTGTCCTGGCGGAACTTTTTTTAATCCATAGATTTTAGAAGAAAAGAGATGTGTCCAAAAATTAGTGTGTATTTGTGTGTAATTGTGTATGTATGAATAAAATTAGTGCATGCATAAACTTCGGAGAAATTCAAGTTTCCGCTACGCGAACGTTTGGCCATTACCTAGTTTTCATATAAAGCGCTCACATAGAGAGCTGTAGATTTTTACATAAGTTGTTTTGAATTTGTTTATATTTGTTTAAAAAATAGATTTAGAAAAAATCGTAGGGCTTAAAAGATAAAAATAGAAACGTAAAATACGCTTATTAGGTCTTAGTTCTTAAAGTATGCACTTTGGGGTCTAGATTTTCACGTTTATACAAACCTTGTAAGTGTCTGCAACATGTTGCCAAGTATCAATGATGTTCCGTTAGTAATTAAAGAGTTATAGGACAATTTACCATGAATTGATCACTGTTTACAAAGCAGTCAAATATCACGACGTTCTAAAGGAATTGCATGGTAAAATGTATGCCAATAATTAGTGTATTCATTCAACTATTCACATGCAAAATTTCATGTCATTAAATTCAGTAATTAAAGAAAAACAATTATAATACAGACGAAGCATCGAAAACCTACATAACCCGACCAAGTTCGAATAGCTACAAAAAAGCGGCCGTGCAATATATTTAGGTAACATCCCAAAATTTACAGTATAATATTGGTATAGGTGATAACACAATTGTTGTTTCGATATAATCATGTCATTTATTTTTGTACACCTACTTTTTAAATGTATTTGACTATGACAGAAAGTAGGTACTATTTACGTAGGTACTTTATTTAAGTATGCTTTTGAGACTTTAGATATAATCTAGATATACCTATTATTTAAGACAAATAAAATTCATACAGCTAATAATTTCTATTGAAGATTTCACGGATCAGGATTCTAACTAAGTATAGACCCCTTAGGGAAATTAAATAATTACCACATGTAAGTACCTACTACTGTTTAGGTAAATATTTATCATATTGTAGCTTATTACACTATTTAACCAATGGACTAGGCATGCACGAGCGTTCCCCTTTGCAACTTTAGTGGATCAAACAATCTAATAATTTAAAAAAAACTACTTCTTGAATCGATTTTTTAATTGATGTATACCGTTGTACTGGTACTGACTTATGTATGTTGAGGTTATTTACTGTATTTGCTACTCATTTAAGAATATTTTCTTGAAAATACCTTTTTTATACCAATGTTTTAGTTTATAAGCACTTTTTTAATGTTGATCAAATCTAAACAACTGAATAGTCTAGTTATGTGATGTGATTTTAATTTTTATTGAAGTTCGAAATATTATACTTACCCTTATATTCATAATCGTTTATTAAACCTATTTTAGTTAAAACACATTTAAGTCTATTGCTGTCGTTGCAAGCGTTTGTTAACGTTATCATAATTACCTACTTACATAATTAAGTATTATATGTAATTAAAAATATTTTTGTACTCGAATATTTAAATAGAGAAGTACTTGTTAATTGAAGATTTATTTTTATCGTAGATAGTGGCGTTATTATTATAAAAATAATTTTCATTCAAGAAATGCAATTGTTTTATTTTTTCCTAACGCTCGTGTACGTAACTGTACCATATTAATAAATACTATATTGCAAGGTTAAGAACGTTTCTAAGATATATGGCACGGCCGCTTTTTTGTAGCCATCCGAACTTGGTCGGGTTATGTAGGTTTTCGATGCTTCGTCAGTATTATAATTGTTTTTCTTTAATTACTGAATTTAATGACATGAAATTTTGCATGTGAATAGTTGAATGAATACACTAATTATTGGCATACATTTTACCATGCAATTCCTTTAGAACGTCGTGATATTTGACTGCTTTGTAAACAGTAATCAATTCATGGTAAATTGTCCTATAACTCTTTAATTACTAACGGAACATCATTGATACTTGGCAACATGTTGCAGACACTTACAAGGTTAGTATAAACGTGAAAATCTAGACCCCAAAGTGCATACTTTAAGAACTAAGACCTAATAAGCGTATTTTACGTTTATATTTTTATCTTCTAAGCCCTACGATTTTTTCTAAATCTATTTTTTAAACAAATATAAACAAATTCAAAACAACTTATGTAAAAATCTACAGCTCTCTATGTAAGCGCTTTATATGAAAACTAGGTAATGGCCAAACGTTCGCGTAGCGGAAACTTGAATTTCTCCGAAGTTTATGCATGCACTAATTTTATTCATACATACACAATTACACACAAATACACACTAATTTTTGGACACATCTCTTTTCTTCTAAAATCTATGGATTAAAAAAAGTTCCGCCAGGACAACGTTCGCCCAGCGGAATCAGTTTTTGGTGAATTTCTCCACAATGGCTGCGTGCACAAATTTTTTTATACCATACACAATTATACGACGTCATACACTAAATATCTGCATAATTAAAATCTTTTAATTCAACAACATTCCGCTGGGCGAACGCACACCTACTTCCCAAGTTTCGACAGCATAGTTCTCATAGTTTCGGAAAAAAATGGCTGTGACATACGGACGGATAAACAGACAGACAGACAGACATGACGAATCTTTAGGGGTTCCGTTTTCTGCCATTTGGCTACGGAACCCTAAAAATCAATGATCCACCATTCCGACACAATTGCAATAGCAGACTCTGCCCCCTGGTCTAGATTAATTATTTTGTAATTTGTATTTCAATTAAAAATAGTTAAAATACTGTATTTTGTATTTTATATTTCAAATACCTTACTTACAGATATTTTGTATTTCGTATTTTAATTACTTGCGATACAGTATTTTGTAATTTGTATTTCAATTAAAGCAAAGCATGTATTTTGCCCAGCCCTAGATACTGGGGTTTGTTTTGTATAGGTTTTATAGAAATGACAAAAAAGAGCACATTATCACATGAAACATTTAATAGTAAAGATTACAAAAACAACAACATTATAATGTTACGATTAATTACACTCAAACATTTATTCTCAACGAATATAATAAAGTACCTAAGTATAGGGATTGTGTAGTACTTAAATATCAAAGACAACACGACCCTTGTTTCAATTCAATAGAAGTCACTTGGTAGCTGCTGCTTACGCCCTTAGTATAGATAGCGCAATGGCTCATTTGTACAGAAAAACTTTAGCGCAATGGCTCATTTGTACAGGAAAACTTTATCTCCTCAAAAAAGCGCGAGTATTCCCAGTTGCCACCGGGTGGCAACATTCAACTCGCTGTCTTACGGCCGCGATGAGGGGTTTGGCGGTCTTATCCACATCGCGGTCGCCACCTGGTGGCAACTGGAAATTTTATTCCCGATTGCCACCTGGTGGTGATCCATGGTGGGGCGACTGGAAATATTCGAAGTCGCCTATTCACATTAAGAGAAAATCTTTCCCTATTAATGTTCCATAAAATTAAATATTCTTTCCGCACAAAAATTACTATTACAACACAACACCGATATCATCTACCTTTGTGTAAAACAATTGAAATAGAAATTGTGATTTATTTACAGCCTACACTTTGTAGAATAAGTACATTTATAACGAGAACAGCTGAAATTCTTTGTAGTTTCGATTTTAATTCCATTTTATGAGATAAAATACCTTGTGTGAAGATTACAGTATATAATTAGTAAAATACTTAGATTTACAGAAATACGTAAGATCCCCAGACCTCTCTACATACAACGAAGTCATATAAAACTTGGCTTTACTAAAACGAAGTGAGAATAGTTTGAGTATTTCTTTTAAACTGTGCATTATATAATTTTTCAGTGTGTAGAGATAAAGTTCAAGTACCTTTAAATATCTATGTTTTGATGATTAAATATTCGCCGATGTCTATTAGGTATGTAGGTACTATGTATATCAAAATATTTCAATTTTTTAACATGTCTCTTAAATATTAACTTATTCTTTACAACAACAATGTACAGTCGCCAGGAAATCAAGCTGCAGAAATCTGTCAAATGACTAATAGATTTTCAACTTTATTTCCAAAAGGATTGGGTTTAAATTTGATTGGGAAAATTTTACAATTTCGTATAGCTTGATGTGCTGGCGTCTGTACCTAATACTTTATAAAATTTTCATAAGAAGTTTAGGCATCTTCTTAAAAAATAATCTCTTTAGAGGAGTCTAAGATAAATACCAATCATCATTAAAACCAATAAAACATGTCTAATACAGTCTTGACAAAAATTGTGTCGATTTAAAAGTGGACAGATAAATGTAAATACTTCAGAAATCACAGGATAGTGCTCACACTATGGAATGCATCTGGAACGCATCCTGTGCATCAATAAAATTGCTAAGTAGTATAGTAAGCATTACCAAATTCTACCGATTATATTTTAATAAAATGCATGCTATTTTTAAATTCGAATGTACCATATGGCAGCGCAGAGAACGATTCGATCAAGGTGGACTTGTTCATACATTCACTTAAGCTACGAATCGTCGAGCGGCCCGCCCTGTGATTGGTAATAGCGAATTCAACGAATTTAAGAGTTCATCAATTTAATACAGTAGTGTAGACAGTGTAAATATTCTTTAAATGCAGATCGAAATATGTATAATATCAATGTAAGTAATTTAAAAAGAAGTCTACTTAATACGTAAATTGAGTAAATAGAGTACCTTAGGTATAACTAGAACCTTAGATTATTAGAAATCTAGGTATGTCTAGAACCATTCAGCCTGTTTAGCTGTCCTAAAATATAACACCTTTATACATTAGGCTCAGTTTTGGCATTTAATTATAACTACATACATTTGAGTCTTAAAATAAGCTTGTGATGACAAATTGTGACAAAAGAAATGCCTTCTTAGAAAGCACTTCTAGTACTAAGATTTTGTCAAACATGATAACTATGGCATTTGTGACTTAAAATTATCGTGTATACAGTTGTACTGAGTACAGTGCTAGTCTATGTGAAGATTCATGACCGTTTCTGACAGATCTATGTAACATTAAAAATAATAATAATAATAAATACCCATTACATTTGAAATTTCTAACGGGGCCTCTGCGAGTTGGTTTCGGCCCCTCGTACGCCTACCAAAGGACCGGGTCTCAAGGGGCCCAAGAAAGTAAAAAAAATAATAATAATAATAATAACCCTACCGCAGTATCTCTACGTTGACGTCGTGGTGGGGCTTGCGCGTCCCGATGAACCTTAGGTCATACCTAGGGTGAGGGGCCAGACAAAGAGAGATACAATCCGCAAGGCAGTTTTGTGGCGAACTGTTGGGCAGTAGCGACCCCACGAACCTTATCTCCCGGGAGAAGTCTTGTTCCTCATCTACGGCTTGCCTTTATTGGCTGGCCAGAGTGAATACTGACGAGGAACAGAGCTCCCACCTCTCTCTTGCCTTAATTGGCCGGTCTGAGTGGAGATTCGCTAGAGCACACGTCGTGCTCGGGAGAAGGATGTATAATCCAGTAAGATGCTGGTAGGGATCTTGACCGCACTTCCGGGATTGTCCTGATAGCCGTGGTATACCTCTCCACTCCTCTAGCACCTCAGGCTATGTTGCCTCCTTGGCGCTACGTCACTTTGTGCCAGCGACCGTTTTCGGGGGCCCATTCATTGAGTGTGCAAGTCACCCCCTGCCATTTAAAAGCCGTGTATATTGTTAGTGGTCAGGCAGGGGCCAATAGTTCTATAATAAACGATTATCAGTCCACTAAACCGCCCAAACCCATAGCGTTTCATCTTTTTTTTTTCCATATTCTGCAATATTCTTGCTCCAACCGGGGATTGTCCTTGGGAATACTTTCACAGTGCATACAGGGATAATCGCCGGTTGGTGCCCCATTACATTTGAAATTTCTAACGGGGCCTCTGCGAGTTGGTTTCGGCCCCTCGTACGCCTACCAAAGGACCGGGTCTCCAGAGACCCGAGAAAGAAAACAAAAAAATAATAATAATAATAACCCTACCGCAGTATCTCTACGTTGACGTCGTGGTGGGGCTTGCGCGTCCCGATGGACCTTAGGTCATACCTAGGGTGAGGGGCCAGACAAAGAGAGATACAATCCGCATGGCAGTTTTGTGGCGAACTGTTGGGCAGTAGCGACCCCACGAACCTTATCTCCCGGGAGAAGTCTTGTTTCTCATCTACGGCTTGCCTTTATTGGCTGGCCAGAGTGAAAACTGACGAGGAACAGAGCTCCCACCTCTTCCTTGCCTTAATTGGCCGGTCTGAGTGGAGTTTCGCTAGAGCATACGTGCTCGGGAGAAGGACGTAAAATCCAGTAAGATGCTGGTAGGGATCTTGACCGCACTTCCGGGATTGTCCTGATAGCCGTGGTATACCTCTCCACTCCTCTAGCACCTCAGGCCATGTTGCCCCCTTGGCGCTACGTCACTTTGTGCTAGCGACCGTTTTCGGGGGCCCATTCATTGAGTGTGCAAGTCACCCCCTGCCATTTAAAAGCCGTGTATATTGTTAGTGGTCAGGCAGGGGCCAATAGTTCTATAATAAACGATTATCATTCCACTAAGCCACCCAAACCCATAGCGTTTCATTTTTTGTTTCCATATTCTGCAATAGTACTGCTCCAACCGGGGATTGTCCTTGGGAATACTTTCAGTGCATACAGGGATAATCGCCGGTTGGTGCCCCATTACATTTGAAATGTCTAACGGGGCCTCTGCGAGTTAGTTTCGGCCCCTCGTACGCCTACCAAAGGACCGGGTCTCCAGGGGCCCGAGAAAGTAAAAAAATAATATAATAATAATATCCTTGGACATTAATTTCACACAAATACTTTAGAACAGGCGGCTGGAGGATGGTGTGATTCGATCCAAATGAGAGTTTTCAGGAAAATTTACTCCACCAGTTGGCGCAACATAGACGAGAGATCCTCCTTCATTAAAAAAGTGACTGACATTAACAACATTAACGAATGTCAGACAACAAGCGATTTGATAGGTTGTTTGGGACTGCCGCCTGGTGCTGGACATTTCAGGAAACCCTCATATACCTAGGCAAAATTCCCACAGCACTTTCGTTGTACGAAACAGTAAAATCTGTTTCTTACCAACTATGTTGGGGCCTCCTAAAAGCTCTCCAACGATAAAGATATTGTATTCGGTCTTGGCTCGATCGCGCCTGAGTGTGGGGAGACCCTCAAACTTACAAAACTAAAACGATTTACATAGTGTTCGACATTTTAGTGCTTCACTCACACAAGCAACTGGACTGTTGTTAATCCGTAATACGTTAACATAACAAAAGGTATAGTTGACGCATTCTACAAACGCTCATCAACCAATGTAACTCAAGCTAAAAGTCACTGGCATACAAGTCAGAAGCCTGCTTCTGACTGTCATCGGTTATAGAAGTTTATGCGGTTATTACACTACGCGATCTATCGGGCCCGATATCTAGGGCGAGTGTAGTGTAATAAGAAACAGGGAGTAAGGACACTGCCATCGGGCGATCGGGTGGATCCGATCTCTCTGCTCTGTCTATCACCTAGTAAGAAGAAGAAGAAGTAATAGTAAGAGACAGGGAGGCAGGGCCCTGCCGCAGTGGCGGCATTGGGTAGATTGGCACCTTGGGCGGATTTGTATTCAGATATTTTCGATTGATTATTTTAGGTACTAAAATATTCGATCACATTATCAAAATTGACTTCCCTGTCCTGCGCGGTTTAAGCGCAACACGAATTTAAAGTGAAATTATAGTTACTTTGCGATGCGTTTTAAACTATGATATTTGTATGTAAGTAGTCACGTACAAGAGTACGTAGTTGTTAATTGATGTCTTAAGTTGGAAACAAATTATCGGCGCGTCAAAAAAGCCACTTTATTTTTTTTTATAGACGCGACTTTGGTATCTGTCTAATGAATTTGATGAAAAAATGAATGTACGCCTTCTTTGGACCTATACTACGCCTTCTTTGGATGTACGAGTGAGTTGTCGTTGCCACCTTGGTGCTAGGCACCCGGGGCGGACCAGCCTCCTCCGCCCCCACTTCACGCCGCCACTGCAGTTAGGGCGCGATTTCTAGTGTAATGTAGGTAATAATGGGCACCCTGCCGCAGGGACAGGGCGCCCTAGAAATCGTGCCCGATAGATCGTGAAATGTAATAACCGCTTTACTTGTTTGTGTTGCCACACTCCGCCTCCCAGTCGTCGGATATAAACTTACTCACGTGCTTGCTAAATTGACTGTATGTACAAGGATCGTCACAGAACGGTAACTTCAGCTCCAAAGGAACTTCCACCTTCGTGTTGTTGCGGTAGAACGTCTGAAATTGGAAATGGTTATTTTTATGTTTAAAAAAATATGGAGTCCAATTAGTGCCCCTAGTTTACGCGCTATTTTTCTCACTCTTGTAGGTATGTATCGCATGTAAAGGAGGCCTTTAACTGGCTAAACGTGGGTACCTACACCTTACATTTCTGTCAATTCTTTGAGGGACTATCATTAATTAATTTGTTATGAGCTATATTTAATAATACCTACAAACGGGGTGAATAGGAATGAAACAAGAAGGGGATTTTCATGTTATTAAAATGTATTTAAATTGAAATTAAAAAAAAAAAGTTGCTTTTAATTTTGTTTCCATTTACCCCTTCATAGTCGACCTGGACAGAATTGAGAAGACAAGTTGATGCAGAAACAATGACAGTTTATCAGTATTTGTAGAACTGGGTATTACAATGTTATTTAGAACATACCTTGACGAAGAACGCCTCCTGCTCAATATCTTCGTGCAACTCAATGACGACGCTGGCTCCGTACTCGGGCTCCAGCAGGTCCGTGAACCCGAAGGCGCGCCACAGCGACACGACCGTGACGTCATGTCCGGAGTACACGTACAGGGAGCGGTCCACGTTCTCGTGAGACACTGTCTCGTCCAGGTACTGCTTTATCTCTTTTAAAAGTGGCCCTGAAATTATTAATAGTTTCACGCATTACTTACTGTTGCCAATCGATTTTAGAAGTGAGGGAGGCGTATAATTGAGATGATTAAAACTTTTTTGATTAGTGTTTATTTTATGTATTTTTCAGCATAAAACTGTTTAGAAAATACCTAGATTATATATTATGCAAACAACTTACCAACTTGCAGCCTCTGTAAGGTCTCATTATAAGACAGCAACGCTAAACTCAGCATGAACGGCGTCCGCATTTTGCTAGGAAACACAGTTCTCGTCCATTCTGGCAGCTTCAGCCTGGCTTCCTGCTCAGCTAACAGTGTGCTGTATAAGAAGTCTACAGGCAGCACACTGCGCATGCTCTGATTCGTGTGTTTACTCAAATAGTCGAATAAATCTGTGAACTTCGCGTCGGCGTTCTTTTCAGCCAATAGTTCTTGATACATTGCCTTCCAGACATTGCAGGGTTTTGTCGCTGCTACTATCTGAAAAAAAAAAGAAAAAAATTAATTTGAGTTTTAACGCAAACATTATGAATTTGTTAATAGAGGTTGCGGCCAGCTATTTGGAGGAAAACGTTCAATATTCGCCGACCCTTGTGATTCTTACTTGAAGTCATGTCCAGCTGCCTTCAGCTTCGCTTCCATTAAAAGGATCCATGAATTTTCAGTCTGCGATGGTGTAGCACAATATCAAGTGTAAGACAGTGTATAAAGTTCACTTCTTTTTTTATTTTTTTTTATTAGAGCCCTTTTTTCCGAAATAGGTACCTACATGTTTTAAATTTGTTAAATTAATCGCTCGCACTTCGGTGTGCCTCTTGGCATAGGCCTCCTCCAGCTCTCTCCAATGAGCTCTGTCTTCTGCAGCTTCAAGTTCATTACTTACCTACTTCCAAAGTTTTACTCCTATTAATAAAAATATTTAAATAATCGTTTAGATACAGAATAAGTAGTAAAGATAAAGAGTGGAACTACTAAATAGAAAATAGGTACTGATAATGTTCATGACCTACATTGTCCAGTTCCTTTGGCAGCGAGTGTACAGGTACAGGCTGCCATGGTAGCTCTGGATGCCACATCTGCCTCTCCGTGGGAGGGTACAGTCCCGCAAGGAATGTGTATGCGCTCATGAGACACCGAGACTTGTCACTGCTGCGAATGAACACATCCTTCTCGCAGTACTCTTCAGGGATGAAATTGGCATAGTAGCTTCTGTACTTCTTGCCTAGCTCATATAGCTGAAGCTTGCCAGCCTAGAACAGGATTATTAGATGTTTTATGGATTTCAACCTACATGGCATTCTAAACTAAGAACAATATTACAATTTATGATGCAGATTTACAACATAATTTACAATTTGCGATATTTGTGTTTTTACTTATCTAAATCTTGGAAACCTTCAGTTTGAGATAAAAAAAAATAAACTAAATTGGCCCTATTTTATTTAATAAAGTTACTGTACTGTTATTTTTTCTTATCACAGCTCAATTTAACAAACAAGTCTTATCTTCACATGTATAATTATGTTTGATTAATTATAGCTCATTGTTATGGCTTTAAATTCTGATGTAATAAGAGAAATCTATGTGGTTGCTACTACAAGGATATCATCTCAGCTCACTGAGGCCTTGGTTCTGTAATGTACTTATGAATACTTTAAACATGTGGATTGTGTGTACATTAAAGAGACTTTGGTCTTTGGAGATTGCTACGGTGTTTTTTCTCAGGGTAGTGAGATACAAAACAGCGGCCTCATTTAGTTAAGGTGGAAGCTCCAGGGTAGCCCGCGAAATTCAAATATTTGTATGTTTTTTGCAATTTGCCGGTCAGTGTGAAGCTGTTTGTTGAAAAAAATACGGTTCGCGATCGTAAAAAGCATTTATCTAAAGGATTATAACCATTTGAATCATCAATATAACCCTCTTTCATAGAACTCTTTTGAATGTTATTTCGTGAAAAAGTCATTCAATCGAGTTGTATGAACTTAAGAGGGTTATATTGATATCTAAAATGGGTATAATTCTTTAGATAAATATGCGTTACGGCCGCCAATTGTATTTTGTTCAACATACAGCTTCACACTGACCGGAAAATTGCAAAAAACATGAAAATATTTGAATTTCGCGACTACTTTGGCGCTTCCACCTTAAATTGACAAGATACTTTCAAAAGTGTTTTTTTAATCAATATACAAAATAAATAACATTTATCATATGAGTTAACTGCATACCTAGCATTTTAAAGTTTCCACACAATAGTCTACATCATTAGTTACAAAGCCATCAATTTCTTTTAGTAGAGTGCAGCTGCTGGAATTGCATGTCAATGTCAAATTCAAGGCGTTTGTTGTGCATTTACCAATATGCTTTCTGCACCTCATCTTGGAGGAGGACTATTGGCCGCAGGATGTGGTGTTCTATCGCTTCCACGGACAAATACAAAGAACGCACTTTAAAACAGTGCTAAATGAAGTATTAACTAACATAGGCTTTAGATTGTATGTTATTCTATATGGTATATATTTATGGGCCAGTGTAGCCTGAAATAAAGAGGTTATTATTATTAATACAAATTTTTACTTACATTAGTGAGACCCCCAAGTCCATCTGGCCATTGATAGTTTTTGTATGGGTCGCTGTTGTAAGTCTCCACAGGAGTCCTGGCTCCATGGCGGAATAACTGGGATATTAAAATAATTATCAGATAAAACGCAAATAGAAAAGTTCTTAAAACATTTTAAACGTTCATCAAATTTTGTTTAAACAGTATTTAAAAAAGAGAGAATTATTTTCCACCATAAAATATTGAGGTGTTAAATAATAACTGAATTCTTACAATTATAACGAGGCGTAGGGTCTTAGATTCGTAGGGAAGTGTCTCGCTGAGCACACAATAACCCAGCAAACAACTTAACACCGCAAGCCCAAGTACAACAACTGCCACAGTTGATGACCGCTTAGGGATCTGGTGACATGCAGAGCGCTCCACCTTAGGCGTCGAAGGCCTTCGCCAAGTGTTCTCATCGTTATCATACTCCATTGGCACTGAGTCGCGAATAATTGAGTACATAAATATGCTATCTACAGCTGTAGAAGTTTTGTGTAAGACACTTTAAACCTTGTGACGAATGAAAGATAGTGTTTAACACAGTTAGATATACGAATAATGGCACTTATCTCCTACTACAATACATGCTTGTATGCTTTCACATAACGGAGAAATATGAGTATCATTGAATGTAGGGACCCTGAAAGTGTTTATGAGTTTATAATTACACTGCACGTTATCTGGTATTTAAATGGTTTTTAGCAATGGTAAATTGGAAATCTTATGATGATGATGTACACTAGTGCCTATGTTAAGTGTGAATAATGAGATAAAATTAATTTAATTAACAAACACACAGTTCGAGCTCTTTCATCTATAACTGACTTTGACATCCACAGTTGACATCATTGTTGACATTTGATCGTCTGACATTTTTGACAGTAAGATTAGCTGTCATTATAATGTTTTGTTATCGGTTTGGTTATCGGATTTTTGCATTCACCCATTCACCCAATATTTTGCTACAATGCCAAAATGCATAAATGGGTAAATCCCAATGACTAAAGTTAGTCATTGGTAAATCCGGACTTGAAGATCTAAATGATTCGAATCCTTAAGCGGAGCCGATTCCTTATCGCCTCCGAGGAGTTAAAAGAATCAAATGATCCGAAGAACCAGCCCCTTATTCACAATCATTCGATTCGACTCCGTACCGAATCGGACGTCTAAGATATTATTATCTGAAGATGTTCTCCAAACGCAATTCACAAATCCGAAACCGAATAATTTTGACAGTTCAAAATCGATTTAGAAGACTCGAATCTTTCCGACAGCTGTTTGCTATCGAGAGTCAGATCGAAAGAAATTAAAACGAAGAAATAAACCATATTTCCAGCTAATTTCAGTGAAATAAAAAGAAATATTTATAAAATCATTTTGTATCGTTTGCTATCTATTTTAGGGGTTAAATGCTCTAAGATTTTAAGTTACTAGCTGTATGTTCCTTATTTTAAACGGAACAAAATATTCAAATTTACCGCCAATTTTATTTACTAATAATTTTCTACCACGATCATCTATTTACTACCATTTTGTAGCGTTCCCCATAAACACAATGGTCAATCGGATAGAAAAAACGCATCCGTTCGGATCTGTGAATAGCGTTTTGACAGTTCTTCGGCTCGGAAATGAGATTGTCGAATTTGGTTCCCTACCGAAATGGAAACGTATCGAATAGTTTAGAATACCACCGCAGATCACTGGATATTTATTGAAACTAGCGAGTCTGGAGTTATTTGGTTAGTGGGATTCAAAGGAGTTGAAGAGCCGATAAGCGAAGTCGGTACCAACAGGTACCGATAGCGGAGTTGGATGATGATTTGAATCACTCCCCGGAGTCGAGATTACCCATCTCACTGGCTAAAATTGTGCCAGTAAAAGTTTGCAAACCTATAGCTTTGTTTAGAACCACAGACATATAAATAGTAGCAGACCAAACATTCGCTAAAATTTGCGTAGCCATTACGCACACCTAGGGAATGATATCATTACAGGGCGGAATTAGGACCGGTTGCCAGTATTATCTATACTAGTCTATACTAATATTATAAAGAGGTAAAATTGTTTGTAAGTTTGTAAGTTTGTAAGTTTGTATGTAGGGGGTAATCTCAGAAACTACTGGTCCGATTTGAAAAATTCTTTCAGTGTTAGATAGCCCATTTATAGAGGAATGCTATAGGCTATAAATTATAAAGATATCATGCATATTAGCTAAACTATCTCAATTTTTGTCTATCCAGGCGGAAAAAAATAGCTCTTACAACAGAGTAATTTGCGTGCGCTGCCTTAACAGTTGTATATAATTGAAAACAATGTATGGCAACCTAGGCCGCTTTGAATAGTTCTACAAAAAAGTCCGCGGCACCATATTTCTATCTTTTATATTTTAGCAGATATAGTAGCTTTTATGTGTTAAAAAAAGTATTTTTCGATGTACTTATCTTTGAACGATTTTTTAAACAACAAAATATTAAACCTTATCGAAAAAAATGTTATTATGATCACAAGAACATCATAGAGATACGATTTGCTCAAAACAGTATGTCAATTGGTTGAATAGTTTCGAAGATAATATAAAATTACTAAATCGCAAAACGCCGCCCGCGCCGTCCATTCACGAACCGCATTAGAACATGCTTTGTGCAATTACGTAATTTTTCTGAATCGTGGTGTTAAGATTTTCCGCGGATTAATGACTCTCTCCAGTTATTATTTAACTTTTGTCGTTAGGTACGTGAGTTGTACGTAGTTGGTTGAATGTTGTTGGTCTATTGTTTTGGTTGCTCGGTTTCTCAAAACACAATTACAATATTACTTCGTTCTCATTCTTCGAGTTCGAAGCCTGCTGTGATATTTCTGTTTTTGGGATATCGGACAGTTTCAGCGATTGTTTATCATGCCTAAAAGGAAATCTCAACTTTCCCGTCAGACATCCCAGACATGAGACAAGAGCAGTAGTGCGCTTCACTAAGGAAGAACATCTTTACAACCAAGAAATCATCGTTGAAACATCTGATGTGGCATATATTTAACAGGTGTTTCAACGATGATTTCTTGGTTGTAAAGATGCTCTGCCTTAGTGAATCGCACTACTGCTCGAGTATGCCGTACGGCAGAGTCTGCTCTTGATAATCATCTGCGCCTCTCGAGGAATAGAGAAAATATTTCGCAAGCACGCGCTGGTAAATCTAGCTCCGAGCGTTCACAGCGGCTTGCTAACCAAAGCTGGAGAACATCGCAGGTCCGTGCTCGGGAATCTAGCGCTGAACGTGCACAGCGTCTCAGTGATTTAAAGCAGCATGTCTCTGCAACAAGGGATAGGGAGTCTAGCGCTGAGCGCTCGCAGCGGCTCGCTAGCCTAGCTACATATATATGCAATAAAAACAAAACCCTCCTTTTGGCAGTCAGGAAATAAATCATAGCACTCAGTACTAACCGAACCACACTCATCATTTCATCAGAAGTTAAAATGTTTACCGCCCAACGAAGTGGGCACGGGTCAGCTAGTCTAACGATATTCTGAAAATCCGTGAAAATCTATATTCTCTGGGTACATGAAATATAGATTACTCATCAATAGTCTTAACGAATAGAACCACACTCCATTCCCGTGGTTATTGTTAAAAGGCGACTAAGGGAATATTTTAAGAGGACGATGGGCAGCAGTCCACTCTTTATTTTTTTTTTTTTTTTTTCTCTTCTTTGGCAACTGAGCCGATGACGACTATTCTGCCAGTGTCATGTGGTGACGGAAGCACGGTGAGATGATCCGTCGAACTTTGCACTTTGTGGTAGGTCTACAATGTTAGTAGCTGTAAGGACAATACAATATTTGGTTAGTTAACACAGAATACTTTTTTTTAAATAGATACACAAATATATGGGGTTTTTTTTTTTAACTACAAATAAGCATAAAAAAACAATCATATTACACACGCTACATTAATGTCATTAGTATTTAAAAAATTTGATAGAAGTTGAATAAGTTTAGGAGAGAGATTTGTCAGGAGAGAATGGAAATTAATAGGAAGGGGGATTTTAATTTTGGGGAGCATTTGGTACAAGTCGAGGGGTTGGGAATTTATAGGACATGAAAAAAAGATATGGTCTAAGGTACCATCATCAAGGCCACATTCGCATAAGGAGCTATCACGGACACGAATTTTATGTAGGAATACTGGACTACAACAATGGCCGAGTCTCAGTCTACACAAAGACGAAACAGTTCTTTTTGATAGTTTGGCACATTTGAAAAACCAAGGTTTCCGCTGGATGTCAGGCTGGATGCTGGCGTAATACGCCCCCTTTATTTTTGAACTTACCTGCCACTCAGCAGACCACGAGTTGTGCAGCTTGAGTTTGGTGTCAGAGCGTAGGTCATAGCTTTGGATCATGTAATGCTTTCGATCCACGGGGTTGGAAGTAGCAAACTTAGCTAATGAGTCAGCGCACTCGTTGCCACCTATACCGATATGGCTGGGTACCCAAACTATTTCAATGTTTAAACCATTGTTAAGACAAGTGTAGAGCAAATTTCTTATATCTATAATGACTTTACTGTGGGTTTTAGATTTTAATTGATTTTGTACTATTGCCTGGATGCTACTAAGGGAGTCAGAAAAGATTACTGAATTTTGAATTTTGTGGGATAAAATGAAATTGATAGCTTCAAGAATACCGATACATTCACCGGTAAACACTGAAGCTTCTAGAGGACATTGGAATAAAAGGGCTATTTTCGAGTTTTGAAAATATGTAGAAACACCGGTGCATCCTGTTGCCGACAATTTAGACGCGTCCGTATAAAAAAGGTTCCATCCCTCCCAGTATCTCTTAATAGCCCGATCGAAGTCGCCTTTTACGTCCTGAGAAGTTTTGGAGATACCAAGTCCCAGAACGACCTTTGGCTTGAAATGGACCACCTCATATGCGGAAGAAAAGACGGGGAGAATAGGGTATTGACAAACAGGTGAGGAGAGTTGTTTAAGCTCTCTGTACCTATTCATCAATGGGAAACGTTTATTGTTCCAGTAGGAAGAGACATTTAGAGAAATATAGATTTCCTCCAAAATGGGTAATAAGGGATGGGATGAGAGGGAAAAGACTTTTGACAAAAAACGATCTGCTAAGTATTGTCTACGAAGGTAAAGAGGAGGCTCTGCACATTCAACCTGGAGGGCATTTATGGGAGAGGATTTCATGGCGCCAATCACGATTCTAAGGCATTTAGCCTGGATCGCATCTAGTCTCCGTAGGGCTTCTTTGTTACATGGCTCAATTAAGTAACTACAGTAATCTAGTACGCTTCTGACCAGAGCGTTGTACACTAATTTTAAGGTGTATGGGTGAGCACCCCACCAGACACCTGCCAATGCCTTTAGAACCGAGACTGAGCGCTCACATTTTTGAACAGTGTTTTTAAAATGTTCCACTCCCGATAGTTTGGAGTCTAGGGTAACCCCCAGGAACCTAGCTTTCTCCTTAATTGGGATAGCTTGGCCATCAATACTGATGTCAACCCGAGGGATGAGACGTCTACGAGTAAAAATAACTGCGGCACTTTTTGGAGCACTTAGAGACAACCCATGATCTAACAGCCATTGGTTTAATGAAGACAAAGACGTGTTCATAGATTGCGCGGCACTGTCAATGGATTTGCTACAGACCAATAATGCAATATCGTCAGCATACTGGAAAATTTTACAATCATAGTTTAAACAGGAAGGGAGATCATATGTATAAATATTATATAGAGGGGGGCTAAGTACGGAACCTTGAGGTAGACCCCTCCAAGCTGACCTTGGGTCAAAGTCCACCCCCGGGATCCTAAGTTTGATGCTACGGTCTAAAAAGATACTGGATATGATCTGGCGCATCCTAGCCGGGATTCTCAGCTGTTGCATCTTCTGCCTGAGAACTGGGAGGAGGACAGAATCATAGGCGGCTGAGATATCTAAGAAAACAACTACCACTGACTCATTTCTACTAAGGGCCAGTCGGATCTCTGACGTGAGGGTACCCACACTATCAGCAGTACCCAGACTTTTCCTGAAGCCAAATTGAGTCATTGGTAGCAGTTTCCTGCTCTCCACAAACCATTCTATACGGTTTTTCACTAAGTGTTCCAGGAGTTTAATAAGTATGGACGATAAAGCAATTGGTCTGTAGGAACAATGATCACAAGGGTCTTTGCCTGGTTTCAATATTGGCACAATCAGTTGAATCTTCCACTCAGGAGGGACATAACCAGACAGAAAGCAATAATTGGCCAAGTCCAAGTAATACTGGTGGGTTTTATCCCCGGCTTTAACTATAAAGGAGTACGGGAATCCATCCACCCCAGGGGCAGAGTCCCTTACATGGGCGAGTACCGATTTAAGTTCTACAAGACTAAAAGGACCATCCAGTGGATCATCCGGTTCCAGATGGGAGTTTGTTGGAACACATTCATCAACACTGGGAACATAAGCCGGGGCCAGCTTAGAGAAAAATTGTTGGCCCAACTCTTCTGACAGTATGTTCCCAGTTGGTGGTTTCAGATTATTCCTATAGGACCTCAATCTACGCCATACAACTGAAGCTGGAGTGGATGGACTCAATGAGCCACAATACTTCCGCCAACCTTCTCTTTTCTTACTTTTCAGTGATTTCTTGGACTTAGCCAACACATGCTGGTAGTTGATAAGATTCTCCAGGTTCATATCTGAGTTGAATTTTCTTTCGGCTTCATTCCTGGCTCTGATCACTGCAGAGCAATCCTTATCCCACCATGGCGGAGACGGAATTTTGCCGGATGGAGGTTTTTTGGTCGGGAAGCAGTCGTCTGCTGTAGCGGATATGATGTTGGAGAATGACGAAAAGCACACGGGTGCAGTTTCGTCATTAATGGAAGGAAGGGAGGAGACACGTAAATCTAAAATTTTTGAATAGAGGTCCCAATCTACTGAATTCAGCTGGTATTTTAACAGGGGGGGAGAGGTTTTATCAGGAGCAGCTTTGGAGGGGATTTCAACCATGATGGGATAGTGATCACTCCCATAGGTCATATTCAAGCGACTCCAATTTAAAAGGCTGGCTATATTGGATGAACAAAAAGTCAAGTCAACACAGCTGTTGTTCTGTCCAGGCACAGCCCGACGTGTGGCACCGCCATCATTCAGAACACATAGATTAAGTTCATCCAATATTTCCACTAGACCTGTGCCAAAGTTGTCGCAGTTTTCTGATCCCCATCTATAGTGATGACCATTAAAATCACCCATAACAAGTAATGGGCCCTGGACATTACTCAACAAACTTTTAATTATATCAAGGTCTTCAATTTGTGGGTGTGCAATATAAAAACTAAAAATATTTATATCCTCAGCCTTCACAGCAACAACATTGATATTGTCACCAACAAAGGGAAGAGGAATTGGGGAGGATGATACTTTGTTATTGATGAACAAAGCACATCCTCCATATCCATCTGATCTGTCATGACGAACATCACTAAAACACGGGATCCTGAAATTGCTTCCAGGACGAAGCCATGTCTCAGCAATGCTGCAGATCGACGGTTTAAATTTATTTATTAAATAGAGGAAGTCAGGTTTCCTGGGAGTAATACTCCTCACGTTCCACTGAAGAAAAGTCAGGGGAGGGAACATTGTGAATATAGTTCACTATGGATGACAATTTGTTGGCAACGTGGTCTGGTAGTGATTGGGCAGGGTTAGCTAAAACAGTCATAAGCATATTTGATATTATGTTGAGGATGTTTTCTGAGGAAATAGGACTAGGGCAAGGACTGTTTGTACTTTCCCGAGGGTAAGCACAGCCATTTTGGACTGGGGAGAATGAGTAGTTTTGAGTTAGGGCTTGATGAGCCTGTTTGTCATAACTAGGGGAGTGAGGGGCATGGGATTTAGGTTTGAGGAAGACTGTTTTGCGGTATGATTTTTGGGTCTGGGGAGGGGGAGATGGACTGGCTAAGGGTTTAGTTCTGTTCTGGGATGTTCTAGACACTTCAGCATATGATCTCGAAACTGGAGGGAGTACCTGGCTTGCTTCCGCATATGAAACAGATTTCTCAGCCATAAGAGCTTTTATGCTCTTCTGCCTACCTAATTCAGGACAAGCCTTATCGGTGGCATAATGGTTTCCAGAGCAAGAAATACAAAGGGCACATTCTGTGGGAACTTGGCATCCATCACCTGGATGGTCTTCGGCACATTTGAAACACCGGGGTTTCGATCTACATACTGTACGTGTGTGACCATAACGACAACAATTGAAACATTGGATAGTTGGGTACATGTACCTCTCAACGGGAAGGGCAGAATAAAAACAATAGACACGCTTCGGTAAGATTTGGCCATCAAATGTCAGGATAACTGTCTGAGTGGGTTTCCATTCCGTTATGCCCAAAGAAGTCACCTTTCGGTTCATTCTCCTAGCTTTAATCACTGGGCCACATCCAGCGGGAACCTTAATATTTTCAATGGTTTCATCCTCTGACCACTCAATAGGTATATCTCGTACGAGACCAATACGAGTTACGTTGTACTGGGGAACAGATGCAATGAAACCATGTTGGACTAAAATTGGACTTATCAAGAAGCTATTCGCGTCCTGGTGAGACTTAAAGTCGACCGATAGTCTGTTCCTTCCCACACGTTTAAGGCTTCCTAGTACGACGTTGCTGAAATTGTTCTTCTGTAGAAACATACCAAACTTAACAGGGTGAAGAACGGTACTGGAGGTCTGGCCATCTTTAAAAGATACGTGTACAACATACGGCGGGTTGTCCCTCAAGGTATATGAGTGTCTGCCGATTATATTTTTAGGTTGCTTAGGGGGAGTGATTGGGGTAGTCGGGGGAGAAGCTGCGGGTCTTTTTCTATGCGTCGATTCAGAGTCCATCGCAATTTCTAGCGGTTTATCGTCGGGAAGGGTAATCGTTAAAACTGGAGTAAAATCAAAGGGATCAGGAGGGTCTGGCGGTTTTTTGTTATCCATATTGGATAACGGCTAAAATTCTCGCAATATAAAAAAGTTTATGTTAAAACAAACCTTACGATACAAGACAAACACAAAGAATATTCTCGATTGGAGATAACACTGTTAAAAAACACTTAAATCGAAAAAAAAAATGGAACACAAACACAAGCACGTGACTAACCTTCACCGCTACCAACAAAAGTCCACTCTTTATCTTTTGACGGTGTTTACAAACCATTGACGGACGTCAGTATCAGCTAGAAAAACTGGCACTGCAGTCATTAACCCGCATGCCATGTTTTGTAGAACCGAGAGTCAAGGTATTAGTATGCCTGAAAGCTAGTTTAGGAATAAATCAGGATTTTTGAAATAAAAGTAATGTATGTAATTCAAAATTCAAGCATTTATTTCAAATAAACCATTTACAGGCACTTTTTAATTGTCAAGGTCGGTCTGTCCAAAAAGTTGAAGCTATTTGCACGTTCCAAAGCGTAGATCTCTATGGAGAAGAACGTGCAAGAAACTCTAGGGTCACTCTTCTATCTTACACTCTCATAATGCTTACATATGGAGTAAATTCGGTAAACAGTGTAGGAATTGCTCCGGGACGTAATGTTGTTCAAAAAGCGCTGGGATCGATCAAGTGATTCTCAAAATGCTTTGAACAAAGTACACTTGAAGGTCTTGGTTGCCAATCCTGGAGTTTCAGGTTTTTAATCCAGGCATTCCGTAAACTTTCATCCTTGCGAAACCTGGAAAAATATTAGTATGCTCAATTATTGCCTGCTGAATGAAAATTCATCGTTATGTGAGTAGCCTATACTGTATTTATACATATGCCTGTGTTCATGTTCTCCTTAACACAGACACTGGGTAACATAATATTGATTTTATAATTTATTTTTAATATTAGCATGACATGTGTACATACACTGAAACTACTACAGGTATTTTGGAATTGTATCACCAAAAAAGAAAAAAAAGAATAAAACATCATACATTAAACTGAGGCTTTATTTGATAATTCAATGGAAATAAATATTTTACATAAATACATACAACAAATGCAATTTACTAAAAGTTTCGTCTTTGTTGCCTAATTCGTCCCTGACTAATTGAACAGGTACTTGAGCTGTCACTTGATGCCACTTTCTAACTATTTTGTCCTTGTTATGGTTTATTTCTTTAGTTGTAGGCTGACGGTACAGACAAATCGCATATTTGTTAAAAACTGTATGTAAAATACGAATAAACAGTATGGAAACATTTGAATTTAGTAAAGAAAGCACTAAGATTTCCCAAAACTTACCGATGAAAGGTCAATCCAGGTGTTTTGTGGTAGCTAGCACTGTCACAGCGATACGCACAGCACTTCACCATATTATTTTACCGTCCTCGTGTGTTTTATGTCCCAAACAAGTAATATTTTATCAATTTTAAACGCGATTGAAAAACATTTGATGCTTATCAATATGGCAGACAAGCTACGCGTCAAATTTTGTCTATGTATGAGTCAGTGTGACAACACGTGACAGAACGAGACATGCTTATGAATTGTCACTTAGAAAAAAAAGGATAAAGAATCATACCATATAAAAAAATATATCTACGTATTAATGTTTGGTCTGCTACTATTTATATGTCTGTGTTTAGAACATAGATTTTTATAAGCTGGCAACCTAAACGATGACTTGACAGATGATTGAATTTACTGTTAAATGTCATTGTCATTTAAATAATTTGACACTTGACACAGAGCTCAGTCAAGTCAATGCGAGTGATTCGAAGCGCGCCAGGATTACTGTAAGGTACGAATAGAAAACTTTAATTTACAAAGTTTATAGATTTGGAAGTCAAAAGTTTGGCAATACAGTCAGGGGTGCATGTGAGTAACTTGATAAAATAATTCTACAGTAAAAAAAAAGATGAAAATGTCTGCGACCGGCAAAGTAGGGCAACTACTTGTTGGAAAAGTAA
The DNA here is from genome assembly GCA_963859965.1 of Ceramica pisi. Taxonomy (NCBI): domain Eukaryota; kingdom Metazoa; phylum Arthropoda; class Insecta; order Lepidoptera; family Noctuidae; genus Ceramica; species Ceramica pisi. The sequence continues at coordinate 9,950,251 of OY982530.1, forward strand.
AACTATTGAAACTTTGGAAAAAGCATTTACTAAAAATTTTAAGTGATTATTAAATACAGCATTAATTCATCGCTCTCTAGTTTTTTTGTCAAACGCGACTAACACATTAAAATTTGTAACAGTTAATTTATGTTAATGATACGTTCCGTTGTGTATATTTCCATCGCGTAAAAGTGGGGCCAATCCATAAACTTTCTGAGAAAAACCGGATGCAGTAATAAATTATACGGTATTTTTTATAATATTTTAAATCTGTAATTACTTCTATTACAAGATTTTTCTTGTAATGTACTTCACTTGGTCTACATTTTTGGGGAGATGTAATTATGTAAATAAGAGTTAGTGGTATATGTAAAGAAATTTTTGGTAGATCAATAAATTAATGAATCAAACGAATTTTGTTAACCACAACCCACCACACAACCACAGCACCATGCATCTATTAAAAATAAACATAACATTGTCATTTATTAAACTCCAACTATTATATTGTTACAGAGTAGCAGCATATTCCACATCACATTCTCAGTACAATGCCTTTCTTCAGTGGAAGATGTCTGAGCACTGCCAAGCTGGTAGGCAAGACTGCTTTAGTGACAGGCTGCAACACAGGCATAGGGAAAGAAACTGTGCTGGACTTTTATAAAAGAGGTAATTTTCACAGATTTTAGAAGCAGGACTTAGCAAAAAAATATGTAAAGTATAAAAAAAAATATCCATTTGTTTACAAAGTTGAAATCAGACATATGTATAGGTAAGCTAATATTTTTGGAAAGTATAACATTATTTAGTTTTTCTATGTGTTAAATCCATTTGTATAATAAAATTATTACCAAACCATGACATTTGATTTAAAAATTATAGTACTTACTAACAAAAGGTTTAGTGGCATGAAAATATATATTTTTAAAATGTGTTAAATAAAGACAGTGGCTTTGACCTCAGATTCAAAATTCATTATACTTCAACACTGAATCACTGAGTTGAAAAGGACCTTGTTCCATGAACTTTCATAAGCAGGAAACATTCTTACCTTCACATTATGTATGTAGGTACTTCAATCCACATTTTTTTTTGCTTTTTGTAAAAACTTGAAATGTAAAAGCATTGCCATTCATTTTATTTAAGTTCCATTTATAAATCTGTTAAAGCATTCATAATAATATTTAAACCAACATAAGTTGATATTTAAAATACAAATTTTATTCTTTGAGTATGGAAAGGCAAAGTGACCTTATTGTTCAACATTGTGAATTAGAAAAAATGACTTTCCCAGAATGCTTAAGTATCTAAAGCATTGCAAATTGTAAATGTTTAAAATTCCACAGGTGCCAAGGTGATAATGGCGTGTCGCAGTATGGAGAGAGCCGAAGAGGCGAAAACAGACATTGAGAAACTATGCAAAGATTTGCCAGAAACTGGCAAAATTGTTCTAGCAAAATGCGACCTTACCTCCTTGAAGTCAGTACGAGAATTTGCACAAAGTATTCTAGATACTGAACCACAGATAAATATTCTTGTTAATAATGCTGGGGTCATGATGTGTCCCAAGAGTGAGACAGATGATGGGTTTGAAATGCAGTTTGGAACGAATCACTTGGCGCATTTCTTGCTGACCATGCTTCTGCTGCCACGTATCAGGAATAGTACGCCGGCGAGAATAGTAACCGTTTCGTCTAGAGCACATATTAGTAAGTTCACACTTTATTTGAAAAGAGAAAAGAAAACAGAACCAGCCCAAGGGCAGACTCACGCGCAAAGGCTTCCGAAAAATAACAAGTGCGAGTCGGACTCGCGCACCGAGAGTTCCGTACAAACTTGTCGGTATTAGCAAAAGCAAAAGTTGCGATTTAATATATATAAATTTAAATTTAAATATATATATAAATTTAAATAACTACTTACTAGATCTCGTTCAAACCAATTTTCGCTTACATGGTAATACATATATGTTATATGTTTATATGTAATACATCATATGTTTTTTTTTAGTTTTATCATTGTCTTATTTTAGAAGTTACACACACACACATTTTACCACTTTAGAAGTGTCACTCTCGAAAACTATTCAGTTTAGAAAAAAATGTTATTAGAAATCTCAATGTCATTTTCAAAGACCTGTCCATAGATACCCCACACATATGGGCTTGATGAAAAAAAAAAATTGATTTTCAGTTCTAAGTATGGGGACCCCCAAAATTTGTTGTTTTTTTTTTCTATTTTTGTGTGAAAATCTTAACGCGGTTCACAGAATACATCTACTTACCAAGTTTCAACAGCATAGTTATTATAGTTACGGAAAAAAGTGGCTGTGACATACGGACGGACAGACAGACAGACAGACAAACATGACGAATCTATAAGGGTTCCGTTTTTTACCATTTGGCTACGAAACCCTAAAAACATTTGCACTATTTATTATTAATAGCATTCTTATAGCGTTTCCTATATTCTGAAGGTTCAGTAATTTCGGAGAAAACGGCTTCGCGAAGCGTAGAGCCTTGTCTCTGTCGCTCGTACCTGTCTATTTCTAAAGCATGATGTCTAATAAAATGAACATTCAGTTATTGTCTAAAAAATGTGTACCTAATGTTGAGTTTTCACTTGTCTATTTCAGGATATGGCATCAATTTTGACGACTTGAACTACAAGAAGCGCTCATACAACCCGGCAGAAGCATACTCACAGAGCAAGCTTGCTAACGTGTTATTTTCGCGGGAATTAGCAGCGAAACTTAAGGTAAAGCCTATTCCAAGGAAAATATATTGGTAGAATAATAATATATCGAATTTGTTCTCACATCACACCAAAAAACCGCTAAATAATTCTTATTTTAGATGCCCAACATCACAATAAATATCACTAACCATTTCGATTGATATAGGGCAATTCTTGCGTTTGTGCACAACTAAATTCGTCACTAATGTTCACACGGTGACACAGTTGGCGCAGAGGTTGAGGTATTGTCTGCTGCGCTGCGTGTCGCGGTTTCGATTCCCGCACGGAACAAATGTTTGTATGGTCTACAGATAGTTGTTCCGGGTCTGGCTCTTTGTGTATGTTCGCACAACGCACCCACGATACAGGAGAAATTCCAATGAAATGGCAATGTGTTTTTTTTTTAAAGAAAGGAACATCACCTTAATACTTGTAGGATCTGCATTTTTCGTTAATCATGTCTAGTAATAATCTAAATTCGAATAAGAACGCGTTGCATGCTAGCCTAGGCCATGGGCACCCAGGGGGTGCAATGCGGTGGAGGCAGTGTTTTGGAGATGCAACCCCCTGAAAATAGTCCTGCCGGCGCCCATGGCCTAGGCCAACACTGGAAAGAGCAGAATTCATATCCTTTTTAGGGTTCCGAACAAAAATCGGAACCTTATAGGATCACTCGGGTGTGTGTCTGTCCGTCTATCACAGCCAGTTTTCTCCAAATTCACTGGACCTATATATCAAATGAAAGGGCTTACTGTGAGGGTTTTAATTATATTTTTTTCATAATTTTAAAATAAATGCTTTTGAAGTTATTCAAGAATAAGACGAAATATTACCATTCTCCCCTTATAACCGTTTTTTTTTTAAATTGGACATAATAGATCACAGGAAAATCTATAAGAAGTCTGTAGTGTTAAAATAACATGTAAAAAAAAAATTCGTACGCGAGTCCGACTCGCACTTGGCCAGTTTTTTTTTCAACGCGTAGCCATAACATACCCAAATAAACATCCAGGAGCACAACATCCAAGGTGTGAACACGTACAGCCTGCACCCGGGCGTCATCAAGACGGAGCTGGGCCGGCACCTCAACGAGACGCTGTTCTGGGGCGCGCGTAGGATCATCGGCTTCGTGATGGCACCCTTTATGAAGTCGCCGGCGCTGGGCGCGCAGACCACCATCTACTGCGCCGTGGATGACAAGTGCGCCGATGAGACAGGCTTGTATTATAGGTAATGAGATTGCGACTTGTAGGCAATATGCATGCGATTTATTTATTTGCAAAATGAAATACTTAACTTAACTTTTGCACACTAAGTCTACATCTCTTTTTACTCTACTCTCCTTTTGCAGGTATGCTGGAAGAGATTTCTTTAGAAATAAGCATCACCATTGTACCTATTTTTTCTGTTTCCTTCTTCTAATGTTCTATAAAAAATAAATAAATAAAAATAAATACTTATTAGCTGTAATAAACAATTATGAAATTATTCTTTAAATACCTTCATCAGCGATGAAGGTAAGAGCTTCAAAGATAACATTTAAGTCCGATAAAAGCCAGCTGCCTCAGAAAACAGCGTTTTCGCGAAAGGGATAGGTTTATTTGTTTAAAAGAATTATATCTCGTTAGTTTTTCAAGCAATTTCGATTCTGTTGTCACTGATTTTTGTTTATTTTTAGATAAACTTTATAGATATATTTTTTTTCATGCATATTCCCTATTGTAAGAACTTGTAGAACTGTAGGACACAGTGCTGCCCGTTTTCACTAACAGTCGGCGACATCTGAGAGAACGAAAAAAAAATTTAATTGTTAGATATTTCAGTCTTGGCGAGGCCTACTTCAATGTGCCTAGATTTTTTCCAAATATGTATATTGAGGTCAGCTTTTAATTTAGCCCAAGTTTCAGAATTTTACATGGAGCAACTTCCTATCTGACCTGGGTGACACGAAATCCTTTATCAAGTCCGGTTTGTGTCAGATTTCTGTCTTCCGACTATCTGTAATGACTGTCTAAGATCTTCAAATGACAGCCAAGATCAACGGCTTAACGTTCTTTCCGAGTTAGTCACCCATCCACAGACCAGACCAACCGCGGCAAATTTCGATAAACTCGTGGCTCCGCTCTGGCTGAAGCGGAGTGTCAGGCTGCGGATCCACTGAGGCGGAGTGGAGCGGTGCGGAGCGGGGCTGAGCTGTGAAAAGAGGTGAGGGTAAGAAGAGATGTAAATTTCAAGCCATGTGGTTGGTGAATCGCGGCACAGCTCGTCTCCGCTCTGCTCCGCTCCGCCTCAGTGGAACCGCAGCCTTAGACTTTGACTGACTAAAACCCATCCGTGTTCCTCCTAATGCCCTTTGCGTTCCAGGGCCGCGGTGACTCTTTCGAACAAATTTCGAAAAAGATCGTCACGTACCTACGGCTGTTATGATTTAGTAAGTTAATGTTAAACTTAACTTGGTATGATTTTAGGTTAATATTAAAATTATTATTTTTTTTCAGTGACTGCGCAGTAACCGCTCCAGCGGCGAAGGGCGCGAACGACGAATACGCGAAGAAGCTGTGGGACATGTCCGTCGAGCTGGTGAAACTAGGAGACTTCGATCCTTTCACCGCCAACGACCCTGGAGTCAAGACCGTCTAACTTAAGGCTTGTTACTTGTAAGCTTCAGTTTTAGTGATAAGCTCTTCGTTCGACTTGTTAACGAATCAGTGAATGATCAAGCAGTATTTGGAATAAGTAGAACCAACTTTTAAAATTATTTTAATCAATCAATATCAGGATCTACTCTATCTTTTCTTTGGTATCTAAAATTATAAAAACTTTTTACAAAAAAATACAACCGACTTCCAAAAAAAAAACACTACAAAGTAAAAAATAAGTTTAATTTCGGAACTCGGTGTTTTTGTTAATTTGTTCGTTTTTTGACACCGACTTCCGAAATTAAAGTTATTTTTTACTTTGTAGTGTTTTTTTTTGGAAGTCGGTTGTATTTTTAACCGACTTCCCAAAAAGGAGGAGGTTCTCAATTCGGATGTTTGAATTTTTTTTTTTTTTTGGAAAAAGTTTTTTATTTTTAACTTTTTTGTGGTACCCCACACCTAAAACACCACTACAATATCGCAGAAAAGCAAAATACAAACGCACTAGTTGCCCATACGATTTTCGAAAGTTCCCCTCGACTTCTCTGGGATGCCATCATCAGATCCTGGTTTCCTTATCATGGGACCATTTGGGAAGTATTCCCTTTCCAACAAAAAAATCATTTTTAAAATCGGTTGGCAAGCGACGGAGTTATGCCCGAACAAACAAAAAAAAAAAATACAAACATCTGAATTGAGAACCTCCTCCTTTTTGGAAAGTCGGTTAAAAACAGGCGGGTCTTGCGATCCAATTAGCTTACATTACTCTTTGCGTTTCGACAAAAGCTAAGATATTATCATATATATATTCCTTAACGTTATAAATATAACGTTGGTTCGACTACAAAAGGCAAAATTGCCCAAATATCCTAAGCCAGGGGTCCAAGTTTTTTCTCAGCGGCGATATTTTTTTTTCCGGGAGATCCTTTGTTTTTTTTAAGAAAAAAAAAAGTTTCTGCCTGCAGTTTTTCGTGCTTTCGAAAATTTGCCACATTAATTTTTGTGCCAGGAACTGGGTTCCGCGCAACAATGCAATCGAAGCATTGAAGCACGGCCAAGTCGGAATATGGACATAAACAAAAACTTAGGTGTTATTATAATGTTATATACGAGAAATGTTATTGTAATTTATCAAATTGGATGAAATATTTAATTTTTAAACAGTTAAAGTGAGTCCGTCCAATCTAAATCTAGTTAATCTTGAGGGAATTTAACTCGAAATCGGGAAATATATGCCGTGGTAAAAAAATAAGTTTACGCCGAACGTATTTTTAAGCATAAATATATTTGAACTGAGTGGCAGCTCGGAGGCACTAGCTTCCTGCTACGCACTTAACAGTCGCCACAAGTTTGAATCTTATTATGTCAAGAGGCCTTTGATGAGAGAGGGTGCGCGTGCGTTACCACCAGAGATGTGCGAGGATGCGTAGCGAGGGATGTGTCTGTGAGAACCAAACCAAGTTCATCTCTGGTGGCACCTTAACGCAACTGTTTAATTATTTCTAACCGAGGAACGTTATACGATACTCAGAACTTTAAAGTTTTAATCTTACCGTGACATAAGCTTGATGAATTGGTGGTTGGTTTAATGATTTTAGGATAGTAATAGGTAAATTCTATTACTATCCTAACATCATTAAAAATTGTTTAGTCTAATCTGTGACGATGTTTCTGCTTCACAGTACCTATCTATTGTCTTTTATACTCATTAATTATTTTATATTATATTTATTTCCAAAAAATTTTGACGTCACACGAGTTTTCAACACACCGTATCGTCTTAATTTTATGTTTACGTTAAAAATGACAAAATATTTCGAGTCGGAATTTTTTTGTAAATCTATCTAACGGACTTTTTTAGTCCGGTCCCCTATATATTGTTGGTAAGATTATTTTATTTGCATTTTACAATGTGCCTTTTTATACTTTGAAATATATTTGAATATTGTTAAAACACTATTTTGTGTATTATTTTGATATAATATAATTTGCAACTGTCATATTATTTTTGTCGAAAGCTATAAGATCAGTCAGAAAATTAGGGCACAGCAATATAAATAAACGCGAAATGTTTTTTTAGTATCCAAATAAATGTTAAATTGTTTTTTGCAACCATACTTTCTTGCGAAAAAAAATGGCTAAATGCGAGATTGGCTCGGGCACCAAGGGTTCTGTTTCTCATAAGTAGCGAGGTGAGTCTTACTAACTATGAAAGCATCGAACATTACTCGTGAATAAAAGATATGTAGGACTAAAGTGAATGCTCCAACCAGCCCGCGAAATTCGAAATATCTTGCGTTTTTTGCAATTTGCAGGCCAGTCCTAGGTTGTATGTTGATTAAAATATTATTCGCGGCTGTAAGACGTATGTAGTTACAGAATTATAATCATCAAAATCACCAATACAACCCTCCAAGTTCATAAAGTCCTAGGAACAAAAAAAAAACAGAAAAAGTCATTCCTACAGCCTGGTTGGAGCAATACAAACTTACTTTTGTAATCGTAAAAATGTTCTCCCATAAATACATCGAAATATGCACTGGCTTACATCGATGTACGGGAGAACATTTATTCCAACTGCAACTACAAATTATCAATTTTGGTTCTTATTCCTCTCCTTGTGCTAAGGGCGCCTATTGTTACAGCCACTCGACTCTCTTTTTGAGATACCTACAGCCCGCTGATAGACAACCGGACGGACGGACAATGGAGGCTTAGCAATAAGGTTCCGTTGGTTATCCTTTGGGTACGGAACCCTAAAAAGGAGGAGGTTCTCAATTCAACAGATTTTTTTTATCGCGTTTAATCTGATATGTCCCCGGATTATTTGTAGTTCTGGAAGATTTTATAATATCTTGAGAGATTTTATGCACTCAATAAATTGTGAACTGAACGTTTCGTCTTTATTTATCTATTTACACTTAAAATAGAAAATAAAACTCCTTAACTAAAATATGGCGTCAAAAAATTCGTCCCCATCGCTATCGACTGGAAGTGAGCCCAAAAGACGGGCGGCATTGCCACGTTGTATGGCAATGCGTATGATCCTCTGTATCGAGGTAAAAGCCAGCCCTTTGGTTACGCGAAGCGCCAACTAAGCATTGTGCTAGATTTTTAAATGACACGTGAGCACTCCGACCCCACGGTCCAAGATTGTCAACCCCAAACGGCTCAGAAATGTAGTTGCCAATAAGGCTGGTTATATTTCAGCCGTTTGAGGTTTTGAGCAGCCGCAGCGGCAGAACCAGCACAGCACGACGAGCTAGGAAGATGGGATGGCGCAAGAGTCGACACAAGTAGCGTCTAATTCCTGACTACCTGTAGGGTAAGCATGCCAAATAACAGCTTCATAGCAACAATAATAATCTTTGAGTTAGCCGTGGATATACGAACTTGGCGAAACTGTTTCCTTTTTGTGATAAGTATTACGGAAGTCTAAAAAGATGTTGTATAAATAAGGTAGGTAGGTATATAAAAATCTATTATAAAATCTATTAATAGTAACTACAAACTTAAAATTTTGAAAACCTGTTATGTAACACAAGTGTGCCTCATTAAACTGTTGTTGTTTTTATTCTTAGGTACAAACGCCAGCACTTCAAGCTACAACAATCTGACAAATATCTTTAATAGATTTTCAAATTTATTGGTTAAGCATTAGGTTCAAAATTGATTGGGAAAATTTAACAGTTTCGGGTAGCTTTATGTGCTGGCGGTACGTTGCGGTGTTTGAGACCAAGGCCCGTCTGGCTCGTCAGCCCAAGAGACCGCACTTGATTTGAATGTTGAGTTGAGAGTTGGCATAAAAAATGTTTTGTTTTTTTATTTTTATTTATGGGATGCTTCAAATCCTTTTAAGTTACATAAAGTAACTAGCTGACCCGCGCAACTTCGTCTGCGTCACATTTTCCATTACTGCTCCGCTCCTATTTGTCTTAGCGTGATGATATATAGCCTATAACCTTCCTCGATAAATGGGCTATCTAACCCTGAAAGAATTTTTCAAATTGGACCAGTAGTTCCTGAGATTAGCGCGTTCAACCAAACAAACAAACTCTTCTGCTTTATATTAGTATAGAAGTATAGATTAAAAAAGCGGCCAAGTGCGAGTCGGACTCGCGCACCGAGGGTTCCGTTCAAACCTGTAGGTATTATATTATAAGCAAAAGTTGCGGTTAACGATTCATGACGTATTAAAAAAAATCTTCTTCTAGATCTCGTTCAAACCAATTTTCGGTGGAAGTTTACATGGTAATGTAGGTACATCCCTATATTTTTTTTAGTTTTATCATTCTCTTATTTTAGAAGTTACTGGGGGGGGGGACCCACACATTTTACCAATACCAAACTATTCAGTTTAGAAAAAATTATATGAGAAACCTCAATATCATTTTTGAAGACACCATACACCACCAGACATCATAGATACCCCACACGTACGTGTAATCGCAACTTTTGCTTATAATACCTACAGGTTTGTACGGAACCCTCGGTGCGCGAGTCCGACTCGCACTTGGCCGGTTTTTTTAAATCTAACTGACGCACACAGTAGAATTATTATTTATATATCCAGGCAAATACTCTACAGTAGCTAACTACCAAAGACTATTAAACCACTTGACTGCGCATACAGTGCCCCGACGCACGAAAACTATTAGTGTTTTTGCTCAGATGTTAGGCAGCAGGCACTAGTAACCATTTTAGTTGTGACCAATTGTTAGACCTGTGGGCATGCAAAGTTTTTACAAATCGTTTTTTTTTTATGCAATTTATAACGCATAAAAATGCCTTCATACCCGGTGAATTTGTGTGGGAAACATTCCTAGACCTTTTGTTACAAAAATGATGGCATAACTTTTCATCGGAGAGTAAAGACTACGCAAAATATTTTTGATTTGAATCATATGATGAGCCACTGCAGGGGTCTATATAAAATGGCGGTTAGGTGAACGAGCACACTGTGAGAAGCGCGCGTTGATGTCTTTTGGAAAAGTCTCTTTCTTTCATTAGGAAATACTTATATTTTTATCCCTTTCTTCCCCTTTGTATTTTTATCGTAAAAATCTGTGCTGTTACGTTTAGTAATTGAAGTCGATTTATCGATGATCATAAAATTACAACTAATACAATTTTTAATCAATTCACATACTTACATTAAACACGTAACTACTTTTAAACTACTTTTAAACGACTTTAAAAATAGGAGGAGGGTCTCAGATTTTTCAACTGTGTGTTTGACATACATGTTTTCATTTTAGATTTTCGAAGATTTCAGAATTAAAATAAAAGTGGAAAGATAAGGTTAATAGGGAAACTTTTTTTAAACAAGATATAGCGCTGTTTTTTTGGATTGAGTATTTTTATAATGTTAAAATCCATTTTATCGATATCGACTATTTTCCTTTAATCAAGTAGTGCCACCACTAACCATAGGCTACCTATGCAACTTGACCTTGAACGGACCAATTGCAGCCGCGCGTTGTTCCTCGTCCCCCGGCCCGCTGTAGTGAGCCGCGTACTTAGAAGAAATCGGCCTAAACGCTCTCTAGTGGTTATATACTCTATGCTAACTACTTACTACCTGTTTGTGAAAATGACGAAGGGCCTGCTGTTTGCCATTTCTGTGAAATTAGTCATTTTAGGTTATAACACGCCTCATGCAATCGGTTTAACGCTTTAGAAACCGAACTTAGGGCTCTTTTCTTGTCATGCGTGTTTTCGCCCGCACGCGGGCAGCACGCACGTGTAATGCGGATTGGCTGCGGGCGTACAAACCGTGTGCGTGCTATCCGGATGATGGCGGCGTTCTTCTGTTTTACTGTGACATGCTTGCGACCCGCGTCTCGTGTTTCACTGACGACACGCACGGTACTGCATGCAGCGACAAACTACTTTACCTGTCATGCGTGTTTTCTCTGGTCAAAAGGCACGCATGACCGGAAAAGGGCCCTAAATCTTTGTCCTGCGTGTGGCCAGGAGCGTGCACCCGCATGCGGACCAGATCCCCGCGACGGTGAAAACACGCTTGACAGTAAATAGACAGAATGTAATAGCGCCCCTTAGAATAATAACGCAAAGAAACCTAGTACGAGTGCAAAAAGTGAGGCAACTAAAACTTAGCCTAATCCGTCAAACTTAGCCACCAGGCCGTCAGTACTCAATGTCACGTTCCGTCGAACACAGCTCTCGAGTAAATAATTGAAAATGACAGTTTGTTGCGTGAAAGGATGTTATAGCACATCAGGAAAACAAAAAAATGTGATAAAATAACATTTCACAAATAAGTACTCACATTCTATGCACTATTTTTACGTAAATCGATAAATAAAACAAAATTCTAATAACCTAACTTGTCATAACACAATGTTGCTATTTGTGAGGAAAAAATACCCACATTGCTTTCATTCATGTTTTTCATTTTTGTAATTTTAAAATACAATACTTACTGTTAATTCATATCAAACCCGATGTTTTAACATTGTTTATAGTTATAACCCATCAAGCATTCTAAACACATTGAACAATATCTCATTCTTTATGCGATTTATTTCCTTTTATTTTGAAATAAATTGAATTATACCTTCCGAAAAAATATGTCATATTACATGAAAAATCATGTTTACCTTTTCCAGTTCCCAACAACATAAAATACTTGCCTTGATAGCAAAATAGTAATGCGTCTTCCCATATTTTGTGGGTAACGGCTTAGTAATGGTATCACTGAAAGCTATATCTGTGTGCGTTAGAGGAACGTAGACACATTCGGCTCACGCACACAAAGAAAATGAAGTGGACACACGATTTTGCTCGGGTTTTGTTCTAGACGCGGCTTCTATGCGTTATTATTCTAAGAGCGCCCTTAGGGCGGGTTGTATCAAACAGTTGGTAAACGTAACATACGTAGGTACGTCAAAAAGTTACGATTACGGACGATGTTTGACGTTCGTTAAATTAGAAGCGTTGTTTCAAAACATTCTGGTAAAAATTCCTGCTCATTCCAATAGCTAAGTTATTGACACGGGTCCTACTTAAATAACTTTTTTTTGGCATTCCACCACTTATTTGTGTCATCAGAAGAACTGGTATTGAGGAATTCAAAAGAAATGTCACAATATTGTTCTATTTGACGCAACTAAAGTTACGTTAACCAGTGCTCAGACCATCTGTTAACGTAAACGTTATATTTTACGTGCGTTAACGCTGACATTTTGTGAAACAACCCAATTTTTTGATTTGACGATAGTTAGCACCATATTTAACGTTTACGCGTGCGTTAAGTGTAGTTGAAACAACCCGCCCTTAGTGAAACATTAGCTTGACGTAAATGCTCCTTTACTTACTAAACGAGACGCCCACCTATAAATACCATGTGACTCAGGTTGGCTGGACAAATCTTCAAATAGCTTGCATTTAACTAGGTCAATAGGTCACTTTATGTGACGGCTAAACACCCTTATTTCAGAATTTGTGACGCTACAGAATCTTAGATAATCGATCGAAAACGTGTCCAGCCATCTTGAAAAACCACTTTTCGCTGGTCTCTCAATCTCGGTAACGGAAGTGATTTTGACGACTTTTTGCATATCAACGGGCGTCGCATAAATTTGTGACGGGCACCGAGCTAAAAGTTTTGTGATAAGTACAGTGGTTTAGTAGAAAAATGCAAAAATCTGTGTCCAGCCATCTTGAATTTACGTATAAAACTTATGGCTGGCACTTCCGAATCTCAATAACGGGGGCGTTTTCGAATATGGTTCCTTTACTAATACTTGGTGACGCAATGTGTGACAGTAATAACGTTTGATTTATGGCGTCACATGTAAGGGTTTACGAGAAATCAATAAAAACTTAATGTCCAGCCAACCTGAGTTGAAGATGGCTGGACACATGTATCTCCACTGCCTGATGATCTACGACCTTCAAAATGTGTTCAAAATGTTGTTTCGATAACCTGAAATTGTGACGGAGAAACTGCGTAGTTTCAAAGATATTGACCATTTAAATTTTTCCATACAAACATCCAATAATATTGTGAGGTGACCATAATTTTACATAAATAAAGGATTTCTTTTTAATCGATTAATTGGCCGGTAGCATCCACGCCGTGTGCGTTCGCGCAGCGGAATGTTGTTGAATTTAAAGATTTTAATTATGCAGATATTTAGTGTATGACGTCGTATAATTGAGAGAAAAACTAACTTTTTATCACGACAGAGGGCGCCGAATCGACTGTGGGTACCCTGCTTTGACATAAGAGCTGTCAAATCGTATGGATTTCTTCAATCGTTTTTGTTTATCGTCACTATTTGCCGCAATTATTGTAATAATGCCATGTAATAATGTAGCGCGTTCAATTGTAAGAATAGGGGAGTGCATTTGTTTCCTAAGAATAGCAAACGCAGAAAACAATGGGAGTCTGCCTTACGCATTAAAAACTTCAAGGCAAGTGTTCCGAACGATTGTGTGCAGTGCATTTCAAGGAAGAGGATTGTTTCGGGAAAAGTAAATAAAGATGGCGACATTCATATAAATGCTGTCCTTTAAGCTGAGTGTTACAGCTGCAAACAAATAACAAAAAAATAGATTCAGATACTGTGATCAAATCAAACAGTATTTACTATAAAGTCACTGTTAGTATGGAGAGCTTTCTAAACATTTGATTAACACATGGACTCATGTACCTATCAAAATATTCTTGGATTGCCTGTCTGGTGATGATGGGAAGTGGAGAATCCAATGACGTATAATATATAGACACGTCATAAACCAACATCGCGGCGCTTAAAAACGGCGAAAATACTAGATAGCTACTAATACGCATGAAGAAAGGGAAATAAAATATGTCACCATACGGCGGGATGCCTGTTGCTAGAGGGAGATACATATACATCTTCAGTTACGTCACAGGATAAATAATAGTCAAATTGACATCAAAACAAACGTAGTGTCGCGCGACAGGTTGGTGCGTAACTAAGCGCGATGTGGCCAATTGGCTTCATTTCATGTTGTCATTTTAGATTGCGGACAACGTATCTATAGTTTTATATATCATTGGGAGAATCCGCATTTATATCTCTGAATAAACTAAACTAGTTTGTACGACAACAGAGGATACCAATAACAGTATAGTTACATCTACCCTAAACCAGGTATCTTCTTGCTCTCACATAGCTAATTGCAATAAAGGGGCTAAGCAGAAATCCTTGGAATTATTTCATCAGAACATTCAAGGTTTTTCTTCAAAACAGCTGGAAATTGAGTTATTTTTAGAAAAAACAATGTTTGACATAGTTTGTTTCACTGAGCATTGGTTAAAGGATTTTGAAATGTTGATTAGTTACGAGAATTATAGTGTGGGAAGTTCTTTTAACCGAAAGTCAATGTTACGTGGGGGTTCACTAATTTTAATCAAAAAGTGTATTACATTTAAAACTCGTAAAGACATAGTTAACTTGTCTGTGGAACATAACATTGAACTATCCTGTGTTGAGCTAGATAAGCATGTCATAGTGTGCGTTTACAGACCCCCTAATTATGTGAACTACTCTATATTTGAGTCAGTGATGGAAGATGTATTGGCAAAACTTGCGACTGGTAATAAATTAGTAATTATCTGTGGAGACTTTGTTAAAACACATTTAAGTCTATTGCTGTCGTTGCAAGCGTTTGTTAACGTTATCATAATTACATAATTAAGTATTATATGTAATTAAAAATATTTTTGGACACGGTTATTTAAATAGAGAAGTACTTGTTATTATTAAA
Source organism: Ceramica pisi (assembly GCA_963859965.1). Classification (NCBI taxonomy): domain Eukaryota; kingdom Metazoa; phylum Arthropoda; class Insecta; order Lepidoptera; family Noctuidae; genus Ceramica; species Ceramica pisi. The sequence continues at coordinate 9,965,373 of OY982530.1, forward strand.
AAAATATTTTTCATTCAAGAAATGCAATTGTTTTATTTTTTCCTAAGGCTTGTGTACGCAACTGTACCATATGAATAAATACTATATCGTAAGGTTAAGAACGTTTCTTAGATATATGGCACGGCCGCTTTTTTGTAGCCATCCGAACTTGGTCGGGTTATGTAGGTTTTCGATGCTTCGTCAGTATTATAATTGTTTTTCTTTAATTACTGAATTTAATGACATGAAATTTGGCATGTGAATAGTTGAATGAATAAACTAATTATTGGCATACATTTTACCATGCAATTCCTTTAGAACGTCGTGATATTTGACTGCTTTGTAAACAGTAATCAATTCATGGTAAATTGTCAACTCTTTAATTACCAACGGAACATCATTGATACTTGGTAACATGTTGCAGACACTTACAAGGTTTGTATAAACGTGAAAATCTAGACCCCAAAGTGCATACTTTAAGAACTAAGACCTAATAAGCGTATTTTACGTTTATATTTTTATCTTTTAAGACCGACGATTTTTTCTAAATCTGCTTTTTAAACAAATATAAACAAATTCAAAACAACGTATGTAAAAATTTACAGCTCTCTATGTAAGCGGTTTATATGAAAACTAGCTAATGGCCAAACGTTGGCGTAGCGGAAACTTGAGTTTCTCCGAAGTTTATGCATGCACTAATTTTATTCATACACACACAATTACACACAAATTTTTGGACACATCTCTTTTCTTCTAAAGTCTATGGATTAAAAAAAGTTCCGCCAGGACAACGTTCGCCCAGCGGAATCAGTTTTTGGTGAATTTCTCCACAATGGCTGCGTGCACAATTTTTTTTATACCATAAACAATGGGGTGACACACTCAAAGCTTTATGTAGATGGCGCTAAGATCGACCGTACCTTGTTTACTTTTTGTGACAAGTATCTGTTCGCTATATTTCGAGTTTTTAAGTGATAAATAGTTCCAAAATGTACTCATTTATGACTGTGCCTCAACTGAAAGTTGAGCTTCGAAAAAAGGATTGCTTCAGTTGCCGGTAAAAAGGCTGATAATAAAGGCTGGCACGGCCTTTTAAAAAGTGATCACTTTTTAAAAGAGTGTCCGTGGAGTTTCTTGCACGTTCTTCTCCATAGAGATCTACGCTTTGGAACGTGCAAATAGCTTCAACTTTTTGGACCGACCGACCTGAGACCGAATGAGAAAAAAGCCGACGAAAAATTCTAAGTCTAGGGTGTCCAGAATCATGCCCCGGACCCATGGAAATCGTTTGTGCGTCGATGTCAGATACACGCGGTATATTGCACGGCCGCTTTTTTGTAGCTATCCGAACTTGGTTGGGTTATATAGGTTTTCGATGCTTCGTCAGTATTATAATTGTTTTTCTTTAATTACTGAATTTAATGACATAAAATTTTGCATGTGAATAGTTGAATGAATAAACTAATTATTGGCATACATTTTACCATGCCATTACCTTTAGAACGTCGTGATATTTGACTGCTTTGTAAACAGTGATCAATTCATGGTAAATTGTCAACTCTTTAATTACTAACGGAACATCATTGATACTTGGCAACATATTGCAGACACTTACAAGGTTTGTATAAACGTGAAAATCTAGACCCCAAAGTGCATACTTTAAGAACTAAGACCTAATAAGCGTATTTTACGTTTATATTTTTATCTTTTAAGCCCTACGATTTTTTCTAAATCTGTTTTTTAAACTAATATAAACAAATTCAAAACAACGTATGTAAAAATCTACAGCTCTCTATGTAAGCGCTTTATATTAAAACTAGCTAATGGCCAAACGTTCGCGTAGCGGAAATTTGAATTTCTCCGAAGTTTATGCATGCACTAGTTTTATTCATACATACACAATTACACACAAATACACACAAATTTTTGGACACATCTCTTTTCTTCTAAAGTCTAAGGATTAAAAAAAGTTCCGCCAGGACAACGTTCGCCCAGCGGAATCAGTTTTTGGTGATTTTCTCCACAACGGCTGCGTGCACAATTTTTTTTTTACCATACACAATTATACAACGTCATACACTAAATATCTGCATAATTAAAATCTTTAAATTCAACAACATTCCGCTGCGCGAACGCACACATCCACGCCTGCTTTGTATTTGATTTCCCCGTGGGAATAAAAGGTTTTCCTGCAGTGAAAAGAGTAAGTATGTGTTAATTCAAAATAATAATTGACCACCAGCGCTGCAAGAGAGAGCCCACTTGTATTTCGCGTTTAGTTCATTATCTTATGTAACTGAAAATGAGAACTAAACTCGACAGCCGGCAGTGTATGTACTTACTTTTCGAAGTGTTATCCTTAATGACTATTAATTAATCTGCGGTAAGACAACAGATAAGAGTTAAGATTCGACCACTTGTCCTAGTAGTACCAACTTTAAGCAATAGATGGCGACACCAACATCAGCTATCATGGCAGTATAGTTTGTCTTGTCCTCCGACGTTTTCGTGGTAGCCCGCGAAATTCAATTTTTTTATTATTTATTATTTATTATATACTTTATTGTATAATTATATTTATTATATAATTTTTCTTGCGTTCGTTCGTTAAAAGAAATCAAAATATGATTCGCGACAATAACAAGTATGTATTTACATAATTATAACCATAAGAATCATCATACATATCTATAAGTTATTTGTTTCCGCGGACGAAAAAAGTAACTGCAAAAAACTCAAGAAAAATTGAATTTCGCGGGCTACCACGAAAACGTCAGAGGATCATCAGGCAGTGGAGATACATGTGTCCAGCCATCTTGAACTCAGGTTGGCTGGACATTAAGTTTTTATTGATTTCTCGTAAACCCTTACATGTGACGCCATAAATCAAACGTTATTACTGTCACACATTGCGTCACCAAGTATTAGTAAAGGAACCATATTCGAAAACGCCCCCGTTATTGAGATTCGGAAGTGCCAGCCATAAGTTTTATACGTAAATTCAAGATGGCTGGACACAGATTTTTGCATTTTTCTACTAAACCACTGTACTTATCACAAAACTTTTAGCTCGGTGCCCGTCACAAATTTATGTGACGCCCGTTGATATGCAAAAAGTCGTCAAAATCACTTCCGTTACCGAGATTGAGAGACCAGCGAAAAGTGGTTTTTCAAGATGGCTGGACACGTTTTCGATCGATTATCTAAGATTCTGTAGCGTCACAATTTCTGAAATAAGGGTGTTTAGCCGTCACATAAAGTGACCTATTGACCTAGTTATATGCAAGCTATTTTGAAGATTTGTCCAGCCAACCTGAGTCACATATAAATACCTTATACAAGCCAGTGCTTAATCAGTATAGAGCTAGACATTAGTGTAACGCAACCATCAGCTAATTAACATAGTTATATATAGAATTAAAAGTGGTAAGTGCAAGCTCCGGTAATGGATTACTTGAGCGGCTGGTGCAAGAGTGAGAGGAGGCTGGAAGGGTACACAATCATAGTGACAGGTGGCAACACTGGGATGGGCAAGGAGATAGCTGCCGATTTATACAGAAGAGGTAAGTCCCTTTGTGAAGCTAGCTACCATATGTTAGACTTTGGAGTTGTTAACTCTAGTAGCGAATTTTTCAATGGTTCTTTTTCTTACTGGACTGCTGTTCTCTTCTGATTAATATCATTGCGGGATCTGAATTGTTTCTCAGGGATTTGTCAAGCTTCTTTGCCTCGGCCCTGTTCTGATGCAGGTCATCACTGTGGATTCTGTCTTACAGGAACTGCAATCGTTGGGAATAGGTAGGGTCAGTGGGTATCCATAAGAAAAAAGCAATGTCGCCGCTGCTAACCTGAAGTTAATTAAAGATGGTATATGCTCTTATACAGACCATTAATTAAAAAATAAAAACGTTGCCCCTTACTAGGAATTTCTCCTGTATCGTGGGTGCATCCACAAACATACAATCTCACATACACAAACACACCTATACCCGGAACAAGCACGCAGCAGCCGATCGTTCGACTACTGTGCCAACCGTGTCGTCAATTCAGCCAGGGCCGTGATTGGCCTTCGTTCGCCTATGTAACCGGTTTTAATACTGGTTGTAATCAATTCAAGAATTATTCTAATCTTAAAAAAAATTCGTATCTACAACAAAAAAGGTTGTTACCGAATTGATCATACCGATTTCGGTCCCTGAATAATAGGTATCTTGTAGTTCATATTTTCTATGTTGGTCTAATTAATTAATTTGATTTCTTTTCGAGGGGCTCGCGTGATAATGGCATGTCGCAACATCGTATCAGCGAAAGAGGCTATAGAAGACATCGAGCAGTCGACACTAGGGCAGCAGGGCACGGGAGAGCTGGTGGTGGAGGAGCTAGACCTGTGTAGCCTGCAGAGCGTGCGCGAGTTCTGCGAGCGAGTGACGTCACGCGAGCGGCGCGTGCGCGGCGTGCTGTGCAACGCCGGCGTGATGATGTGTCCCGAGGGCCGCTCACCCGAAGGCTTCGAGACACAGCTCGCCTCCAACCATCTCGGACACGCGCTGCTCACGATGCTGCTGCTACCGCTGCTCATTCAAAATGCTCCTTCAAGGATTGTATTCGTCTCATCGCGCATTCATGAGTGTAAGTGACCAAATTAACACAAACTATATGGATATTTTGTATAATATAATAATACCTATATTTAGGGTTGCCATAGCAGCCTAAGTACTGACCGGGACATTAGCAGTAAGGGACTGAAAATATCCATGTGATGTAAAAGAAAAAAAAACAAACTTTTTACTAGGTACTGAAACTTTATATCAAATTAAAATAATTAAAAAAGAAATTAGATTATCTACAATGTAGATTTTACACAGGAAACACTAATTGCTATGATATTTTTCAGATTTCTTCACCTTATCTAACAGGTCCGGTTTGCCCATAACATACTTATGAAATTCTGAACATGTCATTTTGTAATTGAACTTGCACTGAATTATGCTTTCGACCGTGTTTACGTGAAGGCGATTACGTTCTATAATCCACTGTGCAGCTACTAAAGAAAATATTCTTTCTACATTCGCGTTATGACCAGGGATAGCGCTATAGGTATTGGCACATCAAAATCAAAGTCTGTTTCCTTTCCTATATATCCGTCTCTTGAAAAAAACTTATTTTATATTTTTAAGGTATGCTATTTCTTCAAATGCGCTGTCGACAATAACTATTCCCTTTTCTTGTAAATAATTTATTGTTTTTACAACAACCTGCCATTGCGGTGAAGCAGCAAGATTCATCCACGAAAATATAGCATATTTTGTGAGTGGACAACTCCACTGTTGTAAATATTCCAAAGCCGTTTTGTAATAATTTACTAAATTTGAATGCTGAGGAATTTTTGCTATTTTATCATATTCAGTTTTAGTTTGAATCCCCAAAAATTTTGCTGCTGCTCGTTCTGACAGTGTATTTTCAAGACGGTTTATGAGTTCAATGGATATACCTATTTGATTTTTCTATTTTCTTTATTTGTTTCTCAAATAAAAACGATTGGCTATGTTGCAATTGAAATACCGGGACATTTTGTAGATCAACCGGGACGACCGGGACAGAAGTTCCAAACCGGTGACATGTCCCGGAGTACCGGGACGGATGGCAACCCTACCTATATTGTACTATTAAATTTCAGTTTTCAAATTGGACCTAGATGATATGAACTTTGAGAAGACCCAGTACAGCCCATTGCGAGCTTATTCTAACAGCAAAATTGCCAACATTCTGTTTGCCAAGGCCTTGGATCTCAAACTTAAGGTATGTCCCTATTGACCCTGTCAGCCCCATGAGCCTGTAGGTAGGTAACATGATATTAATCATTACTCATTTAAATGACTTTGAAAATTAAGGTTGATTATGTACATGTAAATTACACTTTAAATTATTTAAATCTGACCTTTCGTTTAAAAGTTACGACCGGTATAAAATGTTGCGGTTAGAGCGAAATGCCCTACGTTGAGTCTATTAATAAGTACTTACCTAATTTACACATTACCCTATAAAGAGGGAGGATGAGGAGGGGTAGATGAAGTTGGTGGAGTACCTACTAAACCCGCACGAACGAAATCGCGGGTAAAGTGCCTAGTATCAATTAAAACTCTTCAACGATTCAACGAACGGTACGTAAGATGGGCTCACCTGGTAATTTTGTCGATTGAGTCCAACTAGGTTGAAATCGCTGGTGTATGAGTCCCGAACACAATGAAGGATTCGAGAGTTAACTCCCGAGCGACGCGAGGTAGTTTAGAGTTCAACTCACGAGAGAACTGAGGGAGATAATACAAGAATCCTGAATGCAGCGAGGGATTCAATCTAGCCCAAGGCAAAGATTTTTATCTCTGAAGAACACACTCTACTTTTCACACCTACCTGCTGCGATAAAATTGTTCGCAAGTCATGAACTGCCTCCGGGCAATAATTGCAAATCCTTCATTAGGTTCAGGATTGAATATAACGCCCGTGACACCCCTTTATCCCCTCGGTGCATAACTACTATTTTTTTGCATGGGAAATTATCAAACAAATTACTTCTCCCGCTCTGGGCGAAGCGAGAGTGCCAAACTCTTACTGACTAAAACCCCTCGTGTTCCTTCGAATGCCCTTTGCGTTCTAGGGTTGCAGTAGCTGAATAATTTCGCAAGCCTAGGCATAGGTACCCATGTTAATTCTATTGCATTATAAGGTAATTGTCAGAGGCTACATAATAATTAATTAGGTACTATGCGTTTATGTCAAGGTAAAGGGTGCAGGCGATGCGAAAACACGTGATCTAACTACGTAAGTAGTAAAATAGCCTGTGGATCTGATCAGCCATGCGCAGATCACAGAACATTATACTCTAGCGAGGCACAATGCACCACGGCGCGGCGTATGTAATGCGCCGCATGCATGCGCGCTCATTAAATTTTTATTCTCTTGGAATAGACGAATGACATAATACTTGATTCGTGTCCAATAAAAATAAAAGGATAATTAGTGGAAAACTGCCTTTGTTTAATCATTGTTTTTTCATCCGAGCGCCGTGGTATCGCCATTCGTATAGGTTTTCTTTATGTTTTTATATTTTGATGTACAATAAAGCATATATAAATAAATAAATAATTATTACCTATTTCTATTTTTAGGGTTCCGTACCCATAGGGTAAAAACGGGACCCTATAACCTACTAAGACTTCGCTGTCTGTCTGTCTGTCTGTCACCAGGCTGTATCTCAAGAACCGTGATAGCTAGACAGTTGAAATTTTCACAAATTATGTATTTCTGTTGCCGCTATAACAAAATATCCTAAAAACAAAATAAAATAAATAGGTATTCAAGGGGGGCTCCCATACAACAAACGCGATTTTATACCCAAAAGGTTTTGACAAAAAAATACAATCGACTTCCAAATAAAAAAGACACGACTAATTAAAAAATAACTTTAATTTCGGATGTCGGTGTCAAAATACGAAGAAACGAACAAAAGCACCTTATTTATTTGGAAGTTGGTTGTATTTTTTTTTTAAGTTTTTGTGACAATCTATTTATTAAATACACTAATATTATAAAGAGAAAAGATTTGTTTGAATTGAATAGACTCCGAAACTACGGGACCGATTTGAAAAATTCTTTCACATTAGAATCCTACATATTCCTGATGAACATAGGCTATAGATTATTTTTATAGAAGTCAGAAATTCGTATGAAAACTTCTGGTGAAGCGTCAATGCCTTTTCAATATAAAAAAATAAAATAACAATAATTTAGGATTTCTCCATATAATAGAATATGATAATATTTCAAATTAAATATTTTAACTTCTCAATTGATGAATCCTCGCACTACCTTTATTGATGCAGCGCCCATATATTATCTGAAACTTTCTTGAGTTTTCTCGCAAGGGCCTATAGAGGGCGTTAGCGAGTGTGGACAGTCACCTGTTTCCGTTCGAATATGTCGGTCATAGCGCGCTTACGCGCTCCGCTAAAATAATTCCTTTTTTGGTGAAATGAAGACGATACTCGTAAAATAAATGGACCTGTATCTATGCTTTATTGAGAAATTATAGTGCAGTGTTGATTTTTGGAGTTTCAACCATCCCACCGGTGGATTTAAGAAGATTTGGCTCGCCGGCCGGCAGCCCATAATCACGCGCGCATCACATCGTCCTGGGTCTGAGTGGCATGTTTTGCTGCTAATATTTCTCTGGTGGTGGTTTGTCGAGGATTCATCATTATGGAAATTAAATTATTTTGAGGTCCGCCATTACACATAAATCTTATGTTCTAAAACCCGCACAAAGGTGTAGGCTATTTACTCGCCTCACCAACTTCGATAGTGTAACCCAAGCCAAGGTGTAAAAATAATAGCAAAAACATCATTACTTCGCGTACGTTGCGGAAGTTATTGACAATAGAGCAAAGTGATGTAGGTCATCCTACAGTTTTATAGAGGACATCATCTAAAAAAAGCCCGTGAAGTCATTGACCGCTTTGAATATTTTTTAAGTGTAATTTACATGTAAATAAGAAAAAAAAAGAAAGAAAATGCATTAATTCCGCCAGAAGCGACACACAAAAACATAAAATTTAAATGAAAATAAATTACCAACTAAAAACACAAAATTAAAAAAAAAAACATGTTAAGTATCTACTAAAAACTAAATAAAACCAAACCAACCAACCTTAATTATCAAACAATTTAAATTAATAAGGATATCATGATACCAAAATCCACCCGGGTTTTAATTCAATAATTTGAACAAAAAGCGGTCAATGTGACTTAACGTGACTTTTTTGTAGTTACTTTGCTTTATTGTAAATAGTTTTCGCAGCGTACGCGATATAAAGATACTTTTTTGGTATTTTTACAAACCGGGATCCGTACATATCGAAGTTTTCATACGGAACCCTTACTTTTTTTGAAAATGTTCTATAGCCTATGTTCATTAGTGAATATGCAGGATTATAAAGGTGAAAGAAATAATTTTCAAATCGATCCAGAAGTAGTTCCGGAGCCTATTAGAGGTGAGACGTATACGTCTCACCTCTAATACTTATTCCAAAAACCTGCTCCAGTATATATACTGGAGCAGGTTTTTGGAATAGGTATTTGGCTGGACGCGCAAAGATCAGTTCCGTGCGCACCATATAAACGCGTATCGAGTATATATTCGTATGTCGTACGTCACTATATTCGCGTCTATTACAAGTGGTGCGACGGAACCCTTATAGATTCGTCATGTCTGTCTGTCTGTCAGTCCGTACCTATGTCACAGACACTTTTTCCGAAACTATAAAAAATATGCTGTTGAAACTTGGTAAGTAGATGTAGGTATTCTGTGAACGGCATTAAGATATTCACACAAAAATAGAAAAAAAAAACAAATTTTAGGGGTCCCCATACTTAGAACTGAAACTCAAAAATTTACATCTATGGAATAGGTCTTCAAAAATGATATTGAGGTTTCTAATATTTTTTTTTTTCTAATCTGAATAGTTTGCGCGAGAGACACTTCCAAAGTGGTAAAATGTGTGCCCCCTGTAACTTCTAAAATAAGAGAATAATAAAACTAAAAAAATATATATGATGTAGGTACTGTCGCCAGCATATCAGGCTATCCGAAACTGTCAAATTTTCCCAATCAAATTTGAATCCAATCTCTTTAGCGATAAAGTTGAAAATCTAACAAAGAAATTTGACAGATTGTTGTAGCTTGATGTGCTGGCGACTGTACATTACCATGTAAACTTCCACCGAAAATTGGTTTGAACGAGATCTAGTAAGTAGCTTTTTTTAAACGTCATAAATCGTAAACTGCAACTTTTGCTTATATACCTACAGGTTTGTACGGAACCCTCTGTGCGCGAGTCCGACTCGCACTTGTTTATTTCTAGCATTTCTATGTATTTTTTATGCAAAAATATACAATATACAGACACGGCGAGTCTACGATTTTATTATATGTATAGATATGTAATTTACGCATTACCCTTAGGGTAGAGGTTACATAAATACATAAATACATGATACTCGCGGATCTGTCGCGTCCGCGCAACTAAACCCGCGCGGACGAAGTCGCGGGCGAAGTACTAGTTGATAGATATAATGATACCTGATGAGTTTAAATTAGTATAATTGATTCTACTATTATAGGTAAATCACCGCGCTGCTTTGTTTGCCCTTGGTTTCTTGAGTTTTCCTGCATCAGTCCAATAAATAACCTGTAAATGTATGAACTAGGTACCTACCTAGCTATCATAAGAAAATCAGACTTATAATAATGAGGTAGGGTGCTATTTCCATTACGGTCGCTGGGCCATTTAGCTTACCTAATATATTCATCAATTCCAGGAGCACAATATAAAAGGCGTGTCAACATACAGCCTGCACCCCGGCATCGTGAAGACTGGCATCGGAAGACACTTCCCACAGACGGCCTGGAGCATCATCACGTACGGCTTCCAGAACTATCTGCTGCGCTGGTGCTGGAAGACGCCGCGCTGTGGAGCGCAGACCAGCATCTACTGTGCCATCGATGAGACGTGCGAGAATGAGAGCGGTTTCTATTACAGGTTTGTTATCTATGGTTTTTTTAAGACTTTGGCGGGATATTTTTGAGTGAAGTTCAGAGGCTGTATTAATTTGCAAATCGATGCCTAGTGTATGTATAATATGTTGTGTGTGCCTTGTTTTAGTTTTGTCTATCAAGAGTCTACGCAACTAAACAATAACTATGTGGAATCATTTATCGAAACAGGCGATCTTGGTGGAGTGGTGCTGAGAATTTAACTGTAATATTGATTAGGTGTCTCAGCGAACACAGCGAAGCTTGGCAAGAAGGCAGAGTCGATCGATATATTTGGGGCAAAATAAAAATAAAATTATCTATAGGTATCTAGCTTGCTCACACTTGACCTTTACCTCCCCTCTGGTGGAAATAAGCGATGACGGAGCACACTTGGCCTCTTGGACATAACGACGGTTTTTAATGTTTCATTTTTGTTACCTGTCTTGATAACAATGTAAAACAAAAACGGATAAAAAACTAGCTAGTCTTGAGTCTTGACTAGCTGGTTATTTGTCCGTCTAGAATTTTACGTACCTAAGTACCAAATATTAACAGGATGTAACAGATTAAAACGCAAAATCTGAAATGCGGTCATTGTCATCAGAAAATTTATAAATAGCATTTAGATCAAGTTTTAAAAGTATTTTTGTCATAAAGAAAACTTCTGTCTTTGAAAAATGTATTAACATACGGAAGAGGAATCTTCTATAGGTACCTACAGACTTTACCACTCCATTTTTAAAAGATGAGAAATCATCAAATGACTCCTTCTCCGCTCTGTGTGGAGCGGAAGGGAGTGTCAGACTCCTGAAAAGCCGGAGTTCCTCCTAATCCTAATGCCCTTTGCATTCCTCCCAGTGGGCCCCGTCTACCATGCTGACATCTCTTTGAGGCGCGCGCGAAACACAACGCGTTGTCGGTCCGGGCCTGGGGGCTACTCTCAAAGCCTGAAGTTTGTAGTTTCGGGCTTAGTTGCGGGCGTACCTATTCTGCACTGTAGCTTAGACGGGCTTAGACGGGTGACGGGCGGGCGTTTTTGGGGGACCGTCTTCTTGTAAACGTTGACGTACAAAAAGTGCTGGCACTCAGCCTAATTTGAATAAATGACTTTGACTTTTACAGAGTAGCCCCCCGGTTCTGATCGGACGGCGAGCCACCCAACGCCCCACGTCCGCAGAAGTCCGCGCCAGCGGTGGCCGGGAAATTTGACTATGCATATCTGTATTTTCAGGGGCGCCAGCCAAAGCTGTATCTCTAAAGGCAGCAAAAAAATGCTTTTTTGGATAACAAATAAATTCGGCACCGCCAGCTACAGACGGTCTTGCTTTTTAGACAGACAGTAAAGATATTGCATTTGTTTATTTTGGTTCCGTTTTTTTCAGCGACTGTGCAAAGACTACGCCTTCCAGACAATGCCAGAGTGAGAGCGAAGCGGAAAAACTGTGGACCCTCACCATGCAAATGCTGAACCTTCAGGATTATGACCCTTTCAGACAAGATTCATCGAAGGAATTGAAGAATTAGACTGAGCTAATGTTATAAGTTAGGGATAATTGGTAGGATCGACATACGTAGGTACTTCGTCCAGTAACTTTATACTTCAGAGCTTGCCTCAAATCCGGCTGTTGTGGTTTTTTGCAGACTTATTTATGATGTTGGCCCAATGAATAATCCAAGTTTGTGACCTCGAGCACTGAACGCAAGTTTTTCAAAAACTAGCTAAGTGCAGGTCCGACTCGCACATGAAGGGTAAAATAAACCTCAATTTTTATTATTTGTTTGTTGTTGTAGCGGCTATAGTAATTAGTAATACACAATCTGTGACAATTTCAATTGTCTACCTATTATGATTCTTAAGATACATTCCGCTGATTGACAGACGGACGGACGGACGGACAGCGGAGGCTTAGTAATAGGGTTCCGTTGGTTACCGTTTGGGTACGGAACCCTAAAAAACTAAAAATCCGCGAAACTCTGTAGACCCTAAAGTTTCCGAGATAACGCCTTTCAAAGTTTATAATTTTATTGCAATATTTTAGACGTCACTCAAAATCTAGAGCGGGATGTAGTTCCAAAACTGTGGAACGCCTGAGGACTGATATGGGCTTTAGGAATGACTAAAAGGCGAGCGCCTACATTTGTATAAAATCCAATCGGTGAGTGTACTACTCATAGCTGTTGATATTAAAGTACCTAGGCGTTATATACTGCAGTGCGCTTCAGCCGGTCGATTCTGCCGGTCTTTTCTGTCAATAACTCACCGTGTAAACTAAGGTGGATTAAGATTAAAAGCATGAAGTGAACTGTCATTCCAAACAAATTAGATGAAATTACAGTTCCTTTCACGCTCACTCCGACTAAGATTTCACGGTAATGTGAAATAGGCCGGCTGTAAACATGTCGAAGTGAAGGCTTGGGTGAGTGATCACGAAAGTGAGCTGTCAATCATAAGATGGAATGACAGTTCACTTCATACATACCATCCTACAGGATGCTGTCATTTATTCCGTGTCTACCAGGTTAATCTGCACGTTTGACAGATGGAACTAGTGATTGAAACAACATTTCGATTATTAACAGTTAAAATGGTATCCAAAATAAAGTATAAACTGCTGCATTGCTGTGCTGCGAAGCCGAATACACCGATGTATATCTCCCGTCTCCACTACGCTACTGGCGCGGAAAACATCGAGAAGTACGTGCGCCACAGGCTGAAGTACGCGCAGAGTGCAGCTGCTGGAGTCGCATCACAACGTCAACTTTAAGGCGTGTGTGGTGCGCATACCGACATGTACCTGGTCATCATCAGGTGATGGATGAAAGCTTTTGGCCACGGGATGTGGTATTCCGCCGCACCGCAGTTTCACCGGACCGCACAAAGACTTAGCACAACTTAGTGATACAAACATAGTTTTATTTACTAACACATGATTGTAATTATATTTATACACTTAATTAATAGGTTACGGTATCCATGGGTCTTTGTAACCTGAAAATAAATGATTTATTATTATTTTTGGTCAAACGTGTATTTTTTAGGGTTCCGTACCTCGGAAGGATAAAAGGGAACCCTTATAGGATCACTTTGTTGTCCGTCCGTCCGTCTGTCTGTCTGTCAAGATCCTTTTTCTCAGGAACGCGTGGTATCAAGCTGGAATTTATATCAAATACTCTTCCTAGGTCTAAAAATAAATCTATCCATGGAAATTATGATTGGCGGTCATGCTTCTTGGCAGTTATTAGTCTCATCGCAAAACCTATTTTTAAAGAAATAAAATGTAGCCTCTCCTTGATAATAATCTCGAAGTGGAGCCAGCTAATATTAAGTTTATTTCTGCTCGTTTAGCTAATATCAACTTTATCCGTAACATATTATTAATTTTGAACATGCTGCTAAAGGGTTTCCCCCATAGACGCACGCATAATCATGAGTCTCATTTTACAATTCACACTTATCTATTTCGCACGATGGAGTGCTGCGACTGCGAGTCTGCGATACAGGCGTAGTGGTTGCCAGTACGAACCCTGCACGGAGTCTCGGCTCTTGGATTAATACATTTTGATTATATTTTCCTAAGAAAGTGGCAATTTGTTTGCGCATTGCAACAAATTTAATTATGTCAATGGGTTGGCTAGTGCATTTTCCATCTGCACTTCGTATTTCTTTACTATGTCGTGAAAAGGCCCCTGTATTGTGAACGATCTTGGAATTTTATTTTTTGTGTTTTTCTCCTGTACAAGAAGAACAAGGCCCATGGTTCTCGACATCATTACTTGTGAGGTTTGCCAACTCTTGACGTCTACATGCACCTGTTACTTACAATCTGAAAAGAGATAAAACAGCGTACAAAACACTTACCTATATTGTAAAGAAATACGAAAGTGAAAGAAGTTAATAACAATAATTTAGTTTCAACTGACCTTTGTTGCCAAATATCGGCAATCCGGAGCTTCACACTTTGACTTTTTACTCACATGGCCACTTGAGCGTCTTTTTATAGAAATGTGCCAGCAAGTTGGAGTATGACTTCAATACTTACCATGTTTTGTTTTCACAGTGCTTTTTAGCGTTGAATAGTAGGTAGCACAACAATGAGCTTGACTTATATTTTTGAGAAATTTCCATGAAATAGGCTAAAAACACACTTTCTGCAAATGAATTTGTATCTTTGCTTGTTTTCCATAAGATGACATTTTGATACGCATGTAAGTAGGTACCTATATCTATCGGTCGATTTTTCGAGCAAGAGGCTTAGAGTAGCCTTTTTCGCTGCATCTGTGACTTCTGGCGATGTCGAATCAAGAAATTCATCTTTTGATCAATTACTTGACGACATTTTCAAATAAAAACAATAAGTAGTAGGTACCTACAAAGTAAAAAATAACTTTAATTTCGGAAGTCGGTGTTTTTGTTAGTTTCTTCGTATTTTGACTTCGAATTTTTCAAATCGGTTCTTAGATGACGGAGTTATGAGGTAAGTATAACAAACATAAAAAATACAACCGAATTGAGAACCTCCTCCTTTTTGGGAAGTCTGCTAAAAAAGAAAAATATTTGCTGATGAAGCATTCAAATTCTGTGAATTTAAGATAGCTTTAAGTTTCACAATGTCACTAACCTCTTCTGTATAAATCGGCAGCTATCTCCTTGCCCATCCCAGTGTTGCTACCTGTCACTATGATGGTGTACCCCTCCAGCCACCTCTCACTCTTGCACCAGCCGCTCAAGTAATCCATTAGGGACTAAGTACTTACATTTGTTCAGCTCCATTCAGCTTATGCCCATAGAAAACAACGATTTTGTATGGAGACGCGTACGCGTCCTTTCAGCTTTCCGCGTCTATTCAGCTTTCGCGGAAATCAAGCATAGAATGAGGACAAATGTGTAAGTAAATATCATGCGACTGCTATAGCCGCGTACAGCGTTGTTCAGCCACGTAGCGTCGATCGCGACGGAACAGATTGCAATTTATATGAACATATTTTGAGGGAGGACGTACCTTCATAAACAAGCTTGAAGTAAGTACTTCTAAACATTAAAATAATGGTAAAACAAAAGAGTGGGGTCGAGGAGACAGCTCGATCTGACGTCGTTACGGAGGTACCCAAGTAGCACACTAGGCTGCTTATCAGCCGAATAACCGATTCCCATCAAGCTTAAAGCTGAATGAGAAAGCTGCACAAGGGCTGTATAGGGCCTTATACAGGTCTTATAACTCTTAAATGGGCACAAATTATTCAGCGTTAAGTTCACGTAACTGCTTAGGAGCTGTGTAGCAGCAATTTAACAGTGTTATAAAGGGTAACGACAGTACTATGCGCTGAGCGCTGAATATCGACTGACTAAGAGATCACATGTTACTCTTTACTCAGTAAATATGTCACATCTACGCTCTTAATAGATGTTTTAAACCGGGAAAGGCTGCTTGCGGCCAGTGTAAAAGTGAACATATTTGAAATAGCAAACATATAGAAGCAAACATAATCCTACTAGCTGCTAATTGAACACATGTTTCGTGGAGTGAATTATATGTGGATAATATACTCATATTCCCTGGTAAGTACATTGTTTTACATATTAATAAAAGAAAAGTGATTGGGAATGTAATTTCACTGACATTATACATATATATTGTCTAACAAAATTTAAGTGCGCCGCGAAAATATTCTGTTTTAAATTAGTTTATAGATATAAATAAGCCGTGATGAAAACTGAAATAAAAAATTTTTAGTGCTTTGAAAAGAATTATTAGATAAAAAGTTATTAGTATCTTATCAAGAATTAAAAACTAATGCAAAACATTAATAGTTCATACACAAAACATTATAAATGTTGAAAAATTAATCAGTATATTTTATAGGTTAAACAATACAATGTTAAACAGTGACGTGAATAGTTAAAACTCTTATATGCTGCAAAAGGCTATGTTATAGTTCACTTGTGTACTGTTAATCAGGAAAAAACTGAATAAATTACACTTGTGAACTGTATGCAGCTATAAACTGTTTTCTTTTCTTTTAATGGTCCACAAGCTCTACCGTTAGCCATACTGTGAACAATTAAACAGTTGTTATACAGACTCTTTAGGGATCCGTAGTAATAAATCTAAAACCACCACATGGATAACTTCTAGTTCAAAATTGTCAAAGTGATGTTATTTAACACCGTTTTACACGCGCGCAAACCTTTCAAATTGGGTAGAAAGATATTAATAGATTTTTTTTATTATTTTACTGCAACATAAACATAAATGCAATATTTCATCCTCAACATATTATTTTAAATTTCCTAGTTTTACTCTAAGAAGGCTGTTACTCAAAACGTGTCGTCACGCTTAGTTTTCGTTTAGTAAATTGATAACTGTCCTTGCGTGTGATTGTAATTGAATTTAGAACTCGCTCATTTCTGACTTTTGTATTGTATTTATGAAATGGGCCCTTAGATACATTTTGATCCTCATAATGTATCGGATCCACCGCTGCCTGCGCAGTCCGCGCGCGCGCGGCTCTCGTTTATAAAACTATGTTGTCACCCAGCATATTGCGCCTAAATGCGGCCATCTCTTTCTGTCGTTCGCGCGCTAGATGCGCGTTTATCGTGCTCAGTCCGCTCTCGGTACGCACGGTCGCCAGTTGCTTCTCGTCGTTGCCTGCATGATCGGAAGGAACGTTGCGTACTCTTTTAATGTCCCTATAACTAGTTGTTTTTATACCTTAATTCGCAATAACGTTTAGGATTGACATAAACAAGCAGGTCCCTACAAACTGTTAAAAGCTTATGCGAACAATAGGTACTACCTACCTACCCAGATGATACCTTTTTTTTAACAAGTTATGTATTTGTCGTGGATAAAGAAATCATTTAATAATTAGTTGCTGATTTGAGTATTGTAGTAGTGGGTAGTGGTAAACGCCGTGACGTCAGTTGACAGTTGTAATGGCGGCACGTGGACAGAGACGTATAAATTGGAGAGTGGGGACTTTGGCGAGGTGACTTTTGCTCGAGACACCGACTAGGACACTCGTCCCAAACGAAACTGTCGGTTTACCTATTTTAATTAAATTAAACAGACTTCTTTAATAATGTTGTAAATGCGAGTTCTTCTAACTCAAAAGACAGATGTGTTGCTATGGAGTTTGTTGGCCACGTCTTCTCCCTAGCTAAAACACTAGGATGTGGTAACGGGCGGGCGTTTTTGCGGGACTGTCTATTTGTAAAGTACTAGCACTCAGCCACAGTTAATAAAGAGAGCTTAGTACTGTATTCAGTGTTTTATTCTACAATGATCCTGATACCACCGAACCCAAACGATGATGGCGCTATCGCTCAGCTGTCGCTGACGCCGACATCAGAAGTGTGATGCAACTCAAGTGGCCCACATGAAGATTCGTGGCAATGCTAGTGAAATACTTACGTGACGGGTTCCTTTTCAAATGCAAAATACGTAGTGACAGTTATAGTGAAAATTGTGGTTCGTGTTCGAAACGCGTGTGATTATCCAGACGCCTAAAACTCGATGTGTGCCGTGAAAATCGATCCAATAAACCTAAGATCGACGCGCGGTCATTGTGCGTCACCGCGGTGCTATGTTTCGTCGAGGACTCGAGTGTTGTGCGGGCTCTGAAGAGCATCGTGCCTACATGCCTATGATAGATAACCTATCAGAGTTCAACGTGTGGCCAATTAAAGATGCATTCCAAGGTCAAATTCCTACTCGTCGGGTTTTATGCGGCTACCCTCATCAACCTGAACAATGAAAAACTAGTTCGGAACGGAGGCAAGCAACTTCAAAACAGCTGGCCAGGTCATGGGGAAGTGTGATGATGTGTGTGTGAGGATCTTCACGTTAATCTGGTGAGTCATTTTCATTTTGTTATTGCTGTGAAACTGATGTGCTCGTTCGTTAACATTTTTCTATTTTGTTTAAAAAAAAAAAAAATAATAAAAAAAATTGTTCACTAGGAACATTTTATGCTGTGGAGACAGACTACAAAGGGCTATGGTCTCATGATTAGCCATAATCCATTTTAGCTAATTGATTCATCGCTTTGTTTCTCTATACTAAAGTGTGGCTATTATTTTCACGTTCGCTATCGATTTAGTGAAGTAATAGTTCAGGCGCTAGAAGTTTGCATGCAGCTATTGCTGCTGAGAAATTACAACTTCAGAGCAGTTCTAAGTGTGACGGATCGAAGGTCCGCAAGCAGTTTGAAGGCTGCAGTAGCTGTACATCATGTCAACATCTGTGGAGTTGGAAGCGTTCAAGGCCGACTGAAGTGCCCGGTGAGCCGCTGCCATTTAATTTTAATTGTGATTTTCAAATCTTTAAAGATCTTCGAATCATTTCAGTGGTTAGATTGATATTGCTAGGTAATTTTGATATACTCAGTACGAAGCTTAGCAATTACAGTTTCCCTGGTGGTAATAGTTTCAAAATGATATTCAGTGCGAAATTCTGAATCCGATATCGTAAGGCAAGATTGCCACAAGGTCATGTTTTGTTTCGACCTAGATTTTTTTCAATTTTAGTGAAAAATTAGACCTAGGCGTTTATGTTAACGTGTTAACGACAGTTTTCCTTGCATAATAACAGTTAGCAAATTCAATAGTAAGCGATTATGAACAGTAACTTGATTTTATTGACATTGATTGACTGGTACAGATAATAACTCAACGCTTTCATAATTTCTAAATAGACTTTTCATTTTCCACTACTGGGTTGCCTACTAGGTATGTAAGGTAAAACGAGCCTAGTGAGATTAAAATAAGATTGATTCAGTGACCGCAATGTTCTTAGAATAACGAAGAGTAATTCGTGAACGTAGCTTCTTCACAGGAACGTAGGACGCAAAAATTAGCAGGCAAGTTGTTCTTGTTTTCGTAAGCACCGATGTGCATAGATTACCGGTCGGCATATTTTAAAATCTCTTTGTCGAGAAGATACCCGATGCCAAGTATCATTAACGTTGTGAAGTTATGAAGTAGATGTTGAGTTGGCAACAATTTAGTTTGTGTGACAGGTTCTGAGTTCTGTGGGTCGGTGACTGTACCAAGGTATCCGGCGGCTCTGGATGGCATAGACGGGAGAGTCTAGATCAGGGTTTCGTTACGGTAGCTCTAGGTAGTGTAATAAAGAGTGTTTACTCGGCATTCCCATGAGGAAGTGCGAGTGTATCAATTGTTTTGCTGATCTATGAGATGGCTGTCGACTGGAAATAAGATGACCTGTTGTTTTATTTGTTCGATGGAGTGGTACGTGGCATTTAGTTCAATTAGAGTTTACAGCCGCTTTAGAACTGTCAGAAGCCTGACTGAATGACTGACTTGTCAGTAGAGTGGAGATAAAGAATAGCTCCACGTAATAAGAGTTAGTAGAGAGAAACGCAATCGGTAGAGTAGAAATCGCAACACGGTGCGTTAAAAAAGAAAATGGTCTTATTTGTAGAGCTTTTCGATTATTATTATTTTTTTCTTTTTAGAATTCGGAAAATTGCGAGACCGTTATTATTGGTGTAGCGATGTGGATGCTAAAGTCCGTTAGTGAGAGTCGATAGAATTTTAGAATTAGTTGATATCGGTCGCTATCTTTTGAAATCCATAAATAGTAAAATAACTTATAAGTATGCCCACGATCACATACCAAAGATTCCTCTCAGTAGTGTTTCTAACAAGTTTAACGTAGAAAACGATTAGGAGAGTACCTCCACTGATCAATAGAGAACATATCATGGCTATTTGGCCGCACTGAGTCGTAACTGAGTAGGAAATGTAATACATCATCGGAAGGGTTTTAAATCCTAAACCAATTAACGCTGTGACAAGTACTTTGATACATAGAATAAAAAAATGAACTCCAACAATTGATTTTATAAGCTACAGGGACAAGTTCAGTCCAGACTAGCAAATTCGGAAATAGTTTAAATTGAAAGACACGAGACGGTTGGCGCAGAAAGTTGGGCTTGACCCGAACAGAAAAAAAAAAAAAAAAAAATAGATAGTGTTGCGGGTGAGTTTGGGTGTTTGTGAGCGCGCTCCCGATGCAGGATAGATTCCTGGGCTGGGGCAATGTTTAAAAAGAATAAAAAAAAAACAGGAAAAAAAAAAGTGAAAAAAAAATGTAGGACAAAAAAATGAGAGAAGTAACATAACAAAAATGTAGGACAAAAAAATGTGGGACAAAAAATGAGAGAATTAACATAACAAAAAATGTAGGAAAGAGTCATTGAAGGGAAAATCCGGTCCAATAATATGACTCAGCTAAAGGGATTGCAATCCGGTCTAGCATGTTTGGACCGATATCCGGTCTAGCACTGGCTAAAGGGATATTCCAGTCTAGCACAATCGTCTCCAGTTTTAATACTGATGAGAAAAAAAAGGAGGAAAACAAAAGAAAAAAAGAATTAAAAGAGCTTGAAGGGTTTGACCGGACCAAGCAGTAATAATCCTGAAGGGTTAGTTATAACCGGACCAGGAGATTATAACTCTGAAGGGTCGTAGGACCGGACCAGTAGTTATAATTCTGAAGGGTCGTGAGACCGGACCAGAAGATTAAAACTGAAGGGTCGTTTGACCGGACCAGTAGTTATAACTCTGAAGGGTCGTAGGACCGGACCAGTAGTTATAATTCTGAAGGGTCGTGAGACCGGACCAGAAGATTAAAACTGAAGGGTCGTTTGACCGGACCAGTAGTTATAATTCTGAAGGGTCGTGAGACCGGACCAGAAGATTAAAACTGAAGGGTCGTTTGACCGGACCAGTATAGTTATAATTCTTAATTGATGATTTTATGATCTTGATCTTGGTCAGGTAGGCCGAGCCAGCAGTCAACTATTAAGTTGTGTTTTCGTTGGTTACAGGTACCATATTATCACCTCCACACGAGGACGTGTGATTGTCAGTTCTGGCCGTGTCGTGGATAAAGAAATCATTTAATAATTAGTTGCTGATTTGAGTATTGTAGTAGTGGGTAGTGGTAAACGCCGTGACGTCAGTTGACAGTTGTAATGGCGGCACGTGGACAGAGACGTATAAATTGGAGAGTGGGGACTTTGGCGAGGTGACTTTTGCTCGAGACACCGACTAGGACACTCGTCCCAAACGAAACTGTCGGTTTACCTATTTTAATTAAATTAAACAGACTTCTTTAATAATGTTGTAAATGCGAGTTCTTCTAACTCAAAAGACAGATGTGTTGCTATGGAGTTTGTTGGCCACGTCTTCTCCCTAGCTAAAACACTAGGATGTGGTAACGGGCGGGCGTTTTTGCGGGACTGTCTATTTGTAAAGTACTAGCACTCAGCCACAGTTAATAAAGAGAGCTTAGTACTGTATTCAGTGTTTTATTCTACAATGATCCTGATACCACCGAACCCAAACGATGATGGCGCTATCGCTCAGCTGTCGCTGACGCCGACATATTTATTCCTAATAACTAAGAGATTGTTTCATTTCTTTATTACAGAATAATGCCTTTCAAGGTTAGTACTTCAGAACCGGATGGTGATCGATTGAGCATTGTACCTGTGTACCATCACTTTGGGAGTTTAATGGAATATTAAGTTGGCATCCAAAGAATAAAAACGTTTTGAAGCTGATCAAAGAAGAACGTTCGAAGCCGAGTCCTGATTGGAAGAAAATGAATTGTGATCTAAAAAGGCAAAATTTGTTATCGTACGAACAGGCAGAAATTGAATTAGAAAGTATGGAGCGACATATCAAGTAGGCTTCGCAGTCAGTGTCGTTGTTTCGTTATTATCAAATAATTTATTAATAAGTTATATCTACTTCACGTAAAGTAGGTTTTATTAGTTGCCTGAAAGTGTAGGTAAAAAATATGATACCAGAGGATTTAATTTTTTTTGTGAATTTTGTTGCTGTTACCTATCATGATTATGTAAGCTCAAATTATGTTATTGCGAGTGACTATATTATGATTGAAAGCTATTGTGATTCTAGACACTTTTGACTGTAAATTTCAGTTTTCGTTGATTTATATCTTAATTAACAGTACTTTTGTTTTATGTTCAGGTTTCAAATACTTTGTTAATTAATAAGTTATGCAGGTTTTATTAGTCGCATGAAAGTGTAGGTAAAAGATATGATACAGTAGGGATATCAATGTTTTTGTTAAGTTTGTTGTTGTTACCTTTTACGTTTCTGTGACAGATGATACCTACATTGACAGAGTACCAATTGATGAGAGCTAAATGAATTAATAAATATGTATAAGTTCAATCATTTATTTTGTTTTATTTACAAAGTATGTATTAATGGAATAAAATAAATGGCTTTATGCCAGTATTCTCGTGGATTTTGCATAAAATTGGCCAAAATTCATGTTTAGAACTTTTAAATATTGGTAATCCATCATAATTAATATTTAATGAATTTTCGTCTGGAGCGTCATCCCAACTATTCAATATTATAATCACAGAATCGGCTATTCCGTTGTGCCAGTATTCGCCACCTTCGATTTCTTTTATGTTCACATTTCGAGGAGTTGCTAAAATTGTCCTTGGTAATATTTGCGGGATCAAGTCGTTGATAATTGCTGCCAGAACTTTTAAAGCAACATGGTTAATACTCTTTTCTACAGCCCACGTTCTAATTTTTTCCCTAAACAATGAGTGCTATAGTTGCTGTCGTCATCATCTTCAGAACTCGATATTTTTCTGAGTTATAATTGCCGGTGTTTAGAATTGAACAATTAATATTATCACCAAGGTTACTGGAAGAACTTGGACACACATAATTTGTTGAATGTGCAACATCTTCTGAGCTATTGCGACTAATATTTTGTACGGAACCATCCTGTATCAAACTATTTGTCACGCTTTGCGTTACTTCCCGACTTGAAGCTTTTATTTCTTCTGTCTTCATAATTATTTGGTACTCTTTCGATATTTTTTTTCTAATGCCCTAACTTTCATTTTCCACGAATTATAATATAATATATAATAATATAATATCCTTGGACATTTCACACAACGCCATATAGTCCCAAGCTAAGCAACCTAATGCTTGTGTTATGGTAACGAGATGGCTGATAAACTACTTATATACATTTTTTTTTTTTTTTGTAAATACATACATATTATAGATAGAAAAACACCCAGACTCGGAACAAATACTTGTAGGTCGTACAAATATTTGTTCCTTGCGGGAATCGAACCCGCGACATGCTACGCAGCAGTCAATCGCTCAACCACTGCGCCAACCGTGTCGTCTAATTATTCGAATTCATATTTTTATAAAGCAATAAAATATATACGACAGATAATAGCCATCATCAACTAGACACTGACTGATTACAGTACCACATGTTACTTTTATTCAGATAAAGTCTGATTAAAGGTACTTATGTGATTCACTATAAAGTAGAAACCGTTAATTCGATACACTAGTGAGTCTCTAAGCAGCTGCGAGGCATCTAGTAAATGTTTAAACAGCCGCTATGCAGACAACATCAATGGCAGTATAAAGGCTGATTAGCGGTAGACATATTTAGCAATAAGCTGTAATGTGGGCCACAAATCATCCATTATACAGCTATTAACGTCATTATAGTTCACACATGCCCCTTTAATAAGTCAGTGCAATAGGAGTTCACAAATACCTTCTAATACAGCATTTGGCGTAATTACATCCGCTAAACAGCCCTTATTACAGTTAAGGCATTAGAAAGGGTTAAAAGCTGAATAGAATCGTTGAAAAACTACCTTTAAAGCACTTTTAGCATATTAATGGTAGTTTTGTCGGTCTTAATCAGCCTTAATGCAGCTCTTAATAAGCCTAAGCTGTTTAAATATCACTGACAGCTATTATGCACCTGTAGGATCACCAGTGTACTCTTAAAAGAGTCTTAATACGCATAGAGTTTAAAATAGATCTAAAAGTGAATAGTAATACAGCTATTTGTGCTACTTGGGTACCTATCTGTTGTACGAGTAGAGAACTTTATGGGACAGTGAAATACCTAAACTTTATGAAGAAATAGAATGGACTTACAAAAGAAGTTACTTTATTACTGCTACCGCCAACTTAGACCAGCTTGGCGGAACTGGCTCCCCTCGAGACGACTGACCCCGGTGTAAGAGGTCAAGGGGCGAGTATGTATGCTGAGTCGCGCGAAAATGTTGATAGCGCGATTCAGAATCAGAACCCCTTTGTGTGGCGATGCGACGTTGGGTTGGCACCTTTGTACATAGGCGTGCTTTTAATTTTTTTTTTCTATGTAATTGGTATCTAAGCTATTTGCTTTTTGTGAACAACTACTTTTAGGTTTCCATTTTTAGGGTTCCGTAGCCAAATGGCAAAAACGGAACCCTTATAGATTCGTCATGTCCGTCTGTCCGTCCGTCCGTATGTCACAGCCACTTTTCTCCGAAACTAAAAGAGCTATGCTGTTGAAACTTGGTAAGTAGATGTATTCTGTGAACCGCATTAAGATTTTCACACAAAAATAGAGTAAAAAAAGAAAAATTTTGGGGGTCCCCATACTTAGAACTGACACTCAAAAAATTTTTTTTCGTCGAACCCATACGTGTGGGGTATCTATAGATAGGTCTTCAAAAATGATACTGAGGTTTCTAATATCATGTTTTCCCAAACTGGACAGTTTGCGAGAGAGACACTTCCAAAGTGGTAAAATGTGTGTGTCCCCCCCCCCCCGTAACTTCTAAAATAAGAGAATGATAAATCTAAAAAAAATATGTGATGTATATTACCATGTAAACTACCAGCGAAAATTGGTTTGAACATGATCTAGTAAGTAGTTTTTTTTTTAAAACGTTATAAATCGTTAATCGCAACTTTTGCTAATATATATACCTACAAGTTTGTACGGAACCCTCGGTGCGCGAGTCCGACTCGCACTTGGCCGGTTTTTTCATGTTTTACTTTAAAACATAGGTTGAAAATAAAAAAATATTTAAGTAATCCTAAAGCCAAACATTTCGTGCGGGGTTTGAACTCGCGACCAATACGACTTTATCGCAGTCGCAGCGCTGATCCACTGCCCCATCCATCGAGCGAATTAGATAAGTGTGAATTGTAGAATAAGACGTCCCCGGACGAGTGTGAGTGAGGGAGACCTTTGACCAGTTCAAAAATCAAAAGTTCCACATTAGTCACTTATATTCTTAATCTTATCGTGTGGGCATTAAGGTCTAAACGACCCCACAGTCTTTAGTGTCAGAGTTTCTAAGCCGCCTCAAGGGCCTCTGACATGCTTAATCGACGACCGCCATTTACCAGCCGGGACCACCGGCGTATACGTGCCTTCCATTAGTCACTCTGTTTCATAGAGGTTACCATACAAGACTATATATTTAACTTAGAGATCTAAAATAGAACTAGTCTCGAAAAATATTTTTCATTGAGAACTGAGGAGAAAATCACTGTTTGGTCAGTGATTTTACATACTCATACTGTTTGGTCGTTTTTATACAAAAAAAAAATAGTCGAATGGAGAACCGCCTCCATTTATCAAGTCGGCTAAAAACGACAAATCTTCACTCGTTCAAGGTTTAAAAATGAAGGTGTCTGACAGTGCGTGGCGTGGCTCTTTCTATAGAACACTTTATATCCTTGGATCCGTTCCCCCATCATTGTGCTCAGTCTGATTATTAGTGCCATCGCTTTGTAACTTGGTAACTGAAAACTCGCTGCATTATATGTGTAACTACTATTCGTACATGTGTGCTGCATTTATAGGTGTAGGTATATATATTGTGTAATAATGGATTTCAAAAAAGGAAAATCTAAACTGAAGCAATTTAAATTCTAAGGCCTCCTAAACATGGAGTGCAATAATAAATTGTAATCTTTGAAGACTCCATAAATTGAATTTATATTATGTGAACATCTTTTGAGGGAGGACCTTTATAAATTAACAAGCTTGAAATAGTTCTGAACATTAAAATAATGGTAAACAAAAGAGTGGGGTCGAGGAGACAGCACGATCTGACGTCGTTTCGGAGGTACCTATCTGTTGTACGAGTAGAGAACTATGGGACAGTGCAATACCTAAGCTCTATGAAGAATGGACTTACTAAAGAAGTTACTTTATTACTGCTACCGCCAACTTAGACCAGCTTGGCGGGACTGGCTCCCCTCGAGACGACTGACCCCGGTGTAAGAGGTCAAGGGGCGAGTATGTATGCTGCGTCGCGCGAAAATGTTGATAGCGCGATTCAGAACCCCTTTGTGTGGTGACGCGACGTCGGGTTGGGGTACCTTTGTAGGTAGGGTGTGGCCGAATGAGTAAAAGCTTTTGAAAATGGTTTTTCTTTGTAGTTGGTATCTAAGCTAAATGCGTTCAGTTAACAACTTCTTTTACGTTTCATGTTTAACTTTAAAACATAGATAAAATAAAAATATTTAATCCTTAAGCCAATTATTTCATGCGGGGTTGGAATTTGCGACCACAACTACGACTATATCGCAGTCGCAGCGCTGATCCACTGCGCCATCAGGCGAATTAGGTGAGAGTGAATATTTATTAAAATTAGGCAACACATAAGAATATGGACGAAGACCTGTAATTCGAGCTAACTCGAAGGACTTCTAAACATCTTCTATATATACATACATATAATAAAATCGTAGAGCTGCCGTGTCTGTACATTGAATATTTTCGTACGAAAAATACATAGAAGTGTCAGACAAAAGACATAGAACACAAAAATGCAATTTTTGTCTGTTTGTCTGTATGTCTGTGCGTTTGAAGGAGCATCACGCATAAACCACGGATTAGATTAAAAATATTAAGAGCCCCGCGTACGAAGCTCGCAACTGTGAGTTGAGGCGAGTACAAAACTCGTTCGCGGAATATTGCCGTCTCAGTTTGAAAAAAGATAAGCGGGGACGGCCGCAGTACACAGCCTTGTGTGTGTGCGTGGATACATAGCTATTGCTGTATTCGTGTCACTCATTCAACACGACTCGAGTCGAAGGCATTTAATTTTATTAGTAAAATAAGGTACCTACCTATGTTCATTATTTTCTTTATTTTTGTCGGATACTTTGGGAATCGTTAGTGAATGTACAGATTAGTAGGTAATGCGTTTTTTGGAAATTACCTCACAGTGCCAATATCTCAACATATTCGAGATTATAATTATTTTCTCGAGATCTTGGCCTTGTAGAGGAAACCTAGCAGACACTTCATACAATGTTCATACAATGTTAGCAGGTCTTGGGAGCAAATCGGCACGGCCGCGGCCGACCTGAACTAAGAATAATAAAAATAAGGTTTTGAACAAACATTTATGTTCTTACTTCATAGATTTTGATAAATCTATTCATCCTCAAAAGATATATACCTATGAAGAGCAACGTAATAATCGTGTAAGGTGATGTATCCGTCAAGATGGCGGGTGTATAACTTCCAAATAGTAGATCAATAATAAACTAAATAAATATACATTTTTACTAAAATAAAAACAAACCCTGTCCTGTCCTGTCCTGTCGTCAGGATGGCGGGTGAATTTTAATTCAATTAACATTATTATTAGAAAATAGGTGGTTCGTTTCGAAAACAATGTATACATTTTTATAATAAACTTCCTAGCCACATTCAACAACTTAGCATTAATAAATCAAAATAATTTATAAAACGTAAGCTATGCCAGAAAGCTTTTTACTCAGTTAAATACTATCTTGTGTCGGTTATAACTTGGTATTGTTCGTCGAGTCGTTGAGCTCTTTATTTGTTTGAAGTTGAACTAATCGACTAGGTACTGACCAAGGCTTGCATTGACTGGACATGACCACTCAAATCTGTGTGGTTCTTTCCTCAAAAGACCATTTCAGACACTGATCTGCATGGTCTTCATAATTATAACGTATTGTGAATATGAGAACCATGTAGAGATTGCTATGTTAGCGTTTCATTTCATTTAATGTTAGTCTGGCGGTTTGAGTTCTTTATGCGGCCTACACAAAAGTCCTTACCTTGGTATTGTTCATCAGGTCGTAGTTCTAAGTTTGAGCTACATGAGAACTAGCAAATACTTGCACTGTCTGGAAAGGTCCACTCAAATCTTTGTGGTACTTTCCTCAAAGTACCACTTCAGAAATTAACCTACATGGTTCTCATATGAATTGACCAGTACGATTGTATGGACTTTAAAAGAAACTTTGAGCTCTTGAGTTTGTTTCGGTATTTCTTCTCAGAGCAGTCAGCTAGGATTGCTAGGAAACACCGGCCTCATCTAGTTAAATGAACAAAAAAGATTGACGTGTAAAAGTGTTATTTACATCTAATACAAGCTCTGATGTTATAAAACGAGACTGATACGATATCTAGTTTCTAATCTAGTTTCAAAAATATAAGGAAAAATGTAATGTGAAAACTAATTGTCAAATCGGAATTTTGTACAATTGTTGGTTTATGTTTTTATTATTTAGAGTTATGGATTGTATCATTGTTTTATATTGTAAAACTATGGTCTTGGAAATCTAAATATGTAAAAATTGTAAGTGTAGTGGGGCAGGTAACGACTTGAATCAAAATGGCCAAGATAAGATGCACAAATTATAATATTGTTAGTCAGTTACACGGTATTCAAAAAAAACAAGACATTCGAGTATTCTCAAAAAAAACAACAAAACGTGACCGTGTACGACAGCGATGCGAGCCGGACTGGCGCGTGCGCGACGCCGCTGCGACGCGGCGTGGGGCGGCGCGCGGTTTGTACCTATGTACCTACGCGTGCTAGGTACCGAGAAAGCGCGGGCGCCTTGTTACTATGCCCTACATACTCCCCCTTTTGACAAACATTGGTGACCTCACCGTTGGTCAAACATCAACAATGACACGTTTCTTACGCGGCCGACCACGAGAACGCTTAGGAACAACCGGCTGCGGAACCTCAGGGCACTCACCATCCCGAGAGTGATACCTCCTTAACGCTGAAACGTGGTACTTCCCAATGACTTCATCCGGTGAATCAGGGAACGCTAAAAGGTAAGTAGTTGGGCTAACCTTCTTCTGTACCAGGTAAGGGCCATCCCTTTTAGGCATGAGCTTAGAGCTGACTCCTTTGGCAGCACTGCTAAGCACGTGCGTCTTCATCAGGACAAGATCACCAACAGCAAACTGCTCAGCCTTTCGGGTCTTGTCTTTGGCAGCCTTACGAATGTCTTGCTGTCGTTCTATGCACTCCTTACTGTTGCTGAGTGTCTCCGCTAGCTTCAAGAGATATGGCGTAATCTGTGGAACATAGTTTTCAGCCTCTATTACAGCACGAAGATCGCTCTGTACTACAATAGGTGAGCGGAGTTCACGAGCAAAGGTTAGATAAGCAGGTGTCTGTTGAGTTGCTTTGGTTATTGAGGTGTTCAATGCAAATCGGATGAATGGCAGAGCTTCTGGCCATTGCTGGTGGTGTCCTTCTACCAGGATCGCCAACTGGGTCTTGAGATCGCGATTTTTACGCTCGACTGGGTTGGCCTCCGGATGGTAAAGTGGCACGAGACTCTGCTTCACACCAAGCGTGAACATTGCATGTTGCATGACGTCGGCAACGAACTGTACGCCGTTATCAGATATGAGACGCCGAGGAACGCCAAAGCGTAAGAAAACATCTTCAATTAGTACCTTAGCGCATGCTTCAGCTGTGGCTTCGGAGAGGGCGAACAGCTCAACCCACTTGCTGGCTGTGTCTTCCACTATCAGCACCCATCTCTCTCCATTAGCTCCTTTGGGCAATGGCCCAAAAAGGTCGACAGCGATGACTTCGAAGCGCTGAGCGGGAACCGGAGACTGTAAGAGTCCCGCTGGTTTCTCATTGGAAGGTTTGTAACGCTGGCATTCTATGCAGGTTTTCAGATATTCTGCTACATAACGTCGCATACCGGGAAAATAAAATCTCTGACTTATACGGTGCAGGGTTCGGTCCAGACCGCCGTGACCTGAAGTAGCTGAGTCATGACATTCAAAAAGTACCTGTTTCCTTCGATTTTCAGGAATGACGAGCTGCGGTTCTTCTGTCTCCGCTTCAGTATATCGGTATAGTACACCTCTGCACGTATGATAACCTCTGTCTGTCCATCGAGTAAGTTCTAATTCATCCTTGCCTTCTAGAGCCTTCATGATCTTCGCCACTTCAGGGTCTGCGAGCTGATCCTCACGAAGAGTAGCGGCATCCCAGTGCGGCGGGTCGACGAGCACCATGCAGACTCCACAGGAATCGCGAGCCTCCTCCTCACACGGCGGACGGCTGAGCGAATCAGCAACTACGTTTGCCTTCCCAGGAGTGTAGTCGACTTGTAGATCAAAGGACTGGAGTTTCAGGGCCCATCGTACGAGGCGTCCAGCAGGTGACTTCAAGGTAAGTAGCCATTTCAGGGGCTGATGGTCACTGCCGACACGTACTGGATGGCCATCTATGTACCCTCGGAATTTCTCGACTGCCCAGACAACTGCCAACGCTTCGCGCTCGGTGGTAGAGTAGTTCCGCTCCGCCGGCGTGAGGAGGCGACTGGCATACGCGATGGGTTTCTCTTCTCGCTGCGACTCCCCCTGGAGCAGAGCAGCACCCAGTGCGTAATTGCTAGCATCAGTCCTGAGAACGAATGGCACATTATAATCTGGCTGGATAAGAATCGGAGGTGAGGTAAGTAATCCTTTTAGTTCTATAAATGCCTTGATCTGTTCTTCACCCCACAGCCAGGACTGATCCTTACGCGTTAGCATAGTCAGTGGCTGTGCAACCTGTGAGAAATTCGGCATGAATTTGCGGAACCATGAGCAACTCTGTAGAAAGGATTTTAGATGCTTTACATTAGTTGGTTCCTTCATATCTAAAATTGCAGTAACCTTATCCGGATCTGGGGACACTCCTTCTGATGTGATCATGTGTCCTAAGTATTTCACACTCTCTCTAGCAAATGTGCACTTATTGCGATTCGCGTGGAGATTGAAGACACGTAAGCGGTCGAATACCGCACGTAAGTCCTGGAGATGCTGGTGAAATGATCCTGATATTAATATCAGGTCATCAATGTACCCAAGGAGGGTCACCCCCTTAAGGGATGATGCAGAACGAAATCGGTCGATTAAACGTTGAAACGTTGCGGGCGCATTGCGCAGACCGAACGGCATACGGGTAAATTTGTGAAGTCCAAATGGAGACACAAAGGCAGTTTTATCCTGGTCTTCAGGACTCACTTTAACCTGCCAGTACCCTGATCGGAGGTCAATAGTACTCATAAAACAGCTCTTACCAGTATATTGAAGAAGGTCGTCGATCACTGGCAGTGGGTACGAGTCACTCTTGGTAACGGCATTCAGCTTACGGTAATCCACGCAGAAACGGTAACTACCATCCTTCTTTGGTACCAGAAGAGCTGGTGCTGCCCATGGAGATTCACATTCCGTGATGATACCTTCGCGCAGCATCTTTTCGATCTCCTCTTCCATGATGACTTTCTTGGCGGGAGTGAGTCGGTATGGCGGCACCGCAATCGGCGGGTGATCACCGCAATCGATGCGATGCTCTGCGAACGGTGTAGGTTCTCCCCCTTCAGTGAAGATATCCTCATACTCTTGCAGCAGCTGAGCGAGACGTCCCTTCTCTGGAATTGACAGCATCGAACCTTCATTACTACGTAAGACATCCGCGGAAGCGCACCCAACGAAGTCACGTGAAGTCTCACACCGCAAGGGGTGAATGACCTGAGGCCGATCAGCTGTGAACCAAGTATTGTTTGAAACGTTAATAACAATACCAGCTTTACGTAAGAAATCAATACCGAGTAACGTGTCATTGTTAACTGAGTTAGGAAAAATGACAAAAGTAATAGGTATCGTCAACCCCTTAAGTTGTATGTCAACATCTACGAGTAAGACCTTGAGTTCCCGCACTATGCCATCGGCTAATTTTACCGACATAAAACTACTACGAAACGAATAGTGTAGTTTACGAAGCAGTGCGTACAAACTCGAACCGGCTACACTACGCTTAGCAGCCGTATCAATCAACCCGGTACCACGATGACCGTCTATCTCGATGTCGAGTATTGGACGACCGTCAGTACATAAGTTCGACGCGGACAAGTTACCTACTCTAATCGGCAACGCATCGCAGTCGAGGTCGACATTACACTTATAACTACATAAACAAGCGGATTGAGACACATTACATACATTACTATCAAAAGTTTCGCTATTCAAAGTTACGTTACACTTACAAGTATTATGATTACAATCGTGTGAAACAACATTAAGATTATCTGTATTAACACAACTTCTAGTGGGCTCTAGCATGTTAAATTCAACAACAGAAATAGATTCTTTCGGATTTACCGAACACTTAGCGCAATTAGATCGAATTACACCAATAGCGCCACAACCGTAACACTTCACACTAGACTCGGAAGTCGTTTTCTTGATTTTATTTTTAATACTCTTACAAAAGTCACGGGTATGTCCGCTTTTGCGGCAATAAACACAGAAAAGTTTTTTACCTTTGTCCGAACTGTTTACCACAATAGGCGCAGCGCTGCTCGTAGCCGACGCTGTAGTACTCGGTGGCGCCGGCGCGCTCGTCGCGGAGGCGGAGGGCGCGCGCGGGGGCGTCTGCGGAGGCCGGGGCTGCGGTGGCGGCGCGTGCGGCGTGTGCGCGCCAGCGGCGGGGCCACGCGCGTCGGTCGACACCTCAGAGAGGGACTCCTCAATGTTTCGCGCCTTCTCGATTAGCTTTTCCAAATTCTCGATTGATTCACGAGTTACCCGTTTTCTTATACGTCTGTGTAGTAGCCCGTAAATCATGTCGACTTCCATTTCATTTACGACTTTATATGGAAGTTTAGCAATATGCGCGCGAAGTCGAGCAACGAAGACCTCCGTGCGTTCTTCTGTTTGTTCCACGGCAAATATTTCCCGGAATAATTTGTGTGGCGGTCGGGCTGCACCGAACATGGCGCGAAGTCTCTGTAGCGCGTCTTCCCATGACGTCACTGATGATTTTATGCCGCGAAACCACACAGCTGCCTCTCCTTCTAGCAGCATAGGTAGGCCGCGAAGCGCATGTTCGTCACTGATGCCTGTACACTCCTTGTATATTACTATCGAGTCGACGAATGCTTCGAGGGTCTCTGAGTCTCGGTTGGCGCCGCTAAATCGCGACGTACAGCGCGCGAAGTTTCCGTGATTTGTGGCTGGTGCAGCAGGCGATGGAGACGGTGAAGCTGAGCCGTTGACGGCCGACGTAGCCAGCAGGCTCTGAACCAGTTGACGGTTCGATTCCGCTTGAGCCTTGGCGAACGCCTCCAAAAACGACGTAAGCGTCCCTTCCGATAGCGGCGCGGGCGTCGGGGACGCCGGCGGCACGCCGAAGTCGTCATCGTTGCTTCTACTTTTGCGACGAGGCATTGTAGTACACAATAGTCATTAAAACACAAGGAAACACTATTCACGTTGTACGTAACGTGCACTAAACTTGTATTGTCCACTAAGAAAAACCGTTACTATGCACATAGGTATTGAGTTCGCGTCGCGTCGGTTAGGTACCTACGCGTGCCGCGTTGGAGCGCCAGTTTGTAGTGGGGCAGGTAACGACTTGAATCAAAATGGCCAAGATAAGATGCACAAATTATAATATTGTTAGTCAGTTACACGGTATTCAAAAAAAACAAGACATTCGAGTATTCTCAAAAAAAACAACAAAACGTGACCGTGTACGACAGCGATGCGAGCCGGACTGGCGCGTGCGCGACGCCGCTGCGACGCGGCGTGGGGCGGCGCGCGGTTTGTACCTATGTACCTACGCGTGCTAGGTACCGAGAAAGCGCGGGCGCCTTGTTACTATGCCCTACATAAGGATTTTTGAAAACATAAACAAGCCAAAAGTATAAAAACGTACATTTACGTACTTTTATACCTATAGTTTAATTTTGATTTATTTACTAGCTAAATTAGCATAGCTTTTAAGGTTTTTAAGGATGTTTAGGCTTTAGCTAGTTTTTAAATAGCTTATTTTATTCCTAAAGTTAAATTTGATAAATGTTAATTGAATTCAAATTCACCGGCCAACCTGGCGATGACTGATGGCGGCTCACTTTAAAACGATGATTGCTACGCATACAGCAACGTATATTTAAGTAAAAAAACGTACATTTTTCGTCTATTTATTTGGTTGATTTATTATCTATTTGGAAGTTATACACCCGCCATCCTGACGGATACAGAATTGTATGATACACCAGAATTTGCCATCGCTCATACTATAAAAATAATGTATTTGCAGTTTGTTATTTTTAACTGTCCTTGTATTTGATAAAAAATAGTTATTTTTAATTTTATTTTATTTTATATTTACCCTATGGTAGTTTTAGTGCAAAAAAATATTTTTTTTTTTGGTCAATTGCTTCAGTCGTTGTAAAGTTTGCTGCGCTCGCAGCACACTTTGACGGCACGTTTGGCGCAGTGGTTGAGCGATCGAATGCTGCGTCGCGTGTCGTGGGTTCGATTCCCGCACTGAACAAATATTTGAATGGCCTACAGATAGTTGTTCCGGGTCTGGCTGTTTGTGTATGTGACTTTGTATGTTTGTAAACGCACCCACGATACTGGAGAAATTCCTAGTGTGGGGCAACGTTCTTTTTTTTAAAAAAAAAGGGCTTGATCCGAGAAATGGACGTTTTTCATCAATAAACAAACCAGATGGTTCAATATGAAGCCCTAAAGGTTTCTCAGCATCTCTTTGTACTATGGGTTCATTTTCATTTCCATATTTTGTAGCATTGGCTCGGTAAGGAAACCAAAACTTACAAAAAACTCAAAAATGTACGTAACTCGATATCAAATCAAAAGGCAAATATCTAAATCCAAGCTCATAGTATAGGTCATGTGTCAGAAATATTAAAATACAAGTTAGAAAACAATAATAATTACGCACGCACAGCACAATAATGTAGGTAATCGTCTAACACTGGCAATGACAACAAACACTCCACATCGTGCCCGCGTTCCCGCTTTGCGCTAGTGTGAGAGCCAGTCGGTGCAATATACACACAACAGCTACCGGACCACAGGCGAATGTGAGCAATGCGATCACGCACACATTCACATTTTGCTAGCCGCGATAGCACTACTAACTATTCGAAATTTATGATAAATTTGGATGTGTTCCGTAATACCAAAATTAATGAATGAAAACTTAATGTTTTTAATATTTTTTTTCCATAATTAGTAACTTGATAATATAAGCTATGTTTCTACGGAAACAAAATTGAAAATATTGATGTTTAAAATACAGAAAAAACAAAATTAAAACATGCCATTTACGCTGTAAAATGTGCGAAATTCAATTCGCTTAAACTTCATTTTACGGAAGTTTTTTTAAAAAAAAAAGACGTAGAAACCTAGATAAACACTGTCTAAATCCGAATATCAGCATTAAATGGTGAAAATATGTTCAAACTGCAAATGGTTTTGGTATTACGTTTGTATGGACAATTCATAGGTAGTCGTCCCCTTAAGTGATAACCGGAGTAACATTTAGTGTTTACTAGCTTCTGCCAGCGGCTTCGCCCGCGTGATCCCTAGGGAACGTATTCCCGGGATGAAAAGTAGCTTATGTGCTATTCCAGACTATAATCTATCTTTGTTCTAAATTTCATTAAGATCCGTTAAGCCGTTCTGGCGTGATTGAGTAACAAACAACCAAACTTTCACATTTATAATATTACTCGTTTGGTGTAAAGCGAAATTATAACCATCTTCCCCTCGACATTAAATAATTATTAAAGGATATTGCAAACTGTCATAAGCCGTTTTCCGAAGCTACTCGCTAGCCTCTAGGCGCCAAGCTAGCCGCCTGCCTGTGCGTTCGCGACCACAAAATGATTCAGTATTCACGCGCGATGGCTTATTAATAGCGTTTTTCATGTATAACTTTGGTGTTTCTATACCGATTTCTATGATTCTTTTTTTATGGAATAGTTAATAATGTTTACTTTTATTAATGTTAATTAGGGACGACTGAGAGTTTTATAAACGTAAGAGTAGACAAATACAATCAAAAAGCTTCGAACTGCTAAGCTATCGGGAGTTACACGTGTTATTGTTCGTCAATCATAAAAGATAGACATATGCTGTCGTTGGATATTTTTTATATAATTTTAAGGAGAACATTTCCGTCATACATGATTTCTGTGTAGCTTTCACCATTAAGGTTGCACACGCGACGGAAGCTTAAAAAATGGAGTAACTTCTCCCGTTTTCCCAACATTTCCCTTCACTGCTCTGCTCCTATTGATTGTAGCGTGATGAAAAGTATACTATAACCTGCTCAGGAGTATGAATAATAATTGTACCAAGTTTCATTAAAATCCATCGAGTAGTTTTTGTTTCTATAACGGTTATACAGACAGACAGACAGACAGACAGACAGACAAAAATTGTACTGATTGCATTTTTGGCATCAGTATCGATCCCTAATCACCCCCTGATAGTTATTTTGGAAATATATTTCATGTACAGAATTGACCTCTCTACAGATTTATTATAAGTATAGATAGATAGAGTACCTATAGATAGATAGATAGATTTCATCAAAATCGACCCACAAAATCAAAAGATATGCGAATTTTAAAGTTTAGGAAGAAACTTCATCGAGCGCTAAAATAGGCTTTGTTTTCATTGAGACTTGCAATGCCATCTATTGAGATCCATCTTAACATCTTAACCTCGAAGATCGAGCCGTGCGGCTGTTTTTATTTAGCCACGAGCTCCTCTAAAATTAATCGATTCTAATGAACCCAGTAAAAGTTTTTTAATATTATAAAATGTCAAAACAAATTAATTTTATCAGTGGTCTACAATCAGCAATATTGTTAGTAAATTAAATCGGAGAAAATGTGTTTCTTTTTAGACTGTGCTGGACAAAATTAAGAATCAACTTGATTCACCACCAATCGTTCGATAGTCGGTTTTTGATTCAACATAGGTTCCAAATTACCTAAGCTGGTCGGCCGGCATTTCAACCGGTAGAGATGATACAGTGCCCTGCATTAGGTAACTACCCTCTTCCTATATTCTTAATTCTGAGAGAGTAACTGAACGTAGATTTTGTATAATGCAACACATCACATCATTTTCCGACGTCCACGCGAACGCGCGGCCAAACTCCAAAGTAGCGGGCACAGCTAGTAAAATCATAAACTTAAATGGTAACATACAAAAGAGTTGTCGAGGTCGTCGAGGAGGCAGCTCGATCTAACGTCGTTTCGGAGCAAAGACTATTATATACTCTATGTTTCGGAGGTACAAATCTGTTGTACCTAGCAGTGGAGAACACCGAATAGTGCAATACCTAAGCTCTATGAAGAATGTGAGAAGTTAGTTATTACTGCTACCACCAACTTAGACCAGCTTGGCGGGACTGGCTCCTCTCGAGACGACTGACCCCGGTGTAAGAGGTCAGGGGGCGAGTGTGCTCTGTGCTGAGTCGCGCGAAAATCTTGATAGCGCGATTCAGGAACCCTCTGTGTAGCGTCGTTAGGGTTTCTTTGTAAATCGGGCGTGTGTAGAATAATTAATTTATAAAATTAATTCATAGGATAGAAACATAGACATAAAACCAAGTAAATTAATCCCAGAGTAAACCGGTCCGTGCGGGGTTCGAACTCGCGACCACTACGCCTGTTTCGCAGTCGCAGCTGATCCACTGCGCCATCCATCGCGCGAATTAGATAAGTGTGAATAAAATTGTTATTAATAAGACGACGTCAAAGTCGTGGGGGAATGTGATTATGTGAGTGAGGGAGACCTTTGAATTTGAACAGTTCCAAAGTGACAAGTTACATTAACCGACATTTGTCCGAGTCTGCTTGTAAAAGTAGATATAAACATACAATGTAAACATTGTATGTTTATACTTTATTTCTACCTTTACAAGTCTAAATTGTAAAAGGTATAAATTTTAATTAAACAAAGGAAAAAAAGATGTTCGCGTGTCGAAAGAGCATGAATGAAGGTGTCTGAAAGTGCAAGGCCCTATCCATAGTGCACTTGATATCCTTGGATCCGTTTCCTTCTTCATCTTATTCTTTACATCGTATTGTATTTAGTCTTCTTGTTAATGCCTTCGCTTCATATCTACTCGCTGCATTAATTGTAGGTACGTAAATATATGGTTTAAATTTAATAATTAATGGCACCTACTAATCCTATCTATACTACTTGCCTTACACAAATAATTTTACATTAGCGGCTGAACAGTTCTGTATGAGACTTTGGCACGCGGCTAGATAATGTCTGGATTAGGATAAATGTATACCGCGTGTATCAGTATCTAACATCGACGTACAAACGATTTCCATGGGTCCAGGACATGATTCTGGACACCCCAGTGTTGGAATTTTTCGTCGGTTCTTTTCTCATTTTTTCATTATTTTCAAGACTACCACAAATAGGTATCAGCTCAGCTGAGCTGATATCTATTTGTGGTTTTATTCAGATTGCTCTTTTTAGTGAAAGTAGTTAATTAATTATTTTTTTATTAAAAATCTCATTGGGTTAGGTCAGAATAACGATTATGAGCAGTCTAAAGTAAAAAAACCCTTGAATAAAATTAAAAAATGAGAAAAAATCCGACGAAAAATTCTAAGCCTAGGGTGTCCAGAATCATGCCCTGGACCCATGGAAATCGTTTGTGCGTCGATGTCAGATACACGCGGTATAGGTACTCACCCCCCCCCCCCCCCCTCATGAATATTCATCCGGCAGTTTTTTCCTGTGAGACGATTTCCGACTTTCACGCAGACAAAGCCGCTTGCCAGTTTACAAAACTCGTTATCACACTGATATTGGTTTGCCGTTAATTAAATTAAAGACTTACGTAGAAGTACAGGTAGGTTTATTCC
Source organism: Ceramica pisi (assembly GCA_963859965.1). Classification (NCBI taxonomy): domain Eukaryota; kingdom Metazoa; phylum Arthropoda; class Insecta; order Lepidoptera; family Noctuidae; genus Ceramica; species Ceramica pisi. Next base: position 10,004,819 of record OY982530.1, read on the forward strand.
GAGGCGACCTTGACCTACCCAGTACGGAGGTACATTGCTGATCGACGGTCGACATACGGTGACATACCCATCAGCCCGTAAGACCTGCGACTCACTACTAATTCACCGGCAGGTTGACGCGTGACCTCGCACTGATCAAACATTTTGGAGGGGACCACGTTTCGCAATATTGCGTAGATAGGCAATTAACACCAATTCTATAGTAAACACGCAGATCTACAGAACTGCAGCTATGTATGATTGTTTTATCTCGCTATTTTAATATCTTTTACATTCGCGGTAACATTCGTTTGTAGGGCGATTATCTAGTAGGTAGGTAATCGTATGTGCAGTTGTGTACTTCTGTACTTCGTGTAATTTGCGTTGCGCTTCAGTCCAACGCAAGGCTTGCGCAGTCCGCAGTGAATAAGTGTTTGAGCATACCTAATAGTGTTGTGATCGATATACCGGTTTGAAGTACAAATTTTGTTATTATTTGTGCGTATTTGACAGATGAGTTTTATCAGTAACATAAACAAGTAACTAATGTAAAATACCTAGGTACATACAGACTGAATGACCTTGAATGTTGTCATGACTGTCAGAATTCATTTAGGTACCTACCTATATGCTTATATTTACGTTTCGTGTTTTTAGATATACAGTTACCTATATAACATAGTAGCATCATGGATTACCTGAGCGGCTGGTGCAAGAGTCAGAAGCGCCTGGAAGGATGCACGATCATCGTGACCGGCAGCAACACTGGCATCGGCAAAGAAACTGCTTTGGATCTTTACAAGAGAGGTAAGTCCCCTTTGTAGGTATAGTTTTGACAGAAGGCAGGTACTAGATATGAGTAGATTATGAAAGTGGGTTTTAACTAACTGTCTATCCAGAATACCATATTTATATAGGTAGGGTCACCTGTTCACAAATGAAACACCAAAATTTCAAACCAGCCTGTCTCTGCCGTTTCTCAAGTTAGGAATCTAATTTTTTGCATCAAGATAGACAATTTAATTAGTTATCTCATCGTATCATAATTTTTTACAGTACCTTTATAATTTATGCAAAAAAAAGCTTTTTTTAAAAAATGAACTTTGTTTCATTGTGTCCATAAATGTGTATTCAATGAAACACCTGAATTTTTACAATGAAACAAGGCTAAGCAACAATGAAACAGTATTATTAGAAGGTAGTGTTTTGTTTGCTTTTAATCAACACAGGTATCTATGCATTAAATTAAAGAAATTTAAATGAAAATAGGTAATGTTTTATTCATAGTAGTAATTATTATCTACGATATTAATCAGACTTAAACATTAACAATCACAGAGGTAATATGCTGGTACAGGTTTAACAAAAAAATAATCTGTCTCTGTTTTACAGGTCTTAAAAACTTATAAAATTTCAAAACAAATAAGTAGGTAGGTTACATAACTAAGTATTTTTTCGCAATCAAATATTTAAAACAATCTAATATTTATCCTCTTCTTCTAACTAATCTATGTTGTACGAGTTGCAGTCTCATTATTTAAAATATCACAATCATTGACATTTTTTTTCGCTTAAAACAATCTAACATTAATTAAGCATGTTAGCTGCCGAATGATCTCCTTTTTTTCTTATAATAGCTTTACTACGTGCATCTGAAAAATAATAAATAAAATAACTACAAAGTAGGTAGTTACTGTAGATAGCCAATAAAAAGCTTTAAGAAAGTTGCTTGTGTTTAGAAAAATTATCGTTACCTATTGATATTTTCCACATGGCCTACAATGAAGCAAGATAGTACACAATGACACACTGTTTCATTGTATACAACATACTTTTGTTGCATTGTAAACCAACAAGGTATTTTTTTATAACATAAATCAAAATTGCAACAAAGAGTGAACTATTTTCATACAGATTTAAGTCAAATGACACTTTGAAACGTACAGAATGCAACGTAATATTGAACAATACGAAATTATCTTCTATAATTTGCCAAAAAAATCACCAAATATGACCAAAAATTCTTACTTTTTCGCAGCAATATTCGTTATGCGTCACTAGAGACGACCTCTTCCACGCGGCGCGCTCGCAAACTGGGCGTGTGCGGGGGGGGCCTGAGAAGGTCCTTTCTTGCTATCCTGCTCTATCTGGCAACGTCGCATTTTAGAAATATCGCAAAGTTTCACTGTGTACGATTGTTTCAATGTTGGACAGGTGACCCTACTTATTTATGGATAGTTACTCGGTCGCTCGAGCGCTCCCACTTTCGTTGTAGCGCCCGAGCAACCGCTTAAAATTACTTTTAAGGTTATGGCACACTATAACCATCGCAACGGCTCCGCTCCAGCCCAGCAATTATCTTGTCATTCAAATTAGTCCTTAATTCGTGTGTCGTATAATACATTTTGTAATGTCAATGTCAAAAAGCCAACGGCAGGCAGTTAGCGTGTTGACGGTATAATATGCCATGACCTTTAAGGTCATGGCATATTATAGGTACCGGCACCGCAACTGCATAGCTGCAGCACGGCGTCGCCTCGTATTTAGGCTACGGCTACCCGGCTACACGTCGTCCGCTCGCAGTCCACGCACCAGCCGCGAGGTGCAAGCTTGCTGTCACCGCAAACACAATTTTACATGGCATTTGTCATTGAACACGCCTAGGACTGGCGAATCGGAATTGGCGCGCAGTAAACACGCGGACAGCGCGCTGTAAGCACGCAGGCTGCGAGTCAAGTTGTATTGAAGCGGTTAACACGCTAACTGCCTGCCGTTGGCTTTTTGACATTGACATTATAAAATGTATTATACGACACACGAATTAAGGACTAATTTGAATGACAACATAATTGCTGGGCTGGAGCGGTGCCGTTGCGATGCTGTTATAGTGTGCCATAACCTCTATTTTCTTTTTCTAATCTTTGTAAATTCCAACTTTCCAGGTGCGCGAGTAATTATGGCTTGCCGAAACATGGACAGAGCCAGAGCAGCTAAAGAGGACATAGAAAAACTTACAAAGATGGAGCAGGGCACAGGAGAGCTGGTGGTGGAAGAACTCGACCTGTGCAGCCTGCAGAGCGTGCGCGCGTTCTGCGAGCGCGTGATGACACGCGAGCGGCGCGTGCTCGGCGTGCTGTGCAACGCTGGCGTGATGATGTGTCCCGAGGGCCGCTCACCCGAAGGCTTCGAGACACACATCGCCTCCAACCACCTCGGACACGCGCTGCTCACGCTGCTTCTGCTACCGCTGCTCATACAGAGTGGTCCCTCCAGGGTTGTATTCGTCTCATCATACGTTCATGCGAGTAAGTCTAAAAATAACAGTTTCAGTTCGTCCGTCATTTGAATAATTGTTGTAAATTATATTTTTTTGTAATACCTACCTACCTACCTACCAACCTAGAGTCATTGATTCTAGGCCTCCGTGGTTCTGGCTATCGATTGAACATTTTTACGGATAGTCAGAAGCAGATTGAAGATACGAATACCTTTTCAGAAATGAATGGGTATGGGTACCTACCAACCTATATAGAGCAGATCGAGAATAGACTCGAGTGAAAATTAATTATTAGCAGGTGAGAATCATTCAGTTTCAACCAAGTACATTTTACATAAATTAATGATTTCAGAACACGAACTAGACTTGGATGACTTGAATTTTGAACGGAAGCCGTACAACGCCTTTGAAGCGTATTGTAGGAGTAAAGCTGCCAATATTTTGTTCGCTAGAGCTCTTGCGGATAAACTGAAGGTATGTTTAGACAGTAAATGTAAATCTGTTAGCGAACTCGGAACTTTTGACAGCTAAGCAAATGCAGGGTTTTTGTCAGCCAACTATCTCACGCAAGTCCCAATTAAGAGATAGTCCAGAAGTCTAACTGCAAAATATGTTACAGGAACACAACATATCAAACGTGACGACATACAGCCTGCACCCGGGCGTCATCCGCACGGATATAAGCCGGCACTTCGACGACGCGCTTGTCTATGGCACGTCGTTCTTGTTCAACAACGTGCTGGGTTCACTGGGCTTCCTCAAGTCGCCGCAGTGTGGCGCGCAGACTACTATCTACTGCGCGGTAGACGATGCCTGTGCTGAGGAGAGCGGCCTTTACTATAGGTAAAGATTCCAGGAACATAACATATGAAACTTGACGACATACAGCTTGCACCCCGGCGTCATCCGCACGGGGATCAACCGGCACCGGCACTTCGACGACGTGCTATTATAGTCTATGGCACGACGTTCCTAACAATGTTCAACAACGTGCTGGGTTCGCTAGGCTTCCTCAAGTCGCCGCAGTGTGGCAAGCAGACTCCCATCTATAGCGGTAGATGAGGCTTGTGCTAAGGAGAGGGGCCTTTTTTTAGGTGAAGCTCTAGGAACACAAATATCAAACGTCACAACATCCACAGCCTACACTTCCTCAAGTCGCCGCAGTGTGGCGGCCAGACTACTAATGCGCGGTAGATGGGGTATGTGCTAAGGAGAGCGGCCTTTAAGCATGTTCCAGACGGATGTAATCCAGCGTCCCATCCAAGGTGACCTTACCTACTTGTTGCCATCCATCTAGATGGCAAATGCAATCAAAATTCAAACACAATTCGCGGATGGAAACCAAGCTCCCACCAAAGTCACCTTGGATGGGACGCTGGATTACATCCGTCTGAAACGTGCTTTACTATAGGTAAAGATGATTTTTGACTTGGTTTTTAGGCAAGGCAGGTACTTTGTCAACGAGTGGAACTCTCTGTCAGTATCTGTGTTCCTTGCCACCTATAGCCCATCAGCTTTCAACGCAAAGTGTAAACAGGCATTTTGTGGGCATACGCTCGCTCGATGAAAGACTTCATCCATCAGTTTTCATCAGGCTAGATCGAGGTCAAGAACGAGCATATTGAGGAGTAGATATGAGAAGTTTGAATCAATCAAGGTTTGTAGGATAAGTGAGAACCTTCTCACTTATCCTACAAACCTTGATTGACTTCCTACCGAGAAATACCTTTATTTGGGACCGACGCACATCAAGCGAAACTTGCGCAACCGAATGGTTATCAACTCACTACCAAAGAATTATCAACATTGCTGTAAGAGAGGCATTTATAAAGTATGGGTTTCAGACGAAGCTGACATTAGATACTATGTGCACCTACCTTTTTTTTTACGATGGAGACACGAACGAAGAGTTCGTGGCTAAATTAACGTCGCAATAGGTTAAGCTACGCTTGTAGAGGTCGGTCCGTGGATGGGTGACCATTTTATACACACCGAGATTCCTCGATGTCTCGAAAAACACATTCAGTCGTTGTTTCTGGACTTCTTGACAGTCGTTACGGGTAAGTCAGAAGCAGATTGAAGACTCGAACACCTTTTCAGAAATTAATGGATACCTACCATAGATATAATAAACAAGTTTTTTTTTTGTATTTCTGTGGTACCTACTCATTCAAATGATGTTAAGCGTGGCTTCCAATCTTCGTCAATAGCCCAAGCTAGAGATTGAAATCACGTCAAACTAATACTTAGACTCACCCATAGAAATATAAAAGACAATAAGCCTTCTACCTTGGGATCTCAATCCACCATCGGTAAGCAATAGATATCGTATCGCCAATATAGGCATGCTATCGGTTATCTGAATTTGCATAATAATATGACAATAGTACCTAAATATTATCATGAAATAGATTTGGAAACTAATAACCAGAGGGTAATCTTTTTTTTCCACCTTATTTCAATACATGCAAAGTCGACATTTATTTGGCAGGGACTACAGCGCGGTATCTCGCCAGATGTGCGCCAATCCTTACTTGTTTTTTTTATATCTGTTTCAGTGATTGTGCGGTCACCAAGCCATCTAGACAATGTCAAGATGGAGCTCAGGCAGCCAAGCTGTGGGACCTCACAGTGCGGGCGTTGAAGCTAAACCTAGACAAATATAATCCTTTTGGTGAAAAAAATCCTACTGATGAGTCATTTCTATAGGTTCTTAGGTATAAGAAATTGTAACTTTATTATGTGAGAACTTAACTGCTACAAAAATATTAAAGAATTAACTAGTATTCAATTATAATTAAAATGACTTCATAACTTATCTATGAAATAAGTTTATGAATACACCTTATTCGTATACGGTTTTTAATAAATGATTTATTTGAAAACTGATTTTCCTTTAACCATGTGGTTTTTCTATGTATTTTATGGATGACTAGCTGACCCGCGCAACTTCGTCTGCGTCACATTTACCATTACTGCCCCGCTCCTTTTTGTCTTAGCGTGATGATATACCTACTTATAGCCTATAACCTTCCTCGATAAATGGGCTATCTAACACTGAAAGAATTTTTCAAATCGGACCAGTAGTTCCTGAGATTACCCCCTACATACAAACTTACAAACATACAAACTTACAAACAAATTTTACCTCTTTATAATATTAGTATAGATTGCTCTTACAAAAGTACCTACCTATGCATACATTGAAATTCTGTTTGGATTCCACTTGTCCGGCTTTATTAGTCGGTGTACCAACCTATTTGTTGTACCTACTTTTTTTTTTGGCGCCCGCGACTTCGTTCGCGCCATTTTAATTGGTAGGTACTCTACAAGCTTCATTTCCACTCTCCTCTCTTTAAAGGATAATGTATTGTGTAAATTACTTATTAATTTATAGAATAAGTAGAATAATGGACAAACAACAGCTAGTTAATACTGAATAGACAAAAAACAGTTAATTAGATAGGTAATAGACTAAACGTAGGGCAGTTCGCTCATTCAATAGGCTACTTTCCATCATCCACAAATTGCAAAACTATTTAGTTCGTCAGTTAGAGTATTAAAAAATAATGGACACGTATTTTTGTTTTTGTAAATCAATGAATATTGACAAAGATAAAACGCATCAAAACTCGGGAGTGGGGGCTCGTGACGTCACTACCCGCTAAAAGTTATGCCAGGGAGTGACATGAGAATTTTAAAAGCGTCGTATCTTCGTCAATTTTGGTTCCCGTAACAAAAAATACGGGTCAAATATTTTTTGATAATCTAACTGACGGATTAAGTAATTTGATTTTGTCAGAAAACAAGCCTATTAACCACAACATTTTTCTTACTTAGGGTATTTCTATACCCGTCGTAACTTTTAATCGAGAGGTCCGATTTGAATAATTTGAAGTGTATTTAAGTAGGTACTTATTAAACAATTTAAATAGATAAGGATTAATATTTTGATATTCAAATCACCACTATTCCATTTCACCTGGGTTTTGATTGAATAATTTGAACAAAAAGCGGTCATTGTGACTTAACCATAATAGTTAGATATAATATGCCCTCGTGGATTTTTTATAGATATTTTTTTTTTTTTTTTTTTTTCTTTTCCTATATGGCAACTGAGCCGGTTCCGACTATTCTGCCAGTGTCACGTGGTGACGGTAGCACAGGGAGGCAGGCCGTCGAACGTTTTACTTCATGGTAGTTGTTAGTACTGCAATGACGAACACATGGTTAATAGACATATAATTTTAAATCCTATATACAGATATGATATATTATACTAAAACATAAACTACTATTTACAAACTAGCTACATAAGTTGCGCACCAATTAAAATTTCAAATCGCTTTCTTTTAAAAATGTAGCCAAAAAGTGGATTAGTTTAGGAGAGAAGTGGGAAAGAAGGGAATGGAAGTTGCTTGGGAGAGGAATGTTGCATTTAGAGATTTTATGGTACAGGTCAAAGGATTTATTGTTTAAGGAGCAGGAAAAGAAAATATGGTCCAAAGTGCCTTCCGCAAGACCGCACTCGCACAGGGAACTATCCCGGACATGTATCTTATGCAGGAACACTGGGCTACAACAGTGTCCGAGTCTTAGTCTACAGAGTGATGAAACAGTTCTCTTCGATAGTTTAGGGTATTTAAAAAACCAAGGTCTACGCTGAGTTTCGGGCTGTATAGCGGCATAGTAAATACCTTTGATCTTAGAGGTCATCTTCCATGTTTCAGCCCACGAGTTAAATAACTTGGGTTTGGCACTATTTCGCAAATCGTAGTTATGAGCCACGTAGTGTTTTCGATCAACCGGATTCGATGTGGCATACCTACTTTGCTAACGAGTCAGCGCACTCATTGCCAACAATACCCGAGTGACCGGGGATCCAGACTATCTCGATGTCCAAGCCGTTCTGGGAGCAATCAAATAACAAGGTCTTAATATTTGCAATGATTTGACTATGGATTTTACTATAAAATTGATTTTGTATTAAGGCCTGGATACTACTACGAGAATCTGAAAAAACTACAGATCTTGTTATTTGATGTATGGCTTCCAAAATACCAATACACTCTCCTGTAAATACTGATGTTTCTGGTGGGCATTGGAAAAGTAGGGCAATTTTCGAATTTTGAAAGTATACTGACACACCAGTACAACCTGTTTCAGATAATTTTGAGGCATCAGTAAAAAAGAAATTCCATCCTTCCCAATAACGCTTGACAGCCGAATCAAAATCGTCACCAGCGCTTTGGGAATTCTTTGATATACCAAGTCCCAAAACGGCTTTTGGTTCGAAATTAATCGTCTCATATGCGGCAGAGAAGACGGGGAGAGTAGGGTATTGACAAATAGGCGAGGAGAGTTGTTTAAGTTCTCTGTACCTATTCATCAACAGAGGGGTTGATTTATGGTTCCAGTAGGAGGAACTAGTATAGGATAGGTCAATTTGTTCTAAAATTGGGAGTAAGGGATGGGATGAAAGGGAAAAAACGTTCGAGAGGAAGCGATCTGCCAAATACTGTCTCCTAAGGTGTAGTGGCGGTTCTGCACATTCAACTTGCAGCGCATTAATGGGAGAGGATTTCATGGCCCCAATGATTATTCTCAGACATTTGGCTTGGACACTGTCCAGTTTCTTAAGCGCTTCTTTGTTGCAGGGCTCAAGAAGGAAGCTGCAGTAGTCTATAGCACTTCTAGTCAGCGCATTATATATAAGTTTAAGGGTGTAGGGGTGAGCTCCCCACCACACTCCAGCCAAAGCCTTAAGAACCGACACAGAGCGTTCACATTTTTGGAGCGTTTTACAAATGTGGTCGACGCCAGACAATCTTAAGTCCAAGGTTACTCCCAGAAACCTAGCCTTATCTTGGACGGGGATGCTTTGTCCGTCAATATTAATATCTATTGGGGGTACAGAACGCTTGCGTGTAAAAATGACAGCTGTACTCTTTGGCGCACTTAAAGACAAACCATTTTCAAGTAGCCATTGGTTTAATGAAGCTAGAGAGACATTCATCGACAGAGCGGCATCCTGAATGGAACTGCCACATACCATTAATGCAATATCGTCAGCATACTGAAGGATTTTGCAGTCAAAATTAAGGGAAGAAGGCAGGTCGGCTGTATAGATGTTATACAATGGGGGACTAAGAACAGATCCTTGGGGTAATCCTCTCCAGACCGATCTTTGTTCAGAGTCAGCCCCGGGTATTCTCAATTGAATACTACGATTGATAAAAATGCTACCAATGATGCGACAAATCCTAGCCGGGAGTCTCAGCTCGTGCAGCTTTTGCCTGAGATTAGGGAGGAGGACCGAATCATATGCAGCTGATATATCCAGAAAAACAGCAACCACAGACTCATTTCTGCTGAGGGCCAGCCGGACCTCTGACGTGAGGATACCCACACTATCAGCTGTGCCCAGACCTTTCCTAAAGCCGAATTGAGTCGTTGGAAGCAGTTTCCTGTTTTCCACCAACCATACTAACCGGTTTTTAACTAAATGTTCCAAAAGTTTAATGAGTATGGACGATAAAGCAATAGGTCTATATGAGCAATGATCATTGGGATCTTTGCCTGGTTTTAAAATGGGAATAACAACTTGAACCTTCCACTCTGTGGGAATATAGCCAGTAGTAAAACAGAAGTTAGCTAGGTGCAGGTAATATTTGTGAGTTTTTGGTCCGGCTTTGGAAATAAAAGAATACGGGAATCCATCCGCTCCCGGCGCGGAATCTTTAACCTGAGATAACACGGTTTTTAATTCTTCCAAGCTGAATGGCATGTTCATTGGGTCGTCAGTGTCGTCTGCATCATAGATGTCAACACTGGTTTCCTCAATACTTGGAACATAGGCTGGAGCAATTTTGGAGAAAAATTGGTATCCCAGTTCTTTGGTGAGATTGTTATGGGAGGCAGGTGCTAGACTACTCCTAAACCGTTTAACCTTACGCCACACCACGGACACCGGGGTGGACGGACTCAGCGAACTACAGTATTTTGACCAACCTTCGCGTTTTTTCCTCTTCAAAAATTTCCTGGACCTAGCTAGTATCTGCTTGAAGACTTAATGAGGTTATCCAGGTTCATATTGCAGTTGAATGCCACTTCAGCCTCATTCCTGGCCTTGATCATGTCAGTGCATTCCCTATCCCACCATGGCGGGGAAGGGAGTCTACCGGAATGGGGTTTTTTGGAGGGGAAGCAATCGTCTGCTGTGGAGGAAATGGTGGAAGAAAAGGATGAAAAACAATCCTGGGCATTATCCCTGTTAATCTCTGGAAGGGCAGATATTCTGAGATCTAGAATCTTAGAATATAAATCCCAGTCTGCTGAATTCAGTTGGAATTTTAACAGAGGGGGGGAGTTTTTAATAGGAATATTTTTGGATGGGAATTCGATAATGATGGGGTAGTGATCACTTCCATAGGTCATATCCAAGCGACGCCAAATGAGAAGACTAGACATATTGGATGAGCAGAATGTTAAATCGACGCAACTATTGCTCTGCCCAGGTGTAGCTCTGCGTGTAGCACTACCATCGTTGATGAGGCAGAGGTTGAGATCATCCAATATATCAAGTAAGCCTATGCCAAAGTTATCGCAAGTATCCGACCCCCAACGATAATGGTGGCAATTGAAATCACCCATGACAATTATTGGACCGCTAACATTACATAATAAATTTCTAATCATCGGAAGGTATTCAAGTTGTGGGTGCGCAATATAGAATGAAAAAATATTTATATCCTCAGCCTTAACAGCAACAACATTTATGTTGTCGCCAACAGAGGTTAGAGGAATCTGGGAGAATGATACCTTGCTATTGATGAGCAAGGCACATCCTCCGTATCCATCGGATCTATCATCACGGACACTGCCAAAACATGGCAACCTGAAATTACTTCCAAGTATGAGCCATGTCTCAGCAATGCCGCAGATTGATGGCTTAAATTTATTAATTAAAAAAGAAAGGTCAGACTTTCTGGGAGTAATACTCCTCACGTTCCATTGTAGGAATGTCAGGGGATGGAACATTGTTGATGTAATTTAAAATCGAGGTCAGTTTTTTTGCAACGTGGTCAGGTATTGATTGGGACGGACTGGAAAGTACAGACATTAACATATTTGTGATGAGTTCTAAAATGTTTCTTGAGTTATCCTTCCTATAAGTCATTGACTCCGCTGCTTCCATTGGAAGAGCACAGCCATTTCTGGGTGGGGAGAATGAATAATTTTGGGTAAGCTCACGGTGAGCCTGTATATTATAACCAGGGGAAAGGGGTAGGTGGGGTTTAGGTTTAAGGAATACCGTTTTCCGGTGTGAATTTTGGGTTGCAGGAATGGGACTTGTTGATTGGGATTGGGGTTTGTTAACTTTGCTGCGAGATGATTTGGAAACTTCGGCATAAGATCTTGAAGCAGGTGGGAAAACCCGACTTGCCTCCGCGTATGCTACTGATTTCTCCGCCATCAGAGCTTTGATGCTCTTCTGTCGGCCCAATTCTGGACAGGCACTGTTATTTGCAAAATGGTTACCAGTACATGAAACGCAAAAGCTGAACTCAGGGGTAACGTCACATCCATCTCCTGGATGATCTGCACCACATTTGAAACACCTTGGTTTTGACCGGCACACAGTTCGAGTATGACCGTAACGACAACAATGATAGCACTGTATGGTTGGATATGTGTACCTCTCCACGGGAAGAGCGGAATAAAAACTGTATACACGTTTGGGTAAGACTTGTCCATCAAAAGTAAGCACTACAGTTTGTGTAGGCCTCCACTCAGTCACACCAGAAGAAGTCACCTTACGGCTCATTCTTCTAGCCTTGATAACGGGGCCACAACTCTCCGGAACCTGGATATATTTGATAACTTCATCCTCCGACCACTCAACCGGTATGTCTCTAACTATACCCATTCGTGTAATATTAAACTGTGGGATGGTGGCGATGAAATTATGCTGTGTCAAAATTTTGTTACTCAAAAAACTGTTGGCATCCTGATGTGACTTAAACTCAACTGACACTCTGTTTCTACCTATGCGTTTGATCCCATCGAGACGTACGTTATTGACGTTATTCATCGTCACAAACATACCAAACTTGATTGGTTGCAGCACAGTGCCTGACGTCTGTTCATCCTTGAGAGAAACATGAACAATGTATGGTGGGTTGTCTCTCATGGTGTATACAAGTCTGCCAACAACGTTTTTCGCGATTTTTGTCGGAATTTTAGAAGTAGTAGGGGGCGGGGAACCTGCGACCCTTTTACGATTAATTGTGGTCTGTATTTCCATACTAGGGTCTTGTGTAGGCACTTCAGCGTCATGGGGTAGGGTTACAGTCAGCAAAGGGGAGAGTACAAACAGTTCATCCGGGGGGTCAGGGTCCGGGGGCTTTTCGGAGTTCATTTTGAATTATTCTATCTACAATAGGACAATAACAACTACAAAACAAACCTTGAACCAACAACACAAGCACAAAATACAGTTTCGGACAAGTTTCACACTTTAAAAGAACACCAAAAAATAAAATATTCGTAGAACTGACAAAAGCACGTGTTTAGCCTTCACCACTACCAACGAAAGTCAGGTTATCTTTATAGATATTAATATCCTCTATAAAACTGTTATATCTACCTACATCACTTTGCTCTATTGTCAATAGTTTCCGCAGTGTACGTAATATAAGGATCTGTTTTGGTTTTTTTTTTTTCACACCTTCGGTTACATAATCTATTGCTTTGGTTTTCATAAGGATTAAGCTTTAAGTTTTTTTTTACAAAATTTTGCCCCACACTAGGAATTTCTCCTGTATCGTGTGTGCGTTTATAAACATACAAAGTCACATACACAAACAGCCAAACCCGGAACAACTATCTGTAGGCCATACAAATATTTGTTCCGTGCGGGAATCGAACCCACGACATGCGGCGCAGCAGTCGATAGCTCAACCACTGCGCCAACCGTGCCGTCGATTCCTAACTTTTTTGGTTTATGTTCATCAGGGATAATGTAGGAATCTAATGGTATTTTTCAAAGCGGTCCAGAAGTTTCGGAGCCTATTCAATTCAAACAAACAAATATTTCCTCTTCATAATATTGTACCTAGATTAGTACAAACGCCAGAACATCAAGCTACAACAATCTGTCAATTTTCTTTAATTGATTTTCAACTTTATCGCTTAAGCCCAAACAATCTTGAACCATTGGGTCCATTGGTTTGGGATAAATTTACAGTTTCAGGCAGCTTGATGTAGGTAATGGCGACTGTAGGTACACCGAATTGGTACTTCGGCTTATAGCAATTGGATTATGTACTTACTAGGATTATTTACCGAGTGAATTTTATTGTTACGTTATACTAGGCTAGGGATACACCTCCTTGATTAAAACATTGTTATTAGCTTCTGCCCGCAATTATCCCGTTTGTTCCCATTCCCGCAGGAATTTTGGGAAGTGTCTTCAGTCACCTCACCAGTAACAGACGATTTTAACACATTAGGTTTGTTAGATTGACTGAACGTAAACATAGGTATGGTTTACGTTCAGTCAATCTAACAAAGCCTTTCTTACGAGGTTAGACAGAAACTATAATCCTGGCAAAACAAGATTCTTGGCCTCCTAGAAATTTTTATTTATTTATTCACACATTTAAATTTCAATGGAGTGACGAACAATATTTGTTTAGGATAGTCGCTGTACCTAGTCATTTCGATCAAGGCTAAATAGTCAAGGTAGAAATGATTCGATAATACGGTCAAATTATGTTAAATACGATTTTACATCTTAAAACAAATATTCCTTACATTTGTTTTTATTATACCAAACTGTATTAGTTGGTAGATTAAAAAAAAAACTGACCAAATGCGAGTCGAGACTCGCGTGATTTTCGTAACATGATTTTATAACGTTTGATATAGACTTTTTAGAGGTTTTCCTGTAACCTATAGGATAACTATTACCTACTGTAATTTTTTTTCGAAATTTTAGGTTCAGTAGTTTCGGAGATAAGGGGGGGAATTATCATATTTGGTCTTATTTCCTGAATAACTGTTTATTTAAAAAAAATATGATTACCGACTGAAAGGGCTTTCTGTGAGGAGTTTACTCACAGAAAGCCCTTTCATTTGATATGTCACACGATACATTCAAAATTTATTTGTTTACGTAACGCATCCGTGTTATGTTCACAGAAGTCCATAATTTATGTACTAAATTTCAACAGAATCGGTTCAGCAGATCCGGAGTAAACTTGCTGTGACAGACAGACACCCGAGTGATCCTATAAGGGCTCAGTTTCTTACAGATGTTCGCAACTCTAAAATTAAATATTTATGAAGTTATATATATATGCTTGATTTGCTACTAACTTAGACCATTTTTTTGTTATTTTCCTCTTTACGCCTACAACTGGATACCTAAGCTGTAGATGACTTCACGGCCTTACTTTTGTGATTCACACGAATCACATGAGTATTGTAACTGACGCACCTATTGTCAAATTCATCAACATTATATCAAGTACTGCTTTACAAGAGTTGAATATTGTTGAATGTTGGCTTAATGCGCGCTTCTCAAAATAACATACACCACATTGTTTCATTGCATTTATTTCTTTTAATATAACTTGCGCAGATAGGTGGGAACCTACATTATTTAATTCAGCTATTATATAACACAGATCAATATACTGTTATGTATTTGGATATTGCTATAGACACGTTAAATACTGCAAAATGTAATTATTAGGCTATAATGCACTATAAGCATTGACTGAGCTATTGTCAAAATATTCGGTATGTAGTCGCGGAGACCCACTAACACAATATCATACAAGAGCGATCACAAACAACCATGATCGAAAGCTAATCAGATTATGTTACAATAACAACATTCATGTAAATGCTTCCAAATGTATAAATAAAACATTGTCTACTTAAAATAACATAATTATACAGTAAATAAACTATAACGGCACTTAATAGATTTACCCCTTGGTTTTCCCAGACAAGCTCATAAATAAATAACTTATTTTATGTACATAGAGATGGAATATTAAATATACTCCAATGTTGATTTTCGTTTCAAAAGTATGATACTTGAATGTATACAGCTTCGAATTATTTCAGGAGCATGTTAACTGAGTAGAAAGCCAATAAAATTTACTCCAGTGTTTGGTTTCACTACTTTCCCTTGAAGTAGACATAAAAAAACAAGATTCATGCTGACATGGTATATTATAACAAAATACAGATCCTTCCATCTGTCATTTTGTGCTCAGATAGCATACTGAATATTTACACATTTATTATCAAGAAATATAAATATTTCGAAACAAAATAAATAACAATTTGATTCAACAATATTAGAAACAAAGTAAAACAATATCTTTACAAGATAAAACAACTTGACTAGGCATAGAAAAACTTTCTCAGAACTTCGTAAGAAGCATTTATGATACCCCAACTTAGGAATGCGCGGGAGATGTTGAGTAATGCTCCGTGGTAGAAGTTGGTGAACTTTAAGCCTCGCTTGCGTAAAATATATTTAAATTCATAAACAATTGTCCGGTGAGGACCACCAAGTTCACATTGCATTGCAATTTTAATAACATTCAATGGATAAAAAAGTGTGCTGAGAAATGCACCGATTGAAGCTCCAGCTAAAAAGTTTTGAAGGCCTTGATAGACTGCCTTCTCTTGCTCCGGCAGCCTGACCCGCACTTCATCACGGATTATGAAAAACATTGCATTGGACGGGCCGTTCCTAAATAATATTGGTATTAATCCTCTGTAGAATTCTTTGATACCATAGTGTTTGGCAATATGAATGGCTGCATCTGCAGTGTTCTTGAACTCGTTGTGGTATTTTGGATGTATGAGTAATGTTTGTATCCTCTCAAAAGGCATTAATGTTGCTTCAAAAGCCCCAGCAACGATTCCTGCACATGTCTTTGCTATGTAGGGATTGACTTGTCTTTCTAACATTGGCTGTAGGCATTCATCATACACTCCAAACATTAGGGACATTGAAAGGGATCTCTGCATCAGCGGTGGCAACATGCCACGATAGAGGAAACCCAGGCCTTCTTTCTGCAGCTGGTTCAAGGCGAATGTGGTTTCAACTCCATGCATCATCTGAAACATGAATCACAAAAACCATTGTAGTCATGTGGGTCTTCCATATACATACAAAAAAATATGCTTCCTCCCTAGTTTCTTACTAACACTTTAAAATTTCAACCAAATTGATGTATAATTGCTGAAATTTTAAGCATGCTTACTATTCATTTTGATAAGATAACCTTATCATTGTAATGATAAGACATGCCCCCAGAGGTTTTATAGGTACATATCCTGCCTCTTAAGCTATGCTTGGCATTGTAATGCATGCTGCATTATTTTTTTACTTAAAAAAAAAAAAAATGTATGTAAGTAGTTTATCAGCCATCTCGTTACCATAACACAAGCATTAGGTTGCTTAGCTTGGGACTATATGGCGTTGTGTGAAATGTCCAAGGATATATTATAGGATATATATTATTATTATATATTATTATATTATTTTAATAAAATTGACGGAATTTTGAAATGAGCAAAATACTAATATTTATTGGTATAAATACCCTATATTAGTAAATAACAATGACAAAAGTTATTCAGCTGGTTTTTCCAATATAACAGTCAGGTTTTCCTGACTATGATTAATGTTGATATTGTTGAGTTAGTTTAAAAGTTTAGGAATCATAAAGTACCTATGCAAATTAGGCTGGGTAAGTCAGCTTTAAGTTACCTGTCTAAATATGAGTTTATTCAGTGGATAGCTGATGAGTATGTTGCAGAAAGCAGATCCTCCGCCACACACAAACTCCTTCCAGTGATGGGAAAGGCGCGCCTGCACCGCGGGCAGGGCAACACTGCCGTCACCGAGGTAAGCAGGCTCCAGGATATGCCGTTCAGACATTTCCTGCTCTTTGCTTTCACATGACATTATTTTCTGTCTTCCATGCTCTGTAAACAACAACATTCTTACTTCACTGTCACTTTAACTCATCAAAATACAATGGCTATCAAGAAGGCCATTATCAGTGCTAGTACATACATAGATGGATTCTAGTGATAAAGGTTGAGACTATGAATAGTGCATCATAAACAACTTCAATGCACCTACCTCCAAGTATAAGAGTTATACACACTAATTTAGGCAATTTAATTACATAATGATTGAATACCTTACCTTTCACGAACTACAATTAATACATAAATTATATAAATTGTTACGTGTGAGATGAAGAGCTAATGGCTTCATCCTTATTTCTTAATTCATGGCATCTACACTTGTTGTTTATTAAAACACTATTAAATTAGTGTTAATTTAGTAATATTTGAAAGATAAATTATTGCTTATTTTAAATTTAATAATAAAAATACATTTCATTGAACAAAAGAGAACATCCCGACCATATGCAACTTGACAACTTTGACAAGTGACACTAGTGACACACCACTAGTAACAGTATTAGGGGTGAGACGTATATACTGGAATAGGTTTTTGGAAAAAGTATTTGGCTGGACGAATACTAAGATCTGTTCCGTGCGCACCACATATTTGTAATATTAACAAGAAAGAAACACAACCAGTAACAAGGTCACAAAGTAACACAACAAACATATACACCACAAAAACACACAAAACACAAATGAAACAGTAAGAAAAACCAAAATAAATCATTTAAAACAATAACACTTTTCGTATCAACAGTCGTATTGCAGTTGTATAAAATGTAGAAAAGGTACGAATACCATACTCCTCCGATTTCCTACTCGATCTTGAAGTTACGGAGATTCGCTACAGTCGCTACCTATGGAAACGTCAGACGCTTTAAATACAGCTTGACAAAAAAGAGTAGAAAATAATATGGGCGCCACCATAGTTAAAGTTGAAAATCTATTGAAGAACTTTGACAGATTATTGTAGCTTGATGCTGGCGTCTGTACGCTATTTGACAGCAACGGGCTGCCATATGAATAGCACGGCACACATTTGTTTACTCTTTTTTGCCAGCTGTACGTCTATGACTGTGTCTATGACCCACTTTAGTTTCTCTGACAACTATCACTGAATGTCACAGACTACATAGAGATACTACGTATCTGAATGTACTCTGTGCTCACAGATGACAGAGTACATTGTATATTATGCGGATCTGTGCATCTTAAATCATTCATCATTCGTCTGTCAAATTAACTCAAATAAAAACATGAGCTAAACTTATAATTTACTTAGTTTTCATTGTATTCTCATCATAATAACAACACCAGAAGGATCTGTAAAAATGGCAGCAGTACTAAAAAAGAGAGCACTAGCAGAGTACAACAAATCCTTTCAAGTAAGCACTTAACCTATGCGCGGTAGTTTATAGTTATTACCTGGAAAATTGTGATTATTCAATTAAAGACTTGTTTTCAGGACGGTCCTCCTACTAAGAAGTTGCACCTGGTTAAAAAGCCCTTGATTGGCAGCTCGGCTGCTGCTTTCGTTGGTCTATTAGAAAAATGCAAGTCTAGTGACGAGGCACTTCAACTACTGCTGCGCATCTCAGATTGCCTTCAGTTTCAAGAGTCTGACGTAGAAGAGGCCATAAAGAAGCTGTCAGAACACTTCCAATCTGAAGAAGAAGCTGTGGTGCGAGTGAAGATACTGTGGTTGTTCTGTGACATTGGCCTGGAGTGCCCTGGAGCCAATCTTAGTAATCTGATTGATGAAACAGCTCACTTGATTAAAAATGAAACTTCACACAAGGTAAGCTGTCCCATACCATACTTATTTCGCATATAGGTTAAAAAGGTTTTAATTTATACAGGGTGTCCAGTAAATAGCACGACATACTGCAGGGGGTGATAGCTTAGGTTAACCCTTTTTGAGGCAAAGGGAATATATTTCCCACCATATTTTTCAGCTTATTAATTAAATAATGGGTTCCTGATAGGTATTCCATTGTTGTACAAAGGCTATTTAAAAACTTATCAATCACTCATTAAACATTCAAAGAACACAATTTTTGTTTAAAATCTGAAATTTATGCTTATTTCGCATAATTTTTCGATTCCCAGAATATTATGCCCATTAAAGGGTTAACCTACCAAAACAACACAATATATGTTCAGCAAAATCTTATGGAATTACAGTTTTATAAAATTTTCCGAAATAGCGATAAATCTCTACCTTGAAACAGATTTTTAAGCATCTCGTAATGAAAACTTCCTTTTCTGGTTTTTTTTTTTTTACATCAAATGATTTGTGAATACTAACTTTACTCATTGATAAGTCTTTTTTCTAAAAAAAAACAATAATGGTTTCAAGAAATACAATTTTTAGTTTAAATTTTCACAGAACAATTATTTTCTTATCGCACAACTTTGACCTACAGTGGTGACAAAAAAATGTTAAGATGTTGCTGAACATATATTGTGTTGTTTTGGTAGGTATTGTTCCAAGCTATCACCCCCAGCAGTATGTCCTGCTATTTACTGGACACCCTGTATATATATATATTTATATATATAAATACTAGCTGCCTTGCGCAACTTCGTCTGCGTCACATTATTCATTAATAAAATGACTATTAAAAAAATAAGGGTTGGTGATAGAAGGGTAAAAATTTTTGTCCAAAAATTAAAAAAAAAAATGTTAGGGGTGGACAACCCTCATCACTTAGGGGTATGAAAAATAGATAGTAGCCGATTCTCAGACCTACTGAATATGCATATAAAATTTGGCAAAAATCGGTAAAGCCGTTTCGGAGGAGTGAGGTAACTAATATTGTGACACAAGAATTATATATATACGATAAATTAACACCTTTAATGGTCCTGAGGAAAATGGTACATAAATCTATACTAATATTATAATGAGGTAACATTTGTTTGTAAGTTTGTATGTAGGGGGTAATCTCAGGAACTCCTGGTCCGATTTGAAAAATTCTTTCAGTATTAGATAGCCCATGTATCAAGAAAGGATATAGGCTACATATCATCACGCTAAGACTAAAAGGAGCCGAGCATTAATGGAAAATGTGATGCAGACGAAGTTGCTTGGGTCAGCTAGTCCAACATAAATGAACAACTTCCCTATCTTTA
Source organism: Ceramica pisi (assembly GCA_963859965.1). NCBI lineage: Eukaryota > Metazoa > Arthropoda > Insecta > Lepidoptera > Noctuidae > Ceramica > Ceramica pisi. The sequence goes on from OY982530.1 coordinate 10,025,226, forward strand.
TTCAACAACTCACATTTTAAAAGTAATTACCTACATAAAAAGGATGGCTTAAATATTGTTAATCCTTCCCTTTAAGGTTATAGCACAAGGCATAGCCACTCTACTAAAACTTGGCAACAAGTTAAGTGATGACAAAATCTTGATGATGCGCCTGGTAGCCGTAGCCAAAGACAACTTGAAGGACACAAGCCATCAAGTGAAGTGCCGGTGCCTGCAGCTCATCAGTGAACTGTACCCAATACACCCTGAGAGTGAGCGGACTACGGAGATGGCTACGGAAGCTGATGCTATTGTGAAACTGCTTGGGGACTATTCACATGCTGAGGTAAGTACCTAAATATTCATACTCTGAGTTATTAATAAGACGGTAAAAGGTTAATATGGGTTCACATAGCTTGTTTTCAAATAGGTGAAGAAACTGGCTATCTACTTGGTATGTGGCTTGTTGTGGTTTTGAACCTAATAGATAGGATTACATCTGATGTGATGGGTTTAAACCCAACAATCAGGTTTGAACCTGGTTGATAGTTAAGCTTTATTGCTATGATGACATGAAGTATGGCAGATTAATTGCCATTGGTAACTTAATATTATATCTCTATTCTGTAAGCCTAGACATAGGTGTCAAGATTCACTATGTTCCTCATTAAAATTTTATCCTTTCAGGATGCCAGAGTGCGTTCTGGGGCATTTCAGTCTCTCCTGACTATGCATGAGCGTGGACAGACACTGAGCGCAGCCTTGTATGACTTGGTGTGCATTGCTCTGAATGATGACTATGAGATTGTTAGAGAAGTGGCCCTCAAGCTTGTGTGGGTGCTGGGCAACAAATACCCTGACAAGTGAGTGTTTCATTTTAATACCATAATCATATTTATACATAAAAGAGTTTTTTTATGGACAGCAAATAAAACAGAATAAGTACACAATCACATAACAAAAAAAAAAATAACAAAATTAAACTTTTTCTGTAACTTATTTTTGATGGGACTTAGGTCTTATGGTTGGCCTTCTAATAATATTGTCTATTAAGCACTTATTTGTGTGATGTAAAAAGCCAGACAGTGTGTGTCTTTCTTTGATACTTAATAATTTAATTACCAGAGGTTTCAATTTATCATCATCATCATCTATATTCCTATTTATCCTCTCAGTACAATAACCCTCTGTGACGGCGAGACCACGATGCGCCTGGTAGACGACGCATTCGTGCGCATTTGTTCAGCTGTCAACGACCTGTGCATGCAAGTGCGTGCGCTGGCCTGCACGCTGCTCGGCACCACGCGCGCTGTGTCCGACCGCTTCCTGCTGCAGACCTTGGATAAACAGCTGATGAGTAACATGAAGGTATGTGAAGATAGCATCCAAAAAAATTTTTTTTTTTTTTTTTTTTATATTTATGGCAACTGAGCCGGTTTCGACTATTCTGCCAGTGTCACGTGGTGACGGTAGCACAGAGAGGCAGTCCGTCAAACTTTCCGTTTTACTTCGTGGTAGGTGTTAGTGTAGCTGAAACGAACACATGGGTTAGTAAAACATATAATCTAATTTACAAGCACACTACAACACTACTAGTTTATATAATTTACAGACTATTTACACACACGTTACGCACTAATTAAAATTTTAAGTCATTCTCGTTAATGAATGTGGCCAAAATGTTGATTAGTTTAGGGGAGAAGTGGGAAAGGAGGGTATGAAAGTTGGTTGGGAGGGGAATGTTAAGTTTGGAAATTTTATTATATAGGTCAAAGGATTTATTATTTAGGGAGCAACAGAAGAAAATATGGTCTAAAGTACCATCCGCAAGGCCGCACTCGCACAGGGAATTATCCCGGACGTGGATTTTGTTCAGGAACACAGGGCTACAACAATGTCCGAGTCGGAGTCTACAGAGGGACGAAACAGTTCTCTTCGACAATTTAGGATATTTAAAAAACCAAGGCCTACGCTGGATTTCAGGCTGTACGGCAGCGTAGTAGAGGCCCTTGGTTTTAGAAGTCGTCTTCCATGTTTCAGTCCACGAGTTAAATAACTTGGGTTTGGCACCATTCCGCAAATCGTAGTTATGCGCTACGTAGTGCTTTTGATCAACCGGATTCGATGTGGCATACTTTGCTAACGAATCAGCGCACTCATTGCCAACAATACCCGAGTGACCGGGGATCCAGGTTATCTCGATGTCCAAGCCGTTTTGGGAGCAATCAAATAACAAGTTCTTTATATCTATAATGATTTGACTATTAATTTTACTGTGAAGTTGATTTTGTTTAAGGGCCTGAATGCTACTACGGGAATCTGAGAAAATTACTGACCTTGTTATCTGATGAGATTTAATATAGTGTATGGCTTCTAAAATACCAATACACTCTCCTGTAAAGACTGATGCTTCTGGTGGGCATTGAAAAAGTAAAGCTATTTTGGAATTTTGAAAATAAACTGCCACACCAGTACATTCGGTTTCAGAGAATTTTGAAGCATCCGTGAAAAAGAAATTCCATCCTTCCCAATAACGTTTGACAGCTGACTCAAAGTCATGTCTAGCGTCTTGAGAATTCCTAGATAAACCTAATCCCAAAACGACTTTTGGTTCGAAATGAATCGCCTCGTATGCGGCGGAGAAGACCGGAAGAGTTGGGTATTGGCAAATAGGCGCGGAGAGTTGTTTAAGCTCTCTGTACCTATTTAACAATAGGGGAACCACTGTATGGTTCCAATAGGAAGAATTATTAAAGGAAAGGTCAATTAGTTCTAAAATTGGGATCAAGGGATGGGATGAGAGGGAAAATACCTTAGTTAGGAAGCGATCTGCCAAATACTGTCTCCTAAGGTGTAGGGGTGGGTCTGCACATTCCACTTGCAGCGCATTTATGGGAGATGATTTCATAGCCCCAACGACAATTCTTAGGCATTTGGACTGTATGCTATCTAATTGTTTAAGCGCTTCTTTGTTACAGGGCTCAAGAAGGTAGCTGCAGTAATCCATAGCACTTCTGGTCAGCGCATTATAGACCAGTTTAAGGGTGTAGGGGTGAGCTCCCCACCATACCCCAGCCAAAGCCTTAAGGACCGACACAGAACGTTCACATTTTTTGACCGTGTTGTTGATGTGATCGACCCCAGACAGTCTTGAGTCTAGAGTTACTCCCAGAAACCTGGCCTTATCTTCGACTGGAATGCTTTGACCATTAATGTTAATATCTATTGGAGGCACAGAACGCTTGCGTGTAAAAATGACAGCTTTACTCTTTGGAGCACTTAAGGACAAACCATTGTCAAGCAGCCATTGGTTTAATGAGGCCAGAGAGACATTCATCGAAAGAGCGGCATCCTGAATGGAACTGCCACATACCATTAGTGCAATATCGTCAGCATACTGAAGGATTTTACAGTCAAAATTAAGGGAAGAGGGCAAGTTGGCTGTATAAATGTTATATAATGGGGGACTGAGAACTGATCCTTGGGGTAATCCTCTCCAGGCCGATCTTGGTTCAGAGTCACCCCCTGGTATTCTCAATTGAATTGTGCGATTGGTAAAAATGCTACCAATAATACGACAAATCCTAGCCGGGACTCTCAGCTCATGCAGCTTTTGCCTGAGATTAGGGAGGAGAACCGAATCATAGGCAGCTGATATATCCAGAAAGACAGCAACCACAGACTCATTCCTACTAAGGGCCAGCCGGACCTCTGACGTGAGGATACCCACACTATCAGCTGTGCCCAGACCTTTCCTAAAGCCGAATTGAGTCGTTGGGAGCAGTTTCCTGTTTTCCACCAACCACACTAATCGATTTTTAATTAAGTGTTCCAAAAGTTTGATGAGTATGGACGATAAGGCAATAGGTCTGTATGAGCAATGATCACTAGGATCTTTGCCTGGTTTTAGGATCGGAATGACAACTTGAACCTTCCACTCTGTGGGAATGTAGCCAGAGATAAAACAGAAATTAGCCAGGTCCAGGTAATATTTGTGAGTTTTTGGACCAGCTTTAGAAATAAAGGAGTACGGGAATCCATCCACTCCCGGCGCGGAGTCCTTGACGTGGGATAGCACAGTTTTTAGCTCCTCCAAGCTAAAAGGCATGTTCATTGGTTCGTCAATGTTGTCTGCATCATAAATGTCAACACTGGTTTCCTCAACACTTGGAACATAAGCTGGAGCGATTTTTGAGAAAAAATGGTGTCCCAGTTCTTCCGTGAGGTTGTTAGAGGAGGAGGCAGGTGCTAAACTGCTCCTAAAACGTCTCACCTTTCGCCAAACCACGGAAACCGGGGTGGAGGGACTCAGCGAACTACAATATTTTGACCAACCTTCGCGTTTTTTCCTTTTAAGGAATTTCCTGGACTTAGCTAGTATCTGTTTGAAGGCAATAAGGTTATCCAGGTTCATATTGCCGTTGACTGTCTTTTCAGCCTCATTCCTGGCCTTGACCATGTCAGTGCATTCCCTATCCCACCATGGCGGGGAAGGAAGTTTACCAGAATGGGGTTTTTTGGACGGGAAGCAATCATCAGCAGTGGAGGCAATGGTGGAGGAGAAGGACAAGAAACAATCCTGGGCGTTATCCCTGTTAACTTCTGGAAGGGAAGATATTCTTAGGTCCAGAATTTTAGCATATAAATCCCAGTCTGCAGAGTTCAATTGGTGTTTTAAAAGAGGGGGGGAAACTTTAAAAGGGATATTCTTGGTAGGAAATTCAATCATGATGGGGTAGTGATCACTTCCATAGGTCATATCCAAGCGACGCCAAATGAGAAGGCTAGCTATATTGGATGAGCAGAATGTTAAATCAATGCAGCTATTATTCTGACCAGGTGCAGATCTACGCGTAGCACTGCCATCGTTGATAAGGGAAAGATTGAGTTCATCCAATATATCCAGCAAGCCAATGCCAAAGTTATCACAAGTATCTGATCCCCAACGATAATGGTGACAATTAAAATCACCCATGACAAGCATTGGACCGCTAACACTGCATAATAAATTCCTAATAACTGAAAGATATTCTAGTTGTGGGTGCGCAATATAAAAAGAAAAAATATTTATACCCTCAGCCTTCACAGCAACAACATTTATGTCATCGCCAACAAAGGTTAGAGGAATCTGAGAGAATGATACCTTGCTATTGATGAGCAAGGCACATCCTCCGTATCCATCAGATCTATCATGGCGTACACTGGCAAAACACGGCAACCTGAAATTGCTTCCAGGCAAGAGCCATGTCTCAGCAATGCCGCAGATTGATGGTTTAAACTTATTAATTAAAAAAGAAAGATCAGGCTTTCTGGGAGTAATACTCCTCACGTTCCACTGGAGAAATGTCAGGGGATGGAATGTTGTGGATATAGTTTAGGATAGTGGTCAATTTTGATGCAACGTGGTCAGGTATAGCTTGGGATGGGTTTGCAAGAGCAGACATTAGCATGTCAGTAATTAAATTTAAAATATTCGTTGGGGTATTCTGTCTGTGAAGCATTGGCTCTGGAGCTTCCATTGGAAGGGCACAGCCGTTTTGTGATGGGGAAAAGGAGTAATTTTGGGTGAGGTTCAGGTGAGCTTGTCTATCATAACCGGGTGAAAGGGAGATATGGGGTTTGGGTTTCAAAAATACCGTTTTACGGTATGAATTTTGGGTTACTGGGATGGGACTTGAGGACTGAGATTGCGATTTATTTGCAGTTACTTTGTTACGTGGGAAAGACTTGGAGACTTCAGCATATGATCTGGAAACAGGTGGGAAGACCCGACTTGCCTCCGCATACGAGATCGATTTATCCGCCATCAGAGCTTTAATGCTCTTCTGTCGGCCCAATTCAGGACAAGCACTGTCATTTGCGAAATGGTTGCCACTACACGAAACACAGAAACTCAATTCACGGGTGACTTCACATCCATCACCTGGATGATCTTCACCACACTTAAAACACCTAGGTTTCGATCTGCAAAGTGTGCGGGTATGTCCATAGCGACAACAATGATAGCACTGAACCGTTGGGTAAGTGTAACGCTCAACTGGGAGAGCCGAATAGAAGCTGTACACACGCTTAGGTAGTATTTGTCCGTCAAAAGTTAATACAACAGTCTGTGTGGGCTTCCATTCAGTCACACCAGAAGAGGACACCTTCCGGTTCATCCTTCTGGCTTTGATAACTGAGCCACATCCCTCTGGAACCTGGATATTTTTAATGATTTCCTCTTCTGACCACTCAACTGGTATATCCCTAACAATTCCCATTCTTGTTATGTTGTATTGTGGAATGGCATCCATGTAATTGTGTTGGGAAATAATTTTATTGTTGAGAAAACTGTTTGCATCCTGGTGCGACTTGAACTCAACTGACACACGATTTCTGCCTATACGTTTGATCCCATCGAGACGTACGTTATTCACGTTATTTATCGTCAAAAACATACCAAACTTGATAGGTTGTAGCACAGTGCCTGAGGTTTGTTCGTCTTTGAGCGAAACATTCACAATATATGGTGGATTGTCTCTAGCTGTGTAAGAAAGCCTGCCTAATACATTTTTCGCAATCTTGGGTTTGACATTGGAAGAAACTGGGGGCGAACTAGCGGCCCTCTTGCGACTAGGGGTATCCGTATCCATAATCGGGTCCTGTGGGGTTATTACGATGTCATGGGGGAGGGTAATTGTTAGTCCGGGGGAGAGATCAAATAATTCATCCGGGGGGTCAGGATCAGGGGGCTTTTTTGAGTTCATCTCGAATAACTATTGTTAAAAAGGACACTTACAACGAAAAACAAACCTTACACCAAGAACACAAACACAAGGAACACTTTCGATCGAGTTTCACACCCGAAAAGTTCACTAAAATCGAAAATATTCGTAGCACTGACAAAAGCACGTGTTATACCTTTACCACTACCAACGAAAAAACAAAAAAAAAAAAAAAAAAAAAATATGTTAGTATGCTTTCGATATCAAGTTTATAAAAAAGAGGGTAATTTTTTCTCAAAGCAAAAGTTCTCAATCTAGTTATGATCTGTCACAATGTAAGTTAGTGTCAGAGAGATTTCTCACAAAGACACAATAAAACTAAAACACAATTGATTTATCCATACTTGCCCGAAGCTGGTTAGAATGGAAGGTAGAAAGGGAGGCCTTTGCCCTGCTATGGGACTGAATAGTCTAAAATTAGAATACTTACTTTGCTTTGATATTTAACTAATCATTTTTGTGTGTTGGTTAAATGAAAGAACAAACTGCTTTGTATTCTGGTGTCCATTAATTTTTTGCAAGTTTTTATTTTTTATTTTTTCAGAAAAAGCGCACCGCCCACGAGCGCGGCGCCGAGCTGGTGCGCAGCGGCGCGTGGGCGTCGGGGCGGCGCTGGGCGGACGACGCGCCCGGCCAGCTGCTGCACAGCGCCACCGTGCAGCTGCTGCCGGGCGGGGCCGCCGGCGCCTTCGTGCACGGCCTGGAGGACGAGCTCATGGGTACGTGACGCAATTTACTTTAAACTAGCTGACCTGCGCAACTTCGTCTGCGTCACATTTTTCATTAATGCTCCGCTCCTTTAGGTCGTAGCGTGATGTTGTATAGCTGATAGCCTACCACGATAAATGGGCTATCCAACACAAAAATTATTTTTACCACTTCTCCCACTTTTTTCTGTCTTCCAGGAAACGAGTTTGATTTCTTTCTACTTAGTACTTTTTCAATTGGAATCGTACATTGCAAACTCTACCACCTTATAGTAAAAATTCGAAACTATTACTCAAGATAAAACTTGACATTGACGTTTCATCTGCCATAGTTCATGCACGCAGTGAGTCTTGAACGATCCCTTATCAGTACTATACTGCCCAAAATCATAAATAAATACTTCGTTACCGTATCCAGAGGTCCGCACCGCAGCCGTAGACGCGGTGTGTCAGCTGTCGATGGAGAACACGGTGTTCGCGACAACGTCGCTGGACTTCCTAGTGGACATGTTCAACGACGAGATCGAGGATGTGCGCCTGCGCGCTATAGACTCGCTCACGCGCATCTCGCATCACATCGTGCTGAGGGAGGACCAGCTCGAGACTATACTGGGAGCTCTGGAGGTCAGTGTTACTTCCTAGTGGACATGTTCAACGACGAGATCGAGGATGTGCGCCTGCGCGCTATAGACTCGCTCACGCGCATCTCGCATCACATCGTGCTGAGGGAGGACCAGCTCGAGACTATACTGGGAGCTCTGGAGGTCAGTGTTACTTCCTAGTGGACATGTTCAACGACGAGATCGAGGATGTGCGCCTGCGCGCTATAGACTCGCTCACGCGCATCTCGCATCACATCGTGCTGAGGGAGGACCAGCTCGAGACTATACTGGGAGCTCTGGAGGTCAGTGTTACTTCCTAGTGGACATGTTCAACGACGAGATCGAGGATGTGCGCCTGCGCGCTATAGACTCGCTCACGCGCATCTCGCATCACATCGTGCTGAGGGAGGACCAGCTCGAGACTATACTGGGAGCTCTGGAGGTCAGTGTTACTTCCTAGTGGACATGTTCAACGACGAGATCGAGGATGTGCGCCTGCGCGCTATAGACTCGCTCACGCGCATCTCGCATCACATCGTGCTGAGGGAGGACCAGCTCGAGACTATACTGGGAGCTCTGGAGGTCAGTGTTACTTCCTAGTGGACATGTTCAACGACGAGATCGAGGATGTGCGCCTGCGCGCTATAGACTCGCTCACGCGCATCTCACGTCACGCCTAGCCTTTTCCCAACTATATTGGATTCGGCTTCCAGCCAGACCGAATTTAACTGAAAACCAGTATTTTACGTGGAACGACCTATCTAACCTTCACAATCCCATAAGACTGGTTTCAGTTTTTCCGAGAGAAGGGGAGTCTCGTTATTTTAAGATGGTCACCCATCCACAGATCGGCAAGCGTTGCTTAACCTTGAATACCCGTGCAGCTGTTATTATTAAGCTACTGTCTCCTCCTGATTCGATTCAGAGTATGAACAGATTCTATCTTTTAGTTTTTATGGAATCGCTAGCGGGTTAGTGATTGACCTCGCTAATGCAGAAGAATAACATTGACAAGAGAAGTAACTGTAGTTACTTCTTACCATTTGCATGGGGTCGGTCTTTAGATTCTTCGGTTCGGTCTTTTATGTATGTGCAAACTAATTCGGTAATATCGTTTTCAGGACTATTCAATGGACGTAAGGGAAGGCCTGCATCGGATGCTCGGCTCTTGCACGGTCGCGTCCAAGACCTGCCTCGAAATGTGCATCGACAAGATATTAGAGAATCTCAAGAGGTATCCACAAGTGAGTGCAACTAATGATAATTCATTTAAAATATGCAGTACCTTTGTACTCTTTTTTTCTGTATAGATTTTTCGTTTTTTTTTTTTTTTAATTTCTTGTGTACATAAATAAATAGTAAATAATGTTACTAAATTAATTATGAAATATTGTTTTCGGGATCTTGACAAGTAAATACCTATTTAAATAGACGATCACCAAACAATACAACGCCACTAACCTTGTTTTCACTGCACCATCACTAGTTTACACAAATGAATCAATTTCAACAATAATACATGAATAATGCTATAAGATTCTAAATTATGATACGAATATATCAAATCAAATGAACAAGTGAAAACGATAAATATGACACATAAATAAGCGCAAAAGAAATCTGTTGTGAATCTGTCATCCAAATATTACTATCTGAACAAATTCAATATACAACTTTAGTATCATTCCATCTCGTTCTGGTGTACGCATTTCTTCTCTTTGTCCGTATCGTAACTCGAAGAATCGCGGCTTGCCATCGTCCTATATCTGGCGGTATTATGTCGCCTCAAGGTCACGATCGCTACAAGAGAAACTATGAATTAAATGTACTGGGATTCCTGCCACACCGGCCGGCTTATTTCAACTTAATTTGCTCCGAAAAAATTTGTAGGCGTTCATTTCTTTGATTGTTACTTTCATAATATGCAAATGTTATACCTGCAATGTAACTTCGTAAATAATTATTTGTTTGAATGATAATTGAAAACAATAGATGCTAGTATTTGCCATATTTCGAAAGGGAAGCCCATAGGAATCGAGTTGTTTAGAGCCTGATACTTGTGTATATGATTCTACTAAAGTGAATTTTTTAGACCTGCTGATCAAGTATATGAATCATTTCCCTATCAACCATTGCGGGCTATTGACACGAATGTATTCCCCAGGACAAGCGCTCCACATTCCGCTGCGTGCAGCGCCTGGGCAGCTCGCACGCGTCGCTCGTGCTGCCGCTCACGACGCGCCTGCTGGCCGTGCATCCCTTCTTCGACATGCCCGAGCCTGACGTGGAAGACCCAGCCTGTATCCTTTTTTATTCAAATTACAGGGATCTTGTTATTTGTTATTAAGATGCTATAATTATAATCTTAAACCTCGTCTCTTTGTTACCCAGGTTCTAATTTTCATAGTGTTTATCAAACTCTTCAGTTTAACACTCAAGCTGCTTTCAGACTACGCTATAATATATAGCATATAGTATATAGCTCATAGCACAACAATATCGCGCACCATACATTGTCAATAATATATATAGTACAGTACAGTGTGAACGTGTCCATAACAATGCATGGTATTTTTGTGCTATGAGCTATATGCTATTATATTATATTATAGCGTAGTCTGAAAGCAGCTTTAAACAGTGTCTTACTGTTATGACATTAAGGCACTATCAAAATGAGATTAATTGCCGAGCCTAGAAGAAATGATTGACTGTACAAGATGCCATAAGAAGAAAACTGATAATATTGTGGATAGTGTTTTTGTAATTTGTAAACCATATTGTTACCTAATAATACTAAATTGATCATATTAGAAATGATTCGTAGTAACTTACATCTTTAAAATATTATCCTGCTCGTGTTCAGCGTACGATTAGCCCTCATGATCCACATTTCGATATCTTCTAAAATACTTATCTTTCGTCGTATGAATATGTCCTAATATCCTCGTATGCATCCAGGACAACAGTGTTTGTTTCTAGTACCTTAAAACAGATAATACCTTGACCAGCTACATAGACATGTGCGTACTGATCCTGGTGCTAAACGCGGCGCAGCACTGCACCACCATGCTGCCTCTGTTCGAGGAGCACACCATCAAACACTACACGTACCTGCGGGACACCATGCCGCATCTAGTGCCCTATCTACCCATCGGTGAGTGTACGACAGCATAGGCTCATTTTTTTCACCGCTGCGGAACTGAAGCGTGAAACTGAAACTTAACATGGGAAATTCACCCTTAATTATAGATATTTCATCGCGCGTTTTATTTTGATATTCTGTACTATTTTAGTCATACACAGATAGTCTTTATATCAAGATTAGTTGTCCCTGAAAGTGGCTTGTACCAGTTGCTATTCTAAAAAGATTACACCATGAAACCTTAAGTGAAGTGAACTTGACTTGAGCTGTCCATCCATTAAATCAAGTTGGAACGATTCAGACTCAGCTCACTCCACCTGATATCTAAAAGGACTCACTCAAGGGTCCTAACTGAGCACAATTTGTGGGAAGAGAGGTAGCTCTCTTCCCATAAATTGTGCTCAGTTTAATAAAATAACCTTAATGGACTTGTGTCCTGAAAAAATGTAATTAGTCCGTCAGTTAGATTATCAAAAATTATTTGACCCGTGTTTTTTCTTTTGTTACGGGAACCAAAATTGACGAAGTTACGATGCTTTTAAAATTCTCAATACGTCACACCTTCGCATATTTTTTACTGAGTCGTGACGTCACGAGCCCCCACTCGCAAGTTCTGATGCGTTTTATCTTTGTCAATATTCATTGATTTACAAAAACAAAAAATACGTGTCCATTATTTTTCAATACTCTAACTGACGGACTAAATAGTTTTGCAATTTGTGGATGATGGAATCTAGCCTATTTTGGAAGTCTGTGTCAAAAACGAAGATACAAAACCAAAAAACACAGACTTCCGAAACTAAGGTTATTTTATTATACTTTGTAGTGTTTATTTTTAAGTTGGTTATATTTTGACAGAAAAATGATTTTTGTTTTGCAATTTTTTTTTCTGGATGTATTCAAATAAATATCATGTTCTAGGAGACGCCCAACAGTCAAGCGCTGAGAAGATCGAGTCGGCCATGGACGACAGCGCGGTGCGGCGCTTTTTCGACTCGGTGCTGCAGCACATCGACAACGTGACCCTGTCCACTAACGTGCGGCTCAACATGCTGCAGTCCGCCGAGGAGCAGCTTAACAAGTTAGTTTTAACGCCAGCTACTATCCCAAGAAAAGTTTGACGCTCAAAAAATGTCTCGAAACTGATTGAATTGCTAAGTGAACAGCGGGTTTAAAAAGGCCACTTTAGTAGGTTTATATAGGATAATAATATTAATCATACCACAATCTTTCAAATTTAATTTTCATTTTTAGGGTTCCGTAGCCAAATGGCAAAAACGGAACCCTTATAGATTCGTCATTATTATTATTATTATTTATTATTTATTACGGACATACATACAGCTACCATTACAGAAACCCAATGCGATAGTGTAGAAACAGAAAAAAATAATCATGTCAAAATAGTCATGTCTGTCTGTCTGTCCGTCCGTATGTCACAGCCACTTTTTTCCGAAATTATAAGAACTATGACGTTGAAACATACGTGTGGGGTGTCTATGGATAGGTCTTCAAAAATGATATTGAGGTTTCAAATATATTTTTTTTCTAAACTGAACAGTTTGCGCGAGAGACACTTCCAAAGTGGTAAAATGGGTCCCCCCCCCTGTAACTTCTAAAATAAGAGAATGATAAAACGAAAAAATATATATATGATGTACATTACCATGTAAACTTCCACCGAAAATAGGTTTGAACGAGATCTAGTAAGTAGTTTTTTTTATTACGTCATAAATCGTAAACCGCAAATTTTGCTTATAATATATACCTACCATAGAGTATATAACCACTAGAGAGCGTATAGGCCGATTTCTTCTAAGTACGCGGCTCACTACAGCGGGCCGGGGGACGAGGAACAACGCGCGGCTGCAATTGGTCCGTTCAAGGTCAAGTTGCATAGGTAGCCTATGGCTTAGTGGTGGCACTACTTGATTAAAGGAAAATAGTCGATATCGATAAAATGGATTTTAACATTATAAAAATAATCAATCCAAACAAACAGCGCTATATCTTGTTAGAACAAAGTTTCCCTATTAACCTTATATTTCCACTTTTATTTTAATTCTGAAATCTTCGAAAATCTAAAATGAAAACATGTATGTCAAACACACAGATGAAAAATCTGAGACCCTCCTCCTATTTTTAATGTCGTTCAAAAGTAGTTACGTGTTTAATGTAAGTATGTGAATTGATTAAAAATTGTATTAGTTGTAATTTTATGATCATCGATAAATCGACTTCAATCATTAAACGTAACAGCACAAATTTTTACGATAAAAATACAAAGGGGAAGAAAGGGATAAAAATATAAGTATTTCCTAATGAAAGAAAGAGACTTTTCCGAAAGACATCAACGCGCGCTTCTCACAGTGTGCTCGTTCACCTAACCACCATTTTATATAGACCCCTGCAGTGGCTCATCATCTGATTCAAATCAAAAAATATTTTGCGTAGTCTTTACTCTTCGATGAAAAGTTATGCCATCATTTTTTTAACAAAAGGTCTTGGAATGTTTCCCAAACAAATTCACCGGATATGAAGGCATTTTTATGCGTTATAAATTGCATAAAAATTAAAACGATTTGTAAAAACTTAGCATGCCCACGGCCACAGGTCTAACAATTGGTCACAACTAAAATTGTTACTAGTGCCGCTGACTAACATCTGAGCAAAAACACTAATAGTTTTCGTGCGTCGGGGCACTGTATGCGCAGTCAAGTGGTTTAATAGTCTTTGATACCTACCTACAGGTTTGTACGGAACCCTCTCGGTGCGCGAGTCCGACTCGCACTTGGCCGGTTTTTATCGCTAAAGCATTTGGTTCATGTATGATTGGGAAAATTTGACAGTATCAGGTAGATTGCTCTGCTGGCTCATTCTAATAAAGGGGCTTTCTTAAACCCGCTGGACATAATCGCAATGTCGATACATCATTTTAGTATTTTTCTCTAAAATCCTCCCATGTGATACGTTTCACGTGCAAAATTAAGGAAGGAGGACAATATGCCAGTTTCCACCATCAAAAAGTTGTATCTGTTTAGTCCGTCAGTTAGAGTATAGAAAAACAATGGATACGTATTTTTTGTTTTTGTAAATCAATGAATATTGACAAAAAATAAAACTCATCAAAACTTGTTGCTGAGTTTTATTTTTTGTCAATAGCAGTTAGAGCTCGTGAACGCACTAAAAATTATACCATGGCGTGACGTAATGAGAATTTTAAAAGCGTCATATCTTCGTCAATTTTGGTTTACGTAACAAAAAGAAAAAACGGGTCAAATATTTTTTGATAATCTAACTGACGAACTAGTTTGATTTTTTCAGTGTACAAGCCTGTTCACTAACCTTCATCCAACCTACATTCTCAGCTTTAGAATTTAAATCATTGAAATATCAACCAACCAATACCAAGTTATTTGACCAATTTTGGCACCACAAAAAGGGCTTATTCAACTTTTGCATTATATCTTCCAACATCTCATCGACCGCTGCGTTGTAGGAAATTGTTTTCTACAAAACAACGACCATATTTATGTATTTTTTGACAAAAACATTCAGTCGATTTGAGAATCTCCTCCATTGATCCTCTGTTAAAAACAAAATTCGTATGTTTGTCAGACTGGCGGAGATGGAACCTGCGGTGTCAGGCGCGGCGCAGTTCACGTCAGTGTTCGCGCGCTGCGTGCTGGCGCTGAACTCTGCGCTACACAGCACCAACGGGCCGCCCTCGCATGCGCTTGCACATCTCACTACCGACTGTCTCAGGTTTGTTCACAATTTGCCACTGACTTTTAGATCAGCTAGTCTATTCTGTAAATAACCATTTCGATATCGACTTCACCTGAGTGACTAAGCTTACAAAGTGAACTTTATTTCACACGTCATAAGGCTTATATTTATACGAATTTGAAACTCACCTCGGATTCCGCTGTCGAGACATGAGAATGTTGTTACAGAATAGCACTGCAGGCATCGTTAGCTGGGGATTTATCTATACTAATATTATAAAGCTGAAGAGTTTGTTTGCTTGAACGCGCTAATCTCAGGAACTACTGGTCTAATTTGATTTTTTTTTTAAGTGTTAGATAACCCATTTATCGAGGAAGGCTATAGGCTATAATATCATCATGCTAAGACCAATAGGCTCCACTAATGAAGACGCAGACGACGTTGCACGGGTCAGCTAGTCTGACATAAAAATGGTATAACTAAAATATGACAATATTAAGTCATTTTAAGGTTTTATTGTGCACACTGCACACATTTTCACTTATTTGTAAATATTTCTATCACACTGAGGTTGCTTTTAGAGAATCAAATTCTGGGTTAAGCTTTCCTTTGTAAATAAACTGCATATTATGTTGTGTGTGCAATAATTATAAACAAAAAAATAAAATTAAAAAAGTATCCTATGCCACGTGAAAATGAGGACTTACTAACTCCTCTTTCTAGACTGCAGCACCAGTTCAGCGGAGTGACGGAGCAGGAGAGCGCGTGCGTGTGGCAGCTGGCGCTCCGCGTGAGCTCCGCGCGCCTCGTGGCCGCCGCCTCGCCCTGCCCCGCGCTGCCGCCCGCGCTGCTGGCCGTGGGCGCGCCGCCCGTGCTGGGCCAGGCCGCCGCGCTCTCCGCCGCTGCAGCGCTGACCCATCATGCTGAACTGCTTGACAGACTGCTGGCTTCAGCAGGTAAGCATTACGACTGCCGCCCGCGCTGCTGGCCGTGGGCGCGCCGCCCGTGCTGGGCCAGGCCGCCGCGCTCTCCGCCGCTGCAGCGCTGACCCATCATGCTGAACTGCTTGACAGACTGCTGGCTTCAGCAGGTAAGCATTACGACTGCCGCCCGCGCTGCTGGCCGTGGGCGCGCCGCCCGTGCTGGGCCAGGCCGCCGCGCTCTCCGCCGCTGCAGCGCTGACCCATCATGCTGAACTGCTTGACAGACTGCTGGCTTCAGCAGGTAAGCATTACGACTGCCGCCCGCGCTGCTGGCCGTGGGCGCGCCGCCCGTGCTGGGCCAGGCCGCCGCGCTCTCCGCCGCTGCAGCGCTGACCCATCATGCTGAACTGCTTGACAGACTGCTGGCTTCAGCAGGTAAGCATTACGACTGCCGCCCGCGCTGCTGGCCGTGGGCGCGCCGCCCGTGCTGGGCCAGGCCGCCGCGCTCTCCGCCGCTGCAGCGCTGACCCATCATGCTGAACTGCTTGACAGACTGCTGGCTTCAGCAGGTAAGCATTACGACTGCCGCCCGCGCTGCTGGCCGTGGGCGCGCCGCCCGTGCTGGGCCAGGCCGCCGCGCTCTCCGCCGCTGCAGCGCTGACCCATCATGCTGAACTGCTTGACAGACTGCTGGCTTCAGCAGGTAAGCATTACGACTGCCGCCCGCGCTGCTGGCCGTGGGCGCGCCGCCCGTGCTGGGCCAGGCCGCCGCGCTCTCCGCCGCTGCAGCGCTGACCCATCATGCTGAACTGCTTGACAGACTGCTGGCTTCAGCAGGTAAGCATTACGACTGCCGCCCGCGCTGCTGGCCGTGGGCGCGCCGCCCGTGCTGGGCCAGGCCGCCGCGCTCTCCGCCGCTGCAGCGCTGACCCATCATGCTGAACTGCTTGACAGACTGCTGGCTTCAGCAGGTAAGCATTACGACTGCCGCCCGCGCTGCTGGCCGTGGGCGCGCCGCCCGTGCTGGGCCAGGCCGCCGCGCTCTCCGCCGCTGCAGCGCTGACCCATCATGCTGAACTGCTTGACAGACTGCTGGCTTCAGCAGGTAAGCATTACGACTGCCGCCCGCGCTGCTGGCCGTGGGCGCGCCGCCCGTGCTGGGCCAGGCCGCCGCGCTCTCCGCCGCTGCAGCGCTGACCCATCATGCTGAACTGCTTGACAGACTGCTGGCTTCAGCAGGTAAGCATTACGACTGCCGCCCGCGCTGCTGGCCGTGGGCGCGCCGCCCGTGCTGGGCCAGGCCGCCGCGCTCTCCGCCGCTGCAGCGCTGACCCATCATGCTGAACTGCTTGACAGACTGCTGGCTTCAGCAGGTAAGCATTACGACTGCCGCCCGCGCTGCTGGCCGTGGGCGCGCCGCCCGTGCTGGGCCAGGCCGCCGCGCTCTCCGCCGCTGCAGCGCTGACCCATCATGCTGAACTGCTTGACAGACTGCTGGCTTCAGCAGGTAAGCATTACGACTGCCGCCCGCGCTGCTGGCCGTGGGCGCGCCGCCCGTGCTGGGCCAGGCCGCCGCGCTCTCCGCCGCTGCAGCGCTGACCCATCATGCTGAACTGCTTGACAGACTGCTGGCTTCAGCAGGTAAGCATTATCTGCTCTGGTTCTCTTGATCCAGTATTGCAAAGATGCGCCTTCTATATTTAAAAGACGGATTCAGATACCGTGTTACAACATCTTGATTTGTACCAACCAATTCCTGCAGCCCTGCAGGTTAACGATAAAATAAATAATCACGAAAAATCGATGACGGAAAAATGATCAGAAAAAGTACCTTCTACTATTAAATGTAAAACTTCCTCTACCTGACAACCTCCTGCAGGTCTACTCTCCAAGCCCGAAGTCTGTTCTTAGTAGTGATACGGAGCAGAAAACGCCTGTAACTAAGGTCGAAACTACGGACTTCGGGTTTGGAGAGTAGACCTCTTCCCGTTATTCTTAATTATTATTTTTGTTGATGCGCAGGAGTGGAGCCGGACCCGTTCACGATCGCGGTGTTCCGGCAGCTGTCCATGAACGCGGACCACAAGCCGGCCGCGCTGGCCCGCGCCGTGCTGCCGCTGCTGCAGTCCGCTCCTCTGCCCGTCATACCCAAGCCAAATATCAACGTAAGTAGACATGCTGCTACGAGTTAACACTTTCAGTGCCGACGACGTCTATGCGGCGCTCAGGTGCTGCTGCTCAGTCCTTACTCAGGTGCCTTGGTCAGCAAGCCTCGGCGGTGTTTTAAAATTTCGGTATGCGGCACCCGGCAAAAACTTCCAAGAATATAGAGGTGCAATGAAAGTGTTCAAAGTCACAACATCTTTCAAAAAAGTTATTTAACGGTGTTTTTTTTTTTTCGTTTTTTTGACACTGGCTTCCGACATGAAAGTTATTTTATACTTTGAAGTGTTTTTTGTTTTTTTGGAAGTCAGTTGTATTTATTTTTTGTAATAAGTTTCAATTCTTCACTTTTTAGTGGTTCACATGTGTTTACCCTTTCACTGCGTACCCGCGTGATGTTATGTTATGAACTAGGTGCTAAAAAGGCCACTTTAGGAAAATCATATTAGAATCACAATATTAATCACACAGCAATATGTCTAATTTCATTTTCATCTTTATCGCTAACGCATTAGGTTCACTGTTGATTGGGAAAATTTGACAGTGACGGGTAGCGTGATTCTGCTAAAGTGGCCTTTTTAGACCCGCTGGTGTAAACAATAGACAGACATGAGATATCAGCAATCCTGGTCCATTTGCTATCATTTATTGAGGTCTGAGGAGTTCCGTTGCCTATCTTCTCCGAAGTTCTTCATCAAATCTTCACCAAATTGAAATGGGACCACTCCGAGAAAGTAACAAAACTACCCAAATCGCTTCAAGTGTTCCAATAGAACATCTCCAGGATCGCATCATCACATTCTGAATTGATTATCATGGGGTCACCTGGGTAGTATGGGTATATTTCAAACAACAAAAAAAAAAACCAGATCGGTCCAGCCATCATCGAGTAATCAGGGAACATATTTACAAAATAAAAAAGGTTCGGACGAATTGAAAACCTCGTTTTTGAAATCGGTTAAAAAGTTCCGTCTATAGATGAGTATAGCCTCCTCTCTTTTTTGCCATCAATCTCGATTTTTCAGCACCCAACCTCGAAAAAAATTACATAGTTATTAACTGCCAATTTATAGAGATAAAGCACTAACAGATAAACAATAATGATTTACGCAGAAAATCTTGCGAATTAAGGAAGCAAGAGAGAAGCAAGATGGAAACCTGCACCCCGCTTTAGATATCACTACACGCGTTTATTGTTGAAATTTTCTTAAGACTTCTATTATTTTCGAAATTGAATTAAGTATAGCCTATGCTACTTCCTGCTAATATAGCTTTCTAATCGTGAAAAATTGGTTAAAATCGATCCAGTGGGTACGGATCCAATTCATACAAACAAAAAATGTTACCTCTTTATTCGTTCTATAAAATGATATGAAGCAATTTTTTTCTTGCATATTTTGCTAAACCCCAGACACCCTGCACGCGGGATACGGATTCCAGCGACGATGACTACCGAGGCAGCAGGCCAGCCAGTTTTACTTCAGAAACTCGTTTTGTTGTGTTCAGATCCGCATGTGCACAGCCAGCATCCTGGAGCCGGCCGCGGACAACGACACCGTGGTGCGGTTCAGCGCCGGACTGGTGGCGGGCGTGGCGCTGGAGGCCGAGGTGCTGCGCGTGCGCAACCCGGCGCAGCTGCGCGTGCGCGTCGCCTACCCCGACACGCGCGTGCACGCGCTCGTGCCGCACAAGGACCATCTGCGCCCGCTCGACCATCAGAATACTAGTAAGAATTATGATGTTCCTTATGCTGTCTTTGGGCTGGTAGGACCAGTGTCATCAAAAAATTGGTATATCCGGCTTATGGAAATTATATTTTTCTACTTTCTGTGTGCAATTGAATCCCATGCTTAGCCTTTTTTCAGCTTACTTGGTGTTGAATTTCCAGTCTGACTGGATGCAGTTGAACGTCAGTATTTTGCATGGAGTGACCACTTATCTGACCTCCATATCCAAGTTTTAATATTAGAAATACTAGTTATTTAATCAGAAGTATGCACCTCTTCTTATTGTGTTATGCTTATTAGTAATCGCATCGAGTTGAAAGCGTGGCTAATGAGATGTATCTAATTGGGTCTTGCAATTTAACATACTTTTGTAAAAGTTTGATACACCTTAGCAGATGTATGTATGTATTTAAATATACCTAAGTCGGGCTGGTTCTGCATCTCCACTACCAAGCGCGTATTTTGCTTATAGGTGGGACAAATAAGCATTCGATCTACCCGAGCTCCTCAAGGAAGGCCAGTTACACTCAGCTTTATTTTGAGCTCCCCAAGAATCATTAAAAGTTCAAGTGTTGATAACACTGAAACATTCGCAGATGAGGACGGCACGCAGAACGTGCGGCTGCTGACCAAGGTGCTGATCTCGCACGGCGTGTGGACGGAGCCGTGCGGCGTGGACATCAGCGTGTGCCTGAGCGTGGAGGAGTGCGGCGGGGCGGGCCGCGAGCCGGCGCCGCTGGTGGAGCTGTGCCGCCCCGTGCGCGTCACTGTGGCGCCCAAGCCCATCAAGCGCGGCATATAGACCGCACACCCCCAGGGAGGAAGCGTATGAGAAAAATTAAAAAGTTTCCTACTGATGAGGTCCCAGTAGGAAGCTTGGAAGATTCAGTTTTTGCATACAACTATGATTCCTCTTTACAGTAACGATGACTCAGTATTTCAGTGAAGTACAGTGAAGAACTTCTTTTTATGTGACTGTAAAACCGGTGCAGAATCACGAATATTATGTTATGGACTAACTAGTAATAAGAATAATAAAGTATTGGTACCTATATAACTATTGTATTTTCATTTTATTTACAACTTTTACAACACAGCTTATATTGTACCTCATATTTCACATGGCAAACTTAGAAGTTTAAACTTAATAAAAAAATCACAATACTTTCCTTAAAAATTAAAGTATACATTTTTATTGCAGGTTTTATTATAATATTAGCTTATTTTAATATCTGTTTAAAAATTGATAAGGATTTTTGGCTGTTAGGGAGAAACTAAGTTTACTCTATCTTACTATAAAAGTTCTAAAAATGAATACATAAATATGCTGCTCTTTGGGAAGGTAATTTTTCAATAAATCATTTTTTTAAGAGTTATCAAGCTAAAATGGAAGCAACTAGAGGTAATTCAATTACATAAAAAGCAAATGGGAAAATATCTGCTGGATATCAGTAGTTTTTATCTCTTCAATTCTATTCTGTTCCTTCTTTGTCAATAGAGAGCAGTTCTGAGCGAGCTATACAATTGTGTATGAGCTGCTTGATACCCGGCATCCAAGTGCCCACAGCACTTACATGGTCCACCATCAGTGCTCTGTGGATATCATCCGCTATCCTTGGATTGTCATCTTTGAGAGCTGGAACAAGCAAATTAGGTTATTATGGGTATCTTTAAACAATGCTGGGGTCATAAATCCAGTCTTTAGTTGTACTGCAAGCAACTAAAGACTGGGTACTGGTATTCATTATCATCATTTCAACAAAATATATTCACTGCCGGACATAGGTCGGTAGCAGTATTATTGTGAAGCGTGTAGTGTTCTTTAACAACCTGATATGGTGCTGTTTTTACAATGTTGTGAATGCGCTTGAAAATAATCTTGAATGTGATGGTCATAATGATGTTGGTCTTTGGTGATTGAAAGAATGTTCATTATTATAAGTTTTTTGACCAAAATAGATGAGAGCCATAATAAAAGGAAGATGAATTCAAATGATGAACCATCTAGAAGGTATCCACTAATTTGTATTCTATGTTAATATTGATGAGGCATTGTTCACAGTGAGTTGGTTAGCAATGTTTACATAACTAATAATGAAAGGGAAAGTAATGGAACATTACATAAATGTTTAGCACTCAGTGCTCTACTTGCTCAGTGTGCATGAATGTAGGTCTTAGTTTAAGCTGTATCAACAACAGTATGACTCACCCATTCTGTCAGTAGGTAATCTCACAAAAACAATGTTATAGTCAGATTCACAGACCCCAATCATAACTCAAAGCAAATTAACCGGTTGCGCCCGAAGTGGAACCATTCACTTGACGTCACTGATTATAATTCGTAATGTCATAAAAAATAAAGTATAAAATCAATTGCGTCAATGTTTCCACCTCCGGATCTAACTGGTTAAAGAAGTCCCAAATATTTGTTTATGAAACAAAAAGGAATAGGAACTCACCATGAGCCAAGATCTTCATTTGCACAAATATTCTGTGATCTAATTTCCCTGAAGACCACATTTCCTCCATCACTTCTATTCTTCTTCTGATATCATTTGCTTTGGAACCAAGCTCTGTGCTGTTGTCTAAGAGCTCCAGAAGTATTCCCTTCACTTCCTTCAGAGTGTTCTCACTGTCAATATCTATCTCTTGTGGTTGTATGCTGGGTATCTGGTGAATTGGTGGTGCAGGAGGGAACGCCGCAGGCATTGGGGGTATGTTCACAGGGGGCATGACTACAGGACTAGACGTGGCGCTTGATAAGGGAAATGCCACTCTTTTATTCAAAATATTTCGCGGTTTATTCGGTGTAGTCTGAGGATTATATGAAAATTTCGGAGGGTCGTTCCAGCCAGGGTCGATTGGCGCTGGAAAATAAATGTAAGCAGTAGATAAGTTATCAATTTTCGCTATTCAAATGAGTGGATATTTTTCATATTATCCAATGTCGTATTGTTTATGTTACGTACCTGTAACACCTGTATTGGGAGTATAACCGCTGCTATTCATTTTACAAAATCTCGAATACAAACAATGAACTACGATACTTTAATTTAGGCCAATTTTATCTTCACAATATGCTACAAAGATAGCAATATTGCAAAATAAATGTTGCACCCAGTTTAAATTTTCAAAGTGTTTTGACTTGACAATAAATTGATTAATGAATGGCAATAAAACCTGAATATGACAATAATTGACAGTGACAATCTGATTCAGGGACAGAGATAATAAACCTTTCAGATTAGATTCCGAGATACGTATTTCTTTGATCAGGTTTTTATACCAGGTATTTACTTGCAAGAACGACAAAGTGCCGCCCGAAAAACTCGCAAGACTTCAAAGTATTTTAATATTCTAGCTCCGTTGAAAGTCGGTGCGATTCTGCTTCTTCTTATTTTAAAGTTACGGAACGGTGTTCTATGCAAGTATTTGTACAGGTTGGCTAAAAAGTCCAGCCCATCAACGAAAATGTGAAAAATCATAATGAAACCATTCAAAGCAGGGATGTTACGGAGCTTCGACTCCGACTCCGTTAAAAGTCGGAACTTCCGATTATTATTACACCTTCGGTTCCGACTTCAGCTCTAAAACTTTTAAATCTATTTGGAAACATGACAATTTTTTTTCATTGTTTGTGTTTTGTTTATAATTAAAATGAAAAAAAAAGTTTGACTACTTAATGTTTTATTTGTCCTTAAAAATAAAAATCTCTCTCCTGCCACCACTTCTGACCCTGCCTCCACCTCCGACTCTGACTTCGGTTCGACTCCGATAAATGAAATTTAAAAACTCCGACTCCGCCTTCGGTTCCGATAAAATTTCCTCAGATTGAGATTATTTATGTACATATGGCAGGTTTAAGAGTTTGTTTTGTTGTTTTTAGTTGAATCAGGTGTTGATGAACCCAAAGCTGTTTTGAATTGCTTGCATACGGAATAAGTGGACATTTGGAACAATAAACGTCGAGCACATAGGTTATTCATTGTTTTGGTATGCGCTTAGATTAAATGATACTTGAGTCATTGAGTGACTTGATCTTTTAGTAAATGAAAATTCGATTCAGTTGGATAACGAGGAGCCAGAAGCATGTTCCCTCGACCACTGTCCGTCCTTGTTCTAATAAACTACTGTTACTGATTTAAATTTTAAAATGAAATGTCTGATTAAATAAATAGGAACGTAAATCAGCTTTTTTGAAAATCTAGAAGGTGAAATGGGGTTTGAAAGATGATAGGAAGATCGTGCTAAAAAAGGCTCAACAGCTCTCGTCTCTACTCTGAAGTGATTCTAGTGCTTCCTCCACACTATTCCGAAGTTGCACGAAGCGAAGTGCTCTCCGAAGTTGACCGAAGTCCGAAGTAGGTGTCCACACACCTCGAGCAACTTCGCGAGGAACTCAGTCGCCCGTTCCCCCCGTTCCCCTCACGATAGGCATAATGGATAACGTTCATGTGGCAACTGCCGTTGCAATGTGTACTCTCGCTTAATAAAAATACGTGCGTATTTACTATGGCTGACGCGAACCGAAGTGAGTCGAAGTGACCCGCCCGAGTAGTGTGGACAGACGCTTCGTGTTCGAACTTCGAGTCCTTTGACTCGGGCGCAAAAACCGACAACAACTGGAAGTTGCACGAGGCGAAGCGAAGTGCCCCTCCACACTATCGTATTCGCTCAACTTCGATCAACTTCGGGAATAATGTGGAGGCTACTTAGCATTTTATGCTTTGGCAACATCGCTGATCGCTTTTTCGCTTGTCAATTTGACACAATCATTATCACTGCTGAAGTAAAACTGTGGTTTGTGGATGTGAAAACTGTTTTAGGCGAAATTATGGCTTTTTCAACAAATTCTCACGTATTCCACAGTGTTATATCTATTTTATTGTTTATCCTTTTATCAGTACACAACTCACAAGGTAAGGTTTATCACAAATCATTTTGTTACCGATATCTAACGTGCAGCAGTCGGTTGTAAAAAATTACGTGGCCTTTTGTTATGGGAGGATACGAGATTCAGATTAAATTACCAGGTGTTATGAATTAAAAGATACATGATTAGGAGTTTTAATGCAGCAAGATTATTATTTTCAGGATCAAAAGCAGAATTTGTGACATGCGGCTCTATCTTGAAAATGGTAAACACAGACTTGAGATTGCGACTTCACTCGCACGACGTGAAGTATGGCTCGGGCTCTGGTCAGCAGTCAGTGACGGCAGTGGATGTGTCTGATGACTACAATAGCCACTGGTTGGTGCGGGCGCCCATGGCCGAGTCATGCAAACGCGGGTAAGGTGCTAAGTGATTTAAATGTGGTACCTATGGGTTTCACTACTGATATTGTCTGAAAGCTATACTTTTATATCTCGTTTTCTAACACACATGATTCTATACCCTAAACAAGGAGGGCAAAGCATTTAATATTCATCATTATAATTTTATTACAGGGTTCCCATAAAATGCAACAGCAACATCCGTCTGCAGCATGTCTCAACTAAGAAGAACCTGCACTCCCACTACTTCTCGTCCCCACTGTCGGGCAACCAGGAGGTGTCATGTTATGGTGATGAGGGTGGTGAAGGAGACAGCGGTGACCACTGGACTGTTGTCTGCAATAACGACTTCTGGAGGAGGGACACTCCTGTCAAGTTTAGACATGTTGATACTGGAGCGTAAGTATTCCTGATGAAGTATATCAAATTTGTTTGCAACATCTGAATTTTATCAAAATCATAATAAAGTTTGATTTCCCCAAGATTTATCTTCACCCTAGATATAGGGACCTTTAGTTGCTACTACAATTTCCTTCAAATCACAGTGCCTCTACAGTTTTTACTTGAAACAGTATACCTAGTTTTTAACCGACTTCCCAAAAAGGAGGAGGTTATCAATTCGGTTGTATGTTTTTTTTTTTTTTTTTTTTTTTTTTTTTTTTATGTTTGTTACCTCATAACTCCGACAATTATGAACCGATTTGAAAAATTTTTGTTTCATCTGAAAGGATATGCTTGCAGATTGGTCCCATTTAAATTATATCGAAATCGGTTACGAACTTTGGATTTTAAATCGAAATAGCTGGAATTTGACTATTTAGATGATTCTTTGATAATCGAAATTGCGTATTTTGCTTTTCTGCGATTTGGCAGTGGTGTGGTAGGTGTGGGGCACCACTAAAAAGTGAAAAATAAAAAACTTTTTACAAAAAAATACAACCGACTTCCAAAAAAAAACACTACAAAGTAAAAAATAACTTTAATTTCGGAAGTCGGTGTCAAAATACGAAGAAACGAACAAAAACACCGATTTCCGAAATTAAAGTTATTTTTTACTTTGTAGTGTTTTTTTTTGGAAGTCGGTTGTATTTTTTTGTAAAAAGTTTTTTTATAGCATGAAAACATTTACCTAATGTAACTAAAACTTTCTTTTAGGTTCCTTGCTGGCTCTGGGCGTACTTTCGGGCGACCAATCAGCGGGCAAGGTGAGATTGTCGGAGTCAACTCTCAGTATGGCGCGTACACAGACTGGCAAGCAAAAGAGGGACTCTTCATCCACCCGGGTGAACTACTACCCCACCAGCACGCAATACACTCTGAATTATAATTATTACTCATTATTTATTGTATAATAAATGTTTTATAATTTTATTAGGTTGTATATTCAGGGTTTGTTTGAACACTTGTACATAAACATCGGGACAAACTAGTGTATTGTCTACATGACTGTACTTATCTTGAGTCAATAATTTCAGTTTTATTATGCTGATCAAAACTTGAAAGATGTTTTTTTTTTCTTTTTGTTCTGATAAACAAACCCACAGTGATAAATAGCTGTGAGAGGCACAAGGACATAAGTCATTTGTTGTATCTCTTGCTCATTTCTGAGTAATCATGACGCCAAGTTCCTAAGGTTACAATTTACAACAGCAACACATTCCTAACTTTGGCAAGGATTGATACAAATTAGGAATATGATTATTTGACATTAGAATAACATCTATACTAATATTATAAAGAGGTAAAATTTGTTTGTAAGTTTGTATGTAGGGGGTAATCTCAGGAACTACTGGTCCGATTTGAATAATTCTTTCAGTGTTAGATAGCCCATTTATCGAGGAATGCTATAGGCTATATATCATCACGCTAAGACAAAAAGGAGCGGAGCAATAATGGAAAATGTGGCGCAGACGAAGTTGCGCGGGTCAGCTAGTAATTTAATAAAAAAAGAAGGCTGGAATTAATTAAACTATAAAATAAATAAAAACAAGTTTTATTTTCCTAATAACTTTATTGTCAAATATTTTGCAATTATATTATACAATGAGGGAGGTAACAAACCCCTAAGAACTTGTGTTACAAATTACAAGTGCTTCAACACCATCGAATTTGTTAATAATACTGACTCTTCACTCCAGTTTTTAGTTTTGGCGTAATTTGGAAATAAACGGTGTATTGCTATCGTCTTTTTGATGGTGCATGTAAATATGCAATATACAGCTTCGATATGACTATACAATCGCGTCCAACATGCGTCCGCGGTGGAGTGCACGATGACGCTCAGTGGATTTACTTTAACTTTCCGCTTAACCAGCGCGTCTTGTGATCTGCCACTAGAACGCAACCGCGGACTCATGTTCCACGTGTTGATTTGATCATACCACGTTTTTTTTATCCGATGTTACTGAAGCACAGAAACAAGTTATAAAAATATAGTTATAAAACTAAATAAAAAAACTCCAAACGCAACCCGCTCGCACCGCAGCCCTCAGTCATGGTGCACTCAATCAACCACATACGTCTAGAGAGGTTCTACTAAAATTTAACTTATCTAATGCATGAACGCGACGAGGTTTCCAACATAAGAATGTCATGTTACGAATTAGATCCCTATGGAGCTCCACAGCCAGTGCATTGCAGTGCGGCGCGAGTTTCCTACAAAATTGGGAGTATGGTCATCAAAAATCAAAAGAAAATAACACAACCCGAGTCGCATCGCATCGCGCTTCGTGTGCGGAGCTCCTACTAAGATAACAAGACACAGGAATAGTGAAGTTAAATACATATTCACTATTATTAGATCTACTTAGATATTACATACAAAATGTAAAATGGCAGATAGACAGAATATTTTGTCCTTTGAGCAACAGTGCTCTAGTATTGGAAGTTAAATAAATAAGCATTTGGGATCTCACGCACTACGCGGCCATGATCATGGTCTGCGACCGAACAGATCACCTATACGGACCCAACGATCGAACAACTTGAATGCTCGCATGCAGCGCGCGATGTCGCGTACTATACTCACAGCTTATGATATGAAAGAAGACTACTAAATAAATAATTAGAGATAAAATCGGTGGACAAAAAAGTATTTCTTTAGAAAAAAAAAAAAAACAAGTACTGAAATTGATTTTTGGGACGAAATAAACTTTAACAAAACCATGTATGTTGCTAATAAACTAATAATTGAAACAATGGGCGTACAATCACCTCTAGTGTTACCCTATATTTATGTAGAACATACATCTCTCGCAAGAGTCCGCGAGACTGTCTAATTAAGTATAGGTAATATTAAATTCATTTAATTAATTATAATGTACCAGTGGGGTAGTCGAGTGGCGACTAGCAAAGCTTGTTGGCGAGTACACTGTTGAGCTTCTCTAGCGCGTACGTGAGGTTCGTATAAAGCTTCTTATCACAGCCGTGCTCCTCGATCGTGCTGAAGCGGAACGTTCGGAAGTTCTTCTCTACGTCAATGTATGTGACTGCTTGCATGAGCGGACATAAGATAATTTTTGTGTGGTCTTGGAAGTTAATCTGTTGGAGAAATAGGAATATTAGAATATTCCCGAAAAAGCTACAACTGAGCAATAAAATTAAATTTGTAAGGAGATTGATATGATTACTTCAATTTGTGTATTTACCTGTAGTGTTCCATTGGTCAGGTACATAATAACTGCCAGTGTGGTTCTGAACCACTGGTGCAAATGCGGCAGTCGAGATAGTCCGTCACTCTCTCTCACTGGTACTGAGGCACCTGGTATTAACAAAAAAAAATGTACATGCACTCCTGCACATTTGAGGATGACTGTGAAGATCTGCTGCTATCAACATGGTCACCTACTGGTCAAAAGTAATCTAGTTGAGAATGTACCACACCAATCTACATCCATCGACAGTTTCTGCTTTACCAAAAGCGATCGAAGATTGATCCATTGCTATGGTGACACCTTGAAATCACGATACGAAAAGAATAAAGAATGCTTGATATCAATGAAGTTCGGTCTAGTTATTAGCTAAATGAAGCAATTTTTTAATGATATTTTACGCAACGCTGGCGCGGCCGCCCACAAGTTGGACCGATGACCTGGTGAGGGTCGCGGGTGCCCGATGGATGCGAGACGCATAGGATCTGTTGTTGTGGCGACACTTAGGGGAGGCCTATGTCCAGCAGTGGCCGTGTTTCGGCTGATATGATGAATGATAGTTTACCAGCTTTCATAAGGTGCTCAGTCATGTATCTCCTGAAGTAAGTGAGGAGCTTCATCTTTTTGTCGAGCTCTTGCGGGTACTCGCGCATCGTCATGTACTGCTCCTGGCCCTGCCGGTTGATGTAGTGCACATTCCTGTGTGATAATGTAAATGTATGAATCAATAATTGGCATTAGTATAGGTGCAAACCTATGATGTACAAGATAAATAAGATCAATTGAAGGTGCATTACAGAATCATTGTCGCAAATAAAATTGTTGAAACAGTCCTAAGGTAGAATTGTAGAATCAAACTTAAATAGGTATGGCAGCTCGGAACATTCTTTGAGGGAACACATGCGTTGGAAACAGTACAGACTCACGTCGTGTTCCAAGCCTCCATCAACTGAATCTATTATTGGTCCTCTATTCAAAACACGTGTACAGACTTCATGACCTAAGCAAAGTACCTATACATTTTCCAGCAACTCATTAAAGCTATCATTGATTGATTTTTTTAAACTGTTTCTAAACGAAAGTAGTAATATTATTATACTCACAGTCCATTAGCCAGCATGATAAGCTTGGTGGTATCGTTGAACATGACGCCGACGCTCTCGTCGCACAGCTGGTACCCGAAGCCGTACTTGTCGCTGTAGTCCACCCACTTGCCCACCCACACCAGCGGCTGGGCCGCGGGGTCGCTCAGCTCGTCGGTCAGGCATTCTGGACGGCACTTCAGCTGGGGAGAGAAGGTTTGACTTGGATTAAGTTTTTTTTTATTTTTAAGAAATTCGAGTGTGTATTGAAGACTCGTGCAGATAATATAAAACTAGCTTGGCCCGCGACTTCGTACGCGTATATCCCGTTCCTGTAAGGATTTCGGGAAATCCTCTTTGAATCCTACATGTCAAATTACAGCTTTTTACGACCAGTAGTTTCAGCTGTGAGTTGTCTGTCAGTCACTCACGCTGTAACGGAATAATTTTATATTTATTGATTGATTGATATTGATTTCCTTTATTGTCACTTCATCACTTCATTTTAAAAGTCCTACGCCGCGTTTCTCTATCTGTCTGTTCGCGATACACTCAAAAACGACTGCACCAATTTTCATGCAGTTTTCACCAATGGATAGTGATTCTCGAGGAAGGTTTTATTAAGGCATCAGCTAGTACACCATAAAGAACTGCATAGCAGTTATTTATCCTGGTACCCCAAGAATTAAGTTTGTGTAATTATTTTATGGTTATAATGGTAAAAGCATAGCACTGTAATTGTAGAATGTTTCTTATTCATAGAATAAAATTTGCTATTGTTCTAGGTTTTTGGGTCAAATAACAATTAAAGATTACAAGAAATGAGACGATTGTTCTCAATTAGAATCAAATGAATTGATTGTGCAAGTAAGTAATTGTGGTCAAGGTTTCGTAATAGACTTAAATTCACCAATCATAGCGCGAATTCAGGATCGTCGCGTTATTTTGTTCAGCGAAACTGAAATACGCCCACTGTCGGCGCGAAAACGCGATCGTGTTTGGTGTTCAAATGAATAACCATTTTATACTACATCATGATAGATAATGGTGTGGGAGGGAGACGGAGATATACAAGATGCTTAACTCACTCACTCCCTTTTACACAGCTTAATCATGATGCCATTAGCACATCATAACAGCCCTCTGGTCGTTTGAGTGTAACAAGCATGATGCTATGCATTTACGTTCAACACACCATTCCCAGTTGCAGTTAGGTCAGCCTTACGTTCTTACCTTGCTGACAAGCAGTGTGTTCAACTGATCGCGCAGCGCGAGTAGGTTCTGTCGGTGCGAGGTGGGCTCCACGGCGCGCGGCTCGGCGGTCATCAGGTCGCGCTTCACTGGCGAGTCCACGGCCATCGCCACGTGATCTATAACTTTTAATGTTATGTACGTGTTCTCTTCAATGGGGTATAAAACCCCTTTGAACTTTTGTCTATACTAATGAATGATGATGGAAGATGCATAGGCATCTTATTGACTGGCTGTGCATATGGTGGTCTTATCTCTAATTTTGGGATGATAGATTATTTCCAACTCTACCAAAAGTAGAGTTGGAAATAATCTATCATCCGGCACGCTACAGAATTAATGGACACTAATGATGGCGACAAGCTGGAATGTTCTGGGCAGAGTCAAATCCACACGTTAAGAGGGAAGTACATGCAAGCAGGGTTGCATCTGGAAGAGTTACCGCGGGAACACAGGTGTGTTGTAGTCAGTAAGAGACACACTCTCTCAAAGCGGGAGAAGACATTTGATGATTCCACATTAAAAAAAGACAATAGTATGAATTTGTTAATGAGTATTAATTAGTACTTACCATTAGTATTAACCTCGTTGAGCGGTCTACGGTGCAGTGCGACGCCCTCCAGTTGGTCGGTCCTGGGCGCGGTGGTGAGGCAGGACACGGGCAGCGCCGCCGGCATGATGCCGGACGCAAAGAACTCGTGCTGCAGCAGCTTGTCCACGGACGGCCGCCGCGCGGGGTTCGACCGCAGCTGCAGCACTATCATGGACGCGGCTGGCTTGCGCAGCGACGATGGGATCCTGTGGCATGAGTTTTCATTGGCGTGTGTTGTTGCGACTTGCGAGCCAGCAGGTGATTTTTTTTTGAGAGTGCAAAAATTCAGGTCTATGTATTAGTTATTTACTGAGATTTTAAACTGATGAATATTAAAATTAAGACACAAAATCCACAAAAGCTTAAAGCTTATTAACACAACATTGATGAATGAAGTCACACAGTTTTAGACGCTCAAAGCAACAATTACGATTGCCTTTCTCGCCCATTAGCAATATTATGAGTCCATGGTTGTTACACGTTACATACGGGACGCGTCACCATCACCTTAAGTGCAGTAACCACCTGTATCGCTGGTTGACGGTATTATCGTCGACTAACGCGCGCGCGTACCGACTACCCAATGAATGCCAGGGGCCCGTGCAACACACGCTCATCGCTAGGTGCACTCCCTCGCTAGTAGACAATACAAAGTATTTCTTGATTATTTTACAAGTATTTTGTGTGGCGGGGGTGTGTAGATAGCTAAATGGGCAGATAGCCTAATTTGTTTGTAAGTCTTTAGGGGTGAGATCTTGGGTTCAAATGTAACAGGAAAGTCGCAAGTTGATTGAAGATTTCTAATGAACTTTGACTTCCAAAGGATAATTTTTCAAAGAATACATTACAAACTCTCTCAGTCATACAAATTATGTTAATGTATTTTTTTCATTATCTTTATCGTAATTTTTAAACATGTAATGAGATACTGGTTTTGCCAAGCCACAATATTAATGAACTTTTTAATCAACAGGTTTCTAACGCGGCAACCTGTTTGAATTGGCGCCAAATAAGGCTATTCTCATAGAATATTTTTGAACATATTTTTCTACGAAATATAGCATATCAATCAGCTATTGCTACTAATTAAAGTTTGATATGTGCAAGGCCTGTTAAGAAAACAGTTCAAGTGCGAGTCGGACTCGCACACAAATGGTTCCGTACCATAAACCTTAATTTATTTATATTATTTGTTGTTATAGTGGCAATAGAAATACACAATTGATGAAAATTTCAACTGTCTACCTATTACGGTTCTTGAGATACAGTCTGCTGACTGACAGACGGACGGATGGAGAGACAGCAGAGGCTTAGTAATAGGGCTCCGTTGGTTACCCTTTCGGTACGAAACCTTAGTCATAGAAAATAATGAAGAAGTTATAGCCAGTTTGCCAAAAGATCATGTTGATACAGACTTATTAGAGACAAGCAGTCAAGTAAAAGTATTTTCTTTCAAGATTTTTTTATTGTACAGTAGAGGGATGGCTAACCTTTAGCACGCGTGCCGGTGGTGGCACGCCGCAGAATAATTTTGGGCACGCCAAAGTAAGAGATAGGGGTCTAGGTAATTTGTAACAGAAAAAATCACGCTAACTTTTCCTTCTTTTTGAAGTACAAAATCAAATTCAGTATGAATTTCGGGTTCTCAATAAAGAGTTAAATGAATAGCAAGTAACTTGTTGTTTTTCTCCATTAAAAATTACCAAGTCAAGATTGTTTTGGTGGCACTAGTAGAATGCAATAGTTAAAAAAGATGTAAAAGTATAAAAGTTTGAAGTACCTGTACTCGCACTGCTTGATTCTCTTGTAGGTGTCCTTGAGCGTGGACGTCTCAAACGGCGGCTTGCCCACGAGCAGAGTGTACATGATGCAGCCCAGGCTCCAGATGTCTACTTCAAAGGAATGCCCCTTCTTGGTCAGTATTTCCGGTGCTATGTAGTTGGGGGTTCCACATAATGTCTGTTTTCTCTCTCCTGTAAATGTTAAGAAGTATTTAAATAAACAATTTTTCAGTTAGTAGCCTACAATGACACTCAGTGGCAATGTAACTTACTATCAATAAAAGAATTTTCATAATCATAGAAAGACAGCACCTTTTTCTACCTTTTACAAACAAAAACAATAATTGTACCTCTCATTTATATTAGTTATGACCACTATCACTACATATTCTAAAACAAAGTCCTCCACACCAGCCACATCTGTCTGTCTGTTCGCAATAAACTCAAAAACTGCTGCACCGCTTTTCATACTGTTTTCACCAACAGTGGTTCTCAAGGAAGTTTTAGTATATAACTTGTCAAGTGGGTGAAGCCGCGGGCATTGGCCAGTGTCAAATAAAGTTTCCTAACATGAGATGACATAACTATTGTGATCAATGTGATCATAATTATATTAATATTCAAATCTAAACAGACAACATAGTAATTTAAGCGTAGGTCAATGAACTAAGTGACACTTGGACTATGCTAGAAATGTTTAGGTAGTTAAATAAAGGTAAACAATATTGATGTGACTTCTTCACATATTAAAGTACTAAAAGAATGGTTCAATTGATTGAGTAATTATGTGTATTTACATTGGTTTTCAATTTTAATTTATTTTAACACTGAGATTTAAATAAAAAAGGTTAAAAAGGCACATCAAGATTTACCTTTATTTAACTAGGTACCTAAAGCTTTCTAGTACCTTTAGTAATTTAAGAACAGGTCAATGAACCGAGTGAACCTTGACTAGCATATCAATATTATGCAATTGAAGTCAACAAATACAAACCTTCATACTCAATCCTGGCAGCAAGGCCAAAGTCTCCGATCTTGACATGGAGATCATCATCAAGGAACAGGTTACCGAGCTTCAGGTCCCGGTGGATGATGCGCTTGCTGTGCAGGTATTGCACTCCCAGGAGTATTTGGTGCATGTAGAATCGAGTCTCTGGCTCAGTGATTGCTTTTCTTCTCTTGTGCAACTCCATCATTGACTGAAAGATAAATTAACATAATGTATGATGTGAAGAATGTGCAGGTGACTGAAAGCCAGTGCCAACAGTTCACAGTTGGGAAAAAGCTAGTTGCAATGATGGATAAATGTAGAATGTGTTTGACTCTGCTGTTGTTATTATCTTCAAATATTTATAACTTGGGAGTTAACATGCCAAGCTTGACATTTAGACATACCATGTCTAAAATGAAACCATGTCTGCTGATATCCTAAATGAGGGAGCATGATACTAAAATTCTTAACACAAATCAGAACAAATAAGAAATGGTGGCATCTGTCATGTTATCTTTTCACCACCCATGGTTGACTGGTAGAGAATGCCAGACTCTAACGCATTAAGTCCCGCATTGTACCTTTGTGTATGAAGATCAACTTCAATGACAACTAAAGGGTTCACTTACTAATTAGTTCAATGACTTACCCGTCTCTTACACAGCTCAAGTATAATGTAGATGTTCAGAGAGTCTTCAAAGAAGCTATGGAAGCCGACCACATGCTTGTGCTGCAGAGAGCGGTGGATAGAGATCTCCTGAGCCATCTTCTCCTTCTGACTTGACTTTACCATTAGTTTCTTGGAAACTATCTTCCCAGCCCATATCTGGTTGGTCTGGATATCTTGGATCTCGTAGCATTTTGCAAAGCCACCCTAAAAATGCAATTTGATTATGGATGACTTGTGCCTGACATTTGATTGATGTTGCAGAAATGCAGAGGATTATCAAACAAGTAGATAATTTTTACTTCTTCTTTGATTAAATAGAAATACATAAAGCTGATTGGTATACATTAGTGTACATGTTGCCACCTATTTTTCAAACTTCAAATTACACAAATGATAATGAATCAAAGATATGCAACTGTTTGTATGTCACATAATTTATACCTTGGAAGAAGCAACAAACTTTGTTTTAGCCTCAAGTAAACATAACCGCTAGGCATAATGAGATATTGGTTTGGAAAAAGTTCTCTTCAAGTAAATAATATTTTAGCTAAAAAAACTACTTATAGAAAGCAAACCCAGGATACGATATCACACGCTTTAGGGCTTGAACCATGCCCTAAAGCGTGTAATTATTGTACATTCGTATTGATTAGTACATTAACATGGTGCACCTGTTGCCCAACTTGTGTCGCATTTGAAATGTAACTGACAATTTTACATTACGATGTTTCTCACAAAAAGCAATTAAGAATATAATTACGATCACCGTTAACGCACGCAGTTGAGCGTAAAGCTAATCAGTTATCATTACATTTTAATGTTTAGCAGTTACCTACATTCAGATTTCTAACTTAACAGGTGCGAACACCGTTGCAAGTTTGATAGTAACTACATGAGTATTTAAATAGTACAAATTGATCATATTAAACTAATTTAATACGAATGTACACTGTAAAAAACAAATGCCAATGTAATTATTGAAAGAAATACGAGAAAACTTACCTTTCCAAAAAATCGTAACCTCTGATAGGTGCAAGTCGTTTGGGGATCATGTATAATTTCCGGGATTTCATCCTTTTTGTCTTCTCTGACCGACGTCATTTTAAACTAGCTTAAAATATAAAATTACAAGTCAAATAAAGTTATGATTAACAATAAACTATTGATGATTGTTGACAAATTCACAAAGGAGATTTCAAACGGCCATACGTTTGAACTTTGAAGCAACTTTGAAGGCTGTTTGAACGGTTTGAGATGTTCGACCAATTACAGTGTAGCATTTTCTACTCAAGTTGCTACTAGTAATTTTAAGATTTCTACTAAAAAAGGAACCCTTTTTAATTCAGCCCAGTTAAATAAAGAACAAATAATTATAATAATAAAAAATAAAAGATAACTGGGTTGATGAACGATACAAAAATTATAAACAATTTGCTGATGGAAAATAGGCATCACTGTAATTTTCCCCGTGCAACACTGCTCCCAACATGTCTATCTCATTTTCTCTACTGTTCAATAATGAGACAGATATTAAAATCGGAAGGCGCGGCAACGATAATGCATTTGAAAATCCCGTTATATTATATTTGTAACGTTACAAGGCCAGGCTGAAGACGAGTCTTATCTGCCATCCAGTGAATATAAAGTGGATCGAAATGAAATTGAATACAAATGTATTGTTTAATCTTTATTTAGGTAAAATAAAGGTGTAATTAATATTCCAATTAACTTTATCAGACACAAAAAACATTAAAGAACATGCATGAGTAGGCTTTTTTAACTGAGCCTCCGCTGTCCGGTATGTATGGGGCCAGACAAAAAGGGTTACAATCCGCAAGTCAGTTTTGTGGCGTGTTGCGCTGTAGCGACGCCGCGGACCTGTATGATCTCCCGGGAAAAGTCTTGTTCCTCATCTCCAGCTTGCCTGTACTGGCTGAGTGAACACGGTCGCGGAACAGAGCTCCCACTTCTTTCTTGCGTTAATTGGCCGGTCTGAGTGCAGATTCGCAAGAGCAAAGATGCTCGGAAGAAGGATGTATAATCCAGTAAGAAGCTGGGTGGTATATCTCTCCGCTCCTCTAGCACCTCAGGATATTTTGCCCCCTTGGCGCTACGTCACTTTGTGCTAGTGGCCATTATTTTCGGGGACCCATTTATTGAGTGTGCAGGTCATTCCCTGCCATTTTAAAGCCGTGTATATTGTCAATGTTCAGACAGGGGCCAATAATTCTTCTATAGTACCTATACCACCATCCGGGGATTTTCTTTGGGTATACTTTCCTAGTGCATACAGGGATAATCATGGGTTGGAGTCCCATTCCATTTGAAATATCTGACGGGGCCTCTGCGAGTTGGCTTCGGCCCCTCATACGCCTATCAAAGGACCGGGTCCCCAGAGTCCTGAACTTGTAAAAGAAAAACAAAAAATAATAATAGAGTAAGGTAGGTATTGAATGATTGAAAGTAAAATATTTTTTAACCGACTTCCCAGAAAGGAGGAGGTTATCAATTCGGTTGTATGTTTTTTTTTTTTTATGTTTGTTACCTCATAACTCCGACAATTATGAACTGATTTGAAAATTTTTTGTTTTATCTGAAAGGATATACCTGCAGATTGGTCCCATTTAAATCATATCAAAATCGGGTACGAACTTTGGATTTTAAATCGAAATAGCTGGAATTTGACTATTTAGATAATTCTTTGATAATCGAAATTGCGTATTTTGCTTTTCTGCGATTTTGTAGTGGTGTTGTTAGGTGTGGGGCACCACTAAAAAGTGAAAAAAAAAACTTTTTACAAAAAAATACAACCGACTTCTAAAAAAAACACTAAGAAAGTAAGAAAGTCAAAATACGAAGAAAGTAACAAAAACACCGACTTCCGAAATTAAAGTTATTTTTTACTTTGTAGTGTTTTTTTTTAGAAGTTGGTTGTATTTTTTTGTAAAAAGTTTTTTAAAAAGATAAGTAATACTGCGCCTGAAAGAATATTTGAAGCAAATTCTAGGTCCGATAGCTAGTAAGGATGACAATTTGAGGTATGCAATTTACCTACTAATACTCATTTTTAGGGTTCCAAATGGCAAAAAACGGAACCCTTATGGAATCGTCATGTCTGTCTGTCTGTCCGTCCGTATGTCACAGCCACAGAACACAATGACCTAGCGGGTCACAGCCACTTTTTTCGAAACTATAAGAACTATGCTGTTGAAACTTGGTAAGTAGATGTATTCTGTGAACCGCATTAAGATTTTCACACAATAATAGATAAAAAAAAAAGTAAATTTTGGGGCTCCGCATAGTACTAGGTACTTAGAACTAGAACTGAAACTCGAAATTTTTTTTCATCAAACCCATACTTGTGGGGTATCTATGGATCATTTATTTCTAAACTGAAGAGTTTGCGCGAGAGACACTTCCAAAGTGGTAAAATGTGTCCCCCCCTGTAACTTCTAAAATAAGATAAAGATAAAACTAAAAAAAAAATATAATGTACCATGTTACCATGTAAACTTCCACCGAAAAGTGGTTTGAACGAGATCTAGTAAGTAGTTTTTTTTTAATACGTCATAAATCGTAAACAGCAATTATGTTTGCTTATAATAATATACCTACATTTGTTTGTACGGAAACCTCGGTGCGCGAGTCCGACTCTCACTTGGCTGGTTTTATGTATTTTTAAGATATTTTTCTTAGACGACGGATGTGGGGTAATTTTCTTTGGAAGTTGTAACTTCTCCTTTATCTCGAAAAGTTTGGTTAGGTTGGTATCTACTCATAGCATTTGAATTATAATAACCATTGATATAATATATCAATGATTATAACACACTAATTACGACCGCTTTTTCCTTATCATGTTTTAGGTTTCTCTTTTGTCTCCGTTGGCACAGTCCCTATTAGATGTCCAGACATTTCTTATAGATAAGAGTTCAGATTGGCCGTTTATCACCTTTTTCCGACATGTAATTATGCTGCTCAATTAACTTTTTACCCAACTACTACAACGCCTAAAGGAATTGTTATGATTTTGATGAATGAAGTCTCAATCGATTCATTTTATGGTACTTGTGTGATACACTGAGATCTCAATCTATCACACAAGTAGAGGCGGGCGAGGTATACCTATCCATTTAGCTAAAAGTATAATCCCATAAAAAACATAAATGTGAAAAAGGGAGCCAAGTTCAAAGTTAATGATAACCTGAATGTCGACTTCAGCGAAAAGATAATTGACATCTAAATGAGCGAAAAGATCTGTACATAATCCTGAAATATGATAAATTAAGGCGGCTATTTTTTACGTAGGTACCTACCGCCATGTTATATAATATATCTTATACTAGCTGAACCGCGCAACTTCGTCTGCGTCACATTTTCCATTAATGCTCCGCTCCTATTTGTCTTAGCGTGATGATTTTTCTAATCGGACGAGTAGTTCCTAAGATAAGCGCGTTCAAGCAAACAAACAAACAAACTCTTCAGCTTTATAATATTAGTATAGATTTGGCTTATCATCTTTATGTTACACTTACGCAATTTACAGTTTTTGTATTGAAAGGTCGTCTCTCTAAAAAATGATTTGTTGATAAAAAAAAAACCGGCCAAGTGCGAGTCAGACTCGCGCACCGAGGGTTCCGTACAAACCTGTAGGTATATAAGTAAAAGTTATGGTATTTTTATAGGGCCGGGCCCCTGGTTCAGACCATGGTGTGGAGCGAGAGGGAATGGGAAGCAAAATTCTCGTGTCGCGGTGTTTGTTTCCAAACTCCTCCGAAATGGCTGAACCAATTTGCATGAAATTTTGTGTGCATATCGGGTAGGTCTGAGAATCGGCCAAAATCTATTTTTTTATTTTTTTTTGTTAATCGCATAACAACGTTTGCTGGGTCAGCAAGTCTAATATATAAAATTCTCGTGTTGCGGTGTTTGTTTCCAAACTCCTCCGAAACGGCTGAACCGATTTGCATGAAATTTTGTGTGCATATCGGGTAGGTCTGAGAATCGGCCAACATCTGTTTTTTTTTTTAATCGCTGAACAACGTTTGCTGGGTCAGCTAGTAAGTTTATGATTATTAAAAAAAATATACTATGTGATGTAACTAAAAATTTAAGATTTTCGGAATTTTTCCTATATGTGTACTTTATAACGTTGCTTCATGCCAAATTTCAAGATTCCAGGTCGTCTGGAAGTATCCTTTAGGTTTTTATTCCCTTGCGAGTAGTTGCGAGTTTCAAAATATGCGGCTTTAATTGCTGTATCTTTTGATTGCGTTGACGTAGAAGTTTGATTTTGTTACAGCTTAAAGATATTATAGACTTGAGTATTTGTTAAGAATTTCAATATAATACCACTACGCGTTCATGAGTAAAGGGGTAATAAGTTTAAAATTATTAAAAATATTTTTATTATATGATGTAACTAAAAATTTATGCTTTTCGCAATTTTTCCTTTATCTGTGTTATAAGACGTTGCTTCGTACCAAATTTCAAGATTCTGAGTTCACGGGAAGTACCCTGTAGGTTTTGATTCCCTTGCGAGTGTCGAAAATTTGCGGCATAAACGGGAGTATCTTTTGATCGCGTTGACTTAGAAGTTTGATTTTTTCACAGCTCCAAGAGACCATAGACTTGAGTATTTGATATGAATTTCAGCTTGATACCTCCACGCGTTCCTGAGAAAAAAGGTCTTGACAGACAGACAGACAGACAGACGGACAACAAAGTGATCCTATAAGGGTTCCGTTTTTACCTTTTGAGGTACGGAACCCTAACTAGCCAAGTTAAATCTTGAACCTTAATTTTATTCATCCTGGAACTTATTATTCACCTGAGAAGAAGAGAGCAGACATTTTTGCTCTTTTAATAATTTTGAAAGGCGCTAACTAGGTACCTACCTTTTTTTTTTTTTGGCTGGGAAAAATTGCATTACGCATACCCTCTCACTCGGGGGAGTGGGAGGGGTATGTGGGACTCCCCGGGCAAGCCCGGTATACCCACTAAAACAACCCAGCACTGAAATTCCCGCTTCGTCTTAGTGGGGGTGGACTGGGAGATCGGCGTAGCCTTTACGTCCAGTCCACAAGTAGGTACCTACCTAACAAAATCGATTGATTGGAAAAACTTCAAATCTTATGAATTCCTGGTTTTCACATTTTTTCCAATTACCTAGCTGGATGCCAAATTTCAACTTAACTCATTTCTATCTTTTCCTTTTTTTTTCTTTTTCCCTTTTACATTTTCAAGTTACAGTGAACAGGCTCCTTCTGGGTTGCACGTAGCACATTGCATCGTAGACTTTGTCTCTGTCATCTCTAATCTAGACTAGAGTCAAGAGCAAACTCATCTATACTAATATTATAAAGCAGAAGAGTTTGTTTGTTTTGTTTGTTTGGTTGAACGCGCTAATCTCAGGAACTACTGGTCCGATTTGAAAAATTCTTTCAGTGTTATATATAGGCTATATATCATCACGCTAAGACAAATAGGAGCGAAGCAGTAATGGAAAATGTGACACAGACGAAGTTGCGCGGTTTAGCTAGTCTCAAATAAAATATAAATAAGTCGAATGTTTTCGACAATTAGGTCATGCATGGTTACCTAATAACTGCTCTGTGTTTATAAAACAATCGCGCGGTAAGTACCATTGTTTACCGTCACATAAATAAAAAACATAATTGTGTTTGCCAATATGGTGCGACATGTTGCTATAATTAGTTTATCTGATCATATCCGGTGTGGATGTGGGCTGTGGGATTGCTTCCACGTCCAAGGGTTAGATCTAATTCCCTTGCTGGTAGCTAAATGCACTTACGTAGGTATTCATATTATCGCTTGTAAACTTTCATAGGTAAAAGTACACAGGACTGATCATAAAAACAAACTTCTTACAAAAAATACAACCGACTTCGAAAAAAACCGGCCAAGTGCGAGTCGGACTCGCGCACTGAGGGTTCCGTAAGCAGAAGTTGCGATTTACGATTTATGACGTATTAAAAAAACTACTTACTAGAACTCGTTCAAACCAATTTTCCCTGGTAGTTTGCATGGTAATGTTCATCAGATATTTTTTTTAGTTTTATCATTCTCTATTTTAATTTACTTATTAATTTTTTTTTCACATTACACACATTTTTCCACTTTGGAAGTAGGTATCTGTCGCGCAAACTATTCAGTTTAGAAAAAAAAGGTCTTAGAAACCTCAATATCATTTTTGAAGACCTATCCATAGATACCCCACACGTATGGGTACGATGAAAAAATTTATTTTGAGATTCAGTTCTAATTAGGGGGACCCACAAAATCTATTGTTTTTTTTCTATTTTTATGTGAAAATCTTTATGCGGTTCACAAAATACAATACTTACCAAATTTCAACAGCGTTATTGTTCTTATAGTTTCGGAGAAAAATGGCTGTGACATACGGACGGACAGACAGACAGACATGACGAATCTATAGGGGTTCCGTTTTTGCCATTTGGCTACGGAACCCTAATAAAAAGTACCAGTACCTACTCCACACTTAACAACACCACTGCAAAATCGCAGGAAAGCAAAATACGCAATTTCGTTTACTTGGATGACAAAAAACCATTTCAGCTATTTCGATTTTAAATCTAAACTTCCTAACCGATTTTGATAAAATTTAAATGGGATCGAGATAGCCTTTCAGATTAAACAAGATTTTTTCAAATCTGTTCATAAGTGACGGAGTTAAAGAGGTAACAAAAACTTGAACATTAACGTGGTGCATTTTTGAATCATCAGTCTTACGAATTTTCGATCAGGACACGTGTCCTGACGCGAGTATAACATTTTATGCGCATCCCAAGAAAAGTGCTCAACGCCCGTCACTAAAGATTTCACTTAAAAAAAATACAACCGAATTGAAAACCTTTTCCTTTTTGGGAAGTAACTGTAATTTTTATGAATAAGCCTGATAATCTTTCATTACAATCGCCAGGGAGCACGCCGCGTTTGATTAAAGGATTGGTAGTTGTAGATATTTTTGTTTGGCAATTGTAACTCAGAACACACTAACAGGCGTAGTAGGTACATTGCTCTGATATAATAATTATCTTGTCCTACATAAAGTCTAGCTACCGCAGATGCCATGTCATGTCGCAAAAACAGGATGCAAGTTTTTGAGGAAACATTACTACTTGCGGTGTCTCTTGCATAGTGGGAAATTGCTTATCCTGTTGGAACGGGTTCAATTATCCTGGTTTCGAGTCACGATCTAAAACTCGTTCTTTGGGGGCTTGGAAAGCCCCTGAATCAGCTTTTACGGAGACGCACAATCACTTCCGCTTGCTTGTTGTTTTTTTATGGTTCCGTAACCAAAGGCCAACGGGACCCTTATTAAACCTCTGCTGTCTGCCAGTGGTTCGTATCTACCCTGTATCTCAAGAACCGTAATAGGTGGCCGGTTGAAGTTTTCAAAAGGGGCCTGGCTGGCTACTAGAAAATGTTTTTTTTTTGGCGTTTTAAGCTCGATTTTATAATCGCAACAGGTAGATGCTTGAAATCCTCACGGAGTTTGTATGGCTTTAAAAAATATATTTAAAAAAAAAAACTAAAAAAATAGCCTCTTTTGGACCCGGTTTAAAATATCCATGAATCGGATTTTTACTTTCGGAGATGATTGCCCTCTTACAGATTAATAAGTACTTAAACAAGTTTACCTACCTCTTTAGTATAAACTTATTTAGATTTACAAAATTTATTCACACAATACTTTAGACGTGTGTGACTGTTAAGTGGTTCAACATACCGAATATAAATAAGTAAACAAAAGTGCAGTAAAGACTTCTAAGAGTATTCTGACTAATAAGTACTATCTTCCATTATAATAAGAAACTGAGGCCAATTTCAGTCACTCACCATAGTGATTCATAAACTGTTTTATCTTGCGCTAACATCCTGCCAGAACTCACCACTGCGATGGAATGTTTTAGCAAATCGTTCGAAAATTGAATAATTTTATGCGGTCTAGGGGTTTCCCCTAAGGTCTCGGTGTACGTCTGTGATAATCAGAAAATATTTGCTGCGTAATTATATCGAGCGAATTCTTCGATATCCTGAAGGACGTCGATATTGAGAGCTAGGTGTCTCATGCGAATCACTGTATAAAAGCGTTTGTTAGCAGTAGTCAATGTCAAAGCCAGGCAGCGCCGTACTCGTGCCCCACTTTGTGCAATAATTATGTTTATTGAATAAAAATAAATAAAATTTTGTACTAACAGTCACGCCAGTACCTACCCGGGCCAGCATTTGCACATTCACAAAAAAAAATAAGATTTTCAAAAATGGAACGCTCTCTTTGTTACGTTTTGTTGATTACCGTGTTGTTTCTGTTAAATATTGAAGAAAGTTATCAACGGGTGTGGGTGACTACCGATGAATGTAAGTTACAATTTTT
This sequence comes from Ceramica pisi, assembly GCA_963859965.1. NCBI lineage: Eukaryota > Metazoa > Arthropoda > Insecta > Lepidoptera > Noctuidae > Ceramica > Ceramica pisi. The sequence continues at coordinate 10,069,674 of OY982530.1, forward strand.
AATTAAATAATTAATATTATTGACCACAATACCTCATTACTCGTCCTTGACGTGAGCGTTGGTGGGGCGACTGATATTTGTTTTACCTCCGTCCATTGAACATGATAAGAATGTTAATCTACCTTAATTTGGCGGGAACGTCCGAATCATATTGTGTTTTGTTTCGTGTATATAATTTGTAACTTCTTACAATGCCAAGATGCACATGCATATACATAATTGAATTAATTATGATTCCTGTATTATAGGCAGTTCAGGATTAATCTTGAGACTTCAAAGTCGTGTTTATGTATTTCCCGTAAATGTTTTTTTTAAGTGAAAATAAAAGTTTACGACATTTTACCGAATTGGAATTTAGCGGTGATAAACCGTAATGATTTGATGTGACATGGTATTGCAAGATACAACTGCAATAATTCTGTTTTGTCCTGTTTTTTGTTTTCTGCAGGGTGAGATATTTTTATTTTCTAATTTTCCCCAAGTGACCCCTTTTTCAAAATTTATGTGTTTTCGTTACTGGTCCGTGTTTGGGTCAGCGAAGTTTTTACTTATGTGTATCAAAATTCAATTAAATCGGTCCAGTAGATTCGAAGAAAATAGATTGTGACAGACGGACAGACTGACAGACAGATAGAAAACCGAGTGATCCTATGAAGGTTCCGTTTTTCCATACAAGGTTCGGAACCCTAAAAACACCAATTTTTCAAATAAATAAAAATCTGTAAATCAGACAGTGTTAATTTTATCTGCCGCGAAACGTGACTCACAATACCGTTTTCAGTGCTGATAAAAACAATAAACGAAAAGTGTTGGTAATAAGCCATGTCGTTCAGACGTAGCCATTGGAAGTCCAACCTATTGTAAGACTAATATTATTCAAGGCATGTCACGGTCTCATGATGCAGTGCGCCATCGTTGCTTGTGCGAAAACACATAAATTATCTAACATCTACTTACAAACGGACACCATAAAAGATTGTAGTTGTAAACATTTATAGGTAGGTACAGAGTGTTCACTGTTCACAGTTCAAAATTTTGATTTGCACAAAATCGCGAGCATTGTCTTGTTTACTAGCTAAAAATCGAAGTTAAAATAAACTTAGCCGATTTTTTAAAGAAAAGTGGTAAAACTATGCCATAGTGGTTCGATTGTGCGAGGGTCGCAGTAAAGCAAACTGTTACGGAAGACGAACTCGTACGAGCGCATCGCGTGCGTGGCTGGCGTGCAGCGAGCTACTTCGCGGGAAACTGTCCTTATTCAATACGTCTTCACGGCATTATTTGGTCGAGGTCAGGAAAATGTCGAGCCGTTGTCTTGGAGACTGCGCTCGTTTCTGCCCAAGGACGCTCAGAAGCACGCGACGATGATGCAGGTTGTAACGGACCTGACAGGGTTCCGAAATTGTTTGAAAGAGTTTAACCGCGGCCCTGGAGTGTTAAGGGCATTTGAAAGAACACGGGTGGGTTTTTAGTTAGAGTCTGACACTCTCTGCTCCACCCAGAGCGGGAAAATTAATTTCATGATTACCTAGGTACCATCAACAAAAAAAGGAACTTCCTCTTGTGACGGCTTTCATATACTGACTCGGCTATCCGTTAGCCCAAGTAGCCACCTCGCTCTTGTGCAAACATGGTGCTCATAATGATCCATTTTTGTGTTGGGCTTCTAATGTCCCCTTGACGTGTGTAATTTGACTACATAGATTTTAGTTTATTTATTTCTTAAAGGCTATGCCCATTTTGAGACATCTAAGTCAGTTATCAATGTTTTGGAACACTTCTCCTTGGTCCGAGCGAGAGTATGCAGATATACTCTGCGCGAGTTACCTACTGTTAATATTTTACCGTGTTAAAGTTACGGCTTTTAGGTATTTCCTATTTTTTTAAACTAATAAGCACTGGCTCAACTTGGGCACTGCACTGGTCAAGTCAATCAGGTTATAGACTTTCCTGCGAAAACAGTCTTCGCATTGTCGCAAAACCTTTCGTCGAGAGCTTATGAGCACTAAAACGAAAGATAAACAGTTTCGTTTTGTAGTGTGTATTTCAAAATGTATCTATCATCTATGACTGATTGAATTTTCTTTTCATTTTAACATAGTGAAACGAATAGGTATGAAAATCTAATTGTTTGATTTAAATAATTAACAAGTATTTCTTTGTAAGCTCCTTTAAAACCATATTTTTGTTACACAGTGGAGAACCATATAAATCCAGAAGATCTGCTCGAGTTTATGCAGAACGCCAACGATACCAGAGAAGTCACTAAAGTTACCGATCCTGGATATGTTGACTCCTTGGTATGACGTTTTACATTTTTAAAAAACGATATATTAGCGTGTCTACAAAGGCCAATTTAGCAGAATCCGCCAGCATATCAAGCTAAACAAAACTGTATAATTTTGTCAATAAACCTTGAACCTTATGCTGTAGAGATGAAAATGAAGCTTGACAGAATCTTGTATTTTAATATTATGATCTTAATATGATTCTACTAAAGTGGCCTTTTTAGACCCACTGATCTGCTGAGTACCTACTGTTTACAGCTGTCCAAACATAAGTATCTAAATAACGACTGTAACTAGAAAACCATAATAATTATAAATTCAACATCGCAGAACTGATATCGAACAATTGCTGATAACACCTACGCACATACTTCATTAACGATCTATTCTAAATTCATATTAACAAAATAGTATTAAATCTATTGTTGATAAGTAAAATTCTTGTTCAGGAAACCACGACACACCTCCCTGTGCCAGACTATGTGAACTGCTTCGGCTTGGGTTCTTTCTCACAACAGGTTATGAGTATTTTCAACATGAAGCCAGATTCATCCAGTTCCGTAAACACTCACTTCTATTTTTCTTCAAGAAATATGTCAACCAGGGTCCAGGTAAGGATAAAATGCTCATTTATTATTTTCTCTGGAACCTCGGAAATTCGACGGTTAAAATTCGCGCTTGGTACTCTTTACGTTGCTTCTGAAGATCAAATCCGTTTGCTCCAGTCTTTACTTTAATTTACTTCCTAAGGATAAGGATGGGAGGCAGAGGAATGTACACTAAAATATTAATTGTTTCCAGGTTTTCCCCGGACCACAGTTTGGTCTAGAATGGGTTGACTTCAAGCCAACCAGGAAGACAGTGATGATAGTCCACGGGTTTATGAGTCACAGCAACGCGTCTTGGGTTAATGATATGACTCGGGCATTTTTGGCTTGGGTATGTAGAGTTACATCATTTTTATTAGATATGCCTCATTGGCATCAAGCTGTGATGGATAGAAAGGTCATCCTGGCATCCAATATTATCACGAATGATGATAATATCCTTTAAACTTTCTTACTAATATTAAGTCGCGGTTAAAATACATCTTATAGGTATCCATACATCTCTATTTGCCTCATATCAATACGCACATCATTTTTAGCCATACCTTCCATTGTATGAAAAATATGGCTATCAATTTTGAATATCTTCTCCAGCATTTCTTCAGCTACGTGAACTATTGTTTTTTTTTGCAGGCAGATGTTAATGTCATTGCGGTAGACTGGAGCAGAGGTGGGAACACGTGGAAATACTGGCGAGCAGTCGCGAATACAAGAAGAGTTGGATCCGATATCGTTGGGTAAGGCATTCAATGATGTACGGAAAGAACTGGGGAACTAAAAATGCCACTTCAGGAGAATCATATTGAAATCATAATATTAATTACTCAACAATCCGTCAAACTTCATTCTCATCTTTATCTTTATCGCTAACGTATTTGGTTCAAAGTTGATTGGAAAAATTGGACAGTGAGGGGTAGTGAGGGGTTGCTTACTGATTCTGCTAACGGGACGTTTTTAGACCCACAGATCATGCTAAGTCGAATGAAGAAGCGTCCGATTGGTCCTTCGTCCCATTAGACTATAAACATAACTCATCATCTAGTAAACCATAATGAGTTTCTTGATATGTCCCAGGTTTATGCGGCAACTGATAGCGGCAAGTGGTGTTAGGACTAAAGACATGCATTTCGTCGGGCACAGCTTAGGAGCTCACATCGCGTCTTACGTATCGTATCACATTGGAAAAGTTGCAAGAATTACAGGTAAGCATGCCTCCAAGTCAGCTTCCTCCAAAATCAAACTTATTTTGCCCCTAGTACAGATTTCTACTGTATTTCATTGAGCCCTGGTTTTTTTACACATACGTATTGGTCTTCCTTTCTTGCTAGTAATTTTTCCATGTTTTGGTTGCAGGTCTGGACCCCGCACAGCCTTGCTTCAGTGACGCCAGCTCTGTCGAGCGCTTGGATGCTTCTGATGCAGATTTTGTGGACATCATCCACACTAACGGGCGACTACTCTCAAGGTTGGGCCTCGGCCTTCCTGACCGCAACGGTAATATATTTTCTCTATCTATTTCACTATTTTCTGGTTTTATCAGGCTATTTTCTACATGATACTAAGAATCTAGGACCAAGGCTGAAGTCAGTGAACAAAAATCAGTTTTTGCTGTGTATGTTTCAGGTCACGCTGATTTCTATCCAAATGGTGGCATGAAGCAGCCGGGCTGCTTCAATGCCAGCAACTCCTTGTGGTCAAGATATATGCCATTTTCTATTGCCAGTAAGTAAATCGAGTTTAAAATACGATCTTTAGTTGCCTTTTTATGGCCACTGAGCTCAAATTTGAAACTGGTCGGAGATATACATGTTTTTGAGGTTATATTAGCAAACCGCACCTATTGGGTTAACTTTAGCCCCCGATATGGTAGGTTAAAGGTTTTATCGGCTCCCTTTCCACTAGTTTAGTTGCTTTTGATTCCTTATATTACACTAAAAAAAAAAATATATAAAATAATAAAATTAGTAGAAACGAGGAGCTTAAATTGCTGTTTGCAGCATTTCCTGGTCGACTCTTTACCATGTTTTATTGTTTGTTCTGCAAGAACCACATACTGGCTTAGCAAACCATACCAGCTTACTGACTCTATGAAACGCAGAGCGAGACGGTAGCTAAGCTTCACAGCATCACAGCCTGGCTCTTAGGCGTAGTGTTGCTTGCCTGTCGGTCTTTTACAGACTGTACTTCGGAGAGTGTGAGCAGGAACTCCACGACCTGATCACACCATCGCCTTTTAAAAACTGGATTATGCAGGGTACCATCCACAACTGGTCAATATCTCGACTAATTGTGCTCAGCGCTTCTTCTCCTCATTTAAAAACTGGATTATGCAGGGTACCATCCACAACTGGTCAATATCTCGACTAATTGTGCTCAGCGCTTCTTCTCCTCATTTACTAAGCGCTCAGCCAAAGTGTGGAACTCTGCCAGCGTCTGTGTTCCCTTCCACATGTACACTTCTAATGTCTACCTTCAAAGCAAGAGTGAACAGGCGTCTTCTGGGCACGCTTACTCCATGATAGACCTCATCCATCGCTTTCCATAACGCGTGCTTCGAGCTCAATCCTATTCTTAATTTTTTTAAACAAATCGTATTGTTCCAGGACTACAGCAAGCTATTTGCAGTCATGGACGTGCGTATCTGCTCTTCACCGAGTCATTGATCAACAATAACTGCACCTTCAGAGGACACAAATGGGACTTGACGTACAAAGGGTAAATTGGCCAGAGTTTAAGAAATAAAGCTTTAACATAGTAATATTTATCTTAGCCTTTACAAGCGAGTTTTTAGTCATGTGAATTTTTAAAAATCTAACCTTTTTCCTTGGTTTCATTACGAAGGGTACACACCCCTGTGCCAAATGTATTTCTTTAGTACAAGGGTTTGGGCTTGGCCGTTCATAAGTTAGTCAGGAATTTCGATCAAGACTATCATCATCTGCCTGCCCTTATCCCATGTTACTTGGAGTCGGCGCAACACGTTTTTTTCTCCAATTCTGTCCCATCAGCCGTCACACTATAACTAACTCCCTTTTCTTTCAAATCGCTCCTCACAAAATCCATTCATCTTTTTTTTAGCCTTCCTCACCCTCTCCATCCATGCACATTTATATTCATAATTCGATTAGTTACATACGCTTCATCCCTTAAATTCTCTTCACATAACTATATCAAGACAACGGGTATCCTTTTAAATTTTCCGTCACTGGTGCCACTTCTAATCTACCTCTAGTGTACTCATTTCTCACTTCATACATTCTCGTTACTCCACACATCCATCTCAACATTCTCAGTTCGGTTTTATGGGTTTTATATATCAATGACTTTAATACTAAATTTGTCTTTCCAGAGTTAACGCTAGTTTAGAAGCAGCTTGCGACAGAGTCAACTCATGTTCGGAGATGGGCATCAGATCCATCGGGATCGGCGCAGTGAAGCGCGCGAATGGATCCTACTTCGTGATGACTACGGACAAGGAGCCTTACTGTCGTAAGTTCTTATGTCTCAATGTTATTTACATGGACAGCAAGTCAATGGGACAGCCTTCGACGAAATGGACCGAGGAGGACCTGCTGAATGTCGCGGGCAACCACTGAATGCGGGCAGAATAGAACGACTTGTGCGACATTGGGTTGATTGATGATGGTGAAAATATTCTTTGTCGTATTTTTATTTCGATTTTTTCTCTGTGCCAGTGATGAGACTGAAGGGTTAACTGTTGATGGGAGAGGATATTTCATAGCGATGTAAACCGTTATTTTTATTGTTCCTTTTGCCCGGATTTACTCGCCTAAGTGCTCGTTTACGGAGACGCGGAGCTTGGCGCGTCGCGTTAGAAAGAAGCGATTTTCAAAAGAAAAAGAATTAAAAAAAAAAGTTTTATGTTATATTCTTTTTCTATTTTATTCTATTTACGCACGTGGCGTACTGGCGTTGCGCGGTGCTGGCTTGCACTAAATTCAAACATATGGCGTTGTATGAGAGCTTTTACGGAGAAGCGATTTACGCACGCAGCGTCGCCGTCGCACGCAGTGGGGCCCGCCCAACGCTCCGCGTCTCCGTATACGAGCACCAATACAAATTTTCGCGAAACAAGCAGCCTATAACCATCTCCAGGGACACATCTATCTCTAGGTACCTATATCAAAATGCCTCAACATCGGCATCGGTTCAGCGATTTAGGCATGAAAGAGTAGGTACCAAGCTGTGGCTGCTGCTCAGGCTCACCTTCAGATTTCTAAGTTGGATAATACATCCTCTACAAATAATAAGGCTAATAAATAATAATAAAAACCGATACAAAAAGTGGTTTTCAAAGCAGCAATATTAATTAAATGTGAGATATTTTTTATTAAATTCTCGTGTATTCAATTATCTCTGCTATATTCTAAATCCAGCATAGTGGCGAATGGATGGATTCATGGATAATATCTTCGGTGGAACGCAGATGAGTGTTCACTCTTTCTTCGGATGTAGTAGAAGTAGAAGTAGGGATCACAGCACAGTTGTCAGGGAGTTCGGTGCGACTTTAGTACGAAATTTCTTGGTTGCTCTTTAGGGCACCATGTCCTAACATTTTTGTTTGTTCAAGTGACCTCTACCCATACATAATTTTTTATCGTGTGCCACGATATACACCAGCGGCTATACACCAGCTCCCATAGAAAAAGAATCGAATCCCTTTGGCTCTGAGGTAGATTTTACAGTCTGTAATAGCACATAAACTAGGCTTTTTATCCTTTGAAAATGTTTCCATGGTATGATTTCCGACATTCACACTGGCGAAGCCGACGGCAGAAGCCATAAGTTGTTTTAAAACAAATTTCACAATTTTTACCATTATCTTTCAAGCAACGGAATGGGAGCGTCGTCATCCGCGCGCCGAGCTGCTGAAAGATCTTCAAAAGGGGTTCCTAATAGACCGGCAGATGAAGAACACCACACCCAAGGGTTCTGCCACAGACGCCTCGATATACGCAGATCCTATGGACAAGAGCCTGGATACGGAAGCTTCCAGCACCACCACACAGACCTGGATCCAGAAGGTCCAGAATTGGTTCGGATAGATAAATGGTAGGTATTATAATTAATTGTGCTAGAATTAAGACAAAGACGACATGACATGTACCAAAACTGATTGAAGTGATTTTTTTAGTATATAATGTATATTTAAAAAGCCAAAGTATGACTACTTGAACTAATTTGTGTTAATTTCAAAACTTAAAAGAAACGTCCCAATGAAGTGAGGTTTTTTTAGGAGTATTACCTGTCTGATGAAATTGACCTGACAGACCTACGCTGGCGTTCCAATAATTTAAATTTATTTTATTCTAATGCAAGCCATACACGTTCAAGTATCTAATTTGATCCAACAGGCTGGTTCAAACTGGCATGATTTTGATATTTTGAAATGAATTTGATTAAAACAGAGTCCTCAAATGCCATACACCATTTGATCAAACAGTTTCAACGAGCCTGGGGCCCGTCATTCCGACACGATCCCATTGTCATGCCATTGTCATTTTGCTAAAAGTTCGTAATCTGCTAAATTCATAATGGCACGGTCACTGGCACGTCAGTGGCCGAACAGTGGCACGTCAATGGTCTCGTAATAGAATTGCAGTAGGAATGCCGTATTGCCATCATTATAAAAACGAGCTAAATTTGAGCATTTATTCATGCCCGATTTTATTAAATTTAGTTTTACATATTATTTAATAGTGTTATAAGCAATCTGAAGTAGTGAGAAGTTCGTAAATACTAAATCTGTCATTATGTACGAGATTACCATTCATATGGCTTTCTTTCAATGGCGTATCAGTGGTTGATCATTGGAATGTCATAATGACGCCATTATGATGCCATTATGTTAGTAGATTACCAAACTTGTCAAAATCAATCATTTTGAAATCAGTGATCGACCATTCTGACACTATTGTAATAGCAGACTCGGGCCCCTGTTTGATCAAATTAGATACTTGAACGTGTATGACTTGCATTAGAATAGTAAAACTTTAGTTACCTAGATGTGAATAGTAGAGCTACCTATAATTATGTAGATCTCTAAATTTGTATAGTGTGTAACTAGGTCCATTTATTAAAATAAAATAAAAAAGATCTCGATTGATTGTCTTGCCTGTAGTTTAGAACTGCTAAGTAATTAATTTGAAATGTACTGATAAATCTAGTTTATATTATTGTATTGAATCGCATTTTTATACGTATTTTTATTGATAACTACTTATTAAAATTGCCTATTAATTTTATTAATTTTGTATTACAGTTTTAATTATAATAAAAGTATCTATTAATTACCTATCTTCGACTTATTTATTGATTTCCATCTTAAGAATGTTATCATATGAAAAAAAAATTACCCTTAATAAAGGGTTGTTTATGTACTTCAACAAATTGAACACTTTTAATTACAAGCAGGTAAAACATTATTTATTAACATGCCACGTAATCGCAACCTGTTAAAGCTTTTAAAGTTATTGCAGAGCTTTTTAATCATACCCTTTAGGTAACACGCAATAGTTTACTACAAGTTAAAGTAATAAATCATTGAGTTAGCGAGTTTAGTGTTTGTAAAGTTAGTAGTAGGTACGTAAACTGTTAGAACGCCTTGTCACGAAAATGCGGGGCGCTGAAGTTGTTCGACGTGTCAGGAAGAGATTTATATACTTCGGACGAAACAGTGGTGTGCATGGGCTTCACTATGTGTTTGAGGCCGACAGAAGTCCGTTTTCCAGGTAAAACTTAAAATATCATCAGCTTTTTGTGGCACTGTTTCCAAATTAATATCATAAACCGGCCCAAATGGCTTGGTATTCTCTATATTAAATATTTTTTTTGTTGGAGCTATACATTTCCGGTACCTGATTATGCAGATATGATAAGATAAGAGCCGACTCAGTTGCGTAAAATCACCTTCTTGGCCCTTATCAGTATCACAATCAATGCAGTCAGTCTTTCCTACGCTTCGCAATGGTTGTGCAGTGACCTTCTTTGATATCTTCATTTTTAGGGTTCCGTAGCCAAATGGCAAAAAACGGAACCCTTATAGATTCGTCGATGTCCGTCTGTCTGCCTGTCCGTCCTTATGTCACAGCCACGTTTTTTCGAAACTATAAGACATATGCTGTTGAAACTTGGTAAGTAGATTTATTCTGTGAACCGCATTAAGATTTTTATACAAAAATAGAAAAAGTAACAATACATTTTGGAGGTACTTAGAACTGAAACTCAAAAAAAAATATTTCGTCAAACCCATACGTGTGGGGTATCTATGGATAGATCTTCAAAAATGATATTGAGGTTTCTAATAAAATTTTTTTTCAAAACTGAATAGTTTGCGTGAGAGACACTTCCAAAGTGGTAAAACGTGTCCCCCGCCCTGTCGCTTCTAAAACAAGAGAATGATAAAACTAAAAAAAATATATGATCTACATGAGCATGTAAACTTACACCGAAAATTGGTTTGAACGAGATCTAGTAAGTTGTTTTTTTTTAATACGTCATAAATCGTAAACCGCGACTTTTGCTTATAATATATACCTACAGGTTTGTACGGAACCCTCGGTCCGACTCGCAATTGGCCGGTTTTCGTCATGTATTTCCTCACTTTTAGGCTTAGCATTACTTAGTATCTTCTGCGATTGGCTGAGGATTTCCGGTACCAAATTATATATCTATAAGATAGAATAGGAGTAAAAATGTGGTTCCTTATCGTGAATCAATTGAAAGTGATCGAGTAAATGGAAATTGTATGATAGAACTTTGCCACGGTTTGAAGGCAAGGAGTACCTATCATGTCACCAGGACTGCAGGACTATTTTGAGGGGCGTGCATCTTCAAAACCCCGCTTTAAGATAGGTTTTCTTTTAATACCCATTCACTCATAGATAGAACTATAACGGTGTGCAAGAGCCTGATTATCTTTACTACATTCCGCTTGTCAAATATGTATATCTTTTTTTATTTATTTATGTATGTTGTATGTTCTATTTTCATTCGCTGAAAGCCAAGTGCACCCCTTGCACCCACCTCCTGGCGCAAAAGTCAGCAGTCCTACCAAATGTATCGTCTGTCCCAGTTTTCGGTATTGTCGAGGTCAGATAGTCAGTCTCACCATGTAAAACACAGTATATAGCTTCAACCGTTTAAACTGGAAGACTACCCAAACGATATATAAAGATAGTTGGAACAAGGCTATTTAGATGATGGGAAGCTTAACGTATTCTTTTTGAGTCCAGGCTGTTCTGGCTTTTGACTCTCGTAGTCTCTACGGGCGGTCTCTACCTGATGATGCAGCACGCAGGGGAAGAAGGGGTGGAAGTGAACTTTACTCTCGACACTCTTTACCTGAACTGGACCACTACCTTCCCTGGAGTGACGTTGTGTGAAGAGATCGCCACTAAGTTTGCTTTGCGGAAGTTTTCTGCGCTATACCGTAAGTATTTGCTAATCGTAAGTAAATGTTTTAAATCGTTACCACACCAATCGATATAGGTTACCAATGGCTCAGATTGTAGCGGGTTCTATCTCGCTCTGTATGAACTACAAATATTGATTGATACAATAACCCAATATCAATATAATCAGGCAGTTTCCTATCAGACAAAAAACATCAGATCGAGGGATCCACCCTTTTTAAGGGGGGTTGTGGTTGTGCCTTCACACACTGTTTGTTCCACATACTTAAAAACGGGTGACGCTACTTCAACCTGACGTCATCATCACTCCATCAAGCTCTTCAGCAGAGAGTCATACAGCCAGCCCATCCCACCGGGTCATATACATCTCAACGGGTATCTTTTTTTTTTTTTTTTTTTTTTTAGGGATGGGAAATCATCCAATGACTCCTCCCGCTCTGGGTGTAGCGGGAGGGAGTGTCAGACTTCTACTGACTAAAACCCATCCATGTTCCTTCATTGCCCTTTGTGTTCCGGAGCCACGGTGTCTCTTGCGAATAATCCCGCGACTCCGGCAGGCGTCGGCCCTTTCGGGCCCCTCTGTGTTGCTGACTCTCTTTGAGGCGCGCGTGGAACACTAACGCGCCGTCGACACGGCCTGTCGTCACTAGACGGACGGACGGCGAGCCACCCATAGCTCGTCGTCCACAGGCCCGCGCCTACGGTGGCCGGAGGTCACCAGGTGGCCCCCGACGCCCGCGGCGTCCACCACGGCGGCTGGGACGAGAGGGTCTCCTCTCCCGCTCCGCCACCTCCTTCGCTAGCATGACTGCTTCGCAGAAGGAGGCAACGGCGTCCCATTCCGTCTCGCTCCGGACCATGGCTTGGACTAGGGCCGGACGCGAGAGGTCGCCGCCAATCGCCGTTTCGAGGACACGGCGGTGCGCCGCCCAAGCGGGGCACACCTGCACAGTGTGCTCTACCGTGTCCTCCGGTCGATCCTCGCAGTGGTGACACCCGGGCGTTTCCTCCCGCCGAATTCGGTGCAGGAACCTCCCGAAACATCCATGTCCGGTGAGGACCTGCGTCAGGCGGAAGGTGAGGACGCCGTGGCGCCTCTCAAGCCACTCCTCAAAGAGGGGACTTATCGCCGCTATTGTGGCGTGCCCTGCGCTGGGTTGCGATAGTCGTCGTCTCCATGACGCCATGAGATCGCGCCGGAAGTCCGTCCGCTGCGCGACAATTTGCCGCGTCAGCGGAGTTTCCCCCCGGCTTAGTACCTCCGCGCGCCAATCATGCAGGCGCGCGAGGACCACCGCCTCCAGATCCCATGGCGGCAATCCGGCAAGGAGACCCGCCGCTTCGCGCGAGATCGTGCGGTACCCTCTGGTCATCCTGAGGGCCACCACCTTCTGGGGCGCGTTCAAGTGGTTCGCAGCACGCTGCCTCAATGAACGCGCCCACACCGGGGCCCCGTAAAGGGCCATGGACCGCACGACCCCCGCGTATAGCCTACGGCAGGAGGCGTTCGGTCCCCCCAGGTTGGGCAGGAGCCGCCTGAAAGCAGCCCCGGCCCGCTCCAGTTTGGGGACCAAACGTCGGAAATGCTCCACGAAGTTCCATCGGCTGTCTAGGACGAGCCCCAGGTACTTCAGCGTCGATTCGACGCCGATGGAAACCCCTCCTACCGTCAGCAAGGATCCCGACGGTGGCGCAATGCCTCGGCCATGAAAACACATGGCTTCGGACTTGTGCAGCGCCACCTCGAGACCCAGTTGCCGGATCCTCTCCACGACTATCGCAACCCCGCGTGTCATTACGTCGGCCGCCTCCGCGTACGACCCCCCTTGTGCCAGCACCAGCGTATCGTCAGCGTAACAAATGACGCTGACGCCGCTAGGGAGGTCGGCTCGCAGCACCCAGTCGTAACCGATGTTCCACAGGGGCGGCCCCAGAACCGAACCCTGTGGGACACCGCACGACATCTCTCGCCGGTTCCACTCACCGCTGTGACTTGGGTAGATTACTGCCCGGTCGGACAGGTAGTCCCCGACCACACGACGAAGGTAGGTCGGCACCCGATGATACCGGAGTGCCTCCCCAATGCAGCTCCAGGGCATGGTGTTGAAGGCGTTGGCGATGTCGAGAGACACCGCCAAGACAACACCACCCCGGGAGACCGCATCTCCCGTCGTGAGGGCTCTGACGCGCATGACGGCGTCCACCGTAGAGCGCCCCCTGCGGAAACCAAACTGGTTGTCCGCAAGATCCGGCCCCGTTCCCGCTAGGTGCCCGGCGAGGCGGTCTGCAATGACTCTCTCGAAGAGCTTGCCCACCTCGTCGAGCAACACCACGGGCCGGAATGCGGACGGAGAGTCCGCAGGGCGCCCAGGCTTCGGGATGAGTACCAGCTTCCCGGTCCTCCAAGAAAGCGGGAACCGGCCTCTCTCCAAGCATGCGCTAAAGAGCCCCTCCAGCCGAGGCCCGATCTCAACGGGTATCTTGATTACCAGCATGCCTACCTGGTTATACCTAGTCCCAGTCTCATCGGCGAACTATGCAATGCACAAAGCACTTTTGACCAGTCAACATGAAGAGCCCTTAAAAGTCCTCTCCGTTTCGTAGTCGAAGTGGGCAAATTGTATAGTATCTACCTACTAGTATTATTATGAGCGCCGCTACCGGCGTGCCGCCGCAGAGAATATTTTTTGTCTTAAGGTTCATATTCGTACAAAGTATGCAAGCGTTTTAAGGCCGTACCCTGACCCAAAAACCTTGAGCATTTTTTCCCTCATTAACAGCGCAAGAGATACAACAGCGAATAATGTTGAATAAAATCGTTGTAAAATCTAATTTTAGTCGTTTGAAAAAAATATTTCTACCAAAATGTTCATAATTAAATTGTCTATCCATTAGTGTAAGTAAAAAATCAAAATAATCGTTACTTTTCAAGAAGATGCATGTTTTCAGTACTTATTTTTTTTTCTCATTTCTGTAGTATCGTTGTGAAGAGATTAATTAAACATTATCCTTAGTAATAAAATATAAAAATCTACCATTGTGAAGCCAAGATTATGTAGAAATTTAATGTATAGCTCCAAAAAACTGCACAAAAAACGGCTACCGCTGCGTTTTGCACGGGGACGCGCCTTAAACGATGGTTAACACTGATTTTTTACTTATAATGTTTATGATATAACTAGCTTCTGCCAGCGGCTTCACCCGCGGGATCCCTAGGGAACATACTCTCGGGCTAATCTATAATCTACCTCTGTGCCAAATTTCATGAAGATCCTTTCATACGTACTGACGTGAAAGAGTAACAAACATCCACCAGTGTGTGGATGGATTCCTCACAAACTTTCGCATTTATAGTACCTATTAGTAGGATTAACGTCAGCCAAGCCTAGAAAGAGGTGGCGAGACGACCTAAAAGCCTACTGCCAGGGTTGGTTCGAGCTGGCTCGGGACATAAATTCCTGGATGGGCTTCACCCAGCAGTGGGGCAGTATAGGCTGAATAAAAGAATTAGTACGTCATAGTAGGGATCTAGACCAGTCAGTTTTGAGATCTGTCGTGATGCCAAGTCGATTGATCTTACAAGTAGGTACTGAGATGTCTATTGTACGTATGCGGACCAGTAAACTGAACATAGGATAGATAGAGAGTGAGTCAGCTGGATGTAGCAAGCTGACAAATTCATAGATAATGTTAAAAGCATGCATACTTTCCGGTCCATACCTATGTTGAAGATAACTCAAAAATGTTGTGCTTGAGGGATCAGATATTCGCAGGGTGACATCAGCAAGGTGAGGGTTGTCGAGAATCGAGATGAGTGCTATGGTGACAGGCAATCGGAGACGCCATGTTCGCAACGGACTGCTGTAGGTTGACGATGAAAATGAGGGGCAGGGTCCAAATGGGATTCGAAATGTGAAGAAAGTTTTTTTTTAACTAAGTATACGCCGCCCGACAGAAGGCTATTTTCTGTATTAGGCAGCCAAAAAAGCGCTCGTTAAGCTTGAACACCTTCCTACAGCAGAATATTACCTTACATGATGCTCAGCACGGTTTCCGGCAAGGACTATCAACAGAGAGTGCTATATTGTGCCTCAAAAAGGCAGTAAGCTAGTAGTAGCTTACTGCCTTTTTGCTACGTAGGTAGATAATGGGAGTCCGGTCTTCTCTTACTTCCTTGATATGTCAAAGGCATTCGATATGGTAAATTATGACAAGTTATGGGATAAGTTAGGCAAAGCAAAGATACCATTAGAGATCATAAATGTCTTTAGGTACTGGTATGGTCACCAGGTGAACTACGTGCGTTGGGCTGGGGGCAATTCCGATGAGTATAAGTTGCAGTATGGAGTCAGACAGGGTGGTTTGACTTCTCCGATATTGTTTAACCTGTACATAGACGGTCTCATTACTGAGCTCAGTAGTTTGCAGGCTGGCTGCTATGTCGATGGAGTAGCATTCAATAATATCAGTTACGCCGATGATATGGCACTACTGAGCCCGTCAGTTTCAGGCTTGAGAAAGTTATTGGAGGTTTGTGAGAGGTATGTTGAGGGGCACGGTTTGAGATACAATGCCAAGAAGAGTGAGGTTCTTATTTTTGGTGCAAAGTCCTCAGAAAGTTTTCCTCCCATTAAATTGGCAGGTAATCGTGTTCATCAATTTAAATATCTCGGTCACATTGTCACCGCGGGTATCAAAGATGATCTGGATGTCGAAAGGGAACGAAGAGCATTGGCGGTTCGATGCAACATGCTTGTCCGGAGGTTTGCTCGGTGCACGTGTGAAGTAAAAGTGACGCTTTTTAAAGCATATTGCCAGACATTTTACACATGCAGCCTCTGGACAAGTTGTACGCAGAAAGCCATCAAGGCTCTTCGAGTTCTTGACGACACGGTTGGCGCAGTGGTTGAGCGATTGACTGCTGCGCAGCATGTCGCGGGTTCGATTCCCGCACGGAACAAATATTTGTAAGACCTACAAGTATTTGTTCCGAGTCTGGGTGTTTTTCTATCTATAATATGTATGTATTTACAAAAAAAAATGTATATAAGTAGTTTATCAGCCATATCGTTACCATAACACAAGCATTAGGTTGCTTAGCTTGGGACTATATGGCGTTGTGTGAAATGTCCAAGGATATTATTATATTATATTATTATTATTAGTTCAGTACAACAATGCATTCAGGATGCTGCTGGGGCTGCCACGCTTCTGCAGTGCGTCGGGAATATTTGCTGATGCGCACACTGATGGCTTCGCAGCCATCACACGTAAGCGTGCCGCGTCGCTGCTGCAGAGGGTCCGCGGCAGCTCGAACAGCCTCCTGAATGTAATTGCGGGGAAATTTGATTGCCCGCTCGTCCATTATTTGTCAAACCTGCATGTAAGACTAACATAGTTATTAAGCTTACTAACAAGATATGGAAGTATTCCGAAATAAAATGATAATAAATAAATAAATAAATAAGCGATCGGTTCAAGGGCGCTCCGCCGCCGTGTAATATTTTCCTCCACGCCGCCGCCGCCGTCAAAAATCGCCACGGCGCTCATATCTATATAATTATTCTATTAGCTTTTGCCCGCGATTTTGTACGCGCATATCTCGTTCCCGTAGGAATTTCGGGAAATCCACTCTTAGTGTTCCCTTACGGTCAGCTTTCTGAGTATCGTAGTGTCTGTCAGTCACTCAGTCAGTAACGAAAGAATTTTGTATAAATTGACTAGCAGTATTTGGTCATTCCGATCGATTGTTTAATGATAATTGTCTGACGACGTTTTTTTCGACCTTGGTCAATTACTACCTAGAATATGAAATGGCAAGGCATAATAACATTGACTGTTCACTGATTGTGTGACAGTTGAAATTGACTAAACTGACCATTAAGGTGCTTTCAGACTACGCTATAATATAATAGCATGTAACAAGCTCATGGCACACCAATATCGCGCACCATACAATGTTATGGACACGTTCACACTGTACTATATTATTGACAATGTATGGTGCGCGATATTGTTGTGCTATGGGCTTCATACTCTATGCTATATATTATAACGTAGTCTGAAAGCAGGTTTAGGTACCTAAATAAAGTACTAAGTGCAGGTTACATAAATGTATGATGAATTCATACAAAAATAAATAGGTTCCACGGGTTCCACGTTAAGCGATTAAGCGGGGTATAGGTATGCCTGTTTTGAAACATATTACGTTGAATAGATAGTATTATCAGTCAAGAGTACCTTATAAGTACTTGTTAGTGGGCTAAATTAGGTTACCTATATGTTTTCGTGTTTTCCAACTCGTCACTGATTGCGGTTTGTGCAAGTCCTTTTAAATCCTAAATTCCTTTACCCTTTACCTTCGCTTTTATGGATAATCTTGACACAAATGCGTATTAATTAGATTTTGCGGTTTCTGTGTTAATTATTAGCATTGCTGCGGTTCTAATTAGGTTCTGTTCAAACAGGGCGCACTGTTGATTCATAAGTAGGTAATTGTTGCTCATTGTGATACCGAAATGAGATAGTTGCCTATGCAGACTGTACATAGGTAGCTATGTACCTATTGTAAGTATAAAAGACTAGGTAGCTGACCCGCGCAACTTCGTCTTCGTCACATTTTCCATTATTGCTCCGCTCCTATTTGTCTTAGCGCGATGATATATAGCCTATACCTACCTTGATAAATGGGCTATCTAACACTGAAAGAATTTTTCAAATCGGACCAGTAGTTCCTGAGATTAGCATGTTCAACAAACAAACAAACTCTTTTGCTTTATAATATTATTAGTACCTATAGATTTTGCAATTTTGTTTTCATAATTATCCGGGTAACCACTATATTCTATGATAATGTTTAGAAAGGGGTTTACCACTGCCCGGATGACGCCTATGGGACACTTATTCAGCTCTATTCAGCTTAAATATGCCCATAGAAAACTACGATTTTGTATGGAGACGCGTAAGCATTCGTTCAGCTTTCCGCATCTATTCAGCTTTCGCGGCAAACAAGTATAAAATGAGGACAAATCTATACTATATATAAACTATAGATACGTTGTCCGCACTCTAAAATGACAAAATGAAATGAAGCCAATTGGCCACATCGCGCTTAGTTACGCACCAACCTGTCGCGCGACACTACGTTTGTTTTGATGTCAATTTGACTTACCCTGTGACGTAACTGAAGATGTATATTTATCTCCCTCTAGCAACAGGCATCCCGCCGTACGGTGACATATTTTCTTTCACTTTCTTCATGCGTATTAGTAGCTGTATGTTCGCCGTTTTTAAGCGCCGCGATGTTGGTTTATGACGTGTCTATATATAATATGTCATTGCCGGTGACCACCTTTTTTATAGAAGCGGATGCTCAGCATTTAAAAATAGAAATCCAATAAATGAAAAAGGCTCAAATATATAACTCCCAATAAGGTTATTATATTTGCGCCTTTTGAGGTTTTCCGCACCTGCAGCAGCCGCCCCAGCACAGCCCGCCGTGCTAAGAAGATGGGATGGCGCAAGGGTGTCAACACATGTTGCATCCCACACCAAAGGCCTACCCACCTTCCAAGGCATTATGGTCATCCCATCTGGCCTCTTCCCATCGTCACGTGCCAAGCCGTGGGGTTCTAAAACAGCTGGCACCCCGGCGGTGACAAGAGCCCGACGGATGATGTCATTAATGCTGGCATGCCGTGCTAGCCGACCAGCGCTCCTACTGCAAGACAGGCCATGGTGTCCGAGGCGGTCGACTGGTTCACCGCATTGACACCGATGTGGGGCTCCGCTAGGAGCACCCAGGCGCAGACACGTAAACCTTAACCGTAACCTTTTGGCGTTGAAACACTAGGCCCATGGGGTCCGAGTGCACATAGAGTCTTTCGGGACATCAGCAAACAACTTGTCGACGGTTCACGTGACCAGAAGGCTGGGCTTTTCTTCGGCCAAAGAATCAGCATTGCCATTCAACGTGGCAATGCTGCCAGTGTTCTGGGCACTTTTGCCGTTGACAGCGATGTGGATTATTTTTTTGATGCCCAATGATTTATTCTGTTTTTTTTTTTACATAATGTAGATACTGTAAACATTGTAATTTAATAATACCCTGTTATCTATACAAAGTACTTAACAAAGACACCAAATAAATGAAAAATATTGAAGTTGATCGATTTAAGTATATTTATTTTCCAATATGGCACAAAGGTTCAACGGCTTCAATATTCTGTGGTCAAATTCACGCTTCATTCATTAATTAAGAAATGTAAACTAACTTTAGGGGGCAACTTGAAAATTTCCCGCGACTATTATTTTTGATGTCAACTTTTTTCATGCCACAAATGAAAAGGGTCACTACTATTTATTGGAGCGACCAATTTACCCATACTGCTTGTCTGTTGTTCTGTTTAATTTGCTGTATATGCTGTATAATTGGCAGTTTTTTTTAACCTTTTCACTATTTTTCAATTCCAATTTCAGCGGAGCTGTTAAATTCTCTGAACTTCGATCATAAACGGTATCTGACGGACATACTGTTTGCGCGAGGAGAGTGCACCAACACACAGTGTGCTCCCTGCGGAACGACTGTAGCTTGCGATGTGCCATGGAGGAGCCTCATTGAGCATGTGAGTAAGCTGAAAAGCTAAGGTCTCTGAACTTCGATCACAGCCAGTATCTAACAGACATACAGCCGGTCGATTCTGTAAACATGTCGAAGTGAAGGCGTGGGTGAAGTGATCACGAAGTGAACTGTCAAACCATACAAAACAGCGGAATGAGAGCTCACTTGTCGTTCACTCCACCTAAATGAGCACGGTGAGATGTCGACAGAATAGACCACCTGTTTAGATCCACGGGGTTTGCACCAACACGCAATGTGCTTGTCCTGCTTGTCTTACTTTGTGGAACGACTGTAGCTTGCGATGTGCCGTGGAGGAGCCTCATTGAGCATGTGAGTAAGCTGAAAAGCTAAGGTCTCTGAACTTCGATCACAGCCGGTATAGCTGAAAGACATACTGTTTGCATCCACGGGGTTTGCACCAACACGCAATGTGCCTGTCCTGCTTGTCTTACTTTGTGGAACGACTGTAGCTTGCGATGTGCCGTGGAGGAGCCTCGTCGAGCGTGTGAGTGAGCTGAACAGTTAGGTTCTCTGGACTTCAGTCATGAACGGTATCCGACGGGCATGCCGTTTGCACGCGCAAGAGTGCATCAACCCGCAGTGCGTTTCTTGTTGAACCACTGTATCCTGAGATGTACCGTGGAGGAATCTCATCGAGTGGATAATTTTCACAATGAACATTAACTAAATAACGCAATTTCTTCAAGGGCGTGTGTGGCTAAATCCGCATCTTGAGGAATACCGAAAAATACTGTAAGGCGCTGTTGCCCGATTTTCATGAACACTAACTGGAGTCAAAAGTCGAAAAATCCATTAGTATCACTAAGTATTCCTTACAGTTTAGGAATGGGGCATACCTTGAAACATTCACCTTGTGTAAAAGGTTCTCTGAACAAAGACTTACGCAGACTTTCACGGCGGCGGTGAGGTTATTTATCAGAACCCGCTGTGAGGCAAGGCCAAGAAAATTGTGTCTTTGTTGAACGGTTTTGTCTAAAACAATAAATTGACACTGATACGTTCTAAGAACCTCCAAGTAAGGGGTTGTGTTGTCACTAAGCCTACTCAGTAGTAGCAGAAAGAGAAATAGGAAGCATATTGATAACTATTGTCTGTCAGCATTGCCTTACAAGTAAAAGGTAACCAACTTAGTACAAAGACAAAGTTGCTCAGTCAAGACTTAGATTTATGAGTCAATGAACAGGAAATATCTAAAGTTTCTTTGTAGTTTGAATTTATTAAAACTGTACCTGGGAATTTACCAAACATTACCTATAATCCACCGATTCGTTTTTATTTTATCAGGGAGGAAAATGAAAAATTGTTTTTGAATTCTCGAAACTTGGATGATTTACGCAAACATTATTTATATATTATTTAAATTTAGTTATATATTATTTTTGTTGAATTATATGTTTATGTAGGTATGCGGTTTGAGTTATTAGTATTAGCAGTAGGTACCTATATAGGTAATGTTACCTACACTACCTTGAGCTACCCTCGTACCTAATCTTGAAGCAAAATCCTTTAAAAATTAAACACTGTCAAAAAAACATTGCATCAATCAAAATAATAAAATAAAATAAAGTTTATCACGCACCTTAACATTCTCAAGAAAATTACTAATCCCGGTTCCTCCAGGTACACAAAAGCTGCTCAGAACTGGTATCCGAGTGCAGCTACAACGGTGTCGTATTTCCATGTTGCGAGTATTTCCGTCATGTGGACTCAGAGCACGGGCCTTGCTTCTCCTTCAACACGTTACAGCACAAGTGAGCTATCTAATCTGTCTACAGTGATAAGATCATCCTGCAGCTGATACGGAACCTAATTGTGGAATATTGTTTATTATCTGTTACAGAGGAGAAAATAGCCTGTTTGTTGTTAATATGACTACTGGACCTGGCGTTCTGATGTTTCGTTTGTTGGCTGATGCTCAAGTAAGGGTTTGGCTTGGGTACATGTTGAATACATTTTGTGTGCTTCGTTTGTCAAGATCCGTCACACAATGGTTTTTAATTGCTGCTAGTCTATTCTGTAAATAACCATTTCGATATCGACTTCACCTGAGTGACTAAGCTTACAAAGTGAACTTTATTTCACACATCATAAGGTCTTATATTTATACGAATTTGAAACTCACCTCGGATTCCGCTGTCGAGACACGAAAATGTTGTTACAGAATAGCACTACTGATTATTATGATAGTATAAATAAATGAAAAATTATATTGCACATCACTTACAAAAACATACATTCCAACCTATAAAAGGAATGTTAAATGACGGTTCTTTCGCAATAAGCAATTTCTTTTAGGCTATTTTAGAGACAACTACGCCTACTTTAGTTATCTCCACAATTTCCTATCGGTAGATAGGAAATTTTTCAAGCTTGTATAAATACTATTCTACAATAAATGCGCCAAGCTTCTGTTATGAAATTAAAAAACAAAGAGGGGTAGGCGTTGTAGCCGAGTACAGGTTTTTTGATATCCTAAATTCCTTTCTAGCTATCAATCCACAGTCCCGAAGAGTTATCAACGAACACCTTGGACATAAAGCTAAAGCACGTCATCCACACGTTCGGCGAGAACCAGGTGGGCCTGCTGTTCTCCGAGGTCGAGATCGTGAATGATGACCAGCTGCAGCGAGAGAGTGTTGAGGATAGGGGCTGCCGCTACCTGCACGAAGTGCCCGAGGATCCGTTTCATACTTATCCGGTAAAGACTCACTTATGACAAGTAGGTACTTCACAAATTCAACTCAACCTGTCGCAGTTCATTGCTGGTCATAGGCCTCTGTCAAGCTACACCTGATTGTGGTAGTAATTTTGATTTAGTCAATTCTGAGCATGACACTTTTAAAATTTGATTTGGATTGGGGCCAGCAGTTTGGATTTTCGTTTCTACATGGCAATCTGTCGCTGGTTTTATTGCTAAGAGAACAATGATTTTTTCAGCATTCTATTGAATATAATAATCACTGAAAGATTCTATATTTACAAATGGCTTAACCAGTAGATCCGTTAATTGTGTCCCACTAGTATTGTAAGATACCGTCCGATTGTACGATCACCTATTATTTACCTGTCTATATATTTTTTTTTTTTTTTTTGTTTATATGTATGTATATTCCTAGGTATATTCTCATGGAGCCTGTCAATTAGCTGAAGCTACAAAAGAGTTCTATGAGCACTGTGGATGCGTACACCCTGCAAGAGACCTTACCTGTAAGTGTGGCTACGCCTGAGAATAAATTACACTTGCATTTTCCAGTCACATGTGCAGCGAAGTTTGATAACAACGTAGCTTAGGCGCTGAAGCATCGATAAAGTTGGTGTCGAAGTACTATAGCATAGGTAACATAGGTCCATGTAAACATTTAGGAATGTAACTAGATTTAAAATCATTGTTTATTATTTTTTCTGTTATAATTTATTGTATTCCAGACGCGAAGATTTTCTGCAATTACACTGGAATTAACTGTTGGAACGCGTATGAAGGTAGGCGTCTAAAGTATTCTAATTAAATATTCTTACTAAATCACTGAACTTAACATTTTATTTTCAGCCCACAAAGCTAAAGTAGACGTGGATAAGGATGCAAAGGAAGACTGCGTTCCTTCTTGCGTCGAGAGTGAACTTAAAACTATACATATGACGAAGTAAGCATCATTATGTACTTAACATGTACTCGTTCAACGTATTTAAACAGAACAAACGCAATACCTCTGAAGGGGGTCATTGAACTCATCATTATGAACAAATTTCATCATGGGACCAACACTGAAATTGCGAAAAAAATATCGGGAACTTTATACACGTTGTATGAAGTTTCCGATATTTTCTGTTTTTAATATTATGACTTTAGTAATCATTCAAAGGCTCGTCCCGGGCCGTCTGCAGGTAGCTTGGTCTTACTATGCAGGGTGTAAAAGATGGGTATATGGGATCAACGACAAAAATCATTTGACCCATGAAACAGCAACAGTATTTCAGAGTTGTTCATCATAACAGTTGTTCATAATATTAAATAAGTATCTCTACAAGTGTTGCGTTCAATCTGTTACGAACGTAGAGTTATGTTGGCGAAACAGTCGTGGGTGAAAAGTCCTTTGGATGAAAAGTTAATGGTTTATAGATAATGTTGACCGACGATTCATGGACTAATCAACTGTTGGTTAACCGTTTCAGTTTAATTGTTACAGGAGATGGGTAAAGGATCAACCCGGTGTAGGTACTATTGTCGAAGTCAAAATGATATCGTTGCCTACCCTTCGATATCAGAGGAATTTAATACGAGATAATTTGGATTTAGTAGGTACGTTTGAAATGTATTTTCTTTGCGTTTGTCAAGTTTAATCTTAGCATACGACCATTGCTGACTTTCGACTTATCGTATTCTTTGATTATATTCTCTTAGCATTTCTGCATAGCATTTTGTTTTTTAGTTGCTGTCGGAGGTATCGTTGGGCTGTTCTTCAGCGCATCTATCTTGAGCTTGCTGGAAGTCTTCTACCTCATTCTTCGCCCACCAGGCAGTCTTAAATAAAACAGATCTTACAGATCATTAAATATATTTTATTCGTCCTACCCACTTTAATATCATCATCATAACATTCAGTCGAAATATATTCACTGATGGACCATCCACAATTCGCTGCCTCAGTATTACGGTTAACGTTGCATTTTCACTTTTTAATATAGCCTCAGTGTCACTATGACTGAGTGTCAATTCGATAAAAGTGACACCTAAAGCACCCTGTAAGGCAAGAGAGATGTTTCACTAAATCACAATTCATATATTTTGAAGTAAGGGTAAGACCCACAGACATTTTATTAAATGTTTTAAGTATGGTGATTACGGTTTCGGTCGAAACTACGATCAGAACCGACCCTTCCGGTTTTGGTTTCGGTTTCGGCAAAACAAGTGCGAGTCGGACTCGCGCACGAAGGAAGGGTCCCGTACCATTATCTATAAAAACGGCAAAAAAATCAAGTTTGTTGTTTGAGAGCCCCCTTAAATATTATTTTATTCTGATTTTAGTATTTGTTGTTAGTTTTTAGTATTTGTTGTTATAGCGGCAACAGAAATACATCATCTGTGAAAATTTAAACTGTCTAGCTGTCGCGGTTCTTGAGACAGACAGACTGACTCTGTGACAGACAGATAGCGAAGTCTTAGTAATAGGGTCCCGTTTTTACCCTTTGGGTACGGAACCTTAAAAAACGAGTCCCAGTCGAACACTAATCATCATCATCCACTATAACACAGACGTTGCTAGCAAATCCGAGATTCGATCGTTATACCTAGCAACAGTAATGTTTTGTCGATACGCGAACCGCTGTTGGCGATGACTTTCCGTTCACTTACTATTGTGAGTAACTAATAAGGAGACTAAATTAAAAGGGTTTTTCGTAGAAAAAATTATTAACCATGGGTAATGCTGAAAGTAATGTCACTAGTGGTGTTAAGAAACAAGCGGGGACACCGCAGCAGAAGTTGTACAAACTCGTCGATATTAAAGGTAAGTTCATACATTATATAAAATATAATATGATCCAATAATGAAGTGTTAATATTTGAACAAGAGAAAAATCGTCTAATATATAAAAATCTCTTGTTACGGTGTTTGGTATTGAACTCCTCCGAAACGGCTTGACAGATTTTTATGTTTTTAGCGTTCCGTAGCCAAATGGCAAAAACGGAACCTGTAGATTCGTCATGTCTGTCTGTTTGTCCGTTCGTATGTCACAGCCACTTTTCTCCGAAACTATAAGAACTATGCTGTTGAAACTTAGTAAGTAGATGTATTCTGTGAACCGCATTAAGATTTTTACACAAAACTACAAAAAAAACAATAAATTTTGGAGGTCCCATACTTAGAACTGAAACTCATAATTTTTTTTTTTATCAAACCCAACGTGTGGGGAGGTCTTCAAAAATGATATTGAGGTTATAATATATTTTTTTTTCTAAACTGAATAGTTTGCGAGAGAGACACTAACCAAAGTGGTAAAATGTGTCCCCCCCCTGTAACTTCTAAAATAACAGAATTATAAATCTAAAAAAAATGTATGATGTATAATACTATGTATACCAGCGAAAATAGGTTTGAACGAGATCTAGTTTTTTGTGTAGGTATATTCGTTAGGTCTGAGAATAGATCGTAGGCAATTTTTATTTTATTTTTATTTGGCAAAACATTATTTGCTCGGTCTGTAATTTATACATTTTATGAGACTTCTAAAATATCGAACTAGCGACCGTAAATTAGTACAAGAGAGTTAAATAAAATCAATATGACAAAAATACAGGACTATCCAACTCTTGGATACTGACATGAAACATTATATATCGCCAGGTGGAGGTCTGCTAGTAGACATGATGAAACGAGCTCTTCAGAACAAGCAGTATGCGGAAATAGACCACGCGATAAAGACTAAGGTGGAGCCATTTCTGTACAACAAGGGCAGAGGCCGGTACATACCCGTGTCGCATCTAGTGCTGCTCAGGAACAAGGAGCGATCTAGGCATAAGTTGGTAAGACGCACATATTTGCAGATAATATTAACCTTGTTCTCGAATATGAACTACGAACGTGGAATCGAAAATACAAGCAGGTTAGTGACTGCACTCAGCGCCGTCGTCGTTTGTTTTGGTGATGCTACGGCAGTGTGATTCTCCCATTCTATTCTGTAAACATGTCAAAGTGTACACTTAGGTGAAGTGATCACGAAGTCAGCTATCAAACAAGATGAAATGACAGCTCACTTATTGTTAATTCCACCTAAGTGTACACGGTGAGAATGTCGACAGAATGGAGCGGCTGTAAACACGTCGAAATGAAAACCCAGGCGAAGTAAACGACAAGTGAGCTGTCAAACTATTCAAACAAGATGGAATGACAGATCACTTGGCGTTCACTCCACCTGAGTGTAAACGCTGAGATGTCGACAGAATTGAGCGGCTGTTTATTAAATTCCGCTTCGGTGTCAAAGGGCACTCAACATTAAATTTGAAAATAACGGTCAACTAGAACAGAATGGGTGTTTACAATATTCTACTAAAGCTTTGTATGGGATACTGAGGAGAGCGTCTGACATAATTATTATATACCATTTACATCATATAGATCATCCATAAAGCTTTAATTAGAACATTTACCCATAAATATACATGAAGTGATTCTTAGCGATTCATAATCCTGTAAGTAATTAGCAGGCAGGTAAATGTTGACCTCAGCAACGGTATTCTTCATCATTCAACTAATATTGCATGGTTTGCTGTGATTTTGTGTAGGTACTACCTACTTCTATTTAATAAAATAAGAATTAATAATTTTATAATAACTCATGGTTTTAATTTATAATTTGTTTGCCTAAGTGGCTGATCATGGAATGAACATTATTAAGTACTAGCTGACCCGCGCAACTTCGTCTGCGTCACATTTTCCATTACTGCTCCGCTCCTATTTGTCGCAGCGTGATTATATATATATATATATACGCCTATAACCTTCCTCAATAAATGGGCTATCTAACACTGAAAGATTTTTTCAAATCGGACCAGTAGTTCCTGAGATTAACGCGTTCAACCAAACAAACAAACTCTTCTGCTTTATAATATTAGTATAGATTGCATAATATACAAAATCTACGTTCAGTTACGTATCCTGGAGGCCTACCACAAGCTCTTAACGCGATCCAATTTAGGACCTAAACTGATCTTTTCTACTAATTCGTACCATGACGTCAGATTAAAGATTCAATTTAGGCCATACCATTTGACAGCGATTGTCACAGACTGAGTCGCAAGTTTTGCTTTCATTCATTCAATTTTGTTCTTGCTTGGTACCATAACGTGTTATAGCAGCTCAACTGAATCGCTCTAACAGACAAAATTAACGATTCAATAAAAGTTACTATTTATTTTACAAAACTGAAACGTTTGGTGAATTACTAACGAAAACTAAGTTTTTAGTAGCTTTTTTACTAAAATCAATGTAACTATACTTTATTTATCTTTCCTATAGAGTCTAAAACACCCATTTAAACGCATTTGTTTTTCATTATAAGATCTCTGATGAACAACTTTTGTTTGAGTTTTTTGAGGAACATTTTGCGTCACTCTATACCCAAAAACGGAAGAGGATTCAATTACGCGGCCAGTTGGACCCCTTAAGTAATTTTGAGGATACCGAATTCATTAGGCGCTACAGGTTATCCAAAAAATTAGTGCTCGATTTGTGCGCTGAGTTGAGCCCAATGTTTAAAGAGCCTGTCAAGTCAACGGATCCATCCTTAGAGAACAAGGTAGGCGGTAGGCCTAATCTAACATAACTTCTTATCTCTTTAATTTACTTTAATTCACATAGATGTTTATAATTGTGAGAAAGGATTTGTGAAAATC
Organism: Ceramica pisi; assembly: GCA_963859965.1. NCBI lineage: Eukaryota > Metazoa > Arthropoda > Insecta > Lepidoptera > Noctuidae > Ceramica > Ceramica pisi. The sequence continues at coordinate 10,098,035 of OY982530.1, forward strand.
TTTTATCCAATTTTTTACAATGAGGTATAAGGTTTATTGACCTAATTATTGTTGTAATAAGTTCTTATTTATTTAAGGTTTTGACTGCATTGTCATTCTAGACCAATTGGTGGTCATTCCGTTGCACAACAAACGGTGTCATTAGTATTATCTCAAATAACCAAGGCATTAAATTCTTCCCAAATGAGAGATAAATATATTGTTTTCCCAAAGACAACCATCAGTTATTATTATTTTTTAGATTCCTTTATTAAGTCATAACAAGAAATAACTATAAATGAAAACACCATTTGTATGATAAATAAAAAAAAACAAGTTCAAAACTTTGGTCGTCATCTTCATACGAATCATTTTTATTTGCACGATGATTCTTTAGTACCAATTCGTTTTACAACGTATGTTGGATTTTCATTTCTGACATTTTTGATAGATCAGTGTTATCTACACAGACCTATTCTTAGAAAGCTAGGAAGAATAATTTCGAGACGTGCAAGTAGCTGAGTGGCTGAGTAATTTAAAGTGTAAACAGTTAACAGAATATTAATGAACCGCCAGAAAAATCCAGCAACCACTTGTAGAGAACAATTTCACCACAAAAGAAGAGATTAAAACCATCACTTTTTGTGGAAAATCCACGTAGTTGGTAACACTGATCTAGTCAAACTGACTCTGACAGTGACAATTCAACCACTGACGTATAAATCAAATTCAACCAAATTTTTACTGTGGTACGTTCCAAAACGAAAAATATAAAACATGCCGTTTCATTACGTCGAAATAAATCACGTTTTTTCGTAAAATAAATAGCAAAAGGTAAATAAATATCTTTGTTTGACTAAGACTTGTTTTAAACATAGTTACTTAACTTTAAATTCTTTAAAACGACTGTTTAGTGTTTTAAAACATTAAAGTAATGATCCTCAGTTGAGAAAAAATAATTGTTTCTTACTTCTGAACGTGTCTGACAATAAAGTGTGAGCGAAATAAACTTATCTGAAATTAATAGCGTCGTCTCTTTTTCACCAAAAACGCGGTTCAGCCGCAAATTGCGATCTTTCATTCACTTACAACGATCTAAACTCCGCAGAGCGCTTTGGACGTCATGGTACGAATATGAAGCGAGGCAGTTTAGGGACCATAACTGAAATGCCTTGCTTTTGAATCATTTTTAATTAGGTCATGGTAGGCCTCCTGATCTCTCTCTCGAATTAAGAATATAATTATGAAGAGGGTACCTACCTAATGCAGGGCACTGTATCATCTCTATCGGTTGAAATGCCGACCAGCCCAGGTACCTAATCTCCTGGTACAAACTAATCTTGAATCAAATTCAACAAAACCAACTATCGAACGAATGGTGCTGAATCAAGTGGATTCTTAATTTCGTCCAGAACAGTCCAAAAAGAAACACATTTTCTCCGATTTTTACTGACAATATTGCTGATCGTAGACCACTGATAAATATAGTTTGTTTTAAGATTTTATAATATCAAAAAAGTTTGGTTCATAGAATCGATTTATTATAGAGGAGCTCGTGGCTAAAGCCGCACGGGCCGATCTTCAAGGCTAAACTATAACAGACGAACGCATCGATCTTCAAGGTTAAGCAACGCTTGCGAAGGTTGGTCTGTGGGTGGGTGACCATCTTGACATACCGAGTTTCCTTCGTGCCTCAGAAAGCACGTTAAGCCTTTGGTCCCGGCTGTCATTTGTAGATCTTTGGCAGTCGTTACGGATAGTCAAAAGCCAGTAAAATCTGACTGAAATCTTGCATTGAATGAGTTGTGGAGGTCTGGTAGGCAGCCGCGCCACGTAAAATACCGGTATTCAGCTGAATCCGGTTTGTCTGGAAGCCGAGCCAATATAGTAAGGAAAAGGCTAGGTTGTTATAATGGTCACCCATTCACAGACCGACCTCGGCAAGCGTTGCTTAACCTTGAAGATCGACGTGTTCGGCTGATATAGTTTAGCCACATTGAAACATAATACCAAATATTCATCTTTTCTGTTAGTAAAACAGTTTACTTATGGATACAGGTAACTCCGGACTCCGGAGGAGACTCTCCTCTCCTCCCAGTAAATCGAAAAACAATCTAGTAATTCAATCAAATCCATACTTCCATCCATAGCTAATAATTTCAACATTATACTTCCTCAAGTTAAATAACATAAAACATGGGGCTGACCTTATGCTACTGCGGAGAATCTTAACACCGCGATTCAGAAAAACGCGTCATAAGTACAACGCCATCTATCGATCTACAACGTAACTGAACTGTCTTTATGCTCTTAACTACTCATAAGTTCAAACTTAGAAGCTTACACGTTACGATAAATAATGATAATATAATAACATATAATTATAAACATTATGTGTTTAATTATAAAATAACTCAAAAATACATTGTTTCGGGGTCTTTTCACACATTTCTTATTAAAAAATTTCTTAATAGATGGCATTGCAAGTATCTGAAGTCTCAATGAAAACAACCTATTTTAGCGCTCGATGAAGTTTCTTCGTAAACTTTAAAATTCGATATCTTTTGATTTTGTGGGTCGATTTTGATGAAATAAACACTAAATGTTGCTCCGATTATCACTTAATATTTCGAAGTACCTAAATTTTGAATCCAATCAGTGGTTTATGCGTGATGCTCCTCCAAACGCACAGACATACAGACGCACAGACAAACAGAAAAGAATTTCAAAAACTGCTTTTTTGTGTTCATGTCATTTTTCTGACATTTCTATGTATTTTTTATGCGAAAATATTCAATGTACAGACACGGCAACTCTACGATTTTATTATATGTATAGAATAGATAAAATTATGTAATGAACACCTGTATGTAACCCATGTATCACAAATAACCGAATTGATTGATTATTTACACGGCATCATATGATATTACACATTTTGTTGGCCACATACCTAAGCGAATTCGTGAGATCTTCCCTGTTTTAGCTGCCGCCCTTGCGAAGTATGGAGAACCCAGATGATGAGTTTGACGTTGAGAAAGATTGGCCCCTAGTCACTCAGGAGGAGTACGATGCCAACCCTTCTGGGTACAGGGAACTCTGTTGGGATCTTAAGGTAAGGTACCATAAATATTGTAGCAAGATAATCGTAAATTCTCTTACAATTTTGCTTTTTGAGAATTATTTCGTAATACGTAATCCCGCATATTCGGAGAAAAAAACATAATTATGTCGGACAATCAAACTGCTTTTTATAAAAAAATTAAGGTCGGGAAATCATCATATGGCTCCTTCTGGACTGGGCAGAGTAGAAGGGAGTGGCAGACTCTAACTGACTAAAACCCATACTTGTTACCCATTGCATTCCTCGGCTGTGGTGACTCTTTTGAACAGATTCCGCAACCCTGGCAGACAATAAATCTGCCTGACTTTTCACAACTATATTTGGGTTGTCTTCTCATCTAACCGGATGCAGCTAAATTATTATGTATTTGAACTTGACGATCGACCCGTGACCACGAACTCCGGTCGAATTAAACACAAATTGTTTAAAAAGTTGGAATTCTATTTAAAAACTCCAATTTGTGCATTCATGTGCAGGAACGAGGAGCTGTGGGAGAGACTATCCTTCACCTATGTCTTCTGAACGCCTCCTCACTGCTGGCTAACCTGGCCAAAAGACTGCTGCGCTTCTATCCCAAGCTGATCAATGACGTCTACATGGGTGACGAGTACTATGGTAGGTTGAAATACCAGCAGTGCAAGTTTGTGTACGTCTGATCAAAAATTAGAAAAATTGTGCTGCCAATCCATAACTGTCTGAATCGATGCAAATAAGCAATCCATAGGTGTTTAAATTGGTGAAGTGACAGTTCACTTCACGATCACTTCACGTAAGTTTCCACGGTGAGATAATCCGGAGACCGCGGGAGATGGTCATCCATCTTTTTAACCAACTTCCCAAAAAGGTGGAGGTTCTCAATTCGGTTGTTTTTTATGTTTGTTACCTTACAACTCCGTCATTTTTATGAACCGATTTGAAAAATTCTTATTTAATCTGCAAGAATATATTAGGTCCTTACAAATGAAATTAGCGTTTTGTCGTACTGACCACTTTGATCTGAAATATCTCCACTTTGGTTAAGAATTCCAAATTCAAATTTATAAATCCATTTAGCTGGTACGTTTGAGTTTTGAAAACAGTAATTCATTTGTTTTTTCCTCATTATTTTTATTATTCTTTGGCGTCGCTTATTACCGCACAATGGAAAACATGAAATATCGGCATATTTACGAGTACGAGTTCTACCGTGGCACCAGTGCTGCAGAAACAGCTCGAAGGATTAATGATGTGTACGGTGCTGGTGTCGCAAACGAAAGCACGATACGTTTTTGGTTTCAACGTTTTCGTTCTGGAAATTTCGATCTTCAGAACCAACCCCGTGGACGGCCGGAGTCCAAAGTGGGAAATGAAGAATTAAAGGCTATTGTGGAAGCGGATCCATCACAAAGCAGTTCAGAGATAGCTGCAGGCTTCGGGGTAAGTGATAAAACTGCATTAATCCACTTGAAGCAAATCGGGAAAGTAAAAAAACTTGAACGATGGGTACCTCATGACTTGAGTGAATCGAACTTGCAAACACGCGTCGACTGCTGTGTTACTTTGCTCAACCGACACAATAATGAAGGGATTTTAAATGGAATCATTACTTGTGATGAAAAGTGGATACTGTACGATAATCGGAAGCGCTGGTCGCAATGGCTGAACCCTGGAGACCCAGCCAAATCCTGCCCTAAACGAAAATTGACTCAAAAAAAGTTACTTGTGAGTGTTTGGTGGACTAGTGCCGGTGTCGTTCACTACAGCTTTCTAAAATCTGGCCAAACGATTACGGCAGATATCTATTGTCAGCAACTGCAAACCATGAAGGAAGAACTAGCTGCTATACAACCGAGATTGGTCAATTATTCTAGGCCACTGCTACTTCACGACAACGCAAGACCACACACTGCACAACAAACAACCACTAAGTTAGATGAGCTACAAATGGAATGACTGCGACATCCACCGTACTCCCTGGACCTTGCTCCAACAGATTACCATTTTTTCCGGAATTTGGTCACTTTGTGTGGTACCAATAACACTTTTTACAAAAAAATACAGACGACATTCAAATAAAAAACCAATTTAACTAATTTCGGAAGTCGGTGTTTTTGTTAGTTTCTTCGTATTTTGACACCGACTTCCGAAATTATAATCATTTTTAATTTGTAGTGTTTTTTTTTTATTTGGAAGTCGGTTGTATCTTTTAAGACATATTTTATTTTCCACATATTCAGGGATTCGGCAAACTGGACGAAAATGTTCATAAAAAGTAAATATAACGTGTTGTCCAACCAAAATATTGGCGTTTGACGCCGAGGCGTCTGTGCAAGGTCCGCATAATTTCAATACAAATCCAAAAACATAGGATTCATTACTTTCGGATCAGACAAGAAGTCACGTACGAAATCGATTTGTACTCAAACAGTGCTTACACACGATATATTGTGATCGTTTGTGCTCTTGAACATTACGACTGGGCATTTCATAAGTTTTTATCTGATAGGACTAACACTTATAATAAAAGCTTTGTTTATCCACAACTTGTTTGTTTTCACTCGTCCTAATAATCTGTTCCGACCAGAAACGATCTTTCAGAGAGATATTATTGGCTATTATTAGATGAAATTACCCTTTCAGCAACATTACAAGTGCTTTCCCAAACTTTCATTTTACCTCAATTTCGCGTAGTCAATCTGATAGAGCGCCTGATAATGTCTATCAAGGCCCAAAATTAATCTGACAGTGATTTAGTGCTTCCATCCCGTTCATTAATTACTCTAGAAGCTTCCTATCGTACACCATATTAAAATGCAGAATTTTTACTTGTACTAATAAAAATAATGGGGGATTTTTTTGGGTTTAAGTTTTGATGAAAAATTCATTTGGACCCTAAATTTTCGGGCCAAAATCGCTGCAAATTATGTCTAGTACAATCCATTTCAAGGAACGCACTCAATTGCCATTCACCCTGTACGTGTATGAACAATCTATTTCTTTTCTTTTCATATAGGGGAGAGTGTCCTCCACATAACCATAGTAAACGAAGATCCAACGATGGTGAAGTTCCTGCTAGACGCCGGGGCGAACTACCATGAGCGTTGCTATGGCAACTTTATGTGCCCTGAAGATCAGAAGGCTTCTCGGAATGACTGCTTTGAACATGAGTGGGTCAATGTTCAGCCGGAGACTAACTACAACGGGTAACGAAGCATGTATGTTATTAACTAAGAGACTAAAGACAAGTTGGATTGATTGTGTGAAGGTGCTTTGTGGTAAAAAAGGAAAACGCTAATACGACGACGGTTTGATGAAAGTGTGAGTCATTTTCTAAGATGTTCTGGGTCCGGAGGTTTTCGGAAGATGCAGTGTTGGAAGATGTACCACAAGGTCGAAGTGTGACCTAGTGAACTTGAAGGGCGCCCACTAAAATAACGAAAATAAATTAACGGGACTAGTCGATGTGGTGACACTTGGGGACAGCCTGTATCCAGCTGTGGACATCTTTCCGCTCAAATGGTGATGATGATTTTAGTCATTAACATAAGGATATCTAAGTATACTAATCTAGATACTAATATTATAAAGAGGTAACATTTGTTAGTAAGTTTGTATGTAGGGTGGATAATCTCAGGAACTACTGGTCCGATTTGAAAAAATCTTGCAGTATTAGTTAGCCCATTTATCGAGGAAGGCTATAGGTTATACATATCATCACGCTAAGACTAAAAGGAGCCTAGCATTAATGGAAAATGTGACGCAGACGAAGTTGCGTGGGTCAGCTAGTATTTAGTAAAGGTGAAACTAGATTTTGACTGAATAGATTAGAGTATGACGTTTAACGGTATGGTCTGTGGATGGGTGACCATCTTAACATACCGAGTTTCCTCCGTTTCCCGGAAAGCACGTTAAGCCGTTGGTCCCGGCTGTCATCTTTAGCAGTCGATACGGATACTCAGACGCCAGTAAATCTGACTATCAGTCTTACCAAGAAGTACCGTGTTACCCAGTTAATGGGTTGTGGAGGTCTAGTAGGTTGCCGCTCCACGTAATAACACTAGTATTCAGCTGAATCCGGTTTGAATCGAAGCCGAGCCCAAAATAGTTGGGAAAAATTCTAGGCAGAATAAAGATGATGAGGTTGATTATGATTAAATGTTAATTTAGGGGTCACGGTTCCTGCGATAAGAAAATTGGTTTTATAGTTAATTTACCAAGAGCCGCTGTTTTAGGACACGGGTACAATTTAGAAAGGTTTTGTAATTACAATACTTAAGTAAATTCAAGAAGCTCGTACTTGATACTATGGTGTTTAGTTTGATTCTTTCTTAAAAAAGTCAAGCTTATACAATGCTTATACTTCGCACATATTTTGTGTGCGTAAAGTATTAATAAGTCATTTTAGCGTCTAAATTCCAAGACATGTTCTCCAACTCGACTCCACCTCGAATCATCAAATTTGCAGTTTTAACTTGTTATTTATTGAAATGAATCGAAGGTTTTTGAAACTGACTTGGAATTATGTTATGTTTCCACCTGCAAATAAGTTGTATGCAAGCTGCAATTAATTGTGGACTATTGAGATGTGTGGTGAATCACTTAATTGTGGCCCGCAATTAAATTAAACTTGCTTTCGAGTTGCTTGCAGGTGGAAACGCTTCCAAAGAATCAAAGGCACATGCCAATGGATATCGTTTCAGTTACGTTTACTGGGGCGAGTATCCCCTTAGCTTCGCAGCTTGCCTGGGCCAGGAGGAGTGCTACCGACTGATCCTAGCGCGTGGCGCAGACCCTGACAAGCAAGATACTAACGGCAACACTGTGCTACACATGCTTGTCATTTATGAGAAGATGGTATGTATGAAATATATGATTCTACTGAAGACGTAGAAGTTCTATTAAAAAAAGCTTTGCAAAGTTCTACCACAGATTTCTACTTAGCACTTGCTTAGGTCCAAGCTACGTCAGCGTCAAAATTCTACTAAACATGAAAATACTTATGTATTTAGTTGAATTCTCTTATGAACTAACAAGAAGTCGACAATATACTCATGTAGATTGTTATCGTTATTTTAGGTTTTAGGTGAGATACGAAGAAAAAGCTTAAATGAAAAAAGCTTTTATGATTTTAATTTATTTATTTTATATTTGGATCTTCAACAATGAGAATAACATTTACAAAAAAAACCTTTCAGACTTAAGTTTAAGTGCCTCATCACTTAAAGAAGAGCACTAAATGCACTTTACTGTACGCATAAAGTGCTATGGAAACAGTGCAAAACAAAATTTAATCATGATTAGCATCAAAAAGCATGTTTCATGCATATAATCTTCATAACAGGAAACATTCGACATGGCATTCGAGGTTGGAGCCTCACTAAACATCAAAAACGTGCTGAACCTGACTCCCTTAACCTTGGCTGCGAAGCTGGCTCGCACAGACATGTTCTTCCACATACTGAACATCGAGCGTGAGATCTACTGGCAGATAGGAGCCACAACCTGTGCTGCCTACCCGTTGGGGCAGGTCGATACAATAGATACAGAGACGGGGTGCATTTGCAAGGATTCTGCCTTGAATTTGGTGGTGTTTGGGGTAAGTTTGAAATAATTACAAAAAAAAATACTGTCGTGCTTCGTTTCAGTCTCTGGAGAGTTAAATATATTTAGCAGACAAATAAAAAAATGGAATAGAATAGGTAACGTGTTTCTTGTCATGGCAGTGAATACCTTACGACATATTGATGATGGCGATTTGATAGATAAGTTAACTTATCCAAAGACGATGAACTGACTGATGACTAAAACTTTATGAAAACTTTTACAGGAAAAAGATGAACATTTGGGCCTTCTGGAAGGGATGTTGATCGATCTCCTGAAGACTAAATGGAATACGTTCGTAAAGTTCCGCTTCTACCGACAGTTCATACTGTTCTCATGTTACTTCGTGATATCTCTGGTTTGTTTCACATTGAGACCGGGTCCACCAGACAGGGCTCTGAATACAACGGCTTTGAACGCTACAGTTGGACCTGTTAATGATACGGATTTGGTTATGGAAGTTGGTAAGTCTCCATTACCATCATGAAATTCTTGTTTCTTTTCTAACTACAGTTGTTTTGAATATGAAGGGATATTTTTGAGTTTGAAATACTACTTAGTTACTGGGTTTTGAAGGTCAGATAAATACACAGTTGCATCGGTCTAGACTATGGAAGACGATCCCAACATAGTTGGAAAAAGGCCAGGCATATTGATTGCAAGGATATTTTTAATAACCTCATTTTGTCTTGATTGTTGGCTCTTCACATTCTTTATTCTATTAACTGTTTCCCAAGCATAACATTGAGTTACATAATCTTAACCTATTATCAAGACCACATCATGGCCGAAGGTTTAGGTTTATTGCTATAATAAATGGTTGGACCTATGACCTTTCATTTTCGAAAACCACAAACAAAGCACAATAATTTTGTTGTCACTTTCTCCTTTCGATGCTTTATTATTTGAGGAAGGTTTTAAGCTAAGCTGTATTTACATAACGCCCTTACTGAATTAATTTAAGAAAATGTCGAAAGGTTACGTTGAATCATTGGATGAAGGCGCCGGAAATCGATCTTGTTTCTCGTAATCATGAGAACCTGCTCTCATTTCGTCATCACTTCCAAAATGCAGTGTTGCAAAATCTCCAACATAAGTTATTCTGTGTTTTTCCTTACTTTTACAACTTAATTTTGTTAATGAAAGCTATATTTTCTGTGTAGAGAATAATAATTGTTCTACACCGCTGAATGGCTCGGACTTCGACCCGGGAGCTGTAGAGATGATCAATGGGAGTAAGCCAGATGGACCACAGTGTGCACGGTTCAAGAGTCACTCCAAAGATAAAGATAAGGATAAACGTTAGTAAAAATATTCGTTACTAAAGATGTCGTACTTTTTAAATACAGTTTTCTAGTGATTTTTTGTAAAAAAGCTTTTAGTTTGATATAATGTTGCATTGTAAAAGATTAAATGTGTGACTGTTCGCCAGCTTTTCATTATGCACTTGGTATTAAAACAGCACACCATGCTTATACTTATAAAACCGAAAGTACTAATAAGAGACGGAATGATACTGTCTGCGACTCTAATTCATTTCAAAGTATGTTTTTGTTAAAAGTTCAATTTCTATACAATAGATTAAATAAAGTTAAACTGTTATAGTTGTAAGCAATTGTGCAATATCTTACGGAGAGACAGACGACCTTCTTTTTGTATGTAAATAAAACATGAGGTGTCCTTTAATTTTTAGCTTTATTTATAGGTAATTGATAAATTGATAAATTATTATTAATGTTTACATAAGCATTATCTATCTAGCCCGAAACAGTTTTCAAACTAGTTCAGGCAAATTAGCAACTGTGTTCTTTAACAAAATTGTAAGATGTTTGATTGTAAAAGTGCCCTATTCTATAAATAAACGATATATTAAACGATATTACTGTTTTCAGGACCGAGAGAATCGGATATGGAAGGCTGGTGGGAGGACCTCACTGAGGACTGCAGACTGATGAACTTTGAGTCTTGGCAAGCAAAAGTAAGTGATTTAGATGTCGCTCTATCTACAAATGTTCTTTTGTGACCAGCTCTAGAATTTTAGATGATTTGAACTAATATACTAAGCTGTAAGCACTGATTTATGTTTCAGGTAAGAATATCTGCCGAACTCCTGCTATGGGTAGGTGCATTGGCGTATGTGGGAGCAGCGCTAAGAGAAGCTCGGTTCTTGGGAATCAAAATGTTCATAGAGAACCTTAGCACTGTACCATCACGGTAAGAAAATTCCACTTTTATAAGGTAAAGATTGAAAGCATTGTGAACTACCTTTCGACATAAATCAAGATTACTAGACGGCGCTTCGTCAGAGTTGGGAAAACTATAGTTTGAAATTGTTCCAAAACATCGGGAATCGGGCCTGAGTGCCAGTTCTAATCATTTTCAAACAACGTTCGCATTCACATCTCAGTCGAAATCTGTGAAAATGACTTTTTGGGCAGTTTGCGACTGATATGCAAATGCAAAGGTTGTTTAAAATTAGTAAAATTGGCCCTCTGTTTAAAAATACCTTTCGTATATCTATCTAGCCCTATACCTAATGGGGAAATGTTACGCTGTATGCTTGGTGGGTCTGCTAGACTCGAATTTAACAAACTTATGTATGTGACTCCTTCTTACTAGTTGTGTTTTGGTAATAAGTGTAGGTATCTAAACATACAGTTATTCTAGGGTTTAAATATTGTGGGTGTAAAAACGGAAACATAATGAATAGTTAAAAAAAAAAGTTTTTATGTAGGTAATGAAACAGGTATTTTTTACACTTTTGTGAAAACAAAAGCAACGTCAATTACACTTCAGAAAATGGAAGCACAAATAAAATATATTGACAATAAAAACAATCAGTCCTTGTCACTCCCATCAATGGGTGTAGGTTTAATCTCTGAATTTAACACCGGTGCTAGTTTTGCATTTTTTCGCATTCCCAGCAGACGGCTTCGATTGGTTGACAGTGCCCAGCTACTGAGTTTTGGCCCAAAAACATCTTATTTTAATTTAAAACGACTGTTTAAGTAACAGGGTGGGACTGACAGACTCTACCAGGCATACCAAGGTCTAGTCAGGAATGTAAATGTCACCGGAAAGTGGCAAACATCGTAAGATTACAAAATAACTTGAGAATTTCAAAATTTCGAACAGAATATTTTCCACGATACAGTGATGTATTATTACCCAGGGTAATGTTCCTGCTATCATGCATCCTGATGCTGGTGTTGCCAACGCTACGCCTGTGGTGTGCCGACGAGGAAGAAGACCATCTAGCAGTCATCATCATGCTCACCACTGCTCCGTACTTCTTGTTCTTTTGCAGGTGTCTATTTACTTTTTCACTACCAGTAAGCTTTGATTAACTTTTTTTTTTTAGCCACTTTTGTTCCACTCCTTCTCTCTATCTTTCTTGATCCTGAGCTCCTCCTTGCAATTTCAATAGACACGAGATTTTTTTTATTATTTTTTTTATTATATTGATAGACATACGTTTGACCGCTATCTCACCTGTTGTTAAGAGATGATGCGGTCTAAGGTAGAGCACGCTTGCCTAGAAGTAACCTATTCACTCTTGACTTTAAGACTCCCAGGTTGTAGCTATCAGGAAACACAGACTCAGGCAGGGAATTCCACTCCTTAGCTGTACGCACAATGAATGTATTCCCAAAACGTTTTGGATTGAGAAGAGGCGTTGTTTACTGTATACTGTGTGTACCGTTACACCCTGTATCCAGAATGGTACGGTTAGGACAGATTACAGAAGAACTGTTTCAGGTTATGTAAATGACCAGAAATAATTTGAGACAAACAATTTTGATCAGCTGAAGATAACTTTCTACCTATGGAAAATTCTAATCATAAATTTTGGGGAAAGAATATGACTACTTTGAAGAAGATTGTGTTGTGTTTTAAGGATTGGAACTCATCAAATGACTCCTCGCGCTCCGGACGGAGCGGAAGGGAGTGTCATACTCTTATTGACTTAAACCCATCGGTGTTCCTCTTACTGCCCTTTGCGTTCCAGGGCCGGTGACTCTTCCGAACAAATTCCGCATTCCTGGTATGGACCGTTACACCCTAACAAGGATAACGTTTTTTCATAAGTATACAAATTCAGTTATCAACGCCTTTTCACGACCTCTATTTTTTAAAGCTTGTCTGAGTCGTTTCCTCCATGATAACAAGAAAAATAGAAAAGTAATAAAGTAACAAACCGTCCTTCGGAGAACCCAAAGGCAGGGGAGCGGAAACTAAGAGCGAAAATCTAATCCCATCTTACCTATTTCACTTCCGCTTGTTCTATTCAGTGTTACCGTGTAGTAGCACCAGCTTGTTTAAGGCGCGTCCCCGAGCAAAACGCAGCGCTAGCCGTTTTCTGTGCACTCTTTATCCAAAAGAAATAGCAACTACTAAAAAATACATTGAATTTCTACATAATCTTGGCTTCAAAATGGTAGATTTTATTTTTTATTATTAAGTATTTGTTTAAGTAATCTCCTCACAACGAAACCACAGAAATGAGAAAAAATTACTGAAAACATGCATCTTCTCGAAAACTAACGATTATTTTGATTTTGCACTTACACTAATGGATAGGCAATTTAATTATGAACATTTTGGTAGAAGTATTTTTTTCAAACGACCAAAATTTGATTTAATAACGATTTTATTCAACATTCTGAGCGTATTCGCTACTGTATCTCTTGCGCTGTTATTGAGGGAAAAAATGCTCAAGGTTATTTGCTCAGGGTACCGCCTTAACCTCGAAAAATCTCACCGAGACAACCAAGGCCAAGTGAGCTGATGTGCAGACGGTCTATAACAATAAATAATTTAATTTAGACACTGTGCCATAGATCTTTATTAGTAATACAGCTTACGTAACTATGTTAGTACTTGTAATAAAATACAATATTCTAATTCACATACCTACATATTTTCCTGCAGCATCAGACCAGCAGTTATGCATACCAGTCCAATGCGCCAAAAACGTCGGCTGGTTTCAGCTTACTGTTTAAATGATTGAGGATAGCCTCAACCACCTATTCTGTAAGTTGAAACCTAAGTCCTCCTCTGCCCTATGCATTCAATACCACCGGCTTACTACATTAGTTTAGCTGTGACCGGGTTTTGAAAACCAAATATGATCCGGCAAGCTATAAAGGCTAGCTAGGAGATAATTTCATGATTATTTCAGTGCCTAATTAAGATTTAGTTTTAATAAATGGAAGAATCTAAGTTTAAATAAAATAATAAAACAAATATACCATTAGAAATATTCATTAAGTGATTTCTACCTTTTTGTACAGGGTTATTAAAATGTTAATTTGAATTTATGTTACGTGTTTGGCAGAGGGTTCAAGACTGTGGGTCCATTCGTAGTGATGATCTACAGAATGGTGATGGGTGATCTGCTTCGATTCGTCTGCATTTATTTGGTGTTTGTGATGGGGTTCTCACAAGGTAATTATTCTTTATAGTTACATTATCGTTGCCTTAAACCTATATTTAGTTAGGAAACTAAGTCACTTACATGAGAATAATGTTGAGTTCGTCAATAAAATAAATAGTGAGTGTTTCACTCATCCAATGTATATACCTACCCTTATGTGTAATGAATTACTGAATAAAGGTAATTCTATTCTATAATTCATTATTATTTATTCGATACTTATACTCAATTTAACACTATTATTTAATTACTACTTAAAATATTGTTATAGTATTATAAATGATAAAGTTTTTGGGTCACGTGTCGCTTATACCAGGACACAGAACTTTTAACCATGTAAATCTTTCTCATGGGAAAATCATCGATTTTCACGCGATCGAAGCTGCTAGCAAAAGCTGGTTTGAAATTAAGTTACATTTATTTCTCTGTACTTACAATTAATTTACTAATCATCATTCAGTCTATTTCCACTTATTCCTCAGCATATTACATAATTTTCCTATCATTCGACAACCCGAACACCCCCGAAGGCGTGGACGACTCCGTGTCGAACCCCATGCCGTCCCCTATGGAGAGCATCATGGCTATGTTCCTCATGTCACTGACCTCGTTCTCCGACTACTACGGAGCCTTCGATCGCACTGACCATGAAATTGAGGCAAAGGTATGTATGGAAACAATAGAAAGACATCAGCATAATTATGAAATTTCAAATCCTTTGTCATTCTATCCTTTAAGTAATTCAGTTACTGTTTGGTTTTTGATTTGAAGTAGGCTAAGTAAAAAAGTTTGCTGGAGTTGCCAAGGGATGATACTATGCCCTAAAATGATTTGTTCTGATCCGGAAGTTGGAGCCTTTTAAACAGTCTGGACTAATTCAGGAAATACAATTGAATTCATTTATTGCAGACGTTTTGTACCCTTTTCTTTAAGCTACGATAGAAATCGAACACAATACGATACAGATACGACACAATAGCAAAAAAAAAACAATAATAGAAACAGTAGAAAATTACGACAGCTACAAAAGCGCTGATTATATATTTTTTTCTTAGAAACGATTCGTTACAGTTTAGGTACTACTTTGATCCATCAAAGAAAGCCATAAATAAAACAGTTGTAACGATCAAGAGCAATACGAATAAAATACTTTGCATTATTCATAAGCTTTTAGAAGGCAAAAGATCGTCCTTTGAACTAAAAAAGCAACGCGTATGTCACGCATCTTGTTCTATAAATAACTAATAGTCGAGAGGCATTCACCATGTTTCTCTAACATTGAATTTTGTGTTGAAATGTGACACGTTCTTCTGAACAGAAACTGTAATCATCCTTGATCCCTTTCCTTATATTTGGTAAAATACTTATTTCTACGCAATATATGATTTTCACACACATTTCGTAACTGACACGGTGACATGGACCCTAAGACATGGTAAATACATTACGTCTTGCTGTCGAACAGTAGCTTTGTCATTATGACAGAGTTTTGTCCTAAGACTATTAACACAACATAATTTTCCATTGAAAAAATCAATATTCCGTAGATATTCATTAGCATTCAAGGCAGCATTTCCTAATCGATATTAAATAGTCATTTATTTTCTGCCATCACATTTGATCCTCGCGGTCAAACATAAACAGAAAGTCAGTTTTCGGAACTGCTCATGAGTTTTAAACATTATTTGTTTTGTCTATGCTTTGAATAATGAGTCTATAAACAAATCCAAATGATTTCTACCACAGGAAGAGGTAACCAAAACCCAATAGATGCACTATTGAAAAATGCGTTTAGCCCCGAAACATTTTTAACTTTCCCTTTCGGGGATAGCAACACATAATATATATAATAATATGGACATGTCATGTCACACCCATAAATCTATGCATGCTCTCGTCAACTGCTAATCTGCGTCATACGGTACACTTATCGAGGTTACACTACTAACTGACAGATATTTCTCCCGTAGCGTTATGTCAACTAAAGGTTACTCGCCTATATTATGCGACGCCCCATCGTGTTTGGTTAACGCCGAGACTGACGAGTTATGACACTGTGCTAATTTCTGATTCCACAGCGGCCATAGGTTTGAGTGAGCATTATTTAGTTAGTATTAGAGATTTGCAAGAATATTAATGAGTCAAAGCGACTAGACACTAGACTATTTGTCACATTAGGTGTTAGGTAATCTATTCATCATACAAAGATTCTCTAGACAGTAAAGTCATTAGTTGGTATTACGATTTGAAATGATTTGTTAGTCAATTTTCTTATATGAACCATGAAAAGATTAGGAGACGATGATTTTAAATCTGGTTCCCCGTTGCGGTATTTATTGATACAATTTTAATAGAACCTGTTTCTAACCTACTTATAAATTCTGTATTAACTAATCCGAGACTGCAATTAAGAGGTTTAAAATTACCTAAAACATATAATAATTTTATGAAAACCAGTTATAATGTTTGTAATGATTGCAACATGATTGCAGCTTCTCTTCGTGGTGTACATGATCATAGTGGCGATATTACTGGTGAACATGTTGATCGCTATGATGGGGAACACGTACCAGAAGATAGCGGAGACCAGGAACGAATGGCAGCGCCAGTGGGCCAGGATAGTGCTGGTGGTGGAGAGAGGGGTGCCGCCGGCGCAGAGGTTGAAGAATTTGATGACTTACAGCCAGCCAATGGCTAATGGGAAGCGGGCGCTGGTGCTGAGGATTAACCAAAAGGTAATAATAAAATGCAGATTGCCAGACGAAAGCGATGAGCAAGGGGTAAGTGTTAGTGTGAGAAGAGATTCAAGAGAGGTGGAAGTGCCCTTGGTATTGAGGGCCTTTGTTATGAATCACACCAGTTTCAAGAGCTAAAGTTATCTTGATTTTATGAGAGAGAAGAAAGACTCCTGAATTCTTGAGACATGAATGGCATGAGTGCAGCACACTATGTAAAATAAAAGTAGAGCTCATTCCAATATCTGTCGACATTTGCACAATGAGGACTCCTAGCTATTCTGACTTGTTTAATGTTAAAATATTTTGATTTCTAACTTTCTTTTTTACTTTTAGGTTTTGTCTTTCGTTTCAAAAACTTATTTAACACATGCATTGTATCGAAAGATATAAAAATTGTGCTACTTCACACCTTCACTCTCGCATATTATTTTAGTTGGTGAATAGGCACCTATTATAAGTGACAATATTTACATATTCACTGAGCCTGAATACGTGAAATTAATTTTAAACGTGGTTTGATGACTGTGAGACTCTTCTAGTAATTACATACTTAGATAGTTCTTGGATAAAGTAAAATCTTACCTGATAAAGAACCAAACAAACCTTTAATAAATAGTTTGTCTTGTCCAAAGGATGAGGACAAGGAAGAGATGAAGGAGATCTTGGAAATGAAACGCACACACGAGCGCATAGTGGCGAAGCGTAAACAACGGGAGGCCCAGCTAGCTGCCAGCAAGGGACACGTCCTGCCGCCGACGGCACCTAGGGACTACCCCATTAGGAAGTAAATACAGACAAGGCGAGGGATGGTGGACTTCCACTCATACGCTAAAAATGTTTTAGAAATATTAGAATGGGCTTGTGTCCTGAAAAAATCTAATTAGTCCGTCAGTTAGATTATCAAAAAATATTTGACCCGTGTTTTTTCTTTTGTTACGGGAACCAAAATTGACGATGTTACGACGCTTTTAAAATTCTCAATACGTCACACCTTCGCATAATTTTTAGTGAGTCGTGACGTCACGAGCCCCCACTCCGGAGTTTTGATGCGTTTTATCTTTGTCAATATTCATTGATTTACAAAAACAAAAAATACGTGTCCATTATTTTTCAATACTCTAACTGACGGACTAAATAGTTTTGCAATTTGTGGATGGAATCTAGCCTATTGTGCGTACCTACAGCTAAAAGAGGTTTTCCCAGTCGGAGTCTGTGTTTCCTGATAGCTACAACCTGGGAGTCTTTAAGTCAAGAGTGAATAGGTTACTTCTAGGCAAGCGTGCTCCATCTTAGACCACATCATCGCTTACCATCAGGTGAGATAGTGGTCGAACGCGAGCCTATCAATAGCAAAAAATAGGATCATCTAAATGATTTGAATATACGAAAATGTACGAACGTAAATAAAGCGCATAGTGAAGACGTAATTTTTGTAATTGTACTAAAGTAAAAATAAATGTTTAAACAACAATTTCAAACTGCATTTTCAAATTTACCTACTTATTTACATAAACTTACTATATATATCACTTTCTCTGTCACTTTATGAAATCATCTACACTAATATTATAAAGAGGAAAGATTTGTTTGTTTGTTTGATTTGAATAGGCTCCGACCGAAATTACTGGACCGATTTGGATGAAATTTTGTACACAGATAGTTTGAGACCCGAGGAAGGACATATGATAGTTTTTATTCCGGAAATCCCACGGGAACGGGAACTGTGCGGGTAAAACGGGAGCGAAGCCGCGGGGGACAGCTAGTAATAGATACATTTTGTACCTATGCGGTTATGCCTTGTGAAGTGAAAATTCTTCGGGAACAAACCGCAAAAGGAAAATACCACAAAATTATTTTACAGAGAAACCAATCAATGGCGTGTCTAACAAGAAATTTGCCAATAGTTTCGGTGATGATGACAACCACAATACATGTCAGCATAGTAATAATATAGCCAGAGGGCAAATATAGGCCGAACAACCATGTGACAGCCAAAACACAATGTTATTTAAATGTTACAAGAGTTTCAACTAAAAAGAAAGATAAAGTATGTCATTTGGTATAGGTCAGGTCGGGTCACTTGTATCAGAAACATCAATTATATTTAAGACATCTATTACAACAAGTTGAAATGATATTAATTCATATACCACGAGGCCTATACATATTTGAAGTACTTCTTTAATGAATTCATTACTTACGTAATAATGATAAATGATCAATAATTGATTAATGCCACCTGGCTTAAGGATTACGTTGATATCAAATTGCTTTATCTAGCCTCGGGCATTTTTCTCACATAAGATGACAGCCTAAAGTGGACAAAGCTCACGGAATTTCGTGCTTTTCTGCAACGCATTGGCGAAGAGGTCGTTAAAATATGCGTAAGATTGCGTAAATTGATATAATAACTATGGATGTTTGTATTCAAATTAAATTGACTTTTGTTATCGATAAACTGTCATCCATAATTCGAAGAAAAACTGATGGGTCGATTTCTAACGATAAGTTATCTTGACACGGCTATACTCATTGGAAATCTATTAGTCAAAGAGACAGTGCAGCTTTAAGTAGATTTCCGTTTTCAACAGTTTAACCGCAGATCAAATATTGGCTTTTAGCTCGTTAAGATTTCCGATAGTTTGGCCGACAGCCCAAGAAATCTACCTTCACGCCTGTATATAATAGTTTATCTGTAAATATAATTTTCATAATAGAGGTACATACCTCTAATGTGAAAATTCCCTGTTAACTATTGATAAAGTGTATTCTTATAAAAATGTTAATGACGCGTGGGCGGAGACAAATGGGCAGACAGAAAGGTTTGTTTTCATTGAGAAAATAAAGAATGCTTTCGCGCGTGTTAAATGTCATCATACGCATGATATTATCTAAGAACAAGCTGTATTGTGGAGATGTAGTGATGTACCGAATTATTAGATAAAACATAGGTGCGAAGTGACGGAGTTGACCACTTTTCTCTCTTACCTCATTGTTTGTGCACGGAACCTCTAAATAGGCTAGCCTCCGCACGCCGGCTCGCGTTAGCCAAATATGACGCCATATTACCTTAATTTTGTTTACTTCCAATCCGTTATGAAATAAGGTTTAGTCAAATTATGGAAAATTCAGAAATGAGTAAGTTGTTAGTTAAATATTTACCAATGCCAAACATAGATGTTTATTTACTGTAGAATAAGTACGTATAGCTTGCACTCACTTACATAATAATAAAATATATCGCCATCTCTACATATTACAAAACAAAGTCCTCCGTCGCGTCCGTCTGTCTGTTCGCGATATACTCAAAAACTACTGCACCGATTTTCATGCTGTTTTCGTCAATGGATAGAGTGTTTCTCGAGGAAGGTTTTAGTATATGATTTGCCCAGCGGGCGAAGCCGCGGTCAGCAGCTAGTTTAAATATTGTTTTAGAAATGTACCTACCTAACGAATGTAATGTAACTAATATTGCAGATAACAATGTATTTTGTTACTAGCTGTTTAGCTGTTAACTTGAAATGGGAACACAACTGTAAGAATATAATGGAAATAAATTGGGATTCGTAAGACTAGAACTTTATACGACTAAGTTTTTTTCACACAGCAATACGAGTCGTGACATTACCGAGCTATAGAGCTTTTTTTAATTGAGAATTTTCTTATTCTTACTGTTGAAACTTCAAGTATATTTCAATTGTTATTGTAATTTTAGAGACCTCTTCAACAATTTCTGTCTATTTGATTTAATCAGATTTAAACGTGAATACCTACATTACGCATAGTACCGACCCCATATTTATTTACCATTCTTATTATAGCCATAGTCATCCTCCGAATAAAAACCTTCTAAGTAGGGATGTCGATTCCTTCCGAAAAAGATCGATTTTTAAATCAATTCTGATCATAAGCTTATGTATCGATTCACAAAAAAACTTGCATAAATGATGTAAATAAAAATTGTTTTTTTTTGTAAAACAAGACAGATAACATAATAAATGATCTCTTATCAGTAAAATCTGTTATTTTTTTTAGTTCATTAAATCGAATGGCGATTTTCAAAGGTGAAAAATCGACCTTTTGGGCCTGAAAAGACGATTCTTCGATTAATCGATCTCAGATCGCCATCCCTAATTCTAAGCTTCGACATTTCGATTGTTTACCTTTGACAAAAGTTGCATTATTGTGCGTACACAAGTCTGAACAAATACCTACCATGTTTGATTTCTTTCCTCACTTCGGTGACTACTGTCCATTGACACACGTTAAGTAAAGAGCCGAGGTCTGAAATCAAGGTCACGACGATACTTGTTTATCCGCGTAATTGGAAGATCCACGATAATTATTCCGACATTTTATCTGGGAGCGGCTCGGTCCATTGATACTCGTTTATGCGATAAAACTTACTACGATTGGAGTCGATGCTATCATTTCGAAAGTTTGAGGAAAACTTGTTCAATAAGAGCGATTTGAGCTTTTGCTGAAAGACGTCAGACTGTCTCAAAGTTTTAACGCAGTTTCAATCCTAATATACAACGTGTAACAGACTAAACGCAATACCTTTTAAAGGGTCATTGTACTCATAATTATGAACAACTGTTACTGAGACCAACTCTGAGATAGCGAAAAAAATTCAACTGCCCCATTCAATCATGGGCGTAACACTCGACAAAACGTACTGAATAGCTGGTTTTATATTAGCGACTAGCTTCTGCCAGCGGCTTCGCCCGCGTGATCCCTAGGGAACATGTTCCCGGGATTAAAAATAGCGTATGTGCTATTCCAGACTATAATCTATCTTTGTTCTAAATTTCATTAAGATCCGTTAAGCCGTTCTGGCGTGATTGAGTAACAAACAACCAAACTTTCACATTTTCATTTTTTTTTCATTTTTTCTATTGATTGTAGCGTGATGAAAAGTATACTATAACCTGCTCAGGAGTATGAATAATAATTGTACCAAGTTTCGTTAAAATCCGTCGAGTAGTTTTTGTTTCTATAACGGTTATACAGACAGACAGACAGACAGACAGACAAAAATTTTACTGATTGCATTTTTGGCATCAGTATTGATCCCTAATCACCCCCTGATAGTTATTTTGGAAATATATTTCATGTACAGAATTGACCTCTCTACAGATTTATTATAAGTATAGAAGATAGAAGATAGATAGATAACAGGGTTTGTCCCATAGTAAAAGTTGTTCATAATTGTAGTACAATGCTCCCTAAAAAAGTATTGAATTTATTCTGTTATACGTTGTATTGGTATGTCCTTGCCTTATTCGAGATTATTATTGTTGCGTTTATTAGATAGTTCTAATAAAACTGAGTCTTAAATCTTTCTTTTCCTGACTACAGTCGAGTCAATTTGAAGCTTTTTTTCTGCAATTCTTTGTTTGATTCTCGAGAGCAGAATAATTAAGCAATATTGGAAATAATTCTAATCTATCATAGACATATAAGTAGAAGTTCTATTATTTACAAGAACTAGGAGGATGCCTAATTACCTACGTGTCTTCTTTTATGAAGGACATTCGACTTGCAGGTTTATTTCAAGCTTACTATTTGTTTCATAGTTAAAAATAATAGTTTAATCCGTCACAATTCGCAAAGCAGCTAAAATAAAAGCAGTCTAATAAGGCTTAACTAACGCAATCATTGTGCAGATAATTCAATGGCTATGGTAACTAATTAGTGCCATTGTGGCGATTACTAATTGAGGCTGCCATCCATTTGTGACCAAACCATTGGACAATTGGGCATTACGTCTATTCAGTAATTAGGTAACTATTTGTGTCTCAACATGTCTTACTATGCCTTAAAACGTTAATTTTTGTTTGCCTATGTTTCCATGCAAAGTAGTGTTAACCAGACCTCTGACATAGGAATTTATAATATGTTACAAGTAGAAAGAAGAGTTACGACTTCTTCATTGTAAGCTATCCGTTTGGCGTGGGTCCAGATCTAGATAAGTGACGGTACCAAACATAATACGACATGAAGGGGAATTTATTAAGCATAGAACTCAGACCAAAGTAGTAACCAAGTGGTATTATTCTTCACTTAATTATTACTTGCTTCTGCCCGCGGATCCTTAGGCAACTTTTCATCTCGGGAATACATACCTATATGTATTCCCGAGATGAAAAGTAGTCTTTGGGCTATTCCAGACTATAATCTATCTCTGTTCCAAATTTCATTAAGATCCGTCCAGCCGTTCTGGCGTGATTGAGTAGCAAACATCCAAACTTTCGGATTTATAATATATATTAGTTAAATTTCATTTTCTCCTGAAATTATCCCGCAAAATTTTCTGCTGTCCAGTCCTGTAAAACGGGTTGAATAGAAATGCAGGAGTGAATAGAAATCAAAATTTGAAAAGGTTTTCCACGATATTTTAATGTTGTACACGGTTGGCGCAGTGGTTGAGCGATTGACTGCTGCGTTGCATGTTGCGGGTTCGATTCCCGCACGGAACAAATATTTGTACGACCTACAAGTATTTGTTCCGAGTCTGGGTGTTTTTCTATCTATCTATCTTCTATACTTATAATAAATCTGTAGAGAGGTCAATTCTGTACATGAAATATATTTCCAAAATAACTATCAGGGGGTGATTAGGGATCGATACTGATCCCAAAAATGCAATCAGTGCAATTTTTGTCTGTCTGTCTGTCTGTCTGTCTGTCTATATAACCGTTATAGAAACAAAAACTACTCGACGGATTTTAATGAAACTTGGTACAATTATTATTCATACTCCTGAGCAGGTTATAGTATACTTTTCATCACGCTACAATCAATAGGAGCAGAGCAGTGAAGGGAAATGTTGGGAAAACGGGAGAAGTTACTCCATTTTTTAAGCTTCCGTTGCGTGTGCAACCTTAATGGTGAAAGCTACATAGAAATCATGTATGACGGAAATGTTCTCCTTAAAATTATATAAAAAATATCCAACGAAAGCATATGTCTATCTTTTATGATTGACGAACAATAACACGTGTTAACTCCCGATAGCTTAGCAGTTCGAAGCTTTCTGATTGTATTTGTCTACTCTTACGTTTATAAAACTCTCAGTCGTCCCTAATTAACATTAATAAAAGTCAACATTATTAACTATTCCATAAAAATCATAGAAATCGGTATAGAAACACCAAAGTTATACATGAAATACGCTATAATAAGCCATCGCGAGTGAATACTGAATCATGCAATAAGGATTATTTTTTTATAAGGTCGCGAACACACAGGCAGGCGGCTAGCTTGGCGCCTAGAGGCTAGCGAGTAGCTTCGGAAAACGGCTTACGACAGTTTGCAATATCCTTTAATAATTATAATGTCGAAGGAAAGATGGTTATAATTTCGCTTTACACCAAACGAGTAATATTATAAATGTGAAAGTTTGGTTGTTTGTTACTCAATCACGCCAGAACGGCTTAACGGATCTTAATGAAATTTAGAACAAAGATAGATTATAGTTTGGAATAGCACATAAGCTACTTTTTATCCCGGGAATATGTTCCCTAGGGATCATGCGGGCGAAGCCGCTGGCAGAAGCTAGTCTATAATATGTATGTATTTACAAAAAAAAAAATGTATATAAGTAGTTTAAATCAGCCATCTCGTTACCATAACACAAACATTAGGTTGCTTAGCTTGGGACTATATGGCGTTATGTGAAATGTCCAAGGATATTATTTATTTACTAGCTTCTGCCAGCGGCTTCGCCCGCGTGATCCCTAGGGAACATATTCCCGGGATGAAAAGTAGCTTATGTGCTATTCCAGACTATAATCTATCTTTGTTCAAAATTTCATTAAGATCCGTTAAGCCGTTCTGGCGTGATTGAGTAACAAACAACCAAACTTTCACATTTATAATATTACTCGTTTGGTGTAAAGCGAAATTATAACCATCTTCCCCTCGACATTATAATTATTAAAGGATATTGCAAACTGTCGTAAGCCGTTTTCCGAAGCTACTCGCTAGCCTCTAGGCGCCAAGCTAGCCGCCTGCCTGTGCGTTCGCGACCACAAAAATAATCCTTATAGCATGATTCAGTATTCACGCGCGATGGCTTATTATTAGCGTTTTTCATGTAAGTATAACTTTGGTGTTTCTATACCGATTTCTATGATTCTTTTTTTATGGAATAGTTAATAATGTTAACTTTTATTAATGTTAATTAGGGACGACTGAGAGTTTTATAAACGTAAGAGTAGACAAATACAATCAGAAAGCTTCGAACTGCTAAGCTATCGGGAGTTACACGTGTTATTGTTCGTCAATCATAAAAGATAGACATATGCTGTCTTTGGATATTTTTTATATAATTTTAAGGAGAACATTTCAGTCATACATGATTTCTGTGTAGTTTTCACCATTAAGGTTGCAAACGCGACGGAAGCTTAAAAAATGGAGTAACTTCTCCCGTTTTCCCAACATTTCCCTTCACTGCTCTGCTCCTATTGATTGTAGCGTGATGAAAAGTATACTATAACCTGCTCAGGAGTATGAATAATAATTGTACCAAGTTTCATTAAAATCCGTCGAGTAGTTTTTGTTTCTATAACGGTTATACAGACAGACAGACAGACAGACAGACCGACAGACAGACAGACAAAAATTGTACTGATTGCATTTTTGGCATCAGTATCGATCCCTAATCACCCCCTGATAGTTATTTTGGAAATATATTTCATGTACAGAATTGACCTCTCTACAGATTTATTATAAGTATAGATAGATAAGTATAGATTATTTAATTTTGAAATATACGGATGTTTTTTAGAAAGTAATAAATAATACAAGTACTTATGGTATTAAAGTGAAAATTCCAACCAAAGTTTTGTTTCTATTCACCCCTGTATCTACTTACCCCGTTTCACCTGGTATCTTTTCCTAGTACCTACTCATCATCTGCCTAGCCTTTTCCCAACTATGTATATTGGGGTCGGCTTCCAGTCAAACCAGATTCAGTTGAATACCCATATTTTACATAAAGCGGCTGCATACCAGACCTCCACAACCTACTAATTGTGTAACACGGTACTCCTTGGCAAGACTGGTGTCAGATTTTCTGGCTTCTGAATATCCGTAACGAATTTAAATTGGAAGAAGGAATTGGAAGTGGTCACTAACACTATGAGTAGTGCTTGCTACGCTCTCAGGAGTCTTAGAGATGAATTAACCATTGCTCACCTCAGAATGGTATATTTTGCACTCATAGAGTCTAAACTTAGATATAGCATAAAGTTCTGGGGCAACAGCTACCAATACAACATTAATGCTGCTTTCGTTATGCAGAAAAGAGCCTTGAGAACTATGCTTCGCATTGAACAAACCGAGTCCTGTAGAAATCTTTTTAAGAAACTGCACATTCTCACCGTACCATGCCTCTATATTCTGGTCCTGCTAAGCCATTTCATTAAAAATATCCAACAATTTGAGACAGAAGAACAGAGACATGTCCGAATAAGAACGCGAAGAAAGGATCTACCTAATTTTATACAACCTAAACTAAATGTCGTTAAACATGCCTCAAGAGTCCAATCGGTAAATTTGTTCAATAAATTGCCTGTACAATTTAAAACCTCTATGAATCCAAATGAATTCAAGAGAAAATTAAAGTCATTGTTATTGAGGAAATGTTATTACAGCATAGAAGAGTTTTTTAAAGATAAAGATAAGTAGTTCGAACTAATATGTGATTATATTTTTAATAAATTTAAGGAGTAAGTATATCCTTTATTGTATCCTGACATAACGTCTAAATGAATTTTATTGCCATCAATTTATTGAATTTGATTTGTATTAATTTTTGTATGAATATCAATTTAAATTATTAGGTATAATTAGTATTAAGAATAAATAGTTATCCGACATTGTATTATGACATTATGAATGAATTTTATTGACATTTATTGAATTGAATTTATATTTATTTTGAATTAATATTAAGTTAATTAATTCGATTTTTGTAAGACATCCACTGTTAAAACCATGTTCGACACAAATGTAAATTTGTTGATGAATGGAATAAATATGACTGCCAAAGATTTCCAAATGACAGCCGGTACCAACAGCTTAACGTGCTTAACGAGGCACGGAGGAAACCCGGTATGTTAAGATGGTCACCCATCCACAGACCAACCTCGGCAAGCGTTGTCTCTTCCTAGTACTGGATCTCAATATTTTCAAGAGCGATAAACAACGATTTCTTCAAGCATCTTCATATTGCCAAAGTCGAAGATTGGCAACACCTTATTCGGCCTATTACCTAACCTTATTACAGTTAGGCCTATTCATAGCAATTGATTGCCGCATATCCCTTGAACTATGACAGAACAAAGTCTTCAATAGCTGCCTGATGAACTATTATACTGTCGGATATCATGCTAAAATAACTTGATTAATTGTCATACTTTTCAATTACCTACACGATTTTGAAATTAATTAAGTGGTCGCTTAGGTGAAAAACTAATTAGTAATCTGTCAAAGGTGACTGCGAAGAGGGACAAAAATAGACACCTAATGCTGATTGATATCGCTTACGAAATGTTTAGGGAATCTAAATTGCAATATATGCCCCCATATTGCAGAACGATGTTGTCATCATGAATATCAGAATATATCAGAGGTTTGATAGCAATATCGAACTTGAATCTAGAATACCTAGGGGCATAGCTTGCGGGGCCTAATTCCAGAAAGTTAAATGCGATGGATTTTTTGTGAATTCTGATTTAGAAGAAAAATGATCGTTGAAATTAATAAATAATTAAAGCGACCTCGTACGTGCATGTCCCGTTTTTCTCGTTCCCGTAGGAATTTCGGGAAATTTTTGGGGGCCGAGTCACCCGCGTCCGTAGGAGAATACCCTTCAGCGAATCCCTACACGCGGTCCCCGGGTGTTGCTAAACAGGTGACACTAACCGCATCCGTGGTCTAGTGGTTAAACCACCTGATTCAGACCCAGAGGTCCCGGGTTCGATTCCCAGCGAGGGCAAATTTTTTGCTCGTTTTGGTTGGTGGTAGGACTTGTTCTAAGTCCGCCTGGCAAGCTACCACCATCATGTCTAAGTCTGTCGCCATAACAACAATGTTAACAGCATTGTTGTGTTCCGGCAGTTAGAGGTATGATAGCCAGTTCCTCTGTGTAAGAGGATTCCGGGTGAAACTCGCTTCCATCTTCGGCCTAATCATCACTTTCCGTCAGGTGAGATTTGGGCCAAGAGTTTCCCAGTTTTGTATAAAAAAAAAAAAATGCGCTCTTAGTGCTTCCCTACACTTTCCAAGGATCCTACATGCTATATTTCCAGCTTTATACAACCAGTAGTTTCGGTTGTGCATTGTCTTTGAGTCACTCAGTCAGTCACTCATCACAAACGAATTAACGAAAGAATTTTATACCGCGTGTATCTGACATCGACGCACAAAAAAATTCCATGGGTCCGGGGCATAATTCTGGACACCCTAGACTTAGAATTTTTCGTCTGCTTTTTTCTCATTTTTCATTTTTTTCATGGGTTTTTTTTACTTTAGACTGCTCATAATCGTTATTCTGACCTAACCCAATGAGATTTTTAATAAAAAAAATAATTAATCACTCACTCATTTGTTGTTCTCTCTCTTAATTAGTCACTTTCACTAAAAAGAGCAATCTGAATAAAACCACAAATAGATATCAGCTCAGCTGAGCTGATACTTTGTGATACTCTTGAAAAAAATGAGAAAAGAACCGACGAAAAATTCTAACACTGGGGTGTCCAGAATCATGCCTTGTACCCATGGAAATCGTTTGTGCGTCGATGTCAGATACACGCGGTATATTAAGATTGTTCTTCATCTACTTTTTCTTTTTGTGTGGGCAGTAAGGTCTAACGACCCCACATACCCTAGTGTCAGAGTTTCTAAATCGCCTCAAGGGCCGCCGCCTTCTTCATCACCTAGGCTATAATGCTCAGCCCTTCCTGGTGACACGGGAGATATAAACGACAAAATGAGTTTCTACAAGCCTTTGCTTAGCGTTTTTAGAGTTCCGTACCCAAAAGGTAACCAACGGAACCCCATTACTAAGCCTCCACTGTTCATCCGTCCGTCCGTCTGTCTGTCAGCGGGCTGTATGTCAAAAATTATGTATTTCTAATGCCGCTATAACAAAAACTAATAAAAACTAAGGTTCGGAACCCTTCGAGTGCGAGTCAGACTTGCACTTGGCCTGTTTTTTTATGGAATTAATTTCAAATCCTACTCTGCAAAAGCTACACTGAAAAATAAAGCTTGTAAAATAAATGAACGCTAAAATGCAATATGTTTTACAATTTGTACTTAATTAGGCTTATTCATAAAAAAACATTTAATCCAATGATTACTTTAAATTAGAATAGTTAATTACGGGTTTGCTACCATGCACCTTTTCTAATGTTAGTGACCATGAAAGTTTAAAAAAATATACGTTATAATTTAGAATCCGGTAATTTGAATTCTTTAAATTAAATACTATTTAGTAAATTTCTGTAAATTATGTAGACTAAGCATGTGGTTAAAATTAATTGTTAAATAAGAAGCCGGAATTGTTGGCAATTCTAGCTACTACCATAAGGTCTAAATGATTGCGATAACTTAACTGTAACTTTGTCATATTGTTATTCAAAGAAATTATAACTGCAAACAAAAATGTACGCAATGGAGCAATAGAAGGTGCGTGATGAATGATACTAGTAACGTTGCCCTGCTTTGTTCATCTTGCTGAACTCATCGTTTTATACTTCTACGTTTTAATTTGATTACTAAATACGAACGAGTAATACATTCATAATGATCACTTATTGTAGAAATACAAAATCGATTGACAAAATTTACCTACGATCCTAACTTTTATGATTAATTAATTAATGAGTTTATTTAATTTTTCAAAATCTGATTATGTAAGAAACCATCAATAAAAATAAACAATAGATAAGTAACGCCGAAACCGCAAAAAAAATAAACGTATGCATTACGAAATCACAAACGGACAATAGATACTGTTTATGTGTAAAGATCAGAGTCGCTCCCCAATTTTGGGCGAAGTGGTGGCGAGTATAAAACCATAAGCGAGTGCCACGGAGCGGTACACAACACAACTGCACGCACCAGCCATGAGGAGAGCGGTGAGTTGACACACGCGACACAAGTCACACAACACGCCCAGTGAAACTGTGTACCTACACTTTGCATATTTAACTCAATCCATTAATGCGGACACCGTGGATTTCTACTTAAATAAATATTTGTTGTTCCAGTTAGTAATACTGTCGGTGGTGGCGGCTATAGCGGGCGAGGCACCGTACCATCTGCCGCGGCCAGGTGCGCACGCGCCTGTGTTCAATTACCCCTCAGCACCCGCACCCCTGGCGCCACTAGCACCTGCGCCGCAGTTTCCACCGCAGCAGCAGTTCAGCCCCAACTTCGGCTACAATTACCAGGCTCCAGCCCCAC
Source organism: Ceramica pisi (assembly GCA_963859965.1). Taxonomy (NCBI): domain Eukaryota; kingdom Metazoa; phylum Arthropoda; class Insecta; order Lepidoptera; family Noctuidae; genus Ceramica; species Ceramica pisi. Next base: position 10,128,375 of record OY982530.1, read on the forward strand.
AGTACATCCAACCCACGCCCCAGCACCACTCCCACCCTCCCCCACCGCCGCCAGCTCACCACCACCATCACCACCACCACCACCCCGCGCCTGCACCAGCGCCAGTGTACATCCCGTCTCCTCCTGCTCCCCAACCCCTCCCATTAGCTCCTCAACCGCTGCCTCGTCCCCAACCACTCCCAGTGTTCCAACCGCAGCCACAACCTAGTTTCCAACAACCCAGCACCTCATACGGCACTCCTTTGCCAATCGCTCGCGCACCCGTGCAACCCGCGCCCGCGTTACCCGTGTTTGCTCCCCAACCGGCACCACAACTGATACAAGCGCAGCCTCAGCCTCAACCTCAAGTGAACTTCCAGGCTATAGCATACCAACAACAGCCGCAACAGCAACAATACTCTCAACAAGGAGGATATAACTACCAGCAGCCTCAGGTGCAATACCAACAACCTCAGGTGCAATACCAACAACCCCAGGTGCAATACCAGCAGCCCCAAGTGCAGTACCAACAACCTCAAGTGCAGTACCAACAGCCCCAGGTGCAGTTCCAGGCGCAAGCTCAGTTCCAGCAGTCCGCCGCGCCTGTGTTGTCCAGCTACCAGGCTGACTCCAACCAGTACAACACTGCCCAGGATCAAACACATAGAGACGCTCTGGACTCCCTCGTCGTCGGTCGTGTGCAGGACATAATCAAGGACGATGAACACAGTGTCGCACGCAACGCTGGCTACCAATCTCTAGTGTCCGGAGTGTCCCTCGGACAAGCGAAGCCCAGTGTGGAGATAACTTCCTTTGTACACACGTCACCATTAGTTACAAGCTCCGCATCTAGTTCGCAAGCATCATCATCTTCGAGCTCATCGGTAGCATCATCTCAAGCGTCGATCCCCTCGACAGACTACGGCGTGCCATCTCCTCCAGCTTCTGACAGCTCTTCAACAGCAGAGTCATCGTCGTCTAGTTTCAACTTCTTGCCACAGAACAAGCCAGCCTTAAACTACGGTCCACCAAACTGATTTAGGTTACGTCTAGATATTGTTACCTACTGTACAAAATGCTTTGTAAATAGAAGCTTTTAAGACTTTTGTAAATAAAATCCGAAGTAAATGTTAGTTTTTTTTTATTGCTTGTTTTATTTATTTATTAAAAATGCAACACAGTTATAAATATTGTATGTCGTAGATATTTGTTGTGTGACATATTTCACATTCACAATTTATTATTCTTTGATGTCAGCGTAGATAATTTTTAAGAAGAGCGGACATTGGCAGCTGCAGATTCCATCTTTGTCCTACAAAGTAATATGATAAATTTGTAACAATTATGTAACACACATGGACATGGTCACACACGTGGGTACGTAAGAGGTGATAAAAAACTTACGAAGCATATGGAATGGTCGGATGTTTGCGCGGCATCGTTCGAGGCGCAGGTCACAGTGCGCGAGAATTTATTCAATACCGCTACTTCTTTCACTATACTGACTTCACCTGTTGCTTCACTTATAGCAACAGTAGAATAGGATTGACGTCGTGAAGGATTAGAATCACCAATTTGGTTACTAACTGAGTGACAGTTACTCTGAAACATTAATTTTCATTTAAATTATGATACTACATAATATATTTCGTATCAATTAGATATTCATTATGAGGTAACGTACACAACAAGGTTTGCTACATAAACAAGGCTTATTCTGATGCTGGCCCTGAGTGTCCTTTAACTTAGTACTTCCTTCATCAAATTGACATGATACACTTCTTCTCTGAGTTTGTTTCTTTTGTTTCTTGGTTGCATCGCTGATCGCAGAAGGCGAAATTAGACAAGTCTCAGGGCTTGATATTTTGCTGCTTTGGACCTAAAAGCATTTAAATTTTGTATTAAACTTCTGTATTAATGATTTGGTATAAAATATCCATTTATTCGATAACAGAATAGGATCTTTTCCTGAGTCTAAGACAGCAATAGTATTGCATCTGCACTAATATTATAAAGAGGAAAGATTTGTTTGTTTGTTTTAATTGAATAGGCTCCGAAACTACTGGACCGATTTGAAAAATTCTTTCAGTGTTAGATAGCCCATTTATCGAGGAAGGTTATAGGCTATATATCATCACGCTAAAACAAATAGTTTAATAAATAATCATTAATTAGCATTTCAAATAAGTATTGGCATGAAGAAAGGTAGGGTGGAAACATTTCGCTATCTCTTTTGTGTCCGTGTTATCTAATGACGGTGTCGTCATACTATGTGAGTACGTGCATCCATTTTCTGTTACTTGACTGCAGTTCCACCTTCATCAGATTTGAAGTTTGTAATAATGAAATAACTTTAAACGGATAAAGAAAATGTATGTTTTCAATTCTGGATAAAGTTACTTTTAGATTAATTTGTATCAACAAAAAGTAAAATTAAAAATTTAAAAAACCCCCCGACACAAAAAATAAACTCTAAATACTAACAGATATATTTTAAACCTATTATAATTATTGTCGTCAAATATTTTCCAAGCATCGTCGAGATAAATATACGCGTCAAAGTTCGTCTAATTTGAGAATATCATTGTAAATTCTTTGGTTGCAATCTGCGACTACACCTGTTTTTCCCACTTTGCAGTCCCCCGACTCGACAACGCTTGGAAAAATAAAAATATTTGAACATACATAATAATATGTGACGACAGTATTTATTATGAGTTTTTAAAATGTTTAATTTTACTTTTATTTACTTCTTTTTAATGTAGGTATAAATATTACGAAGGTATTTATAGTGACTAGTTAGTAGGTGGGAAGTCAGATGGGGTCATTAAGTATTAATGAGTTGATGGTCTTCAAACGGCTGATCTGCTAGTCTATTCTGTAAATAACCATTTCGATATCGACTTCACCTGAGTGACTAAGCTTACAAAGTGAACTTTATTTCACACAACATAAGGTCTTATATTTATACGAATTTGAAACTCACCTCGGATTCCGCTGTCGAGACACGAAAATGTTGTTACAGAATAGCACTGCAGGTCATGGTTAACTTACCATGTTCTTTCAATATCATTGAAGTAATACGATACCAAATTTCGAATCGATAGAACATATGGAAGGTAGTCAGATCCCCTCATCAAGTATTACTGAGCTGATGGTCTTCAAACGGCTGATCAGTTCATGGTTACTTTACCATATACTTTCAATACCATTGAAGTACCACGGTACCAAATTTCGAATCGATTGGACATAAGAAAGTAAGTCAGATCCCTTTATCAAGTACTTATAAGCTGATGGTCTTCAAACGGCTGATCAGGTCATGATAACCTTGCCTTTCAATATCATTGAAGTACCACGGTACCAAATTTGGAATCAATCGGATATAAGGAAGTTAGTCAGATCCCCCTCATCAACTAGAAAAGAGCTGATAATCTTCAAACGGCTGAACACATTTTCATGAAATATGGCTAAGAACACTAGAGATAAAATTATCTATGACACAAACAAACTAAACGAAAATCGGTTCATCCGTTTGGGAGAGGGATACCACAGACAGATACACAGATACACAGACATACACGTTAAACTTATAACACCCCTCTTTGTGTCGGGGGTTAAAAATATTGTGTCAAATACCCCATTACCTTAACAGGTAAGCAGATGATCGGCGGCGAAGGTGGGAACGGCGGGTTGCAAGTATTGCAACAACATGGCCGGACGTTCTGTGTGATGCGCGATGGCTTCAGTGCAGAATCATACTGAGTTCCTTCGTTTACTGGAACTACTTTGTCTTCAGGAACCTGGCATGACTCTTGCACCGCTTGTGACTGCGATGGTACTTGCACGACTTGCGGTACTTTCTTCAGATTGCACTTGCAACACGGTCCAGGCTGATCCGATGGTTCTTGACCTTTTGATGGTACTTTCTCTACTTGTGGTACTTTTTCCCGTTCTGATATCTGCTGATTCTGTGAATTTTTTACCTTTGATGGTACTTTTGCTACTTCTCGTGCTGTTTCCTGTTGTGGTATTGGCCGATTCTTTGGTTCTTGTGTTTTTGAAGGCACTTTCACAACTTCCGGTAGTTTTGCGGGCGGGTACGTGTGGTCTGGAATTTGTGATGGTAGTTTTTCTACTTTTGGTTCTTTTTCCTGAGGACACGGACAGCACGGCCATTTTGTTGAATCTTGTTGTTTTATGGAGGGTCCTTTCACTACTTCTGATTTTTCTTTAGACGGTAACGGTTTTGGATTTTGCGTTATGGATATTGTTTTTGAAGGTAGTTTCTCTACTTGTGGTATTTTTTCTTGATGACATATACAACAAGGCCCATTTTTGTTTATGAGTGGTTCTTGTTTTACTTCTTCCGGAGGAAATGGACAGTACGGCAGATTTGTTGGATTTTGTTTAATGGATGGTACTTTCAGTACTTCCGATACTTCCTGAGACGGTAACGGCTTAGGATTTTTCGTTTTTGATGGTTGTTGCTCTACTTGTGGTACTTTAGCTTGATTACATATGCAACAAGGCGCAATTTGGTTTATTGGTGGTTCTTTTTCTAGTTCTTCATGTATTTTTTCTGGTGGAAATGGACGGTACGGCAGATTTCTTGGATCTTGTTTAATGGATGGTACTTTCAGTACTTCCGATATTTCCTGAGACGGTAACGGCTTCGCATTTTTCGTTGTTGATTTTGTTTTTGATGGTGGTTTCTCTTCTTGAGGAACTTTAGCTTGATTACATATACAACAAGGCAAAATTTGGTTTCTTGGTGGTTCTTTTTCTAGTTCTTCTTGTTTTTGTTTTATTGCTGGCATTTTTTCCGATGGGCATAAACAAATCGGGCATTTACACGTAACTGGACCTTGAAATTTTGATGGTACTTGCACTACTTGTTCCTGATAGATCATTGTCGGTATTCTTGCTGGCTCTTGTTCTTGAACTCTTGGACCTTGTGCTAAGTGAGTCACTGTGTCACCATGTTTGGGCACACTCCTCTCGCGCCCCATATCGCTGACGCTGCGGGACCTTGCCGAGCAGTTTATGTTGCACGGCATGTTTGAAGACGCTACAGTAGCGGTGGATTTACCACCAGACGTCGGTGTACTGGAACCAACACGTAAAAGTAAAAAAAGAGTGATTGCATACATATATAACTTATTAAATAAAGTGACGTAGGTACGAACTGTTCAGATGTAGCGCGCGTCAGCTCCTTAGGTTTGAGAATATATTCACAGCTTCCACATGGACCCCTGTTAACAAATAGTTTTTGATTGATGGACAAAGACGTGTCAATAGATTAAAGTGAAATATTAACAATACTAACTTCTCGGGCACATCCCCCCCATCTTTGACTGAAGTTCGTCGTTTTCTCCATGGACTGAAACACGTCATGATATGATTTTGGTTAATATGACAAAACTAAACAATCCATCTCTTATTTTGCTAAAATGTGCTGTAAATCTATTCATCATGACAACCATAGACTATTTAAGATGCTTTTCTCCGGTTAAATAAGTGCTATGTACTGTAATGTTATCATGGAATATTAATTTATTGACGATTTTATAATTTCTTTAAACAGCACTTTTCCTCCTTGTTCTAAACAAGGTTTTGAGGTCGAAGTAAGCAACCGAGGTAAGTTAGTAGCTGAGTAGTTTACCTCACCAAGCATACATATTTTACCTTTGTTTGGGTGTCTATTTCTTTGGAAGCTTTGTATAATGAAAAGAAATCATCGGACAACTTACCTTTTGAATCTTCCGAATTTTTGGCTCGCTCCTGGACTGAAATACGAATAAAAATTGTAAGCCGTAAGTTTATTATAGGTAGTAAGTTTATCTTGGAATTGAAAAAAGTGTAGAGTCTACTTTTCCCAATCGAATAAGCCCAGAAGTGCTTGGCGAAATGTGTGACTACAAGGATGAAGGCCCTAATATCTTAAATCTTGATAACTTTGGAACGAGTTAATTCTGCTGGGGTATATCTTCTTATATATAAAAATGAATTGCTGTTCGTTAGTCTCGCTAAAACTCGAGAACGGCTGGGCCGATTTCGGTAATTATTTTTTTGTTTAGTTCGCCAGAATACAGGGAAGGTTTAAAAGTTCAAAAATAAAAATGGGTACTTGACGGGAGCGAAGCCGCGGGGGACAGCTAGTAATATATATATTACATACTCCGACTACCAAGCGACAACTTGAGTGACAGTTACACTAACAATGTATTATGCCTGCCAAACAATAAGGCTGGCACCGGCCTCGAAAAAATAGTTGCCATATTTGCTTTCGATTATTTTTAAAGGTTTTTTTTTAATTAATACAGTTTTGAAGTCGGGTAAAATTTTTTAAATAACTTTTTTTACGAGCTTTTTGTGTGTGTCTGCGGCCTGCGTCGCCTACATCTTTCCTTCATTTCAATTTTCCCTGTCTTTTCCTACATTCAGGCAATCGTTTAGGTAGAAGCCTACCTCGTCACCCCATGCCCTGGGCATCCGCAACGGAAATTCCTATTGTTCGAAATCAAAACAGTGTTCACTTTAGCGCAATTTTGTAACTACTGAGTTTTATAATAATACCATTGCCATGGCTCTGGTTCAGCGATGGAGTTCTTTGGAGTCCGGGGCTCGGGCGTCTTCGGAAGCTGCGGCATCGCCGGCTTCGTTGGCTTTCCACTCTCGCGCAGATACTCGTCATATTTGTCGTCCAGCCAGTTCGCAAATCCACTTCTTTCCGAGCAAAATTCGGGTTTGTTTGACAACATACGACCACGCTCCTATATGAAAATGCTCGTGAATTCAGACTTTGAAGGTACAACAACAACAAGCAAAAAAAAAATGTTTTTTTATGATATTTATATAAAATTGAGTCGAAACTTTCATGACAGCCGACGATTAAGTAGGTAGGTATGTACAGTTAGGAGCAATAAGAATTTTTGTTACATATTATAAAGTTTACCTGCGTGTACCATTTGAACGCTTTCTTGAAGGGATTATCTTTCCTTGGCTGGTCGTTATCTTGCCTCCTATTTAGGGGCTGCTGCTAGAAAATAATAAAAATATATCATATTCATTTTATTTAACTGTATTGCAACTTAAAAACGTTAGAGAAGCAAAAATCCATTTGAACTTGATGGTAGAAAAGATAGGCTGCCTTTACGGTAGAAAAAGTGACAAAGCTTCGATAGTCAGAAGCTCCCAGATTGGGTAATCAACATAATCCCTAACCGGTGAAGGTAGCTACGAAAACAAAGTTTCTCAACAATAGATCATTTCCTCATAGATCTTTGTTATAAAAGGTCATTCTGCGTGTATTTGTATTTAATTATAAAACTTAATATTTAATTGAAGTTAGCGTCAATTCATATGGAGGACAAATGAACATGGCCGGTTAGGGAAATTGCTGGCTCACTGCTGAGCAAAGGCGTTCCCAAATTTTGTGCAGATACTCTTCACTGTACTAATAACGTACTGTAATTAATATATGAGTATATAGCCTTTAAATGAGGCAAAATACGTGCACTTACAACTTCAGCATAGTAAATGAAAGGATGTGCCATCGTTGCGTAGATCGGGACATGGCGACTGTTCGTCATAAGATTTTCATAGTCATTCTGGTTGTTTTCGAACGAATACGTGCATTGCGAACAATCGCACCTCTCGCAATCACTGGACGTTGTTGAAGACATAGAAAAGTGTGATGAAACTCATTCGATTAAAAAATGTTTACTATAATGTTGAGGTTATGCCAAAGAGTAACATGTCTTGAGTCCTGTCAATTTTGACTGTTTCGTCATCGGCTTTTTTACCACTATACAGGTTGGAATCAATAGCTAGCGTAAAAGAGTATTTACATAAACTTTTTTTATACGGGTGGACTAGTTGTTTCAGGTGGAAGCGCCAGGGTAGCCCGCGAAATTCAAATGTTTTTATGTTTTTTGCAATTTGCCGGTCAGTGTGAAGCTGTATATTAAAAAAAAACGTAACGCATATTTATCTAAAGAATTATACCCATTTTAATTATCAATATAACCCTTTAAGTTCATACAACTCGATTGAATGACTTTTTCACGAAATAACATTCAATCGAGTTCTATGAACTTAGAGGGTTATATTGATGATTCAAATGGTTATAATCCTTTAGATAAATGCTTTTTACGATCGCGATCCGTATTTTGTTCAATATACAGCTTCACACTGACCGGCAAATTGCAAAAAACATAAACATATTTGAATTTCGCGGGCTACCCTGGAGCTTCCACCTTAAACAATAGTTATCTATGCCGCACCACCTTGGACAGCCAGCCCCTCTAGCCAACCATATCCTAGTCGTAATAATAATTTGAAGATCCCTACCGCAGTATCTCTACGTTGACGTCGTGGTGAGGCTTGCGCGTCCCGATGGACCTTAGGTCATACCTAGGGTGAGGGGCCAGACGAAGAGAGATACAATACGCAAGCCAGTTTTGTGGCGAACTGTTGGGCTGTAGCGACCCCACGAACCTAATCTCCCGGGAGAAGTCTTGTTCCTCATCTCTGGCTTGCCTTTATTGGCTGGCTAGAGTGAAAAAAGACGAGGAACAGAGCTCCCACCTCTTTCTTGCCTTAATCGGCCACTCTGAGTGGAGATTCGCCAGAGCAAACGTGCTCGGGAGAGGGATGTATAATCCAGTAAGATGCTGGTAGGGATCTTGACCGCACTTCGGGGATTGTCCTGATAGCCGTGGTATACCTATCCACTCCTCTAGCACTTCAGGCTATGTTGCCACTTTGGCGCTACGTCACTTTGTGCTAGTGACCGTTTTAGGGGTCCCATTCGTTGAGTGTGCAAGTCACCCCCTGCCATTTAAAAGCCGTGTATATTGTTAGTGGTCAGGCAGGGGTCAATAGTTCTTCTATAATAAACGATTATCAGTCCACTAAACCACCCAAACCCATAGCTTTTCATCTTTTGTTTCCATATTCTGCAATAGAAGAATAATAAGAAGAATAATTTGAAGATTACAACTAACCTTCAGCTACTGACTTCGTGCCTGTTGGGCCATGATATGAGAGTGGAACATAATATGCTTATCGTATAGTACCGGATTTGTTAGCAATTTCGACAGCTGTCGAAATATTTAAGTTAAGCAGGGTTACATTTTGATTTCTATAGAACCTTCTATGATACTAATTTTACTATTATTACCTACTAGTTGATACCCGCGGTTTCGCCCGCTTGACAAATTAAATATACTAAAACCCTCCTCGAGAACCACTCTATCCATTGGTGAAAACAGAATGAAAATCGGTGCAGTAGTTTTTCAGTTTATTGTGAACAGACAGACGCAGCGGTGGAGTTTGTTTTATAATATGTAGTGATGTGTTTGTGTATGTTTGTACCATTATTAAAGATTTTCATTTCGAAGCCTCACTGAATTCAGTTTGTCAGCCAATGTCAGATGATATAAAACGAAAGAATCATGATAATTTTCTACATAATAGTATTTTCTATTAGCATAAATGTGGTGCTCAGTTATAACAACAAAATGTTCACGTTGATCAGTTATGAGAACACCAGTGGTAAGTCGATATGCGAAGAGAAACTTGACTTTTTCACCAGTTGCAAATGCAAAGAAATGATGTATGATTTTTACTGATGCTGAAACAAAAGCGAATTTTTGTTATTTAACGCTCAGCTCAGTGTAATCAGTACTGTGGGCTTCGAATATTTTAGGGCGATTTTTCTATGTCGCTACTCGCCAGGTGATTTGTGAGGTTCTATGAGCTAAGTAAGTCGCCTGTCAGCCGTTTTAGGTCTAACAATTCGTTTCCTAGTGCACCTAAGTGATGTCGGGTATCAGTTTAAGAATATTATAAAGCTGAAGAGTGTGTTTGTTTGTTTGCTTGAACGCGCTACTTTCAGGAACTACATGGTTTGGAATTGTAAAATAATTGTAGCGTTGGATAGCCCATTTCGAGGAAGGGTATATAAAATTACGCTTCGAACAGCAGAAGCGGAGCATAAATGAAAAATACACGTAGTTGCGCGGGTCAGCTATAGTTTAGTGTAGGGTCACTGTTTGTCTCTGCCTCTTCGTCCGCTTACTTCTCTCCTAAACCCCGCAACCAAATTGGATAAGAGTTTCAATAACAGAAGGAGAAATAAATAAAGAAGCTAAGTGTTTATGTTGTTATATAATCTCCATCCGTGCGAAGTTCCTGGTACAGCCGATGGATTCTGAAATAATGTCGAAGTGAAGGCTTGGGTAAAGTGATCACGAAGTTAGCTGTCAATCCATGCAATACAAGATGGAAAGACAGCTTCATAGCAGAAACGACCGGTAGAATAAGTTTATCCTTGTCCCAAAGAGTCGCAGTGCGGGGCGCATCGTAAAATTGCCATCCAAGACATGATAAAATTGAAGCTGAAAAAGACTGAGAAAGGAAGGAGGGTTACCGCCAACGGCAGCAGCATTGTCACCACGGAGGCTTCAGGTTTGTGTTCTTCACAGTTAATATTCGTCACTAACTCACATCATTTTCGTCACATTCGTTATGCGCGAGTGTGTCGCAAATAAACTCTTTTTCTTTCATATCACTTGCCTTTTTGCTTAGGAATCATGCATCTTCTGGGATGAAGTACCACTCCAGCAATAAGTAATAAAAATATGGTCGTGAACTGACCAGTACTTCCATAGATGACTTCCTACAAATCATCATAAAATTAGTTTCGATTCTTTGAACTTTTTTCTATTTATTTTTTATGGATGGGAAATCATCAAATGAGGTGTAGTGTCATTTGATGATTTCCGCTCTAGTGGGAACGGAAGGAAGTGTCAAATCCTTACTGACTAAACCCACTCGTATTACTCTACTCAGAGAAAGTGACTCTTTCGAAAAATATCCGTAAACCTGGCAGTTCTGTTCGATCTAGGCTGCTCTTGTTCTTGAATGGTATCTGGTTCTAACACATGTAACCCATGTGAAGAGCGTTGACCAACCTATCTTAAATTTTATTTTGTTACCGTACATAAAGTTTGCCCGATTATAGACAACATCTAGTTTCTTATCATTTGGAGCCTTTGATTCATCATTTGAATAACTTGAAAACAATTTTGTTTAGACGCTACTTAAGCTCAACATCTGCAGTGCTATTCTGTAACAACATTTTCGTGTCTCGACAGCGGAATCCGAGGTGAGTTTCAAATTCGTATAAATATAAGACCTTATGATGTGTGAAATAAAGTTCACTTTGTAAGCTTAGTCACTCAGGTGAAGTCAATATCGAAATCTTTATTTACAGAATAGACTAGCTGAGGGCAAATTCTACTCATTTTATGCAACGTTCGCATTCGCATCGAAGTCGCAATCTGTCAAAAGGCTCAATTTGTATACATTTTTCTGCTGTGATCAACATCACATTCACATAAAAAATACAAAAACGTAGATAAAATGGAACCATTTTTGTTAAATAGTGTCTCCCTTAGTTTATTCGTCTCACATCCGCCTGTAAACTGCACCACCGGTCATCATCCTCTGACTGGTTGACACTAATTTTGTTTCTTAAATATCTTTCTCAGATCCTTTGATCGGATTTGAAGAGACTTTTAATGAAGTTTTATATGGCAGCAAATCAGGTACGTCCTACACGTTAATGCTTTAGGTACCTACTTAAGGTGATGAGCCATGTGAATGATGATGATGAACCTTGAGAATGGTTGACTACCTATACGTAGGACCTAGGTGAGCAACATTCTATTGCCCATCCGAACTCATGTGGAGTCGACGCTGAATGTGTTCTTCTTCCGCACTTCAACGGTGACTATTGATTCTTTCAAGTCAAATCATAATTCATGGTCATATGTCATTCTATTGTATATTTTTTCCCGCTACTAACAGACAACGCTCATCCGAAACTACCACTCGTAGGAAGCTATTTGACATATAGGTACATAAGACACAGACAACGCACAGCCGAAACTATTGGACGTAGAAAACTGGGCATACACCTACATAGGTTCTATGGAGTGTAAGGAAGCACTATGAGACGTTTTCCCGAAAACCTTACGGGAACGGAAAAAAGGGGATATGCGCGTTAGAAGTCGTATATAATCCTATTCATCGTGTAATGGTAACACTAACATGTTCATGATGTATGATTAAAAATGTGCCGTAGTTTAACAAGGTACGTAATTCGTGAGTCAAGTAAACGCCAGAATAAGAAACTTGATGAGCAAACATAAATTGCAATACTCAACGCAGCGCAGATAGTGAAAATTCGGAAGAAAAAGTTGTCAAGTTTATAAAATTCGTCATAGTAATTATGTGAATGACACAACATTATGTAATACCATGGAACCTGTTGGCGAAAGCTTTCGTTGACCTAATGAAGGTAGCTATGTAACTTATATATTCAGGGCAGATTTACCGGTATCGCCTGATAGTCGTTTAGGATACTGTTGAGACTGCCCGGTTTCTGTAGTTCGCCGGCGTATGTTTGCAGATGCACATGCGGATTGGTTTTAGATGACAATGCGTAAAAGGCGCGCTTCTCTTGTGTGGAAGGGCAGCGTGGGGCAGCACCAACACTATCCTAAGCATTAGTAGTCGCCTAAGTAAGTCGCCTGGGCTGTGTTTTGTGTGACTATTTGTTGTGCAATTAGTCATGGGTTGTCGTCCACCGTTTTTTGTTGTGTTGTTTGTCTTTTATAATTTCTTACTAACACAGTTAACGGGTTTTGAGTTATGGTAAAACGATTAACAAGAATTTCTGTTCTATTGGTAGTGCAGCTGAGGTTATAGACAATTTAGGATAGAGCTCAGTGGGTTCAGTTCAGTTACACTCACACTGTCCTATCATAATAGGTATTTGACTACTATGAAAAATATGCATGAATATACTTGTTTGATAGATTTATTAAAAACGTAGGTACGATTGGCGAAAAACGTTTTTGAAGTTATTTTTCTATCTAGGAGCACGGCAGTGCGCCAGGCTAAGTTCCGGCGTAACGCACGCAGTGTGTATATTTATACGAATCATGTCAAGCTATTTTACCCCCTCATAACTTTACTTTATATAATGGCATCTCTATGAAACTTGGACCATTTATTACGCTAACCTAGTTGAAGAATACTAGAATTTTTCAAATCATTAAATTAAACCGTTGAGAAGTTACAGGAACTGTAAAGTGAACATTTTGCTACTGACTCGCTGAATGACTCATCAAAATTATGGGGCAGTTCAAATTATGCAAGAAAGTTCAAATTTGGTGTGAAGATAGGTTGGAAAAATCGGAAAGGGCATTTTTTAAGTCAAAATCGGAGTCGATGTTTATGAGTTATTTTATTTGTTTCCTAAAACAGTAAAATCTTCGAATTTGGTATGCAAGCAGCTCTTAAGAGCGTGTATTCCGTCCACTAGCGCCGCCAATCGTTTTTTATTATTTGTGGTAAATTTTAGACACGTAGATAAAAAACCGCTCTGTAGTGCACTGAAGAAATGTATTTATTATGTTTTGAGAGTTATGTTTTGTACTTTAGAACATAAATAGTTGCCAAAGTCGATAGTTTTGCTAAAAGTGGCCACTTTTAGCAATAATTGCCGTTTTGGCTATTTAGCCATGAGTTATGTATTAAAAATAGCTGTCAAAAAATAATAGATACATTTCTTCAGTGCACTACAGAGCGGTTTTTTATCTACGTGTCTTAAATTTACCACAATTAATAAAAAACGATTGGCGGCGCTAGTGGACGGAATACACACTCTTAAGAGCATTTGAAGGATTAATTAATCAGGGAAAAGCATTATAAAAATTAAAAATGATCGGAATTATTACCATTCCTACCATTTACTTGGAAAGAAAACGATTTAAAAAAAGAGAAAAAATGCGAAATTCCTCTCACCAAAAATTCGGCCTATAAAAGTAGTGAGATCAATAATAGGCCAAGCATTTCAGAACTTCAGAATAATCCATGAATCTAACAAGTGTTTTTTGAGAATATCAGTGAACAGCTTCTTTTTAAAATGAGTGTTAAATCGACGTTGTACTTAGATAAAAACTTGCCAAATTTATAATAAGGAATCTTATTTTTAAAACGATTTTTCAGGTGTTTTTCCATTTTTATACGGTCAGGAAACATCCAAGCTCTCTGTTCACTTTATAGAACTGAAGTTCTGCAGTGCTTGGCATGTTATTGATCTCACTACTTTTATAAGTCGAATTTTTGGGGGAGAGAAACTTGGCCTTTTTTCACATTTTTGTTTTTAGGGGGATCCCTGTCACATAAAATGTCGTTGTACAGCAGTGCGATTCTGTAAACATGTTGAAGTGAACACTTGGGCGTGAACACCTAAGTGATCACGGTGATATGTCGACAGAATCGACCGGCTGGATGGCTTCTATTCAATATGGAAGGACTTGTGAGTTAAGTCACACGCCATTAGTGCTGTTTCTGTTTATTACAGATAATTATTAGACGCTGACAACACCGCCATTTTCTTATTTAATTTTCATATTTTTTTTACTGCGTCTTATCTGCTTTCTAGGTTTTGAGAAACGTAATAAAAAATCCAGTTACATGCCTCTTATATCATCTCTATTGGCCCGATAGATAACATGCTTTTTTGTAAAATAAATTCATGCAGAAGGTAGTCATAAGTTGCCAATAGATCGGAGTGGATCTTAATAGATCCACTATCTAATGATAGGTACGGTCGGCAACTACGGTTCTTTCGAGTTGTCAGCCTGTCGATTCTGTCAAAGATACGAATTAAAGGCTTGGGTGAAGTAATCACGAAGTGAGCTGGCTGCCGGTCGATTCTGTTGACATCTCAGCGTGATCGCTTAGGTGGAGTGAACAACAAGTGAGCTGTCATTCTTATAATTATGTAATATCTTGTTTGTATGGTTTACCAGCTCGCTCGTCGTTCACTTCGCCTAAGCGTTCACTTCGCCTAAGCGTTCACTTCGCCTAAGCGTTCACTTCGACATGTTCACAGAATCGCACTGCACAATCCAATTAATCAAGATGGAATGACAACTCACTTCGTGGCCTCTTCACCCAAGCCTTCATTACGAAATGTTTGACAGAATCGCTCTGCTAGCTGTCTCTATAATCATCATAGTTTTAGTTCTAGAGCTACAAACCGTCCCGATTTGTTCCAGCTAGATATTAGAAAGACAGTAAAAACGAGCAGAGATAAACAAGACCATGTAGATCCCTTGGCGCACTGGCCGACGGGACAAGTGATGCGGTGAGTATACAGTATGAGCAATTATCAGCCTTGGCTTGCCCATTTGAGTTAGGGTCGGCTTTCATCATCATATTACATGGAGCGACTACCATTCTGACCTCAAGCACCAAGTAACTGGGAACACAGTAACTGTTGGCAAGACTGATGTCAGTTAGTCTAGCTTCTGACTATCCATGACGACTGCAAACTGACTGAAACGGGGAGGAGACCTATTATCAGCAGTGAGTTGAATATGGATTCCAGGTGATTAGGTATATAGATGCTCTTATTGTAGCAATAATATTAAAGAGTATAAGGTACGTATCTTATATGTGAACGTAGATGAAGCAAAAGGAGCCATGTTTATTTTTGAGATCAGTGAGTATCTGTGAATGTGAAGGATTATCACCAGCACCACTGCACCCTTTGAACTAAATATTTTACTATTACAAATATAAATCCTTTATTTCAAATACACCAATTAACAGGCATTTTTGAATAACTAGTCAAGGTCTGTCAGTCAAATAGATGAAGATTATTCTGCCGTGCTAGCGACAAGAACAGCAAGTTGTTCTGCAAAAAAACACACTCACCGACCCTATCTCAAGCGCGGCAGTTGCACGTTCCAAAGAGTAGATCCTATGGAGAATCTGAACGTGCAAGAAACTCCATGGACACTCTTTTAAAAGGAATTTGAAAGGATCGGTAGGTAGATAGTCTAGACGGTTAGCTAATTAATCTGTGGCACCAGTCCGGTCGTTAATGCACCTTATAACACGAGTAACAGCATGAGCCATTCTATATTATGTACCCAGCCTTCCCATGAATATGAATCGTAAGATACTAATTCCGTGATCCCCAGAGCCGAGATGTTCCAAGGTAGGGGCAGTGTACACCTGCCGTTCTTGGAGTACATGCACCGAGGCCACAGCGTGCTCAAGGTGACCAAGGACTACATGCAGACAGCTGTGGACGCCTTCGCCATATTTATCTCTGGAGACCTATCTGATATATTGCGGTTACCAGGATCTTATGTGCTGCAGTCTGTAAGTGACTTTGTATCCCACGTTTCGTTAAGATCTCTGAATACGGTTTATTTTGTTTAGATAAGAACAATTCAGTGGTGTAGAGTTGTATTCACACGAATACAAATGTGTTATTAGCAAAGTTCTGTTGATTTACCTATCGTTGACCTCTGTGGTGCGAACGAAAGTGATTCCTGTGTCTAAACAAGCCCAAGTGCCATCGTTCCGAAGCGATTCCATTAATATTGCCTAGAGTTAAAGAAATAGGGTGCCATATTAGACACCTATGTGAAATACTCCGAGGAATTACATATCATGTAAGCATACCTAGGTGACGACTATAGCATCCGTTGAAAGTGTCCTAATTACGGTCTGGATGTTGTCAATCCCAATATTCCAGGCAAGAACAATATCCATGCTGCGAGTAGCCCACGAGAAGCTTGCAGCGACGTGGGCAGTCGTTAAGGGCTCCACACCCACCGACCAGATCACTTACGATGTCCTTGAGAAGTACCGGCCGCTGTTCAAGTACATCAATGGTAGGGAGATGGCGAGACTGAATCTGTCTGATAACAAGATACTGTCGTTTATCGGGACACATCCTGATCTTAATCGGCATCAGGTAAATGAATATCGTCACTTATTCGTAAATGTTTATTGGTTGATCAGTATCAGACAGTAACCGTCTGACCGAAAATAATATTATCTACCGGCCGTTGTTGCCATGTTTTTATGGCTAGAGCACAATATTCTCGCAGTAGGTGTGAAAAGTAGAGTATGGGCTAAGTGAAATTCTCGCTGCATTCAGGATTCTTGTATTAACGTTAACGCTTTAGTTAAACTTCAGACTCCCACGCCTCGCTGAGCAGTTAACTCTCGAATCCTTCACAGTTCTTTGTTGTTCAGGATTCAATATGACGCCAGTATGACCCGTGTCACAAGACACTGCTTTATCTCGTCGGTTCATAATATACTATTTTAGAGCGTCAGCGTCGCTGACGCGTGTAGAGGTGTTGAATCGCACGCAGCTCTACCAAGTAGTACTTTTCAAAAACGCAATGTTCTATAAACGCGACCTAACTTTCATTCTTCCTCAGTTTGAGTTGCGCAAAACAACAAAGTGCTGAACTGTATTATAGGTGGGTGTGGTGGCAAACAAATACATAAATCTGAACCCCCGCTGGACGGAGGCGAAGTACCTGAACATCATGAACAACTTGCTGTGCGGAGTGCCATTGATCTTCATGAGGAGGATACCGGAGAATACGTATCTGCAGCTGACGCACCAGGTTTGTAATAATGTTAAGAGCGCTTTAAAGAAAGCTCGTAGTGGAACGTTATGATGGAGTAAATCGTTAAGAGATATATGCTACTTCTATTTTATAGGTGCTTACAATATAGGAATTGCGTATGTTATAGTCATAGACTGTTGAAGAATAAGATGGTGAGCACATCGTCTTCAGAAAAAATGCTGGATATTATTTAGGTTGTGTTTGTTCTATCATAATATAAACATGATAAATTTCCAGATATTTTATCATATCCGAGCATGCGATCCATTGCAGCGGAGATTTTACTTAGCCATGATGATGAGAACCCAGGTTAGTTAAAATCTTTGATCAAACGTAAGCTAGAAACGTCCTGTGGGATAGTAAAGCCCGACTTAGTCTAACTCAATCTAATATTCAGAATTCCGAGTTGATTTACTGAGCTTGATCAGAAACATACTTCGTTTCGATTGTTTCATTTACTAGAGACTGTAACAAGTTGCTGTAACATTTTTTTCAGGCGCTGGGTAAGTCCTGCAGCTGGAGTGCGCGAGAAGTGTTCCGGCTAGGATTGCTCCTGACCGCGGTCACTGGCTCCGACCTAAGTGCCATTAACCCTGAAGCTATGTCTGGCTTGACGGCACAAGTGAGTCCTAATTATGACTTCTTAAATACATTAGCAATATGCTGCACTTATGTGTAAGATGGACTGATGGGCGGATGGACGACATTGTTCCTAACGCGAGTTGAACCTGGATGAGGCTAGCACAGGAACGTGGGGAGTGAGAACCGGAAAAGGGAGGTCCATGCTCAGCTGTAGGCGAGGTGGCGCTGTAGGTTATGATGATGATGTTGTGTAAGGCCCTAGGAACCAACTAACTCATAGGGAAGAACTGTAACACAGTCTTTGACTAGCAAGGAAGGTAAAGAATTTTTAACTGTATACCGCCAATTAGTTTACTTTAAGTTAACAATGTTCGAACATAATTAACGTATGTTTTGTGAACTTATTGAGTACTTACCTATTTTGAATTATAATTAGTCTTAAGTTGCGGTATACTATGTAGCACTTACCTTGGGAAATAAATAAATTCTAAATTCTAACTAGTCGCTTAATTGTGCTGAATGAAGAAAAATCAATTTTAAAATCGAGGGATCGGTAAAAGTCTTTCAAAATAATGTATTGGGACGAATTTGATTACAAAAAACAACGACAAATAATACTGACATCATTTTATCGGTCAGTTCAAACACTAACATGCCAACTACAAGTACATTAAACTATTACAGGTGATGCTAGAAATGCCGATACACAGTCTGAAGTCAATCACAGAGATGCAGATACGCAACCTGGAATCGAAACCCCTCAATATTCTGGCTCGCAAGCTGATCGCCTACCAAGCCCACTTACTGGAATCTTCAGCAGCCAACCTATTGAGACCTATGTCTACAGTAGTTTTGTCTCTCATCATTGATATGTATTTTGAATATAATTAGTTTTAGAGAAATATAATAGTTTTTGTACAACCCGACGTGTATTTTTGCCCGCTTCTGAAAATGTAATTGCTGATTTATTAAATCAAAAAGTTGTGAATAAGATTGTTATAAATATAAGCTAAAGGAGCTTAACCTTACTGCAAAAATATTCGAGTAAATAACATACTTAGATTAAGAAACTCAAAATGAATAAAAAAAAACCCTTTACTTTGGTATGCCGTACACAAATCATTGACAACATGAATTAAAGTTACTTTTTGCCAAATTCAGCGGCGGCAGATGGAATGAGTAAGAGGTCCATGCGAATTCTGATACGGGAAGATCAGAACTCAACTATAGAATTTTGTTTTGATTCATGGTAGAAAAACTCAGGTCGAAAGAATAAATAATTAATGGTAGACTGGTTGATTATATCGAAATCAATAGTTTGATTTCCTCCTGTTATTTGTTTTCCGCATGCAGTCCATAAACTTACTGACCATATTATAAGAACTCTGGATGATGGTGGCAAAGCTCTTGTCATCTTCCTTGACCTTGCCAAGACATTTGTTAAGGTGTCTATTCCCCTCTTTTTGGATAAATTGGAACGACTGGGTATAAGAGGCGTGTAGTTGAAATTGTTTAAAGACTATTTGAGCGGTCGTAAACAGTGTCTGAGGGTGGATTCTTATATTAGAGAGAGAGAAAAAAACGAAGTGCATTCGATTCACTTTACCAAATGCCAAAAGTAATAATTGTGACATAATATTGAACAAGGAGAAACTAGAATTAGTCGAAGAAGCAGTTTTCCTGGGGATTAGGCTAGACTCAAGGTTACAATGGGGTCCTCATTTAACATCTCTTGCAGGAAGGCTAAGTTCAGCAGCATATGCTATTAGGAAAATTCGCCAGTTTACAGATGTTGAAACCGCTAGACTAGTCTATTTTAGTTATTTTCATAGTATAATGTCTTACGGTATTTTACTTTGGGGACGGGCTGCTGACATCGAGTCTATTTTCATTTTGCAGAAAAGAGCCATCAGAGCCATTTACCATCTGCGCCGGAGAGATTCTCTAAGAGAACTGTTTAAAGAAATTAACATCATGATGGTCCCTTGTCAATATATTTATGAAAATATTATGTACGTTAGAAAGAATCTACATCTTTTCAGTAAACGAGGCGACAGACATAACTATGTCACTAGAAATAGGAATCAGTTAGTTCAACCAGGTTTCAGACTTGCTAAAGTAGCAACATCTTTCATGAGATACTGTTTAAAGTTTTATAACAAAATACCGCCACATTTACTAGAACTAAATGAGACGAAATTTAAAAACTGTGTAAAACGCACACTATGCAAACAAGCATATTATAAATTAGGGGAGTACATTGACGACAAAAATGCTTGGCTCAATGCTGGTCCGCTCCACAACGACTAAAATGCCCGAACTTCGATGAAGATGTGAAAAAATTGTTGAACCTGCTGAAGATTGTAAGATTATCTTTGCATTGTATAGACTCATTAAATAATCTAACCATGATTTTGTAAATTAAAAGAGTGTCCATGGAGTTTCTTGCACGTTCTTCTCCATAGGATCTACTCTTTGGAACGTGCAACTGCCGCGCTGGAGATAGGGTCGGTGAGTTTGTTTTGTTGCAGAATAACTTGCTACTCTTGCTCGCTAGCGCGGCAGAATTAGCTTCATCTATTTGACTGACATACCTTGACTATTCAAAAAAGCCTGTAAACTGGTCTTACATTTGAAATAAAGTATTTTGTATTTTTTGTATTTTGTATTAGCACCGATCTACCTGTCTCTTTTGGTGTGCCACAGGGATCAGTGCTAGGACCTGCGCTCTTCTTAGTGTATCTTAACGATGAGTTGCAACTAGAACAAGGTATTATAATTTCCTATGCTGATGATACGGCCTTGCTTTTTACTGCAAAAACATGGAAGAATATATTCTTACTGGCACAGAATGGCTACAACAAGGTGTCCGACTGGTTGAAACAAAATGTTCTTACCCTAAACCCAGAAAAAACAATGTACATGCCCTTTTATTTACGAAATCCAAATGAACCCCCCTAGTCTTTCCATAAAATCACATTCTTTTCATGTCCACCCTTCAAATGCTACTATCTGTAACTACCCCTGTTTGATCAGAAGATCTGAAGTCAAGTATTTGGGTGTCATATTACTAAACTCATCACTGAACTTTAATGCAAGTATTTCTTTAATTACTTCTATCCAGACTCAGAAAATTGATTTATGTTTTTAAGAACCTAAGACATGTAGCAGCTACATTGTAATTCTAAAAAAAGTTTATAGGGCACTTTGTCAATTGCTTCTAACATACTGTATTTCTTGTTGGGGTGGAGCTGCCAAAACCACGCTACTTCCTCTCGAAATAGCACAGCGGGCAATTCTAAAGGTTAGCTCTTTTCGACCCATTTACTACCCCACACATCTCCTGTATCGATCCTGGAACCTACCAACTGTTCGCCAACTGTACACCCTAACTACGGTTCTTAACAGCACTCCCTTACCCATTTGGACAGGAATACTCTGCTTAAACGTCGCCGCAATACTGTAGTCCCCGGTTCCCATCTATTTAAGCAATCATTTACACATAGGTTCTTCTGTTTCACCGGTCCCTTTTTCTACAGTAAACTTTATACTACACTTAACATAATATATCCATTAAGTAAACAAGAATGCCAAATAAAGTGTTTTTTCTATTTACATGTGATTATAAAAACTCAGAAGAGCTTCTTAAAGCATTGAGTTAAAACCATAAAACCATACCCATGAACACATATACGCAAGCACACAACACTCACACAACTCCCCCACTACACGCACACAACTCCCGCACAACACTCACACAACTCCCACACTGTTAATGTCTCTCACATAACACTAACAAAATAGTTACGCTTTATGCTATTATAAGTTATCTGGTTATATTTTATTCTGTTACACTGATATGTGTAAACGTGAAACCTAACTGCTGTTACTACTGAAACACCATCTCGCTGTAGCGAGTGCGTAAAGGTCTGGTAAAAACGTCACGATAACGTTACTATTTCGCAAGAAACTTGTGCTAGGGGTACTTGTCATGAATTTCTGGATAGTTAACTGCGTTCTGAAACACAGGCTCGGCCTAGCTCAGACGCAGTTGCTCATTTTTATTATTTTGCAAATATCAACATTTCAATTACAATACTGTGCAACTTGTAACAATTTAAATGAGATGAAAATTAAATAAAACTGTCCAGTTTACTATCTATATCGAGAGTTTACTATCTCACGCGATATTTTATAGTCTTATTGAGTTTCAAATTATTCACACTAAATAAATCTTATCTCATAGGCAAATACTAATATGAAGAAAAACTAACCCATCTTTCTTGCACTGAGTTTAACAATACAATAGTCATTTGTGCAACAAGAGAGCAAAGTCGTTTTTTGCTGCGAGTGCTGATTTTGAATCCTGAGCAAACGATTGAATCACGAGCGTAGCGAGTGATTCTAAAGTTGAATCCCGAAGGTGGCGAGGGATTCAAAGGCACGAGATGCAAAAAACTTTGCTCTCGTGTAACACACATAACTTTTCACTTCACAAGACAACATTTTAGGAGATAAAATAATAAACAGGAATAGATTGAAACAACTATTTATTGTGAATCAAAATAATTAACATTGTAGGTAGAGGTATCAATTCAATAAAATGAACATTTTAAAAGTTAAAAGTAAAATTACTGCAATTCTGCAAATTAAAAGTAACAGATTTATTTGGCAACGTTATATTATAGTTACATTGAGTTGTGTTTGATTATCTGGGGTTAAAGTTTCTGTTTCGGTGGCGGATTGAGAAGGAACAACGATCGGCTTTCTATAAAAGTACACTGTGCGTCGTTGGTAGTGGATGGACGTGGGTGAGACCAAGGATAAGAGGTCGAATTCAGACTTATTGTTTCCACTATACGCTTACAGAATTTCGACTTATTTTCTATTGAGTCTTCAATATAGCCTTCTGCAACCGTATTGGACTTCCACCCGCCGTGACGTTTTAAAGTGGTGAGATCGGTTTCGGAATCAGCCACGAGCGTTGCCGAAGTTCTCTGAAAGCAGTGACCCGTATATAGCTGAGGCTCTTCCAGTTTTAAGAAAGTGGCAATTTCTCGCGGTATAGCACCTATTTTATTTACTCTCATAGGCTGTCTTGAGCATTTATTATTATGGTATTGTATGAAAAATCGGTCGGTTTTTATACTGGCTGGACGTAAATTTCGGTATATTTCGATAATAGTTACATATTCTTCGCGTACGACCAAAGACCTGTCAAGGTTGGTCTTCTTATTTTTCAATTTTACTATCACTAATTTATCTGAATGCTTTTCGATATTATTAACTTTTAGCTGTAATAGCTCGTTATTGCGACACGCTCCACCCGCTCCTTCAGCTGCACTGTCACCAGGTTCAGATTCTGTTGAGCCAAAGTTTTCTAACCCAGCATCATGTTCACTATTTTGGAAACCTATATCTCCAGCTCTGGCTTCATGATCACTCACTCTGCTTTCGCGACCACCAACCCTAGCTAAATTATCGTTCTGTTTATTTATTTGTTCACTAAGTCTGGCTGCCTGACCGCTAGCTCTGCCTGCGGGATTTATTTCTCTGGCTTTTTGTGCGATTAGTCTGCTACCATGTTCAAATCCTCTGCTTGGTTCACCTGTTCTGTCGTTAAAAGACTTCCAAACAAGGAGGAGGTCCTCAATTCGGCGGGTATTTTTAATTTATTTATGAATGTACACTGATTATTCCGAGGTTTCTGACTCGATTAGTATGATTCTTTGTTAGTTCGATACATGTTTGCCATTTGGTTTAATTCAGTTTGGCCCGGATAAGCATATAAAAACTTTTACGTTTGGCAATAGTTTTAATTTTATGAGCATTTTTGCTTATTTCAATTTCTGCGTAGACTACGACGTCGTCCAAGTATCACCAACTTATAAAAATATATAATATGTATGTCTATGTAGTGATGTGTTTGTGCATGTTTGTACCATTATTTAAGATTTTCATTTCGAAGCCTCACTGAATTAAGTTTGTCAGCCATTGTCAGATGATATTATAAAACGAAAGGATCATGATAATTTTCTACATAACAGTATTTTTTATTAGCGTAAATGTGGTGCTCAGTTATAACAACAAAATGTTCACGTTGATCAGTGATGAGAACATCAGTGGTAAGTCGACATGCGAAGAGGTACTTGGCTTTTCACCAGTTTATCGAATGCAAAGAAATTATTGTATGGTTTTTACTGATGCTAAAACAAAAGCGTTTTTTTTTGTTATTTAACGTTTAGCTCAGTGTATCAGTACGGTGGGTCTCGAATATTTTAGGAGGATTTTTCTTTGTCGCAACTTGCCGGGTGATTTGTGAGGCTCTACGAGCTTAGCAAGTCGCTTGACAGTCGCTTTCGGTCTAACAATTCGTTTCCTAGTGTACCTAAGTGATGTCGGGTATCAGTTCATGTATTGTTAAATAATACCACGTCTCTATCTATACTAATATATATTTTTTTTTTTTTTTTTACTAATATTATTATTAAGCTGACAAGTTTGTTTGTTTGTTTGGTTGAACGCGCAACTCTCAGAAAATACAGGTCCAATTGAAAAACAAATGTGTTGTATAGCCCATTATTGAGGGTGGCTATAAAACATTACGCTACGAACAATAGGAGCAGAGTGTTCCTGAAAAATGTGGCACAGACATAGTTGCGCGGGTCAGCTAGTTTAGTGTAGGGTCACTGTTTGTCTCTGCCTCTTTATCCGCTTACTTCTCTCCTAAACCCCGCAACCAAATTGGATACGATTTTCAATAACAGCAGGAGAAATAAATAGAGAAGCTAAGTGTTTATGTTGTTACATAATTTTCATCCGTGCGAAGTTGCTGGTACAGCCGATCGATTCTGCAAAGTGCAAACATGTCGAAGTGAAGGCTTGGTTAAAGTGATCACGAAGTGAGCTGTCAATCCATGTTATCAAGATGAAATGACAGCTTCATAACAGATACGACCGGTAGAATAAGTTTATCCTTGTCCCAAAGAGTCGCGCATCATAAAATTGGCATCCAAGCCATGGTAAAATTGAAGCTGAAAAACAGGGCCAGATTAAAGCATAGTGCCGCCCCTGGGCACTCTAGAAAATTCCGCCACAACACTAAAATTTCCTTAAAGTTTTGATGTTATTTTATAGCATCCACATGTGCAAGTGACTGAAAAGAATAAGAGTTTTATTTTAAAATAGATCATCATCATATCAGCCAATTGCTGTTTACTGCTGAACGTAAACCGCCTCCAACGAGCGCCAACAATCCCGGTACTGAGCATCCATCCGCTGCCACCCACATTCTTTAAGGCGCGTCCCCGAGCAAAACACAGCGCTAGCCGTTTTTTGTGCAGTTTTTGGAGCTATCTACTCTTTATCTAAAAGAAATATCAACTAATAAAAAATACATTAAAATTCTACATAATCTTGGCTTCAAAATGGTAGAATTTATTTTTTATTATTAAGTTTAATGTTTAAGTAATCTCCTCACAACGAACCCACAGAAATGAGAAAAAATTACTGAAAACATGCATCTTCTCGAAAACTAACGATTATTTTGATTTTATACTTACACTAATGGATAGGCAATTTAATTGTGAACATTTTGGTAGAAGTATTTTTTTCAAATGACCAAAATTAGATTTTATAACGATTTTATTCAACATTCTGAGCGTATTCGCTATTGTATCTCTTGCGCTGTTATGTAGGGAAAAAATGCTCAAGGTTATTTGCTCAGGGTACGGCCTTAAATCATCGATCCATCATGCCGTAGTGCATTCCAGACTACATTTGCCCATACGCGGCTTCTACTCGTAACACATCTCTGCTCCGTGTGTCCGTCAACAGACATGGCCGGTCCACTTCCACTTCATCATGCTGATTATACGCGCAATGTCGGTGTCTTTAGCGCAAATTCTATGAAACCCCGACCATTGCTCACTCCATTGCACGCTGAGCAATCTTGAATCTTTGGATTATCTGCCTCATCGAACTTTTGGGTGAGACGATTCGAGATAACCCTCGAAAACAGCATGTAGACATGGCTCAGGAGTGAAATGGGGTGGTAGTTCTTAAGGAGCGTGTCGCCCTTATTGAAGACCACCACGCTCTTGCGCCAAACTCCGGTGTTATGCCAGTGTAGATAGAATTCAAAAGCTTTACAAGTTCTGTCAAGACAGGTGTTCAAAAAGATGTAATCTGTTTTTAATTCATTGATTGATTATAGTTTATTTTTGGAAAAATGCAGAAATAACTCAAAAATATTTTTAGTTAAAAGAAAAAACCTCAATTAAGTAATTATTTTAATTCCAGAAAATTAAAAAAAAAACAATTATTATTAATAATTATTTTAAATATTCAAGGAAGTATATTAATTAAATTATTTAGATAATTCATTTTAACTGGTAATGAATCTTACAAAATTTCGATTTTACAAAAAAATGCACGAATTGAATTTATTGAATTATCCATCAAACAAAAAAAAAACGATTAATTGAGAGAATACACAATAAAATAATTTTCACTTTACACATTCAAGGGCGGCAAGCCCTTGAAAATTTGCCACCCTGGGCACCCCGACCCCCGACTGCCCCAAGTGTAAATCCAGCACTGCTGACCAAGGATGGGAAAGGAAGGTGGATTACCGCCAACAGCAGCACCGTACGACTCAGATTCGTCACCCTCTGCGTTGGCACCACGGAGGCTATAGGTTAGTGTACTTCACAGTAAATTGTATTCGTCACTAACTTGCATCATTTTCGTCACACTCGTTTTGCGCAAATGTGGCGCAAATAAACCTTTTTTTCTTTGTTTTCTTTCATATCACTTGCCTTTTTGATTAGAAATCACGCATCTTCTGCGAAGAAAAGTACCACTCCAGCAATAGGTAATGTAACAGTGAAATAATGTTCGTGAACTGACCAGTACTTCCATAAATTACCTCCTACAAATCATCATGAAATTAGTTTCGATTTACATTCCTCTTTGATCTTTTTTTGTATTTAGTTAAAAATGTATGTCATACACACACATTTAATAAGAAGATAAGAAGAAACAGGAAAAAAGTACAAAGGTGATGCTTATTTCTATAGAAATCTATCTATTTTATTATGTTTTATGGATGGGGAAGTCATCAAATGAGGGATCATTTGATGATTTTTATGATCTCCACTCTAGGCGGAGCGGATGGGAGTGTTTAAACCCACCCGTTCTAAACCCACCCGTGTTACTTCTAATGCACTTTGCGTTCCGGACTCAGATAAAGTGACTCTTTCGAAAAAAATCCGCAAACCCGGCAGTTCTGTTCGATCTTAGGCTACTCTTGTTCTTGAATGTAACACATGTAACCCATGTGAAGAGCGTTGATCAACCTATCTTAAGTTTTATTTTGTTACCCATAAAGTTTGCCGGATTACAGGCAACATCTACATAGTTTCTTATCATTTGGACCCTTTGATTCATCATTTGAATAACTTAGAAACAATTTAATTTTGACGTCACTAAAGCTCTACATCTGAGGACCAATTATAGGTAGGTACTCATTTTTATGCAACGTACGCATTCGCATCGAAGTCGCAATCTGTCAAAAAGGCTCAATTTCTATTCCATATATATAATATTAATTATATATAAATAAATAAATAAAATAAATAAAAATGGAACCATTTTTGCTAAAGTATATATACTAATATTTAATAAAATATAGAATACTCCCTAGTATATATTAACATCCGCCTTTACACCGGTCATTATCCTGCGACTGGTTAAACTAATTTTATTTCATAAATATCTTTCTCAGATCCTTTGATCGGATTTGAAGATACTTTTAATGAAGTTTTATATGGAACCAAATCAGGTACGTCTTATACGTTAATGTTTTAAATAAGGTGATGAGCCATGTGAATGATAATGATGATGCTGAGCCTTGAGAATGGTTGACTACCTATACGTAGGACCCAGGTATAATCCGCGCGCAATCAAAATGGGATGGAACTTTGTCAAAGTAAATTGAAAATAACAGTTCTTTCTTCAAGTAGCGTTGTAAAATGTTCTGAATATCTATAATATAAAAATGAATGGCCGAATGTGTTGCTAAGCGCAAATCTCGAGAACAGCTGAACCGATTTCGCTAATTCTTTTCTTGTTGTGTTAGTTATTATCAGGAGAAGGATTTTCAGTAAAAAAAAAGTTGCCAGTTGACGGGAGCGAAGCCGCGGGGGACAGCTAGTTGATAATAAATTAGTTTACACTATAGATCGTAGAAATAACTAATTTATTATCAATATTCAGCAAATTTTTGCTAACGCTACTTGAAGAAAGAACTGTCATTTTAGATTTACTTTGACAAAGTTCCATCCCATATTGATTGCGCGAGGACTATAGAGCTCTATGCCCATCCGAACTCATGTTGGGGTCGGCGCTGATGTCTTCTTCTTCGACCTTCAATGGTGACTATTGATCCTTTGTAGTCATCATCATCTTTAATACAATCAATTCATCTTTTCATGGTCATAGGTGATAACCTAACCATGAAAAGATGAATTGTACCTATATTTTTTTCCGCTACTAACAGACAATGCTCATCAGAAACTACTAGTATAGGAAACTAAAATTCGGCATTTTGGTATAAGACACAGACAAGGCACATCCGAAACTGAGCATACTACACTACAGCTACAGAGCCTAAAAACTAAGGTCTTCAATCAGTGCGTCCTGTTATGACTTACGGAGCCGAAACGTGGACACTCACGTTACGGCTGGTCCATAAATTCAAGGATCTCAGCGAGCTATGTAACGGGCTATGCTTGGGGTCTCTTTGAGGGATCGAATCCGCAACGAAGTGATCCGACAGAGAACCAAAGTTGAGGACATAGCTCATAGAATAAGCAAGCTAAAGTGGCAACGGGCCGGCAATATTAGCCGAATCGATGACCGTTGGGGTAGACGAGTTCTTGAGTGGAGACCGCGAATCGGCAAACGTAAGGTAGGACGCCCTCAGGCTAGGTGGAGCGACGATCTTCGCAGGGTGGCTGGTAGCAGCATGTTTGACAGAATCGCTCTGCTAGCTGTCTCTATAATCATCATAGTTTTAGTTCTAGAGCTACAAACCGTCCCGATTTGTTCCAGCTAGAAATTAGAAAGACAGTAAAAACGAGCAAAGATAAACAAGACAATGTGGATCCCTTGGCGCACTGGCCGACGGGACAAGTGATGCGGTGAGTAATGTATGAGCAATTATCAGCCTTTGCTTGCCCATTTGAGTTAGGGTCGGCTTTCAGTCAATTGGATGCAGTTATGTACCATCATATTACATGGAGCGACTACCATTCTGACCTCAACCACCAAGTAACTGGGAACACAGTAACTGTTGGCAAGACTGATGTCAGTTAGTCTAGCTTCTGACTATCCATGACGAATGCAAACTGACTGAAACGGGGAGGAGACCTATTATCAGCAGTGAGTTGAATATGGATTCCAGGTGATAAGGTGTATAGATGCTCTTATTGTAGCAATAATATTAAAGAGTATAAGGTACGTATCTTATATGTGAACTTAGATGAAGCAAAAGGAGCCATGTTTATTTTTGAGATCAGTGAGTATCTGTGAATGTGAAGGATTATCACCAGCACCACTGCACCTTTTGAACTAAATATTTTACTATTACAAAATATATAAATCCTTTATTTCAAATAGACCAATTAACAGGCATTTTTGAATAACTAGTCAAGGTCTGGCAGTCAAATAGATGAAGATTATTCTGCCGTGCTAGCGACAAGAACAGCAAGTTGTTCTGCAAAAAAACACACTCACCGACCCTATCTCCAGCGCGGCAGTTGCACGTTCCAAAGAGTAGATCCTATGGAGAATCTGAACGTGCAAGAAACTCCATGGACACTCTTTTAAAAGGAATTTGAAAGGAACGGTAGGTAGATAGTCTAGACGTTTAGCTAATTAATCTGTGGCACCAGTCCGGTCGTTAATGCACCTTATAACACGAGTAACAGCATGAGCCATTCTATATTATGTACCCAGCCTTCCCATGAATATGAATCGTAAGATACTAATTCCGTGATCCCCAGAGCCGAGATGTTCCAAGGTAGGGGCAGTGTACACCTGCCGTTCTTGGAGTACATGCACCGAGGCCACAGCGTGCTCAAGGTGACCAAGGACTACATGCAGACAGCTGTGGACGCCTTCGCCATATTTATCTCTGGAGACCTATCTGATATATTGCGGTTACCAGGATCTTATGTGCTGCAGTCTGTAAGTGACTTTGTATCCCACGTTTCGTTAAGATCTCTGAATACGGTTTATTTTGTTTAGATAAGAACAATTCAGTTGTGTAGAGTTGTATTCACACGAATACAAATGTGTTATTAGCAAAGTTCTGTTGATTTACCTATCGTTGACCTCTGTGGTGCGAACGAAAGTGATTCCCGTGTCTAAACAAGCCCAAGTGCCATCGTCCCGAAGCGATTCCATTAATATTGCCTAGAGTTAAAGAAATAGGGTGCCATATTAGACACCTCTGTGAAATACTCCGAGGAATTACATATCATGTAAGCATACGGTCTAGGTGACGACTATAGCATCCCTTGAAAGTGTCCTAATTACGGTCTGGATGTTGTCAATCCCAATATTCCAGGCAAGAACAATATCCATGCTGCGAGTAGCCCACGAGAAGCTTGCAGCGACGTGGGCAGTCGTTAAGGGCTCCACACCCACCGACCAGATCACTTACGATGTCCTTGAGAAGTACCGGCCGCTGTTCAAGTACATCAATGGTAGGGAGATGGCGAGACTGAATCTGTCTGATAACAAGATACTGTCGTTTATCGGGACACATCCTGATCTTAATCGGCATCAGGTAAATGAATATCGTCACTTATTCGTAAATGTTTATTGGTTGATCAGCATTAGACAGTAACCGTCTGACCGAAAATAATATTATCGACCGGCCGTTGTTGCCATGTTTTTATGGCTAGAGCACAATATTCTCGCAGTAGGTGTGAAAAGTAGAGTATGGGCTAAGTGAAATTCTCGCTGCATTCAGGATTCTTGTATTAACGTTAACGCTTTAGTTAAACTTCAGACTCCCACGCCTCGCTGAGCAGTTAACTCTCGAATCCTTCACAGTTCTTTGTTGTTCAGGATTCAATATGACGCCAGTATGACTCGTGTCACAAGACACTGCTTTATCTCGTCGGTTCATCTATACATATAATAAAATCGTAGAGTTGCCGTGTCTGTACATTGAATATTTTCGCATAAAAAATACATAGAAATGTCAGAAAAATGACATAGAACACAAAAAAGCAGTTTTTGAAATTCTTTTCTGTTTGTCTGTTTGTCTGTGCGTCTGTATGTCTGTGCGTTTGGAGGAGCATCACGCATAAACCACTGATTGGATTCAAAATTTAGGTACTTCGAAATATTAAGTGATAATCGGAGCAACATTTAGTGTTTATTTCATCAAAATCGACCCACAAAATCAAAAGATATCGAATTTTAAAGTTTACGAAGAAACTTCATCGAGCGCTAAAATAGGTTGTTTTCATTGAGACTTCAGATACTTGCAATGCCATCTATTGAGAAATTTTTTAATAAGAAATGTGTGAAAAGACCCCGAAACAATGTATTTTTGAATTATTTTTTAATTAAACACATAATGTTTATAATTATATGTTATTATATTATCATTATTTATCGTAAAGTGTAAGCTTCTAAGTTTGAACCTAAGAGTAGTTATGAGCATAAAGACAGTTCAGTTACGTTGTAGATCGATAGATGGCGTTGTACTTATGACGCGTTTTTCTGAATCGCGGTGTTAAGATTCTCCGCAGTAGCATAAGGTCAGCCCCATGTTTTATGCTGTTTAACTTTAGCTATGGAATTATGGATATGATTGATGATTGATGATTGATGATTGAATTACTAGATTGTTTTTCGATTTACTGGGAGGAGAGGAGAGTCTCCTCCGGAGTCCGGAGTTACCTGTATCCATAAGTAAACTGTTTTACTAACAGAAGAGATGAATATTTGGTATTATGTTTCAATGTGGCTAAACTATATCAGCCGAACACGTCGATCTTCAAGGTTAAGCAACGCTTGCCGAGGTCGGTCTGTGAATGGGTGACCATTATAACAACCTAGCCTTTTCCTTACTATATTGGCTCGGCTTCCAGACAAACCGGATTCAGCTGAATACCGGTATTTTACGTGGCGCGGCTGCCTACCAGACCTCCACAACTCATTCAATGCAAGATTTCAGTCAGATTTTACTGGCTTTTGACTATACGTAACGACTGCCAAAGATCTACAAATGACAGCCGGGACCAAAGGCTTAACGTGCTTTCTGAGGCACGAAGGAAACTCGGTATGTCAAGATGGTCACCCACCCACAGACCAACCTTCGCAAGCGTTGCTTAACCTTGAAGATCGATGCGTTCGTCTGTTATAGTTTAGCCTTGAAGATCGGCCCGTGCGGCTTTAGCCACGAGCTCCTCTATAATAAATCGATTCTATGAACCCAGTAAAACTTTTTTGATATTATAAAATCTTAAAACAAACTATATTTATCAGTGGTCTACGATCAGCAATATTGTCAGTAAAAATCGGAGAAAATGTGTTTCTTTTTGGACTGTTCTGGACGAAATTAAGAATCCACTTGATTCAGCACCTCTACCACCAGCAATCTATACTAATATTATAAAGCAGAAGAGTTTGTTTGTTTGGTTGAACGCGTTAATCTCAGGAACTACTGGTCCGATTTGAAAAAATCTTTCAGTGTTAGATAGCCCATTTATTGAGGAAGGTTATAGGCGTATATATATATATATATATATATATATAATCACGCTGAGACAAATAGGAGCGGAGCAGTAATGGAAAATGTGACGCAGACGAAGTTGCGCGGGTCAGCTAGTAATATACTATTTTAGAGCGTCAGCGTCGCTGACGCGTGTAGAGGTGTTGAATCGCACGCAGCTCTACCAAGTAGTACTTTTCAAAAACGCAATGTTCTATAAACGCGACCTAACTTTCATTCTTCCTCAGTTTGAGTTGCGCAAAACAACAAAGTGCTGAACTGTATTATAGGTGGGTGTGGTGGCAAACAAATACATAAATCTGAACCCCCGCTGGACGGAGGCGAAGTACCTGAACATCATGAACAACTTGCTGTGCGGAGTGCCATTGATCTTCATGAGGAGGATACCGGAGAATACGTATCTGCAGCTGACGCACCAGGTTTGTAATAATGTTAAGAGCGCTTTAAAGAAAGCTCGTAGTGGAACGTTATGATGGAGTAAATCGTTAAGAGATATATGCTACTTCTATTTTATAGGTGCTTACAATATAGGAATTGCGTATGTTATAGTCATAGACTGTTGAAGAATAAGATGGTGAGCACATCGTCTTCAGAAAAAATGCTGGATATTATTTAGGTTGTGTTTGTTCTATCATAATAAAAACATGATAAATTTCCAGATATTTTATCATATCCGAGCATGCGATCCATTGCAGCGGAGATTTTACTTAGCCATGATGATGAGAACCCAGGTTAGTTAAAATCTTTGATCAAACGTAAGCTTGAAACGTCCTGTGGGATAGTAAAGCCCGACTTAGTCTAACTAGATCTAATATTCAGAATTCCGAGTTGATTTACTGAGCTTGATCAGAAACATACTTCGTTTCGATTGTTTCATTTACTAGAGACTGTAACAAGTTGCTGTAACATTTTTTTCAGGCGCTGGGTAAGTCCTGCAGTTGGAGTGCGCGAGAAGTGTTCCGGCTAGGATTGCTCCTGACCGCGGTCACTGGCTCCGACCTAAGTGCCATTAACCCTGAAGCTATGTCTGGCTTGACGGCACAAGTGAGTCCTAATTATGACTTCTTAAATACATTAGCAATATGCTGCACTTATGTGTAAGATGGACTGATGGGTGGATGGACGACATTGTTCCTAACGCGAGTTGAACCTGGATGAGGCTAGCACAGGAACGTGGGGAGTGAGAACCGGAAAAGGGAGGTCCATGCTCAGCTGTAGGCGAGGTGGCGCTGTAGGTTATGATGATGATGTTGTGTAAGGCCCTAGGAACCAACTAACTCATAGGGAAGAACTGTAACACAGTCTTTGACTAGCACGGAAGGTAAAGAATTTTTAACTGTATACCGCCAATTAGTTTACTTTAAGTTAACAATGTTCGAACATAATTAACGTATGTTCTGTGAACTTATTGAGTACTTACCTATTTTGAATTATACTTAGTCTTAAGTTGCGGTATACTATGTAGCACTTACCTTGGGAAATAAATAAATTCTAAATTCTAACTAGTCGCCTAATTGTGCTGAATGAAGAAAAATCAATTTTATAATCGAGGGATCGGTAAAATTCTTTCAAAATAATATATTGGGACGAATTTGATTACAAAAAACAACGACAAATAATACTGACATCATTTTATCGGTCAGTTCAAACACCAAAATGCCAACTTAATAGCAAGCATACTAGTACATTCAACTATTACAGGTGATGCTAGAAATGCCGATACACAGTCTGAAGTCAATCACAGAGATGCAGATACGCAACCTGGAATCGAAACCCCTCAATATTCTGGCTCGCAAGCTGATCGCCTACCAAGCCCACTTACTGGAATCTTCTACGGCAGCCAGCCTATTGAGACCTATGTCTACAGTAGTTTTGTCTCTCATCATTGATATGTATTTTGAATATAATTAGTTTTAGAGAAATGTAATAGTTTTTGTACAACCCGACGTGTATTTTTGCCCGCTTCTGAAAATGTAATTGCTGATTTATTAAATCAAAAAGTTGTGAATAAGATTGTTCTAAATATAAGCTAAAGGAGCTTAACCTTACTGCAAAAATATTCGAGTAAATAACATACTTAGATTAAGAAACTCAAAATGAATAAAAAAAAACCCTTTACTTTGGTATGCCGTACACAAATCATTGACAACATGAATTAAAGTTACTTTTTGCCAAATTCAGCGGCGGCAGATGGAATGAGTAAGAGGTCCATGCGAATTCTGATACGGGAAGATTAGAACTCAACTATAGAATTTTGTTTTGATTCATGGTAGAAAAACTCAGGTCGAAAGAATAAATAATTAATAGTAGACTGGTTAATTATATCGAAAGCAATAGTTTGATTTCCTCCTGTTATTTGTTTTCCGCATGCAGTCCATAAACTTACTGACCATATTATAAGAACTCTGGATGATGGTGGCAAAGCTCTTGTCATCTTCCTTGACCTTGCCAAGACATTTGATACGGTGTCTATTCCCCTCTTTTTGGATAAATTGGAACGACTGGGTATAAGAGGCGTGTAGTTGAAATTGTTTAAAGACTATATGAGCGGTCGTAAACAGTGTCTGAGGGTGGATTCTTATATTAGAGAGAGAGAAAAAAACGAAGTGCATTCGATTTACTTTACCAAATGTCAAAAGTAATAATTGTGACATAATATTGAACAAGGACAAGGAAAATATCTGACTCAACAACTAGCAAAAAAAGGAATTTACAACTATCTCCGGAGACCAGTCAGACCAACCAGCAGCTTCATGAAGACCACAGAATGCAGGTGCCGAAGAAAAATAAAACTGATTCTACGCCTTCACCGAAGCAAAGAACACCAAGTGTTGCGGAAAGAGGCACAAAGACATCTTTAACGAACTACTTGGTATTTAATAAAACAAACAAAAAAAACAATCAAGACACAAACAATTAGCAATTAGCGCCCCTACCCTCCTCTAATAAGAAATTAATTTACAACAAGAATGAACAGAAGAAAAAACAAAACACACATCTTCCAGTCCGGTTGGTCCCCGAGGAAGATTAGGACCAAAACCCTCCAAAGAGAAACACTATAATTAAAGAAAAACAAGGACAAAAACTCCACCTCATTACCTTCAATGTCAGAACACTTGCTTCCCACGAACGTCTTATAGAATTATTTGAAGCCCTGAAGACAATAAATTGCGATATAATGGGATTATCTGAAGTAAAGCGGCTTGGAACCAAAATCGAAGAATATAGTGACTACATACTATGCTACATGGGGCAAACACCTGGTAGGCACGGAGTGGGCTTTATTATAAACAAATCCTTCAAACAAAATATAGACAGCTTCACAGGCTTTTCAGAACGTGTGGCCCTGCTAAACCTTAACTTTGATGAATACAAATTATCATTAATACAAGTATATGCACCCACAGAGGCAGCAAAAGAAGAAGAAATTACGCTCTTCTATAAAACTATTACACAAGCCATAGAGGCAGCAAACAAGGACTACATCATAATGGGCGATTTTAATGCCAAAATAGGCCAACCGCAGCTAAGTGAATACCTTGTAATGAGATCTTATGGATATGGAGAGAGAAATGACAGAGGCCAGAATTTAATCGATTTCGCTATAGAAAATAAACTCTCCATACTGAACACCTTCTTTAAGAAAAAACCAAAACGCAGATGGACATGGCGCTCACCAAACAACAAACACAGGAACGAGATAGATTTTATTCTATCTAACCGTCCGAATTTATTTCAAAATATGGAAGTTCTAAGTATTATCTATTCTTCAGATCATAGACCAGTCAGAGCAAGCATACTTCTAAATAACACAAGGAAAGGCAGAGCCAATTATAAAAACAACACATTGGCGCCCTTAAAGAACGAAAAAGAAACACAGAAGTTCAGAGAGAGACTTGCCTTCAACATGGCAGAATTACCGAACTGGCAAGAATGTAAATGCATACAAACATACTATACGAAGTTAGTCAACACAATTACTCAAAGCCTACGAGAAGCCCATTCAACCAGCACCGATCCCAAAGCCCATGGAATACTTTCACCACGCACAGTGCAACTTATAGACAGAAGAAGAATATTGCATAGAACTAAAAAGAAATCCCGTAGCGAAAAAAACGAAATAGCAGCTCTGTATAAACTTATTAGCAAGTACATTAAAAACGACTACGCTAAACACAGGCAAAATTTATTGCAAAACATCAAC
Organism: Ceramica pisi; assembly: GCA_963859965.1. Lineage (NCBI taxonomy): Eukaryota > Metazoa > Arthropoda > Insecta > Lepidoptera > Noctuidae > Ceramica > Ceramica pisi. The sequence goes on from OY982530.1 coordinate 10,165,486, forward strand.
CAAAAAAAAAACCAAAGTCATGAACTCATGCCTACTACCATGTCTGACATACGGCTGCCAAACATGGAAGTTTACAAACAACTTGGAGAAAAAAATTAGAACCTGTCAACGAGGGATGGAGCGGAGCATGCTTAGCATAAGAAAAATACAAAAAATAAGGCATACAAAAATAAGAAGACTAACTAAGTCTACAGATGCTCTACAATATGCGAAAAAGCTGAAATGGAAGTGGGCCGGCCATGTAGCACGACTCCCAGATCAACGTTGGACCAGAAGAGTGACGTCATGGAAGGGCCCGCTTGGCAAAAGAGGCATAGGAAGACCCATGAGAAGATGGGACGATGAAATTAAAAATATCGCTGGTTCACATTGGACAGAAGTTGCCCAAGACCGAGACAAATGGCTAACTTTGGAGGAGGCCTTCACCTGTGAAGACGGGGTTCTTGCATAGTGATATAAGTATAAATAATAATAAAAACTAACACTAGGATAAGCAAAATTTAAAACTAACCACCTTTTATAAAAGTGCATGCAAGAAATAAAAGGCTTTTTTATTTTTATTTTTATTTTTTTTATTTTTATTTATTTATTGAACAAGGAGAAACTAGAATTAGTCGAAGAAGCAGTTTTCCTGGGGATTAGGCTAGACTCAAGGTTACAATGGTGGTCCTCATTTAACATCTCTTGCAGGAAGGCTAAGTTCAGCAGCATATGCTGTTAGGAAAATTCGCCAGTTTACAGATGTTGAAACCGCTAGACTAGTCTATTTTAGTTATTTTCATAGTATAATGTCTTACGGTATTTTAATTTGGGGACGGGCTGCTGACATCGAGTCTATTTTCATTTTGCAGAAAAGAGCCATCAGAGCCATTTACCATCTGCGCCGGAGAGATTCTCTAAGAGAACTGTTTAAAGAAATTAACATCATGACGGTCCCTTGTCAATATATTCATGAAAATATTATGTACGTTAGAAAGAATCTACATCTTTTCAGTAAACGAGGCGACAGACATAACTATGTCACTAGAAATAGGAATCAGTTAGTTCAACCATGTTTCAGACTTGCTAAAGTAGCAACATCTTTCATGAGATACTGTTTAAAGTTTTATAACAAAATACCGCCACATTTACTAGAACTAAATGAGACGAAATTTAAAAACTGTGTAAAACGCACACTATGCAAACAAGCATATTATAAATTAGGGGAGTACATTGACGACAAAACTGCTTGGCTCAATGCTGGTCCGCTCCACAACGACTAAAATGCCCGAACTTCGATGAAGATGTGAAAACATTGTTGGACCTGCTGAAGATTGTAAGATTATCTTTGCATTGTATAGACTCATTAAATAATCTAACCATGATTTTGTAAAAAGGCAGTGTTTAAAAGAGTGTACATGGAGTTTCTTGCACGTTCTTCTCCATAGGATCTACTCTTTGGAACGTGCAACTGCCGCGCTGGAGATAGGGTCGGTGAGTTTGTTTTGGTGCAGAATAACTTGCTACTCTTGTCGCTAGCGCGGCAGAATTAGCTTCATCTATTTGACTGACATACCTTGACTATTCAAAAGTGCCTGTAAACTGGTCTTAGATTTGAAATAAAGTATTTTGTATTTTTTGTATTTTGTATTAGCACCGATCTACCTGTCTCTTTTGGTGTGCCACAGGGATCAGTGCTAGGACCTGCGCTCTTCTTAGTGTATCTTAACGATGAGTTGCAACTAGAACAAGGTATTATAATTTCCTATGCTGATGATACGGCCTTGCTTTTTACTGCAAAAACATGGAAGAATATATTTTTACTGGCACAGAATGGCTACAACAAGGTGTCCGACTGGTTGAAACAAAATGTTCTTACCCTAAACCCAGAAAAAACAATGTACATGCCCTATTATTTACGAAATCCAAATGAACCCCCCTAGTCTTTCCATAAAATCACATTCTTTTCATGTCCACCCTTCAAATGCTACTATCTGTAACTACCCCTGTTTGATCAGAAGATCTGAAGTCAAGTATTTGGGTGTCATATTACTAAACTCATCACTGAACTTTAATGCAAGTATTTCTTTAATTACTTCTATCCAGACTCAGAAAATTGATTTATGTTTTTAAGAACCTAAGACATGTAGCAGCTACATTGTAATTCTAAAAAAAATTTATAGGGCACTTTGTCAATTGCTTCTAACATACTGTATTTCTTGTTGGGGTGGAGCTGCCAAAACCACGCTACTTCCTCTCGAAATAGCACAGCGGGCAATTCTAAAGGTTAGCTCTTTTCGACCCATTTACTACCCCACACATCTCCTGTATCGATCCTGGAACCTACCAACTGTTCGCCAACTGTACACCCTGACTACGGTTCTTAACAGCACTCCCTTACCCATTTGGACAGGAATACTCTGCTTAAACGTCGCCGCAATACTGTAGTCCCCGGTTCCCATCTATTTAAGCAATCATTTACACATAGGTTCTTCTGTTTCACCGGTCCCTTTTTCTACAGTAAACTTTATACTACACTTAACATAATATATCCATTAAGTAAACAAGAATGCAAAATAAAGTGTTTTTTCTATTTACATGTGATTATAAAACCTCAGAAGAGCTTCTTAAAGTATTGAGTTAAAACCATAAAACCATACCCATAAACACATATACGCAAGCACACAACACTCACACAACTCCCCCACTACACGCACACAACTCCCGCACAACACTCACACAACTCCCACACTGTTAATGTCTCTCACATAATACTAACACAATAGTTACGCTTTATGCTATTATAAGTTATCTGGTTATATTTTATTCTGTTACACTGATATGTGTAAACGTGAAACCTAACTGCTGTTACTACTGAAACACCATCTCGCTGTAGCGAGTGCGTAAAGGTCTGGTAAAAACGTCACGATAACGTTACTATTTCGCAAGAAACTTGTGCTAGGGGTACTTGTCATGAATTTCTGGATAGTTAACTGCGTTCTGAAACACAGGCTCGGCCTAGCTCAGACGCAGTTGCTCATTTTTATTATTTTGCAAATATCAACATTTCAATTACAATACTGTGCAACTTGTAACAATTTAAATGAAACAATTGAGCAGTTGAACAATTGAGCAATTTGAATGAAAATTAAATAAAACTGTCCAGTTTACTATCTATATCGAGAGTTTACTATCTCACGCGATATTTTATAGTCTTATTGAGTTTCAAATTATTCACACTAAATAAATCTTATCTCATAGGCAAATACTAATATGAAGAAAAACTAACCCATCTTTCTTGCACTGAGTTTAACAATACAATAGTTATTTGTGCAACAAAAGAGCAAAGTCGTTTTTTGCTGCGAGTGCTGATTTTGAATCCTGAGCAAACGATTGAATCACGAGCGTAGCGAGTGATTCTAAAGTTGAATCCCGAAGGTGGCGAGGGATTCAAAGGCACGAGATGCAAAAAACTTTGCTCTCGTGTAACACACATAACTTTTCACTTCACAAGACAACATTTTAGGAGATAAAATAATAAACAGGAATAGATTGAAACAACTATTTATTGTGAATCAAAATAATTAACATTGTAGGTAGAGGTATCAATTCAATAAAATGAACATTTTAAAAGTTAAAAGTAAAATTACTGCATTTCTGCAAATTAAAAGTAACAGATTTATTTGGCAACGTTATAGTTACATTGAGTTGTGTTTGATTATCTGGGGTTAAAGTTTCTGTTTCGGTGGCGGATTGAGAAGGAACAACGATCGGCTTTCTATAAAAGTACACTGTGCGTCGTTGGAAGTGGATGGACGTGGGTGAGACCAAGGATAAGAGGTCGAATTCAGACTTATTGTTTCCACTATACGCTTACAGAATTTCTACTTATTTTCTATTGAGTCTTCAATATAGCCTTCTGCAACCGTATTGGACTTCCACCCGCCGTGACGTTTTAAAGTGGTGAGATCGGTTCCGGAATCAGCCACGAGCGTTGCCGAAGTTCTCTGAAAGCAGTGACCCGTATATAGCTGAGGCTCTTCCAGTTTTAAGAAAGTGGCAATTTCTCGCGGTATAGCACCTATTTTATTTACTCCCATAGGCTGTCTTGAGCATTTATTATTATGGTATTGTATGAAAAATCGGTCGGTTTTTAAACTGGCTGGACGTAAATTTTGGTATATTTCTATAATAGTTACATATTCTTCGCGTACGACCAAAGACCTGTCAAGGTTGGTCTTCTTATTTTTCAATTTTACTATCAGTAATTTATCTGAATGCTTTTCGATATTATTAACTTTTAGCTGTAATAGCTCGTTATTGCGACACGCTCCACCCGCTCCTTCAGCTGCACTGTCACCAGGTTCAGATTCTGTTGAGCCAAAGTTTTCTAACCCAGCATCATGTTCACTATTTTGGAAACCTATATCTCCAGCTCTGGCTTCATGATCACTCACTCTGCTTTCGCGACCACCAACCCTAGCTAAATTATCGTTCTGTTTATTTATTTGTTCACTAAGTCTGGCTGCCTGACCGCTAGCTCTGCCTGCGGGATTTATTTCTCTGGCTTATTGTGCGATTACTCTGCTACCATGTTCAAATCCTCTGCTTGGTTCACCTGTTCTGTCGTTAAAAGACTTCCAAACAAGGAGGAGGTTCTCAATTCGGCGGGTATTTTTAATTTATTTATGAATGTACACTGATTATTCCGAGGTTTCTGACTCGATTAGTATGATTCTTTGTTAGTTCGATACATGTTTGCCATTTGGTCCCGTTAAAATTTAATTCAGTTTGGCCCGGATGAGCATATAAAAACTTTTACGTTTGGCAATAGTTTTAATTTTATGAGCATTTTTGCTTATTTCAATTTCTGCGTAGACGACGACGTCGTCCAAGTATCACCAACTTATAAAAATATATAATATGTATGTCTATGTAGTGATGTGTTTGTGCATGTTTGTATCATTATTTAAGATTTTCATTTCGAAGCCTCACTGAATTAAGTTTGTCAGCCATTGTCAGATGATATTATAAAACGAAAGAATCATGATAATTTTCTACATAACAGTATTTTTTATTAGCGTAAATGTGGTGCTCAGTTATAACAACAAAATGTTCACGTTGATCAGTGATGAGAACATCAGTGGTAAGTCGACATGCGAAGAGGTACTTGGCTTTTCACCAGTTTATCGAATGCAAAGAAATGATTGTATGGTTTTTATTGATGCTAAAACAAAAGCATTTTTTTTTTGTTATTTAACGTTTAGCTCAGTGTATCAGTACGGTGGGTCTCGAATATTTTAAGAGGATTTTTCTTTGTCGCAACATGCCGGGTGATTTGTGAGGCTCTACGAGCTTAGCAAGTCGCTTGACAGTCGCTTTCGGTCTAACACTTCGTTTCCTAGTGTACCTAAGTGATGTCGGGTATCAGTTCATGTATTGTTAAATAATACCACGTCTCTATCTATACTAATATTATTATTAAGCTGACAAGTTTGTTTGTTTGTTTGATTGAACGCGCAACTCTCAGAAAATACAGGTTCAAATTGAAAAAAAAAAATGTGTTGTATAGCCCATTATTGAGGATGGCTATAAAACATTACGCTACGAACAATAGGAGCAGAGTGTTCCTGAAAAATGTGGCACAGACGTAGTTGCGCGGGTCAGCTAGTTTAGTGTAGGGTCACTGTTTGTCTCTGCCTCTTTATCCGCTTACTTCTCTCCTAAACCCCGCAACCAAATTGGATACGATTATCAATAATAGGAGGAGAAATAAATAGAGAAGCTAAGTGTTTATGTTGTTATATAATTTTCATCCGTGCGAAGTTGCTGGTACAGCCGATCGATTCTGCAAAGTGCAAACATGTCGAAGTGAAGGCTTTGTTAAAGTGATCACGAAGTGAGCTGTCAATCCATGTTATCAAGATGAAATGACAGCTTCATAACAGAAACGACCGGTAGAATAAGTTTATCCTTGTCCCAAAGAGTCGCGCATCATAAAATTGGCATCCAAGCCATGGTAAAATTGAAGCTGAAAAACAGGGCCAGATTAAAACATAGTGCCGCCCCTGGGCACTCTAGAAAATTCCGCCACAACACTAAAATTTCCTTAAAGTTTTGATGTTATTTTATAGCATCCACATGTGCAAGTGACTGAAAAGAATAAGAATTTTATTTTAAAATAGATCATCATCATATCAGCCAATTGCCGTTTACTGCTGAACGTAAACCGCCTCCAACGAGCGCCAACAATCCCGGTACTGAGCATCCATCCGCTGCCAGCCACATTCTTTAAGGCGCGTCCCCGAGCAAAACACAGCGCTAGCCGTTTTTTGTGCAGTTTTTGGAGCTATCTACTCTTTATCCAAAAGAAATGTCAACTAATAAAAAATACATTAAATTTCTACATAATCTTGGCTTCAAAATGGTAGAATTTATTTTTTATTAATAAGTTTAATGTTTAAGTAATCTCCTCACAACGAACCCACAGAAATGAGAAAAAATTACTGAAAACATGCATCTTCTCGAAAACTAACGATTATTTTGTTTTTATACTTAGGGCCTCTTTCACCACCCTTGAGTAAAGTATCGAGTAGACTAATCGCCAATTAAAGTCACCCGTAACTGCACGTATCAATTTCACGACGTTCGAGTAGCACTAATCAATGATTAAACTGACCAGTAACTTACTTGCCACGTCGTCTGCCAATTAGAGTGTTTACTTGACGGTTAACAAATTTTCACTTTACATTTTTGGAAATATCTCGAAATCCTATCAACTCAATTCTTTTTAACCGACTTCAAAAAACGGAGGAGGTTATCAATTCGGTTGTATGTTTTTTTTTTATGTTTGTTACCTCATAACTCCGACAATTATGAACCGATTTGAAAAATTCTTGTTTTATCTGAAAGGATATACTTGCAGATTGGTCCCATTTAAATCATATCAAAATCGGTTACGAACTTTGGATTTTAAATCGAAATACCTGGAATTTGACTATTTAGATGATTCTTTGATAATCGAAATTGCGTATTTTGCTTTTCTGCGATTTTGCAGTGGTGTTGTTAGGTGTGGGGCACCACTAAAAAGTGAAAAATAAAAAACTTTTTACAAAAAAATACAACCGACTTCAAAAAAAAACACTACAAAGTAAAAAATAACTTTAATTTCGGAAGTCGGTGTCAAAATACGAAGAAAGTAACAAAAACACCGACTTCCGAAATTAAAGTTATTTTTTACTTTGTAGTGTTTTTTTGTGAAGTCGGTTGTATTTTTTTGTAAAAAGTTTTTTATTGTAAAAGTGGTTTTGGGTCAAGACCTTTATTTTAAAACTAATTTCAAAACCCTATCACTAAAAACAAAAAATCACATTTTCAATCTACGTAACTATTCACAATACAAAAACCTTACATCTAAATTCGCATTTAAACTAGAATCTAACTAAACCTATGATGCGAAAATATCCTTATAACACTAATTAGAGAATGCTAAACCTAATCTAATCTGATTCAATTATAATTCTAATTAGTTTTCCTTACAATTTCCTTGTTTGATACGGTCGCGTCCACCATTACTTGCGCCTATGGACGCCGTCGGGGTCTTATCGCCGACACTAACACAGTTTGGTATTTCTGTACAAGTGAAAAGTTTGCACTTCTATCTCTTTTAACTTTATCCATGATAATTTATAAAAAAAAAATCCACATGCAATAATTTCCTAACCAAAAACACAACAAACAATACAAAAAATGAAATGACAAATGACAGCAAACCTGCCAATGAACTGTGACGAGTAACGTTGACGTAATATTGAACGAATGCAACGTATGATTTGTTAAGGGCCTCTTTCACCACCCTTGAGTAAAGTATCGAGTAGACTAATCGCCAATTAAAGTCACCCGTAACTGCACGTGTCAATTTCACGACGTTCGAGTAGCACTAATCAATGATTAAACTGACCAGTAACTTACTTGCCATGTCGTCTGCTAATTAGAGTGTTTACTTGACGGTTAACAAATTTTCACTATACATTTTTGGAAATATCTCGAAAACCATAAGTCCTATCAACTCAATTATTTTTGTAAAAGTGGTTTTGGGTCAAGACCTTTATTTTAAAACTAATTTCAAAACCTTATCACTTAAAACAAAAAATCACATTTTCAATCTACGTAATTATTCACAATACAAAAACCTTACATCTAAATTCGCATTTAAACTAGAATCTAACTAAACCTATGATGCGAAAATATCCTTATAACACTAATTAGAGAATGCTAAACCTAATCTAATCTGATTCAATTATAATTCTAATTAGTTTTCCTTACAATTTCCTTGTTTGATACGGTCGCGTCCACCATTACTTGCGCCTATGGACGCGGACGGGGTCTTATCGCCGACGCTAACACAGTTTGGTATTTCTGTATAAGTGAAAAGTTTGCACTTCTATCTCTTTTAGCTTTATCCATGATAATTTATAAAAAAAAAATCCACACGCAATAATTTCCTAACCAAAAACACAACAAACAATACACAAAATGAAATGACAAATGACAGCTAACCTGCCAATGACGTTTGACGAGTAACGTTGACGTAATATTGAACGAATGCAACGTATGATTTGTTAAGTCATTCACTTAACCGGTAAGTTGTTACTCGAAGCTTTATTTTCGCTTGTGAAATGGACAGAAGATACTCGTAAGTTTTACTTGCCGATTAACTTAAATTGGGAAGTAACTAATCAACGCTTTACTTGGAGATGGTGAAAGAGGCCCTTAGTCATTCACTTAACCGGTAAGTTGTTACTCGAAGCTTTATTTTCGCTTGTGAAATTGACAGAAGATACTCGTAAGTTTTACTTGCCGATTAACTTTAATTGGGAAGTAACTAATCAACGCTTTACTTGGAGATGGTGAAAGAGGCCCTTACACTAATGGATATGCCTATCCATTTAATTATGAACATTTTGGTAGAAGTATTTTTTTCAAATGACCAAAATTAGATTTTATAACGATTTTATTCAACATTCTGAGCGTATTCGCTATTGTATCTCTTGCGCTGTTATGTAGGGAAAAAATGCTCAAGGTTATTTGCTCAGGGTACGGCCATCCATCATGCCGTAGGGCATTCCAGACTACATTTGCCCATACGCGGCTTCTACTCTAACACATCTCTGCTCCGTGTGTCCGTCAACAGACATGGCCGGTCCACTTCCACTTCATCATGCTGATTATACGCGCAATGTCGGTGTCTTTAGCGCAAATTCTATGAAACCCCGACCATTGCTCACTCCATTGCACGCTGAGCAATCTTGAATCTTTGGATTATCTGCCTCATCGAACTTTTGGGTGAGACGATTCGAGATAACCCTCGAAAACAGCATGTAGACATGGCTCAGGAGTGAAATGGGGTGGTAGTTCTTAAGGAGCGTGTCGCCCTTATTGAAGACCACCACGCTCTTGCGCCAAACTCCGGTGTTATGCCAGTGTAGATAGAATTCAAAAGCTTTACAAGTTCTGTCAAGACAGATGTTCAAATAGATGTAATCTGTTTTTGATTCATTGATTGATTATAGTTTATTTTTGGAAAAATGCAGAAATAACTCAAAAATATTTTTAGTTAAAAGAAAAAACCTCAATTAAGTAATTATTTTAATTCCAGAAAATTAAAAAAAAAAACAATTATTATTAATAATTATTTTAAATATTCAAGGAAGTATATTAATTAAATTATTTAGATAATTCATTTTAACTGGTAATGAATCTTACAAAATTTCGATTTTACAAAAAAATGCACGAATTGAATTTATTGAATTATCCATCAAACAAAAAAAAAACGATTAATTGAGAGAATACACAATAAAAATAATTTTCACTTTACACATTCAAGGGCGGCAAGCCCTTGAAAATTTGCCACCCTGGGCACCCCGACCCCCGACTGCCCCAAGTGTAAATCCAGCACTGCTGACCAAGGATGGGAAAGGAAGGTGGATTACCGCCAACAGCAGCACCGTACGACTCAGATTCGTCACCCTCTGCGTTGGCACCACGGAGGCTATAGGTTAGTGTACTTCACAGTAAATTGTATTCGTCACTAACTTGCATCATTTTCGTCACACTCGTTTTGCGCAAATGTGGCGCAAATAAACCTTTTTTCTTTGTTTTCTTTCATATCACTTGCCTTTTTGATTAGAAATCACGCATCTTCTGCGAAGAAAAGTACCACTCCAGCAATAGGTAATGTAACAGTGAAATAATGTTCGTGAACTGACCAGTACTTCCATAAATTACCTCCTACAAATCATCATGAAATTAGTTTCGATTTACATTCCTCTTTGATCTTTTTTTGTATTTATTTAAAAATGTATGTCATACACACACATTTAATAAGAAGATAAGAAGAAACAGGAAAAAAGTACAAAGGTGATGCTTATTTCTATAGAAATCTATCTATTTTATTATGTTTTATGGATGGGAAGTCATCAAATGAGGGATCATTTGATGATTTTTATGATTTCCACTCTAGGCGGAGCGGATGGGAGTGTTTACACACTCCCTTCCGCTTTCTTACTGTCTAAACCCACCCGTGTTACTTCTAATGCACTTTGCGTTCCGGACTCAGATAAAGTGACTCTTTCGAAAAAAATCCGCAAACCCGGCAGTTCTGTTCGATCTTAGGCTGCTCTTGTTCTTGAATGTAACACATGTAACCCATGTGAAGAGCGTTGATCAACCTATCTTAAGTTTTATTTTGTTACCCATAAAGTTTGCCGGATTACAGGCAACATCTACATAGTTTCTTATCATTTGGACCCTTTGATTCATCATTTGAATAACTTAGAAACAATTTAATTTTGACGTCACTAAAGCTCTACATCTGAGGACCAATTATAGGTAGGTACTCATTTTTATGCAACGTACGCATTCGCATCGAAGTCGCAATCTGTCAAAAAGGCTCAATTTCTATTCCATTTTTCTGCTGTGATGAAACATCACATTCACATTAAAAACAACAAAAACTGGAACTAGAGTTAAAAATGGAACCATTTTTGATAAAGTATATATACTAATATTTAATAAAATATATAATACTCCCTAGTATATATTAACATCCGCCTTTACACCGGTCATTATCCTCCGACTGGTTAAACTAATTTTATTTCATAAATATCTTTCTCAGATCCTTTGATCGGATTTGAAGATACTTTTAATGAAGTTTTATATGGAACCAAATCAGGTACGACTTATACGTTAATGTTTTAAATAAGGTGATGAGCCATGTGAATGATAATGATGATGCTGAGCCTTGAGAATTGTTGACTACCTATACGTAGGACCCAGGTATAATCCGCGCGCAATCAAAATGGGATGGAACTTTGTCAAAGTAAATTGAAAATGACAGTTCTTTCTTCAAGTAGCGTTGTAAAATGTTCTGAATATCTTCTATAATATAAAAATGAATCGCCGAATGTGTTGCTAAGCGCAAATCTCGAGAACAGCTGAACCGATTTCGCTAATTCTTTTCTTGTTGTGTTAGTTATTATCAGGAGAAGGATTTTCAGTAAAAAAAAAGTTGCCAGTTGACGGGAGCGAAGCCGCGGGGGACAGCTAGTTGATAATAAATTAGTTTACACTATAGATCGTAGAAATAACTAATTTATTATCAATATTCAGCAAATTTTTGCTAACGCTACTTGAAGAAAGAACTGTCATTTTAGATTTACTTTGACAAAGTTCCATCCCATATTGATTGCGCGAGGATTATAGAGCTCTATGCCCATCCGAACTCATGTTGGGGTCGGCGCTGATGTCTTCTTCTTCGACCTTCAATGGTGACTATTGATCCTTTGTAGTCATCATCATCTTTAATACAATCAATTCATCTTTTCATGGTCATAGGTGATAACCTAACCATGAAAAGATGAATTGTACCTATATTTTTTTCCGCTACTAACAGACAATGCTCATCAGAAACTACTAGTATAGGAAACTAAAATTCGGCATTTTGGTATAAGACACAGACAAGGCACATCCGAAACTGAGCATACTACACTACAGCTACAGAGCCTAAAAACTAAGGTCTTCAATCAGTGCGTCCTGTTATGACTTACGGAGCCGAAACGTGGACACTCACGTTACGGCTGGTCCATAAATTCAAGGATCTCAGCGAGCTATGTAACGGGCTATGCTTGGGGTCTCTTTGAGGGATCGAATCCGCAACGAAGTGATCCGACAGAGAACCAAAGTTGAGGACATAGCTCATAGAATAAGCAAGCTAAAGTGGCAACGGGCCGGCAATATTAGCCGAATCGATGACCGTTGGGGTAGACGAGTTCTTGAGTGGAGACCGCGAATCGGCAAACGTAAGGTAGGACGCCCTCAGGCTAGGTGGAGCGACGATCTTCGCAGGGTGGCTGGTAGCAGCATGTTTGACAGAATCGCTCTGCTAGCTGTCTCTATAATCATCATAGTTTTAGTTCTAGAGCTACAAACCGTCCCGATTTGTTCCAGCTAGAAATTAGAAAGACAGTAAAAACGAGCAAAGATAAACAAGACAATGTGGATCCCTTGGCGCACTGGCCGACGGGACAAGTGATGCGGTGAGTAATGTATGAGCAATTATCAGCCTTTGCTTGCCCATTTGAGTTAGGGTCGGCTTTCAGTCAATTGGATGCAGTTATGTACCATCATATTACATGGAGCGACTACCATTCTGACCTCAACCACCAAGTAACTGGGAACACAGTAACTGTTGGCAAGACTGATGTCAGTTAGTCTAGCTTCTGACTATCCATGACGAATGAAAACTGACTGAAACAGGGAGGAGACCTATTATCAGCAGTGAGTTGAATATGGATTCCAGGTGATAAGGTGTATAGATGCTCTTATTGTAGCAATAATATTAAAGAGTATAAGGTACGTATCTTATATGTGAACTTAGATGAAGCAAAAGGAGCCATGTTTATTTTTGAGATCAGTGAGTATCTGTGAATGTGAAGGATTATCACCAGCACCACTGCACCTTTTGAACTAAATATTTTACTATTACAAATATAAATCCTTTATTTCAAATAGACCAATTAACAGGCATTTTTGAATAACTAGTCAAGGTCTGGCAGTCAAATAGATGAAGATTATTCTGCCGTGCTAGCGACAAGAACAGCAAGTTGTTCTGCAAAAAAACACACTCACCGACCCTATCTCCAGCGCGGCAGTTGCACGTTCCAAAGAGTAGATCCTATGGAGAATCTGAACGTGCAAGAAACTCCATGGACACTCTTTTAAAAGGAATTTGAAAGGAACGGTAGGTAGATAGTCTAGACGGTTAGCTAATTAATCTGTGGCACCAGTCCGGTCGTTAATGCACCTTATAACACGAGTAACAGCATGAGCCATTCTATATTATGTACCCAGCCTTCCCATGAATATGAATCGTAAGATACTAATTCCGTGATCCCCAGAGCCGAGATGTTCCAAGGTAGGGGCAGTGTACACCTGCCGTTCTTGGAGTACATGCACCGAGGCCACAGCGTGCTCAAGGTGACCAAGGACTACATGCAGACAGCTGTGGACGCCTTCGCCATATTTATCTCTGGAGACCTATCTGATATATTGCGGTTACCAGGATCTTATGTGTTGCAGTCTGTAAGTGACTTTGTATCCCACTTTTCGTTATGATCTCTGAATTTGGGTTATTTTGTTTAGATAACAACAATTCAGTGGTGTCGAATACAAATGTGTTATTAGCAAAGTTCTGTTGATTTACCTATCGTTGACCTCTGTGGTGCGAACGAAAGTGATTCCCGTGTCTAGAAAAGCCCAAGTGCCTTCGTTCCGAAGCGATTCCTTTAATATTGCCTGGAGTTAAAGAAATAGGGTGCCATATTAGACACCTATGCGAAATACTCCGAGGAATTACATATCTTGTAAGCATACCTAGTTGACGACTGTAGTATCCATTGAAAGTATCCTAATTACGGTCTGGATGTTGTCAATCCCAATATTCCAGGCAAGGACAATATCCATGCTGCGAGTAGCCCACGAGAAGCTTGCAGCAACGTGGTCAGTCGTTAAGGGCTCCACACCCACCGACCAGATCACTTACGATGTCCTTGAGAAGTACCGGCCGCTGTTCAAGTACATCAATGGTAGGGAGATGGCGAGACTGAATCTGTCCGATAACAAGATACTGTCGTTTATCGGGACACATCCTGATCTTAATCGGCATCAGGTAAATGAATATTGTCACTTATCCGTAAATGTTTATTGGTTGATCAGCATCAGACACTAACCGTCTGACCGAAAATAATATTATCTGCCGGCCGTTGTTGCCATGTTTTTATGGCTAGAGCACACTATTCTCGCAGTAGGTGTAAAAAGTAGAGTATGCTCCTCAGGGATAAAGGTGTCTTTGCCTCGGGCTAAGTTAAATTCTCGCTGCATTCAGGATTCTCTTCAGACTCCCTCAACTCGCTGAGCATTTAACTCTCGAATCCTTCATAGTTCTTTGTTGTTCAGGATTCAATATGACGCCAGTGTGACCCGTGTTATAAGACACTGCTTTATCTCGTCGGTTCATAATATACTATTTTGGAGCGTCAGCGTCGCTGCGCTGACGCGTGTAGAGGTCGAATCGAAGCTCTACCAAGTAGTACTTTTCAAAAACGCAATGTACTATAAACGCGACCTAACTTTCATTCTTCCTCAGTTTGAGTTGTGCAAAACAACAAAGTGCTGAACTGTATTATAGGTGGGTGTGGTGGCAAACAAATACATAAATCTGAACCCCCGCTGGACGGAGGCGAAGTACCTGAATATCATGAACAACTTGCTGTGCGGAGTGCCATTGATCTTCATGAGGAGGATACCGGAGAATACGTATCTGCAGCTGACTCACCAGGTTTGTAATAATGTTAAGAGTGCCCTAAAGAAAGCTCGGAGTGGAACGTTATGATGGAGTAAATCGTTCAGAGATATATTGCTACTTCTATTTTATAGGTGCTTATAATAGAGGAATTGCGTATGTTATAGTCATGGAACTGTTGAAGAATAAGATGGTCAGCACATCGTCTTTAGAAAAAATGCTGCATATTGTTTAGGT
Source organism: Ceramica pisi (assembly GCA_963859965.1). Taxonomy (NCBI): domain Eukaryota; kingdom Metazoa; phylum Arthropoda; class Insecta; order Lepidoptera; family Noctuidae; genus Ceramica; species Ceramica pisi. The sequence continues at coordinate 10,180,562 of OY982530.1, forward strand.
TGTGTTTGTTCTATCATAATATGGACTTGATTAATTTTCAGATATTTTATCATATTCGAGCATGCGATCCATTGCAGCGGAGATTTTACTTAGCCATGATGATGAGAACCCAGGTTAGTTAAAAATCTTTAATAAAACGTAAGCTAGAAACGTCCTGTTGGATAGTGAAGCCCGACCTAGTCAAACTCGTAATTCTAAATATTATTTAGAATTACGAGATGATTGACTGAGCTTGATCAGAAACTTACTTCGATTCGATAGTTACATTTGCTAGAGACTGTAACATTTTTCTCAGGCGTTGGGTAAGTCCTACAGCTGGAGTGCGCGAGAAGTGTCCCGGCTAGGATTGCTCCTGACCGAGGTCACTGGCCCCGACCTAAGTGCCATTAACCCTGAAGCTATGGCTGGCTTGACGGCACAAGTGAGACCTAATTATGACTTCTTAAATACATTAGCAATATGCTGCACTTATGTGTAAGATGGACTGATGGGCGGATGGACGACATTGTTCCTAACGCGAGTTGAACCTGGATGTGGCTGGCACAGGAACGTGGGGAGTGAGGACTGGAAAAGAGAGGTCCATGCTCAGCTGTGGGCGAAGTGGGGCTGTGGGTTATGATGATGATGTTGTGTAAGGCCCTAGGAACCTGGGGAAGAATTAGTCGCTAAATTGTGCTGAATGAAGAAAAATCAATTTTATAATCGAGGGATCGGTAAAATTCTTTCAAAATAATATATGTGGACGAATTTGATTACAAAAATCAACGACAAATAATACTGACATCATTTTATCGGTCAGTTCAAACCAAAATGCCAACTTAATAGCAAGCATGCAAGTACATTAAACTATTACAGGTGATGCTAGAAATGCCGATACACAGTCTGAAGTCAATCACAGAGATGCAGATACGCAACCTGGAATCGAAACCCCTCAATATTCTGGCTCGCAAGCTGATCGCCTACCAAGCCCACTTACTGGAATCTTCTACAGCAGCCAGCCTATTGAGACCTATGTCTACAGTAGTTTTGTCTCTCATCATTGAGATGTATTTTGAATGCAATTAGTTTTTAAAAAATATAATAGGTTTTAGTACAATCCGACGTATATTGTTGTGTCCGTTTCTATTAATGTTGTTGCTGATTTATCAGACCCAATAGTTGTGAAAATGGATTGTTTTAAATGTAAGCTACTGGAGCTTAACCTTATTGCAAAAATATTCGAGTAAATAACATACTTAGATTAACAAACTCAAAATGAATAAAAAAAACACTTTACTTTGGTAATCCGTACACAAATCATTGACAACATGAATGACAGTTACTTTTTAGCACATGCAGCGGCGGCAGATGGAATGAGTATCGTCCGTCACAATGAAGCCGTGCCTGCAACTAAAAAAAAAGATTTCAAAAATTTTGCTAAAACGAAATGTACGAGTTCGATCATACGCTTTTTACTTACTAAAATACTGGTCCATCGTGTCTGTGTCTCCGCATTAGAATGTTGTGGTACTTGCGGTGGTGGCTTAGGACAGCATGGTCGACACATGGGTTGGCATCCTTGTGACTGAATTTGTGGGCCTAACGGCTGACATCCTTTTGTCTGTACTTGTGAAAATGTCTGTGAGCTTACTTGTGAACAAAGTGACCGTACTTTTTCGCATGTCAGTGGGGTTACTTGTAGGCAAACTGATCTAACCTTTTCACAGATCGGTAGTGGTTCTTGTGAGCAATTTGACCGTACATTTTCATATTTAGGCGAGCGCACTTGTGAGCAATCTTGCCGTACATTTTCACATGTCGATGGGGGCACTCGTGAACAATCTGACTGTACATTTTCACATGGCAGCGGTACTTGTAAGCAATTTGGCCGTACTTTTTCACATGTCGGTGGGCGCACCTGTGAGCATACCGACCGTACTTTTTCACATGACGGTGGGGACACTTTTTCACATGTCGGCGGCGGTACTTGTGAGCAATTTGGCCGTATTTCTTCACATGTAGGGCGTATCTCTGAGCATATCGACCTTACTTTTTCACATGTCGATGGGGGCACTTGTGAGCAATCTGACTGTACATTTTCACATGACGGTGGGGACCGTTTCTCACATGCCGGCGGCGGTACTTGTGAGCAGTTTGGCTGTACTTTTTCACATGTCGGTGGGCGCACCTGTGAGCATACCAACCGTATTTTTTCACATGTCGATGGGGGCACTTGTGAGTTATCTGACATTACATTTTCACATGATGGTGGGGACACTTTTTCACATGTCGGCAGTGGCACTTGTGAGCAATTTGGCCGTACTTTTTCACATGTCGGTGGGCGCACCTGTGAGCATACCAACCCTACTTTTTCACATGATGGTGGGGACACTTTTTCACATGTCGGCTGCCGTACTTGTGAGCAATTTGGCCGTATTTTTTCACATGTGGTTGGACGAACTACACGACAAAGGTCAGCGCATGTTTGTGAATCTTCATATTCGATTTTTTGTGAAAACATTTTTAGGTAGCTTTGCTGCGGCAGAAGACTAACAGCCTGTGTTGCTACACAATCCGAAGAACTACTCTTTTTTTGAAGGTCGCACTTCGTAACCGAGTCTTGTGTAATGCTCACTTTACGTTTAGTTGTCATACACTCGTTTTGCGGCTCGTCAGTTTGGCATGATGTACTTGTACCACATTTTCCCATCTCGCGCCTCTGTAAAGGCACTCCCGATACCGTAACAGTCGTAATAGTGTCTAAAGTCGACTCTGAAAAAGCCTGTTTTATTGGAATGCCACTACTTTGCCGTCTCGATTGCCTTTGGTCGCAGGGCCGACATGGTGGAATAAAATTACAACTGAAAAATATCCCATATTATTATAAGAAAATCGGAAAATATAATATGAAGTATGAACGCCTGGTTTACCGATGTTGGTCGGATTTTTTATGTAATGGGTGATGGGAGTTTAATTCGTAAGAGGTCCATGCGAATTCTAATACGGGAAGATTATAAACTATAGAATTTTGTTTTGAATCATGGTACAAAAACTGTCCTGTTTACTGTTTTTATCGAGAGTATACAATCTCACGCGATATTTTAAATCTTATCGATTTTCAAATTATTCACTCTAAATAAATCTAATCTCATAGGCAAATACTAATATGAAGAAAAACTTACCCATCTTCCTTGTCTTCGAGCACTGAGTTTAACAATACAAAATACTTTTTATTGCTATCACAACATGGAGGTGGATCACATTGAGGTGGGGTGTTCAGTCTTCCACAACCTGCACATTGGACAACCATCACTTTAGGAGAACCCTCGAAGCCAAACCCTCCAAAGTTCTGCTTGGTAAATAAAGACTGCAACGAAGTGCGGTTTAGCACATCATCTTCAATAGAGATCTCAGATTTTTTTTCTGGTCTTGGAACGTTAATTAGCGATTGTGACCTTCCGCAATTTTTGTGACATGAATATACTGATTTCACAATATTCCGAACCTCAATATTAAGTTTAATGTTGACCACGCCACCTTTATTTAATATTGATAAAGTATTCTCGTCAGGATCGGATGTCTTATGGTTTGGTTGCTTACAAAGACTGCACGTGCACGAGTTGTCTTTTTCTTTACTCGTGGACACTTCTTGTCCCTGTTTTTCTACTTCTTCTGTGTTAGTTTGAACTCCTTCGTTAACAGAAATATACGCCATGCTCCTTTCGATATATATTAGCTCTGTTTGCGTTTCTTCCTGGGAACTATTGATGGCACCAACTACGTGCTTGACTGAATCCAACATCATAGACTTTGTTTCACTTTCCGGGTTTTTTAATGAATGTGTCGATACGACAATTATTTCTTTTTCATCGATAACATTATCAAGGGGATCTTTATCCTTTGTTACACTAGCTATGTTTGTGATAGAAATAGTGGGTGGTGGGAGCGTAGGTGTTTTTATTTTTCCGGTGTTGTTCGAAGCTGGGACAGGATCAAGACTGGCTTTCTCATTCATTTTCTTTGGTTGATTCTCTTTGTTGCTTTTTATAGGTTGTCTGTCTTCGGTTTTACGAAGTATGGAAGAATTTGGATGCGGTTTTCTAGGCAATGACGAGTTTTGCCCAATTGACAAACGTTTTTTTTCAACTGTTGGTCTTCCTGTCGATAAAGTATTTCTTCGTGCTTGTTGTTGAGCTTCAGATATGTTTAAGACTCCTGCTGTTCCGGTTGCCCCAACTCTATTCTGTCTAGCTCCAGGGTTACCCTCTCTTCGTTTAATGTCTAAGTCATCTAATTTGACCGCAGGTTCATCTAGTTTGGTACCAGGTTTTCCTATTCTGGGATGACCCAAATGACCAGTTTTTGGTCTTGAACTCACTTTGTCTCTGGGATTTCCTCTTAAAACAGATACAGCTGCTCTGGCACCAGGTTCAGCTTCTGTTGAGCCAGTGTTTTCTAACCCAGCATCGTGTCCACTAGTTTGGAACCCTATATCTCCAGCTCTGGCTTCATGATCACCCACTCTGTTTTCGCGACCAACAACCCTAGTAAAATTTTCGTTCTGTTTATTTTTTTGTGCACTCAGTCTGGCTGCCTGACCGCTAGCTCTGCCTGCGGGATTTATTTCTCTGGCTTTTTGTGCGCTTACTCTGCTGCCATGTTCAAATTCTTTGCTTGGTTCACCAGTTCTGGCCCCGTGCTCAATTTCTGGACCTCCACGTGCACTAAGTTTGCGCGCATTTTCATTTTTCCTGGCTTTTGATTCACCCGGCCCAGTTACAGTGTCTTTTTCTTCATTATTTTTGTCACCACCACTGACTCTACGTTCACCACCACTTACTCCATTCCCTCTCGACCAGTCTTTAGGTTCAATTTCTTTGTTTCTTTGATCAACTTCTCTTGTTTTATATTCATTCACATATTTGATGCTTGCATCTTTAACAACAGTCTCTTTATCTGGTCTATCTTCGTTTTCCTTTAAACTTTTTTCTTTTTCACGCAATGCTGTCTCATATGCTTCTTTTATGGGGTCAATTTTACCCGACCAAGGTCCACTATGCCCCGGTCTAGCTTTATGACTGGTCGTTCTGTCTCCATATTCACCAGACCAAGAACCATTTTTGACTGGGCGTACATACTCATCTGGTCTGTTTTCTTGTTCTGCAGATCGAGTTGCGTATTCAACAGGACTAGCTAAAAAATCATCTGGTTTAGGTTCATTTCCACTCGGTTTAGTTTCATATTCTACCTGTCTAGCTCCATGTTCACCTGGTTTAGCTCCATTTACTCGTGGTTTTGTTTCATATTCAGCTGGTTTCGTTCCAACTTCATCTTGATTAACTCCATTTATGCTCGTTTTTATTTTATTTTCATCCCTTCTCATTCCATATTCACCCTGATTAGCTCCATTAACACTCGCTTTAATTTCAAATTCACCCGGTATAGGTCTGTACTCATTTTCATATTTAGAGTGGGTTATGCCATTTACACTTGATCTAGTTTCATATTCAGCCTGTTTAGTGTCATTAACAGTCGAATTAGTTTCATAGTCACCCGGTCTAATTCCATACTCAGCTGGTCTAGCTCCAAATTCTCCTGGCTTAGCTCCATTGAAACTTTGTCTAGTTTCATATTCACACGGTCTAGCACCATATTCTCCTGGCTTAACTCCATTTAAACTAGTTTTGGCGCCATATTCACCGAGTTTAGTTCCATAATCACTTGATTTTGTTTCATCACCTGGCCTCCTCCCATTTAAACTTGATCTTGTTTCATATTCACCTGGTCTAGCAACATATTCTCCTGGCTTAACTCCATTCAGACTAGGTCTGGCGCCATATTCACCGAGCTTAGTTCCATTAACACTTGGTTTTGTTTCATCACCTGGCCCAGCTCTATACTCACCTGTTTTGGCTCCATTTACTATCGGTGTAGTTTCATATGCACCTTGTGTAGCACCATATTTAACGGGCATAACTTCAATTACAGTTGGTTTTGTTTCATCTTCAGCCACTCTAACTCCAAATGCTGCTGCCTTTCCCCCATTTATACTTGGTCTAGCGCCATGTTCACATGACTCAGCACCATATTCACCTGACTTAACTCCGTTCGAACCTGGTCTAGTCTCATATCCATCCTGATTTGCACCATATTCAGCTGGTCTAGCCGCATATTCATCCGGTCTAGAAACATATCCATTCGTGTTATCTGTAGGTGGAACGGGTGAATATCCGTATTCACGCAGGGTCGCTCTATTTTCACAATGTTCACACGACATTCGACCATTTTTGCCTGATACGGGTTCATAAACATCCTCTGCGACTGGTTTTGTAGGTGCCTATAAAAATAAACTTAAATAAACATTTTTGTCTGGAACCTATCTTATGATCTGTGATAAAATGAAGAAGGCCTTTCTTTTAAGTGGAATGTGTTGTCTTTTTTCTACACTGGACTTTCTTTGGCCCAAGTCCAGCGGTAAATATTTTCAGATTTAGTGATGATAGTGGTGCTGAGCATAACTATGTCATTATAGCGCTCTATGATGAATATGTTGTTACTCCTATTTAAAAAATAACTACTTCAACTATCTCCGTGTTGCATCTGAGTACTACAAACTCAAGGTTTTCATAAAATTTACTAAATTAAAATAATGCGCACCGAACTCATGTAATGGCCGCCTGCCGGCCTCAACTCCGGATGTCCAGTAGCAGGTAGCAAGTCCTCCAGTGAAACTGCATCTGAAAGATGAATGGGCACTATTAATAGGTAAGGCTTTGCGTTAACGGGATGGTAAGAAATAACGAAAGCAAACATTATGGCGACAATTCACCAGGAAAGGCATTTCAAAGAATTTTGCATGATCATGTAAGCATGACTCTTTACTAAAGCATAAAAACTAAATGTGTCTCTTTATGGATTATAGTAATTTTGATAACTAAAACTAATAATTCTTGGTCTTGTGTCACTTACCTTCTCTTTCGGGGCATAAGCAACATGCTTGGGGATCACAACAAGACCCTACAAAGTTGGTTTAAAATAATTAAAATAATTAGTACATATGTTTTAAAAATGGGATGCCAGCTCAACCAGAGCACAATATTGTACCTGGAATTGGCTTTGGACTTTAAATGAAAGCTACTTCAGTTAAAAGGAACTTACTCTCTCTTTCGGGGCATAAGCAACATGGCTCGTCAGGTACACATGCTACAAAGAAAACATTTCAATGTAGATTATACATAGAGATGCTACTTTTTGTCTATGGATCTACGATATTTATTAACGTTAAGCAAGTTATGCGCACTATTAAAATACTGGGTTAAATTTCTAATGATCCATGTTTTAACTAAGGTACAACTAAAACAACTTAATTCCAAATGAGACATCCTTGCGTTTATACCTTGAGGTTTTTTTCTTGCTTGTCGCTTTTCCCAGGATCTTTAAACATTACAATACAAGGGTAAAGTTAGAAGAAACAAAACAAACCTAAACTGCAGTAACAACTAGATTATATACTATTTGTTTCAGCAACAGTATGTTTAAGACATCTTAATGAAGAGTTCAATCTTAGCTGACAATTTTATCTATAACTAATATTATAAAGAGGGTTTTGTGAGTTTGTGACGTTCTAGGGTATAATCTACTAAACCAAACCGATTTGGAAAATTCTTTTAACAATAGAAAGCCACGTTATTTGTGACTGTCATAGGCTAGCGTAATTTTTTGCTTAAAAAAAAACCATCAATGACACAAAGGCTCGATAAATACTATGGAGACTCTGTAGGTACTAACAATTTCAATGGTTAAGAAGTGGTTCTGAATTGTGTTATTCGGCCAACAAAGTCATTTCCACAATTTTTTGGGATGCACACGGTGTCATACATATCAATTACATTGGAAAGGGTAAAACGATCACTGGCAAATATTGTTTAGAGCTTTTGGACAGATTTTATATTGATTTGAAGCAAAAACGATCGTATTTGGCGATTGCGACGTCTTTAGTCACCATGACAAAAATTCATAAATTGGGCTATGAACTGCTACCCCATCTATAGCATATTCTAAAGATTTAGCCCCCAGCGACGATTTCCTCTTTCCAAACCCGAAGAAATGGCTAGGTGGTAAGAGATTTGGGCCGAACGAAGAGGTCATCGCCGAAACAAACCGCCTATTTTGAGAGCCTCCAAGAAACACGTTTTTATACACCTTTATATAAGTATATAGATCGAGTTGAAAGAAGATAAGATTGAAGAACACGATTCATGCCGAAAAAAAAATTGATTCAAAAAGTCACTAATTATAAGTAAATAGTAGTAGTAATCATTTATCGAACCGCCTTCGTTCATTAACCTGAAAAGTACCGCCCAAATGGACACGGTTCAGCTAGTCTATTATGAAGAAAGCATGTTTATGTTTGTAAATCGTAATACGAATACTGGAAAGATTCCATATAATCTGTGTTCTTCTAGAGTGTGTGTCATAAGCTTCGTTATATGTATTGGCATACTGCTTATTCTGTAAATTTCGAGGTTCCTGTGAGGCCATTTAAGCGAAGTCATGGACAAGTTGTACTGCTTACCTCGAAGCTCTAATCAGATACTTTTGATAGCCAGCATCAACGAATGTGTCTGGTGGCACTACGGCCACATAGGCCTGGCCATCTCTGAGATCCAGAGGCCCGTTCACCAGCTGGCCGTTGGTAGTGTAGAGATGAATAAAAGGAGACCTGCAAGGAAAAGGAAATTCAGAAATCAAACGTAATTTTAAATTTTCCAGATTTGTTTTAGTAGGTACGTGTTGTCTCATTGCAAGGCTAAGTCTTTCTTTTCTTTTTTATATTCTTGGTTTTGGGCTAGTGAGGACAAGTTCAGTCAATAAGAGTCGAGCTTGTCCAACCGTCTTCGCCTGTCGCCGGACATTTCCGTAGCCCAGGAGATGGCAGATTAAGCAATAGACTATTATAATATTTAGGATTTAGCTGTGATGTGCTAGCGGCAAACGTGTTCAGTCATTGTTTTTTTATTGATTTTTGTAGTGCAATGATAAAAGGTAAAAAAAATAACAGTACAACTTACTGCAGTCCATAATGCGACTTTGCCAGTAGGTTTAGTGTGGCGTCCCACAAGTTCAGCTCGTCAACTCGCAGGAGATACTTCCTTGGCGGAGAGTATTGCTGTCCGTTAGAAAATAAAAATATCTCTATGGATTGCCAGTCTTTCTCGACATTTGGAACTTTAGCTTCGTCTGGATTCATGCTCCGATACCTTACGCGAGAGATTTCATCCTAAAACCTTTTCTATTAGTCGGGGCCCAAAGAAATTTAGTAATTTGTTACACTGTCGTACACAAACTAACAATTTTGAACAGACAAAGTATTATTACCAATTCCTGGGAATAAATAAATTTATTAAAATAGTATCAAAACTATCGCGTTGCCTGAGTAATCATTTAATCAAAATTGTTTTCCTTAGTTTTCTATAGCAAAATTTTAATATTTCACATATTTTTGAAAACACCGCGACATTTCTCTTTCGTTCTGACACTTGACAGCTAGAAGTTGCCATACAATTTTTATATTTCTCCTTCTCATTTGTATCAACTTTCAACACTTCTGCTTAAATTAGAGGTCAATTTCTTATTTATAAAAATTGGGTTTTGATAAAATGTAAAAATATGAATGTGGTTTCGGCCCTCTGAATTATAATAGTGGGTAATTATTCGATTAATTTATCACATGTATTTGGATATAATTTTTCCAATTTATTATTTAACGTAATTCTATCTGTAGAAAAACAATGCCGCTGTACATATATAAAATCTAATTTTAAAAAATAAACATTTTTTTTTGTTTTTACATTGATACGCATAATCTAAAAAAAAAGATGCCAAAAACTGGCAGATACTTATCTTTTAGCACAGTTAATGATATAAATTGTGTTTATCCCATAAAATTAAACCAAAATACTAAGGGGTTGTAGTTTTTCACATTCAAAACTCACTTACGTTAACGTTAAACGTTAACGTCAGAATATTCGTGCTAGCCCCTCAGGTTAGGTAGCGATCAGCCGCGGGGGCGGTCATCCTCGCGGTTCCAGTTTAATATGCAGCAACCTCTTGTCATTTTATGGCGGCTAAGTGTGTACAATCACTAGCGGTTGCATATTAAACTGGAAAGCGGCCAGCCGCTCAAACGAACCGCTAGGCGGTTCAACCGCTAGTGCGTATTAGTTGGCTATAATAGTCTTGTATTGACAGCGGTGAATTTACGGCAGTCGGGGCTAGTGCCCAGGGCGGCAAATTTTAAATACAAAATTTAGGTTTTACAAATATTTATTGAATTAAGTATCCATTAAACAAAAAACTATTAATTTTAAGTTCATTCTAAGTTCATAAAACTCGATTGAATGACTTTTTATATTAATGATTTAAATGGTTATAATCCTTTAGATAAATGCTCTTTAAGATCGCGAACCGTATTTTGTTCAACATACAACTTCACACTCATCGGCAAATTGCAAAAAACATAAAAATATTTGAATTTCGCGGGCTACCCTGGAGGATCCACCTTAAGTAAAATTGTAGTGTTAGAGCAGCATTCTTTCTCATTTCGGCAGTAAGTTTAAATTGGCCCTGTGTGTTGAAATAGGGATTTATTTTAACTATCTACATGGTCATTTCCCATGCATACATACATTGCAATTTCTATTTTTTTCCGGTAATATAATCTTAGACTAGCCCTCTTTCACCAGTCATTTTCCTCTTCAAGACATGAGACATCATAACAGACATAAGACGCCCGCCAACTCGCATGGGAATAAGTTTCCCTTCCTTCAGTGACTCGGGGTTCTTCGTCAGGTAGGTGATCAGTTTGTTCTGTTTTAATTAATCGATCGTGAACAATCACTATAGAAATCTACGCTCATCTCATAATCGTCTTCTTCACTGTACATCTCACCGTACTGACGTCATTCACAATTCCTTTTTCATACAGTCAATTTCTCTCTGGAATGCGCTTCCCCAGGAAATTAGGATGGCAACCAACCGACTAACACTAACCTTCAAAGTTAAGGTTCGAGCGAGAGCATATTCGTAAGAAGTTGGCAGTAGTATCGTCACAGCGCTAATTCTTGTTTGCATAAACTGTTCAAGTATAATCGTGTATTAGTTTATTAATTTGAATACTCATATTATGTTATAGTATTTTATTGTATGTATGTATTAATAATCGTGTTTCTGGTTTCTCTTTATCTTTTTATTACACCTACCACTATTATTCTCTGCATTACCCAAAGGTTGACTGGTAGAGAATGCCCATGGCATTAAGTCCGCCTCTATACATTTGTGTGCGTAAAGTATTAAATAAATAAATAAACAACCAATACACAGTAAGGTAACTAACAAAATATATTCTACAGAAATCAATGGGTATGAATGTTTTGTTAGAATTAAAGATTTTTGTCGTTTAAATTTCACGGGATCCTTTACAAATATGCAAATATTGATGGATTTGTTGTTGTTTGCTTGTATTTGTATTGTATTGTATTGTCGAAGCTGCCAACTTTCGACGCTTCCAAAGTCAGCCCTTACATATTCATCTAATTCTTTTTTGCACACAAAACATATGTGCACATAAATGTCGTTCATTTTGTTCCGCAAGTCATTCGCATAATCGGTTATACTGCGTGGAGCGTCAGGTGGGATTCCGGTGATAAGGTCTGCAGGCAGCCGTAATTCTCTACCAAAGTTGCGAAGGCTGGTGTCAGCGAAGTGCTTTCGTGAACAGCACTTCGGTATGACAGCAAAAACGGTTGTATGTGCTTGTCCCAATCGTGTTGCCGGTTTTCCACAACTTTAGCCAGGTATCTCTCCAATGTCTGATTAAATCGTTCCACCATTCCATCCGATTGCGGGTGGTAAGAAGTTGTTCTCGTTTTATGAGTACCCATAACTCGGCAAGTTTCCTGGAATATTTGTGACTCAAAATTCCTTCCTTGATCGCTGTGAATCTCCAATGGTACTCCAAAGCGACAGAAGACTTCATGAACCAGTTTATCTGCAACTGTTGAAGCTTCTTGATTTGGAATGGCGAAGACTTCCGGCCACTTGGTGAAGTAATCCATTACAACCATGAAATACTTGTTACCACTGTCACTTTCCGGAAACGGTCCCGCAACATCCAGGGCTATCCTTTCCCAAGGTGCACCAACATTGTACAATTTCAACGCACCTCTGCTACGAGTCTGAGGTCCTTTTACAGCCGCACAACTTGTACATTTGCGACACCAATCCTCGACATCGTCACGACAGTGGACCCAGTAAAAACGTTCCCGTATCTTCAGTAGAGTCCGTTTAACTCCCATATGGCCTCCTGAACATCCATCATGGTACAGCTGCAGAACATCCGATACTTTCGCTTTAGGGACAACCATTTGCAAATGACAGCTGTCTCCCCGAGCATTCTCCCATTTACGGCACAGGACTCCATCCTGAATCACTAAGCTGTCCCATTGTGCCCAATAGCTTTTTGTGATCGAACTCATCGCTGAGACGTCGCTCCACGTAGGCTTAGGAGCACTGGTCCTTATCCAGTCCAGAATCGGCTTGACGTCCGAATCTTCCTGTTGTGCACGTTGTAAGCTTTCCTTCCAGTCATTGCTGAGGTCTGTCTTGACCATCCTCACAGGTACAGCTTCTTTACCCTCTTGCCTAATACAATGCTTGCAGTCTTCAGGGCAAGGTCTTCTTGACAATGTATCTGCGTTGCCATGAGATCTCTCGCTGCAATGTGCCACCAACAAGTCATTCTCCTGCAGCCGCTGGGCGCTGTCGTTAGCCGCCCTACCTTTAAGAGATCGGCTATTTTCCCTTCCTGCATTTCGCTTAGGGCAACTGGATCTAAGGTGGCCCCTTTCACCACAGCCGTAGCATCTAGGGCTGTATCCTCTAAAACGGTCACTAATTGCAACTGCTGCAATCTCCTTGGTTCGGTGAGATCGATAATCCTGCCGCAAAGCTTCCTTTTCTGTAGTTCGCTTAGGGCAACTAGGTCGAAGGTGACCTCTTTCACCACAGCCGTAGCACCTAGGGCTATATCCTTTAAACCGGTCGTGAACCGTTACTGCAGCAACCTCCCTAACGCGGTGGGAACGATGATCTTGCCGCACAGCTTCCACCTCAAGTGCATGGGCCAAAGCATCCTTAAGTGTCCCGTGGTGCCCGAGCCTCACTGCAGCCCTAACTTCAAGGTCGCGGATGCCGTCAATGAAGGCCTGGACCAGGTTCCCTTCAATAAGCGCAGGTACAGACTGGTATGCCTTCCGCACCAGCTTCTCCACTTCAAGGGCCCACTGCTGCAGGTTTTCACCACTACGCTGTACACGATCCCTTAGTTGCGCACGAAACACGTGCTCCAGATGGGCGTCACCATACCGGGATTCCAGTGCTTCAAGGAGCTGCTCGTAAGTTACTTCTTTACCGAGAGCTTCCAATACAGTTAAGGCCTGGTCGCGCAGGCCTAAGGTGAGGGCAGTCATGGCTTGATTTTTACTCCAACCGTTCGCCTTCATGACGGCCTCAAACTGAATTTTGTAGGCCGACCAAGAAGACGTCCCATCGAACGGCGGCACTTTGAATCCACGTAGTGAAGGTGTAGTAGTTACGGGAGTTGCAATCCCATCTCCAAGTTTAAGGTTGCCCAACTCCTTCTTCACATCAGCAATAACGTCATAAAATTTGCTGATCTGTGTTTCAGCATCTGACAGGCGGTTGTCACACTGAGCAACCTTATCCTTCACTTCCTTCATGTCTTTCCCAAAAGACGCGTGCAGTTCTTTCATGAGGAGCATCTGTTCTTCCTGTCGGCGCGCCTGCTCCTCCTTGTCAAGCTTGAGCTGTTCTTCCAAGCGACGGGCCTGCTCCTCTTGTCGCTGGGCCTGTTCCTCCTGTCGTCGGGCCTGTTCCTCCTGTCGTCGGGCTTGCTCCGCCTTGTCGTGCTGCAGCTGTTCTTCCAACCAACGGGCCTGTTCCTCCTGTCGGCGAGCCTGTTCCTCCTGTCGCCGAGCCTGTTCCTCCTGTCGGCGAGCCTGTTCCTGCAGCATCATCATCAGAGCAGCAAAGTCTGGTGCTGCTGATGCCGGAGCTACTGTGGACGGACCGGCTTCCATGGTTGGTAGCTGACTTTCCGACGGCTGCGGCGTTGCACCACCAAAACGCCTCTGATCCGTCTCCTGCTGGCGTTGACTACGGGTACGGATACCCTCCGTGTCGTCCTTTGGCAGAATCGGCATGATAATCCTTACTTCTGACACCAATTGTTACGAGCTTGGGGTTCGTGACAATAAAAACAGCCGATTAATTAACCAAAAATGACACTTTAATAATCAACACTAATTATCACTTTAAACGCACTAATTATAACACACAATCGCACTATTAAACACTTCACTTCACTTAATTCGCAGTTGAAGATCGCTTTCAAACTATCGCTTGTATCGCCAATTCAATACTGACTGAGTCGCGAGCTTTGCGCACCTTATACAGGGAAATTGAAAAAATACCCGAAACCTCTTAGGCAGTGAAAGTACACATGATTATAAGCAACTTTTGTTTTGGTAAAACTCCGAAATCTCGAAAAAAATATCAGCTGTTTCATACATTTTCATTGGCCAAATACTGCATTTTGTATGAAACAGCTGATATTTTTTTCGAGATTTCGGAGTTTTACCAAAACAAAAGTTGCTTATAATCATGACTGTGTACTTTCACTGCCTAAGAGGTTTCGGGTATTTTTTCAATTTCCCTGTATAGTCCGACAGTAATTTCCAGAACCTTCGAGAATGGAAATATCTAGAAAGTTCGGGAACATACCGGTCCCGACTGACTAGGTGTCGAAACATCGAGAATGTTCAAGCATCGAAAATTCTAGAAAGATCGTGACCCAATTAGTTCCACTACTCGATACTAGATGGCGTTAGTAGTACGTTGTGAACCCGGCATTAATTCTGGCGCGTGCGCGTAACAGTATTTTTACATTTACCTATATTCTGAATGTTTTTAGTAGGTTTTGTGGATTTGAATAGGATTTTTTGACGGATATTCCATTATAATTCTAAATTTCTGAGGTCGCTAAATGATAAATTATTCGCTCGAAAACAACTTCCGACGAAAAAAATAAAAACAAAAATAGTGTAAGAAAATCTAATTTTAAAACCGCGCCAACGGTCGCCGCTCCCCGCAAGGGTGGCCTCACCACTTGACATTTTCATTAACGTAGTAGGAGGTACTAACACTACGTATTATTTTACGTTTCCCTCCCCTTTGTAGATAAAGCTATGTCGTCACAAAGTTAATTATTGAGCACAACTTTGCGGATTTACTAAAACTTGGTGACCAATTGGAAAAATCGCTTACATCGTTCTTTGTTACTGATCGAAGGAAAATCACTAGATTTCATTAAGAGAAATGTGAAGATTAGTGTGAGTTCGACCAGGTGAGTCTAAAAATGCCTAAAGTGGCCTTTTTAGGATCATATTAGGATCATAATATTAATCATACAACAATCTGTCAAACTTCATTTTCATCTTTATTGCTAAAGCATCAGGTTCAAGGTTGATTGGTAAAATTTTACAGTTTCGGGAAGCTTGATTTGCTGGCTGATTAAACTAAAGTGGCCTTTTTAGGGTGCCTGTACACTATCTACAGCAAGGCGAGGCAGTGGATCGGAGAAATATCAACTAATTATGTCAGTCAAAATGTAAGTGAGTCACGTGGTGCGGAGATTTAATGCAATTTCACTGCTTAAAATTTCTCCATTTCTCCGCTCCGCTGTAATGGACGGGCACCCTTAGACCCACTGTTTGTAGCTGTGGAAAATCTTTTACTAGGGAAAGCCAATGAACGACAGTATCACCCAAATCAAAACAGCTGGGTCGTACACTGCCGAGACGCACGGCAGACAGGAAACGGAATCAGAACTTTCTTTTAAGGATGGGAAATCATCAAATGACTTATCCAGCTCTGGGCAGAGCAGAAGGGAGAGTCAGACTCTTATTGACTAAAACCCATCCGTGTTCCCCTTTGCGTTCCAGGACCACGGTGACTCTTTTTTTTACAATTTCCATATTCCTGGCAGGCAGTGATTCCAGACCTATACGATGACGAAAACGAATAAAAACAATGCTTTGGTTTAATGAAAACAATGCCCTTTTTTGAAATATGTGGGGTCTTTAATACCTCTGACCTTAGGCTTGTATTATAGGGCAAATCGTGCGAGTGACTCAATAGGTTACTATAGTACCCGACACGAGAAGCTATAAATTGTGTAAACAAAGAACTTCTACTAAATTACGTAGCGACAAAAAATAATCCCAAATTAAATCTACTTAAAGTAACATACGTGTTATACGAAACTAACAAGCAATTTCACTTGGTCGGGTTATGTTTGATCGATATAAAGCGCTGTCGTCTAATGGTTTTGTGGTTCTGGAACGACTCTGACTCATGGAACAAACAATTGAATGTGTGTTTACAAAACTTATACCTTCTCGTGGCGGGGACTATACGACATTCTACGATCTAGCTTGACTAGGGTGACAGCCAAATGGAGTAGGTACTATGTTAAATATGATTCATATTTCAAAATAGGGATGATCCTGTGTATTTGACTTGGCTTAATTGGCTTGGTTGTGCAGGTATTATTGGTGCGTAAGAAATAAAGTTCCCAATCTTTCTTGGCTTTATGACTTCGAGTTGGAGCTGTAATCAGCATTATTTATCTGAACCTGAATACTGTCGTATCTTCTCAGAGTTTGCTACCATCCTGCAATATAATCTTTAAAAGGTAAGTCTATATTTACTTAAACGTAAATGAAAGTCAAAAAACGTATTGTAGACTTATTAGTCATCCTTGTTTCCTATGGTCATTATTTTTAGGTCAAATAAATGCATAAAAACCAGTGCTGCCGACTATAGACTATATATTATTATTGTCTGTTGGTATGTCGATTATTGTATCTATACTAATATTATGAAGCTGAAGAGTTTGTTTGGCTGAACGCGAATCTCAGGAACTACTGGTTCGAGTAAAAAAAAAATTAGTGTTGGATAGTCCATTTATCGAGGAAGACTATTGGCTATAACATCACGCTACGGCCAGTAGGTGCGGATTATTAATGAAAAATGTGACGCAGACGAAGTTGCGCGGGTCAGCTAGTTAAAAATATGTGTGTTTGCGTTTAGTTGCGCTTGCGCGTGTCACTCTCGCGCCGCTCATTTGCATTCGGTTTCACTTTTCTCCCGCCATATTAGTTATGGTAGAGTCATCCGTAACAATATTAGAGTAGGTACCTTGTTTTAGAAATCTGTTCGTTCACCTCGACGACATATTGCGGAGAAAAAGAAGACAGAAACATAATGTTTATGGTGTTTGGCGGTTTTATGAATAGAAGTGTGTGCGGAGTGCAGATTGTTTTCTAAGAAGAAGATTTATTTATGCGTATTTTTTTGTAAAGTAGTGATACGTATATAATACGAACTTAATACAACAAAGAATTTTCTATTATCTCTGACTGACTAGAGTCAGGAGCAAACCCGTATCAAATAAAAAAGTCGAAGGCCAAGTGCGAGTCGGACTTGCACACGGAGGGTTCCGAACCATAAACCTTAATTCTTATTATTTGTTGGTAAGCGGCAATAGAAATACACAATCTTTGAAAATTTCAACTGTCTACTTATAACGGTTCTTGAGATACAGCCCGCTGATAGACACACGGACTGACGGACAGCGGAAGCTTAGTAATAGGGTTCTGTTGGTTACCTTTTGGGTACGGAACCCTAAAAAACTACACCGTGCTAAAAAACAAACATCATCATCATCTTCCTGCCCTTATCCCACGTTACTTGGGGTCGGCGCAATACGTTTTTTCTTCCACTCTGCCCTATCAGCCGTCAAACTTTCACTAACTCCCTTTTCTTTCATATCGCTTCTCACACAATCCATCCATCTTTTCTTTGGCCTTCCTCACCCTCTACAACCATCGAAATTTATGTTCATTACTCTTTTTAACCGACTTCCCAAAAAGGAGGAGGTTATCAATTCGGTTGTATGTTTTTTTTTTTATGTTTGTTACCTCATAACTCCGACAATTATGAACCGATTTGAAAATTTTTTGTTTTATCTGAAAGGATATACTTGCAGATTGGTCCCATTTAAATCATATCAAAATCAGTTACGAACTATGGATTTTAAATCGAAATAGCTGGAATTTGACTATTTAGATGATTCTTTGATAATCGAAACAGCGTAATTTGCTTTTCTGCGATTTTGCAGTGGTGTTGTTAGGTGTGGGGCACCACTAAAAAGTGAAAAATAAAAAACTTTTTACAAAAAAATACAACCGACTTCCAAAAAAAAAACACTACAAAGTAAAAAATAACTTTAATTTCGGAAATCGGTGTCAAAATACGAAGAAACTAACAAAAACACCGACTTCCGAAATTATTTAAAATTGAATTGAAATTGAATTTTTGTAAAAAGTTTTTTAGTTATATGCGTTTCCTACCTCCTCTTTACATGACCATACCAAGACAAGCGATTCCCTTTAACTTTTCCGTCACTGGCGCCACTTTTAAACTACCTCTAATGTAGTCATTTCTCACTTTATCTATTCTTGTTACTCCACACAACCATCTCAACATTCTCAGCTCCGCCACATGCAAACTATTTTCATCCGTCTTTTTCACAGCTCAACATTCTGATCCATACATTACGACAGGTCTAAACAGCTACTTAAAATTGTTCAATCAAATGTCTTTGGCCAGACACTACCGGCAGTAACCACATAATATTGTATACATTCCGACACTCACAATAAAGATCCTGTCTGGACTTTGAACAAGTTGACTAGGAAACTAAAGAGCTCTCAGATTCACCCAAAATGAGCATAAACACTAGACCCTTGAAACGTTTGCATAAGTGTAATTGAAAGCCCACGGGCTATGTAACGTTACTTTACGTTACCTAAGGTTAGGAGAGCGTGTAGAAATGTTTTGTCTTCGTCAAATGGCCCTCGGCCCACATCTATATTCACCCACTCTGGTTGTATGCTTGGCATAATCAAGTGTTATTTTATGTCTCCTTGGTTCTACCCATGGATATAATGGTACTACCTTACATACGCTACCTAATTTTAATGTAATTTGTATAGAAATAGTAGCATGTGAACAGTGTGTCGTATTAAAACAAATTTTCCAAATGGAGAATCATGGAACCATCTCAAGCATATTGGCAATATGGAGCATATCGCAGGAAATGAGCGAACTACTTTCCTGAGCATCTTCCCCAAACACCTGCATTTTCCAAGGCTTGCATCTAGAGCGTTCCAAGTGGCCATATACAGGGAAATTGAAAAAATACCCGAAACCTCTTAGGTAGTGAAAGTACACATGATTATAAGCAACTTTTGTTTTGGTAAAACTCCGAAATCTCGAAAAAAATATCAGCTGTTTCATACATTTTCATTGGTTAAATACTGCATTTTGTATGAAACAGCTGATATTTTTTTCGAGATTTCGGAGTTCTACCAAAACAAAAGTTGCTTATAATCATGTGTACTTTCACTGCCTAAGAGGTTTCTGGTGTTTTACAAATAACCCTGTATAAGTCGGACAAAATTTGAAAAGTTGAGTCAATCGGGGCAAAACGGATTCAGAAGTGTTTTGATTCACTACCTATTTATAAAAAAAAAACTTAAAATAGTGCCGTTTCTTTTCTAAATCTAAACATGAAGTATAAAGCAGTGAAATTGTGTCATTTTAGGATGTAATTAATCCCTAGATGTCCATCGATCCGATTCCGAAAACTCTTTCACTGAAATAATGCGCTTTATCGATAAGTGCTATTTAATGGGTAGGTCACTTTTATCTCTGATGTTGCACGAACATAGCTATCATTTACATACTATCGCCCATGTTGAGAGACTTTTACTACAATAATTATTTTGTGGAGCACACAGGCTAATTCCATCAATCAAAACTTTTCATAAGGGTCTTTAATTTTTTTCTTTTTTTAACAAAAAGTAAAACATGGCATATTCTTCTATAAAACAACTTGTAGCCCGGATACGGAATGTAGTTGAAGCAATCCGGAATTAATTTCATTATCTAGTTCATCTCACGCGCGTTATATTTGCGTTACTAATGGCGTTTTAGCGTGTTTTTTAACTATATTTAGCAGCCGAAAGCAGCCAAGTATAGCACGTACTCGTAACATAGGCTTACATAATAGAACCAGTGGTTATATTCAGTTCATCTTAATAAGAACCGTATCAAATGGCCGCTGTACTCAGAACCGTGATGTTTCAGTAAATTCGCGTTTCGATTTGGAGTGTTTGTGTACTGATTTGTAATTGGGCTTCTTATAATTCGCATTTTATGTACAATCACATAGTTGTACCTTATTATGATCTTAAAATTAAGTTCTGATTTTTTTATACCCAAGGGCTATGCCTAATAGGAATATCTATCTTCTTGAAAGCTATTAACAACTGCAATAAACAATGTTTTTGGGACAAGCCTGCCACTCTTTTACCAGCCAATGCTGACAGTCAGAAATAACAGATTAACAGAAAGAACAGACTGAGCCAACAATTACCACTAGAAAAGCGTCGATGCGGCGGAATTTAGCTCCCTTTACTTAATTCACATGAAAAGTGTAAAATATTATTAACTATTTGTAATTAATGATTTTCATTTCAATTTTCAGAAAAATGATTACAAAGCTTCTTTCATCTTCTTGACGAGTCGTTGATTAAGTTTTTAGATCCAGATTTGGGCCCAGAGGTGCCCTGTTAGTAGTAGGTACCGTTTCCATTTTCGATTTAAAAAAAATAGGAAAAATTCTTTCGGGGAAGTTTCGAGAATGTTTCTTTGTGTTTATTAATTACTACGGGTGTCTTACAATTTAATCAGTTTTGTCCGAAAAAAAGTCAACATTGAAGTCCAAGGCCGCTAAATAGATAACTTGCTACCAGCTTAATTTCGCTAAACAAAATTTTAATACTACGGTCTTTACAAAATGCAAACAAAAGCTTAGCAGAAGTATGCAAAACTTCTAATTGTCCAAGTTCACGTAAATTCGCCTTCAGGGTGATAATATAAACGAGCGGTGATACAAAATAAGTGAAGCTGCGAGCCTGCGCTGAAACTGGCTGAAACATTCTCTCTTTAATCTTCGTCCAGTGACTTATTATCAAGATATATCAAAGGATTTCAGACGCCAACTGAAAAACTTGTCGCAGACAGTGTCTTTATATCTTTATGTTCTTTTAGATGGACATTTTATGCCTAAATTTGTAACGTTGGTCTGCCAGGACTTTGTACAATGTCTGAATCATGTTTTAGGAGATGGTAAGGTTGACTTTTCGTTTAAATCTATTTAGCTTTTTAAAATCTCAGCTTTATCTCGTAATTTGTAAGTATCTATTTACTGTATGATCTGTTCGTCTTCTATAGCCAAACCCTCCTATAATAATATGTAAATTATTCTATTTATTTATTGATACTTATCACAAAACGTTCGTGAAAGCATCGCGAGCGAAAGCGTTTATAGCCTCGATTAAGATATCAACCAATTCTATTTTCAATTGTAAATAGTTCCAGCCGTTCGCATTTTCAGAAACAATAGTGATTTCATTGTTTATATTTTAAAAGTAATTGTTTATATTTTAAAAGTAATTGTTTATATTTTAAAAGTAAAATAAAATTAGTTTGGTAAGTATTTAATAAGAATTCATTCGATCCGTTTATCTTCCCGGTTGCTTTTAGGCAGGCTGGGTGCAGTGTCGTTGCTTCGTAGAATGGTAAAAAAGTAGGGAGAGTGTAAATAAATACAAGGCGCGTGCTATTTGTAGCAACGCGCGTGCGCGACGCATCGCCCGACGCCGCCGACGCCACAGATTCGCTCGGCCCTCGTCACAGATAAGACATCACTGGAGCAGTGACGCATACTTGTAACGCACAACACGATGCTGTAGGTACTAAAAACTATAGATTGAATATCCTATAGATTTGATGAAAATAAACTTTGTACATTTTTACTTGCTGTATAAGAAGCTTAAGCTGTAAAAGCTCTCTGCTGTCGTCATATTGTTCTATAAAAGTCTTATTACGAATTAGGCATCTCTTAATGAAATATTTCGAGTATTTTTCAGCAGGTGTACGGTCAGATGATACCATAGTCATAGATAGGTCTACGATTGTTGGATCATACTGTCCTATCTAGAATTTCATGATCTTTGTAGAATCTGTGGTATTGTCCTTGTCATCGCCCTGCAGCTAAACCCCCAAATGCTTTCCGCCTGATTCCACAAAACACAACTAAGCCCAAGGCCGAAATTTGTAAGAAGTGCTTATGCTAAATCTATTAACGAGATAATTATTTTAGAACGAATCGCATGGTTATCCGGAGCTATCCCGAAAACTTAAAAAAAATTAAGATGTCCTTGGGTGAATTGGAATATCTACGTACTTCCGGATTACGGGAAGCTGTATTGTAAGCTGAAAACGGCATACCTTATAATTAGTGTCAGTGAATGACCAAGGAGGCCGTGGGACGGGAACGGGAACCAGGAGGCGGGGAGGCGGCGGCGGCGGCGGCGGGCGCGGGCCGGCGCGCCGCAGTCCGCGCGCCGTGTCCCCGCCGGCTCGTCGTGTGCCGCCGCGCGCCCCCACGCACGCGATTCTCGCCTTTGTTTATTATTGGACGCGCGCTCGTACAGCTGTTCCCAGTGCTGCACCGCGACTTGCCGCAGTGCTGTTCTTTTCAGTGATTTCGTTTAATAAGTGCACATCTTGTGGTGTTTCTGTGAGCTGTGAGTGTAGATGAGGCTAACGGAGCGGCCCTAGAGCTGCCGGTGCGGTGCGTACCAACACCTCTGCCTAGCTCGCAGGCTGTGAGCGGCTCGGTCATGGCGGCTACAGCCCGTCGCGAGATAGACACGGGCGAGGAGGACATCGCTGCTATCGCTAAACAGATTTCGGACCATGCTGAAGCCATTTATCAGACTTGGAAGGCGCGTGGCCTCGCGCCCACTGAAATATTATCGTGTAGGCCCACGCCTGGCCTCAAATTGGCAGAAAGTCTGAGGACTAAACCTAGGCCGGAACCCAAACCCGAAATAAAACAGAGACCCGATATTAGACAGGTTCATCGCCCGGACGCGGCTAGGGAACAAAGACCAGACGTCCGAAGAGAACAGAGACCCGACACCCGCCGCGAAAGTTTCGAACCCGAAGGAGAGACCATAGAAGTGATGCTCCCTCCAGACCTGGTGCCGGAGCGGAACGGCACAGCAGGCGCAGGCACAGGCCCGAGGCGGGCTGACCCCGCTGCTATGCGGCTCGAGGTCGCCCGCGAGGAGGAACGCCTACTGCGGGCGCTACGCACCGGCGGCGTGGTGGCTGAGCGCACTGCGGAGCGGCCGGATGTGGTCCCACCACTGTCGCTGGTTGACTACGCCAAGAGTAGATACCAGGACAGGCTGGAGACAGGGGCGAGGAAGCCAGCCGCTGGCGCCAGTGGCGAGCGCCGGGCGTCGCTGGGCTCCCATGTCACGGAGGCGCGCTCAAAGTTCGAAGCGCGAGCTCGACGCGCATCCAGCGCCGGCGCCGGTGAGCCCGCCTCCGCAGCGGGAGGAGTGACGCCAGTGCGCCCGTTCCTAACGCGTGGTTCAGTGGCAGAACGTGTCCTTATGTTTGAACGATGTCCAAGTGAAGCCACACTTGAGCTAGCTAAAAGAAAATCTCCAGCAGCAACCACTTGGCGAGGACCACACGATGTCATCAATAGAGCACAGGTGAGTTACAGCAGCGGATATCCTCTACAAGATTGCGTTTTTTTTATCACAGTGTCGACTCTCGCTGGTAAACATAATAAAACGACAAGAGGATAAAGACCAGCCAAGCGAGAACTAAAACCAGGGGCAGGAGCAAAGCAAACAGTAATTATTTGTGAGCTGCTTGACGTTTGTTTTCGCGTCACAGACGCAGCGTATGCGACGCGGCCTGCGAGCGCGAGGTTAGCTAGGTGTACGTGCGCAGGTTAGCCGGTGTTATTTGTGTACATATCGCGATTATTTTGTGATTCAAGTACACAGTGACATCAGCTGCTCTGTTCCATGAAGACACTTGTGAAACATGTTATGTTGTCGATATGTTGTTTGATGCAAACATACAAGTACATAAACTGTTTGACATAGTTTGCACAAAAACGTGTGTGCTTTAATGAGGTAGAATGTGTTACGAGGTACTCCAATACGATTTTAAACGTTCAACATCGTCCATAATGAGCACCAAGAGAAGGCCACAAGCAAATACCGCTCATATCCCACTTCTGATAATTCTTGCTTAGTTTATTTTTACAGTATAAACGGTTGCTTCATACGCCTTCGTAGTTTCAGTAGCTTCTGTTTTACGTTCAGAGATGACAAAATTGAGAGTTAATCATTAATACAATGTCTCGGTTGCATAGATTGCGTTCTATCGATTGATGTAATGACAAACCCGAAGAGCTTGTCGAATAGAATGAGTCCAATGAACCAGTCCAATTCGATGTTATTCAATCATTGGGCGCAGCGTGCGCTCTGATTTACTATCTATACATATGTAAGTGTGTACATTGTACGAGTCGGTTCGTTGCATTTTTGTCAAATTGCCAATTTGTTCCTCGTTGAGCAGGGACCATGCGCGATCTCGTATAACGTGCTCATAGATAGGCTCAGCTTTTAGAACATATTGTGTGTTTGTCAAAGCGAAACAGTGTCCAGTCATATTCAGAGTAATTGAGATTCATCACATCACAGTTGTTTGTTGTCCTTTAGTTTGTGTCATCGAGACTTTACGTGTGGCTTTTCTAAGGATTTCATGATGGCAATTGAATCGTAGTTATTTTTGGACTCCTCGACAACTTTTCTAAATGAATAAAATTATATTGAATATTTCATTAGGTTCAAATATACTTACAGAATAGTACGCTAATGTTCAACAAACACTACTGTATATGTTTTCCTCAATCAGAAATAATTTTCAAAAATTGATGTGCTTACGAGGAAAAAGCAAGCAAAAGAAACGATTGAATAGTTCAGTATTATCCTCAAAGCTATATTAGCGCAATAAAAGCGGGTCAGTAAAAAAGAAATGCAACAAACAGTACGCTGAAAGATTATAATTCGTAAGGTGTTGTCTAAACATGCGTTTTCGTATAACCGTTACATTTACGCTCATGGAATTATAAACAACGACAAGCAGGATACGAATTCGAGGTATTCGTGTCACAGAGTAAGGTGCAGCACCCAGTACCTACATTATGTTACTATGTCCAGAAATTGGGACATCTTTTCTACGACCATCTACAGTAAATGTCCATAACACATATTTCTATATTTCTAAACGCAAAGAGATTGTTCACCTCGTCAAACTACTACGGCCACAGAAAAAAATACTGTTCCAAATTTAAATCCGTTGAAACGGCGGGAACGGCTTGGCTGACGCCCAGCAGCGTTTGCCGATTAGAGCCGACCGACATCCGAATGCATCCGAACGATGCCGGGGCAGTAGGAATATAGATTCATCAGTATAAATCTTTAAAGCTCCATCGGATTCGGTTTGTAAACGCTTGTCCATTGTATGTGGTTTATGAGAATTGCGTGAATAAAAACGCAGGAAGCCAAAACTGCAGTATCACCTCAACATTATAATCGGTCGGAAGTGGCCGATAAATTGGGCGGAAGTGATTGTTCACAATCATAGCAGTTGCGTATGACATAGGTGTCGTGCGAGACTGTTCGTGTAGTCGCCGGTAATTGGGACGTCGTGTTGTGCAACATGTTGCGAGAATGAGAACAGTTCGAAATGTCATGAATCCAGAACAATTGCGTTTTATCTCGCACGTGTCGTGTCGAGCGCGTCGATAAATTCTCTCCCACTGACGTTTTCTTTGAAGACACCTCCGAAAACAGTGGTCGATAAACTAAAAGCGATTTTTGAATTATCAACACAAAAATTAAAAATACAAAAATAAATAAACAGCAGTTGTACTGCACTGACATATTTGATACTATCTTTCCTCATTACCATTCATGTAAATAATTACCGCAAAATTGTGGCTTTGCCAACTCCGTACGTTTCAACCATCCTGAGAAGTCAATGCCTCTTTTAAATAAAAGAGTTGGTCCTTCCGCATACATTTCGTCTTTCCATCAGTTGGCAACTGTCTAGCGAGAGGGTTATAAATAAACATGAAGCGAGCAGGTCCCTATATAGTGGGTATGGAGCAGAAACTTGTCCGGAGCGATAGTATAGTAATAAAAGTTGATTTGGAGTGGTTAAGCTAGGCAACGCAGGACTCAAGGCCGGTGGTCGCATGTTCTCACGCGACGCTCGAGCTGGGCTAGCGGAAACAGTAATAGTGCGATATGTTCGGACAACTCTAGTTAGTGTCGTTAACTTTCTTTATTTATTATGGTCTGACGCACGTGTCGAGTTCAGGGGTCAGATAGGCGGTATGAAGACAGATCCACGTTCTCATTAATGCGTAAGTTCTGTTTCAAATGTGGCTGAAATGTTAGTGCAGAAAAATGGTCTTCATTTTTACACAAGACGTGCCACTTCGTCTTTGCTGCATTTTTCTAAGGGATCCCTAATTTTTTTCTAGTAATAATTAGTGCCTATTTACTCAGCCATAATGTAGCTTTCTAATGGTTAAAGAATTATTTTTTGAGTTAAACCGTAACAAACAGACAAACACGCAAGAAACAATTCTTTCCTCTTTATAATTAGTTCAGAAGGAATAAGCATCGGTGATCACGTTTGGTCATTAAGATTTTGCTATTCCTTCATTTAATTTATACTGAAAGGTTTCCTCAAAATATTTTCATTCTCCGGAGCTAAAGCTTAAGTACCAGTGAATGCACGATGGTGTTTCTAAGCCAACCTCGTTGAACTAAACGAATTTAAAGAGAAAGTGTTTGGTGTAGCGATAAAGATCTTACAGCAGTGATTATGTAGGTAGTGATAATATTATGGAATTAGTATTACGTTTAACGTTACCGACATTACCATAAGTATTTTCATCGTTATCTTGAACGGTAACGTTGAAGGTAACGTTCTACTTACCTATGCTATGTAATGAATCTCATGGTCTTGCAGGCTCAAAAACGTTCTATTAAAGCCTTTAAATTATTCCTTACCTTTCTGATTTAATTTCGATTATTTCTAGGGATCAGTCCTGGGTAAAAAAGTAGCCTAATGCGCTATTACTTTGCTTTTTTGCTAATATATATGTATTTTATAGTATATATATATTATTTGTATACTTTGTTGTATCGATAAGACTCAATTATATTTTATTTTTATTTGTTTGTTGTACACCTACCACATTGTAGTCTTTTTAACGCAAAAGTTGACTGGTGGAGTATGCCTTGTTGCATTATGTCCGCCCATGTACCACTATTGTGTATAAAGTCTAAATAAATATAAATATTCTAGACTGTAATCTATGTTTGTGCTAAATTTCATCCAGATCATTCATCCATCCATCGCATTTAAATTAATATTAGTGTAGGCTACTTCTGGGTAAGCTCGCTCCATCGTAGACTTTGTCTCTGTCATTTCTGACCAAGACTAGAGTCAAGAACAAACAGAGTCCATATCAAGTAGATACAAGTAAGATTGAGTTGCATAATTTTATTAACTGTTTCTTGCCAAAACTACGAATGTTCTTTAAAATAATGTCTGTTTTGCATTGTGTTTTGTTGTTTTTTTTTTACATTCTGTGGTTGTATATGAACACAGTTTTCATGTCGTAACTTCTAACTGTCCTGTTCGTTAATTCAGGGTAGACTAACGGCTTTTGAAACTTACACGGCTGTTTTTATAACTCGTGAAGTTCTCAGGGACCTCTCATTGGCGTGCCATGAAATCAAGATAAACTACGTAAGTGCACAAGTTTCACTATTCACGATTGTGTGGCGGATTTACAACTTGGCGTGATGGCGCCATGTAACATTTTGTTAAGTTTGTCTCTAAGACGCAGTCCGACACTTGTTTGCAAACGAAAGTTTCGTGTGGGAATTTTTCTCTTACAAATCTTTGATAAGGCCAGAACCGATTTTGAAAATTCTTTTAACAATAGAAAGTACAGGGTTATTTGTAAAACACCGACAACCTCTCAGGACTATGTTACTAACATCATAATCAACAACTTTTTAACCGACTTCCCAAAAAGGAGGAGGTTCTCAATTCGGATGTTTGTATTTTTTTTTATGTTTGTTCGGGCTTAACTCCGTCGCTTGCCAACCGATTTTAAAAATGATTTTTTTGTTGGAAAGGGAATACTTCCCAAATGGTCCCATGATAAGGAAACCAGGATCTGATGATGGCATCCCAGATAAGTCGAGGGGAACTTTCGAAAATCGTATGGGCAACTAGTGCGTTTGTTAGGTGTGGGGTACCACTAAACAGTGAAAAATAAAAAACTTTTTCCAAAAAAATACAACCGACTTTCAAAAAAAAAAAAAAACACTATAAAGTAAAAAAATACTTTAATTTCGGAAGTCGGCGTCAAAAAACGAACAAATTAACAAAAACACCGACTTCCGGAACTAAAGTTATTTTTTACTTTATAGTGTTTTTTTTTTTTTGGAAGTCGGTTGTATTTTTTTGTAAAAAGTTTTTTTGTTCTATTACTTTTAAAAAATCATCATATTTTAGTTCATCAAGTTTTAGTATCAGTATCAGGAATAAAAAATATTATGTATGTTGAATAAAATACGGTTCGCGATCGTAAAAAGCATTAATCTAAAGGATTATAACCATTTAAATCATTAATATAACTTTCTAAGTTCATAGAACTCGATTGAATGTTATTTCGTGAAAAAGTCATTCAATCGAGTTGTATGAACTTAGAGAATTATATTGATAATTAAAATGGGTATAATTCTTTAGATAAATATGCGTTACGGCCGCGAATTGTATTTTGTTTAACATGCAGCTTCATACTGACCGGCAAATTGCAAAAAACATAAAAATATTTGAATTTCGCGGGCTACCCTGGCGCTTCCACCTTAAATAGAATACATTAACCCGAAAAACACCGCCCAAAGAAGTGAGCACGGGACAGCTCGTCTAATATCTACTTTATAATATTAAGCCCCACAGTAGTCATTGGTTAGTTGGTACTTTGGTAGGTAGTCTAGTCAAAACTATTAAAAAGACCGTATTTAACAAAATAATCAGTATCTTCGTGTAAATTAATATTCCGTCCCAACTAGTTGGACACATAATAGCACCTAGTAAAGCAATTAAATCCTATAAAGGTGATATTAAAGTGCTTCAGTGCAATATGAATTGTTTATAGTTTGAAGGCGAGATGAAACCATCGACCTTATATTATTTTCTGCTTCTGGTCTTAATTTAACAAAATGTCCTCAGGGCGATATTTGTTTACCTTTTACGTTGAAATTCTCGTAGCTTATTGATTAAAATAATATATTATATTTTCAATGTCGAGTGACCTTTCCGCAATTTTCTTGAAGAGTCTGCGTTTGTTGAGTTCACAAGGGCAAATGTTATTATTTATTTAATATAACTAGTCATTATATGGAAAAATATTTTTGTTTCGGCAAAATTATGATAGAGTTAAGTCACGCAATTCTGACTTATAATAACTGAAGCTTTAATATAATTTATAGGCCGTTACACTGGAGCGGAAGGTGGAATAATAATTAATGAAAACAGTCAACAAATATTATTTTGCATATGAATAATAATTTTGACTTTATTAAGGCACTTCACACGACACGGCACGACGACACGGTTGGCGCAGTGGTTGAGCGATTGACTGCTGCGCAGCATGTCGCGGGTTCGATTCCCGCACGGAACAAATATTTGTACGGCCTACAAGTATTTGTTCCGAGTCTGGGTGTTTTTCTATCTATAATATGTATGTATTTACAAAAAAAAAATGTATATAAGTAGTTTATCAGCCATCTCGTTACCATAACACAAGCATTAGGTTGCTTAGCTTGGGACTATATGGCGTTGTGTGAAATGTCCAAGGATATTATTATTATTATTATTATTATTATTACTTACAGGGTTATTCATAAAACAAGGTTTCGCCCGCGACTTCGTACCTATTGATTTTTCCTGATTTTTTCCCCCGCGCATTTTTTCCCGCGCGCATTCTTTCCCGCGCGCATTTTTTCCCGCGCACATTTTTTCCCGCGCGCATGTTCTCTCTTAGTGCTCCCCATAATTTCCAAGGAACCTACTTGCCAATCTTCTGCTTTCTGCGACCAGCAGTTTCGCCAGTAACGCCAGAATTACATATATTAGGATAATTAAATTATATGCTTAACTTAAATACTACATTTATGAAGCACTTTAATTTAGAACCTGCTTATCATTATTTAAACAAAGCAAATGGTTAATAGTTTTTTTTTTTAAACTGGACTGTTAAATATGCTCAATTACTAGGTAGCATATTTAAACGCACTTGTGCTGTAATAAAGCCATTGCTAGCCATGAATTTTCTATGATAATAATTCAGCCTATTAGAGATAAGATAGTGTTATCTTATCAGTATAACCTACATTCCGATTACAAGTTATATGTTTTACTAATATGCGTCAATGACCGATACAATCTGACAACATCGTAATAGACGGTCGTTGGCGGTGTCTCTTGATGTTCCAACAAGTGTAAGGACTTCAAAACAATGTTTGAATTATATCTAGCTTTTGCCTCTGGCTTCGTACGCGCATATTCTGTTTTTTTCCCGTAGAAATTTCGGAAAATCCTCTCAGTGCTCCCATACACACCCCAAGGAACCTACATGCTAAATTTCAGCTTTCTACAAACAGTAGTTTCAGCTGTGCATTTTTTGTTTGCCTCCGTGGTCTAGTGGTTATACCACCCGATTCAGACTCAGAGGTCCCAGGTTCGATTCCCAGCGGGAGCAAATTTTTTGCTCGGTTTGGTTGGTGGTAGGACTTCTAAGACCGCATGGCAAGCTACCACCATCATGTCTAAGTCTGTCGCCATAACAACAATGTTAACAGCATTGTTGTGTTCCGGCAATTAGAGGTATGATAGCCAGTTCCTCTATGTTAGAGGATTCCGTGTAAAGCTCGCTTCCATCTTCGGCCCAATCATCACTTTCTATAAATTTTTTGCATGCTATGTTATATCTTAGCGAAACATGTTGAGCTACTGTAATAATATTAACATCAATGTATACCATGTTTTACGCAAATAAATGATTTACTTACTTTACTTACTTACTTACTTACTTACTTACTTTCCATCAGGTGAGATTTGGGCCAAGAGTTTCCCCGTCTTGAAAAAAAGAAAAATTGATAGATAGATTAAGGACTTCAAACTACTTAAATTGAAGTTCTTGTTTGATTACTTGTCGTGTTATAATATTTTATTGTGCATTGAACGACGTAATGAAAATGATGTCATTATGACTTACTGCATAGCATTTGTATTGGCGTTTTATTAGACTTTTTCCTTATGTCTACTAAGTAAGTCGTGTACGTAACGTACGGGTAGGTTAACACATATTTTCCTGATCGTATAAATCCGAATGTGAGTTTGTTTGTCGCTTTTGATACAGAGAGAATATGTAGAGGAGGGACCCCGGAGACTGTCTAATCTAAAGGTTACTTTAAGCGAGCGAGGCGCGCTTATTAGCTAGTTAGCTATATTTTTTTGGGTATATTGCTAGCTTTCGAGACCGGGACTGCGGTTCCACATTCCACCTACATTATTTTTAATAGTATTTTGGGACCACGAATAAAATAAACAAAGGTATAATTGGGAAAGTACGGTCACTCTAACACTTTTTTATAAAACGATAAAATATTTCTTCTATTTCAAAAATGTATGCCTTCTTTTAAAATTAAACCTAAAAAATAATAAAAGTACTCATTAATTACACCGAATAGATTGAGAAGATTTTCCACATGTTATGTTTGACATGTATGATACCTTGTTATGTAATAAATCCGAAAACAAACGAAACGCTAGACTGTGTAAATTGAAAAGACACAAACAATAGTCATATGATATTGTTTGCAAAACATTTTCCTGTTCTTTAAAATACTATTAATATCGTTTACATGACGAAGACTGACTCTTGAAGTCGACTATTTGCATTTTCACTAAGTATGTTATACATTAATAAATCACGCAAGTGCTACAAAAGTAGGTACTAAATTGTAATGCAACTAATGAACGCCAGAATCAACAGCGGCGACAACCAGAAAAACGCCGAGTCAATGAAGCTCGAAGAGTCCCCGAGAAACGATACCTACAACTGTCTTGGACCCCCAACAATCTATACTACTATTATAAAGCAGAAGAGTTTGTTTGATTGTTTGGTTGAACGCGCTAATCAGAACTACCGACACGAATTGAAAAATTATTTTTGCGTTGGATAGTCCATTTATCGAGGAAGCCTATAGGCTATATAACATCACGCTATGACCAATAGGAGCGGAGCATTAATGGTAAATGTGACGCAGACGAAGTTGCGCGGGTCAGCTAGTATAATCAGAAAAGTACAACGGAAAGCATAGTATATGTCAAAATTGGACAAGATTACACCATTAAGGTGACAATTTATCTTCAAGCATAGAAATAGGAACTGCGGGGCTTTGCAGGATTTGTGGGGCTGCATATGCCCGAAAAAATAAGCATGTAAGCGCTAGAAAACGAGTTTTCACGAAATTTGTAGAGATTTAAGTAGTTTCACTTTGTATAAATACTTTATGAGAAAAGTGTCTTTACTTTGAGTGAGCTCGCACAACCAGACGCGCTAGGGCGCATCTAACGTTTTAAATCTTAGATGGCCAACAACTTAAATAGCTAGATTTGCCCTCACCATAATGATAGGTTTGAGCAACAATGGCAACAATGAGCCAACGGCTGAATCTCTAAAATTTTGAACGAGTGTTCAAATCCTGCCTGCAGAACTATTTTTCTATTAACCCAAATGCTGCAAGGTTCTATTCCGTAAGATATTTAACGTGTTTGGAGCTGTGGGATTACTTACATACTTACTACAAAAAACCAAGGATTTATTTATTTAATACTTTATGCACACAAGAGTACATGGTCTTAATGCCTTTGTTGACATTTTTATCAGTCAACCTTTGGGTGTGCAGAAACAAACAGGGAATAAAGGCAACATTAAGAGATTGAGAAAGGCGACGATATTTATAAATTTCATCCAATCGACTCGTCAAATCCATAACTGAGGTACCGTACGAAGTAGCATAAGTAGCTAATTTCTCTAATATCCGATTAGCATGGAAGAGAGATCAGAATCAAAGTGAAAACTTTCATATATCCAATCAATATCATAAACGAACACATGTCACCATTACGTAACGATATCTGAACGATTGTCCATCTTATTATGAATGATTAGACTCGATTTATGGCTTGTCAAAATAAATTGAGCGGTGTATGTGGCTTTCACTCACATCCTTATTTGTTTTTTTGGTAGGTAGCTCTGTGTTTATGAGAATACTGGTCGATTGTTGATTACTGGGTGTCTGTATTTAGTTCAAAGTAACTCTTGACGAATACGAAAGAAAGCAAAAACTTTTTTACAAAAAAATATAACCGACTTCCAAACAAAACACTACAAAATCTATTCTATACATATAATAAAATCGTAGAGTTGCCGTGTCTGTACATTGAATATTTTCGCATAAAAAATACATAGAAATGTCAGAAAAATTACATAGAACACAAAAAAGCAGTTTTTGAAATTCTTTTCTGTTTGTCTGTTTGTCTGTTTGTCTGTGCGTCTGTATGTCTGTGCGTTTGGAGGAGCATCACGCATAAACCACTGATTGGATTCAAAATTTAGGTACTTAGAAATATTAAGTGATAATCGGAGCAACATTTAGTGTTTATTTCATCAAAATCGACCCACAAAATCAAAAGATATCGAATTTTAAAGTTTACGAAGAAACTTCATCGAGCGCTAAAATAGGTTGTTTTCATTGAGACTTCAGATACTTGCAATGCCATCTATTGAGAATTTTTTTAATAAGAAATGTGTGAAAAGACCCCAAACAATGTATTTTTGAGTTATTTTTTAATTAAACTTAAAATGTAGCAAAAATAGTGAACATTTTATTATATTATCATTATTCATCGTAACGTGTAAGCTTCTAAGTTTGAACTTACGAGTAGTTATGAGTATAAAGACAGTTCAGTTACGTTGTAGATCGATAGATGGCGTTGTACTTATGACGCGTTTTTCTGAATGATTCTCCGCAGTAGCAAAAGGTCAGCCCCATGTTTTAAGTTGTTTAATTTTGAAGTCGCATAATGTTGAAACTTGAAATTATATAATTAAATAGTTATAGTTATGGATTATGGAAGTATGGATTTGATTGAATGACTAGATTGTTTTTCGATTTACTGGGAGGAGAGTAATCTCCGGAGAGTTACCTGTATCCATAAGTAAACTGATTTACTAACAGAATAGGTGAATATTTGGTATTATGTTTCAATGTGGCTATTATATCAGCCGAACACGTCGATCTTCAAGGTTAAGCAACGCTTGCCGAGGTCGGTCTGTGAATGGGTGACCATTATAACAACCTAGCCTTTTCCTTACTATATTGGCTCGGCTTCCAGACAAACCGGATTCAGCTGAATACCGGTATATTACGTGGCGCGGCTGCCTACCAGACCTCCACAACTCATTCAATGCAAGATTTCAGTCAGATTTTACTGGCTTTTGACTATCCGTAAAGACTGCCAAAGATCTACAAATGACAGCCGGGACCAAAGGCTTAACGTGCTTTCTGAGGCACGAAGGAAACTCGGTATGTCAAGATGGTCACCCATCCACAGACCAACCTTCGCAAGCGTTGCTTAACCTTGAAGATCGATGCGTTCGTCTGTTATAGTTTACCCTTGAAGATCGGCCCGTGCGGCTGTTTCAATTTAGCCACGAGCTCCTCTTTAATAAATCGATTCTATGAACCCAGTAAAACTTTTTTGATATTATAAAATGTTAAAACAAATTAAATTAATCAGTGGTCTACAATCACCAATATTGTCAGTAAAAATCAGAGAAAATGTGTTTCTTTTTGGACAGTTCTGGACGAAATTAAGAATCCACTTGATTCAGCACCATTCGTTCGATAGTTGGTTTTGTTGATTTTGGTTCAAGATTAGTTTGTACCAGGAGATTAGGTACCTGGGCTGTTTCAACCGATAGAGATGATACAGTGGCCTGCATTATGTACCCTCTTCATAATTATATTCTTAATTCGAGAGAGAGATCAGGATACGTAACTGAACGTAGATTTTGTATATGCAATCTATACTAATATTATAAAGCAGAAGAGTTTGTTGGTTTTGGTTGAACGCGCTAATCTCAGGAACTACTGGTCCGATTTGAAAAAATCTTTCAGTGTTAGATAGCCCATTTATTGAGGAAGGTTATAGGCTAATACAAATAGGAGCGGAGCAGTAATGGAAAATGTGACGCAGACGAAGTTGCGCGGGTCAGCTAGTATAAAATAATTTAATTTCAGAAGTCGGTGTTAAAAAACAAAGATACAAAACCAAAACCGTCGACTTCTGAAAGTTATATTTAAAAGGTTTTTTTTGTAAATCTTTATTTATTTACAGGGTTTTTATATATTTCTTAATAGAAAAAAACCCTCATACAGCCCTTATACAGCTTCACACTGAGCGACAAATTGCAAAAAACATAAAAATATTTGAATTATGCGGGCTACCCTGGAGCTTCCACCTTAAGCGGTATGTGGCCGGATCGGAGCCTCTAAACCGTCACCATTTCCTGGCTAGTCATCCCTCCCTCGCTGAACCAAAGAGTCCGTAGAAGATATGGTTGTAGAAATCGTTCTGTACCAAATACTTTTCGTTAACGACTTCTCACTTTTAAATGGTGATATACTTGGACGACGTCTTCGTCTAGGCAGAAATTGAACTAAGCAAAAATGCTCGTAAAATAAAAACTACCTACTGAGCTAAACTGAATTCAATTTTAACGGGACCAAATAGCAAGTAATGCATCGAACTAAAAAATAATCAAACTAATCGGATCAGAAACCTCGGAATAATCAGTGTATTATAAAAAAAAGAAATACTCGCCCAATTGAGAACCTCAATGCTCGTCCTTTTTTGGAAGTCGATTAACAAACATTAATTTGACGGCAATCCATCAGGACCTTACGAGTTCACGACTTCCTACGCCGAACAAGTTCATTTCATTAATGTTGCCAGATGGATGATATCTTACTCTAGCCAGGTTAAGGAGTGACAACCAGGCACCTGAAGCCACGCAACGTTGGAACCGATATCTTCGTGTGGTCCCCTGGAGTCTAAAGCCCAATAAATGCTAGAAGCGCTGCAGGACCGCTCCATTTGGCGATGCTTAGGGGACCCTATGCCCAATGAACTTATGACGATGAACGTTGTTGTACCATGACTTCATGGACAATATCGAAATATGTTAATTGCAGTTTTATTGTAAATAATGTTTTGAGTTTGAATTTAGAATTTTTAAAGTGTTTTTGAAAGTAGCATAGTTTCGATTGTTAGTAGCCAAGATACGGTACGTCTATAGCGCGTATGTTGTGGTAATTAGTCTGCCACTCTACGTGATGAAGAGACTTCTTCCTTTTTGGTAGGGCTGTGTGTCCTGCAGTGGCAACTGGCCATCAATCATGCGTCGCAGCGTGTGACGGTTGACTGATTGGGTGGACGAGAGACGCTACACCTGTGTCTATGTGTAAAATAATATGTTTTGTGTCTGCTATTGCTGAAACTTAGAACACAAAGGCGCTCTTCTCTCTACAAAACAAAAATGTTACGAATGTTAAAAATGTTATGTTACAGAAATGTTAAATATTGGTGATTATAACTCGAAATAGATTTCTTCGTGGTATTTTGACAACATAGGGCTCTAGCTAGACTAAGTATCAGTTATAGGGTCCGCTATGACGATTGTCTGAAGGGATTGACCACGTGACTCCTCTCCTCACAAGACTTGACAAGCCAAGCAAATTCCATAAGTTTCCACTGAAGTTAACGTAGTGCACGGTAATATGATATTTCTTTATTTTATTTCAGCACCAACTTAAACTCAAGACAATACCTGTTTGTTATCTAATTTAATTTTTATATTGTTATTGCGATAGTAGAAATACACTCTGTGAAAATCAACTGTCTAGTATATTACAGTTCTTTAAATACAGCCTGCTGACAGGCAGACTAACGGCTACTCAGAATGAACTAATGCAACGTCACCTATAGAGAGAATTCATAGGCATTCACCCCAAAATGACATTGAAAAGGATTAAATTGCTTGGTTCCCAAGCCGACAAAATACATGTCTAGGAAGCAAGTCCGTTACTTCCAATTCGAGCCGCTACGAAGATTAAAATACTGACGGTTTTATCATGCTTTCACTTTCACACGTCCGAGGTGTGTTGCATAAGTGATTATTTTATTAGCACCGCACTTGAATTATGGGAGGCTGGTAACATTTAATGGTTCTTATTTAATATCTGTGTGGGCTGCCCGTGAAGGTTGCATAGTGTGCGGTTACAATAAATTACAATGAGCATTGAAATTGAAATCCTATAGTAAACGTTTGTGCTATTGTTTCTTTTTTTTTGTATGAATGAGACAACTCTTTTACTATCTCTGTCACTACTATCATCTTAGTGTACCTACAAAATTGAAGATGTTTCACTGTTTAACTTCTCTTTGTAGTGTCTCAGCAAGTCCCTAGGGGGTAATTCAAAATTGCAAGTCAGCGCCCTCGACTACAGTTACCAGTTGTGTTCATAACAGCACGTGACCAAAATATGGCGGCCCCTTTCTCTTGAGGGTAGACGCCAAATCGTCTGAATATGTCTTGTTACACATTGAATGAACTGCCAGAGCCAAATTCCGAACCCATATTGATCTTCATTTGTTTTTGTTTTTGTAGGAAATGCCTCGTAAAATCAGAACAAAAGAACATCAACATGGCTGCAGAAATACAACGATATTATTACGTTCCAAAATCAAATCCTGCCGTTCCTTAAGTTCCCAGTGGCAAATATTTTATTGGTCCTGAAAATTCCCGCCACATCCCTCGCAAGTATATAAAGAGTTCCGATCATTATTTACTAAGGCACAGGAAAGCAAGCGAGTGCCTCCTTCAATCTCAATCGATCAATATTTTACTAGTGGCAACATTTTCTGTCGTCTTTGTAAACATGTGGAACATGTTAGTGTGACTCTTGAGTACAAGTTGACATGAATATGCATACTGTGGACAGTATGTGATATTTAAACTGTATGTATGTATGTATATCTATCTATTACTATACTGGG
Organism: Ceramica pisi; assembly: GCA_963859965.1. Lineage (NCBI taxonomy): Eukaryota > Metazoa > Arthropoda > Insecta > Lepidoptera > Noctuidae > Ceramica > Ceramica pisi. The sequence continues at coordinate 10,218,980 of OY982530.1, forward strand.
AAATTGCACCGTTAGCTAACATACACTAATGACTTTAGTTAAACTTCAGGCCTCAGGGCCAATCCTACTAATTTTAAGCAACTTTTGCATCGGTCGCAATCTATCAAAAAAACCTATAATTTCTCTACATTTCTCTTAATATGTTTGGTAGAAATGGGTGAAGTTAGTCATTGTTGTCGAGGCGGATTACCTCCACTAGACTGGCCACAATGCACAAGTGCAAAAATGAAATGTAAATCAGACGTGTAAACATTACTCTTATCATTCTGAAACAGTGTATTTCACATACCTACACAGCTAAACAATGATAAGAGTGATGAGTACAATTTTTTTTTAATTAATCACCTAGGTGACTGGCGTTATTTCCATATCATAGAGTGCTATTTAGGTAGAATAGTAAGGGTCTGCTAGGGCCAGTGCCTGCCGGGGTTGAGGAATTTGTTCGAAAGAGTCACCGCAGCTCTGGAACGCAAAGGGCATTAGGAGAAACACGGATGGATTTTAGTCAGTAAGAGTTGAGTTGACTCTCTTCCGCTGCGCCCAGAGCGGGAGATTTTTTGATGATTACACATCCTCAAAAAAAAAAAAATGCCTGTAACAGACAAAAAGTTAGTTGTTTACCAAGGGATTTTACTTTTAAGTATCGCCACAGGCCATCCGAATTACCGTGAATCTCCGTATAATTAGACTTTAATTACTATTTGATCATCAACCAAACAACCTTGATGCGAATTTAAAATTAGGAAACTAAAAAATACTAGACACCGTAAACAGTGTTTTTATAAATGTTATACTGTTTAACTTCCAAAATAATTGAATTATCATTTCCTTAATCACTTATTACTTTATTAGGCAAAACGTGGATCCTGCATCAATGACATTGAAACGATTTTTCGCAAAGTTTTGCTCTATCATCCGACCCGGTATTGGGATGTGAATCATGTACACAGTGGCTAATGGTTTATAATTCCTCACTACATACTAATTCAATAATTCAAAAAAAAAAAAAAATTGTAAGAAAATATGGGATTGTTTATTAACAATGTCTAGCTTTAGTTTGCCAGAGTGATCTTTTTAAAGATATAATGTGATGGTGATTTGAGGTCAAAAAGACATGACTGTGATCTAAATTTTTTAACTCACTAAAATCACCCAGTCTTTTCCTCAAAATTCCAGGCGCTTCTTGAGTTTCTCTCGAAAAAAGTATTAACTTACTCAACTCATTATTATATATTTTTTTAATAGATCAAAAATTAGTAACAAAAGGAGCTTGATACAGCCTCGTTACCATCAGCAATAAAATTGTTTGCAGGTAAACCAGCGTCATTAACCTCCCATCATTCGAGTTTTGAAATTACCATTTTCTCTGCGACGAGAAATTGCAGATTCATCATTCACAGACAGAAAATACCTACTCTTAATTAGAGTCGAACCTGCGAATTATATTTAGATGAAGAAATACAGTGCGATAAAACAATTTTACGTACAGTCATGTTTTATCTTACTAAAGGAGCCTCTTTATTTGAACAAGTGATTTGATGTCATTAGCTGGTGGTAATTGCGAAACGAAATACGCTGAATATTGTGACGCAGTAACTAATATACTTACTACAAATACGTTGAGTTTAGTTTCACAAGGCTACTGAAATAAATCAACATGGAATGTGTTTTTAACACAAAACATCGAATAAATTAACACTTTTATTGTGAGTCGTGTCACTCAAATGTCAGTTGTAGAGTCAAAAACATCAGTTTGAATGTAGACATCATAAAAAATATAGACACTTGAAACTTTTCGTGAAAAATAAAATATGACGGGGAAATATCTTGAGAACGTAATATTGTACTACTTTCATTAATTATATTTTGCCAATTTAACTTTGATAATACGTTTTCGATGAGCTTATAAGGGTCGGCACTTCAACAGAAATCATATTATGCTTTTAACCTTTCTTTAATGGCAAGAGTTCGTGAAAGGTCGATTGAAAACGAGCGGCGAAAAGAGGTTATGAAAAACCTCCGTGTTCATTTAAAAAACATTAACCCTAACAGATGAGTGGTAGGTAAACAACAAAACAGGGAAAATAAAATAGAGATATAAATCAGAGGCCCAGTGCGATCAAATAAGTGCACAGTACACTATTCAATTACCGGTATTGCCATAACTCATAAAACATATTCAGAGTATATTATACGCTAGCAACACTGGCAGCTTACCGCCATACATCGCACAAACTAATATCCATAAACATGGAGTTTACACACGCCTATAATTTCCGCTGCTGGGGTCTAAACCCTTTCTAAATCGCTTTCTATAATCTAATAATTTGAAATTACAATTTTATTAGAATTTTCCTGGCAAACAGTAGGTTTGGAGTGTCGGTTGGAGGCAGTTTACTTTTATCATTCGGTACTTACCACATCTGAGTCAGCTTTTGATTGTGAAGCTTAAATTAGGTAGAAAAGACTGTCTTGTTGCTTAATGCGAGCCACATGTTCAGGTACCAATTTGACCAAACAGTTTGATAAATGAGCATGAATTTTTGCCGGAAAATTTGATCAAAGATGAGGCCTCAAATGGCATGAAGAAAAATAAAATTCCGTATTTCTATTTGATCAAATAGTTAGAACTAGCCTATTTGATCAACAATTTGTATGGCCCGCATAATGTATTGTTGATGAAACAGTCAGTTTGAAAGTCAGTCATAATACTTATGATATCAACTGCTACCTTCAAAGTTGACAAAGAGTACCGTCATCTGTATCAAGAAGCAAAGGTAGTGCTCAAAGAAAATAGTGGTATACTACAAATGCCACGTTTCGTTGGAAGGCAACTGAATCGCTCTAACATTGCGTCGGATATATGCACGTATTACAAAATAAATTGATTCATCCCATTTCAAGAGCACACGATCAACAATTCATCGAGATGTTTACGAAACACCTTTAAGTAGTATTGGCATTATGTGGTGTGTTACCTTCAAATTTTGTAGTCAGTTCTGAAACTGAAAACGCAATTTTTTAACATTCGGCAGAGGAAAGCAGCTATAACTATCACCTCCCCTACTCCAAAAACTTCTTTGAAATGCTTAGATAGATGCGATCGTAAAATATATCCAAATATATACACGTTGCTACAAATATTGGCTACCATACCTGTTTTCACTGCTACACCAGAAAGGACTTTTTCAAGCCTACGGAGACTTAAAAACTACTTGCGGAACACAAAGAGTGAAATCAGACTGAACGGCTTGGCTCTCACGAATATTCACTTTCAGTAGTTTAATTTTCTTGAACCCCCCTCCCGATACTAAAACTTGGCTACGCCCGTGTTTGGACTGACTAAAAATTTAGGTAGCTCTACGAGCATCTAGCGCCTGAATTTACAAGCGTTGGTCTCTACTTTAGGGTTTGGATCAATCTGCCCGCCCGATCAGCCATAAATTGGGGCAAATTGAAGCTGTGAAATATGAATTCGTTATTGAAAACATAACTTCATTTCCTCCCAATATAGCTTCAGCCTTATTTTCATTGCGTACAGCCTCGTTTATGAAGCCCGGTGGCGTCGAAAGCGCACTCATGCTGCAAGCTGCAAACACTCGCGGAAAGTAATTGGTGACGGGCTATTATACAGAAAACCGTTTTATTATTTACTGCTAATTATGCAAGCTTGTTACGCTGATTTAATCCCTTAATTTGATATCCTGCTGAAGCTGAATGTTTAATGTTATAGGTTCATTAACATCGAAATGGCTCCGTTGTGATGTGCTGTCATATGTCATTGACTCATACAACCCGCACGAAAATAGCTAATATTTATTCAAACATAAATCTGCGAGGAGAAACATTTTTGTGTTGCTATTTTGTAAAACATAGAGACATAAAATTGATGCTGTGGTTTGGAATTTTATGAATATTTTAGGGACAATTTAACGGTTCATAAATTATTAATATCAGTGCGCCATCGTCTCCCATTGTGTACAGGAGCATTAATCCATTAATGGAGGCTTTGAAAGTCACCATTGGGGGTCACTTATCATTAACAACCCACAAACTGCATTATAAAAGTGCACAAGGTCAAGATAAGCGGAAGGCTGAAAACAGTCCCATTTTAGTATGTGTTCTGCGGACGCAACCCATTCATTTTATTTAAAAGCAGTTCGCAAAGTTGTGGTTAGAAAACTTTGTGGCTTACGTAAAAGATAAATAGTTTGTTAATAAAATCGAGAAGTGCGATTTAATTAAACATTAATAAAGCATCTGTTTACTAGAAACGACCCGAAGGATGTATTTAAATTGTAAATTAACGAACAAACAATTTTGATGCTGTGTCTGTGAGAATTCTCATTTTAATAACTTGTTTTCTATTTTCTGATCTTGATCTTGGTAAATAAATATAATTTAGAATCAAATAGGGAATAACTTTAAATATAAAGCAGATGTTTTTGCGTGTTTGCAATGTAATTTAAATATCGCGACTGAGCGAAACTCACAGAGCTTATAGAGATCGGGCAAACACGAGATATTGGAATTTTTGAACACATTCAAAATGTTTTTACCAGACTCAAAGTCAAATTCTTTTTGCAGTAAACTCTGAACAAGAGTTTTGTGTGGAAAGTTTTAATATAGCCTTAGGCAAATTACAATCTAAGTTATGATCTTGAACGCATACAATACAAGAACGAGTTTTTATATAAACAGCAGTTTCATCTGAAAATTCTGTAATTTATATTGTACCTACTAAATTATATAATAAAATATTACGCCAAATTTCTTTTTCAACTTGCTTAAAGATAAAATAGTAGAGACTGACTTAGTCGTGACACCTAAATATGAGTCCTATGACAATTGGAATAGACATGTTATTGGATGGAGATCGCTCTCAGATTAAACAAAGCTCTCTTGCACTGGCTGCCTGGTAGAAGAGCAGGATGAGAAGTAGAAATATCCAACACCATCAACGGATAGGCATAGCCTTATCAGGATACTTTTCAACTAAGTCATAACGAGTAAGTAACAAATACAAAGTTTTATAAAGCAGTTTTATCACAACTACTATATAAAGACTAAAATAATGTAGTGAATACGTAGGCATCTGATAAATCAGCTGTATAAACAATGGAAGAGACGAAGGTCTCTGTATAATCGCATTGAGCTTCTTTATCAGCAAAAAATGTCGAAAGACGACTGCGCTTCAAATTGCTTTTGTATGAACGGTATTGAAAACCGTCCAGTGATTGGTTTTTTTAATGCGAAAATATTAAATAGTTGAGGATTTCCTTAATTAAAGAAGACCGATAACTAGAGAAACAAGCGCTGAACTGTTTGGTCAAAATGAAAATTATCGCGATCAAGCTGCATTCAAGAGTTGTCTGTGTCAATATTCCATAAAACATAATGACAACGTGGCTCGATAACGTGGTTCACATGCTGATTGCCTTCAGTTTCAGATTGATGAAATCCGCCCTAAAAAGGTTGTCTTAGACACGCTACACATTGAGTACCTACATGTGACTTGTGATTTTTGTCGAAGAGGTCCAAAGTTTAGAATCGAAACCTTGATCGCTGTTTTCGGCCCTTACCACCTCGCTGGGGGTGGTGCAATATTTTTTACATTTATTTTGCCTGAAGTGCTCCATCCCTTGGCTAAGGCTATGCTTTAACTGCCTCCGTGGTCCGTGACCCGGTGGTCGTGTGTTAAATTCCCACGGGAAGCATAGGTACTTTGTAAAGTGGTTTGGCGAGGACATTACAGGCTTGAATCACCTGATTTTCCGACAAAAAGATGGCGGTCGTCAAATAAACCATGTCAGAGGCCCTTCAGGCGGTTTAGAAACTCTGACACTAAGGTGTGTGGGGAGAAGAAGGCTATGTTCTACTTCTTTTATCCGTCGTCCATAACCAAGGAGTCTTGCCATCATCTCGGTGTGCCGCGACCTCGTCTAGTTGTAACAGGGCTCCGGTTATACAGCTTTGCAGGCATCCAGCAGACATGGCTAGCAGTTTTAGTTTTACAAGCTACATCGTCAATCTCAATAGGTAAATACATAATGTTAAAAAAAAAACTTTAAATTGTTCAAAAAAAAATTAAAATCTTTCTTTTAATCGTTCAAAATGTTTTCCAAATAAAGAAAAAAAAAATTATATTAGGGAGATGTAGAATTTTCGTTTCGGGTATTTGAGCCTTTTAATCCCTGTTGTCATACCGTTACCAAATACATGACATTGGCTTACGCTATTTAGATACCCGAAAAGCTCGCAATTGTCGAACGCTTCGTCGCTCTGAATTAAGGTCTTCGGGTATTTACAATTTACATAAGTTGTTATTTGGTTTACTTATCCTATCTACATGTTTTGATATTATCCTGCCACTTCTTGTAAACAAACTTGCGTTGAAAGTTCCATTTTATGTAACTTTCGAAGTTTGTTACCGCCGTCCATATTTTTATAGTTACTTTAATAACTCCCCGTCTAGACCCGCAATAACATATTTCATTATTTAGTAATCCCCTGAGAAATTGTTCTGTTTTGATGAAGAATACTCCGTATGTATTTCTTCGTCCATTTAATTTTCTTATCCATTAAGCAAAGAGGTTCTCTATGAAATTTAATATTTTTCTATGTGGCAATATATTCTAAGCTCGGGACGTTAATAGTACATTTCATTTTTGAAGATAGTAAAGCTATTCTTGTTGTTAAGGTCGGGAGGTTATCTGTATGATATAGATAATAAATTCAGAAACAGTTACATATTATATACATTTAGTTTTATATCTTTTTTTATTAGTTTGATGAAGTGTTAATCACTTTGTATAACTACTTAGTTTACTGTGTTGAGATAATATTAAAGTAAATTAAATTGAATTAAATAACGTTTAATTCGACCAACAAAGGACGATAGTACACATTAAACGTAATAAAATGAAAACAAATACAAAAACAATCACAAATTATCAACTCAAATTCATACATAAAAAATAAATTAAAATTCATAAATTTAAAATAAAAACAAAATGAAATAATATAAACAAAATGAATACGAAAGAGGCCGTTCAAATATTACGTAGATAATAATATGTAAGCACTAATGGGGGGTGGGGGGTCTTCACTATGCTTATTTTTGATGACATGGGGGACGGGGAGGTTTAAATGGTGATAACGTCAGCAATATTTACTTACGAAAAGTAGTCTGTCGTCTTAGTAGATTTCGATTTGACATAAATAAATTATGTCTAGTTATTTATTTTTACTATCATGCGATGTTTCATAGTTTTGTGCAAGTAAAAACTATCCCAAAGCTTACATGAGCATAGGAGAGAGGGGTAAGAGCTTTGATTACTACTGCTGAGTGCTGATAGGGGGGGGGGGGGGGGGGGTAAAATGTCTAATATTCTGCTTACGTAATACTTGAACGGCCCCAGATGGCTACTCGTTTGAGATTGATTATATTGGAATCCCCTGAGCTAAACTCGCCTCGACGAATATCTTTCTCAGCCAGTTCCACTCGTATGTTTATCACGATTTCGTTACAATCATATCGTATTATAAAAACCGATTGAATATGAAATGTATTGAAAGCTAAACACGACGCGTGTCGACAATGGACATTCCTCTCAGCTGAGTCCATTCATGCAACAAAATTATGAATACTCATATATAAAGTGGCTATATACTGGCACATAATGTGTATTGTATGTAGCTTTCCATGTAAGTAGATATGTGGAGCGTGTGAAACTGTGCCGGTGAAGAACAATGCTGGATGGCGGGAAGTGCCCCGTGAGCGCACGCCAAACAACGTTTTACGTAATTCTTAATTGAGGGGTCATAGAGCGCTTGTTTCGGCTTGTTAGAGTAATGTAATTAAAGAGATGTTTTCTCGTTGACTTTCTAGGTAATTGGTTCTTGGAAACTATTACTTACCTATCTAACCAAGCGGTCTTCAATGTTTGGTAGACAGAGCAGGATCTTGCGGCTTTTCTCTATCTCTGTTGATTTCGGTTCTTTCTATCAATTTTATAGAGCTAAATCACTGATTTCAGACCTTTTTGGGAAAATGTTTCCGGCTCTATACAAGGTGTAATCTGAAAACAGGTGTTTGTAGGTACTTATCACTATGAGCAACTTTTGCTGTGGTACCAACCCTGGCATCATCGGGGGGAAAAAATCAGCCGTTCAGCCAATTTTGTCGAATTATGCAAACAAAATGAATGGGGCAGTTAATTTGCTTTTGAGATGATATTTAAAAAGAAAAATATAATGATGAGTACAATGACTTCTTTTCAGATTAGTTGTTATTTCTTTAACAAAGTAAACTCTGCAGACAATCATCAATATTTTTGTTGTATTCTCCAGCCGGTGCGCCGTTAACGTTCCCATCGCAAAATATGCCATTATAAATGTTCACCAATCAAGATAAATCTACTACAATCAGCAATTACAAGCTCTTACTAGTTTCCGCTCTATTACAGCCGTATGCAAGTGCATAGCAATTAATAGATATTTGCTATCAATACATAATTACGAACGCTTTCGCGACACAGCGTGCCTTTTTCTTTGGTAGGTACTTACTTGTTTGTCCAGATGCATTATTGCGTGTTTTATTTGAATAAGTGTGAAAAGTGTGTCAAAGTCAATATGTTAAGCGCAGTGCTATTCTTTTAATTTTGCAGGATAGGATTGTCATTTGTTTACAATGTGAGGAGCAATTCGCATTGCAGTCGCAAACTTTTTAAAGTACCTCATATTTCTTTATATTTAGACAAGTTATATCATTAAGCTGTCACTGAGATGGTCATGCGACTGGAATTTATAATTACGTATGCTTATTAAGTACAAGAATCGTCCTTCTGGTATAGGTATACGAGTAATACAGTCTTACTCGATTAGAGGGATCGGGACTACTCGGACGTTTTCGGATATTTTCGGCAAACTTGACTTGGAAGCGAATGACTTCCAGTTGATTTAAAAAATAAATGTGTAAATGTACACAAATTCCTTTAAGAATGTTATATCACGTGAACAACTTTGCAAGGTGTAGCGAAAGTTTTTTAAACATAACTTAATTTATTATTTCACATTTACGTAAATTATTCTCAGAAGTTCATGCAAAGGTTATCAGATAAACTTGATTATGCATAATAATTCTTCTGTTTTATTATACGTACTCTTTTATCTTAAATAAGCAAGAAATTGCAAGTGTGCGCTCCGTAAAATGCGCAACAACGATTTACAAGAGATTGAACCAATTTTATGGAATCGAGAGAGCGAATATTACTTACTTGAGTAAAATAAATTCCCTTAAGTAAAGAAGTGAATATATTTGTTTGGCGGATAATGAGAGCTGTTGCAATGTTATTGTGTGTTCTTGAACCCACGCACTGCGAATGCGGCTCTAACCACGCAACAACAGAGTCAAGGTGGCCAGAAATAAAAAAAGAAAATGTCTCAATGTTTCGAAAGACTTTTTTTTTCACCTCGTTGTCTTCCATGGATTCAACAAATTCTCGTACGGATTCAACCCTAATTTCTTCAAATTTAGAGTGAACAGGCTTTTCTGGGTAATCGTCGATTTTGTTTATGTCACCTAGACTAGAGCCAAGAGCAACACATCTCAAATAAAAAAAATCGATATAGAAAATACAACATCATGTTTAATCAACAGTAAAATATATAATAGCCAATGGATATAACATGATGCTTATGAAAAGATGAATGGATTGAATGAGGAATTATTGAAGAAAACGGATTGACATCATCATGATTGGTAGAAGAAAACGTGTTGCACTGACCTTATATAAGATAGGAGTTGGGGCAGGGAGATGATGACGATGACACTTGATGATTTAATTTCGAGATAAGTTCAATGTAACGCCTCCAACTCAAGTTTGGAGGCGTTACATTGATTCTAGTTTTTTGTCTTTTAACACTAATGTTAAAGTAAAAGTACGAGTTGCAATGAATATGAAATACGGCAGACTTTTCTTTTAAACTACTTAGTAGGTACACCTATGCAGTGATAGATATATAGTAGATAATTTTTAGATAAACCTAGCACAACATTGAATATACTCTATTAAATACAATTCTATTCAATCTTCAAACTTGAAAGACTCTTTGATATCGCTAGTACCTACAGATTGATCCGGTGCCGAAAGCTCCGTGATCCGAACTTATTACTTAAGAAATAGATCGCCAACATTTGGTAGATATTTCGGCAAAATGTTGCCAACTTAGAAAAATGTCGGTTCTGAAAGTAGTTCAAGCGATCTTGCTTGTTATTTATTGAAGTGAGAAACTAAATAAATATTTATAGGTATCTACGTTTATTTTTTTGCCACGTTGTGTTCGCTTTCAATTTAGTTGATCACCCATCGTTTGGACCTAAACCCGAAGTATAACTTATCCAGCCCCAAACCCAGTCCCAGCCCAGCCCAGTCTATAATCTCTGAAATGAATTAAGTAAGAAAGTACGCACCCATTTTCGGAGATAATTTTAATAAAACTTTCTTGAAAAATAAAGCTTAGATAGTAGGTAGGATAGTAGGTAGGTAGTAGCATCCTTGGAATATAAAGCTATGTCGGTATTTCCTGCAACTAGTAGATATACTATTCATAATATTATTATTTAATTTTCTCTTTAATATTTATTTGGAAACAACAATGACTAAGCCTTAAATAAAATAGCAATTACTCACATCAGTAACTTTGCTGTCACTCACTAATCAAATATTTTTACGCAATTTCCTATTCCTATCAATGACCTAACATATCCAAACACGGTACGGTACCTACTAATACCATAGCGAATATCAAAGCGGGTAGAGAGAGCGCTGCGGGTGGCGTAGATCGGAACGTAAATTGAGCGTGACGGTCACGTGACGTGGACGACACGATATCATGACGCCCAACCATGCGTGGACTTGACTTTTGAGGGCGAGTTTAGGTGGAATTGTTGAATAAACCTATGCTAAGTAACACACCGTATGTGTTGTTTTTGGAAGATTTTCTGTCTGTGTTGAAAGTAAAAGTTGGGAGATAATCTGGCCGGTCAATTATGTGAAAAAAAAACTCATCGTGATAACTTGTGGACTTTCCACACGATACAGATTTTTGTCTGCGCAGACTTTGACCTCTGAATAAAAAATGTTTATCACACCAACCTTTCTCTGTGCAACAAAGTGTGCGCAGACAAAAATGTCAGTGTAATATTATATATTTTTCTCAGAGTTCAAATTATGTGTCGTATGGACCTATTATTAGGTAACTGATAAAGTGAGTATGACAATTGACATGAAGTAAGCTGTCATTCCAATTGATGAAATAGATTGACAGCTCACTTCACCCGAGTTATCACGCTGAGATTTCTACAAAATCTCTTTCTCTCTCTCTTTGTAAATAGTGTTAACTATTAACAGAGAGAGAGGGAGAGAAAGAGATTTCTAAATTATTTTAAGACGGTATTATTAGCTTAAGTACCTAATATTATTAATTTCAGGCTTGGTTGGTGGTTTTTTGGGTTCTTTTGCTTATGCCTTTTCTCGTTTATAAGGTTCATAAGGTAACTGATCAGTAAAAGACAAAATGCTTCTTTATTTTATGTGTAATGTTATCCATCTTCGTTATTTTCGGCTAGCAACACAATATAGATGTAACATCGCCTTTGTCGCGCACGTAATCAAATGTTACTCAGACCGTGTGCCCACGCTAGCAGAGGACATAAGCATTCATTCATGCGATCCACATTATTTTCCTCTTACCGTACAATCGTCTTTATATGGAGCTGGCGTTTAAATTACGCTGCCATTTGTTTCTTTAGGAAGTCTATGACATTCATTATTTGAATCATCTGTGAAACGTTTTAATAGTTTTAAAAAGAGTCAATATATTTTTATGCCGGCAACTTGTGCTTGGCTTTTTTTTAAATTTTTAAGAGAAGAATGAATTGGAGATGCTCCATTTAAATGGTATCCTGGCTTTTGAAATAATGTATGTTGTCATTTGTTATTAATGCTATTATGACTCAATGCAATCGTTCTTGAATGTAAAGGCGTGACCAACATTTGCTATTGTGTTCAAGAACCATGAAAATACTCGTACGTTTTAAACATCGGGACGCCAATTTATAAAGAAGTAAACTATTAATAAAAGATTTTTTTTAGGTTCAAAAGGCCGTTTCACAGCAAAATAAGATCAGACCGCAATTCGTATTTTAGTGGCCTGATTCCAATGATGCGTCAGTAACTAAAATACAACTACACGTCATGCGATGCGTTATAATTAATAGCGTAGCAGTATCGTGTTATGCAAAATGTAAACATTTCGAATACATAGCCCGTCAACAGTGTACCTTTGTGAAATTAGTCTGAAGTCGACCTCCCTTTGTATTCCTAGGTCGGAATTTACCAGGTAACTTACGTAATATTCTGAAAGGGAAAAGTTTTGGCAATCATGATGTATGAGGGATTTTGTGTAGTACAGTAGGACATATAAATCGATCAAGTAAATGAATTTTCTTGAACATTGATGTAGCTACTATGAGCCTACCTACAAAGGCGTAGGTACCTATGAGTTTATATGTCATTACCAACACTTTATATGTAGGTAGGTAATCAAGTACTTAGGTGCAACGACCTCCGCTTAAACATATATTAAATTAAATTTAATTATAGTATAGTAGTATTAAATAAATTGCTTAACTATATGAGTATAATTTAGGTACCTAATTAACATGAGGAAGCACCAATAGTATATTACTGTACTTGTTTTTCAATATGCGATTCAGTATCCCGTATCCAAGCCATATCATACTATAGTAGGTACCTAGTCTGTGAGCCATATTTATTTATTACACAGGTATACATGTCGGTAAGCCATTTACATTTCGCTGTTTAATTTTATGTACTTGGTTATAAATGACTTATTGGCCATAATAGATAGGTATATACCCAATTAAAACTCAGCACCAATTGAATAGTGCTACTTATTTTCTAAAATTGACAAACTTGGCAGGTACCTTTTTATTTTATAACACTGGCTGAAGTGATATATTCAAAATGGAAGACGCACGCAGATCTTTGAAGGTCGAGTTCCTTCCTAGGTATTATATTTCGTTATCTCCTCGGATTCCAAATTAAAATTAATATAATTTTAATTTGGATAAGGAATTTTGGAACAGCTGTATGCAAAGAGAAGAGGCTTTATAGTCATTGGCTGTATGTCATCAGTAGCATACTAAATTCTGAATTCGATTGGAATCCATCTTTTTTTGGGGTATTTGGTAATAAGTCAAAATGGTCACTACAATTCCAAAGTCGATTCTTGATAGTGATGGATTCAAATTATCTCGTTTCAAATAATAAATTCAAGTTTAAAGGGAAGACAACTAGGCTGTCAAAGTTCGAGGGTGACAGACTCGTTCAGAAATTATTCAAAGGACTCGCTGAAGACTTGGTTATTGTTTTGAACGCAGCTGTTAGCTGTTAGTGAACTGTCAGTACTTTGAGGTGAATTGCTTTGTAAATTGGTAAGTCTCAGGAAAATAGATCGTAGTATGCATACCTAGTACCTACCTACTATTTGGCTGGCAGTAAAATAGAGAACTGTAAAATTGTCCTTACATACAGGCACATTCACGCTAATTTGACTGGTTTAGGTTTTGACTTGATATATTTCCTAAATTGCGGAACTTTATACCTATGCAATATTCTGAAAAACAGACTGTGTGTGGGTAGTTATTTTAATAGTAGATACCTATATCATTACACATTCGAGATTTAGCAAATTAAATACAGATTACGAACTCCGGAATGAGTACAGCGAGATAAAGTCAACATTTGAATCTTTCTTGTAGGTGAATATCGTATTTTTAATTAAAATTAATTTATACCGATGTATGTATGCCATCAAACTTTAGTTACGTTAAACACATATCGACAAAGACACCATAAACCATGGAAGTAATTCAGTGGTTTTATAACCATAAAGTATTTGTGGTTAATTATTCTTTTTTTATCGAAGTATGTAGGTATCAACACCGAGCCCTTTAAGCACATGTTAATGACTTAATAATATTGCTGGACTGTGGCTTTGCTTAAAAATAAAAGGGATTTCCATAATAATGTACTGAGTATGTCGTAATGTAATGTTAATTACTTTGTTCTTATGGCTGAGGTACATATGGCTTTATATGGTTAAATAACAACTTGCCTTGAAGTAACACGTAGGTACGAGAACTAACCATAAAATTGTTGTTTATTTATTTTTAATACCCTCAGACAAAAATATTTTGTAAGCGTTTGGTTAAGCTTATTTATTTCAATAAGTATTCTTTATTTTTCAGTTTTTCCAGACATTATGCTGATATTAAACTGCTCTATTAGTCGGTTTTTTTAACGTTCTCGTATTATCCAGCTCCTAATCTCATAGCTAAACAAATTGCAGGCCCACCTTGCGATACAAATGCACAGTTCAAAACACAAATAAATGTCAGATATCTATCTAGGAAGTGTTGCAATAAATGAAGGCATTGATCGATGTCCTATCTAAAGAATACCTAGCTGCCTACACGCCTCCTACGTTCAGCTACGTCGCATATCCTCATATGGGACAAAGGATCTGCAGAAACCAGTTAGATCAACAATGTTCACCTGTTTTGACCTAAAGAGTTGCGAAATGACTCCCAGGGCCATTCAGGTTGGCTGAATAGAATGCAGTACCTGTGCCTTATCCGCATTGAATGTAAAGCAGACGTTGAGATTCGATTTTCGAACGGATTCAAATGAAGTGATCGTGAATAGCATGAAAAGAATACGTTCGATAAGAGTGCTTTTGGCCAATGCACAAGATGTGCGAAGCCAAACTCTTCTGAGGAGGAAAAAAAAAAAAAGAGTGCTTTTTTGACACTTTAAATAAAGTTCGGTGCTATTATGTTGGTAGATTGATACGAAGCTGTCACAATCTGTCAAAATTACATCCTAGTTTATTTGCTTGCTTATTCGTGTCACACTAGGTTGGTCTTGCGACTTTAAATGTGTTGCTGATTATTAAATCACATATTTTTTAATTACAACCTAGGTATGTAGGTATGTCGTTTCGTTTAGTTACAAACTGTTTTAAGTAAATATGGAAACGACAGTAAAAGTTGTGAGTGTATCAATCGATATTGGTATTCAATGAGTAATCTCTGCGATCGCGTTCGACGTGAAAGCTAAATAACTCCAGCATAAGCGGATGTTTATTTAGGAAGCTAATTGAATTTCCAAAATTTTGATAGTTGTTATAGGTAATGTTTTCCCAATTCAAGTGAAGAGTTCTACGAAATTACAATGTCTCTTTGAAAACTGAATTAATTAGTACCTAAATACGCAATACACACTTACCTACACACATTATGAGATCTCAAGAATGTAACAACTACTAATAACAATTAATACAGAACTGATAGCGCTCCTCCTCTATTCTCATTTAGGACTTCCAAATAGATGTACAGAACATCGAAATTAATGAAAACATTTAACGACATTCCAACAGCATACTAAACTGCGAAGTACGAAGGACTTAGCGGCAGTGCAGTTGTGCAAGTGGCCTCGCACCCACGCCGCCCCCGTCTCCTCTCGCTTGCATCACGTGGTGTACCTGCAGCCACTCGCCGGGGACAGAGCAAAGGTCAGCTGTGCCCAATTGGGGCCAGGAATGAGGAAGTCGGGCAAAATTGGCCTATTTCGTTGTGCAAGGATAAGAGTTAAGTTTAGGGGTCAGTGGGAATCTTTGAGCTGTAGGCGTGATTGTGTGTTTTGTAATTCTGGACAGACTTTTATGGATAGACTAGCTTTTGCCCGCGGCTTGCTTGCGGATTTAGCAGTGAAAGCTCAAGAAACAAACAAACACAATTTTGCTTATATAATATTATCTAGTTAAGATAGTTTTCATTATCTTCTGAAAACTGACAGAATCTCACGTCATGTCTTATATAAAATACCTATCAATATTTATTCAAGTATCAACTACGACATTTATTTACAGTAAGCTAATAATGAAATCGTTACAAACAAATTCTCGTTAACAGAATCAATATTGACTAATCACTGAAAGAGAAAACCTAGCAATGCGGATTATTTGTTGCTCATTAGTACCCGTCTGGCTGTCTCGTTAAACTACCCGACGGTTATGGTTTCAGTTATCCAACACAAACACGCCTTTAGATAACATCCAATTATTATTTTAGTAAAAGAAAAGAAAATGGTAACAAATGTACCCTAAAACAAAGAATTAAAACAGATAAGCCACGGAACAGAAAAAACCACGGAACAGAAAAAACGCCTACTTTGCATTTCCACTGTTTTTTCTGTTCCGTGAGATAAGCAATGTCCAAAAAGATTTTGAACGATTACACACTTTATGGAGACAGTTTAAACTTTTAAAACGAGTTCTAGAACACTGGCCAACAAGATTAAAAAAGTGAAATTAACTTTATGATTCGCTTTTCGGTTGAGTAAGCATGCCTGCCTACAAGCTATAAGTTGAGACCACAGACAAGCATCTCACGACTTGACAGTGAGCTGATCGGAGGCGAGCACTTGAAATGTCAAGGGTCTTATGAAACTGCCAAAAACGAAGTCTATGTGGGCTCGAAGTAAAAAAATGTAATATCTAGTTTACAACTTCATTTTCATAATCACAATACTTGCATATATTTTAAACTAGCTTCTGCCAGCGGCTTCGCTCGCGTGATCCCTAGGGAACATATTCCCGGGATGAAAAGTAGCTTATGTGCTATTCCAGACTATAATCTATATTTGTTCTAAATTTCATTAAGATCCGTTAAGCCGTTCTGGCGTGATTGAGTAACAAACAACCAAACTTTCACATTTATAATATTACTCGTTTGGTGTAAAGCGAAATTATAACCATCTTACCCTCGACATTATAATTATTAAAGGATATTGCAAACTGTCGTAAGCCGTTTTCCGAAGCTACTCGCTAGCCTCTAGGCGCCAAGCTAGCCGCCTGCCTTTGCGTTCGCGACCACAAAAATAATCCTTATAGCATGATTCAGTATTCACGCGCGATGGCTTATTATTAGCGTTTTTCATGTATAACTTTGGTGTTTCTATACCGATTTCTATGATTCTTTTTTATGGAATTATCTTTCATTAATGTTAAAGGGACGACTGAGAGTTTTATAACCGTAAGAGTAGACAAATACAATCAGAAAGCTTCGAACTGCTAAGCTATCGGGAGTTACACGTGTTATTGTTCGTCAATCAGATAGACATATGCTGTCGTTGCATATTTTTTTTTATAATTTTAAGGAGAACATTTCCGTCATACATGATTTCTGTGTAGCTTTCACAATTAAGGTTGCACAAGCGACGGTAGCTTAAAAAATGGAGTAACTTCTCCCGTTTTCCCAACATTTCCCTTCACTGCTCTGCTCCTATTGATTGTAGCGTGATGAAAAGTATACTATAACCTGCTCAGGAGTATGAATAATAATTGTACCAAGTTTCATTAAAATCCGTCGAGTAGTTTTTGTTTCTATAACGGTTATACAGACAGACAGACAGACAGACAGATAGACAGACAGACAGACAGACAGACAGACAGACAAAAATTGTACTGATTGCATTTTTGGCATCAGTATCGATGCCTAATCACCCCCTGATAGTTATTTTGGAAATATATTTCATGTACAGAATTGACCTCTCTACAGATTTATTATAAGTATAGATGGATAGGTCAGATGCTTGATAGACCATTAAGTTTATTTGACCAACAAAAATAATACTAAAGGCAGTACCTAAGTACTAGTACCTAGATATTCAACGAAATTGGCCTGTTTTATGAGGTTCTGTAGGAATAAGTGTTATTGAAATTTCTAACAATGAAGTGGAAACCTCCAGCTGGTTTCAAACTTTTATTACGTAAAGCAAGTTTAAGGCAAATTTTCCTGATTAACCCTGGACTTTAACAGCTGTCCAAGCTGTTCAAAAACATAACCTAGCCATTTCACTTGTGTTTCCCATTTCCGCTTGAAAAATATGGTAAGCCAGCCAGCCAAAAACATGACACGGAAATTAAATAACGCACGAGCTGGTTTACATTTCATCATCATCATCAATACCGAAACAGAAATGTAAAATTTTGAGATATAGGTAATGTGCATTCGCTAATAGAATGTCATTTTGTCTCGTGGTAAGAGATTAAAACCGGAATGGTTCTTCTTACTGGTACTTACGAGATGTTAATCCTCAAATAGTCAATGACGTATTATATATAGACACGTCATAAACCAACATCGCGGCGCTTAAAAACGGCGAAAATACTAGATAGCTACTAATACGCATGAAGAAAGGGAAAGAAAATATGTCACCGT
This sequence comes from Ceramica pisi, assembly GCA_963859965.1. NCBI lineage: Eukaryota > Metazoa > Arthropoda > Insecta > Lepidoptera > Noctuidae > Ceramica > Ceramica pisi. The sequence continues at coordinate 10,237,353 of OY982530.1, forward strand.
ACGGCGGGATGCCTGTTGCTAGAGGGAGATAAATATACATCTTCAGTTACGTCACAGGATAAGTACTGGTCAAATTGACATCAAAACAAACGTAGTGTTGCGCGACAGGTTGGTGCGTAACTAAGCGCGATGTGGCCAATTGGCTTCATTTCATGTTGTCATTTTAGAGTGCGGACAACGTATCTATAGTTTTATATATCATTGAAAATAGTCATGTTTATAAGTAGTTGCACGGATGATTCACGTTTGAGCTAAATTGCTGCTGCATTCAGATGCACTAGTACTCTTAAAACGTCACAAGTCTACTAGCGACATAATTAGAGACCTTAATGAATTCTTTTTACCTACTTAATTTGTACAGAATCCAAATAGATTATTCTCCTTAATACTCATCTTGGCATAGATAGGTATGTGAAAGATGATGGTTATAGTTTGGATTATCTTCTTTTAGTGAAGTTTCAAACATTAAAGAAGTTTCTTTTCATTTTATTGTGCATTTAAATACATGTTACAATATAAAAATATCTGGTTTTCTTATTTTATGTTCTTCGCAGTTATTTACAGTCTGTGAATCGACCTTTGATTGGGAAATAAGAATAAAATAAAATGCAATATTCTGTTAATAAAATTACGTAGTTATGTTATGCGAAACTTGTTAAGCGGTTTTATGTATTATTATTTCATTTTATTTTGATTGCAAAGCCATTAAAGTCCGTGACAAAACAAATGTCATTGACAACATTCGATATTGAACAGATCTATTTTTTATTTTTATTTATCGAATGCAACAGATCGTGTCGTGCACAGGCATCAAGCATTCACACACGACGCCAGTTTACGACCGTGGTATCACATTTTATGTAGTACCTACGTGGCATGCCTAAGCCCGAATAACACTCGAGTGGTCTAGTTATAGCCAATGAACGGAACGGCCGTTAAATTGGTCGGGGAGTAAAAGGGCCGGTCAGCGGCGAGCCCGATACGGGCACTAATGAAGATTTATACGGCTAAATGTACCAAGCCGAAGGACGTGCCTAGTGTAGACCGCAGCGAGACGAAAAATAATGCTCGTCAATTGTTTTTATTTTTAACCTACTTCCCAAAAAGTAGGAGGTTCTCAATTCGGTTGTTTTTTTTTGTATTTGTTACCTCATAACGCCGTCATTCATGAACCGATTTGAAAAATTCTTGTTTTATCCGAAAGGATAAACTTCTCGATTGCTCCCATTTACCTAAATAAAAAACAAAAAACAGCCGACTTAATTGGAAGGACATTAACGAGGTGTGTAATAAATTGAGATGCATGTTGGCTAAATTCTCTAATAATAAATGCAAAATACCATATAAAACTCTATTAATGCTTTACAAAGCCCTGGTCGAAACAACTATATCCTCTGGTCTTTCGAGCTATGGTAGAACATTTAAAACACACCTTGATCAAATTTACGCAATGCAACTGCGTATATTGAAAGCGATTGTCCCTCTGAACATTAATTCGATTCAAAAATGACTATCACAAATTATTTAAATTTTGTAACATACTACCCATACCCACCATAACAAATTAATTATACACTGCTAAAAGAAGATTTTTTTAATAAAAACCTAAAAAGGGCAAAAAACGTAAATAGTACTGAAATAAGGACGCGTAGCGTCATCAATGCTCAGCTGATACTTCCAAAGTACACGAACTTACATGGCAAGAGATAATTAAAGTATATAATACCTTACCTCGTTTATAAACTACCCATATCATTGAGAGACAAAATAACGCAGAAAAACATACTTAAAATACAAATTAGAGCAACATTTTCTACAATATTTGAATACCTAAAATATTTACCTACATAGATACACTTACAAAATACTTTTTTTTTTCTAAATTAATTAGATACGTTGTTTAAAGTAAAACCTAAGCAAAAAAAAAAAGAGTACCACACATTATCATAACATTTGCAAGTTAACTATTATTAAATACATAGTAACTAGGAACTTTTAGGAACAACCTATTTTAAAAGCTTTCGTTTTGTGCTAAGGATGGATGACCGGTTTGGTAACTGATGACGCTCGGTCGTATTTAAGTTATATCTTAGAATAATAACGCAGTTATATATATATTTTTTTTTGCATATACCCGATGTAATTTTGTTTTAGCTATTGTCACTTCTTACCTAACTACCACTTGAATTGTTTGAATTATGTAGTCGATGATTTTGGTGCACGGTAAAACTCTAATGAGTTTATGTTGGCATCAACTTAAAAGATGTAAAATTTAGGAGTATTTAAATGAATAAATGAATAAAAAAAAATAAAAAAATATACAAAATCGGTTAGGGAGTTCGGATTTTAAATCGAAATAGCTGGAATTCGTTTAGGTACTTGGATGATGGTATTTTGTCATCCAAATAAACGAAATTGCGTATTTTGCGACCCTGCGATTTTGCAGTGGAGTTGTTAGCTTATGGTACCACTAAAAAGTGAAAAATGAAAAACTTTTTACAAAACATACAACCGACTTCCAAATAAAAACAAGCACTATACTTACAAAGTAAATGTTTACTTTAATTTCGGAAATCGGTGTCAAAATACGAAGAAACTGACAAAAACACAGACTTGCGAAATTATTTTTTTTTTTTTACTTTTGTATTGTTTTTTTTTTTTTGAAGTCAGTTGTATTTTTTTTTTTCAAGTTTCTTTTGTGATCTCACTTCATGCAGTTTGTAATGATAGAAAAGGTAAAAAAAAATAATACTGATTATCGTATAGTTGGTTGCAAATTGTTTAGTCCTTGTATGACTTACAACGTCCTGTGCATTCAAAGAATTTGTTTACAGCATATTAAAATAACGCTCATGTTAAACGGGGCCAAAAGAATTAACAGCGTGCGAATCAAACACATAACACAGTATCACCGTAATTTACTACAAAAATACTATCTTTATATCTACAAGGCGGCTCTAAGAAAAACTGCGTGAGTAACTACATAGTCAGTCAGCTATTGTGAACGAATCCATTGTACGTATGGGCCATGTGGGAGGGAATAATTGGGCGCTTATCTCCGGAGTGCGGCTATTACGTAGGCAATGCACAGTAGGACCAACAATGCAGAATAGCAGGGGTGCAGTAACGACACCTGCACCTTACCTACCTCGTGGTGATTTGCACAAAATTGAGATTTTATTACTGGAACAATAGAATCGTGAGGGTTATTTGTAAACATCTGATAAGCCTGTAAATTGAAGGTCTGGTGTTTCTAACATGAAGTCACTGAATTTAATTTCTTCTCATTATTGTAAGAATTGCAAAGTGTCCAGTGTTATCATTTATATCGTGTAGTAACAAGTCCTCATTTGCATCTTAGTCACAATCTGTCAAAAATGTATGGAAAGTTGCTTAAAAATTTGTAGAAAGCATATTACCTTAGCTCGTTAAATGGCAGCTTGTCCAGACAGTCTTTTGGCCACTGTTTCTTAAGCGCCGTCCACACACATCCGGGTTCCCGTCCCTGACGAGACAGAGAACGGGACGGACGAAAAGCAAGTTCGTACTTACAAATCGTATGTAACCGATTTTTCTCCATCCCGTTCTCTGTCCCGTCAGAGACGGGAACCCGGATGTGTATGGACCGCGCTTTACTTGCCTTCTTCCCCTTTCCAACCTTCTTAGTTTCCATTTAGTATATTACCTATGCAGTTCACTATTCCAACTGCAACCTGTCTTTTAACGTTCCCTTCTTTTGAACTCCGAAATTATTATTTTGTTGGCAATTTAGCTTTAAAAGTCGAAACTTTTATCGTAAACTATCATATTCGCAACAGTAACACCTTCTTGGTGAACTATTAAAACTTTTACTGAAGATGTCGAAGTTATAACTTAGTTCTACAATGTTGGGTTCCATATTATTCAGTTTACTACTCATAAAGTTCAAACTTGAGCGGTTATGGCTAATACAACTTTAGTTGTAGGCGAGACTAAAGAACCTTGCCTTAATTTAAATACTTACCAATTTCGTGAATTTTGTCTTGCGAATTTTCGCATAAAAAGAGTATTTACTACTAAGCCGACGACTAAGCTTACCTGCGCACTAGCGGTCAGTCGCGGGGGAGGTTAACCACGCGGTTCAACTTTAATATGCATCCGCTTGTTATTTTGACTTTTTTTAGACTGCTTAGTCAGCAGCAGTCAATGATAAACTTGTCCATAAATAGTGTTTGGTGAAAAACTGTGAAAATATTGCGACTGGAATTTTAACGTTTTTTTAAGAACGAAAATTAAACTTTTGATCTAGTTCCCCAATAACCAATCTTTCTGGTTTTAAAATCTTTCGTACTTAATGACACTTCTGCTCTTATCCGCGCCATGGTAAACCTGCAAGCACATTGTACTTCAGGGACGGACGTCATTTGTCTCATTGTTCCCTCTGCTCTGTGACATTTATGATCCAACATTACGGCACATGATTTATTACAACTCAGTATTTTCAATAAAAGCTTAGCTTATCGACTCTCCTGTAAATTGGAGGGCACTGTGCAGACTTTTATATACAAAAACTAGCTGATGCTCGCGGTTTCGTGCGCTTGACAAATTATAAACTAAAATCTTTGTCGTGAACCACTCTATCCATTGGTGAAAACCGCATGAAAATCGGTGCAATAGTTTTTGAGTTTATCGCGTTAGACGCGGCAGAGAACTTTGTTTTATAATATGTAGTGGTGAGCAGAAAAATGACTCTCTCCGATATAAGGCATGATTATTATATATAAAACGATCAAGGTGTATAAAAGATAGATAGAAAGAAAAAATAAAATTGATATAAGTAACGCATACTTACATAAAACATTCAGTTCATAGAAATATTAAAAACAAAATAGGCTGCGCTAAAAAGACCCATTTCGGCGATATGTCAGACAGACGGATGCTGTTTCTGATGAACCCTTGAAAAGACGAGTGGCAGTTGATTTATAGGTGACATAATGAGTAGAATATCTATTCTATCCATCTCAATATACCTTGTAAATATCGCAGTTGGCAACACATCTCTATATTTAAGCAACATTTTCGTAATACGTCCCTATAGCTGCTGTAGTATGATGTTACAAAAATAAGTATTCGACCTTTTGACATTTACTTTATTGGATTGTGAATACTTGTAAGAACCTTCTTAATACTCAAAACATTGAAAAGGCATTAGCACAAATATAAGTCGTCAGAGCTCAGAGTAAAAAGGTTACGACCAAAATAACAGAAATAATAATAGATTTAAAAGTCGATTAACAGAACACATTAGTTCTCTGTTCATGCTGTGCAAAGTGATTTTATAAGATTTATGTAAAGGCACGTAAAAAATGCGCAAAGGGGATCCCTTGAGAAATAGGCTTTTAACACTTCCAGATACCGATGACAGAGGATAGAATGGAGATGGATCTCTTTTATATCGAGCTACATCCCTCGGCTCCTATTCTAAAGAAAGACTATAGAACAGGAGGGATATATCGCCATTTTGAGAGGATAGTTTAAACTTACATAACAGAGACATTTCATAAAATAAAGGTTCGATTAAGAACCATTCCGGCGACCTTCAAACTGTGACCTAGATTGTTACAAAAACAAGCAATTTGGAGCTATATTCTTTGATGACCCAATTTGACAATTGAAAATCGAATCGAATTTTGTTGACAGTTAGCGGGATAATTATTTAATTGCAAAGCTTATTAACACGGGAACCAACTGAACCTCCATTAACGTACAAGAGGCAAATGATATATGATTGTTTATACTTTATACAACAACAACGCAAAGCGAAACGTATCTGCTTTACAACTGTGGTTAGATCATAAATTGGACACTTACAAAGGCGTAACATACGAGGAAACTCCGACAATAAATTCTCCATGTATAGGTTTTGAGGTTACAATAATTAAGTATTGTTTACATACAAGCGAAAACAATTTATCTGAGACTATTTGCTTCAATGCTTAATACGGAGTATTGAACAAACAGAGAGATCCACAGAATTGTGGGGTTTGTGCCAAGCCGCATAATCTACTTAGAACAATGTATCATATTCTGATAAACATAGTTTTGGCCTCCCACTTTCAATATCTTCTTCTTCTCTCATGTCAACTCAATATAAGCTTAACGACAATATCAGCTCATGCCATGGTCAAGTGTTGCCAGTCAGCAAGTTGGTAAAGTTCCTGGTAGATTTCCGGAAACCATCGCCATGTTAGTCACCTTTTCTTGCTCTATGGGGGTATCCATACCCAGTAAAATTACAGATACCATAGACGATTACATAAATTCTATTGTAATTTGCATCACAAAATTATTCTTGAAAACTCCGAACAACGAATATTGTTAGTAATGACATAGCGTTTATTATAAATAATTCTAATAGCAATGATTACTTTGTCAGAGACGTGGCTATTTCTAAATACATATACGGATGTATAGACGACTATTGACACCGATGATCATTATACGGTGTTGGAATTTACTTAACTTTGAATTGCGCTCTATAATATAATGGTAAACTTTTATATGCAAAAAAAAATTGTTCGAAAGGTTTAGTTTAACGCCTAGTACTCCCATTTAAAAAAATTGTCAACATATTTTCTATTTGTCTTGTTAAATTCAGCGTCAACTCCGCACAGATTTTGGAGTTGCGTGTTTGCTGTTTCACCTAATATATTCTCTCTACCATGTCTGTACAATTGATTCAAATACAGAGGGGTGATGCGCATCGTTTTAGGAAACGATCGAAATCTAATCTCAGTCTCCATCTATTTAAAAATTCTCTAGTTTCCCCAACTTTATTTTAAAAGTCATGACAATGTTTATCGCTTAAACAAGATTGTGACTTGAACTTAACTTTTTAAGAAAGAGAATTGGTCTTCTGATTCAACCTTAATCAGATCTCGTTGCCAAAATGATACTCCAAAACCGTTAACTTTATTCTAAATTCAAAATTAATATATCGTCGCCTCTTAATCCAGTAATTTGAAGCAACAAAGAACAATCGGATGACAATCCGCGACGGAACAAAGGCCGTTTCCATCCAATGAAGCGAGTGCCGGGATGCTGCCTCTACCACGTGAGATAAACGCGATCAATTCAAAGCTATATTTAGTATCATTGAGATTTATGACTCGAGAGCTACTTTGAAGTACGGTGAATATTATTAATCCAGAATTGGAGATAACGATTCACTTTCGCGTATTCATTTGTGTGCGGAAAGTGAGAGTAGTAAACAACGATTGACGTATGTTTTTGGTTATAAATAGCGTTGCAGCTTCATTTCCTGCGTTTGTCGTAGCAGGCGGGTGTTCATTAAAATCAGTAGCATTTCCTTAATTAGCTTGTTTGCCTTAATATTCATTCCGTTTTTCTTTTGTATCATTTTAAGTTGCTTTGTTTTTTTTTCAAGGTCAATTTAATCAGAGTCGATCCATATATATTCATAAGTCAAATTGAATAATTAATTTGCCTTTCAAACATTGCGATCATGACATTATACTCAATTGTTTTGGGAACGGTCTTTAATGACCCGTATTTAGTAGTGTTATTAGAAGCAAATATTTTGTAGATTCAAATGTCAAGCCCAGGTGATCTACGACGCATTAGCAGATAATCAATCAACAAATAGGGAAGCTGCGAAGGCCATAGATTGACATATTATGATTAACTTGAATGAATTTGGACCGGTTCGACTTGTTTTGGATAATGTTAGACAAAATTTTAGATTCCATCAATTTTTATTAGCTGAATTAAACCAATACCTGATAAAAAAATGTCGTAAAATAGTGTAAGATTGAGTTTCAAAGTAGGTGTCAAAGATGAAAAATAAAAAGAATACATCAGTATCTCCAGCTATATCCATAGAGGCTCATATCATGGCGCAGTGGAGCGTGACACGCACGGACCCTGCGCAGTAGAGCCGCGCCTGCGCCCGCGCAGCAGCCGGCGGAGCGCGACCGGCGCCGCCGAGCGCGCCTGTCAATATGATGTAATCGCACAAGGTCGCCTGCTGCCACGATGTGCTTCGCTGCAGAAGAACCATACAATGCAAGAAGACAAAGTCACGTGCAAAACCAATGAAGGGCACGCATCTTCCGGTCGGAGAGAACTGGGACTTTACCCAAGTTGTGTAAGGAATCACTGTGCAGTAGTCTACTTATAACGATTTTCAGATTATCAAAAATGTGAGAGATTGACAAGAGCCATTGAAATGTCCAAAACATTTTGGACTTTCTATAAAATTGGTGTACCATCGAAACTTATAATGTGTTTTGAACTGGAAACGGCGAGTGTATAGCAATTATGGAAATCCACGATCTAGATTATGTTCTTTCAAAGAGATCAAAGACCAAAGTAGATATAATTTGCATTAACTCAAAAGTTTTCAGTTCAAGTCCATTATCGTCTATGATGCGCGCAGATGGATTAATTGTTATCATCTCTTTCCAGTAGACGTTTTCTAAATATCTTTAATATCCCAAATATCGTTAAGACTGGGTCTTCTGCACCTACACCTTCAGCGGCTTGCACTCTCGCGCTGTCACGGGAACCGGTTCATATACAACCACGTTTTTCTACGACTTACCATTCAATCACGTTTCTTATCATATTATTTGGATCCGGATTCGTCTTCGTTATATTCGTACTATCAAAGAGAGAATATAAATTTATGGTATGAGTTTTAACTAGAGGTTCCTGTTTTGGAACTATATTTACTTCGTGTTTGTTATTGATCATTTGATTCTTATTATTATTTATTGCAGGGTTTATAATGCTTGTGTATTTTTAGAGAAACTTATCTTGTTTTTGCTCCAATGCAAATTTGTTTTCTTCTATTATTTCATCAGCCTAAGTATCTCCGTTCATCTCGTTTTCTTTTTCGACACACTTTTCTCGATTATTATGTTCTGCGTGTTTCTAGCTATTCGTTCTAAAATCCAAGTCTAGAACATAGAAAGTGGAGGACTTATTTGCTGAGCTATGGAGCTAATGATGCTATTTAAATGCATTAGCGCATGCTAAGCTGAATGAGTGGTAGTGAAACCGTACAGATACTAAGCTAACATAAAAGCGATGCATAATCGTTTAAAAGTAGGGTTAAGCTAGTTTACTTTTACGCTCGACTAAGCGACGTAAGCGCTGAGTGGACAAAAATACATATTGCATTAGCTGCATGAGTGTTGATGTTATCTTATAATATTATATTTGTACTGGCATACTGCTGTTAGCTATACTGTGGTACTTTGCTTATGTATGAATTTATGAACGCAATCATATATCAGTAAGATATGATTTTTTTTGCAAACCTAAGAAATGAAATGGGTAATAATAAATAAAACGAATAATGTGTAATATTTTTCACAAATAATTTATTTATGTTACAACTTACGCCCAATCTAATTTTATCTTAATTATACAAATAAGTTAAATAAATAACCTAGTAACTAATCAACAACATCTATTGAAAAATGAAATATTCAGTCTGAAGACATCGTGGGATTATGGACGGATACCTCCATCATTAATGTCTGAAAGTACTTTTTCTAAAAGTGCCTTAGATATTGGTATTCTTGAAGCAAACAGTCGTTTATTTTGTGGCATTCGGAGGTCATTTGACATATTATCAAAAATGGAAAGTTGCTCGTCCACCCGTTTTGGGAGATCGTCCGTATCGTCCAACGAGTTGTCTGAGAATGTTTCGTTCGATTCTTTATCTTCTATCTCCTCGGTCAGATTGTCTGATCTGTCTTGGGCTATTTGGTCAATAGGTAACTCGTCTATCAGCACATCTAAGTTTGGGTTGTCTGTAAATGTTTTCTCTAGAGATTGCTCGAAAACATTCTCATTTATTTCAGAGGATGGCAAATCACTGTGTGAATTCTCTTCAATCCAATCGAAAAGTGGGGAATCTATATAATAAAGTGTTTTATCTAATTGAGCGCGTGATTCTACTGGAAGAGATTTAGCAACTGAGAATCCTGTTGTTTTAATATCTGACAACACGTTTTCTAGAAGCGCCTTTGTTATCAACAACTTCGAAGATGAAAGAGTTTTAGTATTTGGTAATGGTGGGTCACTTGATGTTTCTTTAGGAAGCATTTCAGACTGTGGTGATGAAATTTCTACATCAGACTTTTCCATTAGCGATGACGTATCTGAAGGGATATCTAAGCTTGAAACTTCTGAAAACATATCCAATGACAAAGTTTCTTCGGATTGTCCAGAGATTGAATTATTATTTGCTGGTTGGCGAGGAAGAACTGTTTTGGATATAATATCATTTACCGACGATAAAGGACTCGCTTCAGTGGGGTCAGAAAGAGAAGATTCTACATAATAAAGAGTATCGTCTAATACCGAAGTTGGGAGAACTTTAAATACTGGTAACGAGAAACTCTTTGAAGTTACATCTGACAAAACATTTTGCAAGAGTGCCTTGGCTACTGGTAATTTTGAAGACGAAAGAATTTTAGTACTTGGTAATGATGGGTCACTTGATGTATCTTTTGGAAAAAAATCAGTTTTCGGTGATGAAGTATCAAGATTAGACTTAGTTACCTTATCCATAAGCGATGATATTTCTGAGGGAATTTCTAAGCTTGAAACTTCTGAAATTATTTTATCTTCCTCCAACGGCAAAACATTTTCGGATAGTTCAGAGAAAGGCAAATTATTATCAGTAGTTTGGTCAGCAAGTGTTGTACTGGATATAATTTTGCTCTCTTTACTGGGATCAGAAAAAAGAGATTCTGCATGATACAGTGTCTCGTCTAAAACCGAAGATGATTTCACTGATAGAACTTTTGATACCGGTCGCGGGAAACTTTTTAAAGTTACATCTGACAAAACATTCTGTAAAAGTGCCTTGACTGTTGGTAATTTTGAAGACGAAATAGTTTTAGTATCTGATAATGGTAGGCCACCTGGTGTATCTTTAAGAAAGGTTTCAGCCTTCCGTGATGAAATATTAGCATTAGGCTTGCCCATTACCGATGATATTTTTGAAGGGGTATCTAAGTTTGATTCTTCTGAAAGCGTTTTATCTACCACAAATGGCAAAGTATGTTCAGATTGTCCAGAAAAAACTAAATTATTATCAGTTATATGGTCACAATGTGTTGTGCCAGATTTAATTTCATTAACTGATGGTAATACGCTGCCTTCAGTGGGGTCAGAAAGAGGCGATTCTAAATGGTCCAGGCTCTTGTCTAACACCGACGATGATTTCATCGGGAGAACATTAAATACTGGTAACGAGAAACTCTTTGAAGTTACATCTGATAAAACATTTTGTAAAAGTGCCTTGGCTATTGGTAATTTTGAAGACGAATGAGTTTTAGTATTTGATGATGGTAGGTCACCTGGTATATCTTTAGGAAGAATTTCAGCCTTTGATGATTTCATATCAACATTAGAATCAAGTAGTGCCTCGTTCATTAGCGTTTCTGAGGGGATTTTTAAGCTTGTTACTTTTTCAAGCGTTTTATGTATTTCCAATGGCAAGGTATCAGAATATTGTTCAGAGAAAGGTAGATTGTTAACCGTAGGTTGGTCAGAATGTGTTGTGCTGGATATATTTTCATTTACCAGTGTCTCGGACGGACTCGAAATATCTTCAGTGAAGTCAGTGTGAGGAGATTCTAAATAGTAGAAGGTCTTGTCTAACACTGAAGTTGATTTCACTGGGAAAGCTTTAGATGCCGCCGGTAACGAGAAACCTTTTGTGGTAACATCAGACAAAACATTTTCTAAAAGTGGCTTTGTAATTGGAAGTTTTGATGCAGGGAGAGTATTTTCGTTTGATAACGAGTTTCTAACCAGATTGTTAAGAGGTAGAGGAAGCTTGTCTGTCGGTAAAAGAACATCATCAGGATTGTCTAATGGTAGCGTTTTAGTCCTGTTCTGAGGACTGAAACACTTTTCTATGTCATCCGTTGGTATTATTTCGACAATTTTTAATGCCAAATCTTTAGTAAGATTATCTAAGTTTGAAGTGACTGAGACCGCCTTATCGACCGGTATTGGTAAAATGTTCTCGGGTTTTTCAGGAATTGGTAAATTTGTTGAAGCCTCAGATTTAGGAAATATCCTTTCGGCTGAAGGTATCTCTTGAGCCTCTAAAGGTGGAGACTCGACGTCTACTTGATATTCCGTTTTATCCAATATCGACGACGGTGTTACAGGAGGAGGTCTAGTTACAGATGATGACAAACCTCTTTTCGTAATATCAGAAAGCACATTTTCCAAGAGAGCCTTAGCTATTGATATTGAAGTTGTAGGTGTTTTATTGATTGGTAATGGTAGATCAGTCGACGTGTTGTCTGTATCATCAGTTAAAAATAAATCGTCATGAGGTAAGTCAGAAAATGTATACTCTGAGAGCTCCTCGTTATTGGTCTTGTCTATATTAGTAGACAATGAAACAGCGCTAGGACTGTTAGTAACTAAAGTATCTGAGTTTACATCATCTTCTGACGATATCAAACGATCCTCGACTGATAGCAAGTCTTTTGTATCAGTACTTGTATGTGGAAAATCTCCGATTGTAGCATTTGTCGATGAAGGTGAATCATTTGGTGAAAAGGGTTCATTTTCTAAAGCATCAGGAGACACATCTAGGATGATTGAAAGCGGTAAATCAACTGTTTGCTTTTTTTCATCTTCTGACGAATTTAGAACTGTAGAGGGTGAACAATCTTGCTGTATTTTATTTGTATAGCCATTCTTAGTTGTCGTTTGACTTTCCGACGAAATGTCAAGCAAGGTAGCTTCTAACACTTCTGGAATTGACAGCTCTTTAGTAATATAAAGCAGATCACCAAGCGGGACGTTAGAATGAGAATTTTGGGGTTCAACTATTTGCATTGGACAATTTGTCGTTGAATCTTTAGATTTGGTGTTCATTGTGAAGTTTTCGTGCACAATTATTGGTGAATCATCAACATGAAGAAATAGCTCATCACTAGGAAGTTCATGAATATTCGGAATCACTAAATCCATTTTAGATGGCACATCATCAGTGGCACGAGAGAAATCATTTTTAGGAGTGTACTTGGTACGAGTTTCAGTCATCGGTGTGACTAGATTGTTTATGAGATATGGTTTATTGTCAGCAGGATTCTCAAACACTGTCGTAGGAGGTATTGTCTCATCAATTAGCAATGGTGGACTGTCTGCAGTATCTAGAAGTAAGCTAGGAGTGAGAGATTGATCCACTGGCAAAGGAAGAGTGTCTGATGAGGTTCCGTCAGCGGCAGCAAGAGGTCTGTCCGTTTTTTCTACAGCAGGTATAAAAACACTATCGATAGGCGTCTGAATGGGTTTCGATGACTCATTTACTTGCATTCGTAGGCTATCAGTGTCTGAAATTGGAGACAATATTGAAACCATTGGTGTTGTTTGAGGTATCTCAGAGGAAAGCATCTTGTCAAGTATTTGTCTGATCTTAAATAGTTCTGTTTTGATCGACATATCTGACGTCTCTGGAGACTTATTAACGACGGGAGAACGTGATAACATATTATCCGTAGTGCTAATTGGTGTAGGAGGAACTTTCATACCCATTAATTCTCTATTAGAATCAGAATTGTTAGAAAGAGTCTCAAGGAGTGGATTCAGTGAAAGTGAAGTCTTCATTGGTAGTGGTTTTTCGACAGTGGTAACAGTAAGAGGAATAGGTGGCATGTCATTAATTGTTATTATTTCTGGTAGACTATCAGTAGGAGATTCAAACGAAAAACTCTGATTCATTGCCACTGTTGAAGCGTCGTTTATAATTTCGGGTAAAGCGTTATAAGAAATGTTCGTATGTAAATACTCCGACGTTACGTTTTGTACTGGAATAAACAAGTCTTGAGAAGCAATATTGGAGATTTGCTGGTATGAATTGATGTCACGCGTTAATATTGGCAATACATTCTTAATGACATTATTGAATGGTCCATGGTTCAGCGAAGAAAACTCACTGCCGGCAAAGTCAAAGAGTGGATGTTCAAAATCAGTTGCTGGTAAAGTTTCAGTGTTCATGACAAATTTATCAGTTTCAGTAGGTTGTTCAAGCAATTTTTGGTCGCAATTTGTTCTGATTGGTGCATCGTCTGTCAATGACTTATGTATCAGAATTTCTGAGACGGGTTTCTCTTTCATCGATGACGGACTGCTCTCATTATTGTAACACATTGAATTTGTTGGCAACGTCTCGTATATTGGCAAAGATGACCCAGTGTCTGAAATACTATTTAGTAATTCACTAACGAGAGCAGTGGAAGATGGGTTGTCATTCTGAAGAGGCGCCACATTAGAAAGAACATTGTATAGTTCATTATTTGGCACGGAGTTTTCGAGTAACGGAGACACAATTTGATATTGAGTTTGAGAGGAGACGCCACTATTTTTAGTGGATGGTAAGTAGACAATAATTGGTGTACCTGTTGTAGTCTCCAATATGTGTGGTAGTGACTTACCATCAGAGTTGTTGTTGATAGGAATAATTATAATAGATGTAGAACCTGGAACTGCGTTACTATTTGCTATTGCTGTCATGATAGTCCGGCCTCGTTCTGAAGCATTTGTGACTGGCTCAAATTCTGTTGGTTTAGAAAATTTAAGTGGCATTCTAACACTCAAGGGACCTTCAACTGCTGTAGGATTGTCTGCTAATATGTCTTCCGGAATTGATAGCATTTTGTCTTGCAAAATACCCAATGGGGCTTCATCAGGAACTTCTTGAGATATTTCTTCAGCAGGACTGTCAGTAAAGTTTTTAGTATTAATCATCAACGTGGTCGGCAAATCTTCATTTGCTGGGACATCAGTACAGTCAGATGAATTCACAATATTTTCTATGTCTTTGCTATAGTTGCCAGTTGGTGTTTCTGAACTGATCTGGTCATCTTGGAATAGAATTTCTTCGATAAGCTGTAATGTTTGGGCAATCACACTAGTATCCACATCCTGTAATTCTTTTGTGATATTCTTTTGTTCAAATGCACACATGTTTTCAGTGTTGTTCTCAATAACTCTGTACGGTATTGGAACATAATGGTTAGGATACTCTGTAACTGGACAAGTGTTCTCAGAACTTGGTTCTACAAAGGTAGATGGTTCTAATGGTCTTTTTAATTCGGTTGGGTTGCAGGGAATATTCGATAGTAGACCAGCAATCATAAAATCGTCAGAAGTTTTTTCACACGTTGCAGTTTTTGTGAAGTTTAATCCTTTTTGACCAGCGTTACTACGTTTTGAGTTTTCTGTAGAAGTCCGTCTTTGTTCCTCTTTTAATTTATCGTATGATTGAAGATATTTACTTGCTTTGGCTTTAGTAAGTCTGGTCAAAGGTTTGTTAATACCTTCTTTGGCTTGGCGGTTTAATGTTTGCTGTCCAAATCCATTAAATTGTTTTTCCTGGATTAATGGTAAATAACTCCTGGAATTTGGTCCCCACGTGTCCATTGTATTAAGAGGATATTGAACTTCTGGAAATGATTCTGAATCGACCATATGCATGGAATCAGGGTACGTTGCGAATTTTATTGACGACATTTCTGTTTTCAACGGACTGTTTTCGCTGTTTGTTTGTTTATTACTCAAAAGCTTTCGTTTCATTTTCATTTCTTTTTTCAAATCGTTAATTGCTGAGCTTTGTAAATTACGGGCTCTCTGCAGAGTGCTGACATGATTATTGTCATTGAAGTTCATTCCAATATGAAAAGGGTCTCTCGGAGAATTGTCCAGTGGAAATTCCATTTCTGGAAATTTGTAAGTTTGATACAAAGATTGCTTTGGGAGAGACTTTTGACTAATTCTGCCATTTTGAGTTGTCTTTCCATATGTTTGTTTCGTTGCCTTGTTTAGTCTTGACGGCGCGTATGGTGTCGGGGTGGGGTTGTTTTTGACGGGTTTTAAGTCGTTTAGGTAATGATTCAAAGAAGCCTTTCTCGGCGTTCTTGGCATGCAATATCTGCACGCTATCTGAAATAGACGTACTATTTTGTAAGAAAATGGTATTAAAAATGTAAATAAGTAAGTAAGTACTGAACATATTCCGTCTTATTACAAAATACGATCTAACTTTAGTACTGGGATTCATATTACGTTTAAATCATGACTAATAGGTTTTTTACGGTAACGCTAGACCAGGTTTAAACTGTGTTCCAATTACAAAACTAAGACTATTCGAGGATCAGTTAGTACCTAAGAAAGTCCATGGTTTAAACAATATCCACAGATAAGAAACCAAAATGGCATTCTTTCATTCGTTCATACCATCTTTAGTTGAAATAACGTTCCTTTTCTCAAAATATTTTTGTTATAATAACAGTTGGAATGCTTAAATAATTATTTATCAATGCAAAAATATGTCATAAATTGTTTTTTTATGTTGCAATATATGAAACAAGCACAACTTGTACTTTTGACGCTCTTTTAAAATAAAGTTGTCATATTTTTACACCTCTTGCGTTAAGTGGAGCGACGACGGGGCGCACGTGACTAATGTTACATAGTCATGTTGCGTCCTTTTTAATAAAGAAATGATCTTATTTTATTCATTGTTCATACTTTTACGTGGTTGGTTTGGGGTAAAATATCATGTAAAATACTTCCAAAACGTTTTGTGAATCTATACTTATATTTAAAATGTACGCCACTCAAGTCAAAAGGATTTACACGATGACGAAGTATATAAGATTACCGAGACATATCAAAGCACACCCAAATCTATAAATCCATCAAGTCAATTCATATTTTTTAATGATTTTTACATAGAAAGACACACAATATTAATCAATGCTAACCTCAAGTAAGTTCGTACCGAAGTTAAACTAGGGGTCTCCGCGGACTAACTTTAGTACCATAAATAGTTCAGGAACAAGTGATAAACTTCATTTTATAATAAAGTTCTATGTCATGGCCTAGACCTACTATGAACTTAAGCATTGTTTTGTAATAAGACGGATTATGTGCTAAAACCCGAGCTTTTTAGCACATAATATGTAAACGACACATATTCTATTTACTGATATTTTACCTACTCTGACATAAATTCAAAACTCGAACAAGGTCAGATATTAGCTAAACCAAAACAAAATGTTCGCAGAGAAAAATAGTGAAAACTCTTGGTACTGTATTCAACAGAAACAAACAATAATTCTGGAGATAATATTGATTACAGGTAGGTATATGATATTTAAACGAAAAGAGCGTTAACTATATAGTTAATATTTATTTTATTTATTTATTTCGATTAGAAAATAGTGACCTTGACTTATTAAAATTATTAAAAGAAATCTTACCTGGATCAGCGCGATTGTCACTAAGGTTATAGTCACCTTTTCCCGAAGTCCCATTTCATTTATAAATGTTTCGAAGCTTATGCGTTTTTTATTTATAATGCTTCGATTTATTTATCTAGGCTTATTAAATAATTCATCAGAACGTGATATATTATAGTCTATAGCAAATTTTCTGTTGTGACCACATGCTTGATATCAAATTATCTAGGATTACTTCATAATAACATGTACAGACATTCATAGAATTTCTGAGGTTTCCTAATTTTTATTTTGTTTATTTTCCAGGTAAATTCCATGAAGTAGAATAAGACGTGATATGGCCGATTGGGATGTTCGGTAAGTCGTAACTTTAAAAAATAAAATAAAAACGTAGATATTTGACGAAATGTGAATTTATTGTCAATCGTAAATTATACCACATTTAATATGGTATTTAATTCAAATAGAAATCCACCTGGATTTCTGTTTTAAAGATCAGTTGGTAAAATGTAAGGTTAAAAATAATATAATAGTACCTAATTACAACAAATACTATTATAATACAATATAGCAATACAATAAGATAAATAAATAATTTTAAATCCGTGCCATAAATTAATTTATTTTTAACCGACTTCCCAAAAAGGAAGAGGTTATCAATTCGGTTGTATGTTTTTTTTTTTTTTTATGGTTGTTACCTCATAACTCCGACAATTATGAACCGATTTGAAAAAAAATTGTTTTATCTGAAAGGATATACTTGCAGATTGGTCCCATTTAAATCATATCAAAATCGGTTACGAACTTTGGATTTTAAATCGAAATGGCTGGAATTTGACTATTTAGATGATTCTTTGATAATCGAAATTGCGTATTTTGCTTTTCTGCGATTTTTCAGTGGTGTTGTTAGGTGTGGGGCACCACTAAAAAGTGAAAAATAAAAAACTTTTTACAAAAAAATACAACCGACTTCCAAAAAAAAAACACTACTTACAAAGTAAAAAATAACTTTAATTTCGGAAGTCGGTGTTTTTGTTAGTTTCTTCGTATTTTGACACCGACTTCCGAAATTAAAGTTATTTTTAAAAAGTTTTTTATTCGGACTAAACTATATGCGGAATTTTAATGTCGTATTTAACCCAAGAATAGTCTTTTGCATAGGCAAAAGAGTTTTCGTCATAATATCAAACTAGAATAGAAATATAGCCTAACTTTCAGAACAAGAAATATCAGTTTCGTTGGCAATCGGCCCAATGCTGCAAAAATCACTTTGCATATCTTCAACAGAAGTCTCATTTGTCATATTATAACTATGTATATTCATTAAATAATGAAGTTAAGCTTGTTAATGTATCGTTTGTATCCGAATCTTCGAATAATGGGTTCCTTATTCGATCAGGATGTTCCTCTTCAGGGAAGGAATCCCTATTCAATTCGTTAATGGTATCATTGTTATTAGGCGTCATGTCTGAACTTAATTTAAATTCGTTTGAGTATTCACTTTCGAATGTATGAATTGCATTACATTCTGGGGTTTCTGTATGAGTTAAATTTTTCATAATTTCTTCCAAGTCATTAATGAATTCTACATCATAATCCTTGTCTTCACACTCAGGAGATTGCTCGTTTGAAGACCAATTGCTGAAAATCTTGCCCATATCATTATCAGATTTTGAAATCTCGTGTACAGCAGCGTCGTCCTTAACATCTAACAACGTAATATCTTCGCAAAGCGTTTCGTTTGTACTGTTATCACTGGCATTGATTTCATTTCCCTTTGTGTCTGTTGTCTCATTCACGCCTACTTTTTGCGATGTAGCTGGCAACTTATCTTTATTTTTCTCGTTTTGGGTCCAGGAATAATCAGTAGCAGTCTTTGTTTTGCTGTTACCTTTAGCAACAAGGGAATTGAATGTTGATTTCACATCATTAGAGAAAGGACTTGAGCTGATGTAAAAAGGTTTCGATGAATCTACAATACTTTCTGGATATTCTACTTCCGGAAAGAACTCTGCTGGAAAACTTTGAGTTATAGTTGAATCTTGGTAATTCTTCGTACTTTTAATTTTATATCTGGCTGGAATCACAAGGTCTGAAGATTTCGATTTTACGTTTTTTAAACTGCTCGTCGTTGATGCTTGCGTTATATGCCGTTTAGGATTATAGCAGTAGATACCCTGCAAAAATAATTAAAAATTAAAAAAAATTATGCATTAATTATCCGTTACTTTTATAGTAAAAGTACTATCAAAAAGCATTTCCTTACCTTAAGCGTAATGATAAGAACTAAATATCTCAAATTCATTGTGATGTTTCGTTTATTTTGTTTTACAAGGTGATTATGATTTATTCTCCAATAAAGTATTTGGAGGTACTATCTACAAGCTCATTCTTAACAAAGAATAATGAAGGATTGGTTACTTTTTATTCAGATTCCTGGTTTTATTGGCTTTGCAAGTGCTGAATAGGTGTTGTGCAAAAATCAAAACGCTACACACTTTTGGAACGTGCTCTATCTTACAAAAATTATATCACAACAATTTTATCTGTACTGCAATGCAATAGTAATGTTAAATGGTAATAAACACCGTCGTTATGTTTATTACATAATTCGTTGATTACTCGAATAGCATTTGTTTTATTTTGCCTCACGTCTAAGTATAACACAATCTTTGGATTAAAATGAAACTTCAATTCATATGATATATATTTATTTTTATATATTTTTTAACAAAACCGTTGGCAACCTATTATTAGTTAAATTCCGAAATTAAAATAGACTTGTTTTTTTTACAAATGTAAAATTAAAATTTATCTGGCTCTTCTTTCTTCTCATCATCGGCCTACTTGTCTATGATCATCATTCTTAACAGCGTCCGCATCCGCCCCCGCACCCGCCGCAGCCGCAGCCACCACCAAATCCGCCTCCACAGCCACCGAATCCATTTCCATTCCTCCCACACAAGGCCAGGATCAGAATCGGAAGAATGGTATCCAGGTCATTGTTGTCGTTCTTCCCGTATACCTGTGGGTAGTACCCGCCGTACCCTGGATAGAACTGGCACTGCGCCCAGTGCATCTGAGAACCAACAAGACAGGACGTTATTAATCAAATGTCAGTGATTTATCATTACAATATGTTGACAATAGGCCAGGAGCTGAGTGGTACAAGTTAACACTGATCATAATTTTGTTTGATCTGCTGTGAATCTAACAGCTTGTTATATTTTAGCTGCGAGTAAACGAAGATAGTATAGTTTTGAAGTGTACTCGAAATTTATTGGATAGATTATTATTTATTTGTGGCAATACTCGGGATTGATACTATTTAAAAAAAGCTACTGTTCGCCATCGTTTTGCAAAAAATAATTAAAAAAAAAAGGTAGATGGATGCTAACCAGAAATTGCTTTAAATTTTGAGTTAATAGTTCCTTCTTTTTAGAGAGCTATTCATTTGCTTTTTCTCAAAATATTTGACTAATTATTGTTCCGGCCCTAAAGATTTTGTTCGATTATAATTATCTCCAGTATTATCGTAATCTTGAAACTTCTGACACCCACAGCGGCACATGTTCAGTGATAAGTAGGTTGCCTTTGATGTTCTATTTGTGTAACCTGGGTTTAGAATTTGGTGTTTCTAAGGAAACGTAATTTTAGCTCACGGCTGGGTTGTGGCATGGAAGTACGTATCTAAAAGTTATTTGATATTAAAGGTTACTATTTTGATATGTGATTTTTGGCAAATGACAGATCTCAGTGGAACTATAAGACGATCAAGAACCGATTTTTTAATCATGGTAAAAAAGCTATGTTAAGATTGGATTTACATGACTAAATATCTCTTCGTTTAATTTAAAATATGACCTATAGCTTCCTGTCAAGAAAAATACCTATGTAAATAATTATCTATTTTTAATTTTACCTAAATGACTTTAAAGGCTATTTATTAAAAGATTTCTACTTGTGATTCGTTTCCTTATACCGAGTTTTTTATACACATGGTTGGTGGTGGCATACAGTTCATTCTAATAGACTGTTTTCCAAATGCTTGACACAAATAGTAGAAACATTTTTTAACAATTTTTTTTTGCAAGTATAAGTAATATAAATGTGACTTACGTTCAGGACGAGCAGAAGAGCTGCAAATGCTACAAACTTGACGGAAGCCATGTTGACTGTCTTCCCATAAACAAATCAAACCATATTTTATACATATGCATAGTCCAATATCAATGTAAAAATTAGGCAACTACCTTCTAGGATTTCGTAAATATAGGTATGTGTGTCATAGCAAGCACGTAGGTTGCTGATTAACAGGAATTCCACAATTCTAATTAACAAATTTTAATTACAAAAAAATTAAATAGTAGTTCAGCAATTCTTAGATAACAAATAAAGAATTATTTGCGCCATTATCATTTTTTTTTGTTTTCGATGTTAGGAGGGACATGTAATAAGAATAACCTACGCCGCCGACCTTTTTAGAAAATGGAGTCAGATCTTTTCTTTCTTTTTGCGGTCTGTGATTTTAATCAGAGGTCTTATTAATCGGACTACATCTCTCTGTTTTGTCCATTGGAGTCATTAAGATCGAAATGCTTTTAGGGTCCTTAAATATGTATACCTAATTCAGCTCTGAAGTACTCGTAACAATATCTCTTTTGTAATTTTAAGTTGAAAATAAGATAATTATCTTTTGTAGAGCTCCTAAATAGCTAGATAATCTAGACTTGGTAACGTAATTTTCTATTAGGAATTTAAGGAAGATTATGTCGTATCTATACTAATATTATAAAGCAGAAGAGTTTGTTTGTTTGGTTGAACGCGCTAATCTCAGGAACTACTGGTTCGATTTGAAAAAATATTTCAGTGTTAGGTAGCCCAATTATCGAGGAAGGCTATAGGCCATATATCATCACGCTAAGACAAATAGGAGCGGAGCATTAATGGAAAATGTGACGCAGACGAAGTTGCGCGGGTCAGCTAGTTATAATATATTACGCAAGGATCAGCTAAAATATCATGGTTGCGCTTACTCACTTCTCATTAAAAAGCCACAAAGCAAAAATAAAAATATTTCTAGTTAGCAACGGATGTAGCTACCGCTTTAACAAACATACGGGGCCCCGGACTACAATGGCCTCGACGTGGACGTAAAGCTATACAATGCGTTTCAAATAAGAATAGGATCGACTTAGCGCCATATTGTGACGTCCTAGCTGTCAATTCAAACCAATTCGGTAGGGTGAGTAAAGCAATTATTATTATTTATAAACATTGAGTGAAAAGGTGTTTTGGTATGGTTTAAAATAACTGATAATGACTTTAAATAATTAAATATTATATTTAGCTAATTTACTACTATTGAACGTTTTTATTTAAATTTGATTTAGGACTTATTCAAACAAAGTAAAATAAACCGTTATCGATATGCAACTAAGTTTTCTTTGCAAACCGTACTTTTCAAGAGACTTTTGACAGATAGAGGTCATTGACGTTCCTATTCTCATTTGAAACGCATTGTACATTATTCCTGCCTCCCGCCGCCGCCGTCTCCTTCATGGCCTGCCACGACACTGCTTAGCTAGTAGGACCCATGTTGTTTAAAACCCAAAAATTTGAAAGATTCTCATTTGTCAAGCTGTAAGTGGGTGTTTTTAGTAATAAATAGTTTCCAATTGCCTTTTCAGTAAAGTACACCGTATAGTTGAGTTACTTTCAGATTTTAGCTTCATAATTTCAAATTATTTATTGGTCTAGTTGTTTGACAATATTTAGAGCTACTTTAGGTAATCTATGTACATTATTTCATAACACGTAAGTACTCAAAAATAACCTGCTTAGGTACTGCCTAAGCATGTTATTTCTTAGTACTTGATAAATTTACTACTATTAAGTACTACTTAAAAACTAAAATTCGGTTACGGAAAAATACCCTATTATAATTTAAAACTATTCAGAATTGTTAATAGATGACGCTAGCAGTATTCTGTTAAAAACGCTAAAATAAAATGTAATTGTTTTTCTTTCGCTTGGTACCGACATCTTTAAAGTTTTTACTTATATATTTGAACTATTTCTTGAGTTTTTTCCTCTTTTTTAATATCTTACCCGATACGATAGCCCAAAAAAATATTCCGATATAAATTATTCAATTATTTTGACCGTAGAAATCATAAACTTTCGGAAAAAGGCCTTTCCTTTGCCTTGCTTGCTAGGTAATTACTTATGTAAAAAATCTTTTAAATTTATAAAAGGCATACCTAAATCACTGACTTATATATCAACGTTTATATATACTACTGGTCGTAGAAAGCTGAAAGGGCATGTATCTTCCTTAAACTCTGTAACAAGACCGTGCACTAAGAGAAGATTTCTCGAAATTCCTACGGGAATGGGAAAAATGGGATATGCGCGTACGAAGTCGCGGGCGAAAGCTAGTCTATACTTCTATACTAATCTATATCTATACTAATATTATAAAGAGGTAACATTTGTTTGTAAGTTTGTATATAGGGGGTAATCTCAGGAACTATGGGTCCGATTTGAAAAATTCTTTCAGTGTTAAATAGCCCATTTATCGAGGAAGACTATAGGCTATATATCATCACGCTAAGACAAATAGGAGCAGAGCATTAATGGAAAATGTGACGCAGACGAAGTTGCGCGGGTCAGCTAGACTTTAATATATTAACAAAGTCTATTCCCGTATATTCTAGTTTAACACTAAAACACACAACCACATTATTTTATTTGTCATGATTCCAAGCGAAGTCGCAGGCGAAAGCTTGTCTTACATATATTTACAAAGTCTATTCCCGTATATTCTAGTTTCACACTAAAAACACACAACCACATTATTTGTCATGATTCCAAGCGTAAGTTTCAATGTAAATATAACTGTATTATGCCGAGATTTTAGGCTTAGAAGGTTACTAGCTGAATAACGCGATGTATTTATATTTCCACAAATCTACCGAGTTTTAGCTATTATATCAGAAACGTAACACGAGGTTTATTTCTACAAGCGAGGTGCGAGATAATCGCAGCACATTTAAAATCTATTCTGGAATGTGGTGTCAATGATCTTGCAAAGCTGTGTAATTTCTTTTGATAACGATGTTAGTGTAAGGAATATTTGAGTGTATTAGATGTTGCTATGGATGTTCGTATGTACGTCATTGATTATATATCAATAATAAGTATTAGTTCCAGGAATAACATGGATCATGGACCTTAGTTGGACTTGGAGTGTAAAATTCAAATAAAAATCTTTATAATTAAGATTATTTGAATTTTACACTCCAAGTCCAACTAAAGTTATCGTAGTTCAGAGTGTCAAGAAAAAATATAGCAACTTCATAGTTCAACTTGTATAATACCTAACCAGTCAATCTGGTAGGACTACCGTAGTAAACGTCAAATTCTGCCAAAAAGGTGCTGCTAGCAATATTATTCTAATTGTTACAAAATATTCTAAACCTAAACAAAATGAACCCGAAAGTAAAAAGGTACAATTTTCTTTAACAAAGGGAAATGTTATCAATAAACAAACACATGTTTAATTTAAAATGTTTTATTGACAAGGATTACGAAAAGTACACGACTTACATAGCACGAATCAAGATACAGAAGTTGTGAAGGAAATCTAAGAACCAACGATGAAACAACATTTTGCGATATCCATTTTTTAAGACACAGTTACACTTGGCTTTCCAGTACCCTTATCAGGCTTCGGCAATACAATTGTAATATGCAGCGTAGGACTGGAATTGCCATTATTATTGCATGTATTACAATTATTGTTATCATTCCAATTATTGCATCTGTTGCCACAAGAGCAACCGCAGTTGCAGTCATAGTTGCCGTAACCGTTGTTATTGCAGTTGTTGTTACAGTTGCAGTTATTATTGCCACAACAGCCACCGTTGTAATAGCCAGTAGGATAAAACGGGTCAGGGACGTTGTTATTGTTGTTAAAAGCTGACGATAGTAACAAAGCAAAAAGTTCCTCATTCTGGAAACTCCTAGACCCTCCATTATCATCGTCATTTATTATGATGACTGGCGGTTGGTTGCTCGCTGATTGTGGGTAGATAGCTTCCGGTTGCCAGTACGGTTGGTTGTATGGAGCGATGCTCGGTTGAGCAAAAGCATCGTAGCCGTATACGCCGTACGGATTTGCGTACGCGTTGCAGCTCGGGTTGCCACAAGTGTCGCCGTATAGGTTGCAAGACGGATTCCCACAGCCGTTGCTGTAAAGGTTGCAAGTTGGATTGCTACATCCGTTGCCGTATAAGTTGCAAGTCGGATCAGCACATACGTTGCATGTAGTGCAGCTCGGATTGACACATCCATTGCTGTATTGACTGCTTAGCGGATTTTCACATGCAGTGCCATACGGGTCGGATGTAGGAATGCCACAGGTGTTACAAGGAGGAGTGACACAGGCGGTGCAAGTCGGGTTGTCACATACAGTGCTGTACAAGTTGGCGTATGGGTTATAGTTCTGGTTGGCGTATGGGTTGTAGTTCTGGTTGCCACATAGGTCACACTCACGATTGCCATACAAGCCATAATATGGGTTGTATGGATCTTGGGGCAACCATTGGCTCAGAGCTAAGTTCAGCTGAAACAAAAGACAGATATTAACACAAACAGATATTGTTATGTTGCTTTACACTAGACCCGATGTATGTAGTTTTATGTTGGTTCTTCCCGCCAGTAACTCGATAGAAAATAGTAAGTCCACTATGAAAATTGGAACGTAAGCCAAAAAAAAACATTGAAGAGAGTAGCTATGTATTTGCAATTGTCAATCTAGTCTCCGGGATTAAAAAAACAGACCATAGGTGCCACGAAACTATGATTAACATTCCTTTTTTTTCATGACAGTTGGTCTATTATATGGCTCCTATTTCATCTGACACTTTTCGCAATGAAAATATCAGGCAAACTTGTAAATATTTTCAACAAGAAATTGTACGTGTCGTGAATTTTTTTCGACTCGTTTGAATAACTGATCAGGCTACTTCTACATATTGCCATACAAATATTAATTATGATGATGAGAAATGTACCTAAAGTAATTGGAATCTACTTAGTTTTACCTTTAGCCTCAATTTTGAGTAGAGAGTACTTTCCCAACAATGATATGGTCAGGCATTAAGGACTAAAATGTTGCGGCAGAATTGTATGTATACAGGATTACCTAGGTATATTGAAGAGTTCGATATTCTTAGCCACGAGTTAAACCGAAAATATTACTGTAAGAAAAAATATATCTCTAAAATAATGAATAATACACTAACCTGAATGATTAACAATACTATGTTGAAAATTATTTTCTTTGGTCGAGTCATCTTGCCGTTCGCTGTATTCTATATGCCGATGGACTCATAGGATTCCCGTTTATATTAAGTTTTCTTGGTATCGATTTATGGGTCATACGATATTTCGTAATAATTGGAACATAAAATTATAATTACGAAAAATTTTATCAAGGACGTGGCCGAGTTGCTCAATGAAAATGTAAAATTTATCGTTGCGATGGAAAATTTAGTCCACGTTTGTTCCGTAATAGTGCAGATTGTCTCGCCTATACACATCCAATATCGAATTTAATTTACCTTTCCTAAAGTACGTTCTTTGATTATAATCATCATCATCACTTCAGTCAGGACATATAAGACGTGAGGCCTCATTTGAAAGAGTCCATCTCCGATCTCGGGTCCATAAGACCAGTATTGTAAATCCAAAACAATTTTATTATTTTGCAGCCACTACAACAAGGAGATAAGTGTTTTTGGGGGCTTCTTTATCTTTTGTCAACGGTAAATACCTTAGTAAAAATTTAGCTTGCTAACAGGTTGGAAGCAAGGTTAACCTCCTGAGGTTATCACCACCAACATTATCTTAAGTAGAGGTCTAGAAATACAATCAAACAAAGCAAATATTGAAAACCTTTTTTATTTCATTATGGCAAATTGAATTAACAAGTACAGGGTGGATCTGTCCTAATATAAAGGTTTATTTCGCTGGCGCCTGATCCCGACTGGTAGGCCGGCTCCTCCACACAGCCGCAGGAGTTATCAGAGTAGCCGCCGAAACCGGGGAAACTGTAGGGGTAGGGACCGCTCGTAGGGACAGGGATGGGGTAGGGAATATAGGAAACGCCAGATCCGAAGTTGTTGTTGGAGTATCCACCGAAGTTGCCAGATCCGAAGTTGTCGTATCCGCAGCCGCCACCGCAGTTGCCTCCGCAGCCGCATCCACCGTTGTAGCCGCCGTTGTAGCCACCGTTGTAGCCTCCACAACCGCCGTTGCATCCTCCTCCGCAGCCACACCCTCCTCCGCAGCCACACCCTCCACTATATCCGCCGCCGCAACTCCCGTAATTTCCACAGTTTCTCTTGTTTCTCATCGCGAAAATGAGGAAGTAGAGAAGGTGGTGCCAGTTGTCGTCGTCGTCGTCGTCGATGATGATCGGGGGCATGGGAGGCATGGGCTGAGGAGCGTAGTTAGGTGTGTACCCGGAGTAACCGTTGAAGCCGTTGTAGCTGGGTACGGTGGGGACAGACTCTTGGATATATGAGTCGTACGGCGAGACGCAAGGCTTGATGATGGCTGGCACGACAAGCTGAGGAGTCGCCTGGAAGGTGGTGGCTACTGATGAGGAGCAGGGCTGGTTGACGTACTCAACGCGAGCGGTTTGGCCGTGCACCCTGCAAACCTGGACAAAAATAGTAAAATTAATAAATTATTTTATGAGCAAGTCTCCAGTCATCTTTCTTTGTTTGGAGGTCGCTATTTTGTAGGGGTATTCTTCAATATCATTACTAAACTTACCTTCCAAACCAGAAAAAGCGCGGTAAATATGAAAATTTTCTTGAAACCCATTTTGAAGGCATGTGATCAATCACACATGTAGGGTAGTCTATATATACTGTTTGTTTCTAAACCAAACTCGGCTACCAAGTAAATGATGTAATATGGCCCTGTGCAACCTTTAACACGTAGGTATTCAAAAGATCCATACTTACTTAACATTATATTGGTAAAACTATTTCGCAGTAAAATGTATTTCTAAAGGTACTTTCTTCCTTGCTTTCATTTCAATATAAGCAAGCACTTTTTTAGGCTCTGGTCTTATAACATCAACATTAAAAAAAAGGAATAGAGGTATAGAAGAGATTAAAACAGTGATAAAATTGTGTAAGTAAATATATATATTTATTTAACAAAACAAACAGAATAATATTTACTATAATCGTGTGGAAGACAATGGATAACTTCCACACCAGCTCATGTGTAATAATATTAAATCGAATTCACCACAACGTCAACCGCAAGATTTGTATTCGCCATCTCTCGATCGCGAATCAAAAAATCAATTGGGCTATTGTTGAAGTAAATTTTATTGAATAGTGTATTTTTCTAAACAAGTCATATACTTAAGTTATCTTTAAATAGATTTCAATGAATCTCTTAAATTTTGTAAATATCACAATATGATATTACTTTGAAGATGGCTGGAAAGAGGTGCAATAGAAATTTTACTACTTCATGGCCGTACAAGACAAGCACTGAAAAATACACTTTACATAGTAGCACTATTTAGTTACACACAACAGGGTTGTTGATGGGGTAAGGGATTGGGTAAGGGATGGGGATGCTCTGGCATCCGCAGTTGCCTCCCCCGCAGCCGCCCCCACAGCCCCCGCCGCAGCCGCCGCAGCCGCCGCCGCCGCAGCCGCCACCGAAGCCTCCGAAGCCGCCATTGTCGCATAGCAGGAGGAGCAGGATGGGTAGGATGGACCTCATGCCGTCGTCGTCGTTGCTAGACTTCACAATGATGGGGTACGGTGGTGGGGCTCCGTAGCCGGGGAATCCTTGCGGTCCGAAACCGGGCGGCGCATATTGGGCCTGGATCAGGAGGGTCTGAAAAATTAAAGTTTTTACTTCTTATGGTATGATACAAAATGTCAGAAGCTTGTACAATGTCCATATTCAGTAATTTATGACTCTCTAACTTTTAACACTATACTTGCGGACAGAAAACAAAATAGTCAAATGTATTTTACACTGTTTACATTCAGTTATTGAGAACTCTAGATGGAGTTATTGAGGTTTATGGTTTTAAATTGTTCGGTTTCTTGTAAATTCCGAATTGGTTCAAACACTATAGGAACTCCGATTTTGAACGAAAAAATACTAAAGTAAAAAACATTTTATCAGATAGGTATCAAGTAATATTAAAACACTAATTGACTCTTACGTTGGAGAGGACAACAAAGCAAGCGAGCCACGCTAGGGAAGCCATTGTTAACGATTTAATATTTTGCGACGCTAATCTACAACTTTTATACTACCATCTTGTAACTATATCACTGATTTTAAGTAATATTCTTTGAACAATCCTATGTCCTTATCAGAGGTTTCCAAAATTACTTAACACCGATTACTTTGTCACGTAAAGTTATGTAAAATATGTAATATCGATATGTTAACTCTATTTGTAGATTTCTACTGATGTCGTAGTGCCGTATCTTGATTTATACATTACTTTGCCTCCGCCAGTCATTTGCCTATGTTAAAGCTAATTTCTCAAACTAAGTAATTTTTACTAACTGAAGAATAAAATACGTTTGACTGCACAAAACCGATGAAACTGTCATTTTTGTTTATCAGCTAAAACTTATCTGACTATTGAAAATTGGCTTAAAAAATCGAAAAGTGTGAGGATGAAAACTACAATTTTAAACATCGTTTGTTTCTCACCGTTTATTTTAGCAAATAAACATAAAAAAAACTTTTAGTAGAAAACTTTACCAATATAACACTCAATACATTCATAGTTTTACATACAAACAGTATTTCTATCATTTACACAAACACATTGTTAGATCCTTGGATCACATATTCTATATCACTGTGTGAGCAAAATAAGCAGGAACGGAAGAATCTTCTCCAAGGCGTTGTTATCGTCCTGTATCACGATAGGGGGCACGCCGTAGCCTGGAGGTGGCAAGAACGGTGGTTGACCATAGGGTACAGGTTCGTTGTAACCACCTCTGCTAGGGTAGCCCAGCCCTGGGTAGCCGTAGGGGTTCGCGGCAGCCATCTGTAAGGAGATTGTTTGATTGTGCTTAGTGTAGCTGAACCCCATTTTACATTGTTCACCACTTAGTACCGTTCAGCAGCTTATGCTGAGCTGTGTGATAGGTGTCTATCACTTAGAGTAGCCTCCTTGAAAGAACTAACAAACAGTTTGGGTTGGCAGTTTGCACTGACAGATGTGTCTCAAGGAACAGCACTATTAGTAATATTAAAATCTGAATATATGATACTGTTTCATTGTTTGTATAAGCTTTTGATAAATACCAGAGTTCGTTAACCACAAACCTAACTGTAAAAACCTTCACGAACACACTCAAGTTACCAAAACGAGACGAGCTTAGAATTTAGCTGATCCTGTGCGTGGCGACCGTAACGATATACAATATAATGTTCATAATGTATCCTTAACGCTTCGTCTGACTAAAAACAATGAGGCCTGAGGTCACAGTCCCAGGGGACACATCGGTCACTGCACCCGCTAAGCTGATCTAAGCCGATTTCGACTAATCTCATTAGATGATGCTTGTTGCGACATGTTCAAAGCCTTACAGTGCTAAGGAGCTTGTGAATGACCTATTGGGAAGTAAGCTTGCACCTTTATGTTTGAAGAGTTGCAGACACACCGATTCGACGTGAATTAGGTTAGGTCACGAGATCTAATTGAATGTTCTGTAATATTTTTGATCACTAATTCTTAAAACCCATATTTTTTATCACTAATTCTTAAAACCCATCAAACTCCCGATTTCTGAATTAAAAAATTTGATGCTGATTATTTCTCAGACTGTGAATTAATTTCTCAAGTTCAGGCAAATCACTCGCCATGGAAAAAACCCTCGATTAATGTAATTAAATAACAAGCTATTAATGTCAATTTGACTCAGTCGGAGGAAATGATTTCGAATAGGGTCAACATTTGAGCTACTAATAAGAGAAATCATGTTACCCTTATTAATAGCCCAAATGTTCCCTGTTAAGATTTACCAATGGAGCAGAAAGTTACACGTTATTCGCACCGCAATTTCTAAGAACACGTTTCACGGGTCTCTAAAATATTTATTATTTGCATGGTCTAGAATCCATTAAACAAAGCCCCGATACACGTGTAGAATAATAACGACACATAACGTCTTTTCATTCGCTTAAATTCTTTCAATTCCTTTAAGGATAATATTTAGAACCCGTAAGAATGAGGATTACAATTTAAACCTGAAATCTTGCTAGATTCGACGAAGTTAATGAGGTTTTATAAAAAAGAGTATAATAATATGATATCCTGGAAGCCATCGACATTGCCACTAATAATGCGCCTAATCATTGAATTGAAACTGACTTGTATCCATCAACGAAATAAATAAAAAAAAAACAGCGAGAGTTCAGAGAAGGTCTTTCGATGAGGATCAAGCAAGAGACAGAACAAAACTAGGACAGTAGACACAAAAACATGAATTTAATATAAGGATTTAATACAAGATAGAGAAATTTAAGACGCAAGACGATACCTACACATCTAGTTTTATCTGTATGTACTAAGAATTTTGCAGTTCTTATAATATAGTGAATAGGAATGACATCATGAAGAAGTAATATTTCATAGTCAGATTGTTTCTGCCTTGTCAACCAGTCGCGGCGTCATGGTTCTTTGCAAAAACGTGTTGAAATGTTCTACCTCACAATAGATGTCCTCTAAGAGGGTCAGCACCTAGTTGCTTCATGTTTATTTGCGTTTACTGAGTAGGTACCTACTTGTACTATGACTTCTGACTTGATCAGAGTATACCTAGACATAAATTAATATCTAGAACATGCATGTAACTGACTTCTGACACCACTTAAAAATAAATGTGATGTATTTCTACTAAAGCTTGTAAATTTGAGTAGAAATCTTTCAATAGAAGAAAGTATTGCTGTGTACCTTGATTCAAGAGAAACACTCTCCGTATTTGATAAAAAAATACCAGGTCCTAGTATTGAAAACGATCTTCTTGCGCTAAAACACAGCAACCCCTCTAAAACTTAACTCATTTCTGTTAATTATCACTATCCATAAAACAACATTATTACCAACGAACCAGTCATAAACTATGCAAGAAAATTAGTATAATAAAGTTAGGAACTCACATTAAAAGCCGCGACGACTGTGAGAAGAATAATGAGACTGGTAGGCGACATTGTAACTATAACGAATATGACACAAGTGCACACAGATTATATACAAAATGATTAAGACGAATATTTCTTTGTCTTTTAAAAGGTCTTTGTTCCTCTGGTATTTGAATAGACGTCAGAGATAGAGGACAGGTGTGCGACGATGCTGAAAATGTAATTAGTCACCTGTGTGACGAGTAAATTGTTCCAAGTGGCTAGTACTAAAAGTTTTATTAAGATAGTTGACCTTTATCGGTCGTACTCAACGACTGAGAAGCTGAATAGGTAGTTTTAGTTATTTAATTTCTCAAGCAAGATATCAACAGTTCTTAAGTTATTGATTAAGTTGTAATGGTTGGGAGATATTAACTGCCTCTTATAATATTTCAAATCAAGATTCATTTACACCCTTATCTCAATGCTTTGTAACCCGTTTGGCAATAAAAAGCTTTTTTGTTCTTCTTAATTACCGGACATATTCTGATGCTGTTTGGGACTTTTATGTTGTATCTTTATTCAAGTACATTATAATTATTTTTCAGTGGCATATGCTTAATTTTACCACAAAGATTTGATTTACGGCAGGTTGTGAATGACATCGTTGAATTAATAAGTCATGCAATGTGGTTGAAACTGGCCACATGTGCACATGATACTTGAAATGGTTCTCATGGGGGTGGTCGGTTGTCGTGGTGGTTTTGACCAGAAAGAAGACTGGCACTCGAGAGCTCGAACCAAAAGCCGTTTTTGCGCGTCCGATAATTGATGCACACAACATCATGTCTGTAGTTGCCGAAGGGTTAAGCAAAGGTGGACCTGTAAGTACACCCATATTGCACTCCAGTTTGGTGGTTATTCAACTACCCAATGATTGATCGAAACAGTTCAATAGAAATCGAGGAAGTTATATAACCGAAGTTAGATGATGTATTGAGGACTCAATTACTTAGGTAAATGAAGGGAAAAGTGAAAGCCAATCGGAAGTTTAATCTGGTTTTAAGACCAAAATATTGAGAAATAAAACATCAATTAACAAACATTCAATTTCTTATAATAGAGTTCTAATAAATACTTAAATTTAAGCCTATTTTATAAGTTTAGTAATAGTTATCACATTAAACATCCTAATTATTATCATCGTCAATTTAATATAAGACTGTCCTGCTTTTTGACACGATCAACTATAATTTAGTCTTCTTCACTGTAGTCTTCTTCTTCTGAATCATTTTCTTCTGACAATTCTTCACTGTCAACTTTGACTACGTTTTTCTTAACATTATTTTTTTCCTTCTTATTACTTTTACTCTTTTTTTCTTCGACTTCACTTGTTTTCGTGGTAGTTTCTACCGTTCCTTGACCATAATTCATCAGACTTGAATACCCACCGAAAATTGTAGGTTCAGGAGCATTATTAGTACCGCATCCGTTATTTGGACACCCGTTATTCTGGCAACAAGTGTTCTTCTCTTTTAACAAATTGATTATTAATGGGATCAAAGTTTTTAGACTTGATTTCGACTCCCTCTTTTGTACTTGGTAAGCGGGATACATGTTGTACTGAGGGTCAGAGGCTTGAAGTTCTGATAGAATCAGGTTTAGTATTGATGGTTCTTCTACCAGTTGTGGTGGTTGATTCGGTATGTAATTGGTGACGGGTTGAGCTTGGACTGTTAAATATTGAGGTTGGCTGGCTAAAGGACTTACAATCGCCTGGGCCTGTTGTGGTGGTAAACCTTGGATGGTTATAGTTGGTCGGTTGTCTGCACCACCACCTAAGCGATATTGAGTCTGAGCAAAGTTACCAGTAGGTTGGTTTTGACCAGAAGTCTGGGACTGGAGAGCTCGAACCAAAAACTGTTTTTGCGTGTCTGATAATTGATTTTGCGAAGGATTAAAGTTTGCCATCTGTTGGTTTTGTTGGGGTTGGACGATATTATTCTGAGATGCAAAAAGAGATAACAACGAAGGATAGCCCTTTAGAGCCGCTAATTCTGCAAGGGAATTAGATGAATAGGGTGCGTTCTGTGTTTGTGACGGGAACACATTCGAAGTCGGACCCACATTATTTTGCTGCTGGTTCAATTGAGCATTTTGTCGGCAATCGTTATTCGTCTGTGCTGGGCCACCTTGTGATTTCGATGGATTGGTAACTAACCCAGGAGGCAGCTGTTGTAATCCTTGTTTTGTAAACTGTAAATTACCAAGTGGCACTGATCCACCTTGTGGCTGCAAATTGGCTTGGAGACTCAATGATGGCTGCAAATTCCCTTGGAAGTTCCCACTGATTGGTTGTTGCAAATTGCCTGGCGGGAAATTAGCCTGCTGCGGCAAATTCATATTTAATCCTCCATTTGGTATCTGGTTCATGTTATTTGGCGTATTCGTCCGCTGCAGTGTTTGTTGTGTGAACCCGATAGCATTATTTACACCTACATTTTGATTGTTCGGTAAACTTAGTTGCGCGCAATTTTCCTAAAAGCACACATAACAAAATTAGCACTTAACATAAACACAGTACATATCTTAAACAAAAGAAGTCAAACAATTACCTGTAGATACAGCAGCAGAACGAACGTACAACAGAGTATGGCTGCCGCCATATTGAAAAACTGTACAATATTCTTTTACTTCTTATTATATACGATTAATTATATCTCTTTTGGAGACGTGACGTAATCGCGAGTCAATTATCTCTGTATCTTTTATCTGTGCGTGAGATGTGGGTAGTTTTGTATTATCTCGGCACGTCTCTTTTATGGAAATCAAACGAAATGCGATGAGAGATAACGTTAAGATAATGTGTCCTTAGAATAATAACGCATAGAAACCTAGTACGAGTGCAAAAAGTGAGGCAACTAAAACTTAGCCTAATCCGTCAAACTTAGCCATCAGGCCGTCAGTACTCAATGTCACGTTCCGTCGAACACAGCTCGCGAGTAAATAATTGAAAATGACAGTTTGTTGCGTGAAAGGATGTTATAGCACATCAGGAAAACAAAAAAATGTGATAAAATAACATTTCACAAATACGTACTCACATTCTATGCACTATTTTTACGTAAATCGATAAATAAAACACAATTCTAATAACCTAACTTGTCATAACACAATGTTGCTATTTGTGAGGAAAAAATACCCACATAGCTTTCATTCATGTTTTTCATTTTTGTAATTTTAAAATACAATACTTACTGTTAATTCATATCAAACCCGATGTTTTAACATTGTTTATAATTATAACCCATCAAGCATTCTAAACGCATTGTACAATATCTCATTCTTTATGCGATTTATTTCCTTTTATTTTGAAATAAATTGAATTATACCTTCCGAAAAAATATGTCATATTACATGAAAAATCATGTTTACCTTTTCCAGTTCCCAACAACATAAAATACTTGCCTTGATAGCAAAATAGTAATGCGTCTTCCCATATGTTGTGGGTAACGGCTTAGTAATGGTATCACTGAAAGCTATATCTGTGTGCGTTAGAGGAACGTAGAAACATTCGGCTCACGCACACAAAGAAAATGAAGTGGACACACGATTTTGGTCGGGTTTTGTTCTAGACGCAGCTTCTATGCGTTATTATTCTAAGAATGTGTCTTTAATCTAGATGAGCTTAGATTCCTTTGTGATGTACATAAACGTCTTACAATTCTCATTCGGTCTACATAAGGTCGCGTATGTATTGATTTTGAGTTCACAACAATAAGAAAGCAAGTGTTTTGTTCACGCCTCCTGAGCTTGAATGATATCTTGACTAAGAAGCGAGAATGTTGAGGCTCTTACCCGCCAAGAACTTAGCACTTATGCTTGAGGCTAAAACAATAGTATTTGAACGTCTAGTACACATGCTCGCGGAAGTTCTTAAGATAAGGCTTAGCCTTGACTGATACACTCAACGATAATTGAACTAAAGCCCTCCTAAACTCCTACATTAAAAATGAATTTTCTTTTGAAGTTGTCATTCCTAGTTTCAGAATAATTGAATCAACAGAATAATAAAAAAAAGCCTTAATCAAGATAAATAGTAGTGTCAGTCAGCAGAAAGTGTCAGTCGAGGTACCAGGCGCGCAGAAACAAAAGGCAGTCGAGCATTAACAGATAATTGAACGATACATAATTGATACAAGATAGCTCATGTTCGATCTATCGCTAAGTTATTATTACTGTAGACAGTATGCTTCTTCTGATTGTTTGTGATAGCTACTTTTCTTTTTCTTTTCTTATAAATTCTGTTAGACGATCAGTTTGTTTCTTTTGGCGTGTATTCCATTTTTAACAGCTTAATGAAAAACCGATCGCTGATACCTATATGTTACTAATTACTATTGTCTCGCCCCAATTCTGCCGTTGTTAGTAGTATACTAACATAAAATATAGCCTTTATTCCCTCTGGAATAATGTCCCTTTCAAATGGTGTAAAGGTTTTCAAATTGTGTCTTCAATAGTTACCCTTACTCTCCACAAATAAACAGACTCACAAAATTAACTCTCTCCCTATTTCATCTATAGTTCTATACTAATATTATAAAGCAGAAGAGTTTGTTTTTTTGTTTGTTTGGTTGGTTGAACGCGCTACGCTAATCTCAGGAACTACTGGTCCGAATTGAAAAATTCTTTCAGTGTTAGATAGCCCATTTATCGAGGAAGGCTATATATATCATCACGCTAAGATCAATAGGAGCGGAGCAATAATGAAAAATGTTACGCAGACGACGTTGCACGGGTCAGCTAGTAGTTTATATTATAGAGATTTTAGGACTGTCAGCAACCTTATGTTCAACTTCTAAAATTAGTCATTATAGTAACACATAATTCTTTGAAATCATTACGTAGATACAATTTCAAAGTACTTATGACCCAATTCGCATTACATAATCTAAGTTAGTAGGTAGCAACCACATTTATCTAAGAAGTTCATGATGCTAAACGTTTTCATAGGATTCAAGACATATTTAAATTAATATCCTAGGAAATAGCATTTGTTGGAATGTTTAATACTATTGTGAGAATTTATTGTTCTACTTGTTCTCGTCTGCGGTTTCACTCACATCTTGCGCGTAGAGACTAGCTATAGTTATTTTATGAAATTGTACTTAAACATAGGCAATCATTAATTTGGCATATCTTCACCAACAGTCACCGTTTCTTCAAATCTGTTCAGTGTCTTTGTCGTGAAGCTTAAACAAACATACAAAAGGACCAATTTTGTACATAAAAACCGACCAAATGCGAGTTGGAGGTAGGTAATTTACTAGATATTTAAACAAGATTCGCTCGCATTCACAAAGGAAATCAACTTTAACTAACAAAGTATTGAAAAAAAAAAACAACGGGTTGCACTCCGGGAGTGGCGGCAGAAGTGAAAACTTGAACATTAACGTTGTGCATTTTTAATCATCCGTCTTACGAATTTTCGATCAGGTCACGTGACGCGAGTTTAACATTTTATACCCATCCCAAGAAAAGTTCTCAACGCCACTAAAGAAGTTTTCACTTCAAAAAACGTTATGGTCTAATGACCATGACATAGACAATATTATGCTAGACAAATGAAGTGTCATGTCAGCATATTTTATGATCGACTAGCTGACCCGTACAAACGTCGTCTGCGTAATATTTTTCATTACTGCTCCGCTCCTATTGGTCGTAGCGTGATTATATATAGCCTATAGCCTTCCTCGATAAATGGGCTATCTAACGCTGAAAGAATTTTTCAAATAGGTCCAGTAGTTCCTGAGATTAGCGCGTTCAACCAAACAAACAAACAAACAAACTCTTCTGATTTATAATATTACTAGCTGACCCGCGCAACTTCGTCTGCGTCATATTTTCCATTAATTCTGCGCTCCTTTTAGACTTAGCTTAATGATATATAGCCTATAGCCTTCCTCGATAAATCGGCTATCTAAAATAATTTTTCAAATCGGACCAGTTGTTCCTGAGATTAGCGTGCTCAACCAAACAAACTCTTCTGCTTTATAATATTATAACTCAGAGTCAGAGGTTCTCAGATTTTGTTGTGCAAGGCGTTGCGAACGTTCGACACTCGACTCTCGTGCGCGTATTACCTGAGATTTTCTCTGATTTTGTTCAGCAAGGCGTTGTGAACGTTCCGGTGAAGATTCTCCCATACGGTGTATTCTTGCTGCCCGTGCTTGAGAACTATGTTTAGTAAGTTGAGACCTGGCTCTCTTAGGCATTTTCAAATGTTTAAGAAAATGTTAATAGCGTGTAATATTCTAGCTCTGAAAATAACTGTTGTGTAGCCCTGAAAAGAACTGTTGGTTAGCCCTGAAAAGAACTGTTGGTTAGCCCTGAAAAGAACTGTTGGTTAGCCCTGA
Source organism: Ceramica pisi (assembly GCA_963859965.1). Classification (NCBI taxonomy): domain Eukaryota; kingdom Metazoa; phylum Arthropoda; class Insecta; order Lepidoptera; family Noctuidae; genus Ceramica; species Ceramica pisi. Next base: position 10,276,258 of record OY982530.1, read on the forward strand.
AAAGAACTGTTGGTTAGCCCTGAAAAGAACTGTCGTTTGGCTCTGAGAAGAACTGTTGTTTAGCTCTGAGAAGAACTTTTGCGTAGGTGTAGTTTTCTAAAAAAAATCGCACGAAAATTATTAGACTTTGCGCACGACCGCTGCGTAGGGAGCCGACCTCACGTCTGAGCCGTGCGTGTACCTTAAGTAGCCTCCACGCTATTCCCGAAGTTGATCGAAGTTGAGCGAATACGATAGTGTAGAAGGGCACTTCGCTTCGCCTCGTGCAACTTCGCTTCGCCCCGGGCGACTTCCAGTTGTTGTCGGTTTTTGCGCCCGAGTCAAAGGACTCGAAGTTCGAACACGAAGCGTCTGTCCACACTACTCGGCTCACTTCGGTTCGTGTCAGCCATAGTAAATACGCACGTATTTTTATTATGCGAGAGTACACATTGTAACGGCAGTTGCCACATGAACGTTATCCTATCGTATCCTACGTTGTCTATCGTGAGGGGAACAGGGGGAACGGGCGACTGAGCTCCTCGCGATATTGCTCGAGTGTGTGGACACCTTCGGACTTCGGTCAACTTCGGAGAGCACTTCGCCTCGTGCAACTTCGGAATAGTGTGGAGGACACTTTACATTACTCATAGATCTAAACTCCCCTCCCGCACGCGCACCCCCGCCTTGGTGACGTCCACTTCGCAACGGGCCGTGCAGCAGAAATCGTAATATTTTAATTTCGCCATAACTTCAAAACCAAATGTCCGATTTTAATCATTCAAAGACCAAATATCGTCTACATAAACTGTACTTAGTGATGAAATACTTTATTTTGATAAGGATTGATAGCATGAGTAAAATAAACGCGTTTAAATTTAGTCCAAAAAAAAATCAAGAGTTTTAAATAAAAAAGTGGTTGTTGTGCCTCACTCGACATAGATAGGTATAGTGTGTCGCGGACTTTTTTGAAGATATTAATAAGATCTACAATTAATTAGAACAATTTATGGTTCTATCTTTTATAGTTTAGGCAGCGTACGCAAAATAAGTAACTTTTCTGGTTGATTTTTACACCTTGCGTCCGAAAAACCCAAATATCTTACGGAACCCTATTTTTTTCCAAAATAAAATATAGCCTATGTTACTCGTGGATAATTTAGCTTTCGAATGGTGAAAGAATTTTTAAAATCGGTCCAGTAGTTTTTGAGCCTATTCATTACAATCAAACAAACAAACAAACAAAGTTTTCCTCTTTATAATATTAGTGTAGAAGTGTAGATTAATACTAAGTTTTCACTTCTGCCGGCAGTCCAGCTAGTCTATTCTGTAAATAACCATTTCGATATCGACTTCACCTGAGTGACTAAGCTTACAAAGTGAACTTTATTTCACACATCATAAGGTCTTATATTTATACGAATTTGAAACTCACCTCGGATTCCGCTGTCGAGACACGAAAATGTTGTTACAGAATAGCACTGCAGGAGTGCAACCCTTTGTTTTAGGATAGATAACTAAAGCGATTATTGTAGAGCTTCTCTACAACATTAATTGACGTTAAATAATTCTATTCGTAAATCAATTCCTACTAATTTGAATGTTTGGCCCTGGACTTTGTTTATCGTTAGTGCGAAAGAAATTTTTACTGGAAATTGGAGCCTTTTGAAGGGTATAGGCAAATCAGTAGGGATCATGGGTATTCTTGGTATATAAGCTGATTCAAGAATTTTTAAAATCGGTCCAGAAATTTTTGAGCCTATTCATTACAATCAAACAAACAAACATACAAACAAAGTTATCCTCTTTAGAATATTTAGACTTCGCGCACGACCGCTGCGTAGGGAGCCGTATTACCTTACTCCTAGATCTAAACTCGCCTCCCGCACGCGCACCCCCGCCTTGGTGACGTCCACTTCGCAACGGGCCGTGCAGCAGAAATCGTAATATTTTAATTTCGCCATAACTTCAAAACCAAACGTCCGATTTTAATCATTCAAAGACCAAGTATTATCTACATAAACTGTACTTAGTGATGAAATAGTTTATTTTGATAAGGATTAATAGAATGAGTAAAATAAACGCGTTTAAATGTAGTCCAAAAAAAATCAAGATTTTTAAATAAAAAAAATGGTTGTTGTGCCTCACTCGACATAGATAGGTATAGTGTGTCGCGAACTTTTTTGTAGATATTTATAAGATCTACAATTAATTAGAACAATGTATGGTTCTATCTTTTATAGTTTAGGCAGCGTACGCAAAATAAGTAACTTTTCCGGTTGATTTTTACACCTTGTGTCCGAAAAACCCAAATATCTTACGGAACCCTATTTTTTCCAAAATAAAATATAGCCTATGTTACTCGTGGATAATGTAGCTTTCGAATGGTGAAAGAATTTTTAAAATCGGTCCAGTAGTTTTTGAGCCTATTCATTACAATCAAACAAACAAACAAACAAACAAACAAAGTTTTCCTCTTTATAATATTAGTGTAGATATAGTATAGATTGTCATTTAACGTGTGGTATTACACGACATCTGGCACAATAAGCAATTAATAGAAACTGTTGAATGTGAAATTTTTATGTTGAGGTTGAGGCTCCCGTGAACCGTGAGTCATGTTTGTTATTGTTTATGATTTTACGCACGTGTTATATACTTCTACTAGTGCGTATATTTACTAGTATCGGATTATATTCTCATTAAATTAAATTGACATGAAATTAAATTACATGAAAGTGGAACGCCTATCTTCCAACGGCCTCTAGGCTTTATAGAAATAACCTGTTACAAAATGCTATTTAGTGTTTTATCTTTATAGTGGACCATCAATCTTATTAAATCTCTTAAATTGGTTGCTGTGAAGTAGCAACCCATACTTTTATAATCTAATGAAGGCCTTATTTAAGACTTTTTACAACAATGGAGAGACATCCGAAAAAGTTCTGGGAAACAATAAATAAATAAATAAATAAAAATAAAATTTGTTTATTTCAGACCACGTAACCACATAAAAATACAGTTGGTCCAGAAAAATATGAATTATAATTATAAATAAACAAAATTAAAATATAATAAAATTATTAAACTAAAATGAATTAAATTGAATTGAATTGAGTTCATTGTAATACGGTCAAAATAATAAAATAAAATTAAACAACATTAAGGGGTGTTGATTGCAATTACATTTAAATTCAAGAATCAATTAAATATCAAATACGTCCAAAGACGTGCAGTCGGGTGAACCTACCTACCACTGGCGATACTTGTCGATCCGCAATCATCTTCAGGACAACAAACAATAGGACAACGCATTTTTCATGAAAAAATTGCCTTAAATATATGTAGAGTATTTTCTTTGCACACAAGTTGTAGCATCGTTGCCACATTGTCGCGTCCCGCCCGTGTGCGGAACCCCTATCAACCCCTCGAGTAGTAAAACAAGTTATGTGCTATTATTTGCTTTAGTGCCGATTTGCCTATAGTATGATATCTTTTATCTGGCCGTTTGGTCGTTTTTTATTGAAAATACATCAAAACGCCATATTTATACGTCCTAAATGATCCTTTTAAAATCAGGACTTGTTTGTTATGCCTATGATAAAAAAATCAAGGACCAAGACAGTATAGTCACGAAACCTATATTTGTACCTATTTTCCCAAAATTCTAGAAATCATTTGAAACGGATTCTAGTCTAATAGGCAATGCAGTAAATCATCTGTTAAAACATTTTCCCCGAAGCAATTTCTTAGCGATTTTCCTAAGATCCACAGATTATCAAGAACCAATGCGATGTTAATAATATGCTCTCCAAGGGAATTGGGCCAAACGATCAAATGATTCGAGTTTCGGTCGAAAGGCTTTTCTTTTACACGCAATCAAGTGAAAGCATTGTAAAAATTGCAAACATTTTTCTCTGTTCTCATGTTGGTGTATTTTGTCAAGATGTGTCGGTGTGTTTGACGTGTAGTGGTTTGCGCTCTTTCTTGTATCTCTATATAATATCTGTATATATAAAAATTAAGCCCTATTTTTTTTTTTTGGAAGTCGGTTGAATTTTTTATAAAAAGTTTTTTATTTTTCACGTTTTACACCTAACAACACCACTGCAAAATCGCAGAAAAGCAAAATACGCAATTTCGATTACTTGGATGACATAAAACTATCATCCAAGTAGACGAATTCCAGCTATTTCGATTTAAAATCCAAAGTTCGTAACCGATTTTCATAAAATTTAAATGGGACCAATCTGCAAGTATATCCTTTCAGATAAAACAAGATTTTTTCAAATCGGTTCATAATTGTCGGAGTTATGAGGTAACAAACATAAAAAAAAACATACAACCGAATTGATAACCTCCTCCTTTTTGGGAAGTCGGTTATAAATAAGAAAGTTGCAGTTTATGGGAGTGAAGTCGAGGGGTCAGCTAGTTTAATATAATTTTGGCAGAGGTAAAAGGGAGGGGAGGGGGGGGCAAGTAGGTCTACTTGCTTTTCCCGCAGTATCGCTCCGTTTTCCGCTTTCTATAAGGCGCGTGGGTGCATAAGGTGCCATGCTTTTATTATACCGCGTGTATCTGACATCGACGTACAAACGATTTCCATGGGTCCAGGGCGCGTATTGCCAAACTGTATACTGACCCAGACCGGGGTTGCTCTGAGTTCGATCGCAGTTTGCGTTTGTAGTTGAAGAGCAAACTGTATACCTATTCAGAGAGTGTCTGAATCAATATACATTTTGCTTTAAAATACTAGAGCAAAATACGTACGACTTGCTATTTGAGTTTTTCTTTTTGGCATGTAATGATCGTCAGGTTCAGATCCCCTCTATGGTTGGCTAATCATGTGGGTTAGGTTAGGTTAGAACCATGACCATTAGCGTGCGAAGGCGAGCGAGCGAAGCGAGCGTGCCGCGGCAGCGGCCGCCGAGCACCAGATCCCTAGAAGGGAATTGTTGGTGAATTATTGGGTTAAATGAGGTTATAACATATGCAAACAAACCGTATACTTACACTACAGACTACAGACCAGTCTGTATAAGTATTACTTATACAGACTGGTCTGCAGTCATACGTAGTTTGCTTTAGAGTATTTGTTACTTTTAAGAGCACAAAGTGATCGAGTACAGACTATGGGTGTCTGAACTGATATACACAATGGCAATACGCGTCCAGAGGGCTAATTCACGTAATGTTATGACGCACCGATTAAGTTTTAGTGCAGTTGCAATTAAGTTTAAGTTCGAGTGAAAAACGGTATTCTTGTAATCTTTGAACTGCGCGTAAACTGCACGATAACCAAAATCTAACAAACTTACTGACGGTGAGAGAAAAAATTATATTCACTAAATTATCGAATAGAAACGAATAAATTTCAATGAATAAGACGTTATTATATTATTAAAAATTAAACTTAAGCTTATAAGCTGTCATTTTGGGACGTCAAATATATAGTAGAATACCGATCATGTTGCGTTCCGAAGCACGCACCAAACACGCGCAACAGTAGAATACCGTTATTGCGCTCGCGTGACGCAAACTTGACGCGTGCGTGTCTGACAGCGTTAGAGAATACGAAAAGCGTTGTTTTGATCGAAACTTAACTTCAACTGCACTGCAACAGCACTTATTTAGTTACGTGAAGTAGCCTACAGGGCATGATTCTGGACACCCCAGTGTTGGAATTTTTCGTCAGTTCTTTTCTCATTTTTTTCATTTTTTTCAAGAGTACCACAAATAGGTATCAGCTGAGCTGAGCTGATATCTATTTGTGGTTTAAGATTGCTCTTTTTAATGAAAGTAGTTAATTAATCATTTTTTATTAAAAATCTCATTGGGTTAGGTCAGAATAACGATTAAGAGCAGTCTAAAGTAAAAAAAGCCTTGAAAAAATGAGAAAAAAGTCTAGGGTGTCCAGAATCATGCCCTGGACCGATGGAAATCGTTTGTGCGTCGATGTCAGATACACGCGGTATACATATTGTATTTAAGTGTATACAATCCACGACAAGTATTTTTACCTCGAGTAATATTTTGCATTCCGAAAGAAAAACACATATTTTCAAATAAATGAATTGGATTTAGAAGAAAATTATAAACGCTTAGTGATGTATTAGCCTGATCCAAAAGTGATAATCGGTTATTACTCTTTTTGCTTTGCGCCTTTGTGTCCTAGCGTGATGTTAAATAACTATAGTTCAAAAACTATAATTAAATAACTAATAACTGTAGCCTTCCTCAAGAATTGGGCTATCAAATGAAAAAATATTTATTCAGATCCCACTGGTAAGTACCAGATATTAGCACGTTCAAACAAACAAAAAAACTCTTCAGCTTCAATATTAGTATAAAAAATATGTACCGATTTATCATCATTTTTGGATCAGCCTAGTATGTACGAGTAGAATTCTAGTTCTATTTCGTTAGATGATCTCTGCCACCACATAATTATATTGACTGCAGCAAGAATCCACTGCAATCCATCGCAACTGGCTGACTAAACAAAAAATAGCGGACTATAAAACAAAAGAGAAAACAATACCAGCCGTGTCGCCCGTGAGGACAACATGCAGATCGTTTTATAGAACGGAGAAAAGTCAACAATCTAGTTTGCTATATAAAAACGGAATATTAGTTCTTCTCGGTTACTAGCTGGACTAATAAAGAAACTACTACAATAACAATAAATATCTCGTGTTTTTTTACATTTCTGAAAGAGCTCCTCAATACTTATATTGTTGCCACATCTGCCTTCTGCATTTGCTAAAGAAATCTGTTTCATAAGCACAATCGAATTTAAAAGATTTCCTGTAATCAGAATTTCAATTAGATTGATTTGCAATTAGTAAATTGTATAAAAACCAAAAATTTCGTTGTTGTTCGTGCACTTCGAAGTTCAGAGCCCGATTTAAGGTGTATTGTGCACCTGCCGGAGTCGCGGGACTATTCGAAAGGGATACCGTGGCTCCGGAACACAAAGGGCAATGAAGGAACATGGATGGGTTTTAGTCAGTAGAAGTCTCCCTCCCGCCCGCCCAGAGCGGGGGAAGTCATTTGATGATTTCACATCCCTAAAAAAAAAGGTGTATTGTGCAAAAATTTTGACAAAAAAAGCGGCATGATATATATATTTTATTTAATCAATCAGTTTTTAGAACATAAGTTTGCTAAATTCCTCTTCTCGAGATCGGAGTGTTAAATCAAAATCCTACTGACTAAAACCTAGCGCTACGATGAGCCGTGGGACTGGGATACAATTAAAAAAATACACGCGCACCCCCGAAAGCTTGCCAAAGTCCTAATGACAATAATTCCATAATGCCTAATCGGAAACGCATTATAGTGCGGGACCATTCATAGTCCCCCAACTGCGTATTTCTAGTTATTACGTTGTTCAGGAGTTTCCGTAAGAGAAATCCAAGAAACAGCTTTAGTGATTGCACTAAATCCATTCCTTGAGTAATAAACAATTTCACATCTTCTAATGGCACAATATAAATGCAAAGTGAGATTGCTGTAGATACCTAAGTACTATTGTATAGAATCAAACACACTGTAACAGATTCAACATTATACAGAATGGCTTCGACGATAAATAAATTGGTATGCTGCTAAACTGGGTATGAAATTGGTAAGCTAAGCAAACAGATGGCCACATAGATCATTTTCTCAGTAAATTGTACTGGTATTACATATTATTTCCTATATTTTATCATAGCCTCCGACAAAACATGATAAACGCTAATATCCTAAATTGTTTTTTTATCAATCTAGATTCGACCTTGAACGTTTAAAAATGGGTGTGTGCAAACCAAGTTCAAGCATATTAGGGGAAATTGCCTGTCAATAAAAATTGATGATACAGTTTTCTCATCATGTTTTATTAATCGTTTTTAGAGTGATGTCATGTGGCTTTAAATATTAACTTAAAAATATTTTTTTCTTTAAACTATCTTTTATTTTCTGCTTCTGCTTCACCGGCAGCTAGTGACTGGGATGCAGCTGAATTCTCGTTTTTATTATTGGTTTTACTGGCTGCTTCAGATTCGGCTTCTACATCCGATGTGTTTTCAGACACGATATTGATTTCTTCCGTAGGTTGTGAGCCACCACTAGCTACGTCATCATTGTATCTGGACATTGTGATGACAGGGTTGTTTGTCGGTATCGGTATGGGGTAAGGAATGGGGATGTTGTTGCCGCCGCAGCTGCAGCAGCCACAGCAGCCGTTGCCTCTGTTTCTGGTTGCTAGCAACAAGACAGTGAGAAGAAGGCCGATGTCATCGTCGTCACTGCCTTGTGAATATGCTATAGGGCCTCCGCCATAAAATGGTTGAACTCCTTGAGCTGATACTTCTGTTTCCTGTAATTTAAAGAATATATTTTAGTAATCAGATTATTTTAAAGTAGTGTGGGATATTGTGGTTGATCAAAAATCTAGATAGCCAAAACGTTTTAGAGCGTCGTGTGGAACAAAACTCGTAACCTCCTCAAGTGATAGTCGTAGAACATGTCAATAAACTTTATAGAAATGCTGTTTTCCTATTTTAAAAGTTAAAGAGGTTGCAGAACCCTTTGTGTTTGCTTGCCAACTTAGATTCGGTGTTCGGAAAATTTTGTTTCTTTGAAAAGCACACGTATTTTCTGTAGCTTTGTAACAAAATGTGCAACAAAATGTTATTAACGGGGACTAACACATGTTTTTCTAATTTTTACTTTTTCTTACTCATAAGTCTTAAGAAAGTATTTAAAAATAAGTTTTTTAATGAAAGATAATTTCGATATTAAACTGACTCACCTTATAACTAAACAAAATAACTGAGAAAATGGCACTAAAATATATTATTAGTTTCATATTTAATTATAAAAAATAGAGACTCATTGATGCGTCTCCGCGGCTTCCGATAAGTCTTCTATTAAACTTTCTCAATGAACCGATATCTTATATTTATAAATATTGCATCAAGGAGTTTATGGCTCTTATCTTATCTTAAGATAAAGTAAACGTAAATTATCTCACGTGCTGAACAAGATAGTATTGGTATTTTATCGGTCCTCATTTATTTATTCAGTATTTTACAGTTAGAAATATATTTTGTGCTACTACGAAAACGTTTGGAAAACGAGTTTGTTTGTCATGCACCAGTGTCAATGTCGCAGTTACTTTTCTTGACATTTCTTTGTTTAGTTAAATAATGATATTCAGTTTTGTTAATAAAAACTCACTTATAAGGATTAGACTCCACGTTAAATACTGGTACTCAGCTAAATCCGGTTTGACTGGAAGCCGACCCCCATATAGTTGGGAAAAGGCTAGGCAGATGATTAAGGTCACACCCGTTTAACGACTATTAGCTACTCTTCTGCTGTTCCAATGGCAGGGATCGGATTGTTGTTCTGCCAGGGTTCCGAAATTGTTCGAAAAAGAAACCGCGTCCCGGGAACGCTAAAAGCATTGGAAGGAACATGAATGGATCTTAAGTAAGAGTCGAGAGACACTCCCTACCGCACGGGTATCTGATGATTTCCCATCCCCAAAAAATAGGGATTGGATTGTTGGTCCACCAATAATCTTCGATACAGTTTGCTCTATGAATTGAAAATCAGAACAAAATCTTGAAACCTCTTGCAATATTTTTCGTTCTCAAAAAAAAAAAAACGATGTTCTTGCCTTTTCTGAAACATTGTAGGCAGATTTTAATCGAAATTAAAATCTGGATTACTATACCAGAAGGTTTGATTCAAAATTGAAATGGAATATCTATTAATTCTTTACTCTGTTCCAATAGTCCAGTAAATGAAATCGAATCGAACTGGGATTTAATTAACTAAGTTTTGTACTAGTGTAGTGCCAGTATAATAGTTGAAATGGCTTTGACAATCCAGCCAACTACAAACTTTAACTATTGAATTGAATATGTGTAACAGACGATTGTAAGTAAATCATTTTTGTCTATGTGCTTTATTAGTATAGTATTAATGTTTTTTTTTTTTTTTCGAGAAAAGTGTAATTTTTTTTTCTCTGGAATTTGTGAAAAGCCTGGAGTTTATGAAAATGTTGCTTATAAAAAAGTACCTACAAGTGGAATCGACCCTCTGGTCATTGGCATCTCTCTTATATTAGAGTTTGTGTCTTTCTTTAGACTTATGCAAAAATAACTGATGTAAAATATGATGGCGTGAACTTATTTTTTTTACTTGAGATGGGTTAGTGCTCTTGACTCTAGTCTAGGTCACAGGTAACAGAGACAAAGATGACTGAGTGAGCTTACCCAGAAGAAGCCACTAGAAGATATTAGGGATTAAATATATATCAAATTAAATAAAAAAAAACGGGAAGAAAGTGTTTATCTCAATCAATTCACTATCACCAGAGTGACATTACAAACTGGCAAAAGTTTTACACCTCCCATCAATATATCCGAGAGACGAACAGCGAGCATAACACGCCATTTTATTTCTTTTATCTTTCCGTAAGAAAAAGAAAGGTTTCATCGTAATAGATTGCGGAGCCCATATCTCTTGCGGGGCGATTTAGTATGGAATGTTACTGAGAGCAGCATCCTTCGGGACAGATTGTAACGTGTCACACAAAATGGGACCGTGTTATTATTGTAAGGAGGCCGTTATTCTGTCAAATTGTTTTGGGGCCCTAGAAATAGTGGTATTCCATCAGCGATATAGATTTTTAAAGTCCACAACGACAGTCCGATGACATTTCGGTAACCCAGTCATATAACATATGGCATATTATGTCATCGGCTCCGTTGCCAAAGATGAAGAAAAACATAATTTGACGTTGACCAGCCGGATTAGCCACGTAGCAAGAGTAACAAAAGCTACGGGCCCCGCGCTTCATGGGCGACGCACTAGGACTCACAAAAAATGTCGCTAAAACCCAGTCGTCGTCTTGTATCTGTCACCGGAAAGTGGAAAACTTCGTAAGATTATAAAATAACTTGAGAGTTTGTAAATTCTCGATAAATTGTCAACTGAACATTCGGAATACTTTTTTATGCATCAAAACTTGATGGTTTATAATTTCTTGATTTAATTCCGAGAAACTGTGAACTGAAATAAAATGGCGATCTATCAGAGCACAAGTCTGCTCTCATTGGTTTGTTCATATGTGACGTGAAGAGATGAGAGCCTAGTTTCTTGAGTCTTATGATTCCAAATGTTCAGTTGACAATTGATATATTGGATATTTTCTTTTTACGAAGGTTTTAGGTTTAGCGGGCTCTTAGTTAAATTTGCTACAGTCCCGCGTTGGCTTAGTCCGGCACTGAATTTGACTCTGACAATAGCTATCGCTGTTTGAATTTCACTTTCGATAAGCCCTTTACTGCAATGATCTTACTTTGCAGTAAAGGACTGATTTGATTTTGAAAGACCATAATTTCACCAGTCATGTTTAAGGCCCGTGTTAAAAGAAAGCGCCTATTTGTACTCATTTTTAACCTTCAACTTGCTTCTGAGCAATTCGTATAGGAACAGCCCGTTGTCGCTCTATAATTCTAGATCAATGAATGAATTAAAATTTTGAACCACCTCTATGTTAAGGGACAGAAGAAGCTATAAAATTCAATAGACGAATAAGATAAACATACAGCAGTATTTCGGTTTTTGCGTGAGGGTAACGTTCTTGCGTGCAAATTGTTTTTATCTGACAATGATTACTGCTAACGGTACGCCTCGACTCGTCCATCCAGTGTAATTACAGTCAAAGTAAATACACATCAACATCTTCTTGGTAGCTTTAATTTAGCCAGTTAAATAGACAGAAAATATACGTGTCTTTAATATTAAAGAGATCAAGCTCTTATTTGGTACCATCGAACATGAGGTGCCACGTGTCGTGAAGCTTCGAATAAATTTCATCATTGATTCCTAAAATAAAATTAATATCTTACGGGTCGAGTGGATTTCAGAACCGCGGTTCCGGAATACAGCTGTATTATTTTGTACAAAAAAATACAGTTTACAAAAAGGCTGATTTAAATATTGATCAACAATTGCACAAATTATTAGTATTTACCGGTACAAAACAAAAGGTAATATCATTATATGAAGAACTCAGGGAAAGAACGGTCAAAGTCATCCTGTAACTGCTTTGAGTTAGCTAATCCCGCAATAGGAAAAAGAAAAGGGTGAAAACGTACAAAGTCCCATAAAATTACCTTTCAAGTTTTGTACATAAAAGTTATAAGTGATCATAGATATCTAGACTCTGATCTTTCTTCTTTCTTTCTTTTTGCGTCTTTTTTTTTCTTCTGGTTAAGCTCGCTCCATCGTAGACTTTGTCTCTGTCATCTCTGACCAAGACGAAAGTCAAAAAAATCATTAGTTATCTTCAAAATTTTTTGGTGACCGTAGGTACTTTACAAACCGAACCGAACGACCGAACATTTTATATTTTAGATACTATTAAAATAAACACTCCAAACTAAAATATGGCGTCGAAAAATTCGTTCGCATCGCTGTCGACTAGAAGTGAGCCCAAAAGACTGGCGGCATTGACTCGTTGTATGGCAATGCATCGCATCGCTGTCGACTAGAAGTGAGCCCAAAAGACTAGCGGCATTGACTCGTTGTATGGCAATGCACTCTGTCCGAGGGAAAAGCCACCCCTCGAATCACGCAGAATAACAGTTTAAAAAATGTGACATAGTATCTACCATTCGTGTAGGTTTATTTTATTGGAAAAGAGTAACTATGGAAGTTACTCATTTCCCTGATATAATTCCCGGTTATTACTGTGGGACCCATAGGGACGAAGCGGAAAATGCTACTTTACAATATCGATAACAGAAACGTTGAAAATGGCGAACAGTGAACCGATTAACTAAAGGTACGGCTTCAATAAATTTCAGATGAGCTGAGATTTCTGAGGCAGACCAATTAACACGACGGCTGTGAGGATGAATGAATAATTTGATAACTTTATTTAATACACCTTTGTTCTAATTTTCGAGATGTTGAAGGTAATATTGCGGATTATTTTCTGAACAATGTCTTGCTTCTGCTAGTCGAATCGAAGAAGGGGACTTCTGGGCCCAGCAGTTAACTAGTTGAAATGTATATTAAAAAAACCGTTATATTTTTCTAAACGAAATCACAAAATATGGTACCATGTTTCTATCTAGGAAGCGAGAAAACTGAAATTCTGAAACTAAATATCAGAATATGTATGAAGGTCGAGTGACATGTTTTTTTTTCGTGGAACCGATTCATAGCGAATCGAATTCTTTTAATTTTTCTTCCGGCCTAACACTTCTGCCTGACATCAGTCAATCACCGACTGACAGATGTCACTCGTTCGTTTTCTTTCGTTCTGAGCACAGAGTACTTATTTTCCATATTTTGTGATGTAGGTTTTGGTTAACTACAAGGTTGTAATATAACCTCACTTTTACTATAGGTAGGTACCTCATATAACTTGATTCCTGGATAGCCAAATTTCACCAAATTTTCAGTGAGACCTTGTTATTATATCCTCTTACAAATAAGGTAGTAGTAGCTAGTTTGATTCAGTTAACACCTGGGCCCAGGAATGTATGGAGTCATTCCCTTCTCCTTTTAGCAGTTGTTGAAATGTATCAAAAGATCCGTATTCTTTTCTTGTCATGAACTTTTTCTTTAGGTATATACAAATGAATGTAAGCATCACATTGGTTTAAATATTGATAAGCAGAATCAAAATTAAGGATCGCTTTATTGATAAAAAAAGTAATAGGATATGTTGATCTTTAAATACTCGTATGTAATTTATTCTTCTAACTTTCCACTGAATAATTTTCCACTTCTTTTCTCTCTTAAGATTGTAAAACAAAGTCGATGTCTGCCTGTGTCTCTTTCTCCAATTAGTTCTTCTAAACGCAGCGGATATTGACTATTTTCACATATAAAAGAACGATAAACGAGGAAGGCGTTTGCATATAATTTGCACCACCGCCAGCTAAGCCAGGGCGACTAAGATCAATATCTTTACTGTGAATCATAGGTACCTACATAATACAGGTCTTAGACAATTTATTTGCGATCAGCTATGTCCCGCTCTTGGGTCATAAAATAGTTACACATAGGAAATAAAATTTGTACATATAGGAAATAAGATTGAATTAGATCAATCAGAATATATCGACTTTTCTTCCTTATTATCAAAGCGGACATAATAATCAGTAATCTTGATTAAGGTTTGACATTTACCAAAGGATCTATGATTGCAGTAAGAAATAACGCACAGAGGAATGCTCCGATATCGATCTGTCTGCTAAGCCTCTTCCAGTCGGAAGTACTCCGCGTGTAGCCAACTGGCTCGGAAGCACTTTACAATGACATAAAAGCGACACGTGTCTCCTCTCCAAGGACAGGAAAATAAAAAAACACTGCAATGTACGGGAGTTTATTAAATCAATAATAACATTTATTTTTCAAAGGCACAGGTGACAATTTTGTATATTTTCGAAAACCTTTATAAAACTTTAAAGTGGCCAATAATACATTGCTACTTTAAGTTATGATGTAAGTGCTGATATTAAAGAGAATCTGCATGTGAACGATATGAATAAATAGACAGTAAAAGTTTACAACGGATTAAAAAATGTTGTTCTAAATAGCTCAATTTAGGACAACATATTTCATACACTTGCTTTGCTTGCAATAAATACACCTTGCTTGTTTTTGTTTAATATTTTTGCAGATTTATTCACTTTCGCAAACTTTAATCCAATTTCGGCAATAATTTCATCATCAAAATGAACCCCTTAGTGTAGTCCGTTTCAACTTTGCGCATTAGTGGACGCTTTCCCTTTACCTTTGCTACACCCGCGTAATGACAGGGTTGTTGGTAGGGACAAGTATGGGAAAAGGAATAGGAGTACTGGCACTGCATTGAGAGCAGGAGCACCCACCACCTCCGTTGTTTCCACAGCCGCCATCTAATAGGGACAGCATTATAATAGGGAGGATACTCTTCAAACTAGATTTAGACTTCTCCATCACAATTATAGGAGGTGGGGCTAGAGGCATTTCGAATGAAGGATTAAATGATGAGTAAGGGCTAGGAGCAGGCGCTGGTTGCGGCATGACAGCTAATAAAGGCTCGGGGTTCCATGACGGAGAAGCCAAATTAACTTGTAAAGTAACCGGCAATGGCTGACTACCACATCCTCCCAGGATGGGAGGTGGGGAAGGGACGAAAGATGGAATACTCAAAGTTGGTGTCTCGACTGGCACTGAAGTAGTCACTATTTCAGTTTCAACTATCTTGGTTTCGGGTCCAATAGTTTGAGTATAAATCTCTTGTATTACATTCTGTGGAGGGGCGGATAGGGGTGGGGCTACAGCTACAAACGGCGTCATCGGAGGCGGCGAAGGAATTTGAACAGTAATTGGTGTCTGATAGGTTTCTGCTACATTTGCGGTTGGTGGAAAGCTTTCGACTTGAATAGTTTGTGTTACTGGAGGATAGTTTTCTACAATAGTTATAGACTCCACGTTAGGTGGGGAAGGTGGTGGGTTGATCATTTCAACTATTGGTGGTGGACTTGCGGGTTCAATTGGAGAATATGTAGAGTAGGTGGGAAACGAAGGAACACCATAATTCGTTGTGGCAACAGTATTGATTGATAACTGTGGTGGCAAGGAGCCAAACGAAAACACTTCATTGAAGCGTTGTGTTGGGAACGGTGAATGTGGGCCTTGGACAGTTAATAAGGGATTTACTTGCTGAGGAGGCGATCCTAGACATTGACAGCACTCCGTCAAAACTGGCCCCACAGGTACACTGGCAATAAGGCCATTCTGTGAAAAGATAAATACATTTAATACTTTTAAGAATCACAAAGACTAGTATCTTGAAAACGGGACAGTTGAATAATCTTAATGAACTTACGTTGAGCGATAAAGATAGAAGGATGAAGCAGACTGTCCGACTTCGCGGAGACATATCGAATAATTATTTTTACAGGGAATAAGTTTACTTAATATACCGTGTTTTCATCGTGATATTACACACGATAACATACTTTAGCTATCTGTTACACAAAATTATTACAAACATTATGTTTTTCGTACTAAGTATTATTTTGTAAGTAAGAATTGCTGCAAAACTAGACGTCAACTGCTGATTATTAAAGTTATTAAAAAAATGTGGTATCATGTTATGAATGGAAAAGAACAGTATTTGCTCGTAACAACGAAAATATTGTGGCTGTGAATGTCGTTCATTTAAATCACATAAATTAATCTTTTAACTCGCGCTTGTTAAGTCTTTGCGGCCATTTTAAAATTGCTACAATTGCAGTGTCCAGCCTGCAATGTTTTATCAGATACCTATTGCGTTTCTGTGTTGTGTTCCGTGTCATTTGTGCTTATCGAGATTTTCTTACTTGTTACAGGTGAGCGGAGCGCACAGCGCGATCTGACACGTCACTGGTATGTCCGTCATTCATAACTGTCTTGTTATCGTAATTGATAAAACTATTTCAAACGTAGGTGTTCAGGCAATCATCTCGACGATAACTCCGTAAATCTTTTAATAATCGCTGATTTTTGCACGTTTTAGGAGGACCGTGTATATAATATGTGATTTATTGGGACGCTACGCCCAATTTTACCGAAAACAGCAACCTTCGGTAGACCTGGCAATGAGGTTATGCCAAAAACAGTTTTTTATTGCCAAAAATCATTCATCGTGGGTGGTTAACGAAATCTGTAAAGGAACACATCGCATAATCGTAAATATCGATTCAATTTCCCCTTAAAATTGGTAATTTTGTCCAATTTACGTTCGTCCGAAGGACTCGTTCGCCAGACTTACCAAGTAACGAATGTTCCAATTTTACATACAATGAGTTTTTTTTTAAATAAATCTTTTGCGGTCGACCTACGTCATTGTTTATAGTAGAGTTTGTGGCGAAGAAATCGGAATGAAGAGAAGATTTATTCATCGTCTGGCTTGTGTTCCACCTCAGACTAAGCGCTAGGCTTTGGCATATGTAATACAATATTTTTCAATCTAGACTTTGTAATCAGTTGCTCGTGGTTTCGGGGAAAAAGTCTGGATTTGATAATATGTATTATATAATATCTAATATTAGTCAAACATATTGTGTTATGTGCATGTTAAAAATGTTGAACTTAATAAAAGTATAGAATTTTTTTTTATAAATTTTAAGTTCAACATTTTTAAGTAAATTTTTGTGACGACAATTGTGATGACAAATCAAACATCAAAACGCGAACAAATAACTCTTTATTTTTTTTCAGTAAATTTTCTTAAAGTAGTCGTCAATCGACATTTTCTTTGAACACCATTGGGGAGTATTTTGTACGTCATCGTCTATTTGTAACGGAAATGTGTTTCCGGCAGTTGTAGTTTTTATAGTCCCTAGCGAGCCTTGTAAGGACAGAGGATATAGCTCGTTTGAAATATGAACTTTGTCGCAGACATTCGTGTCTGCTGTTTCTGATAGCTCTGTTACACATTGGTAGGGCTACGCTACGCACTTCACGTCTTTATCTCTCATTCCTTTGTAGCACTTTGTGAACGTCAACTGTGTTTTGGGTGCTATCGAATTTTGGCTTTGGAATCCGACGCGTATTTCCCTGGCTTTAATTAATAAAATTCGCGCAGATCTCTTGTTTTTGATTCTACTGTTTGTGCTACTGTAACTTTCAAAATTGTTTTTGTTATCATTGTCAGTTCTCACTTTATTGCTAGCTAAAGTATCCCATTTCGTCCTCTATTTATCAGAATTTTGCGACGTTTTCGTAACAGCTTCCTGCTCAGCAAACTTTGAGTGATCGTTGATAATAATCTAAATTGACAACTCCCTTTGAAAGTCACCTTTTGAGACTAAAATGACTGCACAATTACGCCAAGTCATCATCAGCCACATCGCTTGAACTCGACAACAATCCGTAAATAACCATTTGTTAGAAAGGAAGTCGATGTAAGGAAGTTTGTAAGTCGTAGAGATACCGACTTCTAACGACGTCCGTCGGTTATCGGTCGCGGCGTGATTGATGTCGGTTTTTGTCCTATATGTGGATGGTAAGTGGGAAATTATGCTTTCATTCCAGTATTTAGGAGTGTTTTTGATGTGCGGAATTATTATGTTAGTAGAGAAATCAGCCAATAAAATACAATACATAAAATTGGTTTAGTGCAAATTTTCTCCGTTATTTGTTTTGGAAAACAAAATGACGTTCTAAGATTTACAATAAAAGAAAAATAATTTAACTAATTTCGTAACTCAATGTTTGATATTAATAGTAAACTAGTATACAATGAATGATTTCCTATGAAAAAATGTACTTAAAACTTAACTTAAACTTAATACATTGATGCAAAAGCTCGTGATTTACGCACCGCGTTTGTTTACCAAATAAGGCCTCAACATAAAATACACTCTACTAAGGTAATATGCTAACGGTAAGTGATGAGTGTCATGGTTTCGTTCAAAGTTAAATACTCCAAAGACTTCGGCGACAAATGTTCAAAATTGGAGCCGGAACCCGTTCCGAAATACACCCGGAAACTTTTGAAACTACACTATAAATGGGGTACCTAGTTATAAACGCTATCGGAAACTTTATGTAAGTTTTAGCTTGATATTTAAGTTGACAAAATTTTAAAGAACAATGGGTTCGTTAACGTTGAGTTGTCTTCTTATATCTACCCAAAAATGTAAGTAGAGTTTTCCCCTTTGCTACCTGCTATTTCCTCAATAGCATCGTTTAGCACAGACAATAACTTTAATCAACGTATCCCATTGCAGTGCCTGAGTCCACTACGGCACTAGATAATTGACATTCTGTTGGCAAAAATGTATGGGATTATCAGACTGTGAGATTGACGAACACTGTCGAAATATCACGTGGTCAAAACCTTACATTGCGACGAGCGCTGCTGAATTGCCGTGTCTCAAAAGTTTCACCACCACATCCCGATTCAAAGGAGATGTTTAATTTTCAGCCATCAAGTGTAGAGGAAAAATATACTATCGTGAATTTTACAAACGTTTTTATTGACATAACATTGAGTCTGTGTCAATCTCGCAAACGTCAAACATTTTTAATTTAGTTTATATAAATAAAAAAAAACATTTGATATTATGGAAAAAAAATACTTTTCTCTATTCAGGGGTTAGTTTCCTAGCTTCGCTAAAAGGTACATGTTATGGCCGGCGTCCCATACAAAAATGATACATCTCCTTTTTATGATAGTCGGTCCCTCTAAGGCTAGTTGCGCACTGGTGACATCTGTCACCGTGGCAGTATATCTCTCTCTGTTGCACTTCACAATTGCGAAAGTGAATAATGTACTGTTACGGAGACAAAAAGTCACCAGTGCGCGGCTAGCCTAACATGCATTAGACATAGGCAAATACAAAATAACAAAGAATTCACTAGCTACATTTAAAATTAAAAGTAAGAAAATAAGGAAAGAATTATTAAACATAAATAACCTGTGCCTAGCCAAACGAAAAAATAAATCTAAATAAAAAGCTCGACAATTACACATAGTGAACTTACCAACAAAATTCACCAAAATAACTTCTAGACTCCCGAATTATTTGCAACAAGGTGCTTCTAAAGTGAAACAATGCGGAGTATCTCAAACAACGGAGCAGCGTGTTCGTAAAGAATCTTGTCAAGCTTTTGATAAGCGCTTTGACAGCAGTGCGGCGATGGCGGCAAGATCTTAAGGCAAATGTGGCGGCTAATTGGTACTACCTCTACAAACTCACTGTGTTGTAGGAAAAGTGCAGTTAAACCTGTTTCATTTGGAGAAATTCATTTCGAAATAACATCAATCTATTCCATAATGTTTTGCGATGCGAGTGCTCCTTATAAATATACGAGAATTGTCCTTCTGATTTGGAGAAATATAGAAAAAAAAACAATAACAATTGTGATTGTTTGGCACATTAAAGAATCCAGTATTTCATAATCACAATTCTTTTGATATTTGTTTTTGTTATAGTGTGTTACTTTGTCTGTAACATCGAAATCTCTGTGTCAACTGCTATGTTCTATTTTATATGGCAAGTAAAGCCGATGTCAACTATTCTGCCAATGTCTAAAGTGAATTGGAATGTCAACTGCTATGTATTTATCGTCTTTGGTACATAACTAAGTGGAAATGACAATTTGCATGATTTTTTAACCGACTTCCCAAAAAGGAGGAGGTTATTAATTCGGTTGTATGTTTTTTTTATGTTTGTTACCTCATAACTCCAACAATTATGAACCGATTTGAAAAATAGGATATACTTGCAGATTGGTCCCATTTAAATTTTACGAAAATCGGTTGCGAACTTTGGATTTTAAATCGAAATAGCTGGAATTCGTCTACTTAGATGATAGTTTTATGTCATCCAAGTAATCAAAATTGCGTATTTTGCTTTTCTGCGATTTTGCAGTGGTGTTGTTAGGTAAAAAGTGAAAAATATAAAAGTTTTTACAAAAAAAAAAAGTTATTTTTTACTTTGTAGTGTTTTTTTTTTTTGGAAGTCGGTTGTTTTTTTTTGTAAAAAGTTTTTTTATAGGTTAAAATAATGAAGACCACAGATCTTTTTCATTATTCCTACCTAATAACTGAATTTAGTACCTAAAAATCCAAAACACACTTTCCCCAAACCTTATGCTAACAAAACCGACAAAATTATGAGCGCCATAGCTTATCGAACGCACAGACAACTATCTACTTCATACACATACATAGTTAATAGCCAGTAGGCACATATTCGTGTGGCAAGTTGCCAGTCTAGACCAGTCCCGACCACAAGTTAGTAGGTGTCAATCGACGCTATAATTTCGATACCGCTCCGATTTGCTCCGAAGTCGATATTTTCTCGCTTGCTCAATAATAATTCATGTACATAGTAGTACTGTGAACATTGTCAAGTTAGTATGTACCGGTCAGTAGGTCGTCTTAGGGGCGGAGTAAGTGCTGGTTACTCACCAAGTGGTCAAAAATGCAGTTAAGTTCGTTTTTGATCAATTGCTACATTAACTTTTATTTCTAAAGTAACGGTTTTTTATTTGACCTTAATTTTATTTGATTGAAAAATGCATTTTGATACTAACCCACAATTTGTTAATTGGTTTAGTTAACTACGGATAAAAAAAACAAAAATGCATTTTGATACTAACCCACAATTTGTTAATTGGTTTAGTTAACTACGGATAAAAAAAACTAGCGCTAAGCTATGCTAATACCTACTAAATATGGCACAGCTGGTTTTGTTTAAAACGTTCAGCTATATAAAACAAATACCCTAAACTGCTTTCGACTGCAAGTATCAGGAGAACCCCACACTTGCGCATACGCAGCACTTGCGCATACGCAGCCCTCAATCAGAGAACACGAACAGCTGTGCCACAAGAAAAACGACTGTTGCAATTTGGTGTGAAGCTGTGAACGCATAAAATGACGTCACACATCAATGGGAGGCCTTTGTAAAAGCCGCCTTCATGCAGATTTGACATTTTTTCGCGACACGAGTGCCTTTAATTAGTCCGTGTTGATTGATGATTTCTGTATGAAAGGCTGTGTCTTTTTATAGCCGGTTTTGAGGTTACAGTGAGAGGTAATTGACATGAAAACTCGGGTGCCATTTAGCAAGAGCGCAGCCAACCGGTGCAGCGTACGTTTTCAAGGGTGATCTTTTAAAGGAGGCTTAGTATACGCTTTCTGCTTTTTGTAGAAAAGTAGGAGGCTAAAACTCAGCCATGTTTTCTACAAGAAAAAGGATATAAATGTAGTCTTGGCAATCATAAAATCCTACTGTTTAGTCATGACATCAATTTATTGGATACTAGCTGACCCGCGCAACTTCGTTTGCGTCACATTTTCCATTAATGCTCCGCTCATATTTGTCTTAGCGTGATGATATCATAGCCTATAACCTTCCTCGATAAATGGGCTATCTAACACTGAAATAATTTTTCAAATCGAACCTGCAGTTCCTGAGATTACCCCCTACATACAAACTTACAAACATACAAACTTACAAACAAATGTTACCTCTTTATAATATTAGTATAGATATAGATAATATTAGTAAAGATAATATTAGTATAGACTAGCTGACCCACGCAACGTCGTCTGCGTCACATTTTCCATTAATGCTCGGCTCCTTTTAGTCTTAGCGTGATGATATGCCTATATCCTTCCTCGATACAATGGGCTATCTAATACTAAAAGAATTTTTCAAATCGGACCAGCAGTTCCTGAGATTACCCCCTACATACAAACTTACAAACAAATGTTACCTCTTTATAATATTAGTATAGAAGTATCGATTAAAAACATGAAAATCAATATGCATAGACTTTTACCACCTATGTTGGCTTCGTTTTCCAGTTTATTCAGATGCTGCTGAATACCAGTATTTAACTTGGAGCGACTGACCCAGTAACTGCTTAGACTATGGTGTCAGATTTTCTGGCTACTGACACCAGTTTCTTCCAAATAGTCGTCGGAATAGCCGTCCGAAATAAACATTTATTTTAAGTATACTGATCCCCGGTTATTTGATGCGACTGAAAGGCGTAAAATTACAGAATACATTTCGAATAGAATTTTCTTTTCAAACTTAACTGACTTTTAAAATTAAATTCGGTCTTATTTATATTATAAAACAGGCTTGTTTATTGTCTCCAGCAATTTAAACAACTGTCTATTTAATTTTGACTTTAATTGAATAACATTTGAATTATTGATGTTGTGGTCGGTTTACAGTATAACCATAAACCATATGTAGCTAAGTACCAAAATTTTACGAGGAGCGACTGCCTATTTGTGGACTTTGCAAAAGTTCAATTTGTATTGAAACTGAATAAGCGCCATTGTCCATCTGGTGACAATAACGGAAAACCTTTTGCTGAAAAACTCGCACTAAGCCCTTTGACCCCTTCCACAATTCAGCAACTGGTAAAGACTATATTCCTTGGCTAGTCGAGTATCAGACTTTATTGTTTCTGACTACCACCGTGACGACTGCCAAAGATCTCCAAATGACAGCTGAGCTTTCCGAGACGAAGAATTTTTTCAAATTGTTTTACTTAGATACTTTCATTGCAATCACAGACTTTCACAAGACTGTATACAATTTTGTTGTCGAAGCAACATTTCTGAGTTCAACAGTGACTGATTGATGTTGTGCCACATAACACGCCAAGTATCTATGCCACGGGTTCCCAATCTTTTTTAAACTGCGACTTCCTTTAGCTGTAGATAAAATTGGAGTGTCTGTTTGTAATATTGAAATAACCGCTTTTTACTACATGTATATGAATATTTATACGGTAATTACACCAAAATAACATTTTACAATTTTTTTCTGTCTATCTATCTGTTTTTTCCGGCTAATCTCTGAAATTAGCTATCCGATTTTGACGGGACTTTTATTAGAAGGTAGCTGATGTAATAAGGAAGGAGTAACTTAGGCTACGATTATTTAAAAAAAAAGAATCGACTGTTATACGAAGTTCGCCGGGTCAGCTAGTATGTTATATTTTCTTGGGACGCCACGTCGCCCTTGTAAAAGAAGAATCCTACGTGTAGTCCGTTTGTGAAAACCAGTAGGTTTACAATAAGACGGGTTAATTTACTTTTTTGACTGAGATTCACTGAAAAATATGAATTTACTGCAAATTTGGCTTTAAATCGGATTTTTCTTACAGGATTTTTAAACAGGACGCTCCCTTTTTATTTGCCAGTTGCAGCATTTGCGTTCAATTTTTGTGGTGGAATAAGAATAGCCGTATAGGTCGATCTTCAAGGTTAAGCAACGCTTGCCGAGGTTGGTCTTTAGATTGGTGACCATCTTAACATACCGAGTTTCCTCCGTGCCTCGGAAAGCACGTTAAGCTGTTGGTCCCGGCTGTCATTTGGAGATCTTTGGCAGTAGTTACGGATAGCTAGAAGCCAGAAAATCTGACACCAGTCCTGGCCAAGGAGTACCGTGTTACCCAGTTAATGGGTTGTGGAGGTCTGCTAGGCAGCCGCTACACGTAAAATACTGGTATTCAGCTTAATCCAGTTTGACTGGAAGCCGACCCCAATATAGTTGGGAAAAGGGTAGGCAGATGATGACTCCGTGATGGTTTGCAACGCCTCTGGGAAACCACCGCGTCTCCTCGAGGACGAGTCGCGACGCACAGTTTGGGAACCCCTGATCTATGCAGTTGTCACATAGAGCTGCGAACTAGTGGATAGATATCTCGAATACGGATTGAAAGCAGGCTTCACTTAAATCCTCTTAGCTCGAGTATATTTGAGCGTTGAAAGCGAACTTGAGAAATAGCAGTGAGGTGATATTTACTGAAGGGTAGAGGTAAATGTTCAAGATATTAGCTAGCGTTGTTGAAATTCAATGCTAGACTGAAAATTTTACTATTGTTGCTCTTATGTGCAGTTAGTTTTCATTAAATGATTCGATGTATTCTTCTTTTATTACGTGCTAGGAATCACTTGAACAAAACCTTTTTTACCTAATATACACTACCGCTCAAAACTATTTGGCCAACCAAAAAAAGTTTTACCAACTTCACAGTAATTTAAATTCATTATTAGCAATACCTCAAACATTATAGCAATACTGTTTTAAATGTTAGACTCAAGTCTACGTAATACCTACACTTGTTTTTCATTACGCCTTCTCAAAGCTTTGGCCTCAAAAATTCAGGTGGCCAAAATATTTCTCAGCTGTAGTGTACCTACTTATAGAGGAGCTCAAGGCTAAATAATAACAGCCGCACAGTTCGATCTTCAAGGTTAAGCAACGCTTGCCGAGATTAGTCTGTGGACGTTTGACCATCTTAACATAACGAGTTTCCTCCGTGTCTCGGAAAGCACGTTAAGCTGTTGGTCCCGGCTGTCATTTGAAGTTTTCATTTGGCATTCAGTCAGAAGCCAGAAAATCTGACACCAGTCCTTGCCAAGGAGTACCGTGTTACCCAGTTAATGGGTTGTGGAGGTCTGGTAGGCAGCCGCTACACGTAAAATACCTGGTATTCAGCTTAATCCGGTTTGACTGGAAGCCGACCCCAATATAGTTGGGAAGAGGCTAGGCAGATGATGAGTGTACCTACTTATAAATGGCCTAAATACCTCTATAAGCTTATTAAATACTTAGTCGTGTTGTGAATAGAACTTTTATATTTTACAATTTATTTTCCAGTCTGGCAATGTAAGTCCTTACTGCTTCGACAGATTGAGATTTATAACCTACGATGCGATACGATGTGGTCAGTATGGTGGTCAGGTCATTAGGTACAAAATACAGTTAGTCGATAGAGTTTAAAAAGTAATTGCCGTGTTACGAAATCAATTTACAATCTGAGTTGTCACTTTTTGCGTAATAGTTGAAGTTTCTAAATTGAAGAAATCAACGAGTTATACTCTCTAATTGTTTTACTTTTTTTGTTTGATTGTTTTCACGGTTACAAATTGAATTGGTGAAAATTGAAATTGGTCTTGTCAATTGAAATCATCAACTGTGAAAAGTCGGAAAGGTTTTGGTTTTCCATTTTCTTGTAAGTATTATAGTTAAGACATGGATAATTTAACCATGGCAACAATGTTTCTATAGGCAAATATTAATAAATGTTTTATAATGTAGTTACAGAAAAAGTTTGTTGATGGCACCATAATTTTCTAAGCAGATCTATACTAATATTATTAAGTAGTAAAGTTTGTGAGTTTGTAAGGTTGTAGGAAGGGGATAATCTCTGAATCTACTGAACCAATTTTGAAAATTCTTCTTCCAATAAAAATCCACGTTATTTGTGAGTGCTATTAACCCGAAAAATAAGGCCTAACGAAGTGGCCAGTGGGCACTGGTCACTTGGTCAGCTATAGTTTACGCCAGATAAACGTGAAATAAAGTACATTGACCTTTCCTTAATATCTCTTCGTAGATACTAGAACAATAAATTAAGAACTGTTTTTCATTACTAGAGAACGTAAAGGATCACGATAGAAGTCGATTCAGGACAGCTTTATGTCTTTATTTCTGATTTTGATCTTAAGAAAATCAATAAATGTATGTGGGTCAATGTACTTTATTCCACGTTTATCTGGCGTAAACTATAGTAATATTATAAAGCTGAAGTGTTTGTTTGATTTTTATTTGGTCGAGCATTTCAGGAACTGGTGGTTTAATTTGAAAAAATATTTTAGTGTTGTATAGCCCATTTATACCGACCGACCAATAGAAGCGAAGCATTAATTAGTAAAATTTTGACGCAGACGAAATTACGTGAGTCAGTTAGCATAAAATAAAGCGATTAATATCATTAGAACAATGCATCACCAGCTAGACAAACTCATACCTGTGCTCATACCGCCTCATTTAACTAAAAAGACAACACGGAAGCCCGATTACCAAGCACCACATAATCTGTTGCCCAACACTGATAAGCGCCGCGATAGGCCGTTGACTGCGCGGGAGTGGCGGGCGACGCAACGCGACACCTCGACGCCTCGCGTACCTGCGCGCGCGCCGATTCAACGCTATCGGACGAACGCGTCTTATCTCTCGTTGAGAAATGTTCATGAACAAGGCCATTTATTGTGTTAAGTTGAATAAAATACGTGATTTTGTGATGTGTTGGACAATATGGTTTGTATTGCATTTATTGAATTGTTTTATGTCATGTCAACATAAACTTAGGTATTTACGTTTTGGCTAAACCAATACGGAATGCCACGAAACCAAATGTTAGTCTATATTTTATCTTTTATCGCTTCAGATTATTTATTTATTAATATTCAGTAGGTATTTTGTTTGTTTATGAAACTGTTTCAACATGGATCAAACTTTTAACGATAGGTGTGTAATTCAAGTAATGGGTTCTTAACTCGATCTAACTACATTCTCTATTTTTTGATGCCATCCCTAATAAGTTGATAGCACCCACGCCGTCCAATTTGCTATCACCCTGACCTTGTTGCCGTAAAAGCATCAGCTGTGAAATTTCATTAAAAACTGGTCGCAAATTGATGAGATTTCGACCTCATAATCAGATGATGGGAACTGGTAGTCCGAAATAACAATATTATAGGGGCGGAAAATGTGTTACCCTTTTAAATAAATTACTATTAGGTTGGTTAATGTAACACGCTGGATTTAGTACAATGTTTTTACAAGAGCAATAAAAACTATGTTAATTTACACCTTTGTTTCCTATCAATAAGTTCTGCAATGAATCCATAATATATTTTTACCTGACTTCGAAAAAAAGGAAGAGATTCTCAATTCTCTACTCCGTCATTTATGACCGATTTGTTTTTTTTTTTTTGCTTTATCTGAAACTTCTCAATAAAATTGACGATCGAAATTTTATCAAAATCGGTGGAATTCGTTTACTATGACGTATTTTTGTCGTCCAAGTAAATAAAATTGCGTATTGCTTTTCTGCGATTTCCAATGGTGTTTATAGGTGTGAGGTACACCTAAAAAGAGAAAAACAAAAACTTTTTACAAAAAGATATACTTACCCGACTTCCAAATAAAAAAAACTTTGATTTCTGAACTCGATAGTTTTGGTAATTTTTTTATTATTATTATTTTATTACCTAACCTGTCCAAAGTTTCCAACCATGTTATAAGCACTTGATAATGGAAATCACGCCAGAACTTGATTCCTAGCACCAGTCTTCAAATCGTGATTGATCAGGATACTCTTCTAAACATGAGTTCACCATCTATATCTTCATCCTATATTTAATAATGATCAAATTCCTATTCATAAGTCATATTTATTTTGCAAATAGGTTACAATGTAACTTTTTTACACGTCCATATTTTTGGTCATATTATTCTGGATGAGGCCGATGTTCCCTAGCTGACTACCCTAAGAAGAAACACCGAAACAAACTCAGAGGTCATAGTATCTTTTAAAGTCTATTACCCTTGGTTTCCCTTGGTTGCGACATCACGCATGAATGGCTGGACCGATTTCACTCATTATTTTTTTGTTGTCTTTTTATTGTCAAGAAGAGGTTCTGAATATGAAAAAAAAAAATCATTACTAAAAACTTAAAAAAGTAAAAAAATATTTTTTTATTGATCCTTTTAGTTTAATATAGGTACGATTCTTTATGCGAAGTGTCTTCGCCTCGGGAGACCCCAAATCTTTTATATTTACTAAGTGTTATTAGCGGTCTCCCGAAGTCCCGACGCGATGACGCTTGGCCCAAAGAAGCGTAAATCAAGAGGTGTGCACACAGATTGTGCACACTTCTGACTCAGACTTCTTATTCTTATCGTGAGGCCAGTAAGGTCTAAACGACCACACACACCCTAGTGGCAGAGTTTCTAAACCGCTTCAAGCGCCTCTGACATAGTATAGAGAGAACGGAACCACCGTGCCTTCCGACGCACGGAATCATCTTTATATCAGACAATCAGGTGATTCAAGCCTGCAATGTCCTAGCCAAACTGGAAACAACTTTACAAAGTATGCTACCCGTGGGAATCAAACCCACGAAACCACTGATCACAAGGCACACGTCTTAAAAAAAAGTGTCTCAAACATACACAGAAATTTCTACAAACTTAAATCTGCATTAAAATCAAATCTCATTTGCTAGAACTATATTGTTCGTGACACTGAATCGGAGTGAAGCTATTT
This sequence comes from Ceramica pisi, assembly GCA_963859965.1. NCBI lineage: Eukaryota > Metazoa > Arthropoda > Insecta > Lepidoptera > Noctuidae > Ceramica > Ceramica pisi. The sequence continues at coordinate 10,304,893 of OY982530.1, forward strand.
AGTCAATTGGAAATTCGTGAGATAGACAGCAGGTGCTTACAGATTCTGGGCCCGTCTGCCAATGCGCCTAATTGACGTCTACTACGACGTGAGACAAAAGCTAATCACAATGAAATTATCGATTTTACGTTGACTACTACTGAGGTCTAGACAAAGTGGAGATTCTATCAGCGGTAATGACTAGCAACCAATGGTTTCTCATTCAAAATCCTATTTTAACGTCTTTCAATAGTCTAATGTTGACATGCGTTACCGAAATGTCATATATCATCTCCAATTAATGACAGACGTCAAAGTGACAGCTATAGGCCTTCCCAAAGCGTCAACTCGTCTGTCCCTTTACCTGGTCATTGATTTAACTTGTGGGAGGTCTTCTAAAGCTGCATCTTTTGGCACGCATGTCAATCATACATTGAACTGTTCGGTAATATTAATAGAACCTCCCTAGCTGATTTCAAAAGGTTTCGGTGTATATCGAAATCTGTCGAAAACTATTTTTCTTTAGTTCGCAACATCTAAAACACCTGTAATATTCTGTGTATTAGTTGCTATGGCAACAAAATGAAAAGCTAAGAACATTTGATCCCCGACGACGTAAATTGGACCGTCTAGTATTCGCGCCTCGGGAGTATTGGAGTTGCGAACTGTAAGGTCAACAGGTTTCAGTCTAGAATATTTGTTTGTAATTAGTATCTAACCTCGTTTGCAATATCGCGCTTCTGAAGTTTGTAACAATATCCAATTTATTTGCCTTTTTGGCTTGTCGAATCGCCAAGGTGTGCTACTGGGGCTCTGGAGACCATAATAACGTACAGTTTCAGTTTCTTGTTTATTCTTTTTCATATGAAATAAAAACAATACTATTACAAGAGATAATCTACTCTTGAAAAGTCTAATATCAAGCTTCATATTTCCATCTGACCGATTCCTAGACAATTCAAGAGTGCTCGTTAAAAACAGTGGAACAAAGGCTTGAGTTTGATATCTCTACAAAAGTAACATGAAGATTTCTCCAGGGAAATTCTACCTTAAATCCAATCGTAATATCAATATGACAATTATAAATCACAGTAACAGTATATACAAAGTATTTACCAACAATGGGGTCACCTGTAGATTCCATTGAACCATCGTACGCGGCTAGAGAAGCGTCACGTGACCGCCGTGCGTAATGTCTTGAACAAAGAGCTTTCATTTGTATGCAGCGCCATACTGTGCTGGCTCAGGTGTGTGGTCGGCTTCTGGGCCAAGCCTGGGAAGCTTTCAAAGTGGTATGACTCTATAGAACGAGGAGCTCGTGGCTAACAAATAACAGCCGCACAGGTCGATCTTCCAGGTTGCTGCCAAGGTTGGTCTGTGGATGGGTGACCATATTAATATACCGAATTTTCTCCTTGTCCTGGTTGTCATTTGTAGATCTTTGGCAGTCGTTACAGATGATGAGTTTGACGTTGAAAAAGATTGGCCACTAGTCACTCAGGAGGAGTACGATGCCAACCCTTCTGGGTACAGGGAACTCTGTTGGGATCTAAGGGTAAGGTACCGCACATGTTGTAGCAAGATAATGAAATCGTAAATTCTCTTAAAATTTTGCTTTTTGGAAATTATTTCGTAGTACGTAATCTTGCATATATTCGGAGAAAAAAACATAATTATGTCGGACAATCAATTGTAGATATTTGGCAGTCGTTACGGATAGTCAGAAGCCAGAAAATCTGACACCAGTCTTGCCAAGGAGTACCGTGTTTCCAAATTAAATGGGTTGTGGAGGTCTGGTAGGCAGCCGCTCCACGTAAAATACTCATATTCAGCTGGATCCGGTTTGACTGGATGCCGACCCCAATATAGTTGGAAAAAGGCTAGGCATACCAATGACATTTATGATAGAATGATGATCATCTGGCGGTAGAGAAATAAATGAGAGTAAGGTCAAACAGAGACTTGGCGTTTTAAATGTTTTGTGCCTATACCGCGTGTATCTGACATCGACGCACAAACGATTTCCATGGGTCCAAGGCATGATTCTGGACACCCTAGACTTAGAATTTTTCGTCGGCTTTTTTCTCATTTTTTCAAGGGTTTTTTTACTTTAGACTGCTCATAATCGTTATTCTGACATTTTTAATAAAAAAATAGTTAGTTAACTTCTTTCACTAAAAAGAGCAATCTGAATAAAACCACAAATAGATATCAGCTCAGCTGAGCTGATACCTACTTGTGGTACTCTTAAAAAAATGAAAAAATGAGAAAAGAACCGACGAAAAATTCCAACACTGGGGTGACTCCCAGAATCATGCCCTGGACCCATGAAAATCGTTTGTGCGTCGATGTCAGATACACGCGGTATATACATATATTTCTTCATTGGAAACTTTTTTTTTTTTAGGGATGGGAAATCATCCAATGACTCCTCCCGCTCTGGGTGTAGCGGGAGGGAGTGTCAGACTTCCACTGACTAAAACCCATCCATGTTCCTTCATTGCCCTTTGTGTTCCGGAGCCACGGTGTCTCTTGCGAATAATCCCGCGACTCCGGCAGGCGTCGGCCCTTTCGGGCCCCTCTGTGTTGCTGACTCTCTTTGAGGCGCGCGTGGAACACTAACGCGCCGTCGACACGGCCTGTCTAGATGGACGGACGGTCCTTTATATCCAATTGCCTTCTTGGCTTGTCGAATCACAATAGAGTGCTGAAGTGTCAAATTAATACTGATGCTTCAACGTATATAAAGTTTTAGTATGTTATGTTAGTGCGCTAAAATTGGGTCCTTTAGATCCAATTTTAAAGAAGTGTTATGTTTAAAATCTTTTAAGGTAAAACAAACATTAATTTACATACATAAGTAAGTTCAAAGCTGTGACATTATTATCAAATTGTGATTCCGAACTTAGCAAGTACGTACCTACCTTTATTATTTTAATGAACGAATTCCATTATCTCGATTAAGTTTTCAACAAAATATGCTAGGTTTTCAGGTATCTGTTACTTTTTTTTTGTGAGCTCACGCAATTTTATCAAATAGACACTCTCATTTCAAATTATGAAGAAAGTTTTGTTTGAGCATTTCATTATGCCCATTGTTAAGTATTTTTTGTTTTCTATATTTAAATGTTCTTTGTTTTTAATTAATCTATGGAAACATTTTAGACGTAGGTTACTTATTTATGAAGAATATGTGTGAAATGTAACAGAGTTACATATTATTATGACGTAGACAACGTAATTTTTTACCAATGTTCTTAAATCCATTAGAACTTGATTGGATTACAATCAAGTTCTAATGGATTTAAGAAGATTGATAGAAAATTGCGTTGTCTACGTCCTCCCCTAGTAGTAACTTCAGAATGTTACAAAAGGCAACTTGCTGAAGTTCATACCGTAAGAACTTCGTAGCCACCACGACTTGTATGAACCTAGCCTATCTGTGCACTTATAACAAAGTTGGAAACATTTAGATTAACATTGTTGCATGGAGATACCAGTGAAAAAAATTTGAAAAAAATATCGAAATTCGCTTTCGTCCTAGTCAACCTCGCTTCGGAATTTTCACACATTTTACATTTTGTTTTCCGATTTTGTCATTGTCTTTTTCAGGATATCGATTGTAAAACAAGAAATTAAAATAAAGTATCAATGACGAAGATAAAGGAAATGAGATGCAGAGATACGGTACAACGATAACCTAGACCTCCATGAAAGATTAGTAGATAGGTAATGTAAATACATAACACTATTCTGATAGGAGAAATTGAAAAAAAATATATAACCCTGTTACTGCAATTTTGTGTTAACACGGTAAAACGTACCATGAAAGGGAAAACTTTACAAATTGAAAAAGTAAAATCTTTATGAAGCGCCAAGAACATTAAACGTGTGATCTTTTATGGATGGGCTACCTTAAAGCTAGTTATTTCCGCAAAACTTTTCATCCGCAATTTTAACTCCTAAAGTTTCAGTCAAAAGTTTCCCGAGTGGCTTTCGCAGGGAAATGCAAAGCATTTTCGTACGGATTCCGATCACTGGTCAGTGGAAAAGTAACTTTTAAAGGCTTGGGTAAGGTTTAATTTTGCGTGGGGCGTTGTAATACTGCACTGGTGCAACGCCCTTGACCGGTGTAGAGAGCCGGGCGCGTTTACTAAAGCCTTCAGATTAAATATTAAACTTTATTACGCGACACCACTAGAATGTGAATGTGCTGAATTACTGTGTAATGAGAAAGGTGCAGACATACGTTTACTTTGAAATTAATTTTAATAATAAAGTGTTTGCAACATGTTGTTTAGTGTTCATTTCTCCAATGTTGACAACTTACAAAATCTATATCTATACATATAAATAAAATTGGAGTGTCTGTTTGTAATATTGAAATAACCGTTTTTACTACATGTAAGTGAATATATAATGGTACATACCTACACCAAAATATATTTTTTTACAATTTTTGTCTGTCTGTCTGTTTGTTCCGGCTAATCTCTGAAATGGCTGGACTGATTTGGACGAGACTTTTAGTGGCAGGTAGCTGATGTAATAAGGAGTAACTTAGGCTACATTTATTTAAAAAAAATTAAAGAATCGACTGTTAGGCGGAACGAAGTTCGCTGGGTCAGCTAGTATTAAATATAACTGTTTTTTTATAACCCAAAGGGTAACCAACGGAACCTTATTACTAAGCCTCCGCTGTCCGTCCGTCCGTTCGTCCATCTGCCTGTCTGTCAGCGGACTATATCTCATTAACCGTAATAGATAGACTGTTAAATTTTATCAGATTGTGTATTAATATTGCCGCTTTAACAACAAATAATAACGGACCCTTCGCGTGGGAGTCCGATTAGCACCTGGCCGGATTTTCAAAATTGGAATGAAATGTATTGTATCCAAACACTTTCAAAGAGTGTTTATGATAGTTTATGCTTGTAACGTATTTCTGTCCCGACAGTACTCTGAGCGTTTTACGAGACTCACTTTAATTAAACAGTTCAAGCTCGAATCTGGCCACTTTCGGTGACAAATTGGGTTATAAACCCTGTGTACGTGCGGCTTTCGCAGGTGATTTTTCCCCGAAAAAACTCTACGTTATAAAGCCGAAATGTGTATCGGAACGATAGGTATTTCGGAGGTGTTGCCTGAATAAAAAATATTTGGTAGTTTTGTAGCAAGTTGATAAAAGCATGGTTCATTAATTCCCTCAATGGGTTGTAAATATATGTGAAAAGTCATTCTGCAATTGTTTGACTTTACGATGAACATTTTGCTGTTAAAAACTTGTCTATTTTATGCTGTTTAATTTCTCTCGAGGTAAACAGTCTAGACGGTATCATAGTGACTAATTGCGTCTAACGAAACGTCTGTCCAAACTCCAGAGTGAAGTCGGAGGAGAAGCTCTTGTTTTATTGTAAACAAAAACAAAATTAAACGTCCACGCTGACAAAATGAAAGCGCTAAGTTTATCTATCTTATAAAGTTGTTGGATAAATTGTTGTAGCTGTTTGATATGGACTTTTATGAGCAATTTGTGAAAAGCTTCAAATAATTACTATTCAGAGTAAAATAATGCGAATTATTGTTTTAATTCTGGAGCTAATTATTTACAAAATTATTTTCAATTTTCAGCACTCCTGACAGACAAAACCCATTAAAATGTAAATCTCATTTATGTTCAACTTAACATTCATTGCCCCTAAACCAAGACTTTCACTTAGGTACTTACTTACTTTAATCCGATAATGGACCGCCCTATATTTTCAATAACGTTTCAACATCTAATTTCTGCACGTTTTCTCGAACAGCTGTTTCCAATAAGGGCAGTTTTCTCCCCAGTCGTAGAAAAAATGTCGACCGAGACAAAAGCCAGTGGAGCGTAGTGTTGCCAGTTCCAATAAAATTTAGACCGCTCGCCGGTCGGATGCCGCCCGGTTGCCGTCCGGTAACCGGCCGGTTACGGCCCGTATTGATTGGCTCCGGACCGGTCGATAGATATCCCTCATTGTCGAAGAGTTCCCATGGGAGCGAGGCGCCAATGGGATAGTTATAAAATAGTTCTTAAATTACTTAAATGGACCAAAATTGTTGGAGATGAGTGTGGGAAGATCTGAAGGTTGTTGAGGCATTTAGTTTTTGGGGTCATTTCGTTTGTCAGTAGTATAGAAACTATGTCGATCATCAATGTTGACGAAATTGTCTACAAAATATAATGCTTTGTTTACAAAAACGTCTTCTGATACAAATAAATAAGTAATCAAGTTGCATAGTAAGCTTTTAATTTGTACTAGAATATTACACCCTACAAAGACTTTTGTAGAAAAAGGACATTGGCCAATCACCTTGAGAGAGTAAGTACGTTGCCGATGTCACTAATTCAAGAACTGCTGCGAGTTAGACTTAGTAGCCGTATCTCTTTTACTCTACAAATTGTTTTCTGTCTGACCTCGTAACTTCAGCCGCTTGTAAACTATTCAGTCTTCCTGAATGGAATAACATGTGTGAAACATCCTTCCTTGCCGATCTTAGGTAAGCACATTTTTTACTACTAAGTAAAATATTAGAATTTTAATCGACATAACATAGAAATACCATCGCGCCTGTACTACCCGAAGGGTTGGCAGAAATGTGGCAGAAGTGCCTTGTGTAACTTCACATCGCATCAAGTCCCCCGAAGATAATAATCTGAGGTTAGCGTAGGTATTGCCATAAAAACCAAAAGAGAAATTCAAATTAATCGACTTGTGTAATGACCATAACGCATAACATTTTTTCCTTTTTTTTTCACTCATTAAAGTGCAAAGATTGTTTTGACCTACATTGTCACCAGCCTGATCAATATAAAAAAATCACCAGCCTGTTCAATAGAAAAAAAATACTCAGGCAGTAGTCTTTGTCCTGTTAATAGGGGTAAGGCAGTGTTTGTATAGCGGCTTATTAGTATTGGATATTCATTATCATAGATTAGCTAGTATATTTCAGAAATTAAACATAAATTAAATAAACCTTTATTTCAGACTATAATATCCTTAATTTTGTTAGTATTTTGGTGTTAGTAACAATAGTACCTACTTAGACAAGTAGGTTAGTTTTCACAAATTATTTACTTAATTATATTGGTTCTTAAAACGATGAAAGTGCCTACGAAAATAGCGATATTACACATGGCATTCCATGTAGAAAAAAAAACTATTAGCTTTTTTTTTAAAATTGGATTAAAGTATTTTGTTAACCCACATTATTGTTCTTGTCGATATTTTATTATTTACTTACAATCAAGCCTAAAGCACATTTTCCATCCCAATAAATCACATTTACCACTTAATATTTCCGAAACACAAACCAAGAACACCTAAACCGAATCCCCCTTCCATATTCCCATACTTACACCACACCTATTTTTAACTCGAGCGCCAAATCCCATTATTGTCTAGAGTACGGGTTTGCAGACGGCTGCATTCAAGATGGCGACCGATCAATGGTTACCTTAGCAACGCGTCGGGTCCGCTCAGCTGGCGGCTGAAACACGCTGAAACCAAAACACGACAGGGATACGCATATACTATAAGTCTTATGTATGAAAGAGAAGGGGCATCGAAGGGAAAATTATGGGGAACTGTGTGAAAAGGATACCATAAGGATAATTAAGTTTTGGAAAACTTAATAAACAGCTTGGTTTGGAGGTGTGAAAATTCTATCAAAGGAAAATGAGTAGGGCAACAAAAAATATTTTTTTTAAAGCATTTCATTTGAAAGGACAGCTATATTGGAGAACTAGAAAAAAGTCACAATCGACACACGAGAATTTATCGGTCGTCAATTTTATTTTAGAAGTATCTATAGAAAATGTTGACCTTTTGGGTTTTTTTTATATCAATGCCTTTTCGATGACTTTATAACACATAGCCTTTTCACATAAAAACCTATTATACCAGCAACATTAGATTTAATGTTAAATATGGAGAACATATGTATTAATATATAAAAGTAGCGGAATAATGAGAGCACCAGACGGCAATAACGGGCACGTGCGTATCTATTATGTACGAGTATGTAGCTATGTTTGTTTGTTGTACAGGATTGACGTGGAATCTAGAGACAAATAAGTTTTTCATGTTTGGTTTAAATAAAATATCTGTAATATCTAGCCGATTGGCGTAAAAAAAACGTTAATTAATTTTTGGTACTCATTTTATTAACAACTCGCATTAGACCAAAAGTGAAAAATTCCAAAAGAATATGTTCGGAAAATTAAGGTTGGAAATTGGTACGTCCTTTATACGTACGGCAGCGTATTTCTCTCTATTTCCCCATCCTGTCCCAGTAAAAAATCACCTTGTATAATATATCTATATATTTTATTATATGTGTATGTTTTTTTTATATCAAAATGAACACTTTGATCTCCAGTTTATACCTGCTACATTTTGATATTATTAAAGCACATTTTTGAGAAATAGTAATCCTTTTATTGAATTGTATTTGAAATTATAGATACTTACAACTCGATATGTCTACAAAGCATGAATTAATTCATAGATTAATAGTACGACGTTCTTTCCGTAATTTTCATTCAGTAACAAATAAAATTTCCAGTTGTTTGCCTTATTCGCTTTGCTTTTTGCGAGGCATAGACAAGATAAATATTTTTTATTAGCTAATTAAATAGGTATACTGCTCCATCACTGGACAAAAGTCTCCCTATACTTTTCCGATTTTCTTTGCGTTTTGCTTTCATAATGTAGTAAAATTATAGCTGAAAATCGAGTTTAATTTAACCCAATAACGATATACGTTCCTAAGTTATCGGTTTCAACACCAAATTCTCCCAGAGATTAATAAACTCAACAAATCCTATTTACTTACTTGATCCATTTAACACTATTGGCTTTCAAAACTACTTACCTACTATCAGTAACTAGTCTCTAACAAATGAAACTTCGTATATCGAAATGTAGTTTTTAACTTAGTAATACAATTCAATGTTCTCCTACAAACGAAACGAAGTGAAATTCCCTAAGGACCGATCCAGCGACCCGCGATGGCATTAATTTGAAGAGCTAATAAATATCAGGTTACATTACACCTAACAAGGACTGTTAAAAGTTAATTGGATGTGACTGTACTTGAAAGCGTCGTCATCCGAATTACAAAGACAATGCCTCAAGGCATAGACAGGCGCGACCATAGATATCTATGGGCGCGACGCTACAATCCGACAATATCTATTTTGAAAACCATTTTTGTACTAGATACGAGTATTGTTTTTATCTTTCACTTTTTAGTGTTTGCTCCCAAAAATTCCAACCAGTCCATAGCTATCTCCGAAGTTCTTCATATCAGATCTTTACGAAATTTAAATGGGACCATTTCAGAATAAACTTCTTTCTAAAATCAGAACTATTTCCCATAACCCACAAGTTCACAACCCTACCGAGCTGCGATTGTCGTGCAAACTTGCGAAGCGTGTCGCCTATTATTGTCGAGTGCCTAGATACGTATTCATGACCTATTCCCACGCCTAGCTCTCGTTCGACTGGCGGCTCAATTAAATCGTGAACTTATTAACTATCAGTTGAAATTGCACGTTAATTGCTAAACTCTATAATTTGGTATCATTTTTAGGTATTACTTTTGATAAGAAGTTTTATTTGGAAGGAGCCTCATCTGGAACGTTGATGATTTTGTTCAGATGAAACAAATATATTGGAAATTGGTAGCTTTTCTTACCTACCTGTCTCAAACTTCCTGTCTGTTTTCTTAGACTTCTTGAAATTTTCAAACCTCAGCAAAAATGGCTATTACAAAATAGTCAGCTTTTATGTTTTAAGCAATGACGTACACTGAGAAAACCGAATTATGAAGAGGAGAGGAAGACTAACCCTGCAGTTGGACAAATTAGGCTATTATTTAATTTTTATGAGTTGGAGAATCCATCGCACATAGGTACATACAATAGGCTTGTTTACTGAAAAAATCTAATTAGTCCGTCAGTTAGATTATCAAAAAATAACTGACCCGTATTTTTTCTTTTGTTACGGGAACCAAAATTGACGAAGTTACGACACTTCTCAATATGTCACGCCGTGGCATAATTTTTAGCGAACTCCCGAGTTTTGATGCGTTTTATCTTTTTCAATATTCACAAAAACAAAAAATACGTGTCCATTATTTTTCAATACTCTAACTGACGGACTAAATAGTTTTGCAATTTGTGGATGATGGAAACTAGCCTATTGAAGATATATGGGTAACATGGCAGTGATGCTACTGAAAACAAAATCACAAAACCACAAATCTAAAAGAACATCGTACCACTTTATTCCCTTATTAAGTCAATAAACTAATACAAAACTTCTGCATAACTTCATAATATTCCCTCAGACGCTGGTAACAGAATATTTGTTACAAATTGGCGCAGAGACTGCGTAAGTCCGTGAACTCGCGCTGAGGGCGCTAATCAGTGTGTTTGTGGTGGTACTAATCAAATTACCAAACGTAATTGGTAAAGTTTACCTACGGTCGATATATCTATTGTACCCACGTAGGTGTCTTGGTATATTATGTACACTGACTGGTGATAATACTGACTTTTTGTATCTAATTTTTATGCAGTGTATCCAGCCATGTATTGGTTTATGGTAAGAACTATATTGTGCAAAATCTAGTTTAATAATGCAGTGTTTTATTTAAATAAGTGCCTGTGTCTCCTTCTAGCAAGCTACTTTTCTGATAATTTCATACAAATTCTGTTCCATTTATTTAGTACTTCGTGGCTATGGGATCATCGAACACAGGCTCTTAGACGTTGAAAAACGTTTATTAACAAACCTACATCAATACGTCAGTCATTCATAAGTAATAGTAACCTACCCATCTGTCTAAAGTACTTACGCCTTTCAGTTGACCTGTAAGTCTACTATAATAGCCCACAAACGACCATCACTAGACCACAAGAAACATTCGTAGAAGTCATCAACTCTATCATAAAACACTCATCACATCATAATGAATGAATGCAGCGCACACAACATGCAAACTACATACTAATTCCATGCACAACATAGATACGTGCAGTCTATGACACACATTATGATGCACGGAATATTTTTGACGACACGATATTTATAATCTGTGCGATAAAAAGGTGTCAACAGTGTCATTAATTTATTCTTGCAAGTTGGTTAGGGCTGGCGAGTACCTTAAAAATTGAATTGAGTATAAAATTTCTCTAGAATGATTTTTTCAACTGATAAGTATTCGAGGTTTAGGTAATCGAATCACTTTGTCTCAAAGGTACATTCTCAAGAATTTCTTTACAAAAAAGATAGTACAACCTCACTTGAGATGGACTTATTGCTAGAAGGCTAGAAGGGGTCTATATAAATTCGATAAAAAAGAGACATGCCAGCAATATTATGAAGTCGTTAGATAATCCAGACTAAGGTGCAGATAGTGACACGAGCTCGATTTCTACCAAAAAGTCTAGCCCGTACAGCCCAGCAGTGGAGTAAAACAGACTAGATAAGTAGATCAGCCTCAGTAAGTTGGACTTCAGGCCGCAGATCTGTAGTTTTACCAAAGCATCAGCATAACACCCCTGAATCTGGTTTGATTGGAAACCAAACCCAGTAGCTTAGAATAATAACGCATAGAAACCTAGTACGAGTGCTTTAGTGAGGCAACTAAAACTTAGCCTAATCCGTCAAACTTAGCCACCGGGCCGTCAGTACTCAATGTCACGTTCCGTCGAACACAGCTCGCGAGTAAATAATTGAAAATTACAGTTTGTTGCGTGAAAGGATGTTATAGCACATCAGGAAAACAAAAAAATGTGATAAAATAACATTTCACAAATAAGTACTCACATTCTATGCACTATTTTTACGTAAATCGATAAATAAAACAAAATTCTAATAACCTAACTTGTCATAACACAATGTTGCTATTTGTGAGGAAAAAATACCCACATTGCTTCCATTCTTGTTTTTCATTTTTTTAATTTTAAAATACAATACTTACTGTTTATTCATATCTTATATATTCATAGGATGTGGAGATGTTTTTTTAAATCTTGTGTGTATAATTGAATGAATTTAATTAAAGTATCTGTAATATTAATGTAATTTAATATAATTAATGTATCCAAAAATTTCAATTTAATATTTAATGTGGGCAATAATGATAGTATAATTAATGTATTGTAATTAGTGTGTCATATTGTTGTATTAATTTTCTATGGGTTTTTATGGCCTGAAATAAATGAATTTTATTTTATTATTTTTTTTTTTTTTTTATATCAAACCCGATGTTTTAACATTGTTTATAATTATAACCCATCAAGCATTCTAAACGCATTGAACAATATCTCATTCTTTATGCGATTTATTTCCTTTTATTTTGAAATAAATTGAATTATACCTTCCGAAAAAATATGTCATATTACATGAAAAATCATGTTTACCTTTTCCAGTTCCCAACAACATAAAATACTTGCCTTGATAGCAAAATAGTAATGCGTCTTCCCATATTTTGTGGGTAACGGCTTAGTAATGGTATCACTGAAAGCTATATCTGTGTGCGTTAGAGGAACGTAGACACATTCGGCTCACGCACACAAAGAAAATGAAGTGGACACACGATTTTGGTCGGGTTTTGTTCTAGACGCGGCTTCTATGCGTTATTATTCTAAGCCCAGTAGTTATGACAATAGGGAATATGCATGAAAAAAATAATTACTATCTATAGAGTCTATCTAAAAAAATACAAAAATATAATACTTACAGTGAAAATAAAATCAAAATTACTCGAAAAACCGAAAAACAAGCGAGATATAATAGTTTTAAGAAAATATATCTCTCCCTTTCGCGAAAACGCTGTTTTCTATGGCAGCTGTATAGTCGTCGTGTAATTTGACGTCACATTACGTATCGGACTTCTCTTTCTATCTGTAGTCTTTGAAGCTTTATAACTTCATAAATGATGAAGGTATTTAAAAAAATATTTCATGATTGTTTACTAGAGCTAATAAGTATTTTATTTTGCAAATAAAAAAATCGCATGCATATTCCCTATTAAATGCTTGTGTCCGCAGCGCAGCCCTGTTGGGCTAACCTGCGCGTGCGCCGAGTCCATAGCGCCCACGCTCAGTCGCTCATGCACGGCAACCTTGCGAGTATCGAGGACATTGGCAGATCCAGGGGGGGGGGGGGCTAAGAGGCCCAAGCCCCCCCCCCCTTCACCCAAAAGATCGAGTTATCTTTGATAGTCTACATCCTAACAAAGACTGAGGATTTTATGAAAAGTACTCCAAGGAAGCTTACTAAGCGTATAGCAAAAAAATTTTTTTGTACTTTTATAGGGTAGCTACTTTGCTGAAACTTGCCTACTCCCAACGTGTTCAACCCCCCCCCCCCCCCCCCATAAACAACAATCCTGGATCCGCCACTGATTGGACGCACTCGCCACTTCCATCAATCAAACCATTATGTATTCGCAGCGAATTATATATAAAACGTAAGGTGCTTGCGTTTTTCTCTGACGGTATTCAATGAGATTTATAAAAAGAAAATTGGGCGACCAAGGTCAGGCTGCTGTTGTCATTGTTACTCATCCGTAACCTAAATAAAAGAGAGATATCTTATGAAGATTCGACTGTATCTTTATTATTATATAACTGACAAAATCCTACGCTATAGTGAAATAAAAAAATTTACTGCCAAAATATTAAGCTGTAAATAAATAAGAAAAGGGTCTAGTACGTTTAAGTTAATGTAGCAGTTACTAGGTTTAATGCTGTGTTAAACTCTTGGGTAACTAAATTAGAAATGGATAAATCAAACATATTTTAGTTAGGTACAGACGCTAGCACATCAAGTTACAACATTCTGTGAAATTATGGGAAAAATTGACAGTTTGGGGTACTGTGATGTGCTGGCGTCTGAAAACTTTTTATGTATTTTGTGAGTCCCACAAAATACATAACGTCGGAATTTTTTTTGTCTTGAATTGTTTGAGGAATTCAATTGATTTTGCCAGTAGTAGGTAAATTAAAGTTGTATGATGTAGGATGCTCGAAAGTTATTTTAAACTTTCCGGGTTCTCCATCTGATAAAACCACAAAAGCAGATTTACTAGTTTAGCAATAAAAACTTTTTAAACAAGTTGCAACATGGCAACTCTCTCCCATTAAACAAAAAAACAGTGAATGAAATGTCAATTAAGAAACATAAACATGTTTTCTTGAATCATTCACTTCGCAGTTGTTTTAACAAGTTGTCGTAGCGCAAAATTAACTTGTAATTCGTCACAGGCTGCATGACATTTGGCCTTTGCCTCGTTCGTGAACTGAATTACTGAAATAATTAGCTCCTATGTGATTACTCGTTTATGGTCATAAGCCTTGTTATAATCACAATTATGTGTAATCTTTGAATGTTAAAGGTATTCATGGTAAGGAAAGATTGTTGGAAGAACTTAAATGTAAACAAGTAGAGATGTTGTAAGGATCTTGGAAAAAGGTCTCGTATTTAGTGTGGCGTAGTGTAGTATAGTAAAATTCCGAAAGATATTGAGAATAATAGTCCGTGTCAACCTATCATCACATCAATAGCAGTTTAACGTTTAATTTTAGGTATAATGAAAAACAAAAGCTGCTGAAAAAGTTAAGGCAACACTTTTCCATAGACTAGCATTATTTTTATATCATGTGGACTATTGAAATAAAATCATCACAAAATGATGTCTACAAAATCTGCCCAATCTTTTCCCTATTTTGCGGTCGGCGCGCGGCGTCCAGACTCCACAGAATTATACGAGCCGAATACCATAATCTACCGTATTTAAAATAACTGACGTCAACATGACCTTCAAATAAATTCTGTGCCCTATAAATATAATTCTATTTTTTTCAACTATAATAGGTAGGTATAACAGAGGCCATCCAACAGAATATATCCTAACTAATATTATAAATGCGAAAGTAACTCTGTCTGTCTGTGTCTTCTTCATGCCTAAACCACTGAACCGAAATGGATGAAAGCACAAAGATATGTTGAGACCCGAGAAAGAACATAGGATAGGTTTTATCCCGGAAATCGCATAAGAGCGGGAACTATGAGTGTAAATAGGTAACATATATACCTATATTCCGGGAGTAGTGAGTAGAGTTTCCCTAGGGAAGAGGCGGGCGAAGCCGCTGGCACCAGCTAATATAAGCCCACGTAGTTATCACCTGCGAGGCTCGTGGCTCATAATTCCCGTTGGAGTACACCTATTGTTTCTTTTATTGTCGATTCCCTTTCACACGAAAAACAACCCAATTACGATAACGGGCGATGAAAATATCATCAATATTTATTTGCTTTTGTACAGGCGCCTAGAAAAGTAATGGAAACGATCTCAGGTGTGATAGAAATCAGTATTGCCAATATAATGGATTGAATATTGTTTGTGAGACATAATAAGTTGCGCAATGAAGAGTCCTAAGATTTAATCTAGAAACGACACTGAATTTTCTTGTGAAGAAACACGAAACAGGTTCGTCATCATGCCTGTATTCCCCGAGAGAAACGGCAGTGGTATCACGGTATCACCAGTACCCACATCTCACCAGTTCTGTTCATTATCTCATGTAACCGACAGCCCTGTTGCCATCAACCAGGCAATCTTTAATCCATACGGTACTTTTTATAAGGATGGGAAATCATCAAATGACTCCTTCCGCTCTGGTTGAAGCGGAAGGTCAGACAATCCATTCGTGTTCTTCCTAATGTCCTTTGCGTTCCAGGGCCGCGGTGGCTCTTTCGAACAAATTCCGCAACCCTGCCAGATCCATACTGTACTCATCTGCCTAGCCTTTTCCCAACTATATTGGGGTCGGCTTCCAGTCAAACCGGATTTAGCTGAGTACCAGTATTTTAGGCGGAGCGGCTGCCTACCAGACCTCCACAACACATTAACTGGGTAACACGGTACTTCATGGCAAGGCTGGTGTCAGATTAACTGGCTTCTGACTATCCGTAACGACTGCCAAAGATGTATATATGACAGCCGGGACCAACGGCTTAACGTGCTTTCCGAGGCACGGAGGAAACTCGGTATATTAAGATGGTCACCCATCCACAGACCAACCTTGGCAAGCGTTGCTTAACCTTGAAGTTCGACCCGTGCGGCTTGTTTTATTTAGCCACGAGCTCCTTACTGTACACATTTAATGTTATTAATCCGAAAGTAACTATTATGATAGTGGACTAGTTGCGGTCTGTCTTTTTGTTACCTCCCCACGTCTTAGATTTGGTTGAAATTAAACTTAGCCCACGGGTAGAATTCGAATAAGACATTGGATATTTACTGACTCCTGACATACAGGTACACCTAGTTCAGGAGTCAGAGGCTTCAAACAAAAAATTTGTAATTTGTGTATATTGTGTCAATAAAGAAATTTATTTATTATTTATTTATTTATATTTTTTATTCCCAGAGTACGTTCATTTGGAATTTTCGATTACCACGCGAGCACATAAAAAAAAGGTTTATTGCTCACATAAAAAAAAGGTTTATTAAGTACTCATTATAAATGTACAAGGAAGGGTACTCTTAGCTGTCGCGGGACTATTCGAAAGAGATACCGTGGCTCCGGAACAGAACAAAGGGCAGTGAAGGAACATGGATGGGTTTTAGTCAGTAGAAGTCTGACACTCCCTCCCGCTCCGCCCAGAGCGGGGGAAGTCATGATGAATGATTTCTCATGCCTAAAAAATAAAAAATAAAAAAGGGTACTCCTAGCTACCAAAAGACTAAGTCTTACTAAGTAAGACTTGTATCATGGAAGTCAAGGCGCTCTCTCATTCCTTAAGCATAATTGAGTACAATTAAAGGAAGGAATGCATGCAGCAGGCACATTAGAAAAATATTAACTGACAAAAGTTCTGGAGAGTCGACCGCGTACGGAAGGCGCAGTATTGGAAGGTATCCCACCAGGTGCACCGATCGATGACCTGGAGGGTCGCGAGTAACCGATGGAGGCGAAACGCACAGGACCGCCGCCGCGGCGGTTGTTGTGGCGACAGTAGGGGAGGCCTATGTCCAGCAGTTGACGTCTTTCGGCTGAAATGATGATGATGACGTCAGTGCGGCCAATTTAAAAAATATCCTATCTATACTATACTAAATGTATATACAATTAAATAAAAAAAATAAAAACTCTTAACTAACTAAAACTAAAAATAAAACTAACATATGGCGTCGAAAAATTCGTCCGCATCGCTAGCCACTGGTAATGAGCCCAAAAGGCTGGCAGCATTGCCACGTTGTATGGCAATGCCAATCCTTTGGCCGAGGTAAAAGCCAGCCCTTGGGTCACGCGAAGTGTCAACTAAGCGTCTTGATAGATCTTTAAACAAGTTATGAGCACTCGGACCCCACGACCCGAGAGTTTCAACCCCAAACGGCTCGAAAATATAATTTCCAACGAGGTTATTATATTTCCGCCGCTTGAGGTTCTCTGCAGCCGCGGCGGCAGCACCAGCACAGCACGAAGAGCTAGGAAGGTGGGATGGCGCAAGAGTATCGACGCAGGTAGCGTCCCACACTAAAGGCCTACCCATCTTCTAAGGAAATAACGACATGCCGTCCGGTCTCTTGCCATCGTCACGTGCCAGGCCATTGGGTTCTAATACAGCCGGAACGCCGACGGCGACAAGAGCTCGTCGGATGATGTCATTAATGTTCGCGTGCCGCGCTATGCGACTCGCGCTACGGCTGCATGACAGGCCGTGGTGTCCGAGGCTGTTGACAACTTCGCCACAGTGGCAGCGATGAGGAGAACAACAAGGAGCGCCAAGACGTTGGGAAGCAGCGAGGCGGAAAGTAGTATCGTCGAACAAGGTGCCTAAGTTCGACGATGGTAGTGCGTGAAGCCAGAGTCCCGACTCCCACTGTCCCACAGCCAGCAGGCGCGCACACTCCGAAGCAGTCGCAGATGTGGCTATAAGGTCATGCTGAACTATTCTGCAGAGTGGCTCGTCCCACCGTCTTTGGGACGATGGGTAGTCGGGTAGATTTAGATTCGGGCAAGCGAGTCTCCAGGCATCCATAGCCTCAGAGAAGCACGGCACATCAAAACCAGTCAGTGAGGAAGCTAGAATATTCCTGACTAATTTCTCAGTGCCATGAACTGAGGATATGAAAGCCGGTAAACTGATACTCGTAATTTTGCGGACGCCGAGGCCTCCCATACGGATGGGAAGAGTAGCTTGACTCCAAGCTCGGTCGTCCAAGGCCACATTTAAAATTGAAGTTAGTGTATGACGAATGATTTGGTCCATTTTTTCTAAAAGGTGTGGGTGCTTCCATAAATGGGAAGCACGCAGAAAGTAACTTAATTTAGGGCCGAAACAGCAGTAACGGATTAAGGTGATTGCCGAATGCATATTAATTTGGAGTAACCTTTCCGAAATGTCATTAAAATTTTGTATTTTCTCCTCAACACAATTGGGAAAAGATTGCTCAAAAATTGGAGATCCAAGGAGGCGAAGACAACTTTTTTCTATAACTTTGATATCTGGAGATATTGCGTTGAATTTGGAAAGTGTCAGATGTCTGTCGGCACTGTCAGAAATGAATAATTCACACTTCGAAAGGTTGAGCTGTAGTCCTATAGATTGGAGTTGATTTTTTAAAACTTGTAAATCAGTTAAAACCGTGTCTACATCACCTCCTAGGGTTCCATCATCTAGATACCAAACATTAAATTTGGAATTTAGCTGTCGAATGATTGGGTGAATAGCTAGACTAAAGATCACTGGCCCGAGGGGATCGCCTTGTTGGCAGCCGACAGCGGATTCCAGAAGGTTGTCCCGATAGAGTAATTAAATACTAATATTATAAAGCAGAAGAGTTTTGTTTGTTTGGTTGAACGCGCTAATCTCAGGAACTACTGGTCCGATTTGAAAAAATCTTTCAGTAAAGATAGCCCATTTAAAGAGGAAGACTTTAGGTATATCATCACGCTTAGGCAAATAGGAGCTGAGCGTTAATGGAAAATGTAACGCAGACGAAATTGCGCGGGTTAGCTTGTTGGAAATAAAATATTTCGAACAACAATAATGAACCAAGTTGAAAACATAAACATGTCTCTACACTAGTCTACAAAAGAAAGGAAAGTCACGTTACGCTCGTTTTTAGGCGGTTTATCTTCATTTAGCCATAATCTATTTGTATCCGCCTCAATAAACTACTAGCCAGAACTAACGGCTGCTACGCTCCCCTCGTTTGCCTAAGTTTTTATAGTTTTAATTACTCTTTTGTCCACTGACCCACTTTTCAACTGACTTGTCCATCGATGGATTACGGACAAATTTACCGTTGTATCCCACAAAAGGCAATCGGTGCTGAAATCCAACAAATTGTAATCGCTCACAGAATCACAGCACAACAAAAATAGTTACTTCAATGTTTTTACTTTAGAAATACCTTTTATCTTTTTATAGTCATTAGATACGATAGAATTGACTCATCACATCTACAGAATATTGCTAGCCAAAATATTTCGTCCCTGACATGTTCCCCAAGGTCTGTATTTTCATACAAGGGATACCAGGAGACCAGAAACATGAAAGAAGTGTAGCCTATTGCCTAGTTGAAATAAAAAATAAATTAAAATCGTCAACGAGATTTATTTACTATCCCAAATGAACAGGCACGAAAGTACACAGAATACACGGAACAGCGATAAGTACACCTTTTTATTAATTTAACAAATTCTTATTTACATAAGAACCTTTCGTGGAAATGAGCTTTCCCACCTCTTCAGTTATTTTAATTTGTTTAACAAAGCTAAAAGCTCCCTTGCCTATGGACAAAATGCTAGCAAATATTGGGATTTTATGTAAGAACGCTCTCTGTAGGCTTTCAGCCAAAGTCTGGGTATAAAAGGCTCAATTTTCTACGAAAATTGTTAGAAGCTTCTATCTTAATTAGGAATATTTGGGATTTAAATGTCGGTCTAAGACTTTAAGCGTCCTGAAGTGGTTGGATTTCAATCTAATTATTTAGGAAAACACTGTTTTTATTTAGATATATAATATCTTAGTAAATGCTGCACCAAAAAAAGACACACTGTTGTCGGTATTATAATTCGGTCTTTATAGCTCACCTCAGAGCAAAACCCTCTCTTTCCTTTTTTGCATGCATACGAATCCTGAAGTAAGTATGTACCAATCTCGCCTGTAGGCATTAAGCTCGTCCTACCATGGTGCTCCGAGATGAAACAGATAAACGACGTTTCACTGTCGATAAACATAAGAACGACTCAGGTACTCTTTTCTGCACATGTTTGTAGCTAATAACTTCAACGCATTATATCTGAACGCCTGAAAATAATCGTGAAAACTCAGCCTTTTTAGTTTAAACTTAGTTCATTTATAAAATATATCGCAGTTGTAGTTGGAAACAGTTCACAAAGTCGTAGGGGCGTTTATTTATTAAACGTCTGTGTTGTTTCACAGCTCGAGTTCCAAACTAAACACAAGTACAGAAAATATTGAACTATTTCAACAAGCCCAATATATTACTCTCGCAGGTAATCCGTCAGATAGTAAGCTTTTTTCACAAAATTAATACATTTTTATTTATACAGGGGTCTATCTTAAGTTTGACTCTTGAACTCATGCTTTGTGAGAGTAAGTCTGACTTTCACAAAGCATGAATTGCTTGGTACGCTTTATTTTTGCTGCTACGAAAAGTTCACAATAGTAGGAATTCTTACTTGAAAAAAATGGTCCGTCAGATTATCAAAAATATTTTTTTCAGGTATTTTTGCATTTCCAAAACAATCAAGATAAAACGCATAAAACGTGAAATTTCATCGTACAGCATATTTTTTAATTTTATGGTACGTGACAAAATACGTGTCCAAATATTTTTTGGTTCCTTATCTTAATTGACTTACTAAACAGGGTTTCTAATTCAAATAACAAAACGTTTAAGATTAATCTTCATTAGTGAAAGTTTATAGATCTGATTACTTACGGAAACAAAATATTCCATACGGACCGCGCGGGAATAAATCCTTTTATGAGAATGGATTTTTAAACTCGGATTTTCAATACGCCAACCAAACTCTTAGGCAAAACTGTCAACCTACATAAAAAAAAACTATTACAAAAATGCCTTCAAACGCAGTTAGAGCAATAACTCTTTATTTCAGTGGCGCTACAAAAACAGTTTACATTGTTCTGGGGGCACACCCGGCCATTTTATCATAACGAGGAGCACACGTTCACTGAGTTCCAAAACGAATAACAGGTGGCACTCAGATTTGCGACAAAAGTATAAAGACATTGTTCGATATATGCCATGTGTGTCAGAATGTTATCCTCTTTATTGTTAACTGAAGTTTCTTGGTTGGGTTCCTTTCGAATCGTACTAAGTTATATAGCGACTGACAAAACCAGAATGCAAAATACTAGGTTGCTGAGGCTCTAAACAAAGTGATATCTTTTGCCAAAAAGTCCAAAATATATGCCACTAGCAATATGACAATGACAAATAACATTATAAATAAAACCTTCCTCGAGAACCATTCTATCCACTGGTGAAAACAGCATGAAAATCGGTGCAAGCGTTTTTGAGTTTATCGCGAACAGACAGACAGAAAGACAGACGCGGCGGAGGACTTTGTTTTATAATATGTTAGTGATTGACCTGCGCCATCGAAATTTCACGTTGTCGAAAACACATTTGAATTTTCAACAGTCCTATTAATATATATCCAACGATAGAAACTTTTTCTAGAGTTCTTGAGCCTCTGAAGCGGCTCCTAGACATACAGCTCGGGCAAAATGTAAGAAAATTAGAGGCAACTGATGTTTTCGACAGTATACGACTATGATGTCATAGTTTGTCACAGCTCCTTAAAAATACGAGAATACCCCTTACTCTTTTCTGTTTACGCACATGATTCTGCAATGGTACTGGTGCCAATAACGGTCATTGACCCACATGCATTTACTGACTTTCTTATTATCAAAACAGAAATAAAGACATAAAGAATCGGCCTTTATCGTAATCCTTTACGTTCTGTAGGTTAATTATTTATTTTTCGGGTATCTATGTCACCGGAAAATTGCAAACTCTGTAAGATTTTTGTTTTTATGTACTTACTGTCTTTAGTTATGTTGTGTTCTGTTATAATTATTTAAATAAACATGTTGGCTATCCTGTTATAAAATAATTACTAATGATGTGAAAGAGTGTAAACCTTTCAGGTAGATTTTTTTGAGGAACTGATTATTTATTATTAAGTTCTCATGTAAAATGTACCAAAATCACACCAATAAATGAATCATGAATAAATCTATATTAGATTATGATATGTCGGTATATCATGAATAAATTATTTTGAATACAATCAATCCTATCCACATTCAACGGTTTTCAATATATTCGTGTCTTATTATCTTATGGCATCGTCTGCAAACCGGTGACTACAAAGTGATATTAAGGCAAGTTCAACGAACTTTATTGCAAGTTTATCTGATGCTTACCATATTTCAACAAACAGTTGTTTGACTGACACCTCTGACCTGTCACATTCAGTAATTCTAATATGATTGTCGGGACAATAGAAAAATCTGTTTTAAATTGACGTCATTCAGCAGGACTGTGCCCGGACGACACGTGATCGATAGGCAATACATCACGTTTTTATTAAACGTGGGTTACTCGGCTCTGGTTCATAACAGCTGTGAATCGTAGAAAGGTATTTCACCCCAATAATAAATACCAAAATATTTTTTTCTTATGTTTTAAATGCTTTTACAAGTTTCATTAAAAACAACGCATGACGTCTTTTTTATAATATATACAAAATAAAAATTTATTGGTAAAGAAATGAACAATTAGATCGCGGAATGCGATAAGGCCGCCCATTGTACATAATATGTGTTTAGGTTATTATCAGTGTACAATTAAATACTTACATAATAAATAAACCAAATACTAAACTTTTTTTTTTGAGAAATAAATATGTAGGTTATTATTGCTTTTGTATTGGATTTATGTTTTTAACAATATTTATTTGCTACGACTTAGAAACTACTGTTTTGGTGTTGTCATTTTTGTGATTGTCAGACATAACTATCACTTCCACAAGCAAAGGATTTTCCATCTGAAACCACGGTTTTTTTTTTTATATACAAAACGGGGAAACTCTTGGCCCAAATCTCACCTGATGGAAAGTGATGATTAGGCCGAAGATGGAAGCGAGTTTCACCCGGAATCCTCTTACACAGAGGAACTGGATACCTCTAACTGCCGGAACACAACAATGCTGTTAACATTGTTGTTATGGCGACAGACTTAGACATGATGGTTGTAGCTTGCCAGGCGGACTTAGAAGAAGTCCTACCACCAACCAAACCGAGCAAAAAAATTTGCCCCCGCTGGGAATCGAACCCGGGACCTCTGGGTCTGAATCAGGTGGTATAACCACTAGACCACGGAGGCGGTTAGTGTCACCTGTTTAGCACCACCCAGGGACCACGTGTAGGGATTCGCTAAAGGGTATTCTCCTACGGACGCGGGTGACTCGGCCCCCAAAAGACGTTGACGCAACAATTAATTTAACATAGTAACAGGAGAACAGGAATATGCTGAAGTTTTTTCCGGGCTGGAACTATAAGTGCTAAAGATTAAAAATTACTAGGAGACCAGAAATAAGTCGCTATTTTTCAGGGGTCTGGAATTGTGAGCGGTTAGGATTCAAAAGTACTGGGAGACCAGAAATATGTCAAAGTATTGCCGGGGCTGGAATTATGAACGGTGCAGATTCACAAGTAGAAACCAGAAGACCAGAAACATGCCAAAGTATTTTTTCTATGAGATCACAAACATGTCCAAGTAATGTCGGGGCTGAAATCTTACTTTCAGCCGCATCGCAAAGTCTCACTATATCTGGATACCTGAATCATGAAAATGCAGTTCCAAGGATGAGACAATGAGGCAAAAAAGCTGCGCGGCTGTTCTAAAGTCGACGCAGACGAAGTCGCGGGAAGAAGCTAGTTTAACATAATTCATGGACAAAAGGATTAATGAGTTAAGCGCAAAGGTGGTCTACTTCTCGGGGCATCTAGATGTACCTACACCGCCACATACGAACTGCAAGAAAAGGTCTGCAGTCACACAAATCCCATATCAAAGTTCTCCTTAAGCATTTTGCAATTCCCATAAGAGGACTTAAAATAAATAAAAAAACCGGGCAAATAAAGACATATTATTATTTTTATGATATAGGTAACTACAAATGTAAAGTTTTCAGATTTTTCCCTGTAGTTGTAAGACGGTATTACTTGCCAAACGTAGTTTTAGATCAACCGAAAATGCCCTATAAATATTGACAAGGGTCAAAGGGTGGTTAAGGGTCTTGACAGACCGGCGGACGGACGGACGGACGGACAACAAGTGATCCTATAAGGGTTTCGTTTTTTCCTTTTGAGGTACGAACCCTAAAAAGAGTGAGAACCTACGGACGAAGATACCGACAAGGACCAGTACATAAAGAGCCCACGGAACCCGAGCCCTTTACGACACTCGAAATTGATAAATTTACATGCCCAAGTACCAGAGTTAACGTGCCAAATATATTCTATGTACGTAAGCTTTTCTAAATGCTAATGAGGCATAACAATTTACATTTTCAGAGGTTTATTTCCATGGTAATAAAACTGTTGTGGCTGAACATAAAGGAGCATCTCATTCGATAAATGATGTGAGACTTTACTGTGTTGTATTTTTGGAAAAACATGAATAGTACCGAGTGCCCGCTTATGGGAAAGCTGCCTGTAATGAGAGCTTACCTCGAACTTCCTTTGTGATTTTTTCTGTAACAAATGGAGAATACAATTTAGTCTTAAACTTTATAAATTAAAGACTATTTTTGTACTAATGTCTAATGTATCATTAGCGATCTAAAAATAACATAAGAATGGAAAGTATAGGAAGCTTCATAATGTTGGCCTACCAAAACAGATGAAGACTCATCGCCACAACGTGTCACCGACATTATAGGAAAGTTTTATAATGTCGAGGAAGCCTTGAAAAAATGGCGCCGTATAAGGCAAGCTTGTGCGAATGTTCCTGCCATAATCGAGGCCAGATAAGTCACAAATCATCGAAATACACATTCGACCACCAAATACAGAAGAACATTAAATATTACGCACTTTATGAAAAGTAATAAGTATGTAAAATATGAGAGAACACGGTCTTTTTAATTGCCGCAAAAAGCCTGCGTCTTGTAACATCAGTTGCTCTCTTACTGACTACTTCAACAAACCTTTTTATGTTAGTGGAGTAATGGTCGCAAATCTCTTGACATTGGCAAAGGTGAAGGGGGCGTTAAATTCTCGTCACAAAAGCTCAATAATGACGAAATTAAATCCAGTAATTGCCGTATAAAGAAAGACCTAAAACTAAACGTTTTTACGAGTGCCCGAATTGTCTTTGTGTACGTCACAGACCCAGAATTACTGCTAAGTGTTACAATTCGCTCGGAGAGGGAAATTATGTTCAAGTTACCACGTCCTCTGTAGACTATGGGCCTTTTAATGCTGGCTAAACTTAAAGGTCATAGGAAGATATAGGGTCAATGGTTTACTGTCTATCAAACACGGAACACCCCAATTTATTCTTCGGCAATTTCCATAGCAGGTTGGCAAAAGAACGTGGGTATTGGCATATGAATAGAGAGACATATGGCCAGTAGACAAACTCGGGCTGTGGATGATGATGGTCCATTCACCGTCGCAAATCTGCATTACCGAAAGACTAAGCTGCATGGTAACATGACAGTAATTAAACCGGAACACAGCAAGATATTCTCAAAATCAGTATTCCTAGGACACGGGTCGATCACAGGTATAATCGCAGACACGCCTCTGCCCATCTTCTTTGCTCCTTTATTCTGAATACACCCACAGGTAAACAAGAGGGTGGCAGTCTTTGCAACCACACGTTACAAGTACATTTTCAAGTTACCCGTACATATTAATGTGCGCCGAAGCCTCTGAAAGGCAATGTTTAGCTTGCGAATGTTTTATTTAATCACCTGAAACTGGTGAAACGGAGTTGGGATATCGGTTTTCGTGATGAAGTGTGGGACTTTCATTTCGGTGAGCTGTTTTCATTTGTTTTGGCAAGATCTTAATGAAGGAATCGAGAGATGCATAAAGCACAAAACCAGTCAATGTAGCGGTGCCTGGGTCGCCTATATGTCCAGCAGAGGTAACATTTGGCAATTTTTGAAATTTTGGTCAAAAATCTTAATTAGTATAATCCCCAAAATATATGCGGTTTTCAGGGCCGTTAAAGAATTTAGCCTATATGTTTACAACTAGATAATAATTCATATTAACGATCCAGAAATAAAACGACTTCAAATTCTAATTGTAAACTCTGTAAGAACAATGTCTTACAATTTCAAACAATCACATTATGAAGCGACCATGACTATATAAGTCGATGGTCTAACTGACTGAAGTTTATTTACAATAATACCAAAACATAAAACAAGATATTATTTGTGATCTCGGCTATCGTATATTGACAGAAAATCTGTTTCCCCTATAAGGGCCCTGACCTCTAAACCGCGACACTAAACTAAAGCCGAGTGTAGTCACATCACGACCTAATTTCTACCATCACATGACCCCATTACAGAATATCAATAAAGAGTTTTATGTAAAAAGTCTAACATGTGGTGCGCACATGTCTATGGCATGTGCCTTGGTTTCTGAAAATCTGTAATGTGTGAACTTTTAAATCTTTAAAGCTCTATACACTGTGTACGCAATATCTGAAAGGCATCATTAAACTCATCAATATGAAAAACTTTCACCGTGGGGCATCATCGGGGATAGTGCTAATCCACGAAACTAGCATTGGATAATTCCACATATCTGAAAAATGTAGGCCTACAATATAGTATAGACTTTAATTGATTTCTACTCATGTACAAAATAGACTTTAATGGATTTCCACTGTTGACAGTACCTAAAACTCATTAATTATTACTCTCCATGTAAAAATGAGGTCAAAAGCCGTTTGTATAAGAAAAAAAAAACTTATAATTTTCCCCTGTAAACCTGCGGATACGCGCACTTTACGTATGACAGATTCGCGGATTTGCTAATTCCCCGACGATATACCGACAACGCGAAAAAAAGTTTGCTTTTCAGTGCATTTCATCGAGTGATGCGTACTAAAATGTATCCCAGTCGCAGGCAGTTGCTTTTTTTCGTAATTTCGGTGTTGGGACCATAGTAAAAGTTGTTCAGTACGATGACTCTTATTCAAATATTGCGTTTATTCTGTTACTCCTTGGTCTTGGTCTCTCAAAATCTCTTTCTTCTGAACTGTCAAATCGCTTGTTGGTTGTTGTGACTGTTTGATTGATTTAACGACATCCAACCCCAATAATTTAACATGAGAGATTTGTTATGCTTTCAAGAATTTACAGTCTACTAACATTCCAATACTAATTTGTTCGTTGTTGTCGTTGTGCTTGGTTATATTTTCCGTCATGTGAAGATCTACTGGTTTTCCATTTTCTGCTCGTATTTAACATCTTTACCTGTCTTACAAACGCTCAACTATGTTCGCCGAGTTGGTAACTCCTTTGGTATGGGTACAAAGTGTAATAAATTAAAATTTTCTATTATGTTTGTTTTATTCATTTTTGTTTTTCATCGGTAATCTTTCTCTATGTTGTTTTTTGTAATAAATTTGTTGCTGTTGTGTTATACCCGCGCTAAATAATTACTTTATTTTCATCTGATTTCTTTTTGAAACGACAATAGTGAGGCAACTAGAAAATAGTGTCATTATTTCTTGAAGGTCCTTTTTCTATCGACGTCTTTTTCATTACCCTATAAACTTAACCTGATTTATAAGCGTTGAGATAAGCCCAGATTTAAATATACTGTCTTTATATGTGTGTATTCTTGGTCGTTTAAACGATCTCCCTAATAAAATAATACAAATTGGCTCCATTGAAATTTATGTAATTTGTTGGTTGTAATTACTCTAATTCAAGTTATTTCTAAAAATATTTCTATCGAGATCACTATAAATATTAGATGGCTCTACTCGATATAAGAGTAGTAAATAGCTAAGCCGGAAATCAAAAGAAAGTGCAGCTAAAGGTGTACCAGCCAGGATTAACCGACACAGACAAGATACGACGAATAACAATCAATTAAGCATACTCCGTCGCCGTCGTCTGGCGCTATTTGCAGTCTGTCTACAAAGTTTGCAGCAGCTAATGAGACGAGCACGCTTCACAAACATACATAAAATGCATCAGGTGTAACTAGACTTAAGTAGTAACACTACTAGAGTAAAGATTATTGCCCTATAGTCCATGTGTCAGTGTGCATGGCAAAAATTAACTGCCATAGAAACTTTCAAACGTGACCAACGTATTTATATATTCTTTAAGGCTGGCTTCTATAAGTACTTTTTAAGATTTTTGAACGTCTGAAAATCTAATTAATTATGAGTTTTTTAATAAATAAAAATCATTACATAAAAATTGAACATACCCTCAAGTAAATCGTAAAGATAGAAACG
Organism: Ceramica pisi; assembly: GCA_963859965.1. Lineage (NCBI taxonomy): Eukaryota > Metazoa > Arthropoda > Insecta > Lepidoptera > Noctuidae > Ceramica > Ceramica pisi. Next base: position 10,333,498 of record OY982530.1, read on the forward strand.
CGATTTAGAATGATTGGCTCGATACTTTTTTTTATCAAACATGACACTAAATTACAATTTTAAACGTGTACTGCTAAGAGATTTTATCACGAATATATATAAAAGTTATATCAATAGATAGAGATTTTTATTTTGAAGTAAATGTTGAAACCATATTGTATTATTTCGTTAACAGTTTTCGCCAAGAGAAAAAAACAATCAAAATTTAGGCATTATTTCCCTCGCCGGACAGTCGCTGTTGTTCGTCAAAACACACAGTACTGCAACCTCGCCTTAAAGATGACTATTGAAAGATTTTTTCTCGATACTTACTGCGCTACTTCTCGCTATCTGGCAAACGTGATTCTGGAAGCTATGCATTATCTATCAATCAATTAATGAATTTATCAAGCACAAGATCTATCATTGAACCCAAAAATCGCTCGGCTATTCTCGTTTCCCGATTTGGTGAGGCGCGAGTGCGCGGGTGTGCGCTGACATGCGCGTACGACTATTAATACCACGTGCTCGGGCGCGTCGAACCCCCCCTTTCTCCCCACCCCCTCGTCTATCCCGCTCTTTATAAATATAGACCGAGGGAATCCATTGCGAATCGTACGTACACCACGATGCTACATTATCGATGCTCCCAATGTTTTCGACGGCGTGAGTCAGACTGTAAAATTGTAAATAGAAGGCGAATTCGACCTCTCGTATGTAAACGTAACTCGTAAGTTGGATTTATGGTTTGAATTTTTAAGTGTGTGTTTTAACAAATGTGTTGTTGATATATAGCTGCTGGGAAGTTAAACAAGTTACTGCTGATTGCAATGCGGAAATTCGTGGAAATTTTCGATTTTTTTCAATTTCTAAATTAGGTAACACGAACTCAGGCGAAAAATTGCAGATCTTCAGGAGATTATGGAAATCATAGCAAAGATCCGTCATAAATAAATAAACAAACAGTTTTATGAAAACCACAACTCATCAGCATCTGCATAGCCTTTTCCCAACTATATTGAGGTCGGCTTCCAGTCAAACCGGATTCACCTGAATACCAGTATTTTACGTGGAGCGGCTGCCTACCAGACCTCCACAACCCATTAACCGGGTAACACAGAACTTCTTGGCAAGACGGGTTAGATTTACTGGCTTCTGACATTCGGAAACGACTGCCAAAGATCTACAAATGACAATGGGACCAACGGCTTAACGTGCTTTCCGAGGCACGGAGGAAACTCGATATGTGAAGATGGTCACCCATCGACAGACCAACCTTGGCAAGCGTTGCTTAACCTTGAAGATCAACCGTGTTGCTTTTATTATTTAGCCACGAGCTCCTCCCTCAACTGAAAGTCAAAAAAATAAATACGAAGCATCAATAAAGTTATTGTTTATAACAGATCCTTTATCAATATTATTCGAGAGTAAAAAGCTGTGCAAGCAAGCACTCATTGTTATTCAATTAAAAAAGTTGATTTTACGTACGCTTTATCCGGTTTTACCGATTCAGAAATCAATTTTCCGGAAGACTTTTAAAATATTCGCATTTTTCGTTAACAGGAAATGTTTTTTCAACCTTTTCATTGAACTTTGATTACGTATATTGCCATAGATTTTTTTAAATCGTCGTGTTCATCTGGTTCCTTTAACTCATTACTACTTCGTTTATAAGTATCTGCAAACGGTGAAAACTATTTAGCGACAGTCGATATAGATACATATTAGCATCGGATTCTGTAGCCATTTTATATAATGCCTTGAAGGCTTCCTTGTAACTATTGACGAAGATATAACTACTTACGCCTCTTTATAACCAGCCGGTCGATTCTGTTGACATTTCACCGTGAACGACAAGTGAGCTGTCAAACCATACAAATAAGATGGAATGACAGCTCACTTGTCGTTCACTCCACCTAAGTGATCACTTCGACATGTTTACCAGTCGATTCTGTTGACATCTCATACTGCTCACTTAGGTGGAGTGAACGACAAGTGAGCTGTCATTCCATCTTATTTGTATGGTTTGACAGCTCACTTGTCGTTCACTTCGCCTAAGTGTTCACTTCGACATGTTTATAGAATCGCACTGCTGATGGAGTGTATCGGTTTCGTGTTTAAGAATCGAACCATTTATTTATTTTATTTAATAGCTTATGTATCTACACACTTTATAGATAGATAATTCATCTGACATCAATTTAAATGTTTTATTTTTTATAATATTATTTGTTTGTTGTACACTCACAATTTAGTCTTTGTAACCCAAAGGTTGACTGGTAGAAAATGCTTTGTTGCATTAAGTCCGACCATAAATAAAATAAATAAATAAATAAATCCGTGGCTAGCGTGAATATGTTGACATGTCTAAAATTGTAATTTGTCAGGGCGGCCATTTTAAAGTTTTGGCGTCTTCTAGTAAATCGGTAAATTATTAAAACATATGTGTTTTAGTTGTTTTAAAGATTATTTTATGCCGTCTTTTAAATGATGACAATAAATAAACGAAATTGTCCATAGATTGCACAATAATAGACTTGTCAAATCGTTCACCAACGAGTTATCAACTTATTCACCGAGTTGTCAACTTGTTCACCAACAGTTATCAACTTACTCACCTTCTGAGTGGGGAGTATTTGTAGGTAAACAATGTTATTTTAATGAAAAACACATTATTTTAATTGGATAGCAAACAGATGACAAACATACAAAAATATTTGATTTGCCGAAATACTTACTACTCACTCAAATCAAGTAATGTTGTTCTAACTGAGCAAAATATTTAATTAAAACACCACGAAACTATCAGTTTACTAGTATTTTTGCAATAAAAAAAAAAACATAAAAATAGAAAATGGTTTACTGGACCACAAACAACGTCATCATACAGGTACAAGAATGTTACTAACACAAATAACTTAAACATTGTCTCCTCAACCTCGTCATAGACCATGCATATTTTATTGGACCTCAGAATCCTCTTCATCTGGGTTGTCTTCGTCCAAATCTGGATCAGTAGATGCAGAGATATCACCGACAGTTTTTATATGGCGGGGTAACTAACAAACTCTGTTTTATTATAAGCTCCAACAGTCAATCGTCAACAACCTTCTTGATAGGATCTATACGTACTTATACTAAACTAACAAAAGACTAAAGTATAGCATCAAAAATTCGTCCTCCACGCTGTCAGCTGGTAATGTACCCAAGAGACTGGTGGCATTGCCACGTTGAATGGCAATGCTTGATCTCTGCACAAATTAAAAGCCAGCTCTTGGGTCACGGGAAGTGTCAACCAGCCGTTTCGAAATTTCTTAAAAAATATATTTATTTATTTTTTATATTAGGTAATATAAAACTCTTTTAAAGAATCGTCAATCAGGTCAATCATGTCCATCAAACCCTTTTTTTTCTCTGCATTGATTGGCAAAGCTTCTTTGGAGATTTCAACTCAACAACAACAACAACAGGCTCAACCTAAAGACATCTATGGTGGATTTTCCTCCTTTCCGAAAATTTACTGACTTAAAAGCGGGTTCGCGATCCAGGCTTTTCTTGTAATTTATTTTTCGTTGCGTCCCCAGAATCATCCAGTTTTTTGACAGTTAAGGGTCCTTTCTTGGATTTTAGTTCGGCAAAATCCAAGAAATCATTAACCGTCATCACCACGACCTATGGTTTCTGAACTTTGCAAGTCCTCACCAGCTGCACCCAGTCATATAAATGATTGATTCTCATTTGTGTTCTCTTTTTTGTTTTTTAGTCACACTCTATAATATGTGTGTGCCCACTGAGGAGGAATTTGTGGTTTATCTTTTGTAGCGTCGGATGATTATGTAGCAAAAACATGAACATCATTGCCACGACATTGTTTTTGTTTTGACTACCACAAGTATCCGAATAGAAAATCATTTCTTTGACTTCGGATGACAAACTATTGCAAAAGTGTCACAAACATGAGGAAATTTGGTTTGCTCCTCGAGCTCCTATTGTCTCGTTCCACATGTAGCAGGTAGCCTCATCTATACTAATATTACACTTTATACTAATATTATAAAGCAGAAGAGTTTGTTTGTTTGATTGTTTGATCTCAGGAAGTACTGATCCATCCGGTCCGATTTGAAAAATTCTTTCAGTGTTAGATAGCCCATTTATCGAGGAAGGCTATAGGCTATATATCATCACGCTAAGACCAATAGGAGCGGATCAGTAATGGAAAATGTTACGCAGACGACGTTGCACGGGTCAGCTAGTTAGTAGCTAAATCATCCACTGTTAAATTAAAAGACCAAAGCTGTCGTTTGTAAAACGATACAGATTTTTTTAAATATGGTGTCGGCAAGAACTGCTGGAGGTCAAATGCAAATGCCCTAATACCAGATTAATCTGCTTTGACATTCTCTTTATCCACACGTTTTTCAGCATAAGCTTTATTAGCTTGATGTTGGTGTTCAGCTAATTCAGCAGTTAAATTAATTTTGCGATCTTCATCTGCAACTTTAATTTTAGCGTTCAACACATCGCACGTGTTGCAAGTGTCATACACTCAAAAACAAATGAAATCAATTTGAAGCACTCACACTCGTTCGCGGTTTGCGCGCGCGTGGCTTCTGAACTCTAAACTGACGTTTGTTTACCAACACACGAGCGAGGATATTTTTAAAAATTATAAAGTCTTACGAAATTTTGTTGATAACTCGATTATTTTTTTAATACAACTTGGGTACATAAGTTGTCAACTAAACATATTCATTTAACGTTAAAGTTTTTTGTAACGGACATGTAGTGATACCTATACTTATTACATTTAGGGTTCAAAACTTCGTTGGCCGTAACTGGACATCTCAATATATCGCAATTTAAACAGAAATACTTCGGTGGGCCATAACTTGATATCTCAATTTGTCATGATTTAAGCAAAAAGCCCTCAGCTGACAATAGCTTGACACTTCAATTTGTCAATTTAAAAGAAAATGTTTAAGTGTATAGGTTGAGATATCAAATAACGACTATCATTTTGGGTACTGAATATAGGTTGATATAACAAAATATCAATGTTCGATCACAAAAACTTATGAATCGTTAATTTGACATGAGGTTTTGTTCAGTTAAACATGTCAAAATGCGAGATGTCAACATATTACCAAAGTCGATTGCTCCAAAAATTATGTATATCTATTACTGTCAATTTTTTTCATATAAATTCTTAATGTGTAGGATGTAATAAGCCAATAAAAAAAAAGACATAGAAGTCGACATGTCAATGTGTTCACGCCAGCCACGGAAATATCCTTGGACATTTCACACAACGCCATATAGTCCCAAGCTAAGCAACCACCATACCATGTACCACTGTTGTGCATAAAGTTTAAATAATTAAATAAATAAGAAAACAGAAAAAATTGGTACAAAGTCATCATCATAGTGACGAAGAAAATATACCTACACCAAAAGGCAACGAAGTTAAATATGTCACTGGTATTATACGTTTTGTAAGCTCTAAGCTAGACAAAGTGAAGACTCCACCAACCAATTCGTTCGGCAAAATAACTTTTGATCGCTTATTAACAAAGAGACTCTTAGTACAATCTAATTCAATTCTAATTTCGAATCGTTTCCCTTTCAAAATCCTGAGGATGTCCTAGGAAAGCCAATAGTCTTGTTCTAAATCAGAATCAGTAACTGGAGCAATATCTAAAGATTTACGGCCTTACGAAATTTAATACATCTTCGGCCGCATTTCTCCTTGTTTCATAATTCGGTTTACTTTAGATAACAATGTGAAGTTTATGACTAAGAGCTCTCCTCTATACCGCTGTTTATGCTTCGGTTACCTCATTTTGATGCTGTGTTATGAAGATCGGTTTGTTTATTATTATCTTCCTTAACAATACGTAGAAAATTCGGAAACATAGGATTAATGTTTGCTTTGCATATCCCTTTGTTTAAATCTTTATAGAGAAAGAAAAAGCAATTTGAAGAATATCTCCGAAATCTGCCTTCTCATTCGTATCGCAGTCGCAAACTGTCAGAAACACCTCGATGATATCGACATTTTGACATTGACGCCTCAGCGTCTATCTCAAAAACTTGTAAAAATCAAGTCACAATATCATTGTGACTTGATTTTTAACACATTCATAGTACAAGAATTGACCGTCTAATACCAATAAGTCTTGAGTTTACAAAGTTTTCATTTTAAGGAGGTCTAGATTTTTACACGAATTACTATAAAGTTACAGCTTTCGCAGGGATACCTTTTCTACCCTAGCGCTTCTTTGTATTCGGTATTTTTAGAAGCTTGGAAAGAAAACCATAATATGAACTGAGTAAAATGGAAATTCTAAAACCCTGATGCAAATTCTTGTGGCTTTTAAAAATTGGTGTGTACAATAAGATTAGCATTTCGGACATGTAGTACTTCAGTCACGACTCACTATATAGCACCTATGAAACACAAAAACCACTGAACGGATTTTTATATAGTTTTCAGCAATGGACGAACTGATTCATGTGGAATGTTAAGGTGTGTAACTCATTCAAGTTTTGAGTAAAATGACGTGTTCCGTGTTCTGTTGAACACGGATGGCTTTTACTCAGAAAGAGCCTGACACTCCTTTCCCTCCGCCCAGAGCGGAAGGAATTATTTGATGATTAAGGTTACCTGCACTACATAATAAATTAATAATTTCACTTATGTACGTACCACAACTTTCAAAAACACTCGAGTCATGAATTTCTGAATTTTACATCGTAGGTCGTGTCCATCCTTACAAAGCAACTTTTAAAATGAGGTTACTACCAAGAATTCGTGGTAACGAGTTATTTTCAGCCAGTGTTTGTAGAAATAAAACAAGGACGGTAATTAAACCTTTTTCCTGAGTATTCTCCAGACTTATAAATATTTCTCCGTATAAAATTAGGTTTATTTTATGACTACCCACAAAAGCTTAGCAGACATCTTAGGGTTAATTTATTTTATTTTTACAACGAATTTATGCTATTTTTGTTTTTATTTTTTCTTCTTAAAAATCGTGGGCGAACAGGTACTCGAGTCTTTCATGTTGGCAGTCCAGAATATGTTTGACACCGTCAGGATAAAATCGAAATCGTATTGGGAATCACACTATCCTCACTACACACTACTAGCTATATATTTTCGGACCTGACGTAATAATTTGTACCTGGTAAAGGGATGGCTTGTTTTGTAAATGGGCAGCACGCCTTTTACAGCGTTCGAAACCGACGAATGGTACAACATATTCACCTTTTGAGTTGCCTGTTAAATTAATTACCACCCCTCGCATGGGCGAATCTGTCGCATTGTAAACTAGCTTGTGCGTGCGGCTTCACTCGCTTGGAAAAAGGAGCATGGTGAAATAAATTATTGATTAAGCACTAGCACGGCCGGATGCTCCCGTATAATTTCACCAACTAGGGAGTGTAATGAAAGACAAAATATTTGAAAATTTGTAGATTCACTACTATAGATAAATGATAATATGGATACAAGGTGTATGCCTATTGAAATTATTACAAATAGTGATGTTCTTACTGTAGAAGAAAACATCAAATAAATTGGGATACGGGAAGAAGTGAATAATGCAAAGTATATAATTACAAATTGTATTAAAATGAAGCCAAGTAACAAGTAGACCTGTTTCGATCTGTACCTAGTACCAACTAAACCAAATTAATAACAGGTAATAATGAGAAAATTCTATCAGCGTAAACTAGTTAGTAGTCATGATTATTAGTAAGAGAAAGTCCAAATGGCTTCCAAGAGACATTAGCCAAGGCACTGATTTTATTGTAGTCAATCAAACTTGCAGTAAACTTAACTCATAAAAGTAAATTATAATTAAAACAAGTAAAGTCAGTAATAAAATCAATCTTTACCAGCCGGAAATAACTAAGAGGAAATCGTAACAAAGTGTAATAACATTTAAACACTCTAAACTTACAACATACTCGTACATAGATGATAGAACAGAGAGAGCCGAGAGCGAATATTCAAACGCCCCCTCGATTGATTCGCTCTTGTTGGTGACTTGAATTATCGAGTTAAACAGGGACTTTTTAAATATTGTAACGCATAAGTAGGACTAGATTCTCGTAGATTAGATGATTAAAACTAGAATGGTTCAGCCAGTTAAACAGTGTTTTTTGCTGTTGTCGAATGTTTCAGCTATATGGCTGAAAATTTAAAATTTTAATTATAACTTGGGTTGGAAAAAGTAAATGAAATATCTGTATTTTTATGGATTTTGGCAGGACTATCGTTCAACATAGAATCCCATCGTATTTAAGGACATTTTCGAGACTAAGTTTATCCTTTTCGTCTTGTTTTTATTTGGCGTCTGTGGCCGTCTTCAGCCCGTCATCTATACTAATATTATAAAGAGGTAACATTTGTTTGTAAGTTTGTATGTTTGTAATCTATACTTAATATTTGTACGACCTACGAGTATTTGTTCCGAGTTTGGGTGTTTTTCTATCTATAATATGTATGTATTTACAAAAAAAAAATGTATGTAGTTTATCAGCCATCTCGTTACCATAACACAAGCATTAGGTTGCTTAACTTGGGACTATATGGCGTTGTGTGAAATGTCCAAGTATATTATATTATTATATTTATTATTATTATTATACTTCTATACTATATTATAAAGAGGTAACATTTGTTTGTAAGTTTGTATGTAGGGGGTAATCTCAGGAACTACTGGTCCGATTTGAAAAATTCTATTTTCAGTATTAGATAGCCCATCTATTTAGGAAGGATATAGGCTACATATCACCACGCTAAGACTAAAAGGAGCCGAGCATTAATGGAAAATGTGACGCAGACGAAGTTGCGTGGGTCAGCTAGTAATATATGAATTTTAAGTTCAATTATTTTTGCTTTGGGATTATCGTCCATACCGTTTCTCCTACAATGTTTGAAATTCTAACCGTAGCTTACACTTTTTAGAGATTAACATTTCAAATTGCATTTTTCTAATAATTTTTCTTATGTGCCCTGAAACCATAAAACTATTTACTTGTAACCTCAAAATTCATTTAAACATAACTGTCACTTCAAAGAAAGTATCATTTCGGATTTCAAATGTAAAGATAGCTGTGCCTTGTGACCCTTGTGTGTTCATCAGAATCTTCGTCCAAAATGACCACCTAATCCGAGTCCAATTTAGAAATCAATGATGGATTGACTATATCATTAAATTATGACTTTTATAAATGAGCCTATTTATAATGTCAAATCAATCCGACACTGGGTGTAATTGAATTGTTGTTTGGGCGCGAAACAGGTGTTATTGATTTATGTTCCGTGAGACTATAGTGTCGTTTAAGCTCGCTTCTCACGGTTCTGTACTCGTTTTGTTATCGATTGCATCAACATCATCTTCAACAGCGTCTTTTAGTTCTTTGTCATTCTGGTCATTTTAGGAAGTGATGTATAAATAATGTTAGAGTCCATCATTACATACAATTCTATTTTCACCTTACTGAATATATTGAGGTACGAACTCTATTAATAGGTCTTTATTTAAAATTTGTTTGCACCTCTCTCCTAACATCGAATGCCCAAAAAACACAAGACTTTATTCCTCAATATCTGTGTGTACGATTAGTGATACGTAAGCTTTGTCATTTAGAAAAACATCCGCATCGTTCAAAAGTATTATAATACATAGTTACGGGGGATTTTACAGTAGCTAAATCTAGCAGAGTCGTGTGAACTGGTCTTTAGTCGTTTTGGCACCAACCGTGTAGGTGTAGTGGTCATTCAGTTTATTGTTAAGATATAACATGTTACGGCATTCTGTTCATTATAATGGAAAACAATATCGGAGCTTGTTGAGTAACCTTTTGTGGCTAACAGGAGCTTAAGAGATTAATGAGTTCGTTAGCCAGACTTATGTGCTGGTCTGCGGTCACAGTATTGTGGGTAGCTTTATGATTCTGGTGGCGTAAATATGATTCTTGTTTTTTGTACTTTTGGTTTTCTTACACGTTAGTTTTTATTAGCTATGTGGTCTACGCCTCGGTTAGGAAATACTAATCAAGATTGTTTGATTACTTTAGACACTTTAACCTATGACTTAACCACATTTAGGGATATGATTTTGAGGGTGAAGTGTAGCCAATAGAGAGATTTTGAAGTAATTAGATTTCTGCTTTTGAAAACAAATCAAAAACAGGTAAAGATAAAATACATAATAGTGAAGATCTTTATCCTACCTTACATGATATTGATTGTGTATTTCCACAAAACAAAGTTAGTTCTTACGTCAAAAAGATTTTATAGTTTTGCGAGGTTGTTTCTACCTACAGCTGGATATAGGAGGATTTGTGAGGCTTCAAGGTTGATAGTCTGACCCGAATAATCTCTATGAAACAGGAATACTCCGACTGTTTTCGTTACGTTAGCAAGGAAAATGATATGGATATCGGCTTCAAAGTAATTGAGTTGAGAAGTTCGGATAGCAATTGCTCTCTCTAGGATACTCAACATTAGCATGTATTAAAGTAGGTATATGTAACTGTAGGTCTGGTCGATTTTAATATTATCAGGTGTTCAGCACATTTTGTCGAGTAATGCGCACATAAATGTTAAGTCGATTATTTTTTCGCGGTCTCATTGTTGATCCCATATTAAAAGTTGTTCATAATGACGAGTAAAGAGGTTATGCGTTTATTTTTTTACACGTTTTAGAGATTGGGTCACATTAATGTGTTGTGTCGTGTCGTCACGCCTCTTTCGCAGTTGATGGGGTAGAAAAGTCTTGGTGATATCACGTAGGCCTTTTCAGATTTTTTTGATTGGTGTTTTACGCACCACGACTCTCCCATCACAGTGGTGTGAACTTTGCCATGATGAACGATCCCACTTCTGATGTTCTAGACAAAGCGACATTCTTTCGGCCACATTTCGGTAGGTAACGTATGTCGATTAGAGTTGAGACAATTGCTGTTGTGGCTTTTTCCACAGCTTATTTTACTATTGACAAGCACACGTTTGACCACTCTCTTACCTGGTGGTAAAGGATGATGTGGTCGAAGATGGAACACACTTGCTTAGAAGTAACTTACGCATTCTCGAAAGAGTCCCAGGCTGTAGCTACCAAGACTCAGGCAGAGAATTCCACTCCTTAACCCCTCTCTTTTTACTCCTATCCTAAGGTTCATTAGGTCCATTTCTGATAAGATACGATTTTTCATAGGTTACATGGCTAAGCCACATCAACACGTGCTCTTCATTATCCTAATCAAGCAGTTCATCGACTTTACAAAATTAACAAAAAATAGGTGTGACTTTTGGCATACTAAGATGGCGCCTTTGCCAGAAACGACGACGTCGAAAATTTTAACAATAGCAAGACAAAGGTCGCACCGGATAATGCCAGTTACCAAGAATGAGACAGAATAAATAAAATATTCGCAAAAAATATATCTAAGGTCGTCCGTATAATGGATCTCATTATCCGTCTTTATAAGAAACGGGACTAGTGCGGAGCTATTGAAGAAGTGAAGATTCTATTTTTATTTATTTACTTAAGTAGGTTCCTGTTTATGTTGGTAGCTACTACTGTTATTTTCAAAGGCCTTTTCGTTCTTACAGAAATATTAAACATTCATACAGAGAATGATCACAATGGTATTCCATATTCTAATAAGCCCATGTTCTTCAAACCGATACTGATATTGGAGAATCAGCAAAGACATGTCAGCTTAGGTAGGTACTTATTTTGAAGAGTACTTTAAAAATTTCATTTTATTTTACAGCGAAAACAGCTCAAAATCGTCAGGATTCATTGTAATAACCAGTTTGAATAAGAAACCCTAAACAAGCTTTTGTTTTGAGAACATAATCACTAAAGCGACCACAGAACGGAATATTATGTAGCAATTACAGAAAATGTCGAGGGCGAAAATTACTTTTGTAAAACATGAATTTATTCCAACAAAAATTTCTCTTGGCAAAATGTTGGAACTACAGGTCTACAACAGTAATTTTGCGTTATTTACTATGTAGGGCTATTCTCTAGGATTTTGCGCGAACTAAAACACATTAATCACTGTCGTTGACAAAACTTTACAGAATGAGCGTTAGGTCGCCGAGAACTTATTTGAACGATAATTACAATGTTGGTCGAAAAAAAGACGACCGAAAACTTATTTTTAAGTTCGGAAGTAGCATGTGTGCGACAAAGACGGCTCAATCACCACACCGCTTTTGTGCCTTCAACTAATTTTTCACGCCTTTCCTCACTTTTCTAGGACATCAGTATCTAACTATTGTCTGCAAAAATTGCGTGAATATTGCTGTCATAATTGTGTAAATATTGCCCGCGGGCGGCCTCGACTGTAAATAGACGACCCCATCACTTCTCGTAGTCATTTTATTGTTAAAGGCCAGCGGTGTTCATTTGTTTACTCACAAAATCGTACTGAGATCAACAAACGTCAGTCGGGTGTCCCTGGATAAGGGTGCCTGTCCATTACAACGGAGCGAGGCAGCAGAGCAGAGAAACGGAGAAATATTAACCAATCATGTCAGTGAGTCTCGTGGTGCGGAGATTTTATGCAAGTCCATTGGTTAAATTTTCTCCGTTTCTCCGCTCCGCTCGCTGCCTTGCCCCGCTGTTGTAATGGAAAGGCTCCTTAAGAGGGCCAATCCTACATTTTTTTAGCCAACGTTCGCATTCACATGTAGAGGAATTAAAAGCGTTATTGACAGATTGCGACGAGACGCAAATGCGTCTATACTAATAATGCAAATGCGAAAGTAACTCTGTCAGTCTGTGTTACGCAATCACGCCTAAACTACTGAACCAATTTAAATGAAATTTTGTATACAGAAATTCTAGAGCCTGAGAAAGGACGTGGGCTATTTTTTATCCCAGGAGTATATTCCCTAGGGATCATGCGGGTGAAGTCGCTGGCAGAAGCTAGTTGGTCATAAGATGAAAAATCGTTCAGTGGCTTTGAACGTAGGTGTTGACGAAACCTCATTGAATGTCAATGTCACTTTCGTCTCTTTTTGACTTTGTGTCAGTTAATATCGTTTAAATCTTGGAGAAGTTTAATTTGACTGGGAATTGTTGTCATAAGACAAATCAATTTACATACGATATTGGGTTATTTTATAATTTAAACATACTTACAGTTAGCGACTGAATCTACTTCATTGTTCTATAACAGATAAAGGGTTCTGCAGTTAGATGGTATCCGTGCCAAACGTGGTGGGTTAGGCGCGCGGTCACATCGGAATGTCAGTACAAGCCAATAGAGAGTTTGATTTAGTATCTATCACTAGCTGGTTTAGTCGATGTTTGTATCTACCATCTTAAAAGGAAAATACATGAACAAAATTCCCCTTTCCTTGCAACAAGGAAAGTAGTGGTTCTTGTTGTTCGAATCCTTAGCCGTAAAATTTGCCACTTATTTCATTTTTTTCGTTGATACTTTTATCTCATGTTAACTGACAAAGATGAATGGCCAATTTGAGCTTAAAATCCTGCTACTTCCATCCCAGTCAACTCTACAGCAATTACGAAAAAGTAGGTGGCTTAACCTAAATCTTAAAAAAAGTAACAACCACGTCTTCGAGCAGACTAATTTATTCCAAGGAGTTTATAACCCCCAAAGTCTTTACTATAAAAGCTACAAAGATGGAAGAAAGTTATTAAACAGTAGACAAAGTACTTTTTGCCTCTTATACTGGTAATATCAAGCATTTGCAAATATTACGACCGAGCCGCGGGTAAATGAAAACATGTTATTATACACTTATGGCATACTATGTATGTAGGTAGGTTATATGCTTGAAGGTATGAAGACTGTGATATTAAGTAAACGTTTTTATCAAGAACACTGTATTCATGAAAGTAAATATCTACAAGGGAATCTCTTTGAACCAGTGTAAAAAGCGTCTGAAATGAAAATGAAAATACACTGGGGTAATGTACTAGTGTTCTGTATATACCTAAATAGGTTGTAAAAACAATGTACTCAGTCATATAGCTGCATACAAATTTATAAATGTAAATCATGTGGTATTTTTTATTCACAATACAAATTAAATCTAAGACACCTTGTCTCGTTCATGAAAATATCACATTGATATTTTTTTCATTCCACCAAATTGAATCCCACAACCACAAAGTTTGCAGCTAATCTCGCTAAAGCCAAACCAGTTGATTCAGCTAAATCAATAAATAGAAAAACCCTCACTGTCGCTCATCCCGACGGATGTACTGCAAACGAAGCGACAGCAGACATTTATCAGAATATTTCTATTTCATCGCTCGCTCGACAGGCGGACTGCGAAAATATCAACAATCCACTGCGCAATAAATCAAAAGAACTGCGACTCACTCACCTCGCCATACATTCTATTTCTATTACGTTAGCACATACAGCAGCGATAACGGACATATGTTGGACATTCATACAAGTCAAAAATGTGGGAGATACGTTTTTGGTTGTACACCTACATAAGTGTTTTAGGACGGCTTTATATCCCAAATATGTATGTGAAATTGGAGGCGTATATTACCAAATGAAATAAAAATACGTAAATCCGGGGTTTACTGATTTTGAATAAAACTAAATTAACTTCATCGGAGTACTTTCATAAATGTTCCACAAACATAACAATATTTATGTTTTCACAAGAACCATTTTGTTACGTATTAAAACTAATACTTACCACAAATCTCTTCCACAGAACTATGCTGCCTCAGCACCTCCAAAGCCGTCTTCAGCACCACCTCACACAACGCTACAACGTAGCGTGCGCGGTGCAGCCAGCAGTGGTGCGCCCGCGCGGGTCATCCCTCGCTTCCACTTCCCCAAAGGAAGACCACCGCCTGGTCATCAACAGGACCATGCGCTTCATAAAGTACAATCTGCGTTTGCCACCTTCCCCAATAGTCAGGTATGTTGATGATGTAACTATGTCGTCTAGGTAATCTATCCTGTTAATTAATGGATTTAAATGCGTCTTTCAAATATTCTAAAACAAAAAAGTGTCGTCCATTGTTGTTACAAACGTGTTAGTGACTATAGTTTCCATGCAGGCTACCAACGTACAAGTCACAAGCCAGGTCCGTCTATCTAGTGCAAAGCCGATACCTGAAAGTAACCGTACACCAAGGCAAGCTCTTAGATTCACATCCCGGCTTGTGATTTTGCTCCTTAACGTCTAAATAAACAGCACCTTCGATCCTTGCCATGGATAGCATATTATGGGTGACTGGTACAAGAAACATTTTCATGGTTTGGCGTTAATGATAGTAGTGGCGACAAAGAGATAGTAATCATTTCGATTTTTTTATTTTTTTATTTAAAACTAAGATCAAAAGTGAACAAGCTATACGTCTGCTTATGAACACCTACAACTTAATCAAATTGTCAAGTAAAGCTCCCAACTGCTCAATTCGACGCACAACTTTTCTATTGAGCGTTTGACGATTCATTTATTCGCTACCGCCTGCGACGGCGACGCCAACATACGGATTCACGTCAATATTTAATTATGCCCTTTCAATAAAAGAACTTCGCAAATCCGTAAAGAATTCTCAGAAAGCAATTTGGTTGTATCATGACAAGACGCTGAAGATTCTGTATCATTAAATTACTTTCTCGGCTTAAGAAGGCCTCGAAGTTTCTCCCTAAAAGTTCCAGAGAACTTTTGGAAGTAAACATTTTCATTTCATATAATAATAATAATAATAATAACCCTACCGCAGTATCTCTACGTTGACGTCGTGGTGGGGCTTGCGCGTCCCGATGGACCTTAGGTCATACCTAGGGTGAGGGGCCAGACAAAGAGAGATACAATCCGCAAGGCAGTTTTGTGGCGAACTGTTGGGCAGTAGCGACCCCACGAACCTTATCTCCCGGGAGAAGTCTTGTTCCTCATCTACGGCTTGCCTTTATTGGCTGGCCAGTGTGAAAACTGACGAGGAACAGAGCTCCCACCTCTTTCTTGCCTTAATTGGCCGGTCTGAGTGGAGATTCGCTAGAGCACACGTGCTCGGGAGAAGGATGTATAATCCAGTAAGGTGCTGGTAGGGATCTTGACCGCACTACCGGAATTGTCCTGATAGCCGTGGTATACCTCTCCACTCCTCTAGCACCTCAGGCTATGTTGCCTCCTTGGCGCTACGTCACTTTGTGCTAGCGACCGTTTTCGGGGGCCCATTCATTGAGTGTGCAAGTCACCCCCTGCCATTTTAAAGCCGTGTATATTGTTAGTGGTCAGGCAGGGGCCAATAGTTCTTCTATAATAAGCGATTATCAGTCCACTAAACCACCCAAACCCATAGCGTTTCATTTTTTGTTTCCATAATCTGCAATAGTACTGCTCCAACCGGGGATTGCCCTTGGGAATACTTTCAGTGTATACAGGGATAATCGCCGGTTGGTGCCCCATTACATTTGAAATTTCAAACGGGGCCTCTGCGAGTTGGTTTCGGCCCCTCGTATGCCTACCAAAAGACCGGGTCTCTAGGGACCCGAGAAAGTAAAAAAAAATAAAAATAATAATAATAAATCATTTATTTATAAAATAGGACACATTTACAATCAAATATCTTAAAATATTGTTAAAGAACACAGTTGCTTATTTGCCTGAACTAGGTTGGAACCTGTGTTTCAGGCTGGATAGTGCTTATTTAAACATTAATAATAAAATAACAATTTATCAATTACCTATAATTAAGACTTAAAATTAAAGGACACAGGTTTTATTTACATACAAAAAGAAGGTCTTCTGTCTCTTCGTAAGAGATACTTAATAAATATTGCACAATTCTCTTCTTACAGCTATAACAGTTTAACTTATAGATACTTAGTTTCTTATTTAATCTATTGTATAAAAATGGACCTAAAAACGTAAAGAATCTTTTAACAAAAACATACTTTGAAAATGAATTAGAGTCGCACACAATATCATTCCGTCTCTTGTTAGTATTTTCGGTTTTGTAAGTAAGCATGGTGTGCTGTTTTAATACTAAGTGCATAATGAAAAGCTGGCGAACAGTCAGTACGTTGCAGGATTTGTATAGGAGATCTGTGGGATAGAGAAAGGGATGAAAATTGGCTACTTTTAAAATGACTCTCTGAGCTCTTTCAAGAGGGAGTATATGGGTTTTGGGTGCACCACCCCATGAAGTGATACAGTACTGGATTACGGATTGCACTAGGGCAAAATATACTTGTGTGATTACTTTTGAATCCGCAATAGTTCGCAGTTTTTTAAACACATAAATTAATTTGCGCACTCTTTTAACCAAATTTTCAATATGTGGTTTAAAGGAGAGACATTCGTCTATGATAACTCCGAGATATTTAATGTTGCATGTTTGAAGGATAAAAGGACAGTCACATGTACTGATTGGGTTACGTGCACATTAATGAGCAAACACATGAGGATGAGTAGTGTTAACTTGAGGTTTGCGCATGGAGAACTGAATATATTTTGTCTTGTCAGCATTTAATGTTAGTAAATTGCTTTGAAGCCAATTAGTCACCGTATTGAAACCTATTTGAGCGTATTCGTACAATTCTTTACTGGTTTTAGCGGTAAATACTAAGGCCGTATCATCAGCATATGAAAAAATTTTGCCATTTTTAAAGTTTGAATTGCACAAATCATTAATGTAAACCAGGAAAAGGGTTGGGGCCAAAATGCTGCCCTGAGGAACACCAAAACCAGTATTTTTTTGCTCATCGCTTGTGGTATTGTCTATTCTAACACACTGATATCTGTCGCCTAGATAGTCAGCAAAGAGTTTCAGCGGCGTTCCTCTTATTCCCATAGCCTCTAATTTGTTTAAGAGCATAGAAACAGACACTGTGTCGAAAGCCTTCGCTAGATCAAGGAAGACCCCCAGGGTCTGGTTTCCTTTGCCAAGTTCCTCTGAGACATAATTGGTCAGTTGGTGCACCGCATCGGTTGTGGATAAATTGGCTCTAAAACCAAATTGCGCAGATGATAATAAATTATTTTTTTCTAAATATTTAACTAGCCTTCTGTTTACAATTTTCTCCAGAATTTTAGAAATTGAGGGGAGTAATGATATTGGCCTATAATTATTAACTAGGTCTTTTTTCCCGGATTTAAATACAGGAATTATAACTGCCTTTTTTAGGCATTTGGGAAAAATGCCTTCAGAAAAACTGATACGAAATATATGGGTTAATGGAGGTACCAAGATATGCTTGAATTGTTTAAGGATCTTATTGCTAATATTATCCCATCCCACCGCACAGTCATCTTTTAATCCACTAATAATTCGTGTTATTTCGTCTTCGTCAGTGTCCAGCAGTCCGAAAGATTGTAGTGCGCGTCTATTATTCAATTCTTTGGAAGGTGGTTGATCACTGTAATGCTTAGGAATCTGTTCGGCAAGATTTTTCCCAACATTCACGAAAAAATTATTGACATGATTGGCTGACGATAGAGGTGAACCATTAGTCAGCAACAAACTCGAATTTGACTCACGCTGTTTTGACATATAAGTGACGTTTTTAATATGTTTCCAAATTTTTTTACTATTATTTCCTGCTCTATTTAATTCATTTTTATCGTAGTTCTTATATATGTAGAAATGTTATTCAATTTCTTCGTACATTTTGACCTATATGCTTTTTGGATTGGCTCATTAGTCTGACTGCTCGTGATGTGTGTATTTGAGCTTATAATAAATTCTCCTTAAGTTTTTCATTTTAGATTTATTAACCTTATTTTATTATATTAGATTATCATAAATAAACATTTTCAAATACCTAGTTCACTCAGTGTAGCGAGGTCATGCTAAGATGTACAAGTATGACTGAAGTTATTTTGATTAGTTCCAAAATCAAAGTGGTTTTCGTCATTCCTGCAAATGTAACTTTTGTCGTAAACGACAAAGAGCACAGTTGGATACGCTCAAGAAATTTTTCGATTCAAAGCAATACATGTAAACAAGTTACGAGAGTGGGGACCGGCGTGTGAAAATACGAAAATGTCGTCCATATATGCAAGATTTGTAGCTTTGTTTGCAGAAGAAATCCGAAAACGTTTGCTATGTATAGAAGAGGGTATTATATTTACTGAAATGTAAAACTTTATCTAACAACTTATTTCAGTATTTAAGATCGACATGCATCTCAATTAAATAGTTCTAGCCAATTAATCGATTTTTCGCCGCCAGTAGCAGGCGACTGCCGATTTAAATGGTACATAGACATAGGTAGCATGCTGTATATACTCCTCAAACAGTATAGGAAAATGATGAGACTGACGAGACGTAATTACTCTCTATTAATGTCTATTCGTAATTGATGCAGTCAAACGAATCATACATCTATTTAAGAGAACAATCCATAAAATATATCATTGGCACGATCGCGACATTTATGTATGTACTTAAATTTAGACGCCATATCAATCAATTTCGATTTCGCAACACGCTGACCTTTTGATCGGTTTAAATATAACGGTGTTTGAGTTTTATCGCATCATTACTCGAAATTAAGCCGTTAAAGGTAATGTCGGATTAAGTATACAAATGTTATCTGCACGCTCAATGGAGCGAGAGTATCGACGAAACCTCGGTGGGCTCGTAAAAAAACAATTTTCCTACCTAACAGCCAAAACCGAATCGATATATCCAATCTAGTACAAATTCCATTTAAGCTTCGGATTTGCATTTGCTGAATTTACGATGTTAACGCAAAATCTGACGCGAATTACGTTACAAGCCGACATAATAACATGCGTGAACACAACTGTTAGCTGCGTCAATGTTTTAATCTTTTCGAGCATTTTGTTTGGCTAATGTTTTGCTAATTATCATGGGATGACATTTAAATCCTTATGACAGTGTTTTGCTATGTGTCTACTAATCCACTAAATCATTACAGTTAAACGTAATCTTTTTTTCTGCCATGCATACATTGTGTCATTTTTTGTTTGCGAAATGATGCAATATCGCGAGAATTTCAACGTAATACGGCATCTCACGGTAAAAAATAACCGGCATAACGTCAACCCTTGCCAAATGACCGCAAAAACTGCTAGCTCATCACTCAGAAACAACGGACAGAGGGACATATCGTTCAATAAGACAAATATATGCGACATTTATCATCGACGGACAAAGGTTCCTTCGTATTTCAATAAGTTCCCAGAAAAAAAAACAATCAGACTTGGGTGACTTCCAAATAACGCACAGCACTAGCGGATAGTTTATGTAATTGGACGAAGAAGGCCGAACCTGGTTAGCCACGTTATTGGATGGCCCTACCTCAAACTGATTCGTTCATAGATATCGGATATATGGCCAGATTGGTTAGATTATAGATGTTTTCGAACATAAAAAGGCTAGTGAAAGTCGTTTGTATAACAATGCCGAAGTGAAGAAGTATGTAGGTATACCAACTAAGACTGTTTTCCCAAACATCATCCTGCGTGCTAATTCTACTAATTTTCACATTCGCATCGCATTCACATCTCAATCTGTCAAAAATGCGAATGCGAAAGTTGTTTAACAATTAGTGGAATTGGCCCTCTAATATATGAAATTCATCCGTTACTGAGTGAGTGACTGACAGACAACGCACAGCCAAAACTACTGGTCGTATGAAGCTGAAATTTGTCATGTAGGTTCCTTGAGGAGCGTAGGGGGGCACTACGAGAGAACTTCCCGAAATTCCTACGGGAACGGGAAAAACGCGATATGCGCGTACGAAGTCGCGGAAAAAATCTAGTCATTTATAATGTTAAAAAACTATTGAGAATATCTTGTAACGTAATATGTGTAGGCTAAATTGATATGGATGAAATATAACGTAGATTTATACACGAGAAGTGTTTTATATATAAATCTGCGTTATATATTTCGTTATATTACCCCGGAAAATTTTCTACCAGATGCATCTACTCACATATTTGAAACTCAATTTGCACAGTTTCAAGGCACAGCAAGTAAAATATTGAATCACACTCATACCGGAGCAAAGGATGAACTCTCTAGAAACAGCTCCAATACCTCGAAATGCAAATACGGCGAGAAATGCTTATCTTCTGAAGCTAAGTTTCCTTACAAGGGTACCGGCACGACTGACTGCCGCAAAAGGCATGCCAATAGTCAAATGTTTAGATAACCTAATAAGTGGAGGTCTAGAGAAAGATCGGAGATGCTCAGTGTCGGCTCGTTGAAAGAGCATTGAGATATAATGGGATAAATAAAGATAGGTAGATGTAATTGGAAGAAAGGTACTTGACATGGATCTTAGTACTGGTTTCTATTAGGTTACTTAGGAGAGACCATTTAACGTATACCAATATCATCCAAAATAAATAGGTTCGTATTTTTAGGTTTCGTACCCGAAGGGTAACCAACGGATTCCTATTACCAACCCTCCGCTATCCGTTCGTCTGTCTGTCTGACAGCGGACTGTATCTCAAAAACCGTAATAGGTAGACTGTTGAAATTTTCAAAATAATAAAATATGTAATTAAAGGGTAAACAATGAAAAACGTTATTTTTCGGTTTATGATACGGAACCCTTCGTGTGAGAGTCCGACTCGCACTTGGCCGTATTTTGTTCTTTTACCAGGTTTCGAACAAAAGAAGAAAAGTAAAGGAATCATTGTCACTCTTTTTGAGACAAAAAAACTTTAAAAAAAAATCTTCGTGAAATATGTTTCATTAATGATTCTGACTATACAGTCAATTCTTCTTAATTCAATTTTTCTTCCATACGGAAAAAAAATTCGCACTATCTAAGAAGTAACCTTGTATACTTAAGTTTAAAAGTTCTTATTAGCGTTCGTAAAGGCGAGCAATTGTTTTCAATTCAATTCAAAGTTATTTATTCTCTCTTCACAATGGTTGCCTTAAATTAACATTGCTTATTACTAATTTATATTAAAACTAGCTGACCCGTGCAACGTCGTCTGCGTAAACATTTTTCATTACTGCTCCGCTCCTATTAGTCTTAGCGTGATGATATATAGCAAAAAACCCCTTCAATCCCCAAAAAAAAACCAACCCCCCCCCCTCCCCCCCTTCCTCAATAAATGGGCTATCTAACACTGAAATAATTTTTCAAATAAGACCAGTAGTTCCTGAGATTAGAGCGGTTAACCAAACAAACAAACAAACTCTTCTGCTTTTACGAGTATATTTCACCATTGTAAGAGTCTGTTGCCTGAAATAGGTTTTGGGAACAAAACTTGTGGTACAGGTCACCAGGGCCCCCCGCAGCATTAGAAAAAATAGTTAAGCATTTTTTAATTGCGAGCAATTGTGAAATCTAAATATGAATTGTTATTTGTCAAAAGTATCGTATTGCTAAATTATTTTTCTATGGAATCATTCGGTATGCTTTGAAGTACTCGTATGTTAAAAAGCAGCAACAACTCATACATTATTTTGGTTTTGAAAAATGTGCCGACCACAAAATAAAGTACGTGAATTGCGACAGATATGACAAATGACAGTGAATATTAAAGTGAATGTGTTGAAATATAGCACTGTATTTTACGACATCTTCCTGTATACATTGACGCAAATGATATAGGCAAATAACAGTCTAGTTTTTTTATTTAGTTATTGAAGCATGTTTTAAATCATAAAAATAACTTTGATTCAAATGACTGGTCAAATTTAATTAGGCTTACCTTTTTCTGAATTCTATGCCAAACATTGTCCGAATTCTTCGAATATTCGAAATCCGAAATCAAATTGCTCCCTCAGTTTTTACGTGAAGCGGTAGTAGAAAAATAAATCAATAACGGCTCGCGTTTAGATTACCTCCTCAGATTGTTTATCTAGGGGAACAGATTTGCCTGTTTTTAGCAGATCGGCTAGGCAGTAGAAAAAATCGTCACACGATATGCTATTTACAAGAACTAGAAGTCGAAATAAGAAGATGAACTATGCCATTTAGGGCTGATTTTTCAATAGTCAGATAACGTTTATTGGAAGAATAAATATAAATACGTCACATTGGCATATTTTCCATACAAAAGCTGTCAGACGGTCATTTTTATTCCTCGGGCAAAAGTTATTGGACCATTGAAAAATCAGGTGAGATAGCGGTCAAACGTACGCCTATCAATATTTAAAAAAAAAAACAGCCCTTAGTTACACTAACAACATAAAAATAAGAAAATTGAGAGAAGGACGAAGTGAATTGTTTGATACGTAGCATATTCGAATGAATCCAGACCTGCCTTACTGATAATAGCAGGAGGAATACCAGACATCAATGTTTAAACGTTCAGACGACACCGCCTTATGTCTGCGCAAATTTTGAACTTTGTACAAAAAATATCTGAGAATCACAGAGAACAAAGTCTGCGCAGATAAGTGTGATATATTTTTATTTTGTTTGGAGGAATCCGCCATTACACTCCATTCTTCTACTCTCCGTTAGAATTAAGTCGATTTCAAAGTCGGCTTAAGGCAGTAGCTCTATTCATTATCAACCGGTCCATAAAAGCGGCAAAATCTTTTGACAAAACAAACTTCGTTATTAGTTTAGTTGTTAGCGTCAAAGTTGAGATTAAATTTTAATGGCGTTAATGTTGACGTGTGTCCAAAACAGCTGGACTTGAGCCAAATAAAGCTGGCGCTAATTAGAAATTAGTGACGCGGTGACAGCCTGACTCGGATAATACTACAATTATTATAATGTTCATATATTATCTTTATTTTAAGTAAAAAGAGAACATCTGTCCAATTTTTAAAAGCTATGAATAATAGGCTTGTGTCCTGAAAAAATCTAATTAGTCCGTCAGTTAGATTATCAAAAAATATTTGACCCGTGTTATTTCTTTTGTTACGGGAACCAAAATTGACGAAGTTACGACGCTTTTAAAACTCTCAATACGTCACACCTTCGCATAATTTTTTGTGAGTCGTGACGTCACGAGCCCCCACTAGCTAGTTTTGATGCGTTTTATCTTTGTCAATATTCATTGATTTACAAAAACAAAAAATACGTGTCCATTATTTTTCAATACTCTAACTGACGGACTAAATAGTTTTGCAATTTGTGGATGATGGAATCTAGCCTATTATCCAACATCGCATTCACATAATCATTCGTGTTTTTTATTTGAAATCATCTAACTCTTTTCGCTCCGGGCGAAGCGGGAGGCACCTCCAAATGCGGTGATACTCTCGAACGAATTCCGCAACCGTGGCAGAAAATTATTCGTCTACGTAGATGATATGCTGTGATCATCAATCCATTTGAAAAGCATTCTGATTAAAACTCTTCCGCCCTCGACAGCCGATATGGGCCGCGCTCGTCAATTCTCGTCAAGAGAATTTATAACGTGCTTGGTACCCTAGGGAGACACTCAGGTACCTAGGCCTGAGTGTCTCCCTAGTAATGAAGATTGGAAGGCGAAGTAATGGCCCATTCTGGCGACACTATAAACATATCCGTTGCATGGAGACGTGAGAGATCTATCAAAGTTTAAAAGCCATCAATAGGTGTATGGTATTTATGGTCATATTTCTTGCGAGAAAGATGTTATGCTATTTAATTTTAAGCAATTTAAATATGCTGCACAAACATTTTAAATGCTTTAACAATCGATGGATAAATTATAGTATAGTATCCAGCGCGTTGTTTTATACAGTAATCTTTAAAAAATCATTGTTGTAACAATTCCGTTGTACAGATAACTCGATCTGAAGTACCTCGAAATAAATGGGTATTTGTTTTCTCTTTCCGATCCTCAAGTAGGTTGACGCAAAACATTGTAGACGTAAATGATACATTCATCAGCAATATTTAAAAAGAGCACTAAATTAATATACAATCAACTTTAACTATGGAACCAAACTTTGACCAAAGCCGTTCTTTACATCATTTCCAACTTCAAGCTATCAAAACTTTTCCAATGATCGCTGATAGAACTCGCCTATTAGTTAAAAATGTCATCATATTTCTTGCATGACTCTTACAGGTTCTAAGGCTGCGTTTGCACCAGAGATGTCACATATACTCTGAGAGATGTCGCACATCTCTGGTGTAAACGCAGCCTTACTGCGCGCATTCCAGAGTGAACCATTTCTTGGTTAACTATACCAGCATAGGATGTGGAATTAGGTCGCTTAGTGTTCATGAATGGCCATCTGTAATTGCATTATGCACTATTTCGATGATTTAACGATACTCGCATACGGCTTCAAGTGCTACACTCGTGCTGGTTCCTCGAAACATTTCGAACATAAATTCACCTCCTTATTGGTAAACGAACGTCATAAGTGTTACTAAATAATCACAGAGTACTACTATAATATAATAATAATAATAATAACCCTACCGCAGTATCTCTACGTTGACGTCGTGGTAGGGCTTGCGCGTCCCGATGGACCTTAGGTCTTACCTAGGGTGAGGGGCCAGACAAAGAGAGATACAATCCGCAAGGCAGTTTTGTGGCGAACTGTTGGGCAGTAGCGACCCCACGAACCTTATCTCCCGGGAGAAGTCTTGTTCCTCATCTACGGCTTGCCTTTATTGGCTGGCCGGAGTGAAAACTGACGAGGAACAGAGCTCCCACCTCTTCCTTGCCTTAATTGGCCGGTCTGAGTGGAGATTCGCTAGAGCATACGTGCTCGGGAGAAGGACGTATAATCCAGTAAGATGCTGGTAGGGATCTTGACCGCACTTCCGGGATTGTCCTGATAGCCGTGGTATACCTCTCCACTCCTCTAGCACCTGAGGCCATGTTGCCCCCTTGGCGCTACGTCACTTTGTGCTAGCGACCGTTTTCGGGGGCCCATTCATTGAGTGTGCAAGTCACCCCCTGCCATTTAAAAGCCGTGTATATTGTTAGTGGTCAGGCAGGGGCCAATAGTTTTATAATAAACGATTATCATTCCACTAAGCCACCCAAACCCATAGCGTTTCATTTTTTGTTTCCATATTCTGCAATAGTACTGCTCCAACCGGGGATTGTCCTTGGAAATACTTTCAGTGCATACAGGGATAATCGCCGGTTGGTGCCCCATTACATTTGAAAAGTCTAACGGGGCCTCTGCGAGTTGGTTTCGGCCCCTCGTACGCCTACCAAAGGACCGGGTCTCCAGGGACCCGAGATAGTAAAAAAAAAAAATAATAATAATAATAATATCCTTGGACATTTCACACAACGCCATATAGTCCCAAGCTAAGCAACCTAATGCTTGTGTTATGGTAACGAGATGGCTGATAAACTACTTATATACATTTTTTTTTTGTAAATACATACATATTATAGATAGAAAAACACCCAGACTCGGAACAAATACATGTAGGTCGTACAAATATTTGTTCCGTGCGGGAATCGAACCCGCGACATGCTGCGCAGCAGTCAATCGCTCAACCACTGCGCCAACCGTGTCTTGTTAAAAATATACTTGGTAAATTCTATTAATGGTCTTCTCAAATTAACTGATATGTAAAATGACATGACATATTTATTTTATAATATAGTATTGTGAAGCAAACAAAGAATATTTTCATATTCCAAATGATGCGTGCAACTCATATGGCAATTTAGCTGCCCAAAAGATTTCTCTCAAGCCCGAACAGCCATAGTCACGTTAAGCAAGCGGCTAGTTCACAAACTCATTAATTTCTCACAACTTCTCGTATTCATTCCTGTCACACAAAACAGCAATACATCAGTGCTCAACGGACCATTACCCGTATAAAGCCGAGCCCAACGCTTTCGCTCGGTTTCAGTCAGCCGTGCATGGAACAACAGATTCGGTCACTCGGGGACCATCGGTGTACTTCGGGGTACATCGAGGTACTTCGGGCTATCGGCCCATCGATGCTAGTGCATTTGGCAACAAGCCAAAACTGACCTTATGTTATTCTTGCAGCCGCTGTAGCTTCTCAAATGAGGCGGCATAAAGAAGTAGAAATTAGTTTTTTTTTTTGCTGACAATTTTATGTGAACATTATATTTTTAAAGAAAAGAAGACCGAATCAGTTTTAGTTGAAATTTGTTTTTGAACTGGTTCATTATTTTTCTTGTTCTACAACAAAGCATACGTATTATTTCATAAAATTCTCTTATGGAAAATCCTATGGCCTGAAAAAGGAAAACATCCAACAATGCTTAGTTAACATGTCAAAACCATCGATTACCCGTCAACCTATGCCATAGACAGACCATTTATCTTTTTTTTCGCGTTCGATTCTCCTCTCTACCAATCGCAGTCTTCGCCCAATTGGCTGCATAGATTTCCAAAAAGCCGTTAAAAATTCAGACAAGTTAAAAAGAGAACATCGCAGTTGGCCTTTGTTCTGTGTGGCGTAGTTCGCAGTTCATAAACGTTGTTTGGCGCTGTACAAGCACGGGTAACCGACGATTTACTTTACCTACCTACAGGTCTAGTTTCATACCAATATTCATCGACTATTCGTTATAGATGCTTTCAGTACCTACCAACGTGAAAACTGGCTTACTGCTTTGTCCGCAGGAGCGGCGTTAGGGTAGGGCGAGGTTCGGCGACGGCCCAGGGCGCCGCATATAGAGGGGCGCCGTAGGCTGCCAACCGGGGCGGCCCGCACCGTTTGACACGCCGACCGTTCGTTGACTGGTTTTTGTAAATGTCGGGTGTCACCCCTAAACGGGTGACGTAATGAAACCCGTCCGACGTGGGGTGTAAAAAATTTCGTGTTCGCTTCGCTCGCTCTTATATTCTGCACTATCGTTGTTCTTCGCCTTTTCTGCGTAATTCAACAAAACGGTTATGTCTATGTAGGAATAATCAAAAGAAAATAATGCCTTTCCAGGGTGCATGAATTTTCGAGCTCGCTTCGCTCGCTCTTGTGTCCTGCCCTCTCTCAGTTAATGAATTTATTAGACCATAAAGTTACTTCTATTTAAGTTTCAATGAGACAAGAAAATAAAACCTATCCCAAGAAGAATGCGATTCGAGCTCGCCGTCGCTCGATCTTGTGATCTTGTCTCTTTCAATTAATGAGCTTTCTTACTTGCAAAAATTTGCTTATCCGCGTCAGTCAACAAAATTGAGTCTAAAATAATAAAAACAGTAAATAAAAAAATTGAGCCAATGATGAAAAGAAAATCAAAACAATCCGAGGCAAAGTGCAAAAAATTGCCGATAGAAAAGCAAACTTATTTAGTACTTTTTTAATAACAATTAGTTACAATTTATTTTAATAAATAGTTAGATATTAAATTATATCCAGTTAGGGGGCGCCGTAAAATTCTTGCCCAGGGCGCCAGTAGTGCTAAAACCGGCACTGTTTGTGAGGAGAAAATAGTATAAACTTTCGTAGTTGTTTATTCGAAGTTGTCTCAGGAGTACGACCTACCTCAGATTTAAATAAATCAACCTAAATATCATCTCAAGATTTTAAAGACTCCCTGGAAGTGACAAGCGATCTGTATTTATTATTTAAGAGATGACAATATTATTGGTTGGGAGCCAAAACCCTTGCGTCGCACTCCGTTACTCAAA
The DNA here is from genome assembly GCA_963859965.1 of Ceramica pisi. NCBI lineage: Eukaryota > Metazoa > Arthropoda > Insecta > Lepidoptera > Noctuidae > Ceramica > Ceramica pisi. Next base: position 10,361,988 of record OY982530.1, read on the forward strand.
TCATAATCGGCATGCTTTGGGCAGACACTCAATATAGGCACACTGGGACTAATAATATAAAAAAATCGGTATGAATAAATAAGTCTATAGTATTCACGTGCCTTCAGGCTTCCCACAAGTTGGACCGATGACTTGGTGTGGGTCGCGGGACTCACGGGTAGCCGACGGATGCCAGACGTACAGGAGCGGTCGTTGTGGCGACGCTTGGGGGAGGCCTATGTCCAGTAGTTGACGTCTTTCAGCAGATATGATAATGCATGATGCTGATGATTAACGTGTCTCAAATAGCTTTTACAAATCTAAGAACACTTGGATGTCATAACAGCTATTAACCATCCGGATCTTTTTAAGATCTTACCAGAATTTACTGCGCTTTTCCCGTGGTATACAGTAGGTACTATAAACTTTTTTTTTTTTTTTTTTTTTTAGGGATGGGAAATCATCCAATGACTCCTCCCGCTCTGGGTGTAGCGGGAGGGAGTGTCAGACTTCTACTGACTAAAACCCATCCATGTTCCTTCATTGCCCTTTGTGTTCCGGAGCCACGGTGTCTCTTGCGAATAATCCCGCGACTCCGGCAGGCGTCGGCCCTTTCGGGCCCCTCTGTGTTGCTGACTCTCTTTGAGGCGCGCGTGGAACACTAACGCGCCGTCGACACGGCCTGTCGTCACTAGACGGACGGACGGTGAGCCACCCATAGCTCGCCGTCCACAGGCCCGCGCCTACGGTGGCCGGAGGTCACCAGGTGGCCCCCGACGCCCGCGGCGTCCACCACGGCGGCCGGGACGAGAGGGTCTCCTCTCCCGCTCCGCCACCTCCTTCGCTAGCATGACTGCTTCGCAGAAGGAGGCAACGGCGTCCCATTCCGTCTCGCTCCGGACCATGGCTTGGACCAGGGCCGGACGCGAGAGGTCGCCGCCGATCGCCGTTTCGAGGACACGGCGGTGCGCCGCCCAAGCGGGGCACACCTGCACAGTGTGCTCTACCGTGTCCTCTGGTCGATCCTCGCAGTGGTGACACCCGGGCGTTTCCTCCCGCCTGATTCGGTGCAGGAACCTCCCGAAACAACCATGTCCGGTGAGGACCTGCGTCAGGCGGTAGGTGAGGACGCCGTGGCGCCTCTCAAGCCACTCCTCAAAGCTAAAATGATTAAAGCTTAATATTGTGTACTCTGAAAAGAAACCACTTACAATTGAATTGTGATAGTATCGCTTGTTAAGTGAACAATCGCGTTATGAAAACTAATTATGCTGGAGTAATAAAGATCGTGATCTGACGTGACAACTTTCTTATTTGATCCTTTCCTATGTAGGTATACTTACATTGCTGATTGCAGCAAACGTACGTCGTCGAGAGCCAAATAAAATGAAGAGGTACACGGGGAATTCATTTACAGGCTTAAATGACGGGATGACGTGTTTTCAAAGGTTAGTCTTAAATTGTTCTAGATATCAAACAAAACAATTTCTATAACAACTCGTTATTGCACTATTGCATCGCGCCTGCGGGCCTTTAACGTCCACTAACACTGATTTTTAATTATGTATCTACCTAAAAAAGTCAGCTCGATTTAGCGCTACATAGCTCAATTAAAGCTACTTGAGGATTTCAAGGTTTAAAATCCACAAGTGCGAATAGACACATGGTCAAACCCAAACTTTTTAAACTTCTTTGACAATCATTGTGCTGGTTCCATCATCATCATTTTGTGACATTTGACCATAAACTCAATTTATTTGATATCCTTGCTGAAGTGAGAGGAAATTTGTCTCAGTTTGAGCCCTCTCACAAGGGTTGAGCACTGCGCTTAATAGCCGGTATAGTGCCCAAGTTGAGACAGTTTGCAAATCCAGCAACTACCTAGAAACCAATTACTTACTTACAGTTTGGATAGTAAAGTGAATATTAGGAGTCAGTTTTGTGTGAGTGTGGGAGTATCGGGAGTCTGCAGAATCTATAATGCCAATCGGTATTAGAAATTATGTTTCCGAATATTTCTACGCTCTTCAGGCAGTTCCGTTGATTTAAGTGGCAAATTAATATTGAATTAAAAATGAGGGTTAAATTAACAAGAAGTAGTAGGAATCAAACATATCAACTTACATACTTACTAAGGGCCTGCTTCACCACTAACAATTACATATATTACTTACTCAGCAGATCTAACTCTAGGGTATAATTTCGACTCTTGTTCAATTGGAGTAGATACGTTGCGACTTTTTAATCACATTCGAACCGCCAACAGTATCTTAATCTGATCTTTAATTAGATCTGATCTTACAACAATACACCTCTGCCTTTATTGTCCTCCTACACCGCGGCTCCGTGAGGATAGGTAACTCATATTATAAAAACCCTGCAAAACCACAAACCTATTTTTAATCATCAAATGACTCATCCCGCTCTGGGCAGAGCAGAAGGGAGTGTCAGACTCTTATTGACTGAAACCCATCCGTGTTCTTCCTAGTGCCCTCTGCGTTCTAGGGCGTATAGGCCCGCGTGATAGCGAGCCACCCAATGCTCGCCATCCGCAGACCCGTGTTTACGGTGGCCGAGAATCGCCCTGCGACTGCCGACGCCGCCTGGGGCATCTTCTTCTGTTACGGTGGCTGGGGCTTGAGGTTTCTCTCTCTTTATCTCTCACGTTCGGCCTCTGCCTTCGCTAGCATTATTGCTTCGCAGAAAAAGGTGACCGCTTCCCATAACTCCTCGCTCCGGACCAAGGATTGAACCAGGGTCGGACACGATAAGTCGCCGCCGCCGATCGCTTCGACTAGGACACGGCGGTGCTCTGCCCAAACAGGGCAGACCTCCACCATATACTTCACCGTGTCCTTCGGGCGATCCTCACAGTGTTGATAACCGAGCGTGTCCTCCCGCCGAATCCGAAACAGGTATCTCCCGAAACAACCATATACCTACCACATGCCTTTTTCAAGGTGTGTTGGGGTCGACTGCACTAACCGAACCTAATCCGATGTAGCTAAATACCAGTTTTGTGCATATCTGACCTCAGAAACCCAGTTACCTACTGGGTAGCACGATTCCTTCGCTAGACTAATGTCAGATTTTGCTTCTGAGTACTGTAACGACTCCAGTATTGCCAAAAAGTACCGTGTTACCCAGTTTACGGGTTGTAAGGTCTGGTAGGCAGCTGCTCCACGTAAAATACTGGGATTCAGCTGAATCCGGTTTGACTGGAAGCGGACCCCAATATAAATGGGAAAAGGCTAGGCAGATGGTGATAACTATACTGGTACGAGTGTCAACAAAGTGACATCCGCGACTGGTTTCCGAGGGAAGTTTCGGTAAGTACTGGACGGTTACCAATCCGCGTACCGATTTCGAAAAGCGTTGCTTAACCTTGAAGTTTATTTTTTATTTTTATTAACTTACTAGCTTCTGCCAGCGGCTTCGCCCGCGTGGTCCCTAGGGAACATATTCCCGGGATGAAAAGTAGCTTATGTGCTATTCCAGACTATAATCTATCTTTGTTCTAAATTTCCGCTAAGCCGTTCTGGCGTGATTGAGTAACAAACAACCAAACTTTCACATTAAAATTTATAATATTACTCGGTTGGTGTAAAGCGAAATTATAACCATCTTCCCCTCGACATTATAATTATTAAAGGATATTGCAAACTGTCGTAAGCCGTTTTCCGAAGCTACTCGCTAGCCTCTAGGCGCCAAGCTAGCCGCCTGCCTGTGCGTTCGCGACCACAAAAATAATCCTTATAGCATGATTCTGTATTCACGCGCGATGGCTTATTATTAGCGTTTTTCATGTATAACTTTGGTGTTTCTATACCGATTTCTATGATTCTTTTTTTATGGAATAAATAATAATGTTAACTTTTATTAATGTTAATTAGGGACGACTGAGAGTTTTATAAACGTAAGAGTAGACAAATACAATCAGAAAGCTTCGAACTGCTAAGCTATCGGGAGTTACACGTGTTATTGTTCGTCAATCATAAAAGATAGACATATGCTGTCGTTGGATATTTTTTATAGGAGAACATTTCCGTCATACATGATTTCTGTGTAGCTTTCACCATATAGGTGCGATTAATTTTTGGAAACTGGCAAAACTGAAGGACGAGTAGATGACGGAAGCTTAAAAAATGGAGTAACTTCTCCCGTTTTCCCAACATTTCCCTTCACTGCTCTGCTCCTATTAATTGTAGCGTGATGAAAAGTATACTATAACCTGCTCAGGAGTATGAATAATAATTGTACCAAGTTTCATTAAAATCCGTCGAGTAGTTTTTGTTTCTATAACGGTTATAAAGACAGACAGACAGACAGACAGACCGACAGACAGACAGACAAAAATTGTACTGATTGCATTTTTGGCATCAGTATCGATCCCTAATCACCCCCTGATAGTTACTTTGGAAATATATTTCATGTACAGAATTGACCTCTCTACAGATTTATTATAAGTATATAGATATAGATTATTTAGCTAGAAGCTACATTTTATAAGCACCTCACCAAACCACATAATTCGGTTACCACTCCCGGTCGTAAAATCGTATCGGTGCACCGTTACTTAACTTTCCCTGTCTTTATTACACACAGAGTAAGTAATTCCACTCATTTACACGTTATGTTCTAAGTAATCTACTAACCGCACAGTAAGTAACCACAGGCCGCTGTTTATCCACAGTTTTAGCTAAGTAAATAGATATACATAAGCCTATAGCAGTGTTGCAAGTATAATCGAAATTCCTTGTTCAGAAAACCTTTATTCTTTAAAAAAAAACGCATAATTATTATTAGGTACTAACCCGGATTGTCCCACTGACGGGCAAAGGCTCCATTCCTTCCAGAGCGGTCAGATCTTTTTATGAAAATCCCGTGGTCCAATGATAGAGCCAGTCTATTGACTATTGAGCGGGCATATATCTAAGCCTAAGCCTGCTACTGACAACTCTCGATATCAGCGCTTGATCTCGAAGTCGAATCAATGAACCAGACGGGGCACATTACTAAGTGTTTTTAAATTTTTGCCCATTTTCTACACTTATAATGCCATAATGTTGAATAAAACGATAGCAGGCTTAGTTCGGAATAGAATTACTACTTATGAATGACTTGCTACAAACCAATTAGTTATTTAAATGTATTCTTATTTGCAAATAACGCATTCACACCTCTACAAGGACAACAAGGACATTGTACGTATCTATCTATTTATCTGTAGGTACGTACACCCACACGCATGCACTAGGTCCATAGACCAGAGATGAAAAACCTGTGGTAATTTGTTTTTTTTTTGGTTAATTTCTTCTTCTTTTATATAGTTTAGATGAACAGTTAATTCATCTAAATTATATAAAAAAAGAACATTACAATTTTACCTTATTGTATGAAACCACCCTGTGGTGGACTCAGGGGTCTGTTATACTTTTGCAGAAGCCTCCTTCCTCTCTACGAGTGCGATAGGCTGTTATCGTAATCCTTACGTAGGCCCAACGCCGGTTGGTCATTACCACATAAACTTTTGGTTAACATTTAGAGAGCAGTGGTGATAATTATATTACCCTATGTCAATCTGAATTCAAGATCACTACCTTATAAATCGGGTCCGTAGTCGTTGCTTTTCTCAGAACCACTCGCACCACACACTAATTCAAAAAGGTTTTTCGTCCCCGCCAGCAGGTACCAAAGACAATCCTATTAAGACCTAATACGGTTGACGGACGAATGTATTAAAATTCTCAATTGCGTCCTCGTTGTATAATTATGTGCGTTGCGGCTAACGAGCGCAGCTGTCGCTTAGGGAAAGCGGAGAAAACAAAGATGCTATCGTTTGCTGCTCCAGTGCAATGGTATAAGTATTCTGGTCGTAGAATTTCCTATTACTAAAGTCAATACATCCAATCTGCCTAATGCCCAAAGACTAGTAGGAACGACATAGTCTAAAAACAGTGCGTTTTGTTTTTGTCAAAACTTGTTTGGTCAAGCTAGGAAAATGATGAAAGTTCGTGTAATACATCCCGACATAAATTATATCAAAGACTACTTACTTACTCTATGTAAATTATGGTCTGTAGCCCATGCATAGAAATATAATATCTATGGGCCCATGCAATCAACAACTGATGCAACTGATGTAGGTATGTTTGTAGCTACTTATTTCAAATGAAGTTTATTTTACACAATATAGGTACAACATAATTGTATGTTTGGCGAACATTGGTTGAAGGATTACCAGATGCTAATTAGTTATGAAAATTATAATGTGGGCTGTTGTTTTAACCGCAAATCTTTGTTGAGCGGTAGTTCCCTCATCTTAGTAAAATTTAAGCAACGTAATGACATTGTTAACCTCCCAGTGGAACATTGTATCGAACTGTCCTGTGTTGGGCTAGATAAGCATATCGTAGTGTGCGTGCGACCCCCAGTATGTCAACAAAATCAAAGTTTTATACAGTTTTCTCCAGCAGGAGCGTATTCAATAGCCTTTACTATTTCGATAACTTCATCTAACTATTCTTAATAATGTATGAATATGCACAGATACTTATTCGTAGCAAAGCGCTAATGATACCTACCTATTATAGCTATAAGTAAAACAACCACGTTGTTAGTCTCCTCTATCCCTATCTGCTCCATAAAGAGTCAGTTCAGTCTCCCGAAAGTTGGCAACACTCCGCTAAAACCCGACAGTGGCCGATGATCAACGAGCGGCGACGATAATTTACATTTTACGATTATTATCCCCGCTGTAACTGTACCGTCTACGCCTGTAAACAAGTTTATTCTTCACGTTCTTTGAAAATAACTTCATTTAGTTATTCTTTTCAAGAACAAGCGAGTTATTGTAGTCTGTGCTCAAACTATTAACAGCTCTGAAGTCAATGCTTTTAATAAGTAATTTTATAGGATATTTGTTGAGTATACATAAAATAATTTTCAACAAGTTCTCAGGCGTTTTTCTTCAGGCACCTTACAAAAACATAAAATACCAAGCGCAAAAAAACCAGTCGCAAAAATGTCAAGCCATCATTAATTAGGTAGGTAGGTACGGTACACACACGGACAAAAAATTGCAAGCCTAACAAGTCTGAACCAGTGCACAAAAACCTAACTCAGTCTAAAAAACAGTGGAACAACAAATCAAATCTTGACTTTGTACAATTTGTCAGCGTGTCGGAGGACGTGGGACTCTTCTCACGGATATAACGACACGTAACATAATGCAAATGACGTCCTCACATAGCCATTGTTCCGTATTTACGACGCCGACGACGGGAAGTAATTACAAGTAATTGTGGTTCTTATTCAAGTATTTATTGCGATTTCTATACATAATAACGTGTTTTGCGCCTGATGCGCGATGAGATTTGCCACAATATATTAGTTACTGACCTAATAATTAATTCAGGGTATCGTTTTCATTGCGCTGTGTTAATTCGCGCCAATTTTTTGTATGTGTTGTCTATGCTAAGCATTTTTTTATAAGGTGCCAGCAATAAATCGTCAAGATTGATAGATTATGAATATGATCTTTGAATAAGTTGCGATTTTTTTCGAAAGATTTACCGCGGCACTGGGAACATAAAGGGCATTAGGAAGAACACGGATGGGTTTTAGTTAGTAAGAGAATGACACTCCCTTCTGCTTCGCCCAGGGCGGGAGGAGTCATTTGATGATTTCCCATCCATAAAAAAAGATATTTGAACAAAGAAAAGCTAAGTTTTTTTTATAAATTGCAACATTCGAATTCAATGTAAAAAAAATAAAGAATCTTTTCAACACTCGTGGAAACTGATAAAAAGACCCATTCCTCACTTACGAACATTGCTATTGATGAATGCGTACCAATTTCAAATTACGAATTTTTCAAGGTGTTCAATTTCACACGTTTAATGAAAGCAATTTATTTAAGAAATCGCCTTGCAATTTATTTATCTAGAACGCATTCCTAAGTATTATGTATTATGTCATTGTAGCCCGATTCGGTATCGGAAATGCCATCACGGGCGAGTCCATCAAAGGGTCGGTTGTTCGACAAGCCGAGCCCACTTGGGGCCGTTTCGCGACCTCTTTCCCTATTCAACACATTTGGGTCAATCGGAGCGCGGTGCAGCTAAAGTATTATGCGATATTTATAACGTACAGCTTGCGGCCTTTTGTGACTTATGAACAGTGCCATAAAGTATGAATGAACGTATTGTAGTTTGAAGGAGCTGAACGACTGCAAGCGAGAGCGAAGCAAGAACAAGAACATTAACAATTTATAGGGTAACCCAACCATGTTGCCGAAAATTGTTTGTTTATTACATTATAAGTTGTGTTTATAAAAGATACGTTGTGGGAGTCCAGAGGCTATACTTAGACAAATTCTTCTATGTTTTTCTATTAGGGTTGAATAAGGATATCACGGAGGAATTTATCACGTGACATGTCGACAACTTTTGGCAATCCCAAACATTATTGACATTTTGACAATCGCCTTCAACACTTTGACAATCTGCCGATGACAGACTTGTCCTAAATCTAAAGCTATTTTTATCCCGGAAGAATGCCCGGTTCTTGAAGAAAAACCAGTATCTAAGTATATAAAAATATAGAGGACAAAGATGTTGCGAGGTCTTATCTATGGTTATGTTTTTTCAAAGGAGGAATTCAGAGATGCATTTTTGCTTCATTATGAACACAAACGCGAAGGTTGTTTTTTCTAGTTGCTAGATTGTTTTTCTCTTGAATTAGCACTATAGTTATCAATCTAAACTGAACAGCTGAGTAACCAAGATAATATTTTTAGTAAGCGTCAACAACCATTTGGTTGAAGATTTATAGTAAGCATCGAACAACAAAAACATAGGTAGGTATTAGATACTTTACGAATAAACGTTACATTAACGGCCGAACTCAATAACCTAACTATCACCAGATTTGGCATACTGGAGATAGCAAAACAAATGAAACAATATGAAAATTATATAGGTTTTCTGTTGTTTCATTTGTTTTTCTATCTCCAGTATGTGATAGATAGGATATTGGTTTCGGCCGTTAGTATCTCCTATCTATCCTATCTTCTGAGATACAGGCCTCACCTAGTTCAGAAGATAGACCTCCAGTGCCTTGTTGACTTTTATAATACTAATACAGCAGCTGTATTAATATTATAAAAGTTAATATTATTAATTGTGCCTAGTATTTCTAATCCTTGTTATACGCCTGGTGAGAAATAAAGTATTTTTTTTTTTTTTTTTACCAAAAAATCTCAAATAGATATGTTAACGAAGTCTTCATCGACCCAATTTACTTTTCCTGCCATAGCCACTTACAAATTATGCCAAAAAGGATATCACCTGGGAAGGTGCACAATTCTATAATAATTTACCATCCTGTATGTATAAAAAATTTAAGCTCTTTCAGCGGTTTTAAATCCAAACTATCTAACTATAATATATGTAATTGAAACCTACAAACTAACATAACAAAATTACCAGCCCATTTGTTGAGAATAAAACCGTTGAACGTGTAAAGGTCATGGCATATTATACCGGCACGGCAACTGCACAGCTGCAGCACGGCGTTGCCTCGTATTTAGGCTACGGCTACCCGGCTACACGTCGTCCGCTCGCAGTCCGCGCACCAGCCGCGAGGTGCAAGCTTGCTGTCACCGCAAACACAATTTTACATGGCATTTGTCATTGAACACGCCTAGGACTGGCGAATCGGAATTGGCGCGCAGTAAACACGCGGACGGCGCGCTGTAAGCACGCAGGCTGCGAGTCAAGTTGTATTGAAGCGGTTAACACGCTAACTGCCTGCCGTTGGCTTTTTGACATTGACATTACAAAATGTTTTATACGACACACTAAATAAGGACTAATTTGAATGACAAGATAATTGCTGGGCTGGAGCGGTGCCGTTGCGATGCTGTTATAGTGTGCCATAACCTTTAACCAAGTGATTTACCAACGAAATATGTGTTGACTATTTGTAGAGACTATTTGTATTGTAAAGTGACCGATAGCTAGAATACGCTTATTACCTACATTATGTTAACTTATGTTCTATGTTAGTGGCTATTTTGTCTTTTTGAGAATAAATAATTTTTAACCTAAATTTTTATTAGGTAGGTAAGTAATAAGTATCCATAGCGGTTATTACACTACACAATCTATCGGGCCCGATATCAAGGGCGCCCTGTCCCTGCGGCAGGGTGCCGATTATTACACTACACAATCTATCGTGCCCTAACTGCAGTGGCGGCGTAAAGTGACAATAGAACAGTGACAAAGAAGACATGTAAGTAACTGAGTTAGTGAATCTCGAATTCATAATATTGTCAGTATGGATTGATTGATTAATGTGAAACCGATATTAGACATCCATCCTAGATCAGGCCTAATAAATACCCACATATTACGAGAGCGGACTCATAAAATTTAAATCGGTCAAGTACCTATAGAAGATCGAGTAGTTATAAAAGATAATCTGCAACATCAGCTTTGGCACACTAATAAATAGTTTACATCGTAAAATCACATGTATTAAATTACACTTAAGAACACTTTTATTGGATACCTATTCCGAGGGTATTAAAAATAAAATAAAATACGCTTTTCCGGTACGCCAGCGTCTTTGACTAGCCAGTCCCACGTTATCGCCTTGTTGAAAGGCAAATATTTTTACTATTAAAAAGCCATTCTCATGTTGTTAACTAGCTTCTACCAGCGTATGTCCTCGCGAAAGTCGAAAATTATCCAAGGAACTCACGGAATGAAAATCCTGCTCTGTCTTATTACAGGATATGGGTGTACGTCTACCCGTGTGCCAAGTTTCATACAAATCTGTGCAACCGTTAAAACATGTAGAGGTAAGAAACCAAAGTAAGAAACAGATTAGTAGACAGACAGAATTTCTTTTGCATTTTTAATATTAGTATGAATTATCCTAAGAGTATCCTCAAAGAATAATATTTTTAATGTAAAATAATATCTTTCATATATAAAACAAAAAATTACATTAAAAATATCTTACAGTTTTAATATCTTCAGCAACTAACTCTAAAAAGAAAAACACTTGCAAGTCTCGCCTGCAATCTATTTGTATTCTGGGTCACTTCCTGCTTGCAGGTAAGTGGACAGAATAGCCTAGAGGAAACGGCACTCCTTGAAACATACCTTAAACCCTATGATTGGATAATACTATTCTTTAGCCATTTACTTCATGAAAATCATAATAAACACCCATGGAGCACACGGCTTATCGTCTCTATAATATAAAAATGAATCGCTGATGTGTTGCTAAGCGCAAATCTCGAGAACAGCTGAACCGATTTCGCTAATTCTTTTTTTGTTGTGTTCTTTATTGTCAGGAGAAGGTTCTTAGGAAAGAAAAAATAAGAAAATTGCAGGGTAGCCAGTTGACGGGAACGATGCCGCGGGGGACAGCTAGTTACGTAATAAAAATAACTTTACCAACAAAAGTAAGTACATCGTTTTGAGCTGTATCGCAGCATAGGTAATTGCAATCCGAAGTTTTAACTTATAAAAATTAATTCGGTAATGACAGTTTAATTATTATTGTTCAACTGAAATATTGTTTTGTATTGAGTATTACATTAAGTATTTGCTTCCACTGTTTATCTGTAATTAACTATTTCAGGAGGAACATTGGCTCCTAAAACATAGGCCAAAAGCTTAGTTTAGGAGGCAGAAGTTCGCTTTTGTTTGTGTCTTAATGTACAAAATTCTGCTTGTAATTGTGTTCTGGATGCTCAAATGTAAATGTACCTACAAATAAACGATTTATTTACGTTCTAAAAAAAAAGAAAAGCACGTCCGTTTCCTGATAGCTGCATCCTGGGGTAGTCAAGAGTGAGTAGGTAACTTCTAGGCAAGCATGCTTCATTGTCGACCACATCGCCTTCTGTCAGGTGAGAATGTGATTACTCGCGAGCCTATCTATACATCTAAACATATAAATAAAATTGGAGTTTCTGTTTGTAATATTGAAATAACCGTTTTTTACTACCTACATGTACATACGGTACATACACCAAAATAACATTTTTTACAATTTTTATCTGTCTGTATGTCTGTTTGTTCCGGCTAATCTCTGAAATGGCTGGACCGATATTGACGGACTTTTATTGGCAGGTATCTGTTATAATAAGGAGTAACTTAGGCTACGTTCATTAAAAAAAAAACAATAACAAACATATAAAAAACTAGCTGATACCCGCGGCTTCGCCCGCTTGACAAATTACATACTCAAACCTTCCTCGAGAGAACCACTCTATCCATTGGTGAAAACAGCCTGAAAATCGGTGCAGTAGTTTTTGAGTTTATCGCGAACAGACAGACAGAGAGTCGCGGCGGTTGACTTTGTTTCATAATATGTAGTGATAATCGCTGGCTAGTTAGGTGTCTGATGGCCTAGCATGAATGTTTTAATGTACCCAGAGTCACGTTATGGGATTATTAGGTAACGTAAGTGAATTTTGAAAATAAAAACTACAACCCCATAGTATTTTGATTTAATTTTATGCGACATACACAATTCGCATCATAGAAATATGAATATAGTATCCAATTCAAATGTTATAAGTGTGGATTCCAATGGAATATTAAGTATCTATAGTTACGCTAATATTTCACGTTACGTTAAGCACTATACCTACGTGAAAAACATTCGTGCTAGGCCCTCTGATCTTGACAATGTGAGCTTCACAAGACTTAAAAGAAAGGCAAAAATCTTCTCATAAGATGGGGTTCCCACATAAAAGTCTAGCAATCCTCACTGAAGCATAGCCCAGTAAACTACCTAAACAGCGTAATAACAGTAAAGGTACTTCATAACGCAGTCTTCGTAAACTTAAGGAACCTTTGTCATCACGATCTTGGTAGTGAAGGATTATGAGTGTATGACATTGTTTTACAAAATTAGGCTGCGCTTCCACCGAGATGTGCGGTTGTGCGAGGATGCGGAGCAAGGTAGGTAAGTATGTGTTTTTGAGAACCAATAGATAGCTTGCGCTGAGCAAGGCTAGGTACCTAAATGAAGCGATTCTATTGGATAACAAACATATCTCTCGCTCCGCATCCTAACACATCTCTGGTGCAAACGTAGCCCTGTGTTCCTCTGACACTTATCTTATGTAGTTTGTCTTTGTAAACTATGATTCAGGTTGTCGACCTGAGATACAAAACAGCGATGAAGCATATTATAGATACAAAACAAGAGTCGTATGCACAAATTGAACCATTTCGTAACAGGATATCGTAACATTGGGGTACCTTACCAACGTCAGCTTAGTCTAGACATTTGGAACTTGTTCCGTATAAGTCGACCTATAACTGCTATACGCTCCCTTTTGGGGAACATGCACGGCGTATCCTGTGTCATCTTATATCTCCAGCTATAGTTCCTGCATGTTCCCTATACAAAAATGTTCCACCCCTCTAACACAGGCTCTGAGATGCGGCTGAGGCTTGATGCGAGGTGTGGTGTTTATTGATGAAATTACGCTTGTAACACGTCACAAACAGTCAGCAACACGTCTGCGGTAACACTTAGACCTTCAGCTGGCCTACTGTAATACGCAATGTCAATAGACCACCGGGCCAGCTTATACTAGTTTCGTTACTTTATCTTCGGCGTCTAGAGGCGATGCCGTCTGAATTAGGAGTTCTATCTAACTATCTATACAAAGTCCTGTCACTGTGCAAAATTTATTCGAAAGGGACACCGCGGTCCTGGAAGGCAAAGGGCAATATGAGGAACACGAATTGGTTTATTCGGTAAGAGTCTGACACTCTCTTCTGATCCGGCCAAAGCGGGGGAAGTCATTTGATAAATCTCATCCTTAAAAAAATGTATACAAAGAGCCATAAATGACAATCTGTGCTAACCGGGAATTTAACTTAGGAAAACGAAGTATTCTACTCCTAAACATCAATCAACGTATATACTAGTCTTATCATGAACATCTCTAACCGTCTCGTTGGTTTTATGCGCAAGTTTCTATGTTCGACTCCGATACGAGTATTGGGTTATGACATGAGAAATTTCTTAGCAATCAGTGTACCAGGTTGATGGCTCTATCACCTCCCTCACCCTCACACACGGGCGTATGAGACTTAAACTTAACTTCCGAAATTCGTACAACCCTGCCTGAACCATCGGCGAAAACGTCCGTGATGTAAAAAAAACTTCTACATTCATGAGAGTCATGCAAACAAAAATGACCAAACACAGAAAACCTGATCTTATTTTCCTATTTAAGATAGATTTTTGCGACAATCGTGTCTTTGCTTCATGTGGAATGTTTGATAATAATATGGTGATAAAAACAGGTAGTTACGATGTTATCATGAACCAGTCATCGCATAATACCGCACTGCGCTACCCCCACGACAAATGCCTAGAAGCGACAGACCACCGAGCATCCCCTTAAGGGGCAGATACACGTCTTTAGAGGATTTTAAATTAAATTTCTCATCAAAATGGCAAGTCGCAATATTTAGAAGAAAAAAAAAATATCTTTTAACTGAACATTACTTCAGTAATCAACTGTGGGAGTATTTTTAACTATATTGTGAATAAACATGGTGAAATTAATTTGTAAAGATGTCTAATGCGGAAATAAAAACGAAAATCACGAAATTTTCGTTATCTTAAAGACGATTTGATTGCCTATATTTTAGACAGGCTGCTTCATACGGCTTCTTATTTTAAGTTAAAAATATAATATTTGAGTCGTTGTCGTGGTCATTGGAAGCTATTGTCGCCTTAAGGTGGAAGCGCCAGGGTAGCCCGCTAAATTCAAATATTTTATGTTTTTTGCAATTTGCCGGTCAGTGTGAAGCTGTATGTTGAACAAAATACGATTCGCGGCTGTAACGCATATTAATATCTAAAGAATAATACCCATTTTAATTATCAATATAACCCTCTATAAGTTCATACAATTCGATTGAATGAATTTTTCACGAAATAACATTCAATCGAGTTCTATGAACTTAGAGGGATGTATTGATGATTCAAATGGTTATAATCTTTTAGATAAATGCTCGTTACGGTCGCGAACCGTATTTTGTTCAACATACAGCTTCACACTGAACGGCAAATTGCAAAAACATAAAAATATTTGAATTTAGCGGGCTACCCTGGAGCTTCCACCTTAATATTTTAAAGAGCCTCACGATTTAAACTAAATTGCTCTAATTTAATAGCAGCTTCAGTCCCACCCAGTATCAACCGCGCTAAATTAATAGAATAACTTAATCCGCGTTACTTAGCTGAGCGGAAAATAGCTCCGATGTTGAAAGTGAAAATAAGCGTGGTACTTTACAGCGTTGGTTGTAAAGCGCTTAATTTGTTATAAATGGGATTACAATGAAGATTTCATTAAGATTTTTTAGCATTTAGTGGTATCTTGTACCTCGTTTTCCCGAGTGTCTACATAATTCGTCCGTTTCGACTGTGTATGTTCGCAAAAACAGAACCAGGCTATCTATCAGTCTGTACAGACTGTGAAGGCCCATCTAGAGGTTCCTTAGCCGATTTTCCAACATCGCAAAGTCTTGTTAACTTGCTTTTTTACCGTTGAAGCATTTTATCCCGTTACCGTCCATGCTCTTGCAGGTATCACTTGCACTTCAGAGGGAAACACTTGGGTGACGTATAATGTACCATACTTAAGCAAGAAAACATTCAATTACTATGACTATATCTAGTTTCCATTATTACCTTAATCTTATACACCCCTCATAAATTCACTCACCTCTAGCCGTAATCACAGTACCACTAGGTACGCATCACCAGAGGCCTTAGTGTGAGTTTTCCGACTCACGTTCGAACGCGTTCGATTGCGAGCGCGTTAGAATTTAGTATGGGAAATTAGGTTCTACGAGTGACCACCAGAGGCCTTAGTGTGAGTTTTCTCGACTCACGTTCGAGTATTTTAGTAATTTAGTTATAGTGCCACCTGGCGGTCACTCGTAGAACCTAATTTCCCATACTAAATTCTAACGCGCTCGCAATCGAACGCGTTCGAACGTGAGTCGAGAAAACTCACACTAAGGCCTCAGGCTTACCAAGTAAAGCATCGATAGCGCTTCTGTCAAAGAAGTGACATATTACATCGCTTTGTTCGACATTCATTGACGGATTGGTGCATAACAGCTTAATTTGAATTCAGAACTCCAGACGATTTTCTAATTTTGGGAAAACAAATTACGTCTTGTATTAGAAAAAAGTTCTTTTAATGCCATTAATCTTTTTTATTACTTGAGTGAATTTTTAAATAGTAATTTTTTTAAGGGGCCATTTCACTTTAAAATCGTCTTAGGCATCACGAACTTTGGCGATGGATTGAATTTAAATCAAAGTTTAAGTACCATTAATATAGCGCAATCTATACAATAAACACATTGTCTATCCAGATTGAGTAGCTTTTGATACCGAGTGATGGCTTCGCTTCGGTGAAGCGTGGCGGTAACTAAATGCTGCATACGCTACACGTCAGTGTGTATAGGAGATATCAAGTTTTTATCTTAGGTATAAATTAAACACCGTATTCCTCACGATTTACATACTTAATAAATAACTTAAACCCTTTCTTAAATCAAATCCAACACAGGAAGTATTACTTCATTTAATTGAGCTATGCAGTATGAAAGGATCTTAACTAAACAGCTATTAAAATATGCTACTTGAATTACAACTGTTTTTCGTTGCCAATTCCTATAAACAGACAGATGAATATCGGGTGATTCACGTCAAAGTCTTTAGTTTGTATGAAAATAATAAAAAAATAAGAATTGATTAATATGTCCATAATGAAAAATGCTTATTTCCATGTTCTGAACATGCGGTCGAAGTTTATGTATATCGTCCGGAACACGGTGTATAATTGTTTAGTTCGTTCCTTTACTAGTATATTTTTCGTGTTTTATAAAAATAAGCTTGAGTAATTTTCCGGCAAAAAGCAACTCAACTATGAGTGCCGAGAAGAGATCAACTAAGGCATTAGTTAAATCAAGAGATAGGTTCTAATTTATTACCTATTTCATAGTATTTGTGTACTTGTTATGTGTTTTTGTGTAGTATTTGTGTGTATTTGTGTATAAATAAGAGATAGGACAGAAGGGTATATAATTATAACAAAAAACTAAGATGACTAGGTAATCGCCACGACCAGATGTATAATCCCAAATCCCCCTTTATCGTTAAAAGCAGCGTCCATTTTGAAGTCCATATACAGCTGTATGTGTTGACGAGCTGATATGAATAATAAATCAACACTAAAGCAAAATATTTCGTTCGCTAAAACTAAAGCAAAGTAAACTTGGTAATAGTATGGCATCTGGGCACACTGGCATAGTGAAACATGTTTAAAATTGCCGGGTAGCGGGCCCAACCCTAATGAGTACCTACCTAAGTATCGGACTGACCTGTAAACCCTAATCGATTGCAGCAACTTTCTAGACCAACTCATATCTATGGGTACTGATTTGAATTCAAAAAGATTCGAATACAAAACTGCATTTGCTGTTTTCCCGCATAGACCTTATGTCCTACTTTTGACAGCCCATATTACAATTGTATACTGTAATCCTTTGCAATCTCGAGGCAATTTAAAAAAAAAACAGCACTAAACGCGTACCTACTTAGGTACATCATTTATTTTTTCTAATAACATTAAAGTCCCAACTTTCAAAGACAAAGTACATTCGATTCGATCTTGGCTCGAAAAGCATTCTTTTTTTAAATCCCTAGAAGTTTTAAAAACTGTTTTCAAGTTTGGCCTCTTTTTTAATGGTTCCAAACTTAAATTGTTTTCTATTTTATAGTCTGTGTTCTTGATATCACTGATCCATAGGCGGCGTGTTATGCCCTAAAGTTTTTATTACTTACATGTTTTATATCTCAGCACGTATAGATTCCCAGGGTTTTCTATTAGCTCATACAATTTTATCGACCATAAAATATTACCCTGATACCTAAATAGGCACGGAGTTACGAGAAACGATACCTGGTATCTACAACAAAATCAAAATCGTCAAAATACCTACAAAAGGGAAAACCATACGAATTTTCCGGGCGAGTGAACACAAACTTAATTGTAAGCTTCAGACTTAGATTATATTCAAAGGCGTCACTATAAATAGAATAAGTATTTAGGGTAGTAGAAATTATGGCTGAATCAGTAAAGATTATAACATAAGTTTATTACTTTGGTTAAACACCTTCATAAAATTCTCAATATATATTACTCCTTTAGACAGATGTTATAAATTCTACATGATTAACGTGCTTAACTAAAATTTACGTCAATTTTTATAGTGCTCTCAAAAAATTAATTTTATTCGTAAAGCCGCCAAATCTGCATAAAGGAAGTGGACTTCAACTTTATAGCTGTGAATATGTTAATGATTATTCCTATAGTTATCAAATTTAAATAAATATATAAATAATATTCATAACTGTGGAGGTCCTTTGAGATATACTGCGTATCAGTTTCATTCAACTTATGCCGAGCCGTTCATGAACCGAATCCGCATTCTGCACATAAATTAATATGTTTTGCTGCATTATTTTTATTGTGAAGCCACATTAAGGTGGAAGCGCCAGGGTAGCCCGGGAAATTCAAATGGGATTTGTATGTTTTTTGCAATTTGCCGGTCAGTGTGAAGCTGAATGTTAAATAAAATACAATTCGCGGTCGTAACGCATAATTATCTAAAGAATTATACCCATTTTAATTATCAATATAACCCTTTAAGTTCATACAACTCGATTGAATGACTTTTCACGAAATAACATTCAATCGAGTTCTATGAACACACAGTGAGAAGGTACCTAGTGAGAGCGAGAGTTAAATGTTTGGCAAACAGAGTTACGATAAAGTTCACACCTTCGCCTACGCCTATTAGCTAACGCGATCCGTCACACTTCGACGATATATTTTTAATAACGCACCTATAAACACAACGATACATTAATACTTTGTCTACAGAGTAGTAGTACCTAGTCTGTAGACAAAAATCATTGATAAAATACCACAACCAATAAAACCACTTTATTATTTATCATACACGTGCGACCCTAATACAACACAATACTCATAAAATTTTCACAAACATCAACATTTTTCCGGCACGTTTTTGTCAGACAGTTGACGGAAAAGGCGTTATGGCATTATGGGCCAATATTCCTAATTCAAACGACAAGTGAGCGCGGTGCGGGGTCACCGACCGGCCGTAAGTGGGTCAAGCCGACTTGACGTGACTATTTATAGGCAATGGATGGACGGCTAGGTTTGACAACACGGCTTGATGCCCCGCGGCCCGCGGCTTGTGCGGCGCCTTTCCTATGTGAATTTAGAATGACATCTTGAGCAGGCCCGTGTAAGTGTTCCCACTACGGCCTGTTTAAGCTTTGATTGCCTGTATTTGAGAGTTATGTTAAGATTTTTTATTTTTTTAGAGCAAGAGAGACACAGCCTTCTGACCTTTTTAAATAAAACTCCAGAAGTCCAGAGCAAATTACAGCATAAAGTAGGTAACCTACAAAAGCAAGCAATTAGATTCACAGTTAACAAATATTACACAGCTACCAAAACCTTCGAAATAAATTTCAAACATTTCGGACTTTCTAATTAAAAGTTTCTAACTAGGTAGGTACCTACGAAAAAAATGATCAAATCGTGGAATTATAAACCGACGAACAGGCATTGTGTTGTAGACTTGTGATACTAAATTCCAGTAATAATGTCAGTCAGGCCGCAGGCGTCTGTCTGTCTGGCAGATAGTCTAAAGTTACACACGGAATTTGATAGGAATTTCTAGCGACACAATTAGTATATAAGTAGAAACTTAGAGAAAATTGAGTTCATTTGAATTTGGACAAAAAACTTGACATCTCAGGCGTTGCCAACATAGATTTCGACAAACTGTTTGAAAACAATGCTATTGGACTTTAATTACTTATATAGTAAGTTAGGTAGATACTGAAAATCCCACCCATCCTACCAAACTTTTTGGGAATAATATTATGTACTTTCTTTGTAATGGAATGCACCCCTAAATTCTGTGCTTCCTTATAGCTACAACCCGGAGATCTTAGTAAAGAGGAACTTCTAGGCAAGGATGTTCCTCTCGTCATCGCTTACCGCGGATGAGCATATAGCCAAGGGCAAACAATCAATATTATAAAAAAATCCTTGCGAGCGTATCAGAATCGAATAAAGCCGAATAGAGGCAGAATGCGATGCGATTATACCAAAATACTCATATATGTGGATGTATTGATCTTTCCTATTCATTCGGCTTATCCCTTGGAATATTGGAGCGAGCCCTCGACTCTTATTATTGTACCCCTTACAAGGAGTAGGGTTGAAAAACAGACATTTACTTATGTATTTTTTGTGTTTGCGTTTTGTACATAAATAGAGCGTACTATGTAGTATATATATATACGTTATGTCAATAGAGTAGGTAAATAAGGACAGGTTTCAATTAAATGTTTATTGAATAAAATTCACATAAGTGTTTTGAGATTGTAATAGTAAAGCTGGATTATTTTTAATCCTTTCTACAAAATTCAAAATCAAAATACAAGCATTTATTTCAATTAAACCATTTACAGGCACTTTTGAATTGTCAAGGTCGGTCGGTCTAAAAAGTTGAAGCTATTTGCACTTTCCAAACCGTGAAATCTATGGAGAAGAACGTGCAAGAAACTCCACGGACACTCTTTTAAAACTTAGGTGTAAGTAAAACCAGAATGCGTCAAAAAATAATAATGGTTACGAATGCAAAGGATTATTTTGAGAAGATCCAATCACATAGCTCTAATCTCAAAGTGTGTATTAGATGTACGAAGTTTCAATATTATTTATGTACCGTTGTCCCTCTATTTTGTAGCTCGTACCGCCATAAGAGGCAGAACACATGTCAGGTTCTTGGCCCATATTCCTTAACAGCGGAAGCACGCCTGACATTATACAGGCGGCTCCATTCCACCTGTCATGACCATTGACATTAGTAGGAGGAAACGGAAACGCGTAAGATAACCGCAGTACGAAGGTTTGGGCCACATAACTGTCGGATATTGCACCTTTTTGGTCAACAATGGACCATTAGTAACACTTTTTTTTCAACAACTGTCACCATTTTGGGAGCAGAAAAAGTTGTCGCCATTTCTGGAGATAATAAATTTCGTTACTGAGATAGAATCATCCTTACATCTTACTTAGATGGATTTATGAGTACCTACAAAATCTTTTCAGGGCTAAAGTTTTATTAGACTTTTATAAATTTGTTGAAGAGGTTTTTCATTCAAACGATTCTCTTTTCAGTAATTCGACCTTAATAATGTCCTAAGAATTTTATTCCTTTATTTTATTTATTACTAGCTTCTGCCAGCGGCTTCGCCCGCGTGATCCCTAGGGAATATATTCCCGGGATGAAAAGTAGTTTATGTGCTATTCCAGACTATAATCTATCTTTGTTCTAAATTTCATTAAGATCCGTTAAGCCGTTCTGGCGTGATTGAGCAACAAACAACCAAACTTTCACATTTATAATATTACTCGTTTGGTGTAAAGCGAAATTATAACCATCTTCCCCTTGACATTGTAATTATTAAAGGATATTGCAAACTGTCGTAAGCCGTTTTCCGAAGCTACTCGCTAGCCTCTAGACGCCAAGCTAGCCGCCTGCCTGTGCGTTCGCGACCACAAAAATAATCCATAAAGCATGATTCAGTAATCACGCGCGATGGCTTATTATTAGCGTTTTTCATGTATAACTTTGGTGTTTCTATACCGATTTCTATGATTCTTTTTTTATGGAATAGTTAATAATGTTAACTTTTATTAATGTTAATTAGGGACGACTGAGAGTTTTATAAACGTAAGAGTAGACAAATACAATCAAAAAGCTTCGAACTGCTAAGCTATCGGGAGTTACACGTGTTATTGTTCGTCAATCATAAAAGATAGACATATGCTGTCGTTGGATATTTTTTATATAATTTTAAGGAGAACATTTCCGTCATACATGATTTCTGTTTAGCTTTCACCATTAAGGTTGCACACGCGACGGAAGCTTAAAAAATGGAGTAACTTCTCCCGTTTTCCCAACATTTCCCTTCACTGCTCTGCTCCTATTGATTGTAGCGTGATGAAAAGTATACTATAACCTGCTCAGGAGTATGAATAATAATTGTACCAAGTTTCATTAAAATCCGTCGAGTAGTTTTTGTTTCTATAACGGTTATACAGACAGACAGACAGACAGACAGACAGACAGACAAAAATTGTACTGATTGCATTTTTGGCATCAGTATCGATCCCTAATCACCCCCTGATAGTTATTTTGGAAATATATTTCATGTACAGAATTGACCTCTCTACAGATTTATTATAAGAATTTTAAGGAGAACATTTCCGTCATACATGATTTCTGTTTAGCTTTCACCATTAAGGTTGCACACGCGACGGAAGCTTAAAAAATGGAGTAACTTCTCCCGTTTTCCCAACATTTCCCTTCACTGCTCTGCTCCTATTGATTGTAGCGTGATGAAAAGTATACTATAACCTGCTCAGGAGTATGAATAATAATTGTACCAAGTTTCATTAAAATCCGTCGAGTAGTTTTTGTTTCTATAACGGTTATACAGACAGACAGACAGACAGACAGACAGACAGACAGACAGACAAAAATTGTACTGATTGCATTTTTGGCATCAGTATCGATCCCTAATCACCCCCTGATAGTTATTTTGGAAATATATTTCATGTACAGAATTGACCTCTCTACAGATTTATTATAAGTATAGAAGATAGATAGATATAGATATAGATAGATAGATATAGATAGATAGCTTTTATAACTTACTAGCTGACCCGCGCAAATTCGTCAATCGTCTGCGTCACATTTTTCATTAATTATCCGCTCCTATTGATTTTAGCGTGATGTTGTATAGCCTATAGCCTTCCTCGATAAATAGGTTATCCAAAACTAAAACATTTTTTTAGTACCTAGTTCCTAGCTTAGCGTGTTCAACCAACCAAACAAACAAACTCTTCAGCTTGATAATTTTAAGTATAGATAAGCAAATAGCTTTGCGAAAATGCGAAAACCTGTCCAATCGCCGTTAATCTCTGTAAAGTAAAACCACCAGATTTACAAAAATATGAACAGAAAAAAATTATTATCTATCCTTTTTGTGAATCAGGGGCGAAAGCATCATAAAATGTAGAAGGAACACGATTCTTAACGGCTTCCGGAAATGAGTGACTCCGAGTGACTAAACAAAGACACTGATTCCACCTTCGCCACTGTTGCGGATGCCTCGCAGTACTGAAGCAAGTGTGTCTTTGTGTACAGGTCCCCCGCGACAGCTTCAAGCACATAGTGAAGGCGTGCGAGTGCCCGCTGTACTGGAAGATGCCGCTGTTCCTGGCCACGCAGCAGAACCTGCACGTGCCCGTCGACGGACACAAGTTCATCGACTTCTGGAGAGAGTGAGTACCGTTATTTAGGAACGAAATACATAGTTTGCTTTCGTGGATTCCTAGAATCAAACTATAAAACCAATTTTTAGTATTGGTTTTTTTCTCGTCCAGTTGTTTTGAATCAAGCAATCAATAGATCGATGTGATTATCGTGTATCGGGTGATGTGGTCAGAATTATTGTAAAAGCCTACAAGTCGTCAAAGAACGAACGAACTAAACGGAATCGGTTAGAGACTTTATCGCTTCATATTTTCGGATAGATACCTACCAAAAGATGAAACGATAACAATTAGAAATTATTCAAGCATATTTCAGATTCTTCCCCAGCCTTCTTTGCCTAGTTACCGCCTATTAAAACAACAAAAAAACTTCGCCCGTCACCGTAACCTGAAACATTCTGAAAGAGCGATAACATCAAGGTTAAATACTTAAGACAAGTTCAGCAATATCATAAAGAAAATTAATAAATCTCACAAATTCTTCAGGCTGAAAAACTTTACGGGCATCTAACGACCCCGCCAGGCATTGTTACTTTCACTAGTATTAATTACGTTTCCCTTGGCAAATCTTTAGAAAATAAAGCTGTGAAAAATAATTAAAGAAATAAAGAAGTAAGTTTTACTCTGAAAGTAATATCTTTCTAAGTATACGGTTGCTGGAAAATTTTATAAAAGCTAAAGCTGCGTACAGAGTGACGATTCCTAGAGGAAGAGAACCTTCTGAAGGAAGTTCGATGCCAGAAAGCCAGCTAGACTTGCAATAAAGTACATTGACTATTCCTTAATATCTCTTCATATGTTTCAGAAATTATGAGTCGTTTTTCATAACTATAAAGTGTACAGGATCTCGAAAATGTAGGTGGGTCAGTGACCGTTATTGCAAGTTTTGCTCCTACCATAGACACTTCACAGAAACGTGCATTATCAACACGATCGTCGCCTTTATTAAAGCTCGAATGCAGACAGTAGGATGTGTGTAGAAACAAAATATCTAACTTAAAGTGTTCTGAAAAATCTTCGTCACCTGGGACTCGTCATGAAGGTTTTAAGTTGACAGTTGACAATCAGCAATAGTTTCCAGACTGCATTAAAGTTTCGTGATATTTATAGTCCCGGCAGTAGTGTCTGCCCTAAATGCTCAGTGACATGCTACTTCGAGCGAACATTGTTGATGGGTGCACCCATCTGGAACAGATAATACTCGTGCCCAAGTAAGATGAATGACTAAATGCTGGGTTTAATTTACAAGGAATATATAGCCTCAATTTGTGATGAGACGCAGTTGCTGTTTATGACTAAAATAAACGATTAAAAGCCGCCGATAAGGGTTATTTAACCAACGCTGGACTGTTTGAGTAAGACAGAATTATAATGACAGAGTGGTTATCTTAAGTCAATTTGTTGCAACTCCTCATCACTATTCGATATTTTTTCGGGTTGAAAATCCGACTTACAGGAAAAAGAGTTCATATCGGGCGCATAACTGTCTGAGTTTCAGGGGGTAGGTTCACAAAGAAACAAGAGATCTTTGAGATGAAGATGAAAATGGATCTACGATGTCCAAAGCGGCAATAAACACTTCACATCCGTCCGGCCATCAGGCTGACACAATCAGTTTCGTCGGGTTTTTCGTCTAGCTACAAACACAGTTTACCGAGCAGAGTAGAGTAGGGAGCCAATTTTCCACACTTAGACTCCCATTCGGTCCCTTGTGCGTAGGTGTCCTGGTTAAGTTAGCCAGTCTAGCTCCGCTCAGAAGCACAGAAGTTTCGTGGAGCATCTCACCGTTCTGAGGATTTGTTGACGTAGGGTAGCCACGGCCTCGCATTCCAGGATGACGTGGGCGGCTAATTCTTCAGCGTCAAAGCAGCCCCTGCAGAGAGGGTTGTTAAAGAGATGTTTGTTCTGAGGGCAATGGCCCGTACGTAATTGTTCTGAGGTTAGGTACGTAAGAAAACTTGCCATAAAAAAACTAAGTTAATCATAATATTCTTATTTCCAGAATGACATCCCAATGCCACGACATGGCGTCCCGCTTCGTGTATATCTTGACCCGAGGGAAGAGCAACACGCTGGCTCCAGAAGACTTCGTGCCGCTGGTGCAGGACGTTGTCGACACACACCCTGGCCTGTCCTTCTTGAAAGAGGCCACCGAGTTCCACTCACGATATGTGCACACTGTGAGTAGATGCAGCGTAACCCTTATTTTAGTTTTTTTGTCCATGGCTGGGCATAGTTCAGCCTCGAACAGGCCCAAAACTTTTACTATGGAACAAAATCTCGAAATGGCGAAAAAAAAAATAAGTTGTTCTGTACATTTGGTCGAGTTATGTGCACATAAAGTATGGGGCAGTCGTTTTTTTTCGCGATTTCTTTGTTGGTCTCATAGTAAAAGTTGTTCATAATGATGAGTACCCCTTTCAAGGGTATTGCGTTTATTTTGTAACACCTTGGGTATATCACCGTATACCGCGAACTCAGCAAGACTATAAAATATTTTGAGGGATTGCTAACTCTCGATAAAAATATTTCAACTGAACATTTATTCTGCTATGATACGAATCAAAATTCTGTTGTTCTCTCGATGAACTCTCGATTCGAGAAAACATGAACTGAGATAAACTTGCGTGCGACCGATATAAATAAAAAGTAAAAATCTTAAGGTGAAAAATGCGCTACCGAGCGTGAGGTTCACAATTCTATTGTAGTTGAAAGGATATAGTTGAATTTATCTGTGGATTTGAGTGTGGTCAGTAAATGGCGATCGATTTATCTAGCTATCCGGAAACTGAGACCAAGACCAACGCAGCTGAGACAAATTGTACCAATGAAATGAAATACTCTCCTTTGAGCGATAAAGGCGGGGGATAAGGCATCCAGTCGTTCGATACTTAGGATCACCCCTCCAAATGCTAGGAGTAAGAATTGATATCTAATAGTAATTAGTTAGTTTCTGAAAGCTTTTCTAAAAGAAGTCATTATTACGCGAACGAAATTAACCTTGAAGGTTCAAACAACGTTTCAGCTAACCGCGTTTTTGTTCCATAAATCGAGAATAACAGGAAGCGACTAACATTGGAGTGGTCCAAATCGGTAACTCAACCCTTTGGGAAATTCCCGGTGCATACTAAAAGATACACACGTTACGGGAAGCGGACCACAGTATATTGTATTTATTTTATACCTGGCCACTTTTACCTGAAAATATTTGTTCTTTCCTTTACACTTCCACTTTGGCTATTACTGGGCACTTGAGCAGTTGTTCTAATCGATCACTTTCGCTAATTTTTGACTGTTTCTTATAACGTAGAGGGCAATTAGTCGCACGCGACTTAGGTAATTTCTAGATGTAAGGAAACGATAGGAAATTTTCAGCGCTAGAAGGGTTCAAATACAAATAGTTTTACCGTGTGAAATGAAAAGGTATTTCTGAAAATCGAAATAATGACTTGAACAAATTGGTTATTTGAAAGATTTTATAACAGACTCAAATTAGGATTTATTGTACTCGTAGCAACTTATGGCCCGGCTACACGTCTTGCCTGCGACTCCTGCGAGCATGCCTGCAGTCCAGGCCTGTGCAGTCATGACATGACTGTACCAAAAGACGGAACTTCTGGGACTGTGCGAGATTCCGTCTTGCCGTCCACACACACGCGCTTATCTGTACAAGCTGGTTTGTGCAGGCATGCCCGCATGCAAGACGGAGCGTGCAGCCGAGCCATTACACATATCTACAAGTTACTATTTAATTTTGTTACCGAATGTTATCCGGTTCACCGTACCTACGGTTCATAGTGATTGTTTAACTAGGTATTGCGTCTGCTGTGTGGACCGTGAATCTAATATTTATACCTATTTGTTTGTCACCTACTGTGGCAGGAGTCAGGGTCACAGGAACATTAAATTTTTTAGTTACACCTACTTTTAAAACAAAAAAATACAACCGACTTCCAAAAAACAAACATGCGTTATTATTCTAAGACTACAAAGTAAAAAATAACTTCTATTTCGGTAGTCGGTGTTTTTTGTTACTTTCTTCGTATTTTGACACCGACGCGACTTCCGAAATCAAAGTAATTTTTTTTCTTTGTAGTGTTTTTTTTTTATTTGGAAGTCGGTTGTATTTTTTTGTAAAAGTTTTTAATTTTTCACGTTTTAGTGGTACCACACATAACAATACCACTGCAAAATCGCAGGAAAGTAAAATACGCAATTTCCATTACTCGGATGACAAAAAACCATCATCCAAGTAATCGAATTCCAGCTATTTCGATTTCTTGACTTCCCAACCGATTTTCATAAAATTTTAATGGGACTAATCAACAAGTACTTGTTGTATCTCCTTTCAGAGAAACAAGATTTTTTCAAATCGGTTCATAAATGGAGGTTACGGTAACAAACATAAAAAAAATAGAACCGAATTGAGAACCTCCTCCTTTTTTGGAAGTCGGTAAAAACCACCTTCTTTGTTTCTGTGTGCACAAATAAACATATTAAATTTATTGGTTGATTGACTCGTTTCATATATAAAACTACGGTTGAAACAATCTTGTTACAGTAGGTACCTAACATATACTTCATAAAACTTTGTTCTATTTCAGGTGATCGCTAGGATATTTTACTGCGTGAACCGAACTTGGTCGGGCAGGATATCGATCGCCGAGCTCAGAAGATCGAATCTCTTGCAAGTGATACAGCTGCTGGAAGACGAGGAAGACATCAATCAAGTCACACAATACTTTAGGTCATTATTTAGTAGTTCTTCTTCTTATCGTAAGGGCAGAAAAGTCTCGGAATGGGACGCCGTTGCTTCCTTCTGCGAAGTAGTCATGCTAGCGAAGGAGGTGGCGGAGCGGGAGAGGAGACCCTCTCGTCCCGGCCGCCGTGGTAGACGCCGCGGGCGTCGGGGGCCACCTGGTGACCTCCGGCCACCGTAGGCGCGGGCCTGTGGACGGCGAGCTATGGGTGGCTCGCCGTCCGTCCGTCTAGTGACGACAGGCCGTGTCGACGGCGCGTTAGTGTTCCACGCGCGCCTCAAAGAGAGTCAGCAACACAGAGGGGCCCGACAGGGCCGACGCCTGCCGGAGTCGCGGGATTATTCGCAAGAGACACCGTGGCTCCGGAACACTAAGGGCAATGAAGGAACATGGATGGGTTTTAGTCAGTAGAAGTCTGACACTCCCTCCCGCTACACCCAGAGCGGGAGGAGTCATTGGATGATTTCCCATCCCTAAAAAAAAAAAAAAGGGCAGAAAAGTCTAATGACCCCGCACACCCTGGCACTAGGGTTTCTAAAGCGCCTCAAGGTCCTCTGACATGGTTTATTTGACGACCGCCATTTGGCGTCCGACACCACCGGCTTCGGCTACGTTTCCATCAGAGATGTACGAGAATGCGTAGCGAGGGATGTGTTTGTTAAGAACCAATAGCATCGCTTGCGCTGTGCGAGGCCAGGTTAAATTAAGAACCAATACAATCGCTTAACCGACACATCCGTCGCTACGCATCCTTGCACATCTCTGGTGGAAACGCAGCCTACGTGCCTTCCGTGGCACGGGATTACTTTTTATAAGAAAATCAAGTGATTCAAACCTGCAATGTCCTAGCCAAACTGAGAGCCCACGACCACCGGGTTACAAGGCAAACGCCTCAACCACTCAAAAATATCTTTAAGTCCATGAAGAACTTAAGAGCTTTATTTTGTTACAAGAAAATTAAATGAGGATTCCATTTAAATTGCCAAATAAATGCCTCATTCTTTGTTTTAATGAGATATGGTGCTCCCACACTGCTGGTAAAAATGTTTTTAAATGCCCATTCATCCACATTTTCTGAACAAAAATTTGATCACAATGTTAAGAAAATGTTTGACAACAAAAATACTCTAGTTTACAAACTCATTCATTCAGAATATATGCCCTTTCAACTTTTTTAAATTCTGGTACTGGCAACTTGTCGACGGTTCACGTGACCAGAGGGCTGGGCTTTTCTTCGGACAAAGAATCAGCATTGCCATTCAACGTGGCAATGCTGCCAGTGTTCTGGGCACTTTTGCCATTGACAGCGATGTGGATTATATTTTTGATGCCCAAAAAAAATATTTATTTTGTTTTTATACGCGTTTGTATCTATATAATGTAGATACTGTAAACATTGTAATTTAATAAATACCTATAGACACATTTAAATAAAACATCTAGCAATTCCTAACATTTGTTAATTTTCTTCGAATGAACTTCTATTTTTAGTGTAAAAAACCGGAAAAAAGCGAGTCGGACTCGCCCACCGAGGGTTCCCTACCTACGTACCTACATAATAGATAGTATTACAAAAATGTTAACATTTTTGACATGCAGTGTGGAAGTACCTACATAAATAATGTTAAATGTTATTTTAAATTCCTATCAATAAACAAAAGTCGTTTAACAATTAATTCGGTAAAGAAATATTTTTTGAAGTCTGTATCCTTTCACTGTCCGTAAAACAATCTTCTTTTAAATTTATTTGTTTTACATTTCAGTTATGAACATTTCTACGTCATCTATTGTAAATTCTGGGAGCTGGACAGAGACCACGACCTCTTCATAGACAAGCATGACCTCGCCAGGCACAACGACCACGGTAAGAACATTAGATAAATTGTGTCGTTCAAAAAAATAAGCCACAAGAAAATAAGCCGTAGAAAGCGCTTTTTATCAGGTTTACTAAGTCGATAATGCTACGAAGCTACTACGGCATAGCTACGACGTAACTACGGTGCAGCTACGACCTTGCTACTATAGCGCTAAGAACCGACGACGTTTGACTTTTAGACTTTTACGAGTAACTAGGACATTCGTTTTATACTGAGAACCAATTCAAATTCGTAGAATTGGTAGTCCCGTGTTCCTTAATTAGTAATTCGTTATGGCCACTAGTTGTAGCCAACAATTCGATAGACACAGATTTAGTGGAGGATTACACAAATACGTAGGTATATGTATAATTGCGAAATGTATGTTCGAGACAGTCACCGCGGCCCTGGAACGCTAAGGGCATTAGGAGGAACACGGATGGGTTTTAGCCAGTAAGATTCTAACACTCCCTTCTTCTAGGCCCAGAGTACAAGGAAAAATTCTAATTTCCTATCCTAAAAATAAAATAAAAAAGTAAATGCATCAACATCATTCATCCAGCTTTTTGTTCAAAACCGCGTCAAAGTTGATACCCCGCACCATCGTTCAAGCAGTACCTAACTTATCAACTTTTGTTTCGCAGAAGACAACAAAAACTTCCTGTCATGTTGCATTAAAACTTTTATTGGTTCGGACTTCGGACGGAAATATGGTTTCTTTCTGACTAAATAAAAAGTTGTAGATATGCGTATGCTTTTGAAGAACTTTTAAACGATATGTCTAACTTCCTTTGTACTATTGTTTTGGTGTATTTCCATACCCAAATGTATTGGGGTTTCCCGCCTAGTTGCGGAAATAGCTGGACCTGTTTATGTTTATGGTAACTCGATCTTTTAGGAAAGGAAACACCATTCTGCGTGTAAATAAAGCTACAGCGATTTGTTTAACAAGCGTTTTATTCAATTCTTAGACAGTTCGATAATCGCAAACCGCCTAATATGGACTGGACACATCTGCTGCAGGTCGCAACAGAATTGGTCGATTTATGAACGTCCAAATTTTTCTCACAAGCATTATGCAATACATCAAATCAAGCCATTATGTTCCTATCCACTGAGTTATGTATATATGCAGTCTTTTTGAATTCAATATATTAGGTATGTAATCTATGGCATTACATGACTTGGTCCAGGCCACCTTATTCTTTAGTCAAGATATTATGATGCATTTATATCACGAATTGCGCACGCATTGCCAATCATGCAATGAGGCCCGGTTTTCTGAAATCTCGAGCACCACTCAATGGCAGCACTGACGTGTCAGTCCCAAACACAAATCAAAACGCTTGTTTTCTGACATTTGTTAGGTATGTTGTCAATGTGATCGACGTCATGTTAACGTCAAAGTCACTTTTTCAATTAAGAGGACCTCTCGCCTATGTGGCGCCAACTGTGGAGTAAATTTTCCTGAAAACCCTCATTAATTTTCACAAAAACAAAAGTAATGCAATTAAATTTCAAAAATAACTCTTCAAATCTAGGTTACTTCTAGGCAAGCGTGATCCATCTTAGACCGCATCATCAGGTGAGATAGTGGTCAAACGCGTGCCTATCAAAATTAATTTTAAAAAAACTTCTGCCTTGTATTCCAGCCCTATCAAGCCGCATGATCGAGCGCGTCTTATCCGGCTGCGTGACGCGCGGCAACCAGAACCGACTCACACCAGACGGCGAGCCGCGCATGTCCTACACCGAGTTCGTGTGGTTCCTGTTGGCGGAGGAGGACAAGACGCACCCCACGGCCATCGAGTACTGGTTCAGGTATGTAACCACTGATAACTGTGTAATACTACCTGTATTACCTAGTCTAGTAGAGCTCAGTGACGAAGCCAGAGAAGTACCCATCCCTGTTGCGAAAACTATGATACAGAAGGTAAAGATATGTGTGGGATATAAGGTCCTAACTAGCTAGTACATACTTCAAATGAGCCTTTAATTTTTTTATCGTACTATCCTATGACTGTATGTATCTTCCTCCAAGAACTTCCTT
Source organism: Ceramica pisi (assembly GCA_963859965.1). Taxonomy (NCBI): domain Eukaryota; kingdom Metazoa; phylum Arthropoda; class Insecta; order Lepidoptera; family Noctuidae; genus Ceramica; species Ceramica pisi. The sequence goes on from OY982530.1 coordinate 10,394,157, forward strand.
TTAAAAATATTGCTGCAGAAATGACTGTCCAAAAAGTCAAAAACAATCTCTTCCCAGCAAATAATAGCATCGATTGTACATTATTTCATACACATATAACCCATCTGCCTTCAAAGCAAGAGTGAACAGGCATCTTCTGGGCAAGGTCGCTCCATCATAGACTCATCCATCACTTATCATCAGGCGTGATTGTGGTCAAGAGCAAGCCACCATAATAAAAAAAAATTCGCCGCCTGCAATTATTTTATCCTAGCTATCCCCCGCAGCTTCGCTCCAGTCAACTGCAACTTAATTATTGCTTTTCTTTCACAAGAACTTTCTTCTGACAATCCCAGCCGTTCACGCGAGATGTGATGACCAAGGGGAATTGGGATTCATTTTATATATTTAGATCTAAACAACTGATATTACGTTGTTCGTCGTCAGATGCATGGACGTGGACGGCGACGGATACATCTCGATGTACGAGCTGGAGTACTTCTACGAGGAACAGATGCAGCGTATGGAGGCCATCGGCATCGAGACGCTGCCCTTCAACGACTGCCTCTGTCAGGTGAGTGCCACTACCATTACCATTACATCATCCTCCTTCATACCATCCGGTCTTCAAATTAATAGATTTATTAATTAATCAATGTAATAATTTATGTTTCAATTGAGCTAATTAAATTAAAATGACATAACCCGTGCTACAACTAACGTAACTTCCTACTATATCCAGAGATTACCCCCTACAACCTCACAGACACAGAGTTAATAGGTATGAACGTAAAAAAAAACAAAATATTTATTGGAACAACAAACATTTTACAAAAGATTGTGTTACTTGTTGTCACTTTACAGTAGGTATGTTGTTAACACTCGTGTCGCTGTCATTGGCGCCCAAGAGGGGAGACGACAGCGTTCCAGGCATTCATATTATGTAAAAAAATAACGCTTTTTTAACATAGTATTAATCCGTGTCCGCAATTATAATAGATATAAATTATTTGTTAGAAATTATACCTAATAAATATCTCTTGACTCCAAAAGTTCTAACTGACACTGTTTTCATGACTATAGCAACTTAACCATACAGCACTGGGTAGCAAAACCAAAGATGATACAACAAAATCCTCTCAACCCGCAGATGCTAGACATGGTCCACCCGGCGACAGAAGGCAAGGTGACGCTGTCGGACCTGAAGCGCTGCAAGCTGACGCCCATCTTCTTCGACACGTTCTTCAACCTGGAGAAGTACCTCGACCACGAGCAGCGCGACCCCTTCGCCACGCAGCGGGACTCCGACTGCGAGGTACTGCCACTCTGCAGCACTCGTAGAGGGGACAATATTATACGTTCTGCCTAGTCTGACCCTCTGCTGGACGACTTCCATTCTTACCGGATTGAGCTGAATATCAATTTACCCTGTCGATTTAACCTTAAAGGTTTTTAGGTTGGACAAACCTGGTGAGCTACTCTCTAAGCCCGAAGTATGTAATTTCAGACTTAGTTGCGGGCGTATTCTACTCAGCGACTTACGATTAGTCCCGAACTCCAACTAAGAATGAAAGACAACACGATTTTACAGTAAGCCTACGTGCGCACTAGCGGTTGACCGCGCGGCTGGCCGCTTTTCCAGTTTTTTATGTATATTCAACCGCTAGTGTGTGTACGCACTGAACCACCATTAAATGACAAGCGGTTGCACACTAAATTTGAACCGCGCGGTTAACCGCCCCCGCGCCTGTCCGCTAATGCGCATGTAGGCTAACAGTCAAATCATTCATTTTTAATGGTTAGGTGATACGGAGTTAATACGCCCGCAACTAAGCCCAAAACTACTGGCTTCGGGCTTAGAGAGTAGCCCACTGGGTAACATTATTTCTGGCTTCTGTCCCTGCAACGACTGTGTAAAAGATCTACCTGAAATGACATACAGGATAGAACTAACAGTTTTAGCGTGCTTTCCGATACGTGTAGGAGTTTCGATATGGCTTAATTTTATAATCTTTAAGCTCACGCGGTGTAAGTTATATAATATTTTACATTGCGTTGCCTCTTACATTGAAATTCGTGCCGAAGTTAACGTAAACAGTTGACATTTATACAACATGGCAATGTATGTGACTTCTTCATATCCATGTTCGTAATCACCAAATTTTGCATTACATTTCAGATGTCTGAATGGGACAGATTCGCAGCCGAAGAATATGAGCTGCTAGTTGCCGAAGAAGGAGGCAGCGACGCACAAGACCAAATGTAAGCCACTGTCTCACCACCAGCCATCGTCCTATATATTATACTATCTTATTATAAACACGTGCAATAATAATGTTTGTTTCTTACCATAAACAGGCAGTTATATAGCATAATGAAAGAGGCAGAGAAAAAGAAGTGTATGAATCGATTCTTAGAGTTATGCAGAGCTAATGGACTGAACGGATTCAGATTATACAAATAAATAATTTGTCACTCGGTGGTAAAGTAGACTATAGATTAGACTTGTCTTGGCCCATCTCGCACTAGAACGAAGTAGAAACATCAAGCATTGTGAAGCATTGGGCGGCACTGTGTAGGACCCGCACAACCCTCGTTACTTAACTATTCAGCGTCGTAGCTAGGGGCTGGCCAGGTGGGTGCAACCCTAAGATGGGCGCACTCAGCAAACCCACAGCAACACAAAAAACTAAACATCCAAAATTTAGCCCAAAATAAAGGCCATCATGTGTGTAATTTTCATGCCTTTTGGCGATTCAAAAAACCGATCCGGTCTCGAAATCAAAAACCAAAATGGAGTCAACGAAAAATTAATTACCTACCTACTTATCGTTGTTGGCGCCATCTTATTTAAACCGTTTCTCATTTTTTTCTAAATGTGCTCATGATCCAAGCTGCGACGCTGTAACTACTGGACTCCCTGTAACAATAATATAGAAATACTTTAATACTTCTGCGATATGTTCTGAATGCAAACGATAATATCACCTAAGTCAGTTTTTAATTCAAGGTATAATTCCTACCTGTGACATCATCTTAACACACCACAAAGATATTAGACTCATACAGTACTTTAATTTCTGTTATTATATCTATTTATGTTATATGTATGTATGTATTCCACTACCTATATATTTTTCTTTCGTTCATTATATATTGTAATTTCTTTCATCAGGGAGGAAGACAGATCTGGCTATGCTAGGGTAAGACTGTGTTGGTGATTTGCAGTGTATGTATTGTGATACTTTGCACCACGTTGAGCTGTGACGTCACTCGCACGACGCACGACGCTAACAGCTGCACGGTGTGTGTCGGCCATGACACCTGTGTGCCGCCCGCCGCGCGCCGTATGCTCAGCGCGGCCGTGCCCTCCATCCGCATTTTGCTCATTTACGATTTGTCGCTTAGAATGAACATTGCACTGAAATGTTATCACATTAAACCGAAGATATCAAAAGAAACTTCTAAATCTCCTCTCCCAGAATTCATTGCTGTTTTTTTGCTTGAAAGTCTTTGTCTGCCTTACTGATGAAATACATAATTATTATTACTTATTCCTGTAAATATATAAACCCTCCCTCCCACTCCGAACACAACTGAACATTTTGAGCTTTTGTTTGTTAATAATACAAGACTCTGCAACGCATGGAGCGAAACTAACAAAGATGAACTTTTTCACTTGCATTCAGTACATATGATTTTGATCACAGTCGCAATGAGCGGCGTCACATATCACTAACTTGTGATTTGATATTTCAGCTCGTACGATGAGACAGACGAAGACTGTTTATCGCCAAACCTAGACGACATCACCAACACGGAAGGAATCGAAGACTCGAGCGTCGAGGAGTCCACGCTCAGCGAGTGCGGCGCGGCCGTGCGCGTGCGGCCCGGGGCCCCCGGGCCGCCGGGCCCCGCAGGCCCCCCGGGCCCCGGCGCCGCGCCACACACCGGGCCGCCTGGCGCCCCCGGCGCGGGCTACGTCAACCTCAGCTCCATCTACACCATCGGCGGCGACAGCTGGGCTGCCAACACCGTCAACACATCCAACTCTCCCGCCAAGAACGGCATCTCCGACAAAAAGCTCCCGGAGAAGCCGGTCCCCCCCGAGAAGCCCGTCAGCCTCATGATGGTTAATGGCAAGATGGACAACCGCTACGCCGGCTTCGGCAACAACAGCTTCCTATACTCGCAGCTGCTGGGCTCGAGCGGCGCGCGCGCGAGGGACCCCCCCTCCTACACGGCCGCCACCAGTGGCGCGCTCTTCGACAAGTCCGGCGAGCCCAAGAAGACAGTCACGTCGCCTGTCCAGCCCAAGTCGCCGGTGACGAGCCCCGTCAACGGTGTCAACAAGATCTCGGACAACTACGAGCGCGCGGTGGCGGAGCGCCTGAGCCCGCAGAGAGAGGTGGCGCGCCTCAACCGCAGCAGCCTGTTCAGCAAGGTGCACACGGGCGTGGTGTCCGGCAAGCTGAAGCAGAAGGCGGCGCGGCCCGACGACGACGACGACGACTACGCGCGCGACAGCGACGAGTGCTCCATATAGGACTAGGAGGCGCCGCCGCTGTGATGTTGCCATATGCAATAACTCATCGAACGGTTTTATTTCAGTGAACACCAAAGATTACACTATGAACGTGCAATTCGTGAAAACGTTACATTACCTACCTACCTGATATCAAATTAGAATAGTGTGTAATATTGTCTCGGGCGGGACAGAGAAATATTTTTTCAACGTATCCTAGTGGTCGATACGTGCCTTGTGTCAGTGTAGCGAGTTTAGACGATTCCGCGTTTGGACGTTGTTAGTCGATTAGTGGATTTAGAACAAAAGTGCATTATCTTTGAACAAAAGAAAACTGTTATTTGTACGGAACCTTGTGTTAGTATCGCATAGACTAGTTTCAGCATTTTGATAGCGTAGTATTTATGTATGTATTATCTTTATTTACGTCTCAAATTAACCATATCAAATAATGGTATTTTTGTTTGCGCAGGAGTTTGTGTTTTGATTTCGAAATTGTATTTATGTAACCTATCTAACAAAATTCTTTTCATGTGATCTAAAATGTATTCGTTACCTATAATTAATTACAAAATCATATCATTCCTCCATCCAGGTCATAATAGTATTTTTAATAATTCTAAAATTCAAATTGATAACAGAATAACTGTCATTAAAAATCAGTCGTCCATGGAGCTTAGTTTATTTATTTATCATGACAAAAGTCAGTATAATAAACACGCACAGATTAATTTAGAATAGTAGATAGAAATATTTTTGATAAGGGGTTGATTCCTATCCTGTGTCTACCTTCTTTTTTCGAAGTATTTCATAAAACGTGGTGTGTAGTGTTGTGAACTAGTGTGTACGTGGTTGTTGTGTGCGACAAGATTGTATTGTTGTGGGCTTCATACAGGGAGAGCATTGACGCTACAATATAAATATAATATAACATTGTTATATAATGGAACTGTTTGTAACAGTTAAGTGGCGTCACTCTTGCTTGCTTCTTGGAGTCATGTGGGAGTAAAGGAATTGTTTTATTCGATCAAATTCGAAACTTAAATTAAATTTATCTTTAATTAATAATTGTACATTAAATATAATTTGAGTATTTGACAATGCCACTTAAAGCGGGAAAATGGACATTCGTAAAAAGGAGGAGTTTGCATCGACATAATAAAAGAACGTAGCGAAATAGCGAAGGCAGCTGTATAAATAAGAAGCTTCTAGGAAATGCTAGGTAGATTACGTTATGCTCTAGTCTGCAGGTGCTGTACCAGCCAACTGCCGGTCTACCACTTCCATGCAATCTGTTCAAGTCTTCAAATCAACAAGTTTATCACAGCCAAAGAATCGGTTGTCAGATTTTATAATCGCCTAAAGTACTGAGTTTTATTGTTCATGGATTTTATATTTCTGTTATTATTTTAATAAATTCTCGTTAGGATAAATTGCTAAGATATACTTACGAGAATTTTATATTATTATTATAATGTTAGTTACGATTTTAAATCCAATTGTTTTCAAGTGTGTAGTTTCAAAAACTTTATGTGTGAATTATCTCATACATGTAAAAAATTGTGCCTCATTTATTATGTAGGTACCTACATTTAAATCACGGACCAGCAACATGAGATCACCGGACTCACCCGTACCTACCTATCCCCTGCTTCATTTAGTGTTAAGACTAGTCATTTCCATAAAATGTAAATCATTTCTATTTACAATCCTCAATTGAACTAATTTTACCAAGTATTAACCAAAACGATTGTTCACATGTTTTAACAAATTTTATTAATATGTTGTGTACTGTTAAATTAGAATAATTTTATTGAGGTATGTTTTAAATACCTACCAGTTTTGAGCTTAGCTGTTTGAAAGTTGGAATAATTTAGTTAATTAATTTAGATTAGGTCTGTATACCTAAGTTACCGGTTTTTTAAGGTAATTTTTTTCAGTAAGAGATTGACTGTCGTAGTGTTCTTTGTAATAGTTGTTATGAGTTGAGTAGACTAATAGGCTTGATAGAAATGTTTATTCAGGTAAATGTTCTTAACGTTATATCTCATTTACAAACTCGTGAATGCTTCGTATTGGACCTTTTTAGCCATGTTTCGTAATAGTGCCATTTATCGACAATGTTATTAGTATGAGACTAATATCATGAACACTTGTAATATGTTTCGAATCAATAATTAACATCCCCACATCACTAAAATAATATTGTTGCCTACTTGCATTTGAAAAATGTATCTTTGAACCTTTTTAATGTAGGTACGCATGTGGTACGCATGAAAGGAATAATACGTTCCTAAGAAGCCTAATAATTAAAATTAGGTTCATCGTTTAATGAACTTTGTAGCTACAAAATTATAACCCTATAAATAAGTTAAGATTTCCTTAATTTAAAATAGGTAGGTACGATATTTCGTTTTTTTTTTACATTTATCGGTACCGGTCTAAAATATTTTAGTTTGCATATTAAAATTAATTAGACAAAAATAAAATTATTAATCGTATTTTCACTATTGTCAATATAATGCACAGTTGTAGACTGTCATTAACAAATTAGTTCAATAACTTAGTGCCGCGAGATTAATCACAATGAATCATTGTTTAAATATAAGATTTTTTACAGACATTAGTGGTGACAAAGAAATGGTGTGTTAACATTTAATAAACGATGACAGACCTATTGTTAAGTCTCCTAATAAAGTACATAACTGTATTTAATATTGACTCGTTTTCATTTCCTTGTTCAATACTACCTACCTCGTACCTCGTATTGGACGATCCCTGCCTTGGATATTCAGGATATTTGATAAGTGGCTTAGCCCACGTGGATGTCAGAAATTATCCCACAATAATCTATCTCTGTAGGTAGGTACTAAATTTCATGCAGATCTGTTCAGCCGTTCTGGAGTGATTAAGTAACAAACATCCATCCAAACTATGGCGTTTATCATAGTACTAGCTGAAGCTGAAAGTAGGTGTAGTTCTAACCAAACATCTTGGCCGCCCTGAAGTTAGTTTTTCCGATGCGCAAGCCTCGCGCGGTGCTGTTTTTGTATGAGATTTATTACTGCGCCCCCGTTGTAGGTAAGTAACTTCAGAGCGGTCACAAAGTTTGGACTCAGTATAAATATGGACAGTACGGAAACTAAGCCTAGTTGAGAATATAAATACCTACGCTCCATTGAAGCAATAAGGTTGTCACTTTTAATGTTTTTGTTTATTTTATTTTTTTTAATTTTTGTTCTGTAGTGATCAATCAATCCAATTTGAATAACTAGCTTACAAGTACAATTTAAATAGGTAATCTCAAGGCGTTGGTTAATCTCGACAAAAGACGATAGTTTAGTTTAAACACGGAAAACAATTTAATATTAACACACAACAACTTGTAGTACCTACTAACTTTGTCATTACGGCGTATCCTTTTACAAGTTTTGGCGGGAGCGTACGCGAGCCGCTGTTAGACGAAAACTTTTCGGGCGCTTGGTACCTTTGCAGCCGCCATCTTGGATTCCCGTTTTGACAGGACTATCGGCTTCATCACGCTCGTAAACCATGAAAACGACACCCATGACGAAAAAATTGGTACCTACCTATTGCAGCCGCCATCTTGGATTCACGTTTTGATATCACTATCGGCTTCAACACCCTTGAAAACCATGGAAACGACACCCATGACGAAAAAATTGTTACCTATTGAAGCCGCCATTTTGGATTCACGTTTTGACATCACTATCGGCTTCAACACCCTCGAAAACCTTGAAAACGACACCCATGACGAAAAAATTGATACCTATTGCAGCCGCCATCTTGGATTCACGTTTTGACATCACTGTCGGCTTCTACACCCTCGAAAACCATGAAAATGACACCCATGGCAAAAAAAATATACCTATAGCAGGCGCCATCTTGGATTTACAAGAAGTAGTAGTACCTAATAGTTTTGAAGTTCACGAATTCATTTTGATCGATCACACGGACGGAGTTATACTTCTTTAGTAAAGGTTGATACTAAGTTTCAAATAAAACTCCGGATTGTAGATGAGTCACGAAGGATGTAACTAGAGGTACAAATGCGAGTGAGTGAGTCTTTATTTTACAATGCGTCTGCTTATAAACTAGTTACAAATAAAAACTGAACCAATAGAAATGAGCAACTATATGTTTACAGAGTCTGACCAATCACGTCACAGCACTTTGTTGTCCGTCCGATCCGCGGGGTGGCGCTCGAGACGATCGTAGCTCAGCTCGCGGTGCGCGGGATTTCCAGTGCGATGTTATCAAAACGTGCTGTGATGGATGGCGGCTACAGTACTCCCCCTCAAGCAAAGCGTACCGGCAGTTTGATGACACGACCCGTTCTTGTTGTCTTTATCTGGGCCGGATGTGACGTCACGTTGCCGGGAGGTACTTGAGTTTGTTGCTTGGTGACGGTTGGAGTGGTACTGCTGCTGGTTTTCTTGGTTCTGGTATCGGTATTTGGTGTGGTAATGGTTCTTGGTATGGTAATGATATTTGATGCGGTATTCTTGGCTGTTGGTAAGGTATTGGTATCTTCTATGATGAGATATGCAGGCTTTAATCGATCGATCGATATGTTCGCTTGTCGATTAGGTAGCTGTACGGAGAACACTTTATCTGTTCGGCTTATAACTCGATAGGGGCCTTCATATGGAGTCTGAAGTGGTTTTTTTACTTCGTCTGTTCTGATAAACACGTGGCTGCATTTGAGTAAATCTTGATGCACGAAGATGCTTTTATTGTTGCTGTGATGCTTCGTAGCAACTTGCGGCTTATTTTCTTGAATGATATCACGCAGTTTTTCAACGTAAGTATCAGTCATAGTAGGCGTACAGGTACTTGTTGTGAAAAATTCACCAGGTAAGCGTAAATTGTGACCGTAGGTTAGTTCGGCGGCGCTCAAACCTGTGTCTGAGTTCAGAGCGGCTCGCAATCCCAGTAGCACGGTAGGTAACTCATCGATCCATGTACTTGTGTTGGTGAGTTTCGCGCGTAATGCGGTCTTGAGGGTGCGATGCCATCGTTCGACGATTCCATTGCTTTGAGGGTGATACGCGGTGGTGCGATTTTTCTTTATTCCCATTTGCTTCATCAAGTTTTGGAAAAGCTGACTCTCGAACTGGCGACCTTGGTCGCTTGTTAGTGTGGTTGGGCATCCAAATCTTGCGATCCAATGTTGATAGACAATATCGGCTATTCGGACAGCTGATATTTCGTCGGTAGGTATTGCTTCGGGCCACTTCGTTAATCGGTCGATCATTGTAACCCGATAACCTTGAGATGTTGTAGGCATAGGTCCGGTTATATCGACGTGCAAATGTTGAAAACGCTCGCTTGGCGGGAAAGAACCGATATTTGAGGACGTGTGTCGTTGGATCTTGCTTTTTTGGCATGGTATGCAGGTTCGCGTCCAACAGCTAATGTCTGCGTTCATTGATGGCCAGAAGTATTTTTGAGTGATAAGCTTGCGAGTCGTGCGCGTACCAGGGTGACTGATGTTGTGCACGCTGTTAAAAACTTCTTTTCTATATTGTTCAGGTATGTACGGACGTACATAAGGAGTAGATGCTTCGCAGTATAACTCTACGTCGCTGTTAGGTATCGCTATTTTCTTGAGAGTGATGTTATTTTGTGTTAACAATACTTCAATGTTGCTGTCCTTTTCTTGCGCGCTGGCTATATCGCTGTAGTTTATTGTAGATGGGCATGAGATTGTTTCTATGCGGCTGAGTGCGTCGGCGACGATGTTTTGTTTACCGCTCACGTGTCGTATATCCGTGGTGAATTCGCTGATAAACAAAAGTTGCCTCGCTCGCCTCTGCGTTTCTGAGTTAGAATTAATCTTCGACATTATAAATGTTAGCGGCTTGTGATCAGTGAATATGATGAGATGGCGTCCTTCGAATGTCTTCCGGAAGTGTTTGACTGCCATGTACATAGCGAGTAATTCACGATCGAATGTTGAATACTTCTTTTGTGCGTCGGTGAATTTCTTGGAAAAATATCCGAGCGGTTGCCATGATTCATCTATGTATTGCTGAATAACAGCGCCAGCTGAATTGTCGGAAGCGTCGCAGAACAAAGCGAGTATTGTGTTGTGCGATGGGTGAGCGAGTAGGGCTGCGTTTATGATGCTAGCTTTACATTGCTCGAATGCTTGAGTTGCTTCGTCAGTCCATGTAATTTGAGTTTTGTCACGTTTCTTTACGTTATGTAGGTATGCGTTCAATGGTGCTTGTAGAGACGCGGCGTTAGGTATATGATCGCGATAGAAATTGATCATACCAAGAAATCTTCTTAACTCTTCGATTGTAGTTGGTTTTGGGAAGTTGGTAATAGCTTCGATTTTATGTTTTGGAGGTTTGATGCCTTCAGACGATACGGTGTATCCTAGGAACTGAACTTCTGATTGGCCTAGGTTGCATTTGGCAGGGTTTATAGTGATGCCATTTTCTTCTAACCTCTTGAGAACGATGTGAAGATGTTCTCGATGTTGGGTTTCGCTTTCCGATGCTAACAGCAAATCGTCGATGAATGGGAAAACAAAGTCTAATCCTCGTAGTACTTCATGGATGTAGCGTTGAAACGTTTGTCCCGCGTTTTTTAAACCGGGGCACATACGTGGAAATTCAAATAATCCCATCGGGGTGATGATGGCTGTCTTCTCAATATCTTCGTCTCTAACGCTCAGTTGTTGGTATGCTCGGTTGAGGTCTATTGTAGAGAATATAGTTTTTCCGGACAGGTGATGCGTAAAGTCTTTGATACGTGGCACGGGGTAGCGATCTGGTACGGTGATGGAGTTGAGTCGGCGATAGTCACCACAAACTCTAATATCGCCATTCTTCTTGGGTACGATATGTAGAGGTGATGACCATGGGCTCTTACTCGGTCTGCATAGTCCTTGTTCGATCATGTTTTCAAATTCTTTCTTCACTGTTTCGTAGCGATGCGGTGGGATTGGTCTTGCGCGGCAGTGTATCGGTGGTCCTCGAGTTTCGATGAAATGTTGCGCTTTGATATTGCACTTCAAGTTCATCGATGTTAGTCTCGTTATTCCGGGATATTGCGCTAGGGTGTCGTGGTACGATTGCGTCATGTCGATGCTGCGCACGGTAGGCACGTTCGTTACCCGTATTGGGGCGTTTATTTTCAAGCTCGTGACACCGTCGATTAGTTTCCTGTTTTTCAAGTCGACGATGAGATGATGGTGATTGAGGAAGTCAGCTCCAAGTATTGGCTTCGAAACATCAGCTACGATGAACTTCCATTTGTAAGGGCGTCGTAGGTTAAAATCGAGAGGTAAAGTTTTCTCACTGTGGTGTTCACTAGAATCACTAGTTACACTTTTGAGGTTTGGATTAAAACCACTCAATTAACAGTAAGTAGTATGCAACTCGAAGAAACCGTCTAGTCGCCAGCAGGGCTTGTTGGGGACTGCCTCACGACGATACCATCGGGTTACAAACTACGTTTATTGTTTATACATCACATCTCTTCCTTTTTATAAAATAATTAGATCATATGTACAACTAACATAATTATCTAGAATTTAGGCTTTCAACATTTGAATATACTATAGACAACTTTAGAATTTATAACGTTAACCCTTTTAAAGTACTTATCAATATTTAGTAGTCAAACATTGTTTTTTTTACGTATAGTTTAGATTTAAAGTACAATGACCATATTAGAATTTATAATACGTTATATAATTAATTAACAATTACAATATCTAGTATTTAGACATTTTGCTTACAGTTAATGTCTGTCAATATGTAAGTACAAATAGATTTGGACTTAGCCATTAATGAGATTTTAAGATTATATAATATTACAGCATTTGCTGATCTTGTTTTAAATCTTTAATTTCTAAGAATCTGTAAAAACACAATATTGCATTGCATAAGCATTTTGCTCATATTTGGAGTATTAAGCATTTTGCTCTTATTCAGGTAATTATCCTTCTTTGTCCAATTCATGATTGATAGCTTTCCGCCTTCTATCTTCTTTAGGTTTACGATGTTTCTCTTGTACTCTTGACCCGTTTGGATCATTCCTTATATTTACATAAACTTTTACACCAATTTCAATTTAGCTCGTCTATTCCTGTCTTCGTTTGATTTGTTTTTTGTCCTTTTTTTTCTTGTCTTTTTCTCTGACCTCTGAATCGTCGTAGTAATTTTTTGAAGTCTGTTAAGAAAGGTAATTTGTCTCTGAACTTTCGTCCATAGAACAGCTCGGAAGGAGAGTTTCTAGTGAGGTGACTGATTTTCGCATTGGCTGATTCTGAGTCGATTATGGGTGTCTCCATTTTGTGTCTCTACCTCGCCGTTTTGTTGAGGCCAGTAAAATATTGTATTGAATAGTGTTATTTCTTGTTCAATACAGAACGATTTGAATTCGTGAGTAGTGATTTGTCTGCCTGACTAGTCATTATTTGCTGTTATACTAGCAGGAGTTCTGGTCCGCGAAAACATATTATGTAGGTATTTTTCATACTTTTATTGTATCCTGTGTGGGGATAGATTCCATGATTTCGATTTCTTAATATCGACTGTAGCTAGTAGTCGATAATTATGAAGATATGGTTTCATCTTGGCAGTGGACCTAAAAATCAACAGCAGTATCCACTTAGGCTTTCGAAGGAAGTTTACGCCTTTTCATCGGTACTGGGGGATTTGGAACATCCTTTACTTTTTTTTTTTTACCGTATTTTCGGCGTGTTTAGTCTATTGCCACCATACCTTTGTGTGTAATCTAGCCTTCATACTAATAATGCTTGGGTGACTTTCGTGTACTGCTTTTAAACTAAAACATCTTTTCTCAAATTAGTGAGTATCACTAATCTGTTTCCTCTTAATAAGATGCCTTCATGCAAACAAAGTTCATGGGCATGTAATTTGTAGTTGTTTATTGAAGTATCCCAAAACATTATTCATTAAAACGTATTTAATTTATTAAAACTCATTATCATCATTTGATGCTTCAATAATGGTTTTAACGATAGTGCCGCAGGTTGCGCACATTGAACCACTTAGTTGACATGAAATTCATTTTCAAGTGGACTTTTTTGTATGTCTGCTGCTTGTGCACAGACGAGATAAAGGGTCGGCTATGTTTGATTTGCCAGGTTATAAATGACTTTTTAATGTTTGAGTGTAAGCCATCGCATGAACCCAACGCTCGATTCGCGCGCAAGGTTTAGATTTTGTGCCAAATATAACTTCGAAAGGCTTGTGGTCTGTGACTAATTATTGTTTTTTCATAATTGTTTTTCAACAACGTCTGGTACACTCTTATTTCCAAAGGAAATTATGCGGGGTCCTTTGTTGTCGTACTGAATAAGTACCTACAGCTCCTAACCCCACAAGACTTGCATCTGCAATAACTTGGGTACGATCTATAGGATTATAGTAACCAAGGGTAGAAATTTTAGAGACATTTTTTAATTCATCAAATGCAACATTTTTTCTTTATGCCAACATCCGTGCTTTTGACACTTTTTTATTTTTGCACTTTTGTCGAAATAACTGTCTAATAAGGGTTCAGTTAGGGCTGACAAATTGGGAGTCCAATTTCCGATAAAATTTATTAAAACCCTAGAAAACTTTGAATTTCTTCGATGGTTTCTGGTGCTCTAAACGTCTCGATTACTTTGATGTATTTATCAAGTGGTTTAATGCCTGACGATGAAAGTTGTGCCCCAAAATTTAATAGGAATATTGGTATATACATTTGAAAACATATTTATTTGTATTGAGTAAAACGTTTTCTTTTAGCACCGTCAATACGTTTTTTTTTTTTTTTTAATATATCTAATTTTGAGAAAATTGTTGCTTGACCAAATTTAGGAAGTATGTAGTTCTTCCATTATTGGTAAAGGATGGTTTTCTCTAAATGATGGCTTTGTTGGCGGCACGCAAGTCTCAACAAACACGAATACCTATCATCATCAGGCTTTGAAACGGGTACCATTGAAGAAACCCAAACAAATGTTTTATTTAGAGGTTCAATGATGTCCATTTTAACCAGTTCCTCTAATTTTTATTTATCTTTTGATTCCAAGGGAATTGGAACTCTTCGATAAGTCTGACAAATTGGAGGAATTGTTTTATCTATTGTAATTTTAGATAATAATCTTTGAATTTTTTGAAGTGGATTATCGTCAATGGAGTTCAGATTGAAACCCATTTTAGTATGTTTAGGAAAATGCAGTTTTATAGTTTTATTTGGGCATCAAAGGAATCCGATACTTAAAGCGGATGTTGAGCACTGTAACTCATGAATGTTTTGTTTGGGGACATTTCCTGGTTATAGATAATAACTTCAGATTTTATCATATGTTCCTAAGTTTTATCGCTTTTAATATTGGAATTAGACTACCTGACAGTCTATTGTCATCAATATTGAAAATATAGTCTACAGATGTAAGTAGATTTTATTGTTTGGATTTTTAATTTGGCTGTTGTTATTTGTTGTTTTGCTAGGTTAGCACTCTTTATTTTGTTGTTCCTTATTCTGCAGTATTTCTGGTAATGGCCCTTGTAACCACATTTTATGCAAATTGCATTAATTGCAGGGCAGGAACTAGTATCACGTTTGTGATTTTTGCTGCCACATCGGCAACAGTGAACTTTTTTTTTTTTTGTATCACTTTTGTGATTTTTGTTGCCACATCGGCAACAGGGAACTTTTTGTATCACCTTTGTGAATTTGCTGCCACATCGACAACAGGGAACTTTTTGTATCACCTTTGTGAATTTGCTGCCACATCGGCAACAGGGAACTTTTGTATCACCTTTGTGAATTTGCTGCCACATCGACAACAGGGAACTTTTTGTATCACCTTTGTGAATTTGCTGCTACATCGGCAACAGGGAACTTTTGTATCACCTTTGTGAATTTGCTGCCACATCGGCAACAGGGAACTTTTGTATCACTTTTGTGAATTTGCTGCCACATCGGCAACAGGGAACTTTTTATATCACCTTTGTGATTTTTGTTTTGTGTCAATTTTATTAAGGCGGGTACTTGGCATTTATACTCTGGCTATTGTGGAAATTGTTCATTTGCCGTTTTACGGTTTCTAAAGAATTAGTTTCTGCTAAGATTTTTCAATAGTTGCTACATCACCAAGTGTCAAAATTACTTTTCTTAATTTAATTGAGAGACACTTTTTCTGTTATTTTTTCGATACGATTTTCATCATCATTAGCAAAATTGCATTTTGAGCTTTGACGCCTCAATCGAATCAAAAATGCTTCGAATTTTCCGTCCGACAAGCGTCCGACACATGTTTCATTAAGCGGAACATGTGTCTTTCAAATAAATAACTTTGCTTCGGGGAAAAATACTTTTCCAACTTTAAAATCACGATAATATTTGACTTGAAGGGCTATGCCTCCGGAATTCAGTAAAATTGCACATTTTTTGTTTTGATCTGTGATATTTGTGCTGTAAAATTTATTTCTACGGCCCGTTTCCATTTTTAATCCAATGGGAGCCTTTAGGGAATATTGAGTTCAGATTTTCCTCACAATGAAATTGTTCTATTGCTGGGATTTGTAATTAGGACATGTTGATCGATCTGCAAGTAATGGAAAGGAGACGTTGTTTGATTACAATAGTAGTAATAACATTTCAAGATCGATTCGACAAATTAAGATTATTACACAATAGGACAATGAATTTCTATGTTAAAACAATGAAGCCGACTTGAACAACTTTAGTTTATTTTAGCTTCGAATTTATAGTATCCGGACAAAGAGCTTTTTGACTTCACTTGGCACTTCAGATGAAGAAACTCTTGCCGAAAGATCGTACAAAAGGTCAGTTTGTACCCGTTAAGCGTTAATAAGCAAAACGGCCACTTGACATAATACCCTTTGAGGCATACAAAGTCCCATTGAAAGGTGATGAATTGTTATTATTGTGACAATAGCCAGTGTAAAATGCGTTTTAGATTTAGTTAAAATCATTTAGC
Source organism: Ceramica pisi (assembly GCA_963859965.1). Taxonomy (NCBI): domain Eukaryota; kingdom Metazoa; phylum Arthropoda; class Insecta; order Lepidoptera; family Noctuidae; genus Ceramica; species Ceramica pisi. The sequence continues at coordinate 10,410,665 of OY982530.1, forward strand.
CTTAACGGATTTCATGACACTTATTCAGTTTTAACAACAGATACAGTAGATTTATCTGTATTACTTCGACGTTGTCGAAGGGGCACTTGGTTAAAACTGGAATTTACGAGAATTTCTCGCAAATCAATTTCTATTGAATTTTATTCAATAGGCACATTTGTTTTTATTGAAATTTCTTTCAATCTTAGGCACATTTTATTTGCGAACGGATTTGATCAACAATACGTAGGATCGGTATTTGTTACAAGTCAGAATGTATTACTGTATTAGTGACTTGTGCTTGTTAAATGAGTAGGTAAATGATGTTTAGTTTGTATTTTGATTTTTCAAACACCTTACTCATCAAAATTACGCAATACCTACATTGGTCCATACAGCACATCAGCAGATAGCCGACGCAGATTGCGCATGGATAAATAAATAACATTTTAATAACCAATTGAAATTAAAAGTTATTTTAATAAATATACAAGAAAAAAATTAATTGTTGGGTAGGTACTGTAAATCTCTAATTTTGTCATACCATCACGCCGGTTATTCAAGATGGGTTAAACAGAGGTGTATCTTATCAGCCTGGCAAAGTTTATAGGCTTCGTGAATGTTACTGAAAATTTCCCGATGGGAAAAATCAACAACATTTTAGCCGACCTAGGAATCAAATCCAGGATTTCCTGTTTAGCAGTCGCTTTTGCGACTACTCGACCTCATCTATTTTATTATTTTCATTTCTTTTTTTCTTTTTTAATACAATTACAATATTATTGTTGACCAACTTCCGCAAGCAAGTACCTATATAATTTGAGTTACAATTTTGTTTCACTTACTGCGCTTTAACTCGTCGCCAATGTGGTGTTCACTAGAATCACTAGTTACACTTTTGAGGTTTGGATTAAAACCACTCAATTAACAGTAAGTAGTATGCAACTCGAAGAAACCGTCTAGTCGCCAGCAGGGCTTGTTGGGGACTGCCTCACGACGATACCATCGGGTTACAAACTACGTTTATTGTTTATACATCACACTCACCGTACGTAGCTATTGTTGTGTTGTTTGCTGCGTACAGTTGAAATTTGAGCGGCGTCGCAATCTGACCTTTTTTTCTCGGTAGAACGGATATGTTGGCTCCTGTGTCGACTAAGAATGATAGCTTTGTATTCTTATCGGTGATGTATAGGCGGTGTGAAATACTTTGAACGCCGGTGTCCGCCTCTGCCAACGTTCTTTCTAGTTTTCCGTGTTTTGTTGCTTCTTGAATGAGCAAGGCGACGTGCAGCGTCTAGCTTGCCCTTTGAAACGTCGGTGATAATAACATATTGGTGATGGCGATGGCGATGTTACTCGATTGCGTGATCGTGATGCACTACGATGACGAGATGGATAGCGGCTGCAGCGGTAGTCATTGCCGTATGGCGGTCTTGCTTTTAATTCAGCTATCTCCAGCGATAGTTTTCTTATCTCGTTGATAAGGTGCTGTGTATCTGCTTGTGGTGCTGATGGTATAGATGAGGCGGGTGCTTGCACGACTGCAACTTCCGATGATGCCGTCTGCTCCATCATTTTGTCGGCGAGTAGTGCGAGTTCTTCAAGTGTAGTTTTAGTGCTGAAGGATTCACTTACTGCGAGGACTGAACGGACGTGTGAAGGAAGATGATTTGTCCACATGAGACGCAGAGTGGAGTCGGGCACTTTGTCTATGGCAAGGTTTCGCATGCGGCGCAGTAGTTGGGTCGGCTTCTGATCTCCAAGTTCCATTTCTGATAGCAACTTCTGGAACTGGCGGTTGTCGGATTCTTCGTAGGCGGATATGAGCCTTTCTTTGATGGTATTGTACTGGTCTGCCTCTGGTGGATTGTACAGCAGGTCCATGATCTGCTCAATGTCTTGACGCTCCAGCTGTGATATGACCATCTGGGCGAGCTGTGCTTGCCCTTTCTTGAGGTCATTGGTTGCGGCCTCAAAGCTGATGAACCAGAGCCGTGGTCGGTCGCGCCAGAAATGTGGAATGCGCATGGTGAGAGAGATACCAGCAGCTTCAGCGTTCGTCACGGTGTGTGTTGCTGATGAGCTTGATTGTTCTTCCGCTGGGCAGGGACTCGGCATCTTGAAAATTCAGTTGACTTCGCTTCTTCTTTAGGTGTGTTTTGTTCGGGGTCACCACTTTAAGTAAAGGTTGATACTAAGTTTCAAATAAAACTCCGGATTGTAGATGAGTCACGAAGGATGTAACTAGAGGTACAAATGCGAGTGAGTGAGTCTTTATTTTACAATGCGTCTGCTTATAAACTAGTTACAAATAAAAACTGAACCAATAGAAATGAGCAACTATATGTTTACAGAGTCTGACCAATCACGTCACAGCACTTTGTTGTCCGTCCGATCCGCGGGGTGGCGCTCGAGACGATCGTAGCTCAGCTCGCGGTGCGCGGGATTTCCGGTGCGATGTTATCAAAACGTGCTGTGATGGATGGCGGCTACACTTCGATAACGATTAAGTAACCTCACTTTTCAAAATCAGCAAGAAGTTTAATATACGTTAGCTCCGGTTGTGATGATGCCGAGTTCAAACAGCCGTATACTACGCATATACATATTATTATATATACGATCGTGGCATTTTTAAAAAGATCGCGGGGCTAAACTATTTAAAATGTGACCACTCGTCTTGACGCGGCCGGCGGCACTCACTGTTTGGCGAGGGCTGTAGGTACCACGGTAGGTACCTACTAAAACCTTCCTCGAGAACCAGGGTTATCTATTGGTGAAAACAGCATGACATACAGACGCGGTGGAGGACTTTCTTTTATAACATGTAGTCTTAGTACCTATACTAGCTGTAGAACTCCCGTCGACGTTTTTATTTTTTCTTTCATAAAAACCTCCTGACAGTAACAAACACAATAAAAAACAAATTAGCGAAATCGGCCCAGCCGTTCACGCGTGATGCGACGACCAAGGGAAATAGGGATTTATTTAAAGTAAAATTACCTATTGCTTATTTGCTTGGCGATGCACCATCTCTAAGCATAGCACCTAGTATACTTGAAGTTTTGTACTCTGCAGAGGGATGCTACTTACCAATATAATTATTATAATAAAGCTCAATAGTATGTTTGAACGCGCTAATCTCTGGAACTACCCGCAACAAACCGGGCACCAATTAACATTTATAAATTCATTTAGCTGGTACATTTGAGTTTTGAAAACAGTCATTCATTTGTTTTCTCCTCATTATTTTTTTCTTTTGCGTCGCTTATTACCGCACAATGGAAAACATGAAATATCGGTATATTTACGAGTATGAGTTCTACCGTGAGTGCTGCAGAAACAGCTCGAAGGATTAATGATGTGTACGGCACTGGTGTCGCAAAAGAAAGTACGGTACGTTTTTGGTTTCAACGTTTTCGTTCTGGAAATTTCGACCTTCAGAACCAACCCCGTGGACGGCCGGAGACCAAAGTGGAAAATGAAGAATTAAAGGCTATTGTGGAAGCGAATCCATCACAAAGCACTTCAGAGATAGCTGCAGGCTTCGGGGTAAGTGATAAATATTAATCCACTTGAAGCAAATCGGGAAAGTAAAAAAGCTTGTAAATTCGATTCACTCAATTCATGAGGTACCCATACCTCATGAATTGAGTGAATCGAATTTGCAAACACGCGTCGACTGCTGTGTTACTTTGCTCAACCGACACAATAATGAAGGGATTTTAAATCGAATCATTACTTGTGATGAAAAGTGGATAATGTACGATAATCGGAAGCGCTCGTCGCATTCGTCGCAATGGCTCTGAACACTATCCAGTGTTCAGCCATTGCGAAGAGCGCTTCCGACCCAGCCAAATCCTGCCCTAAACGAAAATTGACTCAGAAAAGTTACTTGTGAGTGTTTGGTGGACTAGTGCCGGTGTCGTTCACTACAGCTTTCTAAAATCTGGCCAAACGATTACGGCAGATATCTATTGTCAGCAACTGCAAACCATGAAGGAAGAACTAGCTGCTAAACAACCGAGATTATTCAATCGCTCTAGGCCACTGCTGCTTCACGACAACGCAAGACCACACACTGCACAACAAATTACAAAAAACCACTAAGTTGGATGGGAATGTCTGCGACATTCACCGTACTACCCGGACCTCCGGCTCCAACAGATTACCATTTTTTCCGGAATCTGGACCACTTCCTACAAGGAAAAAAATTCAACTCCGATGCGGCAGTCCAAACCGCCTTCAAAGAGTTTATTGTTTCTCTCTCTCCCCCATGGTTTTTTAGTAAAGGGATCAATGAAGTTCATTGATCTTTTGCCATCTCATGTAGTTCCTATGAGATGGCAAAAGTGCATAGATAACAACGGAGCATACTTTGATTAATTAAATATATTTTACAAAAAAAAAAGAATACTTTATATTCCTCCCGTACAAAAACGACAATTTCATTTATGTGGACTTAATAAATATAAATCGACTATCGAATTATTGTCCAGTCCATCACTATAAGTCACAAGCTTCTGTCATAAAGTCAAATAGCCTACGTCAATGTCACATGTGTAGTGTAAACATGGTGTAAACCATGAAGGTATAGATAAATATGGAGTCCACACTTCGAATACCTACTTGAAGCAGAAATGAAGTATCGCTATCTCGCTCAATGTGGTCAAACCCTCTCTTTCTAAGTAGGGTGACCGTTATTCTTTTTTCTCAGGACAGCACTTTGTAAGTAGTTGCTTTCCGTTGAGTGGACAATATGTACCTATGCGTACAAATTACGCATAAAACAAGCCGTTTGTTACAGTATAAAAGTTTGAATGGTTATTTTATTATTAAAACGGATACATAGGAGATGAAGTTCATGGAGTACTTAGTTAACCCGCTCCAATGAAGTCGCGGGCGAAGTGCTAGTAATTATATAAAAACACTTTCCAAATTAAAATCATTTAGTAACTATTCTTTAATACATGACTAACGATCATTGCTCTATGTAGTTTCTGTCTCCACGTTAATCACTGAGTATATTTTCTGTATGACTCTTAAGTAAGCACGTATATGCTTGTTAAAAATAGTATTTGCTATTTTTTAAGCAGTATGGTTTCATGCAATTCATAGCAATAAATTGAGTTCATGATCGGATGGTTAATTTCTTGTAACAGAGGAGTAAAATGTTGTGATACAAATGATACAATATTTATTTATTTTCGATGTCATTTACTCTATCTGCCAAAATTAGCACTTGGTGTAGCCAGATCAGCTATTTTCACTATAGACTCTTCATGTGTCACTTGATATCTGAAAATTATATTAAGAACATTACTTTTTGCCATAATATTTCAACTACTATATTGCTAGAAACATAATACTGTGTGTGGAGGTTCCCATTAGGTAGTTGTAAATGCACTTTCATAAAATTTCATTTTCAATGATGCAATGGATGACTACAGTTTCCTCTGAGTACTATTTTTAGGAAATAAAAAAAAACATTGTTGGTATATTATTTTATGCTCTAAATAATTAATTATAAAATATCTAATAACAGACATTTGTTCCCCGTATGAGTATGTGTATGATTTAATGATTAAGAAACATGTTCACATTTAATATTAAAGATCCCGGAGAAAGTCCCAGATATATTCTCAATATGGTCACACTACTTCAAAATTACTTCCGATGTAAACAAAAATAAAAAATTGCACTAAGTCAATGAAAATCGATGAAAACCTATTTGATATTTACATTGTTATCAGTATACTCATTTATTAGTACGTTGAACACATTGGTTAAGCGTTATGTGAAGTAATTCATAGAAAATACAAAGAAATATGTTTAAAATGACTCAATGTCAGAAATCACGATTTAAACACTTTCACGTGAAATTGTATATCACCTCCTGGACACCACGTATTACCGCAACCATGCTCTTCACAACTGTGCACCATTTCTTTGATTATACCTTCAATTACAGACAAATATTTCAAACGAAGCTGTGAACCGTAATGTAAACAAGCGCCATGTTGGAACATTTTTACTGACAGTGACAACTTGACATATGGCGGCCAATGTTGCCACACTACCAAATCCCAAGGAAATGGGATTAAAATTCACATTATATGCCATCTCGAAAAGCATCCGTGATCTACAATTTTAGGATTTTTTATATAAGTAATCGTAGTTCAACTATTTATTTGTAGACACAGTGTCTAAAAGTGTTTTACTTCAGATTCTGTTAGTTTGGTGAGTCTTTTTAAGAAGTTATAAGGAAATTTCATAAAAGAGATTTCCACACTAAGTCCACACAAGAAAGAGAAGTCGGCCACCATAGAGTGAGATAGAATTGCGTAGGTATTTGACTCAAACAGTTGTTCCAAGTCTGGACTCCATATTTATCTATACCTTCATGGTGTAAACCACTGACGTATTGCTGACCACTATGCTGACCATGAAGGTATATTCAGTGTTGCCAGAAGGTTACATTTCTTACATTTTTCGTAACTTTTGACCCCCTCGCGTAACATGTAAGTAATTTTTGTATTTAAGGCAATTTTAGTAACTTTTGAGAACAACGAGATTAGTAACACTAGATTTTTATTGCAAACAGTTTACGAACGCATTTCAATTTAACGCACCTAAAACTGCGCATCTAAAAAGTATTTCACTCCATATCACACTCACAGATGGCTCTGAATGGAAAGCGCCACGACAAAATGAATCGTAAAGTATTTGCTTTAAAACTTGATTTTGCTTGAGCGTGTACGCGCACTTTTCGTACTTTGCAAGTTTCCGCCGAACGCGGTTTCGTAGCTACAGAAATGACTGGAACTACTGGTCCGATTTGAAAAATTCTTTCAGTATTAGATAGCCCATGTATCGAGGAAGGATATAGGCTACATATCATCACTAAGACTAAAAGGAGCCGAGCATTAATGGAAAATGTGTCGCAGACGAATTTGCGTGGGTCAGCTAGTACACAACAAAGAGAGATGACACAATTTTATCCTTAGGTTAAATACACCATTACACATCATAGATTCCATTATATTCCGCCATTTTCCCCACCGACCCCAAAAATACGTAATTTAAAAAAAATACAATAATGTAACTTTTGGAGCAAAAATGTAACATTTTAGGAAACGAAACGTAACTTACGACTCAAGAGCCCTGGCAACACTGGGTATATTTAAACGTCAGTGGTTTTATACGTCAGTGGTGTAAACACACAAAATGTCACTTCCAGACTGTTACACAAATGTCATTGTCGAAAGTGTTTTCTTTGAATGTTCTTTTAAAAAATATAGTAATCTACAGCCAGCCTCTAATCATTTCCAAAATGCCCTTTTACGCAGTAGCAAAAGGTCGGACTGCAGGTATATTTATGACATGGCCTGATTGTGAAGCTCAAGTGAAAGGTTTTCCTGGTGCCAGATATAAGAAATTTGATTCTATAGATGCTGCTCAAAATTTCATCAGTACAGAAGGAGGCCCAAGCACGAGTACCAAGTCAAAAATACCTTATAACCAACCTAAACCCGCGAACTCTACAAATAACCTCAAAAGGGCTATTTCAACTTCCAGTAATAATAAAAGTGTTTTAGAAAAACCCAAAAGAAAATCTGAAGTTAGTGCTGGCTATGCGAAGGAAAATAATGATTCTGATGAAGATTTTTCTGACGGTTCCGACGACTTGAACGCAATAATATCAAAACAAATGGATGACATAGAGAAAAGACTGAAAACATTTGAAAAAGGAGTGGATAAAATTATGAAAAAGGGAACTAAGAAAACTATTTTAATAGAGCCTCCTCAAAATAAAAGACGGAAAACAAGTGGTGGAGCAGAATTTGAAATAGATAGTGATGGCTATGTGCAAGTGTACACAGATGGGGCCTGCTCAGCTAATGGTAAAAGTGGGGCGCGAGCTGGACTTGGAGTGTACTGGGGAGACGGCCACCCCCTGAACATCAGTGAGCCTGTTTCGGGGCGGGCCACAAACAATTGTGGGGAGATCCAGGCTGCCACCAGAGCTATAAAGGTTGCACTTCAGAATGGAGTCAACAAACTATCAATCAACACAGACTCAAAGTTTGTGATCAACTCTGTAACCAAATGGATGCCTGGTAAATACTATGATTTAAAATAATACAGTTAGTCATAAGCCATTTGCAATTTAAAATCGGGAATTTTGTTACAAAAATGCATCCTAATCAGACAATGCATACAGTAGTACCAGATTAGATTGTAATAGTTATCAAAACATTTATTTAGATTCTATCCAAATAACAAGTATGGCAAAGTAAACACTTGTTTTTAATTAATTTCCAGCATGGAAGCGAAAAGGTTGGAAGCTAGCATCCGGGGAGCCAGTGAAGAATGAAAAAGACTTCAAAGACTTAGATAGTGTTCAGCATAAGTTACAGATCAAATGGAATTATGTGGAGGCACACAGAGGAATACATGGCAATGAGATGGCCGATGAACTGGCAAAGGCTGGTGCTGTGATGTATAATAAATGAATAATAGAACTTGAACATTATATTCTGCAGACCATTGATCTATTTCTGGAAGCAGAGCTTGTTTGTAAAACACGAAAGACTGGTTTATTTATGTGGAATATGAAGTTTCTGCTCTTGATACAATAAGCAAACTTTATTAATAAAAAATCTATAACTTTAAAAATTACTAAGAAGCAGATTCCAAATTATTGTAATTCTCTGTGTAGAAAGTGTAGAAGGATATGCAAACTATTATCATGTGGTTAGATTTTTCTATGAATAAGGCTGAGGATGTTCCTCATTATTTATATTTGGGGGGACTGAGTAAACATGAAACTTATAAGAATTTTTGTAAATGAAAATGTACATATTTTTACTATCTCTCTAATAATGGATTGTCTAGATCAAACAAATTTAGCTTATTTAAATCTATAGCGGCTATTCACACTGCTAGGCACCTGCAGACACCCAAAGTCTACATATTGCTAGTATGCTATTGTAGACTTTGGGTGCCTCCGCGATGTGAACGAAGCCTTAGAATGGTATCATGTGAAAAAAAAACTACCAAATATCTGAAAAATAAACATCATGTCTCTGAAATAAAAGTATTACATAAAGAGATTAATTTATTCATTTATGCTGCACCTACAAAACAGTATTCCTATTTAGAAATACTATAGGTACTCATTTACTAAACCACATTTCAACCACACACTCACTTTTCCTTGATACTGCCTAAACCTTCAGGAATACAGGCGTACTGTTAAGTAACAATACAACTTACTTTTAAGGCGCAGACCCACCGCAGCTCATGCTGTGCCCCCGTACGCAGCTAAAATGCGCCACATTCATGGTCATTTGTTTGACAACGTCGTGACATGGGTCTATGTTTCTACTACAGTCGGTACACGCTGCACACCCACAACTACGTACAGACACCCGGCACGCCAGCACATCAAGCTAATCGAAACTGTCAAATTATCCCATTCAATCTGGAACCTAATGGTTTCACGATAAAGTTGTAAATCTATTGGATGTTTATCAGATTGCTGGTGTCTACAACTGTAGCGTGTGCGTGACCCACCGCGGCGCAGTGCTGCGATACATTTGGACATAGTAGTGGGCATGAACAGCGTACATGGCGTTTAGTGTAGTTTCTTCTATTAACATAAGTATCCGAGGTGGGGTGAATGTTTTTTGAACTTGCTTCGCTCTTTAATTCTACGGTCTCTAATATTTTGACCTTTCTTACATGACTCAAAAATTCACTTCTACTTATGTATCTATGAATGGCTAATAGATTAAACACACCGGGATGGGTTACGAATACCTATTTTTTTAATGCTTGAAAGGTTTTACGCATTTACTTTACTTTAATTAAAAGGCATAAGTAAATACGTATTTTGATGCCTTAGAAGTGTGATTTATGACGGTTGTATTTATTTAGTGTTTTCTTTCTTCTATATTTAGACAATTTGCGAAGGGGTGCAACAATGATGCGAGTCCTAGGAGCCACTTTCTTTAGTTAGGTACGTCTCTACATGCAAGCCACGCATGTATTAATTACGTCAATTTATGCGTAGCATAGCATTATCCGTAATTTGCTGTGGACACAATCACATACTTTTTCTAGCAATGCGAACACACGAGCTTGGCCTCTCCGTGCGCCGTGGTGGGTTTGCGCCTGTATCTGAACAGTGACACTTTTTAATAGTCGGCGCAGCTGAATGGATAGTCTATGTATACGCAAACTTGGTCAAGGACAAGAGATCCCATACATCCTATAGTGTAGGGTGGCACTTAACAGTTTTCGTAACCCTTACCCGACCTCTTTAACCAGTTTTGTGGTCATAAAAAAATTGTGAGTGACCTCAAATTTCATTATGAACGAATAGTACCTACCTACATATTCACAATCAAAACACAATAACAAAGATTGTAGTACGTAGAGGTACGTGCAGACTGCGTCTAAAATGTACGCATGCATGAGGTGTTTTCATTCAGTCATACAGTCAGTCAATCTGACACTGAGTAGAAAATAACCAAATAATGACAATACCTAAGTACATTTAGTTGGTAGGTAGTGTTCGACTTCGTTCCATATTTTCATAATTTTCCCGGGTGCCTACCGTCACTAGGTTACCGCCTTTGATTAGGCTACCGCCAAAATATTCTCCAACAAAATAATCTCACCCACACTTAGATTTTTGTACTATGATAGGCTGGAAGAAAACTGTTCTCATTGGATGACCGGTCTGTGACACGTTTAACTTAAGCTTAGGTACTCATTGGATTGGTGGCTTGTGTCAAGGAATGTCGTACACTCACACAGATACAAAATACTAGGAACAAACTTGTGTATAATTTATTCGTTGTTTTGTTTGCAGGCGAGAGGCGGTTACAGGCAACATTCGATATTACCTACCTACTAACATAACTTACATAATTATATACCTAATACTTTGAGACTGCGTCGAGGGATAAGGTTTGTCGTTACTCGTCCCGCGTCCGTGGTGGTTGCTACTTCAAAAATAAGAGTGATTTTGGTACAAGTATATCACATAATATTCAAGATGTCGTTCATGAGGAGCCATGGAGGATATGTGCAAGTTTTCACCGATGGAGCCTGTTCATCGAATGGCAGGAGTGGAGCCCAAGCTGGTTTTGGCGTCTTTTGGGGAGATGATCACCCCTTGAACGTGAGTTCGCCGGTGAACGGGGGCCGCGCCACGAACAACAGCGGCGAGATCCAGGCAGCCACGTGCGCTATGCAGATAGCTAACGAGAACGGCATCCGGAAACTGGAGATCAACACAGACTCGCGGTTCCTCATCGATGCTGTTACCAAATGGATGCCAGGTTCCTAACTCATTTTATTTTATTACTCTTAGCTTTGTTTTAAATTTTAAATATTTTTTATAAATGTTAACACTACCCACCCACTATGATATTTGATGAAACAATTTTCTTGTTTACGTGCATAAAGTTCGTCCCTTATAAACACAGCCACAGCTCTCCAACCGAGCAAGGGAGGGTATTTAATCCAATTATATTCAATTATTCATCTGTACCTGTGCTATCAGGTAACTTATAATAATAATAAATGCAATCTCTTTTGTTTCAGGTTGGAAACAAAATGGCTGGAGACTAGCATCAGGACAGCCAGTGAAGAATGAGAGGGACTTCAAACAGCTTGACTATGCCATGCGTTTTGTCCAAGTGAGATGGCAGTTTGTGCCAGCCCACCATGGAGTATATGGCAACGAAATGGCAGACCAATTGGCCAGGCAAGGGGCCATGATGTATCATGGTTAACAAAACACGTGTTTACTTTTCCACCTACTTAATTCATGACATGCATTAAGCCAAAAGGTGCGGCGTGTAACTATCCATTTCCTTTTATTTTTTGGGTTGTTACAAGTAGGTAGGTATTTGGTCAGTGTCGTCTTTGGGGCGGAGTTAAGTAGGTACCTACCTATTTCTTTTATTTCACTTATTAGTTATTATTAGGATAGGGATGGAAGTCTTAATTTTTTTTTGTATGCCATGTTCATACCTATGTTTAGGTATAAATTGTATTCCTATGGATTAATCAAAAAAAGTACCTACTCACACTTATATAGGTACCTACATAGAAACAAGGTTTATATAGGAAGCTGGCTTTGTGTAACCTAGCACTAGTTAAGTTTATCAATATGTATAAGAACTGTTGTTTTGAAGTTACATAGAAATTGTTTTGTTTTTTACTTGATTTGAAGGGTGTTAATGTTAAGAATTATTGTGAGGACAAGGTTGTACGACGATAAGACAAACATAGGTATTAAACTGATTACCTACTTACATATGAACTTCGATTTTGTTTTCAAGACCCACCTAAAACCACTAGTCAGAGCACAGCAAACTTAATTGCCATACCACTTGAGATTGTCCCAACTTCGATTGTAGGGCTATTTTCAAGTGGTATGGCATACCTACCCCGACCACATTCCAACACACATGCCAGTTTTAGATGGGAGTATGGGACCTACAACAAGGCATCAATTAACATTGACATCATTCTCTGTATATTATAAGATAGAGGTGTAAAGCCTTGACAAAAATATATCCCTTCCTTTTCTAAAGATTCCATTCAATAATGTGACCGTAAGGTGCGTCCCATCCTAAAATGCACACTTGGGTTATTGCATGTTGTACCTATTTCAAAAATTCAACTTGGATGCATAAACCTTGTTAAATATGCGCCTACACATACGGACCCCGATCATAGCGGTCACATTTCGGCATAGGGCGTCGCCTAGGATTTGACCTAGATCGGATTTACAAACAAGTGCGAATCGGACTCGCGCACCGAGGGTTCCGTACAAACCAGTAGGTACCTATTATATATTATAAGCAGAAGTTGCGATTTACGATTTATGACGTATAAAAAAAAAACCACTTACTAGATCTCGTTCAAACCAATTTTCGCTGGTAGTTGACATGGTAATGTAGGTACATCATATATTTTTTTTAGTTTTATCATTCTCTTATTTTAGAAGTTAAGGGGGGGGCACATTTTACCACTTTGGAAGTGTCTCTCGCGCAAGCTATTCAGTTTAGAAAAAAAATGATACTAGAAACTTCAATATCATTTTCAAATACCTATCCACACATACCCCACACGTATGGGTTCAAGAAAAAAATTTTTTTTTGACTCAGTTCTAATTAAGTACCTATGGGGACCCCCAAAATTTATAGTTTTTTTTGTATTTTTGTGTGAAAATCTGTATGCGGTTCACGAAATACATCTACTTACCAAATTTCAACAGCATAGTTCTTATAGTTTCGGAGAAAAGTGGCTGTGACATACGGACGGACAGACAGACAGACATGACGAGTCTTTATGGGTTCCGTTTTTGCCATTTGGCTAACCCTAAAAAGGAATACGAAGCACGTTTCGCTTATAACGAAAAAAAAGCCATACAATAACGAGATTCCGAGAGCTAAGACAATACCGATTTGCCCAACGGTATATTAGCTTAGGCAAAGCTTAGGTAAGTATTATATTTCTGACGAGAGAACATTGCGAGTGAAATTGAAATTGATAGATTGTTGTGTTCGTAATGCGATATGTCGTGTTTGATAACACTAAAAACGATGTAACTAACTTTTTTATAATTTTAAATGTTTTATTTTTTTCTTTTTATTTAAGAAATACCTATTAAAAAATGTTGTAAAATAAGTAATAGAAGATGAATAAAATAATGTAGGTAACTAACAAGAAGCAGTGTAGTGCACAAAAAGGGATTTTATGAACCGAGAAATAGTTTATTTCTTACAAATGGAATATGACTTTTTTAATGGTTTAATGGACGGGCTATGTCTTTTGTTTTCTATTCAAACAAATAGCAGTAGGTAGTACAAAATATCGACAACAGTATAAAAACATAACAGCATGCGTTGCCTATTCGTTTTTAAGAGAAAAAACTAATGGTCCTTGGATACACGTGTAACCAATACAGTCCGAAGATATTTTTACACGATTAACTCTCAATTATCACGAGTAGCGTCCGTTCCTGTTTTTCAAGTGCCTTTTTCTCGGATTTTCTGTCGTATGTTGAATTAAAGTAGCAAATAATATTATAAAAAATAATAAACATGTCGTTATTACTTGTTTGTTATATTCGTTTATATTTATTCATTTGTAATGTTTTATTTTTGTTTTCCTTGGTAGAGCTACTATTAAAGATGCGAGATATCTAAAGGAAATTCATAAAATAAAAGAATAATTCGGTTTCATCATTTATTTATTGAATGAAACAGTTTCGTAGGTACCATATGTACTAAAGCTCTTAATAGTTACGTAACCTTACTATTTACAAAAAGACATTACTTGACAACCGTCTCCTTCCTTTCTCAGAGAGGATTATGCTAATGTAATATGATCTTTATAATATTGTATTGAGTTGCATGTTTACTTGCTAAGAGACATTTAATCCAAGATACGAAGCGTACATATTAAAACAATATTGAATGCCGTTCCCTGACTTCTTTACGGCCATATCAGGCAAAGTAGCTATAGGTAAATAAATTTACCATTGATTAATTATTAAATCATCGATCGCGTGCTTGGATTGCCTCCTTTTAGTCAAAAAACACAATATATACAAACACGATTAAATAAATGTAGCCATCGCTTCTTACCGACTTTTTAAACTAGAATCAGTACTGAATAACAAATAAAATGCACATTATAAGTGAACTTAAGATAAACAGTCTTAAAATTATTGTAAACAATACGTTGTATTCATAAGTAGATAGATTTAATAATTATTACAACTTGAGTACCAACTACTACTCCGTTAAAAAGGGTGAATAGACAGAAAGCCAATGTTAAGATTTTTTTTAGGAAGAGTGGCATTTTCCTATAAAAAGATCTGAAATAAAAATGAGACCCGAACAGATATTGCGTGACACTACAAAATACCATGCTATGTACTTGTATGACCAGTAATTACTACTCAAATACTTGCGTCAAATGACCACAACACGAACACAATGGCTCGTCAGCATAATTCGATCCCGGCATTTATTACAGAGCGTTGCATAATTATGCAGCTCTGCTACTTTATTTCGTGCATGTGTTTTCAGAATGAGATATGGGTGCCTCGCTATATCTATTCGCGCCTTTATAATTCAAGGTCCCTGAAAAAAATATTTACGTTTTCGTTAATGACGTAACCTAACCGAGACTGATTCACCTGTCATAAATATAGTGGTAATGATATAAATAATTCAATAGTCACACTGAACTCGAGGCTATACAGTAATACACAGTATCAGAGCAAATTATTATTATTCGAAGCACAAAATTAAATTGATTAATCAATTTACAATATTTACACAAACTAGGTAGGGGTAGGATTGAAATAAAAATATTAAAATCCTTTTTTGAGCTTCATTAATAGGCTCAAATAGACAATAAGAGCTAAAATTATTTTTAAAACATGCTTAGTACAACAAGCTTCACTCATTGGTACACTACGTACAAAGAAAACAGCCATCTGTTGCGGTGTTTTGAAATAAAAAAAGTTTCACATCTTATAAATTGTCCTTGCTTCCCGCGACGTTTTCATTTAAAAACCATTTTAGTGTCTGAACTATACAATTCATATTTTATTAAAATTTTCTCAATAAAATAAATACGTATGCACAAACAAAAAGGAATACGACATTTTCGTAAAAAAAAAAACAATTATTTACATTTTTTTTATTTTCAATTATATCATTTACTGAAATGAAAAATCTAGCCCAGACTAATTTAAAACTGCAGCTGAGCGCATAAATTGAACTTATTTTTTGTTTTATCGGAAATACTTTTTGCTTCGTATCTACCGGTTTCCAAATTCTTAGTACTTAATAAAAAATTTAAAGAAAAAAAGAGTCAACACTTGTGTCAAACGGAACGCGCCCATTGGAGAACCCGACCCGAGCAGCGAGGCGAGGCACCTTGGACATTCCTCAATGGACAATACGATATTCTATGTCGCCATCGCTATTATTTCACTGCTCAAGAATAACCTTCATTAAGCTTTCAGAACGCACAATCTCAACAAAAACTCGTGACTATCATCCATTTAGCTTCAAAAATTGAGAAATTACTTATATGCACTTAGCTTCTACCATTGAAATAATCTGTAAACTATGTACACTACATGCTAAATGTAGAAGACGACATCTTAAACTTGTCTCACTAAAACTTAGCCACCAAACATCAAATCATCGGCAGTTGGTATTTAACTGAAAATTATACTTTTAAGTAGGATCGGAACAGGTAGTGCTATTTTGGGTGAATGAACCTGAATGATTATGTTACTATGGACATGCCCCTTGATTCCCGGGAATTTTTTATTTAATTTCGATGTACTAGACGAAGTTAAACCATGTCACCGGAAAGTGGCAAACGCCGTAAGATTGTAAAATATCGCGAGAAATTGTAAACTTTTTTTTCTAAATAAGAGGGATAGAGTGGAAACTATTGAATTTGGATGGGATTTAATATTACAAAACGATTATTTCATAGTATATCGCGAAAATTTATAATCTAATCAAGATTTATTACAATCTCACGCAGTCTGCTATTTCCGGTGACATATATATACCTATCAGTATTGTGACTAGGCCCTGTCCTTAAAATAATTATCTACCGCCGCACGCGGTACGTAAAAACGCGATAGCGCCGCCCGCTAACAGTATTTTAATTTAATCTACCTACTTGAGTTTCCTACTAATTTTAGTCAAGTCCAACAGAATTACAGTATCAAATCATAGTCCCGTACAGCAAGCCAAAGTTGTATGTTACAGAATATTCAAAAATCCGTTAAATTAGCCGGAGTCAAATTATGGTATCACTAAATAACTCGTGCGCACTCAAAGAAACGAAGAACAAGATTAGAGTGATTATTGGTCAAATGAGATAAAAGACGACAGCTACAGTCCTTCTCTCACGCTGTGCGCGAGTGAGTTGAATCTCGTCGCGTCGGGGTCTGAGATGAAGGACGCCTCTTCTCTCCTTTAAGAGTTGCCCTTTTTTGTATAGTGTTTTAACTCGCTGCGAATGTGTGCGAGTAGGTAAGACCGCTCGACCGCTCGTACGCACAAATACGCAACATGTTTGCGAGCACTGTACCACAAACCACACGTGCCTTATGCAACCCCAACCAGAGTGATAGATCATTCTAGACAAAATTATGTTTTGCCCTAGAGGTGACTTCTAGATTTGGAGTTAAAAAAATCGTACCACTTGCGTTATTTTAATTCTGTTTCTTGATTTTTTGTCCACAGAGAACCAGTTTATATTTTACACAAATGGATTGTTAAACTAATATAGGATCCAACAACCCATAAACATTCCATATATTAAATGATATTGAGTGGGTAAAGCGAAACCAATCCTCATCTCACCCGCTATAAGTTACAAAATGGCGAGGGAAAGGGATAACTTTAGTGATCAGTACAATATTTGCATAACACTGAATATAGATAGATAGATAGAATACACTTTATTATGTACACCATATAGGTTGCAGAAAAAATTGATGAAGAAAACATTACATAGGGTGACACAAAGTTCTTAGTAAAATAAATAAATAATAATATATTTCCCGGGATTCAGAAGGCATATCCATGTTATGATAACGGTCACTGAATCCCTTCAATAGCATAGCACTACCTATTCAAATCACTGGATATAAGTTTGTCACAAAAGGGGAGGGGATTCGCCAATTGCAACGTTATCCTTAGTGATCAATAAAATTGATGTTTACAGCAAAATGATTACTAGCGGTTAATGAGGCGACTAGTTCCCTATGACTTAACGTGAAACGACAAAATAACAATATTACAGACTATCTATACATATCAGCAAATTCGAGTTAGCAACAGTGTTCTTAGTCACTTAACTTGATATCAACACAGTACATTCGTTAAACTCATTGCCCTGAAATCTAGCACTGTATTTCCTATTTGTACGTTATTTCAACATGTTGACCATGTTTGCTCACTGAGTATATTAATAATAGCTACACACCATTCATTAAAACATTAGAAAAGACTTCACGCAGTAAGGAAACCCTAGTTTCGATTCTAGCAAATATTCAACACAGTATAAATTTCTTATAACTCATTACAATCAATCAACGCGAAAACCGACTCGATATTCGTGTCCAGATGAGCCCTTTGAAAATATTTTATGATAAACGTGACACGAAAGAAGACGAAGTAAGTTATGGACTGGCGGTTGACAGCACAGAATGTTGAGAAAAACACATGCTGTTCTGAACCCAAGTAACATGAGATAGGAGCAGGAAGAGGATGGATACAGTACAGCGTAGAGATGTAGTACAGCGGTGTACAGTGGTGTGTAGCGGCGGCGCCACTCGGTCACGGTGTGTCGGTGAGGTCGGGGTGAGCGGGGCGCGCGGCGGCTCACGTGTAGTACTGGATGGTGTGCGTGCGGCGCGCCGGCGTCACCACGGACGAGTTGTTGGGCGCGCCCACGATGAGGTAGCCGCCTGATGACGACACAACCTTCTTGTTCGCGGTCTCTTCGCTGTTCATTAGCTGTTGGAGATACACGGTCGTTAAAGTTATACTGACGACCAACACAGTTTGTATAGGGCTCATGTAAGAAATAAACAAGATCGACTCAACTTCCATGTGCTTTATCAGAAGCCGAGTACTGTTGGTTATTGCTAAAATAATTGCAAAGTACATTAATGGATTGCGACGTACGTCGTGATTTTACAAAATAACTTATATTTTCATTTAACCAATAAGAAACAAAAACATGAACACAATAATAAACATGACTTGTATAAAAACCCGACCAAAAGTTCCAAACAAGTAACTTTTCAAACAGCCTGTGCTAGTGCTAGATTAAAATAATGCATGTTTCCGGGTGGCATCAAATCTGCAAGCTAGATAGTATTTCTGCCACTTAGGGTGCGTTTCCACCAGAGATGTGAGAGTGATGAGTTATGTGACTCCAATTTTGCCATAAAGTACCGTGTTATCCAGTCAAAGGGATGTGGAGACCTGGTATGCAGCCGCTCCGTGTAAAATACTGGTATTCAGCTGAAACCGGTTTGACTGGAAGCCGACCCCAATATAGATGGGAAAAGGCTAGGCAGATGATGAACCAATAGAATCACTGCGCTGAGCGAGAGGTTAAGTAAATTAAGCGATTTTACTGATTCTTAACAAACACATCCCTCGCTACGCTTATTCGCACATCTCTGGTGGAAACGCAGCATTATCCTCTTGTTAGCTGCAGTAGCTACGTACTTGTTTATTGATGATGATAGGCTGCATCTGGTTCGACTGGGAGGGCTTGTACGTGCCGACGCACTTCATAGTCTGGTTGCCGCTCGTATCTTCTACCATGCTCACTGGAAAATTATAATTTAATATTTTACTGTACCATATCAACAAATGAAAACAGATACCAGTCGCATACCAGTCTCAGTACAGATACCATGGCGAAAAATAGTTCCTTTGTTACATGAACAAGTAAAACTGAGTTACAAAACACTTAGTAGGGGATACGGTGGAAGATCGACCTTCACCCACGTGATATAAACAAAATTTGATAAATAAATATGTCTCATTTGGTTATCACGTCGGTGAATAGAATAGAATATTTATTTTATTTGCTCAGAATGCCGATGCTGATGTTTGTCGATCTTCCAACGTCACCCCTACCACTTTGCTTGATCAAAAGTTTTGTGGTCTAACTTAGGCCAATATGTTTCCACTTGCAAGCAGTTCGCATGCTAGTTGCATTACGCTGTATGTTACCGAGGTATGATGTCATCAATCGCTTCATAGTGTCCAGTGAAGTAATGCAACATTAACAGATGAGTCCCGGCATTCGGCCCGGCGGCGGCGCTTGAATTGTTCGGAAATTAAAATTAACCGTAATAACTATAAAAATAAAGTTTAAAATCAGTTGCGTCAGGTGGAACCAATGGTTCCACCTCCGTAGCTAAGCGGTAAGAACTGATTGCAGGTGGAAAAAGTGGCCTTAGTCACACCACACTACAGACTTCGTTGCAAATACGTCTTTGTATCATAAATAACGTTGTTTTCACATAATATTGATACTAAATAATGTTAAGACAGTATACCAACCAATGATAGAGGTCTTCGGTGAGCTATGTGGGTCTTGACTGAAGGCGCGCGAAGGAACGGGCTTGCCGCCGACCGTGAGGGTCGGCGCTGAACAGTTTTTCTGTAACACCAATACACCCCCGCTGTGTAATAAATATGTGCGCCTTTTGTAACACCGACCACACCCTGTCCAAACTATACTGATGGCACAAAAGGCTAACAAGCGAAACTAGGTGAGTTATTTTATCTACAATTACGAGTACAGCATCAAAAGCAGGTTTAAAAAACTTTTATTTTTTATTTATTACAAAATGACATAAGTTTCAAGTTCGTGAATAGCCAATTTTTTACATAAATTATGACGCAAAAATTTTGAAGAAATTCATAATTTTTCTTTTTATAGATTTTATAAAATAATAATAATGTCGTTGGAGGCTGGCTGTAACAAAACAATCAATGTTTGTATTACATTATCAAGAACCCTAACAAAGTGGCACTTTTCTAAAATTACGATAGCAGCGGGCCTAACAAGGATAACTAGAATCAGTCAGCACATTGCCGCTTCTTGAAACTGTCAAATTTTCCCAATCAACCTTGAACCTAATGCTTCAGCGATAAAGATTAAAATCAAACTTGACAGAGTATTGTATGATTAATATCCTAATATGATTCTTCTAAAGTGGCCGTTTTAGACCCGCCGCAGTACTAAGACAGCGATTATATTACTTTTATAAACAAAGCATTATGAGCTCTAAATGGTGGAAGTTAATGAGTAGAATATAAAAATTCTAAGAAACTCACTGGCATATCTGGATTAGGTTGTAGCCTGCTCTCTGGTGAGCTCGGTGGTTCTCTGTTTTTGTCTTTCTGGAATCAAATAAATTGATACGTAAGAATTAGCTCTTGTGATTAGACCTTTTACAAGCTAAGAAGTCTGATTTGACAGATAAGTAGAGAGGGACCGAAGATGGCTTTACCCCTAAGTGCGAAAGAGATTTATTTTGTCTCTTTCATACTTACTAGTGAAGTAATTTTGTATCCTACTGTCAAATACGACTTAATAGATTATATCGAGTTTACAGCATCAAATACGACCTATGATTTGTTAAGCCCCCGTTAACTTATTTAACAGATAATTTAATACATTTTTATTTATTCAGTAACTAGCTTCTTCCCGCGACTTCGTCTGCGTAGACTTTACAACTGGTGCGCAACTTACTTGCCTCATATTGTCATTCTTGTAATTGCATCTTCATGATTCTGGTATATATCCAGATAGTGTGAGTCCCAAAATTACTTCGACATGTTTGTGGTCTCCTGGAAGGTACTTGTGAATTTTTAGCGCTCACAATTCTGGTCGAAAAATATATCAATTATCTGGTATTCTGGTATCTACTTGTAAATCTGTAGCGCTCATAATTCCAGCCTTGGCAATACTCTGACATGTTTTTGGTCTCCCAAAAAAAAATTACGCTTTTATCCCTATGGTAATTTTTTCTTATAATCAATACACTTTTAAAACCTAACCTCTCACTATTCTAGGCCCGAAAATATTGCGACATGTTTCTGGTCTCCTGGTAATTGTAAATCTTTAGCTCTCATATTTCCAGCCCGGATAAAACTTCGCCATGTTCCTGTTCTCCTGTTATTTTTGAATCCTAACTGCTCACAATTTCAGCAGCGAAAAAATTTGAACATGTTTCTGCTCTCTTTGTACTTGTGAATGTATGTATAGCTTTCACCATTCCAGCCCAGAAAAATCCTTGCGCAAAATATTTTGAATAACTCCTGGTATTGTGAATCTTTGGCGCTCATATTTTTAGCCTCGATATTACTTCAACATGTTTCTGTTCTCCTGGTATTTTTTAAATCCTAATTGTTCACCATTACAGAGTCAGAAATACTTCGATATGTTTCTGGTTCCCTGGTGCCTTTGAATCCAAACCGCTTGCAAATAAAGACCCGGAAATACTTTGATGTGTGTGGTCTCCTGGTATTTATGAAACATTATTAGCGCTCACAATACCAGCCCCAAAACTATTTGGATATGTTTCTTCGCTCCTGGTACTTGTGAGTCTATAGTGTTCACAATTCCAGCACAGTAAAAACTTCGACAAACATGTCGAAGAAGAAGATTTTTTTTACCAGGAGTACAGAAACATCTGTACTCCTGGTAAAAAAAATCTTGCTCAAAAATACTTAAACATATGTCTGGTCTCCTGGTACTTATGCATTTTTAGCGCTCTTATTTCCAGCCTCAGAAATACTCCAACATGTTGTTATCCTGGTACTTTTGAATCGCTTGCAATGAAAGCCGCAATGAAAATTTTCCAGTAAAGAAAAAAACCCTTAGTACTTTGACATGTTTCTGTTTGCTGGTACTCGAGAATCTTTGGCACTCACAAATTCAGCCCCGAAAATACTTCGACATGTTTCTGCTCTCCTGTTACTTGTGAATCTTTAGCGCTCATATTTCCAGCTTCGAAAGTACTTGGACTGTTTTTTTTTTTACTAATATTAGTAGGACTGTGGTGAGAAAAATCTCATCTCATCTCGTCTTATCTAAGTTCAAGAAAAACTGGACTACTCTTAAAGTCCTACTATCCTACTAATTATACATTAGTATAATTAGTAGGATATTTCTTATTTCGGTACTTGTGAATCTAAAGCGCTCGTATCAAGCCCCAAAAAAACTTCCGAAATGTTACTGCTCTCCTGGTACTTGTAAATCTTTAGCGCTCACAATTCCGGCACCGAAAATATCTCGAAATGTTTCTGCGTTCCTGGTACTTGTGAATCTATAGCATTTACAATTTCCAGCCCTGAAAAAATTTCGTTCGTCATGTTTCTGGTTTCCTGGTACTTGTGAATGTATAGCGTTGCTTCGACAAATTTCTTATCTCGGTACTTGTGAATCTAAAGCGCTCATATCAAGCCCCAAAAAAACTTCCTATGATAAAAATGTTACTGCTCTCCTGGTACTTGTGAATCTGTAGCGCTCGTAATTCCGGCCCCGGAAAACCTCGATATATTTTTGCTCTCCTGGTGAATCTGTAGCGCTCGGAATTCCAGTCCCGAAAATACTTCGAAAAGTTTCTGCTCTGCTAATAAAAAAAATCTTGCCCAAAAATAATTTGACATGTTGTTGGTCTCCTGGTACTTGTGAATCTTTTAGCACTCGTAATAAAGTTCTAGCCCGGTAATAAATTTCGACATTTTTCTGTTTTCCTGCTACTTTTGAATCTGAAGTACTAAGGTAGCAGAAACTTTGGACTTCCACTTCTTTCTCTGTCTCCGTTAAGTCATGTATGTTACCGGGATAAAAAGTAGCCTATGTATTATTCCAGGATGTGACCTACATATTTGCCAAATTTCATCCAAATCCCTTCAGCCTTTTTTGCGTGATTGACGGACAAACATACAAACTTTCACATTTATAATATTAGTAGGATTTCAGGGCCGGACATCGTGAAAGAGGCCCTTTGTTATATCTTACTTTCCTTAGGTACACTAGGAATTTTACATTATTATCTTAGATTTTGTATTTACGAATTTACTTTTTTGTTCCTTTATTTGTAAGTTAAATTAGGGACAAATTGTTTTTTAGTAAACAACACTAGTCGAAAATTGGCAAAAACCGAGGCTAAAATTAAAGTAATTGTCACCACGCTCCAGTGCATTCGACAAAAATATACAATACTAGCTGACCCGCGCAACTCGTCTGCGTCACATTTTCCATGAATGCTCCGCTACTATTTGTCTTAATGTGATGATATATAGCCTATAGCCTTTCTCCATAAATGGGCTATCTAACACTGAAATAATTTTTCATATCCAACAAGTATAGTTCCTGAGATTAGCGTGTTCAAACAAACAAACTCTTCAGCTTTATAATATGTATTAGTAAATAATCTATTTATTTATATCTTTATTTACTAATAATTTTATAATAATCTCTATTTCAGACCATACAAGATCCATAATTCAGTTTTATTGCTCTACTATAAAGATAGTCAAAATTACTTGAGCGGTGTTGTTCCGGGCCGAAATGTTGATTGTGTGCTAGTTTTCAAAAGCCAAAAGTCGAAACGTTTATTGCGAACTAAATATACAATGTTGGTGTTATATATTGTTATGACTTAGCAGCTTTTTACAAGCATTGAAATTATCATTCGCCTGCCCAAGTGTGGCATCAGGATTGTTCGTCCAAATGAAGCTACTTGTGAAGTTTTAACAGTTGAGTTTTCTAAATTTCTTACTCAGTTTACAATGAGTTCATGGCGGTGGTGGTTTGCGAAGAAAAAGAACAATATATTTTAATACCTGACTACATTCCGCGCGATAGTGCGAGAGACCGAAAGAATGCGAGATTGCACGAAACAAACAAGAGGAACGAACCGGATTCGAAATCGATGACTATCTTCCCCAAATTGGTTAAAATTTTCGATATAGCCCGCTGATTTAAGGGTCGGGAGGGGGAGGTGGGGGGAGGGGGTGCCCCTGCGCCACCCCCACCCCCCGGAGCCCCATGGTTATGGAGATATCCATGGTTAAAATTTTGAGGTTAGAATAGCATTTGAGTTAGAAAAACAGGTAAAATTGAGTAGCGTTTAGCAGGAGGAGAGAGGGGGGAGGTGCCCCCTGTGCCCTAGCACCACTCCCATGTAAAGGCGACAAACCGTTCTTGAGAAAAACTAAATAAAGTAACCTAACCTCAAAACGTTTTATATTCGCTCAACATTGCACAGTCAAGGGAGGCCCAGTCGACGGAGCCCCGCTTAGCGGGGCTCCTAATTCTGAGTAGTTTATAATAAAATAACCACGAAGGGGATGGCGGGGTCGAGTGAGCGAGCGAAGCGAGCTAACCTAACCTGTCCGAGTCGGGGTGCCCACAAGTCCAGAGCTCGCTCTTGCATCCAATGGCGCTTCACTTGGGTCACATTTATTACATACTTATGTGAATATATAAAATTAATTAATATTATATTTATGAAAAAAAAAAACGACATAAAATTGAATAAAAAACACTTCTAACGTCAACGGAACGTGAAATGTCAACTTTGACGTTTACCATGACAATTTATCTAACCTAATTTGCAAATGGCGTACAATTTTCCAATTTTTATTGAAACTTTAATGAATTTTATCTCGTAAATCGTGATTCTCCGCATCTTGAAACTTTGTAAAAAGCTTTATATTTGTGAGTACTATCTACAAAAAAAAAAATGAACTTCCACAGCAGCGGGCTATAATGGAAATTCTAGCCCCCAAATTGCATGCACTAGTTACCTGGTTGCGCTGCTGGCACGTCGAGAAGTGTTGCGTCCAGTGCGCGCGCTGGCACGCCAGGTCGCAGTACGCCGTGTTCCAGCAGCAGTAGAACTGCGCCTCCTGGCTGCAGTTCGCACACCTGTAATACGCACAACCAATATCTATAACATTCTTCCGTTATTCGCTCACTGACAGAAAAAGCACAGCCGAAACTACTGGACGTAGAAAGCTGAAATTTCGTATGTACTCGTAGATTCCTTAGACACGTTTGGCGCAGTGGTTGAGCGATTGACTGCTGCGCTCCGTATCGGGCGTTCGATTCCCGCACGGAATAAATATTTGTAGTGTCTGTTTATGTGTGTGAAATTGTATGTTTGTAAACGCAACCACGATACAGGAGAAATCCCTGATGTGGGGCAACGTATTACAAAAAAATCCCGAAATTTGTACGGGAACACGAAAAAACGGCATATGCGCGTACGAAGTCGCGGGCAGAAGCTAGTGATATAAAATAAAACTGAACGTATCTGAATAGCTATTCACAACCATTAGATTCCATCCCGAAACGAATCGTTGTAAGGTAAATTTAGGGAGAATGCTAAACGAAAGGAAGTTTCATTCAAGTAAAACTTGATTTCTATTGCCATTTAAATTACCATTTTGTGGCATTCATTACTCACACGAACTTTAAACAGCGTTCGCATACGTATCGCAGTCGTAAGCTGTCAAAAACACTTTAATTTTTCCGACATTTTGACTAGTTTTTTTTATATTGAATTTCATTTACTGCGACTGGAATTTGAATCCTTTTTAACCGACTTCCCAAAAAGGAGGAGGTTATCAATTCGGTTGTATTTTTTTTTTTTTTTTTTTTTTTTTATGTTTGTTTTACCTCATAACTCCGACAATTATGAACCGATTTGAAAAATTCTTGTTTTATCTGAAAGGATATACTTGCAGATTGGTCCCATTTAAATCATATCAAAATCGGTTACGAACTTTGGATTTTATATCGAAATACCTGGAATTTGACTATTTAGATGATTCTTTGATAATCGAAATTGCGTATTTTGCTTTTCTGCGATTTTGCAGTGGTGTTGTTAGATGTGGGGCACCACTAAAAAGTGAAAAATAAAAAAACTTTTTACAAAAAAATACAACCGACTTCCAAAAAAAAAACACTACAAAGTAAAAAATAACTTTAATTTCGGAAGTCGGTGTCTAAATACGAAGAAACTAACAAAAACACTTTTTGTAAAAAGTTTTTTTAATTACGACAAAATGGCCTTCTGTTCATATTCTACGATTCCTTACCACTGCTTTATCTTGGTGAGCTTGACGGCTGTCTCGAGTTCGATCTGCGCGAGCCGCCGCGCTTCACTCACGGCGCGCAGCTTCTCCTTTTCGAAAGACGTGCGCATCTCCGCTATTACCAGATCTGTAACGTTAGTAGTATTGATTTTATTTAGGGCGACTTTTCTATGCCCGCCGGGCGAGTGTACATGCGCAGTGTGAATAAAATCTGGGTAAAGATAGTCGTATCTCGTCGCAACTTTAAATAGCTCGGCAACGCGACACTTCAGGGCAAATTTTGCTACGATTTCATATAATGCATTTTAGATTGTGAGCCGCAAAATTGAAAAATAAAATCTGCTGTGACAGACAGACAGACAAATTAATAAGGGTTTCCTAAAGGGTAACCCTAAAAAAATGTAGAATCTAATTTAATTTCTGCAGCTACATAGATAACGAATTTTGGCACCTACGTTGTTGTAAAATTCAGTACTTTTGAATGGGCTGATTCTCAGCTTCGAGTTATTCAATGCATTTTAACAGGTTGACTGTCCGCACAGCAGACACAATAGTCAAATTAAACAATCAGCGAAGTCCACAAATATGGTTCATGGGACTGTGTACCGGTTAAATGTATCATCATAGTGTCAGAGAACAGTCGAGCCTCTCATACACACCATGGTTATGTTTGGCTTCTTTAAGCTCCTGCTGATGTTTCCAGGTCTCCTGCTCGAGTTGCAACCGGAGCGTGGTGAGCTGCGACCACGGCTCGTCCAGCTTCTCCAGCGAGTCCTCCAGCAGCGTGCGGAAGAAATCCGTCATCTGGAATATGGCACCATAAATTGGTTTTATTTATGATAAAACCAGCCAAGTGTGTGTGTCGGCCTCGCTCATGAAGGATTCTGTACCATAAACCTTAGTTTTTATTATTTATTGTTATAGCGGCAATAGAAATACAATACACAATCTGTAAAAATTTAAACTGTCTTCCTATTACGGTTCTTGAGATACAACTCGCTGACAGACAGACGAACGGACGGACGGACGAACAACGGAGGCTTAGTAATAGAGTTCCGTTGGATAACCCTTTTGGGAACACTTAAAAAAATAGAAGGCCAAAATCGATGTGTGGTTACCTTAACAGCGTTCTGGTTGAGCTTAGCGGTGATGGGCCCCGCGGTGGAGGGCGGCGGCATGCTGCCGATGGGCGTGTTGGCGTCCAGCGGGTTCAGCAGGAACTGCGCCGGCCGCTGTTGCAGGCGCGGCGGCTGCACACACGAATAATTTATATGTTTAGTTCACCCAGCAACTCAGTTAACGAGGTATATCAGCCGAAAGGCATCCACAGCTGCACATAGGGTTCTCCCAAGTGTCGCTGCAACATCCGGTCCAGTGCGTCTCGCAACCCTCACCAGGCTTTGCGTCTTCTGCTATTCCGTTACGCGGTCGCCACTCTAGAACTTTTTCATGTAAATTACTGGTATTCGATAGATAGGGATTGATAGACTGGAAGCCAACCCCAATTTGGCAAACAGTTGTTGGGCATGAAGTTCGTCTATGTACTTGTGATGATTAAGTGCCTGGTGCTCCAGCCGGAGCATGTTTAAAAGGTCAAACAACACAAAAAAAGCAATGGTGCAGTTATTTCGTTTTCAAAGCTGAAAAGGAAACACAAGAGTCCCTTGCGGTACATATGGCATTATTTTGGATGGAATTGTCAAGTTACTAAGATACTTTTCATCCTGGTAGCAGTAGTTTCTATAGGTTTTAAAGTTCGATCAAAGTCGATTTCTAACCACCACACGGGCTAAGGGGCCGTTTAAGTGTGACGTTAGCAGATTTTTACGACCCTCCCCTCCCCTTGTCAGTGATAGTAATCAAAGCTCTTACCCCTCCCTCCTGTGTTTACGTAAGATAACTTAAATAGGGAAATAGGTCTGTTCACCAACTTCTGTTATTTCTTAGTTAACTATGAAACATAGCGTGAGAGTTAAAACAACTAACTAGACATAATTAAGTCAAATCAAAATCCATTATGATTTGCAAACAAAAAAAGTAAGTAAATGTAGCTGACGTAATCACTATTTCAATCCCGTCGCCCATTTAATAAAAAATAACCAAAGTAAGCCATAAGTACGCGTACTTGCTCGTACATTATCTACCCACAGAACAGATAAAGTAGGTTAGAAGGGACTTGTGGGCGGGGCACGCGCGCCGCGGTTATGAGCAAATGCTCAATATCAACCGAAGTTTACTTTACCGGCCAGCAATCACGCTCTTGTTTTGACAGCGTACGTAAGCTCCGCAAAAATATTAAATTATGCCGTCTTGCGCTATTATAAAGTGTCGGAAAAGAAGCCAGGTGTGTAGTGTAGCACGAGGAGGGATTTCTTTCCACCGGTAAGTCCAAAAACATTGAAATACTTGTGATATTTGTAATTATAACATTAGCATTATGAAGTTTGTAGACAAAAATAATATAATCGCAAGCAGACGAATAGTTATGTATTGCTTGCAATAGATGGGTACCATTTTGCACTACTTGAGCGATCGCGCAATGTATTACGTTCACCGCGAGAGTACCGAGACCAGTATTAAGTGTATAATCTATGGTCCCGAGGATTCATTTCCAGGAAATCTAGGCATCGATAGCGCTGTGCCAATTTGTAAACAATGTCGATTATTACTATGATACAGTTGATTATTATCAATAGTACACTTTAAAACTAAAATAATATTATTTATTACGACCAATTAGTAACATAGATTTTGAGTGAGGTTTTTGTATTTTTTTTTTTTGTATTTAAGTTGTATGTATATAAAAAATAATTTTTCAATTGAAACTGACATAATGATTTAATACGTTTTAGGTTTCCAACAGATCCACCTATAAGAAAACTGTGGATTGAGACAACTGGTAGAATTGATTGGATCCCCACTAAATGTAGCACAATTAAACTCCAATTTAAAGGACAGCAAGCGTATGCTACTAAATACGTATTATTTCAGGGACAATATTTTTTTTCTTTTTGAACTGGTGATAAGTACCGGAAATGTAAGGTTGAAAGGCAACCGACTTTCTCTAATAAACATGGTAAATATTCCATTTTAAATCCTAATGTGTAATAAAATTGGTTTTAAAATTCAGTTATGTATTTTTTATTTGATCCACTTTTATTTGTTTCTATATTCGCATGAATTCACAACATGCATTACAGAAGTCCACATAGTCAACAATACGTGCAAAATAAAAAGCAAGATTACATTAATTATCTATATCAACTATCGACCTTTTAGTCGCCCACCCTAGCGTGCTTTTATGCGTGCATGACGTACGTCTAACGCAGTGATTGCATTAGTGTGACAACCAATAGCAAATTTACGATCTAAGTGCGTGTTGTTTATTTGTGTGCGTAATCCGCTGAGGCATTGGTCTCTTGCATGTAGTGAAGTTAAAGAGTGGGAGACAACGGCGACGCGCGTTCTGATAAAAATCAGGAACTATTTCCTTTCTAACCTACTTTATCTGTTCTGTGCATCTACCATCCACTTAAAAGCAATCAAAACGGCATACCTCTCCAGGCGAGTTATCCGTAGACGGCCTACTCAGCACAGTGACGGGCGGCGCGGGCCCAGACGTGGATGCGGACACGGAGGGCAGGCCCGGGCCGGCGCCCCCCAGCCCTACCCCGGCGCCCCCCAGCCCTAACCCGGCGCCCCCCAGCCCTACGCCGGCGCCCCCCAGCCCCATGCCGGCGCCCGCCACTACCAAGGTGCCCGCGGCGCCAGGCGCCAAGTTTGTCAACGGCGCCGCCGTGTTGCCGCGCTCGCTGATGCCGTTCACCATCGGAGGAGAGGCGGCGCTCTATTCGATACAAATTTTACAAGATATTATTAGTATTTCCTGAACAAGGACGTTTTTTACAAACTACCTCTTTGTGGGCTAAAATGTGTTATTCAAAGTCAAGTACTAGAGTACAGTCAACATAAAATAATTACAACAAATACTAAAAAAGAGAGGGTGATTTTTGTAATGCAATCGATTACCACCACTGGTGTAAGGTTCACTACTACGGTTGCGCGTAGGTCATTCGTATTCCTAAGATCAGTTTGAAATCATCAAGTCTATTTTTAAAACACGGGTGTGCACCCGTATTAACTCGTCATGGCTATCGCCAACATGTCTCGACCGAGATTTAGCTCTCATAAATAGCGTTTACTCACATCGATGGCGCCGACGGACATGACGGGCTGGAAGCTGAACATCCACTGGCCGTTGACTGACGTCATGAGCGGCACGGTGTGCACGGTGGGCACGGACGCCACGCTCGTGCCGCTCGTCACGGTGGCGCTCGTCGTGGGCGGCGAGCTGGAGGACTGCATCAGGGGTGTCGACACTGTATTCACTACATTATTTGCTGGAACAAAATAACAAGATTATTTTAATATTGAATCAGCAGTGGCAAAAGTCCTTCTCTTCTTTAATCAATTTTATTTTCGTAGTATGCAATATGTAAGGACTTACCAATAGAGGAGATAGGCGGTCGGAGTATGGACGCAACTGTAAGCGGAGCAGTATTAGTCGGCCGCGGTAGTCTAATGGGCGCCTGCGTCATGGGCGGCTGTATCGGGATGTACACCATCGAGTTCTTGCTGGTCAGCTCTGAGCGACCTTCCTCCGGCTTCTTCGGCTGGGGGAACGTCTTCTTCGCCCTAGGTCGGACCTCGGGCGCCTTGGCAACCGGAACCGTCGCCGGCGACGTCTTCCGAGCATTCAAAGGCGTAACCACAACCTTATTTATCCTAACATCCCGCAAGTTCATCGGTGGGTTCGGCGCCACATGCTGCGGGTTCACCGGCCGCAGTCTGAACGCGTTCATGAGATCCATTTTCTCCATGTGTCTATCAGGCTCATCGAGGTCGATAGGCTCAGCCTTTATTTCTACTTGTACTTCATCGTTTGTGTTTTGTCTCTCCGGTGACGTCATCCTTGCGAATGCGCGGACGCCAACGCGACCTACGACGGGTTGTTCCACATCATTACGTAGCCTCTGAAGCTTCGACATCGCATCTTGCATAGTTTTCACGTTATCTGTACTAGTGGGAGTGAATATGCTGGAGTCTGAGGTGGCTTCCTCAGTGATGTCTATAGAGTTGGCGGTGGTCGTAGTTCTGGTTATAGTCAAGCCGGTGAGCTGAGCGGTTGTCGATAGGCTCCGCACGGAACTGATCATTGGCAGGCCGGTAATGTTAGTCGTTACTATAGTTGAATTGATACTTTCACGCGCTAGGACAGCTAAGGTCGTGTCATCGTCGAATTGCAATCGATCTTTTACAGATCTTGGACTAAGTAAATCTGGAGTTGATTTGGGTGAATTCTGCTTTTCCATTCTCGATTTGTCACCATCTGAATCTTTGTCTTTCTCTTTTGCTGAGGAGCTGCTTCCTCGTCTTTTCTTTTTAGAGCTCCCTTCACCATTCTTTTCAGATTTCTTTTCGTTTTTGTCGGAGGATCTTGTAGAACTGTTGCTGTTTGTTGACCTGCTACTTCTAGAAATTCTTCGCTTCTCATCCCTAGATCTGTCCTCTTTAGAAGGTTTATCATTAGGTGTCTTATCGGCTTCAGTTTTGGAACTCGGTGTTTTTTCACCTTTATCAAATTTTGAATTTGAAGTTTTTTCAGCTTTATCCGGTTTTGAGATGGGAGTTCTATTAGATTTGGAAGTAGTTTTTTCGATTTTATCAAGTTTCACAGTGGGTGTTCTATCTACTTTTTCAGATCTTACAGATTTCCGTCTCTGCGGCGTCTTTTGTTGTTCTTTCTCTTTGTCTTTGTCTTTATTGGGAGGAATAATTTTGGCAGTGGTATCTATGTTGGAGGAACTATTTCTCGTTTTGCGTTTTTCTTTTGTTACTAGTGCTATTCTTATTGGGGTGACTCTTTGTTTGTCTTTTTCTTCACTCCTTTCTAGATCAGAGTCTCTTGGTTTCGGCGAGGTTTCATTTGTTTCAGCTTGGGTGGCTTCTTTTTTTTCTTCCTTAGGCATGTCAGTTGTTGGCTTGTCCTCAGTCTTGCTACTGCTTGGTACATTTTCGTCAGATTTCTTGTCTTCTGCGGAATCGTCGAGTTTCCTTCGTTTCTCGCTGGTGCTGCTGCAGTTGCTGCCACTAGATTCCATGATAGTTACGACTGCTTCCTCGAGCTCGGACCGGCGACGCTTTCTAGAAGAACTTGTAGAAGAAGAGGACTGAGAATCTTCTTTTATTTTAATTACTGCAGGAGTGACGGTTTCCTGATCTCTGAAAAAGTAAAATATTGTTTAATAAAATGAATATATCGAAAATAGCAGTTATTTTGAATATGAACATACTTATTTGTATTTGTAACGTACTTATCCAGGGTGGTAGAGTCATCATCTTCCATTTTGGCTATTTCAGCACCGTCTGCCATTTTTCTTGCTATTGTATTCGAGTCTTCATTGTCACTTCCATCGCTGAAACAATAACGAAATATTAAGCACGCTAATAAGGGTTAAAATCGTCTATATTGTGTTATATTAGGACAGCTGGTCGGCCGCCGACGTCACTGGAGTTGTTCTTCTATTGAAAGGGAGGGGTCTGTATTGTGACGCCATCTACAACTCTAGCTGTCGACCTGTACCCTAGCTGTCGACGACGCGCGACGTAGTTTTAATATGAATTCGAATAGGTGTCGCTAAACGCTTATGTTGGCAAAAACTTTTTAATTACTGTATACAGTGGTATGTATTGCTGATGGGTGCAAATAATAATAATTGCAATGCTACATGGATCCAAAATCATAATGAATGTGTTAGTGTGTTGGCATAGTAAAGAAATTGAAGAATCTCTAAAAGTTTTCTATTTTGCTACGTTTAAATTTAAGTTAACAGTGAGACAGAAGGAAAAGATACGACAAAGGCCTGTTCAGATATAAGCAATGTTCATTATGATAATAATTTATTGACAAGCCATATTTAACTTGTGTTTATTATTTATTTTTTAAATACTTTTTTGATACCTTAGAAAAGGAATAGGAAAAACGGTTTAAAAAATAAGTGTATAATGGGAGGTCAAATCACAGGTGTTTTGTCTTAAAGTTAGTACTAACCTTGGTTAGAGCTACATACCTGGTTTTGTCAAGTAGAGCATACAGTCGCAGTAGTTCCTCTCCATCACTTTCCGAACTATCCGAGTGAAGGAGCAACCTGATATTTACAATATTATTTTGTACTGTTTTGTGTTGGTTTTTTATATTAAGTATATTAAAAGGCGTGAATTTAAAGCTTATATTTGAACAGGCTTTTAGATTCCAAATGGTTATTTTTAAACCGTCTTTCAGTCATAAGTGGAATTTTGAATTTGGAGAGTTAAGTTAATATTTAATGACCGGTATTGGAGGTGCATAATGTTTTTAGTAAAGTCTAAGATAAGGATATCATTGTCTATCTTTAATAAAAACTAGCGAGTTTTTGTTAAAGATAAGTGGCTAAAATGTCTTTGTTGAGCTTTGTTGAAGTGCCTCGTCAATGATAAATTGATGATGCAATAGAACAAAACTCAATTTGAGGAACCCTGCATAGCAGAGTCTGGTTATCAAAGAAATTCATCTTTTACCATATTATAACTCTATTGTGAATATTTGAAACAAATACTGGTGCATATGTTTCAAATATTCACAATAGAGTATTTAATCAACATTTTAGATATTTCAGTTATAATTTGTACGAACCCGTCATTTATTGAATCCTTGGAACTTTTGGAGTTGGACCTGCTCTTTGGCTTGGCTGTGGCCGGTGGAGGCGGTGATGCCTTCTCCTTTACGACAGATCTTACTTCACCCTCGAAGGTTGGAATCTGAAAACATAACACATTAGAAGTATGGCATAGATAATCCATAGACCTTTCATTGTAGCTAACGACTGTGACTCGTTTTATGTTTTCGAAATTCTTACAGGATAGGAATATTTAAATAATAACTAGACTGCTGGCTGTGTTCTTTGTAACATTGAGCGGACGAAACATAGGTAAAGTCGTGAAAAGTCGACGAAATGCTCAATGTTTAGGTAGTTTGTTGTAAATCAGTACCTAATTTGATATCAATAGCTGAGACCATGTATTCTTTTCCATTACAAAATAAACTCACTAACCATGCGGAAATAATACAAAATCATCGAATTGAGCTAAAAATTTAAAAACTTTTCAAGCTTTGCAATGAATGTTCAAACATTCCTCCTCGACAAAAAACTGTGTTGAATTACCTTGATAGACCTTTTGTAAACGAATCAAGCCATGAATGTCGGTCGCCAAACAAAGTGGACATAATGGCGTCCAATAATTCACATTTGTCCTATGAACAAATGCAATGATGATTTTACCCTTGAACTGAGGACCCCCACTGTGATTCGTAATGTGTTTAGGCTGACTGTCCACTGGATCAGAGAGGAGAGGAGCGGAGAAATATTAAATAATTGAATTGTATAAAATGCCAGTGACTGACATGGAATGGAGGTTATATGCAATTCCATTGGTTTACATTTCTCTGCTCCTCAACTCTGCACTCCAGTAGACAGTCAGCTATAAGCTAGGATTATTCGGTTTCTCCTGGGGACGATTGACTTACACTATACATGCAACAGTGAGGTTGGTAGTTTGTTCCACTTTCAATACTAAATCGCTGAACCGATTTTGTTTAATTTTGGTACTGAGATGGGACATGGGACCCTGGAGTGTAGGCAGGCCAAAGAGGCACTTCCCTCTATTAATGGCCGTTTCACAAAACAAGCCCTAAGACTAACAAAACAACAGTTGCGTTCAGTCACAGCCGTAACAACTGGCCACGGGACTTTTAATAAACACCTCTATGCCATAGGAGCCACCGACAGCCCACTGTGCAGAGCTTGTATGGAGGAAGATGAGACAGCAGCACACCTGCTTCTAAGCTGCCCGGTAGTCGCGGATTACAGGGCCAAGTACTTCGGTAACCCAGGTACCCTCTGTGAGATAGTTAGTAACACCAAGGCGTTACTGGCCTTCCTTGGGGAGCTGGGGTGGATCGAGTGACACATTTGTCCCACCTACACGCAAAATACGCGCCTAGTCGTGGAGTTGCGGAAACCAGCCCGATTTACATACATACATACATACATGGGACCCTGGAGGCGGTTATAGGCTACTTTCACGCTTACCGCGAGAAAAGCTATTCTACTTATAGTAATATTGTACGCACTTGCGATACCAGCCTACCACACTGCCGTCATAAGAAAAAAAAAGGAAGTATCTACACAAAACGAAATTTTCGATACTAAGTACCTAATGTAGTTATTTCGTTTTGTGTCGATATGTCCTTTTTTCTTATGTCGTCACCATATTTCTGACGAGCTGTTAGGTAACATCACCCACAAGTCCTTTTCATGGTTATGTATGTTGCACTTACCATCATTTTGAGTTGCTCTGACATTTTGCTGGGATCGAATTGTGTCTTGAAAGGCGGGTAAACAAATCTACCGTACTTCCTTGATATGTTTCGGATGTGTTGTTCTGCTTCCTGAAAGTTTATAATTTCGTGAATATTTGACTTTTTCGCCTGAAACAGACTTGACACTAGAAGAGAGTGAGAGAGAAAGACACTCTTTTTTTGAGTTCTTCCTTTAACCTAAGCTTAAGGAAACATTTCTCATACTAAGGATTTTATTTAAGTATGCGTGTACGCACTTGTCGATAAGTACTTATAACGTTCGACGCAACTTGAGCAGTCAGTGGATGTTGTTTAGAAATACTTTTGCACCACAACATAAAATTTCCTATATTTATGTAGGTAGTTAGCGTCTATAATAAAGTAGAGTGGAAAGTATCATATTTACCTGCATACTATCAATAATATCCTGTCGCTTAGTCCTGAAGTTGTTGGGATCCTTCTCAGAGTACAGGAAGCAGTCCTTAGCGGGCACCCAGGCGCGGTCATGAGCGCCGAAGAACCGCACGTCTACTAAACCAGAGCTGTTCACTGACATGCCTTTTGCTGGCCAGTAAGGGAAGCCTGGAAGTTAGAAAAGGGCTGTTTTTACATCTGTGTTTTGCAAGATGGGGTGCGATTTGACGTGTGAAGAGAGTGATATAAATACAAAATAGGATGCACATGTTCCAATGTGATACATTGATTTCACTTGCTTGACTAGGCAATGGAGTTTGCTAGATTATTTTTGCCATCATTTGACACAAACTAAGCTTCTACCATGTGTACTGGCTGAGGCGTGAAGTTGGGAAGTATTACAAGTAAGTAGGTTTTCTAATTGGAAAAAATACCTGTCCACTCTAACTTGGAAGAGATTAGGGTTGAAAGCATACTTTTAATTTTACAATATCAATCAACATTATAAGACAAACCTTTCAGCTTAGCCCAGAACAGTATATGCGGCGTGGTACAAACGTCAGTGAACCAGGTGGGCCTGCGCGCATGCGCGGCGGCGTAGCACTCGGGGCACGCCTCGATCTCGCCCATCTCGGCGCGGCACGAGCGCACGAGCGCACGCGCGCCCGCCGTCAGCTTCGACTGCACTGCAGGACCAACATGGTTTACTAAGTGATTAAAACGAATATTATTTTTGTATGCTGAATGTCAAAGAAGTATAGGATATAAATATAAGGATAAAGATTGTAGCAAGAAGTGTTCTGGAGTCCGTCTACACCCATGGGGAAAGAATGAAATGGAAATACTCTTTAATGTACACCATAAAAATACATTAGTATCTTAAAACAATAATTGCAAATGGAAAACGAGTTTTGAAAACTAAATCTATACTTAATATTGTAAACTAGCTGATGCCCGTGGCTTCGCCTGCTTGTACACAGTACTTAATACAGTGGTTCTTGAGGGAAGTTTTAGTATATAATTTGTATATACTAAAACTTCCCTCAAGAACCACTGTATCTATTGGTGAACAGCATGAAAATCGGTGCAGTAGTTTTTGAGTTTATCGCGAACAGACAGACAGACAGACGCGGCCGAGGACTTGTTTTGAAATATGTAGTGAAGCGAAATTAACTATCAGTCAGTCTCTCTGTCTTATAGATTTGGATATAGACACACGAACGGACCACGTTCTGAAATAGGACATAGAACATTATCCTTAGGGAAAATACTATGATAGTATCTTATGGAGTGTGTTCCCTAGAGATAACTATCGACATTTACGCGTGCGAAACCGCTGGTAGAAGCTGGTAGACTGTGCATAAAAATATCTAAATGTGATCATGATGTAACTAGATTCAGTTTAATTTAGAGAGTAATCAAAGTAGGATATTATAAAGAAATCATAAAATTGGGAGCTAGGAGAAAAGTAGCACAGCATATCATCATACATTTTATCACGTCTCAGGCCAAAAATCTAACATCAAAATCTATTTTTTTAATAGGTTACGCGAAACATAGTATAATAAGTGCCTAAAATTCAAATTTATTATTCTGAGATAAAAAACGCATTTATTCTATTATGCTTATGAGTCTCAACAATCCCAATAATATTTATCAATGCGATATCTGTGTTGGTCAATACGATATACGCCTGTAGATAGATTACACAGAAATCTTTTGAGTTAGAAGATAAGAAGAATCCGCGGCAGTTATTTATTTATGCGGAACACTGTTCTTTGTTCCATATTTTTCAAGATAAAAAATCGCGGTAAAAAGCACAACGCGGCTGATTTTAGCTTTGGGGTTACTTTCAATGCACATAACGTAATAACCTATGCTAACCATAAGAGGTAAAGTTGAGAGGTTGTATGTAGGTGGTAACCTCTGGATCTACTGAACCGATTTTGAAAATTCTTTTACCAATAGACAGCCTCGTTATTTGTGAGTGTCATAGACATAATTATATTATATTAACCCGAAAAATATTCCCCAACGAAGTGGGCTCGGGTCAGCTAGTTTACGAATTTATAAAAAGAATGCTTGGATTAATCAGCCGGTAATGTTCTCACTACTGGGTCACAGGCCTCCTGTCTGTGTGAGAGAGTGCACGGTAATTCACCATTCGTGTGCTACAATTACGTATTCATAAGTAATATCATCATTCTCAAATATTTTTTAAAATTTTCCTCGTAAAAACACCAATACTAACATGTATTGAAGATAATACTGTTGTGCAGTATCCATTGCGCGTCGGCAAGGAACGCTTCCGTGCTTCCGTATAAGCTCTCGCCGATGTTTTCCTTCATCAGCGACAGATCCATCGGATGCACCACGTACTTGTCGTAGTCAGGAAAAGCGGTGCGGTCAACGGGGTGCATGAATGGCTCCACCTGGAAATGTGAGTTAGAAACTTAATTTACTGATTTTTTTTGTGTGATTTTTTTGTAATGTTGTCAAAGGAAGGGGACAATTCTCGTATTTTTAAAGACCGTTCGCGTTCCCATTGCTGTCGGAAAATGTCAAAAACACCTCTAGTTACATCACGTTTTGACATTGATTGGCGCAGAGGTAAAATTGCGACCAGAGGGCCAATTCTACTATTTTTTGTAGAATTGGCCCTCTGACTTGGAACGGTTTTTAAAACGAGAATAGACCTTCTATTGGTCCTTTTGACAATAAAAAATGAAATTTTTAAATCAGTCAGGTTTTCCACCATATAATGAAAGACTGTGTAGATCCGTAAGAGGACCGTATATCTTGGCTACTTTAAAAAGTGGCTGTAATCACAATTCAAATTATCAAGCGCAGTGTGAGTGATTGCTTGCGTTCTATGGCTTAAGCTCCAACAGCTCCTATGGACGAAGAAGAAGCATATCGCGCGGTTAAGCAGGCAAAACTGCGTAGAATGAAACGCATAGCCTTGCCAACAGTGGTTACATGATTAATATTGTATGAGTCATTGACACGGCAATTCATCAAACAAGCAATACTTGGTGATAAAACTATGGAAATCAATAGCTTTTGACAGAAAATTTAAAAAAAGGTTGAATTATCTGGGTGATAAAACTATGGAAATCAATAGCTTTGACAGGAAATTTAAAAAAAGGTTGAATTATTATAAATCAATCGTTTAATAATATATGTGCCATCATAAATTTTAATATTAGTGCTTGCTATTTCACGCACAAAAGCCCTCGACACAAGTTGTGCTATTGCAAAATAACTAGCGTTATTTTATTTTAATTTCTCGTTATTGATTAGCATTGCCCTAAATATCAAACGTATCTATCTTTACTTTTCTTATAATATAAGCAGACACGTATTTTAAAGCGGAATTATCATGAACAACTTAAATTTAAAAATCAGATAAGTCGTTACGTAAACGGCACCCTTTATTGCTTTAAATTTTCTAAAAACGATTGTTCTGCCTCAAGCAGTTACATTTCGCCAGTTAATCTACGTGAAAATATTTCATTACAAAAAGATTTGACGTAACTACAGGCGCATGTAAGCGTGTACCGGTTCCTAGGCACCTACGTTCATTCAATGCAGAACAATATCTAGGTAGGCGCGCCAGATTAAGTAGGTGGGTTTACCACACCGATTCGATCCGTATGGCTGTAAATTATTGATTGCATAGGGGTGTACGAGATACGTCAGAAGGACTCTAAATACTGGAAAAACAAGCATCTGATGCCGTTTATAATATTTTATGTGCATCAAAATGTGATTGCTGATGTTGCAAATAAAATTTTCAAGAAATCATTGCTCATTCAAAGTTAAATCATACAATTTTTGCTAATAGAAAAGCATGACAAAATGACGAATCATGAAAAATGCAGCACACAGTACAGCGACAATACATAATGTACAACACTCGCACATGTTTATTATTAGCGGTGGTGGAGCGAGACGACGATAGCGACGTTGCGGTATCGATTTGTTCTGTTAGAGGGAGATGGGAGGTGTCGTTACGCGGGGTCCGCGCAGCTACGTAGATAAGTGGCAAGGTCATTTCACCGAGTCCCGCCCGCCAGCCGCCGCCGCCAGCCGCCACCGTCGCCGCGCGCCGTCGTGGAGCGCTACATACATTTTAATATCTGTCCGGCTGTTGGTTCATGCGTTAATCCGGAGAAAGTGCCGAACGACGGACTATAATGCCTTATAGCTTATACTGTAGCAGCTATACACGTAGGATTACGCCTTTGTTCTAGCAATTGGTGCTTGAAAAATGACGTGGGCAAATCTGTCATCGATTTTCTGTCTTTTCTCTAAACAGACTATGAAGGATATTATAGGGTCATTTCTATGATAACTGTCTCATTTGTCCTGAAATTTTCGACTATTTATATACCCATCGTAAGACTAATAAAGAAACCATGCCAACGTCAAAAAACAATAGCAAGAACTAATAAATTCATATCGTATGACCTTTAAATTAGGACATGCATACTATGACTACCAAGTATCAATGACAAAAAGTAAAAACGTAGGTAGAGGATAATAAAAACGTATAAATTACCCCATTCAGGTCCATCATTCGTTCCAGCGCATGTTTGAGGAGATCACACAGCATTCCTAAGGATATCTTCTTCATGGCAGGTGACCTGGAAATAAGTGCAAACCGTTGCAATCATCTTACTTCACTCACAGTACAATCAAGCCATTGGTCATCGTCTTCATTTACTGTGGGTCGACGAAATGCGTTGTTTTTTTTGTTCTGTTAACTAG
This sequence comes from Ceramica pisi, assembly GCA_963859965.1. Classification (NCBI taxonomy): domain Eukaryota; kingdom Metazoa; phylum Arthropoda; class Insecta; order Lepidoptera; family Noctuidae; genus Ceramica; species Ceramica pisi. The sequence goes on from OY982530.1 coordinate 10,452,017, forward strand.
ATAATATAATGAATCGGCCATGCATCCAATAGGCTTGTTTACTGAAAAAATCTAATTAGTCCGTCAGTTAGATTATCAAAAAATATTTGACCCGTATTTTTTCTTTTCATAGGGGAACCAAAATTGACGAAGTTACGACACTTTTAAAATTCTCAATAAGTCACGCCGAAGCATAATTTTTAGCGGTTAGTGACGTCACGAGCCCTCACCCCGAGTTTTGATGCGTTTTATCTTTGTCAATATTCATTGATTTACAAAAACAAAAAATACGTGTCCATTATTTTTCAATACTCTAACTGACGGACTAAATAATTTTACAATTTGTGGATGATGGAAACTAGCCTATTATGCCTCCCTAGTCCCACAAATGGAATCGACGAATATTATGTTCTTTTTGTAGGTACACAGAAATAAGTTCTGTATTGGTTATTTCGCGTTTACTTCTTCTTTACGAAGATATAAGGATGTAATGAAGGACATGTTTTTCATAAATACTGATGCACATTTGCTGTGGCAATTGAATATTTTTTTCATATTTCCTTTACATGTAATGAGAGTATCTTACGTATGTTTAAAGCAGTGCCAGGAAATCTTGTGTTTAAAATTTAATGCTAGGTGAAAACCTAGTTTATCAAGAATTAAACTAGATTATTTTGATAGTGTATCTTTCCGCAATGCTTTTTGTTAAATTTCTTCACTAAATGCAAACTTTGCAAGTTCAAAGTAGGATGAAAACTATCATTTGTTTTAAAATTTCAAAAGTATGATGGGATACATTGACCAATTTTTTTTTGTATTACAATTTGCCATGCTGGGACATGAAATACCTGCAGGATGTTATGGTTAACTCAGACCCTGTGAAAGAAAATGCAGAGCTAAAAGATAACCAAATGAAATTCATTAGCTGAGCTATATTGGTCATGTTAAAAATTAATTTTTAACTTAGATTTATATAGATATAAGTGTGTATTCACCTAGTCTCTGAGCTCTCTGCTTGCAGGACAACCATGCATTCTGGACAGACCCAACTCTTCTCCAGATTGATCTTGTTCCTCTCAGGGCCTGTCAGACATTTGTAGTGGAACGACCGTGGGCAGACTGTACATTGCATGGGTGGATGAAACTTCTCATTGGTGACCTGCTCAACAACCCAGTGACACCGCCAGCAGTATGCATCTGCCCGGAGCTTGTTGCTCTTCTCTGTAACCTGATAACAAAATAGAATGATGTATTTGAGTTTTTGTATAGCATGAAGTTTTCAACAATAAATGGCAGTGGGAAGCAAATATAAATGAGAAAAAGTATAGTCTTGGACTTCTACATGAAATCAGTATGTTAGAATATTTATTTTACTTATATCAATTAAATTGGATAAAATTATTAAAGTGAATTACTAAACTGACCATTGTGAAACATAAAACTACTTTTATTGACACTCCAGTTTCAGATAGAATGTTATTGACAAGTTAAAGCATGGGCAGCCATTTTGTTGTACCTACATCCAAGTGATGGAAATTATGTCAATATACCCCCTCCTTATTGGATAACATTGGCATCTTGCTTGAAAACCTATGTTATGCAAAGAGGTTGAACTGTCTTTTTTACATGAAACATTATATTGCCGTCACAAAAATATTACAGTATGTTATAAAAATGATGTTATGCTAATCACATTTAAGGAAATTAAACTTGAATGATGCTCTTATCAATAAGTATATGAGCATCACACCACAATATAGGTCTTTCTATTCATTTAATCATGGAATCCAATATTTTTTACTTACTGCAGGTTCTACTTCAGTTTTTTTGAGTTTTGGAGGAGTTGGCCTCGTGGTGGGTTCAAGTAGCTCAACTTTATCTTCTTCTTCCTCATCCTCTGAATCTTTGTTACCTTTACCAGTGACTGAGTTCAGGAACTGTTTTACCTTACTTACAAATTCAGGGTTTTGAGACCTCATTGACCTTTTGAGGACAACCCTATCAGATTTTTCACTACAGTTACTCTTTTGGGACATATCACTATTTCTTCTTGTGTCATTTATCTTATTAGGCTCTACTAGGGAAGAATTCAAGCTTGAACTAGAATTGTCTAAAGCTGTTCTAGACTTCCTTGTTTTACTCGTCAGCTGAGTGCATTCACTGATAATCTTGGACTCTTTTGCAGAATTTATCAATGATTTTAATTCTCTGCTAATGCTCTTGTGTTCTTTTTCTGATAACTCAGACAATGTTTCAAGTTGAGAATCATTTGAAGCTTCATTGGTCATATCTATAGGATTGGTAATGATAACAATTTTAGTGTGTTTCTCAGGCTCTTTGCTGGTGTCATTGCATTGAACCTTCCCATTGACAATGATTTTATCAAGTATTCCTTGTTTAGAATCCTTTGTTAGTGCAGGGTCTAAAGGCTGCAGATCTTTAGTGGGAGACTTCTGAACAGGTTTCTGTGCTTCTTTCTTTGGAGTTTTTTGCACCTGGTTTGGTTTGTCCTTCAATTGGATTGGTACAGGTTCCATTGAGGAATCAGCATCTTCTATTTGCTGTGTTTCAGCAGAAGGTGGGACTTCATTCTGCTCCTGAGATATTGCTTCCACAATCACAACTAACTGCTCCTCCTCGTCAGGGTTGCTTTGAGTCTCTGTTATTTCAGCTTCTATATTTATAGACTTTGTTGGAGACTTAGCTGGTGACTTTGGTGGCAGCTTTATAGGGGACTTTACTGGAAGTTTTATAGGAGATTTTACTGGGGATTTTGCTGGAGATTTTGCAGGTGACTTCGGTACTTCTGCTTCTTTCTCAGGAGCTTTATCAGCTGGTGTAATTACATCATTTATATTTTGACAAGCAGGTTCTGTTTGGTCCTCGCTTTCTTCATCAGCAGATGGTTCCTCATCCATTTTCTCTACAACTATGATCATCTCGACGTTCCCGTCAGAGCCTGTGACTTCCTGCGTCTCAGGAACATCATCAGTGGTGGAGGACACGTCGGTCTCCATGTGGGGCTCGGTGCTCTCCTCCATCACCTGTGACAAAACAAGTACCTGGTATTTTTAGCTTGACCTTTTGTGATGTAAGAAAATGTGGTCATTCTAACTTGAACAGTAGTTCAGCATCATGTGCTAACAATAAACATCTAAATATTTAAAGGAACCGGTCATTACCCAAGCTCAACCACCCTGCCAGCTACTTACATACCTACTTTCAATACAATCATACAAATACATAGGCTTACCACACGGTTTGTTATTTTTTCTGAACTTCACAAAAACACCACACACTATTCACCGAACGCAGAAACTGTGAAATCTTGCTCATATGACTAGTGTTTCAATTAGTAATTGTTTTGTGATCAAAAAATATCTCCAACCAACGAAAAAATCCACACATCGCCATCGCACATACAGCTACGTTTGGTTTATTCGGTTAATCGACAGATGGAGCTGGTTCAGCAACAGGAAACGTACGAAAAACATCGGTGCGTCTCTTTTCTATAGAACGTCTTTCCCTTTCGCGAGTATAAGAAAAGCTATACTGCAACTCGTTCTAACACGCTTAACGGCTGTTGTCAAAGTTGTAAGAACTCTTCTTAGAATATGAATGAAGTTAGTTTCAGTTGTTTACTTTAATAGATTGCCATCATCACCAAAACATTTTGATATTGAGAAATCATAATTGGCCTTGTTTTTGGGAATTCATCAATAATAAATTTTTGTGAAGATGTATTGTTATTTAAAAACTTAATGAGCGACTTGTAATGTAAAGACCTATGGTAAAGACCGTACAGCTAGCTGTGCCAACTATGTTGCCAATAAACAAAAAATCGAATGAATGAAACGTAAGTCGTAAACCGCGTAAACGTCAAGGGCCAGATAGTAGATACAGTCAGATGGTTATTTATTATTTTACAATTATTTATTTACTGCGTGTTAGTGCTTCTAAAAATGGAGTTTATAGAGCTGATACACATAAATAAATTGGACGGTGTTATCCTGAAGTATCCCCACCAGGAAAACGTGGACGGAACTGTATGTATCACAGGCCATCATCTTATTTTGAGCTCACGAAAAGAAGGCGTTCACGAACTATGGGTATGTCTAATTACAATTATTTTAATCCTTTTTCTTTCCTGTTGCGTCCTAAGCCTGCCATTGATCGTTAAACAATAACTGGAAATAATTACAATTGTGTTACTATCAGCTGATAGTCAATACATTGGTACCCAGGGTGACAAGTTTCTATTGAATATTGTGTGGGTAACATTAAAAATAAAATGGAAGGAGCTCTTGGCTAAAGAATAACAGCTGCACGGGTCGATCTTCAAGGTTAAGCAATGCTTGCCAAGTTGGTATATGGATGGGTAACCTTAACAAGACTAGTTTCCTCTGTGCTTCAGAAAACATGTTAAGCCGTTGGTTCTGGCTGTCCCTTGTAAATCTGACTCCAGTCCTGCCAAGAACTACCATATAACTTGGTTAATGGGTTGTGGAGGTTGGATAGGCAGACACACCATGTAAAAGACTGGTATTCAACTTAATCCAATTTGACTGGAAGCCAACCCCAAAATAGTTACGAAATAGAAAAAGCTGATGTGTGTGGGTAAAATAAATTCCATAATTCAGTTACTATAGGGAATATGCATGAAAAAATATTTATTATCTGTACAGTTTATCTAAAAGTGTAAGTACATAAATATAATACTAACAATGAAAATAAAATCACAAAACAACCAACGAGAACCAAAATAATGCTGTTTTCTATGGCAGCTGTATAGGCGTCATGGATTTTGACGTCAAAGTCCATTTCGAACTTCTCTTTTTAATTGTACCTTGATAAGCTGTATACTTGATCGCTGATGAAGGTATTTAAAAAAGAATTTCATGATTGTTTGCTAGAGTTAATAAGTCTTTAATTTTGCAAATAAAATATTGCATGCATATTCCCTATTCTTTACTCCACCTTATTCATAGTAAGTTATAAGTTGAAAACAGACATAAACTGTAAGTCTGGTACACGCCAGTATAATACAGTGCGAGTCTTTATAATATGCACATAGGAAAATGAGGGAAACTGTACCTAATTTTATAGAAGGAAAACTAATATTCAAAAATATTTTTTTAAACATACAATTTTTACTGTTTGGTAGCTTATACAATGAAAAATAACTTAAAGTAATTAATAAGGTAGGTAATCAGGGCATCTTTTTGAAAAATGTTAAAATTGATGAAAAAAAACAGATTTTGCTAAAAAAAACATTTCTTTTCTGTTAAGAGTAGAGTAGACACATTTGTTTTATTGCGATAGATCATTTAGGTGAAAAGTTACACAGATTTTTTTGCACTGGGGTCACAGTTGAAGAAACTTTTTAAAAAACCCTTAAAAAAATAGTTAGTTTTTTTTTTAAATACGATTTTCGTCGAAAAAATTAGATAAGTTTCACTCACTTTCGTATGTGCACATTATAAAGAGTACTCACACTGTAATAAGACTATCAGTTATAACAAGTACAGTGACAAGGCAACAAATATGAATAAAGTAGCTTTTACTAAAGGATCATCTATATGAGAGCTGTTGGAAATCAAGTTAAATGGTGTGCACTAGGGGAGGCATATGTCCAGAAGTGGACTGCTGTAAGCTGGTGATGATGTTGAAAGGATCATTCACCTTACACAATTCAGCCTACCATAATGTCAACAAATTCATAATTTTTCCTTGCTTTTTGATTTCAGCTTCTCCACAAGAACATAGACAGTATAGAAAAGAAAGAGAACAAGCCCATTGCTGGTGTAACACAAGGTGGCTCCCTGTTTCTAAAATGCAAAGACTTGAGGATATTCCAGCTGGATATTGCTGGAACAACAGAGTTGAACCAAATGGCCCAAACACTTGAGAATTTGTCTGGTTTGCAGGATCCTGGTCTGTTTTACCCATTCTTTTATAGACATATGCACCCCATTGTGGAGAATGGATATACTTTATACAGGTAAAACATAAACATGTATTTTTTAAAAGGAGAACTTTCTTAGTTAGCATTAGGTGAAATTATACTTATTTTCACCTTTCATTTTAAATAATAATAGCTTAATTTTTTACTATCTTTTGCCCATGGCATCATTTAGCAAAAAACACTTATAACAATCTCCAAGATCCCATCTATCCCTCAAACAAAAAAGGATCGGCGTTTGTGTGAAACAGTAACAAACAAACAAACTCACATTTATAATATTAAAATTTTAAAGTTACATCGGATATTCTTTTAGATGACCAACCATACTTTATTGCATGCAAAAAATAAAGAGATAATTACTGAGAACTATTTTCAGCAATATCCTTTATTTATTGGCCCTTATCAGCAGTCAGATTGTGTGTAACAACAAAAAAAACATTTAATTCTATAATTCCTTTGTTTTATTAATGTTAATCATTATACTAGAACAACTTTATTGAACACTAGCTGACCCATGCCCACTTCGTTGGGCGGTATTTTTGGGTTAATATATGCTGCTTTCAACTGGTGAAAGAATTTTCCAAATCGGTTCAGTAGATCCAGAGATCCCTTTCACAACTTCACAAAATCACAAACCTTACCTCTTTATAATAGTATAGACTAGTATAGAAGTGTAGATTGTTTAAGATACCCCTTTTTTAATAGTGGAAAATTATCAAATGACCCCTTTTGCTCCGGGCGGAAGCAACTCTTAATGACTTAAACCCATCCATGTTCCTCCAAATGCCCTTTGCGTTCCAGGGCTGCGGTGACTCTTTCTAAAAAAATCCGTAACTTTGAGGTACCCCTGACCTGACTTAGAAATACTGCATGTCCTTACCAATTGAAGAAAAATATGCTGATACTTAACTTTATTTTCTGAATTACAGTATAGAAGGCGAATTCACAAAAGTATTAGCAACCGAGGAGTGGCGTGTTTCCCGCGTCAACCAGAACTATGCAGTGTGCTCCAGTTATGGGAAGGCTGTGGTGGTGCCCAAATGTGTAGACGATGAGACGCTCGCCGCTGCAGCCACATTCAGGCAGGGAGGACGGTTTCCTGTACTATCTTATAGGCATAATAATGGAGTAAGTTCTGTTCTATTACTGCTTGTTACAGATTTTCCCAAACAGGTGCGATTTTGCGATATCTCAACATCAGTCAAATGTAGGTCAGCACTAGTTATGAGCTTTTATGGCTAATATTTCTAGCCCTTTACCAGTGTGGCTTGCTTTATTAACCAATAATTTAGCAAATCACATAAGTTCTCTAAGAATAACATGCCTACCCAGTTGCGTGATCTGGATTGTAATTTTTTTTCATCCAGATTAAGGGTGCGTTTCCACCAGATACGCGAGAATGCGTATGCGTAGCGATTCGGAAATAAAACTATTTTATTCATCTAACCTAGCAAGGTTACCACTAGAATAGGTTTATTAACATCTCCCGTGGAAACGCAGCCTAAGACGGTACTTATTTTCTATCGTTTCCGCAAACAGGCAGTTTTAATGCGCGCCGGCCAGCCCCTTTATGGTCCGAAGCACCGGCGGTGTAGACCCGATGAGGCGATACTGAACGCGGTGGTCGCGGTCGGTACCAAGGGCATCATATACGATCTCAGGAGCTCAAACTCTATATCACAACAGCAGAATAAAGGTAACATTGGAATATCAACTCGTGAGTTTTTTTTTAACGTTGTGGTGCGTTTACAATTCACATACAAAAACAGCCAGACCCGGAACAACTATCTGTGCCATACAAATATTTTTTCCATGCACGAATCGAACCCATGACACGCAGCGCAGCAGGCAATCGCTCAACCGCCGCACCAACCATGCCATCAAAAGTTCTGGTGTCTGTAAATGTGTTCCGAGGGTTTGTTCACACACGGATGACGTGGGCAGCGGATTTTTCGGTTTCAAAGCAGCCCCTGCAGAGAGGGCTGTCCGTGACGTTTATGTAAAAGATATGTTTGTTTAGGGGCAATGACCCGTAATAGGCTTGTGTCCTGAAAAAATCTAATTAGTCCGTCAGTTAGATTATCAAAAAATATTTGACCCGTGTTTTTTTTTGTTACGGGAACCAAAATTTACGAAAATACGACGATTTTAAAATTCTCAATACGTACACCTTCGCATATTTTTTACTGAGTCATGAGCCCCCACTCCCGAGTTTTGATGCGTTTTATCTTTGTCAATATTCATTGATTTACAAAAACTAAAAATACGTGTCTATTATTTTTCAATACTCTAACTGACGGACTAAATAGTTTTGCAATTTGAGAATGATGGAATCTAGCCTATTGTCCGTATACAGCGATATACTCTCCAGTTTTTTTTTCTAAGGCTTTTAGCACAGCCAGGCTGTCAAATACGAGTCTAATTCCGTAGTTATGTAAATAATATATTATCCCTCAATCCGCCTCTGTACTCTTTTCTGCTGAAAGTGTTAAATAAATAAAAAAAATAATTGTACAAAGTAAAACATTATAACGATCGAAAATTATTTCAACGTAAGACAGCTACACTATCACTGAGTGCCATAGATTATAATATGGAATAGGCCCCAGGAGAAAAGCCGCAGGAAAGAGCTAGCAAAGTGGGCTTCATGTGTGTGAATATTAATTCCAAAAAAAAGTTTAAATTATTTTATTTTCTCTTATTCATTTTGTTTTTATTACTTTTTAGGTGGTGGAACAGAGAGTAATTCGAACTATTCCCAGTGGAAAATATACAACAGATCAATGGATGAAGTGGACAACCAGCAGCCACTGTTAGATGGCTACTCTAAACTAATCGATGGTAATGTACTGAACGCCTTTACTTGTATAACTTGTAAATTAATAGATTATTAGCAGTGATCGGCGTAGGTAAAGTCCGGACGCGAAGCAGGAAGAATTTCGTCCTTTGACCTGTTAATACCTGTCTCTGTCACTCCCACGTAAATACTATAAGTCTCGCTCGCACAGATGCAATGGCTGCCGTCCTCAGGGATTGTAAACCTTTTATTTGAGAGTGTAAGGTTTGTTCTTGTTTGCATGTGTATGTCACGTGAAAAAAGAGGAATCGAGATTAGTTAGACTGGATGATAATGTAGACAAAACTGTTGATTCTTTTGTAATAAATGTGATAGGCGAGACGTCTTCGGAAAGCAGTAACTCCGATACAGAAGAATCGGATTCTGATTTCTTTTTTTTATTTCTGCCGTGTAATTGTAACTCGATTTTTATAACTTATCATATAAAATCTAAATAAATAATTTATATGATAACAATATTTTTTTATTTTCTAAGTTGATAAATTTTCTTTCTCCTTCAAATATTTCATGTAAACCGCACTTAATACAAAAATGTTTGTGACCACTGTCAGTAGGTAAAGAGGTCATTGTACGAAATTCTTCCTGCTCCGCGACTGGACTAATATAGCAGAAACACAGCTTGGCCCATCGCCGCTAGGTTGCCTGCTTGTCTGTCTTCTACAGATTGTACCCAAGAACTGCACGACCTCATCTCGCCGGCCCCCTACGGAATGCAACTTACCATTCCTACCTTGTTGCTTTTCTACCAAGCACAGCAAAGAAGTGTAACTCTCTGCCTGCATCTGTGTTTCCGAACGCTTACAAGCCTAATCTTTTCAAAATTATAGTGAACAGGCTACTTCTGGGTAAGCTCGCTCCATCGTAGACTGTGTCTCTGTGATCTCTGACCTAGACTAGAGTCAATAGCAAACCCATCTCAAAAAAAAAGATTGCACCGCGCGCGACCATCTTATACCGGAAATGAGTTGTTTGATATGTCGTCGTGCGTACTATCTTACAGTTTAACTTAATTTTATACATCGCCATTCAGAAAAATAATCCCAGGGATCCCGCGGCATGTCCTTGTCTATATTAACATTATTATTCAGGTTCATTGGTCCAAAATAGCACTACCTACTCCGACCCTTAATCACGAGCCTTGATTGTGTTAGGATAGAATTGACTGACCATATAATTTGTAAAGGCCTTTATGAAGCTAAACTTACACAATATGCTTCACCATTATGCTGTATGTCTTCTGTTACCACATTTATGATTAATTTGTATAGTAAAGAAAGAAAGAAAGAAAAATAGTTTATTTACGCCAAGCATGACGCATAGGTAAAAAACACTTACTACACTAAACATAACAAAAAAACTGGGACAATATGCGTCACCTTTACGTAAAACGGTCATCGCTCAGCATTATACTGGGACTCGTGTGCGAAACAGAGCCCCAGCGCTGGTTTTCAGCGACGACCGTCGCTGACAGAAAGACGTCTGCCGGGGCAGCATAAAAGCTGTACATATTATGAGGCAACACAAACCAAAATAAAAACAAAAACAAAAAAGTAATAATAAAACAGAAAGACAAATATACATTTTAAATTTGGTGTTGCGCAGGCGCAGGCGATGAGAACGCGACCGACACAAAGTGGCACTGGCACACACAACTCAAAAGAGTTTTGTGATCTGTGCTTTACGCACAAGAAAAAAATAAAATAAAATATAAATATAATATAATATTACTAGTAATATAATGTATATAAAAATAAAAATAAAACTAGTACCGGCTTCTTCTTCATCTTCTCGTGTGGGCTGTAAGGTCTAACGACCCCACACACCCTAGTTTCAGAGTTTCTAAACCGCCTCAAGGGACTCTGACATGGTTTATTTGACTACCGCCATTTGGCCGCCGGGACTACCGGCTTATACCTTGTGCCTTCCGAAGCACGGAATCATCTTTTTATCAGGCAAACAGGTTATTCAAATCTGCAATGTCCTAATCAAACTGGAAAACTACTTTACAAAGTATGCTTTCCCGTGGGAATCGAACCCACGACCACCGGGTCACAAGGCATACACCTAGGTAGTTGACCGGTGACGGCAAAGAGCCTTGATGCAATAGGTCAATTATGATTGTTAGGAATTTAGTCAGCTATTTCGCTAAAATAAGTGACTCAATTCCTAACAATCATAATTATGCATTATCTGATAATTTAAATTACTTTTGCGAAATAGTCTCACAAGCATATATTTCGAGCGATACATTGTTGTGACCTAGTGATTATGATAATGTTATGATTATTTTATCACAACGGCCGCGTGTGATTCAATCTACACAATACATAAACTAACTGTAAATTTAATTTCGCCAGTTACCTTAATTTGATCGTCATCACCTGACTAGCCTTTTCGCAAATATATCGGGGTCGGCCCTCAGTCGAACCGGATTCAGCTGAATACCAGTATTTTACGTGGAGCGGCTGCCTATCTAACCTGTACTGGTAACTGGGTAACACTGTACTTTTTGGCCCGACTGGAATCATATTTTCTGACTTCTTACAATCCGTAACGACTCTCATAGACTTACACATAAAAGCCGGGTCCAAATTCTTTAATGAACTTTCCGAGCCAAGGAGAAAATGGTTGGCATGTCAAATATGGTCACCCATCCACGGATTAATCTCAGCAAGTATAGCTTAACCTCGAAGTTTGACCCGTGTAGCTGTTACTATTTATTAGCCACAAACTACGTTAATTAATGGAGCCCCTAAGGCACTTGTCTCACTGCCGGCGAGGAAGCGATTAACTTTCGACTTTTTGCTCGCTGAGGAAACGGACAAAATATATAGACCTTGTGTGAGTAAAAGAGACACATACATTCATAGTCGATAGCTGGCTGTTCACACTGCCGGCGAGCGGCTCTTAACTCAAGTTGATCGCAGCGACAAGAGCTATCAAAGGTTGTACTCGCTCAGGGACACTCGCTCGGTGATGCTCGCTGGGCGGTCAGAACTCACCAACAAGCGTTAATTTCTACTTCTAGTGCGGGCCAGAGCGAGTATTGCGAGACAAAGCCCGTCGCACAAAAGCACTCGCTTAAAGCCAAGCGTCAAAACTATCGAATTATTTCACTCGCTACTCGCCAACCCGTTTCGAGTTTGAAGCTTTATTCGCTATTAGCTGATCGCCGGTGGTGAGACAAGTGCCTAAGGCTGCGTTTCCACAAGAATGTTGTTTGAGAACCAATAACTTACCTAGCCTCGCTCAGCGCAAGCGATCGCAGCCTAATGCTGATTATAAATGTTCCAGCGTGCAACGACCGCGAGATATCGAGTGACAAGTGGATTTCGCGCCTGGAGTCGTGCGGCTGGCCTGAGAGTGTGCGGAATGCGTTACATACCGCTTGCATCGTCGCGCAGCATATACACCAGGTATAAATTATTATCTTACCTATCTTCTCTCTCCACTCTCTTCTACATACCTTTTTTTTTAGGTACTGTGATGCATCTTGTTAGATTTATTTAAAAAAATTATCGTAGTTTAATATTAGTGTGAAAGTCAATCAAGTAAATGAATCCCTCCTCATCGGCTCTGAATAAAATTTGTGAAAAAGAGGGCGTCCTCACTCGCATAATTTTCTCCTGGCACGCGAGCGGCGTAAGTTACCAAATTTGAGCAAATCTTTTTGGCAAATATTTTTTTTTTTTCTAAAGAACAAAAAACGATATCGTGGAAGACCCCAACGAAAATGGAGAAATCAAATATTGGTCTACAGTCCAAAGTTGGAATAATGTAGAGCGGTCTTTTTCGAGCAGTAGAGCCAGCCCAATATAAGCTACTGTTTCTTAACGGCTGATAATAATTTCTCCATTCAATATCTGAATTCTGATTCCAGAAAGCAGAACCAGTGTTAGTCCACGGCACGCGCGGTGAAGATGCTACATTAGTAGTGTGCTCTCTAGTCCAGATCATATTAAACCCGGACTGCAGAACTATTAGAGGGTAAGGAAGTCATCTTTTGTTTGAGAGGTTAAAAAAAACAGATAATTTCAAAGGAATCCATTTTATGATTATGAAAAGGCACGCCTGCCAAACAGGCAAATATAGATACTTGGAAACACTGCTAACTCTATGTAAGAACAAAACGGTAGGTAGTGCATCCTCAAGACGACTGACCGATCCTTTTCTGCGACACTATCCTAAGGCGCGGCGTAGAGCATTTTTTACCGTCAAACTATTATCGACAGTGTCCTCATTGAAATAATATTTTAAATCAATTGGACATGTATGCCTGTTCCTCCAAATGCCCTTTGCGTTCCAGGGCCGCGGTGACTCTTTAGAAAATCCCGTAACCCTTGCAGAAACTATGAAACCCTAGAGAACCAACACGTACTGGTCTGGTTCCTTCTAACGCCCTGTATTTCAAAATATTTTCTTTCTCATTGTGTTTCTAGGTTACAAGCCCTAATCGAGCGCGAATGGATTCAAGCGGGTCACCCGTGGTACTCGCGCCAGCGCGTAGGTCCGTATGGGCCTTCCACGCCCCGCGCCGCACCCGTCTTCCTGCTACTGCTGGACTGCATCAGGCAGTTTCTGGAGCAGTTCCCGTGCAGCTTCGAGTTCAGGCAGTCGTTCCTTATCACGCTGTTTGAGCATTCTTATGCTAGTCAGTTTGGTGAGTTATGCGGCAGAAGTTTTAAAAATTATTTTTGTGAGTTGAACTGCGACTAATTTCTAAATCATGTGCCATGCCATGTGACGAAAGTTTAGTCAATTAAAAGACATTAAGGATAATAAAACTCATTTGTGACTAATCGTAACAACTACGCATGCGACTAATTGCAAAGAGTTATTGCAGCCACTAAACTTAAGGCCAAACAATAAATGTTTCGTATTTTTTGATTTGGTCAAAAATAAAATTAAAGTGCGTTGAGGCCTCCACGACCGAGTGTTTTACGGCGATATTATCGCCTTGCCACTTCATTTTATATGAACTCTATGGACGTGCCACACGGCTATAATTATAATCATGACGATTGGATGACTGCCATTCACGAGCAAGACATCAACGACTCATTCAGAAATTTCCATAAAACAAATGTGCTTGTAGTCATGCGAAACTCGGACGCGACTAACGACGAGTTGTTACGGTCACGTGCGGTCATCCGTTGCCAGTTGCAATACATGAACCGGTATTTTTATAACGACACACGATTGAATAGTCAAGTTTAAAAAAAACCGGCCAAGTGCGAGTCGGACTCGCGCACGAAGGGTTCCGTACCATTATCGTATTAAACGATTTATGACGTACTAAAAAAAACTGCTTACTAGATCTCGTTCAAATCAATTTTCGGTGAAAGTTTACATAGTAATGTACATCATATATCTTTTTAGATTAATCGTTCTCTTATTTTAGAAGTTACAACACATTTTACGACTTTGGAAGTGTCTCTCGCGCAAACTATTCAGTTTAGAAAAAATTTATATAAACCTCAATATCATTTTCGAAGACCTATCCATAGATACCCCACATATATGGGTTAGATGAAAAACAAATTTTTGGGTTTCAGTTCTAAGTATGGGGCCCCCAAAATGTATTGTTTTTTTTTTACTATTTTTGTATGAAAATCTTAATGCGGTTCACAGAATACATCTACTTACCAAATTTCAACAGCATAGTTCTTATAGTTTCGGAAAAAAGTTGCTGTGACATACGGACGGACAGACAGACAGGCAAACAGACAGACATGACGAATCTATAAGGGTTCCGTTTTTGCCATTTGACTACTGAACCCTAAAAAAACATCCCTCTACGCCCTGGGGAAGAACCCAAAAACCAAATCCAATAAATGAGAGAAAATGTAGCTCTCTCAATTTGTATTGAGATCAAACACTGAATTAATCCATTCTTTCACTTTTTAGGCACCTTCATGTGTGACAACGAACAAGAACGAGAAACCCGCGGCGTTCACTCGCAGACCACCAGCCTCTGGTCGTGGCTCAACCAACCCGACGAGCTGCCCAACTACATCAACCCGCTGTACGACCCCACGCCCAACGTCATATGGCCCTCCGTCGCGCCCATGAGCTATGTCATATGGGAAGGTGAGTCATACGAGGGTTGTTCGATAAGTCAGTGACTTTGTGAAGTTCTCGCGCAATAACTTTAAATGCATCAGTGCTGCTGACAATTTTTTAGCAAACTACGTCATTTACTTTGTGTTTGACTGCCATTGAAAGCATATAACCTCTCGAATTTTTACAAAAATTGGAAAAAAGTTAATTTCGTGTGCTTCATTGCTACATTTTTTGCGTAAAGAAACCATCAACGACACCACGTAAAGGCCTGATAAATACTATGGTGCCTCTGCACTATCAATTTCAATGGTTAAGAAGTGGGTTACTGAGTTCCGTCGTGGTCGTATCAGCACAAGTGACGCTGAACGTTCAGGTTGTCTAAAAAAGGTCGTACAGTACTGTAGAGTGTGGTTCGACAACGCGACGATCGGCCCAAGAACATCAACCAGCTGTACGACCCCACGCCCTACGTCATACGGCCCTCCGTAGCGCCCATGAGCTATCATGGGAAGGTGAGGCAGATAATACTGTAGAGTGTTGTTCAACAACCCGATCTCTCGCTTAAATGTACACCTGCCATGTAGGGTGTGTTACTAAAGCTATAGTACAAAAACAGCAAAAATCTAGGTCTTAGATCTTTGAAGTTTCTTTGCACATTCTATTTGGGCCTAAGTACTCTGTTCTTTGGAGAGAACAATCAGTTATTGTCAATTTATAGTCATGAAGTTGTAAGTGACAGAATCCGATGACTGGTTAGCTAAAGCACACGCAAAAAAACTTTATGTTCATCCAAACGTCTTTTTCAGAGCTCTATCTCCGCTGGCTCGTCGAACAGCACACAGAACAGCGAGAGGAACAATATGGCAACATCCGCGCACGCGAACAACAGCTGCGCGCGCACGCGCAGCAGCTCAGGCGAGAGCTGTTCGACGTGGCGCATGCGTACTACGACCAGCGGGACGACAAGTAACATAGCTAGTCACGTAGTTAGTGTAGGTAGAGTTGTTTAGGCCTAAGTCGTGGAAGTTGGATGATGACGCACTTTGTACAGCAACCCTATTGGACGCGGCCACAAAAGCGCTGTTAGTGGCTAAAATAAATAGATCTTGAGCTCTACACAAAGTGACGTACTATCAAGCGATGACGATTTTCAAAAGCCCAAAATATTATGGATTGACCACGTGAAATTTTGATAGTGCATGTCAATTCCATAATTTTTTTATTTCTTGTCTATAGTTATCGTTGATAGAACATAATTATTACCTTTGTGGCATTCTGTCGAGTTTCGTTAGTTCTATTAAAGCCAATGGCTCTAAAGGCTCGACCGCACTGTGCGACACTTCGCGGCAGCGGAACGACGCGACACGTAAAAACGTTCGCACTTGAAGTGTCGCGGCGCGTCGCACGCTGCTGCGTACTGCGTTATACCTCATACAATTTCTTACAAAGAATATTTTGCCGTTGCGTGTCGCGTCGTTCCGCTGCTGCGCAGTGTCGCCAAGTGCGGTCAAGCCTTATATGGATAAGCTTGCTGCACAAGACATACAACATTCTTAAAATCAATTATAAAGAAGGTTATATCGACCAATATCAAAGTAAGATGCCATTCATTCGTAATGTTCGGCATTGCGAATGAATGGTGTGAATGGCACGGTGGACGAATTCACCCGAAGATATTTTCGGATAAGATCGTCGAGCCTCGTTTTTGTAAATGACGTAGTTCCGCTTTGCGGGTGTCATGAACTCAATATCCATAGAAACACGTCAACCCCATTAATTTACCAATCGTGTGAGGTATAATCCGCGCGCGATCAAAAAGGGATGGAACTTTATCAAAGTAAATAGAAAATGACAGTTCTCAAGACAAGTAGCGTTAGCGAAAAAACTCAGAATTAATTTTAAATTAGTCATTTCTACGATCTATCATAGGGTTGTGTTAATAAACAGAAACGTTTCATGGTTGCAATCCTTTTAATAATAATGTTTAGATATACGAGTATATTAAGTAGGTACATTAAAAATCGAAATTCATTGACCATCTTCGATTCTTTTGTGTTCCAATTAAATGGATAAAACATGTTTGAATGAATGTCAATGATTACAAATTTCAGATATAATAAAACAATAAAACAATTTTTATTTTAAGAATAAGGAGGACTAAGTTCCACCCACTTCAAAAATAACAATTTGAATCGATTTGTAAATAATTATTTACAAAATATAGGTACGATTAATTGTTGGAAACTGGCAACTCTGAAGGACGAGCAATGTAAATATGTCGAAAAATAAATATTTGTATCATTTCGAGCATCGTGTCCACGCGAAGCCAAGAATGGACAAATCCTTAAATAGTTTCGGGTAGTATGAATTGCTGGTTGATTCTGCTAAGTGGCCTTTTTAAACCCGCTGGTCCCATTCTGATCGCGCGTGAGTTATATTCGAATATCGGTCTAGTTACTTGATATTACCCAAAAGCGGCCTATCGACCACATGTATTGCCCGCCATGACAGTGTTCACATTAATTGTGCCACTTGTCACGACTGCATGCAAGGCAGTTTGGAGGAAGTCAACGATGGCTGTCCTCGTTTTCGTAATTTTGACAAATAGTTTAAGCTAATACTGTTATGAATAGTTCTTGTTCAGGAGAAAATGTGTAGACGGATAGTTTAAATAATTACCTCATCTATGCGGAATGAAAGAGCCTTCTTGTTCTATATCATGTTGAAAAATATATTAAGGAGCATTGGATCTTTTTATCAAGTAGGCTACAGGACCGTCATGATGGAGAAAAATAAAACGATGCCTAAATTTGCAGTAGACTGCTTTTAAAGACAGAAAGCCGCATACTTATTGCAGTTTGGTACTTAAATAAAACCCGCCGAAATTGAGAATAACAATAAAGCAGTTATTTGAAAATAAAAGAAGAGTGTTGAACGAATGGTAACGAGTATACCCGTAAATTAAGAACATAAATAATAATAATTATTAGAATAAGTAAAAATACATTTTTATAAAATATGAATTAGGTATTCCCTAAGCCATCCGAGCTAGGCTGTTCTAAGGATCTCTTGAAATAAACCGCTATGGCCTAAAGTTTTGAGACCAATTGAAACAACATTAAAATGTACATGTACCTAACACCAAAATGTGGGAACATGTAAATATAATAATTATTATGATAAGAGTATTATGATGTTAATTGTTAATCAGCTTAAGTTATGGCTAGCAAAATGCATCGTTAGAATATATGGGGTCAGTCTAAAGCAATTAGCGAATTTTAGCAGTAGTTATGGGTATCAGTATGTATCATAGCACATCTACAGTAGGTATTCAGAACAAAAACTATAGCCTAAATTTAACTCATTCTAAAACCACTTGCTGTCTTTGAACCCAGATTTTTGAAAGATGTGTTAAAAAATCTGTTTTAATTTGACCCTATAGTCTACGTAGGCGTATAATACTTTGTGGTAAAGTAGCGTTAGTTTTGATGTAATGGCGTCTACGTGACGTCATTATATATACGTCAGATGCGAAAACTCTGAAAACGTACTAAAAACCCTTAGCACTGAGTAAAGAAGCAAAGTAGCTTTCTCATGTGTTCCAGTTTTATAAAAAAAAGTTACTAACGTCTCAATAAAATTTATTTGCACTAACACCACACATACATAATTAAATAAAATTAAACGTATGAATTTATAAGAGCTTTAAAGCTATTAGAAAAATGCTGCTTTTATCCGCAGTTATACCTCTTACAACTGGATCTGAGACTACTGTCTGACTGTAAATTGTACAGTTAAAACATTTTATAACATTTATAATATTAATTTAAAATGTTGGCTATGTCTTTTCAAGGTACAAAATGTAATTGATTTTATGTTATGTAAAAATAAAAAAGGTAATCAACTAAAAAAGCAAAAAAAAAATGTTTGTGGCCCGCTACTGACATTAGCTTGAGTAAAACTGTTCTAAACAAATAATCTACTTAATTTATATGTATTTTTAAAACCAGTCTGAGCTTCGTATTGTGCTAGGCCTAATGTTAAAAATATTTAATAAAAATAGTTATAAAGCACCGCTTTTACACCAATGACATAATAAATGCGTAAATATAATAATGATTAAATAAGACTGTAATGTATCCTTCATGGTGTCACTAAACTTGTGAAATCACCAAGAAAAACAAATATCGATTATGGTTTTTCTCCCGACTTTTTTATATGTATTATGCGTTTATCTTTATGAAAAACCTTGCAATGAAAGTTATAAAGATGATGCAACTTTATTTCTATGGTGGACTACATCAATATTTTTCTACAATAAAGTTACACTAAAATTTCAAAATAAAGGCTCTCTCAAAGTTGCCATTTTTTTCTACTCTATAGTGTCATAGTTAACATTCCAACGGATATGTGCATTATTTGTATTATTTTATAAGATTTTTATTTGCAAGGCAATTATGGATTAATTATTTAAGTAATGGAATAATTTATTAATCTGATAAAGCAAGTTTTGTGTTTTCTTTATTATGTACTAAGATGAATTTAAAGGCCTATTATATTGTTGAGTGTTAGCAAAACAATCTCTGAAAATACAGGCCGTTATGCTTACCTTAGGTTAAATACAGCCACCACAATTTGTTCCTTTAGTCCGCTATATTAAATAAGTAAACCAGGGTTTAAGTTAAGTGCTACTGTAAATTAGGTAAAATTTAGAGGTTCCTTTTTCCAATATGTTAAAGGCTGCAAAATAAACACATAGACACCAGTAAATTATAATTTTTATAAGTTTCGTATGACGTAAAAAGACGTATAATGTTTTTCTGCATCAGATAAATTTTATATGTACTAAATTATGTCGTAATGGGCTTAAAGTGATTATGTCTAAGTATTAGTCAATGAATCTTTTTTATTTTATTTATATTTTTTTAATAAATATTTTATTGCAACAATCACAGTTCAGTTTTCACATAAATAACACACGTTAAGAAATGCGATACGCTATGTTTCAATCTTATGTAAATATCAAAATTAATGCTAGCTTTGAATATTGTTAAAATGTGATAAAGTAGATAGTAAATAAGTAATTTAAATGAGAGTTAGTTGCAAATAATGAACATAATAAAAATATTTTACCATGTACCTAATGAAACTGCCAGAATCTAAAGTAATTATTTTAGCGCGTTATGTGTTCAATTATTTATTTATAGTGACTATTATGTCAAGCTATACCTACACTAATATTTTAAGCAATTATTGCTCGGCAACATGTATGTATGGATCAATCTGGAACAATTAGTAGAGGAACGCGTACCAACTTCAATGAAATGCGGCAATCGTTTCGGCAATATTGTTTTTAATTGGCCCATATACTTATTCCATATTGCTCTCTCTGTGTTTTGTTTTATTTTTTTAAACTAAATACTCGTGTATTGCCTAGTTTATTGGAGATTCTCCATATCGCTCAATAATGTAATTGCAAAAAATATCGCTAGATTGATGCTTCCTACCTTTGTCGTAAATGGCTTGATATTTTGCGTCGTCACAATAAACCAGATGGCCAATTCTACTACTATTTAAACAACTTTCGTCTTTATTTTAACAAACTGTCAAAAATGTATGAAAATTAAGGCTTTTTTGACAGTTTGCGATTGACATGCGAATGCGATGGAATGTGAAAATTAGTAGATTTGGCACACAAACTGCTCAAAATGTATCAATTTTCAGTGCCGTGTAAACGCACCAAGGTGATTGATATGCCACATACTAAATGCTTATTTTTGAACTTGAATATGATCGTAGTACCGAGAAAGAATCGAATAGGTATAGAGAACTGTACTAAGCGTTCTCTGACTGTCAAATGAATACGGTCAGAAAACTGAAAGAGACAAACGATTACACGATCAGTTGTTTTCTTTTCATAGAATAGGGAATATGCATGACAAAAATATATATATACAGTTTATCTAAGAACATAATTATATTTTTTTTTAGTAAAAATGTAGTAAAATTCCTCGAAAAATACACGAGATATAAATTACTGTTTTGTATGTCAGCTGCTTAAGCGTTATGGACTTTGACGTCAAAGTAAATTTCGGACTTCTCTTTCTCTTTAACTTCATCGCTGATGAGGGTATTTAAAAAAATATTTCATGATTGTTTACCAGAACTAATTCTGGTAAACAATCGTGAAATATTTTTTTTAGTAAGTTAAGTATTTCATTTTTCAAATAAAATAATCGAATGCACACTCCCTATTCTGATTGGTCCACGGCACAGGATTTCAGTGTCACTACGACCTACGTAAAAGAGTCAGCAGGAATTGTGCGCACGATCGTATTCTCTTTTTCTAATAATAAAAAAAAAACAGTTCTCTAGATCTATGGCAGAAAGTTAGTTATTTATTGAATACTTTAAAGAACGTATTAACGTCATTCTCGCGTAAACGCTTTACTTATTAAGTCATTATCAATCATCATAAAATAGACAGAGTATAGTGACAAGTGTCATTATTTGTCACAATTTATTTAGCGTCAGTCTCGCTAGACTAGAAAAGTTGCTCAGAGAGAATGACAAATGCTTCAAGGTTTGAATAATTCAAGCACATAACGCGTTAAAGATTTAAATACCTATTATGATTTAATTTATACTATAATCTAAGTACTCATATGAAAAATATATTTAATGTCAATTTGAGAGGATATGAATTTATTTGTTAGTCAATTAAATATTACACTGCAAGTGAAGGCTTTTGATTATTGCTTTCGTAACCCTAATTGGAGACCAATTTATGAGGACTAGTCACTGGTTGATTTATTTGTAGGAGACCGTAACCACCTAATCTTCTTTATTCTTTATTATCTATTATCTATCAACACTACGAAAATAACACGAAAACACAGTAGCGTCAGCAATAATAAGAATCCCACTTATATGTGGTAAAGTCCCATTCCATACTTAAGTATAACACACCAAACAACAATGTCACAGTACAAAGAGTAGCAACAATTTCCAAGTAAGACATAATTATGCGCGCAAGGATGACTGCTGGACATTGAAATGATACGTTTTTATCTAGCGTGCGCGCGTGCATGTCACACACACACAAACAAACGAACAGACGTATTGTTACGTGAGAGGATGAGATTCTATCATCATTTTGAATAAAAATCAATGCGCATTTTTACATTAATATTCTATAAGGTTTTAAATATTGTTGTGTGCGAGTAGTGGTGGGT
Organism: Ceramica pisi; assembly: GCA_963859965.1. Taxonomy (NCBI): domain Eukaryota; kingdom Metazoa; phylum Arthropoda; class Insecta; order Lepidoptera; family Noctuidae; genus Ceramica; species Ceramica pisi. The sequence continues at coordinate 10,474,116 of OY982530.1, forward strand.
AGTTGTGAGATGGCCGATAAAGGGGAACGTGTGCTCCTATAGCCGGCCCTTCATTTAGATAGCTTTGATGTTCAGCCGGTATTCGCTTGTATTGAAAAGTACTGGGAAATTAAAGTTGAAATGTTTTTATACTAGCACCTACGATAAGAACTCGTTATTGAGTGATACTACCAATAATATTTCCTTTCATTTTTAAATCAATTAATTCAGATGGTTTAAATGAGTCATATCCTGTAGGTAGAACATAACAGTATATACCACTAATTTTAATTTCAAACGAGTTTCTATTTGTTTTAAAACTTTTTACATAAGCACAAGCCAAACAATTTTCATTACACAAAATGGAACGCGAGGTAATTTGTTCTGGGGCTGAGTTTTTCAACGGGTTTGTCAACAGTGGTGGAGGTAGTGGGGGGGAGGATAAAAAACGTTATGAAAGGCTTCGCGGGGCCTCGCGGCCGCTGCTGCCGTAATGATGCGGTTGCCGTAATGGCGGGCCAGTCGTTCACCTCACTACTCGGTACTCACTCTATGGCTTACTATCTCTTGTAGATACTTGCGTTGGCTTTTGTACGAAGTTTGGCTGTTTGGGGATGAGGATGTGAATGTAAAAAAAAACTGTTTTCTTTCTGATTATGGTTTTGTCAGCTGAATATTTAGCTCTGGCTTCAAAAGAATGGTCGGAACACGAGGCATATCTATAGGTAATATAAAAATGAATCGCTGAATGTGTTGCTAAGCACAAATCTCGAGAACAGCTGAACCGATTTCGCTAGGTAATTCTTTTTTTGTTGTGTTTGTTATTGACAGGAGAAGGTTCTTATGAAAGAAAAAATAAGAAAGTTGACGGGAGTGAAGCCGCGGGGGACAGCTAGTTTATAATAATATTATAAAGCTGATGAGTTTGTTTGTCGCAAACGTAAATCGCGTTTAAGTAGCTATGTGCTGACATAAACGGTTGTTATCAGAAGAACCCGGATGATATTGGCAAAAGAATGTGGCCACAAGCAAAAAAACCGGCCAAGTGCGAGTCGGACTCGCGCACCGAGGGTTCCGTACAAACCTGTAGGTATTATATTATAAGCAAAATTAGATATCGTTCAAACCAATTTTCGCTGGTAGTTTACATGGTAATATACATCATATATTTTTTTAGCTTTATCATTCTGTTATTTTAGAAGTTACGGGGGGGGGGGGGGGGGGGGGCATTTTACCACTTTGGAAGTGTCTCTCTCGCAAACTGTTCAGTTTAGAAAAAAAATATCTTAGAAAACTCAATATCATTTTCGAAGACCTACCATAGATACCTACCCCACACGTATGGGTTTGATGATTTTTTTTAATATTCAGTTCTAAGTCCATACTTAGAACTGAATATTAAAAAAAATCATCAAGACCATGGATCAGGACCCCCAAAATTTATTGTTTTTATTCTACTTTTGTGCGGAAATCTTAATGCGGTTCACAGAATACATCTACTTACCAAGTTTCAACAGCATAGTTCTTATAGTTTCGGAGAAAAGTGGCTGTGACTTACGGACGGACAGACAGACAGACAGACATGACGAATCTATACGAGTTCCGTTTTTGCCATTTGACTACGGAACCCTAAAAATAGTATGCACTACACTGTTTAACCTATGCACAGAAGTGGGCAAGTCGGGTTGTGAATGACGGTAAGGATGCCGAGACAGACCGCACATCATCACACATGCTAAAACTTTGCCTAGTGCATGTATCTAGGTTCCACACGTCTGACCCATACATTAAGTTACAATACAATTAAGTATCATTCTCCCTGATTGCTATGATTTGTGCCCTTGCACTGCGGACATCCTTTCTTTACCTGTACGCCGCCTTTGTATTTATAATAGGCATTTACGATTTTCTATTTTATTTCATTATTGCTCTGAAGTGGGGAAATAAGTTGTTATTGTAAGAAATTAGTTATAAAGATATCGTTTGTGGGATGAAAACGGGGCTTAAGATAGTTAGTCATAAGTTTATTATTTCTAATTATGCTTTTAACTCATTGCATAGATTTTAGTTCTTCGCAACAACATTTTTATCTTCTTCTAAATACGGAAAGTAGATAAGCTTGTTTCTTAACAGGCATCCTAATTTGTATATGTCCAGACCAGTTCTGTGGGGAATAGTTTGACCTTCATCTCACTCGGCAACCGCATCCGTCCAAATCTTGATAACACTGCATCTGAAAAAAAAAAACCAGTTACACACGAACGCATTTAAGTTTCAAAATACCCTATTGTTTCTTGCGCTACGCAACAGTGGAACGATGCCCGCATGTCGATTGCACCCAATACATTGGAAACATTGGAAAGTAAAGCAAACGAACGTTGATAAACTAACACCATAAAATCTGTAGCGATTTGAAAACCCGTACCTGACTTTCCTTACGAGGAGACTTCGAGACTTGTATGGGAGTTATAAAACGCGGTTCAAAGTTCGCGGGCGCTATCTAGCGCATCTACACGAGCTGGCATTGTTGCGGGCACCGCTTTCTCTGCGCCCGCGCCGAATGCGCACAATGCTCCAATATTGTTGTTGTTGGCTTGATGGGAATATGAACGTAAGTGTATATAGCGGTACACACTCGTAAACATTATTAACGCACCTACTATGGACGATGTAATCAGGCGCGTGGACTCAAAATTACAAACGCACCTTAAAATTGGATTTTAAGTCAAGAGTGAATGAGTTACTCTTAGGAGATCTAAGCAAACCGCCGACTACATCATCGCTTACCATCAGGTGCTTAGTGATAAAACCCTGGTCTTAAATTGGGAGGCGCAAATGACTGGGCAAATTATTCGTGGGTGACCATCAGGTGCTGGTTTCCTTAAATACAGTATTCGCTCTCAATGAGTGTAGATACTGTTTGATTGTCACTAGTGGGAAGGGAGATGGATATGTCTGATTAATTAACCGCCTCGTTAGCTCGAAGGATGCGCCCAGTTTCCCACACTTTCTTACAATGGAAGCTTGTGGTTCTTGGTCTTCGTTTAACTCCGTTATTCAATCTTAACCTAAAAATCAGATATAACCTGTTTATCAGGAAATTGACAATATATGGATAGACGTCGTCGTTGCGAAATCGCGAATATCGAAATGGAGATTTTGGGGCTGCCAAAAACTTTTCTTCATTTCATTGTGGGAACCTCTCGTTGGTCTTTGATATACTTATTTCCTTTACATCGTGTTGACATTGCCGCGTTTCCTGTCCAGTCTTCACCACTTTTGGTACCTATCTTTTATTTCGATGTGGCAGTTATACATAATTTATAAATTATGTATAACTAGCACTTCGCCCGCGACTTCGTTCGCGCGGTTTTAGTAGGAACTCCACAAACTTCATCTCTTTACACATTAAAAAGTAAATTAAGTACTTATTAATAGACTCAACGTAGGGCACTTCGCTCTAACCGCTACAAATTTCTTACTTAGAGCATTTTATACCCGACGTAACTTTTAAACGAATGGTCAGATTAAAAAAAAATAAAGTGTGATTCACATGTACATAATCAACCTTAGTTATCAAACTATTTAAGTGGATAAAGATTAATATTATTATAAAAAAATCACCACTATTCCATTCCGCCTGGGTTTGGGTTGAATTATTTAAACAAAAAGCTTCGTACATCACTTTGCTCTATTGTCAATAGTTTCTGCAAACTTCCTGCGAACGCGGCTATAAGGATCTTTTGTCACATCCTGGGTTTCATTATCGAAGCTTTCATACGGATCCCTAACTTTTATGAAAATATAATATAGCCTATGTTCATCGGAGATAATGTAGGATTGTAATGGTGAAAGATTTTTTCAAATCGGTCCAGTACTTTCGGAGCCTATTCATTTCAAACAAACAAACATACAAACAAATCTTACCTCTTTATATTATTAGTGTAGAAGAATCAACATGGTCTCTCGAAAAGACTGACTTTTGAAAATGTGTTATTCCGTAACGTGTAGTGTGTGTCTTATTGTTTTGTACTTACGCTCTCTATAAACTTCCTAGATAAATTAATACATAGCTGCATAGCCCTAACTTGATTCCTAGGATCTTTTTAACTTGTATTTTCTAAGTTTTTCTGCAAATTAACTATCTTCAATGCTTTGTTTACATTTCTTGTATTATGTCAGTTAGACAAGCCTAGTTTTCTTTTTAATTCTATTCTGAAGTTAGCTAGGAGTTTTAGGTCGCATATGAAATTGTCATCAGACCTTCTTAAAGTCCATTTTTCTTTTCCATCAAATTCTAGAAACACTTCTCATATCAAATTCAAAATAACAGCGAGCCTCATCTGAGAGCCGTCGTAAAAAAATGGTCAGTCTACGTTTGGAGCTGAGATCAGCAACAAGTCGGAAAAGTTCCTTAAGAGTAGACTGAGAGGACAGTTTACCTCCTTGGATCCAGAGAAGTCGGCCTCTCTCTTTTATTAAGAGAAGACTTAGAGGACAGTTCTAAGTTTACCTCCTCGGATCCTGATAAGTCGGCCTCTCTCCTTGCCGCATTTAAAAGGACACCTTGATGCCTGGGCTGAACGAGCCTGGGATGAAGACGTTTCTCGGCCCATCCTCTCCAGCCCTCTGAAGAGTGACGACCCTCCAGTCCTCCGGTTCTCTAACGAACATTTCATTCTCATCTCACGTCCACTCATCCCTTTTCATTCACCAGCCGTTCTAGTATTTAAAGTTGTGTTTAAATCATTAAATCTATCTATACTAGTATTTATTTATCCTTTTTCCTTTTAGCACGCATTCCCCTCCTAGGTAGGGGAGTGCTATATGTGACCTCACATTCTACAGGCTCCCCCTGTAAAATGTAACGTTACAAACGCCCTAAACTAATAAATGTGAACTAGCAAGTAGTACACATTTTGATGATGATGACAATAGATTTGATATCACAAATGACAAGCAGCACCACATCAATAACTTAGCTTCGTAGAAAGTGTGTAGCGAGAACTGTAACAAGAACGGCACGTTAGGTGCTTACATTGTTTCCCTCGCAACAATATATTGTGAAATTGAAATAATAAATAACTCTACCATTGTGTATAACAATACGCCGGATAATTACCCGATCGTATGCAAACGTCGAATGAACTATTTTGTTAAACAGACTGTAAAAGCCTTTGTGCCGCTTAATGTTCAAGAAGTCATTACGGTTTTGTTTCAAGTGAGACTCTTTGTTATTACAGTGCTAGGGTTCGAGCGGAAGAGTGAAAATTAACCACTCTGTGTTCATGCGATGCATCGTGTATGTTCTTTCTATCTTGTGCTCCTGATTTTATCTCAGATAGAAAACAACAATTTCAACTGACTGATTTCTTTTTAAGACGTACCTTTTTAGTTACTACGTGTGATGCGCATTTAGATGCTTTTACAACCAAATAGGAGTCAATTTCACGCAGAGTCTAAGCATAAAATGAATCAATGTTGCATTCAATCTAAAGTAGTTGCACAACTTTTTCTGGAGCAGCTATTGAACTTGCCTCAGATACATGACTTACGTTTTAAATCACGTTCTTTATCAGTTGTGCTTTAATCGAGTTTTTCGAAGAGCAAGTACCGGTACGTTGGTCTTGGCCGCAGCCCACCGATGACGCGACTTGCCTTCCGGCTTTTGTGTGGCTCGGGGCCCCGGTATACCAATAAACAATATGTAATACACAGTTACTACTTCTAATGATTAATGTAAAGTGCGAAAACGTGTAGCACCTACCTTTGTGTCAAATATTACAGAAATCAATAATTTTACATGCTCCGGTGATCAGTCTGTGACGATTTATGGATTGAATCTATTAGTAAGCTTCATAATTTATTTAGTATCGATAAAAACCAATCGTCGTGTCGTTAATAATAATCTATCGATTTTGTCTGTTCATTTATTTTTAGTGGTACCTAGTTAACTTTGTAGATTTTTTGCATCCTCATGACTTCATATAAATGGTATTTACTTAATGTGTGAATTGTTGACATCACTATCAAGATACCGTTTTAATAGCCTCGGAATATTTCTTTATAAAATAACGGTAACTTTATAAAGCCTTTCCGTAGTAAACAATTTCGAAGTTTGCTAGCATCGGCTGTAATAATGTTTGAAGTATAATAATTATTGAGATTGTCCAGCTGTAGGAAAAATGGTATAGCCTAGGTGTTATACTAGACTAGAAGAGAATTGATTTAGTAAAAGCCATCGATCAGGGGTCCTACTACGACGACGTCTTAAAACCGTCATGATTCCGGTGTGTGACTTGTTGGAGGGAGACAGAGCTGTAGATGACGTGTAGCACTATCTTTTTTTCACAACGGAAGCATGATGGCTTTGGCACGTCGTAGTAGGGGCAGGGGACAACGTGAACATACCAACATAGTTTCTGACGACCTGAATAGTAATTTTACTGCGATTATATTGCCAAAGAGTATCTAGTAGTTAATAACTAGGAATCAATATATATGTACATATATGTATTCGTCTTTATTTACTATATTGTGTGGCGTAAATAGATATCAGACGAGCACTAGTACTTTAAATTAACAATATCTCATTTTAAGCAAGACTTATCACAAGGTCGTACAGTTCATTTTCCAATATCAAGATCTAATTTGGCAATAGTGGGCAAAAAGTTGTTTGTGTAATAGGTTGTAGGTACAACTTATGGCGTTAAGTACCTATGGTGGTCATGACGTCACCTGCAATGGAAAACAATCCACCTTGAATCTGTTAGTCATGGAGATTTTATTCTTTCAGCGTGTGTATGGAAATTAGTTCTGATTTGTTTTCTATTGTGTTGGGTTAAGTATGATGGTCGTATTGTGGGTACGCTCGCTGTTTTATGGTTAGGTAGTAGGTACAGAGACTAGCCTTATATAGTATCATCTACTTGTCTAGGTATAGGTAATTTTTAACCAACTTCTTCAAAAAGGAGGAGGTTCTTTGTTGGGCTGTTGTATGATCACCGATTTCTCCGCCAATTGTGGACCGATTATTTTTGTATTCGATAGTCTGAAGTGGTCTCATTATCACCTAGTTAGAATCTAATGATGGGATCCCCTGAAAATCGAGGGAAACCTTCAAATATTATAGGCACATACAATGTTTTACAGAAACTTTCTAACACAATCCAGATATTTGTGCCTGGGAATCATCACCTCATGTTGCTGAGCTGATGATGGAAGGTTAGGATTTGATGACGGGATCCCATGAAAAATAATTGTTCTGCGATATTTTCGCCAATTTTTAACCGATTGGGATGATTCTTGTTTTGTTTGGAAGAGTATTTCCCCGGACTGGTTCCATTACAATTTGGTGAAGATCTGTTCAAGAACTTCGGAGATAGGCAACGGAACTCTTCAATAAATGATAGCAAATGGATCGGGATTGCTGAAATCGCATGTCTGTTTACTAATTACACCAGTTCATAACATAACATAACATCAAGCTGGTACGCACTACGCAGGCACCACCAAAAAGTGAAAAATAAAAAACTTCTGTACAAAAAAATACAACCGACTTCTAAAACCAAAAACCACAAAAACTACAAAGTATAAAATAACTTAAATTTCGGAAGTCGGTGTTTTTGGTTATTTTCTCACATTTGGACACCGACTTCCGAAATTAAAGAAATTTTATACTTTGTAGTTTTTTTTGGTTTTAGAACCCGGTTGTATTTTTTTGTAAAAATGTTTTCATGAAACTACCTGTGCTGCCTTTTGAAGATGATAGGTATAGGTAGGTGGCCCTTGTCTTGAAAATGTTTAAATGTGTGTTCATAAGAAAACAAGGCCAGGGGGCGATTTGACAGTAACTGTCAAATCGTGTTGTCATTCATTCGTTCGGGCTTGGGACTAATCGTATATCCGTAGGTCATTTACGATAATTTATCACATTTCTTTCGTTCAATCTTGTCAGATTGGTCGTGGTTTCATGATGATGCATCTCTCTGAACCATCCTAGACTGAGCCATCTTAAATAGTCTCAATAAATCAGCCATCAACCAGTATAAATAATAGGGTTGGCTATATTGCATACCTAACCTTTCAGGAATTCAACGACTGCGAAGGGTAACTGCCATCAATGTCAAAAGATGGCGCCACTACGTAGGGTTTTCCTCATGATCACGTCACTAACAAAATACCAAATGACCAAGTTATTTGTGAAAAGTGTTAACATACCAGTGAAAATTACGTGTAATGATTTTCATGCTGACACGTGGATTAGTAGGGAAAATAGAAAACAGTCTAGTTAGCATATCCAGAGCAGCTATGAACTCTTTGTAGGGTTCATTTGAGGACTAGGGTTAGGTTCGAATCTCAGTAAATTGATTCAAGAACCCACAAGATTATGATATATGATCATGGAACCATGTGGAAAAGGTAGCGACACTTAATCAGCTTAAACTTGAACAAAAATAGAGTGAAGACATATCTCTTGGATAGCTAATAAAAGCTTAGGTATTCTTAAAAAGACGACGTGGAGAAGTCTTCTTATTTTTTCAAAAGGCTGCCGTTTTGTGGAAAAAGGAAAGAGACAACTTTTCGGCGACTGCGTAGATATATTTTAACTGACTTCAAAAAAAGGAGGAGATTCTCAATTCGGTTGTATTTTTTTTGTTTGTTACCTCATAACTCCGTCATTTATCAAAAAATCTTGTTGCATGTGAAAGAATATACTTCCTAATTGGTCCCATTTGAATTTCATCAAAAACTGTTAGTTTGGCTTCATCAAAATAGCAGGAAGTCGTTTACATGGGTGACGGTTTTTTTGGTCATCCGTAAACGAAATTGCGTATTTTGCGTTCCTGCGACTAAAAAGTGAAAAACAAAAGACTTTTTACCATAGAAGTCGGTGTTTTTGATAGTTTCTTCGTATTTGAACGCCGACTTCCGAAATGAAAATTATTTTATACTTTGTAGTTTTTTTTTTATGTCGGTTGGTTTTTATTGTATGTTTTTATGTCATCTAAATTGTCCCTGTGCTGGGCAAATGTGTCCCCAGTACTTTTCCAGCGTTCCTTGAATAAAATAGGAATGTGTAGGTAAATTAGGTACGCCAAATATAATAGAATAGGTACTTACCTACATAGACATACTAATCTTAAACTTGTTCTACCACCGCGCTTGATTTAAGTAAGTATTCATGAGCTATAAATCAAAGGTAAACGCAATATCTAGTAGCCTTAACTGCCAGTTCATTAGTAACATCCACATCATGCGGTTCATATCTCGGTAATCCATGAATTCTCCATTTACATAGAAAACCCAGTTATCTAAGTCAACGCACATTCATAATACTCGACTGATGGATATATTTCATTAATGCTCATATCATAAATATTAATAATACAATTAATAAGATTTACAAGAACAGAAATCCGGTTAGAGCTCACTCGGTGGCGCCTATTAGTTGCCAAGCAATCATTTGATCATTTAACTATAATAGTATAAAATGAATACATTTAAATATTTCTTCTCATTCTACGAGACGTCATTGAGATTGAAAATTAAGATATTCATTAACATTTACTCTGGTAATGGCTTCTGAGTGCGGAAAACTGCTGGGGACAGAGTAGCATGCCCTTTTAATAGGCCATGCTGAATTTTATTTAGGTACCTACCTAAGTGTTATTATTTTGATTATCTGTTATGTGCTAAGTGTTAGCATATTGGCAAAAAATTCTTAATAAAAGAAAAATGAGGTTTTATTTAAATTATCTGCTTCCAAGTTGTTAGATATTATTTTTGCATGTGCGCAGAATTTCTGAAAATGATTTTTTTTCGTGGACTAAATATTCAAGCTCTGACTAAGTTAAAAATCGATTCGGTATTAGGCGATTATTGTCTGTGAATCCATGTATTCATGTTAAAACAACCAGTTTAACTAAATACCAATATTTGATCAAAATTCGCCATCTAGTTTATTAGATACATGGATCCGTTCTGTAGGTTTCAAAAATTTTACCAACAATAAAAGCGAAGAAACAAGAGATTTGCGGGGATGCTAATCATTTAACCAGTTTAATTCCTATAATAAATATAAATAAACCGAGACTCCGTGCCCCGAAAAGTACTTTCAGCAGTTTAGTAGCCTGAGCCTCTCAAAGGGGCCCTGTATCATTTTTGGAGGTCCCGTTTTAAGGTATTGTTTTTATAGACAAAAAAATAGGCCCTACTAGCTCAGAACTGGCAGGCCTCGAAAGAGATAGTGGGATTAAACGTATGGCTTTGGGCTCTTGTATCTTTGAAACGGCTGATACGGCGGTAGCTACGCGGTAGGTACGCCCCTGAATTTCAGCCGCTGGTCTTCAGATAATGTGTGTTGTGGAGTGCCGGAGTGCGGCATTAGATAGGTCAGACCGGCAGTCGCTATAGTGTAAAATATTGATACTCAGCTGCACTCAGTTGTGAACAGTCTAGGCAGATGATTGCTTCAATTTCGAAAAGCTCAATTTAAAGAAAATTCGTCCTGACACAGTTTTAAAATATTAATACCAATCATTGGTAAATATCTGTTCGGCTGTGTCTTTGTAGAAGTCCAACAAAGTTCATCAGTTATAATTTTATTTGTCGGTTATTATTTTTTAGGCACCAGCCATTGATGATAGGATACGTTACGTCAAAAACGTTATTGTATTCGTGCTTCAAAACTGGTTTCAAAAATTCCATGTTGAGAAGCCGTTTATTGATTTCTGGTTGCAGAAGATCGTGATTATTTGATTCATTGTATAGGCATGTGATGGCGATGACTGAATTAAGACTCGTTTTAGCTACGTTAAATCGATTGTAAAATTCGATTTTGGATGGATCTAGAATATGTTTTGATACCAAATGTATGAGTTATCTATATAAAGCTTTAAATTCATGGCCTGGCTATTATATCTGATGTTTTATTGCTGGTGACAACGTTTTGGTCTTTTGAGCACAAATAAGCAGAACCTACCATGGTTGGGGTAAGCGACAGGTATCCTAACATGATAGTTTCTGATGGTTAACGAAGACTCTTGTCATGGTCTTGGTTTGTATAACAACCTAATTCATATTAAACTCATTCAAATCAAACATCCCCATTTCAATGTCTAATCCAAAATAAATGAATAAATTAACCTTTGAGAATACCTGGAAACAGAGGGTCGGACCGAGAACTAGGCAGATAAGGTTGCATTCGTAAATTGTACCATCATGTTGCTATGCTAGTAGTAGCCTGTTAAAAGAATGAGGTCTAAAAATAGGCGGGTAGCAACAAACCTGATTTATGGTCCCAGCCCACGGCGCTAGCATCCATCCAAGTTGTTTTATAGCTTAACTGTCGGTGTTTACAGTGTAAGATCAATTGGCGGCGCATAGGATGGCTCATGGCCAGCGATTGGGAACTTTATCTCGCTGTTCAAGCCGCCGTCGATGTGGGTAGGTCCAATTGGACATCATACAAAATCTCATTATGAGCATTGAGCAGCAATAACAATGGAATTTTGATATCTGTATGGTCGGTTACGGGATAGTGTTGTAAGGTGGTTTTTAGTCTCGGTATAGATCTTTTGGTTTGTTGTTGCTGTTTGCGTTCCGATTGGTCATTGTAAAATAAACTTAACGATCAGATTCCTTGGCAAAAAGCAACAAATTTATTTTAGTCCTTTTCAAAGTGAGGCTACAAAACGACCAAAATTTCAACAAAATACGAATATCTTGTTTGTTCCATTTGTTATACTTTTTCAGTTTTTCTTCAAATATAACAATTAAAAGGTTTGTCAACAGGTGCAAAACCGATTGTCTTTTTATTAATTGTGTTACGAAAGAATTGTTTCAAAATGCACTTCGGTTAGTCGGTTGCTCCATTGAGCGCGGCCACCAACACAGCTTCTCATATTGCACCCGTGGACAAAATTCGTGGAAAATCCGACTTGATTATAGAATTACGTTGGGTGTCGAAAGATCTTTATTTTTTCACAAGTCCGGTCGAATAAAACGTATCGGCTCGGAATGGAGTGGTTTTCTTTCTATTCTTCGGTAAAAAGCGAACAGCCGGTTGTTGTTACTCATTTTACGCATCAAATCACACGAACTGAATCACTTTGAATGGCATCAATCAAAACTCTGAGAAACTCTTTCCTCAAGACAGATGATGGTATAAAACATGTAATCTGTTTACGCATTCAAGTACCTACGCACGTAGTTTATCTATTCTATCTTTTAAGTTTAAGTACACTGCTGTAGATTTTTTACTAAAAAAAGGTACCTACTTACCTGACTCAATATGAAAAGTCGAATATCACATAGGCAGTTGGTTAAGCTTGCCTATAGAGGTAAAGTACTTACTATATACCAACATCAGGCCTTTTCACATGAGGCTTGGCAGAAGCGACAGGTTGGCCGGATACAATATAACTCTCTGATTTTGATTGTTTCCAGTTTATATAATAATACAATTTTCGTGTTACGGCGTTTCTTATCGAACTCCTCCGAAACGGCTTGATCGATTTTTATGTTTTTTTTTTGTGTAGGTATACTCAATCAATAGGTCTGAGAAAAGGTCGTCGTTACATTTGCCGCCCGGTCAGCTAGTAAATTTATAAAATGCTCCATTCTCGCCAAATAAAATATGATTTTTATAAGACCACTAGGCAGTACTAGCTCAGTAGGCATCAAAAACCAGATAGGTACACTTGTATTAAATCCGAAAAAATCTGTGTAGTTTGTACATTTTTCAGTCACAGCTTTAAACGACCATAAATAATTTTATATCCATCAAAAAGTGGTTCGCGTGACAGCAGAAAGCCGCCGGGCGGGCCAAGGAAATTTGAGCCCATCAGTCGCGTTCATTCGATTCATATTAACGCTCAAGTAATGTAACAAATAAAGGGGAGGTCGTTGTCCCATCCCGGGCGAGACGCGAACGCATCACAACCACGCCCGGTCCTCGCACAAAAGAAATAGTTAATATTAGAGCCCGCTCCTCCAGTGTCATTAGCAGCGGCACAAAGCTCCGCAGTCATTCCACGCTCTTACTATTTGTCAGAGGCAAAAAGTGCCTTGTCCACAATAATTACGGGACCGGCTTTCGAGAGCGCTCATAATTCGTCATGTTCTGGTCGGCCGCGTCGTTTCTGAACGCATCCATAATTTGACGTTTCCCGCCAGCAGTCACGACAGAGCGCGGGAAAATGTCACTTAAATACATTAAATAGAAATGTAAAAATCAGTTGCCATAAACGGAGAAAAAAAATAGAAATGTAGAGAAGATGCCTAACCTACCTTAAATGATTGAAGGTTGCCTGTGCACGGATCAAAACTCGATATTTCAAGGACTAACACAATTAACTTTTGACCAAAGGCAATAAATTGGAGTCCATGACACCAGGTTAAATAAAATATTCAAGCCATAAGACATCATTTTAGTCCGAGGTAGTAAAACTTAAATACCTACACAATTAGTGGTCCATGCATGCGAACGCCTGGTTGTTGCCAATAACCCCGAAACTCTACCTTATTTTTATTGAAATCTTTTATGTTTAAAAACTAGTTTTATCGGAATAATCGGATGACCGGAGTACCAAATGTTGGCTGTATACCAAATCGGTTAATATTAGGAAATGAACCGCGGAGGAAAGTAGAGTTCGCCGACCGCTGCTGCCGACAATCAGCGACACTTACGGATCAATTGATTGTTACGTTTAACAATTGACGACAGAAGTAGATTTGTATTTCGATTCAACGCTTTCTTCTCAGCTTAGCAGGCAGCGGAAGGTTATGCTTTTATACATATACAAAACAACGAGAATCAGTTACCAGAATCCTCAAAATGGATGAGCTAGTTTCATTGCTTTTGTTTTCGGCCTCTCCCACCGTCTTCAAATTTGAGAATTCTTCGTAGTCTTCTGAGGTAACCACGCGAACCTCGCCATTCACATTTTTCCTCTGAAAACCCTAAAGGACGACGAAAAATATAGTCGTGTCGCTAAGGTTGAGGATTTCATAAAAGGTAAGTAAAATATCTTCTATTTTTAACCGACTTCCCAAAAAGGAGGAGGTTATCAATTCGGTTGTATGTTTTTTTTTTTTTTTTTTTTTTTTTTTTTTTTTTTTATGTTTGTTACCTCATAACTCCGACAATTATGAACCGATTTGAAAAATTTTTGTTTCATCTGAAAGGATATGCTTGCAGATTGGTCCCATTTAAATTATATCGAAATCGGTTACGAACTTTGGATTTTAAATCGAAATAGCTGGAATTTGACTATTTAGATGATTCTTTGATAATCGAAATTGCGTATTTTGCTTTTCTGCGATTTGGCAGTGGTGTTGGTAGGTGTGGGGCACCACTAAAAAGTGAAAAATAAAAAACTTTTTACAAAAAAATACAACCGACTTCCAAAAAAAAACACTACAAAGTAAAAAATAACTTTAATTTCGGAAGTCGGTGTCAAAATACGAAGAAACTAACAAAAACACCGACTTCCGAAATTAAAGTTATTTTTTACTTTGTAGTGTTTTTAGAGTCAAAATTAAAGTAGAATCCCACTGCTTCTGATCCTTCGCATGATGCATAAGAATGCGGCAATTCCATGTGGACGGTGTCTATTTCCGTTTCTTAGGACAGTATGATACTAGAACTGTCCGTACTTATTACATAATAAGCACCGATTATCTTACGTATAGTAAGGTTAGTATATGATTCATTTTTCTGCGCAAGACTGACCTTGATTTTGTCTTCCTTCTCTTACTGCTTCACCTGCTACGTTTAGTACTTTTTCTAAATGCTTGCTTACTACTTGCTTATCTACTTATTCATTGACTGCTGAATCTAAAACCCATTATTTCCAGGATTCATAAAAAAAACTTGCATATTATTTTCTTTATGTAAGTATCACTATTTGCTTTGCTTCACTGCTTATTCGACGCCTCCCAAATCTCATGCCATTTCCGGCCTTCATCAAAATACTACTACTACAAACTTTGGCATTTTAGAGCCAGTCAAGAAACCTCAAGAAAGATCCAATCATGTCTAATGATTACCTACATCTAGCACACAGGCCATATTTTACCTCAAGCTCGCGCATATTTTACGACATAATCCATCTCGACAATCATTTGTCATTTACCACAAATGATGTTATTGACAGCCTGTTACGTATAAACATCTGTGTTTATGTCCTATCGTGACTATATTATGATAAACTGATTCGCCATTGGTTTCGTCGATTGACCTATGCTCCTGAAAAGGTTAAGATAAAGATAATCTTTATAATGACTGCGTATTACAGGAACGAACTAGCTTTTTTAGTATCCAGCTTTTGAGTTGTGTGGCCTGAGAAATGTGCTGAAGGTATTTTAAAATACTGCTTCAAAGGACTGACTCAATTGTTGCACTGAAGCAAATAGTCGGTCTTCATTAAACGACTGGCTGCAAAAAGAGGAATTAAATAAATATTTCTACATCCAAAGTCCCAAGGAACTAACATTCAAAATCTCGTTTTAGGGACAGTGTTGACAGTTTAAATATGACTTGTGGTTGTAGTGTTGCTATCATATATTTTACTAATTTTTCACCACAAAAAGAAAACTAATTTCTCATGGCGTTACTGCGAGCCAAATAATTAATTGTTATTTATCAATCATACAATCCAATCAAATTCTGCAAACTTTCACACAGTATACCAGTTACAGTTACGATAACGTTATCAAAACATTAGCGAATGAAATTAGGTGTGCTACTACTGCCGATAATACAATTTAACTAACAGTAAACGAAAACATCAATCGCTTTCGTGTGAAAATCTAGAGCGATGGGGGTACTTTGGGTAATGAGTGAATAAGGGGTGATAACACTGCCGTTGAAGAACGAACCCGCACCAGAGACACGTGCCACAATGCGGGCCGCAATCAAATTAATAAAAGGAAAGCTTTATTCTTTAGTCCTTCAATTAAAACGCTGAACAACCAATAAACTATAAACACAGTCCCACTCCCTCCTACAATTTAAACTGTAGCACGATCATTTTATTTCAGCTCAAAGAACCGTTCAGTGATGCTATCGACGCGGTCCCTTAGAAAACCTTTTGTAATTAAGAATGAGTCGTGGCCAGCGTGATACTTATGCTGGCACTTTCCAGTCTTATCTGTTGACTAATTCCATGGGAGAGGCACTTTGTTTCCACCGATAACTTCGACACGGGACAGACTGCTAAAAGTGAAATAAAATGTTTCCTAAGACCTATACGCTATATCGCTAAACGCTATCTCGTTTATGTCTTCTGTTTGGAAGGAAAACCAATTAATAAGTATTGTTTAGAATTTCCCTAGTGTCTTCTAATTGATTTGATCAATTTTATACTTTGAAGTATCAATTTCAGCTTATCCAAATCATGTGTGACGAAATAATTTAAACCTCTTTTTAATAAGCTAAAGCAGACAAAATAATATACTTAGATTCGGTTTAACACGTTTGCTTGATCGATGGCGGTCTAACAGCTCGCCGACAAATACCTACACGATATTAACACCTAACGTCTAAACACAAAGCAAATTTAGATAATGTCAGTGTATCCAAAGACCAGTCCGCGAACAAAATGGTAAATTATTTAATTGCTACTTTCAACAAGACGATGGAATTCTTTAAACCCTGACTTGATTATGTGTTTGACTATGATTACGTTTTATTAATTTTAATATTTTATCTAATGTAGTTTTAAATCCTTGTGTCCTTTTTTGCTATTAAACGTTGAACTGGAATAATATTATGTCCACTGAATTTTGCACAATTTCTATTGTAAGCAAAGCAAGGAGAATAGGAGGATGCGTACGCCTTTTTTGTTGTTGCAGGTGTATTGACCGTTGAAATCATTGTTTATCTATTGTGACAATATTAGTTTTATTCCACTGTAAACTAGTGGGGAAGTCCACATGGTCGTTTTACTATTATCCTCAACACTCTTCTAGTACCGAAGGTTCTAAAATCAACATTTATATCGTCAATACGTTCTTTTTGACGGTTACGACCTAGCTTTTTGATATTCATGGCTCAATGCCTTTTTTCCTGTTTAATAAGC
The DNA here is from genome assembly GCA_963859965.1 of Ceramica pisi. NCBI lineage: Eukaryota > Metazoa > Arthropoda > Insecta > Lepidoptera > Noctuidae > Ceramica > Ceramica pisi. The sequence continues at coordinate 10,491,182 of OY982530.1, forward strand.
CACATTATCGAACAATCAAATTCTTTCATGTCTCCTTAATGATCTCCGAAATGACACTATAATGTCGCCGCAGAAAAAAGATTAGCGTACGAGTTACGGTATATATTGCTTGTTTTTTAATATAACTATGTATGTTTCTATGTGTTGCTTTGTGTGACGTGAAGTGCTTGACGTTAATGTACCTTGAAATTGAGTTCACCCCAAAACACAGAGTACATATTTGAGGATAGAGGAACCACACAAAATAACATTGCTTAAAATACTGGCTTGAAAACAATCTGACAAATAGACACGTGCTTGACCTTTTACTCGTACAAAGCAATCAAGTGGCATTATATGAACTGTAGAACCACTCGCAGCACTTACTAATAATTCTGGGACAAGCAGAGATATCTTATTATTCGATTATTATAAGGGCGTAAACCATAACATTGCAGGTTTACTTTCTATTCGACCTCCTGAGGTCATAGATATTCAATAAAGACTTAAACCTAGAGCAGTACAAACCCCTCGCGCCATAAAAGGACACGATTGTAAAACTCGTAAAAAATGATTTATGTACTCCTTTGTACGCACAGTAAAGATTTGTATGAACACAAAGTACAAAGAACGGACCATGTTACTAAGAACCTTGAATTTGTGAACGTTTGCTCTGATTTAGTTGCGTTAAATGGAGTTGTAAGAGATCGTTGGGGTCGAGGTAGGCTGGCCGTGTCACGGCGCGGGGTACAAGGTAAAATAGACGAAGACGAACGATGGTATCTGCACGTGGAGCGTGGTACTCGGAGGGCCGTCGGAACCGGTTCTGTAGTAACCGGCGTAGGGCACTAGCCGCTTTTACGCTCACCGTAGGCCTGTGAACTGCTTTATCGAACAATATTATATTTATTCCCATGCTTGATCGCTACGTGGGATCCGATTCGGACGAGTTCCGCGAATGTTTCAGTTTCGGAAATTGATTAATTTTCTAAGCCATCGTGTTACGGATGGATGTTACAAGAACAGCACTCAAGAGGTCAATGGTTTTTATTATTCAATAGAGAATACCTCGTGTTTGTGAATTTCTGTTATTCTAAAAAAAAATACACTGTTAAGCGTTATTTACAGCTTCCGCTTCCGCGTGTGTGAGTGGGTGTTGGTTTGTGCAAAAATGGTAATATTTTATTTCGACGAATTTAACCTTATTTGGACCAGTAGACCAGTTCTTTATTGCAGGCATAAATTCAAAACTACTTGAGAGTTTAGACGGACGAATTTAATTTAAACATTATTTCAGCGCTACTTTTAAACGCTTGTCTCACCGCTGAATGTTGCTTAAGTGTCATATACAGTTTAATGACACAACAAGGTTACCGCAGAAAAACTTAGGTTGACACGTCTATCGACATGACGAAAGCACATCACTATGGGTTGCTCGTCCTCAAACAAAGGAACAGCTAGGCAGGAATCCGTCAAGTCACGCCGACGAACCCCGCTCTGCGGCTGCTCGGCCAGCATAACAACCGAAAACTAATCGAAAACACCCGGAACTAATCATTTTCTAATTATAAAAAAATGCGGATAGCATCAGATTCCTTGCTCGGGGCGAGCAACCGAAACGACTCGAGGAAAATCTTGAATCGCTAAGACATGGGGACTCAAACACCATAACGACGCGACTGGAACAATGGAACCATTAGAGACAGGTATCGAAACGGACACGATTGATATCCATAAATACATTAGAATTACGTTCAAAAACCGTTACAGTGCGCTCGCACGCCACTATCCCACTCGTACGCAGTCTGCCCACGCTACCCGGATCTTTCCCGCATTTTTTTTACCGCCAACCAATCTGCCAAAACACGTAATTAAGTTGCAGATTGCTGTGATTTCTACTGGACATGTTTTGTGCTCAATTTGGAGCATATATTTATTCGTAAGTCAAATTGTAATCTAAATTGTAACCGACATTGAAGGCGCGCGAGGCGAGTGGTCTGATCATTTGAAATATTGTAGTCGATGGAGTTTAAAGCGTGAACAAGTCGATTAGATAGACTAGTGTAGTAGATGTTTAACTCGTTTTAGATGCGTGTGAATGTTATTCCTGCGAGCCGGGCCCGGCGGAGGCTCAGGTATCGACCGCGCCCGCAGCCCGCAGTCCGCACCCCTCCACGCTTTTATTACTCTTTATTATTTATTTATGATGGGAGAAAATATTATTCCATTAAACTAATATTGATCACAATTACCATCAGTCCTGTCATCCGGTCATGTTTTATGGAATGCACTTACAAAATTCAACTTCACATTCAACATTCCTATGTTTTATATAATATCATCAGTAGTGAACCTCCTGTTCAGCTTTAAAATGTATGACTCACGTGTTTTGGGACGTTATTCAAGTTTAGTTTTAACTAGCTTCTGCCCGCGACTTCGTACGCGTTCCCGTGGGATAAATAGCCTTTGTGTTATTTCAGACCATAATCTATCCCTGTTCCAAATTTCACCCCGATCCCTTCAGCCGTTTTGACGTGATTGAGTAACAAACCTACACACAAACTCACAAACTTTCGCATTTATTTTATTAAATAACAGCAGAAATCGAAATATTTTAATTTCGCCATAACTTCAAAACCAAACGTCCGATTTTAATCATTCAAGGCCAAATATTATCTACATAAACTGTACTTAGTGATGAAATACTTTATTTTGATACGGATTAATAGCATGAGTAAAATAAACGCGTTTAAATGTAGTAAAAAAAAAATCAAGATTTTTAAATAAATAAATGGTTGTTGTGCCTCACTCGACATAGATAGGTACAGTGTGTCGCGGACTTTTTTGTAGATATTTATAAGATCTACAATTAATTAGAACAATTTATGGTTCTATCTTTTATAGTTTAGGCAGCGTACGCAAAATAAGTAACTTTTCTGGTTGATTTTTACACCTTGTGTCCGAAAAACCCCAAATATCTTACGGAATCCTATTTTTTCCAAAATAAAATATAGCCTATGTTACTCGTGGATAATGTAGCTTTCAAATGGTGAAAGAATATTTAAAATCGATCCAGTAGTTTTTGAGCCAATATACATTACAATCAAACAAACAAACATACAGACAAAGTTTTCCTCTTTATATTATTAGTGTAGATATTGCAAATTAATTATATTGTAAGGCGTTTTACGGTCGAAGCTACTCGCTAGCCTATAATGCGTTCGCGACCATGGCTTATTATTAGTGTATTTCATGTATAACTTTGGTGTTTCTATTCCGATTTCTATGACTCTTTTTATGGAATAGTTAATATAACTTTACTTAGGGACGACTGAGAGTTTTATAAACGTAAGAGTAGACAAATATAATCAGAAAGATTCGAACTGCTAAGCTATCTGCCATTAAGGTTGCACACGCGACGGAAGCTTAAAAAATGGAGTAACTTATCCCGTTTTCCCAACATTTCCCTTCACTGCTCTGCTCCTATTGATTGTAGCGTGATGAAAAGTATACTATAACCTGCTCAGGAGTATGAATAATAATTGCACCAAGTTTCATTAAAATCCATCGAGTAGTTTTTGTTTCTATAACGGTTATACAGACAGACAGACAGACAGACAGACAGACAAAAATTGTACTGATTGCATTTTTGGCATCAGTATCGATCCCTAATCACCCCCTGATAGTTATTTTGGAAATATATTTCATGTACAGAATTGACCTCTCTACAGATTTATTATAAGTATAGATAAACACAATTTATTATGCGCTCGAGCTGTATTATTAGTATTACACGACTTAACACTACAACACCATTTGTCAAAGGTATAAATCGCAGTGCACATAAATACTTGTTTCGGGTCTAACTCTACACAAATGTAATTCTGGTTCTGGTGTCGACTTTTGATCGCGGAAATTACGGAATTTTGACTTAATATGTTGCTTAAATCAGCACCAAAAAATAACTCAAATGCCGTTTCAAAAATCGTTAAAGGAGCTAATTGCGATTACAAAATTGCAAAAACCGTTGCAGCATGTAAAAACTATCAAGCAGTTCCCGACAAACTGGACGAGATCACTGACGGTTGGCATTAGAAATATTCTCAGAAGTCGATTAATTACCATAAGAAAAAAAAATAAAAGAAGCTAGCTTAACGTTTCCTTGCGTTTCTTCGAGCTCGGTATCAATCAGCTCGCGCCCGGATGCAAAATAGGAGTCTAGTCTACGTACACACCGAGGCAGGTTTTTGCCACTGGTGCTGGCAACAATTTCCTGTCATCATTTCACATTATGTTATAGAATATAATCTTGCCGCATATTATATGAGGAAATTCTGTGTATATTTAAATGCTGCCTAAGGCTTAGCTAGTGTGCTGTAAAGACTTGTAATGGAGCTCGTGTGTGTTAGAATTTCAATAAAATCACTAGATACTAAACTACGAATTTAATCAGACACTCAAAAATTTACACGGTTATTAATATGATAATTAGCTAAAAATATGTAACGTTTTGAGGCAGATCTGATAAAGGTTAAGTATATAGTTTTCTTTTCTCTAAGAATACTCTTCGTGGCATATTTCTAATGCAATTAAAGTGAAAACACTATCATGCAATCCAAAATAAATAAGGGTATATGTTATAAAACTGAAGATAATATACCTCGTCCCTTCATATTACGGCTTCTGACAGCCGAAGATAAAGCCAAGTGAGAAGCTGAGAAACAAATATTAAAGCGCATTATCTATACTATAATATTATAAAGCAGAAGAGTTTGTTTGTTTGTTTGTTTGGTTGAACGCGCTAATCTCAGGAACTACTGGTCCGATTTGAAAAATTCTTTCAGTGTTAGATAGCCCATTTATCGAGGAAGGTTATAGGCTATATATCATCACGCTAAGACAAATAGGAGCGGAGCAGTAATGAAAAATGTGACGCAGACGAAGTTGCGCGGGTCGTCTAGTAATTTATAAAATAAGATGTAATGTCATTGAAAGATTTGAGTAGCGTCGATGATTATGACGTCTCAATTAAGTAGCCCCTCCGAAACCTGTCCATTATCATCACTTTAAAAAAACTGGCCAAGTGCGAGTTGGACTCGCGTGCAAAGGGTTCCGAACCAATTTCATTTTTTTAACATAATATTGTATCACTACAGATTTCTTATAGGTTTTCCTGTAATCTTTATTATTAGTTTAGTCTTGAATAATTATCTGCATTTATTAGAATTTTTTAGGCCCAGTAGTTTCAGAGATAAGGGGGAATGGGTCATTTTTGGTCATATTTCTTGAATAACTTCCAAACTGTTAATTTAAAAATTATGAAAAAAAAATAAAATATAATTAAAACCCTCACAGTTAGCCCTTACATTTGATATGGTTTGAAAAAGTTTTTTTAAATTTTATAGGTTGACCCCCAAAAGTGACCCCCATACTCAAAATTGATTTAGTGACATAACGCGTCCGTGTTTGGGCCACAGAAGTCCATGTATAGAGAATTTCAACAGAATCGGTTCAGTAGATCCGGAGAAATCTGGCTGTGACAGACGGACCTGGACAGACACCCGAGTGGTCCTATAAGGGTTCCGTTTTTCACGGATGTTCGGAACCCTAAAAAGGTGCAGAGATAAAAAAACTTTTCTAGGTTTCAGCAGTTGAGTTTAGCATATTTTTGTGGCACCCTTCTAAGTTAAATTAACGTTAAAATAACTGCTAAATATGAAAGACCTCATTCAAAATCGAGGGAATCCAACCATGTAGGAAATGTACCTTTCCATGTACCTGTACCAAGGCGATTCAACACTACATTGTCGACCAAACGAATTTTTCTAACATTTTTGATTATGCATTTCCGTCGAATGCACCCTCATTATGATAGAAAGTGTGTTACGCAGTTGGTTAGGTATATGTATTTATGTCTGTATCTACCAGTGTAAACGGAGGCTTGCCTCGTGGTCCTTCTGCCCATATCTTTAGTAGCTCCAATTACAAATAAGAGAGGTTACAATAATGTAGCGACGTGTTAATCGATCCCACACTAGGCACAACGAAGCGGTCGCTCAACAATGCACGCTCGTAGCGTAGTTGATGTGTGAGAGAGATTTTAGCTGTGAAACTATGAGCCGTGCGTGCATGCGGTTAGCTCACTATGACGCTAGGCCACTTAGAGAGATAGCTTTTGCAGTCGGCTTTGTCGATGACGATCTGCACGATCTTCTGATGGCGGAAAAGCCCTGACTGCTTTATACTGCGAAGTCAGTGCAGTTATTTCAAGATCACAGGTTCTAAATCGTGAAAGTTTTACTAGCTGGCGATGCAAATACTGACGTAATTAGACCAAAAGTAACTGGTCGTACTTATTGGTCCTATGGTACGCGTGTGAGTGGATACTATGTTGCTTAATTTTATAATTAATGATTGGGAGAGGATGGGCTACAGTTTTACATGTATGTAATCCGAGCAATCATAGCTGATTAGGAAGACGTAAAGATTTTGGTTGCAGTAGCGGTTTTCACTGGATGTTGTACCTACATTTCTCTAGCTCTATTGCAGCGGTTTTATTCTAAGCCTCGTATTTTCCAATGTTGCAACCAAAACTCAAATTTCAATGATCCACAGACAGGTAAACTGAAACAATCGCGGGATTAGTTATTTAATGGAGCGTAATACCTTCCTCGAAATTTGGTTCGATTGGTATGTCCAAATGGTCACGGCACGGGGCTAATTCGTCAGGCTCTTCGCATCGGCTGCTTCTAAAAACTGAAGTACTGGGCCTCTCCGGGCAAGGGGGGCGGAGGCGGGGTGCGCGGGGCTCGGGAGGGGGTTGAGTGATCGCAGCTCTATTACGTGCTGTTGGACGTAATATCGAGAGTACCGTCATAGTAAATCGGCTGTAACCTGTGTCCGAGTGCTGCCTCGCTACGACGAATTCTTGGTTCTTGTGTTTTTTGTATTATTAGAGGAAAACCAAAATGATACGAAATCACAACTAAAGCATTTTGAACACAGTTTTATTTGTAAGGGACGTTGAGTATGAAGTGCTCACCTTTGAATCTAAATGTTATCAACAAGAAGCTTGCCAATGGTAAAAACCCAAAGTGTTTTCTCAGTGCAGGTCAAGAACCTAAAAGGAACGCCATTTACGTGTCTATAAAAAGACCGCAATAAAAATATAATTAGAAGATTAAAAATAAAGTAAAAGTTCAGGCTTTATTGCGCATGCAAATCATAATTAGTATTTTTAATAAAATAAATAATTTAACTGACAATAAATGTCAGCTTGAATCTAAATAAAAGTTCATTGTTGCTAGCCGTCATGGTGAGTCATTAAGATCATTGAACCCTTGTGGCCGCCATCTTGGATCTGCGCCCGCGCAGCCCTCTCAAGCCTTCTTATATTCACCCCTGCTAAGACGAAGATGAGTATTACTTTCTGTGGTATCTATGGTTGAACGATAAATATTTAATTATTCTAAAGGCTATTTTTGAAACGCTAGCTTTTGTAGATTGTGGTTCATTTATTTTTTCAAGGTTTTTAATTTGCACAAGAGACAATATTTTCATTTTTGGACCACCACTTTCTTGGAATGATTATATTTGCATACATTAGATTAATGTTTGCATTTCATTGTTCTTAACTTAAGTATTTGATCCACAACAATACACAGGTAGGTATAAAAAGAAAGTATAATTTACTTTTTGATTCCAACTTTCTTCGCTTTCCGAAACCGCAAGAACCAAGAGTCAATCATAATGGTTTTCGGGTGGTGAACACTAAATGTGTTAACTATAACTTTCTGCGGTTTCCTTTACAATAAAAATAGCTATAAACTCGGTACCTATCGAATATAGAAATAAAGTTATTTCATTGATCGAATCCTACTCATATAATAAATTAGGAAGCTGGAAAGATCTTATACAGTATGTCTACGACATATATGCAATAATTGAAACCACAAGTAACACTTGTCCACAGAAATGTAAATAAATTGTTATAAATTTAAAAAAACGTAAATGAAAAAATTTAAGTTTTCAAACAAAATAAATATGAAAATAAATTTAGTAAAAGTAAATCACCCTATTTAGAAAACGTACCTTGACCTCGACTGACCTCGAGAAGTGCGGCAACAATGCTCGCGCGGCGGCGTTTTGATTTATCTTTGGCAATTGCGATGAAATTCACTATGGTTATTTTTCACCCGTTCTTTTTTACTTCGCGTTAAGTTGATTACTGAACTAATCTAAATAAATTCTGTCATAGCACAAGATGGATTAAAACTTAAATTTTCTCATGTTCAAAATGTCCACCAGGTTTTTGAATGCACAAAGTGACATCGCCGAACAATGTTGTCCCGAACCTTGCCCAACAAATTTCGACCAGGATTCGAGTGTTTATTTCACCGTAAAAAATAAGTACCTAGGTATGTACAAATAAAATTAAAAACACAATTTACACACACAAAAGTCCAGTACCTACTCAGTGTCTATTTCACTGTAAGAAAATAATTACTAATACATACAAGTGAATAACAAAAATCACGTAAAACAATGAGTGTACTTAAGTACCTATCAAATCTTTGCGAAATGCACACACGCTATCCCGGAAGACTCGCGGTGAACTGACAAAACTTAAATCCGTACTGGCAAAAAATAAAAGTCATAGGTAAATAGGGTAAACAATGTAATAATTGTCTTTTATCGATACTTTTCTACAATTACTTATCTAATAAAGACTTAATACGCAATCAAGGCATTACAATACTAGTACTATTTTTAATAACCGTATTTAACAGTGAAGTGATAGTTAAATTTATTGGACTTTTAAAATAAATTTTAATTTTTGTACGTTTCGACTTACGAAACTACCGTAGGTACTACCTAGATAGTGAGTAATGTAGAAAACGGGTGAGTACGTTTTTTTAATAGGATGTTTCTTCCTAAAATGTAAACATTATTACATTATTTTTTATCTCTAAATCCACTCAATTATAGTTTTTAATCAGAATAGGTAGGTAGGTACATAGTGGTGCTATAATAATTCTAAACTAACCATGTCCATTAAAAATAGAACATCTTTTTTGCTAACCGATCATTATTCTCTTCAAAAGACAATGAGAGAAAGCTGATAATATTGTCGATAACTGTGTCCAACCCTACGCGTCGAGCGCGCGCGCAACCCGCTCCCCGCGCCCCTCCTCGCCAAAAGCCGAAGGCCTTTGAAAAAGCCGACACACGCGTGCCGCGTCTTTTTGTACTAAGCCGACAAACGAACCGCGCCGCCGTGACTCGCAGTGTACACTTGCAGGTATTGTTGGAGTGTCTCAGTGAAAATGAATTTGAGTAAAAATAACAAAATAAAATTTCGGCCGTGACAGGTCAAGAACATTTCACAAGGAGAAATTTCACGTACGAATGTAACGAAAAACAAACAATATTAAGATTTTTAATAGTCGGTCCTACAATGTTCCCTCTGGTTAGGGACAAAAGCCTCTTCTCTGTGAGATGGAGTGGGTTGCAATCCACTACGCGGGCATACGGGTTGGTAGAAATCACATGTCTTCGATTTTTTTTTTCTAGGACATCTTTAAACTTGAAGTTTTCTTTCATTCACCGTTTTGAGAGCAGTGATGATAAATAAATTACACAATGAAAAGTGCTTGCCTGGTCTCACCCACGACCTTCAACTATGCCACAACAGCTTTGTTCTGTTTTCAATTAAAATGCAATACAAACACATTAAAGTCCCGCCTGTCATTTAGGTGTACCGAGTTCGCATTTTAGGTAAATAGGTAAAATGAGTACAACTGCGTAGGTGAATGATTGCACAGCGTGGCAACGTGGCTTTTCAATGTTCAAGGATTCAAGTTCATTGTACTATTAACCTACTGTTGCAATTCTACAGAGTGTTCAAATTTGCTTTAAATTAAAACTCGACTTTTTGACAAAACTACTGGACCGATTTCGTTACTTTTTTGTATAGCGTTATCAAATACCATAACTAGTATGTGGTTTCAAGGATTGCATATATGTCGTAGACATACGGTATACTTACATCAAAATAACACTAAGGCTTTCCTAATCCTAATGTACCTACATAATATAAATGCGGTAGTCGTTTTTTATGTTTGTTTGTTACGCTTTCACGCCTAGATTGCTGAACTGATTTTGATGAATTTTGGTACAGAAATAGATGGGACCTTGAAAGCAAAATCTAGTTCAGTTCATCAGTTTATAAAGAGGGGAAGTAGGTAGATATTACTCGCAGGCGGCAGCTGGTGATATCTAAATGTTTCCGTCTAAAATAATCCAACAGGTTTGTCAAAGGAAATCCAATTAGAGGCTGCTTAAATTTACTAGTAATCTGTCAGGGGTAGAAGTAGTAGTGAATTATTTTTATAAGTAGTATTCAACTTCTCTTATGGATACTCTGAAATAGTTACAACATTCCCTTTAAAATAACAACGGCTTTTAAGATACAGCTAGTGACAAACAGATAGAAAACCACGTAGGCTTAGTAACAGACTCCTGTTATACCCTTAGAGTAAGGAACCCAAAGAAAGGCATATATTTCAGGCTTTTACCGAGTGGTTTTACTATAAGTTAAAGAAAGAAAGAAAGAAATAAAGAAAGAAATGTTTTTATTTGGGACTCGCACAATAGACATAAAGTACAGTAAGTACAAAAACTAACTATAAAAAAAAAATATATGTTGACAGATAGAAAAATCCTAAACGCTAACACTAATTTAATCTGTGCGAGGCCAAAAAGGTCCCTGTCTCAGCGTATGCTGCGATATTTAAATAAATCACTGACGTATTCAGTGAAATAAATATATATATCAAGCATTTAACGTTCTACGCAAGCCCGTACAAGAACCTGCTTTACCCCCCGGGCCCTGAAACATTTCCGATGACTTTAAATAAGTTTGTAGGTATATGAAGCAGGTTTACAGTTATGACAATATTTTTATAGCGCTGTAAAGTGATGCAATGATTGTAAAACAGAACAAGTGAACAATTCAACATCTGAAGGGCTCTGTCTTGCGTCAGACCGCCTCTATAAAATAACTAGGTATTGTAAATTTTGCCGTTTGCAAGGAAACATTGTAGGTATCTAATGCATTTTGTGAGCTCTGAATGGATATTGGATTGTACACGAGTACGCAGATGTTCGTCTTTTAAGACTTATTGTTTCATATTTTTGCCTACAACGTTTTTCAGAATAAGCCACGGTATATTTTCAAAGCTATTGTATACAGGCTGTTATGGCGGGACGAGTTGGACAGCTAGCGAAAGGTTTCGCCAAATGTGGCAAAGGTCAGAGAACAGTGGAAGAAAAGACGGGAGCCCTTTGCCCTGAAGTGGGATAACAGGTTCATGATAATAATAATGGTAAGGTTGTAGACACATTTTAAAAACTGCTTATGTTCATGTAAGTAAATGAATAACTTTCTACAAGGAAGTCGTAGACAATTCCCAAAGAAAATTGGATTTTTCATACAAAGTTATCATCAACTGATCAAAATTAATATGGGAGGTTTCCGTTACACTGCGTACACTTGTAGATAGATTAATTGCAGGACTATATTCAGAAAAAGCATGATGGCTTTGCTTGGTATCAGGCGAGCTATTGCAAAAAAAAAATGTATTGTAGCCCCCGCATAAATTACTTAGTAAACCAATACATAACTTTGTTTCCCATTACTAACTTTAAAAGTAAGTATTTATCCCCCGTTTACCGATATATTTCACTTAAGTCTATAATCAGTTGCGTACTGAAAATAAATCAATTCGTTCGTTATTCCTAGTAATTACATACTAAGTAGACATTATAACAATGTATGTTAAATTACAGCTATTTAGCGCATATTTCACTGCTTTGCCGATAAATAGCGTCCATTCGATATAATTGGTCGTTCGGTACATTAGGTCCTATCTATTGTACCTAAGAGAAAGGCTAGTGTTTAACGTATTATATCCGGGTAAGAACAAACCGCCTGACGTGTATATAAGTAATAGAGATGTATGTATCAGCTTGTTAAACATAGCTTACATGTGGCACGGAGTGATAAATAAATGGAGGGATAGCGGGCGAATGGATGGCGCTACAGTCAGCTACATACAAACGTTGGAGATATCGCTGTATCCACAATCAGGTATCACATATTATGTTTTCACTTGATCTTAGGGCCCAAAGCCAAACGACATAATATAGGTAGGTGTCCTTAGGGCACGACAAAACCGAAGATTTTATGCACCAAATTGTCGCGACTGAAACCTGAACATAATACTCTTTACTAGCTTTTGCCCACGGCTTCACTCGGGTTAATATCGATTTTCGAACAACGAAAAACTATAGCCGTCTTCATCTTTCTCTATGCCAAAATTTATCAAATTCCGTTCAGCGATTTAGACGTTACCAGCTGCTCCTGTGGCTTCGCCCGCGTGAATGTTGGCCATTATCTCAAGGGAAGTACTCCCGAGATAAAATGCCTATGTCATATCCAGACTATAATCTAACTCTGAGCCCTTTCAGCCGCGCTGGCGTAAATGCGTAACAAATATTCATCAATCTATTTAAACTTTTGCATTTAATGCTGTAGTAAGAAGTTAGAATTGCCAAGTTCGATGACTGCAAATGAGCACTTCATTTTATGACTCCTCTTTGTCCCATAGCCTTGCAAAATACTTGCATGGAGTAAGTATATAGCAATTAAACGTCATGTAACATGTCGTGTGGCGTAGACACACCTGTCCAGTATACCTTTACCAATTAAAATATACGCTACTAAGTATTAATAAGTCTGTGTAATTGTGTTACTAAGTACTTGTTGCCTGCTTAGGGGAATGTACAAGCAAAATTAGTAAACAGTTTGTTTTTTCTTGCTTGGATGTGGGAAATTAATTGGAAGTTAAGGAATTAAGTTGGTTATTTATTAGAGGAGGTTCATTTAAGTGCAGAAATGGATAGGTACTAGGTATCGCTTAAGAAGTTGATCAATAAATTAATGCTGAATCTATTATAAATGTTTGCACAAATAGTTTTTTTGAAAATTCTACTTTTTTATTCTTGGGGCTCTCTCTGTGGCACTGAATTGCTTTCCAGATGATAAACTTGTTGCAGATTTTCACATGAAAGCCACGAGTGCTGCCGAAACTGCGATGACGACAGACCCCTAAAAGTTTTTTATATCTTCCGATTTGCAACAAAGAATTGATCCGATTAATACCTACCAAACCGTCGCCTTTAGTGCACATTTCAGATTCATAAAAGGTGTCCAAGCGAGCTTTGTATGACCAGTCCGACACCTTTTAATAATTTGGTAAATAAAAGTCGTAGGGATGACCCCTGATTTTATAGGGTTCGATGAATAGGTACTGACATTCTTGGTCACACGAACGCCAAAAAACCCGATTCATTATATTTCATAATATAAATCGTGGCGTCTACGAAAAACTCGTTAGTACGAAAAAAAGCTGCCAATGGTGTTACGGCCTATCAAAAATTAAGACGTTTAAACAACATTTTTAGTGTAATGAAGCCGTTTTAGCTTATGTCTCATAATCATTGATCGCAAGATTACGGCAGCTACAAACGGCTGACCGACGTAAAGCGGGCTAACTGCAGCGCGGCTGAATTATTGTCTCATATTCATTATTTTGGCCTTGAGCCACTAGATTTTATAATTACAGATACACAACTAACAGTTTCTCAGATAATACCCATGTTTATGGTCAATTGAAACTGTGGTTGTTATTTGTATTAATCTTTATCTGCGCACGATTCAACTGGCATACTGTCTTTGCGGACATAAATAGGTACCTCTACCTACTTATCTGTTAAATTATGCAAATTGATTTTACATTTTAATTAACAGTAAGTACCCAGTGTAGGCCTTATTAGATTTTAAAAGATAAACCACCTGCTACTCACTTCCTGATTTAATTTTTCCCCAGACCTACAAGTTTCGTGACGAACGTTGAGAATAGTCTTTTGAACCATTGGAATTCTAACTTCAGAAATATAGGAACTAAACGATTTAAAACGCTTAACAACGAACCGAAAATACTCAGAATAATAGCTATAAGATAATATAAAACTAAAAATACAGTGATATCTCGGCAGCCTGCTGGTGCTATTAGCCGCAGCAATTACGGCGAAGAATGAACACCAACGACGCTTCAAATTGCGCAATAACAATCTTTTTTTTATTCTTTTTTTTCTACCATGATGTTGATGACGTGTCGCGCGGTGCGGGGAGAGGGGGTAAGCGTTCAGTGTAATCATAGCTTAGATCTGAGGTTTGTATTCCGGACTCCGGACTACGAATTCTTAGGAAAGTGTCGGCCCGTGTAATGACATGCTCAGAAATGATTTATTTGAACTGACTTCTGCTACAGAAATGCTAAGTAGTGTGGCACTACGTGGCCGTTGGATATGGAATTTATAATCGAAACGTGGAGGGTCAAGTTTTATGGGTCTAAATAAATATTTTGTGAAGGATGCGGGGAACATGAGATGTTTGGGAGGACAGAGCCATAGCAGCGTACCTACTAGGTATCACAACAATAGATCGTTTCACGATTATTCTTCGACGAATTTCAGGTGATCAATCATCCGCACGATCACAGAACAACCATAAACAGAACTATCATTGTTTAGAGTAACAATAAAGTGCGACAGTAAGTGTGTAGTGTCAATAATGCAGCAGTTCCCATCGTCAGCCCGCGCTCACTGCTTCCCTGGAACAGCTAATGATCACACGTGTGGGAACACCGTCAACGCTTCCGCGTCTCCCACCAATAAACACCCACCACCCTGCCATTTAACAAAAACCCTTCCACTAATAATAATAAGAGTCACAACAACTGCAAGCTTGTAGTCGATCCTTATTTCAACGCACACGCAGATCGTGCCAGTTCACAAGAAAGGTTCAGCGAATATGTTAGAAATAATATTGACTTTCCATTTTTTTGTAAGATAGTAGTATAATCAACTGTAGTTCTAACTTACTTGACTGACAAGACAAGGATAAGACATGGTGGAAAATGTACTTAAGTAGGTACTTACTAACTCGTAAATAATGTTTTGTGCCATAAATTCTCCGTAGAAACAGAAATTATTATAAATCAGGCCCGGGAAATGACGAAATGGTATTGGAACAAAAGGAAAACGAACCCATGCTGAATTTATGAGGTCTTAAAATTTTGGCTTAAACTGATGTTGAATCATTCGAGGAATTTAACCTTCAAGTCAGTCAGAGTCCCGGTCGGTCCCGGTTTCGTGTTCTTAGTTCAATAAGGGTGGAGGGATACACAGGTTCAGGTGGACTGACGTTTAGCTGGCCTAGCGTAATACGGAGTTTCAATACAATAAGTCCAGCTTATTCTGGTTTAGAAATTCGTAAATAGATCCTATTTTGCCTTATCCCCCAAAATACACAAACACATACAGGTGAATTTGTTGTTTAGTTTTCCATATATTTTGGGGACTCGTAAATAGACATAGGGTATCTAAATAAGACGTATTTTTATGTCACTTTACAATAACTAGGTATCTTAAGTAGATAGGTACATGTAGGTGAAGTCTCGTAATCTTCGAACTACGTGTGCCAGTCATGGGGCAGTGTTTGTCGTGCATAAAGCACAGAGATAAACAGTACCTAGAATAATCGCTATACATATCTATATAAAACAGTAGGTACATATATGGTTTTGCTAAGGTTATCAAGCTTTCAAACTAACGACTGAAGGATATCGTGAATTTTACCATTGTAAGTAAATATTTAAATGTTACCCTAGGCAAATACATTACATTGGTAGGTACCTACTATAAAGTAATGCATCTTTTGATAATAACTTAAAGGGACGTGAAGTTTAGTTAATAACTAGGTACCTAATATTTATATGTAACCTACCTACTTATTCATACTTTTTCACCTATAACCTAAAACTGAATCTCCCAAGAGTTGACGTCCGCCTCTGCACATGTGTGTGCACTGTGTATTAAATAAAACAATAATTAAAACAAGTTAAGTTTTTATATGAGAAAAGAAACATACCTAAAACTCAAAGACCGTTTAAAGATTCCCATTTCCCGCAATTTGAGAAGTGTGATGAAATTAACCATTTATTATTTATAATAACTCGTAAAATCTTATACGAGAAAAGGGTTACTTAACAATATCACTATTATGTCTAGCCAAGCTAATAAAAGTTAAGTAAGTATCAAATAGCACCCAGACATCATTCGTTTCTACGGTACCTAGTTACTTTATAACTGAACTTAAATAAACAAACTTGCTCTTGCTCATGATCACAGTACACACACCGTGGTGTTTTGATAATCTATGACAAGGAAAAAAAATTAAATCAAAAGAGGTCACTCGTCTTGTGAATCTTGTGATCGTAAACAATATCAGCATTATAGATATTATTCTTCGTAAGAATTCTGTGTAATATTTCGCAAGGGCACCAAAATTTGGCACACAATAAAATTCCCTTGCGCATATTTTTATGACACGAGTCGTCGATTTTCTCGGAAAATGTTTATGAATCATTGGCTCACAATGTTAGCAGTTTGATGTATTTACTAAATAAGGGTGTCACTTCATCTTAATACCAAATTATTGATGAGAGAACTCCCACTTAGCTTAAAGGCTTAAATATACGGATCCCGAATTTCGGAATTTCGTTTTAAATTCTTAGAAGAGGAGGGGATATTTTTCTCTACAATTTTTAAGCACTTGTATCACCGCTAGCGACCAGCGAGTAGCGAGTAAAGCTTGAAACTCGCAACGATTTTCTAGTTTTGACGCTCGGCTTTAAGCGAGTGCTTTTGTGTGACGGGCTGTCCCTTTCCTCAGCGAGCAAATAGCCGAAAGGTAATCGCTTCTTATCGCCGCCGCCAGTGAGACAAGTGCCTTACGCAAGAAAATTATAGCGAGTAAACGACCATGAAATTTAAGTGCATCGTATTGGTAAAGCTGAGGCGTCCTAATTCCAGATGCGAGAGCGAGCGAAGCGAGCTCGAAAATATTAGGACACCGCCTCGGATCAGATTAGATTTTCTCTTGACCATTCATACTTCTACAGCAGTGTCAATGTCAAGTATTTATAAGCAAAATTCACAACACTAGATGGCACAGTCTACTATGTGAATAATATGTTTCTCTAAAGGGACCATGTAGTAGCTTTAGGTGGCAGCACAGGTGCGTCAAATTCAAGTTTTATAAGGAAAAACTTTGGCACAGTCTTCGCCTTGCACGTTCCCTACACACCCACCGAATTCGAATCAGGTATCTCCCGAAACAAGCGTGTCCGGTTAGTACTGCGTTAAGTAGTGTTTTTTTTTTTAATACCAAACGGTGAAACTATTGGCCCAAATCTCACCTGATGGAAAGTGATGATTAGGCCGAAGATGGAAGCGAGTTTCACCCGGAATCCTCTTACACAGAGGAACTGGCTAACACCTCTAACTGCCGGAACACAACAATGCTGTTAACATTGTTGTTATAGCGACAGACTTAGATATGATGGTGGTAGCTTGCCAGGCAGCCTTAGAACAAGTCCTACCACCGACCAAACCGAGCAAAAAATTTGCCCCCGCTGGGAATCGAACCCGGGACCTCTGTCTGAATCAGGTGGTATAACCACTAGACCACGGAGGTGACCACGTGTAGGGATTCGCTGAAGGGTATTCTCCGTCGGACACAGGTGACTCGGCCCCCATGTGTGAGGACGCCGTGGCACCGCTCCAGCCACTCCTCAAAGAGGGGACTTATCGCCTAGATTTATTTATTTATTTATTTATTTATTTGGATCTCCAACAAAAGATACACACATCTAACATAAAAAACAGTGATACAGTGGTTCACTCAAGTGTGCTCCTTCAGTTATAGGAGACCACAGCATGCACATATAACTAGGTTTACACACCTACAAAATAAAAATCAGATATGCATAAAATTAAATTAAAATTAGAATTAGAAAAACAAATATTAGATTAAATTACATTAAATTAAATAAGATTAAATTATTCCAATTCATTAAAATTATTCAAGTATATATAATGCTAAATTAAATTGGTCCAAATATTAGCATAAATTACATTCAATTAAATTAAATAAGATTAAATTATTCCAATTCATTAAAATTATTCAAGTATATATAATACTAAATTAAATTGGTCCAATAAATAAAAATTAAAAATTAAAATTTTGCTGTTTCATTAGATTACAAATTACAATTACACTGTTAAAATGTCAATTTTAAAATAGAAATACAGATTCAAACTGAGAAGGTTATGAAGTCAAATTACAAGATTAATAAATAAAAAAAAACAAAAAAAGGTAAAAAGTACGTTATTCATTATATTACAGCGGTGATATTACTCTTATACTTTGAAATTGAAAGGGTTATGTCCAAGTTCAAACGTTTGGACAGTTCGTTGTATTGCCTACAGAGTTTTGGGAGAGTGGCGAAATGTCCCAGATTAGTTTTAGATCCTGGGACATAAAATAAATTGTAGTTGCTCTTCCGCGGCAGACGAGATGGCGCGTTTATATTAAGTTTTTCTAGAAGCTCGCTGCAGTCTATGTCACCACTGAAAATTTTATGGAGAAGTACCAGGTCTGCCGTTTTTCGTCTGTCAGCGAGAGGGACCATGTTGTAGTGTTTTAATCTATCCTTGTAGCTGGAAATTGTTTTGGCTAATCGATCCTTGTAACACAGATGGTATAGAAATCGCCTTTGAACACTTTCCAGGTGTTTGCTGTAAATGTCGTAGTGAGGATTCCAAACTGGGCTGCTATATTCAAGTATCGGACGTACTAGTGAGTTAAACAATTTTATTCTTGTGGAGGCTTTTTTAAAATCCTTGCTGTTCCGTAGAATAAATCCAAGGATTCTAAAACCCTTCGATGACACTTGAAGAATGTGTTTGTCAAATTTTAATTGTTTGTCTAATATAACTCCTAGATCACGTATTTGGTCTACTTGTTCCAATTTTTGCCGACCTATCGTGTAAAGGTTAGGTTTGTATATTTTGTTACGGCTGAATTGCATGGAGTAACACTTTGACACGTTAAGAAGCATATTATTATTTGTACACCAGTCAGTCAGTCTATTTAGATCCTCCTGTAATAAGGCAGAGTCAAATTCAGTTTCTATTGGTTTCATTATTTTCATGTCATCAGCAAAAAGATAGAATTTTGAATGAATAAAGCAGTATATTATGTCATTAATAAATATATTAAAAAGAATTGGACCTAAGTGTGAACCTTGCGGAACACCGGATGAAGCTTTGAACGGCTTGGAATTATGACCACCCATGACAACTTTTGAGGACCTGTCTCTAAGGTAAGACCGAAACCACTCAAGCATTGATCCTCCTATACCCACATGCTGAAGTTTGGTTATAAGAAGGGAATGATCCACTTTATCGAATGCTTTACTGAAGTCTGTATATATGGTGTCCACAGGAATACGTTTATCCACAGATTCTGATAGGGACGTCACATAGCACATGAGATTAGTGGTAGTAGACCTGGATTTAATAAAGCCGTGTTGGTGGGCGGAAATCAATTGTTTGACGTGCGATGAGAGACGTTCAGTTATTAGCTTTTCAAATACTTTGCCAAAGATTACTAATATAGAAATAGGTCTGTAGTTCGACACTAATTTTCTATCTCCAGCTTTGAAAATAGGCACCACTAGTGCCTTTTTCCATTGCTCTGGGAAGATACCATCTTTAAGGGACTTATTAAATATAATCCTGAGAGGCAAAACCAGCGCTTTTGCACATCTTTTTATAAACACGGGTGGTATACCGTCGTCTCCTACACTTTTGCGTTCATCTAATGATGTGAGGGCTCGGAATATTTCGCCAGCGTTTAATTCTAGCCTACAGAGAGTTGGCAGATTATTATTTATGTTAAGGTTTGATAGTTGCGGTGACGTTGTATTGTTATAGACATCTGCGAAGTTTTCAGCAAACAAGTTACATATGTCGTGGCCCGTTGACGCTGTTTTTTCTTTGTAAATCATAACTGCGGGGTAAGCATTGCTGGACTTCCTTTTATTTTTTATAAAAGACCAGAAAATTTTCGGATTTTCTAAAACCGCGGTTTCTAATCTTTCCATATATTTTCTGTAGCAACATATTCTCAGCTTACTACAGTTGGCACGCAGAGTTTCGAAATATACAACGTCAAGAGGGTTATTGTATTTTTTTACTTTAACGCGGAATTTGTTTTTTTCCTTAAAAAGTCTCTTAAGTGTGGGTGTGTACCATGCCGGGTAATCTTTCCCAGATATCGTTTTCAGTGGTACGTGTTTCTTGATAGTGTCGTGCAAAATTTCATATAACGTGTGTACCATCTCGTCAACTGAAGAACAACCACCCAACGAAGTGTCCCAGTCGATAGACATAAGGCAAGTTAGGATTTTAACGTAGTCTGCTTTAAAAAAATTAGGTCTGGTGGTTGGTTTAGTTTTTAGACACTTTGTCTCGTCATTTATTGTTAAGGAAAACTCAAGTGGGGGGTGTAGTGGATCCTCCTGTATCAAGTGTATGCGGCAACTTGTCAGGTTTTGAATTGGGGTGTTACAAAGGACTAGGTCCAATTTTCTGGATTTATTGTTAGTAAGATAGTTATACTGGCCCAGGTTATTCATAGAAATATAGTCTAAAAAGAGGTTGGTAATGTCGTTGTTTTGGATGGTGCAAGGAGTAGTGTGACTCACCTGGCTTTCCTCACTAATTTTCCATTTTATACTACTAAGGTTGAAGTCGCCAACAATGAG
This sequence comes from Ceramica pisi, assembly GCA_963859965.1. Taxonomy (NCBI): domain Eukaryota; kingdom Metazoa; phylum Arthropoda; class Insecta; order Lepidoptera; family Noctuidae; genus Ceramica; species Ceramica pisi. Next base: position 10,511,962 of record OY982530.1, read on the forward strand.
TGTGCGTTCGTCTTTGTCCAGGGCAATTTGAGCCGTTTCTAGGAAGGTTTGGGTAGTTTCAAATGTTATTGGGGGAGGTAGGTAGACGCCACAGATGTAGATCTTGTTTTTTCCACACCCGAGGGAGTCAACTGAGATCCATAGATCCTCGTACTGACTTTCGAGGTGTGGCATTCGACACGAATTTATGTGCCTGGCGACAGCTATTAAAACGCCCCCTCCAGTTTTACGCGCACTGAATGTACTAGACTCGCGATCTCGCCTGTATATTACGTATCTGTCATCAAACAATTCCGAGTCATAGATGCCGCCGTTCAGCCAAGTCTCCGTAAGCACAACAATGTCATAGTCTTGAAGAGACATATTATGATAAAAAGTGTTTGTTTTAGTTCTTAAACCGCGTACATTTTGATAATATATCCTTAGAGAACTATTACTTAGTGCGAACATAATAATGGTATACAAATAAACATGCAAAGTAACAATTATAAATAAAAAAAAAGAACTTTAGACTAACTGACAGTTTTTAAGACCTCCTGACAGCTGATTACAATGCGCTCAGATTGGTCGTTCTTCTTCATAAAAATCCTTCCATTACGTACCCAGACATATTTGTAACCAAGCTCCTTGCCACGAAGTCGTGCCGCTGCATGCAAGGCTTTATTTTCTGCCGATAGGTGTTCTACCACATAAATTGGTGATGGGTTGTCTAGCGCGATTCCGAGATGGCTTGTATTCAGCTTGTTTTTGGCGTTGTTTTTGTTAAATTTTAATGCCGCAGCAAGAAAAGAGTCTCGTGTGCGCGGGGTATTAAATTTAACAAGTATTGATCTAGGTCGGGTAGTCTGGCTGTCTTTTTTAGCAATTCTTGTACAGTAGGCAATGTCCTCTTCCTTAATTTGGCACTTGGTTATGTTGCTGAGTTGCAGTATAGTACTAACTATGTTTTCCGAGCGGTTTTCTGGAACGTTTTGTATTTCGATGTTGGTGGACCTGTTGTGTTGTTCCATAAGATTTATGCGCTTATTAAGGTCTTGGTTAGATGACTGCAGCTTGGTAATGTCCTTTTCCAACACTTGTAATTTAGTCGAGTTTTGCTCAAGAGTAACTTTCATTTCCTCATACTTATCGTTAGATTGTGGCGTGCCCAGCGCTGGGTTGCGAAAGTTGCTGTCTCCATCTCCATACTGCCATGAGGTCTTGCCGGGCTCAGTCCTCCGTGCTGCTATTTGCCGCGGCAGAAGAGTCTCGCCCCGTAAACAATTGGCCTAGATATTGGTTTTTAGCATCTGGCCCTGATGTTGGAGTAATCTGGTAGTAATAGGAACGTAATTCGGAATCTATACAAAATATGATTTTTAAGTTATTTAAATACTCACTTGTATTTTCCTTTTATCGTCCTCGTGCGCCCCTGTGTAATCTGGCGCCCCTAGGCACGTGCCTACTTTGCCTTTGGGATAATCCGCATCTGCTTCTACTCTTTCCGCTGTGTTGCCCTCTCCGTGTCTCTGTCATGGACGCCTCTCAAGCCAGCTTTAGCTCCCACTGCGTAACGACTCTGCTGGCTGGCGTATGTATAATTGTTTGGCACGCTCTGCAGCCTGAACGGCTTGATGGATTTTAGCTTGACAGGTGTCGCTCGATTCGTATTTACTGTGAGAGTGACACTGGGTATATAAACATAAAACCAGATGGCGGATTTTTGGCGCCATATTATGGATTTTTTTAAAAATCCTCAAAACCTATCAAGTGGGGTATCAAAATTAAGGGCTTGCGGAGACGATTCCAAAAATGTAACTCACTAAAATGAACGACATAAAAAAATTACTGTTAAAAAACCCGACCGTTAAAAATTACTAAAAAGTCCCAAACAAAAAGCTTTTCAAGCAGTCTGCTCTGATTCAGTTCAATCACAGATCTGATGCCACCAACTGCATCTGACTGCTTGAAAAGCGTCTTGTTTGGGACTTTTTAGTCTTTTTTAGTCAATCAAAAAAAATCAAAATCTCAGGAACTACTGGTTCGAATTGAAAAACTATGAAATTTTTTGATATAGGCTATATGACGCTACAAACAATAGATGTGACGCTGCCGAAGTTGCGCGGGTCAGCTAGTTCTACTTAAAGTATGAGTAATTTACTACGTAGGTTAGTATGCTAGAAAATTAAGTAGGTTTACCTAATTAACATAAATGTTAACTTGTTCATAATATGCATTTCTCACGCTTTTTAACTTCGAGATAGGCAAATTATCCGATGTTGTTGAGTTAATGTTGATCTAATTAAGATTAGAGCGACACGTGATTTACTCTCCTTACAATGGTAGGTAGATGTTAAGCAGCTGGTTTAGTTTGGTCTGTTCTTTACGCTCTTTCGAAGTTAGCTGACCATCAACCGTGTACTATCTTGCTTTGTACACCTAATCAGTTACCTTTTTAAGTGTCTTTGTTTGTATATACATAGGTAGTAGGTGGCCAATAGACTTAACGGAGACTTCTAAAGAGTTTCCTGGGTAGGTACCCAAAGAGCGCCTTCCGGGGTTGCGGAATTTGTTCGAAAGAGTCACCGCGGCCCTGGAACGTAAGGGGCATTAGGAAGAAACCGGATAGGTTTTAGTAAGTGGGAATCTGACACTCCCTCCTGCTTTACCCGGAGCGGGAGGAGTCATTTCATGTTCCTTTCATGAGTCATCCCATCATTTAAAAAAAAACCAAAGAATATTTGCAAATACCTCTTGACAAGAAATCTTAGTAGATAACTCGTCATATTTTTCCTACTGTCATCCTTTTTTTGGGTAGACACATAAGTCCTGAATGTGGCATGTTCTGCCATGCATCTCACATTGTCACCCCTTTCAGCATTTTATGTTTATCACAGTCCACCAGTCGTTTTATTGGTCTTCGTTTACCCTTATTTTCATCCACAATTCCACATCAATACTCCAATGAAATGAGGAAAATGTCGTCAGAAAATCTCACGGCATTTTCCTCGTTTTAAAGGCAGGACAAATATTTGATCAAAGAAACTCACTTCCGTAGACAATTATGGTCAACGGTGCTTAAATGTGTAAGTAAAGGAGTTTATTTTCTAGTTTTTCAAATCTATAACTTTGTCTGACACCATGTGTGTGCTACGCAGGTACATGGACAGTATGTCTTAGCATACTTATTACCATTTCCTGGTCATGAATCAAGCTCCGTGGTCTTTACAGTAAAACATTCTTATTTATTATAACTAAACGTTAACTATATGCTAAGTAACGTTAGTTTAATAACCCGTTAGTAACCACTCGATTGATCCCTTTTAACCCGAGTGGCTTGAAGGGTAAATAAAAAGCCATCTGTTTTAATATCTGATGTGATGAATGATTTATTTTCCTTATAAATTAATATTGGAAGACACTAACAATATTATTCATAAAAAATATACTACTATAATCCTTGGTACAGTCGGTTAAAGCAATTAGCTGACCCACCTTTGTATAAATGTTAAAGAAGTTTAAACCGACTCCCGAAAAGGACAAGGTTCTCAACTCAACTCTATGCCTATACCTAACCTACCTATTTTTTTTAGAATATGATTTGGTAAAATTTTTTATTTCTTTATTTTTTTGAGTAGGTATGTCATTTTCTACCTGGCGTACCTATATATAAAAGTTCTTGGAAATCCTTAAATCTCACGACTTAATAAAATTATATTTCAAGAAGTACCTATATGGAACTCCATGTTTAGAAGTAGGTAGTAGTTGACACCGGGGATAGTGTTTCTTACTGAGTAGTATGCAGATCTTAATACAAAACAAATAGAATCGAAAACACTATAAATTGTAAAATTTATTCATATTTGTACTAAACTTTGAGCTTATGTACGACAACGAATTAGATACTCGTAACGCAGCATAATCCCTAAATAGCCATAACGCGTGGGTCGTTGACCTGACGGCCTTGCCCTTGACGAAGTAGGTACTTCCATCATCCGCGTCAGATGGGAACATGGTGCTACAGTGTGCCAAGCATACCTTGACAAGCGGCGAAACGTGGAACTTCATTTATTGTACTAATTTTTCCATTGTTGTGATTTTGTCCGTACTAGCAGCGCCGCTTTGGGGTCTCAGAATACATTGGACGGATTGTACGCATTCGTTTCCTTACGTAAAGCAATTTTAATAGAAAAATATATTGTTATTAATTAGATAGACACTTCACATCAAGATAAGATTGCATTGCATTTCATGTTATAAGTTGTTAGGTTAAATAGGTACCTACTTGGAAATCCGTATCTCATGGGTACGTAAGATTAAAGAATACCTTGTTAGGTAGACGGAAATGTTACATAAATTAAATTTTATACTATATAGGTACCGTATCTACAGTATTTGTTAAAATTGGAATTAAAAAAAAATTGCATATAAATGAAAAAAAAAAAAACTTCACTTGGCGCTACTTACTTACTTATTTGTTAAAAAATGAACTTTATTCTGATGACTTTAAAAGTATTTTTTGACAAAGCGCCAAGTGCAGTGCTACATTTATAGAACACCAGCAAGGCTACTAACCTAGCCTTGCCTCTTAAAATAGTGCTAACAGACTAAAGGCCTTGATCCTGTAAATGCTGAAAATTCATCAGTTTAAACGTGCAAATCACGACACGACACTTAGTACAGAAGTACAGAATTACACAGTTGATATAAGGTTTTGGCGTTCCCAATCAATGAACGAATGTATGCAACGCCAGAGCGTAGGGAAGGCATCGATAAAGCAGCGTCGACCCTGCAGGAAAATATTTGCCCGAAACAGTAGATAATTATTTAATGGTAGATGCTATAAAGCCGCAAGTGCATAGGCTTTAAAGTCCAAATAATGATTGAATCGTAATACGAATTTATCCGCAGTTAGAGGCCTTGTTGCCTGTTGATAAATGTGCCAAACTATATGGATGGAACTATGTAGGAAGGGATCGTGAGGCGAGTAACAACAGGATCAGGGATTGGACATAATTCATAGATCGCGCTGTGAAGAGAGAAGCTACCACAATTACTGCCTGCTGGAGTTGCGGGACTATTCGAAAGAGATACCGCGGCTCTGGAACACAAAAGGCAATGAAGGAACATGGATGGGTTTTAGTCAGTAAAAGTCTGACGTCCTGAAAAAAAAAACACAATTACTGCCAAAGTTGGGACCCTGGCAGGGTTGCGGAATTTGTTCGAAAGAAGCACCGCGGCCCTGGAACGCAAAGGGCATTACGAAGAACAGGGGTGGGTTGTAGTCAATAAAAGTCGTGACCCTCCCTTCTGCTCCGCCCAGAGATGATATAATTTGATGATATCCAGGCTTGTCGAGTAAAAAGACGAACACATATTTTTTTGCAACGCTGAAATCTGTAGCTCTATTTAGCGAGTAGATTTTATGGTTTCTTACTTAGCGAGATATTTAGAACAGGCACGAAATTAGAAAAAAGGTCCGTTTTTTTTTAGTACCTAGGTACCTAAGAATGGCGACATACGAGTAAGTAGTCATGACTGCCAACTCCGAAATTAAATTAAATTACTTGAAACACAGATCTTAGCTTAGGTATGTAAAGAAAATTGCCCTCTGGCATAATAACGAAATTTGTTGAAACGCGTAACATGTAGGTACCTAAGTTCACACACAAATCCTTGAACTAAACGAAAACGGTTGCTTTCAAAACGTTATCCCTCGATCTCGTCGAAAACCATGTCAAGCGCTGCGCTAGTATGTATAAAACACATAATATAGTCTAATCTGATCTCATTTTCATACGGCGGCCGTTCCATGTCCTGACATGAGCTACAAGCTTCCTTCCACGAACTGCAGGATTTGACGCCACCATATATCAACGGGTTTATGAGCTTACGTGAGAACTTGAAATGCCCGACAAACGCAATATTATGTTAAGGTGATTTACTTAATTATGCCCGTATTATGAGTACTCTACGGTATAACAGTTATTATATCATTTAGCTTTTCAACGAGTGATCGTAAAATTGTAAGCGTCGTTTTGCAGGCTTTAAGTCCATGAAGTACCTACAGTGGTAGTTGGTACATCTCTTAAGAAACTTGTTAATTGGTAAGTTCTTAAAACTGAAGCCAAGCGAGCTTGCTAAACAACTTTAATTTCATCTATGATTACCTATTTTTATGTGCGTTTACAAAACTTTCTGAATATCGCTTCTCAAGATCGTCAAAGCGCTTCATAAGAAACGCACTGAGCTTTTATTTGTTATTTGCCAAATGAGATAATAATATAGTACATGCAGTCTTGTTTGCACCGATTTAAAGGCCCAACCTCTCTCAGACACACTAACTATTAAAGCTCCCAGCATCCCCTCGGATAGTCACGATCGAAATGTGTATAAAACAGGCTGGCGTAAACACCAGTCGGAGCTCGCCCGACCGCTTCTTGCTACAAGATTACGGAGGCGACTTAATGTTTTCTAGATATTGCATCCAATGACAGTTCGCATGCTAGAGAAATGATTGAAAATTCCCTTCCAAGAAGCGTGAAATGAGAGGAGGGTGGAGCGTCGGCGCCGGGCGGCCGGGCCACTCGCCTGCGCTCGCACATTCCTGCTGACCGCAGCCCTGTGTTTAGGAGTCACTGGCATCCACACCGCCTGCGAGCCACGGCTTGTGTTCGCACATCACCATGCGCACTTACAACAAGAAACATATATACGCAGAATCGAAGTAATACCGAGTGTCTTCACTAAGTCCAAGAAACATTTGAAGACCCTGTGTGAGGAGGTAATTGCAAAACTACTCATCACATTCCTATGCTAATTAGAAAAATAATTATATATAAGGGTAATCAAACATTTATTGTACAATCGTGCCTAATCCGTTCTCAGTTTTGCTTATTTATTTATTTATTTATTTATTTATTTATTTATTTGGGACAAACAAACAGTAACACATTATATCTGCGCAAATATAAACAAAGATATTACAAATGTGAAACTCACACCGTTATCCACAGCATATACAATTAAAGAAGAAGAAGAAGCTTAGAAGCGTACACTCAATAAAATATTAATTGAAATAGGTACTTGCAATTTACTACCAAGTGTTAAGTTGTTACCTACCTACAGTAGTTGACTACTTGGATAGATACTAGATAGGTACTTCAGTTGGAAAATCGGATGATGCAAATGCGTATAAGCAGATTAAAAGTAAAGAAGATTAATAGGGCTAACATGTTTCGTAATGATAGGCTTACAACCAAACTTCCTTTAACGGTCTTTGCAGTGTCTGTATCGCTTTCAACTATCAGAACGGCTTTTTACTGCTCAAGTTTTAGTTGACAACCAAATAATCTCAGAAAAAAACATAATTATGCAACACAAAGACAGAACACAACGCATGCACAGACTACGAAGCGTTGACATCCATAACATTGTACCTACTAGGAATAAATGCACAGGAAACGGGCCTGCTAGTGCCTGTGAGTCGGACACGCCATTACAATTAACTGTCCAAGACACCGATCAGCATCGCCGCCATAATTACCGTCACGCAACTAGAATCATTTCATGAGGAACCTTTCTAACCGACGCTTTTGAAGATCGGCTCCCACGAATTGAACACACTAAATATGATGAGTAATATTGTTTAGTGCCTCACAATGACTGATGGGAGTTCACACGGCATATCACTAATGTTGGTTTTAATAAATTAGAGCTTGTTATTTTTTTGGTTGTTCAATTTTAAGTTTTGCTGCCGATACTGGGCGAAAGGCAGTGAGAGAATGACTAGCGATTGCGACCTAACGAAAATTAACTCTTTTTCTTTCTTTCTGCCTCGAGTCTTAGGGAGTTAGAAATTCGTTGACCGTGGTCCCTACTGCCTCAATTGGTAAGTAGAACCTTCCATTGCATATGGGTTAGTTGCTTTTACATGAAATAATTATGCTAGCATTGTTAAGGTTTTGGTCTACAGTAAAGCGCAGCAAATTCCTTCTATTTATGGGATAACATTTTTGTGGGAATGGAGACCCTATACACGAGAGCCTACCAGTAATACCTGCTACATATTCTAAAATATCCTACGTAATCGATAGGTAGGTACTCACCGATCACCTCCACCACAGATCCATTTCAAGCCTGTTGGTCCTATATGGTCATAGCAAGCATGGCGACTTGCTGAGTAAATCAAAACATAAATAATTCAACTTCACGCGTGTACCTACGTAATGCCCTGAGGACGACAGGCAGCGTCACCGGCACCGCTGGACGTGAATTATCACCGCTGTGTGAATACATCAAGTTTATCAGTGATCGAATTCGAATCTATCGCATCGGTTATAGACAAATCGACTCTGCAAATAATGGATCTTGTTCTTGAGGTTTCTGATATTCATGACGTTAGTATGCCGATGACATGGCGTTGAGTTTGTTTGAATGGCAATAGGTACATATTACATAGATTTAACTTTGATTTGATCTCACTTTTAACTTTAGATTTTTACTTAATTTGATCTCATTTTTGCTTTCATTAGATCTTTATTATTTAGTGTTATAAAAGCTCTAAAAGTTGGCCCCGGCCCCCAAGATACAGGCGCTGCCTAGTTTGGGGACCACTACAAGACTACATGTTTCTAGTTACAGTCCGGTATTAAGTTAATTTTAAGGCAATTATTGTAACAATTGCCTAATAAATTTATCTTAAAATAAGAGCAATAAAAGTAAACCACATCAATTCTACTGATAATCCTGGATCTGCATCAACATTTTTCTACCAAACGATGTCACTATGTCCACCGGCTTTTCTTAATTTTTTTAGATAGAAACTTAGATTGATAGAAACGAATTACTTTGACAACTGTCCCAGACGAAACTAATAAAGAAGTGCAGAATAGTGCAAATGTTACAACATCCTGCCCTATGAAGTACCTAAGTACTTAATAATTCCATGCAGTTTGTTTCAGTGTTCAACAGCTGTTTTTTTGTTTGAAATGCGTCATTTAGTCGATTACGTCGTCGATCCGTCAGCGGGCTTATTGCGAGTTTTCGTAAACGTTCGCTTCTTATGCGCTTACAGAATTTCCTGTAAAAGATGACCATCATAGGTGCGGTATGCGTTCAACTTTCAAGTAGTTCAAGATAATAATAAGTAGGTACCTATTTTATATTTTGTAACAGCTGAATTTCAATATCATACGATTTTCTTTGCACTTTGGAAAGTCATAGTTTCCCAGAAACGACTTTCAAGAGTTAGGTAGGTACTTGCATATTACTTAATTATTTTACAACTAGTTTATGTATCTATGTGTGTTTTCCTTCCATAAAGAAACAAACACGATTCTTACTTGCAAACAATTAAGTAAACAGTCTGTAATGGCCATCAAGTCAGTCATAAAAGCATGTTTGCTGTTGCCTAGGTGCATTTTCGATACCGGTGGTGTCGACACAGTACCCATCTACTCTTATGACAAAGTGTGATTTCTTCAACTTCAGTCCCTAACAGTAAAGTGTAGGATATAAAATAAAACTCTGCAACGCAACTTAGTTTTTTATCGACCATCATTACTTTAAACGGTACTCGTAAAAGCTCTTACCTCCACAGAGTTCATAGCACGCAATCAATTAAAATAGTTTGATTCGGAATGTTCACACAGGAACCGTAGGCGCGCTTTCAATCGCACCCCATCATTAACACTAGTTGCACAAAACATGACGCACCAGCCCGGTGGGCACCCCGCGTGACGCAGGGGCCGCTGGGAAGTCAATGAAACACCGCTTTGATAGCTAACATCGGCGACACGCACTCTGCGCAAATTGTTGCCTACCTACGGTTACGCAACGATAAAATTGTCGCTTGCATGCCACCACTGTGCAACGTGGCGAATAAAATAACCACTCCGGCTGCCGCCGTTTCCTGGGACTTGTCTGTCGCATTGTGAAAGAATTCCGACGTTGCATTATTGTGAATGCGACGGCGACAATAGCTTTTTGTAAGACGAAAATTATGATTCAGAACATGTTATGAATTATTGTAGGAACATAAATTATGTTGACTACCTACTACGTACCTACCTATTTATCTAACCGCACCATCGCTAAAGGTAAAGGGTGAAAAGGTGTTGTAAATCAAATGCAAGTAACAAAGTACAATCTGACGGCTTTATAAGCAGGATAACCTTTATCTGCGCCTTACCTACTCGGTAGAACAGGCAGCATTTGCATCAGCCATATTCGTATTGTTTTTACTTTTGTAAGTAGGTACCGATATTTTGCTTCTTTGGAGAATCATTGGGCGTCTCTATTGTTTCCTCTTATAGTCAGGACTTCTGACTGGAGGAATTGTATAGATCTAGGTAATACTCAAATGCATTCCGCAGTCTTCATTTCATAATGCAGTTACCGACCACGTCACAGCTTATGCACGTCAAACGTTACCATTACCAATCCGAAAGGCTTCACAAATTGCCCGTAGATCATGCTTGTGACTGTGGTAACATGTGTTTTTCCGCATATTTACCCACGTATTAGCTCCAGTACCTAACGTGTTGCATAACACCGAGTGATTGTCGTAGCCAACAACCGTCCAGGGGCCCTCCGTTCACCAATTAATCCGTCCAATTGAATATCTAGCGCAATACCTATGTCAGAGCAGTACATTACCTAGTCAGCTGCCTGTCGAACCGCCAATAAACGCTTGTTTGATTTACAATTATTGGTTTTGTCGTTAAATCACCGTAGCGGACGCTATCGTACCATTGTTACCAACCAAAATATATTTGCATCGATATAATTTTGTATGTAGCGAATGATAAACCAATTTGCATTGCAAAACCTTCACGCACGGCACCATGCATCCAATAGATCGCCAAACTTTGATAACATTCCCATAACGTACCTAGTGCGACTATGATTGCACAGGTAGTGTTTCCTTTGAATTATTAATGAAATCACGGACAAAACATTCCACATAGCATTGCAGTGCTCGGTGGACAGGTGTTGTACAACAAAATAACTTCAAGGTGCCAGTGAATGGTAACTGCGTGAATGAACACGGCACTAGGACTAGTGCTGGCTACGTGAGTAGCGGAGCAGTCGGTCGCGAGCATAAACAAACCACCAATAGAACGGACATTGTGCCCCAGTTTACGATACATTTAATTCCAACTAGTGTCCTTCTTAATCGTGGATATTGGCTCTAAGGCCGCTTAGATAATCTGACGATCGACTTGTTAATACCTACCTACAGAACACGTAATAAAATTACCTACAGTCTTACGCTGAATAGTTCTGTGTCGACATAAATAATATGGCCATCCATAAAAATCTTAGTAAGCATAAAAATAGCTTGCTCGTAGTCTCGGACTTTAAACTGAATGTATGAAGAGAGCATGTTAATATTCGAAATAATTTATGACTTGTTAAAATGGCCAATTGGTATTATCCAATAAAGGCTGCGCGTACGCACCGATCGGATCGTAAAGGTATTCTGTTACTCGATGCTACTCACGTGTTATGTCTCAGTCAATGGTACAAAGGTGTAAAATACCTTTAACGAACTATCTCATTTACAAGCAATAAAGAACTTGTTTGTAGGAAGATACATTACTTTGTTGTCTTTTGGCGGCAAAATGTAGAAAACCGCGATGATAGCAATTTTCTCACGCATGGGGCGTGAATGCGAAGTCACAAAAATTAAATAACGATTTTATATCCGTCGCCACCGACAGCATAATAATTTTAAATTCCATGAATATTCATATATGGATACTTTAATCTGATTTTGACAGGTGTTGGTAATATCACATTACACTTCCTATAAAAGGTTACATTTATTATTGTAATGAGCTTTATGGTGAATGTAAACGCTTTAGATCCAAAATGCATGCGCGCATTCGAATGGCTATAATTCATTGACTATAACAGAGCCTACATGTGTAGTTACTGCTAAAATGTAATCGTCCTGTTAACCTTATGATTTAATGAAGCAGCATTCGATAGTGGGCAATATTTCGACAGTTATGGGCTCTTGAGAACGGTATTTGAATAGCCACTTCGTTTTACAAGTTCGGGCACATAAATATCGCAATTTTGTACTGTTGTTGATTGGCAGCTCATTTGTATATTCAGGATAATTATCTACTACGATTTCCTGTTTCTTCTAGGACCGGATTCTCTATTGCTTCCTCTTCCTCTCTCTCTGTTCCATGTTATTTTGTATTCTTTTTAGAATTCCTCATAACAATCATCCTTATTACTTTGGTCTTTCTCTCCCTCTTCAGCCATCAACGTTTCTGTTATTCAAAATAGGGCTTTGTGTAAATGAATGAGACAAATACTGAATAATAATACTAACCCATCTGGATTTTAGAAGCTGCCTCTTTCTTGTACTGGTTTTGTTATCTGACCACTTTTTAATATTCGCCAAATTATTATATTATATTCCATTCCTTGTGTGAAGGAAGGTAAATAGTAAATCAAACAAGTTATCTTGGAATTTCACTTTTATTATCAAAAAAAATGTTGTAATCTTACATATTATTTTAAAGAGATACTTATAATTACGTACAGCTAATACATTTACACACTTAAGTAATAACAATTTACAAACGAAACTATAATTAAATACAAACAAGATTTGAGAAAAAGGTTACATACGGTGTCACTGAAACAAAGCAAAGCGTTTCTTTGTAGTCTCAGAGTTTGTTTGACGAATTCATTTAACAGACCTGAACAAACCTCACCGTTTAGAGCGGTTCTTTCAATGCAACGTTACTGCAATCTACCATGAGGCTGCTTTTCCACCAGAGATGTGCTATGCAACGTTGCTATGGATGCGTTTGATATCAACCAATCATATTCATTGGTCCACATAGCATAGCACTGGTGGACACTGATTCAACTAAGCTACGTTTTTTATATGGAAGGATGCGTGCTGTGGATGCGAGCTATGGATGCGAGCTATGGGTGCGTGCTATGGATGCAAGCTATGGATCGTCGCGAGTGATGTAGCTATGTAGTGCGAGCCTTCCCTTTGTCAAAAATTGCATAGCTCGAGCTGCGCATCTTCCTCGCACAGCTACCTTGCGGCGGCGAATTTTCATAGCACATCTTACTCGCCCCGCTACATCGCTTAGCATCGGTGGAAACGGTCAAATATTTTCGTAGCTTAGCTTACATTCTCGCAGCATAGCTGCATGCATAGCACATCTTTGGTGGAAAAGCACCATTATTATTATAACTATTGGCTAACTGCCACAGGAAATTAAAAACGGAATTAAATTATGCAACAGAGAACTATGAAGTTTTTGCCAAACTCGATTAAGTATGCACTAAGACTTTGATTATTGCAAAAAAAATGAGAAAACAAGGCGTGCCTGTTGTAACCGGCGAATTGAACATAAAAGTGCAATAATGATTGTGGTGTCACAAGCTGACAGCAATCGTGACCGCGGTGGCGAGGCGGGCGCATCGAGCTGCGCCGGCGCAGCGAGCTGACACCGCAATCGGCGCGCAGCCGAGCGCCCGCGTAATGACAGCTCCGCCGCTATTAGCTCTCATTACCCCACAGTCACGTACCGCAGGCAGAAATGGATTTGTCTTTGCAAAAATAATGATTGTAGATTGCAGACCGCCTTCAAAGAAAATTGGATTCGAATGCGCGTAAACAGGATCCAGGGTTAGGCGGTTCACATTGCTGCCCTTGAGAGCCGTGGACGTTGCACTCACCGCCGCCGGGCTCCAGGAGCTCGCAGTGCTCTACATTATCCTCCGACGAGTACGTCTAGGTAATCGTTTGCTGTAATTGCAACATTCTATTTTAAATTTTTGAGGTTCACAAACAACAAGTGATTGTTTTTATTTTATATAAAGTAGACATCATTACATCATTGAACTGAGTTAGTAGAAATTCACAACGACATGTTTGGCTCATTGCATTTAATAAAAAACAAGTGACAAACCGATGCTGAGTTGCCGGTAACACGAAACGAAACCCAATTTTGTTATGTTTTGAGACTCGATACTGACTTAGCTAAATTAAAACAAGATGGGAAACTAGCTCCACGTAGTACCATTCAAACGAAATGTTGTAACTTAACGACTGTATGATTCATGCTTTGGTTGCGTAAAATACAGCCGAGGTACAATAAGTGTACCTAATTATAGTGCCACTTCAAATACGAATCCACGTACGATGAGAAGTTCTTTAGAATACAAATAGTTACTACAGTGTGAATCGCAAAGATAGAAATGGCTCCTTTACAACAAAGAAATCAATAAATAGCAATCAGAGTTAATTATTGAATCAATAACGCTATGCATCATCGGTCGCGGAGTCTATAAAATGTGTCCAACACTTCATAAACCAGATGAGCGAGAGCGACCGGTGCGGCGGCGGCGCGTATGAACAAAATCCAGTAGCCAGTAGAGGCATCGACCTCGAACATTTCACACATAAATCTTGTTCACAGTCCCCGTGAGCCGTGTTCGGTGTTCGCTAACAAATTACAGCGCGTTATCCGAGCGTGGCCGGCCGAGGGCCGTTATTACAACTAATTGGTGACAATCAAGCGGCTACTGCTGTCGCGCCGCACAATTCTCTAGTCGCATCACTACGTTTTTCAGACAATTCAAATTCTAACTTTACTCGTATCTTGTTTTGTTCGACTTGTCTATTATTCAGAGATGCTCCACAAATGGTATTGCTTTATTCATAGGTCCTGAGAATCTTGAGTGTTTTCAAGTTCGGCTTGTATCAATGTATTTACAAAAAGGGGTCCATCAATATCTCTAATGTGTATTCCGCTGTATAGACATGCGTCATATTATCTGGTCGTGGAATCTTCGTAAACAATCAAAAGCTAATTTAAATTCCTGATTTTTTCACCCTCGTCACTGTTATTGAATACCTATGCTACAACGTACTTGAATATTTTAACGTACATGGGAACTAGGGAGGGTGCGTTTTCCCCCTCGCCGGCTATTTCGAGCAGTGTGCAATGTGTGCATACATTACTAAACTCCAATTAGCATGTGTAATTCTTTTATTTATTTTTAGTTTAGTCTCGTTTGAAGCTTGCCTCATCGACTGGCATTTCAGAGACACAGGAGAAAAGTCTGCATTTGATGACCTAAGTAGTAGCAAAGGCGACGCGGCGACGGTGCAGCACAAGCGCAGCACTAACTCACTGTGCGAACGTATAGTAGTGCGTTAGTGTTAAACAAAGGAAACTTACGTTAGGTCGGGCGGTTCCCTCGACCCTCGCAGTTCGCACGGCCCAGCTAACGCGGAAGCGCAATGTTTACAGCGACAAAAAAATAGCGTTCGTCGTGAGCACGCGCATACAATACACATTACTCCGACTTCATGGGAATAACGCAACACACTACACTCTTGTTTATCGACGCTTATATTTTAGCATCTTTATGCGGCCGCCAGCCCGCGCCGGTTTCTTCCAGTTTTGAGTTATAACCGAATGAAATAAACGATCTATTCAAGTTGTCGTCTCCGGCTGAATAGTTATTCTTCGTATTCCATTTCCTATTTGCTCTAACATGTTCTGGAATAAACTCAAGTTGTAATATTTGCGCTAGATACATATCGTTTGAGTATTCATGTAGATTGTTCGTATTGTGGGCAGGCAATAAATCTCCATAGCATTTTGAGGATAATCTCGATATTGAAAGTCTAAATCAAAGGTAAACTGTATCCCAGACATGTTTACATTAGATATGATGTCACGAGTTCTGGAATGTTGGGAAATGAGGTGAGCCTCCTGAAGTTTATCTATATGATTGGTTCAGCTTTACAAACATGATTGATGATTGACACGATAGATACAAGAGGCTCACTAAGTACGCGGTTAAATGTTAAACACACACAAGCGTACAATCTTCATTTCAAAACATAGTTAATCTCGAAATTAAACTCCATCTAATTAATTTGGAAGACAATAAAACACGTTCGTAGAAAAACCGAGTAGCGGAAAAATTACAAGTAATAAACTTAATGCGATAATTTGTTATGAAAAATGTGAAGCGTTGAGAGGCGAGCGTGCTACCTACGAGCCGAATGTTCCGTACGTCTAATTCTCACTTTTAACAAAACGTTTACAAGCGGGGCCTTACATCATTATTTTTTATCGGGCCCGCGCTTTTATGCCTTCTACCTGGGGCTGGGTACCTGCCCCACTAAACCCACTATCCGGAACACTATTAAGTAACTCTACGAGGCATAAAAACATGTAGAAATAACAGAGAGCCGACACTCTTGATGGACACAGTATAATTTAGTCTGAAAAGAATTTGTGAAATTGCTTTGTTAGACGCGCTGGGGTTCTTGAGAAGGCGACCGTTTCCCGCAATTTGTTCATTAGGGGTAATAGCCGGGGGTTCGAATGAAGGCTCGTTTTCAACTTCGGTTTCTAGAACTGGCGGGAAAATTATTGTTATTATCGCAACTTGATTATTATTATTTTTTGTACAACATAAGGATGTCGTCTTTAAGGGATTTCACAATGTTTTGTGGTTAAAGGAACTGACAATAAACTCGTAGAACATGTTTTTCAGGTATTGGGGCAAACAATACTGTTTTTTTTTAATAAGGAGTATGTACTTTTGGGACTGATTGGGATCAGACTTAAGTCTTGAAATCATGGTACGAGTTATTCGAGCAATCGGGATCAGGACCCATGGCCAGGGGAAATAGGACAAATATATAAAAATAAATGGTTTGGGAAGATTCCCGCCAACGCAATGCAAAAATGTTTCTCCTTCTTAATTTTGTTTTTTAATATGAAAGTATAATCAATATAAGTTACTAAAAGGATGTTAAGTGTTATGTATTCTAGCGGAAGTAAATAGGAAAAACCAAATCGCTGATTTTTAAAGGAAATATTAGGTAAATATTCATTGATTAGTAGTCTCATGACGGGCCAAAACCGCATCACAGGATGCGAAATGTAAATAAAAAGATAATCAACAAAAACATTTTTACATAACAAATAACATGGAAACTAATCTCTTTGAGAATCATTTGCGAACGCTGTCGGATGAACCTCAATGTTGTGTAGGTACAGCGTCGCCGTCGGTGCGGCGCGGGGGGAAGGTTGTCGGCCCCGGCCCGTGACGTCACCGCACTGACCACTCCGGGACCGCCACAATGGCCTTTCTCAGAAGGAGCAGATGCGCCTGCGCCGCTATCTGCCGCCCCTCGCCCCACCCCCCGCAGCCCTACACGCTCACCCCGGACGCACGTGAGGTTTTCGAACGGACGCTGATAATCTCACAGATCCAATCTAACAAAATATTCCTCGCATTCTTCAACCGACGCCTCAAGAGTATACCGTGACTTAACCGCCAAAAAAACTTCAATTCTTTACCTTTGAAATTGATGAAAAACAACTACAAAAACTTACATTGAACAACCAATAGCTAACCGGCGCGGAGTGTATCTAAATGACATTATTTGGGCGGTCGTAAGTTGCGCGCAGGTAGAGGCGCGGAGGTAACCTCGCATTGAGCGCGTACCTGCCGCTGAACGTATCATTACGCGCCGGTAATCATTCCGCTGTAATCACCGGGCTGACGCTCTGACGCTGTGTGACGCTGACTCCGCCGCTGCCTCCCGTAGAACCTCGCAACTTCCATGGATGAGTGTGGATCTAGTCATGGTGTACAGAAACATGCACTAAACCTCCACTCATCGAAAGAAATTGACCTTATCCGCTGCCGCTGATTCGTGGAACCGTCGAGCACGACGCACTGCACGCACTGATCGTTAGCGATGTCACGTTGTAGCACCGAACCGTTCACGAGCACGTTGCTGTGTTTTTTTTTAAACAATCATGATTGTTAGCGGCGCGCGCTCCGGCGAGCGAGCACGGCCCGCGCGCTCTGCCCGCTCACTATGAAATAAACGGTCGAGATTTAAAATCTGGAAAGCTAGACGCTGCGCGTGCGGCGGAGGGGGGAGGCGGAGGCGAGCGACCAATGGCGGCGCAGCGCGCGGAGTGGAGGGGGCTCCGCCGCGCCGCCCGATATTATCTTTCTACAAGAACGTTATTTTCTTCTTTCCTACTCGCCAGTCCGTTCAACCGACAGCGGAAGTGAAATGAACGCGCGCGTAAACTGCACACTCGGTGGTAGTGCTCGCAGCCGCGCTACTATCCACCTGACAACAGATTTTAAACGGCCGACGACGTTATGAATGAAAGTAAAAACATACTTTATGGACGAAGCAGTCAATCATGTCGTTTGGTTCCTTAAATTCAGTTATACAATAAGCTGCAGTGCAATTCTGTTAACATGTCGAAGTGAAGGCTTGGGTGTAGTGACCACGGGATGAAGTTAGCTGTCAAAAATGCTAGTGATTGATTAATACATCAGAGAATTATATCGATACTTGAGTTTAGGTACTGAATTTAATGCTACATCTAAATACCTACATTTTAATATTAATAAAAGACACAAGAAAAATCAATTTTTGAATCCCGGATTGGTGGTCCCGGTGGTATCTAATGAATATTATGTATTGTACCAGCCAAATTACTTACCCAATCGTTGCCAAAATTACCCATGTACCTAAGTATTGTTGTGCTCATCCTCACCAGTCACCACATAATTACCTACCTAAATGTTTTGTGCACATCGCCGCAAAAAAGCATGTTAGACCTCAATGCAAAGTGCATTGCGCATGCGTAGAGTGACAATTCCCTTCACCGAATTCCGCCGATTTTAAGTCAGGTGAGGGGAACACGCGATCGTTCCCCGTGGGTATTCTTTTTTTAAACGTTGAATCTTCCATGATAGCTAAATGACGATTCAAACGCGTGAAGTGTTCCCTTCACCGTATTCCGCTGACTTTAAGGCAGGTGCGGGATCACGCGAACGTTCACCCAACCCAACGGGTGCCCACCCGTTGACAGCGCGGGCATTTTTAAATCATTGAATACCTACCTATAGCGAAGTTATATTCAAAGCTTTCAGATCTCATCACACACATTTTCAACAAAATTCGGACGCCTACGTCGGCCGCACGCGTGGCTGACTGACGAAGTGAGGACCATGCGTGTGTTCCGAAATATAACTCAGTCATGAATCCAACGCCAAATATTGTTTACGTACCGGTGAGACAAGTGTGACGTAAATAGTAGTACCTATATCAAGCGTGCTTGTGTGCATGAGACTTTGAGGATTTTTTTATTGAATCAATAGCTATCTGACATTTAACGGATACAACAAAAAGTGAAAGCGGCCAGCCGTTCACGCGTGATGCGATGACCAAAAGAAATAGGGATTAATCTATATATTATAGGTTTGTAATATTTGCAATAATGATTAGGTACTGTAAACGAGCACAAACACTATTCTCACTCAAAATGGCGTCAATTTATGACCGTCAACACACTGGCCAGCATATTTTGGAACGAATCAACAGTATGGCGTCGTCGGATTTTTTTCGTCATGAGCACTGGCCAGTATACTGGGTTATATCACAGTTATATTATTATTTCGGAACACACGGGTGACCGCACTGACAGCACAGTCGCCAGCACATCACGCTATCCGAAACTGTCAAATTTTTCCGATCTAATTTGAACCCAATTCTTTAACAGTAAGGTTGAAAATCCAACAAAGAAATTTGACAGATTGTTGTAGCTTCATGTGCTGGCGACTGTACGTGGCGCTCACTCGGTGAACGATCAAACCATAGAGTAATAAGGGTATTTTGAATAATGCATAGTGTACACAAATGGATCCACAGACAAATTTGGTATTAGTATGCTACAGCGTGCAAACTTAGTGAAAATACACATCTAGCTGCTTTTTATATGGCTTACTGATACGCATAGGTTCAACTGATTAATAAAAAAAGCCTGATTTCATAAAAAAGCGGCCGAAGCATGAGTAATGCGTGGCTATGCGTTTCACTCAAGGTAACTCATTCTCGTAGTGTCTATGGAAACGCGTGACCAGTGACAGTTAGGTACCTACCTCATCACCTACAAGGTGACAAATAATGTGAACTTTATTTTGGGATTTTTTGAGTTGCCCACTCAACTGTTCTGACGTAGGTACCATCTGCTGCATAATCAATCCTTTCACTTGATAATTTGCCGGCATAAGAACCACCTGAAAACTTTAGTTTTCACCTCAAAGCTCCACTTGAAAAACACATTACGGGAAAACTATATTTGTATATCTTTAATTCCAACTTCAGTTCTGTGATATGTAGTAGGTCATCGATGCTAACTTCTTTTGTATGGGTACATAAAAGTAAAACCTTATCATGTACATGCATAATTACTTAGGACCATAAACACTTATCTGGTTTATTTATATCAACCTTATTCAGATCTAAACAATATTGCCTATCCTTTGTGCTTGGTGAGAACAGAAATAAATCAATAACTGGCGATATTACAATTTTACTCATTTTTGTACAAATCAAAGAATGCTAATACATCTTTTGGATATCATGCTAAGTCTTCATATTCTTGAATTTCTGCTGAGGTGCCAATAGCAAAATTAAAAACATATCTGGACACACGGGGTCAGCGGCTGCCTCAAGCTGAAAACAATGTGTTAACATTAATCATTTTTATTCAAATCTATTGGAACTGCTTCAAAAAAGAACTCTTATTTATAATCATTAACATACCTCAAGTTAATGCAGTTCTTAGTTTTAATAAATACAGCAAAACAAACCTACTGCTGGAGATAGGCCTCTCCGAAGCGTCCCCACAACAACCGGTCCTGTGCGTCTCGCATCCATCGGCTACCTGCAACCTTCACCAGGTCATCAGTCCACCTTGTGTCGGCCCCATCGACCATCCATTCTGTGAGCAATTTTCCCTGCTAACTGCCACTTAAGTTTCCACATCCATCACAAGGAACAATGTTATTCCTAGATAGGATTTACAATTTTTCTTAGGTCTCCAATGCATGGTATATGTGAAAGTACATGTTTTCTCACCTGCTGTTCAGCGAAGATGGAGCACACTTGCCTAAAAGGAACCTATTCACCCTTGACTTACAACACAACTATGTTGTAGCTATCAGGAAACACAGATCCCGGCAGGGAATTCCACACCTTAGCACACACTATAAATATGTTCCTCAAACGGTTTGTGCGTGTGGGTGGGATGTCCCCCATGTACCGGTGGCGCATCGCCGTTCGTCTTGCTTCACAGATCATCTTCTGAAAATCATAACACATAATAAGATTACAATCGTGGCAAAATACTTTATTTTATGCCGAAAGCCATGCATGTCAAGTAGTGTGCACCTTGCGTGCGTACCTACCTATAATCTAGATTTGAGCGTATCCGTAGCCACAATAATTCCTTTCCAAATAATATTTGGCTTAGTACATGAACCACAATCGAATGTAGGTACAATAAATTAAAACATCTAGGAAAATAGTGTCGTTTCGATTCGGTTCTAAACACAATAAATTGCGAACATCACACATTCTATTTCATTCTATTCTTCAGTCCCGTAAAAATGGAGTAAGTATGCATTTCCGACAGATTTTTACATACACTCATAAAGTTTTAAGTAATATTGCAATAAGTACTAACCTACCTATAAAATTTTGTTTTTCAATACTAATAACTTCACATAATGTATGTTTGTTCTAGTTCATCTCGTTCATGTCCGGCAACAGAGGCTTGAAAAAATTAGATGCTTAAAGACCTTAGTAGCCAAAACAGCAAAATCTCAAAAAAAAAACTCTGCTCGTCGCTGATAGGCTGATATGAAAGTTTCGAAATAATGTCGGCGCCATGAACTAAAATCTTAGAGAAAACAAAACAAATGAATCACTGGAACTTGAATCAGCTTCAGCTTTGATTGAATTCAGTTCTTCAAGTTTGGAATGTTAATGATTAAAAGTGATAATCACTGTCAAATGTGTGATGTTCGCAATTTATTGTGTTTAGAACCGAATCGAAACGACACTATTTTCCTAGATGTTTTAATTTATTGTACCTACATTCGATTGTGGTTCATGTACTAAGCCAAATATTATTTGGAAAGGAATTATTGTGGCTACGGATACGCTCAAATCTAGATTATAGGTAGGTACGCACGCAAGGTGCACACTACTTGACATGCATGGCTTTCAGCATAAAATAAAGTATTTTGCCACGATTGTAATCTTATTATGTGTTATGATTTTCAGAAGATGATCTGTGAAGCAAGACGAACGGCGATGCGCCACCGGTACATGGGGGACATCCCACCCACACGCACAAACCGTTTGAGGAACATATTTATAGTGTGTGCTAAGGTGTGGAATTCCCTGCCGGGATCTGTGTTTCCTGATAGCTACAACATAGTTGTGTTGTAAGTCAAGGGTGAATAGGTTCCTTTTAGGCAAGTGTGCTCCATCTTCGCTGAACAGCAGGTGAGAAAACATGTACTTTCACATATACCATGCATTGGAGACCTAAGAAAAATTGTAAATCCTATCTAGGAATAACATTGTTCCTTGTGATGGATGTGGAAACTTAAGTGGCAGTTAGCAGGGAAAATTGCTCACAGAATGGATGGTCGATGGGGCCGACACAAGGTGGACTGATGACCTGGTGAAGGTTGCAGGTAGCCGATGGATGCGAGACGCACAGGACCGGTTGTTGTGGGGACGCTTCGGAGAGGCCTATCTCCAGCAGTAGGTTTGTTTTGCTGTATTTATTAAAACTAAGAACTGCATTAACTTGAGGTATGTTAATGATTATAAATAAGAGTTCTTTTTTGAAGCAGTTCCAATAGATTTGAATAAAAATGATTAATGTTAACACATTGTTTTCAGCTTGAGGCAGCCGCTGACCCCGTGTGTCCAGATATGTTTTTAATTTTGCTATTGGCACCTCAGCAGAAATTCAAGAATATGAAGACTTAGCATGATATCCAAAAGATGTATTAGCATTCTTTGATTTGTACAAAAATGAGTAAAATTGTAATATCGCCAGTTATTGATTTATTTCTGTTCTCACCAAGCACAACGGATAGGCAATACTGTTTTGATCTGAATAAGGTTGATATAAACCAGATAAGAGATTATGGTCCTTAATAATTATACATGTACATGATAAGGTTTTATTTAATGTACGTATACCATCAATCACTAATAAAAAACTAATGATCGATGACCTATACAAAAGAAGTTGGCATCGATGACGTACACTCCATATAATAGAAATAAAGTTTTAATTAAAGATACACAGTCATATAGTTTTTCAAGTGGAGCTTTGAGGATAAAACTAAAGTTTTCAGGTGGTTCTTATACAGGAAAATATCAAGTTAATTAAAGGATTGATTATGCAGCAGATGGTATGTCAGAATACCCATTCAACTCAAAAAATCCCAAAATAAAGTTCACATTGTTTTTTTATTATCATATAATAATTTCATCATAAATGTAATGACATTTGTTAACACTTCTTCCACATTATTATAGACTTTAATAACTTGGTAAACTGAAAAAAAAAATAGCTAATTTATTGAAAAATAAAAATCCGAAAATGATTTCACTTTTAGTAGGTACCTAGCTATAACACAAAACTAGAACTTATTAGAACAAAATAAATATGGTTTTGTGATGTTAGGTAGGTACCTAGGTAATTCAAAACTAGTTAGCACATTCCCTGTGGCAGTCTTGTTGAGTAGTGTAAATTAATTGTTGCCTATGTTCAAACATTAATGTCAGTTATTTAAGTGGCAGTTTGATAAACAAAATAACAATGTGCCATTTAAGTTGTACCTACCTAATTGAGGCCTTCTTAGTTAACATGGAGATGAAAGCGGGAAAGAGTGAATTATGATTTTTTGAAGTAGGTAATGGAAAGTGAAAAATCTTTGTTTCAAATAGGTTTTCATAAAAATACAAACTTTACCTGCTAGTTGGTACATAATAAAAATTTAGGATTGGCAAATTATATTTCACAAACAACAGTTTTTCACATAACTAACTATTTCTGGGTTCTTAAATATTAAGTCAGTTGGGTCAGTGGGTCGTCTTTAAATAATAAAATTGTCCACCACAATGTCGTCTTCTAATTTGAACCGCTTTTGCAAATAAGTCAGCCAGATCGGAAAGCACATTAATGTTTGTGTTAGTGGTAAAATCTGGAAGCTTGTTTTCAGTTCATCATGCATTTGGTTTGATCCTACTTGAGCCATTTTTCATTTGTGTCTGCTCGCGCGTTCTATTACGACGTAACTAAACCTCCCATAAAACGTCACAAATTGAACGAAGTTCCGTTAAAAACCATACTTCGAACAAACTAAACTATTTTTCTCTCACGCTTGTTTTGAGGGTTGAATGAGAGGTCATTCAACCCTCAAAACAAGCGTCAAAGCAAGTCGGTGAATAACGATTTAGGTATTTTATGTCAGTCTGTTCACGCGTTTCCATAGACTACGAGAAAGAGTTACCGTGAGTGAAATCACGGTTCGGCCGCTTTTATATATGAAATCAGTCTTTTTTATTAATCAGTTAAACGTATGTGTATCAGAAAGCCATATAAAAAGCAGCTAGAATTGTATCTTCGCTAAGTTTGCACGCTGTAGCATACTATCACCAAGTTTGTCTGTGGATCCGTTTGTGTACACTATCCATTATTCAAAATACCCTTATTACTCTATGGTTTGATCACTCACCGAGTGAGCGCCACGTACAGTCGCCAGCACATCAAGGTACAACAATCTGACAAATTTCTTTGTTAGATTTTCAACCTTATTTCAAAGGAATTGGGTTCAAATTTGATCTAGAAAATTTGACAGTTTCGGATAGCGTGATGTGCTGGCGACTGTGCTGTCAGTGTGGTCACCCGTGTGTCCCGAAATAATAACATAACCCAGTGTACTGCCAGTGCTCATGACGAAATGAATCCGAAGCCATACCTACTGTTGATTCGTTCCGAAATATGCTGGCAAGTGTGTTGACGTCATAAATTGACGCCATCTTGAGAATAGTGTTTGTGCTCGTTTACAATAATCATTATTGTAAATATTACAAACCTATATATATATATATACTAGCTGTCCCGCGCAACTTCGTCTGCGTCACATTTTCCGCTCCTAAATAATATTGCAACAAAAAATTGAGATTCAAACTATCCTATCTCTCAAGTTGGATCGAACTGCACATGGTGTGCGAATTTTATTATAATCGGTTAAGTGGTTTAGGAGTCCATTGAAGACAAACATTGTGACACGAGATTTATATATATTAAGATATATTATATTATAATAGATTAATCCCTATTTCCTTTGGTCATCGCATCACGCGTGATCGGTTCGGCCCCTTTCACTTTTTGTTGTATCCGTTAATGTCAGGAGAAGGTTCTAGGGATAGCTAGTGATTCAATAAAAAAATCCTCAAAGTCTCATGCACACAAGCACGTTTGATATAGGTACTACTATTTACGTCACACTTGTCTCACCGGTACAAACAATATTTGGTGTTGGATTCATGACTGAGTTATATTTCGGAACACACGCATGGTCCTCACTTCGTCAGTCAGCCACGCGTGCTATGGGTAGGCGTCCGAAAGTTTTTGTTGGTTAAATTGTTAAAATATCTCAGTAATTGCTAGCATGCATTAATCTGACGAGTTTAATACCACTAAACCGAGTTTTAAAATCTTATTTATTGTTTTAAACACACACCCCCTTTATTGATTGCCTGCTTTTGGAAAAAAGTAGCTTGGTACAAATTGGCTACCCATTTAAAATTATCAAAATAACATTTAAACCGTAAACGATTTGAAAGCTTCGAATACAAATTCGCTATGCATATAGGTAGGTAATCAATGATTTATAAATGCTCGCGCTGTCAACGGGTGGGCACCCGTTGGGTGAAGGGAACGTTCGCGTGTTCCTTAAAGTCAGCGGAATACGGTGAAGGGAACACTTCCCGCGTTTGAATTGTCATTTAGCTATCATGGAAGATTCAACGTTTAAAAAAAGAATGCCTACGGGGAACGATCGCGTGTACACCTCACCTCACATCCGATCTGCCTTAAAGTCACCGGAATTCGGTGAAGGGAACGCTTCGCTCGTTTCAATTGTCACTCTACGCATGCGTAATGCTGATGCACTTTGAATTGAGATCTAACATGCTTTTTTACGGCGATGTGCACAAACAATGTAATTATGTGGTGACTGGTGAGGATGAGCACAACAATACAAAGTAAGTAATTTTGGCAACGATTGGGTACCTAAGTAACTTGGCTGGTACAATACATAATATTCATTAAAGTAGATAAGTAACATCTAACTATACAATCCGCGATTCAAAAATGTTTGGTTGGAATTCCTTTTTTAAGCAGCTGTTTGCTCTACTAATCCACGCATGCGCAAAATGAGGATAGCGTCTTTGGCTTATAAAGTACAATTTTAAAATCGGTTTATTATAATTTCCAAGACTAAAGATTAGCTAGTATGAAATCCCGTTAGAAGTAAATTATCTTAAGTAGGTAGGTACCTACCTATTTATTTTTAGACTCGTAAATAGCAGTTTTGAATTCATGTGAAATATTCAATAGCTACTTAGAGGTAACATGAAATTCTTGTAAATAAAATAATTAATTTTTATTATTGATAAACTCGATTGTCGATGTCGATAAGATTGGAAATGTAACATTTCGTCTATCCCTAGCATCGCTGACAGCTGACTTTGTCACTCACTTCGCCCAAGCCTTCACTTCGCCGTGTTTACAGAATCGACCGGCTGATTTATTTGCTCGGTATCGACTTCACAATCCAATCTAAATGCCATTGAGATAACAAAGTGCATTAGTAACATGTTTGTGCTGCAGCGGTAATAGTGAAGCGCTGTGACGGTCACACACCGTGCAATTCCGCGTTGACAATAATCACACGGTTAAAATGCGCACATTATAATCAATGAACTATTTCTTGAATATCTCATGCATAAAACACAAAGGTATCATTTACAAACTGAGTGGAATTGAATCCAAAATGTATTATTAAGTTTTCATTGAAACCGTAAATATTAACAGCACGCATACAATTACAGATATAACTATCAGATATTTTGATTTACGACCAGATTATGCCGCCCTAAGCTTTACATTATGGAATTTAGTGCGGTCATTGAGAATAGGTACTATTTGGCGTCAATTTAAATTCAGCACTATGCTACAGTTTACATAATTATTTTAGTTAACATTAGTCAACATTAAGGGCGTACTTAGGTCTTACAAAATAGTTATATAGGTTTTAATTTTTTTGTAATGTATGATTTATGATTTTCTCCTTTAACTTTAGCAATTTAATTTTTATGAGACCTCTTTAAAATAAACCCTGCATACAACTATCACAATTTGACAACATTCGATAAGTACCTAAACTACCTAATACCCTACAGCCTTAGAATGCGTTATTATTCTAAGCCTACAGCTTACAAACACAAGAGATGCAAATAAGATTATCTAACAAAGTTCAAGGAGGTCACTGCACACGATATTAACGGGGCTAGCAACTCACACAGGATGAGGCGTTTTGCAACGACCGCCAATACAGACAGACAGTATTGTATTGATCATTTATAAATCTGCACGATTTGTCCTTTGGAATAGTATCGGCAGGTGTTTGACGTCCCATTGGGAAGTCTGACAATCAGTCTTACCAAGGGACGTCACATTAACCAGTAACTGGGTCAGGTAGGTCTAGCGTTGAAAAAAGCAGGAAATATTCCCGTTTCTTTCCAGTTCCGTACTGTTTTTCAATGTTACATTCGAAAGTTCGAAGAAAATTGACCCGGATATGTTTAATGTTTTTTTGCAATAAAACCGGACAACTTACATAAAAAATGGAGGGTAGAATAAAAAAAAATTCCATACACTGTTTCAAATAGGAAAAAAAAATAAAAGATAGGAATCGCCTTCTTCCAGAGCATTTACGTACGATCAAATTTACATTTAATTCAAGCTAAAAAAGAAGTTTCTGAATTCGAACTCGAGCCTGGTGAAGCTGAAGATTCTTTGGACAGTGAAATTAGATTGTGGCCGAGTAGAGCTAGACGGATAGACCAATTTGTATTCACCTCCCGTATGTGTTCTTTTTATATTTGTATTTCACAATATTTATGGATTCAATAAAACTTGTTTTTTTTTTTCAATTTTCTATATCTAGCGAAACATTCGAAAAATACCTGTTTTCTTTCCGAAGGATTCCTTCTCTAAATTTTTTTATGTACCATGCGAAAGAAACTGAAAAAACACAACTAGTTTTTTTTTTTTCGTGAAAATTTTTTATTGTTATTTTCATAATTTGTAAGGTAGGTCGTTCCATATAAAAAACTGTGTATATACTGCGCCTGGGGGGCTACTCTCTAAGCCCGGTGTCCGATGTTTCGGGTTTAGTTGCGGGCGTGTGCTACTCCTTATCACCAATGCACTAAGAATATTAAATGATATCATGATTTTTTATGTAGACCAGTCATACGAGAAATTTAAGGGTGTATTTTGGACCATCCTGATTTTTTGGGATGTGATTAGGTAGATGCCGGTAATGTACAGGTACACCCAATTTTTCAAACTCGAAAGACTGCTAACTGCGTGGTACTCGAAAAACCTCATAATTTTCAGTAATTTTTCAGACTTTAGCTTATATCTTCTAATCGGTGAATTCTACATAAAAAGACAATCAGTGAAGAATTAAAGTAGATAAAATTTGCTGTAATAAGAGTGCAAATACAGTTGAATTGGTTTTTTTTTCACAAAAACGAAATTGTCGTTTAAAAAATGGAGCTCTGTGATTTCTGGACTTTCGAAAAAATTATGTTTGATAGCGCAGGGGAAAATTTACCTTATCATATAAAATGAAATACTTATTTAAGATTGATAAATTTATAGTATTTTTTCTTTTCTTTTAATCAACTAAAACATACTATAAATTTATCAACCTTAAATATTGCACATATCTTGGGAGCATACAAATATGGAAGAAAATTAAGAGAAAAATTATTTACGTTACGTGCTGACTCCGGGACCTCAGCTGACTTTTACAACAAAAGTACACGGCATAGTGTGAATTAGTATTTTTAATAAACAAAGAGAATGGTCATCCAACTATGGGAAGATAACCGAATGTTCAATACTTATCAGAGTGTGTATTCCGTCCACTAGCGCCGCCAATCGTTTTTTATTAATTGTGGTAAATTTAAGACACGTAGATAAAAAACCGCTCTGAAGTGCACTGAAGAAATGTATCTACTATTTTTTGACAGCTATTTTTAATACATAACTCATGGCCAAATAGCCAAAACGGCAATTATTGCTAAAAGTGGCCACTTTTAGCAATATCGACTTTGGCAACTATTTCTGTTCTAAAGTACAAAACATAACTCTCAAAACATAATAAATACATTTCTTCAGTGCACTACAGAGCGGTTTTTTTATCTACGTGTCTTAAATTTACCACAAATAATAAAAAACGATTGGCAGCGCTAGTGGACGGAATACACGCTCTTAAGACATTTTTACTGTTGGAAAGCCCTTTTTAGGGGGTTCCGTAGCCAAAAGGCAAAAACGGAACCCGTAGAGATTCGTCATGTCTGTCTGTCCGTCCGTCCGTATGTCACAGCCACTTTTCTCCGAAACTATAAGAACTATGTTGTTGAAACTTGGTAAGTAGATGTATTCTGTGAACCGCATTAAGATTTTCACACAAAAACAGAAAAAAAAACAATACATTTTGTAGAATACGCCCGAAACTACGGATTTCGGGCTTAGATAGTATATAGCCCACCTGGTTAGATCGGAAGCCCAAGTTAAGTTTTATTTCACGAACGTCCCCTCTACCCCTTTTCAATGGTATTTTTTTATTATTATTGGGGTCAGTACTCGTGCACAGTTTCAATCGTCCATGGAATAAGATGATCCTATACAAATACAAACTTGCACACCCCCCCTTTCTACCCC
The DNA here is from genome assembly GCA_963859965.1 of Ceramica pisi. Lineage (NCBI taxonomy): Eukaryota > Metazoa > Arthropoda > Insecta > Lepidoptera > Noctuidae > Ceramica > Ceramica pisi. The sequence continues at coordinate 10,541,895 of OY982530.1, forward strand.
TTTACGGGGAGTTTCCTAGATCCTTTCTTAGCTGACACCTACTCATTAATCTACCTGCGTGCCAAATTTCATTATCATATTAAGTCAAATAGTTTTCCAATTTTAAGATTCCTAATCAGTGAAACATGAACGCATTTCGGAATCGGTGAATTTCTGGTGGTCGCCACTGTTTATTCTAGCTTTTACAATGCGCTGTGGCACAATTGTCCAGCTGCCCAGCCCACCACTACTACCGATGTCTAATGAAAGCCGTATTTTTAAATAGTAGTGTTTAATCTGCTGCGGAAGTTGTTCGAAAGAGTCACCGCGGCCCTGGAACGCCAAGGACACTTGACACTTGAAGGAAATGGAATGAGTTTTAGTCAGTTAAGAGTCTGACACTCCCTTCTGCTTCGCCCAAAATGGGAGGAGTCATTTGATGATTTGCCATCCAAAAAAAAAAGGTGTGTTTAATCTATCAGACGAATTGGTTCATGTTGGTCGAAACAATTAATAAAAATATAAGGGCGCGATCAATATGTGGGACACCCCTCTTCGGTAGTTCGTTAGTTGTATGTAATAAAACGCCAACAATATGTTAATTTGGTATTTTTAATTTTCAAGATTTTGGACTTGGAAAGTTTGTATGTAATGTCGTAATGCGTCAAAGCTGAACGCGATGTTTTACATTGCCAGAATATAATTTCAGATTTTTATAACATTTCTGCCATTAAAAACCATCAAGCAACTATATTACAACATTCAAGCACTTTTTTACTAGCAAAAAAATAAAAAGAATATCCTCATACTATTTTTTTAACATGATAATAATTAAAATCACACATTTTTCATTTGTATAAATTATAAACGTTAATTTGAATTACGATCGTACAGCATTGTAATAGTTTTGTGCATATCTCCTGTAGCATGTAGACGTAACTTGATATGCTCAAATGGCCATGTGTCATTATTGTTACCAATCGCATTCATCTGTTTAAACGTAGATCACGTTAGAGTTACATCCCTGGAAATGTCGATACATATGCCAGCAAGTTGAACTGTCATAGAAAATTAAATAATATTTCGGTGAGTAGCACAAATGCGGCGTTTCAAACGCCCGAAGTTTTATTTAAATTTCACTATTTTAAATGCACATAAAGCAGTACTTTCACTCGCTTCTAAACACAGTATTGTTGTTTCATTTTACATGAAACTATCTACTAAAACTGAAATAGAGCTTTGTATAGAAATGTTACTGTAGCCGTGGATACAGCGCCGGGAGGTACCTGCATCGAATCGGGCGGGAGGAAACGCCCGGGTGTCACCACTGCGAGGATCGACCGGAGGACACAGTAGAGCACACTGTGCAGGTGTGCCCCGCTTGGGCGGCGCACCGCCGTGTCCTCGAAACGGCGATCGGCGGCAACCTCTCGCGTCCGGCCCTGGTCCAAGCCATGGTCCGGAGCGAGACGGAATGGGACGCCGTTGCCTCCTTCTGCGAAGCAGTCATGCTAGCGAAGGAGGTGGCGGAGAGGGAGAGGAGACCCTCTCGTCCCGGCCGCCGTGGTAGACGCCGCGGGCGTCGGGGGACACCACCTGGTGACCTCCGGCCACCGTAGGCGCGGCCCTGTGGACGGCGAGCTATGGGTGGCTCGCCGTCCGTCCGTCTAGTGACGACAGGCCGTGTCGACGGCGCGTTAGTGTTCCACGCGCGCCTCAAAGAGAGTCAGCACACAGAGGGGCCCGAAAGGGCCGACGCCTGCCGGAGTCGCGGGATTATTCGCAAGAGACACCGTGGCTCCGGAACACAAAGGGCAATGAAGGAACATGGATGGGTTTTAGTCAGTAGAAGTCTGACACTCCCTCCCGCTACACCCAGAGCAGGAGGAGTCATTGGATGATTTCCCATCCCTAAAAAAAAAAAAAAAAAAGCCGTGGATACAGCGGAATTTTCACTTGTAATAACAGTTTTTATAAAACTACCAAAAAAGCTGCAGTTTATTTAATATTTTTTTGTTGAAAATGTTAATGTAAAATAGGTCCGATTTTGAGCGCGTACGACACGGGAGAGTAGCTTCTATGCAAAATTTTATTCAATTTTCTTCGAAAGTTCCAACAACACTACAAATACTTGTTACATTAAACAGACCTCGCACATTCCTAAGGGTTATTATTCGCCATAATTATGGTACATCCAAGGTCCGTCAGCTGCATGAGCTCGGCGCCGCCGTCAAGCAGCCGGTGGGAGCACACTGCCAGCTTCTCGCTGACGTCACACTTCTGCTTGTTGGTGAGGTGGCCCGCGGTCACCACGGTGGCTGAGAGTTGCTCAAGCAGTTGTGATGCCGAGTACGCCTCCATTAAGAAGCTGGGGGATAGTGATTGTGTAATTATTGTAGGAGTTTACTTTGAATTAAAGAAAAGGTTACTAAAGCCTTAATGCAACTTTTTAAACGTACTCGAACGCATAAACGTGAACTTATTTTAAATACAAAATGAGGTTACTGTTAGAAAGCGCTTTTCCAGTTACAAAACAAAAAACGTTTGTTAATGCGTCAAAAACTTGCACTAAGGCCACAGGTTTAATTCTTTTGAACACTTTATATGCTGAAAAGAAGCAAAAGAAAACAATACAAATGTTTGCCATGAAATGCACTTTCTTGTTTTTTTTTTTTTCCTTAAATAAACGTTCCCCACACGAGGAATTCTCCTGTATCGTGGGTGCGTTTACAAACAGCCAAACCCGGAACAACTATCTGTATGACTCGATCGATACCTCTGGGCTCGAAAGGTCGTAAAGGACAAAATGCTACTTTTCAGCAGAAGCAAATAACGAAAAAAGGTGACTTATGTTTGTACAAAGCGCCACCATGTCAGTTCGGGGTCAGGATCAGACCTCGAAACCTATGCTCCTGCAGCGAGTTGCGAGGCAGGGAGACGTCATTTCTCCGAAATTGTTCACGGCCGCAATGGAAAATGTCTTCAAGGTTTTGGACAGGAGAAGGCTAGGCATTAATGTTAATGGCGAGTACATCATCCACGTTCGATTTGCCGACGATATTGTCGTCATGGCTGAGACTATGGAGGACCTCAGTACAATGCTCGATGAACTCAGTAGAGCTACCGAAAGAGTGGATCTCAAAATAAACATGGACAAAACCAAGATCATGGTAAATTGCCATGTAGCACCCACTCCTATCAAAATCGGAGACTCTACACTCGAAGTTGTAGACGAGTACGTCTACCTGGGACAAACGGTCCAATTAGGTAGGGCCAACTTCGAGAAAGAGGTCAACCGTCGAATCCGACTGGGCTGGGCAGCGTTCGGGAAGTTGCGTGGTATCTTCTCGTCCCACATACCACAGTGTCTTAAGACGAAAGTCTTTGACCAGTGCGTGTTGCCAGTGGTGACTTATGGAACTGACACATGGTCGCTCACAATGGGCCTCATAAGAAGGCTTAAAGTCTCTCAAAGGCCAATGGATAGGGCTGCTGAATGCTTGGAGTTTTCTTGCGTGATCGAATCAGGAATGATGAAATCCGCAAGAGAACCAAGGTTACCGACATAGCCCGAAGGATCGCCAAACTAAACTGGCAGTGGGCAGGGCACATTGCTCGCAGAACGGATGGTCGATGGGGCTGAAAAGCTCTGGAGTGGCGACCGCGTACCGGAAGACGCAATGTTGGAAGGCCTCCCACAGGGTGGGACCATGGAGAAGTGTTTTATGACCATGTATGGCTCTGAATATATCCTCATACATAGTCTCTACTTCGTCGTCGGGGTAAGTCGAGGTTGGGGCGTAAACATGTACGACCTTCAACAAATATGTTGCCGATATTATGAGTATAAGGTACGCCATCCTGGTCGACACACTCTCGATGCTCACCACATTAGATACAAGGGACCTGTGAACGATAATCCTGACACCACCCTGGGACTTCTAGTCGCCCTCTCGGAAATAGAGCAGATTGCCAGATTTGAGAATTATCGTGTCTCTTCGGACTTCAGACAATCCCACAATACTCCATCGCAACCTGCTCAATTCCTCCTCAAGTTCGGTGATCTTCTCGTCGGCCCGGAGTGTTCTTGTGTTCAGCGTTGCCAGGCCCAGTCGCCGGTGTTTTTTGGGGTAGCCGTGTCCACTTCGTGGATTCTTCGCACCCCTTGCCTCACCGTGACCTTGACCGCTACCGGAGTCAAGGGTAGTGGCCACGCTTGGCAGGAGAGTTGGCGATCACAGTATATGGTGTTGCGTTTTTACAGAGAACGCTGCTGTCCGTTCTCTGGCGAGTACCTTAGTCGCCTCTTACGACACCCGCCACGGGAATAGATGGGATGGTTTTATTCTTTTACGGCACTATAGGGCACCGACCGACACCATACGGCAAATTGATTCTGTACGGGAATCAAACCCGCTACACGCAGCGCAGCGCGACGTATACGTGTACGTAAGGAAGAAATAAAAGAGTTTATTTGCTCAAAGTATGACGTATACCATAATATAAAGGGAAGAATATGTGAACAAGAGAATGTGCGTATCATTCGCGCGAAATCATCGCGCAGCATAATGCTATGTTATGTTAAAGGCGAACGGCAGGCTTGTATGGGAGTTTCGTACAGCTGGTAAATTTTCGAGTTTTGGGATCATGTTTGTTTTAATAGGTAGTTCATACGATAGAAAAGCCCTACTTAAAATCTTAGATTTTTAGAACTTGGGACATAAAAGCTATACCCAGTTTTATTTGACGACACGGTTGGCGCAGTGGTTGAGCGATTGACTGCTGCGCAGCATGTCGCGGGTTCGATTCCCGCACGGAACAAATATTTGTACGACCTACAAGTATTAAGTATTGTTCCGAGTCTGGGTGTTTTTCTATCTATAATATGTATGTATTTACAAAAAAAAAATGTATATAACTAGTTTATCAGCCATCTCGTTACCATAACACAAGCATTAGGTTGCTTAGCTTGGGACTATATGGCGTTGTGTGAAATGTCCAAGGATATTTATTTATTATTTATTTTTTGAGGTTATGTACTAGTGTAGAAATGTAGGTTGTAATTACAGGTAGGTACATTAACATTATTATGATGATAAAATAAATGTTCTAGATTACTTGTCGTCATCTTTGTTGTGTTTTACTTACTATTAAGTAGGTAGATTGAGATGAGGATCGTACCTACTCAGAGGGAGGGAGGGGTGCATTAGGAGATACCTATTGCCTAGCAGCGGACATAAACAGTTTGATAATAATGAAGTTCTGATGGACACTAGACAGATTTTCTTTACTGGTCAATAAATAATTGCCAGAACAAAAAAAAAATTGATGAATTCATTCCAATCATTACCTACATCGTTTACTATTATGATTTTATGCAACAATTATGGGTTTTACTATTAAATCTATTTCTAAATAATTAATTGTCATTCCGAAGTTTCTGATGTTTTACTTATGGCGACTTCGAAAAACATCTGCGTTTAGTTTACTGTTTTGTTTGGTATAATTATTGAAATCTTTTAATTGATAGTATTAATTAATCCCATGTTCTAGAAGTTGTTTACTTACATGAAAATAAATGGCTGAGTTGCCTTAAAATAACAGTTCTGAGCCAAGAGCTTTGAGCTTTTTAACAATTAATACGATGTTCAGAAAGGGCATAAGACATTTTCTGTTTGAAATCTTTTACCCATATTTAAATAACTTTATTTCCCAATAAGAAAAACATTGTTCACTTAGGCGATTCACACACTGCCATCCACCACGCAGCGTAGCGCGCGAATGCGTGTTCTAACGTTGCTTGTAAGTATCTCCGTTTGTATAAAAAACACGCATAGTCCAACACACAGAAAATACATCCACGCGCGTTCATGCAGATCACGCGCCTACAAGCGGAGAAACATGCGCACACGCGCGTGGGTGCGGGGCTAGACGCAAGGTATGGCACACCGAGTCTCGCAGAGCCGTGCGTGATTATGGATGGACTTGACGTGTGTTTGTACAAAAACCAATCAGTTAGTATAACTGCAGCATTTTGAATGAGTTCCACACTAATAACCATTTTTAATATCAAAACAGACGCGACGCTCTACACTGCACTATATCAGCACAGCGAACGGCATTGAATGAAATGAGCCATAGCCGCCGTGAATCCACAAAACGCACCTACGCGCGTGAGTGCGTAAAAAACCCGCACGATAATGCAGATCTGCACTCCCGTATTACGCGCGTAAGGGCGTTGACACGCAACATGCAGCGTGATAATGAGATTTATAAATTCCTTGGATTATTTATTTGAAGTAAAATACAGGCATTAGCCTTAGGACACGTCGACGGATCGTTATTGTAAATGTTAAGGCGTTAAATGGAGATCAAGAGTCGTGAGATAAAACCATACCTGATTGGAGTTGTGGCTATATTCCAACTTCAAACATGTTCATATTACAAACAAATGCATTACACAATTTCGGGGCGATTGCGGATTCCAGAAGAACCAGTAGTGGTGGAGAGGATGGAGGGAGGCCTTTGCCCAGCCAGTGGGACCGTTCGGGCTAGATATAGTAAAAAATTAAATTCAATCATAGCTTTTGAAAAAACTCACCTTTCCACAAACGTCTCCAATTCGTTGTAGTTCTTGACACTCAGGTATTCGTTGACTAACTTATCGGGAACCAGGCCTGTTACCTGTTCACAAATTACAGCGGTTTTAATTTGCTCTTCAATAAATCATGCACAGTTGGTATAGAAAATGTTCAAATCTATACTATAATATTATAAGCAGAAGAGTTTGTTTGTTTGGTTGAACCCGCTAATTTCAGGAACTACCGGCTCGAATTGAAAAATTATTTTTGCGTTGGATAGTCCATTTATCGAGAAAAGCTATAGGCTATATAACATCACGCTGTGACCAATAGGAGCGGAGCAGCAATAAGAAATGTTGCAAGCGGGAAAATAGCTTCCGTTGCGTGCGCTGCGTAAACGGTTTAAGTTACGCAAAAATCAAGTATTACGAAATTATTCCTCTTTAAAGCTTGTAAAAAAAGTCCTCGACAGCATAATTATGTCTATCTATCCCTTTGAGTTAACTCACTATAACCCTTTTTATAGAAATCAAATTTGTTCTAAGATAATGCATTGAAGAGTTTATTTGTTTGAACGCTCTAATCTCAGGAACTACGGGGCTGGTCTGACTTGAAAAATTCTTTCAGTGTTAGATAGCCTATTTATTAAGGAAGGTTATAAACTACTAATATTATAAAGAGGTAAAATTTGTTTGTAAGTTTGTATGTAGCGGGTAATCTCAGGAACTACTGGTCCGATTTTTCTTTCATGTTAGATAGCCCATTTATCGAGGAAGGTTATAGGCTATATATCATCACGCTAAGACAAAAAGGAGCGGAGCAATCATGGAAAATGCGACGCAAACAAAGTTGCGCGGGTCAGCTAGTAAACTATATATCATCACGCTAAGACAAATAGGAGCGGAGCATTAATGGACGATGCGACGCAGACGACGTCGCACGGGTCAGCTAGTTAATTATATTTTCGTTTCACGATATTTACACTCTCTGATTCAATCAAAGATTTATTTCCAACATAATTATAGCAGTTCACTGCTGGATTTCTAACCACAAGCAATTAAGTTCTATCCTCTACTAGTCTCATTCAGCTACCAGCCAATGCTCTTGCTTGGCACTACTGCATTGCTACCCACTGCAACTTTTTTCAACACTGCTAGTTTTTGCCTTTACTTTTTTCTGCTATGTGCATCCCTTATTCAGATGTTTCCCCGCGACTTGACGACTTCACCAACGACGACCGACAGATCTTTGACCCAACCCTGGCCAGATCATATTAATATCTTCCATCATCCTCTCCACAAAATATGACATCTTGCCAAGAAGTACGGTGTTCTGTTACTGGGTCATGGAGGCACTCGCTTCAGGTAAAATGGGTACTAGCAATCAGCTACCCAGCTTACCCGCCGCCAATATCGTTGGGAAAAGGCTAAGCTTAGTTGTGGAAACAAGGCTAGGCAGATAATGATCAAAATACCTCCACGAGTCCTTCAGCAGTGATCTTGCCCAGCAGTCGCTGGCAGCACTGCATGGCAGTGAGCGCTCGGCGCAGGTCTCCTTCACACGTGTCCACTGCTTGGTGCAAAACCTCGCCCTCGCCAACGTCCACGCCCTCCGATTCACAGATCTCGCGCAGTCTGTGTTGTACATATTTTTATGAAGATTAGTTGACAAGTTACTGAAGCACAAAATCCATAGTACTATATACTCATTACTCAAGACCTGTAATTGGTTATGAGTCTAATTTGCTATTATTGATCTGTTGGTTTAGCTATATAGTCTTCTAAAGTATTTAAATATCACTGCCAGTTATGCCGTGAAAGAACCAGGCGAAATTTAGGATTCTGAATATGGCATGACGAAATAGACTGCTTCATGAGATATTGGAATTGATATCAAACAGCTGTGAATTGGTAAGTGTGGATAGAGGCCTGTTCCCAGCAGTGGGACAGTATGAGATGTTATTACTATACTGCATGGTGCATGCATGATACCTACATTCTCAAGATATAGTTTCAAAGAGCCAAGTGGTTTTGTATGTAAGTTCCATATCTCTAAAAACTTACATACAAAACTAACTATATTACTAAGCTTCCACAGTCTATCCATCAGCCAGCAGGCTTAACTGTAATAGGAAAACAGATGAAATTTAAAGTGTGTATTTCTATTGCTGCTATAACAACAAATAATAAAAATAAATTTAAACTAAAACTTTAACCGGTTGGGCTTGGAGTGGAACCATTGGTTCCACTTGACGTCACTTATATAAATCGTAATAACATAAAAATAAGAATTAAATCAATTGCATCAGGTGGAACCAATGGTTCCACTGCCGTATCTCCACTAGGAGAAAGTGTTTTTATGGTTTATGGTACAGAACCTTTCGTGTGAGAGTCCACTCACACTTAGCCAGTTTTTTTTAGGTGCTTCATAGAAGTTGTGGAATTTAATGAGCATTTAAATGGTAGCCTAAATTAGTAAGCAACCATTTAAATAACATCTAGAGTATGGAATATGGCATCCTCTTCAGCATCACAACATAGTATGTATTAACAGTTGCTGGTTATGATGTTCTCTTATCACAGGAGCAGTCTATTGAATGGGTGTTTAGATAAATAAAACCAACCATTTCTTTAGAAATAAACACTATCTTTATACTAATAATTATAATGTTAGGTGTACATAAATTGTAAAATAAATAAATAAAATCATACCTCTTGATAACATTCTCTCTAGCTAGAGGCTTGAAGCGGAACTTGGAGCATCTACTAGTAATGGGAGGTATAATCCTTGATACATAGTTGCAGATGAGGCAGAAGCGAGTGGTCCTAGTCTCTCGTTCCATGGTTCTCCTCAATGCCGCCTGAGCTGCATTTGTCATGGAGTCTGCTTCGTCCAGGATCACCAGCTTGTACGGAGGACATGGTCTACCACTGGAATTGAAACCATAGTAAAGATAAGAAAGTGAATAAGATGTTAATTAACTTGTCAACACCTGTAAGACAGTATTGGGCCAAAGTTGTACAGTCTGACTATTGTTCTTTTAATTTTTTATGAAAAATATGTGGGTGCTGACAGAATGAATACTCGTTAAGTCTTTAACATTCTTCCCATACACACATTCGTCATTGGTAGTGATTCTGAAAAATAAATAGCATAACATTTGATCATGACACACTTACTCAGGTCTTGTACTGCTGACTGTGAGTTGAGCAAAGGACTTAACTTTATCTCTAATCACTTGGATACCGCGCTCGTCCGAAGCGTTCAGCTCCAACACACGATCTCTAGTTATATCGCCAAACAGCTGCCGGGCCGCGGCAAGGATAGCACTAGTCTTGCCGGTTCCAGGCGGGCCGTAAAAAAGCAAATGTGGTAGATCACCGCCTGACAAGCACTCCCTCAATACTTGTATAACTTCTCCTTGATCTACAATATCGTCTATCGTCTTCGGCCGACTGTAAATTAAAAATGATTATTGTTATTACAAACGATAAGGGTTACAAAAATCATCACGTTTGCACTTACTATTTCTCAACCCATGGCGCTGGAGGTTTCTTCTTGCCCGTAGATTTAACACCCGAAGATGAGGGTTTGTCCGATGTGGATAATTTGCCACTTTTAAGAAAAGCTTGCATCTTTCTTATTTTTTGAGTGCAACAAACTTTCTGCAAAAGCGCGGTTATCTTTCAAATGTCAATTCGACATTCGAGCTCGAGCGTCGAGCGCATGATACCTTCATGGTCGAGCGCTGATCACAGTCATGTCAAAGTGACAGTGAAAAGTTAACTGTCAAACTGTGAGTCAGTCAATTTATACGTCAGTGAGTCAAACCCACTGACGTAGGCAAGTGGTCAAACCAAGTTTCATAGTTTCATGCACTGACGGTTTCATGCCATATTGCCAACCATCTGTCAAGCAATCGGAATGGCACAGACCTTGACGTTATGATTTATACGTCAGTGACAGAATGGCATGATTCGAAAGAAACAAAAACTCGAAACAATTAGTGTTTCGAGTTTTTGTTTCTTTTAATTAAAAATTGCTAGAATGAGAAAAAAATAATGCTCTGCGAACTGGAACGCAGTGCATAGTGTTGTCTCATGACGTATACATTTACGGTTTGTTTTAGTCGATTCTGTTTGTACATAGCACTGTCTAGCATAGGATAGAATGAATAGCATAGGATTAGTGTCGAGTATCTGTAATGGCAACATTATACTATTATCTATCTAAATCATGGTCAAGAATAAAACATGAAGGTATTTTTATCTATACCTTCATGGAATAAAATTATTAAAAAAAAAAAAAAAACTATCTAAATTCTAAATGACATTCAGTCATGTCATGATTCAGTCACTGTCAGTGTCACTTGTCAGTGTTTCGTGTTTGTTGATCAATGTCAATAGCGCGAAAATATTACAAAACGATTTTTAATGTAATTAGACTCAAATATACCTTACGCTTTAGATAGACAAATAACATTTGTAACACAAACCAAAATGACAAGATCCAAGACAAAATCTAACACAGTTATTGCTTCTCCACCTATAAAACGTGTTGAAAAGTCATGGCTTTTACTCGTAAAAGGTTTGTAACTTTACTAAAAATTTCTGTCTTTAGTTATAGCACTAGGTACAAAATCCGCCCGCTCGAAATAACGTGCATTTGGCTATTCTTACAGATTCGTTGCTGGACAACAACAATTTCACCATAATAAGTTTACAGCACCCGGCACATGGCGCACCCTCAAAGTATTGCTTGGATGACAAAAATAAGAAAATATATGAAATTCGAACATTTGACGAACCATGCCGCTCGTGGTTTATTGGAGAAACTGTTAAATCCGATGGAAGTATCCAAATGTTTACTCCAGTCAATCCACTATTTCTAGGTATGATTGTAATCTTCTATCAATGTACCTAATCTTATCGTAATTTCTTTTGACGAACTAAACATAAACAACAGCTCAGGTTTTTACTTTTAAATTGTTTGTGTGGGTGGTCCTAACAAACAACACTGATTATAATATTATCAAACCTAAAACAATTTTAACCAATAGCAATAGACTAGCCCAAAACATAAAATAACATTAATTTAATCTTAATATTCTGAAACAAAATTCTTCCAGTGTTACCTAAGCTTAAGGAGCAGTGCAGCAATCGAGCCATACCACTAAAAGACTTGCTGTCAGAGAAGGGATATGACAAAATCCTCGATTTTGTTCCTAGTTTGGAAAATGTTGCTGATTTAAAGGTATTTTTAACATATTATCTATCTGACTGACATACAAACTTAAAATATTTTTTTTACAACTTCTCATATTTAAAAACATAAAATTTTGTGTTACAGGGCCCTGCTGATATGAAAGCATATAAATACAATGAAGAAAAGACTATGACTTGGCTGGAGGCACGAGTCAGAAAACTTGCAAAAGCATTACGGGAGAAGAAGATTCATGTTACTTCAGGAGCAGTATCTGCTACATTTGTGTCAAGTTCATTGAAGGATACAGATGAAGGTACAGTAATGGAGAACAGTAAATATTTTTTTTTCTTCTTGTTAGTATGTGTCAGTCAGAGTATTCCCATCTGTCCTCACATGGGGACAAATGGCAATTTTCGTGTCATTAGTCCCCAAATTTATAAATGGGGTCAGATGGGAGTAAAAAGTTTCATCTGTCCCTGAAATATTTTAAACTAGCTTCTGCTTACATGCACTTCAACATGTTTCTGTTCTCCTGGTAGTTTTGAATCCTAATCACTCACAATTCCAGTGCCGGAAATATTTCGGCAGTTTCTGGTCTCTTGGTACCTACTTGTGAATCTTAAGCGCTAATAATTCTAGCCATTAAAATACTTCGACAGTTTTTCTAGTCTTCTGGTACTGTCGAATCCTAACCGCTCACAATTACAACCCCAGAGATACTTCAAGATATATTTCTGGTTTCCTAGTACATTTTAAGTGTCTGTCTCAAAATGGTGCCACAATCTAATTATAAATTTCTTTTTACTCCCATCTGATCCCATCCCATTTATAAATTCGGGAACAGATGACACGAAAATTCCCTTTTGTCCCTGAGGGGGGGACATATAAGTATACTCCGTGTTAGTCCCTTATCTGACTGAGAAAAGTTGTTTTGCATATTTTATAATGTTCCTTACAGATTTTAATTACTTTTTATTATTTAAGGCTACACTACAATCATTTCGTTTCGATTTCTCACACTATCCTTTGACAAGGTAAGGAGCAGCTATATGAGAGTTGTCAAGAATCAAGACAAATAGCACGTAATTGCCCTATATATCCAACTATGGACTGCTATAGGTTGACTACTATTTTCACGATGATAGATTGAATTTATTTAATGCATTGTCTTGCTATTGTACAGACGCCAGCACATCAAATTACAACAATCTGTTTTTTTTTTTGTTAGATTTTCAACTTTATTGCTAAACTGAATGGGTTCAAATTTCACAGTTTCGGATAGCCTGATAACCTGACGATTGTACTATGATAGCTGTAAATCAGAAGCTTTAATAACATAAAATACTTCCCTTAATTTCCCTCGATTACCACAGCAGCATTGTTAACCTTCTGGCAAGCATGCTTTTGTTCGCACAAATTCCCTATTACTTTAGCCACCTAACAGCTGTCTATACCATTGGCAATGGCCAGTAGCAAATTTATTTGTCAGGAAAATGTATTGGTCATCATCACCTAACTTTTGAAAGTCATGGGCGCCGCCGCCGGCCGAATATACCTATCTATACTAATAATATAAAGAGGTAACATTTGTTTGTATGTAGGGGGGTAATCTCAGGAATTACTGGTCCGATTTGAAAAATTCTATCAGCATTAGGTAGCCCATTTATCGAGGAAGGCTATAGGCTACATATCATCACGCTAAGACTAAAAGGAGCCGAGCATTAATGGAAATTGTGACGCAGACGAAGTTGCGTGGGTCAGCTAGTTAGGAATAAAATTCTTTTATCTAGGATGTGCTTGTATATTATATTAAACACCTCTTGCATTGAAACCGCCCCCCCCCCCCCCCCCCCTAATATTTGCAAACATGCGCCCATGTTTGCAAATATTAGGGTGACATTAGTTTCATCCTAATGAAATTTCACTTTACTAGTACTAGTTATTGTGGCCAAAGCTATTAAACAATTATTTTCCTCTACTATCTTTATTTAAAATTGTCTTTCTCGTGAAATTCTAAGTATTATCTTTTTCCAGAACGCTACTTGAAATACGCCTGTGGTATGATGTCCGAGTATCTGCAAGATGAAATGAGACAATCATTAGAAAAACGATTTAATTTTGAGGAAGAGTCAATTGAAACTATAGGAAACAAACGAAAGTCTGAAGTTGAAAATAATGGACCTAAGAAAAAAATTAAGTGTGAAAATTCAGATGATGAATCGAAAAATAATTCACTTGTGTTCCCTGAGAAAGAGAATAGTATGGTAAAAAAAGAAAAGCCCTTAACAGCAAAAGAAAAAGCAAGACAAAAGGCAGCAAGTGGAACTAAAACTATTTCGTCATTTTTCACCAAGAAATAAGACAAATAATTTCAATTTTAAAATAATTCTTGAGTGCTAAGTTAACAAAATAAATAATATGAATTATTTTTATGCGTGTACTTATTTACTTTATACTTAACGTACACTGCGAAAGCAAAGCAACTATACTAAACTAGAACTATGAAACTCGCATCATGTCAGCCGAGGACGTCCACAGCTAGGCATATCAGTGTAATCTATCTTGTGCGAGGCATTCCAACCTATCCATCGTCATGAAACATGACGTGGTGAAATGATAAATCTATACACTGGTGGAAGACTGGTGGACGCTGTATTCATAATAAAATTCTGTTATGGTAAATCCTGTATAGAACCCATTTTAGGGTCAGTGGGTTGTCTTAGGGGCGTTTATTAAGAATATTGGTATTGTCAGTGTAAAACAGGGTTTACAGTTTTGAATCAGCTGATAATTCACTCGAAAAGAAAGAATAACGTTACTTTTAGGGGAAACCAGAAACATTTATACTATTCAATTAAAATGACGACGTCTTTTTAACAAAAACTGGCATGAAATCGAATAGGCTACGATTTTGATAGCACATGTCGTTTCTTAGCCAGAATCTACGATAGTTCTACGGTATCTAACACTAACCGGTAATTTCCGAAAAATATTGGCAACACTGCGTCGGTCGGCCATTAACAAACGTCCATCCGTTTCGGACTTCAGCGGATTTTTATACAACACGGACATTTAGAAATAATTAAGTGAATCTCGGACGCTTCGGACCTTGTGTAGTGAAACTGATGTGATTTATTTTGATATTGTCGTGTCTAAAGACTTCTATAAGTGCTCTATATTCTCAAAATCGCGGCCAATGTCAGCAGGCGTGTCAGATCAGGTATTTCGCATTTACACTATCTCTGTTCAATAATTACGTTTTAAAACGTATTATTGTTTAGCTAATATTGGTGTTTTGTTTCTTGTTTCATGATTGTGGCGATCGTAGCGGATGAAAGGGCAAGGGAACCAAGGTAAAGATGGTATCGTTGTGACGTTGCAAAGTGTTTTCTCCGTAGGTGGAATAGCGTACCGGTCGGCTTCGCATTCGTTTCTCGTTATTGCGATGCTGCGATTAGCGTCGTAATCTTTTTAGCTTTCACTTTTACTATTTCATGCGTGATTTTAGATCTAGAATGTGATTAACCATGTTACTGTGTGAAATGTGGGTTTGTAACTGTAATATCTGATTGCTGTCAGAAGTATGGTGATATTGGGTGAATGTAAAGAGATTAGGTTGTACACCTGAGAGGATGTAGGTGGGTGGCCCACCCAATCAACCCACAGATGTCTACCTAAAATAACTTGAAAATCTTTACCTCCCACACATAATCAATGACTGTGTCTGTACCACTTTGTTTATAATGTGGTAGACTACAGAGCAGACATGTACTATTATGTAGAACACAGTAAGTTTCTCACATTTACTAAATTGTGTCTGAATTCCTACTATAATTTTAAACAAAATTAGAGATACATAGTATTCATGCAAAAGTTCAGTGTATAATTTAAACAAACAAATACTATATGTGATTCAGTAACTTTGCAAGTGCACATCATTTATAAAAAATGTCAGGCAATTATAAAACCTTGTATGCAAATACTCTTCTAATTACATGTATACTCTGTTTAGTTGATAAAGGCATTACAATACTTAAATATGTTGCGAAGAGAACAGTTTGTTCACTCAGTTTTCACTGCAGTTGGACAATCAGTAGGTTACAATCCTTTATTATGATTTAGTTAAACTATTGATCTTGACTGTCAAACTAAATAGTGTATAAAACACAATGTAATAATAACACTACCATGCCTTCTACAATTGCATTTCATTATGCTAATAATGTGTTGGGTTTTGCTTGTGTTCACTGGTACATTTAAATTGTGTGCATCTGCCTGTGCTCAAATTTCAGATGACCGGTGACCCATGTACAGACACCAGCAGCAGGGCTATCCGAAACTGTCAAATTTTCCCAATCAAATTTGAACCCAATCACTTTGATAAATAATTATAAAGTTGAAAATCTTTTAAGAAATTTAACAGATTACTGTAGCTTGATCTGCTGCGTCTGTACATATCACCAACGCAAATATCATTTCAAAATCCATGTCTTGTGGTTTCCCAAGTTAAGCTTGAAATAAGGCATATCTCATAATCATTTTGAATCTTTGTGAATTTTTATCATTCTAGAGCATAACTTGTTTCTTTATAATAACTTACCTCTCTATCACAACTTCTTTCATTCTTTTTCCCTGGATTTCTGAATAAACAATTTGATGTTGAGTTATTGACAATATCTATGTTATAAATATGTCAAATTTTGGCTGTAGATTCAATGTCTGGTGGTTCAATGCATTCCTAACTCAAAATACTTAATTTAGAAACCAGCACTTTATCTTTTGTTGACACAACTATAATTAGAAGATATCATTAATAGAAAGAAGTTAATGATTCTCGTTTATTATAGTAGGCTACATAATATACCTATTATCTAGCCTACTACAGTAAATGAGTAACCTACATGTTAGTGGTGCCATAACTTGATAACTTGATTGTTATTATTTTATAAATTAATGCAACATGCACATTCTTTCTTTGATTGCACATTGTTGCTGTCTACTTAAGTTCATAATAACCATTCTAACAACAATGTATGATTATTCATAGGCTGTGTTTCCACCAGAGGGAACTAATACAATCGCTTGCATGGCTAGGTAAATTAAGGATATGCAGCCTATCCCTAACCTTCCAAGAATGTTAATGCATGCCAGTATTTGGCACACACAACAGTTTTATTTTACTGGGTAATAAGTTCTAACACAAAACCCAAATTCATTATCTACACTTAATATTGCTGGAGATTTTGTTTGTTTGTTTGGTTGAATGCACTAATCTCAGGAAGTGGTTGGAACTGAGAAAGGCTTTCGACTAAAACAATAGAAGCTGAGCATTAATAATGAAAAATGTGATGCAGAGACGATGTTGTGTGAGGGCCAGCTAGTTTGTTCAACACAAAAGAGCGAATTCTCAATAACCACAAAGATTTAGTGTGTGTAGTCTTGCTACAAGTAATAATAGAAACATAGTCAATTGATGATGACTTCAATTGTAATTAATGGACTTTGTATGAACTATGTACTATTACTTTTGCTTTTCTTGGGGAAAAACATTGTTGTTGAGACTGAATGCTGTGGGTAGGCAGTACATACACATCATTCATGGCTTGGTTATCATTGCAAGGTTCTATTATGATAGAAAACACATTATATTTAAAGTGTCACTTTTTTCTAAACAAAAAAGTGGTCAGACTAAAGTCCTCTAATCCATACTAATATTACAAAACTGTAGAGTTTGTTTATTTGGTTCAACGCTGGTTCAAAGTTTGAATAAAAAAAACCTCTTAGCGTTGTGCCCATTTATCAAGAAAGGCTATAATAACATCACCCTACAACCAATAGGAGCGGATCAGGGTCAGGTGTCTATTTCTCTGATTTTTTAATTGTTCTATGATTTTGTTATAGTTTAACAATTAGAAAGAGCACCAAACGAGGTAGGTTTTGTATAAAAATTGCGCCAATTCGAATGCAGGGCAGGGTCGGAAGTTCCATTGAAATATGCATGGAATTTCTTCTGAAATACACATCTGAATATAGCTGTCAAATCAAACCACAAGTGTTTTAGTTAGAATGCAATATACAACCATAACAATATACAAATCGAAACCATAGTTGCATGGTCTTATTTATCAATGTTATGATGACTTACATTCTAAACAAATCAGTGCTTTGCTTCTTATGTAGAAGCACAACACTGATTTGTTTGCACACAGCACAAGTGGAGTAGCAATATTGCATCGTTTTACATTCTTTATGCCCCCACCTTTATTCTGCACTGATTATGCGTAAACTGATTACCTTGTCATGCACATATTGTAAATAAAGAATACTCACTAGTGAACATTAATAATTCACCTCAACAGAGTCTAGTATAGAACACTAGATTTTGTCCGCGTCTTCGTACGCACATTCCTATCCCACACCCACTATAGCCTTCTTCATGAATGTGGCTATCATTTATACAAAAAGAATTTTCCAAATCCGACTTTCGGGAAATCCTCTCTTAGTGCTCCCCTACGGAGTGTAGGGAAGCTTCAAGCCAAACTTCAGCTTTCTACGACCAGTAGTCGCTCTGCGTTGTCTGTCAGTCACTCAGTAATGGAAGAATTTTATATATATTGAAGGATGGAGGATGTAGTAGGTTGTGGTAGGTAGTATAGGATCAGCCTAGAATACTATACTTACCTACTTGGAGATTCCCCTGTTAAACTTAAATGAAGTTAATACATAAGTAGAATGGGTTTCCTTATGCGTTTTAATTGAAATCAAACTACCAAATTCAATTACGTAAACAAAAAGTGAATCAACATGATGGTACTCATGCGTTTTCTGAGGTTTTTATCGATTGTTTATCGGTCTGTGTTAATACAAGTTCGTTTGATATATTCTTCTTGTATGTTTACTTATTTAATCTTAATTACTTGTTCATTGTTAACATGGCACTCATATTTTGCCCTCCTTAATATTTCAGTACTCATAGCCTAACATTTCTGATTACAGTGACAAATGCACCGAAAGAGCAACATTTAGAGAGCGGCGGCGACGAGTTGGCCGAGGTGTCATGGCGTCACCAGCAACAGCCCTCCTATGCGCCACCCATCTCGTCTGCGGCCGACCCCTACAGCGTGGCAGGTAGGTACATAATGTTTCGACGTACTTCAAACCTGCCCTCCACATACAAATACTTAATAGATATCAGTTCCGCAAAACCAATCGTGTGTTTCATTGAAAATTAGTAACACAAGCACCCTGTAAAGCCCCCAGAATGAATTTATCTATGGTCATAATTCTCCTTTGTTTATTTTGTATAGTCGTCCCCACAGTCCTATAACTTTGTGTTATCTGTGTCGAGTCCCTATGCCAATAATGTATGTAAAGGTCAAGTCCATATTTAGTTAAACTTTGACCTTTAGAGATCTGCATCAAGGTAATTTTACATTGCTAATGGTTTTGTTCGTGTAGACTTGGTTTTTTGAGATGAATCTCAGACTAATTTATCGGTTATCATTATCAGTCTGAGATGATGAAGATACACAGTTCAGATGATTAAATGCGGATCTTCATTTATCAAATTGTGCTAATAAAAGATACTGAGGCTTATTGTCGTAGTAGAAGTTAAATTCAGTCTTTTCTAATTAAACATCTTTTGTATCTTGTTGCTTTTTTTAAGTTTTATAACTAGAAAGTGGGAAATTTGTTTAGAGGCAAATATTTTTCCTTATTTCAGGTTATTACGGTACAACAGCACTTCCTTATCAAGCTTTTGGAGTCGGGGATGGGACATGGTCCACCAATGGAACAGACCCGATGACTTTCGGAGGATACAATCCTCACGATTCTTATGGAATGGATGGTAGCTAGTATTCATACAGTAACAAGAGAAAAGATGTCACTATTTTCATCAATTTCAGTATCAAAAATTCATACCAGATAAACGACAATACCTCGATCAATATCTTGCTTCTGTTCAACCGCATCCATCTTTTGTGTCAGACATTGTTAATATCTTTCATCTAATTACCATTTACCTTACATGTTCATAAAATGCCTATGAGATATTAATTTTTGATATTCCTAATCAGAACCACTCGACCACTCTTTTAATTCTCTATTGTTACAATTTCAGGTGTGTTCGGACCCTCAACAACACCGTTTTCGACAGCTGCATTCGGACAGCCAGCGTCGACTTTTAATTATTTTCACGGTAATGGCGACTATTCGACTTGGGGCCAACTCGGTCGCGCGAAGCAGTACGATGACTATTACAGGGCAGACGGGCTGTACGTGCCCGACGGCATCAAGGCCGTGGAGACAGGCGTGCAGTCGCTCTCGCTCGGTGAACACAAATCGGAGAAAGATCGCCCTCCGGAGCTCAAGGACCTGTCGGGTGGCTCTCAACCCAAAAAGATGACATGGGCGTCCATCGCGAGCCAGCCGGCCAAGCCCGCGCCGTCCTCGCAGGGAGGCGCCGTCAAGAAGAAGGGTCCTGGCATGCCTCCTCCACCGATAATTCCCGGAAAGCACAACATGGATATCAGCACGTGGGACGCCGGCAAGAGTGCCCCCGTGGTGACCGCACCGCCGCCGCCCACCTTGCAGGCGCCGCCCGTGCCTGCGCCGCTGCCCATGCCCGCGCAGGCGCCCGCCGCCCCGGCGCCCTCCATGCAGCAGCGCGGGCCGCCCCCGCAGCACCAGCCGCCGCCCGCCTGGGCGCACGCCTCTCGCGCGCCGCCGCCCTCACTCCCGGCGCACGCGGCGCCGCAGCCTCATGTGCCGCGGCCGCAGCTGGCGGCGCCGGCTGTGGTGGTGCCACCGCCGCCGGCCGCCCCCGCCGTGCCACACCCCGTGCTCGACGAGCTGCGGGTCAAGAACGACTACAATCCTAAGGAGTTCGATCTGACGGCGCCTCTAGCTCGGTTCTTTGTGATCAAGTCGTATTCGGAGGATGATATCCACCGCAGCATCAAGTACGAGATATGGTGCAGTACCGAGCACGGCAACAAGCGCCTCGACGCGGCCTTCCGCGAGCGAGAGAGGGAGGGCGGCACCGTCTTCCTATTCTTCTCCGTGAACGGTAGCGGCCATTTCTGTGGAATGGCTCGCATGACAAGTGCGGTAGATTACAACTCCAACTCTAATGTGTGGTCTCAGGACAAGTGGAAGGGACAGTTTCGTGTTAGGTGGATCTATGTTAAGGACGTTCCGAACGTGCAACTACGTTATATCAAATTAGAGAATAACGAGAACAAGCCGGTGACAAATTCTCGCGACACGCAGGAAGTGCCGCACGCCAAGGGGCTGCAAGTTTTACGTATCATGCACAGTTACTGCCATTCGACATCTATTTTTGACGATTTTATTCATTACGAGAGGCGTCAAGAGGAAGAAGATTCGCGTAAGGTTCCCGTTCATCACCCTCAGGAGAACAGTCGTGAGGAACAAGACAACGGGCGCGGGTACCGTAACAACTATCGTGACTATCGCGACAAGCGCGACGGACGCGACGGCCGGGAGGGTCAGGGCCGGGACGGGCGAGACGGGCGCGACGGGAGGGACGCGCGCGACTCGCGGGACGGGCGGGACGGGCGCGACCCGCGGGACCACCGGGACCACCGCGACCCGCGGGACGGCCGCGACCCGCGCGACCACCGCGATTCGCGCAACTACCGCGACCCTCGCGACCCCCGCGATCCCCGTGACCCTCGTGATTCTCGTGACCCTCGTGACCCTCGCGACGCTCTCGACCTAGATGACGACGGACCGCGGGACTATAACGACCATAATGACCGCAATGATTCGGGCATGTACCGGGACGGCCCCCTGTCTAATATGTATCGCGACCGTGATTACAACAGGCCCCGCAAGGTTGGTTATATCACACAAGTATTGCTTTTATTGATGAATGGGAAGAAAGTCTTATTATTGGAAAGTTTGAAATATTTTTGAACTGATTTTAACAGAGTGTTTTGTTTCAGGACCGGGACGGCTCCCGCGGCCGCGGACGCCCTCGCAACTGATTGGTGTGCTTGTTATGTGAACATAATTTGAGGACTGGCTTCTCCCCATAGACAACTAGTAGTCGACTAATTGGTACCACATTACATAGACGTATGTATAGTGGACATACATAGACAGCAATGAGGAATTATGTCCTACAACGACGCGACCCGGCGGTTGTTGTGTTACAACTTGAACAATTTTAATGTAACATAGGTATTATTGATTGTTTTTAACAGTGCATCGCTAAAAAACTTTCAACAAATTAAAATGTGCTATATAATATTCGTACTGGAAGAACGTTTAATTAAACAAACGCCTAGTGAACAGAACATTAAGTAAATACCAAGTCGTCATATACTAGTAATGCACTATGTGACGACGAGTGGAATCGTGGACTTTATTTCAAATTTGTGGACTGAATCGATAAAATATAGTAATTTTTATAACTAGAAAATTCTGTGGTGAGAGGAGTTAATCCTACGGTTTCGGGACTGGTGAAGTTACAGAAACGTTGATACAAGTATCTATACATGTGCGCTGACTGAGTGTTACGATACCTCGGCATCAAGTGTCTATGATATTCATTAAATGTATGGAGAGCTGATATTATCAGTGGTGACTTATAACTTTTATATTGCAGAAATTGTAATCAAATAAGGTGTGGACCTTTTGTATAAATTTTTTTATATCAATATAATGGACAGTTGTATGAGTTCTCTCGTGGCATTGGGTTTGGTCTTGCTCTATGTGCTACCTCTATTTTACTTATTTTCAAGAAAGAGTAAAATGACATCTGTTAAATATCTATTAAAGGTACTCTGTGAATTAGTTTGAGAATATTCTGATCACATAATTATTTCTAAGTTGTAGGTACGTATGGATTGTTCCTTGTTGAATTTTTTAACATGTGTACATATATATTATTATAAAAGAACTCTTAAAATATTTTCTACTTTTAAGTGAAACTACAGTGTGACGAGAGAAATTGATGACAAACAAGAGGAGTACTCCATTATAAATTGTTCTGACCTTACTTTATTTTTATTCATGTATCATTACTCCCCACCTTGATTTTAAAGTGCCTTTTCGTTTACAATAAATAAAACATTTGGAATCTGTTCTTAATTTGTGTAGATGTCTAGTAGTAGTGCCACAGTATTTTATTAATACCTAAAACTAATTTCTAGTTTATTTGCTAATGCATTCTAGATATGGTCATTTGTTTTACATATTTTTTAGTTTGTATTCTGTTTTAGTTAGGAAACTGATGTCCTTCATAACATGATGAATTGATTTAAAAATTATGTACCTTCTATATGAAATTCTCTTACTTAGAAGTGATACTGGATTAAAGCCTGTCATTGAAATTGTTAATTATTATTTTTTTATCCAGCCAATACTAAAATTATCGTTTGTGTGTCTACTAGATATTGTTTTAGATAGCAAATATATTATTTGTATATGTAATTGTTATTGAATTTAAATCAAGAGACCAACATGCGATACTTTTATTCCACACTAGCTGTCCCCCGCGGTTTCGCTCCCGGCAACTGGGTTTTTTTATATCACTGTATTCTGGCAAACCTAGCAAAAAAAAAATTCAAATAGGTCCAGCGGTTTCGAGTTTTTGCGAGACTAACAAACAGCAGTTTTTATATATGAGACTAGCTGTGCCCGCGACTTCGTCCGCGCGGAATAATGTTTTATTACATACCTATCATTAAAAACAAATACAATTTCTAAAATAAAAGTAGTCTAAGTTAGTCTTTATTACATCAGCTATCTACCAATGAAACCCGTCAAAATCAGTCCAGCCATTTCAAACAGACGGACAGACAGACAGACAAAAATTGTAAAAAAATATATTTTGGTATAGGTACGTACCGTGTATACATCCTTATGCATTTAGTAAAAAGCAGTTGTTTTAATGTTACAATCAGACTCCAATTTTATCTAACTGTCTAAATTATTCATTTAATCTATACATATAAATAGTAATTATTCTTCAATAAGTTGTTGCTGGAAGAAGCCATATCTGATGAATGGTGCAACAGTTTGTTAGTCTCCCATCTGGGTGGATCCACCACATCGCCCTTGTTCTTGAAGATGGGTATCTTCAAGAACAAGGGCGATGTGGTGGAGTGCAACAACTATATAGAGGAATAAAGCTAATGTCACATAGTATGAAAGGCTAGGAAAAAGTTGTTGAAAGGCGGCTGAGAGAACTGCCGGAGTTGCGGGACGAAAGAGATACCGCGGCTCCGGAACACAAAGGGCAATGAAGGAACATGGATGGGTTTTAGTCAGTAGAAGTCTGACACGCCCTCCCGCTCCGCCCAGAGCGGGAGCAGTCATTGGATGATTTCCCATCACAAAAAAAAAAGGCGGCTGACAGAAGAGAGAGTAGTCTCACCGAACCGTGTGCGTTCGCCCAGCGGAATGTTGTTGAATTAAAAGATTTTAATTATGCAGATATTTAGTGTATGACGTCGTATAATTGTGTATGGTATAAAAAAATTTGTGCACGCAGCCATTGTGGAGAAATTCACCAAAAACTGATTCCGCTGGGCGAACGTTGTCCTGGCGGAACTTTTTTTAATCCATAGATTTTAGAAGAAAAGAGATGTGTCCAAAAATTAGTGTGTATTTGTGTGTAATTGTGTATGTATGAATAAAATTAGTGCATGCATAAACTTCGGAGAAATTCAAGTTTCCGCTACGCGAACGTTTGGCCATTACCTAGTTTTCATATAAAGCGCTTACATAGAGAGCTGTAGATTTTTACATAAAATGTTTTGAATTTGTTTATATTTGTTTAAAAAATGGATTTAGAAAAAATCGTAGGGCTTAAAAGATAAAAATATAAACGTAAAATACGCTTATTAGGTCTTAGTTCTTAAAGTATGCACTTTGGGGTCTAGATTTTCACGTTTATACAAACCTTGTAAGTGTCTGCAACATGTTGCCAAGTATCAATGATGTTCCGTTAGTAATTAAAGAGTTATAGGACAATTTACCATGAATTGATCACTGTTTACAAAGCAGTCAAATATCACGCCGTTCTAAACGAATTGCATGGTAAAATGTATGCCAATAATTAGTGTATTCATTCAACTATTCACATGCAAAATTTCATGTCATTAAATTCAGTAATTAAAGAAAAACAATTATAATACTGACGAAGCATCGAAAACCTACATAACCCGACCAAGTTCGGATGGCTACAAAAAAGCGGCCGTGCCATATATCTTAGAAACGTTCTTAACCTTGCAATATAGTATTTATTAATATGGTACAGTTACGTACACAAGCGTTAGGAAAAAATAAAACAATTGCATTTCTTGAATGAAAAAATAAAACAATTGCATTTCTTGAATGAAAAAATAAAACAATTGCATTTCTTGAATGAAAATTATTTTTTTAATAATAACGCCACTATCTACGATAAAAATAAATCTTCAATTAACAAGTACTTCTCTATTTAAATATTCGAGTACAAAAATATTTTTAATTACATATAATACTTAATTATGTAAGTAGGTAATTATGATAACGTTAACAAACGCTTGCAACGACAGCAATAGACTTAAATGTGTTTTAACTAAAATAGGTTTAATAAACGATTATGAATATAAGGGTAAGTGTAATATTCCGAGCTTCAATAAAAATTAAATCACATCACATAACTAGACTATTCAGTTGTTTAGATTAGATCAACATTAAAAAAGTGCTTATAAACTAAAAGATTGGTATAAAAAAGGTATTTTCAAGAAAATATTCTTAAATGAGTAGCAAATACAGTAAATAACCTCAACATACATAAGTCACTACCAGTACAACGGTATACATCAATTAAAAAATCGATTCAAGAAGTAGTTTTTTTTAACTTATTAGATTGTTTGATCCACTAAAGTTGCAAAGGGGAACGCTCGTGCATGCCTAGTCCATTGGTTAAATAGTGTAATAAGCTACAATATGATAAATATTTACCTAAACAGTAGTAGGTACTTACATGTGGTAATTATTTAATTTCCCTAAGGGGTCTATAGTTAGAATCCTGATCCGTGAAATCTTCAATAGAAATTAGCTGTATGAATTTTATTTGTCTTAAATAATAGGTATATCTAGATTATATCTAAAGTCTAAATAATACTTAAATAAAGTACCTACGTAAATAGTACCTACTTTCTGTCATAGTCAAATACATTTAAAAAGTAGGTGTACAAAAATAAATGACATTATTATATCGAAACAACAATTGTGTTATCACCTATACCAATTCAATACCGATATTATACTGTAAATTTTGGGATGTTACCTAAATATATTGCACGGCCGCTTTTTTGTAGCCATCCGAACTTGGTCGGGTTATGTAGGTTTTCGATGCTTCGTCAGTATTATAATTGTTTTTCTTTAATTACTGAATTTAATGACATGAAATTTTGCATGTGAATAGTTGAATGAATACACTAATTATTGGCATACATTTTACCATGCAATTCGTTTAGAACGGCGTGATATTTGACTGCTTTGTAAACAGTGATCAATTCATGGTAAATTGTCCTATAACTCTTTAATTACTAACGGAACATCATTGATACTTGGCAACATGTTGCAGACACTTACAAGGTTTGTATAAACGTGAAAATCTAGACCCCAAAGTGCATACTTTAAGAACTAAGACCTAATAAGCGTATTTTACGTTTATATTTTTATCTTTTAAGCCCTACGATTTTTTCTAAATCCATTTTTTAAACAAATATAAACAAATTCAAAACATTTTATGTAAAAATCTACAGCTCTCTATGTAAGCGCTTTATATGAAAACTAGGTAATGGCCAAACGTTCGCGTAGCGGAAACTTGAATTTCTCCGAAGTTTATGCATGCACTAATTTTATTCATACATACACAATTACACACAAATACACACTAATTTTTGGACACATCTCTTTTCTTATAAAATCTATGGATTAAAAAAAGTTCCGCCAGGACAACGTTCGCCCAGCGGAATCAGTTTTTGGTGAATTTCTCCACAATGGCTGCGTGCACAAATTTTTTTATACCATACACAATTATACGACGTCATACACTAAATATCTGCATAATTAAAATCTTTTAATTCAACAACATTCCGCTGGGCGAACGCACACCACCGAACCAGTTCGGTTTTATGCCTGGTCGGGGTACAACAGATGGATGCCATTTTCGCTATCCGCCAGCTGTGCGAGAAATATAGAGCTGTACATAAAAACGTGCATATAGTAGGTATTCATTGACCTCGAAAAGGCATAATTATGATATTGAGGTTTTGCGGTGGGCCCTGTGCCTGGGAAGTACCTATGTGCAGTTGATCCGAGCTATGTAGGTACAGTTGATGTAGTCCTCAAGTCCGGTCTACAGAGGGCACCACTGACAGCTTCAGTGTGACAGTCGGTTTGCACCAAGACTCGGCCTTCAGCCCTTATCTCTTCCTGATGATAATGGATGCTCTGACGTCGGACATCCAGGAGGAGGCTCCCTGGTGTATGCTGTTTGCTGATGACATTGTGCTGGTTGCCGAAAGCGGCCTTGAGGTCCAGAGCAGATTGGAGACGTGGTGGCAAAGACTGGAGAATGTTGGCCTGAAGTTGAGCAGAACCAAAACAGAATACCTGTTCTGCGATTTCGGTGGTCTCTCCAGTCCTATACCTACAGCTCTCACCGGAAGGCCTATACCGATCTGCTCCGACTTTCGGTACCTCGGGTCGCTTGTTCAGGGGGATGGCGATATAGACCGTGAGCCCATGACCTGTGAGAAATTGGGCAACACAGTGATCCACCTCCAGCCATGTCCTATCAATCACAACAACCTTCTTTGCAGATAGTGAATTAGTGACCGAAAGTGAACGTTATGTGCACTAATTTGGATACACGAGAGACGCGAGAAGCTGTGTCATCAGCTAAGGTTGCAACTGTTGGACTTAAGTCAATGTTACGCCAGCACATCAAGCTACCCGAAACGGTCAAATTTTCCCAATCAACATTGAAAATCTATTGAAGAAATTTGACAGATTGTTGTAGCTTGATGTGCTGGCGTCTGTACAAAGTGGAGGTCAGGTCCCAACACAGATCCCTGTGGCACACCCGTGCTCATATTTCCTAGAAGTTGGAGGTTCATTCTCGCTCACTTGGAAAATTCTACCTACAAATAAAAGATCGTAGAATGTGTAGACTGTAGATACATAGTAATGTAATATACATAGTATTATTTTTCACAGTAAACCTTTTTGCCATACTCTGTGGAAGGTCTTCTGGATACCTATACTAATATTATAAAGCAGAAGAATTTGTTTGTTTGTTTGGTTGAACGCGGTAATCTCAGGAACTACTGGTCCGATTTGAAAAATTCTTTCAGTGTTAGATAGCCCATTTATCGAGGAAGGTTATAGGCTATATATCATCACGCTAAGACAACAGGAGCGGAGCAGTAATGGAAAATGTGACGCAGACGAAGTTGCGCGGGTCAGCTAGTCCAGAATAACTGATGAACAATATTCTTTTTTTTCTAGTGACAAGTTAAAAATAAGAAATGTACAATCCGAGTAAAAAGAGCAGGGTAAGAAATCATAGGGCATCGAAAATTCGCCCATGTCGCTGTCAACGGGTAAAGTTTGCAACCCTGGGTCAGTGTTGCCAGATGATGATCTAGCATTCCCCCCAAATCTCACCCGAAATCCCCCCAAAATGTTAGTGTTTTGAGAAAAAACCCCCAGTAATTGGAAAAATATTTATTTATTTATTTAAAAAAAAAAAAACAGCAATTGCTTCCATGACTGGATCAGCATCATTCTCCACTTGCGTCGTCTGCAGTTCCATACATTTTCTCCGAGTAAATTTTTGGATTTCTCTGCGAGCTAGACGGGCATGCGAGGTGTCCAGAGACGCGTCTCGTCGCGAACAAGCCCACGGGAACGTTTTCAGAACTACGTTGGGAAGAAAATTTTTGAAAAGTGGGCAAAAAACCACTTTTTTATCTCTCGAGCATCTTTGAAGTTGGTTTACAATTTTAATATTGGGTCACTTTCCCACTCCTTTCTGTACCTTCTTACATAATTTTGTTTTGATAGTGCCGTTATCTTCAACAAGGCATCTGCGCCTTGAGAGACCACATAGGAGCACTCACTGCTTTTTATCAACGTTGTACACTCAATGGCGGTTGGTGGCGGCAAAAACCTGTTTATTTATCTGACCGAGCGACCGACCGCAACTGAACGGAACGGAACTCGGCTATCATCGTAAATCGTCGTGCGCTGCCGATGCAAACTGTGTGTGTTTGTGTGCGTTTCTATGGTGCGTTCAAATTAAGTAGTGAGTGGTTTAGTATAGTGGTGGTCGCGTTCAGTTATAAAACTTTTTCCAAAAAATCCTCCAATTACCTCCAAGCCAATTTTTTTCCCCCCGCTGAACCCCCCAAAGGATTTGTCCCCCCAAAAATCCCCCCGTGGTCTGAAAATACCCCCAAATTTGGGGGGAATCCCCC
This sequence comes from Ceramica pisi, assembly GCA_963859965.1. Lineage (NCBI taxonomy): Eukaryota > Metazoa > Arthropoda > Insecta > Lepidoptera > Noctuidae > Ceramica > Ceramica pisi. Next base: position 10,571,176 of record OY982530.1, read on the forward strand.
CCATCTGGCAACAGTGCCCTGGGTTTTGCATTGCCACGTTGAATGTCAATGCTGATTCGTCAAAGACCGCGGGTCGGGGGGTCGGATAGCACGGCACGCCAGCATTAATGACATCATAGTTACGTCGGGTTCTTGTCAACGCCGCGCGCCGGGGTGCCAGCTGTATTAGAACTTAATGTCTTGGCGCGAGACGATCGGAAGAGGCCAAATAGGTGACCATAATGCCTTGGAAGTTGGGTAGGCCTTTGCTCTTTGGTATGGGATGCAACATAATAATTATGTCGATTCCCTTGTGCCATCCCATCGTCTTAGTACGGCGGCGGCGGTAGTTGTGCTGTGGCGACTGCTACGGGTCCAGAAAATGTCAAACGGCGCAAAATACATAAGTACTTTGAATTTGATTTGGCGACTGGGGCCTTAATTAAAACCGGTGTTAGCTGCTTGGTGGTGATGGGTTGCGCTGAATTCAATCAGCATGCCACACACAATATCTACTAGGAACTTTAGTAATGTACCCTAACCTTGTGTACCGACCGTTTTATGTCAAAAAATCAAATGACAACCGGATGTTTTTGAACGAAAGTTTTTCCATTACAATACTTTTGCCAAACCCTGTTATCATCGCATCTCTTACTTTCACCCAGCATTTCAGTATTGTTGTCCCACTTTCACGTTCATGCTGACCAATGCACATGTCACTTTCATAGATGTGAAACACGCCGATTTGTGTTGAGGAAATTGAATTTACTGTGGAAAGAATCCAGATTATTTTGATAAAAAACTGCTTGCTGTCGTAAATTTCACTAATGCGATGATATAGTTGCGTTTCATCAGTACTATAATATGATGCGTGAGTCAGAGTGCTTTATAAACGTGTTCTACCCTGGGATTGTTTGTTTGTGTTCAGTGCCTTCAATCGCGTCTCGGGTCCGTCAGTCGTCTCCGTGTAGTGTCACTCGCAGTCGGTCGGCTCGGGGCTCGGGGCCACCTTGAGTATCGTTCTCGTATCGCATTTTATTTTCGGCTTTGTTAATGGCATAACATATTACGAGTGGTATCAACAAAACAATGCTATCTAACCGTATCTCTGTCAGATAATCACATAACGATAAGAGCAATGTGAAATCAATGTTACGATGAATTTATGTACTTTCGTATTAGAAGAAAGACAGAATCAGTGAGTGTTGGTTGGGGATATTTTTGTAAAAATGAGACATGCATTCAGTCGAAATGCAAAAAAGTGTATCAGTGCAAGTAGATAGTGATTTCGCTTTGTTGCTGCCGAGCGGTGTCTACGAAATAAAAAAAATGGAGCCAAGATCGAAGTTACGAAAAGTGATACTCTTCTGTTTACTACTATCATTGTTTGGAATGGTTGCATTTGGATACTTCTGCCCCGATCAGGTGAGCCCACTCAAGCTTGTAGTACTCATACATTTTCAAAGAGAATATTGTAGTGTTTGTGTTTGACAGTTGTTATGGTTTGTTTATCATATTCTGTTGATTCTTTTCAAAAGTTTCTTCAATTATCTATGAAATGATTATGATTGCTACTTTGGTATGTTATCAATAATCATATGTATTAGTTTTATATTTTGTCATTCAACATTCACTGCTATTTGCTATATTATTAGTAGAAAATGAAATCTAGCTAATTATCAGTGGATAGATTATACTAAATTTCTTTTATCTAGTTACAATAATTCTGTAACATAGACACTGATTTTGTAACTTAAAACCTGGAAATATGGTTGACGATTTAACAACCAAGTTTTGTAGGTTTTAAAACAATACAAATCTCTTTAATTTATTTTTGCTATGTATGTATAAGATACTATCTGTCTATAATTATTCACAAAAAAGGCCAAAATGTCAACCTATCCTTATTCTAAAAATCCTTCACTAATGATAAACAACACTACAAAACAGTCATTAATAACATATTTAAATAGGAATAAATTCTGTATTCACCATTAAATAAAAAATGATAACAGAAGTGATAACACCAAAAATGCTTTAACTTAATTATTTCAAAAACCGCATCAATTAATTATTAAACCATGAGGAAACTGTTATTAAATAATAATGAGTATGTTTTTCATTGATAGGTAATATATGAGTCAGCCAACTATACTATTATATTGCTATATAATGTATGAAAATGAAATTTAAATATTTATAGAATATGTGCGTCACACATTAAATAAATTTTCAACCAACTTGTATTGCAAAAGTTATTAGATATTCTGAATTTAATGATTTAATATATCTATATATATATAAAAAAGACGGGTTTGTTAAAACACTTATAACTCGAGATCTGCTGAAGCAATTTTCGTGGTTATTGATTCGTTGGATTTGTCTCTGACCCAAATAGCAGAATACATCTTAAAAACAATGAAAACTCGATATGTGCAATGAATACTTAATTGACAGGAGCGAAGCCGCAGGGGGGACAGCTAGTAAAATATATTTTCAAATTTTTTTATTATTTCAACAAACCCCTCATCTCACTGCCCTTGTTCCAATGTTACTTAGAGTAATATTATAGTACACATTTTCTTTTTTTTAATTTTCCTCTGTTAACCTTTTGACTTTCATTCTCTCACTGTTCTTTCTTATTACTCTACACACAATTCAACCATCTTTTCTTTGCCTCTTTCCTCGCATAGTTTTTTGGTGACATGTTGATCTCTCTCCATTCTCAAACTTCCTCAAATAATAATGCTACATTATGCATTAGTTACTTAAGTTTTATTAAGTTGTTAAATGATGGCACTTTAAAATACAAAGCCTACAACCACAAAAATGTAACCATTTGTAGTTTCCGACGATATTAGCTCAAACATACCTAACACAATTTGCCCCACTTATACTGTGAGTTACAACTTTCCTAGTTCATTTTAATGGCTGGCATATTAAAAATATTATTAATATAATGTAAAATCACATAATTTTTTTACATTTAAGTACTTAATTAAAACTTTGATAATTTCAAGGAAAAATATCAAACACTAGCCGACCCGCGCAACTTCGTCTGCCTCACATTTTCCATTACTGCTCCGCTCCTATTTGTCTTAGCGTGATGATATATAGCCTATAACCTTCCTCGATAAATGGGCTATCTAACACTGAAAGAATTTTTCAAATCGTACCAGTAGTTCCTGAAATTAGCGCGTTCAACCAACCAAACAAACAAACAATCAAACAAACAGAGTAGTTAGTATAGATTATAAACTGCTAAAATATTGCATAAAAATATCATATTCACTGATAACATAGTTTTATCATGGAATATGATTTTATATAAATCCTCTTAATAGTATTAAATGTGTGTAGGTCCACAGTCCTACTAATATAAATATTAAAGTACGTTTGTTGGGATATACGTTTGTCTGTTGGGCCTTAACATCTGACAGATATGGAGAGCCTGAATTTTGGCATACAATACTTTTTATCCGAGGACTAGGCAGGTTATTTTTAAAACTGTCTATCATGAACTGTCACCCTAACCGGTTTATTCTTTCTAATAAAAAGATCTTCAAGTTTTTATCTCTCTAATCTAATCTGTTATGCAAATTACCAAGAAAAGATAATATTATTATTTTGCTATTATCTCCAGCTGATTGCTTTTAAGTAGCTTACTGCAATAAAAATACAATTGACATGTGTATAGGTATAAAACGAAGTATATCACCCACTATAAATGTGGATGTTACTTTGTAAAGTGTACCTATTTATCTTTATTTAACGAATTTTGTAAACAATCACAATAATATTATTGATAAAGATACTGATTACGCAAGTTACAGGCATTATTTTTAATTAATTGCTATTCCGTGCCATTTAAAGTGTTACCCATACATCATCGATCAAAACATTTTTCTCTAGTTAAAATTGATGCGAAAACTCGTGATTTTCGATGATAGCTGAAGCTGAACAAATGGTTTACCAAGAACAGCTAGTAGTTCTAGGTAGGTATAGTAGACGCACCTAACTCGACTAATTAAGAGCGTGGCGGCCATGCTGTTCAGTTTTTTATGACTTGGCAGTCAGGAATCGAGCAGGCCGGTCCGACGAGCCGCACGCAAAAAACAACGCAGCAGGACTCTCAGCCTCAGCCGCGACTACATGTTGGTATGAGGTTGTAACATGTAACGATCAATCATTTTTCAATAAAAATTCGTCCAAACGTGCTCGTACCACGCCACGGATCGCATTTGACCGGTTATATGTAATAACAATCCCAAATCTCAATAAAAATCATTTGGTAGCATCAGAACTGCTAATGAAGACTTTTGTTTAAAACTGGTCCCCGAAGTGAACAATCTCGTGGACGCAGCTTAATAGACGTGTCGTCAACTCGTGGGCGGATAGGTGTTAGTCGGAAAACAGTTTGTAATTTAAATAACTGCAAACTGATTGCAATAATGCTGTATATATGTAGGTGTCACGGACTCAGGGACTGTCGGGTGCTTGACCTCGCCTCTAAACGTTTCGAGACACTTAAATGCCTAAAAATGAAATGTGATCACTTTAATTTCTTTAAAATATTTTTGGTACCGATACTGACATCTGTGCCAACAAACCTCACGGTTCAGTTGTGCTACTCAACTGTTCAAATACTGCCAGAAATTGTCTTTCACGTAACATAAAATGATGAACATTATTTCACTTATTTATTTATTTACTGTTCATACATTTCATGCAATGACTATAAAGTGGTTTAATTCTCTTTGATTTCATGGGACTGTTATGTAGACCTGCCCTGATCACGAAAAAGTTGCAGTAACTAGCCCACCTACATTCTGGCAAATAAATATTATCTTATCTTATCTTATCTTATCTTATCTTGAAATACCACTTTCCAATTCCCATTATGGTCAAGCGTTTAACATTCGAATTGCAAAAGTCGAGACAAAGCCCACCCACCCTAATTCGTAAATTAACTAACATGGGAATACGGGGAAATGAATAGGGATTAATGGTTGACTATGTATCCGATCGCACGCAGCGTGTAAGAATCGGGGACTACTTAAGTGATGAACTTCCTATTGAACACGGAGTGCCACAAGGAAGTATTCTTGGTCCCACCTTGTTTCTATGTTACATAAATGAGTTGTGTCAACTTAATCTTGCAAACTGCAAAATAATATCCTACGCAGATGACACAACTCTCACTTTCAAGGGGGATTCTTGGCAGGAAGTATATTCCTTAGCTCAATCAGGTCTGAATACGGTTTGCCATTGGCTCGCTGCAAACTCACTCACACTCAACGCTGATAAAACAAAATACATTCCTTTTGCAATCAGGACCGCAGAAACCTTCTTTCAAGATAAGCCTCCCATATATCTTCATCAGTGTTCATTTCCTCCTGTGAATCAATGTAGTTGCCCAACTATACAGCCGACACAAGCGATTCGTTATTTGGGTGTAACTATTGATAAAAGATTGTCCTTTGATGAACATATTCACAACTTATCTACAAGAGTACGGAAACTTACTTATATTTTTAAACAGCTTAGACAGGTAGCAAATGGTAAAATACTCAAAATGGTATATTTGGCCCTTGTACAATCTATATTATCATATTGTATAACAACTTGGGGAGGTGCCGGTAAAACTAAAATGTTGGAAATAGAGAGAGCCCAAAGGTTAATTCTGAAAGTTGGGCTTTCAAAACCACGACTCTTCCCCACTGCCGAATTGTACCAGGAAGCTGAGGTTTTAACTGTTAGACAAATTTACATCCTTTCTACAATTCTGCGCCAACATTCCGATTCATCTTCCTTCAATCTTTCCAAATTAAAAACGAGGAGGCAATATGCCATTTGTAGCACCATTAAGTCTAAAACAGGTTTTGCCCAAAAATCTTACTCTTTCCGAGGACCGGTACTCTACAATAAATTAAATAAAGAATTAGGCATTTTTAAATACAACAAATCTAAATGTAAACTAATATTAACTAACTGGCTACTAAAATTGAATTACACAAAAACAGAGGAACTACTAGTCATAAAAACGTAATTAAGTATTAAATAATGTAAATACCAATACCATATTTTTTCCAACCATTCATCTAGTTAAACGTAACACACTCACATATTTTTTACCTTCACAACACTACTTACACAAACACACACACACACACACACACACCCTTGTTTGTGTAGACGTCCATGCGAGGACTATAGTTTTTTATGAACAATCCGAGGACGCTCTGAAATACTGTCTTAACGGCCTCGTACGATATTTTTGATAAGATATAAAGCATCAGAATTCGAAATATTATTTAATGAACCTATTCGTGTAGTGCTGTCAAAACTTTTTTCCGCCGTTTTTTTTATGAACAGTGTGAGGACTTCAAATACACTGCTCATTCTTCAAGCCACATCCTTTCGAGGACGTTTGTGTGAGCCTTCCGAGGACCTACTCACCCGCCTGGACATGATAATCCGAGGACTCGTTTTCACACACTCTTCCTTGAGTGATGTACAATGCGAGGACCTTGTGTTATACTTTTCAGAAACAATCTGAGGACTTTTTGAAGAGCCCTATGTATACAAAACGAGGACCTCTACCTAAGTATTTCGTACCTTGACCTAAATATTTTACCAAGTTTTGCAGTATTTTTTTCACACATTTCTTAGATTAAGTACTATCCGAGAACATTTCTTTTGCCGCCAACCAAATTTACCAATCGACAAGCGTCGCTGACGCCCCGCACCCCGTGAGCATTTATTGTTGTGTGGTAAATGATTGTTTTTTCCTCGCAAGTGTGTAGAAAAAGTTCGTATGAAACTCGTGAGCAGCTTGCTCACTTGTATCATAATATACTAATGTAGTGGGGGCACTTTAGACACCCAAAACAGTCAAGCAAGTAAACCCCGTTCAGTGGAACTGGGTCCCGATTTATAAACCTAAAGTGACTAATGACATAAGAGGGCTATTACCTACATTTTTTCTTGAATGTGTGCGTTTGACTGGCATTTTGATGTGTGGTTACGGTTTAGAATTAGCCATAAATTAAAAAAATATAAATATGTCCATGAAAGTTTGATTCTATTTCTTGGGAGTGGTTTAAATAGATATTTCAATTTGTTTACATAAATCAGTATAAACCTTGTCTCTGCAAAGGATGTTTTATAAAATTTTATTTAGGCATCATTTGAGGCTTAAACAGACAAATTTTTTTTTTCAAGGTAGTTAACATAGTAAACTTAGTTATTAGTAACTTTTTGTTTGAATTTAGATTATATATTCATAGATAAAAAATATGTATTCGGAGGAAAAATCTCAGTTACTCTCTGTTTTACGGAATTATTTTTGGTGTATTAATGTATGAAACATAATAAATTGTTTAAAGCACTCCAAAGTAGAAGATACATTTGTACCATAAACATTTTTATAAATTATTGAAATATTATATCTTCGATGTAACAATGCATCAAACTATGCCCTAAAGTAAATTTTATAAAACATCCTTTGCAGAGAAGAGTTTATACTGATTTATGTAAACAAATTGAAATATCTATTTAAAGCACTCCCAAGAAATAGAATCAAACTTTCATGGACATATATTTTTTTTTAATTTATGGCTATATCTAAACCGTAATCACACATCAAAATTCCTGTAAAACGCTCAAATTCAAGAAAAAATGTAATAGCTCTCTTAAGGTTTAAGTTTTTATTTTACAATTAATAATTATACTAAAATGTAAAACAAAAATAAAATGTCAATAAATATACCAATAAATGTTAATATAAAACTATGCAAGAATTTTAAGAATTAGATTTCAGTTTTGATTTTAATTCATTGAATACTTAAATATTTTATAAAATACATTCCTTAAAAATAAGAATCAAAAGAATAATTGATTATTTTTTTCTCATTCAATATTCTTAATATATATGTCGCAGCCAACTGGTTAAAATAGCCGTTCAATCAAACAGCTAGCCCTTTGACTGAATAACGCCATTCAATCACACGGCTGTACATAGCTTAGCTGACTTTTTGACTGCAACGTTCAACACTACAGCTTAATGACGCTTAGCCAACTGGTTCAATGGTAAATTAACTAGAGTGACTATTAGTTTAGCATGTGATTTGAAAGAATAGGAAAACTTTTTGTAATTTCTTGGGAGATTATTCTTGGGATAAGTTTAAGGATGGTTTAAGGGGTTACCAAAAGTTTGAACAAATTAGTAAAAACAGCTAGCCCTTTGACTGGACAACGCCATTCAATCACACGGTTGTATGTCGCTTAGCCGACTTGTTGACTGCAACGTTCAACGCTACAGCTTGATTTCTCTTCGAATAATTGCTTATTTATTTATATTTTGATTCACTCATATATGCCACCATAATTACTGGCTCTTTAACACTAGTAATGTCTATTTACTACTTTCTTTCCGAAAAATATCTTGAAACAATCAAAAACACATGTTTAGTTGCCGCCATATTGAAAAAAAAAACGCATCTAGCGCCGTCCCAGTGGTAAGCTGTACCCTTAGTATGAGTTTTTCGACTCACGTTCGAACGCGTTCGATTGCGAGCGCGTTAGAATTTAGTATGGGAAATTAGGTTCTACGAGTGACCACCAGGTGGCACTATAACTAAATTCCCATACTAAATTCTAACGCGCTCGCAATCGAACGCGTTCGAACGCGAGTCGAAAAACTCATACTAAGGCCTCTGAACTAATTCAATTAGAAGGCGGCTTTTGAGTCAGCTGTAATGTTGAACGTTTTGAGCGCCTCTAATATTCAATTAAGAAGCTAGACGTTTGATTGAACGGCTATTTTAACCAGTTGGCTGCGACATATATAAAAAGTCTAAAGTCCTTTCAAAATTGTATAGATGATTACAAAAAAAAATAGTGTTTGTTGTTTTAAAAATATATATTATAGTATGTATTATATTTTAGAGGTGGGCAAAGTGTATCATTTTTGCGATTGGAACATTTGCATCTCGATCATTGAAATGTTCCGAAACACTGATATGTTTCATTTGGCTCATTTGGATCATCGACTCATAAGATATAAAACAGAATGTTTCGAATACAATGTTACGTCGCGGGTTCGTACGTGACCGAGTCAGTGAAACATTCAGCGGCTAGTCCTTTATTTATTACCAGCTGGTCAATGCAAACATTACATGCAAATAACTACCTAATAGTATTTGATACGTAAGGACCTTTAGTGGTAATTTTTACGTGCATATGATACACTTCTCCTCATTTGTAAATAATAAATAAATAAATAAATTTGTTATCTCTCTCTGACTTGTATAGATTGTAATTATTTCGCCCGCTCACTCGCCACGAGCGAGTCTAGATAAATTACTTAGTGTTTCAGTTCTCTGTTCTCTCATTCTCTCTCACTCCCGGCCACGCGGCTCATTCGCCTCGCCGCTCGCGTGACGCGTCGTGAAACGAATTGAGAGAGAGTAATGTTCCAGATCCAAATGATGCGTTTGAAACGTTGATACTGAACGAATCTTTTGAATCACTTCAGTGATCCGGATCAGTGAGTCGGTTCCGTAAAGAGTTACACACGCCTATTATATTTAATGTTAGTATTGTATAGTATCATAATACTTTACTTTAAATAATAAATGTTTATTAAGTTTGAAACACCTTTTTTTATGAATGTAAAAGATATTTATATAAGAGAAATATATACTTATTTTTTTACTTTGCTTTTTTGTTTACTGTATAAAACCTATGAATCCGCAAAAATACTCATAATAGGATACACACTATCTGGTCCGCTTACCATTCCGAGGATCTGAATACACACTGTCTGATATAGCTACTCATCCGAGGGCAGGTGTGTTAAATTCACACATTAGTCCTCGGACAATACTACAAAATTTAACTCGTGTGTAAGGCGAGTGTGTAAAAATCGATGGTGGCGCCGCGTAGCGGTCACACACTGTCGGTGTGTAGATATGAATTCTCTTAATCAAAACGAGGACTGGGTGACTTTTTCTTATTATTTATACATAAAGGTTCAGAATCGCACGACAAATACGATGCAGTGGATAAGTCAATCCGAGGACCCCCGAAAATGTCCTCGGTTTGAAAATGTCCTCGGAAGTTCCTTGTGTATTCAGGTGCATGTCCTCGGATAGTACTTAAAACAAACACACACACACACACACACCCACACACTCCCCACCAAGCACAATATACACATCCATATCCCTCACCCATATCCAACATTCATCTTTAACTCCACTTCATACAATTTTTAGATTTTATTTTTATTTTTTAATTTAATTTTATTTCTTACTTCCAACAGATTGTTTCATGAAACTTAAAATTCTTAATGGAACTTAGGTTATTCGTAAATATTATTGTCTGTACAGTAATATTGATGTTTTGATAATATCTTTGCCTGTAGAGGGGAGTCCCTGGTGTCCTGAAATACAAGCCACGGCTTAGTTTAGGCACCAGTCTCCCACAAATGAACATTGTTAGTTATCATAACTTAAATTATTTCCATATGTACTAATTTACAAATGTTATTTGTGGAAGAAAATAAACGTTTATATTATATTATTATAAAGGATAAAATTGCATCTCTTTGCACGCGGCCAGCGTTTTGTACCGTGTCCCCGCGGCCTCATATGGCGCATCGAGTTGTCCGCCATGAATTGATAATGGACAGGATAACACCTGGACAGATACACCTACATCACTGACGACCACGTATTCAGATATAAGGACTTTATTTATGCTAATTTCAGCCGTGCGTTCAAAGACACAATGCATATTTTAAAAGTAGAGAGCTTAACGCGCATCAAAAGCATGATTCGTTCAGAAAGTTGTATGGGCCATAAAACACGATGCTTCAGTGCTTCAAGCATCAGCGACGAGCGGTTTAGTTCATTTTAGGATAGGACAGGAAGCGAGACTTATCGCTAACCACATTTAGATGCCAGTAGCACAGATCAAGAGAGGCATTAGCGTCTGCAAAGCACGACTCGACGATCAATTTATATTCTGACTAGCTGACCCGCGCAACTTCGTCTGCGTCACATTTTCCATTATTGCTCCTATAACCTTCCTCGATTGGGCTATCTAACACTGATATAATTTTTCAAATCGGTCCATTAGTTTCGGAGCCTATTCAATTCAAACAAACAATCAAACAAATCTTTCCTCTAGTGTAGATACTGCGTCCAAATGCAGTGCGTAGTTGCTGTGGTCGACAAATCGCCCATATTAAAAGCAGCAAGAGTGTATCAAGGCCCTGAAAGGCAAAATTCTGTGGACTCGCATGTTAAGACTAACTAACTGAGCCTACAAGAAGACGTCATTCTATGTATAGTATCCAAGCCTGTCCAATTCACATTATGTAGTCATCGAATAAGCAATGTTAATTACTGTTAAGTACTGGTACTCAAGATTTGTAGTTATGTTGTAAGTGCTTAGCTGCACATTAGCGCCAATTAACTCAATTAGAAGGCGCCAGAACGGGCAGTTGTTTAGGATTATCTCAGAATTATCTATCGCACTACAATCTAGGTTAATCTAATGAGAGGGTACTATCTCAGGAAAACATTTTGTAATGGATCGAAAAATAAGATGTTTTTCCTTTCCCGCAATTAGGTAGTATTTGGAACTTGGAAGCACAGGCATTACATAATGCTTAATTCGATAATTTAGAACTGAAACATTTTTTCTGCTCTAAATTGCTTTCACGCGATCGCCGCATTAATTTTGTTGGTTATTATAACTGAAGCCTTGTTACTACATGTTGATAAACCGGTATGTATTTGACCCATATCGAAAGTAGGTCTTACTTTCAGAGAAATTTAACTCGGAGCGAGAAATAACTTGAAGTGAGATAAATACGTGCAAGTGTAGCGAAGTTAAAGCGATTCGAGGTGAACATTCAGGGCACGTTGCGGTTTCTGTTAATTTGGTAACGTCAACACATACTTATGTAATTCGAGACTTGATAAGGCAGGGTCTAGTTTTAATAAGCATAGTTACGTCCTTCTACCGGTTAGATACAGTTTCATGGCACTTTTATTACTTTACGGAGCAAGTTAGTCGTGTAAAGTTTCGGCGACGTAGGCGACACTGTGTGACAGTAGGAAGAGATAATAAAACAGTGAAGGTAAACAAGTGCCGCGAAGCTCCGAGGGGCTGCAGTAGACGATAAACTTCATTAACTAAATTCCTATATTATAATAAGGCGCCAGAGGCGGCCGGTCCTCCGCGCCGGGCGCCGGATCGTATTTCGTAAAGTTATACTCTGTTATAAACCGCACTCCCAATGCATCAGTGATGAGTAATCCGCCACGAAAACCTTTGATCGATGCGAGACTTATTGAGAATCGTACTAATCAATACTGTGCCTTGATAAATCCAATTGCTTTTGCCATTTGCCTGACTAATACTACTTTAAGTAAAGAACAATTTGTGTTTGATTCGTCTATAAACTGTACTTTATATTTGCTGTTTGCTGTCTCAACGACATCTCAGTAATCGTAATAAGTGGAGTAGAATCGTTGGGGTGGTGGCAGTGCTGATTGTAACTGTATATTAATGGGCTAGGGCGCTCTACCCACTTCATTAGGCGAACAAACAAGCGGGGAGGAGGGAGGAGAGAGGACAGATGCCCTTCATCCCGTTACCCTCCTAACCCCACCGACCTCTGACGCGACTCTAAAAGATATTAAAACAATTTTTTCTTTTTAGATTAGATTTTATTGTACCGGAAACCATGAAAATATGCAGAGAAATGAGAAATAAACTCGAGAAATTGGCTTTCTTAAGAGGGGTTATAGAGCTCCTTTCATGATCGTACATGAGGCGGCGACGCCGTTTTAAGTCTGTTTCTCCAACTTAGTTTGTCAAAGAACATTTTCGGGGAACAAGATCCGCCGGCTTGACTTTCGTTATTACGTAACTGCGTTTAGTGATTAAATAAATAGGCTTACAGCCATAGAATACGTTACCATCTCTGTTGAAAAGCTTCGAAGTACTTAACGCCGCTATGATTTCTAGAACCAGTATTTCGCTAGTTTCAACAAAGCAGAGGTTGCCATTTATTATAAATACGTTGCTCTAATAAATTGTCTGTGATAATAAACCCGTTTTTGAGAGAACAATGCGATATGGAATAGTATATTGAATACAAATAGCTGTTGTTGCCAAGTTGAGGTATATCGAGAAGAAGTTTTGAAGAAAACGTGCGGAAGACTGCTGGAAGAATTTTCAACTTCCGAGAATTATAGGACTACCAATCCTCTATGGTCATAAAAGGCAGTTAGAGCGAGTTGTCAAAGAAAATAACACGTTTGCAACATATTGGTATCGCCAATCCGACCGCCCAAGTTTAGTGCGTACCTATTTACCAACAATTTTTCAACAACCAATGGGAAAATATTGTTCTTGATTGTGCAGTGATACTTAATTACTTAGAGAATCCATTTCTTTGCATGCTTTGGAGATATTTATGTGGTGTAGTTATTTGATAATAATAACCTAGATTTTTGTCCGCGACTTCGTACGCGTGAATTTTTTAAATGCAATTCAACCAGTTCGATTCCCGGGTAGGAACAACGATTTTTAAACATTTCAATGATGCAGTTTTACTTTTCATTAAAAATTCACCCTGTATAAACCTTTTTTTTACTTTTGATAGGCACGCGTTTGAGCACTTTCTCACCAGCACGCGTAGCATGACCACCGTAGAAACGAGTTTTGTCGACCGGAGAATCGACAAAATGACAGATTGAAGAAAGATTTCTATCTTCCTAAGCATGGCGATGTTTGACACGTAGAAAAGAAATGTTTCTTTTCTTCGATCGACATAAGTCTACAACGTCGAGCATGCCGACAATATTTTCTCTACTTTTGACACTTGGGGGTAGAAATAACTCTCTTTATGAAATGTCAAATAGTCTACATCTTCTCGGACCTAGACAAGGAATATTTATTTCAACAATCATTTTATTTTTGCCAAATAAAACTTAGAAAGTATGTCGGGGTAGACATATAGTCTACCAACATCTTAATTTGTCGGGCTGTACGTTGTAAATAAACTGTTTTGTAATTACTAAAGTAAAAACATTTCGGACGATATTAAAGGAAAGAAAAACAGATAACAGTAAAGAACGCATTGCACTGTGTATGGCAAAGTTTTCATCAGACAATGCCACCAATCATCTTTTATTTAGAATGTTATTATGTTCTCTTCTCATCGCATGGTAGGATTTTATGTTCACTTACATTAATTACACACAATTATTGGAATAATCAGTACTTTATTTAATTAATCATAAATTCTACTTACTTTTTCCTTGCCGCCATGATCATAAACACTAAAATTCTAATTTAAATCGGTACGATACTAAATTCAACAAAAACATGTTATTTGTAAACAAACATAAACCATATAGATTAAAAATATGTTCGAGTAACACGTTTTGTTGTTGCTTTGAGTTACGTGCAAAGAGTGTGAAAAATAGTATTTGACACATTTTTTTGGCTAACTAAACGTAAAATTCATCGTAGTATTCGCAGAATGACCTCATCACTAGCTACTTCTCCGTTGCTATGGAACGACTAGATATGTCTTTGTCTTCATAGAAACGCGAGTCTACGGGTCGCGCCATGCTCGGGCAGAAGACATGTCGAGTGGGATAGAAAGAGCTTTGTCTTTTCTTGGTAGAATAGAGATAGAATCGCCATGCTACGCGTGCAGATGGTAAGCTAAGCGATGATGCTGTTTGTGACGGAGCACGCTTGCTTAGAGGTAACCTATTCACTCTTGACTTAAAGACTTCCTTCCTTCTTCCTTTCTTCTTCCTTTCTTCTTCCTTCCTTTTTCTTGAATCACTCTTGTCTATTGATGAAAACCGCATTAAAATCTGTAGCGTACAGATAGAAAAGCGACTTTGTTTTATACTATGTAAAGATGTTCTGTTTTAAATTGTTATCTAAAACGTACTTCTCATAAGAAACCTCATTTGGACCTTCCTCGCCTTTGCCATAACGACACCTAAAAAAGGTAATTTACACTGCTTTTTCTTCGCGTTAAACGGATGACCTCTTTTGATATTCAGATTTCTCTCGCCTCAGAGCAGATCTGAGGTTAATTTGGAGTGAGCCAACTCATTACCTTTCTTTTTTAAAGGGCGCTTGCGTAGCCTACTGTCACTGCATTCGTTACGGAGAAATTCAAGATGGAGCAGTTCACGCGAGGAATGAAAGATATGACAGGAAGGTGTGAAGTGTGAATACGGATGATCTAAAAGAATACAGGAGTGTAAATAAACATGTGATGGAAGATATTATAGGAATATGAGAAGACTGATATGACTGCTAAATACTGAATGGAAGAACGAGACATGCTGCTCTAACTGCGAATAAATGAAACAATGATACACACGCTCGTGTTGCGAGAATAGGGAATATGCATGCGATTTTTTTATTAGCAAAATCAAATAATTATTAGCTCTAGTAAACAATCATGAAATTATTTTTTAAATACCTTCAACAGCGATGAAGTTATAAAGCTTCAAAGATTACAATTAGAAAGAGAAGTCCGATGTGAATTATGACGCCAAATTCCATGACGTCTATACTGCTGCCATATAAAACAGCGTTTTCGCGAGAGGGACAGATACATTTGTTTAAAATAGTTATATCTCGTTCGTTTTTTGAGCAATTTTGATTCTATTTTCACTGTTAGTATCATATTTTTGTATATTTTTAGACAAACTGTATAGACACTAAATATTTTTTTCATGCTTATTCCCTATTATTTAAAAAAAAACTACGTAATATCCATTAACCGCAAGGAAAAGGATTGTTCGTTTATTCATATAATATAGACTCGAAACAATGTTGTATTTGTGTACGACGAAAAATATAAGAAGTCGCGCCCAATAAAGTAGCGTAAATCTGAGACAGCTATAATCCTTACCACGTGTGGCTGAAACTTTCCGCTGTGGACATTGCGGATGAAGATACGGAAAAATCCATAAGATAAAATACAAACCTAAAAGAGAAGCTTATTGACCCGTTATTTATGAGAAATACCCACATAATACTTGAGTAATATTCCTCATATATCCCGCAATGTGTGTTTAGGCTTCATCCACGTTACACGAACCCATCCAACCTCAATATCTACTTGATTCTGATACCGTAGGGGTCAGAATAAATGAACTTTCAGGGTTTTCTCATCAACCTTTGTGACAAATATGAATCACAAAGCGATATTCCTCAAATGAAACAAGTTTTAGATATTTTCATTATGTTATGTTAATATACTTAGGCTGGGTTGCACCATCTTACTTTAACAATAACAAACATCGAAACTTCAGTTAAAGTATCGATTAGGCCAAAAATTAGTTGCACCATTTGACAAATAGTTAAATGACGTCATAACTTTAACCGTAACTGTAACCGCTCACTTTCCGCTGGTTAGTGTTATTGTTTGTGTTAAATTATCCGTCAACTATCAAACGCATTGAATATAATCTCTTGACTTGACTCTTCCCTTTAACTTTAACAAAGCTAATGAATTCGCTGGTGCAACACATTTCACTATAACCGTTAAAGTCAGCGCTACTGTTAGTGTTAAATTTGACGCAAACTTTAACTATAACTTCTTCTATGGTACAACTCAGCCTTACTCTTTTAAGTTAACCATCCATTTTTTATGCAAATTTTATAGACTCGTAAATTACAATAATATAAACTGATATGGTATTTGTGATCTATAATAATGACAGAAACACATTAAGAGCTGAACAATAAAAGCAGATATTTTTGTTGAGTTGAAGATTATAATTAAATCGAAATGTGTATCCGGATTTTTTGAATTTCGCAGCTACAAGGTTTACGTAATATGAAACGGAATGGATAAATTATATTCTGCAAAACAGTCTGCTAAAAGCTGATACAGTCAGCATAGAACGAGCGCGACAATTTATTCGATATCCTGTCGCGTATTTACTATGCTAAGTTTTATTTATTACACACTTCACTCAGGGGCTCGTAGCTTAGTAATACCTGGCGCACGGGTCGATTTTCAAGTTTAAGCAACAGTTGCCGAGGTCGGTCTTTGGATGGGTGACACGGAACAGGCACAGAAGAGTCCCGAAATGAAATGAATGACATATCGAGACACTTCCGTGCTTGAAAAACTGTTATTTGTCGGTATTTGACCCAGTCACTGGTTTTTAGATAGATATCGACGCCAGCTAGTCTATTCTGTATATAACCATTTCGATATCGACTTCACCTGAGTGACTAAGCTTACAAAGTGAACTTTATTTCACACATCTTAAGGTCTTATATTTATACGAATTTGAAACTCACCTCGGATTCCGCTGTCGAGACACGAAAATGTTGTTACAGAATAGCACTGCTGGACGGATTTCATCAATGAAGCAGAACGCGATCAGCAGTGAGCCACGTTTACAAGCTGTCAGTGTCATTATTTTCTATGGAATATTGACACTGACAACTCTTGAACGCAGTTTAGATGTACTTACTGATCGCGATCAGTTTCATTGGTGAAATCCGCGCTTAAAGTAAAACCTCGTAAGTAACTTTTCCGGAGGAAGAAAAAACTGCGTGCTGTAATTTTTTTTTTGTCTTTATTAATTAACTAGCTTTTGCCTGCAACTTCGTACGCTCATATCCCGATTTTTCCCGTTCCCGTAGGAATTTCGGGATATTCTCTCTTAGAGCTCCTCTAAACTCCCCAAGGACCCTACGTGCAGCTTCCTACGACCAGTAGTTTTGGCTGTGCGTTGGCTGTCAGTCATTCACTCCGTAACGGAGGAATTTTATATTATTAGAATAGTGTCCCCCCGGCTCCGTTCGGATGTATGTTTTTTCAAAATTTTCTTTCATGCAATCCTCGCCCTGACAGTTAGGAACACAACTATAAAAAAAATATCCAATTTGGATCAGTCGTTACGAAGTTATGCGCGTACATACATTTCGGCGATTCATTTTTATTAAATACATAGATATATATAGTTAAGGAAATTAAACACTAAATTGTACAGCTTCAGCAGGATAAAATCAAGTAGCTAATCAATTTATCGAATGAAAAAATTTATCAAATCAGGATGTGCGCTGTGAGGTGTTCTTCCTAGAAACGCAATAAAATAAACTTGAGCAAAAATGCACTCCCGAGGTTTTCATTCTAAGGCGACGATACTATTCCAGATCGGAAGTTGCTACACGTAAAATACTGATCCTCAGATGCATCCGATTATATTAAATACTAGATTTTATGTACTGCTACTACGATTAACTGCTATTGCATATTCACCATTAATCAATGAAACTGTGTGTATGCACAAAATACGCTCCAGTCAAATATCATGAGCCTCGAACAACATTTTCGTTTCGCGGCATTGTGTAAGTGCTGACAAGCATTTTACGCGCCTACACTAATCGGATTAAGCTACAAGCAATGAGCGATTCTGACAAAGCTTTTACGCAATATGGCTGTCCCATTTGCAATGAAATAATTGTAGATTTATTTAATAAAAATCTGTTTTATTTTCATAATAATCGTAAGCGCGATTGCAGCTCAGCTTTGTCAGAATTAAAAAAAGAAAGGTTTGAATCAGGTTCCCATATTATCTATGCAAATTGTTATTTAGATGTTTCATCGGGAATTTCTTAGCAGCAATCCAGAATCGGAACATAGGCTCGCCATGTGACTTAAATATTACTGGTGAAATTTGACTGTTCTACAGTGCACAGCTTTTGTCTTTTAATCTTCTTTATAGCGTGTCGATGGCAAATAAAATCAATGTTTATATAACTCTTCCGTTACTGAGTGACTGACACACAACGCACAGCCGAAGCTACTGGTCGTAGAAAGCTGAGGCATATAGGTTCTTTGAGGAGTGTAGAAACGCAATAATAGAGGATTTCCCGAGCAAAGGACGGGATATGGCGCGTACGCAGTCGCGGGCAAAAGCTTGTAGAGATGTAAAATTTGAAGTTTGGCCCTCTTTGTACCGCAGCACCATAAACTGACACAGTCATAGCCTTTTATACTTATGCACCTTATAATGTTCTTCATTGTCTCCAGGTGTGCGCCCTGTCGCCGCGGGAGCGAGTGTCCGAATCCTTGGCTCTATCGTACGCCGAAGCTCCCGGGCGGCCGCTCCCTGACGTCATCGCTCAGCCGGGTCTCTCCTACGACGAAGTCCTCCACGACGACTTCCGATTCGACCTGAATGCCCATGACGTCATGGTGTTCTTGCACATACAGAAAACTGGCGGGACCTCTTTTGGAAAGCATCTGGTCATGGATTTAGACTTAAAGGTTCGTATTAGTTTTAATGTTATTGGATGATTAATAATACTGGTACTCAGTAACATCCAGTAAGATTAGAAGCCGACCGCAACATAGTAGGAAAAAAGTCTAGACAGATTGATTTTAAAATGGCTAACACGCGGCACAATTGATGATAAATGGACACCTATGGCAATCCGCAATACTACAAGCATTGCAAATGCGAATACATCCTAGAGAATAGGGTTGATTTTATTGCACCATGTATCTGGAATTACATTGGCACTTACCATACCCTACCCTTCCCCTGGCGGGCTCCTTTGCAAAGCTCTTACAATGCTAAAAGGTATAATGTCGCCGGTGTCACCAATAAACAAGCTGCCCACATCTCGTCAATACACCTGTTTCTCCCGCTACACCCGTAGGTGTACCTACGACATGCGGCTGGCGGCTTTGTGGGTGAGCTGGAATGCCCGTGGGCGATTTGAGGTTCGATTCAACTAGATGCACTTAATTGCAATTGAAAGCGTTTAACTTGGTCGCCTACACACCCAAGTTGAGATCGCGATTGTTGAGTGACAGTCCGTCACAGCGCAAAGCGAAAGAAACAGGTTTCAGACATTGTAATGTCCTATACCCAGATAAGTCGTCAGAAACGTGCAAGATTGGGCAAGTTTTGTGCAAATATAATAGTGAATTATAGGCAGTAATCACCCCTACGAATTCAGAATCAGAAAATTCAAATGAAAAATCTCTGAAGCACGTGACAGACATATGAAATGACGGTGTTACACCTGGAGTGGGCTATTAAAGCGCGCGCGGTACGGTGACACGGCAGATTGCTGGAAATGGCGAACACGTTAAAAGAAAATGCACCGTCACTCTCACGTCTTGACTTCCCGACACTTTGTACCACCGCCTACTTCTTACAAATGTTACAAATTAAATTACACGTTTGCTAGTACCGAGGCAGCTAAAATCCTCGAGTTCATAAAAGCGGTTATGTCAAACGTCGGCACATAGACGTAAATGATAATGGCAGTGTAATTAGAAGCGTTGCGGCTGACTCTTCAAACATTTAAAGCTCTTTGTAGATGAGCTTTCAGACTTAATTAAAAATGAATTTTCAGTATCGATGCTGGGCAGAGTGCGCGCACTATAATCCGAAAAGAGTAATTGGATTTTTATATTTTTCCGCTCCCGGTTAATGTTAGTTACGAAAATTGATGGCATAGCGCTTGACGTGATAAAAATCAAGATGAAATCTGAGCGCTTTTTACAACCGGAACTTTTATAGCCTAGTACCCAGATCTTAGTATTTTATTCTTTTTTGCAGATTAGGTTGTACACGCTGGATTGGGTTTAATCATCAATTTCTGTTGAAATTTATGTGGATGTTGTATTTTTTATAAGCATCCCGAGTAACCCATATTAAAAAGCAATATCGAGAGCCTCCGCATCGTATCTCATTGATATTCCCCCTTAATAAAGCCGATTTGAATGTAAATTGACACAAGTAGCTACTTCCACGATAGCCTTCGTCTATAAAGTATATCATTTCTGCTCATGTGAGATAGATTCCTATTCATGACGGAAACCGAGCAATTCGCGTTGGCGTGTGTTAAGAATCAGAAACAGGATTTATTTATAGTGATAGATTAAATATAATACTCTACGGATTGCCAGTATTTTAAAGGGATTTCCGTCTATACAATAATTCAATCGGACCGCTTCAAAGCTGTAATTAATTTATCTGAACGATTTCTTTTACATACTAGTTATCTTAATTTACGTGTTCTGCCACTATACGAAGATAATTCCATTTCCGGGAATCGACCACCGAAATTGAATCGAATCATTATTTGGTTAATTGAATAAAAACAGGCGATATTATAACGGATCAGGGCAGGGGTCAAAGATAAAATGAAAAAGATGCTCTGTACGCAATGGCCTGGGCAAGTGAGCACGTACGCAAACTTTGAACACTTTCAATGAAACGCCTTTCATTCGCTCTCCTCAAGCGAACAATTGAACTGGTCTGCTATGCCGCCAATGAATGATATTCAACGTTTTTAATGTATAAGTTTTATTAATTCTATAGAAGCATAGCCATTGTGTAGAGAAGAGTATTAAATTCCGTCTGGATGTGCCGACGAATATCGTAGCTTTATCTTCGGAAAGCTAATGTATTTATATGACAGACGTAGCCACTATTTATATATCTGGTCAGTCTAGAAAAATATATTTGTAGATCTAGAAATTCTGTTGTGTAATGTCGTCTTCAAGAAACATTGACTTACTAGTTGTGTCATAACTCTGGCTTATTCCTTTTCGCGTAGGTAAATCCTTTAGCTCGTTCGTATATGTTGAAAAGGGTATGTTTGTGAGTTTGTTTTCTACGTTTTTCAAAGTCATTGTGTGGTTGTGAACGTGTAGATATGTAGTTTGTTCATGTTGGCTGGGAGTGAGGCGGTCCGACGGGGGCGCGTGTTTTCAACCGCACTGTAAATATTTTAACACTCGGGCTGTTTCGGCCCTCCTCTGCCTACTGTATTGGGATGCGGTTTCGAACAATGCTCCAACGTAAAACGTTTTATTGGATACGGTATTCAAACTTTTCCATATGAGCTTTTTTCGTAGAATTTCTCGTTGCCGGATGAATTTTAAAAATAACTGCATCGCAACTTTTACAACGTCGGCGGATACGTTTTACAACTTCTCAAATTTAAAAGCGTTGACAGAAATATAAATGGACATCTAAATTGGAATGTCTATTCATGCAAAATATTCAGACATGTTCATTTTTCACCCGCTTCATGTTTCTATTTTTATAATGTCACATTAATATGCACAATACAATACATAAAAATACGTTTTGATGATTGGTTCCTCATTGCTTCTTTTGTAGTTTCGTGTCAGGGCCCAACAAAGGATGAATATTCCGGTGCTTACGGCCCAACTTTAATTCTATGTGCATAGCATACGTATTATGTGTTTCTAGCTACCTCCTAACTGCTTTGTTTCTACGCATTACAATGTACCACTACATGCTCTCGGGCCATTGTTAATTCTATAGCATTTGTTCCGCTTTGAATAATTTTGAACATAGACGTACCGAGGTTGGCATTATAAAAATTGCGTGTAAACAGCACAGGTCTATTGTTTTAATTTGATTGAGCAGACTATAACGCACATGGAATCATTGCATGCAGGCTAGCTATTTCTCAACTATATTGTGTCTTTTACGTGGAGCTGTTGCCTAGCAGTCCTCCACAACCTATTAACTAGGTAACACGGTACTTCTTTGTAAGACTGGTGTCAGAAAATCGGTCTTCTAACTATCCGTAACATCTGCCAAAGATTTATAAATGACAGCCGGGACCAACCGCTTAACGTGCTTTCCGAGGCACAGAGGAGTCTCGGTATGATAAGATGGTCACCCATCTACAGACCCACCGCGGCAAGCGTTCTTACCCTTGAAGGTCCCTTCGGCTTTTATTATTTAGCCACGAGCTTCTCCTAATAATAAAACACATGGAGTCAAAGGACATTTATGAGGTATAGATTACGAAATGAATAATACATTTTTAAATGAAGAGACGGTAACATGATCATATACGAAACATCAGAGGAAAGAACAAAGGATCTACTGAAACTAAATGAATTTCTGAGATACCAAAGAAAATTAAGTCTGATGTCTTGGAATTTAGAACATCAGAGTTCGGAACGACAGAAAGTTTGTATTAGAAACACAAAGACAGTATCAACATTGATTAAATCTCTAGCGAATTCAGCAATATCTATCCAAAGTTCGTTCGGTGTTCAGCGTATGAAAACAAATAAAAATGATTAATCCGGCCGATGGAACGAGGAGCGATTGTTCGAGCTCTTCGACTAACAGTCCTATACTACCAGTAGATAGTAGAAACTGACAGTTTTCACTATTGATACCGTTTCAGATATTTTTGCGCTCTTATGGAACGAGACAGCCAATCAATTGCCTTTGTTCTTGTTTTTCATGTGCGAATCTACTGGTATAGTGATTATAGTGGTAGTTATCTAGTAGTATCTATCGTTCATTCTTGTCCTTCATTTTGACTGACATAAGCTTTTATATCCCTTCTTAATACCTTATCAATAGTGAATTCAACTCGTCTCTTTGACTTGATATTCCCCTGTGCAAAATTTCATTACCATCTTTAATATCCTCGAGGTCCTTGATTGAGAAACAAATTCGTTTTGAGTGTCCATTTTTTTATTTGAGATGGGTTTGCTCTTGACTCGAGTCTTGGTCAGAGATGACAGAGACAAAGTCTACGATGGAGCGAGCTTATTTTACTCAGTTTGGAAATTTTAGCACTTATTTTTCATTATTTATTCCCAAAGCTGATTACTGAATGTAAAACGTTTCTGGCTCACAAATCTATAGGTACAAAGTGTGTTTCTAGTTTAACTTAACTGCAAAGCTTGTTCAAAGCATTCAGTTACAAGGTGCGTCGGTTCTAGAAACTAATCGCCATCTAGCTTTCCCTGAAGCTAATGTTACCTTGTTTTAGTACCATCATTGTATTATTAGCAAGCGTTCCTTTAGTTCCAACCTTCATACATATATGTGAGCAAATACTGGTCACTATTCCCCACTGGCTCTGTAACGTCGTGTATTTACTCCTGCACGGTCGTCGTGTAATTTGGTATTTGAGTGTATCTCGCGCCACTTGCTCTACGGACGTCCGGCCCGCTCGCTTCCGTCCTTCTAATTTACTCCACGAATTCACTATTCAGCTTCATTACTCGTGCAGTGTCCGAAATGTACGGATTCTGTACTTTGCCTACGGATTTGTTATGTAAAAGGTCCTACGCTTTATGTAGGATGACTGATTGTTATCATCGACCTTGTCCACGCACTGCCAATTGTAATGGAGTCGGTATTGTTGTTATGATTAGTTCGGATTCTCTTAAGATTATTTTAATCTATAAGACGTGGTGACAAAGTCACGAGGTCACCGTTTTTAAATATCTTCAGATAACCCCCGTAATACTCGTATTTTTCTCGTTTGATGTTAATAAATTCCAAAGCGTTATCAACATTTTGTTCTGTATTTAAATCTTGTGTTTATCAGTTATTGATATTGTTAACCTACTCAATACCACACACACCGATAGTAATTCGATGTTTACCATCTCATGCCGTCGTCGTCGAGACAAGTTTCCCGTTATCAGTTTACTCGATCTAAGAAGTGGGATATCCTGTTTTTCTTTAATACCCGGGATCAGCGACAAACAGCTTGTGTTTACCTTGGAAAAACTTTCATATAACAATCCTTGGGCGCAGCTACCTACGCAAAATCGCGAAAAATATGTGATCGGATAAAATGTTGGGATTAAGTTACAAATCGTCGGGGTGTGCTTTTCATCGGATTTTCGCAGATTTTCGTGAAGTCTCGTGTTGGGTGTCGGGACTGGATTGTCCGCTTCGTGCGTCCGCTCGGCACGCGCTGGCACGGTAGCGATACCGATTTCACTGGTAATTTCCGCACACAACCGATCCCCCTTCAAAGAACTCACGCCCAATGGAGGAAATGAAAATCCCTCTCGTTTAAATTGTACGCGAGGGAACGATTTAACTTTTGTGTTTAAATATACTTAAGCCATAATTTATTGGGATATCTACTGTACAGTATGGGAATTTGTACCTATGCGTATGATTTAATCTTTCATGTCTGCTTTGGTTTTTGAATTTCATTGTTTTAATCAGACAAAATTAAGATAAATGCGCATAGCGAGAGATTCCAAGCAATTGATGATCGGACCATTGTTTGTGCTCGCGTCATCTGTGACTATACTATAAAGCTACGCATAATTTTATATTATGCGAACAAAAACTAATTGGTCCATTTTTTTCGCAGAGGCCATGCAACTGTCAACGAGCGCGAAAACGGTGCCATTGTTTTCGGCCGCACAGCAACGAAATATGGCTGTTTTCGAGATACTCTACCGGTTGGAAGTAAGTACTCATAGAAAAAACTGTTTCAGCTCTGTCATGGTAAAATTCTGAATATTTAAAGCGCTCCATTCATTTTTTGTTGGCTCACCAACTTTTTTGTTGGTCGAATAGCTCAGCGGCCCCAAGCTGTGTAAACTGCAACACGTGTCTCATTAGAATTCCGTGTTGCTCCCAATGGCGACAAAGAGTTGAAGTCATATTGTGGCGCGATAAATTCATGTCGTGGTAATTATATCGGGCTCGAAATTTGAATATGAATTATTATTGTGGCGGGCGCGAACAGGGACATTCGATTACATCAGCGGCGCCGCGACGGCGTGTCCTTGGGCCCATCGTTGGCCTTTCCTGTTTTGGGCATGCAAAGTGCCGAATGTACCTACATAAATAATAGGCACTTGATACAGTGGACCATGCAAATCACCTCTCCCGACTATTGTCCACCGCCCTTGGGGATTATACGACCGGTCGCACGTGGTTAGCATCGCTGATTGAAAACGAATTTCGATTTGATTACCGCTCACAGTATACAGGGGTCGTAAACGTTTATATGAGGACCCAACTTGTATGTAAGTACGTAAGTATCTAACGCAGACAATGTTTGTGGCGAAGGTACTAGGTGCTTCGAGATAGTCATAGAAATAAATGGTATGGGATAATGGATACAATCTATTTGTCGGGTCCGCCTCGACGGAGCATTATCATGGAAACGACTTTATTTGTGAAATCTACCAAGACACATAGAGCCAAAAGTGCCTTTCTTACGATACCGAGCAAGATAGAAGTAAATAAAACGGTTCTTTGAGAAATTCTTTTCATAATATCGCCATGTTAGGGATCGTTATCGTTTATTCAATGTTATGATGTGCATGGTTATTTGCATGGCTTAAGTGAATATTTATCGTGTGTTCTAATTTGATTTTTAGTCGCCCTCGTAATCTCATTGTTATACCGGTTGCTCGTAGTCCTAAACGATACGTTGTCGATAAGCGATATTTATTGCGAAACTCTTGGTAAGAAAGCGCCAGAAGTACGGCTAAGTCGATCAGGTGCTGCAAGTTGAATGGGCGACGTTTCTAAGACGTATAATGCTCCAAGAACGGCGCTACGTGTCACGTTGCGGGTGAACTACGAGCGCAACGTGCATAGCTCGCGTGCCGAGAATACGGCGCCATGACTGATACGCGAGTTACACGATTAAGACTCCACCCCCTAAGGAATACCAGCACTCTATACTCTAGCTAAATTTTCATCGAAATGTTTGCGACGCCTGACTACGAAACGCGCTTGTGAAACAATTGTTATATTGTAGACGTTGATTATATCAATTTTGTCGCGTCCCAATACGTTGACGTCTCATTGCTATGCCGGTTAGCAGGCCGTAAATTAACTGTCCATCACGTGGTAAGCCCACTAAATAGAGTTACCGGTGGTAGCCACTAGCTACGGTGCTGGTGGTCCGCTCAACACTAGGCACGCGTAAACGATAAATAAACCAACTCAATAGCTACCCGTTTTATTGTTACGCAACTGGAAAAGTCCAAGGTACGAATTAATTGTAATAAACGTTCGACTTCACACCCACTGATTCGCTTCGCGACGCATCTATATTTCATCTGTTATTTATTGAAGCAATTCTGTACAATATTTTTAAAAGCAATCTGGTTCTTGTCACAGGAGCTATTTGTCTGGTCTTTGTCGCTACACCCTGTGTAGCGGTTTAAGTAAGTAATTATGTGTAGGCAGTTAACTTACGAAATATTCTTGTTTTCCTCGGTTTCGTCATAAAAAGTATCTTTATTTTCTCTGAGAATGTTTGTCTTATCTGAAGCGGAGCGCAAAATAAATTTCGTTTGATCAATTTGCAACGAAAATAATCTTATTTCTCATACCCTCCCCATATCGACCGCACTTGGGCGGGTGTTATCGCACGAACAGAATTTTTATTGGACCCAAAAATATTATCTATACGGCGTACTTAATTTACTGAAGGGTAGTAAAGAGCTGTAGTTGACACTTTGAAATATTATTATTTATTATGTGCATGAACCTGAGCAACGTGTCTACGTTCTCATGCCATATTTAAAATTGAAATGTGTAATCAAAAGTAATAAATTTATTTAAAATGTATTATTTATTACCGAACAAAAAAATCTATTTAAATCTTTACGTATATTTGAAGAGATAAACGTATGTTAAATGTTTACATGTTTTCTAAATTTGAGTACGTATGGGGTGCGTCATGTTCTTCTACGAAGTGTATTGACAGGAGTCACAAAGGGTCATTTAAATTTACACGCAAGATGGATAATGTGCTGGTCTCGGATTAGGTTAGGGGCCACGTAACGATCTATTCAAATACTCGACAACATTGAATATTTTATTCATTAGACTCGGCACTCCACGCTTTCTGACATTGAAAGAAATATGTCGCATTCAACGTCAAGAAGTCATCGCTTCGTAATTGATTTTATGCATTCAATAGGTCGCTGAAGAATGTCCGGCGTCCGAGGTGACTCCAAATTATAAGACAAGGTTTCTTAAACATAATGCGTTTCTAAGTCGTTAAGAATCTTCTCACGGGGTGATAGGTGGCTCTGCTATCTCTGATGACTAGTAAGCTATTAATTTGGATGTCGTCGACAGCACCGTGGACCTCCCAAGTAGTGTCGCTGGGCGGCGGCGGGAGGTCGCACTCTTCCCTTATTTGACAAGTTGTTACCGTTCAGAGATTAGGCTCATTGTGCTCCACTGTCTCCACACTAATGCGCTGCACATTACGGTTTGGGTAAACACGCTCCCTTAAATGGCGGCCGCTATTAACCGGCGGTTCAACTAAGATATATTTTAACTCTATATGGGATTAACGTCAGATAAGATCTGGTTCTAATATGATTGAAGGCCATCTCGTACCGGCGCGACCTGATTGTTAGACACGGTGTACTTCATAATATTTAATATTATTTAATCATAATCCGGTGTGGGTTGTTATTTATGCGCCAGTAGCTGCTCTAGATGGTTTGATTCTTTGTGACAGTGTCATTTAAACAGGTTCAGAAGTATTGTGCTCACACAAAAGAGATCGGCGATACCGCGGTATTATTGTATCGTCGCCAGATAAAAGTGTCACATAACTCAACCCACAATGTGGACTATTTGGAGTGAAACCATTTCAGAGAACTTTCATTAGCCGGTTATCCGAACATGTGGTTTCGAAACATAGCTCAGTATTAGCAGCTATCATAGCTGTCATCTAATCAAACACAACAGTGGCCTGCAGTTACGCGGAACACATTCCGCTTATAGTAGCGTCAATATTAAAGTGGTATCACAACTGCTGTTTCAAATAGCTGACCGTTTTAGCGGGCTGTCTGCCTGTTAGTTTATTATGGAGTACCTAGTCAGTAAGTGGAGTGGGCACACGCACATTTCGCCTTTGATTGCGTTCACTTCCTAAATGCTTGAGGCGCGCGAAGAAGAATTGTTGACGGCATAGGACCGCCGGCTTCGGGTCACAAGGCACATTTCTGAGTGGCGTGGCGTCTGTCGCTGCTGTATATTTACCGCTCCATTTGCTTACTTCTCTTTGGTGTTATATCTGTTACATCTAGGCCTCAATCAGTCACGTCGCACGATAGCCGGTGCGCGGTTATCGCTCCATCGTAAATTAACTCAAATTATCTGTCTCCACTCGCAAACATTGTCGACTGTAGCCTGTGTGTCGGAAGCTGCCGCTTTGTATAATAGTTGTGGTTCTAGATTAATCACTTTGCATGTTAACAATCTCAAATGTTAGATAGTTGTTGTAGATTCTAGTTCTACCTCTACTAAGTGAATTAACTACGAAGTCCTTTGTTTTTATTATAGAAGTTGTGACAATTATTAAATTAAATTAAATTAAATTAAATTAAATTAAATTAAATTAAATTAAATTAAATTAAATTAAATTAAATTAAATTAAATTAAATTATCTTTATTTCAGACGTAAGTCCATATTTTCCAAAGACATTGTTAGTAAAGTTGTTAGTAACACACACAAACATACAAATAAAACTAGTAGGTGTTAGTAATTTGTTAGTATCTAATATCGAAAACATGTAGGTACGTACAAAAAAAAAAATATATATCTACTTATTTCCTATTTCTATATATTTTATTATTGCTGGTTGAGGTTCTTCTATTATAAAATGCTTTTTATATTCCGCAGAAAAAATCGCTGCAGTTTTAATACAGCCGTAATTGGAGAGTCGTTCATGCCAGAGGTCAGATCTTTTAGAATATGAACGTTAAAATAAAATCCACGTTAACAAGCGCATTCGTCATGAATGGCTCCCATTCAAAATATAAAATGAAATGTCATTCTGAAAAGCTTTCATAATGAGACAAAATTATGAAGCCATTACAAGTCCGCACGTATGAAAGCGCTGAAATCAACGTAACTGCCGACAATTTCAGAGCCATCTATTAATTTGTCTAGACATTTCTCGAGCGTGACATAAGTGCCTAGATGTGATTACGAGAATTTCTGTCATTTAAATTCGATAATTATTGATTTCGCCTTGAGTTTATTAGAGACAATTCTAGACTCTATTAAATCTGTGGAGAGGTTGTGCCGGTTCATTGAAGACGAATGAAAAATAATTTCCGGGTGCTATTAGAAACGGTTCGTAGAGAAATCAACAATTTGTTTGTTCAGCCGTCAGATATTGTTCGATGGGGTTTATCGGGAGAGCTTTTTACAGCTTTGGGAGTAAACTTTTGTGTATCATCATGAAATGTTTGCAGTGAAGCGAACAGTAAATATTTGACATTGCTTCCTGAATAAACATAAAACACTAAAGGGGTTATGTTATGAAGGATCCTTTCTGATATAAACCTTCTGAACAAACACTCTGTATGTGAAGAGATTGCATTCATATTAGAGCAACGTTTTATCGATGTAATAAACCGCATCTAGGTTATGTTTTCATAATTAAAGTGGTAATGTTTACATATTTGGACCATATGTCATTCCATTAACCCTTTTGCAGAACATATAAGTCCATGTGACGACATAATATTCTTGGGCACTAATTTGTAAGTATTAGTAATTTGAATTTCTAATACTTACAAATTAGTAGGTCTAAAAAGGCCAGTTTAGTAGAATCGTAATATTATTCGTACAACAATTTGTCAAGCATCATTTTCATTTTTAATGCTAAATTATTAGGTTCGAGGTTGATTGGAAAAAAAAAAATCAGTTGCGGGATGCGCGATTTGCTGGCTGATTCTGCTAAAGTCGCCTTTTTACACCCGCTGTACTGTTTTAGATTTAAACGTACGGTCTGACATTCAACATTTTGTTGTGCTTTTTTTATTTTCTCGAAGTCGGTAACTTAAGTTCATCATCAATATTCAAGAAGACAATGTTTAAATAAATAATATTTTACTTTTTACTTGATTCTGTGGGAATTCTAGAAAAACCGTCGCTACTTGCCAGGTTACGCACGTTTCGAGAATTAACTGTGTGGGAAATGGATTACCATGACAAACTGGGAACCTGTCACGGAATACGGTTGTTCGTTTTTATATCGAACGCGTAACGGTAAGACTGACTCGGTTGTTAATGAGTGATTCGTATTACCCCTGGGTCACACTGGGCTTCGACGGTGGACGTGCAATCTCTGAGAGTGCGGCCTAAATGTTCGTCGGAAATCGCATAGTGTCTCGTTTGGGGATTTTCGTCAAAGGCCAGCTGTATCTTTGCTATTAGAACTACAATCATGATATTGGTCTATTTCATATGTGTGTGATTTTTTATGTGTATCTTGCAGGGCTAAGTGCAAGACTTTTTTGTCTTGATGTTGGTCTTTTACATTTCAAGCTGGTTGGCATGACGGTCACCATCACTCGCTACCAGTGGTGCACCAAAAGGATATGTGTAGAAACCAAATCGTGATAGATGCAAATTAGTCATGGGTTTCCGTGTCGTTCCCTTGGCGAATTTTGATATTTTTTCACGTCGCTTTACATAATAAGGTCATCTCTTTTTGGTTAGTTTTTACAAATACATACTCTGTTAACTTTTCTCGCCTTCTAAATTCGTTATCTCTCCCATAATTCTTTCAACTCATCTCACAATCAGGGCATGCCCTCTATTTCGACACATCGAACCGTCGAAGCGTCTATTTCAAATGCACACTGTGACTGTACACACGCAGGGCTGTCTTCTCAGAATTGTAACAATAGTAATTTTGTAGCAACTTCTCAAAGTTTTTGCATTGCAACAATAGATTCAGATCTCGTAGCTAGTATATAGTTTCTTGTAACGCGATATGGTAATTGCGTCACGTTCCCGTCTGTACTGCAGCCGCTTCTCCTGCACGCCGACTCTTAAATAAGACAGACACATGATTTAATGTACTTGAAAACCACCACTTTCCTGCCTGCCAAGTAAATTTACAATGTACGTATTAACCTTTTGAACGCTAGGCATTTTTATGCTGACGCTCCTACCATTGTCCAACGTGACATTTAAAAATATATTCACTGGAAACTCTAAATTATAAACTACCTTCGTATATTCGTTACTAACTGACCATTGTCTTTGAAAAGTTTTAAAGAAAATATTAAGACATAATTTAGAGAATTTACATTTAGAAAGAAGGCATAAAAGTTTTGTTTTCTTTTCAGTGGCTTTTGAGATTGGTGAGAAATGAACCACTGAATCTTTAAGAAGTCGGGATGGAAATTAAAATAAAGGTAGAATTCTTTGTTGTAAGCAACGTCAAAGTAAAAGTATTTTTGTTGAGACACTAAGTTTTCTTTTGTTCCCAAGCTTAAAACGCTATTTTTCTTCAGGTTAAAAAGTTCTACGCAAACTTATGAGTTAGAAATGCTTTAGTTAGAATATGCGGAGATAAAAAACTAGTTCGTAGTTACGACTAATATTGGTCTATTACGAATAGAGGAAAAAAAAAACAGAACATCAAAAAGATCACGCAAATGTAACCACAAAACATCATAATCAGGAATCGCGTCGCGAATCAAATTGATACATACGAGTATTTTTATCACGGACGAAGCCCAGCACTGGCGCGCGTTCCATAACTTGGGAGTATCTGACAGCACAATAAAACGCCACATACATCACGCACGCGCAGTTGAAGACACATCAAGATATCTTTATTACTTACTTTGATAAACAGAAGTAGAACTATCGCATGAATTAATCGGGCATTCACCTTTGTTATACATACTGCTTTAGTGTCAGACCTTTAGGTACCCATCATCACATTAGACCCATGTTTTACATTACGTAAAGTGATGCCGTTAAATCGTTGATTACATGATTACTTTCGACTCGAATTGCGGAAAACGGAACAGGCCCATCGCGACACTGGTAATAACGTCGCCTCTGATTACAAGCCTGATTACTCGACAAAACGAAGAGGAGGTTGAAATGAAAAATATAGCTGAAAGCACGCAGTTTTCTACAAAAATATACAGGGGAATGACTTTAAACGCATGGATGCATCGTCAATATGAAGCCGGCTTGTCGCCAGCACGCGTGTAGTCGCTGAAATGGAAAGATTTAAAAGGGGCGACGACGACGCTGCGAGGGTGTTGTGTTAGCGTGTAGACGTGCAACACGCATTGCACGTAAATCCCACATATGTATGTGAAAACTACCGTATAAATGCAACTTAGGTAACTCGTGTGGCAGTGAACCTATAAATTGATCTTGCCCTCAACTAATTGACTCCACTATCTCGCATATAATAACATTTCTAATGTACCTCTATTTATAAACTAATTACAAAATAATATGTAACCACATGTGTGCATACGTCAATCAAGACGCGACAAAATCACGGCGACCTATCGTAATTGTGAATCAACAAGTCGGATAGTAATTGTGAATTAATTACTGCGTTTGCGCCGGCGGCTTGCCCAATGGCCGTAGCGGAACAAATTCACTGAATCACTTCCTGCCAACAAACTACCAATACTAACTTGGTTATAGGCATTTCCTTTATCGCTTAACTATTCTGAACACAATTTAAAAAGTTTTGTCACTGAATCGCTGTTTGCTACTTCAAATTTATTGTTTAATAGCTCACAATGTTTCCGTACCGTTTTAATGAAAAACATGTTATTCTGTTTCGAGTTCTTGAGAAATCGCGCTACATTTAGTAAATTGGTTGTAATGTTCAGTATACATTATGGGATCATTTACTGTGATATCTAGCCTTAAATGTACATTTCAAGTCTGTGATATAGTGACAGTTTCATGCAATTAACTTTGGTATAGTGGCTGCTGCTTGGGTAAAGTGATCCAAGTAATCTTCCCGGTGTCCTATTCTCGTTTCAGTCGTCCCCAACGCATTATAACAGCCCGTAAATATCCACTTTTAACATGGGTTTCCCCTATAGACCACTACAAGGAACAATCCTGGAAGGATATTGTTATATTACCTCGCGTCCCCAGTTACGACCCCCATGGGATGTGATGTGATCTATTCGTGGAGAACAAGAGACCATGCAGTCACTACCAACAATTAAGTAGTTCGAAATACCCCAGACATTCCATTAAAGATCTCAGACAAATAACTACGCTGAACTGAAAAAAAAATCCGGGAAAATTGGAACGATTGAAAGAAGGCTTTGGCGCTGCAATGGGACAAAACTGGCTGAACATCTGTAGTACTAATATAATAAAGCTGAAGAGTTTGTTTGTTTGTGTGAACGCGCTAGTCTCTAGGACTAACAGTCGGATTTAGAAAGTTGTTTTTGTGTATGATAGACATATACACGAGGAAAGCTTAGTGAAATGTGATAAATCGGGAGATGCGTGTACGAAGTCGGGGGCAAAACTCGTAAATAGAAAAATCAGGTGACTGAATTTCAGGGACACTGCGAAAAGAGATGTGATAAAAGTAAAAAACGTTGCGGCTACACCAAATATATTAGAAAAATGATAATAAGATAAAGATAATGATAATGAATTCAAATCATAATTGGTTCCCATAATTCGCTTATAATAGACGTAAAAACTATTAATTCATTCGCTTAATAAAATAAACCATAAAGATTTAATCGATAACAATAGAAAAGCGATTTATACCGGCAATAATAACTGCTATATGCTCAACTAAATTAGAACGCTGGATTCTAAACTTATCTCAAAGTGCAATTACTTTGGGGATTATCTGCTATTAATTTTCTCATAGACCATGTGGTTTTAGTCTGTCGTAATAATAAATTATTATCTAGTTTAAAGCTTGGTGGGTGCCACATGGCCTGTGATTCGTTCCCTCCGCATCTAACGAGGGTGTGACAGTCGCAAACTTAATTTACTTTCTAATCTATTAACACGATCTTATCTCCTTTAACCTAAATCTAATAAACAGTGTGTTGTTTCCTCTAACGGTAGTTAGTGTTTGATGTAAGTATGATTCATAATCATTTATTATTTTATGTACGCACAAAACACTGATAACAGAAAATACATACAGAGGGAAGAGCACAAAGATACTACTTATTTCAAAAGACATTTCGTTCAGAAGACCTTCGACCATCGTATATCTAAAACTAGATCGGAATCAGAAGGAAATAATCCCAAGACAACATTTACCCGCGATAAAAATATCCTATCCATGTCCTGTCAGTTCTTGGTCTACCTGTGTTTTATGCAAATCTGTTCAGCTCTTAAGGCGTAAAGAGCTAACAAACGAACAAAATACCTCACTCATGATGTTAGAATGAAGATAAGGTTCTGCGCAATTTCCTCGATCCTTACAGTAATGCCAAGTAATATTCCTTGAAAATTAACGTGAATTCTGCGAATCATGTTTTGTCTTAGGCCTGTCGAAACCAAAGACGCTCTACTGTCTAGACTAATCTCAGTTTGAATGTAATCAAGCGGTACTCAAACTTTTCGTAAACGAATTTACTTAATTAGTTGGTTTTCGGTTACCGCGCTGACTGTATATCGCCTTTCCAATTAGTAGGCACAGAACTTGATAAAAAAAAACAAAATGTATGTAATTTGATATCGCGAAGCGCCACGGTACATGTTTGATATCGCGTGGGAAACGGCGTTTAAACAAATAAATTATTCATAATATCGTATCGCTTTGTGTATATGTATTGAGCGACGACTTGAATTTCACATAGTTTTGTGATGTACATATTTCGATTTGGAATTCGGAACTGCATTTAGGTCAATAGGAAATGGCTTATCTTCTACACTTGTCATCAAAAGTATCGACCCAGCCATTTCTTCAACAGATTGTTTTTTGTTTTATTATTTTATTTGAAAGGTCGGATAAGATGTTTGACGTCCTGTTTCGAAATAAATTGTGTTTGCTGATTTGATGGTTTTACATCGGTGTTATACTATCAAATCAGCACATGAGTAGCATTTTTTCCGATTTATTTTTTTAAGTTCCTGCTTGCTAATGCAATCAGATTAACGATAGACTAAAACAAAAGCACAACAAACAATGGACTAACATTAAACAAAAGGTGGGTTGGTTTTTATGTCGAACATGTAGTCTATCGTCTATTTACGTAATATGATACAAAAAGTTATCTTATCCATAACGTGCACTTTATCAAATGTCAATAACGTTTCACTAGTTAGCTCAGTCATTCAGTGATTGAATCCGGCACGTGTAGTTTCACGCCGCGCGCCTCTTCATACCGCGCCACGCCACACCGCTGCCACGCCACTTCGTTGCTGTTGACGTGAACAACAATAAATTAACGACAATTGCACTAATTGTGCAGCTAATGGCTGTGCTCACTGACGCATTGTCTAGCTTCGCTATCCGAACATTAATTACCACGCTATCCGGAAATATTTGACGCGTGGGAATGGCATTTACGTTCCCTCTAGGCTTTAACTGTCCTTTGCTGGATATCAACCCACTAATATTGCCCCAATATTTTCTTTATTGGGTTACGTGATAGGATTTCTTGTACGTGTAGCTACGGAAGTTTCTGTTCGGAACCGATACAAAACGTACCGTACAAATCAAATCAATGTTATATTGAAGTCATACACACACCCCTCCCGGGTGGAAATAACTGATGTTTATATTTGTTGGGATCGGGAGTCGCAAAGCGCATGTGGCCGACACTGAAATTGCTTTCAGTATAGAGCTCGCGTGAGGCGCGCCGCCAATCTGCGGCCGATATAAATCTACAAG
Source organism: Ceramica pisi (assembly GCA_963859965.1). Lineage (NCBI taxonomy): Eukaryota > Metazoa > Arthropoda > Insecta > Lepidoptera > Noctuidae > Ceramica > Ceramica pisi. Next base: position 10,607,675 of record OY982530.1, read on the forward strand.
CCTGCCGAGTTTCGAATAAATTGCAAACTATAAGGATCCGTGCAATTTGCCCTCCCGCTAGTGCGGCCGTCTATCGGGAGACTAGCCACGCGATTTCGACGATTTGTCATGTCAACATCACCGTTTTTGTTTTACATTCATCTCCTCCGGCAGTTCCGTATCAGTTAATTTGTTTCCCGATAAATTGCGAAACGTTTCGCTGTATATTTATCTCTCATGTTGCACGAACGTTTCTGCCGGTTCACAATAACTTGGAAATTGAAAATTAAGTAGATTGCTTTTGTAATTAAAGGCAGTAAACAAAAACTTTGAGTGTAGGTACATTTTCGCATAAATAAAGTTACTCGGTAATTCAATGTTTTTACTGAGCTTTTTATTGTGTTGAAAGCACATTTAGATAGCGTTGAGTACAATGTAAGTTGAACTTTGTGAAATGTAATTTTGAACGTGTGGGTAGAGTGGACGATAATGTGATTCATGAAAATAGGCAATTTTACTTTTATGGTGACATTAAAGTCCTCTTTCACTTTATTGCACAATGAAGACGGCATTGTTTGCAAAAATAAGGTCTAGTATTGCTGGAATATGACAGTTAAAGTTTTGAATCAAAGCCTCCTTGCTCTTCGGCTCTAAAAGTTTTTCATGTAACTTATTTATAAAGCGAGGTTTTCGAAAAACAAACGCCTCCTTCCTCCTTGTCTTTAAATTGCCTCTATGTTAGGAATTTTTATATGACGATGATTTCATTAATTGTCAAATAAAATGTTTTATAGAACGTTCTGTTTTAATGTAACACGTTAACAGCTCGTAAACATTCCGCCTGGAGATTACTGAAACGTCCAATTATGTTCTTTATTGTTTTAATTTCTCTGAATGTATTCGTCTCTTGAACAAAGCGTGTAACATCGAGACTGCATTCTTGTCGACTTATAAAGAAACTGAATTGGCTCTTCTCAGAACTATTCTGCTGGACAAAACCGGAACTAAATGCGAAGAAAGTTTTGCAAACGCTGCCGGCTTATTGTGGAAAACAATTGACGATCTTCATCTTAAAGTGAGGTAGGTAATGGAAACATTTCGAACAATTTTTTTATAATCGACTACCATTGGGGTGAAAAGGGGACAACAGTTTGTAAAACTATGAGAGATTTCATTTCTCTTTATATTCTTGAAGCTTAGTACAAACGAAACACTTATCTAACCAGGTATATTATAAAGATTGTAATGATTAAAATTTCACAGAAGATTGTCATAATTGTGGACGGGTTGTCAGAATTCGTAGAGAAAAGTATGAAATGATAGAGCGAAGTCGCACCCGAAGTGCTAGTCGTATCTACAAATAATGCACTGAATAATATTCTGTGAAATTATGATACAGAAGTACTAGTATTGTAGCGCAAGTTTGCATGAAAACTACAAGTGGACGCTGTCCCACAGTATCGTCCTAAAGCGCACGGTCGTGGTTGGGACGTCGTTAATATTGAAGCACTGAATTCACAATTTCGGTTGTTAGTGCACTTCTTGCTGTAAAGGATAGCCGAGCACAAAGTCGTATCTCCGGGACGAAGAACAAGTTTGCTATCAAGTTAGCCGCCACCTAAAAACTTGTAACTCTTTATTTACAGGCTCTCTCCTGCATTATTTGTCGCTATTCCGTTACAATTAGAGGACACTGAATTATGTGAATTCCGTAGTGCGGAGTCAGTCTTTCTGGTCACTCACAAGCCACAAAGTGATATTTTAATTTAGTTAGTTGTCTATTTCTGTACCATGAGTGATTTACGCTAACATGACTTAAATTTATGGTCAAATTATACCGCAAAATTAGATTTCTTGGAACAATCACTGTCGAGACAACAGTATTGTTAGGCACTTCCATTCCTCGGTCAGTCTGTCCGTCTCTTGCGATAGTATTAGACTTGTTGTTATTCTTGGCTCCGTGCATGTTTGCTAGGGACGTGTTTGCGGTTAATTAATTCGCTCATTTCCCTACACCGACGTTTGTGCCGGATCGGCCATCTGTCCATTTCAATAGAACGCTCAGCTGAGTCAAGCGAGTGCCTAATCAATCGGTTACGCTGTTGATTTCCAATAAAACCTATTTCTCATGTCGTGATTGAACTATAATGGAAAACCTTTTTTAAACCTAATCATTGTGGAAACATTAATGGCGTCGTTTACGATCTGATTTCCTTGGTATTGTCTATCTTTATGTGTCCATGGGGGCCACAGGATCGTATACGTCAATAGAATCGTTGTTTCGTTCGAATGGGTGTTCTATCTAGGAAAGTTTTATATGAGGGATGTGTTAAGAGACACCGGGTGGTAGTGATCTAATTGTTTTGGTTCGGGAGCCGGGCGCGGCGGCACATGCTGCTGACACACGGTCCTAACAAATAGGGCTGCCTGCGGATGCTGAATATGAAGTCATTAGTTAAATGCTTCGCGAAATAGCGATCGTAGTTCGACTGTGTAGCCAGAGATTCGGTCTACGAATTCGTAGCATTGGAATAGGTTCTCTATCTTAGTTTAGCGTCGGTTTTTTGTGCGTTTTTCAAGTGACGTGACAAATTGTGATTTAAAATGTTAACGATACTGTAGCGGACAGTAAATTTAGATGTTGTCTTTGTCTTGTTTGTCTTTCATATTCGAAATCTAAATAATGCTTTGTTTTTCAGGCTTTCGCTTAGAGTTCGGCCCTGTAGAGCTTTCCTTTCGGCGCAGACATGTTTGTTTTCTAGGACAATAGTTTGTCGGATTGTGTTTAATTTGAGAGCGCACGCGCAGGCTTAGCGTAGAGTGACAGCTGTGCATTTTCCTACCGCAGCGCGTCATTTATGTAGCACTTGAGCTTCCGTTCTACATTGTGGTTTAGTTTAGAATTATTTATATCTGCCTTAGTAAGACTTGTTTAAACTACCTACGTAGCTATAGAGTCGTACAGTCGGCGATGATTAAAATGTCAGCTCGTTTATGCTGACACCGCAAACGTCCAGAAAATCCCAAGAGACATAAGTTATGTCCATAAAAAATTCACCGTGAAGCGGTCGTCTGACAAATAGGGGACACCCGCAGGGTCTCCGGAGAGGTGGCCGGTAACGAGCTACCCTAGCACCCGCAGCCACACAGACTAATGTCCTCACTTTGCACGTATCATTAATGTTACCGCCCTGACCACCCGTGTCTTGGGGTGCACATATTGCATCTTTTAACGCGTCAGCGTTTCTACTCAGAAGAGAAATGGCCCGCAAAATGATTCGTCGATTTTACACCTTCCAACTTTAACTAACGAAAAGAATCCGTTAAGGATTTTATTAATTTAGTATTCATAAAAGTTAGTTAACGAATGATATCCTTAAATGGATTCGTTTCGTAACTTTTGAAATAACCGAGAAGTCTCGAATTTTCTGCTTGAAAGTATTTTTTTTCTCTGCACCTAATTATTTTTAACAATTTCTGGGACTTAGAATACATAATTTGGGCGTAATGTTTCCGGCTGCTCCAAACGGAAAATGTCTTTGTTTGCTCGCGGATGCTTATTACGACAGGTCCGGAAAATTCGTTCCGGCATGAAAGCGCTGGACCGTACTTAAGTGGGCCAGCTATTGTACAGGTCGCCAGTACTGCCGCTACAATATATAAAGCTTTTTGTTTTATTACAGTTATGTATCAACATCGCCAACACGCGTTTATTTAATGGTCCGCCTAATTCGACGGCCCGCTGAGATTCTTAGGAAAATATACTTGGACGGAGAGTGCGGCTCACCATACATGTTTATTTACTCAGTGCGAGCCACACAACATAAAACAAAGTGTGTACGACGTGTGAAACGTCGAGTTTGATGTCAAAGCTTGGGGGAAAAGGTAAAAATCCGAGGATTTCAGCGAATTCAAAAATGTCTTGAATCGAGATATCGGGCGTGAATTTTGTGCATGTATTGGGGGAGAGTGTCTCTTTGTCGTATCGGCGGGCATCAACAAATATAGCCCGGGGTCAGGCCTCACTCGGGGGGCCTTCGGGCCTCTCCGCTCAAGATAGGTACCACTCGATAGATTGAAACATTCCACTTGATTAATTTAAACTGAACGCGGAAAGAGATAGCCTCGATAGCGATTATGTAAGCACTTGATTTCAAGTCTAGCCGCCTTCGAATCCTGAATACGTTCATCAAAGACTGAATGTGTTAGAAGGTAGATAATTTGGTTTTCAATCAATCTGTTTGCTCGAACAGGAAGGATATAAATCGAATCTGTGCCAACTGCCAGAACAAGTATTCATCAGTCTCGCTTGATGTTCTAAACTGTATTAATTTTACAGGACTGTATCACTGGGATTCGTGTAGGTTAGGTATAGAGGGATAACCTAAATTGCTAACATACTATAGCCCGAGTGCACTATGACACACTTTATAAAGAAATAGGTACTAACCTAACCTAACTATGCATAACGATTAAAACTAGTTCACCGTATTGATCGAGAGTCGAGACATAATTCATTCTAGGCACAAATGACCGACATATGACAGGCTCGCCCTTCTGTCGAGTCTAGCAACACGATAAAAATGCAAATACATACAGCCAAAACACGCGTGATACACGCTAATATATTATTATGTACAATACCCGAACGATAAGAGGTAATCAATTAACTGTTGATTAATTAGACCCTTATCAATAACTGATTCTGATTACTGAATATGCTAGTTTATACCGAATGAAATTATTGGTATGTTCATTGTGTTCCATTTCATTCTCAATGATAATGTTGAAGTAGAGTCAGATACAGTAGGCTAAGTTAGAAATGTATTGGTATTTCGTGATTGAAATGAATTGTCAATGCGACCGGGTGTCAATGTTTGTTCAACGATGAATAAATGCATGTGTAATGTGCGATTAGGTGCTATGGAAATAGCATGTTCGTTGCAACAACAAAAGTGGCTATGCACGATGACGTCCGCATTCTAATTTTAGTCAAAATATGTCAAAAATAACTCATTTCTCATAACTATGTAAAGTTTATGATGTTTTTCGTACACTACAAGAATTTGCCTTCATGTTATCACATATTGCTACATATTAGCAACATGAAGGCAAAGTGTAGGTACCATAATCATATTTTCAACGAAAGTATGTATTCAGTTTTGTGTAAGCACCCAGAGTTTTAATTTTAACTGAACACACAGTAAAATATTTTGATGAAAACTGAAAGTTGGTAAAAGACCAACCAAGAGGTTAAGAATCATTTTATGCCTATAAGATTGTTTAGAAATGATATTGACATTGCTGCATAGGATGCGAACAATAAATTGAACACGGTTGCAGATGTTATGGGTTTAAGGTAATAATATTTGAATACATAGCATGCTCCCGTATACCTGCAGCCTGCAGTTGACTGTACCAAGTTATCGCTGCGGGCATCGGTGTGATAGTGTGTATGTTAAGTTACTGCTGTAGCCTGCACTGTGGCGGTGATCAATCACTCGCATACAAATTTACCCGGGCCGTACGCTCGGAAACATTTCGGAAACAGGATGCAAGGCAATTCACTTTATTGTTTTATACATTACCATTTCTTCCTTTATGGATTCCTATTACATATAAAGTTATCAGGTATCTCCATGCCTGTTTTTGGAAAGACAATGCTTGTACCTCATGGGAAAGTATATTGATATATCAGTTGTTTTACGCTGTCCAAACTTAAACATATCCTTCTCAGTGCGAGTAACACCTACGCAAAATAGTTATATGTGTGCAGTTCCATAATTGAATCAATACCCACAACGTTCTTGCAACAGGTTTAATTGCACTGGGTACTAAAGTTAATGAATGAGAAGATATTAATGTGCACTTAAATCAGCCATGTACAGTTGAAACCTGTTAATCAACACTTAAAAAAAATAAAAGCCAACTTTTTATCCTTATCTAAATGAAACACATAAAATTAAATGAAACGAGTATGCACAAACAGCAAGTTCAAGGGAACCTCAGTGTTTTCCATAAACATGTCGTGTTAACATGCAATAAAGGCAATCACAGTCGAACTCACAGTTTCGTTACGTTTCCCATTAGCATTGATAAACGTGAAATAATGACAGGTCAGACCGGTCCCTAGTTAAAAATTAAGTTCTTCTGTGTACCAGATGCGATCGCGGCAGGCATCTGGGCCGGCGCGCGCGCAACTACATTGCTTTCCCACGGCTTATTGAAAAACCAGATATATACTGAAGATATGGTCGTGCTTTACTATTAACTATTATAATCAGTGAGCGAGGAAGTATCAGTGATTGTACGCCCACTGAGCGATGGGCCTCGAATAAACTTCGCTTTGGTAAACAGTAACTAATTGGTCCAGTCACCAGCCGGTCCCATCGCTCGCGCCCGATGACAGCTGATTACACAATCGGATGTTTAAGGACAGATTTATATGAGATTGTATCGAATTTCAATTAGATAGTTTACTAATTGGATTAAATGCATTGGTGAAATGTATGTCAACCGCAGCTTCGGTGGGAAAGAATGTAGATGCTAATCGAAATATCAATAGACTCATAATACACAATAAGACTGTTGCGTATTAAGCTTGTATTTTTAATATATTCATGATATTGAAATTTATGTCCCCAGCTAGTTACTCGGGTGCAGTGATTATAGGAGCTTGTTGGCTGTCGTAAAATCATATGCATCGTCGGGATTTATGCTTTCCGCTGAACTTAACGACGATTTATAATAATATCTTAATTACGTTACGTTCTCGGGGCTCTTAAAGTCGTTATGCATTCTACCATGTTGTGTTGTAACACCTTTGTAAATTGATTGCATTGTGCGGTGGGAAGAGTTCTTTTTTAACCACAAAATAAATAGTTGATCATTAACTTTTTGACTTTTAACTTATTGTCGTACAATACGACCATAAACACTTTATCATATTTGCATGTATGGATGTACAAGTTGTTTGAATATATTGAAATGGCTGCCCACCTATGGGTATTGGTGACAGACTGCGTGTATTGTGTGGGACAGCAGAAAGCTTTCGACTCCACATTAGAGGCACGGGTCACGTCTTAAGGTACATCCAGACGTCACGCGTGCCGCTTCCGGCGCTCCGGCCTGTAATGACACATGTGCTGGCAGCACGGCCGGGGGCGGAGCGAGCGGAGCGGCCGGAGCGAATGCTAAGCCCACATCGATCCATGCAAATTTAATAGATTTGCCTGCCTCATATTATACATGTGGGTATAACCTAAATTAATCTGACGGCTCACCGCGAAATGTTTCGTAATGTACGTGGATTGAAAGCCTCAACTTTTACCATCTGTTGAACATTTTACTGCCGAACAGTATTGTGGAAGCTTTCTTTTGGTTCCTTGTGTTTTTGGGCAAGTTTCGTCCTCGATCCTCTTTTCTTTTCGACCATCGTGCTGTAGTTCTCCTAAGCACTTACTAGGATGTACTCCTACCATAGTTTTTCTTAGCAACCACTCGATATATTTAATAACCTACATTCTACTTTCAACTGTTGTTATAAGTGTTCACCGGACGAACACTCGTTCTTGCCCATTACTCGAATATTTAGCCATCCTCGTTGGCAAGTCTGTGTTTAGCGAACTCTCCTCACTCTCATAGTCTGACATGCATGTCAGATGTGTTCATATTAAATAGTTAGTGACCGCAAGCACGCTAGACTGTGCAATTACCGTCAGTCGGCTACCAAGACTGAACCCTTCATCGATCGGAGGCATTCGGAAGTATTCGGAACTTAAGTTTATAGTTGCGACTACTAATAGTTTCATGAGGGTTTTGAACGCTGACGGCTATGAGGCGGTTAACTGAATATGGTTGAGCTAACAGCAATATGGTAAACTATGCGGTTAATGAGATGGAGCATAGCTACATAGTTGGCAAAGCTGGGAGAGTATTATAACCATATACTATTTCCGCTGCTGAGCAGTAGCTGTGGCATGTGTTCCGGCTTGGAAGCTCTGGGTGCCGCTGTAATTACAGGCACGTGAGATTCTTTGACTCTAGCTTAGCAATAAACTTGGGAGTGTTCTTGCTATTAGGTTGGCTTGCGGTTATATAGCAGACCGACAAAAAATGGCAGCCTTAAATTCAGGGCTCTAGATTTAAGTAAAATCAAAGCTAAAAATAACCCCCAATTCGAAATGAAAGTTTGAAAATATGCGTGTCAGTAGATGGGTAGTCGGTGCTATTAGAACAACTATAGATTGGTCGGCGCGTGACGGACAGACAAAGAGATTCCGAGGACGATCGGTCGAGTCGCAATAATGAACCACGCCCGTGGCGAGCCCGCCCTATTGTCGGCACACGCAGGGTTACATCTCCCCTCTTTGATGTTAACCTCTCAATCGAACCTATTTATAACCACTTCCAAAACATAAAAATGTTCAACACATTTCAACATTTTCGACCCTAATGTTTTTCGCTACGGTCGAAAATACAAAAGGGTTCTTGATCGTGACAACCTTATTTCGCTCTCTAATAAGATTTTTTTTTACTGTAAACACTGTTCCTGATGTTCCTGATGCTTGCCCAACAAGCAGAAAATTAAAAATTTACAAATAACCCCAAGGGATTCTGTTTCGTGAAATAATTTTCTGTTCCTTCAAGATTAACTTCGGGAGTTAAACAAAGTTAATGGCTAGGAGTAAACACCATGAATAAATTAATGTAGACTTATGGAACAAATAGCTTTAATCAATGGAGCTATTAAGTTAATTAATGGTATAGGTGGCTCAGATGGGACTATTAGTATAATTTCGCCGGTTTATCTAACAGTCCGCAGTATATACTGTTTGCTTCATGTTGGGCACCGCCCGCTGTCGCACGCCCGGTTCCATGCGATCAAAATTCAACCCGCACATGCAACACGACTCTACATTTTTTTCCCATCTCCTTCATTCGACAAGTTAAAACGTCGATTGGAGGATGTCGAAAAAACTTATACGAGATTCTCGGTAGCGGCGACTGCGACTACGCGCTTCGACTGCATATAAACGCTTACTTAGCACATTTCACAAATTATCGTCTCCATGTTACATCTTTGACATGCCTGACACATATCGTCCTCTGCGCTGTACGCAATTAGTAGGCAATGATTACATTGTTTATGAGGACTAATAAAAATTAAGCGGCATACTAATGCTTTAGTAGAAGCGTCGCGTGAGCGCCGTCATCACAATAAATACATTTATTTTTACTATCGCTCATATTTATCCCTTAATATGGCATGCATTAACGTGTAAATGAAATAATTACATGGAAACGAGACCTTTGTTGTTAATTAAATCACTAATATCGCCATTGTGTTGAAGACAACAACTGTCACGCGAAGCTATTGAGTTATACTAGTTGCTACATGCGCATGTGATTTTATAATAGTAGTTGCAGTACACTGTTATCCTGAAATTAAAGCGGTATAGATATGGAAAATTACAGAGCATTGAAAGCTGAATTTGAATATAATTTTAGGGCAGCCGTGTTCAATTTCGAATCAATGGCCTCTTCGGGACTTTCCATTGAACAGTGCTTATTAGAAGGTATTAATTAACAGTCTGTCGGGGACGCAGAACGTACGAGCATCAAAGCGAGCTCTTGATCACTCGATTGTAATTGAGTCGTGAAAATTAACGTAACGAGCCGACCACACTGAGACATCGCTTGCCATGATACGCGACGTATTGTCTATGAGAGATTTAATCGCCGCTCCTAATGATCGGTAATAGCGGGCTGTTTGAATGGTGTCAGCTTTATATAGCGCACGATGAAATATGCGTTTCGTTTTAGTCGCACTATACATAATTAACAGACCGAGTGCGACTAGACTATGGCTAAATGAACAATTTATTACCACGAACAGGATATTCGGTTTAACAACTTACAGTTATTGCTTTGAAAGTTAAGTTTATAATTATGCATCCCTCGGTGAACATTTGGTTATTGTAACAGTCGAATAATATTTCTAACTTATGTCGTAGCGCCATATTAAAGCCGAACGCGACGCGTCCGCGTGCTCAAAATGTAATTATACCACTGCCGTCGGCAAAAGTGAAGGCCGAATTTCGACTGGGGTGGCTTAAAATGAAATCCATCATTCGTCCGAACTGGTGACGAGACGAAGAGAGGAGGCGTGGTCCAGAAATAATCTGTGGTCGCTCGGCTGGTTATTTCTGTCGGCCTCCATCGACAGGTATGCGTTATGCGTAACGTACGTAACTCTTCACACAATAGATTTTTGGCTAGTTTTAAGCGTCAGACATGTTTACAAAGCTCGTTAACGCGAGCCTGCAGCCGCAGACATGTTTGAACACACAGCACTAAACGCTAATTCGCCACGCACTACAGTTAGCTATTTTTGTGCGTCGTAAATTTTATAGCGGTTATCGGCTCTGTGGTAACTGTTTAGCTGATGTAAACTTTATGTACGCACACTTTTCCTGTAATTTTTACGACATTGTGGTCAAATTACGTATCGGATGGTACAATAAAATTTAATTGTTTCGGTAGAGTCGTTGATTCGTAGTCGGCGGTAACGGGTGTTGTTTTATTTTCGTCACGTCGCAATCCTTTTTGATGGTTGTTTGTTGGGCTGTATTCGACAAAGGAGTTAGCGTGGTCCCTCTGCCGACTTGTGCGGATAATCCGGATAATGCCGCAGCGTTTCCGACTGATGCCTCTTATCTGTGCTCGAAGAAAGCCGCGTCTCTGTGTAAATAATATCCCTTCAGTATCATTTAACTATCGACCTTGGATGTTGCAACAGTTACAGTCGTTTTCCTGTTTGTTTCTCACTCATTATCATTCATGTTTTTTATTATTTCATTGTTATGTTACGACGACAGTGTTAAGTTCAGTATTTCTATGATAATGATCATTGGCGTCTAATTATTCACTTGTGACGCATACAACTTAGCGCCACGTTTAGCAGCTTCAGTTTCAAGTTCTCAAATAGCATATAAGTACATACCGACAGATTGCTCCTTCATCGCTTAGTAAGATATAACTCAGATGACTCTTATAAATTGCCAGAACAGTAATATTACAACACCTAATATATTTAATGCCTAGATGAACTTGGCAATAAGTTATAGCCCACTCGTATGTACCACCCCTAATATATCACTAGTTAATTTAATACAGAGACGTGTAAAATAACGTCTTTCCATTTTGCTCTAATGCGAAATTTCATTCCTCAGAAAAGTCTTAGCTTTGCTGTTATAAAATAATTCACGACGACTCTTTCTTAGATTAGTTTTGGCTTTTCTTTTTGTTTCACATTTTCGTCCGGTAAAACCCAATCGTAACATAAACTACCCTCTTTTCTTGTATATCAAAAGACGCAATTAGCGACTTACATTGAGTAATCCCCTAGATGTGAGGATTACCGCAATGAAGGTTTTCATTAGAGGGAGCGACGGCTCGAAATAAAAAGAGATGTAATTTCCTTCTCATGTCGAAACCGCGTTAATACGACTGAGGGTCGACGAAATCCTTTCTGGCCATCAAATTAGTCTTTAGCTCTTACTACGGATTCGCGATTAAGTATGCCATTAGTAACATTCGAGTGTATCCGAGTGTACATAGTATTGAAAAGGTCATTTACAAACATGAATGGTAGGAAAGCATTCGTGAGTAAACAAATGAAGATAAATAAATCAATCATCACGTCGAGTAACGAAATGAGTTTAATTGTAACATTGGAACTGTGAGTATTTCTGGTAGTGGTTCGTTCCGCTTCTGGGCTCCGCTTGTAGGGATTAGCAGATTATGTTTGCCTTAAATGTAAATCCTGTAACTACCTTTGCGTTAGAGGTAGGCTTGAGTTAGGCTCGCCTTTGTTGTTTTCGATTTTATATTAGCTGTGTCAAGGCACCAATTTATGTGACTATCAAAAGTTTTTGATAGCAACATTCACTTGGAGTCTCTCCTGTATCAATTTATGTTCCACGTCTTCGTTCACAGGACAATGGGCTTGATATAAGATGTTATAATATGAATATGAGTTATAGCAAATTATGATGGAGATACGTATAACATATCCATTCAGCCGTCGTCGCCTGTTCCGACACAATAGATCGTTACAGACGTCGGGCGACACTTCCGTATGTATATGTAGGTATCACACTTTTAATATAAGATCCTCCATTATTCTTTTTCTGAATGTTTGCCTAGCGCAGCTGTCGACACTTGTGAGTTTTCTTCGACAAGAAAACTCGCTTTGTTTCCTAAACGTTGAGAAACTGCTTAATCCTCTGAAATATATAGTTCCATATGTCTAAACAAGTTCCTATTTGGTAATAATAGTCTTTTCAGAACCGTACACAAAGCAGAAACATTTTATTTTCCCAACAACTGTGCTCAGATAGGAGCGGTTTAACTGGCTCGGTTCTGTATACGAAAGAAGAAAATTGAAAACAAAGTTTGTTGGTTTCGCAATCCAACACGCGTGGAAAAATGGTATAACCAGCAAAATAGCAATAAAGCTTTTGTTGGCTTGCACAGTGAGACTGTGAGACCGCGTCGCTTTTTACCCGCTTTGTCTTCCATAGGAAGCAAATCTCATTAGTCTTTGTCGCGACTGAAGACCCGACTTGCGCTTTGATACTTACATTTTCAACCGTAATTATGAACCACGACCATGACCACGACACTAATTATTTTTTGGATTTCAACGAAGACGTGATCGATGGCTCTCCGTCTAAGTGAATGCTTTCATCCTGCGTTTTGACTTATAGTATGGCATGTGTCGCTGCATTTTCGATTAAAGGGAATTGTTTTAGAGTTGGCTGAGGAGTTTACATTACAGAAATAAATCGGACTTCGCGAAGCAAGTATCTACGAAACATTAAGTACCCTCGCAAATATACTCATTTAAAGTTTCTTTCTACATTCGTTTTGTGTGGTTTAGTGCTATCCATCCGAATACGCTTTTCCGAATGAATACGTCCTGTCGCACAGCGTGAATGATTACTATTTTAATATTCTTAACACTTTTTATGATACTGTCCCAAAATATGAAATGAAAAATAGCTGTCTATCTAATGTTTAAATTATGCATGCCTGACACTAACCTAAATAGTCTGGTGACGTCATAGTGAATGCCAGTCTTCGACGTGAATATTTAAAAGAAGACACTGCGACTCTGATGCGCTTGCTAAACCTTTTTAAAAACTAATGATTTACTGCAAGCTATCTTTAGGTGCTCGGGCTGACGTTGGTCGTATCGATCGATCAGTACTAGGCATCATGTTTTTGTTCAATAAATAATGACCACGCTTCTTTGATTTACGTTAATGCGGGGCACATTTAAGCTATTTTACGATGATTGGGATGATCATAAAAAGCATTGTTTAGTCTGCCCGCAGCAAACACGATATTGGTATTAGAAACGAGATACGTTCGTAACACAACATTTTTGTGTCCGGAATTTAGATCGGCAACAAGATAATGTGTAACGGCTATAATATATTTGGGAAGGTTGGTTGGTTGTTGTTAAGCGTTAGCTAATTCAGCGCGTGGCGTCGGGGGCGAGTGGCGACCGGGCTGAGTGGTGTGTTGTTGGCATTCAGTCGGTGAATGAACCGCTTGTGAGCTGTGCTGTGAGCGCGCTCGCTCGCGTACATGTTCACAGGGAAGTGGCGTATTGCCAATCCGCGCTCGAATATCCTACGGGAGCCGTTATCGTCACACTTTGCCTGTACTACTAGCTAATGGACAATAACATTTGTCAGCGTGGCGCTGCGATGCGCTTAGCAAACTCTGATAGCGCGTCATATTTGTACGGAGCTTTTGCTAAGATAAACAATTTCCTGTTTAACTTCCCGTAACATGATTGAATGAAATTATTGTTTTTATTTTCTCTCTCTTAAACCAAATGAAAATAAAGAGATAACGCTTCGCAATAAATGTGACACTCATTTATTACGATAAACGATCACTTCGTTTTTCTTCACCGCAATACAGATAAAACGCACACTTTACGTTTTTATTGATGAAGATTAATATATTAATGTTATTTATTTTCATTTTGAAATCTCCGCGATAATGACCGCAAAAATACTCCTAACGTTGAACGTGGAAATGTGGCTTCCTGCCAGAATTAAGAAAAACATTTGTAGAGCAGACATGTTAAGGTAAACATTAGTGGCTGGACACCAACATAATCGTTTCCTACGTGTTTGCATAAATCGTCACGTTGCAATGAACATTTATTCATGAAACGGCAATTTGCAACTTTAATCATGACAGTAATGATTAGTTACCTACTTCTAGATCTTGGTCCCATTACTGCAGCTTGTATGGAAGTTGTTATTGGCAATTAATTCCTAGGTAATTTACAACAAATTACGGTATAAAGAACCGTGAAATCAGAATGACAGTGTATAATAAACCTTGGGTAATAAACAGAGTTGTATCGACGAGGTGTAGCGTGGACGCTTGCCAGCCGAGACTGTGTATCTTGATTAAACGCACGTTTGCTATAAACCCTCGCTTCGTTCGCCGCCAAGCCGTCTGAAGGTAAACCTCTTCCTTCTATAGCTAACTGCGGTAAACACATGTAAATCGAATTTTTATCCTTGTTGTTTCATTAAACTGGCTCAGCTTAGCGAGGGAACATTTACGTGGCGTTACATAACAATGTATCAGCGATATCGGCCTCATGATCTGAGGCCTTAGTGTGAGTTTTTTCGACTCACGTTCGAACGCGTTCGATTGCGAGCGCGTTAGAATTTAGTATGGGAATTTAGTTATAGTGCCACCTGGTGGTCACTCGTAGAACCTAATTTCCCATACTAAATTCTAACGCGCTCGCAATCGAACGCGTTCGAACGTGAGTCGAAAAAACTCACACTAAGGCCTCTGCATGCACGCGGAGATCGTTTGATGTCAATTACACGTGAACGCGGCCTAATACCGATTATCCAATATCAAGCGAAACGCCAGCGTTCGGCGTGCCAACATCGCTACGGTATTGTTAATCAAAGTAATTTATGCTCTGATGCATAACAGGCTAATCTGTTCAATAGAATATGAACGCTACGGGATTATGAATAGTAAGCAAGGTTAACAAGATTGGAGCGTGAGAAATTATTGGAGAGCCAGGGATTCAATTCCGCGACTATCGGCTATCGGGTGCAGTGAGCGTGGTCGCGACCTATCTCTGACTTCATGCTTGGCTTCACGCTGCTCTTCAGCGGGCATTGTGTTCTGTCCCCCTCACGATTTATTTTCAGTCAACGTGAAATACTTACGGGATTTCTTGGAGACCGTGCGCAAATTTTTACGTGCAGCAGGATTATATATGTTATAAGACACGTATTTTTTTTGTTTTACCATATTTGTTACAAAAAAAAATAAAAGTTATTAGTATCACAGTCATTATTTTTGATAAAGTTAGCAACGAGATAAGTAATGCAAATTCTTCAAGAATAATAAAAAAACATTATTTACTTTTCGTGAAAAATGTTTTTATTAAAGACTAGCTGACTCACACAACTTTGTCTGCGTCACATTTTAATGCTCCGCTCCTATTGCTCGTAGCGTGATGCTATAATAGCCTTCCTCGATAAATGCATTATCCAACACTAAAAGTTTTTTAATTCGAACCAGTTCCAGTGGTTCCTGAGATTAGCGCGTTCAACCAAACAAAGAAACAAACTCTTCAGCTTTTATTTATAGTCAGTCAGTTTCTGCTTTTATTTATCTATCTATAAATATAAAAAACTTGAGAGGTGTCAAGGGACACCCGGATGGAACGAAGTTTTATTTATTTATTATGTACAAAAAACCTAATATTCTATGAATTTCGATTCTGACTTTGACTTCTGACTTTGACTTCTGACTTTGACTTCTGACTTTGATTTCTGACTTTGACTTCTGACTTTGACTTCTGACCTTGACCTTGACTTCGACTTTGACTAACGAATTTGAATACTGGCATGCTTTATAAGAGAGAGAGAGGCAGACAGAGAAACATGCGCACGCCGCACGGCTTACAATAGCTTACTATAGCAAAAAGTGTCGTGCCAACTTTTCGTGAGATTTTTTTCCGTCTAGCCCCCTTTCACAACGCGCGATAAGGAACTTCGTTCCAAAAGCAGAAACTGCCTGACTGATCGATCAACGCACAGCCGAAACTACGTCTACGTCGTAAAAAGCTGAAATTTGGCATGTAGGTTTCTTACAGTGGATTTTTCGAAATTCCTACGGGAGCGGAAAAAATGGGACATGCGCGTACGAAGTCGCAGGCGAAAGCTAGTATTAGTATAGATACTGATTGCATGGAAGAAAAATGCGCAATTTCGCCGAAGTAACTCTGTATTTGCGTCTATTTTACTGGCTTTTAAAATCGATCCTTTGATCTCCGCTTTGCTGCGATGCCGTGACTCGAACTTTTAAAGCAACTTTGAGACGATGAAGTTGTTACTAAACTACGAGTATGTTGCATCTTCAATAAAAACTTCAGCGTGCTGAGGATCGCGTTTCAACTTTTAACAAAGTACTTTTTATAATTTTATATGCTCAGATTGAACCGTGTACTTACCTAGTTGTAGTAGTTCCTAGAAAAGAATAACTGGCTATGTTCTCGTCGAGTTACAATAAAGATAATGTAAGGTTAATTAGGAAGATTAGGTATAAGGACTTACGCCCACGCTGCGAAACGTAATGACTTTGACCGTATTTTTCACCGATCTATCATTAGCCACTTTATTTTAGCTATTTTAGTTATTAAGAGTTCCAGATCCTATGTTAAGCTTTTCAAACTCTAAACTAACTAAGTTCTCTCCTTTGTCCCCAGATGTGGTCTTCACGCTGACTTCACTGAGCTGACTGCGTGTGTGGGCGGAGAGCTGGATAGGCACGAGGGGTCAGCAGTGCATCGGCGGTACTTCTACATCACACTGTTACGAGAGCCTGTGTCAAGGTGAGATGATGTTACTGACGAAGAGTTTCTAGAACACTTGGAACAGCGAAATAGTGGAGGTCTTCTTATTAACAAAAATACGTTCGCGTCTGACATGTATCTCATCTGATAATAAGCAAATAACATGGTTAACGATGGAGTAACCTTTCTTAGATGAAATAACCCATTCACGCTGTGAGAAGGTGTAAGTCTTAGGTAGTGTGCCACCATACATTGCTTTTCCGACGCCAAGTAGCTATGGTTTGCTCTGATTTAAATTTCTGGAGTACTTGCATGATACAGGTATTGCAGATGTCCTTACGCAGCAATCTCTATCGACAATATAGCGATGATCTCAAAACGGCTAATCCCAAAAAAAATGGTTTCAAAATTTAAGTAATCTTGCAACAGAACAAGGTAGCGATTAATGCCTATAAAGATTATGAACGGGCTCCAGACTCAATTATATACTTCTACATAGTAGCTAAACCAGTAAATAGTGCGCAGTGAGCTTGATCCTATTCTCATAATTACATTACTGCTGAACGCGTAGCCTTAAATTGGATCGGTTCACGGTGCTAGCTTAAACCTGCGAATAATGTTCCATATACCCGGTTCAGTTTACTTAATTACACTGTACTTGCTTATGTGCAGCCTTTAATAGCATATATTTTACTTAGCTTGGCTTTAATTGCGTTTAATGCAATACCCGTAAATTTTGCGTTAACGCTCTCCTGCGATTTCTTGACGTGTGTTTTTAGTTCGCTGTAGGAGGTTGCGAAAATGTAGGAGGAGACAGGAGGATATTTATGATAAGTTTATGAATTTGTGATGTTTGTTGTTGTGGGCGACACGAATATTATTCAATTCGTGGAGACATTTTTTTTTGCTGTGTTTGTTGACCCTGTTAGGCCCTGTTTACCTCACCGTATTGTAACTTAGCAAACAGTTTTTTTTGTAAGAAATGATTTTCGTTATGCACCCTACATGTGTTTGAGTCAGTCAGGCAATTCCTGTGAGTCACGCTGCGAAATGAAGATATATTTTCGCCTTCAATTCGAAAGTCTACCCTAATTTCACCTATCAAAGCACTAATATTGATTGAAAGCCATAATAAAGATGTATATACAACTTAAAAGGAAGTGACACAACCTATTAAATGCTAGTTCCCCGTGAGTCGTAATTTAGCAAGGTTGATAATAAGCTATGTTCGAACGCTGTCACCGAACTCATCGACCCTCGTCAATATTTTCGTTCGAAAAGCGCTTACGCCATTGGTCAATATCTTTATTCCTTACGCGTAAAAAAAATAAACGATATTTTTAGTAGACTACGTTGAACTAGTTGGGTTAATAGAGTAGGTTCGGTAAATAAATTTTATGCTTTTTTGGTGATGTTCTACCAATATGGGACAAAATAAATATGCAAATTCTGTTAGATAGCACTTTGTTATTAGTGGTACAGTCGACTCCAAGGTAGTTCCACACTTTGACGATGGACTGATTTAGTGAAGTACAGAGTTTGAATAGAACGAGAGGCCAGGTTTTCCTGGTTTTATTTTGTTACTGGTTTGGAAGACATACGGTAGGTACTTCCAAAAGTTTCTAAGCTTCTAAAATAGTTCCATGATAATATTGATGTTAGGTCAAATTGTGTAGGTAGGTAGGCGGGTTTTAATTTGATAGTTTCATTTTATAATCGCTTAAGCTACATCATTTTCGACGATTTTGAATAAATAATCTTATAAATGGAGCAATAAAGTTAATAGGACTATTTTGTATTGAATCTATAAACTAATTGGTGAAGGAATCAATTGTCTTCGTTTCCTTTGTCCAAAAGGCTAGCTGTCTTTGTAACAATAAGGTTTCTTGTTTCGAAATTCTTAGTGGAACTGGCAGGACAATATTGGTAGCAAATGGCGGATTTTGACCCTTCGTGGCTTCTTAATCATAGACGTGTCCTAAGCATTTTATACCGTAAATAAATGCGGGGTAATTTTGAAACACGTCGAGGGAAAAGGGCTTTTCATTTTGATAATTCACATACATTAATTGCGGTATTTACGGTGTCGAAGAATTTTTCAAGATGTAGCCTGATGTAGCAATCGATTCATTTTCAATTCCCGAAATTGTGATAGAACGTTTCTTAAAAACTGATCGCTATCAGGTAATTGGTTCAGGTATTTCTATCAGGTGCTTTTTTTAATGATGGGAAATCATCAAATGGCTCCTCCTGCTCTTGGCGGAGCAGGAGGGAGTGTCAGACTCTTACTGACTAAAACCCATCCATGTGCCCTTTGCGTTCCAGATTCCGCGGTGACTTTTTCGAACAAATTCTGCAACCCTGGCATTCTATCAGGTGCTGATGTCTTAATTTTGTACTTAATGTAGGTTCTGTTGTATGAAGTAAAGTAAAGAATTAAAACAAGACAATTTTTCCAGGTACTTGTCGGAATACAGACACGTGAAACGCGGCGCGACGTGGAAGGGCTCCCGGCACTGGTGTCAGGGAAGAACTGCTACAGGTATACAATGTTCACATTGATTCAACAAATGTCTATCTATTATACCCATAATAGGGAATATGCATAAAAAAAATATTTATTATCTAAACACTTTATCTAAAAATATACATAAATATATTACTAACAGTGGAAATAGAATCAAAGTTGCTCGAAAAACAAACGAGATATAATTATTTTAAACAAATATATCTGTCCCTCTCGCGAAAACGCTGTTTTCTATGGCAGATGTATAGACATCACGTAATGTGACGTCAAATTCCATGTCGGACTTCTCGTTCTAAAAGTAATCTTTGAAGCGTTATAACTTCATCGCTGATGAAGATATTTAAAAAATATTTTCTAGAGTGTTTACTGGAGCTTATAAGTAATTCATTTTATAAATAAATAAATGCATATTCCCTATTATCTAAATAGTATAAAACTAAGTAGCTGTCAGTATGTTTCTCCGCTTACTTCTTCTAAACCATGAGTTGGATTATGATACGGTTTTGACTAATGAAACGAGGGATATTCCTGAAAGGTTTGAGCATATAATTAATTGCACCCGTGCGAAGTCGGTGCTGGTTGCAAGACCCGGAGCAAATGAAAAATGGCAATGTGATAAATATATAAACGTCGCATAATACATGTATAGGCGTCGCATCATCACGTCAATATGATCATTGTCACATAGCCGGTTCACGACTGTCTGCGAGGACCTTTCCAGTAAACCCGTGCTCCTGACCTAGTAGCCGGAAGAACGCCGTTTGGTTTCCGTTGGTGCAACATAACCCATCGGTGTTCCGGACTTCACAAAGATAAACAAACAGCAGTGCGATGCTTTTAACATCTCACCGTAAAAGCGTAGGGGGAGTGATTTTTTTATACTATTGATAGGCATACGTTTGACCGCTATCTCACCTGATGTTAAGCGATGATGCGGTCTAAGGTGGAGCACGCTTTCCTATTCACTCTTGACTTAAAGACTCCCAGGTGGTAGCTATCAGGAAACACAGACTCAGGCAGGGAATTCCACTCCTTAGCTGTACGCACAGAAAAATTAAGTTAGTAAATCGTCAATCCATATAACAAGATGGTATGAAAGTTCACTTTTTTGCTCACTCTACCAAGTTTACACGGTTGACAGAATTGTTGGGCTGGTCATCACCTAAACCAGTGAGGCGGGGCATAGCCCATTGGCGTGGATTCAGCCAATAGCAGTATGACATTAACCCCCCCTGCTATCCCCAGATGGAGGATATCCAGGACATAAATAACCGCAGGCTAACAAAAGAGCATCTGTGAATGAAAAACCGAAATGATTGAGACACAAAGACTGTTATAAATTAAAGTGTTTAGAATTGAAAAATTATTGCTTTCCACACAAATCATACACATATCCTTTTATTTTATTGCACTACAAAGAGAGGTCATATCAATAAGAGATGAGGATCATTGATGTTAGCTTATGTGCCATACACCCACGTAGGTAAGTGTGAGTAAGTTAGGATGAGTAGGTACCTAACCTTATTAATCATTGCTATCTACTAACAACTTCACGCCCTTTAGCGGATGAAAGAATATATTCTCTAATTAGCTGATCCGTGCAACGTCGTCTGCGTAACATTTTTAATTACTGCTCCGCTCCGATTGGTCTTAGCGTGATGATATATATATAGCCTATAGCCTTTCTCGATAAACGGGCTATCTAACACTGAAAGATTTTTTCAAATCGGACCAGTAGTTCCTGAGATTAGCGCGTTCAACCAAACAAACAAACATTACAAACAAACTCTTCTGGTTTTTAATATTAGTATAGAAGTATAGATATAAAAATCTCGTGTCAAAAAGTTTTCACTTTCACGCGATATTTTACAACCTTACGGCGTTTTGCCATTTTCCGGTGACATATTATATAATTAAAGATCTTATTAAGTGGCGTAGTGCCAAGGGGGCGCTGTATAAAAAAAAAATGTATTTTTTGTCCGAAATTCTCTGCAGAATCTTCAATAAGAGATCGGGATGATTGTTTGTAGTTTAGCTTACTTGACTTCTGTGTCATACCCCCAAGTTAATATGAGTAATTTCGGATGAGTAACCCGGTCAGGGAGGTGCCTTATTAAATCATTACTAGGTACTAATAACTTTATGCTCTTTTGCGGCGTTATGCTTGGTTTGCATTTGTCTGTCGCTGAAAAATATAGGTACATAGATCTTGTTGAAACGTTTGCAATTTGTGTGCTTGATTTCATTAATCTGTAACTGAACGTGATAAACATATCATTTGTCTGTCGCTGAAAAATATAGGTACATAGATCTTGTTGAAACGTTTGCAGTTTGTGTGCTTGATTTCATTAATCTGTAACTGAACGTGATAAACATTATATGAACCACGTTTACGAGCCGTCAGTGTCATTATTTTCTATGATTAATAAAATTGATACTGACAACTCTTGAATGCAGCTTGATCGCGATCAGGTTCATTGGTGAAATCTGCTCTAAGTTATCTTAAATAGTTATTAATTTAGTGTTAAAAAACAATTAGCTGTATCTACTGAATACAGAAATAAATGTTACGATGTACGATATCAATATTATTAATTGTTAATTTCTAACGCCCAAATTGTAGCTGAATCCATTTTTCTGTTTCGGCTAAGAACACGGAATGGGTTGAAATTATGTGGCCAAGACCGTTTATCATCGAAGGTCGGTTTTATCGGACAAAGCCACAAGCAAGCCGTTCATAATAAATTAATAGTTCAAATTAATAAAACACTACTTCGGGCAGTTGAATTAATTCCTAATTATTCATACTGAACTACTTCTAGTATTAATGAACAACTTACAATTAATCACTCGTCAAGTCATGAACGACCGTTTAAGTCCTTATTGCAAGTTCTCCGCCATATGTAATATTGTAGTCACCTATTAATTACACCAGTTTATAGCCAGCCATGTCCTGTGTTAAATTAAAGCTATTATTACATAGATCATGCTCCTATCGTTAGACTTTAACTGTTCATAATCTATTTTATCGTTACTGAGATCTGTCATAGTACGCGCAATTACCGTCCAGGGGCATTATGATAAAATTGTACTTAATATCGGAATTACCATTAAGGGCTTCGTTTAAACTATAGTGCCTTTTGATTACTTTGAGACTGATGAAATGTTTTTGCAAAGATAAAACTCACGGCATCAATATTTGACGGTATCTATATCACTCCAATTCCGGTCCCAATTCGTATTCCGGTTTCGGAAAGGTTGAACCATCTTGAAAACACTTTAATAACCAATCTCAAAAAGGAGGAAGTTCCCAATACGAGCGTGTGTATTTTTCTCCACGGATGATTTTCGTTTCCACGTTTGTATAAAATGGTTCATATTTTATAAATAAACACGCTTTATTTTCTATAAATATTGGTGATATATGGGTGGTACTATATTAGTGGGATCCATATGGCCCCATACGTGCTATCCTTTTGATCTCCAAGGCCCGTTTGAACACGTTTATTGAAAATTTTCTGAGTAAACATTTTCTTACCTTTGCTTTTTGGATACCACGTTACACAGGGGAACATTTTTAATTACCTCTTCCGTATCTTCACACACTGGCGACTCTGAAACGGAATTTAAAGCTGTGTCAACACTGATACGTTTCGTCCGGGGCTGCCAGTGTTCAGTAAAGTATTAAGTTTAGGAGGGTGTAAGTTCGGGGCAAATTGGAAGCAAAGATCAGAAAGGTTGACCCCCGTAATGTGGAATTAGTGGTCAAGGAGACGGGGGTAAAGTTACAGAGTGTCTCATGTTTTAAAACGTTCCCGAGTAGAACCTCGATAACTCTTTCTGTGGACTGAAAAGGGCGGATGAAATAAATGAAAAAGGAAGTAAGCAATTTGAAAGAGCCATTTATTTATATATATTTTTATAAAACATTTCTGTAGCATTGCTTTAAATAGGTTTATTCACACCCTATGTGGGTAATCTTGGCTACTTATTACGTTATGTTCATGCTATCAATACAAAAATGTGTCGGGATATGAAGGTGTCAGCTATTTGTCTTCGATTTCATGAGATTTCAAGACGAGCTCGTTTAGCTAGGTTTGCCGAGAACACGATAAAAAGGATTTCTTATCTCCATATATTTAATTTTATTGCATTCCTATAATAATATTTCGTTTTATTTTTAGAACGTGATGAGAATCTGCAATGAATTTTATAGGTACTCATACTTAGGTTTGCAAGGGTTTTTACAACTGGGTAATTAAACTGAACTTCTTCAGTTTGATTACCAATTTGGTTAAAAGCTTGTACAATTTGTACATGCAGAAACTGTGTACATGTATTTTTTAGCTATTCATTTGAATCCACTGTTGGCCATATCTCTCAATTTCGGTGATCGACTAAATGCGTCCAATAAAATAGAACAGAAGTGTTTTATTGAACTAACTAACGTTGTAAAGAGCAATGAGAAATTGACCGTCGCAATATAAATCGAGTAGGTCTGAATAAAGATGAATGTACCAGAAACTAAATGTTCTAAGCCTGTGGGCTGTGGGTTATGTTTGGTAGCATGGAAGTGAAGAATTATGGTTCAATAGCGAGTTTATGCCTATGTAGTAATAACGTACTGTGAATGGACGCAGAGAAAGCAAACATGCGTGACTACGATAGCTTCTCGTTAGAATTAAATCATCAGCTCTAAACATTAACATCAATTAAAAGTGATAAACAATAAAAATATGTCGTTGCGTGCGGGAATCCACAGCCGGTCCGCCATTTTGTTCCCCCATTTAGTATAACAATATCTTTAAACGCCAACTTTGATATATTGATATTTAGTTCGAGAAACCTTTCATAAAAAATGTTTCCATTAACTTAGGTTACTTCGAACAGTTGTTGATGTTCGTAACTTTTTAACTAAGTTTTTATGTCTGAAGTTTTTATAGGATACTATATTTTTGATGCTTGTTGTTCTTCAAGCCTTTATCTTTGAAAGTTTTGTTATTTAGTATCTTCGAAAAATATTAGAATTTTTATAAGCGTCTACGTAGCTAATCAAGGCACACAAAAGTCACAATAGTCTTTCGCAACGTATAGATAGTACTTCACTTAAATATGATTGAAAATCTGCATAAATCCCACTAAACACGGAAACTCATTACTAAAGACTCAATTTATAATGAACCAGACAGACTGATATCATAATATTCATAATGTGTTGCCCGTCTAAGAATAGATCTCCTCACCTTTACTATGCGTGTTTTAATTATGACCGGGAGACACTAATGACTAATTAGTAACCACGACGTAATAAGGAATGAAGTGATAATGTGAGACAGGCGCCAGGCGGTAGCCAATCAGGAATAAACAAGATATAACGACTGTCCAATGGCAGACATTAAAATTAGTCCCCAACAAGTGCCTATATAGCTACTGTTTATGCTATGGACCGCTTGTATAGTCCCACTATTGGGCGAAAGACGCCTTCCTACTTTGATGCTTGTAGAGAAATTTCCGTGCAAATTTTCTATCTGGGGAGAACGGAGAATTATGTTGGACTCCTACCAACTATAACATTTCTCTTGCTACCGTTAGTCGAAAGCTGGGTGAAACTTGCAATTCCCATTGCATCAAGAAGCCTGTTTCCATCAATCATCACCTGCCTAAACTACTCCAAATCTGTTGGTGTCGACTTCCAATCTAGCCTGACTCAGCTTCTTCTTTTTGTGCAAAATGTGAAATTTCAGAAAACTTAAATAATTTTTTCTTCTCACAGCTACCGAAGTACCAGCATGTTACTCCGGCGACTCATGGCGCGGGGTGACTCTCGAAGAGTTCATGACCTGCCCCTGGAACCTAGCCAACAACCGGCAAACCCGCATGTTGGCTGACCTGGCCCTGGTGGGCTGCTACAACGGAACCCTGAAACACCGAACTGCTGAGACGGACCGAGTGCTGCTAGCGTCTGCCAAGAGGAACCTTGCTGCTATGGCGTACTTTGGGCTTACGGAGTTTCAGAAGGTTAGTCACTTATTGACGAACTGACCTTATATGTAGGTTAACATATTGGGATCCCCCCAACATGTTAATCTTGTCGTGAGGAAAGCTTCGACTGTGAATGTGGATGGCCAGATAGGCCAAAGAAACGATGGATGACGGTTAAAGATTACATGAGCAGAAAGGTGGCCAGTAGTCATGATGAGATGACGAGTAATCT
The DNA here is from genome assembly GCA_963859965.1 of Ceramica pisi. Lineage (NCBI taxonomy): Eukaryota > Metazoa > Arthropoda > Insecta > Lepidoptera > Noctuidae > Ceramica > Ceramica pisi. Next base: position 10,633,319 of record OY982530.1, read on the forward strand.
ATAAGTACTTAATATTATAAAGCTGAAGAGTTTGTTTGTTTAGTTTAAAGCGCTAATCTCAGGAACTGGCTCGAATTGCAAAATTATTTTAGTGATGGATAGCCCATTTCTCGAGAAAGGCTATACAACACATCACACTCCGGCCAATAGGAGCGGAGCATTTAATGAAAAATGTGACGCAGACGAAGTTGCGCAGGTCAACTAGTAGAGCATAAAATAAAAATACTGGTCTTGGTGGTTAAAGTGATATAAGAGTGACGGAAGCTTCTTGAAAATTAAAAGCTTTTGTCTTGGTCATGATAATAAATTGATGAATTTTTATCAGTTTCTCTGTGAGAAAAGCGAATTTCGTGGTAAAATATTAGCTTTTCCAGAACATGGTACGGGTTCTGCCCAGGGAGCGTTGGACGTACGTTTAAGCGTCGCCGTTCGTAGGTACTATTTTAATGTACCATAATTATGTGGGTTGTTTTATGGGAGGATCGGTATCACGAGAATCTTATATCTCCCGATATCTTACTTCCTACAAATATTATAAATGTGAAAGTCTTTGTGGTTGGATGTTTGTTAAACAATCATCCTGGGTTTACATTACTTTTTTTTGCATAAGCTCACCGCGCTTTTTCCGGGATCCAAAGCTATAGTGGCAACCAGAATTTTTTTGTAGATATCGCAACATAATTAAGCAGAAAGGAAAAGTAAGAAAATAAATGTTCCATCAAGCAGGAAAAATAGCTAGGCATAAAGCTCGTCCCGCCATCATCGCCTGGGTTGGCCACGTTGTGGTTGCGTTAGCCCGTGAATCTTTTGACATGCCGCAGACGTGTCTGGCCCGGACACTACCAAAGCGGAGAAGTGTGGAGATGTCCGAAGCGGAGATGAGAAGAGATGTTTTTCAGCTAGAGTGAATCCACCAAAACTGTGCGGAGTTGCATACTGGCTAGATTGTAGCGTAGATGACGGTTGCTGGATCTTAAGCAACGAAATTGCATAAAATCTTCGCTCCGCGTGACTAACTGACATTTTGACTGACATGATTGGTCACTATTTCTCCGTTTCTCCGCTCCGCTGCCTCGCTCCGCTGTTATGGACAGGCACCCTTAAGCTTGGCAGCTTTTTAGGTGACGACGGCGATTTGTGTTTAAGAGCGCAGCACTTTGTTTCTAACACGGTCCGTTAATCTTACTCCCAAAATGCTACGGATTGAAATTAACGCTAATTATTTGATCCTAAATTGTGAGCTATATTTGATTAGAACTAGCATATACCCTTTTATCCCAACGTTAGTTACGTTCCATTGAGATCATTTTCATCTGTCACAAATGTGACGCCCCTGGCAACAGCTAACGACCGAATAAAGCATAGTAAAACAAATACATCCACTAAATCGTATCGGACTAATTACAAACACTGCACGAAGTTGAACTATCAGTAAATACGATCACATTTACTGCCAATACAACTGTTCCAATGATACATAATTGCTAAATTTTGTGCTGCTCGCTTCCATAGCGAGATATCGGCGTATCGATAATCACAATCTATAAATCCGACAGGATTTGTTCAATGTTTGCTTTGCACTTCTGAAAGCGTTCAAAGCTTTAGGTGTTGGAGTAACGAAACGTCCCAAGGATAAGATTTGGAATTGTTTGTTTTCAATCTGTAATGTGATTACATTGAGCAGGAAATAATGTTGTTCTAGTATTTTCGGAATTATTTTCGTCATAAAAATGTTTTTTTTTGTCATTGTATTAATGGGAATCTATTATCAATAAAGAATGGCGATGATCTATACTTAATATTATAAAGCAGAAGAGTTTGTTTGTTTGGTTGAACGCGCTAATCTCAGGAACTACTGGTCTGCCATTTATCGAGGAAGGTTATAGGCTATATATCATCACGCTAAGACAAATAGGAGCGGAGCAGCAATGGAAAATGTGACGCAGACGAAGTAGCGCGGGTCACCTAGTTATAAATATGCAGAGATAGCCTATCACCGCGGCTTTGTCCTCGTGACCTATCTCTTAAGAGCCGTCCATTTTTCGGGATAAAAGTAAAATATGGCATTCAGTGATAGTGTAGCTTTTTATGTGTGAAAGTATTTTCTTAATCGGATCATTTTTAGGGTTGTGATCGTCCCTTTGAAAAAACGGAAGCCTTATGGGGTCATAAATGTGACGTACCTTAATGCCCTAAACCCTATCGAATTACTTAAACAAGGCATCCATCAAAGTGTCGCGGGACTATTCGAAAGAGATACCGTGGCTCCGGAACACAAAGGGCAATGAAGGAATATGGATGGGTTTTAGTCAGTAGAAGTCTGACACTCCCTCCCGCTCCGCCCAGAACGGGGGAAGTCATTGGATGATTTCCCATCCCTAAAAAAAAGGCCTCCATCAAAGTATTAGGCTGCGTTTCCACAAGAGATGTGCGAGGATTCGGAGCTTGCGCTGAGCGAGGCTTATTTATTTATTTATTTATTTATTAAGGCTAGGTAAATGAAGCGATTCTATTGGTGCTTAAGGCGGGATTGCAGTACTTTTTAAGATTTTTGAACGTCTGAAAATCTAATTAATTATGAGTTTTTAATAAATAAAAATCATTAAATAAAAATTGAACATACCCTCAAGTAAATCGTAAAGATAGAAACGCGATTTAGAATGATTGGCTCGATACTTTTTTTTATCAAACATGACACTAAATTACAATTTTAAACGTGTGCTGCTAAGAGATTTTATCACGAATATATATAAAAGTTATATCAATAGATAGAGCTTTTTATTTTGAAGTAAATGTTGAAACCATATTGTATTATTTCTTTATCAGTTTTCGCCAAGAAGAAAAAACAATCAAAATTTAAGCATTATTTCGCTCGCTGGACAGTCGCTGTTGTTCGTCAAAACACACAGTAAGGTAAACGTACCAATACTCGTCGGATTTCGGAAATCACTGACTTTGAAGCTACTGTGTGTTAAATATTTCATAGACAATGACAATTTTTGCATGACGTGTTAGAGAATTTATTCGTTATTCTAAGTAACTAAGTTTTTTTAATCATTTTGATGGGTATAAGTACTTATTAAGGCAAAAGTAAAAAAAGGGCGATTTGTACCAATAGTCGTCTGATTTGTACGGATACTCGTCAAATATTCCCAGTACTCGTCAACTTTTAATGCTAATATAAACTCTCTGCTCTTGAACATAAAGTTCAAGATAAGTACATTTTTTTGTGCTTGAATTTGCTAAACATGCTTGTGCCTTTGAAACAATACGTAGATAGATAGAAAACCAAATCCTTATTTAGAATAGCAGGTTGTAATCTGTTAGAAGAGCAGATATTCAATAAAAGAGATAGTTGCATTTTAATTTATATTCCTAAAAACTTGGAATCACAAAATCAGTCTATAAAATATATGTTATATTTCTTAATCATGCAGTCATGTGCATATTGTAGCGAAATGAAACTCCGGACTTTGCCAACGTAACACGTAAATTTATTGAAATTACAAAAAAAAAATGAATAGGTATATAAAAGGTACAAAAAGACAACAACAAAAGGGATTAAAAAAAAACAGTGGTGCTGGTGAATCTTAATAAATGGACAGGATTTTTTTTATAAAAAGGGAACCTAGGCACGGTTCTTTAAATTTAATAGGTAACGTAAAAAAAGCCTGAAATTGTGGTTACAACCAAAAATGGCCTAGGAGCTACTCATCAAATTGCCTTGAGAATGCGGCGCTACGTTGGCTTTGTAACTCCTAGACAATATGTTTAATGGAAAAAAAAAGAACTTAAGCTAAATATAAAACTGCAGTAGAATAATTAATCTATCATCCTACTTATATATTTATTTAGGAGCACGACGAATACGGGACCAAGCGGCTCTAGTCTATCCTGGGACCAATACCGTCGTCTGATCGATATCGGTACTCTGTAGATATATGAACACTTTTATAATAATTTATGAAACCATATTTATGACTAGATGACCCGCGCAACTTCGTTTGCGTCACATTTTCCTTTAATGCTCCTCTCCTATTTGTCTTAGCGTGATGATATATAGCCTATAACCTTCCTCAATAAATGGGCTATCTAACACTGAAAGAATTTTTCAAATCGGACCAGTAGTTCCTGAGATTACCCCCTACATACAAACTTACAAACTTACAAACAAATTTTACCTCTTTATAATATTAGTATAGAAGTATTGATATATAATTACGCTACGACAAATAGGAGCGGAGCATTAATGGAAAATGTGACGCAAACGAAGTTGCGCGGGTCAGCTAGTTTAGTTATAATTTCAGGAACTAAAAAAATCGGAAAACTAAGTTCTTGAAAGATTCAACAGCCACTGATATGCCATCATAGCTATCAAATTTTCAAATGAATTTTCATTGGTCTAAATTCAAATTAGCTCTCAGAAAAAGAAAAAATCAGCTCAGAGGTAAAATTCGAAAAGGTGGAATGTCGCCATAACTTTAAGCTGCATCTACAATGCTGCAATATGTAGCACGAGTAAATTTATTATGTGTCTAAAATACTTCAATTGTAAAATCAGTTCTCTTAGACCTACCTAATAAAATAATCAGTTTTAACAAAAAATTATATCCACATTCATTTATATAAATTTCCCAGAAATAATTACTAACATTCATAAATATGGTAATCTTGTCATTCATCAAAACTTATGAACTCAGCAGCCGACTAAACTACGCCCTTTAATCTTGTCATTTAATGTGGTCCTCGGCACTTTAAATTTTCTTGCTGCATCTGATGTTGTGACCCCTTGATCTACAGCTTCTATGGCTTTTAAAAGGTCCTCTTGCTTGTAGTTTCTTTCAGTCATGATCTGTAATTAAAATTACGATCATGCAATCACTAGGTTAATACAATAGGCGTGACGACATGCAGTTATTTCGAACAAAAATCATAGTGTAAGAGCAGTCAATTTTTGCTTGCGACGAATTGTAATCCAAGCATAGTAGAAGCAAAGGCAATTGGAAGACCTACTTGTACCCAAAGCGGTAGATATGTATCGCGTGTCCTTAATCGAATGGCGGAGGCCTATAGCGGCCATGCGGCCAATATATACCTAGGTACCTACCTAACAAAAAACGCACGTTGTAGAAAGTGCATATAGGAAACAGGGGGTTTTAACCATTAAGAAGCAAAATAATTTAATCGAATAACATGACTGTGTGTACGTGCATCTACATAGAACCAGCACAGTAAAATACACCCCTAAGAAAAAGCTTAAAAGAAACGCAGTTTTATCAACAAATGTAGTATAAACCTTAAATATGTTTGTACTAGAGAGTTAACAATTTTGTAAAAGTCCCGATATTAGCTATTTATTCGCATTTTGTACTGTAAAACACAAAATATCTTCATTATGACGAGTTTAGGTGCAACTTTTGAGCATGTCCCAGTAGTCGTCATAATAATTCCAAAAATGACGGGTTTTGGGTCAATCGGGAGTTTTAAAGTACCAATAGATGTCTCATTAATAAAAAATATCTTCTATGTTAAAAGTATTCCAAATTGCATATTATATCGTTAGCAAATAAACTTAACTAACTTATTAAACAAAGAAACTTACCGCAGACCCCACTGGAGTTATGTAAATCAAAACACAAAACCACGTGCTGAGTTTCACGTTTGACAGCTGAACTTCACGAAAAAACGATTTTTTCTGGGCACACAAGTTTCGACTAACATAACTCCGACGCCATGACTGTTAAAACTCAGTATTGTCATTTCAATTGTGCAATATGTTACCAACAATATGTTGCCATATAAACCGGCCCATTTTAAGTTCAGTAGAAAAAAATATGCAAGTTTTTAGATTAGTTGTCGACTATTGGGGCATGACGACTTCACCCGCGTTTACCTTACTGCAACCTCGCCTTAACAAACTCAACCTTCGCCACGCATCCTCACACATCTCTGGTGGAAACGCGGCCTAAAACGTGCCCCGAACAATATAAATATCTGATGAAATGTTGTCGCGATGAGAAGATGTGTCTGTTCGTCAGCCAGTTTGCTCCGATGAAATTTTCTCAGGATTTTTTTTCTTTATTGCATGGTTCTGGCCTATCTACCTCGAGCAATAAAAGGTGTTTATACCTATCCTACTAAGAGTAGCTGTATAAATGTACGAGTATAAACGTAGTAAGGCCTTACTACGTTTGAATTTAGTTTACCCTCTACTTAGCTGATGTGGGCTTAAAATTGCAATTTGGTATTCCTTGACGCTTCCATCTCATGTTACGAGAGATCGCACTTACCTCATTCATTATTAAACCTTTACACAGGCCTCTCAGTAGTTCTAAGCGTCTATTTCTACCCCACATCTGACGAAATCCACTGATACTTAAATCAATAATGAGGGTTTTCGGGAAAGTTCATGCCACTAGTTGGCGCCACCTAGGCGTGAGGTCCCCTACTTTGAAATCGTAACTTATCAATGAGTTATGACGTAAACATAAAGTTGACGTCCATCTCACTAATGTCGGCAAACAAGCGTTTTGACAGGTGCGTGGACAAGACGCCTCAGTGCTGCAACCTGGTGAATGACATTTTTGAAAACCAATACCAATACCTTTTACTGTGCCCTAACAGGGTCTGCAACGGCTCTTAGCTCTAAACCTCTTGTCCATCTTGTTTTACCTTGTAGAACGCAAGTAAACGAATATGAAAAGCCGTCATTTAGTTTGTTGAAGATTGGGTTGGTCGCTGACAATCAAAAATCGGTTGCCGACATTTTTGTCGGTGAAAATCTTCGTCATTCTTTCTATATACGCTCGTTTAAAAGGCCCCGTAAAGTGTCGACGAAATAGCTCAGTGGTTTTTCAGCGTCAATTCAACAACATTCTTTGCATATTTTACGTTGTCGTTCAGACGGATTTTCCAAACATGTGAAATATTTTTAGAATTTCTTTTACATTGGAATCTGTGTTAAATCTATTGGGGTGCAGTTTATCGTTACCAGCGTAGGAGATAAAAAGTAGGTCCCCCAAGGCCAGCCAATAAGTCGAAACAACCCTTATCCAACCCAATCGCTAAAAGTAATCCACACGAATTTATTCCTTCGACAAAAAATACTACCTAAGATATAAAATCTATAATTCCTTACCGAATATAAATGAGTGTTAATCCTTTTTTACGGTAATTCTATTCTGAAATGGTAATTCTGTCTTTATTCACTTTAATCTTGCTTCTGGCGAATATTCACATCTTCCTTATGACCGAGTGATAATCGCGCACAGCAGCGTTATGTGCTTCGCTCCACTGAACTACATATATATGTATGTAAAATGCTAAACTTTCACACTACTGTACCTATCCGGAGTGCAGTACGTGGGTTTTGCCTGAAAAGTTTAGTTGGGAACTGGGAAGTAAGCTTTCTGTAATGTGATGTTGCATTAGCGTGTGTCGTTTCATGAAGGAGTAGATAGAGTCGTAGCTAACAGAATAGATAAAATGCATTAGACCAAAACACCTTCACACTTGTTTCTGCCAGCGACTTCGCTCGCGTGTTTTTAGGGTTCCGTAGCCAAATGGCAAAAAACGGAACCCTTATGGATTCGTCATGTCTGTCTGTCTGTCTGTCCGTCCGTTTGTCACAGCCACTTTTTTTCCGAAACTATAAGAACTATGCTGTTGAAATTTGGTAAGTAGATGTATTCTGTGAACCGCTTTAAGATATTAACAAAAAAATGAAAAAAAAAATGACCATAAATTTTGGGGGTCCCTAGAACTGAAACTTAGAACTTAGGACTGAAAGGGATACTTAGAACTGAAACTCAAAAAAATTTTTTTCATCATAACCGAACGTGTCCTATCTATGGATAGGTCTTTAAAAATGATAATGAGATTTCTAATATATTTTTTTCTAAACTGAAAAGTTTGCGCGAGATATACTTTCAAAGTGTTAAAATGTGTGCCCCCCCCGCCTGTAACTTCTAAAATAAGAGAATGATAAAACTAAAAAAAAACATCATGTACATTACCATGTAAACTTCCTGCGAAAATTGGATTGAACGAGATCTATTTAGTAGTTTTTTTTAATACGTCAAAAATTAAACCGCAACTTTTGCTTATAATATATATACCTACAGGTTTGTACGGAACCCTCGGTGCGCGAGTCCGACTCGCATTTGGCCAGTTTTTTTAATAGGCAGGCGTTTCATCACTATTAAAGATCGAGCAGGCATGCAAAATAACCTATTCACTCTTCACTGAAAGACTCCCAGCCCGATATCAGGGGGATATCGAAAAAGTAATCCAAGGGAAAATACTGCCGGTATAAATGGTATCCCATGTTCTATTCCAGGACATAGTCTATCCGTGTCCAAGTTTCCGTTCAGTGGTAAATACGTGAAAAGGTAATAAAAGATGGAGTTATTTTCGCATTTATTTTTTAGTGTGGATAGTTCATGAGCATTTTCAACTTGAAAACCTCGTAGATTCATTAATAAGAATGGATCCAGTCTAGCAAACAAACCCTGAGAATTCGATAAGCCGTCTTGCTTGCAGAGCAAAATTGCATTTCAAGTTTTACTTTTCCAACTTTATTCATCGCCAGTTTTTTCCACAATCTACGAAAAACAGTCTCATGATATGGGTGAAAAGCTTAGCTCCATTCATAGTGAGCAAACCAATGGTTCAACGTCTAGGGACAACATCCGGATTGCATAATTTGTTCGAAAGAGTCATCACGGTCTTGGGGGGCTATTCTCTAAGCCCGAAGTCCGTAGTTCCGGCTCCGGCTTAATTGCGGGCGTATTCTACTCCGTATCACCTATGGCCTCAAGATTAGTTCCAAATTCGGAGTAAGAATAAATGACCACACGATTTGACAGTAATCATCAAATCGTGTTGTCATCAATACTTAGTGGTTATGTGATACGGAAGAATACGAAACTACGGACTTCGGGCTTAGAGAGTAGCCCCCCCCTGGAACGCAAAGGGTATTAGGAAGAACACGGATGGGTTTTAGTTAATAAGGAGTCAATCCCTTCCGCTCCACCCAGAGAGTGCGAAAAGCAAACCCTGATAGATATCGTCTGATTTTCCCACAGTCTCGGCTAGTAGTGCACTTTAATCATTGTTGTAACTGCAACGCCTTCTGTGGAAGATGAGTACTGGATTAGATATAATTATATGGTGGATGAGCTTAGCGCCACTCATTTGCCACTCCAACAAAAATTGCAGGTGTGTTTTGATGGCCAGCTGTAATCAAAACACACCTGCAATTTTTACAGTAACATTTTTCATCGCTAGTATTTTCCATACCTAGATTACGAAAAATATTCGTATAAAATAAGCTGCAATTTTACAACGTATGCATATCACGAATTCCACGGGTTATGCCATTGGTATATATTACTTATGTCCAGTGACCCTGCAAATAAGCTCGCCCATCAATTGCATAAATTTCGTATCAACGCCATTTGTAGAGCAAAACAGAATAAGATTTAATGCAGCAAAGAGTCCATCACCATTCATCATGAGCAAAAGAGCTCCACAGAAGCTTGCAATAAAAACATAACTGCAATTTTTGCAGTCACATTTTTCATACCCAGATTTTCCCACAGACAACGAAAAATAAAAGCTTAGCTGCAATTTACATCGTATGCATATCACAAATCCCACGTGTTATGTCACTGACATTACTTATTCTATGTCCAGTGACCCCGCAGATAAGCTCGCCCATTATTTGCACTTGAATCATTGTCGTATCTGCAGCGCCATTTGTCGCCGCAGCGCCCCCGGCCACAGCCCACACTGTTCTTTGTCTCAATGAATATTCATTGCTCATCTATAAACAGTATGGTTTCACTGGACTTTTTTCTGTGAAGTTACTAACCTTTTTCTTTTAACCGTAAGTCGTAAAAGGCATCGTTTTGTCGTATCCTTATGGGTTATAGCAGCACTATTCTTTTAGGAGCGGCGACTTTAGCATCGATGATCGGTTCCTAACGCAAATTCGCTAACGCGCTTTGTATGATCATTGTGTATCTTCCACTGCTGAGATACAGCTCTTCTCTCTGTAAGAGGAAGTAGGTTATCAGCCATGCTGATCCAGTGCGAGTTTGTGTTGTCCCACGTCTTCGAATTTACGGCATTGATACAGTCGCAAATTCGCTGACTGTTTAAAGAATCTTGCCACCCAATGGCCCTAAATGAGTAGTATTCTTCTATGAGTTTGTAACTACGAATACATTATAACCTCATTTAAACGATGCTATGGCATGCTGCAAATAGCACGACAAAAAGCATACATACATGTATGGTGTGGACATCAAAAAGCAGGCGTGTTTGCTATGCCATTGATGTTCCCAGCACACTATTCGTTGTTCTCTTTGGATCTTGCTTTCTTCTCGTTCTTCAAATAACATTGCCTCAACGACTCTCGCAATAATTTTTTGTCAGTTTCCTAACCTAGGGTATTAAATCAATATTCCATTAGTGCCATAAAGGACTTGAGTACTGGATTTTTATTCTACAAAAGTAATGGATACCATAATTTAATTTAATACTGCACGATATTCATAGGCGTACAACTAAAACTCAATTTTAACTCCGCTTACCTTATAAAGGTTAAGTCTATAAATATTTTCGTCGATATTCATGAACCTGAAATGGGTTGTTAGCTGACATTTTGTTGCATGAAGCCTGGCTTCCCCAGGCTTCAAGTAAAGGTGAGAACGGACTTAGCTACCGTCCCCCGAGGCGTGACTATGGTTTATGTTAGCAAGGAGTTATGTTAAACGCTGGGTTCAGGGAAACTAGGTTGCACCGGTAGTAAGCCGTACATAGTGTAACTAGCGAGTGACGGCGCTACTAAGTACCTGTACGTGCATGCACCGGTTAAACACGTCCTTTAAATTATTGCAGCCGAGATAACTTTTATGGTTAAACGGCTTATCATTTTTGAGCGAGTTTTAAAACGTTTAAATTCGAGTTTTTTTACTGTGTTATGATAATCACATGAATGTTTTTTCTACATTAGTTGTTTAGCAATCTGTCCAGCTAGTTGTTTGATATCTAAATCGTATGAAGTAGAAAACTAAGGAGGACCAAGTGAATGAACACCGATAGAGGGGGGGGGGGAAGGTAGTAAGCGTGAACTACAGGAGTATGAAAAATGAGTTGTTAAGGCCACGAAAACAACAAGATATTATTTTTAAACCACATTAAATTAGTTACGCCATTAAGTATTGTTGTGTAGGCAGCGCTACAAGTTAATGGTTGGCAGCTAATCAATCTTACCTGTCAACTTAAACTGAAACCCGTGACGTGCTTTATGGAAATGCGTTCCTCGTGGAACAGTTATTAAACAACGTGTAACAGAATAACCACAATACCTCTAAAGGGGTTAGTGTATTCATCATTATAAACCAACTATGAGACCAACACTGAAATCGCGAAAAAAAAAATCGACTTCCGCGTACATTTCTGTGTGCAGAACTCTATAAAACGTACTGAACAGCAGATTTTTTTTTATAGACAAAGACGAAGTATCCCAAAATTAGCTTGCCAGAATTATTCTACTTACCCTTTTTTTTCATGCATGTCTACCACCCTGGGGCGGGCGGAGGGGTCTGAGACTCTCACTGACTAAAACCACTCCGGTGTTCCATTTCTCACCACATTCCTAGCCTTTATCCAACTGTATCGGGTTAGCAGTATTATATTTATTTTTCCTACTCCTCCGCTGTACTCTTCTGATTAATTTCGTTGCGGGATCCAAGACAGTTGAATCGTTTCTCCGGGACTCGTCGGGTTTCATTAACTCGGCGTTTTTCTGGTGGTCGCCACTGTTGATTCTGGCTTTCAGGAGTTGCAGTGGTTGGGAATGTGTGGCGGGCTTGTATCGGGTTAGCTTGAAGTCTAACCACATGCATCTGAATACCAGTATTTTTCACGAAGAGACTACCTATCTGATCTTCACAACACAGTCAATGCAATACCAGTATTTTTCATGAAGAGACTTTCTATCTGATCTTCACAACACAGTCAATGCAATACCAGTATTTTTCATGAAGAGACTTTCTATCTGATCTTCACAACACAGTCAATGCAATACCAGTATTTTTCATGAAGAGACTTTCTATCTGATCTTCACAACACAGTCAGTGCAATACCAGTATTTTTCATGAAGCGACAACTATCTGATCTTCACAACACAATCGGTATTTCTGATACCACCGTAACTTATAAAAATAAATCCTAAAATAAAGTACCCTTTATATACGTCCGCGGTGTTAGTAGAAGGGTTGAGATTTGAGTACAAGGTGACAAGAGTGGTAGTCGGAAATGTGGTGTTAATAGATTACTTTTAGTACTTGTCAAGGGGTGAGTTTATTACTCATTCGTAGTAAATAGACCCTCTATTTGGAAGAGTCACAGAGCACTGAGATGCCTCGGCTTTCTTTACTGGAGATGGCATTGACAAAATTTTTATACAACTAAGCGAGTCGGTGATTGTCGGTGATAATTTTGATTTGGCTACGACGCGCGACGGCCGAAACTTAACTAAACTTGGTTCTTGAGCGAGTTTTGCTCAGCGCTCTAGAACAAATTCTTAAAAGCAAAATTAAATGAAAAAAGGTCTTGTAACTGACACAAGACCTTAAAATATTGGACACGTACTTTTTCTTTTGTCACGTAAACAAAAATTTAATACGATACAGCGCGTTGATATTTCGCGTGACAACACTTCTAACTAAGCCTAAGTTTATTCCTAGAAGTGACTGAACAAGCCCCCACTCCTAAGCTTTGATGAGTTTTATTTTAGTTGATTTGAAAAATAAAAAAATACAAGACTAATATTTTTGGTAATCTAGCTGACGGATGGAAAATTGGAAACAGAATCTTTTTTTTTATCCGATAATCATCCCTATTGCGTAACCATGAATGGAAGAAATGGCATATCTGGACTATGCCACGGTTTCGCGTTCCTTGTTCTGTGTGGAGAATGAACATTTACTTTAGAGGGTGTTCCAGATATTCAGTTGTTTAATTCAAGCTGTAGGTACTTTATATTATGTTACAATCGTGATAGTTGACATTTCGTGAATAGTAGCAGTGTTACTACTGTAATAGAACCGACGCAAAACTGCTATGAATGAACATAAAATGGTAAACTTAGCTGCGTTCTCCTCTTCATGAATATTTCGTAGTATGGTAACGAAAAGGATCTTGAAAAGATTCTTGACTTGAATTTTAAATGTATACCTTGTATGAGTAACGCTAAGAAGGTTGAATTCTAATGCAATGAAGTAGTTATGCATAACAGGAGGTGTATGACTAATTTACAACTAATTTATCAACACTTTATATGCACAAGAATGTTGCTATCATTGCAATTATTTGTGTAAGGACAAACAAACATATTACAGGTTATCATCTTAGATAGTTAACGAGGGAGCGGAAGGTACGGTCAGCCACAAAAGTATTTTCAGACTGCTTTGCAGACATTACGTAAATATTATCATCTAAATTCAGACAAAACAATTCGATATCAGTCTGCTTTTTTACCCGCAAAGCTAAGGATAATGTGTATGGCTGTATGCGTTTGGGGTGAGAGGATGTTTGTTTGTTTGTTTGTGCAAACCAATGTTGCCATTTATCTCCAAAACTGCTAGTCCGAATTTGATGCGGTTTTCAGTTATGCGTTTGGGTTTGATTGGTGCATGTTCTTAGATAAGTGTGACGGTGAAAATTCAGGTTACTATAAAACTGCAAAAAAACTAGTTCGTTTAATGGCAGCCGGACAGATCAGAATCGGGGGTTTTTAAATTATTTTATCCTTTTTCAATTATGTTCTAAAAGACGTGGATTTTCAAAAAAAAAAAATAGTATTTCATATTATCCTCTCTTTTGTTTTTTTTTTTTAATTTTATTCCTGTACCGATATCAATGAATAATTTGGCTCTGCTATAAAGATTACAAAAAACAAAAACGGATGTTTCGTATGACAGACTGACTTTTGTTTATGACTGTACCTTCTGAAGGTACTCGTAAACCTACTAGATACCTACTGTGTCGACAGGCCTTGTTACAATAACATACCTATTTGAAACGATAACATTGTGCCTTTGGATCATAGAGTTAGGCATGCACTGACAATTTGACTACCAAATATTGAATAGATAAAAATGATCCAAGCATGCTGCGAATATTATTTTACGTTTTATCTTGTAAATATTAATATTGTTGCGTCTTGAGCATCAGCCTGTCGGTTTTGTACCGTTTGCATTTTGGGGAATGTGCGACGGAATTGCATAATTAAATTCCTACTCTACTACTTACCTACTACCTACTTTAATTACTACAAGACGAATGGCGATGCGCCACCAGTACATGGTGGACATCCCACCCACACGCACAAAACGTTTTGGGAACACATTCATTGTGCGTACAGCTAAAAAGTGGAAGACCCTGCCAGAGTCTGTGTTCGGAGTCTATAAGTGAAAAGTGAATATTATGTTAATTCTAGGCAAAAGTGCTCAATCTTCGGTCTCATCACTTACCATCAGGCGAGATAGTGGTGAAACGCGTGCCTATTCATAGTGACAAAAATATAGCTTGAAATATTTTTATCTATTGGAAATAAGTGAAAACTGAAAAAAAAAAAAATGGGCGACATGTTTATTCAAGTTGTCGGTGTATTTCTCGAACTTAATGAAAACCTTAATCATTTTAAAGTAAATACGGCTCATGGCCCTGTTTACTTAATAAAGGCTACATCTCCTTTTCTCAACATACAGGCAAATTTCGTAACAGACGAGAAAATATAATGTTAAAAAAAATCTTACAGCTAAAGAGTTGCTAAGCCCGATTTTCTGTCACGTTTGAATATGAGCAGCTCAAAATGACTCACTAATTGGATCTTCTGATTTCTGACGGATCCCTTGGCTAGAATTTTTGTTTATTCGACAAAAGGGGTGCGTCAACCCTCATTCACCCTTAATCCGTCACTCTAATCACGATCACTCTTATTTTGAAAGCATAGCAATATTCTTTGCTTTGTAAAATCATTTGTTTGACATCTAGACATGTAGTTCATAGAACGCGACTGGGACTTGGTGTGTTACGCTTTTAGGGAGGGGTTCAGAAAGAGTGGGTTCACTATAAATTTTTACTGTACCGTTATTTTTCTTTATTTTATGTTTTTGTTTCTCTTATTTTTTATAATGTGTTTTTGCTCTTGTATTGTGTCTGTGTCGAATAAATGTTTTCTATTCTATTCTATTTGGTGTAATTCATCCCATGCTATCCCACGGCTGGGGAATGGCCTCGCTCCTCTCTTTCGTTTTCCAACGGATGTTTTCTGTAGCAGACCAGTCTCATGAAGTGGTCTAGTTCATCTCGCCAGTATCGCATGTGTCTTCCACGGCGTTGTTTCCTGTTGTTCAGCTAATGGTAGCTGAACACGTCGCTGAAGACGTCAATTGTGTCCGACCTTGCGGAAAGACTTCTTATCCATTGCAAATGATAAAAATTATTATCCTTTTGGAATTGTGTCTGTTATATGTGTCGTCTGTTATATTTAACTTATTTATTTTCTGTTTCCCTCTATAGATATCTCAGTACGTGTTCGAGGAGACGTTCAACCTGCTGTTCGCCGTGCCGTTCACGCAGCACAACGCGACTGTATCGGGCGCTACGCTCGCCGCACTGTCTCCCTCGCAGATCGCGCACATCAAGCGACTCAACTCGCTCGACCTAGAGCTCTACGAGTTCGCCAAGAACCTCATGTTCAAAAGGTATGTTTACTTTATATGTTTGCATTCATTAACAAACGTTTGTAAAGGACAAAACAAACAATGTGTCTCATCTCAATTGTCTCGTGTCAACTCTACGACTTTGTGACTCTATGGTCGTGTTAAAGTAAATAGTCCAGTCTCTCTCTCTCTATTCTATTTTGCTTCAGTCTGAGTGTTACTCGCTATTTCTTTGTGATTTCCAATCGCGGATCCAGTTTTACATAAAATCCAAATTTTCATGGCGCCAATCTCGGCTCAGCAATCGCAATCGCAATCCAATTTCAAAGAGGATAGCGCTATAACACTAAGCTCGCTCTCCTACTATATTTGTATTGCATTGGTGCCAGAAAACCCATTATTTGTTAACGTTTTTAGTAGTTCGACACCCGGCGATGGAAAAACGAAATTCCTTATAAACCCGAGTCTCTCCGCGTCTCGGCGAATGCGTGACCGAATTTCTTACATTTACACAAACCAAATGTTATCAAGTAAAGATCGGCTGTTTTACGTCTCGCACGACTCACTAATAATGTGGTTTAACGACGTGAAAGGTTTTAGGGTTCCATATCGGGGGTGATAACAAAACCCTTTTGTTAGGGATGCCTACACGTACATCTGTTCGCACGTAGTAAAGTACGATTAGTTTCAACCCGACGCCAGTTTATGTATTTGTACACGAGCAGTAAAATTGTGTTTAAAATTTGAATAAGTACCTACTAAAAATTATTCTACAAGTCCAATTTGGGCATAAAATTCACGCTCGGCTTGATTTAGTCCGCATACGATACATATTTATGTGGCGACCTCGACTTGTCGCCGTGAGTCCGTGACCCCGAGGATATAAGTTGAGAAACGCCGCTTTAGATTGGGTTTCTAATCTAAAGGGATATCAACTGTGCCCTTTATACCGCACGTTTGCGGTACCCACGCAAGATTTGATAGAATTTCTTTTATTTCTTTACTATGCCCTGATACGGAGCAAAAGTTGGATAACTGTGGCAAAGTAATTTTGTCTCGGGGAATTTTAGCCGTACCGGGTCTGCGTATGTTTGCACAATTTAAGGAATTCAGGGTATGTTTGTGTTGTTAATTGAGCTGTATAATGCTTTGTGATTGCCGGAGCAATTATATTTGCTCATAGAATATGTAGCGGGCACGTGGAACGTTGTACGTGTTCCGTAGTATCAACACCTGTGCCGTACAACGGTCTGACCTAATTGCTTGTTTCAGATTCGAAGCGTTGAAGAAACGAGATACGGATTTCGAGTACCGGTGGCGTCACTTGGGGGAGGTGGCTCGCAGCGGCGTCACCGAGTTTGACTGGGATAGCAACCTGGAAGACGCCACCACCGAGAAGGCCAAAGGAAAGTAAGCCGCCGGCGCAGGCCAGTGACGTCGCCACCCTAGTGCATACACTAGTCATAGATAACCACACAAATTGAATAAAGAATTTATTTTTTATTCAGCGGTCTCCCCGGACCATGTAAATACTATTAGAACGCGTTAAGTACATTTCTCAGAGCGATAGTGCAGAACGAAATCGATCACGCACTGTACAAATGAGTTCGTTTAATTTTATTAATCGCCGTGCATTTATAAAGATATTCTAAAATCCTAGAACCTGTATATTCTAATTTTTTTTATTTACTTTGGCAACTTTATATTTTATTTTTAATTTGTAAAATGCGCTCTAAATCCATCCCTTATAGTATAAAACTATACATAATTACATACAATATATTATAAATATATCTGTAGTGGGTATGTAATGTTGTTCTATATTGTTGAATGAATGTTGACGTTTGATAGATACAGGGTAGGTAATGCATCTAGGTTGAACCCAACGAAGTGTAGCTATAGTGTAATCGTTACTAGTAATATCCAGAGAAACCTAAATGCTTCAGAGGTTCGCCTGCGGAGGTTTCAATACCGACATTTAGCGATCAAAACCGCTTCAGGAAAGTATGAAAAATAAATCGCAATCTTGGATATTAAACCTCTGTAGTAAAACTTGTAAAGGGGCTCCGAGGTAAGCGGTTATAGTCGGACGTGGACGATGACGTACGAAATTATTTCCCAACCAGCTTTCCTCATTTATAAAGAGCACAGGATGCGGTCAATTGCGATTGTATGTGATTGAATCGAATCGGGTGATTGATCGTGTCGACGTTGTGGGCGAGAGAATGGGAGCGAGCTGGATCGTTCTTGCGAACGTGGACGCAAGGCTTATTGTGATTGCTTATCAATTGGGATCCTGTTCTTTTATTACAAAAAACGACGCATTTCTCTAACTAATGGTAGTTTTACACGCCAATCGCAACTCTCTTAGCCCAACTATTGATCTGTGGTTAACTTAAGCAATGCTTAAAAATGGTGCAAAAAGTATCTTAAAATGCGTGAACTGATCAATTGTTAGTTATTTATTTACTACTGGTGTACCTAAAAATTGATAAAAAAGGACATTAACGAAATTTTGGTGCCAATAAATTCTAACCATTGGTTAAGTACGGATTCAAAAACTCGCCCTTAATCTGTTCCTATAAAGAACTCAAGTTTATTAGCGAAAAAATGTACCAGTTTTAAGGAACCAGATAGTTTTTCAACTGTTTACCTCGGAACCCAAACCTTTAGTATCGAACTATAATAATAAATCGAATCAAATTGCTCAGGATACCTCAAAAGTGTGGAATAATTTATACGAATGTTATTTTCGGCTACAATTGCGCTGTTACTCATTGATTGAACAATATTGTGGTAGGTATTCCCTCTCGCCATCAGTATGGATGGTTGGCAAGCTCCCGATATTGTGGTAATATTTAATTTCGCTTTCTGTTCACTATTCGATATCGTTAGTGTACCCCCAGCGGTCCCGACGCCCGAACAAAGGGAATACCAGCATTAATACGTAATGTACAGTAGAGTTCAAAAGACAAAGGTACGGAATTGTATGCACCGCAAATATATTAATACATTCGCTATTCTTGAGGGTTGTTGGTATCTCAAGTGCACTCAATTTTGTAGTGCGTCTATATTTAAAAGAGCTACTGTACCTAAAGTACCTAATCAAATGTATTTGTTTCTAAGTGGATTTATTAAAGTCGGGTCTTTTTTTCTACTCGTTTTTTATATTGATTGGTAAACAATAAAATTCTCATTAAAATTTGACCAAAGAACAAAAATGAGTGCTATGTATGTTTGTTCTCATATGAGGTAAGTTTGAGGTTAAGTTTAAGTTTAGTAAGTCTTCAATTGGTTATAGTTTAATTAAAAACAAAAAAAAATAACGATAACCTCAAAACATGTAAAAAGCATAATTAATTAGATGTAATAGTGATGCGATAAAATTTTATTATTTTTGTTTTTTAATTAAACTAAAGTCTCATTAGCGGGGACTGTTACTCATTAAGAGCATTAAAAGTACTCTGTAACCATGCAGCTGTAAATAAAACAATTGTGTTCTCTGTGTTGTTTATTATTAGTTAGATTTATGTATATCAAACTTTTTTGTATACCTACAGCCTATACGTGAGTAGTTCGGCTACGTTTTTTTTATTTTATTTTATATTTATTCTAGATTCTATTTGTTTTATTTCTACATAGAAAAAGTCTGACTGTGGAGTTTGTCAGATTTATATTTTGTATCTCGGTCACGTTTCGCGTGATAGTATTTTTTGTAGAGAAATAATCTACAATGGGGTTGGCAACTGTCAAAGTGGCGCTAGCGTAGTTTGTTCCCAAAACATTGCCTTTTCATATGGTCAAATACAGAAAATAATTTCTAACAGTTACAATGACGCGCTGTATTGTCTCTAAATGCTCTGAAATTGGAACGCATCAAATACCGAAGGATATAAAAATACGAACGCGTTGGTTTAGAAGCTATCCGTCGTGAAAAAGTGATTCATACGAAAAGTACGAGGTTATGGGGTAGCTTTGTAGAAAGTGATTATGAAATAACACGTAAATACACAGGCAAGCTGTAAAAAAAGGCTTGACTATATATATTTTTTAATAATCCGCACACTCCTCATCCTATAATATTTCGTACCTGCCTGTGTGATATCAATGTTAAAAATCACTTGCCCGATCAATCGAAATCTTGACAGTCTATCGCCCGTCGTTCTCATGGAGGTCGTTCTACAAGGATTCTATACTATGATTATGGTTTGTTTGTTGAATTTAAAAACAAAACACCAAAATCTTTCATTAAGATCCGCTTTCTTTTCTCGTAAGGGAGCTCCACGTTTTTTAAGTTTTTCTTTGAGTTCCTTGACTCGCCAGTTAGAAAACATGACGTATAATTATGTGCTCCACTTATTTTAATTGTTTTACAGCTGCCTTTAAGTTACAAAGTAAAGAATTTAGAAGTTTCACTGCAATTAACACAACATAAAAAAATAACAAGGGAACAAACTATGCTAGCGCCATCTGCTTTTAGCTTGCACCGGCCAACCCCATTAATGTTATCTTTCCCCGATACCTCCTACTCTATGGTTTTGATGTTTTTTTTTGCTGTTTTAATGTTAGTAAAACATTATCTGAGAATGCTCGACGCTCGTGTCAAACAAAACAGAAAAGAATGCTAGCACAAACAATGCCGCGTTCAATTCTCAGTTGGCAACAGAAAAACAACGGAAAAAGCTTTCTATTATTTTACACGAAGGCAATATACCTACGTAATGTATTGAAATCGAAATATAGGTACCATTCAAACAGCAATAGCGAAAGTAAACTGCAACAAACAAGTCTATACTGAACTGTTTGCATTTATTCTTAGTGTGAGTGCATTTCGTATTCCATCCTCTGCATGTTATTTGGAATTTTATGCCACTGTGAAAAAGTTTAAAGTCAAAACAGCACTTTCATCTCCGTAAAGTATAGGAGAATTTGTGTGTCAAAGCGAATTTTGTTTTTAAACTATTTGAAACGGTCGGTTCGAAGTCACGACAGACTTTACAAACATTTGTTCGCCGACCATTTTGTTGTAACTTGTCTCGTTTTTTACAAAATTATTTTACAGCGCCATTTTCTTTATATATATATTTCATATTTTCTGCATTTATAGTAAGGATTTTATTTTTTAACCAAGTGTTATTTATGATCGATGCATTTCATTCTGTGCTGTTTCAGTTTTATAAACTTTTCCATTTTATTTGAACAAAAAGCTATTCAAATGTAACGTATATTGCAGTTACAATATAAATAAAATTGTATATAAAGTTGCATCCAATTTAACTCATCCGTATATAAAAAAATGGTGCAGATTGTATGTAGTCGTGTATATAATTTGTAATACATATGAATATGTTCTGAAGTCGAGTTCCAATTAGTGCAGGAGTGTGTGGACTCCAACACGAGCGATTGATACATCGTCTCTTGACAATAACGTTTATAGGTCACTTCAATTTAGTCCTTTATGCAGAATTGTATGCAAGCCAGTGTGTATGGAGCTGTTTCTTTATACGTAGATAAAAAGACATTTTACGAATTATTTTATTTAGCTGTACGTTCAATGACATCGGGTCTGTTGAAATATTGTTCTGATTGATGTGAAAATTTCGCAAATAATATTTTGACAGAGCACACTGTCGTCGACTGTACTTTTTTATTTATCTCACTTGTTTGAGAGCTGTCTCAGAATCGATGTTACTCTCATAATTAGTACTAAGGGTCGATCAATGTATGTATATTTTTCTGTGTGTAAAATAACGCTAAGCCCTGTGATATAAAAGAAAATATTGCACCCAATGTTTTGCGGTAATATCCTTTTTTGAAATTCATAAAACGCATTTTATTTTGGAAGTTGCCTTGATATTTTTATGCTTGACAAGTGTACATAGTAAATTCATTGTAAGTATAATTGGTCTAAGTGACGTGGATAACTTATAAACGATGGGTGCATAAGCCATAAGATAAGTTAGCCATATAGAGCACGTAACCTTATTGTGGTGACAAGATAATAAACTAGATACCTTATAGATATGTATCGTATGTACCTATAGCACACCACCGGTACAGTTCGCGTTGTCTAGTACCAAAATTTAGCGTTTAGTTGTTTTTTAAGTTCCCGACTGAACCAAAATATAGTACTTTATATTGTGTTAACGATCACCAAGTAATAAAAACAAGCGAAACTACTCTTTGGTTTTATTTCTAGCACATAAGTCAACTTAACGATGGCTGCGGCTACAGATTTATGGCCATGTCTAACGCAACTCCAAGACAGGAATGTACGAAAACTACATCAGTCATATCAGATAAGTTCTTAATTAACTAAATAACGCGCGGAAAAAATGTTGATGAAATAGCTGGAGCCGCTAAAGTCCAATTAAGTCTTGGTTGCGTACAAAAACTTGTATCTGGAGTGAGCTTTATTTTTCTAAATATGTCCGTTTATGGAGAGAGTGGTATGTGTGTAGTAGTCGAGCTGCGACGTGCAGGAAGCTCGAATGGTCGAATTTGCATTTATGTCATTAGGCTGCATCCGTCGTCGGCGACCGGAGTGCTCGGGAGCGAGCGTCCCGCTGGCGACCGATACACCCCACTGGGGAATTATGTTGTTTGTTATGTCTACAGCTTCACAATCGCTTCGCTATTCTAATAGACAAACGATCGTTTAATCCGCGATGATCTCTCGAAATCTTTTTATAGTCGCGGAAAATGTTATCGATGAATGAAATCTACGTAACAATAACGATGACATCATGGCTTTACTATAAACCCAGTTTATGCTTCCCCCACAATATCTAAAATTAAACGACTATATTATGTCTGCACCATCAATAAAATGATATTGGAGATCCCGCATCATAAACTGATCATTGAATAAAGAATTATTGGCGAATATAGGTCAGATGGTGCTCGAGCAATCGCTTGCAAGCTACGAGCAATTTAAATAATGCAGGCATGTGTGGAGTGTTGGACTTACTTTTTATTAAAATATTCGCGAGTTCCAGAGCCCTCGTCACACCTATAGCCCCTGAAGGGTAGACAGGGGTGTTGGTTAGAGGATCCATAGATATTCGGGCCCATGTGCTAAAAAGTGAGAATATATTGCGATAAGGGGTTAAGATAGGGTTTAAACTTGACCCGATCTCGAATCGCAACTTGACACGACTCTCTTCAATACTATTAGAAGACGAATAAACGAATGGATAAATGACTATTCATTTTCAAGAAGAGGATGAAAAAACACAAAAAATGTGAGCAGTGTAGGCTTGGCTTTGTTCTTTTCTTCACCAAGATGGTGTGGTGAACGACCAATAGTTTTGGCTGTGCGCTGTCCTTCAGCCACTCACTCAGTAACGGATAAAGATATATTAGGATTTCCGCAACAACGGTCCAATTTTTAAATCCACATTCCAAATGCACCGTTAAAAAAGATAAAGACAAGAATGCACGCATAAACCATTTCATTGTACGTAAGTAAAAGAATCAACAGACAAATGGCCACATGAGATATCAATGGCTTGTAATATCAAATTCGATGCGTCTTCATAAGTCAGATAAGATCGGGAGACGCTTAATAAAACGGTCGTGTTTCCAGTAAGTGGTGTTTGGTGGCTCTTACGCTGCATTAATATGCAACCGGGGACGCTTCCCGACGGTCTCCGGTTACAACGACGGGTTCTAAGGAAACAATTTGGATTCGTTCTTAGAAAACTAGAAATAGCACCCGAATTTATACTTAATTCCAGTTTTTTTTTTAAAGAGTTTGATGAAAATCTTCGTCGCTTTGAAAGTTTTTTTATGATTTCGTTAGCTTTGTCGTTGATGTATTTATTATATGAAGTGTATTTTGCTTTGAAATGAAGCAGACATTGTACCTATCGTCAAGAAAGCGTCGTTTGTATCTAAGTATAATAGTTTTCATTTTCAGTAGCGCCATCGTAACTGTCTTACCCGTGCTAAATAAACTTCAGAAAATATTAGGTGTATATAAAATTTTCACAGCAAATCTGCAGAGTAACAAACTGTTTTGGAACCAAACATGCAGCAGAAGCAGAACCTAACAAAGCTGAAAGTTTAGACACAACACAATACGGTTTGTTAAAACCATTGTTTTGAGTGAATTGAACGAAATGCATTAAGATAAAGAGGGTTTTATTTCTGCGCGAATGAACGATGTTGTTTCCAGAGACACTTAATGTTTAAGCGAAGTTCCACAAAGGGGGGAAACGTCTAAAAAGCTTTCTGAACAACTGGGAGTTCGGCTTCACACTCTTTGTCTGCACGTTGTGTCTTGTGATCGACCATTGTGTCCCTTATCATGCCACCAGTTATCTGCTGGGGATTTAGGCACCAATTTATAGTTATTATACGGGCGGGCCTAAGGGCACCGGTTATTACGGTCCGCCTTTGTTTGGCCTGATAAAGGGCTGCTAAAGGTACGGTAAGCAGGTCGACTCGCGAATCGAACGTATTGGCATTAATAGAGTCCGGCGTTTTATCTTGTTTGTGGGTGTGAAACCATAAATTAGGTCCGGAGTTGTTTGCTCTGATATCATAATAGATATCTTTGTTGTTGTTGGTAGCGCTTATGTCCTTATAAAGTGGAAACTTTATAAGGAGGATCTTTGGAACTCATTCAGTAAACATGGAAATGGAATCCTTTAGACGATTAAGAAATAAGTTTTTGAATGATAAAGCATGGCATACCTATCCAAAGTATTGTGATAAAAATAAACTAGCGAAGCTCCGGAAGAACATTCATGTCAATATTGATGACTCAGTGGAATTTTCTTCTGAAACAAGAGTTATATTGTTTTTTCTATTCTTTAATGGAGGATTGTGACTGCTACGTTCCATCGCTGGAATATACTGTTTCCCCCATTTGACCTTTGCCGACACTGCGAGAAGAATCACACATGCTTCCGTTCGGTTACATGTTTGGTTTAAAGACGTTTCATTTATTTTAGTTTCCCATCGGTCGTAAACATAGAGTGTCATTAGGCAGAGTGGTAGGCAAGATTTCTAAAATACATAGGTACCTAAATACAGACAAGGTATTAAAACAGCTACAACAGTGTTTAACCACTGAAGCAGAGCCCAACCTTCATTATGGTATGGGTGGACAGGATTTATTAGGACACATCAAATGAACCTCTGAGAGCTGAATTGGGGCAGATAGCCAGTCTTTATTATAGCGAATCTTGTGTCTATGGCATAAGCCTTTCTCTTGAATCTCGCGACAGTCCAAAATGAGAACAAAATCTGCAAAAGCTCATAATTCGCAACAAAATTCAACTAGAAATCAGTTACGCCCATGCGGAATCTATGAGATCGAGATAAGTTTATATCTCATGGAAGTTATGGACAGTACATTTACTTCGTACACCTTTGCCCCACCCACGCATTTGACTATCAGCGTCCGTATGTACTAGGGCAACAAGCTTTCGCAGAGGTGTCCTTATCGTAAACGCATTCAAAGGCTCTTGGAATTTGCTACCGTAACCCGTAAATAAAATTAGCCTTTCAATAATTTATGAGTGGTGACGGGGCGGCCAGAGTCTCATTAAACCGACAAGAGGTGAGGCGAACAAAGGGATATTGTTTGAGGAAGGGCCATTGGTGGGTAATAAAACAGTGTTGGTACTTAGTGCTGCTTATGGCTGCGCAATGGCGCGAGAAAGTGCCGTCTCACTTTAGTTAGTTTTGTTAATACTTAGATCAATCGTTATTTTGCAGTGAAATATTTGTTTGAGTTGAGTTATCAGAATTTCATTATCTATAATATAAAAATAAGTCGGGTTTTCCTTCCTGACGCTATAACTCCAGAACGCACGAACCGATTTCCACGGTTTTGCATTCGTTGGAAAGGTCTCGGGCTCCGTGAGGTTTGTAGCAAACGAAATTCAGGGAAATTGTGACGCAGACGAAGTTGCGTGGGGTCAGCTAGTCTATTATATAAAAATAAGTCGGGTTTTCCTTCCTGACGCTATAACTCCAGAACGCACGAACCGATTTCCACGGTTTTGCATTCGTTGGAAAGGTCTCGGGCTCTCTGAGGTTTGTAGCAAACGAAATTCAGGGAAAATGTGACGCAGACGAAGTTGCGTGCGTCAGCTAGTCTAACTATAAAAAAATAAAGTTCGAGGTAAACTTTTATTCCGGGTACCTACCTATTTTAACATTTTTTTTAGTTGAATAGATTATGGTGTATGCTGTTTACACCTTTAATAGGTATACATATCACCACTCAAATTATCCTGATTGCTATGTAGGTACTACTGTTTAAATAAAGCAACATTTGAGTTATGTACGATTTTTTTTTGTACATTCTAGAAGAGCTAAGGAGCCGTGTGTCTCTAAGCTATAATAAATTATTTTCACCTTAGGTAGTCATGGTTTTATCCTTAGTAGGTACCTACTTGCTTTGTCCAATAACTTCGAGATGCGTTGCCCTAAAATTACCAACGTCATATTTCAAATGGTGATTACTTGCCCATCAGTTTGTAACTCGCAGGTAAGAAGGTATGTAGGTATAATGTAATAAAATGATAAATGACGAAAAGCGATAACATCTTTTATATGTAAATGTTATTACATAAATATTTGAGCGTAAGGAACGTTCCGGAGAAATATCTTTTTCTCATAAAATACAAAATTGTTACTCTAAGTAGGTATGTAGCACTAAGTGAGGGTACCTTTTCATGTGTTGAATTATTTATAGGCCTATCCGAGTCCTAGTCCACCTTAATTTGTTCTTACTACTACTCTCCTTAGGTACTTGGGTCCTATATTTTTCTCTATTTATGCTTCATCATCGGCCTAGCCTTTTCCCAACTATATTGGGGTCGGCTTTCAGTCAAACCGGATTCAGCTGAATATCAGTATTTTACGTGATGCGGCTGCCTACCAGACCTCCACAACCCATTAACTGGGTATCACGGTAGGTACCTACTCCTTGGCAAGACTGGTTTCAACTTTTCTGGCATCTGACTATCCATAACGACTGCCAAATATCTACAGCAGGGACCAACAGCTTAACGTGCTTTCCGAGGCACGGAGGAAACTCGGTATGTTAAGATGGTCACCCATCCACAGATCAACCTCGGCAAGCGTTCCCCTACTCTTGAAGATCGACCTGTGTGGCTGCTATTATTAAGCCACGAGCTCCTCCTTCTCTATTTATGCTTGAATTTGCAGAAATCCGTGTCATGACTACTTTTGACCTTGGTTAAAAATGCCCAAGAAGGGTAGTCGATATGACCTCGGAAACGTCCATACTTTGTAAGAGTATGGAACGGGTACTGAATCGCAAGCTCCTGGCATACCTAGAAGCGAACCATATCCTTAGTGACCGACAAAACGGCTCTCGCCGAAATCGGTCAACTGGGAATCTATACTAGAATATTATAAAGCAGAAGAGTTTGTTTGTTTATTTGTTTGGTTGACCGCGTTAATCTCAGGAACTCCTGGTCCGATTTGAAAAATTCTTTCAGTGTTATATAGCCCATTTATCGAGGAAGGTTATAGGTAAGCTATATATCATCACGCTAAAACAAACAGGAGCGGAGCAGTAATGGAAAATGTGACGCAGACGAAGTTGCGCGGGTCAGCTAGTCTTCTAATAGTCAAGTTCAATGCTGCTAAGACCCAAGCGTGTCTCTTTTCCACTAAAAGGAGCCAATTCCACACTGCTCCATCTCTCCGCAGTGTAACCCGTCAGGCTTGAGCTTCTTGGTGTTAAGTTACCGGAGTCTGTGTTTCCTGATAGCTACAACCTGGGAGTCTTTAAGTCAAGAGTGAATAGGTTACTTCTAGGCAAGCGAGCTCCACTTTAGACCGTATCATCGCTTAACATCAGGTGAGATAGTGGTCAAACGTATGCCTATCAATAGTAAAAAAAAAAAAAAAACGAATCCATTGAACCTGCGGAAAAAAGCTACCTGCATTTTCCGCGGGTTAGCTCCCGTCGCTGTCAATAATAAGATTAAATTCATACATCAATGGAATAGTAATCTAATGATCTAGCATACCTAATACCTAGACTGTACACTGTGTGGGTAAACACTACACATTAGTCAAGTCTGGTTCGATTTTCGTGCTGAATAGCTTTCTCCACAAAAGACAAATAATGAGACAGTTATTTTTCCTCTTATAAAGCTAGGAATTGAAATCATTGGCATCCTTCCAGAGTGAATAGGTCTGAAACCTTGGAAAATCTGTTTTTCATAAATGAATGGAATTTCAATCAAAATATAGCATGAAGGGAATGCTTCTTTTTGGAAGTTCTTGAGTTGTTAACTTATTAAAAAATCTTATTTTTAGAAGCAATCAAAGATAATGTTACCATGATTTTTGTATTAAGTACATCAATTGATTTAAAAGAGTGTCCGTGGAGTTTCTTGCACGTTCTTCTCCATTGATGATCTACGCTTTGGAACGTACAAATAGCTTCATCATATTTTTTGGACCGACTGACCTTGATAATTCAAAAGTGCCTGTAAATGGTCTAATTGAAATAAATGATTAAACTTTTTTATTTTTTTGTTATTTCTTATTTTTTTTTAAAAGAAGTATGATCTATACTTATACTTATGTAGGTAGGTATATTAATTTTGATTGCCAATGAAAACTTAAGGAACCTAACACAATCTCAACTAAGTATATAGTAGTACAAAGGGGAAAAGTTTATGTTTTTTTAGGGTTCTAAACAAAAACGGAACTCTTATAGACCAATCGGGTGTCTGTCTGTCTGTCCGTCTGCCACAGCCAGTTTTCTCTGCACCCACTGGGCCGATTCTGTTGAAATTTGGTATACATCCATATGTACTTATATAAAATTACCATCAGAACACACAGACAGAAGTCCATACTTCTGTGACGCTGAAATTTTTATTATTATTTTTATTTGATCCCCAAATGTGACCCACATTTGGGGGTCAAACTAGAAAATAAAAAAATGGACAATATCGTGTGACATATCTATAGAAAAGGCTTACTATGAGGGTTTTAACTATACTTTTTTTATAATTTAAAAATAAATTGCTATGAAGTTATTCAAGAAATTTAACGAAAAACGACTTATCTCCGAAACTACTGCGCCTAAAATATTAAAAATATATAAGTATCTTAGATTACTGGAAAACCTATAAAAAGTCTAGTGTTAAAATAACATACATGTAAAAAAGAATGAAATACGTTCGGAACCCTTTGCATGCGAGTCCGACTCACACTTGGCCAGTTTTTAGGGTTCCGTAGCCAAATGGCAAAAACGGAACCCTTATAGATTCGTCATGTCTGTCTGTCTGTCCGTCCGTCCGTATGTCACAGCCACTGTTCTCCGAAACTATAAGAACTATGCTGTTGAAATTTGGTAAGTAGATGTATTCCGTGAACCGCATAAAGATTTTAACACAAAAATAGAGAAAAACAATAAATTTTGGGGTCCCCATACTTAGAACTGAAACTCAATTTTTTTTTTTCATCAAACACATACGTGTGGGGTATCTATAGATAGGTCTTCAAAAATGATATTAAGGTTTCTATTATCATTTTTTTTCTAAACTGAATAGTTTGCGCGAGAGACACTTCCAAAGTGGTAAAATTTCCCCCCCCCCCCCCCCCCTTAACTTCTAAAATAAGAGAATGATAAAACTAAAAAAAATATATGATGTACATTACCATGTAAACTACCAGCGAAAATTGGTTTGAACGAGATCTAGTAAGTACCTAAGTAGTTTTTTTTAATACGTCATAAATCGTATAATACCTACTGGTTTGTACGGAACCCTCGGTGCGCGAGTCCGACTCGCACTTGGCCGGTTTTTTTTTTAACTGAAGAGTAATTAATACTCCACTCCGCTACTAAATATCCGCTTTCCGTCCGTCCGTTGGGCTGTTAGCGGGCTGTATGTTTACCGTTACAGCAAACAAGTAATAAAATGAAGGAAACAAACTTTACCATTTTTCAGTTTAAGGCAGTCTTTCTCGTACTTGGCCGGTTTTTTTTTATGCTGTTACGATGTCGTATAAATAAAAGGAAACTGTGTTTATTCGGCCATCTAAATTGGACACATCTATCGGTCTGTAAATGATTGTCCCTCTGTGTCCCCTATTCCCAAACGGAATCGCGAACCGGTAGTGATTCGAGGCTCCAATCTATATAATAATTTCATGGGAAGCTGACAGCTGAGAACAGATCACTACTCTCCGAAGAACACTACGCACGCCTAAGTGTTATTATAAATTGTTATTTTATTGTGTCTTGAAGAAAAAAATATAAGATATTGATTTACTAGATAACCTGATATTCTTGGGTGAGCATGTGTCGGTCTTCTCCGCGTATCGATGGCAAATATACCTACATCATAGCTTTAAATGTTAAAGTAATATTTTGTTTCGCTCAGCATTTAATTCTGTCACGGTAACACCATTTGCTGATGCAGCTATAAGGTCCTCAAATGAATAAGTGACATGGCAGATAGCGTGGGATAGTATTTTATCCATCATCATCATCAGCCTTTAGCAGTCCACTGCTGGACATAGGCCTCTCCTAGTGCACGCCATTCGACTCGATTTCCAGCAACTCTCATCCAGCTGCTACCAGCCACCCTCCGAAGTTCATAGCTCCACATAGCTTTGGGCGACCTACCTTACGTTTGCCGATTTGCGGTCTCCACACAATAATGAAGGAGAAAGGAGAAGGTCGTCTACTCCAACGGTCATCGCTTCTATGGCTAATATGGCTGGCCATTCTAGCTATAGCTAGCTTGCTTATTCTGTGAAGACAACTTTGGATCTCTGTCGGATCATTTCGCAGCGGATTCGATCCCTCAAAGAGACTTCAAGCATAGCCCGTTCCATTGCTCGCTGAGCGACTTTGAACTTATGGACGAGCCGTACGGTGAGTGTCCACGTTTCGGCTCCGTAAGTCATAACAGGCAGGACGCGCTGAAGAAGACCTATTAGTCTTTAGGCTTTGTGGCGAAGATTATCCATTACGGTGAAAATAATCTTGTGCCTGATGAAATACCGAGTCGCTAAACTAAACTTTTTTATTGAGAGATTTTAGAATTCACGTCCATAATTTTTAGGTTGCATGCTTTCCATAGACGTAAAATATATCCATTTAAGGTGAATGATCCAACCAGCCCGCGAAATTCAAATACTTACAACGCTCTAAGTTCATAACGCTCTAGGAACAAAAAAAAAACAGAAAAAGTAATTCCTAGAGCTTTATGAACATAGAGCGTTGTATTGATGATTTTGATGATTATAACTCTGTAACTACAATAATGTCTTACAGCCGCGAATAATATTTTAATCAACATACAACCTAGCACTGGCCTGCAAATTGCAAAAAACGTAATAAAGTTTGAATTTCGCGGGCTGGTTGGAGCATTTACCTCAGCTTTATCTTAGAATGGAGAAAACATTTCTTCGAAAGAATCACCGCGGCCTGGAACGCAAAGAGCATTAGGAGGTTTACGGATGGGTTTTAGTCAGTAAGAGACACTCCCATCTGCTCCGCCCAGAGCGTAAAGAGTCATTTGCTGATTTCCCATCCTTAAAAAAGGGCCTACATACCATAGAACAGTAATGGAGAAGTACCTACTGACAGAATAATTATGTACAGAAACACCTACTCGTAAAAACAGCATAATATTATGTAAATCACATCTACATTTTTATAAACTTATATAAACTTACTATGAAAATTTACAAGAAAATACAGATAAGTAAGTAAAAAAGTTTTTTGATGCCATTTTTTACTTAGGAGTTTTTTTTTTTTCTATTTTAAGTGTATATAGTTTGTTCTTTAAATACATTTCTTATGTCTGTTAGGTAAATATATATGAGTAAGTAAAAGCGAAGAAAGAAATCATCAGCAGACGATTGTATCGCGCTATTAGCGCCAGGAAAAGTAACAATTTGTGCAGTTCCTGAAGAAATTATAGTACAAGCAAACGGTTATAGCATTCTGAAGTCCACGCGATCGAACTTGACGGTGAAGTACGGCTTATTATTAATTTCGTCGAAGTTGCTTTTCTTTATTGGTAGTTTTATACGTTTTATATAAAAAAAAATTGGCCAAGTGCGAGTCGGACTTGCATATTAAGGGTTCCGTACCATAAACCTTAATTATTATTATTTATTGTTATAGCGGCAATAGATATATACACTCAGTGATAATTTCGACTGTCTAACTATTACGGTTCTTGGAGACAGCACACTGACAGACAGACGTACGGACGGACGGACAGACAGCGGAGGCTTGGCTTAGGAATCTAATACCCTAAAAAAAAGCTTTTTCCCGAGACTCGTACCCGCATATCCCGTTTTTTTCTTGTCCCGTAGGAAATTGTTACTCTAAGGGTCTAAACACAATATACCGAAGATACGCGACCGAAGCTCGACATGATTACGCCTGCAATGTTATTTGAATTAGTGATGGACACATTATGCCAAAATTACGTTGCGTTATAGCGTACAGCCGAACTTCGGTCGGGCGCAATTTCAGCGGCAACTCGACTGCAACGTATTCTGTAGCGCACAGATTATGCGACCGAAGTTTGGTTCGATTGCCGACGAAGATCTGGGGCGGGGAGCAGCTGGAGGAAGGCATGCCAGAGCATCGCGTGTCTGCCCGTTGTATTTATTTCGCCTCAATCTGCACACGACGCATTAAAGCTGTGTTGTAATAATAATTCTTTCTATGTTTTTTTTGTTTTTTTTTTTTTTATGTAGGAACCTATGTTCATGTTAAGTCATGTTTGATTCAGAAAAAATAATTGTCGTGGTTGAGTCACGACCATGTTTATAGATCATTCATCTTTCTGTCTCATTCAGCGTTGAAACACGACACGATGACGCCACGACAGCGTTCAAGACACTGAACACACACAAAGTTACGCAACTGAATTTCTGCCGCGTAAGTTCGGCCCTTATGGTGTGTTATATCAGCCTAATACGTTGGAACGTAAAATCAGCCACGGAACTTCAGTCGCGTACACTTAGTGCTCTCCTACGGAGTGAAGCTACATGCCAAATGTCAGCTTTCTACGACCATTTGTTTCGGCTGTGCGTTGGCTGTCAGTCACTCACTCAGTAATGCAAGAATTTCAGATACAGGGTTATTTGTAAAACACCGACAATCTCTAAAAAAAGCTTTTTCTTTTGCTTCGCAAGGATTTAAAAAAAAAAAATTTTTTGTATGAAAACCTGATGAACTAAAATATGATGAACTTTTAAAAGTCATAGAACAAAAGTTTTTGATTATGATGTTAGTAACTTAGTCCTGAGAGATTGTCGGTTTTTTACAAATAACTCTGTTTAATTGTGTCTGTTCTGTTTGATTGTTTTATTGTACTACCGACCTCTCAACTATCGCTAAAAAATCCGTCGACAATTGGCGGAGTATTCGATGAACAAACATACAAAAAAAAAAAAACATACAATCATCCGAACATAGTACCTCCTCCTTTTTGTGAAGTCGGTAAAAATAGCCTACAACCTTTTCTTAGACCTACCAAATATACACAAAAAAAAAACATAATAGAAGTAATAATTTTATAGCCTTTATTACTTTCTGATAATTTAACTTTCTATTGGTGAAAAAATGGTTCAATTCGGTAGATTCGTTTCGGAGGACTTTGATGATAAACACTGACATTTTTATAGGTATAAGTATTACATAAATAAATAAATTAAAACAGTTTTACTCCTTTATTAAATCATTTCAAATTAATAAATGAGAAGCTGTAGGTAGGCAGCAGGCATTAAGTCCGCCTTTGTACTTTTTTTTGTGCGAAAAGTTTAAATAAATAAATAATACCTCCAACTGAAAATAAAATGAACAAAACACGGTTCTCAATTAAAATAAGCACAAAAACGGACAGAAAGAATGAGCGACCTGGCTTTTTAAAATAAAGTAGTAAACTAAAAGCTGATTATAAAGGAAGAAAGGTCTGCCTATAACAATCATTAATA
This sequence comes from Ceramica pisi, assembly GCA_963859965.1. NCBI lineage: Eukaryota > Metazoa > Arthropoda > Insecta > Lepidoptera > Noctuidae > Ceramica > Ceramica pisi. The sequence continues at coordinate 10,667,038 of OY982530.1, forward strand.
ATTTATTCTTTGCAAAACAGTCTAGCGGTCGGCGGCGCGTCGCGTCCTTTACGAACAGCTGATCATTTTCCCAGCAACCCTTTGCTTGCTGCATGGCACTATGGCAGGCAAACTTAGTCTCGCCGAGTCCACAGAGGGGTTGCTATACGTTTATATTTATTTGTAGGTATTTTAGTTCACACAAGGCGCAGTTGAAGTTGTAGGGTTCTGTGCATATAATTTACTAGCACTTCGTCCGCGCTACAATTTTCTTAAGGATCTCTAATTTAAAAAAAAATAATGTACTGACTTTGTTACTTTCTGATAGTTTAACAGATGTATGTTAGAGTTGAGGTTAAATTGTGTTGCTAGAGCAGAGTTTATTGTAAATTCAAGTGCGATAGTGTAGCCTGAAGTCATAAGACTTCAAATCTCGCGTATACCTACTTACAGTGTCACATTGAACATCCAGAAATACTGATTCGACTACTGTTAGCAGAATCTATGTATGGACCAACGTTTAATTTTATCACATAAATTATTAAATAGAACACTCACTGCGATGCGTCGAACGCTCAATTTTATTGTACGATTTATTGAGTGCTCGACGGCGTTACGATATCGCTAAAACGCTGCTATGAAAATGCTGCTACGCTGCTACAAAACGCTACGAAAAAGCTAAGATGACAGTGCTACGTAGATCAATATTAATCTTGAATGTTTTCGCATCAGACGGATAGTATTCAAAAATATGTTCAGGTGACCTTTAAAAAAAAGGCCGATCACAACCTTTATGGAAAAAGGCACCTTCAACCAAAACTCATAAAGTCAGAATGCGTAACCACTGCAACTGAGAATTTTAAACAGAAGGTAAGTAGAGTCATTAGCCTCTGAGACGGCGAAGTGGCTGGGAGACGTGACGTCACAGGGTACAGGCAGAGTGCTCTCGCCAAGAGATTAGGGGAAAAGTTGGCGGTTGAGAATGCAGCCTCCATACCGGCGCGGCGGGCACTTGTAGCGCGACGGAAATGCAGACGCTCGGGAGGGTTGATCTTTTTGAAAATAGATGGAAATAAAAGTTTGATGTTATTGCTTGGAAGCAGTTTTAACTATAGGTTAGTACAGGCGTCGATTAGGAGCACTACCATAGCGTCTCTCACTTCTTTGTTAATATACTATTTAATTTCATCTAATAGTACCTACACGGCGTGATTTTAACAGGTTTAGGTACACTATTTGACTATACAAGTACGCCTACTTTGTTGGAAAAATTAAAAATAGAACCCAAGTATTTTTTATTATTATTATTATTATTATCATTTATTTTCAGACATTGAAGTCCATAGAAACAACACAAAATTACATAAAAATAAACTCAATAAACACACATAAGAATCACAAAAAGGCAGAATAACAATAACATAATAGCAACAAAGACAAAATAAAATAAAATAAAATAAAATAAAATAAAATTAAATTAAATTAGTAATTTTTATGGTTTCGTTTAACAATTTAGTATTGCATACCTAACTACTTACTTTTGTGGTTGACGAACCAACTCTCGCTTACCGTGTTATCCTAGTATATCCCTAAAGCTGCTTTCAGACTACGCTATAATGTAATAGCATATAGTTACATAGCTCATAGCATAACAATATCGCGCACCATACATTGTTATGGACACGTTCACACTGTACTGTACTATATATTATTGACAATGTATGGCGCGCGATATTGTTGTGCTATGAGCTATATACTCTATGCTATATATTATAGCGTAGTCTGAAGCTTAAGGCGGGGTTGCAGTACTTTTTAAGATTTTTGAACGTCTGAAAATCTTATTAATTATGAGTTTTTAATAAATAAAAATCATTACATAAAAATTGAACAAGTACATCGTAAAGATAGAAACGCGATTTAGAATGATTGGCTCAATACTTTTTTTAATCAAACATGACACTAAATTACAATTTTAAACGTGAACTGCTAAGAGATTTCATCACGAATATACCGCGTGTATCTGACATCGACGCACAAACGATTTCCATGGGTCCAGGGCATGATTCTGGACACCCTAAACTTAGAATTTTTCGTCGGCTTTTTTCTCATTTTTTCATTTTTTTCAAGGGTTTTTTTTTACTTTAGACTGCTCATAATCTTTATTCTGACCTAACCCAATGAGATTTTTAATAAAAAAATAATTAATTAACTACTTTCACTAAAAAGAGCAATCTGAATAAAACCACAAATAGATATCAGCTCAGCTGAGCTGATACCTATTTGTGGTACTCTTGAAAAAAATGAAAAAATGCACGCGGTACATAAAAGTTATATCAATAGATAGAGCTTTTTATTTTGAAGTAAATGTTGAAACCATATTGTATAATTTCTTTATCATTTTTCGCCAAGAAGAAAAAACAATCAAAATTTAGGCATTATTTCGCTCGCCGGACAGTCGCTGTTGTTCGTCAAAACACACAGTACTGCAAGCTCGCCTTAATCTGTGTAATATAGTATAGTAACTATAGTAGGACATATCCTTATATACCTATTTTATAGATTCTAGAGCGAGATAAAATTCAAGCTAATCAATCCAGTTCCTCATTATCCATTAATCAACGGATGCAGTATTGCTCTTTCATTCGGAGAGCTATCATTCAGAGAGCTATCAGCTCAGCTGAGCTGATACCTATTTGTGGTACTCTTGAAAAAAAATGAAAAAATGCACGCGGTACATAAAAGTTATATCAATAGATAGAGCTTTTTATTTTGAAGTAAATGTTGAAACCATATTGTATAATTTCTTTATCATTTTTCGCCAAGAAGAAAAAACAATCAAAATTTAGGCATTATTTCGCTCGCCGGACAGTCGCTGTTGTTCGTCAAAACTCACAGTACTGCAAGCTCGCCTTAATCTGTGTAATATAGTATAGTAACTATAGTAGGACATATCCTTATATACCTATTTTATAGATTCTAGAGCGAGATAAAATTCAAGCTAATCAATCCAGTTCCTCATTATCCATTAATCAACGGATGCAGTATTGCTCTTTCATTCGGAGAGCTATCATACAACCCACGGGATAAACAAACGAAGAAAGTCAGCCATTTCAATTACGATGTGAAATGAAACAGTAAGCATTGCCCGCGGGAGTGATTAGAACTGTTCTCGGCATCCACAGCCGTTGATACAATCTGTGATTCATAATTAGGTACATTCTTTGGCGGGAGTACTTTAGGACAGCCCACCCACGGAGGTGCGTAGATGAAGTGACGAAGGTTTTTAAGGTTAACTCAAACAGATACGTAGCAAATTGATTTATTTATTTATTAATAACTAGCTGTCCCCGCGGCTTCGCTCTCGTCAACTGGCTACCCTGCAACTTTCTTATTTTTTCTTTCATAAGAACCTTCTCCTGTCAATAACAAACACATAAAAAAAAGAATTAGCGAAATCGGTTCAGCTGTTCTCGAGATTTGCGCTTAGCAACCAATTCAGCGATTCATTTTTATATTAGAGTCACATTTTCCATTAATGCTCGGCTCCTTTTATTTTAGTCTTAGCGTGATGATATGTAGCCTATATCCTTCCTCGATACATGGGCTATCTAACACTGAAAGAATTTTTCAAATCGGACCAGTAGTTCCTGAGATTACCCCCTACATACAAACTTACATACAAATGTTACCTCTTTATAATATTAGTATAGATAATCAAGCAACATAAGACTCATTATTTGGCAATACAATAAAACATAACAACAATGCGTCAAATAAATAATGTGTTTATTTTTTAGGATTGCTCTAGTCTAGAGATCGTCGCGTCGTCGTCACACGGCCGCATCGAACCTGTCTGCGAGAGTCCTTAAAACCGGCCAAGTGCGGCAATAGAAATACACACTCTGTGGAAATTTCAAGTGTTTACCTATTACGGTTCTTGAGACAAATCCCGCTGACTGACAAACGGACGGACTAACGGACAGTGTGTACGGAATCCTAAAAAGTATTTGACAATTACGTTTTTCACATCTTTATAAAGTTGAGGAATGTCTAATAACTGAACATCTTATAAAGTTGAGAAATGTTTAATAATTAAACATTCTTCTACTATATAAAGATGTAAAAAATTTATTTTCGAACTTCAGTAAGAGAAATGGCAGCCTATTAAATGTTCCTTATAGGATAGGATACCCGTTTTTGAATCGGTTAATTTCTTCTGGCGAGTATTCGATCTTTATCTCGGTCAGAAAGAAGCTCTGATTACAATTTATATATCTGAGTAGATGCTACTGATAAAAGTCTCTGATAAGAATCTAAAATATTTAAGTTTCATAATTAACTTGACTTCTAATTAAAAATTATAAGAATGTGTACCTATATGTAAGCAAATAAATAAATAAATAAAATGTCCCCCCCCCGTAACTTCTAAAATAAGAGAATGATTTATTTGTACATTAATTACCATGTAAACTTCCACCGAAAATTGGTTTGAACGAGATCTAGTAAGTAGTTTTTTTTTTAATACGTCATAAATTGACAACCGCAAATTTTGCTTATAAATTTATACTTACCCACAGGTTTGTACGGAACCCTCGGTGCGCGAGTCTGACTCGCACTTGGCCGGTTTTTTTTTAAATTCTGTTGCAATTCGTGCCGGCGTCATATTGTAGGTACCTAAGTGTTTCCCAAAGTATGGGTCGAGACCCACTGGTGGGTCGCGACGGAATATTAGATGGGCCCTGAGATGCTGAAATAGTGAAAAAAGTACATAATTATCATAGAAATAGTACTCCTCGTAAATTAATCAATTGCAACTATTTTCCATACCTATTTAATTTTTCGGTGCTATCTACGGCGCCCCCGAGGCGTGATTCCCTACTAAGCAATTGCTTAATTTGCTTATGGGGCTAATCCGGAACTGGGCCACTGACTATTTAGAACAATTGTCTTAATTTAGCCTTACGAACTAAAGAAGAACTTGAAAGATCACACGACCACATCCGCTATCTATATCTAAAAGATACCTTACTGCTGTCCGATATTCACTCGATGTTTACAGGGCTATCTAGCGGGGTATGTCATGGCATTTAATCTAACACTGTTTCTCGCGCTCCCCATCCATTGTAGCACAATATCCGGATAAGCACATAATCTCCACAGAGCTACCTAATCGTCTCTATAGTGTTTACCAATATTGGTTGCTTTGAGGTAGGTATATTGAGAGGCGTTTATCTATTATAGTGTACACTTCATAAAGCTACTATCGAAATAGTGTGGCTGACAGCTGACCACTTCTCATCTAACTTTTTTTGTGTAAGTAGATCCTAACTAATATCCTAACTTCCTTGTTCAGGTGATAAATATGCATATAAGGATAGTTTTTGAAATAAATAACAAAGTATGGCATAATCAAAAAAAAAAAAATTCACATTTCATTTTGCATGGCGCCGTCACCACCACCACACCGTATTACATGTTTCATACAATCATACTATAATTATATTACTAGCTGACGCCCGCCGCTTCGCCCGCTTGACAAATTACACTGGTCAACAAAAAACAGTTATTGTGTGTCATAAGACTGTTTTTAACTTATTTTAGTATCATAGAACTAAAAAAAAAACTGCGTTTAAAAATCCGACTTCAAAAACCGCACGAAGTAGGTGCATATAAATTATGAATAAAAAAAAATAAAAAGCAAAAAATAACTCATTAAGGATTTAATCCGAAACTACCTATAATATTACTAAAATACTATTCTTTTGTATGTGCTACCTACAGATACATTTGAAGTCGGTGCCAATTAACAAATTAGTTATTAAGTTATTTTTTGCTTTTTAGTTTTTTTTATTCATAATATTATGCACCTACTTCGTGCGGTTTTTGGAGTCGGTTTTTTTAAACGCAGTTTTTTTTTATTTTTTACTTTTAAGTGGCCCTAATATTTGTACATTTTAGGTTATTTTGTAGGCTATCGTAGGTTTGTCTGTTCGTTCGGATTTTTAGGTAATTCTAGACTATAGTAGTTTTTTGATTGTGTATTTCGATAAGTAACATTGTTGAATTACACGTAGGTTGTGTCTTTTTTGCTATAGATTGTATTATTAAGTAGTTGTGGTTAGTAGGAACTAAGAATAAGAAAACAATATGGGTAGAGCTACGAAAGGTGCTGCTCGCCTTAAAAAATATAGACTCCAAGAAACTGGAACGGAAAAAATTAATCAGCTCCGAAAAAATGCTCAGAAAATGAAAACTGCTAAGTCAAACTGAATGAAACTTTTATAGGACCAAATGGCAAGTACGCGGCATCGAACTAAAAAGTATTAACATAAATCGGACCAGAAACCTCAGAGTAATCGGCGAAAGATGTACGTAAAACATCATCCATGTCAGCGACAAAAAAAAGAAAAATGCTCATAAAATAAAAACTGCTGAGACAAACTGAAAATTTTTTTATGGGACCAAATGGCAGCTATACCGCATCGAATGAAAAAAGAATCATATAAATCGGATCTAGAACCTCGGAGTAATCGGTGTAGGTACATACATAAAAAATATATATACCGTCCGAATTGAGAATCTTCTCCTTTTTGAAGTCGGTTAATTAGTTGAGACACATACAGTTTTCCTGTAATATAATTTTGAAGTGGAGCATTACCTACGGCGAAAACTGAAGTGTTCAGTTTGTTCTAATACGGGCACATTGTCAAGTAATTTCATAATTTCTTTTGCGAGTTTTAAAATTAATTTCACCATAAATGTAAAGAAACTTGACAGAATCTTTTGAACACCCCTTCTGCATGATATAAGAACAAAATAACTCCGAAACTGAAAATATACAGCTACTTTGTAGAAAAATAAAAATAGGAATTTACAAGCTAAAGGGAAAATGATGTCATTGGTAGTAACATCAATCAATCATCATGGGCTTATCATCAAAACTAGACCAGTGTGCCAATTCGACTAATTAATTATTATCACATTCGCATCTCAATCGCAAACTGTCTAAAAGGTATGAAAATTAAGGCTTTTTTGACAGTTTGCGATTGACATGCGAATGCGAGAGTTGTTTAAAAATAGTAGAATTGGCCTCCTGATCAAAACAAAATAAACATGTTTTTGTGATAAGGGTAGGTAATTCAAAATTAGTAAGCCTTGAGGCAAAATGTTGTTGACCAGTGTTATAATAATATACTAAAACCTTCCTCGAGACCCGCTCTATCCATTGTTGGAAACAGAATGAAAATCGGTGCAGCAGTTTTTGAGTTTATCGCGAACAGACATACAGACTTACAGACGCGGCGGAGGGCTTTGTTTTATAATATGTATTATGTAGTGATATAGTAAGGCGACGCATAACTACGCCTACAATCGGCTGACCCGCCGCATTAGATGTTTCACATTAAAAATGGCCAAAGTGCCGACTTTACCTATCAACATCATCATTCTTGCCGAAAGACTTTCACAGCCGGACATAATAGGCCTCCTCCAACCGTCGTGACATCGACCAAACCTGAGGTCCTCGGAGGTAACACACTTCTGCTGGCAGCCCTCACCAGCTCATCCATATTAGGGGATGTAACCTACTCCTCAGTGTGTGTGTTAAAGATAGCTACAAAATGGAAAGAGAACAGGCTACTTTTAGACAAGCTTGCTTCATATCCTTAACTATATGTTCACTTTCCATCCGATGAGAAAGTCGACGAAAAAAATAGTGTTATTATGTTATAGATTGCAGTTTATTTTAAAGTAGCTAGCTATCTAACTATAAAATTACAGAAACATGTGGGACATATTTATTTGTATGGGCTTGGACACCTACCCAAAATCGTATCGATTGTAAAATTATACTGCTTAGTGCTTCTACTAATTATTGTGGTCCAAATTAACCTAATTAGCGAACTCATTATCATTTGATAAACAAGCGAATACCACACGACACACATTGCAAACGTAGTTACAATGTTTTTAGTGTTCCAAGCCTACATTCTCCGAATAATTTAACATTTTACAGAACTAGCAGCTATAAAATGCATCTAGCGATGCATTAAAATGCTCAACTTTTTATGAGTAGTCGTTATCACAGAATCTACAAACATTATTGACTTTAATTCTGAAGAAAGCCACAGTAGGTATTTATTACCGATCAATGACACCATTCTCATTGGCAAGAAAAACAATAAAATGTTTGTTAAAGATTACACCACACCATAGATTATGTAGAAGGTAGCCGCCATATTTATTTATTTTTATTACAACCTCCACACGATATGGACAATAAATTTTAAGCAGGTGTTTATGAGAGAAGATAGTAGCTTAAAAACGGATATAAAAGTGGAAAGTTCAGCACTTTATATTAATAGTTAATAGACAAGTCGTAGATACGGACTCAAGTGCAGCGTCTTTACCGTTTCATGTTTTAGTGATGGGAATAAATATTTGTCGTTTATCTGTCGAATGTTCAAGTGATTTGTATTTTATATCGATTACATTCAATTAAGGTTGGATTAATAATATTATCTAAACGTCTATACTAATCTTTCTAAAAGGTATAATGCTTTGTTTGTTTGACGTGTTTGGAAGATATTATTTTCTGGAATTTTCGTAAATCGTATCCCATCCATATATCCAACGAGAATTATTTCATTGGTAAAAAGCTGCATTATAAATTTATCGCCGAGTATATTGAACACTACTTTTATTTAAAAAAAAAACATCATATTGGCGGAATAAGCAAAACAAGTTTATTTTTGACGTTCAAAAGGGTTTGAACAAAATTATGGCTTTGTTTCCAGGTAGGTAGCTAATAATTAACCCAAGATCCTTAAAACCCTTTACATAAACCTCTGTAAGTAGATTACCTGCTATCACGAAAAGATTAGCGCTGAATCTAATTTAATTAAGACTTAACGTTTCGCTTTCTGAGAACGTTAAGAATCAATATTGTTACGTAACACTCTCACATGCAAGCAACGTTAATGTGCCATAAAGCATTGTTTTATTGCCCGCTTTAGTATCGAGATAATTATTCGGATTTATTGTCGCGATAGTTTGGAGTAGGAAGTGGTCATAGACCACCGAAATACCTACCTCTGCAGCCTTTGACAGACAAGGTAAGTCTTGACGTTTTTTTTTCTACTCCTTCGCTGTTCTTTTCTGATTAATTTCGGTACGGAATCCAAGACAGTTGAATCGTTTCTCCGGGACCCGTCGAGCAGCTTCATTAGCTTGCCGTCTTCCTGGTGGTCGTCAACTTTGATTCTGGGTTGTATAGGCGTTGCAGTGGTAGAGCATAGTGTAACGGGGTTGTCCCAACCCAAGCTATTGATATTTTTTATATTTGTTGCGCAGGGGGAGCCAGAGAAAGACGTCGTCGCGAGGAAGGCTGAAACGCTTGCGTGTCGACTTACAAGCATTCTTGACGGATTGGTGGGCGAAGACAACACACCGGGAAGAGTTGAAGGCTATGTGGGTCTTTGTCAAGCAGTGGGACAATCATCTGCCTAACTTTTTCCCAACTATATTGCGGTCGGCTTCCAAACAAACGGGATTCAGCTGAATACCAGTGTTTTACGTGGAGCGGCTGCTTACCAGACCTCCATAACCCATTAACTGGGTGCCACGGTACTCCTTGGCAAGACTGGTGTCAGATTTTCTGGCTTCTGACAATCCGTAACGACTGACAAAGATCTCAATGTAGGTTAATAAAAAAAAACGATTGATAAGCTCGCTTTTGACGTATCTCACCTGATGGATGATGATGATGTAGCTGACTATGCACACTTGCATAGAAGTTACCTGTTCACTCTTTACTTAAAGACTTCCAGGAAACAGACTGCAGAAGGGAATTCCACAAGCCAACAGTGCGAGTGTTTCCATACATTGTAAGCGTATCAGTGAGTTTCAACGTTTCACTACTCGTATAAATTGACGGTCCGGGGCGATTGGCCATGCTCAGAGAATTTCGGTCCTATGATAGTCGTTTCGTTACGGGTTAGTAAGCCGAAAAATGGGCAACGGGTCATTTTTTCTGAGAATATCGGGAGTGCCCCAGTAGGTAACTGGGTCGCGGTTCGCGGCATCCTGATCCGATAAAATCACTTTTCAGCCTGTATGGGCAGGAAAAAGATTTTCACTTAGGTACGAACCTCTCTCTGTTGTATTAAAGTATCTAAAGGCTTACTTCGATACTAGTTTCTGTTAGCGGTTATGCCCGTATGTAAATGCGTTTAACCTTTATCTTTTTTCTATAATAAAAGTAGCCTATGTTAGGTATTGCTTATGACATGAGCTATCTGCCAGTAAAAGTCTCATCAAAATCGGATCAGCCATTTCGGAGATAAGCCGGTACAAAGAGATAGATTGAAAAGATAAAATTGTTTTTGCTATAAGTAGGTACCGATATCCAAAAAGTTATTTACTAAAGCGCAACGTCGAATAGGAACATTATCTGGTGGTTTTAAAATTAAGAATTTGATTTAAAGTGTGGTGAAACTTTACTGTTCATTAACACTTTGACAAGTTCTTGTCTTTCATTTCCGCTGACTGAGACAGGTTTGAAGATTGAAGATTTCAACTTCGAAATGTCACTTCACAAACCAAAATTGACAATCTGTAAGTCGTATCTGCTGCAATGAGGGTGTTCAGGAAAGTTCACTGACGCGAGAGAACCATGAAGTTGACGTCAATTTAACAATGTCAGAATACATAACGCCTCAGTGCTGCCACCTGGTTCTAGTCATTTCATAAAACCCTCATTGTTACTAAAACGAAAAGAGATGTTCCAAAAATGGAACCTGGGCCAGGTCCTTGTACACTACTCTAAAAAATAGGGAAATACATTTAAAACAGTTCGCAACTGTCCAATTTCTTTAAAATAGCTTTGTTCGCTGGTAAAGCACAAAAAATTACACTTGAAATTGCAACACACAACAAAAACCCGTAATGGCGGTATGCTGTTTGACATTTATTTTTGACATGTTTATTTACCGACAGCGAGACGAAAGTGACTGAAGTGACATTGTTGTAACAGCTGACAGTTACCTTTCTATGATCTATGGCTTAAATCGGTGCGACGCCATGTTGAAAATCGGTAAAAGTAATTTATAATCATCAATTAACTACCACAGCAGGAAACATTCAAATTAAATACTGTATTTTTCGCGAATTTTACGGATTTTTCTCTTTTTTTTGAGGTACCTACATGAACCTGGCCCATTTTGAAACATCTCCTTTCTACTCATTTAATCAACGTCGACTCTACCATTTAAGTTAAGGCCATTAATTTCACGAATTTTCCGATGAATCCACGACATGTGTCACAAATATTTGGCATTATGTCCCGTCCATTGCCCGCCAAGCTCCTATCCCAGCATTGTTTCTCACGTATATCAAGACTGCTTCAAGGAATGAGCTGAAATGACCAGATTGGCGGATATGCCACCGTCGAACACGTCTCTACATTAAGGCGAGGTTGCAGTACTGTGTGTTTTGACGAACAACAGCGACTGTCCGGCGAGCGAAATAATGGCCACATTTTGATTGTTTTTTCTTCTTGGCGACAAGTGATAAAGAAATTATACAATATGGTTTCAACATTTACTTCAAAATAAAACGCTCTATCTATTGATATAACTTTTATATATATTCGTGATGAAATCTCTTAGCAGTACACGTTTAAAATTGTAATTTAGTGTCATGTTTGATAAAAAAAAGTATCGAGCCAATCATTCTAAATCGCGTTTCTATCTTTACGATTTACTTGAGGGTATGTTAAATTTTTATGTAATGATTTTTATTTATTAAAAAACTCATAAATAATTAGATTTTAAGACGTTCAAAAATATTAAAAAGTACTGCAACCCCGCCTTAAGTACCTACTAATACAATAAGAATGCGACTGAACTAAGAACAATATGAAGGACTAGCTTTGAACTGCGACTTTGCTTGGAGATTATGGAATTGATTTCATAACTTGAACATCCTGAGTTACCGCATTAAGGGTTTCGGAATTTCGGGCCTGTGGACGGCGAGTTGTGACGACAGGCCGTGTCGACGGCGCGTTAGTGTCACGCGCGCCTCAAAGAGAGTCAGCACACAGAGGGGCCCGAAAGGGCCAACGCCTGCCGGAGTCGCGGGACTATTTTTTTTTTTTTTTTTTGGGACAAGCCCGCCACACATTCCCAACCACTGCAACTCCTGAAAGCCAGAATCAACAGAGGCGACCACCAGAAAAAACGCCGAGTTAATGAAACCCGACGAGTCCCGGAGAAACGATTCAACTGTCTTGGATCCCGCAACGAAATTAATCAGAAGAGTACAGCGGAGGAGTAGGAAAAATAAATATAATTTCCACTTCCCTCCATATCAAGCAGGAGACAGATTAGAGCTAGGCCAATAGGCACCAAGGGACATATACAACTGGGTTAGGCCCAGTTGCCAAGCACCACGGATTATATATTAACATTTAAACTAATGGGTCCTAAATTGTGAGCTACTTTTGATTCCAGTATATGGCAAAATCGCCTGAACGCACGGAAATTTGTTCTGGTTTCTACAAGGTCCGTAATAGTAAACTACTCCAGATTTAACCTGAATACTATCTAACATAACATTACGTTCAGTCTGCCAAAGAATACACTCCCACAAGATGTGATGTGCGGATTGTTCGTATTCAAGGTCAGCTGTAGAGCATTGACATAAAGGTGAGGCCACAAGCCTAAAGGAAAATAATTTACTCTTAAAGTTGCCATGACCTGTGAGAAATTGGGCAACACAGTGATCCACCTCCAGCCATGTCTTCTCCAGCCGCTCACGAACGGATGGAAAAAACTGGTGAAGGTGTCGGCCCTTGATGGAATCTTCTCACCTACATTGCCATTCGCATAAAAGTACCTCCCAGACGTCAGTCTGGGGTTTTAGTAATCTAGAGATCTTAGCACGGTCGCGTTGCGGTAAAAACTCTGGGTCCGTGATCTTTCTAGCGTAGAAGTACATTGCAGCACGCCGCTGCACCTCAAGATCGACTGGGAGAACACCCGCCAGCACCGGTAAGGCTTCAGTACTAACCGTCCTATACGCCTTGCATAAGAATATCAAAGCCAAACGCTGATTTTGAAGTAATTTACGTCGTACCGCCCCTATGGTGGCCCTATCGGCCCAGACAGGTGCCCCGTAGCACATACAACCCAAGTAAGTAGCCCCATATATAGTTTTTAGGGCTTGAAATGATAGACCCCAAGTAGCCTTTGATATTCTCGTCAAGGCGTAGAAGTTCTTTTTTGCTTTTTCTCCTACTGTTTTTATATGATCAATAAATGAAAAGTTTCTTTCTAGTAGCATACCGAGGTAGCACACGGATTCTTTCCTTTTAACGGGTACGTTATTAAATTTTATACTAGGCCAGGATTTAAGGTTTCCTTTTAAAAGAAGTTGATAGGTTTTATGCGGTGCAAAGGTCAGACGGTTTCGATCGCCCCACTGAGATATTAAACGTAGGCATGTGTCAGCCAAGTTCTCGAGTCCAGCCCGAGTACTTGCCTGAATGAGCAGCAAGCCATCGTCCGCGTAACCAGTTAATGAACAGCCGTACGGGAGCGGAAGCGCGAGGAAATCATTGTAGCCAAAATTCCATATATATGGACCGATAACTGAGCCCTGAGGACATCACATGGTTAGAGACTTAGTAATGGAATGATGTCCAAGTTTGAGTTTCGCGCAGCCATTTAGAAAGTACGAACAAATAAGATTATAGATGTTTTTGTAGCCACCACGGGTTTTCATTTTAAGTAGTAACATCGGCCACCATGCGTTATCAAAAGCGCCAGAAATGTCGAGAAAGATTCCAACCACGTATTTATGTTCCGATGAGTTGACAATTTTACGGACAGATAGAGCCGCATCTACAGTGGATTTTCCAATAGTAAAACCGTATTGATTTTTTCAATGCCGGTGGTATGTGTATTATTTACTTTAATGTTCTGAACGTATGCAAGGTCGACCGATCTATTAGCCTTAAACTCGTGATACAAAGGAGACCACGGACCCTCCTTATCAAGTTTATCAACAATTTTCCGGAGTAAATTACCCTTAGATTTTTCAACCGATGCTCTGTAACGCGACTTGGCAACTCTAAAAGTACTTATGGCAAGATTAAAAACGTCTCCGGTAACATTACGTTTTTTAAGCTTATGAAGTTGTCTACGCGCTCTGCGATAGCTCTTACGTTGTTCAGCAAGGTAGTCACTCCACCAATCACATCTACGAATATTGGTCACAGATGCACGACCAATAGCAATGTCAGCACAGTAAGTGAAAGTGTCTGACATTATCTCAGCACTTTCCTCAGCTGACAGTCCATCGCGAGTGAAGTCTTTGGCATGACAAGCAAAAAGTCAGCTAAAGAATTCCCAGTTCGCGCCTTTACTCTTATATCTAAAATTTCCAATTAAGTGTGAAGAACCTTGAGTAAGAATAGGAACAAAATCGTACACGATCAGGCGATGATCACTACAAGACGCGTCAGGAAGAACACGCCACCTATCCAAGCGTACGTCTGCACTAGAAAGTGTGACGTCAATACAAGATTCGCCCATTTGGCTACAAAAAGTAGGTGGTGCGTCTGGGGTGTTATGGATTGATAAGTTCATCTCAGCAATAAAATCCTCAACAGCACAACGTCGTTCGGAATCAGTGGCCCGAACTTTGCCATACCACAGGGAAGAAGATGCATTCACGTCAGCACCAACTATAACCTTGCAGCCCGCGAGCGACCGCAAGACGTGACGGAGATTATGTATATGAGGAGTGACAGGGTCAGAATACTGAAAGTAGCAGCTCACAACGTAAACCTTAAAGGTAGGCGATGACACTTCCGCCACGGCGCAATGGGGCGTCATGAGATTACGTATAGCTGTTACAGTAAAGCTCGAAGAACGCGCAACATAAATTCCGGCACGTGACTTGCTGTTCAGCTGGACCTTCTTGTGACCTAAGCGCGCGTTTTGATACTGTTCCTGAACAAGTACTATATCTAGATTATAATCCACAATCAATTTATCCAGCTCAGATGTCGCCACCCTATCGTTATGAAGGTTTAATTGTCCTATGGTTAAACTATCCATTATTAATAATTAGTGTTTAGGATTAATTGTTCGAGTTTGAGTTTGTAGGTAGTACACTCTTGAGATCCGCAGCGATGATCACACGGTTTTTTAAAGCGTTTACACGCCACGCAAGTTGGTTTAAAATTTAAGTCGTCATTGTGCGGGCAATCTTTTGTTTCATGTGCCTCTGAACAATTGGCACAGGTAGGTTCTTTATTAACGCAGTGTTTTTTAACGTGACCAAACTGTTGACAATTTAAACAACGAACAACTTCGACATCATCAATAAAACGGCAGGTAGCCCAATCAATCAATAATTTATCCTTTGTAGACACTAAGTGCTTACGTACGGCAGGCTCTATTTCAATTCCGATCCATTTACGACCGTTATCTAACGTGCGCCTACGGATAATTTTTGTAGATTTTATAAAGTCATCCTCTTTTATTTGAAGCTCATCTTTGATATTTTGACGGTATAATGCAATCAAAAAAGCGCCATCTTCCATTGAAGATGGTACATCCTTAACCAACACTCGAGGGCGTCTACCTTTTGGTTTTTCTAGACGTAAACCAGCGGCCTTGATTGCTTCTACCGATTCCAATTTTATTAGCTGATTTTCATTAGCGACGCGTAATACAACACCGGATTTCGCGGTTTTTTTCACGCCTACTATTTGGAAACCGTCATCACTAGGTTTAATTGCCTTCATAAGCGCTTGTTTTGTCGCGGACGAGGTGCTATAATCAGCTGATCGAGCCGCGGTCGGATAAACCACCACACAAGGTAACGGTGGACGAGATTCCATAATCGCTGGCGCCACTTTTGGTAAACGTAGTTTCAACGAGTCCGCATATGAAATTTTACAATTGTTGTTACCGACAGGATTAGGATTGACAGCGTTAATCGACCTAACCTTTTCTAATTCGCGTTCCGTTCTGGCTAACTTCGTCTCGTTGCACGACGATTTTATTGCTAGCATAGAAACAATGCCCGTAATTCGCTGCGTCATGTCCATGATGGCAGATTTATTTGCAACGTTAATGAGCGACCCCTGATCATTGACCAAGTCGTTAATTTTAGACAGGTATCGCCTCGGAAACTAAGTCGCAATAATCAGTATTGCTCGCATTACTTATATTTAAAAAGGGTGGGGATCTTTCCACGGTTTCGGATGTTTGGTGAAGCCGTTTTGACCTGTCATCGGGTGAACTGTACGTTGGAGACAGTTCACTGAACAAGCGTTTAGAACTAGCGGAGGTCGCCACGGGCGACCTTTGGGTTTTTGTGTTTCTACGAAATATTTCTCCGCCTCGATCCGGCGGATCATCATTTGTTGACATCATCATTAACGGAGAAAAACACTAAATAAACGTATTAGGACGCGACTGAATGAAATAAAATAAAAACGAAACAAATAAATAACGATCGAGTAAGTTATTTCGCGTTACCCACACACAGAGAAAATAAATGAACTTACAGATGGCTGGAGAAATTGACTAATTACTAATAAATGAATAAACAAACACCTTTAAAAACTTACAAAACACGCACTTAAAGCACTAAAGCACACCGAAAAGCAATTCACAAGCCTTAAAACAAACACGCAACGCGATTTCCGAATTTATAAAAACGGAGCGATATAATTGACACCGCAGAGCGCACGAGTGGGGAGGGAAGAGGACTATTCAAAAGAGATACCGTGGCTCCGGAACACAAAGGGCAATGAAGGAACATAGATGGGTTTTAGTCAGTAGAAGTCTAACAATCCCTCCCGCTCCACCCCAGAGCGGGAGGAGTCATTGGATGATTTCCCATCCCAAAAAAAAAGGTTTTTCGGAATTTGTTTGCAAGAGTCAGCGCGGCCCTGGATCGCAAAGTGCATTTGGAAGAACACGGATGTGTTTTAGCCAGTAAGAGTCTGACACTCCCTTCCGCTCCGCCCAGAGCCGAAGGAGTCATTTGATGACTTCCCAATCTTTAAAAAAAAAGTTAGTTTGAAAAGAAAAGTATCCCTGTGTTGAGTTCAAGCTAACTCTATTACAAACTCTACCGGTTAAGCCATTCAGCGGTCAAAAAAGATCTGAAAAGGTCACAAATATCTAACAACAATAGTTTAGTAGTAGCAACAAGCACAACTAGTTTATTCCAGCGGCTTTTTTGGCCCAGGAAGAGAGTTCATAAACGAATCTCTTCTTTCAGAGATTACCTCCAACAAACAAACATACAAACCAACAATTTTATATGGATTTCAATTTAGAATTTAGATGGATTCTCACAACAAAAAATAGAAATTCCGTTTAGAACTTAACAATAGAATCTAGAGAAGGATGTGATCAAGACCAAGACTGTAGTATTTACTAGGTTCTCAGAAATACTAGGTACTTGTCTACCGCGTCGGTGGTAACAATTTGACAGCGCCTGTAAGTTGTGGTAGTAAGAGCCATTTTCGTCGTACAAGCTGCGCAAGTATGTTCCCAGGCGTTTGTATATTCCTATCTAACTATTATTAATTTATTCTGAGGACTTGTGTCATCCCTGCAGCTAATATTATAAATGCGAAAGTAATCCCAACTAATATTATAGATGCGAAAGTAATTATTCTGTCTGTTTGTCTGTCTGTCTCTTCTTCATGCCTAAAACACTGAACCGATTTGGATGAAATTTTGTACAAAGATAGTTTGAGACCCGAGAAAGGACATAGAATAGCTTTTATGCCTATTAGCCTAGCTCAATGTATCTCCTGCTTGATAAGGAGGGAAGTTCAAATTGTATTTATTTTTTCCCACTCCTCCGCTGTACTTTCTGATTAATTTCGATGCGGGATCCAAGACAGTTGAATCGTTTCTCCGGGACTCATTAGCTCGGCGTTTTTCTGGTGGTCGCCACTGTTGATTCTGGCTTTCAGGAGTTGCAGTGGTTGCCCGCTGTGAAGGCGGGCGGTCGTCGGAGGTGGACTGGACGTAAAGGCTACGCCGATCTCCCAGTCCACCCCCACTAAGACGCTGCGGGAATTTCAGTGCTGGGTTGTTTTAGTGGGTATACCGGGCTTGCCCGGGGAGTCCCACATACCCCTCCCACTCCCCCGAGTGAGAGGGTATGCGTAACGCATTTTTTCCCAGCAGGAAAAACAAAAAAAAAATAAAAAAAAAATAAAGGAGTTGCAGTGGTTGCGAATGTGTGGCGGGCTTGTCCCAGAAAAAAAAAAAACCGGGAATATGTTCCCTACGGATCACGCAGGCGAAGCCGCTGGCACACGGTAGTCTACACTATAATAATAATATTATAAAGAGGAAAGATTTGTTTTTTTTTTGACATTTCACACAACGCCATATAGTCCCAAGCTAAGCAACCTAATGCTTGTGTTATGGTAACGAGATGGCTGATAAACTACTTATATACATTTTTTTTTTGTAAATACATACATATTATAGATAGAAAAACACCCAGACTCGGAACAAATACATGTAGGTCGTACAAATATTTGTTCCGTGCGGGAATCGAACCCGCGACATGCTGCGCAGCAGTCAATCGCTCAACCACTGCGCCAACCGTGTCGTCATCGTTTGTTTGTTCGAATTGATAGGCTCCGAAACTACTGGACCGATTTGAAAAATTATTTCAGTGTTAGATAGCCCGTTTATCGAGGAAGGTTATAGGCTATATATCATCACGCTAAGACAAATAGCAGCGGAGCAATAATGGAAAATGTGACGCAGACGAAGTTGCCCGGGTCAGCTAGTTATTTATATTTTGCGAATAGAGTTATTAAGCCTGTGTACTGTTTATATTGTGATGTTCGTGACCACATCTGATTGGTGTGGCGTGCTTCAGTTTTATGCGGACTGATACCCATCTGGCCTCCGCTGCGTTATGGGGAAACGCGGGTGAATTGGCCCTTAGGGGTAGAAATGGGGACTGTTATTGAGCTCATAATTATATTTACGAATAAATATAGGGTTGTTTTCCTGAAATAGATTCTAGTCATTTGTGCGTGATCTTAACAATCTCTTTATACAAAATATTGGTTTTGGTACTAAGCAAGACGGTCCGACAGAGTGAAAAGATATCGTTTAAGCCTAAGTTATAACTTGACCTTTTCGAAACTTAGGTTTTAATACTGTTTGAACTTTCAAAGGTTAACACAATGATACGAGCTATTTTGGTGTCATCAGCAATTCAGCAAAAAATTGTGCCATGTTTGACATAGGCGATTATGCGCTTTCCCCAAGCGCCGCTGGTCCAGCTGTTCGATTCTGGATAAAAACTCACCGTTAGATAAAGTGAGCTACCATTGTCAGCTCACTTTGAGCGCACTTCACGTAAGTTGCCACGGTGAGATTGTCATAGAAAAGCATTACAGCCGGCCCATTCTCTAAACATCTCATCGTGAAAACGTAAGTGACGTGAGCTGCTGTCCTGCTTAGAGCTAAGGATGGACATACGGATGACAGTAAATAAAAGTTATAAAATGCACTACATAAGCTTTCGAACAATTTCAAAAGTTTTTGATTTTATTATTTTTTTTTTTATTTTTTTTTAGGTTCATAGCATTGTTGTTGTTATTTTAGCATGTGTTGTTGCCATAGAGAATATAACCACTAAAGAGCGTATAGGCCGATTTCTTTGCAAATACGCGACTCACTACCGCGGGCCGGGGGACGAGGAAGAATGCGCGGCTGCGATTGGTCCGTTCAAGGTCAAGTTGCGTAGGTAGCCTGGGTTACTGGTGGCTCTGCTTAAAAATGTACTTTTAACATTATAAAAAAAATCTCAAACAAAACAAACAGCGCTTTATTGTGTTTGAAATTCGCTATTACCTTATCTATCCACTTTTCTTTTAATTCTGGAATCTTCGAAAATCAAAAAATAAAAGCATACCTAAGTATAATTATGTCAAACAGATGAAAAAACTGAAACCGTCCTCCTTTTTTAAAGTAGTTTGGTAGGTATTTTATGACAGTATGTGAATTGAATTAAAGTTGTATTAAGTTTAATTTTATAATCACACTAGCTGACCCGCGCAACTTCGTCTGCGTCACATTTTCCATTATTGCTCCGCTCCTATTTGCCTTAGCGTGATGATATATAGCTTATAGCCTTCCTCGATAAATGAGCTATCTAACACTGAAAGAATTTTTCAAATCGGACCAGTAGCTCCTGAGATTCGTGAGCGTTCAACCAAACAAACAAACAAAGCTTTATAATATTAGTATAGATCACCACATATTATAAAAAAAGTCATCCGCCGCGTCTGTCTGTCTGTCTGTTCACGATAACTCAAAAAATACTGCACCGATTTCATTCTGTTTTCACCAATGGATAGAGTGGTTCTCGAGGAAAGTTTTAGTATTTAATTTGTCAAGCGGGTGAAGCCGTGTGCATCACCTAGTCATCGATAAATCGACTTCAACCATTAAACGTATAAAAATACAAAGGGAAAGAAAGAGACAAAAAAATAGAATTTCCTTATGAAAGAAAGGGACTTTTCCAAAAGACATCAACGCGCGATTCCCTCAGCGCAGTTTACCCAATCACCATTTTATATAGACCCCAGTGGTAACTCATCATCTGATTTGTAAAAAATAATTTTCGTAGTCTCCGATGTAAGTAAGTTATGCCATTCTTTTTGTAATTAGATGTCTTGGAATGTTTCCCACTTTACTTCACCGCGCATTAAGACATTTTTATGATTAAAATTGCATAAAGAAATAAAACAATTTGTAAAAACTTAGCATGCACACAGGTCTAACACTTGGTCACAACTAAAATGGTTAGTAGTATCGTAACCTATATAATTATAGGCGACAAAATACTCATAGTTTTCGAGCATCACGGCACTGTATGCACAGACAAGTGGTTTAATAGTCTTTGGTTGTTGCCAAGTAGATCCAAAATATGTTAGTTATGTTGTGTAAGTATGTATTACCTATGTTTTAGTCAGTGTATTTTACTCCCATCTCAGACCAATATATTGGTCTGAGACTCCCATAGTTAAAGTAGTTGCTAACAAACCTAATTGGATGGTTGGTCCTGATTTAAATGTCAATAAATAAATATAGCATCGCATAGCCCATTAAAGGAGAGGACTTCGAATGACTTTCAGCCTTTTGGTGATGGCCATTGTGTTGACCAGTTTTTTCGTTTTGCCATATGGCAACACGCACGGGTCAAAGACTTGCTTCTTGAGACTTCGTGCTATGTCCGATGAGAAGTTATTGCGCAGCATCCACATCCTGAACGCTGCCTTGTCCGGTCAGATTCGTTCTTTTGTATATACTATTTCTAATACACTAATATCTATCTAACATATCTTTTTTTATATATTTTAGGTAAACTTACGGCAAAACAGATAAAGTAATTATAATAATAAACCTAAAAGGTTTAAACAAAATATGACCAATTGCAAGTTTCCACATAGACACTTGGACCCACTAAGTAAACAGGACAAGTCAACAACTTCGAGTGTAGTCTCGTTCATGACAGACTTTATAAAAGAGTAGGTACAATCCAAGACCGAGATTTTAGTTACTTTGATCACATTTTCGATGTCTTTAACATTGAGTTATGGTGTCTTGAGGGTGTCTATTTGAAGTTGCTGACTGTTTTTGTGAAACACTGATAACCAATTGGTTGACAATTCTGGGGGGATAGTCTCTAAGCCCGACGTCCGTAGTTTCGGGCTTAGTTGCAGGCGTATTCTACTCCGTATCACCTTCAGACTTACGGTTAGTCCCAAACTGTAATTAAAAGTGAATAACAACACAATTTGACAGTAACTGTCAAATCGTGTTGTCATGAGTTCTTAGTGGTTAGATAATACGAAATAGAATACGCCCGCAACTACGCCCGAAACTACGGACGTCGGGCTTAGAGAGTAGTCCCCCAGTTTATAGATGAATTAGCAATTAATCTATGTATGTTTAGGAACCCGGGTAGGAGGATCTTTATAACAAAACGACCACAGCCGTTTTTAGTAGCATTCATAAAATTTATAAAACCGCACACGAGTTGAAATCAAAGACATGTTTCAGACCCTGAAAAAAGTGCTTTACCACGGCGGTGTCTACTTGCAGTTCCTAATTGGTGCATGGCCGAAAACTTATTGAGGGTTCAACGCGTCTTGCGCCACTTAAAATTCTGATCAAGCCCCAAATGAAATGGCCATGACGATACATGGCATGACCATAATCAGAATCGCTAAAAAACACGCGATGCCAAAGAGATATTGTACTAAGGTTCAAAATATGAAAAAGAAATCACATGATACTGACCTTGTAGAATGAGACTTAATAATAAAGATTCCCACAATTATTACAAAACAAACTACACGACCAGAATGAAATATGAGCCTATTACAACGCCATGTGTTAATAGCAAACAGGAAGCCAGGCATAACGACTACAATATTTTGACTTAGCAACGCGGACGCCACTTAACAAACATCACAATTAATCGTCATCTCGAAACATGTCACAGATAGCCACTGAGTTATTTCGACGGTCGCACACCGCTTGAATGAGTGAACAGATCGAGGACGGATGGAGCATAAAGCTCACTAAAATGAGTTAACAATACGTTGACAACCCCTCATAAAGCAAGTGTTGACAATGGACAGCACAAAGTGATGCGTCCGGGGCTCGGGGCAGAGCCCCAGTCGTTGGCACGCCGCTCACGGGACGCTCATTTGCACTCCATCACATTTGCATTTTTGCATCGTGGGACCGAGGCAGGCGAGGCGAGGAGCGAAGCATGCGCATATTTGGCAGGGAATATAAACACAGTGTTGCCTGTGACACGGAATGTGAAATTACTGGCTGTCTACATAAGCAGTCTGTGTTTCTACTGAACCTTTTAGACAACTCTCAGTCCTTAGCGGAAAAAGAATTGCCATTTCTGTGTAGGAAATGCTGCGTTCTTTTCTTCTTCAGCGATAGCCATATGAATTTCCTGTTGGAGACAAGAAAGTCGATGTTAATGATGGAAACTTTTATTATGAATTACAAGTTAACGATACCTCCTATCTACAAACATTCTTGAATGTTTCCAATAAGGGAAGGGATCCTGATTGTTGATTACAATATCCTGTAGAGACACACGGAGATGAAAGTTTTAAATACTCCCGGCAAGATAAAGGTAATTAAATACTCTAACTGTTAGAAATAACGATTGAGGACTTTTTATCAGTTGTGACGAAGAATAATAGTTAAAACTCTGATAACGAACTTATAATTGCTGTTTAGGGCTTGGAAGGAGCCATTAAAGCACCCATTAGACTGTATAAAGCTGTAATTGATGTTCGTTTTAAATAGTAGACATTTCGACGTCTTAATAATCTGTTTTATACTTGTTGTTATTGCGTGTGTTTATTTAGTGTTCGATAGATAAAAGCCTTTGCACTTACACCGGGTGGATGTACGTTACTGTCGGGGACAAAACAAAAGCAATTTGTTCCCTCCGATAAAGTATTGTTTTATTATCGACAATTTAATTGAATCGACGATGCTTTTACGAAATGTCAAGCGTTAGCTCCTAATGCGTTGTTCACGATATGTGTCCCCAAAATGTCGGATGGACGTCGATTTACGACGCCGTTAAAAAATTATATTGTTTTTAGATGGAGGGAAAAAGGTGCTCCATGTTGATGTAAGAGCAATAATGTTGTTACCGTATTAAATAATGACACCATTTTCTTTCGGGGACATGGAAAGCTTTTAGGCTTGATTAAAATTCATTACAATACTGCTGCTGGAAAAATGAGAAAAAGGGAATTATTTTTCTGCTTACTGTGTTTCTAAGCATTTACCACCTTTTTAGAGCCAAAAGGAATGTTTTGAAAATTCAGTTTTTAGGATTTGTGTGACATCTACGTGCTGTTTCATTCTAGGATATTATGCCTCCTAAGGTATTTATTGAAAAAACTAATTAGTTCATCAGAAGTCTTTTTTACGGTAAACTAACATGAAGAATGCGTTGAAAATGCGTTGAAAACTTGTATGGCGTGAATGATGTCACGCGATAGTACACTACACATAAACGTGACGGCACGAGCCCCTCTTGAACTTTGATGCGCTTAATCTATGTATATAGCATTTTTATCGATTTGAAATGGCAAAAACTACTGTGTCCAATATTTTTTTAAATACCTACGTATCCGAATGTATCCGACGGAATAAATAGAATTTTTCTGTCTAAATAAATAATAAAACACTATTATTATAAAACATGAAATAAGCAGTAGGTAGGCCTAGTAGATTACGGGTCCCTTTGTCTATTACATAAAATGTGTCGTTTTGCGTTTTAGATCCCACACGGATATCTGCATTAAAAGACGTTATTAACTTGAGAGGGATTTCACTTCCATAAGCAACAAATGTTTTTCCTGTCTTCAATTTTTTTCTCTAGTTTCTATACTCTTTTTAACCGACTTCCCAAAAAGGAGGAGGTTATCAATTCGGTTGTATGTTTTTTTTTTTTTATGTTTGTTACCTCATATCTCCGACAATTATGAACCGATTAGAAAAATTCTTGTTTTATCTGAAAGAATATACTTGCAGATTGGTCCCATTTAAATCATATCAAAATCGGTTACGAACTTTGGATTTTAAATCGAAATACGTGGAATTTGACTATTTAGATGATTCTTTGATAATCGAAATTGCGTATTTTGCTTTTCTGCGATTTTGCAGTGGAGTTGTGTTGGTGTGTTCTGTGTGGGGCACCACTAAAAAGTTAAAAATAAAAAACTTTTTACAAAAAAATACAACCAACTTCCAAAAAAAAACACTGCAAAGTAAAAAATAACTTTAATTTCGGAAGTCGGTGTCAAAATACGGAGAAAGTAACAAAAACACCGACTTCCGAAATTAAAGTTATTTTTTACTTTGCAGTGTTTTTTTTTGGAAGTCGGTTGTATTTTTTTGTAAAAAGTTTTTTCTGTATACATTTTTCGTTTTTTTTTTTTTTTAATTTCTTGTGTGTACATAAATAAATAAATGAATGGCCACATCTTGGTATCGTAGGCAAACAAAATCTGTCTAATGAAAACTACTGTACCCTTTTACTAAACATCAAGGCTTGCATCAGATCGGCGACTAAGATGGAAATGTGTAAAGTACGACGTGGTACATTCAGAATGGCGGCAACTAGTGAGCACGGTTGGCGAATTTGCAAATACTATGTTTACTGTTGAGTGACTTGTTGCTGTTACTGCTACAACCAAATGTATCTAAGGCCCTGAACACACTGTGATTTTTATTTGTGCGGTGCGGAAATAAATCTGCAGAGGCCTTAGTGTGAGTTTTTTCGACTCACGTTCGAACGCGTTCGATTGCGAGCGCGTTAGAATTTAGTATGGGAATTTAGTTATAGTGCCACCTGGTGGTCACTCGTAGTACCTAATTTCCTATACTAAATTCTAACGCGCTCGCAATCGAACGCGTTCGAACGTGAGTCGAAAAAACTCACACTAAGGCCTCTGATCACAGATTTTTTCCGCGTGAATATTTTACTGCCAGTGCGGCGTACTCGTGTAGGATTCAATGTGTTACTAAACAGAATTGCGAGAAAAAAACCGCGGGGTGAGATATCGCAGTGCCTAAGGCTTTTGCACACAACATTTTTTTAATGCGCCGATGACGCGCAGATGACACGCGCAAACGTGATTTAAACGATTTTCAAATGCAGTATCTACTGCTTTTTGGCCATCTACAGCGTTGTGAGCGCGCGTTCGTAAAACGTGCGTCGTCGGCGCCGTTAAAATACGCCGTGTGCATAGGCTCTAACTCGAGAAGTTACAGGCAGAAAATAGACATTGTGTTTTCAAGTTAGAGAGTGAAAGATGTGTGACGAATGGTGTGACGACAATGATTATGCAAAGCAGCCGTCTAATAGTGAATTCAAACATTTAGTGGAAAGGATTACTCAAATGATGAGAAGCACTGGGACCCGTCGATGTGGTGACACAAAGGTTTACGTCCAATGGACGTTATCGGCTGAAATACATTATAATCTAGTAAGCGACCTCTTTGTTATTAAGGAGGTAGTTAGGTACTTATTTTTGTAATTACTTAAATTGAAAGACAGCATTAATTGAAACCAAATAACAAGTTATTAGGGTTCCGTATCCACAGGGTGAACAACGGAAATCCATTTGAAATATTCGCTGAGTTTGGATTTCTATTGCCGTTTTAACAATAAAATATAAAAATCAAGTCAAGTTAAACAAAAATAATCAAGTTAAATCCAAGCAATGTGTTTTTTCCTTATATGGTACCTACGAAACCCTAAAAGCACTAGAGTGAGAGTCCGAAAAGCACTTGGCCGGCCTTTTTCAGGTTTTATTTTGCAGAGAATTAAAGTCCATACCCAATTAAAATTGGTAAAGGAAGAAAGATTTGGCGAGGCCCAAAGGTCCACAAATCCTTAGCCCTCAGGGGTCCTGCGGCGTGGCCCAGGGCGGTTACCCACATCACACACAGAGGCCACAGTCCCACACCTTGTCTGCTAGTGAATTATTTATTTAAGCGTGTAACGTACCGTTCTCTATTGGCCGTTTTTAGTCACATCTTACAGCAACCTAATGTGGGCGTTCCAAGATTATTCGTATTTATTAATGGCTCTTAGACTTAGCAGATTCTGCCTCTTACACTTTTTACTGCTCCGTTGATGTAGCGGCCATAGTCGCGACTGTTGAGCCTAGTATAGGTTCGAATCCCAGCTCGTGCAAAAAGTGTTACGGGGTATTTGCGTCAGTAATCTATCTGTAACCTCAGGAGTCAGAGAGGCAATTCTAATTTATTAAAGAACGATCGCATTCGCATTCAGTCAAAATTATTTTACCTAAACAATGTACAGTCAGACTACAAAAGTCGATAAGCATCTCTCAAAGTAATTGGCTTGACGTATAGTTTGACTTACTACCTTCTATTTTCACGTTGTCGTCAACACTAAATACTCGTTGCTTGTATGAGTATCTCAACATTCCACAGATAACACACACTAATGTACTGTCGTCGCACTACGCGCGTTAGAACATCATAATAATATTTCTGTGTCATTAAGAACATGCCTTACACAGTCACAGCTGAGGCGACCATTGGATTGATAAAATTCGCGCTAATCACTCATGTGCTTGTAGCCGTCAGGGCTAGGTAATAGACTCGCAATCAACGAAGACCGAGTTCAAATCCAATTAATGGTCCGTAGCTGATTTTTCTGTTATTGAAAATACCATATAATAAATAAGTTTTTTTTTTATATTTCTACTATTGAAACTACAATTGCATTTTATATATTGTATTTTTTGTACTAATTAGTTGCAAATTACGAATATTATGATTTATTTATCGTATTCGTAATTTGCAACTATTTAGTAGTGATCTTATTCAACATTTCGATGTTGTAAGGTAGAAATAAAAAAGTCGTGCTGAATGATAATACAAATGTTTATTCGTTATATTTTTACCTAGACAAAAAAAGTTCTCTTGTAACCGTTGATAACATTGTTTGTTGGAAATATACCCACTTAGACCATTCATAATAACAATGAAAGGATATTTTAATAATACAAAATATAACTGTCGATAGCTAGTTATTAAAGGTATTGCTATTAAACCAGTTTTATTGAAAACTGATATATGGTTTTGACTTGGTAAACATGTTATTTTTAGGTAACGTCATAAATAATTTATTGAGGTTATAGCTTAATTGTTCATTTTCTTGGCGGAAAGAAGATTGAAACTAAACCTCAAGAACTTAAGAAAATCGTCAATTAGATGAGAAAAATAAATCTAACTATTATGTTACAACAATGCGGGTAGAAGAAACAGAACACAAAATAAAACCATGACTATGGTCAGCAAACTTAGTAGCGAGTTCACTGCATTCCTAAGATAAGGCGATGGCACAAGTTAAAAGAAATAGCTGTTTTAAACGAAAGTCATCACAACATAATTAATATGTCTAGTGTTTCGTTAAACGTTATTAATATTTTAAAATGACCTACTAAATATTTAGTTACACCGTCTGATTATTAAAATTAAAACAAGGATATTTTAATTTAATTAATATTTTGTATGACCCCCATTATTTTCAATGTAGTCAAGTAGCCGTTTGCGCATGGACCCAACAATATTACCGCATGTTTCGCTCCCTCTTAAATTTTCCCACACCTCCATGCAATGGGTTTTCAATTGTTCCGTGGACCTCTCATTCCGTGAGTCCCACCTTTGCACCATCAAGCCCCATAGATTTTCTATGGGGTTGAGGTCGGGTGATCGCGCTGGTCATGGAACAACAATAACCTCCGGTTGATTGTGAAACCACTCACGCACAGTACTCGCCCGGTGAATAGGACAATTGTCCTGGACAAATGAAAATTGTGCTAACTCATCAGCAGGGTAAATGTTGCGCACAGTAGGTAGCATGATGGAGTCTAATACTTCCGCATAAGTCGAACTGTTTGCGCGTGGAGGAATGAAAGCCAGTTCTCCTGGTCCTGCTGCACTCATCCACCCCCACATATTAATAATTGCAATACGACCTGATTCGGTGTTAGGGATTACGTTTTTATCACACCATCGAGTGTTATTCTTTCGCCATAAATGAAGTCTGCCCTTTTGACTGGATTTAAATGTTTTTTCATCTGAAAATATTGTGGTATTCCAGTCGAAATCTAAATAATCCCGTGCGAAACGTAATCGTTCTTGTTTATGTTTCTCTGTCAAGTAAGGCATTTTAGCAGGTTTTCTGTGATGCACACCTTCAGCGTGGAGCGCACGGCGAACAGTTTGCAACGAGGTGTCGAATAATTCCGCAAAGTGTCTCGTTGGTGTGAAACCATTTTTTTCATACTCGTCCACCATATGTCGTCGCTGCGCTTCGCTAATAAGCGTCGGTCTTCCACTTCTCTTTCGACTAGCAAGGCTATTCTTCATATCTTTTTATCCAAAGACTTACAGTATTTCTCTAAAACAAAAAAAAATAATAAAAACATTTGGTCGCTATACTTAACAAAATACAAAAGTGACTTCATTTTTTAGGGTTCCGTACCCAAAGGGTAAAACGGGACCCTATTACTAAGCCTCCGCTGTCTCTCTGTCTGTCTGTCTGTCTGTCTCCAGGCTGTATCTCATAAACCGTGATAGCTAGAAAGCTGAAATTTTCACAAATTATGTATTTCCGTAGCCGCTATAACAACAAACACTAAAAAAAATTAAATATTAAGGGGGTCCCCATACAATAAACGTGATTTTTTCGTAGTTTTATAGATGAATGGTACCGGAACCCTTCATGGGCGAGTCCGACTCGCACTTGGCCAGTTTTATATAGTTAATACTCATATTTATTTAATATAATTTTAAAATAAAACACTGCGTATTTAGAAATCCAAGAATAAACACTAATATTTCGCTTTTAAGCCTCATAGTGACGGATGGATTCAAAAAATAATAAAAAGAATTAAGCCATATTCTACCAAATAATCTCAGGTATAAATTTTAAGTTAAAATATTAAAAAAATAATTTATAAAGTTACAGTTCAAATATAAATATTTTACTCACATTCAGTCCGGTTTCTTCAGATATTTGAGTTTTATTAAGACCACTTTTATGCAGCGCAATAATAGCCACCCTCACTTCAATACTAATGTTTGCCTGCATTTTGAGAATAATTACGCTACTGCTATCCACACGTCACTAACCAACAACTACAACCAACCGACAGTTCATTTGGTTCAAGTTAAATATTAATAATTATAAATAACTGATGTCTACCTCACAGAAATCTAAATTCTTATTTTGTATTTTTTTTGTGATCTACCTTTCTAGCTTATTGCAATGTGAATAAGAACATACAAAAAGTCTGGTAGTGCGTGGGATTTGAACTTACGACACACTGGATCACACTTATCTTAGGGCGCTAAACCGTTGGGCTATCTGAGCTCATATTGTTACGAAATTATAAACCACAACCGTTTGTTGACTACTGCTGGAAAATAGAAGGTCGTAAGTCAAACTAACCGTCAAGCTGTTAGTGCGTAAGAATGCTTATGCATTTTTGGAACCCGCTGTACAGATTATATATATAATCATTTAGGTACTGATACCCTACTGTAAACACATCAGCGTCCGCAAATTACTAGACAATAGTAAGACAATTCGATGTAACGGTCGTTAAAACGATTTTGATGTCCTTATTCGTCAAAAAGGGTTTTAAAAGAAACTTCCTACACGTATTCTTAAGATAGAATAAGTATATAAACCAGCTACTATTCTTATTCCTTCTCTGTCCAGTGTCCATGCAGTTAGACTGTGGAACTCACTTCTGCCTAGCATTCGAGATTTGAAAACTATTTCTCTTTTCAAAACTCGTCTTAAAGAGTAGTAACACTATCCTCTCACCTATCCTCTCAACTGTGATAATTTTATGCATATATATATAGGTTTATTTGATATATTAAGTAGTTTACGGCTTCATTCACCTTATATCTTTTTTCTTGTTCTTTCTTACACACTGTTGTCTACATGTCTTTTTCAATCTTACTTTCGCAGGTTTGCTCGGAGAAATTTTCTTAGAAATAAGCAGTACCTTTATACTAATAGTTATAATGTATCTCTGTATCTCTGCGTGTACATAAATTGTAGAATATATAAATAAATATGCACCTAATTTGTCCTATTAGAGCAGAAATGAAGACATTTCCATCAAACTGTTTGCCATACTTACCTCATTAAGCCTCTTAAGCGTGCAATACACAAGGTACACTGGTAATAGTAGTAACGCGATTATGCACCCGCCTAGGGTTGCCTGCGGGTCTCTAATATAAAGTATTGTACTATATTTTGGGTAGGTATACTTTAAATTCTACAAAAGCGAAAATAATAATAATAATAAGCCTCTTATCCTGAACTGATTTCTTCTTTCTTTGTATTGTGGTTGTCTCTTTAGTTAGAAAATATCTCAGTCTCAGTCTCTCAAATAGTTCAGTGTGCCTCTTGGCAAAGGCCTCCTCTAACAATTTCCATTGTACTCTGTCTCTAGCAACCCTTCTCCATTTTGGGCCTGCCGTCAGTTTTATTTCATCTTCCCATCATTTAAAAGTGAAAATAAGTGATCTTATATACTCTATTAATTTTAACTCGGACTTTAAATGAAAGTTAATAAAATCCTGCCATTTCAGTGAAAACTGAAAAAGATTTTGTCTCTTCGGTCATAATTGAAAACTGGCGGCAAAAGAAAACCGTAACATACATCAGCAACAACGAAAACCGTATATAAACCATAACATAATATAACGAAACTATTGTTTTGCAAAAACTAAAACAAAACAGTGTAAGTCGGTAATCTAATTTTTCTAAGACTGTATGTCTGTACTCTACATTATTAATTCTTTATTGTACACCAGACACGTAGAACACGGTCATTTCAATGTGTCTAGACTTCGCATCCATGGGCTACCCGCGACCCTAACCAAGTCATCGGTCCACCTTGTGGGAGGCCTTCCAGCGCTGCGTCTTCTACCGTTTCTAAAATAAGATAATATACTGTTTTCTTTATTTAAAGTTGGCAACCCTACACCCTCCTTACAAAGTAACGAGGCTTCCTTCTTAAGACTCATATACTCGTAAACAGGCAGTAGTCGGCTAGACGAAGCAACGTGGAAAGTGAAGTGTGCTCGCTAATTAGATAACAGGCATTAAGAGAGAGTAGCTTGTTGTTTTCATGTAAATTCGAAAGCAGCATGTCTAAAAAGGCCACTTTAGAAGAATCAGAAAGCAAATCACGCTACCCGTCACACTCAAATTTTCCCAATTAACTTTGAACATAATGCGTTAGTGATAAAGATGACAATGAAAGTTGACAGGTTGTTGTGTGATTAATATTATGATTCTTCTAAAGTGGCCTTTTAGCCCCCATGTAGGTACATAAACTAAAAAGTACACTTATAATTTTCTATTTCGGCCAACAGTTACGCCCGCTTGTAAGTCGAAAATTTTACCTACCAAGGGAATATAGCTTTAATCTTGGGATGAAATGAACCCTATATTCTATTCTAGGACATGGAGACGTAACAAACAAATTGTTTCGAATTTAACTATAAATTGAAGATTAGGAGTCTAAATAAAACACTAAAACCAGATCTCTTCCAGGCAACCTGGAAGAAATCTGGTTTTAGTGTGATGTTATGTGTGTAGATCGCGGAATGCGATAAGGCCGCCCATTGTACATGCACCTATTTGTTTTAGTTTGTAGTTTTCTTCAATGTTTTTATCGGTGTACATAATAAATAAATAATAATAAATAAATATTAAGTATATAATAAATAAATAAAACTAATTTTAATTTCTTTCTAATCTTTCCCACTGCATGGCAAAGGCCTCCCTTTAATTTTATCATTCCTCTTGGCTTTGGGCAAGTGTGGAGCAATCCTATCGATACTGCGTCGAGCTCGTTCCACCAGCTTCGCCTAGCTTTGCTACCGTAACGCCAGACATTTAGTAGGACCGCATTTTTTGGGTTGATTTAGCCCGTGAACCGTTCGATATGCGGCGGATGTGTCTGGCTGAGTGCCTCTGTAAACTTATAAAATTTAGAGTAAACTGAAAACAATTCTGAGCGCCTATATTTTTCTACATAGCAACGAGTTATTGATTAGAAAAAAAGCTGTTGTTTCTACTACTGTACACCAAGATGGAATGCCCTTGAGTCTTTAAAATTTATTTATGCAAATCAACAGCAAACCATCAGTATTTAAAGTGGAGTGACTGGCTATCTGATCTCCACCACTTAATAACTGGGTAACACGGTTCTTCTTGGCAAGACCGGATTAAAATTTTCTGGCTTCTGACAGTCCGTAACGGCTGCCAAAGATCTACAAATGACAGCCGGGACCAAGGGACGTCCTATCCGAGGCACAGACGAGTCTCGATAAGTTAAGATGTTCACCCATCCACAGATCGAACGATCCGTGCGGATGCTAAGATTCAGGTCAATTCAACCAGGAAAAGTGAAAGAGGTAAGTTCCATCGACAGCTTGCCAACATGACGCTATACAGTGCAGATGTACGAGTAAGTCTAACTTCATTACCATGAGAATGATTGATCACATGCATTTATGTATGGGAGAGCGATTTATGAGTTAGCTATGTTTTATGTATCTGGGTGAGGCGCATCTCATCAGCTTTGATTTTAGCGAAATACGATTACATTGATAAACGAAGATGTAGATGTTATTGTAAAACTAGTATTCTGTAAGTGGCTTCGCAGCGTGAATGTTGGAAATTATCCCAAGGAAATATAATCCCGGGATGAAAAGCCTATAGGTACCTATGCTATTTCAGACTCTAAGAGCGTATGCACACTTCGTTTTTTGATGGCGCCGACGACGCTTGTTTTACGAACGCGCTCGCGACGCTTTAGATGACCAAAAAGTTGCACTGTTTGCGTCTGAATTTCGTTTAAAGCGCATTAGCGCGCGTCTTCTGTTTGCCTTAAAAAACTCCGTGTGCAAAGGCTCTAATATATCTCGAGTCAGACATCGAGATACGTTCAGCGGTTCTTGCGTGATTGGTAACAAACATCCACCCATCCACAAAATCTTCCGCGTATGACAGGGATAAGAAGTAAGACAAAATTGTAATACGGAGGAAAGAAGGTTTTTATTTCCACGTAACGGATAATATCATCACATGGCATTATAAAATGGTGATTAATTCGAAGTTGATGAAGTTGGTCGTCAAGAGTGCATGAAAGTCAGGAATTCAGATGGACAGGATAGGCTGTTCTCGGGGTAGGACATCAAATAAATAGAGGACTAGGAGGCTGCTGACAATGGCTATGCTCGCTTTAAAGTAGTCTATAACCGTTTCCAGCCTGCAGTCTCGACATGACAACATGCGATTTCAGTAATTTGTAACGATCGTTAAAATTTGAAACAGTTTACGATAAAGTTCGGTAATTTAGGGCGGTTTGTATCAAACAGTTGGTTAACGTAACATACGTACGTCAAAAAGTTACGATTACGGACAATGTTTGACGTTCGTTAAATTAGAAGCGTTGTTTCAAAACATTCTGGTATAAATGCCTGCTCATCCCAATAGCTAAGTTATCGACACGGGTCCTACCTGAATAGCTTTTTTTGCATTCCACCACTTATTTGTGTCATCAGAAGAACTGGTATTGAGGAATTCAAAAGAATTTTCACAATATTGTTCTATTTGACGCAACTAAAGTTACGTTAACGAGTGCTCAGACCATCTGTTAACGTAAACGTTATATTTTACGTGCGTTAACACTGACATTTTGTGAAACAACCCAATTTTTTGATTTGACGATAGTTAGCACCATTTTTAACGTTTACGCGTGCGTTAAGTGTAGTTGAAACAACCCGCCCTTTGCTAGCGATGATATTCGCCGGCGTTGAGTGTAGAGACTACCAAAAGTCGGTATTTTCACATCAATCGTTCGATCCCTGGGACTTATCGACCGAATTCGGTCGTTAACTATGTCGAGACTGCAGGCTCTGGAGTGTATTCATCAAAATCGTAACCGACAAACTTACTTTGGCATTTATAATGTTGGTTAGGATTAATAAATGGGAATACGCATGCGATTTTTTATTTGAATAATGAAATACCTATTAGCTCTAGTAAAAGTTCTTGAATTTTTTTTTACAAACCTTTATCAGCGATGAATTTATAAGGCTTCAAAGATTACAATTAGAAAAAGAAGTCCGATACGGACTTTGACGTCAAAGTCCATGACAGCTGTCATAGATAACAGTTTAAAATAATATCTCGTTTGTTTTTCGAGTTGATGCTTTTTTCACTGTTAATTTTTATACTTCTTTTTAGATAAACAATGTATATAATAAATATTTTTTTCATGCATATTCCCTGTTGAAAACTCTATTCAATATTTTCTATTAGAGCTCTTGTGGTTATGTCAAACTCAAACTCAAGCATTTATTTCAATTAAACCATTTACTTACATGCATTTTTAAATTGTCAAGGTCGGTCGGTCCAAAAAATTGAGCGTAGGTCTCTATGGAGAAGAACGTGCAAGAAACTCCACTGACACTCGTTTAAAAATAATAAATTGTTACAAAGTTTTGTTTACATCGGGTTTAAATTATACATTTGAGAACGATGTAAAAGACGAGCAGGATAAAAGCATCCGGAATAAAAGAAGAACAATTCAAAGAAATTATTAAAATATGTAACACAGTTATATGCATGCCTTCTTATATTTTATTTGCAAGGGTTGTAACTATCGTCTACGAAGTCTCGTCGTTCCGCCATATTTGTTCCGGTTACCGGTCGTTACGTTCCAAGTTCCTTATTCAAATTCAATCAGGCAGGCAGTTGGCAACACTGAAAACCTTTTAGTGGTGGTCTTGAGGATCCGCCTAAAGCTCGCTGCAAACTTAACGACAAATCGGATGATGTGTAAACTATTGAGCTGTTGACAACTTTAGAGTGACCAATATAGTTACGAAACAGCCTCCTCGCAGAGATGCAAGTTGTGGTTTTAGTTCGGTTTTCCATTAAGAGCCCTATTAAAATTTGACTGTTTTTTTTAAGCTCGTCGAGTCGAAGCTCCATAGTCTTGAGCATCGACGCCGAGTTTCTGGCCTGACGGTTTTCTACCGGCTGCATTTTAGGGAATGTGCGACGGAATTGCATAATTTAATTCCACCAAGCCCGTTCCAGCATCGAACGGCGATGCGCCACCGGTACTTGGTGGACATCCCACCTACACGCACAAAACGTTTTGGGGACACATTCGTAGTGCGTACAGCAAAGGAGTAGAATTCAAAAAGAGAAAAAGAAAAAAGTAAAAAAAAAAAAAGTTAAATGGCCAACTTAGGCTTTCCTAGTAACTGAATAATAAGACAACTTTGGATTATTGGGTAGTTGAGAATAGTTATTACTTAGTATAGATTATAGCGGTCTCACTTTTTGTATTTTCTCTCTTATCTCTTTGGAAAATAAAAAAATCCGAAGTAAGTTTGTGTAAGTAAGTAAAATGCGCGACGGCACTTTTTCGAGCTCGTGGATTGAAGTACCAAATTTGTCTACTAACCAAATAAAATGAATAAATACGTATATCATTACATTCCTTACATAGTGGTGTAGTTCATAGCGGCCTCAAAAAATTGTAATAAAAAATGAATATCGGTAAATAAGAAACGCTCCTATATGAACAGAAAGTTTATCTTTAAAAAATGAATACCTGTTATTTATTCATATTAATTACTTACTAGCTGACCCGCGCAACTTCGTCTGCGTCACATTTTCCATTATTGCTCCGCTCCTGTTTGTCTTAGCGTGATAATGTATTAAAGCCTATAACCTTCCTCGATAAATGGGCTATATAACACTGAAAGAATTGATCAAATCGGACCAGTAGTTCCCGACATTAGCGCGTTCAACCAAACAAACAAACAAACTCTTCTACTTTATAGTATTAGTAAAGATTAGCATAGATGAAAAATAGATAAATCAACTTGACTCAAATGCAGACATGGGCGAAGGTCATTCTTTCAAGGAACATCTTAACACCGCGATTCAAAAAATCGACGTTACACGCCAACGCCATCTATCGAATACTGCACGCAGTTGATCTCTAGGTATAGTCCAGTCTAAGTTTGATAGATGGCGCTATTTCAATATTTTACTTCGGAAAGACTATAATAATTATAATTTTATTAATTCACATTTTTTATTATAAGGAATGAACTGATTACGATGAAACAAAAACTTAACATTACTACAATTTACGCACAGTTTCTTGTAATGTATAAAAGTTACGTGAAGTAATAATGAGACTAAGTGCACATAACCCTAATTTTACTTCTGGAAAACTTTAAATTCAAATATCTTTTGATAGACTGAACCGATTGCAATGAAACAAAAACTAAATGTTACTCAAAGTTACGCTCAATCCTTGTGAGTAAAAGTTATCTACATTGCTTTCGCAGATTTTACTTGATGCCCGAACAAATAAACAGACAAACAGACACAAATTCTAAAAATGCTGGAAATGGGTTCTATTGGTTGTTCTTTAACACCCTAGCTATTTTTTTGGATTTTTTTTTCATGTACAAAAACCACTTTTCTACAGTTTTATTATATGTATAGATAGATGAAATTTATACCAGAATAAACCATAGTTTACAAGAAATGAAAATTTTATGTGTATTTATAAAAAAAAAAATTATTAACTTTAAAATAAGCGTAATTGCAACTGCCTCTTTTTTATAAGTATTTAAAAGCAATGAGTCGGCACTTTTGTGAAAGCGCACATATGTGATAGGAATTTAAAGGTATGCTACGCACGGCACGCAACGGATTTTAGTTTGCTTTGTATGATTTAAGTGAAACCATACAAAGCAAACTAAAATCCGTTTGGTACGGGTGGCGTGGATAGTGGACGCGTACCTTAAAGGCTCTTGTATTTTAAATAAAGATAACATTCTATCAAGGAACTACCTACTTAATAACGATCACAGAAAGGTCCAAATCGTTTGTGTCAGTATTATGACATTTCGGTAGCGCATATTATCAATCCCATAATATGTAGGATTTTACGACAAGCACTAAAAAGATGTAATTTATTGCCATCAATCTTTTTTTTGGAGGACTGGGATAGCTTCTTACAGTTTTCACTTCTTTTTTGCCCAAAGCCCAGCAAAACTTTTGTAACACGCTCGTCTATCGAATAAACATGGTGATCTTGACAAGACTGCAGGAAGGCAGGACGTGGCAGTCGTATGTTCCGGGGGACCAGGCAGGATGGCTAGATTTTAGGTCTACCACTACTACTAGATAATTAAACTCTTGACACATCTCTGAGTGTCTAAACACACTATGCCGAAGGTACGCGACGGAAGTTCCGCGGCTGATTTTACGTTCCGATCAATGTATTTGGCTGATATGACACACCATAAGCGCCGAACTTACACGACAGAAATTCAGTTGCGAAACTTTGCGGGTATTTGTGTCTCACTCCCACTCGCTGTCGTGGAGTCCTGACGTGTTATCTAAATAACCAGATAGACAGACGTTCATTGAGACAGACACATGATTGATCAATAAACACGTTCGCAATTCAACGGCGGTACTTATTTTTTCTGAATTAAATGTGGTGTAGGTACCTACGAACACAACAAAGCAAGTGTGTCGTGTTCAGACAGAGGCGAAATAAACACAACGGGCAGACACGCGGTGCGCGGACATGCCTGCCTCCCGCTGCTTCCCGCCCCGGATCTTCGGTGGCGTATAATGTGTGCCCTACAGAATACGTTGGCGCCGAATTGCCGCCGAACTTATCATATTATCAATCCTATAAATTTATACCTAATCCATGTAGGATTTTATGACATGCTTTAGCACTAAAAAGATGTCATTTATTGCCATCAATTTTTTTTTTTTGGAGGACTGGATAGCTTCTTACAGTTTTCAATTACCTAGTAGAACTTGCTTACTTCTTTTTTGCCCAAAGCCCAAAGCCCAGCAAAACTTTTGTAACACGCTCGTCAATCGAATAAATATGGTGATCTTGACAAGACTGCAGGAAGGCAGGACGTGGCAGTCGTATGTTCCGGGGGCCCAGGCAGGATGGCTAGATTTTAGGTCTACCACTACTACTAGATAATTTAACTCTTCAAACTTGACACAATCATCTCTGAGTGTCTAAACACACTATGCTGAAGGTACGTGACGGAAGTTCCGCGGCTGATTTTATGTTCCAATCAATGTATTTGGCTGATATGACACACCATAAGCGCCGAAATTACGCGACAGAAATTCAGTTGCGAAACTTTGCTGGTATTTGTGTCTCACTCCCACTCGCTGTCGTGGAGTCCTGACGTGTTATCTAAATAACCGGATACACAGACGCTCATTGAGACAGACACATGATTGACCAATAAACACGGTCGCAATTCAACGGCGATACTTATTTTTTCTGAATCAAATGTGGTGCAGGTACCTACGAACACAACAAAGCAAGTGTGTCGTGTTCAGACAGAGGCGAAATAAATACAACGGGCAGACACGCGGTGTGTGGACATGCCTGCCTCCCGCTGCTTCCCGCCGCGGATCTTCGGTGGCGTATAATGTGTGCCCTACAGAATACGTTGGCGCCGAATTGCCGCTGAACTTACGCCCGACCGAAGTTCAGCTGCACGCTATTTTTTGTTCTTTTTTTCTTTTCTTCTATCTGCAATGAGCCCTTCCAGCTTTAATCAGATTAGTATGTCGCTATTAGCTGTTTGAGATTCTTCACATCCTATGATGTGACATCTCCAAATTCGTATGATAAGTTATATTGACGCTATTCGCTTTCTTTGGAGTCTATTGCTAGTTGGGATTGCACCTTTCGTTCAATGGTGCACCGGTTTATTTGGATGGGTGTGTTTATTATTATTAATTTTATTTTCTTACTAACATTAGATTAAGTCATACATCTACTAACATTATATGGATTTTATTTTATCCGAAATAAATGATTGAAAATTGAAAAAATAGACTCTGAGGACTGTAGTAGTGTCAAAGCTACTTCATTTTTGTGTTGCTGGAGTCTTTCTTTATAATTCTTGTAGCACTTTTCTATAACTTCCCTAACTGTTGGTATTTGTAGGTACTCATGTAATTCAGTGTTCCGCGTGAACCAGGGTGCACCACATATGATTTTTAGTGCTTTGTTTTGGAAGCGTTGCAGTATTTTAACATTAGAATGCCTTGGTGATCCCCAGAGCTATATTCCTTACGTCCAGATAGGTTTCAGGATGGATTTATAGATAAGAAGTTTGTTTTCCAAGATAAGTTACGACTGCCTGCCTATAAGCCAGTGGATATCTTTGAGCTTTAGGTTCGCCTGGTCTCAGTTGGTCTTAATATGTTCTCGCCAAGTAAGTCTTCTATCGATATGCATACCTAGGTACTTTACGACACTTTTTGTGGCAGAATGTCATCGCCAAATTTCACCGGTGGGCAGTCTCCTCTTTTGAGACTAAAAGTAATGTGGATCGAATTGGCAGCTGCACGCTATACCACAAAGTAATTTCGGCATAATGTGTCGTCAGTAATTCAAATAGCATGCCGAACTTCGGTCGCGTATCTTCGGCATTGTGTGTTTAGACACTAAGACCGTCCATTGTAACACCCTTATATATTTTTAAGATAATAATGTACTTTTTGAATGGTGTAGAGACTAGATAGTATTTCTAGTCTACTCTCTAGTCGCTGCTGGAGTGTGATTATTAGCTCTGTGGTTCCCATAGAAAAGAGCCAAACGAGATCTACACCTAGATGATCTTTTCCTGAAAAAGCTTCATTCTTTCATTACACGTAATCGACCGTTTCATAAATGATTTTAATTATAAAATTATTCTCTCTTCCTCAAACCTGAAGGAAGCAATGGCTCCCATGATTTAATAGGAGAATTATGCAAAGCGGACGGAACCGCGAGCAGGGCTATTTAATTTGATACGAATTTATGCATCTCATTACCTAACGGCGGCCTCATCCTGTGCTCATGAATGAATGCTATTACGTATTCCGTGGATGTGTAATGGCCATACCCCGTACACATTGGGCCAAGCTGGTGTTCGGTTTTTGAACACTTGTCAATTAATTTTGCCATATAAGGATCATTTGGCGCGAGGCCCAAATCGGAGCTAATGTCGCCATCTGGTTTTTCCAATAATTGTGATTAAAATTTCGCTTTTTCGCCTTTCGCCGCTTCGATGACGTCGCTTAGTTAAAAACATTTGTGAAATTATGTGTTGGAATTGTTTTTAAAACATCAATCAAGATGACAGTTCAGTATTACGTAGACGCGACGTGATGACGAATTTATTTACCTATTTCACTAAAAGCTAAGTAAATTCATATTTTTAATTTCACGTGGTGAATTCGAGTACCTATTTACGTAGTTTATAAAGTTTCAAGTATGTTGAACTTAAAAACCGGCCAAGTGCGAGTCGGACTCGTGCACCGAGGGTTCCGTACAAACCTGTAGGTAGGTATACATCTTCTTGATATATATAAATCACGTGTCACGTTGTTTGTCCGCGATGGACTCCTAAACTACTTAACCGATTTTAACCAAAGGACATTGTTCATCGCCCATACATCGGTTGCCTAAGAACCAACAGAGACGTGAATTTACTATCTGTGTTTTAAATAATGCATATGTTCGACTAAAACTAAATTAAAATCACGGACACTTGCCAGAATTGTAAAATATCTAAAATGATTTCGGATTTTGAGGTTATAAAACATACCAAACAATAGAAACATACCAAATGGACTAAGATCCCAGAGCTGCCAGACTTTTTATCTCACCAAAAAATGTATAGAGTAGTGTTACTATGTTCTTCTAACATACGAAAGCGTGGTAAGTTAGGTCGACGGCCGATTCCCTGGTATCAGGTGCCAAATACATTAGGTACATCAAAGTGTCAACTGTCATTTCATCGACTGTCAGTGTCAAGAGTGTTCGTGTCATACAGCGCTTTAATCGCTTTACTCTTTTTGTAGGTAACTAAAAATCTTACAGCGCTGAGAGTGCTTTGTTTCATTTTAAAAAATGGCGCCGGGTTATAAAACCTAAGTGAGTTACTTTTTAAAATGGTTTCGTAATTAAAAAGTGTCCGTTCTATTCTTATCAGTAAAATGTAATTTAAAAAAATAACTAGGAATAATAGTAAAGGTTTCGCATGTGTTGATTCATAGGCCACTTTTTACCATGTCCTTTGCATACCGTGTGCAGTTTGATCCAACTTGAAAGATAGAGTAGCTTACATCTCAATTTGTAGTCACAATATTATTTAGGAGCGGAGCATTCATGGAAAATATGGCGCAGACGAAGTTGCGAGGGACAGCTAGTATATATTATAAGCAAAAGTTGCGGTTTACGATTTATGACGTATTAAAAAAAAACTACTTACTAGATCTCGTTCAAACCAATTTTCGGTGGAAGTTTACATTGTAATGGTACCTACATCATTTATTTTTTTAGTTTTATCATTCTCATATTTTATGGGGAACCCCCAAAATTTATTGTTTTTTTGTCTATTTTTGTGTGAAAATATTGATGCGGTTCACAGAATATATCTACTTACCAAGTTTCAACAACATAGTTCTTATAGTTTCGGAAAAAAGTGGCTGTGATATACGGACGGACAGACAGACATGACGAATCTATAATGGTTCCGTTTTTTGCCATTTGGCTCCGGAACCTTAAAAACCGGCTAAGCCGAGTCGTACTCGCACATTCCATACCATATCGCAGGGTTCCATACCATAAACCTTAATTTTTATTATTTGTTGTTATAGCGGCAATAGAAATACACAATCTGTGAAAATTTCAACTACCTATAACGGTTCTTGAGATACAATCCGCTGACAGACAGGTGGACGTTGGTCACCCTTTGGGTACGGAACCCTAATAAAAGAAACGGCACGTTGCACCGTAAGCAAGTTCACACGCACCAGTATTTTACGTGGAGCGACTGACTATCTGCCCTCCACACCTCAGTAAGGGGGTAGCAGACGGTACCCTTTGGTAAGACTGGTCTCTTTCTGGTTGTCTGGCTTCTGCCTATCCTTATTAACAATCAACTTTAAGAAATGATAGTCGGGACCAACGTGCTTCTCAAGCAATGGTAGAATCTTCGCATGTACCGGATGGTCACCCATCCACGGACTGACCTCGGCAAGTGTAGTTTTACCTTGTCCCGTGTGGCTGTTATTAGTTAGCCACGTGCTTCTCAGCTCCGCCTTGCAGTTACAGGATACAACATCGATGTACTTCTGCCTGCCTAGCCTTTTCCCAACTACCTACTTTTGGATCGACATCGACTATTCAGCTGAATACTCAAAATTCATAAGTCATTTATTCAAATTAGGCTGAGAGCCAGCACTTTTTGAACGTCAAGTTTTACAAAAGACAGTCCCCCAATACGCCCGCCCGTCACCACTTCCTAGTGTTTTAGCTGTGGAGAGGAAGTGGCCAACAAACTCCCCAGCAACACAACTCTCTGTTACGTCATAGGAACTAGAATTTAACAATAATTAGTAATTAAAAATTCAAAATACCTTCTAAAATTTACATGACACAAAAATATATATTATTTATCACTTGTTTGACACTAAAACAAAATACACACATAAGCAAGTGTTGACGCACGTGGATTAAATAAGTATAAAAAATGACCTAAATAGTCAGACAAATAAAATAAATCATAAAAAGAAATTAAAAAAAAGAAAAAAAAATATATGAACACATATAACCTGTCATAAACTATCTACACAAAGAACATGATAATTTGTCTTGCGTTCAACACAGCGACCAACTATTCTTATCGTCTAAATACTCATTAATAGAATAGTATGCCTTCGAACAGAGGTTAGATTTTATTTTAGCTTTAAATGTGTTAAAAGGCAGATCAAGATAAGAAATTGGAAGTCTATTGTATAAACGGATACCGAGCCCCACAAATGAATCATGGACCTTACGAAGTCGGTGTGGAGGAGCATGTAGTTTGTGCTTGTTTCTTGTGTTAAAGTTGTGGATGTCTACATTGTACTACATTGGGATCGAGTTTTCAGCTGAATACCTAAGAGTATTTACCTATAACCTAAGATGATTATTTCTGTGAATTTCTACGAATTACTTACATATATCAACAGATTGTGTGAAAGTCAAAAGGTAGGTACTCCATTACCGAGAATTGTATGATTGGCTTATCTTATTAAAAAAATCCGAAAAACAACTTATAGTCATTGCTTACTGCCTTGACATTAATCTTAGGTTATCGTTACCAACTCTCGTTGATATATAGAGGAGATCGGGGAAATAACGGGAATGTCTAATATTATAAAGAGGTAAAATTTGTTAGTAAGTTTGTATGTTTGTAAGTTTGTATGTAGGGGGTAATCTCAGGAACTACTGGTTCGATTTGAAAAATTCTTTCAGTGTTAGATAGCCCATTTATTGAGGAAGGTTATAGGCTATTTATCATCACGCTAAGACACGGAGCGGAGCAGTAATGGAAAATGTGACGCAAACGAAATTGCGCGGGACAGCTAGTCTACACTAGTATTGTTTGATTGTAATGAATAGGCTCAAAAACTACTCGACCGATTTTAAAAATTCTTTCACCATTCGAAAGCTACATTATCCACGAGTAACATAGGCTATATTTTATTTTGGAAAAAAATAGGGTTCCGTAAGATATTTGAGTTTTTCGGACACAAGGTGTAAAAATTTACCAGAAAAGTTACTTATTTTGCGTACGCTGCCTAAACTATAAAAGATAGAACCATAAATTGTTCTAATTAATTGTAGATCTTATAAATATCTACAAAAAAGTCCGCGATACACTATACCTATCTATGTCGAGTGAGGCACAACAACCACTTTTTTATTTAAAAATCTTGTTTATTTTTTTTTATATACAAAACGGGGAAACTCTTGGCCCAAATCTCACCTGATAGAAAGTGATGATTAGGCCGAAGATGGAAGCGAGTTTCACCCGGAATCCTCTTACACAGAGGAACTGGCTATCATACCTCTAACTGCCGGAACACAACAATGCTGTTAACATTGTTGTTATGGCGACAGACTTAGACATGATGGTGGTAGCTTGCCAGGCGGACTTAGAAGAAGTCCTACCACCAACCAAACCGAGCAAAAAAAATTGCCCCCGCTGGGAATCGAACCCGGGACCTCTGGGTCTGAATCAGGTGGTATAACCACTAGACCACGGAGGCGGTTAGTGTCACCTGTTTAGCACCACCCAGGGACCGCGT
Organism: Ceramica pisi; assembly: GCA_963859965.1. NCBI lineage: Eukaryota > Metazoa > Arthropoda > Insecta > Lepidoptera > Noctuidae > Ceramica > Ceramica pisi. The sequence continues at coordinate 10,711,945 of OY982530.1, forward strand.
GTAGGGATTCGCTGAAGGGTATTCTCCTACGGACGCGGGTGACTACTTTTAAACGCGTTTATTTTACTCATGCTATTAATCCTTATCAAAATAAAGCATTTCATCACTAAGTACAGTTTATGTAGATAATATTTGGTCTTTTAATGATTAAAATCGGACGTTTGGTTTTGAATTTATGGCGAAATTAAAATTATTACGATTTCTGCTGCACGGCCCGTTGCGAAGTGGACGTCACCAAGGCGGGGGTGCACGTGCGGGTCCAGTTTAGATCTATGAGTAAGGCACCCGCGCGGCTCAAGCGCGAGGTCGGCTCCCTACGCAGCGGTCGTGCGCGAAGTCTAATAACTTTCGTGCGATTTTTTTTAGATTTCGTTCTTAAAACTACACCTACGCAAAAGTTCTTCTCAGAGCTAAACAACAGTTCTTCTCAGAGCCAAACAACAGTTCTTTTCAGGGCTAACCAACAGTTCTTTTCAGGGTATAACCAACAGTTCTTTTCAGGGCTAACCAACAGTTCTTTTCAGGGCTACACAACAGTTCTTTTCAGAGCTAGAATATTACACGCTATTAACATATTCTTAAACATTTGAAAATGCCTAAGAGAGCCAGGTCTCAACTTAATAAACATAGTTCTCAAGCACGGGCAGCAAGAATACGCCGTATGGGAGAATCTTCACCTGAACGTTCACAACGCGATGAGAGTCGAGTGTCGAACGTTCGCAACGCATTGCACAACAAAATCTGAGAATCTCTGAGTTATAATAACATTATAAAGCAGAAGGGTTTGTTTGTTTGGTTGACCACGCTAATCTCAGGAACTACTGGTCCGATTTGAAAAATTATTTCCGCGTTAGATAGCCCATTTATCGAGGAAAGCTATAGGCCATATATCATTAAGATAAGTCAAAAAGGAGCGCAGAATTAATGGAAAATGTGACGCAGACGAAGTTGCGCGGGTCAGCTAGTTTATTATATAGAGGTAGGTAACATTTGTTCGTAAGTTTGTATGTAGGGGGTAATCTCAGGAACTACTGGTCTGATTTGAAAAATTCTTTCAGTATTATCCCATGTATCGAGGAAGGATATAGGCACACAGATACATATCATCACGCTAAGACTAAAAGGAGCCGAGCATTAATGGAAAATGTGACGCAGACGAAGTTGCGTGGGTCAGCTAGTAAAATATAAACTGCTTATGTTACCTAAAATTATTGAGATTTTTTTCAGTATACAAGCTGCTCGTTTCTGGAATGCATTACGGCCGATCGACTGGCCGATTTGGTCATATTGAGAGCGTTCTCAAGTTAAAGTTTTGGCCGAAGTCGTGTATCGGCTATTCCGCGGAAGTCTACGCGACATCACGCAGCGCAACACTACTTCGTGTACAATAGTTTATTTATATTTTTGTGGTTTTTATTAATATGTATGATATTCTGTAAGGTATATGGGTGTGTTATGGGTCTTTGTTAACGGAAATAAATTATATATTATTACTAAATTATATATTACTACCTATGAAAGTGAGGCGTAGAAACCTAAACGAATTTTGTAAAGATGTGAAATAGTTTGATTGTTTGTTTGTGCAGCCTCGTTGTTTATAATACTATCTACTTTCAAATTTTTATAAATTAAAAAGAAATCTGCAAACTCTTAAATTTTGTCGAGTTTTGTAAGGCCCTGTACGATACGCTTCGTTCCGAAGCCTAGGAGTACAAACGTAAAGTGGAGTATTAAGTACGAGAATCATCATTCATACTTCTTGAAACTAGCTGACGTTATTAAAATTTTTGATAGCAAAACAAATGTTCCATGTTAGTCAAATCTACTCTCTGTTTGTATGAACCTCGACCCACGTATTGATAAAACTTGCGACGAGTACGTAAACACACAAACACTTGTACACTAAATAACAGTTAATGTGTTATTTCAATACTGTAACTAAGTCTTCAAACTGTGCAGTTACCGCTACGTAAAGCTCTGGACATTAATACAGTTTACAAAGGATTTTAAACAAAAAGGTTCTAATAAAACAGACATCAAGTCTACCTAACGAAGTGGAAGAAAAAGAACAAGTACTACAATCAAAGTGAAGAGTAAAGAGGATACCAAAAAGGCGCAGAAGATTAATACAGATTAAAAATTGAAAATAAGTGTGTGACTATCTAATCCAAAGGATACCAACCATGAAGATCATTTTATTTATATTCCTGTACATAACAAGTTCTCAGTGCGGCGTTCTGCGGGATGATTTGAAAGAAAATGGCTCTCCAAGTATTGTAGAATGTCGTCGGTCTGAAAGTATTCTTATGATTGTAAAAGATTACTTTGATTTCGGAAATATAACATTATTAAATGACATACTTATAGATATAACGAAGGATAAAGAGATTCAAACTGAAAATGAAACCATTAATTTATCACCAGGAATACATAAATGGGAAGTGAAATTTCTCATCGCTCAACAACCAGCAGAGGAAATCAACCGTATACTTAGCATTGTAGAAACTACCGCCAACAAAATAGGACAGCTTATTAATAAAAACTGTACAACTGGAGAAACTGATGTTATCTGCCACTTTTACATAAACGTTGAAGCTACAAAGCCACCTGTATCAAAAATACATAAAAGAGAAGTAAAAGTTGTAGAAAATACAAAACGTACAGATTTAGATGAAATAAATCGTCTCATAAAACTCGCTGAAGCCGCTGAAAACAAGAATGGAGAATTTGATGGTGGAAATTGCAAAACAGTCGATGGTGCAGTCATCTGTAAAGTTTACATACCAGAAGATTCTCCAAAACAAAAACATTAACGAGAAGTTGAATTTGATAGTGAAGCATGCCCTACTGATGAAGTGGAAATTAAATAAATACTCGGTAACTTGAACGCTGCTGGAGAAAAACTGCTGCAGAACTACAAATGTCCTGCTGGTATGGAGAGGGCTGATGACAGAACTTGTGTTCCAGAAGTCGTGTGACAACGTTCAAATGAAAATGACCGTGTTTATAGATTTTTAGTGTTTGTTTTTAAACCTTTTTTGTTACATCTGCTAGTCTATTCTGTAAATAACCATTTCGATATCGACTTCACCTAAATGACTAAGCTTACAAAGTGAACTTTATTTCACACGTCATAAGGTCTTATATTTATACGAATTTGAAACTCACCTCGGATTCCGCTGTCGAGACACGAAAATGTTGTTACAGAATAGCACTGCTGCTGCTGCTGACACATGACTTGGTGTATTTTTTTTAATAATTCCGTCACCAGTGGGATACAAAATTAACTTATGTATTCTCAAACTCAAGTATTTATTTCAATTAAATAAATGCTTGAGTTTGAGAAGTTTTGTAATGTAGAAGTGAATATATTTAATTGACAAATACGCCCAGTGAAAGAAGAACATTACATTTTTATTTTAATAAGACTCTGTTTAATTTTATCAGTATATTGGCCTATTGTTCCCACTGCTGGGCAAAGGTTACCCACATATCCTTTAAAACAACTTTGCACCTTTTTTTTCTACACCCAGAGCGGGAGGAGTCATTGGATGATTTCCCATCCCTAAAAAAAAAAAAAACAACTTTGCACCTTGATCGCGGTGTGTGATTAATTATCATTTCTTTTTTTTCTATTGATAAGGCGTACGTTTAATGGTTCTCACCTGATGTTAAGCGATGATGCGGTGTAAGATGTAGCAAGCTTGCGTCGAAGTAACCTATTCACTCTTGACTTAAAGACTGGGAGTCTTTAAGTCAAGAGTGAATAGGTTACTTTACGGTTGTAGCTATCAGGAAACAGGCTCAGTCAGAATTCCACTCCTTAGCTGTACGCACAATGAAGGTATTCCCAAAACGTTTTGTGCGTATAGGTGTGATGTCCACCATGTACCGGCGGCACGTCGCCGTACGTCTTGTGGTCCGATAGTGGAAAGAGCTTGGCGTAATTAAATTATGCAATTCATTCGCACATTCCCCAAAATGCAATTGATAGAAAACCGACTGGCCAGCAACTGCCGCGTCGATGCTCAAGACTTTGGAGCTTCGATTCGACGAGCCTATCATTGCCTCCTGATATCCTCCAGATATACTCTTGGCTCGTTTTTCAATTGGCTCAAGGGCATCAAGCTGGTACCTGGCATACACGATCGAACTTGCGCTTGATACAGTTTAAGCAACTGTTCCGGCGTGAAGTACCGTCTCACCTTTGCTAGGATCCCCAACGAACATTTCTAAAATGATTTTCTTTTTACATGAAAATATTGTTAGTTACTAGTACTAAACTGGTATTCAGCTGAATTCGGTTTGACTGGAAGCCGACCCCAATATAGTTGGGAAAAGGCTAGGCAGATGATGACTAGTACTAAAACAAAGACCATGTTTTGATTCAATTTTCTAAGCTTCCGCTATCTGTCCGTCCGTCCGTCTGATAGACAGACAGACGGACCTTAAAAGGTAGGCTAATAGGCGCAATAGGTAGACCGGAATAGGTAGACTGTTGACATTTTCACAGAGTGTCTGCTATTGCCGCAATAACAACAAATAAAAAAAGTAACAATTAAAGAGGAGCCCCCTTTAATTCTTTTTTTATTTGCCCACTAGAAATTTTATTTTCCTACTAGAAACGTGTTTTCTTGGAGTTTTTTTGTGCGAACTTAATAATGGCAAAAGGTAGACAATTCAAATGCTTACAGAGTTTGTTTATTTGTTTGGAGGTCGGATTTCAGCTTATTTGCCGCTTCCGTGGATTACGCCCTCCGCAAAAATCATCCATGTAGAAACTTTCCTCTAATTCTTTTGCTGCTCATTTTCTAGAAAGGTTTGGGTAACTTCTATTGATAAATATATAAGATTGATCACGTGACGTAACGACAGCGTTTGTCAATGACATACAGATTTGAAGTTTTGAGAATCGTCTACTCGTCTTCACCATGCTGTCGCTGACAGAAGGTCACTTGTCTAAAGCCTCTGAGATGCTGAATTTTTTTGGAACTGTATTTTTCCTAAATCTGCTTCGAAATACTCCTGTACCCTCCACATCGCACCACATGGCAATGTTTATTATTGAAAAATAAGAGCTAGGGTCTGCACAAAATGATAGGTATTTTATTAGTGGTGGCGATTGTCGGAAACCAAAAATTTGGGATATTTCGACAGCGCTTGTCTCAAAGATTTATATCGATTAAAACTGACAAAAGTGGGAAACAAATAATGGCTCGACTGTACACAGCTTCCCCTTCATTATGGTGACCATGTCAGCTACGTCAATTAAACAAATTTGTTGCGTGACAGTTTACCATTCAAACGATTATTGGCTTTGAATTTAATCACATCAACACTAACAATTTTACATAAGTTGTGTAAAATAATAGGGAAAGATCGGGTTTCAAGGGGAGAATGCTAATTTTCACTGCAATTGAATAAGCGTGAAAAGTTTTGAGGGTGAGTATGAATGGATCGATGGTGTAAAAAATTACAATAAATAATGTTTATTTGTGGTATGTATTGTTCTACTAATATAAATTAAAAAATTTAAAACGTAACAGACATACATGTAGCTGGGTAGTTTGTAGCGCAACTTCTTCTCCACAGCTTAAAACTAGGAAGTGGAGACGGACGCGTTTTGGAGAAAAAGTTCTGGCTCTCAGCCATTTGAACGTTTGAATTACATAGCTTAGGCGGTGCAGACTAGACTAGATATAACGGCAAATAAAGATATATGAAAAAAAAAAGACATGCCCCGTTGTCCTCAAATAAAATAACCTAAGAGCAGATGATGATAAAATTGTATGTGAAACTGTCATGTCTCTCGTGTACAAAGGTAGGTAAATTTGCTTAAAAATATATGCCGCCAGTGTTTTAAGAAGTTGAGAGTGTGGTTGTACTGTAGAGTAGGCAAGTTAGGTTTAGTCAAGTTAAGGGTCAGAAGTGGAGTCACAGTCACCCAAAATAAAGCGCCTAAAGTTTTCTTTGTAGAAAAGTCCGCCTTTGTACCTTTGTATTGCATAAAGTATTAATAAATAAAGATTAAATCAATCATGGTCCATTGAATGAACATCTTCAAAAATAATAGGGCTTTTTAGCTTTTTTGATTGCGGCTGCACTTTTGACCCTCGACTGTACCAACATCCCATTCGCCAATTACAAGTCCTACATTAGCGGACTTGGAAAAAAACACATTTTTATAATTAAAGCCATTTCGTCGTCAACGACACGCAACTACGCCAAGTAATTAAATCAGCGATTAACTACCCTCGTAATAAAAAACCAATGGCTGTGCCTACATAATTATCATTTATTTTCGTGACGGGATTTCCCATGACTGGTGCATGCGACAAATGGGAAATCCAGAGAACACACCATGAATACGAGCATTGTTTTAAGAGGGAAGGGCCGGTGTACTTGGTGTTAGTATTGTAATACCTTTTTTTTAAGGATTGGAAATCATCGAATTGGAGTAATTTCCGCTCTGGGCGCAGCGGAAGGGAGTGTCAGACTCATACTGACTAAAATCCATCCGTGTTCCTCCTAATGCCCTTTTCGTTCCAGGGCTCGGGTGACTTTTTTCAACAAATTCCACAGCCCTGGCAGGCACATATCGTAATAAAAATATGTTCATTGGTCCTCTTTTTTAGTTTTTTTTGCAGGTCTATACAATTTATTAACGATATAAAATTATCTTTCTTTCGATTACAATTATTATTTGTTCAGATCGTTGTAGACGATGCACGATGTGCTGGCCTATAGGTATTACATACCTGCTTGCCAGGTACCCATGAACAGAAATTACGAGGTTATGAAAAAAAAAAGATTAAAATGAATTTGATTAAAAATAGTCATGGATAATTTTCGATTGGCAAGCTATCATAGACGTGTTTATAATTCAATTTTTTATATTAAAGGTCTCATCTGGTTCTCACGTGGGTGAAGGTCGATGTTCCTCTCCTACCATCCTATTATATAAAATTCTTCCATTAAAGACAGACAACGCACAGCCGAAACCACTGGTCATAGAAAGCTGAACTGAAGGATTTCCCGAAATTCCTACTGGACCGGGTAAAATAATATGCGTACGTACTCGCGGGCAAAAGCTAGTGTTTGAAAAAAATAAACCTTATAATTTCATACATACTAACGAAAGTATTTTAATACGTTTGAAATGACTAATCAGATAACTACGTATATATTATGTTTCTTATCACTAAACAGGTGTTTTATATCGACCGGTTGGTAATATTTTATCAGTATACGTACGTTAACATAGATAGTGTTGAAACAGTTCTAGTATCTCTGATAGTCCAGTTACAGTCTTAGGAATCGCGACGCACAAAATATGGATAAAAGTTAATACGATGCTACAAATTCGCTATGCACGTTACTACGAAAGATCATTTTTACCGAGAAAGGTACTTGAATTCGATAATCTATAGCGAAAGATCGTTACTGATAAACTATTAGACAAATTACATTACGAACATTTATCAAATGTACAAACGCAAAAAGAGTTATTAATATAAATGTTGATGGGCGGAGAGACCAAGTAAAAGATGGATGGATTGTGTGAGGAGCGATATGAAAGAAAAGGGAGTTAGTGATAGTATGACGGCTGAAAGGCCAAAATGGAAGAAGTAGACGTTGCGTAGACCCCAAGTAACATGGGATAAGGGCAGGCAGATGATGATATACAACATCTACCTAGGAATGGTCTAACTCTGGGCTGTCCAGACCAGATACGATCGCGGATCATCAAAAGTCACTTTATGGATTGGAGGGCCAAAGAAACAAATACTTACCTACGTTAAGGATTTTTGTTTGAGAAAAATCAAAATACGGGGCCAATGTATATTTATATATTAATTCATTTATCTTTTACAACTCTATGACTTACGGCACTGAATATGAATCTTTTGAACCTTTCGATATAGATATCATTGCTGGAGTCTTTCTCAATTTAGTAAATAATGAGAAGTATAATTGTGCATTTACCTAAGTAATTTTACAAAAAATAAATAAATGTATAATTGTAGTAAGATTAGAAACATGTCGCGGGCCGCACAAATATTAGCCACTGGCCATATGCGGCCCGAGGGCCGAGCTTTGCTTTGACAGTCCTACTAACTGTATAAAATCAATGTGCCAAGCCTTTTACTTCATATCTTTAGGTCAACTTCCAGTCAAACCAGTTACCAGATGCAGCTGAATACCATTATTTACATGGAGTGACTAACCTCAATCTAACCTTCACAACCTAGACACTGGACATACACGATACCAACATGCGAAAGTCTGAGGGTCTAAAAAGGCCACTTTAGCAGAATCAGAAAGCTTTTATTTTGAATTTTCCCAATCAACCTATACTTAAGGTTGTTCCTAAACCTAACCTAATGCGTTACCGATAAAGATGAAAATTAAAGTAGGTAGGAGCCAAATGAATTAGGGGGTAGGAGCCAGATGAATTTGGGGGTAGGAGCCAGATGATATTGAGGGTAGCAGCCAGATGAATTTGGGGGTAGGAGCCAGATGAATTTGGGGGTAGCAGCCAGATGAATTTGGGGGTAGCAGCCAGATGAATTTGGGGGTAGGAGCCAGATGAATTTGGGGGTAGCAGCCAGATGAATTTGGGGGTAGCAGCCAGATGAATTTGGGGGTAGGAGCCAGATGAATTTGGGGGTAGCAGCCAGATGAATTTGGGGGTAGCAGCCAGATGAATTTGGGGGTAGCAGCCTGATAAATTTGGGGGTAGGAACCAGATGAATTTGGGGGTAGCAGCCAGATGAATTTGGGGGTAGCAGCCAGATGAATTCGGGGGTAGCAGCCAGATGAATTTGGGGGTAGCAGCCAGATGAATTCGGGGGTAGCAGCCAGATGAATTTGGGGGTAGCAGCCAGATGAATTTGGGGGTAGCAGCCAGATGAATTTGGGGGTAGCAGCCAGATGAATTTGGGGGTAGCAGCCAGATGAATTTGGGAGTAGCAGCCAGATGTATTTGGGGGTAAGAGCCAGATGAATAAGCAATAAAGAACATTTACCTTTCCCTAATATCCCTTCGTAAATCCATAAACATTACAATATCTTGAATTACTAAAGAACGTAAAGGATCGCGATAGGAGACAGGATTTCGACCCACGTACATTTATTCACTTTTTTAATATCAAAAACAGAAATAAAAATATAAAGCTGTCCTGAAACGACTTCTATCGTGATTAATACGTTATCTAGTAATGAAAAACAGTAGGTACCTACATAATTTATTGTTTAGGTATCTTCGAAGGGATATTAGGGAAAGGTTGATATACGTTATTTCCGGTTTATCTGGCGCCTACCATATTTGTAGATTCGCAAACGAAAACAAACTATGCGCAAAACTTTAATTATTAAAAAAAAAAGGATTTAATAATTTATTAGCATTTTTTAACCTATTAACTTGACTTAGAGTCTTAGATATATCTCTACTGTACTAATATCTTTCTAGTAAAATATAAAATGACGTTTAACGTTAATAAAGTAAACACATTCCTCTGTGCCGTACTTCCTGCTCCACTTCTTGGTGCTATGGCGTCCAGGTGGTAATTCTCATAGATGCCTTCCCAGAAGTGAGTACGGTCTGCCAAAAGCACCCCACGTAGTTCCGATGTCTCATTCAGCAACATGTGTGGTGACCTGTTTACGTCTGCTGCCGGCCACGCAGGTAGCGTCGTCGACCCTTCAGGCACAGGTGTCCTAAAATATCAAAATTAACGCTGAACTGAGGAAATTAATAATTTCAATCGCTGTAGGTATATCCCTAATCATTAAAAACAAGGATTTGGGACCCAACCCAAGTCCTTGAAATCGAACCCTGGCAAATACGTATTTAAATATACCTACTTATCTTTATATATGTAAGTTATTTATAATAAAAAAGCGAAGGAAGTAAGGGAGGCCTTTGTCCTGCATTGGGACTGTACAGGTTCATAGTAATTATAACGATTTAAGAAATGCTTACCCAGTTTTCATAAAGTTATGCCATATATCACGCACAGTTTTTTTCATTTTCTTATATTCTTGAGTCTCCGGAAGCAAATTCATATTACCTACGGGGTCCAGCCAAGCAAACGACTGCGCACAATGGTCAGCACCTCGAACGTCTGTGTGAGGCACCAGCGCAGTGTTCTCGTCCACAAATGAATATTCGTACAAATATACTTGGCGATGGCCAGCTTCAACATGTAATTTTACAGCCCAAAGCATAGGAAAGGTGAATAAAACATCTGAAAAGAAGTCGACGTATTCCAAAATGCTGTCATTGCTAACAGGATTGTTGCCAAAGTAAAAGCTCTTGATCGTATTGGCTACTCGTTCTCTAACTGCATCCGAACTAAACTTTAAGTCAGCCGGTAAGAAATCAGAAAACTTTTCATTCATCTTGTTCTTCCAATCTTCAAAGAAGTTAATACGGAGCAGTCCTTCCATGTTAGCGAATCCATACAATATAGGTACTTTTTTGTAGTCTCCTTTCTTTAGTATACTCAGAGGAGATTCAGTCAGGAAGGCTCCAACTGTGTCACGCTCTACACACGGAGAAAACAAAAACGTAGAATCAGTCCTGTCTTCAAACATTTCTGCAGTCAACGCGTCCATTGAAGTTGTCTTATAGAACTGTTCTAAACTATTTATGTCATCAACCATAGCTTGTGAGTTCAGTTTTTTGGCGTGCGTTCTAGCAATCTCAAGAGGATCTCTCTGTATCGCAAATGCGGCAAGATTTCCACCGCTTTCTGGTACAACTCGGTGGAATAAATTTTCGGCGGACTTAGAGAGCATTATTAGGTCCACTGATGCGGAACCCGCACTGCTACCGACAAGAGTGACGTCATTAGGGTTACCACCGAAGCTAGCGATGTTCTTTTGTACCCAGCGGAGCGCCTCTACCTGGTCTTTCATGCCAGCATTGCCTGGAATGTCATCGGTACCAAGACAAAGGAATCCGTGTATACCAAGACGATAGTTAAATGTGACCATGATGAAATCTTTCTTTTCCTGTATAAACTGTGTTCCTTGATGTAAATTACTGAAACCCATTACAAAACCACCGCCATGGACATACACAAGCACTGAAAGGTCTGTCTCGGTGGTGTCTGGTACAAACACATTAGCAATTAGACAATCTTCTTTCATCTCTAAAGCATCTGGCATAAGGTCGATCATATATCTGTTCTGTGGGCACATAACACTCTTTTCACCAGTTGCGTTAAACGGTTCCGTCCATGTTGGCGGTGGTAAAGGCGGCTGGAATGAAAGAGAAATAAGAAACATTAAAAAGTACTCGTATAATATGTTGTCGACAACATTTTTTCATTGTGAATATCAGAATGACGGGCCATAATGCCCGATCAGCTTTAAAATAATACTAAAATTATATACCTAGTTTTAAATAAAATTCTTTTTCTCAGATATTAATTTTAGGTACCAAACCTAAAATTAATATCTGAGAAAAAGAATTTTAAAAAATGGGCAGTCATTCTGACGTCATTTAGAATATCCACGTAAGGGCTCAGAAACATACACAGGCCACTTATCGCACAATTTCATATTACTAACGTGCTGGCAATTAGACCAATTATTTAAATAAAGGTTACAAATAGTAACAAATAGATGTTAGTAATATTTATATTAAAGCTTTAATACCATAAGAGTAAAAGTTTGCGTGGATGGATATAGTTTAAGGGCGGGTTGTATCAAACGGTTGGTTTACGTAACATACGTACGTCAAAAAGTAACAATTACGGAAGATCTTTAACGTTCGTTAAATAAGAAGCGTTGTTTCAAAACAACTCTCAATAGCTAAGTTATTGACACGGGTCCTACCTTAATAGCTTTTTAAGCATTCCACCACTTATTTGTGTCATCAGAAGAACTGGTATTGAGGAAAGCAAAAGAAATTTCACTATATTGTTCTATTTGACGCAACTAAAGTAACGTTAACCAGTGCTCAGACCATCTGTTAACGTAAACGTTATATTTTAGATGCGTTAACGCTGACATTTTGCGAAACAACTCAATTTTTTGATTTAACGATAGTTAGTACCTACCATTTTTAACGTTTACACATGCGTTAAGTGAACGTGAAACAACCCGCCCTAAATATTCTCACGCAAAAACTGAACTAAATTTGATTAAACTTCACAGTAACATAATTTATTCTTCAGAAAAACCCATATACGGTTACGGTTGCGTTTAGAATAGAATCACTTCATTTACTGCTTGCACGCTTGCACTGAGTGAGGCTATGAACTAGCCTCACTCAGTGCAAGCGATTCTATTGGTTCTTAGCACACACAACCCTGGCTAGTGGCTGTCGCTACGCATCCTCGCAAGTCTTTAAAAAAAATAAAAAAAATAGTCTCATTACTTGTTTACAAACATAGATGAAGCCCTGAACCTCACACTAGGATTCCCTGTGTTGTGGGGTCCAGTCTCTTACAATCCATATTCAGATGGTACAGTTACAAAGACAGTAGTTTTAGGTAACTAAACTATAATTAAGTTTATCAAAATTTCAGTAGTTTGGGTAGAGTGTTGTGTAGTGAATGTAGTGTGGGAAGTGTAGTGCGGTAGGTGTAGTGAGTGTAGTGTTGTAGGTGTGGGTGTGTGAGTGCATGTGAGAAGGGTAAGAGTGATTGCAAGTGTTAGTGTGATACTTAATCGTATACCTTTGGTGGAAACACAGACGGGGCAGAGCCGCGGGTTTACAAGGAATAATATAAGTAGGTACCTTGAATTTGTCGAGACCTGTAGGCCCTGTGGCGTAGGGAATGTTGTAGAAAGCGTATAGATCTCCGCTGGGGTGTTTGCGACCACGCACCACTCCTTGCTCAATTTCCACTTCCAGCCAGTCGCCATCTGCGAGAACAGCTGTCACACACAAAAAAACCACGTACGTCCACCGCGCCATAGCTATGAATACAATCTAACTTGATAATTTTATTTTAGATGATAAATCGATATCTTTATCTGCAGGTACATTGGACATGATTCGTGATTATGAGTGAGTGTGTTGCCAAAATTAACTCAGATTTGTATGCACGTGTGATAGTCGATTACTGATAAAATTCTTGTTTTATTGATTATTCACTTAGCATTACGTTGATAATAATTATGGGGACAAGAGGACAGATAAGAGATTTTTTTACATATTTTAAAATCCGTGACCTAAGCGGCCGGCGGCGGCGTACCAAACAAAGCACTTGAGATAAAATTTTGTAATAGATATTACAGAAAATTTTAAATTCCTCATCTTGAAATGTTCTTTTCAGGTTTCACTTAAGGCGCGTCCCCGAGCAAAAAGCAGCGCTAGCCGTTTTTTGTGCAGTTTTTTGGAGCTATCTACTCTTTATCCAAAAGAAATATCAACTAATAAAAAATACATTAAATTTCTACATAATCTTGGCTTCAAAATGGTAGATTTTATTTTTTATTACTAAGTATAATGTTTAAGTAATCTCCTCACAACGAAACCACAGAAATGAGAAAAAATTACTGAAAACATGCATCTTCTCGAAAACTAACGATTATTTTGATTTTGTACTTACACTAATGGATAGGCAATTTAATTATGAACATTTTAGTAGAAGTATTTTTTTCAAACGACCTAAATTAGATTTTATAACGATTTTATTCAACATTCTGAGCGTATTCGCTATTGTATCTCTTGCGCTGTTATTGAGGGAAAAGAGAATTTTGTATGGGAAATTAGGTTCTACGAGTGACCACCAGGTGGCACTATAACTAAATTCCCATACTAAATTGTAACGCGCTCGCAATCGAACGCGTTCGAACGAGAGTCGAAAAAACTCACACTAAGGCCTCAGGTGGTTGCAATGCTCGCCGCCGCGGATGAGACTGGCCGGCTTAGACGGCCAGCAAGACGAAGCGCGATGGTGAGCGTTAAACCATCTGTGATAATAAGCTCGCATGGGACCACAGTAGTGCTATTCTGTAACAACATTTTCGTGTCTCGACAGCGGAATCCGAGGTGAGTTTCAAATTCGTATAAATATAAGACCTTATGATGTGTGAAATAAAGTTCACTTTGTAAGCTTAGTCACTCAGGTGAAGTGAATATCGAAATGGTTATTTACAGAATAGACTAGCTGAGCCGTGACATAAACTCCGAAAATTATTATTTTATTTTAAACAAGAACACATCATTTTTCAATAATAAAAAAAAGAGACATCTCCATATATTTTTTTTCAAATGACTATTACAATAATATGCCTAAGGTATAGCGGACACGATCGCCAACAAAAAAATTGATTATGTTTACACTTCAGTTCCGGGAACTCTGTAAGCCGCGGCTTAGGATAGTCATTTATTACATTGTATGGTAGGTCCACAATCTTATTGCAGATAACGCTTTAACAGCTAGAATTGGTTAGTTTACGAAAAATGAGTCACAAAGTTACAAACACTTGAAAATGAGCGCTGCAAAAGGCCCCTTCATAATTTGGATTACAGAGCAAGTATTATTGAATTTACTAGAAATCTTATTTCACAATCAACATGATGTTGATATTTGCTTATGGGAAAACATGACACAAAGGCATGATGCCTAAAATAAAAAATCAACAAATAAAAAAAAACAAGCATTTTAGTACAGAAATTCCAAGGTAACACACAAGGTAACACACTGTTCACAGTAGGTAGGTACATCAAGTCTGAACAAAAAAATAATTAAGAGCTTTTCAAACAGGGGTAGGTAGGAGTTTTTTTATATATTATGCAAATCTAATCTGGGTTTTCAAACGGGTCCTACCAACTTTCTTTTTTTATAAAAGAAAAAAAAAACGAACATGATGCGGTTTTCAAACAAAGGTAGGATTAAAAAAAATTACATTAAAATAAAACGCAAAACCAACCAAACAAGCAAATATTATTTTATATTAAAAAACATAAAAAAAACCAATCAGATTATTTTACCTCGCTTTTTTACTACGTCGGTCAAAATTTACTGGCCATTGTCCTTACTGTGGACGGAACACAACTTTACTTTTCATAGTTTTCGAGTTATGATTTTTTTCAGAATTTTTGAGAATTATCGACCTAACCAATTTAAGAATTCTAAAAAGAAAAACGTCGAGATTTGTTTTTTTGCAACAAAATGTTCATGCATAAAATTTTCAGTTCCATATAAAGGTGATAAAAGTTACGAAAATTTTGGTCTAAAGTGAAAATTTACGTTAGTTACGTAAATTATGACTTAATTGGTATTTTTTTAAACCACCTAAAAGTAGCAAAAGCGCTGCATCGCAGCTGGGTTCGGACAGACTATGACTACGTTAAGCCATCCGCAAGAAAATGCAGCACAGACTAGGTGCCGCCAGTGCTGCATCCGCCTTTGTATTAACGCGACCGGGTAGTGACCGGCGAGTAGGTAGACAGTGGTCTACTACGACCATTTTATGTGGCCTATGCCACAATTGTCCCCTTAGGGGGGAGGGGAGGTTTTTTCCCTACCCCCGTATGTGAGGACATCTTCCCTCCCTCCACAAATCAGTCATTCCAGAAAGACGCATAGCGTTATACGTTGTTTTAAAAAAATTGTTACATTTATCGGTACTAAGGTTACATTAATATTATTAATAATCGTCGATTATGTACTCGTCAACTTTCAGTAATATTAATAATTGTCAAAAATATTAGTAATTTTAATCTTACTTACCGTAAGATAAACAACGTGTAATAGAATAAACGTAATACCTCCGAAGGGTTAATTACACTCATCATTATGAATACCTTTTACTATGGGAGCAACAAGCGAAGAAATCGCAAAAAAAAATCGTCTCCCATACAATTCTATGCGCATAACCGACAAAATGTACTAATTCAGTTGATTTTATTTTCGGGGTTGGTCCATAGTTAAAGTTGTTCATAATGATGAGTACAGTAACCCCTTAAGAAGTACTGGCAATCTGTATAATTCAGGTGGTCTATAGAAGACCTAGCTAATGTATAGAATTTAAAAGATATTATCTTACTTCATACAATACCTAAATGTTTTAGGTATTCTTTATAATGCCAAGGTTTTATGGAATACCGGATTATACAGATTGCCGGTAACATAATATAGATATATATATTGATAAAACTCAAACAAATTAGGGGCCCCAGCATTTGTTTCCCCAGGGCCCTTTGACACCTAGCTTCGCTACTGGAAGTCACTGGCAATAGAAAGCTGAAATGAAGGATTTCCCGAAATTCTTACTGGAACGGGAAACACCGGGATATGCGCGTGCCAAGTCGTGGGCAAAAGCTAATGTTTGAATAAAAATAAACCTTATAATTTCCTTTGTCGATTAAAAGATAAAAAACCAACGAAAGTATTGTAATACCTTCAAAATGACTAATTAGATAAGTACGTAAATATTTAGTTTTGTTATCACTGAACAGGTGTTTTTAATGGAACGGTTGGTAATTTAATATTTTTTTAATATACCTTTTTTAAAGGATGGGAAATCATCCAATGTCTGCTCCCGCTCTGGGCGGAGCAGAAGGGAGTGTCAGACTCTTACTGACTAAAACCCAGCCGTGTTCCTCCTAGTGTCCTTTGCTTTGATCCTAAACACCAACTATTAATAATGGATAGTTTAACCATAGGACAATTGAACCTACATAACGATAGGGTGGCGACATCTGAGCTGGATAAATTGATTGTGGATTATAATCTAGATATAGTACTTGTTCAGGAACAATACCAAAACGCGCGCTTACGTCACAGGATTGTACAGCTGGGCAACGGTTCGCGAGCCGGAATTTATGTTGCGCGTTCTTCGAGCTTTACTGTTACATCTATTTGTAATCTCATGACACCCCATTGCGCCGTGGCGGAAGTGTCATCGCCCACCTTTAAGGTTTACGTTGTGAGCTGCTACTTTCAGTATTCAGACCGTGTTACTCCTCATATACATAATCTCCGTCACGTCTTGCGGTCGCTCGCAGGCTGCAAAGTTATAGTTGGTGCTGACGTAAATGCATCTTCTTCCCTGTGGTATGGCAAAGTTCGGGCCACTGATTCCTGTTGAAGATTTTATTGCTGAGATGAACTTATCAATTCATAACACCCCAGACGCACCACCTACTTTTTGTAGCCAAATGGGCGAATCTTGTATTGACGTTACACTTTCTAGTGCAGACGTACGCTTGGATAGGTGGCGTGTTCTTCCTGACGCGTCTTGTAGTGATCATCGCCTGATCGTGTACGAATTTGTTCCTTTTCTTACTCAAGGTTCTTCACACTTAATTGGAAATTTTAGATATAAGAGTAAGGGCGCGAACTGGGAATTCATTAGCTCACTTTTTGCTTGTCATGCCAAAGACTTCACTCGCGATGGACTGTCAGCTGAGGAAAGTGCTGAGATGATGTCAGACACTTTCACTTACTGTGCTGACATTGCTATTGGTCGTGCATCTGTGACCAATATTCGTAGATGTGATTGGTGGAGTGACTACCTTGCTGAACGACGTAAGAGCTATCTCAGAGCGCGTAGACAGCTTAATAAGCTTAAAAACGTAATGTTACCGGAGACCTTTTTAATCTTGCTATAAGTACTTTTAGAGTTGCCAAGTCGCGTTACAGAGCATCGGTTGAAAAATCTAAGGGTAATTTACCCCGGAAAATTGTTGATAAACTTGATAAGGAGGGTCCGTGGTCTCCTTTGTATCACGAGTTTAAGGCTAATAGATCGGTCGACCTTGCATACGTTCAGAACATTAAAGTAAATAATACACATACCACCGGCATTGAAGAAACAACTGATGTTCTGCTTGATTCTCTTATACCAGACGATTCATCAGTAAATGATAATGAATACCATCAGCAGATCAGGGCGTGGGCCACCGTACCACCTGAATCACCAGAGTCAGACCTTCCGTCCACTGACGAATTCATAAACGTTGTCAAGAGACTACCTCTCAACAAATCATCCGGTGAAGATAAAATATCTAATAGGATGATTATAGAAGCGTGTAAAACGTCGAGCGATGCGATTTTATCAGTATATAACCGATGCATTGCGGAAGGTATTTTTCCTCGAATATGGCGACAAGGCTTTATACGCATTATTCCGAAGAGTGGCGACAAGCCCCCGGACGACCCTAAGTCTTACCGGCCCATAACACTACTCCCATCCATGGGGAAACTTTTAGAGCGACTGATCGTTCCGCGCTTGCTACCGAACGGACCTAAATTTCATAATAATCAATTCGGGTTTACTATTGGTAAGTCTACCACTGACGCGGCTATCTCTGTCCGTAAAATCGTCAACTTATCTCAACATAAATACGTGGTTGGAATCTTTCTCGACATTTCTGGCGCTTTTGATAACGCTTGGTGGCCGATGTTACTACTTAAAATGAAAACCCGTGGTTGCTACAAAAATATCTATAATCTGATTTTTTCGTACTTTCTAAACGGCTCCGCGAAACTCAAACTTGGACATCATTCCATTACTAAGTCTCTAACCATGGGATGTCCTCAGGGCTCAGTAATCGGTCCGTATGTATGGAATTTTGGCTATGATGATTTTCTCGCGCTTCCGCTTCCATGCGGCTGTTCATTAACCGGTTACGCGGACGATGGCTTGCTGCTCATTCAGGCAAGTACTCGGGCTGGACTCGAGAACTTGGCTGACACATGCCTACGTTTGATATCTCAGTGGGGTGATCGAAACCGTCTGACCTTTGCACCGCATAAAACCTATCAACTTATTTTAAAAGGAAACCTTAAATCCGGGCCTAGTATTAAATTTAATAACGTACCCGTTAAAAGGAAAGAATCCGTGTGCTACCTCGGTATGCTACTAGAAAGAAACTTTTCATTTATTGATCATATAAAAACAGTAGGAGAAAAAGCAAAAAAGAACTTCTACGCCTTGACGAGAATATCAAAGGCTACTTGGGGTCTATCATTTCAAACCTTAAAAACCATATATGGGGCTACTTACTTGGGTTGTATGTGCTACGGGGCACCTGTCTGGGCCGATAGGGCCACCATAGGGGCGGTACGACGTAAATTACTTCAAAACCAGCGTTTGGCCTTGATATTCATATGCAAGGCGTATAGGACGGTTAGTACTGAAGCCTTACCGGTGCTGGCGGGTGTTCTCCCAGTCGATCTTGAGGTGCAGCGGCGTGCTGCAATGTACTTCTACGCTAAAAAGATCACGGACCCAGAGTTTTTACCGCAACGTGACCGTGCTAAGATCTCTAGATTACTAAAACCCCAGACTGACGTCTGGGAGGAACTTTTATGCGAATGGCAATGTAGGTGGGAAAATTCCATCAAGGGCCGACACCTCCACCAGTTTTTTCCATCCGTTCGTGAGCGGCTGGAGAAGACATGGCTGGAGGTGGATCACTGTGTTGCCCAATTTCTCACAGGTCATGGCAACTTTAAGAGTAAATTATTTTCCTTTAGGCTTGTGGCCTCACCTTTATGTCAATGCTCTATAGCTGACCTTGAATACGAACAATCCGCACATCACATCTTGTGGGAGTGTATTCTTTGGCAGACTGAACGTAATATTATGTTAGATAGCATTCAGGTTACATCTGGAGTACTTTACTACACGGACCTTGTAGAAACCAGAACAAATTTCCGTGCGTTCAGGCGATTTTGCCATACCTATTACTGGAATCAAAAGTAGCTCACAATTTAGGACCCATTAGTTTAAATGTTAAATATAATCCGTGGTGCTTGGCAACTGGGCTTAACCCAGTTGTATATGTCCCTTGGTGCCTATTGGCCTAGCTCTAATCTGTCTCCTGCTTGATATGGAGGGAAGTGGAAATTATATTTATTTTTTCCTACTCCTCCGCTGTACTCTTCTGATTAATTTCGTTGCGGGATCCAAGACAGTTGAATCGTTTCTCCGGGACTCGTCGGGTTTAATTAACTCGGCGTTTTTCTGGTGGTCGCCACTGTTGATTCTGGCTTTCAGGAGTTGCAGTGGTTGGGAATGTGTGGCGGGCTTGTTTTTAGTGTCCTTTGCGTTCCAGGGCCGCGGTGACTCTTTCAAACAAATTCCGCAACCCCGACAGGTACTGACCCTAGCTATGCTATGCTGACAGTGCTGACACCTCTTTGAGGCTCGCGTGAAACACAACGCGCCGTCGACCCGGGCCTAGTTCTGATTGAATGGCGAGTGGCCCGCGATTCGCAGGCCTGCGGCTACGGTGGCCGGGAATCGCCCTGCGACTCCCGACGCCCGGGGCGTCTTCTTCTGTTGCGGCGGCCGGGGCGTGAGACTTTCCTCTCTCTCACGCGTTCGGCCTCCTCTTTCGCTACTATTACTGCTTCGCAGAAAGAGGTGACCGTTTCCCATGCCTCTTCGCTTCTGACCATGGATTTAATCAGGGCCGGACGCGAGAGGTCGCCGCTGAAAATCGCCTCGACGAGGTTATTAATTACGGACGTTGACACGTACGAACGTACGTACGTACGTTTACGGTTACGTTGACACAGATAGCACAGTATAAATATCTACCAGTATTGTGACTCGGCCCTCTCCTTGAAATAATTACCTACAGCCGCGTGGTACGTTAACACGTGATAGGGCTGCCTGCCTCCAGTATTTTAATGTTATCTACTTACCTAGACCTACTTGAGATTCTTTTTACTTTTGTGATTGTAAATAAAACATTTTAGAACAGTGATAAAAATAAAAATAAACTACTGTCGCCGAAGGTTACCAAACTTCAATTCTTACAAACTTCAACACGTTTTTTTTTTTTTTTTTTTTCGGCTGGGAAAAAATGCGTTACGCATACCCTCTCACTCGGGGGAGTGGGAGGGGTATGTGGGACTCCCCGGGCAAGCCCGGTATACCCACTAAAACAACCCAGCATGAAATTCCCGCAGCGTCTTAGTGGGGGTGGACTGGGAGATCGGCGTAGCCTTTACGTCCAGTCCACCTCCGACGACCGCCCGCCTTCACAGCGGGCCCTTCACGCCCCCCCCGTTGGGGGAGGGCCGGGAACCTCCGACGATTGCAGCACGGAACAAATATTTCTACGACCTACATGTATTTGTTCCGAGTCTGGGTGTTTTTCTATCTATAATATGTATGTATTTACAAAAAAAAATTTATATAAGTAGTTTATCAGCCATCTCGTTACCATAACACAAGCATTAGGTTGCTTAGCTTGGGACTATATGGCGTTGTGTGAAATGTCCAAGCATATTATTATTATATTATATTATTATTATTCATAAACCGGACCGAAATAAATTCTGGAGAACCTGAACCTTATCAGAGGCTTAACTGAATTCAATATGTATCCATGGTTGGTGTGGATGGAATCAATCTGTAGTGAAATTACAAAAATAATAATGGCGAATGTAGGACCGTACTATTTAATGATGTCTCAGGCCTAAGTCCTCCGGAACACAAAGGGCAATGAAGGAACATGGATGGGTTTTGATTTCCCATCCGAAAAAAAGGCCTAAGTCCGTCTCAGTTATAAGAAGTTAGTATATTATTATTTAGTTTAGTTAGGATAGTTATTAAAATGGTAAAAAGAAAACTGAAGGAGCTCTTAAGAAATGTACACACATTGTATTATGTGTTTAATAAAAGATTATGTAAAACATGTTATACAGTGAACATACGTACGTATCAAATACTTACTTTATTTGAGAACCGATTATTTTACAACATCTTTTATTAAATTATATCGGGTAGCTAAATTTCATTTACAATTCGTTATTTTTACAACTCTACGATTGATTTTTATTCCTATTGTAAACTTATCTTTGCTAAAATAAAGAAGAAAAAAAGCGTGAATGAATTAAATATATTCTTCTGCGCCGTTGCGTTCGGCGGTACGGAATCCTGGTAGTATTTTTCATAGATGCCTTGCCAGAATTGAGTACGATCTTCTAAGAGCACCCCACTTAGTTCTAGTGTCTCATTCAGCACCATGTGCGGTGACCAGTCCGCGCCTGCAGCCGGCCACGCAGGTAGTGTCGTCGACCCTTCAGGCACAGGCATCCTGAAAGGGAAAACCAAAAACTTGAATTCAATCATTCGATACAAGTAGGTACTAATAAATACAAACTGATAGTAATAATATCCACGAACGTGGATAATAATAGAGCTCATTAGGCTAATCAGACAGGCTATAAATGAGAAGCATTTCCATTCAACGTGGAAATGCTACCAATACATGGAAATGCTACACATTTCCATGCTTTTTTCATTGAAAGCAATGTGGGTTTTGATGTAGGTACTACAAGCAAATAAATCCGTCGTAGTTTTAAAACAACTTATATGATTAGGAACCACTAACAAATAATACTTGCTTACCCAGTTTTAATAAAGTTGTGCCAAATTTCACGCACTGTCTTTCTCATTTTCTGATATTCGAGAGACGAGAGACTCTCATTCTGACCACCTAGGTTGTCCAACCAAGCCCAAGACTGAGCGCAGTGGTCGGCACCGCGTACATCAGTGTGAATCACCGGTTCAACGTCCTCGTCCACAAAGGAATATTCATACAAATAAACTTGCTTATTGCCAGCCTCGACTTGCAACTTGGTAGCCCAAAGCACAGGGTGAGTGTACATGACATCTGTAAAGAAGTCAACGTATTTCAAGATGTTGTCATTGCTTACAGGATCGTTGCCAAAATAAAATTTCTTGACAATGCTAGCTACTTCTTCTCGTTCTGCATCAGATTTAAACTTTAGGTCAGCAGGTAA
The DNA here is from genome assembly GCA_963859965.1 of Ceramica pisi. Lineage (NCBI taxonomy): Eukaryota > Metazoa > Arthropoda > Insecta > Lepidoptera > Noctuidae > Ceramica > Ceramica pisi. Next base: position 10,734,684 of record OY982530.1, read on the forward strand.
GAAATCAGAAAATTTTTCATTCATCATTTCTTTCCACATGTCAAAGAAGTCAATGCGTAGCAGTCCTTCCATATTAGTGAAGCCGTACAACATAGGTAATTTTTTGTAGTCACCCTTTTTTAGTATGGTCAGAGGAGATTCTGTCAGGAATGCTCCATCTACATTACGCTCCACACATGGAGAAAACATAAAAGTCGAATCAGGCCTATCAGCAAACATATTCGCAGTCAACAATTCTATTGTAGTTGTCTTGTACAATTGTTCTAAAGCGTCTATATCATCTACGATAGCGAGATCATTCAGCTCTTTGGCATGCGTTTTGGCAATGTGTAGAGGATCTCTTTGCACTGTAAATGCGGCAAGGTTTCCACCACTTTCTGGTATGACTCTGTGGAATAACCCTTCGGCTGCCTTGGAAAGCATTAAAAGGTCTACTGACGCAGAGCCAGCACTGTAGCCTGCAAAGGTGACATCATCAGGGTTACCGCCGAAGCTGACGATGTTCTTTTGTACCCAGCGCAGTAGCGCCACCTGGTCCTTCATGCCAGCATTACCTGGCACGTCCTCGGTGCCGAGACAAAGAAACCCGTGAATGCCGAGACGGTGGTTGAACGTAACCATGATTAAATCTTTTGTCTTCATCAATTCCGTTCCCTGATACATGTTACCATAACCTAATACAAAAGCTCCCCCGTGAACATATACGAGAACTGAAAGGTTTTTCTCAGTGGTGTCAGGCACAAAGACATTAGCAATGAGACAATCTTCTTTCATTTCCAGGTTGCCCGGCATAATGTCTAAGAAATTTCTGCCTTGTGGACATACGATAATCCTGTCATCGGTTGCGTTGAACGGTTCCGACCAAGTTGGCGGTGGTAGAGGTGCCTGGGGAAAGCAGAAATTTAAATTGTAAACCGTGAAAAAATTTAGACTGGCATGGCTTAACAGATTTCGGAAATTAATATTTAGGAGAATAAACCATTGGTTCAACAACATTTTTGTGTTGCTTTTTAAATTCTGGAAGCTAGAGAAACCTGAAATGCAGAGCAGAATTTACAGGCTGTCTAGTTGAGTACCTACCTTCTTTCAAATGGGATGCTCTAAACCTAATATGTAACGAATTTTACTCGATGTTATGGGGCTAAATTGGGTTGTTTGCGAGTAATCACACTATTAAAATATTTTTAAATCTATCAAATAGCCAAAAACTTAAAAAAAGCTGCTGTTTTTAAGTTTAACATCCGTGAAAAACGGAACCCTAACTAACACCACTCAGGTGTCTGTGCGTCTGTTACAGCCAATTTTCTCCGGATCTACAGGACCGATTATTTGGTTCACGTATGGATTTCTATAACCCAAACAAATAAATGATTTCTTAGTATGGGCGTCGCGTCTAACTAAAAAATAAAATAAAAACATTTATCAAACTGTATCGAGTGACATATAAAAGAAAGGAGAGGATTTCAGTACTATTTTTTTTCGTAATTTTAATATAAATGGTTATGCAGTTATTCAAGAAAATAGATAAAAAATTACAATTCCCCACTCTTATCTCCAAAACTATTGAGCTTAAAATATTGACTAAAATGCAGATAACAGTTCTATAAGTACCTAAAGATTACAGGAAAACCTTTAAGAACTCTGTAGTGTTAATATAATATAAAAAAATAATTGGTTCGGAACCCATTTCCCGCAAGTCCGACTCGCACTTGGCCAGTATTTTTTTGGATTAAGTATAGACTGTAATTTTTCTGAAAGATCATGAAAGAATAACATCCACAGATAATAATATTTCAAAAACTACCTACTACTTTAGAAATAAAGAGTTGTAAAGATAAACGAACTATGAACATTTCTTGCATGGTTTATCGAGGCAGTTTACCTACTCAAAATAAATGTTTGACACTTGACGTCAATCATAATAATTATAGAATTATTATTTAATAATATATATTTGTATTGTTTATTTTATATTATGTCTAATTAATAATATTTATGATGTTTTGTACACTGACCGCCCTAAAGCTAACTTCTTTCGTTAAATCAAATCTATCCAAAGGTTGTCTGTAAGAGATTGCTCTGTGCGATAAAACCGTCCATTGTACACTTGTTTTTAAAAACGTATTTCCTGTATTTGTTATGAGGTGGAAATAAATAAATAAATATGGTGTTTAGCTTTCTGGTCTGTAAGAGTACCTTGAATTTATTTACACCCTCCGGTCCTGTGGCGTAGGGTATGTTGTAGAAGGCATAAAGGTGCCCACTGGGGTGCCGGCGCCCGCGCACCACCCCTTGCTCAATTTCCACTTCCAGCCATTGATCCTCTGCAAGAACAGCCGTCACGCACAAAAGTACAACACACGTCCACCACTCCATTGTCGCCAACAGATAATACGATCACAAAAAAATATTAAATATGCTAGATAAAATTAAAGCCATACCTTTATCTAACCGATTGAGAATTACCACGATTTAATCAACTACCGAATCTTACCATTTTACACGTGCTATATCAGATGACTAATTATCAACCAATTAATATCAGCGCATAAAAGAATATGATTCACAACAGACTTCATATATGTATACAGGGTGTTTCCCTAAAATATGACCACGCACTTCTAAATCTTTGTATACATATGTATGTTAGGTACGCCTAAACACCGATCCCGTTCATTGAGCGAAAAAGCAGATTACAACCATTGATATAGGTATAAAAACCCGGGTTTTTATATATCAATGGTTACAACGCGTTATGACTTCTTTCAAACGGCCACATCGCAAATTACGGGTCGTGGAATAAAAAAACCACCACGCCGCGTTGTGGCAATGAAGAAAAACCATGACGCGTTTTGAGCCCTATGGTCCATTTTACGTGTCATGCGAAAAACATGACATGAGAATTTTATTCGATTTTTAAGGCTAAGAACTCACGGAGCTATTTTCACCCGCGACCGCCGCTGTTGCGGGCCCGCAGTTTCTTTAGAAAGCAGATATATATGTTAAAAATTAAAACACAACTCACGACGCGATTTACGCCCGCGGTTTCTACAGAAGCTGCGGGCCCGCAACCGCGGCGGTCGCGGGTGAAAATCGCTCCGTGAGTTCTTAGCCTTAGACTCTGGATAATGGTATTCTGCTAATTTTAAAATTTTTATTCACATCCTCATCGCAATATAATCATATTCTTAATTCTAGTCGCATGGCAGGAACGTTTGTTTTCTTTTACTAAAATAAATATGTTTTTGGGTTGGATCAATACCTACATGCAGATGATAATTAGCGATAATTGTGAAGCTTCGTTATTATATTAAATTAAAGTCCAATTTATCGGGCTTAGTTAAAATCGTATTCTCAATATTTTTATTTTCCGTTTAAAATGTAATAAATTCAAACGTCTTTCAAAACAAACAGTATTTGGTTGTAAATTTACCTTAATTGGAACGTACTCGTAAATGTGCCGCCGCATTGCTAAAGTCAAAGAATTATTAGAAACTATTTTCTGCTGAAATGCATTCTGTAAAGATGTATTGTAATGTATTGCATTATCAAAAGATGAAAGAGAGGTTTTTTCGAAGTACTCTGTGATAGCTATACCACAGCCTCTATCAGCCTCGGTATTACCCATTAGTTGCTTCATTTGGTATTCTGAAATAGAATCAGAGTATTCTGGGTAAACAGATACTGTCTGAACCTTTGCGTAAATTGTGTTTGTGCATAAGAACTGATTGTGACGTTATGATGTAGACGGTCTTTCGTTCTGCAATGCCCCTATAGCTGAGCTGAGCTCGTTTGCTGATCGCAACGGCGCGGTTTCATCGATACCCTAGCCCTAGTGGCTGAAGCTTAACAGTGGAGTTACGGACTTGACCGACTTTTCTGTAGGTACTGAGGGGCTAGCACGAATATTTTGACGTATAGAAACGTTAACGTATGTGTATTTTGAATGTGAAAAACTACAATACCTTAGTATTTTGGTTAGATTATATGGGACATATACAATTTACCTATATCATTTAAAAATATGAATATAGTAGATATCTAATTACAATGAATATTTGGTGCGAAACGACTATTGTAGCTATGGTAAAATTTTACGTAACGTTACTATACCTACGTCAAAAATATTCGTGCTAGGCCCTCAGAAATTAATACCTACAGTTAAAAATAATTTACTACATTTCTAGTTCTGTGAGAATAACTTAGAAATTAAAATCTGCAATCATTTTCCTTCAACTTTCAATCTCAAATTTTGACGTGTCGTGTTGTATTTTTTATGATACGAGGATCAATGATATTTTAGAATATCATTGACGAGAATAACATTGTTTTTCTCACTTTACAAATGGCGTTCGGGTTGAAAATTAGCAGAATACCGCTTCAGTATTTTTTAAAATAAAGTTCAATTCGCAAATACCATCGCATGAAACTTTAACTTTGATTGTACTTTTAAGTTTAGCAGAATATCTTTTTTGACATTTTGAAATGCAAATGCGACTTGAATGTGAACGATTTTAAATAAAATTACAATTGGCCTTCAGAACGAGTAAAGTGAAGTTAGCTAGACGACACAATCTATCAAGCATTGTCATAGTGCATGCGTAAGACTCCGTAAAACTCATGGTGAGAGCATTTTCGCATACTATTCGATTCACATTAGTACACCAGCGAGTTTAACGCTAGCGAGTAAGTTTTCGATGACATCTCATGGTAGAAGTAAGTCACAACGCGGGGTAACTTCTTTCACCAGCCATATCGTTACAAATACGGCCACAACGCGTTTAAAAATTTCATAAAAATAATGCTGAATTTGTATAGCTAATAGAGGTGTTCAATCTATCAAAAACTCATTTAAATGTAGGTTTTTTCGACAGTTTGCGACTGACATGCCGACACGAACGTTGTTTAAAAATGAGTCGAATCGTCTTTCTGGTATCATTGACACTCGTCATATTTCTACCCCTTTCTATTACATTTTAGTAGTCAAGCGGACAATGTACTCGTAGGTACACAACACAGGTGGGCTTATTGAGTCGCCATTTGGTTTGAATTTGACCACGTCACATTTCGGGAGCGAATGTGAATCCTACTTATTTTAGACTTTGGCGACGCTTTGTGCTGTTAGATTGATTCTTTGTCCAGTCCTTTTTGTTAACCTGCAGCTTTCATACAGTTGTTCGCAGCTATGCGTAGCGTATCGTTCCGTCTGGCGACCGGCGCGTGCGCAGGCCGCTGTTAGCGTCATCACACGTAATTAAACGCTAGTTTACAGCAGCTGGCGAGTGCTACTGTCTCGTAAACTTCAAGTGATACGTATGAGCACGAGTTAGAGCAAAACTTTCAGAAGGTTGAGTTGAAGAAGAGACCGTCATGAATATACAGCAGAAACCAGAGCTTCTTAACTAGTTAAATTGATTTTGAAGTACAATTTAAGTGTGTCTGATGACATATGGACTGAAACGTCACGATGGGCCTCACCAGAAGGCTCAAAGTCACTCAGAGAGCAATGAAAAGGGTTATGCATGGTGTTTCCCAACGTGATCGAGTCTGGGATCAAGATACTCGTATAAGAACTAGGTAACCGTCTTAGCCCGAAGGATCGCCATGCTTAAGTAGCAGTGGCAATACCAATTTAGGGTACAGTGTTCGCAGAACGAATAGTCTATGGGGTTGAAAGGTCGAAGACGAAGCGTTGGAAGGGCCAGTGACCTGTAGAAGCCCGCAAGAAGCCGCTTGGAGGAGCCTTATGTCTAGCATCACGTATGCCTCCTCCAAGTTGGACGGATGGACATCTTTCGGCTGGAATGATTATGATGATGACGTTTCCATGTGGTTGTGAAGCTGTCGTTACTTAAAGATTTTTATGAATCTCGTTGAGCAAGAATCGAACATTGTGTTATTGGGACCTAAAGTTTTTTCAGAGAGTTATTGTGTAAAACAGGTTTTCTGCCCAAATCTGTGTACTGAGCAAATAATTCTGGTAGTTCCGGGTGCCTCGTGCTTACAGTACTTGTTCGACTCCGCAACAAACGAGCTGTAACGCTACGCTTCACTAATACTACTGAATGTACATTTTAAGACTGTACCAAAATAAACAGACAACGATAATGTTTCTTATAAGGTAGGAAAGAAGTCCTAGTGAATTGGGTATCTTCCTAAAAGAATCAAATTTGGTCCATCAGCTCGATTTCCAAAAAAAATCTAGGAGTGTTTTTGCTTTTTCACGGAAATCGATACGATAGTGCGTTGAAAACTCACGTGACGACACCAGCCCCCACTCTTGAACTTTCATTGATGCGCATTTACTTAATCAATTTTTTATCGGTGGTACAAGACAAAAAATAAGTGACCAATATGTTATCAAAATGTCCGCTACATTTTGATAACAAATTGGTCATTAATTTCGGGCTAATATTTTTTTTTATTTATGTTTCTATCTGAGACATTATGTTTCTCCAGTAAGATTAGGTAGTATTAGTAAGGGGTGTACGACACACCTCTCAAAAGTTTATCTGAAGAGAACTAAAGCGTTTTTTGGGGCATGACCTTGTTCAGGATTTTTTTGTTTATTTATTTCGTTTTAATTACCTATTTTTTATGTTGTTCCGATCCACGTCAATCTGTCAACGCCAGCTGTCGCTGAAAACCAATGCTGTGGGTCGTACACGAGTCCCAGCATAACGTTGAGAGTAGACGCTTTGCGCGAATGTGACAAATATCTTCCCAACTTACAAAACCTTTGTTTAGGTATTTTTTTTGGTATGTAGCAAATAAACTCTTTTTTTTCTTTCTTTCTTTCTTCCAGGGACATAGTGACCGTGAGGTTTCCTATCTTCTATGAGATTTGGCACGAAAAAAAGGAAAGGCACATAAAAAATAGTTTGTAAGAAAGACATGTGCTGCTTCTGCGATTTGTTTTTTTTTTTCCAGTGATCTGCAGAACAAGATGGAATGACAGTTCACTTCAGGCTGTTTGTTATCAGAATAGCTGAAATTCCCTTGCATCCATTCATACTTACATGAGCTTGTAGCATTCAATTTGAGTTTGATACTTTAGTAATTAACTATGTTGTTTTTATAAAGGACACCAATTTTATAAAAAGTCAATATTATCGTCCTTAATTCTGTCTACTTTCCGTTCGAGTAAAAAACAAAATAGTCAGAAAGAAAGCTAAGCATTGTACTTTCAAAATTTTGACCAAACGGGAGTGAATAGGTACAGGCATTCCTAAATGTTGATGTATCGGGAATGAATATATGAAAATCAAAATATTGACCAAACGCCACTTGCGTTCAGTTGTTTTCAATAAGTCGGGAATGTCAAGCACGACGGCTTTAAATATATTAACACTGAATTGAACTAATAGGACTAAATTGTGAGCTACTTTTGATTCCAGTAATAGGTACCTATGGCAGAATTGCGTGAACGCACGGAAAGTTCTGGTTTCTACAAGGTCCGTATAGTAAACTACTCCAGATGTAACCTGAAACAATTTCATTTTTGTAACATGTTATTTTAACACTACATACTTCTTATTGATTCCTGTACTCTGTACGTAAAGAACATTTAAATTTTAAATTTAAACATAAAGAACATAAAGAACATTTAAATTTTAAATTTAAATGTTCTTTTCTTTTTCTTTTCTTGTTTTAAATTTCCGGCTCAGTAGTTTCGGAGATAGGGGGGGGGGGGGGGCGAATATAAGGCCTAGCTCTGAACCTGTTATTATAAAATACTATATTTGCCTTTCGACTACTCCCTGCTGCGTAATATTAGCGATTATGCCATTATCCCTGTGACCATCTGTGTCCTATATATTCAGCATTACATGGTCATTTACGACTGTTCTATGCATAATATGAGGGTCACTTCGTGTCAAATCGTTAGATTAATATTAAACGCGCAGTCGTAATCCGGGGTTACTCGTTATTTTCTTGGTGAGCATTTAATTATTCGTCTTTGTGCCTTTTATTATGGTTTATGTTTTCATGAATGTTTATGTCGTCACTTTAAAAATGTAACCTACATCAGAAGTCACCTATCCGCTATCTAGGTGTTTTGAGTAAAATTTAGTTAAAGCAACCAGGCCCCCACGATACAAGCGCTGCCTATTGGGGTCCACTGTATAATTGACCATGCTAATTTAACTTTGCTGTAGGCATAGACAGAGCTGGAAGCTCCATGTAAGAATACCACTTGCCTTTTAAATTTTTGTAACTATGGACCAATAAAAAATATTCTTATTCTTCTTGATGTAAAGCATTTCAATCGGATAAATACATATCCGATTTCTGTTAGTCTATTATGTTTACATCCCACCGAGTAAACATATTTTATGTAGGTGGGTTTAGCGTGAAGTGATATGTCATTGCATCTTGTTTGTATGGATTGATAGCTCACTTCATTTTCACTTCACCTAAATTTATACGGTGATATAGGAGCGTTAAAGTATATATACGCAACGAATTGGGGGGGGGGGGGTCTTGTAAAACGTTACGATGCGTTACAGGGGCGGGAGGGGGATCTTTGAACTACGCAATACGTAACATTGTTTTTTTCAGCTTTTAGAACAGTCGCGTAGAGATTCTCTCACGCATTTTATGAGTGGAATTGGTCACTTCGTGGTTACGTAACGTTTCACTAGGGGGAGGAGGGGGTACAGAAATACGTTACGGCGCGTTACATGGGGGGAGGGGGGGTCAAAAATCTCTAAAAATTACGTTACGTAATACTTGATCCAGAACAATGCATTGCTGGTGGTGTGCTTGTGGTGATTTTAATAACTTTTATGTATGTAATATTAAAGACTTTCACATTTCCTTAACAGGAATGTGTGTGCTCAGGAAATGTGGAAGTCTTTTTACAGTGCTTGCTAACTTATACTTATTTATTTAAGCACAAATGTACAGAGGCCGACTTAATGCCACAGGCATTCTCTACCAGTCAACCTTTGGGTGATGAATAGACAAATAGTGGTAGGTGCAATATTGAAAACAGAATTACGATTGATATTTATTGTAAACAATACATATAAAACTAATATAATATAATAAAATTTGGATTGGAAAAAATAAACATACGAATATACTAAACAATTACTTAGTATAAAATAATAGACAATTGGGAAATATTAGCGCTGTGCTGATACTAGTGCCAACTTCTTGCGAATGTGCTCACGAACTCCAACTTTGAAGGTTAATCGGTTGGTGGCCATCCTGACTTCTTGAGGGAGCGCATTCCACAGAGAAATAGCCTGAACGAAGAAGGAAGAGTGTATAAAGTCAGTACGGTGAGTGGGACATTGGAGCGAAGATTTCGATTGTGGTTGGCGCAAATGTACTGGAAGTGAGGGGCAAGATAACTGGGAGAGTCAAGGAAAGAAAACAAAGTAGTAAGGACCCTTAGCTCTCTGCGCTCGCGTATTGGCAACCACTTTAGAAGCGACCGATGCGCAGAAACATGATCATATTTACGCAGATTGGAAACAAATCGAATGCAGTAATTCAGAAGACGGTCAAGTTTGTTGAGGAGATCTGCATTCAGGTCATAGTAGCACACATCGCCATAATCGATGATAGGAAAAATTAAGGTCTGTACAAGCATTGTTTTCGTGTTTGATGGTAAAAAGTTTTTCAAGCGATACAGGGCCCGCAGCGCCCGTCGTATACTTCTCAGTCGTGTCGATGATTTATGATTTATCATATTATTTGGGCCCAGTAGGTGGCAACTGCATATTGGCGATTCCAGACCATTTTCAGTTTTCTTCTTCCAGTTTTTTTTTTTGCAGCCTGGTGAAGAGAGATCGAAAGACGTGTTCCAATTACACCAGCGATCGGGTTCTAATTACACGAGCGAAGTCAGGAAGTAGAATGCTGCGCCACCCGGAAGGACTCGCTCAAATTGATCGATGACCAGGGGGGCTAAGCTAAGCCACTTTAGTGGAGTTAGGCAGCAAATCACGCTAGCCACTGTCAAACTTTTAGCGATACAGATGAAAATGAAATTTGACAGGTTGTTGATTCTCTTAATTTGGCCTTCTTAGCCCCCCTGGTGGATTTTGGGAGTTATTATTGTTCGGGTGAAGTCCAAACACAGAATTTAGTTTAAGGTTTATATTTCGAAGTTCAGGTAGGTACAGTTATAGGGTTTTTTGAGATTAACGTATTGGTCGTTCACATTGGCGTTTGGTGGCCGATTGCCGGCGCGCGCTCCGCGGCGCGCGCGCCGGACTGCTGTCACGATGACGATCCCCTCTCGGTGTGGAGGCGCCCCCCCGCGCCTGGACCGGTTTGCGGCGCAAACATCCTCCCCGGCATTGAAGGAATCTTCTAAATCTCTCTTCTTCTTCAGTGTTTTCAATTTACTTGCTAGTAGTCATCGTAGGTTGGTTGGCAGACATTGGCAGAAGACAAAGTTTGTTTACAGCTCGTCGGATGGTTCCTTTGGCTACGTAGACGTCCGCCACTCTGGATATGCCGTCTCGTCCTGGGTATAGTTTGGTAACTCTCCCCATTCTCCATTGCAGTGGCATCAGGTTGTCCTCCTTCACGACGACCAGGTCTCCTACTTGCAGGGGCGGGCAGTTCTTCTTCCATTTGCCTCGCTGTTGGAGCTCAGCCATGTACTCCCGTCGCCATCGCTCCCAGAAGTGCTGCCTAACTTGTTCGATGCGTTGGTATCTAGTCGGGTTCTTGGTGTTGATAGGCGGTGACGGAAGCGATATCAATGGTCGACCAATCAGAAAGTGCCCTGGAGTGAGAGGGTTTAAGTCCATGGGATGGGATGAAAGTGGGGTGAGCGGACGGGAATTGAGTATTGCTTCTATTTGTGAAAAAAGTGTAGCCAACTCCTCAAAGGTGAGAAAGGCATTGCCAGCTACGCGTTTTAAAAGGTTCTTTGAGGAGCGAACCCCGCTCTCCCAAATACCTCCGAAGTGGGGTGAATAGGCCGGACTAAAATTGAATTTTATGCCTTCATTTGCTGCGAAGTCTGATACTGACTGACGACTGGATCGTAACATTTTGCCCAACTCATTGTTTGCGCCCACAAAGTTTTTGCCATTGTCGCAATAGATAATATTAGGCTTGCCTCGACGTGACGTAAACCTGCGTAGACACATAATGAATGCCGCGGTTGAAAGATCGCTGACTACTTCAAGATGCAAGGCTTTGACGGCTAGACAAACAAAAATGCATAAATAGGCTTTTGTGACCCGGTTTCCTTTGCCCTTTTTGGAAGAGATTATAAAGGGGCCTGCAAAATCGATCCCGCAGGCATTGAAGGGAAAATTCTCATTTACTCTAACATCCGGTAAGTTACCCATTATAGGCTGTATTGTTTTGCTGCTTATACGGGTACAGGTAGTACACTGTTTACTGATAGCGCGGACCAAGTTTCTGCCTCCTAAAGGCCAGAAATTCTCACGAAAGGATGACAAGAGGAGCTGGGGACCCGCATGAAATAGTTTGTTATGTTCATATTGCAGCATTAACTTAGTAAGGTGATGCTTGGCATCAAGTATGATAGGGTGTTTCTTATTATAGTCGAAAACAGATTGTTCCAACCTACCCCCTACCCTAATTAGACCGTTGTCGTCAACAAAAGGATTCAAAGATAATAGTCGACTTTTGTTGTGAAGTGGTTTACCTTGTTTTAGATGGGCTATGTCCTTCGGGAAAGATACTAACTGACTGAACTTAAGTAATATTGTCAGTGAGGATTCCAGTTCGTCTATTGTTAAGGGACCGCTAAGCTTGTCTGTGTTTGGTGTGCTAGTCTTAGCGGATGCGTCGAAAACTACTCTCAATTTAGTAGTTTCATGATTATCTCGTACTACGCAGTGATGGGGTAAGTAACAGCCAAAAGAGGGTCTGTTAATTTCTTGCAAGTGACCTAAGTTTTCGTATTCTTTCAAAAATTCAGAATATTGCCATTTTAAAGTAGGATTTTTATCTAATTTCTTTTCTAGTGATAAACACCGTTTCATAGCCATTGGAAATGAAGTACCTAGAGTCTCCTCAGCAGACTCTTTAAGTGGCATCATGACTGAAAATCGACCATCAGTTAAGCGATGGGTATTAGTTACAAAATGGGTTTCACAAAATTGTTCATCTATCGACGAGGTACTATTTTCTGAGGGTAGCTCTTCTACCTCCCAAAATTTTTTTATGGAATCGTGGATGTCTTGAAGTGACGATTGGGTTTGTACAAAATTGCATTGTATGTTTTTGTTTTTGGAGCTATGACCTGTTGGACCAGCTACTAGCCATCCGAAGGCACTTTCTAGCAAGATAGGCTTATGTGGACCTAGTGTAATTTTGTTAGATGAAACAATGTCAAAATAATGATCAGCGCCTAGCAAAATATCTATCTCAGAAGGTTTGTAAAATGTTGGATCAGCTAAAGCTATATTATTGGGCAGGCCTAGTCTCTCGACATCGACTTGAACATTAGGTAAGTTGGCAGTCACCTTCGGAATAACAAAACAATTAATATTTCTTGTGAATGAGCTAGTGCGTGATTTAATGTTCACCTGACACCGCTCTGTTATAGGACAAGCTACTCCGTTAATGCCTGATACATATAATGTATCTAAATTTTCAGTTGATAGGCCTAATTTCTCTTTTAGGTTCTTCGTGATAAATGACGACTGGCTACCAGTATCTAGCAACGCGCGAGCAAGGTAAGTTGTTCTATATTGTTTGTTCATAACTTCTATTTTTGCAGTACACAGAAGAACTTGTCCGGAAGAGACTGCAGCTAAGCTAACAGGTAGACTAGACGACTCAGAGCACTCGGTAAATACCTTATTTGTGTCACCTTTGTGTAATAATGTGTTATGTTTTTTCTTACAGGAACGACAAGACCCCTTTAAACTACACTGGGTGTTGAAGTGACCACTTCGCAAACAATTTGTACACAGTTTGTGTTTTGAAACCTCGCCTAACCTATCCTCAACACTCAACGCTTTAAACTTGTTACATTGGTGTACGAGATGAGGCTGATCACAAATGGGACAGGTTTTGTATTGCTGCGAGCCTTCAGCACTTGTGGAGGTAGCAAAAGATTTAGTGGTCCTGCCTTCTTTGTTATTATTATTACCTGGGTTAGGCTTGTTTTCTAAATTGCGACAGTTAGCAGTTTCTAATACATTCGCCCTATTTTCCATGAAACTCTTAAAATCGTCTAAAGTGGGTAGGTTAGACAATCTGCTTTTGTATTCTTCCCACTTGTTGCTAGTCCTAGGATCTAGCTTCGCTGATGCCAAGAATATCACTAGCGGATCCCAATTATCGGTAGGAACGTCCAACGTATTTAAAGCATTTAAGTTTTTAGACACCTGATCAATTAAATACCGCAAAGCCTTGAAAGATTCCTTTTGTATAGTATTACCGTTAACCAATGAGTTCAAGTGATTATTGATCAGAATATTTTTATTGTTGTACCGATTGCACAATGTATCCCAAGCAAGCTCATAATTCGTCGCGACAAATTCCAACGATCTAATTACGACACTGGCACCCGATTGTAAACAATTTCTTAAATAGTGAAATTTATTGATGGGCGCAATCGAGTCATTGTCATGGATAAGGGTTTTAAAAGTATCCCTAAATTCAAGCCATTTTGCATAACTTCCATCAAAGGTGGGTAGATTAATAATTGGAAGCCGAATTGAATAATTATTATGACCATGACAACAACCCGAGGTTGGAACATTTGAGGCGCAACTTTCTTTATTTTCAGTTGAAAACAAATCGACCAACTCTTGAGCAAAAGCTATTTGGGTAAAAAACTCAGTTTCGGTAATGTCTCGTTCTGAAATCTGTTCATCCAAATTATCAGAATACTCTTCGATCTCAGTTTGTACGCGATCAAAGTTCGACATTAATTCTTTCAATTGATTTAATCTTAACGAAATTTCTTTCATCTCCAAGCTCGATACTCTGGGAATGTCAGAAATTCTATATTTTCCCATAAAATTCTTCAAAATTGTTAGCCGACTTCGAAACCCCGCACGTTTTTTAGTTAATGACCTTAAATAATCCTTAACGTCGGGCTTACCGGTCGAATCTATTCTTAATAGTGGAAGCGGACTTTTAACTCTAGTGGTCGCTTCCTTTTCAGCCATTTTAATAAATGAGTGGGGCAAAAGAAATAAAAATTAAACACAAATAAATTAATAAACAATCCAATAGACAGTAGTTCAAACCATACAGCCGCTGCCGAGCCCGTCAACCGGGAGCAGCGCACGAGAAAACCGGCGCGGCGCACAAGTGCAGGCCGAGGTGCCGAGCGCGTCAACGCACCGGCCGCGCTAGCGGCACCCACGCGCGAGACCGCAGAGGCGGCGCCGACACAGCGCGGGCTCCGGGCACCCGCTCGAGCACGGACGTAGGGTCGGCAGTACCGACCGACGTTGGTAGGGTTTCTAGATGTAACACACAAATTATTTGTATTTAATTGGGGTAGGTGATTTTATTTAAAGCAACGGACCAGCGCTTGACTTCAGAAATACATAATTTACGAGTTGGTTTATTATCTGCACAATTATTATTATTGGTTGATAAATGTAATTAATGACAGAAATGGGCAGAAAAACAAAAGAAGGAAAAAATAATTATATAAAGCTAGTTGCAACATGGATAAGCTATGTTCAGCAAAATAGGCGTTAAAAAGTTGTCTGTAAAAAACGAATATAACGATTTGCAACACAATGGGATTTGCAAAATAGGCTGCAAAATTAACGGGAAAATTGAGTGTGAACGTGAATCGGCCGGCCTATATTGATAGTTAACAATTTCTAACTGAAATTATTACGATAGGTAGCTGTCTATTAAGCCTGAATTAGGTACCATATTATGTACAGTAGGAAGATACGCGATAAGCTAGATACCTTCTGACACTTTGATCGGTTAGCATACACTTTAGCACAGCAATGGAAGTTGGAAAATAGAAGTAGGTATATGGAAATGTTGGAAGGAATGTAAGTGTTAATAGGAACGAGCTTACTCCCTGTTGGTGATGACCTCTGATGCTGCTCTGCAAGCCCTCGAAGTCCTGTCACGGTCGCCACTTATGTTCGGGTGAAGTCCAAACACAGAATTTAGTTTAAGGTTTATATTTCGAAGTTCAGGTAGGTACAGTTATAGGGTTTTTTGAGATTAACGTATTGGTCGTTCACATTGGCGTTTGGTGGCCGATTGCCGGCGCGCGCTCCGCGGCGCGCGCGCCGGACTGCTGTCACGATGACGATCCCCTCTCGGTGTGGAGGCGCCCCCCCGCGCCTGGACCGGTTTGCGGCGCAAACATTATTATTTTTATTTTTTTTAATATTGATAGGCGTACGTTTGACCGCTATCACACCTGATGTTAAGCGATGATGCGGTCTAAGGTGGAGCACGCTTGCCTAGAAGTAACCTATTCACTCTTAACTTAAAGACTCCCAGGTTGTAGCTATCAGGAAACACAGACTCAGGCAGGGAATTCCACTCCTTAGCTTAGTTTATTTATGAATGTTGTCCCACACAAGGAATTTCTCCTGTATCATGGGTGCGGTCACACGAACACCCAGACCCAACTCACACAAATAGCCAGACCCGGAATCCGGACTATCTTTAGGCCATATAAATATTTGTTCCGTGCGGGAATTGAACCCGTGACACGCATCTTCTATGTCTGAGATGATGATAATATTCTCCTTAAAAAGCAATAATGTGCTAATCAATCTGGACACTTAATTCCTTTGCTACTTCAGGTCATGCTTCTTAAGCAATATCATGTTTATGTGCCAATTCACTCCCGTGTCTGTAAAACACATTTATATGACAACGAATGGTCATTGTTGAATAACAATAATAACTTAACCAGTAGCTTTACACCTCAACAAATAGAGGATTTAATTCGTGTTATGGAAAGAAATGCAGACTTAATGGATTTTGAAAATGTAGACGAGATGCCATCACATTTGTCACTATTGGACAGGTCTGACAGGTCTGGTCTATTGTATGACCATTATCTGATACCTTGGTTGGGCACGTCATCAAGACACTATTGATCAGCCGGCAGCTTTTATTGATAGTGTTTTATTAACTTTTGAAGATTAATAAATCAATTACTTTTATTATTTTATTACCGATTAACAGTTAGGACGGTAAGACCTAAGTCAAAAGTATTACTAAAGTGCATTTTGGTGTAATGTCACTCCCATACATCACTCCCACTTCATAGCCAAACATCCTAGGATAGCATTGTAACAATATACAGCACTTATTTAATCATTTCTATAATAAAACTGCAATTAATCTAAACTTAAGGTACCTAACCTAAATGTAACAATTTTATTGTTCTCAGATTTAAACAAAAACCGCAAGTTCTAAAGGCATTTGAACATGTTTTTAGTTATCACTAATAAAGCAGCAATAGAATGCTACATTTAGCATGCTTGTAAACCAACTGTTATTTGATGGGTCGGAGCTCTATAGAGTTTCTGGCATTCTCCTTTTGCACTCATCATTTCAGCTCCGTTGATGAAAGTTTTAAATTAATTTAAATTATACGGATTTCATGTTATCAATGCGCCCGCGAAATTCAAATATTTTCATGTTTTTTGCAATAGAATAGAATAGAATGGAATTTTATTTTGCAAATATGGGTAATACATAATAGTTCTTAAGATTACATTTAGCCCAGCCACATTTTACCAATCGGCATGCAAACATTTAAAATTATTTATATCACTATTATTACACTTATTTAGATCAATTTATAAATTACTATTAAAACAATCTTAAATCATCAGCTATTAAAAATATATGTTTGTATTAAAAGGAAAATATAGATCAGTATCATAAGATTACCTACTATTACAAAATAATGTCATACCACTATCATTACATCGATTAACAGTCATTACACACAAATATCATTGTTATTACAATTTCAAAATCAAAAAGTTAGTAATATAAATGTCAAAGATCAAAATGACAAAAAAAATAAATAAACATGTACTGTTATCAGTCCACTAAACCGCCCAAACCCATAGCGTCTCATCTTTTGTTTCCATATTCTGCAATAGTCTTGCTCCAACCGGGGATTGTCCTTGGGAATACTTTCAGTGCATACAGAGATAATCGCCGGTTGGTGCCCAATTACATTTGAAATTTCTAACGGGGCCTCTGCGAGTTGGTTTCGGCCCCTCGTCCGTCTACCAAAAGACCGGGTCTCCAGAGACCCGAGAAAGAAAACAACAAAAAATAATAATCATGTCATAAATTAAAACTTCAAAAATCCAAAATCAAAATGTCAGTAATCTAAATGTCAAAGATCAAAATGTCAAAAAATAATAATAATAATAAATAAAATAAAATATTTTTCTCCGATAGGAACTCAGTTACACTGTAGTACGTTTTGTCGACCAAAAATTTCCGCAGTCTACTTTTAAATTGTGCTGTATTTCAAGCTTTCCAACTACTCGGTAATTTATTGTAAATAATGGGGGCCATGAAAGAAACGCTCTTACGCATCAAAGTAGTTCGACATGGTACCTGACATAATTTGCTGTTGTCACGCCTATTCCTTGGGAATACAACAGCCAGGCGCTCAAAACGAGATGGATTTTGCTTGACAAACATAGCTACTTCGAAAATATAGATACAGGGAAGTGTCAAGATTTTATGCAACCTAAAATAAGGCGCGCAACTGTCTGTCGATTTAAGTTTTAACAATGATCGGAGACATCTTTTCTGGGCATTATAGCTATATCTCGATCAGTTGAGTTCCCCTAGAAAATGATACCGTAGCGCAAGTGCGATTCAACTATTCCGTAGTAAGCCGTAAGAAGGGTTTTGACATCTACTATGGAGGATAGTCTATATAACACATATGCGGATGAACTCAATTTCTTACACAGACTGTCTATATGTGCCTTCCAATTTAAGAAAAATTTGGTATCCTCTACTTCCTCAATTTTGTAATTTTTGTAATGGATGTAGAGATTAGTTCCGCCGGGAGTTCGTCTAGCCATTTAATCAGTGCGTCAAAATAATTATGTCATTTTCATACGTATCTCCCCTTTGCAAACATAGTTCTGTGTATCGTCTGCAAACATAGTTCTATCTTCAAGGGACATGGGCATATCATTAACATAAGTAATAAATAAAAACGGGCCCATCACGGTTCCTTGTGGTACACCGTATGAGATTTTACGTTCTAGAGACCTTATGCTATGTTAATGTTGCTAACTTCAGTTATTTGTGTTCTGTTTTCCAGGTAAGATTTTATAAGTTCGAGCACGTTACCTCTAATGCCATAGGCTTCTAATTTATTAAGCAATATATATTATTATAATGGACACAATCGAACGCCTGGGTCATATCGCAAAATATAGCGCATACGGGGGATCGTTTATCCATGCTACTCATGATTGGATTCAAAAAGTCATAAATTGCCATATTGATGGTTCTGTGCTGTCTGAATCCTTTTTGTTCTTCGCAAAGTATGTTATTTTTTCCATACAATTATATAATTCCCTGCAAATGTATTTCTCAAAGATCTTCTAAATTTTCCATCAACTCCTTATGATCTTCTTTCTTAAATAAGGGTTTTATTATAGATGTTTTTAAAGCATCTGGATATTTACCCGTACAAATAATAAGGTTCAATCTGTGGCTTAATTGTTCGCATATCGCGGTTGAGACAGACGCCACCGGCACCATTTGAATCATCAATATAACCCTCTAAGTTCAACTCGATTGAATGTTATTTCGTAAAAAAGGCATTCAATCGAGTTGTATAAACTTAGAAGGTTATATTGATAATTAAAATGGGTATAATTCTTTAGGTAAATATGCGTTACGGCCGTGAATCGTTTTTTGTTCAACATACAGCTTCACACTGACCGGCAAATTACAAAAAACATAAAAATATTTGAATTTCGCGGGCTACCCTGGCGCTTCCACCTTAAAGAAATTCCAATCTTGGGTGTTAACAAGCATCAAATTTCAATATATTTTTTTGAAATGAAATAAAAAAAAAAACAACTTTCCTACAAATAGCAATAAACCTCTTATTTATATCGAGCCAAAATCATGCTTGTCTAGCTTGAAAAGAATTCAATAAGACTTTATATATTTTTCTTTCAAAGTAATTGAATCGAATTTAAAAGTTTCTAGAATATAGTTTTCTTGACTTTTATTCAACTTTGTAAAAGAATAGCCCTTTATGTATATTGTCTAGACGTCAAAGAGTTTGGATAGACTCTTGAATGTGTTTCAAATATTTTAGACTATCGTTATAAGATCACTATCTCTTGCCCGCGACTTTGTACACGCACGTTCCGGCTTTTCCCGTTCCCGTAGGGATTTCGACGAAAGCCGTAGACATTTTAAAGCTCCCCTACACACCACAAGGACTACTTGTAGAAAGGTGAAGTTTGGCATGTAGGTTTACAAGCCAAAATTCAGCCATGTGGTTTCGGCTGTGCGTCTGTCAGCCTCCTTATCAATACGTCATATTCGTGAATCGTCTTATTAACACGAAACGAACGAACGAAGCGAAATATTTTATTGACACAAAGAAGGTTACATTTTGAATCGGAGCCCTGACTCCTGAGCTAGGTGGTACCTGTGTTACAGGAGTCAGTGCCTTCTTTTTTATCAACAGAACATCCTTCAGTCATTCAGTAAGTCATCAGTAACGGATGAATTTTACACTTACTTGAAATCTGGCTTCTGCCGCTTTAGGCTCGCAATGCGGAAAGCTAAATATTATTCTTATGAAAATTACTTCTTTTCGAGATGCTAGGTTTTGGTTTAAAAAATGTGACATGTGTTCACCGAAAGAAATGTTCCTCAAAGTTTGATAGGGCGGGGATTCTCGACATTGTTACCGATCACCTAATAAATTGCCTAATCGACTGAATTCGGTCGCAGTGTTGCCAGATGATGATCTAGCATTCTCCCCAAATCTCACCTCAAATCCCCCCAAAATGTTAGTGTTTTGAGAAAAAACCCCCAGTAATTGGAAACATATTTATTTATTAAAAAAAAAAAAAAAAATCAGCAATAGCTTCCATGACTGGATCAGCATCTCCACTTGCGTCGTCTGCAGTTCCGTACATTTTCTCAGAGTTAAATCTCTTGAGCATCTTTGAAGTTGGTTTAAAATTAACACATCCTTTCGGCATTGAATATCTTATTCTCAAAATGGATTCGGCCGTGTTGATGGCTAATCTGAGCAGAGTTCCGTTCCATTCAGTCGCGGTCGGTCGCTTGGTCAGATGACAGGTTTTTGCCGCCACCAACCGCCATTGAGTGTACAACGTTGATAAAAAGCACTGAGTGCTCCTATGTGGTCTCTCAAGGCGCAGATGCCTTGTTGAAGATAATTGCACTGTCAAAACAATATTATGTAAAGTAGCCTCCACATTAATCCCGAAGTTGATCGAAGTTGAGCGAATACGATAGTGTGGAGGGGCACTTCGCTTCGCCTCGTGCAACTTCGCTTCGCCTCGGGCGACTTCCAGTTGTTGTCGGTTTTTGCGCCCGAGTCAAAGGACTCGAAGTTCGAACACGAAGCGTCTGTCCACACTACTCGGGTAACTTCGACTCACTTCGGTTCGCGTCAGCCATAGTAAATACGCACGTATTTTTATTACGCGAGAGTACACATTACAACTTACGGCAGTTGCCACATGAACGTTATCCATTATGCCTATCGTCAGGGGAACGGGGGGAACGGGCGACTGAGTTCCTCGCGAAGTTGCTCGAGGTGTGTGGACACCTACTTCGGACTTCGGTCAACTTCGGAGAGCACTTCGCTTCGTGCAACTTCGGAATAGTGTGGAGGAAGCATAAGAAGGTATAGAAAGGAGTGGGAAGTGACCCAATATTATAGTACGTTCATCGTCGTGCGCCGCCGATCAAACTGTGCGTGTTTGTATGCTAAATTAAGTAGTGAGTGGTTTGGTCGCGTTCAGTTATAAAACTTTAAAAAAAAAATCCTCCAATTAAGTACCTCCAAGCCAATTTTTTTTCCCCCACAGAACCCCCCAAAGGATTTGTCCCCCCAAAAATCCCCCCGTGGTCTGAAAATACCCCCAAATTTGGGGGGAATCCCCCCCATCTGGCAACAGTGTTCGGTCGATAAGTCTTAAGGCCGCGCCCTTACACAGACAAGCTCGAACGCGATCCACGGATCAGAGGCCCCCGTGATCCGTTGATCGCGTTCGAGATTGTCATTTGACTTCGGGCTTAGAGAGCCCTCTCTAAGCCCGAAGTCCGTAGTTTCGGGCTTAGTTGCAGGCGTATTCTTCTCCGAAGCACCTACGGACTTACCTACGATTAGTCCCAAACCCAAACTAAGAATTAATGACAATACGGTTGGACAGTAACTATCAAATTGTGTTGCCATTAATTCTTAATCGTCTGGTGATAAGGAGTAGAATCCTCCCAAGATCATTGATCTTTTAAACAAGATGGTGTTTTGATTAAAAGTGTCTTTAGTTCCTTCGTTTCTTTGGATTAAGAGCCTCCAGTGACTTCTGAATGCGGGGTCCCCTAGGGTCGACCAAAGTATTATTCTATGGTTTTCTATCAGGAGGTTTTCAGTCGTTGATTCTCGATTCCAACGACACAATTACTGTTACGACCGTAAATGCTGCTAGTGAGTACTCACCTTTACCAAATAAGGGTTACCTACTCCTAGTGCAATTCGTGAAGTGTTATCTAAACCGGATTCTATGATTTACAAAGTTATGGTTTAGGCTTCGGTTTTACAAGAAACCATATAATTTGTCAGGATCACGGTCGAAAACGCACTAGTTCGCCGAGACGACCATTTGCCTATACGAGTAACAAGGTAAACGTGAGCATGTCGCGCGGATACCGACACGCCCCCTTGCCACTTCTGTTTTTTTAGTCTTTTAATGTTTAAACCCGTGCGGCCAAAGGTGACAAATAAATACACTTTCATATTTATAAAATAAGTCAGGAATACGAATAAATATTAGCTCCATTTTGAAATTACTTACTTATTTATATGTTATGGGACCACTGTCGCGACGAATATTGCTATACCATACCACTTATTCACAAATTAAATATTAAATATGATCTATGGATCAGTAAGGCCGGTTTCCCACGAGAAGGACATGTTATGTTTTTATTAACATTAATGATATTAAATTGTGTGCGTGATAAATGATCGATACTTCCTGACAGACGCCATTTTGTTTTAAGAGTCGTTGTAGCCGCAGCTGGACACATGTTGGACTGATGAAATGATGATGGAGGCCGGAATCCGTTTGATGTTGTGTCGTTCACGTGGCTTTTTCCACAGGTACTGTATATTTAAAGATACTCATAAAAATGGCTTTTATTCTTTTGCATGGTATTCATATCAGTAAAAGACTTTTCAGGAGAGATTGTGTGGCTTCTGACTAACCGAATCGACTATCAATGTTGCACAATGAAAGGCGGGAGCAACGTTCTAACGTGCATTCTGAGGCACAGATTAATATCGGTAAGTATGGGAAATCATCTAGTGACACCTTCTGCTCTGGATGGAACGGAAGGGAGTGTTAGATTGTTACAGGCCTATCCGTGTTCCTACATAAATATTTTGCCCTTTGCGTTCTAGGGCTGCGGTGACCCTTTCGAAAAACCCCGCAAACAAAGTACAGTAGCCATCACAACAAGCTACCCGAAACTGTAAATTTTCCCAATAAACCTTGAACCTTATTCCTTTCACAGTAAAGTTGTAAATCTATTGAAGAAATTTGACAGATTGTTGTAGCTTGATGTACTGGCGTCTGTACCTACCTACAACCAAATTACGCCGATGATGTTTTGTGAAATTTAGACGGATTTGCGTTGATATATTAACATACCTAATTTAAGTTTTATTGAACCTTGATTCCACTCCATCTCCTTAATAGATGAAAGCGTTAAAGTCGCCCTCTAAATGAGTTCTTCATCATAACAGTCAGTCTATTCTGTTGACATCTCACCGTATTCACTTGGGTGGAGTGAACGACAAGTGAGCTGTCATTCCATCTTGTTTGTATAGTTTTACTGCTCACTTCGTGATCACTTCACCCACGCCTTCACTTCGATATGTGTACAGAATAGACCAGCAGTAAAAGTGACGTTATTTAGATCCATATTAGATAATGACATGTCCAGGGTCGGAGCAGTTGCGAACCGTTCTACAACAATGAAGATTGACAGCCAGATCTTCTACAATCAATCTCTATTGGGTGATTGGATTACTATCAATATTTCCGGTGTCATGTAAGTATTGAATCAAATAGTGGTAGCTATGTGTATCAAGTGTTTTTGACATACTTAATAATTGACAGAGTAAATTTTCTTAATATATAGGTATATAAATCACGTGTCACGTTGTTTGTCCGCAATGGACTCCTAAACTACTTAACCGATTTTGATATTTGCACACAGTGTGCAGTTTGATCCAACTTGAAAGATATATAGGGTAGCTTACATCGCAATTTTTTGTTGCAATATTATTTAGGAGCGGAAAATGTGACGCAGACGAAGTTGCTCGGGTCATCTAGTATGTTAATAAAGATCAAATAACAATGAATATATTGATTGTATGACTAGATTGGCTGAATTGACAAAATGGCAAATTGATTGGTTGGGTAGATATGTTTATTAATCGTAAGTAGGTACTTCATAAAAAGTCAGGCCTACCAAGGCTGTTTCTTCATGACAAATATACCTACTCATGACTGGCTTATATCCCTGACTTCGTTTGCGTAGACTTGGGAATTGGATCCGCAGTGAAACCAAAAAAGGGTTATTCTCATTACTAATATTATAAACAACTAGCTGACCCGTGCCAACTACGTTTAGCGGTTTTTTCGGGTTTAGATATAGCCTATGACACACACAAATTACGTGGATTTCTATTGGTAGGTAAAAGAATTTTCAGAATCAGATCAGTAGATCTAAAGATTACCCCTTACAACCTCACAAACGTTACCTCTTTATAATATTAGAATAGATAGATATGGCTGGTCCTTGTGAATCTTTCCTACCGCTCACATTTCCAGCCATTTCAAACTCCTGCGTTGAGCCGTTTTCGAGATCTGGGAAATACCAAAACGTTAAAATCTTAAATACCTAACTTAAGAACCATAACACACAAATTTTGCTATTTACAAATATTTATTACGCAACAAACGCTATCTATTCATGTGTTTGGTTCCGGCCTGAAACAAATTTTTGAACAACGGTTTTGCCAGGGTAACGTTTCAAACTTTACGCCAGCAAAATCTGTTTTTCTTAAATAACTTTAAAACTACAATTCACACAAATTTTGCTATTAGTAAACAAATTGCTCCTCATGATACACTAATTATTTGTTATAGTCTCATCTCTTTAAGGCACAACATTTTGCTGGGGTAACGCACACGCCGCTAAACCATTCGGAACAAAAGGTTGAATAATATGTTTTTATACAGATTATAACTATCTCTGTGCCCATCCAAATCTTTTCAGCCGTTTTTACTCTGTACTAGAAGACCAGTTATACCTAACATGCTGATAAGCAAAATAGCAAAGTGTTCTTTATAAGGCATTGTGATAAGAAACCCAGGACGTCAAAACTCATTGTAAGAGACCTAAGACGTCAATTAAAAAGTATGACGCAGTTAATAATAATAATCGATCAAACTGTCAAAAACGCGACCACTTTTCCCATTGACAAGTTGTCCGACCCCTTTAAGTCGGACCCCACTTGAAGTTTGACACTAACTGACAAAAGCAACTTGTGACAGACTCGTACAATTTCCACAAAACATTGTTTTATCCTGTTCCCCGGTCGCCCGTAATTTTTTACGTTCACGATTTTAAAATGAAAATATATTTTGGGAAGGAACTCCAGTGAGTTGTTATTTATTTGACACCCGATATTCTGCCAAAAGTATCTCTCTAAGGCCATAAAATGTACACCTTTTCTCTAACTAAAGGTATGTGGTATACGTACAGTCGAGGAATTAAAAGGTTAAGCACGTTTTAGGATTTTTTATAAGACGCACGACTTCTTTATGTTGCCGACTACGTAAAGCTATCTTTGTGAATGAAAATGACAGTTGGGGGACGGGAATGGGACGTGATTTGAGTGACCATTATGTATAAAAGGGAAAATTTAAAAGAGGGATACTTTTTGTTTGAAGTTCACGTTGAATATCATGTTTAGGAACGTGCAAATAGCTTAAATTTTTTGAATAACTGCTAGACAGTTCAAAAGTGCCTGTAAATGGTCTCTTAGATATAAACGTAGAGTTTGAGCTTTGGGAAAAAATTGACAAACCTTTACATTCCGCTACTGTACGCCTGAACACCATAAGCCATAATTTATATCTCCTTTGTGAATTTACAGCCAAATTGCAACTTTTACGATACCGTTGTTTGTTTAAAATGTTTAATCGATAAATCTTAATAAGCCAGGAGTCGTAATTTGCTAAATTTTATGGCGCTATGTAGTCGTTTGTTTGCCGGTATGTACTGGAATGAGTTTTCGAGACATGTTTATGTACATTTATACCATAATTATTTTACGTCCTTGATCACCATTTTGCTGTAGTAGGTATTAATCGAGTAATTTTACTGTAGCTTCCTGAACAGTGTGAGTGTGTCTGCTACTGACATCATTTTGGTTTACAATTGCAGACCAGATCCATACTCCAGTTTCAGATTTTTTTGAATGAAGGCATTCTTATATTTGAGATGACAAGTTTTATTTTATAGTTATAAGTACCAATTTTTTTTGTATGGATCTTTGGTCTGATAATAAAGATTTTATTTATCCTATTTATTAGGTATTATAAAATCATTGGAAAAAATATAGGGTGTTAAAAAAGTAACGCAAAACCTGAAAAGGAGTTACTGTGGTCAGCATTTTGTAAAACTGTTTGTATGGGACTAACGCGACAACATGTACCTACTGAACGGCATCAAAATGAAGACTTGGCCGTCCTCTAAACTACAATTATTTATGTATTTTTACATTGCTTAGAATTATGTGTAAAAGACATCTCATAGCAATGAATATGTCTAGCGTAACATATTATTTTTCTATGTTATAGGTATCTAAAATATAGTACGATAATTAAGCCGCTTTCAGACTACGCTATAATATATTATAGCATAGACTATATAACTCATAGCAGAACAATATCGCGCACCATACATTGTCCATAATATAGTACAGTACAGTCTGAACGTGTATGGACACGTTGCGACACGTGCGTTACGTTACATAGCACAACGTTATGGAACAACGTATGGTGCGCGATATTGTTGTGCTATGAGCTATATACTATATGCTATATTATAGCGTAGTCTGAAAGCAACTTAATGATCAGTAGCAACTATATACGTTTTAATTCAGGGTGCCTACGGGTTGACAAAATCTACAGCAAAATCTGTCCGAGTCTGATGGATTCCAATAACATCATCACGTCACCCGAAAGACGTCCACTGCTGGATATAGGTAAGCCTCCCTAGACATAACATGCCAATTACATTCCACATTATTTCTGAGTCGATTCCAATAATATTCCCATGGAAACATGTCCGATACCACCCTACACGTAGCAAAAAAAGGGATGCCATAAATAACACAATAGCAAAGACACACTGCAGCCGTAATTCTAACTTTTGAATTGGTTGAAGCAATAAGAGAAAATTTACGACACAATAAACGTGTCGGGGACCAAAACTACTCACCCTAAATAGGAGTATACTAGTTCTACCAGCGGCTTCGCCCGCGTCATCCCTAGATAACGTTCTCCCGGATATATATAGCGTATGTGTTATTCTAGACTATAATCTACCTCTGTCTCGGATTGGACATAAATGAAACCCTCGAAGATGTTTTTAACTTGTATTTCAACAGAAAATAGGTTTTTTACAAAAATTTAACGGAGCGATCAACGTTGTTCGAAGACTGAGAAAAAAATAAACTTCAAATTGTTACTGCATTGCATGCGAACGATGACTTGTTGCTATAAATGTAGCACTGGGCGCTAACAACCTCTGTGCCAATTTCATGAAGATCCTTTCAAGCTTTCTGACGTGAAAGAGTAACAGACATCCATCCATCCATCCTCACAAACTTTCACATTAATAATATTAGTAGGATATTTCCACTCTGGTCACGTAGTACGGGCTCCGGACGCCATACAAGTGTTCAGCAAATTGTTGTGAATCCTAAGATAACATAACAAAGTTCACGGAAATACCCCTCGATTTCGACCCGGAGAGATTTTCGCGATCGTACATTATTTTCATTTACAACTTTACGCCAGATAAACGTGGAATAAAGTATCTACATTGACCTTTCCCTAATATCTCTTCGTAGATACTAGAACAATAAATTAAGAACTGTTTTTCATTACTAGAGAACGTAAAGGATCACGATAGAAGTCGATTCAGGACAGCTTTATGTCATTATTTCTGATTTTGATCTTAAGAAAGTCAATAAATGTATGTGGGTCAATGTACTTTATTCCACGTTTATCTGGCGTAAACTATAGCTGACCCGACAGATGTCAACGATTTGACTGTGGCAGTAACACCAACGAGTTAATATGGGAAAATAAAAATGTTTTTAGGGCAATTTTTTTATTATGTAACCTCATAAGAACCTCACCAGGATGCCAACGTCCAATAAAAAAAAATTGTCATATTGGTGCCGCCGTTTCGAGTTTTGCGCTTAGCAATATTTATTTATTTAGACTTTATGCACAATAGTGGTACATGGGCGGACTTAATGCAACAAGGCATTTTCTACCAGTCAACCTTTGGGTTAAAAAGACTACACTGTGGTAGGTACAAACAAATAAAACTAAAATATAATTGACTCATATCGATACAACAAAGTATACAAATAATATATATATACATATACTATAAAATACATATATATTTGCTAAAATAATATACTAATAAATATGATGATTTATAATAATTTCTGATTAAGAGAACTTACAATAGTTATGACGAGACCAAACTACGAATGACATGCCTTTAAGTAGTGTTTACGGAGGAAAATTTTGACTCAGCCTTCTTGATGTCATGGGGTAGCATATTCCAGAGTTTAATGGTGGAAATAACGTAGGAGTTAGACAAGAACCCGGTACGGTGAGGAGGAATATAAAGAATTAAGTTGACTTGGACGCTCGGAGGTTAAGATTGTGAGAACTGCCCAACACTTTAAAATATTGTTTTAGATAATCAGGAGCACAAGGATCATTCAAAATACTGAAAAGCATGCAGAGGGATCTGAGGGATCTCCTTTGACGTCAATATTATAGCCATTCATTTATTTATACTAGCTTTTGCCTACGACTTCGTACGCGCATATCCCGTTTTATCCCGTTCACGTGAGAGTTTTTGGAAATCTGCTATAAAATTAGGAAAAAATATCAAAATGAATTAACGTTTAAAAAAAATAGGGCCTCAAAAAACGATTAAAAAGTAAAAAAAAAACTTTTCAAGCAGCTTGATGCAGGTCGCACCGCATCTGTGACAGAAAAAAAAGTAATTGAATTACTTTATTTCCATGTAATTGAAATTACTGTTATTCAATTACATAATTCACAAGTAATTCTAATTACATTAATTTGTTCATTCAAATTACCCAATTACTGTTTACGGGGTAACATTGCGGATAACATATAAAACCACCTAAATTGTGCGGTTGTTCGCTTGCTGCGCGCATGCAGCACAACACGCGTCATCAGGCCCTGTTGAGAGATTATTCTCATTTGCTACAATGATTAATTTACCAAAATCTCACTGATCAAATGTTTGAACAAAGAGTAGTGTTAAAGTCTAATTTATAGTAAATCACTTTTTTTAAATAAATAAACACATTTGATGAATCATTTATCGTTTTATTTAACTTACTACCTCAACTTTAAAAGAAATTATACGTAAGTAATTGAGTTATTGCAAATAACAATTACAATTATAATTGTAATTTTTAGTTGAATTAATTTGCAATATTTTCAAGTTATTTGTAATTGAAGTCGTCAATAGGGAATATGCATTAAAAAAATATTTATTATCTAAACACTTTATCTAAAAATATACAAAAATATATTACTAACAGTGGAAATATAATCAAAATTTCTCGAAAAACAAACGAGATATAATTATTTTTAAACAAATATATCTGTCCCTCTCGCGAAAACGCTGTTTTCTATGGCAGATGTATAGACGTCACGTAATGTGACGTCAAATTCCATGTCGGACTTCTCGTTCTAAAAGTAATCTTTGAAGCGTTATAACTTCATCGCTGATGAAGATATTTAAAAAATATTTTCTAGAGTGTTTACTGGAGCTTATAAGTAATTCATTTTATAAATAAAAAAATCGCGTGCATATTCCCTATTACAATACATTTTGCCCAACACTGGGCATCAAACAGGCTTGTAACGTTTTTAAGTTCGGGATTTTTGAAAAAAAAAGGCAATATTTTTAATTTTCATATAATTTCCTAATTGTGTAGCAGACACAGAATACCACCCTTAAATATGGCCACGCACTTCTGGAACACCCTGAATAAATTTGATAAACGTGTGTGCTTAGGTTTAGAAATCGTTCAATAAATAAATAAATAGTTTATTTATTTTACTTTGATCTTGAAAGATTAAAGCCACAAGTGCTCTCTTGTGAATCTTAAAACAACAACAATAAAAAAATTCGGAGGTCGCTACACACTTTCATTTACACGAGTTATAAATCAGCCCCCCCCCCCACACCCCTCCCGGCTGATACACGCACACTGCTTTTTACCCCTCACCCAAAAGCTTCGAAGTTAATTATGCCGAAGCCTTCGAGAGTTAATTAAGTTACAGACTTATCTTGGCTGTTAGCCCATTGTTTCGATTTTGCCTCCAATCTCATATTGGCTCTGTCGAGTGGCTGCCAAAGTTGTTGTCTCTTTTGTAATTGATTTATGTTGTGAGCGACTTAGGTATACGAAACGTCTGTAAAACACTAATAACATTCGATCTTCGAGGTTAAGCAACGCTTGCCGAGGTTGGTCTGTCGATGGGTGTCCACAACTTGCCGAGACTCCTCTGTGCTCGGTCAACATCTTAAGCTGTTGATCCCGACTGTCATTTTGTAGATCTATGACAGACGTTACGGATAGCCAGAAGCCAGAAAATCCGACACCAGTCTTGGTAAGGGATTCGTGTTTTCCAGTTACTAGATTGTGGAGGTCAGATACTGGACTGGATAGACTGGTACTAGCTGCATCCTCCATGTATTTGAGAAAAGGTTAGGCGCATTTTCTTTTACACGACTATCCAAAGAAAGGATTGTCATGTTTTCAGGGTTCATGTATGAATGAATGTTTGTGTGTTTCTTGTTTGGTTTAGTTTCTATTCTGTGTTTTTTATTAATTTTTTTTTTCGATGCGTCTTTTACGCGCATAAGATCGCTTAAAAAACTGCTGGTGACCTGTACCACACCTGCACAACCTGGTTTTGTTCCCAAAACCTATTTCAGGGACCAGTCTCATACAATAGTGTAATCTTCTTAATATATATTAATCACGTGCCACGTTGTTTGTCCGCGATGGACTCCTAAAGTACTTAACCGATTTTGATCAAATTTGCACACAGTATGCAGTTTGATCCAACTTGAAAGATAGGGTAGCTTACATCTCAATTTATAGTCGCAATATTATTTAGAAGCATTAATGGAAAATGTGACGTAGACGAAGTTGCGCGGGACAGATAGTATAGTTATATAAATGAGTCATAAGCAATGATAATTTTAAGGCAACCATTGTGAAGACATGGCAGGGGAGTTTTATAATTTTATATACCAATTTTTTTTTGTTTACCCTTTTCAGTAGGTACTTTCCCGTGTCTCCAAGCGCCGGCGTCGCGATCCTTAGGGCACAGAAGTGGCTGGGGATTTAAACTTAATTATGCCGCTTTGCCCACTTCCATTTTTCCCATAAGAGGGGGAAAATTAAGAAAATGTCGCACTGACACCTCGCCAGTTTGTTCCGTTAATGTAACGCTTAGAGGTCTTGCACACGCCACGTGACAAACCCTCGATTCCGGAAATAAAGTAGGTATCAACGCGTCATAAAGTCATTTATTCAAATTAGGCTGAGTGCCAGCACTTTTTGAACGTCAACTTTACAAGAAGACAGTCCCCCAAAAACGCCCGCCCGTCACCACTTCCTAGTGATTTAGCTGGGAAGAAGTGGCCAATAAACTCCCCAGCAACACATCTGTCTGTT
The DNA here is from genome assembly GCA_963859965.1 of Ceramica pisi. Taxonomy (NCBI): domain Eukaryota; kingdom Metazoa; phylum Arthropoda; class Insecta; order Lepidoptera; family Noctuidae; genus Ceramica; species Ceramica pisi. The sequence continues at coordinate 10,765,981 of OY982530.1, forward strand.
GCGTTAGAAGAACTTACATAATAAAATAGTATGCAAAGTATTATTACAAAGAAAAATAAAAAACATGGGTAACACATTCAACCTAAAAACTTTAATCATTCGACACTTTTAAGCTAGCACACTCCTCCATGCCATCGTAATCAGACAACTCAAGCATAAAAAACTTAATAATCCTCTAGACACCAAGAGCCGCCTACACGTGCAGGGATAAATCTAACAATATATCTGTGATCCGACACAAGTACTCTGGATAGAATAACATTTATAAATAACAATTGTTTAAGCCACTAACAGTTGAATCACATGTTGCAATACACTCAAATAAAAAAAAACATTGCATTGAGAGTCTAAATATCTAAGTGACGACACGGTTGGCGCAGTGGTTGAGCGATTGACTGCTGCGCAGCATGTCGCGGGTTCGATTCCCGCACGGAACAAATATTTGTACGACCTACAAGTATTTGTTCCGAGTCTGGGTGTTTTTCTATCTTTAATAATATGTATGTATTTACAAAAAAAAAATATTTAAGTAGTTTATCAGCCATCTCGTTACCATAACACAAGCATTAGGTTGCTTAGCTTGGGACTATTATGGCTTTGTGTGAAATGTCCAAGGATATTATTATTATTACGAAAAAAAAAAAGAAAAAAACAAATAATTTTCCTCAACGGACATATAATTAAACAAATATATAATTAACTCGCAGGATTGAACTGTCATAAGTTTTTAACTATGAAAGAACATTAAAACCAAGAATGTCTTGCGTTCAACACTGCGAGCAACTATTATTATCGTCTAAATAATCCTTGATTGAATTTAGCTATGCAAAGTGTCATTTTCGGTTGTTTTAACGCCTGAACAAAGTGTATGCGCAATACGCGCGCCGCCTACACTCGACATGGTATTTTGCAAAGGTGTTGAAATGATGATGAAATTGAATGATAGTCTAGATGATAAATCATCATCTTTCCCAACGTACCTTTGTAGATCCCCGTTCAATATTTAGAACCGTTTTTCATTGCCAACTGGAGAACGTTATTGATCACGATATAAGTCGCTTTGATATTAAGAAAGTCAATAAATGTACGTGGGTCAGTGAACGGTACCTATTTCACATTTTTCTGATATCAACCATCCTACTTTAATACATACTAAAAATTTGATAGTATGTGATGATGGATGGATGTTTTTTACATGTTCACGCAATAATACTGGCCGGTTTTTTTATGAAATTAGGTATAGGTACAGGCAGATATACGTAGTTTGTAACTTGTTAGATTAACAATGCTATTTATCCCGTTTAGATGTAGACGCAGACACAACAATCATATGCAGCGAGAGCTTAAAATACAAAGTTACATAAAAATTTAAAGACTTTCGGAAGTCGATTGCTGACTTCGTCACTGAAGCCGTGTGCCAATATGTTTCGTTATGTGTCCAGGGGCCCGAGTCTGCTATTACAATAGTGTCAGAATGGTCGATCACTGATTTAAAAATGGTTGATTTTGACAAGTTTGGTAATCTACTAACATAATGGAATCATAATGGCGTCATTATGACATTCTAATGATCAACCACTGACACGCTATTTAAAGAAAGCCATATGAATGGTAATCTCGTACATAATGACAGATTTAGTATTTCGAACTTCTCACTACTTCAGATTGCTTTTAACACTAATAAATAATATGTAAAACTAAATATAAATAAAATCTGGCATGAATAAATGCCCAAATTTGGCTCGGTTTTATAATAATGACAATACGGCATTCCTATCGCAATTCTATTACGAGACCATTGACGTCCCAGTGACCGGCCACTGACGTGACAGTGACCGTGCGATTATGAATTTAGCAGATTACGAACTTTTAGCAAAATGACAATGGCATGAGCATGACAATGGGATCGCGTCGGAATGACAAATTTATAAAAATAGCAGACTCGGGCCCCTGTTTGTCTGAACCCGCCTCAGCACTGTCTCGGAGGAATAATACTTGCTTCGCTTAATTAACGTCACGGAGAGAGAGCTGTCTGTTGGACACATCGTTTGCTTTTATATTATTTCGGCACGTTTTCTGTTACTCACTTACCCTACAAGTACGAGCGGCTCGCGGCTAATATACATAAATGATGATCTTGTCAATTATTTCATTGATTTTGTTTTTCTTTTAACATGTTTGATTTAGATAGGTACCTACTTAGAGTAGAGACCGCGTTGGGCAAATGTAGTGTGGTTTGGTGTGTGCGTTACGATGGATCGATGATTTAAAGAAGGTGGCTGGCAGCAGATGGATGCGGACTGCTCAAGACCGGGATGGTTGGCGCTCTTTGAGAGAGGCTTACGTTCAGCGGTGGACGGCTGGCGGTGGCTGATATGATGACGATGATGTTCGAGGTCAGTCCATAATAGTTTCGTACCTTCGGTGCAGGTAAGGGCTGGCACTTCTGCTCTATCATCGAGGACACAGGAGGAGAAAAAAAAATGTTAGAAAAATAGCCTTCGCCCTATTCTCAGACCAGACAGAGAAACATAAACGACGCCACAGTTGGCGCAGTGGCTTTGGAAACAAAAGTCTCGAATTATTGTGTCGCTGACAGACATAAATCAAAATAACGAAGACATATCAATATTGGGCTGCTCCGAGAAGACTAAAGTTTCCTTTGGTAGGTTAATCATAATCAAATTTTCACCAAAGCTAAACTACTGATCACCAACGCAACTACTGAAACATCACAGAAGGTAACGCATTTCTGGGTTAGACTGGCCGAACAGCAACGACCTCGAGAATTGGAGATTGTTTTAAGATTTTTTCAAAGAAGGCAAAAATTTATGTTCCGCCGGTTGGACCTATAGTGGTCCACTGTTCCACAAGAATCAGTTGGTCAGGAACCCTTTGTATCATCCAATAAGCATTAAAACAACTCTGTGAGGAAGGGAGAGTTTCGGTACCACTAATACTTAGTACTGAAAATTAGGGCGCAGAGATATGCCAGTGTTTATCTTCTAGAACATTATGCGTTAAGCTACAAACTATTGGAAATTGTTTTATTAGTAGAAGCCGGAGTAAAATAGACAAGCGGATCTCGCCAGTTGTAAGAGTCCCTGAAACTCCAAGAAAAAAGTATGGAGTATTTAACGAAGTGAAAAAGAATTGGAAATATGTACTAAAGAATGTGAAAACACACATTAATATGTTTGTTTTCAATGAGAAATCAAGAAAGGCAGCTAGTTCACCAAGTTTTGTGGTAAACATAAACCAGAATCACGGTGTGAGGACGTGCATCAATGCATTAGACTTTAATTTACGACTAAGTGGTGGGAGGGGTTATTGGTATTTTATAATCTACATAAATTATTATAGTTTTATGCTAAAGTAACAGGATTCTAATATACCTAAGTCTTGAAAAAATCCTTGAGGACAAAAAAACAACAGTTGCGCAATTTGAATGTGTGGATTTGTAAGTAAGTTTACAGAGCCTATTTGAATGAGAAAAAAAAATGTCGAACAAATTGGCCTGTAATAAATTAATTTAACTCTTACATGGGATTTATGCCATAAATTTATGTACAAAATAAACGGGTTCACAAGTCCATAATTATGTACACGCCCTATAAATAGACGTGCTTGGAATTGGAAGACATGTTCATTACATCGCTGGACTCTGAGTCAATAGCGACCAGGGGTATTGATAGTATTTAAAAATAATCAATTTTAACTTGTGCATTATAATTCAAACAATAAATAAAGTGTTGTCACTGTGGGTAGTGTGTCAACAATTTTCATTTACGACAAAGAAACTGTGACTGATATACAAGTAGCGTCCTCTGTTGTCACGTAGCCTGAGCAGGAGGTTGAGACATCTTTGTTTGTAATATTCATCACTAGAGGGCGCCCGGTATCAATGAATGGCTTACGCATAAATATCGACTGATGCCCGCTTCTCGACACTGGAGGCGCTGTTTTGTGAATGGGTATTGTAATAATTATGAATGACTGTCGTAGTACTCGCCTCTCGACACTACGGGGCAGCACTATAAGAAACTGTTCGAACATTCTAGAAACTTCTGGAACCGGATGTTGGTTTTAAAGCGAATTGTTTCCGCCCACATTTTCTATGGTAACGTTCTGTTCGCTTCCAGACACGAAAGAGTGCACTAGGTTTGTTTAGAAATAATATTGAACTGTAGTTATCCTAACCCGAAACTAGTGAATAATAGTTGTAATAAATGATAATAATAGTAAATGTAATAGTTTTAATCTGTGGATATACTGATAATAAATCTTAGTAGTGATCGTGTGCCTTTCATTACTGGATTTGTCCGCTGTCCTCAACAGAAACAAAGGGTTGGATGCAACTTCTTCATCATAACAAACAGAGCTTTGTATGTTGTATTGTAGGTACCTACGTGTAATAAATTATTAATTGTTATTATTAATTAATAAAAGTCTGGGAAACTGGCCAAACAAGTTGGCCAAGACCCATTCGATACTTGAACTTTTAGATCATATGAAATGACCAACTGTTTTATAAATATTTGATTCCTGTTAATGAACGATTATAATTAATATCCCTATTAATATTGCCTGTATTAGTATCGTGACAGACATTGGCGGATCCGGTGTAGAATACCTGTTTAAAAAAAAAAAAAAACTGAGTGTCTAAAAATAGAACCGAAAACCGATAAGCTAGGTCTCTTTCAAAGAAAACTATTTCCATAAACAGCTTTCTTTGGAGAGCGAAAGAATCACGGATCAGCCGTGTATCATATGAAAGTCATTCAAACATTCTCAAAAAAAAAAATTAAAGCCTCATATTTGACGTATGACGAGTAATGTAAAAAATGACTATTATATAAATCGATAACAAAAATTATATTAGTTCCATTATAAGTCAAGAGATAGCGCTGATCTAAAATTGCAATGTAAGTACACCGCAGTATTAAAATTCACTGACGGATAAAGATCTCTCGATTAAAAAAAAACACGTTTAATATGATGGTCCGGAACGTAAGTTCTACTCACTTTTGACCGTATTTTTATTTCTAATCGTGCATGACCTTCACCATAAAAATAGCAGTTATTACATTATCGTGCGTGATCTCCTGTTCGCTACATTTTATTTGTGGCTTAGAAAAATTATTCACAGACGAGGAAGAATTTAAGTTTTGACTTGAGTAGGTCTATTGTTAAGACCGACATGATCAGGCGCTAGTTCCGCTGCTAAGTGTCCCGGAATTCGGTGGTGGTCTTTGGGCTCACCCTCACCCTCACGACTGATACTCTCTGCGGTCTTCGTAGGAAGGCCGTCAGGTGTCCGCCTGCATATTTGAGTCTTATCTTAATCTATAACTTAAATCCCATTACAATGCGTTATTATGCTTACCCAATACCAATTACTAGATAGCGTTTCACTAAACAGAAGAATAGTATGATTGAACAAAAAAATATTGGGACTTAAATATTGCATCATACGTTATCTTTATCAGATTTAGATTAGGCAAAACATTGGACCATGGAGGTTTTTCTCATGTCAAGACTTAAGTTACTACTAAATCTTGACCCTGATAGCTTACTCACGATTCATGCAAACACTATTGACCTATACTTTGGTTAGAAATCTTTGTTTTCACGCATTAAAAGTGTTGTCGTGGGTCTCAAACTGCTGTCGTGACTTGTTAAAATATGGCTATTACAATCAAACGAATCATCTATCCAGCTATCATTAATAGATAAATATGTAAACGGATACGCCAAAAAATATATTTATCTATCTCCAGAAAATCACAAATCATGTCACGATAAAACAACCTATTTATTTTGAAGACCATCAGATAGTGACGTAGTCTGTACCCGTAGCCATGAAGTGGTGCACGTGTGTGGTTCTTCTGTCCGTGACAGCTGTTCTAGCTGACGACGAATGGATGGAAGTGAGACTGGAGCAAGGGCCGGTGCGCGGGCGCAAGCACCCCGGCGGAGGTCTATACACCTTCTACAACATACCCTACGCTACAGGGCCTGAAGGCGTGGACAAATTTAAGGTGCTCATATTTCTCTTATTGTTGCTCTATTAGGAATATTAGGATGATCAAAACATAAATGCTATGCTAATGTAGGCTAGGTCTTGCTTCATCCGTCGATTTGACTGATGAAGAACAAAACACTACCACTGAACCACCGTCAGCGTTCTTTAAAACAGTTTTTTGCGAGGTTCTCTACAACAAACGAACGATAATATATTTTCTTTACAATGGAGATCGATACGGCAGGGGTTCAGAATAGAGGAAAATCTGACCTGAGCAGATCACCAGCTGATGTCGCGTTGCAGACGAAATTTTTGAGGTTATGTATGAGTTAGTTGTAAGTTTTGTGAATTTGTTCAGTTTAATTACTATTGTATAGATATCAAACGAAACTAAACATTATTTTTGCTTTCCAGGCACCTCTTCCGCCGCGGACGTGGCAGGAACCGTTTGATGCAACCGATGATAAGATCGTCGTGTGTCCGCAGAATGACTATATGGCTGAATTAATTCCAGACAATAAAGAGGAGAAAGAAGATTGTCTAGTTGCTAATATATTTGTGCCTGAAACCAAACAAAATAACCTATCAGTTCTCGTATATATCCACGGAGGTGCTTTTTTCGGTGGCTTGGGAGCCATATATAAAGGAACACACTTTGTTAGAGAAAAGAGAGATGTCGTCATGGTCACTTTTAACTACCGTCTCGGCATTCACGGGTTCCTTTGTCTCGGCACCGAGGGCGTTCCAGGCAATGCTGGCTTGAAGGACCAGGTGGCGCTACTGCGTTGGGTACAAAAGAACATCGCCAACTTCGGCGGTAACCCTAATGATGTCACTCTCGCAGGCAAGAGTGCAGGATCCGCATCAGTGGACCTACTACTACTCTCGAAGTCAGCTGAAGGATTGTTTCACCGACTCATACCTGAAAGCGCCGGAAATCTTGCCGCTTTAACAATCCAAAGGGATCCTCTTCGGATTGCCAAAACGTATGCCCAAGAGCTGAACGAACTCGCTAACGTAGATGACATGGAGTTTTTAAATCAGTTCTATACGACGATGCCGATGGAATTGTTAACTAGAGATTCGTTTGACAACAGAAGTGATTCTACCTTCTTATTTTCTCCCTGTGTGGAGTCTGATACTGAAGGAGCATTCTTAACAGAAACTCCTCTGACTATACTTCAGAGTGGGGACTACAAAAAGATACCTATCTTATATGGTTTCGCTAACATGGAAGGACTGTTGCGCATTGAGTTCTTCGAAACTTGGAAAGTTAAGATGAATGAAAATTTTTCTGATTTCTTACCGGCAGACCTTACGTTTGAATCTGAAGCAGAGCGAGACGAAGTAGCCACTAAAGTTAAGAGATTTTATTTCGACGACGACCCTGTGAGTAATGACAGTGTCCTGAAATACATTGACTTCTTTTCGGATGTCATGTTCGTTTATCCTATGCTTCGGGCTGCGAAGCTGTACGCTGAAGCTGGCAACAACCAAGTTTATTTGTATGAATATTCCTTTGTGGACGAGAATACTGCTCCTGTGATTCACACTGACGTGAGAGGAGCTCGTCACTGCGCTCAGTCGTTTGCTTTTTTGGATAATTTGGATCACTCAGATGAGAGTCTTGCGACTCCTGAATATCAGAAAATGAGGAAGACAGTACGAGAGATTTGGCACAACTTTATAATAACTGGGTAAGCAATTAAATGTTAAAAGACACATTATTTATTTTGGCATCTGGATGCTTCCTCGGCATTCAGGTTTAAACGTAAAAGTGGGCTTTTGTAGATCACTGTAATTATTTTGTAAAATAAACACATCATTCTGTTGTTAGGCATTGTACTAAACATGAAAACAAATATTAGATTAGTCTAATTTCGTCTAATTTAACCTTTTAGGACACCTGTGCCTGTAGGGTCTTTGCTGCCTACATGGCCAGCTGCAAACGCCACCAGGTCACCGCACATGGTGCTGAATGAGACGTTGGAACTAAATGGGGTGCTCTTGGAAGAACGCACTCGCTTGTGGGATGAAATCTATGAGAAACACTTCCTGGATGCAGTACCGCCACGCAGTGATGCCGGTAGTTCGTCGCCAAAGATTATCTTTAATTTATTTGCGTTGTTCTGTTCTACGTTACTAAAGGGATGTTTGTAGAATAAAGTTTGTTAGCCTAATTATTTTTTAAGATTTCTGTTATAAGGCTATTTTAAAGAAAAAACTGGACAAGTGGGAGTCGGACCCGTGTGCAAAGGGTTGTTTTTCGTCGTATTTCTTGGATAACTTCAAACCTGTTTATTTTCAAATTTTGAAAAAAAAATATAATCAGGTAAAACATTCACAATAAGCCTTTTCATTCGATATGCCAAACGGTACAAACTTTTTTTAATTTTCTATTTTTTTCCCCAAAAGGGACTCCATACTCTAATTTACGTAACGCGTTTGTGTTTGGGCCACACTCACAGAACACCATATAGAATAGAATAAAATGTTTTTATTTCCGACCGAAGTCCATAGGGCTAACAATAATTGGTTACAGAGAATTAAATGTTAAAAGATACATTATTTATTTTGGTATCTGGATGCTTCCTCGGCATTCAGGTTTAAACGTAAAAGTAGGCTTTTGTAGATCACTGTAATTATTTTGTAATATAAACACATCATAATTGGTTACAGACACATAAAAATGTACATATGTATGTATATAGAAAAGGGTGGTGACTGATATAAACTATCATTTATTAGACAAACAATCCTGTTCGCTACATTTTAATATTTATTGTTTTGAAAAATAATTCACAGACGAGGAGGAATTTAAGTTTTGACTTGAGTAGGTCTTTTGTTAAGGTGCTAATCAGGTCTGGTAATAATCAGGTGCTAGCCCTGCTGCCACATGTCTGGGTCCCGAAATTCCCTGGTGATCGTGGGCTCACCCTCACCTAGACGACTCTATACTCTCTGCGGTCTTCGTAGGATTGCCGTCAGGTGTCCGCCCAAATATTTGAGTCATATCTTAAATCTATGACTTAGATTCCATTACATTGCGTTATTAATGTTTAGGTAACCAATACCAATTACTAGACAGCGTTTCACTGAGCAGAAAAATAGTATGAATGCACAAAAAAATTTGGGACTTCAATATTGCATCATGCAGCTTGCTATGCGCTACGAAGCCTCAGGGACGGTACCTATTGATTTAAAGCAGCTAAAGGCAGTATATTATGCATTGGTAGAGTCCAGGTTACGATACAGCATTATGTTTTGGGGGAGCAGTTACGGCTATAATTGGCAAAGAGCATTCGTACTACAGAAACGAGCATTGAGAACGAGTGTCAGAATCCCACAACAAGAGTCATGTAAAGATGTTTAAAAAAAATTAGGTATATTAACAGTACCAAGTTTATATGTGTTAGTACTACTCAGCCACTTTGCTAAATACATACGAGAACACGAGTCAGAAGAAGAACGTGAAATTAGAGAGAACACTAGAAGAAAAGTTACAAAAATCAAATTTGCACCTAAATTCAATATTGCTAAACATTGCTCTAAATACCAAGCTGTAGAATTATTTAATAGGTTGCCTACCGACTTAAGATCATTGATTTACAAGGGTACTCTTTTCAAAGCTAAACATAAAGCATTCCTGTTAAATAAATGTTTATATTCGCTATCTGAATTGGAGGCAAATGATCGTAAATAGTTGACTTTTTTTAGTAATTGATTTTTCTGTACCTACCATTTAATGACATCAAAATATAATTCAACGCATTATTAAACTTTTTGAATACATTTATAAATTATAATCATGTAACATAAAATTATTTTTATTAATTCATAATGACTATTTACAATCTTTTTACTTATACTCATATCATATGTTATTGACTGTTTTATTTTTGTTTATATATTTTTTGTGTTATTTACTGTACAAACCCATGATGTATTATTTTTAGCTGTAATTAATTAATTAATGTACTACATAATTCAAACACAATGTGAATTGTTTCGTGAATAAATAAATAAATAAATAAATTATACTTTTTCTTAATCAGATTCAGATTAGGCAAAACTTTTGACCAGGTAGGTTTTTCTCATGTCAAAACATACGTTGCTACTAAATCTTGATCCTGATAGCTTGATACGAGTAGGTACCGGTTCATTCAACCGTATTGACCTATCCTTTGGTTAGAAATTATGGTTTTCACACATTTAAAGTGTTGTCGTAGGTCTCGAATTGCTGTCGTGACTTGTTAAAAAGATGGCTAACAACTTACGTTAAAACTTATCATATATTCAGTTATCATTGATAGATTCATAGATAAATATGGAAACGGATACGGCAAATAATATATTTATATTATATAATTATTGATGTGTCATTATTTATTTATTTCAGTATGTTCTGTCCCACTGGGCCTGCCCCAGGGCAGGGACCTCCCTTTTATCTTCTATTTTTCCCGGCTTTGGGCAAGTGTGAACCAATCCTGTCGATAGGCGTCGGCTTGTCCCAAGTCTTCACCTGGGCCTGCCTTGGTGTTACCTTGCATTTTCTGGGACCCCACATTGTGATTGTTTAGCCCATTAATGGTATGACATGCGGCAGATGCGTCCGGCCCGGATCCAGTTCAGCTTTGTGTTTTAGAGCGCAGCCTGTACTTATTTATAATGCGGTCAGTTAATAAAACTCCCAGAATGCTGTGCTGCAGTGTTAAACCTCAAGCTTGAACCTCTGCTGAAGTAATAAATGCCAAGTTTGAGTGCGGTATGTTCACCACATGTGATCATTTTGTGTTTATGGCAAATTTGAATCTGATGCAGAACGAGAAGAAGTAGCCAATACGATCAAGAGATTTTATTTCGGTGAAAATCCTGTTAGCAATAACAACGTTCTAAAATACGTTGACTTCTTTTCAGATGTGCATAAGTCGGGAATTTCTCTAATATTGAGTTGATTGCGCAAGCGACGCCGGTTCCTTCTACGCTCCAAACGTTCTTCACGTACAGCAGCCTCGATTAATGTTTACTTATCCTATGCTTCGAGCTGTAAAACTGTACGCTGAAGGAAGCAACAATCAAGTTTACTTGTATGAATATTCCTTTGTGGACGAGACCGATTTCATCGTGCCTTACACTGATGAGCGTGGAGCTCATCACTGTACTCAGTAATTTATTTGGTTGGATGACCGGTCTGATCCAGATGAGAGTCTTGCAACTCATGAATATCAGAAAATGAGGAAGGAAGTACATACGTGACATTCGGAACAACTTTTACTACATTAATTTACTGGAATAGGTACTTGCCGAAAATTCGGGTTTCAATTATTTGTGCTCATCATTAAGATCAAATTGCAATGGCACCAATACCGAAAAAGACACTGAAATAGAAACAGATTAGAAATTGAAACGTTTCATCAGCAGTCGATTGGCCCATAAACCGTTGGTCAATATTGTCTTTAAACAAACTATTATCTTTAAAGAACTTTCAACAAACCAACGTTGCGCCCACATAACTCTTCGTCAGTAAATGCACAACACAACACAACACTTTGTTCTGACCAATAACGTTTAACCCAAAGGGCAAATTGTCCAATAGACACCGTGATAGGTGAAAGTAAAAATAAAAGCTTGTATAAATAACTAAAGAAATACGATTTTAAATACAGTTGAATTTTTAGTGTGCCTTCATGGCCAAATCTGAAATTATGAGGAATATTGAAAAACACTGAAGAGAGTCTCGAGACCGATTTTGATGAAAACTAAATCTGCATTATTACGTGTTTCACGAACTCGACTAACCACCTCACCCTGCATAATAACGTTGAGGATTGCCGGCATTATAGTACACGCCAGATAAACTTGTAATAAAGTACATTGACCTTTGCCTAATATCCCATCGTAAATAACCGAACAATAAATTTTGATATCGTTTTTCATTACTAAAGAACGTTAATGATGAGGATGGACGGACTCCTTTATGTTTTTCATGATAAGAAAGTCAATAAATGTATGTGGTTCAATGATCGTTATTGCACATTTATCTGGTGCCTACCAAGCACTAATTTAGCACTTAAAGCCTCCAGAAGGCAAGTATTTTGTTGTAGTAGGGTTAATCCTGTTTACCCTTTGGTACTTACCGAACTGCTATTCTCAGCTTGCCATTGGTCTGACTAAGTCTGTCCGTCTGTCGCAGCTGGATATCTTATTAACTTGGGAATAGTTTTAGATGACGTTTAATCAACTATTTTGCAAATAAGAAGGACGTAAAAACTTTTTTTTTTTTTAAAAGCTACTGAAAAGTTTTCTTGAAAATCCGAATTGAGGCTACAACGGCATTTTTTTTGGTGGAGTTGTCGGCCTTTGATGGAATTTTCCCGCCTACATTGCCATTCGGATAAAAGTTCCTCCCAGACGTCAGTCTGGGGTTCTAGTAATCTAGAGATCTTAGCACGGTCACGTTGCGGTAAAAACTCTGTGTCCGTGATCTTTCTAGCGTAGTAGTACATTGCAGCACGCCGCTGCACCTCCAGATCGACTGGGAGAACGGGTGGTAGCACCGGTAAGGCTTCAGTACTAACCGTCCTATACGCCTTGCATAAGAATATCAAAGCCAAACGCTGGTTTTGAAGCAATTTACGTCGTACCGCCCCTATGGTGGCCCTATCAGCCCAGACAGGTGCCCCGTAGCACATAAAACGCAAATAAGGAGCCCCATAAATAGTTTTTAAGGTTTGAAATGATAGACCCCAAGTAGCCTTACATATTCTCATCAAGGCATAGAAGTTACTTTTTGTTTTTCTCCTACTGTTTTTATATGATCAATAAATGAAAAGTTCGTTTAGATATTTATAATGTCCACTCAATAAAATGGGGCACTGTATAAACCCTTGCGTTACTCCCCTTTTCCCAGCAGTAAGCGAAGAAACAAGACATGATCACATGAGCAATTGCTTCCAGTCAAACCGGATTCAGCTGAATACCAGCATTTTACGTAGAGCGGCTGCCTACCAGACCTCCACAATCCATTAACTGGGTAACACGGTACTCCTTGGCTTGACTGGTGTCAGATTTTCTGGCTTCTGACAATCCGTAACGACTGCCAAAGATCTCCAATTGACAGCCGGGAGCCAACAGCTTACGTGCTTTCCGAGGCACGGAGGAAACTCGATATGTTAAGATGGTCACCCATCCCCAGACCAACCTCGGCAAGCGTTGCTTAACCTTGAAGATCGACCTGTGCGGCTGTTATTATTTAGCCACGAGCTCCTCCAATTATCGAAATTATCGCAATTTATCGAAAGTTAACCGATAAAATTACGGCCAACCTGGAGGATAACAGTGAGGATCAAAGAAAATGTTCGGAGGATCCTCCCTTATCAACGGTTGTTTGACACTTTGTTCCGCATACCTCTGTAATATGTCTTTTTTAAGCAAATAGTTAGGTAATGATCTTTATCTCACATCTACATCAGCCTGTAGCAGTCCACTGCTGGACATAGGCCTCTTCTAGTGGAAGCCACTCAACTCAATTTCCGGTAACTCACATCTAGCTGCTTACAGCCACCCTGCGCAGTGCGCAGATCGTCGCTCCACCTATACAAGAAATGTTTAGGTAGTTAAATAAAAGTAAACAATCTTGATGTATTTTTATTAAAAAACTCAGTATAAAAATAAAATACAACTGAAAATCAATGTAAATACAATAATAACGATTTTAAATCAATTGAAACGTTAGTTTAAACTGCAGTTTATTTGTTAAATATGTCTACCTTTTTTAAGTACCTAAACCTTTCTAATATAGTCTAGGCCGTCCTACTTTACGTTTGCCGATGCACGGTCTTCAGTCAAGAACTCGTCTACCCTAACGATCATGGGTTTTACGGCTAATACGGACGGCCCATTGTCACTTTTTTGTCTGATTGACAAATTTAAACTATAGTCAATTGGACTGAAATCTGAAAAAAAAATACGATAAGTACTGCAAAATGTCTGTTGCCCTATGCAATTATATTGCACCATATTTTGTAATAATTTCAGTCTCAGATAGCGCAATATTTGTGATCAGTGACGTTTGTCTTGCGCCTAGGCATAAGTTGCAACTGAATCTATCTATTCTATGGTATGATGAAGTTTTGTCGAAGGTACATAAAAAAGTTGTCGTAAAAAAAAAAAATGGTGACTTGTTTAATAATTTATTGGCGAAAATAAATAAACCAAATGCTACACTGTACTATATTACCACCGCTATATTGTCACCGGAAAATTGTAGACTCAGTGAGATTGTATTGAATCTTTATAACATAGCTGACCGGGCAAACATTATTTTGCAAAAAAAAATAATAAGTACCTTACCTATTCTCAGACCTACCGAGTGTACACAAAAAATAATCATAAAAATCGGTCAAGCTGTTTCGGAGGAGTTCGATAACAAACACCGTGACACGAGATTTTTATGTATTATTACTAGCTTCTGCCCGCGACTTCGTACGCGTTCCCGTGGGATAAATAGCCTTTGTGTTATTTCAAACCATAATCTATCCCTGTTCCAAATTTCACCCCGATCCCTTCAGCCGTTTTAACGTGATTGAGTAACAAACCTACTCACAAACTCACAAACTTTCGCATTTATTTTATTAAATAACAGCAGAAATCGAAATATTTTAATTTCGCCATAACTTCAAAACCAAACGTCCGATTTTAATCATTCAAGGCCAAATATTATCTACATAAACTGTACTTAGTGATGAAATACTTTATTTTGATACGGATTAATAGCATGAGTAAAATAAACGCGTTTAAATGTAGTAAAAAAAAATCAAGATTTTTAAATAAAAAAATGGTTGTTGTGCCTCACTCGACATAGATAGGTTAGGTACAGTGTGTCGCGGACTTTTTTGTAGATATTTATAAGATCTACAATTAATTAGAACAATTTATGGTTCTATCTTTTATAGTTTAGGCAGCGTACGCAAAATAAGTAACTTTTCTGGTTGATTTTTACACCTTGTGTCCGAAAAACCCAAATATCTTACGGAACCCTATTTTTTCCAAAATAAAATATAGCCTATGTTACTCTTGGATAATGTAGCTTTCAAATGGTGAAAGAATTTTTAAAATCGGTCCAGTAGTTTTTGAGCCTATTCATTACAATCAAACATACAAACAAAGTTTTCCTCTTTATATTATTAGTGTAGATATTGCAAACTGTCGTAAGGCGTTTTACGAAGCTACTCGCTAGCCTATAATGCGTTCGCGACCATGGCTTATTATTAGCGTATTTCATGTTTAACTTTGGTGTTTCTATACCGATTTCTATGACTCTTTTTATGGAATAGTTAATATAACTTTAATTAGGGACGACTGAGAGTTTTATAAACGTAAGAGTAGACAAATATAATCAGAAAGCTTCGAACTGCTAAGCTATCGGGAGTTACATGTGTTATTGTTCGTCAAACATAAAAGATAGACATATGCTGTCGTTGGATATTTTTTATATAATTTTAAGGAGAACATTTCGGTCATACATGATTTCTGTGTAGCTTTCACCGTTAAGGTTGCACACGCGACGGAAGCTTAAAAAATGGAGTAACTTCTCCCGTTTTCCCAACATTTCCCTTCACTGCTCTGCTCCTATTGATTGTAGCGTGATGAAAAGTATTCTATAACCTGCTCAGGCGTATGAATAATAATTGTACCAAGTTTCGTTAAAATCCGTCGAGTAGTTTTTGTTTCTATAACGGTTATACAGACAGACAGACAGACAGACAGACAAAAATTGTACTGATTGCATTTTTGGGCACAGCTGCACAGGTCTGATTATTCCCATAGTCTTAAACTTAAGGGAGCAAACACCGAAAACGCGGAAAACGAATCAACTGCCCCAAAAATTAGGTTCGTATAACTTGAGAAAATTTACTGACTGACTGACTTTTTCGATTTCGGATAGAATTGATCATAATGATGATAACAACGAGTCCTTCTCAAGTATTAACTCTTTAGAGTTCCGTATCAAAATGGTAAAGTGGAACCCTTATGAAGTGACTAAGTCTGTCCGTCTGTCATAGTTGGATATTTCAAGAACCTCGAAATTTGGAACAGTTTTGATGACGTTTGTTCAAATATTTTGCAAATTAGAAAGAAATGAAAGAGTGCTATTTACACGGTTTTGAACTTTTGACGAAAAATGAAAAATAAATCGACCGTTCCCCCCCTCCTTATTAGTTTTACCAAAAAAATTACATTAGTTCCACTATCAGTCAAAAGATGGCGCTGATCTAAAACTGCAATATACACCGCAGTGCAAGAATTCTCTGACGTAGCCTCGCCGTTTTATCTGAAGGGACGGAACCCTCGGTGCGCGGTTCCAACTCGCTCTTGACTAGCTTTTTTCTTACATGTTTTAATGCATTATACTCACATATTAATGTGACATTTTAATGTGGTTAATGTTCTTTACAACAAACGAGTGTAAATATATGTTTTTCTTTTCACCGTATGTCGATACGACAGGGGTCCTGAATAGAGGAAAATTTGAACGATTTTTAGAAAAAGTAATTTTCATCTATTTTCATAAATAGTTGTTAAACCTCATTGATTTAAAAATTAAATTAAATCTCATTTTTTGTAAATGCAGTTTGAGTTACAGTGAACAGGCTTCTTCTGGGTAAACTCATTCCATCCTCGACTTTGAGCCATACCAAATAAAAATAATGTTTCTTATTTATTAGACGATCACAACCCTACAAAATATTATTTTAAGATATCCCAAGAGCTGGCCAGAGGCTTTTACTTTGGCCAGAGGCTAAAAATCAGGTGGCATTGCCATTAAACGTGGCAATGCCACCCGTCTCTTGGGCGCATCACCAGCTGATAGCGTTGAGGACGAAATTTTTGAGGCTATGTTTGAGTTAGTTGTAAGTTTTGTGAATTTGTTCATTTTAATTACTATTGGTTAGATATTAAACGAAACTAAACCTTATTTTTGCTTTCCAGGCACCTCTTCCGCCGAGGACGTGGCATGAACCGTTTGATGCAATCGATGACATGATCGTCGTGTGTCCGCAGAATGACTATATGGCTGCCTTATTGCCAGACAATAAAGAGGAGAAGATTGTCTAGTTGCTAATATATTTGTGCCTGAAACCTCACAAGATGACCTTTCAGTTCTCGTATATGTCCACGGAGGTGGTTTTTTCGGTGGCTTTGGGTCCTTATTTCAAAGAACACACTTTATTAGAGAAAAGAAAGATGTCATCATGGTCACTTTTAACTACCGTCTCGGCATTCACGGGTTCCTTTGTCTCGGCACCAAGGGCATTCCAGTCAACGCTGGCATGAAGGGCCAGGTGGCGCTACTGCGTTGGGTACAAAAGAATATCGCCAACTTCGGTGGTAACCCTAATGATGTCACTCTCGCTGGCAACAGTGCAGGATCCGCATCAGTGGACTTAATACAACTGTCGAAGTCAGCTGAAGGATTGTTTCACCGACTCATTCCTGAAAGCGCCGAAAATCTTGCCGCTTTAACAATCCAAAGGGATCCTCTTCGGATTGCCAAAACGTATGCCCAAGAGCTGAACGAACTCGCTAACGTAGATGACATGGAATTGTTAACTAGAGATTCATTTGACAACAGAAGTGATTCTATCCTCTTATTTTCTCCGTGTGTGGAGTCTGATACCGAAGGAGCATTCTTAACAAAATTTCCTCTGACTATACTACAGAGTGGGGACTACAAAAAAATACCTATCTTGTATGGTTTCACTAACATGGAAGGACTGTTGCGCATTGAGTTCTCCGAAACTTGGTAAGATATGATGAATTAAAATTTTTCTGATTTCTTACCAGCAGACCTTACGTTTGAATCTGAAGCAGAGCGAGAAGAAGTAGCTAGTATTGTTAAGAAATTTTATTTTGGCAACGATCCTGTAAGTAATGACAACGTTTTGAAATACGTTGACTTCTTTACAGACGTCATGTTCGTTTATCCTATTCTTCGGGCTGCGAAGCTGTACGCTGAAGCTGGTAACAACCAAGTTTATTTGTATGAATATTCCTTTGTGGACGAGGATACTGCTCCTGTGATTCACACTAAAGTGCGAGGAGCTGGTCACTGCGCCCAGTCGTCAGCTTGGTTGGATAATTGAGATCACTTAGATGAGAGTCTTGCGACTCCTGAATATCAGAAAGTGAGGAAAACAGTACGAGAAATTTGGCACAACTTCATAAAAACTGGGTAAGCATTAAAATGTTTAATTAAAATATACCTTATTTGTTTTGGTATCTTGATGCTTCCTCGGCATTCAGGTTTAAACGTAAAAGTAGACTTTTCTAAATCACTGTAATTATTTTGTAATGTAAACACATCACACTGTTGTTAGGCATTCTGCTAAACTTGAGAACAAATATTAGATTCGTCTAGTTTCGTTTTAACCTTTCAGGACACTTGTGCCTGTAGGGTCTTTGCTGCCTAAATGGCCGGCTGCAGACGCTACCAGGTCACCGCACATGGTGCTGAATGAAACGTTGGAACTAAATGGGGTGCTCTTGGAAGAACGCATTCGCTTGTGGGATGAAATCTATGAGAAACACTTCCTGGATGCAGTACCACCACGCAGAGTTGGCGCCAAAGAACATCTTAATTTATTTGTGCTATAATTATGTTCTGTTCTATGTCACTAAAAGGATGTTTGTAGATTATAGTTTTTATTTTATTTATTTATTTATTTAAGGAAAACATACAGTAGCACAGTAAGACTTAGCGATAAGATCTTAAATATAACATGTAACAACAATACTACCAACTACGTTCTCCACAGTTACAATTGAAAAGTAGCTAGAAAAAACACAAATGCATTATTAAACATACAATATAAATAATTTTTGAGTTTTTGATGGAAGGTTACTTTAAAGAAAACAATTTTTGGTGGAAGTTTGCATGGTAATGTACATGTATAAATTTGTTTTTAGTTTTATCATTCTCTTATTCTAGAAGTTACAGGGGGACACATTTTACCACTTTGAAAATGTCTCTCGCGCAAACTATTCAGTTTAGAAATCTATTTTTGCGTGAAAATCTTAATGCGGTTCGCAGAATATATCTTCTTACCAAGTTTCAACAGCATAGTTCTTATAGTTTCGAAAAAAGTGGCTGTGACATACGGACGGACAGACAGACAGACAGAAATGACGAATCCAAAAGGGTTCCGTTTTTTGCCATTTTCTGCGGAACCCTAAAAATGCACATTATGGACAAGTGCGATTCGGACTCGTGTGCAAAGGGTTCCGAACGATCTTAATTTTGGTAGCCTGTTATTCTAACACTTAATTAGACTTCTTCTTACACATAGTTTTTCCTGTAATTGAGAGTTAAATATCTGTTATTATCATTTTTAGGTTTCCATACCCAAAGGATACCAGCGGAACCCTATTAGCCAACAAGTTCGATGTTTCCAAGATTAAATGGTTCACAAGATCGTAATCTTGTGAACCATTGATGCAGTCGGGCCGGCCCTGGAGATTTCCTGCTAGGCAACGGACGTACTGCACGAGGCACATCTTGGGGGCAGGTTGTAACTGCAAAATCTTGGGGTCTTGCAAAGTCTCGTATGAGCGATCAGGACTTTACGTAAATTAGGTGGTACTTCAATGACGTAGTTACGACGTAGGTCGACGCGTCTCTCTTCCCAGATTTGTGGCTTAACAGGAATGATTCCAAGGATATACTAGGAAACTTGTCGGCTACGTTTTGTTCGAAAATGCACTTGAAGACCTCATTTTCAGACATGGAAGTCGGCACTCCTACGATCACGATTCGGGGTTTGCGCTTGTGTGTTTCGTCGGCGGTAAGTCCAGAAGTGGAGAGCTGGACTGCTTGCTTTAATTTATGTGCGTCGTGTTTGGTCTCGGTACTGATAATGTACGCCTCCGTTTTTTGTATTACGGTCACCACGAACATGCAGCTTCATTTGCTCCGGGCGTATGATTTTTTGCACGAGATCTTTTGTATCATCGCTAGATTTGAATTTATCGTTCGGATAAATGGCCACTAAAATTATCCGGTCGAACGTGGTCACTTGTTTCCTTCTTTACCATATCGGCAAAAGAAAACATTTTCAGAAGAGCGAGAGTCCTTAATGGTTTGCTGGAGCTCCGAAATGTGTTCCGACAGTTTCCGTTTTTCTTGTAAGTCTTCTCCTACACTGTGTGCTTGAAGGGCTTTCTGCTTCAGGGATTGATATAGGACTGCCATCTGTGAGGTGCCAGATCCTATTTTGCGGCATGAGTTGGATATTTTCAACTTCTGGTCAGAGTTAAGTTTGCCATCCGTAGCAATAGAGCAAATCTCATTTAAGTGATGCTCAATGGATGACATCCATTTTTGTATCTCGGACGTGGATGCAACTTCAATTGACTGGGCTGGATTTTGCGTCGTCGTCTTCCCAGGCGAGGCGGAAGGATGCACTTGACCACATGGATTACGTGGGCTGTTATCCATTTTACTTTATAATAGGTTTAATATTTCTAAGTTTTCATTATATTTACCAAAACTAAACTCTAGGCAAAAAATTTAAAATTGCATCACTTTATTAATGCACTAATCTATGTCACTATTTTAATTGTGTAAATTAATAATTGCTAACGAATACATCAAAAGAACAGATGAAGATTGTTGAAAAGGAAAAATAGTCTCACCTGAAGATTCGAACTGAGACCTAGGCATTTCACTATTCTATACGATACGATATAAGCTATCGGAACTTGTATTAAGATTGTGAATTTTAGAAATGCTATGAACTAAGGTCATACGTAATTACATAATCTGCATATGTGAAAAAGCGACTAAATGTTTTTTGTTTCGTTCGACGCCAGTGAGTAAATTCTGAGGTATCCGTTCGGTGATCAATCTAAGTTTATACATCACTTTTACACAAAAAAAAAAAATATGTACACAAAGAAAAGTTATACATTTTCATTTGAAACCCTGACTCCTGTGCTAGGTGAGATCTGTGTTACAGGAGTCAGTGTCTTCACCCGTTATTTGGTACTGGGGTTCATAATATTTATAATCATTTTGCGTCAGAAATTAAAAAAAGTAAAATACCAATTAAAATAATGCAGCGTGCTCTTGTGTGGTGTGTCTTAATGCTTAGGTGTGAATTTGTGAGTGTGGTGGTCTATGTGTGTGTGTTTGAGTGTGTGTGTGAGTGAGTGGGGGTGTGTCAGTGAGTGTGTGGGGGTGTGTGTGTGTGTTTGGTGTGTGGTGTGAGTGAAGTTGAGTTATATTTATAGGTATATTAGTTTTCCGACCTAACAATTAGTCAATTGGACCACCGTTCTTTTATTAAGTTTTCCGTCTGTTGGTAATCTAGTGTTTGAAGCCAAGAATTTAGTTTGATCTTCGTTTTATATTTTGTTAGTGGGTTGAAGTTGAGGATGATGTTTACTTGATTATATAAATAGAAAGGTAAATAAAGATATAAGTTGCCGTCGTGCGGATGCGGTCTTACATTTAACTGTGCTACATGCATTACCGATAGTTCTCTTCTGTTTCGTTGCGTGATTTTTCGGTGTTTTTTCATGCTGTTTTAATATGACATTGAGCAGATATAGTTGTCTCACTGTAAGTACCTGGCAGCGTTCATACAGAGTTTTGTGGGGAACCGGTACGGCTTGAAAGTCATGACTTTAAACAGAGAACGTTGGGCTCTCTCGAGGCGTTTCATGTAGGTTTTACAAGCACCTCCTCAAGCAGTAATGCAGGGTTCCACAATTGACTGAGCCAGTGCCAGATAAACCGTGTGGAGAAGGTTTTTTAAATGCCCATATAAGTTTCCTAATACGGGAGGAGGTCTGTTCAATGTGGGGACGCCAGCCGAGTTCCTCATCCAGAATCACTCCCAGGTACCTCATTGTTTTTTGTTGTGTGATTGGAAGACATGCGCATGTAGTTCCAATGTTTGCGATGTCACAGGAATGTGCTTTGAAACTTAAATTATCACTGTAGGTTTGGTTTTGGCGAAAGTAAATTGCAAAAGAGAGGTTTTCGAGATGTTAAGGGTTAGTAAGTTAACTTGCAGCCAGTGGATTATTTTACATAAGCCTGTCTCAGCAGCTTTCCGTGCCGCGTCCCAACACTCAGCGTGGAATATTAATACCGTATCATCTGCATAGCCAATACAATATTCTGCCTGCAACTAAGAGACTGCTGGCAAAGGTCATTCACATAGACCAGGGAAAGACTAGGGATAGACAGCTACCTTGAGGCACACCGTAATCAACCCTGGGCTCTCTGCTAATAATAATATAATATCCTTGGACATGGACACGGTGTCGAATGCCTTGGCTAGGTCCAGCAAAACACCAAGACATTTCTGCTTTGCGTCAAGTTTTCCAGTCACGTAATCAACGAGTTGATTAACTGCATCTGCGGATACACAGATGCGGGTACGGCCTTTGCTGTGCGTTCAAAGCATTACAAACTTTAGCGTGATACTGCACTTTTAACCGTTGACTATACAGCGCTGCCACAGCGGTGAAACTCAGTATTATATTCACCAAGCTACGTAAAGCTACACTAGCGCTCAAGGCTGTGACGGCCGTGGGTTAAAACTTCCCAACGGCGAGCAAATTGACACTTTTGACAGTTCTTCATACATTTTCCTCGCACACCAATGATATATATAAAACTATACGTCATTGTCGCACACAGACTCACTTCGAGCTGTCAAATCCAATTTACATTTGACCTTTTTTTTCTTAAAAGTGTATGAAAACGGCAGCTCGATTGATTATAAAGCTTCATTTAATATAAGAAGCTAAGAAAAGTGGCGATTTGTCGCTCCAACATCACTCTTCCAAACTATCTCTATCTACTAACCTAACATCTATACTTGCGCACGGGATGGGAACGCACTGGCACAGAGATGGGAAAATCCGGACTTATTAATAAAGATAGCAAAATTTATTGGGACCGAACATAACTGACAAAACGATTAATTACAACAGACCTAATATTACCGTCCACGACAAAAACAATAAAACAGTATATCTGATAGATATAGCAATACCTAACTCACACAATATTCAAACCACAATATCCGAAAAGCTCAGTAAGTACCAAGATCTCGCCATAGAAATTAAAACCCAATGGAAAGCTCAAGCCGTCCATATTGTCCCCATTGTTCTTTCGTCTACTGGCATAATACCAAAAGCTCTCACTCAAAGCCTAAACACTTTACAGATGTCAGCTCACACACTCAACATGCTTCAAAAAGCTACCATACTTAACACCTGTCGCATTACTCGAAAATTCCTGACTTCTTCAACACTGACATCCACCTTTTTAATTTTATTTTCCCCTTATACACTTGGCTCCGGCCCGTGTACCTAAAAGGTAATATACTCTCCCAAAAAAGAAGCAAAATAAAGTATACCATAGAAATAATAATAATATCCTTGGACATTTCACACAACGCCATATAGTCCTAGTCCCAAGCTAAGCAACCTAATGCTTGTGTTATGGTTACGATATGGCTGATAAACTACTTATATATATATTTTTTTTGTAAATACATACATATTATAGATAGAAAAACACCCAGACTCGGAACAAATACTTGTAGGTCTTACAAATATTATTTTGTTCCGTGCGGGAAAGGTTGAAATGATTCGAATCCGTAAGCAGAACAGATTCCTTATCAACTCTTTTCAAATCTTATCGACTCCGAGGAGTTATTAAATCCGACTCGGAACGGAGCCGAATGAATGACCGGGTCTATATATACAGAGCCAAAATGAACTTAAATAGGTACCATTAGTATCAATAAACCTATCGTAACAATCAAATTGATTAAATGCTATAGACTAATTCATAATAAGAGAAAAATTGCACGTCGCATTCTATAAAACAACAAGCCCGAACAAAAAGAATGCCTACTTTCGTGTATTTCGATCAAACTTTTTTTAAACCATTTGTTAAAAGTATCAAATGATCCGAACAACCAACCAGATCACTGGATTTGTATTGAAACAAGCGAGTCCGGAGTAATTTGGTTTGAGAGATTCAAAAGAGTCAAAGAGCCGATAAGCGGAGTCGGTACCGATAGCGGAGCCGGATTTAGTGATTCGAATCACTGCCCGGAGTCGAGATTACTCATCTCTACACTGGCATGCTTAAAATACACAGTGTTCCGTTAGAACATTATAGTTATAAGTACATTTAATATTATAAAAAAATACCTAGTAACGTAATTTTATTAATATCTCGTGGATCGAAAAATATTAAATTATTGTCCCACTTTAATGTAATAGCCACATTTGATACTTAACAGTGAAATTAACACTTATTGTAATACTCACATTTCAGTAGGGTTATTTATTTATCCTATTGGTCACAGAACTATGTAAAACTTTCAAAGCAAGAATCTGCTGATGGTGACACATATAAAAGTTTTCAAACTAAAAACTCAAGTAGTTGAGTTGGCGTCACGTCTGATCGGTTAGATACGGCGGTGGAACAATTTGATTCAAGGCCCTAATTCGTCTACGAAGCATCACATTCGGCTACAGCTTAAAGTTCGTCGACGACCACAGCCGCGCTAGTGACAGTTTGAATCAGCGCTTCACGCTCAGTCGATCTCAAGGCTGGCTCGTCGACAAGCTCGTCGTAGCAGGCTTACAGCCACGATATTGTCTTTTAGAGAATAACACTGAAGAACCAAATTGTGTGATCAAAATCGTTCAGTGAAATGCAAATGGAGCTGAATAAGTGTGAGTCCCTTATTGTAATATGTGTTCACAAATAAAAATAATGAGTGATTGATTCTCGACCGGTTTTTTTTTGAGTTATTGGACAGATTCCCGGCCAAACTGGACAATAAAAGTGAAGATGAAGGAGAACGGTTCCACCGGGACATTAAAACAAGGGAGTAAAGATATCAGGGCCGTTGGGATCGTTCATAAGATGGCGGCCTAATGCTGGGCTTAATTAAGGAATTGTTCTGACCAAAAGCAAGGTAGCTTACAGAATAAGTATTGCAGAGGTCTTCATTGAGATCTTTTAACGCGTTGTCATAGTTATTTGGCTTCAATGAGATGTAATTGCACATCATAAGCATAAAGTCTACCTGGACCTATACATAATGTGACTCAATAAAAAAGAAAATGGGGCCCTGTATAGACCCTTGCGTTACTCCACTTTTACCGGGGGTTAGCGAAGAAACAAGGCGTGATCGGATTTCTACATACTGCCGTCGGGTAGTGAGATAACTAAGCCACGCAAATACCTATGCGTGGCCGGCCAGCCTGGAGGATAACAGTGAGGATCAAAGAAAATGTTCGGAGGATCCTCCTATAAAATATCTTTTTCAGGCAAATAGTCAAGTATAACACGCGCGCGATGAAAATGGGATGCGGCCTTTTGGAACTGAGATACGCGCGATCCGCAGGCCAACCGTACCGTCGGCAACAGTTGCCAGCGGATCTAAAAAGGCCACTTAAACATACTACCCGAAACTGTCAAATCACAATCAACCTTGAACCTAATGCTTTAGTCATAAAGATGAATACGAAACGAATCTAAAATACGCCAAAAATACTGGGGTAAAGACCGTGTGGCCGAATAAACAAAGGTGGTAGGTATTTATATATGCTTTAATATTTGTGAGCAAAGCCAAATAATTTAAAGTCTTCCATAGTCCATAGCGTAACCTCCATCATCTGCAATAGGTAGTCCGATACATTTTTCTCCGTTTTTTTCTCAACGCGATACTTCTGAAGAAAATGAAAGCTCTGGATGATTCTCATGTAGCAAATATGAGTAGCATTGAAGTAACTGAATTAGAATAACTGTAAAATAATATACCTCAACATTATTATTAAAATGATTACAAACATGAAACGTTTTTGTGCTTTTATATAAACCTATGATAGATCGTAGAAATAACTAATTTATTATCATTCAGAACATTTTGCTAACGCTTCTTGAGAACGGTCCTTTTCGATTTACTTTGACAAGGTATCCAATCTCATCGCTAGCGGATTATAATGATCTTTATCTCATATCAACATCAGCATAAAGCAGTCCACTGCTGGACATAGGCCTCTTCTAGTGGAAGCCACTCAACTCAGTTTCCAGATTTCCGGTAACTCTCATCTAGCTGCTAAGAGCCACCCTGCACAGATCGTCGCTCCTCCACCTAGTCTAGGTAGTCCTACTTTACGTTTGCCGACGCACGGTCTTCAGTCAAGAACTCGTCTAACCTAACGATCATAATTAGGTTCTACGGCTAATACGGACGGCCGTTTGTCACTTTTTTGTCTGATTGACAAATTTAAACTATAGTCAATTTAACAAACCTGAAAAAAAAACATACATTTCTGCAAAATTTCTTTTGCCCTGTGTATATTATTGCACCATATTTTGTAATTATTTCAGTCTTAGATTGCGCAATATTTTTGACTAGTGACGTTTTTCTTGCGCCTAGTAATAAGTTGCAACTCAATCTATTATAGGTATGATGAGGTTTTGTCGAAGGTACCTACATCAAAATTTTGTCGTCAAAGAAGTTCCACTAAGTATCAGTCAAAGATGGTGCTTATCTAAAACTGCAATATACACCGCAGTGTTAGAATTCTCTGACGAATATAGGCCTCGCCGATGAAAATTTAAAAATATTTCACGTTTTGTCTGACGGTCGGAACCCTCGGTGCGCGAATCCGACTAGCTCTTGACCGGTTTTTTTTACACTTTTTTTAGTAATGCATTATCTTCAAATATTAATGTGATTTTTTTGGGAGGATGTGTGGATTGATGATATGTTTTAGGTATGTTTGTCATTCTTACATGCATTAAGTATTGAGTGGATTTAAATAAGATTTGGCACAAACTATTTTTGTGCCATAATTTGGCCGAGTGTGGCAACGGACAGAAAGAAGTGGAAGGAAGGACAGGAGGCCTTTGCCTTGCAGTGGGACTCTACAAACTTATCTAAAGGGACTAATATTAGGTCCTAACATATGAAATTGGCGTTTTGTACGGGATAAAATATACAGGGAAATTGAAAAAATACCCGAAACCTCTTAGGCAGTGAAAGTACACATGATTATAAGCACATTTTCATTGGCTAAATACTGCATTTTGTATGAAACAGCTGATATTTTTTTCGAGATTTCGGAGTTTTACCAAAACAAAAGTTGCTTATAATCATGTGTACTTTCACTGCCTAAGAGGTTTCTGGTGTTTTACAAATAACCCTCTAGTCTTTTTTTTTTTGTAAAATATATTTAATTAATTAAAGTAGGTAGGTATGCACCGTTGTTATCTATGCACTTTTGCCATCTCATAGGTAGTTCATTGATCCCTTTACTAAAAAAAATATGGGGCGAGAATCAATAAACTCTTTGAAGGCGGTTTGGACTGCTGCATCGGAGTTGAATTTTTTTTCCTTGTAAGAAGTCGTCCAAATTCCAGAAATAATGGTAATCTGTTGGAGCAAGGTCCGGGAGTACGGTGGATGTCGCAGAAATTCCAATTGTAGCTCATCTGACTTAGTGGTTGTTTGTTGTGCAGTGTATGGTCTTGCATTGTCGTGAGGCAGCAGTGGCCTAGAGCGATTGAACAATCTCGGTTGTTTAGCAACTAGTTCTTCCTTCATGGTTTGCAGTTGCTGACAATAGATATCTGCCGTAATCGTTGGCCAGATTTTAAAAAGATGTAGTGAACGACACCGCCGCCAATCAACCAAGCACTCACAAGTAACTTTTTCTGAGTCAATTTTCGTTTCAATAAAAAAAAAAACTTTATTTCAGACTATTAGTCCATAATTAAGGTTCTGAAGTTAGACATTTCCAGAACAAAAACGTTGAAACCAAAAATGTACCGTGCTTTCTTTTGCGACACCAGCGCCGTACACATCATTAATTCTTCGAGCTGTTTCTGCAGCACTGGTGCCACGGTAGAACTCGTACTCGTAAATATATCGATATTTCATGTTGTCCATTGTGCGGTAGTAAGCGACCCCAAAGAAAAAATTATGAGGAAAAAACAAATGAATTACTGTTTTCAAAACTCAAATGTACCAGCTAAATGAATTTATAAATTTGAATTTGGAATTCTTAACCAAAGAGAAGATATTTGAAATTAAAGTGGTCAGTACGACAAAACGCTAATTTCATATGTAAGGACTTAATATTATAAAGCTGAAAGTTTGATTGTTTGTTTGTTTGCTTGAACGCGCTAATCTCAGGAGCTACTGGTCCGATTTGAAAAATTCTCTCATTGTTAGACAGCCCATTTATCGAAGAAGGCTATAGGTTATATATATTTCATCACGCTAAGACAAATAGAAGCGAAGAATTAATGGAAAATGTAGTGACGCAGACAAAGTTGCGCGGGTCAGCGATATAATATACGTTTTATCCCAATGAGAAGTCCACGCAGACGATAATGGTAATTAAAATCTAATTAACGGATAAGGGAAATGAATTATTTATTTATCTATAGATACTAAAAAATCATATCACGATAAAGTAGCATATTTATTTTGAAGACCATCAGATAGTGACGTAGTCTGTACCCGTAGCCATGAAGTGGTGCACGTGTGTGGTTCTTCTGTCCGTGACAGCTGTTCTAGCTGACGACGAATGGATGGAAGTGAGACTGGAGCAAGGGCCGGTGCGCGGGCGCAAGCACCCCGGCGGAGGTCTATACACCTTCTACAACATACCCTACGCTACAGGGCCTGAAGGCGTGGACAAATTTAAGGTGCTCATATTTCTCGTATTGTTTCTCTATTAGGATGATTAAAATATAAATGCAACGCTAATGTAGGCTAGGTCCTGCTTCACCCGTCGATTTTGCGGTTACTAAAATCATGGGAAAACGAACGTAATAGTTATTTATGATACAAGAGCGGTAAGTTGGTCTTTACAAACGAGTAGACAAATGTAAGCCCGAGACGAAGTCGAGGGTTTACCATAGTCACGAGTTTGTAAAGACCAATATCAGCTCGTGTGTCATACAACGTTTTTCGACACATTATGTAAATAGATAATGATACAAACTTTTTCATTATCAATTAAAAATGATTGTTCATTAAATAGCGTTCTCGCGATTTTGGCGACAAGAGACCATTTTCTGTTATTGGCGCCTCATTCAAGATGTCAGGTGGAGTAGATTCCATATTTATATCTGATTCCTCGCTTAAACAATATTCTAATTAATATTAAAATTAAAAGTCGCAACTATCTTTGACGTTTCTAATTGAAAATGGCGCGAATTTGCAAATGGGCAGTGTGTGTTTGGAATAGTGTGCGATTTTAAAATAAGAACGCGCTTCCGTTTGCGTCTGCGTGAAACATTTTGGTAGAATTATATATATTGTAAATTGTATTATAATATTATATTGTACCAATCGGATTTTTTTGACAAAATCATTTATTTAATAAGTTACATTTTTTAAATTGTCTCCTCGAGCCTTTATATTGATACCCCACTCGATAGGTTAAAAAAGCTGAAGTCATTAAAATGGCACCGAAGCTCAGATATTATAATTTTTAAATACCTATCCAGTATCATTCTCACTATTTAGACGAATCTAACGACACCTTTCAAGCTAAAATCTATGAAGCCACAGGGTTAGGCTACAGTGTGCCGCATAAATATGACATTATAATACATAAATACACTCGAAAAAAACATAAGTGTAACAGTCGGGTAATTAGAACTACATCTATTGTCTCATTTTTTCTTCAATATTAAAGTGCGACAAACCTTCTGAGCAAAAAGTTCTTCGCAAAAAAAACGCGTATGGAACGCTTCCGGAACGGACGCAGACGGAAGCATTTTTGGCTGACGGATGCAGACGGATTGAATTCTTATAATTATATTGTTAATGGACATTAAAAAAAATACCGTAAAGAATACGCACGGTGCCATACATCGGAGCGTGCGGTAAAGTAGGTACTTAGGTGATAGTACCTACTTTACCGCACGCTCCATTGTATGGTCCGTAATTTTGAACTTTCGAACAATGTATACAGGCTTCGTAAACGCATTTCATAAGCAAATGTGTCGAAAATATAAATTTTCGACAATTTTTTTTTTTATTTTTTTTTAATATTATTTTTTCTATTTTTTTTTTTAAACAATATAATTATAAGAATTCAATCCGTCTGCATCCGTCAGCCAAAAATGCTTCCGTCTGCGTCCGTTCCGGAAGCGTTCCATACGCGTTTTTTTTGTGAAGTACTTCTTGCTCAGAAGGCTTGTCGCACTTTAATATTGAAGAAAAAATGAGACTTCTAATTATCCGACTGTTACACTTATGTTTTTTTCGAGTGTATTTATGTATGATGTCATATTTCTTGGGCACACTGTAGCCTAACCCTGTAGCTTCATAGATTTTAGCTTGAAAGGCGTCGTTAGATTCATCTAAATAGTGAGAATGATACTGGTTAGGTATATAAAAATTAAAATATCTGAGCTTCGGGACCATTTTAATGACTTCAGCTTTTTTAACCTATCGAGTGGGGGTATTAAACCTATCAATATAAAGGCTCGAGGAGACAATTAAAAAAAAATAACTTATTAAATAAACGATTTTGTCAAAAAAATCCGATTGGTACAATATATAATACAATTTACAATATATATAATTCTACTAAAATGTTTCACGCAGATGCAGACGCAAACGGAAGCGCGTTCTTATTTTAAAAACGAACACTATTTCAAACACATTCCCTATTTGCAAATTCGCGCCATTTTCAATTAGAAACGTCAAAGATAGTAGCGACTTTTAATGATAATATTAATTAGAATTATGTTTTCAAGCGAGGAATCAGATATAAATATGGAATTTACTCCACCTGACATCTTGAATGAGGCGCCAATTGCAGAAAATGGTCTCTTGCCGCCAAAATCGCGAGAACGCTATTAATTAATGATTAACAATATTTTTTAATAGAAAATGAAATAGTTTGTTTAATTATCTATTTATATACCTAATGTGTCGAAAAACGTTGTATGACACACGAGCGGGTATTGGTATTTACAAACTCGTGACTATGGTAAACCCTCGACTTCGTCTCGGGCTTACATTTGTCTACTCGTTTGTAAAGACCAACTTACCGCTCTTGTATCATAAATAACTATTTCCTTTACACTGTAGGTAAATCTATCTACTTATATAAAAATGAATTGCTGTTCGTTAGTCTCTCTAAAACTCGAGAATGGCTTTGCCAATTTCAGTAACTCTTTTTTTGTTTAATTAGAGAATGTATGTAGAGTACCTCGAAAAAAATTGTTTTAAAGAACGCTGACGGTGTTTCTGTGGTAGTGTTTTGTTCTTCTGGCCCACGATTTTAGTAACAGTCAAATCGACGGATGAAGCAAGAACTATAGCCTGCATTAGCGTTGCATTTATACGACAGGGGTTCAAAATAGAGGGAAATCTGAATATTTGTTTAGTGAAAGAAATTTTCATAAATAAATTATATTAAACCTCATTGATTTCAAATTAAATTAAATACAGTTTGAGTTACAGTGAACAGGCTTCTTCTGGGTGAACTCACTCCATCCTCTACTTTGAAGTTTTGAACCATACCAAGTAAAAATAAAGATTTTTATATAATAGACGATCATAACCCTAAAAATATTATTTTATGATATCCCAGGAGCTGGCTTTCACTTTGGCCAGAAGCTAAGCCGCCAGTCTCTTGGGCTTATTTCCAGCTGATAGCGTTGAAGACAAATTTTTTGATGCTATGTTTGAGTTACTTGTTTTTTTATTTGTATTTGTTCATTATAAATACTATTGTATAAATATCAATTGAAACTAAACATTATTTTTGCTTTCCAGGCACCTCGCCCGCCGCGGACGTGGCAGGAACCGTTTAATGCAACCGATGATAAGATCGTCGTGTGTCCGCAAAATGACTTTATGGCTGACGTTATGCCAGACAATAAAGAGGAGAAAGAAGATTGTCTAGTTGCTAATATATTTGTGCCTGAAACCACACAAGATAACCTATCGGTTCTCGTATATGTTCACGGAGGTGCTTTTTTCGGTGGCTTTGGATCCGGATTTCAAGGAACTCACTTTATTAGAGAAAAGAAAGATGTCATTATGGTCACTTTTAACTACCGTCTCGGCATTCACGGGTTCCTTTGTCTCGGCACCGAGGGCGTTCCAGGCAATGCTGGCTTGAAGGACCAGGTGGCGCTACTACGCTGGGTACAAAAGAACATCGCCAACTTCGGCGGTAACCCTAATGACGTCACTCTCGGGGGTAACAGTGCAGGATCCGCATCAGTGGACCTAATACTACTCTCGAAGTCAGCTGAAGGATTGTTTCACCGACTTATACCTGAAAGCGGCGGAAATCTTGCCGCATTTGCAATCCAAAGGGATCCTCTTCGGATTGCCAAAACGTATGCCCAAGAGCTGAACGAACTCGCTAACGTAGATGACATGGAGTTTTTAAATCAGTTCTATACAACGATGCCGATGGAATTGTTAACTAGAGATTCATTTGACAACAGAAGTGATTCTACCCTCTTATTTTCTCCCTGCGTGGAGTCTGACACCGAAGGAGCCTTCTTAACAGAATCTCCTCTGACTATACTTCAGAGTGGGGACTACAAAAAGATACCTATCTTATATGGTTTCGCTAACATGGAAGGACTGTTGCGCATTGGGTTCTTCGAAACTTGGAAAGATATGATGAATGAAAATTTTTCTGATTTCTTACCGGCAGACCTTACGTTTGAATCTGAAGCAGAGCGAGAAGAAGTAGCCACTAAAGTTAAGAGATTTTATTTCGGCGACGACCCTGTGAGTAATGACAGTGTCTTGAAATACATTGACTTCTTTTCGGATGTCAAGTTCGTTTATCCTATGCTTCGGGCTGCGAAGCTGTACGCTGAAGCTGGCAACAACCAAGTTTATTTGTATGAATATTCCTTTGTGGACGAGAATACTACTCCCGTGATTCACACTGACGTGCGAGGAGCTGATCACTGCGCTCAATCGTTAGCTTGGTTGGATAATTTGGATCACTCAGATGAGAGTCTTGCGACTCCTGAATATCAGAAAATGAGGATGACAGTACGAGAGATTTGGCACAACTTCATAAAAACTGGGTAAGCATTAAAATCTATATTACATAATAAAACAGTAGAAGCCATGAATTCTGTACATTAAAGAAAAATACCAAAAATCGAGTAGAAATTTTCAAAAAGAAGCTATAGAACACAAAAAGAGCATTTTTACGTTTATTGTCTGTCTGTCTGTCTGTCTGTCTGTCTGTACGCGATGATCTCCGAAAATACTGAACGGATTTGGTTGGGGTTTTCAAAATTAGATTCAGCTTATTTCTGAGCAACATATAGGCTTTGTTTCATTACAATCGGTGGCCGGGAAAAAAGTTATGAACATTTAAAGTTTTTAAATTTACGTATCAACGTTTCTCGACAAGTTTTGTACAATTTTCAATTATTCGTTCAGTTTAGCATAAAACGAGCCTTTTTTTAAACATTCTTAGAAATTGTTATCATCACGCTATATCTTAGAGGAGCTAAGCAGTCAATAAACATAACATATAAGATTGGCTATTTATAACTAAAGTCAACTGAATTCATAGACCTGGCGGTACAATGGCTGCCTCTCGAGTGAATGGGTGTAAGTTCGAACCCCGGTAGATGAAGCGATTTTTTATTATTGTTGAATAATTTCACACTTTTTTATGTCCTGCTCTAAAATTTTTGTTGGCTGCGACATCATTTGCCTGTATGTTTAAAAATGTGTGGGCGTGGAAGTGCCAAAGCGCTGTAATGCCGGATTAGTAGGATAATTAACAGAACCTATTTTCTGTATTCTGTTTGTCCGCATCGCAAAGTACCAACAAAACCAAAGTAGATAAAATTAACTTACTTAAATGTAGATGAAATCACTTACTACTTAATACCGGCAATGACATCTACTGATCCAAACAGTACTTTCGACAAGACGACATAACACCAAAACATATTTTTAGTGGTACATTTAAAACGTCTTAAATGATTGTGATTATTTTAATACCTTAAAAACATATCATTCCATCCAAATGAACGTAATATTCCTTAATTAAATGTAGATGAAATCAACTTACTACGTAACACCTGCAATGCCATCTATTGATACAAATAGTACTTTCGACAACATGACATAACACCAAATTGTAATTATTATAATACCTTAAAATCATATCGTTCCAAATGAACGTAATATTCCTATTAACTCAAATAAAACGAACTCTAACTAATCTTTTCATAGTTCTACTTCATGTTCCATAGATGGCGTTATGCGTTCGATCTCATTTTCGCGGTGTTTAAGATTACAATAATATTCGTCAACAGGCGCGCGCTTAGATTTGCGAAGCTCAATAAGATAAAGCTGCTCAATAACACCTGTGGGTCTAAAGAGGCCACTTTAGCAGAATCATATTAGAATCAAAACATAAACCACGCAACAACCTGTCAAATTTCTTTTCCATCTTTATTGCTAAAGCATTAGGTTCAAGGTTGATTAGGAAAATTTGTCAGTGTCTGGTAGCGTGATGTGCTTTCTGATTTTGCTAAAGTAGTCTTCTTAGACCATCTCTACTTTGGAGAATTAAATGATTGCCACTTAAGATAAAATAAACGTAGCAACCTACTGGGCCAAAACATTATACAGAGTCAATCATCTACTCGAAAAGACGAAGAATGAACTTTTACAGGCCTGAAGCCAGGGATCATGTCATACCACCCGCGAGCAAGTTGCGAGGTTCCATCGTAGAGACGCAACAACAGTTGAATTAGCTAGGTAACTGAGTTTTTAAC
Source organism: Ceramica pisi (assembly GCA_963859965.1). Taxonomy (NCBI): domain Eukaryota; kingdom Metazoa; phylum Arthropoda; class Insecta; order Lepidoptera; family Noctuidae; genus Ceramica; species Ceramica pisi. The sequence goes on from OY982530.1 coordinate 10,800,867, forward strand.
CGACTTTCCAAAAAGGAGGAGGTTCTCAATTCGGATGTTTGTATTTTTTTTTTAACCGACTTCTTCAAAAAGGAGGAGGCTATAGTATTTAATATATTTTTTTTGTATGTTTACCGATATCTCCGTCAATTGTGTACCGATTTTAAAAAATATTTTTGTTTTCAAAAGCCTATATTCCTGAGATGGTACCATTGTCACCAAGTCAGAATCTGATGATGGAATCCCATGAAAATCGAGGGAAACCCTTAAATTTTATAGGCACAAACAATGTTTTACAAAAACTTTCGAACGCTATTCAGATATTTGTGTCTGGTAATCATCATCTTATGTTGCTGAGCTAATGATGAAAGGTATTAGTTAGGATCTGATGATGGGATCTCATGAAAAATGTTTATTCAGCGATATTTTTGCCAATTTTAAACCCAAATTGATGATTCTTATTTTGTTTAGGAGAGTACTTTTTCGGATTGGTCTCATTTCAATTTGATGAAAATCTGATTAAGAACTTCGGAGTTAGGCAACGGAAATTCTTCAATAAATGATATCAAATGGTTCGGGATTGCTGAAATGGCATGTCTGTTACTGTTTACACCAGTTCACAACGTAACATCACATCGGTACTCAGTGAATGAATACACAAGTACGACTAAAAAGTGAAAAATAAAAGCTATTCCGAAATTAAAGTTATTTTATACTTTTTAGTGCTTTGTTTTCGGAAGTCGGTTGTATATTTTTGTAAAAAGTTATTTTTTAACTAAACAAAGTTATGATTTCTGTTCCTGGTTCGAAGCAAAGAAACAACTTTATTCATAAAGTAGTTTCTTAGCGTCGTAGTTTAAAGAAAAGCGCCATTCATTTAGCGCAATACATTATTATCAAAACGTTAAAGTTCAAATATGCAAACATGTGGTCTTTTTTATGGTCCAACGCCATAAGAAGGCTATAGGAGATAGCATTTCAGAGCTTTCCACACTCCAGACTACCGAGTGGCTTGGAAACGCGATGTTTCACCAGCAGTGAGGGAACGACGAAGAAAAAGATGAATGCCACTCAAATGGGCATAATTATACAAAAACTGATAAAAATTACTGACGGCACACACCACAATCAAGACGGTGGTTAGCTTATTTTAGAAGATAGCCTCCCGTTGCTTCAGCATTAATTCATTTCGTCTATGTACGGGGAACCCACCGACGTAAGCATCAATACCCATTATATTGACATAATGTTTGTGGGGAAGATAAAGAAAACATTTTTATTACGATGGCCGTCAAAGAAAAGGTACACATCATCCAATGATTTTTTTATTTACATATTTAATTTCTATTAAATTTTGCAAAGGTACTCGGCTGAAAGTCACACATATTCAACAAACTTTTAAAGTAGCTGATATAAGATTTCGGCTAATTTGCTCTAGCGTGATGCTCCAATCACGTTGTGATCATTCCCAGAGTCTCCCTCATTCCCAATTATTTTCTATTTACTTTTAATGCTGTTCAATTCTCAGTAAGCTTATGATAGGTTAAGACCAGCTCAGGGCTATAAATTATCCGCAGCGGGTCTCATAGGGGAATTTGTAGATCCCTAGGCCATGACGCCACAAACGAACTTGCGAAGAGGTTCCAAAGGTAGTAGTGCTGGACCCATTCATACCTACTCCTCCTGATATTTTTCTCAATTTCAACTAAAATGCCAATATCAAACCTATACATGCGACCAGCTTAACGACGTATCAGCCTAAGTAGAAATACATTTCGAATAATAATAGGTATCATGAGACATTGCCTTCCATAGACAGCCTAATTTGCAGAGGTTGCTTCGACGCCGAGAAGTTGCCGACTTCCTGGAAATGAGGCCTTTGCTTCCCGACCTGAACAACCGATGAGGTCGCAGCGCAAAACCTGTGGATCACCCAGAAGGCCTTAGTGCATTTGGGCGGAGCTAGGCTGGTTAACTTAGCCAGAACACTTACGGTCAACAGACCGAATGGAAGTCTAAGTGCGGATAGCGCAGTCTCTAATCTACTCCACTCTATCCGTTACGGGGTTAGATTTCTATTCGGGTTGGTATACCCACCCAAACTTTATGTAGCTCTATCGCGTGTTATCAACCCAAGCAACTTTCTTCAACATATTGCATAGAAGTTTCTCATTACGAAAAATTACTAGGGCTGTACGGCATTTTGAACAGAAGAGATAATACAGCCAGTGCCTTGCATTACAGTCTTCCAAATTCCTAATTGTAAGAGCTGGGGTCAAGCATGCCAGATATTGACTGTTTGTATATCATATCGTATCAATATTAGGTACATCGCTATGTGTGTTTACTTTTCGACATTGACGCGGACGAAGTCGCGGGCAACAGCTAGTGTTAATATAAAATATATATTATACCTTATTTGTTTTGTTATCTTGATGCTTCCTCGGCATTCAGGTTTAAACGTAAAAGTAGACTTTTCTAAATCACTTTAATTATTTTGTAATGTAAACACATCACACTGTTGTTAGGCATTCTGCTTAACTTGAGAACAAATATTAGATTCGTCTAATTTCGTTTTAACCTTTCAGGACACCTGTGCCTGTAGGTTCATCGCTGCCTACATGGCCGGCTGCAGACGCGACTAGGTCACCGCACATGGTGCTGAATGAAACGTTGGAACTAAATGGGGTGCTCTTGGAAGAACGCACTCGCTTGTGGGATGAAATCTATGAGAAACACTTCCTGGATGCAGTACCGCCACGCAGTGGTGCCGGTAGTTCGTCGCCAAAGATTATCTTTAATTTATTTGCGTTATATGTTCTGTTCTATGTCACTAAAACGATGTTTGTAGAATAAAGTTAGTTGGCTTAATTATTTTTTACTTTTTGTTATAAGGTTATTTTAAAGATAAAACTGGATAAGTGCGAGTCGGACTCGTGTGCAAAGGGTCATTTTTCGTCTTATTTCTTGAATAACTTCAAACCAATTTATTTTTTAAATTTAAAAAAATATAATTGAAATTAAATTGCTCTAAGGCGTCGCTCTATGGAGTTGCTCTCAGGCGTTGCCCTATGGCGTCGCTCAATGGCGTCGCTCTATGGCGTAGCTCTAAGGCGTCGCTCTATGGCGTTGCTCTAAGGCGTCGCTCTATGGTGTCGCTCTATGGCGTTGCATAGGCTTTGCTCTATGGTGTCGAAAAATTTCGAGCTCGTGTCGCTCGCTCTTAAATTCTGCACTGTCGTTGTTCTAGACCTTTTCTGCGTTACTCAGTAAAATGATTATGTTTATGTATGAATGATCAAAAGAAAATAGCCTTTCCAGGGTGCATGAATTTTCGAGCTTGCTTCGCTCGTTCTTGTGTCCTGCCCTTTCTCAGTCAATAAATTGATTATTTCATAAAGTTATTTCTATTTAAGTTTCAATAAGAAAATAAAACCTGTCCGAAGAGGAATGCGAAAATTTTCGAGCTCGCTTACGCTCACTCTTGTGATCTTATCTCTTTCAATTAATGAGCTTTCTTACATCAGTCCATAAAGTTCCATAAGCTGAGGTGGGATGCAAAAATATGCTTATCCGCGTCAGTCAATAAAATTGAGTCCAACTTATGATGAAAATAAAATCAAAACAATCCGAGACAAAGTGCAAAAACTCGCCGATAGAATAGTAAAATATTATTAAGTACTTTTTTAGTAATTATTAATTTCTTTTAATAAATAGTTATTTCATTTTATCATTTTCCTTTCTTTGTGGCAGTTAGGGGGCGCCGTAAAATTCTCGCCCAGGGCGCCAGTAGTGCTAAAACCGGCACTGGTTCAATGCAAAATTAGGCGTCTTCCTGTCAGTGCAGTATTGAACAGTCTGCTTGAAGCACAAGATTGCATTCTCAGTTTACAGGTGACCCTCTATAATGGTGTGCCCTCGACATTAAATGTCAGCGCAGCCTTCGTGCAGTTACCTCAGCTTGACGTCATTATCACTTCTTCTCCCTCAAGCTCTGGAGCAGCGAGTTATACAGCCAGCCAGTACCCTCGGCTTTTACAGGTATTCTGACCACCAGCATGCAGTGGCTGCACGTTCTTGGTCAGCATCCTCAGCCTCTATCGTCACCCTCAATCTCATCAGTGACCTTGGCAAGCACACTGCACCTTTGGCCAGTCACACGAAGAGCCTTGAAGAACCTCTCCTGGTGAACCTCTCCTCACCTTCGAGTGAGAGTCTGACTGACACTGGGCTGGTTTTTTAGTTTAAAATGTTCTGTATGTATTTTTAAAGTTTTGGTGTACAACTAAATGAATTAATAAATCAAACAAGTGGGCCGTTCAGCTTCTGCTGCAAGCCTGCGATGTCATCTGATTATTTCAATTTTGAAATGCAGGTACCTACTCGCCTATTTTTGTTCAAATCGCCTCCATCCCATGGTTTCCAAAGCATTCTATCTAATATGATATTCAAGAGGAACTTCTTCAATCTCTTGAACACTGACCAAAACAAAATGGCGGTTTTTTAACTGTAATCTTTGGCTATGGGAATCAAATTGGTGGCAATATATTTGCGTGCGTGCAACACTGAATCATTTGGAGGTTTAAATTAGTTAACGGGGTGTCGCTATATTCGGTTTTTTGAACTTTCGGCTTGGATGTATGAGGAGAGTGTGCGGTTCGCTCGGGGAGAGAGATGAGAAACTATCAGAAAATTAGGCTCTTTAATCCTGCAGACAGGAGCACTGCGCAGCATGGGTCCCTCATAGAGGTTAGGTTTTTAGTCAAAGCATTGGCTGGATGTCGTTTACCGAACACAGTCAATCTCGAAAGCGTCATCATTTGCCTAGCCTTTTCCCAACTACATTGGGGTCGGCTTCCAGTCAAACCGGATTCAGCTGAACACCAGTATTTTACGTGGAGCAGCGGCCTACCAGACCTCCACAACCCATTAACTGTGTAACACAGGTATTTCTTGGCAAGACTGGAGTCAGATTTACTGGCTTCTGACAATCCGTAACGACTGCCAGAGATCTACAAATGACAGCCGGGACCAACGGCTTAACGTGCTTTCCGAGGCACGGAGGAAACTCGATATGTTAAGATGGTCACCCATCCACAGACCAACCTTGGCAAGCGTAGCTTAACCTTGAAGATCGACCCGTGCGACTGTTGATATTTAGCCACGAGTTCCTCAGTCAATCTTAAAAGCAATCCACGGATAAGAACGACTTATGACTTAAGAAAGAGGGCTTCGTGCGAATTTTTTATCGCACTCGATCAAACCTAACCTAGCCATACTTTTCACGCATTCCGTGGAAAACATGTATATTTAGGTATGTACAAGTCATGGTTTATGAATAGAAATAATCAGCACAATAAATAATACAATTAAGAAGTAATCAATCAAAACGGCTATCTCTGAAGCATAAATGCAAATCATGAGATTTGAATAGATATTATGGTTGATAGCTCACAAAAAGTCCAGTAAGGACAATAATATTGTTTATTTCGTAAAAAAATATGTTTTTGTCACAGATATAATGGTAGACGTGAGTGGTTTTTCTTTTTCTAGACGCCCAGGGCGAGAAGTCAGGAGTGAGCAAGGGCCGGTGCGCGAGCACCATAGGCGAGCACAAACACTCCAGTAGCATTTTATACGCCTCCTTCGGCTTATTCGGGCCTTTTGGCATTCAAAACGCTACCTCCGCCCGCGACCCCTCATGTTAAAAACAACGATGTTATAACTACGATGTCCTGCCGGTTACCGCCAACTTCTTCGCAAAACAAATACGCCACAGTGTAAAATATCTGAGGTCGACAAAAAAAAAGAACTAAAAAAATGAATAAGCCATTTATTAGTTTTTCAAAACAACAAAACTACCTATTAGAAAATGTAAAAACATAACTAAAGCTACCTAAATAACCTAAACCTACCTACGACATAGGTAGGTACTTACGTAACTAACTTAACAATAACTAGTGTCCGACCGAAGGTGCAATTCTGGCCGAAGCCGAAGCCGAAGCCGATTAATCGGTATTCACCAAAACCTTCGGCCGAAGCCGAAGCCGAAGCCGAAGGTGTCATTGACCTTGAGAAATACTCTATTTTATGCATTTTCATCAAATGATTTTTAATATTAGTGGTACCTATTCTGCTTTTTTGGAAAAGCACTACCGAGAGACAATGATTTATTGCACTGTTTACATAAAGCTTTATCAGTAGAATTTATAAAAAATTGCCAGATAGGATTCAGCTCTAAAGATGTCATTGTGTACCTGAAAGAAAATATTCTATATAAATGCACAAGTACCTACCGAGCCGAGCCGACCGCCCCGTACTCGCAGTAGGACTCTGCAACGCGGATGCGCCTATATCCTATCGGTTTAGGTAGTTAAATAAAAGTAAACAATCTTCACATGTCTTTTTATCTAAAAATTGCATAAAACAACATACCAACATTGTTTCCATTTAGTTTCCTACCTAACGTTAGATAACATAAAATATTTTAAACCAGACAATACTTACGGTTTCTTGGTTCTTAGAGTGCCTCACAATAATGAACGTATCACCACAGGTACTACTCACAGTAATAAATAAAATAATTTGTAATAACAAATATGAAATATTTAAAAACAAAACACTTATTAGAATTTTAAGACGCGCTCTCAAACTTGTTTTGACTCGTTTAGTTTACTAACTGCGATTCGTTTGGTCCGGTGCGGCGGCGCGGCGAAACTTTGCTGCTCTGCACACTCTCCGTCTCGCTCTAGCATCGTTCAGTAAATTTCAAATTTTGACAACTAGCAAACCTTCGGCTTCGGCCAAACCTTCGGCAAATTTTTGGCCGAAGCCGAAGATTTGGCCGAAGGTGCTTTTTTGGCCGAAGGTGGCCGAAGCCGAAGCCGAAGCTTCGGTCGGACACTAACAATAACAAATCATGTACCTACGTAAATAACTACCTACCTGTCAAAATTAAATATTTTTCATTATGATGACGTAGTTTGAATAGTCCATCAGGAGCAAGTGCAGACCGAGCCTATACTCCTAGGATGGCGCAGAATGGAACGGTGACATTGTTTTGATATGTAAATATTATCAACAAGGTGTTTCATAAATCTAATGCATTATTTATTTTTATTGTACCCACCATTTTGACGAATTATAAAAAAAAAATGTATCGTGCTTAGACATATTTTGACGATTAAAATAACCGATATACACGGTTATTTTAGGCGTCTTACTAATTATGTAAATGAGCTAAATGATTCGACTGTTACGCTTGAACTGTAATCATATTCTGTTGGTTTTTTGGCTAATAGAGTCGCGCTGCTACAACTATAATATTTATCTATATATCTATGTATTCTAATCTAAACATATAATAAAATAGTAATTCTTGAGGTGTATGTTCCCAACTGGCGCGAAAACGACTGAACAGATTTTGTTCAAATTTGAAGCTTTACTCATACTGATTTGTCGTAAACAAATCTGATATTATTCTATTTAATAGAAGTTTTTGTAAAGATTACAGGAAAAATAAAACGATGTCTCTAAATAGCACACTTTTTCAGAAATCATAAATAAAAAATACATTAGTTATACTAGCGGTTAAGAGATGGCGCTGATCTAAAACTGCAACGGCAGTGTTAAAATTCTCTGACGACTATAGGCCTCAACGATGAAAAAAAAACATTTCACGTTTTATACGATAGTACGGAACCCTCGTTGCGCGAGTCCAACTCGCTCTTGACTATTTTTATTTTGTTTATGTTTTTTATCCTTCTTTTTTCTGATGCAATCTGCCTGCCTATAGCCATTTCCCAACTAGGTACTTACTATGTTGGGATTTAGCTAAGTACCAGTATTTTACGCGGAGCGGCTGCCTACCAGACTTCACAACCTATTTACTGGGTAAACACGGTACTTCATGGAAATACTGGAGTCAGATTAACTGGCACTATCCATAACGACTGGCAAAGATATACAAATGATAGCCGGGTCCAACGGCTTAAATTGCTTTCCGAGGCACGGAGGAAACTCGGTATGTGTTAAGATGGTCACCCATCCACAGACTAACCTTGGCAAGCGTTGCTTAACCTTGAAGATCGAACCATGCGGATTTTTATTATATAGCCACGAGCTCCTCGGATAAGTTTGTTGGTTCGAATATTGTACTTTAAACCCTGCAGACAGAAATAGGAGCTATGCGCGATGGGGCTCCGTCATCATAGTTAGGTTTGAGGTGACCGATGATGTATGTATGTATGTATGTAAATGAGGCTGGTTTCCGCAACTCCACGACTAGGCGCGTATTTTGCGTGTAGGTGGGACAAATGTGTCATTCGATCCACCCTAGCTCCCCAAGGAAGGCCAGCAACGCCTTGGTGTTACCAACTATCTCACAGAGGGTACCTGGGTTACCGAAGTACTTGGCTCTGTAATCCGTGACTACCGGGCAGCTTAGAAGCAGGTGTGCTGCTGTCTCATCCTCCTCCATACGGGCTCTGCACAATGGGCTGTCAGTGGCTCCTATAGCATAGAGGTGTTTATTATAAAAGACCCGTGGCCAGTTGTTACGGCTGTGACTAAACGCAACTGTTGTTTAGTCAGTCTTAGGGCTAATTGTTTTGTGAACCGACCATCAATAGAGGGAAGTGCCTCTTTGGCCTGCCTACACTCACCATGGTCAGCCCATAGCTTGTGATGTTTGTCTCTGGTGCGTTTCCTTACCAGATTGCGTAGGGTCCAATCGGTGTCATACTCGAACCCCTTCTGGCAAGCTCGTCCGCTGCATCGTTGCCTCGGGATTCGCTGTGTCCCTTGATCCATTGAATGGTTACTTTGTTGTGCCTACCAACCTGGTTGAGACACTGGTGACACTCGAGAATCAGCCCAGAGATAACTGCGTGGCTGTTCAGAGCTTGCAGGACGGCCATGCTGTCCGAAAGTATACGTATTGAATGATCCTTAACTTCCCTGGTTAGGATGGCTGATGCCGCCAGAAAAATGCCCATGCATTCAGCTTGGAACACTGTGTTGTGGACCCCCAATGGTGTGGCTATATGGATATTGAGATCCTCTGAGAAAGTTCCCGCCCCAGTGCCAGTACCTGTTTTTGATCCATCGGTAAAGATCCGCAGCTCTGCAGGGCATAGGCCCTCGCAGCGATGATCCTTATACAATTGGATTTTGTATTTTTTATCAAAGATAAATTGCTTGGGTACCCGGTCATTTATTGCTGTTGAGCTCCTCGAGCAGAACGGTGTGTCGTGTTTCTCTCTTACCCCAGAGATCCAGTGTTCTAAGATGATCTGCTGCCATAGTCCGCAAAAAGGAGATGTTTCAACCAAACTCCTATTTTTCGGGGTGCATCTATTCCAGTGACTGATCGGCTCGAGCTCCTAGGCATGGAGCTGTCATCCAGTCTCAACTTCGGCGCCACCATTGAGTGCAAAGCCCAAACTGCAGCCAAAAAGCTGGGCATCCTAAATAGGGTGAAGCGATACTTCAAGCCTGAGCAGCTTTTGACTCTTTATAAAGCACAAGTCCGATCCTGCATGGAGTATTGCAGCCACCTTTGGGATGGCTCAGCTAAGTATCAGCTTGCCGCGCTTGACTCGGTGGAACGCAGAGCTAAGAGGCTCATTGGTAACGTAAAACTGTTGGATACCAAGCTACACAGCTTGGCTCATCGCCGCAAGGTTGCCTGTTTGTCGGTCTTCTACAGATTGTACTTCGGAGAGTGTGCCCAGGAACTCCACGACCTCATTCCACCAGCCTCCTTCTACCATCGGACATCCAGACGCACTGCAACTTGCCATCCCCACCTTGTTGCTATTCCACCAACTCGCACTAAGCGCTTCCAAGCGTCTTTCATAATGCGCACAGCAAAGGAGTGGAACTCTTTGCCTGCGTTTGTGTTTCCGAATGCTTACAACCCTAATCTTTTCAAAGTTAGAGTGAACAGGCTACTTCTGGGTAAGCTCGCTCCATCGTAGACTTTGTCTCTGTCATCTCTGACCAAGACTAGAGTCAAGAGCAAACCCATACCAAGTAAAAAAAAAAAAAAAAATAGTCGCTTCCTGTTGTATAAACAAGTGTAGCGGGGGCAGTCCCAGCATGGCTTCCAGCGCCGAAGTCGGAGTAGACCTCATGCAGCCCGTCGTCGCCATGCAGGCTAGCCTTTAGGTAGCTTGTTTATAGCTGTAACTAGCTTTGCACGTGGCCACCACACAATAGCCCCGTAAGCTATCATAGGCCGAATTACTGCGCTATACAACCATAGTATTATTTTGGGAGATATGCCCCAGCCTATCTCCCAAAATAATACTATGGTTGTATAATGCAATATGGTTGTATTGTGCAATGCAGGAAAATGATAGGGAAGAGGTGGGCCTCTTCCCTATTTATTTAACAACCTTTTCAAACAGTAGAATTATTTTTTAACGAATATTGTTTGTTCGGTGTCAATCAAATATTTTACTGCAGTCTATCTGATAAAATATAGTTAGTCATATATCCTCGTAATAATAGGTAGGTACTTCAATTATGTAGTACATTATTTTTATATAACATCAATAGTTTTTTCAGTGCACGCCAAATAATGAATATGCTAGGCAAAATTATGCTACTTTGGGTTCCATTACTGCATTTTTTTTAAAGATCACATTTTTTTTTTTAAGAATAACATAGCTTTTTTTCATCAGAGATAATGTAGGCTTCAAATGGTGAATTTTCAAATCTGTCCAGTAGTATCGGAGCCTAATCAATTTATTCAAACAAACAAATCTTTCCTCTTTATAATGTTAGTGTACGTAGGTATAGTACCTACAGAAGTGTTGATGTAGATGGTCAGTTTCATCCGATTTGAAGAGTTATTTTCGGAGATGCAGTGGTTAGGTATATAGTTAGGAAAAGATTTAAAAAAAAAAAGAAGCAACAATTTGCGCCTATGCGATTGCACAGGCGCGTAGCGACCAGAGGGCTTAGAGTGCTATTTTTAACGCACTAGGTCGCGTTAATTTAACCGTTCACTTATGTCGAATTGCATAAATAGTAAGGTCAAGTGCGAGTCGGACTCGCGCACGAAGGGTTCCGTACCATTATCTATAAAATTATTATTTTATTCTGTTTTTTAGTATTTTTTGTTATAGCGGCAACAGAAATCCTGTGAAAATTTCAACTGTTTAACTATCACGGTTCATGAGATACAGTCTGGTGACAGACGGACGGACGGACAGCGGATGCTTACATAGTAATATCGTTCGCGTTCGGAGTAAAACTCACGTAACGTTACATTTGAGTAAACTTTTACCTTAAAGGTGACTTCACAAGCCCCCACAGCAGAGGGCCAATTCTATTAAGAGTGTGTATTCCGTCCACTAGCGCCGCCAATCGTTTTTTATTAATTGTGGTAAATTTAAGACACGTAGATAAAAAACCGCTCTGTAGTGCACTGAAAAAATGTATCTATTATTTTTTGACAGCTATTTTTAATACATTACTCATGTCTAAATAGCCAAAACGGCAATTATTGCTAAAAGCGGCCACTTTTAGCAAAAATATCGACTTTGGCAACTATTTATGTTCTAAAGTACAAAACATAACTCTCAAAACATAATAAATATATTTCTTCAGTGCACTACAGAGCGGTTTATTATCTACGTGTCTTAAATTTACCACAAATAATAAAAAACGATTGGCGGCGCTAGTGGACGGAATACACGCTCTTAAGTTTTAAACAACTTTCACATTCGCTAGTAAATAGCAAACTGTCAAAAAAGCCTCAATTTTGATTGACGAATGTGAAAATAAGTAGAAATGCCACTCTGATCTTTGATGCGTTTTATCTTTGTCATCAATTATTATTGATTTAATTAGCAAAAAACATATGTACTTTAAAAAAAAATGCTATAACTGACGGTCTAAATAGAATCATATTTTTTCCCCAGGAATCATCTCTGTTGTTAGTCTGTGCTTTGGTTACAAAAAAAAAACAGGTTACTTCATTTTAAGTGCATGATTTAGTTTGCACAGACCTTTAGGAGAATGAAATGAAATGACCGAAAACTATTCACAAAACATTTGATGACAATTGATCTATGCATTATTAATTTTTGTTATATTATAGTATCCAATTGCGACGTAGTGTTTTCATTTAACAATGATGATACGGTCGTGTGCAGGTTTTTTTTTGACAGCTGTTTTTTGTGATAGTAAATATCTGGAAGTGAACACTGCACAGGCAGGGTACCAATTGTGCGCGGGCGGCTGCAGTGAAATACAGATCATAATTAAGAGCGGCATTCACCAATGAAACTGATCGCAATCAGCAGTGCGATTCTGTAAATATGTCGAAGGGCAAACTTAAGTGAACTGAACGACAAGTGAGCTGTCAAACCATACAAACAAGATGGAATGACAGCTCAGCAGTGTGATTCTGTAAACATTTCGAAGTGAACACTTAGGTGAACTGAACGACAAGTGAGCTGTCAAACCAAACAAACAAGATGGCATGACAGCTTTCTTGTCGTTCACTTCACCTAAGTGATCACGGTGAGAATCGACCGGCGATACAGTCGCCAGCACATCATGCTATCCGAAACTGTCAAATTTTCCCAAGCAACATTGAACTTAATACTTCAGAGATAAAGTTGAAAATCTAATAAAGAAATTTGACAGATTGTTGTAGCTTGATGTGCTGGCGTTTGTACATCTAAACTGCGTTCAAGAGTTGTCAGTGAAAATAATGACACGGATAACTCGTAAACGTGATCATAAATGCTGATCGCGTTCAGCATTTATGAAATCCGCCCTAAGAAGTCTTGTTTATTACCCAAATCACAAGTGGTCGGGGCCAGGTCCACTTGAATGAACAGCTGGCGATATAGAAAGTTCAGAAAATTAGTAAAGTATTTAGTGCTTTTAGGGTTCTGAACAACCGTATGTAAAAGTGGAATCATTCTCGTATGTATGTCTGTCTGATAGAATTGTCTGTCAGTCCGACTGTCACAGCCAATTATCTCCGAATCTACTGAACCGATTCAGTTAAAATATCGAAATTTGATACACGTATGAACTTTTGAGAAACAAACAAAGATGCGTTATGTGAATAAATACATTTTGAATATAACTATTCAAACCTATTTCGACGTGGACGGTATGCGTGCCATTGCGCATAGGTACCTATTATTTAGAAAAGGTGTTATACAGATTTGTTCGCATAGTGTGGTACATGTCTTATTTTGTTTTGGAACGACTGCCAGTACTGCCCATTTATTTTGAGACATGTATTAGGCGTAAACAAAGCAAGAGGATTATTTATGTTAGGATCGTTGCAGGTTATTCAAAATTTTCTTGATTCCTTTTTTAACTACTTTTTGTGGTTCTGTCGTATAATTAATTCATGACTTGTTACCTTCTTGACCTCAGTTGAAAAACTTAGGGTGACTTCAACAATGTCAGATTTCTTATATCCTGATAAGCAAACAACGTATAACAAAAATTACATTTCCAAACTAAGACGTAAAATTCGAAATAATTTGGGTTCCTAGGAGAATCAACATGGCAACATACCTATAGAACACACTTACACAATATGGCTGACAATGCAAACGGCATTGTGTATCTTCTTTGCTGTTAATGATAAGACTATTGATTCTATATCACATGGTCCAGTTTTCTGAGTTTGTTCGGGGTTTCTTCTCAGGTAATTAGCTGGGAAACGCCTCGCTTAGTTTAAAATTACAAGAAAATTTACTTGCATACTAAGTTTTATTTTCGACCTATTTACGAAATAAATACCCTTTCGTCTGAAATTCCTGCCGCGGTTACTGAGTGATGTAAAGGCAATTGGCGATATTTATATCTCTAAAGTCTCTTTTAAAGTCTATATAATTAAGAAAAAGAGTAATGGTCAGAACATGTAAGAATCATGTCTGAGGTGGTGTTATGAAGAAAGCAACTCACATATTTGAGTGGGTGTCCCGACAGTGCGAGCATTTGTTAGCTATTCATCAGAAAACCAAGTAAGAGTTTTGAAAATCTGTAGAACTGATGTAATAACTTAACACAACAGTTTAAACTCCGCTTTGGAAATTATAACAATAATGTATAAACAATACTTAAAAAATAAAACAATCAATAGATGAGATGTACAATAACATTGTGTTGAATCTTTTTAAACATTCGATCTCATTCGTCACATCGAGACCTATAGTCTTGTACAGAAACAATGAAGATACGGTCGTGTGTTATTTTATTGTTCGTGACGGTTCTTTTAGCCGAAGAAGAATGGCTGGAAATAAATACTCCGCAAGGACCAGTGCGCGGGCGCAAGCACCCTACCAAGGAACTTTTCGAATTCTACAACATACCCTATGCCACAGCTCCTACGGGCAGTCACAAATTCAAGGTTATTTTATTGACTTTTTGTTATTAATGTCTATTCTAACTTAAAAAAGATTGGAGGACCAATCATTTTTAAACAACTTTCGCTTTCTCATCTCAGCTCTCACGCCTCTCACACTATCTATGAGAAAGACTCTACATTTTAACAGATTGCGACTGATATGCAAATGCGAACGTTGCTTAAAAACTACAATATTGGCTTGGGGGTAGTCCCAACAATAATAAGAGCAACAATACAACAATAACAACAAACAACACTAATAACAACGACAACAACAACAGCAGCAACAACGACATAGTAGTACATACCAACGACTTAAACTTGGCATACTGCTAAACATGTCCAGGATATAGGGCCCCTTTTTACTTCAGGAGTTTCGTCGCTTGGGATAATTACAGAGTTTTACAGGCTACTGAAGCTATGCCTGGATTGTGTAGTTGACACCAATAACGACATTTGAAATTTTTTATAAGCTATTAAAACGCGATTGCTCCATAAATATAAAGATCTAGGGAAAATGTTCCCCTGAGATAATTTTTTAAAACTTTAGATGGCGCGGAGTGCCTTCTTTATTTTGGCGTTTTACTGCGCTGGGTAATGGGTGAACGAAGAAGTAATAGAATTTGAATTATATAAAGTATTTCAAATAGAACCGTGCCGTTGAATTATCCTATTAAAATCACATAATAATATGTTATGAATAGCTCAGCAAGACGTGATGCGACGTATCATGCAGTGTAATTTTTACTTCATTCGATAGTTACGTATTACTCTTGTATTTTCCAAACATTACACATACCAACTAATATTTTACAGAAAAGAACATAATTCCAACTAAAATCAACAGTTTGAATTAACTTTACGTTAACAATGTCAAAAGTCCAGTCATTGATAACATTATCAATGACTGGACTTTTGACATTGTATTACAAACAACTTCAAATGATAATTTTGTTCTGCAGGCACCTCTCCCGCCGCCACAATGGAAAGAACCGTACGATGCCGTCGAGATGGCTTTCGTATGTCCACAAAACACTCAAGCTTTCAAAGAGTTTCTACCAAAAAAAGTACTGATGAACGAAAATTGTCTGACTGCTAATGTATTTGTACCCAAAACCCCCAAAGAAAAGCTATCAGTCCTAGTTTATGTTCACGGAGGTGGTTTTTTAATAGGTTACGGTAACAGAAATAAAGCAACTCAGTTAATGATAAAAAGAGATTTCATCATGGTTACATTTAACTACCGTCTTGGAGTCCATGGGTTCCTTTGTCTCGGCACAGAAGATATACCAGGTAACGCTGGCATGAAGGACCAGGTGGCGGCGCTGCGCTGGGTAAAGAAGAACATCGCTAGCTTCGGCGGTAACCCTGATGACGTCACGCTAGCAGGTGGCGGTTCTGGTGCTGCATCAGTGGAACTGTTAATGCTCTCGAAGTTAGCCGAAGGCTTATTTCACCGAGTCATACCAGAAAGTGGAGGAAGTCTAGCTGCATATGCAGTTCAGAGGGATCCTTTACACATTGCCAGATTTCATGCTAGGAAACTGAATTTTACCGACGTCCATAGTTTGTTTGCATTGGAAGGTTTCTATAAGACAAAATCATTGAAATTTTTAAACACAGTTTCACATTTCGATAGGACGGATTCTACATTTTTATTTTCACCGTGTGTGGAGACTGATATAGGTGTGAAATACGAAGCATTTCTAACAGAATCACCTCTAAAAATACTTCAGAAAGGCAAATATAAAAAGTTGCCCATGTTGTATGGTTTTACCAGGATGGAAGGCATGTTACGTATTGGTAATTTTGACATTTGGAAACACATGATGTATGAAAGATTTTCTGATTTCTTGCCTGCCGACTTAAAGTTTTATTCTTATGAAGAAAAACTAGAAGTAGCCAGGGCGATTAAAAATTTTTACTATCGAAGCAAGCCGGTTGGCAATAACAATGTCTTGGGATACGTGGACTTCATGTCGGATGTCATGGTTACGTATCCTATGCTGCGAGCTGTGAAGCTGCATGTGGAGGCTGGCCATAAACAAATTTATTTATATGAATATTCCTACCCAGGTGAAAACATAGTACCACACACTAACATACGAAGCACGGATCACTGTGCTCAGTCGAAGGCTTGGCTGGATAACGCTGATGGCAAAATTGAAATTTACGAAAATAGAAGCTATCTATTTATGAGAAAGGTACTGCGTGAAATTTGGCACAATTTTATGAAGACTGGGTAAGCATTAAGTCACTGTGTTTAAACTACATAGTACCTACCTATTCCTCGAACCACCTACCAACCTAGAGTTAATACAATACAAATTTCTTTATTTCAAATAGACCAGTCACAGGCACTTTTGAATAGCTACGGGCTGTCAATCAATTAGATGAAGCTAATTCTGCCGTGCTAGCTGTCGCTAGCACGGCAGAATTAGCTTGCTGCTCTTGTCAGAGCAGCAAGTTGTTCTGCAACAAAACACACTCACCGACCATATCACCTAATGTAACACTTATAGTCGAATTAAAAAAAGGAAAATCTAGGTGATAAACACGACGACTTGATGACGATGATAGTTACGAAAAATTACTTGTTTATAGTTAAAGGTGCTTTCATCCATATTAATACTCGAAATGTGAAGAAGTGTCTATCGTTAAGGTTCTCTTGACTTAATACTCAACTCAAATGAAACTTAACACGCGAAAAGACTATGGCCTGGATTAGGACATAAGACTGACACATTTCATGCCAGTTGCAAGATAAAAGCCGCTGTAGACTATAGCTTGTTATATACACGGTGCTATTTTAGTCGTCTTACACAGTGCTGTAGCTAGTCTTAAAAGGGCCCTGTATCAAACATTTTGGGGGGCCTGTTTTAAGGGGTATTGCTTTTTTAAACAAAACAGGCCCTACTAGATTAGAACTGTCTTGGCAGGCCATGAGAGAAATGGTAGGATAAAATGCAAAGCTTTGGGTCCACAGAACGGGGGTCTTGTAGTCCGTGGGCCCTGTATCTTTGATACGGCTGATAAGGCGACAGCTACGCCCCCTTTTTTTTAGGGATGATGATCTACTGACACCCATCCATGTTCCTTCATTGCCTTTTGTGTTCTGGAGCCATGGTATCTCTTTCGAATAGTCCCGCGACTCTGGCAGGCGTCGGCCCTTTCGGGCCCCTCTGTGTGCTGACTCTCTTTGAGGCGCGCGTGGAAAACTAACGCGCCGTCGACACGGCCTGTCGTCATGAGACGGACGGACGGCGAGCCACCCATAGCTCACCATCCACAGGCCACAGCTACGTCCCTTGTCTGACAACGGCAGCCCACTTCGTCTATCCCATGACTGCTAAACATCCTTCATGACTGCTAAACATACACATTTTATGTGTTGTAGTAATTGGATTGACAATGTGGGTTACCTTTGTAAGAGGACTATAATTGCACCGTGTATATGACTATATAGGCTTCTTCTTCCCATTCTGACGTTTAAACCAATGATTTTCAAAGATTGTGTAATTTTTTTTTGTACGTTTCAGGAAGCCTGTGCCTCCAGGATCGCCTCTACCGGCTTGGCCGCCAGTTGGCCCCTACAGGTCACCACACATGTCAATTGGACCAAATATTGTACTTCGAGGGCCATTATTGGAAAGAATGACTCGATTGTGGGATAAAATATACCAGTCACATTACTTGGATGCCTCTCCAGCTCCACCGCTGAAATTCCGAAGCTCCAGTGGGTATATTCAGAACAAGCGATTTTAGAACTTTATGTAATTATCTGTAGTTAGATGCAAGTACATTTTAATTAGCTTAGAAATAAAACTTCAATGTTGTTATGGACGGATCAGCAACCATCCCAGGTCGTCCATTGTTTAATAATGTAGGTATATACAATGTTATTGTATTAATAAATATTTGGGATCACTTAGGTATTGTAATTGTGACTTCTCACAATTACAATACCTAAGTGATCCCAAATATTTAAACAAATCAACTAAAAAAATTAAAAAAATAAATTTATTGTAACAGCAAATCTTTATCTTTGTTTTATTTATTTTTCCTTACACAATTATTCCACGTTTTCTGGACTTATTCAAATTAATGTGGTAATTTCTTCAACCTTCGGGAAGCCGGTCGGAATCTTCGAGTTTATCATATCTACCACAGTGTCTCAAAACAAAACCATAGTATGACCAGTATCTGTTGCCAGTGATGACATATAGATGGTGAGGGCGCTCGCAATGGGGCTCAACCATTAGAAGCCCATTGAAAGAAAGAAAATTGTTTATTTAGACTAGACCTTAGAGTTTATAAGTCAACACTAACACATGTATGGGTATTTTGCCTGATATAAAGATTTATTTATTTATTTATAAAAAAAACTAACAGCATTAGATTAATCTGTGCGAGGTCAGAAAGGTCCCTGTATCAGCATCTGCTACGATATTTAAAATTAAATAAATATCACAGCGCCGGTATTATGACAGGGCCTCATGTGATGCCACGAATACACTTACGGAAAATGTCAAACTTAATTAAATATGTAAATACAATTAAATTATTTATTATAAAAGTGTATGTAAAAAGTAAACAATTAAAATTGGAAATACCTCCATACATATCATCCATTATTCATAAATAAATTTAAATTGACCAAAGCTCACTAAAAAGTCGTTAAAGTCACTGACAAAATTACATAAATGACAAAACGCGCGGGCGCAAGCGGGAGGCTATGGTCCGCTGTCAATATTAAAAAACTGGTCGAACTAGAAACATTAGCGGACCGAGCAAAAGTTGTTTTGCCATTTTAAATAATACTCTACGACCTATTCCCAGACCTGAGTATACACAAAACAATAAACATAAACATAAGATCATGTTACCAACTCGCAACTCAAAAAATCCTCAACAATAATTAAAAAGTAGTGTTCCATTTCCTTAACTCGGAGTTTATGGCTAAGTAATCACAGCCACACGAGTCGATCTTCAAGGTTATGCAACGCCGCCGATGTCGATCTGTGGATGGGTTACCATCTTAATATAAAATATCCAGTTTAGCCAAGAAGTACCGTGTTACCCAGTAACTGGTTGTGGAGGTCTGGTAGGCATAATACGGATATTCAGCTTACTCCGGGTTGACTCGACTAAAAGGCTAGGCAGATAATGTTCAATTTTGTTAACATTTTATGATACTTAATTTGTTTTAAAAAAAATTTGTTTGTGATGTTAGAGATAAATTCAACTAGCTTTCGCCCGCGACTTCGTACGCGCAAATCCCGGATTTTCCCGTTCCTGTAGGAATTTCGGGAAATCCTCTCTTAGTGCACCCCTACGGAATGTAAGGAAGGTATATTCTAATTTTCATCTTTCTACGACCAGTAGTTTCGGTTGTGCGTTGATCGATCAGTCAGTCAGTTTGTGCTTTTATGTATATATATACATATATAGATAGTGTACAACATTCATAGGAATTAGTATTACTAGTGTTTGTTAAAAACTTAACATGTTTGTTACCTAATATGTTAATGTTTCTGCTTGTTTCTGAATGAACCTATTTTTGAAATCGGCCACTCCGATTTAAGAAACCGTATACCATTTTCTCCGTTGTACCAATCTCCGGCCGAAGAGGTATCATTATTTGGCTAGACGCCGGAGGGGGAACTGCGTCCCGGTAGTATCTCTTGTAGATGTCATCCCAGAAGCGAGTGCGTTCTTCCAAGAGCACCCCACGTAGTTCCAGCTTTTCCCCAAGCTTCATATGTGGTGACCTGTCCACACCAGCTGGCGGCCAAGTTGGAAGCGACGAACCTTCTGGCACGGGGTTCCTGAAAAACATGAAAAAAAGAATTGAGATTAAAATAAAGGCAAAAATAAAAGCCTACGAATAAAATTGGAAAAATAAAGACTGGAAGGAGAACAAAACTTTTATAGTAACACTAGCTGGTTCTTAGACGCTGACGGCAATATATATACACACCCAGTCTTTATGAAGTTGTGCCATATCTCTCGCACTATTTTTCTCATCTTCTGATATTTTTGAGATGCAAAACGCTCACTTTCAACATCCAAGTTGTCTAGCCAAGCCGTCGACTGAGCGGAATGGTCTGCACCTCGTATGTGAGGATAAGGCAAGCGCTCCTCACTTAAAAAGGAATATTCATACAAATAAACTTGATCATTGCCAGCCTCCACGTAAAGTTGCAGAGCCCGTAGCATAGGATAAGTAATTATGACATCCGAAAAGTAATTGACGAATGCCATAATGTTGTCGTCACCAATTGACTTATTACCAAAGTAAAAGCTTTTAACTGTCTGAGCAACGTCTAGTTTTTCTGCTATGGAAGGAAACTTCAGGTCACCGGGCAAGAAATCAGAAAAACTGTTATTCATCTTACGCTTCCAAATGTCAAAGTAATCAATACGCATTAGTCCTTCCATGCTGGTAAATCCATACAACATTGGTAATTTCTCGTATGAGCCTTTCTTTAGTATACTTAGAGGAGATTCTGTCAGGAATGCTCCGTCTCCTGTATCACGTTCTACACACGGGGAAAACAAAAAAGTAGAATCAGTTCTGTCGAAAAATGAACTTGAAGTTAACAGATCCAATGAAGCTGTCTTGTACAACTCTTCTAATGCATGAACATCGTGGTAGTTGGTAAAATTTAGTTTATTAGCATGATATTTGGCAATTTGTAAGGGATCCCTCTGAACTGCAAACGCAGCAAGGCCCCCACCACTTTCTAATATGACTTTGTGGAACAATCCTTCCGTTGCCTTCGAGAGCATTAATAGATCTACTGATGCAGAACCCGTACTGCTACCAAGAAGCGTGACATCATCAGGGTTACCGCCGAAGCTGGCGATATTTTTGTGTACCCAGCGCAGCGCCGCCACCTGGTCCTTCATGCCAGCATTGCCAGGTATATCCTCGGTGCCGAGACAAAGGAAGCCGAGAACACCCAAGCGGTAGTTAAAAGTGACCATGAGGAAATCCTTCTTCTTCATTAACTGTGTTGCTTTATTCATATTACGATTACCAAGTGAAAAGGCTCCACCGTGAACGTGCACGAGAACTGACAGGTTTGTTTCATGTGTTCTGGGTACAAATACATTTGCAATCAGACAATTTTCATCCATCTCAAGCTTTTCAGTTAGGATCTGATTGACTGCTTTGTTTTGTGGACAAGCAATGTTTTTGTTTACGGTTTCATAAGGGTCTGACCAGTTTGGCGGTGGGAGTGGTGCCTGGAGAACAAAAATAAATGGGTAAGCCGGTAGAAATGGCCATAAATTTTCTTTAGTTTACGTGCAACTGAACGTATTGAAAAAATTATAAAACTTTTATCTAATACTAGCTGACTGGGCAGCGCAAAAACAAAGGCGGCAGGAACACAGACAGTAGCTGTTCTGTAGTACAGCCGCGTCCGTATACAGTATAAATCATTACAAACACGACTTTACCACAGACATCTGGAAATTGTCAGCACTGTGATCGGTTTCGTAAGTGTTAACTTCTGTGAAGACGTCAGTGTTTGCGTTGCTATGCTAAAGAGTCAGGCGTCTAGTGCGGATTTAATTTTTACAAACACCTTCATCTACCACTCTTTTTTTGTCAAAATTTTGACCTAGTCACGAACGTGTGCGCTCAACATATTTTTTAATAGAAATCAGTTTTTACCAAAATTATACACCATACCTCGATACGGGAGTTTCATTTGAAGACACTGAAGGCCCAACATCGGGCGACCTACGACAAAAACTGCAATTTTTGCGAAAAACTACTACCACCACGCGCTGCCGGAGTAGCCATTGCACCGCAGCTACATACTTTCATCATACTTGGGTTCCCTGGAGTGCATCAGCCATGGCAGCCACCGCCGGTTAGCGATCAGCATTCAGCATCGTGCGCAGGGAATTCACAATAAAAAACGGGCACTGAAATGCAGCTTAGTGCCCATTTTCCTTGTGAATTTCCTGACACCTAACTACCCTTATCTTTTTAAATCTATCCAAAACTTATTTAAAATAGCCTCTATGAGTGCATTGATATCTGTTGTCATTGTAATTTCTTAAAATAATTAAGTAACTACATCAACACACCTCATGCAGTTAGTTCCCGAACAAAATTCAGAAAAAAATCCATAGCTCGAAAACTATGAAAAGTCGCGGAACTTATATTCGGATACCCCACGATACGAGAGACTTAAATTTTATTTTTGGGCATCAATGTTCTGGCCGGATCCATATTGGCTCACCTAAAGTTCTTTACCTTAAATTGTTCTTCCTAATGATTTGTAATCCGAATGATCACTCTTCCTAAAAAATTTTATCCTAAAGTTTTCATTCATACTATTTGTAGTGCTATTTGATGTTCATAACACTAATGTTTCCGAAAATTGTAATTAATAATATCATTAATATATTTAAACTCCTACTGTTTTTTATCATAACGCTTTTATCCCTAAACATAATTACAATAATATAGAAAAAATTTGCAACCAATTTCGAGGTAGCGCTCGCCGGCCGCTGCCGCGGCACCGCTCGCTTCGCTCGCTCGGCTCTCGCGTAGTTGGTCACAGTTCTAACCTAACCTAACCTATGGATATCCTTGCAGGTACACACCGCTATAAATAAAATAGAAAGAATTCTAAACAAAAAAGATATGACTTTGAATAATAGTGTAAAAGATGGTTATGTTGAGAAAATATAGGAAAACAAATAAAAGTGTAATAGATGTTTATTGCTACTGACTTTATGAAGTTGAATACTTCGGAATTATGATCATTAGATACAGAGAAGTTAGGAATTGTGATTGTTGTTAGGATGAAAAATGTTAGGAAGAACATTTTCGGATTTCCAATTATCGGAGTTGAAAATTTAGGTGAACTTTGGCGCACCCGTTCTGGCCACCCTGTATATTAGACTAGCTGACTGGGCAAACATTGTTTTGCCAAAAAAAAAAAAAACTACCCTACGACCTACTCTCAGACCTACTGAGTACACACAAAAAAAACATAAAAATCGGTCAAGCAGTTTCGGAGGAATTCTTTGACCTATAACGTGACACGAGATTTTTATATATTAGAGGAAGTTACATATAGAGGTTACATATAAAAATCTCGTGTCGAACTCCTCCGAAACGGCTTGACCGATTTTCATGATTATTTTTTGTGTGTATAATTGGTAGGTCTGAGCGTATTAGGTTTTTTTTAATGGCTAAATAACGTTTGCCAAATCAGCTAGTTTTAATCTACACTAATATTATAAAGCAGAAGAGTTTCTTTGTTTGTTTGTTTGGTTGAACGCGCTAATCTCAGGAACTACTGGTCCGATTTGAAAAATTATTTCAGTGTTAAATAGCCCATTTATCGAGGAAGGCTATAGGCTATATATCATCACGCTAAGACAAGTAGGAGCGGAGCAGTAATGGAAAATGTGACGCAGACGAAGTTGCGCGGGTCAGCTAGTATTATTATAAAACAAAGTCCTCCGCCGCGTCTGTCTGTCTGTTCGTGATAAACTCAAAAACTACTGCACCGATTTTCATGTTATTTTCACCAATGAATGGAGTGGTTCTCGAGGAAGATTTTAATATGTAATTTGTCCAGCGGACG
The DNA here is from genome assembly GCA_963859965.1 of Ceramica pisi. Classification (NCBI taxonomy): domain Eukaryota; kingdom Metazoa; phylum Arthropoda; class Insecta; order Lepidoptera; family Noctuidae; genus Ceramica; species Ceramica pisi. Next base: position 10,824,858 of record OY982530.1, read on the forward strand.
AAGCCGCGGGCAACAGTTAATAATATTTAACTAGATACTACTGTACAGTCCTATTTTATTTCATCATCATTTTCACATGAATTAATTACTCAACGAGCAGTGTTATGCTGAGTGTTTGTGTATGACAGTCTCTGGTTTTTCTCGTACCTTATGAACATAATTGACAAACAGTGACGTAACGAATGAAGAATAATATAATAATAATAATAATAATAACCCCACCGCTGTATCTCTACGTTGACGTCGTGGTGGGGCTTGCGTGCTCCAGTGAGTCCTGGGCCTATGCCGGTAGAGGTAACTTTACTGAGATAGATCCAGGGTGAGGGGCCAGACCAAGAGAGATACAATCCAAGCCAACGTCGCACACGCTGAGGGCTGCATGGCTAGGGGATCGCCTAGTCGCTAGTGTGCAAACTCTGGAAAAAAGGGGTCCTCCAGTTTTATTTACCCTTGCCACAGTGAACGCAGGGCTCTGCTGTGGTTGACTTTTTAAGTCCCTAGCTACTCGTGGGAATATCATGAATACTAGATCTAAAACAAAAAAACAACTTCAGGCAAATATGCCTCAAATAGATGACGAAACTTCTCGAATCTCTTTGTCATCTTCCTCCTCTCTTTTCCCGTCAATTCCGTCGTCAGCCCAATCTTTCCGAATCACTTCGAAGCCATCATCACCAACTAGCATACAGTCAGCAGATGTTGTACAGGAGACAAATATTGTCGACGATACTGTATCCATCGCTACTTGCAGAAATCGTAAGAAATGGAGTATCGATATGAATAAATTCATCTTACGTACTTATCTTCACCTTACCAACATGGACACAGACAAGAACGCATATCTTCCATCACTTCACACAAAGTTCTTAGAAAAATTCCCAGCTATGCAAGTAAGCCGACAAAGAATAGGTGATCAGCGCAGAGCCATAGTACAAAAGAAATTATTACCACAAGACACAATAGACCAAATTTATGAAGAAGTCAGGGAGGAATTACAAATGGTTCACACTAAGATACAACAATACCCCATACAACCTAACACACAGTCCGGCCAGCGTATGAGATGGACGGACGAATACAATGAAGCAATAATTAGAATATATTACACCGTTACACAGTTAGAAACAAACAAAACAGCATATAGAAAACTTTTACGGGAAAAATTTATAAATATGTATCCAGATCTAACACATATAACAGAGCAAAGATTATCTGATCAAGTGAGAGGAATTATAAATAACGGATATATAGACACTAACAGGTTAAAAGAAATTAAAAATGAGTTAGCAGCAGAACTAGTAAACACCCAAAATATTGAACATATTATAAATAGCGATAACTTAAACACACAACCAGAGCCTGAATTAGATATATCGAACACACAAATAAGCTATTTTGACACCACTGTTAATGCACAAACCACAAATGTAATCTCAAATAACAGTATAGGGGCTGAAATCACATTTGAACCACTCGTAAATACTGCCGAGGATCACAATTTCTTGATCAACATAGATATTTCTCAATCAATACCTGTGCAATTTAATTTGGATAGTATTCCAGAAAGTAATACAGAAATAGAAGCCACATTTCAACAAGCAAAACAAATTTTTGACAACACAAACCCCACTAATAGGCCATACATACCCAAACAAAAAACATCCAGAAAGTTTTCTGCCATAGTTGCATTCATAAATACTATTATTCTCCCTAAACACGTCAATATCAATACCGAGTTTATCGATCTGCAGACAATAATCTACTGTGCAGCATGGACGGCAGCTACATGCAACGGAGCTAAAATATCGGACTCTTTCCAAACTGAACGCCGCACTTATAGACAGAAAAAACCAAAATGGCAAATCAGATTAGAAAATAAAATCACTAACCTGAGAGCAAATATAGGTAGACTGACACAATTCATGAATGGTAACAGAAGCAAAAAATTAATAGTAGCAATAGAACAGATAAAGACCAAATATCAATTACACGCTCAACACGAAAATTCTAACACACAAATAGAACACTTTATGGATACCCTAAAACAAAAATTAAGCGCAGCATCCAGCAGGCTTAAGAGATATATAACATGCACAAATCGCAAAATACAAAACTCAAAATTTAAAAACAATGAAAAAATATTTTATAGGAATCTTACATCTAATATTAGAGACACTACAAATCAAACTCTAGATACTCCTTCATCCGAATCACTACGAGAATTTTGGGCCAATATTTGGGAAAATCCAGTATACCATAAAGATTCCGCAGACTGGGTCAACGATACATCAACAGAAATTACAGAAATGACATTTGACTTTATTCCTATAGACACATTTATAGAAGTCATCAAACGCACGCACAACTGGAAGTCGCCAGGCACTGACAACATCCACAATTACTGGTATAAGAAATTCACAAGTTTACATCCGTTTTTACATAACCATTTAAATGCATTCATACAATCTCCACATTCACTCCCAACATACATAACACAAGGAGTAACTTACATGATACCAAAAGATATGAATGACACCACAAACCCAGCAAAATACCGACCAATTACTTGCCTTCAAACATTGTACAAAATCTTAACAGCCTGCATAAGCGAAGTATTTTATGAACATTTAACTAAAAATAACATTTTAGCAGAACAACAAAAGGGATGTCGTAAGAATAGCCAAGGGTGTAAAGAGCAACTCAAACTCACCATTGACGCGATCACTATGAACAGTGCTGTTAAAAATAGGAAGGATATTCACACTATGTTTATTGATTACCAAAAGGCTTTTGATTCAGTACCACATAGCTGGTTATTGCACGTTTTAAATCTTTATAAAATTCATCCAACACTGAAACAATTTTTAGAAACGTCTATGCAGAATTGGCAAACTGTTCTTAAAATTAGTTCTTCCTCAATAACTGTAGCGACAGAGCCAATCTGTATTAAACGTGGAATTTTTCAAGGAGACGCTCTAAGCCCTTTATGGTTTTGCATGGCACTCAATCCACTATCACAATTGTTAGATAAAACACACTTAAGGTTTACACTGGCAAACATTAATACACAATACAAACTAACACACCTAATGTACATGGATGACATAAAGTTATACGCAGCAGACAAGGAAGCACTTTTCCAACTAGCTGATGTAACACAGCAATTTTCTGATGACATTTGTATGTCATTCGGAGTAGATAAATGCAAAATTCTGTCAATTGTAAAAGGAAAAATAGAAAATAATAGTTACACGCTTGAATCTGGTGAATTGATAGAACCGATGGATGAACAGAGTACTTACAAGTACTTAGGTTTTAAACAATCTAGACAGATACAGCAAAAGCTGTCAAAACAAGAACTGCTCAAAAAATTCTCCCACCGTCTTAACCTCATCTTAAAAAGCAACTTAAACTCTAAAAACACGGTTAAAGCCATAAATACATTTGCAATACCTATTCTCACCTACTCTTTCGGAATCATACGATGGTCAAAGACTGATATAAAAAAACTACAGCGAACTGTACATACACTCCTTACCAAGCACAGAAAACACCATCCCAAATCATGCATACAACGGCTTACACTACCACGCCAGGAAGGTGGAAGAGGACTGATAGACATTCACAATTTACACAATAAACAAATACATTCACTCAGAACATACTTCCATAAGAAATCAGCAAATTCGTTACTACACAAACAGGTCTCGGAAACAGATAAAAAACTTACACCACTAAACCTACAAAATAGAAACACGCAAATAAATGAACAAATTGTATGTAATCAACAAAAAATTGCTGCATGGTCTAAAAAAGCTCTTCATGGAAGACACCGAGCCTCCCTGAGCCAGCCACACGTCGATAAAATAAAGTCGAACGAATGGCTCAAACGAGGCGAACTGTTTCCCGAGACCGAAGGTTTTATGCTGGCCATACAGGACCAAATAATAGCCACTCGTAACTATAGAAAATACATAATGAAAGACCAGAATCAGATGACAGATATGTGCAGACATTGCAACAGTGCCTCCGAAACTATCCAACACATAACAGGAGCATGTAAATCACTAGCACAAACCGATTATAAACACCGCCATGACCAAGTCGCTGCAATAATACATCAACACTTAGCATACAAACATAAACTTGTTAGTGAAATAATACCGTATTATAAATATAAACCAGAAACAATTTTAGAAAATAAAGATAGCAAAATTTATTGGGACCGAACAATCATAACTGACAAAACGATTCATTACAACAGACCTGATATTACCGTCCACGACAAAAACAATAAAACAGTATACCTGATAGATATAGCAATACCTAACTCACACAATATTCAAACCACAATATCCGAAAAGCTCAGTAAGTACCAAGATCTCGCCATAGAAATCAAAACCCAATGGAAAGCTCAAGCCGTGCATATTGTCCCCATTGTTCTTTCGTCTACTGGCATAATACCAAAAGCTCTCACTCAAAGCCTCAACACTTTACAGATGCCAGCTCACACACTCAACATGCTCCAAAAAGCTACCATACTTAACACCTGTCGCATTACTCGAAAATTCCTGACTTCTTCAACACTGACATCCACCTTTTTAATTTAATTTTCCCCTTATACACTTGGCTCCGGCCCGTCTATAAGGTAATATACTCTCCCAAAAGAGAAGCAAAATAAAGAATACCCTAGAAATAATAATAATAAAAATAATAATAATATAATAATATCCTTGGACATTTCACACAACGCCATATAGTCCCAAGCTAAGCAATCTAATGCTTGTGTTATGGTAACGATATGGCTGATAAACTACTTATATACATTTTTTTTTGTAAATACATACATATTATAGATAGAAAAACACCCAGACTCAGAACAAATACATGTAGGTCTTACAAATATTTGTTCCGTGCGGGAATCGAACCCGCGACATGCTGCGCAGCAGTCAATCGCTCAACCACTGCGCCAAGCGTGTCGTCAAATCAAACAAGTCAAATATATATTAGGCCTTCTTTACATAAGCAGTTGTCTTTTTTTTCCGGGCTTTTGAACTACGAAAATTTAGCTGTTCAGTAACTTTCGTCGACCTAAGCGCGTGAAAATGTGTGGAGCATTCGATTATTTTATTTTTTTGTAATTTAAATGTTCACATAATCAAGATATCTGAAATTACCTTGCACTATACAGGGAAATTGAAAAAATACCCGAAACCTCTTAGGCAGTGAAAGTACCTACACATGATTATAAGCAACTTTTGTTTTGGTAAAACTCCAAAATCTCGAAAAAAATATCAGCTGTTTCATACAAAATGCAGTATTTAGCCAATGAAAATGTATGAAACAGCTGATATTTTTTTCGAGATTTCGGAGTTTTACCAAAACAAAAGTTGCTTATAATCATGTGTACTTTCACTGCCTAAGAGGTTTCGGGTATTTTTTCAATTTCCCTGTATATAAATAAACAATAATAAGCGATTAAAACACCTTGAACTTATGATCACCCCTGGGCGCTGTGGCGTATGGTATATTGTAGAAAACGTATAGATCTTCGTATGACTGCAGCCGCCCGCGCACAATACCCTGCTCAGTTTTCACTTCTAGAAAATCATAATCACAAAAAACAGCCGTCACCCACAATAAAACCGCACACAACCGTCTCGCCATTGTTATTTAAGGACACTGGGCCACAATTTTATTGGATAATAGAACAAGACTATTGAATAGATTGATTGTGATTGAATGTTTTGAATATTTTTCCCTTCATGTATCGTAAAGATCAATGCAAACAATGATATTATAAGTAAAAAGGTGTAGATAGGTTACCTATACAACATTCGATCTTCAAAAACGTGAAACCTACGTGACGTGTGTCCGTTGACGGCGCAACGCGACACTGAGGTAAAGTGTGGCTAGTTAGCCACATTTTAACGTGTCGCTTGCTGAGCGCTTATAACCTATCTACACCTTTTTACTTATAATATCATTGAATGCAAACTAAAGCACTTGTAACATAACATGAAAAAACCTATTTGTAGAATTTTTGCAACTGAACACGGGTTACTACATCAGTCAGTGTTACGGAATTGATGAAAAGATCTAGCATGGCCCTGGAACTCAGGAAAAAGAACTCTGGTGGATTTAGCAAGAGTAAAAGTCTGACACTGCCTGCTCGTGTGCACGCCCTTTATGTCTGGAGGCATATTATTTTGGTTTACATTGTTTGCTCGTGTCTATAATAACAGCCACACAGGTCGATCTTCAAGGTTAAGCAACGTTTGCCGAGGTTGGTCTGTGGATGGGTGACCATCTTAACATATCGAGTTTCCTCCGTGCCTCGGAAAGCACGTTAAGCCGTTGGTCCCGGCTGTCATTTGAAGATCTTTGGCAGCCATTACGGATAGTCAGAAGCCAGAAAATCTGACACCAGTCTTGCCAAGGTGAACCGTGTTACCCATTTAATGGGTTGTGGAGGTATAATGGTAGGCAGCCGCTCCACGTAGAATACTGGTTTTCAGCTAAATCCAGTGTGACTGGAAGCCGACCCCAACGTAGCTGGGAAAAGGCTAGGCAGATGATGATTGTTTTTTTATGCTTGAGTTGTCTGATCATGATGGCATAACGGAGAGTACCTACTATAAGCTTACAAGTGGCGAATGATTTAGTTTTAAAGTTGTACATACGTGTTACCCATTATTATCTTTTCAATAAAACTTTGGATATATTGAATAAATGCGAATTCTTCTAACGCAACAGACAGGCGTGTTGCTGGGGAGTTGGTCACTTCTTCTTCCCAGCTAAGGCACTAGGATCTGGTGACGGGCGGGCCTATTTGTGGGACTGTCTATTTGTAAACGGTTGTCGTTCAAAACAAATTTATTTAGTTTATTAAATTTTTAAATTAATGACTTTATACTCCCTAGCTCGTAAGCGTAATTTGTTGATTTCCCTTAAAAAAAAAACCGGTTTACAACTACATTGCTTAACAAAACTAGGGAATGTATTGCAGGGTTCCGTAATTGTTCAAAACAGTTACGGCTTATGAAGGAACACGGGTAGGTCTTTGGTCAGTTAGAGTCTGACGAATTCCTATCGACAAAGAAAGGAAAGGTATTGTAAGGCGTCTCGATTCGCCTTGCCACCTTGCGCTTATACCTCGGGACACTTGCACCCGCGAGGACTATTGCCCATGCGCACGCGCACCGGTGCTGATACGCTCGCGCTCCAGATAACTAGTGGTGTCGATCTGCACTCTGCGCAGCGTCATAATCTTATATTCTAGTATAGTCAGTCAAAACAGTAAAGTACAAATACATTATTAACAAGCTTATCATTTCTATTTTTAAACTCTATCAAAATCAGATCATGCGCAAGGCTACAACGAGCTCTGTAAAGGTGCTCTGTTATTCATTTTATCGAGTTGCTATGTCTCTGTTTTATCTAATCTATTGAAAAACAGTCTTATTTTGCTAATAAATATGACACAACATATTTTTGCCCATGTCATCCTTGTCAGCTGATTCGGAATCCGGTTTAATAGGTACGCAATTTATTTACTTTTTTGGTAATAGTTAAAGGATTGCATCATAAAAATATTGATTTACTACTTTGTTTTTAGTCACATTATTAGCATTTTCTTTTGCATGCGCATTTTATATAATATATCTCCAAAACATGCTTTAACTTATTCAAATCCAAAAATAAAATAATCCCTCCACATGAACCATTACTTATTGACAATATTCCCTTACAGCAAAAATCTTGTGAAAAATATCTTGGTTTAAAATTGGATAGTTCACTATCGTGGAATGCTCACCTAGAACATATAAGGACAAAGCTTTCGTCACTACTTGGATCCCTTACAAATATAGTGCGATGCATTCCACATAGACTGCGTCACACCATCTACAACACCCTAGTAAAACCACACCTGCTTTATCTGGTTGAAGTATGGGGCAGTGCGGCCAAAACAAAGCTAGATAATCTCCAAGTTGCACAAAACAAATGAATAAAAATGATTTTTAATTATCCATATTTAACATCAACAAGCACAGTGTATGAAGAAACAAAAATAATGAACATTAGACCGCTATATATTTACAACACTTGTATTTTTATCCGGAAAGCTCTTAAAAAAAGCATACAGACAAATCTGTCGTTTACTAAAGTCAAGCAAGTAGCCCAACGTAGCACAAGTCGAGCTAGTTTACTTATCTTACCAAAAATGAGAACTAAGTTCGGTAAGAAAAATTTAACATTTGAAAGAGCACAGTTGTACAACAATATACCGTCATGCATAAAAAATGTACACTTATTCAATGCATTTAAGAAGCAATTAGCCCAATATTTAATAAATAAATAAATAATAACGAGGCAAATAATTACACATATGGGAATGCATTAGATGAGTGAAAAACTAAATTTATTTTATTGACGAACTCAATTATACCTAGCATAAGGAAAACGTTGTTCTCATGTAAGTGACTTTGTGTCTTTTATGAGAATAAATATCTTTAAACCTATAAGACAGAAATTGATACTTGAGATCTTTGATCAAATGAAGTAATGCCAAGACTTGTTTAACAAAGTTCTTGCGTTACTGAGTGACTGACAGACAACGCACAGCCGAAACTACTGGTCATAGAAAGCTGAAATTTGGCAAGTAGGTTCGGGGAGTGTAGCGCACGCGTAAGTGTAGTGTCCATGGAGTTTCTTGCACGTTCTTCTCCACAGGATCTACTCTTTGGAAAGTGGAACTGCCGCGCTGGAGATGGGGTCGGTGGGTGTGTTATGTTGCAGAGCAACCCGCTGCTCTTGTCGCTAGCGCGGCAGGATTAGCTTCATTTATTTGACTGACAGAACTTGACTATTCAAAAGTGCCTGTAACTGGTCTATTTGAAATAAAGGATTTTTTATTTTGTATTTTTGCACTAAGAGAGTATTTCCCGATATTACGGAAAAACAGGTTATACGCGTAGAAAGTCGCGGACAAAACCTAGATTTTTATATAACTTCAGTTCAATGAAATCTCGAGATAGAGGTACATTTGCAGAGGGCCTGAGGGAGTTAGAGGATAGGAGAGGGACAAGGGCAGAGCGACTAAACCCGTGCAATTGCATTAAGAGTACCTAAGTGCAGAAAGACCACCTCAGACATTAATATACACGAATCTCATATGAGAACCAATAGTACCAACCAATACATTTTGTATGGACTTAAAAAGAGAATTTGGCCAATGGGTTTTTTTCGGTAACACCGGCCTCATTATGCTATTTTAACCTTTTTATTTACAAAATTGGTATTATTTTTAATTTTTCTTTCAAGAGATATCTCATGACTGTCTGGCGTTTGAGTACACTTTGTGGTATTGTTCATCGGATTGTTGAGCTCCTCAAAGTTCTAAGTTGAGCTGCATGACTGACAAATGCTTGCACTGTCTCCACTCAAACCTTAGGGGCACTTTCCTCAAAAGGACTCAGCGTGAACCTCAGACGTGAACCTACATGGTTTTCATATATTATCTATACTAATATTATAAAGCAGAAGAGTTTGTTTGTTATAAAGCAGAAGAGTTTGTTTGTTTGTTTGTTTGGTTGAACGCGCTAATCTCAGGAACTACTGGTCCGATTTGAAAAATTCATTCAGTATTAGATAGCCTATTTATCGAGGAAGGCTATAGGCTATATACCATCACGCTAAAACCAATAGGAGCGGATCAGTAACGAAAAATGTTACGCAGAAGACGTTGCACGGGTCAGCTAGTATTTTTATATTTCTGAGTTTATTTCGGTGTTTCTGCACAGGATAGTCAGCTAGGAAACACCGGCCTCATCTAGAATAATATGACCAAAAACAATTGACGTGTTAAAGAGTGCTTCATATAATTGACTATGCAGCTCATATATTGTTTAAACTTTCATGGTCACTAACATTAGAATAGTTAATATCGGGAGGGTAGCAATCCTGATATGAACTATTCTTATGCAGCTGATGTTTGCTACACTGATCTATCCCAAGAACTTCTTAACAAACTGGATCGACTTCTTAACAACTGTATCCGTTTCATTTTTGGCCTTTGTAATTATGTTCACATTTCTTCCTTCCGCTCTCAGCTTAAATGGTTGCCTATCCGTCAAAGATCCCACAAAGATCAGATCCCTCAAATCTCTCTGATTTTGAATGATCCTTGTGCTCATGATTATCTAAAACAATAATTTAAATTGTTGGGCAGTTCTCACAATCTTTGCCTCTGAGCGTTCATAACCTTAATTCTTCATATTCCACCTCACCGCACCGGGTTCTTGTCAAACTACAACGTTATTTCCACCATTAAACTCTGGAATACATGACGTCTCTTCAGTGATATGCTCTTGTTGTGATGGTATATGAATTTAGTTCTCTGCGTATCAGTGAGTTTCTTTGGCTGAGGACTGATATGACGAAGCCAGTGATAACCTCTTCGTTCATCTCCACTTTTGGTATGCGCTCAATGAGACTCCACAAACGCATAGCTGCTTCCGAAGCCGTCTCTTGCTGTGTAATTTCGAATCTCATTACACTGTCGAAAATAGTCTTGCATGAGCATGGGTTTTCCAAATCGTGCCAGTAGCAGTTCTTTAATACGAGGCCATTCTATCTCTGAACTTTTTAATTTGGTTAGACAGGATGCGGCGCGTCCTTTCAATGCACTGACTAAGGCAAGTAACAACTCGGTTCCAGTGAGATTTCGGCTAGAAACTATGATTTCCGTGATTCTACACCAACCTTCGATATCGGCCTCTGCATCGTCGGGATCGAATTTCACCAGTAGGGTCGAATTATGTTGTTGTGCTGATGGCTGAGTATTGTGGGTAGTCGCCGCCAGTAGCCTTGTTAAAATCGATTCCATACCGGAGAGTAAATCGTGGGTACTTGCACCACGATCTTTATTTCCTTGATGTGATGCTGTCTCCTGTTCGTTTGACCCTTCGAATCCCACTTCTGATGAAGTCTTTCGACTATCACCAGAATTATGAGGCATATTCGGGTAGGCGTGGATTATCGGGTAGGGAGACAATATTTCAATAAAATAACTGTTGCTATAATCACTTCACTTATAATTCTTAATATCACAATCACTAGGTACTTTTACAATTTAATTAAGGATGACTAAGATTAGCACGGATTAGAATTTAACGTCCACTGAGCACGTGGTTGCGTGCGCGCTCCACGACGGTACAACACTAAGTGTCCTTTATTACAAGATGGCCGCCTCACCAGTGCTCAGTGTTCGCTATGGAATTTGACATAAGACATCTGACAGTGACGTTTGACATTGACGTTCGACATTGACGTTTGACATTGACATATTGCAAAGTGACATCAGACGTATTGAGAGGCGGATGCGCCGACAAATATGATAATGTAATAGGTAAATATTGAGTAAAGTACAATATAATAATTACCTAGTCAGTAAATAAAAATCTTCACCAGTAGTGCTAATAATTTCATCAAAGAGCGTATTTTGCTTTTCTGCGATTTTACAGTGGTGTTGTTAGGTGTGGGGTACCACTAAAAAGTGAAAAAAAAAACTTTTTTCGAAAAAAACAACGGAAGTCGGTTGTTTTTTTTTGTTAAAAGTTTTTTTTAGAATGAGCCATCCATGAGCGCTGATATTTTATTTTAATTACTACATTAGGTACTGGAAAGCATGCTATTGTACAGAGTGAATAAGGTAATTATTCCAGATCTGTATTGTTTTTGACACGATGAGAGACAAGTTCGTGGCTAGTCGTAGTTGTCTAATTAATGCGATATTTATTTTGCAAATTGCTCATAAATAACACTTTCACACGTCATTTTGTCAGTTAAAACTAGATGAGGCTGGTGTTTCCTTGCTGGCTACCCTGAGAAGACACAAAGTCAGAGGTCAAAGTCTCAAAACATAAACATGTAATGGTCAAATCATATGAGCCCCATCGGTTAATCTCTGTGGTGGAACTTTGAGGAAAGAACCACACATATTCATGGTCGTATCCATGGTGGGGCAAGGTGAGGTGCCTGCTTGTCCCACCTTCTACCCTGACTTGAAGCAAAAACGTTTAGATAGCAGTAAAAATATTTTTTTCGTTTACCACGCATGTAAAACTTTAAACACTTATAAACAATAGTATATTCTAAGTGTAGTCGCTACAAAAATGCCAAAATGGTCGAAGAAAACTACGCTCTTGCATCCTACATTATCTTCATAAAGTTGTACGGTGTATTTAAATTATTATACAATATACCTACTGGTGCAAACATTTTCGTGCTCGTTTCGCTCGTGCCTGCTTATCCACAAAAAATCCTAATACAAATCGAGTTGCTTGCTGTTGTCGTTGCCAAGTTTTTGTAGCGCTTCAGGTGTGTTTGTGGCAGCGCATACAGACGATTTTTTGCGATCATGCGCGCAAAAGATCAGCATCCCTGTTGCATCGTGTGTGTGTGGCAGTGGTAACAGTCTCTTATGCGTTGTTGCCAGCAAAACTGAGGGACACCTGATGGGTCAGTTGTGTGGGAGACACTAAACTTGTTTCTGTCAGATGTGCCCAGAAGTTTTTTTTAGGTTTAAATAAAATGGTTAAAATACTAGTCTTTCAAGCGAGGCGCCCAGGAAAAAGGCGGCACATCCAAAAATCTTGCATATATCAACACTGTAGTACAATGTAAACTTGTTTGATGCTTGAATTTTTGTAGATAAAAAATTATTTGGGAAAAATTATAAAAGCAAATTTCAATGTAGGTATTTATTAGTCACAATCAGAACTAAAATCAGAGACTAGAAATTCAATGCGTTCATAAGAGACATCACTGACAGAATCATCATAACTTACAGAAATTATGAAGGGTTCAACTCCGTTTCGGTTATCCTGTCTCGCACTTCTAGGGCTATGAGTTGCTTAACTAAATGAATTGTGTTTTTTATTAACCGACTTTCCAAAAAGAATGAGGTTCTCAATTCGGTTGTTTTATTATTTATGTTTGCTACCTCATAAGTCCGTCATTTAGGAACCGATTTGAAAAGTTCTTGTTCTATCTGAAAGGATACATACTTCTCGATAACTCCCATTTTATCAAATCAGTTAGGAAGTTTGGCTTTTATAAACGAAGTAGCTGGAATTCGTTTACTTGGATGATGGTTTTTTGTCTTCCAAGTAAACGAAGTCGCGTATTTTGCTTTCCTGCGATTTTGCAGTGGTGTTGTTAGGTTAGGTGTAGGGGACCACTAAATAGTGAAAAATAAAAAACCTTTCTACTTTGTAGTGTTTTTTTTTTTTTAATTTGGAAGTCGGTTGTATTTTTTAGTAAAAAGTTTTTACTTCATCATTCAAGGTGGCTTCAGTTCAAACAACAACATGTTGAAGAGACTATCAATATTATGTGCACCAGTAAGATTCATCGTCATGACTGCGAGACGTCTGGATCACTTTAAACCTTTTGTACTCATTGAACAAAAACAGAACCATTAACTCCATTGATATATAACATTACTTACAACTCTGTAATAGAAAAAACTCTAATTATAACAATTATAAATCAACGCGGGGCTTAGGTGGCGGTGTTGGTGGCGGTACAGCATCCCGGTAGTATTTCTGGTAGATGCCATCCCAGAAGCGAGTGCGTTCTTCCAAGAGCACCCCACCGAGTACCAGCGGGTCATCCAGCACCATGTGTGGTGACCTGTCCGCGCCTGCTGGCGGCCATGCAGGCAATGACGACCCTTCAGGCACAGGTTTCCTGAAAAAAAAAAAAACATTAAAGACATCGTTTTATAAAAATACTCACGCTTTACCCATGGGTGTTATAGGCAACAAATACAGAACGCCGTCGGTAACGGTCCTACCATATTAAATTCATTTTGCTCCGGTTTTATGTACTACACACCACCTGGGGCCCGAGTCTGCTATTACAATAGTGTCAGAATGGTCTATCATTGATTTCAAAATGGTTGAATTTGACAAGTTTGGTAATCTACTAGTATAATGGCGTCATTATGACTTTCCAATGGTCAACCACTGACACTCCATTGAAAGAAATGGCATTGAATGGTAATCTCGTACATAATGACAGATGAATGAAAAACACAAAATAGTTAAACGTCAGTAAGCATTAATGTCACATTATCTTTGACAGCTAAACAAAATAATATTGCGTTTGTGTAGTTTCACGTATATTTAATGTTTTTTGGTATTTACGAACTTCTCACTACTTCAGATTGTTTATAACACTAATAAATAATATGTAAAACTAAATATAAATAAAATCTGGCATGAATAAATGTTCAAATTTAGTAGTAGATTTTCGAAAATCATTTTTATCACAACGGTTTTATAGGTAATAAATAATGGCAATACGGCAATGTCATTCTACCGCAACCGCAATCCTATTACGAGACCATTGACGTGCCATTGACCGACCAATGATCGACCATTATGAATTTAGCAGATTACGAAGTTTTAGCAAAATGACAATGGCATGACAATGGGATCGTGTGGGAATGACAAATTTATAAAAATAGCAGACTCGGGCCCCTGACCTGTCGCAAAACCATCAGCTAAAAGGTTTGTGTATGACCGTCTTGGGCGCACACTTCTGACGTATCCACTCAAATCTGTTTTCTTAATTAAGTTAGTCACCTGTCTTTCTAGCTTTTCATTCAAAACAGTTATTTTTACGTCCGGTTTACTCACCCAGTTTTAATGAAGTTGTGCCAAAGTTCGCGCACAACATCCTTCATTTTTAAATATCTGGGAGATGCTAATTTTTCATCTGTGTGTGTCATATTACCATCCATTACAGCCATCGATTGAGCACAATGGTTTGCACCTTTAACGTTAGTGTGTGGAACGACAGGGTCGTCGTCGCCCACAAACGAATATTCATACAAATAAATTTGGTTGTTGCCAGCCTCCACGTGCAACTTCGTAGCCCAAAGCATAGAGTAAGTAAATATAACATCCGAAAAGAAGTCAACGTATGCCAAGATGTTGTGATCACCAATGGTCTCATCGCCGAAATAAAACTGTTTAATCTTCTCAGCCACTTCTTCTCTTTCTTCATCTGATTTAAACTTTAAGTCAGCTGGCAGGAAATCAGAAAACTTTTCGTTTATCTTGGGCTTCCAATAGTCGTAAAGCATAACACGCAATAAACCTTCCATTTTCGCGAATCCATACAAAACAGGTAACTTTTTGTAGTTGCCATTCTTTAGAATACTCACAGGAGATTCAGTCAGGAATGCTCCATCTCCTGTATCACGCTCTACACATGGGGAAAACATGAATGTAGAATCGGTTCTATCGAAAAATGGGTCGGAAGTCAACAGTTTCAGAGGAGCTGTCTTGTAAAATTCTTCTAGTGCATAAATGTCATCTACGTTGGTGAAATTAAGTTCTTTGGCAAACTTTTTGGCAATCTCTATAGGATCTCTTTGAACGGTAAAGGCAGCAAGGTTACCACCGCTTTCTGGTATGACTCTGTGGAACAATCCTTCAGCTGACTTTGAAAGCATTAGTAGGTCCACTGATGCAGAACCTGCACTGCCACCAGCAAGAGTGACATCATCAGGGTTCCCGCCAAAACTGGCGATGTTCTTCTGTACCCAGCGCAGCGCTGCCACCTGGTCCTTCATGCCAGCATTGCCTGGCGCGTCCTCGGTGCCAAGGCATAGGAACCCATGAACGCCAAGGCGGTAGTTAAACGTGACCATGATGAAATCTTTTGTCCTCGAAATAAACTTTGTTGCTTTAATCATATCACTATAGCCCATTATGAAAGCTCCTCCGTGAACGTACACAAGGACTGAAAGGTTCTTCTTATTTGTGTTTGGCACGAACACATTAGCAATCAGACAATCTTCCTTTTCGACTACAGTTTTAGGCATAAGATCTAGGAATGGAAATGTGGGTTGTGGACACAATACTTCCTCGTTAATAGCTTCGTATGGTTCCACCCATACCGGTGGAGGAAGAGGTGCCTGAAAGTAAAATTTATCATTACTAAGAGTTGTCTTTATCTTTAAATGATTCACATGTCATTGAATATGTTACATATTGCTATTATCATTACCTGTGTCTTCCACTTGATGTTATGGATGCAAATAGACTTAAATCTCATTATGGCATAAAAACATCATACCTAGTACTTTTAAACCCCGACACAAAAAGACCCGTGTTTTAAGTTTAACGTGTATCTGTCTGTGGTACCTATCGTAGCTCCCAAACGGATGAACTGATTTTCGTTTAGTTTTTTTATGTCATAGATAATTTGATCCCAAGTGTTGTTAGCCATGTTTCATGAAAATCTGTTCAGCCGTTTGAAGATTATCAGCTCTTTTCTAGTTGATGAGGGAATCTGGCTAACTTCTTTATGTCCGATTGATTCGAAATTTGGTTCCGTGGTACTTCAATGATATTGAAAGTATATGGTAAGGTAACCATGACCTGATCAGCCGTTTGAAGACCAGCAGCTCATTAATACTTGATGAGGGGATCTGACTACCTTCCATATGTCCTATAGATTCGAGATTTGGTACCGTAATATGGTATATAAATATTTAGGGTACAGACAACTCAAAGGCATAGATCATTCAGCAATCAAACACATTAAACACAGAATATAAGGGGAGAGTGATCGCAGTATTTAAAATACAACTCTCAGGAAAACCCTAACACACATAACTTACAAAAAACTATAAGTGAAAAAATAAGTAAATACACTGAACTTAAAGAAGAAGTTGCTAGAATTTGGAGGCAAGAAAGGGTGTTCGTAGTACCCATTGTTGTCTCCACTACAGGTGTCATACCAAATCATCTCCACCATAGCCTCAAACAAATAGACTTGAAAGACTCAACCTACATTACACTTCAGAAAGCGACAATTCTTAAATCCTGCAGAATTGTTAGGAAGGTCATGCAGATAGAAAAAAATCAAATATTATAGAACAACAAGAACAATGTTTTACTAATCTATTATAAGTATTTATAAGTCTACAATGTGTGCAAAGACATACCTACTCATAATCAGTAATGTTATTATTTGTAAGTTATACTAGTCTATACTAGAAAGAGTTAGGTAGTTAAACAAAGGTAGACAATCTTGATGTGTCCTCTTAATCTTTTTTATTTAAAAACTGTCTAAAAAATAAAATGCAACTAATAACCGGTGTTAATACAACAATGACTGAAACAAACCAACCAAACCAACTAACTCAAACCAACCAACTAATGGTTCAATAAATATAAAAATGAATTGCTGTTCGTTAGTCTCGCTAAAACTCGAGAACGGCTGGGCCGATTTCGGTAATTCTTTTTTTTGGTTCGCCTGAATACAGGGAAGGTTTAAAAGCAAAAATGGGTAGGTAGGGTAGCCAGTTGACGGGAGCAAAGGCGCGGTTGACAACTAGTGGTTCAATAAATTAATTACATCATTAGTTTTAGCAGTGGTTTATTTGTTTAATATGCTTTTGTAGAAAAAGTCGCATGAAAATTGTTTACCTTTGCTTATCCATCCAAACCCTTCTAGTATAATCTAGGTGGCTAACTGTTAAAGAGGGCAAGTAATGTTTTTGGTTGGCATATGTGTGGTGTATTTTTGTTACATTTGAAAGCAATAATCAATCCTAAGGAGCAAAGTCCACGAGCGATTGAATCGCGGCGATATTACCGTCTAGCCTCTTAATTCTATAATAACTCTGAACGTGTCTCCACGGTATAGAAGAGTATGTGCAAATAAATTACAAATTAGTGGGTGAGCTGCTGTTCTCCTAGCTAGATTGCTGAGCAACCTGTATTAAGGAGAAACGGTTTGCCTCCCTGCAAAGGTGTTCTTAAATTATATGCGACATGTTGATATTATACAATTTGGTTGCTTACTTTAAAATATTATAAATAATTATTCTAAAACAAAAACATGCAATTAATAACAAGAAAATAATGTTTAGAGAGTCATGTCTGTGTGTGTGAATGTGTGTAGTGTATATGAATTGATGGTATAAAATTGGGACGATACAATAATAATTATAAATAAGGTTTGTTGTGAATGAGAATACTAGGAGAGAAACTTCAACAGTGCCTCAGTCTCATCATAGGTTTTAGAGAGCAGGAACGAGCGAACGGAACTTTTGCATTTTGAGTATGTTAGGCGAGATAGTAAAAGAATCTTTTTGTGAAACTGAAGGACGGCCGTGGAATAGTGCATATGTTATCCTTACGTCGTTTCGATATAGTTTTGAATGGGGTCTGTCTGTGTTGTAAAAGGACAGTCTGCAAAATGAAAAGCTGTCTGACGTTAAGTACATTCCAAATTTTGTAAAGCGTTGTTGTTGGGTAAATAATAGGTTTAAAAGTGGCTACTTTCAGTATTGCCCTATGTGCTATTTCTAGCGGTTTCAATGTAGTTAGTTGCAAACCAATAACAGACTGGCACAATGCATGATAAACACTACGTATTATGTTAGAATTCGCGACGTGTCGCAGATTTTTAAAAACATAAATAAGCTTCCTAACCCTGCCTGTGAGGAGATTGATGTGCGTTTTATAGTTCAGAAACTTATCCAAAGTTATGCCTAAGTATCTTATACTGTCCATTGGAGTAATAAGAGGACACTGGCAGGGAAGAGATATCTGAGATGATGTCTGGCATGAGTGAGCTTTTATGAGAATCGGAATATCTGGTTGTGATTTAGATGTAAGAGAAAAAGTTACAAGCTTAGTTTTGGATGTATTCAACGTTAGTGTATGAGAGAGAAGCCAGTCATATGCAGAATTGGTTCCGTCTTGCGCCACGTTCTGAAGTTCCAACCAAGAGTCTGCGGAGAAAGTAATTGCAGTGTCATCGGCGAACGACACAATTTTTGCATTAGTGATAGGTAAGTTGCAGAGATCATTTATAAAAGCGAGAAACAGTGTGGGGCCTAGGATACTGCCTTGTGGCACACCATAGCAAATTGGGAGCTCAGTACTTATGTGATTGCCCAATTTGACCATTTGTGTTCGATTTATAAGGTAACTCCAGAACAAATCTAGCTGTAAGCCTCTGACACCTAATCTTTCGAGTTTGTTTAGGAGTGTTGGTAATGGTGTCGAAGGCTTTAGCAAGATCGAGGAATAAAGTGAGAACTTTCTTATGGCTATTGAGTTTATTCACAATAAATCCCGTTAGTTCCTGGACTGCGTCTGTGGTATTCTTACTTTTTCTAAAACCGAATTGTTGTGGAGAAATCAAATTAAATTTATCAAAATAGCTAACCAATCTCTTATTTATCAAGCGCTCAAGGATCTTTGATAATGCAGTAAGTACTGCTATGGGGCGATAGTTATTAACAGACTCTTTATCACCACTCTTGAAGATAGGGTGAATAATAGCCTTCTTGAATGGTGATGGAAAGGTCGCAGTCTGAAAACAGAGGTTAAAGATGTGGTTTAACACAGGTGCTAACATTGAAGAGTATCTCTTTAAGATGAGTGTTGAAATGCCATAAATTATCCTCTCATAACATCAATCCTACACTTTAGATTTGATTGTTAACACGCTGCATTGACTTGGGTTGGCCCGTTAATGTAGCTTAATACTAGCCTAGAGCTAAGAAAATTGCACGTTTACATAAAAATAATAATAATATCCTTGGACATTTCACACAACGCCATATAGTCCCAAGCTAGGTAACCTAATGCTTGTGTTATGGTAACGAGATGGCTGATAAACTACTCATATGCATTTTTTTTTTTGTAAATACATACATACATATTATAGATAGAAAAACACCCAGACTCGGAACAAATACTTGTTGGTCGTACAAATATTTGTTCCGTGCGGGAATCGAACCCGCGACATGCTGCGCAGCAGTCAATCGCTCAACCACTGCGACAACCGTGTCGTCATATTGAAAGTATATGGTAAGGTAACTAGGGAAGATCATCATCTCTGTAATAGTTGATGAAGGGATTGACTACCTACCTAGTAACTAATCACTATAAATACCTTCCTAATATTTATACCTACTTTAAAAAGAACAAAATGAAAGTAAATTAAAAAAAAATTAAAACCCCCCGACAAAAAAAATTAAGTCTAAAAACTAACAAATAATATTTAATATTTTGACCTTCAGCGGTCCCCCGAAGCGCCGAGGCTTGGAAAATAAAAATATTGGAACTTACATAATGTGACGATAATAATATTATAATAGGTTTTAAATATTATTTGTTAGTTTTTACAGTTTATTTTTTGTGTCGGGGGGTTTTTATTACTATACCGCTGAGAGGCATTGGCCCACAGATATAGTATCTGTGCATTGGCCTCTTCTCATACATTGCTCAAATGATAATAATGACAGATGTAGGTAGTATAGTCCGCTCGTTACAGCAGAGCAATAGAGCCGCCACTGATTTACCCATCAATATTGTATAAAATGTAAATAATAGAGGTGAGCATAGTAGAGGCTAATAAACAGAATCATTGCTTCGCTGGTAAAGTTTTAACGAAAGAACGAACGAAAGAAAGTGCGTAAAACAGTACATGGATCTGATTTTGTATCTACAACTATATTGATCTCAAAATCAGGCATGCATACTAGAAAGGTTTAGGTAACATTTTACACAAACACATATTAAACTAATAAACAAACTACTTCAATTATTGGTTCATTTGATTTAGTAACCGTTATTTTCGTATTTACATGTTTTTTTTTTGTACTATTTTATTTTTAAACTGGGTTTTTAATAGAAAAGATATAAAAAGACATCTAGACTGTTTACCTACCATTATTAAACTACCTTTAAACGTTCTAGTATAATATGTGCTTATTAATGATAGTTACAATTTTTTATCACAGAATAGCAATCCTTTCCGACGTCAAATGCCTTGTTTCTGGGCCAACTGGGTCTAGTTGACGAGCTGCATTAGTGGTATAATATTATTATGTAAAACGCTTGCCAGTATATCCATCTGAAAATGTCTGATTACATACTAGACAGAATAAATTACATAGTATTGGTACCTTGAACTTATTTACGCCCGTAGGCGCCGTGGCGTAGGGAATATTGTAGAAGGCGTATAGATCTTCGGTGGGATGCTTGCGCCCGCGCACCGGCCCTTGCGCAATCTTCACTTCCCGCCATTCGTCGTCAGCTAAAACAGCCGTCGCGCACAACAGTACCACACACGTCCGCCACTCCATCGCCACGTTTGCAAACTGATTCATATATGTTTTGGTAGCAATAGAGTAGTTCGTTGTTTATTTATATCTTGCTCAATAGCGATAAGTACGATTAAAATTGATATAATGCTCATAATACATACTTAAAACATAAATACCTTTGACGATTGTCGTAATTTCATGAGACTTCAAGTAATTTGTGTTTATCCAAGTGAATTACCTAAGGTGCTGACAATCTTTAGGCTCGAGATTTCATTTTCAATGTAGAGTACTGGCAGTGCTGTGTGTAGGAACGAACAAGTTTGGAAGCTTTATTCCAATTACCTATACTTCGATTGATCCGGGTAGCTTTATTACTACCTAATAGTTCCGGCAAGTCAAAAAATGTTTTACTGTATTTTCTTTGATATTATTTAAGCAAACGTCTAAATGCAAAGACATTTAGGTGTTTGCTTAAATAATTATTAATTGAATTTATTCTCTAGGTACGCAAGTCGCAAACAAACTTACATAGACAGACTTAATACCTTAGGTATTTTGTAACTACCAGTAAACTTTTGGGTCATGGAGAGAAAAATTGGTAGGAGCAACATTGAGAATAAACGCCATTAATATTGATTAAAATTTATAAACGCTGAGCAAACTCTAATGAATAAACCAAAAACACGACGTTTTAGTGAATTTGATTTATTTATTTGTGTGAACAAGGAAAGAACTTAATTTATTTCGGTTACCTAGTCCGTACGGTGAATGGCACCGTTCTCTACTGACTTTACGTAGAGTTGAAGTGTTGGCTTTCTAGAAAGCACTTCGTTCTCTTAGCAAAATCCGCGTAAATTATGAAATTAAGCATCTTACATTGGATTCGTATTAGATTGCTGGTTGTTTCCCACTTTTACAGTCTTTTGCTTTTATGTAAATGATTAAAAGCATTTGACCAAGTCCACTGCCTTGTGCAACACCAATTAATACGAAGATGGTCACTCGACAAGGATCCTACTGAAGTATACTGTTTTCAGTTACTCTAGAATTACTTGCTTTTAAACTATTTAGGCAGGTTGCTCCAAATCCTGTACTGTAATAGTTTTAATTGAGTGCGCTAGTCGAGGCCGGTCCGGTTTAAATATTTATTGCAATATCGAGAGAGATTTTGTTTTCTTTGGCTTCGCACGGGTTTTGCATTTAGCCAATGTCACGTTTGGTTTACTTGTTTCGAAGAAAATAAAGGTAGGGAAACAAAGTGATAAGATAGTTCTTCATTATTTTATTGGAATTTGGGATAGGGCGGACATATAGGATCAGTTTTCTTACTTTTTAAAATGATTGATGAGCAAAAATTACAATGACGAATGAGACTGTACATTTAAATACAGGAAGACTATTTGTACAAAGTAAAGAAAGTATTGAGGTAGGAAAAGGGATAAGAGGTTACTGAAGAAGGAAGAACGATCGTATAAGGGACAGGAGAAAAAAATGTGATTCAAATCGCCTACATGTGTGCCACACAAGCAGATAGGGTCGCCGATAATAAGAAATCTGGCAAGATGGGTTGGAGAACAATGGTGACCTAGTCTCATCCGTATTAATATAGAAGTCTCCATCTTGCCACATCTTGCCCGGCAAAGGGAAAAGTTATATCCCTTCGATCTGCTACTGATATCCCAAGCTTTCTTCCAGGTGTCCCGAAGAAACCCCTTAGGCATCGTGACGAGGTCATAGGATTTTTTTTTACATGGGACTAAGTCCAAACTATGCACGGCATCACCGGCCAGAGCGTCAGTCATTTCATTGCCATGAATTCCAGCGTGGGCCGGAATCCATGCAGATTGTCATATGTTGCCCTCAGTGATCATCCTGAACGCAATTTCTCTAAATAAATAAATTATAGAAAGGTGTGACTTGTCTCCGTAAGGGGATTTATTGATGGCTTGAAGAGCACTTCCAGAGTCGGTAAAAATTATAGCTTTTATTAACTTAAAAACGCGAATATATTCCATGGCTTTTAAAATGCCGAAGCAATCCCCAGTAAAAAAAAAGTCTCTTAAGGCAGTTTGATTTTTTAGACGAGGTTGTATTGCGATTGGTAAGTACCTACCCCAACACAATCCGTAGGAGTACGTTTGGCAGCATCCGTAAAAAAGTGGTGGAATTCTAGATGTTCAGTCAAAAAATGGTTAAAATTGAAACAGCAATCGGGATCTGATTTATTCACACAATCATATGTTATCTGTAAACTTTCGTAACTACTACTAAATATTGGGAGTTTATTGGAACGGTAGATAGGAGAAGAAATGGGAGGGTCTTTTTTATAGCTGACAACTAAACAAGGAGCACGTTTATGGGACCAGTGCAGTAATCTGAAGATTCCATTTGCAACATTAAAGATTCGAGTTTGGTAATGAGAGGATGAGTTTAGAGCTGAAGAATCAGAAACAGGTATTTATCAGATAGGAATTGTCTTCTAATAAATAAGGGAACTTCACCGCATTCGACTTGCATTAATGGGACTAGACTTCATAGCACCCGAAATAATACGTAAAGCTTTAGACTAGATGCGATCCAATTTTTTAAAAGCCAGAACACTGCCAGGTTCCAGAACGATTAATCCGTAATTCATAGTGCTTCTAATGATTGCATTATAATAGTTATTTATGATACAAGAGCGGTAAGTTGGTCTTTACAAACGAGTAGACAAATGTAAGCCCGAGACGAAGTCGAGGGTTTACATTTGTCTACTCGTTTATTTGTATAGTCACGAGTTTGTAAAGACCTTGTATGGAAGGCCTCTCCATACAAGGCGAGATACCTCATGGTCTCCTATAAACATGTTAACAGAGCGGAGCGTACAGTCAGGATATTATTAATAAAATTCAACAAGTTCGTTGGTACCTGTAAGGCTGTTAATTTAATTTGTAAGAAGTAATTTGATGATTTTTATTTTTTATTGATTACAGTGAACGCGGAACGTTGAACTAGGAACACCTACCACTAGACCGCGCGCAGCGGGTCCGGTGCCTAAAAACAATTAATTACGAGAACTATTGGCCGTGGAGGTCTTCTGAAGCATGACTGTTTGGGTAAGGCCAGTTTTAATATTTTAATCACTTCGATTTTTTATCTGTTTCCGCAGTGAGTTGACAATGCTGTAGGTACTTATATTGTGATTTGGTTCAGTAACATTTTTATGTAAACAAGTATTGCAATTTGACATAAAGACTTAATTTCTGTATAATTTAATGCATAACTATAACTACTCGTAATGCACGTCAATTTAGTTAACAACATTGTATGAAAATTAAGAGATTTCACAGTAAGCTAGGTTAATAGTTGGCTATTATGCATCACTTTTAGTTAGGTGTAATAAAGTGTAAAACATCTAGAATCCCTTACTTTTGTTTGAAGCACTTACCTATTGAATAAATAACATTCAAACTGCTTGGAATTTACTATGCAAAAATTTCCTTCAGTTATTTTATTGGTTTACCAATCACGTGTTCGTCTGTCCGTCGTTTTTTGCACAGCTGTTACAGACAATCGGTTAGAACTACGGTCTTCGGCATGCAGGTTTCTTGGGTAATGTATGATTTCCCGAAATTCCTACGAGAACGGGAAAAAACAGGAAACGCGAGAACGAAAACGCGGGTAAAAGGGTTTTTTATTAGTACATTTTTCCTATTACAACCAACTTGATTTTGCGTTGGAACGGAGCCTTAATTGTGCAAAGTCCAACATGCACTTGGTCGGTTGTTTAACAGAACCAACCAAAAAAAAAAAATATTTAAAATTAATTTATTGCTTGTTACAGGTGTGTGGTCAGTTCTTATAATTATTTGTTATAATATCTCTGCAACATACCCATGGGGTGTAGAATGTTTTTAAAAAAGACTAATCTATCTTCTTCTATCTATCTATCTTCTATACTTATAATAAATCTGTAGAGAGGTCAATTCTGTACATGAAATATATTTCCAAAATAACTATCAGGGGGTGATTAGGGATCGATACTGATGCCAAAAATGCAATCAGTACAATTTTTGTCTGTCTGTCTGTCTGTCTGTGTGTCTGTCTGTCTGTCTGTATAACCGTTATAGAAACAAAAACTACTAGACGGATTTTAACGAAACTTGGTACAATTATTATTTATACTCCTGAGCAGGTTATAGTATACTTTTCATCACGCTACAATCAATAGGAGCAGAGCAGTGAAGGAAAATGTTGGGAAAACGGGAGAAATTACTCCATTTTTTAAGCTTCCGTCGCGTGTGCAACCTTAATGGTGAAAGCTACACAGAAATCATGTATGACGGAAATGTTCTCCTTAAAATTATATAAAAAATATCCAACGACAGCATAATGTCTATCTTTTATAATTGACGCACAATAACACGTATAACTCCCGATAGCTTAGCAGTTCGAAGCTTTCTGATTATATTTGTCTACTCTTACGTTTATAACACTCTCAGTCATCCCTAATTAAAAAAGTTAACATTATTAACTATTCCATAAAAAAGAATCATAGAAATCGGTATAGAAACACCAAAGTTATACATGAAATACGCTAAATCATGCTATAAGGATTATTTTTGTATAAGGTCGCGAACGCACAGGCAGGCGGCTAGCTTGGCGCCTAGAGGCTAGCGAGTAGCTTCGTTTAAAAAAAAACCTTTTTCTGGGTACAGTATATAGGTATATCTATACTAATATTATAAAGCTGAAGAGTTTGTTTGTTTGCTTGAACGCGCTAATCTCAGGAACTATCAATTGGTCCGATTTGAAAAATTATTTCAGTATTAGATATATAGCCCATTTATCGAGGATATATACCTATATCATCACGCTAAGACAAGTAGGAGCGTAGCACTAATGAAGAATGTTTCAACATCAGGGTTTTTCATTCGATTTCAATTAATATCGCAGTTTTAAAATAACATCGCAGCAAAATAGTGATCAAGTACTGCGCGCGCATTTATGCTAAAATAGCTCCTTATCGTACTTATTATTTCAAAATATTTTCACCTTCTACGTAAACGAAGTCGCGGGTTAAAGTTAGCGCTAGCCCAAAGTTACTATTCCACGCGGACGAAGTCGCGGGCAGAAGCTAGTACTTATAATAAATCTGTAGAGAGGTCAATTCTGTACATGAAATACATTTCCAAAATAACTATCAGGGGGTGATTAGGGATCGATACTGATGCCAAAAATGCAATCAGTACAATTTTTGTCTGTCTGTCTGTCTGTCTGTCTGTCTGTCTGTCGGTCTGTCTGTCTGTCTGTCTGTCTGTCTGTCTGTATTACCGTTATAGAAACAAAAACTACTCGACGGATTTTAATGAAACTTCGTACAATTATTATTCATACTCCTGAGCAGGTTATAATATACTTTTCATCACGCTACAATCAATAGGAGCAGAGCAGTGAAGGGAAATGTTAGGAAAACGGGAGAAGTTACTCCATTTTTTAAGCTTTCGTCGCGTGTGCAACTTTAATGGGGAAAGCTACACAGAAATCATGTATGACGGAAATATTCTCCTTAAAATTATATAAAAAATATCCAATGACAGCATATGTCTATCTTTTATGATTGACGAACAATCTATCTATATCTATACTTATAATAAATCTGTAGAGAGGTCAATTCTGTACATGAAATATATTTCCAAAATAACTATCAGGGGGTGATTAGGGATCGATACTGATGCCAAAAATGCAATCAGTACAATTTTTGTCTGTCTGTCTGTCGGTCTGTCTGTCTGTCTGTCTGTCTGTATAACCGTTATAGAAACAAAAACTACTCGACGGATTTTAATGAAACTTGGTACAATTATTATTCATACTCCTGAGCAGGTTATAGTATACTTTTCATCACGCTACAATCAATAGGAGCAGAGCAGTGAAGGGAAATGTTAGGAAAACGGGAGAAGTTACTCCATTTTTTAAGCTTCCGTCGCGTGTGCAACTTTAATGGTGAAAGCTACACAGAAATCATGTATGACGGAAATATTCTCCTTAAAATTATATAAAAAATATCCAACGACAGCATATGTCTGTCTTTTATGATTGACGAACAATAACACGTGTAACTCCCGATAGCTTAGCAGTTCGAAGCTCTCTGATTGTATTTGTCTACTCTTACGTTTATAAAACTCTCAGTCGTCCCTAATTGACATAATTAACTAAACTAAAGTTAACATAATTAACTATTCCATAAAAAAGAATCATAGAAATCGGTATAGAAACACCAAAGTTATACATGAAATACGCTAATAATAAGACATCGCGCGTGAATACTGAATCATGCTATAATTTAAGGATTATTTTTGTATAAGCTCGCGAACGCACAGGCAGGCGGCTAGCTTGGCGCCTAGAGGCTAGCGAGTAGTTTCGGAAAACGGCTTACGAGTCTTACGACAGTTTGCAATATCCTTTAATAATAAATTATAATGTCGAGGGGAAGATGGTTATAATTTCGCTTTACACCAAACGAGTAATATTATAAATGTGAAAGTTTGGTTGTTTGTTACTCAATCACGCCAGAACGGCTTAACGGATCTTAATGAAATTTAGAACAAAGATAGATTATAGTCTGGAATAGCACATAAGCTACTTTTCATCCCGGGAATATGTTCCCTAGGGATCACGCGGGCGAAGCCGCTGGCAGAAGCTAGTAATTAAAATAAAATACATCACTGGTCTATTACACTAAATACAATTTTCGCATGTCATTTTCAATTAAAATAAAATACATCACTGGTCTATTACACTAAATACAATTTTCGCATGTCATTTTCAATTAATATAAAATACATGACTGGTTCCAATATTATTTATTTTACATGTCAATTTCTAAAATAAATTTTTTTTACTTCAATAAAGTCATATTAATTCGATTCAGAATCGTAATTTATAATCATACATTATAATATCTAATTAGTTATAATAATACCATTAAATCGTCCAAACAACCGAACTTAACATAATAGGTTCTGTTCTTTGGAATTTATTGTGTAAAACTTATTACAAGACATTAGTTTTACACAATAATTTATTGAGTTACGACTGTTACGAGTTAGTCCCTATCACTGATAGGATTTATAAAGACGAGTCTGATAGGGAAAAAAATATGTCCAATTGACGCAAGTAGGTATGTTTTTGCCAGGTAGAATGACGAAGCATATTTTGGTGGCTTAGTAGTACACAAACACCACTATCAATTTCGACCACTCATGCGATCGTTCTTAGGCGCATTTACGCGATGCAAGATAAATAAACTTAAAGAGTTGTTTAAGATTCATTTTGAAAAAGATTTTGGAGAGGCAATGACAGCAATTTTAAGTTTTCTATACAAAGTGCAAAAACATTGAAGTTCATGGAGTAAGTGTAAAAAAAAAGTAATTCAATAAATCACTCTCTTTTATCTCCAAACCTTTTTTCTGAAAAGTTCTACATTACAGTGGTAGACCTAAATATTTTGTGCATGTTTATCAAGTTTCATTCGGTTTATAGGTACGTTTCCAAGATCATGGTTAATAATAGACTTTTAACGTTGAATTATGCTATTGCCACAAAAACACGTCTCAAGGTCGTCTGTTGTGCCACAATTTTATAGAATGACCCATACACATGAGCGCTGATATGTTATTTATAGTACTACATTAGGTACTGGAAACCATGCTATAGCACAGAGTGAATAGGTCATTATTCCAGATAGGTAGGTACCTAGTATTGTTTTTGACACTATGAGAGACAAGTTCGTGGCTAGTCGTAGTTGTCTAATTAATTACATTTATTTTGCAAATTGCTTATTAATAACACTTTCACACGTCATCTTGTCAGTTAAAACTAGATGAGGCTGGTGTTTCCTTGCTGACTACTCTGAGAAGACACAAAGTCAGAGGTCAAAGTCTCCAAACATAAACATGTAATGGCCAAATCAAATGAGCCCCATATCGTTTATAAAATCTCTGTGGTGGAATTTTGAGGAAAGAACCATGCACACAGATTCATGGGCGTATCCATGGTGGGGAAAGGTGAGGCGCCTGCCTGTCCCACCTTCTACTTACGTAGTAGTAACTATTTAGTAATCTGTGCTTCTACCCTGACTTGAAGCAAAAAGGTTTATATAGTAGTAACACAATGTTTTTCGTTTACTATGTAAAACTTTAAACACATATTAAACAATATTATTCTAAGTGTAGTCTCTAAAAAAAGTGCCAAAATGTTCAAAGTAGCTGACTACGCTCTTGCATCCTACATTCTCGTCATAAAATTAATCTCCTCATAACGAAACTACAGAAATGAGAAATAATTATTGAAACATGCATCTTCTCGAAAACTAACGATTATTTGGTTTTTGTACTTACACTAATGGATAGAAAATTTAAGTGTTAACATTTTGGTACAAATATTTTTTTCGAACGACCAAAGTAAGATTTGAATTCTGAGCGTATTCGCTATTGTTTCTCTTGCGCTGTTATTGAGGGAAAAAATGCTCAAGGTTATTTGGTCAGGGTACGGTCTTAAATAATTATACAATATACTGGTGCAAACATTTTCGTGCTCGCGTGCCTGCTTATCCACAAAAAATCCTAATACAAATCGAGTTGCTTGCTGTTGTCCTTGCCAAGTTTTTGTAGCGCTTCAAGTGTGTTTGTGGCAGAGCAAACAGACGATTCTTTTGCGGTCATGCGCGCTAAAGATCAGCATCCCTGTTGCATCGTGTGCATGGCAGCCGTAACAGTCTCTTATGCGTTGTTGCCAGCAAAACTGAGGGACACCTGATGGGTCAGTTGTGTGGGAGACACTTGATTCTGTCAGATGTGCCCAGAAGATTTTATTAGGTTTAAATAAATTGTTAAAATACTAGAGTCTTTCAAGCAAGTCATGTCCCATGAAAAAGGCAGCACATCCAAAAATCTTGCATGTATCAACGCTGTTATAGTACACTGTAAACTTGTTTGATACTTGAATCTTTGTAGATAAAAAAAAAAAATTGGGAAAAATTAAAAAAGTTAATTTCAATGTAGGTATTTATTAGTCACAATCAGAACTAAAATCAGAATCTAGAAATTCAATGCCTTCAGAAGGGATATCACTGACAGAATCATCATAACTCACAGAAATTATGAAGGGTTCAAATCCGTTTCGGTTATCCTGTCTCGCACTTCTACGGCTGAATTGCTTAACTAAATGAATTGTGTTTCTTTATGTAGTGTATGTAGATATCAATATTTCGAACTACCTACAAACTGATAACAGTATTGTGACGTTGCCACGTCGCTCGGTTATAAATACCGGTACGAGTGGTGGGGTGGGCCCGGTTCAGCAGTCTCCGTCCCTCAGATGGGGTGAACTGCGAGTGGCCCGACCGAAAAAAAAAAAAAAAAAAAAAGTTGGGGCGGGCAGTCGTGGTCGAACGATCGGCCTGTGCGGTGGTGCGTTGGCGAGTCAACTGACAATATTGTAAATAAGTATTCTCTACATTGGCGACGAGGATTAAACTGTGAGTTAAAGTAATTCCTAGAAAAAAAAGGGGAAAGAATAAGGAACGAAGTGCTGCTTTCTTTAATGGATAGAAGCATTTCGGCTATATGTTTTTACACTTTCGTCATAAGTAAGTGTTAAGACCAAAGTGCCTCAAGGCACGTTGGGCCGTAGGCCCCGGCTGTCATTTGTGGAACTTATGTCGTTGCGGATGATCGGAGGCCAGTTAAATCTGACTCCAGTCTTGCCATGAAGTGCCGCTTGCCTAAACATGGGTTGGTGGAAAAATGTTTTTTTCCGAATAACTTAATTTTAAATTTATTTATTTAACTTAATTTTAAATTTATTTGAAGCACATACCTATGGAATAAATAACATTCAAACTGCTTGGAATTTACTATGCAAAAATTTCCATCAGTTATTTATTATATACTTTTCGACACATTTGCTCATAAAATGCATTTACGAAGCCTGTATACATTGTTCGAAAGTTCAAAATTACGGACCATACAATGGAGCGTGCGGTAAAGTAGGTACTCTCACCTAAGTACCTACTTTACCGCACGCTCCGATGTATGGCGCCGTGCGTATTCTTTACGGTATTTTTTTAATGTCCATAAACAATATAAGAATTCAATTCGTCTGCATCCGTCAGCCAAAAATGCTTCCGTCTGCGTCCGTTCCGGAATCGTTCCATACGCGTTTTTTTTTTGCGAAGAACTTTTTGCTCAGAAGGTTTGTCGCACTTTAATATTGAAGAAAAAATGAGAACAAAGGATTCTAAGCTACCGCATTGATTACAGTGAACGCGGAACGTTGAACTAGGAACACTGACCGCTAGACCGCGTGCAGCGGGTCCGGTGCCTAAAAAAATTAATTACCTATTTGGCCGTGGAGGTCACCTGAAGCATTACTTTTTGGGTAAGGCCAGTTTTAATATTTTAATCACTTCGATTTTTTATCTGTTTTCGCAGTGAGTTGACAATACTGTAGGTACTTATATTGTGATTTGGTTCAGTAACATTTTTATGTAAACAAGAATTGCAATTTGACATAAATACTTAATTTCTGTATAATTTAATGCATAACTGTAACTACTCGTAATGCACGTCAATTTAGTTAACAACATTGTATGAAAATTAAGAGATTTCACAATAAGCTAGGTTAATAGTTGGCTATTATGCATCACTTTTAGTTAGGTGTAATAAAGTGTAAAACATCTAGAACCCCTCATTTTGTTTGAAGCACATACCTTTTGAATAAATAACATACAAACTGCTTGGAATTTACTATGCAAAAATTTCCATCAGTTATGTTATTGGTTTACCAATCACGTGTTCGTCTGTCCGTCGTTTGTTACACAGCTTTTACAGACAAACGGTTAGAACTACGGTCTTCGGCATGCAGGTCTCTTGGGTAATGTATGATTTCCCGAAATTCCTACGAGAACGGGAAAAAACAGGAAACGCGAGAGTGAAAACGCGGGTAAAAGGGTTTTTTTTTATTAGAACATTTTTCCTATTACAACCAACTTGATTTTGCGTTGGAACGGAGCCTTAATTGTGCAAAGTCCAACATGCACTTGGTCGGTTGTTTAACAGAACCAAACAAAAAAAATATATATTCAAAATTAATTTATTGCCTGTTAGTCAGTAGGTCAGTTCTTATAATTATTTGTTAAAATATCTCTGCAACATACCCATGGGGTGTAGAATGTTTTTAAAAAAGACTAATAATTAAAATAAAATACATCACTGGTCAATTACACTACTTAACTACAATTTTCGCATGTCATTTTCAATTAATATAACATACATACATGACTGGTTCCAATATTATTTACGATGTCAATTTCAATTAAAATAAATTTTGTTTACTTCAATAAAGTCAAATTAATTCGTTTTGGATTCAGAATCGTAATTTATAATCATACATTATAATAATTAGTCATAATAATACCATTAAATTGTCCAACCAACCGAACTTAACTTATCAAGTTCTGTTCTTTGAAATTTATTGTGTAAAACTTATGTCCTGTTAGATACTTATATAGATACAAGACATAAGTTTTACACAATAATTTATTGAGTTACGCCTGTTACGAGTTAGTCCCTATCACTGATAGGATTTGTAAAGACGAGTCTGATAGGGAAAGAAATATGTCCGTACACATACGTTCAGAACATTAAAGTAAATAATACACATACCACCGGCATTGAAGAAACAACTGATGTTCTGCTTGATTCTCTTATACCAGATGATTCATCAGTAAATGAAAATGAATACCATCAGCAGATCAGGGCGTGGGCCGCGGTACCACCTGAATCACCAGAGTCAGACCTTCCGTCCACTGACGAATTCATAAACGTTGTCAAGAGACTACCTCTCAACAAATCATCCGGTGAAGATAAAATATCTAATAGAATGATTATAGAAGCGTGTAAAACGTCGAGCGATGCGATTTTATCAGTATATAGCCGATGCATTGCGGAAGGTATTTTTCCTCGAATATGGCGACAAGGCTTTATACGCATTATTCCAAAGAGTGGCGATAAGCCCTCGGACGACCCTAAGTCATACCGGCCCATAACACTACTCCCATCTTTGGGAAAACTTTTAGAGCGACTGATTGTTCCGCGCTTGTTACCGAACGGACCTAAATTTCATAAAAATCAATACGGTTTTACTATTGGAAAATCCACTGTAGATGCGGCTCTATCTGTCCGTAAAATTGTCAACTCATCGGAACATAAATACGTGGTTGGAATCTTTCTCGACATTTCTGGCGCTTTTGATAACGCATGGTGGCCGATGTTACTACTTAAAATGAAAACCCGTGGTTGCTACAAAAACATCTATAATCTGATTTGTTCGTACTTTCTAAATGGCTCCGCGAAACTCAAACTTGGACATCATTCCATGACTAAGTCTCTAACCATGGGATGTCCTCAGGGCTCAGTTATCGGTCCATATATATGGAATTTTGGCTACGATGATTTCCTCGCGCTTCCGCTCCCGTACGGCTGTTCATTAACCTGTTACGCGGACGATGGCTTGCTGCTCATTCAGGCAAGTACTCGGGCTGGACTCGAGAACTTGGCTGACACATGCCTACGTTTAATATCTCAGTGGGGCGATCGAAACCGTCTGACCTTTGCACCGCATAAAACCTATCAACTTCTTTTAAAAGGAAACCTTAAATCCTGGCCTAGTATAAAATTTAATAACGTACCCGTTAAAAGGAAAGAATCCGTGTGCTACCTCGGTATGCTACTAGAAAGAAACTTTTCATTTATTGATCATATAAAAACAGTAGGAGAAAAAGCAAAAAAGAACTTCTACGCCTTGACGAGAATATCAAAGGCTACTTGGGGTCTATCATTTCAAACCCTAAAAACTATATATGGGGCTACTTACTTGGGTTGTATGTGCTACGGGGCACCTGTCTGGGCCGATAGGGCCACCATAGGGGCGGTACGACGTAAATTACTTCAAAACCAGCGTTTGGCTTTGATATTCTTATGCAAGGCGTACAGGACGGTTAGTACTGAAGCCTTACCGGTGCTGGCGGGTGTTCTCCCAGTCGATCTTGAGGTGCAGCGGCGTGCTGCAATGTACTTCTACGCTAGAAAGATCACGGACCCAGAGTTTTTACCGCAACGCGACCGTGCTAAGATCTCTAGATTATTAAAACCCCAGACTGACGTCTGGGAGGCACTTTTATGCGAATGGCAATGTAGGTGGGAAGATTCCATCAAGGGTCGACACCTCCACCAGTTTTTTCCATCCGTTCGTGAGCGGCTGGAGAAGACATGGCTGGAGGTGGATCACTGTGTTGCCCAATTTCTCACAGGTCATGGCAACTTTAAGAGTAAATTATTTTCCTTTAGGCTTGTGGCCTCACCTTTATGTCAATGCTCTACAGCTGACCTTGAATACGAACAATCCGCACATCACATCTTGTGGGAGTGTATTCTTTGGCAGACTGAACGTAATGTTATGTTAGATAGTATTCAGGTCAAATCTGGAGTAGTTTACTATACGGACCTTGTAGAAACCAGAACAAATTTCCGTGCGTTCAGGCGATTTTGCCATACCTATTACTGGAATCAAAAGTAGCTCACAATTTAGGACCCATTAGTTTAAATGTTAATATATAATCCGTGGTGCTTGGCAACTGGGCCTAACCCAGTTGTATATGTCCCTTGGTGCCTATTGGCCTAGCTCTAATCTGTCTCCTGCTTGATATGGAGGGAAGTGGAAATTATATTTATTTTTCCTACTCCTCCGCTGTACTCTTCTGATTAATTTCGTTGCGGGATCCAAGACAGTTGAATCGTTTCTCCGGGACTCGTCGGGTTTCATTAACTCGGCGTTTTTCTGGTGGTCGCCACTGTTGATTCTGGCTTTCAGGAGTTGCAGTGTTTGGGAATGTGTGGCGGGCTTGTCCCATTAACAAACCTAAAGAGTTGATTATTAAGATTCATTCTGAAAAAGATTTTGGAGAGGCAATGACAGCAATTTTAAGCTTTCTATACAAAGTGCAAAATCATGAAAGTTCTTGGAGTAGGTGTAAATAAAAAAGTAATTCAATAAATCACTCATCAGATTCTCAATTATTACGGCAGACGCGGTGGCCCTTCAAAGTCGACTCTCCAATGTTTGGTAACCAAATTCGAGACGACTGGTTCGGTAAACAACCAACCAACACCCTTATGTCAAAGTAACCAAATCGGCCGAGAGCATCGCTGCTGTCCGTGAGAGTGTGCAGGAGACTCCAAGGCAGTCGATTTCTCGCCGTGCACAAGAACTCGGCCTTTCGCAGACTTCAACTTGGCGAATTTTGCGTCGGGACTTGTGCCTGTACCCGTAAAAGATCCAACTGACCCTGGATCTCAAAGTAAATGACCATAGACAACGCAATTTGTTCGCTGACTGGGCTACAGAACGTTTGGAAGAGGACCCCGATTTTGGCCGAAAAATCATCTATAACGACGAGGTGCATTTTTGGATGAATGGTACTGTTAATAAGCAAAATTGCCGTATATGGGACTACCACAACCCACATGCAGTTCATCAGGTGGTAATGCATCCACAAAATGTTACTGTTTGGTGCGGATTTTGGTCCGGCGCGGCGGCGGCGTCATTGGTCCGTACTACTTCGAAAACGACGGTGGCGAGGCAATGACAATGTATTAACGTGATGACGATTAAAATCAAATAAATTATAGCCAAGCAATCCTTCTTGCCCTATAATACTAAAATTTATTTAGCTCAACCTTTAATTTAGTCGATCATTGATTACGCTGATGCCTGCTACCTGGATGCCACTGAGGAGCTCTTAAATAAGCTTGAGCGCTTGCAAAACTGTTCATTCGTTTTGTTCAGTTCAGTCGTAACATTGGTGGTGATCGGACGCGTGTTGCTGATCCTAGTGGTCCTTTTTTCTGATTGGCTCTTACGCTAACATTGTGATTCCTTGTTACTCCTATAGAGTTTATACCTGTTGGTCCCTCCCAGTGGGCAGTTCTAGACAGAGATAGTGCTAATTTCATCAGTTTTAACTCAATTAAGTGAAAAAACACGAACTCTGATTCGACGTGATTTGAACCGGGCAGTGTCGGCGTGGGAGACCGCGCTCTAAACCACTGCGCCACGGAACGAGTGACGTAACTCGCCAAAAACAAAAACCACTACGTACAACGGACGCCAGCGGATCGGCTACGAGCTACGCGCCTACGAGATTTGCTACGAGCTGCGCACTGACATCTGCTACGAGCTACGCACCGAGTATATCTGCTACGAACAACAACATAGTGCTCAAGCTACGTCACAACCTGCACTTATTGTTCCTGCGCCTTTGCTACGTATGAGTACGGATTTACTTATATCTAAATTTCGTGGCACGTTGTAATTTACCTTCTATTAAATATTATTCTTCCTCGATATGTCGTTGCAACGCACTCCGCCAAATCCTGCTGCCTCTACTATTGAGCATACGCAGTCAGATACTGATTTAAATCTACTTAGTGAGGTTTCCTACGTAAATACGACTAGATATAAGCGCCTCCGATCGGATTTGTCACCAAGAATGTATAATCTAGATCTCAAAGAAGAAATTATGGGCATGCTGAATAATTTTAAAACCGAGTTAGATGCTAAGCTAAATGAAATATGTGATAAACAGAACTCACTTATCACAAAAATTTCTTCAGATATCCGTGAATTGAAGTCACAAACGAGTAAAATTCAGACCTCGAATGACGAAATTTTTCAATCTATGGCTTTCATAAATAATCAATATGAAGAAATCAGGATGGGACTAGAAAACCTGCAAAAGGAGCGTTTAGAACAACGCAAATGTATTGAAAATCTTGAAAAGAAAGTACAAGATCTGCAACTCAAGTCAAGATCTTCATGCATTGAAATAAGAAACATTCCGCTCATCGAAAAGGAGACCAGTGCGGACCTCACAAACACAATCTGTGCCATCGGTCAGGTTGTTGGTTCGGGCATCACATCAGATCATCTTCGGGACATTTACCGCATACCCGGCAAACCAGGACTGACACGACCTATAGTCGCAGAGTTTCAATCGGTCCAAATGAAGCAGAAAATCATATCAGCCGTGCGGGACTATAATAACAGCAAGAAAACTGTGGAGGACAAACTGAACACGGAACAAATTAATATCGCCGGTAAGAGACAGGCAGTTTATATAGCCGATCATCTCCCGGCAAGTTTGAAAAAATTGTTCTACCAGTCTCGTGAATTTGCTAAGCAGCATGGCTACCAGTTCTGCTGGACCTCAAATGGCAACATTTTCGTTCGAAAAACTCATGGTGAAAAGCAGATACTTATTTCCTCTGAACAGTCTCTTTTGGCTCTGAAACCAAAACAGTGACTAGTTACTGAATCTTCACCGATCACTAGTATACACTTCTATTTGTTTAAACTTATATACTGTTTCCATATTATAATGCATGGGTTTTATATTACTAATGCACACCTATTCCTTACAAATGTAACTATAATTAAATCTCTACACTTACATTCATCACACACACACTCTGTACAAAAAAACACACAAATCTTTTTATACTCTAATGCTATACACACTCGCAGTCGGCTTTTCATATTAGGCTCCATCCTTTTTCCACATTATTTTACAAAGAGATCACTTCGTTGGACGCTAAGATTTTGGGGTTTCCTAACTTATAAATGGCTAACATAAATACATTAATACTGACCTGGACTCGTTGGAGGTAACGACGTCGTACAACTGTCTCCCGAAAGACTGCAAACTGTTTATAAATACTAGAGGAGGCATTACACTACTTCATTTGAACATTAGAAGTATAACTAAAAATTTTGACCAACTTTGCATGTTAATATTTGACATTAACATTAATTTAGACATAATAATACTTACGGAATGCTGGCTTAAAAAATCAAATAACTTACCTATACTTGCAGGATATACGTCACATTATACCAGACTAAATCAAAACCAGAATGACGGCATCATCATCTATTCCAAATTAGATCTGACGTGCAAAGTAAACGAACCAATATTCAGAGAAGGTAACTGTCTCGTTTGTCAAATAGATCGGAGTATCAGTGTCGTGGCCATATACCGATCTCCTTCTTCATCTACCAGAGAAAAATTTAATGACTTTATTAACAGCCTAAATGACGTATACGCTAATATAAAAACTCAAAACATTATTTTGGCGGGGGACCTTAATATCGACATAAGCACGACCTCAACTGACCCATATCGTGAAGAATACTTAACGCTTAATGCCTCACATGGCCTGTTTCCCTCGCATTCTCAGCCTACTAGAGTTAAGTCGTGCCTCGACCACTTTTTCATAAAATCAGATTCTCCTTCTACAACACTCATTTTGGAATCCCACATAACCGACCATCAGCCCATTATTTTATGTCTTAATAAAAACATTTCTCACAATCGACATCTTAACACTAGAACGTGTACGTGCTATGAAAGTATCAAAACGGATTTAGAAAACACCAACTTCTCTGAAATTTTAGCAGTTACCGACGCAAACGTTGCATCTAATATGCTTGTCACACTCCTCTCAGACACAATTGCGAAACACACTAAGACATTAACAGTCTCCAGAAGCAAACGAGTTCTTAAACCTTGGATGTCACCGGGTCTCCTAAAATGCATTAGAAACCGTGATAGACTCCACTCAAAGTCCAAAAAAGCACCTGCTAATATGATCCTAAAACTAACATATACGCGATATCGTAACTTTTGTAACAACCTCCTTTGTAAATTAAAGCTTGATTTTCAAAAATCCCAAGTTCAAAATGCCGGTAATGACCCAAAGGCCCTGTGGAAAGCCATTAAGGATATAACAAATACTCAGAAGACAAAAAATAGTGCAAAAGAACTTTTGAAATTATATGACAACCCAAAAACGTTTACAAACCATGTCTGCACCTACTTTAAAGAGATCGGTAAAAATTTAGCTGAAAAAATTTGTAGAACTTCCAATATTAATAAAAAAAATACATCTCTACAAGAACTCGAACAAAACAGTCCATCCGGCTCATTGGTCATCTTGGAAGTCACTAACACCGATATAGAAGCCTTAATCTTAGAACTTCGTTCTGACAGCGCTACAGGGTGGGATAATATTCCCTCTCAAGTCCTCCGACAAAATTGTCAGGTACTAACACCTATAATAACTCACATCTGTAATCTTGCCATAAATAGCGGCGTTTTCCCAGAAGTCTTTAAGAAGTCGCTTATACATCCTATTTTTAAAAATGGTGATAGGGACTGCCTTAACAATTATCGGCCTATTTCAGTGCTTTCAGCCTTATCTAAGATCTTAGAGAAAATACTGAATCGAGCACTGAAATCGTTTCTAAAAAAATATAGTATTCTAGCACCAAATCAATATGGCTTTCGCCCAGGTTTATCCACAGAAGACGCTGTAACGGATTTGACTAATACCGTTGTTGACAACTTAGATGCAAAAAATAGATGCTTATGCATCTTTCTAGACCTCTCAAAGGCATTCGACACGGTATATGTCCCTATCCTACTGGAGAAACTACATAAGTTAGGTGTAAGAGGTTTAGCCTATAAAATTTTTAAAGACTACCTCACAAATAGGAGACAACGAGTCAAAATTGGGAGCTATTTTAGTGACGAAGAAACAGTGAGTTACGGTGTGCCCCAAGGTAGTGTTTTGGGCCCCACACTATTCCTCCTATATATAAACGATCTCTGCTCACTCCAATTACCAAATACTAATATCTTTACCTACGCAGATGATACTGCTATCCTTGTTTGGGGTCCAAATTGGCAAACTGTTAAGGAGCGTGCCGAACACTCACTATCCAGAGTAATGAAATGGCTAACAAATAACCTCCTAACACTAAATCTAACAAAGACCAACTATATAGCATTTTCCCTCAGCAAAATTACCGACCCTGCCGAAAACTTCTATATTAAAGCTCACACTTGTGCAAACTGCAACGAATGCTATTGTCTTGTACTAACGCGGGTTGAAGAAGTGAAATACTTGGGCGTACAGATTGATCATAGACTGAAATGGAATAAACAGATAGATTTAGTCACAACAAGAGTAAGGCGATTGATATATGTCTTTAAATCCCTACGAGATGCCCTAACACATGACAAGCTAAAACTAGTCTATCTGTCTCTATGCCAATCTGTAATACAATATTGCGTCACGGTCTGGGGTGGAGCAGCTAAAACGCACCTTATTAAATTGGAGAGGGCACAACGAGCCGTTCTAAAGGTAAAGCCAAAAACCAGGAAACCTTACAGATACCCGACTGTGAGCCTATATTCAAACTGTAAGGTCCTCTCAGTTCGTCAGCTGTTCATATTGAAAGCTGTTCTCAAAAAGCATCGAGATGTGCCCATCCCAACCTTAAATAAACGCAACTTATCATCTGTATGCCCTCGTGTGGTTTGTAGAACCTCTTTCGCAAAAAGGCAAACACGTAGTACAAGTGCTAAACTATACAACGATTTAAATAAGAAACTTAACATCGTTTCATTAAGTAGCCGCAAAGTTAAAGTGAGAGTTACTGAATGGCTTCAACAACTCGACTACCAAACAACTGAAGACCTTCTTAACTATCTAATATAAATCCCACACACACACACACACTCACACACCCTCACACACACACACACACACATACACACACCACACCACACCACACCACACCACACCACGACACATTATCAACCACGTAAAATTGATAGCGTAATTAACTTTATAAACAGCGACCTTATGTACAAACAGTATTGTGTACCTTTTGCTGCGACTGAACACTGTCTCCCAAGATACAGGCTCCTGGCCTAGTTTGGGATTCAGTATCAGTACATATATATTGTAAGAAACATCCTAACACTGTCCATACTTAAGTACCAATCTTGTAATTTTTGTGTCAATAAACAATTTTTATTTTTATTTTTTATTTATTTATTATTTATTTTTGGCCTGACAAAATACGACCGATTCTCTCAGTTCCGCAAGGCTCCCTATACGTCTTCGCAGGAACACACGAATATTATGTCTTATTTATAACATCCTTATTAATCCTGCATACCCAAGCTTCCTGCGCGATCATTTCTCGTTCACTCGCTACTGATGCGCTGTGTAGATCCCACCTCAATTATCATCTGAACCTCATAAAACCCATTCTTATTCCCACTGCTTCTCTTTCCACGCAGTACGATTGTGGAACTCACTCCCACCTAACATAAGAGACTGTAAATAATACGGTGAGTATTTATATATTTTCAAAAGAGAAGTAAGAGAAAATTATCTACGTAACATTGTCTACGTATTTAGGATGCTCCTTTCTTACCCTAATATCATGCCATAATAGTCAACAGCCATAATATTATACGACGTAATATTCATTTGCCCTACTCTAATTTGCTATTTTAGTTACGTGCTAGAAGCTTTGTTTCCCATAAAGTCACTTACCAGAACATCATTTGTCATAATCATTGTAAGCCCTAATTATCACATGCCCTAAATATCACATGCCTTATCATGATTTTCCATCGACATTGGGTATGTAACGGTTGTTATATCAGGAGAAACTGGATGCAATCGGGACTTTAGGGCACTCCGACTCGGATAGGTTAGGTTAGAAGGGGATAGCGGGGTCGTGTGAGCGAGCGAAGCGAGCGAATAGACTCTGCCATCCCCTTCGTGGTTATTTTTTTATAAACCACTCAGACGTAGGATCCCCGCGAAGCGGGGCTCCGTCGACTAAGCCCACCATCAACCATGCATAGAATATTTTAAGGTTTTAAATGTTATGTCTAATAATCATTATGGCGTTTAAATATTATGTTTGATAATTATTATGGCACTTAAAATATGAAAAACAATACGTACGGCACTCGTATCTTATGGTGTCTAAGTTTCGGGAAATGAACAGTATGTCATATGTCTTTTAGGGCAAACAAAACATTCGGGCAAATGAAATTCGATTAAATAAAATTCGGGAATATGATGATTATGATATATATTCTTCGGGTAAACAATAGACAACCGCGCAAAAGACCAGCATCCCTGTTGCATCGTGTGAACGCACACGATGCAACAGGGATGCTGGTTTTGCAGGGATGGATTTTTACGCAGCGGTAACAGTCTCTTATTCGTTGTTGCCAGCAAAACTGAGGGACACCTGATGTGTCAGTTGTGTGGGAGACACTTGTTTCTGTCAGATGTGCCCAGAAGATTTTGTTAGGTACTTAGGGTATAAATAAATAAATTGTTAAAATACTAAAGTCTTTCAAGCGAGTCATGTCCCATGAAAAAGGCAGCACATCCAAAAATCTTGCCTGTTCAACGCTGTTAAAGTACACTGTAAACTTGTTTGATACTTGATTTTTTGTAGATAAAAAAAATATTTGGGAAAAATTAAAAAAAGTTAATTTCAATGTAGTTATTTATTAGTAAGAGATATCACTGACAGAATCATCTTAACTCACAGAAATTATGAAGAGTTCAACTCCGTTTCGGTTATCCTGTCTCGCACTTCTATGGCTATGAGTTGCTTAACTAAATGAATTGTGTTTTTTATTAACCGAATTCCCAAACAGGAGGAGGTTCTCAATTCGGTTGTATTATTTTTTATGTTTGTTACCTCATAACTCCGTCATTTATGAACCGATTTGAAAAGTTCTTGTTTTATCTGAAAGGATATTACTTCTCGATAACTCCCATTTAATCAAATCGGTTAGGAAGTATGGCTTTTAAAACGAAGTAGCTGAAATTCGTTTACTTGGATGATGGTTTTTTGTCTTCCAAGTAAACGAAATCGCGTTTTTTGCTTTCCTGCGATTTTGCAGTGGTGTTGTTAGGTTAGGTGTAGGGGACCACTAAATAGTGAAAAATAAAAAACCTGTCTAACTTGTAGTGTTTTTTTTTTTATTTGGAAGTCGGTTGTATTTTTTTATAAAAAGATTTTACTTCATCATTCAAGATGGCTTCGGTTCAAACAACAATATGTTAAAGAGACTATCAATATTATGTGCACCAGTAAGATTCAACGTCATGACTACGAGACGTCTGGATCACTTTGAACCTTTTGTACTCATTGAACAAAAACAGAACCATTAACTCCATTGATATATAACATTACTTACAACTTTGTAATAGAAAAAACTCTAACTATAACAATTATAAATCAACGCGGTGCTTAGGTGGCGGTGTTGGTGGCGGTACGGCATCCCGGTAGTATTTCTGGTAGATGCCATCCCAGAAGCGAGTGCGTTCTTCCAAGAGCACCCCACCGAGTACCAGCGGGTCATCCAGCACCATGTGTGGTGACCTGTCCGCGCCTGCTGGCGGCCATGCAGGCAATGACGACCCTTCAGGCACAGGTTTCCTGAAAAAAAAAACAAGACATCGTTTGATAAAAATACTAACGCTTTTACCTATGGGTGTAGGCAACAAGTACAGTCGGTCGATTCTGTAAACCTGTCGAAGTGAAAGCTTGGGTGAAGTGATCACGAAGTGAGCTCTCAAACCATGCGAAAAAGATGGAATGACAGCTCTCTTGTCGTTCACTTCACCTAAGTGAACACGGTGAGTTGTCGACAGAATAGACAGGCTGAACGCCGTCGGTAACGATCCTACCATAATTATTAAATTAATTTTGCTCCGGTTTATACTACACACCTGACCTGTCGCAAAAACATCAGCTATAAGGTCTGTATATGTCCGGCTTGGACGCATACTTGTGGCGTATTCAGT
Organism: Ceramica pisi; assembly: GCA_963859965.1. Classification (NCBI taxonomy): domain Eukaryota; kingdom Metazoa; phylum Arthropoda; class Insecta; order Lepidoptera; family Noctuidae; genus Ceramica; species Ceramica pisi. The sequence continues at coordinate 10,868,808 of OY982530.1, forward strand.
CAAATCTACCTTATTATCTTAATAAGGTTAGTCACGAGTCTATCTAGCTTTTCATTCAAAATAGTTTGTTTACGTCAGGTTTACTCACCCAGTTTTGATGAAGTTGTGCCAAAGTTCGCGTACAACATCCTTCATTTTTAAATATTTAGGAGATGCTAATGTTTCATCTGTGTGTGTCATAATATCACCATCCATTAAAGCCAACGATTGAGCACAATGGTTTGCACCTTTAACGTCAGTGTGTGGAACCACAGGGTCGTCGTCGCCCACAAACGAATATTCATACAAATAAATTTGGTTGTTGCCAGCCTCCACGTGCAACTTCGTAGCCCAAAGCATAGGGTAAGTAAATATAACATCCGAAAAGAAGTCAACGTATGCCAAGATGTTGTGGTCACCAATGGCCTCATCGCCGAAATAAAACTGTTTAATCTTCTCAGCCACTTCTTCTCTTTCTTCATCTGATTTAAACTTTAAGTCAGCTGGCAGGAAATCAGAAAACTTTTCGTTTATCTTGGACTTCCAATAGTCGTAAAGCATTACACGCATTAAACCTTCCATGTTCGCGAATCCATACAAAACAGGTAACTTTTTGTAGTTGCCATTCTTTAGAATACTCAGAGGAGATTCAGTCAGGAATACTCCATCTCCTGTATCACGCTCTACACATGGGGAAAACATGAATGTAGAATCGGTTCTATCGAAAAATGGGTCGGAAGTCAACAGTTTCAGAGGAGCTGTCTTGTAAAATTCTTCTAGTGCATAAATGTCATCTACGTTGGTGAAATTAAGTTCTTTGGCATACTTTTTGGCTATCTCTATAGGATCTCTTTGAACGGTAAAGGCAGCAAGGTTACCGCCGCTTTCTGGTATGACTCTGTGGAACAATCCTTCAGCCGACTTTGATAGCATTAGTAGGTCCACTGATGCAGAACCTGCACTGGCACCTGCAAGAGTGACATCATCAGGGTTCCCGCCAAAACTGGCGATGTTCTTCTGTACCCAGCGCAGCGCTGCCACTTGGTCCTTCATGCCAGCATTGCCTGGCGCGTCCTCGGTGCCAAGGCATAGGAACCCATGAACGCCAAGGCGGTAGTTAAACGTGACCATGATGAAATCTTTTGTCCTCGAAATAAACTTAGTTGCTTTAATCATATCACTATAGCCCATTATGAAAGCTCCTCCGTGAACGTACGCAAGGACTGAAAGGTTCTTCTTATTTGTGTTTGGCACGAATACATTAGCAATCAGACAATCTTCCTTTTCGACTACAGTTTTAGGGATAATATCCAGGTTTGGAAATGTGGGTTGTGGACACAATACTTCCTCGTTAATAGCTTCATATGGTTCCACCCATACCGGTGGAGGTAGAGGTGCCTGAAAGTAAAATTGACCATTAAAAAGAGGTGCCTTTATCTATAAATGATCCACATGTCATTGAAAACGTTACCTATTGCAATTATTAGGTCCTTACATATGAAATTAGCGTTTTGTCGTATTTTACTTATTTGATCTGAAACATCTCCCCTTTGGTTAAGAACTCCAAATTCTTTTCAAAAAGCTGGCACATTTGAGTTTTGAAAACAGTTCATTCATTTATTTTTTCATCGTTATTTTTTTCTTTGGCGTCGCTTATTACCATCATCTTCCTGCCCTTATCCCATGTTACTTGGGGTCGGCGTAACACGTTTTTTTCTTCCAGTCTGCCGGGCTATCAGCCGTCGAACTTTCACTAACTCCCTTTTCTTTCATATCGCTTCTTACACAATCCATCCATCTTTTCTTTGGCCTTCATCTCCCTCTCCATCCATCCACATTTATGTTCATTACTCTTTTAGTTAAATGCGTTTCCTCTCTCCTCTTTACATGACCATACCAAGACAAGCGATTCCCTTTTAACTTTTTAGTCACTGGCGCCACTTTTGAACTACCTCTAATGTTGTAATTTCTCACTTTATCCATTTTTTTTACTCCACACATCCATCTTAACATTCTCATCTCCGCCTCATGCAATCTATTTTCATCCGTCTTTTTCACAGCCCAACATTCTGATCCATACATTACGACAGGTTTCATCACGGTCTTGTAGATTTTGCCTTTCAACTTGCACAATGGAAAACATGAAATATCGGTATATTTACGAGTACGAGTTCTATCGTGGCACCATTGCTGCAGAAATAGCTCGAAGTATTAATGATGTGTACGGCCCTGGTGTTGCAAAAAAAAGCACGGTACGTTTTTGGTTTCAACGTTTTCGTTCTGGAAGTTTCGACCTTCAGAACCAACCCCGTGGACGGCCGGAGACCAAAATGGAAAATTAAGAATTAAAGGCTATTGTGGAAGCGGATCCATCACAAAGCACTTCAGAGATAGCTGCAGGCTTCGGGGTAAGTGATAAAACTGTATTAATCCACTTGAACCAAATCGGGAAATTAAAAAAACTTGAACGATGGGTACCTCATGAATTGAGTGGATCCCACTCGCAAACACGCTGTGTTACTTTGGTCAACCAACACAATAATGAAGGGATTTTAAATTGAACCATTACTTGCGATGAAAAGTGGATACTGCACGATAATCGGAAGCGCTCGGCGCAATGGCTGAACCCTGGAGACCCAGCCAAAAATTGACTCAGAAAAAGTTACTTGTGAGTGTTTGGTGGACTAGCGCCGGTGTCGTTTACTACAGCATTCTAAAATCGTGCCAAACGATTACGGCAGATATCTTTTTTCAGCAACTGCAAACCAGGAAGGAAGAACTAGCTGCTAAACAACCGAGATTGGTCAATCGCTCTAGGCCACTGCTGCTTCACGACAACGCAAGACCACACACTGCACAACAAACAACCACTAAGTCAGATGAGCTACAATTGGAATGTCTGCGACATCTTACTCCCCGTACCTTGCTCCAACAGATTACCATTTTTTCCGGAATTTGGACAACTACTCACAAGGAAAAAAACTCAACTCCGATGCGGCAGTCCAAACCGGCTTCAAAGGGTTTATTGATTCTCGCCCCCATGGTTTTTTTTTAGTAAAGGTAGCAATGAACTACCTATGAGATGGCAAAAGTGCATAGATAACAACGGTGCATGCTTTGATTAATTAAAAATATAAAAAAAAATGTCTATTTTTCCTCCCGTACAAAACGCCAATTTCATATGTAAGGACCTAATATCATTACATTTTCCACTTAATGTTATGGATGCAAAAAGACTTAGATGGCATTATGGCATAAAAACATCATACCTAGTTTTATTAACCCCCAACACAAAAAGAGGGGTGTTAGAAGTTAAACGTGTATCTGTGTATCGTAGCACCCAAACGAATGAACTGATTTTCGTTTAGTTTTTTATGTGGCATAGATAATTTTATCTCGAGTGTTCTTAGCCATGTTTCATGAAAATCTGTTCAGCCGTTTGAAGATGATCAGCTCTTTTCTAGTTGATGAGGGAATCTGACTACCTTTCATATGTCCTATAGATTCGAAATTTGGTGCCGTATTACTTCAATGACATTGAAAGTTTATGGTAAGGAAGTATGATCTGATCAGCCGTTCGAAGATTATCAGCTCTTTAATAGTTGATGAAGGGATTGACTACCTACCTAGTAACTTATCACTATAAATATTTTCCTAACCTACTTTAAAAAGAACAAAATAAAAGTAAAATTAAAAATTTTGGAAACCCCCCGACAAAAAAAATTTACTCTGAAAACTAACAAACAATATGTAATATTTCGAACTTCAGCGGTCCCCCGATGCGACGACGTTTGGAAAATAAAAATATTTGAACTAACATAATATATGTGAAGAAAATAATTAAACAAGTTTTAAAAATTATTTGTTAGTTTTTATTTTTATTTATGTCGGGGGTTTTTATTACTATACCGCTGAGGGGCATTGGCCTCTTCTCATACATTGCTCAAATGCTAATAATGACAGATGTAGGTAGGTATAGTCCGCTCGTTACAGCAGAGCAATGGAGCCAAGATATTCCCATCAATATTGTTAAAATAAATCTTAATAGTAAGCTAATAAACAGAATCATTCCTTCGCGTTGGTATTGTTTCAACGAAAGCAAGTGCGTAAAACAGTACGAGGATCTGATTTTGTACAACTTTATTGTTATCAAAATCAGGCATGCATACTAGGTTTAGGTAACATTTTACGCAAACACATATTAAACGAATAAACAATGACTTCAATTATTAGTGGAAGTAAAGAAAATGGTCCATAAAAACACCTGCCTTAAACGGGAGCTTGTAGACCTTAGCCAACAATATCAAGATGTTGTTGAAGAACGTGACCAGCTGCGGGTAGTAACGGATGGTTTCAACAATTGTAGTAATTTGTATGAGGAGGCTTTACGTAAAGTTAGGGACCTAGAGGATGAACTTATTAATGCCAACAGTTTTATTTCCAAATTGCAAAATGAGAAACAAAGTACTCAGGTTAAGGAAACAAACCGCTTATTTAATGAATTAATTAGTACTAACAGTAATTGTAACCCTCATTCCTTAGTCACAATTGACCTAACTGAAGATTCATTATTGAAACAGAACTGTAGTTATAAAGTAAGTCATAATAAGTTAAAAAAGTATGCAAAATTAAATAAATTTATCAAAAAATGTTATCGGTACAAAATGCAGTTCAAACACTTTTCCAAAACTATTCCACTCAGGAAAGAACGTGTTGACTTGATTAGTAAATTAAATAATTATCAAATTAAACTTGAAGACAGCATAAAAATATATGAAATTGATACACAGCACTTGCAATCTGAAATACAGGTACTCGAAGCTTCACTGAGTTCACTTAACTGTAAATATGTTCAATCTCAGAACCAAATAAAAGAACATATTCTTGCTGCTAACGAGTTAGTCATGTGTCAGTGTACTTGCCAGACAATATCAAACCTTGATGCTGCCCAGCCTGAGGAAACGGAGGTCCCGTCCCAGGCGCAGAATTTGTCTGAAGACTGTGTCATTGGACAAGATTTAATCGCTTTTGATCAGGATTTATCTCAAATTGCTCAGCCTGAGATTGATTGTTCTGTGAATAGTGGCTATCATTCGGTTATGTTCTCAGACAGTATAGGAAGAGGTTTAGGTAAATTATTTAGTAACCACCTGAGTTATTCTACACAAAATTATTGTATGCCAGGTTCATCATACAAGCAAATTTGGCGTCGGTAATATATAATAATTATAATTCAAATACCAACATTACAGTATTTATAGGGAATAGTTCAAAAGTTAAAAAGTCAGATATCACAGAAAATATAACTGAGATGCTAAAGTTAAATTGTAATAAAATAATATTGTGTGCTTTTCCATATTTTGATAAATTGTCAATTAGACAAAATAATTATATTCATGTGTTAAATAAACACATGCAGTTTTTAGTTAGTCATTATAGTGACAAGTTTATGTTTTTTGACACAAACTTTTTTGTGAAAAATTTAAAATCGACTAGGAATACTGTGTATTTACCAATTAGTTGTAGACACACAATAGCAAGGCTATTAGCTTATTGTATTAACTCAGACATAAGTAGTATGTCGAAGTCTTGTGTATTTAAAGCCACAATGTTTAGTAATTGTACTAAGAATCAGGTGGAGAGCTGTAGCCCTATTGCTACACATACTCCGGATAATGATTTAAACTAGTTTTTAAGACAACAGAGGATACCATTGACAGAATAGTTACTGTTATGCCTACAAAAAACAAGTTATCTTCTTGCACTCTGTTTAATAGATGTCAGAAAGAGGGTCAGCAGCATTCCTTGAAAATATTTCATCAAAATATTCAAGGTGTCTCTTCCAAAATATTAGAAATTGAATTATTTTTAGAAAAAACAATGAATGACATTGTATGTTTTAGTGAGCATTGGTTGAAGGATTACCAGATGCTAATTAGTTATGAAAATTATAGTGTGGGGAGTTGTTTTAACCGAAAATCTATGTTGCGCGGTGGTTCTCTCATCTTAGTTAAAAAATGTTTAAAATTTAAGCAACGTAAAGACATTGTTAGCTTGTCAGTGGAACATTGCATCGAACTGTCCTGTGTTGAGCTTGATAAGCATGTTATAGTGTGCGTGTACAGACCCCCAATCCCTCAAAACTTTACGTTATTTGAAAACACAATGGAAGATGTCCTTGCGAAACTTGTAGCAGGCAACAAATCCGTAATTATTTGCGGAGATTTTAATATTAATATTTTAGAAAATAATTTAAATAGCAGTAGATTTTTAAGTCTTTTTAAATCATTCAACCTGTCTAATGTTTTTACAGAACCAACTAGAGTGACACCAACTTCTTCAACCTGTATTGATAATGTATTCTGCGATTGCGATTATTTAGATAAATCCATAGTTAATTACCTTCAGTCTGATCACAGTGGTCAACTGGTAACATTTACATATAAAGCACCCTTGCAAAAAGTTCAAATACAATTTAGGCCAATTACAACTGGTAAACTAGCTAAATTCAATGAGGCCTTACAAAACAAGTTAAATGTTCTTGGCCATAATATTGAGGATGCGAATAAGTTTTATGGTAACTTCTTTTCGGTGGTACTAAAGGAATTTAATGCAACTTTTGAAAAGAAATCAAAAGATACTTTCCCTAAGTTTGTATTTAGTGATTGGGCGACTAGAGGCATTAGGATAAGTAGGGAAAGACTATATGAGCTATATGGCCTTAAGCCTTTCATAAACACTGAAACCTTTAATAAGTATGTAAACAAATATTCTAAGGTTTTCAGAAATGCTTGCAAAGTAGCTAAAGCCCTGTACATTAGCAATAAGATTAAATCGGCAGATAATAAAATAAAGACAGTTTGGAAAGTTATCAATACTGAAAGTAACAGAAATAAGGTACGAAATACTGATTTTTTGCTGGAGACTGAGCATGGTACCATAAGTTCTAATTTAGAAGTAGCTCAAGAATTTGTAAATTTTTTCACCGATATACCATCAAAAACGACTGGAGCTTTAAATTCTTCACCCGAGGTCTCATTTAATTTATTAAAAGCAAACGTTCCAGGTTGTACGGTTGAATTCCAATTCAAACATATCAACCCTACGATAGTTATGAAAGCTTTCCGGCAAATCAAAATTAAATTAACTGAAGACATATGGGGAATGTCCATCAAAGTGTGTACGTCCATTATTGAGACCATAGCACCTTACTTGGCTTTAATATTTAATTTATGTGTGGACCAAGGTGTCTTTCCGGATATAATGAAATACCGGGTGTATCTGACATCGACGCACAAACGATTTCCATGGGTCCAGGGCATGATTCTGGACACCCCAGTGTTGGAATTTTTCGTCGGTTCTTTTCTCATTTTTTTCAAGAGTACCACAAATAGGTATCAGCTCAGCCTGATAATCTATTTGTGGTTTTATTCAGATTGCTCTTTTTAGTGAAAGTAGTTAATTAATCATTTTTTTATTAAAAATCTCATTGGGTTAGGTCAGAATAACGATAATGTGCAGTCTAAAGTAAAAAAAAACCCTTGAAAAAAATGAAAAAATGAGAAAAAAGCCGACGAAAAATTCTAGGTCTAGGGTGTCCAGAATCATGCCCTGGACCCATGGAAATCGTTTGTGCGTCGATGTCAGATACACGCGGTATAGTAAGGTGATACCACTTTTTAAATCTGGTGATAATAAAGACACCAATAATTATAGACCTGTATCCGTATTGCCGATTTTCAGCAAAGTTTTTGAGAAAGTAATGCTCAATCAAATGCTCAATCATTTTAATACCAATAAAATCTTACACCAACAACAGTATGGTTTTACCAAAGGTCGTTGTACGACTGACGCTGGAGTCACGTTGTTAAAACATATTTATGCAGCGTGGGAAGAGGCGCAAGATGCCATAGGAATCTTTTGTGACCTCTCCAAGGCATTCGATTGTGTTAATCACGAAACTTTGCTCTTAAAACTAGAACATTACGGACTAGGTAAACTTGCACTCAGTCTAGTGAAATCATATCTAAATGACAGACAACAGCAAGTTCAAGTAAATGGTGTCAATTCTCGGGGCTTAAAAATCAAAATGGGTGTACCACAAGGTTCAATATTGGGTCCTTTTCTCTTTTTAGTGTATATTAATGATTTACCCCATCTTCTAAAAAATCAACCTCAAATGGTGTTATTTGCTGACGATACGTCTTTAATTTTTAAGATAGATAGGCGTGCCACAAGTCTTGACGTCGTAAATAACGCCCTTCAGCAGGTCCAAAATTGGTTTACTGCTAATAATTTAGTTTTAAATGGGAAAAAAACGAAGTGTATCAGATTTGCTTTACCGAATGTTAAAAGTAAAAATTGCGACATAGTATTGAACAAAGAGAAACTTGAATTCGTCGAAGACACAGTTTTCCTGGGGATCACGCTTGACTCAAGGCTACAATGGGGTCCTCATTTAACATCTCTTGCGGGACGGCTGAGTTCAGCAGCATATGCTGTCAGAAAAATCCGTCAATTTACTGATATAGATACCGCGAGGCTGGTCTATTTTAGTTACTTTCATAGTATCATGTCTTACGGTATCTTATTATGGGGACGTGCTGCAGTCATCGAGTCTATATTTATTCTGCAGAAAAGAGCTATCAGAGCCATATACAATCTCCGTCGGCGAGATTCCCTAAGGGAACTGTTTAAGGATATTAATATCATGACAGTACCTTGTCAATACATATATGAAAACATAATGTATGTTCGGAAAAATCTTCATCTTTTTAGCAAAATTAGTGATAGGCATAATTTTAATACTAGAAATCGGAACAAATTAGATCAACCCCGATTCAGATTAGCTAAAGTACACACTTCTTTTATGGGATATTGTGTTAAATTTTATAATAAAATACCACTCGCTATTCTCGAACTAAATGAGAGTAAATTTAAAACATGCATAAAACGCACACTATGTAGACAAGCATATTATAAATTGGAAGATTATATCCATGATAAAAATGCTTGGTTAAATGCTGGTCTTGCTCCACAGCCATAGCCGCATGGATCCACTATATAGTTTTTTTAGTTTTTTTGTTTTTTTTTTTTATATATATAAAATTTGGAAGTAATGCTTACCCTTTTTTTGTTCTCCTATAGTATAATGTACTTATTTATTCTTTCTTTGCAATATTGAATTGCTAAGAAGTAAGTTACGCATTCATGCAGTTTCATTTTGTTTTTATTTTTCGTTTTTTAGGTACTTGGCCATTGAAAACCATAGTTTTGTAGTAAAGTAGATTCATTTTTTCAAATGTTTGTAAATGTGAGTACTATGGAACCATTTGCATATGTAATTAATTTACGATTTTGTTTATTAAACTTGTTTGACATGAACGAGCGTGGCAGTTGAGAGCTTGTCATGCTCACACAAACGTCTCGCTGATGGTGGCGCGTGTGTTGGATCATTTGGTTCCCTTCAAAATGGTTGAGCTAGATGGTGCTGATACACGCGTCATGTTCGTGAACGGGCGCCGTCAGTTGAGACTGGTCATCTCTTACCTGCCACTGGCTTATTTTATAATCTGTACTTTTTGAATTGTTTTATATACTTTCTTGTTCTTTGCATTGTCCTCACATATAGAAGCGATCAAAGATAATGTTACCATGATTTTTGTATTAAGTACATCAATTGATTTAAAAGAGTGTCCGTGGAGTTTCTTGCACGTTCTTCTCCATAGAGATCTACGCTTTGGAACGTGCAAATAGCTTCATCTTTTTTTGGACCGACCGACCTTGACAATTCAAAAGTGCCTGTAAATGGTCTAATTGAAATAAATGATTGAGTTTGAGTTTGAGTTTGAGTTTGAGTTCATTTGATTTAGTAATCGTTATTTTCGTATTTACATGTTTTTTTTGTACTATTTTATTTTTAAACTGGGTTTTTAATAGAACAGATATAAAAAATACATCTAGACTGTCTACCTACCATGATTAAACTACCTAAACCGTTCAAGTATAGTTGCTTATTATGATCATTATATTTTTTTTATCATAGAATAGCAATCCTTTCCGACGTAAAATGCTTTGATTCTGGGCCAACTGGGTCTAGTTGACGAGCTGCATTAGCAGTATGATATTATTATGTGAAACGCTTGCAAATATATCTATCTGAAAATGTCTGATTACATACTAGAAAGAATAAATTACATAGTATTGGTACCTTGAACTTATCTACGCCCGTAGGCGCCGTGGCGTAGGGAATATTGTAGAAGGCGTATAGATCTTCGGTGGGATGCTTGCGCCCGCGCACCGGCCCTTGCGCAATCTTCACTTCCCGCCATTCGTCGTCAGCTAGAACAGCCGTCGCGCACAACAGTACCACACACGTCCACCACTCCATCGCTACGTTTGCAAACTGATTCATATATCTTATGATAGAAATGGAGTAATTTGTTGTTTATTTATATCTTGCTCAATAACGATAAGAACGATTAAAATTGATATAATGCTCATAATACATACTTAAAACATTTGCCGATTGTCATAATCTCATGAGACTTCAAGTAATTTGTGACTAGCCAAGTGAATTACCTAAGGTGGTGACAATCTTTGGGCTCGAGATTTCATTTTCAAAGTAGAGTACTGGCAGTGCTGTGTGTAGGAACGAACAAGTTTGCAAGCTTTATTCCAATTACCTTTGCTTCAATTGATCCGGGTAGCTTTATTACTACCTAATAATAATAATAAAATAAAATTCATTTATTTCGGGTAACTTGGCATAATTACAAAACATAGAAGATAATTACAAAATATTTTACAATTACATAATATAAAAACAATAAAACAATTCTTATTAAATATCAAACATTCAAAATAAAAGCAGAACAAATTACAATTATAAAATTCAAAATATAATGTTTCCGGCAAGTCAAAAAATGTTTTGCTATATTTTCTTTCAAATTATCTAAATGCAAAGACATTTAAATATTTGCATAAATAATTATTTATTGCATCATTTAGGTACGCAAGTCGAAAACAAATTTAAATAGACAGACTTTATACCTTAGGTATTTTGTACCTACCAGTCAACTTTTGAGTCATTTAGAGAAAAATTGGTAGGAGCAATATTGAGAATAAACGCCATTAATATTGATTAAAATTTATAAACGCTGAACACACTCTAATTTTAGTGAATTTGATTTATTCATTTGTGTGAACAAAGAAAGAACTTTATTTATTTCTGCTACCTAGTCAGTACGGTGACTGGCACCGTACACTACTGACTGACAGAGATTTACGTAGAGTTGAAGTGTTGGCTTTGCGGAAAACACTTCCTTCTCTTAGCAAAATCCTCGTAAACTCTTGAAATTAAGCATCTTACATTGGAATCGTATATAGATTGCTGGTTGTTTCCCACTTTTACAGTCTTTTGCTTTTATGTAAATGATTAAAAGCATTTGACCAAAAACACTGCCTTGTGCAACACCAATTAATATGACGATGGTCACTCGACAAGGATCCTACTGAAGTATACTGTTTTCAGTTACTCTAGAGTTACTTGCTTTTAAACTATTTAGGCAGGTTGCTCCAAATCCTGTACTGTAATAGTTTTAATTGAGTACGCTAGTCGAGGCCGGTCCGGTTTAAATATTTTTTGCAATATCGACAAACATGAATACGACGAAGCCCAAATGGCAACAAAGTTAAAGCTTCATAGATTTTTTTTTCTTTGGCTTCGCACGGTTTTTGCATTTAGACAATGTCACGTCTGGTTTACTTGTTTCGAAGAAAATAATGGTAGGGAAACGAAGTGATACTTAGTGCTTTATTATTTTATTGGAATTTGGGATAGAGCGGACATATAGGATCAGTTTTCTTACTTTTTTTAATGATTGATGAGCAAAAATTACAATGACGAATGATACTATACATTTAAATACAGGATGACTATTTCTACAAAGTAAAGAAAGTATTGAGGTAGGGAAAGTGATTAGAGGTTACTGAAGAAGGAAGAACGATCGTATAAGGGATAGGAGAAAAAAAAATGTGATTCAAATCGCCTACATGTGTGCCACACAAGCAGATAGGGTCGCCGATAATATGAAATCTGGCAAGATGGGCTGGAGAACAAAGGTGGCTAGTCTCATCCGTATTAAAACAGAAGTCTCCATCTTGCCATATTGTGCCTGGCAAAACCATGGTTTTTCTAGAATCTCGGGTTGAATAAGGGAAAAGTTATATCCTTGTCCTACTGTAACGATCTGCTGTATGTCTTCATTATTTCTTATTGGTCTGTCATCTGGTATATAAACATTCCCATTTATATCTGCGACCATAATGCCGTTCGAGTTAACTGTATCTTAATTCATAGTAGTATCAGAAATACTAACACTTTCATCAAAATGGGGTACAATTAAAAAGACTCTCAACGGTTTCCAATGTGATCATTCTTATTAGCAGATGTACTCGTCCTTACTTGAATCAACATCATTTTATTGGAATTCGTACTTTTAGGACTACCTTGATCAAATACCGAAGATTCATTAAGGTTATCTACCGACGAATATACAGTAGGGATTGTTTGTGGAGTAATTGCAGCAAATAAACGGTCGCTCTTAGGACTTTCATTAAAAAATGAAGTTACAGATATAATTTTCTAAATGTCCCATCATCTTCCTGCCCTTATCCCATGTTACGTGGGGTCGGCGCAACACGTTTTTTTCTTTCTGTCGGCCCTATCAGCCGTCAAACTTTCACTAACTCCCCTTTCTTTCATATCGCTTCTTACACAATCCGTCCATCTTTTCTTTGGCCTTCCTCTCCCTCTCCATCCATCCTCATTTATGTTCATTACTCTTTTAGTTAAATGCGTTTCCTCTCTCCTCTTCACATGACCATACCAAGATGAGCGATTCCCTTTTAACTTTTCAGTCACTGGCGCCACTTTTAAACTACCTCTTATGTAGTCATTTTTCACTTTATCCATTCTTGTTACTCCACACATCCATCTCAACATTCTCATTTCCGCCACATGCAATCTATTTTCATCCGTCTTTTTCACAGCCCAACATTCTGATCCATACATTACGACAGGTCTTATCACGGTTTATTGGATTTTGCCTTTCAACTTGAGGGGCATCCGTGGGTCGCAAGTTGTCCCAGTGACCTGTCGCCATTTCATCCATCCCGAGTTGATCCGGTGCGTTACGTCTCGGTCTATATCGCCATCCCCTTAAATGTGAAACCTTTCTTTTCGCCTTTAAAGACCCTGATAGAACTAAGACTTTTTCTGGCAAACCAGTGACGTAGCTGCCATCCGAAAGATCTTTATGTGGTTCGTAAGTCTTTAACGCTATCATCACTATCATAATCGGAAAATTCTCAGCCAGGATCTGTAACATAATAATATTACTATGACGTAAGGACAACCAATATTTTCAACATAAATTAAGTAAATGAAATGAAAATATTTGTTTTTTTATTTCCGTAGGCATAGTATAAGTAGGTACAGTTAGTTATTAGACTAGAAGCCGAATCCAACATGTTGGAAGAAAGGCTAGACAGATTGATTGGTAACATTCATAAAACAAGAAGTAGTAGGTAAGTAAAAGTATTCACCTAAACAAGCACTTTCAAATATACACGCATTGACTTCATGTCTTGTCTTCTCATGACAATAACTTGGCCCTGCAATTAGATTCTCGTATAGATTTCGCATGTCGTCTTCTACAAAAACAAAACAGTTTGATTATTATTTATATACCTACTTATACCGATTTGCTTCTAAAACGAGTAGGATTGTAAGAAATTAACTTACCGGCCACTAAAGCACCTGTATCGCTAGCTTTAGCTTCATTACTACGGGACTGAATCAAATTTCGAAGATTGACTAGTTTGCGTCGTATTGAGTAATTGGGTGAAAATAACATCCTACAAAAAAAACAACGTAGATACACCTAAGTTCACTACATATTTAAATGAGTACCTACTATAACCGATAAAATATCACTAATCCACAACAAACGACTTGACAATATAAAATCTGTAGGTACCTATTTATAGGTTTTGTACTCACCTGATCTTCGCCATCACTAATAATTCGGCACAATAATAACAACTCGCGCGCGAGTAACAAGACATGTAATGGTCTGTGCTTGTAAACAAAACACACGCGCCTCGCGATCGGTGCTATGCGCTGATAGGGTCAAGCCACTGTGGCGCCGAGAACGGCCGAGTGACCGGGCGATAATGTCCGATGTCATTCTATCGCGTCGGTGTGCGGCAAAGAGTACTTTTATATATATGTGTGCGGTCACGAAGTCAATGGAATAGTGTTTCTTCTTCACAAAGGCATTTCTGTACAACGATAAAGTAGCACTTTTTAAAGGCATAAGGACTAATTATGTTTGTAGACCTTAACCAAACAAATAAAATTTTCGGGGCATAACACTATATCTCAAGGTACTACATCTGATTATTTAATTTCAAGAGGCATAAAGATCTATCTGACAATACGTATTAATTTTACCATACGTATTGTAGGATAAAGTCGAATGACAAAATAGTCCCTTTGTTACGCATAAAATAATTTAAAAGCATAAAAGCTGAAGTCAATGTTCGACCTTTTAATTAAACCAAAATTTTAAGCATAAATACTGTAGTTGCTATTAAGCCTTATTCACAATACTTATACATTTGGAAATTCGACAGATTCGACCTTATGCATTTGTATTATTAACAGAACAAAAAGAGAATTATGATTGTTATATGCATAGAAAGAGCGCGAGATACTGATTTCAGCTGACTATTAAAGTTATTTTACTCTGATGTCGACATTCGACCTTATGCATCTCAGGTCGAGATTTGTTAACAATATAATCACAATGGGGAACACAGCTTAATTTAGAGTCAAATATTACACCTAGAAATCTGAAATTATCTTTTACTGAAATAGGTATTCCTTTAAACAACAGATTTACTAATGGAATATTCTTCTTGCAGGTAAATAAAACAGCCCAACTTTTAGAGGTGGATAAATCCAAGACATTTAAATGTAACCATGACTCCAGTGAAGACAAAGCAGAATTGACATTAAAGTTAGCTTGATCAACTGAGTGACTTGATGAGTACAACAACAAATCATCGGCGTATTGTAGAACCTTAACATGTTTAGTTAAGGACGAGTCCATTTCAATAGTCTAAATGTTATAAAGAAAGGAGTCTCTTTCTTTATAACATTAACACTTTTGAGGCCTCTCCATACAAGGCGAGATACCTCATGGTCTCCTATAAACAGGTTAATAGAGCGTGAAGTCAGGATATTAATAACTAGCTGACCCGTGCCCACTTCGTTGGGCGGTAAACATTTTAACTTGTGATGAAATTATGAGTGTGGTTCGGTTAGTACTGACTGCTATGATTTATTTCCTGACGGCCAAAAGGAGGGTTTTGTTTTTATTGCATAATAATATGTATGTAGCTAGGCTAGTGAGTTAGACTCCCTGTCCCTTGTTGCAGAGACATGCTGCTTTAAATCACTGAGACGCTGCGCACGTTCAGCGCTAGATTCCTGAGCACGGACCTGCGATGTTCTCCAGCTTTGGTTAGCAAGCCGCTGTGAACGCTCGGAGCTAGATTTCCCAGCGCGTGCTTGCGAAATATTTTCTCTATTCCTCGAGAGGCTCTTCCTTACGGCGTACTCGAGCTGCTCTTGTCTCATGTCTGGGATGTCTGACGGGAAAGTTGTGCTAGTCTATTCTGTAAATAACCATTTCGATATCGACTTCACCTGAGTGACTAAGCTTACAAAGTGAACTTTATTTCACACATCATAAGGTCTTATATTTATACGAATTTGAAACTCACCTCGGATTCCGCTGTCGAGACACGAAAATGTTGTTACAGAATAGCACTACTGATATCCTTTTAGGCATGATAAACAATCCCTGAAACTGTCCGATATCCCAAAAACAGAAATATCACAGCTTCGAACTCGAAGAATGAGAACGAAGTAATATTATAATTGTGTTTTGAGAAACCGAGCAACCAAAACAATTTTAAAGACCAACAACATTCAACCAACTACGTACAACTCACCTACCAAACGACAAAACTTTAATAATAATCGGAGAGGGTCATTAATCCGCGGAAAATCTTAACACCACGATTCAGAAAAATGACGTAATTGCACAACGCCGTCTATGGGTAAGGATAAAACGTCCGTACAAAGCATGTTCTAATGCGGTTCGTGAATGGATGGCGCGGGCGGCGTTTTGCGATTTAGTAATTTTATATTATCTTCGAAACTATTCAACCAATTGACATACTGTTTCTCTATGGCAAAAAAAAGGGCAAATCGTATCTCTATGATGTTCTTGAGATCATAATAACATTTTTTTCGATAAGGTTTAATATTTTGTTGTTTTAAAAATCGTCCAAAGATAATTACGTCGAAAAATACTTTTTTTAACACATAAAACGCTACTATATCTGCTAAAATATAAAAGATAGAAATATGGTGCCGCGGATTTTTTCGTAGAACTATTCTAGGCAGACCAGGTTGCCTTACATTGTTTTCAATTATATACAACTGTTAAGGCAGCGCACGCAAATAACTCTGTTGTAAGAGCTATTTTTTTCCGCCTGGATAGACAAAAATTGAGATAGTTCGAGTAATATGCATGATATCTTTATAATTTATAGCCTATAGCACTCACGAATAATGTAGCTTTCTACCAGTGAAACAATTTTTCAAATCGGACCAGTAGTTCCTGAGATTACCCCCTACAACCAAACTTACAAACTTACAAACTAATATTAGTATAGATAAAATTCAACAAGTTCGTTGGAACCTGTAAGGCTGTTAATTTAATTTGTAAAATGAATAATATAACATTATCATAAGCCGCATAGATATCAAGAAATACTGCTACGGTGGATTGATTTTTAGAGAAAGATAACCGAATATCAGTTGTTTAAACCCTTATACAGTCCGTGATATTTTTGCCTTTTCTAAAGCCATGTTGAGATTTCGCCAAAAGTCCTTTACTTTCGACACACCATTCTAGGCGATTTTTTACTAGGTGTTTCGCTATTTTCATTAGAATTGAAGACTATGGGGCGATATGAAGAAGCATCAGAAGGAGTTTTATTTAACCCCATTTGACGTTTACATTCATCGGGGATGTGTCCAGTAATTATAACAGAATTATCAAGCTTTAAATAATAACTTAGGACGCCGTCGTTTAAATTACATCATCAATCATTGGTTATTTAATACGGGATGCCGGCAATGCCTGGTGCAGATCCTTGGAATGATGAATAACACCCTTTACTTCAATGAGAGTAAATGGTAGCTCTAGCGTTACAGAAATATCATGGTTACTGGGTTCAAGAGGCAAATTAAGATCAACAGCCTCAGGCACTTAAGGAGGAGCTATTTTATCTAAGAAGTTAGTGGCTATAGAGTCAGGAACAGGAGCAGGATTATTATAAATCGACCTAAATCTACGATTATTATGCCAGACGAGATGGGGTAGATCATTAACATACACTAAAATGAGGAAAGGACCCAATATTGAACCTTGTGGTACACCCATTTTGATTTTTAAGCCCCGAGAATTGACAAAATTTACTTGAACTTGCTGTTGCCTACACACTAAAACATAAAAGCACAGCACTGCCAGATTGTCACCACCTTAGGTAATTCACTTGGTTATTCAAAAATTAATTGAAGTCTCATGAAATTACGACAATCGGCATTGGTATTTATGTTTTAAGTATGTATTGTGAGCATTTTATCAATTTGAATCGTACTTATCGCTATTGAGCAAGATATAAATAAACAACGAACTACTCCATTGCTATCATAAGATATATGAATCAGTTTGCAAACGTAGCCATGGAGTGGCGGACGTGTGTGGTACTGTTGTGCGCGACGTTTGTTCTAGCTGACGACGAATGGCGGGAAGTGAAGATTGCGCAAGGGCCGGTGCGCGGGCGCAAGCATCCCACCGAAGATCTATACGCCTTCTACAATATTCCCTACGCCACGGCGCCTACGGGCGTAAATAAGTTCAAGGTACCAATACTATGTAATTTATTTTTTCTAGTATGTAATCAGACATTTTCAGATGGATATACTAGCAAGCGTTTCACATAATAATATTATACTGCTAATTCTGGCAGCTCGTGAACTAGACCAAGTTGGCCCGGAATCAAAGCAGTCAGCGTCGGAAAGGATCGCTATTCTGTGAAAACAAATAATAACGATCATTAATATATAAGCAACTATAATGGAAAGGTTTAGGTAGTTTAATAAAGGTAAAACAATCTAGATGTCTTTTAAAAATTAAATTCAACAAATAACCCATCCATGTACACACATCTAAAAAAGTTTGTGATCACTAGCATAAACTGATATATATTATTACTTTTTATTTAACTTTATCAAGAAAAATTCTTTGTTGTGAGTTTTCTTTAAATAGAAAAACCCTGTTTGAAATCTATCTATCTATCTATCTATCTATCTATACTTATAATAAATCTGTAGAGAGGTCAATTCTGTACATAAAATATATTTCCAAAATAACTATCAGGGGCTGATTAGGGATCGATACTGATGCCAAAAATGCAATCAGTAAAATTTTTGTCTGTCTGTCTGTCTGTCTGTCTGTCTGTCTGTCTGTATAACCGTTATAGAAACAAAAACCACTCGACGGATTTTAACGAAACTTGGTATAATTATTATTCATACTCCTGAGCTGGTTATAGTATACTTTTCATCACGCTACAATCAATAGAAAAAATGAAAAAAAAAAATGAAAATGTGAAAGTTTGGTTGTTTGTTACTCAATCACGCCAGAACGGCTTAACGGATCTTAATGAAATTAAGAACAAAGATAGATTGTAGTCTGGAATAGCACATAAGCTTTTAATCCCGGGAACATGTTCCCTAGGGATCACGGATCACGCGGGCGAAGCCGCTGGCAGAAGCTAGTTAAAAATAAAACTATTTTTTGTTTTTTATTAACAAAAATTGAGTAATTTATCAGAATGTAATTGTAACAGGAATTTGGTAGAATGAAAAAGAGTGTTTAACCAAACTTCAACAACAATGGGCTTGTGTCCTGAAAAAATCTAATTAGACCGTTAGTTAGATTATCAAGAAATATTTGAACCGTGTTTTTTCTTTTGTTACGGGAACCCAAATTGACGAAGTAACGACGCTTTTAAAATTCTCAATACGACACACCTTCGCATAATTTTTTGTGAGTCGTGACGTCACGAGCCCCCACTCCCGAGTTTTGATGCGTTTTATCTTTGTCAACATTCATTGATTTACAAAAACAAAAAATACGTGTCCATTATTTTTCAATACTCTAACTGACGGACTAAATACTCGTAGTTTTGCAATTTGTGGATGATGGAATCTAGCCTATTTAGTAATAAAAGGTTTATATTCAAAACAATATAACTCCTCCCCTGGCACCTCCTCCTGGGCATGCTGAGGATCAAGTTATCCAGCATTTCTTGGGGTAACCTGTCAAATTCTTGAATAGCAGCTTCCCTGAGCTCTGGCACTGTCTGGGGACGTGGCTGACGGTTCCAAATAGCTCACTTAAGAGCATCCCACGCGTGCTTTATTGGTTTTAAGTCAGTCGAGCCGGCAGGCCAGTCCAATCTTGTGATATCATATTCTTGGAGAGCAGCATTGACGCGTTGAGCTCGATGTGCGGGCGCATTATCATCGACCAGTACAAATTGGTGCCCATGGTGTATTCATAATGGTCCGACAATTCCATCAATAGATGTCTGTTGTCGTGAAGCCTCGATACGGGATCAAAGGCATTCTAGCTCCAATCATAATACCACCCCAAAACGACACCGATTTCCCGCCTTGCTGAACTGTTCCAGTGGCAGTTCTTTGCCTTTCCGGTCTTCTTATCTTCTCCAGACACGGACACGTCGGTTATCTGGATGAGTACTGATTCGCGATTCGTCAACGAAGAGACAGTTTTGCCAAATGGTTTCTTCTTCATCTCCTCATTTTGCTGAAGCTCAGCAGCGCATTGCAATCTCCGTCGTTGACATTGCCGGGAATTCAGAGGCGCTCGCCAAGACCTCCGTGCTCGTAATCCAGCCTGGTGCAAGCAATTCCAAATGGTCTGAGTGCTAACTTCAAGCCCAGAGGCGGCTCGAACTTCTGCTTTTTTTAGTAGCGTTAATTGTTGGGTCATGGGCTGCCAGCAATCTAATAAAGCGCTTTTGAGCAGCAGTCCAAACAGTTAGGCGGCCACTGCAGGGTCGGTCAGCTAACTTACCCATCTCCTGGTACCTCTGCAGCGTGGTCACGACACAGGATTGGGATACAGCAACTCTGCGTGCTATTTCTCTCGTGGTGTATCCTTCTTCCCTCAAAATGATAATCCTCTTGGCATTTTTTCAATTACAACTTTTCGCGAAAAAGTATATTAAATCCGTTAAAATTGACTTAATCAGAATTCTGAATGAGCGTAAGCTAGGACTGAACGCCTTTTTTTATGGAAAAACAATTGTTTTTTTTAATTCATATTTTAATATTCTAATTCTATATTTTTAAATAAAGAATCTAAAAATAAGAAGAAATCATAATATAATCTACCGTATGTAACAAAAAGTTTTCGATTTTTCTATGTGATGGCATATTTTTTTTGATGTGTGTAAATACAAAAATAATGATTACGAAATCAATTTAATTAATTATATTAATTGAAGAAGTCGTTTATTAGTTTAATATAATGTATGTTTGTGTAAAATGTTACTTAAACCTTTCTAGTATGCATGCCTGATTTTGAGATCAATATAGTTGTACAACATCAAATCCTACCTACTGTTTGACGCACTTTCTTTCGTTTAAAATATGCTAGCGAAGCAATGATACTGTTTATTAGCCTCTACTATGCTCACCTCTACCTATATTTAGATTTATTATAACAATATTGACCGGAACAACCTTGGCGGATCCATTGCTCTGCTGTAACAAGCGGATTGTACCTACTGTCATTATTATCATTTGAGCAATGTATGAGAAGAGGCCAATGCCCCACAGCGCTATAATAATATAATAAAATACTAGGTACGATGTTTTATTTTCAATAATGTGATTTAAGTCTATTTACATAACCTTGAGTGGAAGATACATGTAATGATAATAGCAACAGGTAACGTTTTCAATGACTTGTGGATCATTTAAAGATAAAGACACCTCTTTGTAACGGTCAATTTTATTTTCAGGCACCTCTTCCTCCACCAGAATGGGTGAAACCATACGAAGCTATCAATGAGGAAGTGATGTGTCCACAACCCACATTTCCATTCCTAGATATTATGCCTAAAACTGCAGTCGAAAAGGAAGATTGTCTGATTGCTAATGTGTTCGTGCCAAACACAAATAAGGAGAACCTTTCAGTCCTTGTGTACGTTCACGGAGGAGCTTTCATAATGGGCTATAGTGATATGATTAAAGCAACTAAGTTTATTTCGAGGACAAAAGATTTCATCATGGTCACGTTTAACTACCGCCTTGGCGTTCATGGGTTCCTATGCCTTGGCACCGAGGACGCGCCAGGCAATGCTGGCATGAAGGACCAGGTGGCAGCGCTGCGCTGGGTACAGAAGAACATCGCCAGTTTTGGCGGGAACCCTGATGATGTCACTCTTGCTGGTGGCAGTGCAGGTTCTGCATCAGTGGACCTACTAATGCTTTCAAAGTCAGCTGAAGGATTGTTCCACAGAGTCATACCAGAAAGCGGTGGTAACCTTGCTGCCTTTACCGTTCAAAGAGATCCTATAGAGATAGCCAAAAAGTATGCCAAAGAACTTAACTTTACCAACGTAGATGACATTTATGCACTAGAAGAATTCTACAAGACAGCTCCTCTGAAACTGTTGACTTCCGACTCATTTTTCGATAGGACCGATTCTACATTCATGTTTTCCCCATGTGTAGAGCGTGATACAGGAGATGGAGCATTCCTGACTGAATCTCCTCTGAGTATTCTAAAGAATGGCAACTACAAAAAGTTACCTGTATTGTATGGATTCGCGAACATGGAAGGTTTATTGCGTGTAATGCTTTACGACTATTGGAAGCCTAAGATAAACGAAAAGTTTTCTGATTTCCTGCCAGCTGACTTAAAGTTTAAATCAGAAGAAGAAAGAGAAGAAGTTGCTGAGAAGATTAAACAGTTTTATTTCGGTGATGAGACCATTGGTGACCACAACATCTTGGCATACGTTGACTTCTTTTCGGATGTTATATTTACTTACCCTATGCTTTGGGCTACGAAGTTGCACGTGGAGGCTGGCAACAACCAAATTTATTTGTATGAATATTCGTTTGTGGACGACGACGACCCTGTGGTTCCACACACTAATGTTAAAGGTGCAAACCATTGTGCTCAATCGATGGCTGTATGGGATGGTAAAAATATGACAGAAAGAGATGAAAAATTTGCATCTCCTAAATATTTAAAAATGAAGGATGTTGTACGTGAACTTTGGCACAACTTCATTAAAACTGGGTGAGTAAACCTGACGTTAAAAAATAGTTTATTATGAATGAAAGGCTAGTCAGACAGTGACTAACATAATTAAGGTAACAAGGTAGATTTGAGTGGTTACGCCAGAAGTGTGCGCCCATGACGGACATACACAGACCTTATAGCTGATGTTTTTGCGAAAGGTCTAATATGTAGTACCCACAACAGAAGCAAACCAGGCCCGGGTCGACGGCGCGCTGTGTTCCACGCGTGTCCCAAAGAGTTGTCAGAATAGAAGACGGAGCCCGCTAAGTCCAGTGCCTGCCGGGGTTGCTGAATTTGTTCTAAAGAGTCACCGCGGCCCTGGATCGCAAATTACATTAGGAGGAACACGATGGGTTTTAGTCAGTAGGAGTCTGACACTCCCTTCATCTTTAACCGATTGACGAATTCCCATCCGTAAAAAAAATGTTCGTAACCGATGACGATCTGCCAGCTGATTCTGTTGACATCTCACCGTGATCACTTAGATGGAGTGAACGACAAGTGAGCTGTCATGCCATCTTGTTTGTATGGTCTGACAGCTCACTTGTCGTTCACTTCGCCTAAGTGTTCACTTCGACATGTTTACAGAATCGCACTGCTGTACTTGTTGCCTATATCCATGTAGAAAAGGCGTGTATCTCAAACGTTGTTTTTAAAATTCTTTTTTTTTTTTTCAGGAAACCGGTACCTGAAATGTCTTCGTTGCCTGCGTGGCCACCAGCAGGTGCAGACAGGTCACCACACATGGTGCTGGATAACCCGCTGGAACTCCGTGGGGTGCTCTTGGAAGAACGCACTCGCTTCTGGGATGGCATCTACCAGAGATACTACCGGGATGCCGTACCGCCACCAACACCGCCACCTAAGCCCCGCGTTGATTTATAATTATTTTATGTAGAGTTTTTTCTATTACAGAGTTGTAAGTAATGTTATATATCAATGGAGTAATGGTTCTGGTTTTGTTCAATGAGTACAAAGGGTTCAAGGTGATTTATATGTCATTATAATAAACACTATTATTGAGTCGATGACTGTTTTATTTTCTGATTTGAATTCAAATGGTGTTTGGTAAATGAATTAGAAGAACAAATGACCTTCGGTATACATGCACCAAAAAAATTGTGTATCTGCCGCTTTTTGTATGAAACAGTGGTTATTTATTATATGAGACCACACACGATGGCAATTTGACAGAAGAATTTTCTACATCTACTGGATTCCGCACCCACCTGTTAGCATGAGGCAGCATAGGGCATCCTTAACTGAGGCAGAAACTACGGACTTCAGGCTTAGAGAGTAGGCCCCTTGGAACGCAAAGGGCATTAGGAGGAACACGGATGAGTTTGAGTCATTGAGAGTCTGACACTCGGTTCAGCTGCATTATATGATTTCCTAAAAAAACACAGGGCATCATTGTTTTTTTACCCGACTGCGCGACGCAAAGGAGTGGTAATGAGTTTTTCAGCCTACGTATGTATGTATGTTTCGTGGATAAAGGTATCATTTAAAATTAGTTGCTGATTTGAGTATTGTAGTAGTGGGTAGTGGTAAACGCCGTGACGTCAATTGTAATGGCGGCACGTGGACAGAGTCGTATTGGAGAGTGGGGAATTTGCCGAGCGTGGCTCGAGACACCAACTAGTGTCCAACTAGCGTCCAGAACGAAACTGTCGGTTTACCTATTTCAATAACAATTAACTGACTTCTTTAATCATTACAATAGTTAGTAAGGGGATTGCTACCATGTACCTTTTTATTTGCGAGTTTCCGATATTTCGGCACTGTTGCAAGCGCCATGATCACGGAGTAACTGAAGATCTTGCGGGTGGGATTCTTTCCGATTCGGGTTCTCTAATCATGTTATAATTGCGAGTTCTTCTAACTCAACAGACAGATGTGTTTCTGTGGAGTTTGTTGGCCACTTCTTCTCCACAGCTAAAACACTAGGAAGTGGTAACGGGCGGGCGTTTTGGGGGACCGTCTATTTGTAAGTTAGACGTTAAAAAGTACTGGCACTCAGCCACAGTTAATAAAGTAAGGAATTAGTACATACTGTATTGAGTGTTTTATTCTACAATGATCTCGATACCAACGAACCCGAACAATTATGGCGCTATCGCTCAGCCATCGCTAACGCCGTCATTATAATGTTTATATGTTTGTATGTTCCTTTGAAGCACTATACAGGATAGGTATAGACCAAAAACGCCTGGGCCGATTTTTATGATTCACACGTCAATCGATTCCTCTTAGGGATGATTTTTCCAACGCCAAATAACTTTATCGAAGGAATAATTTTGAATTTTTGACAGTTCTTCCATACAAAAACTGTCAAACGTTAAATTTTTTCCACGAATGAAAGTTATCTGGCGTTGGAAAAATCAGCCCTTAGTCCTTCGAGTGTCACTAAAGACATGACGTTTCTAGAAAATCTATACATCTATACATATAATAAAACAGTAGAAGCCATGAATTCAGTACATTAAAGAAAAATACCAAAAATTGAGTAGAAGTTTTCAAAAAAAAGCTATAGAACACAAAAAGAGCATTTTTACGTTTTTTGTCTGTCTGTCTGTCTGTCTGTACGTGATGATCTCCGAAAACTCTGAACGGATTTGGTTGGGGTTTCAAAATTAGATTCAGCTTATTTCTGAGCAACATATAGGCTTTGTTTCATTACAATCGGTGGCCGGGAAAAAAAGTTATAAGTTTTTAAATTTACGTATCAACGTTTTTCGACAAGTTTTGCACAATTTTCAATTATTCGTTCAGTTTAGCATAAAACGAGCCTTTTTTTTAACATTCTTAGAAATTGTTATCATCACGCTTATCTTAGAGGAGCTTAGCAGACACTAACCATAACATATAAGATCGGCTATTTAGAACTAATGACAACTGAATTCATAGACCCGGAGGTAGAATGGCTGCCTTTCGAGTGAATGGGTGTAAGTTCGAACCCCGGTAGTTGAAGCGATTTTTTATTATCTATCTATACTTATAATAAATCTGTAGAGAGGTCAATTCTGTACATGAAATATATTTTCAAAATAACTATCAGGGGGTGATAAGGGATCGATACTGATGCCAAAAATGCAATCAGTAAAATTTTTGTCTGTCTGTCTGTCTGTCTGTCTGTCTGTCTGTCTGTCTGTCTGTCTGTCTGTCTGTCTGTCTGTATAACCGTTATAGAAACAAAAACTACTCGACGGATTTTAACGAAACTTGGTACAATTATTCTTCATACTCTTGAGATGGTTATAGTATACTTTTCATCACGCTACAATCAATAGAAAAAATATAAAAAAAATAAAAATGAAAATGTGAAAGTTTGGTTGTTTGTTACTCAATCACGCCAGAACGGCTTAACGGATCTTAATGAAATTTAGAACAAAGATAGATTATAGTTTGGAATAGCACATAAGCTACTTTTAATCCCGGAAACATGTTCCCTAGGGATCACGCGGGCGAAGCCGCTGGCAGAAGCTAGTTGTTGAATAATTTCACACTTTTTTATGTCCTGCTCTAAAATTTTTGTGAAAATGCTTAAAAAATGTGTGGGCGTGGATGTGCCAAAGCGCTGTAATGCCGGATTAGTAGGATAATTAACAGAACCTTTCTGTATTCTGTTTGTCCGCATCGCAAAGTACCTACAAAACCAAATTAGATAAAATTAACTTACTTAAATGTATATGAAATCACTTACTACTTAATACCGGCAATCCCATCTACTGATCCAAATAGTACTTTCGACAAGACGACTTAACACCAAAACATATTTTTAGTGGTACATTTAAAACGTCTTAAAATGATTGTAATTATTTTAATACCTTAAAAACATATAGTTCCATCCAAATGAACGTAATTCCTATTAACTCAAATAAAACGAACTAATCTTTTCATAGTTCTACTTCATGTTCCATAGATGGCGTTATGCGTTCGATCTCATTTTCGCGGTGTTTAAGATAACAATAATATTCGTCAAAAGGCGCGCGCTTAGATTTGCGAAGCTCA
Organism: Ceramica pisi; assembly: GCA_963859965.1. Classification (NCBI taxonomy): domain Eukaryota; kingdom Metazoa; phylum Arthropoda; class Insecta; order Lepidoptera; family Noctuidae; genus Ceramica; species Ceramica pisi. The sequence continues at coordinate 10,895,354 of OY982530.1, forward strand.
ATAAGATAAAGCTGCTCAATAACACCTGTGGGTCTAAAGAGGCCACTTTAGCAGAATCATATTAGAATCATAACATTAACCACGCATCAACCTGTCAAATTTCTTTTCCATCTTTATTGCTAAAGCATTAGGTTCAAGGTTGATTGGGAAAATTTGACAGTGTCCGGTAGCGTGATGTGCTTTCTGATTCTGCTAAAGTAGTCTTCTTAGACCATCTCTACTTTGGAGAATTAAATGATTGCCACTTAAGATAAAATAAACGTAGCAACCTACTGGGCCAAAACATTATACAGAGTCAATCATCTACTCGAAAAGGCGAAGAATGAACCTTTACAGGCCTGAAGCCAGGGATCATGTCATACCACCCGCGAACAAGTAGCGAGGTTCCATCGTAGAGACGCAAAAACAGTTGAATTAGCTAGGTAACTGAGTTTTTAACCGACTTCTTCAAAAAGGAGGAGGCTATAGTATTTAATATATTTTTTTGTATGTTCACCGATATCTCCGTCAATTGTGTACCGATTTTAAAATTATTTTTGTTTTCAAAAGCCTATATTCCTGAGATGGTACCATTGTCACCAAGTCAGAATCTGATGATGGAATCCCATGAAAATCGAGGGAAACCCTCAAATTTTTTAGGCACAAACAATGTTTTACAAAAACTTTCGAACGCTATTCAGATATTTGTGTCTGGTAATCATCATCTTATGTTGCTGAGCTAATGATGGAAGGTATAAGTTAGGATTTGATGATGGGAAATCATGAAAAATGTTTGATCAGCGATATTTTTGCCAATTTTAAACCAAAATTGATGATTCTTATTTTGTTTAGGAGAGTATTTTTTCGGATTGGTCTCATTTCAATTTGATGAAAATTCTGATTAAGAACTTCGGAGTTAGGCAACGGAAATTCTTCATTAAATGATATCAAATGGTTCGGGATTGCTGAAATGGCATGTCTGTTACTGTTTACACCAGTTCATAACGTAACATCACATCGGTACTCAGTGAATGAATACACAAGTACCACTAAAAAGTGAAAAATAAAAAACTATTCCGAAATTAAAGTTTTTTTATACTTTTTAGTGCTTTGTTTTCGGAAGTCGGTTGTATATTTTTGTAAAAAGTTTTTTTTTTAACTAAACAAAGTTATGATTTCTGTTCCTGGTTCGAAGCAAAGAAACAACTTTATTCATAAAGTTGTTTCTTAGCTTCGTAGTTTAAAGAAAAGCGCCATTCATTTAGCGCAATACATTATTATCAACACGTTAAAGTTCAAATATGCAAACATGTGGTCTTTTTTATGGTCCAACGCCATAAGAAGGCTATAGGAGATAGCATTTCAGAGCTTTCCACACTCCAGACTACCGAGTGGCTTGGAAACGCGATGTTTCACCAGCAGTGAGGGAACGACGAAGAAAAAGATGAATAACTTGTTATATAATGACTTGTTAAGGAACATTACCTGTCACCGTGATTATGTCGATATCCGTAATTTATTTTTACTATCTTTTATTTAGTCTTCATGTATATATTATTAGCGTATTATGTATGTATCTGTGTATCTATTATGTTATATTATATATATGTAGGATCAGGAGAGCCGAGGGGTATATCGTCAGGGTTTGTAGTTCCCATTTTATTGGGATAAACAAGACTGTATAACTAGATACAAAGCTTTATTACAGTAGGCAGTAATTAATTAAAACACAATACAAAAGGTACACAATATGAATGGTAAACAGAAAAAAGATTAAGCAGGTAAAAAGGTATTAAAACAGTAAGGCGAACAGACTTTTTAGGGTCACAGTTCGTATAGTGGCCAAGCCACCCAAACACAAAGTGTATCAAATACAGCTGTGTACAAATGTGCAATATACAGCAGCGTTGTACGAAGTAAACCGACAGTTTTGTCGGGAGCAGGGGAGCTCTGTATCGAGTCGAATCCGAAGACCGACTAACGAGCTTACCGAGTGTAGGCTGTTTTATAGGACGATGTCCCCACTTTGCAATCCCTCCACGACAACTCTGTCCGCTGACGCACGGAAGTACGTCACGCGTTTACTAAATACAAAATGTGCTAAATCTAATAAGATTTACATTAGAAAATAATCAAATTATACAAGAATAATTGTCGTAAGTAGACAATAATGAAATTACAAAGTAAATCATTTTAAAATTAAAGCAACATGCCATCATATTCATCAACTGTCATAAACAAAACTAACGTTCACACTTATCGAAATAAGTTGCCAAAAATCAACTAGTAGTACTTAATAAATTAAGTTACGATTTATGAGACAATAATTGATAGTAAAAACACTCCGATTAGTAATACGAAAATCAATTTCTAATAAGATTTGGCAACTACCCACTATTGTGATTGACAACCAACTCCGACACGGCCAGAACTGACGTTCTACACGACCTCGTGTGATCCTGAAAAAGAAAATCTCTTGTGAATATCGATCGGCCTTTCTGACAAACAAAAGCCTTAACAAATGGTATGTTGAAAAGAAAAATCCTGAGTTAGCCAAATCAAATTATTATCAATAGTAGTTGCATCGCAACCATTCAAGATTACCATACTGTTACTGACAATACATAGCTCAATTAAAGTAGAGACATAGTCTCCCAGCCGAAATCACACCATGGGATTCGACAAGTAATTTGGAGTCAAATAGACAACCCGCATAGGCGTCAACATAAACAACCCGCATAAGCGTCAAGATCAACATCCAAATCCAGGAGTCAACATAGACATCCGATTAAGCATCAAGCTATACAAGAGTCAACATAGACATCTTGTCAATTCAGCTATAGTATGTCAGCAGCAGAGGAATCATCATCAGTGTCAGTATTGACATCATCACTAACAGTAACTGGACATTCAGGCATTTTTCGTACACGATCATGGGCATATTTGTAAATTCTATTGGTACTCAAAGATTTTAACAAATATCTATCACCATCTAATAGTTCTAAAATTTTATAGGGACCTTTAAATTTAGGGTCTAATTTAGTCTGGTTTCTTTCTTCATTAGCAATAAGCACAAAATCTCCAACTTGAAACTTTTTCAAAACAGCTTTAGTCTTATCATATCGGGCTTTGTCGTATTCGGCATTTTTAGTTATACCCAGGGCTGCTTGTTCCCTCACACGAGACAGATTTACTTCTATCTCCTCATTGTCAACAGTCATCAAACCTAAAGGTCTTGCAACTCGTCCAATCAATAAGTCTAAAGGACTTGATTTAGTAACCCGATTAACTGTGCAATTTAGAGCGATTTGAACGTCTTCAATGGCATCTTGCCATGAGCGCTCACTGGTCTCAACGGCGGTAAGCATACTTTTTAATGTTTTCATTATGCGTTCAACCTGCCCATTAGCCCTACATGCACCAGTAGCTATTAAATGCAAAGCAATATTATGGGAATCACAAAATTCTTTGAAGTTTTTGCTAGCAAAACAGCGACCTTGGTCAGCTATAACCCGAGAAGGTGCTCCAAATAAAGAGACACTAGACTTAAGGGCTTTAATGCAATTTGATGCGTCAATCTGAGTAGTATGGTACAGTAAAACATACTTTGTAAAAGAATCAATTAAAACAATGATGTATTCCTTGAGATCACTCTTTCCACTAAGTTTTCCCGTAACATCTATATGCACTGTGTGCCAAGGTATACTGACTTTAGGTATAGGGTGTAATTCTGCTTGAATTTTACCCGAGTTAGATTTGGAGATTTTACATGTGATACAGTTATCTACGAATTTTCTAACATATCTAGCCATCTTATCAAACCAGTAATGCTCATAGACCTTTTCAAGTGTTTTATCCCAACCTAAATGCATGATTGCTTCATGGATGTGGTTTATAACAGACCATCTAAAAGCTCTTGGGACAATAGGTAAGCAACGAGTTTGTCCATTACGTTGTATTTTACGGTACAAGGTTCCTGATCGTAATTCATAACTTTGGGCAATATCAGGGGTTAGAGAGTTATTTTTCAGATTAGAAACGATTCCTAAAATCTCAGAATCACGCTGTTGTTCAGCTAAAAGCCAACTATTAGACAGAGTTGTAATATCAACGCGTTTCTGTTCTATTTTGTTGATTGATTGTGGAAGGGGGTTTCTAGAAAGAAAGTCTACGTGGTTCATATATCTGCCTTCTCTATACATAATATCAAAATCATAGGCTTGTAGAAAAGCCCACCATCTATGTACTCGGGGAGTTAAATCAGCTTTACTGCGCGAGGCTTTAAGGGAATTACAGTCAGTAACAACAGTAAATTTATGTCCTTGCAGATAATGGTGAAAATGTTTAACTGCGTTAACAACGGCCAAAGTTTCCAACTCATAAGAATGATATTTACTTTCAGTTGCAGTCGTTCTTTTACTAAAGTATTCTACAACATGCATTTTCTTATCAACTTTTTGAAAAAGAATGGCACCGTAACCATCAGCACTAGCGTCAGTATGTAATTCGATGGGATATTCAGGGTTATAAATCATTAAAACTGGTTCATTAGTAAGGATTGAAATCACTCTCTGCCTAATTTTCTCATGTTCATCAGTCCACTTAAAAGTATGTTTAGTAGTAGTTAAGAAGAACAAAGGTTTCATAATTTGTGAAAAGTTCTCTACAAATTTTCTAAAATAGGATGCAAGACCAATAAACTGTCTCAACTGGTGAATTGTTTTGGGAGAGTTTAATTTCAGTAATGCTTCTATTTTTCGAGGATTTGGGCGAAGTTCCCCAGAAGTGATTTCGTACCCAAGATATTCTACCCTACGCTTTAGAAAAGAGCACTTGCTAAGATTTAATGAAAAACCTGCTTTGGTCAATGATTTAAGGACTTCTTCTAGTCGATGTAAACCTTCACAGGGATCTCTACTTGGCACCATGATGTCATCGATGTAAATAATCACGTAAGAATGGACTAAGTTACCTAATGCATTAGTTACAGCACGTTGGAAAACACTAGGAGCATTTCGTAATCCGAATGGCATAGCCAAATATTCAAATTGGCCATCGGGTGATACAAAGGCAGTAGCCTCAATGCTATCAGGGTGAATAGGTATCTGATGAAACCCAGAAGTACAATCAAGGCAAGTGTAAAAGTTAGCACCGCATAACCTTGCAATTTGGTCAGCAATAAGAGGCAATGGAAACCTATCTGCTACAGTATTACTATTAAGCTCACGGTAGTCTACGCACATTCGATCAGATCCGTCGCGCTTTTTTATCAATAAAATAGGACTTGCAAACGGAGAGCAACTAGGTCTAACTATTTGAGCGTCAATTAGATCATTAATTTTGGAACGAACTAACTGCCTTTCGTCAGGAGTAAGTCTGTATGGTCGGCGATGGACCGTCTTATGTGGATCAATGAGGCGTATTTTAAGTTCACCTGATGTGACTCGAGTTCGTGGTAGTCCCTTTGCAAAAGCATGAGAATATTTTTGAAGTAATTCCACCAACTGTGGTTTATACTCGGATGGAATATCTGTATCAACATCGTGAAAATTCAAGGTCTTAGGAATAGAGCACTGATCAATAATCTTAACTTTTGTAATAGTAAGACTTGATTCAGTCATGATAACCGCAAAACCTAATTTTAATATCTCACGGCCTATCATGATACTATGGCTTATGTAGGCATCCGGTATCACATGAAACAGTATCTCCAAATGGTAACCATCTATTTCTACTTCAGTCAGAATTTGTTCGGTACATATTATGTTAGAATTTCCTATTCCCATTATATTGACAGTACAAAAAATACGTTTGCCAGACAACTTTTCAGCACATGTTTCAGTAATAAGAGAACATTCAGCCCCAGAGTCATAACAAAATGCAAACGACTCACCAGATTGCCGTAGAACACCAGTGATAGGTCGTACATCACAAGCTTCAACTCGCTTCACGGATGATTGGCTGCTCGAAGGCTGACTCCCGGTATCTTCGCTGGAACCTCCCGGCCTCCTTCCGGTCGCCTTTGGGCAGCGAGGAGCGACGTGTCCGGACTCCCCACAGCGGTAGCAGACGATTTTCTTTGCAGGACCCTTTTGTGACGAGCTGGCTGGTCCAGGATTTTTGTTCGTCTTCTCGGCCTTCTTGCGACAGTTAATTGATTTATGGCCTACTATACCACAAAAGTGGCATACTATTTTACCTTTTTTAGGTTGAGAAGAATCTTGCTGGTCAGAGGAACTAGACTTTCTCTTAAGGTGGGACAAGACACTAAGTTCTTGTTGAAGTTTGTGCCTATTAGGTACCTCGGTAGTGAATGCTAGGCGATGAGCACGGGAATCAAATTTGGAGACATGGGCCAGTACAGTAGAAACAGCAATGTTTTCGACACTCAGGCTATTCCATTTTGACGTTAGTGAAGTGACCTGTCGACTAGCATAAGCGGCTAAAGATTCTCCTTCTTTTGGTTGACAGTTATGAAGGGTAATGAGGGTAGCGGCAACAGTTTCCAAAATGACATAACGAGAGAGGAAGAGACCTTTAAAGTCTGTCCAGGTCATACCTGCATAAGACACTTGGGAAAGCCATACGTTGGCACTGCCCTTTAATGCTTTAGTGAGGGCAATTATAAGAGGGCCACCTTGAAGAGGCTTTTCCGATAGGCAAATATCTACGGTTGTACTCCAAGATTGAGCATCGGAATCGGGTAGGTCTGGATTAAAATCGGGCAAAGGAATCACAGTAGATGAAGCGGAGTTAGTTTTAATCGCTTCAATCAACTGAGTCATATTATGATTCTGAAGCTCCAACATTACTCGCCATGGATCACCAACACCTTCCGATTCCTGGGCTAAACCTAATCCCACTTCTGATGTAGGATCAGGAGAGCCGAGGGGTATATCGTCAGGGTTTGTAGTTCCCATTTTATTGGGATAAACAAGACTGTATAACTAGATACAAAGCTTTATTACAGTAGGCAGTAATTAATTAAAACACAATACAAAAGGTACACAATATGAATGGTAAACAGAAAAAAGATTAAGCAGGTAAAAAGGTATTAAAACAGTAAGGCGAACAGACTTTTTAGGGTCACAGTTCGTATAGTGGCCAAGCCACCCAAACACAAAGTGTATCAAATACAGCTGTGTACAAATGTGCAATATACAGCAGCGTTGTACGAAGTAAACCGACAGTTTTGTCGGGAGCAGGGGAGCTCTGTATCGAGTCGAATCCGAAGACCGACTAACGAGCTTACCGAGTGTAGGCTGTTTTATAGGACGATGTCCCCACTTTGCAATCCCTCCACGACAACTCTGTCCGCTGACGCACGGAAGTACGTCACGCGTTTACTAAATACAAAATGTGCTAAATCTAATAAGATTTACATTAGAAAATATAAATATATCCTTGGACATTTCACACAACGCCATATAGTCCCAAGCTAAGCAACCTAATGCTTGTGTTATGGTAACGATATGGCTGATAAACTACTTATATACATTTTTTTTTGTAAATACATACATATTATACATAGAAAACACCCAGACTCAGAACAAATACATGTAGGTCGTACAAATATTTGTTCCGTGCGGGAATCGAACCCGCGACATGCTGCGCAGCAGTCAATCGCTCAACCACTGCGCCAACCGTGTCGTCAAAATAATCAAATTATACAAGAATAATTGTCGTAAGTAGACAATAATGAAATTACAAAGTAAATCATTTTAAAATTAAAGCAACATGCCATCATATTCATCAACTGTCATAAACAAAACTAACGTTCACACTTATCGAAATAAGTTGCCAAAAATCAACTAGTAGTACTTAATAAATTAAGTTACGATTTATGAGACAATAATTGATAGTAAAAACACTCCGATTAGTAATACGAAAATCAATTTCTAATAAGATTTGGCAACTACCCACTATTGTGATTGACAACCAACTCCGACATATATATTTTTTTTTTTGTTTTTCTTATGTCACACCATAACAGCCCCAATTTCATGTCCAGTCAAATACTGTCTCCATCCCAGGTTGCCTGGAAGAGATCGTGAAATGCGATAAGGCCGCCCATTGTATGTATTTTAGTTCTAAGTTTCCTATTGTATTTAATTTTTGGTGTACAATAAAGTATATAAATGAATGCCACTCAAATGGGCATAATTATACAAAAACGGCACACACCACAATCAAGACGGTGGTTAGCTTATTTTAGAAGATAGCCTCCCGTTGCTTCAGCATTAATTCATTTCGTCTATGTACGGGGAAACAACGTCCGACGTAAGCATCAATACCCATTATATTGACATAATGTTTGTGGGGAAGATAAGGAAAATATTTTTATTACAATGGCCGTGAAAGAAAAGGTACACATCATCCAATGATTTTTTTATTTACATATTTAATTTCGTTTTTTTTTTTATTATTCAAAACGGGGAAACTCTTGGCCCAAATCTCACCTGATGGAAAGTGATGATTAGGCCGAAGATGGAAGCGAGTTTCACCCGGAATCCTCTTACACAGAGGAACTGGCTATCATACCTCTAACTGCCGGAACACAACAATGCTGTTAACATTGTTGTTATGGCGACAGACTTAGACATGATGGTGGTAGCTTGCCAGGCGGACTTAGAACAAGTCCTACCACCAACCAAACCGAGCAAAAAATTTGCCCCCGCTGGGAATCGAACCCGGAACCTCTGGGTCTGAAGCAGGTGGTATAATAACCACTAGACCACGGAGGCGGTTAGTGTCACCTGTTTAGCACCACCCGGGGACCACGTGTAGGGATTCGCTGAAGGGTATTCTCCTACGGACGCGGGCGACTCGGCCCCCAAATTAAATTAAATTTTGCAAAGGCACTCGGCTGAAACTCACACATATTCAACAAACTTTTAAAGTAGCTGATATAAGATTTCGGCTAATTTGCTCTAGCGTGTCCTTTGCTCGTCTCCCTCATTCCCAATTATTATTTTCTATTATATTTTTAATGCTTTTCAATTCTCAGTAAGCCTATGATAGGTTAAGACCAGCTCAGGGCCAGACATTATCCGCAGCGGGTCTCATAGGGGAATTGTAGATCCCTAGGCCATGACGCCACAAACGAACTTGCGAAGAGGTTCCAAAGGACCCATTCATACCTACTCCTCCTGATATTTTTCTCAATTTCAACTAAAATGCCAATATCAAACCTATACATGCTACCAGCTTAACGACGTATCAGCCTAAGTAGAAATACATTTCGAATAATAATAGGTATCATGAGACATTGCCTTCCATAGACAGCCTAATTTGCAGAGGTTGCTTCGACGCCGAGAAGTTGCCGACTTCCTGGAAATGAGGCATTTGCTTCCCGACCTGAACAACAGGTGAGGTCGCAGCGCAAAACCTGTGGATCACCCAGAAGGCCTTAGTGCATTTGGGCGGAGCTAGGCTGGTTAACTTAGCCAGAACACTTACGGTCAACAGACCGAATGGAAGTCTAAGTGCGGATAGCGCAGTCTCTAATCTACTCTACTCTATCCGTTACGGGGTTAGATTTATATTCAGGTTGTTATACCCACCCAAACTTTATGTAGCTCTATCGCGTGTTATCAACCCTAGCAACTTTCTTTAACATATTGCACAGAAGTTTCTCATTACGAAAAATTACTAGGGCTGTACGGCATTTTGAACAGAAGAGATAATACAGCCAGTGCCTTGCATTACAGTCTTCCAAATTCCTAATTGTAAGAGCTGGGGTCAAGCATGCCAGATATTGACTGTCTGTATATCATATCGTATCAATATTAGGTACATCGCTATGTGTGTTTACTTTTCGACATAGACGCGGACGAACTCGCGGGCAACAGCTAGTTATCAAATAATTGAAAACAACTGAAGGTCATTATGTATAACATTTTGCACAGGAATTTACTGATACTTTTTCCTGGATTGCTTAGTAAACATATTGCATTAATCATCAGTGTGAATAATGCTTACTCCTACAGTATGACAAACATAGAGTTCTAAGAATCAATTATGTTTGTTAGCTCCAATATTGTTATTTATTTATTACAAACTTAATTGTACACCTCATATTAAGAACAGGACTAAAATGTATAAAAACAATTAAAAAAAAATCTGTTATATTAGTCTTATTACACAATCTCTTACAGACCTTATTATTCTTGTGTATGATTATTAAAGTTGCAATACTTATAAACATAATATTTGATTATCACATAGGATACTATTCATCTACATGAACTAGGTGCCCTAGGATGCAGCCGATGCAGGTACTCGTAAAGCCTCTGGCAGTAGCTAGAATAGATATTAAAAAAAAAATCTGTCAGTCTAAACTGCTGATATTATAAAGCTGTAGAGTTTGTTTGTTTTTGTGGTTGAATGCACTTTTTAGTGTTGGATAGCCCATTTATCGAGCTATAGGTTATGTATAACATCATACCACAACCAACAGGAGAGGAGATAATTAAAAATGTGATGCAGACGAAGTTGCACAGGTCAGCTAGTGAATAATATGGCGACTATTGGACGCCATATTGTGACAATGAAAAACAAAATTAAAGTCAACAAACTATGTCATGTGGGTGGGTTTCGTTGAGTAGCTATTTTGAAATCATTGTGAGGTTTCTTTAACCATTTTTCAGTTGAAATAATATTTTACGATATTAAGTGATATAAGGTTTTTTAATTGGGATTCTCACTAATTTTCATATTAGTAACTAACTAAAAAGTTGGAAATAAAATTATTATTATTAAAACAAAAAACCCAAATGCTTAAAATTAATGACCTGAAAAGGAAAAAACAAGTTAAAATTGCAAGTTACTTTACACTACACGCTGTCGGAAGCTATGTTTTGTAAACCAAAGATACAAACTACCATTGCCTCAGATTGCGTGTAATAAAATTGTTCTTTATTTATTTATTTTTAATTGATGTACACACAATATACTTAAAAAGAAAACTTCGTACAGAGAAAAGAGCACAAAGGTACTGCTTATTTCAACACATATTTCTACTAGCAGACCTGCGAAAGAAGAATTTGAATGTAGACACAGTGTGCATAGAAATAGAGTATACTAACTACTACTCCCTTATAGGACTTATAGGACAATTGCACTAATTCGACCTACACTTTAGACCCAAAATTGCCCGCTTTTAATAACGTTCCCCAAAAAGGCGTGTGTTCATATTTGGAATCCAAATTAAGTGAAGGTGACATTAGGGGAGCGGCGAGGCTGTTATTCAGCAGTGATGTGGTGGCGCCTTACTCTCCAGATACAATAGTATCAGCTCTGGAGAGTAAACATCCTGCGCCTGCGGATGACCTCAACTTCCCTGACCCGCCCTACACCACAAATCCGGATTCAACTTTTTTTCAAATTTCAGCCCCGCAGTTGATGCAGCAGTGAGCTCCTTCAAAAGCGGTTCCGGCGGCGGCCCCGACGGCCTGACTCCTCAACACTTAAAGGATCTTTTAAGTTCAGGCGCCGGGGATGCTGGTGAGTCGATTTTGAAGGAGCTTCCGGCTCTTGTCTACCTAATGCTCACCGGCGGCGTGAACGATGTTGTCATCGATGTTTTGTACGGGGCCAACCTCTGTGCCTTGCGCCAGAAAGACGGCGGCATTCGTCCTATTGCCGTCGGGTGCACCTTCAGGCGTATGGCAGCCAAAATTTGCTGTAAAATATACAGCCTTAAACTAGCAAATAAATTTCAGCCCCTACAGCTTGGCTTTGGATCCAGAGGGGGCTGTGAGGCTGCCATACATGCCTTTTCAACTTTTTAAAATTCTTGTAAGATCACTCTTACCAGAATTTTAAAACAATTTGCCAATTGTAACAAATTTGATATTACAGTGGGTGTAAAGAAAGGCTTGTGTTCTCCTAATAAAAAAAAAATAAACTAAGATTCAATTTCGGGCGCCGTGGAGACCACTTCAAAATAAATTATGCCGGAAAGTATCTATCGGAAGAGTTTGAACATTTAATCTGCCGGTGGGTAGCTGAATAGAAAAATAAAACAAATTAAACTCTTTTGTCTTTCTCTATTCATAAGCCAGTAGCTTCCTAATTACAGGGCTTTGTAAGATTTAAAACTAATCTTATAGTTAAAGTCACTTAAAGTTTTAGACTAGATATTATTGATTAGGGATAATAATGGTTAAGGATAAAGATATTTTAAAGGTTAACGTCAACCTTGAGGATAATCTCACGGTTATCCTCAAGGTTGACGTTAAAAACGCCTTTAATTCTGTTAACAGAAATTTACTGCTTTTTATGGCAATGCAGGAACCCTTCAAAATTATTGTACAAAGACAACGTTTTAGAATCTGCAGTTGGATGCCAACAAGGTGATTCCCTCGGGCCTGTCAATTTCAGCTTGGCTATCCATCAAATCATTCAAAAACTAAATTCAAAACGTCTGGTATCTAGATGATGGAACACTAGGAGGTGACGTAGACACCGTTTTAAAAGATTTTATTTACCTGAAAAAGCAGTTCCAATCCATCGGCCTTGACCTCACCACTCCAAGCGTGAAATTTTTATTTGTGACAATACCGACAGACTCTACAGAAATTCAATTCTATAGCCCCAGACATCAACATTTTAGATAACAGTTCTCTGCACCTCCTAGGCTTACCAATATTGGAAGACAGTTTTTCTTCATTCATTGACGACAAAATTAAACATTTTAACGATATTTCGGAAAGACTTTCTAAAATTAGTTTACATTCGGCTTTTACCCTCATGAGATATTGCTGTTTTGGGCCAAATTTTATTTATTTTCTCCGCTCTTCCCCTCTGGATGACCGAGCCTGGCTCCAAGCCACACTACCCATTCGCTTTGGTGGGCTCGGCATCCGCAAAATGCCTAGTATAAGCCTACCGGCGTTCCTGTCTTCAGTCAACAGCACTGAAAAGATAACCAAAAGGATTTTAACTCCAACATTGGTTAAATGTGAAGTGCCTTGATTGACCGATGCTGTGAACGCCTGGAAAGTCGCTTCCCCGAACACTGCGTTGCCCGATAACCCATTTCCCAGAGGCAATGGGATGAGTCGCTCTGCAGGTTGGTACGGAATAACCTCTTAAACACGACCACCAATACTATAACCTAATTGGGAGTTATATATTTTGGCGTTGAAACACTAGGCCGAGGGTTCGAGTGCACATAGAGTCTTTCGGGACATCAGCAAACAACTTTTCGACGGTTCACGTGACCAGAGGGCTGGGCTTTTCTTCGGCCAAAGAATCAGCATTGCCATTCAACGTGGCAATGCTGCCAGTGTTCTGGGCACTTATGCCATTGACAGCGATGTGGATTATTTTTTTGATGCCCAATGATTTATTTTGTTTTTATACGCGTTTGTACATAATGTAGTCTTTAGTTTATGATATATATAAAATGTTATAAGTACAATAAACTTTACTAAAACATATTATTATCCGTTAATAAATACAAATCAAATTACAATGAACATAAAAACAAATAAACACAAACAGATTTACCTAAATATTTAATTGAAATAAATTAATACATACCTTTAATCTATACTATAATATTATAAGGCAGAAGAGTTTGTTTGGTTGAACGCGCTAATCTTAGGAACTACTAGTCCGATTTGAAAAATTCTTTCAGTGGTAGATAGCCCATTTAACTTGGAAGATTATATATCATCACGCTAAGATAAATAGTTGCTGAGTATTAATGGAAAAAGTGACGCAGACAAAGTTGCGCGAGTCAGCTATAAATAATATAAATAAATAAATCTTTATTTCAGGTAAAATACCCATACATACATATGTGTGTGTGTGTGTGTGTGTGTGTGTGAAAACTATGTTAGAGTCTGTCAAACAGATCTAGACGTCTCGTAGTCATGACGTTGAATCTTACTGGTGCACGTAATATTGATAGCCACATTAAGATATCGTTGTTTGAACTGAAACAAGTCACTTTGAATGATGAAGTAAAAACTTTTTTCGACACATTTGCTCAAAAAATGCATTTACGAAGCCTGTATACATTGTTCGAAAGTTCAAAATTACGGACTATACAATGGAGCGTGCTGTAAAGTAGGTACTCTCACCTAAGTACCTACTTTACCGCACGCTCCGATGTATGGCGCCGTGCGTATTCTTTACGGTATTTTTTTTAATGTCCATAAACAATATACCTAATTATAAGAATTCAATCCGTCTGCTTCCGTCAGCAAAAAACGCTTCCGTCTGCGTCTGCGTACAGACGCTGATGGAAGCATTTTTTTAGCGAAGAACTTTTTGCTCAGAAGGTTTGTCGCACTGTAATATTGAATAAAAAATGAGACAATAGATGTAGTTCTTTCTAATTACCCGACTGATAAACTTGTGTTTTTTTCGAGTATCTTTATGTATGATGTATATTTCTTTGGCACACTCTGTAGCCTAACCCTATGGCTTGATAAATTTTAGCTTGTCGTTATTTTCGTCTAAATAGTGAGAATGATACTGGAACTCAGATAATTTAATTTGTATATACCTATATATACAAATTAAAATATCTGAGCTTCAGTCCCATTTAATGACTTCAACTTTTTTTAACCTATCGAGTGGGGTATCAATATAAAGGGGTCGAGGAGACAATTTAAAAAATGTATCTTATTAAAATGTATGAAATAAATAAATGAATTTGTCGAAAAAATCCGACCGGTACAATTTATGATACAATTACAATACATATAATTCTATTAATATGTTTTACGCAGACGCAGATGCAAAAAAAGCGCGTTCTTATTTTAAAAACGCACACGATTCCCCATTTGCAAATTCGCGCCATTTTCAATTAGAAACGTCAAAGATAGTACTTTGCGACTTAAATAATATTAATTAGAACATGTGTTCAAGCGAGGAATCATAATATTTAAATATGAAATTACTCCACCTGATATCTTGAATGAGGCGCCAATTGCAGAAAATGGTCTCTTGCCGCCAAAATCGCGAGAACGCTATTTAATGATTAACAATCATTTTTAACAGATAATGGAAAAGTTTGTTACATTATCTATTTATACGTATGTCTACGACATATATGCAATCCTTGAAACCACATACTAGTTATGGTATTTGATAACGCTATACAAAAAAGTAACGAAATCGGTCCAGTAGTTTTGTCAAAAAGTCGAGTTTTAATTTAAAGCAAATTTGAACACTCTGTAGAATTGCAACAGTAGGTTAATAGTACAATGAACTTGAATCCTTGAACATTGAAAAGCAACGTTGCCACGCTGGCGCGGTGCGGTTCGTTTGTCGGCTTAGTACAGAAGGACGCGGCACGCGTGTGTCGGCTTTTTCAAAGGCCTTCGGCTTTTGGCGAGGAGGGGCGCGGGGAGCGGGTTGCGCGCGCGCTCGACGCGTAGGGTTGGACACAGTTATCGACAATATTATCAGCTTTCTCTCATTGTCTTTTGAAGAGAAAAATGATCGGTTAGCAAAAAAGATGTTCTAATTTTAAAGGACACGGTTAGTTTAGAATTATTATAGCACCACTATGTACCTACCTACCTATTCTGATTAAAAATTATAATTGAGAGGATTTAGAGATAAAAAATAATGTATTAATGCTTACATTTTAGGAAGAAACATCCTATTAAAAAAACGTACTCACCCGTTTTCTACATTACTCACTATCTAGGTAGTACCTACGGTAGTTTCGTAAGTCGAAACGTACAAAAATTAAAATTTATTTTAAAAGTCCAATAAATTTAACTAGGTATCACTTCACTGTTAAATACGGTTATTAAAAATAGTACTAGTATTGTAATGCCTTGATTGCGTATTAAGTCTTTATTAGATAAGTAATTGTAGAAAAGTATCGATAAAAGATAATTATTACATTGTTTACCCTATTTACCTATGACTTTTATTTTTTGCCAGTACGGATGTAAGTTTTGTCAGTTCACCGCGAGTCTTCCGGGATAGCGTGTGTGCATTTCGCAAAGATTTGATAGGTACTTAAGTACACGCATTGTTTTACGTGATTTTTGTTATTTACTTGTATGTATTAGTTTAATTATTTTCTTACAGTGAAATAGACACTGAGTAGGTACTTGACCTTAGTGTGTGTAAATTGTGTTTTTAATTTTATTTGTACTTGTTTTTTACGGTGAAATAAACACTCGGATCCTGGTCGAAATTTGTTGGGCAAGGTTCGGGACAACATTGTTCGGCGATGTCACTTGTGCATTCAAAAACGTGGTGGACATTTTGAACATGAGGTAATTTAAGTTTTAATCCATCTTGTGCTATGACAGAATTTATTTAGATTAGTTCAGTAATCAACTTATCACGAAGTAAAAAAGAACGGGTGAAAAATAACCATAGTGAATTTCATCGCAATTGGCAAAGATAAATCAAAACGCCGCCGCGCGAGCATTGTTGCCGCACTTCTCGAGGTCAGTCGAGGTCAAGGTACGTTTTCTAAATAGGGTGATTTACTTTTACTAAATTTATTTTCATATTCTTTTGTTTGAAAACTTAATTTTTTTCATTTACGTTTTTTTTAATTTATAACAATTTATTTATACTTCTGTGGACAAGTGTTACTTGTGGTTTCAATTATTGCATATATGTCGTAGACATACTGTATAATGTGTCGAAAAACGTTGTATGACACACGAGCGGATATTGGTCTTTACAAACTCGTGACTATGGTAAACCCTCGACTTCGTCTCGGGCTACATTTGTCTACTCGTTTGTAAAGACCAACTTACCGCTCTTGTATCATAAATAACTATTACAAAAAAAATACAACCGACATCCAAATTGAAAAAAACCGGCCAAGTGCGAGTCGGACTCGCGCATCGAGGGTTCCGTACAAACCTGTAGGTATATAAGTAAAATTTCACCCATCACGACAATCAAGTAACTGTACAAGTAAGTTAATTGGATTTCGGAATTTTTCCTATGTGCTATAAAACATTCATTGCTTCATGTCAAATTTCAAGATTCTAGGTCGACTGGAAGTACTTATTAGGTTTTGATTCCCTTGCGAGTTCGAAAATATGCGGCTTGAATTGCTGTTTATTTTGATTTCGTTGAAATAGAAGTTTGATTTTGTTACAGCTTGAAGGTATTATAGATTATTTGATAGACATATATTACAATTTCATACCTCTACGCGTTCATGTGGAAAGTCATAGTAAGTTTAAAGTTATGAGTTATAAGTTTATGAGATTAATATATAAATTATAAGATTTACGGTTTACGAAATGTTTCCTTTATCTGTGCTATAACTGCTATAAGACGTTGCTTCGTACCAAATTGTAGGTTTTGATTCCCTTGCGAGTATCGAAAATTTGCGGCATAAACGGCTGTATCTTTTTCGTTGGCCTAAAAGTCTGTTTTTTTTTTCACAACTCTACTTTAAGAGACAGTAGACCTGAGTATTTGATATAAATTCCAGCTTGATGCCTCCACGCGTTCCTCAGAAAAAGGTTGTTGAGAGACAGACAGACAGACAGACGGACGGATGGCCAACAAAGTGATCCGTTTTTTCCTTTCGAGGTACGAAACCGTAAAAACAGTAAAACGTATTTTTTTTTTCACTATTTCAACGTAGAACCTTCTTCTTTTTGACGAAGTCGGTTAATAATGAAGGAGGTTGTCTGTGAAATTAGGCACAACTTTCTTTATGATGGAAGCGCCAGGGTAGCCCGCGAAATTCAAATATTTTTATGTTGTTTGCAATTTATTTTCCGGCCAGTGTGAAGCTGTATGTTGAACATTCGACAAAAAAATTCGCGGCCGTTACGCATATTTATCTAAAGAATTATACCCATTTTAATTAACAATATAACCCTCTAAGTTTATACAACTCGATTGAATGACTTTTCACGAAATAACATTCAATCGAGTTCTATGAACTATAAAGGGATAGATTGATAATTGAAATGGTTATAATCGTTTAGATAAATTTGCTCTTTACGATCGCGAACCGTATTCTGTTCAACATACAGCTTCACACTGACCGGCAAATTGCAAAAAAAATAAAAATATTTGAATTTCGCGGGCTACCCTGGAGCTTCCACCTTAAACTGGGTGATTAGTGCACTCAACAAGAGAGGAAACAGGGATTCTTTTTTCTCTGTTTCAGCCGCTTGGATGAATTCGTTGTCCTAGTTGTGAAATGGACTACTCGCATATCAATTTTGTGAAGATCTAATGAAGATTTTTGGAGGTAGGCCATGGAACTCTTCAATTAATAATAGCAAATGGATCGAGCGTGCTGAAATCGCATTTTGGTGTATTTTTGACACCAGTTCATAACGTAACGTCACGCCGTTACGCTGTGAAGTACGCATCGCTTAAAAAAGAAAAACAAAAACTTCCAAAAAATTTCTTTCACTTTTAAGTATATCTTGTGGACGAAATCTTTCATCAGTGTGCCAATTCTACTAATTTTCACATGCGCATCGCAGTCGCATCTTAATCGCAAACTGTCAAAAAAGTATGAAAATTATGGCTTTTTTGACAGTTTTCGATCGACATGCCAATGCGAAAGTTGTTTAAAAATTAGTAGAATTGGCCCTATGTTTTTGTTATATTTTTACTATCCGACAAAATACATACTTGGAACGCAATGGGTGACCTCTTACGTTAGTATGTGGGATCACCTGATCGTCGCTATCCACAAAGGAATATTCATACAAATAAAGACTGATGCCCAGTCTCCACATGCAACTTTGTAGCCCAAAGCGTAGGGTAAGCAAACATGATACCGGTAAAGAAATCAACATAAGCCGAAATAAAATTTCTAAATCTTAAAATCCACTTCTTGTCGTTCTTTATCAGATTCAAACTAAGTCAGCTGGCAAGAAATCTTAAAACTTTATCCTGTGCTTCCAAAAATCAAAGAAACGTACTCGGAAAAGTCCCTCCATTTTAGCGAATTCATACTGGAATTTTTTTGCAGTCGCCTTATTTCAGTATATTCAAAGGAGATTCATCAGGAATACTCAATCTCTTGTATCACGCTCCACATATGAAACAAATACGAAAGGAGATTCTGTTTTATCGAAAAATGCACCAAAATTCAAAAGTTTCCATGGAGTGACCAATCAGTCATTAGTCACTCAATCAGTCAGTAACGGTACATTTTTATAAATAAGGATAACGTTCTTACGATCTAGCTGTCATTTTGGATATCTGAAATACATTTGTCGATCAAAAAAAGAGCCACCGCGCCACATCGGGAATTAAGGGCACCCTGACACGGATTGGTTAGGTTTGACGGATAGGTTACATAGATGAAAGGTAAGTACTTAATTTGAATTACATTCAATATCAATTTACTGTATAAAGTTTCTTTACATCCAAGATATCAACAGAAATCTGGTCACAACTACATTACTCGTAACTTAAAAAAATATAACTCAGTAACGTCGTATAGAAACAAACACACATTATATAACCATAAAATTGTCACCATGAATAAGGTAGTCTAAACGTTAAAAAAAAACATGTTTTATAATTCGACGCGTGATTTGGGTGGTGGTGTTGGTGGTGGTACTGCATCGCGGTAGTATTTCTGGTAAATTTCTTCCCAGAAGCGAGTCCGTTCTTCCAAGAGCACCCCACGTAGTTCCAGCTTCTCATCCAGCACCATGTGAGGTGACCGGTCCGCGCCTGCTGCCGGCCACGCAGGGAGTAATGACCCTTCAGGCACAGGTTTCCTAAAAGGTACAACATAAAAATTAGTTGCAAAGTAATTTTCAATACTTTTCTACTCCAGAGTCCTCCCAGGCAAGAAAAAAAAATCAGGAGTAAATCAGAACGTCTTAAAAACATAACAGAACAAATACGACATTCTTCAACTCTTATTTCAATAAGAGTTGAAGAATATCACATTTCTTAAAGAAGATAAGAAAAAAAAAATTAGTATATCAGAATGTCATAGAAACATAACAGAAGATATGCGACTCTTATTTCAAATGGAGTTAAAGAATATCATATTTCTTCAAGAAGGTTCAATTTCACTGGCCCACTGTCTATAACAGAGAGGACGCCTTGAATACAGCAGTAAGATAAAATGATGTAAAGAGCTTCATGCAACCTACCCTGTTTTGATGAAATTGTGCCAAATTTCACGAACCACCTTCTTCATGCTCTTGAATTGTAGACTTGCTTGAGTCTCATCGTGGTTAAACATATTTTTACCATCCATCACAGCCGCTGTTTGAGCGCAATGATTAGCTCCTCTTATATTAGTATGAGGCACCATGGGAACATCCTCATCCACAAAGGAATATTCATACAAATAAATGTCATTATTACCAGCTTCTACATACAACTTTGTAGCCCAAAGCATAGGATAAGTAAATATAACATCCGAAAAGAAATCAACATATCCTAAAATGTTATCGTCGTCAACTGGTTTGTCACCAAAATAGAACTCCTTAATCTTTTTAGCTACTTTTTCTCTTTCTGCTTCTGATTCAAACTTCAAGTCAGTTGGCAAGAAATCAGAAAACTTTTCATTCATTTTGTGCTTCCAAAAATCAAAGAATTCTACCCTCAACAGTCCCTCCATTTTTGCGAAGCCATACAACACAGGTACCTTTTTGTAGTTGCCTTTTTTTAGAATGGTCAGAGGTGTTTCAGTGAGGAATGCTCCATCTCCTGTATCACGCTCTACACACGGTGAAAACATGAAAGTAGAATCAGTTCTATCCATGAATGGATCTGAAGTCAAGAGATCTATGGAAGTTGTCTTGTAGAACTGTTCTAAAGCGTAAATATCGTCTACATTCGTGAAGTTCAGTTTCTTGGCATAAGTTTTAGCGATGTCGATAGGATCTCTTTGAATTGTAAACGCTGCAATGTTTGCACCACTTTCAGGTATAACTCTGTGGAACAATCCTTCGGCTGACTTAGAAAGCATCAAGAGATCAACTGATGCAGATCCTGCACTGTAGCCTGCAATGGTGACGTCATCAGGGTTACCGCCGAAGCTGGCGATGTTCTTTTGTACCCAGCGTAGCGCCGTTACCTGGTCCTTCATGCCCGCATTGCCTGGTGCGTCCTCGGTGCCGAGACAAAGGAACCCATGGACGCCCAAGCGGTAGTTAAACGTAACGATGATTATGTCTTTAGTTTTCATTAGTTTTGTGTATTTAAACATTTCACCATATCCTAGTATAAAGGCTCCACCGTGAACATACACTAGGACCGAGAGGTTTTTCTCTTTCGTGTTTGGCACGTACACGTTTGCAATTAGACAATTTTCTTGCCGCTTAAGCGTTTTCGGCCAGTTACCCAAGTCTGGGAACGCCGGTTGAGGACATACTACTTCCTGGTCGATTGTAGCGTCGTACGGCTCCAACCATACTGGCGGTGGAAGAGGTGCCTGTAACAAAAACCAGAATGCAACAAAGTCGGGAAACCTTGTAAGCACTTTGGAACATATTGCCTGCTATCAGCATTTGCAAAATGCATTTAAATCTCCTCCTACTGTCTTAGATTAGACCAGAGTCCGCCGCATCGTAACAGCATCGTAGCAATGACTTGTCCCGACGACCAAAATTATTTTAGATTAACGCAATCATTCGTTATACCTACTTCGAGTTGAAGGTCGCAGGTCTTAACTGACATTATCCGATGACAATTCGTGTTCTTGCCCTGTGGCTGAAAGAGATGAAATTTGGCCATAGACCGCGCTTATGGAACAGTGTGTTTATGAAAGTAATTTTGCTTCCGCTCTCTGGGATATGGCTTCTCCACAGTAGGTATCAACGTTAAATATATTACTACGAACAGCTAACCTTGCAACTATTTTTATCTCTAAGCATTTATTTCAATTAAACCATAGTTTAACTGGTACTTTTGTCGTGGAGTCACTTATTTTCGGGTAGGTGAGAATGACTTAAAACAACAGAAAACAACATATAGGGTCACGTTGTATATCCTGAATCGTGAGGCAGGAGCAAGTACATACCCAGCGGGGGTATGTACTTGCTCCTGCCTCACGATTCTCTTGTTATGCTTTAGTCCCTCATATCATCTGCCCAGCCTTTTTTCCAACTATATTGAGTTCGGTTTCCGTAAAACCGAATTCAGCTGAATACCAGTATTTTACAAGGAGCTACTGATTATCTGACCTGCATATTAACCTAATTATAACGTGACACGGTGTACTTCTTGACAAGACTAGTGTAAGATTGCCTAGCCTCTGGGAATCCAAAGATCTACAAATGACAGCTGGGACCAACGGTTTTGACGTGTTTTTGGAGGCACGGAGAAATGTCGGTATGAGATGGTCACCCATCCATTGGCCGACCTCGGCAAGCGTAGCTTAACGTTGAATATCGACCCTTGTGGACTTATTATTTAGCTACGAGCTCCTCATACTTTAGTCCCTACATGTATCAAAAAGGAAGGATTATATATTGACACTAGGCTGGAGCAAACCCTGACTTGGCCTCGGCCTTGGACTCGGCCTTAGTTATGTAATAATTACATACAATCATAATTATGCTTATTGTTACTATCCACGATATCCATTAGATACCAAATCACATCACAATACATGATATATGTATCATGTATTGTTATGATAACGCAGTCATATTTAAGGCTACCAAAAAACTGTTGAAGCAATTTATTATCATCGTTATTAACATTACGAAGTATTTGCTTGAAATAAAAGAACGAAATATTTAACACTTAATAGCCGTCTGTGTGCTGGACAGTTAAAAAACATGGCAGAAATAAAACTCGGATTCGATCTTATTTGACCAAATTGATGACAGCATACCTTAAATTTGTCCAGACCTACAGGTGCTGTGGCGTAGGGTATGTTGAAGAAAGTGTAAATATCTTCGGTAGGGTGCTTGCGCCCGCGCACCGGTCCTTGTGCAGTTTTCACTTCCCGCCATTCGTCGTCAGCCAGAACAGCCGTCGCGCACAACAGTAACACACACGTCCGCCACTCCATCGCTACGTTTGCATACTGACTCACAGCTGGATGATAGGGCCTATAAAAAGCGGCTTATTATCTTCTGAGGTAGAGATAGGTATTAAAATTGTCTTAATAAGCATGACAATGCATATTAAGAAACCTATAGGTTTCAAATTACTTTTTTTAATAATGCCAATATTTTTCGGTGTATCAAATTAGGTACATGTGTATTACATCATAATCAGCCTAGCCTTATCTCAGGGGTCGGCTCCAGTCAAACCGGACTGCTAAGTACCAGTTTTTTACGTGGGTCGACTGTCCTGGAATCCTCAATCCAGTAACTGGGTAACAAGATACTTCTTGGTAAGACTGGTGTCAATTTTACTGGCTTCTGACAATCTTAAAACTGCTAAAGATCTGAATACAAATGACAGCTGGGACCGTTGTACAAGACAGGAGTCTGGGTATGTTAAGATGATCACCGATCTTGGTTAATTAGGTACGGATTTATTTAATTACGATATTTAATAAATAACTATTATAGTATGTTTTTTTTTTTTCAAAAACATCATTTATTGCATGAATGTTTAAATAACATTAAAAGTAGTGTCCTCATGTTGACCATTACTGGTATGCTTTGCTTAAAAATTAGTGCTTACATTGAATAAAATAACAATAAACTATATTGTATTAATAATGTGGACTATGTATCTATTATTCCAGGTATCTGTTTAAATATGCTTTAAAGCACTAAATGCATTTCGTTTTTTGTTGTGCTGGTAGGCCTTGTAAAAGGAACAGGGATCGATAAAGGCCACTTTAGCAGAATTATATAAGAATCATAATATTAACCACGCAAAAATCTGTCATATTTCAATATCGCTACAGGCGCGGGAGGAGTCATGGGAGTCATGACCCCTGTCCCCCCAAAAACGTACACGTCAAATTGACAAACCTTCTCAAAATAGACAAATCACGAACATTTAAACTACAATTTCGAGAAAGAAAATTTCGAGCTCGCTTTGTTCGCTCTTTCATTCTCAGATCAAACAAATTAGTATTATGTCAGTAGATATCGATTGTAATCGGAGGATCTTATCTGTCCGACATTTCTAGCTCGCTTTTGCGATTTATGTAGTCAACTAATTAACTTCGATGATTGTATGGGTGGTAAATAAAAATGTAATTTATCTACACCTATAGTCCGAGGTGGGAAGCTATTTTCGAGCTCACTTCACTCGCTGTAAACTCCATTTATTCAAAGAATCATCTGTATATTCTGTATGTATGATATCAAAAAAATATAGTGCTTCGCCCGCTCTAGCATCCCAGCCGTCCAGTTTTCGCTCATCTTAATTCGATAAAAACAAAAAAAAAACATCCATACAATATGTTATACGAAGAAAATCTAGCGTTTGTGAGTCATGGAACGGGTTTTGCTTTAGATAAATGAGCGCCGCGCCGTGACGATTTTTGGCGGCGGCGGCGTTGTAGGCAAATTTTCCACGGCGGCGGTGGCGCACCGGCGGCATGACCTTGGAGCGATTGCTGAAGGATTGATTTTTTGGCTGCCTTATAAAGAAAATAGACGAAGTTCTGTCAGACGGCGAGAAGTTAAAAAAAAAATCTTTACATTTCGAATTCCATTTGGGCTCTGCCCTCATTGTCAACGCCAACCTACGGCAGTCCATTGCAACTGGCCTCTCCAATTACCTGTCACTCATCTCGATTCTCGACAACTCTCATCTTGCTGATGTCACCCTGTAAATATGTGATCCCACGGAGCATGACATTTTCCATAGCTTGCTGATTTATCTTCAACATAGGTATGGATCGGAAAGTAGTATCCATGTTTTTAATATTATCTAAAGCATTTGTCAACCATTTCGAGTAATTTATGTACATCCAGTTGACTCGCTTCTCGACGTAGTATCTATCCTATGTTCAATTTGCTGGCCCTAGGTTTGCACGTTAATTTTCAACGCAACACGTACAATAGACATCTCAGTACCTACTTGAATATTTGGTCAATCTACTTTGCATCGCGGCAGACGTCATAACATACCGTGCTGCCTGGGTCCCTTCTATGACGTACCAATTCCGTCATAACATACCGCGCTGCCTGGGTCCCTTCTATGACGTACCAATTCCGTCATGATTCTGATTTCAGGGAGATGGCGCTACACAGGACGAAGTAATTATTTTATTTATTCAGCCTATACTGCCCCACTGCGGGGCAAAGGCCTTCCCCAAGCCCTTCCAGATATTTTTGCCTCGAAGCTTGAACCAATCCGGCAGTAGGCGTTTAAGTCGTCTCGCCACCTCTTTCTAGGCAATGCTGACGTTATTATACCATAACATTTTTAGTAAAAATGCAATGTTAACATTAGTCTTGATCCTCCTGATGATCCTCCTGATGACCATGTTTCCGAATTCCGTGCTAAGCTCAAGTGGTTGCCAATTCGCCTTCGCCGAAATGCTCATATTCTTTCTCTTTTAAACAATGTGCTCTTTTCTCCTTCTACCCCTCTTTATCTCAAGAAACGTTTTCAGTTTCTCTGTGATTCTCACGCTAGATTTCTGAGGTCATCCGATAATTTACGACTTAAGTTGCCAATGCATTCCACAAATTTCTTTGATAAATCCTTTACTGTCCAGGCTGCTCGTTTGTGGAATGCATTGCCAGTCCCAGTAAGACGCGCTCAATCGTTACCGGTGTTCAAGAAACTCGTGAGGGGAGCATTACTTGTCGCTGTAATATTATGCTCGTCATTTATTTGTTACTTATATATTTGGTATACCTACATATAATTTGATAAGAATATATATTTATCTGTGTACATATTTTATGATTTAAAAGTGTTGCACCGATTACAACCCCATTTTATGTCCAGTCAATTACTGTCCATTCCAGGATGCCTGGAAGAGATCGCGGAATGCGATAAGGCCGCCCATTGTACATAATTATGAGTTTTAGTTTGTAGTTTTCTTGAATGTTTTTATCGGTGTACAATTAAGTGTATAATAAATAAATAAATAAATAGTCTTAAATATGCTTTCAAATTTTGTACGAAAATGAACCTTAATACAAAAAAAAAATGCTTTGCGGCGGCGCGCCGCGCCGGTTCATTTCCGTGGCGACGGCGAGCCGTTTGAAATGCACGGCAGCCATGGCGCGCCGGCGCGGCGATCATATCTAGCTTGCTTTGCTTGCCCAAGCATCCATTGCTATCCGGTTTTCACTTAAGGCGCGTCCCCGAGCAAAACGCAGCGCTAGCCGTTTTTTGTGCAGTTTTTTGGAGCTATCTACTCTTTATCCAAAAGAGATATCAATTAATAAAAAATACATTAAATTTCTACAAAATCTTGGCTTCAAAATGGTAGATTTTATTTTTTATTACTAATACAGTTTAAAAAATACTGAAAACATGCATCTTCTCGAAAACTAACGATTATTTTGATTTTGTACTTACACTAATGGATAGGCAGTTTAATTATGAACATTTTGGTAGAAGTATTTTTTTCAAACGACCAAAATTAGATTTTATAACGATTTTATTCAACATTTTGAGCGTATTCGCTATTGTATCTCTTGCGCTGTTATTGCTCAAGGTTATTTGGTCAGGGTACGGCCTTAAGTAGACATAAAAACATGTATTTGGGTGTAAGATAAGAAGAAAATTTGCGTTTTGAGCCTAAGAACTAAATATTTTCGGGGCTCGCTGCGCTTGACCAAGCATTCTTGGCGGTCTAATTTACGATTAAGTCGACAAAAAAAACAATTGGATGGGTGATAAAAAGAAAATTTAAAATAATTATCCAAAACAAGTATCGTATTAAAAATGTTGTGCTCGCACCGCTCGCTTTAGCATGCATGCTTCTCCAACTTAGCTTGAATCGACCAATAAACATCTATTTGTATTATGATAGGAAATACATTTACTATACTAATACCTATCCAAAATAAGGTGCTATACATTTTTGAGCTCGCTTCGCTCACTCACACTCTAGGTTCGCTTCGGACTAATGCTTTGTAGGAATGCAGTGAGGTACTATGCGAGCCAACTAAGAATAGGATCGCGCTTGCTGCCAACTTCACACGAAAGCTGTCAAATTGGTACAGCCAGCAAAAGAAACTATGAAAAAAACAAACGTTATATTTTTTTATTCATTGATTTAATTATTATTTATATTCATTTTTATAAAATGTTATTTCTTGAATTCCATAAATAGATAATTTTGGATACATTAATAATATACGAAACGGTATACATTAAAAAATGAACCAATCCAAGAATTTTTTATTAACATTTTTTTTTTTTCAAATCCAAATTTGACGTAAAATTGATTAGAATTATCTAAAAATTATCAGAAAATTATTAAACTGAGTATATATTTCTCTACAATTTTTTTGCACACCTTACGCTTTGGTAATGAAGTTCGCGAGTATTGCGGAACAAAATGGCGTCTTGACAGTCCTATTCTTATTTGGCTCGCATAGTACTTTTGATCGTGAGCGAGTCCGTTTTAAATCGCACTTTCGGGACAAATTTTGGGACTCCCGGAAAACAACATTTTATGGATCAGGTCACCTGACTCCTCCCCTCCTCTCCCCGAAAGTTTGTGGCTGCGACTGATTGATTGATTGATTGGGAAAATTTGACTGTGACGGGTAGCGTGATGTGCTTTCTGATTCTGTTAAATGGCCTTATTAGATCTGCTGGTTTAGTTATATAAAACCTAATTGAAACGTGATGTAAATTAGGACGATAGTTATTTGTTTTATAATTCAACTCAAGTGGTTTTGGTGGCGGTGTTGGTGGCGGTACGGCATCCCGGTAGTATCTCTGGTAGATGTCATCCCAGAACCGAGTGCGTTCTTCCAAGAGCACCCCACGTAGTTCCAGCTTCTCATTCAGCAGTATGTGTGGTGACCTGTCTGCGCCTGCTGGTGGCCATGCAGGCAGCGACGATCCTTCAGGCACGGGATTCTTGAAAGGAATAAACGACATAAATGAAGATGCGACTACAGCAGGCGTTTTTTGCTGAGCTTGCTAAGCGCCAAAGCGCTGGTTAATAAAACTTTTTACCATTTTAGTGTCCATTAAAGGCTCACCCGGACATTATGAAGTTGTGCCAAATTTCGCGGGTTACATTCTTCATTTTCACTAACGTTGGAGACGCCCACTTATCATCCGAGATGTGGTCTGTGCATCCGAGATTAGTCATATTTGTACCATCCATCACTGCCAACGTTTGAGCGATGTATGGATCACCTTATAAATACAAATAATTAAATGAAAACACAAAAAAGAAAAAGGCAGTATGTATGGCAATACTTTGCAATGGAATAATTTGCCAGATTACCTACCTACATAAAAAAAATGTTAATTTGACAACACTCAAACAAAGACTACTATAGTATGTACACTCAAATGTGCGGTGTGTGTGTCTCTAAGCTTCACCAAATGGGAGTCCAACTCAGCATGTGCTAGGTAAATATACCTGACGCCTGACGCTGGTATTCTGCTGCATCCCGGTAGAGACATACGGACGTCAAACAGATGCGTCACGAGATGCAGAAAAGTAAATAATAAAAGTAAATAGTGGTTTTGTGTAAGGTGAGTTTAGATTTTTTAATAGATATTAAACATTTTATGTATTTACCTACATATTTTGTTTTTAGTTGTGTGTTTAATAAATATTAATAGATATAAATGTGTGATGGTAGAAATGTACATAAATAATGTTATTATGATTGTGTAATCGATATAAATTGGTGGCCATGTTGAAAGTAATAGATTGTAAAATGTTTGCTGTGAGTTACTGTGTTTACTACTTAAGGTACTATAGGTATAACTTTTACGTATCAGGAAAAGGAAACTCGGTTTGTGGACAAATCACTTGCTTGTTGATAGCTTCGTATGGTTCCACCCAAACCGGCGCGGCGGCGCGCGGCTGTGGAAGAGGTGCCTGGAATAGGAATCAGAATAAGACTAATGAAGATCTACTTTATCTCCTAAAATTGGCCAAGTGCGAATCGAACTAGGCACGAAGGGTTTTATATCTACACTAATATTCCGACCGATTATAAAAAATATTTTGGAAAAAAATAGGGTTCCGTAAGATATTTGTGTTTTTCGGACACAAGGTGTAAAAATCAACCAGAAAAGTTACTTATTTTGCGTACGCTGCCTCAAATATAAAAGATAGAACCATACATTGTTCTAATTAATTGTAGATCTTATAAATATCTTCAAAAAAGTCCGTGACACACTATACCTATCTATGTCGAGTGAGGCACAACAACCATTTTTTTATTTAAAAATCTTTTTTTTTTTTGGACTACATTTAAACGCGTTTATTTTACTCATGCTATTAATCCTTATCAAAATAAAGTATTTCATCACTAAGTACAGTTTATGTAGATAATATTTGGTCTTTGAATGATTAAAATCGGACGTTTGGTTTTGAAGTTATGGCGAAATTAAAATATTACGATTTCTTCTGCACGGCCCGTTGCGAAGTGGACGTCACCAAGGCCCCCGTGCGCTTGCGGGAGGGGAGTTTAGATCTATGAGTAAGGTACCTGCGCGGCTCAGACGCGAGGTAACAGTTTTTCTGTAGTGTATTTAGAATCAGCATTGCACCCGTGCGAAGCCGGGGCGGGTCGCTAGTCTTTTATATCCCACTAAGAAACACGTCAAGTCACAACTCGACTTGTATGATTTTTTTATGAGCTCAAACGATTTATATGTATGTTTGATTTATGTTCTCTTATAACTTACTCGCGTCGTCTGCGCGCGGTTACCTTTGCAGGCGAAGATGCGCGCATTCGCGTGCAGACGCGCGTAGATGCGCGTGGCCGAACGCTTTTAAATTTTCGCAACACAAATTCGTACCGTATTAATAGATAAATAGAGATGAATTTAGAACAGTAATTGAAAAACGTGACGCTTCGCGACGCCCCGACTCTGCGCCAGTGTGAATTGAGCCTAAGGTGCTTTGGTCAGAATTTTAGAGAAATTGATATTTTTTTTATTAAACTTAATATGTAGCAAAAGAAAAGTGAACATGTTATTATCTTATCATTATTTATCGTAACGTGTGAGCTTCTAAAACTTTGGTTTCCTAGGATAGCGGTACCTACCGTCTTAGAACGGCCGTAATATTACGACCGTCATGCAAATGGCGGCACCGCTTTTTGACGTTACAGCGTCCGTTACCGCTCTCTAGGAAACCGCGCCATTTTGTTTACATAGACAACGTTCTAGGGACGTAATTCACCGTTGTATTACGGCCGCTCTAAGGCACCACTATCCTAGGAAGCCCAAGCTTAAGTTCGAACAGTTTACAGTTCAATTCTGTTGTCGATAGATGGCGCTGTACTGATGACGCATTTTTCAGAATCGCGGTGTTATTTTTATTATTTATTTTCCATAGTAGCATGACCTCAGCCCCATGTTTTTGTTGATTATCTTGAATTTATAAGTTATATTTAGCTTAGCTATGGAAATGAAAGACTACATTCTTTTTCGATTGAATTATCGAGTTTACTTGGAGGAGAGTCGGAAACTGCATCCATAGGTAAACTGTTTTAGTACCTAACTTAAGTGGTGTATTTTTGGTATTATGCTTCAAAGTACCTAAACTATAACAGCCGATCGCGTCGATCCTCAATTTTAAGCAACGCTTGCCGAGGTCGGTCTGTGGCCAAATATAACATACGGGTCGATCGGCCCTTGCGACTGTTATTATTATTTAGCTACCACTTCTTCATTCAATCAGTTTCCTCAGTCAGTTCCTACTAAAATCCGATTTAAAAAATTGAGTTCTCGTCAAAATAAATCGATTCTATCATGATCATCTACCTAGCCTTTTCCTAACTATATTGGCTTCCAGACAAACCAGATTCAGCTGAATACCAGTATTTTACGTGGATCGGCTATGTGACTGATATACAAGTAGCGTCCTCTGTTGTCACGTAGCGGGAGCAGGAGGTTGAGACATCTTTGTATTGTAATATTCATCACTAGAAGGCGCCCGGTATCAATGAATGGCTTACGCATAAATATCGACTGAAGCCCGCTTCTCGACACTGGAGGCGCTGTTTTTTGAATGGGTATTGTAATAATTATGAATGACTGTCGTAGTACTCGCCTCTCGACACTACGGGGCAGCACTATAAGAAACTGTTCGAACATTCTAGAAACTTCTGGAACCGGATGTTGGTTTTAAAGCGAATTGTTTCCGCCCACATTTTCTATGGTAACGTTCTGTTCGCTTCCAGACACGAAAGAGTGCACTAGGTTTGTATAGAAATAATATTGAACTGTAGTTATCCTAACCCGAAACTAGTGAATAATAGTTGTAATAAATGATAATAATAGTAAATGTAATAGTTTTAATCTGTGGATATACTGATAATAAATCTGAGTAGTGATCGTGTGCCTTTCATTACTGGATTTGTCCGCTGTCCTCAACAGGCTACCTACCAAACCTCCACAACCCATTGACTGGGCAACAAGCTACTTCTTGGCAAGACTGCAGTCAGATTTTACCGGCTTCTGACTATCCGCAACGACTGCCAAAGGCTTAACGTGCTTTCCGAAGCATAAAAGAAACTCGGTATGTTAAGATGGTCACCCATCCACAGAAAAGGCGTTGCTTAACCTTGAAAACAAATTAGGAGAATTAAAACTAAAACATACACAATGGAAGGTCTTATTGCATTTCA
This sequence comes from Ceramica pisi, assembly GCA_963859965.1. NCBI lineage: Eukaryota > Metazoa > Arthropoda > Insecta > Lepidoptera > Noctuidae > Ceramica > Ceramica pisi. Next base: position 10,927,006 of record OY982530.1, read on the forward strand.
CGATCTCTTTCAGATAGCCTGGGATAAATAGTTATTGGTGTGACAAAAACTAATTTAACTGTACTAAATTGTTAACATTCAGGCCAAAGACCCTTAGCCGACGCAGGCACAAAACAAAAACCAAGATATAGGTAAACTAGATACAGGTATTTAATTATACATAAGATTATAATTCAACGTGTGGTTTTGGTGGCGGTGTAGGTGGCGGTACAGCATCTAGGTGGTATCTCTGGTAGATGTCATCCCAGAAGCGAGTGCGTTCTTCCAAGAGCACCCCACGTAGTTCCAGCTTCTCATCCAGCACCATGTGAGGTGACCTGTCTGCGCCTGCTGCCGGCCATGCAGGCAGTGATGACCCTTCAGGCACAGGCTTTCTGAAAGGAATAGAAATATAAACTTTAAAAATTCTGATGTCAACTGTCGATTGAGAGACTTTCTTCTTCATATATGTTTGCACTTGTTTGGGGGCGCAGTAGCATGCCCTTTTTACTAACACACGAAAATGTATACAATATAGTGGATGTTGACAGACAGCAGGAACACTAAGCTACGTTATCACTATAGATGTGGAAGGTTGCGAAGCGAGAGACGTGTTTGATAAGGAACAAAAGAATCGCTGCATTTACCAGTGGGGCTAAAAGGCCACTTTCATCACACAACAATCTGTATTTAATTTTCATCTCTATCGTCAACGCATTTGGTACAAGATTGATTGGGAAAATTTTACAGTGACAGGTAGCCTGATTTGCTTTCTGATTCTGCTAAAGTGGCCTTTTTAGACCCGCTGAGACACCAGACAAGTACTTAGCGACTGTCGGAAATAGCGTGGTGAAGGTGTAAAAACGTCAAAAAATAATGGGATTGACAAACGCTGTCGAAATGTCACGTAATCAATCTTTTATATTTTTCTATGTCAACAACCATCATCGCATAGAATGGCTCTAGACTCAAGAGTCAGGTGAATAAAGGTCATGGCACATTATACCGGCACCGCAACCGCACAGCTGCAGCACGGCGCGGCGTCACTTTAAATTTAGGCTACAGCTAGCCGCCAGTGCGCTAATTACGCGTCGTCCAAGAGGTGTAAGCTCGCAGTATCTGCGTCAGCCACGTGGTGCAAGCTTGCTGTCACCGCGACTAAAACTGTCATATGGCATTTGTGATTAAACACGCGACTTGCACGTTTTCATAGTGTAATAATGACTCGAAGTCGGCGCGCAGTAAGCACGCAGTCGGCGCACTGTAAGCTTAATGATAGAGTCAAGTTATATACTGACATAATGAATTATTTCATACGACACATGATTAAGTGGTCTAATTTGACTGACAAATAAATTGCTGACCTTGCGCCGCCATGACCTTAAAACAATTCTAATGGTTCTTAACAAACATATCCCAAGCTACGCAACCTCGCACATCTCTGGTGGAAACGCAGCAATATTTTGTTACTGACCCAGTTTTAATAAAGTTGTGCCAGATTTCGCGAACTATTTTCTTCATGTTCTTCAACTCTGGACTTGCAAGAGACTCATCATGCTGTGACATATTTTTAACATCCATCACAGCCAGACTTTGAGCTATGTGGTCAGCACCTCGTATGTTAGCATGTGGCACCAGCGGAGTATCATCGTCCACAAAAGAATATTCGTACAAATATATTTGATTATTGCCAGCCTCCACGTGCAACTTTGTTGCCCATAGCATGGCATAAGTAAACATGACATCCGAAAAGAAATCAACGTATCCCAAAATATTGTCATCACCGATAGGCTTATCGCCAAAGTAGAATTTCTTAATCTTATCAGCGACTTCTTCTCTTTCCTCTTCATACTTAAACTGTAAGTTAGCTGGCAAGAAATCAGAAAACTTTTCATTCATCTTGTGTTTCCAAAATTCAAAAAAGGCAATACGCATCAGTCCTTCCATGTTAGCGAATCCATACAACACAGGTAACTTTTTGTAGTCGCCTTTCTTCAGTATACTCAGAGGAGATTCTGTCAGAAATGATCCGTCTCCTGTATCACGTTCCACACATGGGGAAAAGACGAAAGTAGAATCAGTTTTATCGTGAAACAGACCTCCAGTCAGCAGTTCCAACGAAGTTGTTTTGTAAAATTCTTCTAAAGCATAAATATCGTCTATGTTAGTCAATTTGAGTTCTTTGGCATACGTTTTGGCAACTTCTAAAGGATCTCTCTGAACTGAAAATGCAGCAAGGTTTCCACCACTTTCAGGTATGACTCGGTGGAACAAACCTTCGGCTGACTTAGAAAGCATCAAGAGATCTACTGCTGCAGAGCCACTACTGAACCCTTGAATAGTAACATCATCAGGGTTACCGCCGAAGCTGGCGATGTTCCTTTGTACCCAGCGCAGCAGCTCAACCTGGTCCTTCATGCCCGCATTACCTGGTATGTTTTCGGTACCGAGACAAAGGAACCCATGAACACCCAGGCGATAATTAAACGTTACGATGATTATATCTTTTGTCTTCATTAGCTGAGTCCCTTTAAGCCATTCGCCCATGCCAATAAAAAAACCACCTCCGTGAACATGCACTAGAACTGAAAGGTTTTTTTCATACGTGTTTGGGACATAAACATTAGCAATGAGACAATTTTCTTTTATAACTGTATTATTTGGCCAGAGATGGGGAACCTTGGGTTGTGGACACATCACATGCTTGTCGATCGCGTCGTATGGTTCCAACCACACTGGCGGTGAAAGAGGTGCCTGGAAAAGAAATCAAAGTTAGACCATCGAGGTTTTGATACAGTCAATATCAATACCATTGTGTTTTGGATTCCATCACTTAGAGTGAGAAGAAGGGAAGAGAGATCAGATGATCTTGGGCTTAGTTCATAGCAGTTTACTTATGGGCGCTATTGTTATTCCTAGCCAAACAGTTTAACTATTTGTTAGAACTACAAGCAAATGCTCAATGAATGTCAGTCATTGGCGGTTTCCCTTAGTCAGTTACCGGGACTTGTACTTCAAATAATATATTTTACGTATCATTTTTAACATAAGTTAAATATATCGGATTTTTTCATTTATAAAAACCTGAGCTTTTAACATCTATGTGGATGTTCATCTGTGCTTTACCATAAACGTACGTTTCAGAAAGATACATGAATACCAATATGGTCCGCCAGAATTGCGACCTTAAAGTATTTCTTTTTTTCATTAGAAGTAGTTTTTTGGGGGCCGAGTCACCCGCGTCCGTAGGAGAATACCCTTCAGCGAATCCCTACACGTGGTCCTCGGGTGGTGCTAAACAGGTGACACTAACCGCCTCCATGGTCTAGTGGTTATACCACCTGATTCAGACCCAGAGGTCCCGGGTTCGATTCCCATAGGGGGTGAATTTTTTGCTCGGTTTGGTTGGTGGTAGGACTTATTATAAGTCCGCCTGGCAAGCTACCACCATCATGTTTAAGTCTGTCGAACAACAATGTTAACAGCATTTTTGTGTTCCGGCAGTTAGAGGTATGATAGCCAGTTCCTCTGTGTAAGAAGATTCCGGGTGAAACTCGCTTCCATCTTCGGCCTAATCATCACTTTCGATCAGGTGAGATTTGGGCCAAGAGAGAAAAAAAGAGCAAAAATATTTTTTTATTCGATGTCGATGGCTAACGCAGAGAAGTATGAAAAGTAATTCTTCATCCTCTCTTAAAAGTATGCATGTGGTGTCTGCGCTCATAAGAATCGTGCTGATGGGTACCATTAATTCTAGTTGGTAACAAAGGTGTTATGATGGAAACCATAAAAGCTCATATTAATCGTACGGGTGGATACTACTCATTTTCAAACAGTGACCAACAACAATGAATTGTGCATGCTTGTGGGAACAGGTTATTTTAATAGTTAACTGTATTATGGTGAACTAAACAAAAGAAGAATTACCGAAATCGGGCAGCCGTTCTCGAGTTTTAGCGAGACTAACGAACAGCAATTCATTTATATTTAGTTTTTATAGACTATCCCGATGACAGCTTTGCTATTGTCAGACACATGCTTGTCTTCTTTTACTCTTAAACTTATTAATTATAAAATATTTAAATTTTAAGTCTTATAGGCCCAGATTAGAAAATAAAGCCATTTTCAAAAACTTTAGGATTGACCGAACTAACACATCGTTTAAAATTTTTCTAGCTTTGTGAAAAACTGCAGTCGGATGGTTCGGTAGCTCACCTAGTATTACATTTTATAGCAGCTGACACGATAGACTTGATGTTGCCATAAAAAAAATACAACAAAACACTGCGCGTGGCCTGAGTCCCGACACGCACTTGACCGGCTTTTTGTTTATTTCTTCAATTATCGAAATTATAATTTACTAAAGGGGCTTTTTGTGTTTTATAATTTACTTCGACCTATTCTCAGACCTACCAAATATACACAAAAAGTTTCATAAAAATTTTCATAAATCCGTTTCGGAGAAGTTCGATATCAAACACTGTGACACGATATTTTTATATATTAGAAGAGATAGATTTATATTTGCTTACGAAATATGAGATTGATGGAAGAACGATTGCTCAGATTGCACCTGTGAGAGTCTCCGTTGAGATTGGATGCCATGGCCAAAATCGGTCAGAAAGACAATAATTATCTAATTAATTTAATTAATAACATTAATTAATATAAATAAATGATTACGTTTGCTTGGAATAAAATTAACGGATTAAAATAATAAATTCTAACCTGTCAGGCTGGATTCTGGGTTACCTCGTAACTAATAATGCGATTACATTTAAAAAAATCTATATCTATTATATGAGTAAAAATTTAACTTTTCTTGATAACATTTACTAATACACTGATTTGGTATAGATTATACATATTTTATCTGTAATTACATTTAAATTCAGATTAATAACCTGTCAACCTGTTTTTTGTAAGGGCATCATTTTCAAATTGATTTTAATTCAATGTTTTTATAATTTTGCCATTACATGTGGCTATAATAACCTATCCTGGTGCCAAATTCGAACGTTCTAAGCCTGCTAGAAGTAAGTACCTTAGAATTTTGATGATTGGTCAGTCAGTGAGTGACAAAATGTTGTAACTTTGATCGACCGTAACTCGTAAACTATTTATTCAAATGTCATGTAATTTGTTGTAATACTTACTCTCGGTCACCGAAAATCTAAACCCCTAGCTTTGTCTACATCGAAGATATACGGGGGGTTAAATAGCCGCGAATGGCTTCGAGAAAAGGATGGTACGGCGGTGCCTGCTTTGCTCTTGACTTGGCTAGAGCACTGCCGTGCCTCCAGATTTAAATTAAATCTTCAAAATATACAAAACTAATAATCTCTTTATTGCCGTCATTTATAGTAACCTAACTCATTAAATAAGAATAGGTATTATTTAAAATGAAATGGAAATGTTTTGAACAAACCTTGAATTTATCTACGCCCGTAGGCGCTGTGGCGTAGGGTATGTTGTAGAAGACGTATATATCCTCACTATGATGCTTGCGCCCGCGCACCGGCCCTTGCGCAGTTTTCACTTCCCGCCATTCGTCGTCGGCCAGAATAGCCGTCGCACACAACAGTACCACACACGTCCGCCACTCCATGGCCACGTTTGCAGCTTGACTACCGACAATTGTCAGTGAGATACCCATAAGCGACTATCAGTAGCGATAGTTAAGAATGTTGCGTAGTAATAATGACTATGCATAAATAGGTCGTGCACAAAACCAGTGTCGGAACGGTCGGTGTAGTGTGGATTTCAATCCAGTACAAAAACAAGAGACAGTTTTTGTAGTATTAAGTTTCTCACGGGACGGCGTTGATTCCTTCGTTGACATCGTTGTGCAGGACAAGCGATGAAACCGGATAATACCTACCTTGTTTGTCCACATTAAAAAAAAAAAACGAATTTTAACATTAAGAATGTTAAGGTCATGACACATTTATAACGGAACCGTAACGGCCCAACACCAACCCAGCAATTTATTTATCATTCAAAGTAGAGCATCAATTAATATGCTGTATAATATATTTCGTAATGTCTTCATGAAAAGTCAAACACCGAAACCAAAACCGCGTGCTTATTACGCGCCGACTCTTAGTCGCATTAAATACAAATACAAATACAAATAATTTATTAATGCTTCAGTTTACACAGTGATTAGTGTTTGGAGCCTCCTTTTAAGCAAATAATGCCTGTGTTAGGAGACTCCGCTCTTCCCATAATATAGCAATAATTATTAAAACTAGAATTACAAGTACTTATGTGTCTAAAAATAACAAAAACTAATACACAAAAAAAAAAAAAAAAAATAAGTTGAGAGGATTTGTCGAATGTAGGTACATGTGAGAAATTGAACATTAGGGTGTTTGAGTGTATGAAGGTGGATGTGAGAGTGTGTGTGTGTAAGTGTGTGTGTGGTAGAAGCATTTGCTAGTGTGTATGCTATAGAAGTGCCTCCGTATCATCATAGGTAAGTGTCTTAAGCCAATTGGTTAAGATTTTTTTACATTCAAAACTTGTTTTGTTATATAAGTCATTCATTTTGTTTATTTTGTTGTAGAGTTTAGCTGATCGTTTATTGAATTGTCTGGTGGCAAATATTGTTTTGGTATGTGGAATTTGTGCAACAATATCAGCCCTTCTTTTCTGCACTAAGACTGGATTATAAGGCAGGGATTTATGCTTTTTTAAGACTGTTTGGAAGATGTACAGTTTTCTTACGGAAAGTAAATCACTCGTTTTGTATAGCATTTCAGTGGGATATCTTTTATTTTTAAAGTGCATGATCTTTATCAGTGCTCGTTGGGCTCTCTCTACATCTATAAAATAGGTTTTAGCTGCTCCTCCCCAAACAGGAATGCAGTATAGCAAAACAGACTGAACCAGTGCCATATAAATTTCATTTAGAACATTTCTTGAGGGGACTCTACTACTCATAAATTTTTTTGGTACAATATGACGAAGTGTTTTAAAAATCCAACTCAATCTCCTAACTCTATTTGTGACTTGTTCAAGATGTGGAAACCAAGATAGCCGCTGGTCAACAATTACGCCAAGATATTTAGTCTGTGTTACTTTTTGAATGCATGAACAACTACAGTTTCTATTTTTGGCATCTCCACATGTATGTATTTTTAGATGAAGATCCTCACTAGGTTGACTACTTTTATTAATGCTAAAGCATATATAGTTAGTTTTAGTTGTATTAATTGTTAGTAGGTTATTATTTAACCAGTTGGCTACCTGTGCCATTCCCATCTCAACCTTGCGTTTAACGTCTGCCCAGGAGCTCCCAGAAAACACGACGGCCGTGTCGTCAGCGTAGGAGAAAACTTTTGCGTTTTTAATATGCATGTTGCAGAGATCATTTAGATATACAAGGAACAACGTAGGACCAAGTACGCTTCCCTGGGGAACTCCGTAAGTGACGTCAGCATCTCTACTGATCAGGTCCCCCACCTTTACCCTTTGCTTCCGCGAAGTGAGATAATCTGCGAGTAACTTCAGTGGAGTGTCTCTTATTCCAGCTTTTTCGAGTTTACTGACAAGGACGGGGACAGAGACGGTGTCAAAGGCTTTTTTTAGGTCCAGAAAAACAGTCAGGCATTTATAACCGGAGTCAAGTTGTTCAGTCACTAGAGAACTCAGTGCTGTGACTGCATCCTCAGTGGATAAACCTTGCCTAAACCCAAACTGCGACTGGGAAAGCAAATTAAATTTTGTAAGGTAATTGATCAGTCTCTTGTTTGCATTACTACATTACTAGCTGTACCCGCGACTTCGTTCGCGTGGATGTCGGAAAACTTTGTGATGTGTTTGCTTAAACAAAGCATACGTTCAGTTACGTATCCTGATCTCTCTCAGAATTAAGAAAATAGGAAGAGGGTACCTAATGCAGGGCCCAGGTAAGCTCTTCACACAGAGGGGCCCGAAAGGGCCGACGCCTGCCGAAGTCCCGCGACTCCACGACTCGCGATTATTCGCAAGAGACACCGTGGCTCCGGAACACAAAGGGCAATGAAGAAACATGGATGGGTTTTAGTCAGTAGAAGTCTGACACTCCCTCCCGCTACACCCAGAGCGGGAGGAGTCATTGGATGATTTCCCATCCCAAAAAAAAAAGGTAATCTCTTGGTACAAACCTATCTTGAATCAAAATCAACAAAACCGACTATCGAACGAATGTTGGTAGTCTTCAAACTATAAAACAAAGAAACTGATGAATCAAGTTGATTCTTGATTTCGTCCAGCACAGTCCAAAAAGAAACACATTTTCTCCGATTTTTACTGACAATACTAGCAGTATTGTCTGTAAAAATTGTAGAACACTGATTAATTTAAAGGAGGATGGCAAGTTTGGACCCACATTATCTAAGTGTCATTCACTTGCAATTTCATATTCACTATAATTAAGAGTTTGTTAGAGGATTATATAAAAAATATTGAGTCACTGGGTGATGGGAATTTAAAGTTAGAAAATATTTTTATTTTCATAAAATAAGTCATCATGCAGTTACTAAACGCACCGTGTTTCATATAACATTCCAACCTACTCTTTCATTACCTACATGCTTAGAATAATAACGCATAGAAACCTAGTACGAGTGCAAAAAGTGAGGCAACTAAAACTTAGCCTAATCCGTCAAACTTAGCCACCAGGCCGTCAGTACTCAATGTCACGTTCCGTCGAACACAGCTCGCGAGTAAATAATTGAAAATGACAGTTTGTTGCGTGAAAGGATGTTAAAGCACATCAGGAAAACAAAAAAATGTGATAAAATAACATTTCACAAATAAGTACTCACATTCTATGCACTATTTTTACGTAAATCGATAAATAAAACAAAATTCTAATAACCTAACTTGTCATAACACAGTGTTGCTATTTGTGAGGAAAAAATACCCACATTGCTTTCATTCATGTTTTTCATTTTTGTAATTTTAAAATACAATACTTACTGTTAATTCATATCAAACCCGATGTTTTAACATTGTTTATAATTATAACCCATCAAGCATTCTAAACGCATTGAACAATATCTCATTATTTATGCGATTTATTTCCTTTTATTTTGAAATAAATTGAATTATACCTTCCGAAAAAATATGTCATATTACATGAAAAATCATGTTTACCTTTTCCAGTTCCCAACAACATAAAATACTTGCCTTGATAGCAAAATAGTATTGCGTCTTCCCATATTTTGTGGGTAACGGCTTAGTAATGGTATCACTGAAAGCTATATCTGTGTGCGTTAGAGGAACGTAGACACATTCGGCTCACGCACACAAAGAAAATGAAGTGGACACACGATTTTGCTCGGGTTTTGTTCTAGACGCGGCTTCTATGCGTTATTATTCTAAGCCTACATGATTTACGTTCTTGCACTTGTTCATGCTTGTCTATTTTTTTTTTTTAAACAAAACTTGTGAAATATGAGAAAATCATACAAACGTTAATATTAAAAATGCATTTATATTTTTTATACAAAAATGTACCTACAATATTATAATTATATACGATTATTTGTGATAACGTAGAATGGAACGTTACGCTGTCAATTGAAGTTGGCTGTCAGTGTTAAAACAATTATTGTTTGTTTTCAGCGGCTAACGTGGGTTATCTATTATTTTCTATGCGATTCTTGACGACTTGGCTTTACCTTTGGACTGAATATTCTACATACCGACTAAGACAACAGCTTTTACCTTTGTATTGCGATTTGCAAGTGGTTTGGACTTAGTTACCCGTTAAAATGCGTTGTGTGAATTGTCAGTTGTGCATTGCCCGATTACTAATTATCACATCTCCCAACCTCTACGACTTACTGCCCATTTGCTTTTTTGCTAGTTTTATATAGTTCTACAACTAGTTATAAGTTTCCAAACTGTACGATACTCCTAACAGTGGGTCCCATTGTACATGCAACCTCGCCAACCTCCTTTGTATTAACATTTTGTATTCCTAAAAAGGTTTACGTGTATATTAAAAGTTAGGGTTCATATAATGGGGTGCGAAGTCAGAAGTCCTCCACGCGTGCTCGGCGGCTGCTGGTCCCTTTCGATCCGTCTGGAGGGAAGAGCAGTTGCTGGGCCGGTGCACCCTGGGCGCAACAGTAACTTTTTCCGGGGAATGAGGGGAAATGAGAATCTCCTCTTATGCTTCGGGGAGTGTTACTGTTGCGGCTAATTTTCTGACACGGGTGGGGTCCACTGGATGGACCGACGGGGCGTTCCTTTGCGTGACCCTCTGTGTAGCAGAGGGCATAGCAGAGGAGCAAGAGCGGGCTCGGTGTGCACTTACCCTGCCTCCGAGCAGACAGAGTTGGTGGGTCCTTCTCTGTCACCGCTGATCTCGTAACCCTATCGAAGTGCTGTGGTCATGTCTCGCGGCACTCATAGGACCGACGGTCTTGGCTTAACTGCCTGGACCACGAGGACGTAAACCTCTATAAAAAATACCCCGAATCTCAAGTGGCGGGAGCACCGCGAAGGGACGAATGGCTGACGGGTATTATCAGTCTCTAGTGCTTCCCTCGCCAGGGATACCTGCAGCCCTCTCTGGCGAGTAAAGCAATTTATTCTGCTTATCCTGATACACGGTCCCTGTCAGGATGGACGTTTAGTTACCTATTGCTCGTGGGATTAAATATGGATATGTTTAAAAACACAAAAACCGCCGGCAACGGCAAACGCGATGAGCGGTCGGAGTCCGACGCTGCATCCAGCAGAAGCGGGAGAGGCGCGGGAGGCTTAGAGAGCTCCCGGCGCGAGAGGGCCGGGTCACTTGCGGAGATCAGCAAGTTCTTCCGCAAGCGGCCCAGGCGGGATGGCGACAAAGGTTCGTCATCCGGTGAAGAGGAGGCTGCAGCCTCAGCCCGGAAAATCCCCACCAACAAGCGTGGCGGGATCCGTGGCAAAGGGAGGAGCATCTCGGCCTCCGAGAGATCGGCCCAGCTGGCCGAGGAGGGGCGCCACCCGGGCTCGACGGCGTGTGTGACTGGGGACGAGGAGGAAGCACCTGGCGGCTCCGAGGCAGAGCGTGAGGCCAGGTTCGCGAAGGAGGTGGAGGCCGCGCTGAAGCAGGTCGCCCACAAGCAGAAGCCGTCCACAAGGCTGAGGGCCATGCCTGCGGCTTCTGCTTCCATTATGGCGGCAGCGGAGGCCAACTTCCGGGCCTCGCACGACGGTGGAGAAATGGCCAGTTTGCGGGCGGACGTCGCCCGCCTTACGGCCGCGATGGAGCTTCTCCAGCAGGAGAATGCGAAGCTCCGAGCGGACCTGGTCAGCCTTCGGGCGACCGACTCCCGCGTGGCCCCCCAGGCGGCCCCCCAGGCGGAACAGGCGGAACAGGCGGGACAGCTACAGCGGCGACAACAGCAGCAGCAACCAAGCCGGCCCGAGCCAGAGGACAACCAGGTCCTGGCACTGGTTCGGACGGAGCTCGCCGCCTTCCAGCGGCGGTTCTCCGTGCTGGAGGGCATCGTCCTGCGGCCCCCCCTGGGTGCAAACAAGGTGGCTTCGGGCCAGGGGACGGTGTCCTACGCGGCTGCTGCGGCTGCCGCATCCGGACCGGGGCCATCCAGTCGGCCCTCCGGCGGGGCTGTCTTGCCCTCCCCCCCAGCCAAGCCAGCTCCGGCAGAGTCGGCGCCAGCAAACGCGCCTGCAAAGGCGCAAGCTGAGGGGAAGGGGAAGGGGAAGGGGAAGGGGAAGAAGAGCAGGGCGCTGCCAGCGACAGCGCCTGCAGCGAGCGGTCCTCCGCCTGCGGCTCGCCAACCGACTGCGGCACGCCAACCGCCTGCGACACGTCAACCGCAGTCGCAGCCGCCGCCACCGCCCTCCCAGTCCGCCCAGCTCCCTACACCTCCCCCGGCTGAAGCCGGATGGCACGTGGTCGGGGAGCAGCAGAAGAGGCGGAAGGCGAAGAAAAAGGCCCGAAACCAGGAGCGGCAGCGCCAGTCCCGGGCGCGCAAGATCGCGGATAGGCTCCGCGCCCCGAAGACCGCCGCTGTAGTGATAACGCTACAGCCGGAAGCGGAGAAGAGGGGCGTATCTTATCGCGACTTGCTGGCGAAGGCGAAGGAGACGGTGGATCTCCGTGAGCTAGGGATCACCGGGGGCCTCCGGCTTAAAGTCACTGCGACTGGAGCGCGGATGCTGGAGATCCCCGGGGAGGCCTGCGGCTCGTCCGCTGACGCTCTGGCCGAAAGGCTAAGAGCGTCCCTCAACGCGGACGAGGCCCGAGTGTCCAGGCCCGTTAGGTGCGCAGACCTGCGTATCCTGGGTCTGGACGACTCGGTCACGGAAGAGGAGGTCGTGGCCGCCGTCGCTAGGTCCGGAGGGTGTCCTGCCGAACAGGTCAAGGCAGGCGCCATACGTCCGGACCTCTCAGGCATGCGAACCGTTACGGTTTGCTGCCCTGTGACGGCGGCCAAAGCCATTGTGGAGGGTCGAAGACTTCTGGTGGGCTGGGTGTCAGCGCAGGTCAAGCTGCTGGAGCCCAGACCTCTGAGGTGCTATCGCTGCCACGTGGGGCACCACGTGTCAGTCAAGTGCGCCTCGGAGGTCGACCGCAGCGGCCTTTGTTTCCGCTGCGGTCAGCCCGGTCACGTAGCCGTGACCTGCTCCGCCAAGCCGCACTGTGTTTCATGTGCGGCGGCCGGCAAGCCGGGTGACCACCGGGCTGGGAGCAAGGCCTGCGCTCCACCCAAGACCAAGTCCAGAGCCAGGGGGAGGCCCTCCATCGCCACTGCCACCGTCTCCAACGCCGTGGCCGTGGTCGCAACCGCCGCAGCCACATCCGTCGCCTCTGCCGCCGTTGCCGCCACAGAGGGGCCCTCACAGGGGGCCCAGGGGGAGGAAGCTGACATGGAATGCCAGTAACGGCCCCACTCAGCTTCCTCCAGGCGAACATCAACCACTGCGCCTGCGCTCAGCATTTGCTGATGCAAAGCATGGCGCAGTGGTCGATCAACATTGCGGTGGTCGCTGAGCCGTATTTTGTCCCACCCAGGGATGACTGGGTTGCGGACCTAAGCGGCTCAGTGACCATCATATCGTCGGCCGCCGCCGGTACCCCGTCCCTTGAAAGTGTCAGGAAGGGACAGGGGTGCGTCGCAGCACGGTTCGGGGAGATCGTCGTAGTAGGCGTCTACTTCTCCCCGAACCGAACTCTCGCCGAGTTCCACAACTCTCTTGTAGAGCTGGGTGTCGTCGTCGGGCACTATTCCCCACCCGTACTTGTCCTCGGGGACTTCAATGCCAAGAATTTGGCTTGGGGTTCTCGTTTGACAGACGTGCGGGGAAGGATGGTGGAAGACTGGGCTCTGGAGACAGGCCTGGTCGTCCTCAATCGGGGTTCTGTCCCCACGTGTGTGCGGATGCGGGGCGAGTCGGTGGTGGACATTTCGTTCGCCAGTCCCGCTCTGTCACCGCGGGTCATTGACTGGCGTGTCATGGAGGAGGTGGAGACGTATTCCGATCACCGGTATATCCGGTTTGACGTCTCCACCCAGACCTCAAGCGCGCCGGTCGTACAGACTCCGAGTGGTCCGCGTTGGGCTCTGAAGCAGCTGGACCGGGAGCTCCTCCTGGAAGCCTCGATCGTGCAGGCCTGGGTGACATCACCGGACAGGCCTGCCGACGTCAACAGTGAGGCAGGGTGGTTCCAGGAGGCCATGTCCGACATTTGTGACGTGGCAATGCCCCGAGTCCGGCCAGGAAGAGCCCGGCGCCAGGTGTACTGGTGGTCGCGAGAGCTGGCGTCTCTGCGCGAGGCGTGCATTTCTGCGCGGAGCCGGTACGCCAGGCATCGCAGACGTCGCATCCGTCCACCGGATGCGGATGCCATCGAAGCAGAGCTATACGAGGGATACAGAGCTGCGAAGACCGCTCTCCGCGACGCTGTCCTGCGGGCTAGGGATCTGGCCCGCGAGGAAATGCTGGCGACTCTCGACAGAGATCCGTGGGGGCGCCCTTACCTTATGGTGCGGAACAAGCTCCGCACCTGGGCCCCCCCGCTGACGCAGAGTCTCCGGCCTCAGCTCGTGGAGGACGTGGTGAGCGCTCTGTTCCCTGCGCGAGGGGAACATCCTCCCCCGCCTATGGCTCCGCCGCCTGCGGTGCCGGAAGCGGACCTAGAGGACGACGACGACGACATCCCGGCTGTGACTGGGGTAGACCTGAGAGTGGCGGTACGAAGGCTCAAGGCCAAGAATACCGCCCCAGGGCCCGACGGCTTGCCTGGCAAAGCCTGGGCCCTGGCCTTGGAGGCTCTCGGGCCTCGACTAGAGGGGCTCTTTAGCGCATGCATGGAGAGGGGCCAGTTCCCGCTTCCTTGGAGGACCGGGAAGCTGGTCCTCATCCGGAAGCCTGGGCGCCCTGCGGACTCGCCGTCCGCATTCCGGCCCGTAGTGTTGCTCGACGAGGTGGGCAAGCTCTTCGAAAGAGTTATCGCAAACCGCCTCGCCGGGCACCTAGCGGGAACGGGGCCGGATCTTGCGGACAACCAGTTTGGTTTCCGCAAGGGGCGCTCTACGGTGGACGCCGTCATGCGCGTCAGAGCCCTCACGACGGGGGATGCGGTCTCCCGGGGTGGTGTTGTCTTGGCGGTGTCTCTCGACATCGCCAACGCCTTCAACACCATGCCCTGGAGCTGCATTGGGGAGGCACTCCGGTATCATCGGGTGCCGACCTACCTTCGTCGTGTTGTCGGGGACTACCTGTCCGACCGGGCAGTAATCTACCCTAGTCACAGCGGTGAGTGGAACCGGCGAGAGATGTCGTGCGGTGTCCCACAGGGTTCGGTTCTGGGGCCGCCCCTGTGGAACATCGGTTACGACTGGGTGCTGCGAGCCGACCTCCCTAGCGGCGTCAGCGTCATCTGTTACGCTGACGACACGCTGGTGCTGGCACAGGGGGGGTCGTACGCGGAGGCGGCCGACGTTATGACACGCGGGGTTGCGACAGTCGTAGAGAGGATCCGGCAATTGGGTCTCGAGGTGGCGCTGCACAAGTCCGAGGCCATGTGTTTTCATGGCCGAGGCAATACGCCACCGTCGGGATCCTTGCTGACGGTAGGAGGGGTTTCCATTGGCGTCCAGTTGACGCTGAAGTACCTAGGGCTCGTCCTCGACAGCCGGTGGAACTTCGTGGAACATTTCCGACGTTTGGCACCCAAACTGGAGCGGGCCGGGGCTGCTTTCAGGCGGCTCCTGCCCAACCTGGGGGGAACAAACGCCTCCTGCCGGAGGCTCTACGCGGGGGTCGTGCGGTCCATGGCCCTCTACGGGGCCCCGGTGTGGGCGCGTTCCTTGCGGCAGCGTGCTGCCAACTATCTGAACGCGCCCCAAAAGGTGATGGCCCTAAGGATGGCCCGAGGGTACCGCACGATCTCGCGCGAAGCGGTGTGTCTCCTTGCCGGATTGCCGCCATGGGATCTGGAGGCGATAGTCCTCGCGCGCCTGCATGATTGGCGCGTGGAGGTACTACGCCGGGGGGAAACTCCGCTGACGCGGCAAATTGTCGCGCAGCGGACAGACCTCCGGCGCGATCTCATGGCGTCATGGAGACGACGACTGTCGCAACCCAGTGCAGGGCACGCCACGATAGTGGCGATAAGTCCCCTCTTTGAGGAGTGGCTAGAGAGGCGCCACGGCGTCCTCACCTTCCGCCTGACGCAGGTCCTCACCGGACACGGATGTTTCGGGAGGTACCTGCATCGAATCGGGCGGGAGGAAACGCCCGGGTGTCACCACTGCGAGGATCGACCGGAGGACACGGTGGAGCACACTGTGCAGGTGTGCACCGCTTGGGCGGCGCACCGCCGTGTCCTCGAAACGGCGATCGGCGGCAACCTCTCGCGTCCGGCCCTGGTCCAAGCCATGGTCCGGAGCGAGACAGAATGGGACGCCATTGCCTCCTTCTGCGAAGCAGTCATGCTAGCGAAGGAGGTGGCGGAGAGGGAGAGGAGACCCTCTCGTCCCGGCCGCCGTGGTGGACGCCGCGGGCGTCGGGGGCCACCTGGTGACCTCCGGCCACCGTAGGCGCGGGCCTATGGACGGCGAGCTATGGGTGGCTCGCCGTCCGTCCGTCTAGTGACGACAGGCCGTGTCGACGGCGCGATAGTGTTCCACGCGCGCCTCAAAGAGAGTCAGCACACAGAGGGGCCCGAAAGGGCCGACGCCTGCCGGAGTCGCGGGATTATTCGCAAGAGACACCGTGGCTCCGGAACACAAAGGGCAATGAAGGAACATGGATGGGTTTTAGTTAGTAGAAGTCTGACACTCCCTCCCGCTACACCCAGAGCGGGAGGAGTCATTGGATGATTTCCCATCCCTAAAAAAAAAAAAAAAAAAAGTCTTGCCAAGAAGTACCTTGTTACCCAGTCAATGGGTTGTGATAAATTTGCGATTTATCAAAAGTAAATAGTCATTCATTGTCATAGCTAAACGAAATATAACTTCAAGATCATAACCATAAGACATTGGGTGAGAAAAATGCGTCATCGGTACAACGCCATCTATCGATAACGCAATTGAACTGTCAAATATACTTGTAAGTTCGAACTTAAGACTCACACATTACAATAAATAATGATAAGATAATTACATGTTCACTTTTCTTTTCCTACATATTAACTTTAATTAAAAAATAACTCAAAAATACATTGTTTTGATTGTTCACACATTTGTTACAACAACTTTTCTCAATAGATCGCATTGCAAGTATCGGGAGTCTCAATGAAAACACTTAATTTTAAGTACCTACATTTCGAATCCAATCCGTGGTTTATGCGTGATGCTCCCACAACTAACAGACAAACAGATTTTTTTTGCTAAAATTGCATTTTTGTGTTCTATGTTTTTTTTTCTGACATTATCTGAGAGTATCATTAACATTTTTCCTGCTGCATATTAATGATCTGCTAAAACCCGGTACTATTGGGTATGCAGACGTCAGCACTGTTGCTGAGAAATACGTGTCTGACGCACGAGCTGGTGGGTCACGGACCCGGTCTCTCGGGGAGGCTATGATTGAGCGCTTGAACGTGTACTTACAGGCTGTCTCCGAATGGGGCGATGCCAATCTCGTCAAGTTCAATGCTGCGAAGACCCAAGCGTGTCTCTTTTCCGCTAAAAGGTGCCAATTCCACCCTGCTCCATCTCTCCGAGACTTGAGCTTCTTGGTGTTACATTATCATATACCCTCAATTTTGGCCCCTTCATAGAGGCCAAGGCTCAAGTGGCTGCTAGAAAGTTGGGGATCCTGGCAAATGTGAGACGGTACTTCACGCCGGAACAGCTTCTTAAACTGTATCAAGCGCAAGTTCGATCGTACATGGAGTAGGTACCCACTGCTCTCATCTTTGTGACGGATCTGCCAGATACCAGCTTGATGCCCTCGAGTCAATTGAAAAACGAGCCAAGAGGATCATCGGCGATGATAAGCTCGTCGAATCGAAGCTCCAAAGTCTTGAATATCGACGCCGAGTTGCTGGCCTGTCGGGTTTCTATCAGTTACATTTTGGGGAGTATGCGACGGAATTGCATAACTTAATTCCGCCAAGCCCGTTCCACCATAGGACCACAAGACGTACGGCGATGTGCCACCGGTACATGGTGGACATCCCACTTATACGCACAAAACGTTTTGGGAATACATTCATTGTGCGTACAGCTAAGGAGTGGAATTCCCTGCCTGAGTCTATGTTTCCTGATAGCTACAACCTGGGAGTCTTTAAGTCAAGAGTGAATAGGTTACTTCTAGGCAAGCGTGCTCCACCTTAGACCGCATCATCGCTTAACATCAGGTGAGATAGCGGTCAAACGTATGCCTATCCATATTTAAAAAAAAAAATATTTTATACGAAAATTTTCAATGTACTGACTCGGCAACTTTACGATTTTATTATATGTATACCTAGGTGAAAACAAATGCCATATATAACAATTATGTTCGCGGTAACAGGTAAGCTTGCACCTCGCGGCCGGCACGTGGTGATGCACAGTAAAACACTACATTTAATTTTGGTTTAACAACTACCTCGAGAGAGGCATCTAACTGTCAACGTCATGTGTCACACCAAACATACATCCAGTGATGCCACGTGCATTGACCTCACCCAAGTGTACTATTGGTGCTTCCGTTACAATCAAGCTTAAAGAATGAGTCGATCTGATAGCACTGAACTAGAAATCGTTCCGACAATTTATAAGACGTTCCAATAATAGTATAAATTACCGAGTTCACCCACCGGTCGGTCTGTGACCACAATGGTAACTCATCGGACAACCTGAGCATATGTATGAACAGTCGGACTAAAATAAAAGTACAGGCAGCTACCTCGCTTGTGGCCTCGCCTGTGAATACGAACAATCCGCACATCACATCTTATGAGCGTGTATTCCGTCCACTAGCGCCGCCAATCGTTTTTTATTATTTGTGGTAAATTTAAGACACGTAGATAAAAAACCGCTCTGTAGTGCACTGAAGAAATGTATTTATTATGTTTTGAGAGTTATGTTTTGTACTTTAGAACATAAATAGTTGCCAAAGTCGATATTTTTGCTAAAAGTGGCCACTTTTAGCAATAATTGCCGTTTTGGCTATTTAGCCATGAGTTATGTTTTAAAAATAGCTGTCAAAAAATAATAGATACATTTCTTCAGTGCACTACAGAGCGGTTTTTTATCTACGTGTCTTAAATTTACCACAATTAATAAAAAACGATTGGCGGCGCTAGTGGACGGAATACACACTCTTAAGGGAGTGTATTTTTTGGCAGACTGAACTTAATATTATGTTAGATAGTATTCAGGTTACATCTGAAGTAGTTTACTATACAAACCTCGTAGAAACCAGAACAACCTTGCGTTCAAGCGATTTTGCCATACCTATTACTGTAATCAAAAGTAGCTCACAATGTAGGACTCATTATGTTTGTTTGTTGTCAATTTATTTTAATTTATTGAAATTTTTTAATTTTATTGTGACATTTATATTTCGTATACATTTTTTTAAATGTATTATAAATTAATATGATTTTTTCTTGACGTTTAATTCTCTGTGAATTTATTTAATTAATTAATAATTAATAACGGCAGCTTATTTATTTTCGATTCTACTAACAATATTTTTATCAAATTTCAAGTACTTACTAAAACTAAAAAAAAAAACAAATATTTTAAAATCTTATATTTACTAACACAGTATACTGTGGCCAATGTTGTCTTATGAATAAATGAATAACAATAATAATTTATTTAAAGAACAAACTACATACACTTAAAATAGAAAAAAAAAACTAAAATATGGCATCAAAAAATTCGCCCCCATCGCTATCGACTGGAAGTGAGCCCAAAAGACTGGCTGCATTGCCACGTTGTATGGCAATGCCTCTGTCCAAGGTAAAAGCCAGCTTTTGGGTCACGCGAAGCGTCAACTAAGCGTATTGCTAGATCTTTAAATAGGACGTGAGCACTCTGACCCCCACGGTCCAAGAGTTTCAACCCCAAACGGCTCAAAAATGTAGTTGCCAATAAGGCTACTATATTTCCGCCGTTTGAGGTTTTCAGCAGCCGAAGCCGCAGAACCAGCACAGCACGACGAGCTAGGAAGATGGGATAGCGCAAGAGCATCGACACAAGTAGCGTCCCACACTAAAGGCCTACCCATCTTCCATGGAAATAAAGACATACCGTCCGGTCTTTTGCCATCGTCGCGTGCCAGGCGACTCTGGGCGGTTCTGGGTTCTAATACGGCTGGCACGCCGACGGCGACAAGAGCGCGTCGGATAATGTCGTTGATGTTTGCGTGCCGTGCTATGCGACCCGCAATTCGACTGCATGACAGGCCGTGGTGCCCGAGGCTCAGCTTCACCACAGTGGCAGCGATGAGGAGAACAACAGGATGCGCCTAAGCGAAGGGAAGCAGCGAGGCGGAAAGTACTATCGTCGAACAAGGTGCCTATGTTTGACGACGGTAGTGCGTGAAGCCAGAGGCCCGACTCCCACTCACCCACAGCCAGCAGGCGCGCACGCTCCGCAGAAGTGGCAGCAGAGGCAATTAGGTTATTCTGAACTTCTCTGCAGAGCGGCTCATCCCACCGTCTCTGGTATGATGAGTTGTCGGGTAAATTTTGATTCGGGCAAGCGAGTCTCCAGGCATTTATAGCCTCGGTAAAGTACGGCACATCAAAATCAGTCAGTGACGTGTAGAAGCTAGGATATTCCTGACAATAATAATTAGTTTCAGTATAAATATTTAATCCGTGCTTGGCAACTGGGCTTAACCCATTTTGTATATGTCCCTTGGTGCCTATTGACCTAGCTCTATTCTGTCTCCTGCTTGATAAGTAGGGAAGTGAAAATAATTTTTTTTCCTACTCCTCCGCTGTACTTTTCTGATTAATTTCGTTGCAGGATCCAAGACATTTTAATTGTTTCTCCAGGGACTCGTCGAGCTTCATTCTGGCTTTCAGGAGTTGCAGTGGCTGGGAATGTGAAGCGGGTTGAACGGATTTGTGTGGGTCAACCTTAATTCTGCGTTCTTGCTGTTTTTAGCATAGTCTCAAATCACATAGGTACGCATTATTTGAAAAAAAAAAAACTGGCCAAGTGCGAGTACGACTCGCGTACAAAGGGTTCCAAACATAGGGATATTGTCTTTGGTTCCTAACTTATTTCATTTTTGTTACATGTTATTTTAACAGTGTTTACTTTTTTATAGATTTTCCTGTTATCTAAAAAACTATTATCTGCTTTTTAACGCAACCAAATCAAAAAACAAGTGCATGTCGGTTTTGAAAGAATAATAATCGAATAACCAATTACTTGAATTTCTATTTTAATTTCCGGAGAGAAGAGCGAGAAATATGCGTATCACTATAGTGAAAAAGCTAAGATTTATCAATAATTCATGAAAATTATAATTCTATGTGTGGGTTTTGCGGCGGTGGAGGTGGTGGTAGTGCATCCCGGTAGTATCTCTGATAGATGCCATCCCAGAAGCGAGTGCGCTCTTCCAAGAGCACCCCTCGTAGTTCCAGTGGGTCATTCAGCACCATGTGTGGTGACCTGTCTGCGCCTGCTGCCGGCCATGCAGGCAGCGACGACCCTTCAGGCACAGGTTTCCTGAAAGGCAAATACAAAATTCATATTAACTCAAGAAAACCTGGTTGAGACTAGATACGAAATACAACACAAAATACATACCCAAATTTAATAAAGTTATGCCAAATTTCACGTACTAGCTTCTTCATGTTTTTGTACTTTGGAGACGCAAGAGCCTCATCGTGGATTGTCATATTTTTAATATCCATCAAAGCAAACGTTTGAGCGCAGTGGTTAGCGCCTTGTATGTTAGTGTGCGGAACAATGGGCACGTCCTCATCCACAAAAGAATATTCGTACAGATATATTTGATTGTTGCCAGCCTCCACTTGTAACTTTGCAGCCCAAAGCATAGAATAAGTAAATAAGACATCTGAAAAGAAATTCACGTATCCTAAAATGTTATCGCTGCCAACCGGCTTTTCGCCAAAATAAAACTTCTTAATCCTTTTAGCTACGTCTTCTCTTTCCGCTTCTGACTTAAACTTCAAATCAGCTGGCAAGAAATCAGAAAACTTGTCATTCATCTTCTGTTTCCAAATTTCAAAGAAGTCAATACGCATCAAACCTTCCATGTTAGCGAATCCATACAACACAGGTAACTTTTTGTAGTTGCCTTTCTTAAATATACTCAGAGGAGATTCAGTCAGGAATGCTCCATCTCCTGTATCGCGCTCCACACATGGGGCAAACATGAAAGTTGCATCAGTTCTATCCATAAACATATCTCCACTCAACACTTCCAGCGGAGTTGTCCTGTAGAACTGTTCTAAAGCATAAATGTCGTCAACATTCGAGAAGTTCTGACTTCTGGCATATGCCTTGGCAATTTCTAGAGGATTTCTCTGCACTGTAAATGCAGCAAGGTTTCCACCACTTTCAGGTATGACTCGGTGGAATAATCCTTCGGCTGATTTAGCAAGCATCAAGAGATCTACTGACGCAGAGCCAGCACTGTAGCCTGCAATGGTGACGTCATCAGGGTTACCGCCGAAGCTGGCGATGTTCTTTTGTACCCAGCGCAGCGCCGCCACCTGGTCCTTCATGCCAGCATTGCCTGGTACGTCCTCGGTGCCAAGACAAAGGAACCCATGAACTCCCACTCGGTAGTTGAACGTTACGATGATCATATCTTTTGTCTTCATTAGCTGTGTTGCTTTAAGCGCTTCGCCCAAGCCCATTACAAATGCTCCTCCGTGAACATACACGACAACTGATAGGTTTTTCTCGTTTGTGTTTGGTACATACACATTAGCAATTAGACAATTTTCTTGTCTTACTAGTTTTTTTGTCATTGGAACATTATGTTGTGGACAAATCACATGTCTGTCGACAGCATTGTATGGTTCCGACCATACAGGCGGTGGAAGAGGTGGCTGGAAAACAAATCAAAATGAAAACCATACGTTTTCTTGTTTTTGCTACACCTAACTTTGGGAAGTTAGATAACCTAACTATGTGTACAGGTATGGACGTTCATCTGTTCATTGGTAGCTCCTTAACTTTTAATCTAATTAGGACCAGTATTGTGTTGTGTCTTTGAATGTATTAAAATAATCTGTGTAATATAATACGCCGAAAAGTAGTTACAATATAAATGTGCTGAGTTTGTTAACGAATTGCAGGTTTAAATACGGACATTCCGAAAATACAAAACTAAAGTCGGCTTTTAGTTTTACAGACTTGTATCTGATAGATTTAATTTTTGATACAAAATATAAGCCCACTGGTAGACAGGTTCCAAGTCACTTGAGATTGGGCTCCAGATGGAGCTTAGGAACCTCCTGATATTAAGAGGTGTGATCCAGCCCTTTATCTGGCTGTTTGGCGCCTCTTGGCTCGTACTATGCAGGCCGAATTATTCTATTACTTATAATAGTCAACGACACGTTATATTAGACGCTGTCCGAAAATCAGATACAGTTTAAAATAATTGTGTGTCTCGAAATTATTATGTAGTATAACTTCCGTACCAACCTCCCATTTCAACATATTTTACTTAAACCTTGACAGAATTAATGAATTTGTAGAAATACCTTATATTTGTCTACGCCCACTGGCGCTGTGGCATAGGGTATATTGTAGAAAACGTATAGATCCTTGCTAGGGTGCTTGCGCCCGCGCACCGGTCCTTGCGCAGTTTTCACTTCCCGCCATTCGTCGTCAGCCAGAACAGCCGTCGCGCACAACAGCAACACACAGGTCCACCACTCCATCGCTACGTTTGCTAATTGGTTCTCAATAGCAATTACAGGCACACTTAAATCGGCTTATTATCCCAGCTAATAGATATAGATCAGATAAGAACTTCTATAAATAAAATTGGCTTATCGAGCATGAACACGCATAATACACATTTCACGGTAGTACATACCTGTGATAACAACAACATTTTTTATATTTCTCTACGAGCAAATAGGGTTTCTGCTCGATAATTCTCGAGAAAGATTGGCGACTTGGGTACCTCATTAAATCTGAATCTTCCAAAATCTTCTTATATGCAAATTATAGGTCTTATATCAGTAGTTATTTTCCAAGCTAAAATGGTTAATTAGTTGTTGGTAGTAATTAAAAAAACATGATTTTAGTGTGCTACCCCGTTACGAAAACAAAACGCATTAATCCACAACAAAACGCATAAAATAGAGCCAAACTTATTTCGATTCAAATTGATAATTAATATTTGGCAACCCAGCTGTCACTTTATGTCAAATACAAAAAATATGTAGGCAAAACGTCATATTTCTGTGTTGTATGTAGGTGTCCTATTTAGTTCGTCGTTTGGGATATTTGTAGTGTTCATTATGCGTCTATAAATGAAGTGTGAACCATGTGAATTTTCAGCCATCATGTTGCTATAACATTACAATTTGCGTTCAGTTGATTATACTTTTGTGCAGGACGGAACTGGTGATAGGAATCTTATTTATATATGTGTGTGTTTGCATTGTATAGACTCAAGTACCCTGGCGGTTGGGAGTGTCATGCTCACTCAAAAGCCTAGCTGATGGTGGCGTATGCGTTAAATTATGTGGCTCCATTCGAAATGGTTGAGACGAATGGGCCTGGCGCATGTCATGGCGCCGTCGGTTGGGACTGGTCATTTCTCAGCTGCCATGGTTTATTTTAATTTATTTTAATTATTTCTTTAAATTGTTCCTTTTTTAGTTCGGATGTTTTTATCATGCTCGTCACATCGTTCTCACATGTATGTATAATTTCAACACGATGTCAAGAAAACTTTGTAACAATTTATTATACAGGGCGTATTTGACATCGTAACGCAAACTTCGGGAAAAGGCTACATCTCATGCCACTAACCAAATTGTGGAAGTCATTAATCTCGCTAATGAACGGTTACAGAAATTGTCATTTTCGAGCGCGCAATGTATTGTGAACAACGCGATACAAACGCGTGAGAGCGTTGCACGCAATACATACCTACTTCACGTCTTGCACACAAACGTACATGGTCTGCGACGCCGCCGCGGCGACGCGCCGCGCCGCACCGCGCGCGTATGTGTGTATGTAGGTAACTACGAACGAATCGCCACATGAAATTACTTAATCACTGAGAAATAACTACGGTGCCTACCTGCTGATGGTAGGAACATGTTTATGCAGAATGTTAGAGAAAAAAGCTGACCTTGAGCTATGTTTCTATCAGCGAAATGTGTTTGAATTTGGATTGCATCTAGGTATCGTCTAAATGGATGGCAACTAGCAAGGTCACCTTGAATGGAACACTGCATTACATCCTTCTTAAACATGCTTAAGAACTTGTTTTTGAAGAGCTTAAGAGAAAAGAAGGAGCCATAAGCTTAGTCTTTTAAAATCACGACTCCGATAAAGATTGATTACAAAAAATAAGCTTGTAAGTACATCGAGATCCGGTAACGCAGCTAGCTAATGAACTACCTAACTCTCTTTGAGTTTGAATGTACCCAAATACCTACGAATATCACCCTTCGCCGACGGCAATAATATCACATAAAATAATTTTAATCACTCAAAAATACCTACCTACTAACATGATTATGCAGAAGTTAAGGAGACTTGCTTAGTCTCTTATAATCACGAACACGACTCCGATAAGGATTGATAACAAAGCCGGCGATGTGCGAGTTAGACTCTCACACAAAGGGTTCCGTACCATAACCATAAACAAAAAACACGTTTCTTGTATGCGAGCTTTCCAATGGAGCTCTCTGTAAATTTTATTTTTTATTTGTTAGAAATACCATGCCTGAGATACAGCCCACTAACAGACAGACGGACCGGCCGCGGCGGCCGAACAGCAGAGGCTTAGTAATAAGGTTCCATTGGTTACCTACTCTTCGGGTACGGAATCCTAAAAAGAAGCTTGCAGTAGGTATTAACGAGTAACTACCTAGAACTCACCTTAGGCTCGCTCACCCCTAATCAGATAGGGTTCGAAGAATCGAAGTGGCCGGCGCCAGCACTGAGCGCGGCGCAGAGTTTCAGCGTGGACACGGGGCAGAAACGTTGGGTCCTGACGCTGAGGCCTGAGCACACTCCTCACACAGCGACGCAAACACATTCACTATGCAATTCCGCTTCTCGGCTGCGGAATCGCACTCTGCTGACACAAACACCTTGTCCTTGACATAACCCCAAAGAAAAAAACCTAATGGGGTCAAGTCTGGTGAGCGAGCTGGCCATGGCTCCCGGCCGAATCTCCCAATCCACCGATTCCCGAATGATTCGGTACCTAAGGCAGCGTCACATCATCAGCATGTTACCGTATTCTTGGGCACTGAAGTTCTCATTAAGTCCAGATGACATTTTTCAATGAAACACAAAGACACACAAAAACACGCAAGTTCACAGAAAGAAACCAAAATTTGTCTTCTCTAACGTTTCGAAAACCGATTTTTGCAAAAAAAAATGCACTCGTTCGCGATCGGCGTCAACAAGGAACTGACAAAAATCCATCATTATTTCATTAAAAATGTTCTTTCGATCTATCCTTTGAGGTCGCCGACAGATACCTACATTGGACCTACAGTGCCAGGGCCGGGCTTGCGATGATAATAGTATGAAAATTCATTTTTTTGCTTTTAATTTATTAATGTTTTTTTATCGAATAATTTTGGTATTGTAAAACTGAACTTTTTTTTAAAACCAAACAGAAACAAATTAAGGTCATCAATCGTCATGATTAAGTTTCAACACCCGTGTTGATGCCGTATTTAAAATTCTGTCACATTAATTGTATCAAAGCGTACAATGGGTATAGCAAGATCCAATTGTAATAAGCATAACATTACTTATTTTAACTAATTTATTTATTTAACAATTTATGTACAAACATTTTATCAGAACATAAGAAGAAGGAAACAGAAAACAAAGCATTATTATGGTTTTACGCAATTATTAATAGTAAGAAAAAAAAAAGATTATTTTCTCGGTCGGATATCATCGTGACTCCACATAAACGCTTATTAAAAGCGTTTTACCGGTTGCACCCAAATACGTCTCTGGCGTCCTCCGTCGGTTTCGTCGGTAAAGGTCAAAGAGCGCGCGCTACGTGTTGCCGCCGCAATATGAAAATGGGTTTTATCGACACAAAACAAAGTAACCGATTTTCAACCTTAATCTATTACGTTAATGTTGGAAATCGGCTACTTCGTTTTGCTGTGATACGTTTCATTTTCTTTGGAATGCAGTCTTAGGCGGCATGCTTTTAACAAATCATACACGCGTGACACACATGCATACTTGTTAGTGTGTGGGCAGCTACTATGCATTGCGTTGACCTTTCGTTTGTACTTTAGCACAGCTGAGCTGATACCTATTTGTGGTTTTATTTACATTGCTCTTTTTAGTGAAACTAGTTAATTAATTATTTTTTTATTAAAAATCTCATTGCGTTAGGTCAGAATAACGATTATGAGTAGTCTAAAGTAAAAAAAACTCTTGAAAAAACTGGAAAAATGAGAAAAAAGCCGATGAAAAATTCCAACTCTGGGGTGTCCAGAATCATGCCCTGGACCCATGGAAATCGTTTGTGCGTCGATGTCAGATACACCGTGTATATAAATACATACTAACAAAATTTCGTGTGGGTAGTTGGTACAAGGTGGAAAATAAAATCGCTCCCAATTAAATTTTAATTAAAATTAATTAACACTAGATTTAAGTTAATAAATGTATACATCTACATGCTGAAATAGATTACCCACCACCAGTTTAGTGTTTGCACCTAAATCTATTATTCCTGTACAAAACAAACACACAGAAGAAGCCATGGAAGCACTCAAAGTCTCACTGACAGAAATGATGGCACTTTTTGAAAATAGGATGTCGAACTTTGAGGCTGAACTGAAGAAAAGCCCTGCAAGCCCAGCAAGCAGTTTAGATGACTTGGTTGCAGACTTCACATCCTTCAAGAAGTTCATCTTGGATGCGTTAGGCTGTCTTCAGCGTCAGTTAGCGGCATTGGCACAGGGAGTCGACAGTCTTGAGATGCGGGGTCGGCGGAAGATGGTGCTGCTGCATGGTGTCACAGAACAGGCCAAGGAGGATACTGCGCAAGTAGTAGCAGAAGTTGTACGGTGCCACCTCCAGCTGGCAGATTTTACTGTTGCTGATGTCAGACGCTGCCATCGGATGGGTCGAACAACAGGTGCTAGCAAGCCCAGACCCATTGTATGCAAGTTTCAGGACATCAATGTCAGGGACAGTGTGTGGTTTGCAAAGACAAAGTTAAAGGGCACTGGCATCACATTATCAGAGTTCTTGACTAGATCTCGGCATCAGCTCTTCATGTCAGCGAGGGACAAGCTCGGTGAGACCAATTGCTGGACCAAGCAGGGCCATATCTACGTTCTCGGTTCGGACGGTACCAGGCATAGAATAAACTCCATTGATGACCTCAATAAAATCGAGAAAGCCAAGAAACATCCCGATTCTCCTGTCGCATCTGCACCATCGACGTTGTCGTCACCGTCACCGACGCCGGCACCGAAGAAGGCCCGGCGTGCTGCTGCAAAGAAATGATTTGCTCCTGCTGTCATAAATTGTATTATCGTCCGGGTAAAAGTCTTATTTGACTTATTGCAAGTACTGTATTTCTCCAATTACTGTATTTCTGACTTCTTCTGTTAATGATCTACCCTTTACCTTTTCTTTTTCTAAATGTATGCAAACCCGCAATTTAATTCGCTTGAGTGTTTTGTTGTTTTATGTTATACTTTATTTTCTACGGACAGCTGTCAGCCTGACATTCCTTTTCTTGTTTTTTTCGTTCGGAAACAGATTGACAGTGCGCCCAGTATACAATATTTTTATTTTTTGTTTTTATTTGTGGTGGGTTTGCTCTTGACTCTAGTCTGGATTGTAACAATTTATTAGTTTTCTTGGCTTGTGTATTTATTACTTCTTATTATTATTATTTTATTCATCGCTTTGCTTTTGTTTTGTTTTATGTTTTATATATATTATGTTACTACTTTCCCGGACGATGAGATTATAATATTGTGCTTGTTGCTTATTTTCTGTTGTTTTTAAGCTTATTTAGATCAACGCACAACTGGCGGGTGGATAGAAATTGCCCCTTTTTTATTTTATTTTTAGATATAATTTTGTTTTTTTTTTTGTTAATTTTATTTACAGATTTTATTATTTATATATTTTTTCGATGTCAGCCAGTAATGACGATGACAGTTTTCTTAGCATTCCGTCACTTGCTGACATGCTTGAGTCCCAGTTTTCCGATGTTCCGAAGAATTTTAATGTAGTCCATATAAATGCCCAAAGTATTCCGGCACACTATTCTGACATGCTAGCGTCCCTAGACTGTAAGAACATCCATGCTATCCTTGTCTCAGAGTCTTGGCTTAAACCATGTCTCCCATCCACATCCTATTCCTTACCGGGGTTTCAACTAATAAGAAATGACCGGGCGCGTGGCGGTGGAGGTGGTGTTGCTATATACCTTCGCCCGCACATTCCTTTTTCAATTGTGGATATGTCAGCACAACCTCCCCCGTCAAACGCGGGCGAGCATCTCTTTTTGGAAGTCACCCTGAACCTTACAAAAATCCTTCTAGGCGTTTATTACAGCCCGTCGTCTCGTATAAATTTCTTCTCTTCCTTTGAAAACATCCTAGAAAACCTGATGCCCGCTTACAGTCATACAATAATTATGGGAGACTTCAATACTTGCCTATTGAAGAACGATTCCCGCACCTCTTCTCTTCAATCAGTACTTCAATCGCTGAATTTGTCTATTCTTCCCTTATGTGCCACACACCATTTTCCTAATTGTAACCCTTCACTCTTAGACCTTGTTATTGTTTCCTCTTCTCAACATGTCGGTAAGCATGGCCAATACCCAGCTGACATGTTTTCCTATCATGATCTCATTTTCCTCTCATACAAAGTTCGACCTCCTAAATCAAAACCTAAAATTCTCCTGCAGCGCAACTTTAGTGGCATGAATGCAGATGATCTCCGAAAAGATGCCAGCAACATTGACTGGGCACCTCTGGTCAATTCTGACTCAATTAATGAAAAAGTTAACCTGTTTTCAGATAACCTTGTGCGGCTGTATGATGTTCATGCTCCCATACGTGCAGTAAAAATCAAACATCTTCCGGCACCATGGCTAACAGGCGATATTAAAGCGGTTATTAATGAAAAAGCTGCTACTAAAACAAAATTTAAATGTCGTCCCACATCGTCGAATTGGGAGAAACTTTTAGTTGCTCAAAATCGCTGCAATAAGGTGTGTAGAGACGCCCAACGACGCCATATCCACACCTCAGTTGAAAATGGAGACCCAGCTAAAGTCTGGAAATTTCTTAAATCCATAGGAGTTGGGAAATCTCGTCAAGAATCAATTCCTAAAGACCTTGATATTGATCTTCTGAATAAGCACTTCTCGTCTTCGTCTCCATGTAATGAGACCATGAAAGAAACTACATTAAACTCTCTTTCAAACCTCCCAGCTCCGGATTATTCCCCATTTATTTTTAGTCAATTCTCCGATTGTGATGTTAAGAAGAGCATAGTTTCAATCACCTCTAATGCAGTTGGCAGTGACTGTGTCAGTCGAAAAATGATACTCCCTGTCCTTGACGAAATCCTTCCTATCCTTTGCTATATCCTAAACTACTCAATTTCCCATGGGGTCTTTCCATCAACTTGGAAAGAGGCCAAAATCACTCCCTTACCCAAAAAGGCGAATCCTACTTCCTTTTCCGAATACCGCCCTATTTCTATCTTGCCTTTCCTCTCCAAAGTCCTTGAACGCCTTGTCCACAATCAGCTTAGCGCTTTTCTATGTAAAAATAGCCTGCTGAATCCTTTCCAATCCGGATTTCGTCCTGGACATAGCACCTCCACGGCCTTAGTGAAGGTTACTGATGACATACGGTTAGGCATGGAACGAGGAAGTTTGACGGTTCTTTGCTTACTCGATTTCAGTAATGCATTCAATACTGTCGATTTTGATATTCTGCTTGGCATACTTCGCTCGCTTAACATATCTCCAACGGCGATTGGCTGGTTTCGCAGTTACCTGTATGGCCGCCGGCAACGTATATGCATAGATGAATCTAACTCTTCCTGGTGTTACACAACTGCCGGTGTACCTCAGGGTGGCGTTTTATCTCCCTTACTCTTCGCAATATTTATAAACGCTATCTCCAAAAAACTTCTGTCTTCCTACCACCTTTATGCAGACGATTTGCAAATCTACCAACAAGCTGCCCTTGCAGATTTGGCTGAAGCAATTAGAAGAATGAACACGGATTTGGCTACAATTTGTGAGTGGAGTGAGGCAAATGGGCTTCAGGTTAATCCTTCGAAGACCCAGGTCATTGTTGTTGGCAGCTCTAGGATGATTACAAAAGTAAATTGGTCACAGCTTCCCCAGGTTCAGTTTAACGGTACTACTATCCCAATAAGTGAAAAGGTTAAGAACCTTGGAGTTTGGATCGACAAACATCTGTCTTGGGGTCCGCAGATCCAGGACGTAAGTCGCAAAATTTTTGCATCTGCCAGGTCTCTTAGACGTTTGCGGAACTTTCTTCCCACTGCCACTAAAATTGCGCTTGCACAGTCCCTTCTGCTTCCTATTCTTGACTATGCTGATGTCAGTTATCTCGATCTCACTGAGGCACAACTCGATAAACTTCAGCGTCTTCAAAACCTTTGCATAAGATTTATATTTGGCTTGCGCAAATATGATCACATCTCTGAATTTCGCACAAAGCTCAAGTGGCTTCCCATTCGTCTTCGCCGGGACTCTCATATTTTATTTCTGCTCTACAGTATTCTGTTCAATCCTACAAAACCCTCTTACCTCAAAGAACGTTTTAAGTTCCTTCATGACACACATAATAGATATCTGAGGTCATCGGAAAGCTTGGGATTAGAGATGCCGATGCATTCCACCAGCTTCTACGACAAATCTTTTACGGTTCAAGCGGTGCGGCTATGGAATGCATTGCCCGGGTCAGTAAGACGTGCTCAATCTTTGTCCAGTTTTAAAACAATGGTCAAACATCACTACCTTTCTCTATGATCGTTTTTACTTGCGTTCTATGCTTTTTTATTCATAATTTTAATTGTGTTTATTTATCTATCATGTATTTATTCATTTAAGTCGTACACCTAAGACTACCTACAGTACTGTATTTCCTTTCTCTTTAAAATCCATCCAAAGGTTGTCTTGAAAAGATCGCTCTTAGCGATAAGGCCGCCCATTGTGTCACCTTAAGTAATGTTTACTTAATTTATTTTTTCTGTAACTTATATGGTGTACATAATAAAGAGTATTCTATTCTATTCTATTCTATTCTATTATTTTTAAAAGAGTGTCCGTGGAGTTTCTTGCACGTTCTTCTCCATAGAGATCTACGCTTTGGAACGTGCAAATAGCTTCATCTTTTTGGACCGACCGCCCTTGACAATTCAAAAGTAAATGGTTTAATTGAAATAAATGTTTGAGTTTGAGTTTGAGTTTGAGATTTAACATTGTTTGTACTTCAAATCTGAGAATGTCGATCCCGTTGTGTGCCCAGATAAAGAGAGATTTCAAAATCTTCAGACAAGAATATTCAATCGAGCGAGTCCTCATCTTATGAAAGATTTAAAAACTGCTTGTGCTGTATTAAATGCATTTGGAACTCGATTTACTGACCCAGGAAATGAACGAATGATAAATAAACGTTTATTTTTAGAGAACGAATTAGCAATTACAGCCATGGAGCGCCTGAATCGTCGCAGTATTATGTTTCCGAATATAGATGCCTGCCCTGCCAAATATACAATAATTCCCACGGCTCTCCTTGGAAGAATTGGTGTTGTTTGCGTGTGGCACATGCTAGATCCGTCAAGCTAGATCATACGTTGGAGAACATTTCCGCTTTCAAGGAATGTACACACCCGAAATAGATCGCGACCAGCTGGATTTGAGCAGTTTAGGAGGAGAAAATCCATTTTTGTTAAGAGCAAGAATAAAATCCCGTCATGTGGGGCGGATCACATATTTTGTTTTCATAGCCGTTGAAAGGGAACAACAAGGTCAAAGCTCCATCATCGGTGACTGTTGTAACTGTATAGTATTTCGCTTACGCTCGACACGAAGGAACAACCCCCCCTGCGGTATTTCTTGACAATGTATTGTTATCATTACAATAAAAAGTTTTATGAATACTATGGTTGCATTTTTTACCTATTCTATTTAATTATTAATTATCTTTTGTCCTGTTGACAACCATCTTGTGGGTGGGTCATGGACCATCTTGGATACAGATTCAAATCTCGCTAAAGGAACGTTATTACTATTATAAGTGACGTCACAGCAACTGGATAGCCTAAAATCATTCAAAATCTTCTTACCTATATTTGCCGTTTCCTTAGAGCATTTTTTTTTAAGGATGGGAAATCATCAAATGACTCCTCCCGCTCTGGGTAAAGCAGGAGGGAGTGTCAGACTCCTACTGAGTAAAACCCATACGTGTTCCTCTTAATGCCCTTTGCGTTCCAGGGCCGCGGTGACTCTTTCGAACATATTCCGCAACCCCGGCAGGCACTGGCCCTAGCGGGCCCCACTTGCTTTGCTGACAACTCTTTGAGGCGCGCGTGGAAGACAGCGCTCCGTCGACCCGGGCCTGATTCTGATCAGATGGCGAGCCACCCAATGCTCGCCGTCCGCAGGCCCCAGGCGCAGGTACGGTGGCCGGGAATCGCCCTGCGACTCCCGACGCCCGGGGCGTCTTCTTCTGGTGCGGCGGCCGGGGCGTGAGGTCTCCCTCACACGTTCGGCCTCCTCCTTTGCTTGCATTACTGCTTCGCAGAAGGAGGTGACTGCTTCCCATGCCTGCTCGCTCCGGTTCATGGCTTGAACCAGGGCCGGACGCGAGAGGTTGCCGCCGCCGTATCCTCCCGCTGAATTCGAAACAGGTACCTTCCGAAACAACCGTGTCCGGTGAGTACCTGCGTCAGGCGGAAGGTGAGGACGTGGCGCCGCTCTAGCCACTCCTCAAAGAGGGGACTTATCGCCACAATTGTGGCGTGCCCAACGCTGGGTTGCGACAGTCGCTGTCTCCATACCGCCATGAGATCCTGCCGGAGCTCCGTCCGCCGTGCTGGGATTTGCAGCGGCAGAGGAGTCTCGCCCCGGCGTTGCGCCTCCACGCAACTAAGAAGGTGTTCTTAGTTGCGTGGAGGCGCAAAGCTGTAACATCTACTAATAACTCAAAAATCTTTCTATAATTATTAAAGTACAATCTATACACTTTATCTGATTAAAATGTATGATTTATAAGGGTTTTCCTTTAGTTACAAAGTATGTAGCTATGTATCTTTAAGAATTATTTTTGGTGTTCCATTTTGAGGTTATGTTTAAAATCAATTAAATAACCCCAAGTCTAATGTATGGCTTACCATTACATATTCTGTTGTACTCTATATTAGCATTCAAATCCATCTATTCATTCTATGAAACGCTAAGCCTTTATATGGTACTGAAAATACATGGGTTTCTGCCAATCTCCTTGTCTCTTAGTTGAGACGGAAAACAAAAACACGTATCCTCAAGATCCCGATAAATCAATTCAGTGGTAACTAAAAACCACCCATATAAATGTTTGTTCTGGTAAACAAGTTTTTATAATCATCTAAATGTTGATAGACATTTTTTTGATTTAATTTTACCAATCACTCGTTTTCTTGAAAACGATGTAATCTAGATGTGCAATGATGTATCTAGAAGCATTGAAACAATTTACTAGGTTTGTAAATACTTACCTTATTTTGAATTTTCACGTTTAGCGCCAGATGTGCTCTAATAACGTAACTAGAGAAGGATACAATTTGGTTTTACTATCTGAGCGCTTATTCAATAGTAAAAAGATCCTGCGGGTCGATTCTGTTGACATGTCACCGTGATCACTGGTGGAGTGAACGACAAGTGAGCTGTCCTACCCTCTTGTTTGTATGGTTTGCAAGCTCACATGTAGTTCACTTCACCTAAGTGTTCACTTCGACATGTTTATAGAATCGCACTGCTGTTCGAAACAGGATTGCAAATATATACTTAGTGGGTACTACCTACACCTTCAAAATAATATGTTCAGTGCGTCAAAATGTGTTATAACACCATCATTTAAAAAAACACTTAAATCCTTAGATTATATACCTCTAGATGTAGCCACCTCGTGGCCGCACATGAGACAGCACTATAAAACTTCAATGTTGCTATTATGGAAACTTTTCCCTAAATATGACCAAAAACGTGAGGGTGTTTCGTTGTAACAACTACATACTAAATTATTATTAATGTACTAATATGAGTCGCATAATGTCATTCATATGAAGAGTGCAAAAATATTTACATTATTCAACATATAAAATTGCCAACAGGATTCTAATGATATTAACAGTAATATTTTAGTAAAACAATCTTGGAACATGTTACATGATACTTTAAATACTTACGTAACTATTGTTACAAAGCAGAATTAAAACTTTGATGATTTATTTGATTGAACAAACTGATCGCAGAGACTGGAGAGGTCTATTTTATGAAATATTTTTGCCTCGTTGTTTGCACATTGAATTGAAGTTTTTGTATCAAACAATGTGACACGAGAATTTTATATATTAGATTAATATGAAGTTTACTATATAATTCAAAGTAATCTGGTGAACAAACTATTTATTTTATTGAATTTTATTTATTTAACTACTTGCACTTTTTATTACAGAGTTAAGGGAAAAAAAGATGACAAGGTATGGCAACACAACGAATATCAAGTTATAGGTTATGTGGAAAGAAAAATAAACGATATCGCTAGAATTACGCCTAATTTTCATCGAAAGCCATGTCATTACATAAACACAAATGTATTTCTTCAATCAGTGCACAATAACTATTAACATTTGCATACTTACGAGTGAAAAGTAACATTCTCATCTTCCTTTCTTTCTGTGCGGCTTTTGCAGCCTAAAATACTGCACCATCCCATTATATAGCACACAAAATGCACAAAACATTTAACTATTGGAGTCTATTTCTCATAAATGCACTAAAACTATTACTTTAATTGCCGAAATTATCTAAAAACATAAAAAACTGACTCGAGTCGACCTCTCAGTGACAGTGACCGGCCTTTGTTTGGCTAACTTTCCAAAGTTCGCCAAGCAAAAACCGGCACGCCGTATGAGACAGAGCATGTTATGTTTTGTCTCAATTTTCTCACTTGTTTCGTATATATGCTTCTCACTTCCACACTTCCCTACAGTCTCATGGCTACATCTAGAGGTATATAATCTAAGCTTAAATCTGAACTATCTATACTAATGTTATAAATAGGTAGAGTTTGTGAGTTTCTGAGGTCGTAGAGGGTTATCTCTGGATCTACCGATATTAAAAATTATTTTACTAATACGTAGTATTAGTAAAATAATTTTTAATATAATGGTATCGGTAGTATATTCGTTTAATGGTGTAAAAGAGCATAATATGCAAAAAAATCCTTAAAGCCTCTAACTTATTTAAAACTAGCTGTCCCCCGCGGCTTCGCTCCCGTTATTAAGTATTCATTACACATATCGAGTTTACATTATTTTTAAGATTTATTCTGCTATTCGGGTCGGAGACAAATCCAACGAATCAATAACCATGAAAATTAGTTCAGCAGATCTCGAGTTATAAGTGTTGAAACAAACCCGTCTTAGTTTAATATAATTATATATATGATAAAGATTAATACCGTATTTGTGAAAATTGCTTTCCAATTACCGCTTTATAACTGCCCATTTTTTAAAGTATAAAGTATATTACGTTATCCTTAAGAGAAAGACATACGCCATCGCGGAGTTATCTGTAGACCTATATGAGATACACGATTTCACCATACATTATTTTGTTAAATCTCAAAAGCTTTAAGGCAGCGTTTTCGTTGAAAGCTTCCAGACGGCTTATTTTTTTCCGACACCTCCAACAAATATCATTCTATTTTAGCCAATGAATACAAAAATTTGACAAATTGTATATTAAAACCTTCCTCTTGAATCACTCTATCTATTAAAAAAAACCGCATCAATACCCGTTGCGTAGTTTAAAAGATCTAAACACACCTACTTATGTTACGGTAGTACCTACATGTGACAACCACATTTGTATATTTCCCTACGAGTTAGGGTTTCTGCTCGAGACATTTGTCTCTAATCGAAACGGAAAACAAAAATACAAAGCCTCGGTAACCTCATA
This sequence comes from Ceramica pisi, assembly GCA_963859965.1. NCBI lineage: Eukaryota > Metazoa > Arthropoda > Insecta > Lepidoptera > Noctuidae > Ceramica > Ceramica pisi. The sequence continues at coordinate 10,963,855 of OY982530.1, forward strand.
AATCAATTTCATGCGCTACATAGGCGTATATAGGGCAGGGAGGGATAAATGGACTGAAATTCCATTTTTGATCGCGCACTGTATAACTAAATAAGACACGCATATCTAGTCCGGTCAAAATACATTTCAAATAACAAAAAGTCCCACAGAGCTGAATTTTTGTAGATACCTTGGGTACACCAGTATAAATAAAGTGCCAAAAGTCCCTTTCGATCCCATGTGTGCTAAAAAAGTTATTCAGGGTCAAAGGTTAACATTTTCGGTTTTTAGGAGTTTTCTCGGAAACAGTAAGTTTTTTTCAAAAATATAGCTCAGGCAAAAATTATAGATCATAAAATTTTCTACAAAAATGGTTATTTTGCTTTTTTTCCTAAGTATCAAAATTCCGAAGAAATGGCGATTCTAAAGGTGAAGGAGTTACATTCTACATGATATGCACACATCCCATATATGCCACGTAAGTGGCTCTTCTCCTCATAAGATAATCAGAAAAGGAATTCGTTTTCACCTTGCTGAATATGGATCTCCAAAACGAAAATGATTTTGTAGATACTATTTTAACTTCTGTAAAAAATTAAAGAAACAAGTACAACTAGTCTAGTCCTCCAACACTCGTATTGAGTATACTATCAAGTTTAGACATAAGGCAATCTACTAAACCCCGACGACTGAGATTAGAAATTAACAGAGAATACTTTGGAACCTATTCAAACTACATTCCTAGCTGCTCCGGAAAAAACTCCAAAACACTATTTTATGCAATTGCAAAAAGGGTTGCAGTGACAAAAATGTGACTGTGGAAGACTAGGGTTGTTGTGTTTACCAGCGTGTACTAATTTCTAAGGCCAGTTTTGCTCGAATGTTCAATTGAATCCAATAGACGAAAATTCATGTGATATCGGTACAGTTGAGCAGATAACGAACATCCAGCCAGGAGAAGAAATCGAAGAAGGCATGTCTGTTGAAGTCGAATTAGAAAAGCATCAATCAAATAAAAATATAAACAGCAACCAGAACTGCAGTGAAAATCAATCACTTAATATCAATGTCAGTAATCATCGTGCAGTAAATACTGGATATTCTCATAAAACTCCGTCAAAATAGATCGTGGAGTAGGTCTTTTTTTTTTTTTAGGGATGGGAAATCATCCAATGACTCCTCCCGCTCTGGGTGTAGCGGGAGGGAGTGTCAGACTTCTACTGACTAAAACCCATCCATGTTCCTTCATTGCCCTTTGTGTTCCGGAGCCATGGTGTCTCTTGCGAATAATCCCGCGACTCCGGCAGGCGTCGGCCCTCCTAATTTATTAATTACGAAACACCCTGTTAACGCATCAAAAGAATGTCGCCGGTCCAATGCGCGCCGTCACTGGAAGGCTCGGACGGCGCTCGTTCCTAGATTTTTAAAACTACGTCATGCATAATGACGTTAAAACTGTATAAGTGTGACCAAATTCGTTCAGCGAAATGCGAACGGAGCTGAATAAATGTGTTTACTCCCTTAATCAATAGTAAAAGGATCCTGTTCGACTCAGGATAGAAAATATACAGGGGGAACCTACATCAAAATGGTATTGAACTTTTAGGACATACTAGCTGACCCGTGCAACGTCGTCTGCGTAACATTTTTCATTTCTGCTCCGCTCCTATTGGTCTTGGCGTGATGATATTGTTACGCGCCAGAATTAATGCCGGGTACACAACGTACTACTAACGCCATCTAGTATCGAGTAGTGGAACTAATTGGGTCACGATCTTTCTAGACTTTTCGATGCTAGAACATTCTCGATGTTTCGACACCGAGTCAGTCGGGACCGGTATGTTCCCGAACTTTCTAGATATTTCCATTCTCGAAGGTTCTGGAAATTACTGTGGGACTATATAAGGTGCGCATCGCTCGCGACTGGGTCAGTATTGAATTGGCGATACAAGCGAACATCGGAAGCGATCTTCAACTGCGATTTAAGTGAAGTGAAGTGTTTAATAGTGCGATTGTGTGTTATAATTAGTGCGTTTAAAGTGATAATTAGTGTTGATTATTAAAGTGTCATTTTTGGTTAAATAATCGGCTGTTTTTATTGTCACGAACCCCAAGCTCGTAACAATTGGTGTCAGAAGTAAGGATTATAATGCCGATTCTGCCAAAGGACAACACGGAGGGTATCCGTACCCGAAATCAACGCCAGCAGGAGACGGATCAGAGGCGTTTTGGTGGTGCATCGCCGCAGACGTCGGAAAGTCAGCTACCGACCGTGGAAGCCGGTCCGTCTACAGCAGCTCCGGCATCATCAGCACCAGACTTTGCTGCTCTGATGATGATGCTGCAGGAGCAGGCTCGCCGACAGGAGGAACAGGCCCGTCGGTTGGAAGAACAGCTGCAGCACGACAAGGCGGAGCAGGCCCGACGACATCAGGAACAGGCCCGACGACAGGAGGAACAGGCCCGCCGACAAGAGGAGCAGACCCGTCGCTTAGAAGAACAGCTCAAGCTTGACAAGGAGGAGCAGGCGCGCCGCCAGGAAGAACAGATGCTCCTCATGAAAGAACTGCACGCGTCTTTTGGGAAAGACATGAAGGAAGTGAAGGATAAGGTTGCTCAGCATGACAACCGCCTGTCAGATGCTGAAATTCAGATCAGCAAATTTAATAATGTCATTGCTGATGTGAAAAGGAGTTGGGCAACCTTAAACTTGGTGATGGGATTGCAACTCCCGTAACTACTACACCTTCACTACGTGAATTCAAAGTGCCGCCGTTCGATGGGACGTCTTCTTGGTCGGCCTACAAAATTCAGTTTGAGGCCGTCATCAAGGCGAACGGTTGGAGTAAAAATCAAGCCATGACTGCCCTCACCTTAGGCCTGCGCGACCAGGCCTTAACTGTCTTGGAAGCTCTCGGTAAAGAAGTAACTTACGAGTAGCTCCTTGAAGCACTGGAATCCCGGTATGGTGACGCTCATCTGGAGCACGTTTTTCGTGCGCAATCGTTATCGTCCCTATAGCGTTAGGGAGGTTGTAGCAGTAACGGTTCACGACCGGTTTAAAGGATATAGCCCTAGGTGCTACGGCTGTGGTGAAAGAGGTCACTTTCGACCTAGGTGCCCTAACCGAACTACAGAAAAGGAAGCTTTGCGGCAGGATTATCGATCTCACCGAACCAAGGAGATTGCAGCAGTTGCAATTAGTGACCGTTTTAAATGATACAGCCCTAGATGCTACGGCTGTGGTGATCTCTTGAAGGTAAGTTGGCTAACGACAGCGCCCAGCGGCTGCAGGAGAACGACTTGTTCGTGGCACATTGCAGCGAGAGATCTCATGACAACGCAGATGCATTGTCAAGAAGACCTTGCCCCGAAGACTGCAAGCATTGTATTAGGCAAGAGGACAAAGAAGTTGTACCTGTGAGGATGCTTAAGACAGACCTCAGCAACGAGTGGAAGGAAAGTTTACAACGTGCACAGCAGGAAGATTTGCACGTCAAGCCGATTCTGGACTGGATAAGGACCAGTGCACCTAAGCCTACGTGGAGCGACGTCTCAGCGATGAGTTCGATCACAAAAAGCTATTGGGCACAATGGGACAGCTTAGTGATTCAGGATGGAGTCCTGTGCCGTAAACGGGAGAATGCTCGGGGAGACAGCTGTCATTTGCAAATGGTTGTCCCTAAAGCGAAAATACCGGATGTTCTACAGCTGTACCATGATGGATGTTCAGGAGGCCATATGGGAGTGAAACGGACTCTACTGAAGATACGGGAACGTTTTTACTGGGTCCACTGTCGTGACGATGTCGAGGACTGGTGTCGCCAATGTACAAGTTGTGCGGCTGTTAAAGGACCTCAGACTCGTAGCAGAGGTGCGTTGAAATTGTACAATGTGGGTGCACCTTGGGAAAGGATAGCCCTGGATGTTGCGGGACCGTTTCCGGAAAGTGAAAGTGGTAACAAGTATTTCATGGTTGTAATGGACTACTTCACCAAGTGGCCGGAAGTCTTTACCATTCCGAATCAAGAAGCTTCAACAGTTGCAGATAAACTGGTTCATGAAGTCTTCTGTCGTTTTGGAGTACCCTTGGAGATTCACAGCGATCAAGGAAGAAATTTTGAACCACAAATATTCCAGGAAACTTGCCGAGTTATGGGTACTCATAAAACGAGAACAACTTCTTACCACCCACAATCGGATGGAATGGTGGAACGATTTAATCAGACATTGGAGAGATACCTGGCTTAAGTTGTGGAAAACCGACAACGCGACTGGGACAAGCATATACAACCGTTTTTGCTGTCATACCGAAGTGCTGTTCACGAAAGCACATCGGTGACACCAGTTTTCGCAAACTTTGATAGAGAATTACGGCTGCCTGCAGACCTGATCACCGGAATACCACCTGACGCCCCACGCAGTATAACTGATTATGCGAATGACTTGCGGAACAAAATGAATGACATTTATGAGCACATCAGACAATCGGGCCAGCGAATGTCTGAAAAGATGTAAACCCGTTATGACCGCAAAATGAACAATAAAGGTTTCGACGAAGGCTCACTAGTGTGGTTGCACAATCCAGTACGCAGTAAAGGGAAATCTCCTAAGCTTCAAGCTAAATGGGACGGGCCGTCCCGGATTGTCACAAAAATCAATGACGTGACCTACCGTATCCAGAAAGGTACGAGAAGTGCACCTAAGATCGTCCATGTGGATCGACTGGCGCGTTATTATGGGACCGATGCTCGGGACGAGCATGTCTTAGGAGGGGGCAGTGTTACGCGCCAGAATTAATGCCGGGTACACAACATACTACTAACGCCATCCAGTATCGAGTAGTAGAACTAATTGGGTCACGATCTTTCTAGACTTTTCGATGCTAGAACATTCTCGACGTTTCGACACCGAGTCAGTCGGGACCGGTATGTTCCCGAACTTTCTAGATATTTCCATTCTCGAAGGTTCTGGAAATTACTGTGGGACTATATAAGGTGCGCATCGCTCGCGACTGGGTCAGTATTGAATTGGCGATACAAGCGAACATCGGAAGCGATCTTCAACTGCGATTTAAGTGAAGTGAAGTGTTTAATAGTGCGATTGTGTGTTATAATTAGTGCGTTTAAAGTGATAATTAGTGTTGATTATTAAAGTGTCATTTTTGGTTAAATAATCGGCTGTTTTTATTGTCACGAACCCCAAGCTCGTAACAATATATAGCCTATAGCCTTCCTCGATAAATGGGCTATCTAATACTGAAAGAATTTTTCAAATTGGACCAGTAGTTCCTGAGATTAGCGCGTTCAACCAAACAAACAAACAAACAAACAAACTCTTCTGCTTTATAATATTAGTATAGATATAGATTTATAATGCATGGGAAGACAAATGCGATGCTTTGGGCATTATTTGCGACTTGTCCAAGGCATTCGACTGTGTTCTTCATGAAACGTTAATCGGGAAACTACATCAGTACGGGATTCAAAACTTCTCACTGGATCTTCTCACTTCATACTTGAGAGAAATGGATTCCGAGTGTTGTGAACGGATAAAGATCTCCCGGTTCTCTAGTAACAATCAGGTGTCCCGCAGGGTTCAATTCTTGGCCCATTTTTATTTCTCGTCTATATTAATGACTTGCCTTACCTCAAAAAGGATAGTCAAGAAATAGTGTTGTTTGCTTATGACATTTCACTTTTATTTTAACTTCAACGTAAGCACTTAAAAATCGGCTATTTGAATCCTAAATTTTTCATTATTATGTACCCAGTGTCACTCACGATTTAGGCGAATCTATTGAAACTACTCACATAAAAATACGACAAGCCGTTTAGGCTCTAGGGTGTGACAAAGAAATATACAGAAATACATACACTCGAAAAACATAAGCCTCCTTCTTTCGCAGTTGAGTAAAAATATCTGTTGATGATTGATCACGAAAATAATATGTTCAGCGCGTCAAAATTTATCCATGTAATTATGAAATCGAACCGTGTGAAATAATGAAATTAAATGGAATTAAAATAAACAAGTCTCAACCGCTATTATAATATGTTTATTTTTATCCTAGAAACAATCAGAGAAGTCGTTTCTACTTCTTACATTATCGTTCCAACATTATTTCTTAATATCGGTGGTTAATCACATCTAACACTAAAACACCATTCCATAGAAAAAGTCAACCAAAAACCTACCTAAACAAAAGTCAACCAAAAACGTATCTACATCTAATACATATTATATAAAAATCTCGTGTCACTGTGTTTTTTATGAAACTCCTCCGAAACGGCTGATTTTTATGTATTTTTTTTGCACGTTCCGTTGGAGATAATATTTGTAGTTTGTAGGATACTTATTACTTTTTGCAAAACGACGTTTACCTGGTCAGGAAGTAATTTTATAATTCATGGCGTTTTTTTGGTGGTGGTTTCGGTGGTGGGACTGCATCCCGGTAGTATCTCTGGTAGATGTCATCCCAGAAGCGAGTGCGTTTTTCCAAGAGTACCCCGCGTAGTTCCAGTGGGTCATCCAGCACCATGTGTGGTGACCTGTCCGCGCCTGCTGCCGGCCACGCAGGGAGTGCTGACCCTACAGGCACGGGCTTCCTGAAAGGAATAAAACAACAATCCAATGAATTTCTAAATAGGCCATATAGTACCTAAAACTTAATGTGAGTATCGGTTGAACTCGAACGTAAATATCTCACCATGAAGTCTTAGGTGAAGTGAAGATGAAGTGAGTAGTCAATCTATACAAACGTTTTCACTTCACGCTCTCTCCCCTAAATTTACAAGGTGAGTTGTTGGCAGAATAGACCGAATGTAATCATGTCGAAGTCAAAGCTTGGGTCAAGTGATCACAAAGTGAGCTGTCATTCCATCTTGATTATTTGGATTGACAGCTCACTTCACTTAAGCCTACACGGTGAGATATTTGACTTCACTTCGACACTTTTATAGAATTGCACTACAGAATCGGATATCTTAAATAAGTCAAATGATATTGATTGGTGGGAGATGGGGGAATTGGGAGTCACTTAAGGAAAACTCGTTATTGTAGTCACTAATTATCCGTCTTATAATTTGTTCACATTTACTAATCTTTAGAAACTAATCAGGTATCGAGTTATATAAGTCTTTTTTGGCTAACATTGCTATAACAGAAATTATAATTAAAAAACAGAAAAGTAGTTTTGACTCCAATTACCCACATGTAAGGGAAATGAAAATCAGTCCACGGGGGAATACGAGTCAAAATTACAAAACGAATAAAGTAACTAAATTATCATCTCTTATGACAAAAAAATAAGAATTAACAAAATTAAAAGTTAGGAATGATCACCCAATAGAGTCATAACAAAGAATAGTAAATAAATCGAGTTAAATGCAAAAATCACAGCTATAGCGACTTGGATTATCACATCCTGTACATGCCTCATGGGCCCATCCAAAACAGAGGCGGCAACGATACATTTCTCTCAGTTTTCCCTGTTCGAGGCATATCGCGCACAGAGACTGATCTTTCTGGGAGTTTTGCGGGATTTCAATATTTCATAAATCACTATCACCACTCTCATCATAAGGAACCTGTTCATCAGCCGATTCTTCAGATGAACTAGACTTAAATAAGTTCTTTTTTACTTCTTTCATCTTTTTGGTATCTTTCCCTCTTGTGAGCTTTTGTTTTTCCTTTTGTTTGTTAGCTTTTTCTTCAAAAATTAAAACGGTTTTTGAAGAAAAAGCTGAGAGGTGTGGCAGAATTTCTGATCGTTGTGTTCTTTTTCCTTTCCCTTTACCTTTTCCAATGCAAGGCAGAGGTGTTAATTGTGAGAGTACGCTAGTTAAAGGTTCACTGCCGGATTTATTGTTCTCTTGATTTATACATCAATATTATTACTTATGGAAGGTTGCGGTTCCAACGCATTCCTACTGCTAGTTGATGCTGTTGCTACTGAAATGTTGGTTGTAAGATTATCTGAAACTTCATTAACTCTCAAGTCCAGTTCCTCGGCATCTGAAATAAACTAAAAAGTTTTATCATAATGAAAGATGAAACGGGGAATGAGGGTCAACTGACTCTTATTACCCCAATGGCGGTTTGTTTGCTAGATTTGAATTATTATACAAAAAACATCTGAAAATCTAATAACTTGCATTAGTAATTATAAGTTTAGTTCCAGTACTACGCTTTGAGATTATTTTATACGCATAATTAACAAATATAGATACTCACGTTTTCGATCGAAAATCCGGAAATTTTACATCGGTTCGTCCCCTGTGACACGAGTGTCGCTCCCGGTGATGCGAGCGTGACTGGCGAGGCCAGCGTATGGGCAGTGCGGGAGGGGTGCCGAACTAAACCCCGTGTGACATAGCCGTATTCTGTAAAGCTTAAGGTTCAATTCATTTTGAATTGACTCTCATTGCCCACTGACTCCCATTCCCCCCGGCTCCCCTAAGCCATAAGCACACTATCACCAAAGGTGTGAACTTTGATCAACGTGTGAGTCGATTTGTCTCAAACAGAACAGGCAACTTAGATGAGGAGGACGTGTCAAATATTAAAAGCCGCACGGATTGAATTTCGAGGTTAAGCAACGCTTGCCGAGGTCGGTCTGTGGGTGATCGACCTTCTTAACATACCAAGACTGCTCCCGGCCTCGAAAAGCACGTTATTTCGGTTACCATTTGTAGATATTTGGCAGTCGTTACGAATTTTAGAAGCGAAGCCAGTAAATCTGACAGCAGTCTTGCCAAGTAGTACCTACCTACCTACCTAGTGTAATCCAATTGCTGGGTGTCCGATAGGCAGTCGTATTCCATGGTATTCAGCTGAATCAGTTTTTAATTTAATGCCGGCCCCAGTTAAGTTGGGAAAAAGCTAGGCAGACAATGAGTACACGCAGATAATGTCAAAGGTTCAAACTCACCCGGTTTTAATGAAGTTGTACCAAATTTCGCGAACTATCTTCTTCATTTTCTGGAACTCTGGGGTCGTAAGAGACTCATCTGGTTGTGTAAAATTGCCGGTACCATCCAGCACGGCTCCCGATTGTGCGCAGTGGTTAGCACCTCGCATCTTAGTGTACGGCACAAACGGAACGTTCTCATCCACAAAGGAATATTCATACAAATAAATTTGATTGTTGCCAGCCTCCACGTGCAACTTTGTTGCCCAAAGCATGGGATAAGTAAATATGACATCCGAAAAGAAATCAACATATCCCAAAATATTGTCTTCGTCAACTGGTTTGTCGCCAAAATAGAACTCCTTGACTTGTTTAGCCACTTCTTCTCTTTCTTCTTCAGATTCAAACTTCAAGTCAGCCGGCAAGAAATCCGAAAACTTTTCATTCATCTTGTGCTTCCAAACATCAAAGAAATCTACCCTCATCAGTCCTTCCATTTGAGCGAAACCATACAACACAGGCAACTTTTTATAATTGGCTTTCTTAAATATACTCAGAGGAGATTCAGTGAGGAACGCTCCGTCTCCTGTATCACGCTCCACACACGGTGAAAACAAGAAAGTAGAGTCAGTTCTATCGAAAAATGAATCAGAAGTTAACAGTTCAAAAGAAGCGGTTTTGTAGAACTCTTCTAGTGCGTAAATATCGTCTACGTTTGTGAAACCGTTTTTTCTAGCAAATGTTTTAGCAACCTCTATAGGATCTCTCTGAATTGTGAATGCAGCAAGGTTGCCACCGCTTTCTGGTATGACTCGGTGGAATAATCCTTCGGTCGACTTTGAGAGCATCAAGAGATCCACTGATGCAGAACCAGCACTATAGCCTGCAATAGTGACGTCATCAGGGTTACCGCCAAAGCTAGCGATGTTGTTTTGTACCCAGCGCAGCGCCGCCACTTGGTCCTTCATGCCAGCATTGCCTGGTGCGTCCTCGGTGCCGAGACAAAGGAATCCGTGGATGCTCACACGATAGTTAAACGTTACGATAATTATGTCTTTCTTCTTCATCAGCTGTGTCCCTTTTAACATTTCACCAAAGCCCAGTATAAATGCTCCTCCGTGAACGTACACTACGACCGAAAGGTTTTTCTTGTTCGTGTTTGGAACATACACATTAGCAATCAGACAATTTTCTTTTGTCATCGTAAAAGCTGACAAGTCCATTTGAGAAACTGTAGGTTGTGGGCATACTACTCTCTCGTCGACGGCGTCGAAAGGTTCCAGCCATACTGGCGGTGGAAGAGGCGCCTGAAAAAAAAAACAGAATAAAAACCACAAACATGGCAGCTCCTGCTTTCTTAATACCATTAGCAGAAAAAATGACAAAAACGAATGAAAAAATAAAAAATACATTTTAATTTATATAAACTTTGCTTAAACCCTGGTTTAAGCAACCCATGTGACCAGCTTTACCTATAGATACTTCACTGAAACAACTTTCTTAAGAAATGTGGGTAGACTTGAACGATACTCGGTCTATCTATTTATAGCCTACTAGTGCTAGTATCAGGACCAGTAGTGGTAGTAGTATTAGTAGTACGAGTGTCTATGTGGTATTGCCTCAGGACAATGTCTTCATTTCATCACAGAAAGGAAGATCACTGACCCATCAACCACTGTTCTGACCAATGTTCTGTACCGATGTGCCTGTTAAATCAACTTTTGCGAAGAGACAGTACGCTAGGCAATCTTCTCAATAATATAACTTTATAAACAAGGATTTAAATATTTATCCACTTTCGTATCGAGACTGCAAAAATGCTCTGACTGAATGGCTAAAGACAAAAACTTATGACGACATTGAGAATATAGTCCAAACTATATGTTCTTAGATGCATATTAATAATAATTCGGTTTTTATTAATGGAGACTACTTTTTCTTCACTAGCACATATCCAATGATATTTACATACCATAATTATACTATCATTAAACACACATACACTTACACTCACTCACACACAAACAGAAACACACCATCACACTACAGCGCGCCTTTGATTAATAATTGTTTTACTTTATATTTTTTATTTATATCACTCTGTTTTTTAATACCTACTGTAATGGAATGTCTATTCAATAGTTTATACAACTGTAACTACTGGAAGAGCGGAACTTCCTAACACAAGTATACTTCTTTCTTAAATAGAAATTCCCTGAAGACCAAAATGTAAACGTATTCTTAAGTTATTGAAATAAACATATATTATTTATTATACACATTATTTATTATCAACCTCCTTAGCCAATTTTAGATTTAGTACGGGTTTGTCAAGGACTTTGCTTCTTTGCATGTCAGAGGTGTATGTAGGTATCATGAAAATCTGCATTTCAGTAGCTTTATCTACAAGACGTGATAAAAGTCATATAAGTAGATACAGGAGGTCAAGTTTTTTTTTATAATTAGAAGCAACAATTAAACAAAAACAAACATACTTTTACAAATCAATGAAAGCAAATAAGTATGTTTGATATATTGTAGGTACTAACTGTAATCATTAAGATACGCGATATCAGTAAACACATTATATAATAATCCATTATCCTCAAACACTTCAAGCAAGTGTAAGGCTAACAGAGATCAAAGGTCCTGCGATACCCGTTTAAAAACATTACTTATTTAAAAAAAAAACGAACGAGTGCGAATTTGACTCGCGCACCGAGGGCCCCGTACAAATTCGTACAAGTTCGTTTTTTTTTTACTACTAGAAGTGTGTAAACTATGACAAAAAGGTTAGCAATCAGGATTGAAGGACAACGTCCGGAACGATTCTTACGGTACAAGTCCTTGACGCCCGGCGGGCGGGCGCTCATTCAACAGTAATCTGACCCGAGCCACTTAAAACGTTATCGCGGCGTTTCTAAAGCTTGTATCCTCACACTTGAAATGGTTTCGAGTTCGTTAATTATGTCGTCATGAAATAAATCACAAACAAAAGTCTTATTAGTACTCGAGAAATATATATATCCTATTGAAATGAGAGAACTTGCTGAATGTAGTTATGTTGCTGTTTATGTTATTTCTGACAAAACTATTGCATCAATTTACACCAATTTTTGGGATCTAGCTTATGAAAAGAAGAGTAATCTAATGACAATGATCTTTTATATGAGTTCTATAGCCGATTATAGCAATATTCAAGCTCAAACTTCATAAAGCGCGGCGCCATTTGTTGTTTTTTATTGCGTAATTCAATGCGCTATTTTGATGACGATTATCAGAGTTATATCAAACAGATTCCAATTGGAAACGCTTGTAGATTACTGCCTATATATTCATCAACGCATTGTTAACCATAAATCGTTAATATATGCTTACTTTATTTGTAAAAATTGACAAAAACCAAACCAATAACAATGTTGACCTTAGCGAACAGTCGGAACTACGTAACTTTTGGTGGCTCAACAAAACAAGTTTTGTTATGTTATTTCATGCAAAAAACTAGCTACATAGTTGTAGAAATAACTAATAAACGAATATTCATCCACTTACCCATGTTATGCACGATTAAAACACAGAAAAAACACTAAAATCACTGCACCACTTGCGCGCGAAATCACCGTGACGTAGAAACTTTTGACAAGAGTTTTGAAATGTCAGGATATAATACTACTCTTTGATGTCAGGTGTCATCATTTTAGTATGTTTTTTTTTCTAGAGTTGGCAAATTTTATACACCATAGAGAATATTCATAGACAAACGAATCTAGAGCTTCCTATTCACGAAATAAAAGTTTTAATCAGTCGCGGTGTGCCGGGACACATGTGTCCCGGCGGGGCTCAACTGCGATTCTTAAATGCCGGGATACATGTATCCCACCCGGAAGGAAAAGGTTACTTTACTGTTGAAAAAATTGTTTTCCTATAGGTTATCACGGTCACGGTCACGGTCATTTCTTCAACTGAAAATATAAGTTTAGTAGTCAATCGCAAATAGTGTTTCTTTAAACTACAAAATACAGTTTACAGATTTTTTTCCATAAGATCTTGCTTCTTGCTAAATATGATTCTAGGGCAACGGGATGTACCTTGCAGATTTTTTACTTAGATTATCAAAATATGTCGCAAAATTATGCATCAATAGTCATATTTTAACTGCGTTGACTTAGAAGCTTGACTTTTGAAGAGCTCAAAGAGGACATGAATTTCATAATGATACCTCCACGCGTCCCTTAGAAAAAGGGTCGTGTCAGACCGACACCCGAACTCAAACTTAAGCATTTATTTCAATTAGACCATTTACAGGCACTTTTGAATTGTCAAGGTCGGTCGGTCCAAAAAAAGAAGATGAAGCTTTTTGCACATTCCAAAGCGTAATCTCTATGGAAAAGAACGCGCAAGAAACGCCACAGGCACCCTTTTAAATCAATCGATGTAATACAAAAATCATGGAAACATTATCTTTGATTGCTTCAATATGTGAGGACAATGCAAAAAACAGGAAAGTATATAAAACAATTAAAAAAATACAGATTAAAAAAAGTCAGTGGCAGGTAAGAGCAGTAAGAGATGACCAGTCTCAACTGACGGCGCCCGTTCACGAACATGACGCGTGTATCAGCACCATCTAGCTCAACCATTTTGAAGGGAACTAAATAATCCAACACTCGCGCCACCATCAGCGGAACGTTTGTGTGAGCATGACAAGCTCTCAACTGCCACGCTCGAACAACGGGGTGATACTAAAGGTTTTGCTTTTGACGTACGGAATCCTAAAAATACGAATTTAGTCTGCAGCATTATCCTACTTCAAAGCAATTTTTTTTTCCAGTTTTGTATTTCCTTACAAAAATATATTTACTAAAATAATTATATTTTATTTTATAATATTAAGTCAATGAAATAAGGCCTAAAAGTTGTTTATTAATTTTAAGTGGCAAAATTTTTTATAATAAGTAAGAAATATCGTCTGTTTGGTGCCCGATTCCATTAGACAGTCTAACGGGGCTTGACTGGCTTCGGCCCCTTGTAAGCCTACCATAATTTCGGATCTATAGGTTCCCGAGATTGCCAAAGTAATACTGAATCTGTGGCACTCCATTAGGGTTCCTTAAAAGAAAAAAAGCATGATTACCTTAAATTTGTCTACACCCACAGGTGCTGTGGCGTAGGGTATGTTAAAGAAAGTGTAAATATCTTCGGTAGGGTGCTTGCGCCCGCGCACCGGTCCTTGTGCAGTTTTCACTTCCCGCCATTCGTCGTCAGCCAGAACAGCCGTCGCGCACAACAGTAACACACACGTCCGCCACTCCATCGCTACGTTTGCATACTGACTCACAGCTGGATGATAGGGCCTATAAAAAGCGGCGTATTATCTTCTGAGGTAAAGATAGGTATTGAAAATTGTCTTAATAAGCATGACAATGAATATTAGAAAACCTACCTACAAATGCCTTATATTTATAATGCCAATATTTTTCGGTGTGTCAAATTACATGTGTATTACATCATCTTCAAACTGAATAAACATTTTTCGTTCTTTAGCTTTTCCCATCTATATTGGGGTCGGCTCCAGTCAAACCGGACTCTGTTAAGTACAAGTATTTTACGTGGCGCGACTGGCCTGACATCCTCAATCCAGTAACTGGGTAGCAAGATACTTCTTGGTAAGACTGGTATCAGTTTTACTGGCTTCTGACAATCAAACTGCTAAAGATCGAAATACAAATGACAGCCGGGACCAAAAGCTTCCGTGGAACACAGACAGGAGTCTCGGTACGTTATCTTAATTATGATGTTTATTAAATAACAACGCGTATTTTATTTTTTTCAAAAACATTATTTATTTTCTTAATATATCGAATAGTCGTAACGTAAATGAATAGATAACACTAAAAGTTGTGTCCTCATGTTGAGCATTGCTGGGATGATTTTCTTAAAACTTTGTACCTACTTACATTAAATCAAATAACAATATGTGGACTAGGTATCTATTATTCCAGGTATGTGTTTAATTAAGCTTAGCACTAAATGCATTTCGTTTTTTGTAAAAGGAACAGGGACTTTAGCAGAATTATATTAAAATCATAATATTAACCACGCAACAATCTCTCATATTTCATTATTTCAAATCGGACCAGTAGTTCCTGAGATTACCCCCTACATACAAACTTAAAAACAAATGTTACCTCTTTATAATATTAGTATAGATTAGTACAAATATTTGTAATCGTGCTCTCACAACCGGTCTATTTCCAAAAGTCTTTAAGAAATCGCTCATACATCCCATATTCAAGAGTGGAGACAGAAACCATGTCAACAACTACAGACCGATAGCTGTACTTCCTGCTCTATCCAAAATACTGGAGCGGATCATGAATAGTAGGCTCGTGGACTATTTGGAAAAGTTTAACTTGTTATCGCCTTCTCAATATGGTTTTCGTACTGGTAAGTCCACGTTCGATGCTGTTCATGATCTCGTAGACTATGTAGTAACAAACATGGATGGGGGCGGAAGGTCCTGGGTGCCAAAGCCTTTGACACGGTTTCTGTGCCCATTCTTATACAGATGATGGAACGAATGGGAATGAGAGATATTCAACTCAGGCTCTTCGAAGACCATCTGAGTGATCGTACCCAGTACGTAAAGATTGATGACGTCATCAGTGAGGAGTGTGCCGTCACTTGTGGTGTTCCGCAAGGCAGCGTGTTTGACCCCAGTCTCTTTCTCATATATGTTAACGATCTGGGAACGCTCAATCTTCCTATGGCCAATTAATTATAACCTTTGCTGACGATACGGCCCGTCTTTTTTCTGCTAAATCATAGCATGAGGCGTATTCGTATGCACAGACAGGTTTCAACATTGTAACGGGGTGGCTTCATAATGTCCTCACATTAAATGCGGACAAAACCAAATACATAACATTTTCCTTAAAAAATATCACGCAGGTCCAATGGTATCATCGTCTTCCTTAGTTGCTCACTCCTGTCCAAACCCAATCACGTATTCAGAAAGTAAACAGTATAAAGTACTTAGGCGTTATACTAGATAAGACCTTAAGATTCCAGGAGCACATTAACACCCTTAGTAATCGTATGCGTAAATTAATATACGTATTTAAAACTAAGACATGTTGCAGACGAAAGACTGAGAAATACAGCATATTTTGCTCTCGCTCAATGACTACTAACATACTGGATAAAATCATGGGGTCACCGCCCCAATATCAATATCAAATATCACATACCCCTGATTCATCTGTGGGTAGTTCAAACAGTTAGACAAAGAAAATTAGCTCTCATTTATAAAATCAATGTTATTTATTAGATACATTATTGTATGTTCCGGGCATTTGTAACACAAGCGCTCAACAGCCTTCAGCTTCATGTGGAGCTACTTGCTAGTAGTGTTGACCAGATCGAGATGCGAGGACGGAGAAAGATCTTGCTTTTGCATGGCGTTGAAGAAGGGCAAAAAGAAGACACTGCCAAAGTCATCGCTAAGGTTATAAAACCCAAGTGAATTACTTTTTAAAATGGTTTCGTAATTAAAAAGTGTCCGTTCTATTCTAATCATTAGGAATAATGGTAAAGGTTTCGCATGTGTTGATTCATAGGCCACTTTTTACCATGTCCTTTAGGCTACAGCTAGCCTCCAGTATGCTAATTACGCGTCGTCAAAGAGCTGGTGTAAGCTCGCAGTATCTGCGCCGACCACGTAGTGCAAGCTTGCTGTCACCGCGAATACAACTGTTATATGGCATTTGTGATTAAACACGCTTAAGACTTGCACGTTTTCATAATGTAATAATGACTCGAAGTCAGTGCGCAGTAAGCACGCAGTCGGCGCACTGTAAGCATAATGATAGAGTCGAGGTATATAGTATCTCAAAATATTGTTGCCCTAACCCTTTTAGTTTCGTCATGTCTGTCTGTCTGTCTGTCCGAGGTTTTGCTAAGTTTTTAGGGTAGCTCCCCTACATATGAAGTGGGTTTTTTTTTCGTCGACCCCATCATGTCGATGTGTGTGTCGTGTGTGTGTGTGTTCGATTAAATGCTCCATTTACGAAATATTAAACTTTAAAGTGCAAAATATGGGACTCACTGGATCAATCCAGTGGGTCCCCCTCCTCTAAAAGCTAAGCTGCTGGCTTGATTTATCATCATGACTTTAAAAGAAAATTACAGCGGTTAAGATAACTTTATTGGTTTAACAGAAATAGTCATTGAATTTGGCTGCTTGATAATTTTGTACCAAATACAAAATTCTTAGAATAAATCCTCTAAAATGACTAAGATGAAGTATGCAGTTGCTTCTTTAAAACAGGTACCCAACGTCTTGCATTGAAAAAAAAACTGAAAAAAAAAAGCAACAGGATCGGATATATTGTTATAATGGGCAACTAAGGAACCCTACACTGCGCATTATCAAAATTATAATTTACTAAATCGCTGCTTATTGTCAACTAATTCTCTATCAGTTTTTAGCATAGTCTCACATAAAAAAATACTGGCCAAGTGCGAGTACGACTCGCGTACAAAGGGTTCCAAACATATATAGTCTTTGGTTCCTAACTTATTTCATTTTTTTAACATGTTATTTTAACAGTATTTACTTTTTATAGATTTTCCTGTTATCTAAAAAACTAGTGTCTGCATTTTTTCTATAACGCAACAAAATCGTTTTACCCGTTTAAGACAGATACACAAGTGCATGTCGGTTTTGAAAGAATAATAATCGAATAACCAACTACTTGAATTTCTATTTTAATTTCCGGAGAGAAGGGGATGCTTTAGAAAAGTTCTACACGACTACTCCGTTTGAGATTTTTAATCAAGGTCGGTGTCTCGATAAAACTGATTCAATTTTTGTTTTTCCCCGTGTGTAGAGCATGTTACGGGAGAAGGAGCATTCTTGACAGAATCTCCTCTGAGTATATTTAAGAAAAGTAACTACAAAAAGGTTCCTGTGTTGTATGGATTCGCTAACATGAAAGGACTGATGCGTATTCCGTTGTTTGAATTTTGGAAGAATAAAATGCATGGAAAGTTTTGATTTCTTACCGGCTGACTTAACGTTTCAATCTGAAGAAGAAAGAGAAGAAGTGGCTAATAAGATTAAGAAGTTTTACTTTGGCGACAAACCGGTTGGCGATAAGAACGTTTTAGGATACGTGAATTACTTTTCTGACATCATATTTACCTTTGCTATGCTTAGGGCTACAAAGTTGCACGTGGAGGCCGGCAACAATCAGATATATATGTATGAATACTCTTTTGTGGACGACGATACTCCGCTGGTGCCGCACACTAACATACGAGGTGCCGATCACTGCGTACACAGTATGGCTGTGATGGATGTCAAAAATATTACACAGTCAGATGAAACACTTGCGAGCCCAGAGTTGAAGAACATGAAGAAGATAATTCGTGAAATTTGGCACAACTTTATCATAACTGGGTGAGTCTTTCATACTTCTGTGTGCCTGTTGGTGCTGAGTTCAATGATAGCCCACTGTCATCATCATCTTCCTGCCCTGCCCTTATTCTATGTTACTTGGGGTCGGCGCAACACGTTTTTTTCTTCCAGTCTGCCCTATCAGCCGTCAAACCTTCACTCTATCAGCCGTCAAACTTTCACTAACTCCCTTTTCTTTCATATCGCTTCTTACACAATCCATCCATCTTTTCTTTGGCCTTCCTCTCCCTCTCCATCCATCCACATTTATGTTCATTACTCTTTTAGTTAAATGCGTTTCCTCTCTCCTCTTCACATGACCATACCAAGACAAGCGATTCCTTTTTAACTTTTCAGTCACTGGCGCCACTTTTAAACTACCTCTAATGTAGTCATTTCTCACTTTATCCATTCTTGTTACTCCACACATCCATCTCAACATTCTCATCTCCGCCACATGCAATCTATTTTCATCCGTCTCTTTCACAGCCCAACATTCTGATCCATACATTACGACAGGTCTTATCACGGTCTTGTAGATTTTGCCTTTCAAATAATAATAATAATAATAAAATAGTTTATTGATACACACATGATTTAGGCAGATGTACAAAAATAACTTAGATACCTACTTAAATCTACTTAAATCTACACAGATCTTGTAACCCAGTCTCCTAAACTAGGTAATCCTGTATCTTAGGAGACAGTGTTAGGCCAGACAAGGGCGGCTAGTCAAGTAGTTGTAGTTGCAGTCAGAGTGTGTGTAGTGCAAGGGAGGATATTAAATTATGCGTTTGTGTGCCGGTGTGTATGTGTTTGAGTGTTAGTGTGTGGTCGTGTTTGAGTGTGAGTGTGTGGATGTCTGTGTGGGTGAGTGTGGGTATGCAGAGAGAGTGTATGCGTGTATTGAGTGTGAGTCGGGTAGTGGATTAGATTAGGATTATTCTATGAATGTAAGTAAGGACTCCGTGAATGAGTAATCTTTTTGTAGTAGCCATTCAGTCAGTTTGTTTTTCAGGTTGTGGGAGTTTAGATACACTATTTTTAGTTGTTTGTGGATTTTCATGTACAGATAGGGGCCAAGGATGTAAAACTGGTGACGAGCGAAAGAGGTTCTATGCCGGGAACTGGGTAGGATTAGAGTGCGTTTGTTCCGGTCAAAAGGTGGGAGGTACTGATGTGTTCTTAGTACTGCCTTGAGCACAAAGAGCTGCCGCACTGATAGCACCTTACAGTCGGCATAGAGATTAGATGTTGGATGTCTAAAAGGTTTTTTGGTCATAACTTTTAGTATTGCTCTTTGTGCTCTCTCAATTCTAAGAAAACATGATTTAGCTGCTCCACCCCAAGCAGTTATGCAGTACCCAAGTATAGATTGGCAGAGGGAGTAGTAAACCATTTTCAGCGTGGCATTGTCGGCAGAATCTCTAAGGGACTTGAAAATGTGAATTAGACGCATAGTTCTTGAGGTAAGGGTATCAATCTGCTTGTCCCACCTTAATGCACAATCGATCTGGACACCCAGGTACTTAACAGCATCTGAACGGCTTATTGTGGGACAATCACAAGGTGCTGTGGGATCAGGACAGGAGTGAGCTCCAAGGTTAAAATCTGGTCCTGGAGTATTACCCCGTCTCAACCCGAAGGGAATGTAAGTAGTTTTATTTAGGTTTAGCGTTAACAAATTTGAGTTATTTTAGTCATAGCATTATTTTAGTCATAGCAGCTTCCGCATTTGCCTTTACCATATCCCATGTTGACCCACGGACTAAGATAGCAGTATCGTCAGCGTAAGCGTAAATATTGCAATTTGGGAGGTTCATCTTGCACAGGTCGTTGACGTAGATTTGGAATAGGGTTGGACCGAGTATACTTCCTTGGGGTACGCCGTAAGATATGACCTCCTCATCACTCATATAAGTACCTACCCTGACGCACTGTTTGCGGTTTGTGAGGTAGCTCCGAAAGATGTTTAAATCAATACCCCTTACACCTATGACTTCCAGTTTTGAGATTAGGTTGGGGACAGATACTGTATCAAAAGCCTTTGAAAGGTCCAGAAAGATTCCAAGGCATTTAATTTTACTGTCCAAGTTTGCAGCAACCGATTTTGTGAGGTCCAGTACAGCATCTTCTGTTGACAGCCTTGGCCTGAAGCCGTACTGGTTGTCGGCGATAATGTGGAATTTATCAAGGAAGCACCTAAGTTGTTTGTTTAGAATCCTTTCTAGATCCTTAGAAAGAGCTGGCAGTACCGAAATTGGCCTGTAGTTGGTGACGCAGTGTCTGTCCCCGCCCTTGTATATCGGGTAAATAATAGCCTTTTTAAAAGCAATAAAGAATACGCCTGTTTTAAGGGATAGGTTACAGAGGAAAGTTATGGGTGGGACCAAAACATGTCGGGAACATTTCAGCAGCTGAGGCGACAGACCATCCCAGCCCACGGCACTCTTGTCACGTAGCTGGAGAATGAGGGACTCCACTTCAGATTCAGAAATATCGGAAATTACAAGGGAATTAACCTGTGAGGGTTGGAAACTATTGCGGCGTGGGAGGGGAAGGTTTGTAATTGGCGTGTTCGTAGCATGATGCTGTGATCTGATTTTATCTGCTAGGTCTCTTCCTATGGAACCGAAGAAGTGACACACCTCGTTAACTGAAGACATGTGATCACCTTTCAATTCCAGCAATTCAGAGGGACTTTTCTGCGGTTTATGTCTGTTTGTTATAGTAATAATTGCTTGCCACAGTTTACGGGGACAGGTTTTAGCTTTATTTAACTCGTTAATTTCATAAGCGGTTTTTAGTTTCCTAAGTAAATCGTTGCAGAAGTTGCGGTATCGAGTGTAGGTAGTTTTTAAGATTATGTTATCTGGAGATTCCTTTGCTTTAATATGCAGTCCATCTCGATTGCGTATGCATTTTAATAGTCCTGGAGTGATCCAAGGTTTAATAACATGTTTTTTCCTGGGGACATTTACTTGAATTGAATGTCTAGAGACGACTGAAGTAAGAGTGTCAATGAAAATAGTTGTTGATATGTTGACGTCGTCAGTGTTGTACATTGCAGTAAAGTCTACATTTTCGAGATCAGCAACTATGGCTTCATAATTTAAGCGGGTGGCTTGGTGAGCTGATTTGTGTGGTGGCTTGTAGTTAGCAATATTCAAGAGAGTTGGTTTATGGTCTGTGATATGCGATTCCAGGATGAGAGAGGTAGATGGTTGGTTCGACTTAAGAAAAATGTGGTCTAGACATCGTTCTAAGCGAGTGGGGATGAGATGGGTGGGGAGAAGTCCGTGAGTGGCATTCAGTGATAGGTAATCAAGCGTTTTGTCACTTCGGTTGGTAGGACACAGGTCCAAGTTCATGTCACCCATAAGAGCTATGTTAGAGTAGCGAGAGATACTATTATATAGACTGTCCAGATTAGATAAAAAGGAGTTAAAGTTACTCTTAGAGTTTAGTGCTGGTGAACGGTACACTGCAACCACCGCCAATTCGCTGTTACCTATTTCACACACCAGGCAATTTCCTCCATCAAATTTTGGTTCCCGCACAGTACATAGCAAACCTAACCTGATGTATAAAATAATGCCATCATTTTGATTGCAGTTAGTGATTGTAGAGTGAGCCTGAAATCCGTCCAAAATCGGTAAAGTGGTAACCTTACTTAACCAGCATTCGGTAAGAATCACAATGTCAAAAGTGATTTTTGTTCGATTTATTAGAAGCAAAATATGGTCAAAGTTTTTACTGACACTGCGGATATTTACATGCAGTAAATTGAAATTGCCGAGAGTTGATGGGAGAACATACCGTGGAGAGTCCTCAGGTTGGCAGTTGAAGGAGGCACCTACGCACGTAGATGCGTCAATTTCTTGTAAGATGTTGGTTATGTTCGCCATTTTTAGTTGTGACTAAACATCTAGACAGGGAATTTAGAAAAAAGGCTAGTAGGTGGGAGAAAAAGAACTGAGTTGGAGCCTTGTTACATAGAACTTTAAGTTCGCGTTGAGGGAAAAGTGTTACAATGTATATTGAGAGATGTTTGTGTTTGTTGTTTGGTGAAGTAGTGTGGGTGTGTACAATCTCTAATCTAAAATTGAAGTGTGGTGTTGAGGTAAACGTATACAGGAAATATTGGAAAAGAACAATTATGATATACCCAAGAAGAAAAATCGGATGACATAGTCATTTAGCTTCGAGATCTTGAAGAGACTGTTCAGAACTAATTAGAGTATGCTTGTCCCCCTCCAGCTTCCTCAGGAAGATGTTGCCATTTGAGACCCAACAGAATTTGTAGGCATGCCTTGATGCAAATTCCCGTGTTTGATGGTAGAGTTTCCTTGAACTTAAAGGCAGTTGCTCAGCTATATATATAGGTTGCGGCTTTCCAGGAATTCCGACATGAGATGAGTTAAGTTTCTGGTCCTTAGACCGGCCCTTATTAAATGCTCGCACTGCCGATAAATAGTTTGCTTGGTACTTACTGCTACAAATTCAGCAATTATAGGGCGCGGAGAGTTCGTATTTGAGGGTTTTCCGGGTAGGCGGTACACGTCTCGAATATTGGAGTCACTAATGGGAGATCCCAAGGCCTGGCAAATCCCGATAACTGTCTTAGAAAGACTGGCACAGGTTTCAGAGTCAGCAATAGGCACATTACGGATTTCGACGCCAGATGAGCGTGATTTAATCTGTTGGTCTAAAATCTTTTGTCTCGTGTTTTTTTTAGTTCTTCAATCTCCTTCTTCATATCTTCAAACTTCGTATTGAGAAAACTTATGGATTGAATAATCTCTTCGTTTGTTTTTTTAATTGCGGCGTTTGTTGCCTGAATGGCCAAGTTTTGGGACTTTATTTCTGCAACGTCCGATATAAGTTTGGTCATTAGGGCAGACTGCTCCGCTAATGATTTAGAGATGAAGAGGTCCTGATCATGATCTTGGAGGCTAGAACCGCCTTGCGGAGAGTTAGCATTGCGAGGTCGTTTTTTACGGGTAGTGTTTACAAATCCACTCATCGATACAGCGGAGTTAATGTCCGGCTCTGATTGCGTTTGAGTGTGTCTCAAACTTACCGTCGGTGTTTTGGGCGGGGTGCGTGGAATATTCGCCATTATGGCCAATACAGTAGCTCAAGTTCAAAAGTCGAAACTGGGTTGTATTGGTAACGGCAGCGGCGTAGCCGATGTGAGACTCGTAGCAGGATCGTAGCCGCGTAGCTCGTAGCACTGGTAAGCGTCGCCGTCGTAGCACTCACGCCATCGTAGTACAGGCAATGACGTAATCCGCTCGCAGTTAGTGTCGAAAGTTTGGCATGCGCTGCTACTTGTAAGATGGCGCAGCGGAACAACACATGGGCCGCCGAGGTAGGCGTCGCAGGTTCAAATCCACTAAATCACAGTCACTTTTGGGACGACAGTTTGAGAAGAAATCGGCACAACTACCACTATCCCGCTCTGTTGACGCCCAGTGGGAGGTGACGACAGGTAAAAACACTTAAAGAGTGACAAGGAATCAAAAGTCACAACTCTCAGCCAATCACAGAATTTAGAGGTCGAGATTTCTTATAAATTTCAACACACGTCCACTCTGAGCTGCGCGCGAAGGCCGAATCCAAATGATAACCCACTGTATGTCCAGTTAAATGGCCGACGTTAATTTGAATGTTGTGTGTACCTTTGCAGGAAGCCAGTGCCTGAAGGATCGCCGTTGCCTGCGTGGCCAGCCGCAGGCGCGAACAGGCCACCTCACATGGTGCTGGATAAGAAGCTAGAACTACGTGTGGTGCTCTTGGAAGAACGCACTCGCTTCTGGGATGACATCTACCAGAGATACTACCGCGATGCCGTACCGCCACCAAAACCACCACCGAAACCCCAAGTTGAATTATAATACAACTCTCAACTATTCCAGAAACTAACCCATTGAATAAAAAATATGTTTTTATCTTTGGTCCTGTCAATAGGTAATATATAATCACTAGTTGACCCGTGCCCACTTCGTATTTATATAGCACTAGCTGACCCGCGCAACTTCGTCCGCGTCACATTTTCAATAATGCTCCGCCTTCCTCGATAAATGGGCTATCCAACACTAAAATGATTTTTAAACGACTTACCAAAAAGGAGGAGGTTCTCCATTCGGTTGTATTTTTTATATTTGTTACCTCTTAACTCCGTTATTTATGAACCAATTTGAAAAATCTTTTATCTGAAAGGATATACTTTTCGATTGGTCCTATTTAAATTTTATCAAAATCGGTTAGGAAGTTTGTATTTTAAATCAAAATAGCTGGAATTCGTTTACTTGGATGATGGTTTTTGTCCAAATAATCGAAATTGCGTGTTTTGCTTTCCTGGTGTTGGGTACCACTAAAAAGTAACCGCGTTATCGTTCAGCTGCTATACTCTCGCGTCCGTATTTTTTTGCGATTACTCCTAGGATATTCGTTTAATGGTGTAAAAGAGTAAAATAATATACATAAAATGCTTAAAGCCTCTAATTTAAAACTAGCTGACCCGCGCAACTTCGTCTGCGTCACATTTTCCATTTTTGCTCCGCTCCTGTTTGTCTTAGCGTGATAATATTTTATAGCCTATAACCTTCCTCGATAAATGGGCTATATAACACTGAAAGAATTGATCAAATCGGACCAGTAGTTCCTTACATTAGCGCGTTCAACCAAACAAACAAACTCTTCTACTTTATAATATTAGTATAGATTAGCAAAGATGAAAAATAGATAAATCAACTTGACTCAAATGTAGACATGGGCGAAGGTCATTCTTTCAAGGAACATCTTAACACCACGATCCAGAAAATTGACGTCACACGCCAACGCCATCTATCGAATACTGCACGCAGTTAATCTCTAGGTATAGTCCAGTCTAAGTTTGATAGATGGCGCTATTTCAATATTTTACTTCGGAAATACTATAATAATTATAATTTTATTAATTCACATTTTTCATTATAAGGTATGAACTGATTACGATGAAACAAAAAACTTAATATTACTACAATTTACGCACAGTTTATTGTTATGTATAAAAGTTACGTGAAGTAATAATGAGACTAAGTGCACATAGCCCTAATTTTACTTCTGGAAAACTTTAAATTCAAATATCTTTTGATAGACCGAACCGATTGCAATGAAACAAAAACTTAATGTTACTCCAAGTTACGCTCAATCCTTGTGTGTAAAATATATCTACATTGCTTTCGCAGATTTTACGTGATGCCCGAACAAATAAACAGACAAACAGACACAAATTCTAAAAATGCTGTAAATGGGTTTTATTGGTTGTTCTTTAACACCCTAGCTATTTTTTTTGGAATTTTTGTTTCATGTACAAAAACCACTTTTCTACAGTTTTATTATATGTATATTATAGATAGATGATAAGGATTAATACCGTATTTGTGTAAATTGCTTTCCAATTACCGCTTTATAACTGCCCATTTTTTAAAGTATTCAAATGGATATTACGCTATCCTTAAGGGATAGACATATGCCATCGCGGACTTTTCTGTAGACCTATATGAGATGAACGATTTCACAATACATTAATAATAATAATATTAATAATAATAACCCTACCGCAGTATCTCTACGTTGACGTCGTGGTGGGGCTTGCGCGTCCCGATAGACCTAAGGTCATACCTAGGGTGAGGGGCCAGACAAAGAGAGATACAATCCGCAAGGCAGTTTTGTGGCGAACTGTTGGGCAGTAGCGACCCCACGAACCTTATCTCCCGGCAGAAGTCTTGTTCCTCATCTCCGGCTTGCCTTTATTGGCTGGCCAGAGTGAAAACTGACGAGGAACAGAGCTCCCACCTCTTTCTTGCCTTAATTGGCCGGTCTGAGTGGAGATTCGCTAGAGCACACGTGCTCGGGAGAGGGATGTATAATCCAGTAAGGTGCTGGTAGGGATCTTGACCGCACTTCCGGAATTGTCCTGATAGCCGTGGTATACCTCTCCACTCCTCTAGCACCTCAGGCTATGTTGCCTCCTTGGCGCTACGTCACTTTGTGCTAGCGACCGTTTTCGGGGGCCCATTTATTGAGTGTGCAAGTCACCCCCTGCCATTTAAAAGCCGTGTATATTGTTAGTGGTCAGGCAGGGGCCAATAGTTCTTCTATAATAAACGATTATCAGTCCACTAAAACACCCAAACCCATAGCGTTTCATTTTGTTTCCATAATTATTCTGCAATAGTACTGCTCCAACCGGGGATTGTCCTAGGGAATACTTTCAGTGCATACAGGGATAATCATTGGTTGGTGCCCCATTATATTTGAAATGTCTAACGGGGCCTCTGCGAGCTGGTTTTGGCCCCTCGTACGCCTAGCAAAGGACCGGGTCTCCAGGGACCCGAGAAAGTAAAAATAAATAAATAATAATAACAATAATATCCTTGGACATTTCACACAACGCCATATAGTCCCAAGCTAAGCAAATTAATGCTTGTGTTATGGTAACGAGATGGCTGATAAACTACTTATATACATTTTTTTTTGTAAATACATACATATTATAGATAGAAAACACCCAGACTCGGAACAAATACATGTAGGCCGTACAAATATTTGTTCCGTGCGGGAATCGAACCCGCGACATGCTGCGCAGCAGTCAATCGCTCAACCACTGCGCCAACCGTGTCGTCAATTCACCAATCAATCGTCAAAGGTTTTAGGCATCGTTTTCGTTAAAAGCTTCCAGACGGCTTATTTTTTTCCGACACCTCCAACAAATATCATTCTATTTTAGCCAATGAATACAAACACTTGACAAATTTTATTGTATTAAAACCTTCCTTTTGAATCATTCTATCTATTAAAAAAAACCGCATCAAAACCCGTAACGCATTAAGCATACCTACTTATGTTACGGTAGTACCTACATATGACGACAACATTTGTATATTTCCCTACGAGTTAGGGTTTCTGCTCGAGAAATTTGTCTCTAATCGAAACGGAAAACAAAAATTCAAAGCCTCGGTAACCTCATAAATCAATTTCATTCGCTACATAGGCGTATATAGGGCAGGAAGGGATAAATGGACTGAAATTCCACTTTTGATCGTGCACTATATAACTAAATAAGACACGCATATCTGTTTGTTTTGCCAAACAAGTTTTTATAATCATCTAAATGTTACTATGTACTTACTTTGTTGACTTAATTTTACTAATTCTTTTTTAATTCATTGGGAAGTGATAGGGAACCCAATAGTTTAAAAAAAGTTAAATTCTCTTAGTCTTCACTTTTTATAAAACGTTGCCATGTTAGTCGTCTTACAAAGGTGGCTGTTCTCGACATAAAATAAATAAAGATAATGCATTATTTTATAAATTTATTAATTACGAAACACCCTGTTAACGCATCAAAAGAATGTCGCCGGTCCATTGCGCGCCGTCACTGGAAGGCTCGGACGGCGCTCGTTCCTGGATGTTTAAAACTACGTCATGCAGATGACGTCAGAACTGTATAAGTGTGACCAAATTCGTTCAGCGAAATGCGAATGGGGCTGAATAAATGTGTTTACTCCCTTAATCAATAGTAAAAGGATCCTGTTCGACTCAGGATAGAAAATATATAGGGGAACCTAGGTACATCAAAATGGTATTGAACTTTTGGGACATATTTATAATGCATGGGAAGACAAATGCGATGCTTTGGGCATTATTTGCGACCTGTCCAAGGCATTCGACTGTGTTCTTTATGAAACATTAACGGGAAACTACATCAGTACGGGATTCAAAACTCCTCACTGGATCTTCTCACTTCATACTTGAGAGATAGGATTCCGCGTGTTGTGAACGGATAAAGATCTCCCGGTTCCGTAGTAACAATCAGGTGTCCCGCAGGGTTCAATTCTTGGCCCATTTTTATTTCTCGTTTATATTAATGACTTGCCTTACCTCATAAAGGGTAGTCAAGAAATAGTGTTGTTTGCAGATGACATTTCACTTTTATTTAAACTTCAATGTAAGCACTTAAAAATCGGCTATTTTAATCCTAAATTTTTTATTTTGATGTACCCAGTGTCACTCTCACGATTTAGACAAATCTATTGAAACTACTCACATAAAAATACGACAAGCCGTTAAGGCTCTAGGGTGTGACAAAGAAATATACAGAAATACATACACTCGAAAAACATAAGCCTCCTTCTTTCGCAGTTGAGTATAAATATCTGTTGATGATTGATCATGAAAATAATATGTTCAGCGCGTCAAAATTTATCCATGTAATTATGAAATCGAACCGTTTGAAATAATGAAATGAAATGGAATTAAAATAAAGAAGTCTCAGTCTATATGTTTATTTTTATCCTAGAAACAATCAGAGAAGTCGTTCCTACTTCTTAAATTATCGTTCCAACATTATTTTTTAATATCGGTGGTTAATCACATCTAACACTAAAACACCATTCCATAGAAAAAGTCAACCAAAAACCTACCTAAACAAAAGTCAACCAAAAACGTATCTACATCTAATACATAATATATAAAAATCTCGTGTCACTGTGTTTTTTATCAAACTCCTCCGAAACGGCTGATTTTTATGTATTTTTTTTGCACGTTCCGTTGGAGATAATATTTGTAGTTGTAGTTTGTGGGATACTTATTACATTTTGCAAAACGACGTTTACCGGGTCAGGAAGTAATTTTATAATTCAAGGCGTTTTTTTGGTGGCGGTTTCGGTGGTGGGACTGCATCCCGGTAGTATCTCTGGTAGATGTCATCCCAGAAGCGAGTGCGTTTTTCCAAGAGTACCCCGCGTAGTTCCAGTGGGTCATCCAGCACCATGTGTGGTGACCTGTCCGCGCCTGCTGCCGGCCACGCAGGGAGTGCTGACCCTTCAGGCACGGGCTTCCTGAAAGGTATAAAGCAACAATCCAATGAATTTCTAAATAGGCCATATAGTTAGGGTGTTACCACACCAATCGAGCGATCGTCGATCGATGCCATCGATCGATGGTAGAATGGATTAGTCGACGTCGATCGATAGTTTCTACCACACCAATCGATCGATAACCGATAGATGCCATCGATCGATGGTAGAATGGATTGGTCGTGGCCTGCTTGTATTTATGTGTTCAGTTGTGTGACGCTCGCGGTCATTAATGCTGGTTTTTGTCTCGTGGCGTGCAAAATGGCGGCAACCGCGTGCAACGCGTCCTCTTGTGAATACATTTCGAAAGAAACTGATGGAATATAGCCGGGGTTAATCGATCTACGTCGACCGATGCCATCGACCGGCAATCGATCGATTGGTTAGTCGACCGGTATCCGTCGATCAATTAAAGCTACCACACCAATCGATCAACGTCGACCGATGTCGATCGATGGCATCGATCGACTATCGATCGATAGGTGTGGTAACACCCTTACGAATTTTAGAAGAGAAGCCAGTAAATCTGACAGCAGTCTTGCCAAGTAGTACCTACCTACCTACCTAGTGTAATCCAATTGCTGGGTGTCCGATAGACAGTCGTATTCCATAGTATTCAGCTGAATCAGTTTTGATGGAATGCCGGCCCCAGTTAAGTTGGGAAAAGGCTAGGCAGAGAATGAGAACTCGCAGATAAGGTCAAAGGTTCAAACTTACCCGGTTTTAATGAAGTTGTACCATATTTCGCGAACTATCTTCTTCATTTTCTGGAACTCTGGGGTCGTAAGAGACTCATCTAGTTGTGTAAAATTGCCGGTACCATCCAGCACGGCCACCGATTGTGCGCAGTGGTTAGCACCTCGTATCTTAGTGTACGGCACAAACGGAACGTTCTCATCCACAAAGGAATATTCATACAAATAAATTTGATTGTTGCCAGCCTCCACTTGCAACTTTGTTGCCCAAAGCATGGGATAAGTAAATATGACATCCGAAAAGAAATCAACATATCCCAAAATGTTGTCTTCGTCAACTGGTTTGTCGCCAAAATAGAACTCCTTGACTTGTTTAGCCACTTCTTCTCTTTCTTCTTCAGATTCAAACTTCAAGTCAGCCGGCAAGAAATCCGAAAACTTTTCATTCATCTTGTGCTTCCAAACATCAAAGAAATGATTAACTCTCAACAATCCCTCCATTTGAGCGAAACCATACAACACAGGCAACCTTTTGTAATTGCCATTCTTAAATATACTCAGAGGAGATTCAGTGAGGAACGCTCCGTCTCCTGTATCACGCTCCACACACGGTGAAAACAAGAAAGTAGAGTCAGTTCTATCGAAAAATGAATCAGAAGTTAACAGTTCAAAAGAAGCGGTTTTGTAGAACTCTTCTAGTGCGTAAATATCGTCTACGTTTGTGAAACCGTTTTTTCTGGCAAATGTTTTAGCAACCTGTATAGGATCTCTCTGAATTGTGAATGCAGCAAGGTTACCACCGCTTTCTGGTATGACTCGGTGGAATAATCCTTCGGTCGACTTTGAGAGCATCAAGAGATCCACTGATGCAGAACCAGCACTATAACCTGCAATAGTGACGTCATCAGGGTTACCGCCGAAGCTAGCGATGTTGTTTTGTACCCAGCGCAGCGCCGCCACTTGGTCCTTCATGCCAGCATTGCCAGGTACGTCCTCGGTGCCGAGACAAAGGAACCCGTGGATGCTCACACGATAGTTAAACGTTACGATGATTATGTCTTTCTTCTTCATCAGCTTTGTCCCTTTAAACATTTCACCAAAGCCTCCTACAAATGCTCCTCCGTGAACGTATACTACAACCGAAAGGTTTTTTTTATTCGTATTTGGAACATACACATTAGCAATCAGACAATTTTCTTTTGTCACCGTAAAAGCTGATAAGTCCATGAGAGAAACTGTAGGTTGTGGGCATATTACTCTCTCGTCGACAGCGTCGAAAGTTTCCAGCCATACAGGTGGAGGAAGAGGCGCCTGAAAAAAAAACAGAATAAATATCACAAACAGTCATGGCAGAAAAAAGTAGAAAGAAGAATGAAAAAATATATTTTAATTTATAATGAGGGTTTAACCAACCTATTTGACTAGCTTTACCTATGGATCCAACGTTCTTAAGAAATATGGGTAAACTTGACCTTCGCTCGGTCTATAATTCTACCTACACTATGCAGTATTGGCTATGTCTTCATTTCATCACAGATAGGAAGATACTGACCCGTCGACCTCCTTAGCCAATTTTAGATTGAATACGTGTGCGTCAAGGACTTTGCTTCCTTGCATGTCAGAGGTGTATTATGAAAATCTGCATAGTAGATCTATCTACAAGACGTAATAAAAGTTATAAGAGTAGATACAGAAGGAAAAGTTTTTTTAATAATTGGATCCAACAACAAAACAAACACAAACATTTTACGTTTTCTAAATCATTGGAAGCAAATAAGTATGAAATGTTTGATATTATGTAGTAGGTACCTAACTATAATCGTTAAGATACGCGGTATCAGTAAATACATTATATAATAATCCATTATCTGCAAACTCTTCAACCAAGTGTAAGACTAACAGCGATCAAAGGTCGGCGATACCTGTTTGTAACTATTACTTATAAAAGAAAAGGAAGAATCTGACTCGCGCACCGAGGAGGGCGCCGTACAAACTCGTACAAGTTCGTCATTAAGAGAATCGAGCCTTGATTTATTACGAGTAATCTATAGATACATGGGCTACTGAAGTGTATGTTCTATGACAAAAGATAAGTAGTCAGGATTGAAGGACCACCTTAACTTTTCTGTTAAGAAATTTGTTTTCCTATAAATAGATGTATGTCACGGTCATTTCTTCAACTGAAAATATAAGTTTGTAACCGCATAAAGTGTTTCTTTTTAGCCGACTTCCCAAAAAGGAGGAGGTTCTCAATTGGGTTGTATGTTTTTTTTATGTTTGTTACCTCATAACTCCGACAATTATAAACCCATTTGAAAAATTCTTGTTTTATCTGAAAGGATATACTTGCAGATTGGTCCCATTTAAATTTTATGAAAATCGTTAACGAACTTTGGATTTTAAATCGAAATAGCTGGAATTAGTCTACTTTGATGATAGTTTTTTGTCATCCAAGTAATCGAAATTGCGTATTTTACTTTTCTGCGATTTTGCAGTGGTGTTGTTAAGTGTGGGGTACCACTTAAAAGTGAAAAATAATTTAGAGAGAAGAAACTAACAAGAACACCGACTTCCAAAATTAAAGTTTTTTTTACTTAGTAGTTTTTTTTTTTTTTGGAAGTCGGTTGTATTTTTTTGTAAAAAGTTTTTATGTCATAAAACTACAAAATACAGTATTCTGACATTTTCCATATCTTGTGCTTCTTGGCAGACATGATTCTAGGGCAACGGGAAGCACTGGCGATTATCGAAATATGACGCAAAAATGATGCACAAATTGTCATATTTTTACCCAATTGCTCAGGAAGGGTTATTTATTGCTTTGACTTGGAAACTTTATTTTTGCAGAGCTCCAAGGGGGCATAAACTTCAATATGGTACCTCCACGCGTTCCTGGGAAAAAGGGTCTTGACAGAACGACAGACAGACAAAGAAGTGATCCTATGAAACTTGTTTTTTGCTTTTATTTTGCGGAATTATTAAAATACGAATTTGCCCTGCAGGACTATCCTACATCAGATCAATAAATTGTAGGTTTTTCCTTCTTAAAATATATTACTAAAACGATGATTATTTTTTTTATATAATTTTTCAATTAAATAAAGCCTAAAAATAGTTTATTAACTGTTGCAATATTTTTTGTAATAATAAAATAATAATGAAATGGTGCCCCATTACATTTGAAATTTCTAACGGGGCCTCTGCTAGTTGGTTTCGGCCCCTCGTACGCCTACCAAAGGACCGGGTCTCCAGAGACCCGAGAAAGAAAACAACAAATAATAATAATAAAATAATAATATTTTTTTATAATAAGTAAGAAATATCGTCTGGTTGGTGCTCCATTCATTAGACAGTCTAACGGGGCTTGAATGGTCCTTTAAAAAACTAACAAAGCATAATTAGGTACCTTAAATTTGTCTACACCCACAGGTGCTGTGGCGTAGGGTATGTTGAAGAACGTGTAAATATCTTCAGTGGGGTGCTTGCGCCCGCGCACCGGTCCCTGCGCAGTATTAACTTCCCGCCATTCGTCGTCACCCAGAACAGCCGTCGCGCACAACAGTACCACACACGTCCGCCACTCCATCGCTACGTTTGCAAACTAATCACAGAGTACGTTATAATTGAAACTGATTCATGATTTGATTACAGGTACGCAGGGTCGGCTTTAACCATCGAAACGCCCCGGGCGAGAAATGAATTTGGCACCCTTTTATATTTCATTATAATAAAAATATTACGTGACTTATTTTCAATTTTGTAATAAGATAATAATACGCGCATAGGCAAGGCGCACGCCGTGACGCAGTGGCCGGTGAGCGCTACTGTGCTTTAAAAAATTAAGAAAAAAAACCAGCCGAGTGCGAGTCGGACTCTCGTGCAAAGGGTCGAAAAATATTATTATTTCAAAATTAAAGTTAATACTGTGAATTTAGTTACTTTCCCCTTTCCCCCACCTATGAACTATTTACCACCTAGCGAATATCTTCCAACCTTCCTTGGTTCACTTGGAAATCCCTGAACCGCCTCAGAACGCAAGTAGGAACGTGTAATTCGAACATCGCAGAGTAGGGCTACCGTACCGTATCCACTGCATGCAGGGTGTGGACGTGGAGCCGAGTCACATCCCATGCTCCAGCTCCTGCCCTCTGTGCCCCAAAACATGCAGCCGACGTGACCTATGTGCGACCGCTGCTGTGGAAATGGCAATGTTATGGGCCAACCAAATTTAAAATATCGTCGTGCTAGCGACACGAAGAAGAAGAATTTAGTTGTTCTTAATATTGACAGAAATAGTTATTCAAATTAAGTGGATAAGTCAAACTGGCGGCGACCTCCTTTTGCCGGCGCCCGGGCTGCGGCCGCCCGCGTCGCCCAGCCCTGAAGCCGCTACTGCAGGTCTGTACGGCTTAACCGTCCCTGCCATTATCTCATCAACCAATGATAGAAATAAACTTTAGCTACTGTTATCACACCACGCAATGGAACTATATTTAAATATTTTCATGTGCCCAAAGTTGATGAAAATTTATTTCGCATTGTCAACAATAGACCGAGTACAATAAACCAATTTGAACTGTAATTATAATGCTGCAGAGTTAAAAGTCAACCAGTTATTAGTAGTGACAAAGGTGATTTCCTTATGATTATCAAATAATTGTTATGTACTATGCCAGTATGCCTAGCCTGAACAGCCCAGAGTTGAGTATTTTGTGCATGTTTAATCAAATTACCTTGCTAAGTCATCTAAATGATCGCCCGTTTCCTACGTGCAATGCACTATAAATGCATTAAAATATCTTCTCAAAAGGTTTATGAATAGGGTATGAATATAAATCAAAATGTATTAATATAACACCTGCATACTTGTGCGTAAAATAACATACATACCCAAATAATATTTACAAAAATAATGCAAATTCAAAAGCGCATCACTTGGCAGGCTGACCATATACCTACTTAATTCTAAGAGCACCGAGGACCAACTACGGTAGAAAGACTTTCGTATATAGGGGGCTGAACTGTATAACTCTATACCTAAAGTAATAAAGGAATCGAAATCACTTCCAACTTTTAAAATGTTATTATAGCACCACCTGAGTAATTATGAATTGTAAGTTGTACAACCGTTTTTATAACTTAATTTTAGTTTATTCCTAAGCGAAAGCGTCGTTGTAATGTCGAAATCTTAATTGTTGTTTTTCCACATAGAAGTGAATAATTGCATTCTTTATGAGCGAAATAAATTTCTTAAACCTTAAACCGTATAAAATATAACCGACTTCCAAAAAAACACAACAAAGTGTTTTTGGTTTTAGAGCGAGCAGAGGAAAGGAACGAACGAAGCTTATGGGAATGGTAAAAATGTATATTTTTTTCTTCAAAATTCGAAAACCATGTTACTTAAAAAAAAGGAAAATGTTTTAGAATGTGCAAATAGCGATCTTTCATAATTATGATATCCCCACATGCTGTAGTAAACCACTTACAATTTTTAAGAAACACTTACAGACGCTTTTGCAAAAAAAAAATGTTCTTTCTTATTTGCAAATTAGTTGAACAAAAGTCATCTAAAATTATTCCAAATTTCAATTTGATAACATTAGTAGTTCTTGAGATATCCAGCTGTGACAGCCGGACGGACTTAGTCGCACCATAAGGGTTTGTTTTTACCATTTTGGTGTCGGAATCCTGACAACAAGACTAAAGCAAGCTTCTCAGAGTGTGTCTGCCAGATGATGCCTCAGCAGTGGACCCGTATGATAGGGAAACTGAAGCTCTAACACAGCTTGACGAGGTTGCGACTGAGCGAAAGGGACATGGATGGCTTCCTCGAGATTTGACCAGATAAAGGCTTAAGATATCAATCAGTTAGGCATGTACCATGTAGGTACCTATGTACTGAGAACAAATGTGTGACGGTGGTCTGTTGTTGAGTTAGATAGACAGTAGAGTCAATTATTTATTTATTATTATCTATTTATTACTTTATATAAAAATGAATATAAAAATATTTTAAATGTAACGATGACGTTCAAAAGTGCCGTTTAAAGAGTATTTGAAGTAAAAATGTTGACTTTTGTCTTCTTTTTTTAAGATATTCACAACAGTATGATAGACAGTCATGATGAGCCGCTAATTTTATTATTATCTCTATCACCATGACATGACCACTATTAATCTTGTTTTAACGGTTATCGATACCTAAAATATCATGATCCCACTATTATCAGCTCCAAATTTGGAACATCGATTGATTAAAAGAATAGACACGATTCACGACGATCATGTCAATTAATAATCTCATACCAGGATGCAAATGATGAGTAATATTATGCTGTAAAGTAATAGAAACTTGTTGTAACCTGTCATTAATTTCATCACCCCCCCCCCCCCCCCTTCTCTGATATCCCAATTGATTTCTGGTCATTCTTAGGGTGCCGCATCTCTCAAGCGGGTACTACGTAGGGCAAGTTTTAACCATGTTGGACGTATCGGGCCAAACTAGCATCGCACCCTCCGGCTAGTAAACAGTTTTGGTCCCTCTCGAAAGCAGTTGAAAGGAAAAGAAAAAAAATCTGTCGTTACACACTGCCTCCAATGTTGAAACCTGATGGGTCGCTAAATCACTCTACAAGTGAAAAAGCAAAATTTGCATCTCTATTTGGAAGCAATTTACGTCTAAAAGCTGGCTCAAATCAACTGCCAACTTTTCCTCGTTGTGACTCTTCGACGCTGGATTAGAATTCACATAATGAGTTGCCAAAAGCCAAAGACCTGACTCCCATTTTCCCACAGCCAGCAGGCGCGCACGCTCAGGGGTAGCAGCAGACGTAGACAGTAAGTTATTATGAACTACTCTGCAGAGCGGCTCGTCCCACCGCCGCCACCAAAGATATGAAAGCCGGTAAACTTAAACTAGAAATTTTGCGGACGCAATTTTGGGCCGAAACAGCAGAAACGAATGATGGTGATAGCCGAATGCATGTTGATTTGGAGCAATCTTTCAGACATCGAATTTTTGGATATTTTCTGAAATAAAATCGGGAAACGAAGTATCAAAGATTGGAGATCCCAAGAGACGAAGAGAGCTTTTTACAATAATTTGGATTCCATTTTCTTACTTATCTTTCTGGTTTTTGTGATAAAAACATTTGTTCCACAATCGTGACAATACAACTTTTATCAAATTATTGCTGTATATATAAATCGATAAATCATAACCTACATATAGTGCACTGAAGAACCATATCATTCAGTCTAATTCGTTCAATGCTCTTTAAATTCACACCCTAAATGAAACATTAATGAACAATGTGGCGTCTTATTGTAGTAGTATCATGTGCAGTAGTGTTAAGTAACTGTGATGACGGTGAGTGGCGACAAGTACAAATCCGACAGGGAGAGGTGCGCGGGCGCAAGGATCCTGACGGAGGACTATACACCTTCCACAACATACCGTACGCCACCGCGCCCAAAGGAACTAACAAGTTTAAGGTATGTCCGCTTTTAACAGTTTCTAATTTATATTTTTGCGTAACGTGGGTCATTGTACTCATCAGTACAAACAACTTTTACAATGGGATCAAAACTGATATCGCAAAAAAAAAAACGACTGCGCCATACGCGCATAACTCGACAAAATTTACTGAACAGCAGATTTTTTATTTCACGGTGTCTGGCTTGGTCACATAGTTAATGTTTTCCATGATTATAAGTACAGTGATCCCTTAGGAGTTATTGCGGTTAGCAGGTTGTATACATGCGGGACGCACAGGACCGGTTATTGTGGAGTCACTTGGGGGAGGCTTATGTCTAGCAGTGGACGTCTTTTTGCTGAAATTTTGATGATGGTGATGATGATGATGGTTTATATCACATCTAACTAGCTAGAACTGATCCTTGAAAAGATTAT
This sequence comes from Ceramica pisi, assembly GCA_963859965.1. NCBI lineage: Eukaryota > Metazoa > Arthropoda > Insecta > Lepidoptera > Noctuidae > Ceramica > Ceramica pisi. The sequence continues at coordinate 11,001,725 of OY982530.1, forward strand.
AAATTCTCAAGATTATGCTTCTTTATATTTTTTTCAGGCGCCTTACCCAGCACCGACATGGTTGGAACCACTGGAAGCAGTTGACAAAGGCATCATATGTGTGCAGACTACAACAATGTTTGTAGATGTTTCTTCTCAAACAATGCAGGAAGACTGTCTCGTTGCCAATGTGTATGTTCCCGACACTGAAGATAAAAACCTTCCCGTTATAGTATACGTTCATGGAGGAGCTTTTGAAATTGGATATGGAAACATGGTAACACCTAAGCATTTGGTAAAGAGCAAGAAAGTCATCGTAGTCAACTTTAATTACCGACTCGGGGTGCATGGGTTCCTGTGTCTGGGTTCGGACGACGCGCCAGGCAACGCCGGACTGAAGGACCAGGTGGCACTACTCCGCTGGGTGAACAAGAACATCGCTAGCTTCGGAGGCAACCCTGATGACGTCACCATTGCTGGTTATAGTGCAGGCTCCATATCAGTCGATTTGTTGATGCTGTCAAAGTCTGCGGAAGGACTGTTTAACAAAGTTATTCCGGAAGGTGGAGTGAGTGTAGCTTCTATTTCAGTTCAGATAGATCCACTTGAAAACGCTAAAACGTTTGCAAGAATGTTGAACTTCACTGACGTTGATGACTTTCACGCTTTAGAAGAGTTTTACAAAACTACTCCACTTGATACTCTACAAAAGAGCACATTCCTTGATAGAAAAGATTCGACCATTCTATTCTCGCCATGTGTTGAACACAAAGATAGTGGGGCCTTTCTCGATGATACACCAGTCAATATAATAAAGAATGGTAAATATAAAAAAGTACCTATCTTAATCGGTACTACCAACATGGAAGGATCGTTACAAATAGCCACTATTGGAAAAATTAAAGATTCAATGAATGAGAAGTTCGCCGATTTCTTACCAGCTGACTTGCAATTTGAAAGCGAAGAAGAGAAAGAAGAAATAGCCAAAAAAGTAAAAGAATTTTATTTTGGTGATGAGCCAGTAGGTGAAAATACGATCCTATCATACCTCGATTACTTCGGCGATATTGCTTTTGTCTACCCGACGCTGAGATCTGTTAAGCTACACGTAGAAGCAGGACATGACCAAATATACTTGTATGAATATTCATTTGTGGATGAGAGCACTGCTGTTATCCCTTTTACGGAGGTTCGTCGCGCTGCACATGGTTCACAGACGATGGCAGTATCTGATGGAGATGAAGATAGATTGTCTGAAGAATTCAAACAAATGAAATCAACTACTAGAGAAATTTGGGCAAACTTTGCTATTCTCGGGTGAGTTACGTTCTTGTTTCAAAATACATATTTTCCCTTTGATTAGATACTTTTTATATCTTACAATAGCAGTTCCTTTGGAAATTCAGAAAAAATAAATGAGGATATCCTGTCCCTTAAAGCCATGAATATCAGCCTTGTAAATTAAATGTTTCAGAAAACCGGTGCCTGAAGGATCATCCCTGCCCGCCTGGCCTGCAGTAGGCGCTGATGGTAGCCCATTCATGTCTTTGAGTAATCAAGTAAAACTGGACGGAGTGTTCCTAGGCGAACGAGGACAGTTCTGGGAAGGTCTTTATCAGAAATACTATCGTGGGCCAGTCGCACCACCACGACCTCCATCAAAAAAGAACAGTGAACTGTGATAAAATAAGCAATGATTTGTGAAAACCTATTTTAATACAGTGAAGAAAAAAATGGATTCTCAATTAAAATTGTTTATTTCTCACCAATAAAGAATAAATTTACAGTTTTATTTGACTAATTTAGAAATACTTAATACAAAAAAGCATTTTTGTTTTATTTTAAAGAATTTACAATATAATTTGGTGGCTGTGATAGTTGCCTGGATGTTTTGACCCTATCTCCTGAACTAGGTGGTAAACTGTATCTCAGGGGTTAGTGTTCCGGGTGGCTCGCCGTCCGTCCGTCTAGTGACGACAGGCCGTGTCGACGGCGAGTTAGTGTTCCACGCGCGCCTCAAACAGAGTCAGCACACAGAGGGGCCCCAAAGGGCCGACGCCTGCCGGAGTCGCGGGATTATTCGCAAGAGACACCGTGGCTCCGGAACACAAGGGCAATGAAGGAGCATGGACCCATCCATGTTTTGTTTTGTTTTTAAATTTGATTTCCCATCCCTATAAAAAAAAGAGGGGTTAGTGTTCCAGCCCTTTGTTTTACAATATGTACCGAGAGGTTGTACTGCGTGAAACACTGGGACAGACTGGCGCATTTCTTCGTCTGCCGACATCGAGTGGGGCAACAGTTCGATGCCTTCTTAAGATGGTTTGGAGCACAAAGAGCTTACGAATAGTAAGCACCTTAGAGTCCATATACAGTTGCCCAGTAGGGTACCGATATGGTTTTCTTAAGATGACCTTGAGAACAGCTCTTTGGGCTCTCTCCAGGACAAGAAACATCGTCTTTGCTGCCCCACCCCATACTGGTAAACAATAACTGATCACAGACTGACACAGCGCAATGAAAATTTTTATAAGAAGCTCTTGAGATACTGATTCTCTAAGAGTTCTGAAGAGATAGACCATAGTTCTCAACCTTGCAATAACTTTGTTTAGTTGTTTATCCCACCGTAGTTGTTATTTATTATTTATTTATTTTACAATTTATGTACACTCAGAGAAACGGTTGTTCATCAATTTGTACTCCTAGGTATCTTACAACACTGGCTTGAGTAAGAATCTGACATAGGTAGGTTTGTGTGTTATCCCAAAATGTATGTGCGATTATGTTAAAATCTTCCGATGGTTTGTTGTTTTTCCTTATCGAATAAATGCTTTGAATCAAGATTCAAAGCATAATAAATAAATAAATAAATAAATAAAAAAACAGAAAACTTTAAATTCGTGCCGTGAATAAAATCTATGTTTCCTTACGAAGAAAACTGACTGACAGACAATATCATTAGTAATCTGTGGACAAGGACAATATTTTCATTTATTGCGTTGACGTTATAGAGTGCGTTGCATTGTTTTTGTTTTGTCTACGTTTTGTTTGTTTTTTGATCGTTCAGTGCCGATAATAATTGTGAAATAATCATGAAGTAAGTTTATATTTCAGGTTGTAAACTTCAAAAATAATTTAATTAATTAAAGAAATGTTTATTTTGTTTTCTAATCCAACAAAAATGTTTCATTCCAAATGAGACACGTTCCTCTCACCCATCGTCGGCTCAGGTTGAAACTCTGGCTCTGGTAGAGTTTATGGAAAGAAACCCTGGCATAATCACAATCTGTACACGCTCACATAGTCGTCATCTCGGGTTAATAAAGATAAACTTCGAATTTTGTTAGATTGTCGACGCTTTTCTAGATTATCCAAAGCATGAGCTTCTTCTTATAAAGATTTAAACAAAACATTCTTGCCATCGTTATCGCTTAAATAGGTAGGCACTTATTCACTTTAAAAACTTTACTTAAACACTATTTAACTATGATTTCTTCTATTTTCACTCGTAAAATAGATGCTTTTAATTTGGCACTTTGAATCGGGTTCGAGTGCGAAGTGAGCGTCGAACTGAGGGGGGAATTACCTTATAGAATGCCACTTTTTACGTCATCTCATACTTTATCTGTCAAAATCTCGCGGTCAATTTAGTTCAACTCACAAACACGCTCGCAAGAGTAGCGCTAGTGTAGATTCTAATTATCAATCGAGTTTTAGAATGCCAATCAAGAAAGTCACAGTCAGCGGATTCAGATTCGAAGTTTAGAATGATGTCTTACGGCCGTTCCCAATAACCTCACCTCAGTGAGCGATATCTTGTTATCGACGATAAATAGTAGACTTCTATCTATTCTTACTTTACGTCCCACAAGTGACGGTAACGTCTAACTATCCATTGACATCGGTAGATGAGCTCAGCTATCGAGCCCTCCCAGAATTATTTGACTAATTTGATAAGATTATGCTTTAATTACCTTTTAATTAAATTTATAAGTTTTATTTATGTATATTAGGTCTAATGAAAATCTAATATAAACGAATATTGATAGTTTGTAAAGAAATTTAGATGTAGGTAAGGTTTTGAATTACGTAAATTGAAAATGTGATTTTTTGTTTTAAGTGATAGCGTTTTGAAATAGGTATTAAAATAAAGGTCTTGATCCAAAACCACTTTTGCAGAAAGAATTAAGTTGATGAAAATGTATAATGAAAATTTGTTATGATGTAAAATTAGAGGTTTTTGTTCTAGAAACTTTTTGTCATGTAAGGATATTGATACAATTTGTGTTCCATGTTGCAGAATAAGGTTTAAGGAATCCAAATATATATACCTATATTGTAAGGGTTTTCATGTGAAAAACAATAAATAAAGGCTGCAAAGGTTTTTGCTGAAAGTAAAAATTACACGCGAATCAAGTCCAAAAATCACGGTTCTCAGTAAGGTAACGACGGGCCGTATAAAAGCAGAGCCGAATTTTGGTTCAGTCGCAACAAGCATGGCTGGTGGCTTTAATACTATATTAAGGCCTTCACAGGCCAAGTCCGGTTAAGCAGAAGCCAATCTTCTCAGGTTGTCTTGCGAGAGGCACATAAAAAAAAACGGTTCAGTCGCAGTCGCAGGACTGCCGTCGAAGAGGCAAAACTATGGGAAGAAAATAGGAACCGAAACCTGCGGATCAAGCCTTCGATATGGTTTACGCAGGTCTTGTAGTTTTTCTGGAATTCATCTTCAAAATCACTGTCCCAATCAGATAATTCCATTAACATAGATAAATCACTTTCACCAGACTCAGACATTATTAGGAATGATGAAAACACTGCACTTTTTTTTTTTAATAAATATGTCTTAACCTTGGTTTTCGACGGTTTGAATAATTTGGTTATCTTTAGTATTGACATTACTGACAGAAAGCTGTCAAAATTATATTGGGACGCATAAAGTTGCAATTTCATACTAATATGTACAAGTAGTAAGCGATAGCCCCTCCCATGGATAGATAACGTAGGTCGGTTAGTTGTCATAACCATCAGTATGTTATTGGGTCATCAAAACCGATGATAGATAGATTTTTCTATCTTTAGTAGACCAAACCTGGCGATGGATAGTTTATTGGGAACGGCCGTTACAGAATCACACTGCTGTACCCCATTGTGGGCCAGTCAATTACGTATTAAAAAAGCTTCTATCGATGGTTCCACATGGAAAAATTAACGGGTAAGGATAAAATATAAACTTTTTTTTTATGTGAAACGTCTATTAGCGCGACTTGGCAGTAAAACCAACTCGTACGTGACGTGACATCATGTCGTGATGCTGTTACGAACGGGTACAACTTTGGAATTCATTTTTAAGATTTCTATTAATTTTATGAATTCTAATACGGCGTCCCGTGACGGCTATATTGTTTTTGTTCCTGGTAAGCAGTGCTATTCTGTAACAACATTTTCGTGTCTCGACAGCGGAATCCGAGGTGAGTTTCAAATTCGTACAAATATAAGACCTTATGATGTGTGAAATAAAGTTCACTTTGTAAGCTTAGTCACTCAGGTGAAGTCGATATCGAAGTGGTTATTTACAGAATAGACTAGAAGGTCAGCCCAGCTGTTGCATTGGCGAATGCTCTGACCATATTCTCCATTGAACGTTGAAGTTCTTATAGGAAGTTAAGTGCCATCGTCTTCATAATCTCTCATTTGTCTAGCCTTTTCCCAACTATATTTGGGTCAGCTTTTAGTGAAACCCCATCTTCAGACTAAACTTGGCAAGCGTTGCTTAACCTTGAAGTGTGACACGTGCAAAGTGCCTGTGAATGGTTTGATGACATGTATTAAGTATATTTTTTTTTTTTTGTCAAATTAAGTAATGAATGTATACTCAGCATCAAAGATTCAAAGCATTTATTTCAAGTAAACCATTTAAAGGCACTTTTGAAATGTCAAGGTCGGTCAGTCAAAAACATGAGGCTATTTGCACGTTCCAAAGCGTACATCTCTATGGAGACGAACGTGCAAGAAACTCCATGGACACTCTTTTAAATCATGTGATGTTTTACAAAAATCTTAGTTACATGTACTTGCATGAAGAAGCAAGTACATGCAAAATAAAAATAAAAACTTAAAACAACAACTTAAAATATAAAGATCAAAATAAGCCGGTGGCCAGTCTCAACTGATGGCGCCCGACATCGTTCGTTTGTTTGCGTTCACAACACAGCGTTAACAGGGTTCATGCACAAAAAGTGACCATAAATATAATTGCAAAGTGTGCATGAGAGCAAAAAAAATAAAAATAATGGTGTCTATTCGCAGTAACCCATCATCGGTTGGGTGTGTTTTTGTGTGTCTGTACGCATTTTGCGTCACATATATACCGACCCTAAAGCAGCCCTCTCAAGGCGTGTCTGCCAGATGATGTCTCAGCAGTGGACCCGTATGATAATGAAACTGAAACTCTAACACAGCTAAGATGGATGACTTCCTCGTGAATTGGCCAGATGAAGGCTTAAGATATCAGTTAGGTAGGTACCATGTAGGTACCTATTTACTCATCATCTGCCTAGCCTATTCCCAAGAATATTGGGTTCCTTCCAGTCAAAACGGATTCAGCTGATTACCAGTGTTTTACGTGGAGCGGCTGCCTACCAGACCTCCACACAACCCATTAACTGGGTAGCACCAATGACGTATTATATATAGACACGTCATAAACCAACATCGCGGCGCTTAAAAACGGCGAAAATACTAGATAGCTACTAATACGCATGAAGAAAGGAAAAGAAAATATGTCACCGTACGGCGGGATGCCTGTTGCTAGAGGGAGATAAATATACATCTTCAGTTACGTCACAGGATAAGTAATAGTCAAATTGACATCAAAACAGACGTAGTGTCGCGCGACAGGTTTTTGCGTAACTAAGCGCGATGTGGCCAATTGGCTTCATTTCATGTTGTCATTTTAGAGTGCGGACAACGTATCTATAGTTTTATATATCATTGGGTAGCACGGTACTTCTTGGCAAGACTGGTGTCAAATTTTCTGGATTCTGACGATAGGTACGTAACGACTGCCAAAGATCTCCATATGACAGCCGGGACCAACAGCTGAACGTGCTTTCCGAGGCACGGAGGAAACTCGATATGTTACGATGGTCACTCATCCACAGACCAACCTCGGCAAGCGTTGCTTAACCTTGAAGGTATCTATATACTAAGAACAAATAAAGGTGTGACGGTGTTCTGTTGTTATTGTCTAGACATAGTTAGATATTCACAACAGTACCATGACTGCAGTAATGATGAGCCGCTAATTTTAATATTATTTTTATCACCATGACATGACCACTAATAATCTTGTTTTAACGGCTATCAATCCCTGAAATATAATTATCCCACTATTATCGGCTCTAAATACGCAACATCGATTGATTAAAAGAATAGACACGATTAGATTTTGTCTGAAAAACATGATCTTGCCAATTAATAATCTCATATCCAGGATGCAGATACTATAATGTTATGCTGTAAAGATATTGTTGTTTGAAATATGTTGTTGTTCCAATAAGGCTATTATATTTCCGCCGTTTGAGCTTTTCGACTGTATAAATGTGCCACTATTATTGTCAAAGATGGCATTTTACGGTTTTGACACACAGACGATAGAATGGTTCCGCAGTTACCTAGCCTCGTGAGGCCGACGCGCCCTTTAAATACCCAAAATAAAGATGGCGACTCAAACCCACAGCTTTTACGGGATCAGTTCGTATTAAAGCCTAATAGCCGTTTAAATGGACATATTACGAAGTCATTCATATTGGTTTTAAATTAGGCTGCAATCTTAAGATATTTCTACCAATTTCCGGACGAAAGAATGATGAACGGATTGTGATCTATTTTGAAAAGTGGCAGTTCATGATATTATGTCAAAATAGTGTAAGTGTGCGGCGTTATGGCGTGTCCGTGCACGCGGTGAGTAAATCGCTTTATTTTGTTGGCATCTTTTACATTTTTGTATGTTTTTATTAAATAAAGTGTTTGAGAAATCATTATTGAATATAACAATTCATTAATTTCGTGTTTTCCACTGTAAAATCAAAAGATATATGATGCTAAAATAATTTGTCTATTCTAACGCACTATCTGTTTTAGTTAATATAATTATTTTATAATGAAAAATTTTGTTTTTCGTTATTTCCCTAAAATTTTCATATCTAACCAGATTTGCTATAAAATACCGGTGCTAGGGCGTGCAGACAAAGAGTTGCTTTTGGCTTATCCTTGCTGTGTTTTGTTTTTTCAGCTTTGCATGATCGCGATATTGAGGACGCAATTTTAAATAGGCTATCAGACTCTGAAATAGAGGAAGAAGAAGTGGAAATAGGAGAGCCAGATAATGTTGATGTGAATTCAACCTCCTGTTCAGATTATTCTAATGATCATATACCTCTCTATGAGTTATCGTCAAGGCCAAGAGGAAGACCGCGGACCCGAGGCGGACTATCAAGACGATTTCGTTTTTCTATTATAATTTGATCTTTGAAAGGGTGATTTTTGTAATAGTAGAGACTGACATAAAAATTATGTTGATTATTTCTAAGGAAAAGTAAAAATAAAGACATTTTGCAAAAAATATATATTATTTTATTAAGTCATTCTAACCTAAAGGTCATTCTGGCGGACAAATTATTGACTTATTTTTTTATATAAAACGGGAACAATTTATTATCATAACTATGCCCTGAAAGTCTCACTTCAAACCAATAACTCTAACATGTCAAATTTTCAACAACAAGTCTCGGGACTTAAGCACTATAAAAAATTTGTCCATTTAAACGGACTGTTCGGTTTTAATGCCTAGTGAGCCCAAAATGTGTCTGGGTCTCACGAGGCTAGATAAACGTAAGCAGTTTATTCAGATACATAGAGCAGACGGGTCAACGGTGACCTCTAGCTATCGCTCACTATGTAGGGGAGTTCCACAAGGCTCGATTTTGGGGCCATTTTGTATTGTGCTGACATAATTAAAATTATTAAAAAGTGCAAATATCCCATTTACGCAGATGACACCCAAATTTATATTTCATTTAAGCCTCAGGATTATGAATATGCCCTTAAAGACCTAAATGATGATCTGGAAGCTATAGTTCAATGGTCTGAGTGCAACTCATTAGTACTGAATCCCTCAAAAACTAAGTATATGCTCTTTGGCACAAAATCTCAGTTGGAGGCAATTAAACCAACTGGGGATATAGTTGTGATGGGTGAACCTATTGAACGGGTTTACGAAGCACGGAATCTTGGCCTCATTATGGACTCAGAGCTTCGTTTTGAGAAACATGTAGCTGAATCGATTCGGAATTGTTCCTACAAGCTTAAAGTACTGTACAAAGCTCGTCCATATCTTAGTGAGGAATTGCGAATTATGCTGGTGGATTCTTTGGTGCTATCTAAACTGAATTATGCGGATGTCGTTTATGGTGAGCGACTTCTGTCCAAAACAGATAGAATGATACAGATACTTCAGAATGCTTGCGCTCGTATTTGTTTTAATGTTCCTTTTAGAGGTCATGTTACACCCTATTTTAATAAACATTTCATTTTAAAAATGAATGCACGTCGTAAACTCCATTTGGCAAATCTTTTATTTGGCGTAATTAAAACTCGGAAACCGTTATACCTATATAATAAGCTTGAGTGGAAAAGGGGTCACAAGAACCGGCAGGGAAGGCTGTGTTCCCAGAGTCTTTCAACTCCACAACACAGGTCGGCAGCGTTTAGAGGTAGTTTTCGGTACGCTGCAACTAAATGTTGGAACAATATTCCCCCACCAATAAAATACAGCGGAAGTGGACAACTTTTAAGGTAAGTTGAAGGAGTTTCTGCTTCAACACCAGAAACAGAATGAGAATACTCAGCGTGCCACCTCTGCTATTTGACCTCTTGTTTCTGCCTTGCTACTTCGCTGTTATTGAATGGTTGGTTGACAATTTCTTTTATTTCTTCTGTACTTTTAATCATTTTAATGAAGTGTGAAGTATTTTTTTATTATTATTTTTTTTAATGGATTTTTATTTTATGAAATTATTATATTTAATTGATTGAGTTTTTAAATTTTATTTCAACGACTTTGTTTTTACTTTGTATTTATGATGTTTACTTTGATGTTACTTTGTATTTTTTTTTTATATTTACACCTACACCTGTTTTTTTTACTTATTTTATTATTATTTATGCCTATTGTGCGTTGGAGCGTATGGCACCCGTGGGCTGCAGCTGCAAATCAGCGTTAGGTGGTAATATATCGTGTTGCCACCTGGCATTATGCTGAGCTGAGGCCCTTTTGACACAAAATATTCGAATAAACAGATATTAATTTCATAATTGTAAGGTGTTTTTTATTGTGCCATTAGATGCAATTTTCTTTCTTTCTTTCTTTTCGGCAGCCGAAGCGGCAGATCCTCACAGCACGACGAGCTAGGAAGATGGGATAGCGCAAAAGTATCGACACAAGTAGCGTCCTGCACTAAAGGCCTACCCATCTTCCATGGATAATAAAGACATACCGTCCATGCTGTAAAGTAATAGAGACATGTTGTAACCTGAATTCTGAAATTAATTTCATAATTTTCCCCGCTTCTCTGTAATCCCAATTGATTTCTAGTCAGTGTAGCATTCTTAGGGTGCCGTATCTCAAAAGGAAAACCGGCCAAGTACGTGTCGCGCCACTCACAATATAGGGTACTGTAGTTGCCATCGGAATCATGCATCAATCATCATCACACCCATCGCCATCCAATGGCAAGAAATGTTGAATGTAGTTGTAAGTTGAACTAGATCCCGTTTTTGTTATAGCGAACCATAAAAATGATACCCAGCCTTTATGAACAAATCGCAATTATTAGCTTACAGATTTTAATATTGAACCAATTTAAGTAATTTTCTATGGAATTATTACGACATTTTTGGCCAATTACTCAAGCTCGTGGCTAAATAATAACAGCCGCACGGGTCGATCTTCTAGGCTAAGCAACGCTTGCCAAGGTTGGTGTTTAGATGGATGGATATCTTAAAATATCGAGTTTCCTCCGTGCCTCGAAAAGCACGTTAAGCCGTTGATCCCGGCTGTCATTTGTAGATCTTTGGCAGTCGTTACGGATTGTCAGAAGCCAGTAAATCTGACTCAAGTCTTGCCAAGAAGCACGGTGTTAACCAGTTAATGGTTTGTGGAAGTCTGGTAGGCAGCCGCTCCACGTTAAATACTTTAGCTGAATCCGGTTTGACTGGAAGCCAACAACAATGTAGTTGGGAAAAGGCTAGGTAAAATATTCGTTGACTTGAAAGCCTACTCAGCTGTGAAATAGTTTTCCTCCAAAACAACGGTCAATTGGCAGAGGGGAGCAATTAAAAAACTTGTGCGCGGACAACGTCTCTAACTCCTATAACAGAGGCTCAATATCAGAGGGCTCAATACATGAATGGGCAAATTTAACCAAGTCAATTTTAGATTAATGTTAGGGTCAGCCTCCAGCCTAATAAAACCAGAAGACGCCTAGTACCATTATTTAACTTTAAGTTTACTTTCTGGAACACAATTACTAACGCGATACCCCTTGGCAAGTCTGTGTCAGTGTCAGATTTTCTGGCTTCCAGTATGTAACTACTATCTAAGAACTACAAATGACAGCCGGGACCAACAGCTTAACATGCTTTCCGGGTCTTGGAGTCTTTTCTCGAATCGGTGCGTGGTTTGTGTGTGTCTCGGTCTGTGGTGTGATTCCGTGGTCGAGTGGTTTAGGCACTGTCTAGTGACCTGGTGGTCGTCAGTTCGATTCCCATGGGAAGCTTACTTTGTTCCAGTTGCTTGTTGTTTCCAGTTTGGCTAGGACATTGTAGGCTTGAATCACCTGATTTTCTGATAAAAAGATGATTCGGTGCCCGACCGCCTGTCAGAAGCCCCTGAAGCGGTTTAGAAACTCTGACCCTAGGGTGTGTGAGGTCGTTAAACCTTACTGCCCACAATACATGATAAGAAGAAGAAGTCTCGTTATGTAAATTAAAGATGGTCACTTATTCACGAACCGATTTCGGCAAGCGTTGCTTAACCTTGAAAATCGATCCTTGTGATTTTTAGGGTTCCAGACACCTCCTAAGTGGTAAAATGTGCCCCCCCCCCTTAACTTCTAAAATAAGAGAATGATAAAACTAAAAAAAAATTATGATGTACATTACCACATGTTAACTACCAGCGAAAATTGGTTTGAACGAGATCTAGTTAGTAGTTTTTTTTAATACGTCATAAATCGTAAATCGCAACTTCTGCTTACGGAACCCTCAGTGCGCGAGTCCGACTCGCACTTGGCCGGTTTTTATAACTCAGCCACGGGCTACTTAAATTGACGCTAAGTAAAAAGGTCACCCAACACGCTATGAAGCGTGCAATTGATCCGCGATAAATAGTCTTTCCATAGTCCTGTCGTCGGAGTACGGATATTCATCGATTTAGAGAGATATTTCTAGTACCATAGTTGGTTGTCGTGACAGAAAATGAAAATATTTGTAAGGTGCGGTGATATCGTTCATTCGTAAACACAATCGTGACAAAACAACATTTATCAAATTATTGCTGTATCAACGACTCCTTGACTTAAAAACTTCATAAATCGATAAATCATAATCTATATAGGTAGTGAACTGAAAAACCTTATCATTCAGTCTAATTCGTACATTGCTCTTTGAATTTTAAGTAAAAAATAATTTTAAATTAAATGGTACCGCTACGAAATATTAATGAACAATGTGGCGTCTGATTGTAGTAGTATCATGTGTAGTAGTGTTGAGCAACTGTGATGACGGTGAGTGGCGACAAGTACGCATCCGACAGGGAGAGGTGCGCGGGCGCAAGGATCCTGACGGAGGACTGTACACCTTCCTCAACATACCATACGCCACCGCACCCAAAGGAACTGACAAGTTTAAGGTACGCTTTTAACAATTTTGGATAGCCTTGTTACGTAAATTTAGATTTTTACGTAAAATATATTGCAAACAACGTGTGACAAATTAAACGCAAAACCTCTAAAGGAGTCATTGTACTCATCATTATGAACAATTTAGACTAATCCAGAAATTGCAAAAAAATATCTGTTATTCAGTACACTTGGTCGAGTTAATGCGCACATAAACATGGGGCAGTCGATCAGGTTGTATATCACTTGCGAGAACAGGATCAGTTATTGTGGCTCTTGGGGGTGTCCTATATCCATCAGTGGACGTCTTCTTGCTGAAATTTTGATGATCATGATGATGATGATTTATATCACATCTAACTAGCTAGCACTGATCCTTGAAAAGATAGTAAATACCCAAGCTTATGCTTTTTCATATTTGTTTCCAGGCGCCTTACCCAGCACCGGCATGGTTGGAACCACTGGAAGCAGTTGACAAAGGCATCATATGTGTGCAGACTACAACAATGTTTGTAGATGTTTCTTCTCTAACAATGCAGGAAGACTGCCTCGTTGCCAATGTGTATGTTCCCGACACTGAAGATAAAAACCTTCCCGTTATAGTATACGTTCATGGAGGAGCTTTTGAAATCGGATATGGAAACATGTTAACACCTAAGCATTTGGTAAAGAGCAAGAAAGTCATCGTAGTCAACTTTAATTACCGACTCGGGGTGCATGGGTTCCTGTGTTTGGGTTCGGAGGACGCGCCAGGCAACGCCGGACTGAAGGACCAGGTGGCACTACTCCGCTGGGTGAACAAGAACATCGCTAGCTTCGGAGGCAATCCTGAAGACGTTACCATAGCTGGTTATAGTGCAGGCTCCGTATCAGTAGATTTGTTGATGCTCTCAAAGTCTGCGGAAGGACTGTTTAGCAAAGTTATTCCGGAAAGTGGAGCGAGTGTAGCTTCTATTGCAGTTCAGATAGATCCCCTTGAAAACGCTAAAACGTTTGCTAGAATGTTGAACTTCACTGACGTTGATGACTTTGACGCTTTAGAAGAGTTTTACAAAAATACTCCACTTGGAACTCTACAAAAGAGCACATTTCTTGATAGAAAAGATTCGACCGTGCTTTTCTCGCCATGTGTTGAACGCAAAGATAGCGCAGCCTTTCTCGATGATTTTCCAGTGAACATAATAAATAAAGGTAAATACAAAAAAGTACCTATCTTAATCGGTACTAGCAACATGGAAGGATCGTTACAAATAGCTAATATTGGAAAATTTAAAGATTCTATGAATGAGAAGTTTGCCGATTTCTTACCAGCAGACTTGCATTTCGAAAGGGAAGAACAGAAAGAAGAAATAGCCAAAAAAGTTAAAGAATTTTATTTTGGTGATGAGCCAGTAGGTGAAAAGACAATCCTACCATACCTCGATTACTTCGGCGATATTACTTTTGCATACCCGACGCTGAGATCTGTTAAGTTACACGTAGAAGCAGGACATGACCAAATTTACTTGTATGAATATTCTTTTGTGGACGAGAGCACTCCTGTTGTTCCTTTCACGGAGGTTCGTCGCGCTGCACATTGTTCACAGACTATGGCAGTATCTGATGGAGATGAAGAGAGCTTGTCTGAAGAATTCAAACAAATGAAAGCAACTACTAGAGAAATTTGGTTAAACTTTGCTATTCACGAGTAAGTTACTTTCTTGATCAAATATGCATTCCCTTTGATTAGACACTTTTTTAAATCTTGCAATATATAACGTAATTCTTTTGGAACTTCGAAAAAAAGTATTTTAGTATATCCTGTTCTTCAAAAATAAAAATTAAATGTTTCAGAAAACCGGTGCCTGAAGGATCATCCCTGCCCGCCTGGCCTGCAGTAGGCGCTGATGGTAGCCCATTCATGTCTTTGAGTAATCAAGTGAAACTGGACGGAGTGTTCCTAGGCGAACGAGGACAGTTCTGGGAAGGTCTTTATCAGAAATATTATCGTGGGCCAGTAGCACCACCACAACCTACATCAAAAAAACACAGCGAGTTGTAGTAAAATACACAGTGATTTGTAAAAAATGGATTCTCAATCAAAGCATTTATTTCAAAGAAAACATTCCTCAAACTATTTCTCAAACGCATTTCACAAAGTGGACGTCTGTGGTAAAGAACGTACAAGAGAGGTAAAAAGGGCCCTTGATCACCAGTATAAGGTACCCCATTTTGGGCCAGTCAATAACGTATTAAAAAGGCTCCTATCGGTGGTTCCACCTAGAAAACTTTAAGGATAAGGATAAAATGAAGACAAGTAAAAATGTTCTATTGGCGCGTCTTGGCAGTAAACCAACTCATATGCCGTGACGTGACGTTATGTCTGATATCTCCACTGCGCCCCCTGCTACGGACGGTAAAAACTTTGAAACTAATTTATAAGATTTTTATCATCTGCCTAGATTAAATAAATAATAAATAAATAAATAAAAACTTTATTTCCACTTTTACAATTTTTTACAAGTTCTTAGTAGCAATTTCAATTCTTACAAACATTTTTGTTAAAAATTGTATGTAACATAGGTTATCGACCTCTGACATCCAAGCTAAGATTAAACTTGTGTTATGGATGCCAGGGCTCATTCCATTAATTACATCAACGGACTAATGCAGATAGCTTGAGCGATACATAAGACAATTATTTGTAAAAATAGAACAAAGCAAAAACCAAAAATAGAAAAAATAATAATAATGACAGATATAACAAAAATAAGAAGCCTCTCCTTACTCTAAAAACATTTATAGATGTGTTTGTGTTGTGAATGTAGTGTGATAGTGTGTTTGTGTAATCTAAATGAGAAATGTCAAAACAGCTTTCCTAAAAGGTTCTCAACCTCCTCGTATGTAAGATTTGCGAGCCATTGACTCACTTTCTTTTTACAATCAAATTTACTTGTTGTGTATATATTGCATTGTTTATTAACTGCATTATAAATTCGATTGCCTAATACTCGAAAGTGTCTCTCAGCTAGTTTTGTTCTACAGCGTACTACAGGACAGACATATTTTGATCTTCCGGAAGCCAGACGACCCGCACCAAAATCCATCGAGCCATGTCTCCGCAAGACAGTGCCAAGCACAAAGAGCTGCCTGACGGTCATAACATTGCAGTCTTCATATAATTGTTTGGTGCTATACCGGAAGTGCTTAAAAGTCATGACCTTCAGGACAGCTCGCTGCGCCCTTTCAAGCTGAATCATGTACGATTTCGGAGCGCCACCCCACACGGTTATTCCAAATGATAGTACCGACTGGCAGAGCGAGAAATAAACCATTCGAAGAGTATCTGTGTCAGCACTATGTCGTAAATTCTTGAAAATCGCAATCAGTTTTCTCACTCTGCCAGATGTACCCTCAACTTGCACCTTCCAAGACATCATGTTATCTATAGTGATGCCTAGGTCTAACTTGACTTGCCCTGACCAGGGGACAACAGAGGCATTGGTGTCCCTGGCCATTACAAGTATGGGCTCTGATGCAATACGACTCATCCGGCTGCAAAGTAGATTTAATAGAGAACGGGATGTATTTCGTTTTTTCTACATTTAGTGTGAGAATATTGCAACCTAACCAGGACATCACAATACCGAGTGCAGACTCCGCTCGCTCTCGGACCTGCTCCCAGTCGAGACCATGCACGAGCAAAGCTGTATCATCCGCGTACGTATATATGCTACAGTGTGGGATGGACAGGTTACATAGTTCATTAACATATATTAAGAATAATGTAGGACCTAAAATTGAGCCTTGCGGAACTCCAAATGATAATGAGTGTTCGTCACTAATGTATGAGCCAATTTTGACGCGTTGTGTCCGCTCAGAGAGATAACTTTTAAAAATTGCAAGGGCGGCACCTCTTACACCTATCTTCTCTAACTTAGAAAGTAATATGGGGACAGAGACAGTATCAAATGCCTTAGATAAATCCAAGAAAACACCCAGACATTTAGATCTTTCATCTAGTATCCTAACAGCACCGTCAACAAAGGCAGCCACTGCATCCTCGCAAGATTTCTTTCTGCGAAAGCCATATTGGTTTTCTGATAGAATACAATGCGCTTCCATAAAATTGACCAACCGTGCATTTAACAATCTTTCCAAAACCTTGGACAGCGCTGGAAGGACAGATATAGGTCTGTAATTATTGACACTATATATTTCTTTATTGACATAATAGGTTACAATAACTTGTTTGAAGCCTCTGATTCCTAAACTAGGTGAACCTGTATGTCAGGAGTCAGCGCCCTCTCCCGTTTCATTTGGCTTAGATATTAATGTCAACACAGAAATAGACAAGCATGCATGCAAGAAATACAATTTAAAAAGAAGTAAAAATTAAATGAAACATGGCAGAAATAAAATGATTTCACTGAAAAGATTTCATACAATTATTGTTCCTAAATTATATTTAATTTATTTTATAATTTCTATTATATTATATCGTGCTGTGTGTTTATGTGTGTGTGTGTTTATGTGTGTGTGTGTGTGTGTGTGTTGGAGTTGTGTACGTGTGCGTGTGTACCTATTCCTATTTGTGTATGAGTAGGTGTATGTATGTTCTATGTAAGTTTATGTTCATTATTTTGTAAAATGAGATTAATTATTTATTATTTTCTCAAAATCCTCATAACCAAGAGAAAAGAGCCAGTTCTTTACTTTACTTTTGCATTCGCGTAGTGATAGCGGATAAATATTTAAAATTCTATTAATTTTGTTATATAGATATACGGAAAGGAAAGCGTTTTGGCGTCTTGCAAAAGCCGAGCGACATTTAACAGATTCAATTACGTTTGGAGTTGTTCGCTTATTTCGAATTTTACCTGGGTCATATGGGGTAGATACGTGTTTTTTCATAAGAATCTGAAAAATAAAAAGTTGTCTTACTGTGAAAACCGCCGCACAACTCGTATAATGTCTTCGTGGGAAATCTGTATGGTTTGAATGACATAGTTTTTAGCAAGGACCGTTGCGCTCTTTCCAGGCGTAAGAGGTACGTTTTACATGCCCCTCCCCAAACCCCAATACAGTAACCAATAACCGATTGTGCCAATGCATAATAAACTGTGCGGAGAAGATTGCTGTCAGCGACATGCCTCAGATTTTTAAACACCCATGTAAGTTTCCTGACTCGTGACGAAACCATCTCGATATGTTGTTGCCAGGATATTTTTTCGTCTAAGAGAACTCCAAGGTATCTGACCGTCTTAGATTTGCTGAGAGTTGCACACGAGCACTGTTGAGTAAAAGGTGATTTGCATGTGTGTATCCGGACAGCCACGTTGGGCTGTTTTATGCGAGCGTTAGTAAACTGGACAAATGAAGTTTTTGATATGTTAAGGGTTAACAGGTTATGCCTCAGCCACAAGCTGACTTTATGCAGCCCTATCTCCGCATTTTGTTGGACTTCATCCCAAGTCTCTCCCTGAAATACCAAAGCTGTGTCATCTGCATAGGTAAATATTTTGCCTTTATTCAGTGTCAATTGACACAGATCGTTTATATAGATCAGGAAGAGGCTGGGACCGAGAATGCTACCCTGCGGAATTCCGTAGATGACTGCAACATCCGAGCTAACGGCACTACCAACTTTAACCCTTTGCAAACGGCCAGTAAGAAAGTCCTTATAGATTTCAAGTACCGTTCCCCTTATTCCACACCTTTCCAGCTTGTCCACAAGAGCAGAGATCGAGACAGTGTCAAAGGCTTTGGCCAGATCAATAAAGACTCCGACACACTTTTGTTTATTATCTAGGCAAGCTGTAATATAATCTACTAACGAGGTAACGGCTCCATCAGTACTTTTACCTACCCTAAAGCCAAATTGGGAGTCAGATAATATGTTATTTTGCTCTAGGAATTTTATGAGTTGGTTGTTCAATACTCTTTCTAGTAATTTAGAGAGTGCTGGCAACACAGATATTGGTCTGTAATTTGTTACGCTGTCTCGAGCTCCACTCTTGTAGACTGGAGTGATGAGCGCCCTTTTAAATACACTAGGAAAAACGCCCTGCTCTATACATAACCTAACGATCGTGGTAAAGTGTGGGACGATAACATGTTTTGACATCTTTAAGAACCTGTTCGAAATAGAGTCCCAGCCCGTTGCAGAGTCATTTTTAAGATTCATGATAAAGGATTCAATATCTGATTCGTCTGGTGGGAGCAATACCATAGAATTCGGCATGCGAGGTCTACTGAAGTCATTTAAAGTAGGCTGGGTGATATTGGGATTATCAGAGCAATTAATCTTGTCGGCAAGTAGCTTTCCAGCATCCGCAAAAAAATTGTTCACAATTTCAACGGCATCGTGGGGGTTATTATTGTTTTTTAGTAAATCATCAGCTGAAGATTTTTGCTTTGCAGTACCAGTGATTGATTTTATTGCCGACCACATTTCCTTACTACTTCCTGCACTTTGTAAAATATTTTTTTCATAATTTCTTTTAAGCTTCCGCAATAGAGCGTTACAGAAATTTCTGTAGCGCTTGTAAGTAGATTTCGAGAACTGGGTTATTGGGATTTTTCCTAACCTTGACGTGCAACTTATCACGGTGTCGAATACAGCGAACCAAACCAGAAGTAATCCATGGTTTTATGGTCTTTTTACGACTGGAGACAATGCTAGACGATGTGTTTGATTTAATTGCAGAAGTCAAGTTTTCAGTAAAAAGAGTTGCAGCTTCTTCAGCATTAGCTGAAAGAGAGATAAAAGAAAAATCCATAGATTCCAATTGTTTTATAGCTGCATTAAAATCTGTCTTAACAATTATGTTAGACTGCTTTACCAGTTCACGCCTACAGGATAAACTAACAAGAACCGAATCATGATCAGTGACTGTGGATTCTATGACAGTGACTATGGCTGGCCTATTTGTTTTGATCATGATGTGATCCAAACAGTTGCCGAGTCTAGTTGGTAACGAATGCCCTGGGAGAAGCCCCAGCTCTGCAGTGAGATTTAAGTAAGGGGAGCTATTTCTATCGCTATTATCAGGCTTAATGTCTATATTTACATCTCCAACAATAATAATATTGTTGCAATTAATAGGACGAAGTATGCTGTCAATCGAATTTAAAAAGTTGTCGATGCAATAAATTGACGGAGATCTGTACGTAGCCAAAATGGCAATGTCATTACTAATTTTAAGCAACAAAAAATTGGCTCCGTTCGGATCAGGTTCCTCCACAGTACATTCGACACCATTGGTGACATATGTGACAATACCATCATTCTGATTTAGACTTTTCCTGGAAAAGTAGCATGAGTAACCGTCTAAAAGTGGTGGTGGTTTGTGTTCACTCAACCAGCATTCGGTTAAAATGATTATGTCGGGTTTAAATGTAAGCCTATCCAAATTAACAATAAAACCATCCATATTTTTGTAGATACTGCGAATATTTTGTGAGATTACAGTCAATGCTTTAGAAGTATACTTGATTAAATTGCCACACGTTTCTGGGTCACATCTAAAAGACTTAGCCACCGACACATCATCAATGTCCTGAATTATGTTATTTATGGAAGCCATTGATAAAGCATAAGCAAGTAAGTCACAGTTTTAGGCACGAGATTTCTCTTATCAATTAATTTTAAATTTGCAATTGATCCAGGTGAGATGTACAGCACGGGGATAGATTTATTTAATTGGTTAGGAATATGATTTTTCGAAGGCAATATTTCGTTTGTGTAAACATGAGAGTGTGACTGCGTGTGAGAGTGTAATAAACGTTTGTTATAGGTCGATGTATGTTTTTGATGTTTGTTTGTATATAGTGTTTTATGTGTTGCAATGTATGTATTATGATGTAATGTTGTTCGCACGATATTTACATTCATGCAAAATAGACATAAATAATGATTGAAGGGTTTAGTAATCACACAACAAATTTTCCATGACAGCAGTATCAGTCATTTATAATTAGCAGGTCTAAGCTTTTGAAAGTCCTCTTCTGAGTTTATACGGATCTGGGGGTCGCCAACCTTTTTTCGCATATAAATTATGCCATATGAGGTCCAACAAAAGTCATACCCATAGTTTTTGTGTTGTGTTCTGGCTAGGTAGTACAATTTCTGCATTCTAAACGTAAGTCTTTCTGACACATAAATCGGTTGTTTGTTCCTCATCTTCAGATGGGTAGAATTTAGCTTTTCTCCTTTGTCTCTTGACCTATTGAACATCTTGACTCCTTTAATCACTTTATCTTTAGTTACGACGGAGTTGAAATTCACAATTATTGGGTTTGAGCCGTCCTTTGATTTCACTCTGTGTATATCCTTCAGGTTAGTTTGACTAATATTAAGGTTTAAGGTTTGTCCCAAATTGGCAACCAAATCACAGAGGTCATCCTTTGTCTCGCCTTCGGACTTCGGTACGTTTCGAATTTCTACTTCAGTGGATCTCGCGCTGCGCTCCAGGTACTCAATCTTATCCTCAAGTTGTCGAATCAGCTTCTTGTCCTCTTTCTTCTCAACTTCTAAGGCCGATATACGGCTTAAAAACTCATCATACTTGGCTGACATTACCTCAACACTCAATTTCAACTCAACATTTTGTTCAATGATATTATTAATCTTGAGCATCATGTCTTCGAACTGAGTTTCCTGTTTACTGGAGAAGGCAGTAAGCATGGTCCTAGTAAGCTCTTCGGATGCAGTGGCATCTTCTCCTTGGAACTTTCTTTTTTTACGATCCGTGACGTTGGAGTCGAGCGACAGGTCGGGCGCCGAAGCACATTGGTGCCGCGCAGAGGCATGTGAAGTAAAACGTACGGATGTAGATGCTATGTTGTCTGCACCGGCGACAGATATCACTGGCAGTGGGATCGGAGAGATAGGTGGAGAGTGGTTGATGGGCATATTTATTATTCAACACAGCAGTAACGAGGTACCAGGCAAGCAGAAGCTGTTTGTGGTTAAGCAATATCCTATTGCGGATGTCCAGATTAACACCAATTGAGCTCACAACAATCGCAGACTTCGGCAGAAAGTTGCAAAAACAAAACAAAAGCGGCAAAAATGCAACAAAAAATATAGTCAAAAAGCAAAAATAATTTTGCAGTCGGCGGGGCTCGAACTCGAGTCAACCAGTGCGTGTTTGTAAGCGGACGCTACGTCCACTTAGCCACAGGAGCCGATGAAGTTGCTGTTGAAATAGGCTATCAGTTGGTTGATACTAGCTGCCAGCGTGCGGGGTCAGTAACCTTTCGGCCACAGTTACTTTCACTTTTGCAAGTCACAGTCGTTCGTCAAAACACAACACGTTTTATTTAAAACTGTTTTAATCCACATTTACACGAGATCTTTATGCAGAGATTTGACTTTACACTGGTTTATTGTTTACACAATTGTCCATGCGATTTTATAAGGTTTTAGTCCCGAGATTTATATTAGACGATTTTAAAACATAAAAACTTGAGGAGCGCACAAAACACGACTGCTCGCCGCGACGGTCGGACGGGGGGGGGAACTGCACTGAACGGCACTGTCTCTGTCTCCACCCTTGTGAATAGGATGAACTATCGCCTTCTTCAAGGACCTTGGAAATATTCCCCTGGAAATGCACAGTTCACATATGTGTGTGATAGGGGGCACCAAGAACTCTCGGCTCAACTTTAGCATTTTGTTATTCCATCCCACCCTGCAGCAGAACCAGCACGAAGACTCATAACTGTTCTCTCTACCTCAGCAGAATCCGGCGTAAGCATCACGAGAGAGTTGAGCCGTGAGTCATCCCGAGCATGCGGAATGTGCCTATCATCTTGCATATTTAAATGCCTGTCCGCTAGTTTTTTGCCAACATTAGCAAAGAAACTATTGACCCCGTTTATTGAGGATTCTTTACTAGAACTAGAGATGGTCAAAAGGTCTGTGGGGGGAGATTTAGAACTTTGTTTATTCAGGATATTATTTATTGTTTTCCAGGTTGCTTTAGGGTTATTTTTTGCTTTGTTAAATTCATTTTTATGGTAAGTAGTTTTAAGTCGGTTTAATAATTTATTACAGAAATTACGATACCGGAGATAAGTGGTTTTCAAAGTGTAATTGTCTGGAGTTTTTTTATGTTTCCTATGCATGTTATCCCTATTACGTATGATTAGGTCCGGCTTCTTGTCAAACCGGATTCAGCTTAATATCAGTGTTTTACATGTGGCCTATCTGTAAGCTTCAATATTTCGCAAACAATAAAAACGAATGGAAAATGGTTATTGGCACACCCTAAATATTTTTAAATGACCTACCCATTAGGTTACCCCACACCATGGGATTCTTCGCTACTTATACTATATAATACTATTGAGTTTATGGCCTGCACATACTGGTGGACGGGGCGGCAGAGAAATATAAATTTATCAATTGAATTTTATAGTTCTCCAATCGAAATAAGGTACTGCGCTGCGATGCTCCGAGGTCGATCACCGTACATTGAAATATTTACCTTATTCCGATTACTACCTGAAAACGATTGAAATATCTACCTTTTTCTATAACTGTCTACTGTCCTGTTCAAAATTTTCTACTGTCCTGTCCGCCAGTCTGCGCAGGCCTTAAAAAAAAAACGGCTAAGTGCGTGTCGGCCCACGCGCACTGTAAGGTTCCGTAGTAGCCCGCTAACCTAAGTTCAACGACTATTACTGCTAAACTAATAAAGTTATATTAACTGCTGTAATAATTTCCCTTTTAAGTTGATGAAATACACTACCATCATGAATTTTTCAAGATATTTCAAGTCAGCAGTTAAGCTTCTAGAGGGGGGGACGCCCTAGTGGAACAAACATTTTCACTTTAAACTTTAATATTTCATTAAATGGAGCATTAAATCGAAAAACAGTTTTAGCAACTCCGAAGTTATTTTAAAAGACCCATTCAGCGATACTCCACACGATGGGGTAGACGACGAATTAAAAAAATCATCCCCACTTCACATGTAGGGGGCTACCCTAAAAAAATACTTTCCAAAATTTTATTTTACCACTTAGTCGGCGTAATTGATAAACACAACCGTATTACCAGGCACACAGTGCTCGACAAAGTAAGAAAAAAATCGAAAATTTGTCTAGTGCTGTGGCTGTGTGTCTGCTGTGCGACTGCGATTGTCTAATGCTACGGCTACACTATCGCGATAACGCGAAGATTTGCGTTGTCGTGACACATCTGGCCAAAGAATTCGTCCTATCGCGAATCATCTTCGCGAACACGAATGCCCTTCGCGCCGCTGTCGGTAAATTGCCGCACATCAAAGGATTTGTCGCGACAAAGTTCGTGCGGTTGGCTACACTTTGCGTGCTTTAGTTGACTACGAGACGCCGAGCGGTTTGAAGGGTTTGAACGTGTTTGATTGAACTCGTTAAAAATGCATTGGAATAATGAGAGAATATATTTTTGTTCAAGTAATAAAGATGCAGTAAATAATTATTAGCCGCCATGTAACCGCCTCTTCCATGTTTCCCGCGAAATGAATTATCGCGACGTTCTATATTATCGCGACGTAGTGATGTATTTTTTTGATGTGGCCAAGCACTTCGTCATGGATCGAACATGAACTTTTATCGTGACAACGCGAACACGAATCTTCGCCTACAAGTCTGGCCGTAGCATTAATGGCAAAATACTTGGTAGGTATTGATTACGTGATATTTAGTGTGGCCATTAGTGCTGTGCACTCCCTGAGGTATGCGCCCGGCGAGACGGGGTGGAGAATCGGCTGCTGCGCTCTGTCAGTGCGCATAGTATAATGTACTCTGTGCAGTGCGCCGTCAACGCTGGTAGTGGCAGGTAGTGTTATCTGTATCGGACTGTCTATGTCAGACGCACATGAGATAAATATTCAAAGATGGGTCGTGCGTTATCTCGTGATATGAAGACTGTCATTTTTAAGGTGGCTGAATATTTTAAGAAAAGAAAAGCAGACAAAGAAAGCTTTGAATTTAAAAATAATGTGAATATTTCCAAAATCGTTGCGGAGGCTATGGTGTACAGCAAAAGAACCGTGCATAATGTGATTTCTGCGGGTTATTTATCAATTGAAAATTCATGCCAATTAAAATTTCAATCGCCAAAAAAAACAAAAGTTCTAAAGAAAAAACACGTGGATGATTTTGACCTTGGAGCTATCAGAAGAAAAATTCATCAGTTTTACGAAGTTGAAAAAAAATACCAAGTGTCTGTAAGTTACAATCAAGTTTGAGACAGGATGGCATATTGAATTGTGGACGGGAATATTTAAGACAGCTTTTAAACAATGGGCTACCGTTTCAAAAAATGCAAATCAACGAGACATCTCCTTATAGAGCAGCCTAATATTACAGTGTGGCGGAAAAAATATCTTACACAAATCAGAAATTACAGAACGCAAAACCGCAACATACATTTTCTTGATGAAACATACATCAACGCCAGTCACCATGCCAGCAAATGTTGGCAATCATCGTCAGAACCCAGAATTCATGCTGATATTGGGAAAGCACGGTGATTGGTAATTCTCCACGCTGGGTGTCGAAATGGCTTAGTGGATGATGCATTGACTATATTCAAATCAGATGCTAGAACCGGTGACTATCATGGAGATATGAGCGGACCTACTTTTTATAAGTGGGTAGATGAAAAGTTAAGAGATAAGTTGCTGCCGAATTCTGTGGTTGTAATGGACAACGCGTCTTACCACAGCGTTCAGGTTGAGAAGAAACCAACTATATCAAGCCTCAAAAGTGAAATGCAGAACTGGTTGCTATGCCATAATGTAGAATTTTCAGGAACCATGACAAAGGCTCAACTGCTACTTCTTATCAAAAATACACAAAAAGAACCCGTGTATAAAATTGAAGAACTCCTGAAAGCCAGTGGACACACTGTTCTGCGTTTACCTCCTTACCATCCAGATTTAAATCCAATAGGGAATATGCACGCGATTTTTTTATTTATAAAATGAATTACTTATAAGCTCCAGTAAACACTCTAGAAAATATTTTTTAAATATCTTTATCAGCGATGTAGTTATAACGCTTCAAAGATTACTTTTATAACGAGAAGTCCGACATGGAATTTGACGTCACATTACGTGACGTCTATACATCTGCCATAGAAAACAGCATTTTCGCGAGAGGGACAGATATATTTGTTTAAAATAATTATATCTCGTTTGTTTTTAGAGCAATTTTGATTCTATTTCCACTGTTAGTAATATATTTGTGTATATTTTTAGATAAAGTGTTTAGATAATAAATATTTTTTTTACGCATATTCCCTATTGAGTTGGTCTGGGCTGATATTAAAAACAACATAGCCCAAAACTATATTAATTCTCCTCTAGACAATAAGATAATCTTATTGGATTGTTTTCGGAATTCACGGCGGAAAAATGGCAGAGAAGCGACGATCATGTCCAGAAAAATGAAAATGATTACTGGAGTCGCGATAGTAGGTTCGATAATGTTATCGATTCATTCATAATAAATTTGCAGAATCTGATTCAAGTTCCGGTGGCGAAGTGGAAGATGAAGATGATGACGAAATGGAAGATGAAGTTGAAACAGAAGCTTTGTCAGAATAACTTTCGTTAGAATATATAATTATTTGTAAATATAAAAAATGTTCAATAAAACAAGTCCTGCTTTGAATTATAAGTTTAGTTCTTATTTATCACCTGCATATTTTTAATAAAATATGAGTACCTATATTTGGGTTACATTTTAATCAACTAAATAACTATAATATATATCAGCCTCTGACCATCGTCCCGCCACAAGTATTGCCTTAGAAATGCAAACTGATATCGTAAGATCTGTCCGACATGTATCGATCTCATGTGAACTCTTGCACTTTTTTCTCCGCCTCCCACCTCGCCGCGCATACCTCAGGGAGTGCACAGCACTAATGGCCACACTATTTTAAATTTTTACAATCGTCTTTGCCACACTGCCGCTGACAGAACGTCACCAGTCTAGAGCCTTGAGATGAGAATTAACCTGACTTTCTTCATGTCAGGAGTTTGCTTGTATTTTAACTAGTATCACTACATATTATAAAACAAAGTCCTCCGCCGCGTCTGTCAGTCTGTTCTCGATAAACTCTAAAACTACTGCACCGATTTTCATGCTGTTTTCACCAATGGATAGAGTGGTTCTCGAGGAAGGTTTTAGTATATAATTTGTCAAGCGGGCGAAGCCGCGGGCATCAGCTAGTATTACATAAATTAAAGAAAGTCTTGAAGAAAATTAACAGAAGTCAACACAGTCGTTGACTCTACTAGAGTCTCTACTAAAATTTCTAGAGTCACTCTAGAAATTTTGCCATGATATTTGATCTAGAGAATTCAAAAAGAACCAGGATTCCGTGTTGTACTTCGTAGCACGACCATGAACACGTTCATTATAGCTGTAGATGGTAATAATAAATGAAAAGTCGACATCGGCTTTGTTTGCCATATAAAAATATGGAATAGAATAGAATCGGTTTTATTAAGTTAGTAAGTTGATTTTCTTTTAACTTTATGATTGTGCGTCATTTCTGGCGGAATAAACGTATTTTCTTTCTTCTTTCTAAAATCTTTATAAACTTTACTATTTATACCACTAATTAGACATATCTCAACTATCGTAGATAAGATCGTGCTGGCAAAATTCCTTCCTAGCACGAAGATGCTGATATTCTAGCTGGCATAGAAGATGGGGATCCTAGCAAAAGTGAGCCAGTACTTCACGCCGGAACAGTTTCTTAAACTGTATCAAGCGCAAGTTCGATCGTGTATGGATGGAGTACTGCTCTCATCTTTGGGACGAAACTGCCAGATACCAGCTTGATGCCCTCGAGTCAATTGAAAAACGAGCCAAGAGGATCATCGGCAATGATAGGCTCGTCGAATCGAAGCTCCGAAGTCTTGAGCATCGACGCTGAGTTGCTGGCTTGTCGGTTTTCTATCATTGCATTTTGGGGAGTGTGTGACGGAATAGGCTTGTGTCCTGAAAAAATCTAACTAGTTCGTCAGTTAGATTATCAAAAAATTTTGAGCCGTATTTTTTCTTTTGTTACGGGAACCAAAATTGGCGAAGGTATGACGCTTTTAAAATTCTCAATACGTCACACCCTGGCATAATTTTCAGCGGCTCGTGACGTCACGAGCCCCAACTCCCGAGTTTTGATGCGTTTTATCTTTGTCAATATTCATTGATTTACAAAAACAAAAAATACGTGTCCATTATTTTTCAATACTCTAACTGACGGACTAAATAGTTTTGCAATTTGTGGATGATGGAAACTAGCCTATTGCATAATTTAATTCCGCCAAACCCGTTCCATCATCGGACCACAAGACGTACGGTGAGGCGCCACCGGTACATGGTGGACTTCCCACCTATACGCACAAAACGTTTTGGGAATACATTCATTGTGCGTACAGCTAAGGAGTGGAATTCCCTGCCTGAGTCTGTTTTTCCTGATAGCTAGAACCTGGGAGTCTTTAAGTCAAGAGTGAATAGGTTACTTCTAGGCAAGCGTGCTCTATCTTAGACCGCATTGAGATAGTGGTCAAACGTATGCCTATCGATAGTAAAAAAAAAGAACAAAACAAAAAAAATGCAGCTAACCTGTAAGAAGTATATTGTGATAAACCACAGAAATCTTATTTATTATATCTATGTGTTAAACCAACATGTTACAAAAATAAAATTGGTTCGGAAGAACCCTTTGCACGCGAATCGGACTCGCACTTGGCCAGTTTTTAAAGTATCGAAAGTGCCGGGAATCCCGGTTCTTTGCATACCCTAATTTGATCCCCTCGTAAGTGTTGGTGTGCCATTAAGCACTTTCTCGTACTTATAGTTTAACTACAAATTTCACTTTCCCAAAATAATAATGGATTGTTACGTGATAGCCCGAAACACAGGTTTAAATTAACCATGATCGGGCGGGTCGCTACCAAACATTACAATTCCGAATCAACATTGCTTTAAAAAAACGAAAACTAAGATTGTTAATTTTGAGGCTTTATGTAATTTTTTTCTAAACATTTTTATTTGAATAAATTTGTACTCTTTCCCCTATAACTCGACGTGTTTTTGTGGAGGCTGCAACGGTGGCACTGGTGCCCTGTAATATTTCTCGTAGATTTCATCCCAGAATTGTGCCCGTTTCTCCAGATATGCTCCCTCTAGTCTCACTTCTTGGCCCAGAGACATATACGGACTCCCATCTGAGCTTGATGCTGGCCATGCTGGGAGAGACGATCCTTCTGGTACAGGTTTACTGAAAATTATCATTTAAAATATTCAAATACGACGATATCCACGGCCTCATTCTCATTGAGCATTCTGTTATTTACTTGATTGAAATGATTATATTGTTTTTGGTACTTATTTCTTAATCTTTTAGGTTTCTACTTGAATGACGCAGCGAACAAAGACTGGACTTCTGCATTTTATATTTATACATATGTATAGATAGAGCTGTTATTGACAACTATATGCGTTCACTATTTCTATTTAATAATCTATTACAAAATTGTTAGCAGGCTTATTGTTCGAAATATATACATAATGTACATAGTGTTAACTTTTACTGTATTATGTAACTTACCCGTGTACTACGAAGTTACCCCACATTTCTCTCAGGGTAGATTTCATTTGTTTGTATTCTTCGGATAAGCCACTCTCATCGGTGGTCACAAAGGCAACTCCGTCGAGTACTGCGCTCGTCTGAGCACAATGTGTCGCACCCCGCACGTTCGTGTGAGGGACAACAGGAGTACTGTCATCCACAAAAGAATATTCGTACAAATAAATTTGATCGTGTCCAGCTTCCACATGTAGCTTAACTGATCTAAAAGTTGGATATCCAAAAACAACATCACCAAAGTACTCAACAAATGACAGTACTGTTCCTTCCCCAACAGGCTGATCGGCAAAATAAAATTCTTTCACTTTTTTACCTATTTCTTCCTTTTCTACTTCATTTTCAAACTGCAAATCACCTGGTAAGAAATCTGCAAACTTTTCGTTCATTGCATCTTTCCACGTTTCTAAATTCGGTATCTGGATTAATCCTTCCATGTTACTAGTGCCGATTAAAATAGGAACTTTTTTGTATTTACCGTTCTTTATTATGTTGACTGGCGAGTCATCGAGAATCCTTTCTTCACCTGCTTTGCGTTCTACACATGGCGAAAACAGCAAAGAAGAATCTTTTCTGTCTATAAATGTGCTCATAAGTAGTGACTCTAGAGGAGTATTTTTATAAAAGTTTTCTAATGCATTAAAATCGTCGACATCTGTAAAGTTTAACATTTCAGCAAAGATTTTAGCATTCTTAAGTGGATCGATCTGGACTGAAATCGAACCTACATTAGCTCCGCTCTCTGGAATAACTTTGTTAAAAAGTCCTTCTGCTGCCTTCGAGAGCATCAACAAATGTACAGAAATGGAGCCAGCACTACCACCTGTAATAGTGACGTCATCAGGGTTGCCTCCGAAGTTAGCGATGTTCTTTTTCACCCAGCGGAGTAGTGCCACCTGGTCCTTCAGTCCGGCGTTGCCTGGAGCGTCGTCCGAGCCCAGACACAGGAACCCATGCACTCCGAGTCGATAATTAAAGTTGACTACGATTACTTTCTTGCTCCTTACTAAATATTTAGGTATGACCATATTTCCATATCCAATTTCAAATCCTCCACCGTGAACGTTCACTATTACCGGAAGATTTTTATCCTTAGTATCGGGGACAAAGATGTTTGTTATAAGACATTCTTCCTTTAGTGTCTTAGATGAGATATCTATAAATGGTGTAGGGCTCTGAGGGCATATAATACCTTCGTCAACTGCTTCTAGTGGTTGTAACCATACCGGTGCTGGTAGAGGCGCCTGGAAATTAAAATAAAGTAGCATGAGTATAATTTTAGATTATCTTATCAAAAATGTGCAATTCGAGATATTTGTTATCAAATGTAATGTTGGCTTAGTTAAAAACACGTACCTTAAACTTATCAGTTCCTTTTGGCACAGTGGCGTACGGTATATTGTAGAAGGCGTACACTCCAGCGTCAGGATCCTTGCGCCCGCGCACATCTCCCTGCGCGGTGCGCACTTGTCGCCACTCACTATCATCACAGTTACTCAATGCTACTACTAATAAAACTGTTAGCAACCACAACATTGCTAAAGTTATCTTATCTAATTAAAAAAAAATATCTGTCTTTATTTTTCGTGGTTGGCTTAGCGCGGTCCAATGTTGACTGGCTTCACCTTCATACTAACGATGCCTTGAGTGTTGATGACCGCTCCTCCCCCTGTGCCGCTTACGTCCCGCACTTGACGTATAAAAACACGTCAACAACTCTTGTTCATCATTAAATTAAAGGCGGTATAAATAATTCCAGGTATTTTTACAGCCCGTAGCGTCTTTTAAAGGTAAATTAAAGAAAGCCGCACTCATCAGTTTTAAATGATAAATTGCTATTTCAGAAGTGAATAGTCATATTTAAAGATGAAGATCTGTTTCTGCTAAGTATACCTACAGTAAAGAAAAAATCAAAATAAGAAAAAAGCACACAGTCGTAACCAATGTTCCACAGCGGTGGTCCTAAGACCAAGCCCTGTGGAATACCGCACGTCGTCTCTCGTTGACTAAAAATCGATCGCGATGTGGATGTGGCTTTCCCAAAAAAATATTTTATGTAACATTCCTATCTCATAATCCGGCCCAGTTATCTCTATGAACATTTCAGTGATAATCCTCACGGAGCTATCATAAAAATAAAAATAAACAGCCAAACATACTTAAACTTTTTCTTATAAAAAAATAAATACAATAAATCAGATACAATTTTATCACCGATTTTATGATTTTGAACAAAATAATAAAAACTATATTCTTATCATAATCTCAAGACAGCATAAAAATATATAGATTCAGTAACAATTATCAATTAATCGCCCACACCGCGATTAATAAATACGAATATGGCATTAAAATTAATTGGCGGCGTATTAGTTGATAACTTGTCAACCTCATTCACTCAACAAAGTTGTAAAAAATAAAATAAAATGATAGTGAAACAAACAGAAACATAACATTTGAGCTCACTATTGAGGCAGCACTGTCATCTGGAGTAGTAGTCGAAACGGTAGTAGTAGATTCAGTAGAAGTAGTCTCAGTTGTGCTTGGTGTAGTCATCGTTGTAGAAGTTTCTGGCATCGCAGGACCCCGGTAATGTTCCGCGTAGATAGCGTCCCAGAAAGCTGCTCGGTCACCCAATATTTGTGTATTTTTCATGTTTATTTCTGAACCCAATGACATATAAGGAGTACGGTCAACGCTAGCATGTTGCCATTTCACCTTATCTGAGTCACTAGTTGGAGAACTGAAACCAAAAAATATAAAGATTTACCCGAAATGTTTACCCCAAATAATATATCGCAACCAGTGACAACGGAGGAGCACATTATAAAATGCCTACCACTCTCATATTATTATGTGATACAAGACGGCCGTAACAATTATATTGCTATTATATTACCAATCATTTTTCCAATCGGGTTGACAAAATACAAATAAATTAATTTTTAAATGAGCTTGATAACAACCTGAATAATAAATATGTCCATATGAAATATTTTCTTTGTGAAATATGACAATCTAGTATTTTAGTAACGCAGGTAAAAGTTAGTTGAAAATCAGTCCCATGTGGTGTAAATGGCGGTTATATGAGACGAGGCTCTAGCCTAGGTATCTGCAATATTATATATTTTTGAAATCATCTTACCCAGTCAAAATAAAATTGTGCCAGAATTTTCTTACGGCTGTTCTCATTGTCTTGTATTCGGCCGTTTTTTCAGCTCCATCATCATCCATGACTGCTATCAATTGTTGACAATGATACGCCCCTTTTATGTGTGCCTGGATAAGCTGGTGGTGTTTTTTCATCCACAAATGAATATTCAAATAGGTATATTGTGTCATCGAGAGCTTCTATCCGAGTTGACAAAGACCTCAACATAGGGTATCCAAATAAAACATCGGTGAAGTATGTTATGTATTTCTGAATATTAGCTTCACTCACAGCTTCATTTCCAAAATAAAGCTGTTTGACCTTCTGTGCAACCTCTTCTTTTTTATCTTCGCTATGAAAATGCAATTCAGCTGGTAAAAAGTTTGAAAATTTCTTGTTCATCTGGGCGCTCCAGGATTCGAAGGATGTGGCTCTCATCTGGCCATCCATGTTAGTAAATCCATACATCAAAGGTATTTTTGTATAATTACCTTCTTGTAAAATATTAAATGGGGCATTAAAAACAACTCTTTCTTGGCCGATATCAGTTTCCACACAAGGACCGAATCGAATAGCAACGTCCTGATTGTTAGTAATTACTTGATGCTGTGAGAGTAATGTTTGAAATGAGGCAGTTTTGTAGAATTCTTCTAATTTTTTCAAATCATCGACTTCACTAAAATCCAATAGCTTTGCATAATACTTAGCATTTTCAATTGGGTCGATTTGTACACCGACAGCGCCAGTACTAACACCGCTCTCCATAATAGCCTTATTGAATAGACCTTCAGTCATACTAGAAAGAGTTAAAAAATCTACTGAACCAGACCCGGCACTACAGGCTGCTAATGTTACATCTTCAGGGTTACCTCCAAAGCTGGCAATGTTGGTGTTCACCCAGCGAAGTAATTCTACCTGATCTTTTAATCCAGCATTCCCAGGAGCACCTTCAGTGCCAAGACATAGAAAACCATGCACACCAAGTCTGTAGTTAAATGTTACTACAATGACTGGTTTTGATTTAGTATTTGCTAATTCTCTAAATTTTTCTTGTGATCCTGAACCATACTGGTACGCTCCGCCGTGGACAACAACTAAAACAGGTAGTTTGTTGTCCGGTTTAGCCGCTTGTGGGACGAACACGTTGGCTACCAGGCAGTCTTCTTGCATATTCATACCTGATGCAGAGGGCTGAGGACATATGATACCTCTGTCTACTGCATCAAACGTAGTCAGAAATACCGGTGGAGGACGAGGAGCCTGGCCGAAAAAAAAAACAGTATTGATAAATTTAAAAAGACAGTGTAACTAAATAAAACTAAAAAAATCAATTCCAACCGTAATTGAATGCAATGAATACTTAGTGGCACAAAAAACTAAGTAAAATGTCAATAAATTAGCGTTTGTTTTTGAACGACAAAGCAACAACCATACGTAGCCCTATTGTCGTACTTTAAAAGCCTTTAAATTAAAGTCGATCAAAATCATCTCAGCGGAATTTGATGTCAAGAACTTGTCGAAATGTATAAATAAGAGGTGTTTTTGATAATTTGCTACTGCTATGACGTGAATGCTAGCGCTCCTTAAAATCCAGTTCAACTATGAATGCAAGATGCTGGCTGGAGACAAGACACACCAATATAAGATAAATAGCTTCTGCCAGTGGCTTCGCCTGCATGATTCGTAGGGAACGTACTCCTGTGATATATATATATAGCCTATGTGTTTTTCCAGACTAGTATCTACCCCTATGCCAAATTTCATCAAGATCCGTTCAGCCGTTCCGACGTGATTGAGTAACAAACATCCATCCAAACTTTCGCATATATAATATTAGTTAGATAAGATGAGATTATTAGTTTAGTAGTAGAAATAATACACAGACAAAATTTACCTTAAATCTGTCAGACCCTGTAGGTGCACTGGCATAAGGAATATTATAGAACACGTAAAGCTCATTATCAGGGTCCAAATGCCCGCGCACCGTACCCTGAGCTATCGGCACATCTCGATAGTCAGCTTCGCTTTGCACCAGTATCGCAAAGGTACACAATACAAACACCACACACTGCCACATCTCGACTGAACAGCAAAGCATAATTAATGCCATGATGTATGTTTATATACTATGCTTCCATTACGCCTAGCTATCGCTAATCACGAGAGATAAAGTCGAAAAATATTGATTGGTTTGGTTTTGGACACCCTTCGCTCCATATTTATACTGTGCTTCTAGCGTGTGCGTTCATCGAACATATTATAAAACTAGCTGACCCGCGCAACTTCATCTACGTAACATGCTCCGCTCCTATTAAATCCTAGTGTGGTTTTATATAGCCTTCCTCGATAATGGGCTTGTATCCTGAAAAAAATCTAATTAGTCCGGCCGACAGTTAGATTATCAAAAAATATTTGACCCGTGTTTTTTCTTTTGTTACGGGAACCAAAATTGACAAATTTACGACGCTTTTAAAATTCTCAATACGTCACACCTTCGCATTATTTTAAGTTAGTCGTGACGTCACGAGTCCCCTCTCGCGTGTTTTGATGTGTTTTATCTTTGTCAATATTCATTGATTTCCAAAAACAAAAAATACGTGGCCATTATTTTTCAATACTCTAACTGACGGACTAAATAGTTTTGCAATTTGTGAATGATGGAATCTAGCCTATCCAATGCTAAAACAATTTTTCAATTCAAATCAAGGGCGAAAAAGGGATAGTGTTATCCGTCTTGTATAACTCTGTCTCCCTCCCACAGATAACGGTTGATCGTTTTAAGACGTCATAGTAGGACAGCAGTCAGTACTTACTGAGAGTACCGCGTTCAACCGAACAAACAAACATTCGAACCAGTAGTTCCTGGGATTAGCGCGTTCAACCAAACAAACAAACTCTTCAGCTTTAAAATATTAGTATAGATTATGCAGCGATGTTGGACACAAATAACATGAAATTAATCATGTTGCTTCCTTAATATTTCCTAGATAATTAGTTTTTTCCCAAACCACTCTTAACTAACGAAAAAAGTTATTTTGCAGTTAGATATATAGCTGGGTCGTTCTTCTGTTCTACCGACAGTGAAACGACGTTTTCCTGTTTTGTTTTTGAACTATCCATAATTATGGTTTTTGTATGGGATTTAACAAAAATTGCATCTGTGATTTCATTAGGACAAATTAATCTTTCCTTTCCGGCTAATATCAATTCTTTTTAATGTTGGTTTTTTTTTAAATAATGTGACAAACTGGCCTTTTTCTGTGGAGACTGCATTTCGGTTTACCACTCTGTCACGGCATTCTACGGAAAACAAACGTGCAAAAGAGAAAATGAAAAATTACTTAATATTGATAGATAAGAAAAATATGGACGTTTATTCGAACCGAATTAAAGCGTGAATATCAATACTCCAACGAGATGCCATAATAAGACGAAGGACAGACCATTGCCATGTTTATTTCCAGAATAGTGTACGAGGCGAGTAGGCGATTGAAGTGAAGACGCAGGAAAATATACAGTCATGAATAAATACTGGTGGCTATCCTCATTGAATTCATTTGTTATCAAAAGCTGAATTTGTTTTTTATGAATGGTCTAGTTAGATTGCAAATGAAACAGCACCAATATCAGAAAAAAAATCTTTAAATTTTACCTTAAAACTTAAGTACGTATTTGTATTTTATCACAGTAATTGACAAACCTAGAATTATGTATTTATAAAATGACGATACTTATCTTAAATCATATTAAATACTTACTATTAATGTCTATGATAACAAGACATCTGAATTGTGATGCAACTGAAATTTATCTTGAGCGTGATAATAGAAAACTAATTATTACAAAGATAAATAAAACATTGACAGAACAGCCATAAACAAAACATTTGAGATCATTAATGAAACAGCGCCGTCAGCTTCAGGAGTGGTAGTTGGAACAGCAGTAGTCGCATCATAAGTAGTCGGTTCAACAGTAGTCGGCTCATGAGTAGTTGGTTTATCAGTAGTCGGTACAATTGTAGTCGGTGCCTCGGTAGTCGTAGTAGTAGCAGATGGCACAAGTGGACCCCCATAGTATTTCTCATAGATGGTATCCCAGAAAGCTGCTCTATTCTCTAGAATGTTATCTTCCAGTTTAACAACTGATCCCAACGACATATGAGGAGACCTTTGGACATTTGCAGGTGGCCATTGGAGCAAAGTTGAAGTACTTGGCGTGGGAGAGCTACAAAAAAAGATAAACTAATAGAACACCAGTTGGGTTATTTAAAAGTTAAACAACATATATCGAAACTGACATACCCTTTAAATATAAAGTTGAGCGTATACTCTCTCAAAATTTCTACCATCTGCTTGTATTCTTCCGTTCTCCCAAAAACATCTTGATCCGCCACGGATCTAGATTGAAAGCAGTGCTCGGCTCCACGGACATCAGTATGCGGAAAACTTTGAGACTGATCGTCCACAAATGAATATTCGAATAGGTAGATCGTATCACCAAGAGCCTCCACACGAGTTGACAGAGATCTCAGCATTGGATATGCAAATAAAACATCTGTAAAATACAGTAAGTATGGTACCATACTGGCTTCACTCACAGGTTCATTACCAAAGTAAAACTGTTTGACCTTGTGTGCAACCTCCTCTTTGATAGCTTCGCTATCGAAACTCAATTCAGCCGGTAAAAAATCTGAAAATTTCTCATTCATCTTGACTTTCCAGGTATCGAAGTAGCGCAGTCTCATTGCGCCTTCCATATTTGTAAATCCGTACATTAAAGGTACTTTTGTGTAATTACCCTGTCTCATAACATTCATAGGAGCATCCATAATGACTCTTTCTTGACCAATATCCTTTTCCACACATGGTGCAAATCGAATCATCACATCTTCATTGTCTACAATTGAGTAAAGGTGAGAGGTTAGTTGTTGAAATGAAGAGGTTTTGTAGAACTCTTCTAATTTATCCAAATCATCAACATCGGTAAAGCCAAGTTCCATTGCAAAATGTTTGGCATTTTGTATTGGATTGATCACTACTCCGGTAGCGCCAGTGCTGATTCCACTCTCCATTATAGCCTTATTGAACAGACCTTTTGTAGCACTGGATAGAGTTAGGACATCTACTGACCCAGACCCGGCACTACAGGCTATCAGTGTGACATCTTCTGGATTACCTCCAAAACTTGCAATATTTTTCTGCACCCAACGTAGGAGTGCTACCTGATCTTTTATTCCGGCATTCCCAGGAGCTCCTTCAGTCCCAAGACATAGAAAACCATGCACACCTAGTCTATAGTTGAATGACACAGCTATTAATCTCTTTGTCCGCACTAAATCTCTATATTGTCTGGATAACCCATGTCCATACTGATAAGCTCCGCCGTGAACGAATACTAGAACTGGTAGATTGGTCTCTGTAGTGTCAGGTGCAAATACGTTAGCTACCAGGCAGTCTTCTCGCATGTTGGATTCTATTGGGCCCTGGGGACATCGGATGTCTCTATTGACGGCATCAAATGGTGTCATCCAAACCGGTGGTGGAAGAGGGGCCTAAGTTGAAAAAAATATGAGATGAGTAATATATAGAATAATTTTTAGTACATTCTGATTTGCAGAGGCTACTTTCAGATTTACAAATAGGGACATATTCTTCATTACATGAGCTTAAAAATTAAGAGTTTTTTTCCAACAACAATGAACGAGGCGGTGAGGCGTTGCGAGAGTAGCAGCGCTATAATAATGGGTGACTATTACCACTAAAGCTATGCGACAAGCTTGCGCGGTGCGAGGAAGCACTCTTCCCTCACATTTTATGTCAAAATACCTTTGCTTGCTTGGCTAGGAAAATCAAGTGATCCTTTGGTAGATTTTTCTGCACGCACTGCCTTTGTACTTCGCACATCTTTGGTGGGAAACACACCAATGAACTGCTATCCGTTCTTTCATAACAAAAGATAAGCTGGACTAAGTTGACTTATACTCAAATGTTATATTTTACCTTAAATCTGTCAGTTCCTGTCGGCGCAGTAGCATATGGAATATTATAGAACACATGTAGTCCTCCTTCAGGGTCCATGCGCCCGCGCACCGGACCCTCAGCTATATTCACCAGCCGCCAATCCACATCGGCCTGCACAGCTATCACAAAAGTATAAAACATTAATGTCACACACTGCCACATCTTGACCCTAAGTCCTTA
Source organism: Ceramica pisi (assembly GCA_963859965.1). Lineage (NCBI taxonomy): Eukaryota > Metazoa > Arthropoda > Insecta > Lepidoptera > Noctuidae > Ceramica > Ceramica pisi. The sequence goes on from OY982530.1 coordinate 11,040,659, forward strand.
TGTCAATAGACGAATTCATTTCTTTTATATTTGCGTACTTGCCTTCTCATTCGTTAATCTATTAAGATAGGACGAGTTATTGTATACGGCTATAAAGAAAGATTAAGTACAAAAATAACCATCTTTTTAGTGATCTCTGTCCAAAATGCGAAACCTTTGCTTTTTTGTCACGAGAGGATTCACGTGGAATGTTCGAACAGATTGTGGGATCAGCAAATTCAATATATCACCATTAGCATCCTCCACCCCAATCTCTTTGGCGCTGCATGTATTCTTCTTCGCATCTCGGTAAGCTGTTATGTCTAGTCAACTTTATTCTGCATACATTGAATATCCGTCTCTATTCTTTTGGTTATCCACGTTCGTACTCAAATATTTTCCAACGAACTGCTTCATCAAACTCAAACTCAAACTCAAACTCAATCATTTATTTCAATTAGACCATTTACAGGCACTTTTGAATTGTCAAGGTCGGTCGGTCCAAAAAAAGATGAAGCTATTTGCACGTTCCAAAGCGTAGATCTCTATGGAGAAGAACGTGCAAGAAACTCCACGGACACTCTTTTAAATCAATTGATGTACTTAATACAAAAATCATGGTAACATTATCTTTGATCGCTTCTATATGTGAGGACAATGCAAAGAACAAGAAAGTATATAAAACAATTCAAAAAGTACAGATTATAAAATAAGCCAGTGGCAGGTAAGAGATGACCAGTCCCAACTGACGGCGCCCGTTCACGAACATGACGCGTGTATCAGCACCATCTAGCTCAACCATTTTGAAGGGAACCAAATGATCCAACACACGCGCCACCATCAGCGAGACGTTTGTGTGAGCATGACAAGCTCTCAACTGCCACGCTCGTTCATGTCAAACAAGTTTAATAAACAAAATCTTAAATTAATTACATATGCAAATGGTTCCATAGTACTCACATTTACAAACATTTGAAAAAATGAATCTACTTTACTACAAAACTATGGTTTTCAATGGCCAAGTACCTAAAAAACGAAAAATAAAAACAAAATGAAACTGCATGAATGCGTAACTTACTTCTTAGCAATTCAATATTGCAAAGAAAGAATAAATAAGTACATTATACTATAGGAGAACAAAAAAGGGTAAGCATTACTTCCAAATTTTATATATATAAAAAAAAAAAAAACTAAAAAACTATATAGTGGATCCATGCGGCTATGGCTGTGGAGCAAGACCAGCATTTAACCAAGCATTTTTATCATGGATATAATCTTCCAATTTATAATATGCTTGTCTACATAGTGTGCGTTTTATGCATGTTTTAAATTTACTCTCATTTAGTTCGAGAATAGCGAGTGGTATTTTATTATAAAATTTAACACAATATCCCATAAAAGAAGTGTGTACTTTAGCTAATCTGAATCGGGGTTGATCTAATTTGTTCCGATTTCTAGTATTAAAATTATGCCTATCACTAATTTTGCTAAAAAGATGAAGATTTTTCCGAACATACATTATGTTTTCATATATGTATTGACAAGGTACTGTCATGATATTAATATCCTTAAACAGTTCCCTTAGGGAATCTCGCCGACGGAGATTGTATATGGCTCTGATAGCTCTTTTCTGCAGAATAAATATAGACTCGATGTCTGCAGCACGTCCCCATAATAAGATACCGTAAGACATGATACTATGAAAGTAACTAAAATAGACCAGCCTCGCGGTATCTATATCAGTAAATTGACGGATTTTTCTGACAGCATATGCTGCTGAACTCAGCCGTCCCGCAAGAGATGTTAAATGAGGACCCCATTGTAGCCTTGAGTCAAGCGTGATCCCCAGGAAAACTGTGTCTTCGACGAATTCAAGTTTCTCTTTGTTCAATACTATGTCGCAATTTTTACTTTTAACATTCGGTAAAGCAAATCTGATACACTTCGTTTTTTTCCCATTTAAAACTAAATTATTAGCAGTAAACCAATTTTGGACCTGCTGAAGGGCGTTATTTAAGACGTCAAGACTTGTGGCACGCCTATCTATCTTAAAAATTAAAGACGTATCGTCAGCAAATAACACCATTTGAGGTTGATTTTTTAGAAGATGGGGTAAATCATTAATATACACTAAAAAGAGAAAAGGACCCAATATTGAACCTTGTGGTACACCCATTTTGATTTTTAAGCCCCGAGAATTGACACCATTTACTTGAACTTGCTGTTGTCTGTCATTTAGATATGATTTCACTAGACTGAGTGCAAGTTTACCTAGTCCGTAATGTTCTAGTTTTAAAAGCAAAGTTTCGTGATTAACACAATCGAATGCCTTGGAGAGGTCACAAAAGATTCCTATGGCATCTTGCGCCTCTTCCCACGCTGCATAAATATGTTTTAACAACGTGACTCCAGCGTCAGTCGTACAACGACCTTTGGTAAAACCATACTGTTGTTGGTGTAAGATTTTATTGGTATTAAAATGATTGAACATTTGATTGAGCATTACTTTCTCAAAAACTTTGCTGAAAATCGGCAATACGGATACAGGTCTATAATTATTGGTGTCTTTATTATCACCAGATTTAAAAAGTGGTATCACCTTACTATATTTCATTATATCCGGAAAGACACCTTGGTCCACACATAAATTAAATATTAAAGCCAAGTAAGGTGCTATGGTCTCAATAATGGACGTACACACTTTGATGGACATTCCCCATATGTCTTCAGTTAATTTAATTTTGATTTGCCGGAAAGCTTTCATAACTATCGTAGGGTTGATATGTTTGAATTGGAATTCAACCGTACAACCTGGAACGTTTGCTTTTAATAAATTAAATGAGACCTCGGGTGAAGAATTTAAAGCTCCAGTCGTTTTTGATGGTATATCGGTGAAAAAATTTACAAATTCTTGAGCTACTTCTAAATTAGAACTTATGGTACCATGCTCTGTCTCCAGCAAAAAATCAGTATTTCGTACCTTATTTCTGTTACTTTCAGTATTGATAACTTTCCAAACTGTCTTTATTTTATTATCTGCCGATTTAATCTTATTGCTAATGTACAGGGCTTTAGCTACTTTGCAAGCATTTCTGAAAACCTTAGAATATTTGTTTACATACTTATTAAAGGTTTCAGTGTTTATGAAAGGCTTAAGGCCATATAGCTCATATAGTCTTTCCCTACTTATCCTAATGCCTATAGTCGCCCAATCACTAAATACAAACTTAGGGCAAGTATCTTTTGATTTCTTTTCAAAAGTTGCATTAAATTCCTTTAGTACCACCGAAAAGAAGTTACCATAAAACTTATTCGCATCCTCAATATTATGGCCAAGAACATTTAACTTGTTTTGTAAGGCCTCATTGAATTTAGCTAGTTTACCAGTTGTAATTGGCCTAAATTGTATTTGAACTTTTTGCAAGGGTGCTTTATATGTAAATGTTACCAGTTGACCACTGTGATCAGACTGAAGGTAATTAACTATGGATTTATCTAAATAATCGCAATCGCAGAATACATTATCAATACAGGTTGAAGAAGTTGGTGTCACTCTAGTTGGTTCTGTAAAAACATTAGACAGGTTGAATGATTTAAAAAGACTTAAAAATCTACTGCTATTTAAATTATTTTCTAAAATATTAATATTAAAATCTCCGCAAATAATTACGGATTTGTTGCCTGCTACAAGTTTCGCAAGGACATCTTCCATTGTGTTTTCAAATAACGTAAAGTTTTGAGGGATTGGGGGTCTGTACACGCACACTATAACATGCTTATCAAGCTCAACACAGGACAGTTCGATGCAATGTTCCACTGACAAGCTAACAATGTCTTTACGTTGCTTAAATTTTAAACATTTTTTAACTAAGATGAGAGAACCACCGCGCAACATAGATTTTCGGTTAAAACAACTCCCCACACTATAATTTTCATAACTAATTAGCATCTGGTAATCCTTCAACCAATGCTCACTAAAACATACAATGTCATTCATTGTTTTTTCTAAAAATAATTCAATTTCTAATATTTTGGAAGAGACACCTTGAATATTTTGATGAAATATTTTCAAGGAATGCTGCTGACCCTCTTTCTGACATCTATTAAACAGAGTGCAAGAAGATAACTTGTTTTTTGTAGGCATAACAGTAACTATTCTGTCAATGGTATCCTCTGTTGTCTTAAAAACTAGTTTAAATCATTATCCGGAGTATGTGTAGCAATAGGGCTACAGCTCTCCACCTGATTCTTAGTACAATTACTAAACATTGTGGCTTTAAATACACAAGACTTCGACATACTACTTATGTCTGAGTTAATACAATAAGCTAATAGCCTTGCTATTGTGTGTCTACAACTAATTGGTAAATACACAGTATTCCTAGTCGATTTTAAATTTTTCACAAAAAAGTTTGTGTCAAAAAACATAAACTTGTCACTATAATGACTAACTAAAAACTGCATGTGTTTATTTAACACATGAATATAATTATTTTGTCTAATTGACAATTTATCAAAATATGGAAAAGCACACAATATTATTTTATTACAATTTAACTTTAGCATCTCAGTTATATTTTCTGTGATATCTGACTTTTTAACTTTTGAACTATTCCCTATAAATACTGTAATGTTGGTATTTGAATTATAATTATTATATATTACCGACGCCATAATTTGCTTGTATGATGAACCTGGCATACAATAATTTTGTGTAGAATAACTCAGGTGGTTACTAAATAATTTACCTAACCCATCATTTTCTTGCCCCTTTCGAATTGATTTGGCGTCGGCGCAAAGTATTTTCTTCATTGATACTTTTTTATTCATCTCACAGCCACCCCGTTTCTAGATAAGATCTGCCTTTTTTTAAGGATAATCATCAAATTACTCCTTTAGCTCTGGGCGGAGCGGAAGGGAGTGTCAGATTTTTACTGCCCTTTGCGTTCCATGGCCGCGGTGACACTTTCGAACCAATTCCACAACCCTGGCAGAGACATCTGCCTAGCTTTTTCTCAGCTACTTTATATTGGGGTCAGCTTCCAGTCAAACCGGATTCAACTGAATACCAATATTTTCCCTTTCTATATATGTAAACATATCCTTTTTATTGATTTAAACATACAGAATTATTGATACATCGATATTTAGGTACATACAGAACACAAAAACAATGTTATCATAATATTCCGAATAACTACTGGGGGTATTTGATAATTTATAAGCATAAATTTATTGATGTAAATTCGCACGACCAAGTATTTATTGCCATATATTTAAAAGACAAACATTTATGACTATATTTGTTTTTAGCAGGTGAGATAATAATATAATCGTTTTCTGTTACGTATGTACTACGTTCGTATTAAAACTTAAAGTCACGTGGTATGTTTTTTTTTAACGGTAATGACGCCCAAAGCACATAATATTATAGCAATAAGGGGGCTGTTCAAGTATTACGTAAGCAGAAATTTAGACATTTTTAACTCCCCCCTTCCCCTTGGCAGCGATAGTAATCAAAGCTCTTACCCCTCCCCCCCTCCCTCCTAAGCTTACGTAGGTAAGCATTGGCATAGTTTTTACTCGCGCGAGCTCAATTTTCCCCACTTGGGTTATTATGAAACATCGCATGAGAGTAAAAATAAAACTAGCCATAATTATGTCAAACCGAAATCTACTAAGGCTTGCAAACCAAAAAAAGTAAGTAAACATTGCTAACGTAATCACCATATAAACCCCCCTGCCCCCCATGTCATCAAAAATAAGCATAGTGAAAACCCCCCCACCCCTATTATAGTGCTTACGTAATACTTGAATGGCCCCAAGAGCTTCTTTCTTGTATTAGAACTCGTTCGAGTCTAGACATTACGTAACCTTACACATTCAATTTTAGCCTGGCCAGTAATTGGGTAAATAAATATTGCCATAAAAGCACCACTGACAAAAAATTTGAGATTATCATCATCTGCCTAGCCTTTTCCCAACTATATTGGGGTCTGCTTCCGGTCAAACCGGACTTAGCTGAATACTAGTTTTTTTATGAGCGGCTGCCTTACAGAACTCCAGAACCCATTAACTGGGTAACACGGTACTTCTTGGCAAGACTGGAATCAGATTAACTGGCTTCTGACAATCCGTAACGACTGCCAAAGATCTATAAATGACAGCCGGGACCAACCGCTTAACGTGCTTTCCGAGGCACGAAGAAACTCGGTATGTTAAGATGGTCGCCCATCCACAGACCAACCTTGGCAAGCGTTGCTTAGCCGTACAGATCGAACCGTGCGGCTGTTATTATTTAGCCACGAGCTCCTCCAAATAAAATTTGAGATCATTAGTGAGAAACGACCACGGTGGTAAATTGGAGCTTGGAGCGAGACAATGGAGACCTAAGATAACTTACTTGGATATACTGACTTAATTAATCCATGTATTTAAAATTTGGAAATATAAAATAACACTGAAATAAGAAGAATTATTAACTAGCTTTTGGACGAGTATCGACCGCTGAAAATTCAAAGTTCATTATAAAATTGTACCTCATCCTCACCCTCTCGATTTCTTTCTGTTTTTTTGGATTCTTCAGAACTATCTGAAACATCTTGGTCCAGCTGCAACTTGATAACGGAAATGGCCCCTCGCAGATTAGAGTGGGGAAAACTTGGTGTATCTTTATTCACGGGTTTATCCCCAAAATAAACTCTTTGGTCTTTTAGGCAACCTCTTTGCAACGTTTGCTCTCAAAGTGCGATTCAGCTGGTAGAAAATCTGAGATAGTTTTCTAATTTGCTTAGAAAGGTTCGCAATTAATATTATTGAATCCATGCAACAAAGATACTTTTATAAAAAGTACTATTTAGTAGATAATAATTTATTTGAATTGGATATCACATAATTCCAAAATTGATTGATCGTCAAAAAACACGCAAAAACATGTAGGTACCTACTTGTACTATATTATTACAAGTTCTTGCGTTGATATAATGATAAACAAATAATAGGTCTTCGCGGTATTCAAGAAGTAAAACAGATAAGACAGTCCTACCCCGAATTTTTTATACAGTTTCTTTTAGACGTCACAGTACATTCGGCGTATCTGTCTTGCAAATATTATCTTAAGATAGGAAGACACAATATTACAGATAAAATTCATGTTGATCCTTCATGCAGATCGTCGCTAAAGTATCCTAAAAATCAAATGCCATTATTGGCTTTCAAAGGGATCACTTACGTATACATGTTCATTCTGCTATCTCATCGCTTATCAAAGCACATATGCTAAATAGCCAGAAATTCCCACGTGAATCAGAGAAACGATCATAACTACGTCCGTCTTACTTGCATCGTTTCATAAAGGCTGTCCAGTATTTAGTGCGATCCAATGTTGTGGGTAATACTTAGACGTTTGGGACCCGCCAATTTTGTACTATAGGGAATTTTGTGAGAATAGATGGATGGGTGGATGTTTGTTACTCTTTCACGTCAGTACCTACTCCTGAAAGGCTCTTCATGTTTTTTTTATTATGTAATGGGCTTGCTCTAGACCACAGTCACGTCTGATGGAAAGCGATGGATGAGGTCTATGATGGAGCGAGCTTGTCCCGAAGATACCTGTTCACTCTTCAATTTGGCACAGAGGTAGACTATAGTTTGGAATAACACATAGGCTTATATCTAGGGATAACGTGGGTGAAGCCGCTGGCAGAATCTAGTACCAAAATAAACGTGAACAGAAAAATGTGAATAACTTTAATACTCAAACTCACTTTTATTAAGGTGAATGCTCCAACAATCCGCGAAATTTAAATTTTCTACGTTTTTTGCAATTTGCAGGCCAGTGCTAGGTTGTATGTTGATAATATTATTCGCAGCTGTAAGACATAATATATGTAGTTCAGAATTATAATCATCAATACAATGCTCTAAGTTCATAAAGCTCTAGGAATGACTTTTTCTGTTTTTTTTTTTGTTCCTAGGCCTTTATGAACTTGGAGGGTTGTATTGGTACTTTTGAACTGGTGATTTTGATTTTGACTTGGAGGGATGTATTGCAAAAAACGCAATAAATTTTGAATTTCGAGGGCTGGTTGGAGCATTCACCTTAATGGTCATATTTTGGCAAAATTCCTTGGTATTTTGTAAGATGTAAGATGATAGTGTCACGAAAAATAAAAAGATAAAATATTGTGTGAGTTCTTGAAAATCATACTTTTTTTTGCAGCAAACCTGCATACCCTTGCCTTGCTATAGGTATATAAAACGGGGCTCCACCATTGTAAAATAGAATCATAAATTCTAAAAGCCTCAGCATCTTCGTCGGTACATTGAAGTCTCAGCGCTGCAGTTTTTAAGCGCAAAATTCAGATTTATGGCGAGAAATGGCATGGAAAGCGAACGCTAAAGCACTCCTGATGGCACTTCGCCCGGTGAGAAATTTTACACTAAACTTACCGTGGAAATTCCCCCAAAGTTTATACAGTGATAAAATCTTGAGAGGCTGTAAGTACATGAATTGTGCAATGATCTGAAAAATTACTTTCAAATACTTCGAGATCTCGACTTCCGAAAGCTCCTTGTCTCAAACTGCTTTTAGAATGGATTTAATAATATTCTTTTGGTAGGCAAACTTGTTTGAGTTGTTAGAACAAAATATTTAATATTCCTACTTCAAAACTTCACAAAACAAACAATAAAACTAAGATTTACCTAATTGTGATGATGTATTTTACTAATACGAGCTTGTTAACTAATGTAAAGTATGACTTTATGTTTCCTTACACCTAACTACTAAGACCTAACAATAAGCTCACAGTACATATAAATATTATAAGCTAAGCGGCATTAATATATTCCAGTCACTGTACGTCTACGTAATATTCCTTGCTTACCTTTAAACCAAAGCACACAATTAGACCCTTGCGATCTGTTTTAGCATGCCATGGCCAGATTTGATGAAATTGTACAAACTATTTCATCAACACAATCAACAATGTATCACCTAAGCAAAGGGAGACGTTAACTTATTTGCTGAAAAGTTTCTTTCTGCTTTGAGTCGCAGAGTTTCCCCAAAAGATTTGTAATTCTGCGTCAGTAGGGGTAGGCATCGCCGCATCGTAAACCAAATGGTTCACTGCATACGTAGCTCTTCGGTAAACATCCCTTTCAACTTGAGGCTCTAAGTTAATTGTGTATACAGAGCTACCTCACGATAGGATTGTACGTTTTATTGCCGAATCAAGGGGGTAAATTAAGTGCTACCATGCTTTCCGGCAGCGTTTATATAATATGGGTGTTTGGTTTTGGTTCCGTAATCCTTTTTTTTTTTTTTTTTGTTTTTAATCTTTAAAGAGCTTTTTCGCCAATGCGAATATGACACTCTATGGGTACACACAAGGTTTTTCATTTAAATTACTTATATTGTACAGCTAGGTTCTGGGCCTGTTCTTCAAAGCGAACTTAACCATATTTATCACAGGTTTGTTTTGCCTAACATGCTTGTTTTGCCAAATAATCTGCCTTATCATTACCGTCTATGCCGATATGGGACGGAATCCACTGGATGATTATTTGTTTACCCTGAGCTTTTAGTTTTAAAATTGATTTTATGATTGTATAGGCTATCGGTCTACCTCGAAATGTCGAAGTGCATCGAGCCAGATGTTGAATGGAACTCTTTGAATCAGTATAAATAACATATTTGCCTTGGTCCAGGGATTCAATAAAAGATAACGCTTCAGAAATGGCAATGAGTTCGGCAAGCATGATAGACACATTGGTGGAGATTTTAAATTTCATAAAACATTCAGTTTGTTCGTCATAGAATGCACAGCCTGTATAATCTCCGTCTTTTGATCCGTCCGTATAGATTTTATAAAACTCTGAATATTTTGACAAACATTTTAATGTTTCCGCCTTTATTTTAGATATACTGTACATATTCTTTGCTTTAATAATTAAGTCTAAATTAGTTTTTAATACATTATTTAAATCAATATCAGCCATCCATGTGTCAAAAGAAAACATTTCTAGTTGTTGACCGGAGGTGATTGGAAATTCTTTTAATTTATTGTGAATTGTAACGAGCAGAGGCACTTCTTTATTTCTCTCATTACGATACATGACACTTAATTTTTGTAAAGATGACATGACTGTATTAGAATTATAGGAGTTAATTTTTAACCAAAATTTTCCTGACAAAAACCATCTTCTGACCTCTAATGGAGGTAAACTAAGCTCGCATTCCATGACGTGGGTAGGTGTTGTTCTAATAAATCCTCCGATTACCCTCATACATTGATTTTGTGTAACATCTAACTTATTTAAATATTTTTTTGCACTTGTATTGTACAAAAAACTAGCATAATCTAAACGACTTCGTATAACTGATATGTATAACCTTCTTAAGTGCTTTTGGTGTATACCCCAACCTGATCCAGACAAAACTTTAAAGACGTTAAGAAATTTATGAGTTTTCTCAGCAATTTCATTCAAATGTTTCCCCCACCTTAAAGAACAATCCATCCACAAACCCAAGTATTTGACACAGTCCACTACAGGTAAGGAAATACCATTAACATGAATTTCAATTGGATATCTAGAATATTTACGACCTTTACAGAAGAGACATAATTTACTTTTGGAAGGTGATATTTCAAGACCCAAACCTGTTAAAATAGATATAGTACTGTTAAGCATACATTGGATATCAGCTACGGCGTCTATAATACGATTGCTTGTTACATACATTACAATATCGTCTGCATATTGAGATACAGCTACGTCACGATGGATTTGTTTACAAATCTCTATGGTTGCCACATTAAATAGTAATGGTGATAACGGATCACCTTGCGCTAATCCAATTCCCGTATTTCTGTGCATAGACATAGTGTCACATTTAATGAGCAAAGATCTCCTTTTCAAAAAATTAAACAAATATGAACATATTTTAGAACCCGCTCCTAAATTATCTAGAATTATCAATAACTTGTGTACATCGACATTATTATAAGCATTATTGATGTCTATAAAGCAAGATAAAGTGAAGTAATTCATAGCAAAGCCATACTGTATTTTAGACACAAGACTAGAGAGACTATCCAAACAAGAGCGTGTTTTTCTAAACTCCACCTTGTTATTAGGAAAATGGTTGTTTTTTTCCATGTACCACTCTAGTCGTTTATTAAGAATTGAATGAAATGTCTTGCACAAGCAAGACATCAAGGATATTGGCCTAAGTGAATCTAATGAGTCGGGATTTCTTCCTGGTTTTGAAATGGGGAAAATATGGATATCACGCCACTGACTAGGGACAAAACAGTTTTGTAGAAACAAATTGTATAAACTAATTAGTATAAGTTTAGCATTAGCAGGTAAATTTTTTAACATAGAAAATGATATACCGTCACAACCTGGAGCCGTATCTGATGATTTTATACTTTTCTCTAATTCATGTTGGGTAATACATTTTTCTTAATCAAAATTACAGGATTTAAAACTTGGCTCCTTATTACTAACATAATCAGGTGTCAGACCTTGTAACAATTGTGTTGCTTGAGTTTCACTTACAAACCGGTTTCGTTTATTGTGATAGCCTTTATACCATTTCATTTTTCTCCACATATCACTAGAAGAGTTTGAACTGTCAATTGATGTACAAAAGTTTTGAAAAGCCTCACTTCTCGCTCTTCTCAAGTCTCTTTGCGCGCTACTAATTTTGGATTGTAACAACGATAAATTACCAGGAGTAGGGTTACCACGGAACTGAGTAGTGCAAGTCTTCGTTCCGCTACAATTTTTGATAACGCGGGAGTCCAGTAAGTTCTTGGTCTAAAATTATTGCTAGGGTTTTGATTAATTTTTATCACTGGAATATGGAGTTCCGATGCTTTATTTAAAATATCCAAAAAATTGTCGTATGTCTGTTGTAAATCAGATGTTATATTAAAATCATAAAAAGCCTCTTCCAGATATAGGCGGTACTGCTGCCAATTAGCCTTCTTGAAGTTTCTTCTAATATCAGGTTGCCTGGTTGATACACAGTTGACCGAGATTTTAATGATAAGGTGGTCGCTTCCTAGGCTTTCATTGGTCACGCTCCAATCATACTTTACAGCGATATCTGTTGTTATAAGTGACACATCAGGAGATGATCTTTGCAAGACTCCGTCTACCAACTTAATTCTGGTCGGAGCTCCATCATTCATCACTATAAAGTTGTGACTTAACAGAGAATCAAAAAGTTGTTTGCCCCTTGTGTCATTTTTACATGACCAGTTACTATGATGCCCGTTAAAATCTCCAAGCAGCAGAGTCTTATCGTCACACATTGATAATAGGCCATCCCAGTCCTGTAGACAGGTGCGCACGGAGGGTGGGCAGTAAACGGATATAATATTATTCAAAGACTCACAATTGTATACCTTCACGTGTATGATTTCAAAGCCGGAATTTCCATTCTGACTTTGAACAACCTGGGATTTAATTGAGTGGTGTACTAAGATTAAAACTCCTCCATAGCCATCCCATCTATCTTTCCGATATACATTATATCCGCTAACTCGTAGATTGCACTCGGGTTCCAACCAGGTCTCTGACAGTGCAGCAATATGTATCTTTTCTTGAAATAGAAGGGCTTCTAGTTCATTTAACTTTCTTTTTAAACTTTGGCAGTTCCATTGAATGATTTTTAATCTATAATTCCCTTTAGTTCTCTGGGCCATAGTTCGTACAAAACTGAAAACCGGACAAATAAAAAATCTTATCGAAACACAATTGTATGAACCACTCAAATAATATATGGAAACAAGTTTTAACTTTATTAAATAAAGTATCTTTCTTCTCAAAAATAACTGCCTTAATTTTTCTTAGTAACTCCCTTATTTTGTTAGTTGTAGTGTCTTTTTTGTAGTCTTTAGATTTTTCTGTATCTTCTTCTTCCTTTTTGCTATTATCACAATCCGAATCAGAACTTATGTAATCCCGCTCATAGGATAAACTCGTATCGTTAAGTTTTTGACTATGTTGCTTTTTCTTTTTCTTTGATTTGTTAGTACGTGAAGTGGAGGGGACTACTGGATCTGCTGTAGTTGTTTCAGTCGACATCAAGTTGTGTAAACAAACAGAAGAATATAACGGCCGCGGCGTTTTTTGAAAAGGGGTTGTACTTACATGTTCAGTCACCGATTGATTTACAGAGTATGGATCAAAATTAACTGTATTGTAGGTTTCTTTCTCTGGAATTGGGGTCGTAGATGGAACGTACAAAGTAAGAGCTTTTTTGTAGGTACAGTTGAACTGAGACATTATGCTTCTAATTTTCTTCTCCTTCTCATACATAGGACAAAGTTTACTCAGTGCCATGTGATCACCTTTACAATTAACGCATAAATATGCAGTTGTTTCACAACATTCGTGGTTTTTACTGCATTTAGGGCAAACAATCTTTTTGGAGGGGCAAATTTTTTTGTAATGGCCGAATTTCCAACAATTGGAACATTGTGTGACAGGATAGACATAAGGTTCCACATTTATTCTAACACCATACATACGTATACAGTATGTCTACGACATATATGCAATAATTGAAACCACAAGTAACACTTGTCCACAGAAGTATAAATAAATTGTTATAAATTTAAAAAAAACGTAAATGAAAAAATTTAAGTTTTCAAACAAAATAAATATGAAAATAAATTTAGTAAAAGTAAATCACCCTATTTAGAAAACGTACCTTGACCTCGACTGACCTCGAGAAGTGCGGCAACAATGCTCGCGCGGCGGCGTTTTGATTTATCTTTGGCAATTGCGATGAAATTCACTATGGTTATTTTTCACCCGTTCTTTTTTACTTCGTGATAATTTGATTACTGAACTAATCTAAATAAATTCTGTCATAGCACAAGATGGATTAAAACTTAAATTTTCTCATGTTCAAAATGTCCACCACGTTTCAACCAGGATTCGAGTGTTTATTTCACCGTAAAAAAAAGTACCTAGGTATGTACAAATAAAATTAAAAACACAATTTACACACACAAAAGTCCAGTACCTACTCAGTGTCTATTTCACTGTAAGAAAATAATTACTAATACATACAAGTGAATAACAAAAATCACGTAAAACAATGCGTGTACTTAAGTACCTATCAAATCTTTGCGAAATGCACACACGCTATCCCGGAAGACTCGCGGTGAACTGACAAAACTTACATCCGTACTGGCAAAAAATAAAAGTCATAGGTAAATAGGGTAAACAATGTAATAATTATCTTTTATCGATACTTTTCTACAATTACTTATCTAATAAAGACTTAATACGCAATCAAGGCATTACAATACTAGTACTATTTTTAATAACCGTATTTAACAGTGAAGTGATAGTTAAATTTATTGGACTTTTAAAATAAATTTTAATTTTTGTACGTTTCGACTTACGAAACTACCGTAGGTACTACCTAGATAGTGAGTAATGTAGAAAACGGGTGAGCACGTTTTTTTAATAGGATGTTTCTTCCTAAAATGTAAACATTATTACATTATTTTTTATCTCTAAATCCACTCAATTATAGTTTTTAATCAGAATAGGTAGGTAGGTACATAGTGGTGCTATAATAATTCTAAACTAACCATGTCCATTAAAAATAGAACATCTTTTTTGCTAACCGATCATTATTCTCTTCAAAAGACAATGAGAGAAAGCTGATAATATTGTCGATAACTGTGTCCAACCCTACGCGTCGAGCGCGCGAGCAACCCGCTCCCCGCGCCCCTCCTCGCCAAAAGCCGAAGGCCTTTGAAAAAGCCGACACACGCGTGCCGCGTCTTTTTGTACTAAGCCGACAAACGAACCGCGCCGCCGTGACTCGCAGTGTACACTTGCAGGTATTGTTGGAGTGTCTCAGTGAAAATGAATTTGAGTAAAAATAACAAAATAAAATTTCGGCCGTGACAGGTCAAGAACATTTCACAAGGAGAAATTTCACGTACGAATGTAACGAAAAACAAACAATATTAAGATTTTTAATAGTTGATCCTACAATGTTCCCTCTGGTTAGGGACAAATGCCTCTTCTCTGTGAGATGGAGTGGGTTGCAATCCACTACGCGGGCATACGGGTTGGTAGAAATCACATGTCTTCGATTTTTTTTTTCTAGGACATCTTTAAACTTAAAGTTTTCTTTCATTCACCGTTTTGAGAGCAGTGATGATAAATAAATTACACAATGAAAAGTGCTTGCCTGGTCTCACCCACGACCTTCAACTATGCCACAACAGCTTTGTTCTGTTTTCAATTAAAATGCAATACAAACACATTAAAGTCCCGCCTGTCGTTTAGGTGTACCGAGTTCGCATTTTAGGTAAATAGGTAAAATGAGTACAACTGCGTAGGTGAATGATTGCACAGCGTGGCAACGTCGCTTTTCAATGTTCAAGGATTCAAGTTCATTGTACTATTAACCTACTGTTGCAATTCTACAGAGTGTTCAAATTTGCTTTAAATTAAAACTCGACTTTTTGACAAAACTACTGGACCGATTTCGTTACTTTTTTGTATAGCGTTATCAAATACCATAACTAGTATGTGGTTTCAAGGATTGCATATATGTCGTAGACATACGGTATATGCCGGTAACGAGGAACCTTTGAAGCATACTCTCAAGGTCTCACTGTCAGTCCATCCAGAACCATCTGTCTGTCTGCAACTAAGCCGCTTAACAGATATTATTTCTGTATCAGACGTCAAACTATCTATTATTTCTTCTTCGCTACAGTCAAGTTCTATGTTTTTAATTATCCCGTAAGTTATTTCAACTTCCATAGTTTTTGAAATGACCCATTTCTTTTCCTTAAATTCTGTGCAGTAAAATTAATTTTTGCAGATCTAGATCACTTTCAAATTGTAACATCACTTTAAACTGATTAATATACTTAATGCGTGAAATGCGATTAATATTGTTGGCTTGCAATAGTTTAGCAAATTTAAACTGTTTTGGTAAGGCTTCCTTGCAAGTGATTGAGACTTCTATTTTTTCTTCGTTGTCTCGAGTAGCGAGGTTACTCGAACTCTTATATCTTTTACCGTTTTTATTAACAACGGTCCAGTTATCATCTGTTTCATAAATTGATCTTTTTTTCCGTGTTTGTAAGTTATCATTTGTTTGTTGGTCTTCTAACTCCATCTCATCTAATTGTATATTGTCTTCTGTCTCTTGAACATTCGTCTGTATGATAGCTGTTGTCTCAGTATTATTTGCTAATGGGTTAGGGCTCGACATTGTTTATAATTCGCGCGGCCACACACGCAGGTAGCCGTTATCGCGACGCCGACCCGACCCCATGCGGCGCAGGTGGCGTCACAAAATTAGTTTAAACGACAAGTAATTAGCTTGTTATTATGCACGTCTACCTCGACCGTTGGACGAACATACACTGTTCCGTAATCCTAGCAGCCGCATCAACGAATAGTTAAGAAAACAAAAAAAGCTGACAACTACTAAAACTTTAATAATACAGTTTTTTGAGTTCCGTAGTAAAAAATAAATGTATAAAATAAGACCTATTATTTTATTTATTTATTTATTTATATGCTTTATTGTAGGTACACCAAAAAAATATAAAATCATAAAGAAAAAAAATATACAAATGGCGGCCTTATCGCATTCCGCGATCTCTTCCAGGCAACCAGGAATGAAAAAAGATTATGATTATGACTGTTTTCACAGATTGCCACTGACATACGAACGTTGTTAAAAATTAGTAGAACTGGCACAAAGTTCGCTTTCGATTTCTTTGACGTGCATATGGGGTTCGATGTGGTCAGTTTCTAGTTGACCGAAAACAAACCCACATGAAAAACTCAAAAACTCAAAGCATTTATTTCAATTAAACCATTAACAGGCACTTTTGAATTGACAAGGTCAGTCGGTCCAAAAAAAGATGAAGCTATTTGCACGTTCTGAAGCGTAGATCTATATGGAGAAGAACGAGCAAGAAACTCCTCGAACACTCTTTTAAAAGTAATAAATTGTTAAAAAGTTTTGTTTACATCGTGTTGAAATTATACAAACATGTGAGAAGGATGTAATAGACGAGCAGGATAAAAGCGTCCGGAATAAAAAAGGAACAACTCAAAGAAATATTTAAAATAAACCATAGCAGCTGAGAAATGACCAGTCCCAACTGACGGCGGGCGTTCACGAACATGACGCATGTGCTAGCACCATTCGGCTTAATCATTTTAAAGGGAGCCAATTTATCTAACGCAAAAGCCACCATCAGCTAGACTTTTGTGTGAGCATGACACTCCCAACCGCAAAGGCCTAGTTCAACTTAAACAATCACTAATCACAGATCAAAAGGAAAGAATCGTTAATGCCGAACGGAGCCTGAAGAGTTATGACAAAGTTTTCAGAACGCTACCGAAAGTTCTGAGCTAAATGGTAGAAGCTCTGATACTTCTAGGGAACGAGGCGAGTTCGTTTACCGGTAAACCTCTTCGAGCGGAGAACTTAGTGTTCGGATCCGAAAAGCGTCTCGAGGATTACTGGAACAGACAAACTTAGATCACATCCTGTGATATATAGGCCAGTTAGTCTTGACGTAATCGACTGAAATATGTAGATATATTTGTTCTGTTTCTGCAACCTAATTGCGTATACTTGGACAATTATTACTGTTTTAAAACTTACTACAAGTGACGTAGTTAGACATTTACCATGAGATTAACTCTAAAACCTGGACAAGTGTGAGTCAGACTCGCACACGAAGGATCTCGTACAATAAACTCAAAAAACAGGTGTCTTATAATATACTTATGTATTTTCTTGGCACACTGGTAAATTTTAAACAGTCTACTTATGGTACGGACGGACAGCGGGGGCTCTGTATCTTCTTAGGGTTCCATTAGTTTTTCTTTGGGTACGGAACCCTAAACACAAACAGTAAGTACATTAAGTTGGTACTATTTGCGGAACCGAAAAACCTACCTACTGTTTTAAATTAAAACTTTTTCATAGGTAGGCTATTAAAGTTGAATAACTTTAATAGCATAATGGCCATGTACTCTCGTACCAGTGAATTTTAAATCACTTTGTACAAGTATAATTTGAAAACTTCTTAAGTTCATAAAATCGTATAACAAACATTTTATTATGGTCGTCATAAGTCTGTTGTTGATAGAAGACAAATAATTACATGCTTAGGCATCTTGATCTCGATTGATTGATTATGTTAAAAAGTGATTGGGAATTTATTTTTCATTATTTATTATGATAACAATCTTTGCGTGATCACTATCATCATAATCTACCTACTTACCTGGTGTACTTATAGATTTATCAGAGCTAAAGTAAGGTCAGGTATTTCGCTCATATCGATCAATATATAGATAACTAGACAACGTGAACAATACAGACTAGATTAGTAAATATTAACACTTGTCTCCAGCCATCATAAGTGGATGGGTCACCATCTTAACATACCGATACCTCTGGTTGTCGGAAAGCACATTAAGCCGTACCAATAACTGTCGTTTAGATCTTTGGTAGTCGTAACGGACTGTCAGAAACCAGAAAATCTAACACGGTTTGCCAAGAAGTACCGTGTGTGTTACACAGTTGGGGTGTGGAAGTCAGATAGATTCGATTTGACTTAAATACGACCCAATATAGTTGGGAAAATGTTAGGCAGATAATGATAAATCGACAGCCAACGGTGATGCGTAATCGAAAATCCAAGTATTAGACCGGAAAGTGGCAAACGCCACTAAGATTGTAAAATATCGCGTGATATTGTTAGTTGTATAAATAAGACACGGATGGATAAGACTGCCCATTGTACACTTGTTTTTAAACGTTTTTCCGGTATTTTGCTATGAGGTGTACAACAAAGTATTTAATAAATAAATAAATTGGAAACTATTGAATTTGGATGAGTTTTACTATATTAGATATATCTATTCTATACATATAATAATATCGTAGAGTTGCCGTGTCTGTACATTGAATATTTTCGCATAAAAAATACATAGAAATGTCAGAAAAATTACATAGAACACAAAAAAGCAGTTTTTGAAATTCTTTTCTGTTTGTCTGTTTGTCTGTTTGTCTGTGCGTCTGTATGTCTGTGCGTCTGTATGTCTGTCTATATTTTTGAGTTATTTTTTAATTAAACACATAATGTTTATAATTATATGTTATTATATTATCATTATTTATCGTAACGTGTAAGCTTCTAAGTTTGAACTTATGAGTAGTTATGAGCATAAAGACAGTTCAGTTACGTTGTAGATCGATAGATGGCGTTGTACTTATGACGCGTTTTTCTGAATCGCGGTGTTAAGATTCTCCGCAGTAGCATAAGGTCAGCCCCATGTTTTATGTTGTTTAACTTAAAGACGTATAATGTTGAAATTATTAGCTATGGATGGAAGTATGGATTTGATTGAATTACTAGATTGTTTTTCGATTTACTGGGAGGAGAGGATAGTCTCCTCCGGAGTCCGGAGTTACCTGTATCCATAAGTAAACTGTTTTACTAACAGAAGAGATGAATATTTGGTATTATGTTTCAATGTGGCTAAACTATATCAGCCGAACATGTCGATCTTCAAGGTTAAGCAACGCTTGCCGAGGTCGGTCTGTGAATGGGTGACCATTATAACAACCTAGCCTTTTCCTTACTATATTGGCTCGGCTTCCAGACAAACCGGATTCAGCTGAATACCGGTATTTTACGTGGCGCGGCTGCCTACCAGACCTCCACAACTCATTCAATGCAAGATTTCAGTCAGGTTTTACTGGCTTTTGACTATCCGTAACGACTGCCAAAGATCTACAAATGACAGCCGGGACCAAAGGCTTAACGTGCTTTCTGAGGCACGAAGGAAACTCGGTATGTCAAGATGGTCACCCACCCACAGACCAACCTTCGCAAGCGTTGCTTAACCTTGAAGATCGATGCGTTCGTCTGTTATAGTTTAGCCTTGAAGATCGGCCCGTGCGGCTTTAGCCACGAGCTCCTCTATAATAAATCGATTCTATGAACCCAGTAAAACTTTTTTGATATTATAAAATCTTAAAACAAACTATATTTATCAGTGGTCTACGATCAGCAATATTGTCAGTAAAAATCGGAGAAAATGTGTTTCTTTTTGGACTGTTCTGGACGAAATTAAGAATCCACTTGATTCAGCACCTCTACCACCAGCAATCTATACTAATATTATAAAGCAGAAGAGTTTGTTTGTTTGGTTGAACGCGTTAATCTCAGGAACTACTGGTCCGATTTGAACGAGCTCCTCTATAATAAATCGATTCTATGAACCCAGTAAAACTTTTTTGATATTATAAAATCTTAAAACAAACTATATTTATCAGTGGTCTACGATCAGCAATATTGTCAGTAAAAATCGGAGAAAATGTGTTTCTTTTTGGACTGTTCTGGACGAAATTAAGAATCCACTTGATTCAGCACCTCTACCACCAGCAATCTATACTAATATTATAAAGCAGAAGAGTTTGTTTGTTTGGTTGAACGCGTTAATCTCAGGAACTACTGGTCCGATTTGAAAAAATCTTTCAGTGTTAGATAGCCCATTTATTGAGGAAGGTTATAGGCGTATATATATATATATATATATATATATATATATATATATATATATATAATCACGCTGAGACAAATAGGAGCGGAGCAGTAATGGAAAATGTGACGCAGACGAAGTTGCGCGGGTCAGCTAGTAGAACCTAATTTCCCATACTAAATTCTAACGCGCTCGCAATCGAACGCGTTCGAACGTGAGTCGAAAAAACTCACACTAGGGGCTCTGTAAAGATCTCAACGTGAAAGATAAGTTGAATTGTACAAACCGTGCGATTCTACATTTCGTAATGTGTGTTAGTGCTCAAGCCTTCACTTCGACAGGTTTACAGAATCGCACACCTGTCGAAGTGAACGACGAGTGGTCTGTCAAACCATACAAACAAGATGGAATGACAGCTCACTTGTCGTTCACTCCTCGTCGACAGAATAGACCGGCGAAGTGAGCTGACAATCTTTAAAAACAAGATGGAATAACCTAACCTAGATTTACACGGTGAGGTGTGGGAACACTAGACCGGCTGTTTATCATAGCATTTCAAATTGTCTAATGGTGTTTATAATTATGTATTTCAGAGCGCGGAGAGTGCCACCCTCCTCGGATGGACGACGCGTTTCTACTACGCTTCCTGAGGGCAAGACGATCAGTGCCTGCGCGGGCGCACAGACTTGTACGTATCAAATCTTTACCCATGTCTGCAATCATTTTCAGCCACCGTACACCTTGCGTTATGAGTTTTCATCACTTTTTCTTAGATATCTTTCTTCGACTAATGAAGCAAAAACCCTTCAGGTTGTAAGAACCTGAATATATTTTTTTCTGATCTGATTCGTCTGTTCGTATCTTTCTATGTCTCTATTTATTTAATCTATACTATCTATACTAATATTATAAAGAGGTAAAATTTGTTTGGAAGTTTGTATGTTTGTAAGTTTGTATGTAGGGGGTAATCTCAGGAACTACTGGTCCGATTTGAAAAATTCTTTCAGTATTAGATAGCCCATGTATCGTGGAAGGACATAGGCTACATATCATCACGCTAAGACTAAAAGGAGCCGAGCATTAATGGAAAATGTGACGCAGACGAAGTTGCGTGGGTCAGCTAGTACAAAATAATTTTCGACTTCCCAAAAAGGAGGAGGTTCTCAATTCGGTTGTATTTTTTTTTTATGTTTGTTACCTCATAACTCCGACAATTATGAACCGATTTGAATAATTTCAGATTGGTCCCATTTAAATATCATCAAAATCGGTTACGAACTTTGGATTTTATATCGAAACCGGCCCTTACCCAACCAGCGGGCGGTCGTCGGAGGTGGACTGGACGTAAAGGCTACGCCGATCTCCCAGTCCACCCCCACTAAGACGCTGCGGGAATTTCAGTGCTGGGTTGTTTTAGTAGGTATACCGGGCTTGCCCGGGGAGTCCCACATACCCCTCCCACTCCCCCGAGTGAGAGGGTATGCGTAACGCATTTTTTCCCAGCCGGAAAAAAAAAAAAAAAAAAAGGATGCTTGTCCATTTGCGCGAAGCGAGGCAGCGGAGCGGAGAAACGGAGAAATGTGAACCACTCATGTCAGTCAAAATGTCATTGACTCAACGTGGTGCGGCAATTTTGTGCAATGCAATTCCATTGGTTAAAATTTATCCGTTTCTCCGCTCTGCTACCTTGCTCCGATGTATTGGAAAGGCTCCCTTAGTATGGCATTGACGATAATATGGTAAGTACGAATAGGTATATACATTTCAATGCAAATATGTTTCCACGCGACCAACCTAAACAATATCGCGAACCAAAAAGCGTATTCGCCTAGTCCATTACATGGCCGCGACGCGCCCGCAGCGCCCTCTGCAAGTGACCGTCGCTTTTCCAATTTTCCGCGTGTCCGGTGCATTCATCACGGGTTTCATCGCTGGACCAATAAGGGATTGGCGTTATAAACGACCTTTGAAACAAAGCCCGTTGTTTTCAACGCAGAAAAGCGCTTTTCCTGTCACTATTCGTTTAGTTTTCGCAATTGAAAATGAAAATGTTTATTTCGGTTTGTGCGTCGGCAAGCTTTATGTTTATGCTTTTTGAAATTGAGTCCGTTATTCCCTCCCTGTCAAAATGTCTTGATGGCTGTTTGTGATTTTAGAATTTAGTAACAGGTTCCTCTGGATTTAAAGGAGATGGACCAAAAGTGGTCTATGAACCAATACCGATACCGTATGGTAAGTATTTCTTTGAGGATACCTAACAAAAATCTACCCAGACAGTTTTGTGGAATTTAATAATTTAGAATACATACTTCATGCTACATTTTTATGTTAAAAACGGTTTAACGGGTAATAAATGTGTTTATTTGGTAGACAAAGTCACTGAATATTTTTTATTTCATTTAAAACCTACTCCAAAAAAGAGGAGGTAGGTTCTCAAAGTTTTAATTGTTTTTTTTTCGCCGGCACCGAAAATTTATGTTTGAAATGGTTGGTATTATACGTCCCAGATGTTCCCATTGTCAACAGGTCTGATGTAGGATCTTGGAGAATATAGCAAGATAGAAGAGAATACGAATTCTAAAGTATTATTTTTCTCACAACTGCCAGGTTAGACTTTGATGCCCATTTGCACAAATATATAGTTGAGGTATCCCCAAAGATATACCACTACAGTATTGCTATTGGTTCTTATCTTATAATAATCATAAGTAGCTGATAGACAAACTGTGTAAACATGTATTTAATGGTGCTAGTAAATTTATGACTTATTTATTTACAGTATCAACCAACTAAAGAACAAAACAATATTACTTTAATAAAACAACATCATCATGTAACATAAAACAAGTAAAATCTAAAATGGAAAACAATAAAGTAAAATTTACAGGGATAAAATTTGTAAAACACGAACACGAAAGACCAACAGAGTATAAGCTCACAATGCATTTCTAAAATGGTAAGAATCAGATGAGTATTTTTTAAGGAATTCGTAGATGACACTCCCTTCTGCTTCACCCACGGCGGTGGAACCGCAATTATTTTTATACTTTATTTTTATGTTATTACGATTTACATCAGTGCCGTCAAGTGGAACCAATGGTTCCACTCCGGGCCCTACCGGTTCCCCTCAGAATAAAATTGGCCTTCGAACTTAATAAATGTAATACTTCGAACTGTTACATAAAGTATTAAGTGTGGTATTAATGTGGTAAAATCCCCGGCTAGTGTCCTCAGGACTGGCGCCCAACTGGGACAGCTATCGACTTTTTTATTCACTACAATTACTGCGCATAACGAGCTAAATAATATGACTGTGCTGCTTAGCTATTGATTAACTTTTAGATACTGTACAAAGTTTGTTTTCATGTGGTAAAAGTTCCCTGGCTGCTGTCCTCAGTATTGGCGCCCAACTGGGACACACATTGACCTCCTCCACAAGCAAGGGTCTGTCTGTTATCGGGCGGGAGGAAACGCCCGGGTGTCACCACTGTGAGGATCGACCGGAGGACATGGTGGAGCATACTGTGCAGGTGTGCCCCGCATGGGCGAAGCCCCGCCGTGTCCTCGAAGCGGCGATAGGCGGCGACCTCTCGCGTTTGGGCCCTGTCCAAGCCATGGTCCGGAGCGAGACGGAATGGGACGGCGTCACCTCTTTCTGCGAAGCAGTCATAATAGCGAAGGAGGTGGAGGAGTGGGAGAGGGAGAGAACCTCTCGTCCCGGCCGCCGTGGTAGACGCGTTCCACGCGCGCCTCAAAGAGAGTCAACACACAGAGGGGCCCGAAAGGGCCGACGAACTCTCGAGGAACGTTTCTGTATAAAATTTCTCAAGCGAACGAAGCCGCGGGCTTCAGCTAGTTTTCTATAAAGTAGGTCAAAACAGTAAACGGTTTTGATAAGCGCAGCGACGATTCATAACCTAATTACCTATATTAAAATTAGTATAATTATACAAATAAACGTTAAAGATATGTTAATACATTAAATTAGAGACTTGCAGGTGACGATTATTTTGTACAATGCCTACCTAATAGGTAAGTACATAGGTATCTATGACGCGCACATCTAAATATGTTAATTAAAATGATAACTAGAGATATCATTAGGGACGTATTATAGGCTATCTTATATCTTCATTTATAAAACAAACATCAATCGATTAATAACCGAATAAATTGGGAAGTACAGATTTAGGTATATATGTTTGTTAGTAGGTACTATCAATAAATATATTATATTATTATACAGTGTGAGTCTTTTTAATGTGCCAATGAGGAAAACTATATCTAATTTTACTGACGGTTTTTTTTTTTAAATACCATTTTCTTAATTTATTTCTATGTATTTTAGAAACTTTGTTCACAACTGTGACCCCAGTGTAAACAAAACAGTGTGACTTTTCAACTGAATGATCTACCGCAATGAAACAAACTCCATAAGTAATTAGCCATCCTCATTAAATTAAAATAATAGACAAAAACTACCCTCAATTGAAAATAAACATGTCATATGTCATTGTATATAAATATTAGGTAGATAGATAAATGTAGACACAGAAGCCATGTTCGCGTGCTTTAAAATAAGATAACACGATAACAACTTCAAAATCATAATGAGTCTTCGAATACTTTATCTACCTACTAGATAACAAGTAATTAAATATTTTTTCATTGTTAAAATCACGCAATATACTATCTCGTGATTTTTCAAGCGAGGTCCACCGTAGGTCGCTACCACAGAAATGTAAAAAGCAGTATTTTATCTATGGTCGCTACTAACTTTGAGAAGTCGGGGTTACAAACTAAGGCCGAGTTATTCGATTTAAAATTAGACCTTAGAATAATAACGCAATTAGACACACCTTGTCTAACGTAACGTTCTCTAGCTGTGATGTGATTGGTGGGATGTGTTTTCAACAGTCAATTGTATCACTTTACTTTGCTTTTAATTTGTGTCGGCCCTTTTTTTCAGAAACCTGGGTACCTATCTTTTAATTTGATAGTTAGAATAATTTTGCACCACTTCACACCGTCTTGCCAAGGGGTACCGTTTTACACCCTAACCGGGTTGTGGATGTCAGATTATGCAGTTGTTCTATGTTCCATGTTTAATACTGGTACCGAGCTGTATCCGGTTAGAGGAAGCATGATAACTACCGGACTTAGAATAATAACGCATAGAAACCTAGTACGAGTGCAAAAAGTGAGGCAACTAAAACTTAGCCTAATCCGTCAAACTTAGCCACCAGGCCGTCAGTACTCAATGTCACGTTCCGTCGAACACAGCTCGCGAGTAAATAATTGAAAATGACAGTTTGTTGCGTGAAAGGATGTTATAGCACATCAGGAAAACAAAAAAATGTGATAAAATAACATTTCACAAATAAGTACTCACATTCTATGCACTATTTTTACGTAAATCGATAAATAAAACAAAATTTTAATAACCTAACTTGTCATAACACAGTGTTGCTATTTGTGAGGAAAAAATACCCACATTGCTTTCATTCATGTTTTTCATTTTTGTAATTTTAAAATACAATACTTACTGTTAATTCATATCAAACCCGATGTTTTAACATTGTTTATAATTATAACCCATCAAGCATTCTAAACGCATTGAACAATATCTCATTCTTTATGCGATTTATTTCCTTTTATTTTGAAATAAATTAAATTATACCTTCCGAAAAAATATGTCATATTACATGAAAAATCATGTTTACCTTTTCCAGTTCCCAACAACATAAAATACTTGCCTTGATAGCAAAATAGTAATGCGTCTTCCCATATTTTGTGGGTAACGGCTTAGTAATGGTATCACTGAAAGCTATATCTGTGTGCGTTAGAGGAACGTAGACACATTCGGCTCACGCACACAAAGAAAATGAAGTGGACACACGATTTTGCTCGGGTTTTGTTCTAGACGCGGCTTCTATGCGTTATTATTCTAAGCTACCGGATTAGGATAATTTATAGAAAGGTATACCTAAAGTAAAATGAATAGATCAACAATATAACCTACACAAAACTTACCAACCTGCTTGAAAACAATTTCAAACTAAAAATCTATTAATCTAAGTTTCACATCTACCATCCTCTTTTAATGAAAAACAATTTATGAAAATGCTAATACCCACTAATTACTTATACAAAAACTTTCAAAATGTTGCTAAGTAGTTCAGGTCACGAAAAAATTGTTTCAGCGCCTAGTTGATATGCATGGTACAGTTATTAACATAAATGCTAATAGCTATAGTGAATGCACGCTGTACCCGCGATGAAAAACTGAGCGTAGCGCGGTTGCCATTTTAGTTTTTCATGTTCCATTTATTTGCTTGTGTCAGCTGTACGCGTCTGTACGTTGGAACAAAAGCTAAGCATATTCAGTGTGAAAGCTTCGGCGAGCTAACGTAAAAAGTGTACCAATTCCCTGATTCCGACCATCTGCCCGATATTGCAATTTTGGTTTTCGCTGGACGGGTTTTTTATCGGTTTAACTGCCGAATAACGAGTGGGCACTCGTTCGGATCACGTAGTTAGGTCTAAGAATAGATGGATATGCTCAGTAGTAGGTGTACCTAATATATTACCTTATAGGTAGGTAGGTTACCTACTATCGAAAAGATTGGTTTATGATTAAGGGTGTGTATTCCGTCCACTAGCGCCGCCAATCGTTTTTTATTAATTGTGGTAAATTTAAGACACGTAGATAAAAAACCGCTCTGTAGTGTTCTGAAGAAATGTATCTATTATTTTTTGAGAGCTATTTTTAATACATAACTCATGGCTAAATAGCCAAAACGGCAATTATAGCTGAAAGTGGCCACTTTTAGCAAAAATATCGACGTTGGCAACTATTTATGTTCTAAAGTACCTACAAAACATAACTCTCAAAAAGTAATAAACACATTTCTTCAGAACACTACAGAGCGGTTTTTTATCTACGTGTCTTAAAATTATCACAATTAATAAAAAACTATTGGCGGCGCTAGTGGACGGAATGCGCCCTCTTAAAGATTGATTGCCCAGCGTCGATTCAAGACCTCAAAGATGGAATTCGTGAGGCCGTCGAGGACATAGGGCAGCCACTTTGCGATTTGGTTATGGAAAATTTCATGAAAAGGATATGGTCCTGTAAGCGTGGTCGTGGAGGTCACTTGCCTGATATTATTTTCAACTTTTAACGGCATACCTTCTTCATTATAATGAAATAAACATCCGATCCTTTATATTAAAAAATGGCATTTTTCTTTGAATATCAAAATAACACCTCTTATTGGAAAACCCTTTACCTACATTATTATCTTCTGGGCTGAATAATTAATTGAACATGGTTTTCTTTAATACTTGAACGACGTTAAATAATAAAACAACTTAACGAATGTTTGATAGTTTTTGTTTTTAAATCA
The DNA here is from genome assembly GCA_963859965.1 of Ceramica pisi. Lineage (NCBI taxonomy): Eukaryota > Metazoa > Arthropoda > Insecta > Lepidoptera > Noctuidae > Ceramica > Ceramica pisi. The sequence continues at coordinate 11,068,630 of OY982530.1, forward strand.
CACAACGAAACGTAACGTAAACTTAGTGTCTCTTACACCTTGTTAGTCATACCTACTGAACAACTTTCTTCGTGGGGCATAAAAACTTAATCTGAAAAAAAAACTTGGTTATTCGAACAAACTTTAAATATTCAATGCAGATCTCTAAAATGTTGTATGCTAAAAATATCTAAAGGGGTATTCAAGTGAACTAACTATTAAAGAACCGCATACGAGCCCAGGGCTGAATATGAGCCTAACGAGCATATTTTATTAGGTATTATGTTGTACAGAAATTGACAATATTGTACACAATGTGAATCTTTCTTGAGGTCACGACATTATAAGTAATGGTACACAGTACACAGTGAGACTTTAAAGAGGTCCCAACGTTAATTTGGAGTGACCACCATTTTGTTCACTAATAACCTATAGGGGGAAGTGGGGCACATTCATACAAGGGGCACCTTCATACACTAGAGATATCTGTTGTTAGGCACACAGAAATTGAACGACTTATACGTGTGTGCGTAGCTTATTTATGAGTGTGTTGGCTCACGGAGTTTGACAGCAGTCGATGCGAAACGCGCGACGAGGTGACTAGGAAAGTGATTTTGCCACGTGTAAGTAATTTTATGACGTCACTTTGAACGTATTTTTATTGATTTAAGCTGCTTTCTAGATTATTCAATACTATTTTATTTAAAAGATAGTAGGGTCAAGTTTGTAAATTGATACGTGAATAATCATATTTAGGTTTGTTTTTTTCTTAGGAATTGTTTTATTTAATTTTCTTGTGATGGGGCAGGTTCATACAGCAGTACGCGGGGTACATTCATACTGTATGAATGTACTAGCTATCGATGAAATATTGGAAAACAAACTCTCTTTTCGGAAATCAGCAGCCAAATATTATGGAGTTAATGCACAGACACTACAAAGCCGTATCAAAAAAGCCGTTTCAAGTTAATTAGTGTAGAACATTTAAGATCTCTTCTTAAAATTGTTGATTATTGATACTACTACTAAATAAGAATTAAGTAATAGCCTTAGATATTTAAATGCTGATATGACTGATCAGAAAGACTGTTAGGTTAGTTAAGTTTCTTCAGTGTTATAAAAACAAAACTACCTACATTTAGGTTATTCTCTTTTTCACTTAGTATTATTCGGTTATTATTTAGTATTGTATGCTCATATAGACTAATACTTTTGTTTTCGAAAATATTGTATTTTCATATTTTGATGTTGATAAATAATTTAACATTTCACACTCAATTTGTGTATTTTTCCACATGTATGAATCTGCCCCATAGCGTGTATGAAAGTGCCCCACATGCGGGGCACTTTCATACATTATCCATTTTTTTTATTAACTTTTATATAAAGCCGCACAATTGTATTTACACAAATTACATATTTTCTATATAAAGTCAGATAGCAAGACTATTAGTTTTTGATGAATCGATACAGATATTGATACCAGAGAAAATTCTGTACGACAAAATATAAAAACTGTATGAAGCTGCCCCACCTCCCTCTAATATTTCTTAATTATGTATGATTTTATCACATATTCCGGAGTTTTAATGATTAATTTTGTGGTTAATGTTCAAATACAAAACCATGGACTGATTTTCACGCCATAAAATATGAAAAATTGCTTAGTTCGTTCCGCCTCGTCTGCAATGACAAAATGGTCCTTGCAACCAAATATAATATCGACTATTTCTAACGCGGGTCCGACCAAGACCACCGAACCAGTCGGTCTATTCTGTCGACATCTCACTGTGTACACCTAGGTGGACTCAGGTGGAGTGAACGACGTGAGCTGTCATTCTATGAGCTTTTCGTTCACTTCGCCTAAGTGTTCACATCAACATAATTATGTATAAATTACAGAATCGCACTGCAGGTAGCCTACAGATGAAGGAAAACTAGGAAAGCTTCAAGGTTTATATAGGTAGGCAGGCCAAAATGATATCATTCCAGATACAGAACGTTCACCTTATTTAACACGTTACGTTTATCATCACAGTAACAATGGTGACCCTTGCTCGCTAGTGAAATTCCCCAACATTATCGCGATATCCCATGTCATTGTTTACTTTAAATCGACTTTCCAACAATAGCTGAGCAATGTTGCTCGTGGAAGTGGGTTTTCTGCATGAAATATGAATAGCATTCTCGAATAAAGGCCGGTCGCATTTAATAATGTTCGTAATAAAGGCTCTTTGCGAGGTTAAAAAATTCTTTGTCTTGGCTCGTAATATGATGTTAATAGCGCGTATCCAGCACTCGTAAAAGTCAACGAGTGTCTCTGGATATGGTTAACGAATTTACATAATTTTAACTCGTCGAATGCGACTTTTATGATGCTTCCACGTTGTGTGGGTGCTTTAAAAGTATTTTCAGAAACCAGAAAATGTTTATCTAAAACTTTTTTTCCAAAAAATACAACCGTCTTCCAAAAAACAATATACTTATGGTACTACAAAGTCAGTGCTGGATTTACACTAGGAGTTGGGGCTAGAGCCCAGGGCGGCAAATTTTCGAGCGCGGCTTTGTAAAGTTGAAAAATATTTAAAGTTAATATTTAGTTACTACAATTGCTAAATTAATTTATCGTTTCTTGTTTAATGGATAATTCAAGAAATTCTATACTTACTTACGTGCATTTTTTGTAAAATTTAAAATTTTATAAAATGATTTGCCACTTTCAGTTAAAATTAATAATCAAAATAATTTAATTAATGTAGCTTTTCGATCCCGTCATCCACTCTGGCATAATTGCATAACAAGGGAGGCATGGCACAGGAGCGTAGTGGTATTATTCTCCAAGAAAGGCGATAACACGCTCCTAAAGAACTGCCACCCCATTTCACTCCTGAGCCATATCTACAAGCTGGTTTTGAGGGTTATCTAGAATAATTGTCTCACTAAAAAGTGCGATGCCTTCCAAACGCCGGAGCAGGCCAGCAGACCACAAACATACCCTCAGGCAGATAATCCAACAAACCGAGGAATATAATCAGCCTCTCTGCCTAGCGTATATGTGGACTACGAGAAAGCCTTCGACACCGTCAAGATCTGGGCTGTTCTGGAGTCCATGCAGAAATTTCTCATCGACTGCCGCTACGTAGAGGTGGTGAGATGTCTGGATAAGACCACAACAATGACTGTCTAAGTACAAGAACAGAGTACAAAAACCAATCCAACTGCATCGAGGTGTAAGAGACGTCATTATATCCGAAACTGTTTACGAACGCGTTGGAGGACGTTTTCAAGACGGTTGATTAGAAAGGATGGGGGGCGTAAATTTCAACGGTCAGTAGGTACATCTCGCACCTCCAATTTGCGGATGACATTGTCATCGTGGCGGAATCTCTGCAGGAGCTGCTTGAGGGATTCCTCAAGGTGGGCGGGTCTCGGGATGAATCGGAATAAAACCAAAGTCATGTAGGTACCTACTATGGTCATGTCACCCCGAGACCTGTAGTCGTAATTGGCGCTACCCTCGAGGTTGTGACCCTAAAGTCTTACGGAGCCGAAAGGTGGAACCTGATCATAAATAAAATAAATAAAAAAGCCATGCATTTACAAAAAAATACAATATTATTGTAATAATTCTGAAAAAATTACAATATTATAATAATAATTCTGAATTCTAATCACATGCTTTATTTTAATGTGATTTTATTTTGGCTTGAGGACCCTCACCATAAGCTTGGTCAAAAACATTAAGGTTGCTCAGCGTGCAATGGAGAGAGCAATGCTCGGAGTTTCTCTGGAGGATAGAATTCGCGCTAAAGTCACCAACATTAATATAATAATATAATAAAATAATATCCTTGGACATTTCACACAACGCCATCCCAAGTCCCAAGCTAAGCAACTTAATGCTTGTGTTATGGTAACGAGATGGCTGATAAACTACTTATATACTTTTTTTTTGTATATACATACATATTATAGATAGAAAACACCCAGACTCGGAACAAATACATGTAGGCCGTACAAATATTTGTTCCGTGCGGGAATCGAACCCGCGACATGCTGCACAGCAGTCAATCGCTCAACCATTGCGCCAACCGTGTCGTCAAAACAACATTGCGCGTATAATCAGCATGTTGAAGTGGGGGAGTGGACCGGCCATGTCTGTAGACAGACAGACGGCCGAGGGAGTAGACATGAGTTCGAGTGGAGACCGCGTATGGGCAAACGTAGTGCGGGACGCCCTGCGACACGATGGATCGATGATTTAAAGAAGGTGGCTGGCAGCGGATGGATGCGGACTGCTCAAAACCGGGTTGGTTGGCGCTCGTTTTTATGTGGTTTACGTTCAGCAGTGGAAGGCAATTGGTTGATATGATGATGATAATATATTCATTTTATTTAAAAAAAATATATATTGTTTTAATCAAATAATCTTGCAACTGCGCATGTTAAAAAATAAGATATCAAAACTTTAATAAGAAAACTGAGACCCATAGATAAATACACAAAATTAAAATATACAAAAAACAATAATAAACTAATACATATTGATAAAATAGGTACCTACCTAGGTACACGTTATGTTGTCGACGCCGTGTTCCGCTGCGTCGTGTCGCGTAACCGTCCTCGGAAACGTCGAAATACGACACCTTTCGGCCAAAAGTCCTCCTTCAAGATCTGTGGATGGTGGGTTGGAACACGAACCACGAACGACAAAGTTGATGTTGTGGCACGATTCCAACCGTTCGACCCTCAGAGTCCACTTGGTCTTCTCTTGCAAGTAGGTACTGCACGACTTCCTCAACCTTTGTGAAGTGGGATATACAGCTGCGTCGAAGGCACAGCAGGGCGCAGCAGTATGTTGGGTCCACTCGGTGCGATACCGAACTGGTTTCGAGAACAGGGCTTCTTCTTCTTCTTTTCTACTTTCGTAAAACCCTCTTCATCAAATAACCCCGTCCCTGGCAAGGAGCTACGGCAGCTATGGAGCCGCAGTCAGGTCAGTGTTGGGGCGGCATTTTTAGAGTGCCCAAGGGCGGCATTGTTAGAGTGCCCTGGGGCGGCACTATGTTTAAATCCGGCCCTGTACAAAGTATATAAGGCTTCTTTCCAGTAGGTCATATTCCCGATTTGTAAAAGATTTTGTCCACATATTTATCACATGTGGATCAAAAGCGAGATATGCACGAAAAGGAAAATAAAGTAGGTACCCTGCTTAATGCCTCCCTCGGTGCATAATGCATACTATATCAATCAATCCTAATATATAGAACTAGCTGACCCGTGCAACGTCGTCTGCGTAACATTTTTCATTACTGCTCCGCTCCTATTGGTCTTAGCGTGATGATAAATAGCCTATAGCCTTCCTCGATAAATGAGCTATCTAATACTGAAATAATTTTTCAAATCGGACCAGTAGTTCCAGAGACTAGCGCGTTCAACCAAACAAACAAACAAACAAACTCTTCTGCTTTATAATCTTAATATATATAAATCTCGTGTCACAATGTTTGTCCTCAATGGAATCCTAAACCACTTAACCGATTTTAATCAAATTTGCACACCGTGTGCAGTTCGATCCAACTTGAGAGATAGGGTAGCTTACATCCCAATTTTTTGGTGCAAAATTATTTAAGAGCGGAAAATGTGACGCAGACGAAGTTGCGCGAGTCAGCTAGTATTACTATAGATTCTTCCGTTACTGAGTGACTGACAGACAACACACAGCCGAAAATACTGGTCGTGGAAGCTCAAATTCAAAATTTAGATTCCTTGGGCAATGTAGGAGAGCAGAAAGAAAGGATATCCCGTAATTCATACAGGAACGGGAAAACACGTGATATGCACGTACGAAGTCGCGGGAAAAAGCTAGTCTACTATAGAAAGGTATAGGTACTTGTCCATCGGCGGCGGCCGGGTAATAAAACATGCGAAATTGGCATTCATATTTATTCTTGCTTTCTTATCACAATGTTATAATAAATAAACATACACACTTGTTCTTATAATTTGTATATTATACATACATTATAATTAATACAATTATTACTGATTAGAAATTGTTTCTTATTAGGGGCGCACACGTTTAGTTATTGAACCATAATCATAGAAGGGTGCATCAAATAAAAAATGAAAATAAAGTAGAATATGCTCATAAGTTTCCAGTTAATAAAATTTCGCTCTTAAAGATTAGCAATAAGATTGAAAATAGGTCGTCCGCTTTCTAAGGTTTACCAAATTTTCACAGTTCTCTGTTTTGCGTCCTATTATGAAATTATGATGTTACAAGAAACCCCAAGATTATGATTCGTTAAATTAGGCTCCGCTTTTGGAAAAAAAATAGACAATTCCACAAATCGAAGGAGTTTTTAATAGGCAATGGCATTTGATTTTCTTTTTTTTAGTGTCACAACGACATTTTTTTCCAGAAACCAGCGCTAAGTGCAGCAGTAAGGTCGTTATTCGAAATTGGGCCCATACCATAAGTTATCGTTAAAATCTCTTTTGACTGAAGCTCGTTAGTTAACAGGCCAAGGTGTATGTCGACCGGTATGAGTGATTTTTATCTATTCGTGAAATTCATTAGAAAACTAACACTTAATAGAAGTAGTATAAATATCGACAGATTCCAGAATTCACATTATTTCTTCAGAGCACCGAGAAATGTAACTTTAAAATATTCCTTTCCTAAAAACACTAAACACAAAGAAACTGAGTACATAGTATATAAGTACTATTGTCGTGTATGTGTAGTATTCCGTAGTTAATTCCTCGGTACTAGCTGCACTGACGAATTGGAATTGCAATTCAATTCATGATGGCGCGTCACGTGACTCTTAGAGCCTGTACAGGAGCGTTTTACGCGCGAAGGCAAACGTCCGTTTCAATTAATGTTAGGCTATACGCGCGAGAGCATCTGGACGGTGTGTATGTAGCTCTAGTACCTCGGGAAGCGCGAGTGTCTACGCTCCGTCTGGACAGGCTCTTATAGAATGAAATATAATATTATGTGCTTACACAATATTTGTTTTTTTTCTTGTGTGTACATAAATAAATAAACAAATAAGGCGGCTTTATCGCTAAAAGTGATTTTTTCAAGATAGCCTATGGATGGATTTTAAAGAGAAAGGAAATACAGTACCTACTACTCATCACTAAATACTCATTTAATCATTTTACAAAGGAATAAATTGGAATGATTGACGCGCGTTCTTCACTTCTTTGGTTTATTACATAAGAGTGGAACAACAATATGTTTATCTAGTTTATACGGTGCTCTTCAGAATCAACATTATTTATACTAATTATTTCACAGAAATACAACTATTACATGCATTTATTTGGTAGCTCTTCATTAATCGTAATTGAATCTGGAGAACTGTAAATATCCTCAAGACCGAACAATCATACGTCGATGAAAATCGGTGAGCATACTTGAAAAATCTACTATTATAATAATAATAATAATAACCCTACCGCAGTATCTCTACGTTGACGTCGTGGTGGGGCTTGCGCGTCCCGATGGACCTTAGGTCATACCTAGGGTGAGGGGCCAGACAAAGAGAGATACAATCCGCAAGGCAGTTTTGTGGCGAACTGTTGGGCAGTAGCGACCCCACGAACCTTATCTCCCGGGAGAAGTCTTGTTCCTCATCTACGGCTTGCCTTTATTGGCTGGCCAGTGTGAAAACTGACGAGGAACAGAGCTCCCACCTCTTTCTTGCCTTAATTGGCCGGTCTGAGTGGAGATTCGCTAGAGCACACGTGCTCGGGAGAAGGATGTATAATCCAGTAAGGTGCTGGTAGGGATCTTGACCGCACTACCGGAATTGTCCTGATAGCCGTGGTATACCTCTCCACTCCTCTAGCACCTCAGGCTATGTTGCCTCCTTGGCGCTACGTCACTTTGTGCTAGCGACCGTTTTCGGGGGCCCATTCATTGAGTGTGCAAGTCACCCCCTGCCATTTTAAAGCCGTGTATATTGTTAGTGGTCAGGCAGGGGCCAATAGTTCTTCTATAATAAGCGATTATCAGTCCACTAAACCACCCAAACCCATAGCGTTTCATTTTTTGTTTCCATAATCTGCAATAGTACTGCTCCAACCGGGGATTGCCCTTGGGAATACTTTCAGTGTATACAGGGATAATCGCCGGTTGGTGCCCCATTACATTTGAAATTTCAAACGGGGCCTCTGCGAGTTGGTTTCGGCCCCTCGTATGCCTACCAAAAGACCGGGTCTCTAGGGACCCGAGAAAGTAAAAATAAATAAAAATAATAATAATAATATCCTTGGACATTTCACACAACGCCATATAGTCCCAAGCTAAGCAACCTAATGCTTGTGTTATGGTAACGATATGGCTGATAAACTACTTATATACATTTTTTTTTGTAAATACATACATATTATAGATAGAAAAACACCCAGACTCAGAACAAATACATGTAGGTCTTACAAATATTTGTTCCGTGCGGGAATCGAACCCGCGACACGCAGCGCAGCAGTCGGTCGCTCAACCACTGCGCCAACCGTGTCGTCAAACGTACCGTAAATAACGTAACGTAACGTATTATATCACGTGACTCAAAAACCAACCCTGTGCCACTGCATCGAAAAATGACCTTGTTTCGGTTTGGTCAAGTTTTCGAGGCTGTGTACACAACAAAACTTTTGTTTGCCAAGTTGAGTTTTATACAATAAATATCAAACATGCAGACCTGATATGAATAAATAGTTTTAGTTCGCAGTTCATTCATACAAACAATTCATCAACCTTAGCATTTTTTTATACATCAACACTTATTTTGCAAATCAACGTCTGATCTATCTATTGTACCAATTTGTCGTCTAAATAACATGACTTGTATCGCGAATATCTACTGAACCTTGGAATCGGAATATTCAATGAAACTAGGTTAAAATTCGATTCAAACTTAATGACAGTCACTGGTGGTATACTGCGACCGAATAGCGAACTTCTCAGCCGCTATTCAGTTTAAATCGCAGTATTCGTAGTAAATTTTTGAGCGATATCTAATTTTTTATACAAGGACTGCCATTTTGGACGGCAGGATTATTGTCTCCTTGAAACTGGTTACGTAAAAGTCGCTTTCATAGACGATAAGTACTTTCGCAAAGGCGCATTCTGCAATTACATACTTTATATGCATCTTAGATGCTGCTTAGCGCAGGCTGTCCAAAACCCGGCCTTAAGTTATACCAACATTGAGAGATTAATTCAAAGCAACATTTCAAGTACAGTCAGGGACATGTATATGTTATAACCTTAACGTTGACTGTATTGTCTATGCGATATAACCATTGTGAAGTTTTACTTTACTGGGAATATATTATGTCACAAGTAAAACAATATTCATAATTAACTAGCTATCCCCCGGGGCTTCGCTCCCGTCAACTGCAACTTTCTTACATTTTTCTTTCATAAGAACCTTCTCCTGACGGTAACAAACTAAGGAAATAAGAATTACTTTTTATATCTAAACTAGCTGTCCCCCGCGGCTTCGCTCCCGTGGCAACTTTTTTTTTACATAAAAACCTTCTCCTGATAATAACAAACACAACAAAAAACAATTAGCGAAATCGGTTAAGCTGTTCTCGAGATTTGCGCTTAGCAAAACATTCAGCGATTCATTATTATTTTATAGATATTTCCCTGACTTTAATTTAAAATAATTCCAATATTAAGTGACACGACAATAAGCGACATTTGTTATCACTATTATACTCTACTATCCAATAAATATCAGTACCATTAATAATAACAACACAAAACGTTTCACATGGAGATCATAATTTTGCTTCAGACACATGGTATACTCGTTTGAACTTGGAATGTGTCAATTATGTGTATGGCAACACCTAAAACGTATAAAAATGTTGCCATTGCAAAACTCTGTCTTTGAGACCTTACGATTTTTCTTTACTTTTACCTACATCGAATTTTACTTATCTTCCTAAAAATCTGAAGGAATGCAAGAATACATTTTCATGGTTAACAAAACATATATAAAAGAAAAAAATCAAACAATCCGAAACGTACTATTAACGTGAATCAAATTGCTTTTGAAACAACACAACAGTGTGTCAAGAATTTTGTACTACTTTTAAACTAAATATTTACATTTTGAATTTGAAACAAAATATTCAAAAATACGATACATTTTTTCGAATGGCGTTAATAACAGTTAAAATGGTACTTAAATACATCTATGCGCTTCACATAGACCACAAAAGCAAATCTACTTAGGCTACATAATATAAAGGAGTTATCTTCGATCACAAAGTAATACTATACAGTGATATAAGTAAGTCATGATATATGTAGATAGATATTCGTAGATGTACTGTTAAGACTCGCAGAATAGTAAGTAGATATAGTACTTATACGAAAAAACTAAAGATTCCTTGGCATAGTAACTTCTTCGAAATCGAATAATGACACTGGCATACTGCTGTAAGTCCGGATTACGCCACTGTATCGAAGTTTGGTTCCTGAGTGCCAATTCGTCAGTCGCAATCTGTCAAAAATGTATGAATATTAACGCTCTTTTGACAGTTTGCAGTTCAAATGCGAATCCGAACGTTGCTTAAGAATTATTAGAATGGGCCCTCAGCGTGCGAATTTTACAAATTTTCACATTCGCACTATCAAAAATTTATGAAAATTAACGCTCTTTTGACAGTTTGCAGTTGACATGCGAATCCGAACGTTGTTTAAGAATTAGTAGAATGGGCCCTCAGCGTGCCAATTTTACAAATTTTCACATTCGCACTATCAAAAATGTATGAAAATTAACGCTCTTTTGACAGTTTGCAGTTGACATGCGAATCCGAACGTTGTTTAAGAATTAGTAGAATGGGCCCTCAGCGTGCCAATTCTACTAATTTTCACATTCGCACTGTCAAAAATGTATGAAATTAAGGCTTTTTCACAGTTTACGATTGACATGCGAATGCGAAAGAGGTTTAAAAATTAGTAGAATTAGCCCTCTGATATTGGTCCATTGAGCGTGAGCCATGGCGGCCGTCACTCCAACCAGCCAACCTTTCAGAAACAGATCAGTTTTCTGTAAGTGAATTCGGTGTCCTTATTATTTACCTTCGTATTTCGGCGACGCCTGTGCACTCAAGGAGCACGTGCGATACCATTTCCTTTTGCTCCATGCATACTCTACAGATTACAACAGTACGCCACACATTACAAGAAGCTGGCGGTTTCCCAACTATGTTGAGCACTATTGAGCTTGATTAGAAAACTATAAACACTTGATCAAAAAAAGAATTCGTAATGTAATCTACGGGGTGACACTGACTACCCAGGTCAGCTTGTTTGCCTTATAATTTATTTGTGCCCCTCTCTTATGAGCGTGTATTCCGTCCACTAGCGCCGCCAATCGTTTTTTATTATTTGTGGTAAATTTAAGACACGTAGATAAAAAACCGCTCTGTAGTGCACTAAAGAAATGTATTTATTATGTTTTGAGAGTTATGTTTTGTACTTTAGAACATAAATAGTTTCCAAAGTCGATATTTTTGCTAAAAGTGGCCACTTTTAGCAATAATTGCCGTTTTGGCTATTTAGCCATGAGTTATGTATTAAAAATAGCTGTCAAAAAATAATAGATACATTTCTTTAGTGCACTACAGAGCGGTTTTTTATCTACGTGTCTTAAATTTACCACAATTAATAAAAAACGATTGGCGGCGCTAGTGGACGGAATACACACTCTTAAGCTTAGTTTGTTGCAATAAATGTCCCAGAGTTTACTAGAATTGTATCAACTGGACCCGATTTTTAGTCATACAATGTGGTAATGACGATTAACAATTAAAAAAACTAAAAATTAACTTAAAGTATTTCAAGCTTAGCCTGCGAGTTCTAACAGCCATCAAGATAAAAGATTCAGTATTTAAAAATATAATTCTCATCCACACTAGACAGTCTCAGATATAAGTCTTAAGCAATATTCATGATAGCATCCGTCAATTCTGGTCTTGCATCAAGGTCCATATTCACAATAGCATCCATCCATTCTGCGCATGCATCAAGGTCCTATTTACAGCCGATCGGTCCAAGTCTTGTTACAGTAGGGATTGTTCCACCATGATCTTTTCGAAACCTGTCGGAGGTGGGTAGAGGAAATTTTCGAAGATCACATCCAAAATGGCGCCGTCATCCACTGCAAGTAAAATATTGTTGGGTTATTATCGTGAAATATTAATAGGCAGTTAATTCTTTTGATTTTTTATATTATTTTACAGTTTTACTATAGAACGTAACAAATAAAAACAATCAAAATGTACATGTTTCATGATTGCCTGATAAATGTTTGATTCACGACCTTGCCGCATGAATAGTTTATGAGCTAGAACTCTGTTTTGTTTGAAGCTGGTCAAACCATTATCAAACATGCAAGCAAGTGAAATTGAGCATCACCCGTAAAAGGGCCAAGATTCACATTTCAGGCAACTCTATCTTTTTCTGGCAATGGCTTTTACCGCTCAGAGTCCGGGTTTTTAAGTTTAAATCCTAAATAAATAAATAACATCCAAACTCACCATAAAGCGCAGGATATATCGTCCCCCTAATATTACTAACAGGAATCTCCATATTCTTTCCATTCAAGAAGAAGTTCAGGTCTACATGGTCATAGGCCACACCGATTGTGTCGCCCTCTACCGGCATTATGGCGGCCGTATTTGCGTCTTTCTCACTCTCTGGTTTTTCATTCTCTGTGTGGGTCGGTGAGTCCGTTGACACGAGGAGATCGGCCGTGGGAGATTCTCTGGGCGCCGGTGCAAGATGGTATAGTTCGATATTTGAATGGCGAACCGTTCCATCGCTGTTGAGACACCATGACTCTTTGTCCATTCCACCTGTAATTAATTCAGGAATAATTAGAATGATACAGAAGATATGATAGAGAGAACTCGTGGCTTAAGGCGCGTCCCCGAGCAAAACGCAGCGTTAGCCGTTTTTTGTGCAGTTTTTTGGAGCTATCTACTCTTTATCCAAAAGAAATATCAACTAATAAAAAATACATTAAATTTCTACATAATCTTGGCTTCAAAATAGTAGATTTTATTTTTTATTACTAAGTTTAATGTTTAAGTAATCTCCTCACAACGAAACCACAGAAATGAGAAAAAATTACTGAAAACATGCATCTTCTCGAAAATTAACGATTATTTTGATTTTGTACTTACACTAATGGATAGGCAATTTAATTATGAACATTTTGGTAGAAGTATTTTTTTCAAACGACCTAAATTAGATTTTATAACGATTTTATTCAACATTCTGAGCGTATTCGCTATTGTATCTCTTGCGCTGTTATTGAGGGAATAAATGCTCAAGGTTATTTGCTCAGGGTACGGCCTTAATAATAAAAACCGCACATGTCGTCATTCAAGGTTAAGCAACGGTTACCGAGTTCGGTTTGTAGATAGGTGACCGTCTTAACATACCGAAATTCCACCGTGCTTCGGAAAGAACGACCCGGCTGTCATTTGTAGATGTTTTTAGGTGGTTACGGGTAAATCTGAAGACAGAAAATCTAACACCAGTATTGGGTATCGTGTTACCCAGATACTGTTTTATGGAGGTCAGATAGGACGTCGCCTGTAGTAAAATCAGCTACATCCGGTTGACTAGAAGCCGAACACAATAGTTGGAAAAAGACTATACAGGTGTTAATGTAAATGGCCAAGAACAACATTGTTAAGCAAAAGTTAACTCTAGTACTGCAATTTGCTTAAATTCCATTGCACTTTAATTTCAGCACCTTACGTCACGAGTTACAATGACCCAAATATTATTTTTGGCAACAGAAATACAAAGTCTGCATAGTAATATATTGAAGGACACATTACATCAACAGGTGACCAAACTTGGACTCGGAAACTTCTGTACTGAATACCAAGTCACTCTATGAATAAGAATATTATGAGACATTTTAAATAACATAAGCTTATTTCAACCTTTACCTTGTCTGAAGAAGAGTTTTCTGTAAAAATCTTACCAATATATTTTTGACAAAATGCAGTCAATTACCAAACAAAGTAGAATTTCATGTTACTTTCTGAGTAACCAAAATTTTTTGTTTAACAGTCAATAGAATTGCTTAAAAATATGCTTTTCACTTTCTTTATTATTCTAAAGGTGTGAAATTAGTAAGTGTCAATATTATGCTTCATTATGCAAAGTAAGTTTCTTGATATTGTTGCTTTAAGTATTACATGTTTCACCACTTGTGCAAAATTAATTTTAATGAGAATTACACATATTTGTTCTTGATTAGTGTGTCTCTGTACCTGCATAATGCTTTGAAAGTATCATGTTATCTAAGTATATTACTTTTCTTTTTCATTACAATAAGGCAATAATGATAACATTTTCCCAACAAATTTTGGTCATGGAGAAAAACCTCAACATAGACTTTACTAGTCATGTATGTAGAAAATGTTATAAGGGCATAAGTACTCTGACACTGACACACTGATATCACATAATTATATGCCAATTCAACTTGGGATGAGAATTCAACACAAAGAGATGCTCAGGCTCTGGAACAATGGCTGTAAGCAGACCATAAACTTCCCGTAACTCTTTGAATACTGGGGGGTTCCTAATACAAACACCCAATAACGCTTTCCTGACTTGGGTATAGTAACTAAGATCCCACACTCATCTTTTATACCATATTTGTTATGACACAAACAAATTTAGAAGAAAGCAAAGAATAGAAGATCAAAATGCTGACATACCATGAACTCTGTTAAGATCTGTCTCCCTGGTAGCCACGCCGACAGCCCACACGCCACCCTGCTGCAGCTTCACCTCAAAGTAGGACTTGTTCTGCACTAAAGGAGCGTTCCCCAGTGCACAGCCTGACCCACACACCCGCTGACCACCTTTTATAATCACCATTTCATGGCCTGGAATAGAATAATAAGCTAAATTAAATTAGAAAACTCTTGATCTATGTCCTTAGGTACAATATCAAAAGACATGGAAACAAATTCCCCTCTTCTTATTTTGTTGAGTTGATGGTTAAGTTTACCATGTCTAGCAGAGTCAATGGCATCTTTTTCCAGATGTTTAAAAGTGCAAATATGTCTGCACTTTTAAATATCTGGGACCTGCCAGGGCTGGGAAATTTGTTCCAAAGAGTCAGCGCGGCCCTAGAGCACATGAAATGAGGAATATGGATGAGTTTCATTCTTTTTTAATTTTGTGATGGGTTTTTGTGACTCTAGTCTTGGTCAGAGATGACAAAGTCTATGATGGAGCGAGCATACCCAGAAGGAGCCTGTTCACTCTAACTTTGAAGAGATTAGGGTTATAAACATTCGGAAACACAGACACAGGCAGAGAGTTCCATTCCTTTGCTGTGCGCATTATAAAAGACGTTTGGAAATACTTAGTGCGAATTTGTGGAATAGCAACAAGGTAGGGATGGTAAGTTGCAATGTGTCTGGATGTCTGATGGTAGAAGGGGGCTGGTGGGATGAGGTTATGGCGTTTCTTCAAAGAGTCTGACACTCCTTTCCTCTAAATATATCTATTTGGGTATGTCAGCTTACCTCTTACCCAGTTATTAAGCAACATTGCATATATTTTGGCATGGTATAAGCTAGTTTCATGTAGTATGTGACTATTACTGTCAAGGAGGATCAAGTCATCAACTCTTCCTGTGTTTATAATTAGATCCTACAATTTATTTCCTGGAAAATTTATGAAAGGACTTTGTGTATTGAATTCCTGCCGAAAATTCAATAAATAATTTTATCTAGTTAATTGTCCTTCCTATACATTGCATTAGGTACACAGTAACTAGGCTGGTAGAACCAGACAAGCAGTTGTTTCATGTAAAATACTGGTAGTTAGCCCCATCTGACTAAACAAAAAGCCTAACACAACAGCATTGGGAATAGGTGCAGCAGATTGATTGAACTGATTGTCCCTTACTCAGCATTGAGCTCATTACAATCTGATAAATAAACCCAGTAAGTATATCTTTTATTGCTATATTATCTTTGCTTTTGAAACAATAGCAGCTAAGGTGTTAATTTATTATTGCCGATTTATTTTTATAAATAGATACTTATCCTTGCGATAAATGGAAATATTGTTTGTAAATTATTCATTAAAAATGGCTAGAGATTTCATGCCTTAATTACAAAAGCGTTAAAATATGCCATTGCTTTAGAATCTATTACAATAGGTAATGAAATCTAGAGAGTGTATCCAATCAGATAGAGAGATTGTTCAGTTAACAATCACTCTAGTCTATCGTTATTTAGGACTAACGATCAACCCACGCATAATCGATGCGCGCAACAAGGGTGGCTACTGCGAAGCTTCTAGCAAATTCAAAGATGTAAAGTTAATTTATACAAATGTTTATTTGTAAACATTGTTTGTGTTTTTCAGTTCAACAGGATGTAATTAGAAATCAAGTAGGTATACAAACCCATGTGTAATGTATCCAGTTGAACTGGATTTTCCTTAATTCGTATCGGTACACTGGATGTGAGCGTGAAGCCATTCATACAACTTTTCAGACAGCAAAACATGTTTAACTTATTCACTAAAACCTTTTACAATAATCAATACACGATTTTATTAGATTTAAACTATTTTTGTTGTACTACAATTTACGTCATTTTCTTTTGACACTTATCTGACAGCAGACAGTCATTCGCCTCGTTGCCATGACACTGTCATGTTTATGATCCCTTTCCACGGATCATTTTTCATACTATTTCGGTTTTTTTTTACGGTTTATTCTCACCTCTATTCTCCTATTCGTTTCCGACGAATGGCGGTAATAATAAAATTTACATTCTGATTGTTAGATATTTCCATCGCATTCGTTGTTTCTGATTTGGTGCGATGAGGGATAAAAAAAACATTTGAAAACTGGCTTCTATGTATTTTTTAAAACACGTTGCCCCACACTAGGAATTTCTCCTGTATCATTCATGGGTGCGTTTACAAAATACGAAATCACATACACAAACAGCCAGACCCGGAGCAACTATCTGTCTATACTAATATTATAAAGAGGTTTTGTTTGTAAGTTTGTATGTAGGGGGTAATCTCAGGAAAAATTATTTCAGTATTAGATAGCCCATGTATCGAGGAAGGATATAGGCTAGGTACATTTCATCACGCTAAGACTAAAAGGAGCCGAGCATTAATGGAAAATGTGACGCAGACGAAGTTGCGTGGGTCAGCTAGTTGGACATAACAATATTTGTTTTGCGTGGGAATCGAAACTAAGACACGCGGCGCAGCAGCCAATCGCTCAACCACTGCGCCAACGTGGTTTATTCTCTTTGGCGCCAACCGTGTCGATCTAGCCAGTAAATATTTACCGGGTAAACGATAGGTACGGTCGCGTCATGTAAAAAGAACGCTGGCGGTCAAGCTGCGCATTAGGCTATTTATCGATCTATTTGGTGGTATGAAGTGGGGCGCGGGGCGCGCCGTGTGATCGCCGGTGCGCTATTGGTTCGTTACGGTTCGTCAGTCGACCTTTATTTCCCGCTCTGTGTCCACGTCACGTTCGTTCTCAAAATTTCATCGCGCACAAAAGTTTTATATAGAAAAGAGAGAAAAATTATTAATGACGTATATTGTTTTATGAAGAGAGAGGCTGATAATAATGCAGTTGATAATTTAAAACAATGCTTGAAAGGCACCGCAGAGGCAAAGGTTAAAAAGATTCGGAATTTCTTACTGTCTTCCGAACTCCCGGCAAAAATAAAATATTAAAAAAGACATTTACTTAAGTTTTGGTAATTAGGTTAAACGTTCTACACTGAATCAAACATGTCTTTAATTCAATTTAATGATATTCCAGCATATATAATTTTTCAATTTACCTACCAATAACCAATATACGACGCCGCGAGCGAAAGTCAAGTTCAAAAATAAAACATTATCTGCCCTGTCACACACAAGTATGCTATTTTAAAATAGACGAGTTGCGCCTAACCACTGCGAAATAGTCTTAAATAATATGGTCTATATGGCACTAAAGACAATTTCAAAAAAATATTTGTTCCTGACCCAGAAACTTATATGGCAAATTCGTTTAACTTCACTTTATAACGGCTGAGTCATACCTAACTCATTCAACTTAAGTTATTACAGTTGAGCATTATCTATCAGTCAATTCTGCACCTCAATCTAAATCTGTTAACTTAAAGTTAGAATAGATACGCGTTTTATTTAAGGGTCGTTCTCAAAAAAGTGGCACGGTCTGAATAAATATGTCAATTTAAAAAAATGTTTGAAATGTCGAGTTTTTTTTATAGAAATTTATTGGAAGTGTTTTACTCAAACTGAATTAATGAAAGGGAAGCAGATTTACTGGAAATTTAGTGGAATAGAGCCTTCCAAAAAAGTGACCGCACAGGTTAAAGCGGTATTGTACAGGTTAATGAGATGTGGTTATTCATCTACTTTGATA
This sequence comes from Ceramica pisi, assembly GCA_963859965.1. Taxonomy (NCBI): domain Eukaryota; kingdom Metazoa; phylum Arthropoda; class Insecta; order Lepidoptera; family Noctuidae; genus Ceramica; species Ceramica pisi. The sequence continues at coordinate 11,087,112 of OY982530.1, forward strand.
ATTAAGCTCCGCGGAAGTTGATGGTTGTTCTCTAAGGTCACTAATATTATTTATATTCATGTTCTCGATATCACTGGTAGGAGGACTGTTGCTTTCAATGAAACGCTGTATTCTTGCATTTTCTTCTTTTTTACGTTGATAGGACCGTTTAACATCTTCTCGCCACTTTTTTCTTAACATTTTTTGATCTCTTGGTGTTAAATTATTTATAATACTGCTTTTCCTTCATTTTTTTCGTTTCTGATATTTTTTCTTATTTTATTCCTTATATTTCGCGTTTAGTTCAGGGTAATTTTTACTTTTTTCATTATCTTTTTCTTTCAAGTTCTCTTTTTAGCGCTAACATATTATTATCTTCTCTCTTCTTATTTTTTGGCGTTTTACCTTTGAAAATATGAAAAAAAAAAGGTTTAAACTGTAACCTATAGCTGTAACCAGTAAGCTATAGCTGACCTAGCTAAAAAAAAAACGAAATAGTAATAATAATTAATTATATAATAATTTGAAAAAAAAAAAAAACAAAATTCATTTATTTAAAGGCTGATAAACAGCACTTTGCATTGATATCTATGTAATTCTAACTGAATTTCATGAGTAATATGAATTTGTATTAAAAAAATTGGGTTATATATCTTTAACCTGTTAGCAATCTCTTTAACCTGTGCATTTTCAACAGGGTAAAGAGACACAGGTTACTGAGAAAACGTAGGTAAACATTCGATACCAACAAAACGGTTAGGTTGTTTTAAGTTTCACTTATAGAATCATATACAGACACCTAATGACACATTTTAGCATAAAAGATTTCAAAGCAATTCACACACAAACAAAAAAAAATGGGTCAGATAATAGACAACATACCTGTTACAAAATCCGATTGCGATGTATCGATGTAATTTCTAAGAAAACAGCACACACTGAACGCGTCTTTCTTTGACAGCAGTTAGCCAGATATTATCGGCCCATTTCGCGCGGGGATAGAGTGTTGCTAACGTTATAGTGTGTGGGTAATAGACAGTAGTATGCAACGCCAGATTGTGGAGAAAAAATCTCTGGACAGAATTTGAGATTGAATATCTCAAGAACTATGTGTATTTATGTGCAACAATTAAAATCACGTTAAAAACAATCATATAACGAATTGTGTTTTATTTTATTTAAGTGCTTATTAAAAGGTATTAATTTTTTATTTCACCTCAAAGTCAGACACATCGTGTTTGGACACGACAAGTTACTGAGAAAATGGCATTACAATTTTCTTTTTCTTTTAATGTATGACTCTAAACTTCTCATTATCACTCGGCCTTCATAAAAAAAGTCTCTTTATGTATAATGTTGTGTAGAAAAAGACCAGTAGCCCTAATAAAAATACTCGTATCCACTAAAAACTGGCCGACAGGTTACTGTGCCACTTTTTTGAGAACAACCCCGTAGCCGAGTGGCCCTTCCCGCCCCGCGGCATCCCGTTTTTGTTTGTTTACTAAATTTATTGTGTCATTACGTGTATTATTTGGCGGAAAGTGCAGTTGTGCTATTGTTTTAGCTTCCGTGTATCAAAGTTAACATTGTAAAGTGATTTTTAAGTTATCAACATGTATAATATTAGCGGAAAGACTTTTAAGTTTAAGTAATGACAAAAAAGTGATTGAAAATGAGGGTTCTCTAACAAATTACTCTCAAATTCTCCAAAAAGCCAGTTTCAGAGAAGACCACTCAGTGATCCATTCACGAAATGAAACAGATATGCAGTTTGACCACCACAACTCATATTCAATGGTTAATTGCAGTGCACTTCAACCGTTATCTTTGAATGAAACAGTGTTACATTCCAATCGTCAGAATTTCTCCTCACCAATTACTGTTTCTGACCTTCAGCCAGTGCCATTTACCATAATAACGTCCACGCCCATTCCAGAACTACGCAAGAGAACGAGAACTACGCAGAAGATATTGACCTTAATGATTTGGATTCCGTGAATGAGAATATACTATTGGACTTGACTGTTCATAAACGAAAATCATGTGCTGGAAACAATAGATTTGATGAAGTGACAAATAAATGTAACGAGCCAGTTCAAGTTGTCCGCACGTTATATAAAAGCCCTGTTTCTGTTAAAACTAAAAATAAAATTTAAAAAAATTACGTAACTAATAAAGAAGAGCAATGGAAGAGCAACAGTTTGTCAAAAAGTCAAGAGAAAAAAAATATTCAAAACCCTAAAGACAATAGTGACAGCAGTGTGTCAATAAGTCAAGACTGTTCGGAAACTGAGAAAGCTAAGAAGTGTGTGAGAAAACAAAAGAAGAGAGATAGTTTTTCGACAAGTCAAGAGAGTTTAGAAATTGAAAAGAATGGTAGCCCTGAAAAGAAACGAAATAAGAGTAATAGCATGTCAAAAAGTCTAGAAAGTCTGGATATTGAGAATTGTAACAAATCAAAAGGAAAAAAAAAGTTGAGTGACAGTTTTTCAAAAAGCATAGAATCAGAAAATACTTATAAGCCTAACAAGAAAGGGAAGAAGAGTAACAGCATGTCAAAAAGTCTGGAAAGTCTGGAAACTGAAAAAAAAAACAATAAATCTCAAGGGAAACAAAAAAAGAATGATGTCCAAAAGTCGAGATAGTCTGGAATCTGAAAACACTAATAAGCCTAACGAGAAACGGAAGAAGAGTAACAGCATGTCAAAAAGTCTGGAAAGTCTGGAAACTGAAGAAAACAACAAATTTAAAGGGAAACGAAAGAAGAATGACAGTTTGTCGAAAAGTCGAGAAAGTCTTCAATCTGAAAACACTAAGAGCCTAAAGAAAAACGGAGGAAGACCAACGGCTTGTCAAAAAGTCAAGAAAATTTAGGAACTGAAGAAAATAGGTACCAAACAGTTGACAAATGAAGAGCAGGATCAGTCGTTGAGAGATACATCTAATGCCTCAGATATGAATAAATCTGTAAATTGTAACAAGATAAGAAGAGAAATAAATGCTAAAAAACGGTTGGAAGCAGAAAAAGAAAAGTATACAATAAAACCAACATGTGGACAGACTTGTAGAAAAAAATGTCGGGATAAGTTTTCAGAGGAAGATAGACATCAAATTTGGTCAAATTAAGTGAAAGAGATGTAATAAAGTGAAAGAGATGTATAATTTATCAGACTTTACGGAGAAAATGAATAAGTCACGAAAAAATATGAGCGTCCAAAAAATAACACACAGTGACATGATTTTTTTCAAGATCAATTGGTAAAGAAATTTCCAAAAGACTACAATTAGAATTTCGTCGAGGTTCAACAAGTTTATTTGCTACTAGCTGACCCGCGCAACTTCGTCTGCGTCACATTTTCCATTAATTCTGCGCTCCTTTTTGACTTAGCCTAATGATATACATATTATTATAGCTTATAGCCTTCCTCGATAAATGGGCTATCTAACACTGAAAGAATTTTTCAAATCGGACCAGTATTTCCTGAGATTAGCGTACTCAACCAAACAAACAAACAAACTCTTCTGCTTTATAATATTATAACTCAGAGGTTCTCAGATTTTGTTGTGCAAGGCGTTGCGAACGTTCGACACTCGACTCTCGAGCGCGTACCAGAGAGTGTCTCTGATTTTGTTCAGCAAGGCGTTGTGAACGTTCAGGTGAAAATTCTCCCATACGGCGTATTCTTGCTGCCCGTGCTTGAGAACTATGTTTAGTAAGTTGAGACCTGGCTCTCTTAGGCATTTTCAAATGTTTAAGAAAATGTTAATAGCGTGTAATATTCTAGCTCTGAAAAGAACTGTTGGTTAGCCCTGAAAAGAACTGTTGGTTAGCCCTGAAAAGAACTGTTGTTTGGCTCTGAGAAGAACTGTTGTTTAGCTCTGAGAAGAACTTTTGCGTAGGTATAGTTCTAAGAACGAAATCTAAAAAAAATCGCACGAATATTATTAGACTTCGCGCACGACCGCTGCGTAGGGAGCCGACCTCGCGTCTTCTGAGCACAGAACACAATTATCCTAGCGGCTTCTGAGCCACGCGTGTACCTTATGTAGCCTCCACACTATTCCCGAAGTTGATCGAAGTTGAGCGAATACGATAGTGTAGAAGGGCACTTCGCTTCGCCTCGTGCAACTTCGCTTCGCCCCGGGCGACTTCCAGTTGTTGTCGGTTTTTGCGCCCGAGTAAGGACTCGAAGTTCGAACACGAAGCGTCTGTCCACACTACTCGGCTCACTTCGGTTCGCGTCAGCCATAGTAAATACGCAGGAATTGTATTATGCGAGAGTACACATTGCAACGGCAGTTGCCACATGAACGTTATCCATTATGCCTATCGTGAGGGGAACGGGGGAACGGGCGACTGAGCTCTTCGCGAAGTTGCTCGAGTGTGTGGACACCTACTTCGGAATTCGGTCAACTTCGGAGAGCACTTCGCCTCGTGCAACTTCGGAATAGTGTGGAGGACACTTTATTACTCATAGATCTAAACTCCCCTCCCGCACGCGCACCCGGGGGCCTTGGTGACGTCCACTTCGCAACGGGCCGTGCAGCAGAAATCGTAATATTTTAATTTCGCCATAACTTCAAAACCAAACATCCGATTTTAATCATTCAAAGACCAAATATTATCTACATAAACTTTAATTAGTGATGAAATACTTTATTTTGATAAGAATTAATAGCATGAGTAAAATAAACGCGTTTAAATATAGTCCAAAAAAAAATCAAGATTTAAAAATATAAAAGTGGTTGTTGTGCCTCACTCGACATAGATAGGTATAGTGTGTCGCGGACTTTTTTGTAGATATTTATAAGATCTACAATTAATTAGAACAATTCATGGTTCTATCTTTTATAGTTTAGGCAGCGTACGCAAAATAAGTAACTTTTCTGGTAGATTTTTACACCTTGTGTCCGAAAAACACAAATATCTTACGGAACCCTACTTTTTTCCAAAATAAAATATAGCCTATGTTACTCGTGGATAATGTAGCTTTCGAATGGTGAAAGAATTTTTAAAATCGGTCCAGTAGTTTTTGAGCCTATTCATTACAATCAAACAAACAAACAAACAAACAAAGTTTTCCTCTTTATAATATTAGTGTAGATAGATCTAAACTCCCCTCCCGCACGCGCACCCGGGGGCCTTGGTGACGTCCACTTCGCAACGGGCCGTGCAGCAGAAATCGTAATATTTTAATTTCGCCATAACTTCAAAACCAAACGTCCGATTTTAATCATTCAAAGACCAAATATTATCTACATAAACTGTAATTAGTGATGAAATACTTTATTTTGATAAGAATTAATAGCATGAGTAAAATAAACGCGTTTAAATATAGTCCAAAAAAAAATCAAGATTTAAAAATATAAAAGTGGTTGTTGTGCCTCACTCGACATAGATAGGTATAGTGTGTCGCGGACTTTTTTGTAGATATTTATAAGATCTACAATTAATTAGAACAATTCATGGTTCTATCTTTTATAGTTTAGGCAGCGTACGCAAAATAAGTAACTTTTCTGGTAGATTTTTACACCTTGTGTCCGAAAAACCCAAATATCTTACGGAACCCTACTTTTTTCCAAAATAAAATATAGCCTATGTTACTCGTGGATAATGTAGCTTTCGAATGGTGAAAGAATTTTTAAAATCGGTCCAGTAGTTTTTGAGCCTATTCATTACAATCAAACAAACAAACAAACAAACAAACAAACAAAGTTTTCCTCTTTATAATATTAGTGTAGAGATCTACAATTAATTAGAACAATTCATGGTTCTATCTTTTATAGTTTAGGCAGCGTACGCAAAATAAGTAACTTTTCTGGTAGATTTTTACACCTTGTGTCCGAAAAACCCAAATATCTTACGGAACCCTACTTTTTTCCAAAATAAAATATAGCCTATGTTACTCGTGGATAATGTAGCTTTCGAATGGTGAAAGAATTTTTAAAATCGGTCCAGTAGTTTTTGAGCCTATTCATTACAATCAAACAAACAAACAAACAAACAAAGTTTTCCTCTTTATAATATTAGTGTAGAAAAATTCTTATGTTACTGAAGATTAGAAATGAATGTGATGAAGAAAAACTGCTTAAAATTAAATGATAATAATTTTGATTTTATCAGTGAAATTTCTAAAGAAGAACATTGTCGAGGTGTAAGTGAAATAAAAAAAAAGGAATTGATGGAATTGTGCAAATCAATGCCACTAACACGGCAAGCCTTTTTCGTAGACCTTGTTGTAAATGAAAACGTTTGTGATTTAGACACCGTGCATGATAATTCATAATTTAAGAATAATAGTCATAATTTTAGAATTGGACTTCTTTGTTTTTTAATTGAAAACTATAAAACAATTGATGATTTTTTTAGTTTTTTTTTTAAGTTCTTCCATATCGATCCGTCGTGACAAAGCTTGCATATAAGTAACACATAACAAACACATCTCATACAACTATTAGATATCATAGATAGGCTCTCCATCCTTCGCATGTTTGTGATTGCACCCAACTCTTCTAACTAAAATTAGGACACGACGCGTAACCACGTTTGTATGAAACGATGGTTATGCGTAACTCGTTTAGCTCGATTTAAAAGTTTATTTTATCAGATATAGATAAATAAATTATGACAATATGTTCTAGAAACTTTTTGGAAACTTGATTATAGAATTTAAAGTGTATTGTACGTTCAAGTAATAAGATACAATTAAATGTTTATTTAAAACTTCTAAGCCGTTTTTCTCAAAACGTTGTTTTTTGAGATAGCAGATCTGTGCGTGACACGGCAGCATAGGCCTAGTACTACCCATGTGCAAACACTCCCCCCCCCCCACTTTCATGCAGCGTTCTTTTTAATATGTGACGCGACCTTGTACCCGTGGTAAGACTGGGTGTCAGACATTCGAAAAACGTTCAGGTGTGCCCCGCTTGGGCGGCGCACCGCCGTGTCCTCGAAACGGCATCGGCGGCGTCCGGCCCTGGTCCAAGCCATGGTCCGGAGCGAGACGGAATGGGACGCCGTTGCCTCCTTTTGCGAAGCAGTCATGCTAGCGAAGGAGGTGGCGGAGAGGGAAAGGAGACCCTCTCGTCCCAGCCGCCGTGGTAGACGCCGCGGGCGTCGGGGGCCACCACCTGGTGACCTCCGGCCACCGTAGGCGCGGGCCTGTGGACGGCGAGCTATGGGTGGCTCGCCGTCCGTCCGTCTAGTGACGACAGGCCGTGTCGACGGCGCGTTAGTGTTCCACGCGCGCCTCAAAGAGAGTCAGCACACAGAGGGTCCCGAAAGGGCCGACGCCTGCCGGAGTCGCGGGATTATTCGCAAGAGACACCGTGGCTCCGGAACACAAAGGGCAATGAAGGAACATGGATGGGGTTTAGTCAGTAGAAGTCTGAAACTCCCTCCGAGCGGGAGGAGTCATTGGATGATTTCCCATCCCTACAAAAAAAAAATAAAAAAAAAGACAAGACTTTCGAAAAACGTTACTGATTACCCGTAGCAACTGTTAAAGATCTGTGAATGCCTGCATCGAGGTTCTTTCCGAGGCATGCCGGGATCTCGTCAAACCGAATGAACGATCACTCTGGGTGACCCGTCTACAGACCGGCAGCCGCAAACGTAGCTCTACCTTGATGCGACCCTCACCCGTGTATATTTAGTAGATACTAGCTTCTGCCCGCGACTTCGTACGCGCATATCCCGTTTTCTCCCGTTCCCGTAGGAATTTCGGGAAAACCTCTCTTAGAGCTCCCCTAAACTCCCCAAGGACCCTACGTGCAGCTTCATACGACCAGTCAGTAGTCTTGGTTGTGTTGTTGCGTTATCTGTCAGTCATTCACTCAGTAACGGAAGAATTTTATATACCAAATGAAAATAAAACTAAAACGTAAATGAAAATAAAACTAATATAAAAAAGTGAACGTAAATTACCCAAAACTTATAAACCTGTCGGTATCTAAAACTATGTACTACTTCACCTAAAAAGAAATAAAATGTAAACTATTAATAATTTGTAATTTGAACGAATATTTAAACACTACCAAAATAACTAATCCCTATTTTATAAAATAACAACAAAAGGAATCTAAAAATAAATTATCAAAGACTAAATTAAGTATTGTCTGTCAATAAGGTCGAACGCTCTGAACGTCTATTCGCATCAACTGGCAAAAATTGTATGAAGCTCGCGCTTTTTTTTATTTATTTTTTTATGTGTGGCCTCTCGCAGGTCAGCCTGAGAAGATTGGCTTTTGCTTAACCGGACTTGCCTGTGAAGGCCTTAATATAGTAATAAAGCCTCCAGCCAGGCTTTGAAGCTCGCGCTCGGACGCCCCGCCTTTTTATACCTTCGGCCGCGAGCCTCCTCGAGCGCGGCGCCCACAGGCGGCGACCGATTCTCGAACGTTCGCGACCGGCCGCACTGCGCGCTTGGCGCCTAGCTGCTAGGCCGGTCGCGAACGTTCGAGAATGTTAGTTTTACGAAGCTACTGGCTAGGTGACTCGCTAGCCTCTAGGCGCCAAGCAAGCTGCCTGCCTGTGCGTTCGCGACCTTATACAAAAATAATATCCTTAAAGCATGATCCAGTATTCACGCGCGATGGCTTATTATTAGCGTATTTCATGTATAACTTTGGTGTTTCTATACCGATTTCTATGATTCTTTTTTATGGAATAGTTAATAATGTTAACTTTTTTTATTAGATTATAAGAGTAGACAAAATAATCAGAAAGCTTCGAACTGCTAAGCTATCGGGAGTTACACGTGTTATTGTGAGTCAATCATAAAAGATAGACATATGCTGTCGTGGGATATTTTTTATATAATTTTAAGGAGAGCATTTCCGTTATACGTGATTTCTGAGTAGCTTTAACCATTAAGGTTGCACACGCGACGGAAGCTTAAAAAATGGAGTAACTTCTCCCGTTTTCCCAACATTTCCCTTCACTGCTCTGCTCCTATTGATTGTAGCGTGATGAAAAGTATACTATAACCAGCTCAGGAGTATGAAGAATAATTGTACCAAGTTTCGTTAGAATCCGTCCAGTAGTTTTTGTTTCTATAACGGTTATACAGACAGACAGACAGACAAAAATTTTACTGATTGCATTTTTGGCATCAGTATCGATCCCTAATCACCCCCTGATAGTTATTTTGGAAATATATTTCATGTACAGAATTGACCTCTCTACAGATTTATTATAAGTATAGATAGATATAGAAGATGTATGTCTTAGTATTTTAATAAGGAATTAGAGTAGGCAGTGATATTAAAATAATAAGTTTCCAAAACATACCAACGTAATTTTCATTTTTTTTTTTGATGTTGCGGTCTAAGGTGGAGCTTAGGAGCACGCTTGCCTAGAAGTAAGCTATTCACTCGTGACTTAAAGACTCCCAGGTTATAGCTATCAGGAAACACAGACTCAGGCAGAGAATTCCACTCCTTAGCTGTACGCACAATGAATGGTATTCACAAAACGTATTGTGCGTATAGGTGGTATGTCCAACATGTACCGGTGGCGCGTCGCCGTACGTCTTGTGCTGCGATGATGGACCGGGCTTGGCGGAATTAAATTATGCAATTCCGTCGCACACTCCCCAAAATGCAACCGATAGAAAACCGACAGGCCAGCAACTCGGCGTCGATGCTCAAGACTTTGGAGCTTCGATTCGACGAGCCTTATATCATTGCCGATGATCCTCTTGGCTCGTTTTTCAATTGACTCGATGACATCAAGCTGGTATCTGGCAGATCCGTCCCAAAGTTGAGAGCAGTACTCCATACACGATCGAACTTGCGCTTGATACAGTTTAAGAAACTGTTCCGGCGTGAAATACCGTCTCACCTTTGCTAGGATCCCCAACTTTCTAGCAGCCACTTGAGCCTTTGCCTGTATGAAAGGGCCATAATTGAGGGTAGATGTTAACTTAACACCAAGAAGCTCAAGTCGGTTGGAAATTACCTACTTACACGTTAAATTCCGAAGAAATTCCTAGTGTTGGGCAAATTAAAATAAAAATAAGTTAAGAATATTTAGAGGTACCCAGATTTTCACAATCACCTTCTGCTAGGCTGCCTTTAATACCTATTCCTACTAAATAGAATAGTGTAGGTAAATATTTATAAGTATGTCTAATCAATAAATCATGAGTCAATCGCTGGTCACGCATTCTCACTCAATCTAGGTCAAAAGACAATCAAAAATGAGTATTTTTCTCCCAATTAGATGCAAATATTGATTCGCGCTAATAGTTCAAACAAATAATATTTGTATTGATCCGTTCAATATTGGTCGATATACCTAATTAAAATATTATGCAAGATCCATTTACCTTGAAATTGGGATCGAATTTTAAATAAATGATGGTTGGAATACCTGCTAATTTACTTTTTGTCCTAATAAATTAGTAGGTATTTAAGCTAGAGATTCTACAACAACCACTGAGGAGATAGCAACACTAATAATCACTACCCTAATATGGAAGAAGTGGTTCCATTATTCCTCTAACAAAAGAATCTCTCTGTTCAGTAATTAACTCTACTAACCCCCTTACCTAAAGATTTCTTGTTTTTTTTGAAGAATTTGTGAAAGTTTGTCCTCGGGGCACATTATTATAGTGTCGTGTTTTGCACTTTAGCCTGCCTCAAGAAAGCTGGAAATTCCGGGATGATGTCATACCATGACGGAGCTAACGCAAATCCGTGCCCTCTTCGCCTTATCTGGCTCATGCCTGGCACTAACAATAGGTGCCTTATGCTTATGTCGCAGAAGTTTTAAAGGTCTGTGTCCCTTTTGACTAACAATCGATGACAACTAAAGGAAAACTAAATAAAAATTCCCTGCGAAAACTATCACTAAAGCAAGCTATTGGGCCCTTCATTCTTTATTCTCATACAAATGTGGAGCCGAAGTAGTTATTTTTGCCTAATTAGGTACATAATTATTGCGCTCAAAATATACAGACACAAATATAATACCTTAGTGCCAATAGCGCATAATTACAAGGGTTCACTTACAGCAAATCGCAAACATTAACGGGCAGGAAATGTAATAATTCTCCTGAAAGTGGACTTCACGGCACGAACAGTAGAGATGATTATGTAGGTACTTAGTAGCAGTAATGGATTGTGAAGAACACAAAAGATAAAATGAAAGAGTGGGCATCTCAACACTGCCGAATAGGCAGCTTCTACCTTCTATATATGGAACCTCTGTCGTCATTTAAGCAAATAAGCAGTTTAGGGTCGGAGGATTGTTTATATTGTGTCGTTCTTCGTCTCAAACTCAGCTTTACACGATGAACCTGTCAGCCTAGGTTATTGTTATTGAGCGCACGGTCAGAGCCATAGTCAAGCGGCCCTTGGCAGTAGGCCAGGAAGGTGTTAGAAATTATTTCATGCATTACGTAAATCGGTGTAGGTAGTTTGTCCGGGTCAATTCATTCAAGTGACAACGAGCAACTCAGGCGTGTTTGACGTTTGTTCATCATTAACGTCTCAGTCGAAAGACTCACACTGCTAGGAAATCACTATTAGGAAATCCAGGGATCCTCACCCAAATATTGCTTAATTTTTTCTGATAAATGAACGAACTGTCCTGAAAATAAACTTACGCAGAAGGTTGTTCATTATTTTATGAATTGAAAGATTCACATTTGTACTTGCCCGTTTTCGATTGACCGGTAGGTACTACCTAATGGTACCTAACTGAAAATATTAGATAGGTAGATGATGGGTACCTACTAGGTAGATATAAATTCAGCTTACTAACATTGGTAACAGTTGAAATAGATATTAACTACTTAAAACGGCTAAAGTACCTACATAGGTACTTACATGTAGTTACGCTTTCGAGTAACGGCGACATGTTTTGGGTATTTAAACGTTGTGTAATATTTACCCACTTTTCCATGATTAGGTAAAGTTCGTTAGGACAATTTGTTTAACCTCATAGATTCTAAATTCCAAAAGATTAACGTTTGATGGTGCAGATACGGTTAAGGAGAAATCTACAATGCACCCTTTTCTTTAGAACAAATTAGAAGATAAGAAAATTCCTAAGACACGTTTCTGTTGATAAGTTTGACTTGAGTTTAATCCTTTGGCGTTTCTTCCTTTATCTATTTTTAAATTTTCAGTTAAATATAATTTATCTAACTGTCCATGTCCGCTGCTGGTCAATATACCTATGCTCCAGTTTGGTTGTAGCACGGTCTACGAGAGCAGACTGGATGTGGTGACCCGAGCCAAAAGTGCTCAACAGAATAAGCAGGGATGCAACAAAATGTGCCTTAGTCTCTTAAAATAACCGTTTTAAAATCACAATTTATTTTTAGTAATCCTGCAACGGTCATCAAACCTAACGGTTTCTTAGAACTTATTATATGTATAAATAACATAAAACTAAAACCTAGTTTGACGTAAAATACAATATCTACTTATAAAAAAAACTTGTCCAAAGTTTTATAGGTATAACATCCTATACTGGAATTCCTTAACTCGTTCTACAGGGCACTTGACCACATGACCATCAAAAAGAACAAGTTCTGATTATAATTTTAACACAATGAATATTTCTTTAATACCTATCTCCAAATCGGGACCGGTTATGAGAAAATAGATCCTGTTAGAATGATGTTATAAGTGATGAGTTAAGGTAGCTACCGAGTCGAGAGTCTAACCTGCCTACGCAACAACGCACCAAGTAGATAGAATAGAATACTTACACTTCATTCCTTCAGAAAAGAGGTGAATAAATATTACAAAAGGTGACACAAGGTCGGGGTTATCGCTAAAACCGATCTTATAAAGGCTATTATAAACTCAATAGACTCCACAATCGATTACATACTATATTACCTACCAGATGACCCGCGCAACTTCATCTGCGTCACATTTTCATTAATGCACTGCTCCTTTTGGTCGTAGCGTTATGTTATAAATTATTGCCCATAGCCTTCCTGGATAAATAAACTATCCAACACTAAAATAATAAATTGTTCAATTCGAAACAGTTGTTCTTGAGATTACCGCGTTCAGCCAAACAAACAAACTCTTGAGCTTTATAGTATTGGTATGGATAAATTCCAAATTCATCTGGGTTCTCAGGTTTTGTAAACATAATATACCTACCTACACACAGTAAGTATAGGAACAATTAATACCTAAAAGTAACTTGTTTTTTTTTACGCTACTTGCGTCGATACTCTTGCGCCATCCCATCTTCCTAGCTCCTTGTGCTGGCGATGCCACTTCAACCTCAAGCTGCGGAAATATAATAACCTCGTTGGTAGTTATATATGCGAGCCGTTTGGGGTTGAAACTCTCGGGTCGTGAGGTCCGAGTGCTCATAATGTTTAAGGCACGGCAGCTCGAGCCAGCAGGCCTCTGGAAGCTCTCCTACATGATCTGTGACCCCTAATATTCAGTACGTCGCCGTCATTAGAAATACAATTCACCGAAGAACCTCTCCACCTTTTGTTTTTGATGCTTGCTAGCTCATGAAGATTTTTAAAGCTGCTTTCAGACTACGCTATAATATAATAGCATATCTATACTAATATTATAAAGAGGTAAAATTTGTTTGTAAGTTTGTATGTAGGGGGTAATCTCAGGAACTCCTGGTCCGATTTGAAAAATTCTTTCAGTGTAAGATAGCCCATTTATCGAGGAAGGCTATAGGCTATATATCATCACGCTAAGACAAATAGGAGCGGAGCATTAATGGAAAATGTGGCGCAGACGAAGTTGCGCGGTCAGCTAGTAGTATATTATATAGCGCGATATTGTTGTGCTCTCTCCCCCCCGAAGTTGTCACTTCAGAGTCCTGCGGGACTTGATTGCGGGACTTGCGGGACAGAACGCAAAAATCAGGAAACTTTGATTAAAAAATACTTACTTATAAAACCAAAATTACATTGAAATGTTAAATTTTAATAGTAAAATGCTTTAGTTCATTAAATTTCCTATTGAATAGTTACAGTAAAGATGGTAGTTACCACTCAAAATTTTGAGCATTGCGCGACGAAAAATTGTACTTAGGTAGATAGTGTGTCTCTTGTGAAGTCTTGTTTTCAATGTTTTAGTTAGACCTTGTTTATTAATATTTATGCAAAATGCTTCACTTTAAAGACTTGGATATACAATGTACTTTTTTGCTTGAAAATGGATTATTTTTAGTTTAGTATCTATTAACAGTTTTTTTATTTATATTTTGTTTTTAAATGTTTCCCCACACTAGGAATTTCTCCTGTATCGAGGGTGCGTTTACAAACATACAATCACACATATACAAACAGCTAGACCCGAAATAACTACCTTTAGTCCATACAAATATTTGTTCCGTGCGGGAATCGAAACCGCGACTCCCAGCACAGCAGCCAATCTCTCAACCACTGCGCTAACCGTGTCGTTAATGTATTTATATGTAAGTGTATTAGTTTTTTAGATGAATCAATATCCAGAATAATAAATTATGCTAAACATTTTAAAAGAATAACATTATCTGTTCTGTGGTGTGCCCCGTACATGGTTACGACAAATCAGCAAAATGCCTTACAACAGTACTATAAGTTGAACTGAATCTACCGGATTTTGACAGTCACCCTAAAAACAAACAACGATACAAGTTTCTTTAGACATTAAACTTTTTTTATCGGTCTCCGATTTTGTCCTAATCTCATGTTTACCGGAGGAAACATGCTCTCATCAACGCCACATGGCAACCGGAATTCTCGTAAAACAATGTATGTATTTTCCAGGTCGAGACTGCGAGTTACAGGTAACGTTAACATCATTGTATTGTGATGCTCATCATTCTACAACTGTAACGTACTCACTGTTTACGTTTCCCATACCAGGGACTTAAGTCACTTAATCTACTATTAGACTTCACTTCATCTGAACACGCAATCATTCTATCCATAGGCATAATATGCGCGCCGGGAGGTGAGATGGGTGCAAGGGCGTACACTTGTTACACCTCCCTAGCTTTCAATATAACATACGAAAACATAAAAAAATATAGACAAGCGCAATGTAGTAGTAAAAAAGACCCAGGAAATCCGAGGCATGGTACATCAACCTCCCGCGCTCGGCGGCGCGCCGGCCTAGCACCCGGCTTCTTTAGTTTCCAAGTTGGTTATATCTGCACAAGTAGGTAAACGTTGATTCTGTCTCTGTGTGAATGCGGAAAGTAAAAGCTATCCTATTCCCGGCGACGACGCTTTGAAGACGCACCGCACTGAAAATAATGCTGCCGGCGGCCATGTCCGTAGACATCATTCCATCCCACATTCCCCCCCCTTCCCAGGAAGAAATAGGCTCATGGGCCATGACTCTTGTATGTTGACAAAAGAACTGACGCACTGCAACTTAGGTACCATCCCTACCTTGTTGTTATTCCACGAATTTGCACTAAGCGATTCCAAACGTCTTTTATAATGCGCACAGCAAAGGAGTCTCTGCCTGCGTCTGTTTCCGATCGCCTACATACAACCCTAATGTCTTCAAAGTTAGAGTAAACAGGCTCCTTCTGGGTGGGCTCGCTTCATCGTAGACTTTGTCTCTGTCATCTCTGACCAAGTTGAGACGAAACTCAAGAGCAAACCCATCTAATATCTATACTATCTATACTATAATATTATACAGAGGTAACATTTGTTTGTAAGTTTGTATGTTTGTATGTTTATAAGTTTGTAAGTTTGTATGTAGGGGGTAATCTCAGGAACTACTGGTCCGATTTGAAAAATTCTTTCAGTATTGGATAGCCCATGTATCGAGGAAGGACATAGGCTACATATCATCACGCTAAGACTAAAAGGAGCCGAGCATTAATGGAAAATGTGACGCAGACGAAGTTGCGTGGGTCAGCTAGTAAAAAATAAACAAAAAAACTAGTAAGTTTTTATACAAAAGGTAGTAAGTATACAAAGTATTACTACAAAGAAAATTATATAACAAAGGTAACATGTCATCATCATCATCATCATAATATCAGCCAAAAGACGTCCACTGTTGAACACAGGCCTCCCACAAGTGTCGCCACAACGACCGGTCGTGTGCGTCTCACATCTGTCGACTACCCGCGACCCTCACCAGGGGCCCGAGTCTGCTATTTTTATAAATTTGTCATTCCGACACGATGTCATTGTCATGCCATTGTCATTTTGCTAAAAGTTCGTAATCTGCTAAATTCATAATGGCACGGTCACTGGCACGTCAGTGGCCGGTCACTGGCACGTCAGTGGCCGGTCACTGGCACGTCAATGGTCTCGTAATAGAATTGCGGTAGGAATGCCGTATTGCCATTATTATATAACCGAGCTAAGTTTGAGCATTTATTCATGCCAGATTTTATTTATATTTAGTTTTACATATTATTTATTGGTGTTATAAGCAATCTGAAGTAGTGAGAAGTTCGTAAATATTAAATCTGTCATTATGTACGAGATTACCATTCATATGGCTTTCTTTCAATGGCGTGTCAGTGGTTGATCATTGGAATGTCATTAGGACGCCATTATGATGCCATTATGTTAGTAGATTACCAAACTTGTCAAAATCAACCATTTTGAAATCAGTGATTGACCATTCTGACACTATTGTTATAGTAGACTCGGGCCCCAGGTCATAGGTCCACCTTGTGCTTGTGGGAGGCCTTCCAATCCAACGTTGCGTCTTCCGGTAAAATGTAAACCTAAAAACGAAATAATTCGTCACTTGTAACCTAGCACACTCCCAATACTCCCGATGCTAGATCTACGCACAAAACTTCAGGCAACAGTGTTGATATTGCGAACTGACCTAAGTTGTTGTGTAGGCATATGTGAAAAGCGGCACAAGTTAATTTGAAAAAATGGTTTTAATTAAATATTCAAAAAGCAGTTTTAAAAATTGCTCGTATTTCACTCTTATTTTGTTGTGTTTATCATCATCCAATTAATCAGAGTTCAATCATCAAGTTCTTACAAGCCAACAAGAGGGCCATATACTTTCTTTTTAACACGCGTGCCGACCACCGCGTAAATGTCAAGTTACACATTATGTTAATTTATAGTGCCTCTGTCTGTATACCTACCTACGTACATTATGTAGATATCTGTACATACTGTAGGAAGGGTACACATACTGTGTGTGGGCACCTTACTGAGCTGTTTTTTTCGTGACTCGGCTGTGCAAAGCACAAATTGTTAAAAAAATCGACAACTATACTTACCAATTATATTATTTTTCGATTGCCCAGCAATAGGCTACCACATTTTAGATAGTTAGATAGCCCATTTTAACCAAACGGTTATTTAACGATATCCTATTTAGTATCTACCTATATACTTACTTATCTATACTAATATTATAAAGCAGAAGAATTTGTTTGTTTGATTGTTTGTTTGTTTGGTTGAACGCGCTAATCTCAGGAACTACTGGACCGATTTGAAAAATTCTTTCAGTGTTAGATAGCCCATTTATCGAGGAAGGCTATATGTTATATATCATCACGCTACGACCAATAGGAGCGGAGCAGTAATGAAAAATGTTACGCAGACGACGTTGCACGGGTCAGCTAGTATTATCTATACTAATATTATAAAGCAGAAGAGTTTGTTTGTTTGTTTGTTTGATTGTTTGTTTGTTTGGTTGAACGCGCTAATCTCAGGAACTACTGGTCCGATTTGAAAAATTCTTTCAGTGTTAGATAGCCCATTTATCGAGGAAGGTTATAGGCAATATATCATCACGACACTAAGACAAATAGGAGCGGAGCAGTAATGGAAAATGTGACGCACACGAAGTTGCACGGGTCAGCTAGTCTAACATAAAATTGTAATTCCTAATTTTCCTCTTTGCATATTCCTCCTGCAACTGCGGAATTATTCTGCAGCGTCCTTGGAACACAAAGGACGGATTGTGCTCGCTCCTGGATGTTTCAAACTACGTCAAGCGTCGTGCGTCATGATAATGAAAAATATTTTAAAGTTTTTAATACTTAATTCAAATGTTCATAAATATATACCTAATTTTTTAATAGTAGTCATTGGATAGATGTAGTGGACTTTGTAAGTCGAATAAAATGGCACCGAGTATTGTATAGGTATTAAACCCCTCCCAAAAGCGTAAAATAGGGGTTGAAAATTGAAATGGAAGTTCTTAATTTAGAACAATTTGCCCCAAAAGGTCAGTCATGTCTTTGCAGATGCAAAATCCCGACGACTAATGAAATCGTGACGTCGGTCTACGCAGAAGCAAAAAAAATAAAGTATCACAACAATATAATTATACTAATAGGCTGAAGAGTTTGTTTGTTTGAACGCGTTAATCTCAGGAACTACTGGTCCGATTTGGAAAATTGTTTCAGTATTAGATAGCCCATTTATCGAGGAAGGCTATAGGCTATATATATATATATATATATATATATATATATATATATCATCACGCTTAGGCAAATAGGAGTGGAGCATTAATGGAAAATGTGACGCAGACGAAGTTGCGCGGGTCAGCTAGTATCAGGTAAATATAATCTTTTATTATTTTGTAAAATATCACTCGGAAATCTAAAAATAAACTAAAATTCCACATCTAACAATCTGAGAAAATAGGAAGTAGGTACTTAGATAGCAAGGAAATGTAGGTAAATAAAGCTTTCTAAAATTTAGGATAGTGTTCAATGGGTAATGTCACCGAAGCCGAATTACGTCACCGAAGCCGGTAGTCTTTTTTTTTAGGGATGTGAAATCATCAAATGACTTCTCCCGCTCTGGGCGGAGCGGAGCCGGTACTCGGTAGGCCTGGAGAAAAAATTAAGGCAAGGGCCTTAGTAGGAACACGGATGTGTTTTAGTCAGTACTAACTTTCGCCCGCGACTTCGTTCGCACATATCCCGTTTTTTCCCGTTCCCCTAGGAATTTTGGGAAATCCTCACTTAGTGCACCCCTACGGAGTGTAAGGAAGCTACATGCTATGAGTTGATCGATCACTCAGTCAGTTTCTGTTTTTATATAGGATATAGAGAAGACTCTATCATTCAATTCCACTTCACCCAGAGCGGATAGAGTCCTTAAAAAAATAAAAAATCATATCTAAAACAAAAGTAAGTTCTGCTCATTGGCTCAAAATATTTTTTTGACAACGAATCAACAACTATCGACTTATCTATTCAAACTTTTAGTAACTAATATTCCTCGGACTGTTCAGAATAAAGGCTACTGACTCAGTCGGCAAATTACCTTGTACAACTAATGTAATTCGTCTCAAGTAAGTAGGGTACCTGTACTCCTTAGGCTATATATTTAAAGTCCTAAGAACTATTGTGAGGCTGTCAAGGTCATAATCAACAGCTGCTCCATATAAAAATCTAGTATGTGTTCAGCTGTAGGTATCTGGTTTGACTGGAAGCGAGTCCCATCGTAGATGAAGAGCCCTGAGAGATGAAATAGAAAAGGAGTTATCTCCTTTAATTTAGAATTACGAAACGTACCTCTCTACCTCAAAAGTTATCGAATCATATTTTAAAGATATTAGAATTGTTACTTTTCTAGACACGAAGCCACTGGCTGATAAATCAGAACAGAAGAATTCAGTCATGTGACCCAGGTGACTTGACTGACACCACCCCGTGCAAGGGTGCGCGTGCGTCGAATCACCCGCGCACCGACTTCCTGCATATAAAACGATCGCCCGCCGCAAACGCATCAGTTTGTGACGGCCCCCCAGACACACACTACACACGGTGAGTGAAATTTCCTTTTTCTGCTTTACGTTTTTCACTATAATTAAGCAGTGCTTCTTCGAAAATACTAAACAAGTTTTAATTTGGAAAAATCAGTGAAAAATCAAGTGTTTTGAAAGAGTCCTTAAAAATTTATAGAAAAATTATGCGAGTTTGTGACGCATTTTCGGAATTAAAATTTTAAATATTTAGTTTAAAAATAAATAATAAATGTGAATTAATGTAGATTTAGGAAAAATGCCGTAGTATTATCATAATGTGTGTCGCAACTTGCCGCGAGCTTCACACAAATCAACGTTATAATCGAGTAGGAATCAATTAATTTGATGGAATTTTGTAATGATAGGCCTGAACGGCCTCGGGAACTGTCGAGTGGAATGAACTTCTTTTTGTCCCGGACAAGGTCGCTTTCTAACATAGGACCGGTCTGTAATCCCCGGATCTTGCGCAATCACCCCGGGTTGTGTTTGTAAACAATTCCTCATCTCTCGTGCTTCGAAGACGGCATTCGTTCATGTGTCCCTGTGCCCAAATAGTTCAAAGTTTATTTCTATTTTGAAAACGTTGGGCAAGCAGCCATTATAATTAATTTTATTGCACGTGCTTAAGTACACACTTAAGTTAATGTTACGTCTTTTCCTAAGTAAAAGTTAAAAAGAAAATTTTCAACGACATGGACGTGACCAAGGTACAAATTGGTCTCAAATAATAGCTTAGTTAAGCAGAATATTCTCTGAAATAGTTACTAGCGTTGTTTTTTCGTTGTTGATCTTTTCAATTCTCGATTTGTTTTTAAAGAATAGGTTAACCAATAAAATTGGCTTTTTTTCCTAACTTTTGTAAAAAAGATGTTTTGTAAAGCTACGAAGGTTTTACAGTTAAACAATAACAAGTAATTATTTATAGACAACCTTAAGAAAATAAAGAAGTCTCTGTAGTTGGAGCCAGCACCCAATAGGACTTTGGTTTCTTGAGGGAATTAGCTAGGCTAGACAGCTCTTATACAAAAGCTCGTAGTTCCTGGTATACGTGTGCGTATTATCTATTTTACATCATATTCATAAAACTCTTTGATTAAATGCGTCAAAAAAGCTGTTGGACAAAGCAGCCATAGTCGTGTCTCCTCTCGTATCAAGCATAAGTAATTGAAAATAATTTGAGCCGTGATAAAAATTAAGTAATAACTAGTAGTCAATCATAGACTTGCTGTCAAGGAGAACAGGCCTGCTAGAAAGTAGTTGCAGAACTAAATTCCGGATCCCGAGGGGGTTCCGGAATTTGATCGAAAGAGTCACCGCACCCTGTAACTCAAAGGGCATTAGGAGGAACACGGATGGGTTTTAGTCAGTAAGAGCCTGACACTCCGCTCATTTGATGATTTCCCATCCTTAAAAAAAGGACTGAGTCTGACTATCCTAAAAGTAAAACTATTCCATCCGTTCCTAGGACAAAATTTGTCTCTACTACGGATTATTTTCTGTTTAATATTCTGTCGTGGCCCTTCTGTTGAACCTTGACCGCCATTGAGAAAGTTCCGGGTTTTCCTTTATTTATTTTTGCTTCATTAATCAAGTTACATAAACCCGAAGGTCCGTGACCTTTTCGGGCTCTACTCGGAATTGTGTTATTTAATTTAATACCGTAGTTTACTGCAGATTTAACAAGAAAAAAACTAGTTTTTCGAGAAAAAACTGGCTACACACATAGGAGGTAGGACAACAGTTTTGTAGCTATGCATGACAATGAACATCTTTTGTTTTTTTTTTTGTTATCTGGCAAACTACCGAGTCATCAGTCGTCATCACGAAATAAGTTTACTATAAAATTAAAATACCGGCGATGTGATGTTTAAACGAAGATAAAACTCTAATTTTAAAATGATTTTATTTAACCCCTATGGGGGTCAAATTTTGGTAGAAATGAACCGTAACTATTATAAATAAATCCACAGAAGGCAGTGGCTTAACTTGTGCAAAATTACGCGTTTACACTTTCATAATGTTGTTAATGATCATGGTTTAACATTTTACGACGGTGTAAACTGTTATAATGTGTCAACATATTCATAAATACTGGAGGACAGCCTAAAGCTATATTTATTCGAACCTAACGTAGGTAAATGCTCAATGCCTATGAATATTTTAGCAAGAAATCGCGCCTTCCGATGTTATCACTCCATCCTACAACATTCACTCTCGGATTTATCCGACATTCCTAACGCGTCGCGCTTTGCGAAGTTGACTTCTTTTTCGAAAATCCAGTCATATATAATTTTCAATTTGAAACATAGAATTTTGGTTTTACAGGTAGGTACTCGTAGGTATGCTAAATCTATATATATATGAAAATCCTTCGTACAGAATCCCTATTTCCCTCATGGTCATCGCATCACGCGTGAACGGCTGGGACGATTTCTCTACTTAATTATTTTTGTTGTGTTTGTTACTGTCAGGAGAAGGTTCTTATGAAAGAAAAAAAATAAGATAGTTGCAATTGACGGGAGCGAAGCCGCGGGGGATAGCTATAATAATATATATAAATGTGCGAAAATAAGTTTTATTATTAGGCTTTACACCTAAATCACCAAGATTGATGTATTATGTTAAAGAGGTAGATAGGACCCTGCACCCGATAATCGAGCATAAAAAGCAAGAGCTAGTTTATTATAATTTAACCGAGAATTTTTATTTGTTTCAGAAAATGAAACAGTTGGTGTTATTAGCCCTTTTCGCGGCATGTGCGCAAGCGCAGTTCCAGAACGGAAGGATCTTGGAGCCCCCAGTACCCTCGCTATGTGTGCAGAGAACCATCCATGAGAGATATGCTGACAGTAAGTATTATAGAGTTGATTTATTGAGTTGTCCACACTAAACGTCTTTTATAATGCGCACAGCAAAAGAAGTGGAACTCTCTGCCTGCGTGTTTCCGAATGCTAACAACTACAATCTCTTCGAAGTTAGAAAGAACAGGCTCCTTCTGGGTAAGCTCGCTCCATCGTAGACTTTGTCTCTCTCATCACTGATCAAGACTAGAGTCAAGAGCAAACGCATGAAATAAAATGACAAACAACAGACAGATGAAATAAAAAAAGCTGTGCTGTTGAGGGTAGAAAGAAAAACAAATAGGAAGACGGAAGAAATAGGAGGGAAGAGAGTAATTTTTCGTCTAAAATAAGCGCCGCTACGGCTCGACCGTAATGCGAAGCAGTGCCTCTGAATATGCAAGATTTTTATTTCCTAGTTAAGGAGACAGTTTCAAACTTTAGTTTGAATATTACTACTTTTTTGTGTAATGAAGGGTGGAAATTGTGTGATTAATCTGAAATTCCGAATAAGGTAAATTACTGTTTCATCTAAGTAAATCATAATTTACTAGTAGGTATTCTGCCAGGGGAAACCTTCTCGTGTGATAATAGGGGTAGATAAAGTACTAAGATAGGGAAAGATAGAGTCGGAAATAAGGTTTATAAATAGACTTTAAAGCATTTTTGATATCCAACAAGTCATAAAGTATTAATTTGGTGGAGCTTATTACTACAGAATACATGACTCAATGATTATCATTGACATGACTAGTATTATATCCATACTTGGCCTGAAGAATTTATGAAAAATATTATTGTCAAGTTGCCCGAAGTTAATTAACTCGGTAAACAAGATATAGTTAATGAGTTACTATGGGACTTGTAATTAAGGCTCAAGAGGATTCCGGAAGACTTCATGTATCTACGTTATTATTATTTTAATGAAGGACAGTTTTTTTCGTGGTTACTTATGGAAATTGTTTTGTGATTTAAATTAACCTGTTCACCATTAATGTAAGGTCAACGAAAGCTCGCACGATGAACCCCTCTTTTCAGAAGTAGGTAGATAGATAAGTACCCAAAGTTAATTAATTGCCTGTGTAAGATATTTTTTTGCAACCCTATGCCATTTTACTAGAGACTTTGCCGTATCTATAAAAATAAAATATATATATGTATATTTGAATACTGATAATTAATAATACTATGTGAGCTTTTTGATCGGGCGTTTCACCATCCACATTTTTAGAGGAAACCAAGTTCAGTTTAACAGTAGTTTCGAGTAGTTTACGTAATCGTATTACATACCTATGGTTTAAAACAGGTGCTAACGGAGACAAATCAAGGACGCTAACATTTTTAACTTAGAAACATATCTGATTAACATTTAGGTATGGATCAGAGATATGTTGAACATTGGACTCACAGGTGCTTTGAAACCTACCTACATATTTTGACCTAGATAGAAAGTAGATGCCAAAACCAAATATAGATGAGCAATGTTATTTGAAATATGTATGTTATTATTAGCTGTCAAGACAAACGTTGTTTTGTCAAAAAAAAAGTACCTACCCGACGACCTATAGCTCATTCCTACTGAGTATACACAAAAAAAAACATAAAAAGCTGTCAAGCCGTTTCGGAGGAGTTCAATAAGAAGAAGATATTGAAGTCGAACACATGTTTCTCCAAATAAATGTATAGGTACGTCACCGGAAAATGGCAAACTCTGTAAGATTGTAAAATATCGCGTGAAATTGTATTTTTTTTTTCTTTCTAAATAAGACACGGATGTGTTGGAAACAATTGAATTTGGATGGGATATTTTTTTTTTTTAATATTGATTGGCGTACGTTTGACCTCTATCTCACCTGATGTTAAGCGATGATGCGGTCTAAGGTGGAGCACGCTTGCCTAGAAGTAACCTATTCACTCTTGACTTAAAGACTCCCAGGTTGTAGCTATCAGGAAACACAGACTCAGGCAGGGAATTCCACTCCTTAGCTGTACGCACAATGAATGTATTCCCAAAACGTTTTTGCGTATAGGTGGGATGTCCACCATGTACCGGTGGCACATCGCCGTACGTCTTGTGGTCTGATGGTGGAACGGGCTTGGCGGAATTAAGTTATGCAATTCCGTCGCACACTCCCCAAAATGTAACCGATAGAAAACCGACAGGATATATTATATACAAAACGATTTTCTCATAATGTATCGAGAAAATTTAACCTTATCAAGATTTATTACAATATTACGGAGTCTGCCATTTTCCGGTGACATATATATGTATAAGGACAGAGGTTGATTGTTTCGAGAGGAACTTATGGCAAAAAGCAAAAACAGCGCTGTGTTAGCCCGTTACAAGCAATCCAACATAATCATTAGAAAGTTGTGACTATTACGATAGGACCTCATCAAAAAGGTACAAGTTGTTCTCTTATCTGAGTGAGATAAGGGGAAACCGGTCCGCCATGCCACCATGCGCTGGCGCAACGAGAAATACATGAAATTCTTATGATATCAGTAAACAGTGGGACTTCCGTGTGCAAATAAGCAGATGTATATGTCACAAGTTTTCAACTAGTTTTGCTTCTATTTTAAATGCAGTTCTAGCTGTGGTTTTTGCATATTCTAAGAATCGATTTGAATAATTCCTTTTTAAATATTGCTTCGCACTTGCATAGATAATTCTTGTTTGGATAGACACAGGTCTGATCTTCTTTTCGAGTCGATGGTTAACTCTTTAAGATTTTTGGGTCCAGAAGGTGGCAACGTAATAATAACGTTTTGGTAATCTAGCTGGTCCTACGATAGACTTCAATTTTCACGTTCCTTCTTAAAATGTCTGCCTTAAAGGTGGCTGTTACTGGTTGACGCTGTTATGTTAATAATCTTGATTAATTGTCATGGTAGGTAATCGGCTTCACTAATATTACAAAGAAAGAGTTTGTTTGTATGTTTGTTTGTTTGTTTGGTTGAACGCGCTAATCTCAGGAACTACTGGTACGATTTGAATAATTCTTTGTTAGATATAGTGTTAGATATATATATGATAGCCCATTTATATGATAGCCGAGGAAGGATATAGGCTATATATCATCACGCTAAGACAAATAGGAGCGGAGCAATAATGGAAAATGTGACGCAGACGAAGTTGCGCGGGTCACCTAGTATTATATAAAAGAAAAAACTGATTGACTGATCGATCAACGCACAGCCGGAACTACTGGTCGTATAAAGCTGAATTTGGCATGTAGCTCCTTACACTCCGTAGGGGTGCGGAGTAGCACCCCGCAGGATTTTCCGAAATTCATACGGGAACGGGAAAAACGAGCACGATGTTCGCCATGTCTTTATACCTCGGTATATTATTAAGAAGTTGACACAAATTTCAGCCCGGCTATAGTATACTGATTCATCACTAACCTAGAAATACTTAGCTCTAACTTCTAATCTCAACGCTACCTATAGAAAGAAACCATATCAACCGCCATTCCCTCCATTGGAATATCGAAAGCGAAGATTTCTATCCGCAGTAAGTTCCCACCAGATTGTCTAGTAAAGATGCGAAGTAGGTATTCTGCATTGTTAACGCACGGAAGAGACTTAAGATATCCAATTGGCTCAGGTGTAAGGGTTATGCGTTTTATGTCTTCCGGAAATTTGTCTTACTTGGTCATGCTACGTAGGTCTTGGAATATCTATACTAATATTATAAAGCAGAAGAGTTTGTTTGTTTGTTTGATTGTTTGATTGTTTGTTTGATTGTTTGATTGTTTGATTGTTTGATTGTTTGTTTGTTTGGTTGAACGCGCTAATCTCAGGAACTACTGGTCCGATTTTAAAATTTCTTTCAGTATTAGATAGCCCATTTATCGAGGAAGGCTATAGGCTATATATCATCACGCTAAGACCAATAGGAGCGGAGCAGTAATGAAAAATGTTACGCAGACGACGTTGCACGGGTCAGCTAGTGTTAGATATGGAAAAGTGTTTTTAGTATGGCATCGATTATTTTTAACTACATTCCTAATTCCATAAAAGAGGAAGGAACCAGTAACAAATTTCAAAAATAATCTTACTATGTACCTGTACCTACTTCTGTTAAATAAATGTTACTATTCCGTGTCGGAGTTTTTGGCTGATAAATTTTAGTTGTGTTGTGTAGGTATCAATGTTTGTATGTTTGATGATAAATTGCATCAATGTTTGCATGCCAAAATGGTAGAATGTAGGTACAAGGATTCTTAACATTATTGTAAACACCTTATTGTAAATACCTACCTACAGTCTGAGCAAATAAATGAAAAAAAAAATGAATAAAAAATAAATAAATAATGAATATTCTATTCTATTCTATTCTGTCATTTAGGCTCTCCTTCAAACTACCTCCAAAAAAATTTCTTCCTCGGCCGGTTTCTTAAGTCTACACACGGTCGTCCGAAGTAGAAAGATGATTTACAGTCGTTTAATGTTTGAATGTAGTTCAGTGCAAGTGGGCTTTACAAATATTTCTGGTTTTTTTTATTTTTTGGGAGCCATTTTCTTTGTAAATTCTTGACTCATTGCCGATTCTCGGCGAAGCTTTGTTTTTCTTTAACAATGCCATCCTATTGTATGACTTGTCACTTTCCAAACATTTTTCCTATTAAATCGAACGTCTCCTGCACACCTGCTTATCGCTTGAGTACTTTATGAAATGGCAGTCAACTCATAAATAACCATTAATATATATAACTTATTAGAACCGGCTACTAAATTAATAAATACTTAAACCGGTTACGTAAGTAATGTAAGCACTGTTGCACCTGCAGGGCAACCTAGGCCAACCAACTTCGAAAGTGAGTTCAGGGGTTAGGTTGGTTGTACAACCATTCCTGTAAATTAACATCAATACATAGTGATAAATTTCTCAACGTTCCCAGGGTTACTACGGTGGTTCTTAGAACCGGCTAGGGTTCCTTTTTTTGGTGGGAAAATTCTCACCTACCTGCCATCTGTAGAGAAAATAATATCTTCCTTAGGCATTAAGCAACACGTTAACATGTTTTATCTTTCCAGACAAAGGCTACTTCTTCTCATGGAGAGACCCTGCTCTTCGTGGAGTGGAGGAAGACTGGCTGAGTGCCAGGAACTACTGCCGCCAGCGATGCATGGACCTCGTCTCTTTGGAGACCAGCGACGAAAACGAGTGGGTCAAAGCACGCATTGTGCAAGACAAGGTAAACTATTGGCTAGATTTGTAGAGAACTAGATACAAATGCAGCAGTAATAATATAGCTAGTCGGTATAGTCCATCCACTACTAAAAGCTGTTCCTCTAAATACGTTTCTTAAATATCATAAAAATGAAGGCATTTTTGAGAATTACAAATCGATAACTTTCTGATCGCTTGAATTTGAATCTCTCAACATAAACTTTTTGAGAAACAGTCAGTTAACAAAATCGTTAAAACGTTGCACAATTTATGGTCTATCTCTTGATTAGATGAAGTCTTAAACAGTGATGTAAGATGGCAGTAAAACATAATCAAGTTCCCATTTCCTTTATTCGAAGTTCAATAACGACTCTGATGCAACGGATCAAGTTTTGAATGTTCGGCGGACCTGCGTTGGAATGCAAAGGAAAATGGTGTCTAAATTGGAGACGATTCTAGAACTTAATCCTTGCTTTCGGTTGTCCTTATGTAAAGTCAGATGACTTCACGAATTCACGATGGTTGCCAAAGAGTGTAGTCAATGCCCACGCGTGTCCAGAGTTCAAAACATGAGGAAAACAGGCGTGACCGTGACGCGAAAACATATCACTTTTTCAAAGCCAAATAGAAAGTGTGGTATTCGTATTCAACTCGGAATCTTCGTATTGTTTCCTCTTTTCGTTATGCTCTCTTTTACTCTTCGTGTGCAAATCTTTATCGGTTGCGTGAGGGACTTTAATGGGCTGTGTCAGTTTGACTTAATTTCTTAGTCAAAATAAAAAGGAACAAATCGTTTCAGGAACGCAAAAATGGAGTCGTCGATTTTTCCTAAACGAGTTTCACTATTGCTGCGGAATGTGTTTCGCACTACGTGAGAAATACGATGTTTTGTTGCATTGTTTGTTCCTCCCGAGAATATCGACGCTCGGGAATTATTAGCACGTTTTTTACATGTAGAAATCTGCTAGTAAAACTTTTATAGACGGAAGATGACATCTTGTTGGGCTTGAACTTTGACCAACCAGTGAAACTAGTAATGGTAGAGCCCTATCTATCGTAGGTACCTCAGTGCTTAGACTAGTTCGCTACTTTCTGTTGCCATTGTTCACCGACACTGCAGTATGACCATTTAAATCTGCACAGATATTAATGCCAATTGCTCCGATTGTCCCGTTGCCAAAGTGGCCATTGCCCTGTTGAGACAGCATTGTTATGGTAATGAAGTAGCGCGTTCATTACCTAGCTATGTTCTTCCAATCTAACGCCGTGTGCACAACCATCCTCAATAATTGTGACAAATTGTCGTATTCATTGTTGTATCTCCACGGTATTGTTAAGAATCATCAAATTGTTTCGCCTTATTCGCTTATCTAATAGACTTCTTTTTAATGGCTGTTTTGCCATTGTTATTTTTTCTTCGTACCCAACAGATAGAATCAAGTAGCAAGGCAGACGAACAGGTAATTGTTCGTCTTACGTGTTCATACGAATACCTAGAGGTTTTGTGTCAAGGTACCTACATCTATAATGTAACGACAAACTCATCAAACGTAGGTGGTTGTAGAAAATTACCATTCTTATATTTATGTGTTTCCTGTAGCAAAAATACATCTGGACATCGGGTCGCCTCTGTGACTTCAAAGGATGCAACCGTCCTGACCTGATCCCCAACGAGATCAACGGCTGGTTCTGGACCGCTGAGCTCCAGAAGCTGGCTCCCACCACGAACCGTCAGCAGAACGACTGGTCTGAGGGCGGCGGCATCGGAAAACCTCAACCTGACAACAGGGTAAGCTATGCGCTCATTTCCTGGTCTAGAAAATTGTTACCAAATTAAGGAATCGTTCTGCGGTACACAATGGGTGGGTAAGAAAGCATGACATTACGAAATCGGTCATACTCATGACGCAATATAAGGAGTCAATTCCGCGAACAGTTGAGTAACGTTTGTCATACTCGCCCGCCGAACCCGTTAATGCATCCATACAGCGGATATAACGCAATGAAAACGAAAGCGACACGTGAATATTTATGGGCCTGCGAAATATTCGCCGAAGGGCGTACCCGCATGTCGCGGCCACTTTCTACAAACAGCAACCGCAAGCTGTACAACAAAAGCTCATCGTTATTCGGCGCGCGTCGTCGCGTTGTTTGCGCGTCACTTTCCCCGCGAGTTGCGCGTACTCGCGGCCTGCGCTGAGGAAACAATACGTAACCCTCTGCGGTCGCACGCGCATCCTCCGCATCCGTTGTTTGGCGTTCAAGGCCTCGCGCATTATGCGGTTATTGTACGCAACCGACCGATTGATGTAATGCCATATACGATTCATTCTTAATGATATTCTTCCCAAGCAGTTAGCCGGACCTTCGGGAGTTTACTTGGTTACATAAAACTAAAAAGCACTTGCAAAGAGTCAGGGTCAGTTTATGTTTTCATAGTCAAGTGTTTTCTTATACAACTGCAAGCTCAACTGAATCAAGGCCTGTCACAACTATGAAACATCAAAACCGTTGTCAGCCAACTTTGGATTAACGGACCTACCGTTTGGAAACTATGTACCTACTTCTTTTTTTTATGATATACGGTAAAGAGTGGAAAATAAATTTAGGTATAGGTATCTTTTCTACTCTATTTTTTCGGGATGAAACGCTGCTGTTTGACTAAAATAATCTGACCGCATCATTCTATTAACAGGAGCTGATTCAAGGCGGCGCAGCTGAGCACTGCGTGGCCATCCTCAACAACTTCTACAACGACGGCGTCCACTGGCACGATGTGGCCTGCCACCACCGCAAGCCCTTCGTCTGCGAGGAGAACGACGCTCTCCTGAAATACGTGCGATACACCAACCCCAACCTCAGAGTTTGATCAGACCCTTCACGCTGTCACAAGAATACAATTAGAAGTTAAAAAGTATTTTGTAAGCAGTAAGCATGGACTATTCGACTCGATCAAATTATTTATATTTCAACGAAACACTTCTTCATCTTAATGTCCGCGCTTACATTAAAAATCATGAGGTAGTAAACATACAACCAAATATTATCGTAAAAGTTGCAAAAACTGCTAAAAACACGATTTATAACTTTCGATATCCAAAATGAACGATCCGGTTCTAGCTTTAAATACCTCATTACATAAATATTTATTACAGTATTGTACATTACTTTAGTCATGTAACTGATGCAGTCGACTTTAATAATAAATATTTAAGATCTGTCAATAAAGACTGTTTTAATTATTTATGATTTGTTTCATTAATATCTCCAAAACGCCGATAACCCAGTCCGTAGGATCACAGGATCGAATTGAAAAATACGCAAAGGAATATCCACGGAGTACTTGCTCCGTGGGAATATCATACAGCAACAGACGCCTGAATGGAAGAACAGAATAAACGATAGGTACCTACTGTCATCATCTGCCTAGCTTTTTCCCAACTACATTGGGGTCGGCTTCCAGTCAAGCCGGATTCAGCTGCATACCAGTATTTTACGTGGAGCGGCTTCCTACCAGACCTCCTGTACGGGTACCTACCTACTATACCTACGGGTAAGGGGGAACTGCCGTCCACTGTCAACATCACGAGGTGTAAGACCAATAGTTATTGTGGTGGTGGCGCCATGGCCCTGGTTTTAGGACTCTACAGTACTTATACCCCACACGATAAAGACCAAGCCTAGGCCCTCTAAACCTAAAACCTTTGTAAAATTAAAACGAAAATATGGAATTAAAACAATTATTTTAGTCTCCCTCTATTATTTCTCTCAAGCCCGGGGGGGGGGGGGCTTATCAAGCGCCGGATCCAGAGATTTCGCCTACCTACGTCGTCTGTCTAGACCAGATCGGGGGTTGTTTACATTTTTGACAGTATGGTTGCTTGAAATAAATAAACCACATTAGTGACTTCATCCGCACAAAAAAGCAATCGCGGAATGGTAGGACTCGTGTTTGACATAGATTCATGGCGCTGGTTTTCATATAATATTTTTATAAGATCAAGTGCCGGGCACCCTAATGCGCGGGGCCCGTAGGTGCTACTCTTGCTACTGGCTAATCCGGCACTGAGCAGAGAGGGATCAACGAAGAAGAAGAAGAAACCTACGTCTACTGCTTCTCTAAGTAGCTCATGACTCATACCTAGCTCTTATTTGTATTGATATAGGTAATAATTGGCGCACTGTCTTTCACAGCGAAAGTATCGATATTTAAGTATTACGTTTAGGTCTCGCCTAGTGTTAGTGAAATGAGCATCTGTCGCGTTCCGGAGGTCGGAGTTTTTGGTAGTTTCTTCGTAGTTTAACACAGACTTCCGAAATTGAAGTTTTTGTACTTTGTAGAGTTTTTTTTATAATAGAAGTCGGTTGTGGGTATTTTTTTGTAAATTTTTTATTTTCCACTTTTTAGTGGTACCCGAGGAGCTCGTGGCTAAACATTAACAGCCGCACAGGTCAAGCTACGCTTGCCAAGGTTGGGCTGTAGATGGGTGACCATCTTAACATACCGAGTGTCCTCCGTGCCTCGGAAAGCACGTTAAGCTGTTGATCCCGGCTGTAATTTGTAGATCTTGCAGTCGTTACAGATTGTCAGAAGCCAGTAAATCTGACTCGTCTTGCCAATAAGTACAGTGTTACCTAGTTAACGGGTTGTGCAGGTCTGGTAGGCAGCTGCTCTACGTAAAATACTGGTATTCAGCTAAATCTGGTTTGACTGGAAGCCGACCCCAATACAGTTGGGAAAAGGCTAGGCAGATGACTTTTTAGTGGTACCCCGAACCTAACAACACCACTGGAAAATCGCAGGAAAGCAAAATACGCAATTTCGTTAAGGTACTTGGATGACAAAAATTTCCAAGTAAACTAATTCCAGCTATTTTGATTAAAAAGTCTAACTGCTCAACCGTTTTTGATGACATTTAAATGGGACCAATCGGAAGGAGATACTCCTTTCGCATAAAACAATATTTTTTCAATTCGGTTTATAAATGACGGAGTTTTGAGATAACAAACATACAACCGAATTGAGAACCTCCTCGCTTTTAGGGTTCCTTACCAAAAGGGTAACCAACGGAACCCTATTACTAAGCCTCCGCTGTCAGTCCGTCTGTCTGTCAGCGGGCTGTACCTCAAGAATCGTAATGGTAGACCGTTGAAAGAGATAGCGTATTTCTATTGCCGCTGTAACAACAAATAATAAAAATTAAGTGTTATGGTACGGAACCCTTTGTGTGCTTGTCCGACTCGCATGGGCCGGTTTTTTTTTAAGTTGGTTAAAAAATGAATAAATAATATTACAAGAATCAGTCTCTGACATGATTGGTTAATATTTCTCAGTTTTTCCGCTCCGCTGTAATGGACAGGCACCCTTAGGCAGCGTCTCTATCAGAGATGTGCGACGTGCGTAGGTATGCGTAGCGACAGATGTGTTTTTTCAGAACCAATAGAATCGCTTCAATTACCTAGCCTAGCTTAGCGCAAATGATTCTATTGGTTCTAAACAAACACATCATTATGAATGGCAGCAGATGCCGTTCTGTAATAAGTACAAGTTCAGTAGGTAGGTACCTATGTAAGTAAAATACTATACCTGCAGTGTCTGTTCTGGCGTAATTTATTTTATTTATCAGGCGCGAAGTAGGTACGCCATTCACCAAAAAAAAAAAACGTATTGCAATATCTTCAGTGCTAAATAAATGTTGCATTTAGCTCAGTGAATAAATTACTTCATTAACACTACAGAAATCAAGAAAACATTGGTTCAATAAAACTTGATGAGGTCAGAAACAAGAAAAGGCAATGTAATAATAGTACTTATTTTTATTATTCTGGTATACAATTGTAAAAATTTACACCGACCATATTACAAAAAAATAATACATGAATAGAGACAACATAAATGCATTCATTTCAGCACATTGCACATACTGTTTACCTCATGACATTGTAATTATTACATATTAAGATTAGTTCATATCAACACAACACTTTTCAAGTAAAATCGCTTTGCATAATATCTAAGTGCAAACTGTCCCTATGGTAAAATTAAGTTGGTTACGATAATTCTGAACGTCTTATTTAATAAATACTAGTTACATAACATTGTCATAAGGTAGGCATTAAGACTTTGAACCTGTATCTAAGAGCAGATGTGGGCAATGGTTTCTTGGTCATTATGAACCATAGACTGATATTGCAGAAATAGACAAGAGTCAGGAGCATTGTGACATGCATTAAACGGCACAAACGGAGGAAGCTTATTTTTAAACCAAAACTGGAAATAATGCAGAAGGATTACTGTTGTTATTAATTAAATCATTGTAAAGAGAGTGTATAGAGTTGTGTTGTGTTTGATTACAATAAGAATCGCATTGGAAATGTGCATTTAAGAATTTTTATAAACAACTTAAAAAGTTTTGAATCTTGTACCTAGTTACCAATTACCTAATTTGTTTTTCTAACAAAATGCACATTTCTTATTGGATTATAATGTTATTTGTAGAACTAGCAGTAGGTAGACTAGGTAGTTAATATTGTTACTTACTCTCTATTTGCAAAGTCCTCCATGTCAAAGTCTATAGACTCATTGGACCTCTGATTTTCTGGTAGTATACAGTAATCCTTGTCAAACTGCTCCTGAAGGCAGCAAATCCTTTCCATAATAAATAGCAGAAGTATCGCCCAGAAATATTCAAATTCAAACACCATGTCTGTCATTTTTTGCCTTCTACCATTATGATGTGATAACCAAACTTGGTTTTTATAGGAGGATCGGTATACACGGGACTAGCAACTGTGGATATGGGCAAGGCGAACGCTGCATCCTGAAACGGGCCCACCATTGAACCACGGATCTGCCAGCCCAGATCCCCGCCTTGCCGCGCTTTGTCTTCACTATACGCGGCCGCTACATCCGGGAATTTCTGACCGGCTTTCAATTTCTCCAACGCCTCCAAACATTTTGACTGTTTCTCACACAAAATATGACGTACTTTGACAGCTGACCCGCCTTTTTTCTCTTTTGCTGCCGATTCTAAATTTAAAACAAAAGAAGAGTAAGTAGGTTAATCAACACTTTCAGAGGTATTCATCCCAATATTCATCCACGAAAACCTGATACGACACAAAATGTAAACAAACCTTTTGAGTCTCCGCCAGATTTTCCGGCACCGGATTTAGCCCCTCCACCGGCTTTACCCTTTTCAGGTTGCTTTTTAGGTGGCATTATCTTTTACTCCGTAATCTGTAGCTAGATTAACTATTGTTTAGCCTTTTGTTTTTGTCTTACAAAAACTACGTAAACAGTGAAATGCTATCAGCTGTTCATGAAAAGTGAGGTTATAACTAATGTTACCAGACTAAACAATTGATTTGTGACATTAAATTGATATTTTCTAATTTTGATTATTCGGTATTACTTGTTTTTTTATTTTATGGATTCCTCAAAGAAATCACAGCCAGAAATAAACAACAAGAAATATAGCAAATTGAGAGCAAAAAGTACGTGTCAACAGTAGAGATGAAACCGTAAATTTCCGATAAATTCGTTTACAATCAACTAAAAATTGTCTATGACATTTTTTTATCTATTCTAGTGTAATATTTCATTCATTCATTCATTGAACCAATCCAAAATTTCTCATTCAAGAAATGGTTTTTGTTTAGCTCAAAGTAATAATTTGTTTTCTTTTCTACATGAATTTATAAATGCGTTACGTTTACCTTTTTAGTTCCTCGTGAGACTTAAATCATGTGTATATTGTGTAGTTTTTAAATAAAAAGTCAACGTAATCGGTTTGATACGTAAAATGTGAGATTGCCGTCGTGTACAATACTCTTGTATATATTTTATTAGTGGTGTTGCGAAATAGATACAATACATCCAATAACCATGGGGATTATGTACGAGAAGCGTCCTCTGAAGAGGCCACGGCTGGGTCCTCCGGATGTGTACCCTCAGGAGCCCCGCCAGAAGGAGGACGAGTTAACATCTACAAATGTTAAACATGGTTTTTCCACAACACCACAATCAAGCGATGAGTTTGGTACCGCAAGGAATTTCAATTATTCAGCATCCAAGGTGAGAAAATATAACTCTTAATATAAAATATATATCTCCTTTACCCTGTAATAGTACACAATAAGTATGTTATGTTACCTTTACAAATAGGTCAACTGGCCTTGTATGTTTAATACATTATAAAACAACCTGAGAAGACATAATGCTCTTTCACATTTATAGTGATGTTACTGTAAACTTCCTGTTCCAATTCCTATTTGAATAATTAATGAATAAACCTAAAATCCCTATTTCCTATTTGAAGAAATCAACATCACAAATTATTGTTTGACAACATATTGATTTCCCTTGCAGATAGGACAGTTCTTTTCTAGTATACTTTCTAAGAAGGAAGAGTTGAATACCCTGCCTGACTGTGGGAGGAAGAGGCAGCAAGTCAATCCTAAAGACAACTTCTGGCCAGCCACTGCTCGCACTAAAGCTCAGATTGAAGCTTGGTTCAAGGATTTGGCAGGTAATTACTTATCTGGTTCATTAGTACTTTTCAAGAATCCTATCGAGAAGACCTACAGATAAGGGGTTACTAGAAGTAGGAGAAATCATATTTATTTTTGTTATTACAACATTCTGAGCATGGACTGTAGCTCATTTTGAGTGAGCTCATAAGACATTCTGAGCATGGACAGTATCATGTTCAGCTGAAGCATGGATGATTTTAGCAGCTACTTACTTTTTGGTCTTTTTACCAAAGTTTTTTGTTATTTCATCTAGCTTTTCAATGGAATAATACTATTCTTATTTTGATCACATTTTAGTTATTATGTTGGTTAAACAGAGTATGTTTATTAATAAATGAGCTCCATTTATAAGAAAGATTTAAAAACCTCATCATCTTTCACAGGTAGCAAACCACTGTCCCAACTAGCAAAGAAAGCACCAAACTTTAACAAAAAAGAAGAGATATTTATAACTCTGACTGAGTACCAGGTGTCTATGCCCCGAGCCGCCTGGTTCATTAAACTAAGCTCGGCTTATACCGTGGCTGTGTCTGAGGCTAAGATCAAGAAAAGGCAGCTGCCTGATCCCACGACTGGTAAGTACTGGTTAATTATATGTATAGCTACAGTATTCTTATATGCAATGACAGTAAAATAATACTACTACTATTAGATTTCATCATCATCATTCACAGCATGACTTCACACACTGCCACTGCTTTACCCTACATTATGGGCTAATAAATGATTTCTACGTGTATTGCTGAGCGTAGGGCTCTCTTTTCTTATGCCAATCCACATGTTCCTTTGCCAGCCTTATCCAGGTTCTACCCACAATGGAAACTATGTTTATATTTTTTTTTATTTTTTTTATTATTTATGTACACAGAGAAAAATAGTAAAAGTTAACATTATAAATATAAGGAACTGCTTATTTCCAATGAAATTTCCACTTCCAGCAGACCTGCGACAGGAGAAATGAGAAATAGATGTAGACAATAGTGTGTAAGAACAAGCAAAAAGGAGTATGCAAAGCCTTAAAATTGAAGTTTTTTTTTTTTTTTTTTATGCCAAACGGGGAAACTCTTGGCCCAAATCACACCTGATGGAAAGTTAAAATAAATAAATACAAAAACATAATTATAAAATATAAATAAATATATGTATACCTACCAAACATTTTATATAACTATGATAGTTATATAAATATATAACTATCATAGTTGAGAGGAGAGGAAGCGCTCTTTGAGTTGATTCTTAAAAAGAGTAAATTTTTTTAAGTCTCGAATGCTAGGCAGAAGTGAGTTCCACAACTTAACTGCATGAACAGAGAAAGAGTAGGAATAGTAGCTGAATTTATGAGGATGGGTTTGAAGGCTGGTTCTGAGGTGTGATCTACAAGGAGCGTCACTAGGCCGAGCGAAAGAAATGCGCTTACGCAGGTAAGAAGGGTTATGAAGAATGTTGAAAAGAAGACAATGAATCCGAGTGTTCCTGCGAAGACGGATAGGGAGCCACTTGAGTTCCTTTCGAAGGTGACACACATGGTCACACTTTCGTAGACCAAACACAAATCGAATGCATAAATTTTACAATCGCTCAAGCTTATACAGTATGTCTACGACATATATGCAATAATTGAAACCACAAGTAACACTTGTCCACAGAAGTATAAATAAATTGTTATAAATTTAAAAAAACGTAAATGAAAAAATTTAAGTTTTCAAACAAAATAAATATGAAAATAAATTTAGTAAAAGTAAATCACCCTATTTAGAAAACGTACCTTGACCTCGACTGACCTCGAGAAGTGCGGCAACAATGCTCGCGCGGCGGCGTTTTGATTTATCTTTGGCAATTGCGATGAAATTCACTATGGTTATTTTTCACCCGTTCTTTTTTACTTCGTGATAAGTTGATTACTGAACTAATCTAAATAAATTCTGTCATAGCACAAGATGGATTAAAACTTAAATTTTCTCATGTTCAAAATGTCCACCACGTTTTTGAATGCACAAGTGACATCGCCGAATAATGTTGTCCCGAACCTTGCCCAACAAATTTCGACCAGGATTCGAGTGTTTATTTCACCGTAAAAAATAAGTAGGTACCTAGGTATGTACAAATAAAATTAAAAACACAATTTACACACACAAAAGTCCAGTACCTACTCAGTGTCTATTTCACTGTAAGAAAATAATTACTAATACATACAAGTGAATAACAAAAATCACGTTAAACAATGCGTGTACTTAAGTACCTATCAAATCTTTGCGAAATGCACACACGCTATCCCGGAAGACTCGCGGTGAACTGACAAAACTTACATCCGTACTGGCAAAAAATAAAAGTCATAGGTAAATAGGGTAAACAATTGTAATAATTATCTTTTATCGATACTTTTCTACAATTACTTATCTAATAAAGACTTAATACGCAATCAAGGCATTACAATACTAGTACTATTTTTAATAACCGTATTTAACAGTGAAGTGATAGTTAAATTTATTGGACTTTTAAAATAAATTTTAATTTTTGTACGTTTCGACTTACGAAACTACCGTAGGTACTACCTAGATAGTGAGTAATGTAGAAAACGGGTGAGTACGTTTTTTTAATAGGATGGTTCTTCCTAAAATGTAAACATTATTACATTATTTTTTATCTCTAAATCCACTCAATTATAGTTTTTAATCAGAATAGGTAGGTAGGTACATAGTGGTGCTATAATAATTCATGTCCATTAAAAATAGAACATCTTTTTTGCTAACCGATCATTATTCTCTTCAAAAGACAATGAGAGAAAGCTGATAATATTGTCGATAACTGTGTCCAACCCTACGCGTCGAGCGCGCGCGCAACCCGCTCCCCGCGCCCCTCCTCGCCAAAAGCCGAAGGCCTTTGAAAAAGCCGACACACGCGTGCCGCGTCTTTTTGTACTAAGCCGACAAACGAAACGCGCCGCCGTGATCATCCGTGTACACTTGCAGGTATTGTTGGAGTGTCTCAGTGAAAATGAATTTGAGTAAAAATAACAAAATAAAATTTCGGCCGTGACAGGTCAAGAACATTTCACAAGGAGAAATTTCACGTACGAATGTAACGAAAAACAAACAACATTAAGATTTTTAATAGTCGGTCCTACAATGTTCCCTCTGGTTAGGGACAAAAGCCTCTTCTCTGTGAGATGGAGTGGGTTGCAATCCACTACGCGGGCATACGGGTTGGTAGAAATCACACGTCTTCGATTTTTTTTTTCTAGGACATCTTTAAACTTGAAGTTTTCTTTCATTCACCGTTTTGAGAGCAGTGATGATAAATAAATTACACAATGAAAAGTGCTTGCCTGGTCTCACCCACGACCTTCAACTATGCCACAACAGCTTTGTTCTGTTTTCAATTAAAATGCAATACAAACACATTAAAGTCCCGCCTGTCGTTTAGGTGTACCGAGTTCGCATTTTAGGTAAATAGGTAAAATGAGTACAACTGCGTAGGTGAATGATTGCACAGCGTGGCAACGTCGCTTTTCAATGTTCAAGGATTCAAGTTCATTGTACTATTAACCTACTGTTGCAATTCTACAGAGTGTTCAAATTTGCTTTAAATTAAAACTCGACTTTTTGACAAAACTACTGGACCGATTTCGTTACTTTTTTGTATAGCGTTATCAAATACCATAACTAGTATGTGGTTTCAAGGATTGCATATATGTCGTAGACATACGGTATAATAGCTCCTCAGTAGCATCCAGGTAGGGTCGGCTTCGGCGGCGACCTCTCGCGTCCGGCC
This sequence comes from Ceramica pisi, assembly GCA_963859965.1. Lineage (NCBI taxonomy): Eukaryota > Metazoa > Arthropoda > Insecta > Lepidoptera > Noctuidae > Ceramica > Ceramica pisi. The sequence continues at coordinate 11,127,126 of OY982530.1, forward strand.
CTGGTCCAAGCCATGGTCCGAAGCGAGACGGAATGGGACGCCGTTGCCTCCTTCTGCGAAGCGGTCATGCTAGCGAAGGAGGTGGCGGAGCGGGAGAGGAGACCCTCTCGTCCCGGCCGCCGTGGTAGACGCCGCGGGCGTCAGGGGCCACCACCTGGTGACCTCCGGCCACCGTAGGCGCGGGCCTGTGGACGGCGAGCTATGGATGGCTCGCCGTCCGTCCGTCTAGTGACGACAGGCCGTGTCGCCGGCGCTCTAGTGTTCCACGCGCCTCAAAGAGAGTCAGCAACACAGAGGGGCCTGAAACGGCCGAAGCCTGCCGGAGTCGCGGGATTATTCGCAAGAGACACCGTGGCTCCGGAACACAAAGGGCAATGAAGGAACATGGATGGGTTTTAGTCAGTAGAAGTCTGACACTCCCTCCCGCTACACCCAGAGCGGGAGGAGTCATTGGATGATTTCCCATCCCTAAAAAAAAAAAAAAAAAACCAAAGAGATTTTCGTCTTCAAAGGCAAAACACCCTGAAGGCATTTCAGCGAATGAAATGAGAAATAGACCTTTTGACTGACCTCATTGACCTGCGTACACCAGGAAAGATTTGAGTCAATGAAAACACCCAGATACATAGACATAGCAGCAATGGCAGAATCCACGTCAGCTACAGTAAAGTGTCTGTATAGCTGCACGTCATCTGCATAAAGATGGAAACTGGAAGAGATAACACTGGTAACGAAGTTAATAAAAATTGAAAAAAGAAGAGGAGAGAGGACGCTACTCTGAGGAACACCCTCAGTGAGGCTGCACCAATCAGAGAAGGACTCATCAAGGCGGACACACTGAGAGCGTCCCGAAGATATGAATTGAGCCAGGCTATAGCGGAGAAAGAGAGATTAATAGATTTGAATAAACCCAGTAAAATGTCGAAATCCATTGAGTTGAAGGCGCTACTAAAGTCAAGCAATACAAGGACAGTGCGCGACTTATTCTCCATAGCCCAGAAACCAGATTGAAAAGGGGATATTTGCGAGTTTGTCGTTAAGAAAAAAGATAGCTGTCTATTAACCAAGTGCTTAAACAAGTGTTGTTAACCTATCTGAAACTCCTTCCTTCAGTCCTAGCCACTCGGTCGATTATTAGATGTGTAGTATAAAATATTAATCCAAATTGGCATATTAATGTCCTAACAACAGATAGTCATCCTGTGCAAAATTTCATCGCTTGTATAATATGTGTGGCACAATGAATGTACAAACTTGCCACTGTAGTGTGTAATTTATTGTGGTCAGCCAAATTAGTACCTAATGACACTAGACACTGAGTAGCTAGCTGAGAATGTTCCTAACATTTCCTATTTACTTGCAGAATGGACAACAACTTTGATTAAGTTCCTCAAGGATCAGATACCTAAATTGGCTGAACACTACCAGAGCGCAGTTCCCGGCAATGTATCTGATAAAACACCTCCCTCACAATCGGGTCAAGGCACCCCCAGCCACAATTCATCCGGCAACCCACCAGGGAGCTCTACACCCAACTCTACTGTGCCCAACTCTATGCATTCTCCTGGAAATTCTAGCAGTAAGTATACTGCTAAGTTTTGTATGAAATATGTAAAATAATTGGTTTCATTTATTGCAAACAATAAAGGCATATTGTTATTAAGCATAATGTTTTACGTCCTAAAAAAGAGTGGTAGATTAAACATCTGTCTGAATCGCTGGATGTGTTGCTATGCTCAAATCTCGAGAACAGCTGAACCGATTTCACAAATTCTTTTTTTGTTGTGTTTGTTATTTGTCAGGAGAAGGTTCTTATGAAAGAAAAAATAAGTTGCAGGGTAGCTAGTTGACGGGAGCGAAGCCGCATGGGAAAATGGGCTTGGAAAACCTTAAAACGAAAACACGAGTGCTATATGGACAACCTATACTTTTCGGAATTACAAACATAAACTTACATACATGTAATTTTTTCCAGCTCTCGGTTCCCTAACTCCTGGAGGAAGCGAGAGCACAGACTGGCGACAAGCCCTCAAGCTCTGGAACTACTGCTGCCGCCTCGCCAAGTACCTGTTGGATGAAGGTCTACTCGACAGGCATGACTTTCTGACCTGGATCATTGAGCTGCTGGACAAGAGGGCCCCTGATGATGGACTGTTAAGGTAACTTGGATATACTTTTAGAGGGAACTTAGGGTCCTTCTTGATTGAAAAACGAAGTCATGATGTCAATGAGTCAATCACCCATAGAACTCTTCTTAGGCGCCCCCTCCACGAGTGAGTATATCGCCGCGAGTTGACGTTTTGCTCGTCAATGTCACTCATCGAATCGAGACACGTTCGTAGAATTGCTATAGAGATACGTGGCACGACGAATAATATCACCGCGATTCTCTTGCTCGTGGAAGCGGCAGTCCCTTAGATTTGTATAATAAAGAATTAAAAGCTACTGTAAGATTCAATCATACTTTAGTTTTGCAGAAACCGTTTTCAAACATATTTTATGACATTTCCTGCTATAATTGTTCATTTTGCAAAAGCCAATCATGGCTACTAAAACCAATTACGCGATGGTTTCATAAAACTTTGCACGACTATACTGGCAGCTATTATAATATCTCGATTTTTTTACAGGTTATTCCTCCCGCTAGCTTTACAGCACATGTGTGAGTTCATCTGCTGCGAGAGCCTGTCTCGAAGACTGGCAACATCTTGCGCTAAGAAAGCCGCGGCCATCTGCTCGGTACTGTCAGATACCACGCTGAGGACTCTCAACCAGCCGGCGGTCTTCGCTAAGACTGTTGATAGGAACGCAGGTGAGGATGGAATAGATAAGGGATGACCAACCGGTCGATCTATTAGTCCAGTCGATCGTGGCAAGGCAAAAAATATAAATAGGTACAAATAACAGACTGCGCAACTATGTAAATACTAAATAGGCTAAGTTAATAAAATGACAAATACTTCGTAATAGTATACTGAAGTTTCCCCTTTCATACATTAAGAAGTATCTATGGAATCAGTAGATCGCGCAGGGTGTCGTCAGTAAACATTCGATCTTGGGTCTTATCAAGTTGACCACTCCTGGAATAGATAATTCTATTACTTATATCAAGATTTTTACATTAGTATTTGATATAAATGTATGAACAAGAGCATCAATTGAGTTGGCTTCTATCTTTTTTCATTTTCCACATTCAAACGGGGTCCTCTCCCTCTCTATCGTGCCTTAGACAATCAATAAATAGTCATTACGCCAATTTACTTACTTGCCGGTTTTTGGACCCATAAATAAACTCTTATAAACTAAAAAAAAACATTTATTTTCCAACGAAATAAAACTAAACAACAAAAATTTCTGTTCAGAACAAACCGGCGCTCCGATGTCGCCAGCACCGGACACAAACGCAGACGTCAAGCCAAACATATCTCAAATCAAGCGGGAACCCACACCAGTAGAAAGCCAAGGGACTCCCAACCCGAACCACTCCTTAGGCACGCCAAACCCCAACCACTCCATGGGGACTCCGAACCCCAACCACTCGCTTGGGACCCCTAATCCCCAACAGCCGATGGATGTTCAAGTGAAAGAGGAGAGGGGGGCCTCTCCTGTTAGGGACACGAAGGCTACGTTGACTGCTGTTGTCGCTGCCGCTATGAATCCGGTTCAAGTTGGATTTGGGGAGATACTCAACTGTGCCTACCATAGAGATGTTATTATTCAGCTGGCTACTGTTGTTCAGGTAAGATAGTATTTGAAAACCCGTCAAAATTGTTGTTAACTTTGTTACCTATTGTAACTTCTGTGAAACTTTGTGGGACAGAGGAACATCAAGCTCCTCTTCATCAAGCTTCAATTGGAAATACCTCTAACTTAACCGGTTCACAGTCCAACAGACCACATGTGGTCTGCGCTGATTGTTTTACTATTGTGTCTGCTTTGCGGACAGTGAACCTATTAAGTTTTTTTTTTTACTTTTGATAGGCATACCTTTGACCACTATCTTACCTGATGGTAAGCGATGATGCGGTCTAAGATGGAGCATGCTTGCCTAGAAGTGACCTATTCACTCGTGACTTAAAAACTCCCAGGTGTCAACATTAATAAGTCCTTTTATTCGGAACATTTGCATTATGGGGTTATAAGTAGTTACAGAATGTATGATAGTCCTGTGTGCCTCTTGGCAACATCCTCCTCTATCTGTTTCTATCTCTGCTTCTCTGACGGTATGAATAAAAAAAAAGAAAGTAAAGAGGTTTTTGAATCTTGAGACTTATTTCCTCACAATAAAGTTTAATATAGGTGTAGCCATGACCCTGTATAATTTGCCAGTCAGTAACGATCGTTCTCAATGGCCAGTTTTCAAATTGGGATGGTTTTCTCAACAGATAATTTGCATCGAGTGTCCGACAGCCATGGTGTGGTCGGGTTGCGGCTCTTCTTTACAAGGGTCGCCGCTTGATCTGCTACCGATACCGCCATCCGCCCTGCCTATGCCCCACATGGATACTGTTATCACAGAAGAGCATAGAAAATTGGTATCTATCACAAAGTAGTTTATAATTATCAGGCCCCAGAACCGAAATACATACAGTACGTGAAATATTCATTTAACTTTTCGAGTTTTTGTTCCTGACAGTGTTCTCTTAAAAAATATTATACCTTATTTTTTTATTTGTTTACCATTATGTTGCTATAATTTGTCTCTTTGTAATAGGTGTATGAGGCTGAACAAGAAATCTCGGCGAGAAGTAAAAAGGCTGAAAGCAAATGGTGCACGGATAAGTGGCAGACCAGCTCTCAAGGTATAATATATTCTTGTGTGAAACAATTTTTCAAACTCCAGTATTTGGGTAAAAGTCATGTCATTTGCTTATATTTTCTACTGATTTTCCAGCGCGAGTACTAGCAGTGTTAGAGGCTCTAGACAGGCACTGCTTTGATCGAGTGGACCCAAACAATAATCTGGACACGCTATACAAAGAAGTGTTCGCGAACTGCCCGCCGCCTTCCAAGGACAATAGTGATACCAAAGACCCGGTGAGTAATACGAAATCTTATTTAAATAGGTTCAGTTTACATTGGTTTTGTTTTGTGATCTTTTGGATACTTCTTGTTCATTGTTATTTTAGCCTTTTAGTGTGTTTTACTTCCAACTTCCCATTTGTGTATGTTTACTGCTCTCTAAGACCAGTGCTTAGAAAAGGGTCTAGTCCAGGGGTCACCATATGGCGGATGCTAATCTAAATTGAACTTTAAAAACACAAAGTTATGGTTGATATTTGCATGAATACATTCAGAAACAGAACTTTCGTGTTCTCCTAGTTTAACCGCTTGACCGCGCGCGGCATGAGTCACGTGATGACGTCAACTGCGCGCGGCTCGATAACAAAAGCGCGCCAAAGGCGCGCCAGCTGCGCGCCAGCTGTCCCCGTTATGTAAACATTTTTTATCGTCGCCTCCTATTTCAGATACCACTCAAGTGTTTTGTTATTTGTAAAGCGTATAAACGGCCCTTTATACTTTTGAAAAGTGTTTGATAACGGTTAGTTTCTATATTTTTTAATTAATTTGTAAACATTGAATATTGGTGAAAAAAACACATTATGTGAACTTTGAACAGGAATAATTTAAAAAGTAAATCGATAACATATATATTTTATGACTTGTATGGGTAGCTGGGTTATATCTAAAAACGATAAATAACAAACAACATACTCCACCGTACAAAAATATTAATATGTAAGCGTAAATCTACCTCCAAACATTAGCCATTTCCCGCCATTTTGCATTGTTTACTTCCCGACCCACTGAACAAAAATTCTAATCATAACGTAAATTTCGTTTGTTTTGTTTATGTTTTGGCTGAAATCTATTGCCCAGTAAACATAAAATGCGATAATAATTACTTTTTAGTCAGAACAAGTAGCTAGACTTAATAATTAATCAATTACGATAGCGTTCTGACAACATGGACGCCTTGTGTAACAAGGGCTACGAAAATGATAAAAAAAGATTGTAAAACTTACCCATATGTTGATATTCACTTGCACACACATTAATCACATCACAATGCTTCAATAAAACATTAATTAACACTTTATTACTCACAAACAACATAATAAACAAGTTTATTCGACACTACGTCATTGCGCAACTCGCGTCATACCACAGACTGACTAAAACATTTAATTTCTTTCTAAAAATGGACTCGCCCGTTGCGTGTTTCGTATTTTAAGCATGTAGAAATGTATAAAGATTCGAGTGGAAAAGAGCAAAATGATACAAAATATCGTGTGTTCGACAGAAAAAGACATATTTTGCTGTCAGATTGGCGTTTTTAAAATAGGGACTTTTGTTCCGATGACGCAACTCGAGCCAATAGTGATTTAGGAACTTTTGTTCCTATGACGCAATCGAGCGGCCGGGACCAACAGCATAACGTGCTTTATGAGGCATGGAGGAAACTCGGTATGTTAAGATGGTCACCCATCCACATACCAACCTCGGCAAGCGTTGCTTAACCTTGGAGATTGACCTGTGCGGCTATTATTATTTAGCCACGAGCTCCACCCTTTGAACAAATAATGTGCCATATCCAGGAATGGGCGTGTCCATACTCAGTCGTCCGCGTGATATGCGAGTGGGCAGTGTGCGGCGCGCGCTGGGGCGAACACCGCGCGCAAGCGGCCGCTGCGTTACTGGACCGGCGACAACACCACACCACCCACCACCATCATGATCATCATGCCACAGGTATATCTTCATATTTTTTTATTGGAAATTCCTCATAGATACCTTCCCTCTGAGGAGAACGTTGGGTTATGTCGAATTCCAACCAAAGTTCCTACCACTATCATGAGTGGACCTAATTCTCTCTCGACTGAAACAATCGTCACCTTGGATTCTTGGAAACAGCCATTCACTAAAGTGTTCCTATTTCACAACTGCTCGCTATAATAATGTATCATCTTCATCACTTACTGAAAATGATGCGCTTTAGTGTGTTGCGTGAGTTGTTTCATAATTTATGTAAAATTACTCTATAAGGAACAACCACTTAATATTTCCGTCCACTATGTTTTGAGACTTACCTTTTTTGCTTTCAAAATGAAGGTTTAGAAAAATCCATAAAAAACAAAAACATCAATTGTTCACAGGATCAGATGACAAAGAGTCGGTGAGCTCCGGGACAGGTCTTTACAACGGGCCACCGATATTCCAGAACCTTCTACTACGCTTCCTCGACAATGACGCCCCGGTTTTAGGTAAGTAACTGATTCATAGAAAGTTTTCATATGAACTGGATTACAACCTGGGGATCACAAGTGACGTACAGTCGCCAGCACATCAGGATATCCGAAACTGTCAAAATTTCCCAATCAAATTTGAACCCAATTGCTTTAGCAATAAAGTTGAAAATGTAATTTGACAGATTGTTGTAGCTTGATGTGCTGGCGACTGTACTAAGCTAGCTAGATAATTAGACTTTTTTTTTATACAAAACGGGGAAACTCTTGGCCCAAATCTCACCTGATGGAAAGTGATGATTAGGCCGAAGATGGAAGCTAGTTTCACCCGAAATCCTCTTACACAGAGGAACTGGCTATATACCTCTAACTGCCGGAACACAAAAATGCTGTTAACATTGTTGTTATGGCGACAGACTTAGACATGATGGTGGTAGCTTGCCAGGCGGACTTATAACAAGTCCTACCACCAACCAAACCGAGCAAAAAATTTGCCCCCGCTGGGAATCGAACCCGGGATCTCTGGGTCTGAATTAGGTGGTTTAACCACTAGACCACGGAGGCGGTTAGTGTCACCTGTTTAGCACCACCCGGGGACCACGTGTAGGGATTCGCTGAAGGGTATTCTCCTACGGACGCGGGTGACTCGGCCCCCAAAAGCTAGACTAAGCTAGATCTATTACGGAGGTGTGCAGTTAGAAGTGTATTCGTTTGTAATATTACTAGCTTTTGCCCGCGACTTCGTACGTGCGTATCTCGTTTTTCCCGTTCCCGTAGGTATTTCGGGAAATCCTTAATGCTCCCTTACTCTCCCCAAGAAACCATACCCAGCTTTCTACCGCCAATAGTTTCGGTTGTGGGTTGTCTGTCAGTCACCACTAACGGAAGAATTATCTCATCATTCAGGATTTGGATTGATGGACTCGCATTAGTCCACAATCTCACCTGATGAAAGTCGATGATGTGATCGACGATGGAGCACGCTGACCTTGAAGTAACCTATTCCTTAATACTTAAAGAGGCGCCTCAGGTTGTAGGTTACACCTGGGGGTCTTGTACAGTACGATTATTTTTTCTTGGCCGCTCCGAAGTTAGCTTTTAGTGACGACCGCACAGGTCCCATCGCGTAAAAAAGTGTTACGTTCGTAGAATATTTTTCTGATTTATACGTTTTGTATTATTAACAAGTAAGAAACACAACCAGTAACAATAACAAGGTCACAAAGTAACACAAAAAACATATACACCACAAAAATACACAAAACACAAATGAAACAGTAAGAAAAACCAAAATAAATAATTTAAAGAAATAACACTTTTCGCATCAACAGTCGTATTTCATTGAGTAAGCGGGACACAAGTATGCATCGAACGTATACGAGCGACTGAGACGCCATGCGCGACCTACCCGCACATGCGCTGTTCTATGTTTCTTGTCAAATTGACATCCTGCGCAATCAATTGCGACGGACTTCTCATAGGCAAAGATAAAAAAATCGTACTGTAAGTCGAGAGTGAATAGCTGATACCTATCATAAAACGCAGATTCAGACAGAGAATCCATTCCTTAGCTGTATGCACAATGAAGGTACATATTACCATACTTTTTTGCTTATGTGTGAGATGTCCACCATGTACCGGTGGCGCATACATTCGTCTTGTAGTCAATTAACAATTATTTTCCTTGTTTCCTTTACAGACGAGAGCCCCAACTCCCCGCCGGGCAACAGACAGCAGTTCGCGAACTTAGTGCACTTGTTCGGCGAACTGATCCGACGCGATGTGTTCTCGCACGACGCCTACATGTGCACGCTTATTTCTAGAGGTATGTAAAGTTGTGGACCTAACATGGTTCTGCGAGCTACAACAGATACTCGATGGAGCCGAGAAGTTCTGGAGAGACGACCGTGTACTGGAAAATGCAACGTAGCCTCCCACAAGGTGGACCGATCACCTGGTGAAGGTCGCGGGTAGCCGATGGATGCGAGACGCACAGGACCGGTTGGCCTGAGTCGCCAGGCCAACCGGTCCTGTGCGTCGTCTTGGGGGAGGCCTATGTCCAGCAGTGGACGTCTTTCCGTTTATATAATGATGATGATTACTTTTCAGTTTCCGCTCTTCGTTATTAATTAGTATATTAATTGATATTGTATTTCTGTATTTTATATTATTATGTTTAAGGGTCGATTTTTTCAACAGTCAGATAAATTTTATCAGAGGAATAAAAATGACGGTTTGACAGCTTTTGCATTGAAAATATGTCAAGCAGCCATATTTATTCTTCAGTTAAATATTATCTGACTATTGAAAGTCGGTCCTAAGTAGTATTGTTTAGAACGTTTGCACACTGAGAGCCCTAAATCTATCTCCTTTAGTCTAGTCCATGCAAAGGTTGTCTGTAAGAGATTAGAGATTACCTTGTGCGATAAGACCGCTCATTATACACTTGTTTTTGTTAATGTTTATCCTGTTTAAATAACAGGTGTACAATAAAGTATATAATAAATGATGATGAACATGGTTATTGTTATGATTCTCCATAAGTATTGGGAAGTATCTCGACCGATAAAAAAGTATGTTTATGCAAGAAGAGAAGTGTGGCCTATTTGTTACGTCATATCTATTGAAACGGTGAAGGATAACTAATATGGTGATGTGATGTCCACCAACTAGTACTGGGTCCATGTGTTGAACACCGGCCTACTCTAGTTCTTAGGAGGAAAGCCTTTCGTACGTAGAAAAGCGAACTTCACTGACGCCATCAAGTTCGTTTTTCTGTGCGCAGTACCCCAGGCCCCTGCTGTCGGCACCTGAATTTGCTAATGTTTAGCGACTCACCGAGTGTTCCAAGCAGGTATAGGTAGGATCAAACCGTGCATTAGGTTTGATTCTAGATATTATACCTGTGCTGCGGCTTTCCAACATGATAAATGTTCTACGAAAAACGAAAACAGTTAAAACGTGTTGTTATAATGTAGGTGATCTAATATCGCCAACGGAGCCGACGTCGACGGGAGGTAGCAGCGGTCACACGGTGGCGCCCCCTGCCAACAGCACCGGTACTAACCACAACATGGATGACGACATCTTTGCTGGCATCGATCTCAAACCTAAGATGGAGGTTAGTTATGAAATACAGCTGAGTAATTAAAGTTTTATAATACATCTCCTTGTGAAGGTAATGCGAAGACGTGGTGAAACGGACGCCTGCCAAATCTGGTGACTGCACTTCAGGAGAGAAAATTTAGTATTGCAATTTAAACCATATTTTCATTGATATAAAAGATATAAGGTCATATTCAAATAAAGAATTTTTAAAATCGGTTTCCAATTGGTAACCATACTTTTTTTTAGGAAAATGAGTTTCGTGTGATTCTAGAATTCAAACTTTTTTATAGGAAAACGTCCGAATGGACTTAGACGACTCAAAGATTGACGATGACCTTGACAAGTTGCTGCAGCACATCAAAGAAGACCAGCAGAATTCTATGGACGCGCCCGATAGTCCGAAAGACCCTGGAGAGCCTTCGCACAGGTGAGAAAAGATACAACATACAAGATTTTAACCCTCAGTCTCCGAAAGCCTCTTTAATTTTACCTATCATCGAATCCCACGTCGATAAGCTGTCGTTTTGGATAGTTAAACACACTTCTATCGTGAGGTTTGACAAGACAGTAGATGATGCTGACAATCAATGTTAGCCAGCCACTGATTTCTGGCCCATTTTCGTTAAAACTCAATGCCAAGTTACCAACTATTTAACTCGTGTACATTTACTAAACTTTGCCATTTACAGCGTGAGCTCGCCAATGATGGGTCCGGGTGGCATGAGTATACCGGGCATGCCTTCTATGAGCATGGGACCGATGTCTGTACCAGGTATGTACCTAGAACAATTTTTTTTAGACTCTTGGTATAAAAAAAGTGTATTTACTCAGTGTCTATGCGACTTTACCACCAACGCTCGTTTTGTTTAAACACTAAACGTCATCGTTTAGTGTTTAAACAAAACGAGCTAATGTACACTATCTCCACTGGAACAAATCATTTTATTTTTTTTGTAAACAGGTCTAAGGCATTCCGTGTGGTCTATCCATGCTAATATGATTTTTTTTTTTATGGGTTTGCTTTTGACTCCAATCTAGGTCAGATGACGGAGACAAAGTCTACGGTCTGTGTGTGTTTGTGAGTCTCGAGAATCAAGAACAGAATGACTATTTTAAATTAAAAACACCAGTTATTGTTTTTGTATATGTCTGTAATACCGTCCCCTTGTTCCCCAGGCATCCGCACAACCAGCTCGGGCCCGTCGAGCGGCTGCGGCGGCGTGACGTCGGGCACGCTGTCGCGCCACTACCACTACACGCTGCACTTCCCGCTGCCGCCCGCCGAGCCCGAGCACACCCCGCACGACGCCAACCAGCGGCACATCCTGCTGTACGGCGTGGGGCGAGCCAGGGACGAGGCTAAGCATGCTGTCAAGAAGATGACCAAAGGTAAGTTGCTGGAGATATATAGAGAGGAAAGGGATGCGAGTTTTTTAATGTTCTCGATAGCATTAGCGTATAAGCCAATTTGTATTGAAACTGAGTAAGCGCCGTCTGGTGACAATAAAGGACAACCTTTTTTTTTTCTTTACAATTTGACTTAAGAGCGTGTATTCCGTCCACTAGCGCCGCCAATCGTTTTTTATTATTTGTGGTAAATTTAAGACACGTAGATAAAAAACCGCTCTGTAGTGCACTGAAGAAATGTATTTATTATGTTTTGAGAGTTATGTTTTGTACTTTAAACATAAATAGTTGCCAAAGTCGATATTTTTGCTAAAAGTGGCCACTTTTAGCAATAATTGTTGTTTTGGCTATTTAGCCATGAGTTATGTATTAAAAATAGCTGTCAAATAATAATAGATACATTTCTTTAGTGCACTACAGAGCGGTTTTTTATCTACGTGTCTTAAATTTACCACAGTTAATAAAAAACGATTGGCGGCGCTAGTGGACGGAATACACACTCTTAAGCGAACGTTTAAAACAAGGCACATTAAGGCTGCGTTTCCACCAGAGATGTGCGCACATCTCTGGTGGAAACGCAGCCTAAGCCCTCTGATCAAACTGAGGTGAATTCCGCGCTGGGAGCAGAACGAAATTACCATATGAATGGATACATTTAAATTGGCGCGGAGAGTCGCTTGAATTTATAATTATAAAAACACTAAAAACTCGCCGTATTAGTGGTTGTCAGCAAATAAAGAAATTGATTTTTGTTTCAGAAATATGTAAATTATTCTCCAAAAAGTTCTCAATTGACGTAGCCGAAGGTGGAAAGATAAAGAAGCACTCTCGAAGCGAGTTCAACTTTGAAGCAGTTACGCAAAAGTTTCAGGTATTCTTAATAATATTTATTTTATTTATTTATTTAACAATTTATGTACACACACACACAAGTAGATAACAAAAAAAAGGAGACAGAAAATAGGTACAAAGGTGATGCTTATTTCTAATGAAATCTCTTCCAGCATACCTGCGAAAGGAGAGCCAAATAAAAGAGATGTAGACACGTGTGTAAAAGTAAAATAGAAATAAAATAAAACAATAAACTTTAAATATAACACAATACTACAAAATATTCAACTTTTATTACAATAAAACTTACTATTTATGTCCTTGTCTGTCTACTAATCCAATACTGTAAACTTAAATTTCAAAGACGTCAAAAGACAATATAATGGGGCTTGAAAGATTATAAAATTGGAAGGAAAAGAACTGAATAGCCATGTCGGGTACGAACTAAGCAAACAAACGTTATTGACTGGGAATCACAACAGATATGCTCGCTTTCATCAAGAAGAATCACAACAGATATCCTTTGGTTTGCTACCGCTCGATCATATGTTTACAGGCCATTCTTAGTAATTAGCGTTCGTTCGTTCCCTTGGTATGTGCTCGGCTTCACAAGTATGACCGAATGGCTCGTCGTAACGTGCCCAGAGTATGTTATTAATAAAATGAATAAATAAAATAAGTTTTTTTTTTACTTGATAATTATGGGTTTGCTTGACTCTAGTCTTGGTCAGAGATGACAGAGACAAAGTCTACGATGGAGCGAGCTTACCCAGAAGTAGCCTTATTTACTTTATGAAAACTAACAGCCAATACATAACAATATAAAGCAACAATATTTAAAAAATGGCCATTTAGAAGCTTACACTAATATTTTGTGTGAATAATAAAAACAATTTCGGGAAAACAGCTAGCATGCGAAAACACTCATTCGATGCTCAAGAAACAAAAATAACAAAAAACTCAAAACGATGATCAAGCACCAAAGAAGTGATCAGTCAAACATTTTTTAACGCTGCTGTTCAAAAAATCAAACTCGAGACTCTAACACACCATATTAAACGTACGACAAGCTCTTATGATATACGAGTTCTTTCTGCAGTTCGTATGTTAGTTTATAATGCATACAAAAAATAACAATAATTCCAGCGTAAAAGTGTTCATTTTTTTATTTTAATAAACAGCTTTCTATTTGCAAGCCAGTTCGAAATTAAATAAAACCTTTGATAAGTTACCTCCTTGGTTGCCATGTTTCGGAATAAAAGATCGTTCCATTTTTAAATTACATGGATTTTCATACAACTTTTGCCGGCCGCTGCTCGGCCAGTACAGCAATTTCGTGTATGTAATGTATCTCGAAGAAGGTTGTCAAAATAGTGCTCACATTTCCAAGCATGTTTGAGAAAAGTATTCCTTGTTACTTATTTAATTTAATAAATGATTCCCAAAATATATTTTGTCATCCAGGCGATGTCCATGTACGAGCAAGGCGCCGTCTCGTGGGCGGTGGGCAGCGCGGTGTGCGAGGCGCTGGCGGCGTACGCGGCGGGCGCCACCACGTACCTGCCGCAGGCCGAGCACGTGGCCTTCGCGCTCGACCTCATGGAGATCGCGCTCAACGTGCACGGGCTCATCGAGACGTGTATACAGGTATGCTTCATGCAATGTATGAGCAAGGCGCAACTATTTTATGATTTTGTATACTTAAAGTGTCGATGGCTAAAAATAAATTGTATGTTTGGCCCAGTATTCAGCAACGGCAACACCATTCGCTGCGTCAGCGAATCCCTTGCCTTTTCTGCTGCTGAATATAAGATCAGAACACAGGCTACTGTTAAAATCAGACGTAAAATTTTGTAAAATTTTGTGTAGTATGTAAGTTGAAGGTGGTTGGGAGACGCACAGCACTGATCTAAAAGGCGACTCGTGGGGCAAGCCTATTCGGAACATAGACAAACCCCAAACGTCGTCATATTTCAGCCGAAAGACTTCCACTGTATGACGTAATTAAAAAAAAAAGATTTTTTCTTCTTGTACAGATACTGAAGGAATTGTCAGAGGTGGAAAGTGCGTTGATCTCTCGTGGCGCCCCAAGCAGTGGGCTTGCCGCTCCACGCGCCTACACCTCTGCGCTGGCGCTGTACACTGTCGGCGCGCTCAGGAAGTACCACTCGTCCTTACTATGTGAGTTATTTACTTCTTGGATACTTCATTATGTTTTTTTATTTATATATTGATAGTCTGGCGCTTGACCTCAATGTCACCTGAGGGCTTAGTGCGAGTTTTTAACGTACTCGATCTCATTAACGTAAACGTAAACTTATACCAAATTGCATGAAAAAAAAGGGTTTTTCGTTTTTGTCACCATTATTATTTCAAATTTACGCGATTGAGAACGTTAAAAACTCGCACCAAGACCCCTGATAGAAAGCGATGCCCATCTTCAACCAAACAATGAAGTAGGCTTGCCTATAAGTAACCTATTTACTCTTAATTGAGACCTCCAGATTGTAGCTATCACGAAACATTGACTTCGGCAGGGAATTCAATTCTCCTCAGTTGTACGTACAATGAAAGTAAGATCATACGTTTTGTGCGTTGGAATGTGTGACACACTTACGAGTGCGGTGTACATACAATAATTGTCTTCTCCGCACTCTCAAAACATTGTTTAAAAGTAGTTGTAAGTTAGCTGCCTGCATACCAAATAGCTTTGTTGACATGTATCAGTTTCGTCTTCATTATTCCAGCCTGGAATGACCCACTGCTGCCTATAGGCGGCCTCTCTTGCATTTTGCTATACTTTTCAGTTCCATATACGTCAGTTTTCAGTCCATATCTTGGTGTTTTGCTATAACACGAGAATACGTTGCGAAAACGCAGCTTATTTTCAGGTCGACGTTTATCCCTATACCAGAAAGGTTAGGTAGTTAACAAATCAAATCCAACTAAAGACCATTGTAAAATAACGATTACTAAATCAATTGAAACATTATTTTGTTTGTTATAAATGTATTTTGTGTAAAAAAAAAACTAACTAACTAAACCTTTCTAGTATAATTTGCACGCCGCCGCGCTATTCACAACTAACGTCCAATACCCAAGTACTGAAACATGGTCGTTTTGCCCCCAGTATGCGTGGAACAAACATCAGCGGTGTTCGAGCAGCTGTGCCGGCTGGTGAAGTGCGTGGTGAACCCCGGCGACTGCGGCTCGGCGGAGCGCTGCGTGCTGGCGCAGCTGCACGACCTGTACAAGGCCGCCGCGCACCTGTGCCACGCGCCGCACGCCGACACCTTCGCTAATGCCTACCCGAAGATCAAGTTAGTATACAATGATGCGTCCTTGGATCATACGCCATCTCTTGACCGATAGTGGAACTAATGTCATTTTTGTCGATGGTTGTGATGAAAGTGTGCTATTTAGAAACATCGTTTTATTTTTCAGGTGATTTTTACATAAACTTCTATCACGTAGAATAATTTCAGATTTTTCTCTATGCAAACTTAGATAAGGGGAGGGGGGGACAGTATTTATTTTTCTTCGACCTCGAAAACCATGCGTCTTTAAAAGAAAGGAATATGTTTGAAAATGTGCAAATAACGTTCTTTCATATGATGCCCCTGTTACTAGCCCCACTTCGAATTTTTAAGAACCCCTTTCAGTCGCTGTTTCATAAAAATATATTAGTCCGTTATCTTCAGTTCAAATACGTGTCCAATATTTTTTGATAGCCAATCCGTCCAGCAAGACGATGTTGATCTGAGTGGATAGGTCGGACTCAGCCAGACTTGTACGAAGTAATTGTTGACCACTGTTTTTTTTTTCCAGACAAGCTCTGTATTCACCTCTGCAGCCAACACCATCAAACTACCCGTACAATCCTCAGTTTCTAAGCGAATTCTTCACTAGTACGCGTAAAGGTATAGGTAAATTTAATATTGACAACTAAGCCAATGCATTTGAACATCATAGTATCATGCTAATTAAACTATAATTTTAGGTAAAATAGAAATAGCGTGGGCGCGTCAAGTCGCCGAGTCGCCGGCGAATAGATACAGCTTCGTCTGTTCGGCAATGCTCGCTGTATGTCGAGAAGTGGATAATGATCGGTAAGCAAAACTTTTTTAGTATCGTTATTGTTTCACCTGATAGTAAGCGATGATGTGGTTGACGTGTGTAGAGCGTGCTTGCCTAGAAGTAACCTATTCACTCTTGTCTTAACGATACTATCATAACACGCAGACTTCGGCAGAGAATTTTACTTTTTATGCCTAGGCTTTTTAGCCCGTCTGTTTTATCCTATAAATGTAGCACACCGAACCACTTTAGCCTCGCAGATTTGCGACGCGTTGCGGATTCGATCGGTCAGTTTCATTTGCAGAATAATAAATAAATAAATGATAATTATTAGACAAAAACCAGTATGACAAAAGCTTTTTTTTTTTACACATGCGAGAGATAGGTAAACAGTGAAATACAAAATCTTAGGAGGCAGACCCACGCCCCGGTATCCGTGCCTTTGATTCTTATATATGAAGAACTTCTGTACCTCCAGAGTGAACGAGCTAGGCGTAGTCTGCGCAGAGATGACAGCGTGGTGCAGCGGGTTAGCAGCCGAGTGGCTAGGCGCGCTCGTGGCTCTGTGCGGCGCGCAGCACTACCCCGCGTCCGCCCCGCACGCCGCGCCGCCGCCGCTGTACCCCGACCTGCTGCTGCACCGCGACCTGCACGACGCCGCCGCGCACGACGCGCTCGCCGTCTTCACCTGCATCCTCGTGGGTGAGTGCTAGTAGCTCTGTGTGACGCAGCACTACCCCGCGTCCGCCCCGCACGCCGCGCCGCCGCCGCTGTACCCCGACCTGCTGCTGCACCGCGACCTGCACGACGCCGCCGCGCACGACGCGCTCGCCGTCTTCACCTGCATCCTCGTGGGTGAGTGCTAGTAGCTCTGTGTGACGCAGCACTACCCCGCGTCCGCCCCGCACGCCGCGCCGCCGCCGCTGTACCCCGACCTGCTGCTGCACCGCGACCTGCACGACGCCGCCGCGCACGACGCGCTCGCCGTCTTCACCTGCATCCTCGTGGGTGAGTGCTAGTAGCTCTGTGTGACGCAGCACTACCCCGCGTCCGCCCCGCACGCCGCGCCGCCGCCGCTGTACCCCGACCTGCTGCTGCACCGCGACCTGCACGACGCCGCCGCGCACGACGCGCTCGCCGTCTTCACCTGCATCCTCGTGGGTGAGTGCTAGTAGCTCTGTGTGACGCAGCACTACCCCGCGTCCGCCCCGCACGCCGCGCCGCCGCCGCTGTACCCCGACCTGCTGCTGCACCGCGACCTGCAAGACGCGCATCCTCGTTGGTAAAGACCAGCGACATAATCATATCACCCAATAGACGATTTTGCCATTGCTTGCTGGCGGGAGTACACGTCCGGGTGTCACCATTGTCTGTAATGGCAGGAGGACTGCCAATACAGACAATGGTGACACCCGGACCACCCGGTGGAGCCGGTGGGGGTCTGCCCCGGTAGTCCTTTACTATAATTTAAACAATAAAGCAATAAGGAAACAATATAATTATTGCTAATCTACATTAATATATAAAAAAGATGAAAGATTTTTTTGTTTGTTTGAATAGGCTCCGAAACTACTGGACCAATTTGAAAAATACATTCACCATTCCCTATATCCCTGTTAAACATGGCTATAGAATATTTATAAAAAAGTTAGGGATCCATAAATATGAAAATTTCGATAATGTAACCCAAGATGTGTAAAAATACCAAAAAGACAATTTATAAACCATAAGATCAAACAAAGAGGAGCCTGGAACAAAAGGCTAAATCATCATCATCATTTATAGTTTAATAATTAAGATTGGTTCTGTACATGTAAACTACACTTTAAATTACTCAAATCGAACCTTTCGTTTAAAATTTACGACGGGTATAAATACTCTATACTCTAAGGCTGGATTTGACCAACGCCAGATAACTCTTATTCGTGGAATAAATTTAACGTTTGACAGTTTTTGTATGGAAGAACTGTCAAAAATTCAAAATTATTCCTCCGATAAAGCTATCTGGCGTTGGTCAAATCCAGCCTAAGTAAGAAAAATGTTGCGATTTGAGCGAACTGCTCTACGTTTAGTCTATTAATAAGTAATTTATACATAACCTATAATTTGAGGGTAGAGTGGAGATGAAGTTCGTCAAGTACCAACTAAACCCTCGCGAACGAAGTCGCGGGCGAAGTGCTAGTTCCTAATAATCCCAGCATGCTATTTAACGAAATACCCTTAAATAAAAAGGATTTCGTGGTTTTATGAAAGCACGGTAAAAGTGAAACTTTTCACTAAAAAAGGTCAGCTGATGCGAACTATAGGCGCCGCCATATTGGCGTCGGCTGCTCTGACGAGCGTCTTTCACTTTATCCCTACTCCGCGGCCGACCGTCACGCGACATGCAACACACAGACGAAAAAGTTTGAGACGATGATGTAATAAAAGTTTCACTTTATGTCTTACTAGCTGTCCCCCGCGGCTTCGCTCCCGTCAATTAAGTATTTATTGCACATATCGAGTTTCAGAGTTCATTGTTTTTAAGATGTATTCTGCTATTCGGGTCGGAGACAAATCCAACGAATCAATAACCATGAAAATTGGTTCAGCAGATCTCGAGTTATAAGTGTTGTAACAAACCCGTCTTTGTTTTATATATATATAGATTCAATCATTATATTCCAGTGTTTTAATAGTAACGTTTTGTTCCAGCGCGCCATTGCTTTTCCCTGGAAGACTTCGTCCGCCACGCAGCCTTACCATCACTGCTGAAGGCTTGCGGCGGAGGCGGCAGCTCAGGCAACGCGCCGAATGCTCCCTCGCCTGACACCGGAGCTAGGCTAACTTGTCACCTGTTATTGAGGCTGTTTAAAACTGTGGATACTCCGCAGCCAGGTAAAGGAAATCTTTATACGCATACACAAAAGTATATTTATTGAAAGCTGTAATTTTGATGTAGAACTAATTGATCATAGTCGAACAAGACTCCTTTTTAAAACTCAATAGTGTTTCTTAGTAGATGTGATTTTATTTGGTGCGCTCATATCGCGGTTAACCCGCCTTTAATACTGCTCAAAAATTGACGTACGCTTACACTGCTCAAATGCCAAAAGCATCTTTTCGTGTTTTTTGTGGGTGAGGATCTTGAGGCCAATTATATCGATCTTCAAGTTAAAGCAACGTTTGATAATGTCAATCCGTGCATGAGTGACCATGTTAACGTTCCACGATGACTACGTCCCTCGTAAAGCACGGCACAAGCTGCTGGTCACGTTGGTCATTTGTAGACCTTTAAGCCACTACACACACACACTATTTTTGCCAAGTAATATCGTGTTACCCAGTTTCTGGGTTATGGAGATCAGATAGGCAGTGGCTCTATAAAACTCTGAAATTGAACTGCATCCGTCCCAAACAAAGTTGGGAAAGCCAGGTTGCTCTTTGTGGTTAGATTGAGCAATAAACCCTTGTTCTACAGGTCTGTACTCAGTATCGACGTCCCCCGGTCCGGGCGGCGCGGCGGCAGGCGTGCGCCTCTCCTGTGACCGCCACCTGTTAGCGGCCGCGCATAAGAACATCGGCGTGGGACCCGTGCTAGCCACGCTCAAAGCTATACTCAGTATGTACCCACATATTATTCTTTTTTTTGAACATTTTTACTCTGTACTCGCGATTTTCAGCTTGCGCTAATTTCTTTCATGAATATCATTTTGAGATCAACTTAATTATTTTTACATGTACTTACAGTACAGGGCACAATTTGATAAAGTTAATGTTTACGTTTATAAAAAAAAAAATAACAAAAATAATTTTCACAAATCTATCGAATTTAATACGAAAAAGTGTCCACCGTTTAAAGGACTACGATTTTAGTATCATTTAGAGACAAGTGTGGCAACAGAAACATGACTCACAAATAATATGAAACATATTGGTTGGAGACTTAAAAACAGGTTATACGTTTTTATTATAATAGGAGAAGTGCTTCTCCTATGTTGTGCTCTATAATAGTTGCTCCACTATGAATTATTCGCATATGTTCATGGCACCAACATCCGTATGTATCACCCTGCAGTCGACATAGCCGTCATAGGAAAATGTAATACTTTTCTCTTTAGTGGTGGGAGATTCAACGGCCCGTGATGGAGGCAAGGCTGGCGGCAAGAAGTCTTGTGAACTATCACATATTCTGGGCACCAGTGACACAGTCCCTACAGATGCACAACTGGATCTTATGTCGTAAGTACAAGGCTTTTAAGCATGTAAAAAAGTTTTGTTACAAGTATAATCCATGCCTTGATATGTGTCCTGTTTAGTAAACAAACGTTCGCTGCCATGCAAGTATGAGACTTATGATAGTCGATTTTGTTCGTGAAATTGCTTGGCAGGTAAGTAAAGTTGTTGGAGGACGAACTAAGGGATTTCTGAGTAACAAGGTTTTGTATCCGCAAAACTATTGTGTCCTAAATTGCTTTAGGAAATACGTTTGTTTACTTTGAAGAATACTTTCCTGGCATAGTTGTTAAGTTACCATTGACATCATGATCCTTGAATTATTATTTTTTCAAATATTTTTCCCTGAATTATATTTATCACGAGGGAATATTTTTTAAGTGATGAAGAAAATACTGCAATGAGGGTTTTCTGAAAACGCTGTTTTCTGACATTTGTTAACGAATGTCAGAAAACAGCGTTTTATAGGTGTTTTGGAGTGATGCCTCAGTGCTGCCACCTGGTGCTCGATGTTCTAGAAAACCCTCCTAACATCTTTTATGGGATGAAATATTTCAAAAACCATTCAAATCAAGTTTCAATAGAACTTAATTTAATTAAATACCTTCAAGGATTATGCCAACAAAAAATCATAATGTATTGACTCGCGATGTTTTTTTTATCCTTAGGATGGTAGATTCAGAGATGAGTGGGGGCCATAGAACTCCTAGGTTTGTTTTTTTGATATTGAGTTACACGGTTGCACATCCTACGACCACGGACTTGGCTTCACTGTGTACTGTTGTACATAATATACTCGTA
Source organism: Ceramica pisi (assembly GCA_963859965.1). NCBI lineage: Eukaryota > Metazoa > Arthropoda > Insecta > Lepidoptera > Noctuidae > Ceramica > Ceramica pisi. The sequence goes on from OY982530.1 coordinate 11,148,812, forward strand.
TCATTCTGACATGATGTTTATTATTGGCGTAGCTAGGGAACAGCTAAAGTAAAGTCGCATACATTAACATTCTTATTCTGCCTGACCTGTGCTCTATACCAATCTTTTACACTTCACTTTTCGTCCATATATCATCTCACAGTCTAAACATCTTTTGTTTGGTCTCCTTCTTCCCTTCCATCCATATCAGCACTACTATAAAAAAACTATTATATTGTAAAAAGTAAGTTACTTCTTTTGATTTTTTAACAAATGGGCATTAATAATGCTACGTTTTCAATTTTTAATGTTACAGAAAAAGTTTTAAATCTCAATTTAGGGTAATTTAAACAGTTATGTGCCAAATAATTATTTTCTAATAAAATGTAAATGCACGCAATCTTTGTGAAAGGTGAACGAAATAAAAACCACCTTCAAGAATCGTGCACACACTCAAAAGAACCTCATTAATTCAAGACCCTAGTTCTCTGTCATTCAAGAAGACGTAGCTACGCCAATGCTCACTCGCTTCGCTTCTCTTCATATTGTTTGCTCGTCCATCATGCTCTCTGTGCAAGGGGCGTCTCGATGTGTAGTTGCTTCATCCCCTTGTCTGTGAATAGAGGACACCCTATGGTTGTAACGTTGCCCTTACTAATTCAACTCTATACTTACAAATATTTACAGAAAATATATTTTTAGTACGAAAACACATTTTTGGCAAACATTTGCTTAACTTGATGAAGAAGATAAACGTAAGTTAAATGTTTGTATGTTAATAAGCCTTTTTGTTCGGATCTTGTATTAATGAATACAAGATGTCCAGTAAAAAAAAAAAGAAATTAAACAAAAGAAACAAAACCGTTTTTAATTTTTTTTCCGTGCTTTCAAACTTATAAGTATTTGTAAGTAAAGAGATTTTGTCCCACTCCACCGGTTGTGTCGTCTCCAGGTTCACTTTGTGTGTTAACAATCGACTCTGTGTTTCACCCTTTTATGTCTACACTACAGGTCTTCACAGCGACTCTTTTAACTAATTCCTCATCTGTTATCTTAGTATTTAGTTTGTAGTCAACAATCTAGCTTAGCCTCCCCTTACAGGCGGTATTTGAGTTCATTGGCTATCTTTTAGGGGTTGAAATTACCTTGTCATGGAGCTGAACAACTCTTAATGTGGGTCCAACTCTGGCAGTGAAGTAAATATAAAAATGGGAAACTTATCAATGCAAACCTATTTAAAAAGACATGTTTTACGATTCTGACATGTCACTCTGTAGAAAAGAACTCCTTTTATTTTTTTCGCTTTTACAAGGTTGGTCTCATAGTAAAAATTGTTCACATGCAATTGAGGCATGTACACCCTGGTTTGTTACCAATGAGTTCAAAATTAGCCTATCAATTAAGGTGTGTCCACTCCTAGCCAATACTGCTAGCCGGTTATAAAGCATAATTTTCTATATTATTGGGCGAATGAAGAAAATTATGCGTCTATTACCGGCAGACAAACGGCTCGGTCATAACACATCCTTAATATAAAAATGTCCTTTAAATTGGGTGTCAAGCTTCTTCATGTCAATAAACTAAAACGCACAACATAATATAAATAACTAATGGGTTAACTTGGCATACATGGGTTACATGTCTGTTAAGGCTAGCGCATATTACAGCCGTATTAAATCGCAGTGCATTACCTGTATTGTGCAAAATTAAAAAACAAAGAAATTACATGTCAGTTGTAAAATTGTACCATCGAAAACCGGTCTTATGTCAGTTGTTATAAGAGTGGTTTTGTATACTGACAGGGCTTTTATATCGTATCAGTAATGCCAGACTTCACCAACACTAGTTAGCGATACCTGAATATAACAGCTGAGTATTATTATAAACTTTTGAATTTTCGACTCAAGCCGAGTGTCGAAAATACAATGCACTTTTATTTAGGCGTTTTGGGTATCGCTTAGTGTTATTATACTCGGGCATTACTACTTTGGCATAGAAGTGCTGTCGTTATGAAGTAGTATCAGTCAACTGCACGTATCTAGATAGTTTAGTTGACTGAACATAACCTGTTTGAACATTTTTGCACATTGCGTTGTGACGTGACCTGCCCAAATGTGCGCTAGCCTTTCATATCCTGGGGCCGGACTATGACGTGCCAATGCGATCATAATTAAGCTATGGAAAAGTGATAGTGTTATTCATCTTGTATAACTCTGTCTCCCTCCCACACCGCAATCATGGTCGATTTAAGACGTCATAGTAGGCCAGCTGGTCACTATATCTTCGTCAATGGATAGCTGGTAACGCTTGCAGGGGCAGTGGTGGCGTTGGTTCAACTTTGTTGGACTCTTCACAGTCGCTCTCGTCCTTGGCTCGACGGGTTCTAGCTGATATTTGCTCTGAGGAGTGGGTTCTGCAGAAGTGCCTGCAAAACCCTGATGAGCTATATCAGCCGGATATGCTGTTGGATCCTATGTTGACACCGAGACAAGCTCAAAGGTATGTTGTGTTACGTAATTTCAAGTCCATAAATAATAAAATGCTTCTGTTTTCATTATAAATCAATCCTTAAAATCTTCCTTGTATTGTCTGCGAAGAAGAACAGTAATATTTTGTTAGTAAAAGTCTGCCCGAAGGTTTTCTGAGAATTAAAATAATATATTCGCCCAGATTACTCCACATGATCTGCTACCCCGAGTCTGCGAGTCACACACACCCGGACCTCGATCAGAAGACTATGATCACACGACTTTTAGAGGTAACTTATATTTTAATATTTACTTATGTCTAGTGGGTGAAAGTTCCCGATCGACCACTTTACAATATAACCTTATTACTAAGAGCGAAAAGTGATGGACCAGGAACTTTCGCAGTTACACATTTAAGTCACAATGCATTTTTTTTTGTCTACAGAATTTAGAACAGTGGTCGTTACGTATGTCGTGGCTGGACTTACAGCTGATGTTCAAGCAGTTTCCTAGCGGTTCGTCCGAACTGAGCGCGTGGCTCGATACCGTCGCACGCGCAGTTATTAACGTGTTCCAACAGCCGGCCCCACCGCCGCCCGATAAAGACAGGTACTGCACCCAAGCCAAGTGTTAATATAATAACATTGAATCTAACAAAACCTCAGAACCTGCTAGTATATCCTGCGCTCCGGGCCCTTAGAAACCCACTGTATAGATAAACTTTTCTTCGTTTATGTAATGTAGGGAGCTCTTTGTGATAGCTTGCCCGGCGAAGTACTATCACCATACCTATACACGCGACCCGCGTACTTTTCTTATGTTAAAAAAAAACCGGCCAAGTGCGAGTCAGACTCGCGCACCGAGGGTTCCGTACAAACCTGTAGGTATATAAGTAAAAGTTATGGTATTTTTATTGCTAATGTTAATCGCATAACAACGTTTGCTGGGTCAGCAAGTCTAATATATAAAATTCTCGTGTTGCGGTGTTTGTTTCCAAACTCCTCCGAAACGGCTGAACCGATTTGCATGAAATTTTGTGTGCATATCGGGTAGGTCTGAGAATCGGCCAACATCTGTTTTTTTTTTTTAATCGCTGAACAACGTTTGCTGGGTCAGCTAGTAAGTTTATGATTATTAAAAAAAATATACTATGTGATGTAACTAAAAATTTAAGATTTTCGGAATTTTTCCTATATGTGTACTTTATAACGTTGCTTCATGCCAAATTTCAAGATTCCAGGTCGTCTGGAAGTATCCTTTAGGTTTTGATTCCCTTGCGAGTAGTTGCGAGTTTCAAAATATGCGGCTTTAATTGCTGTATCTTTTGATTGCGTTGACGTAGAAGTTTGATTTTGTTACAGCTTAAAGATATTATAGACTTGAGTATTTGTTAAGAATTTCAATATAATACCACTACGCGTTCATGAGTAAAGGGGTAATAAGTTTAAAATTATTAAAAATATTTTTATTATATGATGTAACTAAAAATTTATGCTTTTCGCAATTTTTCCTTTATCTGTGTTATAAGACGTTGCTTCGTACCAAATTTCAAGATTCTGAGTTCACGGGAAGTACCCTGTAGGTTTTGATTCCCTTGCGAGTGTCGAAAATTTGCGGCATAAACGGGAGTATCTTTTGATCGCGTTGACTTAGAAGTTTGATTTTTTCACAGCTCCAAGAGACCATAGACTTGAGTATTTGATATGAATTTCAGCTTGATACCTCCACGCGTTCCTGAGAAAAAAGGTCTTGACAGACAGACAGACAGACGGACAACAAAGTGATCCTATAAGGGTTCCGTTTTTACCTTTTGAGGTACGGAACCCTAAAAACGGCAATAAAGACATGAAGCTGTACTGAATCGACATCTAATGTGATCCCTTACAAATTCTTGTAATAATTATAATATTATTGTTTCACTATAATTATTTTGAGTTCCTAAGAAGAGATAATATTACCAGTTCAGTGTACTTTATTGCAAATGTATCTGGCGCCCAATATAATGATAAATTATGGTTTTCCCCCAGGACGGGCACAGACCGCGGTGTGGTTAGTACGAGCAAGTGGTCGGAATCCGTTTGGCTAGTTGCACCCCTCGTGGAAAAATTACCGGCCGCCGTGCAGGGAAGAGTGCTTAAACATGCGGGACAGGTTAGTTCATTGGTTCACGATTTTAAAACAACAATACTTCGGAAACTGCGCAAATAAATATAACTAAAAAGATCATTAAAATTATAGACACGTTTTTTTTTTTGTTCCAAACAAATAAATCAAAACTTAAGGAATTATAGTCACTCTTTTCGATACTTACCATCAAGATACAAAATCTTAAAAGATACGTAGTTTTTTATGTTAACGATACTGATTGCATTAAGAAAAATGCGCAGTCTCCGAAGCAACTTGTTTATCGTTTCGACAAGGCATGATTTGTATTTCTTAACCTCAACTGTAACTGATCAATTCCTTGACAGGTGAAAGTACCAGTGATTGGTCGGGGTTAAAGTTGACTTATCTTTGTATTCCATCAGATTTTAGAAAGCGGCTGGGGCGCAGGATGCAGTGGCAACTGTTCGAGCGGCGGTGGTGGTGGCGGTAGCTCGCATAGAGACTGCAAGAGCCATCAGAGTCCTAGCTACAAAGGGTCAGTCTAGTCAGATACACGCCTTGTTTGTTAGTCATAATATATATCTTTTAACCAAAAAAATATTGCTGTTGTTGTTGTTGTGTGTAATTCATTTCGCAGGACTCATCCAAATGTAGGGCACAGCAGATATTTGTTGTTTTTTATGTATGGATTTTTGCATAAATCATGACTTTCGTTGATATCCAATGCAAACTCTGGATGATTATAACATTTTTATTATTACAATTAAGCATCCAGGCCATGGCAGCAAAACTACTCAATGAAAACAAAGTTAACATTTTGAAACCTCTTTTTTATCATCCCGCTTTGCAGACACTATATCTGGTACCTAGGTTTCTTTTATGAGACTGTAACCGCACTTACTAAAACTGCGGTCCCACGGCCCGTCCGGCGCCATCGCGCCGCGCCTTCGAGCCTACCGACTCCCGATGGATCGGACAGACTACGCCGGGGCCACGGCAGGCTTCATCGGATGCAACGATTCCCACGGCCTGTCGCTTGGCCTTGCGCAATCTAGCCTGCGAAATCAGGCCGTGGGACCGCAGCTTAAGCCGTTCTATCCGTCTTCTAATAGGTCGTCTGGCGGCGGCAGTGGAGGCAAGCGTGGCGTCAGCAGTGGCGGCTGCGGCGGCGGCTGCGCGTGCGGCGGCGGCAACTCCGTGCGCCTCGCCAACGAGCCGCTTCTGTCGCTTGTACTCACGTGTCTCAGGCACCAGGACGATCAGAAGGTATTGTGTCTTCTAACACTTCGAATACAATCATTATATAGTCTGCAAAACATAAATTTATTAATAGTGCTTACCTTTCAATCAGTCTTAGGAAGAGTTTTAGAAAATCGACCTAATTCTTATGTTATTATATTATTATATAAGCTACTGTGATCCAGCACTTCATACCAATGCGAACATTTAGAATTATTTTAATTTTTGTGAACATTTGAATCATAGAATACCAAAATTTCACCCAAGTTTTCTACCCTCTAGGAAAGCCTTCTCAGCTCGATCCACGCCCAACTGCAACACTACCTCACACACGCGCGCGAGCACGACCGCGCCGCCTGCGCAGACAACTGGCAGGACGACGCCGCGCCCGACGCACTGCTGCTGCGCTTCTCTCTCGCGGGCGGCATGTTCGACGCCATCCGCCGCTCCTACCAGCTCACCGCCGACTGGGCGGTGCTCCTCACGCAGCTCGTCGCGCACCAGCTGATCGACGCCTACAACAACAGGTAGCTACAGTCACGTCACCACTAGTGTTGCCTCACTGCTGCGCTTCTCTCTCGCGGGCGGCATGTTCGACGCCATCCGCCGCTCCTACCAGCTCACCGCCGACTGGGCGGTGCTCCTCACGCAGCTCGTCGCGCACCAGCTGATCGACGCCTACAACAACAGGTAGCTACAGTCACGTCACCACTAGTGTTGCCTCACTGCTGCGCTTCTCTCTCGCGGGCGGCATGTTCGACGCCATCCGCCGCTCCTACCAGCTCACCGCCGACTGGGCGGTGCTCCTCACGCAGCTCGTCGCGCACCAGCTGATCGACGCCTACAACAACAGGTAGCTACAGTCACGTCACCACTAGTGTTGCCTCACTGCTGCGCTTCTCTCTCGCGGGCGGCATGTTCGACGCCATCCGCCGCTCCTACCAGCTCACCGCCGACTGGGCGCACAATACACTGTAACCTACTAATTTACCGCTCCTACCAGCTATCCTACATTGAATTTATAATTACAGGCACACGCGACATTTTACCTGTGTTTCTAGGTTGGCAATATATCTGTGATGGCTCTGGTATTGCAGATGTTAACCACATAACATATATAACATCAGGATACTGTTGTGTTCTTTGCCATCCTTTAATGTTAAATATATCATCCCAACATGGCCTATTGCTGGACAAGAGCCTGTATCAAGTTCCGCTATAACTCTTGGTTCTCTACTTCCACATCCAGTGCCAGTCCTAGTTGCCTGTTCGGGATCATCAGTCCATTTATTGGGTGCCATGTGTTCGTCTCCACTCGTGGACTATTGTTTGCTCCATAAGACCATCCATCTGACATAGTTGGTTCATGGACACATCAGCTTGCTAACCCTGTCAGCTGCTGTCATTCATTATTTTCTGATAAATAATTACCTAATACCTAAAGTACTTTGAAGAAGAGTGTCACGGCCGTGACTTGTACGACATAAAAAAATCCGTATGAAAATTACATTTGCTGTCAAGCAACTCAAAAGAAAATATCAATTTTGCGAGACTTAAACTTATTCCCGACCCTTTCTCCCTTACTCTTGCTGGGAAGATTATGGGCCCAAGTGGCCACCGCCAACCATGTGGGATTCCCAACTGTCAGACCCTACCTCCATACCGACTAGCACTTGTTTCAACAGATTCGTCGGCAGCAAAAATGGCCTGACAGACAGTGTCTTACAATAAATTAATATAGTTTGTCTCGCAGCAACCTCTTCTCCACTCTCATCGACATGCTTGCCACCCTGATCCACTCGACCCTGGCTGATGGAGGGGACGACAATAACCGGAAACATTACCAGAACCTCATGAAGAAATTGAAGAAGGAGATTGGAGACAGACACGGGCCGTCTGTGCAGTGTGTCAGGCAACTGCTGCCACTGTCCAAGAACACCATTATTGAAGTAAGTTGAATGTCTTTTGTTTTGTCTTCAGTTTCGTTCATTTGTTTTGAATATTTGCAAAAAAAACGGTTCACGGTCTAAAGCAAACACTAGATTATGAAGTGTTATCGTTTCAGCATAAACTGTAGTTGTAGTACAATACAATTTTAACAAAGTACATAGTAACTTCATTTCTATGCTTTATGTGATTATGTTTTATTCGTGTTCGTTTTAGTAGTATTATGTAAACTAACGCCCTGTGTATGAAAGGTTTTTCGTGAGCCTTAACTTCCCCAGTATTGGGCATAGGTCTGCCCCCCCCCCCCCCTATTTCTTTCTTAAATGTTCTTCTTCTAGCCAATTCACTAGCAAGCCAAGGCGGCACTGAAAAGTTTATCAAAACAATATTAACTGACATCCAAAGAGGTGTCAGTTAACTTTGCTCTCAATCAAATCACTTCCGATATTTAATAACTTTTCATATAACAGATTTATCAGTCTTTCAGACCAAAGAGTTGCATTTACCCATTAAATAAAACGTACCTGGTAGAACTAATCCTTACAATAACATGTCCATACTCGTTAGTTTTATTCGTGTGCTGTAAATATCAATGTTCTACAGGTCATCGCCTGCGAACCCATAGGATGTCTCGTCGACCAAAAAGGGAACAAGATCACTGGATTCGATAGTGATAAGAAACAGGTAAGTCCTCATTACGTCATTTCATTGCCTACCTTTAATGATTTGTTCTACCTAAACATCCTAGCAATCTATTTTTATCACCCAGCCTATTCAGGGGTTGGCCACGGATTTGTACAAATTATAGATGACATCTTATAAATATATAAACAATAGCAATAAAGGCTGAGATAATATTTTACAATGAACTAGCTGACCCCCGCGGCTTCGCTCCCATCAAATGTAACTTTCTTTTTTTTTTCGTTCATAAGAACCTTCTCCTGACAATAACAAAACTATTACTACTTATATAGAGAAGTGATACTAGAAACTAAAAGAAATTAAAAGAACGTCAAAGTCACGTATTCAAAGAAGAAAGCCTTTCACCTATTTTGGGGTAAAATAAAGCATATCTAAATGAAATAACTGACCGGGAAGACGTTGTTTTGCCAAACATGTAAATAAAAAATAAGTAGAAATCCTACGACCTATTCTCAGACTTACCGAATAATATACAGAAAAGAATCATAAAAATCGGTCAAGCCGTTGCGGAGGAGTTCGATAACAAACAACGTGACACGAAACTTTTATATCTCTACATATTATTAAACAAAGACTTCCGCCGCATCTGTCTGTCTGTCTGTTCGCGATAAACTTAAAAACTACGGCACCGATTTTCATGCTGTTTTCAACAATGGATAGAGTGGTTCTCGAGGAAGGTTTTAGTACCTATATAATTTGTCAAGAGGGCGAAGCCGCGGGCATCAGCTAGTATTGATTATTAATAAATAATTATGAAAGAAGCGAGATTTAGAACATCGGCTAGACTAACTTGAAAACGTCTTTATTTCTTATGCAATAAGGGCGGTTACCGTTATTTAACTTACATGACTTACTCGAGTCGTTGTCCGCAGGGTCTACGGCTGACAGACAAGCAGCGCGTGTCGAGCTGGGAGCTGGTGGAGGGGGGGCGCAACCCCGCGCCGCTGTCTTGGGCCTGGTTCGCAGCCACCAAAATCGAGAGGAAACCCCTCACCTATGAGAATGCTCACAGGTACTACTCAAAGACATATAGAGAGTAAAATGGAATCAAATTATGTCGCATCCTGAACAAAATATTTCGGTTCGTTTTTAGGGTTCCGTACCCAAAGACTAACCAACGGAACCCTATTACTAACCGAGCGGGCTGCATCTCAAGAACCGTAATAGGTATGACAGTTGAAATTTTCACAGATTGTGTATTTCTATTGCCGCTATAACAACGAATAAAATTTAAGGTTTATGGTACGGAACCCCTCGTGTGCGAGTCCGAGTCGCACTTAGCCGGTATTTTTCTTTATTTACTATTGACAGACATACGTTTGACCACTATCTCACCTGATGATAAGCGATGATACGGTCGAAGATGAAGCACGCTTGCATAGAAGCATAGAGTATATAACCACTAGAGAGCGTATAGGCCGATTTCTTCTAAGTACGCGGCTCACTACAGCGGGCCGGGGGACGAGGAACAACGCGCGGCTGCAATTGGTCCGTTCAAGGTCAAGTTGCATAGGTAGCCTATGGTTAGTGGTGGCACTACTTGATTAAAGGAAAATAGTCGATATCGATAAAATGGATTTTAACATTATAAAAATACTCAATCCAAACAAACAGCGCTATAATATCTTGTTTAAACAAAGTTTCCCTATTAACCTTATCTTTCCACTTTTATTTTAATTCTGAAATCTTTGAAAATTTAAAATGAAAACATGTATGTCAAACACACAGATGAAAAATCTGAGACCCTCCTCCTATTTTTAATGTCGTTTAAAAGTAGTTACGTGTTTAATGTTAGTATGTGAATTGATTAAAAATTGTATTAGTTGTAATTTTATGATCATCGATAAATCGACTTCAATCATTAAACGTAACAGCACTGATTTTTACGATAAAAATACAAAGGGGAAGAAAGGGATAAAAATATAAGTATTTCCTAATGAAAGAAAGAGACTTTTCCAAAAGACATCAACGCGCGCTTCTCACAGTGTGCTCGTTCACCTAACCACCATTTTATATAGACCCCTGCAGTGGCTCATCATCTGATTCAAATCAAAAATATTTTACGTAGTCTTTACTCTTCGATGAAAATTTATGCCATCATTTTTGTAACAAAAGGTCTTGGAATGTTTCCCAGACAAATTCACCAGGTATGAAGGCATTTTTATGCGTTATAAATTGCATTAAAATTAAAACGATTTGTAAAAACTTAGCATGCCCACAGGTCTAACAATTGGTCACAACTAAAATGGTTACTAGTGCCGCTGACTAACATCTGAGCAAAAACACTAATAGTTTTCGTGCGTCGGGGCACTGTATGCGCAGTCAAGTGGTTTAATAGTCTTTGCCTAGAAGTAACCTATTCACTCTTGACTTAAAGACTCAAGGTTGTTGCTATCAGGAGACACAGACTGGCAGGGACTTCCACTCTTACTATACCAGACGCTTAACTTCAACTGGCCGGTCAGTCACGCGTCACCTCACGACCGGCTCGTCTCAAACGTTCACATACAACCTGAAACAGAATAAACACAACGACTGAAAAGGGTTAATTGTACTTTTTTTTTAATATATTTTTCTTTCTCGGGTCCCTGGAGCCCGGTCCTTTGGTAGGCGTACGAGGGGCCGAAACCAACTCGCAGAGGCCCCGTTAAAATTGTACTTATCATTATGAACAACTTTTACTATGGGACCAACAGAGAAATCGCGAGAAAAATCGACTACCTTTACGTTTCTGTGCGCATAACTCGATAAAATGAGCTAATGAGGGTGGGCTAATTCGTGTCAACTAGATATAATATCATAATTAGAACATTCTATTCTACTATTTTATTTTATTTTTATTATTTGTGATGGGTATGCTCTTGACTCTAGTCTTGGTAAGAGATGACAGAGACAAGAGTTGTAAGTTGTAATTCTAGAACCAGCAAAGATTATAGGAAAACTTGCTTTATTACAGATTACTGAAATACCACACGCACAGTCTTGTAAAGCCGCTTAGTTACTATTTAGAACCGCTCCCACTGCCACCCGAGGACCTCGAAACTAACGATATTAAACAGGTAAGACATTAATACAGACGAAATCCACCACTCTGCGTCAACATAGATTCGCTATTTGTTCATTTATTTTTAAACTTATTTCAAGACTGCTAATGATCATATTTGTTTGGCATTGAAAACCGTATTGAGTTGTAATAACGATTCACTTGTTCAGGAAAATGGAAGTCTGGATTCAAGCCCGACGGGCGCCGGGAAGACAAGATCACGAAATGCTCCGTGTAAGAATATCAAGAAATCGAAGCCGACTACGCCGGTAAATACATAAATCAATATTAGTGTTTATACACTGCACTATCATTAATTTTCTATTGATAAGCAGACATTTTTAGAAATCGTGTGTAGGCACTTTACACATCTAAGGGTTCATTTATATTGAAACAAAGGCAGAAGAAAGAATATACCAATAGAATTAATGAAATCTACAGCTCACCTGGTCAAACGAATCTGATTGGTCTCATTCGCTCTCCTCTCCGCTTATATGGAAAGTTAGCCCAATAGCCAGTTTGTTGTCCAGACGAGCGGCGTGCCGACCCCGGGTGCCGTGGGAGCAAGCGGCATGCCGCCGCAGCCGGCACAGCAGCCGCAGTTCATGCAGCAGCAGCAGCAGTGGTTCCCGCCACCCGGACAGAACTACTACAACCCGCCTGGTCAGTACACGAGAACGTGCCATAAGTCATACTTCATAGAGTTCATTTTGCGATACGTTTTTAGTAAGATAAGGCTGTTCGAGTAATATCGGTAAACGGTCGGTATCGGTATCGGTATTCGGTTAATTTTAAGAAGTTTTTTGTATATAATGCCAATAAACACAATTTTCTTTCTTTCTTTCTTTCTTTCTATCAAGATTTGATACACAATTGGCTCGTAAGTGGCTTTCAAATGTTCTTCTGAATCGAAAGCTGGATTCCATTGATTTTTCATAGCACGTCGGAGCGACGCTGATTAAACAAACGACGTTTATTTTCCCCCTGTGAGTCCCTGAATCTGTTAATTTGACGCGTTGATATTTTTTCACAACATAATTACACATAATCACACATCACAATATAACAATAGGCTTGTGTCCTGAAAAAATCTAAGTCCGTCAGTTAGATTATCAAAAATATTTGACCCGTATTTTTTCTTTTGTTACGGGATCCGAAATTGACGAAGTTACGAAGCTTTTAAAATTCTCAATACGTCACGCCTGGCATAATTTTTAGCGGGTCGTGACGTCACGAGCCCCCACTCCCGAGGTTTGATGCGTTTTATCTTTGTCAATATTCATTGATTTACAAAAACAAAAAATACGTGTCCATTATTTTTCAATACTCTAAATGACGGACTAAATAGTTTTGCAATTTGTGGATGATGGAAACTAGCCTATTTGTATAGAGAAGTATTAATATCGTTTACCACGTTTATGTACACGCAGCCGGTGTGAGTCCCCGCAGCGTGGCCGCCGCGCCGCCGTCCAACAACCAGTCGAAGCAGGCGCTCAGCAACATGCTGCGCCAGCGAGTGCCCTTCAACCAGATGACGCAGATGCAGGTCAATGTATGTTACAGCTTTGTTTTTCGTTTTAGTTCAAATGTTACGAAATACCTTCGAGTTTTTTTTACAATTAGCAACTAGTTTTTTACATAAATACTAGCTGACCCGGCTAAAGTTGTTTTGTTATAAAAAAAAATAGCCTACGACCTATTCTCAGACCAACGAAATATACACATTTTTTTTTTTATAAAAATCGGTCAAGCTTTTTTGGAGGAGTTCGATAACAAACACTGTGACACGAGATTTTTAAATATTAGATTATCCACTTTATTACCAACTAGCTGTCCCCCGCGGCTTCGCTCCCGTCAATTAAGTATTCATTGCACATATCGAGTTTTCATTGTTTTTAAGATGTATTCTGCTATTCGGGTCGGAGACAAATCCAACGAATCAATAACCATGAAAATTGGTTCAGCAGATCTCGAGTTATAAGTGTTGTAACAAACCCGTCTTTGTTTTATATATTACCAATGTACGTGAATTAGACACAGAATTTTATTACTACTTTTTTTTATTTTTTTTTTATTATTTTATTAGTTTTTGTCTGCGACTTCGTACGCTCATATCCCGATTTTTCCCGTTTCTGTAGTAATTTTGGGATATCCTCTTTGTGCTCTCCTATAGAGTGTAGGGAAGCTACTTGCCAAATTCCAGCTTTCTAAGACCAGTAGTTTCGGCTGTGCGTTGTTTGTCAGTCACTCACCCAGTCACTAGTAACGGAAGAACTTTATATATTATTAGGATTAATTTTAATTATATTTATTACATATTTTACTAGCTGACCCGCGCAACTTCGTCTGCCTCACATTTTCCATTACTGCCCCGCTCCTATTTGTCTTAGCGTGATGATATATAGCCTATAACCTTCCTCGATAAATGGGCTATCTAACACTGAAAGAATTTTTGAAATCGGACCAGTAGTTCCTGAGATTAGCGCGTTCAACCAAACAAACAAACAAACTCTTCTGCTTTATAATATTAGTATAGATGTTCCCATTGGGACCATTATTATTATGTTCCCGAGATAACAGCTCATTGAATTATGTGGAAGTAGAGACGTTGCACCAACTCCTAATATATTGGAACTAGGCGAGGAGCATGACGAAATTGCCATTGTCCATCCTCTGCATGATCTGTCTGTAGCTATTGCTAGCGTTCTACGAGTGAAAAAGTTTTTTTTTACTTTACACAGCAAAGTGGCGGCTACCCAGGCGCGCCGCACGCTCGCGCGCAGTTCCCGCGTCAGGCCATGCGGCAGATGCAGCCCAATCAGATGGGCGGCATGCAGACTGCGTAAGTCTTACCTTTTTATCTTAGCTTACTGAATTAAGGGTTGCTGTCAGGCAGGGTGGCTGTCCACATAAGCTGGCCCAGCCGGTCGGTAAAATCGAATATATGTGGATGAATTTTCGGAAAATGCCGCTCGGCTTTCGCTAGACCGGCCGAATGATGCCAAACATAATGTATAGTTGCTGCAGCTAGGCTAATTCGTTCCACAAATACTTCCGAATCGAATGATCGGCAAACGCAGATTGAAATCGAACACGTGCATTAATTGCTTCAGGTCGACTTTGCTGCTCGGCAATACTGCTGACTTACAAGACGAATAAAAAAAAAAGTTATTGACTTTCTTGGCTTTTTTGTCGTCTTGTCTCGTCTCTCCGCGAATGGGACCTTATGACTCTTAATACATAGACTTCAGTTGGACATTTTGTGCGCCGATTGCAATAAAAACAGTCATGAAATGACAATAAGGAGCTACATAATCAGACTAATCTTGCTTAAAAGTACAATGACGACTAATCTTAAGTACGTTCTAGCTGAACAGCTAGGACTAGAGTGGGAAAACAAAACTTGAATGGGATGTAATATAACCACTTACACAATAAATTCTTATTGTTCAGACAAATGAACCCAATGGCTGGTATGGGTGGCATGGGACCAATGGGCCAAATGGGTGGAGTACAAATGCCCGGTCAGATGGGCGGCGGTCAGATGGCAGCCGGGCAGATGGGCGCTGGGCAGATGGGAGCAGGGCAGATGGCGGGCAGCCAGATGGGCGGCATGGGCGGGCAGATGTTCGGAGGACAGTATGGGGGCATGCAGCAAGGCTATGGAGGCTACGGGCAGCAGATGATGCAGGGCGGACAACAGCAAATGATGAACCAGGTAATACATTTTTCTGTCTCGTAGCGTAAAGGACACAGGTACAAGACTTCGCGGACGCGCGTCAATCATTCAAATTTATACCTTGTACCAATGATGATAGAGGAACATGACGTGCGCTCTCTCTATCTTTTCGAGAAAGTAATAATAATTCAGAATAAAGAATCAACACATGAAGTATCTGTCAAAAATATGCCCATTAATAGTAAAAAAAAAATAACACATTTATATTCTGTTTTCTTGTGTCTGTATTTTTCTTCACAAAACATTGCCATAATAATCTCGTTTTCTAGGGAATGGGTCAAAGCGTAAACCAAATGGGTCAACAAGTGAACCCGATGAGTCAGGGCGTCAACTCCATTGGTCAGAATGTCGGTCAAATGAGCCAGGGTGTCGGTCAGCCGTCTCAGATGCCGCAGTCGATGAGTCAGATGAGCCAGGGCATGGGTCAGATGGGACAGCCCATGGGACAAATGGGCCAGATGGGACAAGGAGGTGGTATGTCCGCTATGAGCAGCCAGGCCGCATCTATGGGACCGCAGGGTGGTAACTCCATGGGAGGATTCCCTGGACAACAGACATTCCAACAGGTATGAAATCCGTGTGAATTTTGACTTAGAATTGTTTCAGGTAGCGAAAACACGAACCATAGTTCTGTATGAATAAGTGAGTTTTTTTTTAGACAAGGGAATAATAAATGCATTTATTTGGTACAAACTTAAAGGCAAACAGTTTAACAATAAACGAAAAAAAATATAGAAAACAAGAACTCATTAGATTTCAACACTTCCCATTTCTACCCGGATATTCAACACAGTTTTTATAATAATTTTGACAAAAAATCTTTTATATTCTTTATTTTAGAATATGATGGGCAGTCGCGCAAGCCAAGAAGCATATCTGGCACAGCAGAGACAAAACGCTCGTCCACCTTATATGCAGGTTAGTACCGAATATAATAACACGATCAACTAACAAGTATCAAAGGAAAAACGACTTTGTTCTTTAGGAGTTAAGGTTTAAATTTTAAATAACAAAATCTATATAATTTATTACAGCAAGCACCAAACGTAACAATGGGCGGCATGGGCGGGCCCGCACCGCCGTACCCTCGCGGTATGCAGAACCAGCAGAATTCGCAGTACCAGCAGCAGATGAACCAACAGCGCATGCGCCAACAGATGCTGGCCATGCAACAACAACAGCAGCAGGGCCCGCTCGTACAACACCTTCAGAGGCAGCAGTATCAACCGCCATATTAGACTATACAGTATAGGGAACGTGCACGGCGTTGACTATGTCATTTAGTGCTCCATATTCGAAACTTTAAGGTTAAGAATACTTGACATTGACGTTTCTGTGCTACCACCTAATAGTTCCTGCACGCTCCGTTTACGGGAACGAGCACGATGTGAACTGTGCCATCTGGCGTTGCAACATCGAAACTTATAGGATATAAAATATACTTGACAATAATTATACTTCTGTGCTGCCACCTATCGTTCCTGTACGTTCCCTTTACGGTTCTAACTTAATTGCGGCTTTGAATACAAAGCTAGTCACTGCACAGTAACAAACTCTTGTAACAGGTGATGAGTACTTCATAGCGATTAGTGCTTTTCACAGCCGCTGTAAGTTTGACGCTTACTATAACTATAGCCTTCACAATATGTTGACGATTCGTCGATATTCTGCCGGATTACTCCCGACATTATAGTCACATTACGAATAAGGAAGACTTCACACTGACCGAAGGCGTTTGTTGAACGTAAAAGCGACCCTAACGATCAACGATCAGATACAACTGTAATCTCAAGCGGTCAATGCATTCTTCATTCAAAAATTAATGAAAAGTACTCAAGAGTTTGTAATTGCGTCCGAGCTGACCGTAGCAGATGCCAACACGCCTGCACGACGCAAGCGCAGCTCCCACGTCAGTGTGACGTCATAAAACGCTTAGTATAAGCTGACACGGCGTTATCGTCGCTCATGCGTACGACAATCGTCTACGGTTACTAAGAGTATCTGAAAAATTGACTAAAAACAAAGAGCTACTTACCATATCGTGTTTCATTGATAAAGATGCACACATTACACTAATACGCATGTGCATCTATTGCGCCCTCACTTGGCGGATTTATTAATTTAATCGCGTGACTTGTCGATTCGAAATAAAGTTAATTCTGTATTGCACAAGTGACGCAATTTTTTTGTCAAATCCGCCAAGTGAATTGCCAGCATAATGATTATTTTCATGTCTTTTTTATTCTTGAGTCATTATCTCCTCGATTTTTATAATTCAGAAAAAGTTGTATTCCGTGAGAAAACATTAGTCAATCGACACGACTATGACATCCTTTACAACACCATTCAAATGTGAAATGCCGTCCATACACGATACATATACGGCTATTTATTAAGAATATTGTTATTTGTTTAGGTAACAGCCTGTTTCTGGGAGGAAAATCAAGTATGTCAAATTTTACGTTAGTTTTTTGTGGCCTTATTAAAAGCGTAAAATCCAATAAGCTAATCAATCAATTAATGCGATCGTATAAAAACTCGCATTAGGCCCTGTAATTGGGTGTCAGAAAAAAAAATCAATAAAATTAATTTCATGATGTGTGATTTGACAACTGGGTTAATATTTGGCTTGCAGAAATCGGGACTGAATACCACGGAAAATATCTTCTGTGGAATAAATAAAACTACATGATAGATAACCCATCGAACATCGATAGTGTAAGTGTGATAGGGTTGTAACGAAACAAAAAAGATTCGATGAGAAGAGGAGTTATCAGAAATTATATATTTTTACAAAGTCAATTTGCATTTAATTCTATTGTGAATTGGGTAATCTACGGTGTAGTCCTAGCATAATAAATGTACCTATTTTAACAGACGAACACTATGTGTGATGACAAATTCAAGATATTTAATGAATGCAGTCTTTTGATTGTACTGCATATATTTAGTACGTATTTTCCACTCAAATCAAAGTGTAGGGGAATTACAATTGTATTTATTTTTTAATTCGTAGACAGATCTTATTTGTGAGTTCTTTAGTTTATTTTGTGCTTGTTGTCGTCGATAATAATTTGGCAATTTTAGACTTAAGCCTGGTAAAGAAAAGTTTCGCAACACTACCCTAGTAAAGCCTCGTATCCACTAGGCAACATTTGACACGCGACATGATGCACTATTTGCTGCTCATTATGTTGAACAGCAACGAGAAACTTTTGTTAAGTATATTGGCAATATACTTAACAAGTAGTTGTGCTCCTGCTGGCAACGCAGCGCGTTGTACTACGTAGCTGATCATGTTGAGCGTTACGTGTTGCGCGTCCAATGTTACCTAGTGGATACGAGGCTCAATGTTGCTGACAAGGCTATGTTACATGTGTGCAACATGTTGCGCAACTTTCATTTTCATATCATGGACCGGTTTTTGTAATTGATTACGTGTTCATGAATGTTTAGTTAGTATTGCAACAAGTTAGATGATGTATCTATTTTTTATTATTATTCTAGTACAATTAGTTGAACTCACAACCACTAGGTATAAGTTAATTGTAAATAGTGTCTTTTATGTTTAATATAAGGAGAATTTAGATCAGTGTGGTTTTATTAATTGAAAAATCCATACACTATTAAGTTCAGAAGTCATTGATTTGTGTTTTTGATCCCTTAATGCTGGTTTCGCTTTTAATGGTCCGATAAAGACCAGGCGCGGGACGACGACATTTCAGATCAATGAGATGTCAACGTAGCTGACGGAACCCGCAAGAGCCAGTGCCGGCTTGGGTTGCGGAATTGTTTTTTCTTTTTACCGCGTTTCTGAAACGCAAAGGGCATCTAAAGGAACAGACAAACCTTCCCGCTCCGCCTGGAGGGGGAGAAGTAATTGAATGATTAAAATTCGATTACAAATCCAAAAAAGTTAGTATTTTATACAATTTTTTTTAAAGTAATTTATTACGAATAAACATAAATATAGTCAAGTCACTTCTAAAACTGTGCTGAATGTTGTATATTCACACAAATTTATTTTGCTATTTAAACTCATCTAGATTCTATTAATATTCCTTATTGGAGCTCAATCATAATCATCATTATCAGCCGAAAGACGTCCAGTGCTGGGCATCTTCCCCAGGTGTCGCCACAACAACACGTCTGGGCTGTGCGTATCGCATCCATCGGCGACCCGCGACCCTCACCGGGTCTTCGGTCCACCTTGTCCAGCCTTAGGAAGCCTTCCAAGGCTGCGTCTGTCGGTACGCGGTTGCCACTCCAGACCTTTTCGGTTCCATCGTAATTTTGATAAATAATGCGCCTGCTCCTTACCGCACTGAATTAAAACTAGCTACAGTTACTAGATACCTGAGACCAGATGAAGCCGATTTTACTTCTGGAAAATGACTCCAAGTAATATAACATTTTTGTATGATGCGTCAAACGTAGCATTTTTTCGTTTTGTTTACCTGTCATCTGTCAAAAACTCGTTTTGTGTTTTAGGTTATGTTATGATTATCGCGTAGGAAGTTATACAAACAATTTGATAAAATGTTTAATTATATTAAAACTTCTAGGCACGGCGCCATAAAATCGTTCATGAATGGTCACAGCTGTGCGTGTAATCACAGAAAAATACACAATGTAGGGCTAAATGATATCCCGAAGGTTACTACAACCGATATTCGAAAATTATTACGACAAAAAGGCTTAGCCGTACAAGATGGTTTCACTGCACTTACCACCAAGTGTTCTATATGCTCTGGAGACCAGAAATGTGCAGATAGTAAAGTATACGTGAACAAAACAACAGGTTAGTAGCGTCAAAATATTGTAAACATAACCTCGAAATATGAAAACCCGACTGCGAAGAATGTAGGCAGGGTTCTTGTATTTCATGATGACAAAAATAAATCAGGGAATATAGGATGAACAGTGTACCTAGAGGTTGGAGCAGTTTATTCTTATTTTCTTAAATAATGATAATATTTTTGTTACTAGCCTGGCTATGTGCTTTGTAGTACCTAATAAATACTGTTTGAATGGGAAAAAACCATCTTATCCGCCCCTAAGACGACCCACTGACCAAAGCACCTACTCCACTTGATTAAAACTCCACCCAAAACTACTGACTATGGCTATGGAATTTATGTCCAATCCAGATCATACCTAAAAATTAAACCTTTATGAACTATTCTATTAATTGGATATATTGTAGTAAGTGGTTCCACACTGGAAGATCAGTGATCTTGATCACTAACCTTCATGAACCTATTCCTGAATGTCATAGCACATAAGGAAGGAGAAAAAAGTCTGCAAAACAAAATATTGTTCTTCAGCACTTATTCTTTTTTTTTAATTTCAGGATATTTTATGTGCCCCAAATGCAATGTACATGGGGATTGGAATATATTAGAGAGACTAGTCAAGAAAGCTAAAGTTGAAGCAAACATTAAAGACTTTATAGAAAAATGCCAAAAGCAATCAGAAGAATTTCAGAAAGTTTGGCAAACTATAGCTAATGACACCACAGCCTTAACACAATTAAATGAATCACAGCTGTTGGATCTATTTAGGTTATTTGAATTTCCTGTAAGTATTTTATCTTTTATTCATGAAATTAAATTATTATCTAGTGTGCTACTAAACTATATTTTAATCTTTACTTACTTGTTGATTTTATCAAAAGATATTTTTACACATTGCATTATCTACTCACCTACTTTAAGACTATCTATGTACCTAATCTTTTGCATTTGTAAGAATTAAAATACCTAATAAAATAATGATAAGTAAATAACATTCTTAACTTTAGAAAAAGTGTGATTGTGTCCATCAAGTCATCTTTCTTTTACAGTTCTATCCTGAAGCCAACAAAATATTATCTGATGTAAGAGTTTCCTCTGACCACACAGTATTATACTTCCCATTAAAAAACTCTCTAGACAAAGTGGTAGGTTACCGCAAGGTACAAGCAGGGAGAGAGGATGAGACTGAAACCCACGGGCTGCACACAGCAGGCCTGTTCTCATGTAGAGTACCGAAGGTTAGCCGTAGTGATCAAGCCATACTTGTACCGACCATACAAGATGTATTACATTTAGCTGCCCAGAAAATTCCTGGTAATTATATTTGGAAACATTTGCTTTCAAAATTTTAGGTATTTGTGATAAAATCACTAATTTTATAAAACAAAGTACTCCGCCGTGTCTGTCTGTCTGTTCGCGATAAACTCAAAAACTACTGCACTGATTTTCATGCTGTTTTCACCAATGAATAGAGTGGTTCTCGAGGAAGGTATGTCTATGCTGCGACCTTTGTAACCTCTCAATCAATAAGCCACTAGTATTACTTTTTTTTCCTGTGGCAGTCTCTTGTTCTATCTGCATCATAGTACGCAATGAGCATCTGAATGCAAATAAAATTGTAAATTAATTTATAGTTGCATGCCGAAATTAAAGGCAGAATAAAGAGAACTATTTTGTGCATTTTACCAACTTTCTGTACTTTATCACAACAGCAAACATTTTTTTATTTTTGATTCACTGGGTTCTTTTTTCATATTTTTAGGGTTAAATACCGAAAAGATAACTAACAGAACCCTATTACTAGCCTCGGCTGTCCGTCCGCCTGTCTGTCAGCAGGCTGTATCTCAAGAACCGTTGTACTTACCTAATAGTTAAAGGTAGACAGTTGAAATTTTCATAGAGTGTGTATTTCTATAGCCTCTATAACAACAAATAATAAAAAATAAATTTTAGTTTGGAAGTCCGACTCGCACTGATTGAAGATCAAATTATTTTAGGAACATTGATTTGGCTGAGCAACTGCAGCTTACCGCCTATAGTATTGCCGACTCTTGAAGCGTATCAAAAGCTATGCTTGTGGGGCGATTGGGACAACATGCGCGCCGTAGCTGAGAAACTAGGTGAAGACAGATGTCGATTTGTCAGGTACTGTCTCAAAAAGAGTTGATGGCATTCCATATTTAAACATTCAGTTGATAAACGAATCCAATCTCAATAAGTAAGGCCTTTTTTTTTTAGGGATGGGAAATCATCCAATGACTCCTCCCGCTCTGGGTGGAGCGGGAGGGAGTGTCAGACTTCTACTGACTAAAACCCATCCATGTTCCTTCATTGCCCTTTGTGTTCCGGAGCCACGGTATCTCTTTCGAATAGTCCCGCGACTCCGGTACCTAATAGGCCTGGAGTGGGTATAGCGTTCGGAAATTTCCTATATAAGGTGAACCAAGGATCTGGTGAAGATCGCGAATCCACAGAATGCGGAAAGCATATTCAGATCTGCTCTTGTTGCTCTGCTTGTCTTGTGCTATGCTTCGAGAGCCTAATACATTTTCAGTAGTTGACTTTTTCCTGGTGTACAGACGCCAGCACATCAAGGTACCCGAAACTGTAAAATTTTCCCAGTCGAATTTGAACTTAATCACTCCAGCTATAAAGTTGAAAATCTAATACAGAAGTTTGACAGATTGTTGTACCTTAATGTGCTGGCGACTAAAAAAATAAAATGTATACATTGTTTCTTGATCTGTGAAACTCCTACAAAAATAATATAGTATCTCCTCGCCCCTAGACCTACAGACGGTCTAGTGACCGCATCGGAGGCGGCTGCAGCGAACCTACCGCTGAAGACGTTAGTATCCGAGGCGAAGCCCGCCGCGCACCGCTCCATCACCACCTTCGCAGCCCTACGGGATGACGTCTACTTTGAAGTCACCAATGTCGACAGGGTAAGTGGGAATCGTCACACTCATATCATAGATAAATGCTGCAGAAGAACTTGTATATAGGCTAATTATATGAAAAACCGGTCAAGTGCGATTCGGGTGCGCGCACGAAGGGTTCCGTACCGGCAAAAAAATCACGTAAATATTTAATTATTTTTTATAAATATTTATTTTATGTTATAGCGGCAACATAAATACATCATCTGTGAAAATTTCAACTGTCTAACTATGACGGTTCTTGAGATACAGCCTGGTGACAGACATACGGACAGCGGAGTCTTAGTGTCTGAACCACAGATATAGATAAGTAGACCTAGATAACGCAAGTATCACGATCTGTATGAAAACCAAGCGTGCCATTTTTTGGCTACCTACTATAAGACGTCACAAGCACTCTTTAGTGACAGGAAAATCAAATCGATTCAAAGACAGACATAAATTATGTGATTAGTTATAATTTGACATGAACGAGCACTGTGATTCATGCTCACTCAAATGTTTCGCTGATAGCGGCGCGTGCGTTGGATCATTCGGTTCCCTTCAAAATGGTTGAGCTGAATGGTGCCGATACATGCGTCAGGTTCGTGAACGGCCGTCAGTTGAGACATACTTATAATTAACCACCACTGGCTTATCTTGATCTCTATATTATAAGTTCTTGTATTAAGTTTTTTATTTTGCATTGTCCTCAAATGTAGAAGAAACAAGTAGGTACATGTAACTAAGAGTTATGTAAC
Source organism: Ceramica pisi (assembly GCA_963859965.1). Taxonomy (NCBI): domain Eukaryota; kingdom Metazoa; phylum Arthropoda; class Insecta; order Lepidoptera; family Noctuidae; genus Ceramica; species Ceramica pisi. Next base: position 11,172,510 of record OY982530.1, read on the forward strand.
ATCCTGTTCCTGTTCTCATGTAGACTAGTTAACCGTAGTGATCAAGCCATAGGGACTTGTACCGACCATACAAGATGATTTGATGATGAGACATTTGGCTGCCCAGAAAATTCCTGGTTTTATTAGAGGAATCCTAACACATATATATAAAATTCTTCCGTTACTGAGTGACCGGCAGACATCGCACAGCCGAAACTACTAGTCGTAGGAAGCTGAAATTAGGCTGTAGGTTCCCTCCACTCCGTACCTAAGTCAACACTATAGGAGGATTTCCGACCGACTCCTGTCATAACAGTTTTTTGTTTAGGTTCGCGGTATAAAATGGCGTCGTTTTCCCGCGCTGACTCGTCTGCTGGGCGGGCATCGGCGCGGGGAGCTCACCGTCCTCACGGGGCCCACCGGCTGCGGGAAAACCACGCTATGCGCCGAAATATCCTTGGATTTGGCACAGCAAGGAGTAAGTATTTTTTTGTTAACCGACTTCCCAAAAATGAGGAGGTTCTCAATTCGGTTGTACTTTTTTTTTTCTCTCGCATCACGGTCAAGGAGTTGGCTTACGTCGCCCAAAGAGAAGGTTCATAGAGCCAACATTTTGATCGGTATCGATAATTTTAGTAAAAAAAAACCATTAAGCCTTATATTTACGGAATTGTTTCTGTAAGTTTTCAACTACTTTTTACCGATACTGGGGCTTCATCATTCTACATAATCTGAATGAAACAGAACAGTAACCGTCACTTTTTGACAAGTGTGTTTCGGCACAGAATCAAGTCATCCTATTTAAACTCAGTAATATCATTAACCGCTTAACATGTCAAAACCAGGTAAATACTTTATGGGGCAGCTTCGAGATCCGCAACTCCCGCTTAGCTCGTACTATGCTGCAGCAGTTCGCCGGCGTGCCGCTAGAGCAGAACCTACAGGACTTCAACAAGTATGCTGATGAGTTCCAGAAGCTTCCCATCTATTACCTCGCCTTTCATGGACAACAGTCCATCAAAGTTGTTATGGAGGTAAGGCGTGAAAGATTAATTATACCTACCTTTACCTTTAGGATTTATTGAAGTATTTAGCCGGCGAGATTAGGAGATAGGTACTTATTCAATTTGATGTTCTCACCAAGAACTTCTAAAATATAATCGGCCGACTCCATACTAACCACAGAAAACACTATGGCAAATAAGTTTAACAGACATGATTTCTGAAATGTCTGCGAATGCGAATAAGCGATGTTGAACGAAAATTGTTTTTGGCGATAGCAGGCCGGGTGGGATCCGAAAACGAGCCGGGCATTTTAGAGGCGGTCCTCCACTCTCAAGAGAAACAAAAACCACTTAGTGCTGGATGGAGCTAACGCAGGGCCTGAAGCGAGTTTTACTAGCCCCCCCCCCCCCTCCTGAAACCTTCGTAAAATGAAAACTAATATTTTTTTTGTGGTTATGTATCCTACTTAATATTACGTATAAAAGCGAAAGTTTGTGAGGATGGATGGATGGATGAATGCTTTCATGTTTGTTACTCTATCACGTCAGAACGCCTGAAAGGTATGGAACAACACATAGGCTATATATATCCCAGGAGTATATTTCCTAGGAATAACGCGGACGAAGCATCTGGCAGAAGATAGCTCACCGTCATTCTGGAACACCCTGCATGTGTATAAAAATAATATTTATGATTGTGTAGGCAGTAGAGCACGCGCGCTACATGCACGACATAGCGCACGTGGTGGTGGACAACGTGCAGTTCATGCTGGGCCTGGGGGAGGAGCGCGACGGAGACCGCTACCACAGACAAGACGCCGTCATCGCCGCCTTCCGCACCTTCGCCACCGCGCGCCACTGCCACGTCACACTCGTCATGCATCCTAGGAAGGTCTGAAGATGATTTTCTGATGATAAGAATAGACTCTATTTTCAGTGGTATTAAGTGCTAAGTGGATCGAAAATTGACGCAAACGATGTCAAAAAAATATTTCGAAATTTTTTAGACATCGAACGACCTTTTCCTTAACCGAGTTTGTCTAGGGTCAGACGCAACAGATCTTTAATGAGTAATAGACTCTATTTTCAATCGTATTAAGTCTGAGATCTGCAAAGATTTCCGTAGACATTAGGGCCGGTGCACATATTAGAAGCAACTACGTTTTAATTGCGTCAATGCTCTTCAGGAATGATATATAATATTGTGTTTTGATTTTAGATATTATTTCAATGGAGACAATGTCGACAATAGTTTGACAGTGAAAAATGCTCTGCGCTGCGCTCCGCGAAATGTGCGACGGCCCTTAAACGGTTCCTCAAATAGACATGAATACGAGCTATGGTGCGCTGTGTGTCAATGAAAATAAAGTCTATTATTCAATATCATCATCTTGCAAGAAGTAACTTACGTATCGAGGGCTGGATGACGTTTGATCTTCCCCGCGTTTTGAATCAATTCTCAGTGGCATAAGATACGATTTGCCTATTTGTAAGATTTCATCAAAATATATTCAAGCGGCAAGCCCAAATACTATATCAATAATGGTATATCATTCTTATTTACAGGAACGTGAGTCAGAGGACTTGTCAACGAGCTCTATTTTTGGCAGCGCGAAAGCTTCGCAGGAAGCGGATAACGTTCTGATAATACAGGTAACATTCATATAACTAGCTATATGAATAATTAACGTTTCCGAACCGTATCTCGTTTGAATAACAAACTCTTATCACTCTCATAACAATCGCATGTAACCCGTTCCTTTCCACACTCATCATTCCAATGAGTGACATGTAATTTTTTTTTTTTTTTTCAGGACAAACGACTAACAGCAGTGCGTGGCAAAAAGTACTTACAAGTTGCCAAAAACCGTTACAGCGGAGAGTTAGGCATTGTTCCTCTGGACTTCGACAAAGACGCGCTCAGCTATCAAGCCAAGAAGAAGAAAAGCAAAACAGACGAGCCCGACAAACTACTGAACCAGTGCTTTAAAGAATACTCAGTAGATGACCCGAATTATATTCACGACTTCGAAGATAAGAAACCACGCGGAGACCCAAGAAAATCACAAAATACCCGTCACAAAGATCAGCCTAGTAGTTATTTAAGTGATGTGTTGAATTTAAACAGATAGTCTATAAGTGTAACATTCATTCCTTTACAAATAAAATTAATGTAAATAAAATATTTATTTATGAAAAATAATATGAGCTGATTACTGAATAAGAATTTTTCATTTACTGCGGCCATGGTTCTTCAATGAAAGTAGTGAAAGTACTCTCAAGACTTTCGGAATCGGTCAAATTTGTACTTACAGCATTTATTCTGCGGGTCTTAAAGACCACTAGTAGAAGTATAATAATAATCATACAACAATCTGTCAAATTTAATTTAAAAGCATTAGGTTCAAGGTTGATTGGGAAAATTTTACAGTTTCTTGTAGCTTTATATTATATGCTAGCTGATTCTACTAAAGTGGCCTTTTTAGACCCGCTGCTAGAATTTGTGCGTCGAGCGCCCGCGGTGGCGGACGCTTGACACTCAAGACAGCGTTGCCAACGTGTCTTAATTAAATGCCCCAAACTGCGGGGAATCTTAAGTTGATTGGGGATTTATTGGAGATTGGCAAGATGTGGGGAATATGCGGAGATTTCAATATCGGTAGTCCGGGCCAAGTCCAGAAAACTTTTTCAAGAAATCTAATTAAACTTAATGGAGTAAGAGCCCGCGACGATGACCTACGGTATTTTATAAAACCTGAAAGTTTCTCTGTGTATGTCCTTAATACAGTTATGAACGACCCCCACTATAAGGTTTGGATCATGGTAACTTTGGCTGTACCTATATATGTGGTTTGGCAAACCAACGTCTTTGTCAAGTGAAGAACAAGAACACTTTTATAATAATTTATGAAACCATATTTATGATTATTCGATAGCACAAGGTATCCGGTAGATCAACAAACATTGATATGTATATTTAGTTATAATTTCAGAAAATAAAAAATCGGATAACTAAGTTCTTGAAAGATTCAACAGCCACTGATATGCCAAAGGTGGGCAATAATCCATTCAGGATTTGTTCAGGATAGGACTTATGATTTTTATAGAGTTAAAAGCTGTCTAGGCTTGAAGTATCGTTTCACCCTATTTAGGATGCCCACCTTTTGGCCGCAGTATGGTGGCGAAGTTGAGACTCCATGCCTAGGAGCTCGAGCCGATCACTGGAACAGATGTACCCCGAAAATAAGAAGTTTGGTCGAAACATCTCCTTTTTGCGTGACAACCCTATGTTTTAGTGGCGTTAAAAGAGTCTGAATCGTCGTCGCCGCGCTGGCACAAGGCTTTAGGTCAAATTTGCCCGCTCTACCATGGCCTCCCTCAAGGAACGAACTTCATCCCCGTTGGTTGTTGTATGGACAAGTATCTCTCTGACTGACTTACCTACTCTCATCTGCGTACCCAACAATACCAGGCTGAAGTAGGTCATTGATACGGAGCAGGAAAAGGGTTGCAGAGAGGACAGATCCCTGAGGAACACCGGCATCAATAGCCATGAGGTCAGAGGAGCAGTCGTCAACGAATACTCGGCCATTCGACTGATCACTAAGCAAGTCCGATATCCAACTACAAAAATACAGCTGGGATGCCATAAGCAGGAAGCTTGCTGAGAAGAATTCCGTACCAGACCCTGTCAAAGGCCTTCGAGATATCAGCAATTGACCTTTTCCTCTACGCGTCTTGTTTTTAAGTACCTACGCGTAGGTACTTAGGGTGACACACGAACGAAAAAAGTAGAGCCATAAGTCAAAAAATTCAAAAGTCATTTATTCAAATTAGGCTGAGGGCCAGCACTTTTTGAACGTCAAGTTTTACAAAAGACAGTCCCCCAAAACGCCCGCCCGTCACGCGTCAAGTATGACAAGTAGGTACGCGTAGTAGGTACTTGCTCGTACGTCAATCACCCACTAAAGAGGAAGGGAAGACTATGATTGAAATAATACGTACATGCAAAGTATTTTCATTTATTTTAACGAGCTGTGCGCTACAGTCTATCGTATCACCAGTTATTATATGATAAGAAATAATTATTATTATGACAGTTTTAGTACAAAGGAAAACGAAAATAGATCTTTTATATAGGACGGTAGCTACGTAAATAAGCTAGTCAGTTAGCCATCTTAAAATATAGTATTAGTAACACATCCAATTTCCATACTCAACGTTAAAATAGTCGAATCGTTATAATTACCAAATAGTTAGGTAGGGACTTAGGTAAAATTGTAGTTATTATTTTTAAAGTAATACATTTCAAAGTTTATCGCAAAGTCGGTTCATTTGATAGCAACCTTAATACCATGAAATAACCTTTAATTAATCTATATTAACAGCATAACACGTTTAAATTCATAAGAAACTATCGCATCATCTGCTACCCTAGTCAGAATATAATTATTATAAAATTAATTGCTTACTGCAAAAAGGCTATCATAAAAATATTTCTATCCATGATGTATTTCAGTGATAATCCATATAATAAATTAACATACTTAATTGTCGATGTTGTCCACTCAGACCAACTTCTTTAGCTATTATAAGTCATGTTGTTTGTTTGTAAACATTATGTCTAAGTAACATTATTTATAGTTGTCCAATGGAAACTAAGTGGTACCTACTCTATATACAGAAAATTGTTATCAGCTGGACTGTGCTCCTGGGCAAGATTGATAAAATGAAGATAAGTCTATAAAATCGGGAACGTTTGACTCGAACTTACGGACCAAGGTACCACAGAATTGAAATTTGCGCGTATAACCGTGGTGCCTGCACCATAAAACAATTATCCAATGAAACATTAGTTTGGAACAGTGCATCTTTTTCAATGGAGTGACTTTACAAATACCTAGTTTCCTTATTTCCCTACAAGATATAATATTAGTTCAACTAAATTATCAAGATATTGATTTTATAGAGGCCATAAGTTTCATTTTTCACTGCATTTTTCACTGCAATCTCCAATTCTCAGTATTTGCGGCTTAAATTACTGATGTTCTATGGCATTTTTTTAAATGTTTTTATCATTATAAAAATATAATCTACAATCAGCAAGCAACAAATACTAAATAGGTCCATCTAGTTATTAGAATATCATATCACATTTTAAACATTTGTTTATGGTAGAAAGAAGGCCAAAACTTATATTTGTTTAAACAAGGTGGTAGAAGAATATGCATCATTTTCGGTATATAAATAATCATTTTTAAAACATTCGTAAATTATGTTACATAATATAACCATTATATCTTAAAATTATATTTGGTTATAATATAGGCGTGTACTTGTATAGTAGGTACTTAAAAATAATTTGTAATGAGAAGCTGCTGTTTTAAAAAAAAAGATGTTTGTACATTATTAACAATTAGTATTTAATTTATAATATTGATGATATAACCAAAAATCCTGTACAACACTGTTAATTATGATAGTTGTTTAATGGGTTTATAATGACCAAATATTCAAATGCAAGTTTTGTACAGAACATAATTAAGAATGTACCCAAAGGCTTTGTCTATTTTATGAGGTGTGAGTGTACAGCTTGTATTAAAGATGCCTCATTTGTACGATTTTGCCTTCTTTTGCATTTGGGACAAGGTATATTGGCATTGAGACATTTAGAATGAAAAACACTTGAGCACTCATCACAGCGGTATGTTGTGCTTGTTTCGAAAGGGTACAATATTTTTGGGTCACGGCATACTTCGCAAATGAAGCCCTTTTGACTGCATAGCCAACATTCCAGAACATGAGTCTTAGCAAAATTTACCACTTTCTCTAGCTGCAATGCTAAGGAGCCATTAGGTATGAGAGCCAAGTCCGATATTGTATACAAGTGAAGATGTTCATACAGATACTCTCTTGGCCACACACGTTTCTGTAACTCCTCAATGACTGGTTCTCTACATGTAAATATGTAAGCTCTTAGGAAATTTAGTTGTATCCTTAGTTCCTGTAAATGTGCCATATCTGAAACTCCACTGTAAATCTTTGGGTTAAGTTTTTTCATGTCTATCCATGGGTGATGTTGAAATTCCAACAAAAAGAGAGCAGACTTTTTGGAGACAGGATATCTTTTGAAGTCCCAGTTGTGTATGACTCGAGCTGGAATGATAAACACATTGGGGTCCATGCAGTTGCAGCAGTAGTACTCTCCAGTGTAAGCACATACCTTTGCTTTAGAGATGGTGCTGCCAAGTAAATCCTGGCATCCTTTACATTGATAGTTCTGATGATCAAGCCCCTGCTCCCTTGACAAAGTCCCCAACTGTGATATCATCTTCTGTAATTCTTGGACTGTAAAAGATGTGGACATAGTAGTGGGAACTACTTCAAAATCTAACCCTTGCAGCATGGGGTCTTCTGGGGTTACTGTTTCTGCTTTCAAATCACAAATGTCATTATCTTCTGAACTCAGCTTCAACTCCTTATGAATATCCTTCATAATATCTCTTAAATTAGGAGTGGTAGAATATGTTTCCCCATAGTTATTTGAGTTGTCCACTAAAGATGACAAACTCTTTAGCTCAGGTGTTTTTATCATGCTGCTACCATGAGATGAATTGGAGTTGATAGAGGCATTCATGTCATCATTATTGTCAGTGGACCAACCCTTTCCACACAAGGAGTTCCCTGTGACAATGACATCATTGGGAGCAACAAAGTCCTCTGAATTAACAGAGGAAGGTGACAAAGAAGCTACATCTTTCAGTTCCTGACTGGTACATGGCTTATCTATTTCTAATGGACTTAATTTTGTTTTGGGGCTTGAAATTTCCTTTTTTGTTTCTTCCTTGTGCTTCAGAGATTTCTTTTCTTCCGGTTCTAAGTTTTGGCTGGTGATATCTTTTATGTCTTTTGAGAGAATGAAATCCAAAGCCTCGTCTTCATTCAGAGCCAGCATCCGACCAAGTCCAGTGATACTTGATGTATGTGTGGGTGTAGATGCCAATTTTGGTTTCACTTCCTCATCAGTAATAGTGCTAGCCACATCCAAAGCAGCACTGATGGGAGCTTGCCTTATCTTAGGCACCCAGATACCAGCTAGCATCAGAACTTGCTCTGGCCAATAGTTTAACAAGCTAGAGTTAATAGGCATATTGAACTGAATGCAGGTTTCTATGCCTTCTACAAGTTTTTGAGCCACCTCTAATATTTCAGAATCACATACAAATGCTGATTTGTTGTAGAAAGGTTTCACAGCAGATATGTTCTTGAGTAGGGTAGACATGTAGGAAGATAACAGGCACTCATTCAAAGCAATACGTAGCCAGGCCCGACACTGACCTATTTCTGTATTGATCTGTGGCAAGGACGATATTTGGTCAATGTTTTGTCTATGAGATAACACAAGAATGAGGGGCCAAAAGTTAGGCTGTGGTTGATGGTCAGACTCCCCTGTCAGTGCATTTTTGGCTTTTCTCAAGAATGTATCTTTCAGGCCATGAAGAAACACTGCCTCTAAAGCCATACACAAAGTGTTTGTGGAGTCTGACGAACCTAATACGCTGTGGAAGTTTTCTTCAAATTGATTGCTGTACTGGATGTCTTTCACACTTTCGGACAAATTGTTTATCAATGCTTCTTTTAACAGTGAATCCCGACTGCGGACAGTAAATCCTGAAGCGACGTTCTTGAAAAAAGACATGATTGTAATTACGACGTATCCTCGATTTGTGATAGTGTTGACAAAGACAAAATTACATTATTTTGTTCCCGTTTTCAATTACTGCAATTTACATGTTTATCAATTCGTCAACAAAAAATGTAAATCGTAAACGTCACTCAGCACTCACTTGTCACTTTGGCTATCGCTGTTTAGATAAACAAAAATATTTTGTTATCCTTTGTCTTCTTTCAGCGATTGTAATTTATACGTAAATGTACGCTGTTTTCTTGTAATCTTATCGCACAAAAAAATAACAACAATCAACAGCTCACTTGCTGCTTGCTGCCTAGAAATTCTTGCCCTTGCCCACAGACTACATAGAGATATGATGAGATACTACCACAGACTACATAGAGATACTACGTGATACTCATCATGAAGGTATAGATAAATATGGAGTCCACACTTCGAATACCTACTTGAAGCAGAAATGAAGTATCGCTATCTCGCTCAATGTGGTCTAACCCTCTCTTTCTAAGTAGGGTGACCGTTATTCTTTTTTCTCAGGACAGCACTTGGTAAGTAGTTGCTCTCTGTTGAGTGGACAATATGTACCTATGCGTACAAATTACGCATAAAACAAGCCGTTTGTTACAGTATAAAAGTTTGAATGGTAATTTTATTATTAACACGGATATATAGGAGATGAAGTTCATGGAGTACTTAGTTAACCCGCTCCAATGAAGTCGCGGGCGAAGTGCTAGTAATTATATAAAAACACTTTCCAAATTAAAATCATTTAGTAACTATTCTTTTATACATGACTAACGATCATTGCTCTGTGTAGTTTCTGTCTCCACCCACGTTAATCACTGAGTATATTTTCTGTATGACTCATAAGTAAGCACGTATAATATGCTTGTTAAAAATAGTATTTGCTATTTTTTAAGCAGTATGGTTTCATGCATTTCATTGCAATAAATTGATTTCATGATCGGATGGTTAATTTCTTGTAACAGAGGAGTAAAATGTTGTGATATAAATGATACAATATTTATTTATTTTCGATGTCATTTACTCTAACTGCCAAAATTAGCACTTGGTGTAGCCAGATCAGCTATTTTCACTATAGACTCTTCACGTGTCACTTGATATCTGAAAATTATATCAAGAACATTACTTTTTGCCATAATAATGTCAACTACTATATTGCTAGAAACATAATACTGTGTGTGGAGGTTCCCATTAGGTTGTTGAAAATGCTCTTTCATAAAATTTCATTTTCAATGATGCAATGGATGACTACAGTTTCCTCTGAGTACTATTTTTAAGAAATAAAGAAAAAACATTGTTGTTATATTATTTTATGCTCTAAATAATTAATTACAAAATATCTAATAACAGACATTCGTTCCCCGTATGAGTATGTGTATGATTTAATGACTAAGAAACATGTTCACATTTAATATTAAAGATCCCGGAGAAAGTCCCAGGTATATTCTCATTATGGTCACACTACTTCAAAATTACTTCAGATGTAAACAAAAAGATAAAATTGCACTAAGTCAATTAAAATCGATGAAAACCTATTTGATATTGACATAGTTATCAGTATACTCATTTATTAGTACGTTTAACACATTGGTTAAGCGTTATGTGAAGTAATTCATAGAAAAAACAAAGAAATATGTTTAAAATGACTCAATGTCAGAAATCACGATATAAACACTTTCACGTGAAATTGTATATCACCTCATGGACACCACGTATTACCGCAACCATGCTCTTCACAACTGTGCACCATTTCTTTGATTATACCTTCAATTACAGACAAATATTTCAAACGAAGCTGTGAACCGTAATGTAAACAAGCGCCATGTTGGAACATTTTTACTGACAACTTGAAATATGGCGGTCAATGTTGCCACACTACCAAATCCCAAGGAAATGGGATTAAAATTCACATTATATGCCAATCACGAAAAGCATCCGTGATCTACAATTTAAGGATTTTTTATATAAGTAATCGTAGTTCAACTATTTATTTGTAGACACATTATCTAAAAGTGTTTTACTTCAGATTCTGTTAGTTTGGTGAGTCTTTTTAAGAAGTTAGAAGGAGATTTCATAAAAGAGATTTCCACACTAAGTCCACACAAGAAAGAGAAGTCGGCCACCATAGAGTGAGATAGAATTGCGTAGGTATTTGACTCAAACAGTTGTTCCAAGTCTGGACTCCATATTTATCTATACCTTCATGATACTCGTGATACTACGTACAACATAACTTCATGCGTACCTACAACTATGTATTTCTTGCCCGCTACCATACCCGCTACGAAATCCACTGACGTATAGAATTTTAGTTATCTGTGTGCTAACAGTTTAAAAATATCGAATGTCCCTACATCCGATGCTAAAATCGACTAAATATCCCTCTGAAGCCCCTACTTCAGAGGGCCATTTTATTTTGTTTCTTTCGATGAAAACAAGGGTGTTTCGATTCTGCCTACAACTTGTCAGTAGTCTGTTTTGCTGTCATAATGTCCTGATATAGAATTTCTAAAAATAATTTATATTTAACTATTATATTTTTGATCGCGTTATTATATTACTGTCAGAGCAGTTACGGCACTTATAGTATAGTGCCGTAAAATACTAAGGCAGAGCCACACTCTCCTCGTCTCCACTCTCCATTTTACAATCACGGACTCTGGAGTATAGAGACGAGGAGACTCCAGTAGGCTAATTCACGTAACTAAATAAGTGCTGTTGTATTGCAGTGGTTATTATACGTCAGTGGTTATGTTTCGATCAAAACAACGCTTTTCGTATTCTCTATCGCTGTCAGATTAAAGGTGGTCGTTGAATCAATAAACTGTTTTTTTTAACGACTTTTCATTTTCAACGATTAACTGTTTATTATCAACGAAAAAACAAGTTGAATAATAATAATCTGTTAATTTTCGTCAACGGCTCACGGACCATTTCAACTTAATTTTATTTATTCATTTCTGAGAATCAACTGGTCTGGTAAAATGTTAACTTTTTTAATTAGGGATGACTGAGAGTGTTATAAACGTAAGAGTAGACAAATATAATCAGAAAGCTTCGAACTGCAAAGCTATCGGGAGTTACACGTATTATTGTGCGTCAATCATAAAATATAGACATAATAATATGCAGTCGTGGGATATTTTTTATATAATTTTAAGGAGAACATTTCCGTCATACATGATTTCTGTGTAGCTTTAACCATTAAGGTTGCACACGCGACGGAAGCTTAAAAGATGGAGTAACTTCTCCCGTTTTCCCAACATTTCCCTTCACTGCTCTGCTCCTATTGATTGTAGCGTGATAAAAAGTATACTATAAGTACTCAGGAGTATGAAAAATAATTGTACCAAGTTTTGTTAGAATCCGTCGAGTAGTTTTTGTTTTTATAACGGTTATACAGACAGACAGACAAAAAATTTACTGATTGCATTTTTAGCATCAGTATCGATCCCTAATCACCCCCTGATAGTAATTTTGGAAATATATTTCATGTACAGAATTGACCTCTCTACAGATTTATTATAAGTATAGATATAGATATGGAAGTGCGTACTTCGGAACGCAACATGATCGGTATTCTACTATTTATTTGACGTCCCAAAATTACAGCTTATAATTTTAAGTTTTAATTACAATAACGTCATATTAATTGAAATGTAATCAATTACATTCGATTATTTAGTGAATAATATTTATTCTCTCCACCGTAAGTAAGTTTGGTAGAGTTTGGTTGTCGTGCAGTTGACGTGTACCTAGTTCACGCGCAGCTTATGAGCAGTTCAAAGATTACAAGAATACCGTATCACTCAACTCAAACTTAACTGCAACTGCACTTAAACTTATTCGGCGCGTCATAAAATTACGTGAATTAGCCCTCAGTACACGTTGGCCGAGCGCACTCGGCAAGTCCGTTCGGCCAACGTTTACTGGCGGGCTACTCTCTAAGCCGTAGTTTCGGGCTTAGTTGCTGGCGTATACTCCGAACCACTCATGGACTTACTATTAGTCCCGAACCCGAACTAAGAATAAAGGCTTGACCGCACTGGGCGACGTTTCACGGCAGTGGAGCGACGCGACACGCAACGACCTTTAATTTTCTTTGTAAGAAATTGTATGAGGTTTAACGCATTACGCAGCAGCGTAACTACGCGCCGCGACACATTGCATCAAAGTTGACCAATTCATCAAATCTGATGCACCGTGTCGCGCAGTTCCGCTGCTGAGTGCGATATAGCAAGCGACGCGACACTTCACTTTATTCAAGTTAGAACGTGTTTGGTAAGAAGAAATTGCCAAACGACTGACCGACAAAATTTGCTGCAAACTGTCGCAGCACTGCAGTGCAAGTGCAGTATACCTAATAGTCAGAGGCGGCCTTACCCATTGCAAGGCTCCTGGCGGCAGGTCTTTGCGAGGCCCTTTGTCCTTCGTGAAAAGTATGTGATGCGAAAGTAGGTCTGGTTGTTTGGTTTAGGTATTTGTCATGTATGACGAGAAATGCTAAAGTTATACCTACAAATAAATAAAATTTGTTTTTCAATATTTTACACTTAGAATAATAACGCATAGAAACCTACTAGGTTTCTATGCGTTATTATTCTAAGTGCAAAATATGAGGCAACTAAAACTTAGCCTAATGCTTCCTCCACACTATTCCGAAGTTGCACGAAGCGAAGTGCTCTCCGAAGTTGACCGAAGTCTGAAGTAGACGTGTCCACACACCTCGAGCAACTTCGCGAGGAACTCAGTCGCCCGTTCCCCTCACGATAGGCATAATGGATAACGTTCATGTGGCAACTGCCGTTGCAATGTGTACTCTCGCGTAATAAAAATACGTGCGTATTTACTATGGCTGACGCGAACCGAAGTGAGCCGAAGTGACCCGAGTAGTGTGGACAGACGCTTTGTGTTCGAACTTCGAGTCCTTTTGCTTCCTCCACACTATTCTGAAGTTGCACGAAGCGAAGTGCTCTCCGAAGTTAACGGAAGTGCGAAGAAGGTGTCCACACACCTCGAGCAACTTCGCGAGGAACTCAGTCGCCCGTTCTCCCCGTTCCCCTCACGATAGGCATAATGGATAACGTTCATGTGGCAACTGCCGTTGCAATGTGTACTCTCGCGTAATAAAAATACGTGCGTATTTACTATGGCTGACGCGAACCGAAGTGGGCCGAAGTGACCCGAGTAGTGTGGACAGACGCTTCGTGTTCGAACTTCGAGTCCTTTGACTCGGGCGCAAAAAACCGACAACAACTGGAAGTCGCCCGAGGCGAAGCGAAGTTGCACGAGGCGAAGCGAAGTGCCCCTCCACACTATCGTATTCGATCAACTTCGGGAGCAGTGTGGAGGCTACTTTTGATTCGGGCGCAAAAACCGACAACAACTGGAAGTCACCCGAGGCGAAGCGAAGTTGCACGAGGCGAAGCGAAGTGCCCCTCCACACTATCGTATTCGCTCAACTTCGGGAATAGTGTGGAGGCTACTTAATTATCCGTCAATCCGTCAAACTTAGCCGTCAGTACTCAAGGTCACGTTCTGTCGAACACAGCTCACGAGTAAATAATTGAAAATGACAGTTTGTTGCGTGAAAGGATGTTATAGCACATCAGGAAAACAAAAAAAATGTGATAAAATAACATTTCACAAATAAGTACTCACATTCTATGCACTATTGTAACAAATGTAACATATGTGTATTTTTTGGAAATAAAGATTTTTATTATTATTATTTATTTTTACGTAAATCGATAAATAAAACAAAATTCTAATAACCTAACTTGTTTATTATTATTATTTTTTTAATCTTTATTCATGACCATAGATACAAGTCCCGACTCCCGAACTGACCCGAGTGCTATGCGATTAAAGAACCTATCTTCAAGTGTTTCGAGGCACGATTTTCAAGTACTACACAATGAATTATTCAATTACGACAATTAACTATGTTCTGAATGAATGAATGCGTTAGCTAACTTTATTTTCAGTAACCGTTATGTTATAACCTTTATAGGTAAATTTAAGGATCAATATGAAAAGTTTTGAATTAAAAAATATAGTTAAAAAATCTCTATTTTTCAAAATTTCCTTGGGTTGTTGCGCGAGGCCCCAGCAAGAGCGAGGCCCCGTGCGATTGCCCCGTTCGCCACCCCCTAAGGCCGCCGCTGTATATAGGTGTGTTGTCATTAATTCTTATAGCGCCTCCACACTGCTCCCGAAGTTGATCGAAGTTGAGCGAATACGATAGTGTAGAGGGGCACTTCGCTTCGCCTCGTGCAACTTCGCCTCGCCTCAGGCGACTTCCAGTTGTTGTCGGATTTTGCGTCCGAGTCACAGACTACAAGATACTACGTATGCCCGAGTCAAAGGACTCGAAGTGTCACGAAGTTCGAACACGAAGCGTCTAACCACACTACTCGGCTCACTTCGGTTCGCGTCAGCCATAGTAAATACGCACGTATTTTTATTACGCGAGAGTACACATTGCAACGGCAGTTGCCACATGAACGTTATCCATTATGCCTATCGTGAGGGGAACGGGGGAAACGGGCGACTGAGCTCCTCGCGAAGTTGCTCGAGTGTGTGGACACGTACTTCGGACTTCGGTCAACTTCGGAGAGCACTTCGCCTCGTGCAACTTCGCGAGTAGTCTGGAGGACGCTTTAGTGGTTAGGTGATACGGAGTAGAATACGCTCGCAACTAAACCCAAAACTACGGACTTTGGGCTTAGAGAGTAGTCCCCCTGGGCCGTTTTGTGTGTTTTGGGTTAAGCCGCAAACACCGATCACACGTTGGGTCGAGTGTTTCATAGTTTACGCGTAGAGGTGAGACGTACTAGGGAAAACGAGTACTGAGTGTTACGAGAAGTACGTGTCCGCCGAAATACTTATTACAAAAACTAGGACCACGAGTATTTAGGCGTCTCAAGTTTATTGACGTTTCCATAGGTAGCGACTTAGGGCGGGTTGTATCAAACAGTTGGTTAACGTAACATACGTACGTCAAAAAGTTACGATTACGGACGATGTTTGACGTTCGTTAAATTAGAAGCGTTGATTCAAAACATTCTGGTATAAATTCCTGCTCATCCCAATAGCTAAGTTATTGGCACGGGTCCTACCTAAATAGCTTTTTTTGCATTCCACCACTTATTTGTGTCATCAGAAGAACTGGTATTGAGGAATTCAAAAGAAATTTCACAATATTGTTCTATTTGACGCAACTAAAGTCACGTTAACCAGTGCTCAGACCATTTGTTAACGTGAACGTTATATTTTACGTGCGTTAAGGCTGACCATTTGTGAAACAACCCAATTTTTTGATTTGACGATAGTTAGCACCATTTTTAACGTTTACGCGTGCGTTAAGTGTAGTTGAAACAACCCGCCCTTAGCGAGTCTTCGTAACTTCGCGATTTCGAGTAGGTAATCGGAGTAATGGAGTATTTTTAGTTTATGGATGATTAACGTACAGACGCCAGCACATCAAGCTTCAACAAAACTGTCAAATTTCTTAAATAGATTTTCAACTGTATTGCTTATAACAGTGGGTTTAAATTTTATTGGAAAAATTTTACAGTTTTGGATAGCCTGATGTGCTGGCGTCTGTACTTGTATCAGATACACGTTGGTATTCGTATATTTTCTACATTTTATGATACTTAAAAATTCTATCTTACTGAAAACTTCCCTTCATACTTGACAGTGTCAGCTTATTTAATAGAAAAAAAATTGTCAGTAGACTTATTACAATGAAAAGTTTGCGTATTTTAAAGATAAAGCATGCACGCTGCTTACCAAAGAAAAGTGAATCTATTGGTATCACAGAACAGAAAACACAGGTGGAAGTGCTATGTGACGAAATTTGTTTCGGAACCTGTGTCGCCACACTCACGCAAATAAACCGATAATCATATTATCCACCACAAATGAAGGATACGTTTGATTGGTTGTTTCCATTTTGGTCAAAACAAGCATAAGTCACAGAACAGAACCCATATTTTAATATAATATAACTTCGGCCTTACATCTTGGATTTATTTTGCTTTAAAGGCAAAAAGTACTCACGGCGTTTCGTTTTATGAAATCACTAGCTGACCCGTGCAACGTCGTCTGCGTAACATTTTTCATTACTGCTCCGCTCCTATTGGTCTTAGCGTGATGATATATAGCCTATAGCCTTCCTCGATAAATGGGCTATCTAACACTGCAAGAATTCAAATCGGACCAGTAGTTCCTGAGATTAGCGCGTTCAACCAAACAAACAAACTCTTCTGCTTCATTATATTAGTAAAGATTAGTATTAGTATAGATTCTTAGAAGTTGAATTTGCGAGTAAATTCCACTACTTGGCCATAGATCGGCGGTTTCTTCAATAGTTGCAATTATAAACTTAAGACCTTCGGTAATAAGGTTGAGATTCGATTCATTAGTCTATTTGAGATACTAAAAATTGCTACTCGATCACGGCTGTGACACATGAACCTATGTCAATATCGATAAATAGGATAACTTTTTGCAAAATTCATTCCTAAAAATGTGACTCGTTTGGAGTTGGAGTTTTGTATAGGAGCTATATATGAAACTTATGTTGTTGGAATCGTTATCTAATAAGTTATCACATATAAAATGGATTAGTCCAGATGTGCATTGTAATATATTGCTAATTCTACTTTGAAATCAGCGTGAGCGAAACATTCCCAGTTGATTGTATAAAAGTAGATAGAAACCAAAATACAAACCACAGAATAGAATAGAATACTCTTTATTATGTACACCATATAAGTTACAGAAAAAATAGACGAAGAAAACATTACATAGGGTGACACAATGGGCGGCCTTATCGCTAAGAGCGATCTTTTCAAGGCAAACCATTAAATCAAAAGGTTTTTATTTTATTTATATAAATATACCTCATAATACAGAAACAAAAATACGAACCATTATATCAAAAGGTTTTTATGTTATTTATATAAATATACCTCATAAAACATTAATAAAAAGTCAAAAATAAAAAACTTTTTACAAAAAAATACAACCGACTTCCAAAAAAACACTACAAAGTAAAAAATAACTTTAACTTCGGAACTCGGTGTTTTTGTTAGTTTGTTCGTATTTTGACACCGACTTCCGAAGTTAAAGTTATTTTTTACTTTGTAGTGTTTTTTTGGAAGTCGGTTGTATTTTTTTGTAAAAAGTTTTTTATTTTTGACTTTTTAGTGGTACCCCACACCTAACAAAACCACTGCAAAATCGATACCATACGATTTTCGAAAGTTCCCCTCGACTTCTCTGGGATGCCATCATCAGATCCTGGTTTCCTTATCATGGGACCATTTGGGAAGTATACCCATTCCAACGAAAAAATCATTTTTAAAATCGGTTGGCAAGCAACGGAGTTATGCCCGAACAAACATAAAAAAAAAAAAAAAAAATACAAACATCCGAATTGAGAACCTCCTCCTTTTTGGAAAGTCGGTTAAAAATAATTTTAATCATTTTTTAGGGTCCGAACATCCGTAAGAAACGGAACCCTTATAGGATCACTGTGGTGTCTGTCTGGTGTCTATCTGTCTGTTTTCTCCGGATCTACGGGACCGATTCTGTTCAAATTTGTTACACGTATAGATTTCTGTGACCCAAACACGGATACGTTTCGTAAATAAATAAATAAATTTCGAGTATGGGGGTCACTTTTGTAGGTCAAACTAGAAATTTAGCAAAAATCAGGTTACCAGGTTGCATGGAAGAGATCGCGAAATGCGATAAGGCCGCCCATTGTATGTATTTTAGTTTTAAGTTTCTTCTTGTATTTAATTTTTGGTGTACAATAAAGTATATAATAAATACGTTTTTTAAACTGTATCGTGTGACATATCAAATGAAAGGACTTAAGGAAATCCATCAACAGTATCCCATGATCCCACCCGACTACATCACTATTTGAGTAGCGAAGAACTTTCTAGAAGGAAACAGTTACAGAATCGATGCAAAATAAACTCTATATGCTAATGGGAAACGATTGATTTGAAATAGACTTGAAACTAAGTTTTTGGTAATATATAATTTGCTACGATTTTATTAGGTATTTATTAGATATTTATTATTTTATTTATTACGAAAAAAAATAAAACCGTACTTTCCGATGGTATGAAACACCTTCATTTTTTAAATTCCTCCTACTATCATTTTTGCATTTCTAAATGGAACAATACGGCATGGTTCAGAAATTATAAATTTATTTCGAGAGTCAGCGAGACTATCGGTTCGTCGCGTTGTAGTACGCGTAATACCGGCACGCGTGGCACGCCTACTTTGCACTTCCACTGTTTTTTCTGTTCCGTAATTGGTATGGACATTAGAAACTCAAAACAAATACATCGACTCGCGAACTTCGATTGCCGAATTGAATGTATCGGGAACCAACTAACAATCTCTGTGGGTCGCAATACGCCATATGCCTAAATAATCAATACACGTTTATGTGGCGCGCATTTTACGCGTCTAGCCAAATACCTATTCCTAAAACCTGTACTAGTGAATACGTCTATTCTATTCTATTTTTTATTAATGGCAAGTAGAGCCGATGTCGACTATTCTGCCAATGTCAAAAGTAAATTGGAAAAGCAAGTGTGCATTAGACTAAGTTTTTGTAAACTGGTCAGTAATATGATAAAAATCTTCGATTGATACAGTTGAACCTGTGCGGGTTAGTACTGGACTGAAACAAACAAAAAATAAAAATACATAAAAAATTAAATATTAGTGAATACGTGTCACCTCTAGTTTAGACTTCGCTAGTGACAGTGCACTGACGTCTGACAGTAGTGACAGTGTCATTCCGCCCTTAGTCGCTAGTGTCATAGTCAAATTTGTCAAAATTTTCTGAATCCGGTTTCATTTGGGTATAGTTGTTTGTTATTTCGCTTATTTACGTGTATTTATGTATAAAATAGAGCAGAGTATTTTAAATTCCTTTTTTTTCTTTATTAATTTTTAGTTTAAATACTCTAGTAACCAATATTTTAAAAACGGCTTTTGTACTGATTGTAGATAGTAAAAACAGAAAGGCATGTTTTATCTCTTACTTTTTATATTACTTTCATATTTTACTGGTAATATTTATACTCTCGCTGAAACATACCCAACATCCGAAAAAAATGGCCAAGGTATGTATGACCAAACAGATTCAAGAATTTCTATAAGTTTACCTTATCACTTGTTTACAAAACAATAGGGAGCCAGGAAAGTAATTAATTGATTTGTTGATTTCTAGAACTACTCCTTTGTCGTAAATGCGGTGCTGACGTGGCAGACTCCTATTACTTGTTCAGTAAACCAAGCCCAGGAGCTCATAAAACAGAAACACAAAATATATTTGGACAACATAATGTAACCGTGCAGACTTTAGTGAACCCATTTGGCATTAATTTTGAAGTGGTCACTGCAGAGAAAGCAAGATGCGATAACATAGGACCTGTAAGTAAAATGGGAAAGTACTTGTAGAACTTTCCATTATTTTATATAATTGATTAAACTAACTTTGAAATAATTTTAGAACCAGGGCGCTGACTCTTGGTTTCCTGGGTACAGTTGGCGGATTTGTGCTTGTAAGCACTGTGGTCAACATCTAGGTTGGACATTTGAGAAGACAGATGGTAATGCACCAAAGGAAACTAGTGAGAGTATTAAAACTTTTCATGGACTGATCTTGAAAAATATACTTGGTGAAAATTGTAAGTAAATTAATATTAAAAATTGATTATATCAGTACTCTTCGCTTGAAATACTTATCTTTCTTTTTCTTTTTCAGTTACTGACTCACTTATAATGATGCCGAACATGTATAAAATGTAATTAATATTTAGTAAGGTCACATTTTTACTGGAGAGAATTTTTTCTACCCTGTAAGTATTGTAAATTTCTAACATCTGTATATGTACTTATGTGGTTTTCCAATGTTTATGTATTAGAAGATGAAACACATTATGAGGCTAAATATTAAAGACATATTTATGAATTACTTATTTTATTTGAATCTCTTACTTGTCTATGTAACAAAAATACCGAAGTAAATAAACAATTAAGTCAAATATAAATGAAAAACTGAAATTAGTTTTCTTACACATGTCATAAAAGAATCTGAAATACGTAATGACATTGACACAATCTTATTTACTAAAAATAATTATGAGAAAGTTCTTATTACACCATTTCCTCTACTTAGACTAATCATTCAGCTCCATTTGCGTTTTACTGAACGATTTCGGTTACACTTATACGGTTCTGCTGGTACAAGTGGCGTAGTGTCAAAAAAAAATGAGAAGGCTGCAAAGGCAGAGAACTGCAACTGAACTCGATCTATAGCACTCTCTTATACTTGTTTGCCATGAAATCTGAAATAAAGCAGAAAGCTGAACCGATTCGTGCTTAGGCCCATAGGCATAAACTGAACAGAGCTGAATAAGTGTGAGCAGTCCCTTAGCCAGTGCCGGGAACTGGCAAGGTTAGTAAACAAGAAAAAGTGCCAGTAATTGTAAAAGCTTACACTCATTTTGAGTGTGTAAAAAAAAGAACTGCCACCCCTAGCCGAAAGGTCATGGTAAATACAAAGCATTTTTTACAGTTTAACAGCAAATGTAGATCTAACAAAAAGAGGTAAAATATAGTAATTTTTTCTGGCTGGCTAGTACATATTGACTTTACTTACTAATTCAGAAATATATTTTGTGGATATTATTACTCAAATAAGCTATGTACCAAAACATCTTGGAATATTGTACACTATTTAAGTTAGATCCACATACAATACAAGTATTCTAGACAAGCAATAATGACAGACTCAAGACTCCAAGAGCCATTGACTGAAAACTCTCAGAGCTTTTTATGTAATGGAAATATCTTTTTTAAAGCGAGTAAATTTTCAGAACCACCATCTTTGTTTTTCAGTTTCTTTGAGAATTATTAAAAAGTATAAACTTGTTTATGCTGTTGATGATCAATTCCTACTATGGGACCCTTCACTGCGCGCAAGCTTCCCTCACGAAAGGCATACAAATATAATAGTTACATATTGTCATAGTTAATAATTAAAGTCGCAAATACACATGCCTGTTGGCCTGCAACTAACGTACTTGCGCGGAAATTACAATGTTCTAAATTTTGAAATTCAAGAGCAAGTTTTCTTTTTACAAATAATTGAAATGCTGGAATACACAACAATACTAGCTGAATACAAAAGACTTGCTAACATCCTTATTACATTTCAGAATGTACGAAAAAAAAAACTTATAACTTAAAAATTAACACAATTGTTAAAACCTGTCCTAAATGAAAATATTTGCAGCTCTAACATTCAATGGATTTGACTACTGATTCAATTTGCAGTCACTATCTTCAAAAGATTTACACAGCTTTTAGTATCTGTACTTAATAATAACAAATCACAATTTATTGCCTAAAATACTCTATTTATGAAGTAGCAAATCTTTGATGTAATGACTGTCCAGTAGCTGCAGGTGTTGGTGAAAAATTGATACCAGTGGGAGCCTCAGTGTTTGCACTAGTACCATAGGTCTTACCCTGAATTACAGCTATTTCTTTTTGCAATTTAGCATCTAGGACCTGTTTGACAAACTTCCGGCCGACCCCACGGTTACCGCCGCGGCCTCGGCCTCTGGAGCGGTTAGAACCCCTACTAGTATTAGACCGGTTGGATCTGTTGGACCGATTAGATCTGTTGGAGCCCATGGATTTCACACTGCCAGGTCCTCTCCTTGTGTTGTAGCCACCATACTGATTGTTAAACTGTGCTAGACTCTGTTTGTTTAAATAGCCTCCACTACCGACGCTGTTACGACGCCTCTTTGCAAAATCGTTAGCAACACTGACAGTCAATTGAGATGGTGAATTACTGAAAGAGTTGTTCCTGGAGCGTGTAAATGTTTGAGACTTTATGATATTGTTTCGAAGCAGCATATTTTGATGTTGCTCTTTCAAAATCTGGTCTGATCTCAAACCTACTGCACTGTATTTATTTCCTGTAATTAAACCTCGTCCTCGTTTAGAGATTCCCCTCTTGGCTACTGCCAGAGGTCGGCGGATGTTATTCATTCCTCTTCGTGTTGTTACGCCTAGTCTGCTGTGAACATTGCTTTGAAGATTTGAGAATGAATTAGCACGCTGTAGTCTACCCCGCATACCACCTATAAATAAAAATTCTTGTGTTAGAATTAGACCCATTATTGATGTCATGTCATTTGTTTGTCAATTTAGACAATTCATAAACCAATGACAAGACTTTAAAAATTCACTGCATTTGAAGTAGGTACTCATTTAATTAGGTAATAGAGACTTAATCAAAATGTGACCATAAGTCTATGTAGGCACTTGCGGTCAACCACGCCGTTCCAGTTGATTAAGCAACCGCTTGTCATTTAATGGCTGTTCAGTGCGTACCATCACTAGCAGTTGCACATAAAAACTGGAAAAGCGGTCAACCGCACGGTCAAGAGATGTACCGAGTATACCTGTCCAAGGGAGACAATTTAGATCTGATTTCTGATTCACACCCACTTCAGTGGCCAAGGAGAAAGAAATGTGAAAAAAGTACAAACTTTATATTACGTAGCAAAACCCATATTGAACATTTTTACTCAGAAAAACTGACATTTGTAATTCTTCAACAGTTGTTATGAGTAGTCAGAAACCAGCATCAAAACAATAGGCTAGATTCCATCATCCACAAATTGCAAAACTATTTAGTCCGTCAGTTAGAGTATTGAAAAATAATGGACACGTATTTTTTGTTTTTGTAAATCAATGAATATTGACAAAGATAAAACGCATCAAAACTCAGGAGTCAGGGCTCGTGACGTCACGACTTACTAAAAATTATGCGAAGGTGTGACGTATTGAGAATTTGAAAAGCGTCGTAATTTCGTCAATTTTGGTTCCCTTAAAAGAAAAAACGCGGGCAAATATTTTTTGATAACCTTACTGACGGACTAATTATATTTTCTCAGGACACAAGCCTATAATAAAGTAGACTATTAAAAAGCACTTTCGAACATCAACATTTACAGCTTAAAAAAAATATTTTAAAAATAATGAAGTTACTAAAGCATCCATTCGCAATGGGGATTCTTATTTAGAATAACAGACAAACTCTTTATGTACAAGACTGGGGGTCCAAGTCCAACTAAGGAAGTCACAAAGTTTTTAAACTGTATTGTGTGACAAGGAGCTTATTGTGAGGGTTTTAATGATAATTTTAAAATAAACAGTTTTGAAGTTATTCAAGAAATAAGACCAAAAACCGGCCAAGTGCACACAAAGGGTTCCGTACCATACATTTTTAGCGTAGCTTAATTTTATTATTTGTTGTTATAGCAGCAATTAAAATCCACAAGCAGAGGCTTAGTAATAGGGTTCCCTTGGTTACCCTTTAGGTATGACACCCTAACAATAACCATTCGCACGCCTTATCTCTGAAACTACTGACTCTAATATTTTGAAAAAAATAATGCACATAATAATTCTATACTTACGAGATTACAGGAAAAATAAAAAATTACATGTTAAAAAAAAAAAATTCATGCCAGTCTGACTTGCACTTGGCCAGTTTTTTTGTTTAACATATTATTATAAATACTAATAACAATAGAATGTGAGGGCAACCTCATCAAAGTGATTATTTTTTTCTACTCAGTGCCATACCACTCTTTATTACACTAATATTATAAAGAGGAAATATTTGTTTGTTTGAAAGTTTGAAATGAATAGGCTCCGAAACTACTGGACCAATTTGAAAAATTCTTTCAGTGTTAGATAGCCCATTTGTCGAGGAAGGCTATAGGCTATATCATCACACAACGACTAAAAGGAGCGGAGCATTAATGGAAAATGTGGGGCAGACGAAGTTGCACAGGTCAGCTAGTATTATATAATATTGAATCCCTATTTCCCTTGGTCATGGCATCACGTGTGAACGGCTGGACCGATATAGCTAATTCTTTTTTGTTGTGTTTGTAACTGTCAGAAGGTTTTTATGAAGAAAAATAAATTAAGAAAGTTGCCAGTTGACAGGGGCGAAGCCACGGGGGACAGCTAGTATAAAATATAAATTGATGCAATATTCAATATAACTGAAGATCTTACTAAGAATTGTTACAAAATTCGGTGTTTTCATACTTGTTAGTTAGCACAAACTTACCTCTATTCATGCGGCCGCCTCTCACTAAATTGGGCATAACCATCTGATCTTCCAATCCTGCTCTCCCTTTTGGTGTCAATCCTCTTAGTTGAGAGCGAGATCTTGAGGCCGACCTGGCGCGAGAGTTCGAGCGACGCTGCCTGGAGCGTGAGCGGTTGCGCGACTGAGAGTGGGATCTAGACTGAGACCTGCCGCCTTGCCCGGCGCCGGGTCCTCGCGAGCGAGAACGGCCACGTCGGGCTCCCGACGGTGTGTTTGGCCTCGTCTGTGAACGAGAGCGAGCAATTCCTCCACGCCCACGACCTCTGCCACCTCGGCCTCTGCCACCTCCACGACCGCGGATATTTCCGCCACCTCTGCCACGAGATCTGCTTGATCTGTTTTGCTTTATGATATCATCTGAAAAGTGTTTAAATGGTAATTATGTCAAAAAAAATACCACGGAAATATTTTCGTGATAAATGGAGTTGGCGGGTGCAAACACAAATTCGTTTTACCTTCCTAAGGTTGGAAATCGAAAAGATTAATTATTTACAAACAAAATAAGTTTTCCAGAGTGAGATACACATCAATAAAACTATTCAAATCATCAGAAATCTTACAAATATCCAAAAATAGACTTGTAATTCAGTATGTTCGATTATTACATAGATATTTACTTACCTAACGACATATTCACGGAATCGGCCATGGTTATGTCTATTCAAATATATTTCGTTGTTTTCTGTTTTCTAATGAGCTGAATAAAGTAATTTTACAAATAGGTAGGTTAGTATTTAGCATGAAAAATTAAAAGGAAGACCAGACTTCAAAAAATGCAATACGAAATTTTATGCGAAGATGCGAAGCGCACACAGATTATAACCCACAGACTACATAGAGATTCTAAGTATAACCACAGAATATATTTACTCTAGATAAAAACATTCGTTTCCAATATTCTCAATGGCTCTGGAGCCGCGTCTGTTAGTGCCTTAGATTTGTATGGTGACGGTCGGTGCGTGGTGCCGTCAGAGAGGTGCCAGCAAGACATCATCGTACGTTTTGCATATTGTTACCGGAAAGTGGCAAACGCCATAATTGTAAAATATCGCGTGAAGTTGTAAACTTTTTTTTCTAAATAAGACACAATGGGAAACTATGGATGGGATCTATTTACAAAAGGATTTTTTATAATATATCGGGAAAATGTCTGCCATTTTTCGGTGTTAAAATAGAGTGTGACTGTGCCGTTCGTGTGGCAACCCACTGCATTGCTGCAATCGAATAGCGTATTGATATTCTCTCTCTGGAGTCGGTCCCTCATGTCTGAGGATCGTGGTCAGCATCCTTCCATCTTTATGACCGATCCATCTGGTTTGTGCACGACCGCGCGATCTTTTGCCTTCGGTGTTCCCAACGACGATCAGTTTCTCAAGGTTTTCGTCGCCTCTGCGTATTGTGTGGCCGAAATAGAAGAGAATGCGTTTTTGGCACGTGGTGGACAAGCGAGTTTTTATTTGGAGCTGATTCAGGATCGATGCATTGATGCGTTTCGCAATCCATGGTATTCGTAGCATTATGTCTCCACATCTCAAATGCATCAATCCTTAGCCTTTCTCGGGCTAGGATTGTCCACGTTTCCACTCCATACAGGAATATAGGGAATATCAGAGCTCATATCAATCGCATCTTCATCATCGTTTTGATGCCAATTCCTCTTTTCTTCAAGCTGTTGTTCGAACGGGTCATAGCATCCATTGCCATCCCGATTCGCCTTTTTATCTCGGTGACACAGATGCCATCATTGCAAATTTGGAAGCCCAGATAGATATCGGTCAACGATGCTAATGCCAGGAATGTTGCAGGTCACATTAGCTAGCTTCCTATCTTGATCCACTATCATTACCTCATTACCTTAGTTTTCGCCCTGTTCACCGCGAGACCAATGTTGCCATTTTCTAACTCTAGTCTTCGGAACAGCTCGATCATGTCTTCCATGGATTTTGTCAGAAGAACGGTGTCGTCGGCATATCGGCTATTTGATAATCTTCTTCCCCCTATAGGGAAAGCTTTCTTCCAATTTTCAAGGGTCTTTCGAATAATATACTCTCCTTATATGTTAAAAAGTGCAGGGGACAAAATGCAACCTTGTCTCACCCCTTTTTGTTTGAAACATTTTTTTCTTTTTTTTTTAATGCAAGACGGGGAAACTCTTAGCCCAAATCTCACCTGATGGAAAGTTATGATTAGGCCGAAGATGGGAGCAAGTTTCACCCGGAATCCTCTTACACAGAGTAACTGACTATCATACCTTTAACTGCCGGAACACAACAATGCTGTTAACATTGTTGTTATGACGACAGACTTAGACATGATGGTGGTAGCTTGCCAGGCCGACTTAGAACAAGTCCTACCACCAACCAAACCGAGCAAAAACATTTGCCCCCGCTGGGAATCGAACCCGGGACCTCTGGGTCTGAATCAGGTGGTTTAACCACTAGACCACGGAGGCGGTTAGTGTCACCTGTTTAGCAACACCCGGGGACCACGTGTAGGGATTCGCTGAAGGGTATTCTCCTACGGACGCGGGTGACTCGGCCCCCAACATATTGGAGAATTCGGTGCCTATCTCGATGAAGCGGTTCCCAGTGTAGAGACTCGGAATCAAAGTAACAAGGTGTTCAGGAACTTCCATTTCGAGTAGCACGTTCCACAGTTTGTCCCATTGCAAGCAGTCAAAGGCTTTTGTGTAGTCTATGAAGCATTGGACCACAGGACTGTTGAACTCTGCTCTTTTCGATGATTTGGCGAACGTTTAGTATTTGCACCCTCGTTTCTCTGCCCTTAACGAAGCCAGCCTGCTCTTCGGGTATCTGTCGGCTTATTAAGTACCTAGTTAAGACGTCTATTAATTACATGGAGGAGGATCTTACTGGCATGAGATATTAACGCTATAGTCCGGTAATTGGCACAGTCTTTTGAAGAGCCTTTCTTATGTAGAGGTGTAAAGACCGACTCTGTTCAGTCTTTTGGCTATCTCTCAGTTTTCCAGAAGGTATTACAGATTTCGGTGAAAGCCTTTGACCATCTCTGACCTAAGTTTTTTAAGATTTTGGTTATAATACCAGCCTTACTCGGTGATTTCTTGCACTTAAGACTTTTGATGGCATTCTCAATATCTGATGGAAGGATATCAGGTTCTTCTGTTGCCCACATAACATAAGTATTAGTAGGCTCTCTATAACTCCAGGCAATAGTTTATCCAGCGCTCTAACACTTCAGTCACATCTGTGAGTGGTCACGCCCGTCTTTATCTTCAATGGCACAAGTTCTCGGTTTAGACGTTCCAGTCAGTTCTCTTACTTTTTTAAAAAGATATCTGGATTATTTCTTCAGTGAGTGCTGTTCATTTTCGAGACCGATGTCGATTATGTGGCTATCATAATCTTTCCGACAGCGTACCTAGTTGAACTTTACGGCTCAGTTCTGTATACTCTCTTTTAGATCACGTCTTTTTTGTGTTACCTCTTTCATCTTCTTGAGATATGTCCATTTACTATCACTGTCTGTAATTTCATTTGGAAAGTCTCCTATTCTCTGCTCAAAATCTTCTCTGAAGCCACCGATGTTTATGTTTTGCATCTTCGGAACTACTTCAGGTTTGTGTATCCTTTTTTGCCGCACTTGAACTGTTGCTACAAGAAGTTGGTGATCGATGCCGCAGTCAGCACCGGGGAAAGTTGTGGCGTTCGTTACTGAGCTTCTCCATCGCATTCCTATTAGTATATAGTCAATTTGATTCCTAAATCTGTCGCAATGAGATATCCAGGCGTACAGTCTACGGATATGATGTTTGAAGCAGGTGTTAGTGACTGTGAAATTTTCTTCATAGCAGAACTGTAACAGACGTTCGCCGATTCCATGCCTGCCCACAACGCGACGAAGGTGGTCATCCTCTGTGGTCTCTACAACTTTGGCATTAAAGTCTCCTAGGATGACGGTAACTTCTCGTTTTGGGAGTTCTTTAAGCGTCGAATTCAGCGTAGGTATCGTAAAAGCTCTCTAGTTCTTCTTCGGTTGACTGTGCTGTAGGGGCATATACCTGCACGATGTTAAGCTTGCACGGTGTTGTGTTCATTTTGAGTGTGGGTATACGATCACTTACTGGTTTCAATTCCACAACGCACTGGTTCAACGATCGCGGTACGACGAAAGCCACTCCTTTGATGCTGCTGTCTTCTGGGCCCGAGAAATACACTGTAGGTACTTCCGAGGTCAGAAGTAAAGTGACCCTGGCCTTTCCAGTGTGTTTCGCTTAGCCCTAGCAGGTGAACGTTCTTCCTATTCATTTCGTTCTCCAGAATTCGTAGTTTGCCAGGCTGGTTGAGGCAGCGCACATTCGAATTCGCCGGGGATGGCGAAACGACTTGCAGGTGATAGATTCATCAGTAACTGAATTTCCATGCGGCGCCTGAAGATTCACGAGCGCATGGCCGGTAACGGCGGTAGCACATTTCGCTACAGCTACAACAATCTGTCAAATTTCTTTGTTAGATTTTCAACTTTACTGCTAGAAAGATTGGGTTCAGATTTGATTGGGAAAATTTGACTGTTTCGGATAGCCTGATGTGCTGGCGACTGGACTGTACCTCGGATAGGTTTCAGTTTTTTTCTTATCACAAACAGAACTTGTATTGTCGACCTCCACAGAAACCAGTAAAGCGAGCGCAACTTTGTAAACACCTTCCCTTCATTGATGCTTTGCGTTCCTGTTATACAAATTGCCCTTTACAAGTACTAAACTTATTTCGGCCTTGCTTTGCCAAAATAACGTTTTAAGTAATGCAACCATGATATTGATTATACACATAATTAATTTATTTGTATAATCTCCAGACATTTTAATAACGGACGCCTGCCAAAGGTACTAAGTAACTACTTACGCAACGACCGGAGTGAACACTGAGGAGGAACAAAGCTCTCAGGCTCCACTGAATAGTTCAATGTTAGGCTCCCACCTCTCTTGCCTCTTTTCGCTGACTCGTGTCGAGATTCGTAAGAGAAAGATTAATATTCAGTATGATGTTGGTAGGGATCTTGACCGTACGGACTGTCCAGATAGTCGTAGTATACCATTCCACTCCCGAAGCACGTCAGGAAATTTCACCCTCTAAGCGCTACGAAATTTAAGTGCTCGTGACCGATTTTACACCCACGACTGCCTATATGACCTCCAAAACCCTGTAACAGGGTAACACGATCTTTTTTACAAGACTAGTGTCAGATTTTCAGGATTCTAACAAGCCGTAAAGACACCTAAAGAAAGTCGGGTCTTTTACTAATCCGAAGCACGGAGGAGCCTTGTGCGAGTCTTGTGGCAGGCCCCAACGAGATTCAAACCTTTTTGCTATTCCACCAATAGGGTAGAAGACTAAAAAAATCTAATTAGTCCGTCAGTTAGATTATCAAAAAATATTTGACCCGTGTTTTTTCTTTTGTTACGGGAACCAAAATAGACGAAGTTACGACGCTTTTAAAATTCTCAATACGTCACAACTTCGCATAATTTTTACTGACTCGTGACGTCACGAGCCCCCACTCGCGAGTTTTGATGCGTTTTATTTTTGTCAATATTCATTGATTTACAAAAACAAAAAATACGTGTAAATTATTTTTCAATACTCTAACGGACAGACTAAATAGTTTTGCAATTTGTGGATGATGGAATCTAGCCTATTTGCAGTAAGCGTTTCCAAATGTCTTTTAAAATGCGCACAGTGAAAGGAGCGGAACTCTCTGCCTGTGTCTGTGTTTCTGAACGCTTACAACCCTAATCTCTTCAGAGTAAAGGCTTGACCGTCATTTGATGATTTCCCATCTTTTAAAAAAAAAAGGTCTGAGAATAGGTCGTAGGTATTTTTTTTTTAAATTTTGTTTGGCCATATAACGTTGGCTGGACTAGCTAGTAAGATATATTTTTTACCTCGCCAGTTTTAAGATTGAATGACGTTTTTATGAAGTATCTAGCTAGCGGGCCCCTTGTGATTATTTTTATTGTTTTTATACATTCTTTTTTTTTTCTTTTGTTTTATAGTATATCCTTGGGCATTTCACACAACGTCATAGTCCCAAGCTAAGCAACCCAATGCTTATGTTAAGGTAACGAGATGGCTGATTAACTACATAAATACATTTTTTTTTTGTAAATACATACATATTAGAGATAGAAAAACACCCAGACTCGGAACAAATACATGTAGGTCGTACAAATATTTGTTCCGTGCGGGAATCGAACCCGCGACATGCTGCGCAGCAGTCAATCGCTCAACCACTGCGCCAACCGAGTCGTCATTTCACATTCAGATCGCCCAATGATCGGAGTTACAAACTATCCTTACAAATCCAAAGTGCGCTTTTGTATGGAACAGCATTTGTTTTTTTTTATCTCAGAGAGTGTGAGAATCGAATTCTCACTTGTATCTTTGTTGAGACTATTATGACAAAAACACTTAAAATTATTTGAACTTATGTGATTTATTAACAAAATGAAAATAGGTGGAAATAAATAACATTATATATTTTCACGTCGTATTAATTTGTACATTATGTATTTCTACTTAAACGTAAATTATTCATCTAAAAAAGGCAATAACGCACGTAAAATACCAATTGAGTTATAAACGAGTAGCAATGCCGTTGTACTGCCAAGAAATACTGTTTCTCTTGACATATTCTAATTTAAATTATACTTATTATTTTAGTTTTATTTAAATTACAACAAGTATTTAGCACCAACAGGAGAACATAGTTTAATTTATATGTTACTATTTATAATTTAGTTAGGTACTTTTATGTGATATAAGGAAAATTAACAAATTGAGATAAGTCTAAATGAATCACAACAACATGAATCCATAGGACACTTTATCGTAGGAATGTTACTGTCTCCAAACCCATTTGTTATGAATGCCATTAATATAGACCTGCAGACGTAAACTATACCGTATCTTAAGCTTAAACTTTCTAAGGCATGCTGTGGCCTTCTAGGACTGTGGGGCCCACTAGTTCTACCCACGCAATACTTGCCTTCGAGAATTATCACAATAGTAACTTGTTTGGCAGTACAATGGCAAATTAAATTGTTTGACAAAATGTTTTCATACATAATCATAAAACTAATTGTAACTTCCTGTGCGAATATTCGATACAGATTTTGATTTATATTTTATAATTGACTAATTATATAATATGTACAGACTAAAATATTATTACGATATTTTAACATATGAGCTGAGTTTGTAAAGTGAATCACAGTTTAAGTAAATGGTGTTTAACCTGAAGGCCGTTACTGTAGGCGTAATTACACTAAGGCCATAATTTGACATAATAGGTAATATTCAGAATCGTTAATACAATAACAGGTTTATGAGTAATAATATGATAAGTTTTTGATATCGGTAATATCAAACTTAAGTACATGTTTACGGTGCTAAAATTGGAAAGGTTACAATTTGTCAATAAGCTGTGCAGATTTTTTGAGAAAATATTTACAGTTACTTTGTAACAGTATTAAAATTGCTCGTATAACCTGAAATTGTTAGGATGCGTTTCGTTTGACATCAGGACTCCACTATTCGAGAATACATTGTTTGTTACTAAGCTGTAATCATTTTGCTAACTCTCTGCTACGTATTTTGATCTACCATGTAAGAGATGGTCTCAAACATCTAGTTATACTCTCTCTGAACCTCGTTACGGTTATAATTACCAAATATATTTGCACTTGCGTCTTGTTATCAATATTGCGAATAGCACCTGCTGTGCAGTTAATGGAATAGCATAATAATTTATCTGCAGACGTAGATGCTCTCCCGAGTAAATGTTAATTTTCTGTAAAATTGATAACGTATCAGGATCTGTAAATAATCTTCATTCTTTAGGCATCAGCCCGTTTCAGTGGCCTTCCGACAAACGTCAATTTGTATTGTTACTGAATAAGCGCCGTCTGGTGACGCTAACGGAAAACCTTTCTTATCCATACCATTTTACACACGTAATATGTGGCATTGTATGTTGACGCGATCGAGTACTTGCACTACGCCTTGACACAAAATGAGTGCATCTGAATAGCGAGATATTAGCAAACTGGCGCGTACGAAAACTAACGATGCAGGGAGTCACGATAGATCAGATGTCAAATGGAACACAGTTTAATTTAGTTTAAAGTCAAATTTAAATATTTTAATGTAATTGTGCGAAAATACATGCACTTTTCAACTAGTACCATACTAAAAGATTAAAAAATATATCAAAATACGCTACAACGTATCGCTAGGTTCAAGTTTAGATAGGACACCGATCATACAAAACAAATAAAAAATTTCATGTCAATGTTTAGAGTTTTACAATATTATCGTGCTACAGGAATGAGAGTACGTTCGACGTCGACGTAAGAGTCGCACAACACTTGGCACCTTTTGAGTATTTACGCATTAACGCTACCATATCATAATATACTTAAACGTACCGGCTTTCTTCCCGAAATAGACTACTATCTAGAGGAGGCACACACTTCAGGTCGACGAAAAGGATCTCGAAAAATATAGAAATAAATACAACCTTAGTCTAAAAATATACAGTCCCGGCGCGCGTCTCCGTCGAAGTCGGTGGCGCTCGTGTGGCTCCCTGCGCCTACAGCCGCATGTCGCTGGACGCCGCCGCCAGCAGCGACGTGCGGCGCCACGCGGCGTCGGGCGGCTCCTCGTCGTCCTGCGCGCCGTACCGGTGCAGGCTCAGGAACTTAAGGTTGGCCACGATCGACGAGTTGATCGGCCGCGTCGGGATGTTCACGGTGGTCGCGGAGCGCTCGATCCGCTTCGTCCGGCTCTCCGGAGGCGCCAGCTCCAGCGACTGTCCCCGCCCATAAAGTCTGGACTGACCGAAGCGGGGCGTCAGCCGTCCTATGAGATTTTCCTCCTTCCGTGTGGATCGCAGCGCCGTTTGTGCGTCTTCTGGCTGTTTCGGCTTTCTTTTTAAAAAGAAGGGCGTCAAGCGCTCGGTGAACGGACGCGAGGATGTCGAGCCCGCATCGTGGACGTTCGACGTCGAGCTGGAAGTCTTAAGCGGTCGCGTCGAGGTCGTCTGGCTTTTGATCGGATTAGATTTCCGCTGGGCGCAGACCCGGGAGAAGGGTCCCGAGTCCGCAGGCGCCGCCACGGGCTCCGCAGGCTCCTTGGGCGGCGCGGGGCTGGCGTCGGGCGCGGCCGGCTCGTCCACCTTAAGCACGCAGTAGGCGTCGCGCTGCAGCTCGTCCAGCAGGCTGTCGTCGGTGGACACGTTGTCGGCGCGGTCGGCGCGCTCGTCATGCGGCGGCAGGCTGACGGCGGAGGCGGAGCGCGGCGGCGGCGGGCGCAGGCCGCGCGGCGGCACGGCGGGCGGCGAGTCGTCGCGCGCGTGGCTGCGGTAGTCCGCCATGAGCTCGTACTCCTTGCAGCGGTAGGCCACGTCGGGCTCGGGCTCGCGCGCGCGCCGCTCGGCCGGCCGCGGCTCCACGTGCACGTACTCGCTGTGCGCGGGCGGCGGCTGCGCGCGCGCGGGCGACAGGCGCGCTGGCTTGGGCGGGCGTGCGGGCCGCTCGGCGGACGCGTCGCTGTCCTCCGAGGGCTCGTGTTTGATGCAGTACATGGAGAGGTAGCCGCTGGCGGTGGACTTGGTGGACTTGCCTGATGAGCGCTCGTCGGCGTGGCGCGCCAGCTTGAGCGACTCAGTGCTAGAGCCGATGTCGAGTGAGTTCTGCAGCGGCAGCGTCTTGCCGTCGAGATCCACAGTGGGCGAGGTTTCACTGCGCCAGGGCCGCCACAGAAAGGGCCCGCCGTCCACACCCGCGGCGCCGGCCAGGTGCAGGTAGTTGTCGTCGCCGATGGGGGCCTGCTTGCTACCGTACTTGGTCTCTCGAGCGAGCGATCGTCGGTATATACGGTGCCGGTGCTCGAGGTCGAACATGGTCTCTTGCAGTTCGCGCAGCGTCGCAGCTTCAGCCTCGCGTTCTTCTACACTTGTTCCTTCTGTGAAATAGAAAATAATGTGTTAATAATGTTTTGTTTTATATTTCGTGCTTCATACAGGCAGGCTCAAGGTGCAGGCGGTCGTCCAGGCGGTGCGCGTGGCTGACGAGCAGCGCGTGCAGTCGCTGCAGGTCCCTGGCGGGGTCGAGGTGTGTGCGGGTGTGGTGTGAGTGTTACCTTGCGGGCGGTGCAGGCGGTCGTCCAGGCGGTGCGCGTGGCTGACGAGCAGCGCGTGCAGTCGCTGCAGGTCCCTGGCGGGGTCGAGGTGTGTGCGGGTGTGGTGTGAGTGTTACCTTGCGGGCGGTGCAGGCGGTCGTCCAGGCGGTGCGCGTGGCTGACGAGCAGCGCGTGCAGTCGCTGCAGGTCCCAGGCGGGGTCGAGGTGTGTGCGGGTGTGGTGTGAGTGTTACCTTGCGGGCGGTGCAGGCGGTCGTCCAGGCGGTGCGCGTGGCTGACGAGCAGCGCGTGCAGTCGCTGCAGGTCCCTGGCGGGGTCGAGGTGTGTGCGGGTGTGGTGTGAGTGTTACCTTGCGGGCGGTGCAGGCGGTCGTCCAGGCGGTGCGCGTGGCTGACGAGCAGCGCGTGCAGTCGCTGCAGGTCCCTGGCGGGGTCGAGGTGTGTGCGGGTGTGGTGTGAGTGTTACCTTGCGGGCGGTGCAGGCGGTCGTCCAGGCGGTGCGCGTGGCTGACGAGCAGCGCGTGCAGTCGCTGCAGGTCCCTGGCGGGGTCGAGGTGTGTGCGGGTGTGGTGTGAGTGTTACCTTGCGGGCGGTGCAGGCGGTCGTCCAGGCGGTGCGCGTGGCTGACGAGCAGCGCGTGCAGTCGCTGCAGGTCCCTGGCGGGGTCGAGGTGTGTGCGGGTGTGGTGTGAGTGTTACCTTGCGGGCGGTGCAGGCGGTCGTCCAGGCGGTGCGCGTGGCTGACGAGCAGCGCGTGCAGTCGCTGCAGGTCCCTGGCGGGGTCGAGGTGTGTGCGGGTGTGGTGTGAGTGTTACCTTGCGGGCGGTGCAGGCGGTCGTCCAGGCGGTGCGCGTGGCTGACGAGCAGCGCGTGCAGTCGCTGCAGGTCCCTGGCAGGGTCGAGGCGCAGCGCCAGCGCGGCCCCCCCGCGCCGCACCTCGCGCGCGCCCGACTCTGTCAGCTCGTAGGCGCCGTCCGGCCCGCCGCAGCCTTCCGCTGCCGCTTCCGTGCGACCACAACTAACGAGACGAAAATATAAATGTGATAATGCATCGGACAATTTGCGCGATACGTCTATCGTTCAACAAACAGCAGGCTGATAGGCGCTCAATTCATTAAAAAAATAATTAAATCTGTACGTAGCTCTTTAAAAATAGCTCGACAGGTGTAGTCTATAAAAAAGCAAGTGATCACTGGAGAGTCTCACCAGGTCCACTCGGAGTCGGCGTAGTAGCCGCGGTGCGGCGGCGTGGCGGGCGAGTGGCGGCACAGCGCGCTCAGCAGCCGCATCCACTCCGCGCGCTCCACGCAGTTGGACGCTTGAACGAATAGCACGCGGTCGCGGTGCACTGTAATAAACAATGTTTACGTTGTACGAAAAAGCTACTAGATGCACATACATAACAACATACACTGGAATAAAGGTGTATTCAGCGAACGAATGACTGGAGGTCAGCATACGGGGATTATGGGGCGGCCCGTCCACTGCGGCCACGGCCAGCACGCCCGACGCTGATGTAACGTGTAGTGATGGTGTACATACCTATCTGGAAGATGTTGTTAGCTCCGAGCTGCGCGCCGGCGGGCGGCCCGTCCACCGCGGCCACGGCCAGCACGCCCGACAGCGCCAGGCGCTGATGTAACGTGTAGTGATGGTGTACATACCTATCTGGAAGATGTTGTTAGCTCCGAGCTGCGCGCCGGCGGGCGGCCCGTCCACCGCGGCCACGGCCAGCACGCCCGACAGCGCCAGGCGCTGATGTAACGTGTAGTGATGGTGTACATACCTATCTGGAAGATGTTGTTAGCTCCGAGCTGCGCGCCGGCGGGCGGCCCGTCCACCGCGGCCACGGCCAGCACGCCCGACAGCGCCAGGCGCTGATGTAACGTGTAGTGATGGTGTACATACCTATCTGGAAGATGTTGTTAGCTCCGAGCTGCGCGCCGGCGGGCGGCCCGTCCACCGCGGCCACGGCCAGCACGCCCGACAGCGCCAGGCGCTGATGTAACGTGTAGTGATGGTGTACATACCTATCTGGAAGATGTTGTTAGCTCCGAGCTGCGCGCCGGCGGGCGGCCCGTCCACCGCGGCCACGGCCAGCACGCCCGACAGCGCCAGGCGCTGATGTAACGTGTAGTGATGGTGTACATACCTATCTGGAAGATGTTGTTAGCTCCGAGCTGCGCGCCGGCGGGCGGCCCGTCCACCGCGGCCACGGCCAGCACGCCCGACAGCGCCAGGCGCTGATGTAACGTGTAGTGATGGTGTACATACCTATCTGGAAGATGTTGTTAGCTCCGAGCTGCGCGCCGGCGGGCGGCCCGTCCACCGCGGCCACGGCCAGCACGCCCGACAGCGCCAGGCGCTGATGTAACGTGTAGTGATGGTGTACATACCTATCTGGAAGATGTTGTTAGCTCCGAGCTGCGCGCCGGCGGGCGGCCCGTCCACCGCGGCCACGGCCAGCACGCCCGACAGCGCCAGGCGCTGATGTAACGTGTAGTGATGGTGTACATACCTATCTGGAAGATGTTGTTAGCTCCGAGCTGCGCGCCGGCGGGCGGCCCGTCCACCGCGGCCACGGCCAGCACGCCCGACAGCGCCAGGCGCTGATGTAACGTGTAGTGATGGTGTACATACCTATCTGGAAGATGTTATTAGCTCCGAGCTGCGCGCCGGCGGGCGGCCCGTCCACCGCGGCCACGGCCAGCACGCCCGACAGCGCCAGGCGCTGATGTAACGTGTAGTGATGGTGTACATACCTATCTGGAAGATGTTGTTAGCTCCGAGCTGCGCGCCGGCGGGCGGCCCGTCCACCGCGGCCACGGCCAGCACGCCCGACAGCGCCAGGCGCTGATGTAACGTGTAGTGATGGTGTACATACCTATCTGGAAGATGTTGTTAGCTCCGAGCTGCGCGCCGGCGGGCGGCCCGTCCACCGCGGCCACGGCCAGCACGCCCGACAGCGCCAGGCGCTGATGTAACGTGTAGTGATGGTGTACATACCTATCTGGAAGATGTTGTTAGCTCCGAGCTGCGCGCCGGCGGGCGGCCCGTCCACCGCGGCCACGGCCAGCACGCCCGACAGCGCCAGGCGCTGATGTAACGTGTAGTGATGGTGTACATACCTATCTGGAAGATGTTGTTAGCTCCGAGCTGCGCGCCGGCGGGCGGCCCGTCCACCGCGGCCACGGCCAGCACGCCCGACAGCGCCAGGCGCTGATGTAACGTGTAGTGATGGTGTACATACCTATCTGGAAGATGTTATTAGCTCCGAGCTGCGCGCCGGCGGGCGGCCCGTCCACCGCGGCCACGGCCAGCACGCCCGACAGCGCCAGGCGCTGATGTAACGTGTAGTGATGGTGTACATACCTATCTGGAAGATGATGTTAGCTCCGAGCTGCGCGCCGGCGGGCGGCCCGTCCACCGCGGCCACGGCCAGCACGCCCGACAGCGCCAGGCGCTGATGTAACGTGTAGTGATGGTGTACATACCTATCTGGAAGATGTTGTTAGCTCCGAGCTGCGCGCCGGCTGGCGGCCCGTCCACCGCGGCCACGGCCAGCACGCCCGACAGCGCCAGGCACTGATGTAACGTGTAGTGATGGTGTACATACCTATCTGGAAGATGTTATTAGCTCCGAGCTGCGCGCCGGCGGGCGGCCCGTCCACCGCGGCCACGGCCAGCACGCCCGACAGCGCCAGGCGCTGATGTAACGTGTAGTGATGGTGTACATACCTATCTGGAAGATGTTGTTAGCTCCGAGCTGCGCGCCGGCGGGCGGCCCGTCCACCGCGGCCACGGCCAGCACGCCCGACAGCGCCAGGCGCTGATGTAACGTGTAGTGATGGTGTACATACCTATCTGGAAGATGTTGTTAGCTCCGAGCTGCGCGCCGGCGGGCGGCCCGTCCACCGCGGCCACGGCCAGCACGCCCGACAGCGCCAGGCGCTGATGTAACGTGTAGTGATGGTGTACATACCTATCTGGAAGATGTTATTAGCTCCGAGCTGCGCGCCGGCGGGCGGCCCGTCCACCGCGGCCACGGCCAGCACGCCCGACAGCGCCAGGCGCTGATGTAACGTGTAGTGATGGTGTACATACCTATCTGGAAGATGTTATTAGCTCCGAGCTGCGCGCCGGCGGGCGGCCCGTCCACCGCGGCCACGGCCAGCACGCCCGACAGCGCCAGGCGCTGATGTAACGTGTAGTGATGGTGTACATACCTATCTGGAAGATGTTATTAGCTCCGAGCTGCGCGCCGGCGGGCGGCCCGTCCACCGCGGCCACGGCCAGCACGCCCGACAGCGCCAGGCGCTGATGTAACGTGTAGTGATGGTGTACATACCTATCTGGAAGATGATGTTAGCTCCGAGCTGCGCGCCGGCGGGCGGCCCGTCCACCGCGGCCACGGCCAGCACGCCCGACAGCGCCAGGCGCTGATGTAACGTGTAGTGATGGTGTACATACCTATCTGGAAGATGTTGTTAGCTCCGAGCTGCGCGCCGGCTGGCGGCCCGTCCACCGCGGCCACGGCCAGCACGCCCGACAGCGCCAGGCACTGATGTAACGTGTAGTGATGGTGTACATACCTATCTGGAAGATGTTATTAGCTCCGAGCTGCGCGCCGGCGGGCGGCCCGTCCACCGCGGCCACGGCCAGCACGCCCGACAGCGCCAGGCGCTGATGTAACGTGTAGTGATGGTGTACATACCTATCTGGAAGATGTTGTTAGCTCCGAGCTGCGCGCCGGCGGGCGGCCCGTCCACCGCGGCCACGGCCAGCACGCCCGACAGCGCCAGGCGCTGATGTAACGTGTAGTGATGGTGTACATACCTATCTGGAAGATGTTGTTAGCTCCGAGCTGCGCGCCGGCGGGCGGCCCGTCCACCGCGGCCACGGCCAGCACGCCCGACAGCGCCAGGCGCTGATGTAACGTGTAGTGATGGTGTACATACCTATCTGGAAGATGTTATTAGCTCCGAGCTGCGCGCCGGCGGGCGGCCCGTCCACCGCGGCCACGGCCAGCACGCCCGACAGCGCCAGGCGCTGATGTAACGTGTAGTGATGGTGTACATACCTATCTGGAAGATGTTATTAGCTCCGAGCTGCGCGCCGGCGGGCGGCCCGTCCACCGCGGCCACGGCCAGCACGCCCGACAGCGCCAGGCGCTGATGTAACGTGTAGTGATGGTGTACATACCTATCTGGAAGATGTTATTAGCTCCGAGCTGCGCGCCGGCGGGCGGCCCGTCCACCGCGGCCACGGCCAGCACGCCCGACAGCGCCAGGCGCTGATGTAACGTGTAGTGATGGTGTACATACCTATCTGGAAGATGTTGTTAGCTCCGAGCTGCGCGCCGGCGGGCGGCCCGTCCACCGCGGCCACGGCCAGCACGCCCGACAGCGCCAGGCGCTGATGTAACGTGTAGTGATGGTGTACATACCTATCTGGAAGATGTTGTTAGCTCCGAGCTGCGCGCCGGCGGGCGGCCCGTCCACCGCGGCCACGGCCAGCACGCCCGACAGCGCCAGGCGCTGATGTAACGTGTAGTGATGGTGTACATACCTATCTGGAAGATGTTGTTAGCTCCGAGCTGCGCGCCGGCGGGCGGCCCGTCCACCGCGGCCACGGCCACGGCCAGCACGCCCGACAGCGCCAGGCGCTGATGTAACGTGTAGTGATGGTGTACATACCTATCTGGAAGATGTTGTTAGCTCCGAGCTGCGCGCCGGCGGGCGGCCCGTCCACCGCGGCCACGGCCAGCACGCCCGACAGCGCCAGGCGCTGATGTAACGTGTAGTGATGGTGTACATACCTATCTGGAAGATGTTGTTAGCTCCGAGCTGCGCGCCGGCGGGCGGCCCGTCCACCGCGGCCACGGCCAGCACGCCCGACAGCGCCAGGCGCTGATGTAACGTGTAGTGATGGTGTACATACCTATCTGGAAGATGTTGTTAGCTCCGAGCTGCGCGCCGGCGGGCGGCCCGTCCACCGCGGCCACGGCCAGCACGCCCGACAGCGCCAGGCGCTGATGTAACGTGTAGTGATGGTGTACATACCTATCTGGAAGATGTTGTTAGCTCCGAGCTGCGCGCCGGCGGGCGGCCCGTCCACCGCGGCCACGGCCACGGCCAGCACGCCCGACAGCGCCAGGCGCTGATGTAACGTGTAGTGATGGTGTACATACCTATCTGGAAGATGTTGTTAGCTCCGAGCTGCGCGCCGGCGGGCGGCCCGTCCACCGCGGCCACGGCCAGCACGCCCGACAGCGCCAGGCGCTGATGTAACGTGTAGTGATGGTGTACATACCTATCTGGAAGATGTTGTTAGCTCCGAGCTGCGCGCCGGCGGGCGGCCCGTCCACCGCGGCCACGGCCAGCACGCCCGACAGCGCCAGGCGCTGATGTAACGTGTAGTGATGGTGTACATACCTATCTGGAAGATGTTGTTAGCTCCGAGCTGCGCGCCGGCGGGCGGCCCGTCCACCGCGGCCACGGCCAGCACGCCCGACAGCGCCAGGCGCTGATGTAACGTGTAGTGATGGTGTACATACCTATCTGGAAGATGTTGTTAGCTCCGAGCTGCGCGCCGGCGGGCGGCCCGTCCACCGCGGCCACGGCCACGGCCAGCACGCCCGACAGCGCCAGGCGCTGATGTAACGTGTAGTGATGGTGTACATACCTATCTGGAAGATGTTGTTAGCTCCGAGCTGCGCGCCGGCGGGCGGCCCGTCCACCGCGGCCACGGCCAGCACGCCCGACAGCGCCAGGCGCTGATGTAACGTGTAGTGATGGTGTACATACCTATCTGGAAGATGTTGTTAGCTCCGAGCTGCGCGCCGGCGGGCGGCCCGTCCACCGCGGCCACGGCCAGCACGCCCGACAGCGCCAGGCGCTGATGTAACGTGTAGTGATGGTGTACATACCTATCTGGAAGATGTTGTTAGCTCCGAGCTGCGCGCCGGCGGGCGGCCCGTCCACCGCGGCCACGGCCAGCACGCCCGACAGCGCCAGGCGCTGATGTAACGTGTAGTGATGGTGTACATACCTATCTGGAAGATGTTGTTAGCTCCGAGCTGCGCGCCGGCGGGCGGCCCGTCCACCGCGGCCACGGCCACGGCCAGCACGCCCGACAGCGCCAGGCGCTGATGTAACGTGTAGTGATGGTGTACATACCTATCTGGAAGATGTTGTTAGCTCCGAGCTGCGCGCCGGCGGGCGGCCCGTCCACCGCGGCCACGGCCAGCACGCCCGACAGCGCCAGGCGCTGATGTAACGTGTAGTGATGGTGTACATACCTATCTGGAAGATGTTGTTAGCTCCGAGCTGCGCGCCGGCGGGCGGCCCGTCCACCGCGGCCACGGCCAGCACGCCCGACAGCGCCAGGCGCTGATGTAACGTGTAGTGATGGTGTACATACCTATCTGGAAGATGTTGTTAGCTCCGAGCTGCGCGCCGGCGGGCGGCCCGTCCACCGCGGCCACGGCCAGCACGCCCGACAGCGCCAAAGCTGATGTAACGTGTAGTGATGGTGTACATACCTATCTGGAAGATGTT
Source organism: Ceramica pisi (assembly GCA_963859965.1). Taxonomy (NCBI): domain Eukaryota; kingdom Metazoa; phylum Arthropoda; class Insecta; order Lepidoptera; family Noctuidae; genus Ceramica; species Ceramica pisi. The sequence continues at coordinate 11,215,199 of OY982530.1, forward strand.
GTTAGCTCCGAGCTGCGCGCCGGCGGGCGGCCCGTCCACCGCGGCCACGGCCAGCACGCCCGACAGCGCCAGGCGCTGATGTAACGTGTAGTGATGGTGTACATACCTATCTGGAAGATGTTGTTAGCTCCGAGCTGCGCGCCGGCGGGCGGCCCGTCCACCGCGGCCACGGCCACGGCCAGCACGCCCGACAGCGCCAGGCGCTGATGTAACGTGTAGTGATGGTGTACATACCTATCTGGAAGATGTTGTTAGCTCCGAGCTGCGCGCCGGCGGGCGGCCCGTCCACCGCGGCCACGGCCAGCACGCCCGACAGCGCCAGGCGCTGATGTAACGTGTAGTGATGGTGTACATACCTATCTGGAAGATGTTGTTAGCTCCGAGCTGCGCGCCGGCGGGCGGCCCGTCCACCGCGGCCACGGCCAGCACGCCCGACAGCGCCAGGCGCTGATGTAACGTGTAGTGATGGTGTACATACCTATCTGGAAGATGTTGTTAGCTCCGAGCTGCGCGCCGGCGGGCGGCCCGTCCACCGCGGCCACGGCCAGCACGCCCGACAGCGCCAGGCGCTGATGTAACGTGTAGTGATGGTGTACATACCTATCTGGAAGATGTTGTTAGCTCCGAGCTGCGCGCCGGCGGGCGGCCCGTCCACCGCGGCCACGGCCAGCACGCCCGACAGCGCCAGGCGCTGATGTAACGTGTAGTGATGGTGTACATACCTATCTGGAAGATGTTGTTAGCTCCGAGCTGCGCGCCGGCGGGCGGCCCGTCCACCGCGGCCACGGCCAGCACGCCCGACAGCGCCAGGCGCTGATGTAACGTGTAGTGATGGTGTACATACCTATCTGGAAGATGTTGTTAGCTCCGAGCTGCGCGCCGGCGGGCGGCCCGTCCACCGCGGCCACGGCCAGCACGCCCGACAGCGCCAGGCGCTGATGTAACGTGTAGTGATGGTGTACATACCTATCTGGAAGATGTTGTTAGCTCCGAGCTGCGCGCCGGCGGGCGGCCCGTCCACCGCGGCCACGGCCAGCACGCCCGACAGCGCCAGGCGCTGATGTAACGTGTAGTGATGGTGTACATACCTATCTGGAAGATGTTGTTAGCTCCGAGCTGCGCGCCGGCGGGCGGCCCGTCCACCGCGGCCACGGCCAGCACGCCCGACAGCGCCAGGCGCTGATGTAACGTGTAGTGATGGTGTACATACCTATCTGGAAGATGTTGTTAGCTCCGAGCTGCGCGCCGGCGGGCGGCCCGTCCACCGCGGCCACGGCCAGCACGCCCGACAGCGCCAGGCGCTGATGTAACGTGTAGTGATGGTGTACATACCTATCTGGAAGATGTTGTTAGCTCCGAGCTGCGCGCCGGCGGGCGGCCCGTCCACCGCGGCCACGGCCAGCACGCCCGACAGCGCCAGGCGCTGATGTAACGTGTAGTGATGGTGTACATACCTATCTGGAAGATGTTGTTAGCTCCGAGCTGCGCGCCGGCGGGCGGCCCGTCCACCGCGGCCACGGCCAGCACGCCCGACAGCGCCAGGCGCTGCGCCGTCGCGCGGGCGCCTGTGCGCGACCAGGACAGCTCGCCGCTGCAACAACAACTTCTCATTGTAACGCCGACGAATATTAAAGTATAAAATGTTCTAAGGTCACTTATTTGTACTATAGAGGGTATGCGAAACAGAGAGTAAAGTCCCGCAAACCCCCATAGAAAAGGGAGGTTTCTCCGACCGAACAAAATTCAAAATTCAAAAGTAATTTATTCAAATTAGGCTGAGAGCCAGGACTTGTTGAACGTCGAGTTTTACAAAAGACAGTCCCCCAAAACGCCCGCCCTTCACCTTTACGAACGGTTGTTATGTCTGGTGGGCATGTGCCCGATAGTTGATAATATTCGGACTGTTGTATATGATTAAATCGCGCGACAAACTTTGATATTGTGATGCAGGATTTCGTTAATAGTTCGCGCTGTTGGCGGAATAAATGGCGTTGCAGTTCTTTTTTCCCCTACAAATTTCGCTTCATTAGTCTTCTTGTGGCGGCATTGATGCCGATTAAACACCGCGAATGAGCTTCAAATCAATGGCATGTATTTTTTGTTGGTACATTATATTTTAATAATTATTTGAGAATACTATTTATTCAATGATAACAAAGTAAAGCCGGGTGACCAATGACGCACGTGTGACCTATAGGGTGAATAAAATGGCAATACTTCTTACCAAACTGCAATCGCAGTAAGTACTAAACAAAATAATACCATCACATATCTTCAACCAGATGGGGTTGAAGATATGTGACGGTATTATTTTGTGATTAAAGCTGTAAAAGTAGATGTTTACCTGGTGAGTCTAAAATGTCTTCGCTTGGCGTAAGCATGCGCCGCGCGTGTCCAGCGGCGGCGCGGGGAGCCGGCGCCCGCGCGCACTCCTTCTGAACGCTTGATCATGGTTCTGAAACATCATGCGTAACGATCACTATCGGCTACCTCCTTATTTTAGCTTGTAAGCTTAGGCTGTGCAGACAGAAAGTTCATTCATCACACATCAAGGGGCTAATATTATTCTCATACAAGGGGTTTGTCTATACATGGATAGATTGAAGCCCCCACAAACAATCAAGCAACAATGTTTTATTTACCATGGATATGGTAAACAAACGACTTGCCAGCAACTAGTCGTTACGAAAACTATGTCCTCAATGTTAAACTAGCCAAAAAGTTTGTGTAAACCTCAACAATCACAATGCGACTCTACTTCACTACAATATTTGAAAAGTGCAATTGGCCGACGTTACACTCACTGAAAAGGACACATAGTAATATTAAATTACACATACATACCCCAATCTTATCCAAGGATGCACAAAAACATCAAAATGTTGTTAAATCTTTCAAAATGTTGTAAAATCAAGTTTTTAGTGTTGATTCTTTTGGCATATCAACCATAAAATAGGCACCATTGGAATACACCAAAGGAGTACGAGTTCAAACTGCATTGCAATCTATATAACAAAGTTGAAGAGTTTGTTTGTTTGGTTGAATGCGCTAATCGCTATACTCAGGAGCCACTGGTTCGAATTGAAAAATTATTTTAGTTTTGGGTAAACTATTTCTATACAGAAAGGCTACCGGCTATATAACATCACGTTACGACCAATAGGAGCGGAGCAATAATGAAAAATGTGACGCTGACGTAGCGCGGGTCAGTAGTGTATGTATAAAACTTACCCTTCTTTCAGCAGTACGGGCGTTTCTTGTATGTTGTTGTTTTGTGTGTCCGTACTCGTGGAGATTATTTCGAGGAACTGCTTTATTGCTTGCACCTGAAATTTCAAAGTGGTTGAAGTTGAAATATTAATTGTGGACCCTGGCATGCAAGGCCTTATTATTTTTGCTAAGTCCGAGCTCAATGTAACAAATGGTGACTATGAGCAACGCAGACACTGCGGTCTTAAAACGCGCCAGTAGGACGATGTATGTTTCACATGATATCTCGAAAACTCTATTCTAAGTATCGTGCCATTTCGTCCTCACTTTTTATCTCATTCTGAATAGTCTCTCTTCTCCCTACTACAAGTTCAACAGGTTCAATTGCCGTTAAAAAGAATTACATACATGTCTTGGCGTGCAGAAGCTGCGGTACAGTTCAGCCATGTACTCCTCCTTGCACACCTGCTGCGCAGAGCGGCTGCTGACCAGGTTGCCCAGCGACTGGATGGTCTTCGAGATCAGTGTCAACGTCCGGTTCGTTTGGGGATCCTGGAAGAAACATTGTAGGTGAGTCCTAAGGCTCTAAGGCTATAAAATACTGCGAGTGACCCATCTGGAGTCGAGGCGGTGCCCTTACGTTGTTGACGTCGCAGTATGAACTTTCATGGTATTAATACTGTTGTGTTGAAGGAATCCAATGCAGAGCTGGTATGTCTGCACCTCTAACCTTTAGGGCATCTGCTTCATTATTTCATTGGTACAGTGAATCATGAAAATTATTCAGTGAAAGTAGAGTGATTACCAGCAGAGGGTTTCTAATATTATCGGAATTCTAATGTCTTTAATAAATAGTCTTCTGCTGACATTAAAAAATGACGAAAAAGATTTTTGTTGTCCTTTTAGTTACTTTTTAATTTTGTACTTTGTTCAGTTTATGTTAAACCAGGTTTTTAAAATTTAAAGTCGATTCCACAGCCAACAATAGCAATAAACTAAACAGAAGTTAAAACAAATTCGACATGAGAAAACTTGGTGGAAAAAGGACTGACTGTACTGAAATTAGAATTCGTTCGGCAATTATTACATGGTTAACTTACAATTTGCTCTGTAGTGAGATCAAAGAGCCGGGGCCCGAGTATGGCGGGCGCGAAGAACCGCAGGAAGATGAAGCCCGACACCACGGAGTAGCGCACCTCGGCGTTGCGCGGGAAGTGGCGCGCCGCGCACTGCCGCAGCGCGTCGAACAGCCGGCACATGGCGGCCGGGCACGTCGCGTACGACATCGTGATGGCTGCGAACACCTGACAACACGATACTATTCTGTAACTCATCTGCTCGCACTATCATGTCATTGATGTGGTGAAATGACTGCCCACTCAGCAGATTGGTAGTGTCTAGGATGCGTCTAACGAACGCTTATTACCGACACGCGTAGAGGCTCTTTTATTGCACCTCCGACTTAAAAGTGTACTTGCAAACATCGGGTAGTAGAACAAGTTCGATCGACTTGACCCTTGAAGGGTCGATCTCATATGGCCGGCGCTCGGCCAACACTGCTGCAACACAATCAAACAAGTACGACGGAGTAAACGTATAGAGTAATATTGACTTACCCGTTCAACATAGTCCTTCAAATTGGCGAGGTTGGCAGTAACGGCCGCAGTGGGCTTGACCCTGGCGGGGTCGATCTCACACGGCCGTCGCTCGGCCAACACTGCCGCCAACGTTGGCCGCAACACTGAGCGCAGGTACGACGCACCGCTCAACCGCATCGCTTCGTCCATCATCTTTGAGACGAGAGTGTTGCCTCGAAATATTGTTGTTGCGTCACTGTAAGAAAATGTAAAATTATTGGACTTGTTACATACTATTTTTTGTGTAAGCTTTTAAATCGGAACTTCTAAACAAATATTATAAAGAGGTAAAATCGTTCGTTTGTAGGAGGTTATCTCCAGAAGTACTGATCTGATCACAAAAATTATTTCCCTGATAGAAACCTACAATATCGCAGAGTGCAATGTTCCTTGTTTTATAATACGTTCGCCTTAAATTAAGGTTCTGCCTTAACATTATTTTGTTCGTAATTAATTAAGTAGAGACATTACAGAAAATCCCAACACATAACAATAGACAGGACAAAAGCATAATAGCCGACTCTGGGGCCAAATTAAAATAAAAAGGTTACATAAAACTTATAAAAGAAAATGATAGAATATTAACGGTATTGACCGGTAGTGGGACGTAAATCAGCTGAGATGATAAGAGATAAGAGCAAGGATGACGTCGAGGCTTACTCACGCACCGGACGCTGTTTACAATCAATTATTATGATTAGGACTATGCAGACTGATAGTAATTTAACATAATTCACGTGTGCCCTCAATCGTAATTACGTATTTGGACCCAATTAATTTGTGTAATAGCTAATTCTGGACGGAATTATTCATTTTCAAATGAGCAAATAACATATTTGCTGAAGAACGGTTTCTTATTGAAATCTAAAAAATTTCATTAGGGGGCAAAAATATTTGAAATCCTTAATTCAACAACCATCTAAATCAGAGCAAATGCTCAGGAGGTAAACGATAAATAAAGGGGGCACATAGCCAAATGCTACTTGAATAAATACAGGACGCTTCTCCAATAACTTAAGTACCACCGGACACGTGCTATGCAAAAATCAACTCCCGATAAAGAAAAAAATCTACTGTTTAGTGCATTTTTATCGCATTACTCGGTAAAATATAGGAAACCGCTGATTTTTTTTTTTAACAAATTCTGCTGGTCACTAACTAGTAATAATGTATTACTGGCACTGGCGATGAGGGAGTACCACCTCTGTCTGACTATTCGTAAAATACAGGCGCAATACTTCAATTTATAGACAAGCATGTACTCACGTTAGTGCAGAAATCTCAGCATCTGCAAGCTCCTTGACGATGGGTACAATGAGATCATGGTGAGTGAATAGCCTAACGAGGGGTTGCGCCGCGTCCGTCTTACTCGACACTATCTCCCCCAGTATGTACACTGCCGATGCTGTTATGGGCTGTAAACAGATATTTGTTTATAATTAGTTTATAGCTTAATTTCTTCTGCCTACTGCTATTGGTTGGGTTGGTTTCACCAGAGTAAATTAGGAAGAGCTACACAAAATGCTTTTGTTTTCCAAATTGGAGGCTGCCACATAAAATATATCCTTAACAATCATTCATTTCAACTTTTTGCCTCCCTATTATAACTTTTTCTTAGGACTCCTTCTCTGCCCATAGGTTTTTGGTCTGCCTCCCTTGTAATCTGTCTTTTAATCTCTTTATCCTTCAATCAATTTTTGTTTATGCTCTTCAACAGATCTTGGTGATAGAAGGAAAATTTCTCAAAATCCAAAGAAATTCTGACCTTTTGGTGAACACTCCTTAGAAACAGTTCCTCAAGTGTTCGATAGTGTTGTAGTGGGAAGACATGGTCAACTGTGTACTGCAGTAGAAGTCGTAGCGAGCCCAGCGTGGCGCTGCCCGCCGCCGACAGGCGCGTGCCGGGCGGCGTGGCGCCCCGGGACAGCGCTCCGCCCGCGCGGGACGTTAGGAAGAACCTGACGATATCAACACACATGTTATTCTGTAACAAGGTTGTAGAGGTCCGATAGGCCGCCTGTCGCTGCATGTAAAATAATAGTGGGCTACATCCGGTTATAGTGGAAGCCAACTCCAACTTATGTTGTTGGAAAAAAATCAAGACAGAATGTAAAACAAAATGAAGGAAGGGCTAAGAATCACTATTATAATCTTGGGCACTCATGATGGCCGGAAGAGCCAATAGTGACGACTAGTGGTATATAATATCAAACAATTAACCAAATCTAATGTTAACAATACTATCCCTATGAAAAAACTGTGATCGAAATTGCCATAATATCTGAGAGCACAGCGCAACTCTCTAAATACCTTTTTTTTTTTCTTTTCTCTTACCAGGCACGGGAAGGTATCGGCGAAGGTTGCCGCAGCTGTAGCCGCACCTCACCGAGAAAAATCGGCGTCGCAGCGTCGTGCCACACCGACACCCTGGCTTCGCAAGCCACCCCCGCCTGCAATAGAAAGTAAAAACAAATAAATAAGGACTATTGGTATCAAACATGAATATTTTATGCGGAAAGCAAAAGCCAGATTCACTTACCGTTTGTGAGCCATCTTTATCCTTCGGGTCTGCGTCCATAACGAGATCAAAACAAAAAATTTCGTCAAATTGTGGATTAACAGTCTTCTTTTTAGGTTTCGTCCGTTTTTCAACTCTACGTCCGTTCGAATATAACAACGTGACGAGAGCAAACGGGTCACACTGTCCATTCTTAGTGGTTAGCTCCGAGCACTCCAGCACTCGGAGGCGCAGGGTGTCGTGTCCTACCCGCGCGGCGCAGTGCCTCTCGGGGTCTGACCAGTAGTCAGCAGCGGTGGGGGTGGGCGAGGCGTCCGACTCGGGCATCGCGTGCATGGGCGGCTTCGTCCGCGCGGCCCACTGTGCCCGATCCTTCAAACTCTCTGACCGCGACAGCGACAGAGCTGGCTCCGTCGCGACCGCACTCAGCAACTTCTTGCTCGTGGAACTCGAGCAAGAACCAAATCTCATACTCTCCTTACAATATTCAGATAATCTTACGAGGTTATTTCCTTTTGTTTTTGTCGAGCAGTTGTCTGCTGCAGTGGGGTCCGGGTCGGGAGGCTTCGGTTCCATTCGTAACCTTTTTCTGGAATCTTCGAGAGTGAGTTCAATATATGCCTTTCCCTGGACCTCTGAGTCTGCGTCGACCGGTCGCAACGCAAACCAGTGGTCTTTGTTATTGTATCGGTGCAGATCTTCTCGTTTGATGGCCACTTTTCCGAGCACTTTGTCCTGTTTGAGATGCTTATCACGATCGAACACGTATATGGAAAGGTATCGAAATCGTCGCGGCACCTCGAATTGGAACTCCTCGCCGAAGAATGGACTGAAACAAAATAACAAAATGATCAGTGGACGTAGTTATGCGAAAATGTTTCATTCCACAGTACATTGAATTTGAGATAAAATCATTTACGCGTTTTGAAACGCGTAAATGTTGTTGGTATTCTTTTTTATTCCAACTGGTAAAGGTCAATACTACAGGTTTTATTGTTGAATTATATTGTGTTTAGATAATCATATGTTTAATTTTAGGCTATTCACTTTACAATAAGAAAAAAATATATTATTGGTATTGGAGCATTTTAACATAATTAATATAATATTTACATGAACATTGCTTCAAATTAATTTTGCACAAACGTTCCAGGTACTTTTTATCCATCTGTACCTTAGAATTTATGATCTAAATTTTACATCATCATTAATTAAACATCAAAATTTTATTTTTTTTAATAAATATGTAAAACCTGAACAACAAATAAAAGAATAATAATTGCTTCTGATTTTTTCATTATTAGGTCTCAATTTAAAAAAATAAAACAGTATAAAATCTTGTGCTATTGGGGAGGCCTACGTCCAGCAGTGGACTGCTATAGGCTGATGATGATGATAAAATCTTCATACGTCATACTCATCATCCTCTTGCATTTCGAAATTTGGTTCCCCACCAAACCCATCGACTCATCAGCTTTGATTCCCTCCGTACTCTTTAGGTTTTTATAAAATTCATGACAATCCTCAGGGATGTACTGATACATGGATTGTAAATCTGCTAATTTGGCGCTTGTTGACATGTTAATGTTTCCCCTCTAACTTTTTTTTAAATTGTTAATTCCTTGTAATCTTCCTCTAGTGATGATTTCATAAAAATCAAAACACTTTCTCTTATTCAATTCTTATTTCTTTTGTTTTTATTCACAAATTTTGGATCGTTTATGCCTCGCTATTGTAATTTTGCAAAAACGTTCCAAATATAAATGGAACATTTGTTACAAAATAAATATACTGTTTCGTAAAACATTAATAATGTTCCTGTCCTCATAGTACGTTCTAGTTAATTTACACAAGTTATTATTTGAAAAAGGTTGTGGGTTCGAACGTAAGTGAAAAAAATATTTTCTTATATACCTAAGACCTTTTTGCTAATCTGACGCTAAGTGTCATAAAAGGTAGTTTGATCACATTATCTCGATTTCGGATGACTTGTGGGTTGGAACGTTTCTGCATATCTACGTCCATGTTGATGTAGTGCAGATATGAGTTGCGTGGAGACTGGAGAGAATTAATCCTAGCTATTATTTGTGGAATATTACATCCGACAATCGTTATCAAGTTTTTGACTGCGCGGTAATTTACAGCCGGGTGGCAGCCTAGTTGTTGACGCGTGGGGTGCCTGTCTTACACGAGTGTCGGTATTGCCACCCACAGCTAAGTGAATAATTTTCTGTTTTATTAAATCTTATCGAATTTTGTATGGACGACCCATTTTTGGTTGATCTTGTATTTAACATTTCAAGACAAATTTACTGGAAAGTAATAGGTTTAAAACAAACCTATATCTTGAGGAATTGAGGATATAGGTAAAGTTTAATTTGCCAATTTGCAGAATCGAGTAACACAAATGCTCCGACGAAACAATAAAACGACTTAATGAACTGCGGCGTATGACGCCTCCAAGAAAACGGTTATAAACTTTATACGTCGAATTTAATCTAAATGGAAAACATTCAAATCTTGAACATGATTGCTCTTGGCCCTTAATTTAAATGCTACATCTCAATTAAATGGAATCGGTATTCGAGAACCTTTATCCTAATAGCGTTTTAAATTAATACAAAACTCGGATGTGAGTTACTTATCAAAGAATTTCATCACGCCATAGTCTTCAACGGCTTAACATGAGCAACCAATGAGCAAACGTTGGTCGTAACAACTGAATGAAATTAAATTTGGAACATCGCATCATTTCCTGGGTTACCGATTACTCGAGTACTCGCAATCCCGGAAAAGTAGAGTATTAACAGACGAAGTAGAAGTACATAGTAGGCAAAAGTTATTCAATTTTCTAGTATGTAAACATCGTTGGCTTCATGATGTAAGACCAAGTTGCACAGTGACGTATGCGTGGGATTGCCTTAATCAAAGGAGAAAGTTTGACATTCCCGATGAAATCTCATCTCACAGCCTTACAATAAAGCACGTGCCTACACTTGAAAGTGTTTGCATTATGGGAAAGGAATGATCATTATAATGCTATAATTATTTTATGAAAAATGCGAACGCAAGTGTGAAAATAAGAGTATGGAATTTAGTGAAACTTTTTTCTGAATATCCTATGTCCTTCCCCAGGCCCCATATTATTAAGATCGGTTTAACAGCAAATCTGTGAAAAGGTACCTAGTGTGAAAGTATGGACATGACATCGGAAAATGGCGAATTTCGTAAAATTATAAAATAAATTGAGGTATTGTAAACTCTGTGACTCTCTGACTGAGTCTACAATTTATCCGATTTCGTGACTTACAATGTCACCGGAAATGGCAGACTCCGTAAGATTGGAATAAATCTTGATAAGAGTATAATTTCTCGATATATTATGAAAAAATCGTTTTGTTTATAGTAAATCCCATCCAAATTCAATAGTTTCCAATTTATCCGTGTCTTATTCAGACAAAAAAGTTTCCAATTAAGGCGATATTTTACAATCTTAGGGAGTTTCCCAGTATCCGTTGACAGAAACAAGACTCGCATTAGTGTCTTTACACGTGAGCTCACACCAACAAATACCAAAGAGAAGACAAGTTTCCATCTTAATTATCACACCAAAAAATAATATAGGTACATTGTAGACCAGTTTTGATTGGTCGCCAGTTTTCGTCAGTCCACAATTTCTCGGAACGGCACGGAGGTATTATAGAATACTAGATTTTGATTCGTATAATTGTAGAATCAATGTTTATTTGACAACTTATCGAGAGTTTACAATTTCTCAAGATATTTTGTAATCTTAAGTAGTTTGCAAATATCCGGTGACGGATACATTTTGGTAAATTAATATCATTCATCATTACCATCATAGGTACCCGACTTCAGACAATGACTGGCATAGGCCACATAGGCCTCTCTGTGCTTGTGCTAATCTATAAGCTCATTTTCTTAATAAAACAACAACTTTCCTTAGTATAGTGCTGTATTAGTGTTTTAAAATTTCAGATTAATCTGGCAACCCTACTGAATAAACAATAAATATCTATACTTTCCGAGCGAGCATTACGTGTAGCTATTTGTAAAACATGATAATAACTCAATAAAGGGGTTTATTGACTCGTTTGGAGTGTACGTAGGTATAAGAAGCTCGCAGTGTATCGAGTCGGTGGCAGGCTCGCAGGCGCATCCGGCGCCGGCGCAGTATTTATAAACCGGAGGCGGAACCGCAGCAGCTGAGCGGGGGCGGCTCAAGCTCACTTGCCATTGCACATACTTCACGCCTCTCATTTTAATACTTTGAATTGATTAAGTATGAACTCTCATTTAATAACCAAGATACGTAGCCAATACTTAGTACTATTGACTCGGCTATATTTATTACACCTCGTGATATGTTTTAATCTTCGTCAATATAGGACACGACTGACAATGCTTTGTTATCTATGCATCCTGGTCTTATTCATATTATAATATCTTAAATCAATAAACCTTATACATAAATCAATCAATAGAATCTGCACGTAGCGTTTAGTAGGTCAAATCACGATGACGCATTTTTGAATGAACTCCGGAACACCTTTATTCGTTTATATGTTGTCGGGCCGGGAGCACAAAATAGCACATGTTAGAAACCAGAGCAATGCACTTAAGACTGCCGCCACTCCGGCCGGGGACTGCTCAGGCGCAGGCGATGATCATTTTACGTGCCACGAAGTTCCGGGCCCAATTTATCACTTAAAAGCTTCCGTTAAATGCTGGAGAGCTACTGACGCGATTTTTACGAGTCTCTCGAAGTCACATACTTACGTCATATTTTTTGGATGCTGATCTATTGTCGTTTCGGGGCACATATTATTTTAGTTTTTCGTAGTTATTTATTGTTGTGATGTATTTATTATAAGAATTTGTTTCAAACAATCTCAATGCGTCATTTGGAGAACATTGTCGGGTTTTTGAATTCTGTTAAAAAGGGAGATTCCTTAATGTACAATACAAATATTATGTTTATTAAGGTTAACTGGGGAGTTTACATAATTAGCCACACCTTCAGGAATTTTATCTTAAACAAATTTTTGTTAAGAGCAGAGAATCGTTATTCCAAGGAGAGCACAGTCACAAAGCATACACGAGCGCGACTAATATGTAGGTATATTATCAGTACATAGTTAGCGAGGCACAGATAGTTTGGACAGAGGCACATAGTAAGTGCAGTGATAAGGTATCGCGAGACAAAGAACCCATTAAATTAACTCGGCGAGTGACGTGACACTTCCTTCGATATCCGCCAGTCCACTGCGGCCTCACCTCTTGGGTCACAAAATCATTATCGCTTCCGTTCATTAACAAGCAAAACAGACTATCATTACAGAATGACAGATAAACAATGAAACGTATGGACGTTTTCTACTTCAACGGAGGTGTAATCATAACGGAAACTATAGATTATAACTGCTTTATGCTTTTAGGAATTTCCAGTTCTATTTAAAACTTAATATGAAGCGTTAGGTATTCGCACACAAAATAAACCGTCAAAAATACCAACAGGATAAATTTTATTCATAGGATACCAGTTATTATTAGGTTATTACGTGAATTTCTGGTTATTACAAGATTGCGGTGGCGTGGGCCGTTCCCACAACTAATCAGGGGGAGCGTAACCGGCGGCATTAATTAAAATCATTGCTGCGGTGCGGTTGCCTTTTATTCATTCTAAAAGCTGAATGGCAAAGGGGGTGAAGCGGAAGGGACGTTCCGCGTCGACGCACGCGCACCGGAAGCGCGTCCGGGACGTGGCGCGCCGCAGCGCCGCCCTCCCTTACAGCACAATAGCGCCTCCCCCGAATTATACGCGCTATCAAAAGCCGCACCGCGACCATGAATTAATTGTGACTAATGTTTAATTGATGACAAATCATTCAACACGCGAGGCGAGGCAGAGCAGGTGGCTTTCAATAGAATGTTTTTATACAGATTATAGAATGCTTTATGATAAAAATGAACTTCCATACATTCCGACTATGTTTATACGGTAACGTTGTTCATGTTATATTATAATGTGAAGAATATGTTTCTTTCAAGTAAAGCATGACAGTATTGTGATGTGTATGTATCTCGGTATGCTGATTGTTCTTTCTACTAAAATGAAAAAGAAAATCTATCGTATTTTACCAAATTCCACCTAGATTAGGTTCTCCCTTCCTAGTAAGTTTGTTATATCTATGAAGTGAACAGATTAAAAAATAGAACCCTTCCTTGGCAGTCGGGTAAAAATGGGCACAGCACAACAGTTTAGGAACGCAACTTGGATTATTTTATTCCTGAATGACACATGAACGTGAAAGCGCCGGAAGTAATACATATCATATGCAAGAGATTAGGAGTGTGCGCCTGCGCACATTCGTGACGACACATTAATGTTTCGAAGAAAGTTACACATCCATCGTACATTCGTTCGTACCTAGTGCATTAGTCTTGTGTTTCTAAACTGTTTTAGATCGTTTGATGACCGGAAGTTTTACGACATTTTGTTCGTTAGTATTTCTTTAATCATGAACTAAATTAGTTGTTATTACACAGAACATTAAGTACAGAAACATACACAATATCACATTCCAGAAAACAATTAAATATTACACAATTAGTTAATTCCAGGTACCAACGTGGCAACAATTTGTACGGCTGTAGTACAACGTACACGTACATCATGCAATAATTACTTCAATTAAACGTATCTGCCACTTAAACACTTCATTCATGGAGTGGAGAAACCTTGACCTATTAAATTGTTTGCTCTCCCTAAATGTTGGTAATCGGTTCCCACACGATAACGGGCGGAAGCGACACCGGACACCGGACAATGGATCCGTTATTATTATGTCAATTCTGGAGCGAATATAACGTTCCTGTTTTGTAGAATTCGTGAAGGGCCGTTTGGACAGGAAACTTTGGAATAGTAACGGCTGAATCAAGGGCATGTTGTGTCACAGTGGTGCCATGGTGGTGCCATGGTGGCGTCAATACGTGGAAACGAAATAAATTATGTATATGAGTAATGTTGCGGAATTCTAGCTATTTCGATTTAAAATCCAAAGTTCGTAACCGATTTTGATAAAATTTAAATGGGACCAATCTGCAAGACCAATTCACCATAATCCTTTGAGATAAAACAAGAATTTTTCAAATCCGTTCATAATGACGTAGTTATGAGGTAAAAAAACATAAAAAAATACAACCGAATTGAGAACCTCCTCCTTTTTGGGAAGTCGGTTAAAAAGTGACAGCGACGTCCTATGTAGTCTCTAAAAAATAGTATAATCAAGTAGCTGTTTCCCTCAGTCTGTTTTTCTATTTAGGTTAACTATACTACGTGATACGGTGATCTCTAATAGAAATACCGATAACGTGGTAGATTTGTCACGCAGCGGTAGAGATTCATACCGAATTTATAAAGTGGTAAAGTTTGGATGTCGGAGGTAATCTCCGAAACTGCTCATTCGATTGCATAAAATGTTTCACTTAGCTAAGCTACAGTATCGCTGAGTGTACTGTGCTTTTTAATTCTCCAAAATCACGATTGGTGCGGGATAAAGTTATCTCACTTGAGAGTTCTCTCCATGGTGGATGTGCGAAATATCTCCTCTTGGTCGAGCGACAACACGCAGTATATGTCGCGGTGGCACGCCGCACCATGACTGCGACCTGGCAAGTTTTTTGCTTCACCTGGAACAATAAAATATACATTTTACAATTATTTAGTGTTAAAAAAAAAGTTTGCCTGTTTTCATGCAGTCAGTGTTGAAATAAAAAAGATGCGAATGAGAAAGAGCTCTGAAAATCCGCTTCATGTCTCATGTTATTTTCTCCCGAGGGAGTTACGGAGATTCAAGGCTAAAAAGAATAAGAAATCATTAACATATCAAGACGCTGTGTGGCGTTAGCAGAATTTCATTTCGAGTAAAAATCTAACCACCAAAGATTACCACAGTTATCTTCACGCAAACATTCTTATCTTGTTTCGTTAAACATGATCAATGTTGACATTAAAGTTGACTAATTACTGTGAGTTTCCCATAGTTTGCATCTTATTGCTTGTTTTATAGAGCTTGCGAAGTAAGACCTTGAGTGTTTGTAATTTCAATGGACGTTAATGACGCTTTCTAGTTTTTTTGAGGATTTCTGCAATGAGATGGCGTATTGCATAACTCGCCCGAACTAAGTATTTTTTCCAACTAACAAAGACGGCGAATTCTGTGTGTTTTCATTGAGCTGGTTCCTAAATTCAACAAAAACAAACTAACAAGAAAAGTCTATACAGATGGCCCGTTTACAATGGTCCAAATTTTTTTTTTAGGTAGATGGCAATTTATCTTAATTTTGAACCACTGTAAACGGGCCAGCCTGTATAATAACGAAAGGTCATACATAAATTCACTCACTCACTGATTAATCACGAAAACTCAAAACTACTGGACCTACGAAGATGAGATTTGCCACAGTAGATTAGACGTAAGCTAAGAAAGGATTTTAGGAAATTCTCACAGTAAGGGTTCCTGTCCATTTGCTCGGAGCGAGGCAGCAGAGCGGAGAAACTGAGAAATATTAACCGATCATTTCAGTCAAAATGTCAGTGAATAACGTTCCATTGGTTTAATTTCTCCGCTACGCTTTAATGGACCTTAAGAGCGTGTATTCCGTCCACTAGCGCCGCCAATCGTTTTTTATTATTTGTGGTAAATTTAAGACACGTAGTTAAAAAACCGCTCTGTAGTGCACTGAAGAAATGTATTTATTATGTTTTGAGAGTTATGTTTTGTACTTTAGAACATAAATAGTTGCCAAAGTCGATATTTTTGCTAAAAGTGGCCACTTTTAGCAATAATTGCCGTTTTGGCTATTTAGCCATGAGTTATGTATTAAAAATAGCTGTCAAAAAATAATACATACATTTCTTTAGTGCACTACAGAGCGGTTTTTTATCTACGTGTCTTAAATTTACCACAATTAATAAAAAACGATTGGCGGCGCTAGTGGACGGAATACAGACTCAGGAGTAAAATAGGGGGTGGAAGTTTGTATGAAAACTTTTATTCCTTAGGTTTCTTTTTATTTGTGATGGGTTTGCTCTTGACTGTAGTCTTGTTTAGAGATGACCACGAATACTGGCCTATAGTGAATTATAAAGGTTGTCATTATTATTTTTCTGAACTACCTCCAAAACACGATTTAGGGGTTGTTAAAGTTACTTGAAACTTGGTACCAATAATAAAAAATATTGACATAAATAGTTTTTCAAAATGACCCCGCAGTGGGGGTTTAGGTGGTGTTAAAGTTTGTATGGTACTTAATGCTTGGGCCGATGAAGTTGAAACGCGGCGTTAAGTATATTTTTTGAGATAAAAGTAAGAAACACTACTTTTTTGGTTTAACTAAATCAATGCAATGGGTTGAAAAGTTGAGAAGGGGTGATTAAGTTTTTGAGGTCGAACATACTGCTTGCTTCAATTTAGTTGTAAATTGGTACAAACTCATTGAAACCCGATCAAACGATTTTTTCATAATTTACCCCCAACAGGGTGAAGAGGGCAAGCGCTTCTAAGCGTGAAGTTTTCAGTCTCTAATCATAGTTATCTACTACCTATTTATGAATAAACGATCGATCACATATTATTTAAATAACAAAGGGAGAGCCATTTACTTAAAAAGACTCACAAATTTAGTTAGGGTGATCTTTAAAATGTAAAAAACCAATTAGATTTTTTTCTGGCAGTTGACTGAACTTGTCCAAACATTTAATTTGCTTGAGCACAAAGGTAAAGCGCTCGTTAGTTAATACTTTTTTGGATTAAAGCCTGAAATAATGATACACTAAAGATGGTGAGCCCATTGGCGGTTGCGCAACGTGTTGCGACCTCGTCAGTTATCGCTAAATACGGAGACACAAGGTGAGGCGACCATCGGCCCATAGGCCCATAAGTAACGACTGCCCTGACGCTTACCTGCAAACCAAACCTGTTTCACATTTTTATGTTCAGTTTAACTCTATGTTATGATATTTTATCAACCATATGTATTGTCTAATGACTTATTGATTGATCCGTTTTCTGTGTAGAGCTCGTTTTGACAGATGACTATTAGTGGTTGCAAAAATTCGATAGTTTTGATTTTCGAATATTCGAATAATTTTTCAGTGCTGTCCGAATATAATTCCAATATTCGAAAATTTTCCTAAAAAAAACACTTGATATAGCTTTTATTGCTTTAGGAAATATATTTTTATGCAGATATGTAAGTAAACCTAGCACAATAATTATTTACTTATTCAACTTAAATGGTTATAAAATTCGTATACAAATTAAGAAGCCTTAAGTTCGTCTATTATAAAACAAATTACTGATATTAATAAATAATCAGTTGTCAATGACAACTCTTCTTTTTTTTAGTTTGGATAGTTTCGATATTGAGATATATTCATGATGGCACAAGACGTTTAAACCCTAGTGGTTTTTGGTTGCTATTTAACACACATAATCCTGTATTCTTTTGTACGGGTGCGCCAAAGTTCAACTAAATTTTCAACTCCGATTATTGGAAATCCGAAAATGTTCTTCCTAACATTTTTCATCCTAACAATCACAATTCCTAACTACTCTGTCTCTAATGTTCAAATTCCGAAGCATTCAACTTCATAATGTCAGTCACATCTATTATACTTTTATTTTATTTTCCTATATTTTCTCAACATAACCATCTTTTACACTATTATTCAAAGTCGTATCTTTTTTGTTTAGATTTCTTTTTATTTTATTTATAGCGGTGTGTACCTGCAAAGATATCCATAGGTTAGGTTAGAACTGTGACCAACTACGCGCGAGCCGTGCGAGCGAAGCGAGCGGTGCCGCAGCAGCGGCCGGCGAGCGCTACCTCGAAATTGGTTGTGAATTTTTTCTATATTATGGTATTTATGTTTAGGGATAATAGCGCTATGATAAAAAGCAGTAGGAGTTTAAATATATTTACATTAATGATATTATTAATTACAATTTTCGGAAACATGCGTGTTATGAACATCGCCGGTAGCACTACAAAGAGTATGAATGAAAACTTTAGGATGAAAAATTTTAGGAAGAGTGATCATTCGGATTACAAATCGTTAGGAAGAACAATTTCGGGTAAAGAACTTTAGGTGAGCCAATATGGACCCCTTTTGTACAAATGATAAATAAGTTTGATTTTAACATTGTAAGGGTGTTTTTATTATAGTGCAGACTTCATCACGAGTGCGGGGTACCGCACGAGAAACCCCTGCAAACGTCCATTTCATACAAGTAATTATTGTAAAATTGTAATGCGTGGAATACGCAAGCGGGACGCGTTTTTTGCATTTTGAAATGTTGAAATCCGTACGATATTAAAAACACCCTAAATAATGTAACATAACAACTCGAATAGAATCATCATTAATCTTTAAACAATATAAAGTCAGTCAAGTCAAGCAGTGTCGATAACAACAATTTTTAAGTTTTACCAACATTGACTTTAGACTAGTAATTTTTTTGGTAATATTCGAATATATATTAATTCTGTATTCGAATATAAATTTGTAAAGATAATTCGAATATTCGATTGCAACCTCTCAATTACTACTTACACTATCATTTTTAATTTTAATTCACTTGTCTATATAGATTTAAATTATCTGTGACGTTACATAAGTACATTGATGCCAGTACTTCATTAACACTTCGTTCATACATATGCGCTGCACGATTGCACACCAGATGACAAGAAAGATATTCTCACTGTTTTCTTCAGCCGCGTAGACAATACAATTAGAGTACCATGAATGGCCCGTTTGTAAGAGGAACATGACGAAATGATAGGTACCTATTCTAAGTACAGTTCGATTCAAACTTAAATGGCGGTTCGGAAGTTAGTTGCGAGTGCAGTTGCGCGCAGGTACAGTCAAGTTCACAATAATTTAGGCTCAATTTAATTGGCTGATACCCAAAATTGCGTTTTGCGCATCGGAACGTACGATGTTCCGAGCCGCCATTAAGTTTGAATCGTACTTTAGCTGCTGATATAAACACATATGTAATAGATGGTATTCTGCCTTTTTGCCGAAAATTGTTTGGCAGATTATCACTTTCCAACCAACGTTTCGCCGTTTCACTGTGACAACTTTTGTATGACAACGTGTTTTCATTTGGTAGAATTATTGTTAATCTGATTAAGCATTATAATGACAGATGTTTGACAAATTTTAATGATAAACGTACAACAACTATTAGACGAAAGACGTTTTGTTGGACAGAAATCTTAGGTTACGATAAGTTAGGTTAGGTTAGAGTATGACAAACAAAGCACGAGCCGAGCGAGCGAAGCGAGTGTGCCGCGGTAGAGGCCGGCGATGTGCCAGAAGTGAAGTTAGGTTAGAAGAGTATACAATAAACAACTAAATGAATATTACGCAAACTGAAACATTCTGCTACTTTAAAGTTGGCATTTTAAAAATTTACATTATGAGAAGCAGACCAAACTTACAGTTGGTAACTGTGAGGTTGGGAAATAAAACAAAATCATATGAAAAGTGGCAAATGATTATTCGGCGAAATAAAATTCTGCGAAACTTTACTTGGCAAGTGAAAATCAGCAAACAATTTTCGGCTAAAGGGCAGAGAATCGTAATAGATAGGCTAAGAACTGTACCAGAATAATAATGTCAAACTGTTAATATATGGCCAAAACCTCTCCCATTAGTGATATCGATTGCGAAATTGCCAAGTGGAGAGTTAGCGATAGGCGGGTTGCCATTATTTACTTCATAGTCTTTCTTGATGGCTAGACTTGTATGCATAAATTTGATGTTTCACAAGCCTACAACTTCAGTTTTGTCCTAATCTGGATTAATACAAAATCGATAGTGACTTTGAATTAAGTACTCAAAATCAAAGTCATTTATAGACAACATCTGCACTTTTTGAACGTCAAAAATTTCCTCTACAGGGCTGGCCAATCACGCACGGGACATATTGAGTAGTAGTCCTACAATAATTTTGCAAGTTTCAACAGTCATGTATACTTCGGAAAGGAACGCAGTTGAGGTAATTTTGCAACTATTCAACCAAACAAGAACAAAGCCGGGCCTGGTAGATGAAGACAATAAGACCGACAATATAGACGCCGTAATGGCCGAATAGGAGAGACTGTTCACTTCAGAACGTCCGCGTTAGGGCGATTAGTCACTGAGTCCATTAACCTTCCCCGTGGACCCACACCACAACTGATGTTATTTTTCCCATGTTAAGCAAAACATTACGTCAGAATTGAAGCAATTTCCACGGAGATCACACGGTTAAAGGGATTGACATGATTAATGATCAACTGGCGTAAAAGTCGTGACGAACTAAATGGAACTTATACCTTGGCGCGCCTACTCATCTAAGCATATTGTTTTTATTTATTGTTCAAGTTCAATTTACTAATAAATACATAATACGTAAACCGTGCATGATGTGACGTGTCGTTTACATTCTGTGGTTCTTCTTACAAAGATGACGTAATCCTTGCCAATGAATATAATAGAGAATTATGTTTTGAAAACAATTTCCTGGTTTGAGGCAATAACCAATAGTGTAATGGCCGTGACCGACACCGGTATTGAACATCAGTGATAGGCACTGCACTTATTATTTAACACTCGTTATATTGATAAGAATACTGATAATCATTGTTTTTAGATATAGGTTGATACGTCACTCAAGTTTCAAAGTACTTTCATGTATATTTTCTTAAACAAAATGTGATGATCAATTAAAATGTTGCACATAACTGTTGTAAATTGAGGCACGCTGCGATAGTTAGGACAGTTAAACAAAGGAAAGACCTTCCTGCCACTCTCACAAATTCGTAATTGTAGTGCTAGAGAAACTCGCAACAAACTGTACATAATTGCTGATGTAAAAACAACCGTCATCATCATCAACATGACAGTAACACACGCCACTAAACTAGATCGTGGGAGAGAAACGGGATCCTTTGAATAGCGCCATCAGCGACTGAGGAAACGAATACGCACCAGCTATTTAGCCACAGCCACAATGGCGATCATTAAGATGTTTCCACACGCTCGTATGCGTAGTGCAATTGTTTCGAAATCGAGAGTATTTTACCTCAGCGGAGTTGGAGCGCATGGGAACCGTTTGAGCAACAAAGTGATCGATTTCGATATCGTATTAAGCATTACCGGAAAATAACAAGGTCACAGCGGTATCCCTCGCTTGTCTACTGATAGCAAATGCCTTGGCTTCAACAATGTCCGTCTCAAGAAAACTTTGACATGATAAGCTTGCTTATCATGTCAAAGTTTTCTTGAGACGGATGTCGAAAATGTCGCTCATTTAAACGGCCAGCCCAGATAACGTTGTTCTCTCTCCTAGTCCTTAAATTACATTGTTAACTACGAAAGTAAGGCGACAAATGATACTTACTGAAAAGGACTAGCTGTTCCAGCTGTTATTCCAGAAAATACTATTTTAAATGTTCTGAACTTTAAAGTTTCATCTCTGGTAGAGGAAGGGACGAAGTCCAACTCACAATATTTTTTTCAAGATTCCCGGGAACAAACAGCTCATGTACAATTATTCAATTCTGCGTATGCGTTCACAGGTCGACAGCCCCGTTGATATTATGTTTTGCAGTTTTTTTAGATGATGTGTTTTCTCAGAAATTTAACTTAGTTTGATGATTGTGTAACTCACTACTATATTAGTAGTTACAGGTTTAATTGAGTTTGTCTTGAGTTATACTCAATTGTTCGAATAGGTACGATGTTGATTCGTATGTTTTTAAAGTAACTCGATTACCTCCTTGGCACGTGGGAGGAAACCTACGTTCGTAGTATAATATCCAGTGGCCCAAGACGTTCACCCACGCCACATAGGATACAATCGCTGAGCAGGTGGGTTGCGAAGTAGAACGCACTTTTTCGCAAAAACGTAATCCGATTCAAGCCGAAGCCACTAATTTCGCAACAGTAAATATACTTCACATAGCCAACATAACAAGTAAGCAATTTGGCTTTGAGAAAATGCGATTTTCTTTTATCTTGAAAGTTAAAAGTGAAAGACGATATCTACATTGTACTCGGCCGAGTGTGTGCATGTGTAGATACTGTCTTTACAAAGGTAGGTATACTTTCTCATCTCCGTGTGTGTGAAGTCGCACACCACCTTTGGTGCGTGCTTATGTTTGTTCCTACTGATTTTCTGATTGTTATTAATGCCTTACGTGCATGAACATTAGCGTCAAAGCAGCATGGTTCGAAGTTCGAATCCTCCTTGGATCAGGGATTGATACTGCTTCACTGCTGTGCTCCTTGTTTGAATCGAGCTCACCTGTGAACCACTGTAGAGGAGGCCATTGGCTACCAAGCGACACCAATGGCAAGTCAGATTCATATTAAAGAATCTTTTCAAAGAAAAATGACCTTAGATAAGCCTAATAACCGAATTTACTTCAAGTTATTTTGTAAAACTTGAAATTCTTTCAAATATTGGATAGACTTCGAGTGTTTAGTTCGCCGATCATTTTGTAATTAGGTACGCACGAGAAGTCGCTTTTTTTTCTTAGTAGCTGGAATGAATGAAGTAAGTACCACCTACTCTATGAGTTATTAATTTATTTGACAGTTAAGGAATCAATTAAAACGCAACCGCACTTGGAGTTACCTAACTGAAAAGTTCAAAAAACGGGTAAATACCACCAATTTCCGTCACACAAAAATATGAATAAACCGTCTCTACCTATTGATATCTCTATTTGATTAATGAATGGATAACACAATATTTAATCATACAAAAATTACAGGTATCTACAACGCAATAAAGCAATTACCATTCACTATCGTATTAAATAAGTAATCTTATCAATGGTAATTCACATTTATGATGCACGAATGTGTTTGATTGAATGAAAATTATGATATTGGCAAGTGGCGCGGCTCCCATATGGTACTCCGCAGAGACGGCGGCGGCGATAACGGTGACGATAAACGAGCGCGTTTTTCATGAACGGATCGACGAGTTTCCATGAATGGGTGCGTTGAATGGAAAACGCTTGGTTTGCCCCATTCACGGCGCCCCGCCCGCCCCTCGCTAGCGTTGTTCAATCCGAGATAGCTATGTACGATGTACAAGGCGCGACGCCCGCCGCCGCCATCGCGTCGTGCCGCTCTCATTTGTTTCTAGTAAGCATCTTGCTAATCACTCGCCTATTAATACTAAACAACTTAACTATGAAGTCAACTATGAAATAGATAGCTATGAAATTGATACTATCGGTTGAACCATTTAGACAGCATAAAAAAATTGATTAGCTTCCTGTATATGAAAGCAGAATTGGGTTAAAGTATACATATACACGCTACACAGTTTGTCAGGCGAGACGATTCAACCTAGATTTGAATTTTATAATCTTAGTAGTGGTTAAATCTCGGTAGATATCGTATCCAATTTACCGTGATACGTTTAATCTTATTTAAGTCATCATCTGCCTAGCCTTTTCCCAATTATATGGGATCGGCTTCCAGTCAAACCGGATTCAGCTGAATACCGGTATTTTACGAGGAGCGGCTGCCTACCAGACCTCCACAATTTGACTGCGTAACAAGGTACTTCTTGGCAAGACTGGAATCAGAATCAATCCATAAGGACTGCCAAAGATCTACAAATGGCAGCCGGGACCAACGGCTAACATGCTTTCCGCAGCACGGAGTTAACTCGGTATGTTAAGATGGTCACCCATCTACCGACCAAACTTGGCAAGCGTTGCTTAACCTTGAAGATAGACGTGCAGCTGTTATTATTTAGCCACAAGAATCTTATTTAAGTATTTTTTTTCTTCTTCTAAAGATAAAGGAATTTCTCGTCATATTCCAATAAGCAATATTAGGCCGACGGGGACACATCTGTACAAAGTTAAGTACCTTTATTGTTTTGTTGGAATTATTATATTAGGTAGGTACCTACTTAATTTTATTATGAAGGAGAGTTGAGATGGATCTCGCCGTCGTCATACACCCATTGCTTCGACCAATCAATCGCACCAGTCGCACCTATTTGTGAGCGAGCTGCGAAAAGCTAATAATAGCTTAATAACTATCTGTCAAAAATATGTTTAGGTGTATCATCAAGCAGCCAGCGCTTATCATGTTTGTTACTAACAACTTGTATTATTTAACGCCTTATGTTACACAAGTAGGTATCAACACGATATCGCCACTTGTAAATAAACATAGCTCCGAAGAACTGCTACTGGTCCGTCAAGCAGGCGACAGGCAGCACAGTGAAATATACTCTGCTAATCAGAAACCTCTGTTTACCCAAGAAATAAGACACGATACGTTTGTACTTAGGTACGTGCGTGACTCACATTCACATGTTAATGTTGTAGTACCTACAAAAACAACGTTTATACTACACACTGTCGAGACAGCCGCGCTGAGACGAACTCCTAAGAGCGAAAACGATGCTTTATGTCGACAGACCTCAAAAGGCGCAGGTAACCGATTCCTGAGTCATACCACGCATAAAATAAATAATAGGATTCAATTAGCAGTTGCCCTTTCGGGACCGGCTAAGTGTTGGTATGAACAAAGGTGTTCGATGGCATACGAGTAGATAAGGCGCAGGCGCAACGGAAGTTGCCATAAGTAAGGCATGGTATAAGGTTGTCACATTATCGCCTGTTCTGGACTACAGACACGAGAGCGGCTGCGAGCCTGTGAGGCCCGAGACGAGACGCCGTCGCCCACGGCCCTAACAAGGCAATCTACTAATTACAAAGCTAATTAAGACATTCCATAACTGTAGGTAATGTTTTTCGATATTTAAAAAAAAAATAAGGAAACCTTTCTACAGCATTTCCTATAGGAAAATTACCAAAGTAATCCAATTTAATTTGGATCTTTGATGTTAATTAATTTGAATCCTTACATTATATAGCAAATATTTAACTTTATGGAGGTGAGGTTTACTTCACAAATCTACTTATGCTTCAATTAACTAGGTATTTCTCAAATTTTGGAATGGAATAGCAAGAAAATTAATTTGTACTTTCTATATGAAATATATTTGGATATGGTTGTGATGAGTTAAGCAAGCATAGCATTGACCACCTATGGCAAAAATATTAAGAGAACACTGAACAGATAAATTATTACTGACTGAGCCTGAAGAGGCTTCTGTGTCTGAAGGACCACAAAAGGCACTGAAGGGCTACAAATGTCATGATTATCTGTAAGAAACAGAACCCTTATAGAATCACTTGGATGTCTATCTGGATTCTCTGGATCTGCTAGACCATTTCTGTTAAAATTTGGCACACAATATATGTATTCCTGTGACCCTAATACGGACGCGTTACGTAAATAAATTTTGAGTAAGGAAGTCAACAACAAAAACTAAAAAAAATATATTTCAAACTGTACTGTCACATATCAAATCAAAGGGCTTAGGTACTGTGAGGGTTTTAATCACGTTTGTTCATAATTTTAAAATAAATAGTTTTGAAGTTAGTCAAGAAATTAGACCGAAAATTACCATACCTCCTTTATATCCGACACTAAGGAGCTTATAATTAAAAAAAAAAAATTGTTTAAAAAATTAAGTCACTATACTTTGGAACCCTTTGCAGGCGAGCAAGACTCGCACTACGCCAGTTTTCTAGTCTTTCAGTTAAAGACAATCTTTGACATGAATTTACAAGCATATTTTGTACGAGAATTACTAAAATATTTATATCTTACTTAATTCTTCATCATCTACTTTTAATAATATGATGTCAATAAATCAATAGTTATTACAATAAAACTGAACCCAAAGCACTCAGAAAGTTCTTCATTTACTTGTTTTATGTTTTTTCTAGCAAGTATGTACGCATGTAAGTAATTCAAGTGAATGGAGTTTATTTATTAGGATCGTCAACGTTACATAGACTGTAATATTAACTAAGCGATAAAAAAAGTATTCTAGTGCTGCAACATTTAAAGACACCACAACATTCCTATAAAACTGTTGCATGAAAAGGTGTAAACTATAGATCTAAATTAGTTTAACAATGTTATAATTTGACTGGAGTTTAAATCCAAAACTTTTCTTCTGTTAAGCTTAAGAATGAAAAATAATGCATTTCTTGATGGATTGCTTAAAATCACCTTACAAATTCATCCAAATGAAATTAAAGAAAGTTTTAGAATAACAATGTTGCAATACATTGTTATTCTAAAACTTTCTTTAATTTCATTTAAATTAATTCAGAAACTTAAGTAAGTAAACCAAGAAATATTAAATATTAATACAACAAAGCAAAGCAACAGAGGCGAAAGCGTCGGCGGGTCGCGCCCCGGAAGGCATACTGCACCCTTATCGTGGCAGACATACTTCGCGTTATCGTAGATTTATGCGCCCGCGCCGCCACCGCGCGCCGGCACAAATCAATCATATCATATTACATTTCTGTACCTACATATGGAAATGCATTACTTAGCTCACGTCATCCGATTGTGCAGTGCACATAAGGTTTCATACCTACACACTGTGTCAAAATCGCTACTGTAATGCTCATGGTCATTTACTATTTGAATAAAGTTAGTTGTTTTGCTTGGAGAGTTTTGACTATTGTCCTTTATTATAGTAGCCTAAATGTCGGTACCTATCCAATTTATTTTATTTTATTTCACAGATATATAATATCAGATTATGCAAGCACAGAAAAAGAAACATTGGAAAACTGTTCAAAATTGAAATGAATTAATATTATACTGTATATATTGTTTACAGGGCAGACTGCAGCAAATAACTTTGGACATTTAGTGTGTGTAGAACACGGACCACATACACACGGACCATTTAGGTACAAGAGTTACTTAGGGAATATTAATTAAGTACTTTTTCTTCATAGCAAGTTCATTCTTTAGAGACTCAAGCTTGCCTAAAAAAGGAGTTGCACAATGAATTTTACTCAGAAATTAAGTAATAGTTGTTGGACTATCATGAACCAACTACTAGCTATATGAAAAATATTTGGTGAAGAAATTTTAGACTGAAAATTTTATTAAGGAATAAATAATGAATTAATTGATACCAAAGAGAATATTTTATATTCTGATTAATACAAATACCTATGATAAAAATATAAAATCTTCACTGAAGTTATAGAGAAGCTATTCTAAGTTGTATGCACTATGCACAGGTTAATCAGTTGATTGAAATATTATGGTTTATTTAAGGCAATTTGTAATCCATACATCTAAGAAAGTTATATTTTTGTAAAGTTAAAATACCTTATATTCAAGTTTAGAAATTATTTGTCATTGTTATTGTAATAAATTGCTATAATAATTAATATAACAAAAAAACATGATAAACATAATGGATGAGTACCTACATAATGTGATTGAGTATGTGTGTTGTAGAATTTATACTCACTCATTGTAAAAAGTAGTAAAACAATCTTCATACTAAAATCTTTATTAAACTACATTCAGAAAAGTGCAAGTATCTTTTATTAAAGAAAGCAAACAAGTGGGGATTTCCAGTATCAAGTTCGTCTCATAATGAATTAAATGATGAGAGTACACAGCAATCTAATCTAATATGATCTAGGCACGATATTCATTGTATTCACGGCAATTCATCAAATTCATTCATAAAGTTTGTGTGAACTGTCAAAACAGCATAGAACGAAAACAAAGAAGTGGACTTCTGAATAAATGTGAAAGAGATCACATCCTTCGCATCATGTGCACTTGAAACTATCAGTTAATTTACTATATGGGGATATTCATTCACATCTGGCTCACAAAATTAAGAGTTCTTTGGTACCACCTGTTCACCACAATGACAACAATATTTTTCTTACAACACGGTAGGCGTTAAATGAAGAATATTTATTTCTAAAACGATTTTATAACACTTACTAGATGTAAACAGTAAAGAAAGTTAGCAAAACAATACGTACCGATCTTTATTTTCAATCTTTCTTCAACTCGCACTTTACGCATATCGTCCGCCATGTTAAATCCATAACTGTTTATCTCTTTCATCCGCTGTTATCTCTTTCGGAACGAGCCCGTTCGGCCGGCTTGTCCCGCCACTTCCGGAGTGTCGTAATGGTCTACTTGAGCCTGTTTTCGAATTAGCTGGGTAATTGAAATCCATACACAAAGTTCACTCTAAGAATCCACATTTTCGACGATGTTTTGAATAGACATTTATTACACACAGTAAACCGAATGAATTCACGCTTGCATTGCGCATGTGCTCAATACATACATGCACTGAGCACTCTTCTATCAATGAATGAACGCACTTAGTCCAACTTCATAGCCCTTTTCTTGTTTTCAATATAAATTTGTTGTTAAACACTTATCTCACATTTCGAATCATTGATTCTATACGACACAACATGATCATGAAAATGTTTTGAAAACTTCATTTCTCAATGAATAAAAACTATGAATGGGCAATTACGTCACGTCAAGACGTTCAACGTTGCGCCTGCGCGGACACGGGTGAATTCGTTCCAACTTCGAACACCATCGCCTCATTCGCTGAGCTATCGTCCCTAATTTAGAGAGGGAGATAAAATTATAGCTATATCTCGCTCGTCTGAATGGGATGCAGATTATAATATGATTTTGCCCATATTTATCACATGGCAACTTTAATGTGAGAGGCTAAATAATTCTCATGGAAAAGTGTGTGGGTAATGTAATGTAAATAATTTCTAGTTTATAAAATAATCGAATCCTAAGGAAAAGTGGGCCTCGCTTCTAGCACTATTGGAAACATATAGCTGGCCTCAAAATAACATCCACCACACCAAAGCTGGAAAACTTTATTGTCAATGTAAAGTAAGCGCCAGTAATTGCTCGATGACGATCACTCAAAAAACTATAATAATATTTGCTCTAGTTAGGTCCTTTCGGATGTTTGTCAACGAACAACAGCAGTGACATCTCGTGTTATTTCGGCAAACAAGTACAGTTCCATGGAAGTAGTAAGTACCAAACTCCTCTGAGGCGGACAAAAAACAGTATAATCCACGCGCAATCAGAATGGTATGGAACTTTGTCAAAGTAAACATTAGTATGGAACATTTTTGCTAATGCTACTTGAAGAAAAACTGTAATTTTAGATTTACTTTGACACTGATTTTGCTAAAGTACTTTTTACAACCCGCAGTACAGTTTACTATAATCGGCGCGCAATCAGAATGGTATAAAGTAAATCACCCTACCTGTCACTGTCAAATTTTCTTTGAACCTAATACGTTATACGTTAGCGATAAACTTAGAATAATAACGCATAGAAGATAGAAACCTAGTACGAGTGCAAAAAGTGAGGCAACTAAAACTTAGCCTAATCCGTCAATCCGTCAAATCAAACTTAGCTGTCAGTACTCAAGGTCACGTTCTGTCGAACACAGCTCGCGAGTTAATAATTGAAAATGACAGTTTGTTGCGTGAGAGGATGTTATAGCACATCAGGAAAACAAAAAAATGTGATAAAATAACATTTCACAAATAAGTAGGTACTCACATTCTATGCACTATTTTTACGTAAATCGATAAATAAAACAAAATTCTAATAACCTAACTTGACATTACACAGTGTTGCTATTTGTGAGGGAAAAATACCCACATTGCTTTCATTCACGATTTTCATTTTTGTAATTTTAAAATACAATATACCGATGTTTTAACATTGATTATAATTATAACCCATCAAGCATTCTAAACGCATTAAATTCTTTATGCGATTTATTTCATTTTATTTGGAAATAAATTGAATTAAACCTTCCGAAAAAATATGTCATATTACATGAAAAATCATGTTTACCTTTTCCAGTTCCCAACAACATAAAATACTTGCCTTGATAGCAAAATAGTAATGCGTCTTCCCATATTTTGTGGGTAACGGCTTGGTAATGGTATCACTGAAAGCTATATCTGTGTGCGTTAGAGGAACGTAGACACATTCGGCTCACGCACACAAAGAAAATGAAGTGGACACACGATTTTGCTCGGGTTTTGTTCTAGACGCGGCTTCTATGCGTTATTATTCTAAGGCGATAAAGATAAAACAGAACTGAAATTAGACAGATTATTGTGTGGTTAATATTATGATTTTAATATGATTCTCCTAAAGTGGCCTTTTTAGCCGCCTTTAAATAAACTTCCATGGTGATGATCCGCTAGGATAATTGTGTTCTGTGGTGATGATTGATCTTTCAAATCCACGACAGTCAGTGTCGTTCACTGACGTATAAATCAGTGTCGTTGTCAATAATTTATGACAGCTATCAAAAATAGCTCGCTTAGTGTCAGTTGAGTTGTCACTGTTGGTTGTCAAATCTGACTGTCAATGTCAACGAAAAAATGACATTGTTTATGCATTGTTTTCAAGTTTTCCGTTCACTGCGTTTTCTTAAATAAAATAAGTACTGAAGTATAATTTATAGTAGTGTGTACATTCCATAAAAATGAATGATAACTACGCACATGTAGATAATAACGTATTTTACATTACTGAAAATATTTTGGGTCCTTGTGATCAGAGTGCTGATTATGAGCAGTTGCATAATGATTTTAATTCAATCTATGATGACAATTGCAGTTGTAAAGAAATATGTTTAGAAGCAACATGTAAGTGCCTTCAAAAATCTTGTGGTGATAACTATCGTACCTACCAGGAAGACAGCCAATTGAAATACAAACTCAAACTTAAATCAAAATCGTATCCAATTTTGGAGTGCAATGAGAGCTGTGTTTGCTCAATAGATTGCGGAAATAGAGTGGTGCAGAAAGGACCTGTTCAGGGCCTGGAGATCAGGCATTGTGACAAAGGTTTTGGTATTTTTTCAACAGTTCCAATACCTTCTGGGACATTCATATGTGAATATGCGGGAGAAATAATAACGGCAAACCAAGCTTCTGTAAGACATAATAATAATAAGATGCAGGGAAAAAGTAATTATATATTTTATCTTAGAGAACTGTCCGGCACCCAACCCATTGTTACTATTATTGATCCAAGTGTGTTTGGTAATATTGGGAGATATATTAATCATAGCTGTGAGCCCAATTGCCTAATTATGCCTGTTAGATGTAGCAGTCCTATACCAAAGTTAGCAATATTTGCGTGTCAAGACATTTTACCTAATGAGGAAGTGACATTTCACTATGGTTCAAATGATAAAAAGAGTAATTCTGAAACTGAGACTGATCTGACTAGGTGTTTGTGTAAAAGTAAGAATTGTACTGGTTTCATACCTTTTCAAAAGTATTAATATATTTATTTAATAATCTGAGACCTCCCAGCACTTGCTTGGGTGCAATGTTTCATTTACAAATACTAACACTACAAAAATATGTTATCAAAGCTGTTCTCACTCAAACTATGCACTACAAAATATGTTATCTATCAAACATGTGGTTGGTTTTTTATTTATATAATGTGTTCAGACATGTTCAGTTTATAAACCACCCCTTGTTTTCTGTTGGTCAATATGGGCATATTGACCAACAGCTACTTCTACCTATGGAAGTTATTAAAATTCTATAAATATCTTGTTATTCTAATGGATTAAAAATACACTCTAACACCATACCTTCCTTCTGAGGAAGTTGGATAAACAGTGTCTGCATGCTCAAATGTTTAACTGACAATTGTTTGCTAAAACTCAAAATATATTTCTAAAATATCAAAGGTAGCAATAAAACTGATACCCATAAATAAAGAATCACTCAGGTGATTTGAATTTGATTTCATACACCCTGAAAAACCTTATTCTATACTGTTCTGTTCTTTTTAGGGTTCCATGCCCCAAATGGAAAAAACGGAACCCTTATAGGATCACTTTGTTGTCCGTCCGACAGTCTGTTAAGACCCTTTATCTCGAGAATGCGTGGAGGTATCTAGTTGAAATTAAAACCATATAATCAACTTGATTGACCATAGACTTACGGTTCCTTGAAGCTGTGAAAAATCAAACTTCTAAGTTAAATGTAAAAAAAGATATGGCCGTTATGCCGCAAAAAACCTCTATTTCGAGACTCAAGGTAATCAAAATATATAACAGGGGTGGCCAACATCATTAGGCCCAAGATCTACTTTTCACTAAAATTTTAAATAAAACAGTAGTTCAGTATATTTATTTTTGCCTCAAAATGGCAGATTATATGTCATGTAAACTCAATAGAGATGCAACGAATAGTGATTTGGCCGAAAAGCGAATATTCGGCGGCGCTCACAGCCGAATACCGAATATTCGGCGGGTGATTCAGTACAATTGACGTCGACGCTAACAAGTTACGACACGTTTTGATGCAGTGCGTGCGGCGGTGACGGGGCGGGAAGTATTTGGCTCAGTAGCCGGCAAGTCGTGTTACAACGTGCAGTGTTTTAAATGTACTTTGTCTAAAATGGCTTTAGTTGTGAATAAAAGTCTCCTATTTGGAAATATTTTGAAGTTTTCAGTGAAGATTCCAAGTTAGCTGTGTGTTTGCTATGTAAAGTCAAGATCTCGCGTGGCGGAGAAGGAAAAAAAGCGAGTGAGTAAATCAATTATCTATATTTCACATTTTCAATATTCTATTTATTTGTTTTTACAACATTTTATTGTTAATGATAGTATGTTGAATCAGTTGAATGTTAAAATGTAGATTATAATGTATTAATACATGTTTGCTGGTACGTATTTCCGCTGCAGAGAAGAGCTCGCTTGCTTAATTATATATTTTTTATC
Source organism: Ceramica pisi (assembly GCA_963859965.1). Taxonomy (NCBI): domain Eukaryota; kingdom Metazoa; phylum Arthropoda; class Insecta; order Lepidoptera; family Noctuidae; genus Ceramica; species Ceramica pisi. The sequence goes on from OY982530.1 coordinate 11,248,367, forward strand.
AATCTACAACATATAATAGAACAGAAAAGTTAAAGGCCTCCATTAATTCAGAGTTTTTATTTTAAGCGCTATTAAGGTGGATAAATGATTCATAAGCAAAATTTTATGAAAGTTAAGTTTCTAGTTTAAAAAAATGAGTTAAAAGGCAGTGCTTGTTATGTAGTACCTATGTATTTATATGAGGGTTTTATTTGACTTGCATTTTTTAAAATGTAAGTAATACCAAAAATATATTTCCTTTGTTCGCAGCTACAACTGCCCTGAGAAACCATCTTATAAACAAACATGCTAAAGAGTACACGACAATCTTTGAAGTACCCTCGACGAGTGGAAATAAAAATAGTACCGCTCAAGCCTCACAGAGTCTGTGCCCGGTCCGTCACTGAAACCAAAACAGTTAACTCTAAATTAATTAATTTTAAATATTAAAAATACTGATATTGTATTCTTGTTTTCGCAGTTAATGATTGTTGGATAATTAAATGTTTCGATTAAATTGCTTTTTTTATTCCCTTTTATAAAATATTTGCTACTTTTTTATGTATTCGGTATTCGGCCGAATACTACTTACTATTCGGCCGAATACCGAATACTGAAAAAACTGGCCGAATACCGAATAGTTGCCGAATATTCGTTGCATCTCTAAACTCAACCTAAAATAAGTCATTGCCCAGCGAGTTATAATGAAATTCAGTACAATATTATTGCCCGATAATATGATTTGAATTTGGAACTCAACTTGGAGACCAACGGTCACCGCTCGCAGCCAGCCCTCTCATGACTTCATGACTTGCGAACATTTAGCATAGAGTATGCACCTCAGAGATGAACTAATATCTACGACTGGAAAGACACGGATAATAAGAACTAAAATAAGGGAAATAAGCAAAAGTATAAAATTAAACATGAGAAAAGACCGGCAAAGATACAGACTTGAAATACTGGAAAGATGTATTCAGAAAACTGAGGCACCAAAAGAGCAATCAAACAACTAAAAGAAAAAACAGACTGGATACCTAATCTCTATGACAAAAATATGAAGCATAAAACAAGACGCCCAGAAATTATGTCAATAGCCACTAATTTTTTCCGGGACTTATGCTCAAAGAAAAACTATAATAAACCGAACACATTAGCAGGAGGAGAAGAAGTACCAGACATAATAAATGCAGAGGTGAGATAAGCTATTATATCTCAGAAGAAAGACAAAGCTCCCGGGTCAGACGGGATCAATAATGAATTCCTCATAGCAAACATAGAACACCTTGTACCAACCCTTACGGACATTTTCAACGAAGTTCTGCACAGTGAGACTATACCTGAGCAATGGTCAACATCAACCATAACACTACTACACAAAAAAGGAGACAAAACCAACATAAACAACTACAGACTATTAGTCTAATGTCGAATGTCTACAAGGTATTCGCTAAGATACTTCTCAATAGAATAACCCGAACATTAGATGACAACCAACCAAGAGAGCAGGCCGGATTCAGGAGTGGATACTCGACATTGGACCACATCCACGTAGTAAAACAATTATTTGAAAAGGGTAGAGAATTGAACTTAACATTCTACTGCTGCTTTGTGGATTACAGCAAAGCCTTTGACTCATTAGAACACGAAGCGATTTGGCAAGCACTCAAAATCCAAGGTGTAGAATATAAGTACATCAGAATTTTTAAACACATTTATGAAAAAGCAAAGCCAAAATCAAGCTAGAAAAGCAAGGTAAGGAAATAATAGAAAGAGATGTACGTCAGGGCGACCCAGTATCACCTAAACTGTTCACTGCTGTCCTAGAAGAGGTGTTCCGGAAATTAGATTGGGAGAAATGTGGACTGAACATTAATGGCGAATACCTGTCGCATTTGCGATTTGCAGATGATTTGATCATCATCTAACAATCAAGTGCAGGGTTACAGGCTATGTTGAATGATCTGGATAGAGAGAGTCGTAAAGTGGGATTAATCATGAATACAGAAAAAACCAAGGCCATGTCAAACGGGAACCAAGAACCAATCCACGTGAACAACAACACAATTGATTATGTAGACGAATACATCTATCTCGGTCAAACAATCTCGCCAATGGACCTTACCTCTAAGGAAATCAACAGGCGTATAGGCAATACATGGAAACAGTACTGGAGTTTAAAATAAGTTATGAAAAACCCTGAAATGAGCATGACTGTCAAACGTAAACTTTTCGATACTTGCGTACTGCCTGTCCTTCCTTACATATGGCTGCCAAACTTGGGCACTCAACAAAACTCATATCCATAAACTGGAAACATGCCAAAATGCAATGGAAAGAAGCATGATGGGGAAGAGACTTTCTGATAGATTAAGAACCACCATCATAAAGAATTGTACAAAAACAAAAGATGTCACAGTAACTATCAGAAAGCTGAAATGGAGATGGACAGGACACACAATCAGAGGAAAAGAGAAATGGTCTAAATCAATAATTAACTGGTTTACAAGGCATATTAAGCGAATACGAGGAAGGCCACCAAGAAGATGGGTGGATGAAATAAAGGTCGTAGCTGGAGGTGGATGGACAACAGTTGCTAAGGATAGAGGAAAATGGAAACAGTTGGAGGAGGCCTTTGCCCATAAAGGCACACAGACATGTTAAATTGAATATTTTTAAGAATTCAATTTGTAAACTTTTTTGTATGTCTGAATAAAGGCTATTATTATTATTATTCCATTTATTCAGTGTATATACATATTATTTACATTTTTAAATATTTCTATTAACTAATAAAAAAAAAATATTATTATTATTATTCCATTTATTCATTTTATACACATATATTTTACATTTTTAAACATTTCTATCGAACTAATAAAAAATCATTTAAAAATATAAAAAATAGTAGCCCACCGGTATCGGGAACAGGGTCCAAGCTACCGGTGGTCAGGGCTCCCGAGATAGGAACCTCCTCACAATACGCGCCGTGTCCAGTAGTACTGCTTTCTGGATCAAGCCCTTGATCCAGCTGCCCAACGAGAGCCTCTTGAGGTGTTGGTGTTGTCTCACCCTAGGTATGACCTAAGGTCTATCGGGACGCGCAAGCCCCACCACGACGTCAACGTAGAGATACTGCGGTAGGGTTATTATTATTATTATTATGCACCTCAGGGATATTGGTGTCTTTGCCTTGAGCTAGCTTGAATCCCTCGCTGCTTTCAGGATTAACCCTACCTTTTCTCGTGAGTTAAACTCTAAACTCCCGCGCTAGTCTTGGGAGTAAACTTCCGAATCCTTCATTAGCTTCAGGATTCAATGTAATAACGCCCGTGACATAAGACACTGTTTTATGCACTCGTTGCATAATCTACTATTATAAACCAGCCCTCACGGTACGCATCCAGTTCGCTTCGCCATCTTTTGGACCGGCGGCATTGGCGGCGCCGGTCGTCTTCGGGCAACCATTACGTGGAGACTTGCCCAAACGATCACAGTGGATTCGATTTACGTGATCCACCCAATCCCATTTGAGCGTGGCAGCCTTCTTGCCCACGTCCATTACTCCCGTTTTGGAACGCAACGTGGTGATTCGAATTATGCCCTGTCTTTTTACGCCCAGAATGCTACGTTCCATTGCTCTTTGGCAAACTCTTAGGCCGAACTTTTGCGACTCGGTGAGCGACCAGGACTGATCACCGGGTAGGTTAGGATGGGTAGAATACACATTTCGACGATTTTGCGCTTCAGGGAGATCGGCAGAACAGCCTTCATTAGCGTCTTCCTGGCTAGTAGCTATTCCAGGCGTTTTCGTTGCGGTATTCTATTTCCTTGACTTGCCTATATATTTAAATTTATTATATTTATATAGTTGCGCTGTCTGTAAAGTAAAAAGTATTTATATTTTTATCCTTGCTGCGATCGACTGGACTACTAGCCGTGATGGACCGGTCGATCGCGATCGACCGGTTGGCCATCCCTGATGTATTAAGTATTTCCCATTGAACTAGAACTAAGAAATTTGGCAAGTAATACCGTCACAGACTACAAGTAACATTGAAAACTAAAGGTACATAGGTAATTGTAATTTAATCATATTTTTTTTCTTGATTTAACCTTTTAGTCCCGGCGTTAGGCCCGGCGGCGCTCGAATTAATCGGAAATTAAAATAAATCGTAATAAACATGAAAATAAAAACCAGCGGCCAAGTGCGAGTCCGACTCGCGCACCGAGGGTTCCGTACAAACCTGTTGGTATATTTTATAAGCAAAAATTGTGGTTTATGATTTATGACGTATTAAAAAAAACTACTTACTACTCGTAGATCTCGCTCAAACCAATTTTCGGTGGAAGTTTACATGGTAATCTAGGTACTTACATCAAACATTTTTTTTTAGTTTTATCAATATCTTATTTTAGAAGTTTTTTTTTTTTTTTTACTTGTTATGGGTTTGCTCTTGACTCTAGTCTTGGTCTTAGTTACAGGGACGTGACGAATCTATAAGGGTTCCGTTTTTTGCTGCTGGCTACGGAACCCTAAAAAGTATAAAATCAATTACGTCTGGTGGGACCAATGGTTCCACCGCCGTATCTCACCGTAATATTTAAAGTACCTACACATTTTTACGAAACCCTAGGTGGGCGAGTCCTCTGAGGTAGATCTGAGAGTGGCGGTTAACAGACTGAGGAACAAAAATACCGGCCCAGGACCCGACAGCTTACCTGGGAAAGCATGGGTCCTGGCCTAGGAAGCTCTCGGGCCTCGACTAAGAGAGCTCCTAAGCGCATGCTTGGAGAGGGGCCAGATCCCAAGTCGTTGGAAGATGGGGAAACTGGTCCTCATTAAGAAGCCGGGGCACCCTGCGGACTCTCCTTCCGCGTACCGGGTCATCGTGTTGCTCGAGGAGGTGGGCAAGCTCTTCGAAAGGGTAATCGCAAACCGCCTCGTCAGGCACCTGGTGAGGGTGGGGCCGGATCTGGCAGAGAACCAGTTCGTATGCCGCACGGGCCGCTCGACGGTCGACGCCATCATGGGCGTGAGAGCCCACTCGACGGGGGACGCAGTTTCCCGGGGCGGGGTCGTCTTGGCGGTGTCTCTAGACATCGCTAATGTCTTCAACACCCTGCCCTGGAGTTGCATCAGGGAGACACTTCGGTATCGCCCAATGTCGACCTACCTCTGTCGTGTAGTCGAGGTTTACTTGACGGGTAGACCCGTCATCTACCTCGGTCACCTAGGAGTGTGGAACCGCCGAGAGATGACGTGCGGTGTTTCACAGGGTTCGGTCCTGGGGCCCGATGTCCCGCAGGAGCGGCCCCAGAACCATAGTAGTGACCGCGTGGTCTGCTACGCTGACGACACGCTGGTCCTGGCATGGGAGGTCGCACCAGGCGGCGGCCGACGCTATGACACGCGGGTTGGCGACAGTAGATTAGAGGATCCGGCAGTTGGGTTTCGAGATGGCCCTACACAAGTCCGAAGCCTCCGAAGTGCTCTCACGGTTCTCGGCCCTTTACGGGGCGCCGCGGTGTGGGCGCCTACTTTGAGGAGGCGACCAGACTGATATTTTTACTGATACAGACCATCCGGCTATCCCGGGGATACCGCACGGTCTCCGGCGAGGCAGCGAGCCTCCTCGCCGGAATGCCGCCATGGGATCTGATGAGAGCCCTTGCGCCGATTTACGAGTGGCGCTTGGAGGTGCTTCACCGGGGCGAGCAACTGCCGCGACAAATCGCAGCACGGCGGACGGAGCTCCGGCAGGATCTTATGGCGGTATGGAGACTGCGACTGTCGCAACCCAGCGCTGTGCACGCCACAATTGCGGCGGTAAGTCCCCTCTATGAGGAGTGACTAGAGCGGCACCACGGCGTCGTCACTTTCCGCATGACGCAGGTACTCACCGGACATGGTTGTTAGTTTTGGAGATACCTGTTTCGGACTGACCTCTCGCGTCCGGCCCTGGTTCAATCTATGGTCCGGAGCGAGGAGGCATGGGAGGCGATCACCTCCTTTTGCGAAACAGTAATGCTAGCAAAGGCGGAGGCCGAACGCGTGAGAGAGAGGGAAACTTCACGCCCCAGCCGCCGCAACAGAAGAAGACGCCCCGGGCGTCCGGGAGTCGCAGGGCGATTCCCGGCCACCGTAGGGTCGGGCCTGCGGACGGCGAGCGTTGGGTAGCTCGCTGTCCGATTAGAACCAGGCCCGGATCGAAGACGCGTTGTGTTCCACTTGCGCTTCAAAGATATGTCAGCAAAGCAGACGGGGCCCGCTAGAGCCAGTGCTGCGGAATGTGTTCGAAATAGTCACCGCGGCCCTGGAATGCAAAGGGCACTAGGAGGAACACGGATGGGTTTTAGCCAGTAAGGGTCTGACACTGCCTTCCGCTTCGCCCAAAGTGGTAGGAGTCATTTGATTATTTCACATCTAAAAAAAAAGTCCTACTCGCTAGGAATCCTCCGATTCTTGTCCCCCTTTTTTTCAGTTTTGGAAAACATCCTGTTGGAACTGAATAAACATTGTGATTTGACCTCGGTTTGACCAAACTTCGGTCAGTGGGTCGTCTTAGAAGGAAGTAAGTAGGTATTTTCCAAACTCTACAAAGCCTCCTATAGTTTTTTATTTATCTTCTTGACCTTTTAATTTTTTTTGCTCCAGCAACAGGTCTTGCTCAATCAGTCAGTCGATTCTGTTGACATCTCACCGTGTTCACTTAGGTGGAGTGAACGACAAGTGAGCTGTAATTCCATCTTGTTTGTATGGTTTGACAGCTCACATCGTGATCACTTCGCCTTAGTGTTCACTTCGTCATCTTTATAGAATCGCACTGCAGATCAGATCAGGTAAGATTGATTGCCTTTTGCAGCTTAAGCTGGTAAAGGTCAAGAGCACTGGCGTTTTTGGAAAATAACATGGATGTTCACTATCTCAAGCATGTGTGATGGGTTTTGATAGGCTCTTAAGTTGCCAAAACCACACAATTTTACAACTAGCTAGAGCGTTACAGTGCTTGCACATTCTAGGTAGGCTAGGTAGTCTGCGGCCGTATGCGGCAAGAGGTGCGCGCAGAATATTGCGCTCTATAATTTTGGGACTGTATCTGGGGCCCTACTATGACGTGCCAAAGCGATCATGATTAAGCTCAGAAAAATGGATAGTGTTATGCGTCTTGTATAACTCTGTCTCCCTCCCACAGCTTAAACATGATCGTTTTAAGACGTCATAGTAGGCTAGCTGTTCATGCAAACTCCTTTGCGAACAAACTTCCTCGCGACGGCGTATCACGCGCTCTTGCTTCCGACCATGGACTGTTAAACGGTCGGAAGGGAGAGAAAAGTACTGGCCAGGGGTTTTATTGTTCTAATTCGAAACACATAAATCAACTGGATACGGGTCACAAAAGGAGCGCCCATTCGTCATTTTATGTCAATAGAAATCTAACACAGGTGATCACAACATAGGTTTGCGTGGTTATTATTCTTTTTTCAACGCGCATCTCACGGGCGTAGCCAAGGGGAGGTTTTGGGGGTTCAAACCCCCCCGAAAACTTAAGACATCAACTGCTTCCTTTACTCGTTCAAAGTTGACAAAGAGTACCGCCATCTGTATTAAGGAGCAAAGGTGATGCTCAAAGAAAATGGTGGTATACTTACTACAAATGCCAACATTGGCTCTAACATTGCGCCGGATATTATGCAATTAAGCACGTATTAAAAATAAATTTATTCATCCCATTTCAAGAGCATACAATTCAACAATTAATCGAGAGGTTTGCGAAACACCGTAAAGTAGTATTGACATTATCTGGTGTGTTACCTTCAAATTTTGCAGTCAGTTCTGAAATTGAAGACGCAATTTTTAAGGACGCTATTACATTTTTCTACAAATAATAGTGATTTTCAGGTACCATTTCAATGTATAAGCAATTACAAAAGTAAAGATATTATGGGCTTAATTTATAGATAACATATTAATCTCTCGAAGTAAATTAAAAAAAAAAGGTCGTAATACAAATTTTTCGAACAAACACGTTTTTCCCATCACAATAATCGCAGAAAATTTTAAAAAGTAGGGTCCGAATATGTACCATTTTAGATAAATTAACAGCTCATTTTATCTTCAAACTTATAAAAAATTGCGGTATATATAGTCCTTCATAGTTCCAGCTATTTTTTTTGTATCTAAATATCTATATTTTTTAATTATTAGCAAAAATAAAAACACTTGTCGAATTCTTCATACATTTTGCACGCGCGGTCTATCATTCCGCGCTCAGAAGCGCTTGAGGAAGCACGGGTGTATCACTCTCTTGCGAAAAATTAATACGAAAATCAAATAGAAAAGATTCTAGTGTGTATACGTGTGAGACCGTGGCGGGTCGTACGTAGTCGTTTTTCGGATAGGAAAGAGTTGATACTTTTTCGGAGAAAAATAAAATTAAGTACGAGTATCATATTTCATTACTTGAATATGATTTAGAAATCTGTTGGGTAAGATCGGGATATGGATGGGTGGGGTTAAGTAGTTGTTGACATGGTTGAGAAATCGATGGGTGGGGTTAAGCTGCTTAGGATTTGGGTAAGGTCACGTTGTCGGCTGTGAGGTTTGTAAGTGGATGGGAGGGAGGACGATTATGATTTTAACCGTCTTTTTTTTTGTACATAAGTATAACGAATCTGGAGTAAAAACCATAATCCAAGATAGCGCGCACCAAAATTTACGTCACGGTTATCGTGGTTTTTGGGGTCGCTAATATAAAAAATGGGGTAAATACCAAAATCAAGATATCACCGACAAAAATTTGAAAACTTCGTCAAGGGTGATATTTTCACGATTTTTGGGGTGAGCTAAGATGTCACCGACAAAAATTAGATAACTGTTTGTCATGGGTCGCTGATATCGAATATGAGGTCAAAACCAAATTCCAAGATGGAACCGATAAATTTTTTACAACTTTTCGTCATGGGTATCACGTTCATAGTTTTGGGGGTCGCTGTTATCGAATGTGGGGTCAAAACTAAAATCCAAGATGGCAACAGCAAAAAATTTACAACTTTTCGTCTTAGGTGTCAATTTCATAGATTTTAGGGTCCCAGATATCGAATATGGGGTCAAAACCAAAATCCGGAAAGCCCCGACAAAAATTTTACAACTTTTCGTCATGGGTATCATTTTCATAGTTTTTGGGGTCGCTGATATCGAATATGGGGCCAAAACTATAATCCAAGATGGCAACGGCAAAAATTTACAACTTTCGTCATGGGTATCACGATCATAGTTTTTGTGGTCGCTGATATCGAATATGGGGTCAAAACCAAAATCCAGAAGGCCCCGACAAAAAATTTACAACTTTTCGTCATGGGTATCATTTTCATAGTTTTTGGGGTCGCTGATATCGAATATGGGGCCAAAACTATAAACATAGATGGCAACAGCAAAAAATTTACAACTTTTGGTCATGGGTGTCAATTTCATAGTTTTTAGGGTCGCAGATATCGAATATGGGGCCGAAACTATAATCCAAGATGGCAACGGCAAAAATTTACAACTTTTCGTCATGGGTATCACGTTCATAGTTTTCGGGGTCGCTGATATCGAATATGGGGGTCAAAACTAATCCAAGATGGCAACAGCAAAAAATTTACAACTTTTCGTCATGGGTGTCAATTTCATAGTTTTTAGGGTCGCAGATATCGAATATGGGGTCAAAACCAAAATCCGGAAGGCCCCGACAAAAATTTTACAACTTTTCGTCATGGGTGTCATTTTCATAGTTTTTTGGGTCGTTGATATCGAATATGGGGTCAAAACCAAAATCCAAGATAGCACCGATAAAAATTATACAACCATTTGTCATGGGTGTCATTTGCATATGTTTTGGGGTCGATGATATGATCGAATATGGGATCAAAACCAAAATCAAAACAAAAAAATTCGTCATGGGTGTCAATTTTATTTACGCAGTTGTGGCCGCCGCGGTTGTTTGCCTCATTAAATATATTATAGACTAGCTATCCCCCGCGGCTTCGCTCCCGTCAACTACCAACTTTCTTATTTTTTTACATAAAAAATTTCTCCTCATAATAAAAAACAACAAAAAAAGAATTAGCAAAATCGGTTCAGCTGTTCTCGAGATTGTTTCAATGATCATTCGGGAGTTGAGATTAAATACGCCAAAAATTTTAACCAGACCTCCAGGCTTTTGTCCAGGCATAAAGAGTATGATCGCATTTGTTGGCTTTTTTAGTTTATTATACACAAATCAATGCAAAAATGGCCAAAATTAAAACCCGTTTTCTTTTCGTTTTCCGTTTTTAATTGTTTTTCTTAATGATGTGTTCAAACTGATTATAAGACCGCCTAAATTTTGTTTCTTTTCAAGTATTAAATAGAAACTTGCTTATTAAAAGTTAAAAATAAAAGAATAAAAAACTTTTCACAAAAAAATACAACCGTCTTCCAAATAAAAAAAACAACACTGAAAATTATAAAATAACTAACTTCGGAAGCCAATGTTTTTGTCTGTTTTGTTTTATTTGCGAAAATGTTTTTTATTTTTCACTTTTTAGTGGTACCTACTCCATATTAACAACACAAATAGAAAGCCGCAGGAAAGCAAAATACGCAATTTCATTTATTTGGATGACAAAATACATCATCCAAGTAAACAAATTTCAGCTTATTTTGATTTAAAACCAAAACTACAAAATCGTTTTTGATATTATTTGTACGAGACCACTTCTAAAGTGTGATCTGTTTGTTAAAAATTACCAATACTTACTACGATAAACAACACGTCTTATCACTTTAAACCGTTTGGCAACGTTCAGATATCAAAATGGCTGACATCAAATGCATCGTTTTGACTGACCCGTGGTGGAGTAATGTATAATTCAAAAATAATGAAAAACTAGACAACCGGAAACTTGAATAAATAAAAGCTAAAATGTGGCACAGGGATAATAGCCTGGAATAAGATATAGGCTACTTTTATCCCTGGAATAGGTTCCCATGGGCTGCGGGAACGGGATCAAAATTTCATGATTACTTTTGGTCGCGATAACCGACAGCGTGCGAAGCCGCGGGCATCAGCCAGTTATACAATAAAATCTTCCCTGAAAACATATGCATTTATCAACGAAAACCTGAACGATATCGGATCAGTAGTCAGTTTTAGAGAATATCGCGGACACATTCGGGTCGAACCGAGCACCTTCTTTTTATGAAGTCTGTTGAAAATACTGACTTGGGTACTTATCTCCCGACGACGGTACTAAGTAACAGTTACATAATGCATTTTCAAAGTTCCAGTTAATTTTCCAGAATCAATAAAATAAAAAATAATATCAAGGATCAAGATTAATAAGTGAAGTATAAAATCGAGCGCTCAGGCAGCGGTTCTATGTGTGTGTACGCGTGATGTGGCTGTGTGCGACTTAGATACCTAAATTTGAGTCCTTCGAAAATGTAACAGCGTCCTTAAGTATTCGGCAGTAGAAAGCAGCTATGACTATCACCTCCCCTACTCCAAAATCTGCTTTGAAATGCTTAGATAGATGCGATCATAAAATATATCCAAATATTTACACGTTGTTACAAATATTGGCTACCATACCTGTTTCCTTCCTACGGATACTTAAAAACTACTTGCGGATTACAACGAGTGAAAACAGACTGAACGGCTTGGCTCTCATGAATATTCACTTTCAGTACCTAGTTTAATTTTCTTGAACCATTTTCATTTCAACCAGTTTCATTGATCGTCATGTGAGGGTCGCGGGATGCACAGGACCGGTTATTGTGGCGACATTAAGGGGAGATAGGTATGAATAGGTACTTATCTACTTATACTTAATTCCTAAATAATACTCTGTTAGGTACGTATTTATGTAATACATAAATGCCTTGATTAAACTTAGGCGTACCTACATTTAGTACCTAGTCGCTGAATGTAAGGAAAATTGGACATAAGAATCATCGCGATATCAGAGTTTTACGTGCGATTTGAACATGAACAACAACCCGTATATAAAAATTAAAAAAAATTACCTGCTGAGCACTGTTTGCATGGATCATCATTCCATTATGTTTTTGGGAAAGGGCGTTGTTAGCTGCGCTACAGTTTATACTTTTGCAGCTACCATCGTTTTACTTGTAATGCTTATCTTGTGTTATTGTTCCGAAATAAACTTTTATTTTATTTATTATTTATTTATTTATTACTATCGCGCAGTTGTCTACCGGACACAACAACCGTCAGGTCGAAGATTCCTCCCTTTTCAAAGGAGGTTTTGAGGTTGTACTTATACGGCTAGCCAGTACCCTCGGCTTCTACAGTTTTTCCTGACCACCAGAATGCAGCGAAACGCATGTCTGTTTAGTATCCTCAGCCTCTATCATCATCAGCAACCTTGGCAAGCACACTGCACCTTCGGCCAGTAATATGAAGAGCCTTGAACAATCTATCTTGGTCAACTTCAGCAGTCACGTCATTACATCGCACCGCGCCGACCCTCTGGAGCTAGCAGGACCAATTCGACTCTCTGTAGCCTGCGTCATCACCCCGACTTACTGGGATATCACCACCCCGACTTACTAAGACATCACCGCGGACTCGCCGTGACCTCTGCGACTACCGGTTCCGACTCACTGGAATCAACCATCCACTTGCCTGGCAAGCATCTCAAGATGTTTGGACGACTTGTCCAATATTGAGGTCTCCAGAGACGAGCAAAGTAGCGGTGTTAAAAGAGTGTCCTTGGAGTTTCTTGCACGTTCTTCTCCACAGGATCTACTCTTTGGAACGTGCAACTGTCGCGCTGGAGGCGGGGTCGGTGGGTGTGTTATGTTGGAGAACAACCTGCTGCTCTTGTCATTAGCGTGGCAGGATTAGCTTCATCTATTTGACTGACAGACCTTGACTATTCAAAAGTGCCTGTAACTGGTCTATTTGAAATAAAGGATTTTGTATTTGTATTTGTCAATGCCGCCACAAGAAAAATCAAATGAAGCCAGATTTTACCGCAACGAAAAGAAACACAGTGCCATCTATCCCGCCAGCAACGAACTACTGAACTAAATCCTGCTTAATCCTAGTTTAGCAATTATGGCAATTTCGGGACGTCTGAGGCGCCTGGGCTGTTGGGGAAAAGTCTGGTTTAACGTTTTATACTTGAAGAGTCTCAAAAACTGTAGGTACATTAAAAATCGCTTAGCAGGCTGAACATTGAACAATAATTAGGAGCGGACCGCGATTGGTACGGCTGGTTCTTCTACGTAAAGAAACCGGTATTATTTTTTGCTTTGGAACCACCAAAGCTTATGATAAATAATATTTGTTTGGGGGATCTACTTTTCCTCATGCTAAGAATTACGTTCAAAACATTTCAAATAAGTACCCAGACAGTAACTTAATTCAACTTAATTCTATATTGTACCTACACCAAAACAACTTTTATGATATAGTCATTATAAAGTACATGTACAAAGGCGAGCTTAACTCAAAGTTGAGTTTTCTCCCAGCAAACCTTTGAGTGATAGAGAAAGTTTATCATAGAGGGTAGGATCCAGTACAAAAATACCTATAGATAAATATTATATATATACATACATACATAAATATATATACCTACTATATATACAAATCTACTAATATTATGTAATTGTGAAAGGAAATGCTCTTTAATTTTCCTCTTGAAGACATCAAGAGAAGGGCTGTCGCGTAGAGAGTGTGGAAGAGAGTTCCAGAGACGCACTGCAGTAACTGAGAAGGTGCCATCATAGCGGCTGGAAGTGTGACGCGGAGTGCGAAGAAGAAGAGAAGTGGCAGTGCGACAGGGTTTACACCTTGGAATGAGGTACTCAAAGCGCTCACGAAGATATTGAGGAGAATTGGGATTGTGCTGGATAGTATAGAGAAGGGATAGGATATGGGTATCTCGTCGACGCCGAATTGGCAGCCACTTCAATCTGGTCCGAAACTCCGATATGGTCATATTTGCGGAGACCAAAAATAAAGCGAAAGCACAAGTCTATGAGCGGTAGAAGAAGAAATTGCGCAAGGCTGACGACGTTTAAGAGACTGGAACGAGTAGAAAACCTTTTTACTAACCTCACCAAAATGAACCTCCCAAGAGAGGTTAGTGTTAATATGGACGCCAAGGTTTTTAGCACTCTTGGAATATAAAATGGGCACCGAGTCATATACTACTGGCGGCAGAGTCTGGTAATCTAATAATTAAGCATGTATCTGCCACCAATAATGAGTGCCTGAGATTTTGATGGATTCAGTAAGAGTCCAAAAGACCTAGCCTACCTGTTGATATTTTCAAGGTCATCATTGATAGCAGCCGCAGCCTCAACCAGTTCACCTACTTTAAAATGGATAGTTAGAAGTTAGGACCTTTGTGATGGCGTTTATAAAAACTGAGAAGAGAAGAGGAGAAAGGACGCCACCTTGTGGAACAAACACCCGCAGCCAATTCACAACATTCAGAGGAATTCTCATCAGATCGAACAGACTGCGAGCGGCCCCGAAGATAAGATTTGAACCACTCAATTACTGGTGCAGAGACATTAAGAGAGGAAAGGATTCCTAAGAGGATGTCAAAGTCAACAGAGTTAAAGGCACTGCAGAAGTCCAGTAAAACCAAAGCCGTTAGACTCTTATTCTCCATAGCCAGCCTTATGTAGTTAGTTATTTTGACTAGAGTAGTCACAGTGCTATGGCCAGGTTTGAAGCCAGATTGGTAAGGACTCAGCAGGCTATTAGAGGACAGTTAACTGGACAGTTGTTTCTGAACAACACTCTCGAGGACTTTGGAGAAGACCGGGAGGATGGATATATGACGGAAATGGGATGGTGAGGTGGGATTGGCTACTTTAGGAAGCGGTAAGACGTGCGCCTTCTTCCACGCTGACGGAAAGGAATTAGTGAAGAGGGAAAAGTTTACTACGTAGGTTACGACAGGAACTATTTCACTCAAAACGGGTAGGAACATTTGGAGCTGATTCAGGCCATCGTCACCTATCGCCTTAGTGGAGATGGATAGGATACATTTCTTAATATCTAAATAAGTACCTAACAAATACTTAAATATGATTATAATTCTGTAACTAAATACGTCTTACAGCCGCGAATAATATTTTAATCAACATACAAATACAACCTAGCACTGTCCTGCAAATTGAAAAAAACGCAAGAAATTTCAAATTTCGCAGGCTGGTTGGAGCATTCACCTTAATAATTATATACAATTCTTCCGTTACTGAGTGAGTGACTGACACAGACTACGCACAGCCAACTATCGATTGTAGGTAGAAGGCTGCAATTTGGAATGTAGGGTCCTTGGGGAGTGTAGAGAAGCATGAAGGAAGGATTTCCTGAAATTCCCACGGGAACGGGGAAAAAACGGGATATGCGCGTACGAAGTCGTGGGCAAAAGCTAGTATACTAGAAACATCTGGGTTCTGCTAATCTTTCAGGGGATATAGGAGTCAAATTATGTATGGTTCAATCAAACCAAAAACCATGTAAAATACTGGTATTCAGCTGAATCCGGTTTGACTGGAAGCCGATCCCAATATAGTTGGCAGATGAATCAAACAAAATAACAAAAAAATACAACCGACTTCCAAAAAAAACACTACAAAGTAAAAAATAACTTTAATTTCGGAAGTCGGTGTTTTTGTTACTTTCTTCGTATTTTGACACGTTAGTTTTTATATTTCACTTTTTAGTGGTGCCCCACACCTAGCAACACCACTGCAAAATCGCAGAAAAGCAAAATACGCAATTTCGATTATCAAAGAATCATATAAATAGTCAAATTCCAGGTATTTCGATTTAAAATCCAAAGTTCGTAACCGATTTTGATATGATTTAAATGGGACCAATCTGCAAGTACCTATATCCTTTCAGATAAAACAAGAATTTTTCAAATCGGTTCATAATTGTCGGAGTTATGAGGTAACAAACATAAAAAAAAAACATACAACCGAATTGATAACCTCCTCCTTTTTGGGAAGTCGGTTAAAAAAGAGTGTCCGTGGAGTTTCTTGCACGTTCTTCTCCAAAGAGATCTACGCTTTGGAACGTGCAAATAGCTTCATTTGTTTTTGGACCCACCGACCTTGACACTTCAAAAGTGCCTGTAAATGGTCTAATTGAAATAAATGCTTGAGTTCGAGAGACAAACTCCTTCCGGGAGGAAAGATCATGTCTAGAAAAGTACCTACTTGGACCATTTTTATCAATCTGGTTGTAGTGTTTCCGTTTGAAAGGTGCAATAATTACAGGTCAACGAACCTATGATAATTTTGGTAATGATGTTATGAAGACAGCTGCGCAAAAAAAATCCCACAGAGAAGTCGAAGTAAGCACCTGAACAATTACTATGAATTGGGTCATCTGCTTTACTGCCAGCTTATGTTGTTAGCTAACGAACGATGATACAAAACTGATAAGTTGATAACACTAATAAGATTTTTACTATTATTTAAACCGACATGTCTATAATATAGGGTGGTACTGAGGGTGCCTTCGTATTAGCAGCTACCTAAACAAGTAGATATAGCTTTAATTTCAATTTTCCCTTCATTGTCTTATCTGTGAGATAATCAGCTCCTGAAAACCTTTTTTTTTAAGTATGGGAAATCATCAAATGACTCCTCCCGCTCTGGGTAAAGCAGGAGCTAGTGTCAGACTCCTACTGACTAAAACCCATCCGTGTTCCTCCTAATGCCCTTTGCGTTCCTGGGCTGCGGTGACTCTTTCGAACAAATTCCGCAACCCCGGCAGAGCTCCTGAAAACATGGAGTTCTAAACATGAGGGCCTTGTGCTACAGTTCTATTTGGCTTTCCCTATCTAAGGTATAACATTAAAACGTACTGCATCAGTGTTTATAAACAATTTACGGTTCTCGTTCACATTCTAATGTATCCTCACTGCTACTGCTAATCCACTAGGCTACATCAGATTGCCATAATCGCTTCTAAAATGACATCCACAGTTCGCAGGAAGTGATGCGGCTGACTATTCTCAGTCAAGGCCAGGCAGGAATAATAAATGATTCATATTTTCCATTGCAGTTGTTGTATCATCCTATTATGGAAAGTGTTCTTTTATTTTATCTGATGACTACTTGGATTTTAAACAAGCTGATATCCGGGATCAGAATTGTAGCAAACATATTGTTATCCGATTGACTCGAAGATCCACGAATATGTCCGCGTCGCGGGAAGCCCGCGCCTCAGCGGTCAACACAGATATTATGTGCACAATATGTGTGTACCTACTTAAGCCGTTCGCGAGCGGCGTCCTATCGAGTTTCGCGGCGGACAACGCCGAGCACACACGCCCCAGTCCCCACACGCGCTCCAGTCTCCAGTGACGACGGACCCATCGCCGAGGGTGAACGTGGAACGTGCCAGAGCTTGAGGGACAATTGATGCAATCATCTCGTTGAGCGTAAACAAACGAGTAAGTATTGGTCTGCCTTTATGTAACAACGTAGCGGCTGAGTAGCTAGCCGGTGTTTGAACAAATCATTGTTTTGGTGTTGTTTGTGAGTGTAGGTAAACGATTGATTCCGCGATTTTAACCGTTTTATAACTGTCCAAACGGGGACCGGTCTTCGTCGCGGACTATTACGAATAATTATTTCGGATTATGTCGATGTCGTCTGCAAGATATGACTTTAAATTACCATTTAATGTCAAATCTTGCAGACGACATCGAATTTAGAAAGAAATTAATGCCAGTAATTTATTGGTTAGAAAATATAATTACTTACAACAAGTAATGATTAAATTACTGGCATTAATTTCTTTCCAAATGTTAAAATTGCGAAACGTCAGAAGAAGTCAAGTCACGATTTTTTTCAGAAACATCCTATCCATATTCCATAATTGATTTCTGCCGGCGGGTAAATCTTTACCGCAGTACTCACCTACTCGTGTTGTATCATACATGAGTTATATTATGACCGTATGAATAGGTGTTAGTTCCACATAGTTACGGGTATGTGAGGTATTAGATGTTTGTAATATATAGCTATAAGTGTCAGTAAGGTCTTACCTCGTTTCTGATGGAGTCAGCGGATATCAAACATAATGAATTTTTGGCCCATTTCTGTTAAATTGGTCGTAATGTGCACGACGCATTAGTCTCGCTTTGCAATTATCCCCAGGTGTTGCAATCTATTTCATAACTTGGAATTGGTTCTGATTTTGTGAGAAATCCTTAAAATTGTTATTGTTACGAATGTGTTTCCATAATACAATAATAGGATGATCAGTAACTCTTTTGTCTATCTATGTATACCTATATCTTTTATACGGTGTTGTTGATACCGGCTTCTGATGTTTTTGCCTCGAGGCTAAAACATTACTTACAATCGCGGGATGTTTTGCTAAAGTTTCTTCTCCACCTATCTTACCGATCTGCCGTCTATTTGGTTGTTATGGAGCGGAGTTGATATCGAATAATCAAACACTGTTATATGATGGAAAATTTGTCCTTTAATCGTTAACGTATCAATATGTATATCAACTGTCTGGTGCAAGTTGTTGTTTTTAGCATCTGACGTTTGGCTACGTTCTGATACAAACATGATAATAATATTATGATACAACAAGACTACAGTAGTGCGATTCACTAAGGTAGAACATCTTTACAACCAAGAAATCATCGTTGAAACATCTGATAAATAGACGCCACATCAGATGTTTCAACGATGATTTCTTGGTTGTAAAGATGTTCTGCCTTAGTGAATCGCACTACAGAAGTGCTTAGATTTCGCATCCGCAAATACGAACAAGTGAGCTCATTATCGGCATTCTGCCGTTGCCTTGTTTGTAAAAATCCACACAACAGTACTTTTTTTCCATGCATTTCTATTAGCCGTTTTCGCAATTATACCTTTCCACCATTAGCATCCCTTATATAATCGATCCATCGTTTTTTTCTTGGTCCTCTATCCTCCTGCTGAAACCAGCCACTGTGATAGTCAAGACTTTCCTCACGACGTGTTTCCCATTTCACCGCATCACTTTACTCCTAAGCTGCTAATTATGGGCGCTTCTATAGCTTGAGCCAAAAGCACTCGCAGCAAAAAAGAATCACTTTATTGCATTCGACCGGTATCAGTGAGTTCATTAAAAATATTTATTTGTGTTTCGAGATAAAACAAAACCTGGAGATGCTTGCAAGGTCGAGGTCTGAGTCTGGGTAATGCTTTGTCATGTGATGTAATCATGTATCGCTATGCCTTCTGTATTTGTAGGTAGGTATGTAATTCGCTTTCATATTATTTTTTACTTTTGATAGACACGCGTTTGACCACTATCTCACCTGATGGTAAGCGATGATGCGGTCCAAGATGGAGCACGCTTGCCTAGAAGTAACCTATAGGTTGTAGCTATCAGGAAACACAGACTGACCTGCGCATGTTGGAAAAATTAATGCCATTGGGTAATCGACAGCATACAGTGCCGTCTGTTCATTAATCTCTATCTACGTAGGCTCGTCTCTTGATTGTCAAATGACTCTTTCTTCGCAGCAACATCAACACTCGTTTCGTAATTTTGTTCATAGACTATAGCCAACCGATGTTCTACAGTTGAATAGCTCACCTTCACACTGTTGCCACCTGTGGATTGTCTAGAACCTGTTCCGTGTTTGACCTCCTTGCGTTACCACCTTGCAAGTTATTTATGGTCAGAGGATAATAACGATATTTTTTTACTTATTGCTTGTGTTGTTAGTGCGGCAGCCCCTGCAAGCCAATATATATAGTCTAGTCGAGAAGTTGAAAATGGTCTAAAATAGAAATACTGCTATTATAATTATGTGCGATAGCTCATTGGACCCGGAATGACGCCTAGAAAAATGTGCCAAAACCGTGTATTAGCACATAAAAAATTGCAAAAGTTATATTGTATAGGTTGATGCTCGGCCCTGACATTGACAACAAATGTATCTGGTCTTATATTTAGTTTTAATTTTTTTATTGACAAGTTTTCTTATATATTTTGTTTTTAGTTGGTAATTTATTTTCTTTTATTTTTAAGTTTTTGTGTGTCGCTTCTGGCGGAATAAATGCTTTTTCCTTCTTCTTTTCTTTTTTCTTTCTTTCCGATTTGTCCCATTTAAATTTCATCAGAATCGATTCAGTACTTTGGCTTTTTTTACATGATATGGGCTTGCTCTTGACTCTCTTTTTAAATGAAAATACCTAGCCGGATTTTGTTTACTTGGACGAAGTAAGTAGATAATAATATTTTGTTTGTTATCCAAGTGAATGAAATTGCGTATTTTGCTTTCCTGCGACTTTCCGGTGGTGTTGTTATGTTAGGTGTGGGGTGCTCATAGATATTTTTATATTTCTTTGGGGGTACCTACCACTAAAAAGTGATAAATAAAAACTATTTTACAAATAAATACAATCGACTTCAAAATAAAATAAAAAAAAACGTAAACAATAGGTAAGTACATAACTTTAATTTCGGAAGTCGGTGTTAAAATACGAAGAAACAACCAAAAACACCTACTTACTTGTACCGGTCGGACGTATTTTTTTGTAAAAAAGTTGTGAGATATTTTTCTGCGTTTATATTTTACTCCTAGATAGTCTCATCTGCCCGTTGTTTTCATCACCGTTATATTCGCTTGTTTCGACGCTAGAAATATCAATGCTCCATCATTGATTTTATGGGTGTCAATCGCCATTTAATATGATATTTTATATTATTCTGCTCAAAAACGCCGAGTAGATACCGTTACGGTTAACGACTGCTTCCAATGTGACTTGACTATGTTTGACTACGTTACAGCATGGAGTCTACCACAAGTGTTAGGTAGGTACCTAGCTAACCAAAAATGTATTATTTAGGTACTAGGTGCTACTGTTCATAATATGCTACATACATGAATATTCGAATTTATGCGTCTATTTTAGGGTTCAGAACATTCGTAATAAACGGATCCCTTAATATCACACTCGGGTCTCTGACAGTCGGTTTGTCACAGCCAGTTTTCTCAAGAAGGACCGATTCTGTTAAAATTTGGTACACACACCTCTAAGGACTTCTGTGACCCAAATATGAACACGTTACGTAAATAAATAATGTTTTACTATGAGGGTCACTTTTGGGGGTAAAACTAGAAAAATAAAAAAAATAATTATAACTGTATTGTGTAACAAATCAAATGAAAGCGCTTACTGTGAGGGTTTTAAGTATATTTTTTCATAATTTTAAAATAAGTATTTTGAAGTTATTCAAGAAATAAGGCCAAAACTGACCATTCCCCCCTTATCTCCGAAACTACTGAGCCTAAAATTTTGAATGAAATGCAGATAATAGTTCTATACCTAAAGATTACAGGAAAACCTGTAGGAGGTAGGATCTACCTGTGTAGTTTTAAAATAAAATGACAAAAAAAATTGGTTCGGAACCCTTTGCACGCTAGTCCGACTCGCACTTGGCTAGTTTTTTTGTAAAGGTCTTACATACAATATGTTGTAACAAAATGATTTTTAAAAGCCCAGCGCTTTACTTCTCTACATAGTTCCAAGTTCTGGTGGAAATTAAGCCCTGCCTATGCCCCTTCCTGAGACGATAGGCTTTTATGCTCAGATACCAGCCAAGTTATCCACATCGAAGACTAAAGTGCGCGTCGCCATCGTTTCAGACTTCTTGAGTGATACTTAGTTTTTATGCTAGCAGGAAAACAATACATTTAGTTTCTTAGAACCTGTTTGGTTCATGTCAGACATTGTAAATATTGATGCGCACGACTATTTTTATAGCGGGCTTTGGGAAAACCCAAGAAACTTTTTAAACGTGATATATTATGAGGTCCTACGTCATCGTGTAATCAGTAACCTCATTTTGTTTTCCTTATTTATTTTTTATTCTTCTCATTGGCAACAGCAGACAGTTGACACCCTAGCTAGCGAGTAGTCTATGGCGACGACGCGCGACGTCTGTTTCTAGCTGTATCTCTGTCGAATTTTGTATAGAATTCAATATTTGCTTGACCTTCACACGATCCGACTGGCTTTTATCAATACGCAGGGAGTTACGACGATACGACAATTCATATAAGTAACACAGTTTTATCTATCTTACACAAATAAAACTGTCTTTCGAAGAATTGTTGTTTTAAATTTTATTTTTTTGAGATCGAATAATGATACCTATTTGTATGCTTATACTAAGAACACAGTTAGGACTTCGCGATGATGGTTATGCTTAGCTAAGGGGGGCTACTCTCTAAGCCCGAAGTCTGTAGTTTCGGGCTTAGAGAGTACTTAGAGACTTACGATTAGTCCCGAACCCGAACTAAAAATTAATGACAACACGATTTGACAGTAACTTTCAAATTTTGTTGTCATTATTTCTTAGTGGTTAGATTATACGGAGTAGAATACGCCCGCAACTAAGCCCGAAACTACGGACGGCGGGCTTAGTTAGAGAGTAGCCCCCAAGCTTTGAAAACAATCTTACCGATACGTTTTATCTTTATTACCTACTTAGGTATTTTTACTTAGAAATTACTTGTTATTGTTTGCAAGCAGAGGCGGATTAAATGTTGCCAGCGCCCTAGCCAGGCACCTTGTCGGCGCCCCTAAGATGGTCACGAGCAGGTGCGGATCCAGAATTTCGCTCAGAAGGGGAGCCGGGAGGGGATATTTGTCTGTATCTACAATTTATACGTAAGAATATTATAGCGAGAAAAACAAGCACGAGGTGTGGTAAATTGCAGATCAGATGCGAGAGCGAGCTAAGTGAGCTCGAACGTTCTTGCACACCGCCACGGATTGGATTAGATTTGAGGGTTTCTCCATTCATACTTCTTCAGTAGTTTCTTTGTCAACCTATGCCTAGAATGCTTACTTAGAATTACGAAAAAGAGCTAGAAACTTGGGTCATGGGTAAATTTGACTCTTAGTGGCTGTTACTAGAAGTTATAGGTAGAATATCAGCTAGACTCCCAACAACTTCTAAACTCCAGGCTGCACTGAAAAATTACTAATAGAAAATCAGAATGAGACTGCCCAATTCGGGAATCCAATCCAGGGCCCCACGCTCAGCAGCCGTGCGAGCATTGCCCTCGGGGCAGTGCTAGCACCCCGCCTCGGATTCGATTAGATTATTTCTCTTAACCATTCATACTGCTATAGTAGTTTCTTTGTCAACCTATGGCTAGAATGCTTACTTACAATGACGAAAAAGAGCTAGATGCTTGGGTCTTTGGTAGATTTGACTTTTACTAGAAGTTATAGAGTATCAGCTAGACTCCACCAACATCTAAACACCAGGCTGCACTGAAAAGTTACTAAGTAATTGAAAATCAGATTGAGACTGCCCAATTCGGGCATGCAATCCAGGTACGCTCAGGAGCTGTGCGAGTACTGCCCTGAGGGCAGTCGGAGGGCACTGCCCTGCGACGCCCGACGCCGCCGGTGCGACTTCTTCTGTTGCGGCGGACGGGGTGTGAGGTTTCCCTCTCCCTCACGCGTTCGGCATCCTCCTTCGAAGTCGCCGCCTATCCTGCCGGAGCTCTCTTTGGCATTCTGCTATTTGCCGCTGCTAGTAGTTCTACTAGTTGGCTTCCTCGTGCGCCCCATTGCAATCTAGCGCCCCTAGGCAATGCCTTAGGGTTAATCCGCCTCTGATTGAAAGACATTTATCTAGATTAACTCAACACCAAGGAATTAGGTTCATATAGGTACATAATATCTACGTATCTAAGTAGTACTTAAATATCTACCGTACTTAATGTATCTATGAATTAATCATTACAACACCTAAAAAGGTAGGGTAGATACGTTACTAATATTTTTCTGGGAGGTTATAATAATATTAGATAGGAACCAGAGCAGCTTTTTAAGCTATCCACCACAGACATGTGAGGATGCATAGCGAGGTATATATGATAATGGGATGATTAATTAAGAACCAATAGAATCATTTGTGCTGAACGAGGCTTGGTAAATGAAGCGATTCTATTGAATCACTAATCTTAATCTCATCTCTGGTGAAAAAGCCGGATTAGGCTGACATACTAATTGAACTTTGTATAAATAATACATTTTACTAACAAAATACTTATGGACATAACGTGGTCTGAAATAAACAAATTTTAATTTTTAATAATTAATATTTAGTTTGCAAGTAACAAAGAATTAAAGCGTAACTAACAATTTAATCACTATACTAAGTATGTACGTCCCAACTAGCAAAAAGGGGTTTTTATACTATCCTAGAACCATCATTTATCGAGGAATATGAGACTTATATCCACATATAAGTTGCGGAAAGGGCCCACTTTATAATCTACACTTATAACATATTTATATTAGACCGCTGAAATGCCATATACGCCTATATTGCTCCTGTAATTGCTCA
Source organism: Ceramica pisi (assembly GCA_963859965.1). Classification (NCBI taxonomy): domain Eukaryota; kingdom Metazoa; phylum Arthropoda; class Insecta; order Lepidoptera; family Noctuidae; genus Ceramica; species Ceramica pisi. Next base: position 11,272,762 of record OY982530.1, read on the forward strand.
TATATTGCGAACAGTCGAAGTGAGTGTATCGGACATTGTTGTTCTGTAAAAAAATGTTTTAACATCTTGAGGGTAAGTATTTATACTTATGAATCAGAATTTATTAAGGGGATAAATATAATGACCACCATAAAATGCTTTGATACCCTTAGTTTTGTAACCAAAAATATCTACTTAACACCAGAAAAATAAAGTCTAAAAATACAATAGTACCAGCTATTTTAGTCACGACTCCACTTTAAATTGTATTCGACCACCAAATTTAGTAAATGATCACCAAATCTTGACGACCAAATTAATATTCAGTTAGTATAATATTCAAATTCTATAGTAACGTGTCTGTGTCAGATCCCCTCTATGGCTGGTGAAACATGTGGGTTAGGTTAGGTTAGGTTAGAACCATGACCATTAGCGCGCGAAGACGAGCGAGCGAAGCGAGCGTGCCGCGGTAGCGGCCGCCGAGCGCCAGATTTCTTCTATTGTTGGTGAATCATAAATTGGTTTAATCGGATAACGAGATGTTATTTTTTTGTGTATCATTTTAACTATTTTTGGGTTAGAATATTTTTTTTGGAGTTGGTTTGCTTAAGAGCGTGTATTCCGTCCACTAGCGCCGCCAATCGTTTTTTATTATTTGTGGTAAATTTAAGACACGTAGTTAAAAAACCGCTCTGTAGTGCACTGAAGACATGTATTTATTATGTTTTGAGAGTTATGTTTTGTACTTTAGAACATAAATAGTTGCCAAAGTCGATATTTTTGCTAAAAGTGGCCACTTTTAGCAATAATTGCCGTTTTGGCTATTTAGCCATGAGTTATGTATTAAAAATAGCTGTCAAAAAATAATAGATACATTTCTTTAATGCACTACAGAGCGGTTTTTTATCTACGTGTCTTAAATTTACCACAATTAATAAAAAACGATTAACGGCGCTAGTGGACGGAATACACGCTCTTAAATAGGATAGCAAGATGATATAACTTTGGTTATAAGTTTACATTAAAATGCGGGTTTAATTTTGGTGATCATTTACTATTTTTGACTGCTAAATGTTACTATATCTCTTGGTAAGTTAAACATAAGCCATTTATGTCAACCATAGTAGAAAAACAAAATGTTATTGTTGTCAAATTGTTAGTCTTATAGCTTATCCGTAGGGGAACATGAATTTTCTGTGAAATCTATAATGGTTTTGATAACAATTTTAAAGCGCCTCTTGAAATTTGCTTATTTACATTTTAGTATTAATTAATATTAAATTAATATTATGAAGGCAGCTGACATTTTCTTGGTAAGCATTATTTTCCAAGTGTGATATAGTGCTAAAATAAGTATTTTTAGCATTTCAAAGTGTGACATAGTACCAATATAAGTATATGGTTTTATATTGGGTTATCTCAAAACCGAAGAAAATTCGCCATTGTTACCGATTAGGGTTCCGCAATCCTGAAAACTACAGATTATTTTAGCGAACTCTGTTATTGATTGAATAATTAATAAAAAATAAATGTAAAATTTCAAAAACTTAGTTTTATTTATTTGAACCTTTTAAGTATAAAGTATGTAGTAATGGCACCAAATATAAATTTGTATTGAACAACACAGTTAATAGAATGACGCAGTTCTAAATTTTTGTCATACCTAATCCGAAAGTTCTTCCTGATTATGTATCACTTTCAATATCGCTCAAACATTTGGTACATTCGTAGTCCGAACCTCTTCCATCTTAAGTAGTACTACAATTATCTTGTCCGGAACCCTCGCTACAATTCGCGATACGAAGACCGTATCGCGAATTGCCAATACTTATATTGGCCACAAAATACTAGCTTAAATGAGGCTATAAGTAAAAATAACAAGAGTAATGCTTCTCAGTGCATATCTTCTTGGTACATGCTCCTACAGGAGTATTAAGATTTAAATGGCCCGCAGATGTTGTCTTAAAGGCGCATATAAGTCTGACTTACCGGAGTAATTAGTCTTGAGTGTAATTACTCTTATTTCATGCTTTTATAGGAGTCTTGATCCTATATTTGTCAGGAAATATAATCCTATATACGGATATAAGTACAAATTATAGGAAACAACGTACTTGAGTAAAAACAGCATGTATTTATGCTGTTAAAAGCGTAGTAGCAACCACCAGAACCTTCATCGGAGCTTTATAAGTCCACGTGGCATTATAAAATCGCATTCCAGGATTATTTTGCTAGTTGGGGTTGTCTTAAGTATTTACAAAAAGCAAGGCCTCACATAATGGCCACTGGGGCACTAACCTTGCAGCAGTGCACCTGCACAATATTATTTACAAACATGCCTAGCCTGCTTACTACAATTAGGAATTCAGGATCTCTGACTCTTCTCTACCAAGGATACTCATCGCATGTGTACCTGGTCTATTAATGCGTATGACCGCATTGAAAACCATCCCTGTTTCTTGTATTCAATCCGATCCGTTCCGAGAAAAATTGTTCCGACGTAGCAGTAGTAATTAACTAATGAGATAAATGAGCTATTTCCATATGAATTCGGAATAATTCTAACTCAGATAAAAATCGGATTTGGGTCTGATGCAGTGCACCAACGCTCTCAGTCACTCAGTACCTATACTTGAGGTTACGGTTGCAGGGAATGGCTTTATTAATTTTCGTTTGTTTCGCAGGGAAGCATAATGAGCCGCTTGCTAGCGGTGTTGGGGTGCCTGTGCGCAGTGGCTACCCTTGCGCACTCGGCCGCGGTGCCCACGCAGGACACCATGGTCGTCGCCAAGTCCGATGATACCGTGAGTTTTTACATATTAGCTATAGGTTTAAGTCTAGAGTAGTTATACTTTTTTTTTTTTTTTTTAGGGATGGGAAATCATCCAATGACTCCTCCCGCTCTGGGTGTAGCGGGAGGGAGTGTCAGACTTCTACTGACTAAAACCCATCCATGTTCCTTCATTGCCCTTTGTGTTCCGGAGCCACGGTGTCTCTTGCGAATAATCCCGCGACTCCGGCAGGCGTCGGCCCTTTCGGGCCCCTCTGTGTTGCTGACTCTCTTTGAGGCGCGCGTGGAACACTAACGCGTCGTCGACACGGCCTGTCGTCACTAGACGGACGGACGGCGAGCCACCCATAGCTCGCCGTCCACAGGCCCGCGCCTACGGTGGCCGGAGGTCACCAGGTGGCCCCCGACGCCCGCGGCGTCCACCACGGCGGCCGGGACGAGAGGGTCTCCTCTCCCGCTCCGCCACCTCCTTCGCTAGCATGACTGCTTCGCAGAAGGAGGCAACGGCGTCCCATTCCGTCTCGCTCCGGACCATGGCTTGGACCAGGGCCGGACGCGAGAGGTCGCCGCCAATCGCCGTTTCGAGGACACGGCGGTGCGCCGCCCAAGCGGGGCACACCTGCACAGTGTGCTCTACCGTGTCCTCCGGTCGATCCTCGCAGTGGTGACACCCGGGCGTTTCCTCCCGCCGAATTCGGTGCAGGAACCTCCCGAAACATCCATGTCCGGTGAGGACCTGCGTCAGGCGGAAGGTGAGGACGCCGTGGCGCCTCTCAAGCCACTCCTCAAAGAGGGGACTTATCGCCGCTATTGTGGCGTGCCCTGCGCTGGGTTGCGATAGTCGTCGTCTCCATGACGCCATGAGATCGCGCCGGAAGTCCGTCCGCTGCGCGACAATTTGCCGCGTCAGTGGAGTTTCCCCCCGGCTTAGTACCTCCGCGCGCCAATCATGCAGGCGCGCGAGGACCACCGCCTCCAGATCCCATGGCGGCAATCCGGCAAGGAGACCCGCCGCTTCGCGCGAGATCGTGCGGTACCCTCGGGTCATCCTGAGGGCCACCACCTTTTGGGGCGCGTTCAAGTGGTTCGCAGCACGCTGCCTCAATGAACGCGCCCACACCGGGGCCCCGTAAAGGGCCATGGACCGCACGACCCCCGCGTATAGCCTACGGCAGGAGGCGTTCGGTCCCCCCAGGTTGGGCAGGAGCCGCTGAAAGCAGCCCCGGCCCGCTCCAGTTTGGGGACCAAACGTCGGAAATGCTCCACGAAGTTCCATCGGCTGTCTAGGACGAGCCCCAGGTATTTCAACGTCGATTCGACGCCGATGGCAACTCCTCCTACCGTCAGCAAGGATCCGATCAAGGAAAGGAGGATTGACGGTGGCGCATTGCCTCGGCCATGAAAACACATGGCTTCGGACTTGTGCAGCGCCACCTCGAGACCCAGTTGCCGGATCCTCTCCACGACTATCGCAACCCCGCGTGTCATTACGTCGGCCGCCTCCGCGTACGACCCCCCTAGTGCCAGCACCAGCGTGTCGTCAGCGTAGCAAATGACGCTGACGCCGCTAGGGAGGTCGGCTCGCAGCACCCAGTCGTAACCGATGTTCCACAGGGGCGGCCCCAGAACTGAACCCTGTGGGACACCGCACGACATCTCTCGCCGGTTCCACTCACCGCTGTGACTTGGGTAGATTACTGCCCGGTCGGACAGGTAGTCCCCGACCACACGACGAAGGTAGGTCGGCACCCGATGATACCGGAGTGCCTCCCCAATGCAACTCCAGGGCATGTGTTGAAGGCGTTGGCGATGTCGAGAGACACCGCCAAGACAACACCACCCCGGCAGACCGCATCTCCCGTCGTGAGGGCTCTGACGCGCATGACGGCGTCCACCGTAGAGCGCCCCCTGCGGAAACCAAACTGGTTGTCCGCAAGATCCGGCCCCGTTCCCGCTAGGTGCCCGGCGAGGCGGTCCGCAATGACTCTCTCGAAGAGCTTGCCCACCTCGTCGAGCAACACCACGGGCCGGAATGCGGACGGAGAGTCCGCAGGGCGCCCAGGCTTCGGGATGAGTACCAGCTTCCCGGTCCTCCAAGGAAGCGGGAACTGGCCTCTCTCCAAGCATGCGCTAAAGAGCCCCTCCAGTCGAGGCCCGAGAGCCTCAGAGTAGGTATACTTTGGATTGTTTGTTAGATTGAGATAGCCCCTACACCTACACCTGCATCTTGACTGTGAGTGAGAAAATGAATTACAACTTTGAGGTGGCCAAAAGTGATTTTGGGTGGGCTTGGTTTTGCCACTTGGTATGAGGACATACCATAGATATATTTTATATTTCTATGGGACAGACCAAGTGGCAAAACCAAGCCCACCCAAAATCTGGAAAACCAAAAATGGAAGTTAGTACACCATTGTAGTACCTACACTTGTTTTGATAAAGTTTTTCCTGTATTTGTTATGAGGTGTACAATAAACACAGAAATATAAAAAACAGTATATCTATGACAATAAAGTATTATATAATAAATAAATAAATAATAAATAAATAAGTATGTAGTACTTACAAAGTACCCACCAACGATGAGCGACGCGATGCTTCACAACCGTGTTGCAACGTTTTAGGCCATTAATTATCTACAAATTGAAATACCACGTTATTTACTCATGGAACAAAATGGCTAAGATTAAAATGAATTTAGTTATTTACGGTGATAAAGGTATTGCAGTTTCATCATTTCATGAAATCATGCGTTTTCGTCGAATGACTATAAAAACCTAGATCTGTCGAGCCCTTTCCCAACTATGTTGGGGTCGGCCTCCAGTCTAACTGGATGCAGTTGAATACAAGTATTTTACAAGGAGCGCATCCACATCTCAGTATCTGTGTAATACGAAACCCGTTGGCAAGACTGGCTGCCAGATTTTCTGGTTTCTGACTATCCGTAACGACTGTCAAAGATCTTCAAATGACCACCGGAGCGTCAGGAGCAAAGGCTTAACGTACTTTATGTGGCATGGTCACCCATCCACCGATCGACATCGACACGCCTAACTTAACCTCGATGATCGACCTGTGCGGCTATAATAACTTAAATTAGATATATATCCCCTTCTAATTCTTTTTGTATCACGCAGACCGCTACACCTACGCCATCTGTAGCCGACATCACAACGGAAGAGTCGAGCCCGCCGATCAAACTGACGGAAATGGATGTCATTTCCGATGTGTCGCTCCGTTATGCGCACACGACTGTGGTGGCTAAAGTACGCAACCCGGCCAAAAAGGCACAAGAGGCCAACTTCAGGGTACTATTGCCTGAGACTGCCTTCATCAGCGGATTTATCATGTAAGCTTATTTTTTTTATTGGTGTTTTAAGTCTTGTAGCACTTAGCTACACTGTGTTTGCGCTTATCTTGAGAAAGAGATTGCAAAGAAAGAAAGAAAAAAGGAAAACTAATTTATTTGACACACACAGATTGCAGTAGCTGTAGTAGAATTTGGAACTGCTTTAAGACCTAGCAAATGCTTGACTGACTGATGAAGAATACGCACTGATAGGACTGCTTCGTCGTCATTGCGAGTTGATGGTTGACTCCTTAGATTATCGGCCCATTAGGTGACTCTGACTACGTTAATTAACAGCCTTCAAAGTACAGAAGTATGGACATTTGGGTCACATCAATACGTTGCTCAAATTCTGAACAGGGGCACCGCACACGTGTATCCAACGGGTCTGTAAAACCTCATTTCACCTGGGTGCCCCAACGCTTTAAAGTTTTGGACATGGGCAATCTGCATAAGCACCCACTAAGGCATTGTTTTGCAGCGTATAGGTACTACATATTATAAGCTGCAAAACAATGCCTAAGTGTAGAGCAGAATAGGGATGTGTTATCCTTAGACTCTTTTATTATAATTTGTATATCATCATATAACTCATTATTACAGGACGCTCGATGGGAAGTCCTACAAGGCCTATGTGAAGGAAAAGGAAGAGGCTAAGCAAATCTATCAAGACGCCGTCAACCAGGGAATTGGTGCGGCTCATATTTCTGCCAAGTAAGTACCAACAGCGCATTTTTTTCCTTACAATTAGGTAAGTCATATAAGTTAAACCTCGGTACGAAAAACAGTTTACGTATCAATCACGGACTGTAAGTCATAATCATCATTACTACATTTGGTTATTTCATTAAAATCTTCGAATTCACCATTAAATAAAAATAATCCTGAATGTTAAATTCCTGATAACGCCATAATAATAATTATATTGGTTAACAAAGTAAACCAAAAAAAAATCCGAACATTTGTACTTTTGCACGGTGCATAAATTAAAAAAAGCGAAAAAAAATCATTACTTTGCCGAAAATGGTAGGTACTTACTTACAAGACATTCACGGCCATACAAGTACCTAACAAAACTGAAAGTGCTGTGCCTACCATCTATTATATGTAAATGTAGTAGATACATAATTATGTATACAGCTGAGCCGTTATGTGCTAATATTTAGTAGCCATTGTTTGGAAACAACTAGCTTTTGTCAACAACTTGTACGCGTGGAAGAGTCGTGTGTATTTAAGTATATCTTTGAAGAACTTTCCTTTGTCCAACGGAACTTTTAAACAGGCGTGCCTTGAAAGTTAACTAAAAGAACCTCTTTTGCTTTAATTAATGTATATACCTACTTCAATATAGCACCTACTTATATTCATATTGAAAAATTATGGAGAGATTATTGCCGGCAACAATTTCTCTCAACATGAAAATGCTTCGTAATATCATGATGGAATTGCGCAACTGTTTTCAGTTATATTCGATGTGCAACCGTTTCGCAAAACTGGCTCTAAACAAAAATTAAAGGTAAGTAAAGCCAGAGCGATGAGTCTTTGCTCGAAATAAAGTTTTTTTTTTAAAATTGAATGGAGTAAATATTTTTTTTTATTGCTGTCGGCTCACTCACGCCCCTTGGGTCCGGATTATTTGGGCCCCGGGGATCAGAAAAAAGAAACTGTTTCCAAAAATGTGCGTTATTCACGAATACGACCATATCCTAAATTATTCTTTAACTTTCAGAGCACGCGACTCCAACCACTTCACAGTGTCAGTTAACGTGGAAGCGTCGTCCAACGCAGTTTTCAACCTGACGTACGAAGAGCTGCTGGTGCGGCGCAACGGCGTGTACAACCACGCTATCAACCTGCACCCGGGCGCGCTCGTGCCCAAGCTAACCGTCACTGTCAACATCAAGGAGCCGGAGAAACTGGTGGAGCTGAGGGTGCCGGAGATCAGGACTGGCAACGAAATTGACGCTACTAAGGATGATGCTCGTGAGTTATTACTATAAATAGTGGGCTTCGCACGGGTGTAAATTAAATAGCAGTATATACACAAAGCTTTCTCGTTTATCGCTCTGTCTTTAGACTTTAAAACAAAATAAGTACATCCAACCTTTGGCCCATTTTTGGAATTTAAAAAAATCCTTTATTACGTATGTTAATCTAAATCTACTTATATTCTAAATTGCTCTTATCTAGACTCAGTAACTTTCAGTCAGGACTGAAAACTATTTGTCCAGCTGGCTTTCCAGTTTCCACCAAAGCTATGCAAAGAAGCGGAGCATTCATTTCGAATATAAAGCACTTCTATTGGTCGTTTGTTTCTAAACTCACCGCTCATCTGCTCATCGAGCTCAGCTGGAAAGCCAGCCTCAGTTTGAATCAGATTTTGCTTTTCATTTGCTTAATTTTGGAGATAGGATTAAAACCCGGCCAAGTGCTAGTCGGACACGCACACGGAGGATTCCGTACCTACCATAAACCTTCATTTTTATTTTATAAGTATATTTTGTTGTTATAGCGGCAATAGAAATACACAATCTGTGAAAATTTCAACTGTCTACGTATTACGGTTCTTGAGATACAGCCCGCTGACGGACAGATGGACGGACGGACGGACGAACAGCAGAGGCTTAGTAATAGGGTTTCGTAGGTTATCAAACTCAAACTCAATCATTTATTTCAATTAGACCATTTACAGGCACTTTTGAATTGTCAAGGTCGGTCGGTCCAAAAAAAGATGAAGCTATTTGCACGTTCCAAAGCGTAGATCTCTATGGAGAAGAACGTGCAAGAAACTCCACGGACACTCTTTTAAATCAATTGATGTACTTAATACAAAAATCATGGTAACATTATCTTTGATCGCTTCTATATGTGAGGACAATGCAAAGAACAAGAAAGTATATAAAACAATTCAAAAAGTACAGATTATAAAATAAGCCAGTGGCAGGTAAGAGATGACCAGTCTCAACTGACGGCGCCCGTTCACGAACATGACGCGTGTATCAGCACCATCTAGCTCAACCATTTTGAAGGGAACCAAATGATCCAACACACGCGCCACCATCAGCGAGACGTTTGTGTGAGCATGACAAGCTCTCAACCAAAGAGTAGTATTATATATAAAGGAACTCTCAACTGCCACGCTCGTTCATGTCAAACAAGTTTAATAAACAAAATCTTAAATTAATTACATATGCAAATGGTTCCATAGTACTCACATTTACAAACATTTGAAAAAATGAATCTACTTTACTACAAAACTATGGTTTTCAATGGCCAAGTACCTAAAAAAACGAAAAATAAAAACAAAATGAAACTGCATGAATGCGTAACTTACTTCTTAGCAATTCAATGTTGCAAAGAAAGAATAAATAAGTACATTATACTATAGGAGAACAAAAAAAGGGTAAGCATTACTTCCAAATTTTATATATATAAAAAAAAAAAAACTAAAAAACTATATAGTGGATCGATGCGGCTATGGCTGTGGAGCAAGACCAGCATTTAACCAAGCATTTTTATCATGGATATAATCTTCCAATTTATAATATGCTTGTCTACATAGTGTGCGTTTTATGCATGTTTTAAATTTACTCTCATTTAGTTCGAGAATAGCGAGTGGTATTTTATTATAAAATTTAACACAATATCCCATAAAAGAAGTGTGTACTTTAGCTAATCTGAATCGGGGTTGATCTAATTTGTTCCGATTTCTAGTATTAAAATTATGCCTATCACTAATTTTGCTAAAAAGATGAAGATTTTTCCGAACATACATTATGTTTTCATATATGTATTGACAAGGTACTGTCATGATATTAATATCCTTAAACAGTTCCCTTAGGGAATCTCGCCGACGGAGATTGTATATGGCTCTGATAGCTCTTTTCTGCAGAATAAATATAGACTCGATGTCTGCAGCACGTCCCCATAATAAGATACCGTAAGACATGATACTATGAAAGTAACTAAAATAGACCAGCCTCGCGGTATCTATATCAGTAAATTGACGGATTTTTCTGACAGCATATGCTGCTGAACTCAGCCGTCCCGCAAGAGATGTTAAATGAGGACCCCATTGTAGCCTTGAGTCAAGCGTGATCCCCAGGAAAACTGTGTCTTCGACGAATTCAAGTTTCTCTTTGTTCAATACTATGTCGCAATTTTTACTTTTAACATTCGGTAAAGCAAATCTGATACACTTCGTTTTTTTCCCATTTAAAACTAAATTATTAGCAGTAAACCAATTTTGGACCTGCTGAAGGGCGTTATTTACGACGTCAAGACTTGTGGCACGCCTATCTATCTTAAAAATTAAAGACGTATCGTCAGCAAATAACACCATTTGAGGTTGATTTTTTAGAAGATGGGGTAAATCATTAATATACACTAAAAAGAGAAAAGGACCCAATATTGAACCTTGTGGTACACCCATTTTGATTTTTAAGCCCCGAGAATTGACACCATTTACTTGAACTTGCTGTTGTCTGTCATTTAGATATGATTTCACTAGACTGAGTGCAAGTTTACCTAGTCCGTAATGTTCTAGTTTTAAGAGCAAAGTTTCGTGATTAACACAATCGAATGCCTTGGAGAGGTCACAAAAGATTCCTATGGCATCTTGCGCCTCTTCCCACGCTGCATAAATATGTTTTAACAACGTGACTCCAGCGTCAGTCGTACAACGACCTTTGGTAAAACCATACTGTTGTTGGTGTAAGATTTTATTGGTATTAAAATGATTGAGCATTTGATTGAGCATTACTTTCTCAAAAACTTTGCTGAAAATCGGCAATACGGATACAGGACTATAATAATTGGTGTCTTTATTATCACCAGATTTAAAAAGTGGTATCACCTTACTATATTTCATTATATCCGGAAAGACACCTTGGTCCACACATAAATTAAATATTAAAGCCAAGTAAGGTGCTATGGCCTCAATAATGGACGTACACACTTTGATGGACATTCCCCATATGTCTTCAGTTAATTTAATTTTGATTTGCCGGAAAGCTTTCATAACTATCGTAGGGTTGATATGTTTGAATTGGAATTCAACCGTACAACCTGGAACGTTTGCTTTTAATAAATTAAATGAGACCTCGGGTGAAGAATTTAAAGCTCCAGTCGTTTTTAATGGTATATCGGTGAAAAAATTTACAAATTCTTGAGCTACTTCTAAATTAGAACTTATGGTACCATGCTCAGTCTCCAGCAAAAAATCAGTATTTCGTACCTTATTTCTGTTACTTTCAGTATTGATAACTTTCCAAACTGTCTTTATTTTATTATCTGCCGATTTAATCTTATTGCTAATGTACAGGGCTTTAGCTACTTTGCAAGCATTTCTGAAAACCTTAGAATATTTGTTTACATACTTATTAAAGGTTTCAGTGTTTATGAAAGGCTTAAGGCCATATAGCTCATATAGTCTTTCCCTACTTATCCTAATGCCTCTAGTCGCCCAATCACTAAATACAAACTTAGGGAAAGTATCTTTTGATTTCTTTTCAAAAGTTGCATTAAATTCCTTTAGTACCACCGAAAAGAAGTTACCATAAAACTTATTCGCATCCTCAATATTATGGCCAAGAACATTTAACTTGTTTTGTAAGGCCTCATTGAATTTAGCTAGTTTACCAGTTGTAATTGGCCTAAATTGTATTTGAACTTTTTGCAAGGGTGCTTTATATGTAAATGTTACCAGTTGACCACTGTGATCAGACTGAAGGTAATTAACTATGGATTTATCTAAATAATCGCAATCGCAGAATACATTATCAATACAGGTTGAAGAAGTTGGTGTCACTCTAGTTGGTTCTGTAAAAACATTAGACAGGTTGAATGATTTAAAAAGACTTAAAAATCTACTGCTATTTAAATTATTTTCTAAAATATTAATATTAAAATCTCCGCAAATAATTACGGATTTGTTGCCTGCTACAAGTTTCGCAAGGACATCTTCCATTGTGTTTTCAAATAACGTAAAGTTTTGAGGGATTGGGGGTCTGTACACGCACACTATAACATGCTTATCAAGCTCAACACAGGACAGTTCGATGCAATGTTCCACTGACAAGCTAACAATGTCTTTACGTTGCTTAAATTTTAAACATTTTTTAACTAAGATGAGAGAACCACCGCGCAACATAGATTTTCGGTTAAAACAACTCCCCACACTATAATTTTCATAACTAATTAGCATCTGGTAATCTTTCAACCAATGCTCACTAAAACATACAATGTCATTCATTGTTTTTTCTAAAAATAATTCAATTTCTAATATTTTGGAAGAGACACCTTGAATATTTTGATGAAATATTTTCAAGGAATGCTGCTGACCCTCTTTCTGACATCTATTTAACAGAGTGCAAGAAGATAACTTGTTTTTTGTAGGCATAACAGTAACTATTCTGTCAATGGTATCCTCTGTTGTCTTAAAAACTAGTTTAAATCATTATCCGGAGTATGTGTAGCAATAGGGCTACAGCTCTCCACCTGATTCTTAGTACAATTACTAAACATTGTGGCTTTAAATACACAAGACTTCGACATACTACCTAAGTCTGAGTTAATACAATAAGCTAATAGCCTTGCTATTGTGTGTCTACAACTAATTGGTAAATACACAGTAGGTATTCCTACCTAGTCGATTTTAAATTTTTCACAAAAAAGTTTGTGTCAAAAAACATAAACTTGTCACTATAATGACTAACTAAAAACTGCATGTGTTTATTTAACACATGAATATAATTATTTTGTCTAATTGACAATTTATCAAAATATGGAAAAGCACACAATATTATTTTATTACAATTTAACTTTAGCATCTCAGTTATATTTTCTGTGATATCTGACTTTTTAACTTTTGAACTATTCCCTATAAATACTGTAATGTTGGTATTTGAATTATAATTATTATATATTACCGACGCCATAATTTGCTTGTATGATGAACCTGGCATACAATAATTTTGTGTAGAATAACTCAGGTGGTTACTAAATAATTTACCTAAACCTCTTCCTATACTGTCTGAGAACATAACCGAATGATAGCCACTATTCACAGAACAATCAATCTCAGGCTGAGCAATTTGAGATAAATCCTGATCAAAAGCGATTAAATCTTGTCCAATGACACAGTCTTCAGACAAATTCTGCGCCTGGGACGGGACCTCCGTTTCCTCAGGCTGGGCAGCATCAAGGTTTGATATTGTCTGGCAAGTACACTGACACATGACTAACTCGTTAGCAGCAAGAATATGTTCTTTTATTTGGTTCTGAGATTGAACATATTTACAGTTAAGTGAACTCAGTGAAGCTTCGAGTACCTGTATTTCAGATTGCAAGTGCTGTGTATCAATTTCATATATTTTTATGCTGTCTTCAAGTTTAATTTGATAATTATTTAATTTACTAATCAAGTCAACACGTTCTTTCCTGAGTGGAATAGTTTTGGAAAAGTGTTTGAACTGCATTTTGTACCGATAACATTTTTTGATAAATTTATTTAATTTTGCATACTTTTTTAACTTATTATGACTTACTTTATAACTACAGTTCTGTTTCAATAATGAATCTTCAGTTAGGTTAATTGTGACTAAGGAATGAGGGTTACAATTACTGTTAGTACTAATTAATTCATTAAATAAGCGGTTTGTTTCCTTAACCTGAGTACTTTGTTTCTCATTTTGCAATTTGGAAATAAAACTGTTGGCATTAATAAGTTCATCCTCTAGGTCCCTAACTTTACGTAAAGCCTCCTCATACAAATTACTACAATTGTTGAAACCATCCGTTACTACCCGCAGCTGGTCACGTTCTTCAACAACATCTTGATATTGTTGGCTAAGGTCTACAAGCTCCCGTTTAAGGCAGGTGTTTTTATGGACCATTTTCTTTACTTCCACCTCACTCTCCTCTCTCTCCTGCAACAATTCTTGACATTGGTCATTCGAGGCTTTCAGTTCTTGGAGAGCCATTCTCAGTTTAAGCTCCATATCCTGAGCTGTAGCTTTGCGGGTCATCACAGGCATGGTTTCAGGTTTAGGTACTGAAAATAGAGTGAAAGAAACTATGAGAATCTAAAGGACAGACAAAGAAAGGAAAGTGGGAAATTAAAGGATTAATAAAAATGGGGAAAAATTAGTGTAGTTAAGTGGAAAAATGAGGTAGGCTGGTAAATTTGATTTAAAAGGTATTGTTTATTTAATTTTCTCACTTTGGATTGCCTTATTAATAATAATTGTCTTAAGTGGGTAGGATGCCTAAATTAAAATTATACTGAACTAATGTAATAGTTCAAAAGATTATGCAAAATAACGATCATAAACGTTATTGTTGTTGTATATAAATGAAAAATATAGAACTAAATCAACAGAAACTAGTAATTTTGACGTTCTCTGCGATGTAAACAAAGCCAAATACCTTCTCAACGCAGAGTCCTACACTCTGCGAAAAAGTTAATACAATTTTGCAAGGACGTGCTACCGAGATAAACTGATGAATGTGTGCTAATATAAAATAAAAGTAAACAATACTTCCCCGTTTAATTCCATGCGTAGTTCAAACGTCAGCTGGCGGTTTTAGGGTTACCGGTGACAGCCGGTACCGAAAATGTTGTTTTTCTTTATATATTTGCAGGAAAACAATAACTCTGCGTATTTATGCAATTATAAGACGTTTACATAAAGAATTACACTCTAATTTAACTTAAATACTAATTAAATCTAATTTGTAAGCACGGAACAAAAATTTTACCCACTTAAGTACGGAACCCTAAAAACCACTAAGCCTTTCTCACTGATTTTCTTACTCAAACGTACTCAAACATAGTAATTCTTGAAGTACCTACAACGCTGAATTAACCTAGGCCTATATCATTTTGCTAAATAAATAATTACTTCTTACCTGTGGTTGATCTTTAAGATTCTATTGTGAAGTGTTATTTTCAGAAAACTTAAAGGTAGCAATCACCCGCACGCACGATGACCGCGAGGCGACCATCACATTCTCACCCGACCTGCAGGAACAGGAGAGACTCATCCAAATATACGCGGTAAGTCTCATAATGGAAAATGAACAATTGAACAGACATTTCTTATTCCTGGGCAGCCTAGGAATTTACATTACCTATATAGATATATTTACATAAAAAACAGCCATTTACTTATACTTATATCTACTTACGAAGTCCCAATACAAGTTCCGGAAAAATTTAGTAGGTAGGTACACTTTTTACGATTCAGAATAGCTAAGTACATTATATAGAATCGATTTTAATTCGGCCCAGAATCTGATTGTTCAGGTTAGTAACAATCTTCTGAGAATATAAATGCTACATAATTTAAATATTAATAGCTGTATTTATAAAGCTGATTATGGACTTGGCCGACTTGACGATTATTCGGTGCTCAAATCAATCAAAGGTAGTCTGCTTTCCCGACTAGTTAGGGACTAGTCTGTCCTTTACAATTTGTCCAGTTCACATTTCTTAATGAGAGTTTCCAGGAAAATTTTCGCCACCAGTTGACGTCATAAGGCGAGAGGTCCTTTTCCTTGAAAAAGTGACTTTGATGTAAACATAAGCGAAGGAAAACATAAGCGTTTTGACAGATGCCTCGACCTGATGACACAGTGCTGCCACATGGTAGGATGTACGTTTAGGAAACCCTCATTGGTAAATCACTCTAAAATACCAGAGCTTAGACCTTAAAGCACCGCCGTACCTAGTTTCCTTTCATGTTGCCTAACGTTTAATAAATAATTAACGTATCAACAGCAAAAGGCCAAGGAGTCGGCCGCCAGCAGCCACTCGCACTCGTCGTGGTCGTCGTACTCGGAGCCCGAGGCGGCGGCGCCCGAGGGCGTGCTGGGGCAGTTCGTGGTGCAGTACGACGTGGCGCGCCCCAAGGACGGAGAGATCCTGGTGAGTCAGCCTTCTAGCTACATCTTTCTGCAGCCTTGGCCGCAATTTGAGTGGAGTCTAGCTGTCGTTTGGTAATCATCCCGTTTTGTGGTCATAGATACCATTTGTATAAAATCCATTCATAAAAATAGTTTCTTTGGTCTTCCTCGTGAGCATTATGATTAGTTAGTTATAAAATTTAAGATTTTAAATCAAACATTTTTTGAAGTCACGTCTTCAAGTCCCTTTTTATAAATTTCCTAAGCAGAGACCAAAGTGACAACTCATGACTTAGGGCCGGCGCTCACATGGCGGAGCGCAGCGCAGAGCATGGCTCGCGAGTTTTCTAAACGCGTGACACACATTCGCGTCGTCATTCATTTTCCAATTCTTCAGAGTCCAAATGTACGGCCGGAAGCGGATGCGCGCGAGCCTTCAACGCGATACCTTTCACATGTGCGATGTTCTTCAGGGATTAATTATTGTGTTAAT
The DNA here is from genome assembly GCA_963859965.1 of Ceramica pisi. Taxonomy (NCBI): domain Eukaryota; kingdom Metazoa; phylum Arthropoda; class Insecta; order Lepidoptera; family Noctuidae; genus Ceramica; species Ceramica pisi. The sequence continues at coordinate 11,289,280 of OY982530.1, forward strand.
TGATTAGTTATATTATTTCAATCAGAACAATTTCTGCTGCGCTCCGCCATTATGTGCGCCGGCCCTCACACGTTAGATTAAGATGCGACGAACGAAAATAAAATAAAAAATCATAATACTCTACTGCCATCCATAGGTAAACGACGGCTACTTCGTCCACTTCTTCGCGCCCACGGAGCTGCCTCCGCTGCTCAAGTTCGTGGTGTTCGTGCTGGACACGTCGGGCTCCATGATGGAGCGCAAGATCGTGCAGCTGCGCGAGGCCATGCAGACCATACTCGGAGAACTCAACGAGGGAGACTACTTCAGTATCGTGGAGTTCGCCTCCACCGTAACGGTATGTGAAAAGATTCTGTCACCATAGGGTGACAGAATCAGATGAATCTATCTTTTTGAAAATGATATGGTGTAATTAATAAAGATTATTATACTTACTTATTCTATATAGCTCAGACATTTTGGCGAGAATCAGACTTAGAAAGCTATGTGGTGTGAATGTTCAATGTTCATGCAGCTTTTTCAATCAAAATACGCATGTTTTTGCTAATAGGTATTAAATAAGCTACGATTTGGTCTATTTCCAATAAGATAAAGAAAAAGGTTGTGGTAAAAAGAGTTTTTTAAACCAATCACGAAAATAACGATCCTTTTCGTTGAGTGTCCTGGATGTTTAATATTTATTAAAAGAAGAACCAAAGCTTATGTGCATACAATTCTAAAATCATTAATTTATAGGTGCACGACCTCAAAGAAGCGGAAGGCGAGCCCCCCAAGAACTCGTACTCGTACTTCGACTACCAAGACAAGGGCGCGACTCTTGTGCCGCCTTCCAAGGCTACCAAAGAAAACATCAACAAGGCCAAAGTGATCGTTAGCTGGCTGCAAGCTTCTGGAGGTAAGTCAGAAAAATCTTATTTAAAAAAAAATTAGATTATGCATCTACTATAAATTTTTCTTTTCTTGTAGGTATAAATTACACTGCCCACAAAAACCTGTCATGGAAATTAAACTAGTCCTTTGTTTGAATTCATTCCTCTAAAAACTAACAAAACAAAATACGAAAAAAAAAAACAAAAGACATAATTAGGGCAGGTTGTTTCAACTACACTTAACGCACGCTTAAACGTTAAAAATGGTGCTAACTATCGTCAAATCAAAAAATTGGGTTGTTTCACAAAATGTCAGCGTTAACGCACGTAAAATATAACGTTTACGTTAACAGATAGTCTGAGCACTGGTTAACGTAACTTTAGTTGCGTCAAATAGAACAATATTGTGACATTTCTTTTGAATTCCTCAATACCAGTTCTTCTGATGACACAAATAAGTGGTGGAATGCAAAAAAAGCTATTTAGGTAGGACCCGTGTCAATAACTTAGCTATTGGAATGAGCAGGAATTTTTACCAGAATGTTTTAAAACAACGCTTCTAATTTAACGAACGTCAAACATCGTCCGTAATCGTAACTTTTTGACGTACGTATGTTACGTTAACCAACTGTTTGATACAACCCGCCCTTATTATACATTTGTATATTATGTATCTATGTCTTTTGATTATTTTTTTTTATTTGATTTTATTTACAAAACCGTGGTTCTAAGGGGTTCGAACGTTTTCGTATGAAAGTCGGCCGTTTTGATTTTTTTTTCGAAAGCACGGCGCATGATGAAACATGTATGTCACCAAAATGGCAAACTCCGTAAGATTGTAAAATGTTGCGTGAAATTGTAAACTTTTCTAAATACGACACGAATATATTGAAAAATATTGAAATTGGATGGAATTTATAATTTATACAAAACGAAGTTTTTTCATAAAATATCGAGAAATTATTATCTAATCAAGATTTATTACAATCTTACGTCTGAGTCTGCCATTTTCCGGTGACAGGATACAGGGTTATTTGTAAAATACTAAACACCACTTAAGGAGTGATAGTAATATGATTATTAAATAAAACTTTTAGACCAAACACTGAAAACTCGAAAAAAATATCACCTGTTACATACAAAATGCAATAATTAGCCGATGAAAATGTATGAAAGCCACTATAAACCTCCAATCTCCCATCCCGTCAGGGTTTAAGCGTGATGTTTGGTACTTACATTGTGCATACATAAATCACTTTCCGACATTTATTGTTATCTGTTTAGGTATGATCTTTGACCGTACTATCTGAAGAAAGCGAGATAATAATGTAAAATCAACATCCCCGGGTTTGTTAATTATATAATAGGTAGGCATTATCATCACTTGACCTATGCAGACGCATGCGATAACATAAACGATTTCTAAATAACACGATTTGGGATTTCTAGTTTGATATTGTTACGAGCTTGGGGTTCGTGACAATAAAAACAGCCGATTATTTAACCAAAAATTACACTTTAATAATCAACACTAATTAACACTTTAAACACACTAATTACAACCACAATCGCACTATTAAACACTTCACTTCACTTAACTCGCAGTTGAAGATCGCTTCCGAAGATTCGCTTGTATCGCCAATTCAATACTCAATCAGTCGCGAGCGACGCGCAGCTTATATAGTCCCACAGTAATTTCCAGAACCTTCGAGAATGGAAATATCTAGAAAGTTCGGGAACATACCGGTCCCGACTGACTAGGTATCGAAACATCGAGAATGTTCTAGCATCGAAAAGTCTAGAAAGATCGTGACCCATTTAGTTCCACTACTCGATACTAGATGGCGTTAGTAGTACGTTGTGTACCCGGCATTCATTCTGGCGCGTAACACTGCCCCCTCCTAAGACATGCTCGTCCCGAGCATCGGTCCCATAATAACGCGCCAGTCGATCCACATGAACGATCTTAGGTGCACTTCTCGTACCTTTCTGGATACGGTAGGTCACGTCATTGATTTTTGTGACAATCCGGTACGGCCCGTCCCATTTAGCTTGAAGCTTAGGAGATTTCCCTTTACTGCGAACCGGATTGTGCAACCACACTAGTGAACCTTCGTCGAAACCTTTATTGTTCATTTTGCGGTCATAACGAGTTTTCATCTTTTCAGACATTTGCTGGCCCGATTGTCTGATGTGCTCATAAATGTCGTTCATTTTGTTCCGCAAGTCATTCGCATAATCGGTTATACTGCGCGGGGCATCAGGTGGTATTCCGGTGATCAGGTCTGCGGGCAACCGTAATTCCCTACCAAAGTTTGCGAAAGCTGGTGTTACCGATGTGCTTTCGTGAACAGCACTTCGGTATGACAGCAAAAACGGTTGTATATGCTTGTCCCAATCGCGTTGCCGGTTTTCCACAACTTTAGCCAGGTATCTCTCCAATGTCTGATTAAATCGTTCCACCATTCCATCCGATTGTGGGTGGTAAGAAGTTGTTCTCGTTTTATGAGTACCCATAACTCGACAAGTTTCCTGGAATATTTGTGACTCAAAATTCCGTCCTTGATCGCTGTGAATCTCCAAAGGTACTCCAAAACGACAGAAGACTTCATGAACGAGTTTATCTGCAACTGTTGAAGCTTCTTGATTCGGAATGGCAAAGACTTCCGGCCACTTGGTGAAGTAATCCATTACAACCATGAAATACTTGTTACCACTGTCACTTTCCGGAAACGGTCCCGCAACATCCAGGGCTATCCTTTCCCAAGGTGCTCCAACATTGTACAATTTCAACGCACCTCTGCTACGAGTCTGAGGTCCTTTTACAGCCGCACAACTTGTACATTTGCGACACCAATCCTCGACATCGTCACGACAGTGAACCCAGTAAAAACGTTCCCGTATCTTCAGTAGAGTTCGTTTAACTCCCATATGGCCTCCTGAACATCCATCATGGTACAGCTGTAGAACATCCGGTACTTTAACTTTAGGGACAACCATTTGCAAATGACAGCTGTCACCCCGAGTATTCTCCCATTTACGGCACAGGACTCCATCCTGAATCACTAAACTGTCCCATTGAGCCCAATAGCTTTTTGTAATCGAACTCATCGCTGAGACGTCGCTCCATGTAGGCTTAGAAGCGCTGGCCTTTATCCAGTCCAAAATCGGCTTGATGTCCGAATCTTCCTGTTGTGCACGTTGTAAGCTTTCCTTCCAGTCGTTGCTGAGGTCTGTCTTGACCATCCTCACAGGTACAGCTTCTTTACCCTCTTGCCTAGTACAATGCTTGCAGTCTTCAGGGCAAGGTCTTCTTGACAATGTATCTGCGTTGCCATGAGATCTCTCGCTGCAATGTGCCACCAACAAGTCGTTCTCCTGCAGCCGCTGGGCGCTGTCGTTAGCCGCCCTACATTCAAGAGATCGGCTATTTTCCCTTCCTGCATTTCGCTTAGGGCAACTGGATCTAAGTTGGCCCCTTTCACCACAGCCGTAGCATCTGGGGCTGTATCCTTTAAAACGGGCAATTATTGGAACTGCTGCAATCTCCTTGGTACAGTGAGATCGATAATCCTGCCGCAAAGCTTCCTTTTCTGTAGTTCGCTTAGGGCAACTAGGTCGAAGGTGACCTCTTTCACCACAGCCGTAGCACCTAGGGCTATATCCTTTAAAACGGTCGTGAACCGGTACTGCAACAACCTCCCTAACGCTATAGGGACGATAATCCTGCCGCGCAGCTTCCACTTCCAGTGCATGTGTGCAAAGCACCCTTAAGTGTCCCATGGTGCCCGAGCCTCACTGCAGCCCTAACTTCAAGGTCGCGAATGCCATCAATGAATGCCTGTACCAGGTTCCCTTCAATAAGCGCAGGTACAGACTGGTATGCCTTCCGCACCAGCTTCTCCACTTCTAGGGACCACTGCTGCAGGTTTTCACCACTACGCTGTACGCGATCTCTAAGTTGCGCACGAAACACGTGCTCCAGATGAGCGTCACCATACCGGGATTCCAGTGCTTCAAGGAGCTGCTCGTAAGTTACTTCTTTACCGAGAGCTTCCAAGACAGTTAAGGCCTGGTCGCGCAGGCCTAAGGTGAGGGCAGTCATGGCTTGATCTTTACTCCAACCGTTCGCCTTCATAACGGCCTCAAACTGAATTTTGTAGGCCGACCAAGAAGACGTCCCATCGAACGGCGGCACTTTAAATCCACGTAGCGAAGGTGTAGTAGTTACGGGAGTTGCAATCCCATCTCCAAGTTTAAGGTTGCCCAACTCTTTCTTCATATCAGCAATATCGTTGTTGCATTTGCTGATCTGTGTTTCAGCATCTGACAGGCGGTTGTCATGCTGAGCAACCTTATCCTTCACTTCCTTAATGTCTTTCCCGAAAGAAGCGTGAATTTCCTTCATGAGGAGCATCTGTTCTTCCTGGCGGCGCGCCTGCTCCTCCTTGTCAAGCTTGAGCTGTTCTTCCAAGCGACGGGCCTGCTCCTCCTGTCGGCGGGTCTGCTCCTCTTGTCGGCGGGCCTGTTCCGCCTTGTCGTGCTGCAGCTGTTCTTCCAACCGACGGGCCTGTTCCTCCTGTCGGCGAGCCTGTTCCTCCTGTCGGCGAGCCTGTTCCTCCAGCATCATCATCAGAGCAGCAAAGTCTGGTGCTGATGATGCCGGAGCTGCTGTGGACGGACCGGCTTCCATGGTCGGTAGCTGACTTTCCGACGTCTGCGGCGTTGCACCACCAAAACGCCTCTGATCCGTCTCCTGCTGGCGTTGACTACGGGTACGGATACCCTCCGTGTCGTCCTTTGGCAGAATCGGCATGATAATCCTTACTTCTGACACCAATTGTTACGAGCTTGGGGTTCGTGACAATAAAAACAGCCGATTATTTAACCAAAAATTACACTTTAATAATCAACACTAATTAACACTTTAAACACACTAATTACAACCACAATCGCACTATTAAACACTTCACTTCACTTAACTCGCAGTTGAAGATCGCTTCCGAAGATTCGCTTGTATCGCCAATTCAATACTCAATCAGTCGCGAGCGACGCTCAGCTTATATAGTCCCACAGTAATTTCCAGAACCTTCGAGAATGGAAATATCTAGAAAGTTCGGGAACATACCGGTCCCGACTGACTAGGTATCGAAACATCGAGAATGTTCTAGCATCGAAAAGTCTAGAAAGATCGTGACCCATTTAGTTCCACTACTCGATACTAGATGGCGTTAGTAGTACGTTGTGTACCCGGCATTCATTCTGGCGCGTAACAATATGTAAGGAATAACCGACAGATAGAACAGAAACCACATTCATTTCTACTACCTATCATATCTTGATCGCTTCGGTGAGAAACTAATTTGCTTTGAGCCATAGAATAAAAGTTCCTAAAATATAAACCTCCTAAAATAATTGGGGAAACCCACAAGGCGATATTATCGCGGCGATTACATGAGTGGAAAAACTTCAACTTGCCGCGATTATCTCGCTCGTGGGGTCCCTAAGGGCATCATCATCAGGGGCATGTGTCTGACCCTTGCAGGTCCCTTTAATCCAAATATGGGCTCTCACATTGCCCACTAAGCCTTAGTGGTAGTAACCGGAGACAGACAAAGGGAAAGAACGACTTCGTTTTTATACTATTTAGAGAAGGCTGCTGGCAGCAGCCATTGTAGAAGGCCGCAAGACGTGGAGATGCGTCGTATGTGGTCGCGATCCTCAGCATTGAGGGCGATGAACGGCGAAAAGAAGAGAGATATCTCGATGCAAGGAGCCATTACTAACATCCTAATGTACACTTGCAGGCACAAACATCGGCAAAGCCTTGGACGTGGCCGTGGAGCTGATCAACAAGGGCGTGGACTGGACGGTGAGCGCGCCCGCCCCCGCCGCCAACGCCACTGAGGCGTCTGGGGCCACCACTGACGCTGTCACCACTGAAGCTACCAGCACCACTCAGGCTGCTGCTGCTACTGAAGTTGGTGAAAAGAAAGGTGAGCTACAAACCTATGAGTTTTTACTAAACGTAGAAAGAATCATTATAAAGTTATTATTTTCCACTTCCCTATCAAATTACTAAGTTATCGAAATCATGATCTGGAGATTTGAAGAACTTGGAAGTGCCAGTCACCCACCCATGTTTCTTCAAATGACCTTTGCGTTTCAGGGTTTCTGAAAGAATTATAATGATATATGCAACCATCAATCCTAATAGCTGATCTATGTCAAATGAGGTTACATGGTTATAGACAAGTCTTTTTATCAGAAAGAGAATAAAGTCACTGCTCACTTGCAAAAACTCTTTAAAACATCAAATATATAAGGACTTAATCTACTTGGCTAGTTGCAGAACCCAAGAACCTGGAGCCCATCATCATCTTCCTGACTGACGGCGACCCGACCGTGGGCGAGACGGACCCCAAGCGCATCATCACCCGTGTGCAGGAGAAGAACTCCGGACCCAGCAAGGCTACCATCTTCTCGCTTGCTTTTGGTAAGAAAGGATCTATCTAGCCGAAACATACCTATATCAAATATACATAGGTCTAAGTTATGTAGTACAGCGATACAATGTGTTTTAGAAATTACCACTCAATTTTTGATACTTGCAGTAGTATTTATTGCAGTAGTTAGTATTCGTCAATACAATATAGGTATATATTGTATTGACGAATACTAACATACAACCTCCGGAAATAAACCGGAAAGAGTCCAGAACAACTCATTTGCTTCCACCTGCGGCTTTGCTCTCGACTCCCTCTGTCTTTGTCCCGGAAACTCATTTCCGACGAAAATATATGGGAAAAGTGGTTTCAGATTTCGGGCTTTTGTATCTCTCAAACTTGTAGATCCAAAAGAGTTCTTGATTTGCACAAAACAGGATTAATGATAAATTTTGCAATCTGCACAATGACTGCACAATTTTTACAACATCGGCACATCACAAAAAGAAGTCAAGTCACATCGTCAAGTCTCTTATAACCTCATTGCCTACAACCGCCTCCCCCGCTACAACGATTTGTACCCACACTAATATTACAATAGGGAATATGCATGCGATTTTTTATTTGCAAAATAAAATATTTATTAGATCCAGTAAACAATCATGAAATTATTTTTTAAATACCTTCATCATTTATTAAGTTATAAAGCTTCAAAGACTACAGTTAGAAAGAGAAGTCCGATACGTAATGTGACGTCAAATTACACGACGACTATACAGCTGCCATAGAATACAGCGTTTTCGCGAGAGGGACAGATATATTTGTTTAAAATAATTGTATCTCGTTCGTTTTTCGAGCAATTTAGATTCTAATTTCACTGTTAGTATTATATTTTCGAATACTTTTAGATTTACTGTTCAGATCATAAATACTTTTTTCATGCATATTCCCTATTGTGCTGTCTGTTGCCTTCTCATGTCTTAGCGACTGAACAGTTCTGGATAAACCTGGCACACAGAATGTGCCCTGGATTAAAATATAGGAATTAATCCCGGGACTTGTTCCCTTGGGATGATTATAACCGAGTATCGGAGTACTATAAGAGTTAATACAATACACATTGCTGAATGACTGCAACTTGTACTGTTGCAGGCGAGGACGCGGACCGCAGGTTCCTGCGCAAGCTGTCGCTGCGCAACGGCGGGTTCATGCGCCACATCTACGAGGCCGCCGATGCCGCGCTGCAGCTGCGTGACTTCTACCGCCAGATCTCGTCACCGCTGCTCGCCGACCTCAAGTTCACCTACCCCACCGGACAGGTATCTTATCGGAACCAGTTCATCTTACACAAATTGACCTGAGGCTCTAGACTAAATGAAATATATCTTATTCTTTTCGTATCGATGGATAACTCACTAGATCTTTTGGGCCCAGTAGGTACATTAATTGCAGTATCGGGGGCATTAATTATTGAAGCGGACTGCCATTCCGCCTTCAGCTTCCGCATTGACAGCTGACTTCATGTTCAAGTGAATACCTAAGTGCGCGTTTACAGAGAGACGCGGGGCATTGGGCGTCAGGCGTGCGACGTCGCGGGCCCCACCGCGTGCGTGAACCGCTTCACCGTAAACGCTCTCATACAACGCCTATATGTTTGAACTTTGGTGCGGGCGCCCCGCGTCTACGTAAACTCACGAAATGATCATTGTGTTATTTGCAGAACAGCATTCCTATTAATTGATTGGTCCACGTGTATTCCCAGGTGAAGTCTGACTCGCTGACGCAGCATAGTTTCCGCACGTACTACGCGGGTTCGGAGCTGGTGGTGGCGGGGCAGCTGGCGGACGACGCGCCCGAGCTGCAGCCCAGCGTGCTGGCCTTCTGTGGCGTGCGGGACGGCGGATATGGCAGGGTCAGTACACACAAGCAAGTCTTCCACATATATTAGGGCACGTACAGGAGTCTCATTGTCAAGTATATTTTCACCTATAAGTTTCGAATTTGCAACGCTAGATGACACTTCAATGCGTGCAGCAACTATAGGCAGCACGGAAGAGTCAATGTCAAGTAAACTTAATTTAGAATATTCAACACTAGATGGTATAGTCAAGGCCGTGCACGTTCCCTTTAGCCTTCCACTCTTTCCCGTGTGCTGCCCGTTTCGACGAATCCCTCACTCGCCTCCAAGTCGTCACGCCTGCGTATGGTCAGCCCATTACAACTTATTTAAAAAATCTTTCTTTAGAAAAATCTTTCTTTAAAATCTATCTTTCTTTAGTCAGCATTTTGACACGTACCCTAAGGTAGAAATTACTGCCAGAGTTGCGGATTTTGTTCGACAGGGTCACCGCGGTCTTGGAACTTAAAGGGAATTAGGATAAACACGTATTGTTTTTAGTCAGTTATAGTCTCCCTTCGGCTCCGCTCAGAGTGGGAGGAGTAATTCGATGATTTCCCATCCTTAAAAGAAAGGTCAGCCATTTGAAACTTAAGACAGCATATTGACTCTCAAACAGCAATTAAACTTGCAAAAGCATAACTGTCTTCAACGCAACAACATTGCAGAAGCGCTACGAGATCGTGCCGAAGGTGCCTGTGGAGAAGAAGAAGGCGGGCTACTTGCCGCTGGAGCGCCTGTGGTCGTACCTCACCATCAAGCAGCTGCTGGACGAGCGCGACGCCGCCGACGCCAGCGACGCTGACGACAAGGACAAGTCGCCGGAGAAGAAGGCGCTTGCTCTTGCTCTGAAGGTAAGACTGCCATAAAATCAACACATCATTTTATACCATGTATACTGGGAGACTTAAAGTCAAGAGTGATAGGCAAGCGTGCTCCATCTTCGACCGCATCATCGGTTACCATCAGGTGAGATAGGTGTGGTCAAACGCAACGAAAACATATATACACGGTGCCATTTTAGTCATCTTAAAAAGGCAGCCTACTTAATGTACCCGACATAAACTACATCTAGGCGCGATTATTAAAAAAAGAAATAAGATAAAAGGTACAATAAAAACAAATCATACATTAGAATTAGGTATGTTATACCCTGTTAATAATTTCTACGTATCAAAAAAACAATGTTCATTCCGCGCCGTCCTTGAAACACAGGGCTCGGACTGCGCTTGCTTCTAGATGTTTCAACGTCATGCGTTTTGTGTTATTGGCCGCAAATAAACTCTTTTTCTTTCTTTCTTTTCTATATTTAATGGTATTTTCATTTTTCAAATAATCAAAATGTTTTTTTTAGATCAATGTGTAGTATGTTTTTACAATTAATTTTTGAAGGTTATTTTTTAAAGTTCTACAAATGAATTCGTTTCCATTTCCAGTACGAATTCGTAACTCCTCTGACATCGCTGGTCGTTGTCAAACCCAACGCCACAAACGCAGTTAACGCTGAGTCTGTAGACAAAGCAGGTACCTAATTACCTTTTTGATTTCACTTTCCTTCTACCCACATGGAAATCAGACTTGAATTTATCTATAAAATATTTATTTATTTAACAATTTATGTACACACACACACACACAAGTAGATAACAAAAAAGGACTACTAGTAATTTAAATAACTTGATGTTTACAGCTGGTGCCGGCGGATATGCCAGCGGAATACGTAAGTACTTTTATTTAATTTAAAGTTACGCATCATTCTTGCTTGGGTCAGCTCATACAGAGACGCGATGCAACGATGCATGCACTTTACAGGACAGCAATACAATATAGAACTTATTGAAAAACAATATCAGGCACACATTTCAGTGCGAACGTTCGATGCCTGGCGGCGTCTCGCAGCATTTCGAGCCGTCGCGATGCGTTTTGCATAATAATTGGAATCTTAAAGCATCGTCTGGTCTCGGTGTCAGCTCTCTCCAACTAAAAAAGCAATGTCATAATAATCGCTTCTCACATCTATTTGGGTCACAGACAATGATCGAAACATTTTTGTTTTTCTAATTTTGTCAGTTCGGTCCTCGATATTTCTCTACTGCAGAACACGTACGCTGTTTTCTCTTTTCGTGCAATTCAAACTGCTCTTTGAAGAAATGGCTTCGCCCCACTTTTAAAACTGTGGATGTGGCTAAGTTTAGGTCTAATCCTTATTCTGCCTGGTCCTTATTGGATTTTCGACACGACGACATTATCTACAACGGTGTATGTTCTCTTTAGCTCTATCAGTGAGCCTAGCAGGCCGGCCAATGGCGAGCCACGCCAGCCAAGCGTTCAGCAGCAGTTATGGTGGAGCGTTTGGAGCAGGCTTACCTGGTGCGCCGGGCCTAGCCTACCCCGCAGCCGCCCCGGCCTCCTTCGGAGGCTATGCCAGTGAGTGCTTCGAATAACCAGCATGTGCCTCTAGTAGACCTTTTGGTTTAATGATGTAAATGGGTTGGAATCACTATGTCGTATAGTTTTGTTTGGTATAGCCAGCAACGAAGTCAGTTAAACTAACGCTTCCTGAATTTTATAGAAATTATAGGTATCGAAAATGTTTGTGTCATTTTGGATTTAAGTAAAACTCGACTTGCGTTGCTGACCATACCACAGAATGTGGTATCTATCATATTGGTATCTTGGCATTGATTTACGGGTTGAATTCATCGGATCATCAGAACTCATTAATCGTGGTACTCTACTACCTAAGACTCCAACTTTCATACTTCCTTCTGCTCGGTTTAATAATATCTAACCAATTTACTAGTACCTAAGTAATATAACTAGAATCCTAAAACTTGACACTTATAAAAAATAGCAATGTACTAAACTAACTTTATTTCCTTTCCTGAAACATTAAATTTAGCACTATTTTCTTCAAGCTCGTGACACTATCTTTTATACACGTGGGCACATGGTGAAGGCATGTCGTTAACTTTTCCTTCTTGCCTTAAAGGGCAAGCAGCCAAAAGGTGATACTTGTACAGTGTAAATAAAGTTAAAAAATAAAGTATTTTAACGAAAGTTCTGTCATGCACCAGGCCTGGATAAGTTGTCAGTGCAGGCTGCAGACTTCATGGAGGAAGAAGTAGACGATTATGTTATCGAAGGTGAGACATCCATCATCTGTGTCCTTGCATATAAAGGATATTTTTTTCAAATGGGCGTGGATGGCCTGATCCGGATGGCCTGATCAGGAATTGCGAAAAATGATCAAAGGAGTCTCGGGCAGTTTGGATGAAAAAAAAACTGCGACATTAATTATTTAATAAACGGAAACCTTCCTTGCGAGGAATTGATACTATTGATTTTGGAATAAAACCTCCTTCTGGGGCTGTCGGAAAAAAACAGGCAGTCTTTTAATCGCTAATATTAAAATTCTCGGAAGTACCTAATGATATTTATTTTTCGAACATAACCTATACTTTTCGCTATTCCTTATTATTTTGGAAATGGTCATCCACGCCCGCTTGAAAAATAAAATAAAAATATGGGATTATTGATGCTTTCAATATAATTGTCGCAGTTCAAATATATTTCTGTCAAATTAAACGAAATATTCGGTTCAGTAAAAAATACGGTATTACTTTTCTGGAAGGATCGGATCCAATTGTAGGTGTCATGCATAGATAGTATAATAAACAAAGAGACATGCCCGGTAGACGAAAATGTATCGGAACCCTGAGTCTCCAGTCTTCCTCTAATACACGGCAACTACATATGCACACACACACATTTCTCAAAACAGAACGTAGGTAATAGGGTCATTTTCAAAAAAAAGTGTACACTATTAGAAAAATGCCGGTGATTTTTTTTTTATTGTAATTCGTTTTTTTTAATTAAATTTATAATTACTATTATTTTCACTATATGAAAATTAGTATAAAATCACTTAATCAGGATTATATCCTCAAATACAATTATTTTTTTGCCCCTGGGAAACAAAATTTGTTCCGTTCCGAAACTAATAGCTGTCGGTTATAAAAATTAAATAAAACTCGTTTAGATTCAATCAAATAATATAATTTGATTAACGATGTTATGTACTTTAATAAAAAACAGATGAAACATAAAATCAACAATAGCAAACATATATAATCAACATTTTATTTTCCATTCTGTTACTCTTTGGACCAAATTAGATCAAAACTTTTTGGTATGTTTCTCAATTAACATATAACTTAGGAACTCTTTTTTTAATTACATTAATCAAATGATAACACTCTCAATTATCAAAATCTAATAACAATTAAATAACGTTTCGCTCTAAAAATAATATTTAAATCAAAATAAAAAATAGGACAGTCACGGAATAGATTGTTCCTGTAACGGAATAGAATTCTTAAGACTATTGCACATTATCAAGTAAATGAGATCAAATTATTACAAATATTCTAACATAAAATTTAACACGACTCAAATTGTACACCTTATTCAACATGATATAATCGCACTCCAATTCTAAGAATAGGAAATAATAATATTAAGTTGGAACCTCCACGGTAGCCTGCGAAATTCAAATTTTCTTACGTTTTTTGCAATTTGCAAGTCAGTGTTAGGTTTAATGTTGAATAAAGTATGATTCGCGGGCGTAAGAAATATGTATTTTCAGAAATTATAACCATTAATCAGTAAAATAGCTCCATAAGTCGATATAATCCTAAAATGTCAAGATTTCATGAAATAGTCATTCTTTCGAGTTACCTGGCCTATGGAGTTTTATTGCTGACTTAAATGGTTATAATTCTGAAAATACATAATTCTTACGCCCGTGAAACATACTTTAATCAACAAATAACCTAACTGTGACTTGCAAATTACAAAAAACGTAAGAATATTTGATTTTCGCAGGCTAAAGTGGAGGTTCCACCTTGAAGTTTTTTGTTTTCTTAGGAACTAAATTTTCTTTCCACAATAAATCTTATGTTACATACACAACCATGATCATCATTATCTTTCAGGCGAACGACGTCCACTGCTGGACATACAAATAATATTATGAAAATGCATACATTTTACTTGTGTAATTTTTAGCACATTCATTTCAACAATATTTAATATTATCAAAATAAACACATACACTTATTGTACACAACTACATATTTAGCAAAAACTCAAAATATAACAACATAAGTGATTGTTTTTTTTTTAAAGTGACCAAAGGGACGTTACGAATTATATTTGAAAGTCGTCACTTTGATATTATAAATAAATAGATCGCCAGTACTACAAATATAATGTATCATCTTCCTAAGAATTCCATTCCGAAACATTTCAATTCCATTTCTACGTTACTTACGTTTTGGTTACGGAACGGAAGTTTCGGAAGGCTGACTTTAAACACTTTTGTTTAAATTATTTTAAACTAACACATTAGAACAACAAGCTTGGTATCAATTTATGTTCACTGAAAGCTAATAAAGATATCAAAATAATTTGCAAGAAATAAACTTGTAAACTTACTTTGGAATTGGTTGCGGCTCTGGAAAATCAAAATCGGACCACTTACTGAGGTATATTGTTCGTTCGCCGGCCGCCGTCAAAATGTCCGAATTACTTGTTAAAACTCATTGACAGCGTTAAAATGTTGCCGATCGAAAAAAATACACGTATCATATGGTAGTTTTGATTGCACATCTCGCAAAAATTGCGGTTTCGGAAGGGAATTTTCCATTTTTACCAGTTTATGTCCTCACAAAGATTAAATTATTTAAATATTTTGTGCCACATTAGACTATTGCTGTAATCGTGTAACAAATCGTACATAACTATACTTTCCAAAATATCAACCACATTATTATATTTAGGTCAGCAACATAAATTAAGGTTACGTTATTTGAATGAAAATGGTAGTGGGACAGTGCTAAAATGGATACCTTCTACCTTAATTTTTAAAAATTATGGTAATATGACTGTGTTTACAAGCAGCCTCATATACAATATTATTATTAAACTGACCACAGATTCATATTTTTAGTTTTGTTTTTCTTAAACATAGACATTATCCTTTAAAAAAAATACGAAAGTTGTGGGACACACCCGAAACACCAATGTACACTTTTTGTGAAAATGACCCACTACGTTTACCATGCAAGGTAAAACTTACCCACACAAAAACAGCGGCCGCTACCGTTGTGCTGTGCAAAAGCAATTTATTTTACATATAGCTAGTGATTGGCGAAGCATTTATTCAGGTCCGTTCGCGTTTCGCTGAACGATTTTGATCACACTTATACAGTTCTGCTTCTATCAGCCGCGTGCAGCGTCGTAAGAATGAGAAGGCGGCTGTGGCTGAACAGCGCGCAGCGTGGAATTATATCTATAGCACTCGCATGATAATAACACATTTGTCATTCATATGATACTTCATTTAATACTTGTTTGCTGAATAGACGCGGAAAGCTGAACGAACGCGTACGCATCTCCATACAAAATCGTTTTTTTTCTATGCGTATAAGCTGAATGGAGCTGAATAAATGCGAGTACCCCCTAAATCGGAAAGTTATCAAATCTTCCATTTAGTTTAAATGGAAGATTTGATAACTTTCTGATTTTTTTTTCCCAAAAAAATTATTCCGATCAAAAAAAATGTTGGGGCCTAAAATATTATAAACACTCCACCGATTATTATCCTAACATTTAAGTAACTTACCTACTTTGCAAAAATAGTACAGTCGCTTTGATATTTGAAATAATATTGTAAGCATATATTATGTCGTCTTTCGGCTGCTATGTATGATGATGATGATGATTTGTAGTTTTTCATGATTTAGCGTACCAACCTAGTCTTGTTGATACTACCTGTATTTTTGCTAGACATAATTTTAAGTATAACTCATTTAAATCAGTAAGGGGTCCGCGAGACGATCAAGTCCACTGGACAAGTCTACGTGCTTGAAGTGAATATTGATCGTTTACAGCGTTGACTTGACAAGTCCCGTCAAGTATCTACGGGCTGGACCATACTTGACAAAAGATTTGATTGACGGCACTTGAACCACCTTGCGCTTGATGCGACTTGACGCGACTTGACAAGTTTTATTCATTTGCGGCCGGAACATCGAAGATGGCGGAATTTTAATTTTTGCGACGACCACTTTCCTGAGCTCAGGGAGGTGAACGACTGCGGTATGTGGACTTGACGGCACCTTCAAGTCGCGTCAAGTCCCTCGTCAAGTGAAATCGTCAAGCACGTAGACTTGTCCAGTGCACTTGATCGTCTCGCGGACCCATTAGTGTTGTTTAATTGAACAAGGACGTAAGAAAAATATAGCAAAATACTGTAAGTAATGCCATGATTTACAAAGTCTTCGGTTTATACAAGAAACCACTGATCCGAACAATGCGGAATACTAATAACTTGCCACGATCGCGGTCGAAAGCGCACTAGTTCGCCGAGACGACCATATGCCTATGACATGGTCAGCGTGACCATGTCACGCCCCTTGTCACTTCTTCTGTTTTTTTTTTACAGTGACAGTTAGGTTTATCCTATTTATTCATCCATAAACTGAAACTTTCATCAGCATGATATAATATATGAGTCGCCAATGTTTCTACTACGATTGAAAAACCGCAGCGATGTATGTGAAAAATGCTCTTGCAGAGAAGATCTCCAGTTGCATTTCGCATTAACAAAGTCGTACAACGTTGAACTGGTCTTCAACCTACTCGATTGGTTGTTTTTTCATGGCTGTGGCGTCTGGGTTTCTCTTCCAGAGAAGAAAAATGTCTTTGTTATGATAACATACTCATTCGTCTTGAGGGGTATCATTCGGTGGGTCCACTAAACTTTGGTTTAGTGCCACGTTTAACCATGACCACCATGCATGCGGGGCGTCACATCAAACAATTGCTTTATTTCATATACACAACTTATAAGGCCTTCAACAAGATTTTTATTAGGTATATTATCTGAAGGTCTAATTTCAACAGCTTTTATCAATCTGTGCTAGATTCTGGGATTGCTGCAGGACACAGTTACTCTAAGAGGCCCGTCTCCTACCGTTTGTCTGCTCGTCTCAGGCCTGCCGGGTCTCAACACCCTCACATCGCGTTTATGCCTCAATTTCAAAAAATGTCGTTACGTCGTGTCCCGACTTACTCCGCTTTCGAAACAAATTACGACGATGTCGATTTCAGTCCGATTTCATCCCCTGGTAAGTCTTTATTAAGTAGGTACACCACACGTCCACGGTAACTGTTTGACTTGACAGCGCCTTGATGTAGTAGCTGTAAGTGTCTCATTGTTCAAATGTTACCATTGACGCGCGGTTAACCATACCTTCTTATAATACGAGAGACTTGAGAATGCAGAACACTTACTTACTCAAACATGTAAAGCAACGCTTGCCGAGGAGTGTTTGACAGTCCTTACGGGTAGTAAAACGCCAGGTTAATATCCTCCTCCTTTAAGTTGAACAACAGTCAGACCAATTATTATTCGGTTCAGTAACTATGTGAAATTGTTACTTGCCTGATATGTTCCGATCCGATCTTTGTGCGTTACCATAGAACAAAAAAAAAAAAACAAACTGTTTTTTCTGTTCCGTGTGCGTTACAGTGTTAGGGTTTTTAGGTTTTTTTTTATTTTGATGAGACATCATCCAATCACTTCTCCCGGCATTATCCAGAGACGAGATATTAATATGTCGAATCGTTTTGTCACGCACCGGCCTTGTGGGTTCATTTCATCCAATAAAATAAACTTTGGTTTAGTTTAACATTTACCATGACCGTCATGCATGTGGGACGAAAAACTTAACTGTTTACCTACATTTTTTAGCTGTTTATTCCAACTGGCGGTCTGATTTTCAGTAAAAAACTTTTATCAATCTGTGCTAGGTTCTGGACTTGCTGCGTCACAGAGTGTGTCTAACACTAGGCCGGGGCACGCCTTCTATTACTCTGCTATTCGTAGACGTAAGCCTGCCGCCTCGTCTTGGGGCCTGAAAAGTCAGGGCTCAGCGTTAAATACGCCTATGATTCAGCATTCTCTCCCTGCTGCGAGTTACTCGAATCTTGCCTTCTATTCCAACGCTGACGTGCCCCATATAAATCCATCACCTGGTAAGTCTTAAAAAAGTACAATACACCACACGTCCATGGTAACTGTTTGAGTTTAACAGCGCATAATTTACGTCGTAGCAGTAAGGGGTGTTTTTTGTTTTTCAACTGTTACAATTGATTTGCGGTTAACGAACGAGTTCTTACACGAAGGATTGAGAACTCAAAAGACTCTCAGGCCCGAAATCGATGAAAAGGAACACTGCATCATACAATCGGTTTAGTAAATGTGGGATTGTCCAGTACTTTCCTGATGGGATCGGATCCAATCGTAGGCACCATAATATATCGGACGGTTAGATAATTCCAATTTATTCATACATAAACTGTTATTTTCATCTGCAAAATACATGAATCGGTAGTGTTTTTGCTGCGAGAATTTCAGAGGATTCTATAACTGATGGGCTGGCGCTTGACTACATTCTCACGGGATGGAAAACGATGATGTGGTCGACGATAGAACTGCCTGGAAGATATCGTTCACTCTTGAATTAAAGATCCTAGGTTAGGTTGTAGCTATCAGGCAACAGACTCCGGCAGGGATTTACAATTCTTAGCTCTGTACGCGTTATGAAGACATATTCCTAAAACATTTTGTGCTTATGGGTGGAATGTCTGTCTATATGTACTGGTGCCACATCGCCGTACGTCTTGTAGTCCGATCAAGTCCGATGAAGGAACGGGCTAGGTGGCCCGGAAGTATGCTCTTGCGTTGAAGATCTTAAGTTGCATTTGGAAAATAAATCTTACTACGTTGACCTGGTCATCCAAACACCTACTCCATTAGTGGTTGCAGCCTATTACCTTATCTAGAGATGAGAGAAGTCGTTTGTATTATTGACACGCTCCGGTCTTGAGGGTTTCATCCCATCCACTAAACTTCGGTTTAATGTGACCACCATGCACGCGCCCATCGCATCAAAAAATTGCTGTATTGACTATAGGTTCATAATTATACTTGATTATACTTGGCCTGCTGAAATAAAAAAAAAACTAAACAGTTTTTGTCATTATATTCTACCTGACGGTCTAATTTACAGTTACAATATTTTATAAATCTGTGCTAGATTCTGGATTTGCTGCAGGACAGAGTTTCTCGTACTTGAGGCCGATGACCGCTTCCATCGATTTCACTCCTGGTCTTATGCCCACCTCCTTATCTTTGGGTTACAACTACTATCAGGGTTCTGCGGTCATGCCTCAACGTATGGATGTTCCGAGTTACCCAGCTTTCGACGCCAGTCCGATTTCATACTCTGGTAAGTACTTTTTAAGTAGGTACAAATACATCATACGCCCATGATAGCTGTTAAACTTTGACAACGCCTTTGTGTCGTAGCCGTAAGGGCAGTTTTCGTCGTTTAAATGTTACTATTTACGTGCGGTGCGGTTAACCATAAGAGTTCTTTTATACTTGAATGCCAACACTGTCATTCTCCAAGTGAAAAATGTGGAGGGTACCTACCACAGCTAACTGCTGTTACCAACCGATACTTTGTTTTTCTTCGTAATATTTTCTTCTACTATTAACATATAGAATACCTACACTAATCATCTATACCTACATACCGCATTTCCTACATTTTGAAGTTTAGGACACCTCAACCAGTGACTCGGGTGAGGTTGCGGCTGCAGAGTTGCAGGTGCATCTGCTCACTGGCAGTGAACAGGTGCATCTGACGTCGAGTGTGAATTGAGATCCATAACAGGTATCCTGCCTGGCCGTATTTACTGACCCGAATGAAACTATTCTACAATTTAGGCTCGAATATTGTAGTCAAAGTCAACTGAAAGTGAAAGCAATGTGCAGCAGAAATAGTAACGTGCTGCTTTACCCAGAGCGGGAGGAGTCTTTTGATGATTTCCATATAGATATTTAATAACTCGCGACGAATATTGCTGTGCACAATTTAATGCAATACAAAGGTGTTTAGAAATAAGTCCCAACGTGAAGAGGTTGCCATGTCTTGCTTCATCCAGGCAAAGTATAATTTATTTAAGTTTATCATTACGAATAACTTAGTACCTAGCCATACCATTCGGAATTTATGCCTATGGTTGATAGCCAAGCCCGGAACCTCATAACGTGATTTTTTAAATATTTTTATCCACAACAGTCGCAGTTACGTAACTTAGCAATGTTTTGTCGCAGTAGTAGGATTAAATTCGGGCATGTACCTACACTTAGTGCGACAAAAAATTATCATTTTTATTACTTTTTAGAAGATTCTATGATTATTGCCATACTTCATTTATTTTTAAACACGTCTGTAAAGACATTAGAGAAAGTCATGTCATGTAACGATTCTAGCCAAGTTACGTACGCGACTTTACTTTGAATAGAATTTTAAATACTAAGTATCTAGATGTTGACACATTGTACTGTGTATCCTATAGACTCGTACCTGTCGACACCGGTGCCTTTCCACCAGCCCTACGTCCCAACCACGAATCTGCCTAGCGCTTCGAGCTCGTCGCGTCCGACTCTGGCTGAGCTGCACCTGGAGGGCTTCACCTGGGTCGAAGCTCTGCTCGATGCCAGCGCGGACAACATCGTGCTGCCCGGCAATGACACATCCGTCACTCTGAAGCTTTCGAGAGACTCTGCTGTAAGTACCTACACTATGAAACTGCCTCAGCCTCACGGCCCGTTAGAATACAGGCCGCGCCAGGCGACTTTGGGCTACCGACACCCGATGAATCGACTACGAGAGGACTACTAGACTACTCCAGGTCACGGCAGGCTTCATTGGATGCGACGATTCCCACGGCCTGTCGGCCTGGCCTAGTGCAATCTGTCCAGCGAAAAATCAGGCCGTGGGACCGCAGCTTAAAAAAGTTTTTAGATGGATCAAACAAAGCGTCCTGCGTGATTATACTGTTTTTATACGTTATGAATATGATATTACTAATTTTTATGTAAAGGCTCATACTTACGTGACTCTTAAATGAAGAGAACGAAACGTCCATCATGACTATACGGAAATATGTATATGTACCTAGCAATCGTTAATTTACTGTTTATCTTAAAATCATAATTCCGGATACGAATACAAAATTCCTGAAGTGAAAAGCTTGTAAAAAATAAGCAAATAATTTATCTATTAATTTGGTTTACATACGTGCAACTTTTCTAGACTGGTTTTGGTCATGATCCTTTACCTCTTTAGAACATTAGTATATATATAAGTATATATAAGTAGAGATGTGCCTCTTTTCAAAAATAAACGATACGCCCGTAAGCATTTTCCGGGATTTGTGTACGTATTTTCTGCACCGCACGAAAGCCTGGCTTATTTATTGCGATATATAGTAATGAATTAATACTAGTATCCCAGCTAGCAAAACTTGGTATTACAAGTATCCTAAGAGCATATTTTTCTTACTCTTTTAGTACACTTACAAACGTTGGTAAGTGTGGAATTGGGCGCACTTTGTAAGAGTGTTTGCCCTTATTGTTATTGTATTATGCTCTTATGAAGAGTGTTTTCAATCTTACAGTGATCTGCCTAGTGCCGTTGTAAAAGCAATTCGTCTTACAAGTGTCTTTCACTGGCATGGTGTAAAGGTAAAATGCCATTGTGTAGCCTTACGAATGCCGTTCTAAGTGTGATTCGCCTTATTTACCTCTTTGTGATCTCAATGTAAGAGTATTTTTAAGCGTGTCGAAAATTTTAACAAACCGTTGTGCGCATGCAGTGAATATAATAAAAATCTTTAAAAAAGTAACTACTTTGTATATCTATTAAATTTATAATTTAAAATATTTCTATGTTACTTGTATCTTACTATTATTATAATGTTAAACTATCTGCGGAGTAGGTTTATTCGAAGTATTTTTAATGTAAATAACATTAACATCTCGGGCCATTTCTGAGATGTGTTTTGAATAATAGTTATTGATTTAGTAAAATGTGAAATAATACAAAATGCCACCATTTTTCCATTATTTACAATCTTACTTATAGTGTACTTCATCAGAACATTTAAAAGCTCAATCGTTTTTAGTTAAATGCACTATCAGACTAGATATTCTTATAATTATGACTCTAGTTAAGTGAGTTTAAAGACCATTGCTCCTAATAAACACTAGCCTAAAACAATTATCGGTGGCCATTGTTCATAATGTTAGGGTTCCCTAAGCAGTGGAAGAACCAAAAATCACACCTAATGATTTTAACTTATACGTAGCTAATGTTAATATGCTTTTAACATTTAGTTTGTATGTTAATTATTTGTTCTAGCGTAACAACTGCTGTACCCAAATAATTATGGGCATTAAGAATGAAATTATGGATGTCGAATGATGTGAAGAATACTTATATCAATAAATGAGATCGGTAATATACTTAATAAAGCATGCTTACGACGTTTGTGAACTTATTAAATGTTCTTTTATACAACTTCCAACATGCTACTACTCTTTAATATGATTTAGCTCAGACAAATTACACTTATAATTTTTTGGTTCTTCAACAGTTGTATATCATGCTTTAGTAAGATCAGTACTCTTTTAAAATACTTACCCAAGAAATCTATAAGAACATACGATCTTTTAGGATGCCTAAATAAGTATAAAAAAATATCAAGATTATTTAGTCTTACACAAGTGCGCTTGTAAACTTTTGTTCTTATAAATATTTTTACAAGGAGTTCTTTTATATATCTATAAGACTTCTTTATAAGTTTATACATTCTTTTAGTTCAAATGCCCATTAGACATGCCTTTATAAGAGGCCCCTTCTTAATCAGGACACTTATAAATGTTTTATAATGCTATTATTCTTTTAAGTTATTATTTACAAGACTATTTTGCTAGCTGGGATATCATCGATATAAAAAAGAAGAAACAATAAAGACATGTTTCACCTTTCCAGGCTCCGAAAGAGGCAAGCGGTGACGTGGAGTGCGCCAGCGCAGTGGAGGGCGGCTCGGGGCTGTGCGTGTACCTGTCGCGCTGTGACGCAGCCAAGGACATCACTGTGGACGTCTACAGAATGACCTACTGCACCCTTAGCCAAGGGTATGTATGGAGCAGCTAACATTTGTCTAAACATGCGTATACATGCGAATTAAGCATGCAGGATGACAGAATCATTCACCACATATAGAAGAATTGATAATTTTTATTGAGTAGGAGGCGTATTGATCACAAAATGCAGCGTGGATCGACCGATGCGCGACGTTCCGGTTAATGGTCCCTGTTGGAGACGGTTGTATTGCAAACCTTTGAATGCGGGAGTCAGTGAGACGCGGTTGTTGTGATGGCTGGGAGGCTTACGTCACGCAGTGAACGTGTTTCAGAATGATGATATGGTCGACGCACATTTAACTCAGCGTACAACTAACCTCATATGCTCATTTCTGGTTCCTGCATCATAATATATTAAACAGTAATCCATGTAACTAATGAGTATTTTCTACTTGCAGATATGCGGGAGTGTGCTGCCCACAGAAGAAAGTCGACTTAACACATTAACATGTACAATATTAAATAATAAGATAGGTAGGATGAAGCCATGACAATAGGGACAGTTTTGTGATTTCCGACATGGCGAGCACTAATTGAAATGTATTGATTTATATGAAATGTAAACCTATCAGAGATGTAGGTACCTTGCTTACAGTGAATATAATCTGCCACCAAAAAAAATTGACTGTTAGGAAGCAGAATTAAAAATCTTGCTTGCTTGCTTCATAAAAAATATATTTCAGTGACAAACGTAATCAAGTTTTTAAAGCTTATTTTAAACTAGGCGTAGTTAGGTACTATATCATTAAATGAAGTTGTTTTAAACTAGTTTTGAGCAAAACTTGCAAAAAACTTGAGGTGCTAGATTACTTCAATAGTGCCATTATTAGAATTAAACATGACCTACTGTTGTGAGTATGTACCTAGTTTTCGTTTTTATACAATTGAATCTTAAATAAAGATAAGATTATTTTTCATTGGATACTTTTATTTTGGGAGAACACCTTACAATGCACACATTATCCCACTGTTAGGACGAAGCAGTACAAAATACCTAATACCTTAGGTCATAGCATGAGCAAAGGTACATAGTTTGTGAAAACCTGGCCATGGGGAAAAGTACTTGCGTAGGTACATAGGGCATGATCTAACGATGACTTTGCTAAGTAGGTATGCGTTATATACAAGAGCAGTTGTGCAGCGCCCCGGGTGACACCCGACTGCTCGTTGACTAACTTTTAAAATTTCAAGCGAGTTCAAAATTTTTTTCACCTCTTGGATGATTGGTTTGCTTCGCTCGCTCATGCGTTCTGCAGTCTCTAAATTCTTGATTTTTCCGTAGTTTATTGTACGGGCAAAGATACATTTTAAAAATGATAAACCCCAAAACTGATAGACAGGGCCGGCCTTAACCATCTAAGCGCCCCGGCCGGGTCATGTGGTTGACGCTCTTTTATATTTCATTATTATTAAAATAACTTTTTTTCAATATTCGTTCTACTTAGTGATCGAATTCGTAATACCACGATTCGCTCCAAAATGGGAATCGCCGATGTGGGCCCCAAATCTGCCAGGCTGAAGTGTGATCGGGCAGGAAATGTATGGATAGATGAGCCAACGCAGTCGTTACGCAGTGGGAGCTAGAGGATGGGCGACGTCACCGAGGAAGGCCTAGGAACGTGGTGGCGTTCATGACAGATTGGTCAGAAAGAGCAACACACCGGGAAGAGTGGAAGGTTATGGGGGAGACCGAAGCCCAGCTGTGGGACAGTACAGGTTAAAATAAATCTTTAGTGAACGATCGATCTGAGTACCTAGTCCTTGATGCCTGCTCTCCTATCCGGGTCATAGGAGAGCAGGCATTGATGCATTTTCGGCTGCACAGCAATGACCTACTTCAACTTGGTATTGTTGATTACGCAGCTGACAGTACGGTTTCAGAGAGATACTTTTCCAGCTCAAAAACCAGCGGGGATGATGATCGTTCCCTGAGAGAATTTTTTTTTATATACAAAACGGGGATACTCTTGGCCCAAATCTCACCTGATGGAAAGTGATGATTAGGCCGAAGATGGAAGCGAGCCGGAATCTTCTAACACAGAGGAACTGGCTATCATACCTCTAACTGCCGGAACACAACAATGCTGTTAGCATTGTTGTTATGGCGACTTAGACAAGATGGTGGTAGCTTGCCAGGCGGACTTAGAACAAGTCCTACCACCAACCAAACCGAGCAAAAAATTTGCCCCCGCTGGGATTCGAACCCGGGACCTCTGGGTCTGAATCAGGTGGTATAACCACTAGACCACGGAGGCGGTTAGTGTCGCATGTTTAGCACCACCCGGGGACCACGTGTAGGGATTTGCTGAAGGGTATTCTACTAAGGACGCGGGTGACTCGGCCCCCAAAAACGGATTTGATGACATCTGCTCTCATAACGCCACCAAAGGACAGGCGTGTCTTTCTACTCCAAAAAGGAGTCGCTTCGTTCGACCCTATGTCTACTTTTTGGGTTACATCAGTTCCTGTAACTGATCGGCTCGAGCTCTTAGGCATGGAGGTAACACGGCCAGTCTCAACTTCGGCGCCACCATTGAGTACAAAGCCTAAACTGTACCCAAAAAGCTAGGCATCTCAAACAAAGTGAAACGACATTTAACGTCTGGACAACTTTTAACCATTTACAAAGCGCAAGTCCGATCCTGCATGGAGAATTGTAGCCACCTTTGAGATAGCTTAGCTAAATACCAACTTGCCGAGCTTGAAACATAGAGCTAAGAGGCTCATTGGCGACGTAAAACTGGTGGATATGGCCGCCATGATCGCCCGCCACGGCGAATGAATCTTTCACAATGCTATGCAACTACTTATACCTACTTAGAGCTTTAGTTTTAGGTATACGTTGAATATTATTTTGTCAATAAATTAATTGAGTATTATTGAAAAATACCGCGTGTATCTGACATCGACGCACAAACGATTTCCATGGGTTCAGGGCATGATTCTGGACACCCTAGACTTAGAATTTTTCGTCGGCTTTTTTCTCATTTTTTTCAAGGGTTTTTTTTACTTTAGACTGCTCATAATCGTTATTCTGACCTAACCCAATGAGATTTGAAATAAAAAAATAATTAATTAACTACTTTCACTAAAAAGAGCAATCTGAATAAAACCACAAATAGATATCAGCTCAGCTGAGCTGATACCAATTTGTGGTACTCTTGAAAAAAATGAAAAAATGAGAAAAGAACCGACGAAAAATTCCAACACTGGGGTGTCCAGAATCATGCCCTGGACCCATGGAAATCGTTTGTGCGTCGATGTCAGATACACGCGGTATAAGAAAGTTTTTTATTTTATTTTTATTCTCGTATTGTGAATCTCTTCGGTGGATTTTTTTTTTATTACTTTCTCGGGTCCCTGGAGACCCGGTCCTTTGGTAGGCGTACGAGGGGCCAAAGCCAACTCGCAGAGGCCCCGTTAGACATTCCAAATGTAATGGGGCATCAACCAGCGATTATCCCTGTATGCTCTGTGAAAGTATTCCCAAAGACAATCCCCGGTTGGAGCTATTGCAGAATTATTGAATTATTGAATATAAGAATTATTGAATTAGAACTATTGCAGAATTTTTATTTCGTTTATTCATTTTTTATACTTTTAAATTACATTTTTTAATATATCTATAAAAAAAACTTTAAAAATACAATTAATTGCAGTAGTCCGCCGGTGTTGGGAGTAGGGTTCAAGCTACCGGTGGTTTATAGGGCTCTAAAGAAAGGAACCTCCTCACAATACGAGCCGTATCGAGGAGTACTGCCTTCTGTATCAGGCAACCCTATACCCAACCCCAACCCCTTTATCCAACTGCGTAACGCCAGCTTCGACAGGTGGTCGTCGAAGCTTTTGGCCATCAGGCCATTAACCGTAATGACAATCGACACAATGAAAGCCGAGTCCACATTCCACGTGTCGACAACCTCGTGTGCTAAGTCGAGATACTTAATTCGTTTCTCTTACTCAGCTTTCACGAGATTCTCATCATGTGAGATGGTAACATCGATTATCACTGTGCGGCGCGCTAATCGGTCTATCACCACTATGTCAGGCTTATTGGCAACAATAATGCTGTCAGTGATGATAGCCCGATCCCAGTACAACGTAACATGGTCATTTTTAAGAACTGAGTCGGGTACATACTTGTAATACGGTACCTCAGAGTCCACAAGTTTGTACTTCAAAGCAAGTTGCTGATGGATGATCCTGGCCACTTGGTTATGTCGGTACAAGTACTCGCCGTTAGCCAGACGAGAACAAACAGAGATAATATGTCTGATGGACTCATCCGCACGCGGACGGTGGCATGCCCTACACACGTCCAACGTCCCATCCTGTCTGACGAATAATGTCTCCAGTAATTATTCGTCAAGATAACTTCGTCCATAATCGCACAGACAAAACCTTCAGTTTCTCCGAAGAGATCACTGAAGCGTAGCCAAGCCACAAACGCGCGGACGCTGAAAAATCTACTATCGGACCCATGAAGAGCCCGATAGAAGCGCCCGTGAAGCTCTTTTTAGCTTGCCTTTCCATACCTCCTTGCGGTCATCTGTCGAAAGTTTCACAGGTTTCCGCCAGTTATCTTTAGCCATGGTCATCGGGGTGATTCCTTTGTCTACTGCGACCACATCTCGGATCATACCCACATCAGCTATGAGAAAATATTCTCTGAGACTGCACATCTCGCGATTGTGGTGAGTTTTGGCGTTTAAAAAAGCCTCGACCTCCAACTTCCACGGGATGTACAGTCTCATCACCGACGATCGTGGGTGATGCATCCGGTTTGCGGTCAGCAGTGTACGGACCCTCCTATCCAGGGCATCGAGTTCGGTTTGAGTCCATTTGAGCATACCGAAAGAGTACATTAATACCGGCATGACCCAACTGTTGAAGGCGCGCACCTTATTTCCGCCAAGGCTATACAAAACCTTCTTCAGGCGGCCAAAGAAGCGCTTCTTCAACGATTGCTTCATTTTGGCAACATCAATGCCCAACGCTTCCGACATACCCAAATACTTGTAGGTTTCGGTTGAGCTGAGGGATCTACCTGTATGGAATCCGAGAGTTGAATTCCCTCAGAATCCATAATCTCCCCTTTTTTTACATGCATGACTTTGGCCACATAAAATTCCATTATGTTGGCACTACTGAAGGTTTCAGTGACCTTCAGTAGCTCCATCAGTCGCGAATTGTTGGGGGCATCCATGTAAAGAATGAAACGTATGAAAGATATGGCTTGACCACCGCTTCTCAACCGATAGCCTAGACCTGAATCCTCCAGCAATGTGCTTAGAGGATTCAGAGCTAAGCAAAACCAAAGCGGACTCAAACTGTCGCCATGAAATATTCCCCGTTTAATCCATACAGTAGTGCTTTTCTGTAACAACATTTTCGTATCTCGACAGCGGAATCCGAGGTGAGTTTCAAATTCGTATAAATATAAGACCTTATGATGTGTGAAATAAAGTTCACTTTGTAAGCTTAGTCACTCAGGTGAAGTCGATATCGAAATGGTTATTTACAGAATAGACTAGCTGGCTCATCATTCCCCTGAATTGGTCGACATTCTTGATAGCGAAGGACTGTTTTCCATTGCCTCATACATGACTCAAGGAAGAGTACTATTTTAAGCAACTCCAACACTCCCATGGCTCACGAAGGCCATGTATGTGGCACAGAATCATAGGCCTTCTTGTAATCTATCCAACATGTCGACAGATCCTTGCGGGAACCTGTTGGCTTAAGGCCATGTCTATGAGGAGTAGCTCCTTAGTGCCGTGGGAGATGGACCCCTTCCTTCATCCATTCTGCAAGGCAGACATAATTGAGTTAATCTCAATGTGATCTTTAATTTTCACTCTCAGGATGGATGTAAGAAGCTTATAGACCGTCGACAAACAAGTAATCGGTCTATAATTCTTGGGTTCTGCGGGACTACCTGTCTTATGGAGTAGGTGGGTAACGCCAGTTGTTAGAAACTGTGGTAGCGACCCAGACTCTAAGCATGACTGGAATTGAGATGCCAAGAGCGCGTGTGAGCTGCTATACCACTTAAGCCAGAAGTTGTGCAGTCCGTCCGGTCCCGGAGATTTCCAATTCGGTAACGGACGAACTGCTTTGGCTATATCTAATGTAGATATTGTAATTTTTTCCATTTGTGGTATAGCTTCACACACACTCTCGACATCGCGCATCCAGTCACCCTTGGCGTGACAGACGGACACCGACCAAATGCTGCGCCAGAAAGTACCCACTCGTGGCGACATCCTCCGGGTGGCACAACTGGCACACGTCTGACACACTTTGTTCAGGTCGCTCCCAAGATCTGTATACCTCTCATCGCTCTGGAACATGCGATTCTGCGAGTATCGATCAATCCACCGCCTATAATACCGCCGAATACGGTTTGCCCATGCACAAACTTTCTGCTTCAGGAAGTTGATGCGCTCTGTGACACGGGTCACTGTAATCTCGAGGGCTGATACCAGTCCCCGAAAACGCCCGTTTCACAAAGCGCATCACGCGTGGTCGTGTCTATCAAGGGCACTCATCCATCGGCAAAATACACTGCTTCAGGGAGGGCTTGAAGCAGTATAGTTTGCCGATGGATGAGTGCCCTTGCATCATTGATACGCCGCTCGATCCTGCACTGTCAATCTGGTGCAGCAGGTTTTTGACGTATAGCTTCGTCACAAGTTGGGAACTTGACGTCGGCTATACGACATGCTGCAATAGCCCCTCAAAACAGAATTGAGTGCGTATCAACGAGGCTCTCGCTGCTTTTTTTTTTAGGGATGGGAAATCATCCAATGACTTCCCCCGCTCTGGGTGAAGCGGGAGGGAGTGTCAGACTTCTACTGATTAAAACCCATCCATGTTCCTTCATTGCCCTTTGTGTTCCGGAGCCACGGTATCTCTTTCGAATAGTCCCGCGACTACGGCAGGCGTCGGCCCTTTCGGGCCCCTCTGTGTGCTGACTCTCTTTGAGGCGCGCGTGGAACACGAACGCGCCGTCGACACGGCCTGTCGTCATGAGATGGACGGACGGCGAGCCGCCCATAGCCCATAGAGAACTGGGTCGGGCACATATCTATAGTACGGCACCTCCGACTGCACAAGAGAGTATTTCAGAGAAAGTTGCTGATGATAATCCTGGCTACAAGGTTGTGCCTATGCAAGTATTGTCCGTTAGCTAGACGTGAACAACCAGAGATAATATGACGAATTAATTCTCCCGGACGGTGACATGCCCGACATATGCCTTGCCGTCCTTCCGACCGTGGGTGATGCATTCGATAAGCAGTAAGCAGTGTGCGGACCCACCTCTCCAGGGCGTCAAGTTCAGTTTGAGTCCATTTGAGTACGCCGAAAGAGTACATCAATACCGGCGACCCAAGCGTTGAAGGCGCCCTTGTTTCCGCCCGATAGAAGGCTATTGAATACCTTCTTCAGGCGGCCAAAGAAGCGCTCTCTCAACGATTGCTTCATGTCAGTCTGGTACCATTGATACTAACGCTTCCGTCATACCCAGGAAATACTTGTAAATTTCATTTGAAGAGAGGGATCTCAGGTTTATGGAATCCGAGAGTTGAGTTCCCACGGATTCCATAATCTCCACGCTTTACATGCATGACTGCACATTTGTCCACACCAAACTCCATCCTGATTACGCTATTGAAAGTTTCAGTTACTTTCAGTACCTCCATCAGTTGCAGATTATTGTAGGCAAAGAGTTTCAGATCATCCATGTAAAGGAGGTGAGATATAATAATTATACTAGCTGACCCACGCAACTTAGTCTGCGTCACATTTTCCATTAATGCTCAGCAGTGCTATTCTGTAACAACATTTTCGTGTCTCGACAGCGGAATCCGAGGTGAGTTTCAAATTCGTATAAATATAAGACCTTATGATGTGTGAAATAAAGTTCACTTTGTAAGCTTAGTCACTCAGGTGAAGTCGATATCGAAATGGTTATTTACAGAATAGACTAGCTGGCTCATCATTCCCCTGAATTGGTCGACATTCTTGATAGCGAAGGACTGTTTTCCATTGCCTCATACATGACTCAAGGAAGAGTACTATTTTAAGCAACTCCAACACTCCCATGGCTCACGAAGGCCATGTATGTGGCACAGAATCATAGGCCTTCTTGTAATCTATCCAACATGTCGACAGATCCTTGCGGGAACCTGTTGGCTTAAGGCCATGTCTATGAGGAGTAGCTCCTTAGTGCCGTGGGAGATGGACCCCTTCCTTCATCCATTCTGCAAGGCAGACATAATTGAGTTAATCTCAATGTGATCTTTAATTTTCACTCTCAGGATGGATGTAAGAAGCTTATAGACCGTCGACAAACAAGTAATCGGTCTATAATTCTTGGGTTCTGCGGGACTACCTGTCTTATGGAGTAGGTGGGTAACGCCAGTTGTTAGAAACTGTGGTAGCGACCCAGACTCTAAGCATGACTGGAATTGAGATGCCAAGAGCGCGTGTGAGCTGCTATACCACTTAAGCCAGAAGTTGTGCAGTCCGTCCGGTCCCGGAGATTTCCAATTCGGTAACGGACGAACTGCTTTGGCTATATCTAATGTAGATATTGTAATTTTTTCCATTTGTGGTATAGCTTCACACACACTCTCGACATCGCGCATCCAGTCACCCTTGGCGTGACAGACGGACACCGACCAAATGCTGCGCCAGAAAGTACCCACTCGTGGCGACATCCTCCGGGTGGCACAACTGGCACACGTCTGACACACTTTGTTCAGGTCGCTCCCAAGATCTGTATACCTCTCATCGCTCTGGAACATGCGATTCTGCGAGTATCGATCAATCCACCGCCTATAATACCGCCGAATACGGTTTGCCCATGCACAAACTTTCTGCTTCAGGAAGTTGATGCGCTCTGTGACACGGGTCACTGTAATCTCGAGGGCTGATACCAGTCCCCGAAAACGCCCGTTTCACAAAGCGCATCACGCGTGGTCGTGTCTATCAAGGGCACTCATCCATCGGCAAAATACACTGCTTCAGGGAGGGCTTGAAGCAGTATAGTTTGCCGATGGATGAGTGCCCTTGCATCATTGATACGCCGCTCGATCCTGCACTGTCAATCTGGTGCAGCAGGTTTTTGACGTATAGCTTCGTCACAAGTTGGGAACTTGACGTCGGCTATACGACATGCTGCAATAGCCCCTCAAAACAGAATTGAGTGCGTATCAACGAGGCTCTCGCTGCTTTTTTTTTTAGGGATGGGAAATCATCCAATGACTTCCCCCGCTCTGGGTGAAGCGGGAGGGAGTGTCAGACTTCTACTGATTAAAACCCATCCATGTTCCTTCATTGCCCTTTGTGTTCCGGAGCCACGGTATCTCTTTCGAATAGTCCCGCGACTACGGCAGGCGTCGGCCCTTTCGGGCCCCTCTGTGTGCTGACTCTCTTTGAGGCGCGCGTGGAACACGAACGCGCCGTCGACACGGCCTGTCGTCATGAGATGGACGGACGGCGAGCCGCCCATAGCCCATAGAGAACTGGGTCGGGCACATATCTATAGTACGGCACCTCCGACTGCACAAGAGAGTATTTCAGAGAAAGTTGCTGATGATAATCCTGGCTACAAGGTTATGCCTATGCAAGTATTGTCCGTTAGCTAGACGTGAACAACCAGAGATAATATGACGAATTAATTCTCCCGGACGGTGACATGCCCGACATATGCCTTGCCGTCCTTCCGACCGTGGGTGATGCATTCGATAAGCAGTAAGCAGTGTGCGGACCCACCTCTCCAGGGCGTCAAGTTCAGTTTGAGTCCATTTGAGTACGCCGAAAGAGTACATCAATACCGGCGACCCAAGCGTTGAAGGCGCCCTTGTTTCCGCCCGATAGAAGGCTATTGAATACCTTCTTCAGGCGGCCAAAGAAGCGCTCTCTCAACGATTGCTTCATGTCAGTCTGGTACCATTGATACTAACGCTTCCGACATACCCAGGAAATACTTGTAAATTTCATTTGAAGAGAGGGATCTCAGGTTTATGGAATCCGAGAGTTGAGTTCCCACGGATTCCATAATCTCCACGCTTTACATGCATGACTGCACATTTGTCCACACCAAACTCCATCCTGATTACGCTATTGAAAGTTTCAGTTACTTTCAGTACCTCCATCAGTTGCAGATTATTGTAGGCAAAGAGTTTCAGATCATCCATGTAAAGGAGGTGAGATATAATAATTATACTAGCTGACCCACGCAACTTAGTCTGCGTCACATTTTCCATTAATGCTCAGCAGTGCTATTCTGTAACAACATTTTCGTGTCTCGACAGCGGAATCCGAGGTGAGTTTCAAATTCGTATAAATATAAGACCTTATGATATGTGAAATAAAGTTCACTTTGTTAGCTTAGTCACTCAGGTGAAGTCGATATTGAAATGGTTATTTACAGAATAGACTAGCTGCTCTTAAAAAATATTGCGACCAATACCGTCTTCACCATAAGGGCACACGGGGCCCGTGCCCAGGGCCCCCATTCTCAGGGGGCCCCGAAGGACCGACGATTTCTCTCACACATTTATTCTCAAAACATTTTTGTCGGGCACATTACACTTTTTTCACAAATCAGTAATCTTATCAGAAGGTATATAAAAGGCAAATAAATCTGTGTACTGTTATTGCTGCCGTCTATTTAATACCACTATGGGTACTGGACATAATTTAAGATCTCCTAATGGATATAAAGATTGGAAGCATTTATGTAACTTATTGATAGAGCATGAGAACAGTTTACAGCACAGGGAATTTATGATGAATTATGTTGCAAGAATGAAAACTACTGGACGAATTCACACTGAGTTGCTGTCCCAATATAATACAGAAATTAACTATTGGAAGAATGTGCTTAGGAGGATTGTTGCAGTAGTGAAATTTTTAGCTTCAAGAGGTCTTGCTTTCCGTGGTGCTAATGAGATATTAAGATATGAGATAATGAGAAATTATTTGGGATGCTTTGAAAACCATTGTCAAAGAACATAAATCAGCAAAGTTCTACTCTATTAGCGTAGATTCTACGCCAGATCTGTCCCACGTTGACCAACTGACTTTCATAGTTAGATACGTAAAAGACGGACAGCCCATTAAGAGATTTTTGCAGTTTTTGCCTATGAATAAACATAATGCGCAATATATAGCAGATACCATTTTAAAGTTTTTTGAAAGCCTTGATATACCTATAAAAGATTGTCGTGGGCAGAGCTACTACAATGCATCAAATATGTCTGGAAAGTACTCTGGTGTTCAGGCTGTTGAGTGTGTTACTGAAGCAGTAACATTCTTTCAATTTGTACAAAAATTGTTAAATTGTTCTGCACGCGCCAATGCTTTTAATGCTTTGCAAAATGGTTATTTAAATATTTCTGAAGCATTTTCTTCAATCGCAAGTGACATCAATCAACCAGGAGACACTAGAAAGGAAGCCCAAAGTGTAGCAAAAAAAAAGGGAAAATTTGAGACGGCTCTTCTAACAGAAGTATGGAATGATCTTTTGGGAGTTATGAATAAAACAAGTCTAAGTTTACAGAATAGCAATCTCCGATCCGTTATATCAATACCGCACGCAATATTTTTGATCAGTACGAAACGACTGCTAAAGAAAAAAATCCTTAAGCTGACTACAAAGATACATTATAAGGAAAAAGATTTCGCAGCACACGCATCGCTTTTTTCGAAGGATCATCAGAGACTGCACAGATGAGAGGCAAGGAAAAGTTTCGTGTAGATACTTTCATTCCCATAATATTGACACATTAAATACACATTTAAAAAAACGTTCGGCAGCATACCAAGAAATTGATAGTTAATTTAGTTTTCTTTGTCAGTTAACAACAATCTAGTCTGGTGATTTGACCAAAAAATGCAAAGAATTTGCAGAATTTTATCATGAAGATATTAATGCAGATGAGCTCAAAACAGAATGTTTTCATTTAAACCAATATTTAAAAAACATAGCAAAGCAATCAGCGGATTTAAATACATCACCTAATAAAATCAGATAAATTGGAAGAAACTTTTCCAAACGTAGAAATTGCTACAAGCATATTTTCCTTTGCCTAATGGTTACCAATTGTAGTGGAGAGCGGTCATTTTCGCAGCTTATAGAATAAAAAATGAATTGCGAACAACAATGTTACAAGAATGACTCAGTAATTTTTCAATTATGTGCATAGATATCCTTCAAAAAATTGACTAAGGATATAATAGAAGATTTTGCTCAACAGAAATCCCGAAAGAAACCGATAACGTAATCGTAACCAAAAAACCAGCAGCATTCTAATATAATTAATGACATACTCGTATTGTTTGATTACCTATAATAAACGGTCATACTTATTAAAAAAATGTTAGTACAATTCGCTTTTTTTACTTTCCAGAAGGGCCCCAAATTCTTGTGTGCCCAAGGGCCCCAGCCTAGTTTAAGACGGCCCTGATTGCGACTATAAATTGAGATGTAAGCTACCCTATCTTTCAAGTTGGATCAAACTGCACACGGTGTGCAAATTTAATCGGTTAAGGGTCGATCTCCAGCTAGGCATTTTTTTTCGTGTCGAGCTGGATAAACCCATTTTAAAATCGAAAAATATTTTTTTATTTAAAGTTCGGTGTCTAATCTACGTGATACAAGGCTAAATGATGAATAAGTTTATTTAAATTTTAAATGCGTATTTATTTATGTACACACAATATACTTAAAGCAAAATTAACAAATTATACTACAGTAACAAAAGACTAAAGTAGAGCATCAAAATATTCGTCCTCCACGCTGTCAGCTGGTAATGTACCCAAGAGACTGGCGGCATTGCCACGTTGAATGGCAATGCTTTTATAATCTCTGCCCAAAGTAAAAGCCAGCTCTTGGGTCACGGGAAGTGAAGTGTCAACCAGCCGTTTCAAATTTCTTTGAAAAGGCTATGAGCACAAGGGCCCTAGGGTTTCAACCCCAAATGGCTCGAAAATATAGTTACCAATAAGGTTACTATATTTACGCCGCTTGAGGTTTTCCGCAGCCGCAGCGGCAGCGCCAGCACAACACGATGAACTAGGAAGAACTAGTTTATTTTAAATATTTAAAAAAAATCTTAAACCCTAAAATCCTGATCGCTCTGGGTTGACCCAACTCCCGATTGAATGAAAAAATATTCTTTTACTTTTTAATGAGAAGGTTCACTATGAAACAACTTATTTAGATTACATAACAAATAATTAATCTTCATAGTAATAAAATATATTTAGTTACAGTAACAATACTTTGGTTCTCAATTTTTATGATTGCAATGGCACGTTATTTAAATTAAATAGTAAGCTTGTGAATGTGCTTGTTAGGTGAATTAAGTGATCGTTATGATGTTTTTTATGAGACGTAATTTCACAACTTGCTACTGCTTTTAAATTCGGCTATATTTATGATTTTGTGACTTTTTCTGATCGCTATGGCTGTCCAAAAAGACCAGAGCGATGATATTAATTGTACGTTATAAATCTATTTTAAGTAGTAGTACTGAACTGTTACAATGACAAACGATGAACTATGCATACAACTTTTAATTTATAACCTTTCCTGGTTTTCTTTGGGTAACCTAAACCCATAAACAGATTTTGACGTAGGTATTTTACCTTGATGATATTGTATTGGCATTTAGCTAATCACAACTGTTACTGTAACCCTTTCTTCTCTAAAATTTAATGGCAACTATTGTTGCAGATTGAAATCAAGCCTCGAAACAAATTATTTATTGAAGAAAAACGTCTGAGGAAGAAATTGGCTCAGCGTCGTAGAGTGGCCAAGATAAAAAATGATCCAGATTTATACGCACAACAACGTTAGTTTTCTTAAATTACTTTTTAAAAACAAATATTTAATGAGTCTGAGTCATTTCATAACTATATACTTATAAGACTGTGGGTATTAATGGTTGATTTCAAAAGGTTTTTAATGTTGTCTCATTTACCTAGAAGTAATTTAATTAAGTCCAAATAAATGAAACTAAGCCAAAAGTAGATTTTTATAATTATATTAATTTGTTATTTTAACAATTATTTTACATAAAATATTCCGTATTTTTTATGTTTTACTGAAATTTGCCTTGAACTTTTTCTAAAATAATACATTTCTCTTACATAATAATCTTGTTACACGTAGGAATATGCCTGAAAACGGCTAAATAAACAATATTTTTTCAATAAAAATTTTTTGTTTCACTGATTTCACCATTTATGATCGCTCTGGCACCAATTATGATTGCTCTGGTCGCGAAATTTTTTGAACTTATTATTTCCATAACTTGCAGGCCAATAGTAAAAATGTACTATTTGAATATCATTCTTTTTAATGAGATACATAATGAACATTAAATATCAATATCTGAAAAGCACCAGAGCGATCACACGAATACGCCTCTCCATCCATGGAGATTGATCCTTAACGGCCGTTCCCAATAACCTAACCTCAGTAAGCGATATCTTGTTATCGACGATAATTATTAGACTTCTATCTATTCTTACTTTACGTCCCACAACAACTGACGGTAATAAGTCGTTGAGGAGTCCATCGCGGACAAACAACGTGACACGTGATTTATATTATATATATATTAAGATTATTCCATTTATTTATTTCTATTTACATATAATTTACATTTTTAAATATTACAATAAAAAAATATTTAAAAAAAATAGTAGCCCACCGGTATCGGGAACAGGGTCCAAGCTACCGGTGGTCAGGGCTCCCGAGAGATGAACCTCCTCACTATACGCGCCGTGCCCAGGAGTACTGTTTTCTGGATCAAGCCCTTGATCCAGCTGCCCAACGAGAGCCTCTTGAGGTGTTGGTCGAGGCTCTTGGCAATTATGTCGTTGGCCGTCACGACTATCGGCACAATGACTGCTGTGTTCTCATACCACATGTCAACAACTTATTTTGTTTCTCTTTCTCAGACATCACGAGGTTCTCGTCATGCGGGACTGCTATATCAACAATCATTGCGCGACGCTCATGCCGGGTCTATCACCACTTTGTCAGGCTTATTGACAACAATAGTCCTGCCAGTGATGATAGACCGATCCCAGTACAACGTGCAATTTATTTTTCTATTTTCGAGAACTGAGTCGGGCACATCCACGGTACTTCCGATTCCACAAGATTGTATCTCAGAGCAAGTTGCTGGTGGATACTCCTGACTATAAGGTTGTGCCTGTGCAAATAGTATCCGTTAGCCAGACTAGAACAAAACGGAAATAATGTGGCGGGTGGAGTCCCCGGGTCGGTAACATGCCCATGCCCATGCCATGTCAACCGTACCGTCCTTCATCCGGTATCCGGTATAATCCGGTAGTTGTTCGTCATCATAACTTCGTCCATGATAGCGCAGACAAAACCTTCGGTTTCCCCAAAGAGGTCACCAAAACGGAGCCAGGCTACGGACGCTAGAAAGTCTACATCGGGCCCATGTAGGACCCGGTAAAAGCGTCCGTGAAGCTCCTTGCTGTGCCGTACCTCCCTGCGGTCATCGTTATCTAATACCACAGGTTTGCGCCAGTTCTCGTTAGCCAAGGAGAACGCGGTAAGGCCTTTGTCCACCGCTACCACATCTCGATGCATACCCACGTCGGCCTCTAGATTAAAGTATTCCCTAAGGCAGCATACCTCGCGGTTGCACAGGGTCTTAGCTTTTAAGAAGCCACGACCCCCGCACTTCCGCGGGATATACAGCCTCATCACCGATGACCGTGGGTAATTCATCGGATTTGCTGATAGAAGTGAGCGTACCGTTCTATCCAGGGCGTCAAGTTCTATCTGAGTCCATTTCAGAATACCGAAAGAGTACATCAAAACCGGCATGACAGAACCGTTGAAGACGCGCACCTTGTTTCCGCCTGATAAAAGACTGTTAAATACCTA
Source organism: Ceramica pisi (assembly GCA_963859965.1). NCBI lineage: Eukaryota > Metazoa > Arthropoda > Insecta > Lepidoptera > Noctuidae > Ceramica > Ceramica pisi. The sequence continues at coordinate 11,328,575 of OY982530.1, forward strand.
CTTTATTCAGGCGGCCAAAGAAGCGCTCCTTCAACGATAACTGTTTCATGTCAGTAACATTGATACCTAACGCTTCCGACATACCCAAATACTTGTAAGTTTCGATTGAGGAGAGGGACCTAAAGTGTATAGAATCCGAGAGTTGCGTTCCCACGGATTCCATAATCTCCCCTTGCTTTACATGCATGACCGCACATTTTTCCACAACAAATTCCATCCTGATGACGCTACTGAAGGTTTCTGTTACCTTTAGTAACTTCATCAGTTGCAAGTTGTTAGGAGCAAATAGTTTCAACTTTCAAGTCAACCATGTCAAGGAGGTGCGATATGACTTGACCACATCTTCTCAACCGGAACCCTTGCCCCGAACCCTCCAGCAATGTACTGAGAGGGTTTAGGGCCGGACAAAACCACAGTGGACTCAGACTGTCGCCCTGAGATATCGGGTTTGTCGACACCCTGGATAGTAAAGGACGTCTTCCACTGCCCCATACACGACATCAGGAAGGTGCGTAGAACTGCATCAACTTTATACAGCTCCAGCACCCTCATGAGCCATGTATGTGGCACCGAGTCATAGGCCTTCTTATAATCTATTCAGCATGTCGACAGATCCCTTCGGGAACGGCGAACCTGTTGGCTAATGGCAATGTCAATGAGGAGCAGCTCCTTAGTACCGCGGGACCCGCTCCCACATCCATAATAATAATAATTATTATGGATAATAATTATTGTTTTCTTTCTCGGGTCCCTGGAGACCCGGTCCTTTGGCAGGCGTACGAGGGGCCGAAACCAATTCGCAGAGGCCCCGTTAGACATTTGAAATGTAACGGGGCACCAACCGGCGTATGTGTGAAAGTATTCCCATGGACAATCCCCGGTTGGAGCAGAACTATTGCAGAATATGGAAACAACAGATAAAAACTATGGCTTTGGGTGGTTTAGTGAACTGATAATCGTTTATAGAATCACTATTGGCCCCTGCCTGACCACTAACAATATACACGGCTTTTAAATGGCAGGGGGTGACTTGTACACTCAATGAATGGGCCCCCGAAAACGGTCAAGATCCCTACCAGCATCTTACTGGATTATACATAATATCCTTCTCCCGAGCACATTTGCTCTAGCGAATCTCCACTCAGACCGGCCGATTAAGGCAAGAAAGAGGTGGGAGCTCTGTTCCCCGTCAGTGTTCACTCTGGCCAGCCATTAAAGTCAAGCCGGAGATGAGGAACAAGATTTCTCCCGGTAGATTAGGTTCGTGGGGTCGCTACTGCCCAACAGTTCGCCACAAAACTGCCTTGCGGATTGTATCTCTCTTTGTCTAGCCCCTCACCCTAGGTATGACCTAACGTCCATCGGGACACGCAAGCCCCACCACGACGTCAACGTAAAGATACTGCGGTAGGGTAATTATTATCCGTTTATTCATCTTCTTTTACGTGTTAAATATATTTTTAAATATTTCTTAAAAAATACAAAAAAGAAAAGAAAAACATTAAAAAATATATAAAAAACAGTAGCCGACCGACCGGTATCGGGAACAGGGTCCAAGCTACCGGTGGTCAGGGCTCCAGAGAGAGGAACCTCCTAACAATGCGAGCCGTGTCAAGAAGTACCGCTTTCTGAATCAAGCCCTTGATCCAGCTGCTTAACGAGAGCCTCTTGAGATGTTGGTCGAGGCTCTTGGCCAAAGACTGACTTACTTACTTACTGACTTGACTGCGCATACAGTGCCCCGACGCACGAAAACTATTAGTGTTTTTGCTCAGATGTTAGGCAGCAGGCACTAGTAACCATTTTAGTTGTGACCAATTGTTAGACCTGTGGGCATGCTAAGTTTTTACAAATCGTTTTAATTTTAATGCAATTTATAACGCATAAAAATGCCTTCATACCCGGTGAATTTGTGTGGGAAACATTCCTAGACCTTTAGTTACAAAAATGATGGCATAACTTTTCATCGGAGAGTAAAGACTACGCAAAATATTTTTGATTTGAATCAGATGATGAGCCACTGCAGGGGTCTATTTAAAATGGTGGTTAGGTGAACGAGCACACTGTGAGAAGCGCGCGTTGATGTCTTTTGGAAAAGTCTCTTTCATTCATTAGGAAATACTTATATTTTTATCCCTTTCTTCCTCTTTGTATTTTTATCGTAAAAATCTGTGCTGTTACGTTTAATGATTGAAGTCGATTTATCGATGATCATAAAATTACAACTAATACAATTTTTAATCAATTCACATACTTACATTAAACACGTAACTACTTTTATACGACTTTAAAAATAGGAGGGGGGTCTCAGATTTTTCATCTGCGTGTTTGACATACATGTTTTTATTTTAGATTTTCGAAGATTTCAGAATTAAAATAAAAGTGGAAAGATAAGGTTAATAGGGAAACTTTGTTTAAACAAGATATAGCGCTGTTTGTTTGGATTGAGTATTTTTTATAATATTAGGGTTTGTGTCCATCGCATTAATTTTTAACATTTTCTACGCCTGAATAGTTCAACGAGCAAAAATACTTCAAGTCAAGTTGCAGCTATAATTCGTGCAGGCATTTTTATTATTTCATTCAATTAGCGTTATTATTTCTCTTTACAAATAATACTTGGATAGGTGAAGCAAAATTATTATTAAATGTTCTATAAGATATTCAAAAATATGTTTACCTATTCAAGCGAGCTAGTAGTCTGCAACATATATAATTAGTCATTTTTTTCAACTTAACTGCTCAAAAAATGCATTTTTGCGAAGGCTGTGTACCAAAGACTATTAACCAATCATCCCGACATATACCTCGTTGAAAAAGTTTTGAAACGAGAAGGAAAGCGACCACTTGACTGCACATACAGTACCCCGACGCACGAAAACTATTAGTGTTTTTGCTCAGATGTTAGTCAGCGGCACTAGTAACCATTTTAGTTGTGACCAATTGTTAGACCTGTGGGCATGCTAAGTTTTTACAAATCGTTTTAATTTTTATGCAATTTATAACGCATAAAAATGCCTTCACACCCGGTGAATTTGTGTGGAAAACATTCCAAGACCTTTTGTTACAAAAAATGATGGCATAACTTTTCATCGGAGAGTAAAGACTACGCAAAATATTTTTGATTTGAATCAGATGATGAGCCACTGCAGGGGTCTATATAAAATGGTGGTTATGGGAACGAGCACACTGTGAGAAGCGCGCGTTGATGTCTTTTGGAAAAGTCTCTTTCTAACATTAGGAAATACTTATATTTTTATCCCTTTCTTCCCCTTTGTATTTTTATCGTAAAAATCTGTGCTGTTACGTTTAATGATTGAAGTCGATTTATCGATGATCATAAAATTACAACTAATACAATTTTTAATCAATTCACATACTTACATTAAACACGTAACTACTTTTAAACGACATTAAAAATAGGAGGAGGGTCTCAGATTTTTCATCTGTGCCTTTGACATACATGTTTTCATTTTAGATTTTCGATATATTTTTTACCAACTTTTGTTAAAATACCCACATTCTATGCGAATAAATGATTTGATTTGAAGATTTCAGAATTAAAATAAAAGTGGAAAGATAAGGTTAATAGGGAAACTTTGTTTAAACAAGATATAGCGCTGTTTGTTTGGATTGAGTATTTTTATAATGTTAAAATCCATTTTATCGATATCGACTATTTTCCTCTAATCAAGTAGTGCCACCACTAACCATAGGCTACCTATGCAACTTGACCTTGAACGGACCAATTGCTGCCGCGCGTTGTTCCTCGTCCCCCGGCCCGCTGTAGTGAGCCGCGTACTTAGAAAAAATCGGCCTATACCATGAAGGTATAGATAAATATGGAGTCCAGACTTGGAACAACTGTTTGAGTCAAATACCTACGCAACTCTATCTCAGTCTATGGTGGCCGACTTCTCTTTCTTGGGTGGAAATCTCTTTTTTGAAATCTCCTTATAACCTCTTAAAAAGACTCACCAAACTAACAGAATCTGAAGTAAAACACTTTCAGATAATGTGTCTACAAATAAATAGTTGAACTACGATTACTGATATAAATAATCCTAAAATTGTTGGTCACGGATGCTTATCGTGATTGGCAAATAATGTGAATTTTAATCCCATTTCCTTGGGATTTGGTAATGTGGCAACATTGGCCGCAATAATGTTCCAACATGGCGCTTGTTTACATTACGGTTCACAGCTTTGTTTGAAATATTTGTCTGTAATTGAAGGTATAATCAAAGAAATTGTGCACAGTTGTGAAGAGCACGGTTGCGGTAATACGTGGTGTCCATAAAGTGAAATACAATTTCACGTGTAAGTGTTTAAATCGTGATTTCTGACATTGAGTCATTTTAAACATATTTCTTTGTATTTTCTATGAATTACTTCACATAACGCTTAACCAATATGTTCAGCGTACTAATAAATGAGTATACTGATAACTGTGTAAAGATCAAATAGGTTCTCATCGATTTTCATTGACTTATTGTAATTCTAACTTTTTGTTTACATCGGAAGTCATTTTGAAGTAGTGTGACCATATTGAGGATTTATCTGGGACTTTCTCCGGGACCTTTAATTAAATGTGAACATGTTTCTTAGGCATTATATCATACACATACTCATACGGGGAACGAATGTCTGTTATTAGATATTTTATAATTAATTATTTAGAGCAAAAAATAATATACCAACAGTGTTTTTTTTATTTCCTAAAAATAGTACTCAGAGGAAACTGTGGCCATCCATTGCATCATTAGTATATAGTATAATGTACTCTGTGGCATCATTGAAAATGAAATTTTATGAAAGTGCATTTTCAAGAATCAGATTACGATCCAACAACAAGGCGCTTAAAACAAACAGCAGTTTACAAATCAAGAAGCAGTATGACTTAGCAAGGTAAAATTTGAATTATCCATATTAGGTTTTTATTGGTTTCCATTTACAATATTACATATTCGGATACAAAAAAAAAATGTAGCTGACTGGTATCGGGAACAAGGCCCGAGCTTCAAACAATGTACCGAGTCAAGAATTACCGGTAACTGAATCAGGCGGCGGGTCCAACTACCGAACGGGAACCTCCATACACATTATTATGTTTTTAGCAACATAGCAGTTGAAATATTATGGCAAAAAGTAATGTTCTTTAAATATAATTTTCAGATATCAAGTTCATTACATGAAGAGTCTATAGTGAAAATAGCTGATCTGGCTATATCAAGTGCAAGTTTTGGCACTTAGAGTAAATGACATCGAAAATAAATAAATATTGTATCACAACATTTTACTCCTCTGTTACAAGAAATTAAACATCCGATCAAGAACTCAATTTATTGCAATGAATCGCATGAAACCATACTGCTTAAAAAATAACAAACACTATTTTTAACAAGCGTATACGTGCTTACTTATGAGTCATACAGAAAATATATTCAATGATTTACGTGGGTGGAGACAGAAACTACACAGAGCAATGATCGTTAGTCATGTATAAAAGAATAGTTAATAAATGATTTTAATTTGGAAAGTGTTTTTATGTAATTTTTGAGGTTTTTATATAATTACTAGCACTTCGCCCGCAACTTCGTTGGAGCGGGTTAACTAAGTAGTACTCCATGAACTTCATCTCCTATATATCCGTTTTAATAATAAAATAACCATTCAAACGTTTATACTGTAACAAACGGCTTGTTTTATGCGTAATTTATACGCATAGGTACATATTGTCCACTCAACGGAAAGCAACTACTTACAAGAGCTGTCCTGAGAAAAAAGAATAATGGTCACCGTCCTTAGAAAGAGAGAGATTGACCACATTGAGCGAGATAGCGATACTTCATTTCTGCTTCAAGTAGGTATTCGAAGTGTGGACTCCATATTTATCTATACCTTCATGGCCTATACGCTCTCTAGTGGTTATATACTCTATGCTGTGTACAGACGCCAGCACAATAGGGTATAAAGATCTGTCAAATAGTCTTTCAAGGTTTCGGCACTGATTAGGTGGCACAATCTTACAAACTCACAAACTTTACCTCTTTATATAGATTATACAAATATATTTGGCCTGCTGGCTGTGGGTGAGTGGGAGTCGGGCCTCTAGCTTCACGCACTACCGTCGTCGAACATAGGCACCTTGTTCGACGATACTACTTTCCGCCTCGCTGCTTCCCTTCGCTTAGGCGCATCCTGTTGTTCTCCTCATCGCTGCCACTGTGGCGAAGCTGTTAACAGCCTCGGGCGCCACGGCCTGTCATGCAGTCGAAGTGCGGGTCGCATAGCACGGCACGCAAATATCAACGACATTATCCGACGTGCTCTTGTCGCCGTCGGCGTGCCAGCCGTATTAGAACCCATTGGCCTGGCACGCGACGATGGCAAAAGACCGGACGGTATGTCTTTATTTCCATGGAAGATGGGTAGGCCTTTAGTGTGGGACGCTACTTGTGTCGATACTCTTGCGCCATCCCATCTTCCTAGCTCGTCGTGCTGTGCTGGTTCTGCGGCTTCGGCTGCTGAAAACCTTAAACGGCGGAAATATAGTAGCCTTATTGGCAACTACATTTTTGAGCCGTTTGGGGTTGAAACTCTTGGACCGTGGGGTCCGAGTGCTCACGTCCTATTTAAAGATCTTGCAAAGCGCTTAGTTGACGCTTCGCGTGACCCAGGAGCTGGCTTTTACCTTGGACAGAGGATAAGCATTGCCATACAACGTGGCAATGCAGCCAGTCTTTTGGGCTCACTTCCAGTCGATAGCGATGGGGACGAATTTTTTGATGCCATTTTTCAGTTAGGAGTTTTTATTTTTTTCTATTTTAAGTGTATATAGTTTGTTCTTATACATTTCATTCAATATATTTGATACATAATAGTAACTTTAAATTAGTTACAAAATATTGTGTTCATGAAATTTTTTTTATGAGTAGAAAAACGTTTTTATAATTTGCCAATAGGTAGGTAACTATGTACTAACTTGGCTACTTTAACAAAGCTCCCTTGCATCAAAATTTTATAGTAAGCTAAATTTACTGTGTTCTCGATTGTTCAGGACGACCCCCGCCGCTGGCTGGTTAGCCATGCGTAAATCGTATTTACTACATCCTGTATTTTCAAGACTCTGCAAAGTGCCATTTTGGAACTTTCCTAAGCTTAGATTATATACCTCTAGATGTAGCCATGAGACTGTAGGGAAGTGTGCAAGTGAGAAGCATATATACGAAACAAGTGAGAAAATTGAGACAAAACATAACATGCTCTGTCTCATACGGCGTGCCGGATTTTTGCTTGGCGAACTTTGGAAAGTTAGCCAAACAAAGGCCTGTCACTGTCACTGAGAGGTCGACTCGAGTCAGTTTTTTATGTTTTTAGATAATTTCGGCAATGAAAGTAATAGTTTTAGTGCATTTATGAGAAATAGACTCCAATACTTAAGTGTTTTGTGCATTTTGTGTGCTATATAATGGGATGGCGCAGTATTTTAGGCTGCAAAAGCCGCACAGAAAGAAAGGAAGATGAGAATGTTACTTTTCACACGTAAGTACGCAAATGTTAATAGTTATTGTGCACTGATTGAAGAAATACATTTGTGTTTATGTAATGACATGGCTTTCGATGAAAATTAGGCGTAATTCTAGCGATATCGTTTATTTTTCTTTCCACATAACCTATAACTTGATATTCGTTGTGTTGCCATACCTTGTCATCTTTTTTTCCCTTAACTCTGTAATAAAAAGTGCAAGTCGTTATATAAATAAAATTCAATAAAATAGATAGTTTGTTCACCAGATTACTTTGAATTATATAGTAAACTTCATATTAATCTAATATATAAAACTCTCGTGTCACATTGTTTGATACAAAAACTTCAATTCAATGTGCAAACAACGAGGCAAAAATATTTCATAAAATAGACCTCTCGAGTCTCTGCGATTAGTTTGTTCAATCAAATAAACCATCAAAGTTTTAATTATTCTGCTTTGTAACAATAGTTACGTAAGTATTTAAAGTATCATGTAACATGTTCCAAGATTGTTTTACTATAAAACTGTTAATATCACTAGAATCCTGTTGGCAATTTTATATGTTGAATAATATAAATAATTTTGCACTCTTCATATGAATGACATTATGCGACTCATATTAGTACATTAATAATAATTTAGTATGTAGTTGTTACTTGTTACAACGAAACACCCTCACGTTTTTGGTCATATTTAGGGAAAAGATTCCATAATAGCAACATTGAAGTTTTATAGTGCTGTCGTGTGCGTTCGCCCAGCGGAATGTTGTTGAATTAAAAGATTTTAATTATGCAGATATTTAGTGTATGACGTCGTATAATTGTGTATGGTATAAAAAAATTTGTGCACGCAGCCATTGTGGAGAAATTCACCAAAAACTGATTCCGCTGGGCGAACGTTGTCCTGGCGGAACTTTTTTTAATCCATAGATTTTAGAAGAAAAGAGATGTGTCCAAAAATTAGTGTGTATTTGTGTGTAATTGTGTATGTATGAATAAAATTAGTGCATGCATAAACTTCGGAGAAATTCAAGTTTCCGCTACGCGAACGTTTGGCCATTACCTAGTTTTCATATAAAGCGCTTACATAGAGAGCTGTAGATTTTTACATAAGTTGTTTTGAATTTGTTTATATTTGTTTAAAAAATAGATTTAGAAAAAATCGTAGGGCTTAAAAGACAAAAATATTAACGTAAAATACGCTTATTAGGTCTTAGTTCTTAAAGTATGCACTTTGGGGTCTAGATTTTCACGTTTATACAAACCTTGTAAGTGTCTGCAACATGTTGCCAAGTATCAATGATGTTCCGTTAGTAATTAAAGAGTTATAGGACAATTTACCATGAATTGATCACTGTTTACAAAGCAGTCAAATATCACGACGTTCTAAAGGAATTGCATGGTAAAATGTATGCCAATAATTAGTGTATTCATTCAACTATTCACATGCAAAATTTCATGTCATTAAATTCAGTAATTAAAGAAAAACAATTATAATACTGACGAAGCATCGAAAACCTACATAACCCGACCAAGTTCGGATGGCTACAAAAAAGCGGCCGTGCCATATATCTTAGAAACGTTCCTAACCTTGCAATATAGTATTTATTAATATGGTACAGTTACGTACACAAGCGTTAGGAAAAAATAAAACAGTTGCATTTCTTGAATGGAAATTATTTTTTTAATAATAACGCCACTATCTTCGATAAAGATAAATCTTCAATTAACAAGTACTTCTCTATTTAAATATTCGAGTACAAAAATATTTTTAATTACATATAATACCTAATTATGTAGGTAGGTAATTATGATAACGTTAACAAACGCTTGCAACGACAGCAATAGACTTAAATGTGTTTTAACTAAAATAGGTTTAATAAACGATTATGAATATAAGGGTAAGTAAGTATAATATTTCGAGCTTCAATCAAAATTAAAATCACATCACATAACTAGACTATTCAGTTGTTTAGATTTGATCAACATTAAAAAAGTGCTTATAAACTAAAACATTGGTATAAAAAAGGTATTTTCAAGAAAATATTCTTAAATGAGTAGCAAATACAGTAAATAACTTCAACATACATAAGTCACTACTAGTGCAACGGTATACATCAATTAAAAAATCGATTCAAGAAGTAGTTTTTTTTAAGTTATTAGATTGTTTGATCCACTAAAGTTGCAAAGGGGAACGCTCGTGCATGCCTAGTCCATTGGTTAAATAGTGTAATAAGCTACAATATGATAAATATTTACCTAAACAGTAGTAGGTACTTACATGTGGTAATTATTTAATTTCCCTAAGGGGTCTATACTTAGTTAGAATCCTGATCCGTGAAATCTTCAATAGAAATTAGCTGTATGAATTTTATTTGTCTTAAATAATAGGTATATCTAGATTATATCTAAAGTCTCAAAAGCATACTTAAATAAAGTACCTACGTAAATAGTACCTACTTTCTGTCATAGTCAAATACATTTAAAAAGTAGGTGTACAAAAATAAATGACATTATTATATCGAAACAACAATTGTGTTATCACCTATACCAATTCAATACCGATATAATACTGTAAATTTTGGGATGTTACCTAAATATATTGCACGGCCGCTTTTTTGTAGCTATTCGAACTTGGTCGGGTTATGTAGGTTTTCGATGCTTCGTCAGTATTATAATTGTTTTTCTTTAATTACTGAATTTAATGACATGAAATTTTGCATGTGAATAGTTGAATGAATACACTAATTATTGGCATACATTTTACCATGCAATTCCTTTAGAACGGCGTGATATTTGACTGCTTTGTAAACAGTGATCAATTCATGGTAAATTGTCCTATAACTCTTTAATTACTAACGGAACATCATTGATACTTGGCAACATGTTGCAGACACTTACAAGGTTTGTATAAACGTGAAAATCTAGACCCCAAAGTGCATACTTTAAGAACTAAGACCTAATAAGCGTATTTTACGTTTATATTTTTATCTTTTAAGCCCTACGATTTTTTCTAAATCTGTTTTTTAAACAAATATAAACAAATTCAAAACAACTTATGTAAAAATCTACAGCTCTCTATGTAAGCGCTTTATATGAAAACTAGGTAATGGCCAAACGTTCGCGTAGCGGAAACTTGAATTTCTCCGAAGTTTATGCATGCACTAATTTTATTCATACATACACAATTACACACAAATACACACTAATTTTTGGACACATCTCTTTTCTTCTAAAATCTATGGATTAAAAAAAGTTCCGCCAGGACAACGTTCGCCCAGCGGAATCAGTTTTTGGTGAATTTCTCCACAATGGCTGCGTGCACAAATTTTTTTATACCATACACAATTATACGACGTCATACACTAAATATCTGCATAATTAAAATCTTTTAATTCAACAACATTCCGCTGCGCGAACGCACACGTGCTGTCTCATGTGCGGCCACGAGGTGGCTACATCTAGAGGTATATAATCTAAGTTCCTAAGATTCTCTTGCACAACAGCACAACCAAATGTACTCTGTGAGCCCAACCGAGCGTTTTAAAATAACTGATGGTGATTTGATCAAAGTTTAGTCGATTGTTATAAAAATCGACTACATTACATTAGTCAATTTAGTCTGCGTCTCTATTATTGACGTTTGTAATTTCTACTTCGCTTCGTTTGACAGCTTTTTATCAATATTGGTCCAACTCGTCGATTCAGCGGAATTCTTCAAGGAATATTTTTATTCAGTAGAAATAACTGTAAAGGTATGGTAAATTTGGCCGACGCGTTTATGATAAATACGGTGACGGACGGAGCTATGAATTTGTTACGTCAAATTGTAAGTTCCAATTTCAGCTTTAGATGGTTCTTCTAACCATCGTATCCGATAAAAGGGTCCTTTGTTTACTGTCAGAATTAACCCTTTGCTTTCGAACCACAGGGTATTTTCAAGCCTCAACAAAATCCTCCACCACCAGTACAAGTAATGGTAAGGATGCCGCTGTGGCAACTAGCGCAGGAGGCGGGCCCCTTTGTGCGCCTGGCCGGGTTGAGCGGTGCTGCAGCTGTAGTTCTTGGCGCGATGGGCGCCCACCGCAATTTCCCTGAGCCCGAATCTAAAGAAGACTTGAGGAAAATATTTGACACTGCCAACCGATTCCATTTCTTACACACACTTGCACTTGTCACAGTTCCTCTTTGCCGGAGACCGTTTATTGTAAGTAGAATGGATCTTGGCTATTTTTATAGTTAGTATTAACAATTTGCTAATTATGGCATTGAACTTTGTAATCAGTTGTACATAATGAATGGAAAGTCATGATTTTGATTAGCATTAATTTGTGTTATTAATTGAACAGATAACACTGATATTGCTATCACTTTGAATTTCTTGATCATTGTAATTCTTCTTTTCTAATAAAATGCAGTAATAAGAAGTAGTTTTAAAAGCAATTTCTGATTTTTTACTTTTTAAATGTTTTATCTATTCCTATAAAGAAATGACTTCAACAGTATAATTATTATTTCCAGGCTGGTGCATTCTTCATTGCTGGGATGAGTCTTTTTTGTGGCACATGCTACTACCACGCCTTCACGGGTGACCGCTGCTTCCGCAGGCTCACTCCAATTGGTGGCTCCTGCCTCATCCTCGGCTGGGTTGCAATGGTGCTGTAAACCCTTGTGACTATTCATTATCTAGATGTTTTGTTTATTTTTTAATTTTTTTTGTTTATAGATGGTCAAGTGTACATTCTAGTTTAGGGTTGTTTTAGACTAATGCACAGTTTCTTCTATTATTAACTGTTATAGATTAGATTAGACTGTTTAGAATTTTAATATGTCTAATTCCAGTGTTCACTTTGACCCATGTATGCATGTATTGTTATAGTCTAAAACATGCTATTATTTTAATTTTGGAGCCAGCCATTAATAGTTACAATTAATGTCATATTATTTATTCATGTTTTATATGTCTCACATAATTAGATCTATGATATAAATGAAATATATGGGTTCAACGAAGAGTAACATAATCAACTTATAGTATAGTGAATATTTCATATTTTTGTGGACAGTTTGGTGGCAGTGTAAAGTAATATAAAGGTTAATATTATTCAAAATCTGAGCTGTTTTATTTACATTAACAACTTGCCGAAAGATTACAAATGTGCGAATGGTATGTTAGGTGTGTGGTATGTCTAAGTTAAGAATTTAAATATGTTCAACAGATGGAGATTGAAGATTCACTGGATTTAATACTAGCTTCCTTAACACCCCCACTTCCTTTATGAGATATGCTGTTGGATATAAAAAAGTGAAAAATGAAACACAGTTGTTGATCAATATTGTTTACATGGTTTTATTGAAATTGTTACATATTAAATTTTGCACTTTTTCTTTACTCATTTATGATACTTAAAACATACACCGTTTGGTAATAAATGCTATTATAATTCATAGGACTCTCAAACAAGTTTTAGTGGTCCTTCAAATAGCTTAAATATAAATGTGCCGATCTAATCAGAAAAAATCAACTGCAGGTGGTATTCGAGGAATAACTCGCGAAGTGAACGTGAATGGGCACTATTATTATAATATAGGTTCAGCGGACTTGCAGCATGGATGGTCAGTCCCGTGGCTGGCGCGACACCGCCTCATGCAGTCTCGTCTCCATACAGTGAAGCCAACAAAATCCATCCATGTTAAATATTTACCATAAGCTTTATATTGAGAGTCAGCAGATCTCTGATGTACAGAGTAAGTAATATACAAAGTTATCACATTAAATTAACACAAAATATAATATAAACATATTTCTGTAATCTAAAAAGAATCCAAAGAAAAACAAAACTATAGAACGCACAGCACTTTAAGTGTCTGTCACATTTAGGTTAATAAAATCACTTTGATTGCACATAAACAGCAGTCGTCCGGAGCGTGCGCACCGTCAATATAACACAATTATGATAGGTTTCACTAACCGCATTCACACGTGTATACAAACAACTCTGAGGGCTCGATACGTAATCACAGCAGTGGGGAGAGGCGTGGGCGCTCACGACAAGTGGAACGAGTGCTGGCCCTCCGAGGCCGCCAGGCGCAGCTTGGCGCGCATCACGTCGGCGCTGGTGTAGTCGGGCAGCTTCAGGTAGTTCACGCACGTCATCACGGACGGCAGGTACTCGTCCGGGTCCAGCGACGACTCCAGCGACTTGCGCACTACCGTCAACGGCGGGTTCAGCGCCTTGAAACCTGTGGGGAGTAGCGTCCTCATGAATCGGTCCAGTTTATGAAGCCAGGTGACATTCGATAAAGAAAAACTGGGTAGGTTTGTTTACCTCCTGTGGGGAGCCTGGGGCTTCCGGTCACGAACTGCAGGAACAGGCGCTGCTCCTCGCGGTTGTAGGAGGCGAGGATATCGACCAGCATGCGGATGGCGCGCGACTCGGCGTTGTAGCCGTGGTCGGGGCGGATGCACTCCGTCAGCATGCGCGGCTCCCAGCGCTGCTCGCGGCCGCCTGCAATGTTACAATTGTGTTGGCTTTCATTCATCGTTTTTAATGATTATAGTTTAATCAACATGTAGTTTCAATGCTTTTGAAAATGTCTTACCGGAAGGACTGCCACAGAACACCTGTTCCAATTCTTCTGGATAAAATATCTTAAGGTTGGCTAGTGGGAATACTGACTCAAAGCCTTCTCGGAATGCTTCCATTTGTTTGGTAACACCTGTCGGAAAACAAAAATCATTATTATAGCTATGAAGCAAGTTAATCGAAGTTCTTTCCAAATTAACATAAGTGTCTGATGCGACGTAAAGAGTAGTCTTGAGATCTATTATTAGCTACATGCATCTTTTCAGTCTGGCTTATGATCAAAATATTTGTTCACCTATTCAACTGCCAGTTTCAATTTCTGGCAATATGTATGAAAACTTATTTAACTCCCCATAAAGCGGCCTAGAAGCGAAGACGAAAGGTCACTGTAGTTGTAACACCACATTCATCTAGCTGAGGATATAATTGACGTACATAACATCTTTTAGTTATATTATATGACACCTTAAAATTGAAAACTTGCTAAGATTATTAAATAACTGTAGAGATAGTCTTCCAAATCTTTAGTCGTGGGTGTCAGTTTCACGGTTTTCGCAGTCGCAGCCGTCGCCGGCAGGAGATAGTGACAATGTGAGCGTGTTACCTTCATAGAGCAGCCAGTGGGTAACGAGATCAATGTAGTTGTGCAGGTTGTGTGCGGTGACGGGCAGGTCGCGGCCGCCGCGCCGCAGCTCCGTGCAGCCGTCGCCGGGCAGGATGAAGTCCAGGCCCAGCTCTTCGATGGGGCAGCCGTCCAGCTCCAGCGCGCTTATCTATTACACACCATACACATCGAATCAGCTCTACAATACATAAAAATTATAACAAGGTTTTGGATAATTGTACTCTGTTTTTCAGGATAAAATACATTATTCGTGAATCCTTGACAGTAGAATCATGTGAATGTTTGCGCAATTTCCGTAACCACAGAACATTAGAACATTCGAACATCCGAAACAAAGTTGTGCGAAGGTTACCAAGTAAGTCGATTATTAAACGGCACAGCGCACAGCCACGGAGTGGACGCGAATGTCCACTTCTTTATTTGATCACTAGCTGAAGCCCGCGGCTTCGCCCGCTTGACAAATTATATACTAAAACCTTCCTCAAGAACCACTCTATCCATTGGTGAACACAGCTTGAAAATCGGTGCAGTAGCTTTTGAGTCTATAAAGGACTTACAGACAATCAATCATTTTTATATAAATAGACTAGCTGACCCGCGCAATTTCGTTTGCGTCACATTTTCAAATTGGACCAGTAGTTCCTGAGATTACCCCCTACATACAAACTTACAAACATACAAACTTACAAACAAATTCTACCTCTTTATAATATTAGTATAGATTTGTTAGCAAAAGATAAGGAATGCACCCACGATGAACCGCGAAGCTATATGGCGCCCCTTGTTTGAGGCGAGCGCCGCCCCACTACGCGGAGTGTGGTGGTGAGACCGTGTGCAAATGCCACATGAGATACGCTTTGAACCGTCTACCGCAGCAGTGCGCAGTGTCGTGTGTTAATCGCCAAAATTGTTGAAGTTTAGGTTTAGTCGTCGTCTTTTCAAATGTAGTGAAGTCGCGGGTCAAGGCTAGGAGGTTAGTAGGTATATGAGGACTAGTCCACTCACCAGCTGCGTCTTGTGGTCGGGCGAGTGGCGCGTGTCGGCGGCCAGCAGGCGCGCGCGCTCGGCCACGCGCCGCAGCCGGCACAGCGAGCGCCACAGCTCGGGCGCCACGTGCCGCACGTCGCTCAGCGACAGCCACTTCTCCTCGCTCACCAGCCAGCGGTACATCGACACCGACAGCGGGATGTCCACCTGTACAACGCGACTCCCTTAGTTACCAGCTGACACCGGGGATAATGAAAGCATTTCTTGCTTTCAATGAAGCTGTCATTATTGATTGACAGAAAGAACTTTGGAATTGGACAAAAGCAATCAAAGAGACAAGATTTTCTAGCGATGAAAGCCTTTACATATATTATTATAGAGTATGCCAAACTTACCATTCTGGAATCCATAACAGCCTTGGCCATGAACTTCCCTAAGAAGCGGAACTTGGCCTTGACCCGTGAGACGTGTGAAGCGCGCGCATTGCGGCCCACGGCCTGCGGGAACAGGCCGCACGGCCATGACACGTACGTGGCGTCGGGCGCCGGCGACGGGATCGACGTCTCCTTCTCCAGCTCTGACGGCTCGGGGGAGCGCTCCTCGTCTAAGTTGAGAGCATCGCGGACTGAGGACGCGAGGCGTGCCGCCGCGTCTGATGACCGGTCGGTTACTACCGGGGGTTGACTCTTGACGATTTCTCCGCCGAACGATGTCGGCTTCTGCTTGAAGTTTTCTGAGCCGTGCCACAGGTCGAGGTCGGCTCGCTGCAGCTCTTGCGAGACGAGCGCGTAGAACTCGAGCGTGGGCCCGAGGCCGGTGCCGACCTCGTTCTCGTACTGTATCTCGAGCAGCGCCTTGGAGTGCGCGAACTCGTGCATGACGTGCTCGGCCTGGCGCAGCACGTTGTGGCGCTGCACGGTGCGCTTGCGCCGGTCCAGGCGCGGCGCCACGCGCTCGTCCGCGCCGCCGCCCGCGCCGCCCGCGCCGCGCTCGCCGCCCGCCTCCAGCAGGCGCTGCAGCGCGCGGTCGCGGTCGAACGACACCACGTAGAACAGCAGGTGCCGACATTCGAATGGCAGCACGAATGGGCTGGAAAACAAAATATTGTAGTCATTTCACATCAATGAAACTGACAAAAAACCCACACCAAAATGTACTAAATAAATGTCAGTTTTTTAACAAATTTTGTGTTGTACAATCTGCATATCACTACATAGTATAAAATAAAGTCGCTTTCTCTGTCCCTATATCCCGATGTATGCTTAAATCTTTAAAACTACGCAACGGATTTTGATGCAGTTTTTTTTTAATAGATAGAGTGA
The DNA here is from genome assembly GCA_963859965.1 of Ceramica pisi. Classification (NCBI taxonomy): domain Eukaryota; kingdom Metazoa; phylum Arthropoda; class Insecta; order Lepidoptera; family Noctuidae; genus Ceramica; species Ceramica pisi. Next base: position 11,345,627 of record OY982530.1, read on the forward strand.
TTGAAGAGGAACGTTTATATGTATAATAACATCACAGTTTATCTGTAGTGTATTTAGTATCAGCATTGCACCTGTGCAAAGCTGGGGCGGGTCGCTAGTTTATCCAGTAAAATGAGGACTTACCATGCGTAAGCTATTTTCTTGAGCCACGGTGGGAGATTGCCGGTCATTATGACGAGCGGATCTTGAAGCTGGCGATTGGCTTTGGCAGCGAGCTACGACAAAACATACAAACTGTTAGTAATGAAAACTTAAAGTCCGGTTGAAACCATATTGGGACGAATTTGTATTTTCTTTTCTCAAGAGCTATTATCATTTTCGCTTATATATTCTTGCTGCGTCATTTAAGGTACCATTTCTTTTAATATTTCAAGTACAATTATATTGCACAATTATATTTATACAAGTACATTGTACAGACACTGTTACAATGATTGTGCCAGGTCAAACGACTTCTATGGATATTCAGTGACATTCACACATTTAATTTGGTGAAGGTGATGACAATTAATTCCATCACTAGCTTCGGCGAAATGTCGCTTTGTGTTGTTTTCGTGATACACAAATCAACCAGACTAACCTTTTTGTCTACTATATTGGTGTCGGCTTTGAGTTTTATTGGATGCAGCTGAATTATAATGTATCCGGTTACACCTGATGCAGTTAGTTTAACTGGCCACTACTCATGAAGCGGCAGCATATCTGAGCTTCACTAATGGCATAAATGGCTATCACGATAGTGATTGCACACATACCTTGGCGTTGATAAAGTCCTGGTTGGGCACGAGCGGGCGCAGGTCGGGCAGGCAGGCGGCGCGGTACAGCGTGTGCCAGTGGCGGCACAGCGCGTGCAGCGCGCGCAGCAGGCTCAGCGCCGGCAGCGACGCGTCGCGCACCTCGCCCGCCGCGCCCAGCCCGGCCGCGCGCACCATGCCCACCAGTGGCGACGACCGGAGCGGCACCATGCCCTCTGCACATAATACGCCTAATCAGAACCGATTCACTATGCTATCCATAGCTATGATGCCACAGACAATATATATGCACACGTAACATCAATAACAACACTCAAATGCCTAATCTACTTAAGAAAGATATACAAAAGTATACAATTCAACCTAGAATAATCTAATCATACATGATCCTAAAACTACGAGTATTGCATTAGTCTGTTTATATCATTATTTAACATGTCTTAGTTTGATCAGAGGTTAAAAAGAGCCAAGTCAACTATAAAGGCATATGACCTTTAGTAACGGCTGCTATATGTAACTCAAGAGCATAGATTTGTTTTAGACAATTTTTACGAAATATTCATCGTTTTAATTTGGGATTAACTAACTGAACTTAAAAAGCCACTGAGCAGACTACCTGTAAAGCCCAGTTATTCTAAAAAGAATACACAATTCTACTAGCACGTTTCAAGACTGCGACTACAATGAGTCGTTGCATAAACACTCGAGCGCGAGCGTACCATTCCACAAGAGATCAGGCTTGCGGCGCGAGGACAGCTTGGTGGGCTGCCCCTTGCCCTTGCGCGACGCGGAGGTGTCGGCGCGCGGCTGCTCGCCCGCCTCCACGGCGCGGTAGTAGATCGTGTGCGTCTGCACCCAGATTCCCGCGTTCGCTAAAACAAACAAACAAACATTATAACAACCAGTTTAGGCTGGATTTAGGTATCGGCCGATATGATCAGCGAGTCGATAGGACATAAAATGATATGATGAAATAGTTGAATAGAATGATAGTTATGTTGCTTATCAACTTACCAAGCGGTGTCTCAGTGTCGGTGTCGGCGTCCGTCTGCTCGCCGAACTGGCGCACGGCTTGGTACACCGTCATGTTGTACGGCAGCACCGTGTCGCCGATCAGGAACTCCAGCTTGTGGTCAGAACTAGAGTACAAGTCAGCTATTGTAGAGTAAGTACGTTACGGAATCCGAGGAAGACCTCGAGCACCTACAAATCTGACAATAATTTGTTGGAAATGGAATAAGTTTTTAACCGACTTCCCAAAAAGGAGGAGGTTCTCAATTCGGTTGTATTTTTTTTAATGTTTGTTACCTCATAACTCCGACAATTATGAACCGATTTGAAAAAATCTTTTATCTGAAAGGATATACTTGCAGATTGGTCACATTTAAATATCATCAAAATCGGTTACGAACTTTGGATTTTAAATCGAAATAAGTGAAATTCGTCTACTTGGATGATGGTTTTATGTCATCCAAGTAATCGAAATTGCGTATTTTGCTTTTCTGCGATTTTGCAGTGGTGTTGTTAGGTGGGGGTACCAGTAAAAAGTGAAAAATAAAAAAACTTTTTACAAAAATTACAACCGTTTCCAAAAAAGGTAACACTACAAAGTAAAAAACAATTTTTATTTCGGACGTCGGTGTCAAAATACGAAGAAACTAACAAAAACACGTTGTAAATTATTTGTTGGAAATGGAATAAGTTTTTTCAGTTTCAGTCTGTCTCCTGATAGCTAGAACCTGTCTTTAAGTCAGGAGCGCATAGTTTACATCTAGACAAGCATGCTCTTTCGTCAAACACATGAATCGCTTTTCATCAGGTGAGACTATGATCTAACACAAGCTTGTCAACAATAATAAAAAGTCTATGTGCTCAATGCGGTATTGTGGAATGGAATTTGAGGTAAGAATGGAATTAAATGGACACCAAAAGAGTAATGGACAAAGTTATCAATAGAGCGTCGGTGGAAATCTGTGAAAAACTCCAGCAGCAACCGATGAATTAAGGCTGTCAATGATGGTCATAAAAATGCATAGGTATGCAGATTAAAAGTAGCTAAAATTGTTTAGAGAATTGGGAATATGCCTGATAAAAATATTTTTTATCATACAAACTGTATCTAAAAATATACAAAAATATAATAGTGGAAATAGAATCGAAATTGCTCGAAAAACAAGCGAGGTATAATTATTTTAATCAAAAACGAGAGACAGCCTCTTGAGGAAACGCTGTTTTCTATGGCAGCTGTAATAGGCGTCATTTAATTTGACGTCAGAGTTCATATTGGACTTCTCTTTCTAACTGTAATCTTTGAAGCTTTTTAACTTCATCGCTGATGAAGGCATGTATTAAGAAAATAATATCATGATTGTTTACTAGAGCTAATAGTAGTATTTCATTTTGCAAATATTAAATCGCATCCATATTCGTCAATTACTGTGACATCTGAATGTATCAGCAGTGCGATTCAGTAAACATGTCGAAGTGAACACTTAGTCGAAGTGAACGACAAGTGAGCTGTCAAACCATACAAACAAGATGAAATGACAGCTCACTTGTCGTTCACTCCACCTAAGTGATCACGGTGAGAAGTCGACAGAATCGACCGGCTGTTGACATCTCACCTAAGTGTTCACTTCGACATGTTTACAGAATCGCACTGCTGAATCGACCGGCTGAAATAGATGAGACAGATAAATAGTGGTACATACTCAGTGGGATGGTGCGGCGGCGAGGCGAGCGAGTCGTCGACGTCGTCGTCGGAGGCGGCGTCGTCGTCCGAGTGCGGCGCGCCGCCCGCCTCCGAGCGCGCGCGCCCGCTGGCGTAGCCGCGCTGCGCCAGGTACCTGCCCGGTGCCCACGCATGCACACTTTACTTTCGACTCAACTAAGCGCTATCACCAATCAATACATATCTGGCATCAGCGCCAACTTCACACACTATATTTCGACAGACGCGACGCTCCGATTTGTACTTATCGTATGGACGGACTGGACGATTCCACTCGAATCTAGATTCGCCGATTTTGTACTAAGTCCGAACGTACATATATATACAGAAGAGAAGAATGACTATATTTTAAACGAAAATAACTTAATTAAAAATATTCTATCCAAGGTATATTGACGTTTCATAACATACCTTTCAATGGCCTGAACTAAAGCTAGCGGATCAATCCGCACTACACCGCCCTTCCATTGCTTCAGATTTGAGCAATTTGGGTGACGTTTGAGATCACACTGAAACAAAATAAAGTACCGTTAGTTTTATTTTTACTTAAATAAAAACGTTGCCCCACACTAAGAATTTCTCCTGTATCGTGGGTGCGTTTACAAACATACAAAGTCACGTACACAAACAGCCAGACCCGGAACAACTGTCTGTAGGCCATACAAATCCGCGACACACAGCGCGGCAGTCAATCGCTCAACCTCTGCGCCAACCGTGTCGTCGTCGTTATAACGCATCTTTGAAGTGCACAGCGCAGCCGTCGATCACCGTTGCCACCGCGTTGGTGGCAACGGTGATCGACAATTTTATAATACGATTGACAACGAGGTGCATGATTTCATGTTTGCATGCACCTGAAGGAGATGACGAGATGAGCAAGAAAAAAATTTGGCATTACACCTTGATAAGTGGAAAAATATGGTGTCAAGGGATCGCAATGACAAATTCTCACGTGTATCAATATTTCTAAACTAGTTCGAAAAAAAATAGATAAGCACAGTGTGTATTCTAAATTTGTACTTTTAAGTATTATTGAAATCACACAGAAAAGAATAATTAACAAGATTTATTTTTGTGAATTTATTGAAAATTTGGGGCATGTTATAAGCCGATGTTCTATAGATTGCTTGCTTGGTAACACAGACACAGGCCAAAAAAGTGATGTGGACCTTGTAAAATCCATGCCCGGAGACTCGGTAAGAAAAGCGGTGGAAAGGGTAGATAGCCCGTTTACTAGAAATTCAACTAAATAACAAGACATCGATGTTAGACCCGCAGGTGCCTCATTAACGGGCCATACATTTTGAACTTTATACTAGTTATTAGGTTTAAAGTCGCATGTCCACAGAGTATACTGACCATAAGCTGATGCGTGTTGAAGAACTTGAGCGCGGAGGTGGCGGGGCGCGCGGGCAGGTCGTGCACGCGCACGGGGAACTGCTCCAGGTGCGACACGCACGCGTTCACCTTGGTCACGAGCGCCGCCAGCGCCGCGCCGCTCGCGCCGCCCGAGCTGCTGCCCGCGCCCAGCACGCCCAGCGCGCCCACGCTCGAGCTCCACTCCGCACTACCGACACAACATTCTTACTATCGAATACCGACAGACCTCTGCGAAACGGAAAAGGGGCCCGACCGAAGGGGGGTGTTGTCTGGCGGGCTTGTCATTGGCCCTGTTCAAATCGCGCAAACTACTTTGATAGCGTGATGCCACTACAAGTTACAAATGGGACCGACTTTATCAATTAGAGTAATTTAGGAAAAACTAAAATTTTATCGGCCTAGGGTAATTTACGAACAGTCACATTAGGACACACATTCGACCACTAGCAGAAAATATACACACATGGGAACACAAAAGTCCGTAACGACAAGTAGTAAGTCATTTCCAAGTTCTCCTGCTCTTAGTTGGTGAAATTTCACGTATTAATTTTTTTTCGCAATGTTGTTGGCCGCATATGCTTTTATTGACATTGCAACCGTAATCAATGTGTGTTTTACGTTGTCACACACGACGATTATTTTTTTAAATTTCAAATATTAGATCTGAAATCACATTCTAATTTTATTAATTACAAAATTAGAGGCCGGATGACAGAATTGTTTTTTGTTCATATACATAGATTACTTACTCGACAGTGAGCGGCATGTCAGCGAAGACATGCAGGAAGAGTCGCAGTCGGTCCTCAGCGGCGGCCAAGTAGTCGTCGCGACCTTCACCGTCGCCGTCCCGGGCTTCGCTTCCCTCGCCCTCGGGCTCCACGCCCGTCAGGAACTGAAGCAGTGCGCCCAGAACGCCCGAGTGGTTCACCTGGGGAAGAAGTTCAGCGTGAAGTGATGTATTTGATTTATGGTGATTACTTTATTGATTAGATAGAAAAGACAAGACTAGACTGATAATGATATCATCGTCAGTCTAGTCTTTTTCAACTACGTCAAAGTCCGCTTCTAGTCTCAACTACCTGAACGTAAAACTTAGATGCCAGAATTGACCTTCGGGACAGCTGGCGGTGGCCCGTTGGGTCCAATAGCCTGTAACTAGGGGACACGGGGTTGGCTGATAGATAAAGACAAGGCCTGAGGCAGTCGCTGCCAGGCTATGTGTGTGACTGCATTTAATGAGGGTTTTCTGGAATGTCGAGCACCAGGTGGCAGCACTGACACATCAGCCCCAAGCACCTATCAATCGCTTATTTTCTGATATTTGTAGAGTTGACGTCGACGTCACGTTAATGTGGAAGTCACCTTTAAAAAAGTAAATTATTTTGAAAAATGTCATTGAGCAGTTACGATGATGTAGTACCTCGAAGGGCGAGACGTCGTGGTGCAGCAGCGTGTCGCGCAGCGTGTGCAGCGCGGCGCGGCGGTGGTGCAGGCTGGGCAGCGCCGCCGCCAGCGCCGCCAGCTGCTCCAGCGCGCCGCCGCAGCCGCCCAGCGCGCCCCAAGACCGAACAACGCGGGATGCCGTCCATTGGATCCATTCGCGAACTTTCTCCCTGGGGACGTCACAATAAGTGTTAAGTACGATTCATTTGTGCTGTTCTATAAAAATTTCACCATGACAAAACTTAGGTGAAGTGAAATGCAATCCAGGTGGAATGGCAGATCACTTCAAGTTCATACCTCCTGTTTTCACGGGTTACAAAATAGACCAACAGATGGAGCACACTTGAAAAAAACGGGTCAAGTGCTCTCTTGCAAAGGGTTCCGAATGAATTTAATTTTTGTAACATGTTGTTTTAACACTATACTTCTTATTGGTTTTCCTGTAATCTTTGGGTAAAGATTACAGGAAATTTTCTGATTATTTTTCATAATTTTAGGCTAGGTAGTTCCTTCCGGACATAAGCAGGGCGGAGAATGGTCATTTTTTATCTAACATTTATAATAGCTCCAAAGCTATTCATTTTAAATTTATAAAAAAAACCATCACAGTAAGCGGTTTCATCTGATATGTCACACTGAAACATTTTGTAAATTTTGGACCCCCATATTATGCAAAACTCTATAATTTATTTAACGCCTCCGCGTTTTGGGTCACAAGAATTCATGTGTGGATCCAGAGAAAACTGGCTGTGGCAGACGGACAGAGAGACAGATACCTACGAGTGAACCTATAAGGGTTCCGTTTTTAAGGATGTTCGGAATCCTAATAAATAGAACGTAAGACGTAAAAGGGTCGTACGATAATAGAATGCGAATAGCGTTGTTTTGATCGATACCCACATTGTTTACAATCAATGGGTGTGAGGGAAAAATTGCTGTATATTGTTACTGTATCCTGTTAAACAATGTTATAGAGAGTAAGTATTTATAGTAACTTGTTCTGCACGGTGAGGTTGGCGGAGGCGTGCGGCGAGGCGAGCAGGGCGGCGTCCTTGTGCGCGTGCGGGCTGCGGCCCCAGCGCGACGGGTTCAGCGACGACAGGAACGACGACGTCTTGGACGACCGCGCGCCCGCTGACACGCCCGAGCCTGCGCAATCAGGTGGGAGCGACTCATTAACTATGTTTTCATACAAATATTTCCGTCCGATACAATATTTTTGAGAATCTAGGCTGTTTTTATAATAAACCTGACGCAAACTGTCAAAAAAGCCTTAATTAATGTTCATACATTTTTGACAGTTTGCGATTGAGATGCGTATGCGATGCGAATGTGAAAATTAGTAGGTAGAATTGGCACACTTAAGATAAACAGTTATCGTTGCGACAGAGAGATTCACTCATGTCAATGATGACAGTACAAAAGTGTGATATGAACAATCGAAATGAGAAAAAGTTATTCAGATCTCAATACAACTTTTTTGTATAACTCTATGTTTGAGCTCCAAAAACAAGTAATGTGTGACACAATTGGTATGGAAATTTAGAAATCTTGTATAAAATTATCAAAAAAAAAAAGAAATGCCTAGTTGATTTTAGAATGACTTGTTAAGATTATCAACTTGTGACGCTATTTGTTTGCATGATATGAAACAACAACAAACGGCGGATCCATACCGTGCGGCTGCGCATGTGGCGTGGCGTGCGTGGCGTGCGCGGCGTGCGCGGCGTGCGCGGGGTGCGCCAGGTGCGCGTGCGGCGGCGGCGCGTGCGCGGGCGCGGGCTCGTCGCGGCGGCGCGCGTGGCGTGTGCCCGCGCCGCCCGACCGCTTCACTGCACGCTTGCGTTTCAACATCTCGGCCAGTTGCAGGGGACTGCCCGACCTGACACATACGTGAGTATTATTTAGCACATTGGTTGCGGACCAATTCAAAGTCGAAACATCAAATTTAAATTAAAATGACACGCTAGGGGCTTTTGCCAGCAGTGGGAAACGACAGAAAAAATATTGGTTCGCTTTTACCTAAAGCAATAATCTATACTAATATTATAAAGAGGTAACATTTGTTTGTAAGTTTGTATGTTTGTAAGTTTGTATGTAGGGGGTAATCTCAGGAACTACTGGTCCGATTTGGAAAATTCTTTCAGTGTTGGATAGCCCATTTATCGAGGCAGGATATAGGCTATATATCATCACGCTAAGACAAAGAGGAGCGGAGAATTAATGGAAAATGTGACGCAAACGAAGTTGCGCGGGTCAGCTAGTCTATACTAAATTTGTTTGTAAGTTTGTATGTAGGGGGTAATCTCAGGAACTACTGGTCAGATTTGAAAAATTCTTTCAGTGTCAGATAGCCCATTTATCGAGGAATGCTATAGGCTATATCATCACGCTAAGACAAATAGGAGCGGAGCAATAATGGAAAATGTGGCGCAGACGAAGTTGCGCGGGTCAGCTAGTATCATATAAAGCCCTTGGGAGTTTTAGAAATAGTTCAGCTTTTTAATTTTTAGTTATAATGGTGTGACATATGTTTATATTTTGACGCCCTTTCTGATCCTGACGTGCCGAGAGACCTAAGAGCCAATTCTTCATTTCAAGTACTTATTAAATACCAGTACAACTCGTCATGTGATGACGCTTACCTATGCACTGAAGTAGCAGACATCTGTGCGTGTGTAGAGGCCGAAGCTTGTCCAGGCTCTGAGCCGCTTCCATCGCTTCCAGTGGCTGATAAAACAAAATAAATACAGTCAATGACAGTGACGAGTTTATAAACTTAGCTATCATGGTAAGAAGAATAATTTGCAGTTAAATGCTTCATGGAGATAAGAGTATTATATCAGATTGCGGCTCTTTATCAGAGGTAACAATTAATTCATTATACGTTGATAATTAAGGTTTTACAACTTACGCATAGCACTGGCGACAAATGAGCCCGAAGCTGAGAACGCAAGCGACAGATTATTCTGATGTTCCAGCGATGTGGCCGATGTAGAGGCCGGCGGAGACGAGCCGCCTGAGCGGACACTACCGCCGCCTGGTGACTGTGGCCCGAAACAAACGATACATTGCTCAAAATTATACCATTTAAAAATTGACAGTGAGCATCCCTATTGGCTCGTGTCCAGCATGAAACGTCTTTTAGCTGATGAACGATGATGATGAATCATCATCATCAAATAGGCCAATCGGGATGCTCACTGTCATTTAATTAAAAAGGTGCTAAGTTTTTTGTAACATAAACATCGTTACAAAGGGGTTACACGCTAAAAATCTCGCAACGAGATGGCGCTAAATAATTTAAAATGTTGCAGATTGGTCCCTTTTCGCTCAAGACCATTTTGGGAGAAGAAAAGCACCATCTGCTTCTTGAAATTCAAATAATGTATTTGTTTGAACAAGGCTTGCATGAGGTGATGCCTCAACAACAAGATCCTGTAGGCTAATTCACGTAACTAAATAAGTGCCGTTGAAGTGCAGTTGAAGTTAAGTTTCGATCAAAACAACGCTATTCGTATGCTCTACCGCTGTCAGACACGCTCGCGTCACGCGAGCGCAATAACGGCATTCTACTGTTGCGCGTCTTTGGTGCGTGCTTCGGAACGCAACATGATCGGTATTCTACTATTTGTTTGACGTCCCAAAATGACAGCTTATAAGCTTAAGTTTAATTTTTAATATTATAATAACGTCTTATTCATTGAAATTTATTCGTTTCTAGTCGATTATTTAGTGAATAATATTTTTTCTCTCCACCGTCAGTAAGTTTGGTAGTTTGGTTGTCGTGCAATTGACGTGCAGTTCAAAGATTACAAGAATACCGTTTATCACTCGAACTTAAACTTAATTGCAACTGCAATAAAACTTAATCGGTGCGTCATAACATTACGTGAATTAGCCCTCTGAAACCATATCTCTATATAACAAAGTAATCTACAAGGAATATCAGCTGTTTCATACATTTTCATCAGCTAAATATCGCATTTTGTATGACACAGCTAATATGTTTTCGAGTTTTCAGGGTTGATTTCAAAGTAAAAGTTGTTTACAATCATGTGTACTTTCACTCCCTAAGAAGTTGTAAGTGTTTTACAATTAACCCAGCATATTGCTCGATTTCGTTGTATGACTCACCTTGAGCGGATGCCTCGGCGGCTGAGCTGGCGGTACCCTCTCAGCTAGCTGCGCCACTTGGTGCAGCACTCCCTCACGTCGGAACTGCACGCCCATCTCATCCGGCAGACGCTGCATGAGGATCTCGGCTAGTTGCAGAGATCCGACGACGATGCGTAGGTCGCTTGAGGCCATCATGCCAGCGATGTGGGATGATATCACCTGTTGGATGCAATGCTAAGTTTAGACTTGTAAAAAATATCAAAATTCTATACTTGATTGGGTATAACTCTGAACATTAATAAGTTCAAGGGTTTTGTAGACCAACAAGGTTAGCTGATCTTTTGCTTAAGGCTTTTCTTATTTTCAGGGCTACTAGTCAAACATTGTAATTTACTAATTGTCAAACCATTTTAGGGGCCTAATTGGCTACTCACAGGTCACAGAACAAACCTTTCGGCAATATCCAGTCGAATAAAATTTAAAAGATTTTTGCTAAAGTCCGGCCGCGGAGCAGGAAGAATTTCGTCCTTTGACCTGTTATTACCTGTCTCTGTCACTCCCGCGTTAAAAGTTTATGTCTCGCTCGCACAGATGCAATGGCCGCCGTCCTCAGGGATTGGAAACCTTTTACCTAATAGTGTAAGGTTTGTTCTTGTTTGCATGTGCAAATCCCGTAAAAAAAAGAGTAATCGAAATTATTTAGACTAGATGATAATGTAGACAAAACTGTTGATTCTTTTGTAATAAATGTGATAGGCGAGACGTCTTCGGAAAGCAGTAACTCTGATACGGGTAGAGGAATCGGATTCTGATTTATGAATTTTTTTATTTTTTTATTTCTGCCGTTTTAGTAATTGTAACTCGATTTTAGAACTTATAATATAAAATCTAAATAAATAATTTATATGAAAACAACATTTTTTTATTTTCTAAGTTGGTAAATTTTCTTTCTCGTTCAAATAGTTATTTTATGTATACCGCACTCAATACAAAAATGTTTGTGACCACTGTCAGTAGGTAAAGAGGTCATTGTACGAAATTCTTCCTGCTCCGCGACTGGACTTTAGTAGATTTTTAATGTAAGACATTTTTCAAATTAACCTGCGACCCAGCACCTTTTAACAGACTTCCAAAAAAGGCGGAGGTTCTCAATTCAGCGGGTATTTTTTTTTGTTCTTATTTTTTATGTATGTACACATTGTACACAGATTACTTCGAGGTTGTGTGATTCTTTTTTAGTTCGATGCGACATACCTACTTACCATTTGGTCCCGTAAAAATTTAATTCAGTTTGGCTTAGCAGTTTTGATTTTATGAGCATTTTTACTTCTTTAAATATTTAAACATCAGATTTTTATAAAGAGATCAACAAGACGCCAACTCGTCGCCACTTTACAACACCTAAAATGTGTGTGTATCATTAAAGAAAAGAAAGGGATTGTTTCATACCTGCATCTTGAGAACCTGTCGGAGCAGAGGCGCGTCGGCGTAGTAGACGGCGCGCAGGATAGCCTTGAGTGCCTGCGAGCGCACCGCCGGCCCGGCAGAGCTCCAGTACACCTCGTGCAGCACGGCCAGCAGCGCGCGCACCAGGCCGGGGTGCGAGCGCACCATGGCGATGCGAGGGTCTGAACGATATGAGAAAACCGTTAAAATCTAACGAATATTTCTTTTAACGAATATATTTTCTATTCTATGCTTCACTATTTATATAGTACGTAATATTGCCGCAAAGGCGCAGACCCACAGCGGCGCACGGAGAGGCTACGCACGTGTGTTAAGCTTCGTTTTGCAAGAAAATGTATGTGATTGTGTCCACTGCAACCCAAGGGGACACTACGCATCAATTGATGTCATTAGTAAACGCGTGGCTTGCTCGATTAAGGCGCTCACGTAGCTCAACGCTGTTAAAACCATGCATGCGGTACACACTATACGCGAACATTTAACCCACGACTATGTCAAAACGGTATGCCCGTGTACAGCATGCACCGCGGTGGGTTTGCGCTTTAATACTGCAACGAGTATGGTGCATTATTTCTTTATTTCTTTGGAATATGGAATTTAAAAGTAACAAAATGTAGGCTTTTTTTATAATTTCTGTGTAATTATGGTTATGTTATCGGGCAAGTTAGACGCTACTGACTGCTAGTTTTCAAAGGCAGTCGTGCGGCTGTTTTTAAACTGAAGAAATCAATTCGCATTCGCACCTCGCTAGAGGGGTCTTCATATATTTAGCAGCGTTATCAATTTACAGTCTAACAAGCACTTATAAACTTCGACAAGCTCGGATCTGAATTGGTATTAACAATACATCTGCACTTAGGGTGAGTTAATAAAAAAAAGCAACCGATGGTGCAATCAACATGGCCACTACTCCTCCGGTTCAAACAATCTGGGTCAATTGGTAGGCGTCGGCTTCTACTGGCATACACGTACCAACTGCAATCTTTCTATGCACCATTACCATAGAGGCTGTATGAAATGTAAATTTAAGAGAGTTGTAAGTGAATATCTTCAGGGTCTTACATACGACGAAACTGAAAGACTATTTAACAGAAACATTTAATTTACTATGCGCTATTTCAAAATAAATATGATAAACTCACCTTCTCCTAAAAGTATTTCCATGCATGCCTTTAACTTATCTTTAATTTAATTTAATTTTCTTTTATGTTAAATAATAATTATTATCATCAATTTCATTGAATAAAATTCTATTTTAATTAATTATTGTTATAAATTTTTAATCAATGATTATTTCTATTTCATGAAATCAAATTATATTTTAAATTATTTTTATTATAAATTTCAATAAATCATTTAATTATTATTGTGCTATTTTTACTATGTTGAATTATATTCTACTAATTTTTAATCAACATATTGTATCTAAAACTTGTAGTTATTTTATTGCAAATAATTATGTTATTTCTATTGTTTTAATCCGTAAGAGGAAGGCGCTGATGTCCGTCACACAGTTTATACTAGCGCGGACATCATCGTTTACTCTCTCTCTTTTAAGGGACAAACATTTTTATACTGTTTTTGAATAAGATAGATGATTTTGTACCCACCTTTCTGATAATAAATTATTATTTTATTTTATTTAGGCCTGAATGTAAAATGTATGTTACCTCCCGCAGGCGCGTGCGAGGTGGCGGGCTGGTCGGAGGGCGCGGGCGCGGGCGCCACGCGCTGCACGGGCCGCGCCGTGCCCGTGTGGTCGTTGAGCTGCTGCATGGCCGTCAGGTCCACCGTGTACGAGCGGCCCAGGGTGGTGAGGCACACTTCCTCCTCGCCCGCCGATGCGCCGGCTTCCAGGGCGCGGCTCTCGGCCCACGAATATGAGCGCCATACACCTGTGCAGTCAACGTTTAATCATTAATTTCATGGTGATGGCGCTATGGTAGGCGTTAGATACCCGTGCAATAACGGTCATTGACCCACATATATTTATTAACTTTCTAAATATCAAAAACTGAAATAATGGCATAAAGCTGTCCTTAATCAAAATCTATCGTAAATACCGTGATCCTTTACGTTTTCTAGCAATGGAAAACAGGGGAAAAACTATGTACGTACTTTATTGCACGTTTATCTGGAGCCGACAATAATGTGTGCTACTTTTAACCATACCGAAAACTTCGCCGCGATATAGTTATCCGGTGTTTTAAAGTTCTTGTTTCGTTACAAATAGTTTTGCGGATTAACAAACTCATGATTAAATAAACTTGAAATAATTACAGATGTAGCATCAAAAATAAATGATCATAGACAAACAAAGTTCATTTCTAAAATCTTGCAAATCTTTTTGACATACATTTACAGCTCAAAAAACCAATCTGCGTAGCCAACTGGATGCAGCTGAGCTAGAATTTTACATGAAGTCATGAACCGACTTCTTATCTGATCACCACAACCTAGTAGCTGGATAACATAGTACCGATGTATGGATCAAAAACTACTAAACATATTTTTATAGAGTTTACCTCTATCATCTCGCCATTGCCAGTGCGCAGTGCGCTCAGTAGTAGCAGACCAGGGTCTGTCCAGATGCGAGTCGACGGCGAAGATGCCGTCGGTAGGCAGACGCGGCATCAGCTCGCCGATAAGGCAGGTAATCTCGTACAACTCTTGCGGGAGGCGAGGGATTAACTCCACTTGCTGTCAATGGTATCTTGCGTTATAAAAACTATATAAAGTACATGAGTCTTATTTACTTTAAGAACAATCAACTATTCACAATAACCTATAACAGAAATAAAGCTAGCTAGTTATCTTGCCGTTCAGGTTACTGGACATCCGAAAATGAGCGGTATTTGCATAATTTAATCGATGTTCGCTGCAAAGTGACAATTTACATAGAGGAATCGAGAGAGGGGTAAAGCACCAATTTGCCATATTGCAGTTAGGGCCATGATGATTTCGTAACCTAGTGATGAACGCTCGAATGCGGGTAATCTTTCCTGAGAGGTCACGTGCTTTAGTATTCCCATATTGTTTTTAGATTTCTCTCTTTTGGCATATTTGTACATGGCTAGTTTCCATCATCCACAAATTGCAAAACTGTTTAGTCCGTCAGTTTGAAAAATAATGGACACGTATTTTTTGTTTTTGTTAATCAATGAATATTGACAAAGATAAAAGGCATCAAAACTCGGGAGTGGGAGCTCGTGACGTTACGACCCGCTAAAAATTATGCCAGGGCGTGACGTATTAAGAATTTTAAAAGCGTCGTAACTTCGTAAAGAAAAAATACGGGTCAACTATTTGTTGATAAACTAACTGACGGAGTAATTACATTTTTTCAGGACACAAGCCTATTATGAGTGTATAATTTTCTGTTATTAATGTATATGTCACCGGAGAGTGGCAGACTTCGTTAGATTATAAAATAACTTAAGAGTTTACAAACTTTCGATAAATTTGAAGATTCGGAATACTTTGTTTACGGATCAAAACTTGATAGTTTATAATTTCTCGATTTCATTCCGAGATATTGTGATCTGAAATAAAATGACGACCAATCAGAGCACAAGTCTACAAGAATCTAGGCTCTCATTGGTTTGTTCAGATGTGACGCCACATGTACTCCATAGAGTTACCAGCAGCCAGCACAGTGATGATATAATGTTGTGTGTGTATGAGTGTACCTCTTGGTGCAGACTGGAGCCGGTGAGCAGGCACAGTAGCGTGTCGGCGATGGAGCGCTGGTGCAGCGCCAGCGCCAGCTGCGGGCACGCCGCGCACATCACCCACAGCAGGCGCAGCACCGTGATAAACGTGGCGCCCGAGATCAGCGGCGGCTGCACTACCAGCTGTCCCAACAACAAATGTCTTCAATAATAACTAGCTGACCCGCGCAACTTCGTCTGCGTCACATTTTCCATTACTGCTCCGCTCCTTTTTGTCTTAGCGTGATGATATATAGCCTATAGCCTCGATAAATGGGCTATCTAACACTGAAAGAATTTTTCAAATCGGACCAGTAGTTCCTGAGATTAGCGCGTTCAACCAAACAAACAAACAAACTCTTCTGCTTTATAATATTAGTATAGAGTATAGATAATGAGACCTGGTGCCCATTCCATTAGAAATGTCTAACGGGGCCTAGGTCTCTGCGAGTTGGATTCGGCCGCTCGTACGCCTACCAAACGACCCGAGATTGTTCAAGACGACCTAGAACGCCTGATACAAAGTCTAGTTCCTGTGAACTCCACAACCCAGTAGCTGGGCAGCACGGTAGTTCTGGCACGACTGGTGTTTGATCTTCTAACAACTGCAAAGGTTCTAATAATGACACGATGGTTACCTATCCACAGACCGACCTTGCTCAATATAAGCTAACTGTTAAAAAATGCCATATGGTCAAGCAAATAAGGCCCATAAACAAATAGTACATAACCGCAGTGGCCAGCAAGAGGCATTGATGGACGGACGTGTAAATGCGGGCCGAGGCGCAGCCGAGTCACACATCCGTAAGTCCATCAATGCCTAGTTGTGGCCAAGGCGTGTATAGTACTTAAATAATGCGCGGAAATTAACAATTACTTTTCAAAATCAATGACGAACAACCAATAACAATAATAAATTCTCGCGTAAGTGGTAATTTTTTATTTCAATAAACGGCTTTATATTTTGCAAGCCCGTTCAAAATTTAAATAAAACCTTTGATAAGTTACCTCCTTGGTTCAATAGCCATGTTTCGAAATAAAAGATCGCTCCATATTTAAATTACACGACAGGTATGAGTTTACTATGTAATTTAATTGGCCGCAAAACGACAGACATGGATCTTCATACAACTTTTACCGGCCGCTGCTCGGCCGGTACAGCATTGCTGATTTATCTCGAATTCGATTTCAATAAACAGCTTTCTAAGCAAGCCAGTTCAAACAATAAATAAAACCTTTGATAAGTTACCTCCTTGGTTCATATAATATAGCCATGTTTCGGAATAAAAGATCGTTCCATTTTTAAATTACACGACAGGTATGAGTTTACTATGTAATTTAATTGGCCGCAAAACGACAGACATGGATTTTCATACAACTTTTACCGGCCGCTGCTCGGCCGGTACAGCATTGCTGATTTATCTCGAAGAGGGTTGTCAAAATAATGCTCAAAGTTCCAAGCATGTTTGAGAAAATACACATTATAATATCTTACAAAATAATAAACAAATGCATATTGAAAAACATTACAACTAATTTCTTTATTAAATATAAAGTTTACGTAACTCTGTTGCTCTGGAACCAGGCTTTCGGAAGAAGTGAGACATAAATAGGCAAATTATGGTCACCCGTGTCACAATCGCGGAAATGTTTGCTCACACCCATAATGCAACTTCAATACTAGAGTAAAAGCTTTCTTAAGAAGGACTGGTAGTCTAATACCAATACCTTGTCCATTAAGCCACACACACACGCAAATATACAAGACTGGATGATCACTTACCAATTGCTGTAGATTTGTGAGTAGTTCCGGAGTAGCAATCTCCTGAAGGCGTGCCGGGTCGTGTTGGAAACTGTCCACGAGGCGTGAGAACGCCAGACATACGCACTCCACGGATTTCTTGTCTTGTTGGGTAAGTCTGAAGGAACAACGAAAATATTAGACATTTGAAGTATGAATCGATTTTGACAATCGATACTATACAAATAGCTGTTATTTTAAAAATGTATAACATCTTTTTTACAATGAATGTTTTGTGCATACATAAAATTTCGACAGTATACTTGCTGATCAATGCCATAGGTTTACAAAACTATAATATCAACTTAGACAGCAAGTAAAAACGGTTTTCAAATGGATAATTATAGTAACCAAAAAAACTCGCTTTATTGCTTACTTTATGCAAATAGCACAATTATTTCGAAAACTAAGAAACATGTGGCGGATGTAACAGTTCTGTTATCAAACATTACTTGGTTTGCTTGTCATGATATCTTCACATGACAAGTGATGAGTGTAATATGACAAGGCAAGTCCAGTGTGTGCCGCAAGATAGGCTCATCAGGAGGATTTTTTAGAGATCTGAATTCTAAACAAACTTCATTTAAAGATTTTACATAAGTAAAAATTTTTGGTCATGAATTTATTGTATGTAATGAATAAAAGACCTCTAAATTACAAATGAATCGCTCAAAACTTAATACGAAATGCTAAAGTAGATAGAAAAGTAATTGCCATTTATCAACACACGCACACACATCTAAGGCGAGAATAGACTCAGATATCCCTGGATTTATGAGGGTGAACCCAAGGAGATCAAACTAAAATGGATGTCCTTATTTCGCTTACGTACACGTGGTAACTTATTGTTATGTTTAGGGGGTGATATGGTGTTGCAAAATTAGTTCGAAAGAGTTACCGCGGTCCTGGAATGCAAAGGGCATTAGGAGGAACTCGGATGGGTTTTAGTCAGTAAGGCACGGCGCCCACTATCGGTGGGCATCGGTGCGGCTCGGTACAGCTCGGGCGCCTTACGGCGGCTTTGGGCGGCTTCGGGCGCCTTACGGCGGCTTCGGGCGGCTTACGGCGGCTTCGGGCGCCTTACGGCGGCTTCGGGCGCCTGAGAGCTGCCTCGGCAGTCGTAAGCACACCTAAGGACCCGTAGCTGATTTTGGGTAGCCCCAGAATAGTTCGGGCGGCAGAAACATCGCAGAGCAGTCGTAACGTTACGTGAAAACAGTGGTGCGTGTGTATTTATAACGGTGGATTGGGACTTAGTTCTCATTGTTCATCTTACTGAAGAAGAAGAGAAACTTGGGAGCCGACGACTGCCGAGGCAGCTCTCAGGCGCCCAAAGCCGCCGTAAGGCGCCCGAGCTGTACCGAGCCGCACCGATGCCCACCGATAGTGGGCGCCGTACCTAAAAGTCTGATACTCCCTTCTGCTTCGCCCAAAGCGGGGGTAGTCATGTGATCATTTCCTAACTATAAAAAGGGGGTGATAGGGTATGATAATAAAAGTTATGACATGAAGAAGTGTCTTACCTATTTGCTAGAAGCTGAAGAGAGTCCCTCACTAGATGGAACTCGTCAGGCGTAAGGTTCTGGCAGCAGTTGGCAGTGATGCTCAACGCGGCACGCTGAGCGTTGATCGAGAAGAAGTCCAGGTACGTCAGGCACGCTGATACTCCACGCTGTAATGATAGGGTACGTTAGAGAAGCTAAATACTACTAGCTCTTATAATAATATTTATTACATAGAACACGAAAGCTGTAAGTTCCTTCATTGATAAGAGATAGTCCTCCGTACTACAGACGGATGATAAGTCTGACGGGCCACCACCCAAATGACTGTTGTCATCTGTCACTCGTGAGACACTGGCTGGGACTTTTCCTTCGAGAACGGAGTTCGACCTCTTAAATAAATATATATATAAATATAATATCCTTGGACATTTCACACAACGCCATCTAGTCCCAAGCTAAGCAACCTAATGCTTGTGTTATGGTAACGAGATGGCTGATAAACTACTTATATACATTTTTTTTTTGTAAATACATACATATTATAGATAGAAAATCACCCAGATTCGGAACAAATACTTGTAGGTCATACAAATATTTGTTCCGTGCGGGAATCGAACCCGCGACATGCTGCGCAGCAGTCAATCGCTCAACCACTGCGCCAACCGTGTCGTCTTGACGAATAAGTCCTTATTTCTTGTGATACCTGGTGTGTATTCCCAAAACAACTATTGCTAGTATTGTGTCATTTGTATCTTTTCACTACTTCTGAGTAAGCTCGCTTCATCGTAGAGTTTTTCATCTCTGACCTAGACTAGAGTAAACCCATCTAAAATAAAAAATATTGGTTTGGATGTCGATCAAATCTACTTTCTTTCTTTTTTTTTGCACACTCTTCTTCAGCAATCATAAACACGAGCTATTCCTCAGTCTCCCTAGGAAGACACTAATTTTGGTGTTCCTAGAGCAATTTGTACTTACCGCCTGCAGTATAGCCTTGGAATGTCGTCGAGACAGCATGTCAAGCGCGGTGAGGCTCTGCTCGGCCACGTCCATGCACGTGATGGCCTGCAGCTTGTCCAAGAAGGCGGGCACGGCCAGCGCCACAGCGCCGCTGCTGCGAGGGAGCGCCTCTAGCATGTATGTCAGGGCACGGCATGCGTGGTTCATCTAGGGAGAAGAACAAGGTTAGTTTGCTGATTTATTCCTAAATTATCTTTATTTTTATTAAAAACTTAATACTCAATTCTTTATTGCATTTCATTGTGCTGGCTTAGGTGGTAAACATCTTAACAGTAACAAGAAAGATATGTGGAGCTGAGGACTTATCATTTAACTTATAATCTTTCTTATTTAAATAACTTTTTTTTTCTATTCTAGTTTCAAAGATTTCACAAAATAGCCGTAGCTCGTGGCCCTTCAGCTGCACATTCGTGAACATATTCTATAAAGAATTAAATAAAGAAAGTTCACATTATGATAAGAAAGAACTACAGTAGTACCCAACTGATATGGCTTTCCGATGTACCTGCGCAGAAGATGAATTTTCAAAGCGCGGGAAATGCTATTGACCAATCGGCACGTTCCACGCACCGTGCTTCTTCTTCTTGAACCGCTATTGGTCGGCAGCCGCCGCCATCTTAGCGATCGCCGCGTGGCATGTTAGTCAGCCGCCATACTTCTTACAATGGCTTGCGAGTGAGATGGAACTAACAGCTGCAGTGTATTATGAACCTTATAATAGTGATCTTAGGTTGATTGTAAGTTTTAAGCATTCTTTCGTTAATCTTCGGGACCATACTTTCTTTTCTGCGCGAACGAAGATTCACGACGCGCCATATCAGTTGGGTAATACTGTACCAGGTTGTTCGTCGCAATACTGTGGATTCGGGAAACATGGAACTGGTTGTTTTGGACAATAGTTTGTGCAGTTTTGTCCAGTAAGACTACCCTAGATTTTTACAAAACTCTTTTATACAAAATTCATTTCATGATTTCAGTGGTGGTCTACACTGCAGACCACCCCCTTTTTATTTTGCTGTTAGTAAATTAATTATAATTAAAATACTGACCATATCAAAGTTGTGCTCGGCGGCGAGCAGGTTGACGAGCGCGGGCACGACCTGGCGCACGGGGAAGCCGGCCAGCGTGTCCTCGTTGCCCATCACCAGCAGCTGGCACATCTCGATGACGGCCTGCAGCTGCTGGCCCTCGTCGCCGGTGGCTTGCAGGCCGGCTAGCAGTTGAGCGGCTTTTGATGCGGCTGTCAACGACCATTTTGTTAGTAGCAATAGGTACTTTATAGGGTTCCATACCCGAATGGTTACCATTCGGAATACCAAACGGAACCCTATTACTAAGCCTCCACCGTCTGTCTGTCTGTCTGTCTGTCAGCGGACTGTATCTCAAGAACCTTAACACGTAGACAGTTGAATTTTTTCAGATTGTTTTTCTATTGCCGCTATAACAACAAAAAATAAAAGTTACGGTTTATGGTATGGAATCCTTCGTGTGCAAGTCGGACTCGCGCTTGACAGGTTTTTTTTTTTTGCAAAACTTTTACACCGTGCGTGACAAGTCAACAAAGAGGTTATTAATATGATGGTACAAATTCTTTACGTATAACAAAAGATTACTGTATAAAATATAGCACACTATATTAATTCCAGAAAATAAGCTATGTACGTAAGCATTATTATTGGATCATAGAATTGGTACCCCGAAAAAGCTATCCGAAGCCACTATAGACCACGAAGCAGACAGTGGTATACTTAGCAATTAGTAATTAGCGAAAAAATGGAGAGCCAGAACAAGGTAGCCGTTGGCGATGTTTCAGAAGTGCATGGTCATATTTAAGGGTGAGTTTCTCGTTCTGTATCATATTTGTAAAAAAGAATAAACAGCAAAAATAATTTTTCGCCGCCTGAAAAGAAGTTCAACCAATTATAAACTGAACTTGTTTGGAAACAAATCAGTTTACAATTTATTGTTTTTTTTAGAATGTATTCTTTTATAAAAAGACTAGCTGACCCGTGCGTGTCCACTTCGTTGGGTGGTATATTTCAGATTAATATAAAAATATAACCTATGACACTTACAAATAACGTGGCTTTCTATTGGTAAAATAATTTTCAAAATCGTTTCAGTAGATCCAGAGATTACACTCTTCAAAATCACAAACAACCTCTTTATTTTAATATTATTAATATATATAATATGTATAAAATAAACACTACAATTTTTACTCACCTGAATTAGCAGTGACGGTCCTATGCAGCAGGTGCTGCATGCGCGGGCCGAGCGCACCCAGCAGGTGCGGCGGCAGGCCGCGCGCCTCCAGCAGCGCCTGCAGGCGGCCCACCTCGCCCTCCTCCGAGGACGACTCCTCCGCGCCGGCACCCGTGGAGCCGCTGCCCCCCACACCGCTGCCGCCGCCGCCCGCGCATTCTTCTGACGAAGACGATGCTGTGAGGAAACATTCTTGAATTAGCCTGACTTCATGGCATCATTTGGAGGATTTCTTCCGCCTTGCTATTCTGCCGGACGATTCTGTCGACATGTCACCGTGATCACTTAGGTTGAGTGAACGACAAGTGAGTTGTCATGCCATCTTGTTTGTATGGTTTGACAGCTCACTTGTCGTACACTTCGCCTAAGTTTTCACTTCGACATGTTTACAGAATCGCACTACTGGACTTATAGAGTTGAAGACAAAAGATAACCAACGTCATTCTACTGTATATTTGCCTTCTATAAGTATGAGACACTGTACTGCTTGTGCCATGACATTGTCAGGACGAGCAAAGT
Source organism: Ceramica pisi (assembly GCA_963859965.1). NCBI lineage: Eukaryota > Metazoa > Arthropoda > Insecta > Lepidoptera > Noctuidae > Ceramica > Ceramica pisi. The sequence goes on from OY982530.1 coordinate 11,368,342, forward strand.
AGTGTAGACCAAAAAAATATAATCGGGTGTGGAAAAGATTGAGACGGAGCTATCTACGTTTATCTTTTACTAGCTGACCTGTGCCCAATTCGTTGAGCGGTAATTTTCGGGTTAATATTGACCTATAACAATCACAAATAAAGGTAGCTTTTTATTGGTAAAACAATTTTTACAGTCGGTTTATTAGATCCAGAGATTACTCCCTATAACCTCACAAACTGACCGGTACCTCTGTTTAATATTACATAATTATGCTATAATATTAAACAGAGGTACCGTTTAATATTATAGCACTTCGCCCGCAACTTCGTTCGCCCGGGTTTATTATTGCAATCTTTATAAGGACCTCTATTTTTTCTTGTTATAAATATAGACTATGACACTAACAAATAACGTGGCTTTTTATTGGTAAAAGAATTTTCATAATCGGTTCAGCAGATCCAGAGATTACCCCCTAACAACCTCACAAAGTGACCTCTTTATAATATTAAGTATAGATTCAAGTTTTTTTTTTAACAGTAATAGCTTCATAATGATTTTACTACGAAATTGGAAAGGACAGTTATATTGAAGAACTAGAAAAAAATTACTAGGTACACTTTCATTTCAACACAGTAAGAAAGAATTACGACTTTGTGAACTCAGTTACTTATAAAATCTTTTCAGTAGGCAGAGCGCAACTTACCTTTGCCCTTGGGCTTAGCATCGCTGGCTGCGTTGTCAGGCATCGAAGCGGACGCTGAGGCCGGCGGAGTGGAAGACGTGGATGCCACGGCACCCTGCGCACATACATACACGTTTAATACCAACGTCTTTATAATGTTTTCCTCACGATATCTTCTTTTGGCTAACGAACACGTAAATTTTAAGATTTCACAACAATCACACACTCGGAGTTGATCATGACAGTATTGAAATATAAATAACACCAAAAACCGCGTAGTACTAGACGCTTAAATAAATTAATTTAATTAAAATATCCGTATTTGTTTACTAATAACAAGGTAAAGTTGATAAGGAAAACAGTATTGATAAAAAGTATGAATAACAAAAGCTAGATAATTTACCAATGATATCTAATTGTTTTGAGAAAATTATCTAAAATAAAATAACTGTAGGTATTATAATAATTGTAATATTTACCGTTGTTAGAGGCTGGGGGTGAGACCGGCTGGACGCACCGCCAGTACTGGCACACGAACCCAGGCTGCTTTTACCTGCCATGACAACACAACCTCATATGAATGTACCAACCGATACAAAATATACCACTGTAATGCGTAGTTTCATGATTTGCACACCGAATATGCATTAGACACTAAAAAAACTAGACATCGCTGAGTTCCAGGGCCAGTCAAACCCCTGAATAATAATTGTGAAGGAGATACATGTTTCAAATCGCAGATCTCTATGGAGAAGAACGTGCAAGAAAGTCAATGGACACTCCTTTCGGTGCTATTCAACTATTTACAATAGAGCCACGGACTCATTAAATTAGAGATGCCATGAATAGTTCTCGGTCGAAGTGACGGACGAATATTCGGTACATTTCACGGGTTCCAACCATCATTGACGTGTTTGCGGTAACTCCGCCGCCGTGGCGTTTCTATTTCATTTGCGAGTAGGTCATGCCACAACACGCATAATTTGTTGATTGTTATATATGTGTGTATTTCTTAAAAAAATAAAAATCATTTTTTATTGACTGGTATTTTAAGCATCAAATATTATGCTGATTTATCGTTAAAATAACAATTATGTGACTAATATTAGGTATGCGTTTCTTCTTCATGCTATGGTATTCGGTATTTACCTTAATGGTTCGCAATATTCGGCCGAATACCGACTAATAATAAAAGTATCCGAATCGGCCGAAGACCGAATAGTTGTCGAATATTCGTGGCATCTCATTTAGCCGGTCCTTTTAAAGGCATTTTTTTTCCACTTTCGCTAACCACAGCGCGCCGGAAGCAAATATGAATAGGATGTTTTGCTTGGTGTTATTGCGCGAACGGTCGGCGTATGCAAACCTTGTCAGATCACACGATCGAGGCAGGCGACGACAAAAATGACGCGCCACGACGTAATAAAACAGGAATATATATATGATTGGTATAGGAACGCATTTGCTTCGAAATGTTCTGAAATTCGCAATAACGTCAGATGCCACCTACAGCGTACGAGGTAATGTCGGGTTTCCAACCCATAGGACTCTGCGAGTGATGGAAGAGGGAGGGAATATATGTTTGCGTGCACTATAAATGTAATGCATAAACTCAAAGAAAGTTTGCCGCCACGGCCGAAATCGGTAAGGAAAACTATTACTACATATATCCCCAAAAAACAGAAACACAGAGCTTAGATCTTTCATAATTTTTATACGGTTAGGAAAGATCCAAGCTCTGTTCACTGGTATTCTCAAAAGCCATACCTATGTTAGATTCATGGACTATTCTGAAGTTCTGAAATGCTTGACCTATTATTGACCTCACCACTTTTACTGGAAGAATTTTTGGGGAGAGGAACTTGGCCTTTTTTCACATTTTGTTTTATGGGGGATATCATGTCTTTTTTCCAAGTAGGTAAATGATAGAGGACCGACCCTGGGGGGCTACTCTCTAAGCCCGAAGTCTGTAGTTTCGGACTTAGATGCGGGCGTATTCTAATCCGTATCACCTACAGACTTACGATTAGTCCTGAACCCGAAGCAAGAATGAATTGAAGAAATGAAACAACACGATTTGACAGGAATTGTCAAATCATGTTGTCATTAACACTTAGGGCGGGTTGTTTCAACTACACTTAACGCACGCGTAAACGTTAAAAATGGTGCTAACTATCGTCAAATCAAAAAATTGGGTTGTTTCACAAAATGTCAGCGTTAACGCACGTAAAATATAACGTTTACGTTAACAGATGGTCTGAGCACTCGTTAACGTAACTTTAGTTGCGTCAAATAGAACAATATTGTGAAAATTCTTTTGAATTCCTCAATACCAGTTCTTCTGATGACACAAATAAGTGGTGGAATGCAAAAAAAGCTATTTAGGTAGGACCCGTGTCAATAACTTAGCTATTGGGATGAGCAGGAATTTATACCAGAATGTTTTGAAACAACGCTTCTAATTTAACGAACGTCAAACATCGTCCGTAATCGTAACTTTTTGACGTACGTATGTTACGTTAACCAACTGTTTGATACAACCCGCCCTTAGTGGTTAAGTGATAGCCCCTGATTTCAACATTTAACTTTAAAAAGATGCCCTTTTCCGATGTTTTGCTTTAATTGTAGCCTAAGACCTATTCTATTATATAGATCAATTCTAGCATGTTTGGAAGTGACCCATAATTTTGATGAGTCAGTCAGTAGCAAAATCTCTACTATTTGTTCCCCTGTAACTTCTCAACGGTTTAACCTAATGTTTTGAACTTTTCATTTCCTTCAACTTGTTTAGAGTAATAAATGGTCCAAGCTTCAGCAAGTTGCGATTATTTCATAGTTATGTATGAGGTTATTATTAACTCTTTCTTTTAAGTCGAAATTAAATGCAAAATTGCTTCTTATTTTAAGATAAATTATAATAATAATATTTTTGAATGCAGGTAAAAACTGTTCGAAATGTTTTGTGTAAATATACATACACACTGTGTGCGTTAGGCCGGAACCTGGCCTGGCGCACTGCCGCCGTGCGCTTAGATATGGTAAGAGACTCTCACCATGACTTGCAAATAATATAAATAGCCTGTTATTGATTTCCACTTAATTTTGATAACTGAATCTAATTAAATACAGAATGTCCCATATCCAGCATTCCTTTTAACAGAGGGCATCACCCACTGTCTCCATGGAAATGTATTGGTTACAATTCTTGCCCAAATAGCCACAAGATCAGACTAATGTTGGTAGGTGGAGCGTACCTCGTTTGTCTCGACGCGTGGACGCTGGCTGCGGCTGCGGCATGTCGCGAGCTCTCGCCCGCCGCCCGCCTGCCGCGCTGCTGCCTGCGCCCTCGCTGCCCGATACCTGACGACAACACATTACTGTCAACTCTGCCTTCACTTAATCAACAAACTGTACTGCAAGTTGGCAGTGGATTAAGTTTTTATACCTACTCACTTATGTTACTTTTTAAAATAAACGAAAAAAAAAAAAAAACGGCCATCATCTTCCTGCCTTATTTCAACGACGAATCCCCGACACCAAATAACGACTTGGTTTCAGCGCAACACGCTTTTTTCTCCATTAAGTACTGTCAGTGTCATACTATCACCGACTCCCTTTCTTGCTCTCATTCATTCTCTTCATTTGCATCCATAACTCAATAATTGTCTTAACATCGAACATCATTGATTAATTATGATGGATGATAGTGAAGAAGATGGATGAAGGACAAAATAATGAGTATTTCATCTTCAGCCTGTACCTCTACAATCGCATATATACCACTAGCTGACCCGCGCAACTTCGTCTGCTTCACATTTTCCATTATTGCTCCGCTCCTATTTTGTCTTAGCGTGATGATATATATATAGCCTATAACCTTCCTCGATAAATGGGCTATCTAACACTGAAAGAATTTTTCAAATCGGACCAGTAGTTCCTGAGATTAGCGCGTTCACCAAACAAACAAACAAACTACTCTGCTTTATAATATTAGTATAGATTTTCATGGCTACTCTCGTCTAGCTTTTACCCCACGAACATCGCTACTCCACGTAGTGTTGAGGGCAACATCGCCATCATCATAAATCTTTATAACAGTTTTCATTAAACGTCTTCTTTCACACATCTCTTTTAGCTGCATCTCAACATCATTCCCTTTTCACTTTCACCAAAACTCTGTTTTGTTCTATTACTCATAAAGGTTAGCTGCATCTCAACATCATTCCCTTTTCACTTTCACCAAAACTCTGTTTTGTTCTATTACTCATAAAGGTACCCTCTGGCGATAATAGAATAGAAGCAATAACATACTGGAATAATGCAGCAATTTACTTGTTAATAGAATATTATTCGTCTACTCAATAGACTGCAAAGCCAGTGAGTTGGAAGTACTTTCTTATCTGAGAAGCGTAACCTTAGCATTTATATTTTGAACTTATCACTATATTGAACAGTAAGTACTCGATAGTAAATGTAAGTGGGTTTACAATAATTCGGAGACATCTATCGTACCGAAAATAGGTCAAGTATTGTTGCAGAAAAACCAATATCCCTATTGGTAACTAAACCTTAAGAAACCTATTTATCATGGAAACAAAAATAAAATACATTAATAAGAGTAGCAATTTTTATAATATCTACCGAATAGAATAGGTAAGCGCAGTAGAATTTATTTACGTTATTACCATCGAATGCCAGCACTAAATTTGCACGCCACAATTGGCAGAATGTGATGACACCACAAAGTAATCTTAAGACCGTGTACCATATTCTGACAAATAAATGATTATTATTAATATTATGAAAATGCGTGGGCCTAAAGATAAGCGAGGAGCAGAAAGAGACATTTTCGATATAGATACCTGTCTTTTAGACGCAGTGTCTTGTCGCTGACGCTGCGAAGTGCTGGCTCCCCTCGTCAAGCAAGCTCCCAGGGTCGCCCCCGTTGCAGCTGCGATACTCTGCGCACAAGCACACCACACAACTCTCACTTACACGATCACAACACAGCGCACATACTTATTTACCACCAAGCAATGCATGAATTATTCATAATGTAATCTATCATGAATAGTTCTATTTTATTTACGCGAAGATATCAGCTATGACGTCTAACGTCAAGACCGAGCGATCGCACGACTAACACTGATAATGATATTCGATACAATGTATTTATTACTATTGAGATTGGTTGAACGACATTGCAATGTTTCCGGTTTATAACAATTGTGGTATTTTTGGTAATAAAATTAGACGTACGTTGCTAATTATGTCGTTATTACAAGCATTAAGTACGACATAACTAGCAAACTAGTATACTACATTGACTGGTTTGCACAAATGCTTCATTAACTACATTTTAAAGTAAAAAATAAAGAGGTTTACCCTTCGCGCGTTAGTTTGACGCAAATAAGGAAGATCTCGCGGAACTATTAATAATTTGCTCGCCGAGCTGTGTGATTTTGACGAACTTGCCTCTGTAAACAAAAACGTGCACGCATTACATCAAATGATTATATTACTAGTGAGTGCTTATCATGATTCGTAATGATCGATAACAATAATCACCTTGGATATCTTTGTCTGGTAGAGGGGGAGTGCTGGGGGTACTCGGGAAACTGGCGAGGCTCTCGGAGGCACTACTGATGCGGCCCGCTACTGTTGGACTGTGTACCGCGTCGCCGGGCGGGTTGGCTGCAATATCAATATGCATTATCTGCGATGAATGACTGCGCTTGATACACGTGATAACACCACCTGATAAGCTACGCCTCGAGACCTACATTCGGCTCTAATACATTCAAATAGCTAGTACGTAATTAATTCATTGCTCTCATTTAAAATATAAACAAACCTCAAAATCGCTAACGGAATGCAACGTAAACAAAATATCCAAGGCTGTAGTTTATTAAGTAGGTAGAAGTGCAAATTACCTGAATCACTAATGACCGTAGAGGTTGGGGGTCCAAGGTGACTGTGTCTGTTGCGCAGCAGGTACGTGCACGAAGTGAGACTGGACGAAGGAAGTTCGCCTTTATCGAGTTCGTGTTTGGATGACCTTCCGGTACTGCTAGTGTCTGTCTCGTCTTTACTGTGAGAATCTATTTTAAATTTCTTTCGGCACTCGTCTACGTTGAGCAGACAACTGCTCTTTCTGCTCGATAGAGAGCGATGTGCTGATCGCTTTCGCTTCTTCCCTTTTCGTCGACTAGCTGTCGGACTATACACAGAATAATCTGAGTCCAGTAACTCTGTGACAGTGGACGAGCTGTACGGCGAGTAAGCAAAGTCTCTCTCGTCAAGTGGCAGTAATCCGCCCTCCGGCTGAGTAGCTTGAGCGGAAGTGACTGTAGCGTTCTGATTCAGGGGCAGCTGTGTTAGTGTATGTGGTTTTAAATTATGCGGTATTTGCTCACAAGCACTCTCGCTGGATTTAAGAGCAGTCCGTGAGCGTGTGCAGTATGCGACGCACTCCTCCGCACTGTTGTTCGATATAGTCTTGCGTTTTTTCCTGTCATGCGAAGAAGTCCGCCCGCGTTTCGGGTGAACGCTGGACTTGTGGGCGTCTCCGCCCTTGAAGTGGGTGGTATCGCAGCGTGTCTCGTATACGTCAGCACCGTAGGACCAGCGCTCGGTGATGGAGTAGTCGGACCGGGGCAGAGTGCTGATGAGGCGCGAGCTCCGGCGCAGCTCGACGTGCGCGAATGGCTCGGCGTCGGACGCGCGGCTGCTGGAGTGTCGGCTGGTGGAGCGCGGCAGCGGCGACGTCACGTTGCGTCTACTCCGACGGCTGTGGCTCGCTCGACGCACCTGACGCAACCACCGACCGCCCACCACCCTGCTAGGAGAAGACCTGTCACACAACACACACTTCGCCATTATACTAATTTAACCATCAACATTTCCAACAAGTGTCATCATGATCATAATGATCTAATACTGTTATAATTACTGCAATAAGAGATGAGCCTGAAGTCCCTAAACGAAATGGTAGTCAATCCCAAAATAAACTACAGACATAATAATAATAATAATATCCTTGGACATTTCACACAACGCCATATAGTCCCAAGCTAAGCAACCTAATGCTTGTGTTATGGTAACGAGATGGCTGATAAACTACTTAAATACATTTTTTTTTTTTGTAAATACATACATAATTATAGATAGAAAAACACCCAGACTCGGAACAAATACATGTAGGTCGTACAAATATTTCTTCCATGCGGGAATCGAAACCGCGACATGCTGCGCAGCAGTCAATCGCTCAACCACTGCGCCAACCATTTCGTTTTGACAGGGCCTGCATTATAAGTGATATGTATGTATTTGCAACAATCTAGAATATGCAAGAACAGCAGTTAGCTGAAAAGTCTACAACTTCTATTTACACCGTCTGATAAATACGAGGCATTTATGGTTGTACAAATGCTAAACTCAGCATAATGCAATAGGTATCTCAATTTCTCAAAACATCCAGGTAAGCAAAAACATTGCCAGATGTTAGCTTAAGTCTACATATGTCAGCCAAGGATTATTGCAGGCAAATTGGCAGCAATAGAAATACCATAAATCTCCTGTAAGCATTAGAGCTGTGAAAAAGAAGTTTTCCTTCATGATTCACATTTTTTTCAATTTTAAAAAAATGTGACAGCGTGTGTTCCGAAGAAGCAGAAGACAGTGATGTAGCACTTAATAGGTAGTAATGATGAAGACATAAGAAAACGACATAAGTATCGTAAAAATAAACTCCAGCCATAATTTTAGTTGGCCGTAACCAATCAAACAGAACAGCAATATTATGGTATTAACATTTTTGTCCAATTTTATGACCAAAGTTTTAATTCTCTCAAATTGTCCTATGTTGAGTTTTCACATTGTTGTAAGATTTTAAAACAAGTCTTGGAAATGATGGTTCCACTGAGACACAATGTATTTTTAGGGTTCCATAGCCAAATGGAAAAAAACGGATCCCTTTTAGATTCGTCATGTCTGTCCGTTTGTCTGTCCGCCGTATGAAGAGAACTATGCTGTTGAAATTTGGTAAGTGAAGTATTGCATAAAGATTTTCACTCAAAAATAGAAAAATAACTATAAAGTTTTGGGGGTCGCCATACTTAGAAATGAAACTCATTTTTTTTTTATCGAATCCATACATGTGGGGTATCTATCGATAGGTCTTCAAAAATGATATGAGGTATCACCTATAATTATTTTTTAAACTGAATAGTTTGCGCAAGAGACCCTTTTTGTTTCCTCTGAGACATAACATAACTATTATTCATTATAATGATCATAACATTCTCTCATTTCTGAACTATGATAACATTGATGAACACATTATTTGGGTTTTATTTTTATTTTTAAAAACAAAATATTTTTAATAACAGAATATTATTATCAGTTTTTTGTTTTGTTATCAAATTCCAAAAAAGGAGGGTGTACTCAATACAGCAGATACTTTTTTTTATATACAGTGTGAGTCTTTATAATGTGCACATACGAAAATTTCGGAAAGTATACCTAATATGATGATATTATGATGAATGAAAATAGTGTTAATAAACTATCCTCAAATGAAAATAAACATGTTTTTTAGCGAGAATCTGTTTTCTTTTCATAATTGTTTACAGTTATCGTAAAATTGCTCAAAAAGACACCCGATTACCTACCTTTTTTATTACTGTTTATTAACACTATTTTCATTTTATAAGGATGGCTAATTACTTCCAATCATTATGGAGTTTGTTTCATTGCAATAGATTAGTTGAAAACTTACAAGTTTTTTTTTTGCACTGGGGGAGATGTCACAGTTGTGAACAAAGGAGATTGGGCATTTATAGTTTCACTTTTTGACGCGTAAAGGCCATTTGAGTTAATGTATAATTCATTTTATTAATATTATCGATTTTTGACTTAAATTCATTGAAATAATTTGTGGGGTTTCTATTTTCATTTTAATTAGTATTTAATACGATACAATTTCATTTCTTCCATTATAGTGAAGCGACTCCTTTTTCAATTATAATCGATCGATTGAACATTAACATAAGTCGTGGAAAAACAAAACAATCTACATTTGAAACTAAAAATATTAAAAGTTGTCATTATTATTCTTTAATAATATTACCTACTATTTTTTCGTTAAAAAGCAATTTCAAGACAAAAATAAAACAATTAAGTTAAAATAGATAATGTTACGACGCCGTAGTCTATTGTTGTGTCACAACACTATTCGATGAAATGTCAAACAAATTGGTATTTTCTGTTTACCGTGTTAACTGCCGGTAAACCGAGAAAATTGTTTTCAGCTTTTCTCTGCTAACAAACATAAATTCGTGTCGAGTTGAGTTTTAGGATTCTTCCACGTCTATCTACTACATCGAGCAATTTGACTCTTTTTGTGCGTGTGCTGCGAAGTGAATTATTATTGTTAGAACATTTTCACGTCCACGGTGATTTGTTCTGTGAAAACATGTTGCGCTGTATGAATTGTATTGTTCTCTTTTATTAGCACACCCGCTGCCTAGACGCCAAATCAGAGAAGCAACGGATTCCATGGTAAAAATCTTACGTAGGTACATGGATTTCTCCTACCGTTTTTCTGAGAAGATTTCTAGATCAATGTTTTTAAATATAATAAATAATGATGAACATAGGTAAAACTCAATTAATATGTACCAAAATAATGCAAAATATTTGCCAGTTAATAGGGTTTCAAAACGAATTGTTTTGAGTTATGTAACATAACCTCAATAGGTACTCAACTTATGTTTTTCTTCAGAAACCCCACAACATTTAATCTTGAATTTAACCTTGTATTAAAGTATAACACAACCCTTTTTTTGTGTCTAATTTTCATTACTTTACTGTGTCAAAAGTTGCGCAACCAAGTGCCATAGTACTTTGCTCAATTTCCTTTAAAATTTTTTTTTATTTTAAATATGTTTTCCGTGGATAAAGTTAGGTATAGTTGCCTCATTTTCATAATGTGCACACTATAAAGACTCACACTGTAAGTACAGCAATTACTCCGAGGTTTCTGATCTGATTTGTATGATTTTTTTTTTGTTTGATGTGGCATACTTGCCATTTGGTTAAAATTTAATACAGCTCAATAATTTTTAATTCATGAACATTTTTGCTTAATTAAATTTCTGCATAGACTAAGACTGAAAAATAAAAAAAAATTATAACCGACTTCCAAAAAAACACTACTAAGGCTGGATTTGACCAACGCCAGATAACTCTTATTCGTGGAATAAATTTAACGTTTGACAGTTTTTGTACGGAAGAACTGTAAAAAATTCAAAATTATTCCTATGATAAAGCTATCTTCGAACCAACTTTCGTAACCAGACGCAGTCGTACAATCATAGACCTCACTCTGGCAACGGAGGGAGCAGCGGAACTCATCACCGGGTGGCAGGTCTCAAATGAGGCTTCTTGCTCAGACCACAGATGGATCCGCTTCGACATCCAGGTCTGTATACAACTTAAACAACCTAGGCGAAATCCGCGCAATACGGATAGAGCGCTATACACACGCAACCTCACCTTAAGGCTTGCCACACACGACGATCCGGAGTCTCTTGCGGACACGGCACAGATCGACACGCAAGTTCAACAAGTCACCGAATCGCTGATAAACAGCTACCACATAGCCTGCCCGGAAACGATTCCGCGCGACACACCAGGTAAACAACAGTGGTGGGGCGCGGATCTGGAGCGCAAACGTGGTAAGGTAAGGAAGACTCTTAACAGAGCCATGAACACATGTAGTGATGAGGACTGGGACGCTTATTACGCGGCCAAATCCAGCTACAAGAAATGCATCAGATTCAGAAGAACTACAGGGTGGCGTAAATTTTGTGGTAGCATTGAATCATGCCAACAAGCAAACAGGGTAAGGAAAATATTGGCGAAACAGGACACACCTGAGGTCGCCACACTCCGGAAACCCGATAACACGCTGACCACGACACCTGAAGAAGCGAAACGCCTCCTAGTTGAGACTCACTTCCCAGGGAGCGTATTCGCACAGGTAAATGAATGGCACGACGCTATCCAAACGCCATCAGAACATGACTGGCTTTATGCAAAGAAGATGATTACACTGGAAAAACTTCAGTGGGCCATCAAAAGCTTCCAACCTTTTAAGGCACCAGGTCCCGATGGTGTGCTTCCAGCCTTACTACAGTGGGGAGGTACCGCCGTTGCTACAAGACTGGTACCCTTAATGCGAGCGTGCCTGGCCTTTAGATACGTTCCTAAAGGATGGAGGGAAGTGAAAGTCATATTCATTCCGAAGCCAGGTAAAAGTGATTACACAAGCGCCAAATCCTATCGACCTATAAGTCTTACCTCGTTTTTGCTGAAGACAATGGAAAGACTGTGTGAAAGGGAGCTACGAGATGGCGCTTTAAAAGCAATACCACTGCATGGTAACCAACACGCATACAGCTCGGGTAAGTCGACAGAGTCAGCTCTTCATCTGGTGGTTAGCCAGATTGAGGAAGCGATTCACCAGAAAGGGTCCTGCTTGGGCACTTTTATAGACATCGAAGGAGCCTTCGACAAGACAAACTTTTCCAGCATTAGAGCCGCACTCTCCAGACACGGTGTAGAGCAGGTACTAACTGACTGGATTACTAATATGTTAAGCAAACGGGTGGTTCGCCTTGAGGAAGAGCAGCAGCTGGCCTTGATAGCCAGAGGCTGCCCGCAGGGAGGAGTGATCTCCCCTCTTCTGTGGAACCTGGTGATTAACGACCTAATCACCAAACTCAACGCGCTTCGTTATTACACTATAGGGTATGCAGACGACCTCGCAATCCTCGTGCCAGGAAAGGTAACTGGAACGATCTGCAACCTCACTCAACAAGCACTACGTATCGTGGAAAGATGGTGCGAAGAATATGATCTGTCAGTTAACCCCACGAAGACTGAACTAGTCATGTTTACTCAAAAGCGAGCACTAGGCCACTACCGGCTACCTAAGCTCTTTAACACAGAACTCCAGTTGTCTAACGAGGTAAAGTATCTAGGCATTATACTAGATAGTAAATTAAACTGGAGCTCTCATCTAGACTACAAACTAAACAGGGCTTGCATCACCTTCTGGCAATGCAGGAAAATGATAGGGAAGAGGTGGGGCCTATCTCCCAAAATAATACTATGGTTGTATAGCGCTGTAATTCGGCCTATGATTGCTTACGGGGCTATTGTGTGGTGGCCACGTGCAAAGCTAGTTACAGCTATAAACAAGCTACAACACATGCAAAGGCTAGCCTGCATGGCGACGACGGGCTGCATGAGGACCACTCCGACTTCGGCGCTGGAAGCCATGCTGGGACTGCCCCCGCTACACTTGTTTATACAACAGGAAGCGACGATGGCAGCACTGCGCCTTAAAACACTGGATCTCTGGGGTAAGAGAGAAACACGACACACCGTTCTGCTCAAGGAGCTCAATAATGATCTCCCCTTAATAACAGCACTAAATGACCGGGTACCCAAGCAATTTATCTTTGATAAAAAATACAAAATCCAACTGTATGAGGATCATCGCTGCGAGGGTCTAAGCCCTGCAGAGCTGCGGATCTTTACCGATGGATCAAAAACAGGTACTGGCACTGGGGCGGGAATCTTCTCAGAGGATCTCAATATCCATATAGCCGCACCATTGGGGGTCCACAACACAGTGTTCCAAGCTGAATGCATGGGCATTTCTCTGGCGGCATCAGCCATCCTAACCAGGGAAGTTAAGGATCATCCAATACGTATACTTTCGGACAGCATGGCCGTCCTGCAAGCTCTGAACAGCCACACAGTTAACTCTGGGCTGATTCTCGAGTGTCACCAGCATCTCAACCAGGTTGGTAGGCACAACAAAGTAACCATTCAATGGATCAAAGGACACAGCGAATCCCGGGGCAACGATGCGGCGGACGAGCTTGCCAGAAGGGGTTCGAGTATGACACCAATTGGTCCCGAGCCCATCGTGCCGCTGCCTTTCGGGCACCTTCGCAATCTGGTAAGGAAACGCACCAGAGACAAACATCACATGCTATGGGCTGACCATGGTGAGTGTAGGCAGGCCAAAGAGGCACTTCCCTCTATTGATGGCCGGTTCACAAAACAAGCCCTAAGACTGACTAAGCAACAGTTGCGCTCAGTCACAGCCGTAACAACTGGCCACGGGTCTTTTAATAAACACCTCTATGCTATAGGAGCCACTGACAGCCCACTGTGCAGAGCCTGTATGGAGGAGGATGAGACAGCAGCACATCTGCTTCTAAACTGCCCGGTAGTCGCGGATTACAGGGCCAAGTACTTCGGTAACCCAGGTACCCTCTGTGAAATAGTTGGTAACACCAAGGCGTTGCTGGCCTTCCTCGGGGAGCTGCGGTGGATCGAATGACACATTTGTCCCACCTACACGCAAAATACGCGCTTAGTCGTGGAGTTGCGGAAACCAGCCCGATTTACATACATACATACAATAAGCTATCTTCGTTGGTCAAATCCAGCCTAAATATCAAATAACCTTAATTTCGGAAGTTGATGTTAAAAAACAAAGATATAAAACCATAAACGGTTAATATTTTTCTAAAATAGTTTTTTTGTATGCTTAAAACTCAAATCGAAAATACATCATTTAAAATATTTATGTAATTTATCTTGTTATAGCATGCGGGGCACACCTTTTCCCTGCAGTGGAACATTACAGGCTCATAATAATAATAGCACACACATGGAATTTCTAAATGAAACAAATCTTTGTGTATTTAAACAGTCACAATCAACATTACTAATGCTAAATACTTATTTATAGTCAAGAAAACCTGCTATTTCTGTAGTACATACTTTTGATCAATAGTGACTCTAGAAAGTTCTATAACATTTAAAAAATACCACATTTCTTACATAAAAAGTTAATCAAATATCACTTTTTAAAATGTCAATTTAATGGCTGGAATCAAATTAAAATTCTTATGACAGTCCTAGATAGAGTGGAAGTGATTTATTGAAGTCATTAATTGGGCACAGGAAACCACAATACAAAATTAGGGCAGAGTTGAGACTTGTGTAGTATATCATGACATTGATAAGATAAAAATGTATTGATATCACAGAATAAGGCAATACAAGATTTTGTGCCCAAAAACAATCAGCTAATGCAGCCTAACAGCGTGTACAAATGAATATTGTTTATTTTGAGATTTTTTTTCCTGTTTCATGGTATTTTAGCAGTTGAGCACCCATAATGTGAACTCATTCGCCATTAATGATTAAACCGAAACTGAAATAGCTATAATAGATTGGGAGTAAAAAATATCATATTTGTTACCCGCTGGACTCTCTCGTGAGTGCAGAGTGCGACGACGGTGTGATGTGTTGCTCGGCCATAGACGACGCTGAGGGACACACGCGGCTGCTTGTGTGGGGCCTGCGCAGGCCGCCCGCGCGCGCTACCTGCCCGGCACCATGCCAGGGCGAGCGCTACGACGCTGTCTCCGCATCCACTGCGCTACACTGACTCACTACCACATCACCAGTTCACACTCAAGTTTCACCGTCCGCTTCGCACTCGCTGTCTGTATTCAACACGTATCACCACACGACAAATGACACACCGTGAAGCTATCTGGAACAAAAGATGAAATACACAGTCAGCGATCGAACAATGCAGCGTTACATAAACATTTTAACAATTAGCACTACCTGTCACCGAAGCAGGCAAACTTATAAATCGGGCACTGATACACTGATAAATAAACACGATGAACACTAAGAATTTCCCGACTTTCAAGCAACACGTTTTGTAGAAATTATTGTAATGGATGACACATCAAGGACAGAGCTACGATTTTCGAGTTATTTTTCAATCCATTCTACACAGCTGGCTGGCTGTCATGTTCAGTATTGCCAGTTAAAAATCTAACTAAACTACTACCATTATTTTTCCTTTGGTAGGATTTCAATGGTAACTTTTCATCCTTCATGTAGAAAATATGTTTAGTACACATAAATTATTTTAATGTTTAGAACACTTAAATTAAATAATATAATACTATTCCTTTTCATAATTCGATAATAAAAGAAGGGCTCTTGAAATATAACAACAAACCGGAAGCACTCGATGCGTATTTTATTTTTTCTAGTTAAAACGACTGGGCACTTTCAGGTAATATTACATTAATTAATCCCATGCAAAAAGGTTAGTACATAATTTTTTGTTGAAGGCCGTGCGCATCACTGTTTAGATCGCGTAAACAAGCACTATTTTTTTTTCTGCATCCAGGTGAATGCTCCAACCAGCCCGCGAAATTCAAATTTTCTTACATTTATGAACTTGGAGGGTTGTATTGGTGATTTTGATGATTATAATTCGGCAACTACATACGTCTTACAGCCGCGAATAATATTTTAATCAACATACAACCTAGCACTGGCCTGCAAATTGCAAAAAACGCAAGAAATTTTGAATTTCGCGGGCTGGTTGGAACATTCACCATTCACTTTGAAAGTCGTTCATTCATAGGCTTCGTTTGTGTTCCAGTTTTAATATATACAAATTTATGTTCTGATTAATTGATTTTTTAGAAAATTACCATAGTAGGAATTTAAAACCCTGCAACATTTTGGTAGCAATTGGATGTGTGCAGTGCGAGCGAGTAGAAACGATAACAATAACAAAGCGAACGAAGGAGACAAAACGATCATATTTACATATTTCTGTGTTTGTTAAAAATGTCAATAGGTAGGTGGAAATGAGTACAGAAACTTCCGCTTATTATACGTGTTTATATGCATTTGTATTATTCATGAATTCAGAATCGTGGTTTAATTTTTATATTTGTTTACCTAACAAAATTGTAGGTATGGCCGTAACATAAACGTGTTCTCATAAAACGAGAGTGTCTTAGATAATCTGTGTTTTGGCTAAAATAAATGACTAGGTATTTGATTCATACGAATGTGTATTAAAGACAGATGTTCCAACTTCCAATAAAAACGAGAATGAGTCTTAGATAATCTGTGTTTTGGCGAAATGTTTAAAAATAGACAGAATCACCACCATTACAGAGATAGCGTAGGTACCTAATATGACTATTTGATTTGATTCATACATATGGATGTCTAATAAAGACAGATGTTCCAACTTCCAATACCACTCCACCTCACGAGGCTCAGACCCACACTCCACGTGAATAAAACACAATTCTACGAAGACGACTACTACGTATTATAACCGTGGGTAGAGTGCCCAATGTAGGCTGTGGACATTAGGTATTCAGAAATTAGTTTATTGCACAGATTATTTCCCAGCCAGCATTGTAGCATATTTCATAATAAAACACCATGACTTTTACGACAAAGTACATATAACCTACCTCGTGGAGAACGTTCGAGAAAACTCGAGTGTCTGCTATAGAAAAATCTCGTCTTCTACTTAGCACGATATCCGTACTAATCCGTTGTCTGGATCATTGGGAGTGAGCTAGTGTTAGCGAAGCAAGACATAGGTAACAAAAGTGCAAATCCTAGGTTAAAAAAAAACCACAAATGGTTTAGTTACAGGATGTTGTGAAGACTATAATAAAATCGATTCGCGGGCCAATGTCACCCTGTGCGCGTGAAATATCTCGTGTCTTCGTCAGCGGGGAACAGTCAGATTGTGGTCTGCGACTTAATAAAGTGATTTTTAGGGTTCTGTACCCAAAGGGTAAAACGGGATCCTATTACTAAGACTCCGCTGTCCATCCGTCTGTCTGACCGTCTGTCACCAGGCTGTATCTCATGAACAGTGAGAGATAGACGGTTGAAATTTTCACGCTATAATAAATAATTACCTACTAAAAACAGAATAAAAATAAATACCTATTTAAGGAGGTTCCCATGCAACAAACGAGATTTTTTGTCGTTTTTATAAATAACTAGCTGTCCCCTGCGGCTTTGCTCCCGTCAACTGGCAACTTTCTTATTATTTTTTTTTACATAAAAACCTTTTCCTGATATCTAATAACAAACATAACAAAAAAAGAATTAGCGAAATCGGTTTAGCTGTACTCGAGATTTGCGCTTAGCAACATTTTCAGCGATTCATTTTTATATTATAGATGGTACGGAACCCTTCATGCGCGTTTCCGACTCGCACTTGGCCGGTTTTAAAGTACATTGTCCAGGAATATTAGGGGTTTCACCTCGGAATGAGAGCTAGTCAGCTATAAAGTTGTATAAACCTTTATTTTGACACCCTAAAAATTGTCTCAAAACCTACTTATCGTAGGGTGTCCGCGACTACAGATATTCCAAGGACAAAGGTAAAATAATAGATTTTTTACACATTTATTACAAATATCTTGTTTCCTATTAGGTTTTGTGTTATTCGTATTTTTTATAAATATTAATATAGAGGATTAAAAACAATCATTTTTTTATAAAATTTACATTATCTTGATCCATTTTCGAGATAGAGGGTAGAGCGCGAGCAGTGTTTAAAATTGTCTCAAAACCTACTTATCGTAGGGTGTCCGCGACTACAGATATTCCAAGGACAAAGGTAAAATAATAGATTTTTTACACATTTATTGCAAATATCGTTTCCTATTAGGTTTTGTGCTTGTTGTATTTTTTATAAATATTAATATAGAGGATTAAAAAAATTTTTTTTTTTTATAATTACATATCTTGAATCATTTTCGCGATTAAAATCACGGCGTAAGCACAGTATAAATATGGACAGTACGGAAACTAAGCCTAGTTGAGAATATAATTACCTACGCTCCATTGAAGCAAAAGGGTTGTCACTTTTAATGTTTTTGATTTTTTTACATTTTTGTTCTGTAGTGATCAATCAATCGAATTTGAATAACTAGCTTACAAATACAATAAATAGGTAATCACATGGCGTTGGTTAATCTCAACAAAACACGATACTTTAAACACGGAAAATAATTTAATTTTACACACAACAACTTGTAGCACTAACTTTGTCATTATGGCGTTACCTTTTAAAAGTTTTGGCGGGTACGCAAGTTGCTGTTGGACGAAAACGTTTCGGGCGCTCGGTACCTTTGCAGCCGCCATCTTGGATTCCCGTTTTGAAAGCACTATCGGCTTCAACACGCTCGTAAACCATGAAAACGACACCCATGACGAAAAAATTTATACCTATTGCAGCCGCCATCTTGGATTCACGTTTTGACATGACTCTTGGCTTCAGTAACCTCGAAAACCATGGAAACAACACCCATGACGAAAAAATTGGTACCTATTGCAGCAGCCATCTTGGATTCACGTTTTGACATCACTATCGGCTTCAACAACCTCGAAAACCATGGAAACGACACCCATGACGAAAAAATTGGTACCTATTGCAGGCGCCATCTTGGATTCACGTTTTGACAGCGCTATCGGCTTCAACACCCTCAAAAACCATGAAAATGACACCCATGACGAAAAAATTGGTACCTATTGCAGCCGCCATCTTGGATTCACGTTTTGACATCACTATCGGCTTCAACAACCTCGAAAACCATGGAAACGACACCCATGACGAAAAAATTGGTACCTATTGCAGGCGCCATCTTGGATTCACGTTTTGACAGCGCTATCGGCTTCAACGCCCTCAAAAACCATGAAAATGACACCCATGACGAAAAAATTGGTACCTATTGCAGCCGCCATCTTGGATTCACGTTTTGACAGCGCTATCGGCTTCAACACCCTGGAAACCCATGAAAACGACACCCATGACGAAAAAATTGGTACCTATTGCAGCCGCCATCTTGGATTCACGTTTTGCCAGCGCTATCGGCTTCAACACCCTGGAAAACCATGAAAACGACACCCATGAGGAAAAAATTTATACCTATAGCAGGCGCCATCTTGGATTTACAAGAAGTAGTAGTAGGTACCTAATAGTTTTGAAGTTCACGAATTCATTTTGATCGATCATACGGACTTATAATTATTATTCGATAACGATTAAATAACAATTTCATTAATGATTCTTACCTTTCAAAATCAGCAGGAAGTTTAAAATATAACGTATTTTCGCTCCGGTTGTGATGAAGCCGAGTTCAAACAACCGTATAGGTACTACGCAATACGTTCGTAGCATTTTTAAAAAGATCGCGGGGCTAAACTCGTTTTGACGCGGCCGGCGGCAGTCGGCACTCACTACTGAGAGTACCGCGACGGGCACCGAAAAGTCTCGTCGGCGCGCATGTTTGTGTGAGTGAGCCGTTTCGAGCGTTTGTAGGTAGTTTCCGTACTGTCCATATTTATACTGTGGCGTAAGTATATATAAATATGTAGTTTATAAATGATTGATAAATATATATCTAATTATTAATAATTTGCGTTCTTTATTAAATTAAGTACATAATAATATTACGTTATAATAATTTTTTTTTTCAATGTTCAGTAAGTATCTATTCATTTAACAACACACCTACTCGTGTTACCTAGTGCTCTTTAGCTTGCGGCCAGTGTAATGGGCAAGCTTGTCTTAATGCTTTACCATATCAGAGTGATATCAATGAAGACGGTACTTTTGACCCCAAAATCCTGGAAGAACTGGAGACAAATGTCGTTGAAGACGAGAACACTGAGGAATTTGAAATTTAACAGCGACTGAAAGCTGATGATGAAGAAGGAGAAGAAAATTGTAATTAGAACTAGTAGTAGTTCTTTTTTTTTACTTTCTCGGGTCCCTGGAGACCCGGTCCTTTGGTAGGCATACGAGGGGCCGAAACCAACTCGCAGAGGCCCTGTTAGACATTTCAAATGTAATGGGGCACCAACTATTACTATTTTTTTTAATTTCAACCTTCATAAATGTATTGAAATGGTATTTTTCAATAAAACATTAATTCAATTTTTCTATTTAATTTAGTTAGGAAGATTACCTATAGACGTTGTTAATTTACTACTACTCACATAGATTTTTCTGTACATTTTGCAAACAAAGGTTACCTAAGCACTAGGCGCTTCCACATGCTTATGATGATTTATTGCACTCAATCGCGTAGTTTTATTGCTATTAAGTTGTTATCGTAGAAAATCCTAACAACAAGCAAGGTCTGACGATTGATTTAAAGTTGAATAAGTGGTCATTATCAAATGCAGATGGAACTTGGTAATTAGGTTTCAAGCACAGTTTCAAGGCTAGGACAGGTCGGGGATTCGCAGGGTTCAAACCTTATTGTTTCCGACCGACGAGAATTTGCAACTCGCTAGGATTTCAGAAATAAGTCCTAAGGAAATAAATGTAGCCTACCTACCTACAATATTTATTTTTTCAATCTTATTTGAAAGTGTTCTTTTTAATTTGAAATTAGGTTTGGGGAGTACGCGGTACAGAGAGTAAAGTCCCGCAAACCCCCATGGAAAAGGGAGGATGTATAATGTTCAAATCGCATGGTAAACTCTGCTTGCGCGATTTAGGATTTTAGTTAGCCGCCAGTTGGATAGATGGCGTCGCGGTTCTTTTTGTTGCGATGCAGTTGTTTCGTTGATTTTTCTTGTGGCGGCATTGATGCCGCTACATAGGTATTCAACCGTTCAACGGACAATAAGTTAACCCTCGTCTTTCCTAAATGGGTGTCAATAAGGACATCTGAATCTGTCTGGATATACCTACGGAAAAATGGCAATGTGCCCAAGGTTGTAACTTGCGAGATTGCTGTACCTAGGTACTTAATTTATTTATGAACCAAAGTCAAAATACTTGGCACAATAAAAATTAAAGTAAAGTCGAAATACTTAGGTACCTACCGTACCTAAGTGTTTCGACTTAACTTTAATTTTTAAAGTACATAAAAAATAACTTTAATTTCGGAAGTCGGTGTTTTTGTTACTTTCTTCGTATTTTGACACCGACTTCCGAAATTAAAGTTATTTTTTACTTTGTAGTGTTTTTTTTTGGAAGTCGGTTGTATTTTTTTGTAAAAAGTTTTTTATTTATCACTTTTTAATGGTGCCCCACACCTAACAACACCATTGCAAAATCGCAGAAATGCAAAATACGCAATTTCGATTATCAAAGAATCATCTAAATAGTCAAATTCCAGGTATTTCGATTTAAAATCCAAAGTTCGTAACCGATCTTGATATGATTTAAATGGGACCAATCTGCAAGTATATCCTTTCAGATAAAACAAGAATTTTTCAAATCGGTTCATAATTGTCGGAGTTATGAGGTAACAAACATAAAAAAAAAAAACATACAACCGAATTGATAACCTCCTCCTTTTTGGGAAGTCGGTTAAAAATGCATTTGTGCTCATCACAAATCGTGCATCGTAAGTGGCGTGGCAGCCTGGCAACACCAGTTTGAAGGTGTGCTCACAGCGATCAAG
Organism: Ceramica pisi; assembly: GCA_963859965.1. Classification (NCBI taxonomy): domain Eukaryota; kingdom Metazoa; phylum Arthropoda; class Insecta; order Lepidoptera; family Noctuidae; genus Ceramica; species Ceramica pisi. The sequence continues at coordinate 11,390,380 of OY982530.1, forward strand.
GACGTCATTGTCTGGCGCATGACCTTATACTGCCCAAATCTACATAATATTATAATGTAATACTTCGTAGATAACAATAACAAAGGCTACAAATGCAACACTAACAGTTCGAATCGTTTTTATAGTCACTTTCACCATTTTAAGTTTGCTTTATAGGTGAGTGGGTAAGGATGCAAGTATATATGCATGTATATAAGTATATAATTATGAGCTATCTTGGTTCTGTAGGCGGGGCAAAGGGCCAGGGCAGTGGTGAACGACCGCGGTGTGACGCTGTCCGCCGTCCGGTCGCTCGGGCGCGGCCCGCTAATAAGCTTGAAAATGATTATGTATGTGGAAACCCGATGCAACTCCGTGGACGTGCCATACATAGTAAACAGGTAGGTACGGTCTTTGTTTATAACGGTAGGTGATTAGTGGGGCTTGATGATCAGTATTGATCACCTGCGCAGAGAAGTGCAACAATTCAATTCAATTCAATTTATTTTATTTCAGATAATTACAAACACAACGCCGCGGCAAATTGATTTATGGGCTGGTAGACTGCAACCAGCAACATTTCTTATACATGGGGTGGTACCAAAGACTAATACTCTATGGGTGGTACCTAGTTAGAGACAGAAGTTAAAAATTGTTAAAGCTATACCTATGACAATGACAAGTCCTAGTTAGATAGTCAATTAAACCCGTCAGGAAATAAACAAAGCAATCGTCGCGTGCCCAATAAACTTAACCCGACGTGAACGAAGCGCGTATAAAAACATTGGCCATTTTTTTTTTTACTCTGATTATATATTTCAAGCTTTTGTATAGCTGGAGGTACGTCTTCTCCCTCCCCAATACGCCAGCATAATTTTTGTTAAGCCTGCAATACACGTTGGCCGAGCGTTGTCGAGTGAAGGCCAATACAAACATGTAGACGGTATATTTGCCTTGTCTTGCTATCGCTCGGTGTCACTTGCCTAGGTTTGTTGAGTATGACAAGCGCCAATGTGTATAGACCTCATTTGACGTAGCTTGTCACAACTTGCAGTCGCTCGCGATCACTTGCCTCACTTCGGAGCGGTGTCGGTTTTTCTGCACAAATCAAAGGCGCTCGCGCGCGCTCGGCCAATGGTGTTCACATGTTTGTCCGCGCGCTAGTATGCGGTTGACGTCCATCGTAGTCATACGTACAAAATGTCGCTTAAGATCGTCGTCCATATTGTTTCAATGCACAATTAAAACTGACAGCGCCAAACATGTGGGCGTCTCCTCAAAACTCGTCTACATTGGCCATTTGCATTGGCTTCCTTCAAACTTGCCGAACGTCTAGACGGTAGCGCTTGCCTTGTGTCCATTTGTCTAGGCTCGCGTTGGTCTAAGCTTGGCCAACATGTATTGCAGGCTTTACGCCAGCTACACAGTGATATATATAACAGTGCGTCAAACCAAAACGGGTAAATATGACCCAGCGTCATCGCTAGTGTGTTATTTTTGTGGCATACCTGTAGTAGTTAATTTCATGTTTTATTCAATGTGGGTAGTTCATTTAATTTTTCTTTTTCTGTTAATCGATGAAAATGTCATTGGTAATCAACCGAGTCCGATTTTTGTCCTAAAGACGCGAATGAATTTTCCTCGCCTTTTGCGCATAAGAATCGTAGATTTCGTAGGTAGACCTTCCGAGGAACCGCCAAGAAAGATTCCAGGAACTCGCAAGCGATATCAAATATGTCCGATCAAAAAGTTAAAGAAAACAACTCAAACTTGCCACCTGTACCATATTTACTTTTTCCCAGATCATTATCATTCTTCGATCAATGATGTTGCAGAAGACTGATTTCTTATTTTTATAATATTAGAAGTTTCTTTGACATCTTTTCTATACTTAAGGAACCTAAGATTATTGTTTCCTATTATTTGTAAGAAGGGTTTAATAAACATAGAAAATAGTATGAATGTTACATTTTCAACTTGATTTTGCATGTGTTATTTTGAAAGCTATTAAAAGTTTGGTTAAAAGTATATGGGGCATTAGGTACTTTTATTTTTCTACATGTGTAAATAACTCTTTTTTAAGAAACAGATTAAAAAGTTAAGTTGACATCTTTGATTTCGAAAATAATTGTCATTGTAATCGGGGTAGATATGACCCAGCGGCATTGCTGGCGTACCTATTTTTTTTCACGTCATTCACGCCAGTTTAAAACGCAAGCAACAAAGACCACAGACTATCCAAGCAAATGCGGAAAATATTGGAATAAAATAATGGTTTGTAAGTTGTAACTCACAAGACACGACAATTAATAACTATGTATATTGGTGAATAGGTATCTATAAAGCTTAGTTGTGTAAAAACATGTTACTTCCAACAGTTCCAACAATTTACTTAACAAATAAATCAGAGCCAACATACAATAATAAACAACCTGTTTTTAGGGTTCCGTAGCCAAATGGCAAAAACGGAACCCTATAGATTCGACATGTCTATCTGTCTGTCTATCGGTCCGTATGTCACAGCCACTTTTCTCCGAAACTATAAGAACTATGCTGTTGAAATTTGGTAAGTAGATGTACCTATTCCGTGAACCGCATAAAGATTTTCACACAAAAATAGAAAAATAACTATAAATTTTGGGGGTTCCCATAGACTATAGGGTCTATAGGGTTCCCATTAGAACTGAAACTAAAAAAAAAAAATTTCATCGAACCCATACGTGTGGGGTATCTATGGATACCCCACACGAAAGGTGGTGGTGGTGGTGGTGGTGGTGGTGGTGGTGGTGGTGGTGGTGGTGGTGGTGGTAGGTCTTCGAAAATGATATTGAGGTTTACCATATATTTTTTTTCTAAACTAAATAGTTTGCGCGAGAGACACTTCCAAAGTGGTAAAATGTGTCCCCACCCTCCCCTTAACTTCTAAAATAAGAGAATGATATAAAATAAAACTAAAAAAATATACATATGATGTACATTACCACGAAAACGACCAGCGAAAATTGGTTTGAACGAGATCTAGTAAGTAGTTTTTTTTTAATACGTCATAAATCGTAAATCGGAACTTCTGCTTATAATTACCTACTGGTTTGTACGGAACCCTCAGTGTGCGAGTCCGACTCGCACTTGGCCGGTTTTTCATATATCTATGAGAGCTACAATAAGAACGGTAAAAGTAATTCCACCGAAGCAACAACACCACTTGTTCGAAATAAACCTGTCTAAAGTAGGTAAGTATAATAATTCAATCGCATCTCAAGGAACTTGCTGTGGGTCGACTGGGCGAGACAATCACAAAACCAGCACTCACCAGGTGCAGTCGCCAGGTAGCTAAACAACAATTAATTCAAGTTTACCTTCTTTTGAACTTGCGAGCTTTTTCATCACTCAGGTAGGTACACGAACTCCGGGATGCACCTAACGCGAGATCTTGGTCACGTGACGCCGCCTTGTTATTGAACTGCGCGTGAGTTGACCATATAAAAAAATTTTATTACCTATTTTTGTTTTAATAATAATAATTTAATTTCCAACTTTTTAGTTACCTAGTAACAAATATGAATATTAGTGAGAACCCCAATTAAAAAACTTTTAATCACTTTAAATCCTAAAATATTATTTCAACTGAAAGAAACCTCACAATGATTTCAAAATAGCTAAGTACCTACTCAACGATACCCCACATGACATAGTTTGTTGACTTTCTTTTTTTTCATTTTCACAATATGGCGTCCAGTAGTCGCCATATTGAATTTTCACAAACGTCATGTCTTTAGTGACACTCGCCGGACTAAGAAGAATCGATTGACGTGTGAATCATAAAAATCGGCCCAAGCGTTTGGTCTATAAAGTGCTTCAAACGATAACATACATAGGCTGATAAAAACATTACCTACCACTGCTTTGCGTCGCACAGTCGGGTAAAAAACAACGCAAATCGCCGTCGTCGCCACTCGGCGCAGTAACAAATTTTTTAATACAACATGACCTTCCTTGACTCTGAACGTTTATCCTCTCCTCGACAAAAACGTTACCGGCTCATTGTCTTAAAACGTAACATTAGCTTCGTATACCTACCTACTGTAAATGTCACGGATGGACTGTTACATTTTATTGTTTGGAACTTTGGATGCGTAAGTATAACATTATAATCAATGATATATAAAACTATAGATACGTTGTCCGCACTCTAAAATGACAACATGAAATGAAGCCAATTGGCCACATCGCGCTTAGTTACGCACCAACCTGTCGCGCGACACTACGTTTGTTTTGATGTCAATTTGACTATTACTTATCCTGTGACGTAACTGAAGATGTATAGTAGATATCTAGTATTTTCGCCGTTTTTAAGCGCCGCGATGTTGGTTTATGTCGTGTCTATATATAATACGTCATTGATTATAATTTATTTTATTTGTTGGTACGAAGAATAAATATGTAGCAAATAATCACTGTTGCAATTAAGTAATTCTGAGTAGTGTACCTAAAGTACTCGCCACCAATTGGATATGGTTTTGCGTATTTTCATTCGGCATCCAGTCTTTGATTGATTGAGGGTCCGTTTGCGCGAATATGTTCTTTGGTAGTGTTTTGGTAAGGCCTATTTTGGTGTGATTTCAGATGCGTGTCTGTGTGCGTGTCGAGGGGCTATGCCACAAGGCCGCGCGGGTCGACAACCGCTGGGCTGCAGCCACGTGCGAAACCAGCTCACCTCGACAACAACGCCGCGAGTGCGGACAGACGACTGCGAAACCGAGCAAAACAAAACCAAAATATTGGTTAGTATAAACAGAAGTTCATTTCATTCTCTAAGTATTGTAAGTTTCACTTTTTGAATCAATTCAAAATAAGGAAGGAAGGAAGGATATTTATAAGAAAATGAAAACTATGGTAGAAATCATCTGTAGTCAGTTGTATCATTATCGAGGCATTTCACCGTTTATGGTTATGTGTTAAACAAAATACTACGATCAGCTGTTCCCAAATGTATTGGGGTAGCCCCGTGGCATGCTCATGCTCAGGTAAGTAATAGGTACATCCGGTACCTACATTTTTTTTTTCTAAAGGGTAAGTGTAGTTTTGCTGTCTATAATTTTTATTATTATGTTTAGCAGGTACAGCAAAATGTCTCATCTCAGGCAGACAAAGGATTTAGGGGACCTTTAGAATATATTATCGCGCTGTTCTAAAGACATGGTGACATAACGGCAAGTAGCGATGGCTCATCAAGAAACAAAAAAAGCAGCTCAAGATCTATATTTGAAATTAAAATGTACACATTGGGAGCGCTTAGCCAAAACAGAAATAGAAATCTTAGTAATATTGCAAAACAATAAATAATACTGGAACAGATTGAATTCAATAGTCAGCTGGAGTGCAACTAAATCAATGTGCAGTTGAATTGGGGTGCATGGTGCACCCTAGGGGAGTCAACGCCCGGCCCGGCCCAGTGTGGTGCACGCGCCCCCGCCTTCAAACATACGCGACTTCTCCGGCGCCCTTGCGGTTCAACGACCCCTCAACGAACCCCCTGCAAAACCTATAGTAAGCCAGACAGATCAACTCCCGTTCATAAACAATCGATAGGCGGCAGACAGGTATGTAGCTGCCTTCCTACCTATTTAATATGATGTGTAAAGACTAGACATGTATGATAGCTATAGCGCCAGCGTAGCAGTCACAAACGGGGGAGTCACGCGATCTGTATTTTCATGGAGACGGAACAGACGTTGTTTAAGTAGGCGAAAGTAAGCATTGTGCGTTTGCTTATGTTTGAGACTTTAGTGAGTCTCAACAGTTTGCAAAGCACCTACGCAAATGGTATGTAAAATGTTAGAAAACTAGCTTAGAATCAGTAGGTCGGTTGTGACTATTTCTGTACAGTACAGCCAGTAGCCGCCACAGACACACTATACGAGAAATAAAACGGCGCCGTTCGCCATGTCGTCGAGCGGTCCCAATCCCAACAAGTTTGTGTGAATGTGTGTCGCAAGTACTGCAAGCATCCATGTCCGCTAACATCAGTCTTACCAAGTTGGGTTCCTGTTATAAAGCGACGATGTAATGCACATGAAGCGTGAAGGTATTGGCGAGGGAACACAAGCCAGAGTCGACACCGTTGCGAGGTAAGAAACTCGGTAAGCGTCGACTGCCATACCACGCGCGACTGAAATAAACTGCGCTCAATGAAATCGATTCGTGCATAATAATTAATAAGTTCTGTTACAAGCGGACCATTCAGACATTTGCAACGTACATATTTATAAGTTAGAAATGGAAAAGGTGAATCACGGAATATAACGTAGACTGCACATTTGACCCAATTAACTCTCCCTTGGGAAATGCAAATGTTGCACTAAGAATACAATGGCGATTTTAAGAAAGAAGAGAACATTTTTTTCGTAATGCAAGAAATTTGTTCAGTTAAGGATATGAGCTACAGATCTAAAACAAAATAACTTATACCACCTTTTAATCTTGTGCTTTCGACTAGCACTGATGAAAAGAAACGAATGATGCAGTGTCTGTGTATATCTGAAAAACTATAAATATCGCTTTCGGTTCGATACGAGCGGAGAAAGCTATGGTGTTGCAACCGTGTCGGCCGACGTGTAGCCAAAAGGTTTCGTGACGACAATCTGTGCTTCTTGCATAATTTTCCGCGTTCACCACGATCACGATCAACCTCTGCGCGGCTTTACATCGAACATAAACGATTTCTCCAGTTGGGAAAACTAAAGATTGACTGCTCTCACTCAACTTTTTTGTTTTTCATAAATAGCATTGCAACGTCGGGTTTTTGCCACACGGTGGGTAGTTGCACCTGTAGGCACAACTACCGTATGGATTGTGGCAAATAATTAGATATTTTAAGCAGGTAAACATACTAATGTACCAATTCTGAAAAAAGTATTGAGAACATGAACAAAAGTGTGTCAGCGAAAAGAATGAGTTCAAGTCTACGGCCGTTTACGCAACACGCGCAAGTAGGCCAATATTGTATCTAATTCTGCGGGTTTATACCAACTATACCCAGCGAAGTACTCGCCACACGATGCAATATAATCAAGCATGGGCGACGAAAATACAAGATTTTATTGTAAAGATTTTGTTGTTTCCGTAATATGTATTTCCATTGAGAATGTATTTCTGCCAACGAGTTCCAACCGTTTCAAAGTAGTGTTGAAGTAGTTATGGTAAATTAAGTAATAAGTAGTAATATTTCCAATTTTATACAGATCTCTGTTTTCGTTGACATAGTTTAAGTATTTCTACAGCTGTATAGGTACTTTATTAGAACAGAAAAATGTTCCAATTTTTACATTTTGTAAAATCTACGCCAATTCTGTCATACATTGGAATCTGCCCACTGAAGCTGGAGCTCCCAGCAACAGGTGAATTATTTGTTATCACTGAGCACTCTGAAGGTAAGATTCCTCCCACAGATAAGACGGAGGGTGTATTATATGTACATTGAGACGTAGAATGCGGACGTTCCGACGTATTTCTGCATGTCGGATGTCATGTCAGTGCGGACAGGTGTTGGTCGCCTATTTCTGTAGCGGTGTGATGTTACGTAAGTCGCCACGTGCTGCCTACACACAACAAACCAATGAACCGTGTGTAAATAACACAGATGTTGTGTTTATTTTATTTCCATAATATTATGAATTTATTTAAAATGCGTAACAGTGGGACTGTGTCACTGTGCTATGTTTTGAATTTTAAGAAGGACCGAAATTGCGAGATTTTTGTTTCGCGCTCCTTCGCGTTCAGCTGGGCTGCAATGAACATTTAGAATGCATGGAAACTAGAAAAGCAGCTTTTCATAAATAGCTAAAAATAAAGGTGATGTCAAAGAAATAGGTAGTGTAAAATTCAAGGCGGTTGCAGCAAACTTTTCTTTGGTGCCCAAATTGTAAGAATTTACGAAAATAGTACCCTTTATGAATAAGGAAGTGGTCGAGTGTAGACATCTACAGGACGCTTAACAATACAAACTCACGTACAGAAATAGTTTCAAATGTTGCAACAAATTGTTCAAGATATGACATGTACCTACTTGCGGTTGGACTGGACTGGACTGGACTGGACACTCTAATGTTGTTTGTACAATGAGGCGGCTCTGAACCGCGATCATCAATACCCCATTATGTTTTAACCGCTAAATCAAACAAGAGTTATGAGTTAACAACCTTGTCCTCATTTACACGTATCGATTGTTGAGCAGTTTTATAAAGTTCTTACATCCATTTCCTTTCTGCAGTACAGAGTTACAGACTGCAAGTAGGGGTTTAGTAACAATTAAAATTGTCTAATCTTGAGGTTTCCAGACTTAAACTTGACAAACCTTTTTTACACTGCCACAGAATGAAATTGGAGAGTTAACATTATCATTACACACCCGCTAACTGAGATTAAACTTCGCATGATAACGACGCATATCACATTCCATTCCGTAACAAAGGAAAGAGGCCTACGCGCTACGCTACGCAGTTGCAGGGTTGACATATTAATGACAAAAGAATGGCCCTAATTAATATTTATATTTACAGAGACAGTTAATTTGTTTATGTCCGTATAGTGAAATCTAATCTTTTCAAGATAAATGTAATCGTCAAAATAAATAACATTTGCCAGCTATAGGATATTTATAGGAATGTGTATGAACGATAAGAACTCTAATCTTAGGTACGTATATTTTATATCAATGTCAGTGGGTTAGATGTTCACAACAACAGGAATACCCATTTGAATGAAAGAATTGTATAATGCATGTAAGTGGCACTGCTGCATTGTAACAGTAGGTAATGAGAGGTGTCGGGTGAGCCGCGTCCGGACGCCCGCCGCGCCGTCGCCGGATCGATACGGACGCGGCTGCCACCGCCACTGCCCTGCCACCTTGTACCCCTGCCAATTCACCAGACCCCGCTCAGCGCCAGACAGACAAACTAACTATTTACGCAAGGGGAGTGATGGACAAATTACGTATGACGGACATAAATATAAAGTTGGAGAAACGGGAATTCAAGTAGACATCTTTCAGAACTACCCGACAATGCAATCAGAATGTTGGACTTGCAACTTGTTTTCAATATTAATCATTATTATCTCGAGGGGCCTGTCGTTAAACAGAGGCTGAGATACGCAAGAATACTCACTTAGCATAATTAATGCTGACATAAGATACTTAAATGTAATGAAACCGTGGTTTACGTTGCAGTCAGTTGCATCGTGTCGCTGGCTATTTATATACCTCTGTAAGAATTTACCTCTGCTGAGTGTGGACCGAATGGTCCACACTCAGCAGAGGTAAACAAAATGGCTGCACCGCTGACGATATGTTATCGCTTCGTTTAATGTGTCGAGATACGTCGGCGAGCGTAACACAGAATGGGAAGTGGGCGATCACAGGCGAAATGCGTCTTGCCAATCATGCGATGACAACGGTCGAGTGCACCAAAACCAGATGGTCGTGGTTAGCAGACAAAAGCCACAGTACATCTGGTACCGAATCCAAGCAATAAAATTGTTATTCGGATGGATGTACCTACTCTACGTCAAACAATGTTGCACCTACTTGCTGCCCATGGGCGGCAACTGGCTTCGCAATCGGTTGAGACATTTCCTGGTGGACAATGGAAGCTGGGTGATTTTACGCACTCAAGCTGTGTTATTGTTCGAGCTATATTAGAGCTGTAGTTTTGTAGGTTTAGTGGACTAATGGAAGCAGTCCCAACTCTCCAAATTCTGTGGACCATGATTTTCGGACGGAATAGGCCTTATAACTTAAGTGCATGTTTGACATTATAGAGTTGGACATTTTTGTTACATGGGCGGACCTAATGATGATAATAATTCTGTAACTACTATGCGAGCCAAATAAGAATAGGATTGCGCTTGCTGCCAACTTCATACGAAAATAGTCAAATTAGTACTGCCAGCAAAAAAAGACTGTGAAAAGAAAATAAGTTATATTTTTTTGTTCAGTACAGTACAGTAGTATTTCGTGAAATTACCTTTATATTAAAGGTAATTTCACGAAATACTACTGGTCACCCATTATGTCGCCATTTTGCTACGCAACTAAGAGTTCCGTGTAAATGCGCGTGTGTGTTATTTCAGTTACCTACTGGACTTTATTGTGTTTTTTTTCATCATCAATTGTTGACTTTGTTTCTTAAACATTCTTTTTTTCCATATCCTATCATGTATAAAATAATTTAGCGTAAAATTTATTAGAAATTCCAACAATGTGAACAAAAATAATTAAACTGAGTATATTTTTCTTCATTTATTTTTTTGCAAACCTTACGCTTTGGTTATGAAGTTCGCGAGTATTGCGGAACAAAATGGTGTCTTGACAGTACTATTCTTATTTGGCTCGCATAGTACATATGTCTTACAGCCGCGAATATCAACATACAACCTAGCACTGGCCTGCAAATCGCAAAAAACGTAAGAAAATTTGAATTTCGAGGGCTGGTTGGAACATTCATCTTAAGAAGATTCCCGCCCCAGTGCCAGTACCTGTTTTTGATCCAACGGTAAAGATCCGCAGCTCTGCAGGGCATAGGCCTTCGCAGCGATGATCCTCACTAACAACTATTACCAGTTTACCACATCATCATTTTATTGTAGTACAGTCATTTGGTGCAAGGAGCTCGTGAATAAATAATAACAGCCGCACAGGTCGATCTTCAAGGTTAAGCAACGCTTGCCGAGGTTGGTCTGTGGATGGGTGACCATCTTAACATATCGAGTTTCCTCCGTGCCTCAGAAAGCACGTTAAGCTGTTGGTCCCGGCTGTCATTTGTAGATCTTTGGCAGGTGTTACGAATAGTCAGAAGCCAGAAAATCTGACACAAGTTTTGCCAAGGAGTACCGTGTTACCCAGTTAATGGGTTGTGGAGGTCTGGTAGGCAGCCGCTCCACGTAAAATACTGGTATTCAGCTGAATCCGGTTTGACTGGAAGCCGACCCCAATATAGCTGGGAAAAGGCTAGGCAGAGATGACAGTCATTTGGTGCAAAAAATGAGGTTACTTGGAAAGTTTTCCGGGAGTTTTGAAATTTGGTAATTTTATAGATTTCGATGTGCTCTTTACGAATTTCAACTTTGCCAACCTCGTAGCTTTGCCGCTGGCGCCGCAATATTGGAAAAATGGCGTCAAAAAACAGTTTTTTGACAATATCTCCTTTCTGACTCATTTTACGATAAAATAGCTTTATTAAACTAGAGAAAATTTCCTATAATTTATGTAAAACCTTTTTTTTTGTAGAATCAATAGTTTAAGCGTACGAGCGCCGCAAAGTCTACTTCAACTTTCGTTCTGACCAAAAACTCATTTCCACACCACCATGAGGTAGAGTAAGTGGCGCGTTTTTTATCGTGGTATCCCCAGTAGGCCATAATCCACATGCAATGCACTATTCTAAAATTTAGCGCATTCTCCTCCGCTTCGCTGTTCTCGGTGGACTAGGTGTTGTGAGTTCATACCCCCAGGACTCTCCTCTTCAGAACCGATCGAAACGTTACAGGTAGAAATGTCTTCCACATTATCCGCGATGGGATTATCGTTTTCATTACAATCCAAGAGGATTGGAATCCCATCGCGGATAATGTGGAAGAAATTTCTACCTGTAACGTTTCGATCGGTTCTGAAGAGGAGAGTCCTGGGGGTACAACGATAAAAAAACGCGCCACTTACTCTACCTCATGGTGGTGTAAATAATATTTTGTATTTTTTTTTTTATCGAGAAAATTTCTTCGTATCGTGTACTCCTTCAGTTAGATACTAGATTATACAGGGAAATTGAAAAAATACCCGAAACCTCTTAGGCAGTGAAAGTACACATGATTATAAGCAACTTTTGTTTTGGTAAAACTCCGAAATCTCGAAAAAAATATCAGCTGTTTCATACATTTTCATTGGCTAAATACTGCATTTTGTATGAAACAGCTGATATTTTTTTCGAGATTTCGGAGTTTTACCAAAACAAAAGTTGCTTATAATCATGTGTACTTTCACTGCCTAAGAGGTTTCGGGTATTTTTTCAATTTCCCTGTATAGTCAAAAAGCACATACCACAATTTCACTTTCCTGTTCTGCAGGAACCTAACATGATACGCTAAAACGACCTTATTCTAAATAATGTATCACCTTAATTTCGGGAAATCCTCGGACTAGCAGTTCCGGCTATGTGATGTCTGTGTTTTCACAGTAAGAAGTTTACAGAGTCGCACTGCAGTTATTTGATTGGCTTCGTATCGCTTCGATACCTTAACTGTATCGGCGGATTTGATTAGTTTGATTTTATGGAACGAAAACCCAGCTTGTTCTAGGATCCGATAAACCAAACCTAATAATTGCAAGGATTTTTGGCACTGCAAAGGCCATCTCGCCCTCGACAAGCCTTCCTTGTTCGTCTTGGGAGACTTGCTTGATTGATTTAGGATATCATCAATACGGGAATGAAACGCAATTCCTTTTTTTTTTTCTTTTTCTGACCACTTTATGTAAAGTGACCAGCTGACCTATTCTGTCAACATCTTACCGGGAGGGTGAGTGTGAAGTTAACTGTCATCCAATCTTGTTACATGAGCTGACAGTTCACTTCACCTAAGCTAAAAATTCGACGATATTCTTTTTCGCGATCCGGCAAGATTCACTGTAAAGCAACCAACCAAGCAACCTACATCTATTTTTCTCTGGATGTATTCTGCAAATGTGGCTCGGCCGCTCCCATTTTAGCTTCGCAAACTTGTTGCCTACATCGATCGGCGATACCGGTCTCGAAGAGTATCTTTACAAATCCGGTCTGCCTTATTTTTAACCCCTTTTTAACGCCCTGTGCAACTATGACTTCGCATTACTGAGACTCAGTAAAGACCAAATACCTTGCGATGGGATAGGAAAAGATAACCGTAAAGAAAGATGGGTTGGATGGGGTGGAACACTTAAGGCGGCACTTTCCCCGAGCAAAACGCAGCGCTAGCCGTTTTTTGTGCAGTTTTTTGGAGCTATATAATCTTTATTCAAAAGAAATATAAACGTATAAAAAATACATTAAATTTCTACATAATCTTGACTTTAAAATGGTAGATTTTTATTTTTTATTACTAAGTATAATGTTTAAGTAATCTCCTCACAACGAAACTACAGAAATGAGAAATAACTTCTCGAAAACTAACGATTATTTTGATTTTGTACTTACACTAATGGATAGGCAATTTAATTATGAACATTTTGGTAGAAATATTTTTTTCAAACGACCAAAATTAGATTTTATAACGATTTTATTCAACATTCTGAGCATATTCGCTATTGTATCTCTTGCGCTGTTATTGAGGGAAAAAATGCTCAAGGTTATTTGATCAGGGTACGGCCTTAAAAACCACAAGAAGACTTCTTACTTTTCGACTTTTCTAGAAACATTTTTCACACCGAAACATATTAGACAAATTGGTCAGCGAACCATGTGCTGCAAACACGCAACTACTGAACAGCCAAAAACCCAACCCTAAACGATGAAAAATCTAACGGACAGCCATGTAACTAAAATCGCCTGTTTGCACCTCATCACTTATGTGGCTAATTAATTCAATGAGTCAGCAGGATAGTAGTCATATGTTAGCAATAACATTTAACATTACACTTATACCTGTGCTTATTCTAATGAATGGTGCAAAAACCACGAAAGAATAAAGCTTGCGACTAGTTATAGCGCTGTGATTTTATTAGGTAATTTTATCTTGCATGTAATCTTAACAATGAGGTCAAATTGTTTGTTGTTCAATGTTTGTAAAATGGTTTTTCTGTATGGATTCCATTGAGATAAATCTTTCTCTCATCTTTTGAAAAAAAGTAAGTAATATAATGAAAGGAAACTTGCTCACTTATTAACTTTATATGGTACACTACTAATTGGCCCCTGTAGCCTATGTTATTTCTGGCATTAGGATGGGTTGACTGCAGATAATGTGGGCTAGGCAGTGCTAATCCCAACCTATCTTTGAATGGAAATCAAGGAGACAAAGACAAATATCACTCTGAATTATATACCTACAGCAGACCTGCATTATTATAAATAAATAAAAAAGTTAATAATGTAGTGTTTATCGTGAAAAACCTAGTCTGCGCACCAGACTTCAAGAAGAACCCTAGTAAGATAGGCCTGAAGACAGATCAATATACACCCCAGGTTGAAGGGGTTTTGAAGTCCGTAACTTTTAAATGATTAATTTTTTTTCCCGCTCCAGCAAAACAATTAATTGATGCCTGGGCACGTTTCCGGATGACGACGATGCGGAGGAAATCTTCGACGCCTAAGCGTATCTTGTTTTAGTATATTTATTTGTATATACATAGTTAGGTTTAGTTGTTTTCATGTTTTTATTAATAAATAATAAAAGAATTTTAAAGTCTAAATGAATTGATCAAATTTTTGCCTTTTAGTACGTCAGGAGTACCCTAGACGTTTTATGATCGTAAAAGAGAGTGTGTGCATTAGTGAGTACCAAAACCAGCGGGCAAGCTTGTGCGAGTCGGGTTCGCGCACCGTGGGTTCCATACAAACCTGTAGGTATTATTTTATAAGCAAAAGTTTCGGTTTACGATTTATGACGTATTAAAAAAAAACTACTAACTAGATCTCGTTCGAACCAATTTTCGGTGGAAGTTTACATGGTAATGTCCATCTATACTAATATTATAAAGCAGAAGAGTTTGTTTGTTTGTTTGTTTGTTTGGTTGAACGCGCTAATCTCAGGAACTACTGGTCCGATTTGGAAAATTCTTTCAGTGTTAGATAGCCCATTTATCGAGGAAGGTTATAGGCTATCATCACGCTAAGACAAATAGGAGCGGAGTAGTAATGGAAAATGTGACGCAGACGAAGTTGCGCGGGTCAGCTATTATATACATATATTTTTTAAGTTTTATCATTCTCTTATTTTAGAAGTTACAGGGGGTTACGCAAACTAACCAGTTTAGAAAAAAATGATATTAGAAACCTCAATATCATTTTTGAAGACCTATTCATAGATACCCCACACGCATGGGTTTGATGAAAAAAAAAACCCCCGGTTCCGGCAATTTTTTTAAAATTTTTTTTTGGGATATGTATAAATCTTAGAATAATAACGCATAGAAGCCGCGTCTAGAACAAAACCCGAGCAAAATCGTGTGTCCACTTCACTTTCTTTGTGTGCGTGAGCCGAATGTGTCTACGTTCCTCTAACGCACACAGATATAGCTTTCAGTGATACCATTACCAAGCCGTTACCCACAAAATATGGGAAGACGCATTACTATTTTGCTATCAAGGCAAGATTTTATGTTGTTGGGAACTGGAAAAGGTAAACAGGATTTTTTATGTAATATGACATATTTTTTCGGAAGGTTTAATTCAATTTATTTAAAAATAAAAGGAAATAAATCGCATAAAGAATGAGATATTGTTCAATGCGATTAGAATGCTTGATGGGTTATAATTATAATCAATGTTAAAACATCGGGTTTGATATGAATTAACAGTAAGGGCCAGTTTCACCGGTTACGGATAAAGTTAGCCTATTAGGAACTTATCTGGCAGATGAACTAAAACTTTTGGTTTCACAGGTGTCGGATAGCGATATCTGGCAGATTTATTAAGTATTTGAGGATTATAAAGTATTAGGGCCTCTTTCACCATCTCCAAGTAAAGCGTTGATTAGTTACTTCCCAATTAAAGTTAATCGGCAAGTAAAACTTACGAGTATCTGCTGTCAATTTCACAAGCGAAAATAAAGCTTCGAGTAACAACTTACCGGTTAAGTGAATGACTTAACAAATCATACGTTGCATTCGTTCAATATTACGTCAACGTTACTCGTCAAATGTCATTGTTAGGTTAGCTGTCATTTGTCATTTCATTTTGTGTATTGTTTTTTGTGTTTTTGGTTAGGAAATTATTGCGTGTGGATTTTTTTTTTTATAAATTATCATGGATAAAGTTAAAAGAGATAGAAGTGCAAACTTTTCACTCGTACAGAAATACCAAACTGTGTTAAGTATCGGCGATAAGACCCCTTCCACGTCCATAGGCGCAAGTAATGGTGGACGCGACCGTATCAAAAACAAGGAAATTGTAAGGAAAACTAATTAGAATTATAATTGAATCAGATTAGATTAGGTTTAGCATTCTCTAATTAGTGTTATAAGGATATTTTCGCATCATAGGTTTAGTTAGATTCTAGTTTAAATGCGAATTTTGGATGTAAGGTTTTTGTATTGTGAATAATTACGTAGATTGAAAATGTGATTTTTTGTTTTAAGTGATAGGGTTTTGAAATTAGTTTTAAAATAAAGGTCTTGACCCAAAACCACTTTTACAAAAAGAATTGAGTCAATAGGACTTATGGTTTTCGAGATATTTCCAAAAATGTATAGTGAAAATTTGTTAACCGCCAAGTAAACACGCTAATTGGCAGACGATGTGGCAAGTAAGTTACTGGTCAGTTTAATCATTGATTAGTGCTACTCGAACGTCGTGAAATTGACACGTGCAGTTACGTATGACTTTAACTGGCGATTAGTCTACTCGATACTTTACTCAAGGGTGGTGAAAGAGGCCCTTATAGTATTATAAGTGTTGGTTAGTTATCCATCAGATAACTAAGCGACACTTTATCCGTAACCGGTGAAACTGGCCCTAAGTATTGTATTTTAAAATTACAAAAATGAAAAACATGAATGAAAGCAATGTGGGTATTTTTTTCCTCACAAATAGCAACACTGTGTAATGACTGAAGACTGAAGTTAGGTTATTAGAAATTTGTTTTATTTATCGATTTACGTAAAAATAGTGCATAGAATGTTAGTACTTATTTTGTGAAATGTTATTTTATCACATTTTTTTTGTTTTCCTGATGTGCTATAACATCCTTTCACGCAACAAACTGTCATTTTCAATTATTTACTCGCGAGCTGTGTTCGACGGAACGTGACCTTGAGTACTGATGGCTAAGTTTGAAGGATTGACGGATTAGGCTAAGTTTTAGTTGCCTCACTTTTTGCACTCGTACTAGATTTCTATGCGTTATTATTCTAAGGAATAAATCTATGGAGATTTTGTCAGGGTAAGCAATTAACACTAAGAATATGAAATAAAATAGTTTACATCAACATATTATATTCGCAAGTTTTGTTAGAAATCAGTTTTACAGTTTTGATAACAAATCAGTCTCAGTTATAATACTAGTACTTTTCTTTATACAGTAAAACCCGTTTAAGACGATTTCACAGGGACTCAACCAAAAACGAGTCTTAAGCGGGAAAGCGTATTATGCGGGATTTATGGAAATAAAAAACGGACCTACTACATACGTATGTATTAATATTTATTATGTTTTTTCGGATGTAGGTATTGAACTGTACATTTAAAAATTATGTACGTTATATAAAATGTCGTGTATTACTATCACGTTATTTAAAATAATCACTTATTTTAGTTTGACAGAAAGATTTTGAGGGATTGGCAATTACAATATTTTCAACGTAATTTAACTTTTGTAGTGCGTCTTTGCTTTGATTCAAAGAAGTTACATAGCGCCTTAAATCATTAACTGCTGATAATGCCTGGGCGTGTGTCAAAATCGGAGTTGACTCATCTTCTCCTTGATCATTATCACTTTGAGCCTCGGTCGGCCGCCGCTGTCGCAGAGGTAAGAGGTAATATGTGTTGAACTTTAGGGCGTATTAAACGGGATGACGATCGTATTAAACGTTAAAGAATGTATGAAAACATGTCTCAAGTTGCAGGGACTGATGCAAAATGGCGTATTATGCGAGAAAGCGTGATCGTCATAAACGGGTTCTACTGAAATTACCTTATTAGTAAAATAAAATCAAATCTTTTATAACGCTTCAAAAAAATTATTAATAAAATCTAAAAAGTCAAACATATATAACTAATACACGCATCCAACCTATCGAAAGAAATTACGTCTCCCTCTTCCTAATGAAGAGATTATATATTCTAGTAACTATAAGAAAAAAAGATGGTTAATAAACATAACAGTCCCACCACAGCTACAGCAGCACTCACAACAGTTGTCTTTTAAATTCATTTTTCCTGATAATAGGATCTTAAATAGCTAGTAACGTCCAAACTCCGGTCGCTCAGTGAGCTGCGCAGGCAATTGCAAATATAACCTGCTGAGGAGAAAATTCACTCAGGCTCCACGCTTGTCGGCGGTATAGCTTTTAGGTAGTTATGTGCAGTCGAAAGATTTGTACCACGTCCACCATTTTCAAAAAAAAGTCATTTCAATTTTAACTGTTGTTACACAATCGTAATGATCTTGCCGCCTGGTTTCGCCTTGTGCGAATGTAGCTTTAAGGATTTCGAGATCTAATTCTTCTTTTTTTGACAATGATGGGGTTGGGGTTGAAGCGAGAATGACTTGTTGCTGAGTTTCGTCGTTTATATTATCATAACTTGGCACAGGCTGTATCAGATTTACCTTACACATTTCCGCGTATTTTGAATCGAAGATATAGCGCGCACAGTTTTTTTAAAGAACCGGGGGAACCGGGTTTACTCTTTCTGGAACCGGTTCTGCACACACATTGAAAAAACCGGGTAGAACCGGGTGCATGCTCTAGCTGTGACATACGGACGGACAGACAGACATGACGAATCTATAAGGGTTCCGTTTTTTGCCATTTGGCTACGGAACCCTAAACCTGGCCAGATGCATGTTGGACCCGAAAGAATGCCATTTTTGTAACAAAATACCATAGATAGACATATTGATTCTTACAGGTTTTCTTGTAATCTGTAGGTAAATAACCTACCAAGTCATCATTGTTCATCACTCATTTCAACCGATTGCCATCCACAGCTAAACGTAATTCCTCAAAGAGCGCCAACCATCCCCGGTCTTGAAAAGTCCGCATCCATCCGCTGCTAGCCTTCGTTAAATCATCGATCCATCGTGGCCGTTCCACACTACGTTTGCCCATACGCGGTCTCCACTCTAACACATATCTGCTCCATCAACCGTCTGTCCGTCTGCAGACATGGCCGGCCCACTTCCACTACAGCATGCTAATTCTACGCGCAATGTCGGTCTTTTGGCGAATGACTTCATTGCGAATTCTACATATACACCAGAGAAACTCCGAGCAATGCCGAGCATTGCTCTGTCCATTGCACGCTGAGTAACCTTGAATTTCTAGACCAGCACGCGTAGCATGGCGATTCTATCTCTATTCTACCAAGAAAATACAAAGCTCTTTCTATCCAACTCGACATGTCTTCTGCCCGAGCATGGCGCGACCCGAAGACTCGCGTTTCTATGAAGACAAAGACATATCTAGTCTTTCCATAGCAACGGAGAAGTAGTTAGTTAAGTGGTCATTCTACGAATACTACGATAAATTTACGTTTAGTTAGCCAAAAAAATGTGTCAAATACACTATTTTTCACACTTTTTGCACGTAACTCAAAGCAACAACAAAACGTGTTACTCGATCATATTTTTAATCTATACGGTTTATGTTTACAAATAACAGTATTTTTGTTGAATTTATTATGGTACCGATTTAAATTAGAATCTAAAATTCTAATTTAAATCGGTACCATAATAAAATTGTTAACTAGCTGACCCGCGCAACTTCGTCTGCGTCACATTATCCATTACTGCTCCGCTCCTATTTGTCTTAGCGGGATGATATACAGCCTTTATCCTACCTCAATAAATGGACTATCTAACACTGAAAGAATTTTTCAAATCGCACCAGTAGTTCCTGAGATTAGCGCGTACAACCAAACAAACAAACAAACTCTTCTGCTTTATAATATTATAGTATAGATTGCATATACAAAATTTATGTTCAGTTACGTATCCTGATCTCTCTCTCGAATTAAGAATATAATTATGAAGAGGGTACCTAATGCAGGGCACTGTATCATCTCTATCGGTTGAAATGCCGACCAGCCCTTGAATCAAAATCAACAAAACCGACTATCGAACGAATGGTGGTGAATCAAGTGGATTTTTAATTTCGTCCAGCACAGTCCAAAACTCCGATTTTTACTGACAATATTGCTGATTGTAAACCACTGAATAAAATCATTGAATTCATAATAATAATATTATATTTCCCAGCTGACAGTCCTAAGCCTATTTTTAAGTAGGAAGGAATGGTTTCGTTCATTATTAATTTAATACCGTGCTACTTACATAACACCTGGTCTGACTGAGTAGCGGTATTTAATTTACAAAATGCATAAATTCTACGTAGTTTTTGAATACAATCTTCAATAGTTCAATAACTGCGTCAGTTTTCGGAAATGCGATCATGCTCCTTATTGTAACAGCCTACGGAACAATTTCGTAGGTTTTTATTGTATACGCGATTGTGATCCTTATTTGTAACAGACTACGGAACAATTTAGTATGCAAGTATTTTTACTTTAATGGTTTGTCTTTGCAAGTATTTATTTGTCAACGCGATTGTGCTTCTTATTTATAATACGTCAGGGTTCAATTTCCCATGCAAGTATTTTTTCTTCCAACAGGGCTTTTGGATGAAATAGAAGTAGAAACTTGAATCGTCGTAAGAAGGTATTTATTTGAAAACGCGATTGTGCTCCTTATTCCTAGAAAGTTGCGGGGCAATTTCCTATACATATAGAAAATACTTGACAGTATTCCGAGCCCTAGTTTCTTAAGGTAGACGTAGTGGAAGTCTGGAAGCCCTGGCACTCGATTTTGCAAGTACGACCCAAGTCTACTCTCTCCTCCCAATAATTCGAAAAAAAATCTAGTCATTCAAACCCATACTTCCATAGCTATACCATATATCTACAATGTATGTATCTGAACTGACTTTAAACTCATAAGTTCGAACTAAAGGCTTGAACGCACTTGGCGACGCTTCGCGGCAGCGGAGCGACGCGACACGCAACGGCAAAATATTCTTTGTAAGAAATTGTATGAGCCTATGAGGTTTAACGCACTACGCAGCAGCGAACTACGCGCCGCGACACTTCAAGTGCGAACGTTGTTGCGTGTCGCGCGTGTGCGGTCGAGCCTTTAGAAGCTTAGCGGAGAATGTTAAGGTGGCACTAGTCGCGGGCTCGAACTCAGTGGTAGGCATGGCCAAAAAGCACGCTGTCTCACCTCGCATCATGCCCGACAGAGATAGTACCAGTGATGAGCAGTTAGACGCTAGCCTTCATGCACGTCTAGTTCGCACGCACACAAACATCGTTCCGAACCGTTCCGAACTAAATCGAAGTTACACGATGCACACATACCGCCACCGCGCGCCGCTGCGCATAGTCGCTCGACGCTCGCCGAGAAATCAGCAACTACCTACCTAAAAACTCTTACTAAAAAAAGTAGGCGCTGTGTTACCGTTTTATACCTCTACGGCCCTATAGGTACCTAATATGGATTGCTTATTCTATTGTTATTATGTTTAGTTTTTCCTTGGTCGTAATGCAGCCGCCACGCCGCCACCGACAGATCTGATGCTTACTTGAATAGTCATCGCAGTTTATGTCCGTAGGTACTAGATACATCTACACTAATATTATAAAGAGGAAAACTTTGTTTGTTTGTTTGTTTGTTTGTTTGATTGTAATGAATAGGCTCAAAAACTACTTAACCGATTTTAAAAATTCTTTCACCATTCGAAAGTTACATTATCCACGAGTAACATAGGCTATATTTTATTTTGAAAAAAAAAAAAAATAGGGTTCCGTAAGATATTTGGGTTTTTCGGACACAAGGTGTAAAAATCAACCAGAAAAGTAACTTATTTTGCGTACGCTGCCTAAACTATAAAAGATACAACCATAAATTGTTCTAATTAATTGTAGATCTTATAAATATCTACAAAAAAGTCCGCGACACACTATACCTATCTATGTCGAGTGAGGCACAACAACCATTTTTTTATTTAATAATCTAGATTTTTTTTTGGACTACATTTAAACGCGTTTATTTTACTCATGCTATTAATCCTTATCAAAATAAAGTATTTCATCACTAAGTACAGTTTATGTAGATCACATTTGGTCTTTGAATGATTAAAATCGGACGTTTGGTTTTGAAGTTATGGCGAAATTAAAATATTACGGTTTCTGCTGTACGGCCCGTTGCGGCGGTCACCAAGGCGGGGGTGCGCGTGCGGGAGGGGAGTTTAGATCTATGTAAGGTACCCGCGCGGCTCAGACGTGAGGTAGGTAGGTAACAGTTTTTCTCACGGTTTTTCTGTAGTGTATTTAGTATCAGCATTGCACCCGTGCGAAGCCGGGGCGGGTCGCTAGTACCTAATAATGAAATTAGTTCTACCTAAGTACCATCCTATAAATTGTTATCAAAATTACTTACCTACCTGTCTTCTTAATTTTTAGGGTTCCGTAGCCAAATGGCAAAAAACGGAACCCTTATAGATTCGTCATGTCTGTCTGTCTGTCTGTCCGTCCGTATGTCACAGCCACTTTATTCCGAAACTATAAGAACTATGCTGTCGAAAACTCTAAACTTGGTAAGTAGATGTATTCTGTGAACTTACTACCTACCTAAACCTGTAGGCCGGTATAGTATGGATAGGGGTTCTAAAATGATATCGAGGTTTCTAATATAATTTTTTTCTAAACTGAATAGTTTGTGCGAGAGACACTTCCAGAGTGGTAAAATGTGTGTGTGTCGTGTAACTTCTAAAATAAGAGAATTATAACACTAAAAAATATAATTATGATGTACATTACCATGTAAACTACAAGCGAAAATTGGTTCGAACGAGATCTAGTAAGGAGTTTTTTTAATAGGTACGTCATAAATCGTAATCCACAAATTTTGCTTATATTATATTTGTACGGAACCCTCGGTGCGTGAGTCCGACTCGCACTTGGCCGGTTTTCTATTTTTAGTTACCCCTATTGGTTGACACAGACGTGTTTAGATTTGCATTCATTATTAGATTGCTTTAAATTATCAGACAAGTGCACAGTATATTGTGACAAACTGACAAGTGACACATAAAGATTGTTTACTTAGCTCCTACATACCTACCTAACGTTAAAATTTAGTGTCTACGACGCCAACGGTTTGTTTTATGGCATTTTTGCTTGTAGGTAAGTACCTACCTACGTTAATATAACAGTAGGTACCTATTAGGCAGAGAGCTATGTAAACTATGATGTTGCAGAATTTGTTCGAAAGAGTTACCGCGGCCCTGGTAAGTACGGTACGCAGAGGGCATTAGGAGGAACACGGATGGGTTTTAGTCAAGAAGAGTCTGACACTCCCTTCTGTTTCGCCCAAAGCGGGAGGAGTTATTTGGTTTCCCATCCATAAAAAAGTCTTGTCCGCCGCAAAAGTACCTACGAACACAAAATTAGGTTTGTCAATTGCAAGAAACTATTTTGAAAGCAAATAGAATGAACCCAGTAACAAACATTACATTGATCCTGGCTTGAACTTTGGATTTCGCTACCTGCTACCTAGGTATTCAACTAAACGAGCGACACGTTGCCGCTGGCGGCCGGCAACCTTTGTCGTTGGCTGTCGACGGGCGCTTTAACGACCACCAACGACGCGTGCAGTTGTCCCTGTCGTAGACGCGTGCGGCGGCGGTGGCACGGCGGCGTCATGTCGCTCGATTGTAAGAACGCTTAGCCACCGTACGCATGGACGTAAAAATATTCCGTTCAGCCGAGCGTTGAGAACCCAGCACTCAGCAGAGTTAATCCCAACGCGTCCAAAAAAGACACCGTTTCAACTTATAATTACCTATATCATTGGTTTCAACATCGAGAGTTGAAAATTCATTGCGCGATAGCATCCCGCCGCGATGATTTTACACTGCAGCGGGCGCGGGCAGCGACGCGGTGTCGAAGACCCGGTCACGACGCCAAATTATGACTTTTCTACACATTGTTTATAATATATTATGTGGTTTTAAAAACTTTTTCAATGATTCAAAACAATGTCACGTACTTATGCAGCGTCCACTCAAAGCAACAATAACAATTTCAAACGCAAATACGGAGTCCAAACTACAGTGCGAAGTCAAACAGATATAAAATATAATGTTGAAATCCAAAAATCAAGCCAATGAGTCAATATAAATTAGAGCGCAAGTATAGTCTACCTACGTATGTAACGTATGAACGACATAGGCCACAGGCCACAGCCACAGCACACCGCAGCAGACACAGTCGTAACTTGAATTCGCACGTGTGCGTGAGCATTGTCCCCCCGCACCGCACCGGGGGGAACATTATTCAGTGAGAGGCACGATAATTCATAGTAAAACGCGCGCGTAAAAAAATATGAGAAGGCCTTTCGTAAATCGAGTTTTATGAAAAAACTACTGCATATATCGATTAAAAATAAAAGTTATTGAATTCTTCGATAGTTGAGCTTTGTCGGTACCGACTTGGTTTTAAAGATTTTACATTGTGTTTATTACTTATTTACGCCCAAAGATGCGTTAAAATTGGCAAGAAAAACGAAACTTTGGTGGCTCATAACTTTTTAATGGCGTTTTATTTTACCATTCTGTTTCCATACAGACAAAACTAATAATATGACAAAACGATATTATGTTTAACTTTTGATGTACTCTGTCAAACAGCGGAGTAATACCCTCCCGAAGTTTCTATGGAAAAAATATCGACTAGTGCCACCTTAACACCGCGATTCAGAAAAACGCGTCATAAGTACAACGCCATCTATCGATCTACAACGTAACTGAACTGTCTTTATATACTCCTAAGTTCGAACTTAGAAGATTACACGTTACGATAAATAATGATATTATAATAAAATGTTCACTTTTTTTGCTACATTTTAAGTTTAATTTAAAAAATAACTCAAAAATACATTGTTTCGGGGTCTTTTCACATATTTCTTATTACAAATTTTCTCAATGGTCGCATTGCAAGTATCTGAAGTCTCAATGAAAACAACCTATTTTAGCGCTCGATGAAGTTTCTTCGTAAAGTTTAAAATTCGATATCTTTTGATTTTGTGGGTCGATTTTGATGAAATAAACACTAAATGTTACTCCGGTTATCTATACTAATATTATAAAGAGGTAACATTTGTTTGTAAGTTTGTATGTAGGGGGTAATCTCAGGAACTACGGGTCCGATTTGAAAAATTCTTTCAGTGTTAGATAGCCCATTTATCGAGGAAGGTTATAGGCTATAAATCATCACGCTAAGACAAATAGGAGCGGAGCATTAATGGAAAATGTGACGCAAACGAAGTTGCGCGGGTCAGCTAGTCACTTAATATTTTGAATCCAATCAGTGTTTTAAGCGTGATGCTCCTCCAAACGCACAGACAAACAGAAAATAATTTCAAAAACTGCTTTTTTGTGTTCTATGTAATTTTTCTGACATTTCTATGTATTTTTTATGCGAAAATATTCAATGTACAGACACGGCAACTCTACGATTTTATTATATGTATAGAATAGAATAGATAGAAGATGATCATGGCGGCAAGGAAAAAGTGAGTACAATTTATGATTAATTAAATTAAGTACTGATTATTCCAATAATTGTGTGTAATTAATGTAAGTGAACATAATATCCTACCATTCGACGAGAAGAGAACATAATAATATTCTAAATAAAAGGTGATTGGTGGCATTGTCTGATGAAAACTTTGCCATACACAGTGCAATGCGTTCTTTACTGTTATCTTTCTTCCCTCGTCCGAAGTGTTTTACTTTAGTCATTACAAAAACAATTCATTTACAGCGTACGAAGTACCCACCCGACAAATTGAGATGTTGGTAGACTATTTGATACTTTCTAACTTAGAATAATAACGCATAGAAGCCGCGTCTAGAACAAAACCCGAGCAAAATCGTGTGTCCACTTCATTTTCTTTGTGTGCGTGAGCCGAATGTGTCTACGTTCCTCTAACGCACACAGATATAGCTTTCAGTGATACCATTACCAAGCCGTTACCCACAAAATATGGGAAGACGCATTACTATATTGCTATCAAGGCAAGTATTATATGTTGTTGGAAACTGGAAAAGGTAAACAGGATTTTTTATGTAATAGAAGCGTTTTTCCTGAAATAAAACGCATATTAAATACTTACCTTATTTGAAGCTTACTGTTTGAGATAGGCCCTATCTGTTTTCCGGTTATTTATGTCCTTCTCCTTCACTCCTATACATCTGTCTCGCTCGCACACTCCCCACCAGGCAGGCCCGAGCGCAGTAGGGAGGCTCGGAGGCATTCACGAATCATTGAGTCGAAAATACCAGGCAGAAATTAAATGTAAGCTTCAAATAAGGTAAGTATTTAATATGCGTTTTATTTCAGGAAAAACGCTTCTATTAAATCCATGACCGTTATTTGAAGCTTACTGTTTGAGACGTGTTTGTTATCGCCTGGTGGTGGGGACGCCAATGTGAAGTAAGTTTGATTGACTTCAGGAAAATAATCTATACCTTTGGATTAAGCGATAGATATTCATTATTTGGAAGATAATAAATTATTATATTAAACAGCTTTGGAGTGTGCAAGAAATAAATACAACAAAAACCAGTAATTAACAATTCTGTAATCACAAAAGTCACTCTATTAGTATAATCTGTGTTCCAAGAAATTAATACAAAACATAAAAATTTTAATCAGCTGGGTTGAACAATCTAGTTATGCTGTTGCTAGCAGAGGTTGGCAGTATATCTCGTCTGTAGAAGTGTGTAAAAGTTTCTTTGGACTTCCAATTTCCTCTGGACAAAATTTCATCCAGAGGTAAGTTATCAGACCAATTTCTTGAAGATACTGCTGATCGTAGACTTCCAGGTGTAGCGGGTATACCAGCCTCTGTTAGTACAGTTTTAATCCATCCCGCAATCACAGTGCGAGAGGCCGCCTTTGCTTGTCCTCTGATATTTATAAATAAGTTTGGACAATTACCCGAATCTCTTCTATCTTTAAGAAGATCAATTAATTTTCTGACCCAAAACACAGGATCCAGATTTTTATTACTCGTATTAGGCAGTAACTTCCATCCCGATTGCCTATGAGTGTCAGTGTCGGTTTTATAGCCAAATACTGGCTTTAAAATAATGTTACTGCCGTCATCTACACAATGCTCCGAGTCCACTAGCAGCAGTGTCAGATCGTGAACTCGTCTGCCTGAGCACAGGAGGAGGAGTGTTGCTGTATGTCGAGAAGTGGCAAAAGGGTTATTTTCATCTACAGTGTTTGAACTTAAAAAGGAAGTCAGGGTATTTAAATTCCATACAGGAGGCTTATGAGCGACAGGCCTCTTTAAAGCAATAGACTTTAAGACGTGTTTTACTAATGTATGCGAACTTATTCGTCCAGCATCTTCGGCATTGCATAGAGTAGCCACCACCGATTTGTGAAGCAAAATAGTGTTACAAGAAAACTTGTCGATTAGATGTAGGTCCGCTAGATATCTAGCAACGATGGGTCCTGTTGGGTGAAAAGGATCCAAATTATATTTTGTAGACCAAGATACCCATCGATCCCACGCGACCTTATATGTTTTAAGAGTCGAAGTACGCCACGAGGATTTAAGTAATTGTATTTGATCTTTATTCCAACCCGTCAAACTCTTCGACCACCCCCACACTTCCAGACTTCGAGCGCCATCTCTTGAACCTTGGGGGGTGGCAGACCGGTCGTGGTGTCTATTAGATTCTCCTTGAGATTGGTGATTGACCACGGAGCTGCTACTGCTCGAGCTTTGAGATCGGCCCGCCAGAATACCCGACTCCACCGGGGGACAATTAAAAGGTACAGCCCGGTCGCCGAGTTGAGGTGGGCCAGCACTTTGGGTATCAGGTATGGTGGTGGGAACACCCACGCAAGGTGGTAGTTCCACTGCCGGGAAAAGGCATTGTGGAATAACGCTTGGGTATCTGTTAAATCCAGAGACACGTAGTTGGCTACCACGTTTGCTCGACTGGACGCAAATAGGTCTACTACCGGAGTGCCAAACTTGTGAAATACCTTCTCCGTGCAAGCGGGCAGAAGGTGCCATTCTGGTACTAGCTTGTGTCTGGAGAGGTGATCCGCATGTCCGTTGTAAATGCCGGGTATATAATTGACTGTCAGATTTATTTGATGAAAATCTAGTAAGCGAAAAACTCTGCACGTTACTTCCATCGAGGTGGCGATCTCGTGCCGCCCTCGTTCCGCAAGTGGGCCACAACTGTTCGATTGTCGCACTGGAAAAGAGCAGTGGACTTGCACAGTAGAGGACCGTGGGTTTCGAGCACCTTTAAGATTGCCAGCATCTCTTTTAGGTTGCAATGTAGATGTTGTTCTTGAGCAGTCCACACACCTGACACTGCGTAACCGTCCACCTGAGCTCCCCAAGCCAGATCGGAGGCGTCTGTGGTCACAAAGTGAGTTGGTGGTGGTAGATGGATTGCAGATGCTTGATGGCAGTTGTGAAGCCACCACTGAAGATCTTCTAGGACTTCGTCTGGTAAGTGGATCTCCTTCCTGACTGGCATAATTAGAGATGCATTTAGGAAACTGAGCAGAGATCGGTGATGTAGTCTGCCCTGTGGCACCACAAAACTTGCAAAGTTTAGAAAGCCCACTAGGCTCTGCAATTCTTGTATGCAAGCCTTGCCCGAGTTCAGCCTTGCAGAGACCTTGTGGATAAGATTTGTGACCTTGTCTTGCGGCAGTGATTTTTTGTTGGCCCAAGGATCCCACTGAACTCCCAGATACACAAGGCTCTTTTGTGGGGATACAACGGATTTCTTTAGATTTACTTGCCACCCTAGATATTCTAGACGGTCCAGGAGAGTACGAACATGAGTTTGCAGAGTGTCCTTGTCCTGGTGAACTAACAGGAAGTCGTCTAGGTAGACAACTATGCGCAGATTCTGTTCTCGCAATGTTTGAGCGACCCAGTTGCTCAGAGAAGCAAACACCTTCGGTGCTGTGCTGAGGCCAAAAGGTAAGCAGGTCATTTCTAATAGCTCCCCTTGGTAAATGAGGCGCAAAAATCTTCTGTGTGCCGGATATATTGGTAAATGAAAGTAGGCTTGCGAAAGGTCTACTTTGCAAAGCCAGTCGCCTGGCTGGAGGAACTCCGGTATACGAAATACATTTATCAGGCTGAAGGGCTCTGTGATTACATAGTTGTTTAAAGCTCTTAAGTTGAATATTGGGCGGTCGGAGCCATCGCTCTTTGGCACAAGAAACATTCTTGACAGGAAGCTCGGGGAGCGTCGCACTGCTTCTAATACACCTTGGTCTTTCATCTGACTGATGAGTGCCGACATCGATTCGGACTCCTGTGTGATGTAGGGCCCTTTCCGCAAATGTGGCAACATTAGAGGTGGTTTTAGAAGAAAGGGTATGCGATACCCTGTTATTATGCGCAACAGAAAGTTTGGGAGCTCCCATTTCCTCCCATCGATTGTAAAATAGTGCTAGTTGACCCGCCCTGAATTCTGTCGAGTCAGTACTTACGGTTTTTGTTCCCAGAGTTGTAGTCTGAGGAGATTCCGGGACGTTTACGGTTTCCTTTGTCCTGACTCTGAGGCTTGTAGCTTTGGCGGCCACCCCGCGAGCGAAATGAACCTCTGTTGTTGCTTGTAGGCGCCGTGCGACGATCACTCTGGTTGTTCTGTCGCTGAGGGCGTTCATGATAGCAGTCCTGCGAGGACTGGCGGTATTGATAATGTGGATGAGGCACAGAGGCGCAGCATCCATGGCTGGTACCCTGCGAGGGTCCATGATAGTGAGCCGACCCCTGCGGGGGGTGGCGTGCAGTCTTGCTTGGTCCTGCTTGCGAAGCAGAGCCGCTTGTAGGTTTAACTAAGGGCATGAATGTCTTCTTAACCCCACCCATTTTTTCAAGAGCAGCGGTAAACGATGCGCTTTCGAATAAATGGCGGTCGGATGGTGGGATCTTGCGTAGCGTTGCCTTTATTAAAGGATCACGAACGTGATTAGTTATTCCGTCTCGGCGCATTTGTATGACTTCAGCCCTGTGTCCACAGATAAGCTGCAACAAATCTGAAGATGCTTTGTGGAAATCACCTTTAGAAAAAACCTCCGTGATCTTATCCTGCAAGCTATTAAAATTTAAACCCTGTTCTGCATGAGCCCAGGATAGTAGTTCTGTCAAAGTAGATGATAACGCCTGCCTTTGTTCCAGCGCACAAAATGTAAGAGCGGCGTAAGCCTTGTCAGCATAAGCCAAATGGCGCGACTGATCATACGCACGAATCTCCTCATTAGCTTCTAGGTCAATAAAACCAGGCGTATGGCAATATGATTTCTGTACTTCAGAGTACCTGACCTCACTCCATTCACTTTTATTAAAATATTGTATATCCTGAAGGGCTTTCAATAAGTTATCGGGTGCTTTAGGAACCGTAGGCTCTTTCAGTTTTGTTTCAATATCGAAATTGAACGGTAGTTGAACCTGAGTAGGCTCACTCGCGCACGCGTCACTACCATCATTGTACAAGATGCCACTAATATTGTCATCAATCAACACGTCGTTGTCTATAACTGACGCGGGCTCCGCACCGCCACATGGTACTGATGATGATAAAGCAATTTGATTACGTAATTCACTCACCTCTCGGAATAACTTGTGCATCTGCCGATTGTCTTTCCGTGATTTGCGACTATATTTGCCCCCCTTTCTTTTGTGGTGACGGCCACGTTTTTTCTTTCGGCCGGAAGAGCTCGCGGAATCCGTGGAATCACTTGACGAGGAAGGGCTGCTACTGATGAACTCCTGGCTGAGCGTGCACGTTTCCGAGAACTGGACTGATTCTGCTTTGGCACACGATCCCGTGATAAATCATGTCGCGGCTCCTCAACACTCGCGTTCACACATGTACTATTTTTATCTAAATCATCCATCCTAAAAGTAAAACACTTTTTAAAAAGGTAGGTATTTGTAAAACACAAAAATTCACAACTAGGACACAGTATGATTAAGAATTTTCATACTGAGATTAGGAGAAAGGACAATAGGTAAATGTTTCTAGAAACAAAAAGAAACCAAGATAAAATAACGCTTAAAAATACGTTACATACCTGCGTAATCAATTTGAATTATGAACGTCAATATCAAATAGACTTTGAAATACGAACGGTAAAACCGTTTAAATATGAAATTAACTCACGCGCAGGGTGATACTTCTATTTACGGTTTAGTGAAGGTGAAGACAACCGTACTGGCCGGAAAACAAGACGCCAATGATTCGTGAATGCCTCCGAGCCTCCGTACTGCGCTCGGGCCTGCCTGGTGGGGAGTGTGCGAGCGAGACGATGTATAGGAGTGAAGGAGAAGGACATAAATAACCGGAAAACAGATAGGGCCTATCTCAAACAGTAAGCTTCAAATAACGGTCATGGATTTAATATGACATATTTTTTCGGAAGGTTTAATTCAATTTATTTAAAATTAAAAGGAAGTAAATCGTATAAAGAATGAGATATTGTTCAATGCGTTTAGAATGCTTGATGGGTTATAATTATAATCAATGTTAAAACATCGGGTTTGATATGAATTAACAGTAAGTATTGTATTTTAAAATTACAATAATGAAAAACATGAATGAAAGCAATGTGGGTATTTTTTTCCTCACAAATAGCAACACTGTGTTATGACAAGTTAGGTTATTAGAATTTTGATTTATTTATCGATTTACGTAAAAATAGTGCATAGAATGTGAGTACTTATTTGTGAAATGTTATTTTAACACATTTTTTTTGTTTTCCTGATGAGCTATAACATCCTTTCACGCAACAAACTGTCATTTTCAATTATTTACTCGCGAGCTGTGTTCGACGGAACGTGACATTGAGTACTGACAGCCTGGTGGCTAAGTTTGACGGATTAGGCTAAGTTTTAGTTGCCTCACTTTTTGCACTCGTACTAGGTTTCTATGCGTTATTATTCTAAGCTTTCTAAGTTCTATTTGGCAAAAATAAAATGATTGTTGAAATAAATAATAATTGTCTAGGTCCGATAAGATGTGTCTTATTTGACATTTAATATACATAGAGAGTTATTTCTACCCCCAAGTGTCAAAAGTAGAGAAAATATTGTCGGCATGCTTTTTGTAGACTTATGTCGATCGAAGAAAAGAAACATTTCTTATCTACGTGTCAAACATCGCCATGCTTAGGACGATAGAAATCTTTCTTCAATCTGTCATTTTGTCGATCCTCCGGTCGACAAAACTCGTTTCTACTGTGGTCATGCTACACGTGCAGAGGGGCTGGCACGAATATATTGTTGTATAGTAACGTTAAAATGTGAAAAACTACAACCCCATAGTATTTTGGTTTATTTTATGGGACACACAATTTATATAGTTTAAAATTATAAATATAGTTTCTAATTAAAATAAAAATGATGTGCGAAATGAGTATTGTAGCATTTGTAGCTATAGTAAGATTTTACGTTACGTTACTATAGATAAAGAATATACGTGCAAGGCCCACACTTTTTTTTTTTTTTTTTTATTTTTAGGGATGGGAAATCATCCAATGACTCCTCCCGCTCTGGGTGTAGCGGGAGGGAGTGTCAGACTTCTACTGACTAAAACCCATCCATGTTCCTTCATTGCCCTTTGTGTTCCGGAGCCACGGTGTCTCGTCTCTTGCGAATAATCCCGCGACTCCGGCAGGCGTCGGCCCTTTCGGGCCCCTGTGTGTGCTGACTCTCTTTGAGGCGCGCGTGGAACACTAACGCGCCGTCGACACGGCCTGTCGTCACTAGACGGACGGACGGCGAGCCACCCATAGCTCGCCGTCCACAGGCCCGCGCCTACGGTGGCCGGAGGTCACCAGGTGGTGTCCCCCGACGCCCGCGGCGTCTACCACGGCGGCCGGGACGAGAGGGTCTCCTCTCCCTCTCCGCCACCTCCTTCGCTAGCATTACTGCTTCGCAGAAGGAGGCAACGGCGTCCCATTCCGTCTCGCTCCGGACCATGGCTTGGACCAGGGCCGGCCGCGAGAGGTTGCCGCCGATCGCCGTTTCGAGGACACGGCGGTGCGCCGCCCAAGCGGGGCACACCTGCACAGTGTGCTCCACCGTGTCCTCCGGTCGATCCTCGCAGTGGTGACACCCGGGCGTTTCCTCCCGCCGAATTCGGTGCAGGAACCTCCCGAAACATCCATGTCCGGTGAGGACCTGCGTCAGGCGGAAGGTGAGGACGCCGTGGCGCCTCTCTAGCCACTCCTCTAAGAGGGGACTTATCGCCACTATCGTGGCGTGCCCTGCACTGGGTTGCGACAGTCGTCGTCTCCATGACGCCATGAGATCGCGAAGGCCCACAGGCCTATGGTGAGTGTTCACGTTTCGGCTCCGTAAGTCATTAAGGGTAGGACGCACTAGTTATAGCCCAGGTCTTAAGGGATTGTGGCATCGACGATTCTTCTCGTCGCCTCCTCAAAATTGTGCCGCCCAAAATTGTGTGTAATTTGGCCTAAATATATTATATTCTTGCACAACCTCGAGGGTGGCGCCATTTACGAGTACCTACAGGTCTCGGTACAAGACTTTGGTTATGTCCAGCCACCCAGCTTGAACAATCGCTCAGGCTTTTCAGCCTCCAGCTCCTGCAAAGATTGAAGAATGTCATCCGCAAATCGGAGGTGCGAGATGTACTGACCGTTGACCGTTTTATTCCGCGTCCTTTCCAATCAAGCGTCATGAAAACGTCCGCCAACCTCCAACGCATTCGTAAACAAGTTTCGGCGAGATGACGTCTCCCTGTCTTACACCTCGAAGCAGTTGGATCGGTTTCGTAGTCTCTTCTTGTATTTGGACGGTAATTGTTGCGGCCTCATACAGACATCACTTCTACGTAGCGGCAGTCCATAAGATATCTCTGCATGTACTCCAGGACAGCACAGGTCTTGATGGTGTAAAAGGATTTCTCATAGTCCACATAAGCTAGGCACAGTGGCTGATTATATTCCTCGGTGTTTTGGATTATTTTTTGGTCCACGGTGCTGTAGCCTTTTAGAAACCCGGACCCGGCCCGGAACGGGGTTGGAAGTCATGGAACTTTTGGGCGAAACGATTCGAGATAACCTTCGAAAACAGATTGTAGACATGGCTCAGGAGTGAAATGGAGCGGTAGTTCTTGAGGAGCGCGTTGTCGCCCTTCTTGAGGAATAATACCACCACGCTACTGTGCCATGCGGTGTAATGCCAGTGTGGTTTATGGAATGGTGTTCCTCCTGCCTTGAGCAGCTCTGTGGTTATCCTGTCATCCACCGGAGCTTTGTTGTTATGAAGTTGTCCGAGAGCCATTCTAATCTCACCCATGTCAATGTCGGGAAGCTCGTTTGTGAGATGGCCCGTGGATCATCCGCGCCATGGGCTTGAGGTGGACATGTTTTTTGAGCATAAAGTCTCCGTAGCATTTTCGACTTCAGCGAGATCTCTGGCTTCGAGGTGACGACGCTTTGAGTTTCGTCTGGTGACAACGGGAGTTCCGCGCTATGGCTTGCTCGATGATTCGAGTATTTGCGCTCCGAGTGTCGCGTCTAATTAGCTTCTTGATCTCCCTGTTTACCTGAAGTACCTGACGCTCAGACGGTATGGAATTTGGGAATTCTCGTCGTTTCCTCATCAATTCCAGAGTCTTGCTGGTGAGTACTAACTTACATCCATAACTCATTGGTCGAAAGTGTTTATTGCCCACCTCCTCTCTTTTTTCACTTCACTCATGTCAAAATATTAAGCTTTGTTATTTCAGAGATGATAAGTGGATGATGGTGATTTTTCATCACCATCATTCACTCTTACTCTTACTCACAGACAATTTGTATTTGACTGATGTCAATATTTATACGATACAAACGTCACTCAATTGTTTTGCCTTCCCGAAACCTCTCCACTAATACTTAAACTTTATGGAATGGTATTAAAGTTCAAATTGACTTTTAAGTATTATTACGAATCTTTTGTATGGGAGTATAGAAAAGTGTTGTTTTTAGTCTTTTTCAGGCAATTTTTACATTTTTTGTCTCCGTAAGAACCATCCTCGTACTTCAAGGAATATTCTAAAAAAAGAATTGGCTAAATTGGTCCAGGCGTTGTTGAGTTATGCGCTTACCAACATATTTAGCTATTCATTTTTATATTATAGAAGATTACTTTGATTTTTGTTTTCTTTCTCGGGTCCCTGGAGACCCGGTCCTTTGGTAGGCGTAATAGGGGGGGGCCGAAACCAACTCGCAGAGGCCCCGTTAGAAATTTATATTTATTATAATTTTATTTCGGATACTTCATAGCTTGTTAGTAAGCTTAATAACTATGTTAGTATTACATGCAGTTTTGACAAATAACGAATGAACGAACGAATGAGCGGGCAGTCAAATTTCCCCGCAATTACATTCAGGAGGCTGTTCGAGCTGCCGCGGACCCTCTGCAGCAGCGACGCGGCACGCTTACGTCTGATGGCTGCGAAGCCATCAGTGTGCGCATCAGCAAACATTCCCGACGCACTGCAGAAGCGTGGCAGCCCCAGCAGCATCCCGAATGCATTGTTGTACTGAACTCGAAGAGCTTTGGTGGCTTTCTGCGTACAACTTGTCCAGAGGCTGCATGTGTAAAATGTCTGGCAATATGCTTTAAAAAACGTCACTTTTACTTCACACGTGCACCGAGCAAACCTACGGACAAGCATGTTGCATCAAACCGCCGATGCTCTTCGTTCCCTTTCGACATCCAGATCATCTTTGATACCCGCGGTGACAATGTGACCGAGATATTTAAATTGATGAACACGATTCAAGATATTACCTGCCAATCTAATGGGAGGAAAACTTTCTGAAGACTTTGCACCAAAAATAAGAACCTCACTCTTCATTATTATGCTCATACGAAGGACGGCTGATAAGTCCGCGGCTTATGGTACCTACTTACTTGATGAAGGAAAATATTATATGGTTTCTATTTTTTTATTTTTCAATATAATATCCCTGAAGTGAAATACATTTCTCACATCTCTCACGGCACGATTGGCGCAGTCAGTGGTTGAGCTATCGGCTGCTGCGTCGCGTGTCGTTGGTTCGATTCCCGCACGGAACAAAAATATTTGTATGACCTACAGATAGTTGTTCCGGGTCGACTTGACTTGACTTCCGATGTGACTTTAGACTTTAGACTATGTTTGTAAACGCACCCACGATACAGGAGAAATTCCTAGTGGTCCTAGTGTCCAACGTTTTTTTTTTTTAAAATAATAATAATTTAATCTCGCATACAATGCCTTTAACCCACCTAAAAATATTCTGTATCTTTCTCTTCAAAATGTCGACCAACCGCTGCTTTCATCTCGTTGTCATCTGCAAATCTCCGGCCCCGCAAGTCCTTTTTCAAATTGGAAAACAGGAAAAAATCGCTAGGTGCTAAGTCTAGGGCTATGTGGAGGGTGGTAAATTTCTGAGAAAAGACTTAAAGAGCACTCCGCGTGTCAGTCAGTTTCCCACGTCGTTTCTGTACACTAGCCTCGCGAACCTGAGTCAATAAATTGGCGTAATATTGGCCATTCATCGTAGTTCCCTTGGGTAGGTCGTCGATAAGCAAAATTCCCTCGCTATCTCAGAACTGCGCCATTAGCTTGGACGCCGACTTTTCTACCTTGAATTTCTTCGGCGGCCGTTTTCCTTTTTTATCCATTGCATGGACTCCTGTTTGGACTCCGGGTCATATTGGCGAATCCATGTTTCCTGCGGTAACTATCCGTTGCCAAATTTCTTCCTTGTCATTGCGATCGCCGACTAGCTCCAAAAAATCTTTGCAAGTTGCGAGTCGACGTTGCTTGTGGAGCGGTGTGAGCATTTTCGGTACCCAGCGCGTAAAAATGTCTTTCGGTATATTTCCCTTCTTTACAAGGAATTTTATGACGGCTCGATTTTTCGAGTTTTTCTGCAAGTCACTGACGTTACCCAACCGAGGTGCTTCAAATTTCACCACAATTTTGTACGAGGTACTTTTGGCAGGGGCGTCATAACGTTGTAGAAATGGAATGGGATTCTATTAATCGTGAACGAATTAAAAACATTTGGAAAATTTTCGGGAACTCAGCAAAACAACTTTTTTTGGGCTGAATCTCCCCAGTTGTTTTGTGAGTTTGTAATTTATTTTCCCATTTTTGTGCAAAAATACCTAATTTTCTTGTTTACACCTGTATTTGTTGTGACACCCCTGAAAGTTTTAATTTAAAGTAAATTGTTTATGTATTTAGTTTAACCTTCCTTTACCCGTGACTTTGTTCGCGCGGGTTTAGTTGATAGTCCACGAACTTCATCCTCATCTCCCCCCCTTACCCTCTACCATATATCAAAAAAGGTAATGTGTAAATTACTTATTAATATACTAAACATAGGGCAGTTAGCTCAAACCACCACATTTTATCTTACTTAGAGTATACCCGTTGTAACTTTTAAAAAGTGTAATTTACATGTACATAACCAACCTTAATTATCAAACAATTTAAGTGGATAAGGATTACCAAAATCACCACTATTCCAATCCACCCGGGTTTTGATTGAATAATTTAAGCAAAAAGTTGTCATTGTGTTAACCATAATAGTTAGATATAATATATATATTTGCGGACTTTTTGTAGATATTGATGTCCTCTATAAAACTGAAGTACATTACTTTGCTCTCTTGTCAATAGTTTCTGCAGTGTTCGCGATATAAGGTTATTTTTTGGTACCCTTTTCACACTGATAACCCATTATCGAAGTTTTCATACGGACCCCTAACTTTTTTGAAAATATGATATAGCCTATGTTCATCAGGGATAATGTAGGATTCTAATGGTGAAAGAATTTTCAATCGGGCCAGTAGTTTTGGAGAATATTCAAATCTAACAAACAAACAAATCTTTCCTCTTTATACCGCGTGTATCTGACATCGACGCACAAACGATTTCCATGGGTCCAGGGCATGATTCTGGACACCCCAGTGTTGGAATTTGTCGTCGGTTTTTTTCTCATTTTTTTCAAGAGTACCACAAAGTATCAGCTCAGCTGAGCTGATATCTATTTGTGGCTTTATTCAGATTGTTCTTTTTAGTGAAAGTAGTTAATTAATTATTTTTTTATTAAATATCTCATTGGTTTAGGTCAGAATAACGATTATGAGCAGTCTAAAGTAAAAAAACCCTTGAAAAAAATAAAAAAATGAGAAAAAAGCCGACGAAAAATTCTAAGTCTAGGGTGTCCAGAATCATGCCCCGGACCCATGGAAATCGTTTGTGCGTCGATGTCAGATACACGCGGTAATAGTGTAGATGATGTAAAATTCAAACATTACTTTACAAGTTTACATCTTTATGAAAGAATTTTTGTGAAATGGTTTATATTGTAGAGCGAAACATTTGTGTGGAATTCAATTGATGAAACATACCAAAAGTTGATATTACATACTTACGGCATAAGAAGTTATGCCAAATTATTTAAATTGACTGAAAACAAGTTTTTTTTTGGCACTTGTTTGAAAGTAACTTGCTGACTATGGGTAGGTAGTGTAGTCTGGTAATTGAAACATTAATTTTAGAAAAGTTTCTTTTGGTTTACCCTGTCTTCTAAAAATAATCATTAATTTTTATTTATTTTGTTGTAATAATACCAAAAGTTATTCTACAATAACTTTTTCACCTTCACCTTGTCATTATTATTAATGAAAGTTGCCACATTGTTAACAAGATAAGCATCCAAGAAGCTAATATTGAACAACAAAATGGCTGAACTACACAAATAATTATTTTTATATTGACTGTTAAAATTATATTCTGTCATTAAAAGAAAGGCTACACTAAAAGTGCCTGGGCAAGGGGTCATATCATAACTAATCATAAGAAAGATAAGATGGGCAAACACAAACTCACAACACTCAGACAATAATTCTACCAACTCGCTTATTTGCTTTTGTGATCTTGTTACCATGGCATGAACTGTTATTGTATAGCTCATGCCAACACAGAGTAAAAAATATAAGAATTGGCTTGACTTCAGTTCATTCTGTGTCAGCACATAATGTAATTTTGTAGTACTAGTTAGTACTTTTATATTTAGTTAGTTTAATCTGACCACCGTATAAACCTACCTATTAGGAGGTCAATTAATAAAATACTTCAATAATTATCCTTTATTTATTTCATGAGTATTATTCTGCAATAACAGCTTTTCAATATAACTCGTAAGTAGCTCATTAGTTCCTTGATCAGAGAAATTGAATGCTTCAAAATTGATTATTTTTTATGTACATTGAATGATTCAGTAAATTAATTAATAAAACAAAACAAAGGATCACTAGTAAGCCATCACTTTTGTCATATTTTAGTCTACTCATTGTCTTTGCAACCAAATTATGTTGAAATCTTCATTATTGTACCTAATGAAAAAGCAAAATCTTTTGTCCAAAACGATTTCCATTTTGTTCATCCATGTTGCAAGAAGATAGATGCAATGGTGGTACATGTAGGTAGGTAGGCACATAATATTTAATTGAATAAGGTCTCACAATAATTCTATAGAGACTAACAAGGAAGACATTTGAAGCCAGAGCATTATCATGACCTTCCAATTAATAAGTATTTTTCACATTCAAACGTAGGTATTCGTAAAATTTTATGAAAATGGAATCAATAACGAAGTTTTCATCTCCTTTAGAAAATCAAGTTACTTACGTTTTCATGAAGTCCCGTTGCAGCGGTGAAATGAACACAAAAACTTAGCCTGATGGCCTAAATCAACACATTGTACCTCAAGTAAGACGCAGAATAAAATCACTAACGCAGTCCATTTAACGAGAGTGATGTTTGACAAAACTTAAAATCGATTAATTTTTCTACACTACATGAATTTTCAAGAATGTTGTTAATTTCACATTCAGTTCACAAAATGTCACTGACTTAGGATGAAATGACACTATTTAATTTTGATTCATACTGATTTTCACCAATTTTCAAGCGCTTGGAGAACAAAAACAGCTGGTTCCTCATTTATGTTTTTTTGTGCCACATACAACAGCAAAGCAAGCAAAAGCATAGTGCATTGGCTGCCTTTTTGTCGTCAAAAACCGACCGAAAACGGAAATTTTACGGTAAACTAAAATATTTTTACGGTGTGTTGTCTATTTAATCTGAAATAAATAATTGAATTTATTTAATTTAATTGTGATTGTTATTTCCTTAATTATTCTACAATAGATATGAAGAAGTAAATGAGTGTTGAAAAAAGAAGTGTCTTTTGAATTCAAAGACCACGTTCATGAAAAATAAGTCAGATCCGGTGATGCGTATTTATCGAAACAGTTAAAAAAAACAGGTATTTCAAAGTAACAACATGAAACAGGTATCTCAGAACCGAAATAACAGCTCCCACCTATTTCGCCTATTCCTCTAACAACCGTAGTAGCCGTAACACGAAATACAAAACGAAACAACCTGGAACAGCTGTGTGAAACAGTTTCAAATGGAACATGCTCCATTCTCTTCTGACTTATTATAATAGAAAGAGACAACATCTGTTCTTTGGAACAAGCTCTTTGCTCTTCTGGTTCATTGTAATAGAAAGAGATAGAACCTGTTCCATGCCTGTCACTGTTTCTGACCTTTTCAGTAGCAGGATTATCTATGGTAGCAGGTACTGTTTCTGTATCTGTTGCAATC
The DNA here is from genome assembly GCA_963859965.1 of Ceramica pisi. NCBI lineage: Eukaryota > Metazoa > Arthropoda > Insecta > Lepidoptera > Noctuidae > Ceramica > Ceramica pisi. The sequence goes on from OY982530.1 coordinate 11,431,070, forward strand.
AATGAGTCTTTAGTTCCAGTGGAACAGGCTGTTTTTTTGGAACAGGTTTTTGGAACTGTTTTCTTTTTGGAACTGAAACAGGTGAAACAGGTTTCTAATTTTATCTGTTCCAACCCACTCCTAAGATCGTGCTTCTTTTGTACAAGGTAGTTAGTCATTCTACAGTCAGTTTTAAATGTGTATAAGGTGTTAAAATTGAATAACGAAACAGGGATTTAGTGTTTATTAAAATTAAGTACCTACTATACTTGGAAAAGCCTGTACTGTCCCACTGCTGGGAAAAGGATACTTGGAAAGATTTGGGGGAAGCCCTTACCCAGCAGTAGGACAGTACAGGCTAAAAAAAGTACCTACTGTCACAACTAACTATTCAATAAATTGCCAAAAAAATGCATTTCCAACTTTTTGTTTAGTAATGTGAACATTTCTATGAATTTCAAGATTGGTGAATCAGTAAATGTGGTTTATAATGATGGAAAGCCTATAAAATGTTGAATAATGTTTAATAAGCTTTCAAATGTTATATTCTGACTTTGAGAGCAAGTAGGTAAGACGTGCAAATGAGAACCACCTGCGCCGCGATGCTTGATCATTTGGGTTTCTACGTGGTTACATGGGAATTATTATTTGAATTTCTGTTTTAAGAAGAAACACAGTAGCTATTATTAAATATATTACTTTATTTTTAATTTGGTTTTATCTAAAGGAATACATTGAAGTCCTTGCATATTTCGTAGCTTTTCTCCTCGCCTGTCTGTTGAAGAATTTCAATGTAGTCGTCCTCCTTCGATAAGCACAAGTTTTTTAGGATTTCCGAAGGTGATGGCATATTTTTATCTTGAATTGGTATGGAGTCTATTAAATCATCTATGTTTTGGCTAAACATACCATGAACATTTTTGTCCGACATCGCGGTATATATATGTCCTGTAGAGGGAGGCTTATTACCCACTCCATTTTCATTAAAAGATTCAGCAATCAAAGAAAAATCTTCGGATTCCATGTCCTCCAACGATAACTTAGCTCCTGTACGCACTAATTCAGCATTTGCTTCAGAAACATCAGTATAATTCAAATTTTCCGCCATTGATATCTGTTTATCTGATGTCTTTGTATTTGGTTCACTATGTTTCTGTTTAAGTTTTTCTACAAGTTCCCCTGTTTGTCTCACCACGGTCCCAGGTGGTTGTGCTTGGCATTTATGAGTTCTCTGAGATACCTGAAATAACAAGTAACAATGTCATCAGTTACGAAAGGACACTAGATAATACGAGTACCTATCTAAACTAAAAGTTACAAGAAGAATACATACTTTGTACCGGAAACTTTTTTGGCAAGCTGTACATTTGTATGGCATTACACCAGTATGAATTCGCCTGTGCACAAGATACGAAACCCGCTGTCGAAAACATTTACCTGAAAACATAAGAGTTTACTTCGATTATCTGATTTTGAACGATCTACTCATACCTACTCCACAGTTTATTGGAATTATTGATTGTTACCACAAGTTTCACATGAGAAGGGTTTTTCTCCCGTATGGATACGTTGATGATTGTGAAGAGTTGAAAGCTCTTTAAAAGCGCGTCCACAGTAAGTACATGTGTGAGGTTTCTCATCGTTGTGATAGAGAAGATGCTTATGATACGACTGCTGAAATGTAAACGTTTTGTTACATTGTGCACACGCGTAAGGAGTTTCACCTGAAATACAAAGAAGACGGCTTTAGTTGCAACATGTTACTTTATAAGCCTATATGTTTAAAACTGGACTTTTTAGAAATATATATATTACAAAGCTAAAAAAAGCTAAATTATTGAATTGATGATTTTAGGCGTTCGTTATCGTTAGAGTTAGCCAATGGGAAGTTATTATATCGAAAATGTTTCTACAATGTTCCTACTTTCTGAATGTAGATAAAATGGCATACAAATAAGAAAATAATTGAATTTCGTCCTGCTTCAAGTATGATGAAATTATTCTGTTAGTACGAATTACCTCAACAACTAACACCAATTATTATTTTAACCTGTATGAAGACGTTTATGTTTCTTCAGGAAATATTTGGTCGTAAAGCATTTACGGCATACTTCGCATTGCCACTGTTTATTATCATTTCTTTCCAAGTGAGATAATTTTTCATCTTGTTGATCTGTGTTTCCTCCGCTGGTTTTATCCGTATTGGCATCAGAATGTGTATTTCCAGACAAAAACCCAAAGTGTGCTACCCTCAAATGCACCATTAAAGAACCTCTCATTTTAAAGTTTTTTGGGCACAAATGACAGTGATAGCGGGTAAAATTTTGATTTGAATTTTCGTCAATATTGTGAATTAGGCACCTGTGCATTCTTAAAATGTTGACATCAATAAACTGTAAGCCACAGATGTTACAAGTCGTGTTTGATTGTACTAATGTTGCTTCCGTTTTTACAAACATGGTTTCACTACCTTGAATACATTCTTTACTTCTCGATATATCTAAAATAGGTACTGTATTTACTGACACCACTGGCAGTTTCGGATAAATTTTCACGAATTTAACCGGAGCATTTGATGCAGATGACGAAGTTTTATTTTTAACCACCGACGTTTTTGGTTTCTTCTGCTGCGCCGTGGATGGATTTTCCGATTTACATTTTTCGGCGGGGCCTTCTAATTTCTCTTTTTCTGTACCTCCTCTTGTTGTCAATAGTTTCACATGGCTAAACAAGTGTATCGTCAGTTTATCTAAACCAAATACTTCTTCTTGGCACACTGGACAGAGCATTTTATTTGTTGACACATGTATTAATCTGTCTCTTAATGACTGCACTGAATCAAAAACACCAATATGAGCACAAATAGGACAGGCTAAAGAAGCTGCATTAGCACTCATTCTTATATTAAAAAAAGGACTTCCTCAATTATGACGTTACTGAAAACTGAACAGACTTAGCTCACCGCATGTGAGCACGATAGCGAGAAACCAAAGCTCTGATGAGTTATTTTTGGATCCTACCATGGATGCTACGTATCCTATGTTTTGGCGGGATTTCAAGATATTTTATAAAACGAATTTATAACTTTTGTGAAACTGTTTATATACATAGGTACCTATGTCTTATTTTGTCAATGAAAATAAATGTTTTCAACTGAATATTGATGTTTCGTTTTAAATTATCTGCTTTGTCTAATTTCAAAATCGCTCTAAATGTTTATAGTTTTTCAAAATGATTTATTCGTGAAAGGATCAATCGTTCCTTTTGTACGTACTTTCGAATAATATAAAATTATGAATGTCCTTAATTATCTAGAAGCAGAACTGAAAAAAAAAATGATTTCATCAATGCTATTTTTAAACGGACTTTACAATATTCAACGGAATAATACGGTTTATCGCATTACTTAAAAAAAACAGAATCGAGCCTTCAAAAAACTTGCAGATGTCATTTGTTATTGTTTGAAAATGGCGGTGAATTTGTTTGTTATTGTTATTGGTGACCATGCCTAGTGATTTACAAAAGATTTTATGATATCGATTTAACCACATCGTACAACTTTGTTAATTCGGTTTTGGGTGGCTGCACATATATTTTGTATAATACTTTAATTTATATTTTTTGCAAATATGTCACAAGGAGCAAAACCTCCTGCCTATATGGCACAGCTTTTAGATGCTTTAGGATGGAATCAAGGTACCAGAATTCCTCTAGCAGATTCAGCGAACATAGAACTTGAAACTCTATTAATTGACAGGTACCTATCTATAGAATAAACTTGAAAATATTCCAAATAAAAACTGACAACTTTTATGATCTTGGTACATTATTATTTCAGACAAACTGAGTTACAACGCTTGAAGGAAGCTTTAAGTTTGCAAAAACAGAAACGCGCTGATCTCAACAACTATAAGAGCCATGTCCTCACAGAATATCAAGAGAATACTGCAAGTGTTGACTAATATTCCAGATATTTCTTTCATGTTTAAATATTAATCAAGATAAAGGAGAAATGCGTATAATATTTTGCTAGTAATCTAAGCCTTTTGTGTTTGCTTCTAGCGTTTACTGTTTGCTCACAAGCAGCAAATGGAGCAGGAAGTTAAACTACGGCAGCTGAGTGTCAATGAGGCAGATTCTCTGGACCGGGATGTGGTCGAGACTAACAAGCAGAGCAGGGACATTGAGACCAGGATCGACAGGTTTCAAAGTAAGGCCTGACTGCTAACTCTGTCTCTCTAGTATGTGACCCATTTTGTGCTCTGAATAAAACTACAGCATCAGTTTGAAACTTAAATTAATTATTTTAATGGAATGAAGTTTTCTAGAATTTAGATCATATTCAGATGAATTAGCAGTTTTGTTTAATTTGCATTAAATGAGAAATTTGTCTTTTTATTAACTAATTGCTTTGTTGTAAAAAAAGTTGGAAATCAATAATCCATTTTTCATTAAATCAAGCTTAAATAAAAAGGGTTAAAAACTATCAATTAAAATTTATCAATTATTGTATCTACAATATTTCAGAACAGATCTCGAACCTCTTGAAGAAGGCTGACTCTATGAAGGCTGAGGTGTGTGGGGAGCGCGGAGCCCTGGCAGAATGGAGAGCAGCCCTTGAGAGATATGCTTGTGACATCACTGCTATTGAGCAGTTTACTAAGCAAGATCTTTCTAAAGCAAAGGTAATCATCAGCTCAATTAGAAAGTGTTGTTAATAATGCAGATGTTCAAGGTATATTATAGTAATGGGATAGGATCACTTTCATAGAAAGCAAGCCCTTGAACATCACTGATTTGACACACCTATGAAAGTACCCATATTGGCTTTTATTGTTTTAGTATTTGCTGTAAAATAGCTTGTGTTGTGGACATGAATTGTATATCCTTTAAATTTATACAGCTTGTAATTTTTTGTCATTTAATGGGTAAATAATTTATTCAATAATGAAAAAAGTAACAATATTTTTTACCCTGTGTAGGCTCTGGAGACAAAAAGACAGAAGCTGAAACTGGAACATGATCGCATGCACGAACGGCTGGTGCAGCTGGTGTCCAATCTTAGCGCTGAAGAACGTGCCTGCGACAGGATCTCTGTTCAGGTACCACTAAATACCTCCAGTATGTCCTGTTAAGTCTTGTATCGGGGAAATTGTTGAATTGGGTTTAAGAGCAAAATATGGAAGAACAAATAAAATCAGTGTTACCTATTTTTTTAAGTTAACTACACTTAGAAGTGTCTAGACAGACAGAACTGTATTGGCACTGCAAGCCTATGCGCACTAAAACCCACTAGGCAATTAATCTCCTTCTTCTATACTTCTCTATCAGGCCATATTTCATCTTGCTAACAACTCCCATGCAAGTTTAACTGCATTGCACGGCGCGATCAAGCGGTTAATAACATTGGTAACCTGCAATGTAATGCAACTTGCATGGGAGCTGGTTACAGTTTTTTTTTTTTGGGTATGGGAAATCGTCCAATGACTCCCCCGCTCTGGGTGTAGCGGGAGGGAGTGTCAGACTTCTATTGACTAAACGCGCCGTCGACACGGCCTGTCGTCACTAGACGGACGGACGGCGAGCCACCCGTAGCTCGCCGTCCACAGGCCCGCGCCTACGGTGGCCCCCGACGCCCGTGGCGTCTACCACGGCGGCCGGGACGAGAGGATCTCCTCTCCCTCTCCGCCACCTCCTTCGCTAGCATGACTGCTTCGCAGAAGGAGGCAACGGCGTCCCATTCCATCTCGCTCCGGACCATGGCTTGGGCCAGGGCCGGACGCGAGAGGTCGCCGCCGATCGCCGCTTCGAGGACACGGCGGTGCGCCGCCCAAGCGGGGCACACCTGCACAGTGTGCTCCACCGCGTCCTACGGACGATCCCCGCAGTGGTGACACCCGGGCGTTTCCTCCCGCCGAATTCGGTGCAGGAACCTCCCGAAACATCCATGTCCGGTGAGGACCTGCGTCAGGCGGAAGGTGAGGACGCCGTGGCGCCTCTCAAGCCACTCCTCAAATAGGGGACTTATCGCCACTATTGTGGCGTGCCCTGCGCTGGGTTGCGATGTTTCCCCCCGGCTTAGTACCTCCGCGCGCCATTCATGTAGGCGCGTACCAACGCCTCCAGATCCCATGGCGGCAATCCGGCAAGGAGACCCGCCGCTTCGCGCGAGATCGTGCGGTACCCTCGGGTCATTCTGAGGGCCACCACCTTTTGGGGCGCGTTCAGGTAGTTCGCAGCACGCTGCCTCAATGAACGCGCCCACACCGGGGCCCCGTAAAGGGCCATGGACCGCACGACCCCCGCGTATAGCCTACGGCAGGAGGCGTTCGGTCCCAGGTTGGGCAGGAGCCGCCTGAAAGCAGCCCCGGCCCGCTCCAGTTTGGGGACCAAACGTCGCGCGTCGGAAATGCTCCACGAAGTTCCATCGGCTGTCTAGGACGAGCCCCAGGTATTTCAGCGTCGATTCGACGCCGATGGAGACCCCTCCTACCGTCAGCAAGGATCCCGTCGGTGGCGCATTGCCTCGGCCATGGAAACACATGGCCTCGGACTTGTGCAGCGCCACCTCGAGACCCAGTTGCCGGATCCTCTCCACGACTATCGCAACCCCGCGTGTCATAACGTCGGCCGCCTCCGCGTACGACCCCCCCTTGTGCTAGCACCTGCGTGTCGTCAGCGTAGCAAATGACGCTGACGCCGCTAGGGAGGTCGGCTCGCAGCACCCAGTCGTAACCGATGTTCCACAGGGGCGGCCCCAGAACCGATCCCTGTGGGACACCGCACGACATCTCTCGCCGGTTCCACTCTCCGCTGTGACTAGGGTAGATTACTGCCCGGTCGGACAGGTAGTCCCCGACCACACGACGAAGGTAGGTCGGCACCCGATGATACCGGAGTGCCTCCCCAATGCAGCTCCAGGGCATGGTGTTGAAGGCGTTGGCGATGTCGAGAGACACCGCCAAGACAACACCAGTGGGTACGTAGTCTTAGTTGTCATCTCAGTAGCCGAGTCTCATTGCTTTGTTAGGTAATTTCGATGCAGTTATACCAACTCCGATGTGACTGCATTTAAACTGCAATTTTGTAGCTGTAACACAGCTAAATGAATTCTGTCTAGTTAGGGACCATAACCAGGTATTAAATACAATATATTTCGTAAAAGAAATAGCCTGTGTTATTGCACTTTACTATACTGTTTGGCTGATAAATTTTTACAGGTGGTCAAAGGCATGGAGGAGCGTAAACAAATCATGACCATGTGGACATCCGCCGTGGAGAACCTGAGGCAGCGCGACAAGGATATAAGGCATGTTCGAGAGGTAAAAAGTTTTCTTTATGTAACACTGTTGATTGCTATTGTACTAGCGGATAAAACTGACCAATCTTTGGGGGAGCCTATGAATCGATAAAAGTAATGTAGAACCGGGAACGACAGTGAACAAGTTATTTTTTTTTACATTTGGACATCTTTTTTAACCTTATAAAGTAGAGGAATAAAAAGGAACTGTTGTTTTGAAAATTTTAACAGCAAGTAAGTAGCATTTTTTTGTAATGTGGTGGATCTATCCATCGGGGTTTGGTTTCCGAGCTCTGTCCTGATGTTGGACCATTGCGCGTGAGCCATGGCGGCCGTTACTCTAACCAGCCAACCTCCCTCCAAACACAGAGCCTTGAACCGTAGTGGATTACAGGCAAGCAAAGTAAGTTGTGACTCTGGTATGATAACGCAACTATATGCTACTGGTTTACGCACGTACATACCTATGAGCATATCACTAACCATCAGGGGATCAGCCTTTTTGTTCAATTCACTTGTGTAATCTATGTGATATGAATGTAAAGTCTGAATGTTTGTTAAACTAACAAAATGCAGGTAGAAAATAGCTTAATAAGGATACAGGATACTTCTTATCCCTATAATATCATCCCGTGGGTCAATTTCAGGCTTGAGAAACTACTAAAAAAAACTAGTAATAATATAAATATGTTATCTTCCAGGACTATGCAGTGTTAGAAAAAGAATCGAACAACCTAGCGGAGCAGTGTCGCGAGCAGCAGGCGTTCTGCGAGCAACAGCGCGGCAACAACAACGACGCGACGCAGGACAACCTGGGGCTCGCCAACCAGCTCAGTCAGATCCGCATGTCTTACCAACGCCTGCTGGAAACGAATGCTTCGCTTGACAGCGAGGTAACCCTTTCAAATAATACAAAAACCGGCCAAGTGCGAGTCGGACTCGCGCATCGAGGGTTCCGTACAAAACTGTAGGTATAAGCAAAAGTTCCGATTTACGATTTTGATGTATTAAAAAAAAACTACTTACTAGATCTCGTTCAAACTAATTTTCGCTGGTAGTTTACATGGTAATATACATAATTTTTTTTTTTTTATCATTCTCTTATTTTAGAAGTTACAGGGGGTGGACACACATTTTACCACTTTGGAAGTGTCTCTCGCGCAAACTTTTCATTTTAGAATTTTTTTTTATTAGAAACCTCAATATGATTTTCGAAGACCTATCCATAGATACCCCACATGTATGGGTTTGATAAAAAAAAACTGTACCTACCTCGAGCAAATCTTCCCCCATGAAATCGACTTCGCCGCATTACTAACTTATAACATTTTATTTAATTTTGCAATTGTGTTGAAGAACATCGTTTGGAACACGTGGACAATTTTCATTGCAGTCTCTCGGTTCCATCAACAACGATTTGCCATCAACTCGGGCGTCTATTCCGCGTCGGCTGCAATGATAAAGTTTGCCCACTAGCATCAAAATGTGCTATTCTGGTGTCGTATTATAAGAATATACTCCTATTCCAGAGTCAAAGTCTCCAGCGCGAGCTGAGCAACATGCGCGGTATACTAGAGAGGCTGCACTGCGAGAACCGATCCATCATGGACGAGCAGTTCCGCAAGGATACAGCGCTGAAGGCCATTTTAAACAAGGTAACAACAGTACATCAAATCACTTCCATAAATTCTTTTTACTAATCGTCAATGTGCAGTCGCAAGAGAAAAAGCTATGCAATTGTCAAACACATTTATTATCCCCATACGCAAAATACGCGCTTGCATGTAGATTGAATTGTTTATCTAAAAATCGCAAAAAAGGCATTCATAAACCACTCTTTCGATCTATAACTCTGTCAGTTGGGGTCATAATATTGACATTTTATTATATTCAGAAAATAAGGACCCATGGTGCTTAACCTTTTCTTTTCACTATGGTAAATAAATATAATTATAACCTAATTGCAGATCAAAGAACATAAAGAAAAATTGGAAGAATCGTTGGACAAATCAAAATCATCAGAAAAGCGGGCTAAGGAGCTTGAAGACATACTGAATGTAAGTGACCATCCAATACTAATACCATAATAAGCTGAAGAATTTGTTTGTTCTCTGGAACTTCCAGTCAGATTTGGAAAATTCTTTTTGTGTATGATTAGCCACATTCATCTTGTAATGTGATCTTATTCTAACGAATGGTTTTCTGTATATCAGGAAGAAGAGCGCTACGCCAATCAAATCACGACGAACCAACAGCGCGCGATGCACTGCTCCTTCACCGAACAACAGAAACTCTTGGCTCTTCAGAATGAGGAGAAGCTGTTCCATATGCAGCTCAAAGGTATGTAGAGTAATAGGCTCATGACAACTCTTGTGGGTTTTATGTGTCCTGTTTTTAGTGTTCCGAACATCCGTAAGAAACGGAACCCTTATAGCAGGGGTGGCCAACTTGATTAGACCCAAGGTCTACTTTTAACTGACGAAACCATGTGCGATCCACCAATTACTAATAGGCTTGTGTCCTGAAAAAATCTAATTAGTCCGTCAGTTAGATTATCAAAAAATATTTGACCCGTGTTTTTTCTTTTTTTACGGGAACCAAAATTGACGAAATTACGACGCTTTTAAAATTCTCAATACGTCACACCTTCGCATAATTTTTAGTGAGTCGTGACGTCACGAGCCCCCACTCCCGAGTTTTCATGCGTTTTATCTTTGTCAATATTCACTCTTTATCAAAACACGTGTCCATTATTTTTCAATACTCTAACTGACGGACTAAATAGTTTTGCAATTTGTGGATGATGGAATCTAGCCTATTGGATTTAATAATGAAACAGAATAGTTCAGTATTCATTGTATTAATCTTTTTTATCTTAATTAGGCCGTATTTTCTCAGTGCTGGTTAAAGACCTCCACCGCGTCCTTCCAGCAATTATTTTCTAGCGCTACCTTGTACCAGCCCTCACAGGTCGTCTCCTCACATCCCTTTAGACCGGCCTCGGCGGCGCCGGCCCTCTTCGGGCACTTATTAGGGGCACTTTTGCCTAAACAGTGCATTCGGCTTACGTGATCCGCCCAATCCCATTTGAGCCTGGCAGCCTTACCCACGGCCATTGTTCCCATTTTGGAACGCAGCGTGGTGTTTCGAAATCTGTCCTGTCTTTTTACGCCCAGAATGCTGCGTTCCATAGCTCTTTGACAAACTCCAAGGCGAAACTTTTGCGACTCGGTGAGCGACTGGCCTGAGGACCGTAAGTTAGGATGTGTAGAATACACATGTCGATGAGTTTGCGCTTCAGAGAGATCGGCAGATCAGATAGTCATTAGCGTCTTCATGGACCAGTAGCTTTTCGATGCGGCGATAGATTTCCTCTATTCTCGAAATAAACTAACTGGCCCGAGTAGATGTGTGTACTCATCGCCATAATGTATTTCTTGCCCATCTACCTCCTCCTCACGCTTCGTGTTGTTGGTCATTAGCTGGGGTTTAAACCGATTAATCGCAAGTCCCACTTTGAAGCTAGCTGTGCTCAACTCTTGGAGCATGGTCAGCACGCGTAGCATGGCGATTCTATCTTTATTCTACCAAGAAAAGACAAAGCTCTTTCTATCCAACTCGACATGTCTTCTGCCCGAGCATGGCGCGACGCGTAGACTCGCGTTTCTATGAAGAAAAATACATAATCTAGTCTTTCCATAGCAACGGAGAAGTAGCTAGTGAAGTGGTCATTCTGCCAATATTACGATGAATTTACGTTTAGTTAGCCAAAAAAATGTGTCAAATACACTATTTTTCACACTTTATGCACGTAACTAAAAGCAACAACAATACGTGTTACTCGAACATATTTTTAATCTATATGGTTTATGTTTGTTTACAAATAGCATATTTTTGTAGAATTTATTATTGTACCGATTTAAATTAGAATTTTAGGGCGGGTTGTTTCAGCTATACTTAACGCACGCGTAAACGTTAAAAATGGTGCTAACTATCGTCAAATCAAAAAATTGGGTTGTTTCACAAAATGTCAGCGTTAACGCACGTAAAATATAACGTTTACGTTAACAGATGGTCTGAGCACTGGTTAACGTGACTTTAGTTGCGTCAAATAGAACAATATTGTGAAATTTCTTTTGAATTCCTCAATACCAGTTCTTCTGACGACACAAATAACTGGTGGAATGCAAAAAAAGCTATTTAGGTAGGGCCCGTGTCAATAACTTAGCTATTGGGATGAGCAGGAATTTATACCAGAATGTTTTGAAACAACGCTTCTAATTTAACGAACGTCAAACATCGTACGTAATCGTAACTTTTTGACGTACGTATGTTACGTTAACCAACTGTTTGATACAACCCGCCCTTAGTGTTTATGATCATGGCGGCAAGGAAAAAGTAAGTAGATTTTATGATTAATTAAATAAAGTACTGATTATTGGTGTGTAATTAATGTAAGTGAACATTATCCTACCATTCCATGAAAAGAGAACTTAATAAGATTCTAAATAAAAGCTGATTGGTGGCATTGTCTGATGAAAACTTTAAATTGCCATACACAGTGCAATGCGTTCTTTACTGTTATCTGTTATCTTTCTTCCCTTTAATATAGTCCGAAGTGATTTTACTTTAGTCATTACAAAAACAGTTTATTTACAACGTACAACCCTACAAATTGAGATGTTCGTAGACTATAATATTATGTCTACCCCGACATACTTTCTAAGTTCTATTTGGCAAAAATAAAATGATTGTTTAAATGAATATTCCTTGTCTAGGTCCGATAAGATGTTGACTATTTGACATTTCATATAGAGAGTTATTTCTATCCCCAATTGTCAAAAGTAGAGAAAATATGGTCGGCATGCTCGACGTTGTAGACTTATGTCGATCGAAGAATAGAAACATTTCTTATCTACGTGTCAAACATCGCCATGCTTAGGACGATAGAAATCTTTCTTAAATCTGTCATTTTGTCGATTCTCCGGTCGACAAAACTCGTTTCTCCGGTCGACAAAACTCGTTTCTACGGTCGACAAAACTCGTTTCTCCGGTCGACAAAACTCGTTTCTGCGGTCGACAAAACTCGTTTCTACGGTCGACAAAACTCGTTTCTACGGTCGACAAAACTCGTTTCTCCGGTCGACAAAACTCGTTTCTGCGGTCGACAAAACTCGTTTCTCCGGTCGACAAAACTCGTTTCTACGGTCGACAAAACTCGTTTCTACGGTCGACAAAACTCGTTTCTCCGGTCGACAAAACTCGTTTCTACGGTCGGTGGTCATGCTACGCGTGCTGGAGTTCTAGAGCTGTGGAAGCGAAAATGACAATGTCGTCGGCACATCTGAGGTTTGTTAGCCTCTTTTTATCGACGTCTTATTTGACAAAATAATGTTTGCCCGGTCAGCTAGTTTTCTATATATTTTTCTATTTTTTTATTAACCTAAACTATTTATATAGATGCGCACACAGTTAGAAGTATTTATATTTTTATCCTTGCGGCGATCGACTGTACTACTAGCCGTGACCAAACGGTTGGCCATCCCTGTCACAGCCAGTTTTCTCTGGATGTACTGTACCGATTATGTTGATTTTTTTTGTTGTTTTATTTGTGGTTTACTGTCTGATAAATCAGTGGTTAAAAAATTAAACGAACAGTAAATTAACAACGACACTGGCGTCCAAAACTAGTCCCACGCGAGTGCTTTTTTTTCAGTCTATTTATAATAACTTTTTTTTTCAGTTTGTAGTCTCATTTTTATAATTTAAGTAATTAAACTTATCATTTATTCTTAGGACACTGCTACACTGACATTTAGCAGAGTAGGTAAACTAAAACTTTTGTTCAACAGCTTCCAAAGCTGTCTGTAGTAAGCTGGAATATAAACAGAAATGCATACAAAAACAGGCGCAGTCTCAGAAGGAATCACTCTATATCATCGTAAGTAACAGTTATTTAATATACAAAAATAAAAAACCCAGTCTATCGTGACAGTTATGGCTTGTGTCACAACAATTTTTTCCAAAAGATAATTCTTGTTTTGTTAATTTATAAACAAACATTACTGGCTCAAATAGAATTAACTGGTGAAACTACACAGATGTCATCAAGTTTTAAAAGTTGCCCCATTTTTTTTTTGTTTTGTAATATATTTTAATAATTTTGGTGAAAAATAAAGTCGATTCTATCTACTATCTTGTATCTCAGTGCTATCAAGTGGAGACGATCGGCGCGCGAGTGGCGCACATGGAAGGCGCACAGTCTGAGCGCGAGTTCTCGGCCGAGCTCGCTGAGAAAGAGGAGAGGTAATGTAGCGAACATAACATGTAACTTTTACCTAAAATGGATCTGTGAGAAAGACAGAAAAAATATTTTTATTTTGCCTAAGAAATACTAGTCAAGACAACTCGCATTTAACGGCTAAAATACCTAAATATGGATTCAATGCCAGTAGCCGCACCCAAAAGCAAAGTACCCGTATACTGTAAAAGAAACAATAGAACAATCGCGCGGTTTCTATATCTGTTAACAGACAGCATAAGTGGCTGAGCAAGAGATGAAATGCTCATTGTAATTCCTACGTTTGATTAATAAAAGACAAATTGCGGCGATACTAAGCTTGTGATGTGGTCGCAGACTACTACTGGCCGCACGATCGCTTTATTTCTCTCACACTTTACTGCCCGTATTGTTATCAAACCAGGGGGGCTACTCTCTAAGCCCGAAGTCCGTAGTTTCGGGATTAGTTGCGGGCGTATTCTACTCCTTATCACTCAACCACTGAGAATTAATGACAATAGAATTGATTACAACTGTAAAATCGTGTTGTCTTTCATTCTCACTTCGAGTTCGGGACTAATCGTAAGTCCGTAGGTGATACGAAGTAAAATACGCCCGCAACTAAGCCCGAAACTACGGACTTCGGGCTTAGAGAGTAGCCCCCCTGAATAGGGACGCTCAGTCTATCTAAAATGTGTATGCCCTCAACAATAGGTAGGTAGTTTGTCTTTCTGAATGATGGCGTGCGTACAGGATGAAGGAGGTGTGCGCGCGTCACGCGGCGCGCGTGTCCCTGCTGGAGCGGCACTCCGCCAAGCTGCACGACGACATGCGGCGCCTGGCGCGCGAGGTGGAGAGCCGCAGCGCCGAGCACAGCCGCCTGGTGAGTGCCGCCTGACTCGGCTGGACCCCTTACTTGCACTTACAAAGACGACCGCCTATCTACTATATAATATTATAAACCAGAAGAATTTGTTTGTTTAGTTGAACGCACTAATCTCAGGAACGATTTGAATTCTTTCAGTGTTAGATAGCCCATTTATTGAGGAAGGCTTTACACTATATATCATCACGCTAAGACCAATAGGAGCGGAACAGTAATTAAAAATGTTACGCAGACGACGTTGCACGGGTCAGCTAGTTAATAATATTAAGGCATTGCAGACTTAAAAAAAACCAGCCAAGTGCGAGTCGGACTCGCGCACCGAGGGTTCCGTACAAACCTGTAGGTACTATTATAAGCAAAAATGTGATTTATGAAAAAAAAAACTACTTACCTACTAGACCTCGTTCGAACCAATTTTTGCTGGTAGTTTACATGGTAATATACATCATATATTTTTTTAAGTTTTATCATTCCTTATTTTAGAAGTTACGGGGGGAAATGTGTGTCCCCCCATATTACCACTTTGGAAGTGTCTCTCGCGCAAACTATTCAGTTTAGAAAAAAATGATTTTAGAAACCTCAATATCATTTTTAAAAACCTATCCATAGATACCCCACACGCATGGGTTTCACGAAAAAAAAATTTTTGAGTTTCAGTTCTAAGTATGGGAACCCCCAAAATTTTCTGTTTTTTTTTTAGTTTTGTGTGAAATTCTTAATGCGGTTCACAGAATACATCTACTTACCCAAGTTTCAACAGCATTGTGCTTATAGTTTCGGAGAAAAGCGGCTGTGACATACGGACGGACAGACAGACAGACATGACGAATCTATAAGGGTTCGGTTTTTGCCATTTGGCTACGGAACCCTAAAAACAAACATGATCCATGAAAACGTGACTGTTATATGCTTGATCCTTTTCAACTTACAGCAAAGTCGTCTTAAAACCGCGATGCTGAACGTAGATGGTGGCGAAAAAGAGCTGTCGGCATCTCGTCTGCAATGGCGCCGCATGCGCGTGGAGGAGGCTCTCATGCGCCTGCGCGTGGCGCACGCGTCGCGCGCCGTGAGCCGCCTGGACGACGCCGCCTTCGGGCTGGACGAGCAGCGCCTACAGATAGACGCGGTACGTGTACAATGTTATGTTAGCTGTGGCGCCGCATGCGCGTGGAGGAGGCTCTCATGCGCCTGCGCGTGGCGACATGATCATGATTTCGGGAAGACGTCTGTTTCAAACATTGGTTTCTAATTGATGCAATTTCAATTTCCAAATCCTTTTTTCTTTTCCTACTCCTACTACAGTATTTTGTGTCCACCAGGCCATGAACGAGCGCATAGTGGAAATAAACACTCGTCGTGAAATGTTCGCCGTCCAGAAGCGGGCGCTGTTCGAGGACTGCGGCAAGCTGCGCTCCGAGATCCGCGAGCGGGAGCAACGCATCGATCAACTTATTAAGAGGTACTGGATATTATTGAAATGTAGTTAACATTTAAGTTAATTTTTTGATCTGATCAAATAAGGTATCCCCTGCCTATCTATCTCTTTCTAACCCATCTCAAAATATGTGCACGTGGAGTCACTTCACAGGATAAGCATGTCCATCTGGACATATTATGCAAGACTGAGATAGTACTAACTTTATGGGTTCCGAACATCAGTAAAAAACGAAACCTTTATCTGTCAGTCTGTCTGTCTGTCTGTCTGTTTGTCTGTCTGCCCGTCTGCCCGTCTGCCCGTCTGTCACAGCCAGTTTTCACCGCATCTACTGGACCGATTCTATTTGAAATTTGGTATGCACATGGACTTCTGTGGCCCAAAACAGACGCGTGACGTAAATAAATATTTTTTTCACTTTTTACATTGGGGTCACTTTTGGGGGTCCTACTAGAAAATTTAAAATATAATAAATTCAAACTGTCTCGTGTGAATGAAATGGCTTACTGTGAGAATTTTTATTATATTTTTTTTTCATAATTTTAAAATAAATAGTTTTGAAATTATTCATGAAATAAGACCAAAAATTACCCCCCTTATCACCGAAACTTCTGAGCCGAGAAGTCCTATAACTAAAGATTACAGAAAAATCTATAAAAAGTTTGTAGTGTTAAAATAATATGTTAAAAAAAATGAAATTGGTTCGGAACCCTTTGCTCGCGAGTCCGACTCACACTTGTTCAGTTTTCTATGGAAACAAACTGTTGTCAATAATGAATGATCTAGATTCTAACATCAACTTCCAGGCTAAGTTCCGTAAAATTCTATCCTTCTCCACTTCTCCCATCTTTTTACCTGTCTGCCTCTATATGTCTCTTCTCATTTCTGTGGTAGTATTCCGTTACTTTCTAGACAATTTTTTTTCCACATACTTACTCGTAACTTAATTTATTATATTTATTTTAAATTAGTGTTATTTGTCTTAACTACCACATTTGTCACCTTGACTGTATTCTTAGGTGCTAAGTTTATTGCATTCTACCCCATTATTTTATGAGTAAGAACACCACTATGTAGAATTGGTTTTGCCTATAATTTTCTTTTTGTTGCCCTCTTGTTGTTAAATATTTAACCCTGTGTTTCAGATATGAAATATTCATTGACTCGCTGGGTAAAGACGATTCCGGGCAGCAGCTCACCGTGACTTTCTTTAAAATCAAGGTAATTATATTTGTTACAAATTGCATAAATAAATCAAACTATGACAACATAATCGAAATAACAGGTCTGTAGGTCAAATCACTGCATGTTACCATCCATCAAGACTCTCCTTGCCATACACGCACTTGCTTGAACCACACGCCACGTGTAAGCTAGAGCTGCCATTGCATAGTCATATTACGCGCTCCGGCTCGCGCTATCACGCGCCGGCTCGCACTGTCACGCGCCGGCTCGCGCTGTCACACGCCGGTTCGCGCTGTCACGCGGCGGCTCGCGCTGTCACACGCCGGTTCGCGCTGTCACGCGCCGGCTCGCGCTGTCACGCGCCGGCTCGCGCTGTCACGCGCCGGCTCGCGCTGTCACGCGCCGGCTCGCGCTATCACGCGCCGGCTCGCGCTGTCACACGCCGGTTCGCGCTGTCACGCGGCGGCTCGCGCTGTCACACGCCGGTTCGCGCTGTCACGCGCCGGCTCGCGCTGTCACGCGCCGGCTCGCGCTGTCACGCGCCGGCTCGCGCTGTCACGCGCCGGCTCGCGCTATCACGCGCCGGCTCGCACTGTCACGCGCCGGCTCGCGCTGTCACACGCCGGTTCGCGCTGTCACGCGGCGGCTCGCGCTGTCACACGCCGGTTCGCGCTGTCACGCGCCGGCTCGCGCTGTCACGCGCCGGCTCGCGCTGTCACGCGCCGGCTCGCGCTGTCACGCGCCGGCTCGCGCTATCACGCGCCGGCTCGCACTGTCACGCGCCGGCTCGCGCTGTCACACGCCGGTTCGCGCTGTCACGCGCCGGCTCGCGCTGTCACGCGCCGGCTCGCGCTGTCACGCGCCGGCTCGCGCTGTCACACGCCGGCTCGCGCTGTCACACGCCGGTTCGCGCTATCACGCGCCGGCTCGCGCTTTCACGCGCCGCTTCGTGCTTTCACGCGCCGGCTAGCGCTGTCACGCGCCGCTTCGCCCTATCACGCGCCGGCTCGCTCTATCACGCGCCGGCTCGCTCTATCACGCGCCGCTTCGTGCTGTCACGCGCCGGCTCGCGCTATAACGCGCGGCTTCGCCCTATCACGCGCCGGCTCGCGCTGTCACGCGCCGCTTCGCCCTATCACGCGCCGGCTCGCTCTATCACGCGCCACTTCGTGCTGTCACGCGCCGGCTCGCGCTATAACGCGCGGCTTCGCCCTATCACGCGCCGGCTCGCGCTGTCACGCGTCGCTCGGCCAGCCGAGACTCGCGCGCGTAGTGTAATGGCTCCAGTGAATGAACACTTAATGCACTTCGCGTATTTCAAAATAATATTACTGTAGGTTGCCTTTGATGCATCCCTTAGCTAGATTTTAGTGTACCTAAAGAATACATTCAAAAATAATTTTTGGTTTTTTAGATATTTTGAAATAAATCTGAAAATACCCTAAACTCCAGTGAATACGCGGAATTTTCTAGTAAATGAATTAATGAACACAAAAAAAAAACACTACAAAGTAAAAAATTACTTTAATTTTGGAAGTCGGTTGTATTTTTTTGTAAAAAGTTTTTTATTTTTCTCTTTTTAGTGGTACCCCACACTTAACAACACCACTGCAAAATCGCAGAAAAGCAAAATACGCAATTTCGATTACTTTGATGACATGAAACTAACATCCAAGTGGACGAATTGCAGCTTTTTCGATTTAAAATCCAAAGTTCGTAACCGATTTTCATAAAATTTAAATGGGACCAATCTGCAAGTATATCCATTCAGCTAAAACAAGAATTTTTCAAATCGGTTCATAATTGTCGGAGTTATGAGGTAAAAAACATAAAAGAAAACATACAACCGAATTGAGAACCTCCTCCTTTTTGGGAAGTCGGTTAAAAAAAACAGTGATTGAGCACTATTCTTTTTAACCCCCGACACAAAAAGAGGGGTATTATAAGTTTAACGTGTCTGTCTGTGTATCTGTCTGTGGTATCGTAGCTCCCAAACGGATGAACCGATTTTCGTTTAGTTTTTTTTTGTGTCACAGATAATTTCATCGCGAGCCGTGTTTCATGAAAATCTATTCAGCCGTTAGGAAGTTAGTCAGAGGGGATCTGACTAACTTCCTCATGTCCGATTGATTCGAAATTTGGTACCGTGTTACTTCAATGATAATGAAAGTATATGGTAAGGTAGCCATGACCTGATCAGCCGTTTGAAGATCATCAGCTCTTTAATAGTTGACGAGGGGATACCTACCTACTAACTAATCACTATAAATACCTTTCGCATATTTATGCGTACTTTAAAAAGGACAAAATATAAGTAAAATTATTTTTTTTTTAATCATAAAGAAAATGAACTCTAAAAACTAACAAATAATATTTTAAACCTGTTATTTCATTTATTTATTTTTTTGTACATATATTTTACATTTTTAAATATTTCTATAAAACTAATTAAAAAAAAACATTTAAAAATATAAAAATAGTAGCCCACCGGCATCGGGAACAGGGTCCAAGCTACCGGTGGTCAGGGATCCCGAGAGAGGAACCTCCTAACAATACGCGCCGTGTCCAGGAGTACTGCTTTCTGGATGAAGCCCTTGATCCAGCTGCCCAACGAGAGCCTCTTCAGATGTTGATCGAGGCTCTTGGCACAATGACTGCTATGTTCACATCCCACATGTCGCCAACCTCGCGAGCCAAGTCAAGATACTTACTTTGTTTCTCTTTCTCAGACTTCACGATAACCTGTTATAATTATTATCGTCTCATATATGTAAGTTCAAATATTTTTATTTTCCAAGCGTTGTCGAGTCGGGGGACCGCTAAGTGAGAAAAACAGGTGTAGTCGCAGATAGTAACAAAATAATTTACTCCGAAAAATTCGCAAAAATGACGAACTTTGAGTGAACGACCGTTCCTAGTTTTTTAGTAAAACTCAGAAATCCCAAATAAATTTATTTGAAACACATTCATAAACAATACTATTATTTTAATAAACAAAATAGGTAACGAAAATACTATCGTCTAGATTAAAGTGACGTATCGAAATTGTTTCTCATACCTTAGTCGTAAACTCTGGCTCGAACAACTTAAAATTACAATTTAACCGATAACTTTAGACGTTCGCAATTTTGTAATTAACGGTGACACAAGAGACGGATTTTGTAATTTAAATGAGATACATACTTGCAATTATGAAAAAAACATACTACGTCGCGTCTGGTAGATTTTTTGGTGTTCATTCACTGGAGGCATTACCCTATGCAGCAATATCGTACGATGTTCGGAGCGAGCCAGCGCGTGCCTGCGCGAGTCCTCGCGGGTCAGCGCTTGACGGTAGAGAACCCTTGGTTGACTGGTAGAGAATGCCTAAGGCATTAAGTCCGCCTTTGTACTTTTTTTGTGCGAAAAGTTTAAATAAATAAATAAATAAATATTCTATTCTTACAGCGATAAAGTTCAATATTGTACTAACCGTTAGACAACCATGATAGAAGTTATGAGCTCTTATGAATTGATTAGTGCAATGTGTGGCGTCAAAAGATTATAACTAGACTTGTAAGAGGTTACGGACATGGTCACGGGGTGTATCTTCAAAACCCTGCCTCGAATAGGATAGGGTTTCTTTTGTCCTGAACTAAAGGAGACGTACAAAAAGCTGAACGCGAGGGTGGATTTGAATAGTAACGACAGCAGTGTTATCTCTGGAAGCTGTCAGTCGTAGATTGTCGTCGTGGTCGGTTGAATTGGCTCCGCTATAAGTTGCATGGTGCAGTTCGCAGCAGAGCGCGCGGAGCTGCGGGAGCGCGGCGCGGCGCTGGACGTGGACATCGGGCGGCGCGAGCGCGACGTGTCGGCGCTCGAGGCCACGCTGCGCGTCGTGCACGCCGCGCATCAGCATTTTATACACAACATCTCGCCGCTCAATGAGGACTGTACGTATAATTATATGGATTTCTGTGCAGTATGCACAGTGCTCTCCGCACGTACAATGTTACGATATTTTAAAGTAGAGAAAACTTAATGAAAATATCGCATGTTCCCTCGTCTGTTGAAGGGAGCGTCATATGACAATTCAGATATTCTGAATTCAAACTTGTCGAAATGTAGGTACCTATATGAAACTATTTTTTCACAAACATGCTTGGAAATTTGAGCATTATTTTGACAACCTTCTTCGAGATAAATCGAAATTGCTGTACTGGCCGAGTAGCGGCCGGCCAAAGTTGTATGAAAATCCATATCTGTCGTGTTTAGCGGCCTCATATCTGTCGAGTAATTTAAAAAATGGAACGATCTTTTGTACCGAATCATGGCAACCAAGGAGGTAACTTATCAAAGGTTTTATTTAAATTTCGAACTGTCTAGGAAGCTAGCTGTTTATTGAAATATGAACACTTACGCGGGAATATGTTGGTTGTTCGTCATTGATTTTGAAAAGCTATTATATTTTAATTTGCGCGCATTATTTGAGAAAAGTCTAGTAGTACTATACAAGCCTTGGCCACAACTAGGCATTGATGGACTTATATATGTTTGCCTCGGCTACGCCTCGGCCCACATTCACACGTACGTCCATTAATGCCTCTTTTGCTGGCCGCTGCAGTAATGTACTATAATGTTACAATTTTGTAAAATAGGTAATAGATACACGTTTTAAGTTTATATAATTATGCAAACGCCGTTTATCAATCTCTTGAAACAATTTGAAATCTCGATTGGATAAACTTTTAAAACTGAAGTATTCATTCGCGGGAATTCTGAGGAGACAACGCTTACGCAATCTCCACTACCAAAAATAACACGTCTGAGTTATCGACATTAGGGACAATCGCAAGGGTCAACCGATCTTCAGTGCAATGGACCAGCCTCGCCCTGGGGGAACCGCCGTCCTTCATGATCACGGTGTCCCCTACGCCAGGTAAGTATGATTATTCTACAATACCGCGCGAGGGTCGTTCAACGGCGGAGAATATTAACAACGCGATTCAGAAACGTCACGTCACGGCACAGTGCTCTCTGTTGGTTGGTTAGGAAACCTGCTTACGAAGCATTTTTTTTTTCGAAGTTGAAATATTTATGATTTATGACCTTATGTACCATATTCTAGCAAATAAATTTTGATTGATTTGATTGATTGATATGCGGTAAGTTGGTTTTTACAAACGAGTAGACGAATGGAAAAAAAAAAAATATTTTAGCCATTCACGTAATAATTTAGTCACGAGTTTGTAAATATCAACATCCGCATATATGTTTCATATAACGTTTTACAACACATTTGCGAGAAAACAGTACAATAGGTAATGAGACAAACATTTTGTTTGTAGATATCAGTCGGAAAGTCCCAACAATCTTTGCAATATAAAAATGCCTCGAATTTACAAATTTAAAATTAGAAATACATCGTCGTCTCATCTTTGTCTCAAGAGCGCTTCCAAGGAGGTTAAATCATTCAACTTATTACCTGTTATCTTTTATTATTTTGCTGATAGAATATCAGCAAAATTTTAAAAGTGAACTTACATTATATATAAATATCATACTTAAAATGAATGAATAAGCATTACTTTTCGGACGTTACATTTTTAATTTAGTTGAATTTAAGGTACTTATGAATGAGCTTTAGTTTTATGTAGCGGTCATTTTTAATCAGAGGTATTCGCGATTCTTCCGCCATGGAAAGTTGGATATAATTTTGATAATAACTGAGTATTAACTAATAACAATGTAAATAGGCTTCGTTAATGCATTTTTTGAGCAAGTGTGTTGTAAAATTTGTTTTGGTATAACAACGTGTAATTGAAGATTGTTATGTATGATACTGTTGTAAAATAAAAATATAAATAGTGACTGATACAAGTACACTTTAACTTTGAACTGTCTAGCTTGGAGGGTTGAATGGCCGAAGCTTTTTGAGCGGAGGGTGGAGCTTTTCCACTAATTCTTTGAACTGCGCATTCGACAAAAATGTTCATGAGCCGGCAGGAATATTTTCAAATGATCTTAAATCCGGTATAAGAAATATACTACCTGTTATTTAATGATATTATAGAATATATGCTAGATAATGTTTACATTGATGCGTCGGAAATAGGTTGCTTAGCTAAATCACGTGCCGATGACGTTTTTAACAATGAAATGAAAATTGTATGAAAGTCGAGCATCAGTTGAGAGAATATACCCCAAGAGTGATTCTATAACTTATAAGGATTACAGTTTTGCGTCCGGAACTCGCAAAAACATTTCAAGTACACTCAATTGTCAGTAATTGTGATCATCAAACAAAAATAAACCGTTAAACAAAGGTTTGCTTTAGGTTAATTGTTTTTCTGTAGACCAGTTTGATTTAACAATAGAGTGACTCTGTCGGTGCATGGTGTGACCGCTATTAAAGCCTAATTTTCTTTCTTCTTTTTTATCAACCTCTTCTGCTTAAGTCGACAAAGAAACAGAAAAACTATTCTATTTGAGGCTGGTTTTCCCTTTGAAAATAGTCCCGCCGGTGACCATGAACATTTTGTCACATCCGCATTTCAAAGAACTGGCGAAAAGCTCCACCCAACGCTCAAAAAAGCTTCGGGCATTCAACCCTTCAAGCTTGACAGTTCAAAGTCAAAGTGGATTTGTTAGTCACTCACTAATTATACAGATTTTTGCAAAAGTATCATAACTATCTTCAATTACACGGTTGTTGTATCAAAACAAAATTTTACTACTTCTGAAAAAAAAAGTGCTTTGAAAGCAGGTTTCCCAACAAACCAACAGAGAGCGCTGTGCCGTGACGTCACGTTTCTGAATCGCGGTGTTAAGATTCTCCGCCGTTGAACGACCCTCGCGCGGTATTGTAAAATAATCATACTTACCTGGCGTAGGGGACACCGTGATCATGAAGGCGGTTCCCCCAGGGCGAGGCTGGTCCCTTGCACTGCGGATCGGTTGACCCTTGCGATTGTCCCTAATGTGGATAACTCGGACGTGTTATTTTTGGTAGTGGGGACTGCGTCCGCGCCGTCCCTTCATAATTCCTTTGAATGAAAAATTGTATTCCTATAGCACCATGCAATACAGTTAGGGATGTGAGATAAATGGAAAAGAATCGATTAAATGAAAAACCGGCCAAGTGCGAGTCGGACTCGCGCACCGAGGGTTCCGTATAAACCAGTAGGTATTATATTATAAGCAGAAGTTGCGATTTACGATTTATGACGTATTAAAAAAAAAAACTACTTACTAGATCTCGTTCAATCCAATTTTCGCTGGTAGTTTACATGGACATCATATATTTTTTTGAGTTTTATCATTCTCTTATTTTAGAAGTTAAGGGGGGGGGGGGATACATTTTACCACTTTGGAAGTGTCTCTCGCGCAACCTATTCAGTTTAAAAAAAAATGGTATTAGAAACCACGTTATCATTTTTAAAGACCTATCCATAGATACCCCACACGTATATATTATATACACGGGTTCGATGAAAAAAAAATGTTTGAATTTCAGTTCTAAGTATGGGGACCCCCAAAATTTATTGTTTTTTTTCTATTTTTGTGTGAAAATCTTTATGCGGTTCACGGAATACACCTACTTACCAAGTTTCAACAGCATAGTTCTTATAGTTTCGGAGAAAAGTGGCTGTGACATACGGACGGACAGACAGACATGACGAATCTATAAGGGGTCTGTTTTTGCCATTTGGCTACGGAACTCTAAAAACGATATTTCTTTATTCAAAATTAATCGATATGTCAAAAATCGATTTTTATAAAAACAAATAATCGAGTGCTGCGAAGAAATCGATTTTTTTGTATTATTTAAAAGTACATGCTTTTTCATTCCAATAATAAACCTAAGAGATTCATATTAACAATTTATCGCATTAAAAATCAAATAAAATAATATGAATAAAAAAATAACCAATTCAAAACTAAAAATCAAAGGCAAAGTTCCTTTAAAATTTAAAGGTGAGGGATTAAGAAACCAAATTGCATTATTGATACAGTACTATTAAACTTTTATTTATTATAATATAAATGAAATGATGAGCTTCCCAACAAAATGACAAACTTATTGTCTCAGAAACTAACATATAAATCTAATTTTAAAAAAATGCCATAAATGTTCAGTCCTATTTTACGAGTACATTTGACTAGTTTTAAAATAAAATACTTAAAATGAGAATTAAAAAAAATTAAACGACTACTCTATATAGTCTCAAAAACGAGTAAAAATAAGAAATACGAATACATAAGCTAGCTAGCTAGCAAGAGTAAAAATACGAGCTGTTTCTGAAAATCGATTTAAATACGTAATTTATGTAATCGATTTACTAAACATCGATTAATATTACACTAAAAAAAGATACTAAAAATCGATTTTAAGAAAATAATAATCGTTTTAAATTAAAATCGATAATTTTTTAACATCCCTAAATGCAGTTTAGCAATGGTATGTGAAATAGGCTTAAAACGTGATTTATCTACTTAAAAACATAGTAACATTAATATATTAATATATTCGACGACACGGTTGGCGCAGTGGTTGAGCGATTGACTGCTGCGCAGCATGTCGCGGGTTCGATTCCCGCACGGAACAAATATTTGTACGACCTACATGTATTTGTTCCGAGTCTGGGTGTTTTTCTATCTATAATATGTATGAATTTACAAAAAAAAAAAATGTATATAAGTAGTTTATCAGCCATCTAGTTACCATAACACAAGCATTAGGTTGCTTAGCTTGGGACTATACGGCGTTGTGTGAAATGTCCAAGGATATTATTTATTATTATATTTTAAACCTACATTACATCACGTTTGATTCAATTTTTTTTTTACTGCCGACTGTCATAATGCGACTTAATTGCGCTTTTCTCCGTTATTGAATCATCAGTCTGGGCTTAAGCACTTGTATTTTCTTGTAACTTTAACTAGATAAACATGACTCAAAAAGGGTATCACTGATTCTTACCTTATCGTCTAATGCAAAATATAAATGCCATACGCCTCTGCTAAACTAAAAAAAATCCGGCTAAGTGCGAGTCGCACACGAAGGGTTCCGTACCATCATTGTTGTTATAGCGGCAATAGAAATACACAATCTGTGAAAATTTCAACTGTCTACTTATTACGGTTCTTGAGATACAGCCCGCTGACAGACAGATTGTCGGCCGGACGGGCGGACACCGAAGGTTAAGTAATAGGGTTCCCTTAGTTGCCCTTTGGGTACAGAACTTTAATAAATGCAATTGTATGTTTGTTTGTTACACTTTCACGGCTATACTGCTGAGCCGATTTTGATGAATTTTGGTGTAGAGATATATGGGACGCTGGGAAATGGTTAACGGCTGCTAAAAAGAAAAGAAGCAAATCTTACTGAGCATTTTTCATTTCATATCCTTAGCTCCTGAAATAGAAGAGCTGAACGGGCTGCGGAACCAGTTCTACGAGCTGCGCGCGGAGTTACAGGCACTGCAAGCGAACATCGCGCGCCTGGAGGAGTACAACCGCGACGCCGACGCGCGGCTTACTCTCATCGCAGACAAGAACAAGCAGCTGGATGCTAGGAAGTATGTCACGGTTTGAATTAGTGTACCTCCATTCTGCGACGCGTCAGGTCACGCGGAGTACACCAGGATGAGCGAACAACCAATGGTCCACACTAACCCTGTACTACTGGAAGTTATGGACGAAACCTTTGCCCAGATGTGGGATGAAACAGCTGCAATAACCTGTAACTTACATTATTTTAAACATACACATTGTTGACACTTGTCTTGTAGATTTTTGACAGTCGTAAGTCGTTTTAGCTGGTCACTGCACTCACTGTCAGTAGTTTAAGCATTGTGTTTTGTTATCAGAAATGAAACCGAACAAGAGCTGGAGACGTCTCGCGAGCGCATGGAGCGGCAGCAGGTGCACCTCCAGCACGCGCGCGAGCTCGTCATGAGCAACGCCAAGCGCGCGCAGAAGCTGGTGGAGGGCGCCGACGAGTGGCGCCTGTTCCAGGTGAGACACAGGCCGTGTCGACGGCGCGTTCGTGTTCCACGCGCGCCTCAAAGAGAGTCAGCACACAGAGGGGCCCGAAAAGGCCGACGCCTGCCGGAGTCGCGGGACTATTCGAAAGAGATACCGTGGCTCCGGAACACAAAGGGCAATGAAGGAACATGAATGGGTTTTAGTCAGTAGAAGTCTGACACTCCCTCTCGCTCCGCCCAGAGCGGGAGGAGTCATTGGATGATTTCCCATCCTTAAAAAAAAAGGTAATAATGAGCCTGCATGAAGTCTGCATCGTTTGGACTTAACTGTTCTGTGGTTTGGCCGGCCCATTAGTTAAATCCTTACATGAAAGTCAATGTAATTGTTGTCGAAATGTGGGTAACCCAGGTAGAGGTACACACTTCTATCTACCTCCTCCGAAGAGGTACACAGAAGTTTCGAGGGAGTTGTTTGTCTTGTGCGATACACAAATTCTTTCTTTTTTTCGGTTTATTTTTATTCGGTGATTTTTTGGTAAGCATATTCACCCTAAACGTAACTCGGCAACGGCCAGTCGTGACAAGGTTGCTTAGCGTACGTCCTGTAGCGGTTGTGTTGCGGGGCAGGTGGCGCTGTGGACGCGCGACTTCTCGGAGGCGGCGTACTCGGCGATGTCGGCGCTGTGCGCGCTGGCGGCGGGCAGCGCCGAGCTGGCGCCGCGCCTGGCCGCGCTCGTGGCGGCGGCCGACGTGCGGCGCCACGTGCCGCGCCACATGCGCCGCCTGCACGCGCTGCTGCACAAGTCAGTATACGCCGCACTCGCCGATCTAACACTCAAGACAATCTGCTTAGCCCTTGAAATGTGTACATTAACAAAAATACAAACATAGAATCTACTTACTTCCATTCTATTTGTTGCCTCTTCACGTCTTCGGACGGATGCAACTTGGATACTTTTCATTCCGGAAGTATGTTCCTTTAGCATTATTTTCACCGTTCACGCGGACGAAGTCGCTATAGTAGGTAGGTAGAAGCTAATCCTAATACATACAATTCTTTCGTTACTGAGTGACTGACAGACAACATTCAGCCAAAACTACTGGTCGTAGAAAGCTGAGATCCTTAGGGAGTGTAGGACAGCAATCAAATCCACTGTTCAATCCAAAATTTCGTGAAGGAGTTTTGGAGAGCAGGAATTAATTCAGCAGGTCTACTCTAATTCAACGAAAAACGAAGTTTCGATTGAATTTTCGCATGTTTCCTACCACGGTTCTATTCGTTCCGAAGTTCAATACGAACGAAGATTATTTGACATTTAGTTTCTCTAAACCTACTCTAATTCATTTACGTTACGAACGAACATTTGAGTTTGACAGATGATTGTTCGGAATTTTAACCTCAAATTGAAGAAACCAAAAGTGTTACCTTTTGATTTTCGTTAGTTATTCGTTTGTGTGGATTTTGTGATAAATTTGCTTGAAATGGCTACGAGACCGCTCTTAATCGAGGCTGCTGAACGTGAAGAACGTTTGGAGCGTAGAAGGAACCGGCGTCGCTTGCGCAATCAACTCAATATTAGAGAAATTCCCGACTTAGAGTTTGTAGGAAATTAAAGACTCAGTCGGCAATTATTTGAGGAGTTGTGTCAGGAAATAGTGCCTTTATTACCTCCAAAGGCAAGGCGTCATGGAATCGAGCCCACAGTTAAAGTGGTGTATATTTTTTATTATCATTCTCTTTAAAAAATAAAGTATTTCACTGTTCACAATCCTCATCTTTTCCAGATCCTCCAGAAAGAAAGCCATGTTATGTGTGTGTGTCATACATAGGCTATAATTAGGTATATAAACCAACGAAGCGGGCACAAATAGGTATTAAATTAACAAAACACAATTAATGTTTCGGACGGCAGGAGCACGTCCAATGCTCGCACTGTCGTCCTGGGACAATCTCCCACGTAATTTGACGTACGCCCCTTGTACTACCTTGCGCTCGGACGGCAGGAGCACGTCCAATGCTCGCGCTGTCGTCCTGGGACAATCTCCCACGTAATTTGACGTACGCCCCTTGTACTACCTTGCGCTGGTTACGTACGTCACCATCACCACGCACCCCTGAATGCGTAACGTTTTTCGACTACTGTTAGGGACCTCGGGAGACGGAGACGAAGAGCCGGGGAGGCAATAAAACAACTCTTCACGGGGAATCTTGACCCGCAGGTTTCGGCTCCTATTTTCTTCCCGTAGTGTTGCCTCTTCGACGGCTGTGCTGCGACTGCGAATGATTGAGCTGAAATTCGGCTCTGTTTACAATATACTGCCTGTCGTTACCTACCTTATTGAGAACCGTGATTTTTGGACTCGATTCGCGTGTAATTTGAGCCGAAACCTTTGGAGCCTTTAATTATTGTTTTTTATATAAAAACCCTTACAATATATATATATTTAGATTCCTTAAACCTTGCTTAACAATATGAAACACAAATTATTTCGATATCCTTAAAATACTCGTACAAATAGTTTCTAGAACTAAGACTTCTAATTTTGTACCTTAACAAATTTTCACTATACATTTTTGGAAATATCTCGAAAAATATAAGTCCTATCAACTCAATTCTTTTTGTCAAAGTGGTTTTGGGTCAAGATCTTTATTTTAACACCAATTCCAAAACGCTATCACTTAAAACAAAAAATCACATTTTCAAACTACGTAATTTTTCACAATTCAAAAACCTTACATCTAAATTTCCTTATAAACTACTAAAATTCATTTGTGTTAGAGTTTTATTGGACCTAATATACATATATAAGACTTATAAAACTAATTAAAAGGTAATTAAAGCATGATCTCATCAAATAATTATTTACACCTTTCTGTACAAACATAACATAAAATGAAACATTAAATTCGCATTTAAACTACAATCTAACTAAACCCATGATGCGAAAATATCCTTATAACACTAATTAGAGAATGCTAGACCGAATCTAAGCTGATTCCATTAAAATTCTAATTAGTTTTCCTTACAAATTTAAGATCAAGTTATCGAGAAGGGTGTCGATTTGCTCAGAAGTGGCCGAACCCGTATGTGGAGCCATTTAAAACTGAAAAGATGTTTAAGTAAATGTATATTATGAAGGCGATATTTATAAAGAAAACATAAATGATTAAATAGGTATAATATTTGTATTGCTTACAAAGTTTTTAAATCCAAAACAAAACTTGTGGAGACCCAAAATGCAGACTGCGACACACTATGGCTTGAAAGTTTCTGACGGAATGTGTATCGCGATTGCGAAGTATGTAAAAAAGCACTTGAAAACATGATTCATTAAAAAAATACTTGAGAAACAAACTTACGGAAACTTTTTAAAGAATTCAACCAAAAAATCTCAAGTTGACATGTTATGATTAGATTGCGCGAACGCGTGTGAATACACGGATAATTTTGGTAGTCATAAGTTACCACCCATCGTGGGCATGAAATAGTAGTCTTCGGTTTAGTTGGTTAACCATAACCGTGAAAGGGTTTTTTATAGTGTATCGGTGAATTTCGTAGGCAATTAAAAAAAAATCTGTATGTTCATCTTTTCTGCATGAATATTACATGAAATATTAATTAAACCACATGTTCACTGTAAAATTTAAAAATAAAGCAAAATAGTTTGTAGATTTTAAGTTAAATTAAAAACCGTAACTTACTTTAGATGACATAATAAAAGACCCACACAATATTGCTCATTCCAATCGTTCACGAAAATTGTTTATGGATCCGAACTTCGTCTGCGTGTCCGAAAACAAAACAGAGTAGCGACAGTTACGAAACTTCGTTTAAATTTCGTTCGTTTGCGAAGTTTCGTTTCAGAGAAAGAGAGTAGACCTCCAGTTATCAGTAGTTTCTGAGTTAGGGGGCGGAACCCGGTGTTCGATTTCAGCGGTTCCGTTGATATGACACTCGCGAACGTGACGATTTCTACTGATATCGATTTCTACATACTGTTTATATGTATAGTTATTAATCCATCAGGAAATATATTTTCATATTGTTGGGATTCTTATTAGAAGCGAAGCTGGGCGAATACACAATGCCCTAAAACTGGCTGGATAGCGGGAATGAGACTTCCATAGGAAGTATTACTTATCTTCTTTTCTTTTTCTGCAGCTCCTATAAATGATGATTAGAGATCGGATATTCGAATGCATACCTGCCTATTTTATAAATCTAGGCAGATATGCATGTGTGTGATAAGCACGTGATTAGTTAATTTTTAATTATATTGATGGATTTTTAATGATTTTGAGGAGCTCGTGGCTAAATAATAACAGCCGCACAGGTCGATCTTCAAGTTTAAGCAACGCTTGCCGAGGTTAGTCTGTGGATGGGTGACCATCTTAACATACCGAGTTCCCTCCGTGCCTCGGAAAGCACGTTAAGCTGTTGGTCCCGGCTGCTATTTGGAGATCTTTGGCAGTCGTTACGGATAGTCAGAAGCCAGAAAAATCTGACACCAGTCTTGCCAAGGAGCACCGTGTTACCCAGTTAATGGGTTGTGGAGGTCTGGTAGGCAGCCGCTCCTCGTAAAATACTGTATTCAGCTGAATCCGGTTTGACTGGAAGCCGACCCCAATGTAGTTGGGAAAAGGCTAGGCAGATGATGATTTTGATGGTTTTCACAATGGTGACTTTACCTTCAAATATCTCGGCAACGTGACACTCTAGGGCACCATGCTGCCAACACTTTTGAAGTTGTAACAGTTTTTACACTCTGTCTATATAAATAAGCAGAGGACAGTAAAATAAATAAAAAAATAATATGAGTTTCATCGTGTGCCGCGAATTTGAAAAAAAAAAAATCCAAATGGCGGGTGGTGACTGGTGGCTATGTCAACTCCGATACAAAAATTGTCGAACCCCGAATTGATACTAAATGACACGTAATATGGTTACTTTCCCTAATTTATCACGCTTTATAGGATTAATTCTTTTTATTTTAGTACGGTAAGTTACATTGCCAAATTTCGGCTTTCTACGACCAGTAACACAGGATGTCCTAGTTCAGGCACATAACACCCGTGAACTTACCATAGATTTAAGCAAAAAATGTATTTACTGTTTTTACAAAAAAATTTATAAATTTGATTTTGATTTGTTTTTTTTATTTTGATTTTGAGTAGTTTCGGCTGTGCGTTGATATATAAATCAGTGAGTCAGGTTTACATACATTATATAGATAAAAATATTCTAAGCAGCTGCCTTCATAATATGACATATTCGCAAAAAATTAGCTAAAGGCATGATCGGACAAATGGTTTCTTCGATCTCTACTGATGTAGTAGTGATGATGCTTACGTCTCCATTAGGGCTGTAAGACAGCATGTTTCCCAGTTAATGACATGATATGTGTAGTGATTTATGATTGGCTGTTCTTTATCGAGAAACCAAACACGAGGCTAGGAGTGATAGTGGCAGGACATTTACTAATGCGGTCGTCTTTTTATAGGATTGTGACTGATGCAGAAGTCGACATCAAGAAAGGAGCCAGCATGGATATTGATGGTAAAATAATTTCAGCTGTTGACCCATTACACCGTTCACTGTTTATTTTATTTCTATTACTCTGCATTAACAGTTACCAACACGTGCAGAGAGTCAACAATTAAAATTATCACTGCGTCTGTCTGTCTGTTCGCGATAAACTTAAAAACTACTGTACCGATTTTCATACTGTTTTCACCAATGGATAGAGTGGTTCTCGAGGAAGGTTTTAGTATATAATTTGTCAAGCGGGCGAATTCGCGGGCATCAAATAGTAAATTATCATCTGCTTAATGTTGGAAATTTAGGACCCAATGTAATCTTAAGTGACGAGGTGCTTGAAACTGTGGACACGGCAGTATTTTTGGGCATAACTGTTGATTCCAAACTTCAATGGGGCCCACATACATCAAGCCTGTCGGGAAGGCTCAGCTCTGCCGCATAAGCCGTTAGGAAACTTAGACAATTTACTGACGTTGACACAGCTCGGTTGGTTTATTTTAGTTATTTGCATAGTCCTACGGTGTTTTATTGTAGGGAAAAGCTGCTGATATACAAAATATATTTGTCTTACAAAAACGTGCTGTGCGAGCAACATATCAGCTAGGGTCTAAAGTTTCATTAAGAGAAATTTTCAAAGAGATTGGAATTCTCACTTAATTTATATATTAGGCAAAATATAAATTTATACAGTAAAACTAGCGACACAACTTTTACACCAGAAACAAGCACAAGCTACATGCTCCTTAACACCGGCTTCGTAAGGTTCATGATTCATTTGTGGGGCTCGGTATCCGTTTATACAATAAACTTCCACTTTCTTTTCTTGATCTGCCTTTTAACTCATTTAAAGCTAAAGTAAAATCTAACCTCTGTCCAAAGGCATACTATTCTATTAATGATTATTAAGACGATAAGAATAGTTGGTCGATGTGTTGAACGCATAATATTATTATTTTTTTGTGTCATTACTTTTGCATACTAATTATTGTATAAAATTTAGTTCCTAAAACGTAACAGACAGATGTGTTGCTGGAGAGTTTGTTGGTCACTTCTTCTCCACAGCTAAAACACTAGAGGAAGTGGTGACGGGCGGGCGTTTTGGGGGACTGTCTTTTGTAAAACTTGACGTTCAAAAAGTGTTGGCTCTCAGCCTAATTTGAATAAATGACTTGAATTGTTTGAATTTTAATATATAAAAATCTCTTGACACGGTGTTTGTTATTATCGAACTCTTTCGAAACGGCTTGACCGATTGTTATCAAATTTTTTGTGTATATTTAGTAGGTCTGAGAATAGTCGTAGGCATTTTTTTATTTGGCAATACAACGTACAAAACGCTTTACAAAGTGCCCTTCCGGAGTAAAAAATGTTGAGATCTTAATGAAAACACGTTTTTATCTGTACAGAGTCAATATTCTCATCGTCGTCGTCGTCTTCGCGCAGCGGCGTGAGCGTCGCCAGCGGCTACACCAAGCGCCTGGTCGGCTTCCGCAGGAGTGTGGCGCCCAAAGTGCACGAAGAAGCGGTATGTACCTATTCATTCAAGATCAAAATTTGCAACAGGGTATGCTAAGGTCGTGAGTAACCAACGCGATGGATGCGACACGCACAGGACATGTTGTTGTGGCGACACTGGGTGCATCCAGCAGTGGGCGTCTTTGGGCTTTGTCAAGCTGAGAGGATGAGTGAAAGTCAAGTAACAAGAGATGTTTAGGTACAAGGTAGACTTGAGTGGAAGAAGACGAGGAGGGGTCCGAAGGGGACTCCTAGAACGAGTGAAGGACATACACAAACCTACCTGGTAATATTCTTCAGAAAGGTCAAGTGTGTATTACTAATATTGGTGCAGCGGCGGATCCTGAGGCCTTAGTGTGAGTTTTTTCGACTCACGTTCGAACGCGTTCGATTGCGAGCGCGTTAGAATTTAGTATGGGAATTTAGTTATAGTGCCACCTGGTGGTCACTCGTAGAACCCAATTTCCCATACTAAATTCTAACGCGCTCGCAATCGAACGCGTTCGAACGTGAGTCGAAAAAACTCACACTAAGGCCTCTGGATTGTCATTTGGGGTGGCTTGAACCCGCTGAGGATAGGTTTTAGCAAAGTAGCTTAACGCATTGTTATGCGTCTCCCTCCTTGGATTTAGTTTTGTAAAATCCTCAAAGACTTCGTTAGGATATAATATAGACTAGGTACCTACCAAAGATATCTCGGTATTGGGGGAGAGCGACTTGATTCTCTAAGCCCCCCCCACGCCCCTGGATTCGCCAAAAAATTGGGGTGAATGTATGACCAGATGTATGATCGTTGATGACGTTCTCCGCGTGTTCATAAGTATAGTATAGTATTCATAGTATAGTATTCATTTGGGTCATTTCTACGTTATGTAGCATTACTGCTTTACTAATAGATATCACGCAATTATTATTTTTTTCTTTCTTTTTTCTTTATCTAGCCTTTATTGCCCTACTGCTGGCAACGATCTGTAAATGTTCTGGAATTAGGCCTCAGTGGACAGTTCAGCAAGTGAGACATCGCCTGCGGCGTAGCTAAACTGTTCTCATTTGATAAGATTACGCATTAATGATGTTCAATAATTATGTTGATAAAGAAGTAGGCAAAGGTTCTGTTTTTAAATATTAAGGCTACAGTCTCGCAAAATCAACTCGCAGTGAATTATTTGCACAACATTGTGTTGCTTTTTTGAACGAAATAATGAAATAACAAGAGATATTATTATTGCAAACTAGCTGTCCCCCGCGGCTTCGCTCCCGTCAACTGGCAACTTTTTTTTTACATAAAAACCTTCTCCTGATAATAACAAACACAACAAAAAAAGAATTGGCCAAATTGGTCCAGGCGTTGTTGAGTTATGCGCTTACCAACACATTTAGCGATTCATTTTTATATTTGCAAATATACCAAATAACCATAGTACCTGTAAGCAATAGGCAGTTATTTTTTTAAGTGCGTCTAGGTGGATTATGTTAGGTAAATCCAGTGTTAAATACAGCTCTTTCGCGCTCAACATCATTTCGAGTTCTGTTTGGGCGCTTACTTTCTCGTAGTCCACAAACTCTATATATTCTCTATGTATGTGGTCTTCGGTGCTGAAGCTTTTTCGGCATCTGGCTCGTTCGGGAGGCTGGAAGTCTTCAAACTTGCGCGCGATATGGTTCGTAATTACTCTGGAAAAGTGCTTGTAGTCATAGCTCAGAAGTGAGATGAGCCTGTAATTCTTAAGCAGGCAGTGAAATTGTCGCTACCACTCACTTTCCCTTCGAGTATGACGGAATTGAACAGTTCCTGAAGGGCCTTCAGGACTAGTTTTCCACCGGCCTTCAGGAGTTCGGCCGTAATTTCGTCCTCACCCGACGCCATGTTGTTTTTAAGCTGCTTAAGAGCCATCATAATTTCATACAGGCTGACGTCCGGGATGGCTTCGGTATAGAGCCTGGTCAATCTAGCTCTTGGATCGTTAGCTAGTTTCATTGACGTGTATAACTGTCCATAGAATGTCTCGATCTCTCTCAAGTCATTCTCATTTTTAGTTACGTCGTTGGGGCTCTGCCAGGTCCGCTTCCTATGTTCACGCTTTCTGAAGATGGAATTCATGATATAGAGGCCCTCCTTCTCCATAAAACTGGCCAGTAGGTGTTCCGACGTCCAAATCAAAATTGCCCCACTCGCAGCTTGAGCAGAAATAAGAAGCAACAATTTTGTGTTCAATAATTACTTCATACAAAATAAAAAAAAATGTCGTATTGTTTTAACCTTAAAAATAGCGCTTGATACTCACACGTTGGCTCTCCCATTATAATTTTTAACACCCAGACACAAGATACCATATAAAAATTGAATAATACTTAGATTACTTAGTAGGTAGAACATCTTTCCGACCGTGTCAAATATTTACGCTAGGTAGGATGATTGCAGGGACTGTAGGGAGCCCGGGTGCAGGTGCTCGGCGCATGGACTCACCGCACGGGATTCATTGTGCAATAGGAGACTTGGCCCTTAAGAGGAAACGCGGGCGGAGAGACTTTGTATGCAAATAGTCATCATTCGAGGTTTGGCTCTCGCCTGTTTCCTTCTTCAATATTGGACAGATTTAAGAGATATTTCATGAACTGAATAAGAAGAATATATTTTGTATCGCTATGTTTTCTTTTTTGATGATATATTAAACGTAAAGCACTAGGACCCTCAAAACATGCTCAAAATTGTCCAATAAACTGCTGTCAAAAGAGCCTTACTGAACAAGTTTGGCAACTATTAATGAATATAGAGAAAAACATAGGGGCACAGTTTATATCCTTCTTATTCAGCTTGTGTATATCTATTGAATCGATTTAATATTGGAGGAGGAAACAGGCGAGAGCCAAACCTCGGAATATAACTTTTTACATACGAAGTCAAGCCCACATGGTACCTACTGCACTTGCTCATTTTTCGATTAACACTTTTCAATTGAATCGATAGTTAAATCGAGAGCGAGAAGTACCTAAAAAAGTATGTAGTAAGGTGTGGAATTAGGACAGACGTCATTCGGCGGCTATCTAATGTAATTATAGGCAGCCTAATTCAGGCAGGTGGAAAGAAGCCTAACAAAACTCGGAAATGCGACCAAGCTATCGGAACACGACGAGGTATTCCTGTTAGCCACTAGGTCAAAGCCACTTGTCATGACCACAGCCAGTTCTATAGTCGGTTTTCCACAAGTGAGATGGATGCACGCACGATACTATTGCCTTTTGGGTCGAACCTTGATAAGGCTGGTATAATCAAACGAGCCCTATGCTTAGAGTGATCGTTTTCGGGCAGTGGAATATCTAATGATGACTTATCTGACATGCCACATAAACTACCAGCCATTTTAAAGATTTGCGTTACTGAATGGACCATGAGCATCCGGCACTAGCCTGATATAGGTACCTTTCTATCTATCTAGCGCTTCGTACAAAGCCTGGGCTGAGTTGCTGAGTAGATATGGATGCCTAAGCATTTCTGAAAAGAGTACCAGTTTAACATAGTTGTTTAGTCTTGTAGGTACAGACTTTTCTGTTTATGATGAATACATTATAATTCATGCACTTTTACTTTATTTTTTTCTTTTTCAGTTGATTGACGACATTCGTGATGAAGGTATTTATTACATTCCAATCATAATATATTGAATTATTTGCAATACCCATATCTGAATCCATAATCAAGTAAACACTTAATTTATAGCACAATAATCCCATTATTACCTATAGACAGACATACACAAAAGTATGCAAGTGTATTTTCATGCCAGACATAATATCTGAGTAAAGTAATTGCATGTGTATTTCGTAGGCTTAGTCACTTGTCTCACCGCCGACGAGGCAGCGATTTGCTATCGACTTTTTACTCGTTGAGGAAAGGCACAAAAGATATAGATCTCGTTTGAGTAAAAGAGTCACATCTATACATTAGTCGATAGCTGGCTGTTCAGACTGCCGGCGTACCGGCTCTTAGCACTAGTTGGTCGCAGCGACAAGAGCTATCAAAGGTTGTACCGGGAATAACTGAGTGTATTACGTTCCAGCACACCGTTCGACTGTGTCGCTGCGCGTCGTAACGCTTGGGCTTGAGTCAGAGGGACTGATGATGTCCAGTAAAACGGCACCGCCGCGGAAGGGCTCTATGTTGAAGTGACAAGGTAAACGTTAATGGTGATTAGTGACTACTAACCACCTCTCACTTATGCTTATACTAATGAAAAGGTATTGTTTGGATTTTGTGAATGTAACTGTGGAATGGAGACCCGATGTAGGTACCTATGTATTTATAGTGTATCCGCTCTAATAGTGGCGTTTTATACAAGTTTTGTGCAGGATGTAACATAAAATCTATTTAAATTAGTTTTATTATTCTGCGCCTTTTACCGTGTCGCGCCGACGTGAAATGATTAAATTTCTTACTGATAATTTAAGGGGCAGCTTACACTGAGACTGAGCCTCGCGAATTGAAATCCGCCCCGCGGCTTTAACATGCGCCTTGCGGCATGATGATGCGTATAATGCAGAGATGCGCTAGCAAGCAACGTCGCGTCACGAGTCTCGGTGTGAGCTGACCTTTACGTCGGTTGCACACATCTCGCAATTTTAATAGGACGCCAGTATTTACGTGGATGGATTAAACTATTATTCCTAGATTATACTTGCTTTTTTATGATCTTTGTAACATTTTTTTTCTACCAAATTACAGAATTTAATGTAATTAATAATAATAATAATATCCCTTGGATATCAATTGTTGGTGTAATTCATAGGCATATGACATTTAAAACATAAAAGTTATATTTAAATTGCTATGATGGACGCTTGCTTATGAAATACAATGACCCTTTATGAACTATCACTGTAAAACCTTCGTTATTGTTCTTTTGACAATTAAAAAAAAATGTCTTTGCAGGGACATAATTACTAGCTTGTAAAATATGCCTTACAAATTAGATGCAGTTTATTCCTGACCAGAATTAATTAAAAATATATTCTATTATCACAATATTACTTTTGTTTTATTTTAAAATTCAGTTTTTAACACAAATTAAAGGAATGGCAGAGTGTGGGACTGGAAAACGTAAGTTTGAAAGCTGAAAAAAATAGTGAGTAATGATGCATTAATTAAAGAAAAAAGCTAAGAAAGCCAATAGCAAAAGCTCAGGACAAGTTGTACGACACACTGGACAGTCCAGCTGGCCAAAAAGACCTGTGCCGTATTGCTAGAGCCAGAGAGAGGAAGGCGAAGGATGTTAGTCGGATAAAATGTGTAAAGGATGAAGCTGGAATGCTTTTATCGGACGATGAAAAGATTGGCGACAGATCAGACAGATGGAAGGACTGATGAATCAGGAAAATATCTGGAGTGGTGTTCTAGAGAATAAACCAGTGAATGAGGGTTTAGTGAGGTCAGTGTAGATGAAGTGAGAACAGCACCCAACTGGCAAAAAGTGGTTTTTATACTATCCTAGAACCATCATTAAAGGACTATAATTATGAGACTTATATCCACATATAGGTAAGTCGCGGAAAGGGCCCACTTTTTAGGTCTACTTTTACTTACAACATATTTATATAAGACCGCTGATATGCCATATACGTCTATATTGCTCCTGTACTTAAGGACGCTATTACATTTTTCTACAAATAATAGTGATTTTCAGGTACCATTTCAATGTATAAGCAATTACAAAAGTAAAGATATCATGGGCTTAATTTATAGATAACATATTAATCTCTCGAAGTAAATTAAAAAAAAATTAGGTCGTGATACAAATTTTTCGAACAAACACGTTTTTCCCATCACAATAATCGTAGAAAATTTTAAAAAGTAGGGTCCGAATATGTACCATTTTAGATAAATTAACAGCTCATTTTATCTTCAAACTTATAAAAAATTGCGGTATATATAGTCCTTCATAGTTCCAGCTATTTTTTTTGTATCTAAATATCTATATTTTTTAATTATTAGCAAAAATAAAAACACTTGTCGAATTCTTCATACATTTTGCACGCGCGGTCTATCATTCCGCGCTCAGAAGCGCTTGTGGAAGCACGGGTGTATCGCTCTCTTGCGAAAAATAAATACGAAAATCAAATAGAAAAGATTCTAGTGTGTATACGTGTGAGACCGTGGCGGGTCGTACGTAGTCGTTTTTCGGATAGGAAAGAGTTGATACTTTTTCGGAGAAAAATAAAATTAAGTACGAGTATCATACTTTCATTACTTGAATATGATTTAGAAATCTGTTGGGTAAGATCGGGATATGGATGGGTGGGGTTAAGCAGTTGTTGACATGGTTGAGAAATCGATGGGTGGGGTTAAGCTGCTTAGGATTTGGGTAAGGTCACGTTGTCGGCTGTGAGGTTTGTAAGTGGATGGGAGGGAGGAGGATTAAGATTTTAACCGTCTTTTTTTTTGTACATAAGTATAACGAATCTGGAGTAAAAACCATAATCCAAGATAGCGCGCACCAAAATTTACGTCACGGGTGCCATTATCGTGGTTTTTGGGGTCGCTAATATCAAAAATGGGGTAAATACCAAAATTCAAGATATCACCGACAAAAATTTGAAAACTTCGTCAAGGGTGATATTTTCACGATTTTTGGGGTGAGATGTGATGTCACCGACAAAAATTAGATAACTGTTTGTCATGGGTCGCTGATATCGAATATGAGGTCAAAACCAAATTCCAAGATGGCACCGATAATTTTTTTACAACTTTTCGTCATGGGTATCACGTTCATAGTTTTGGGGGTCGCTGATATCGAATGTGGGGTCAAAACTAAAATCCAAGATGCAACAGCAAACAATTTACAACTTTTCGTCATGGGTGTCAATTTCATAGTTTTTAGGCTCGCAGATATCGAATATGGGGTCAAAACCAAAATCCAGAAGGCCCCGACAAAAATTTTATAACTTTTCGTCATGGGTATCATTTTCATAGTTTTTGGGGTCGCTGATATCGAATATGGGGCCAAAACTATAATCCAAGATGGCAACGGCAAAAATTTAAAACTTTCGTCATGGGTATCACGTTCATAGTTTTTGTGGTCGCTGATATCGAATATGGGGTCAAAACCAAAATCCGAAAGGCCCCGACAAAAATTTTACAACTTTTCGTCATGGGTATCATTTTCATAGTTTTTGGGGTCGCTGATATCGAATATGGGGCCAAAACTATAATCCAAGATGGCAACGGCAAAAATTTAAAACTTTCGTCATGGGTATCACGTTCATAGTTTTTGTGGTCGCTGATATCGAATATGGGGTCAAAACCAAAATACGGAAGGCCCCGACAAAAATTTTACAACTTTTCGTCATGGGTATCATTTTCATAGTTTTTGGGGTCGCTGATATCGAATATGGGGCCAAAACTATAATCCAAGATGGCAACAGCCAAAAATTTACAACTTTTCGTCATGGGTGTCAATTTCATAGTTTTCGGGGTCGCTGATATCGAATATGGGGGTCAAAACTAATCCAAGATGGCAACAGCAAAAAATTTACAACTTTTCGTCATGGGTGTCAATTTCATAGTTTTAAGGGTCGCAGATATCGAATATGGGGTCAAAACCAAAATCCGGAAGGCCCCGACAAAAATTTTACAACTTTTCGTCATGGGTGTCATTTTCATAGTTTTTTGGGTCGTTGATATCGAATATGGGGTCAAAACCAAAATCCAAGATAGCACCGATAAATTTATACAACCATTTGTCATGGGTGTCATTTGCATATGTTTTGGGGTCGATGATATGATTGAATATGGGATCAAAACCAAAATCAAAACAAAAATTTTCGTCATGAGTGTCAATTTTATTTACGCAGTTGTGGCCGCCGCGGTTGTTTGCCTCATTAAATATATTATAGACTAGCTATCCCCCGCGGCTTCGCTCCCGTCAACTAGCAACTTTCTTATTTTTTTACATAAAAAACTCCTCCTTATAATAAAAAACAACAAAAAAAGAATTAGCAAAATCGGTTCAGCTGTTCTCGAGATTTGCGCTTAGCAACACATTCAGCGATTCATTTTATATTATACATACAGTATGTCTACGACATATATGCAATAATTGAAACCACAAGTAACACTTGTCCACAGAAGTATAAATAAATTGTTATAAATTAAAAAAAACGTAAATGAAAAAAATTAAGTTTTCAAACAAAATAAATATGAAAATAAATTTAGTAAAAGTAAATCACCCTATTTAGAAAACGTACCTTGACCTCGACTGACCTCGAGAAGTGCGGCAACAATGCTCGCGCGGCGGCGTTTTGATTTATCTTTGCCAATTGCGATGAAATTCACTATGGTTATTTTTCACCCCTTCTTTTTTACTTCGTGATAAGTTGATTGCTGAACTAATCTAAATAAATTCTGTCATAGCACAAGATGGATTAAAACTTAAATTTTCTCATGTTCAAAATGTCGACCACGTTTTTGAATGCACAAGTGACATCGCCGAACAATGTTGTCCCGAACCTTGCCCAACAAATTTCGACCAGGATCCGAGTGTTTATTTCACCGTAAAAAACAAGTACAAATAAAATTAAAAACACAATTTACACACACTAAGGTCAAGTACCTACTCAGTGTCTATTTCACTGTAAGAAAATAATTAAACTAATACATACAAGTAAATAACAAAAATCACGTAAAACAATGCGTGTACTTAAGTACCTATCAAATCTTTGCGAAATGCACACACGCTATCCCGGAAGACTCGCGGTGAACTGACAAAACTTACATCCGTACTGGCAAAAAATAAAAGTCATAGGTAAATAGGGTAAACAATGTAATAATTATCTTTTATCGATACTTTTCTACAATTACTTATCTAATAAAGACTTAATACGCAATCAAGGCATTACAATACTAGTACTATTTTTAATAACCGTATTTAACAGTGAAGTGATACCTAGTTAAATTTATTGGACTTTTAAAATAAATTTTAATTTTTGTACGTTTCGACTTACGAAACTACCGTAGGTACTACCTAGATAGTGAGTAATGTAGAAAACGGGTGAGTACGTTTTTTTAATAGGATGTTTCTTCCTAAAATGTAAACATTAATACATTATTTTTTATCTCTAAATCCTCTCAATTATAATTTTTAATCAGAATAGGTAGGTAGGTACATAGTGGTGCTATAATAATTCTAAACTAACCGTGTCCTTTAAAATTAGAACATCTTTTTTGCTAACCGATCATTATTCTCTTCAAAAGACAATGAGAGAAAGCTGATAATATTGTCGATAACTGTGTCCAACCCTACGCGTCGAGCGCGCGCGCAACCCGCTCCCCGCGCCCCTCCTCGCCAAAAGCCGAATGCCTTTGAAAAAGCCGACACACGCGTGCCGCGTCCTTCTGTACTAAGCCGACAAACGAACCGCACCGCGCCAGCGTGGCAACGTTGCTTTTCAATGTTCAAGGATTCAAGTTCATTGTACTATTAACCTACTGTTGCAATTCTACAGAGTGTTCAAATTTGCTTTAAATTAAAACTCGACTTTTTGACAAAACTACTGGACCGATTTCGTTACTTTTTTGTATAGCGTTATCAAATACCATAACTAGTATGTGGTTTCAAGGATTGCATATATGTCGTAGACATACGGTATATATTCACTACTTCCATAATTATGTTTTAACTTTCACCGAAAATGCTGATACCACAGTTTCAATGATCATTCGGGAGTTGAGATTAAATACGCCAAAAATTTTAACTAGACCTCCAGGCTTTTGTCCAGGCATAAGGAGTATGATCGCATTTGTTAGCTTTTTTAGTTTATTACACAAGTCAATGCAAAAATGGGCAAAATTAAAACCTGTTTTCTTTTCGTTTTCCGTTTTTAATTGTTTTTCTTAATGATGTGTTC
Organism: Ceramica pisi; assembly: GCA_963859965.1. Taxonomy (NCBI): domain Eukaryota; kingdom Metazoa; phylum Arthropoda; class Insecta; order Lepidoptera; family Noctuidae; genus Ceramica; species Ceramica pisi. The sequence continues at coordinate 11,475,055 of OY982530.1, forward strand.
AAACTGATTATAAGACCGCCTAAATTTTGTTTCTTTTCAAGTATTAAATATAAACTTGCTTATTAAAAGTTAAAAATAAAAGAATAAAAAACTTTTCACAAAAAAATACAACCGTCTTCCAAATAAAAAAAACAACACTGAAACTTATAACTAACTTCGGAAGCCAATGTTTTTGGCTGTTTTGTTTTTTTGGGAAAATGTTTTTTATTTTTCACTTTTTAGTGGTACCTACTCCATATTAACAACACCAATAGAAAGTCGCAGGAAAGCAAAATACGCAATTTCATTTATTTGGATGACAAAATACATCATCAAGTAAACAAATTTCAGCTTATTTTGATTTAAAAACAAAACTACAAAATCGTTTTTGATATTATTTGTACGAGACCACTTCTAAAGTGTGATCTGTTTGTTAAAAATTACCAATACTTACTACGATAAACAACACGTCTTATCACTTTAAACCGTTTGGCAAAGTTCAGATATCAAAATGGCTGACATCAAATGCATCGTTTTGACTGACCCGTGGTGGAGTAATGTATAATTCAAAAATAATGAAAAACTAGACAACCGCAAACTTGAATAAATAAAAGCTAAAATGTGGCACAGGGATATATTATAGCCTGCAATAAGATATAGGCTACTTTTATCCCTAAAATAGGTTCCCATGGGCTGCGGGAACGGGATCAAAATTTCATGATTACTTTTGGTCGCGATAACCGACAGCGTGCGAAGCCGCGGGCATCAAATAAAATCTTCCCTGAAAACATAATTATGCATTTATCAACGAAAACCTGAACGATATCGGATCAGTAGGTAGTCAGTTTTAGAGAATAATCGGATACATACGGGTCGAACCGAGCACCTTCTTTTTACGAAGTCTGTTGAAAATACTGACTTGGGTACTTATCTCCCGACGACGGTACTAAGTAACAGTTACATAATGCATTTTCAAAGTTCTAGTTAATTTTCCAGAATCAATAAAATAAAAAATAATATCAAGGATCAAGATTAGGTGAAGTATAAAATCGAGCGCTCAGGCAGCGGTTCTATGTGTGTGTACGCGTGATGTGGCTGTGTGCGACTTAGATACCTAAATTTGAGTCCTTCGAAAATGTAACAGCGTCACGTCAATGCAATTACTCCTGTAAATCTCAATATAAGTAAGTTATAGTAAAAAATAAGATTAATACGCGCCTAAAAATGCCTCTCATGCCTGCCTGCTCATATATTGCTATTATTTATATTCATATATGCCTGCTCATATATTGTCAACAGTCGAAGTGAGTGTATCGGGCATTGTTCTTCTGTAAAAAAATGTTTTTAACATCTTGAGGGTACCCAAGTATTTATATGAATCAGAATTTATTAATGTCAACCATATTAAAAAAACAAATTTTATTTTTAATCGACTTCCCCAAAAAGGAGGAGGTTCTCAAATCGGTTGTATGTTTTTTTTTTGTTTGTTACCTCATAACTCCATCAATTATGAACCGATTTGAAAAATTCGTTACGAATTTTGGATTTTAAATCGAAATAACTGGAATTCGTTTACTTGGATGTTGGTTTTTTGTTATCCAAGTAATCGAAATTGCGTATTTTGCCTTTCTGCGATTTTGCAGTGGTGTAATTGTTAGGCTTAGAATAATAACGCATAGAAGCCGCGTCTAGAACAAAACCCGAGCAAAATCGTGTGTCCACTTTTTTTCTTTGTGTGCGTGAGCCGAATGTGTCTACGTTCCTCTAACGCACACAGATATAGCTTTCAGTGATACCATTACTAAGCCGTTACCCACAAAATATGGGAAGACGCATTACTATTTTGCTATCAAGGCAAGTATTTTATGTTGTTGGGAATTGGAAAAGGTAAACATGATTTTTCATGTAATATGACATATTTTTTCGGAAGGTATACCTTCCGAAAAAATTCAATTTATTTCAAAATAAAAGGAAATAAATCGCATAAAGAATGCGATATTGTTTTTTGTGTTTAGAATGCTTGATGGGTTATAAGTATAAACAATGTTAAAACATCGGGTTTGATATGAACTAACAGTAAGTATTGTATTTTAAAATTACAAAACTGAAAAACATGAATGAAAGCAATGTGGGTATTTTTTCCTCACAAATAGCAACACTGTGTTATGACAAGTTAGGTTAGTAGAATTTTGTTTTATTTATCGATTTACGTAAAAATAGTGCATAGAATGTGAGTACTTATTTGTGAAATGTTATTTTATCACATTTTTTTGTTTTCCTGATGTGCTATAACATCCTTTCACGCAACAAACTGTCATTTTCAATTATTTACTCGCGAGCTGTGTTCGACGGAACGTGACATTGAGTACTGACGGCCTGATGGCTAAGTTTGACGGATTAGGCTAAGTTTTATCTGCCTCACTTTTTGCACTCGTACTAGGTTTCTATGCGTTATTATTCTAAGTTGTTAGGTATGGGATAGGTACTACTAAAAAGTGAAAAATAAAAAAACTTTTTACAAAAAAAAACTAAGTAAAAAATAACTTTAATTTCGGCAGTCGGTGTCAAAATACGAAGAAACTAACAAAAACACCGACTTCCGAAATTAAAGTTATTTTTTACTTTATACCTAGGTAGTTTTTTTTTATTTGGAAGTCGGTTGTATTTTTTTGTAACAAGTTTTTTTGTAGGTATTGGAGTTAATTATCAACTTTTTGAAACCTGCACAAGATCGATATTTGTCTGGCAGTAACAAATGTGCGTCTCTGCAGCTCGATGGATATATGCGTCAGGCCTTAAATGTGTATGATGATGATGTATTATGATATGACGTGCCTCAGGTACCTAAACATAATAATATGTACGGGTTTAAAGTATTACGTACCTACAATGATAATATAAAACTATAGATACCTACGTTGTTCGCACTCTAAAATGACAACATGAAATGAAGCCAATTGGCCACATCGCGCTTAGTTACGCACCAACCTGTCGCGCGACACTACGTTTGTTTTGATGTCAATTTGACTATTACTTATCCTGTGACGTAACTGAAGATGTATATTTATCTCCCTCCAGCAACAGGCATCCCGCCGTACGGTGACATATTTTCTTTCCCTTTCTTCATGCGTATTAGTAGCTGTCGGCGATAAGACCCCTTCTGCGTCCCTAGGCGCAAGTAGTGATGGACGCGACCGTATGAAATAAGGAAATTTGTAAGGAAAACTAATTAGAATCTTATTTGAATCAGATTAGATTAGTTTAACATTCTTTAATTAGTGTCATAGGGATATTTTCGCATCATAGGTTTAGTTAGAATATAGTTTAAATGCGAATTTAATGTTTTATCTTATGTTTTGTTTGTACAGAAAGGTTTAATTAATTATTTGATGAAATTATGTTTTAATTACTTTCTAATTAGTTTTATTAGTTTTATGTTTACATATTAGGTCCAATAAAACTCCAATGCGAACGAATTTTGATAGTTTATAAGGATATTTAGATGTAAGGTTTTTGTATTGAAAATAATTACGTAGTTTGAAAATGTGATTTTTTGTCTTAGGTGATAGCGTTTTGTAATTAGTGTTAAAATAAAGGTCTTGACCCAAAACCACCTTGGCAAAAAGAATTAAGTTGATAGGACTTATAGTTTTCGAAATATTTCCTAAAATGTGTAGTGAAAATTTGTTAAGGTACAAAATTAGAAGTTTTAGTTCTAGAAACTTTTTGTATTGTAAGGATATCGAAATATTTTGTGTTCCATATTGTTAAGCAAGGTTTAAGGAATCTAAAAATATATATATTGTAAGGGTTTTTATATAAAACATAATAAATAAAGGCTCCAAAGGTTTCGGCTCATAGAGAAAATGACACACGAATCGACTTCAAAAATCACGGTTCTCTATAAGGTAACGACGGGCAGTATATAAACAGAGCCGAATCTCGGCTCAATCGCAGTCGCACCACAGCCGTCGAAGAGGCAACACTACAAGAAGATAGGAGCCGAAACCTGCGGGTCAAGATTTCCTGTGAAGAGTTGTTTTATTGCCTCCCCGGCTCTTCGTCTCCGTCTCCCGAGGTCCCTTTAACAGTAGTCGAAAAACGTTACGCATTCAGGGGTGCGTGGTGACGTACGTAACCAGCGCAAGGTAGTACAAGGGGCGTACGTCAAATTACGTGGGAGATTGTCCCAGGACGACAGCGCGAGCATTGGACGTGTTCCTGCCGTCCGAAACAGTTGGTCCTTCGAGACGGGATCCCTGCAGAAGAGTGCAGAAGAATCCAGAAGAAGTCCAGAAGATAAGAAGATTGCGTCAAGATGCCGGTAACCAGGTCGCAGAAGGATGCTCCCTCACGTTCCGGGTCCCGTCCTTCGGATAAGGACGCGACAGAAGATATGTCGGGATCAGAAGGGGTCACGTCTGCGTCAGCGTCAGCATCATCAGGGACAGCAACTACGTCGGATTCAAACGCTTCTTCGGGCACTACGAACACAGAGGGCACCACGACGATGGGGACTACGGTAGCGACTGCGACCACGGCGGCGTCCGAGAAGAACGGACAGAAGAAGGATGAAGCCGCACAGAAGGAAACGACCAAGAAGACTCCAGAGGATGTTCCGGACAAGGGTGTTCGCGGATCAGCAGCAACCCTTAAGCCAAAGGGGGTCGGTCGTCATGCCAGGTCTACGAAGACCACGAGCTCCTCAGCCAGAAGACGCGAGCTGGAAGCCAGAGAAGAATTAGCACGCCTGGAGTTGAAGCAAGCTCAGGCTGCGGCGAAGCTAGCCCGTGTCAGGTTGGAACTGGCACAGTGTGAAGATGAGGACTCCGTGGATGAAGACCAGGAAGACAGAACAGCACAGGTGCAGAACTGGATCGAGACATCCGTATTAGAAGAAGGCAACATGGAACAGCCCGAGCGACGAGGTCAGCTACCTTCAGAAGAGCCACAGAAGGTGAAGCCTGAAGAGATCTCCTCAACGAAAGGGGGTACGAGCGAAATTCAAGCGCTAGCAGCAGTGTTGAAGGAAGCCCTTACCACAAAAGGAGGACCAGTATCGCAGCCGAAGTATATTCACGAGTTACCCTACTTCGACGGCAACAGCAGCGAGTGGTTGGCCTTCAAGGTTGTCTATGAAGATACAGCACCGATGTTCAACGAAGTTCAAAACATGGCTCGACTAAGAAGAGCACTGAAGGGCAATGCAAGAGAAGCTATCAAGAGTCTGCTGTATTCTGAAGCATCTCCATTGGAAGTGATGCAGGCCCTCAGAAGAAGATATGGAAGACCTGATGCGCTGGTGCTGGCGGAATTGGACAAGGTCAAGGCATTACCGAAGATATCTGAAAATCCAAGGGACATATGCATCTTCGCAAGCCAGATCAACAACAGCGTAGCAGCAATAAGGGGTTTGAAGAAACCACAGTACCTGCATTCACCTGAAATGGTGAAACAAATCATCGAGAAGATGCCGACGATTCTCAAGTTCCGTTGGTATGACTTCACTGCAGCAACAGAAGAAGGCGAGTTCTCCGACCTGACATTGGTCTCCAAGTTCCTGAACATGGAAGCAGACAAGTGTGGAGCCTTCGCGACATTAGAAGAAAAGACTGGATTCAAGAGGACTCATCGACAGGCGACGCATTCAACAAGGGAAAGGGACTTCAAGGAAAAGGATTCAAGACAGCCAGCAGAGAAGATATGTCCTATGTGTGAAGGTGGACACTTCCTCGTCGACTGTCAGAAGTTCCAGAAGACGTCAGTACAAGATCGGTGGGCAACAGTGAAGAAAAGTCGCGTTTGCTTCAAATGCCTTCAAGGGAGACATCGAAAGGAGAGCTGCAGGAAACCACCGTGCAAGGAATGCAAGAGGTGGCATCATCATCTGCTGCACGTGGAATCAGAAGACAGGACCTCGGGAGACAAGAAAACGGAGACACAAGAAGAAGTAGCTAGCGTCATGGCATCAGTGAATGCAGTCAACAATGCAAGGGCATACCTGAAGATAGTTCCAGTTGAAGTCTTCGGGTCGAAAGGATCAAAAAGGATATTGGCCCTGATGGATGAGGGGTCCACGGTGTCACTCATTGATGAAAAGGTGGCACAAGAAGTCGGCGCTCAAGGCAAGGAAGAGGAACTAGCGATCGAGACAATAGGAGGCAGGCTGATTAAGAAGAAGGATTCACAGATGCTGGACCTTACGGTCAAGGGGGTTCATCAAGGAAACAAGAAGACCTTGAAGAGAGTCCGAACAATCAACGAGTTGAAGCTTGCACCACAGTTCCTGGAAAAGAAAAGGATAGAAGAATGCCAACATTTAAAGAAGATCGCCGATTCTCTATATTATGAAGGGGAGTCACCACAGCTGCTCATCGGGCAAGACAATTGGGAGCTGATAGTGACTCAAGAAGTAAGAAGAGGGAAACCAGGAGAACCAGTTGCTTCAAGAACAGGACTAGGATGGGTACTCCATGGGTCAGACGTCGGGGCTGCAAGAGTTGTACACTTCTTGAACTCTTGCCTACACGTCAGCACGCGAGAAGAGGAAATGCATCAAGCCATTAAGGACCACTTCGCGATCGAGGCGCTTGGTGTACAACCGCGAAGACCCACTACAGACTCAGAAGGAAAAGCACTTGCCATCCTAGAGAAGACCTGCAGAAGATTGGAAGATGGGCGATTCGAAGCTGGACTCTTGTGGAAGAATGAAGATGAACAAATGCCTGAAAGCTACACGTCTGCCAAGAACCGGTTGTTCAACATAGAAAAGAAGATGGACAAAGACCCTCAGCTGAAGGCGGAATACATCAAACAGATCCAGCATCTTATCGACAGCAAGTATGCAGAAGAAGCTCCTGTAGGACAAGAAGACTCCAAGAAGAAATGGTACCTCCCTCACTTCTCCGTGGTACATCCGTTGAAGAAAAAGATAAGGATCGTCTTCGACGCTGCAGCAAAGTCGAAAGGAAGAAGCCTCAACGATGCTCTACTACCAGGACCAGATCTACTGCAATCACTCTTCGGAATATTATTGAGGTTCAGACAAGGACCAATAGCTGTGGCAGCCGACATCAAGGAAATGTTCCTGCAAGTGCGCATTCGACCAGAAGACAGAGATAGCCTGAGGTTCCTGTGGCGCGGAGATCATCGAGACGTGTCACCGAAGGAATACAGAATGACATCAGTCATCTTCGGCGCGACATCATCTCCTAGCACGGCAATCTACGTCAAGAACCGGAACGCAGCGGAATACAAGGAGCAGTTTCCAGAGGCAGCAAGGGCAATCGAGTTGAATCATTACATGGATGATTACCTGCACAGCTTCCATTCAGAAGAGAACTTCAGAAGAGTGACGGCGCAGGTGGACTACATACACAAGAAAGCAGGCTTCGAACTCAGGGGATGGGCGTCAAATCAACCTGAGCTGCTGCGAGACTTGAAGACTGATGCCATAGACAAGACAGAAGTTGACATTGGGGAGAAGGAAGAAAAGACACTGGGACTTCGTTGGTTCACGACGAAAGACTCCATCGGCTTCAGGGCAAACCTCCGGAACACACCAGAGGAAATAGCCAAAGGACTTCAAGTACCTACGAAGAGAGAAGTCACCAGTGCAGTGATGTCGACCTTCGATCCATTGGGGCTGGCGTCACCAGTTCTCATCCAGGGAAAGAAGCTGCTTCAAAGCATTTGGCGAAGTGGCGTCGGTTGGGATGAAGAAATAGAAGGAAAGGAGTACGAAGCATGAAAGACTTACCTGGAGAAAATGAAGCTGCTCCAAGACCTACAGGTTCCAAGATGCCTGGCGCCACATTGCACCGAGGGGGAGCTGCACACATTCACGGACGCGAGCGAGTCGGCATATGCAGCAGCGGTCTATTGGAGGACTGAAGATGGAAATGGAACCTACTATGTTAGCTTAGTAGCGGCGAAGGCAAGAGTCACTCCATTGAAGCCGGTGTCGATCCCAAGACTCGAACTGCAAGCAGCCCTCCTAGGAAGCAGACTGGCACATTCAGTAGAGGAAGAAATGGACCTGAAGGTAGCAAAGAAGACATTTTGGACGGACTCCAGCATCGTACTTTCATGGATAAAGACGGACCCCAGAACCTTCAAGACGTTCGTGGCTCATCGCTTAGCGGAAATTGAAGATCTTACGAAGCCGCAAGACTGGAGATGGGTGCCCACAGCGCAGAACCCTGCTGATGATGCAACGCGCAACGTGCCAGAAGATTTCGACTGCAATCACCGATGGTACAACGGACCAAGCTTCCTGAAACAAGATGAAGCGCATTGGCCGGCACCGAGAACCTTTAAGAAGGAAACCACCGGCGAAGAAAAGGCAGTGGACGTCGCGGCAGCAACGAGCACCTCTCACCCATCACCAGATCCTGATAGATTCTCCTCATGGAAGAGACTCTGGCGAGCCACAGCTAGAGTACTGCAGTTCCTACAACTCTGCGGAAGAAGAGCAAAGGTCAACGTCTGCAAAGAAGATCCCACCTGGAAGATGACGCAAGCAAAGAAGGCGAAGACTGTTGAGAAACCACAGAAGTCTTCAAAACCAATAGAAAGGAAATACGTACCGCTAAACGCCGGACTACTAGAGCAAGCTGAAACTCTTTTGCTAAAGAGAAGCCAGGAAAGAAGCTTCAGAGATGACATCAAGTGTCTGCAGCAAGGAAAGCAATTGGAGGGCAGCAGCAAATTGAAGAAGCTCGACGTAGTACTGGAAGAAGGTCTACTGCGGTTAAAAGGAAGAATCGACGCGATACAGGGTGTGACAAGAGATTACAAGCGACCCATCGTGCTCGACAGCAAGGAAAGGACAACACGACTCATCATCGAGGAATTCCACTGCCGCTTCAACCATGGAAATCACGCAACCGTGATGAACGAGATTCGACAACGCTTCTGGGTACTGGGATTAAGGTCAGCGATCAAGGCAGTTCAACATCAATGCCAGTGGTGCAAAACGAAGAAGGCAAAACCACAAGAACTACCGACTGGCAACATACCTGTTGAAAGGCTGATGCACGGAAACCCTCCTTTTACGTGCACTGGCGTAGATTACTTCGGCCCTATGACGATCACCGTGGGAAGACGACACGAAAAAAGATGGGGAGCTCTATTCACAGGCCTCACGACCAGGGCAGTGCACATTGAGCTGACTCCTGCGCTCTCCACCGACAGCATGATCATGGCGCTACGAAGATTCGCCGCAAGAAGAGGAATGCCGAAGACAATCTACAGCGACAACGGGACCAACTTCGTCGGCGCTAATAAAGAACTGAAGGAAGCGCTCGACACCCTGAAGCAAGAAGACCTCGTCTCAGAAGCAGAAAAGATCGGCGTGCAGTGGAAATTCATCCCCCCTGGTGCGCCAAACATGGGCGGCGCATGGGAGCGACTGGTGCGATCCATTAAAACCGCACTAGGCGCCACACTCCACGAAAGGCATCCACGTGAGGAGGTACTCCAAACTCTCCTCCTAGAGGCCGAGCATATCGTCAACTCTCGACCTCTCACCCATCTCTCCGAGCATCCTGAGGAGGAAGCACTCACGCCAAACCACTTCCTCATTGGGCGATCCTGCGGCGCTGCGAGAGTCGGCAACTTCGGGGACAGCGAGCTGGTGGGCAGGCCCACCTGGAAGGCCACGCAGCGACTTGCCGACCACTTCTGGCAACGTTGGCTGCGAGAATACCTGCCCACTCTTCTGCCGAGGAAGACGAATGGAAGAACCAGCGCCACAGACCTGCAAGTCGGAGACATCGTGCTGATCGTCGACCACAGCCTGCCGAGATGCACCTGGCCACGCGGAAGAATCCTGCGGGTGTATCCTGGACCAGACGGGCGAACGAGGATCGTCGACGTCGAGACGCGCGGAGGTGAGCTGCGGAGACCCAGTTCGAGAGTGGTGCTGTTGGTGCCGGGAGTATCGCCGAGCCAGGAGGATGGTGCGGTGCACGAGGGGGAGACTGTCGGCGATAAGACCCCTTCTGCGTCCCTAGGCGCAAGTAGTGATGGACGCGACCGTATGAAATAAGGAAATTTGTAAGGAAAACTAATTAGAATCTTATTTGAATCAGATTAGATTAGTTTAACATTCTTTAATTAGTGTCATAGGGATATTTTCGCATCATAGGTTTAGTTAGAATATAGTTTAAATGCGAATTTAATGTTTTATCTTATGTTTTGTTTGTACAGAAAGGTTTAATTAATTATTTGATGAAATTATGTTTTAATTACTTTCTAATTAGTTTTATTAGTTTTATGTTTACATATTAGGTCCAATAAAACTCCAATGCGAACGAATTTTGATAGTTTATAAGGATATTTAGATGTAAGGTTTTTGTATTGAAAATAATTACGTAGTTTGAAAATGTGATTTTTTGTCTTAGGTGATAGCGTTTTGTAATTAGTGTTAAAATAAAGGTCTTGACCCAAAACCACCTTGGCAAAAAGAATTAAGTTGATAGGACTTATAGTTTTCGAAATATTTCCTAAAATGTGTAGTGAAAATTTGTTAAGGTACAAAATTAGAAGTTTTAGTTCTAGAAACTTTTTGTATTGTAAGGATATCGAAATATTTTGTGTTCCATATTGTTAAGCAAGGTTTAAGGAATCTAAAAATATATATATTGTAAGGGTTTTTATATAAAACATAATAAATAAAGGCTCCAAAGGTTTCGGCTCATAGAGAAAATGACACACGAATCGACTTCAAAAATCACGGTTCTCTATAAGGTAACGACGGGCAGTATATAAACAGAGCCGAATCTCGGCTCAATCGCAGTCGCAGCACAGCCGTCGAAGAGGCAACACTACAAGAAGATAGGAGCCGAAACCTGCGGGTCAAGATTTCCTGTGAAGAGTTGTTTTATTGCCTCCCCGGCTCTTCGTCTCCGTCTCCCGAGGTCCCTTTAACAGTAGTCGAAAAACGTTACGCATTCAGGGGTGCGTGGTGACGTACGTAACCAGCGCAAGGTAGTACAAGGGGCGTACGTCAAATTACGTGGGAGATTGTCCCAGGACGACAGCGCGAGCATTGGACGTGTTCCTGCCGTCCGAAACAGTAGCTATCTAGTATTTTCGCCGTTTTTAAGCGCCGCGATGTTGGTGTATGACGTGTCTATATATAATACGTCATTGATTACGTACCTATTACTTTCGCCTACTCATTCCAGGAAACTGTGATTGAAAAACAGAATATTACTTTCAATTTTATTAGGTACATCTTATTTCTTCATATTTCAGTTTTACAGGTAGCTTGTCACACATATCTACTTTGTCTTTATATTTTGACGTAACAAACACTATTGGCAAGAAATAATTCTTTCATACATTAAACAAAATCTTTAGTTTTGGTGGGATTGTCATTTCAAAGTTATTGTCGAAATACTAAATACGATTAGGAAACTATTGCGCAATTCACTACAAAAGCATCTGGTTTCTACTTTATACTATGTGCTAAATTCCATTATAAATAAGTACATTCTGTGCTTTCAAACTTCAGTAAGACTAAGGAGTTGAAATACATTAATTAATTTTGATATTTACAAAGGAACACCTGTGGTAATACACATCAATATTATGGTTATTTATATGGCAATTGACTAAGTTATTTTAAACATGAGACATTACAAGAAACTATTTTTTTACACATATGTGGGAATACCAGAAGAAACAATATTTTAACACAAGTATTAAAACAGTTACCAAATGCAGAAGACTCGTGGTTTAAATGGAATGGCCTAGCCTTTAAAACCTCATTTACTAGTGTATAGATACAAATAGGTATTCTACATGAAAAATTGTTGCAGTGAAATTACTTTATGATGATCTACCTTATGTAATATTATATAGCATTACTAATTTATAAAACTCCCACACAAGCTCCAATTTATAAATGAGCATTGTCATGTTTCAAAAACATCTGGTAGGTACCTATTTGAAAATCTCCAGTTTGCAACTTTATAGCTAAATTAGTACCTGTGATCATTAGTGTATCTTACACTGGGTGTAGTGTAGGCCTTGAACTACATAATATGTGCTATAATAGGCCTACCACGAAACTGACTGAACTGACATGTGGCTACACCCTTCCAGCAGCGCCCAGCTGCTACAGACAGGTGTGCAGCAGGCCTGTAATACCGAGGCCCAGAAAAGATATTTTGCTTTTGAAGGCCAGTTGTCACAGTGCTTTTTACATCATGTAAGATGAGATAAAATTCTGAATAAATAATATACACCTACTTATATGAAGTTTACAATGAACCTCACTTTCATCTGTAATACATAATACGAAAATAACATTATTGAAAATTATTTCAAAGTGATGATCCTAACTGAAATGAAATCACAAAGTTTTTTTTTCATAATAAAGTATATAAAAGTAAAAATAAATTAAAAACAATCTATAATTTAATAATCAAAACATGAGCCATTTCTTCCAGTAACTAAAAACAACAAAGGAATTATAATACACATTTTTCCATTCTAACACTGTTGATCAGAAATACTACATACACAGGACAATTCACCACAAATTTAAAATTCCTACATTGAAATTTTGCTATTCAACGAAAAGCACACAATGGCTGGAATAGTAGCTGCCCAGACCTATTGGTATTGGGAATTCAATTGAGAGTAGGCTATTCCTCATGGGCCTGGTTCGTGGCTTGCGCTTTCTGCGTCGCCTTATCTCACGTCGCCAATTAGGCCTTTCATCAACTGCAAACAGTGTTAGAATATCAAAGCGTCATAAGTCAGGAAACCGTAATGGATCTTCTATAAAGTCGTCTGGTATCACAAATAGATCAGGAGGAATATCATCACGGAAATCAAATTTTTGAAATGTTATTTTAGCGGTCACAGTTGGTAAAATTGGTATATCAATTTTAACAGGAAACCCCTTTGGTAACTTCATAGCCACAAATTGTCGTAGTTTAGCAAAATGCTTGAAAGGTGCAATCACTTCCAGAACATTCAATAGCATGTCAACACTTAGTGGGAAATCATCACTCATGGCAATAGTGGCTCGGAAATTCCTTGAAGATTCCTTGTACACAAGGTCTCTGCCCAGGCTAGGGTACTGCCCAGGGGGAGATGATATGTATGAAGCCCAATCAATATTTCTCTCAGGAGGAGGATTCAGTGATGCACGGCGCGTAGGTTCCCCATTTGTATCCAGACTTTGTGTATTTCCTTTAGTAAGGCTTTCAATGATAGCCTTATTTTTTTGGAGGTCATCAGTTGACAAATGTTCTCGTCTTTTACGAGACTCTAATACAAGGCCAGTGATGGTATAAATATCACTTCTGTATATACCCGCAACAGTTTCTTTACGATCTTCTCGAAATATCCAGCCAGACTGAGCCCGTGTAAATGAAATTCCTTTGGTTGACATCTGAGCAGCAAGTATATCACTTGACATGAGAATATCTACTTCATCTTCTATTTCATTCTCTGTTTCTTCATAGCGAACTCTTTGGTACACTTTAGCTTTGTTATCTATAACAGTTAGGGACTCACTTGGAGGTTTCTCTCCCTGAAAAATAAAAGATATGTCTCCTCTTTCCCATTTCATGTCAGTGAAATCTACCAATGTGGTGTCCAATCGGATTCCAGAGCCTGCTTTGTAAATCTTGCAAACATCCGATGGTAATATCCTGGAGACTAGAGGTACCCATGAGTGGAAATCCCATTTCAGTTCCATATAGAAATCTTGTATTTGAGCAAGAGCTCGAATTAGGTCAGGTCTACGACGTTCCATCTGTTCTCGTGCCTGTTGTTTCAATTTGCGCACTAGTGATGATATGGTCTGACGATCACCGTAACTGATGGCTTCCGCCAGAGGTGACCAGCCTGCGTGGTTCTTGACTTTAACGGGCGCGCCGTGCGCGAGCAGCAGCTGCACACACTCCTTGCGGCCCAGCATGACGGCCAGGTGCAGCGCCGTGTTGCCGTGTTTGTCTTTTCGGGCCACATCATTATTTCTTAGTAACGACGAGAGTTTGCGAACATCACCAATAAATATACACTCGTGGAGTGGATACACATCGTCTTCTTCGCTACAGTTAGAAATAGACATGTCGCACACACTTCTAATTCATTACTCTCATTGATAACTATTAAATAGGAACTTGAAGTGGAAACAATTTTTGATTTTAATCTAATCAAAGTGATAAGAAAACGGCTTCATATTTTGATCGTTATTTGCTGTACTGAATAATTTTCTGATTAGTTCTCTAACAAGCTTATTTTTGAAACCATAATATTTACTCATATGTACACTAATCAAAATAATTATTTTCTTTCTTTTACGAATAGTAATGTGTCCATCATCGTTTCTTGGTTTCTATGCTCTGTTCCAATACCCAGGACAATTTTTTTAATTATTTGACATAAGTTTCTTGTCAACACTTTCACTCTTGCACAAATGTTTGATATGCCGATCTGCTGTCAGAAAGTAACATGCTAAAGGTTGAAAAATAACGGTGATCTTGGAACATTCGAGCTTTTAGTTTTTTTTGCTAACCTTCGAACACGACGTAGTCGATTTTTAAAATCGATTGTTTCTCCATTTGAATACCGTGCTTCTGTTTGTATGATTCACAGACATATAAATAGTAGGTATGATTATTGAACTTTGCGGACAGAATTTATGGTAGTAAAGTAATAACTCCGAACATAGAGTGAGTACATTGTACATTTTTACTGCATTTCTTAAAAAAAACAAATTCGTCTCCTCCTAATAGCATCAATAGAATCAACAGATACAAAATATATCTGTTATCGGGGTCACGCTCCTTGATAATTATTGGAGGCCCGGGATAACAAGGTGGTGCTACTCCATTATTGTAGTTCGGGTAGCAAGTAATCGAAGTGAATTGAAAAAAATACAATAAAATTACGACTACGACATAATATATAATGGATTTCCTGACCTCATAAAAGATTGAGCTCACGGCTACTAGAAAATCATTCAGCCGATCGATAGTCAATTCAATTCAATTTTTAAGGTTATGGCTCCATCGACAAACATTCGATGATTTTGCCAATGTCAAGGTGGAAGTTAAATAATGGTCGGTGCTCAATAGCACAGGTAACTTTAATGGCTATTGTTCAGTTTTTGTGGCGGTTGCTATCCATTATTTGCCATGTTAAAAAAGACAAAACATTTGTTAAAATATATAAGACAACACATCATATGAGAGTTATAACAGATCGATAGTCAACATAACTTAGGTGGAGACGGAGTGACAGTTCACGTCATGCTCTCCATTAAGTGAACTGCCATTCCATCTTGATTGTATGACTGGACTTCATGTTCACTTCGCCACACCTTTCATGGTGAGATTTTAACAGAATCGCACTGCAGTTGTGCATTGGAAAAACTCGCTTACGATCTATAAATGAGGGTTCTCTGTAATGCCGAGCACCAGGTGGCAGCACTGAGGCGTCAGACCCAAACAACCTATCAAAGATTTGTCTAAGCCAATTTCAATATTGGTCACTTTTTCAATGAAGAGGACCTCTGCTATGTTTTCCCAACTGGTGGAATAAATTTTCCTGAAAACCCTCATACCCAAAGGTATATGATCCCTGGTCGATACCTTGCGCTGCATTAGTCCAAGCTGGCAAAGCCATGTCATTTTAAGCACCTCAGTTAGGAAAAGATTTATACAGTGTTTAGTTCTACCGGAATCTCATTGCATAAAAAACATTGTCGTTTTCATATGGCAATGTCAATTGTCAATGGGGTTGGCAACTGTCAAAGTGGCGCTAGCGTAGTTTGTTCCCAAAACATTGCCTTTTCATATGGTCAAATACAGAAAATAATTTCAAACAGTTACAATGACGCGCTATATTGTCTCTAAATGCTCTGAAATTGGAACGCATCAAATACCGAAGGATATAAAAATACGAAAAAGCTATCCGTCGTGAAAAAATTATTTACGAAAAGTACGAGGTTATGGGGTAGCTAAACACTTTGTAGAAAGTGATTATGAAATAACACGTAATACACAGGCAAGCTGATCATAAATAAAGGCTTGACTATTACTTTTTAATAATTTCAAACAGTTACAATGACGCGCTATATTGTCTCTAAATGCTCTGAAATTGGAACGCATCAAATACCGAAGGATATAAAAATACGAAAAAGCTATCCGTCGTGAAAAAATTATTTACGAAAAGTACGAGGTTATGGGGTAGCTAAACACTTTGTAGAAAGTGATTATGAAATAACACGTAATACACAGGCAAGCTGATCATAAATAAAGGCTTGACTATTACTTTTTTCAACTCCTCATCCTATAATATTTCGTACCTGCCTGTGTGATTGCAATGTTAAAAATCACTTGTCCGATCAATCGAAATCTTGCCAATCAATCGCCCGTCGTTCTACAAAGATTCTATACTATGATTATGGCTTGTTTGTTGAATTTAAGGTGGAAGCTCCAGGGTAGCCCGCGAAATTCAAATATTTTTATGTTTTTTGCAATTTGCCGGTCAGTGTGAAGCTGTATGTTAAACAAAACACGGTTCGCGGCCGTAATGCATATTTATCTAAAGAATTATACCCATTTTAACTGTCAATATAATCGATTGAATGACTTTTTCACGAAATCACATTCAATCGAGTTCTATGAACTTAGAGGGTTATATTGATGATTCAAATGGTTATAATCCTTTATTTAAATGCTTTTTATGATCGCGAACTGTATTCTGTTTAACATACAACTTCACACTGACCGGCAAATTGCAAAAAACATAAAAATATTTGAATTCCGCGGGCTACCCTGGAGCTTCCACCTTAAAAACAAAACTCCAAAAAATCTTTCAATAAAATCCGCTTTCTTTCCTCGTAAGGGAGCTCCACGTTTTTTAAGTTTTTCTTTCAGTTCCTTGACTCGCCAGTTATAAAACATGATGTATAATTATGTGATCCACTTATTTTAATTGTTTTACAGTTGCCTTTCAGTTACAAAGTAAAGAATTTATACGTTAAACTGCAACTAACACAACATAAAAAAATAACAAGGGAACAAACTATGCTAGCGCCATCTGCTTTCAGCTTGCACCGGCCAACCCCATTGTAACCGGTCACCTTGACCCGCAAGTTGGACTGAGTTGTTTTGATACTTTTAGTTTATTCTATATTTTTCTTGCTTCTTTCCAGTACTACAATACAGCGAATCATAGCATTCGTAGGTGAGGGCACATCGAATGATGGTGTATTTTCCACGCCTTGTAAAAAGAGGGAGGGGATACTGCTAGTTATCATTCCGTAAAGCTGAACAAACCCACACGAGCAGGACGAGCAGGATCAGTAGGAATCCCACAGTAAAAAAAGGATTTCCCCACAGTAAAAAGAGGGTCGTATAAGTACCTGCTTCTGTAGAAAATTTTTACAACGAAATATGTCTGTCGTACTGGCTGGCGACGCCGAGGCTCGTCCATCGTTTGGTGCCGAGTGCAATCGCGCTGATGCGATTAAACAAGCGGCGTACCTAGCATGGGTCGACGCTCGTACGCGCAAAGCAAATGACGACGACGGTGACGCTTTTTTTTATTGTGGGGAAATCCCCATGGATATACTCCGTCTGGGGATACAGAGCAATATGTCGGACTCCTGCCGACTAAAACCCAACAGTTCTTACTGTTCCTGCTCGTGTGGGTTTGTTCAGCTTTACGGAATGATAACTAGCAGTATCCCCTACCTCTTTTTACTAGGAGTGGAAAATACACCATAATTCGATGTGCCCTCACCTACGAATCCTATGATTCGCTGTATTGTAGTACTGGAAGGAAGCAAGAAAAATATAGAATAAACTAAATGTATCAAAACAACTCAGTCAGTCCAACTTGCGGGTCAAGGTGACCGGTTACAATTGACAATTGACATTGCCATATGAAAACGACAATGTTTTTTATGCAATGAGATTCCGGTAGACCTAAACACTGTATAAATCTTTTCCTAACTGAGGTGCTTAAAATGACATGGCTTTGCCAGCTTGGACTAATGCAGCGCAAGGTATCGACCAGGGATCATACCTTTTGGTATGAGGGTGTAGTGACACAGTACCTGCCACAGTTACCAGCGAACCACAAACCACCATACCGTACTACCTTATCATCACAATACCAATTACCAATACCTCTTACCAATTTACGTTTTATCGACAAACTCTGATAAAGAAACAGTGAAGCAGCACGTTTTGACATATCCTGATAAAGAAATAGTATGGGCTCGTAAGCACAAGCAGAGCAAGCAGAAGCACCCTCCGTGATCTTCACTTCAAGCTTCAGAACCGCGCAGATGGAACTCGTGAGCTGATGCAGAGATCTTCACTCGTCGAACGCTCCCGCCGAAAAGGATCGCGCTCTTTTTTTTTTTTTTGATATGCCTCTCGCAGGTCTACCTGAGAAGATTGGCTTCTGCTTAACCGGACTTGCCTGTGAGGCCTTAATATAGAATTAAAGCCACCAGCCAGGCTTGTTTAAAACTCACATTAAGCGACTACACGCTAAGGGCACCCCCTGTGGGGTACGGACCTCGGCTTAGGGCGTCGCTGGGGGGGTACAGCTAGGGACTGCTGGATCGGGCATTGGGGACGGATTTAAAACTACAGGCTCAGCGGCGCGGGCTGGCTCGAGCAAGGGACGGGGGGAGTTTTATGAGATGATCACGGCGGGCCTCGGCGGCGAGGGCGGAACGATGGACGTCTTGATTTTGTTGTGCTAGTGTCTTTGCGACTCTCTTGTAAGAGAGTGATAGGGTCTTCGGGGGTGACTAGAGTATGTCTCGGGCGGCGGATCTTAGAGATGCGGGAGGGTTCGTATCAGGCGGCCGATGCGATGTGGGGGTTGTGGTGTTTGACAGCAGTATCAAAGAAACGCTTAGTGATGCGTTTCATGGACTGCTGTATGGTAGGCAATTTGAGATCTACGTGGAGACTCTCATTGCGGACATAGTAGGGGGCTCCCGTGACCTTGCGAAGGAAACGGTTTTGGAGTGTCTGCATCCTATGGAGGTGACGAGGCTTTGCGTGCGCGAACACAGCCCAAGCGTAAGTCATGATGGGACGGATGACCGCGGTAAAAAGTCTCAATTTGCACTTAAGTGACAATATGCTGCGGGCGGTCGTGAGACAGTGGATCCTTCCCAGTGCAAAGGCGGCGCGCGAACGGGCTTGCCTTATATGCTCTGCGAAGGTGAGGTGTTCGTCCAGGATGACCCCCAAGTTTTTAGCTTGCTTCTCCCAAGGGATCGGCTTGCCATACATGGTGATCGGACGGGGGGGAGGGGGTTTGTGTCGCGGTTTGGAATACAGGACCGCCTGACTCTTATCGGGGTTAACCTCTATTCTCCACCTCCTGAACCATCTGCCCAAGATGTTTGCGTAGGTTTGGAGAGTGCGAGCGATAGAGGTGGGATCGCGACCGGTATAGTACATGGCCGTGTCATCTGCGAAGAGTGCCAACTGAGCCTTGTTACTTTTGGGGATATCGCTGGTGAACAGCGTAAAGACTAGGGGGGATAGCACCGAGCTCTGGGGGACTCCTGCTCGGATGGGGTGAGGGGACGAGAGTGCACCCTCGATTCGATAGCGAAAGGTACGATTCGACAAAAAGTCTCGTAAGATGAGCACGAGGCGGTCTGGCACGCCGAGTTGGTAAAGCTTGTAGATTAAGCCATTGTGCCAGACCTTGTCGAATGCTTTCGCTATGTTGAAGAACAAGGTACCCGTCATTGAGCCACGCTGGAAGCCAGCGCTTAGATGTTCTACGATGCGGTGGACTTGTTGTATGCACGAGTGTTCAGTTCGAAAACCAAATTGCTCGTCCGGGATAAGTCTCTTTGCTTCAGCATAATCTTTGAGCCGCTTGTAAATAAGCCTCTCGTAGATTTTACCGTGAACGGTAACTGGAGGGGTCAGACTTGGGCTTGCCTGGTTTGGGAATACCGATAACGGTGGCCTGTTTCCATGCTTGGGGGAACATGTTGTTGCTTAATGCGCCATTGAAGATGGCCGCCATTAGCACAATGAGTTGGGCGGGGAAGAGTTTGAACACCCTGTTGGTGATGCCGTCGGAGCCAGGGGCTTTCCTGGGCTAAAGCCTTTTGATGATATCCTCTACCTCTTCGGGAGTGACGGGAGGTAGGGGGTCATCAGGGTCTTCGACTGGCGGGAGGGAAGCTACGTTCGACTTCAGCATCCACCATATCTAGGTGAGCTTTGTCTACTGGTTGAGAGCTGGGAGAGCATTGGGATTGTAGACTGTCGGCTAGACATTCCGCTTTGTCAGAGTTGTCGAAAGCGACACTCTTATCGGAGCGGGTGAGAGGGGGCATTGTGGCCTCTTAATTTCCTCTGAAATTGCCAAAAGGCGAGGTGAGTGGGCTCGAGTTCGCTTAACGTCTTATCCCAGCGTTCGCTACGCAGCTCAGCAGTGCGTTTCTTTACAGCACGCTGCAATCGGCGCATGTGAGCTTTGTTTGCGTCGCAGGGAAAATAACTGTATGCACGGATGGCTGCGTTCTTCTTGGTTATCAGATTCCGTACATCGTCCGGCAGTTTCCAGCGGTGATCTTCCGCTACTGGAATCTCCCTTGAACATTCGTTCAGGACGGATTGTACGTGATCCGTAAGCAAGTCGATTGCTGCCGTCGTGTCAGCGACTGAGGTAATGTGTTCGGGGATGGCGTCTAAGTGAGTCGATGTGGTGGATTTCAGTCTTTCGCTTACTTTCCTCCAGTCGGTTATCACTTGAGACGGGGGAGGCTGGTCGGGACCTTGCTGACCTGAGCGGGAGCCTAGGTGCATGATCACTGGGCGGTGGTCAGAATTGAGTTCGTGTAGCGCTTCTATAGATTGCAAACGGAGGTTTACATTCTTTAGCAACGCCACATCGAGGACATCAGGGTTCTGATTGGGATCGTGAGGGAAATGAGTGGGGGTCATCGGGGCGATGACATCGTAATTAAGGGATTCGCCTAGGTTGTACACTACTCTGCCTCTGGCATTAGTGGTGTTACAATTCCACGCGGAATGTTTGGCATTGAGGTCTCCCGCTAAGATAACGGAGTCACTCAAGCCAAAGAGGGTGGTGAAGTCGCTAGCTAGTGCGGTAGGGTCGTCAGGCGAGGGAGAGGAGGTCGAGGGCGGTGGGTAATAGGCGGAGATGATGGTGATCGGTTGATGACCAGTCATGCCTAGCCGACAGGCTGAGTACTCGAGCAGAGAGCTCGGTGTGAGAGGGGTTAGGGGGATGCAGCATAACTCCTTTTTATAATAAACTAGCTGTACCCCGCGGCTTCGCTCCCGCCGTCAACTGGCTACCTGTCTACCTACCTACCTACCCCGCTACTCTCTTATTCTTACTCACAGACAATTTGTATTTGACTAATGTCAATATTTATACGATACAAACGTCACTCAATTGTTTTGTCTTCCCGAAACCTCTCCACTAACACTTAAACTTTATGGAATGGTATTAGAGTTCAAATTGAGTTTTAAGTATTATTACGAATCTTTTGTATGGGAGCATAGAAAAGTGTTGTTTTTAGTCCTTTTCAGGCAATTTTTATATTTTTTCTCTCCGTAAGAACCATCCTCGTACTTCAAGGAATATTCTAAAAAAATAATTGGCCAAATTGGTCCAGGCGTTGTTGAGTTATGCGCTTACCAACACATTTAGCGATTCATTTTTATATTATAGACTAGCTGTACCCCGCGGCTTCGCTCCCGTCAACTGGCTACCTGTCTACCTACCTACCTACCCCGCTACTCTCTTACTCTTACTCACAGACAATTTGTATTTGACTAATGTCAATATTTATACGATACAAACGTCACTCAATTGTTTTGCCTTCCCGAAACCTCTCCACTAACACTTAAACTTTATGGAATGGTTTTAAAGTTCAAATTGACTTTAAAGCATTATTACGAATCTTTTGTATGGAAGTATAAAAAAGTGTTGTTTTTAGTATTTTTCAGACAATTTTTATATTTTTTCTCTCCGTAAGAACCATCCTCGTACTTCAAGGAATATTTAAAAAAAAGGATTGGCCAAATTGGTCCAGGCGTTGTTGAGTTATGCGCTTACCAACACATTTAGCGATTCATTTTTATATTATAGATAGACTAGCTGTCCCCCGCGGCTTCGCTCCCGTCAACTGGCAACTTTTTTTTACATAAAAACCTTCTCCTGATGATAACAAACACAACAAAAAAGAATTGGCCAAATTGGTCCAGGCGTTGTTGAGTTATGCGCTTACCAACACATTTAGCGATTCATTTTTATATTATAGAAGAAGAAGAAGAAGATAAATGAGAGTGCCGCCGCCGTGACAACGCGATCTATCGTTGCGAACTATGCGGTAGTTGGCAATTTTAGGGTCGTTGCGATGGGGTTTTAGGAATGTTTCCTGTATGAGGAGGATATCTAGCTGATGGTCGCGGAGGAATTTGGCGATCTCATCGCGTTGGTTGCTAATGCCGTTGGCATTGAAAAACCCTAGTTTGAGTGATCTGGGCCGGGTTGTGCAAATGACTTATCCATTGATAATTAGTCATCAATTGCATCCATGGCGTCCAGAGCGTCCGTAATGGACTTATAGGCGGTGAAGATCTCATGCGCCTTTTTGGTGGAGAGTTTAAGTTGACCATCGTTTCCTCTGGTCGCGTTTAACTCGTCGGACATGGCCCTCGCAGCACGGGTCATGAATAAGCTGTAGGCCTCCAGGATTGTGGGGCCTACGACAGGGTTCTTGACCGAGCTGGTTGGGAGAGTGGGACGCGCTGGCAGTATTGCCGCAGCAGCAGTTTGCTGAGGCACAGGCTGGGTAGCAATAGTGGGCGCAAGTTGGGAAGCAGCTGGGACAGCTGTGGTCGCAGGTGCGGGGGAAGGCGCTGGAATGGGTTTAGCCATTAGCGCTGGGATGGGCTGAGATGAGGGAGCCACCAAGACCGGGAACGCCTTTTGGTGGTTGAGCTGGTTCCACGGAGAGGGCCTCTGTGGAGCTAGCCGGTTGGGCAATTGAGAGGAGGGAATCCTCTCAATACCGGCTTCGCGCAGTTGGCGGGCATTTGTACTCTTCGCCAGTTTAGGCGTGAGTTTAGGGGCTTTTGGGCACCCGCGGTAGTTGGCAGGGTGGCCGGTCTGACCGCATAGTACACAGCTGGGAGGTTCTGTGCACAGAGAGCGGTCTTTAGGACGGGGGCAGTCGCTCGTGCTATGCTCATCCAGGCATTTGACGCATCTGGGTTTCGCGTAGCAGTTACGCTGTGAGTGACCATATAGTTGGCAGCGGTGACACTGGCCAACTACAGTCGGGCGGAAGGGCTTCTCGATTTTGATTCCCGAGAGGTTGCACACTGATTTTATTTTAAAAATCGGGTGGTGCCCCTCTGTCGGGTCACATACAACGAGCACCATGTCGTATAGTGGATCGCGCTCTGCGCGCCACTCATATTATAATTAGATTCGCGACAGAACAGTGCCGTGTGCAAAACAGCGCCCCGCGCGCGTCTCGCCCTACGCGCGTCGCTATTGGTAGATTAAACGTGGTGTAGGTATTAAGAATGATTTTGTCTAAGTAGGATGTTTTAGCAAATAAAGATCAGAGTTAATCAGACCTCCATCTTGCTTATTTTATTTACAACTGAACGACGAGAGCTACAGGTCCAGTTAGTAAGTAAGTAGTAGTTGAGATTAACTGTGGGTAGTTGTAACAGTCACACAAAGTAAAGTTAGCTCTCATTTTAAATTTAATATTATTTAATAGATTAATTGTTTACATAAATATATGATTTATTTTAAAAGTTACTAGTTGGTACCTGCTGGTCAAGCGTTATCTCTTTGAAATAAATATTATACCAATATTGAATGCATGGTAAAAATTAATGAATATTATGGTCTAGTTTTAAGTATCTACATTGTTAAATTTTGCATGTCAAATGTCTGACTATGTATTCGGAACTTACTAACTTTAAGACCCATACTGTACCAATACTTAATGCAAATAAATGATTATGATTATGATTATGATTATGATTATGAAATTTCCACTTTCAACTACATACTTTCACTTCACAAATAATGGATTCAGTGTCAAGCACTCTGAGTGACCTAAAGGAGTTGTTTCATGTCTGCTTTTGAAGGAGAATTGAAGAAGGCACCTTCACCCAGTTATTCCCTTTAGTGAAAAAGTTAAGAACTTGGGTATTTTTAGTGACAAGAACTTCTCTTGGACTGCCCAGATACAGGAGGTTAGCCGGAAGCTATTCGCATCTGCTGCATCTTTGAGAAGACTGCGTAATTTTCTGCCAACTGCCACCAAGATTGCACTTGCACAATCTCTTCTTCTACCCATCCTTGATTATGCAGCTGTCAGCTATCTTGACCTCACTGAAGTGCAACTTGATAAACTTGAGCGCCTTCAAAATTTTTGCATAAGGTTCATATTTGGTTTGCGCAAATATGACATTTCCGAATTCCGTGTTAAGCTCAAGTGGTTGCCAATTCACCTTCGCCGGAATGCTCATATTATTCTTTCCCTCTTGTATAATGTGCTCTTTTCCCCTTCCACTCCTCTTTATCTAAAGAAACGATTCCAGTTTCTTTGCGACTCTCACACGAGATTACTTAGGTCATCAGATAACTTGAAACTAAAAATGCCAATGCATTCCACTACCTTTTTAGACAATTCATTCAGTCCAAGCCGCTCGTCTATGGAATGCATTGCCTGTAAGGATTAAACGCGCCCAATGGCTGCCTGTCTTTAAAAAACTTGTTAAGGAACACTACCTGTCACTGTGATTCCTTTCTATCTGTAATTTCAATATTGTTAAACATTTTGTTACTTTATAATAAATATGTATATATTTATGTATCTATTATAGTAAGTAGTCATATTGTAATGCTGTATTTCTGTTTGTTTTGTTTTTCTATGTAACTTCATATTTGCACCAAGTGCAACCCCATTTCGTGTCCAGGCTATCACTTTCCATTCCAGGTTGCCTGGAAGAGATCGGGGAATGCGATAAGGCCGCCAATTGTATGTCTTTAGTTTAAGATTTTCTGTACATACGTTTTTTTTTAAATTTGGTGTACATTTAAGTAACCTCAACACTAAAAGGGTTGCAAAAAAAAGGTTGGAAAATTTATTCAATAAAAAACTTTTTACAAAAACATTCAACCGACTTACAAAAACACTACAAAGTAAAAAATAACTTTAATTTCGGAAGTCGGTGTCAAAGTACGAAGAAATTAACAAAACACTGACTTCCGAAAGTAAAGTTATTTTTTACTTTGTAGTGTTTTTTTTTGGAAGTCGGTTGTATTTTTTTGTAATTTCTATCAAATTCCTGCTACAATTACATTCTGATCAATTACGCAATTTTTGCTAATCAAATGATTAGTTTTATTTTTTAATTTCAAAAAGGTTTCTTTATTATAAAGAAAACACACAACAAAGAATTTTAGTAGTACTAGTGATCACAAACAAAAATTAGGGTTTCGTATCAAAGTTAAAACCCGTAAAAGCCTCGGGCAAAAGCTAGTACTTCATGTTCATTACAACAGTATCAAGATCGTTTAATCCAATTTCCCCAGTACCTACTGCATACAACAATTTTTTATTTCCCCATTTGCCAACTTGTTCACAACTGTGACCCTAGTGTAACAAAATTCACACAGTGAAAGTATAGTGGTATGAAAACTACCCCAAATTGAAAAGAAACAGTAATCTGTTAAAAAAACATGTTTACTTTCAATTGAGTGTAGTTTTTAATTGTTAACGTTACCAACTAACAAAATAATAACCGTTACGTAACGTTAATTCCAATGTGATACCTAATTAACGTTACAAAAATATAACGTTATTTGATAACATTACCAGTAATTTAACGTTAATTAACACTAACGTAAAATACGATAATAACGTTAATTTTACCGTTAATTCTGTTACAACCCGGTCTAAACATAGGTATGACTCGTGCGGGGCGAGCGCAGCGTTGTGAAGGCTGAGTGGTAGGGGGCATCGTAATCCAGCGACGTACAGTACAGAGATATTGCGAATTTGTGGCCGCGCGTTGCCGTTCCGCTTAGGTAAATATTTTTGTGCGCTCATGGCCTCGTGCAACTCGCTTAGATGTATATAAGTAGTTTATCAGCCATTTCGTTACCATAACACAAGCATTAAGTTGCTTAGCTTGGGACCATATGGCGTTGTGTGAAATGTCCAAGGATATTATTATTTTTCGATCTTTAGATGCACTGTTGCCGCTATCGCCGCCGCGCCGCCGTGCCTCAGTCGTGTGTAATACCTATAGTGAGTTGGTTTATGCGAGACACTTACAAGATGGGACGTAAAAAACAAAATAATGTTTATAGATATTTTGAATTGAACGTATTTTATTTTGTTATCGTTTTTTATTTAAATTGACCTTGGAGTCCAAGATTGTGATTTTATATTATTTTAGTAATGGATGTTGATTAATTTTTTTTTTCACTTTCTCTGGTTTCTGGAGACCCGGTCCTTTGGTAGGCGTACGAGCAGTAATATTACAGACTATGGAAACAAAAGATGAAACGCTATGGGTTTGGGTGGTTTAGTGGACTGATAATCGTTTATTATAGAAGAACTATTGGCTCCTGCCTGACCACTAACAATATCTCTCTCTCTGGAGTCGGTCCCTCATGTCTGAGGATCGTGGTCAGCATCAGGATTGCATCTGGAGTGGATGATATGCCTCCACCGGTGTCTGTCCAGCGCGTCTCTTACACTTGAGTAGAATTTAGAGGTCGATGAGTTCTTCACTTGATCGGTCCACCTTGTTGGTGAACGACCGCGCGATCTTTTGCCTTCGGTGTTCCCAACCACGATCAGTTTCTCAAGGTTTTCGTCGCCTCTGCGCATTGTGTGGCCGAAATAGGAGAGAATGCGTTCTTGGCACGTGGTGGACAAGCGAGTTTTTATCAGGATCGATGCATTGGTGCGTTTCGCAGTCCAGGGTATTCGTAGCATACGTCTCAAGCACCACATCTCAAATGCATCAATCTTTTGGCTTTCTCGGGTCAGGATTGTCCACGTTTCCACCCCATACAGGAAGATAGGGAATATCAGAGTTCGTATCAACCGGATCTTAGTTTTGATGCCAATTCCTCTTTTCTTCCAGATGTTGTTCAAACGGGTCATAGCATCCTTTGCCATCCCGATTCGCCTTTTTATTTCGGTGACACAGCTGCCGTCGTTGCAAATTTGGGAGCCCAGATAGATATATCGGTCAACGATGTTAATGCCACGAATTAAACGGCTTTTAAATGGCAGGGGGTGACTTGCACTCTCAATGAATGGGCCCCCGAAAACGGTCGCTAGCACAAAGTGACGTAGCACCAAGGAGGCAACATAGCGTTGAAAGAACACTATCTTTCCTTCTCGTCATAGTTGCATATAAGTATATATTAATATCTATATTTTATTAATACTATATATACTTACTATATTTATACTATTTTCATTTCAGCTTTAAATTTTGCACACAATGTCTAGAGACATTGTGTGCAAAAGTTATAAATAGCTATCTCTTTTTACTCTACTCTCCTTTCGCAGGTATGCTGGAAGAGATTTCTTTAAAAATAAGCATCACCTTTGTACCTATTTTTCTGTTTCCTTCTTCTCAGGTTCTTATTAAATGTGTGAACATAAATGGTTAAATAAATAAAAAAATATAAATAAATGAGGATGAAAATGACCCCAATTAATTTAGATAACGCAACACGTCTTCTCACGTAAGTAAAAGTCGTAATTTCGGTAGTCACTCCCTTTCTAGCTATAATCTTTCACACAGTTCATTCTTAGTATTTTTTGTCTTCTTCTAATCATTCAAAGTTCACAAAAAAAGGACAAACATTAATGTCCCCAATTTTAATTGTAATACATTGCATTTTTATTATTTCGCTCCAAGATTATCCTGCTTCGAAGCCTCACGTTTATTTACCCGTTCAAATACCGAAGCGAGAAAAATCAATTACCATTAACTTTTTATTGGTAAACTTTGCTTTAGGACACTGTTTCAGCGTTTGACCTGGGGTCTGCCATTGCAATTTTCGCTTACGGTTAATGTAAAGAATCCAATTTTCATCACATGCCACAATTCGATTCAATATTTCTTCATTTCTGTATCGATTTAACAAGGCAACACAACATAACACGCGTTTCTTACTGCAGATCAGTCAACTCATGAAGTACCCATTTTTCATATTTTTTATTTTATTGATTTGACGCAAATAAGTCAATATTTTTGGTAAGATAACGTTAAACCATGCCGCTAATTCATGGGTAGTTTGACTCGGATCGGCTTCCACCATCTCGTTCAATTTATTGTTATTCACCTGTGTGGGTGGTCTTCCACGTGGTTAGTTCTTCAAATCAAAGTTTCCATAACGAAAGAGTTTAAACCAAAATCGTACGGTGCGTTCATTAGCAGTCCCTTCTCCAAACGCAACATTGATATTGCGAGCCGTTTCTGCCGCGTTAGTTCCGCGTCGGACTCGGAACTCGTATTCAAAAATCACTCGGATTTCTGAAGTATCCATCTTTCTTGTCTAAGCTGAATAAAAAAACAACTGAAAGTCGATAATCGATTGTCGACTTTCAGTTGTGCACATTTTTTTAAAGAAAAACTTAATAGGTACCATGTGAAAAAGTTTCACTGGTTTCAAGGTTCTATGTCAATTCGAAGTACCTATTACAATAAAACGGCAATTTCATACTTTAACCCCTATTACTATCAGAGGCGGCTTGTGACATTTATTTATGGGGGTTCACAAAAAAAAAGCTTACCATTTAATACATAAAAGATGTAGTTTTCGTACCACATTTTTTAGTAAAAGCAATTTTAGGACGTGGTTGAACTGGTGGCCCCTTAGCTGTAAGTTCGAGACGCATTTCAAGAGTCTTTTCACAATTTTTGTCAAACACAAATGTCGCGCAAAATTATTTTTAAACCATAATTAAAAGAAAAACTGCGAAGAATCTACATTCTACTCTAAAGTAACTGACTCCGTCTCTTGCGCGCGGCCGCCTCGCCTGCGCCGCCTTGCACGATTTGGCAATGCCGCGCGTAAGCGGCGCTCCAGATTAGGCTAATTTCCCATACAAAATCTTCTGTTTCACGCGTCGGACTGTGTCGATGTTCTTCTTTCACAATATATAATATAAAATATAATATAAAAATATAAAAAATATAAAAAAAATATAAAAAGTGTTTATTTCTCACCACAAGCCAAAAAATACAAACAATTTTAATAGAAATGAAAAGCTAATTATTTTGGTTGTGGATCGCTGGTGCCTGTGGTAGGTAGTAACACCTGTAATACAGGTCACCAGGTCCCCACCTATTCATTTTTACATATTTGATTGCTTAAATCACATAGTATCATAGCAGTAACAAAAATTTTAAACAATAAGTGAGCTCATTAAACAAACACAATAAACAATGAAGTAAAAATAAAATTGGGAGGTTTTTTGTGTGTGATTGTAAGTTTGTGTGTAATGGTGTGTTGGTACGTGTGTGTGTGTGTGTGTGTTTGAGTATGATTAGACTAATACGTCAAAGAGAGCTTCTGTGGCGGTATATGTTTGGCTTTGTAACCATGCTTGTAAAGCGATTTTAAAATTATGTTTGTTCATTGAGTGTAGGGAAAGAATTCTATTTAATTTATTGTAGAGAAATGGTCCAAGGAAAACAAAGAATCTATGACTAAAATAAGTTTTAAGAGGAGTAGCCACGGCAGGTAGATGGTTACGGCGATTGGTTTGATGAGAATAGCTACAAATAGCGTGTTGTTTAATAGCAGTGGCCAGTACAAACAATTGCCTTACCGTAAGGACTTGACAATATTCATAGAGCTTGACGGTGGGATAAAGTCTTGGCTTGAAACAGCAGACCTTAAGAACCGCTCTCTGCGCGCGTTCAATCTGAATAAAGTGGGACTTGGCTGCCCCGCCCCAGGACGAGATACAATAAACCAAAATAGATTGACACAGTGCCTGATAAGTCATTTTCATAACAGCAGCATCTGCTGATTGGCGTAGTAGTTTAAAGATGTACATTAGCTTGCGGACCCTATTTGATAGATGTATTATGTACTCTTTGAATGTAAGGTTGCCGTCAATCACTATGCCAAGATACTTTATCGACGTGACTTTTTCAATGTTACAGTGATTATGGGTGCCACTGCCGTCGTTACTACAATTAGACTGTGTCAACTGAGCGCCAACGTTAAGTGAGCTTGTAACTGGCACATTGGTATTTCGAATCGAAAAATTTATTATTTTCGTTTTCGATATGTTCAGGGTCAGCAAGTTGTCCTTAAGCCATTCACTGACTATATTGAAACCGTTCTGAGCAAGGCGATATACATCTTCCCAGTTGTCCGATGCAAATACAAGTGCTGTATCGTCCGCATAAGAAAATATTGCACCGCTTTCAAGGCTGAGGCTACACAGGTCATTCATATAAATTAAGAATAGACTGGGGCCGAGAATACTGCCCTGTGGCAAACCAAAAGCTATATTTAAATCGGAGCTGGAGTAGCTTCCAATTTTGACATTCTGTGTTCTATTTGTAAGGTAGCTCCGAAACAAGGATAGCTGGTTACCACGTATACCCAGGCATTCGAGCTTAGATAGTAAGATGGGAATCGAAACCGTGTCGAATGCCTTCGCGAGATCCAGGAACAAAGCAACACATTTCTTACCGCTGTCAAGTTTCTGAGCTATATGGTTTACCAGTTTGTGAACAGCATCAGCAGTAGATCGATTTTTTCGAAAGCCAAATTGGTTTATCGACAAAAGATTGTGTGCCTCTAAATACTCAACCAGTCTTGCATTTATCAGTTTTTCCAGTATCTTGGACATCGCAGGCAGAACTGATATGGGCCTATAGTTTTCGACACGGTCACGATCTCCAGATTTCAAAATAGGGTGAAGAATAGCCTTTTTGAACCAGTTAGGAAAGACACCAGAGTCAAGGCACAGGTTGCAAACATGTGTCAGCGGTGGTACAATAATGTTTTTATGTCGTTTTAGAAAACTAGAAGAAATACCGTCCCATCCTACTGCACAATCACTCTTTAGTGAAAGGATTAGACGTTCCACCTCTTGCTCATTTGTTCCAAGCAGCACAAAAGATTCCCCCTGGGGTTCAGGTAGCGAACTAGATCGAGAGTCTCTATGTATTTTATCAGCTAGACGTCTCCCCACATTTGCGAAATAGTCATTAATTTGATTTATAGTGCCCTGTTTATCGTGATTATTCGCTATGAGATCATGAGCTGAAGACTTCACTTGACCTATGTTTGTGACATTTTTAATAACACGCCATAGCTGCTTAGAATTTCTACCCGCTTTTTCAAATTCTAGTCTCTCATAATCTGTTTTTGCTTTTCGTAGCCGATTTGTACAAAAATTACGGTATCTTCTATAGGACACAACTAGGACTTCATTAGACGGATCTGTTCTAAGCTTTTTATACAAATAGTCTCTGTAGCGCATACACTTGAGTAATCCTTGAGAAATCCAGGGTTTGATCGGCCTGCGTCTACGTGAAGTTGAGATAGTTTTAGTATTTCTAGTTATAGCTAGGAGAAGAGGTTCCATTAAATATTTAGTAGCCAAATTGGGATCTTTCGTTGTATAGACGGCATCAAAATTTATGTTGTGAATGTCATTAGTAAGCTCTTCTTCATTTATTTTTGTGATTTGGCGTGAGTCTATAGTTTTAATTCTATTTGATGACAAACAGAGTAAAACTGCAAAGTGATCGGTGACTGTGGATTCTAGCACCATGACTGTGCTAGAGAAAGAAGTCTTTATGTTGGCATGGTCAAGACATGTAGATCCATGTGTTTTCAATACATGCCCTGGAAAAAGCCCGTGGTGTGCTAATAAGTCCAAATAGTCCACTGAGTATGCATCTTTATTATTGCGGGAGATATCAATGTTTATGTCTCCCATAATTATAAGGTTTCTAAATGATTTAAGCTCACATAGAACACTGTCCATAGAGTGTATAAATTTTGAGGGATCTTTAAAAGCGTAGGGCCTGTACATAGCAATTATGGCTATATCAGTTCCAATTGTGACTGTCAAACAGTTCGCTTCGGATACGACGGGTTCTTTAACCTTCACATTAGCTAACAAACTATTGACATACACGATTACTCCGTCATTCTGATTAAAGGATTTTGATGTCTTATGAGAAATATATCCTTCTAGAATTGGAATGACGGGGTTGCGGGAGAGCCAACATTCTGATAGGATAATAACGTCACTAGGTATCATAATTCTTTGTAGTAGAGTTAAAAGCCCCGCATAATTAGCATTTACGCTGCGAATGTTTTGAGATAAAATAGTCAAACTCGAGTTAGAGGGCAAAAGCTTAAGGCAATCATCAGGGTCACAAGTTATCGCATTTGAAAAAGAAACGTTATCCAAACTTTCTAACATAACATTTAAATTATTTGAATTATCGAATGGTACGGCTTAAAACAAAGCGGACAAAGTAAAGAATTCTTAATTGTTTTGTTTTTTCAGTTACATGTGAGCCACGCCGGTAATCAAAGGATATGCGAGAGCCGAATCTAAAATCTATTATCGGTTTTGATCTAAAATTTGAAATTTTTTCAAATATTGTGTGTACGTACAGTGTAAGATGGTGTGTATTAATGTGACAGTGTGATTGTATGAAAGTGAGTGTGCGGTTAAGTGTTTTATAAAAACCATGAAATATCAAGATTAAATAACAAAATTCAATGACATAGTAAAAATTAGGTATGCTGCGTATTTTTGAGGCAATAAGTAAATAATAAAAATAGGAATAACAACAATTAATAAAAGTAGGCATGCAATTTTTTATAATAACATAATCACCCCATAGTCAGGATTGAGTTAACTTGGCTAAGTCTTTTTCAGAGTTCACTATGACACGTTGCGCTCCGTCTTCTTTGCGTAAGTAAACTTTACCAAATGCTGACCAGCAGTGCTTATATTTATGCTGAGCGGCAAAATCTCTTGCTAGAAAGAATATCTTTCGGGTTTTTGATGGTAGGTGGTCGGATATATAAATAGGCAACTTGGGGCCGTCAACTCGTAGGTGCGTTGTATTTAATTTGTTGTCGTTGTTTTTGTTGAAGGTCCTGACCGAATTAATTAATTTTGATTTGAGCAAAACGGTAGTAAAATCGACAATGATGGTGTTATTCATTGGGCCTTTAGAGTTTATTCTGTATACATTTTTGATATCGGATTGCACAATAGTGGTATCAAGGATATTGCCAATATTTCTCACTGCGTTTGTTAAATCAATTTTCGATTCATCAGCCGTTTTTGGCACATTTTTAATTTCAAGACTAGTTATTTTTGATTGTTTTTCCAGGTGGTCGATTCTTTCTTCAAGTCTACATATATAATCCCGATTTTCCTTTCTCTCGACCTCATATTGCTGCATTTTTGCCAGCATCTCATCATATTTGGTAACAGAAAAATCAACGAAATCCTGAAGTTTGCTACACTGGGTTTTAATTTCCAGTAGCGTTGTTGCAATCTCTGAGCGAAATAATGTTTGCTCTTTTCTTAAGTCCTTAAAAATGTTCGATATTTCGTCCCTGAACTCAGTCATGCTGACAAAATTATCGTGATCGTCCCGTTTCCGTTTATTACGCCAGGTTATATTTGTATCCATGCAAGCTGCACTCGATTCCGCCAGCACACTAATGTTAGGCTCAGATTGATGAAGAACAGGAGGCTGCCCACTTATTACGGCCGGTGATGATGGTGGAGTGCGTCGTAGCGGCATCCTTGATTTATAAAAGTTGTTTTTTTTTTTTTTTGTTTATTTAAAGTATACTGTTTTATCTTTAATAAAATTAAGATGTTTAGAACTATATTGAAATAATCCAAAAAGCAAAAAGTTCATCCACACGGGTCTTGGATTCGAACCCGGAACACTGTTATTACCGAGTGGCGGCCTACACCGCAATGCTACGACAGCAGTTACTTTAGTAGTCGAAAAATATGATATGTAGCGAAGCGCAAGGTGTTTCTTATAATACGGTGTACGGTAGCTTGTATCCTTTGTGTACACTAATGAGTTCAGAGTCCAAAAACGTGCACTATTTTAGAATTTTGTTGTCTGTTGTAACGATTCTGAATGTCTTTTGGAGGTGATAGAATTGATATTTCACAACAATTTTTTCACAGTTTGTCACTTATTTACTTGGGTTTATGATGGTGTATTTTTTGAGTAAGAGTAATCACTTTTGCACTGGTTTAAAATTTTAAATACAACGAGAACAAAAAGCACGTCCGTTCACTGTGACACACGGCGGGGGGATCGAACAATCATTGAATACAGTGCTAGAAATCGTACTGACATAATTATCACTATTATAATATCGAAAATTGTAACTATGAAAACTACCCGTTATTGATCTCAAGCAACTGACAAAAGAAAATAAATTATTGGACAAAATAATTTAATCAGCTAACTAGGTACTACCAGCACGTCTCACACGTAAGAATCTGGCAACGTTTTGGTCGAGCGAGACGGCACGACGCAACGGCGTATAAGGTGGCTTTGCTTAGCTTTGGCGGCCCGCCGATCGCCTCTCTGCCCCCACGCTTATTCCACCTCACAAGCTTAACCGTTTCAAAATAACGATAAAATTAACGTTATAAAACAATTAACGGTAAAAAAGATAAAACGTTTCGAAAATAACGTTAAATTGGTTAACGTTATTTTCAAATTAACGGTAACTGTCAAATACAGGTAACGTTACGAAATTTTTACCGGTATATAAAGCCCTGGTTTTTATTCCATTATTTTAATTGTAGGACGCATAGAGTAGGTATGTAAACTTTACTTCAGATCACTATAGAGTTTTTCGTCGAGATAGATCATTAAGTTACACAGTTTTGTTTATACTGGGGCATGAGGTTATAATTGTGAACAAAAGTTTTAAAAGCTCCATAAAAATATTAAAAATAAATCATTTTCGTTTAAAACGTTTTCTGTCGATTAATTTAAGAATTTTTTGCCTCATTTTCATATGTGGACATTATAAAGACTCACACTGTATAAAGAAAATCTAACTATTCCATGTGCGGCAGGAAAAAAAATGTTGTTGTATGTATCGGTAAAATTAGATCTTAAAAACTCTAAGACGATACATTGAGCTACTATTCAGTTAAAACATAAGTTAACCAGAATAAGCTTGACTTACTCACATAAAATTGAGAAAATTATTAAAACTATCGTAGACATTTCTTTGATATTGCCGCGTTAACGTTATGGTTAACTGTGTTATTCACTCACTGTTAACGAATTACTAATAATCTGCATTGTTTCGATTTTTATACCAGTATAGTTGTTATCAATGTTAGTGGCGGCTACTCATCACACCAGCAATAATTATAAATTACTAAAACAGTTGTAGGTAGTTATTTCAAAAAGTTATCATTTGAACTATTTATAAAAGTAGGTACGTTCGAATGCAAATACGTTCTCCTAACTCACTGGTTTACGAAAGTACCTATATGGTGCTGTCACAAGTTCAAAACCGATACAAATTAAACATTAATTTCATAATATTATTTTACCAACACATCAGGCTACAAGGTGTTCGCGAGAGGAGCGTACTCCCCCGCGTATGGCTCCGTCAACTGCGGTGCCCGATACGGCGGTGGTCCGTATCGTATCGTAACTGCTAACGACTATGACGATGCTCTCAGAGGTGACTCTTCGTATAGATACATGGATCTGTTGTACTCTGCTGGAAGCCAAGTACACTTAGAACTGAGAGGAAATGATAGTTCCAGTATCTTGGGTGCCTGTTTTAACCCATAAAAGCTTCTCTTTATCTTGCAATCTATTTTTGAGCCACCTTCGAACCCTTCAGCTAGTCTATTCTGTAAATAACCATTTCGATATAGAACTCACCTGAGTGACTAAGCTTACAAAGTGAACTTTATTTCACACATCATAAGGTCTTATATTATATTTATACGAATTTGAAACTCACCTCGGATTCCGCTGTCGAGACACGAAAATGTTGTTACAGAATAGCACTGCTGGTTGCTTCATGTAGATTTTTTCATTGAGTTCACCTTACAAGAAATCTGTGGTAACATCAAACTGTACAAGATAAAGGTTTTCAGTAGCAGCTACACTCAACAACGATCTAATGGTTGCCATTCGTGCTAATGCACTTATGTCTCTTCATAGTCAATTCCTTTCTTTTGTTTAAACCCCTTAACAACTAACCGAGCTTATATTTCTCAATACTGCCATCTGGGTTACGTTTAATTCTGAAAATCCACTTGCTTTACGATTGGACGGTAGCTCGCATGGTGTCCAAACTTTGTTTTCGTCAAGCGATTTAATTTCGTTCGTCATGGCCTTCTACCATTCCGCACTGTCTTCCCTGTTGATTGTTGCTTTGTAAGTGTCGGGCAAGTTTTCAACAACTACTAAGCAAACAAAGTCTTTAAGATGTTGACGACGTCTACTTAATCGTTGACCTGTCTCGTAAATTATAACGTGTCTCCAATCATCCAATGAGGGCTTTAAAACATCTAATTGTTCATTATTAGCGTCCGTAAATTCGGCCTCATCCTCTGTTGGTATCACGTCATCCTGAACTTGGTCTCCAGTAATTTCTCGCTCTAGATCAAGTTCTTGATTTCTTACGATATTTTCAGGCTCTTGCTCTTGTGTGAGAACGCATTCGATATCACCGCCATCCTCGACTCCCTCTGGAAGAATAGGGATGCGGGTTGAAATCCGGAACTCAACATCAGTCTGGAACGTTATGTCTCTAGACCTCAGAGTTTTTCTTCCATCCCAGATGCAAAACCATCTTCGTTCTCATATCCTATTAGCAGCCTTTTAATAGACTTTTTATCTAGTTTCTTACGGCTCTGTTTTGGAACATGTGCATAACATTCACTTCCGATAATTTTAAGTGAGTTATCTTGGGTTTCTTTCCATACCACAACTCATAGGGCACTTTTGTACCCACTCTAGTTGCACTTGTTCTGTTGAGCAAATATGCAGCAGTATTGATGAGCTCTGCCCAAAGTACTTGTGGCATCTCTCCTCTCGCATGTAACATGGATCTCTCAGCTTCAACAAGTGTTCGGTTTCTCACTTACCTACTATAGCCATTTTGTTCACGCGTGTAGGGCATTGTCAGCCAATGCTGAATACCGTGCATTTTGAAGTATTTTGCGAACGGCTTCGTTATCTAACTCTCCACAGTTGTCACTACGTAGTGTTTGCATAACATGGCCAGCTGCTTTTGCTTCTTGCAACATCTGTAAAAGTTTATCTTTTACTTCAGATTTATGCCTGATGAAGTACACGAAGCGGTAACTTGAATAGTCGTCCTTAATAATACAAAATACTAAACTTGTTCTTAGAAATGCTATCTGCAAAAGGCCCACAGATATCTTTATGAATCAGTTCACCTGGCTTTATAGCTCTTTCCCTAGTTCCAAACTTTTTTCTATGGGTTTTGCCGTAAATGCAACCCTCGCATTTCGAATTTTATTGTCTGGATTTAAATCAATTCCCAGCTCTCTCTGGACAATATTATCACGAAAATGTATTTTATCCTGATGCGCGAACCATTCATGGTAGAGCTGCAAAAGATTAGAGCCAGTTATAGCGTTGACCTTCATTAATCTTCGCTTGTGCATTTAACCATTTTCATGTCCAATTCGTAAAGTCCTCCATAAGGAACTCTCTTGCCAACTACTTTAATCAAACCATACATCTCGGCTGACTGTGCTCTTTCCTAAAGCTGGAATTGAATTTTCCATCTGCGGTTGTCACTTTAGGGTCGTTCTCAAAAAAGTGGCACGGCTCGATTAGAATTTGTCAATTTAAAAAACGTCTCAAATGTCGAGTTTTTTATATAGAAATCTATTGGCAGTGTTTTACTCAAACTGAATTAATGAAAGGGAAGAAGATTTACTGAAAATTGAGTGGAATAGAGCCTTCTAAAAAAGTGACCTCACAGGTTAAAGAGGTATTGTACAGGTTAATGAGAAAACGATATCAGGTTAAAATAGAAATAAACAGGTTACAGAAAAAAAACAATGCAATCATGCAAAATCAACGTTTATTATATTATATAAAATAACAAAAATAACGGTTATTTATAATATTATATAATAATAAATCACAGCTTCCTCCAATGAATTAAACATTAATTTAAACATTTAGGAATATGTATAAGATACAAACACAAATAGAAGAACTTTACTTTATTCTCATAATCTAAATTAAAATTTAATTAGTCTCAAACAATTAGCAATAGTTATTATTAAAAAAAACGTAAAAAGACATCTAGGTACATTATGATAAATATGCTTTTTGTTTTTTAACTATCAAAAACTAGGTAAATTGTCTCATAACTAAATTATATGTCAATCAGTCTTAAATCAATAGTAGGTACTAGACGAGGGCGTCAGCGACGGCTGAGCGATACCGCCATCATCGTTTGGGTTCGGTGGTATCAGGATCACTGTAGAATAAAACACTCAATACAGTACTAAGCTCTCTTTATTAACTGTGGCTGAGTGCTAGTACTTTTGAACGTCAAAACTTACAAATAGACAGTCCCCCAAAACGCCCGCCCGTTACCACTTCCTAGTGTTTTAGCTGTGAAGAAGAAGTGGCCAACAAACTCCACAGCAACACATCTGTCTTAGAAGAGCTCGCAGAAGTGTCGAGAAGTTAGAAGAACTCGCACTTATAACATTAATGAAGAAGTCTGTTTAATATAATTGAAATAGGTTAACCGACAGTATCGTTCTGGACGAGTGTCCTAGTCGGTGTCTCGAGCCAAAGTGCGCTCGGCAAAGTCCCCACTCTCCAATACGACTCTGTCCACGTGCCGCCATTACAACTGTCAACTGACGTCTCGGCGTATAATACTAATACAATACTCAAATCTGCAACTAATTATTAAATGATATCTTTATCCACTCCACGGCCAGAACTGACTAGCACACGTCCTCGTGTGGTGGTGGTATGGTACCTGTAACGTGCCGGTAACCATCGAGAGAATACAACTTAATAGTTGACTGTTGACTCGGCCTACCTGACTAAATCAAGGTATACTGGCCCGGTCAAACGACCCTTCAGTTTA
This sequence comes from Ceramica pisi, assembly GCA_963859965.1. Taxonomy (NCBI): domain Eukaryota; kingdom Metazoa; phylum Arthropoda; class Insecta; order Lepidoptera; family Noctuidae; genus Ceramica; species Ceramica pisi. Next base: position 11,514,274 of record OY982530.1, read on the forward strand.
CCACAACTGCTACGTTATCTCATCAGTATTAAAATTGGAGACGATTGTGTGACACTTGTTTCATTTTGTAAGATTTTGCGCTCTTGTAAGAACGTAAAACACCTTTAGCAATAGGATCATCATGGCTAGCACTTGGAGAACTTTGGAGTTGGGGAAATAAGTTGACCGAGCGAACATTATCTTGACGGTTGGTGTTTTCAAACCTCCGAATTTCTTGAAGAGGTTTCAGTCTCGATTTTTTTTGCGATAAGTGTCGTTTAACTTTATTGCTGATTGTAATTTAAGTCATAAGGATGCTATTTCCTTATCTTTTTATAGCGCAATTTTCGAACCAATTTTTGAGCATTGGGTGATACAATTCGAGAATTTACCGAAGAACCCTGCGAGTTAGCTGGACTAACTTCTCTAGACCTAGAATTCGATCTGGTTATTCTTCTACTTTGATAATTAAACTCCGCAGAAGTTGATGGTCGTTCTATAAGATCACTAAAATTATTTATATTCATGTTCTCGATATCACTGGTAGGAGGATTGTTGCATTCAATGAAGCGCTGTATTCTTGCTTTTTCTTCTTTTTTACGTTGATAAGACCGTTTAGCATCTTCTCGCCACTTTTTTCTTAACATTTTTTGATCCCTTGGTGTTAAATTATTATTTTATAAATACTACTTTTCCTTCATTTTTTCGTTTCTGACATTTTTTCTTATTTTTTTCCTTATATTTCGCGTATAGTTCTGGGTTATTTTGAATTTTTTCATGTCTCTTTCTTTCAAGTTCTCTTTTTCGCGCTAATATATTTTCTCTCTTCTTCTTTTTTGGTATCTTATCTTTGAAAAAATGAAAAAAAAGAATAGGTTGAACCGTAACCATTTATAGCTAACCTAGCTAAAAAAACCGAAATAGTCATAATAATTTATTCAATAATTTGAAAAATAATTATTTAAAAGCTGATAAACTGCACTTTAACTCATCAACTAACTCAAATATGTACCGAGAAAGTATATTAAGTATTGATACCTAAGTAATTATATCTGAATTTCATAAGTAAAATGAATTTGTATTAAAAAATTGGGTTATATAATCTTTAACCTGTTAGCAATCTCTTTAACCTGTGCATTTTCAACAGGGTAAAGAGACACAGGTTACTGAGAAAACGTAGGTAAACATTCGATACCAACAAAACGGTTAGGTTGTTTTAAGTTTCACATATAGAATCATATACAGGCACCTAATGACACATTTTAGCATAAAAAATTTCAAAGCAATTCACAATCAAACAAAAAAAAAATAGGTCAGATAATAGATAACATACCTGTTACAAAATCCGATTGCGATGTATCGATGTAATTTCTAAGAAAACAGCACACACTGAACGCTTCTTTCTTTGGCAGCAGTTAGCCAGATTCTGTCGGCCCATTTCGCGTGGGGATAGAGTGTTGCTAACGTTATAGTGTGTGGGTAATGGACAGTAGTGTGCAACGCCAGGTTGTGGAGAAAAAATCGTGTGCGTTCGCCCAGCGGAATGTTGTTGAAATAAAAGATTTTAATTATGCAGATATTTAGTGTATGACGTCGTATAATTGTGTATGGTATAAAAAAATTTGTGCACGCAGCCATTGTGGAGAAATTCACCAAAAACTGATTCCGCTGGGCGAACGTTGTCCTGGCGGAACTTTTTTTAATCCATAGATTTTAGAAGAAAAGAGATGTGTCCAAAAATTAGTGTGTATTTGTGTGTAATTGTGTATGTATGAATAAAATTAGTGCATGCATAAACTTCGGAGAAATTCAAGTTTCCGCTACGCGAACGTTTGGCCATTACCTAGTTTTCATATAAAGCGCTCACATAGAGAGCTGTAGATTTTTACATAAGTTGTTTTGAATTTGTTTATATTTGTTTAAAAAATAGATTTAGAAAAAATCGTAGGGCTTAAAAGATAAAAATAGAAACGTAAAATACGCTTATTAGGTCTTAGTTCTTAAAGTATGCACTTTGGGGTCTAGATTTTCACGTTTATACAAACCTTGTAAGTGTCTGCAACATGTTGCCAAGTATCAATGATGTTCCGTTAGTAATTAAAGAGTTATAGGACAATTTACCATGAATTGATCACTGTTTACAAAGCAGTCAAATATCACGACGTTCTAAAGGAATTGCATGGTAAAATGTATGCCAATAATTAGTGTATTCATTCAACTATTCACATGCAAAATTTAATGTCATTAAATTCAGTAATTAAAGAAAAACAATTATAATACAGACGAAGCATCGAAAACCTACATAACCCGACCAAGTTCGAATAGCTACAAAAAAGCGGCCGTGCAATATATTTAGGTAACATCCCAAAATTTACAGTATAATATCGGTATTGAATTGGTATAAGTGATAACACAATTGTTGTTTCGATATAATCATGTCATTTATTTTTGTACACCTACTTTTTAGTATTTGACTATGACAGAAAGTAGGTACTATTTACGTAGGTACTTTATTTAAGTATGCTTTTGAGACTTTAGATATAATCTAGATATACCTATTATTTAAGACAAATAAAATTCATACAGCTAATAATTTCTATTGAAGATTTCACGGATCAGGATTCTAACTAAGTATAGACCCCTTAGGGAAATTAAATAATTACCACATGTAAGTACCTACTACTGTTTAGGTAAATATTTATCATATTGTAGCTTATTACACTATTTAACCAATGGACTAGGCATGCACGAGCGTTCCCCTTTGCAACTTTAGTGGATCAAACAATCTAATAATTTAAAAAAAACTACTTCTTGAATCGATTTTTTAATTGATGTATACCGTTGTACTGGTACTGACTTATGTATGTTGAGGTTATTTACTGTATTTGCTACTCATTTAAGAATATTTTCTTGAAAATACCTTTTTTATACCAATGTTTTAGTTTATAAGCACTTTTTTAATGTTGATCAAATCTAAACAACTGAATAGTCTAGTTATGTGATGTGATTTTAATTTTTATTGAAGTTCGAAATATTATACTTACCCTTATATTCATAATCGTTTATTAAACCTATTTTAGTTAAAACACATTTAAGTCTATTGCTGTCGTTGCAAGCGTTTGTTAACGTTATCATAATTACCTACTTACATAATTAAGTATTATATGTAATTAAAAATATTTTTGTACTCGAATATTTAAATAGAGAAGTACTTGTTAATTGAAGATTTATTTTTATCGTAGATAGTGGCGTTATTATTAAAAAAATAATTTTCATTCAAGAAATGCAATTGTTTTATTTTTTCCTAACGCTCGTGTACGTAACTGTACCATATTAATAAATACTATATTGCAAGGTTAAGAACGTTTCTAAGATATATGGCACGGCCGCTTTTTTGTAGCCATCCGAACTTGGTCGGGTTATGTAGGTTTTCGATGCTTCGTCAGTATTATAATTGTTTTTCTTTAATTACTGAATTTAATGACATGAAATTTTGCATGTGAATAGTTGAATGAATACACTAATTATTGGCATACATTTTACCATGCAATTCCTTTAGAACGTCGTGATATTTGACTGCTTTGTAAACAGTAATCAATTCATGGTAAATTGTCCTATAACTCTTTAATTACTAACGGAACATCATTGATACTTGGCAACATGTTGCAGACACTTACAAGGTTAGTATAAACGTGAAAATCTAGACCCCAAAGTGCATACTTTAAGAACTAAGACCTAATAAGCGTATTTTACGTTTATATTTTTATCTTTTAAGCCCTACGATTTTTTCTAAATCTATTTTTTAAACAAATATAAACAAATTCAAAACAACTTATGTAAAAATCTACAGCTCTCTATGTAAGCGCTTTATATGAAAACTAGGTAATGGCCAAACGTTCGCGTAGCGGAAACTTGAATTTCTCCGAAGTTTATGCATGCACTAATTTTATTCATACATACACAATTACACACAAATACACACTAATTTTTGGACACATCTCTTTTCTTCTAAAATCTATGGATTAAAAAAAGTTCCGCCAGGACAACGTTCGCCCAGCGGAATCAGTTTTTGGTGAATTTCTCCACAATGGCTGCGTGCACAAATTTTTTTATACCATACACAATTATACGACGTCATACACTAAATATCTGCATAATTAAAATCTTTTAATTCAACAACATTCCGCTGGGCGAACGCACACGAAAAAATCTCTGGACAGAATTTGAGAATGAATATCTCAAGAACTATGCGTATTTATGTGCAACAATTAAAATCACGTTAAAACAATCATATAAAGAATTGTGTTTTATTGTATTTAAGTGCTTATTAAAAGGTATTAATTTTTTATTTCACCTCAAAGTCAGACACATCGTGCAAAGAGTAGTATTATATATTGACATCGTGTTTGGACACGACAAGTTACTGAGAAAGTGGCATTACAATATTTTTTTTTTTTAAATATATGACTCTAAACTTGTCATTATCACTCGGCCTTCATATAAAAAGTCTCTTTATGTATAATGATGTGTAGAAAAAGACCAGCAGCCCTAATAAAAAATACTCGTATCCACTAAAAACTGGCCGACAGGTTACTGTGCCACTTTTTTGAGAACAACCCTTTATGATTTGATTCAAAGTCATGCAAGCATTCTCTGCACACTGCAATAATTATATTGTACTCTATTATCGACAAACCAAGTGGACTTTGTCTTGAGCTTGACTCTCAGAGCACGCATTTACCATGAGCGATATCTGTTGAACTTGTTTTGTTTTCAAGCTGGGTGCTGATGTGCTTGCAGTTGATTTTGTTGGCCTACCATCCTTGCACTTGCGAACTCTGTGCCCTCTACCAGAACAATAGTTACAAATCAGCTGCTCGTCCTTGTTTGGCTTTACGATTCGCTCTACTGCGGCTGCCCAGATTTCTTTCGAACGAACAACGATGACTTGTTAAAGTGTCAATTGTTTTCTTAGTCTGCTTTAGCTTAAGCCAGCTTGATTTGAAGTTGAAGAACCTGTCATTGGGTGAAGAAGTGGAACGAGTTGACACAGAGGCACAAGTAGCTGACATAATGACAAAGCCTCTGCCTAAGCCAAGAATCCAAGCTCTGAGATCTGCTCTAGCTTTCTGTTGATTAGATAAGGAGTGTTAAAATATAAAGAGTTTCACTCTTCCATTTTATACTGGCTTAATGCAAAACTTGTCAAAAGTTGCTTGATTACCAGTATTACCACTCTTGTTGAGTTTTTGTTGAGTTTGCTATGTCTTTTGTTTTTTACTGAACTGTCTGTTGAAATCTACCAAAATGTTTTTCCATCCATATAAAATCGTGTGAACTTTACTCGTCCTAATTCCACAAGAACTAGCACACTCTTACAATTTATAAGAGTGGAGGCCTGCCCTACTTGGGATAGAAGACGTCGGGCGTCGGGAGTCGCAGAATGATTCCCGACCACCGTAGGCGCGGGCTTCCGGACGGCGAGCATTGGGTGGCTCGCCGTCCGATCAGAACATAGAGTATATAACCACTAGAGAGCGTATAGGCCGATTTCTTCTAAGTACGCGGCTCACTACAGCGGGCCGGGGGACGAGGAACAACGCAGGGCTGCAATTGGTCCGTCCAAGGTCAAGTTGCATAGGTAGCCTATGGTTAGTGGTGGCACTACTTGATTAAAGGAAAATAGTCGATATCGATAAAATGGATTTTAACATTATAAAAATACTCAATCCAAACAAACAGCGCTGTATTATCTTGTTTAAACAAAGTTTCCCTATTAACCTTATCTTCCCACTTTTATTTTAATTCTGAAATCTTCGAAAATCTAAAATGAAAACATGTATGTCAAACACACGGATGAAAAATCTGAGACCCTCCTCCTATTTTTAATGTCGTTTATAAGTAGTTACGTGTTTAATGTAAGTATGTGAATTGATTAAAAATTGTATTAGTTGTAATTTTATGATCATCGATAAATCGACTTCAATCATTAAACGTAACAGCACAGATTTTTACGATAAAAATACAAAGGGGAAGAAAGGGATAAAAATATAAGTATTTCCTAATGAAAGAAAGAGACTTTTCCAAAAGACATCAACGCGCGCTTCTCACAGTGTGCTCGTTCACCTAACCACCATTTTATATAGACCCCTGCAGTGGCTCATCATCTGTTTCAAATCAAAAATATTTTGCGTAGTCTTTACTCTTCAATGAAAAGTTATGCTATCATTTTTGTAACAAAAGGTCTTGGAATGTTTCCCACACAAATTCACCGGGTATGAAGGCATTTTTATGCGTTATAAATTGCATAATAATTAAAACGATTTGTAAAAACTTAGCATGCCCACAGGTCTAACAATTGGTCACAACTAAAATGGTTACTAGTGCCGCTGATTAACATCTGAGCAAAAACACTAATAGTTTTCGTGCGTCGGGGCACTGTATGCGCAGTCAAGTGGTTTAATAGTCTTTGGATCAGAACCAGGCATGTCTATCACTCACTTTACTCCTTTATTTGGCTCTGTGGTTGGGCGTGTTGGATTGGGCTGGATCACAGACATATAAATGTTATCAAAACTCAAACATGATGACATGACATAAACGGCAAAGAAATAAAAATGAAGGATAGAAAAACCCTACTCATTTTATACAAAATGCAATGTCTGTGGGCTGGATGTCGCATTTTATCGGATGAACATAAATTGTCGGACGCGTCCATATGTCGCGGCTTATGGACACGACTTAGCGGTATCTGTCTAATGAATTATACAGTCGCCAGCACATCAGGCTATCCGAAACTGTCAAATTTTGCCAATCAAATTTAAACCCAATTTCTTTTGACATAAAGTTGAAAATCTAACAAAGAAATCTGACAGATTGTTGTAGCTTGATGTGCTGACGACTGTACATTGAAAATGTGTGATAGACGGGAGAATTCGTAGTACGCGGTTTTTAAGATAGCGAACTTATTCGGTTCGACGTCGTTGGTGACACACGTGAAAGCTTGCTCATCATAACTCTGGTACAGGCGCCAGAGCACATCAAGCTACAATAAGCTGTCAAATTTCTTCAATAGATTCCAACTTTAGGTACTGTATACCATATTAAATTATATTATTTTATTATAACCAGACAGGATACTTGTTTGCGAGAAGCAATTTCACATTGAATAGCAGTTGGCGGCTTTGGTACACACGCTCGAATTTGGTAAGGCGCTTATGTGCCTTACCAAATTCGCTTTGCAGAAATGCAGACTAGCGGACCGAGGCGGACTCGGACTTCTCTACAGACGAATTGGTGGTCTGGTCGCCGGGCGTACCAAATCCGAGCGTGTGTTGCAGCTATTACTCTATGCGTCGGTCTCTAGGAGAGTTTCACTTAAGTCTCACTAGATGGCTCTCGTAGCATTGTTTTGATTTTGATCGAGTTTGATTTGAAGCGCAGAAAAAAGTTGACAGATGCGGCGCACCAGTAAAACGCCTCGTAGTCCTTCGACTTTTATCCACTTTTCTGTAAAAAAAACGTAGTCGTTTATAATGTACTTTGACAATGTAAAAATGTGTGTTGATTTTCTTCCTTAATTATTCAAGTGCGTACTATTAAATTGATTTTATACAACGTTGCACCCGGGACTGACTGCTCGATTGTGTGTGTCGGTATAGTTTTAAAGATAAGATTAGTATTGATTGAAAATTCTGTTTGGTTTTATTGCTATCGAATGCTTGAAATCTGTGAAAATAATATTTTATACTCTATCACATAATATCGCATTGTCTGAGACGTGAGTTGTTATTGTGACTTGCGGCGTCATAATAAATAAATGAATTGACTTTATTTACACCTAAATTTTCCGGCTTATTGCTCCTGATCGAGGAAAATTCTTCATAATGTGAGTATTCATTTGTACTATCATAAGTAAGCGAGTAGAGTAGAATTCCATAGAATGGCGCGCCCACTGACCACCTACATGACCTAGCTGTATTTTCTTCAAACCAGGTATGTATGTTCAAAGTGCATATAGGTAAAAATATTGAATAAGGTTTCTACTAGAATTCAACTTTATGTAGAATTGATAATTGTACAAAAGAAGATAATTATTCTGTAAGACTGTCAAGTTAATTTATTTACTTTCTAATTTGAAAAGTATATTATTGTACCCACCTGATTGTTGATCGATTCGAATTGTCTTTGAAAGCAGTTTATTTTTGAGTTTACCCCGTTACTGTTAGTTGGTAACCAGAAGCAAAAGATTCTATGAGAAATGTTAACTTGAAAATGTGAAGAAAACCATTTTTTAAGCTCAATTTTTTTTTCTGTGCTAATCTGCATTAAGTACTCTACTATAAGCAGATGGTTGGTGAGGTTTTCTCAGGTCAAGTGCATCCTCCAGCGAGGACAGCTAGTCAATATAATATACATACTTATAGTGAAATCTCACTACAGTATGTCTTTTTTCTTGAGCCGTTTTTGATAGCTGTGAGTAGGTTTGCTGCAAGTAATTTGGGATGTTTTTCCAGCCACTTTTGATATTTTGTTGCTGAGGCCTGAATTTCGTCTTTCATATTTAGGTGTGTGTTGATTTCGGAATTAGTAAACAACCATGGAACATGTGCTATTGTTCATAATATTGCATTCTGCATTCTTTTCAATATTGCTATGTTTGTATTACTTGCCACTGCCCCACAGCTGGATGTCATATGTCCAAGTTGGTTTCAGTATAGATTTGTAAATTAGTTGTTGGACCCAGCATCCAATAGAGATTTTGGTGCTAAAAATTGAGTTGTTCTCTTGCATTTGATAAGCTGGTTCCACATCAAGAGTCAAAACTGGTGTATTGCCCAGATACTTTACACTGCCTTTGTGTGGTAATGTGGAATTTTCAAGGCATATAGATGGGCAGTTCTCTCTCTGAAGTGTAAAAGTGACTTGCACTAGTTTTAATCTTCCATTTTTTAAGTCACTTCATAATAGCATAGGCCTTGCTGAAATTGCTCTGTGGTGAGCTCAGGCTACTTATTACTTGCAATTATGGTTGTGTCATGAGCAAGAGTAGCAGTCATGACTCCGTCTGACAGTGGTAGGTCTGAGTGTATAAGGTAAACAGAATAGGTCCTAACACCGATCCTTGGGGTGCACCTGCTTTTATATTGTAGAATTTAGAAGTTGATTCAGATTCCTTTTGTTAACTTTACTTAAGGTTGACTTTAGTTCTCTGGCGAACTTCGTTGCGAATTCTATCCACCTCCTGCCGAGATTCTGCCATGATGAGGTGCGAGATGTACTGACCGTTGATATTTATGCCCCGTCTTTTCCAATCAAGTGTCTTGAAAAAGTCCTCCAACGCGTTCGTAAACAGTTTCGGAGAGATGATGTCTCCCTGTCTTACACCTCGACGCAGTAGGATTGGTTTTGTGCTCTGTTCTTGTACTTGGACGGTCATTGTAGCGGCCTTAAACAGACATCTCATCACCTCTGCGTAGCGGCAGTCGAAAAGACATCTCTGCATGGACAGCCCAGATGTCGACGGTGTCGAAGGTTTTCTCGTAGTCCACAGAGGGTGATTACATTCCTCGGTCTTTTGGATTACTTGCCTGAGGGTGTGTATGTTTTCCGCGGTGCTGTAGCCTATTCGAAACCTGGTCTGCTTCGGTTGGAAGTCATCGAACTTTTGGGCAAGACGATTCGAGATAACCTTCGCAAACAGCTTGTAGACATGGCTCAGGGGTGAAATGGGGCGGTTGCTCTTGAGGAGCGTGTTATCGCCCGCCTTGAAGAATAATAGCACCACGCTCCTGTTCCACTCCGGTGTTATGCCAGTGTGGATAACGGAATTTAAGAGTTTTACAAGCTCTGTCAAGACAGGTGTTCCTCCTGCGTTAGCAGCTCTGTGGTTATCCCGTCATCCCCCGAGCTTTGATGTTATGAAGTTGTCCGGGAGCTGTTCTAATCTCACCCATGTTAATGTCGGGATGCTCGTCTGTGAAATGGCGTGTAAACCTGGCCCGTAGATCATCCGCGCCATGGGCTGAGGTGGGTATATTTTTTGTGCATACAAGTCTCTGTAGAACTTTTCGACTTCAGCGAGTATCTCTGGTTGCGAGGTGACGGTGGTGCCCTGTGCCACGTTTTGAGTTTCGTCAGGTTACAACGGGAGTTCCGCGCTATATATTGCTCGATGACTCGAGTGTTTGCGCTCCGAGTGTCGCGTCTAATTAGTACCTTGATCTCCCTGTTAAATAGGTACCTACCTGACGCTCAGACGTTGTAGCATCCGGGAGTTCTCGTCGTCTCCTCATCAATTCCAGAGTCTCGCAGGTGAGTACTGACTTACGTCCATAACTCATGCTCATCGAAAGTCCGATGTTAATAACAAGTCTTAATTCTGTTGGGTGATAAGTGTTTCTGTATCATTTTTATTTGGAGTCAGTTCATTTATGTTCCATGTTGCCATTGACTGATTGCAATCATTTTATTATATTATAGAGAAGCTAAGTAATTTGTCTTAAAAAGTCCTGTACATCATGTAAAAATCCTACTTAACCCTAGAAAGATAATCTACGTCCGCGAGACGTATCGTGAAATTAAATTTCGTTGTAGTTCTTTTATTATTAATCGCAGCGCGCTAGCTGCGCGAGTCAACTCAGTCGGCTCTTGTCTTGTTTATTTACTTAAAATTTGCTACTAACAATAAAAAAACTTATTTCCAACCAGACACCCATACTAACAAAGCAAAGTATGTAATATAAGCTTGTAAAAAGTGCTCTAGCCTATGACAAACTGCATCTGCAGTCCATATCTCTGGATCTGTGTTGGTAAGAATTTTGAATTTCAAACCTGTACCACATCAGACTAGCTTTTTCCCAACTATGTTAGGGTCCAGTCTAACCAGATGTAGTGAGCAACTGCCTTTTCAATTGTTACAACCAAGTATCAGAAAAAGCTTTTGATATCATGCACTTATAAGCTTAGAAGCATGACCATACAATAATTATGAAATGGTGATGTGATTTCTAAAGTTAGTACATATTGTTATGCACATGTGTTTATGAGTTTCCTTTGAGGAATAACAATAGCTGTTTTTAAACCTAAGCTATTGTCTTACAAACATTTATTGGACATCATTCTTGTATATTGTTAACAAACCATAAACAGTCTATTAAAATATTTTATTTCTCAAATCTGACTGTCAAATGTCTTAATTTTCATGTTGTTAATGTGTCATAAAACTCAATGAAGGTATTTTATTTTAGATAATTTCCCAAATATCATGACTTCTTACGCCTCCTGTCCACCTGCAAGCAACTTGCATGCTAGTTTAATTACATTGCAGGGTGCAAATCTAGCAGTTGATATGACATATTATACCTCGGTAGTCCAAATTAATTCACAATGTTTAAACATCGGAATCAAAGCAGTTCATGTAAAACAAGTATGGTAGGTAGTTGATTGTGCAAGCATATTTTTTCATAAATACTAGTGATGAAGCATATGTGGTATCTGCTTGCTGGAGAACATATCCCACAAAAATTCAACATCATTATTATTCTAAGCAGAACTTTGTATTCAAAACCTTAACAACAACTGTATGTAAACAAGTGTGGTGTAAAGAATTTTAAACATTACATTACATTAGCGCATTATCCTATTTGGTTGTGACATAACACGGTCTACCAATATCTGTGAATGTTCATTTAGTTGTATTTAAACATATTGCCAATACTTATAACACTTACAATTATAGTAGGTATGTTCAGAACTTGTACTTAGTTTACAAATATTGTGTAGGTAAGAGCAGCGCAAGTTGTACTAGTTGAGTGTCTCGTGGGTAATGTTCATCGTCATCCATCGTACATCGTCCATTATCAAGCGTCACTAGCTACAACGTAGTCTTTCGCTTCCCGGTTTTCTGTATGTAGCGAAAAACCTTCGCCAGGTCGCCCGTCCGACACCTTGTGGAATGTTTAGGGGCCCAACCACGTACCAACCGAAACGCGTCAACAGCACAGTACCTACTTTTCGATCCCATTGGCTTTCCGTCCTATGCGCAGTGGTGTCTTCTAATCACTACCAGCCTTAGGCTTATGTCAGTCTTAGGTCAATTGCGTTGATTTTCCGACAGGCCTCCGGGTTCATTTAGAATTGGTTCGCGCAAGAATAAGGGATCATAAACCTCTCTCCATGCCTCTTTGTTAACAAACGCGTTGTAAGTTTTTTGTCGCAGCGCTAAACTTCTAGGGTGTCCTTGTGCTGGCGTATAGTTGCACAGTATTCATTCGTTCAATATATTTTATTAGGTTACTTACCGCTACATGTAAAGACGTAAGGTTATGCAATGGCTACGTTTTTTTGTTTTTTAGATGCGATATCATCAAATGACTCCTGCTGCTCTAAGTGGAGCGTAATGGAGTATCAGACTCTTACTGCCTAAACCCAACCGTGTTCCTCAAAATGCTGTTTGCGTTCCAGGGCCACGGTAAATCTTTCGAACGAATTCTGCAACCTTGGCAGGCACTGGCCCTAGCCGTCCCCGTCAATTAAACTGATATCTTTTTGATGCGCGCGTGGAACACAACGCGCCGTTGACCCGGACCTAGTTCTTCTCGGACGCCGAGCCACCCATTGCTCACCGTGCTGTAGGCCTGCGCCTACGTTGATGAGGAATGGGTGGCTCGCTATGGATGACACCCGGGGTGTCATCTTCTGTTGCGGCGTCTGAGAATGAAGTTTGCCTCCTCCTTCGCTTACATTACTACTTCGCAGAAGGAGGTGGCTGCTACCTATGCCCCCATGCTCGGGACCATGGATTTTACCAGGGCCAAACGCCTCTACGACGACATTTCGATGCTCCACCCGAGCAGGACATACCTTCACCGTGTCCTCTATGGTGGTGAGTCCGGGCGAATCCTCTCGCCGAATCCGAAACAGGGTTACCACCCGAAACAAAGGTGTCCGGTGTGTAACTGCGTCAGGCGGAAGTTGAGCATAGCGTGGCGTCTCGCTAGCCACTCCTCAAAGAAAGGAGTTATTGCCACAATAATAGTGGTGTGCCCATCTTATGACTATGCTTGCAACAAAACTCTCAACTTATTTTCTTTTTCTCTACTAAGTAAAAAAGCAACTTATTAATGGGAATTTAACTGTATGAAATGTAAATGAGAATATGCGAGAAGTGAATTTTGGCAATTTTTCTCATATAAGTTCGATGAGTTCTATAAAATCGAAATACCCGTCCAAGTAATAAGAAGTGGTCAGCAATAAAGACCAGAATATTTTATTTTTAGGTTAAAATCTTTGGTGTGGAGTGATCTCCTCTGTCCAAAATCACAGCTTGCATCCTTCTGGGCATGCTTTCTACTATACTTTTAATAACGTCTTGTGGAATACTTTCCCAGTCTTCTACAATTACTGTTTTTAGCTCCTTGATGTTTAGTGGAGCAGGTTGTAGTGTCATCTTACCTGTCTCTTTAGGATATCCTAGATATGCTCAATTGGATTGAGGTCAGGACATCGAGCAGGTCAATCTAAACGACGGATCCCAACTTTTTGAATGGGTGCTTCCACGACGCCAGAAATGTGAGCGCGAGCATCGTTATCCATATAAGTGGAAACGTCTCCAAGAGCAGTTAATGCGGGCTTGTGCTTGTAGACTTAGGCTTTCCGTTTACCTGTGTGCAATTGTGCATTAATTGCTCCATTTTTATGAAAATTTCGCTCTGTAAACGCTCTGTCGAATTAATTGCTGCCCAAAATATAACGTAGAATCCGCCTTATGGAGTGATTTCTTCGAAACTCACGTCCACATAGCGTTCTCCTGGTCTTCGCAGCACTTGCCAACCTTCACTATATTATTATAATGAGTTGCTAGTTTCATCGGAAAATAATACTTATTCCAGTTATCCACGAGTCCATGATGTACCTAAAACAGGCTTTTCCATTTTTTTATTGATCTCTACGTTGTAGCGAAACAAAAACCGCGCAGTAATGTTCTTTGTTTTTATTGGGTCTTGCCCTCTTGATTTTTATTCAGGAATGTCTTCTGGGTTCTTTGTTAGTGGAGGACAAAAAGATTCTTTATTAAAAAGTACATTTTGTGTAGTGGTCTTTGTCATGTAAGTGGTGAAAAGGTACGTAGTAGTTATTTTTAAAATACAACATTCGTACTTTTATGACAGTTACTCTTATTCAAAACAAACTTATTGACATCATGGACAGATTTTGGCCTTATCTCGGCATAAATAAAGGGTTATCTACTACAACAACTTATCAGTACTTGTTTTCTCCTCGTTTCTGACAGACTTACAGTTTATTGTATTAAATGTTGTAGTGATATTTCAAAGACACCTGTGCGGTTCAGACATCAACTAATCAAGTTCTCCAAGCGTACAAATAGTGGCTTGCTCATTTTATTGATTTCTTGTAGTCATCGCTGTATAATAATTGTCCTTTGCATAAGCAGCAAGCTGACAATATCAAGTAAGTAATCTTTTGATTTATTTGCTTAGTACCTACTTATTTGATGTAGAACGACTATGACGATTATTGTGCTGTAATAAAAATAACACGTCATGTCAGTTAACAGCTAAACATATATAAAACCTGCAAGGACAAATCCTATTCCGATTATAAATGAGAATTCCACAAGAATTTCCAGAAAATACTTAGCTATTTGTGGTGCCAATTAGTCTCAGATTTTGACCATGTATTCAAAGTGTGAAAATCTAGACAGACTTGTTGCCAGACAGTGTGCATAAATAAACATAATAACATAAGCGAGGGCCAAACTGCAGACACAGCCCGGGCCAACATATGCGTTGATAAACATATTATTGATTGTGTTGTGTGTCACGTTTAAATTATTGATCACGTTGAAAAAATTTAGTAAAAGAATTTTATACTTGATAGCGCTCATTTTTAGCCTTCATCCCGACCTCTTGAGTCAGCCATTGCGACCATTAAGTCCTCCGCTGGTCCCTTTGGTTTCTGCAGGTTCCTCGGTGCCGCTTCTAGCTGCTACCTGCCACCTGGCCTCGTAATTTAATTAATCCATTGTTTCTTCCTTTTTTGTATTGCTGAGCATCCTTTTGACTTCCTCGATTTATTTGCGCCTTAACCTAAATAATCCTTTCCTCGGTTCCTAGAAATCGGTCATACCTACTCGTATGTACTTACATGCGTAGATAATAGAGAAAACGAGCCTGCATTAAATTATAGCCCTAGTTTACCTCTAGACCAAATGACGATGGAAAAAATGAAGATGCAAAACAACGAGGTCTAATCCGCTACCGTCATCGTTTACAGAACCGGAATTATGTCATGTGGTTTGGCTGCGCTTTATGCACATCTAATATTTTTACTGTTTGAATAAATTATAGTAGATTATTAACCAAGGGGATAAAGCAGTGTCTTCTGTCGCGGGTGACGATTTAAATTGCGAGCGTAACGAAGGACTCTAGGTTTACTCCCGAGCGTAGCGAGGGTGTTAAAAACTTAAATCACGAGTGAAGCGAGAGATTTAAGACGAGTCCTGAGTATAGCGAGGGATTTAAGTTCATCCAAGACTAAGGACAGCTTTATCACCGAAGAAAATACTCTACTTTTCGTACCATTTGCGAAAAAAATAACACAATAATAATATGAGATAAGCATTTATTAAAAACTAGCTGACCCACGCAACTTCGTTTGCGTCACATTTTCCATTAATGCTACAAACCTCACGGAGCCCGAGACCTTTCCAACGAATGCAAAACCGTGGAAATCGGTTTGTGCGTTCTGGAGTTATAGCGTCAGGAAGGAAAACCCGACTTATTTTTATATTATAGATAATGACAATTAAAAGTAAAAGTTAACTAACGTTTATGTATTTGAAAAAAACAAAAACGCGGCAAATTCCTAGACTAATATTTTTTTGTCGGAAAAGCAAAGGCATCAAGCTCTTATGGCTCATACATTTATATAATCATAACTGCATTCAAAACGATGTATAATGCTTTATATACAAACTCAATGGTGTAAACACAGATGTAGTTCAATATAAATTTCGGTAAGTATTCCAAATTTAAATCACATTCTCCCCCTAGAGGATGAATGAAATTCAGTACAATTTTCTTTCCTTGTTTTTAACAGATTAAAAATGACTATTGTTATGTTCGCTTTTTGTGGCATAGAATGTCACTTTTTTGAGCAAGTGGTACGAAAAAATTATTATGATTTAGGTATTATTTAGAGTCTGTACTGTAATGCGTGGATTAGTTAACACAATAGGGAATATGCATGAAAAAAGTATTTATGATCTGAACAGTTTATCTAAAAGTATTGGAAAATATAATACTAACTGTGAAATTAGAATCTAAATTTTTCGAAAAACGAACGAGATACAATTATTTTAAACAAATATATCTGTCCCTCTCGCGAAAACGCTGTTTTCTATGGCAGCTGTATAGTCGTCGTGTAATTTGACGTCACATTACGTATCGGACTTCTCTTTCTAACTGTAGTCTTTGAAGCTTTATAACTTAATAAATGATGAAGGTATTTAAAAAATAATTTCATGATTGTTTACTAGAGCTAATAAATATTTTATATTGCAAATAAAAAAATCGCATGCATATTCCCTATTGGAATCGAAATGAGGTGTAACTCGATTCCATCTATCTTCTTCTATCTATATCTATACTTATAATAAATCTGTAGAGAGGTCAATTCTGTACATGAAATATATTTCCAAAATAACTATCAGGGGGTGATTAGGGATCGATACTGATGCCAAAAATGCAATCAGTGCAATTTTTGTCTGTCTGTCTGTCGGTCTGTCTGTCTGTCTGTCTGTCTGTCTGTATAACCGTTATAGAAAAAAAATCTACAAGACGGATTTTATTGAAACTTGGTACAATTATTATTCATACTCCTGAGCAGGTTATAGTATACTTTTCATCACGCTACAATCAATAGGAGCAGAGCAGTGAAGGGAAATGTTGGGAAAACGGGAGAAGTTACTCAATTTTTTAAGCTTCCGTCGCGTGTGCAACCTTAATGGTGAAAGCTACACAGAAATCATGTATGACGGAAATGTTCTCCTTAAAATTATATAAAAAATATCCAACGACAGCATAATAATATGTCTATCTTTTATGATTGACGAACAATAACACGTGTAACTCCCGATAGCTTAGCAGTTCGAAGCTTTCTAATTGTATTTGTCTACTCTTACGTTTATAAAACTCTCAGTCGTCCCTAATTAACATTAATAAATGTTAACATTATTAACTATTCCATAAAAAAAGAATCATAGAAATCGGAATATACTGAATCATGCTATAAGGATTATTTTTGTCATTTTTGTGGTCGCGAACGCACAGGCGCGGCTAGCTTGGCGCCTAGCGCTAGCGCAAGGCTAGCGAGTAGCTTCGGAAAACGGCTTACGACAGTTTGCAATATCCTTTAATAATTATAATGTCGAGGGGAAGATGGTTATAATTTCGCTTTACACCAAACGAGTAATATTATAAATGTGAATGTTTGGTTGGTTTGTTACTCAATCACGCCAGAACGGCTTAACGGATCTTATTGAAATTTAGAACAAAGATAGATTATAGTCTGCAATAGCACATAAGCTACTTTTCATCCCGGGAATATGTTCCCTAGGGATTACGCGGGCGAAGCCGCTGGCAGAAGCTAGTACTAGAATAGAATTGGCATAATCCGATTACAGTAGAACAAAAATAAACCATTTTTACATAGGTTCACAATGTATGTCCTGCAAAACATGGGGTATGGGCAATACTTCCTTCTACAGTAGAACAAAAATAAACCATTTTTACATAGGTTCACAATGTATGTCCTGCAAAACATGGGGTATGGGCAATACTTCCTTCTACAGTAGAACAAAAATAAACCATTTTTACATAGGTTCACAATGTATGTCCTGCAAAACATGGGGTATGGGCAATACTTCCTTCTAAGATCTGTAGTTCGCAGTCGGATAAAGAATTAGATGATAGCTACTATCATTATTTCTCTTTTGGTCATGACGTCGGTAAGAAACATGATAAAAATGTCTTGTTACTATCTAAAAATAAAAAAACAACGACGTAAATATATTTAGTTTATTATAAATATTTTTATTGACGTATTATTGTTTATAATGGACTAGTTTTTACTCGCGTCTTCGGACGCGCATTTACCTACCATTGTCCCATACCCGTAGGAATTTCGGTACGAATTCACAGACACATAAACATACCTCTTGAATAACTCTGTCTATTGATGATAGCCGCATTAAAAACCGTTGAAGATACAGACGGAAAAAGCGATTTAAAAAGATAATGAAGCATAAATCTAATTTTCCTAAACGTTAGTTTAAGAAATGAGTGTTTGTGCGGGAATATGAAATAAGAACTGCAGTCGGTGTCGAGCGGCATGGTCTGGTCTGTACTGACTCATGCGCAGTGCAGGATCCTGTTTTGAAAATAAAAGCAACCTTCACTGGCCATTGAACCCTTGCAAAGTTGCAAGCACTGACTGACGTTTGACTCAAATCTTGTGATAAAATATATTTTTATTACGAGAAATCCGGACAGTTGTTTTATAGTTCCGTTTGCGATTGCATGTTTCGCTATAAAGTTTTTTTAATATTGTTTTCATAGAAATACTGACTACATTTCATTATCTGTTAACTTAAAAACTTAAAATCGATTCACAAGGAAAGTTGAACAATTTATACAGTAATCGTTTTCGGAATGATGTACTTGAAACTTCATGAGAGTAATTCCCTGGCCTGGGGATGTTGTGCTTCTGGCAAGTATTTCGAGGGGCGCCTAAAGAGAACGCGGGTCAAGGCCATCTCACGGAATACGATGTTCTACTTACAAAACCAGTTAGCCCTTGATACCTTTTCGCTGATAGTAATATGAAAATTTGGCTCGATTTTTCGGAAATATTGCTTTAAATTTGAATCTCTTCCAATTAAGAAACAATGTCGCTATCTGCGCCTGTCTGTTTGTAGCAACTGATTTTGATACGTTGTTACTAATAGAAAGAGCAATGAACGAGTAAGGTTTATGTCTATAATTTGCATCCGTACGAAGTTGAGGTGAGTCGCTAAATGCTTCATATTTTATCTCCATATTGTAAGTCTCTGTCCGGTCCGGAGGAATTGACGCAAAATAATAAATTAACCATAATATAAAATATGGCTATCATACTGTCCACTAGTGTCCACACCTCACCCAACTCCATTACTTAAAATGCAATCTGGAAAGACCATACCTATTATACTCAGTGTAGACTGTGAATACTTGTAAAATGACCTGTACCATTCTTATTAATTACATATTGTCCCCAATCGCACGCCTTTCCATTGCGTTTCTTACGCTGGCTGCTAACCCAGATTCCACGAAAGAAATAAAAACCTTATTGAACTTAGTTGAACTACCGTGGTGAATCACTCAGTGCAATTTACTGCAATTTTTCTAATCGATAACGACGCGAAGAATTTTTTCTTGTATGAAACAAATTTTTGTTACTTTAGAGTGTTATGAAAAGCCAACGTGCAAACTTAGGTAAACATTAAATTCGCGGAACGAATTTAAATCAGTGCCGTACACCACTTGATAAAGCTGGCAAAGATAAAGATAAGACCTTATACATTTTCATTTATTTTCGATAGTGGATTAATCCAGCAAAATGTCGACACGCCATATTAGAATTTTGATGGTTCCGTTAATCACCCACAACTCCTAGAACCCATTAGACGTGCCGGATTTTCGATACCCTGTATATGCGATGTATTGATCTCAACTTAACAGAATCTGATTTCGCTTGGCGGCAACGTAAAACGTATTTCACATTTGATTGCGATGTACGAACGATTGTATTTGAAAATACTGATATAACCTTTTTTTCGTTGAAGAGGAAACGTTTTCTTGCGATCATCATGCGCTTTTATTTCTGGAAGTTGCTTAAAACGCTATCTTATTCCTGGAAATTCTTCAAGTGGCTTATTTTAATCTCTCGCACAGACCAAATCCACACTAAAACAAAAACTCCCAAAGTATCGCTACGGAGAGGTGTATAGAAATTGTTCTATGATTATATGAAGGAGGTGTCGTAGGGGTAAGCCGGGCCCGTGTTGGGCGCCAACTAAGTACGCCCTGTTACGCTCCCGCCCCCGCTTCCCCCCGCCCAACGCTGGTTCAGTTGCACGCTTTCAGCCTTCGGAGTTAACCGCGTGCGCGTTATGTTATCAAACCTTCCGTCAGCGTTTCTTCACATGAATTTCGTACTTCTTCCTCGGTTCGTTGCAATGTATGCATGGGCCACACTTAGATGCTTACTTGCACTATTCATTCATTAGTCACAATGAAATTATCATCAAAATTCACTGTTTTATTACCATTCCTTCATTCTACTCTTATTTAGGGTTTCTAGATCCATAATTTGTTATCATGAAAGTTATAGGATTGTCCATTGTGTGTCAAACCATTTGTTGCCATAAATTATTTGGAACACTGTTATGCTATTGCCGTTTAGGTGTAATTAGTCTAACATGTAAAACATAGATTTTATAGATGGATATCTGTTTAAAAATTGAGTGTAATTTCGTTGAAGACTTACAAAATTTAGGAATTGCGAGTGTGTTTTAAATGTCAGTTTGTGATTTTTATGTAGAAAAACATCATCATCTGTGATTTTAGGACACTACGAAGACGAGAATTCCGTAGAATATCATTCCCGCATAAAGTAGCATCATACAAATAATGCCATAGGTAAATGTTGACAAAAAGTAGTTACAGCTGATCGCTAGGAGCACGTTGGTAGCTATTCGGTAGCGAGCAAGCGCGACGCCTTGCGGTCGCAAGGTCGTTCGTATTGAGCGGCACCGGTCAAATATTTAACGAACCGTACGCGTGCGACCCATCACTTGCCTTCAGTCAAATTTACTGAACCCTTAGAACTGTCCTTATTCGTATGGCCTCCCTCGATCTTGCTTTGTACAATGTTTGCTGTGTTGGTAGGTGTTGGTACTGAAATTACAAAAAATGGTACCTAAACATTGTGGTCTTGTGTTGGATTGTTATTTACTCCTTTGATTCGTAAATTTTCGATGCGTATTTCTTATGCTTGAAACTTGTGGCGTAAATCTTGGCTTACTTCTTTGTGTTATAATTCGCGCGCAAAAGAAATACAAGTCAATAGCTTTATCCTGCAATTTATACCCGCCTTGGGTGCGCTTTGTCGAGAATAGAAAATGGAGTCAAAAATAAAAATTTGAATCCATATTCTGTCTGGTTTTCCATGTACTCATTAGGATCTATCTTGTTTTTTATTTATTGCTTTGTCATGTTTATTACCGAAATGTTAATTTTCCTGTGGCTGCTGCAGTCATTTGTTTCAGTCTGTTTGAAAATATTATGAACTTTTTTGAATACGTTCCAATCCTACACCGAGTTCGAAATAAGATGAAACTTTGTTTAAGATGTTTTGCTTTAAATTCCTTTAGTTGTTTATTATGTGAATCACAAAACTCAGTATTTCTGATATGTTTGTTTATACTAATATGTATTATTTTTATATCCACTGCTACTAACAAGCGCTCAAATGAAAATGCATAGTTCTCTTCCATACAACTGTCTTAGAAGTATGATATTTCCCAATATAGCTAGACTCGCTGAAGTATTTAAAACTCGTTTTCAGATTGGTAAATAAGTAAATAGGTAACGATAATCCACGTTATCTAATAGCCTATGGCCTATGGAGTCGGCATACATTTAGGATATTGGCAGGTGGATGGAGGGTCACTTAGTTGGAGGAAATTAACATGTCTACGTGTCGACCAAGAATATGGGACACGGCTGTCGGAGAATTGTCCCCTCGGGATGTTAAATGGCAATCAATAAACTTTTAGATTATCTAAGCATAATATATTATAAGACTTTAGAGAGAGACGTTTTTAGAGTTTGAGGCATTTTTAGTCTCAGTGCCTCATCTTCACAAAAACGTCATTCAATGTCGTGAACTAGTGACAGTAAAACGTAGTCGGATAATGCATTGATAATGTAAAACAAACATTGTACAGAAATGCGTGCACAAGGCTCGTTGCCAAGGTTACAGGGTGGGTGCGATCAGCTGGACTTACGTAAGGTGAGCTGGGACGACGAGGAGGCGCGGGGCTCGCGCGGGGAGAGGTTAGGGCCGATCGATAGCCGTTTTCGCCCCTTGCTATCGCCCTGTCCGTTTCAGTGTATTCTCAACAAAACTTTTACTGTTCCGAAGGATCTTTACTAGTTACCCCAAAGTTCTCCAACCCAACAAATAAACGTTTTCTATTCAATTGAGATTGGTAAATAAAAATGCGATAGCTACTTTTTTTACTTCCTAAAGTAATTTCCAACTTTCCTGTTACTGGCTTCCTATTAGCGCGAAAATTTGCTGGAAAGAGTATTCTATTGATCATCTTTAGATTGAGTCAATTTCAACTGAATCAAATTAGGTCAAGGTACAGTGACTCTCGATTTACCCATTCATATTCTTGTTTTCTGATGTTGTTACTATCGCAGAACTGAAACCGTGAAGTATCGTTTTGATTGCCAATGCGAAACAGAAATGTAAATGTATAATAACTCTATGCAAATGGCCTTGTAATAGGCACAGCAGCTTTCCTCGTGAATAAAATCTAATTAGCCTGTGATTAAATACAGACAGTGGTTTTTGAGAACTACTTTTGTTCTCTGCTTCTGTTACTGCGCATATTCGTTTCTGTGTAGCAATCCTATGTTCTGGGTGCAGCCTAACCCCAGTGTAAATTGTAAAAAACTAGAAACTGTCCCGGAGCCCTTGCCATCGCAGGTCGTAATGAGAAAATTTTTCACGTATCCATCCAATTGGAAATATAGTATTAGAGAAACTAAATTATTGTTGATCTTCAGTTCCTAGTAATGCCCTATAAATTATAAAACGATGCTGAAGCATGAATACCGAAAGTCAATTTCATAATTTATTCGTACTAAAATCTTCTCCAATACAGATTTAAATCGGATCTGTGAATCTGTATCTGTATTTGTTCCTCGGAGGATTGTTTCAGATTAAAACCCTTAAGCAAAGGGCAAAGACTTCAACCAAGATTATTTATTGTTAACCTTTGGAAAATAAAGACGATATTGTTTAAAATAACAGTCGCTATGACAAGCCATGCAGTATGCCTGTCGCCTGATGCCATGGAGCTCGTCAGTGTCAAGAGACCGGGACTCATTTATTGCATATCGTTCAAGTTATGAATTTCAAATAGCACGACCGGGGTTTAGGAAAAAAAAAGTAGTTGCTGCTAATCTTGATACGCTGTCTGGAGAGGTTGACAATTTCAGACTTTCTAGACATTTATGATGTAGATAAACTCATTTTGTGCGAGTATTCCAACAGACTACGTTTTATTGTAGTGAATACACAGCACTCACAATGTAAGTACTGCTACTATGCCAAGGGCGTTATGAGACGTAATATGTATCTCTCTGCTTTTTATATAAAATACAAATAAACCTACCGAGGGATACAATAATAATAACTACCTACTGATACGAGCAGAATACACCATACATATGTTTTGTTTGCTTTGAGCGGATGCGTTATATGGACGCCTGATGAAAATATCATAACAAACTTCCATTTTGTCGTCGCTTTAATAAAAAGTAAAGGCGCACAAAGCAAATAGCATTCGCTTTTTTTACTATTTTATACAGCTACATATTACTTTTACAGCGTTAGATTCCAATGCTTTCAATTGCAGTAGTGCAAACTACATAAGTATAAATAAACAGATTTCAAATGACTTACTAAAGATAAAGATATTTTATTTTGCAAATACGGGTACTATTCAAGGTGTTACATAATATAAATACCTACAAAAACAGCCAAAATAAATTATAATTAATAATAATATAATAATAAAAACGTTTATTTTCTTCCACAATTAACATTTGTAAACTAGTACAAGATGGAAATAATTACTAGTTTACAAATGTTATTTGTAATTGAAATAGAAGTATCTTTTTCTTCAGTCTTTTGAAAGCTTTAGTGGAATTATTATCAGACAAAAGGAAGAGATAGAAAGCAACCCTGTGTTCTTTTATATTCACTTTTGAATAATGTCTTTTATTGTCACTTTTTTCCTCCTTTGCTCGATGAGCTTCTATGATTTATGTGAATATTTAATTTTGCAAATTATATTTTGCGTCATCGTATCGCTTTGCTTTATTTATGTGGCTTTGGTTGTTTTTGCTTTGTTGCAGCTCGCGTTAGTAGTGCAGTGGTGTGATGTTGAGGGCGCGGTGTTAGTGCGCGTGGGCCGCAATTCGTAGTGATGTCATCGCCAGCGCGCGCGCCGCCGCCATCGGTGCCGGTGCCGGTGCCGGCCGGCGCGGGCATGCTGCCCCCCGGGCCTGGCCCTGCAAGACAACGCTCCTTAAAGGACCGACTTAGGGACGGCATTACTGGACCCTTCCACTGGCAGTGAGTGCTTATTTTCATATTCCTTCAACGAATTTTCAGGTCAACGTGTTCGGCCAGCTGTATTTATCCAAATTAATTTTGATTAAGCTTTATTACAAAAATCTTGCATGCTTTTTAATTTTTTTGGGTAACAGCACAGTATTTTAATCTTATTATATTGAAGGCGCGTTTCCACTGTGCAAGTAACGCGCCTGCAACTTGAAACAGCTGTAAAGGTCTACCAAATATGATTATTAGTAACTGAAAGGCAAGATACGCGTTTCAAACCCGCCAGCTACTCGTTACCTGCAGACTGCAGCTTGCAAGCGCGCCACTTGCAAAATGTAATTAGCTTAGTATAAACGTTTGTGTGGGACATAATAATGAGGGTTTTCTGAAATGTCAAGCACCAGGTGGCAGCACTGAGGTGGCAGCACTGAGGTGACAGTCCAAAACAACCTATCAAATCCCTTGTTTTCTGACATTTGCTATTTGACGTCGGCGTCATGTCAATGCCAAAGTCACTTTTTCAGTTAAAAAGAACTCTCGCCTATGTTGCGCCGACTGGTGAAGTAAATTTTCCTGAAAACCCTCTTTGGCATAAGTTTTGAACAGGCAGTATAGTTGTATGCGACAGATTTTGCCGAAAAAAATCTAAAATTGATGATTACCTGGATGAAAGCTTGACTTCGTAATTACCCTCACCAATTCTTTGTAAAGTTCATCATTATAAACTTACCTTATACATACTACGTTTTATTGGAGTGGTAGATTTATAAATTCCATCTGATTGTAGTCAAAGCAGTCGTTCAGTGCCGAAGATAGGAAAATTAGCCACTAAATGTCAATGTCGAACGTAACGGTTGGAGTGTGCCTTAGGGGGGCACAGGCGCGAGGACTTGAAAAATTATGTTTTTTTTTTCGGAAATTTTCTAATTGTATTGCAGTTTCGGATTAACCTTGACCATAAAAACCATTTAGATTCTGAGAAGCATAGCTCTACGACCGACGCACTGTTTCCGAAATATGGGCATCCGAATTTTATTTTATTTTGCATAAAGCGCTCTATATTTCCTAAATGGTAGCTCGGATGAAAATCTTTTCAGGAAAGCAATTGTTGCTCTAATCGATAACTATGAAGAAAACTCGCGAAAAATTGAAAAAAATAAAACTTTGACAACCGGCTACGCAAGGCGAAAGAACAACCGCGACCTACACTTAAAAAAAAACCCCATTTTTTTCCAATTTTTTGCGGGTTTTCTTACATTATCTCATAGTTATCGACTAGAGCAACAATTTCTTTCCTGAAAAGATTTTCATCGGTTCTACCATTTTGGAAATATAGACCGTTTTATACAAATAAAATAAAATTCGGAGGCCCATAATTCGGAAACGGTGCGTCGTAGGACCATGTGTCTAAGAGCTTAAATAACTTCTATGGACAAGGTTAACCGGAAACTGCAAAAAATTGGAAAATTTCCGAAAAAAAAAGTCATGAAAATTTAAAGATGAAAATTAACCTACATTGTTTAAAAAAAAATGTTTTTCGTGCTGCTCATAGTGCCCCTAAGCGTATGTACTCCAACGCCTAAAACGCCGCCCCTAAAACTACCCAATGACCGTAAACCTTAAAAAATGTAGAATTGCCTTTGAGAGAGATAGTATCACTGTAATTTATGTTGATGGTGGTCGTTCCTAACCTTAAATTACACAAAATTGATGCTGAAGCGGCCACAAAGTCCACCTATATCTATTAAGTAAATGACATCTTGATAGGTCGTTTAATGACAAATGCGCTGCCGGTCTCTCGCTTTGAGTTTTGTATTTCCTCAAAGAATTTCCATCAGGTTGCTTTATGGATGTCCTCGGTTAAATAGACACAGTACTCGTTTCCTTCACAATTCCCATGCGTTGCCATTTGTTAATAACACATCCTTTCACTTGTCTATATTGTCATTCTACATTGTCATGAAGCCACGATCTGGCATACAGTGGTGTGAGATGCAGTAGTGATCAATTGTCATAGAGCTGTAGGAGGCGTGCGTGAACACTTTATCGCTAATTATTATAGACTTGAATGGCATATTAAGTACAAATAATAGCCGACCAATATCCGTGTTGAATCGACGTAAAATAAGTATCGGATGAGCAGCTATGATTCTGGCCACGTGCAAGCGTCATTTTACGCTGAAATAAATTAATTTGAACCCGGAAATTATAATAGTACTGAAATACAACTATGGAGGCATAAAACTAATCACTGGTCTGTAATAGAAAACCTGCAGAGTATTTTTAGGAATCGTGAAGAACTTGCAATAACTCATACTACTTACGATATGAAAAGAGACTGATGCATTTTATTTAAACACTAGCTGACCCACGCAACTTCGTCTGCGTCACATTTTCCATTAATGCTCGGCTCCTTTTAGTCTTAGCGTAATTATATCTGGCCTATAACCTTTCTGGAAAAATGGGCTATCTAATAAAGAAAAAATTTTTCAAATCGGACCAGTAGTTCCTGAGATTACCCCCTACATACAAACTTACAAACAAATGTTACCTCTTTATTAACCGACTTCCCAAAAAGGAGGAGGTTATCAATTCGGTTGTATGTTTTTTTTTTATATTATTATAGAAGTATAGATTAGGTATTTAAGTCCTACAATAGAATAATTTGGTTACTACATAAAATTAATTCTGATGATAGGCAAATAATATACATATAGTTACCAAAGTCATGACAGGACGTGGACATTGAGCATCACAGCATCATTGAGGTCGCCATGTACTATCACTTACTGTTATTTAACCATTTGATACTTTTATAATGAAACGTCATATGATAAACAACGGCGAAAACTAAAATAAAGAAAAGAAAACCGTAGACAACTATTAGCTTCTTGTCTCAGCGAACAATGGAAGTTGCAACCGGAAGACATGTGTTTTTATCGGACGGAGCGAAACAGGAAAACTTAAACGAGGTATAACATGTGCAGTCACACTCTCACTGTCGTGGGCTCCTGACACTTCTGAACGCTGTAGGCAAGGCGTAGAAACGGGATTTTTGAATATATGAACTAGGAGCTAGGGTGTTGCTCGAAAAGGAAAGATCGATTGATTTTGCGGAAGGTGAGACGGCTAAAAAGGAGGTCATCACTGAGATCACGACTGATAGAGATGTATTAAGGGGAAAGGAAAATAAATTGGTAAATGGCCAGGATAATGATGGTAACAATGCGATACTTGTTGAGCCCCAAGCGTCTATGACGGCCGTAAACACAATGCGTGAAAAACTACACAGCTCAACAGATTTCAGTGTATGTGTAGGACAGGTAGTTTGGATTTGCGGATAAACCACTGAGCTTGTGGTTGCAGCGGATTGTGGCGCAGCATTGAAAGATTTTTATGGCTTACTTGATCGAGAGGAATTTTATAAAGTATATTGTTTGAAAACTTTGCTGCATATCCACAAAACGGTTGCTATTGAGGAAAACTAAAAAAGTGATTCGACGTGACGTGGGCGCGCGGTATTCAATTTGCTAGACATAGAGTGGTCCGCCGCCGCGTCCGCCCGCACTAGGGCCGCTCCGGCGCGGGCGTCTCGTCACCGGGAATCCAATTTGTTCTCAGCTGGGACGTGCAATTTGTGCGAATGCATCACGGATTAGCCGCTTGTTGCCTTACGTTAGGCCATTAACACACGGCATCGCGAACCGCTGCGGTAGGCGGTGAAGCGGATCTCATGTCGCATTGGACTCAAATAAATCCGTTTATGCTAAACACACGTAAATCGCCTTACCGCACGGGGCACCGCTACGAAATCCGCGCCGTGTGATAATCGCCTTAAGGTGGAAGCGCCAGGGTAGCCCGCGAAATTCAAATATTTTTATGTTTTTTGCAATTTTCCGGTCAGTGTGAAGCTGTATGTTAAACAAAATACGATTCGCGGCCGTAACGCATATATATCTAAAGAATTATACCCATTTTAATTATCAACATAACCCTCTACATTCATACAATTCGATTGAATGACTTTTTCACGAAATAACATTCAATCAAGTTCTATGAACTTAGAAGGTTATATTAATGATTCAAATGGTTATAATCCTTTAGATAAATACTCTTTACGATCGCGAACCGTATTTTGTTTAACATACAGCTTCACACTCATCGGCAAATTGCAAAAAACATAAAAATATTTGAATTTCGCGGGCTACCCTGGAACTTCCACCTTAACGTTATTTTTCCTCTTTCCCGCGTGGAATTATTCCACTTATTATCAACAAAAGGTCGCGGCGCCGGCGCTTTTCACTCGCCATTTATTTACCTAATTAATATCTAAGATAAAGAAATGTGATACATGGCCGTCTTGTTAATTAATCATATAGTAGCAAATGGTAAACATAGTAGTAACATTTTCAGCCGGTTGTTATTATCCTTCATCGATAATCTCATGTTACGCCTAATATTATGTTGTGAAAACATTAAGTTGATATATTTTTCTGAGTCTAGTGATGTTAAGGTTTAGTAGTGTGGTTAAAGCCAAAGTTTTTATTAATAAATTAATGAGAATTAATATTCCTAACACACCATTTTTGCGTGGGAACGTTTTGATTAACGAGAAGAATAGCGTCTTCAATAGTTGAATGTAAGCCAAAAAGTAGAATTTCTTTAATTAATAACATGTCAGTAGGCACGTTGAGCGGCAGCCGTCGTTCGGGGTGCAAATATTTGCCTTGTGCAACATTCTCTATCTGGGTGTGTACATTACCTCCACCTACTGGCTCCTTATCTCCACTCGAGCAGCCTCCGACGGTAGCGCTGGCCTTCCAAACTAAATCTCGCTTGTTTACCGCGCCCCTTACAACGTCATTTAATTAAAAAGCTTGCGCCGCGTCGCGTCTTGCCGTAAACAAAGAAATTACACCGTGTCGTCGACGTCTCGCTGCCTATCCTCTAAGTGCACTCTAATATCATATCATATGACTTTTTGCTTACCTAGTTTGACATAATTTGCTACGTAATCAAAGATATCAGTGAGAAATCACGCACTTTTAATTCAAATGTAATCAGATATTTGATGGGATCTCAGCCTGTCTAACAAATGTTATTTAAAAAAAAAACTGTTTAGGTTCGATCAGCTAAACATGAGCAATATAAACAAAAACACAAACAGACTGATAAATCGAAGGAAAAATACAATTACTGAAGCCAACACTCAACGAGTGTGGAACATTGAAACAATAGCAGAGTCGGGTAATGAAATTATTTCATCGTGAATCACAATCTGAGTGGCTAGCGAGCTGGGTCGGTGGCTAGGCTTCGGCGACCCAGTTTCGGCGAGCTAATTCATTCTCGTCAGTCTCGCATATTTGGTGAGCTGGTGGAATCGTTGCAGTGCTCAGTTCCGCTGTGCATGTCGCAGGCCGTCCTTGGCCGATATAAAACGTTTAGGCGACAACACCATCGTGGTGTGGGTGAGGGACTGGGGTGGACCGGGGGCGCCAGGCCGGATCACCCCGTCATTGTTTCCTTTTGTGCTATCTATTCTAAACCGCCGGCGGAGCATGTTTGCGGTGGGCTATAGCCTCTTAGTATAGGATGTCTGGCTCTTGTTACTTACCGCTATAATAGGCCCTTCCACTTGGGTTTTGATTAAACAACGCTATTAATGTCGGTTCGGATCCTTTACTAGTTCCTAATCCTATTTCTCGGCTTTTTGGTAACATTTAATTCAAAGAAATATCGCAGATTAGTTGATTACGAGAGTGCAGCTAGTCTGAAAAGCTTGCCTCAAAAGTATCCAAAATTACGTAATGTGAGAGTATGAACGTATGCATAAATTGAGAAAGCTATAAGCTCATACAGTTCATCTTACAGTAATCTTTTTATGCTTTCTTTGTTTCACACAAAGAAAGAATAAATAAAATGTAAATGTGTTTATTATTATTGTTTGGCCTCTTTTTTCCTCTTTATTAAATTATTTATTTTCAAAGAGCTTTCTGACTGAGAGCTCGCAACAATTTGCATTTACTTTCAGATTTCTGACAGCAATGATTGTTTTTCAGTTTCAAAGGTTACTCATAATCTAGTTCCGTTTTCAAGTTTTCCGTTGCGACCGTTCTTTAATGACTTAAACGGCTATTAATGCATATTGAGTGTGTACTTGGTTTCATTGAAGTATTGTTGTGTGGACAGGCAGTACTATGGTGTTTTGCAGGCTCGGGTCGTGACGGCGATGGGTGCACGAGGCCATGTGATATTGTACGCGTAACCGTGTTGTCACGCGTCCCCGCGACACACACAACGCATCGCTTTGTCGTCGCGTTAGCGCGTTCAAATCAATTTCACAGCCCAACGTTTGCTGACTACAGACGTATCTATTTTCCCTTTTCTTATTAGCATCTCAATGTGGGTTTATAGGATGGCAACTATTGTCTCATCGTGTTGATTAAGTATGCCCTGTTCTCGCAGCCGGCGGATCTTGGCAGCTTTCAAGCTGAATACTTACACTTGATGAAGTACATCCGTCGCCGCAATTATGATCTTATATGAAGTTTCTGTTTATGACTAATATCAAGGTGTTTTAAATATTTCGCCAAGCCAATGAGCTCGGAAAGAGCACAGTATAAATATGGAAAGAGTCTGGTTAGTGTGCCATATGAGTTTGTTTTAGAGTTTGCTGTCCGATACATATCAGGTTATTGGTGTCTTTGTGTCAAATATAAAGATATCTACTTCTGTATAGGAGCTTACACTGATAGCATTATCATTAAGTACATCTAATCCGATACTCATTTCGTCAAGAGTAACTCTCTTGAGATGTGCAAATGTTCTCGGAAAATGACAGGAAAGTGATAAAAAATTACACAACAAATGATTCCGATTTGAAATTAGTCGATTAAATTATGAGTGCAGTATAGTAAATAATCCTAGTTTTTCTTCCTGGTTTCAGTTTTTAGTTCTATTGTTATTCAATTAAATTGTTTATTGATACTATTTCATTTTATATTTGAGGAACTGCGCAGTACAGAGACAGATAACAGACAGATTGTCGTATAGTTAGATAATAGTCGAGCCCCCGTTTTTGTTTGACCCATCAACAAGTTTTGTTTGGCTTTTTCAAGTGAAAAGGATGAGATAAATTTGTTTTGTTAACAACAAACTTCCTAAATTCTGTACTGTCATCTGTCGCTTTTGTGAGTTGTATGCAAATATTTACGAATAGCGAATTACTGGAAAAAATCGTTATTAAAAATAACTTAGCCATTTCTAAGGAAGCAATTCGTGTTGCTTTTTCTTCCAACGTATTTGGCTGACTTTATGTTTATCTCCGTGGTTTAGAGTCAGAAGTATTGGCACAATACCATTTAATAGTGTTTATGTGCAGGCAAATGTGCGCAAAAACGTTTTATTTGAATTTAATGTCTACGGCCCGTATTCTAAATCGGTGCTCAAGACAGAATCACGCTTTAAATCTAGATCCGAGTATAGATTAGTATGAAACCTGTGTTTTAAATCGAGATTCATGCTTGAGCATCGTTGAAAATTCTCACAGTTCTAAGAAGTTAACAAAGAGTGGAACTAATGTCTTGCTATTTGTCTTGAGCCAATTGATGCATACTGTTTCCTGTTTTCAAAGTATGTTTTTCAGCTAGCTTTTTTCAATTTCGTTTATTTTCGGGATCTGTATAATGGCTGTGGCAGAATAGTTTGACTTCATTGACCGAATCAGCCTGTACGCACCTTGACGGATGTACTTAATAAAGTGACGCAA
Source organism: Ceramica pisi (assembly GCA_963859965.1). NCBI lineage: Eukaryota > Metazoa > Arthropoda > Insecta > Lepidoptera > Noctuidae > Ceramica > Ceramica pisi. The sequence goes on from OY982530.1 coordinate 11,546,507, forward strand.
TCGTTAAAATGATCGCTCAAAACGCACGGGCGTTTATTAGTACAGTTTTAACATTGTTGAAGCGAATTCCACAATTGAATCGTTTATGCTCTGCATGTAATTGAATGATTGGCAGCGGCGCCAGCTGGACACTTGACGATGTATGATGCTGCACAGAACTGCATCCGACAGTAATGCATCACATTGTTAGCCGCGACTCAAGTACATCCCGTTTTACCTTGTACATTCTATGGAGGAACTCCGACTCAGAAATGAGCGGAAATTTTCGACATTTTCCACTTAAGCTTGATATTTTTAACCGACTTCAGAAAAAGGGTGGAGGTTTTCGACTGAATGTTTTTTTTTGTATGTTTGTTCAGCGATATTTTCGCCAATTGTTAACCGATTTAGATGATTCTTCCTTCTGATTGGAAGAGTAGTCCTTCGTACTGGTCCCATGTCCATTTCCCAGTTTGGTGAAGATCTGATGAAGATCTTCAGAGATAGGCAACGGAACTCTTCAATAAACGATCGTAAGCTCCCGGAATTGCTGAAATCGCATGTCTGTTTATTGTTTACACCGTTCATAACGGAACATTACGCCAATACGCTGTGATGGGGTACGCAGATGTATACAAGTTAAACATGTTTTTAAGGTTATTTATTTGGCTATACCTAACTTGATTGATTACGGACCGATTCTGATAATTCTTTATACCGGCTTTTTTTGGGTTTAGTTGTAGCTACATATTTTGAATTAGCATTGGACGTTGAACTTCAAAAAACAAAACAATCAGTGACCTCCAAAGTTTAAAATCAATAAAATCTAGAAAAATTAGATATTGTTAGGTGTATGTCAAACTCAAAGCAAAGTAGATATTTAAGTGTGAGCTAGTCTGGACTTGCAACCGAATTGATAACCTCCTCCTTTTTGGGAAGTCGGTTGACTGCACATTCCTTAATCTTTCTCCTCCACAATTAGTTTAACCATTTATTATAATTATTAAGTTCGGAAGTCTGAGTTTTGGATGTTTCTTCATTTTTTGACTCCGACTTCCGAAATAAAAGTTATTATTTCTATTTAGAATTTTGTTATATTTTTTTTATTAAAAAGTTTTTTTTTATTTATCACGACTTGTACTGAATTGAGACTGTCACGTACTTCTATATCGTCTCGATGATTTAAATGCAGTTTGCTTCGATTAACATTCTTCAAACGTCGACCTTGGATTTCAGTTTTGTAAATGAGTATTTATACAAGAAATTCTAAAACTCTGTTCGCAATTACTGCCATCACTTTTATTGTAAAAGTTTTTCGTCGTATACAGTTGAGGACAATACGGATATTAATACTTACGAAAAAGAAATATCGGTACAATTAATCAAGTTTTGTTATCATAACTAATTTCGTATAGGTAATGTTTCCAAGATAAGTGTTGTTCCTTCGATATTATTGCGGCAGTCGATTGCAATGCTTTGCTGATACACTATTGTTTCTTATTCGAGTTTTTGGTGAATTCCACTGTGTCAGTGGCCCAAATTGTTGTGCCAGTTAACATTGAGGAGTGCACTCGTTCTAAATGAGTTTTTTTGGTTTCTTTACCAGGTATGTACTGCATAACAACATATTTTCAGAAATTGTAATAAAAGTTGATTGATACTGGCACCGCTGAAAATATCTTAGATTGTATATATATATATATATTCCTTAGTTTTATCTGATAACATTAGGTATTAAATATACCAATATTGATGAGTTACCATTGTATAGCTGTATGTCACGTTTAATGAGAGCTCAATTCTGATTTATTCGTGTAAAGTCACAAAAGATTTTAAACAAATTGCGCTGTCCGCTGTTCACGTTGGATGAACATTTTTACGTCGCGACCATTGAAAACATGAGTTATTGAGCCAATTAAATGTTCCATTGTTGAAGATGCGTTATAACACTTTTATATCTTTCGAGAACATCAGTTTTGGGTGGAAAATGCAGTATGTTCAATTAGTCGCAGAATAGCAAGTTATTCTTTTGGCACAAGTTCATGTTTTAAGTATGAACGAGTGCTTAAACTGAATGAATATTAATTGATGACATCATCACTCATATGGAGCTTTACCAAGAATATTGCAAACTGTCGAAAGTGAAATGCTCGATTAAATACCGCGTGTATCTGACATCGACGCACAAACGATTTCCATGGGTTCAGGGCATGATTCTGGACACCCCAGTGTTGGAATTTTTCGTCGGTTCTTTTCTGATTTTTTTTAAGAGTACTACAAAGTATCCGCTCAGCTGAGCTGATATTATTTGTGGCTTTATTCAGATTGCTCTTTTTAGTGAAAGTAGTTATTTAATTATTTTTTTATTAAAAATCTCATTGGGTTAGGTCAGAATAACGATTATGAGCAGTCTAAAGTAAAAAAAACCCTTGAAAAAAATAAAAAAATGAGAAAAAGCCGACGAAAAATTCTAAGTCTAGGGTGTCCAGAATCATGCCCCGGACCCATGGAAATCGTTTGTGCGTCGATGTCAGAAACACGCGGTATGCAACCGCTTTTCCATGACTAATCTTTTTTCGCTTACTAATCTTTTGAATCAACTTGATGGAGATATTGGTTGGCCGTTCCACGTTCAACCACCTCATATCGCCAAATTTTTCCATCTTTAAGGAACCGCGGCACTCAAGTTTATATAATAGGTTTCTGAAGAGTCTAACTAGCTAAAACAATGCAGTAGGCGCGCCGTGCCAGTCTGTAACTTCCAGAATTGTTACTTCACAGAACTTTCTCGATATGAATGGCAAACATCTTAGACGACGAGAAATTGCTAATAATACTTTTGTTAATTAAGATAGCATTGCAATACCTATTTTCAGGTGTAGCAAATATTCCAGGCGCGGAGATAGAAGGATATAAAATACTTGTTTAATTATTAAAATGCAAAATAACGAAGACGACGAGGACGAACTGTGGAGTGCCGAGATCGAGTGAGTACTCGAGCGTATTATCTACATAACATAAACCACTCGCTGGCATCCCCAATCTGACTTTCAATAGCTTTCATTGTCAATAATAACTCGCGACCTTCTCCCGATCATCTGATAATTATAATTATCATTATATCAGTCTAATTTTGATAATAGACTAACGTTTGTTTCTTAGAAACGTATTTATCACATTGAAGTAAGTAAACCTGTCAAGATAAAACTGTATGTTTGTACATAGCGCTCCGCGGTGCTATTGTTCGGCTCCTGGGTACCGCATCTTTATTTTAGTCATGTCATGAAGATCTTTAAGGTAAAATATGATTAACATTTATTTTTTATTGATACACACCTGAAGTTATATGCTTACATAAAGCTGTGTTCGAATATAATTAAACTACGCGTACTAAATCGTTTTTTGTTCGGTGTTCATTGTGTTAGGTAAAGCAGCGAAGCCCTTCCTCGGGCCTCTGACCGGAATCCTTATCAAAATCAACGAACTCTTGGCGAGCTCATCGCTCACATGTCATGTGGACGTGTTTACAGGCAGTTTTCCATCAAACGAGATAACTCTTCTCTTCTTTGTATATGTTTTGCGTTCACTTCGTGGTATCCAAATACATTTCATGTCATCAATCTCATTTTATCTGGGAGCGAGCGAGTGGTCTTCTTTTTTCTTCGGATCGTAATGAAATCCAAGTATGTTAACATTTCAGCTACGTTTCTCTGTCGCCGCCGCCGACGCCCACCCCGTCACCAGCCTGGCTCCGCCGCTCCTCTACCATAGCGTACGTTTGCTTTTCCACCACGTTGTCATGAATATTCATATCATCAACTCGAGCTTGCCGAACAAATAGGTAAGCGACAAATATTATTCACGAGGACGAGTGAATAAAACATATAATTCACGAAGCGCTCATAAATCCCCAGATGCGAGTGAATTTTCACACCGATAATATTAGATTTGGGTACCTACATTGTAAAATCGAAGTTTTTTTTTCTTTTCTTTGAAATAAGTACAGCCTCCGCTACGTTTTCTGCTATAAGAATTTTCCACCTCAATTTCTAAGAGATGTGATTGTGTACCTTCGTGTACATATATTTGATTCGTTTAAGTGCGTCACGCGGTAGTAACTATCGAGTCGTTGTTTAAGGTTGGTTTACAGTAGACGAAAGTAAACACATGTGTTGCAGTCGCACAGATGACTCGCAGTAGGATTCTGTTTAATAAACATCTCAGTCGTTCTTCTCTTCCTGATCAGTAACAATTGCGATGCGTTATTTACACACCCTTTACAACGTGAATGTGATGAGAGCAGTGATATCAGTGATTAACACTGTCAACACGTCGCATTATCTAGAAATAATACGCAGTAGCTGAATAAGGAAAACATCTAAGTAGTAAAAGTGTTAGGGCGCTATCACAATGTGTGTTGCTCCAACGCAGACGCCACACACAAATATGCGATATTTTTTCTTTTTCAACCACTATATTTAGGAAGAAATATTTGAAATATGACTTGAAATATTTCAATAACATAGCTTTCATTTTTCTCCCTTCGTTTTCATAGTAAATTCGTCTACGAAAAACTACTATGAAGGGCCCGCGAGACCTTAACGAGACACATAATCAAGGAGCTTACGAGACGTCTGCGAAACGGCTAGACGAGGCACTTATACGGCTTTTACAAGTCTTCTACAATGGGCCACGATTCTAACAAGACGGCTACGAGTCGTCGCCGCCTTCACAACTTTTTTATACGAATCGCTATGACTACGAGTCCAATACGAAGCGCTACGATATGTCTACGAGGTCTTCTACAATGGGCCACGATTCTAACAAGACGGCTACGAGACGTCGCCGCCTTCACAACTTTTTTATACGAATTGCTATGACTACGAGTCCAATACGAAGCGCTACGATATGTCTACGAGACCTCTACGAAGCACTACGGCACGGCTACGAATCCTCTACGAAGTGCTACGACACGGCTACGAGTCCTCTACGAAGTGCTACGACACGTTAACAAGGCTACGACACAGCTTCGAGACCTCTACAAAATACTATGACATGGCTGCGAGGCTACAACCTGGCTACGAGACCTCAACTGAGAGATTTCTACGATTAACCTACGAGGTTTCTTCTGCACGGTTTCGAGCTATCTGTGGTTATTCTACGACACGGCTACGAGTCCTCTACGAAGTGCTACGACACTATTTAAAAGTTGCGAGAAATCTATGATATCGCTACTAAATAATAGACAGCGTAAAGCTGCTTACAGTCTACGCTATAATATAATAGCATACAGTATATAGATCATAGCACAACAATATCGCGCACCATACATTGTTATGGACACGTTCACACTGTACTGTACTATATAATAGTATTATTGACAATGTATGGTGCGCGATATTGTTGTGCTTATGAGCTATATACTCTATGCTATATATTATAGCGTAGTCTGAAAGCAGCTTAAGAGACTGTGTATGTTTTACGACTCCCATCTTTAAACGCTGGACAAACGCTTAGTGGATAAAAACTTGAACAATACTTCTGCAATATTCTTCCTTTGAGATTTAGTTATTATATAGAAGTATTAATTATTTTAAACCCAATGTTAAAATAACTCCTATACTTACTAATTACCATAAACCAATGCCTCTAAGTAAGTTACCATTATTCGTTAGTGATAATAAAAGGCTTATGTTTAACTTACCACCAGATATAGTAACAAATAGCAGACAAAAGTAGTAAATGATCACCAAAATGAAACTCGCATTTTAATGTAAAATTATAACCAAAGTTTTAACACTTTGCTATCCTATTTAAGTAAAATGACTCCAAGTAAATCATGAGTAACCCAAAAATAGTAAATGATCACCAAAATTAAACCAATCTGGCGCTCGGCGGCCGCTAGCGCGGTACGCTCGCTTCGCTCGCTCGCCTTCGCGCGCTACTGGTCATGGTTCTAACCTAATCTAACCCACATGTTTCACCAGCCATAGAGGGGATCTGACGCAGACACGTTACTATAGAATTTGAATATTATACTAACTGAATATTAATTTGCTCGCTAAGATTTGGTGATCATTTACTAAATTTGGTGGTCGAATACAATTTAAAGTGGAGTCGTGACTATTTTTCTGGTGTTAAGTAGATATTTTTGGTTACAAAACTAAGGGTATCAAAGCATTTTATGGTGGTCATTATATTTATCCCCATAATAAAATACGCACGCCATAAGATTCCTAACGCAGGACAAAGAACCGTTTTATCACGATGTTTTCGTTTACAGTCAGTTAAAATATTGAGCTAAAAACTCCGTCAGCTATCCATATCTTCAAATCACTTTTTTCAACATTTTACACGAATCATCAATTTGTCATTATCAGTGTCATTTGTTCCTGCACTCGAAAATGTAGCTAAGTACCTAACTTAGTTTTATTTTTTACTAGCGACCCGCCCCGGCGTTGCACGGGTGCAATGCTGATTATTATCCATATAAACATTCCTCTTCACTCTATCTATTAAAAAAAAACCGCATCAAAATCCGTTGCGTAGTTTTAAAGATTTAAGCATAGGTACATAGGGATATAGGGACAGAAGCGACTTTGTTTTATACTATGTAGTGATAAGGCAACGGTCGATGATTTAACTTTTTGGGGCTTAGCCAAAACATCGCAAGTTTTGATGAGTACCGGCGATGGATTGCGACTCGCAATTAGTGAACTTAAAATTTTATCTGAATGTTCATTAAAAGTGGAGTAAATAATTATGTTCGTTATTTTTACGAATCTAATTGAAAGAGAGTAAATACCGAGTTAAGAATTTATAGAGAAATAGAAGAAGGCCCCAAATAAACATTGAGTCACATCAAAACTTATTGGAGCAGATTTTCATGCAGTGAAAATAATAGAAATGACTCAACCATTCGATTTTCCATATAAAATTTCCTGTTTCTGATAATGGCGTCACGCGAAACCGCGATAATGCAATGAAACATTACAACGCGTGTGAAATAGATTTATCTTTGATTCAAGACCAGAAGCCCTTGTGAAGCCGTACTTAAGTAGAAGGTTAGAATTACTGTGCCATACGATGTAAGCACACAACAGTGACGTATGCGAGCAACGTAATAGTGCGTTTTCTAATTACTTCAGTGCACTTAAAAACTGCTCATAAAAATAATGTTTCCTGCTTAACGTGTTTTTAATGAATCTTACAGTTTGTATGCCATTACGCATATGTTAATGTTTATTTTCTGTCAGCATGTTTACAATAAGGTGAGGCAAACATGCTTAGTGATCTTCATATAATCGGAAGCTGAAAATATAGTGGTCAAACTACCTTTCCCTTCTCATTTGCATCTCTTGAAAACTGTACTCAGTAATATAAAAGGTTATCTACAATTAATCAAACTATTCATGATCATATTACTGACTAGCTACACGTTGCTGCGAAGTCATAGTCAGTAAGTTTCTCTGAACATGACTTGCTTTGTGCTTTTGTCATTATAATAATGTAGGGGAGAGGTGTGTCAATAGTAACAAAAAAAAATCAATCCTTCATATTATTTTAATAAAAAATCACAGCGCAATCATTTTTGGTCACAATATAGTTGAGTTATCTATTTATAAAATAAAATATAGAAAATAACAAAAAATACGATACAACTCTAAGAAATGGCACTTAATGAGATCAGCGAAAAGTGTTACAATTGCTGCATTGAGAGAGTCAATTGTAACATACAGAAATTGTCAACTATAAAAGCATAAATCTAACAAAATCTTGTCAGCAGTACACTCTAAATACTTAAAAAACCTAAAATTCTTATAAAACAATAATAAAGTCAATAACAGTCATTCCGACAAACAGTTTAAACACTCAAAATATGGATCATTCTTTGCATAACTGGAGTGTGCCCATTTTCTAATCAATTTCTTCCCTGTTGGCTTAGATTCCAAATTTCTTAATTTTGACATCTTTTTCTCATTAACTGTCTTTGCCACCAACCAACACCAAGTCAAAAGTAACATGTTACAATTGCCTCTCCTTGTTTTGTTACTTTTGCACCACTACCGCCATTTTGCAAAGAAGACTTATTTAACAAAAATCTATGATAAATTTGAACAACCCACACCTGCTCGTATCTAGATTAGATGTTAACTTGTCCGAAAATCACCACTGCAATATTGTAAAACTGGTTTATTTAATTTTAATAACAGAAACTGTGCTGGACAAAATTTTTACTAAATTTGCTGTATCTCAAACTGTCATGTATTGAGAGCACATGCGCGAACTGTTTTAGCAGTAAGTTTGGTCGGTAAAACAGTACCAAATAAAGCTTCGATTGCCACCAAGAGCTACCGCTATTCGTCAATAGGTGTCGTGAAACAACATATGTTACAATTGCCTCCCTGTTACTATTGACACACCTCTCCCCTACAGTAATGAATATAGATAGACTGCAGTTTGTCTATTTCATTTTACTTTGTATTCTCGTTTCGCTGCCAATCAATACTAATGTGGCGTCTGTGGGATTTTTTCAAATTGTCAGGTGATAGGTGGCTATTGTTGGGTTATTTGTGTTTTACCTATGACCCATCTTGTTACTATGATTGATAGTAAAATGTTTCTGCGAATCTTCCTGATGTCACTGTGGTTTGGTTGGTAGGCACCAACTAAGAATGGTGTCAGTTCCTTTTTTCCATCAACAGATGGTATATCATTTGATTGGTACTAACATCTCGTCTATTGAATAGATACGTTACCAATATTAAATTTCTATGATCCTTGTAGTCCCCATTAGTTCAAATTTTAGTTACAATCGGAAGTACCGTTGCGGACACTTTCAATTGGAGGCAGCGCAGACCACATATACACCGTTATTCAGCCGTGACGTGGCACTAGTCTCGATTAGGCAAATTAGTCTTTGTGCCATTATTGACGTAATGCTTTGTTCAGCGGAGACCACATTGTACCTTTACTGCATGTGCTAGTTTCAGTAGCTACGCCTATCATGCATGTCATGTTATTTAGAAATCATGAAATTAAAGTCAAGTATTGTAATTTACGGTGCAGCTGGACCACGCAAAAGAAACATGGGAGGCTCTTGCATCACTGTAATATGTCAAAGTCAGATGAAAGGGCAAGGATTGAGCAATATGCCAGTTTAACCAGGGTCTACTTAAAATTATGATGCGCAAAGTACGGGCTTTTATGTCCATTACGTTTCATGTCTTTTTTCGTTGATGCTTGTCCACTATTTATCAGTAAAAACGCAATGGAAACTCAACATGGAATCCTTTATGCGTGCCATATTATGTGCCAAATTTATTCAGATCAGATTAACCACATTGAATGATTAATTTATGTGAGATATTATTAAATGCGGCCATGAATGGAAGATGCTGATTAAAGCAATACTTCTGAGCTTAATTTTGAACGTAATTTTGTAAATTATGAAATCCTCATAGTTGGACCACCTTACTGGAGGAATTAAAAATCCTAGGAACTGTAAAATATTGACTATTAACTTCTGTAAGAAAGCTTCATCATCAGGAGAACTTTTTAGCTGTACGCAGTTGATAAAAAATAATGTTGATATAATTAATGTGTCCATATTCTTTTCACTTATCAGAAACCGTTTTGGATCTGATTCCGCTCTTAAAATAATAATAATGGCTTTGAATATTTTTTTCATTATAAAACTATTCATATTGAAACTATTGCAAATGGTTTCAAAAATAACTGCAAGTAACCTTATATGAGTCATCGCCTGATAGGATCCAGAACATTTTGCATTTATATACGTACTAGTGGAATTATTTTGTAGATGCGTAAACAATCATAAATGACCGCGTTTTACTTATCTACTATTACTTTATTGTGATGTATTTCTATTCTATTTATCTCACAAAATCAGTAAAAATAAAACTCACAGAAATGAGAAATGTTGAGCGGGAAAATACATTCATGACAAATGACAATAGTTGTCTGTGGCGGTCTTAAATTCAATGTCGGACTAACGAATGCTATTCTGTTTCCGAAGCGTATTATGACGAGCAAACATTTCACTTTATTTCGTGTTGAAAAAGGTAACACCAGGAAAACCATGTTGTTTAAAAAAAAACACTTTTTGTATAAGAAATTGACCCAGTAACCAGCTCATTTATAATTTAGAGAGAAAATCGATATCTCCTTCGGTATGATTGCAGCGCAGGTTGTCAAACAGATCGATTTGCGCTATTATTTAATAATTCAAAGGTAGGGCACCCTACATGGCCCAGTTGGCCCACTCGAGCAATCTACAGAAATAGGAGCAGATGTAATTTGAATACAAAACCGCAATTCACTCGTGTGGGTTGTCATATTCATCGAACCTTATATTATTACGCTATAACGTGATATAATTAAGATACACCGAGTAATATACGAGTTAAGTGACGTGTATTAATTTATTCGCTTACCGTGGTAAATTAATTTATTTGTTTTGAAGTTTAATAAAAATCTGATAGATACCAAATTATGTATTTACATATTCGCATATTTACATGCGACACTTTTCTTACGATGAGTCAAAATGTGGAACACCGAGTGACAGTAACGATAAAAAAATTGGCGCAGATGAGCGAAACGAGTATCTAGGCTTTGAAAACAGATAACGCTGTGAGTAGTGAGGGGGTAGGTTTCAGTGTTTATTATCAGAGATGTTGACGATAGTCATCCAGCTGCCCCACCATTCGGCGCTAGCGGCGGCCGGCGTTTGTCATCAGTAGCATTCACAGCGGTGCGCGATTCGCACGCTGCGCAGAGCACGCGCATACGTACGGTAGTGAAAGTCGCGCGCGCAGGTTCCGCTACGATTTCGTACGCCGACATCTTCGTCTAGTTATTCTGTTTGTTCGTTGCGCCAGTGCAACGGGGAAAGGAGGTCGGTGCTTGTCCGAAGCCCGTAAAACTACCGTGATTTGTGTTACTGAAGTTTTAAATCGATCCCATGTTCGTGTGACACTTACATTTTTTACTTTTATTTACCCTTCGTTATCCTATTTCTTTCTTTTGTTGATGATTACTTTGTAAAAATTTACCCAGAAGTTATTTAAAAATATTTTTGATTTTGTTTTATAATTAATACCTTTATTTCCAAAAGTATTTTCAAATTACCGTCTAAACGAAACTTTCTAAGTTGAAGGATGACTGAACGGTAACAACATAGATAAATAAATTGAAGACAAGTTATGAGAACGTAAATCCTACGAGCTCACAGACATCTCGTAGTACGTATTTAGTTGTAGAAATTGCGGCTTGTACTTGTGGAAACTTGATCGACTGTCTTGGACGGCGATGTTGTGGAGAAACAACAAGCGAGAAGTTAGCAGTTGTCGGTAGGCGTCCGCGTCAGGTAGATGCTGTGCTGCCTCAAGTTGCAGCCACAGGCCACTGCTAAGTGAAAACGAGAACCGAGTGTACGTCCGTGACCCCTTACGCCTTTCCTACATTACGCACCTTTTCATTAATGTTTTTTATTTCATAACGTCTACATATTGAACAACTATTACATTCCATGCTAAAGTAAATATTCATTTTAAGCTTTTTATTGTTGTTGTTTTTTAATCTCATCATTGCTTCAAACTTGAGCAGACCACAAAAAGACATTAATTAAAGTATTATTTAAATAAATACATTTAGTTGTATGTATACCATGTTCAGTTGACGCCTCTCTGGGTAAAACCAAAACTTGCTCATTTACGTGCAGAAGGTAGATCCCCTTTTACTAAAACCTATCTCTGGGCTTTCGGTAGCCTAAGGACATAATAAAATGAGGATGTCCTATCATCAATAGTCTAACACAAGAAATTATTGACCACAACAAAATTATTTTAAGCTAAGGTTATAACTTCCGTGCATAATGATTACTAGTTGCCATATATGCCCATGATCCGGATGTTAGTGAGATTTAAATTAATTCCTTTCTTGACCGTGAAATCGGATGTCGATTTAAATCCGATAAGCAAGCAGTGATTCAATCGAAGTCAGATTCAATGTTTTATCTAATCGCCGATGTACAGTAAATCGGCGAAGTGTAAAATACAACTAAATACATACTAGAAATATCGAAAGTTTGTTGTTGATTTGCCATTGGCAGTTAGAACTAAGTTGTGCAAGTCCCGCTGCGCTTTGAAATCGGACACGACCTACATTTTTCTCAGCAATAGACGTAACTTGAGTATTGTGTTATGCACAGCACCGCTCTTGGCTGCAACTTGTGCTCTCGAGGAATTCCGCACAATTTAGTCTATGTTGATAATTCGCGCACGTAGCATCTTTTTTTCTAAGTATGGTATCAAGTTTAAGAATGTGGTCTCCTCGTGCTCAGATTCAAGTCTCGTTTTCCTTAAGACCCAAAACATGTTTGGTAATTTTTAAACCACAGCTATGGCGTGTAGTGGATTTAAGGAAGTAATCCAAATGTTTTCATTAAGTATCTAATCAAGCACGCTTGTGTATATCTAAAGATCGATATGATATGCTATTGAGGACACTGATTTATTGATCAAGTACCTAGGCTGAACAATTAGGTATTTTGTATGCTGCGTTGTTATTAGAATTCTATTCCTGAAAATGTTTTTCAAGTTTTCTGCATGATAACTAATGCATGAATAACAACAGACACCGCGTCGCTTAAAACATTTTCCCAAATATTCAAATTTTCTTGCATGTTTATGTCGTTCATGTCACGCACTGAGACGGATTCCGACGCGATCACTTCTATTCCTAATATTCCATTCTTAATTCGGAATTGGGTCACTGCGGATGCAAAACGCGACAGCAATGAAAGACGAATATATTTCTTTAAGTCACCTTGAGCGGCTACCCGAAGCTTGATGTATTGAACGCAAATCGATAGCCATACTGTTAGTAGAGCCACACAATTCAGGGAAGGAATCTTCATAATAAGTATCACTTGGAGTTGGTGCTCAAGCACATATTAGGATAAGATCCAAACACTTCAAAAGTGTGTCCGAGTAATCTTAAGATTTCATATTTTGAATATCTTTCCTGTGATACATAATCTAAAATAAGCTGAACCGTGGAGCGTGTAATAACTTTAAAATTTATCATTTGTAATTGTTTCTTTTTGTCTCGAGAGAATCCATCTCACTGTCAGTTCATTATTTTCTAAAGGAATTAGCATACTGAAGACCATTAATCAGTTTTTAGTTAACTAAACGAGAAGTAAATTATCTCTGTAAATTCATTTGCATTGCATTCTACTTACATTTTTGTTTTGAAGGGTGTGGCCACTTGTCCTCTGCTTTACATATTCGTTTTTGCCAGAACGAATTCCGCATACTTGTTATAAAATTCTAATTAAATACCAGTAATGATTTAAACTATGTGTTGCATAAATGTGTAGTTAAATCGTATTGTGCCGTGTACATTATCTCCGTTAATGTCGCGGAACCATTTCAATAATACCTTGTTAATAATATCAGCACACAACCCATAAAATTGTATCAAAACTGAAAACAACAACAGTGTGTTATTAGCGGCAATTAGTGATATGTTGGTCAATGTTATAGTTTTTTTAATTGTATTATTTTTGCGTGGCATAAGGCAAATTTTCATTCGTTTTCTGCAAAAAGCGCAGCTCTTGTTCGCGGTATATTTGGATAAAGTTAATTATTTTTTTCAAACTTACACACAATTTATAGATTAGCAAATTGGCTACATGGTCATTAGGATTAGCTACATGGTCGAAATATAGAATTTTTTTTCTATTGAAAGTAAGTAATTGGTTTGGATTTCTGTAATAACGGTGGTGTTAGATTAACATTAGTTTCCTCCTATCAGTTGCACATGTGGCAGTCCCTAAGGTTTCCATTTGCTTTTGTTTATATCCATCAAATTAACGCTCCCGTCATATATTCCTAATTGTATTTGTTAGTTCTAGCTCATTAGTAATTCATGGAATAGGCGGAATCATATCAGTCTAGAATATCCGATAATTTTGTAAATTAATGTTTCTCGTCACGTACGCAATATCGATGCCGCCGCAGTGCCGAACCTCGCCGTCTCGGTTCTAAAACGTTTTGGATTTGCCATATTTTTTTAGCGACGCATTAGTTGTATCGTTTTCAATGTTTTTCTTAAAGTAATATATTACTTCTTATAATATAATGCTATGAGTATTACGATTATTCACGCGTTCTCCTTGAGATATCCATAAACTTACCATGGGGTCTACGAACTATTCAAAGATCAATTAATTATCTCAAAAACATCACCAGACAGTTTTAAACCGGAATCTTTGTACACGTCTGTATTAATGAACTCTGTATTTTCTTTGTCTGTAGGTTTATTTATTGTTACCAATTAATCTGTATTCTGTTCGTTTGCTTCTTGCTACCATCTTATTATACATGCGACGTTTGTTCTACGTTTCAATTATCATTGTTTGTGTACATGTTGTTGTATCTAGCTCTCGTAAATGCATTCTTGTTACATTGAAACTAATGACCCATGACACGGACTTATCTTGTCTCCTTGCATGTTTCTGTTAAGATAAATCTGCATACATTTAAAAAGAACATTCATTTGTAATATTATTCGGTAGATACTTCCTAATTTTCAAGTTTGTAACTTTGATTTTATCTTCTACACAATGGAAGAAATACGCTGCAGAACCTACACCTTGTGCATCTTGGTCGATTGCATAGCTTTCGTCTAATTTAGTTAATCACATGTGCTTAGATCAAGCTTGGTACAACAATCTAGTCAAAATACTATTACAAAATATCTATTTTCTTATCTCTCTCTCTCTCTATAAATGTCCTGATGACTGCGCTCTCGCCACTTAAATTCACATTTATTCTAAGTTTAAAGAGACATCATGATAATTTCTGAGAAGAAATCGTAAGCATATCTAAACGAATTGTTTGTCACGGTAATCGTGCTGTAGAAATTTACACGAGCGTTTACTACTAAAATGGCGATTTACATCCTGTATTTAAAAAAAACGTGTTTTAAAATAAAATGAAATCGATGTAGAAAGAATTGAACCAGATTTTGTAAGTTTTTGTAAATAAAAATCTTATTTGAAGATTTTAATTTTTGCTCAATGCATGCAAATGCATCTTTTAGAGCTTTCATTTAAGTGTATTGCATTAGTTGGAATGTGTCTGATATATAATCTGGCGTCGCCGAGTACGCTGACCCCTTTGTTTACCCGATGTTTTTTTTTGACTTTGAGATCGTGCATGCTTTCGCGTCGTCGTGATCCATCGTCGTGTTCGATTGTATCTGTATCGTGTTCGATTGTACCTTTGTTGTTTCCAATCATTTACCAATAAGCATGAAAACTAACTTGCAAGTTTTGGTCACTATTGATGTACCAAGAATCTTTCAAATAATACTCACTTCGCCACTAGCACTGTTATCGATAATGGAGCCCATACAGTGGTAGTAACATAGATTGTCGTAAGGTTAGAACCTGTTGTGAATATTATTTTCTCAACGCTGATACAGAAGAAGGTCTCTAGAACACGACGTGAGATAACTACGAAGTAGCTAGAACGATAATGGTGCCAACACATTTATGAGCGTTTGTGCGTGCTTTATCACCCTTTACGTTATTAACATAAACCGCGTAATGATTTAGCCAGACATTTTCCACTGCGAGTGAGACTATGTGCTGTTCTCAAGGCTTTTCTATTAGTCCCACACTCCCACCCTATCTGAAGATACCTATATTTAATGTTTAGTATCTGTAATATGTAGTCACGTGTTTATTGTTTTAATTGTAATGATAATATCCTATCTCTTATTGAATGTGATTTTTGCTATCTTCTCGTCTGCTTATTACAAAAAGGTTATTTATAAATGTAGACAAATAATTGTGCTTGTGCAGTCACGATAGTCATGATAAAATTGTTTGAAAGACACAACACCCTTCTCAGTGCACTTTCATGCAAAATCTTGTTCAACTTTCTGATTGGTAAATAACTAAGTAATTTTATCAGAAATGGCCACTCCAAAGGAAGTGTGGACGATCATCAAACATCAAAGCTTTCGATGAATTACGACAAGTGGAAACGACATGGTTTTATAACTTGTTTCTCCTTTTTAGCTCTTTTATAAACAACAATGATTTGTATACTTTAACAAGTAGCAATGTGTTTTATGAGATGGCCGTGTCTCCAGATCGACTGTCGTGTCTCAATTGATCAATTTATGATGGTTCAATCAAGTTTCATAATCACCGAGTATCCTTGTTTTGAAGTGGCGCGGGTCGAATAGTTTTGATTAGAAATTGTGATACGTAAGGGTCGGATGTCGAGCCCTCTCGCGAAAGGTTAATCTCCTCGTCGACATTGAACTAACATTTCGCCGCTTGATTGACGTTTGTGAGTTGACTTTGATACATATAAGGCCATATTTATACTAATTGGTAATACCTTATTAAAGTCAAACGTTTTTACTTCATCATATACCTACACAGCTCGCGTCCTAGACAAAAATTCCGAGTCTCATTAATACGCACTTACTTGACCTAGATACCATGTTGCGAAATGGTGGATTTGATTTCCTGTGCACTGTTTACTTATCATTCTACCTACTTAAGGCGAGGTTGCAGTACTGTGTGTTTTGACGAACAACAGCGACTGTCCGGCGAGCGAAATAATGCCAAAATTTTGATTGTTTTTTCTTCTTGGCGAAAACTGATAAAGAAATTATACAATATGGTTTCAAAATAAAAAGCTCTATCTATTGATATAACTTTTATACATATTCGTTATGAAATCTCTTAGCAGTACACGTTTAAAATTGTAATTTAGTGACATGTTTGATTAAAAAAAGTATAGAGCCAATCATTCTAAATCGCGTTTCTATCTTTACGATTTACTTGAGGGTATGTTCAATTTTTATGTATTGATTTTTATTTATTAAAAAACTCATAATTAATAAGATTTTCAGACGTTCAAAAATCTTAAAAAGTACTGCAACCCCGCCTTAAGGCACATATCATACGTTCGCTCTAGCTAATTTAAACATTATGGTTTACTAGCTGACTCGCACAACTTTGTCTGCGTCACATTTTTCATTAATGCTCCGCTCCTATTGGTCATAGCGTGATATTACATAGCCTTTCTCGAAAAATGGGCTAACCAGCACTAAAATATGTGTTTTTAATTCGAACAGTAACTAGTTTTTGAGATAGCGCGTTCAACCTAACAAATAAAATAAAAAAAAATAAAAACTCTTTGTATTAGTAGTTAAAGTATGAAATTGCCGATTTGTACTGAAAATTTTAAAATTGTTTATTTTTTTTTATTCAATCTAAATAATTACCATTATTATCTATACATTGCTGCGCATCTAATAGGAAGGTAATTTATGCCTTTGCGATAGAACTCTGGTGATCTATATTCGATTAACTGTGTGAATGCATTTTGTACTGCCTCCTGAGAAGAAAACGTTTTTATCACGTAGAAAATTGTCCAAATCACGAAAAAAATGGTAGTCCGTTGGAGCAAGGTCTGGCGAATACGGAGGGGGACGAATGGTTTCTAATTGCAGTTCCTGTAGAGTTAAAAAGGTTTCTCGTGCTCTATGAGGTCTCGCGTTATCATGGAGCAATAATGGTGAAGATCGATTCATGAGCCCGGACTGTTGCGGCGTTTGACCTGGGGTCAGACATTTTTCGCTTACGGTTATCACAATCGTAGGTGCGTTCATTAGCAGCCCCCTCTCCAAACGCAGCATTGATATTACGAGCTGTTTCTGTCGCGTTAGCTCCGCATCGGAACTCGTATTAAAAAATCACTCGTATTTTCGAAGTAGGTAATCCATCTTTCTTGTCTAAGCTGAATAAAAAAAATAACTGAAAGTTAATAATCGAATGTTGCACATTTTTTAAAAGAAGACCTTCATAGGTACCATGTGAAAAAAGTTTCACTCAAAAATCTCAAACCATGAAGGTTCTATGTCAATTCGAAGTACCTATTACAATAAAACGGCAATTTCATACTTTAACCCCTATTATTAATAATAGAATTATAGATTGGATTTAGTGTTGTACATTACAAGGCAACTTTGATAGTGCGTAAGTACCGGAAGTAAAATGTTTTTTCACCTTGTCGGGATATACAAGTGAAGCTCAAACGAAATACCTATAGGTAAGGGTAAATATTTATTGCCTATTCAAGGTTAAAACTTGGTTAAAACAGATTTGAGTAGATACAAATGCGTCTCCGAATGTAATAATTTATAAAGTTGAGTAATGACATTCAGTAGATTCTAAACTTTGGCGACGCTCCAAGGTTTTATACGTTTAATAAACTTTATGAGAGATCAAAATCAAAATGATAATGAAATTGATGGTGATTATATGAGATAGTCAATACGTATTTATGCAAGTCGGTGGCAACTTTCCCCGCGCTGCGGGCTGCGCGGAGCCGCCTGCCGGTGTGCGCGTGAGTCGATGACGGACAGCGCTGTTACGAAAGCTGCAATCACCTGCTTATATGGCGTAGCGCCGACACTTGTCGCTAAGGTTGCTTACTACGACTACTAAACTACCACTAGTTATTTATACTGCAGCTTGTTGTTGTCGCTACACGTTCTATAAATGGCTTATTATTTTCAAAATAAGGAAAATTTTATTACTACATTACGGCTACGACTACATTCATTGGTCATCCTATGTGTGATGTGACGCAATGTGCTACAGATCGTCTTCATTGGATAAATTTACAAATAATTTATGCATATCATTGCTCTTTTGTTGTGCGACCAATATGCACTTTTCTATCGGTTGCCAGTATCTACAGTCTCGCTAGCTGTAGACAATAAATCGTGCCACAATTTTCTGGGACATCCCGTTTTTTAGATGATTACAGAAACATTGGCTACAGGGCCATTAGGCCATTTGATTTGATATCTCGGTACGCCAACTTGAGATTAGACAATAGGCGTCATGTGGATTGGGATTGATTTAAAAATCTTTATTAAATTATAGTGTTGGTGAGCAATCGCATAAAAACAAATCAAAATAATACAACGACTGATTGAATTGTGATCTGATCTGAAGTTTTCAATAAAATGGGTCCGAAAATGAAGGAGCCGTGATTGTAATGTTGGCTTTCGTAAAATAAAAAAAAAACAAAGTGTGACTGTTTACGAGTTCTAAGTGTTTTGCAAAATGAGTGTTGAACCGACATTGACCGAGTCGCCGGTGCCACTGGCGCTGTCACGGCTGCAGACGCGGCCGGGCCGGGCGCCGCGTGGCTTGCGCACGCACCGCCCCAGCCTCACGCTCGCCAGCCTGCAGGAGTCTGCCGACGAGACGCCCAGGCGGTACAGCGGGGAACCCTTCGCCGTCGCTGCCGACACCGACGACGACGAGGCCTTCACTGATGACGTAGTCACAGAGGAACCTACTCTATCCACGGCTAACGGACGCAGGTCGTCCGAAGCTACGTTCGCCGAACGATACAGACAATTGACCGACTTTGATAGTCCGCCGCCGGAAGTACCGCGCCGTGCCTCTCTGGCTGTGCCAGTGGGTGCGGAAGGTTTCGGACCCAACGATAAAGGCCGACGGCGCTCGTGGGCCGCGAGACTGCAGTTAGAACGCAAAAAAAGAAGGAAGTCGGGAGGGAACGACACCGACGATGAAAGCGACACTCCGATGTACGCCCGACAAAAACGACCCTCTTGGTGGAACGTTTTCGTGCCGGATAACATGCTGAAGAACAGGTACCGCTGTCAAATTAACGTATAATCCGTTTTGTTTTGAAACATTTTGTACTAACTTCTTTGGCTCAACATGAACCCTTAAAAAAGTCATTGATTCAAAAGAACCGGAGCTAATCTATGCAATGTGATATAATGTTCGTATTCCTTTTACGGGATTAGAATGTGTATAGTTAGTTGTGGGGCTAGGGCACATGATTTCCTTGACCTAATGCTCGGAGTCCGATTGTTTGTTTGTGAACTAAGTGTGCAACTCTCATGGTTACTCGACATTGCGGGTGGAACTACGAAATCATTCTATTCATAATGCATTTAAGCCATCAACATCAAATCATCTATGTTTAAACGTGTTGTCGTAGCTTCGTAGATTTTTCCAAAGAAATATTGTAACATTATTTCTCAAGGTGCTAGGTAATCTCTTCGTGCGTGTGCGTGCCATACGAATCAGTTTCTAAAGCCGTAAATAATACCTTGTTTAACACCGAAAAATTCCATTACCTACTTAAAATTATATACACAAGGAGGTGACAAATTTACAAGTATTTTGCTTTGATAAATCAGTAACAAACACTATCTAGATTTACGTGTATATTATTTTTATCAGAAACAAACATTTTTACCTACGATATTGCTCAAATATTTGTTGAATTTATAACTGGTAGTATCATTAGCGTTAAAACCGCTAGAGCTCGTTCAGTTTGTTTTGTACCTAACTATCAGTTGATATCGCGGCGCCTACTCCGCCAGGTCCACGTCAAACTGCGGCCAATAAATAACGTACTGCGTCATCAGGCGCATGTAGAGGAACTCGTAATATTTCTTCAATCAATTTCATAATCTTTGTATTCATAAGAGTTGTAGTAGACGCTTACACGTTATTGTTTTAAAGTAAACCCACGATATCGGAAAATTCATTTAGATTTTATCGCTTTCTGCACTGATTTTAACCTGAGGAATTTAGAAATATTGCTGTGAATATATGCAGCTGAATTTAATACAAGTGTCAAGAAACCTATTTAAATGTGCGTGAAAGACGTCATGGAAAATAAATTCAGAATGTACAGTTGTACACTAACTATACATACATATTATTGCGTATCCATTGAAATTATAAATATACAGCTTCAATCTAATGAATAAAAAGGGTTATAGTAACTTAGGAAATATGGCGAGGCGGTGTTTTAAGTCCTGAAAACGTCACTAGATCTGTAGCGAGTAGCGACTATTACGTACCTATTTACGAGTTGACTGGGGGCTTAACTTTTTTTCCAGTAATTATATATACTAAACACTTAATATCACTATAATTATAATAAACAATTCTTTGCAAAAAAAAGGTTTGCCGTCATTTACTTTTCTATGTATAATATTAATATTTTTAGTATGTTATTAGCTTAGATGACATGAAATTTCTTATTATCAAGGAGAATCTAAATTTTAACTCTTACATCCTGGAATCGGTGTTCTTGTCTATGTAAACAGAGAGCCGTGTTAAATGGTAATTTTTATGGGTAATGTAATTAAGACTACGAGTATTTTAATAAAATAAAGACATCAAAAAATTAAAATTAATAACGATTATGACCTCCCCTTGCAGCGATTACGGCATGTAATCGTCTTGTCATGCTTCTCACCAGAGATTTCGTGGTTTTTTTATTAAATGTGTTCCCACTCAGGCGAGATTACACGTTTAAGCTCCCTGACGTTTTGTGGAGGTGGTTGGACAGATCGTACTCGCCTTTTTAGGAGGTCCCAGACATGTTCAATGGGGTTAAGGTCGGGGCTCCGCGCTGGCCTATCCGGACGACGAATACCGACCTCTTGCATAATATAAGCATCTACGTCGCCAGGACGGTGAGCCCGAGCATTATCGTCCATGTAAATGGCATCTTCACCAATTAAGCCATTGGTACGATAGCTGGAAGTTACGCCCGCCCACAACATAACGAACCCACCACCATAAGGCCATGTACCACTACTGTGCATAAAGTCTAAATAAATAAGGGTAGATTAATTCAAAACACACATCGACATAGCGTTTCCCTGGTTCGTAACACTCACCGACGTCGGTCCTCACTATGCAGACAAATTCGAGCCTCAGCGGAGAAGAGTACGCTACTCCAGTTACCTAGTGTCCAAGATAGGCAATTTCTAGTGAACCTCAATCGAGCAATCCTGTGCTCACGGACGGAGTAATTTGGAGGCTCGCGCTGGTCGTCGACTGCGTATATCAGCCGCTAAAAGCCTCCTCTTCACAGTCTATAGGCTAATTTGTACTCCTCGTACCCATTCAAGGTTTCTTTGAGATCTATGTAACTGCATTTGCGGTTCCTCAGCGTCTGAGTCACTAAAAAGCAGTCGTCTTGTGGTTGTAGGCATCGTTTTCTCCCAGAACCTTTTATTCTCTGAACGGAACCTGTCTCTTGGTATCGAGTATAGGTTCTTTGGATGGTTGAACGACTCACGTTTAACCTCTATGAGACGTAACATTGGCTACACCCCTCTTCCAGCATCGCTACAATTTTCCCAGCTCTTATTGCTTTTTCTGCTATTAAAATAGACACAAACATAAATATCTGTTTTTAGTCACAATAAGAATATGCGAAAAACATATTCTACTGAAAATAACGAGAAATTTTAGTTTCTTGATAAAATTTTAACCGCAAACCTGCGAAAAACTGAAAAGGGATTATAATTATCTGCCAAAGTTCAATAAAAAAACCGGCCAAGTACTACATAGTGTAATTTTATTTATGGTTATCATAATCTCTCTAAAAGTTGTTTATCTATGTAGTTTGCAAATAGTTTATCTTTTCTAGATTTACCTATCAGCTTCTCCTATTTGTTGAATCTAATATCTACCGCACCGGTTAAAGTCTTACACAAGAACCCCTTTGGAATAAATTCATATTTAAATATTTTAAGCGTTTCGGACTTAACAAATTTTTGTTTTCTGTAAAATGTCTTGAAAATCAGTCATACTCATAAAATATAAGTACTTTTAAAACTACTGCACGTTGCACTGGTGAATACCTTGAAAATTTACTTCTTAATTTTAAGTTGTTTTATGTTGCCACAATGTCTGTCGATAGTTGAATGATTCCATTAGCGCTGATGTTGACTCACGATCTCTTAAAATTCTACACATTTGATTTAGTAAGTTTTTTTGCAAAATATCCAAGAACCTTGACTTCTCGATCTTTGGTTACACATAGAGTATAATATATCTAGGCGCTCGGTAGTGCGCCAGGCCAACTTCTGGCCTAACGCACACAGTGTGTATATTTACACGAAACATTTCCAGCAGTTTTTACCCTCCTCTTATTTTTGCTTGTAAAAATCGAATATTGATGACACTTGGAGATGAAAGTAGTGAGATCAAAAATAGGCCCAGCATTTCAGAACTTCAGAATAGTCCATGAATCTAACATATTTCTTTTGAGTATACAAGTGAGGCAGAGAGGTTAGATCTTTCATCATTTTCACGGTCAGGAACGATCCAACCTCCGTGTTTTTGTTTGTTGGGGGTTATATTTACAACTAGCTGTGCCCGCGACTTCGTTCGCGTGGATGTCGGAAAATGATGTGATGTGTTGCATATGCAAAATCTACGTTTAGTTACGTATGCTGATCTCTCTCAGAATAAAGAAAATAGGAAGTACACTGCACTAGTGCACTGTGTCATCTCTTCCAATTGAAATGCCCAGGTAATCTCCTGTTACAAACCTATCTTGAATCAAAATCAACAAAACCTAGTATCGAACGAATTATGGTAGTCTTCAAACTACGAAACATAGAAACTGATGAATCTATTTGATTATTAATTTCGTCCAGCACAGTCCAAAAAGAAACACATTTTCTCCGATTTTTACCCGACTGCGCCAGAAGGAGGGTTATTTTTATCGAGAGTATGTATGTATAATTGTTTGGTAGCTTGATATGAGCTTGAGAGGAGTCGTGAGATTCGTATTTACTGTGAGAGTGACACTGGGTATATCAAAATAAAAAACAAAATGGCGGATTTTTGGCGCCAAATTCAATTGTTTGGCACGCTTTACGGCCTGAATGGGGCTCAATGGATTTTAGCTTGAGAGGTGTTGTTAGATTCATATTTACTGTGAGAGTGACACCGGGCATATCAAAATAAAAAAATAATGGAGGGATTTTTGGCGACATATTATTATTATGTCTTTAAAAAAAAATCCTCAAAACTTATCAAGTGGGGTATCAAAATAAAGGGTTAGCTGAGACGATTCCAAAACTAACATGTAGGAAATAAATAAAACCTGTCTGATGCAGTTTTATCACAGATCTGATGCCACCAACTGCATCAGACTGCTTGAATAGCGACTTGTTTGGAACTTTTTAGTCATTTTTAGCGGTCGGGTTTTTTAACAAAATATTTTTTTTTAATCGATATTTAGTAGGTACTAGTTACCTACTAAATATCGATTTAAAAAAAATATTTTATTGTACTGACTGAACAGACTGATTGAATGAAGAGGTTGTAGCTAAATAATAATAACAGTCGCACGGGCTGATCGACCCGTATGTTATAATGGTCACCCATCCTTGAAGATCGACACATTCGGCTGTTATAGTTTAGCCAATATAAAACATAATACTTACCATTAATACACCACTTAGGTATATTAGTAAAAAAGTTTACCTATGGATGCAGTTTACGACTCTCCTCCAAGTAAACTCGATAAACCAATAAAAAAACAATCAATGTTTTGGATTATCGATTTATCAATAATAAATAGTCATTCATTTCAAAGCTAAACAAAATATAACTTCGATGTAATAAACAAAAAAACCATGGGACTGAGGTCATGCTAATGCTGAAAAACAACCCCACGATTCAGAATAATGCGTCATCAGTACAACGCCATCTATCGACAACGTAATTGAACTGTCAAAAATACTCGTAAGTTCGAACTTAAAAGCTCACACGTTATGATAAATAATGAAAGGATAATAACATGTTCACTTTTGTTTTGCTACATATTGAGTTTCATTAAAAAATAAGTCAAAAATATTTTGTTTTGATTGTTCACACATTTGTTACCACAACTTTTCTCAATAGATGGCATTGCAAGTATCTCTCAATGAAAACAACCTACTTTAGCGCTCGATGAAGAATGATTCTTCCTAAACTTTAAAATTAGATATCTTTTGATTTTGTGGGTCGATTTTGATGAAATAAACGCTAAATGTAACTCCGGTTGTCACTTAATATTTTTAAGTACCTACATTTTGAATCCAATCCGTGGTTTATGCGTGACGTGATGCTCCCACTAACGTACAGGCAAACCGATAAACAAACAAAAATTGCATTTTTGTATTCTATGTCTTTTTCTAATATTTCTATGAATTTTTTATGCGAAAATATTCAATGTTATGTGTTTGTGTTTGCTTTATTAAAAAAAAATCGCAGCAAAGCGTAATTTGTAATTTGTATTGTCTTTTTTTCTAATTAAAAAAAATAAGTTTAAAAGCATATACTTTCTCATTTACATTACGTGAGATTTTTTATTTGCACGCGCTATTTGGTCTTATCCAAACATATCCATGTAATTAGATTTTGTGTACGTTTGCTTTGTACAATATTAAATAACATGTTTATTATAAGTGGAAACAGAAGGAAATTAGAAACCCATATTTCCGAATATTTTCAATAACGTTATTTTTATAAAATTACACAAACGATCCGAACAAATTCATAATTGCTACTTTGTAGCGACCTCTAATATCTACCTAGTCGCAAATATGTTCCGCAAACCAGTTTACTAAGCGATTGTGGACAGTTTGATGATAAACAGAAGTAAAAGGTTGCTGGGTGGGCGGTGTGTTTCCTACTCGTTTCGACTTAGTCATGCGGAAATCTGCATTAAATTATAAGAATTATAGCATTTTATTCGCGTCGCAGTCATCACACGTCGTAGGCAGTGGCACCACTCTACGTCACGGAGCGAGGTGGTTTCATCATTCTCGCCATGCAGCCTCCGCGTAGCTTCCGCGGTCGACCGTTCACCTTTGTCTGCCAAAAGTCAAACCCTTTGTTTTCTGTCGGTGTCAATTTAACCTTCCACAACATAAAAAAATATCGTTCAAGCAAGTTTTGATTTCATACGCAAATGGTGCTAAATTTGATTTACAGTTATGCACACGACCTTAGCAAAAAATCTCAACCAACGTTTCGCATATTACCGGAAACGGTCCGGCATTAAATGTGTCTTGTGTCCACTTAATATTCTCAACACATGGCTTGTTAGCATTTAATGTATTTGCGAATGCAAAATTATTATTAGATTATAATTCCCGCAAATGTTTATGGATCATAAAGGGGATGATTAATGTATGCGTCAAAATCACGTCAAAATATTCTTGTTTTACTATTTTGCTAACAATTTTTTTGTGCTGTAGGTAAAGCAACTAGGTATGTCAAAAATATCACACGTGAATTCGACACGGATAGGGTTATTGTAACAACAATAAAAATAAACTGCTTTGCACTACAATCACATTATCCGTGTGTCCGTAGCCCGTATTTATCTTGGTGCATATTGAGGAATGTTGGAAAAATGCCAATTTGACGACTGTAAACAATAGTGAAAATGATGACGATGAGGTACCCACTGAGAGAAAAAAATGCAGCAATAATTGTGTATTTAAAACTTATATAAGACAGTTTGTAAACAAATGATTTGCTAAATAATATTTTGACATGTATACATCAAATTATAACTAAACTAGCTGACCCGTGCCCACTTCGTTGGGCGGTAAACATTTTAACTTGTGATGAAATTATGTGTGTGGTTCGGTTAGTACTGACTGCTATGATTTATTTCCTGACGGCCAAAAGGAGGGTTTTGTTTTTATTACTTAATAATATGTATGTAGCTAGGCTAGCGAGCCGCTGCGAGCGCTCAGCGTTAGACTCCCTGTCCCTTGTTGCAGAGACATGCTGCTTTAAATCACTGAGACGCTGTGCACGTTCAGCGCTAGATTCCCGAGCACGGACCTGCGGTGTTCTCCAGCTTTGGTTAGCAAGCCGCTGTGAACGCTCGGAGCTAGATTTCCCAGCGAGTGCTTGCGAAATATTTTCTCTATTCCTCGAGAGGCTCTTCCGTACGGCGTACTCGAGCTGCTCTTGTCTCATGTCTGGGATGTCTGACGGAAAAGTTGTGATATCCTTTTAGGCATGATAAACAATCGCTGAAACTGTCCGATATCCCAAAAACAGAAATATCACAGCTTCGAACTCGAAGAATGAGAACGAAGTAATATTGTAATTTTGTTTTGAGAAACCGAGCAACCAAAACAATTTTAAAGACCAACAACATTCAACCAACTACGTACAACTCACCTACCAAACGACAAAAGTTAAATAATAACTGGAGAGGGTCATTAATCCGCGGAAAATCTTAAATGGATAAAACGTCCGTACAAAGCATGTTCTAATGCGGTTCGTGAATGGACGGCGCGGGCGGCGTTTTGCGATTTAGTAATTTTATATTATCTTCGAAACTATTCAACCAATTGACATACTGTTTTGGGCAAATCGTATCTCTATGATGTTCTTGTGATCATAATAACATTTTTTTCGATAAGGTTTAATATTTTGTTGTTTAAAAAATCGTCCAAAGATAAGTACGTCGAAAAATAGAAAATAGGTCAGATATTCGGATACATATTTACCTAAAAAATTTTTAGGACATTTAAATATAAATTACGTGAGGACTTGTAATTGGCTTTCTGGTGCCTTTTTTGTATGTGTTTATAAGCTGTAAGTTCTCCATGTACTAAATAAATGAATAAACGAAGTGATATTCTAAACAGCCGCCTCCATGGCTTTTTAGAATATCACTACATGTTATGTAGTGCTCGTTTACGGAGAGGCGGGGCGTCAAGCGTCGCGTGCGGCGTGGCGTCAAGAGTCGCGTGGGGCGTGGAGTCAAGCATCGCGTGCGGCGTGGTGGCTCGCATTAAATTCAAACATAAGGCGTTATATGAGAGTGTAAACGGAGAAGCAATTTCGAGCCCGCCGCGTTTCAGGCGCCATCGCACGCGGCCTCGAACGCGGCGGCGACCAAACTGCCACCGCAGACAAGCGTTGCCAACACCAATTTAACAAATTCCCCGAAAATCCAAGTCAGATTCCCCTTTTGAGAATTTGGGGAAAAAATCTATTGATTCCCCGCTAATTCCTCTAATAAAAAATAAATATAATTAAGTAATTTTCAAATATCAAATTATTGAAGATGGTCTAATGTATACATAATATTTTTCCAAAAATTACGACAAGCCGTTTAGACGTGATTCTCATTTTAAATCGGCTACTTAGGGGTATCTGCGCCTTAAGACAAGTTTTAAGTTTAATTAGATTTCTTGAAAAAGTGTTCTGACTTGGCCCGGACTATCGATATTCAAATCTCCCCAATAAATCCCCAATAACTTGAGATTCCCCGTTGAGTGTCAAACGTCCACCGCCGCGGTACACGCTGCGTTGATTGCGGGTGCACCGCTGCGGCGGCGGACGCTCGCTCGACGCCCCGCGTCTCCGTAAACGAGCACTAACAAAGTCCCCCGCCGCGTTTGTCTGTCTGTCTGTTCGCGATAAACTACTGAACGGATTTTCTTTCGGTTTTCACCAATGGATGGTGGGTGTTATTTATTCATCAGGAAGTTTATGTGTATAATTTATTATGATCTCGTGTAAATTTGCATATAAAAGTCATTATTTAGCGTACGTGTGATCCTGTGTTAAATTTTTCGATCCTAGAATCACGGGATTTTTTGACAAAATGGAGTTTTCCATCAAAGACTCAAAGACTCGAACATTTATTTCAATTAAACCATTTAACTTTTGAATTGTCAAGGTCGGTCGGTCCAAAAAGATGAAGCTATTTGCACGTTCCAAAGCGTAGATCTCTATGGAGAAGAACGTGCAAGAAACTTCACGGAGACTCATTTAAAAATAATGAATTGTTACAAAGTTTTGTTGATATCGTGTTGAAATTATACATACATATTATGAGAACGATATGACGAGCATGATAAAAACGTCCGGACTAAAAAAGGAACAATTCAAAGAAATAATTAAAATAAACCATGGCAGCTGAGAAGTGACCAGTCCCAACCGACGGAGCCATGACATGCGGCAGCCCCATTCGTCTCAACCATTTCGAATGGAGCCAAATAATCCAACGCATACGCCACCATCAGCTAGGCTTTAGGCCATAAGTAATACGCAACACCTAAAGTTGTTGCAAATATGCATCCGAATATTCAATCTCTAGTTATAACCTATGAGTTTTCCCAGAAGATGGCCAAGGTTACTTACAAAATTAAGTTTGTCTTCAAGAACTTGAATAAATAGGGTAGAAGCGTATATATTCATAGGCTAGAACGTTCCCAAAGGCCTAAAGTCCTCCTGTCGGTAAAATCGCATTGTTTTTCGATTTCCTAGCAAACGTCGGTAAACCTGACGATGAGGCTGATGAGGCGCAGGCGCATCGTAATATACAGGAGCCATTTAATTATGGAGTTAACAGGATAAAACAACGTCTATTTCTATAAAGAATATTCATAAACATAAATAATCGTTAGGTTAGGTGGTCAATAATTTTCCTTAAATCTTAATGCCTATGTGTGTTTAATTCCATGGCAGGAAATTATAAAATTGATGTGCAGAATGTGCAGCTGTATTTATTTTAATATTTTTAATAAATTGTACATTTCTCTTAAAAAAAAACATGTTTCTCAAGATGTTTGACTTAATTTGAGCAGTGCGCTGAGTAAGATTGCTTTTGTTTATTTTTTTGAATAGCAGAACCTTGAAAAACATTTTGATTTACATCTCAAGGCTGGCTAGCGGCCAGAAGTCCACGCGGTCGCGACGCCTCCACATCGCGTTGTTATTAAAAACTATTGCGAGACAAAACACGAGCGTCTCGCAATTGTCTCGCATATTCGCACACCTCTCTTGTGTATTGTTGTTACACAATTTTGTTGTCATGTCACTGACACGATTCATCTTTATTTATAAAAATATAGTTGATGGAATCACGGTTGTCATAGTAAGCCTATGTTGTTCCACTGCTAAGTAATTGTAAGTAAATCTGGTTTATTTAATTGTCAATTTCAAAAGCTTTTTATAAAATTACTCCTGATTCAAATGTCTAATATCGCCTGAACGAAGCCTATTTTATCTATAGTCCGTTGGATCAATGTATTAGGGGTTAAAGTATGAAATTGCCGATTTGTAAAGCGTTTAAACCAAAATCGCACGGTGCATTCATTAGCAGTCCCCTCTCCAAACGAGCTGTTTCTGACGTGTTAGTTCCGCGTCGGAATTCGTATTAAAAATCACTCGATTTTTCGAAGTATCCATCTTTCTTGTCTAAGCTGAATAAAAAAAACAACTGAAAGTCGATAATCGAATGTTGCACATTTTTTAAAATAAGAACTTCATAGGTACCATGTGAAAAAAGTTTCACTCAAAAATCTCAAACCATGAAGGTTCTAGGTATGTCAATGCGAAGTACCTATTACAATAAAACGGCAATTTCATACTTTAACCCCTATTATTATAAGATTTATTCGCAACTCAAAATTCTCACAAGATAATGCTACAATGTAAACTAGCGCAACTATACATTATTATTACATACATAATACATTTAACGTAAGCAATAACTAAGATTGCTAACTATTAAATTGTTTCGGTGAAAATTATTGTAAACTGCCTTTAATCGAAAATTAAGACAAAGTCGTACCGCATAGAAGTTTTCTTACATTATGCAAAAAGTACACCCGAAAAAATAAAAATCTTATGTGCACATTATAGCCTGTGCAAATGGCACAGACGATAAAAAATAAAGAAAATTGTAATGAGTTTCGTTCAATTTTATGACCAGCTAGTAAACACGTAGAGCGTTCTTGTTTTGAAAATGGCGAGAAGGAAAACTGATGATGACGGAATACATTAGATCTTCCTATGTTGAAGTCACGTATAAAAATTTATTAACGAACGCAAAGATAGCAAGCTTCATACACCTATAAATTGTTGGAAATAGAATGGCGACAATAATAAAAAAATAAAAAAATTGTGATGCATTATTTCCGTTATGTGTGAACATTGAACCAATATTATTACTATATCGCTTAACGATATAAACATTTTCATAAGTAGAGAATATTTGTTTTAAGGCATAATATCAGAAGTTATAATCTGCAAGACTGGTGACTGACGTAATGACCACGCCCACTGTGACTTTGGCAGCAGACGTGCTCACACAAAAACATGTTTAGCGAATTCAAACAAGCTTCATTTATTATACTCATATGTATGTTGTATCAATATTGATCTGATAAGCTGAATCAGCTCCAACAGTTTTGAAAAACCTTTTTGTTTTGAATCATTGCTTCATCACCATATTCATAGCCTTGCTCCCGAGGGGGTTACGAAAATATGCGAGTGCGGCCCTCAGGAACAAAAGCTAAACATTATGGCAATATCCTCAGCTCTCCGCACATAACAAAATTGTCTCCGGTTTCTTATTGGTTTCAGAGATTTTTTCGTTCCCCGCCGTGTCTTTATTTCTACTCGTGTTCACGCTACTCTCATATTATTCGTGCCATATAAATTTTATATTTTCTATATCTGTCACCTACTGTACAATAGTGCTGTTTTATAAGTCATGCTGCGATTTGATAGTTGTTGCTACGTCCTCATAGAAGAGCTTGATTTGCTGAAGTTGCATGCCCCAATCTCGAATTGTGTTAATTGCACACTTGAAAACAATGTCAGGTTCTCTAGAAAGCCTCAACATCCTAACTATTTATTGAGTCATTAAATTCCTTGCATTCGGTAGCTACTCTTGAACAACAGTTGGAGCTATAAGAGCCTTATTGTTATAATATATGCAAACTATCTAAAACCCAAATTCAAGACGCAGTAAATCGCATACCTCGGATAAATGCAGCAACCATGTGTCAGCAGAAATATTATACGCTTTTATCTTCATGAATATGTTGAAGAGCTTTTAGTGTCCACGTGCACTCCTTGGCATTGATCTACGCTTCAAATGAAGTATTCCACGAAATTGTTTCAAATAAATATCCTAGCAATTTGCGTATCGCGAACCATGTCTCGATATCACGTAATACTGTTCGATATCCCAATATCGTCATTTCTTTGACGGCTCGTGTCTTGTCCTAGTATAACTTACATTGCTTGCACAATGTCGATATATAACTGAGATTTTGAACGTGTACCTGCACATAAAAAGGAGCTCCATTAAATTTTTGCCTATTACCTAATTACCTATGTCATTAAAAAGTCGTCATTGGAGCATTCAAAGTGTTATTAGTATGCAAAAATCGTATCAATAAATTATGTCTAAGTGCTAATCACATCAATCCCTCCATTGTATCTGCTGATGCACTGAACCCGCTCCCTGTAGCTACCTACTGTGTCACGGGGTCATCAGAACAAAATTGTTTATATGAACACAAATAGCGGTAGGATTAGCTCGTCCACATAAAGCTCAATGTAACGTTTTGTGGTTACAACATAATGAAAACCGCTGAAAATTCATCTAGTCGTTTTTTCGTAGATTGTTAGTGGTTACCGCCTCGTCCGGCAGTTGAGAAATAGGATGAGAACATAAAACGATTTGTTTGTGAGGTCAATTAGTCTTATTTTCTTAGCAATTTAGCATCTTAGTTATTTACCAAGTTCGTGCAAACCGGAGTAAGAACACACGCGGTCGTTAATTCTTGCCGCACGTTTACCTCGCTTAATACATACCTGCCTGTAAATACTATCAGATGAGTGTCAATTTCAATGTTTCTCGTTTTCTATAAATGCTCACTTCCGAATGAGGTGCGGAAAGAGACCTGACCCAGATGTATGCACCGTGCGGTCGCCGCCGGTCGCCACCGTGACTATGTTGTCTTGTACAAGGACGGTTACATTCATGCACTGCTTGCCGAGATGTGTGGTACTCTTGGTTATTTTATTGCACGTTAGCTCTTGTTCACGGCTCCACTGCCGCGTTCTTTACGCTTCATTTACACTTGTGTTACCGAATATTGGCTTCCT
This sequence comes from Ceramica pisi, assembly GCA_963859965.1. Lineage (NCBI taxonomy): Eukaryota > Metazoa > Arthropoda > Insecta > Lepidoptera > Noctuidae > Ceramica > Ceramica pisi. The sequence continues at coordinate 11,579,349 of OY982530.1, forward strand.
TTCTTTACACTTTCACTCGCACCACTTGTTGGTGCTCCGTCTTTACGCTCCTAGAATACGAATTTGGTTTGTTTGATCAAGCTGTGGAATAAATGGCTATGGTTTAGTTTGATGTGAGTACCTACCTACACTGGCGCACACAGAAACACTTAACTATTTAATATCAGTGCGCAGATCAATTCTCAACGATCCCAGTGGCCTGTGGCCATCATCGTCCTTGGTCACGTTTTCATTATGTCTCCGAGCGTTTAGTGCACGGCTACAACATACCATTTTTAGCCTGGCTCAGGCGACAAGTGATGCAATTAAATTTAATGAGTCATGCACGACTGATATCGTTTTATTTCAATCCAGACATGATAGCTTATCTGATAATCGATATTTTATAGGAGCTTTCTGCGGGCATTTAGACTGAGTAAAATTACTATAAAATCTATGAATAACATCCCAAAAACATTTTATTCGATCATTTGTTCCGTGCTGTTTTTGCGTTCTGCTTTGTATTTACTATCAAGAAATGACTACGTTAAAACAGACGGTGAATTGCTTTGATCAGATTTATGAAATCTATCGTCAATCATATTTTGCTACAGGAAATCACAATCGTGCATATTATGTTAGCAACGTCTTGCTGCAAACCATTTTGTTGTTATCGTTTATTCAAATAATGTATATTTGAATAAATGATTAACTTTATTTTTGACCAAGGTCTGAAACTCTGAATCGAAATGAAATCGCATACTTACATTTAATAACAATCTTTAGGGAAACGGAAGCTAAGCTGGTAAAGCTAATTTAACATAAGTAGAGGACTAGGTACGCAAAACTAGTTGTTTGTGCTCCTGCCACTTCATACGAGTGTTTATGTGTGTATAATATAGGTGTTCGAGGATGGATGTCCATTTCCTCCCCATTGCGCCAATTGCGCTCGTTTGCGGGATGGCACTCAACTAATTGTAAGCTCCGCAATTAACGAACGAGACTGATGAGCGACTGCCCACCTCATGACGACCGTACATCGCAAATGATCATTAAATTCAAGCGAAAAGTGGACCTGTTTCATAAAAATGTTCACCCTAGTCCAGCCAAGAAACTATTGACACAAGATCATTCATGAATGAACATGACTAATACCTCAAGTGAAAGTAGAAAACATTACTTTAAATTTCATTTGTTAAGCTAATTTAGAATTTTACGCGTCTAAGAAGCAGACAAAGCGCGACTAATGATTCCCTGGCATAAACACAATGGAAATAAACATGGCCTTTAGAACCTGGGCGGTGACAGGTCCAGTATGACGGACTCCGCCTGCCAGGTGGGCCGCGTCGTGCTTTGATGACAGTCTGACGTTTTCTCGACCAAACATAACGGTCGCTGATGAAACTAATGTTGTTATTAATAGAACGCATTTCTACAATACTAACAAGTTACACAAATACCATGACATGAATCATTCAAAGTCTTAAATGATAGAACCTTTTCCTTATAGAGTGGGCAAGGCCTATTTATTTATTTATTTATTTATTATATACTTTATTGTACACCAAAAATTAAATACAATAGGAAACTTAGAACTAAAATACATACAATGGGCGGCCTTATCGCATTTCGCGATCTCTTCCAGGCAACCTGGGATGGAGACAGTATTTGACTGGACATGAAATTGGGGCTGTTATGGTGTGACATAAGAAAAACAAAAAAACTAAAAATATAATATAACATAATAGATACACAGATACATACATAATACGCTAATAATATATACATAAAGACTAAATAAAAGGTAGTAAAAATAAATTACGGATATCGACTCACGGTGACAGGTAATGTTCCTTGACAAGTTTTTTAAAGGCAGGTAACGACTGAGCGCGTCTCACTGGAACTGGCAAAGCATTCCACAGACGGGCAGCCTGAACAGTAAAAGATTTATCCAGGAAATTTGTGGAATGCATTGGCATCCTCAGTCGTAAGTTATCTGATGACCTCAGAAATCTAGTGTGAGAATCGCTAAGAAACTGAAAACGTTTCTTAAGATAAAGAGGGGTGAAAGGGGAAAAAAGAACATTGTATAATAGGAAAAGAATATGAGCATTCCGGCGAAGGCGAATTGGCAACCACTTGAGCTTCAGACGAAATTCGGATACATGGTCATATTTGCGTAAACCGAATATGAACCTGATACAGAAATTTTGAAGTCGCTCAAGTTTATCTAGTTGTTCCTGAGTTAGGTCAAGATAGCTGGCATCAGCATAATCAAGGATGGGAAGAAGAAGTGATTGTGCAAGCGTAATTTTGGTGGTAATCGGAAGTAAATTTCGCAGTCTCCTCAACGACGCAGCAGATGCAAATAGCTTCCGGCTAACTTCCTGCAGTTGGGCAGTCCATGAAAAGTTTTTGTCAATGAATATCCCCAAGTTTTTTACTTTTTCTGAGAAGGGAATAACTGTGTCATCGAAGAAAACTTGGGGAAGAGATGTCCAATCGATCCTCGAAACCATCCTGGAACTGCCCACAACGATAAGCTGCGTCTTTGCTGGGTTTACCATGAGTCCATACCGCTTGCTCCATTGGCATATGCGAGCCAGATCACGGTTAATGGTGACGATGGCCTCACGCAGGTTCCCAAGAGGAGCACGCGAGTAAATTTGCAGATCGTCTGCATATAGATGGTAGGAAGAAGTTAGTTCATTAGAAATAGAGTTAATAAAAATTGCGAAAAGTAAAGGGGATAAAACGCCACCCTGTGGAACCCCGGCAGAAGTGTGACACCAGGAGGACAAGGTCTCTCCAAAGCATACACGTTGCCGGCGATCGAACAGGTAACTACGAAACCAGTCAACCACCGATGGAGATATATTAAGAGAGCATAGAATTCCAAGCAAAACATCGAAATCAACAGTATTAAATGCGTTACTGAAATCGAGCAATGCCAGGACCGTTAAATTACTGCTTTCCAAGGCAGTCCTAATATCTTCAGTAATATTCAAAAGCGCTGTAGTGGTGCTATGACCTGGACGGAAGCCGGACTGGAAAGGATTGAGGAGATTATTTTTGGATAGAAAAGTACTTAATTGGTTGTGAATTAACCGTTCTAGGACTTTGGACAGGAATGGTAAGACGGATATTGGACGAAATTCAGAAAAGGATGTGGGATTAGACTTTTTCGGTAAAGGAATAATTTGCGCATCTTTCCATGCACATGGAAAGACACCACTAGATGCAGAAAAATTGAGGATGTGGCAAATGACAGGAAGAATTACGTCCAGCACTGGGAGTAACATTTTACGGCTAATACAGTCGCTTCCTACTGCATTCGAGGTAATTGATAGTATGCTCTTCTTAACATCACATGCGGAGAATAGACTAAAAACGAATGGAGAATAACTGGGAGTCGGAAGAGAAGAAAGATAATCCAAAGTATTCAATTTTATTGTCCTATCGAAATTGGACGACGCTGTAAAATGATTATTCATTGCATTGAAGTCTAAATCTTTAGGGATTGACTCTTGTCGGGTTTTACCGACTCCCAATGATCTTAGAAAATTCCAAACCTTGGATGAGTCTCCATTTTTGACGGAGTTATGAATGTGTTGGCGATTAGCATTCCTACATACCATATTACAGCGATTGCGGATTGAAGCATAATTTTCCCTATTTGCATCAGTAGGTCGTCGCTTAAATTTAGCCTTTGCCGCCACCTTTCTGCCTATTACTGTCTTACACATTTAACATGAATGCCGTTTACCATTCATTACTATCTGTTATTATTCATTGTTCTGAAATCTCATGTTATCTGATGAAGTCATCCCGTTGATTTCTAAGAGCGACATTTACGAATAGCGAGCATAATGAATTCGCCACGGATTGTTAAATCTATTCATGATCATCGATAGTGTTATTAATTTCAGTTTGTCTGAGTGTAATGAGAAGACCGAAGGATATTAATTTAAATCATGCATTGAATGCACTGTGTGTTGGTATGTAATATGAAATGACAATATTAAAATATGTAGTGCTCGTTCATGAGTAGCGATCTTTCAATAAGGTGTTGTCGTACGCATATGTGTGGCGTTAGAAGGCGTTATTAGGGTCAACTAGCATCTAACATTTAACACCGACCGCCAACGACATGGTCTTACCTTCTACGTGGGAAACTAAACGTAGATCATACGTCAAACTTGTCTCATTAGAGAAAAAAACCTGATTATAGCAAGAAAATACTTTTTCCAGCTTTAAAATTATGAATGAGGCTTTCACGAAATCTGGCTTCAGTGAATTGAAACTGAAATTATTTTGTTTTGATTTAAAAAAAGCATATTAATAAATTTCCAATATTTCAACACTATTAAACTAACACAATTTTGGCAGCATGACTGAAATTTGTTTTTGTTTACGAATAAGATAATTCCATAATACAAACAACATGTTCGCAATGTTGTATGTCTCTTAGCTAATGGTATTTGAATGTAACAGGAAAGGTGACAAAAAACATTACAAGTATCTAAACTGACATCTTAGCTGTTTGACCCCCGCACTAATTGCGAATCGAGCTACAGTAGTGGCTGCAAAAGTAACCCAGCCTTGTCTCACCGCCGGTGATCAGCGAGTAGGTAAAGCTTGAAACTCGAAACAAGTTGGCGAGCAGCGAGTGAAAAGTTTGGATAGTTTCAACGCTCGGACTGCACTATAGGTAGAAATTACCGCTAGTTGGACCGCCAAGCGAGCATCGCCGAGCGAGTGTGGCTGAGCGAGTACAATCTTTGATAGCTCTTGTCGCTGCGATCAACCAGTTGTAAGAGCCCGCTCCAGCCAGCTATCGACAATAAATGAATGTGTCTGTTTGACTCACAAGATATCTATATCTTTTGTCCCTTTCCTCAGCGAGCAAATAGTCGATAGCTAATCGCTTCCTCGCCGGCGGTGAGACAAGTGCTTAAACCTAGGTGTGTATTACAATCTGTTAAGTTGTTGCATAAAAAGCGTAATTTAATTTTGCGAATCTGCAACGCAAACACGGTTTAATTGTTTTATCATTATGTAGGTAGGTATAATTCGTTATACTCTGTTGGCTAAATATCGCTACTCCACATTGTATACGCGGCGCATGCTTCAGTGATTTTAGAACAAAATTGTGTCATACACGTTCAGGCTACTCAAGTTCATTTATCTAACGATCCATCGGGAGGCCCACTGATTGAGATAACTTCACCTTCTTACAATTTGGGATCACATTATTAAGAAATCAGAAACTGAAGATGACTCAACAACACACGAGTTTGATACCTTATCATCAGAATGCTCAAAATAACTTTTTCGTCTAATTTAAAATGGCATGGCGTTGTCTATGGTTTGAAAAATATCACGAAACTCAGATTAGGTAACGGTGAATATGAAAAGCTAGGCTATATTAGATTCAAGCAGTAATGTGATTGACGTCAATGTTAGTATTATATTTTAATAAATTCTTAAACTAAATGCTCGTGTGAACTTAATGAAAGAGGTTTTTTATTATGAAATTAAATAAAAAGGTGAATTGTGCGTATTGTTCGATAATTACACGTGCGGTATCATATCACGGACGCGCTTGTGCAACTCATGCGCAAGCCACACCCACTCCTGACGTGGTACTACAAGAAGGTGTAGGCAACTGTCGCCGCACTGTCTCAGCGTACCACGTCGAATGAGTTAGGTATACCAACGTGTGTTAAAATACTAAAGGTAAAGTTACGGAATAAATGTTAGAGCTGTACCCATAGAAATATAAAATCATATCTTTGACGAAGAGGAAGGCCAAAGAAAAGATGGATGGATTGTGTGAGAAGCGATATAAAGAAAAGGGACTTAGTGAAAGTTTGACGGCTGATAGGGCAGAGTGGAAGAAAAAAACGTGTTGCGCCGACCCCAAGTAACGTGGGATAAGGGCAGGAAGATGATGATCTATGACGCTACCGAATGAACTGGCTCAAAAAGCTCTGATCCTATTTTATTATATTTCTATGCTTTGGTCTATTACGAGAAATCTCTCTCTCATTCAAGCTCTAAACCATTTTTCGAAAACGATTTCAAATTTCTTTTTAGACCCATCCCCTGTAGGTTTCTTGCTCGTTAGCGCTCTCTAAGGCAAAATTCCCGCAAAATTTCCATGCCACTGAAATCCTGCACCTGGAAATAATTCAGCATTAAAATCGTTTCGCAATGTCTCAATGCACTTTATTTGATATACTCTGTCAAACAATCAATAAATCTCAAAGATTAATCTTTTAACGCTGAATTGAGCACTTAATATGTTTATACAACAAAATAAATCCGTTACTTTAAATTTTCATGCCGATAAACTGTTCTGAAGAATGACTCATTTCGTACTGTTAGACACTGGCTGTACTGTAAATCTCGCTTTTGTTTCCGATTCTGATAAGGTGATAATATTGCAATGGATCTATGTGTTGCAATAAGCGATGTGCGTTCGTTGACTGGCACTTGGTACGTGCGTCTGCGCATGTACGAGTATACTCGGTCGTATTTCAAAACCGCAGCAACAGTACAATAACCTCGCCACGGAATAGGTTAGTCGATTATTACTCCTACTTCCTAGCTGGTCGCTACTAAAATTTTATGACAACAGATAATCGCAATTATGTATACATATTATAATGGTTCGACACTCTTAAGTTCCTTCCTACGCCTTTAGGAACAGTCGTTGAGCCATAAAGGAAAAGTTAGAGTGACGTGAGTTCAATGTGTCAATCTTACTCACAACCACCGGTAAATGTCTACACTCTACAGATTCGTAAGCGTGACTTAAAGCTATAAAGGCATTGTTATTTGCATTTGTTGACAGAACACAAAGGTAGAATCTTAGGTACATCTTTCTTAATGAGATGTTGAAAAGCGGTGACTGCTATTTGTAATGCGTATTAGAAACTGGTTGTTATTGCATATTAATTGCATTTTGGTCTTATAGATAATGCATAATTATTAATTAGCCACTTGTTATTAAAAATGCTAATTTGAAGGCAATAAGATTACATGGATACAAGTTATGTTGTATTTAGTTCGTGCACTGTGATTGCGCGGTTATTTGTACCAAAATTATTTCCGGACTCAGTTTCGTTCCGCCTTGGCTTTAATTATAATCAAAGTTTATATGTACAGTACCTTTGTATTACACAGAGTAATGCAAAAGGAAGAGCAAGATACTTCAAGCAATGCTCGGAGGAAGCTTAGTAAACATTTTTATTGCAGTAATTTACTTACATCTAAGAAAATTATGTTACAGTTCCATTTCCGGAAAATCCAGTTGATCAAATATTGGAACGTTTGCTTAAGTTCTTACTTACGTAGAACGTTTCAATTATTTATTATGACTGATATCTGTCTGGAAACTATTGACGACGTTGGCGTCAGGATAACTCTCTTGGAAAAATTTGTTTAGATCTAGTCGCTCGCTGGGTGGTGGTGGGCGAATTGGCAATGATGTCATGTATACCTAAACGAAGTGTTATTGTTCAATCATCCGTGAGAATCGTTAATTTTCCCTCCTGACAGGCCTGAGATGAGTGGGCGGGGATCAAACAAATTCATAATAATAGTATTTATATTGGTATCGAACATATTCTGGGTCATCGAAAAAATCAAAGCGTGACCTAGTTTAGGTTTAAATAACGCGTTGGGCACTAGGCAGCCAGAAACTTTCCTGCAGCGTCATCTACCACTTCTTTACATAAACTTCGCATTTATGCTTATACGGAAAAGCCATAATCGTTAAATAGAGAAAAATATTCACATTCTATAAATAGCAAGGATGTCTGTAATATAATCGACGCATTGCTATACACATCGAAGGCTTCTACATAAAAGGTTGTCACAGTATCCGCTCGTATAGATCTTGTTACCGACACTGCTAAGAACTACCTATGCCTTGTGTGAGCGTGATACCGGTGATACTGTTCAATAGCGACAACACCGTACTACGACCGACGTACTGTTTACAAGTCTGACGTGTATTTTTAACAAAAATTTGGCTCAGGCACTCGTGTTAATTAAGATTTATAAGTCTTTATTTATTGCTATGGAGAGAATTTAAAACTAAAATAACAAACAATTTAACGTAATAGAGCGGATTGAATTCGTAATTATCACGTCGCGAACGAGGTCGCCCAAGATTGATTGCAGTTTCGTATCATTAATTAATGATCCCTTGTATTAGAAAAGAATTTAATAAATTGAGTAATGGTACGTTGGTGTGTCAAGAACATAATTTATGGAAATAGTGCTACGTTAAATCTGACAGGCAGACACGGATGTTAGTATATATGCGAGTGGATTGCGCCCACCCAGTGTCAAGGACGGCACTCACTCCCCACATTCGTTCGCTGTCACGGCCCGAGGAACAGCCAATGTAAGAAGAACCACTACATTGTTCGATAGCCGCAAACACGAGCAAGGAAAAACGAAGCGTAGAAGCTCGCTCACTAGCGGCCGTATAATTAATAGCAACAGTGAACCACCCCGGCAACGTCCCGAGCGGGCTGCGGGGCTTGCATCGCGTTTATATAAGCTTAAACTTAGAAGTCTTCTTTAAATTAACACTAATTATTAAGTAATTAACTCCTCGCGGATTACCGTGAGCCTTATAATTAAGAGACATGGTGTAATTCGACTCTCATTTCGCTTTCCCAGGTTTGTGAATGGTTTTTAATTGCCAATTTTATTAGAATAAAGCATGATGACAAATTAATACCATGTGAGAAAATTACTCTCTACTTAGTTAGGTACTACTACTCAATACTCAAAGGAGTGAACTGATGTCATAAGCGAAAATGCGTAACAGTTCTCTTATATGTTGTGAAGGAAAACGTGGAAAATAATCTTCCCGAAAATCTTAAAATACGAATGCAGATCAATGAGAAATGTTTGAATTAGTTGCCTCATAAATATTTATGATCACGTAATCACGTAACTAACCTATTTATCGATACCCACAGTCGATGGGTACCGATCATATTAACCGTGACGTTAATTTGATCGCTCGGCCCACACTAACCCTATTGCTGCCGCTGAGGACTTCAATTAATTTATCAAAAGCCTTTGACACTTATTACGTTCGAACAAATTTAATTTTGCAAGGTACGACACCATTCCAGTATAATTAGAACCACAATATTTTATATGATTTCAGTAGTTTCCGCCTTTATAGGCGGACAGTAGGAATATGAAAATATTTTTCATCACCCTACTATAATATTAACACAGTTTTCGCCGCGGGTGTGAGTGCGAAGATGTATGTTAAATATCGGCAGCGTTGAGAGATGTTGTCATCCAACGATATATCTTCAAAGTTATGAGGTCAAGTGATTTCCAGTCGCAATTAAAGTTACAATTATTTAAAAAAAACTGTTCGCACAAATATTTGTACTTTGTAGTGTCAGTGTCACATACATTATTCACTACGTGTCATTATTTACACATTGCATGATTCGCAAAACGACCCATCGCATGGATCGATGTGGCATTTTATGGTTTACTTTTTATTTGCTGGTGTATAAAATTTTACGTAAATATTTTTGTTTGCCAACCGCACCGTTAATTTTATGTAAGTTTCCACTCTGATTTACATATATTTTTAGAACGATAAAATTTACTTCGTACCTACTTGTTTTTGAAGTTTTCTTTTGATGAATCAGAGTGGAAATTTCGTTATTTATTAAATGTCCAGACAATTCTAATAATTGAAAAAGTAGTCAACAAGTCTTAAGTTGTTTTTATCTGACTCTGAAAGAAATATACGGGTCGTTTAGAGTTGTCTGGAGAGTTTTAATGTTGCATGCGTATGCCTGTGTCTAGCGTGGTCTCTGTTGCATGCAGGTCTAGGCGAGCTTCGCAGCAGCTGTCCAGGAGCGCAGAGAGCATCGACCAGTCTTTCAAAAGGTATGATCACGTTTCGCACATTACATTATCTCACACGCTTAATCTATTGGCAAGCCCAATAAATCACGTCTGAAAGTGCTTAGTTACAGTGTTATATCTACCATCTTTGGTAAACCGATAAGAACCAATAATTTGATTAAAGCAACAATGTTATCTTATGGACTTGCCGACAGATAAGGCACCTAGATATCCTTTAAGCATTAAATGCATCATTAACGTGCTCGGGTTTTTTATTCACACCTTGTTTTATATGGTTTCTTTTGTGCTTTGCTTAAATAGTGAAATCATTAGTAGGTCCTGGTAATAAGCACAATTTACATAGGGTTACAAATATAATTGTTACCAGATAGGTTTAATTAAATGGCAATGCCAATACACAGCAGGAGGCACAATAATACACGATTATGATTTTAGTAACTAAAAAACTATTTAGGGTTACCTCAATGTTAGGGTACCTGTTGGTATATCATCGTCTGTCTTCACAAAAAAAAAACATTTCGTCAATGAACCGTTCGATTCGGTTGATAAACATTGACCCAATTATATAATCCCATCGATATTCATTGGAGCAGTCCACAACAAACACTATCTCGCTATAAGTAATGACTCACACTATACGGTGAATTAATATCAAGTGATCGGCCTTCAATGGAGACACGAGATTGACCTTAAGTAGGTAATGCTATTCAAATAATTAATGCAGAAATGCGAACTGGAATAAGCCAGTGCCAGAGAAATTCACAGTCGTGACTACCTTCATGCTATAAGAAATAATGCCACTTCCTATCATACAAGTGACATTATACATAATTTCGGCTTCATCAAGGTATGCTAAAACTTGTGTACAAGTTAAAACGGAGAAAAGGAAACTTTTAGACTTACATTGTTTTCTTATGACTTGTTTAAGGCGGGGTTGCAGTACTTTTTAAGATTTTTGAACGTCTGAAAATCTAATTAATTATGAGTTTTTTAAGAAATAAAAATCATTACATAAAAATTTAACATACCCTCAAGTAAATGGTAAAGATAGAAACGCGATTTAGAATGATTGGCTCGATACTTTTTTTTATCAAAAATGACACTAAATTACAATTTTAAACGTGTACTGCTAAGAGATTTCATCACGAATATATATAAAAGTTATATCAATAGATAGAGCTTTTTATTTTGAAGTAAATGTTGAAACCAGATTGTGTAATTTCTTTAACAGTTTTCGCCAAGAAGAAAAAACAATCAAAATTTAGGCATTATTTCGCTCGCCGGACAGTCGCTGTTGTTCGTCAAAACACACAGTACTGCAACCTCGCCTTAAGGCGTAGATAATTTCCAGTTAATATTCAGTGTTTCCGCCCAGTTCAGTCGATTTACATAGTGAACACCTGAGTATATAACTTTGCCAGTATATTACAATACTGTTGTGCATATAAGGTGCATTTAGAGTACCCCTCACCGGCATCGTATGTAGGTGAGTCGGGCAGGCCTCGACTCATTCTATTTGTATCAGTCTTACGACAGTTATTTAGGACGACAGCTTTTGGGAGTGTGGACAATTACACGTACGTTGACCCGTGTGTTTACGAACTCTGCGCATGCTTCAATGATAAACAGAATGCGTACATAAGCGACGTACTGGACTCTTTTAAACACACCCAATGATATGAGTATGACTGAATTTTGCATCCCGCTGACTCATGAACATGAGCTTTATTTCCAGGCAACCTGAAAATCAAACTAAATGACGCATTGAACACAGATTCTTTTCTAATACATATTTCTTATGTTACAGGTCGAAAAGCCGTTCGGTTGACCATGGGTTCTCGCCGCCCTTTGACTTGGAAGCGCTACGCTCGAAAGTCGAAGGCAGATTTGACGCTGTACATAGAGGTAATTAAAAATTTACTTTATCTGGACCAAGACAGAAATAACCTGAATAAGTCCTACTGTACCAAAATAAAATGTGACTGAGTGGAACTTGCGCATTCCGGAAACATGTTATTAATGCACACGTCATACATTAATTTAATTATACTGACTAATCAATATGCTCTTACTTATTTCTGTTTAATTCAAAATGAAGAATATGCCGACTAATCAAAAATACTTGATTCTCCGAAATTTCCGTGACGTCAAATTCTGCTCTTGATGAAAATGAAAATGTTACGATAAACTTGGTTTTCTTTTTTAATAAGAGCGAAGTCAGCACAAACTCTACATATAAGTACTAGTTATTATTGCTTTTAGAAACTCTAGGAAACTTATCTCATTAAATGTTAATTAAATAATGGTTTTCAATTCAACTGCATATATTCCCACGACTCACGAGTTGTAACAACAAACAAATAGAGAATAACATTAAAGCTTTGTCCATTTGTACGACAACACGGAGCGGTTTTATTGCCCATTCGTTGCGCAACCCCTACTTAAACCAACATTAAATTGTCGTGTTGTGACGAAATTAAAACCATGTTAAAACTTAAAACCCTTTCATTAACACACATTACAAAGCTGGCGATTATGTTTAGTGCGGGCGACGCGACGGCCCAGGACCAGACGCACTTATGAAATGTTGTCGTCATCATCCCCAATTATGCAAATAGAGTTGTGGAACTATTTCATAGAACACATAAAGAAAAATGTTGATAAAGCTATTTAATAAATGATTTCAACACTTGCCAGCAGTTGATTACATTACTTGACATTTAACATCATTAAGGAATTCCAAGTATTCTTACGGCAGGTAACTTGCCTCGGTTATCGCACTGGTCAATCGACCTACGGACCAAACTTGCACTAAGCTGTGCCTCGGAGGCTGTGACCTCCGAGGACTTCATTCACGTTCTATAAACCAGACAGCCGGAGACATACGACGATTTAAATAGAGCCAGGATTAAATAGCTGTCCCATTTTAAAATTACGACAAATATTTAAAACGAATGTAACTGAGACTGATACGGATGTATCGCTGACTCAGTACCTACTAAATAAAATTTTTCATTAGTATAATTCTGAATAAAATATAAACATCTGCAGACTTTTCTTAATATTATACCTGCTGCTGTGTTTATTAACTATTTGATATACCATGACTTGAATGAATTATTTCTGATGGTTATGACGTGTGCCAACTTGAGTATTAGAAGCCGTAATATTTACTTGTTATCATAAAAGTGGTACGGGCTGCAGGCACACCGCATACGTATCAAGAGACGTAGTCTGTGACAAAGAACGATCTCTAGCAGCAACGTCATCTCAGCTTGTCGCCGATTATTCCCTGGGGACTTGGCATGCAAATTTATTATGAAAATAAACTGTCCGATTATAAACTAACATCCGGCTTTCAAAACATATAATTAATCCAGTAAATTCTGTGAAAACACTGAACTGTCTGTTTACGTTTCTATTGGTACGTTTTTATTCTATCATCATGTTGATTTATGGTTTCGTAACTAGAGATAAATCTTTATGTGCAATCTTTTTATACGCCGATGACTGTAACATTTGGTTTGAACTAAATAAGCTTATTAAAATTCTGATGAACGGACGAGAATTTTAGCGGAATATATCGACTTTTGACAGTTGATTTATGATAATTCTTCAATGGTTTAATGATTATGGTGTACTTTATTTGTTTAATAAATATTCTTTCAAGTTCGAACTGATGATTGATTAAAGGGTGGCTATTTGCATACAACCATGATCTTTGCAATCGTTTTTGACTGCAAATCATTTATATACCCGCTGTCTTGCTTGTTCAAGTCCGTTCAGTAATTTATAAGTTTAATCGTTTCCAACCTTAATTGGATTTATGACTAGTTATGCTTTCTGTAGATATACCTACTACCATGATTACGGAATCAATAAATACTTGGATTATGGAAAGTGCTGACCAGAATTCACTTTTGAGTAAAATATTGTAGCGATCTATATAAGTAAGTAGTCTTCCACTACATAACCAAACTTAAACTTCTGAGAATCGAAAAGTGCAACAACTTTTGCAAAAAAAAAATTGTGTTGTTATTGAAACCTTTACGATTATCATAAATCATTGTGCATACTTTATTCTTGACCAACGCAACGCTGGTCATTGCGGGCTGAGCAATTTGCGTATGGTGAATTTGCATCTTCTATTTTGTAAGGCGCTATTAACAACATGCTCCGACATTTTTCTAACATTGTGTAACTAAGTTACCATTTTAATTGCTTGTCTATTTGTTTGTTGCAGATGAAGACGAGCATGCAAAGAGGCTACCGCCCCCTCCACCGATTAAAACAATGACTTATACGGTAATTTATTTGCTTATCATATAATATTATAATGAAGCGAGTCTACTTGCCACTTTATTACCTTAGGTTTAGATTCTATTGAAGCCAGCTTAGATCGATACTGTAGTTCAACAAGCTAGCCAAGAAATACTAACTAGAATACACAATAGTGTATAGTAATGACAGGTTTATTGCACCTTCACTTTCGACCACTTATATTGTAATCCAGTTCCCACGGCGAATGGACAGTAGGTCAACATGGTGCATTAACCCGATCAACATGGAAATGTGAAATTTTGTAGGTAGTTAGATCGTCTGAAACTACCTGAGCACACGGCTTCATTAAATTTCTCCTTCTTCTTCCTCTTCTTATTCTATTATTGGTCGGGTCTCTTTGCTTTTTTGCGCCAAATAAAATCACTCGACGATCGACTCTTGGACCAAAGATCGTTGGTTCTTCTTGGGACCTCTCAGGTTGATTACTAATAAAAACTTAGCCAGAATATTTATTCCGGTTTTTTTTTTTCAAGAGTTATCGTGGCCCTAGAAGCAAAAGTGCCAGAGCGGAAGGAATCACTTGATGGTTTCCCAAACAAAAAAAGAACCGAAAACTTACATTCATATTTGTAGCATAATGTGGAGACATTATAAGCAAAGATTAAGCTGTGCTGTGTAATATATGCTGCTAGGAACAGAACTCCTTTGAGAGGTCAGAAAGCGCAATATCTACAAGTTAAAAACGATATCTCGTAAATCGGATAAGTGTCTCAATTAGGGACACGCAAACGAAAAGAAGTTATGTTAAAAAATATTCAAACTTTCACACTAAAATTGAAATCAGATATTTCAACTTATGTTTACCAAAAAATGCTATACCTTTCCAAATACCCACAGTATTATTTACTAAGCTCTCCTGGGAAAATGTAGGGTAATAGAGTGTCATGTATTTCAGAATACTATTACGTTTGACCCGAGAGAATTGTAGCGACCTTTCTTGCTTTGAAAGCGGCGTCCGGTTATTTTTTACACGTTTTGTTTTGTTGTTCAGAAATAATGGACTTGTATGCAAATAAATCGGTGTCGTACGAGAAATTGTGAGGATTGTTCAATAGGATTCAGACGTGAATATGTTCCATTTATGTCTTTCCTTTATATTCTACACATAAGCAGTCTTATCACGACTGCTTCTTCGGTCCTTTTGTCAATGGGATTTGGGTTCAATCCGCCTGGTCCAAGTAATAATCAGAGTGCTCCGTGCTCCAACATTTCGAAGGATACAGGAGTGATATTGTATTTAGTGATGTATGCCAATAATATTGTTATCTGTCCAGGTACGCGACCGTGACACCCTGACCTCGCTAGCGGCCCGGTTCGACACTACCCCCTCGGAGCTCACCAAGCTGAACAGGCTTGCCACGCAGTTCATCTTCCCGGGGCAAACGCTGCTAGTGCCCGACAAACGGAAAGGTGAGCAATAGCACAAAGCATCAAGTCACCCACTTAGTAATAAACACAGAGTAAACTAACAACCACTTTTATCCTCAGATTTACCATACTTTTTTACTGCATGTTTATTACTGAAGGGGTTATCTGCCAGTGTTATGACACACAAAAAGTGGATGAACTAGCAGAAGACCACCCTACGGGCTTCTGCATACCAGAGGTACCGCAGGTTCTTGCCATCCCGGAGACAAGTCCAAAATGTATGGCATTACCTATACTAACACATCAAACCCAGAACTAATTTCGTGGAGGTTTTACACTCACATTTTATTAAGATGAAACTAGTTGAAGTTACAATCACGCCTGATCGAAAGCGATGGATGAGGCCTATGATGGGGCGAGCATGCCCAAAAGATGCCTGTTTAATCTTGCTTTGCAATTGCTGGGTCCTCACAGTAATATATCAGTTAAGTCGCTGTCTATTGAAAGTAGACTCTCTCTTGGCTTGTTTCATTTGCTGTCTGTGAGTTTAAACGGTACCCTTATTTTTGGAGATCACTCCAAAAAGAACTCCGACACGTTTTGTTCCTTGGAAATTGATGGACATCTCTATTCTCTACAAAAATCGACTTCTGGAGATTTTGAAAAAGCGAAAGTTGTTTTGTTGCCTCTTCGGTTGGCAACAGTTTTAGTGTTATGCCATGACTGCTTTCTCATTTCACAAAAAGTTAGACAAGTTACATTATGTAGACACTAGGCCAATTTCGATGCACATCACTTTATTTTACCGAGCGAATGATTTTTAAGTAAGCGCAACTCCTGAGCATGATATCCATTGCTTCGATCCAGAGATCGGGAAAAGTATTATTAGGAAAGCTGGCGATTTTGTACTAAATAGGTAGCCTGTAGTTTTAAGTTAAAAATATCACACAGCAGCTTCGAACCAAAATAGAAAGGAGTGTTGTTTATATATAAAGTTAACGTAAATATACCTGCGCTATTTCAAAGGTTTCCATTTCATGGAGTTTTATAGTGATACCACAAATAATCAGTTAGACAATGTTTTAAATCATGTTTACTTAAACACTGTTTCAGAGTTTAGACAAGGTTTGAAACAGTGTATAAAATTTTGTACCACAAATCGCTAACTAGACATGGATTAGCTAGAACACTGTTTTAGTTATAAGCATTCGCTCACATTTAATCCAGTCACATAGTTCATTCATTACGTTTCGTGCTAAGCAGGTTGCATTCTGCACCCAGAGGAGTTTATAAAATAATAACATTTAAAATGACTGATTTTGTTCAATTAATGCAATATAATTGACTTTAATGTTTATTACTAAATGATACCGAATATGAAAAACAATAATTAAAAATGATTATAATGAATTCGACACATAGTAACAGCTATAGGTGAGTCTGTGATTAGAAACGTGTTTGAAGTCAATCTTTGACAGCTCTTCAGTTTGACAGACATCATTATTTTTCTGAAGCTTTTGCTCTCGTGGTTTTTAACACAAAACTGTTTCTTCTAATCAAAGAGAAATTGATTTAATTTGAAAGAAAAATGGATAAAAAGAAAGAACGTGCCGAAAACTGGACAAAAGAAGAAAAGGTAAATTCAATATATTGTTTACATTGTTTGTGCTGCGGACTGTCGTAACGTAACGTGGTATTTAAAAACAAATGTGTTTTCTTTCAGGATATCCTCATGCATCTTATAAAAGATTCAGGAGCAATAATTGAGAATAAAAACACGGATACCAATACAAACAAAAAGAAAATCGCAGAGTGGAATATGATACACCAAAAGTATAAAACTTACAGCTACTTACAATTCGATTAATTTGACTAAATCCAACAAAAACGGCAACTTCGGAGCGCTTGTGCTACAATACGATGTAATAGGTATAAATTCTCGAGTGAAGCTGCCGTTAAACTTATAATAACACTTACGGGATATCTTCCGTGATATTCAATTATTTTGAGTTCCCGATATAATGATATCATGGCGCTTGCAACAGCGTCGAAATATCGGGGACTCAAAATAAATGAATATCACGGAAGATATCCCGTAAGTGTTAGTATAAGTTTAGTTCTAAACCGTGAAAGCTTAAAACAGTGTTTGAAGCTGCCGTTGTTGATGGGTATTGTTAAATTAATCGCATTATGTTAGTGTTATACTAATGGCATGTATTCCCAGTATTGAAATTTGTCCAAAGTGTTTTTATCTTTGATTTAAGGTTTACAGAACTCGCTGGAAATAAGAGAGTTGTTGCACAACTGAAAGGACAGTGGAGACGAATGAAGGTGTTGGCAAAGAAAAATATTGCTCATTATAAAAGAGCAATTAAGTCTACGGGTGGCGGTGAAAAGCCACCATCACCATCACCTGAGGATCAAGCAGTTATGGCTATATGTCCAGTTGATTTTATAGAAGATCAAAACGATTTTGATAGTGATGCAATTGATCCAATAATTAATGTAAGTAGTGCAGATTATTCAAGATATTTAATTATTTTATAAATTGTTAGAATTTTTTGTTTAATTATTCTAATTTTCAGATACCATCTACAAGTAGTACCAATATTAAAAATATTAACATCATAGATTCAGCAGAAATTCAAGTGATTTCAGACAGTAAAATCAGCTATGAAAATGTAAGTTTGTAAGCTATGCATGTAATTTGATTAGATATCTCCTAAACATGATTTAAGTACCACTAATTGAATATGAATTATCATAATTTAATTTGTATTTAACTGTGTAATTATTCTTATTTTCAGACACCATCCATGAGTAGCATCAAGAAAAATATTAATTTATTAGATTCTGCAGAAGTTCTAGTGCTTCCTGACAGTAAAATTGGCTACGAAAATGTAAGTGGCTATGCATGTAAATAATAATTTATGTATATTATTACACTAAATATTATTACAGTACACTAATTATTTCTTATTTTCCAGACTGCGCCCATGATAACAGATTTAACAAGTACAAAAAAAAATGATAATGAGATGTTCAAATGTAAAAAGAAAATTAATTTTGATGATGTAAGTTATTTTGAGTATAACATTGAGAGTTCTGTACCAGTGCTAAACTTGAGGTCATTATAATACATGTTTACGGTATTCATGTTTTCCATAAATTTTATGATTTCAGATACTTCTAAATAATTCTATTGAATTAGTTGATGAAAACAGTGGGAATGGATCTCGTAATGAACAAAAGAAGCAACAACCAATAAAAGATACAATAATTTTACAAGAAAATACATCCACGTTAAACAAAAGAAAAAAAAAGCAGGAAAATGGGAAAATGCTGGAAAAGTAATAGAAGTTCTCTATGATATTTGCATTAAGGAACCTATTTAACCTTTTTTTAATGTCACTGTTTTTTTGTAGGCACCATATAAATGCAAGTATTCTGCAAACTAACAAAGAATTTAAGGAAAGATTATTGGAGCTACAGAAAAAAGAAATTGATTTGAGAATATTATACCAGGAACGCGACCTGCAGCAACAAACTATCAGGCACAACCTAGAAACTGAAGCATTAAAACTTGATATTGAAATTAAAAAAAAACAATTGTCACAACTTCTGTAAATAAATGGTTTTTATTATATTTAAAGTTTTAATTGATGCAAAAACAATTCCTCTTATAACATCCAAAAACATTCACATTTATAATATTAGTACCTAGGATTCACATATGTAGGATTAAAAGTACTCATGTGTCTTATTACTAGTACTTATGTAGGATTAAAAGTTTTCTTCTATAAATCTGTTTCGCACAACATTGCCCCTTAATGAGTCTTGATTTATTGGTGGCAGTAACGGTAGGTTTTGATTTTCTATTATTTCAGTTTCTTCTATTAATTCTTCATTCATTTGAATTGCAATGTTGTGTAATACAGCCAATGCAACTATGGTAGTTTTAACTGTAGAAAGTTTCACATATAGACCTCTTAGGAGACACCTAAATCTCTGTTTCCAAACACCAAAACATCTTTCCACAGTATTTCGAGTCCTTATGTGAGCCCTTGAAATGAGAAAAAATATTTTAACGTTAATAAAGCATATTCTTTTCAGTACAAAGGCTGCTGTTTATTTGTTAGAGTTATTAAAATTATACCTGTTATATCTTTCTTGTCTAAGGTTACTTGGGTTCAGTATGGGAGTAAATAAATATGAGGTACAAGCGTACCCACTGTCACCCAAAAGACGTCCATGAAATTCTCCTGCTTCAAACTTCTCTTTTATTCTGCTCTCGTTGAAAATCCGAGAATCATGAGCACTTCCTCGCCAACGTGCAACAATGTCTCTAATTTTTAAATTTGAATCACATATCACCTGGAAAATAAATTATATTTATGATATTTGTTTATATAAAGTTGTATGTTAAATATAGGAAAAGCTAGGTACCAATTGATCACAAAATAGGTATAATATAAAACTAACCTGCACATTCAATGAAAAATAACCTTTTCTGTTGACATAAGCTTCACTGGCATCACCCCCAACCCGTTTAATTTTTATATGTGTGCAATCGATTGCACCAATGATGCTAGGGAATCCTGCAATGCTACGGAATTCTCTCATAATACATTCTTCTTCTAATAATGTGGTGGGCATTGAAATATACCGACATGCTATTTTCGCTAGAGCAATTGCTACATTCTTACACAATTTGCTGACCATCTGCTGTGAAATGCCATGAAGGTCTGCAGTATCATCCTGAATCTGGAAGAAAATCATAACTTTTTTAACAAATGTAGGTGTAGGTTTTTGACAATAGTTGTATTAAATGTGGATAATATGAGAGTTTTGCAAAGGTATTTGGTAGATAACTAACATTTTTTACTTATGTAGGTACCCTACGGTATACTTAAAATACAAACTTACTTCGTGCCGAGCCCAGCAACGTAAAGCACTTGCAACTTGTATTTGTGGGCAGATAGATCCACCTCGACGTGACTTTGAAAGGTCATCCTTTACCAAGTCAACAATTTTTAAAGCAAATCTTTTTGAAAACCTATATTTAGCTTTAAAATCGTCATCACTGTATTCAATAAATGGATTCATCCTCAAGCGATATCTTGGTATTCGATGCGTATAATTATTAATTTCTGATAAATCCTCTAGATCTTCCATATCGTTAATGTCTAACAAATCTATTGCAAAATCATCCATTTATTATAAAAAATAATATTTAAACACACAATTAGGCACTATTTCATCACAAACTGCTACACGAACTGTCAAACCGTAATTATTTTTGAGGTTAAGCACGGGGTAAACTAGGGGTTGAGCGTGTTTAACTTGGACCATGTTTTAAACAGTGTTTTAAAGTGCGTTTAGCGCTAAACATGGATTTGTGGTAGACATTTTCTTAGACACTTGTTAAACAGTGCATAGAACCTAGTCTAAATCTTTTGTGGTAAGGCTGTTAAAGTTTTAATATTACCCTTTCTGAAGACTTCTGATTCTGGCTAACAGCCTTGATTTATTAGGGCATGAGGGTTGAATTTGGATCGTGTTATACTTTTATTTATAGCTATTTTATTTTGATCAGTCTGTTTTTTGGGTGTCATCATGGTACGTATTTTCCTCTTTGATAACCGATATTTTTATTATGTTAATCGACTTAATAATAATGCTTATACTTCCAATGCCTGACCTACTAGGACATAATAAAAGAAGATTTCCTTAACTGATAAAAAAAAATAGTCAGTCCATGCTGACTCGCAAATAAAATTTGGAATTGTCATAGACATGCGACTGTGTCATATCTTTATTGAACATTTAGGAATTTATAATAAGAGCACCTTCATAGATGCCACAGTTTGTAATTCATACAAATTATGGTAAACCTATAGATTTGCTATTATTAAAACAAAAACATTCTACATAAGGACAGAACAATTATCAATTACCATACGAATACGATGCAGAAGGAAAACAATGATATATTCGTTCCTGTGCGCACGTGTGTATTCATATTATTCGTTTAATGTAGGTAGGTACCTATGTGGAAAATAATATCATGAAAGCACCGTTAAATTTCTCCGCAACGGGCAGGGTGAGGTCGTGCGAAGGTTACAGACTGTTTGCACAACACCATTATCATTAAAAATAATTATGTCGGTAAGGAACATTTTGGATTAAAAATGCAATGGCGACGCAGTGCACTGCGCACGGCTGTATCGTTACTCGCCGGTAGACAGAAGCTTAAATATTTGATGTTTAGCCAACTGTAATGTATCTACTGTTTTTCTTGAATTAAATAATTAAGTAAATGCAAAAATAAAGTTGCTGTTTTACAGCATTGAGTTTTTAATTTATTGAGTTGTAGATGTAAATATATTTTTCAATGCTTTAAAAAGTCCAATAAGTTTAAAACTGTATTTACATTAGAATTTAAATTACTTATTAACATACAGCAACCAACAACCTAATGTTCCTTTTTTTCATTATTGGATTTAAAGTTTGTTCATTTTTCAACGTTTGAAAAGGCTAATAAGTTTAATAGACTATTGAGATAAGTAAAATAAACAATTCAAATTATGTTCTTATTTTTCAACGAAAATTAAACTCCATACTATTTTCAGGACAAAATAAAATAACTAGATGAATCAGAGTAGCATATTTATCGTTAATGAAGTAGTCTTTCAAATAATATACCTCGTAAGTTTTCTATTCGGTTTAGCGATTTTAAATATAAAATACCGTGCAGTCATGTTTGATTCATATAAAGCTTAGTCAAGTGAGTAAAAGCAACTGATTTTATGTTTCGAATTTTAATAAAGTGTTGTAAGTTAAGTTAAGACCAATAACCAGTTGACATGTCATACCTGTAATCCTTTTAGCGTTTATTTTAGATACAAAACAATTTAATCGATAAAGTTTAAAAGCTGTCACGTAGGCGGCGCGTAGTTACGCGATGGCGTTGCATAGCTTAAAAGGTGCAAGTGCCACGTAGCATTCGCGTAGGTGTCGCATTGCTGCCGCGTAGCACTCACATGGGTGTAGCGCAGCAGGTGCGTAGCTATCCTATGTTTCGATACTAATAGATATCTTTACCGTGATTATGATGATCTAATAAACGGATTACACCATATTTTCTCATTGTTTATACATGGACTGAAATTATGGCAGTAAAGGCTCCGTATGTATGTATATGTACCCATGATTTACAGACAGTTATGGTAACGCCTGCTGCTTACAAACTAAGTTCTAAGTAAACTAAGTTGTATCAGTATGTAACAACTTAGTTTACTTAGTACTACAGATATCAGGCTGATCCAAAAGTAATTATAATCGGCTCATATTTTCTATACTAGGTAATACTAAAGCTGGTCGTCCATCAGTTAAAACGCACCAGAACTCGGGAGTGGGGGCTCGTGACGTCAGAACGCACTAAAAACTATACCACGGCGTGACGTATTGAAAATTTTAAAAGCGTCGTATCTTCGTCAATGTTGGTTTACGTAACAAAAGAAAAAACGCATTTGAAATATTTTTTGAAAATCTAACTGACGGACTCATTGACTTTTTCAGTGGACAAGCCTGTTCTTGAGGAAGGCTGTAGGATATTTAACATCCCGCAGGACATATAGGCGCCGAACAAAAAATAACCGATTTTCATTCCTTTTTATCAGCCTAGTATATACAGGCTTATTTGTAAAACACCGACAACCTGTCAGGGCTATGTTACTAACATCATAATCAACAAGTTTTGTTCTATGACTCTTAAAAATAATCATATTTTAGTATATCCGGTTTTCATACAAAAATAAAAATATTTAAATTGAACGCTCTAAATGTTACGAAGTCTATACGAAGCAAAATAATGGTGGCCCAATTCAAGAAATCACTAAGTCCTAAAAGTGACATTTGAGATATTTATAATTTTATGTTTTAAATGTCTGCTAAAATAACATGCGTTGATAAAAAAAAAACAATTTAAATGCACATTATAGCATAAAATAAGTAGTTTTATTTATTGAAAGAATCAAAACGATATATGTAACAGGAGTCTCTTAATAAAATATTAAAAAAACTTGGACTTATTTCTAATCCCTGGACTTAGTGATATTAGAGCGATAAATGGTGGACTTGGGTATTTTACTGTTTTACACAGTACAACATCTAAACAAGATCAGCTTTTTATTCCACGTCTTCTTCAGAATTGAATTCTGCGGTTATAGGGTCCCGAGTTCCATTTATTAAATCCTCATAAAAATATCTTTCCGATTCAGGAACAGATTCTAGCAACCGCATTACATCTTGCAATTTAGCAGCCTTTTTAGTTAAGGGTGCGTCGTAGCAGTCATCAGGCGTTTCATTGACTAATCTGCTGTAACCCACCTTATAATATGAAAACTTGACCTTTCATAGACACAGAACTCAAACAAACTCTGGTTTACCACTTCTTTTGAAAATAACTATGGCATTTAGATATACGAGACAGAATCGCTTTTATTCGTTCATCGTACATATTGTTATAGTCTTTTACTTATAGAACATCATGAGGGCTTTACTTACTTGTTTTTGGTAAATGTTTTGTAAAAAGTCATAGAACAAAAGTTGTTGTTTATGATGATAGTAATACAGTCCTGCAAGGTTGTCGGTGTTTTACAAATAACCCTGAATATAATACTAGCAACAAGAAATTCAGAGAGTTCACTTGGCAAAACACAAAACGGTGCCAAGTCAAGGATGAAGTTCCAATCGGTGCAATAGGAACGGATTATTTTAATGAGAAAATGCTTACTAAACGCGACCTTCGATATTGTACAGTTATTTGGCAAGTACGGAACAGAAAGTCTTGCTTCTCGTTCCTTATTAGTTAATTTTGAACTGTGGATTTGTCTTGTGTTAAAACGATATTTAGTGAAGTTTTATATCAAATCAATTTTAAATCTAATAATGTGAAAACAAATTGTTTTACCACACTGAAAGTGATTAACGTTTATCATATTTTTTTATCAAAATAATATTATAAGGACGCGTTTTAATCAAATTAAATGTGTGATATAAATCTCTTGTCATAATTTTCTACCGAATAATTTTCACTTGAATGTTTATCTTGGGGTTTATCAGTAATTGAAGGAGTTTATGTATTAAATCAAATTTCCTTTAATATTTATGGCGGTTATTAAAATCAGAACTAATATCTTTGAAGGTAGGTTAAGATATCCATAATTATGGTTTATGCTAAAATCATCACGACTTAGATGTATTTCGGTTTATGTGACTTAGACATGAACGTAAGAAACACTAGCTCTATATATTACCAATTCCAATATTTGTGCATGCATCGTGTTCAGGAAACATCTTGTAGGTAGGTTATGTATGCAGACGGTAATCTGATTTCTGAATGCATAATGCAGCTATTTGTTTTCAATAAACTCTTGACGTCGACGTCGCCTGTAATTCAGATTTTTCCACGATCATCACATGCACCTATTGTTGCTCAGACAACACATGGCCATTTCCTACGTTTAACAATTACATTTAGATTGAAGCATGTGGCATCCCATTCACAGTTTATATTTAGAAACAGAGATCATTATAAATTGTAGAGGTATGTCAATAACGGACCACGGAAAACAGCATTAGTATCTTCAGAGCCTGCACATTGTATGTACAAGATGCTGTTTTGTCAAGGCGAAAAACAATAACATTCAGCCTTGGTGTTATTCATTCATGCGTGACGTAGACATGGAACAAATTTTTCTCCTATTTGCACGGCAAACAAAAGTTACAACATTAGCCGCGCCGGAGTTCTGCCGCGGCCGTCACAGCGAGCGAACGCATTGCGCTCACTCATTCTATTTTAATTTGTCACAAATTACGTTTCGTCCTACATTTTGTAATTACGCCACTTTGGAATTAATTCTGTGGCCACTCGGTGCCGCTGCTTCAGCTGCGGGCGCCAAGATAATAATGGATTCGGTTTATCACAACCGATAAATGTGCAGATATGGCCCTAGTGTCGGATCAGCTCGACAATGTTCAGTTTTGAATTCCTGAAGCGGTGGTATCACGGTGTGTTTTCGTGCTATTTCTTGTATTATTATATAGTTGCACGTCACCACGAGTGCCGCGGCCGGCTCGCATGACGTGTAGGTAAACAAACAGGTGTAAATAACAAGTGGTGTGTTGGTTTCCAGATGGTGATAAAGACTCTGATGGTCCGTCGGAGAGCGGCGATAACACATCTGAGTCAACACAGGGCCCGCCGAGCGAGCCCGCCAACGAAAAAGGTATGAAAACAATAACTATAATTAAGGCAGAAACTATAGAAAATCAATTAATTGTTCTGGATTATGTAAATACCGAAAGCCAGCTCAATAGGCAGAACAGAGGACAAATTATGAAACAGCGAGCATGTAGCGATCTGTTATCAGATCACGTTAAACTGAACTCGTTATCGAGCGTTAACAAGTGTTTGCAATATTTTTTACGACGCACAACACACTGCACTACACATCCCCATAAATCATTTTAACTTTTATTTGGTATAGGTAGGTAAACGTATGAGTCTTGGGGCTTTTACGATTGCAACGAATGAAGTACCAACGGTATCTATTCCCCTACTTGGTTATACACATCAAAAACTAAACATTCTACGTTCAATAATAAGGATGACTGCAACAAATAGATTACAATATCATGTGCAAACTTGTGCAATAAACAATTCAAGCAGTAAAGTTTATAGTAGCGAATACAGCACATTTACTAAAGAAACAGCATTAAAAATATTCCATAACCGTAATCTTTTGTGGTTTGGTTTATTTCCCACGAGAAGAACACAGAACATTGTTAATGCCAACACAAAACAAACATACACTATGACACTAAACTGTCTTGTAATCCTCGGAGCACACAATAAATAACATACAGCATGGCTAATCTATATAGGTTATGAATTCAATGTAGCACGGTCTGTCACTGTCAATCTCAATGAGTGATGATGAAAGATAAATGCATCGGAGCCACGGCCATTACAGATGGTTTACCTCGCTGACTACAGTCCTCTCCTAATAATGTTCTAATTAATTTCTAATCAAATAGTACAGCTAATTAGGCTAATAAGTAGAGTGCTTCAGCTATTGTTAGCCTTTTCATGGTTAAGTGTAATAAAATGCAAAACGTGACTCGCGAATTATATGAGTTCAAAGCCCTCCTAACTGAATGTATGTGTCCTTATAGAAACAAAGGAAAACGAAGTTTTAGTTCTGATATAGATAACATAGGTATAGAAGCAGCTGTTTATTTCCTACAAAGAGGAAAACTGTAGACATGCGTCATGACGTCACTCCATTACACTGGATCTTTCGATTGTTCCGAGCTCTAGATACTACATTAGTATAGATCGACGGTCACGCGAATTGAAGGCGATTGAACAAATAACAAAACTGTCGGGATAACCCTAGGTTTCCAAGAGCCAATTACCTAAATTTCAATACAATTTGAAGTGGTATCACTGCACTGGTATCTCCCATGTCTATTTGATTGTTGAGTTTAGAATTCAAGTTCTTTAGTTATAGAATCACAAAAGGTATCTTGATAATAATTGCAAACGATTTTAAGATTATTTTACTGAGAAAATGTCAGGGTAGACACGTCTACATCTCTATCTAACCATGCGGGGAGAACACGCGCAATGATGATGACTTTAAAATTATATCTTCTATGCTTATAAAATTGTTTATCCTTACTGACTATTAACGCACAGCCAAAAACAAGTTTAGGTAGCTGAAATTTTGGGTATAAGTTTATTTTATAATGTAAGCAGTCACTAAGAAAGATTTTTTGGAAATTCAAGTTTAATGGGAGGAAATAGGAGGGCTCTTTATTTGAAAGTCTTCATTCTTACGAACATCTACGCGTAGTCGCAGATAATCAGCTTGGTTTGGACTCTGGTATAGTAAGTTCTGTACACGGAAGAATCCTTACCCGTTTGTTGTCGTAGAGTAACATTTATCTTTGTGGTATTACAGAGATGCTGGACAGTTTACGGCCTGGCTCCCCCGAGGCCAGCAGTACCACCAGCAGTAGCGCGCCGCAGCGCTTCCTCAAGATCAACGTGAGGCACATCACCGACGGACAGGTCTGTATCAACATCATCATTATCATTATATCAGCCGCTAGACACAGGCCTCCCCCAAGTATCGCCATAACAACCGGTCTGTGTCACCTGACTACTGACTTCAGGAACTGGTGGATCCTATGATCCACAATAATGTTGAACGCTGATTTGAGCCTGCGCTCAAACTAGCGTTTTAACAGAGGAGCTGAGTAAATATTGGGCTTATGTTTAAAGCTCTAAAGCCTTTTAAAGATAGAACGAGTGTATTCGGGAGCCTGGGCAATCTTTATCATCATCGACTTTGTCGATCTCCACTAGGCTTGATTGAGGTCAAAAGCAGGTTCAATTAATATTATAAAGCTGAAAAGTTTGTTTGTTTGGCTGGACACGCTAATCTCAGGCACTACTGGTCCGAATTGAAAAATTTGTCTAGTGTTTGATCGCGACGATAGGTCGTGGTGAAATAAATGAAAGTAAGAGTGGACTGTATAACATGTAAAAATAATGATCTCTCTTCAGGGTAGCCCACGTATGGATGAAAATTATAGGCTATAATATAACATCACGCTACGACCTATTGCTCGTATTCGAATTGGAGCGGAGCATTAGTGAAAACCGGCCAAGTGTCGGACTCGCGCACCGAGGGTTCCGTACAAAACTGTAGGTATTATATTAGAAGCAAAAGTTGCGATTTACGATTTATGACGTATTAAAAAAAAACTACTTACTAGATCTCGTTCAAACCAATTTTCGCTGGTAGTTTACATGGTAATTTACATCATATATTTTTTTTTAGATTTATCATTCTCTTATTTTAGAAGTTAAATGGGGGGGCGACACAGTTTACCACTTTGGAAGTGTCTCTCGCGCAAACTTTTCTGTTTAGAAAAAAAATATATTAGAAACCTCAATATCATTTTCGAAGACCTATCCATAGATACCCCACACGTATGGGTTTGATGAAAAAAAAATTTTTGAGTTTCAGTTCTAAGTATGGGGAACCCCAAAAAAATTTTTTTTTTCTATTTTTGTGTGAAAATCTTAATGCGGTTCACAGAAAACATCTACTTACCAAGTTTCAACCGCATAGGTCTTACAGTTTCGGAGAAAAGTGGCTGTGAAATACGGACGGACAGACAGACAGGCAGACAGACAGACATGACGAATCTATAAGGGTTCTGTTTTTGCCTTTGGCTACGGAACCCTAAAAATATGATGTAGACGAAGTTGCGCGGATCAGCTAGTTTTCAATAAACCTCCCAAGCCGTTCGAATTCTTGGAACACGATATTTGGGCTAGCATTTATAAGTATTTTAAGTTTAACGGCCTTTTGTTATGTGGGTGATAATTTAAAATTTCTATTTGAATTTTACGACACCAGCAATGATCGATCCATATCAATGTCGATGAACCGTCTGTGGGTGGTATAACAATAAGTTATAGTTGTGCATATATTATTTTTACCACCAGCAAGTCATTATTTGTACATCTACATAAAATTGTTGTTATAACTGTGTACAGATTATTTTAATAGCAAACTTTTTTCGTTATCATTTGCGTTCCACTGATAAGGTTACTAAAATTGACACATTACTAGTGAGTAATGTTGTGTAAAAAGTAATTAATGATTAGAAAATTAATGGCTACAGAATGAGTTATATGATATGAATTTTAAATATTTGTATGCGTAAATTATGAGGCAAATATTTAACTGCGCCATGATTCTGTTTTTAATTAACTATCGGTGTTGGCGTTAATGATTTAAAAAAACTATATGCATTTATTTTTTGTAAACGAGCTTGTAAATTAAATATAGGATGAACAAATGTGTTTCTTTGTTTGTTGGAAGCAAGTATTTCGGTCAAGTATATTGATGCAGACTTCATTGCTAGTATAATCATCAAGAATGACGTCGATGCTAGCCCAGTTGTGCCAATAAACTCGGTCCTTGAAACTGTCAGAGTACTTAAACAGATCATTCTGGAATTCTTATACAACTTTATGAGCTATTGTCGTATTTTAACCCAATCCTACATATCTTTAGATGGAGAAAACTGTTACATTTTCTGATTGAAAAAGCATAATATTTGTTATTTCAAAATCAACCGGTTCAATCCCTGGCTAAACTGAAACTGCATCATGATGCAAAAGGGCTTTACACAGGTGGTTAATTCAGAATCCCTTCTATGATATAAAAGAATTCCTTCAGTTTAAATATAAATGATTTAATTGTACCTATACCAAAATTTGCATGTCATTATGTTATGATTGAATATGTTAAGCTACTATACTACTATTGCACGATCTTTTATAACCATATTTATTTGCAAATAAATCTTGAAAAAAGTGAAGCAAAAATATAAAATAAATGTGTGTTGCAGGGCGTGGTATCCGGCGTGCTGCTGGTGACGCCGAACGCGGTGATGTTCGACCCCAACGTGTCGGACACGCTGGTGATGGAGCACGGGCCCGAGTCGTACGGCGTCATCGCGCCCATGGAGTACGTCGTCAACGCCGCCATCTTCTACGACATCGCGCACATGCGCACGCACGGGCCCGACCACAACACGCACAAGTATGCATCGTAAGTTTAGCTTCTGAATTCATCTTTGCATATATACCTATGAGTTTTTGGATAAGTGTCTTTAATGCCCACACATAAAATTTTGTTTCCGCTCTTTCAATTCTCAATTATTATTTTTTTATAAATTTTTACATCAGTAAGTTATACTTAATTCAACTAAATTTACAACAAAAATACAGTCAATTTGAAACGAGGATTTCATTAGACGTTCTAATATTACCTTTTTCAAGTTTGCTCAAGATTATCAGTGTCAGGGTTTATAATTATAATACCTATGGTTGATAGTTATTTGCATGCCCCTTTTATAGTCGGTACCCTAGTCAGGAATCTTTCAGTAAAACTAACGTGATTTTTCAAAATTCAATGCTAGTCATCTTGAAACCTAAAGACTACTTTGTAGCAGTGGAAAATCAGAGACGAGGCTACGAAAATTTTGATTAAAAAATAAATTAAAATAACCTTGATTACTTTTCACTACGGACGTTAAAACCAGCTGTTCATGGAATGTAACCAAACATATTAGTTTTATGTATGATATAATCATGTTAGAAACATTTTTTTTTCCTGTTATTCAATGTTTAACAGTGTAGATAATATAATGAACGCGTTGTTAATAAAATCAGGGATTTTTGTAAAACTTTTCCTTATCAAGCTATTTTTGTGTTCCTATTTATAAAACTAATTATTTAAGCCCATATAATTAATAATAATAATAATAATATCCTTGGACATTTCACACAACGCCATATATAGTCCCAAGCTAAGCAACCTAATGCTTGTGTTATGGTAACGATATGGCTGATAAACTACTTCTACCTATACATTTTTTTTTTATAAATACATACATATTATAGATAGAAAAACACCCAGACTCAGAACAAATACAAGTAGGTCGTACAAATATTTGTTCCGTGCGGAAATCGAACCCGCGACATGCTGCGCAGCAGTCAATCGCTCAACCACTGCGCCAACCGTGTCGTCAAAAAATTAAATTATATTCATCGGAAATCAGAATAATTCCCTGTGGTTTATGAAACTTTCGGTATGGCGAAAATCTTAATAGCTTAACAGATTTCCAACTCCTGCTGTTGAACCATAACTGAAGCTAAAGTAATTTTCACGGTTGCGGAACTGTTTCATTGTTTTATAATTTCTTCAACACCTGAACCATAGTTATTAGAAATTAATGAAAATTATTGTTTGTTTAATTTATTTCCAGAGCCGAGCAGGCTGAGATCTACTACATGAATAAGTCGGAACTTTCACCCGGAAAGGATTCACTTCTAGTCAAAGTAAGACATGATTCTGTAATGACAGTTAAACTCCTATAGCCAGAAAAATTTCAAATGTTTTCTTCTTGTGTAATGTTGCTAGTTCTTTCGCCCCGTGCCGTGTTAACTAGCTAGCAAATTTAATTACATTGCGGGGCACGAATGACTACAGATCATATTAATCTTCTTTAGCCCGTAATGTAATGCAACTTGTATGCGAGGTTCAGGTGGAAACGCAGCCTAACAGATATCAGTTCATCACGCCAATGCTGAATTTTCCTTGTACAGTTACACTGGGTTTAGAAATAATGTTGGACTTAGGCCAAATAATAATCACAACATGTAGCCCTACAATCGAAAGGTTACATGGTACCGCTGGCAAAAATCTAATACCACTGCTCCTCGCGTAAGCTTAAATAAAAATAAATGAATATTACAGGATGAGACATTCCCCGAGCTGCAGGCGGCCACGGGCGAGGTCGCGGAGGGCGAGTCGGCCGCCGACGCGCGCCCCGGCGACGAGGCGGAGGACCGCGGCGGCGCTGCCTTCCCCAAGGCTTTCGATAGGGAGCTGGTTACACCCACTAATCTGCAGGTATCTAAGGCCTTCCTAACGAGTCTACCAACGAACCAGGGAGGCTACTCTCTAACCCATTAGTTTCGGCTTTAGTTGCGGGACTTCTTGGCTTTGTTTTTTACGGGCTTAGAGAGTAGCCCCTCTGCACACTGTTTAGATCCCGCCCTACCCGAGACCTTAGATAGCGAGCTTGTCTCGCTCATAAGCCGCGTTTCTACTTGCAAGCAAATTGCTTGCAAATGTAATTACACTGCGGGACACGGTCGAGTGCTAGATCACATGATACATGTTACTACATGTATCATGTGATCTACAATGTAATTTAACTTGAATGCAAGTATCTTGCAGGTTCAAAACGCGGCTATAGAGAACTGGATTATTCTTTCCTGGTTTGGCTGTTCAGTTAATTAGGTCAGAAAAGCTGGAAAGAGACACATACATAGATCATACAGTCTGTTCTTGTGTTTTTCTGGAATTCGAAATGGGCCCTATAACAAGGTTAACACAGAACACACCATTCTGAGCTTACTTCAAGCATTTTACTGTCAGATAGAAAGCAGTGGCACTAGAGTAATAATATAATCCAGGATATGTCAATCATTATCATCGTGATGATTACTGACTACTTATCTTTGCTTTTTATTTTTAATGCACTCGCACATGCTAAGCTTAAGCATTTGATTTATTTTAATTTTAGCAACAATCGACTGAAGATAGGCGAAAGTCGCTATTGGATCAACACTGGGCTATACCGAGCAAGGACAGGATGTCCATCGATCAAGGAAGTGAGGTAATACTGAGCTTTAAAAAAAATAGTCTACATCAAAATCCTTGGAGGCACCACAAGCACGCCAGTTACCACTAGAGTCACTCAAGTGGTAACTGCCGTTATTTTACGTCAAGTAGACGCACCTCATACGTCGCGTAGACGCAGCTCATACGTCGTGTAGACGCAGCTCATACGTCGCGTTGCGGCGTTGAATCGGAGCTTTCAGGTAGCAAATTCGCTAAACGAACGCTTTCACTAGCTTTTCATGCATTAGCTGTTACTTGGTCGCGGGTACTGACAACTAAACGGCCATATGAGCGATTTTTGTAGTGTATCCAGTGATAAGAGCTCAGTACGAGTTTTTTTTCGTACTCGTTCGCGTAAACAAACTTTAGCTTATGTCAAATAGTATGATAAATAAAAAAGGTTTTCATTATTGTCACCATAGAGTATATAACCACTAGAGAGCGTATAGGCCGATTTCTTCTAAGTACGCGGCTCACTACAGCGGGCCGGGGGACGAGGAACAACGCGCGGCTGCAATTGGTCCGTTCAAGGTCAAGTTGCATAGGTAGCCTATGGTTAGTGGTGGCACTACTTGATTAAAGGAAAATAGTCGATATCGATAAAATGGATTTTAACATTATAAAAATACTCAATCCAAACAAACAGCGCTATCTCTTGTTTAAACAAAGTTTCCCTATTAACCTTATCTTTCCACTTTTATTTTAATTCTGAAATCTTCGAAAATCTAAAATGAAAACATGTAGGTATGTCAAACACACAGATGAAAAAACTGAGACCCTCCTCCTATTTTTAAAGTCGTTTAAAAGTAGTTACGTGTTTAATGTAAGCATGTGAATTGATTAAAAATTGTATTAGTTGTAATTTTATGATCATCGATAAATCGACTTCAATCATTAAACGTAACAGCACAGATTTTTACGATAAAAATACAAAGGGGAAGAAAGGGATAAAAATATAAGTATTTCATAATGAAAGAAAGAGACTTTTCCAAAAGACATCAACGCGCGCTTCTCACAGTGTGCTCATTCACCTAACCACCATTTTATATAGACCCCTGCAGTGGCTCATCATCTGATTCAAATCAAAAATATTTTGCGTAGTCTTTACTCTCCGATGAAAATTTATGCCATTATTTTAGTAACAAAAGGTCTAGGAATGTTTCCCACACAAATTCACCGGGTATGAAGGCATTTTTATGCGTTATAAATTGCATAAAAATTAAAACGATTTGTATAAACTTAGCATGCCCACAGGTCTAACAATTGGTCACAACTAAAATGGTTAGTAGTGCCGCTGCCTAACATCTGAGCAAAAACACTAATAGTTTTCGTGCGTCGGGGCACTGTACGCGCAGTCAAGTGGTTTAATAGTCTTTGATTGTCACCAAGCGGCGCTTAATCAGTTTCAACACACATTCACGTTTACACTAAAGCGCGGACTACGCCAAAAGAATTATGCTAGTGGAGCAAGAGCCAAATTAGTATGTCACTTCGGCAGGTATCATCAAACGCAGACGCTTGCAAGGACGAGTCAGTGGGCGGCGACGCGGAGCCAGGCGCCGGCGCCGGCGCAGGCGCAGTGGCGGACGGCTCGGAGGGCTCGGCGCCTGACGAGGACGCGCAGCACCTCGTCAAGCTGTCCTACCACGACTCCGGCATCGACATCCGCGACCCACTGCTGCACGTCACTCCCGCTAACTCTAAGAAAGTTAGTACTTCATTAAATAATTATAACTGGCTGTTAATAGGGTATACCGAGCTAACCGAGTCTAAAACACAATACCTTATTCACCTGTTTAACCTTTATTTATAACTAGCTGATGCCCGTGGCTTCGCCCGCTTGACAAATTATAAACTAAAACCTCCGAGAACTACTCTATCCATTGGTGAAAACAGCATGGAAATCGACGTAGTAGTTTTTGACTTTATCGCGAACAGACAGACAAACAGCAGCGGCGGAGGACTTTGTTTTACAATAAGTAGTGATGTCCTTGCTGCGGTAACCAAACATAACGTTTGGTCTCGATTTCCAGACAAGGAGATTGTTTTGTGAAAATTGAATCGGTTTTCCGAATTGTGGTAATTGGACTTAATTTAACTATCCCACTAACACAAAACTAACAAGCATTTTTTTCTAGCGCACTACCACGCATAACTAACCCTCATGATGTTCTAGGGCTCCCTCATAGATTGTGATTGCGATTACTATCACGAAATAGATACAATATATGAGTCGACCGAGCTGGAGATCGGTCACGACTGGCACCGCGACGCTGCGCAGGCGCTGCAATGTTTCGTAGTCATGCACAGGAACGCTGACGCACGCTCTGATTCCGTTTACTCGTCGTGCGATGAGGTGAGGCGGTGATGACGGCCATGTTTCTTCAAGTTCGTGACGTCAATTCTTGGATTTCTTCGTCAAGACGAATTTCGGAGTACTTCTGGTTTCTGTGTCAATGGTTCGATGATCAAGGATGGTGTCTTCAGTGGTTGTAAAACTTGTGTTACTGCACTTCTTTCATTCTAGCACCTTGTCCTGATGTTTTTTTCTTCTGTTACGGTTGAGGAAGTCAATGTGATATTTTTTCTTCTATTGTTATGGTTATTATCTGTACAAAATATAAGGTTGATGATGAACGTAAATTACTTTTTAGTTCCATAATTTTATTATATGAAACAAAAACAGCGCTAAATTTTTGCAATAACACATTTTGTGAGACTGACAATGATGTTTTCCGCAACATGAACACATTTTGCTCAAATAATATCTTTCAAGATTTGTTTACCACGATTACGTGAGAATTAGAACGGAGTCAGTAGCAATATGTGAAGGTTGAGAGCAGCCGTAAGAGTGCGTGCGTGTGGCAGGTGTACAGCGACGCGGACATCGTGCTGTCGGCGGAGTGGGTGCCGCCCGTGTGCGTGCCGCGCGCCGAGCCGCCGCTGTCGGCGCCGCCGCACGCCGACGCCGAGCGCGCGCGCAAGCCGCACGCCGTCTCCTTCTCGCTCGACAACACCGCCGGCAAGGATGATGCTAAACCTGATAAGAAGAATAAGGTAAACATTTTCTTATTCATTTATTGTAGTCACCTAGTGTCTCACGGCAAGGGCTATACCTCTTTTCTCCACTGGTTCCTTTACAAACGTATTGGAGCGCGTTGGCCCCCCCAGGAGTCGGGTGTCAATAGATTATTGTGTTTTGGTGGTTAGCAATGAAAAAAGCATTTCAGTTGCGATGAGACCATAGGTATTGTTTTCTAACAAAAAGAAAAGCAAAAAATAATTATCAACACTCATAATTCACAACGCAGCTTATCCACATTTTCCTTCCTACTAAAAGATTAAATCCAAAGCTGCCCGTGTAAAACAAGTCGTTTAATGTTGACAAATCGTGGGTAGATGCTGAAGCGCCTGTCGTACCCGCTGTCGTGGGTGGAGGGGCTGACGGGCGAGGCGGCGGCGCCGGGCGGCGGCTCGCAGGCCGACTCGCTGCCCACCTCCGCCGACAGCCACAACACCAGCGTCTTCTCCAAGGTCTTCAACAGGTACGGACTTAGAGCACACTCTTACACGAACCGTGGGTAGGTCTGACACAAAGGAAAATGTTAGTCTCCGTTCGCACGGCCATTTTTACAATGCGCACTTAATTTCGTGCTTGGAAATCCTAATGCGCTTTGACAACTCTTCAAAGAGACATATCTGCGATCTGTTGGAATCTCAACGCCTAAAGTTAAAAATCAAGTGCGCCTTTTTTTAACGTCGCCATAAGCATAGAAAAGCGCCAGTGCGAATGGAGGTTTTTAAGTTTAGTGCCTTCGCATCTAGCTGATCTAGAGTCGTGTAAAAGCTGCGTTGCATATTTAACTATAGTTTATTCAACCAATACTTACGTTGATACAGCCTGCGCTAGATGCGAAGAGTGTTTTAATTGTAAAGATTATGATGGAGCCAGTAATGATACAAAATTTGCTAAGTGTTTATTTTACACGAGTTATTTATAAGGTTCTGTTCGTTCAAGAATTTCATTATTATTACTACTCAAAAATAACGTCTTAATGAACAAGTTACTGCCTACCACATTTATTGAATAGTATGGATGCGGAACGCCAAAAACAGAAATTAACTGTCTGCCTACTCCTAGTCATTTACATCCCTTGCTTTGTATAGTAAGAAGGGCACAGAAATGTGGAAATTCACTATAAAGACAGAGCTCTAAATGTCGGATTGGAGGCTCCGATCTATTCTTAATTACTACAAAGCACACATAGTAATGTTATCCTAAACTAAAATAGTAGAATAGTTATCAAATTGTCACTTCTACACGGTATTTAGTAAGCCGAGATGCCTTTCACAGAATACTCAAATATTTGTCTTGACAGCATTTGTTTATTTTCTAATCTACGGCTAAATTAAGCGGCATTCATTGTAAACTATATTTATATTGATTGTAAACATTTTACGTTAATTACAAAACTGCTCACTGATTTATTTATTCCAAATACTTCAATTAAAATCAAGGCAATTAGCATGAACACACATAAACTAAGATTTATTTAGCATTAGTCATGAACAGTGTATTCTAATCTTGGCAAACGACCCTTTTATTGTGATGTACTGAGTATTTAACGAGCATCGCGCTCATCTGTGTGTTTGTTCTATCTTTATGATGTTTGCACAGACTCTAATCGCTACCGACTACTATAAACCGATGCCACGAACATGCGACACACATATACACATGCTGGAACTAAAACAATTAATATTGCAACCGTGAATTTTTCCTTTGCTACCGTGGATGCTTACCGGGACGTACCTACGTTATACTCCACTAAATTCATTGATAGTTCGCCAATGAACCTAGTGGAGTTCGGTACTGGTTTGTTCCTGAGTAAGACCCCTTCTGAAGAGGCGCCCCAGGACGTGTTTTCTGCTTCGGGGTACGTGACGCCACGTTCCGCTGCAAGTGTCGATGTGCCCAATTGTAATGTGTTGCCTTTGACCAACTATAGACCACAGCGCCATATATGTTTATGCTGACTTTAATACTTTGACTTTCTCCTGCACTCATTATGTAAACTGCTTTCTATTCGAAAAAATAGAACATTCTCGCCATTGTTTACTGTATTTACTTATGATTGATGATAAATAAATACACCTATGGAGTGCGGCTAATGTGTTGTAACGGTAACAGTTAATATGTTTATGCTACGATAAGTAAGTTATCGTGTGATAAACATCATTTGTTGTTTTGAATGCCTTTTAAACCGCTTAAGGAATATAAATGTCACTGCTTAGTCTTATATAGATAACGTATGATAAATGTTGACTTCCCAGTGCTAGTAGACGAGATTTAAGTCATGAGTCAAAGTATTAGAGCGCTTGTTATGACGCCGTGGTCTCACTGTCTGGCCTTTTATTCGTTATCACTCTTCTAGGCATTTCCACCGGCATCAATGTGTTTGTTTTTTATTTACGTCTTGTCAGGCGGATTCTTGAAGTTCATTTAGAAGGAAACAGGCAACGTTAATCAGCAGTTTTATTGCTGGACTACATAACAAGTTTTCTCATTTAGAAAAAACTGAATGACTAATAAATTACAGTAGCATGAAAATGGATTGGCTGTTTCACTCTACAATTTCAAAATCTACATTTGTTCTCTATTAAAGCTAAAGAGCATGATGTATATGTGATAGGAAGATCTTAGTCATCATTTCCAGATAGAATCTATAGTCCTATACTAATTTAAATCATGTCACCTCCATTACTTTAGGAATATGATGTTCTAGGATCACCGACACGCCCATCCCTTTCTTACCGGCACCCTTTGATATGTATTCTGTACTGTTTGGCATGTTTAGCTTAAGACGTCTTTCTAACAAGACGTGCCTTGCGTGTCTCTTCCAATTTGCTCTCTCGATTAATGATATTGAGTTTTGATTTTTGCAGGTGCAGAAAATCTTAACTTTTTGGTTTTTATTATTTTTCTATAAAGTAAATTTTGAGGAATATTGAGAAATCTAGCTTGTTTATGAACAGTAATATATCTTAATTCCGTTGATTAGTATGAAATTTAAATCCGAGATGGTTTGATGTTTAGTTAGTCATATAAGTACCTTATAATCCCTATATAAACATCGTAAACATAGCTGAAGCACTTAACAGCCAGGCAAGAGGCTTATTTTTTTGCTTTTCCAACCATACGGTAATTGCCTGCCTCTTATGTGTACTTGATGTTATAAGTTAAGGCTATACCGCGGTCTGAGCTTACTTAGTTCAGCTTTATTCATTTACGACAATCAACCGTAACGTGTTTATTTAAAGCGCAGATTCATTCGGCTTGGTAAGCTAAAAGCTAAGTAGGCTAAGTTCTCTCATTTTATTCTAGCCGTTGAATTTGAGCTTTAATGAAACGCTTTAAGATTCATTGTTGTTAATATTAATGTATAAAGCTAAAATTTGTTAGCTTGACTCGCGGTGCAGCCTGTGCTTTAGCGCAATTTCCACGGCCCAAAATATTGCGACTATAATTCCGCTGTGCTATCAAATGAAATAGAGGTATGGTGTTAACCATCGCGTTGCTTTCGTCCATGGAGATTGCGCTCTTTAATGTTAGTTTCGGAACTATGTCCTAAACAAGAGTGTATGATATAGACGCAGCTCGCTGGGTGGGTTCGGTCGCTCACACACTAAGTCCACGTCGAGCAGCGGCAGCGCCCCT
Organism: Ceramica pisi; assembly: GCA_963859965.1. Taxonomy (NCBI): domain Eukaryota; kingdom Metazoa; phylum Arthropoda; class Insecta; order Lepidoptera; family Noctuidae; genus Ceramica; species Ceramica pisi. The sequence goes on from OY982530.1 coordinate 11,619,030, forward strand.
CCCCCGCGCCTCGACTACCGCAGCATGGTCTCTGTGGATGACATGCCAGATCTCTTCGCTTCTTTTGATAGTGAGTATACCCCTTTCTTCTATTTAATAGGGAACGTGCAGGAACTACAGGTGGCAGCATAGAAATGTTAACGTCAAGTATTTGTTACGTAGAATTTCCGTTAAATAAGTGCAATCAGGGCCCTGATGGTAAGTAAACGCAGCCGACTATAAATATCTGCAATCACTGACTTTAAGTGTCTGCCTGTACACCAAGTCCAAAATAGACTTTGCATGTTCTGTATGATAAAGACAATCGAATCAAACTAGAGCCCAAAACTAGTTCGATAACCTAACTTCGTCTGGTTTGTTGACCCAACTTTCACATAACGTTATGAAATATTTTTTATTTTTTTTTCGTTATCTTTAGCTTTTAATCCAAGTGGCAATATAACAGTTAATCCTTATGCCAACAATGTAAAGCCTGATTAACCTTGTTCCACGAATAATGTTGATAATACAAAGAAACAACAAGTTCTATTAATCCCACATCTGAAGATTGATTGGACCTAGTAAAATATAGTCAATGTTGAGCGTACAAGTACGACTGGTGAGTGTATGATCTTGAGTCCTAAACAAGGGTTTTTAAACATAAAATTGAATTTAACAAGAAGGAATTCGCAGTAGAAGTGAACGGAGAGCTTTTAATTTAGAAATAAATTGTAGGTAGGTCTAACTTTAGCAAGTAACCAACATATTTGAACCCTAAATCAACCCAATTAAGCTAAACACACGTTCCCCTCCCCTACCAGAGCTGATCCCGCGGCCGGCGCGGCCCAGCGACGACCCGCCGCTGTACCTGCGCCTGCGCATGGGCAAGCCCATCGGCCGCCCGCTGCCGCGCACCACGCCGCTCATGTCCTACGGACGCAAGCGGATGAAGCCCGAGTACTGGTTCGGAGTGCCCAGGAACAGGCAAGTACACTGACGAACATAAGTTATGATCATAGATACTTGGTACTTGATTTTTATGACGCTTTTATGAAGGTATCGGTAGTTTGTTACGTTTAATATTTGGCGCCAAATTATTGAAGAACGTAAGTTCCCTATGATAATTTTATCAACATCGTAAAATCAATCGGTCTAGCCTTTTCCCAACCATATTAGGGTCGGCTTCCAGTCTAACCCGATGTAGCTTAATACCAGTATTTTACATGGAAAAACTCCCGATATGATCCTCATAACCCGCTAACAGGATAACATACCTAATACCCCTTAGCAAGACTCTTGTAAGATTTTCTGGCCCATAACGACACCCACGATGCTCAAATGGCAACCAGGAAAACGGCTTAGCGTACTTTCCGAGACACGGAGGAAACTCGGTATGTAATGGATAGAGCATGCAACACCGCAGAATATATCCAATACCGTATATGTACTTACATAAAAATACAAACAGGTAAACTTATACCTACTTAAAACTTAAGTGATGTCACCAGAAAAGTAATATTTTAATAAGTTAAAAGGGGATTTAAAATAAAACTACCATAAGTTATACTTAATCCAATACAACTCATCTTTTTTATTATTTGAAAATGTTTACGTAAAAAGCATAAAATATTAATTGTATTACCTATCATTTAAAGAACTTCTTATTTTATTACAAAAGTATCCAGCAGCCGAAAATGCTCAAAGTGCCAGATATACAGTCTCCAGATATTTTCCTCTTGTGCCTCCAGTTTTATAAAGCCATTTCCTTTTTCAAGATCAAATCGAACCTAGGATTGGAATTGATATTTCAGTGAATGAGTATGTAGTCCGCTTGTTGATCGTCCACTAGTTTTAATAATAACTGGACAGAGTTTACACTTCGCTGATTGACGATATAAAGATCGCTAAAAAATATGAATTCAATACTTACCATTAATTGTAGTATTAATTTTTACAAGAAAATAATAATAACCCGGCTTGCGAGTGAGACTGAGTAAGGCGATTAACACACGGCACCGCGCACCGCCGCGGTCGACGGTGAAGCGGATCTCATGTCGCATTGGCCTCAAATAAATCCGTTGATGCCTAACACACGTAAACCGTCTTACCGCACGGAGCACCGCTACGAAATCCGTGCCGTGTGATAATCGCCTAAGACTATAAACAAAGGTTAGTTCGCTGTAGCCCTTTCTGTAAATATTATTTTCGACACATTTGCTCGTAAAATGCATTTACGAAGCCTCTATACATTGTTCGAAAGTTCAAAATTACGGACCATACAATGGAGCGTGCGGTAAAGTAGGTACTCTCACCTAAGTACCTACTTTACCGCACGCTCCGATGTATGGCGCCGTGCGTATTCTTTACGGTATTTTTTTAATGTCCATAAACAATGTAATTATAAGAATTCAATCCATCTGCATCTGTCAGCCAAAAATGCTTCCGTCTGCGGCCGTTCTCGAAGCGTACGCTTTTTTGATGGCTAGGAAATTTTTGCTCAGCAGGTTTGTCGCACTTTAATACTGAAGAAAAAATGAGACAATAGATGTAGTTCTAAGTACCCGACTGCTACACTTATGTTTTTTTCGAGTGTATTTGTATATGATGTCATATTTCTTTGGCACATTGTTGCCTAACCCTGTGGCTTCATAGATTTTAGCTTGAAAGGTGTCGTTAGATTCGTCTAAATAGTGAGAATGATACTGGAGAGGTATATAAAAATTAAAATATCTGAGCTTCGGTGCCATTTTAATGATTTCAGCTTTTTTAACCTATCGAGTGGGGTACAATATAAAGGCTCGAGGAGACAATTTAAAAAATGTTACTTATTAAATAAAAGATTTTGTCAAAAAAATCCGATTGGTGCAATATATATAATACAATTTACAATTTAATATAATTCTACTAAAATGTTTCACGCAGACGCAAACGGAAGCGCATTCTTATTTTAAAAACTCTACACACTATTCCAAACGCACACTCCCCATTTTCAAATTCGCGCTATTTTCAATTAGAAACGTTAAAGATAGTTGCGACTTGTAATTATAATATTAATTAGTATATGTGTTCAAGCGAGGAATCAGATATAAAATAAAAATGGAATCTACTCCACCTGACATCTTGAATGAGGCGCCAATTGCAGAAAATGGTCTCTTGCCGCTAAAATCGCGAGAACGCTATAATGATTAACAATAATTTTTAATAAATAATGAAAAAGTTTGTTTAATTATCTGTTTCAATAATGTGTCGAAAAACATTGTATGACACACGAGCGGATATTGGTCTTTACAAACTCGTGACTATGGTAAACCCTCGACTTCGTCTCGGGCTTACATTTGTCTACTCGTTTGTAAAGACCAACTTACCGCTCTTGTATCATAAATAACTATTTTGATATCAAGCTTCATCTGAGGGACAGAACAATCAAACACAATAATTATAAGATCTTACATAAATACAAAGATACTCACCTTGGATTTCGCTGTCGAGACACGAAAATGTTGATACAGAATAGCACTACAGGACAAACATGCGACGATTCGTAGCGGGGATTTTATCTATAAGGTTCGTTTTTAAATCTTACCGCGAAATTCGCATTTCTAATCTCGCTTTTGCGGTACTGAAAAACAGCGCGAATTTCGCGAAATTGCGGTAACGATATAACGGTATTGCATGCTCTAGTAATGGATGGTCAGTGGTTACCCATACACGGACCGACCTTGGCAAGCGTAGCTTTACCTCGAAATTCGTCCCAAGCGGCTGTTAATATTTAACTACGAGCTGGGTGTTATCATCATTATTACAAGATCTAGCGAAAAATCATTCATCATAAGCCTTCGACAAGCTTGGGCAGCTCTAACCAGTCACTACAATAATGTAGTGACTGGTTAGAGCTGCCCGCATCCAAAGGATTTCAGTGACCTTCCCTAGGTCGTCGGCCTACTTTGTGAGGGGTCTACACACCGCCACTTAAATTCAGTCATTCTATGACATTGTATTTATGAATATAATTGGTCCTTTTTGCGACATTTAATACTTGAGGATTATTCAATTAATGCAGTTGAGTCCACAATTATAATTAGCCGAATGTCACATTAATCTACCTATTCAGTTTCGTCGGAATCCTTATTAACGGATGTGACCTTTTACGCTTATGATGTAGTCGTGGCGACTAACAAACCGCAATTAGCTGCAAATTATTCAACATTAATTCAATTTTATCTTATTTTATTTTGTTAATTGAACTGGCTCGTGGTTTAATAATGTAAGCCGCACCGATCGATCTACAAGTTTAAGCAAGGCATGCCGAACTCGATCCTTGAATGGGTGACCATCTTACTTATCATACCAAGAGTCTTCTGTACTCGAAAAGCACATTAAGAGGGCGCATTCCGTCCACTAGCGCCGCCAATCGTTTTTTATTAATTGAGTTATGTTTTGTACTTTAGAACATAAATAGTTGCCAAAGTCGATATGTTTGCTAAAAGTGGCTACTTTTAGCAATAATTGCTGTTCTGGCTATTTAGCCATGAGTTATGTATTAAAAATAACTCTCAAAAAATAATAGATACATTTCTTTAGAACACTGCAGAGCGGTTTTTTATCTACGTGTCTTAAATTTACCACAATTAATAAAAAACGATTGGCGGCGCTAGTGGACAGAATACACACCCTTAAGCTGCTGTCATTTATAGATTTTTGACAGTCGCGTCGTTACGATTAGGCAGAAGCTAAAAAACCTGACACTAGTTTGTTACGTAGTTTCTGGGTTGTGTGGGTTAGATAGGCAGTCGGTCTATGTAAAATACTGGTACTCAGCTGCATCTGGTTCGCATCCGGAAGCTGACCACACAGTTGAGAAAAGCCTAGGCAGATTTAATTCAATGTTTCTCACCGTAATCTTTGTAATAGGGTGGATGACCTATTCAAGTTCCTAACGCACTGGGTGCCGGACCGGTACGGACCCCTGGGCGACGTGAGCGCCAACGGGTATGAGCTCATCGACAGCGACACCGAGTGGGACGACGATGAGGCTAAACCTGGACACAAGGTACGTTCTAATATTTAGATTTATTAAATGATAATGATAAATGATATTTATTTTGTAACTAGGTTGTAAATAACACTTTTACACGTCAATCTCTTTTTTTTTGGTCATTTTAAACTAGATGAGGCCGGCGTTTCCTAGCTGACTGCTCTGAGAAGAAACGCCGAAACAAACTCAGAGGTCAAAATCTCTTTTAAAGTCCATACAATCATACTGGTCAAATCATATGAGAACCATATAGGTAAATGTCTGAAGTGGTATTTTGAGGAAAGTACCACACAGATTTGAGTGGACCTGTCCAGACAGTGCAAGCATTTGTCAGTTATCGTGTAGCTCAAACTTAGAACTTAAAGGAGCTTAACGAACTGACGAACAATTTAGATAGGTTGTTTCTTCCAACGAAAAATTTCGTAAAAACAAACAAACGAAGTACTGATCCGAATACATAAACTCTTTCATTGACAGAAAACTGCACAATCGCAATAAGTGTCCTTGTGGGACAGAACGCGGTGGCGACAAAAGGCTAGTTTACAGTCATTTGCTAGCATTCGGTAGTGCATATCAATATGATTCCGAACTGAAAACGTTAATATTTTATACGAATTCAGTTGAAAACCAAGTATAATGGTGACATTACACTAGAATACACAATGACTACAGAGCTGTTGGCCCCGATCCGCCTCTGAAGTTATAGGCATTCTATGTTGGTTTTAAACAAAGATTTATCTCGTCTCCTGTCATCACTCATTTAGATAAGAATTTTCCTAGCATATTTTACGATGGTATTTTGTGTTGATTTCATAACTTTATAATAAGTGACTAATTTCTCGTAGGACGAGCGGACTGGCAGTACCGGCGACGTGTCGGACCTCACCCGCGAATCCTGGGAGGTAAGTCCTCGCATTGTATACTTAAACAGTTCTTATTTACATAACATTAAAACACCTTTTAAAACTAACAAACGCTTTTTTGACACACTGTTATATCGACGACAATGCATCTCACATCCCACATAACAGTACACATTGAACATGGATGTTTTTATATTACAAATGTACCTTTATTCAAATTCTTTTTTGGCACCGTCAATTGTTATATTTAAGGATTTAATTATCATTCGTTTTGAAGCCACATTAGGACGAGACAAACAGAATATTTATGATTCTCCTTATAGGTCGACGTGAAACACGTTGATAAGTAGTACCAGGCTCCTATGACGCTGTAGGAGCGTTAACTGTTACTAATCATTACATATGCAGCTTTTGACGTAGACAGACTAATGTTTTTGTGCCCATAAAGGCACCATCCAGTCAATATTTTGAAGTGCGACACACAAATTACCCCCAGTATCTTATTACTGAAACTCATTAGTGGCACAGTTGTGAACTATCACTAGTACTTATCACTGTTCAAGGTTCGTTATGCAATGTGTATGTCTTGTGAAATATTTGCCCGTCACTGTCAAGATAAAGATGGGTTCCCGCAGTGCGAACATGTTATAAACCCTAATTTGTCTGTCACAACTCCAGAATGACAGATGAACTGCTGAATGTTTATATATTTTACTGTCATTTATATTACTAATGGTGAATGATGTAGGGGTAACTTGGAAGTTATGCACTTCAATTTGCAGTTTTATCACAGTAACTCTTGGTACGTTCACTCAAGACTACATACAAATTATTTGAGAAAATAACTGCAATATTAGATTAATAACTTATCGCTCAGACACTACTGCATTTGATAATGCTATTGTATCTATTTTTATATTTTTGTAAATAACTTCAAAACATGTTGACTGATTATGTTAAAGTTTCTTACTTACCAACAAAACTAAACTACTGCCAGTCCGCAGTTTTTCATGACTGACAGTTGGCTAGTTACAATGGTGAATAGATTGGAATTATTCTAGAATATCTCACATTTGGTATAATTACTTTATCAAACACAAAAGACAATGAAACACGACGGCAAACAATACAATTCTACAAACATACTTATACGAACTAATGCACGGTTACGCGTAGCTGCTGAAGGCGCCCTACGTGAAAATATATTCGATAATGAAGAGCCAGGCAGAGGCGCTGGGCGACTCGCTCGGCGAAGAGCCGCGCCCGGAGGTACCACGACCAACATATAAGCTGAATATGACCTTGTAGCCTATGATACCTTTATACTTGAACTTCTGCTCACCTCATTTCGAATAAAGGCTGGCGTGACGCGACTATGTGACCAGCCGTTTTTAATGTAAATTGTTATTTCCATCTGTAGAACAGTTTTATAGTAGTTTTTAAGAAAACGCGTTGTCAGATTATCGCGTCCTGGCAGCCTACGGAAGACGTAACACGTTTCTACTACTATCAAATAACAAAAAATATTTGGGTACTTCATCAGACAAATTAGAGATTCTCATCAAATCGACATAATCCTTGATAAAGTGTTGTCTAGACTAATTACTACTAGGTTTAAGTCACGAATTGCAATGATAAAAACGATACAGTTGTCTGTTCGACCATCTTTGGATAGACTACCTACGACGCGTTACGTCGATTACTATTTCAGTAATTTTGAATGACGGGAAACTGCTAGAATTTCCTAATTTATCTCTATTGTGCATGCAACTATGCCTGACCTTGACCGACCATGATTACCTTGTTCGAGAACAATATAATAAGCATACAAGCCGCTAACTATTTTTGGCAGGTGACATTTATCTTTAATTGAATTCGAGTCAAACACACAACGTCATATTCAGCCTATGTAAATACCTCGTAGTGCGATTGTGAAGCACATCTTAGTGAAATGTTGAACGCACTGCCCTTAGATTGCATCCGAAACTATGTAGCAACCTGCGATGTTCAGATTGTTTTCATCATACGAATTGTTTAAGGCTAGAAATGTTAATGTCAAATCCCCATCGATGTAAACCGAAAGTTCCATAACATTGTTTCAGCGTTGCAGGAAACATACTGCTGGTAACTTTTTATACAGTTTAGTTGTGAACCATGTTAGCAACAAAAAGATGTTGCTGCAACAATGTTGTGCAACTGGTGTTTACCATAAAATACGGGATTTAGTACCTATGCACTTTAGCTGTGTTCGTTCTGAAGCTATATTTTGTGTGCATTTTCCTAATAAACATTATAATGTAGGTACTACCTGTTTAAGATAAAACAATATTGTGTTCATATAAACTTGCGTCTAAGAATAGTCTTGGTATAGTTACAAAATGCCTGAATGGCCACAGTGATGTCGCAGGCTATAAAATTATATGGTGTTGTATAAGCTTATTTATCCGTAAATAAAACCACATCATCGGTATTAGCTTCAAGCGCATGACTATACTGGCATGTATATGTGATGTTATTAAAACTGACAAAAGGGTTTAAATTTTTCTGCATTGTTAGGTAAGTGCAAAACATAGGTCAGGTATTTAATTACATAACACATGTGGCATTACGTTACTGAACACCTATAGTTAATGTTACGTTACAATGGTCGTCGAACAATGGCCGAACAATTGGACGCTCTAGGTATAATCTTCTCTCGTTGGTGTAGTATTTCAAAAATCGTAGTATGTGCTATATTTGTGGTAGAGCTGCTCATGATATTGCACCAGTATATATTTGATTATTAGATTGATTAGTTTAGTGTTCATTGTCATCTTAATATGTATGTTTCTAATTTGTCATTTATATAACATTCTATTGTAGGCATACCGGATTGTATAATGCGACAAACGACCATTGTTTTCAAGTGGAGAACATTTTTAAGTAGAGAAATTGCAAAAATGCTAAACAACAGACAGTTAACAAAGTTAGTGTTAAGTACACAAGTTTTATGTATTGTGAAATAGATAAGAGTTTCATATATAGATCTAAGTATTGGCATTTGGATTATATTTTTCGGGAGAAATAATCTATGGAAATTGTAAAATAAAATGGCGGCATTCGTTCCGACAGGCCACACACCAAAAGATTCTTGTAGATCTAAATACAAGTTTCATGTCAAAGACAAGATTTTAGTAGAGAGTCTCATTTGCATTATGGTGCGTCACGGCGTGTTCTAAAACATCGGTGGATTATTGTTGACGTTGCTTTACAAACTGTGTTTAGCACTAGGAGTCTAGGACCGACGCACTATGTGCTCATACGTGCTTGCCTGCCTAATAATGCATTATTCATTACCGGCACACAGCTTCATACTAATGTATCTCATTAGATATTGTGTCTAGGTTATATTGATATGATTGTCAATGAATATCAAATAGAAGGACTGGATTTTGTATTCGCCAAAGTTTCGACGAGCAGAATCTGCCTCTGAATTGCGCTTAAAGCGTTAGAACGGGTCGTCGTCGGCTCGTCGTCGGCGCGTGAACTTAAAGGCCCTTAGGTTAGGTAGCACCATTAAAAATCACAAATAAGTTCGACTTCGAAGTTATAGAGTAAATTCATTAAAAACCTATGGTTAAAATACTCAATGGTACTTGTCAAGTGGCAGTCGAAACATTAATTTGTCATCGAGTTTAAATTGTCAGTGAATATAATATGCAAGAAGAATTACAAATCGCCGCAATGGAGTTAGAAGTAAGCTTCGGATTGATAACTTTCTTCTAGTATGGCTTCGAAGTATCGTGGCTATATATATACTTATACCATGGAAAAATATTAGCGAGGAAGCTATGTGGTACCCGAGTTGACTCTCTAGAGGGTGCCCTGGGAGTATCGCTAATCGTATCAACTTTCATGTCCCTACCTCAGAATAAATTACAAGTATATTCATTCAATTCAGTCTCCCAATATCTTTAAATCTATGAGCAATAAATAATAAATCCTAATAGGGTTACTTAGTGAGTGACTGACAGACAACGCATTTGGCATGTAGGTTCCTTGGGGAGTGTAGGGGAGCACTAAGGAAGGATTTCCCGAAATTCCCACGGGAACAGGGAAAAATGAGATATGCGCGTACGAAGTCGCGGGCATAAGCTAGTAAATGTACCGTAGATATACGATCGTCTGGTCGCTTTACTATTCACAGTGCTGTTGTATAATTTGCTAAAATATGATGATAAGAGCATTGTAAATACGATATAATTACGATAAACTATCCACGCCCAGATTTTATAAATCAGCATCATCCATCGTATTCATTTTCACATGCCTATTTGATTGTCTATACTATAATCTATACTAATATTATAAAACAGAACAGTTTGTTTGTTTGGTTGGTTGAACGCGCTAATCTCAGGAACTACTGGTCCGATTTGAAAAATTCTTTCTGTGATAGATAGACCATTTATCGAGGAAGGTTATGGGCTATTTATCATCACGCTAAGACAAATAAGAGCGGAACAATAATGGAAAATGTGACGCAGACGAAGTTGCGCGGGTCAGCTAGTACCTCATAAAACATTTATTTCTTTATAAAGTATCCTCATTTTGGATGGCATAATTAATTAACTGCAAATCTGCCATTATGGAATATTTCGATGTTAGCTTTTATAATGTAAATATTTCATAATAAATGCCGCTACATAATCACTTCTTAATGAGTAAACCTAATAATATCAGCCAATTTTACGACATCAACAAGTTCATCAAACACACTAGATAACAGGTGCAATGTTATACAGGGCCCAGATAATAAGCAACAGTGTAGTATTCAAAATACACATACCTAGATGATTTTATAGTAAGTAAATCGAATTAACGGTGAACCTTTTGTAACTAGCTTTTATTCTCATAACTAGTACGTAACACTGTACCGAGATTATCCAATTGTGTCCAACGCTGTCCTCGTGATGGATAACTGCAGGGATATTCCACAATCGCACATAAAGGCTCAATTGAAACCAACCAATTACTTAATGCTGGACAACCGGAACGATATTAACCAATTTTAATGCGACCACGTGACATTCGTAGACTGTAGCGTCACATTGTACACAAAATGAAAATGATCATGACTACAGCATGCTCTTATTTTGGTCGCGTGTGTAATAGCTATAAACATACTACTTAATTTGACGTTGATCCGTATCGTACTGAAATTGTAACACATTCTTGCTATATGGCAGACGTTTCCGCCTCGAAATTGGCAAAATTCCACGATGGCGATGACAGGAGCATAATACCTGTTTAATTGTACTTTAAATTAAATTATTAATTAGTATTAGCCAGCTTTAAAAATGTATGATCCTGTCACACGTAGGCAGGTGATGATGATCTATCTGGAATATTTCAACTGTTCATTAAAAAGCTCTTATTGCAATTTTAGAGTTGAAACCGTGTGCTAAGCATCAGTATAAGAAATCGCCTGTAAACAATAAATTCATGTAAACAATAAAAAAAAACATCGTACCGTTTTTCTACTTGCCGCTACCCCAGACACAACTGAATTCAATTTTTTCTAAAGAATTAATTCTCTTCTTACAATCCAATATTGCTAAGGCTTTGTGAGATTCATAATATTTTTCCAGTTGTTGTTATCATTGTTACATCACAAAGGAAAACGCGCTTCATGGATTAAAGGCAGCCTTTCTGCTGCAGAGCTGCAGTTAACGGCATCGGCATTGCGAACGAGACATAAAGAATGTGACATTCTTATTGTGTCTTAACATGTGTGTCAATATTATGCTCAATTCTTGATTTGTGCCTACTGCATGAGTGCATGCTATATACTTATTCGCCTAATTTAATATACACATCATTTAAAGTCATAGCGGTTTATCTTGGCTTTAATCAAAATGGTTTTTTTGGCACAAAAACGAATGGTAGGCGAAGTACGACACTTTGTATTTGACTCAATTGGAACCGGAATCATATTCCTAGACCTAGTATAATCTAGTTTCTAATTATCATGAGTCTGGCGCCTAGCAATACAAGTATTACGGACAAGTTTTAATAAGCTACAAAATGTTTATGACAAACACGTTAATCTAAGAGGTCTTACTAATAAAAATGCAACAAATGCATCGAATAAATTGAGCATCATCACATGCCGAGAGATTACTCTTAATATAGCTGGTGTCAATTTCACTACATAAGAAATGTCATGAAGTTAATAGATGTGTCACCCCCAGTTATATCATACAATATGTTTTATGGTGCGTTCATTAATTTGCATGTAGCTATGTGTGAGACATTTCAATTAAACGCGTCCCAGTTGGCGTCGTCGTAATCGCCGCGTTTAGCCGAGATGTTAATCGCGACTAATTGTAAGCTCGTTGTTGGCCCGACGACGTGCATCGTGCATAAATATCTGGAGATTTATGCAACGCAGCCTGTCAGGCTGTCACTTGATTCACGAGGTATTCTATAACGATAGACCTCAGTGAGCCACATGCTGCTGTGGACGCACACCCATGTTGCACTGCTTTCGCGCTTAGAGACAATAATAACTCTAGCATCGCAAGGCTAGTCGAATACATCTGCATAGTCAGTAGACGCGGAGCCCAGCCGGTCGGGCCACAATGTGAACGAGCCTGATTAACAGGTTTAAAATTAAAGAAATAGTGAATGTTTTCTGAGCTGACAATTTTGTACAGTGATTTTGTTTTTACAAATATATCCTGATCCAAGATCGCTGCCTACTTTTGTACGTAAGACCTTCCAAAGTAACAGGTAGGTAATGGACTTATAATATCTCATAGCTCTACACTTATTTTGAAATCATTATTTGGTTTAACATTGGACTTGCATTTATAATTGGTGTCGTTTTTTGCGTAGATAATGTTTATGTAATAACGTGCAATAGGCCACATCACCGAGCTAACGCGACACCATTATGTGGGAAAATTCTGTCGAGAATTTTCATTTCATTATAAATTAAATCCATAATGTAGGATATAGTCTATCAAAGGCTTTTGTTGGCTATTCCATAAAGCTGGTATCCCCTTTACTTTAAAAATAGAGCCCTTCGTTTACTCTTGCTTCCGCCGTCTTATATTTAAGACTTGGAGCAGTTCATTATCTTCGATCGATCTTCGCAATTATCTACAAATAAATTCATCAATTTGTTGGAACTTCGTGCACACGGGGCACAGTATCGTTACCTTCAACCGCGGGTAGAGCCAAAGCTTTGACATTACTTCCAAGGCTAACATCCCTACTCCTGAAACAGTTGATTCATTGTTACTATTGTATTACCGTTTATTACAGCCGTATCGCTAACTGTAACCCAATTAGACCTGATAACTAACTAACGAATACTACATTGCACTTCATTATTTATTAGCGGTAGATTCGTAATGATCTCTACCTCTAACCAAAGTGCCAGACAGACTCTGAGTTGTGTAGTTAGTAACGTGTCGGTCTGGTGTACAGTTGAGTGATGTCTTCAGTTTGCAGCTAATTGGTTGGATATAATCGTTTCCGCGCATGGTGTGGTGCTCGGCCGCAGCAGCGCATATTTGTCGCGGGCCGAGCGGCGGGGTCGTCGGCGGCCGCGTGCTGCGCTCCTTTCTTTTAGACTCTAGTTTCCAAGCGACGTCGCTTCGCCGTGCTCGCCTCGTGCGCCACACTCTGAAATACTTTGATCCAAGTATTCGAGCATTAATTAAGGCGCGGGCTCGACCGGCCGTCAACAGTATATTCGGAGAGTTTCCGCGATTAATACACACTTATTTTAACCGGCTGGCACGTACAAACGAATACAAACCACATTTGTTTATAAGCAGAAGCCCGCGACGCTAGTGTTCAGTGTTTCGTTATGAAACCTTGTAATAGCGTGGGTGATTTCTAAATTAAGCGCTGGGAATTGTGATGTGGACGACGTGTTTTTTGTGGTGCATCGCTTGTGCGTACGAATCTGAACGTTGATGCGCTTCAGCCTTTGTTTGTTTGGAAACTACGTGTGTACTCGATGCAGACTGTTAAATGGATAGAGATGGTGCGGCTCGGGCCCACCGCAACCGAAAGGTCTTCCACTTTCGATGGCGATAAGGTGAGCAGTATACCGTTAGCTTTACTTGCGTATGCACGCATAATGTTGGTTAAAATAAATTCGTTCGATAACAGCGATTCAATGTCATTGTATTTACTTGGCGGTGGGGATTACGTCAACAACGTATCATTTACGAAGAATCAAGTTTAAAAACCTTTAACATGGCGCATGCACAATAATAAATAAAAAATTTGCGTTTATGACTGTGTCATCTTCATCTTTGTGATATCTGCTGATTAGAAGCTCGTTTTGATCAATAACTATGGCATAGCATGCTCTTATCTCTTAAAGTTCAACTCGAACATAAACTAAATGAAGATAAGTAGATAGTTTATCTAATTGGTTACGAAGTTCATCTCGCGTTCTTAGCATACCACTCACTAAGCATTCCGTAGTGACCTTTCCATGTGAGGAAAAACTGGTTGTCTATTTATGCCTACACATCTCATTCAGCAAAAAGTGGACTATAAGTATCTTGTTTCAATTCTTTTGATTTTAACCTTTCCGTCAAGAAAGGCATCATAAATACGACTAATCAGCAAATCTAAAAAGGCAATAAAATAGTTTTTACACATCAGTACATTTATTATAATTAATTAAAATTGAAACCCTTACAAGAACACAACGGTCCCAAGGTACCACCTTGAGGTAGCCCCTTATAGAGCTTATTCCAATATTTTTAACAAGGTCTTATAATGGGTTTAGACTTTAGTAGGTAGAGGTATAAATATCATTACAACATGGTCTGTTTTTTTGCCCAAGTAAAAAATAAGTTACTAATTACTGATCAGTAAAAATAGATTTACAATTGCTTGAAAACGGAATACAGAATTAAGAATACATTGCTACATTGACCAAACGCTTTTGGTTTAAAGATTTTTTATTCTAGTTATTTCTTTATTATACTCCGATCGTGAGGATGACGCATAACGTGTGAGTCTAACTTAAGTAACGTGTATTAAGCGTAGGAAGACAGCCACGTGTTCCCCAAGCCACTACTGAATCGATGATTACCTACGCTCGCTCCGATAAGATAGAAAAAGGCTCTCGATTAGTTTTCAATACTCTTTTGCGTTGCCAGATTAGAAACGTTAATCCAAGACATTGTTGATTATGGTGACGCATTGTTACATCTTACACCTCAGAATGACATAGTTATTTTATTTTTAGAGTTCCTACATGTAGTCATAGTTTACCTGCGTCCTGCACGACCATAGCCTGAGAAGATCCTTTATTTACTAGCTCGTTATCCTACCTGGCAGCAATAAGTAACAAATTCTTCTATACGTAGAGAGAGAGGCGACCAGCCGGCGGGCGTTGTGTGTCCAATCGCAAGGTCTAGGAACTGTTTATTTATTCTCTTGTAATCTATTACTCCAGATATGCCTCTAAGGGTCAAGCGGATCATGAAACACCATGTATAGACTTCTTATGGCGCATTGTTTTTCAAAACACTGTTTATACATGAGGCATTTTTATTAATTGCACTTGGTAAAGTCATCGCAATGTCGACGATCGACGTCGACGCCTTGTCGAAAATCATTCGTGCATTCAAATCGATGCAAGCTCAGCGTAGAATCTATCTTGAAATAAACTTTTCCACTAACTTGCGACTTTTATAATAATAAAATTAACATAATAAGGGCTCTCAACCAACTCAGAATGTTAATTATGGAAACCTACGAATCTAATACATAATTTATAAATTCCATAAAAGATATAGTGTCTTGTTTACACATTTGGAAGTCTTAAATAATAAATTGTACCGTTAACACTAAAACCAAATTATCTAATCATCTTAATAGCCGCATCGTACTGCACTATCGTCCATTTTATTATGTGCTGAGTTAGAACAATAGCTTCTATCTATGCTTATGAGACGTGCCTTTTCTCATTAAGTCATTGCTTGGGTATTTACTGATGATGGAACAAACAAGAAATTAATTAATGGCGGAGACATACTTAGTTAATCACTAAGGCAATATGGCCTAACTTGAACCAACTTCAGTCAATCGAGTCTCGGAAGAATATTTTATTGTTCTGCCATGATATTCTAACGACAACAGTTTGTACAATGTTAGCCTACTTACTACCAATATTGTAGATACAGTTCTAGCAAGAGTTAACTGAAATATTGTTTATTTTTTTCTTTACCGACTTTGAGTGTTTCGAGATCATCTGGGTGAAAGTGGAAATAGCATCCGAATTTTTCTAAGAATATGGTAGTTAACTTGTTGATGTTAAATAATATGAAGGTATCATGTACCTCCCCAATTTCTGAATAATCTGTGTTTTACATCGAATGGTTAAGCATAAAACAATGAGATCATAGCTAAATATTTAAAGAGTGGATCAGTAAATAAAATTTTATTTCTGTTTTTTTATTTCGTAACTTGTAACGATATTGGTAAAATATCGGTTACATCTAAGTACTTTTTATCAAAGGGATTTTCAGTTGATTATTTAAAAGCTAAATATTTATAGGATTTCTTTACCAATTAAAATAAATGAAGAGCAGGTATTTACTATTTATTATAAGCTTGATGTTGTTAATAACAGGAAAAAAAATACCTGACAACATGGATGTTGTTTTTTACCTATGTAATATACCTCTAGGTAGTACATATTACTCACACAGCGGCAATTACAGTGCTTTTATGTATGTATGGAGTATATAATGAATTAATGATACAGGACAACATTTTACAGTAAATGACGTTTGAGAATTGCCCATTTGACTAATAAGTCTACTTGAAATCTGAAGTTTTCCTCAAAACATTGGAAGTAGGTAGGTAAGTATATAAACAGCCCATCGATAGTTATTTATTTGGTATGAAAATATAAACTAACTCTTTATAATCGGGTAGGTACAATTAATTAATTGTGACGGCCTTGCTCCTTTTACCGCCGATTTTCTTATTGCATGTTACGTCCGTCAATCAGTTTCTTCATATTTTTCTGGTGCAAAGAAGGTATCCTAAGTTTTACTTTCGTCTGCGTGCCGACAGTCGTCTTAATTCATTTCACTCGGATGTTCTTGTATATTGACTTTCCCCGCGACTTCGTACGCGCGTATCCCAGTTTTCTCGTTCCCTAGGAATTTCGGCATGAATTATACATAATATAGACTCTCCTCTTGAATCACTGTCTATTGATGAAAACCGAATTAAAACCCGTTGCGTAGTTTAAAAGATATAAGCGTTCAGACGGAAAATCCGACTTTGTTCTAAACCATGTAGGTACCTATTAGGTATTTACCATGTATTTATATTTATTTCTAAAGATATTTGAAACAAACACGAATTCAGTCAAATATGTCACTCTTCTTTCTGCGGTACTAGGTTACCTTTCGTTTCAAGAAAATTTATCATATTCGCACACGCACAAGCTCTGGGTTTTGTGGTTTACGTTGGTGAATTATACTTAGTCTTCACTTATACAACATAATAATTATAATCCTTATTCAAATTTAAAGAAGAAGCAGACATGGTTAGTCCATGGTTTATAATTATGATGTGATTGACGTCACACAGCTCAACTCTCACTTGGCTCTATCCTATGCCTATCCCCCAGCAAAAATGTTATCAGCACATATTTATTGGAGATTAGCTGCTATAGTAAATAATCCGTAATCCCAGCTCTAAGCCAGAGATAGTTGTGTACCACATTGATGTTTTATACATTAAGATAAAGGCGATAAATCGAGATTATGACGACATTTCTTTTTGGACAAGGTGCCGACAGGAAACAGTTAATTGAACGCCGCGAATGCAGTCACTCGTTGTAGCTGCATGACCAGAAACATGCAATAGTTTGGGAAAAGTGAATAGTGCAATAATAAAAAGCCATCATGCCCCCCGTAGGTATTCAGCCTTAGCTTGCACTACATATAAACAAATATAATACAACAAGTAATCTCTATAAGCCAAGTAGTCGGTGCCCAGTAAACATTACCAACGGGTGTTCAAGGTTTTAATTACCAATCGATAAAAAATCGAAATGTTTCGCCTCTTACGTCGACTTGCGCGCATAATCGCCGCGAAGGTGCGGAAGATTGAAATTATTGTGTTTAATGCAAACTTGAAAAGAAGGGGGACTATACACTCGGTATGCGACCGGGGAACACTAGGACACGCGGCTCGCAGGCGCGCGACCATACACTCCATACGCGAGGTGAGACGCTACCAACATTATAAAGTAAAACTACCTAGATACTCCCAAAAAAACTGATTTACATAATCCCAAGTTCACTGACAAATTTTTTTGTTCGCAGTTTCGGCTGTCTTGTTTTCGTATTAAATAATTATATTATTTTAGTGAAGCACAGCCGAGAACAGTGTCATATTAGCATAGACATTTGACTTGTGTTGGCCAATTAACATTGCAATGAAACATGTGTTGAGTAATTATCTTGAGTTTTCTAAACACTGGTAACCAGTGGCCGGTAGGTTCTAAGCATTTGCGTTACTTTATTAATGTTTAACAATTCACTTTATAAACGTATCTGTGTACTTCATTATTTAGTAGCTAAGTGTTCATTGATATAAATTGTACAACGTTGTGAAGTAATTAACCACGATTTCTGAGAGCCTGATTAGTGGCTCTGTTGCCAAATCTCATTAAAACGTGTCTTATATGATCCCAACAGGCTGTCAGAAACCTGCACCCTAATTGCTTGACACAAACAGGCTTTGAATGGAAATTCCCTTTCATTTTTCGGTTAGTTTTTAAGTTCCTTTCGTATATGAAGTTCTCAAAGCAAATGAGTTTTGTTGTTCTGTCAATAAAGGAATTGACATTTTGAGTGAGTTATGTGTGTAAAGCAGCAGGGGATATTGGGGGTATTTAGTGGTATTCTACCACTATTTGTGCATTTACTATTGTAAATAATTGTATGCCAAGACTAAGGATTTTCTTCTTTCATGAACTACTAAAGCTTCCTTAGGCACACTTTCATTGGATTTTTTACTCCAATATTAGTAAATAGGTAGTATTGCAGCAATAAATAGTAATATTGTTAAGGATCATTGGACACTGATTGTGTTGTGTACTTGTGTATATATTATATTGTAATTAGCTGAAGTAGTGCGCACGAACTCGCACTGTTCACTGTGAATGTTGAATGTGAACTGTAGATCGGGAATGCATCACGCTAGTGCATCTTGTCGACTGTATCATATATTGTCTAGCAGTATTGCCATTTTCAAGAACCTTTTTATTTCCATTTTGTCAGGTTAATGTATCAGTAGAAATAAAGTTTTGGGTTCTAAAGTGGCAAAACTGTAAACAACTGTTCACTCCACTAACCATTGCCATTTTTAATCACATTTTATGCATTCAATTTTAGCATGACTTTCAACATGAAAATCAGTGTAAAAATTTCGTGCCTGATATTGTCACATTGTATTATTTACTATTGCAAACAGAATCAGAATTTTGAGCCCTCTTTCACATAGTAGATTTTAATTCTTAATCAGTTAATTGAATTTTCTACTTCCATAAAACAAGCAAATTCTTGTTAAAACTGCACTTGCATTTTACCTTATCTCATCATGAAGTAGTAGTTGATTTAGCTAATTTAGTGAATCGAACTTTAACGATTAATTGTGCTATAGGAGGGCTAGATACTATTTTTGTCTTTAATTTTCGATAAGGTTTTTCTTTCGTCACTTTTTCATTTATGACATTGAGTTTGTTGTTTCAAAAACATGAAAGGTACCTAAATATCTGAGATTTTGAATTCAAATATCGTAGGTACACGCTTGCACTATGTGAGACTTACATTGTGTGTGTTAAATAGGTGTTGTCGATGAGCGATGAGCTTCGCCGCGCTCTGTACTCGTCGGGCGCCTCCATCGACATGGAGTTTTCGCCGCCCGACCTCATCGGCACCTCGGAGGTATTCACCATGGAACACAGGTGAGTTTACTACAATTTATTAAGAATACAAGTGCTATAAACTTCACTGGCGCTACCTTTCCTCAGTTTTAGCAAACCTGTATCTAGTTGAAGAGAAATGATTTTACTAACTGATATTCTTGCACAAACTTTCACTACGGTACCAACGATTGCGGGTAGGTACGTGTTTATTGCAATCCTGGAAAGAGTTCATCCTTTTCCAGGATTACAATAAAAAAAATTGAAGCTTTTAATGTTTGCAATAGGGATACAATGATGTGAATGAGGTGTCTTTGGAACACTCACAGTAAATTCAACAATACTGTGTAAATTTCATACTAATGCCAGATGTAGTTAATAGTGAACTCCAGTCATAAGGCTCCACTACCAACTTTTGTTTTGCCATACTCGCATGTCGCTACTGGCACGGTATGGTACGTATGGTACGCAACGTAAGCGTTCTGTTGTAATAGGTAGCTGGAAAATTGTGTGCCTAAACAATCATTTTATAATTTTACATTGTATTTTCTCTTTGAAATAAATGTAACTTTGTTTTTGTCATTATCATAATTCAATAAGAACAATAAAATTGCTGTAAAAGAAATAAGTTTCGCTGTAAAGATTAGGTACTATTTAAACAATACGATAGCGATAAATCTTTTAGTACTCCTTACAACTTTAATGATTTAATGAATCGCTTTGTCTATTGATTAATCATTTATTTGCTTAATCGAGTTATTTATTTACTTTAAAGCAATAAAAGGGGTAAAAAGTTCGTTTACAAGTTTCTAAAAGAAATTCTTCAGAATAACTGATTCGAATATGCCGAAGGCTTATTAATCTGAAAACTATGCACAATTCCTGTGGAAATGAGGTATTGCTCACTGGAGCGAAGCTGCGGCAAAAAACTTTTATTCACAAGTAAGAAGTTATCGATAACGGTAGCGATAAGACTGCCACTATACCAATATACATAATTAAGTGTGTATAAAACAGTTCCATACAAAGGCGAACTTAATTTCCAGAGAGAAGCTATGTTCGGTGCTACCGGCGCGCGCACAGGGCTACATGTGGCAGCTGACGTTCAGCACGAGCCAGCACGGCTTCTCGCTGGCGTCCATGTACCGCAAGATGCAGCGCGTCGACAGCCCCGTGCTGCTCGTCATACAAGATACAGACAACAACGTGAGTACACTGCACTAACCTTTTCTTATGGATGGCAAATCATTCCTTCCTTTGATTCTTAACAATGTTCGAAAGTCTGCAGACGTATTGTGCAATAAAAACTTTTTTATTGTATTGATAATTTATAATATCATGAGAAAAGAAGCGCTTTCTAATGGGAAAGTCGATAGTCCACCAAGATTTAATAAATTAGTCTCTAGAATGCCGAACTAGAAAACATCTGGTCTCTCTGGTCAATCTTTTGCTAGTCATGACTTACCAAGGCATGACAAAGACAAGATTTATTAAAGTTTTTCAACGACAAAAACACAACTACTGTCTTGTCTTACAATTGAAAATTACAATAAAAAAGTTAACTGTTTTCGATAAAATGCAGAGCACTTGAACTCACTCCTATTTTTGACTCATGATGATAATATCGCTTGAAGGTCGCTGGTAGCTGATGGATGCGAGATCCACAGGACCGGTTGTTGTAGCGACACTTGGCAGAAGTGAGAAGCCTATGTCCAGCAGTGGACGTCTTTCTGCTGAAATAATAACAATGATAATAATAACTGAGACTGAGAGGTCTCAGTTATTAGAATTGAGGACTTATTGGAGGAGCTCGTTGCTAAACATTAACAGCCGCACAGGTCGATTTTCTAGGTTAAGCAACGCTGGTCAAGGTTGGTCTGTGGATGGGTGACCATCTTAACATAGTGAGTTTCCTCCGTACCTCGGAAAGCACGTTAAGCGGTTGGTCCCGGCTGTCATTTGTAGATCTTTGGCAGTCGTTACGGATAGTCAGAAGCCAGTAAATCTGACTTCAGTCTTGCCAAGAAGTACCGTGTTACCCAGTTAACAGGTTGTGGAGGTCTAGTAGGCAGCCGCTCTACGTAAAATGCTGGTATTCAGCTAACTCCGGTTTGACTGGAAGCCGACCCCAATAAAGTTGGGAAAAGGCTAGGCAGATGATGAGGACTTTTTGGATTAGGATGTCCATCCAAAAACTTAATGATATTATAAATTTTTCATCGTACGATCGTTTTATTGCGATTTAAATAGCAAAACATATCTAACTTCAAGTTAATTACGTAAAATATAATTTGAAGTATTTATGTGATACAACTTAGGTTAGCGGTTTAACTTCCGAATCGAAATACACATATGACAACTGTTCACAGATGAATGTTTAATCAAACTTTATAAAGCCAAAAAAAAAAACAGATTGGTGTTAACATAACAAAACAACATACCTATAGATCTAATTATGTACATACCTTCACGCTTGTATTTCCAAACTAGTAGGAAAACAGTCTGTAGTGTTTAAGAGTAGGTACTTAGCCCGAAGGCTATCTGTCTAAATACAATCAATAATTAGAACTGGAAGGAAGACTTGTTTGTCTCCCAGACATAGATTGACGACATTATTGCTATCGCAGGAAGATCCTGTAACTGCTAAGGTTGCGGAATTTGTTCGAAAGAGTCACCGCGGTCCTAGAACGCAAAGGGCATTCATTAGGAGGAACACGGATGGGCGTTAGTCAGTAAGACACTCCCTTCTGCTCCGCCCAGAGCGGGAGGAGTCATTTGATGATTTGTCATCCTTAAAAAAAAAGGCCAGACACGTGGCCACATAAGGCCTAATTGGAACGAAAAAAGAGAGGCGTAACATCATCATGAATCTTTAACTTTAAAATAGTCCCGCACGACATCACTTACCGTGGAAATCATTCAATGAACACCTGTTGGATTTTTAACTCTCGATGCTGAGCCGATCGTTGATAATCTTAAATTGCGCATTTTCTAGGCATTCATTTAAGTAGTGACCTAGGATCAAAGATGATAAGAGCTGGTATGTTGCAGGTGTTCGGCGCGCTCACGTCGTGCGCGCTGCGCCCGTCGGAGCACTTCTACGGCACGGGCGAGTCGCTGCTGTTCGCGTTCCAGTGCAGCGGCGAGGAGGCGCGCCGCCAGTCGCACGCCGCCATCGAAGCCAACAACGACGCCAAGGACAAGGACGCCAAGGAAGAAGGTGCTAAGGATGACAAAGAAGGTATGATAATATGCTCTTAGATGGACAAGTACCTACGATTTAAGGTGGTGCTATCTGTTAAGCTCATAAGTTAATTTCATCTTTTCCCTGCACTAGAATTACGTTGGCACTAAAAAGTCGTACGGCACCTGGGGCCCGAGTCTGCTATTACAATAGTGTCAGAATGGTCGAACACTGATTTCAAAATGGTTGATTTTGACAAGTTTGTTAATCTACTAACATAATGGCATCATAATGACGTCATGATGACATTCCAATGATCAATCACTGACACGCCATTGAAAGAAAGCCATATGAATGGTAATCTCGTACATAATGACAGATTTAGTATTTACGAACTTCTCACTAAGTACTTCAGATTGCTTATAACACTAATAAATAATATGTAAAACTAAATATAAATAAAATCTGGCATGAATAAATGCTCAAATTTAGCTCGGTTTTATAATAATGGCAATACGGCATTCCTACCACAATTCTATTACGAGACCACTGACGTCCCAGTGACCGGCCACTGACGTGCCAGTGACCGTGCGATTATGAATTTAGCAGATTACGAACTTTTAGCAAAATGACAATGGCATGACAATGGGATCGTGTCGGAATGACAAATTTATAAAAATAGCAGACTCGGGCCCCTGATCGCGATCCGAGGCGTCGCCGTTACGATACCAGTTTTAAGATAGAATGGCTCGATTTCAAACTCAAACATTTATTGCAATTAAACAATTTACAGGCACTTTTGAATTGTCAAGGTCGGTCGGTCCAAAAAGATGAAGCTATTTGCACGTTCCAAAGCGTAGATCTCTATGGAGAAGAACGTGCAAGAAACTCCACGGACACTCTTTTAAAAATAATAAATTGTTACAAAGTTTTGTTGACATCGTGTTGAAATTATACATACATGTGAAAACGATCTGACGAGCATGATAAAAACGTCCGGACTAAAAAAGGAACAATTCAAAAAAATAATTAAAATAAACCATGGCAGCTGAGAAATGACCAGTCCCAACCGACGGCGCCATGACATGCGCCAGGCCCATTCGTCTCAACCATTTTGAATGGAGCCAAATATTTTAACGCATACGTACACCACCATCGGCTAGGCTTTTGAGTGAGCATCACACTCCCAACCGCCAGTTTAGGTACTTGAGTCTATACAATGCAAACACACAAATATTTATAAATGTTGGTACTATTGATTTAACAGCAATGGATCTGTGTGTGAGTTAAATTAAATATAAAAGTCATTAAAGACATCTCAGTCAGTCATCATTTGAAGCGATGACGATCCCAAGCTGCATGTGCATTGTCTTTTATGCAACAACGGTCTATTGGCCCGAAAATAGGTGCCTAGCTTTACAAGTACACGCAATCGAATTACGGCCTTAAAATATTTTTCCTTACCAATTTTTTTTTTTCGAATTGCAGAAAAATCAGCGCCGCCATTGAAAACTAAATTCAAGTATTGGGGATGGACCGGAGATAACATGTATTTTATTCGCGGCAGCAACGACAACATATCCATCGGCGCCGGCGAGTAAGTATTGTTACGTTAAGTGTTAGCTCACTTAAAACAATGAGGTACCTGAGAAGGTATTTCCTGATCAGGGAACTCGAGAACGCACTAAGACGATGTACTAACATGACTTTACAATTTGCAGCGGCAAGTTCGGTCTGTGGCTGGACGGCGACCTGTACTTGGGCCGCACGCAGCGCTGCATGACGTACGGCAACGAGCCGCTCACCACACGCGAAGACTTCATCGTCAAGATCATGGAGTGCTGGACCTTCATCTGAGCGCCTCCCGAACTGTCCCGAACTGTCCCGAACTCGCCGCACGCGCCGCCCGCGCCGGCCACTACTCTACTTTCAAAAAATCAAAAATAAGCTTTAGATTATCTTATGAAATTTGCTACGAAGATTTGACACTTTTACAAGTCAGTCTTTTCGACTTTAGTACCGATGAGTCTGAAAACGATTTTGTACTCGCATTGTGACTCGAAACGTAGCGGCGCGGTCAACATCGATCGGCCGACATGAAGACAATATTATTAACGTCTATGCGCATTTCTAGTCAAATGTACTAAAACCTGACCAATGTTTTCATCCTCTCCGAATTTAGAGGCGTGTTCGGATACGAGTGCCGCCGCTCGGGCCCGCGACTCTACTGAGCAAGTGCATTAATCCTAGTCAATTGTCATTTGTATGTAAGTTGATGTTTCGGAGCCGCAGAGCGACCCCGCGCTGGCTGCTCCGGAGCGCGCCGACTACAAGCAGCGCACCGGGCCGCGCGCACGCCGTACGCCCGGCCAGCGCGATAATTATTACGTGTCAATTCATACAATTAATATTGTGCATTGTTGTTAAGGAAATTAAAAGCATATTTGTAACTATAAAAAAAATCTGTATGTTATGTAGAAGTTTATATATTAACGAATCAATCATTACCTATATGTTTAGAGGCCGACTTATTGGCGTGTCCAGTACCGAGCAATGTAACACGCATTAATTTGATGAAAGTGGTTCTGGTTGATTCATGACTAGTTGAAGGAGCTCGCTCGTGCGGCTGACGCAAGCTGCAGAATTCTTGCCACCGCCACGAGCGCCCTCGTGTGCACCGTGCAGGTCGGTGACACTGTCAGTATAAATATTTTATTTATAAATATAATTTGTGTAGATTTTGTATGTTATGTTGTCGTGTCTGATTGTATTGAGTCATAATATTTAAGTTAGTGAGCATAATTATGTTACACTTGTACTGTGATTTGATTATAATATGGTTGCATTTTTTCACTTATTGGAGCGTTGTCACTGATTAATTACATTAACATTATCATATGCTTATCGGCAGTTTAATGAATATCTAACATATCTTCATTCATGTCACACACATTTTATAAGAACGTTTACGATAGCCCACAGATTTTGAACACGCAATCAACATAGTTCTCAATAGACCATAGATTATTTTCGTGATGTGACGCTTCAGTACAGAGATGAGTAGCCAATATATGAATATTATTAATTAAATAAAAAAAATCTTAAATACTTATCTTAGAATGCTTGATGAATGTAATCGTCATTGTGCTTAGTAATCGTTAGCATGATGTTACTCAGATCTATCTGGTCGTATAACATTATTTATTTGTCCTATGTAAGCACGCGCGCTGGTGCCGCCGCGCCGCGCATCTATCTACCGTTAGGGCCAGTATAATGGCGATATTATTTTGTTTCATATGTCTACTGTATATACAAGATATTCCTATGTGAGATTAGAAGAGATATAATATATATTTTTGTGGAAGGCCCACGCGAAATTACTTTTGTGTATATCAATGGTAGAAAGTACAAGTACCAAAATGTGTCACAGCTGTAGAATATAGCGCGTGCGTCTATTCAGGCAGAATATTTTGACGTTGTTATTGTTTGTGTACATCAGGAATGTAATAGATGAACTTAGGTTTTAAAATTATATCGGCATAATTATTGTTATAAATTTATAATCATTAGACTTGTTGAGTAGCAGTGAGAATTAAAATATTTATTTATTCTGTTATGGTTTCCATGTTACGGTTGCTGTAGCTACATTACATTATCGATGATGATTTATTATGTAATTCTAAGTTGTTAAAATGTAAATCAAGCCATAATAATTGAGAATATATTCTTTTGAGAAAGAGAATGTTTTATTTTTTATTATAAGAACAATACATTTGAGGTTGAACAAGGACATGAGCCATCAGTACTGGTATCTATGTCGTGGGCGGTACCCGGAGCTGCTGTCGTCGTAGCCCCTGTTGTAGTCGTTGTACCCTCTGTTGTCGCGCCGCTCGTAGTTCCGGTCCCTATTGTCTCTCTGGTAGGGGTGGTCGCGTCTGTTGCCGCGGCGCTCGTTGCGGCGCCCCGAGTTGGGCACCCACCACGAGTCTAACACCGGCGGCTTTGAAGGCAACTCATTAAACACTTTCATAAAATCTTCATCTTTCTCAGTAAATCTATCTTTCAGTTCTTCCTCGCATTTAGCTAAAAATTCTTTATCTTCAGCTGATAGTGTATCAGTAGCCATCTTTAATCTGATATATAGGCAGAATACTCAGTCAGGGAGTTAAGAACTGAAATTAAAAAAAAAAAAAACAATTTTATGTTCTACTGTAAATTTCTGCTGAAGATTCTAAAATCAACCCAAATAATTCACTTGAAATGGACAGTAACAGCAGAAACAAATGGACAAGAACAACAAAGACACTAATCTCACCAAAACCACTATTTGACGAATTATTGTTCAAAACAGTAAGTTATATACTAAAAACTACTCCACCAACACAATAAACTTAACAGGTTGGGCCCGGAGTGGAACCATTAACTTGACGGCAGTGACTTAAACCGTATTAACATAAAAATAAAGTATAAAAACAATTGCGTCAGGTGGAACCAATGGTTACACCACCGTATCTCACCTGTTAACATAATTTTTAAAATAGTAAGTACCCGCATGTAAGTTTGAGAGTTTGCCACACCTAAGCAAGAGTCTTATAAAATAAAAAAAAACAACCAGGGAGCCACAAGAACTTTGGAAGTATACACATTGCTAAAGTATTTTTGTTTTATATTATATATGACCCTTGACTCATTCGTTCTGATGCCAGAAATAGTCCGAAATTCCGGAGTTTGTATGTTTAGAAGTTTTTTATCAAGAAAACAATAAATATTATGATGATAATTTGATCAACATCACAATATAGCAAGGTTATGCAAGAGAAGTTTCAGTATGAAATGGGACTGGGACACATAAAAATTTCTAACATCACAAACATATCCCAAAACCCTTGTACTGATTATATTTACAGTGTTCACTGATTAGACTCGTTAGGACAAGACCATAAAATGTTGTAGATGGCTCTACCGAGCTAGGATCGATAGGTTCAAAGACAAATCCAATGTATGCTCCACAATCTGGACATACACACGGCTTCCAAAGATAGCCAGGGAACCAAGATGTACTTTCCTCCCACTGCAATGATTTTATTATGTTATAACCGTTTTACTATAGTGAAATAAAGAAATCATTGTAAGTAATTATAACATTAAATAAATATTACCTCCCCACTTGGAACACACGTCGAATAAGTAAATGAAATCAAGGGATAATGGATAAATAAGCCAGTGGCAAACACCTGTACTAGGACATCGTCTTTATAGAACAAAGTATCATTGAAAGAGTATCGAGATTTTGGACTCGACTTGGAAATTAGACTGTCACTAAATGTAACGTCGCTGCCACAGTTGCAGCACAAAATATTCCCTGAAATAACCACAAAATGTTCTACAATCCAATAAAATTAATACAATCACATTACTAACTGGTAAACAGTATCTATTTGTTTATCTACCCTTATTTCGCTGCATCAGATGAACGTCTTCAAATGCAATCACAGGCGCTAAAAGAACAAATAGACATAATACATTAAAATTAATTTTAAACGTCATTATACCTTATTTTTGCACAAATTAACTTCAATATGATTTTAAGTACAGAATAACTTATAAAAATGAGTAAAATACTAGGTATGTATTCAATCCATTACAAAGAAAGAAGTCTGATATTTTTCTGACACTAGTGACACTGTGACACTGACCAATGTACTCTGTGACACTGACACTGACACAAGTCCAAGATTTATATAATTAAGTTTGTTTTTGAAGAAATTAATAAAATGGCTACTGAGGCCTTTAAGTAACATTAAAAAAAAAATAGATAAGAAAAGAAATTGGTATATATTCAAAAACATCAAACTCGTCACACTTCAATCCACCTACAACTGCTACATTCATGCCAAACCCTCATTTGTTCCCAACGAGTAACACCCTCAAATGTCACACTGTTACTCGATGGGATTTTTTTCTGAAAAAATTCCCAACCGGTCACACTACCAGTCACACTGTTACTCGATGGGAATTTCTTCAGAAAAAAATCATGGATAAATGGTCACCAAATAACGATAATATAAGAAAAAAATCGCGACCAATTTCGAGGTAGCGCTCGCCGGCCGCTGCCGTAACCTAACCTAACCTATAATATTTTTGGTAGTAATATTAATCTTTTAGTTGGATAGAATTTGGTGACCGTTGATCCATTTTGGTGACCGTCTAAATTATACCCCTTTAGTGTGACTGGTTGGGAAATTAGTAATAAAAAGTTCCCATCGAGTAACAGTGTGACTGGTTGGGAATTTTTTCTTAAAAACATTCCCATCGAGTAACAGTGTGACATTTGAGGGTGTTACTCGTTGGGAACAAACGCAACTAACGCCATTCTGGAAGATTTTTGAATTATTACAGCTAACAGCTGGACACTTTTTCAACTTGTCACCCATATTGATCGTTCAACTCGTCTCTATACTCCATGTTTACTATTTAATTGATATCAGGTGTTCCTGAAAGCACCATTCGACGCATAGTTAACTAAGGCATGAAGATTCTTAGTTGTCCTGAGTTTCTGGCAATATTTCGGGAGTTGAATACTGAATACCTCGCTCGACAGGATTCTGACTAGGTAATAAAGAAATATCTAATAAATTCTTAACTTTTTTTATTTTTTTATTCTACCAACGTCATGTTGAGATGGCATCGCAGAGAGGCGAACCATCGAACTTTGTGGTAGATAAATTAATTAAGGGATCAGGGGAAGAACCACGTTTGTCACCTAATGAACTAACTGAGATATTACTAATTAAACGATAAGATCCTAATAAAATAGTGTAATTTATACCCAAGGCACTGTAACTGTAATAGGTATAATTCCAGTTATTTGGAGCGCTTGGAAACACTAGTGTATATCTATGGACGTGTTGTCAAATGTGACTTGCACTATCTGTCATTCAATAAATTATCTTGCTTGAAAATGTGATTCATTTGATTGGCGACGAGGATTTAAAAGACTTTAATAATGGACAAAGAACAATTCGAGCTGTTCTTGCGAGCTCAACAGGCGCAGCAAGAACAGACGACACAAATACTTACATTGTTGGTACAAACAATGCACAACAAAGAAGAAACAAAAACAAAAAGCTCAACGAGCGTTTCATCATCGTCGGTCACATCGTCAGACAAGATGATGGTGATTAAAAATTTTAACATGGACAAATACAACCCAGACAGCTGCAGAATTGAAGATTTTTTAGACTTCTTTTCAAACAAATGTCAAATCATGAACGTTACGGAACCAAACCTACGAAAGGACATCCTATTAAATACCTTAACACCGGAGATTTTCCGTGAGTTAAAAATAGCACTTACACCGAATTTTGACACGAGCAGTTATAACGACATTTGCCTCAAACTTCTTGACTTGTTTAGAATAAAGAAAACCAGGTACCGCGCATTGACAGAGTTCTGGAACTGCACCAGAGAGTCTTCAGAATCTATGGAACAGTACGCTAACAGACTCAAAAGTCTAGGCAGGGATTGCGGCTACAAAGACGAGATGTTGGAACGACAGCTACGCGATCGTTTTACTACAGGGTTGAATCATACAGATTTAGAGACAGACCTCAAGCAAAAGTGGCCCGATTTGCAAGAGTCAGGAAGGGAGGTTACTTTTAGAGATTTTTTTTCAATTGCACAATCACGAGAACAGGCAGAACATGACACACCAAGCACAACTGCAAATGTTAACAGAGTCAAGAGGAACCGTACTCAAAAAACAACAACACCGAAGTCTAATTACAATAGACAACGCAAGTTGCACTCCACTGATCAATGCCTGAGATGTGGGAAATTTGAGAAGCATGACCTCTCAAAATGCGCAGCAAAAAACCACACATGCGACGAGTGCGATTTGAAAGGGCATTTAGAGAGCTGTTGCATTAAAACTGGTCGTGCTTACATATCGCCGGCCAAGGAAAAAAACACTTCCAAACGCAGAATACAACGGGTAAGCGGTAATCAAGCTTCTACGTCAAGCTCCACAAACGTTTCAACGGAAAATAGTGAAGATGACGATGAGTTTGTCCACAACGTCACGAGCACTCGAGTCAAGGATTGCAAACAAATCGACATTTTCATAAATTGAGTTCACTGCACTATGGATTGGGACCCTGGCTCTACCCACTCTATCATTAGTTCCGAAGTTTGGAAAAAGGTTGGATCACCAACGTTAACAAAGGGGCCCAAACTAAAAGCATATGGTAACACCAAGCTGAAAACCAAAGGAATCGCAAATGTAAATTTGGAAGTGAACGGACGATACGAAACCTTACCTGTCGTAGTAATAAAAAACGCAAATCCATTACTTTTTGGATTGAGATGGAGCGAGAAGTTTGACATGGAATTTCCAAAACCAGTTTATTCAATCCAAGAGAAGCCTGTTACTCCAACGACATTAAAACATATACTTAAGCAATACAGCGAACTTTTCGACGGCAAACTAGGCAAAGTCAATAACTACCAAGTTAACATACATGTCAAACCCGGCGCAGAACCAGTACACCTACCTGCACGTCAAATCAAATTCAGCATGAAGAAAAACGTCGAACGGGAGTTGGATCGTCTTGTTGATACAGGTATCATTAACAGAATAGATCCAAACCTTACTGCTTTGGAGTGGGCCACACCTACTGTTAATGTCTTGAAACCAACTGGTGACGTCAGAATTTGCGGAGACTACAGCACTACACTTAATCCTGTTTTAACAAAACATTTACATCCAGTGCCCATTTTTGATCATTTACGACAGAAACTAGCAAACGGCATTGTCTACTCCAAAATTGATCTCAAAGACGCGTATTTACAATTTGAAATAGCTCCGGACTCAAAAAAGTATTTAACAATATCCACACACAGAGGATACTACCAGTACAACAGAATGCCTTTCGGTATTTCTACAGCACCATCAATTTTTCAAAACTTTCTTGATCAACTACTTGGAGACATACCAAACGTAGCAGTGTATTTTGATGACATTGCATTGACAGGAGAAAGCGTGAACG
This sequence comes from Ceramica pisi, assembly GCA_963859965.1. Taxonomy (NCBI): domain Eukaryota; kingdom Metazoa; phylum Arthropoda; class Insecta; order Lepidoptera; family Noctuidae; genus Ceramica; species Ceramica pisi. Next base: position 11,651,107 of record OY982530.1, read on the forward strand.
GACACTTACGAACACTTTGCACAGTGTTATGCCGGCTAAAACAGGCTGGTTTGAAAGTTAATTTGAAAAAGTGTAGTTTTCTGAGTAAAGAGATTGAGTATCTGGGTCACATAATTGATCAAAACGGAATACGGCCAACAAAAGCGAAGATTAGCGCTATAAACAACGCATCACAACCCACAAACGCAAAGGAATTACGCTCTTTCCTGGGCCTTATAAATTTTTATGAAAGATTCATTCCACATCTTCATGGATCATGTGCAGACCTGTACGAGCTAACAAGCGGCAAAAAAAAATGGCGATGGTCCGAACACGAAGAACAAGTTTTCGAGAATGCTAAAAGTAACATAGCTAACTCAAATTCATTGATAGCGTTCAATGAAAGGCGTTCTCTTTTCCTGGCGTGTGATGCGTCAGAAAAAGGAGTTGGGGCAGTTCTATACCACAAACACAAAGATGTCGAACAACCGATAGCATTTGCGTCAAGAAAACTTCGACCAGCTGAGAGCAAATATTCTGTTATTGACCGTGAAGCACTAGCCATATTATTTGGAATACAGAAATTTGACCAATATCTAAGAGGAACGAAATTTACCTTGGTAACTGATCACAAGCCTCTGATGCACATTTTGGGACCTCAACGTAACCTGCCGAAGCTTGTAAATAATAGACTTGTAAGATGGGCTCTTTTGATTGGAAGCTACCAGTATGAAATTTGCTACCAGAAGGGCGAAAACAATATTCTGGCCGATTGTCTGTCCAGATTACCAAATCCCAAGACAAAACCCTCACACGTGGAAAATGTTGTACGTAGAGTAGTATCACGCCTCCAAGAAAACAAAATTGTTGATCTACAATTAACAGAAAAAAAATTGATTCTGGAAACATCTAGAGACCCAAATTTGTCACTCGTTTGTCAGTACCTAAAGACCGGGTGGAGAGACCTGGATTACGGGCAAGACATGAAACAATACTACAAGAAACGTTTCGAACTGTCTGTAGAAGGTAAAATTGTACTCTGGCAAGGTAGGATGGTCATACCTGAAGTTCTAAGAAAGACAGTCTTAGGCTATTTGCACCGAGGGCACCCGGGGATTTCGGCCATGAAAGCACTCTCACGTTTCTATGTGTGGTGGCCATCACTTGACGAGGACATCGAGAATTTTATCAGGAGATGCACCAGGTGTCAAGAAAACAGACCGTCTAATCCCGAACTACCGGTATTCTCCTGGTCTATACCCGAGCAAGTGTGGGAAAGAGTCCACATAGACTTTGCAGGTCCATTTGAGGGCAGCTACTGGCTGGTTTTGTGTGATGCGTTGTCGAAATGGTGTGAACTAAGACCAATGAAAAACATAACTTCAAAAAGTCTATGCACTGTTCTGGATGAGATTTTCAACACCTTTGGACTCCCACAAATGATTGTATCTGACAACGGCCCCCAACTAACATCACAGGAATTCAAGGACTACTGTAAAAATCACGGCATTCTACATGTCACCTCCTCTCCGTATCATCCCCGAACCAATGGGTTAGCTGAACGGTTTTTGAGAACTTTTAAGAACAGACTGACCTCCAGTGACGGAACCCCACTTAAGCGTCGATTGTCGGAGTTTTTATTCACTTACCGGAACACTCCGCATACCACTACCGGAAAATCTCCAGCTCAAATGATGTTCGGCAGACAGTTGAACTGCGTTCTGTCAAATATCCGACCGAACAAGAGAAGAAATTTGCAATACCAACATGTGAAGGCAGACATCGTGTCATCTACACCTACATACCAGACTGGCGATTTGGTTTACATAAAAACTAAACTGGAAAAAAAGTGGCAGCCTGCTACAGTAGCGTCCCGTAAACACCGTTACTCTTACGTGGTCACTACATCTAATGGGGTAGAGCAAAGGAAACATGCAGATCACATGAGGCCGCGATTTGATCCTGCAGCCGCGTCACCAGAAAGTGTTGCGGCAACCTCTACGTCCTCACCATCCACATGCTTCGCACCATCACCTATGTCAATTCCTTCTCCATCTACACCGTCCTCTCACATTCCATCCACTCCAGAACCATCTGCATCTACATCTGCATCTACATCATCATCCTCATCTCCAGCGTTTGAAACACCGACTGCGTCGGTTGCAGCACCTCTTCGGCGCAGCCAGCGTGAGGTGCGACCTCCACGGCGTTTGATTGAAGAGATCTGAATCTATCATAAATGGGGAGGAATGATATATCTATGGACGTGTTGTCATATGTGACTTGCACTATCTGTCATTCAATAAATTATCTTGCTTGAAAATGTGATTCATTTTAACTAGAAAATAAAACAAACAGTGTAACCTAAAAGTCTTATGTCACTCACCGTCGACCACGGCCGACGGTTCCCTTCAATCAAATGTTAGCAGCTGAAAGCACTGACGTATAAATGCTGAAAGGACGAAAACAAGGGCTGGTCCACAGACATTTTATAAATGTCTGTGGGTTGGTCAAAATAAATGACTTTCATTCATTTGAATGGAAATCAGTTGGAAGAGGAATGTTGTTCGCCACTATCAATAAATGTCAAAACTTTTTTTGCACCCTGATTTTCGGAAATAAGATAGATAAATAAGTGTCAGATAATCCACATGGCGGTAATGGTACCTATGTTAATAATAAATCAGCAATTAATTACTATTGTATAAAAAAAGTATCAAAACCTTTCAGTCGAAAATAATAGGGATACCATGGTAGCGCCCTCCACCTCCACTGTTTTCATGACTTTAGCGGTTATTACACTACACAATCTATCGGGCGATAACTAGGGCGCCCTGTCCCTGCGGCAGGGTGCCGATTATTACACTACACAATCTATCGTGCCCTAACTGCAGTGGCGGCGTAAAGTGGGGGCGGAGGAGGCTGGTTCGCCCCGGGTGCCTAGCACCAAGGTGACAACGACAACTCGCTCGTACATCCAAAGAAGGCGTAGTATAGGTCCAAGGAAGACGTACATTCTTTTTTTTTATCAAATTCATTAAACAGATATGAAAGTCGCGTCTATAAAAAAAATAAAGTGGCTTTTTTGACGTGCCTATAATTTCTTTCCAACTTAAGACATCAATTAACATCTAACTACTCTTGTGACTACTTGCATACAAATATTATACCTAGTTTAAAATGCATCGCAACTATAATTTCACATTTTTTTTTGGAGTATAATTTCTAATTCCCTAAAATAATAAAGTCATGTTGCGCTTAAACCGAGCGAGACAGGGAAATCAATTTTGATTATCGAATATTTTAGTACCTAAAATAATCAATCGAAAATATCTAAATACAAATCCGCCCAAGGTGCCAATCTACCCACTGCCGCCGCTGCGGCAGGGCCCTGCCTCCCTGTCTCTTACTTACACTAGGTGATAGACAGAGCAGGGAGATCGGAGCCACCCGATCGCCCGATGGCAAGGTCCTTACACCCGATTTCTTATTACACTAGTCTCGCCCTAGTTATCGGGCCCGATAGATTGGGTAGTGTAATAACCGCTTTTCTTGACAGACTGTATACATACGTAGTATCTCTATAATCTCTATGTAGCTATGTAGTCTGTGACCAGTACCTACCATGCACTGACGTAGGTATATGATTTATACGCAAGTGCTACCATGACATATAATATGTGACAATGACAAATACATACTTTGATATTTTGACATTTGGATTATTTGCTAAGTTGCTAACAGTTCAGAGTTATAAGCAACACGTCAACGTTGCGTTAGAAATTCATCGCAATAGGTACCATTACAATAAAAATTTGTCTCTACAATGTCTGAAAATGTGAATATTGATCTCTCAGGAGAAATCAATGCCACCACTGAAAAGAAAGGGTTTCAAAAGTATGTCAATGATATGGAATTGTAAGTCTTAACAATAACAAATGCTACGTGGTGTTTTCCTTGCTTTGAGATTTGTTTATGCTTCATCATTCGTCATTATTACACGCTATGAATAAATTCTGACTAATTCTGATATCCCGCCCCTAAGACGACCCACTGACCATCCTTAAAGTGGTGAGCTTACAATAATATTTAGTATTAAAAAACGAGTTAACGACATTTTTTTCTAGTTAACTTCGATGTGACCATAAATCAATGGGGAGAAAGATTTACGACTTCCTTCTAAAAAACCAAACTTTTGGCGGGTGAAGCTTAACGATTTTATTCAAACACACCACCTAATTATTATCTACATATTTCTTTCATACTAACTAACCTTCCTTTCTGTTTTATTATATAAAATAGTCATCACATTTTAGCTGTTCTTGCTTGGTTATTAAAACATTCTAAATTTAAAATCAACATTTGTGAAGGTTGCTGCAGCATGTCCGTAGTGGAGCTGGACCAGCGCTGCTTATGGGAGTCCTTGCATCACGCAGACCATGGACGCAGTTTGTTGCCACTGATAATTTTAAGGTACAATAGTTTATTTTGTATTTATCACTTGTAGGTATCAATTACTTTAAATTTTACACTTCTTTTCCAAGTGGTTTATTTTTTCAATTCCTTTATGTTTCTGCCTGTGTAGTGGCCTTTTCAGCCCTCCTGATTTTACAGCAATTTTTATAAATGATGCACAACATTTATACATACAATTTTGCAATTAAAACATTCACTGCATTCTATATTAAAATTTGTATAATTTATGAATACTTTAACAAATTTAAAAAATTGGATTCATCTTTTTGTTATAGGCTCCACCATCAATACCTCGGTTATCGCGACGTTTTTATAGAAATGTGGAGTACTTTCAAGCAAATTACCTGATGGTGTTCCTTGGATTGTTTGCATATTGCCTGTAAGTATTATTTGATGTTGTACTTGGTATAAATAGTTGTTTTATGTTTGTACCATTTTATCATTTTATCCTTGTTTCTAGAATTACATCACCTCTTCTGTTAATTGCTATGGTGGCAAGTTTCTTTGGATATAGAAAACTAACATCTGGTCCAAATACTTGGAAGGTGAGATTTCCTGTTATCTAAAATACTTACCTATACTAATATTAAAAAAAAACATACAACCAAATTGAGAACCTCCTCCTTTTTGGGAAGTCGGTTAAAAAAACAGATTCTATTGGCAAAATTTAATTATACTATTTATTCTTTCAGCCAAAAGTAAGTTGCCCTAGACTATCTCACTTATTTCCTTTTCACAAACGGTTTGGATTTCCACAACCTAGGAACACATTAACACAAGTCCTTGTAATATAAATGTGATGTATACTAATATGTGTTTTTGGCCCTATAGTTCTTTTCCTATGGTTTTAACTGTTCTGCTATCCCTTTACTAGATTGCTGGTTGGGAGCTAAGCAAAACTCAGCAGTATGCAGTGGCGGCAGCATGCTCCATGGCATTGTGCTGGCTTGCAGGGGCAGGAGCTGTTCTCTTCTGGGTTTTAGGTAATGAACTAAAGATAAATTACATATATTTTAACTTACCAATTTGTGTTTCTCAATCAAATTATAACTATGTGACTGTGTCAACATCATTATTGTGTACTATTGGTCTAGCTGAAGGCTATAAATAAAAGCCTACCATTTTTTTTTGTGATATTACAGGCGCCACCGTGACAGTAGTCGCCCTTCACGCTAGTTTCTTTGACGCGGAGGCTCTCCCTCAGTCCGAGGACCCGGAGCAGTTCCCAATGATAGAGCAGGTTTGACACGGACACCTACCACTGTTCCTGCCACCGCCTGGACGCACACAACGCCTTAACGACCCCAACTGACGCAATACACTCCTTAAGGATATTGTTGAATTTTACGATTTTTAAACATTGTGTATGTATTTGTGGCAGTGTTATGCTTTTAGCTCCAACATTGTATTTATAAATGAAGCTATGCGTTTAGCAATGGCTCATAAGTCAATTGGACACATCTAAGTCCTAGGAATACTTTTCATATTTACCACCAGCTTTTGCTATAACTATAAAATGTTTGTAATTTTAATTTTTTTGACTTTATTCAGGTATTATAATATAACTAAGGATATTTTGAAATTGTGTGGGGCTTATCTTTGCTATCAGTGAACACTCAAATTGTGACGAAAATATGAGGCTGGGATACTTACATAAAAGTTATTTACATAGAGCCAGTACGTACTTATGTCAAAATTAAGCAATTAATGGTGTATTAAATTGTACCAATTATTTTAAGAAGGGATTCTCAATTTGTGAAGATTAGTAGTTTACATTAGCGGGTTTTAGTTTTTAATCTTAAATTTTAATTGATTTATAATAGAGCTTTATTAGACCCTCTCAATGTTGGTATATTCTCAATGTTGGTAATTAGTTGGTAGTGTGTATGTTAATAATTTATAAACCAACATCAAAAATAAGTGGCTTTTTCATTTCCGTAATGTATCTACAACTATGTGACTATTGTCCATTATGCATTTTACAAAAGTGTTAATGTACCTATTTTATGTGTGTATCTGTAAATATTATCTATTGAATCTAAATGTAAATAAAACCTAAGTTTCATAACGTTTTAGTGGTTTAAATTCTTGTATACTTTTTAACTGTCAGACAACTTTTGTCTGAAGAATATGACATGTGTGGCTTTGATATATTTTCCGTACAAAAGCTGCCAAAAAGTATTTTTGTCTTGAAATCTACCAAAAAGTAACCCACATTACAAGAACGTGTGCGTTCGCCCAGCGGAATGTTGTTGAATTAAAAGATTTTAATTATGCAGATATTTAGTGTATGACGTCGTATAATTGTGTATGGTATAAAAAAATTTGTGCACGCAGCCATTGTGGAGAAATTCACCAAAAACTGATTCCGCTGGGCGAACGTTGTCCTGGCGGAACTTTTTTTAATCCATAGATTTTAGAAGAAAAGAGATGTGTCCAAAAATTAGTGTGTATTTGTGTGTAATTGTGTATGTATGAATAAAATTAGTGCATGCATAAACTTCGGAGAAATTCAAGTTTCCGCTACGCGAACGTTTGGCCATTACCTAGTTTTCATATAAAGCGCTTACATAGAGAGCTGTAGATTTTTACATAAGTTGTTTTGAATTTGTTTATATTTGTTTAAAAAATAGATTTAGAAAAAAAAAGTAGGGCTTAAAAGATAAAAATATAAACGTAAAATACGCTTATTAAGTCTTAGTTCTTAAAGTATGCACTTTGGGGTCTAGATTTTCACGTTTATACTAACCTTGTAAGTGTCTGTAACATGTTGCCAAGTATCAATGATGTTCCGTTAGTAATTAAAGAGTTATAGGACAATTTACCATGAATTGATCACTGTTTACAAAGCAGTCAAATATCACGACGTTCTAAAGGAATTGCATGGTAAAATGTATGCCAATAATTAGTGTATTCATTCAACTATTCACATGCAAAATTTCATGTCATTAAATTCAGTAATTAAAGAAAAACAATTATAATACTGACGAAGCATCGAAAACCTACATAACCCGACCAAGTTCGGATGCCTACAAAAAAGCGGCCGTGCCATATATCTTAGAAACGTTCTTAACCTTGCAATATAGTATTTATTCATATGGTACAGTTACGTACACAAGCGTTAGGAAAAAATAAAACAATTGCATTTCTTGAATGAAAATTATTTTTTTAATAATAACGCCACTATCTACGATAAAAATAAATCTTCAATTAACAAGTACTTCTCTATTTAAATATTCGAGTACAAAAATATTTTTAATTACATATAATACTTAATTATGTAAGTAGGTAATTATGATAACGTTAACAAACGCTTGCAACGACAGCAATAGACTTAAATGTGTTTTAACTAAAATAGGTTTAATAAACGATTATGAATATAAGGGTAAGTATAATATTTCGAGCTTCAATAAAAATTAAAATCACATCACATAATTAGACTATTCAGTTGTTTAGATTTGATCAACATTAAAAAAGTGCTTATAAACTAAAACATTGGTATAAAAAAGGTATTTTCAAGAAAATATTCTTAAATGAGTAGCAAATACAGTAAATAACCTCAACATACATAAGTCACTACCAGTACAACGGTATACATCAATTAAAAAATCGATTCAAGAAGTAGTTTTTTTTAAGTTATTAGATTGTTTGATCCACTAAAGTTGCAAAGGGGAACGCTCGTGCATGCCTAGTCCATTGGTTAAATAGTGTAATAAGCTACAATATGATAAATATTTACCTAAACAGTAGTAGGTACTTACATGTGGTAATTATTTAATTTCCCTAAGGGGTCTATAGTTAGAATCCTGATCCGTGAAATCTTCAATAGAAATTAGCTGTATGAATTTTATTTGTCTTAAATAATAGGTATATCTAGATTATATCTAAAGTCTCAAAAGCATACTTAAATAAAGTACCTACGTAAATAGTACCTACTTTCTGTCATAGTCAAATACATTTAAAAAGTAGGTGTACAAAAATAAATGACATTATTATATCGAAACAACAATTGTGTTATCACCTATACCAATTCAATACCGATATTATACTGTAAATTTTGGGATGTTACCTAAATATATTGCACGGCCGCTTTTTTGTAGCTATTCGAACTTGGTCGGGTTATGTAGGTTTTCGATGCTTCGTCAGTATTATAATTGTTTTTCTTTAATTACTGAATTTAATGACATGAAATTTTGCATGTGAATAGTTGAATGAATACACTAATTATTGGCATACATTTTACCATTCAATTCCTATAGAACGTCGTGATATTTGACTGCTTTGTAAACAGTGATCAATTCATGGTAAATTGTCCTATAACTCTTTAATTACTAACGGAACATCATTGATACTTGGCAACATGTTGCAGACACTTACAAGGTTTGTATAACGTGAAAATCTAGACCCCAAAGTGCATACTTTAAGAACTAAGACCTAATAAGCGTATTTTACGTTTATATTTTTATCTTCTAAGCCCTACGATTTTTTCGAAATCTATTTTTTAAACAAATATAAACAAATTCAAAACAACTTATGTAAAAATCTACAGCTCTCTATGTAAGCGCTTTATATGAAAACTAGGTAATGGCCAAACGTTCGCGTAGCGGAAACTTGAATTTCTCCGAAGTTTATGCATGCACTAATTTTATTCATACATACACAATTACACACAAATACACACTAATTTTTGGACACATCTCTTTTCTTCTAAAATCTATGGATTAAAAAAAGTTCCGCCAGGACAACGTTCGCCCAGCGGAATCAGTTTTTGGTGAATTTCTCCACAATGGCTGCGTGCACAAATTTTTTTATACCATACACAATTATACGACGTCATACACTAAATATCTGCATAATTAAAATCTTTTAATTCAACAACATTCCGCTGGGCGAACGCACACTACAAGAACTTGTAGAAGGGTGTTTTGAATGTGGTTAATACCTATATCCTGAAGCTGAAAATGATCTACTACCTACTAATTTTTGAATTAGTGTTTTATCAAGGTATATTTTTTTAACAAGGTAATTAGTGTTTTTGTCTCATATTTCGTTTTATCAATAAAAGTAAGTCTCATATCACTATTCCTCATTTTAGACATGTGTCATGTCATATTTCCTTACCTATATCCCCGTCACGACAAGCTATAATATTTTGTAAACACACAATGACATGCAATTGTTTCAAATGTTTTGTTCCATGCGTAAGACGCGTTCCAGTATCTACAATATCTACCACAAAACATCGGAGACAGCGTTTTACTTATATCGCTAAAATATAAACTGTCCAGGTAAGCTCTCTAAATTCATATTACACAGAGTTGATTGAATTATGGTATATTTACAAAAACAGCTTCTCGTGACGGAACTATAGCTTGTCCACCTGGTTCATAGAGTCATAGATACAAGCAGTGAGATTCTGTAACTTAGGCCCGTATTAATAAACGTCTCTCAACAATGTACTCAAGTGCGTTATCATTTGATACGCCATTATGACGTCATCAGCATCTCAAGATTATTCCTTAGTAATAGACACATAAATACAGTATCTCAGTTACCAAGATCAGCTCCTCACCACAGTATAAATATGGACAGTACGGAAACTAAGCCTAGTTGAGAATATAAATTCCTACGCTCCATTGAAGCAATAGGGTTGTCACTTTTAATGTTTTTGTTTATTTTATTTTTTTTAATTTTTGTTCTTTTAGTGATCAATCAATCGAATTTGAAAAACTAGCTTACAAGTACAATTTGAATAGGTAATCTCATGGCGTTGGTTAATCTCGACAAAACGGAAAACAATTTAATATTAACACACAACTTGTAGCACTTTGTCATTACGGCGTAGGTAATCTTTTACAAGTTTTGGCGGGAGCGTACGCGAGCCGCTGTTGGACGAAAACGTTTCGGGCGCTCGGTACCTTTGCAGCCGCCATCTTGGATTCCCGTTTTGACAGCACTATCGGCTTCAACACCCTCGAAAACCATGGAAACGACACCCATGACGAAAAAATTGGTACCTATTGCAGCCACCATCTTGGATTCTCGTTTTGACATGACTATCGGCTTCAGCACCCTCAAAAACCGTGGAAACGACACCCATGACGAAAAAAGTGGTACCTATTGCAGCCGCCATCTAGGAGTCACGTTTTTACATCACTATCGGCTTCAACACCCTCGAAAACCATGAAAACGACACCCATGACGAAAAAATTGATACCTATTGCAGCCGCCATCTTGGAGTCACGTTTTGACATGACTATCGGCTTCAACACCCTCGAAAACCATGAAAATGACACCCATGACAAAAAAAAAAATTGTACCTATAGCATGCGCCATCTTGGATCTACAAGAAGTAGTAGTACCTACCTAATAGTTTTGAAGTTCACGAATTCATTTTAATCGATCACACGGACTTTACTTCGATAACGATTAAGTAACAATATCATTAAAAATTCTCACCTTTCAAAATCAGCAGGAAGTTTAAAATACGTTAGCTCCGGTTGTGATGATGCCGAGTTCAAACAGCCGTATACTTCGCATATATATATATATATACGTTTGAGGCATTTTTAAAAAGATCGCGGTGCTAAACTTAAAATGTGACCACTCGCCTCGACGCGTCCGGCGCCACGGGCGACACTCACTACTGAGAGTACCGCGACGGGCACCGAAAAGTCTCGTCGGTGCGCATGTTTGTGTGAGTGTGCCGTTTCGAGCGTTTGTAGGTAGTTTCCGTACTGTCCATATTTATATTGTGTCCTCACCTAGCTATACCTACTTGATGCCTTGATCGCGTGAACGACGACGTCACATTGACCGAAGTTTTGAATGAGACTTGTCGCATTTCGTTATTGCCATGTTATTAGATGTAAAACTTTTGATTTTAATACTTGTATTTCATTAAATCTTTAATGAATAGCGGTAATAGGTACACGTTATAAATTTATAAAGTTATTTGCTACCCAAGAAAGCGTTAAATTGTTAAAAAGAGGTTGAAGATTGAGGTTGTGTATTTATTTCCCAATATGACATAATTGTTGTACGCGGCGGCGGACGCTCGATGCCTTGCTTCTCCGCTAACGCAATGTAGCATCAGTGTCAAAAAAGGAACGCCAAACATTTGTTTACTTTGTTTACTAACACGAACATCGCACGAATATAAATAAATTAAATGTGTTATAGGTAGGTACCCACATATATCAGGAAGTATTAGTTAGTACCTACCTTAGAATAATAACGCATAGAAACCTAGTACGAGTGCAAAAAGTGAGGCAACTAAAACTTAGCCTAATCCGTCAAACTTAGCCGACAGGCCGTCAGTACTCAATGTCACGTTCCGTCGAACACAGCTCGCGAGTAAATAATTGAAAATGACAGTTTGTTGCGTGTTCACAAATAAGTACTCACATTCTATGCACTATTTTTACGTAAATCGATAAATAAAACAAAATTCTAATAACCTAACTTGTAATTTTTTTTTTTAATAATTTTATTCTTGACCATGGATACATGTCCTTCAGTCGTACCTAACTTGTCATAACACAGTGTTGCTATTTGTGAGGAAAAAATACCCACATTGCTTTCATTCATGTTTTTCATTTTTGTAATTTTAAAATACAATACTTACTGTTAATTCATATCAAACCCGATGTTTTAACATTGTTTATAATTATAACCCATCAAGCATTCTAAACGCATTGAACAATATCTCATTCTTTATGCGATTTATTTCCTTTTATTTTGAAATAAATTGAATTATACCTTCCGAAAAAATATGTCATATTACATGAAAAATCATGTTTACCTTTTCCAGTTCCCAACAACATAAAATACTTGCCTTGATAGCAAAATAGTAATGCGTCTTCCCATATTTTGTGGGTAACGGCTTAGTAATGGTATCACTGAAAGCTATATCTGTGTGCGTTAGAGGAACGTAGACACATTCGGCTCACGCACACAAAGAAAATGAAGTGGACACACGATTTTGCTCGGGTTTTGTTCTAGACGCGGCTTCTATGCGTTATTATTCTAAGGTACCTACTTAACTATCATGAATTATACTTTTTAGGGTTCCGTACCCCAACGGTAACCAATGGAACCCTATAACTAAGCCTCCGCTATTCGTCCGTTCGTCGATCTGTCTCTTAGCGGGCTGTATCTCATGAACCATAATAGACACACAACAAATAATAAAAATGAAATTAAATTTAAAAAAAAATGTCTAAGGTACGGAACCCTTTGTGTGAGAGTACGACTCGCACTTGGCCGGTATTTTTTTAATTTTCATTAGGTAACTCAAAAGGATTTGAAATATCCCAAACTTTTGGTAAACGAAATTGCAAAGGCCACAAAATATCGACATAGTAATCTATTTCATCGTAATAATTAATTTTACTTCAATATTTTCAAACTCCATGTTTCGCACCACGCTAATCACTCCTCAAGTCACGGTCTATCTGCACTCACGATATAGCATATCAGCAACCCGCGCTCGTGGGTCGAGTTTCGTTTATTAATCAGTCCATCACTCAGTTGATGACGTACGCCTAATCCACAACTTGAGAACATAAAGAATCACGTTTATTAATACGGTCAGCACCTCAACATTCAAATCAAGTGCGGTCTCACGGGCTGAGTAACGTTTATTAATACGGGCCTTAGACGTCGAAGAAGTAGGTAAAGGACTAAAGGCTCGGGTCAAGTGATCGTTATTCACTTTTTGACGGATTTCATTACATTCGATCCCATCTTATAGAATGACTAGCTTTTGCCCGCGGCTTCTCTCGCGTTAAGAAGTTTTATTATTAATTAGGTACAGTTTTTGCGGCTTTAGGTACTTTTGTTTAGCGTGTGTAAAAAATTAGAGCCTACAAAATTTCTTTGTTCACAATATTCTTAACTAATCTGTCATTAGGCGCTAAAACTAATCAAGCTATTGGGTGAACTTACTCGTGAGCAAGCAACTTAAAACTGTCCATGAGAGAACCAATGTTCTCTCAAGTCAATAACCGCAAATTTGAGAGTTTGCCCCCTGATACTTGTTTATAAATGTTTTGAATTGAATTGAATTGGCAAAGCAGACTTTTAGGGGAAACTGTAATCGTTTAAATTCGAACGGGATATCTGGTATAAATACAGTTTCCCCTTTCGCACACCCGTGTGTAATTAGTAAACCATGCCCTAATGTCACAGACTCGAGATCAGATTGGGACAATAAAATTCTTACTTATATTTTTATCATAATTTATTGAAGATACAATAGGTGAATGTTCACGCTCTAAAACAGCAGTGCGATTCTGTTAACATGTCGAAGTGAAGGCTTGGGTGTAGTGACCACGGGATGAAGTTAGCTGTCAAAAATGCTAGTGATTGATTAATATATCAGAGAATTATATCGATACTTGAGTTTACTGAATATAATGCTACATCTAAATACCTACATTTTAATATTAATAAAAGACACAAGAAAAAACAATTTTTGAAACCCGGATTGTATAGGTGGTATCTAATGAATATTATGTATTGTACCAGCCAAGTTACTTACCCAATCGTTGCCAAAATTACCCATGTACCTAAGTATTGTTGTGCTCATCCTCACCAGTCACCACATAATTACCTACCTACATGTTTTGTGCACATCGCCGCAAAAAAGCATGTTAGACCTCAATGCAAAGTGCATTGCGCATGCGTAGAGTGACAAATGTGACAATTGAAACGAGCGAAGTGTTCCCTTCACCGAATTCCGCCGATTTTAAGGCAGGTGAGGGGAACACGCGATCGTTCCCCGTGGGCATTCTTTTTTTAAACTTTGAATCTTCCATGATAGCTAAATGACAATTCAAACGCGTGAAGTGTTCCCTTCACCGTATTCCGCTGACTTTATGGCAGGTGCGGGATCACGCGAACGTTCCCTTCACCCAACCCAACGGGTGCCCACCCGTTGACAGCGCGGGCATTTTTAAATCATTGAATACCTACCTATAGCGAAGATATATTCAAAGCTTTCAGATCGTTTACGGTATAAATGTTATTTTGATAATTTTAAATAGGTAGTCACTTTTGTACCAAGCTACTTTTTTCCTAAAGCAGGCAATCAATAAAGGGGGTGTGTGTTAAACAATACTTAAATAAGATTTTAAAACTCGGCTTGGTGGAAACTCGTCAGATTTATGCATGCTAGCAATTATTGAGATATTTTAACAATGTAACCAACAACAAAATTCGGACGCCTACGTCGGCCGCACGCGTGGCTGATTGACGAAGACTAGTGAGGACCACGCGTGTGTTCCGAAATATAACTCAGTCATGAATCCAACGCCAAATATTGTTTGTACCGGTGAGACAAGTGTGACGTAAATAGTAGTACCTATATCAAACGTGCTTGTGTGCATGAGACTTTGAGGATTTTTTTATTGAATCACTAGCTATCCCTAGAACCTTCTCCTGACATTAACGGATACAACAAAAAGTGAAAGGGGCCGAACCGATCACGCGTGATGCGATGACCAAAGGAAATAGGGATTAATCTATATATATATATATATATATATATATATATATATAGGTTTGTAATATTTACAATAATGATTATTGTAAACGAGCACAAACACTATTCTCAAGATGGCGTCAATTTATGACGTCAACACACTTGCCAGCATATTTCGGAACGAATCAACAGTAGGTATGGCTTCGGATTCATTTCGTCATGAGCACTGGCAGTACACTGGGTTATGTTATTATTTCGGGATACACGGGTGACCGCACTGACAGCACAGTCGCCAGCACATCACGCTATCCGAAACTGTCAAAATTTCTAGATCAAATTTGAACCCAATTCCTTTATGAAATAAAGTTGAAAATCTAACAAAGAAATTTGACAGATTGTTGTAGCTTGATGTGCTGGCGACTGTACGTGGCGCTCACTCGGTGAACGATCAAACCATAGAGTAATAAGGGTATTTTGAATAATGGATAGTGTACACAAACGGATCCACAGACAAACTTGGTGATAGTATGCTACAGCGTGCAAACTTAGCGAAGATACAATTCTAGCTGCTTTTTATATGGCTTTCTGATACATATACGTTTAACTGATTAATAAAAAAGACTGATTTCATATAAAAAAAGCGGCCGAACCGTGATTTCACTCACGGTAACTCTTTCTCGTAGTCTATGGAAACGCGTGAACAGACTGACGTTAAATACCTAAATCGTTATTCACCGACAGCAGAGGTCATTCAACCCTCAAAAGAAGCGTGAGAGAAAAATAGTTTACAATAAAATTAATAGTTTGTTCGAAGTATGGTTTTTAACGGAACTTCGTTCAATTTGTGACGTTTTATGGGAGGTATAGTTACGTCGTAATAGAACGCGCGAGCAGACACAAATGAAAAATGGCTCATGTAGGATCAAACCAAATTTTAATGCATGATGAACTGAAAACAAGCTTCCAGATTTTACCACTAACACAAACATTAATGTGCTTTCCGATCTGGCTGACTTATTTGCAAAAGCGGTTCAAATTAGAAGACGACATTGTGGACTGTGGTGGACAATTTTATTATTTTATAGACGACCCACTGACCCAACTGGCTTAATATTTGTGAACCCAGAAATAGTTAGTTATGTGAAAAACTGTTGTTTGTGAAACATAATTTGCCAATCCTAAATTTTTATTAGGTACCAACTAGCAGGTAAAGTTTGTATTTTTATGAAAACCTATTTGAAACAAAGATTTTTCACTTTCCATTACCTACTTCAAAAAGTCATAATTCACTCTTTCCCGCTTTCATCTCCATGTTAAACTAAGAAGGCCTCAATTAGGTAGGTACAACTTAAATGGCACATTGTTATTTTGTTTATCAAACTGCCACTTAAATAATGACATTAATGTTTAGAAGAACATTGGCAACAATTAATAATTACACTACTCAACAACACTTTGCCACAGGGAATGTGCTAACTAGTTTTGAATTACCTAGGTACCTACCTAACATCACAAAACCATAGTTATTTTGTTCTAATAAGTTCCAGATTTGTGTTATAGCTAGGTACTAAATGTGAAATCATTTTCGGATTTTAATTTTTCAATAAATTAGCTATTTTTTTTTTTTCAGTTTACCAAGTTATTATAGTCTATAAAATGTGGAATAAGTGTTAACAAATGTCATTACATTTATGATGAAATTATTATATGATGATAAAAAAACAATGTGAACTTTATTTTCGGATTTTTTGAGTTGAATGGGTATTCTGACATACCATCTGCTGCATAATCAATCCTTTAATTAACTTGATATTTTCCTGTATAAGAACCACCTGAAAACTTTAGTTTTATCCTCAAAGCTCCACTTGAAAAACTTATGACTGTGTATCTTTAATTAAAACTTCAGTTCTATTATATGGAGTAGGTCATCGATGCCAACTTCTTTTGTATAGGTCATCAATCACTAGTTTTTTATTAGTGATTGATGATAGAGGTACATTAAATAAAACCTTATCATGTACATGCATAATTATTTAGGACCATAATCTCTTATCTGGTTTATATCAACCTTATTCAGATCTAAATAATATTGCCTATCTTTTGTGCTTGGTGAGAACAGAAATAAATCAATAACTGGCGAAATTACAATTTTACTCATTTTTGTACACATCAAAGAATAATAATAAGTACATCTTTTGGATTGAGCCTTCTGCATGCTGAGTCTTCATATTCTTGAATTTCCGCTATGACAATAGCAAAATTAAAAAAATGTCTGGATACACGGGGTCGGTGGCTGCCTCTAGCTGAAAACAATGCATTAATATTACTGAATCATTATTATTCAAATGTATTGGAGCTGCTTGAAAAAAAAAACTCTTATTTATTATCATTGAAATACCTCAAATTAATGCAGTTCTTAGATTTAATAAATACAGCAAAACAAACCCACTGCTGGAGATAGGCCTCTACGAAGCATCCCCACAACAACCGGTCCTGTGCGTCTCGCATCCATCGGCTACCTGCAACCTTCACCAGGTCATCAGTCCACCTTGTGTTGGCCCTATCGACCATCCATTCTGTGAGCAATTTGCCCTGCTAACTGCTACTTTAGTTTCCACATCCATCACAAGGAACAATGTTATTCCTAGATAGGATTTACAATTTTTCTTAGGTCTCCAATGCATGGTATATGTGAAAGTACATGTTTTCTCACCTGCTGTTAAGCGAAGATGGAGCACGCTTGCCTTAAAGGAACCTATTCACCCTTGACTTACAACACAACTACGTTGTAGCTATCAGGAAACACAGATCCCGGCAGGGAATTCCACACCTTAGCTGTACACACTTTATGTTCCTCAAACGGTTTGTGCGTGTGGGTGGGATGTCCACCATGTAGCGGTGGCGCATCGCCGTTCGTCTTGCTTCACAGATCATCATCTGAAAATCATAACACCTAATAAGATCACAATCATGGCAAAATGCTTTATTGTATGCTGTTTGAATTGAAAGTAATGCATGTCAAATAGTCTGCACCCTGCAGGCGTACCTACCTATAATCTAGATTTAAGTGTTTACGTAGGCAAAATAATTACATTCAAAATATTTGGCTTAGTACATAAACCACTATTGAATGTAGGTACAATATTATCACATCTTGGAAATTAATAATTACTGTAGTTTCGATTCGGTTCTAAACACAATAAATTGCGAACATCACACATTTGACAGTGATTATCACTTTTAGTCATTAACATTCCAAACTTGAAGAACTGAATTCTAAGCTGAAGCTGATTCAAGTTCAAGTGATTCATTTGTTTTGTTTTCTATAAGATTTTAGTTTAGCATGGCGCCGACATTATTTCGAAACTTTCATATCAGCCTATCAGCATCAGCGACGAGCTGAGTTTTTATTTTGAGATTTTGCTGTTTTGGCTACTAAGGTCTTTAAGCATCTAATTTTTCAATATAAGGCTCTGTTGCCAAACATGAACGAGATGAACTAGAACAAACATACATTTGGTGAAGTTATTAGTATTAAAAAACAAAATTTTATAAGTAGGTTAGTACTTATTGCAATATTACTTAAAACTTTATGAGTGTATGTAAAAATCTGTCGGAAATGCATACTTACTCCATTTTTACGGGACTGAAGAATAAAAGAACGCCAAAGGAACACGTAGGTCCTTTTTTTAAATTATTGACGCGAATTTGATATTTACGACTCACCTTTTTTTAAATAATATAATAACGTTATAAAGTCCAGGCGGCGAGAGGTTAAAAAAAAGAGGTGAATAATTTTTAAAAAAAGTTGCTAGCTACGTGTTCTTTTGGCGTTCTTTTATTCTTGTGAGTGGTTGAGCAGCGAATTCGCACCAATAATTAAAAAAAGTTGCTACGTGTGTTCTTTTGGCATTCTTTTATTCTTCAGTCCCGTAAAAATGGAGTAAGTATGCATTTCCGACAGATTTTTACATACACTCATAAAGTTCTAAAGTAATATTGCAATAAGTACTAACCTACCTATAAAATTTTGTTTTTTAATACTAATAACTTCACATGTATGTTTGTTCCAGTTCATCTCGTTCATGTCCGGCAACAGAGCCTTATATTGAAAAATTAGATGCTTAAAGACCTTAGTAGCCAAAACAGCAAAATCTCAAAAAAAAAACTCAGCTCGTCCTGATATGAAAGTTTCGAAATAATGTCGGCGCCATGAACTAAAATCTTAGAGAAAACAGAACAAATGAATCACTGGAACTTGAATCAGCTTCAGCTTTGAATTCAGTTCTTCAAGTTTGGAATGTTAATGATTAAAAGTGATAATCACTGTCAAATGTGTGATGTTCGCAATTTATTGTGTTTAGAACCGAATCGAAACTACAGTAATTAATTTCCAAGATGTGATAAAATTGTACCTACATTCAATAGTGGTTTATGTACTAAGCCAAATATTTTGAATGTAATTATTTTGACTACTTAAACACTTAAATCTAGATTATAGGTAGGTACGCATGCAGAGTGCAGACTATTTGACATGCATTACTTTCAATTCAAACAGCATACAATAAAGCATTTTGCCATGATTTTGATCTTATTAAGTGTTATGATTTTCAGATGATGATCTGTGAAGCAAGACGAACGGCGATGCGCAACCGCTACATGGTGGACATCCCACCCACACGCACAAACTGTTTGAGGAACATATTTAAAGTACAGATAGGGTGTGGAATTCCCTGCCGGGATCTGTGTTTCCTGTCTTCCTGATAGCTACAACATAGTTGTGTTGTAAGTCAAGGGTGAATAGGTTCCTTTTAGGCAAGCATGCTCATTCTTCGCTGAACAGCAGGTGAGAAAACATGTACTTTCACATATACCATGCATTGAACCTAGAGAGCTAAGAAAAATTGTAAATCCTATCTAGGAATAACATTGTTCCTTGTGATGGATGTGGAAACTAAAGTAGCAGTTAGCAAAGCAAATTGCTCACAGAATGGATGGTCGATAGGGCCAACACAAGGTGGACTGATGACCTGGTGAAGGTTGCAGGTAGCCGATGGATGCGAGACGCACAGGACCGGTTGTTGTGGGGATGCTTTGTAGAGGCCTATCTCCAGCAGTGGGTTTGTTTTGCTGTATTTATTAAATCTAAGAACTGCATTAACTTGAGGTATTTCAATGATAATAAATAAGAGTTTTTTTTTTCAAGCAGTTCCAATACATTTGAGTAATAATGATTCAGTAATGTTAATGCATTGTTTTCAGCTAGAGGCAGCCACCGACCCCGTGTATCCAGACATGTTTTTATTGCTATTGTCACCTCAGCAGAAATTCAAGAATATGAAGACTCAGCATGCAGAAGGCTCAATCCAAAAGATGTACTTATTAGTATTCTTTGATGTGTACAAAAATGAGTAAAATTGTAATATCGCCAGTTATTGAT
Source organism: Ceramica pisi (assembly GCA_963859965.1). NCBI lineage: Eukaryota > Metazoa > Arthropoda > Insecta > Lepidoptera > Noctuidae > Ceramica > Ceramica pisi. Next base: position 11,671,488 of record OY982530.1, read on the forward strand.
TTATTTCTGTTCTCACCAAGCACAAAAGATAGGCAATATTGTTTTGATCTGAATAAGGTTGATATAAACCAGATAAGAGATTATGGTCCTTAATAATTATACATGTACATGATAAGGTTTTATTTAATGTACCTATACCATCAATCACTAATAAAAAACTAGTGATCGATGACCTATACAAAAGAAGTTGGCATTGATGACCTACACTCCATATAATAGAAATAAAGTTTTAATTAAAGATACACAGTCATATAGTTTTTCAAGTGGAGCTTTGAGGATAAAACTAAAGTTTTCAGGTGGTTCTTATACAGGAAAATATCAAGTTAATTAAAGGATTGATTATGCAGCAGATGGTATGTCAGAATACCCATTCAACTCAAAAAATCCGAAAATAAAGTTCACATTGTTTTTTTATCATCGTATAATAATTTCATCATAAATGTAATGACATTTGTTAACACTTATTCCACATTTTATAGACTATAATAACTTGGTAAACTGAAAAAAAAAAAATAGCTAATTTATTGAAAAATTAAAATCCGAAAATGATTTCACATTTAGTACCTAGCTATAACACAAATCTGGAACTTATTAGAACAAAATAACTATGGTTTTGTGATGTTAGGTAGGTACCTAGGTAATTCAAAACTAGTTAGCACATTCCCTGTGGCAAAGTGTTGTTGAGTAGTGTAATTATTAATTGTTGCCAATGTTCTTCTAAACATTAATGTCATTATTTAAGTGGCAGTTTGATAAACAAAATAACAATGTGCCATTTAAGTTGTACCTACCTAATTGAGGCCTTCTTAGTTAACATGGAGATGAAAGCGGGAAAGAGTGAATTATGACTTTTTTAAGTAGGTAATGGAAAGTGAAAAATCTTTGTTTCAAATAGGTTTTCATAATAATACAAACTTTACCTGCTAGTTGGTACCTAATAAAAATTTAGGATTGGCAAATTATATTTCACAAACAACTGTTTTTCACATAACTAACTATTCCTGGGTTCACAAATATTAAGCCAGTTGGGTCAGTAGGTCGTCTATAAAATAATAAAATTGTCCACCACAATGTCGTCTTCTAATTTGAACCGCTTTTGCAAATAAGTCAGCCAGATCGGAAAGCACATTAATGTTTGTGTTAGTGGTAAAATCTGGAAGCTTGTTTTCAGTTCATCATGCATTTGGTTTGATCCTACTTGAGCCATTTTTCATTTGTGTCTGCTCGCGCGTTCTATTACGACGTAACTAAACCTCCCATAAAACGTCACAAATTGAACGAAGTTCCGTTAAAAACCATACTTCGAACAAACTATTAATTTTATTGTAAACTATTTTTCTCTCACGCTTGTTTTGAGGGTTCAATGACCTCTGTCGGTGAATAACGATTTAGGTATTTTATGTCAGTCTGTTCACGCGTTTCCATAGACTACGAGAAAGAGTTACCGTGAGTGAAATCACGGTTCGGCCGCTTTTTTATATGAAATCAGTCTTTTTTATTAATCAGTTAAACGTATGTGTATCAGAAAGCCATATAAAAAGCAGCTAGAATTGTATCTTCGCTAAGTTTGCACGCTGTAGCATACTATCACCAAGTTTGTCTGTGGATCCGTTTGTGTACACTATCCATTATTCAAAATACCCTTATTACTCTATGGTTTGATCACTCACCGAGTGAGCGCCACGTACAGTCGCCAGCACATCAAGGTACAACAATCTGCCAAATTTCTTTGTTAGATTTTCAACCTTATTTTTAAAGGAATTGGGTTCAAATTTGATCTAGAAAATTTGACAGTTTCGGATAGCGTGATGTGCTGGCGACTGTGCTGTCAGTGTGGTCACCCGTGTGTCCCGAAATAATAACATAACCCAGTGTACTGCCAGTGCTCATAACGAAATTAATCCGAAGCCAGACCTACTGTTGATTCGTTCCGAAATATGCTATCAAGTGTGTTGACGTCATAAATTGACACCATCTTGAGAATAGTGTTTGTGCTCGTTTACAATAATCATTATTGTAAATATTACAAACCTATATATATATATATACTAGCTGTCCCGCGCAACTTCGTCTGCGTCACATTTTCCGCTCCTAAATAAGATTGCAACAAAAAATTGAGATTCAAACTATCCTATCTCTCAAGTTGGATCGAACTGCACATGGTGTGCGAATTTTGTTATAATCGGTTAAGTGGTTTAGGAGTCCATTGAAGACAAACATTGTGACACGAGATTTATATATATTAAGATATATATATAATAGATTAATCCCTATTTCCTTTGGTCATCGCATCACGCGTGATCGGTTCGGCCCCTTTCACTTTTTGTTGTATCCGTTAATGTCAGGAGAAGGTTCTAGGGATAGCTAGTGATTCAATAAAAAAATCCTCAAAGTCTCATGCACACAAGCACGCTTGATATAGGTACTACTATTTACGTCACACTTGTCTCACCGGTACAAACAATATTTGGCGTTGGATTCATGACTGAGTTATATTTCGGAACACACGCATGGTCCTCACTTCGTCAGTCAGCCACGCGTGCTATGGGTAGGCGTCCGAAAGTTTTTGTTGGTTAAATTGTTAAAATATCTCAGTAATTGCTAGCATGCATAAATCTGACGAGTTTAATTCCACTAAACCGAGTTTTAAAATCTTATTTATTGTTTTAAACACACACCCCCTTTATTGATTGCCTGCTTTTGGAAAAAAGTAGCTTGGTACAAATTGGCTACCCATTTAAAATTATCAAAATAACATTTATACCGTAAACGATTTGAAAGCTTCGAATACAAATTCGCTATGCATATACGTAGGTAATCAATGATTTATAATTGCTCGCGCTGTCAACGGGTGGGCACCCGTTGGGTGAAGGGAACGTTCGCGTGTTCCTTAAAGTCAGCGGAATACGGTGAAGGGAACACTTCCCGCGTTTGAATTGTCATTTAGCTATCATGGAAGATTCAACGTTTAAAAAAAGAATGCCTACGGGGAACGATCGCGTGACACCTCACCTCACATACGATCTGCCTTAAAGTCACCGGAATTCGGTGAAGGGAACAAACACTTCGCTCGTTTCAATTGTCACTCTACGCATGCGCAATGCTGATGCACTTTGAATTGAGATCTAACATGCTTTTTTACGGCGATGTGCACAAACAATGTAATTATGTGGTGACTGGTGAGGATGAGCACAACAATACTTACTTATAAGTAAGTAATTTTGGCAACGATTGGGTACCTAAGTAACTTGGCTGGTACAATACATAATATTCATTAGAGTAGATAAGTAACATCTAACTATACAATCCGCGATTCAAAAATGTTTGGTTGGAATTCCTTTTTTAAGCAGCTGTTTGCTCTACTAATCCACGCATGCGCAAAATGAGGATAGCGTCTTTGGCTTATAAAGTACAATTTTAAAATCGGTTTATTATAATTTCCAAGAATAAAGATTAGCTAGTATGAAATCCCGTTAGAAGTAAATTATCTTAAGTAGGTAGGTACCTACCTATTTATTTTTAGACTCGTAAATAGCAGTTTTGAATTCATGTGAAATATTCAATAGCTACTTATAGGTAACATGAAATTCTTGTAAATAAAATAATTAATTTTTATTATTGATAAACTCGATTGTCGATGTCGATAAGATTGGAAATGTAACATTTCGTCTATCCCTAGCATCGCTGACAGCTGACTTTGTCACTCACTTCGCCCAAGCCTTCACTTCGCCGTGTTTACAGAATCGACCGGCAGGTACCTCCTGACAACCCCTATCAACTTTAAGTTGCGAAGGTCCAAAATCATGTTCTTCTACAGCTACCACCATACGACGCCGAGTAATTTTCTGTGCTGCTATGGGAAGATAGGCATCAAAATGCCTACTGGACAAATCTTGGCTAAATCGTAATCGCCTTACCGGATAGTCGTTAACGGCCTGTTATTCGAATTTTGGCTGTTTGAGACTCAATTGGAAATGCTCAAGATATTGAATTTAAGCCTGGAAAAAAATATATGTGAAGGATACATCCTTGTTCTAGAGGCAAAAGGAAGTGAAAACACGAAATAGTATAATTTTCCCGATAAAAAAAAATTTTGAAAAAGGGTCGATTTCAAAAAACCATTTTCAATCTCATTTCCTAATTACAGCACAAAACAATTAAAAAATTCTACTAACTGAAAGGTAATCGTATTTTGGAAGGACGGAAGCGGCTAGATTTTTGAGTTTTCTAATAAATTTTTTTATAAACATCGAATTTGTGCAGAAAAGCTTACCTTTGAAGACCGCACAGTCCTACGGGACGTGTTCGGAGCCAGACCTGCGACACTTTTTTTTAAAAAAATCGCGGAACTGTTGTTTAAAATATCAATAGCCACTAAAAGAAACAACAGGAAAATGATGACACTCACGAAAATTCCGAAGGTTGGGCAAAATATGTTGATAGTATATTATTGTTTTAATTCACATAATTGTAATGGAAGATGAAAATATTTTAATTTGTTTTGTTGACAATTTTGACATCTGACAATAGGGTTCGACACATTTCAAATTTTTATCGATAAATTTAATGTAGCTACCATAAAGGAGTTTCAATACCTCTTTAATTTATTCATAACTAGCTTCTGCCAGCGGCTTCGCCCGCGTGATACCTAGGGAACATACTACCGGGATATACAAAAAAATATATATATGGCCTATGCGTTTGCATAAAATATAAATAACTTCCAGACTATAATCTAAGCGAGGAGCGATGGTGGCAGGCAACGTGCGCCACCATCGCCCCTCGCTCCTCGCCTTGCGCGGATGGCGAGCTTTCACCTCGCAGACGACGCGTAGCTATCGCGCTGGATGCTAACCGTAGCCTAAATTCGAAGAGACGCCGTGCTGCTGCTGTGCCATTGCGGTGCCAAAATAATGTGCCATGACCTGTAATCATCACAGGATCAGGACCTGCGGAGTAGCATATTAGAGAATCCGTTTTCGTCGTCGTCTCCAAAACTTATGTTTTTTTTTCCAATGGAGAGGGTAATTGTAGAGAGGAGAGAGTAATTGCAAGGGTCTTGCAGTCTCCTTGCGTGATGGAATCAGGGATGTTGATATCCGCTGGAAAACCAAAGTTACCGACATTGCCCAAAATATTGCCAAACTAAAGTTGTGTGAAAGGCACATTACTCGCGAACAGATGGTCGATGAGGCCGAAAAGATCTGTAGTGGTGACCGCGTATCGGTAGACGTAGCTTTTGAAGGCTTCCCACTAGGCGACCCCCACCAGGTCGCGTGCAGCCGATGGATGTAACCGCACAGGTCAGGTTGGTGAGGCGACACGACTATGTCCAGGGGGGCTACTCTCTTAGCCCGTAGTCCGTCGTTTCGGGCTTAGTTGCGGCGGTATCTACTCCGTATCAACTACAGACTAATGATTAGACCCGAACCCGAACTAAGAATTAATGACAACACGATTTGATAGTACCTAACTGTCAAATCGCGTTGTCATTAATTCTTGGTGGTTAGGAGATACGGACTAAAATACGCCCGCAACTAAGCCCGAAACTATGAACATCGGGATTAGAGAGTAGCCCCTCAGTAGTGGATGTCTTTCGGCTGATATGATGATAACCGATTTATAAAGTTTATTTGCAACCATTTTCACCTTAAATTTTTCGTGACATAGTTATGTTAGGTATCAAATTAAAGTAGGTACTCGAGGAGACAATTCTAAATATGCTTATGAATATTTTATTCGATAATTTTTTACTGAAGCTATAGCAGCACGACTCTAGTAGCCAAAAAAACAACAGAATATGATTACAGTATAAGCGTTACAGTAGAATCATATAGCTCGTTTACATATTTATTAAACACTAGCTTCTTCCCGCGACTTTGTCTGCGTAGACGTTAGAACTGGCTCGCAATTTTTATGCGTCATATTCTCATCCTTGGAAGTGCATCTTCATGATTCTGGTATCCAGATAGTGTGAGTCTTTGCGGTGCGGCTGAAAGTAATATTCAGCTCCGAAATTACTTCGACATGGTTTTTGGTCTTCTTGTAAATCTGTAGCGCTCATAATTCCAGCCCCGATAAAAGTTTTATCATGTTTCTGGTCTCCCGATACTTTTAAATCCTAATCGATCACAATGCCGAAAATTAGTGTTGACAATTCCAGCCCAGAAAAAACTTAGACACGTTTCTGTTCTCCTGGTAAACAAAATTCTTGCTCAAAATACTTTGACATATTTCTTGTGAATCTTTGGTTCTTTTATTTTGCTTCAAAATTACTTCAACATGTTTCTGTTCTCCTGTTACTTTTGAATCCTAATTGCTCACAATTACAGCGTCACAAATATTTCTGGTTCCTTGCTAGTTTTGAATGCAAACCGCTTGCAATTAAAGCCCCGAAAATACTTCGACATGTTTCTGCTTTCCTGGTACTTGTGAATCTGAAGTAGGTACTAAGGCAGCAGCGGCGGATTCGGATTTCCTCTTCCTCCTCCGCCACTAAGCCACACCTTTTATCGGGATAGAAAGTAGCCTATGTGTTATTCCAGGATGTGAACTATATGTGTGCCAAATTCCATCGAAATCCCTTCACCCATTTTTGCGTGATTGACGGATAAATATCAAAAACAACCAACCTACACGGTGCCATTCTAGTCGTTTTACAAAGGCGGCTCACTTAATGTACCGGATATAAAATACCTCTAAGCGCGATTTTTTTTTATATTTCATCATGATACTGGGTACAATGCAAATATATCGCTCCTGGATGATTCAAACTACGTCATTCGTTATGACAATAAGTGATATTTAATTTTTATAGGTGGTTATCACGTACATAATTTGCTATTGTTAAGTTATTTACGTAAATATGTCTGTTAATTTAGGTTAATAACGTAGGTAGGTTTTAGTTATTATGTTTATATTATCAAACAAAAGACTTGTAAAACTAATAATGGCTCACAAAAAAAAAAAAAGCTAATGGCACAAAGTAAACGGTGTGGTTGTAATAAATGCTTTGATTTCAAGATTTTATCGAAACTTTCGGTTTTTTTCTGTTACTACCATGTTAATTTACTTTTTTCATAAAGCTATATTGTGTTAAAAAAAAACAAGAACACTACATATTATAAAACTAAATCTCCCGCCATGTTTGCAATGTGTTTCAATAAAATGTAACAAGTTCAGTAGATCAACTACAAATATTTTACACTGTGGCGTATTTATTCTGCGAAGAAGTCGGCCGTCATCGGCAGGACATCGTATAACATCGTCGTGTTAAACATGAGGGGTCGCGGGCGGAGGTAGCGTTTTCAATGCCAAAAGCCAAGCCTAAATAAAAAAAGCAAGCCTTAATTAGATCCAGATTCCGTACCTACCCATATATGAGACAGTTTCTATAAACTTCAAACTAAAATGGGAATTTTAATCCTGCTGCTATTAACTCACAAAATCCGTCATAAGTAGCATTTTTCATCATATCAGCAAAATATTCGTCAGGTGTTACGTAGTTATCACCATTCCTGTCGTGGGTCATTATTGAAAACTTGCTCCAGTCATTAACCACATATCTGACAATTTCTGAACGCACCTCCATCGCTTTATCTTGTGTTCCAGCACGAAACAAACATGCACCGTCACCTACAATAGGGACGACAGTACATTCTTTAACTTCTCCATTAACGTTCAGATTTTCTTTACCCATTTAAAAAAAGTCTAACCGACAAAACTAAAACCAAACGAAAACAATAAAATGCCAAATACAAAGCAGAGTTTATAAGCAAAACTACTAAACCGAAACAAAGCAAATGCAATCCAAATATTATTCCAATATCCAAAAATTATATCCAAAAATTTTGGGGGCCGAGTCACCCGCGTCCGTAGGAGAATAAATACCCTTCAGCGAATCCCTAGACGTGGTCCCCGGGTGGTGCTAAACAGGTGACATTAACCGCCTCCGTGGTCTAGTGGTTAATGTGGTTATACCACCTGATTCAGACCCAGAGGTCCCGGGTTTGATTCCCAGCGGAGGCAAAATTTTTTGCTCGTTTTGGTTGGTGGTAGGACTTATTCTAAGTCCGCCTGGCAAGCTACCACCATTATGTCTAAGTCTGTCGCCATAACAACAATGTTAACAGCATTGTTGTGTTCCGGCAGTTAGAGGTATGATAGCCATAGTTCCTCTGTGTAAGAGGATTCCGGGTGAAACTCGCTTCCAACTTCGGCCTAATCATCACTTTCCATCAGGTGAGATTTGGGCCAAGAGTTTCCCCGTATTGCAGTTTAGATATTAAAAGCAGGGAAGAAGCCAAGGATGAGGTTCATGGAAAGAAACAAAAGTCCTAGTGTTCTCCTAGCCTCATTGTGCGAAAAATAAATAAATATATATGTCAAGAAAAGAACAGCCAAAATCATCAAATATAATCCGCTAGAAATATTTAGGTATAGTATGTACTATTAGATACGGCGGCCACTCATCATTATGGGGTATATGTAACTCAGTGAAAACACAACGTTAGCGCGTTTTAAAATACTACTAACGCCATCTATTGTCAACATTTAGAACTAAAAATTATTTTGTTCGTCTGAATTTATCAAAATCCTATTTAAGCGGACGTCTTCATCATAGTAGCTCCAATCTTTAAAATGTAAAATGTGTAAATTATGTACCCATCTACTGCAATACTCTTTTTTTAATTAACCGTGTCTCTACACCCCGCGTTTCAGCGTTTCATTTCAATGAATAGGAATTAAAAATTATCAATATAGAATATATAATAAAGAATATATAAATTTATATATTATATATATAGTAACCTTTAATTTCAGTTCAAACAGTCGAAAATCTAAGAATATTTATACAAACTTTCATCCATATTTTATCCCCTTAGGGGTGGAATTTATAAAAATCCTTTCTTAGGGGATGCCTACGTCATAGTAGCTTTATGCATGCAAGCATGCAAGTCTCAGCCCGATCGGTTTAAAATTGACAAAGTTTCATACAAACTTTCATCCCCTATTTTATCCCCTTGGGGTAAGAATTGATCAAAATCCTTTCTTAGCGGATGCCTACATCATAACATCTACCTGCATGCCAAATTTCAGCCCGATCCGTCCAGTGGTTTGGGCTGTGCGTTGATAGATCACTATGTCAGTCAGTCACCTTCGAGTTATATATATACTAGATAGAATGTAAATGCTTCACAATAATTTGTTTTTTTTTCTTTTTTGCAAAAGTTTGAAACATTTACTCTATTCTTTTTAATTAAAAAGACTTATGGATTAGAAATTCATTTGGTTTATATATCACTAGCTGACCCGCGCAACTTCGTCTGCGCCACATTTTCCATTAATGTTCCGCTCCTATTTGTCTTAGCGTGATGATATATATAGCCTATAGCCTTCCTCGATAAATGGGCTATCTAACACTGAAAAAATTTATCAAATCGGTCCAGTAGTTCCTGAGATTACCCCCTACATACAAACTTACAAACAAATGTTACTTCTTTATAATATTAGTATAGATTGTTTGGTACAGACGCCAGCAGCCCAGCACATCAAGCTACAACCATCTGTCTTTCTTTGTTAGATTTTCAACTTTATTGCTCAAATTATTGGGTTCAAATTTGATTGGGAAAATTTGACAGTTTCGGATAGCCTGACGTGCTGGCGACTTTACATGGGAAGACTCATTATGTACTCATTTCCTGGATTTTATAATTTGGCTTTTTGCAGTGGCGGATTTAAAGATTTGCCGCCTGTAGGCTATTGAATATTGCGGCCCCTAAAATTTGATACCTTAGTCCACACTCATACCAATAGGTACCTAATACATTTTCTATCAATAAAATTCCAACATCCTCGTTACATCAACTTTTCCCGTTTGGTTAGTATCATTGAGAACTAAGGTACCGTGTAATTATCATAAAACATTAGTTTTAGCTTTTCTTGACTTGAAGTCGATCTTAGATAGTTAATTTGAAAATTTGCTGCAGCAAACATAATTAGATCATCGATATTATATCAAGATTGAATTGTGTAAGCAGATCTCATAATAATTTGGTACATGGAGGGTACCTACCTAATTATCAGTGAAGAAAATACGTAAAAATAACTAAATTTCGATTATAATATCGAATCGCTATTGCCATAAAATTCTAAAAAAATTTGATCATTAAAGTATATTATACAAAGCGTTTAGCAGCTGTTGTTCATGTAGAGATGTTGAAATATTTAGTATTTAGCACTGTAAATAGGACTATTATATTTTAAGATTTTTGTTAAAATATTTTAATTTCATTCCAATTTTCGTAATTCGTATTTTGTGTGTGTATAATATTATTACTTATTTTAAATTTTGAATCGAAATAAAAAGGCTTCAGCCTACTCAGCCTGCTGAAAAATCCGCAACTGCTAATTTGCAATTTTATGATATGAGATGATATGCATATCTGCTGGCAGAAGCTATTGATATGTTTAAAGGCACAGTCAATTTAAAAACAAAAAATAAAATAAGGCCATTTCATTTATTATGATTACACGATAAACAAATACAAAATAAAAGCATACTCTATATAAATCCATGTTTACAGCTAGCGGCCAAGCTATACATACTCCAGGTAAACAATCATAATTATTTTTGTCAAAATAGATTTTATAGAAACATAAATCCTAGACATAGACACCAGGATTAGATAATTATATAAATAAAAATAATAAAAAGGAGTCCAGTCTAATCTCTCACTCATGAATATACTTTCTGTACTGTACAACATAGTCAATTCTATGTATTTATTAGAATAACCAGAAGCAATTCATTATTATTGCATTAATTAAATAAAATTACTCTGCTCTAAGCAACAACTGAATAAAATTTAAATATAGGAACAAAGTACATTACAATTTTGTCTATATAATAATAGTCACTATGACATTCTATAATAATTCCTGGAAGACAAAAATAGAATAAAAAAACTATATAAAATCTGAATGATTACAATACAATTGAATATAAAATTAATCACAAGACTACTCCTTTGTTAATTCTAGTCAGTTCCATGTCAGCCACAAGCAGGATCTCATCCCACTTGTGTGACGGTGTGTGAGGTGGGGTTGTTATACCAAGCTTCAGTTCTTTGGTGGAAGTTGGAGTCGTAAACTCCAGTTTCCGTTTGGATCGTCCGGCAAACACATGGCAAACTGAGCTCCTCTGCTCACTGTCCAGCACTGACAGAGGGGTGATAGGGGACGGAGTTGTCACTACTGTCTTGTCACACTTCTTCATCTTGTGTGGCCCCACATACTTAAAAACTGGCTTTTTTAATATTAAATTACCTGATACTTTTTCAATGAGACCAATAGAAATAAATACATTGGCAATGTCATACAGCCTCCTCACTTTGGACTTGTGTTGGCGGTCCTGCTGCTCTGGAGTGAGGACCGTCTTATTTTTACTGGATGTGTCTATCAAGACTCTCACAGCCATCTCCAGGTTTATTAGAGTATTCTGCAGAGGAAATACAATACAAATAAGACAAAAATAAATACACATATAATTTTCTTAGTAAGTAAACAACTACTATCCACATTAACATCCTACTAATATTAAAAATGCGAAAGTTTGTGAGGATGGATGTATGTGTATGTATGTTTGTTACCCTTTCACGAAAAAACTACTGGACGGATTTGGATGAAACTTTACAGTAATATAGGTCATTCATCAGAATAACACATAGGCTACAATTTATAATGATTTTATGTAATTTTGGTAATAATATAATATAATGATTTTAATAACGATACGTGTCAATTAAGTCGGAAAAAAATCTTTTATCTGAGAGCTATCTTGGCATGCGCTGCCTTAACCAATGGAGTTACATTAAGATGATGTACCACAGGATTGTTTGTCTTAAGTAGATCTAAATAAAAGTCCGCGACAGCATATATCTACCTTTTATGTGCAAGCCAGTACGACCAAAATTGTGAACCATAAATTAAATTAAATTTGGTACTATTTTACAATATTAGTATATAATTATCACACTCTTATCAAAATGAATACATTTCTCGCATTAAGTATTTAATGTAGATAAACGTTGTCTTTCACACTAAGTAATTTGGCCGATTAGTTTAAAAGTTATCACGACATGAACGGAGCGCCTAACGGCGGCGGCAGCACGGGTACGCGGGTGGAGCACGATGCGGTGTCGCGGTCGCGGGGGAGGTGCGAACAATGCAATCCAAGCATTGCAGTAAAAACAGATAAATTAACAGAGATGTTCATCTATTCCAATTACATACCATATAATTCTTTACTTATTACAAAATCAATTAAAAAAACTGCATCAAAATCCGTTGCATAGTTTTAAAAATGTAAGCATACATAGGGACAAAGAAAGCTGCTTTGATTTATACTATGTAGTGATTAAATGCAAGTAACATTGGTCCGACCTGTTTATTAATCAGTGTTTAGTAATCCGTTTGTGCTGGATATGATAATCTCAAGCCCGGGGAAGGACATAGGGCTACTTTTTATAAACACACCATACAGGTAAAGATTGATAAAGAAACCACTGGACTTAGCATTTCGAAATTTGCAGAGTTCTATTATAGCTTAAAATAATGAGCACTTAGAAAGGAATTCAGATAATTCCACCCTCAAGAGATTCCCTCTAAATATTATGTATAGGAGTTCAAAGATTGTATGGAAACTAATTTTGAAGTTAGAAATCTGGGATGTACGATGTGAAGTTACATTAAAACAATATAAGTATTTTTAAAAAAATAAACGTAAGTTAATGTGGCACTGCCACATTAACTTACGTTAATACTTACAGGGGGTTCTACTAAAAACAGCATGAGGAATCTCTGTGCTAACACGCCCAAAGTCTTATGTTTGGGAGTTGGGGGCTTGGGTGCCTTCCCACGCAGCGCCTCAGACAGCTTGAGATGCTCGCCCTGCTTCTTCAGCATCTTCAAAAACGAATTCAGCCGAGATCCTCCATGCCAAAGATATGTGTTCTTTCTTTTATGAACTGCACACTGCATAGCTTCAAGTATGTTTATAATGTCATACATTCGGCGCTTCTCCACTCCTAGCCGGGCTGCCGTGCTATCCAGTTGTATTTCCACTGGACCATCGCCATGAAGAGGATACAGATTGAGGAATCTGTAATCATTTCCAATAAGATATCAGTATGTATTTAAAATTCAGTGATCTGCAGACTGCAATTTGAATGTATGTATGTTTACCTGTCACATAATATCTGAAGAGATTTTTCTTTTCGGTGTACAGCACTTGGCGGCGGTGTGGGATATTGTAATGCGACATTAGTCAGTAACTTGAGGTTAGCAGTCGGCGACACATAGTTAGTTGAGTTTGTAACTTCAGTTAGCACGCAGCGCTTTGGAGTACAAGTTATGTTGTCATCTTCATACATCGTGCGATAACATTATGTAAAAACGCCTATTTTTACAAAATATTCGCGTACTTTTTGACAGTCAGACACAAATCCAGTTGGCTTATATTGTATTATAACTTCAAAGTGAACAAAGCATCATAATAACAAAAACAAAACATAGTATAAGTTTTACTTAGAGTGAGAAATAATGGTATAAATAATTTTTATTAAATTCTCGAAAAGTAACCTCACGGTAAACAATTTTGACAGTAGTAAATTGCGCGCGAGGCTCGAACTTCTACGAGACAGGGCAAAGCCGCTTTTTTACGTTTCGTTGTTGTAACCTACCGTAAGTTGCAAATAAAAGATCTTTGTTTTTGTAATTTGTAATAAAAATCTTTTCCATAAAATTGGTTAAACCCATGAAATAGTTGTTGTATGTTATGTTACTGGCGTTGCGTTTTCTTATTAGACTCATAGAAGAAAAATATAGATTTTGTAATAATTTGCTTATCTCGGTACAAAATGAGGTATTCTCTTATTTTTGAAGCAATAATGTAAAACTTCATAATTATATCAAACAAGTAATTTTTCTAAATAATATCGAAACAAGAAACGGAAGTATCGATGCATTAGTCTATGGAAGGAATATTTTTTTTTACTTGCGTCACGTCATGGCTGGCATGAAGCTTGATTACTTTTCTTGCAAAAGTGAGCTTGGTTTTCTTTGAAAGTGGTGGATTCTGCCAATGTTTTGACTTTTATTTACGTTTAGACCAGTTTTGATTCGGAACTCAATATGTTTGGTTATTTATAATAAAAAGAAGTGTTCGTTTGAGAATATGTATCGTATGCTCTAGAGAAAGGTGTAAATCCATAACAAAATGAACGACGGGGATTGGATATGCAGTGATCCGAATTGCGGAAATATCAATTTTGCACGCAGGGTTTCATGTTATCGATGTAACAAAGAAAGACCCGACACTTCCAAAGCGTTTAAGAAGAAACTAAGCACAGAAATAGGAAAAACTGCAGCTGAAAAGTCTCGTGGTTTATTCAATGCCGATGATTGGCAGTGCAACAAATGTGCTAACGTGAATTGGGCCCGGCGTCAGACTTGCAATGTTTGCAATGCACCAAAATATGGAGAAGTAAGTATCTTCTTGTTTGAACACCGGTTTAAACGTGATAATCTGAAATATGACTAAATTGTTGTGCATGATTCTAGGTGGAAGCTCGCACCGGTTACGGAGGAGGTTACAATGAGCGCGGAGTAGTGGAGTATCGAAGGCGCGAACCATCCTCTGATGATGAATATGACGAATTTGGTCGAAAAAAACGAAAACGTAAACCGGAGTCCGAAGAAAGAGACAGGGCAGAAAAGGTTTGTACTTCTATTACTACTTGTATTTTTTTTTAGATATTGCCATTTTAATGCCTGCATTAGTAAAAATAACATCTCTTCTGATGAAAATGCAATCACTAAAATAAAACTCTAATTTGGAAATTCATTAACACCATCTTGTAATAAAATATCTGTCTCTTCACTTAGGTTCAATAATGACAGCTTTTTTGTGTAAAATTTTCTTTTTTTAACAAATATTCAGGGAGTAATGGATATTGAAGCTAAGAAGACTTGATGTTATATTATAAGTGCAATAACTTTTGAAGCACATCATTATTAAAGTGGAGATAATTTTTCCTGCCTTCAGGTTGGCATCACTGAAGGAGCAGTATTCAAAAATTTGCCACCAACAGTGCTGCAGAAGGAAACAAATAAAGAACTTATCATGCCAGTCTTTGGGCCAAACTTGTTGATGAACACAAGTAATTCAAATGTGAAAAGAAACGGCAGTCTGAGTGACAGCTCTATGTGCGAACTTCCTTCACTTACTAAAGCAGCAGTCAGTAGATATCAACAGATAAACAATTCAAGACAAGAATATATGTTGCCTACTTACAAGAAAAATGGTGCGAGAAAACGGTTTCTTAGTACTAGTGACAAAGATCAATCAGGTTCATCAGGCTATGAAGTTAACTCAAAGAAGAGTAAACGGGAAAATAATGATTCTCCTATACCTAAAATGTGTAATCCTGTAATGGAAAATAGTGTTTCTTCCACAAAAACTGAGATGGTTTACAAATTAAGCAGATCTAATCCAGCTGAAGATTTGCAAGTCACATACACTCTTTATGAGAGAATTAAGTGTGCAGCTTTTGCCATTGTTTACAATAACTGCAAAATTACTGCTAATAAGTTTGAGGAAAAATGTGAAAAACCAGCCCCAGATTATAAAACTATATTTGAGTGGAGAACTAGGCTTTTGTCCACAGGCTGTTTAGATGATACACATTTGGAAAGAGAGAAATCTTTTCAAACAAATTCTGCAACTAATACTGACAAAGTTAATACTCAAAATCCAAAACCAGTTTGTAGATTGCCAAATCCTGATGAAATAATAATTCCTTCAGAGAGTGAAGAAGAAGAGCCAAGCAAAAATTTAGAGCAATCAGGTCGAAGTATGAGCATTGAGACTGTGTTCATTGAAGGAAGTACAGAATTACAAGCAGCAGGAAGCTCAGCAAGTACTGTGGATGGGAGGCATTCACAAGCAAGGAGCTGCTCGCAGTCCACACACCAGAGGACTCGTTCTAATTCTCGTGACAGCCAAGATTCTCACTATCCGGATACTGATTCTGAAAAAGGCTCAAAATTAGTAAACCCAGGCAATGTTTTGAAATCAACGAATGTATCAACCATGCACTCTGATAATGGCTCTGTCTCAGAGTCAGTGTCATACAACAGTGGGGAACATAATTTCTTATCAAGAGTATTTGGGGAGGGCAGGAAGAGACGGAAAGTCAAGAAACGTACAGATCCTGCGGCAGGACCTAAACTCAATGACTATGCTTCAAATGATGTTAACACCTTTGAAGGATATAGTACTCTTAAAAAGTCAGAACAGTCACCTTTGGTGACTGGTAATATCTACACTAACAATTTGCGTAATATGAATTCAAGAACTCGCAACAATGTTGATATTGACGGCTGTTCCAGTGAATATGTGCCTACCAAAATAGGTTCCACAGCTAAAAAGAACTATCAAGAGTTTAAAGACAATGTTAGGAAGAAAGGTTACTGGGCAAAGGGTAATGGATCTTCTCTAACAATAAATAGACATAATATGTCAATGAATGTCATTCATCACACAAAAGGAATACCAAATCAAGCTGTTGAAGAACCAGTCAAATCTGTGCACCAAAATGCTACATTTAGTGCTAAACCTGTGCAAAATCAAGTAAATGATTTCACCAGAGTGGACATCAAAACAATTCTCAGCACTAAGTCCTACCTGCCTTTTGACAAACCACTCCCGACATATAAAAATAACAGTATAAAAGATCAAGCTTCTGAAGACACAGATCGCATTTTTGCTCAAGTGCAGTCAAATAATGTTTCGAAAAACAGAAGTATTTTGGACATTTTTGATATCAGTGACCCAGCACAAGAAAGTCCAAGAAACAATGATATGGACAAGTATGATAACATAAGAAGAATGTATGAGAATGAGTGGGACGAAGATGATGAAGCACTCTACAAAAATACAAATTGCGACGAAGAGAAGGCAGCGTCGTGTAGTGCGCCCTCGCCAACTGTCTCTAATAGAACTCAAAGTCCCACTTCAGACATGCTCTACATCTCTGAAAAAGATTCCCAGGCGAAAGGCACTAGTGGGAACAACGCACTACCAGACTTCATAAAAGACAAACATGATTTGCTTTTAGATATGCTAAAAGATTTTCAAAATAAAGAAATTAGTCAAATGGTGTCACCACTTAAGCATGGGACACTGCAGTTGCAATCTGCTGAGAACAACAATGTGTATCAAAAATCCATAGCAGATGAACCAATCCCTGAACTACCTGCAAATAGACTTGATCCAATACCAAATCTACACATGACTAGACTGGATACAATTCCGAAGCCTCCCATGGCTAGACCTGATAGATTGACAAATCCTGCCATGGACAGATTGGACCATACGATAGGTCCAGATCACACTGTTCAAAGAAGTGATACAATTTCAAATTATTCCAGGGACAGACATACTAGAGTTCCTAAAACTATGAAAAGATCTGAATTGATTTCAAATCAAAACAAGAATAGGCCTGATCCCATTTCTAATCTTCTGATGCCAGAAGTTTCTCCTATCCCAAAACAAAGCATGACCAGTCCTGATCGAGTTTCAAATTTTATCCACAGATCTGATTTAACACCTAATCTCATGACTAGACTTGACACAATTCCAAACCCTTTGAAACCTAATCAGGGTCCAAATCATATGATTTCTCGATCAGACTTTACCCAAAAAGTTAGTCCAAATCGACATGAACCAATTTCCAAATCCAATCCAAATCTCTGTTTGTTCAGAGCTGATCGAGTTCCTAATCATGCTGTCAATAGATCTGACTTAAATCCAAACTTTACAATGCACACACCTGATCCAATTCCTGTAGAATTATCAAATGAAGTTCTACGTTTATCAGAAGAAACTGTTAAGAGTGAGGGGACACAAAATGTTACTAAAACTATAAGTCCAAACAAGCGCGTACATATTATTGAAAATATCACAATTCAGCCAGGTTCAGTTCATGAAAATATCGCTCCATTATACCAGCAAAATGAAATTCAACATTCAAGCCCTACGGCAGCCAAATCAAATAATACAGAATTTGTTTCTTCAAGCCCAAATGTTGATGATAAACAAGACAAACTTGAAAAATCACCAGAAAAAGAACAAGCTGGCCAAGTAGATTTTTCAAATTTACTGGCTGGTATAAATACCAACACCTTACTATTAGCATTGCAAAATCTTCAGCAAATGTCACAAGCTACTTCACCAAATCTTACTGAACAAACTAGTACTGAACAACAAAGTACAGAAGAAAAGACTCAAGTTGCGGAAACGGCGATTAATTTAACAAATGATGAAGAGTGGGAGAAAGAATCTAATAGAGATGGCAGCATTGAGAGACAGTTGCAGCAAATGGACGGTAGTACTGGCGACACTCCTTTTTTAAGTGATATTTTTGACCCGGCCCCAGTTGCTGTACCTCCCAATGTAGTAAGAAAGTTAAATTTGAACATACCTACTCTTCAAGGAGATGGAGCGGACACAAATTCAAATGAAAATGTACCTGTAATAGGGAACTTTAAAAGTTTTGCTTTGCCAAAACCTATATTATTAAATAGGTTAAAAGTGACCGTGAAAACTGCCGAAAAACCTGTGAAAAGCTCTGGCAAGAGGGTGAAACGAAAAGATAAGGTTTGTATTAATGATTCATAATATAAATAATCGGAACTTAAGGGATATAATTGAGGGTGAAACAGGTTTTTATATTTGATTTCGCACGTTGTAAGTTTTACTTGAATTAGTAGCGAGAGTTGGCGCAAAGCATTAGTGTTGTGCTGGGCTGGTGGTCACGACTCACGGTGATGACAAAGGCATGTTTGTTGCAGAGCAAGCCGGCGGCGGCGCCGGCGCCAGGCCAGCCCGACGGCGACGACGATGACGAGGAATCCGGAGACGAGGCCGACCTCTCCAAGTATGACTTGTGGGGCAGTGACACTGAACAAGGCAACTCTTCTAAAGCTGGTCAGTAGTGTGGTGACTGTTCTGAGTAACAAGTTGCAGTGTAATGTGAAAGCTTGTTTTTACTTTCTCCATTTAACTTTGATCGTATTTAATTAGTCCGTTAGTCTGAACGAAATTATTTAGTAGTGTTGCGTTGCCTCTAAAAAATTATATCCGTGATTTTCAGATAATGCGGAAAAAACTAAAGATGGCGAAGGTTCCAAGGAAGGGCCCAATGGTCAGGATGATAAGAATGACAAGGTGTCCCCAAACAACAAGAGTAAGAGAAGGTTGGTCCTAGATGTGGGTAATTATAAATTATTATATTTAACCACTCCAAGGGGCTTTCAAAATATATGAAATATGTATGTGTACAAACAACAGTGTAGACCAGTTTCTTCAAATAAAAACCCATTGTCTATTGTAACTTTCCATAACTTACAATTTGTTTGTCGCAGGTCTAGGAGTTCCTCCTCATCATCAAGCTCGTCTTCGAGTTCCAGTTCTAGTCACAGTTCCTCAACTCCTCAAAACAAGTGAGTCCTTTCATTCAATTCAATCTTTGTTGCAAAAATTTGATTGTATAGGTATGCAAATTATTGTAAGGCTTACTCAAATCTGTACTCTTATGAATGTTATAAACGCTGCTATATGGAATGGTGGTAAGTACATTCCTCATTATTAATTTTAAAAAAAACTGACTTCCAGTTTCAAGCAAATCCAATTTCTATTAAAGTTATAATAGTAATCTTAATTTATTTTGGCAACAAAAAATCTATTATAATTATAATGACAACAGGTATACTGCTCAATCTCAATCTGCTAATGCTTTGGCTTTAAGATAGTGGTATTCAACAATATACAATGTTGTAATTAACAGATTCGACGATTTCAACTTGAACAGTGAGCGCGAGTCTCCGCCGAAGAGTCGCAAGTCGCGTTCTCGGTCGCGCTCTCCGCGCTCCAAAGCTCCCACTCGCCGCAAGTCACGGGACAGCCGCTCTGCGGGAGAGGCCAGGTGCATAACTTAGAGTCTTTTGAACGTTTAAATCAAGTTTAGTAACGGTAAAGAAAACTCCTGAAGATGTCGAGCAAATGATATGCTTCTGCGTTTTATTATTAGTTATTTCTAGCACTCTTTGACGCCTTATCACTTAACTAAGTTTCAAGCGCGGTATTTTAAGATGGCTCTGGAAGTATGCTTCTTATATTGATCCCTATAGACTGCACAATTGCTTGGCGAAAACGCTCGCGATGACCCACTGAAATTCCGACCGACCTGCGACGATGCTTTCAGAATTCATTGTAACCTCCAGCGAAGACCGTAAAATAATAAGTGTCGAAATGAGTCTCGTTTTGTTAACCTCTGCCTTCCCTTTGGGGAATACAGGCGAGATGTTAAGTTAATGACATCGTCACCAGCAGGAGCCACGAGTCATTGCGCGACAAGGAACACGGGCGCTCGCGCGAACGCCGCGACCGCTCGCGCGGCAGCCGCGACACCCGCGACGAGCGCAAGGAGCGGCGCTACAGCCGCGACGGCAACCTCTACACCTCGCGCGGCCGCCACCGCTAGCCACCGCTAGCCGCCGCGGGGGTGGGGGGAGTCTGAGTCCTCCACTGTCACCCACAGGCCTCGGAGGACACTAGTGCAACTATAAGTGCCACCCATCCCTTGCCTTATGCTAAGTGAGCCAGTCTATGGCGCGCTCGCTCGAGGCGATGCCGCAACACGTATTTTACAAATAGTCGTAACTCATATGTATGCAGCTCTTGTAAAACTGATTGTATGTCGTAAAATAAGTTTTATAGTTAACAGTACCGTTTGGTAACAATTAAACTTGTTAAGTGTGCTTTCGTTCTGCGAAAATAATGCAACTGAATCTTGTCGAATGTGTCTCTTAAGTTAGCGACGGATTTCATATTTTTCCTAATTATTGGGTCCTTAAGTAATATTAAAAACTATTGTAAATAGTCGTGAGAATGTGGTGAAATCCACACAGTTTAGACGTAATACATTGTTGTTAATTGCAAGTCCAAATGACAAAATTTGTTTACGAAAAACATTTTATGTGTTACTGTTTGTGATTCTTGCTTATTAGAAACTCAAAGAATAAAATTGATCATGTAGCGCGCTTTGTGGAAAAAGATCTCAACACAATATGTTCGTTCAATTTAATATGCTGAATTTATGTTCTCTACAAAGTAGGAACTTTGGTTGCATTAAAAAATGTCGTGATTTAATATGTAACATTTTTATAGAAAGTTATTATTATTATTCGTAAGGTAGAAATACACATAAATAGGACTATCCACAGTTTTCAAAATGTCCAAATTGTAAAACTTCTAAAAAATTAACTAATAACTCAGGAAAAAAGTGGAGTTATTATTTATATTTAGAGTTTTTGCATTGACTCTGTCAAAAATAGAGCACATTTTGATGTCCGTGATTGATAATATTTATCAATAAAGATTAATCTTTTAGACAATAACATTGCGATGTAGTGCTGCTTCAGATTCATTGTCTATGCCAAAGCGTTAGTCGCGCTACTTGCTAATTATACTAGGCTTACAGTGAAAAATGCAAGTTGTTTGTATAGGAAACCGCCAACCTAGAGTAATTTAACGTGGTTCAAAATAGAGTCGCTAAAATTACGTGATTGCTCTTAAAATTTCAAAGCTCTAAAAGAGTGGCTCATTTATACGATGCAAATTTCGTTAGTCGCGTCTGGCCTGATAACTTATTACTCTGTATCAGATTATTTGATTGTATTACATATATTTCTTACAAGTATTTCGCATTTCATTTCTCGACATAGGCCGCTCCTAATAATGCTAAAGTAGATGCACATCGCTAAACCTGAACTTTAAAAGGGGGCAGGGTTAATGTTTTCTGTGAGTATGTATAAAGGAAAGCTCTGTATAGCTGTAACTGGATGTAAGATATTACGCATGTAATAAGTATCGTATAATAATGACGAGAAAGACTGATTGGTAGAAGGTTAAGCGCCGTGTAAATAAGTGGCCGACGCGTAGTGGGCGTGTACCTACACATACAGGGGGTGAATTTTTAAAGTGTGCCTTCAGGGCCAAATCCGAAACTATGAAGAATATCGAAAAACACTGAAAGGAGTCTCGAGACCGATTATGATGAAAAGTAAAATAAGTAAGTCTAAGTCTGTCGCCATAACAACTATAACAGCATTGCTGTGTTCGAGTTAGAGTATGATAGCCAGTTCCTCTGTCTAAGAGGATTCCGGGTGAAACTCGCTTCCATCTTCGGCCTAATCATCACTTTCCATCAGGTGAGATTTGGGCCAAGAGTTTCCCCGTTTTGCATAAAAAAAAGGAAAAAAAAAATTTTTGCTTTAGTTTTCCATGTGTACTTCACACCCTTCCCAGAATTTGACACTTTCTGATGGTGTAATAACATAATAAGGGTTTTTTTTTCAAAATCAACCGATTCGATTCCCGGGTAGGAACAACGATTTTTCAAAATTCCAATGATGCAGTTTTACTTTTCACCAAAATCGGGCTCGAGACTCCTTTCAGTGTTTTTCGATATTCATCATGGTTTCGGATTTGGCCCTAATTGCACACTTTAAAAATTTACCCCGTACACTTGGGTTATGGGTGAAGAATGATATTACTTCAGTGTCAGCCTATCCTTACGCTATCCTTTGACGTGTGATATTGTGTTTAACTTTGTAAATATTATTATTAATTATAAACCATAATCGCTTGTTAACGATTTAAATGTGTCAGAAGATGTGTATACCACAAGAAAAATTGTTTAATTGTCTTCTTGTCCAGATATCTTTTATCCAGAGTTGCGCTGCTCTCAATGATATAATTTTCTTTCAAAACCTTTCGAAGCTGATGAAAAGACAATTTTGTTATTTTTTTGCAAACCTAATGATACGAATTACATCTAAGCCAATATTGTATGGTAATTGATTTACCATTAAAAATCATTATAATAAAATGTTGTTTTAATTTTTTTATAGATTTATTATAGACGATTACAAAACTAAAATTTACAATAAATCCTACAAAGTAAATGAGTAACAATTAATTAAGTACAAATTTATAAAGAATTTTAAAGATTAAATAAAAAAAATATTGCAGAAGAAAATTGCGAAATTTTACTATCCATTCATATCAATTCTTGGGTGGAGGTCGCTCTGAAACAGAAATAAAAAATCTGAGGTAATATTTTATTAACCCAGGCCGGATCGATTAGCTACCTCGTCATCAACAGAGAACCAGAATAATAAATTAGTTTCATACCAATACTTCATGTTTTTGAGTTATAGAAATGAGTGGCTAATAAATAAAATATATAATACGACTCCAAAAAGCTTAAGATTTCGAACCTGCAGTGGGATCCAAACAGCGACATTCCTGGAAGGATAAGTACCAAAATATTAATATAATTAAAATAAGTTGAGCAATTACAAAGATAACCGCCTGTGTGTTACAATTCCGGATAAATTTGGAAAGGAGATCGAAAGTCTCCCAATTAAGTGCAAGCTGTAATTATTAGTAACAAATTGAAAGACCCCAACCAAGTACATATTTAAATACAGAAACGATCAAGGTATCAATCTGCTTAGCCCTAACTATGTTGGGGTTGGCTTCCAGTGCAGTGCAGTCGGTATCAACATTGGCACGCAAATCATGCGGCTGTTACTATTTTTTGCTACGAGCTCCTCTTAAACATGAAAAATACAGTATCTTCGTATGGAAACTTACAGCGCTGATGACTATAGGCTTGGGGCCAGCGGGAGGCGCGGGCTTCTTAGCTGGAGACTTAGGCGTACATACCGCAGCGCCCTCTATCGCGCCACCTTTACAACAAATCAATAATTTATAGTCTGCTGTAGTTAAAACGGTACTTTATCACAATTTCTATAGTGAAACTTAATAATATCTGTGCTTTATGGTTCTATTTAAAACACTGACGTGTGAAAGTGTGTTTTTCAGCTTGTAGCGGTTCTGAACAAGAGGCGAGTCGTTCATGCGCAATAACTTGTATGTGACGAAGGGGTGGGGTCAAACTGGGTAAAACCTACTGTTTGTGCATTTTATACCCCATAGGGAGTTTATAATTGCTGTTGGCTTACGGTTGCAGATGCTGCTGAAATGCACAATTTACATGCTGCTTTGCCATCTGTTCATTTTGTGTTTCCAAAACTGAACAGCATGGCATTTCTAAACATTATTATTGCGTTTCTAAGAAAACCTCGGAACGCACATCTTGATCTGAATGCTCCAACCAGCTCGCGAAATTCAAATTTTCTTACCATTTTTGCAATTTGCAGGCCAGTGCTTTTTTTTTTGTTCCTACGCCTTTATGAACTTGGAGGGTTGTATTTGTGATTTTGATGATTAGGTACCGCCGCGAATAATATTTTTTAACGTTAGTTAGCACCATTTTTAAGGTTTACGCGTGAACATGTAACAACGCGCCCTAAGGCGTCGTTATATATCTTTTAAAATATTGTGGAGACGTGATGTGAGTACGAACCTGGGCCAACACTAGCGCCTTCCGACGTGCTGATTTTATAAAGCTGAAATAATAAAAAGAAAAATATGTAGGTACTTTAATATAACCAATACAAAGTTTAATAGGAACCCAAGTAACATTTTAAACTGTATAAAAGCTGTATTTATAGGTTATTTGTTTACTATAGGCTGTTAAACGTTGCTGTATAAAGACTGTATAGCAAGCTATACAACCCTTGTAACTCTGAAATGGGCCCCAAAATTATACAGCTTTAAGTGTAGATTTAGCTTTATTACAGCTGCATAATAGCTGTACTATTTGGCTGTCTAAGATACTATTTAGATACTTTTATACAGCTTCCATTCTCTAATTTTCTTTTTTATTCTTTTATGCAGACTCAGGCTTGTGAAAATCTTAATAGAAGAATAAATATATTATTATTGTGTTCGTGGTTGAATTCATTCTCCATTTCATTTCTAAATTTACTATGTGCCAAGGCAGAGACCATATTTGTGAAGTTTATGTGAAACAATATATTTAATAACTAAGTGGTAAGTACTCTTTCCTGTTTATCGTTGTTGTTATGCTTGCGACTGATATTTTTATGTGAATATATATACCAGTTTTAAGCTCAAAACTCACGCCCCTTCGAAATAAGGAATATACATAATTTTTTTCTGTAACAACAAATATGTGATCAAATCTGAAAACAATTTTAAGAGTAACCCGGACTGTTCTATTGATAGTAAACGTAATTGTGTGTACTATACAGTTAAAATCCTTTGTAAATTTGTACTGAAATTTCAAAAACAAACAATAAAATATCTCGTAAAATTGGAAAGCAATTTATAGGTTATGCTAAAATGGTGTCCTTAGTTAATACAGCTCTTGCTCTTCTAGTACCCCTTAATGCAGCTTTTTGCATAACAGAGTCGTTATTTAAGAACGTATCTCAGCCTAAAGAGTAACATTGTCTGTACATTAGTATTTAAGTATTGTAGAAGCTGTCTTAAAGTCTTATTCATATTCATCAATACAGTTAATAATAGGGTTCAGTTGAAAATATAGAAAACCTAATTATGACCAAGGCCCGTAAGGCGGTGAGCAAGGAACCGGATTTTTTATCGAAAGTGTTCCAAATATTTTCGATAAAACAATCTGATTAAGGAATCAGATTGTTTTATCGAAAATATTTGGAACACTTAAAAACTAGAAAAATCATTAAAAACTAGAAAAAAGATAAAAATGCCATAAACAAGGGTTTATGGCATTTTTATCTTTTTTCTAGTTTTTAATGATTTTTTTTAATATATAATATAACTATTAGGCTCTAAAAAAGTAGAAATACTAAAAATAAAAGTCTTTTTTTAAAACAAAGCGTATAGGAGTATAATAGAGTATGTTCGACAAGATTGTTTTTATATGATAAGTACCTACGATATATATGGATAAAACAAATGGATAATTTAACTCTCTTTAGAGCGTCGTCGTCGCTTGCTTTGATAATAATTTATCTAAGCAAGCGACGACGCTCTTCGCCAATCCGCTTTGTTTTTTTCGATATTGAACATGTCATTTTCAAAGTCAAAGCAGCAAGTGGAAACCTATTTCAGTCAGCGTTCCAATCTTTTTTTGTTTAATTGCAGATGTATCAAAATAATAAAACACCAGGCTCGAGTTCATTCGGAGCAGAACCTGTTTCTGGGAAGTCTTCTAATGATCCTGTAATACAGAAAATCAATGAAGAAAGAAAAATAAGAGCAACATCTGTAAATACAATGGACAAGTTGTCTGTGAAATTCTTATCTATTGTTTGCATGAAGACCAACCTCAATTAAGAGACAAAATAAAAACAAATTATCAATTAAATAAACGAAATTTTATTTCTCACAAAGTTATAATCACGAAATTTTATTTCCCACGTATATCCACAACACCATGTTTGTGGGACGTGGGTTTTTGGATATCGTTTTTGGAACTCTTCTATATAGGAAGGCCGTCAAAATTTATAATTAAGCTCAATATATCCGGAATGTCCAACATATTATCGAAAAGAGTAATGAGCTGATGAAGGAGTCCATTGTGCCAATGTTCACAGTCTATTTCAATTGATTTTATGTTTACCTCAGTCGTTGTACGGAGTATTGTTCTTGGATTCTGGTTGGTTCATGTACTTAAATGGTGTACATAATAAAGAGTATTCTATTCTGGAAATCTTCCGTTTATTATTTTTTTAATGCACTTTAAGAAATATTCTTGTCAATGGCCCATTTTTTATATTATTGCGAAACAATAAATTTAGATTTGCTTCGTCTTCATCTAATGAACTTTCAGACTCAACAATTTCGCTATAATTGTCCATACTTTGCGCCATTATACCCAATTCTGCCTGTACAGAACCCTCACCGCACGTTACTAACCCAACATACATATCTTCAGCACAGATATTTGCAATTTCATCATGATCCAACAATTTTGATTCTACGGAACACTCATAGCATGGTGGTGATACTAACTTGGAATTTGGCTGTCCGTGGGGGTTGGGAATAAGCTTTTTTAATTTTATTTTAATTCCGCCGGTTCTTTTTTGTTCTTTCCATGGTTTTATATCCATCTTAATTCTTGTTCACTTAAAAAATTGGCAAAAGATTTAAATTATAACTCCGTTTTGTTATTATTTGTATCCAATAAATAGACAGATTTTAAGCTATATTAGTTTCAAAATAATCGATAAGCTGGATAATTGTGTATGCCAACACTTAAGTAATAACTTTAATCTTCTAAAACACGAAAAACTGTATAAAGGGAAAAATGTACGCCAATCGCATAAGGCTTTAAAAAGGAGTAAATCTAAACTCTTCTACATGAGATAGAATTGTATTACACTATTATAAAGGGATTTGCTTGCTAAGAGTATCCTAGATTTCCGATGTACAGCTATTATCAAGCTTAACTTGAAGGCTGAAAAATAGAGTAATTTTACACCAATATTCGGGCTATAACAATATTTAATGCTCTTGTACAGAAATAGGTTATACAAAAGTATAATTTGAGAGCAACATACAGTTATTGTCGTATAAAGTTGCTGAACGCAGTTTTTTACGCCGCGGTCTGTATTTTAGCGTTTTCCAATGCTATTTAAAAGCTAAAGGTAAAAATTTAGGCTCAATACAGCCGTTAATCAGCTATACTGTATACAGTTGTACAGTTATACTTTAGTACAGTCCTAAACATATTTTTACACTCTTCTACATCATTTATTAAGCTTATAGCTGGTAATGCGCTGGTATCTATAATATTTTTCCGCTTAAATGTTACTTGGGAATGAACGCATGTTTCAGCTCACCTAGAGCCATCGATCCTCTTGCCATTGGATTGTGCTGTAGGTATTCCTGACTTATTATTTTTTTCCTGATGATAAAATTAGTAATTGGGATACAGCATAACTGAAGTCTTTTCTTTTCTTTGAAATTCCGCCATCAACTTCCCAAAAGATTTGACGATGACATACCTACATGTTTTTATCTCTATTCTAAGAGTTTAATTCCACTGTGTTTGAAACAACTTTATTCCGAATATTTCCGACACTCACCCTGCCATCATCACCAGCTGCAAATCCAGAAGACAGTGGGAGCACCTCCGGCCCCCACTGCTTCATGAAGTGTCCGAGACGCGCGACGCGCTGCGCAGGTGTCGTCACAGTGTGCGACCCGCCGCAGTAGCGGTTGCACAGATGCTTGTCCGTTTCCGATCTGTATCCAGGCGATAAATAAAAAGAGCTGGGTTGTAGGTGTTTGAGTAATTGCCTGGACTAGTTGTTTTGGTAAGATTGAGGCAATTCGATAGGAACCTGTCTATAGGTAGGTACTAATGTTATCTACATAATAAAGCTGAAGCGTTTGTTTGGTTGGGCGCGCTAATAATCTCAGGAAATAAAAAATATTTTAGTGTTTGGTAGCCCTTTATCGAAGAAGGAATAATAATAATCTCTTTAAATAATATCATCACACTATGAACAATAGGAGCGGAGCATTAATTAAAAGTGTGACGCAGACGAAGTTGCGCGAGTCAGCTAGTCTATTATATTGGAATACGAATACTTTCGCACTCAACTGTGTTTTCGTTTATTGAATAAGCAAAAACACAAGTTTTAGGTACCTGTAGGTACCTACCTATCTAAGGCTCAGACTCAAAGACAAACATTTATTTCAATTTGAATTGTCAAGGTCGGAAGCTATTTGCACGTTCCAAAGCGTAGATCTCTATGGAGAAGAACGTGTAAGAAACTCCACGGACACGACGGCCCTTACTTTATCTCGAAACTAAGCATAGGTACTATCCCGAAATATCCTGTTCCACCTGCGGTCGCTGCTAGTACCTATAGGCTTTCTGCCATTGGCACCATGCTCTCCTGGTAGGTATGTGCCAGTCTGATGTCTTACCCGCGGT
This sequence comes from Ceramica pisi, assembly GCA_963859965.1. Lineage (NCBI taxonomy): Eukaryota > Metazoa > Arthropoda > Insecta > Lepidoptera > Noctuidae > Ceramica > Ceramica pisi. The sequence continues at coordinate 11,700,476 of OY982530.1, forward strand.
CCTCATTCTAGGTCATCTATCCGTATGCATGTTTGATTTCGCTATACACCAATAACATGCTTACGGAATTAAACAAAATCTAACCCAAGGTGAGGTGGGCGTGGCCGTTAAAGCGTGAAAAGGTAGATAACATAATTACGGAAGGTTACCTACTTTCGCTTACAAAATAGCATGTAGGTATAGGTATGCGATGAAAGGTTCTTCATGGCAATGTGTGTACGGGGTGTACCTGACTTTATGCGGTTTGGTGGTGGGCTGCATCTGTTGCTGCACGTGCTCCCAGTCGTGCATGTTGCGCTGCGGCAAGCTGCTCGCTTGGTTCTTACGGATCGCGTCTGCGAGGAAACAACACCATAATTAATCAGGCTACTTGTTCGAAGCTAGTCTAACTATACCTACACAGGCAATCTTAATTTAAATTCAAACTCTGTTTACAGCATTGAGATAGTACCTACCTAACGAAAACTATGACATCACATACCTAGTTCATAACTGAGATAGGGCTTCATAGACAAGTTGGCTGGTAGTGGCTTAGAAGGTTGTGGTGGGACCGGATCCATGGACATCACAGCATTCGCGTCACACGATATACAGTTGACATCCCTAGTGAAACAAAAACCATTGAGAAACAGCAGGTACCGTGGAAAGGTGTCGGTATTTTAAACTAAATTAAGATTTCTAAAGATCAGTGCCCTTACCTGCTTGTTAGTTTTATAGCAACGGCGTTTGCGAATAGCTGTCAAGGTGAAGGACGAACGAGGTGTAAAGCATAGATTATACATTATAATACTGGTGTAAAGGTCCTGAAAGGAAGGAGCCATAAAACCAGTTGTTTGGTTGGACTACCCAGCAGTTGTTGTTGATAACTCAGAATATCATTCTTGTACCGATCGCAGCTTTTCTGCTGGACTATTTACTACGCGGTAGGGCATGAATCTCGTAATATCGCAATAGTGGAATCTCGGACCGCGAGTTACGATATTACAATTACGATATTGACGATATCAATATCGCAATATCGGAATCAGAACAATTTTCTATTTAAGTTTTTAATAAAGTTTATATTTTACGAGAAAAGAGCTGTAAAATTATCAAAATATTAATAATCCGTAGAGAGGTGTTATTTGTCGCGCCTATACACTTATATTTCTTTAATTTTTTCTTCGGCTGGGTATTTTTGTAAGAAAATACGAAGTTCCCTATCCGATAAAATGCTTGACGCTTTGTTATTTTTGAGAACATGTTATCAAAAAAAAACGCGAAGTTCGCTTTCCGACAAAATGCTTTGACACTTTGTTATTTTTGAGAACATGTTATCAAGAAAAGCGCGAAGTTCCCTATCTGACAAAATGCTTGACGCTTTGTTATTTTTGAGAACATGTTATCAAGAAAAGCGCGAAGTTCGCTATCCGACAAAATGCTTGACACTTTGTTATTTTAGAGAACATGTTATCAAGAATAGCGTGCATGGAAAAACTAGGAGGTACGTTTTTTAGTAATCATACTCTTTGTTCCTATTTACTGTGATTGTGCATGTTTATTTTAATTGTTACTTTTTAATTTGACGTTTTAGGTAACATATTTCAGAGTTTCAATAAATATTCTATTATTATTTTGTCCTGCCTAAGTTTAAAACGATAAATGAGCGATTTTTAAAAAATATACCTAATTCCGATATTAATATCGGAATTCCGATAGCGACCTCCAATATCGTAACTTAGTATCGGAATTGAAAAGCTTACGATATCTACTATGCGGCGTAGTCCTCCTGGACACTCTTTAGATTAGACCAGCTATCAGCGCGGGAGATAATTATAATGCACAAATGTGTGTTACATGCATTCCCGCTTCCATTACTCTGAAAGTCCGATGGGATCGGCCGTCCGACTCGACCGAAGAGCGATCTAGCGCAGGACCAACAGCTTAACGTGCTCACTGAGGCACAGGGGTGTCGTATCACACCACCTAATTCCAAGAAATTCTGGGCTGTTACACATTGATAGAGACATTCCTAATGAAAAAAATCAAATTACTCTTTTTTCCGACATGGGGATCAAACCCAGGACTCCATGCTCAACAGACGCATTTACAGCGTACAGTAGTTTATAGATGTCGCTATGAAACATTGTCACCTCAGTAATCTCCTCTTGGTGCCCGCAGCCTCAGCCTCGCGGCGAAGCGCAGCCATGGCTTTCAGATTCTCCTGGAGCTGTTTTAGCTTGCTGTTGAAGAAGTCCTTCACGGGAGACAGCTCCATCTTGTCCAGCTTCTGTTCGATCTCGCGCTGGATGTCGTCTAGCGCTTGTTGCCATAGCGATTCCTGAAAAACAGGAAAATTGACAAGATAGTAAAACGATGGTGGCACTGGGATTTTCGATGGGTCGGTTGTCGATGAGTCTTGCCGGTCTATTCTGTAAACTTAGGTAGAGTGAGCTTGAACAGAAGTGTAATTTTACCTTTTCTCTGTTCACTACGCCTTAGTTTTCACGGTAAGCTTTTTACAGAATAAGTAGTAGGTACACTACTGCCGTGCTCGGTTCTGGCGTTCCAATACAATATCAAAAATGCAATAGGGTTGATGACTGAAAAAATCTAATTAGTCCGTCAGTTAGATTATCAAAAAATATTTGACCCGTGTTTTTTCTTTTGTTACGGGAACCAAAATTTACGAAGTTACGACGGTTTTAAAATTCTCAATACGTCACACCTTCGCATAATTTTTACTGACTCGTGACGTCACGAGCCCCCACTCGCTAGTTTTGATGCGTTTTATCTTTGTCAATATTCATTGATTTAATAAAAACAAAAAATACGTGTCCATTATTTTTCAATACTCTAACTGAGGGACTAAATAGTTTTGCAATTTGTGGGTGATGTCGCTACAAAGGCATCACTTGTAGTATTAACTCAAGTTGAAGATGGTCACAAAATAATAACGTTGTGCAGTTACCTCTTTTGTTTCGTCACCAGTTCTGTCCGGCAACATATCTCGCTATATGTGACATGACTGTGTCCCGTAAAACCAGGGGGGCTACTCTCTAAGCCCGACGTCCGTAGTTTCGGATTTAGTTGCGGGCGTATTCTACTCCGTATTACCTACGCATTTACGATTAGTCCCAAACTCGAACTAATAATGAACGACAACACGATTTAATTTAATAGTAACTGTTAAATCGTGTTGTCATTAATTCTTAGTGGTTAGGTGATACGGAGTAGAATACGCCCGTAACTAAACCCGAAACTACGGACTTCGGGCTTAGAGAGTAGCACCCCTGAACTTAACGAATTTCAAACGTATTTAATTAGGTAGGTACGCTATACTGTAAACGTCTACCGTGTCCCAAAGTTCAGGTGAAGTGCACATGAAGTAAGCTGTCAATTCATACAAACAAGATGGCATGACAGTTCATTTCACGCTGAACCCACCTAAGTTAAACCGGTGATTTTGTCGACAGAATACATCAGAGGGCTTGGTGTGAGTTTTCTAACGTACGTAACACGTAAGCAAACGTTTACGTTAACGCGATCGACTACGTTAGAAAACTCACACTCAAGCCCTCTGCTGAACCTGAAACGAACGATTGATAGTAGGCTCGAATCGATTCGAGGTAGATAAAGTTTTCGATCAGGAATAATTATCTGCTATGGTTGAATGATCTGTGTAACGAGCGTCGTTGACCTTGCACAATGTAACAGAGGCTTGTCCCATCCAAATACCGGAACGAGGAGGTATCACTGAACCTTGTTAACCGTATCATCGAATTTTCACGCCTAGATGTTGTACCTACTTATGAAGTGAATACAGATAGAGTGGCTATACTATTCCTATCCTTTTGTCATTACTATCTACGGATTGCATCAAAATAATTATGTTTCAACGAACTTTCTAAGTGTTCAGGCATCAGCTTTACCTTCAAATTAATTCCCATAGGTAACTATGAATTGCCAGGCTTCTAATACGAGATGCAATGATGCAGGTTTTTAGTTATAGGTACTTCTAATCGAAATCTAGGATCATCTTTTAATTTTCGCTAGGTATTGTTGCTGTTTTTTTTTACCTACGAATATGCACCTCATTACTGCTTGACTTGACTTTAGATACATTAACGTTGTACTTTAATCCTAAGATCAGGTTGAAATACGTCAATAATCACGAACCTGCACGTTAAGTTTTCCGAGAGCATGTTCCAGTCCCTTGGAGAGGTCATCGCAGGCGTTCTCAAACTGGTCGTGCGACACCTTCCGCGCCAGCATACGCAGGTCCGCCTTGTCCGCCAGAGCCTCCACCATGTCCTCGCGGTCCAGTTTGATGACCTTCAGCAATTCGATTTGTTCCAGAAGAGCCTGAAAAGATAATTTGGGGTTTATTTGAAGTAGCTTATAGATTAAAATTGGTTAATGCCATTAGATGATGAATGTATGGGATCATCTCAACTTCATCCAATTTCTTAAACAGATAATGCGTAGCTTAAGGCTAAGCAAACTGCAATGATGACTGGATACCTACAGTTTTTGTGAAATATTTACTAGACTAACACCAAAGCGGTAAAATAACCTATAAAAGAATCGTATATCAGTTACATTTGAGTATAAAATTGTTAACGCATACCTCTACAACAGAGTTAGAGCATGTTCTAACTCACTTATAACCACGAAAGAGGCCCACAGTTTTACAGGTAAGTATTATAGTAAACCTATAGTACGGTGATACAAATGTGTCAAAGCAATTGCACAAGAGCGTTAAATAAGTGATAGCTATTACTTTAACCGGTATTACTGTTGTAATATCGGGTTGGTAAACACAACAGGTGGTAGGAAAGCATCGGATAAGAATGCTTTGCCGATAAAACCTTTATAAGACCTATTAAGAATAGAATATTGATACCGTGACTCATATTAGATATCTAAAATGGACTCAGGTAAGTGTATTGTAGCTTCTTGACTTCATTTTAAAACAACTGTATAACTTTTAGCCCACGTTATGATTTAAAAAGCCTGTAACCTTAAAAAATTAAATCTGTTCGTAGTGGAAGCGTATAATGTCAACCATCTTTCAACATAGCAGAATAATATGAAATAAAATAGGAGCCATTTTTAAGTATTTACGTTATTTGAGTTTGTGAAGTGAAAAATGACTGCCCTTGTGATTTCATGGTATATTTATACCATGTTTCTCATCTCAATTTTAACGCGCCTAGGATTTATTAAAGATTTACAAGAAAAGTTATAACAAATAAAATAGACACCACAAGCAAATATTATTATTTATTTCTTCTTCCTGAGCAGTGGCATGTAAAATTAAGTGGTATTCAAGGAAAGCTTCAAATGATATAAGAAATTTAGTATTTTGTTGTCAAATGTTGAATAACTCGAAATAATATTTATTGTTAGGTTACCAAAACAATGGCGAACTTACTTTAAATATTAAGTCTTCACTTAAATCATTTGTACCACTCTTTGAGCTACAACATCGTTAGTCACGAGTATGGTGCTGCCATTGGTGACTTAACATTGTCATAATAGACTTAGCTAAATACATTTGCCACAGTGAAGACAATACAGCCGCCTTAAAATTTTACAAACCGACTCGATTAGGGTTCTTCATCGAAATAATGAAAAGCTGCTACGACATGACGTAATCCGTTTATGTATTTATATATGTTACAGTGAGTGATTATTCGATAAAATATATACTATATTATACAGCCGCTATGTATAATATCAACTCAATTTGGAAAAAGTGATTATAACTAACAAAGTACAATAAAGTATATATATATAAATAAATAAATAACTATGATCAAAGAATGTATTAAATTATATAGCCATTTTATACAATCTAGTTAGACCCGTTGGGACGTGGGCGTGGCAGTAGGGGAACACCATAGAACACCTCAGAAATATTGACCTTGAACTCAGGTCTCGCGATTCTAAGGAACGATATCAGGTCAATATTCATGGTTAGTGAACTTGAGGTCAAGATCAAAGTGACCTTTAGGTCAAAGACAAGTGACTTAGAACTCGAGGCCATGTGATCCTGGAAGTCATGATAGCTTGGATGTGAAGGTCGGGTGACCTTGGAAGTCAAGATTGAGTGACCTTAGAGGTCATGGTCAAGTGGCCTGAGAGTGCCTAAACTACCAACTCCTTGACTGGGACTGCAGTAACTGTACTTTTTTTATTTTTTTCTATATTTACTTGTATCTCGAAAACGGCGTGTCCTATCACAAAAATAATGAAAAATTTGCCCCCTTTGAAACGACCAACAACGCAGTGCTCCACATGGAGGTAATAATCAATTTTATAAAAAAAGCAACTTTCACATAATTGTTTACGTCGCGTCGAACAAAAGTGAGGTTAGTGTTAATAACGACCCATACATGCGTTATTTGTCACCAATGCCTTTAGAACATCATTAAAGGAGTACCGCCTAACATAATAAGCTTTAGTTAAATCCTGTATTACAGGTTAAACCTAGATAGAGCAGTTTGTTTGACACTTTTTGTATTCGTGTTACTATAGTCTCGAAAATCTCTATTTTATAACATATGTCTGCAATAATAGTCAATATACTACCTCAAGGTGTATAAGACACTTCATTGCAATAACTAAGCAACACTAATAGTTAACAGGAATCAGCTAAAACTGTTATATAGACATGGGAGTTAAAGATAGGTTAAAGCTGTAACGTTTTAAGTATAGCTGCTGTCACTAGCACCATTTTAACTCTCAAACCTATATTACATGGTTCATTAAAGATCTAGTGCCGCAATTGGAGTTAAAAATTGTTTTTTGCCTCCTCTTTATCGCATTTAGTTAGAACTGAGATAATTGTAACTCTTTATTATCACTTAAACTCATAAAAAAGCCTGTTACTGATACCAAAATGTTAGTTGTTAACCGGCTGTCATTAGGTCGACTACCTGCCGGTCGATTCTGTAAACATGTCGAGGTGAAAGCGTGGGTGAAGTGATCACGAAGTGAGCTGTCAAACCATACTAACAAAGCAGAATGACAGCTCACTTGTTGTTCACTCCACCTAAGTGAGCACGGTGAGATGTCGACAGAATGGACCGGCTGTAAACATGTCGAAGTGAAGGCTTGGGTGTAGTGATCACGAAGTGACCTGTCAATCCATGTCATCAAAATGGAATGACAGCTGACTTTCGTGATCACTTTACCCTAGTGTTCACTTCGACATATTTACAGAATCGACCGGCTGTAACTGCATGCCATGATACCACCTGTACGCCGACTGTAAATGGACTGCACAGTCGGTTGGCATTGGCAATATTGGTATGACAAAACTGCACAAAAACAGCATCTAAACTAAATAGGGTACAACTTTGCAGTCCGTCTCTTAAGACACATAGGGCGAATTTAATCAATGAAACTGAACGCGATCAGCATATAAACTACCTTTACGAGCTGTCAGTTGAAAAATTTTCTGTGGATATGTCACTGACAGCTCTTGAACGCAGTTTAGATGTACCTACTGATCGCGTTCAGTTTCATTGGTGAAATCCGCTCTTAATTTCATGTCAACTCATACGACGAGTCGTTTTGATGTTCGTTCGGCAATACCTATCAAAGTTTCTGCAGCAAGGTAAGGACTGAATAATAAAGCTTCGTAGCTATTCATTACGTCGATGTGGTTCTGGCGGTCCTCTTTCTCAGCGGCGAGGTTCAGGGCGGTGTCGTGGACCTGCTGTAGCTGAGCCTGCATGTTCTGGACTGTCTGGAACAGCTGCATCAAACCTGTCGCAATGAGAAGAAGGATAATCTACGATTCTGATGATTATTATGAAGGTTGTATAATATAAGAGAATAATTATAGGGAGGAGAATAAATAGTAGGTAGGTAGGTTTTTTTTATTTTTTTTAAGGATGGGATATCATCAATTAATGACTCCTTCCGCCCTGGGTGAAGCAGAACAGAGTGCCAGACTCTTACTGACTAAACCTGGCAAGCACTGGCCCTAGCGGGCCCCGTCTTCTATGCTGACAGCTCTTTGAGGCGCGCGTGGAACACAGCGCGCCGTCGACCCGGGCCTGGTTCTAATCTGGCGGCGAACCACCCATGCTCGCCGTCCACAGACCCGCGCCTACGGTGGCCGGGAATCGACCTACGACTCCCGACGCCCGGGGCGTCTTCTTCTGTTGCAGCGGCCAGGGCGTGAGGTTTCCCTCTCTCTCAAGCGTTCGGCCTCCTCCGTCGCTAGCATTACTGCTTCGCAGAAGGAGGTGACCGCTTCCCATCCCTCCTCGCTCCGGACTATGGATCGAACCAGGGCCGGACGCGAGAGGTTGCCGCCGCTGATCGCCTCGACGAGGAAACAGGTAGGTAAGAACAGTAGGTACTGCTCCAATTTAGAAATAGGCAGACTGTTTGCGTGTTAAAACAGCGCTTTTAAGATGCGCGGAAATCATTCCTTTGATAGTTGGAGTACCAAACCAAGAATGCATTTTCTAGTATTTATGACAATAGCGCGAATGCGATCGTTTACCTTGCAGATCTTTAGCAAGATCTGGCGTCAGGTTCGGGGCAGCCTGTCCTGATGTATGTTTCTGCAGTTCCTCTAGTTGATCTTGGAATGAAGTAAGCTGTATTGGAATTAAAATTTGTTTAGCGTGCATGCGTAGCTCAGATAAGATTTTCAACCGCACTCTATTATCTAAGAATAGAGTATTGTACTCTATTTCGCTTCGCTTTTCTTTATAATCTACAAAAGTCATGATGTACTAAAATGCTCTAATTAAATACTTGACTCTGATTTGGATTTCATTGAATTTTCTGACATTTAACTGAGAGAGTTTTTACTTTTTATGTTTTTGCGAAGTGCAAAAAACGGGGCTTCATCGAAATTGTGATTGTGATGTCAAGGAATTCTAATTACCCACTTAATTTAAACAACAACAATATCTAGTAGGCTTACTCTTCAGTCTCTTCAGAAAAAGGTAGATATCCTCTTTTTAAAATAAATTATTTGCTCTCTTTCTACGTCTTTCTCTATCTTATGACGAATGTCTAATCCACCCTTATACGAACCTGCTGCGAAATAAAACACTTTCAGGTCAAGCTGTTAGGTCTTCAAACACCGGTTCTCCCTACCTGGTCCTTAACGTGTCCTTCCGACACCCTAATAGTGTCGCAGCACTTCTTCAGGTCTCGCTCCAGCTGTGCCAGCTTCTCCAGCAAGCGGCCTTCTATCTTAGCCATAGCAGCTTGGTTTTGAGCAGGGTTGGGTGCTAGAACAATTGGTTTCGGTTAGGATGTAACGAAGGACTAATCTTATCCTAATATATTAAATTCTTCCGTTACTAGTCACTCAGTAACGTGGCTGAGTCAGAGACGACAGACAACGCATAGCCGAAACTACTTGTCGAACGAAGCTGAAATTTGGTTAGTATACCTACCTAGGTTCTTTGGGGAGTGTACGGTGAAGTCGCGAGCAAGAGCTGGTAATTATTATAATTGTTGATATTTACTTTTTTTTTTTGGTCATGACAATTAATATCGGAGACATCAATGTCAAAACTAGCAAAAAATGGAGGCTTTATACTTTCAATAGAAGCGCGTATAGACAGGTAGCCGGTAGGTATTCGGAACAGGGATTGAATTGAATGGGGAGGATCCTCCGACAAAAAAGGTGTTGTAACTGGTGCGATGGTTATTTTTGGGTGCTTTTATTTAAATGTTGAAATCGCGCAGAAAACTTTGATAGCTGGATGTAGATTTGTGTAACGTCATCTATTTTTATATTTCGTATGTGGCGGTATAGCTGTCGCTACATATATCTACGCGAGTCCTGCACTATTTGGATGCACCCCCACATTTTATTACCTGGGAATGTTGGTGGCGCAGGGGGAGGCTGATATGCTATGGTAATAGACGGTGCCTTGGCTGGTGGCGGCGGTGGAGGTGGCGGAGGCGGCGGCGGCGGTGCAAGCTCTATCTTTGAAGTTGCAGGAGGAGGTGGAGCCGCTGAAAAGTATGCTTGATTAGTTCTCAGCCTTACATAGATTGGTAACATGGGAATCACCATTTCATTGTCTTTCACGAATATCATTAAAGCTGCAATTTCAACAGTTTGTAGTCGCGACTCTTATGGTAATAATATACCGTTGCAGATAGGTATAATACTTGGATGTTCATACGATAATATCAACGGACTTGTAGTAAATTATACCTATAAGGGTTTGCTTAGGTAGGTACTGTAAAGCAAAAAGCAAGTGTTAATGAAATACTTAAAGAAATAAATAGGTAGGTATGTGTAGGTAGTAGCAAAGGTACATATTTTTGAATGGAAGACGAACCTGTCAGTACGTCTGGAGCACTATGGCATGAGTGTGTGATTTTTTTGTATCTTCGTTAGATACCTACCTAATGTAATTAGCAAAAAGTTGTTATTGTAAAATTAAAACAAATAAATGATACCGATTGTAGCTTTTTTTTTTTTATACAATACGGGGAGACTCTTGGCCTAAATCTCACCTGATGGAAAGTGATGATTAGGCCAAAGATGGAAGCGAGTTTCACTCGGAATCCTCTTACACAGATGAACTGGCTAGCTTATTCTGGTAGCTTATTCTTCAGAGATCAAAGTACCTACCAATATGATCACACAAAATATGTTGCGTCGTGTCCAAAATGGTTCCCACTGACAGACACGCAACCCCGGATCTACGATTTTTCCGAACCAGGGCAAAAACAAAATAAACGTACCTCGATCCCGACTCAAAATGCACTCAACCAGCCCTTTAGTAATGTCCATGAAAATTGGGGAAAAATTCAAGCAAACTAAATCTCCCAACTAATTACTTACCCACAGTACCTATAACAAAAATACAGTGCCCGGCATTTAAAAGTACCTATCTATAATAGATTTGATTTATTTGATGAGCAAATTTATAGTGTGCAATTCAGTATTTTTGGTGGTAACTTCGAATATTTCAAAAAAATTGATTTACAGTTGTAGGAATAAATACTACCCATAAAAATTTATATGCCAAATTTAATTGCCAAATGATATTAGAGAAGTAAAAAAAACAAATATATTTACTAATAAATAAAAACAATTTCTAGAATCTAAGTCATATTACCTACTCAGTTATGAAGATTTTTGATGACAAATCGATTACAAAGTAAAATTATTATTTCACTTATTCATCAAACATTATGAAATATATCTAGGTATGTAATAAAACTTGAAATACGTACTTACCTACATACTTATAAAAACCAAATATAAATACCATATAATAACATAATTTAATCTTAATGAAAATAATTCAAACAATTTTTAAAATAATTACTTGTATAGTATTCGTATGCAATAAATATACTATACCAATAAACACAGACCTAATAAATATATAAGTACATAAATTATACATCAAATTTGACATTTATAATAATTTTTGATTATTTAGTTTATTATTATTATTTCGTTTTTCCGAAATTAGTAGTGAGAGTAGTGTTTTTAGGGTTCCGTACCTTATAGGAACCCTTATAGGATCACTTTGTTGTCCGTCCGTTTGTTTGTCAAGACCTTTATCTCATGAACGCCGAAATGGAGGTACCTATTGAGTTGAAATAAAAAACCAACTCAAGTCTACAGACCCTTGAAGCTGTGAAAAAATCAAACTTCTAAGTTAACGTAAAATAAAGATAGGTACGGCCGTACCTATATGATGCTGTAAATACATATACTTAGTGTATGCCGAAGGTACGCGACGGAAGTTCCGTGGCTGATTTTGCGTTCCAACGTTTTCGCTGATAATTATAATTGCGCAACTTTGTGGGTACCTATTTAGTGTCTCTAGCGCTGTCGTGTGGCGTCCTGTCGTGTTATCTAAATAGCCGGACGGACATACGCTCATTACGACAGACAGATGACTGATCCATAAACACGGTCGCGACTCAACCGCGATACTTATTTTTTCGGTTGTGATTCCAATTCGTCTCATTAGTTATTTCGTCGCTATCCCTAATACGTCTCATTCACGTCGTTTTGTAATTTGTAGGTATTTAGTCGCTTTCCTAACTCGTCTCATGCCTTATTTCGACTCTTTTTCACCTCTCTTTGGCACCCCTTGTATGTGCCGCCCGGGGCGCGGGCCCCGGCTTGCCCCCCCCCCCCCCCCCTAGATCTGGGGCTGCAGACACGACAAAGACAATGGAACACCAATGCGCTTACAACCAAATATTTATACCACAATTTCGATTATGCATGAATTTGTGGTAAAATAATCGTCTTGTCGCAGTGTCGCATCGCGCCGTAGACTCATCTCATACAAAATTGTTCCAACTAACCAAAGGTGGGATGTACATCTTTCATAGCATCAGAGAAGGATTTAGTTAGATTATCGAGGTCGTTCCTCATACTCTGCACATGAGCCAACAACTGCATGAGCTCATCTTTGGAGGCAAACATGTCGTGGTCTTGTAATCGCCATGATTCTATCATACTCGGCGTTGGATATAACGGTACAGGCTCTGAAGCGTTTGTCTGGAGTACCGACTCTGGCTGAACCAGTGCAGACGGGGGAGCCGCTGCAGACACGACAGATTTTTCAGATAGTTTCGATGCCGTTGTGCTCCTGGAAAATAATCACCAATTCACCATAGGTACTTTTAGCTTTAAACATACGGTTATGTATAAGTACCTAACGTTCTGGGTTATACGTTTATTGTGCGTATAGGTAACGAGTAGAATTTCCTGTCGGACTTTGTGTTTTCTGACAACTACAACCTAGGGGAATTCAAGTCCTGAGTGAATAGGTTACTTCTAGGCAAGCGTGTTCCACCTCGCGCTTATTGTCGACCTTATCATCAATCGTTTTCCATCAGAGGCGTGTGAGTTTTTTCGACTCACGTTCGAATGCGTTCGATTGCGAGCGCGTTAGAATTTAGTATGGGAATTTAGTTATAGTTCCACCTGATGGTCACTCGTAGAACCTAATTTTCCATACTAAATTCTAACGCGCTCGCAATCGAACGCGTTCGAACGTGAGTCGGAAAAACTCACAGTAAGGCCTCAGGAGATTGTGACCAAACGCAAGCTTGTCAATAATAAACATAAATAAATAGCTAAGTCCATAGATATAATAAAAAAAATCTATAGCTAAGTCCCTTTTGAAGCCTTGTTCACAAGCTTTAAAACGAGCCTCGTCCACCTCGACACTGAATCCTTTATCGGTAAGAACTAACGGTATGGTGCCAATTTTCTTCTGCATTGCAGTTGTCTCTCCGATGAGATCCTCAATAAGTGAGCTTAGCTTTTTGATGCCTTCTTCAGCAGCTTCCAGACGTGAAGAGACGTTCATGTTGGTCCACATGTCCGTGATAGCCCTCAGATTGCTTTGTGATCTGAGAAATATAGGTAATAATAATATGTGAGAGCATTTAGAGTATGTACTTCTTCTTTCGAGTCGATGGTTAACTTATTACATTTTGAGCCTAGTTGGTGGCTATTATATCTATAGTGGCTACTAAATACTTACAGGTGTATGGACACTTGGGGCACTCCCACAGTGTAGAATAGAATAGAATAGAATAGAATAGAATAGAATAGAATACTCATTATTATGTACACCTTAGTTAACAGAAAAAATAAATTAAGTAAACATTACATAGGGTGACACAATGGGCTATAACTAATGTTCGTGTGTGGTAGTGAGAACAGAAGCCTATGATTGACTGATCCGTGTTAGTGTAAGAGAGATGAGTCACCGGCCGATTTAAATTACGTAACAACACGGGAGGTAGTCTGTTCAATGCTGAACTTAACATTTATTTCTACAACAGTAAATGTCATATTGTACCTGACTTCCTGCAAGATAGCCTCGTTCTTGGGCGAGGTTCCATACACGCGTTCCTTTAGGTCAGCAACAGTGTTCTCTAGCAAGTTGAACTTGCTGAGTGTGACGAGGGACAGCTTCTCCAGTGAGGGTCCACGTTGTGGTGGGAATGTGGACATCGTGCGAGACGCGTGCTGCGAAGGGGCAGTCACGGACGCTGCAGCTGCGGGTGCAGGCGCTGCGGGTGCAGTCACGGACGCTGCAACTGCCGGTGCAGGCGCGGCGGGTGCAGTCATGGACGCTACAGCTGCCGGTGCAGGCGCGGCGGGTGCAGGAGCAGGCCTGTCGGGTGCAGCAGCAGGTGTGTAGGGTGCAGCGGCAGGCGTGGGCGCTGCTCGTGTAGATGATGCAGGAGTGATGGGATTGCCGCCACTTCTCATACCAGCAGCTGAATGAACAGTAAAGAGAAAAAAAACTTTTAATTTTATGTACACCTTCGGTAGATAAAGGCATAATAATAGGTTTACATTTTAAGAAATGGCGGTCCTTGTTCTTCCTAAGGTGGGAACAATTGGAGACAGTTGATCATGTAAAAGCTTATTCATACCGGCTCTAAGTAAAATCTGTCTGTTTTAAATCTGTAATATTATCTTACTCATCGCGGTAACTAGTGGATCGTTCTTCCGTCTGCGCTCAACTGAAAAGATAATCCAGATATGAAAAACAGCCCATGACGTATAGGTCAGTCAACGAAGACCGATTAAAGGGCGGGTTGTTTCAAACGGTTGGTTAACGTAACATACGTAGGTATATCAAAAACTAACGATTACGGAAAATATATTTTAACGTTCGTTAAATAAGAAGCATTGTTTCAAAACATTTTGGTATAAATTCCCATGCTCATCCCAATTAGCTCAAGTTATTCACACGGGTCCTACTTAAATACCTTTTTTTACATTCTACCCTTTTCTTGTGTCATCAGAAGCACTAGCTGCTATTGAGGAATTCAAAAGATATTTCACAATATTATTCTATTTGAAGCAACTAAAGTAACGTTTACCAGTGCTCAGACCATCTGTTAATGTATTTTTTACGTTCATTAACGCTGCAATATTGTGAAACAAGTAAATTTTTTGATTTAACGATAGTTAGCACCATTTTTAACGTTTACTTGTGCGTAAAGTGAACGTGAAACAACCCGCTCTAACCGTGTTAGGTCGCAGTACATTGCATTTTCCTGATTTTTGGGCGGTTGTTAGGTTATTTGTCCAGGCAGCCGCTCCACGTAAAATAATGGTATTCAGCTGAATCCGGTTTGACTGGAAGCCGACCCCAATATAGGAAGTTGAGAAAAGGCTAGGTAGATGATGTTAGGTTATTTGTCCGTTCAGGTTTAATTTTATTCATTACCTCGAATAAATTTATAATCGACAAAATCGATCGAATAACTAGCAAATGATCTTCTGGAAAAGCGCGTTGTAACGGTAAATGTCATTAGGATATTGAACATTCGGTTATCTTCCCATAGTTGAACTTGGATGACCATTCTCTTAGATTATTGAGAAAACTAATTTACATTATGCCATGTACTGCTGTTGCAGAAGTCAGCTGAGGTCCCGTCATCACGTTACCTACATAAATCATTTCCCTTAATTTCCTTCCCTTCAATCTTTTCCTTTCCTTAAATCATTTCACTTCCTCCTTTGAATACTACCAAAGTATGTGTAATATTGAAGATCGATAAATTAAAATGATTTTAGGGCCTCCTTACCAAAATGGTGAAAGAAACCCTTATGGTGTGACTAAGTCTGTGTGTCTGTCACAGGCTCACAGCTGGATATCTCAAGAACTACCAACGCTATAAACTTGAAATTTGGAATAGTTTTAGATGACGCTTGCTCAACTATTTTGCAAATAAGAAAGAAATAAAAATGCACTTTTTTTTGCAACAACGACTATAGAGATTCTTAAAAATTCAAAGTACGATCGACATTAAAAAAAAATTCTCCATACACAAGGTTTCATTTTATACGACAAGAAAAATTTTCTGCTGAGCAGGGCTCCATTTTTAGGGTTCCGTATACAAAGGGTAACAATAAGCATCCGCAGTCCGTCCGTTGACAGCTGTTGAAATTTACACCCATTGTGTATTTCTATTGCCGCTATAACAAAAAATAATAAAAAATAAGGTTCATATCTATATCGGTACGGAACCCTTTGCGTGAGAGTCCGACTCTCACTTGGCCTGTTTTTAAATTACAATTACAATTTTTTTGTGAATGATTCGTGCTTTATGTGCTATATCTATATACCTTATTGTAGAAAATTTTGTCTAAGTATTTTAGAAGTCTGCTGATTGATGTTTCACGTAAAATTGAATTCACTGATTAAAAATATAAGCCAAATTTTGAAATAACCGGACAAGTGCGTGTCGAAGTCGCACACGAAGGGTTCTGTACCATAAACCTTAATTTTTATTATTTGTTGTTTAAGCGGCAACAGAAATACACAATCTGTAAATTTCAACTGTCTACCTATTATAATTTTTGAGATACAGCTCGCTAGGACGGACGGACGGACGGACGGTGGAGGCTTCATAATAGGGTTCCGTTGGTTACCCTTTGGGTACGTAACCCTAAAAATGACCGACAATTTTGAAGTTCCCGAGCACCATGCAGGTAGCACAGCGGGTCTGAAATGCCACTTTAGTACAATTATATTACCATCATAATATTTAACCACAAAACAATTTATTAAATTTCTTTTTCATTTGATCGCTAACGCATTAGGTTCAAGATTGATTGGGAAAATTTGACAGTGACAAGGTAGCCTGAAGTGGTTTCTGATCCTGCCAAAGTTTTTAGACCCGCAGGTCTTTCGAAGTTGAAAATTGGGTGTAGGAACACTACTTGTATCTACCCTAATAACATCCCAAAAAATAAGGACAGTGCAAAATACTGCGACCTAAAATGTCTTATATGACTGGCCGAGTGGGTATTAGAGAATTTATAGAAATGTTTAAATTCTGAAATCTTACCGACTAGCACACTTTGTTGATCCGGTGACGGCGGTGAAGTCGCTGAAAAATTTA
Source organism: Ceramica pisi (assembly GCA_963859965.1). Taxonomy (NCBI): domain Eukaryota; kingdom Metazoa; phylum Arthropoda; class Insecta; order Lepidoptera; family Noctuidae; genus Ceramica; species Ceramica pisi. Next base: position 11,717,369 of record OY982530.1, read on the forward strand.
ATCAACATAATAATAATAATTAAGGTTAATTTTGTCTTGGAATGGTTTGCTTTTGCCAGCGGCTTCGCTCGAATGAAGGGTCGAAAAATATCCCACGGCTATTTTCTATTTTATTCCTAATCTAAGACATGGTACGTGTCATCCAAATCACTACATATTATATATATACCCTCCGCCACGTCTGTCTGTCTGTCTGTTCGCGATAAACTCAACAAATACTGCACCGATTTTCATGCTGTTTTCACCAACACAGAGTGGTTCTTGAGGAAGGGTTTAGTATATAATTTGTCAAGCGGGCGAAGCGAACTAGCATCAGCTAGTTTAATAAAAATCAATGCATTCATTGAGGCGTGATTGATGACCATAATCTCTAACATGGTGTCTCTAAATACTTTAAGTTACGAAATGCTGAGTCTACTCTACCCTAGTGCAAATAACCCTCGTGTGTGTGCAGTGAAAATAGTGACTGACAATAGGCCTAACTATTGTGATCACAGAACAGATTATAAATTGTGATGAGCATCTGTGTCCCTACCGATATGAGTGAAAACTTATTGGACTTCACGGACTGCCTCGGCAGCTCGGGTACTGTGTGTGCTATATAGTTGACAGTTGTAGTGTAGAATCAGTATTTGTTTTGGGGGATTTAATGCGCATCATAATACCTTGTTAAAATAATAATAAATGATAAATAAATTATATTTATTCTGTAAGTAGGTTGTAAATAACACTTTTACACGTCAATCTTTTTTGGTCAAGACAACACAACACAACAAGACTAGATGAGGCCGGTGTTTCCTAGCTGACTGCTCTGAGAAGAATCACCGAAACAAACTCAGAGGTCAAAGTCTCTTTTAAAGTCCATACAATCGTACTGGTAAAATCATACGAGAACCATGTAGGTTACTGTCTCTGTCACCATGTGGTGACATGTACACAGCGTTTGGCTTGGTAGTATTAAATTATTAAGGCTCCCAACCCGGTTCAAATCTAATTCATGCCTTACTTTATAAAAAAAAACTACTTTTCACGTTCTAATAAGTTTAAATTGGTTCTATTCTATATTTTTCATTAAACCTTACAAAGCTTTATCGACTGGCCAATTCGACCAAGAAGGTTCACAGTAGGTACTGTGAACCTTCTTGGTCGAATTGGCCAGTCGACAAATACAATTTTCGAGGTCGGTTTTAGTTAAGTAGGTACCTACCTACTTAACTAAAACCGACCTCGTTCGATCAGCTAATCCTCAGTGTAAAATGTATGAATGAGCTGTCAACTTTGGTGAAGATCAAAATTGTATTTGTGATGATAATATAGACCATATAGACAGACGGGCCTTACAAGTGATACCTACACGCTCATGGCTGTAGGCTAGACCACTGTATAGTCACGCCCTCAGCGTTAAGTTCCGTTATTGATGTTTACGTAAGAAATGACGTAGGTACTACTACTATGATCTGATTATTACCAATGCATACCCGCCTTCCGACCTAATGAGGACGATCGGGGTTCCTATTGTTAAAAGTACTACTGGTGATCATTCGGATAAGGGAACTATAGACCTAACTCTCTAGCAATCACAGCTAAGGTGCTTTACGGTCTGCTTTATGCACAACTAAGCAAACATCTTGTACTGCACGACAGTCAGTTCGGGTTTCGGCCAGGACTCTCTACAGAAAGTGCAGTTCTGTGTCTCAAGCAGACCGTCAGGTACTACACAAAAAGAAGTACCTACCTACCTACACCTGCTTTCGCTTGTTTCCTCGATCTGTCCAGAGCTTTTGATCTGGTTTCCTACGATATTTTATGGTAGAAACTTGCAAGCTACAATTATAGAATCGAATGAAGAGAAGAGAATAGATCGATGAAGCGAATATTATAGCCCGCAGGTTTGCACTGTGCAGACGTGAATGTATCGCTCTTTAGAGCAGCCTGTACATCCGGAGAGATATTTGCAAGCCTCGTATGGAGTCCTTTGTCCATTGGACAAATGCAATTTCGCGTTTAGAAAACTGATGGGGTTGCCATTGCGCTGCAGTCAGGACTGTTAGCGGTGGCGCGTGTAGATTGTGCGCAAGCGCGCAGCGTCAGTGGTGGCTCGAGTCATGGCTATCCCCTGAAAATGTTTGCTGACAGAATGGACTGTCCGCATGTGGTTCACTGCTGCCACCGTATCGTGTTATTTACTAACACTTAATTTTTCAGGATTATGTAGTTGTTATGTTACTAACCCCATAAGAGTCTTCGCTCGAAATAAAGTTTTTGAATTTGATAGAGTAGACTCGAGATTTCGTTTTACGTACTTAGACCCACATTCAGTTCACTGTGAACTAGGATTTAAAAGTGGAAGTGTTAGCCACAAATCCAGAGGCGGCGACATGACCTGGGCCTTAGTGTGAGTTTTTTCGACTCACGTTCGAACGCGTTCGATTGCGAGCGCGTTAGAATTTAGTATGGGAATTTAGTTATAGTGCCACCTGGTGGTCACTCGTAGAACCTAATTTCCCATACTAAATTCTAACGCGCTCGCAATCGAACGCGTTCGAACGTGAGTCGAAAAAAGTTACAATAAGGCCTCTGCACCATGGGGGTTCATCGATTGCAGGAACTAGATGGATTATTTTTTTATGAATAACTCTAATTTACTAACCTAATTCATACTTTCCTGGAGCCTGAAAATATAAAAGAAAGTTAATGAAGGCTTAGCATGGAAAAGTACTTAGTTTGTGGTAGTGTGTAAGTACTAGAACACAGTAGGTAGGTTACCTATAATGTAAGCAAGTACTGTGTTTTTGTTACCTACGTAAAAAGTACCCGGTTCAGACATGTATTGCTATAAAATTGAGGTTTTAGTAAACAATTAAATCTCTAGACAGTATTGCAGAATTCCTATTTTTTTTAACTTGTTAAATGTTTTGTCGAGGTTGTTCACCATTTTCGTATCTTTTTCCAGGGGGCCTGGCTCCATAACCGATTCGAGTCCGAAAACGATACTTGCGTCGTGCGATTGTGCTCCCCTCGATCTAAAATTAATTTTAGGCTTATTATTTTTCACCGTAGGCAAATTAAACGTGTTCTGTTTTTAATATTTCTATGGAAACTAACATATAAAACAAGCTAGGAACTATTATTTGAATTTAATCTAATGCATATCAAATCGTAATTAATTGCCGGACTGCCGCCATGGGATCTGGAGGCAAAGGCCCGAGTCGCATTCATTTACCTATGGGTGGCGCGTGCAGGCGCTACGCCCGCTCGCCCGGGGCAAGATTCCTCTGCTGCCGCAAATGGAGTATGACGGGTGGAACTCCGGCAGGATCTTATGGTGGTATGGAGACTATTGCGACCCAGGGCTGGGCACGCAAATCCGGACGGATGGCAGCCCTACTTTAGGATATCAACTTGCTCACATGTTTTGTTTGCCTCTACCCTTAGTAAACATACAATGTGTAACAAAATAAACGCAATACCCCTTAGGGGGTCATTGTACTCTCATTATGAACAATTTTCACTATGGGACCAACGCTGAAATCGCGAAAAAAGAAAGACTCCCCCAGACATAACAACAAACAACAACAAGTAGGTACCTGAGTGGAAAAACTCAAAAAGTGAGCTATATAGCTTATAAGACATTTATCCTCGGATTCCGCTGTCAAGACGCGAAAAAATGTTGTTACAGAATAGCGCTACCTACTGATTTTCTTTTGACCATTCACAATTGAAAGAAACTAAGTATTTTGACTATGGCAGGGAAGTTCAAAAACTATTTCAATTCACAATTAACAAAGAAAGAGCAAGCGAGGCGATCTAAAAACTGTTGCATCCTGGATGGACTATCTGGTAGTTTATATGAAGGTCGTATCTCAGTAAGTCTTTGGGCAACCCGGTATCCTATACGCCTATGCATCCTGTGTAGTTCAATCAACTGAGCCAATGGCAGTTCTTTTTTTCATGTCGAAGAACATATACCTACATTATACTGTTTGGGTCCAGTAAGTATCCATCGCGTTCATAGCGGTGTTGGAGGCATTGTTCAGCCCACCACTCGGTAGGTACAGGCCTGTCCCAAGCTGTGCCACAACAAAACACGGGGTCCTCCGTCATCCACATACATCTCTATAAGGTCAACAGTTCATCTCACTGGGAGACGTACCATGCCGCCCTTGCTGATATGCTGTCTTAACTTTAGGACTCGCGTGCACAACACGCTATCAGTCCTCGACAAAATGGCCGGCCCAATGCCAGTTCAGCTTGCTAATCCTTTATGGAATAATTTAAACGAAATACCTCTGTATCAACGATGAACTCGCTGATAGCTATAGTCTGGGCGTTATCCGCTTGTCTCCCGACGGGCATGGTAGCCGTGCTGCCCCGCAGCTCCACGTTCTTGCCCAGCACCCGCAGCTGCTGGGCCAGGCAGTGCAGCACTGTCTGCAGCATGCTGAAGTCCACCACGCCTACCTAAATACCAGAATGAACATAAAAAGGAAGAACGAAATACAAATTCTTGAATTCTTACTTAAGATGTAAACGAGTCCGTCCCATCCCATGCATCCATTCGTCAAATCAAGTTGCTGCAATGCAGTTTAAGTGCTACCTATGGATTTTCGCCATGCTTCCTACAACCATACTGATTTATCGATACTGACGGTTTTAAAAAAACCTAGCTTTAAAAATGACTAGCTTTTTTCCCGCGACTACGTACGCGCATATCCCGCTTTCTCCCGTTCTCTCGTTCCCATAGGAATAGGCTTGTGTCCTGAAAAAATCTAATTAGTCCGTCAGTTAGATTATCAAAAAATATTTCACCCGTGTTTTTTATTTTGTTACGGGAACCAAAACTGACGAAGTTACGACGCTTTCAAAATTCTCAATACCTCACACCTTCGCATAATTTTTAGTGAGTCGTGACGTCACTCCCGAGTTTTGATGCGTTTAATCTTTGTCAATATTCATTGATTTACAAAAACAAAAAATACGTGTCCATTATTTTTCAATACTCTAACTGACGGACTAAATAGTTTTGCAATTTGTGGATGATGGAATCTAGCCTATTTCGGGAAATCCTATGGGAACGGGAAAAACCGGGATATGTAGTGCTTAGTGCACCCCTACAGAGTGTAAGGAAGCTACATGCCAAATTTCAGCTTTCTATGACCAGTATTTTATATAATTACTAGCTTCTGCCAGCGGCTTCGCCCGCGTGATCCCTAGGGAACATATTCCCGGGATGCAAAGTAGCTTATGTGCTATTCCAGACTATAATCTATCTTTTTTCTAAATTTCATTAAGGTCCGTTAAGCCGTTCTGGCGTGATTGAGTAACAAACAACCAAACTTTCACATTTATAATATTACTCGTTTGGTGTAAAGCGAAATTATAACCATCTTCCCCTCGACATTATAATTATTAAAGGATATTGCAAACTGTCGTAAGCCGTTTTCCGAAGTTACTCGCTAGCCTCTAGGCGCCAAGCTAGCCGCCTGCCTGTGCGTTCGCGACCACAAAAATAATCCTTATAGCATGATTCAGTATTCACGCGCGATGGCTTATTATTAGCGTTTTTCATGTATAACTTTGGTGTTTCTATACTGATTTCTATGATTCTTTTTTATGGAATAGTTAATAATGTTAACTTTTATTAATGTTAATTAGGGACGACTGAGAGTTTTATAAACGTAAGAGTAGACAAATACAATCAGAAAGCTTCGAACTGCTAAGCTAACGGCAGTTACACATGTTATTGTGCGTCAATCATAAAAGATAGACATATGCTGTCGTTGGATATTTTTTATATAATTTTAAGGAGAACATTTCCGTCATACATGATTTCTGTGTAGCTTTCACCATTAAGGTTGCACACACGACGGAAGCTTAAAAAATGGAGTAACTTCTCCCGTTTTCCCAACATTTCCCTTCACTGCTCTGCTCCTATTGATTCTAGCGTGATGAAAAGTATACTATAACCTGCTCAGGAGTATGAATAATAATTGTACCAAGTTTCATTAAAATCCGTCGAGTAGTTTTTGTTTCTATAACGGTTATACAGACAGACAGACAGACAGACAGACAAAAATTGTACTGATTGCATTTTTGGCATCAGTATCGATCCTTAATCACCCCCTGATAGTTATTTTGGAAATATATTTCATGTACAGAATTGACCTCTCTACAGATTTATTATAAGTATAGATAGATAGATTAGGATTTATTTACCAAATTTATAGCTATACATAGATCCTAGCTTATTCTATCGACAGCCACATTGTTTGAGCTGCTCTTTAGTCCTAAAACAACACCGCTACCACGATTTTCTAATCCAAGAAATGATTAAAGAATAGATCTGTTTCTTTGAACAACTCTGGTTTTGTGCAAAATATTCCCATTATCTCCGACTTTTTGGCTTCTTTATAATCCGACGAGAAAGGAAGTCCATAATAATAAAAGGAACAATTTTTTCTCACTTTTTTCGTTCGTGATTGTTGAGATTATTGCTGTGGGAAGAATGAGAAAATTCACCTGTATTCTTTTGTAAGGTGGGTGTCTTATGTTTTAATGTAAGTATTTAAAATAAGTGTCATAAGGACGTGGTTGGAGGGGCCTAAGCTATCTCCATTCATCGGGCACCTTTTTTTTTTTTTTTTCGGCTGGGAAAAAATGCGTTACGCATACCCTCTCACTCGGGGGAGTGGGAGGGGTATGTGGGACTCCCCGGGCAAGCCCGGTATACCCACTAAAACAACCCAGCACTGAAATTCCCGCAGCGTCTTAGTGGGGGTGGACTGGGAGATCGGCGTAGCCTTTACGTCCAGTCCACATTCATCGGGCACCTGCACCGTTACAAACTCTCGAAATCAGATTATCTAATTAGAAAATCCAATAAAGGACTGGTCAGCCATAGTTTTATACAATAACTAGCTGACCCGCGCAACTTCGTCTGCGCCACATATTCCATTAATGCTCCGCTCCTTTTAGTCGTAGCGTGATGATATATAGCCTATAGCCTTCCTCGACAAATGGGCTATCTAACACTGAAAGAATTTTTCAAATTGTTCCAGTAATTTCGGAGCCTATTCATTTCAAACAAACAAACAAATAAATACTTCCTCTTTATAATTTTAGTGTAGATAATAAATAATAGGTACCTAATGGACAGAGATCCCAAAGTCCCCAGTTCTCACTTATTTTCTCACTATCAAATATGTGTGATAGAATAGTGCTAGTACCTACGAACTTTTAACATACCCACGCACACCTGCTATCTTGGGCCGATGGCTATTTTTTTTTATGGTTTTGTGATTTTTAAAGGTACCTATTTCACTAGCCAAGGAGGTAGTTCTCCATCCTCCCAAATCCTGGCAGAATTTAGGTTTCGTTATGCGTTATTTGTAAGTAGTTAGTAGTTAGTTATTTGGGACAAGAGCTTCCCCGTTTTGAATAAAAAAATAAATAATAAAAAAAACTACCTATGCCCTAATTTCAGCCTTGTGAACGGAATCTTACTCGAGGTCTTATAATAGACTATAAGAATGACTAATCCTTCGTTAAAATACAAATTATTGATTGAACATTATTCCGTAAAACAATTTATATATTACAGACTTAAAAAAGTGCTTTAATGGCCAAGGGATATACTAACACTACTCTATCCCACACATTTTTTTTTGTGAGAAAATAAAATTAGGCCATGAGAGCTCTGGGATCTTAGTCCATTACGACTAAACACTGTAATACTTACGCTTTCGTCCAAACCTCGCTGTGTTTTTTAGGTACTTAGTTACATAGCATTAATACCTACTTAATTATACTGAGTTTAAAATAGCGTTTTGAAATAATTATTTAAATAGTGTCACCTCGGGCGTGCCGATAGCCATGTCGATCATCTCCGATATATTCGTAACAACTGATTCTTCTGCTGAAAAGAGGCACATGGGGAGTTGTTACATGAAGTCGGGGTAACACAAAACCCTAAAGAAGCATCAGTGTTAATTGGACCCACTTAAAAATATTTATTATTTTACACATTTTTCTTCAGTCAAGAACTAAGTGCCAACCATGATTATTCATTCATTTACATCTTTACAGCCGTTTTTTCGTGATTGAAACAAACATACGATATTCAGACATTCACATTTTATATTAGGATTGTTCAATTTAAAGGAGAACTATATAGAGGTTGATATGATACATAATTTAAATGTCTTTGGCAGACTACGAGCACAGTTTTACCGTAACATTACTATGGCTTTTGTAAACACGCTTAATTTAAATAAATACTTGCCTGCAGTAGCCATTGTTTTTCGTTTTATTTATAAGTTCTTAAAAAAAAGCAAATCCAGTGTAATCACAATACAAACTAAAATAAATACAAAATTTAAAAGTATAAAATTTTAGTAAACATGAAAATCGAGAAAATCTTATTGAAGACTCTGACGTTTGACGCTATAGTTTTTTTTTGTAATGAAAATATAATTACTATACTCTTTGTGAAAATGATTGATTTCAAGTTATTTTTGGACTCTTTCGTATGTAACCTTTTTATTTTTACACCATAAAGTGCGGCTCAGCAGGCACAAAGTCGCGAAATGTGTGGAAAATGGTTTTACTCAGGAGTGCATGAAAAAAGCCAATAAAGAATACGATTTACGAAATAGGTTAGGAACAATAGGAACTCCAGTTAGGTAATATTCAGATACCGTAGAGATATCAATTCTTGCCGAAACTTCGCGATTAAATTCCTAACCTAAAATATAGTCTGATTTTGCAAAGAGCCTCTGTCATATTCGGTGTGTGAACTTTCTCAAGTCCCTTTATCTATCTGCTTCACCAACTTCCCTCAAGTTCTAATGGCATTAAGTCATTCAGACTAAAGAACCTCCAGAACAAAACGATTTTTTTATATAACTTTATTTGCAGATCTCTTATACCTGTCAGCATAGTAGACGGGGCCCGCTAGGGTCAGTGTTTTAAAAAATCCGAATTTGATCGAAAGAGTCACTATAGCACTTGAACGCAAAGGGCACTAGGAGGAACACAGATGGGTTTTAGTTAGAGTCTGACACTTCCTGCTGCTCCGCTCAGAGCGGGAGAACCTTCTCCTTCTTCCTTAAAAAAAACGTCTCTTGTAGCCAATGATATTCTAATAAATATCATTGCTTGTAGCTATGAATTCGATCCAACAACAGTAACTGTAGACGTGTAACTGAGCAGTAAAGCTAACTGACAAATGTGACGATGACGACAAGCAAACCAAATTATCTTGAAAACAAAAAGGCTTGAGATTGAGCTGATTCAATGATTGCCCAATGTTTATATTTACATTTTATGTCCTTTTTTACACATTGACTTCTCTATATTCTAAATTTTCAATACTTTTTGAAATGAAGGTTTACTTGGTGGGGGTAGGGTACTTTTGTGGCCTACCCAAATGATCTTTCATGGGCAGTGTTCGTCGAGTCGTTTAACTCCTTATTGGTTCTAGTTGAGCTACTCGACAACAGACCAAGGCTTGCAGTGACTGGACAGGTCTGCTCATATCTGTGTGGTGCTTTCCTCAAAAGACCATTACTTGGTTCTTATATGATTTTACCAGTACGATTGTACGGACTTTAAAAGAGACTTTGACCTCTGAGTTTGTTTCGGTGTTTCTTCTCAGGGTACTTAGCTAGGTAGGAAACACTGGCATCATCTAGTTTAAAATGACCAAAAAAGATTCACGTGTAAAACTGTTATGTTAATTTATCAATAGATTATTTAAAAGCTAAACTTCCCAGACATACCATCAATCCTCTACGTTTATTTGACTCTAAGCTACTTTGAACTCAATTCTAGTTTGAACAGGATACCCCAGACTGCTTTATTTCAAAAATAAAATATTAGTACAAGGACTAGTGCGCAGGCTTGCAGAGTTAGCGGAGTGCAGTCTTTTTGCTTTTGCACAGACCGAGGAAACAGAGACCTGTATTTATAGCCCAGTTTTAATATAAATTTTCACGGTCCTAAAGGATTTGTGGGTGTATGCGACTACGTTGATCAAATTAATAGGTGTTAGTAATATACTCTACGACTTGACTAAAGCAAGATTAGGCTTGACTTTAGCCCGAAATCTTTGGTTTTGCCCTGATTTAGGCTTTCTATTAATCGACGTGTGTGATTGAAGTAATGACCACACTCACCACAAGGCCACTCCATTGCTCTGATCGTGTCACAAGAACAATAAATATAATAAAACATATTGAATGGAAGACACCTGACGCCTGCAGAACATCACGTAGTCCTCGGTCAAACGTCATGAGCATATATTATGTGGTAATCTTATCACGTAAGCACCCATGCCGTTAGAGTTTTCCAACGAACTATTGCATCATTCGATATAAATGCTGCAGCCAATATTACAGGAAAAACTTGTGTCTTTGTTCCTGGCCGCTCGCGCCAGTGCAAACACGCCGTTAAGGGGCGCTATTAAATTATTGGTGAAGTCTATGAATAAAGGTACTCCCAAGCTCCTTTAATGGGATTTAAGAGTTGCGAGCGGTTTGCGGGTGCTCGGACTCTATTTTAAGCCTGAGGGTGCTGACTTTCTGAGTGCTTTGCCGTGTCATGCCCGCGTCGACGACGCGTCATGCTAACTCTGTTTCGTCTTACTTTGAGTCCAAAAAGGACCGAAGATTTACATCAACAACGTTGCGGCTATACATAACTAAGTATTTAGTCGAAGGTACAGTAAATTTCAGTGAAGTGCCGCCGCAGACTTCACTGATGCTATCAGACCGCCGCGCACAGAACTGCGAACGTTGTCGGTTCAACATTCAAAAGTTTTTCACTATACAGATTAATTTGCACGTAGGTACTCCGTAACTTCGCTGAAGTTTTAAGCTCGGATCTCAAATTAGGATATCGTAAAATTTAATGAACGCCAGTTTGCGAATTTGCTGAATAATGGTCGACCTAAATTGTTTCATTGTTGTAATTAAACCAGAATAGTTGTACGAATTAATTCGCGCAGTTACCATTACGGCAGGATATAATCTCTCAGGGTGGCATATCAGTGGAAACAACTTTGTTTATCTGACGTGCTCGAGTCAACAGAACACCGTGCTGGTTGTTTTATATATTGTGCATTCAAATATTGACGTAGGATGTTCTAAGCGTAGATAAAGCGGGAAAACAACGAGTAATTGAATTTACTACTGGGAAACGATGGGTTCGTTTGTATCGGTGATTACTGGCAGAGCGCTAAAATGTTCTCTTTGTTTGCTCGGGTCATTATCGTCGACACGAAGTTTCCTCCACCGTGGACCGGCCAGCCACAAATCTCTCGCGGCAATGCAGTAATTTACGGAGCTGCAATAATAGATAATCTAGCAAAATTGCCGTCTGGGCGTGCGAACACGCGTACGTCTACTGGTCTCAGGGAATACGTCAATCAAGTTTCGCGTGAACGTATCAGAACGTATATGCTACGTAGAGGACTCCTCACATAAAGAAGTCCCGTACCTGTCTATCTGAATATAAAATGTTTGGTTTGGTTCACATTTCGGCGAAATGTGAGGCTTCTCATATTTTTTTAACCGGCAGGTGACCGGCTGCGAGAGCGGGACGGGCGCCGCGGACGAAAGCTCGAGGATCGAGTGTATCCGAGCCGAGATAGTCTTGCGTCGGCTCGAGCGGGGGCCGATCGCGTCGCGTTACGTCGCGGCTCTACAACTTGAAACGTCAAAAACTTTACGTAAATTTTTAAACCACCTGTGGTTGTTAGCTAAAACTGTAAATATTTTATCAGTGTATTTAGCGACTTTGTAGCGAGCTGTTCGCTTACGATTAGTTTAGTTCTCCTGACCAGTTCGATAGGAGTAAGATCGTGTCTTCAGTTTTGTGGAAAGCATCGGTATCGAGTGCATGCCAGGAAGATCCTGTTGCACCTTTAATAACGGTGAGTATTTTTAAACCTTAAAAAGCTTCACTTACTTTCGGGAGGATATTGGATTTACCTCGTATTGCTTTTTCTTAAGTAATATAGCATTTTCTGCTGTATATTGGACTGATTGATTTCTTATCAAGTTATTATTACTACGTTACGAAGTAAAGTTAAGTAGGTAGGTACGTTATTAAAATAGTAGATAATTGGCGACATTATTTCATTGGCCGGTATTGGCGATTAAATGAATCGTCATTATATATTTTGAACTTTCAGCGAAGGTATCACTGTAACACCAATTGGTGTAAACAAGTTATTCCAATATAAAAGTTATTAAAGTGCATTTTGTGTGATTACCCTCAACGTTATCTTCGCTGTATTATTGTCAAGTACCCTTACTAATTATTGTGGTTGATTTGTCATGTTTGTTTACTTTACTACCACTGTAACTAAGTCTACGATTGGCATAACCACAGGATTATATTATTTGAATATTCGGAATCTTTCGTTGATAAGCTCTTTCAGATCTTGGACTTAGGGCCAATTTCACCGGTTACGGATAAAGTGTCGGTTAGTTTTCTGATGGTTAACTAACCGACACTTATAATACTATAAATCTGCCAGATATCCCTATCCGACACCTGTGAAACCAAAAGTTTTAGTTCATCTGTCAGATAAGTTCCTAATAGGCTAACCGACACTGTATCCGTAACCGGTGAAACTGGCCCTTAGTCTCCTTTCTTGATACTAATTTATCTACTTATTGCCTCGTTTAACCTCATTCCATCCCATTCATTACTTCATGTACTGGAACTAACTACCAAAAGTCTTATATTCATAGCTTCCTTCCAAAGATTCGAGATGGATGTCATCGGAAAATGGCAAACTCCGTAAGATTGTAAAATTTCGCGTGAAATTGAAAACAATTTTTTTCTATATTAGACACGGATATTTTGGAAACAATTGAACTTGGGATGGGATTTATTTTTTTATACAAAACGATGTTTTCATAATACATCGAGAAATTATAATCTAATCTAGATGTATTACAATCTTACGGAGTCTGCCATTTTGCCGGTGACAGATATAAAAGCCAGGACGGAACAAAATTCTTACGAAATTCTAAAACCAGGAACCTAGAGAACTTTCTGAACGCCCGTAACTGAGAAACAGATCAGTCTAGATAGGGACAAACTGCAGATTGCTCTGAGCGTTGATCGTATCAGAGATCAGACGGTGTGCGGTAAGGTACGCCGTGCCTACGCGTGAACCGTGTCCTCTCCGATAAGTAGATAAGGTCTCAAGTTTCACAAATGTGTCACGTTCGGAACGATCGTGGAATATACGCTACACAGTTTCGTATAAGAATTTTTTTTTTCCAGGTACTCTGATGATGCTAAGAAATTTCGATTTTTGAGTTTCGTTGTTTAGACTGTTCAGTTTTACTTCATCTGTAGCTATTTCATTAATTGGTTATTGCACTTTTATTATTTTGCTTTCTTAATTACTGTTCCTATTGACTCAATGCATTACATCTTATAAGAAACTAGCTGACCCGCGCACACTTCGTCTGCGTCACATTTTCCTTTAATGCTCCGCTCCTGTTTGTCTTAGCGTGATATATAGCCTATAACCTTCCTCGATAAATGGGCTATCTAACACTGCAATAATTTTTCAAATTGGACCAGGAGTTCCTGAGATTAGTGCGTTCAACAAAACAAACAAATAAACTCTTCTGCTTTATAATATTATAGTATAGATATAGATTAGTGCTCCTTCCTTTGTACCTACGTATTAGATTAAGTAAGTACTTGATACTTTCAGGGCTTAGATATTTCTGAAAGTTGTCATATCGGTTTTTATAGATTAGGGTAGGTATGTACCTACTATGATGATTTTTTTCTAACTACTATGTTATTTCAGTATTCGACCACAAAATTTATTTGTACAAGAAAGCCACAACATTTTATTTGACTTTCCATAGGAATGCAGTGCTCGAGAATCTTTTACCGTCAGGAATTCAGGACATAGGCAGAGTAACAACAAATATGAAGGTCACTATTTATTTTGTTTTGGCCCCTAAGTATTCATGCAGAAAATGTCAGTGCTTTCAAGTAAATTGTTTACATTTTTGATCAGGTAATTGATCAAGTCAAAACAAGACCAGAGAAACAGTAGGTACCTATCTCCCAAAAGTAGTTTCCAAGAATGTTGGTCAGTAAAAAGATAGCAAAGAAAACAATTGCGCCGCCTGAGAATCTAACAAACGTTAACTTACTGAATCATAAGAAGAGCACAACAAGTCCTTAAATTATGAATAAAAAATAAAATAAATGTTTGGTAAAGCAGGTAGGTAAGTACGTCATTGTTAACTGTACCCGGGCTGGCTGGAAACTCCTTGTCAACCAAGATTCTTGGGAATCGGGCCTTCCTTGAATTGATGCTCACCTATGACGGGTGTAATACCTAGATGATTTTGATATTTACTTTCAACTCAAACAGGATTATTCATAAAATTCTAACGATACCTATGCTTTTTCATAATACTGATTGAAAGATTTTTTATGCAAAATTTGGAGAATTTGAATTTAGAATCTACTGTTAATTAAATCTCAAATCTCAAATCTCAAATTGTTTATTGCAATCCATAATGTACACATACAGGTGGTAAAAGAATAAATAGAACAAATTATGGACCCTGTCGGGCACAGCAAAACTTTAAATAATTAGGAGAGAGGAAGAGCGCTTTAAATAACTTTCCTTGCAATATAAATGTTTTATAAATTTTAAAATTTTTTATGCATATTATTATTACCTACATATTTATTTTTGGATTAAATAAAATGTTTGGTTGTTTTATTGTTTAATAGCTTGCATTTTGTGCATTGGTATTAGTGTGTTTGTGTGATGAATACTTTGAATATTATTTAATTATTATTATTAATAGAATACCATGTCATTTTATTTATTATCATCAATAGAATAGTATATTTATTTGTTATTATTAATAGAACAGTATATTATTTATTATATTAATAGAGAATTATGTCATTTATGTATTATTGTGAAAGTCATTTATATATCAATTGAATAGAATGTCATTTATTTATTAACATCAATAGAATACAATGTTATTGTTTATTATCATTAATTGAATAGGATGTCATTAAGGACACAGCAAAAGATTTACATAGTAGGAGGGTGGGAGTTATAAACAGCAAAAAATTATACCTTGTCGTTTAAAAATTCATTTATGCTATAGTAGTATTTTTGTACTAAAAATTGTTTTAGTTTATTTGTGAAAATGTTTAATTTATCTTCTTTTTTGATTAATTCTGGTAGTTTATTGTATATTTTTATGGACATTACATAGGGGCTTGTTGAATGTATTTTTAGGCGAGAATGTGGAATGTTTAATCTCGATTTGTGTCGGAGTGTGTAACGTGATTGTATGTCCTCGCGCTTTGTATAAAATTCCTGATACTTACGAACAAATTTGCAAGTTTCTAATATGTATATACTGGGGAGTGTTAAAATATTATAATTCTGGAAGTGAAGTTTGCAGCTGTCTGTTTGATCGATATTTGCTAGGATTCTAACTAATTTTTTTTGAATGGTAAATAGTGATGGAGCATCTGTGCTATTTCCCCAAAGGATAACACCGTAGCTTAGCCATGCATAAGCATACGCATAGTAGGTGGTGAGCGCTGCTTGAAAATTTGTGGTTTTTTTTATTTCACGAAGAGCAAATGAAAATCTTGAAATTTTTGATCTAAGTTTTTGTATGTGAGATTTCCAGTTTATATGAGTACCTATCCAAATCTAGTCCAAGTAGTGTAAATTCTTTAACTATTTCTATTTTTGCGTCATTAAAAGTAAAATCTATATTTAAAGGTGTTTTTTGATGGGGATGAAAAGCAATTAGTTTAGTCTTGGAGTAATTTATTTCAAGGTTGTGTGCGTTCATCCAAGTGATGATTTTGGTGAGTATTGAATTAAGTTCTTCGTTTAGTTCTAAATTGTTTTGACACGAGACTAGTAGAGAAATGTCATCCGCGAATAGAACACATGGTCCCTCTATGATTTTAGGTAAGTCGTTGATATAAATTAAAAATAAGAGACATCCTATTACACTTCCTTGGGGTATTGACGCGTTAATTGATTTGCTGTTTGATCGGACTTTCTTTATTTCTTTTGTCTGGTGATCAAAGAATTCAATTTCCACTGTTTGCTCTCTATTCTTTAGGTAAGACACAAGCCAATCATGAGCTTTATATTTATATAATTAGTATGATAACTTAGCATTTTAGTTATTTTTTTTTATAAATAGGGCTTATAATATCAAAAACTCATTAGCGATTTGCAACAAAACTTCAATATAAACTGAGTCATCGAACAGTTTCGACGTTTTCTCCGAATTCGGGCTGGAAGGAAGTACCGTTCATTTATTTTTGTCCTGGCAACATTAAGATTGTTCCAAAAAGGATAATCTGCAAGAGAAGTAATTTATGAATGAACATGATTCATTTACTTACTTTGACGAATCTTGCGGACGCCGCTGGGGGCGCAGACTTATTATTTTTGGGTTTACAAAGGCGTGCTTGTGATTGTTTTCACACAACATTTTTTGTTATATTTATAAATCCTAGCTTAAACTTTTTCCAGGCGATTTAACAAGTAAACTCCCGTCGCTGATCTAGTCAAGATATACTTTAAAAACCATAATATATCTCGTATACGCGTAGTGTCGTGTCAAGATGCGCAAAAGCAACTTTTTTCGACGTTCTCACGATGCATGGACGAGTTTCAAAGCGGCGGCCGCTAATTGCGGATAATGTGCGTTTAATGTGTTATGTTACATGCATCTTAATATCTACGTGGATTATGTTATGTAGGAAGACACACCACTGCCTGGATTGTTTGCGGTATCGAAAAGGGCTTGAAGAATCTTTCTTTCTTGTAAAATGTTCATTTTTCCGGGATTGCCTAATATTGCTTCTTGCTAGTCAGTCTTGCCTGCCAGTGTTCGGGTTCCTTTACCTACATTTGTCTCCATTATTGTTTGTAATTATTTTGGATCTTTGAGTTTTGAATCTTGAAGACTCGAGGCGAGGAAGTCCTAAATTTGTCCTAATGCATTTTAACAGATATTTGGTAGAAATTAGCTTTGGACAAACTATTTTAAAATCCTGCAAGTGAAATGCTGTTATTATGATAAACTGTATTAAATAGTTTTGTCCCCTGCTTTTAATTCAGATGCATTTAAATTGCACCTCGCTCTCGAATTCATTAACCGTTCGGCTACATTCCAAAAATTTTAACATATTTCAAGTCCCGCATCCCCCATGTCGAATGACCGGGGCAGGGCTCCGGCCGCGGCCGACAAAGAGCCCACAATGGCCCGATTGAATGACAATAGGCGTCCACGGTCCACCGCCGCGCTCCACTGCGACCCTGGTACATCGACCCATTAGATAATATCAAGCAAGCTGAATAAATTTATGCTCATTTTGACCCAGTTTTACGTTGAAATAATTTTAGATTGTCACGGTCGTAGGTCAATTCGGGATGCGTTTGTCATAAGAGATCATAATGGCCTACTTTGTTCAGTGTACCTTGTTTAATGGGCAGCGATTGACATGAATTTGTTAGTGTTTACAGATATAGGTATTGGAAATGTAAGTATTCTGTAGAAACCGTATAAAACAAACATTATAAAGTCTCTACTAGCCAATTAAATAATCCTTATGGCAACTATTCCCGTGCAAATCCTATTTATGGACTGTTGACACTGGCAATAACCTTTTATTGCCAGTGACACTTGACACTGGCAATAACCTTTGAGCCAGTTGCTAAGGAAAAAAGAACGTTCTAAATGCAAAATTTAAATTACTTTTCTAATACATATTTCAATATGGCGAACTGTTTATCCGAAACGTTTTTACCTGGAAATCTGCCTGATACAGTGAGCAGACGAGATAAAAATAATATTATTGTGTACGTTTAAGACGAAAGTGAGTCGAGAAGCTGTGGACCTATATCTGAGATCAGATAATCTCGTGGTGAACCGGATTAGTGGCTGTTATCGCTTGAACATGCGTTGTAACTCACGCACGATTAGCAAATGCTAATGGCACTCGAGAGCTCGTAACCAAGTGTCACAGATCGTACCTATATTATTAGCATTCATGTGAGCAATTGGAGGATTACCATGTCCAGTTATCG
Source organism: Ceramica pisi (assembly GCA_963859965.1). Lineage (NCBI taxonomy): Eukaryota > Metazoa > Arthropoda > Insecta > Lepidoptera > Noctuidae > Ceramica > Ceramica pisi. The sequence continues at coordinate 11,735,511 of OY982530.1, forward strand.
ATTTTAAGTGTTTTGTTAAGTAGATCATGTAGTTTAGCGAGCTTGCGGTGTTTATAATTTGGTTCAAATTATGATAAAAATCAGCTAGGTCGCCTCTGCAGCTAAATAACTCCTACGTCTTCATTAATGTCTGGGGCCCATTTACAAAATTTTTTTTAATTTTCAACATTTGAAATAAAATGACATTGATTAGGGTTGCCACTGTCAGTCATTCTGAATAACTATAAAATGACGACAATTTCGAAATAATTTCTTAATTTATGTGTTCAGCGATAAGACTCGCGATAATGTTCTTTACATGCCTCGCTCGCTGCCTATAAAGGATTTCGAAGAAAAATCTCTGTCATTCGCTAATTGCTTAATTGGGTCAGGACCAAATTTTTGACGTCATCGCACAACGGAAATCACAACGGAATGTGTCACACTGGAAAATAAATGTAGCACAATAGAATTATTAGGGTGTGTGTAAATAGTCGTAAGATTGTAGGTAGGTAAGTGGAATAAATAAAAAAAAAACACTATGTTTCGAGAAATATTTATTAAGTAGTAAAATCAAAATATATTAAATTACAAAACCAAAACTTTCAAATAGAATCCAAAAAAGTTTGGTAAAACACTAACAACCTTGCAGGCCTTTTTTACTTACTAACATCTTAAGCAACATCTTTTATTCTTTGACTTTTAAAAATTCAACAACAAAAAAACAGCTGATCTTTAACTATCATTCTGGATCAGCAGATTTTTTATGTTGAATTTTTTAAATGTATAAAACAAAAATTGGTGTTTATGATGTTAGTAATGCAACCCTGCAAGGTTGTGAGTGTTTAATCAATACCCAGTTAACTAAAAAATAATCTTTGTTTTTATAATTTGTTTTTCTCACATTAATAATGTCACAAAACATAAATTTAAAACATATAAAAATCTTTACTATTAAGCTTATCAGTCATTGGTTTACATAATATTGCTTTAAATAATTATATTCACTTAGCATAGAAAACAAAAAATTATTTTATACATATTTAAACAATAATCTATATATTTAAAAATCATAAATACATAGGTAGCTAATGAGATTAGAATGATTGTAAACACAGCTTTATAAATTTCCCTTGTGACACGTCGCACAATTTCGTGTCACAAATCGCACAACGGAATGAAAATTATTCACGACCTAACCTTAAAGATGCAACAATTCACAAATTTAACCATTAATCGAACACTTCTGCATCTCTTTTAACAATACAGGTAAAGGAGATTTATAAATATATATATCAATTTCTAGAAAAACGTAAAAATATTACAATTTTACTCACCTAAAGTTAGAAAATCTTAACGACACGCGCTGACGACACAAACACAATCTCAAATGACAGTAAAAAAACATGGCGGTTTGAATCCGAAATTTTGTTGCCAGCTTGAAGCCAATGTTGCCGTACTAAATAATCAAAAAACTTCTACACACGTTTATTGGTTTCGCAAGTATGGTGTCGCACAACAGGAGTATTACAACGGAAACAAAATTGGGATGTATGTAAAATTACTTGTAAAAATTAAAACAACAATGGTTATTTTGGTATTATTTATAAAAACGATTACTGGTGTTTATAAGGCTTTAATAATATTAAACTAAAAATGCTAGCTTACGTTAAAAAAAAACAGGGGCAAAATATTCTTAGGTAGTCAAGCAAGGACATGCGTATTTTACATAGCGTCAAAAAGCACCGAGCTTGGTAATATATTTTATTTTGAAGAAATTAAGCTTCTAGTTTAGTTATTTGATGAATGAGACTGTTTATAACATACTAAGATATTGTTAGCAAATATCCAAAATTATTTTAAGGCATGTATTGTACGCAATGTTTTGTCATTTATGAGTCGGACACCACAGCGTGTCTATATCCGTCAAAAATTTGGTCTTGACCCAATTATCATATCGGCATTACTTACTTCTCATTGATAGGATAGGACCAGTCGTTGACGTAGCCCTGACTGACTTCCCCTGACTTCAATTAGAGACGTACCTACTATCAGGACAATAATAAGACCTTTCTTATATCCTTGAGCGTTCAGATCGAACCTTATTGTAAACGAAAATAAAGCACTTAGAAGATGAGCAAAAAATAAACATTTACAGTTATATTCGTTAGAAAATATCCACACGGTAATACTTCTTAGCAGATTGTTTATTAAATATTTGGTATATGAACTCTCAGACTGTATAATTTAAACTAATCTTACGGTTAGATTTTTTATGAACAAGAATGCAATCTGCAAATATCTGAAACATCCTTAGGATGATAAAACTTTTTTAGCGGCTAGAATATTTTCTTCGTAATACAAGTCAATGGCCACTGGCCATGCAGAGTCAGGTCGGGTCATCTGGCGCCGCGCGAAGTCTATACCATAAATAATTAGTTATAAATTGTAGCCGTTTTATCTTGAGATTAACGCACACTCAGCGGCTGATTCTTAGTGTGAAAGAAGGCGGCATCTTGTGTTCTCTTTACCACCAAATCCATACATACCTATGTACCATGACAGTTAATGCAAGATTGTTTACTGTCACTGCCATGACGATCGTTGCATTATTTAATCGTAACATTTTGCCACTACACCCACGCTGGTCAAGAGGAGGCACCTCCAAACATTTCTCCATCATCATCATTATCAGCCTACTTACCTATAGCAGGCCACTGCTGGACATAAGACCTCATATCATTTATGTCCGCAGACATGAGGACGCTGCTGCCAAACCTCTTTACACAAATGTCGAAAGACTTAACAAGATAATTAGAAATTAAAAAAGAGACGTATAAATAAGGCAGTAACATGCAAAACAATCTACCTTTTCAAAATGATTCTTTGTTTCTGTAGCACGCTGCAACAACACCAATGCTGGTCTGCGGGCGCCTCTACGTCGCTTGTGCAAACACTATAATGACTTTTGTTCAGAAACTACAGAATTAGACTTATTCTCAGTGTCAGCAAATAGATTTCGTTCTGCTTTGTTAAAGAAACTTAAGGATTCCGATATATAGTTATTTGACCAGTCTTGTAGTCTTACTCGCATAGATTGTTCATTAGTATAGTCATATGAATTGTATATGCTGTGGATAACGGTGTGAGTTTCACATTTGTAATATCTTTGTTTATATTATTTGCGCAGATATAATGTGTTACTGTTTGTTTGTCCCAAATAAATAAATAAACACATTATTCTGTCAACCCAAGTGCAAGTGCATTGACCAATATGTATGTATAACAGCCAATTGTTAATTTATCTTTGGTTAACCTTAACTTCATTCCGTGTGTCATAATTTATCATTTTTTTACGATATAAATTTTAATCGATCCATTAATGCTCCGCTCCTATTGTTCGTAGCGTAATTTTATATTTTCGTCGATAAATGGGCTATCCAAAACTATTATAATTTTACAATTCGAAACTGTAGTTCCTGAGATGAGTGCGTTCAACCGAACAAACAAACAAACTCTTTACCTAGCTTTGTTATTTTAAGTATATACCTATTGTTTTCATGGTAATACATTATTTTCCTAATCGAGTTTATACAGAGGCTTTTCAGGGAATACTGAGTGCTATCCACAGGGCCTGATTAACCCTTAGGCTAATTAGGCTGCAGCCTAGGGCGCGAGGATCGGGGGGGGCGCGCTGAAATCGTATCTTCGCATGCACTAATCTAGTCTATCATTGCATCTACCCTACATATTTCAACTAGACCAAGACAACACAAACTAAATGCGCTTGAGAGTCCCTGATTTTAACAATAAATTTAGAAATTTTTAAAAGCGCGGTTGTATCAAACACTGCCTTGTTACTCGAATCGGTAGGTGGTCGAGCGAGCGAGTGGGTGAGCTGGGAACAGAGTGCTTAGTGCGAGTTTTGTTTAATCCGCCTCGCGATAACGGGCGTAAATTTTAACTTTGTTTTGTATGGGAAATTCGGAATTTAAACAGGCTAGTTCTCGCGTTTGCCGCTAAATGACTCTGTATCGTATTCTATTCTTTATCCTTTTAGGTTGCACTGTTTAAATTCCCATCCAAAATAATCTTCACGTATACGCGCGTTTCTGTTCTATGAGGCGAAATAAACAAAACCCGTACTAGGCACTCGGCGCAGCTTGCCGCGCGCAATAGAACACATTGACATGGCAACGATGTGCGGGGACTCCCCGGTACTTTGCCTTTATGTACGGTTTTTTTTTTTGGGATGGTAAAATCATCAAATGAGTCCTCCCGCCCTGGGAGGAGCGGAAGAGACTGTCAGACTTTTACTAGCTAAAATCCACCCGTGTTCCTTCGGATGCCCTTTACGTTCTGGGGCCACGGTATCCTGTTTAGAAAATCCCGCGACCCCAGCAGGCTGCCTTTATGTAGGTACGGTCAGCAAAAAAAAAAAATGGTTTGCCACCTTAAGGTTGAATGTCATGCAGATTAAAGGACAACTTTAATTCGCTTGCAAATCGATCTGAAAACTTTTGTAGGTTAACCATGTTAAAATTTTCACACTACTACTCTACACACTACTTTTTAGGCCGTCCGTAATACACCTGGCGAGGGCGCGTCCTCATAATTAGCCTAGGGCGGTCAGAACTCTTGATCAGTCGCTGGCTATCCATGAAAACAAGGAATTGAAACATAATGTTATCTGTTGAATGTTTTGCTAGGAATAGTAAAGCTGTCGAAAATTTATGTCATTCATTACGTTTTCCGTGGTCTAGTTTTGGTAACGATTTTTCAGAGAATTTCAGGTAGGTGCACAGGTAATTCATATTTTGTTTATTTTCTTCTAAATGGTTGAAACTGCAAAACGTTCTTTGCTTTTCTGGCAGTTTTGGCTGATTTTACTTTTTCAGTATTGAAAGTCTTTCGCTTCTAGCTTTTACAATGCAATAAAAGATTCATAGATACAGCATTATGTAGTGAGTCTATACACAAATTTTATATCAATACCAAAGTATTCTTACACGTATTTTTACGTGACAATAAAGCCAGCGTTTGATCAGTTTAAATTACTGTCATTACGTAAAAAGCTTATCTTATACCTTCATTTGTTTAGTTTTTCAACACAACACTTCTGTTAGCTACGTTGTTTATACGCCTATTATTTTTTTGTTCATCGTATTTAGCTGAACCATTTGAGTAGCTACCTGCGTTCAACGTACGTAACTAATAAAGAAGAATCAATTAATAAATTATGGATCGCTCTAGTATGAGGAAGTTACATGTTTTCTTAGTAGAAACTTGATAGATTAGTTTAAGGCGTTTTCATAAAAAAAAAACATCTTTCTGTCCTATGTTACTTGGGTTGTCGTCACAGGTTTTGTTCTTCCATTCTCCCTATCAATGGTTACGCTTTTATTCTATCCTCTCTTCCAAGTAATTTTACTCAATCCAAACATTTTGTCTTTGCTCTTAGCCTTATACGGTTTTATCGATTTTATTTCGAAAACAAATCACTTCCCAGTCAAATAAATAAAAAATACTCCTTTAAAGCGAATGATGATCCCGCCTCAAGTCAGTCCATAGCTGTCGCAAGCCTATGTTTGTCTATTGCAAGGGTCTCTTATCTATGTACACACGCCTTATCTTGTCTATGGATGGTAACAGTAGCACGACTTGTGTCCGTTTATGGGATTTCTCCAGCTTATCTGATGCTCTGATCTTCTTGGATTTCTCAGGGCACCCATTCATGTTGATATCTTCTGTGAATATTCATGTTTGTGAAACTTTACAAATAACACTGTCTGTCTTTTATCTTGATGTAGTTTTGTGTTTGTTTACTTGTATTGTGGTTTTTAGATCGCACTTATTTAGATTTTCTTTTGTTTTATTTACTAAGGCACTAACGGTACACGTACGTTTACATGTAGTCGTATGTTCAAATCTTAGTTTCAACGCGACTTTAGACATTACTGATTGTTCAGGTATCATATCTATTTTCTTTATTCTTCCTTACAAACTTGCAATTTACAATTGATTTGTCTTGTTAACAAGCAAACAAACTACTTGCCTGTATTATTTTGAGGGTTTCGAACAAAAAACGGAACCCTTATAGGATCACTCTGGTGTCTGTTTGTCTGTCTGTCCGTCTTTCACAGCCAGTTGTCTCTGGATTCTTCTGTGACCCAAAACACGGACGCATTACGTAAACAAATATTTTTTTAGAATAGGGGTCGCTTTGGGAAAAAGTTTTTCAAACTGTATCGTGTCACATATCAGATGAAAGGTTTTACTGGGAGGGTTTTAATTATATTTTTAATTTTTTCATAATTGTAAAATAAATGGTATTGAAATTAGACCAAAAATAACCATTGCCCCCGTTTATCTCCGAAACTACTGAGCATTAAATTTTGAACAAAATGGAGATAATAGTTTTATCCCTAAAGATTACAGGAAAAGAATTCTGTAGTGTTAAAATAATATGTTAAAAAAAAATTGGTTCGGAACCCTATATATAGATTTTGTATTGCAATGAAAATCTATACTTTTCACAGTCGATCGCATACGCTCGCATTGCCACAAATATTAGCACATGTTCTGAACACTGCCATAACGCTCGAGAATATTTTCCGACATAATAATACTTATTTATGAAGATTGTATTCATGAATTCCTGAGACAAAGGCGTATTTCAACGGCTTGTTGGTGGATATTAAATTTTTTTTCATATCTTCTAATGTGGCGCAGTATTTTAGACATGTTATGTGTGGCTGTGAGCTACATTTTTGCAACGGATATTAAACTGCATGGAGCGAATATTTGTGACTCTATTTACACATGGATATACTGCAAAATCTGAGTCAAAACCATATTTTCAAAGCTCACACAAGTTTTAATATGTGTACGTCTTGAAATTCCTGTTCATCAAATTTATAAAAGCGAAGTCTGAGCAGCTTTATAAAGACAACCTGACAGAAAAAAAACATTATCTGATATTTTTAAACGAATAATCTTTCTAAGAAACAGACCATAATGGTGATCTTCGTGAAACCGTGTCGGTAAGGGCGCCAACCCTTTTTTATCTGAGTGCGCTAGCGGCGGCTAACAAAAGAATACTTGGAGTTATGAATGACTGGCATTCTCTCATTCACGCTGGAATGGCCGGGGTGTCTACCTTGTGCGGCAACTTACTTGTATTGTTCTATTACTGGTGTTTCGCCACTTTATGTTGGAATAATATGCACCTTACATTGCACCTTCTCGTCAATGCTCTTTCTTTTCATTGTGTGCGGAATATTTATATCGCCACAAGAGTAGTAACTTACTGGGATTAGTATCTTCTGCTTTAAATATTCAATGAACCTTCTGTTAAGGCTTACCTAGAACTACTAGAGAAACCAATGATTGACAGAATGAACCTACTTAGAATGTTAGAACCTTGACATTACTTCCACTGAGGCACTGAGCCAGTCGAGTCGTACAGTCTGTCGACGACTCACGAGTATCGAATTATAGGAAAATTATTTCTCATAAATAATTCTCTTAAAAATCATCGATAGTTCGATACACATCTAATCCAGGTGTTCGTTTCATTAAAATACCTATTTAATTGACTAGGTATGCAAAATTAATCGAGTCTATTTGCATTCGCGTGAACAATGGTCGCTGGTCAGTCAGCCGGGTCGCATTGTGTTTAGACTAGAAGTGGTGGCGCCGCGTCGCTCGCGCCGATAACCCTTCCAGTTCAATGTTACTGTGTTTGTGACTCAACGACTGATACGGATTGGTGAGAGATGACCGGTGCAGCTTAGAGTGTTGCCCATGAGTGCAGGGGATTTTTCATCTGGATTTTTCAATAGCTGCTTAGAGATTAGATTTGTACGGTGTAACTGGTAATCACATAAGCTTGACCGCGTTCATAGGTCCTAAACATACAATACAACTTAGTTTTTAATAAAACGGCGTGCCTCACAAAGAATTCATCATGTCTCGTCGGTGCGTTTGTAAACATATAAGTTCACATACATAATCGGCCAAACCCGGAACAAACTATCTGTAGACCTTACAATATTCGTTCCATGCGGGAATCGAACTCGCGACACGCAGCGCAGCGATCAATTGTTCAACCACTGCGCCAAAAAAAAAATGGATTTTTGTAAAATTGACAACAATTGACACAATAAGAATTCAAGTTTTTATGGGAAAATAAAATTACCTACCAAGTAATACTATACCGTACTATACTATACTTTTAAGTATTTTAACTGTATGCTGTCGAAGTAGCAGGTTGAAACTAGGTAGTGTTAATATTGCTCGTTATCTTTGTAAACAGCGACATGGCCAATTATATTAAAAACTTACTACTGAATTTGGGTCAAAAAGAACAAGGTATAGCTGGCCCAAATTAGTATTAAAAGTTCTAATAGGACTTAAGAACATATTGTTATAGTAATTTTCAATTAAGTTTATCCTACATGTGCCATCTGTTTTTGTATTTTTAATTGATTGTCCAATTAAAATAGAATTCAAAATACGCGTTTTGCATTAATTAACCAAGCTTTTTGCAAAGTGAAACACGTTTTGAATAATAACATGACATATCTATTCATTACCTAGATAAAAATAATGTGGCTATTAAGGCGCGTCCCCGAGCAAAACGCAGCGCTAGCCGTTTTTTGTGCAGTTTTTTGGAGCTATCTACTCTTTATCCAAAAGAAATATCAACTATTAAAAAATACATTAAATTTCTTCATAATCTTGGCTTCAAAATGGTAGATTTTATTTTTTATTACTAAGTATAATGTTTAAGTAATCTCCTCGCAACGAAACCACAGAAATGAGAAAAAAATACTGAAAACATGCATCTTCTCGAAAACTAACGATTATTTTGATTTTGTACATGCACTAATGGATAGGCAATTTAATTATGAACATTTTGGTAGAAGTATTTTTTTCAAACGACCAAAATTAGATTTTATAACGATTTTATTCAACATTTTGAGCGTATTCGCTATTGTATCTCTTGAGCTGTTATTGAGGGAAAAAATGCTCAAGGTTATTTGGTCAGGGTACGGCCTTAAGTCATCAATTTTATCTTTAAAATGCAGGCAATAAATTTAAACACTCAGGTAGGTATGCATTTATTTGGCAGACACCTAGGTGAGTAATTTCATCTTATAGCCAGCTATCTGCTAGGAATGCGCAATAACTGGATATACCTTTTTTCTACATAGCCTGCGACAGGTTTTTTTGAGGTCGGTGCTGTCGTACGTCTTATTAAAGGTTACAAGAATGTTTCTCGCAAAATTTGCATCATAATAAACCTCTCTGTTAATTGCTATGCAAATTGCCGGCGCCAAATATTATGACGGATATCAAATTAATGTGGAATGCAGTTTATTATACCTACAGACCACAGCATAGAAAGCGGTTCGATTTTGTTTCAGTTATATTATAATGACAGCCATTCCACGTTTAACGAGTCCGCTCCATCGATTTATTAGTCGACATGACAACGATTTAATCAACTTTTTAATCTTATTTTTGTGAGAACTTTTACGTCTCTCCCAGGAATAGTGTGAGCCTTATGTGGCGGAACTGGCGAATAGTTTTTTCCGCGTCATAGGAGAGGGTGACAAATATGGCGTGCTGTAGGGAACGGTGCATCAAATATGGCACATCGGCGCACTTGAATAATTAATTAATTCCGACTATCGCAGCCGCTACGATTGGATTTATTTAGACTGGGAGTGGAGGCTCCCGGAGGATTTTGTATTAATTCGGATTGAAATGGGTGGTCTCTGTTTGACTGGCTCGTTCCGTGCATGCTCAAGTTCATTACGGTAAAAAAATGGAAGTAACTTTAAATGCTGAATAAACTTACAGCTGCCACTGAATTTTTTTCTGATACAGTTATAAATCGAATAGAATTTGGGGACAAGTTGTCTAAATTAAAAAAAGATGATATTCAGATTTCAAGCTTGCAAAAGCTGTGGGTAATAAATTTGATAACTCGTCTATTTAGGTAATACCAGTCTGATATGTTTTGATAAAGTCGCTTCGTATTAAAATTCACCAATTTCTTTATTCGATAGCACATCAAATAATTTCATAATAAGTATATAGGTATTATTTCTGTCAAGCGCACCGCTCAAACTAGGCTGTTAATAGAGAATTAGGCATCGACTTAATTCATGACAATGACTATGTTGATGAGTGCGCTCAGAAAGTTATATCAAAATCAGATATTTGATATAACTCGGGCACAACATGCTATAACGATCAATCAGAAATTATATCAGGCATAGGAGACATTTCAGCCTGAGTTGCATGGTGCTTCTGATTGCCTCTGATATTGCAGAGAGCAGAGAGACCATGCACACTGCTGCTTTCTGCTGGTTCGACACCTCCTCTTCATCACCATTACAGTCGAAAGACGTCCTCTGCTGGACATAGCTCTCCCTCAAGACCCATCGACTGGCCCGGTGCTTCTCGCATCCACAAAAACCCTACACAATAAAAATGAACACTTATTTGTTTGCGAGCATATTTTCAGATTGGTAGTTGTTTTACATCGTAGTAGCAAGGTAAGAAAACAGAATGTTGCTGTCTACAGAAAAATTATTCAACATTATTTTAGGACCCTATACATATAGAAGAGCACAGTACCTAGTCATCCATGTACGAGCTAGGGCTTATCCCTTGGAGCGGTCGGCACTTATCGGGCGCGATCTATCGCCGGCCAGCGTAATGGAAAATCGTTGTAGCCCCACAGCCGTCCGTCTCGGCGAGAAACGCGGTCATAGTCTTTTATACCGCCAAAATTGCTATTTATTTCATTAATATAGTAAAGGTCGAATGAATGAAGGACCAGTCCTTAATTCCAATAAGTCTTAATGGGTTTTCATAGGGTATCTTCCCATAATTCACAATGCGTGTAAATTAAATTATAATCACAAATATGCGCACACTGTTTAATGATCAGCTCATAAAAGTTTTTGACCTAAGTCCATCTTTTGAAGGTATAGTAAAGTAAGGTTATAAGTATATGGATCTTCCCCATATAAAAGCATAAAAATATTCGCCTGCATCAGACAGTTCATCATCATCTGCCTAGCCTTTTCCCAACTATATTAGGGTCGGTTTCCAGTCAAACCGGATTCAGATGAATACCAGTATTTTACGTAGATCAGATGTCTACCAGACCTCCACAACCCATTAACTGATGCAGTCCATAACATTTTAATTAGTCATTTATTTTCATACTGCAGTTTTGTTAAGTGTTCATAAGAATACCGAGCAGTTGACCGTCTTTCACGTCCTGATCCATCAAATGAAGTCGTTCCTTTACATAATAGACTGAGCTCAAAGAACAACATTCTCAACTATTCTCAAGACACACTAACCCGCAATATAAACGAAATATGTTAAACATTTCTGATTCGTTCCAACTTGGAATAGGCGCTGACGAAAATTTAAATTCCCATTCTGAATAATCCCACGTCGCCTCGGAGAAAATTACATTCCATTTTGCGCGTTAACACGTACGAATATTATTATTATAGATAATCATCAAACCTAACAAACCAATTACACGATTACCACGCTTCGCAGTGGGTCTTATCTTAATCCAGCGGCTATTTGAAGGCGGTAACTTATTCAAACCAGTGTTTAATTGGATCTCGGCGCTTACCGCGTGCTCTACGCGAACCGTGACCATCGAGTTTATTCCGTACACATTCCAAATTGTACGTTTCAACGTATTGACTACTGTGGGCTATAAACAGGGGCAAGCTTATGCCAATAAACTTTTAGCACTTTATTATTCAGATCTTTATACATTCACAAACTAACAAGAGCAGTCACGAGTTTAGTTCTTCAGTAATAAAACTTCGTGTTTTTTAGTATTTAAAAACAGTCTTGCAGTGTACAAAGGAGTGAAAAATGTGAGACAGGACGACAACGTGGATTTATGCCAAGGCGAGCTTTTACTCGCGAAACATAAAATTTGTAACCATTTCCGTACGGTGCTCAGTGCTCACATAAAATAAACCGTGGAAAATCTTTTCAAGGAGAGGCACGTCTTGTATAAGCAGCTCTTGCAGAGTACGTTTGGTCGCTGGGTGCTACTTCTACTTTTTGTCTTTGCCACGACTTTGAATGTTTATATTTATTAGTAAGTATTACTTCGAAGGACTGCCTATCTATACTATAATATTATAAAGCAGAAGAGTATGTTTGTTTGGCTGAACGCGCTAATCTCCGGAACTGCTGGTCGGATTTGATTCTTTCAGTGTTAGATAGCCCATTTATCGAGGAAGGCTATAGGCTATATATCATTACGCTAAGACAAATGAAAATGTGACGCAGACTAAGTTGCGCGGGTCAGCTAGTTTTCTAGATAACTTAACCTTCATGCTGCCTTGCAGTGACTGCTCATTTTGTGCAAACTGAATAATCTTTTCAAAATAAGTAGGTACCTAAGATGATTTTCTTTATAAGTTGTGCAACCCATAATTTCTGTTATTTCAAGTACTTAAGTATTATGTAGATGTATATTTTACAATTCCTGATGAATTTATTTGGCTAAAAAATTTAACTTCCGCATTATTGGTATTCAAGGCAGTGTTATAAGAAAGGAAGTACCTAGGTATATTTATATTTCAGACGTTATCTAATGCCAAAATATATTCATCCTTTTTGCACGATAGGTATTGAATGCGGATTTAGCTGTCATGACGCGAATATATTTCACTTCATTAGATGTAACTTATGGACGGTAAATTAAATTTTTTTGTTGCACTGCTTTGGCCTTGATTAGTGATAGCAGTGTTAAGTTCTAGACGATTTTGCAGCTTTGAGGTATGTTTACTAGCATAATATTTAGTTTGACTGTAGAATTGCGGATAAATTTGTATAAGTATGTCCCAATTCGGGGTAAGGGTAGAAAGATGATGTCCCAATTCGGACACACGTATTGTTTGTAACTTACATCACTAAATATTATAAAACAAAGTCCTCCGCCACGTCTGTCTGTCTGTCTGTTCGCGATAAACTCAAAAACTACTGCACCGATTTTCATGCTATTTTCACCATTGGATAGAGTGTAGAGTGGTTCTCGAAATCTCGAGGAAGGTTTTAGTATATAATTTGTCAAGCAGGAGAAGCTGCGGGTATCAACTAGTAATTATTATATATACCATAGTACCTAAGTATCGAATTTGCCAGTGCAGAAACTTAAAATGTCCCTTCCTACACTCAGTACTGCATTGACCTCATGTTTAATGAAAACTTATACAATACATAGCCTAAACAAATACTAAATGTATGTCTGACTGCAGGGCTGATTGACGCCAACTATTTTTTATTGCAGTGGACATCCATCCGATTACTTTACAAATGACCTTAAAACGGATTCTATGCAAGAAAAGCAATAGGTAAATAATCTGTTTCACAAAAAAATCCGTAACTTTTTTGCAAAACAACGCCAGTGTAACAAAACATACGACACTAATTTGTCAACTGGCGTGACGTGCAAACTCGTATAATTGTAGGCTAAGCTTACAAAAAGCCCTCTAAATATAATCTGGGGTGTAACCGTAAACTGTAGCGGGTGTAATATTCCCTCGGCCGTGTACCTACCTACGTAAGAGGAGAAGCAATGTCTTGCGAATTTATCGCCAGACGAACCAGGCTTTAATGAGAACAGCAGGTGGTCGTCGGAATGAGTGCCTTACAGTGCGCCCGGTAGGTAGATAGGTACCTATATCTGGGTGACTGACGATTTAAGGAATTGAAGTTATGATGTAGGTAGTGATTTCGACTTAATTAGCTTTTGTAAATGCCGCTGTGATTTGTCAAAGTATTCTGGGCAGTCTGTTATTGTTGTGACTTGAACCCGGTACTTAACGTTTTAGTAAGCAATTTCTGCAACGCACAATACCCAATTAGGGGTTTGGTTTGGTAGAAATTGCTTATAGATTACTTACTACTAGCTGACTTACTTACTTGCTTATAGGTTACTTTTACTTTATTATACTTTATGTGTATTGTGCGAGTCCCAAATAAAAACTTTTCTATCTTTCTTTCTTTTAGATATTTGGTGCATCGAGAATAGAATACAAATTGAAATGGGATGTCTTTAGATATTGCTTATTTGTTTAACAAAGTCGCTTCTGTAGTAGACTTTGCAGAATGATGGAACGACTGTGTTAGCGACATACCTATACAATAATTACTTTTCAATGATGTACAACTACTCTCTCATAACTTGTAGCTCTACAATTTCTATATAAGCCGTATGTATCTACTTATTTTAATACTTTCTCTAAAACATAAATATTACTCTCCAGCACGGCAAATATTTCAGCGAATAGCGCTGCTAAAGTCACCTAACTCCACAATTTCTCGCTAAGAACGCCTGGCATGTTTCGAATACCTCGATATAATTATCAAGCTTAGAGGCAGGCATTCATTAGCGCCTAATCTCGATTTATATCCAAGATAAACTTACGTAGAATGACTTCGTATGTGTCACTGGCAGAAATCCCAAGGCAAATATTTGGAGTAGTCGACAATGCAGATATTAAAATGACCGGAGTCCGAGGGTTCTCCGGACCCTCTCTAACCTCACGGAACCTTGAGGGGTTTCTCTTTGACGAAATGTTCCATCCTTGAATATACACAATACCGCTTTTAAAGGATCAAATACCCTGAGTTTGGCAGTATGTGGTCGAGCGGGTTTTTAACATGTGAATCAAGTTAAAAACTCAATAAATGTGAAGATGAAAATTGTTTCATTGACTTGCGAACGAATTCTATAGACTGAGTCGAATTCAAAACCGACCTCCGACGTTCCGACCGCGAGTTTGTAAAACCCGTACAGTATAAAATTGAGTTCGGTTTAGCTTTTGATCGATTGCTGAAAAATGTAACATCCGATCACAACCAATAAATCAAGTTCCCACTAGTAGGTATATATAATTCATGAAACAATTTAGCTGTTTCATGTAAATGGCGGCACATTTTCCGTACCTAAGCCCGCTCGTTGCCTCTCCGTCAATATTTGACCACTTCTACACTTAAAAAGTTAAAGCACTTTATAAGATCCCTAACTTATAAATGGACTTGAAATCAGTTTTATAGGTCATTTATGAAGTTATTTGTCCAATTAATGGGCACTTACGTCGAAGTTTTGTGGAAAGTTCAGTTATTTAGAACATAACTTACCTAGGTACTCTTGTTA
This sequence comes from Ceramica pisi, assembly GCA_963859965.1. Taxonomy (NCBI): domain Eukaryota; kingdom Metazoa; phylum Arthropoda; class Insecta; order Lepidoptera; family Noctuidae; genus Ceramica; species Ceramica pisi. Next base: position 11,750,719 of record OY982530.1, read on the forward strand.
AGTCGGTTTTTTAAAAGAAGACTTACTGCTATTCCCACATAACCGAAAACGGTTATCTTTTTCAGGCAATAAGACACAGTAAAGACAGCTTATTTTTATATTTAATCTTGTCTTTGATGCCTGGAAATAATATGGATGTTGATAAAAAAATATGTAGTGTAATTGATTGACAATAGGTTTCTATTGCCGTACCTACCTACTTATAATGAAGCTAGGCTGAACGTTAGTTGCAAAATTTGTTCGAAAGAGTCACCGTTGCCCTGGAAAGCAAAGGGCATTAGGAGGAACTCAGGAACACATTAGGTTCGAGAGAGTCTGAGACCCCTCTCCGCTGTCATTAAAATTTGATGATATCCCATCCTTAAAAAAAGGCTTCACATCACATTTACAACTTAACTTTACAAAAATGAATTGTTGAGAAGATAGTACCTACCTACTACCTACCTATTTCTCTTGTTGCGGAAGCAACTTGAATGGTCTCAAGTTGAATGCATAAATAATCACGTCCGGCAGATGGCTTGATGTTATCACTGCGATTGTTAACGTACTAACAGAGAGGAAAAATTACCTACTAAGGTATGTGTAACACCGCGTTTGTACTTGCATGCGAGTTGCGTTATATTGAAGCTATAGAGGTATAATGTGATCAATCGCTCGAATGAGTCCCGCCAAGCAATGACGATATTCGGAAATGACGTAGGTACACTATAGGTGGCAGCACTGAGGCGTCAGGTCCAGGCACCTGTCAAAACGCTTACGTTTACTGACATTAGACAGTTCACGTCGACGTCATGTTTACGTTAAATCTACGTTTTCAAAGAGGACCTCGCACCTAAGTGGTGCCAACTGGTGGAGTAAATTTTACCGAAAGTCCTCATTAAACTTACACACGAGTTGCTTGCTAGTGTAAACGCAGTCTTATACCCAGGTACTAAAATTGTTAACTAGGACCAACAGTCAAAAAGTAACAACACTGTGGTAGACGTCAGATACCCGTGCCATAACGGTCATTAACCCACATACGTTATTGACTTGTTCGAGTATCTGATGCTACGAAGGGATATTAGGTACAGCTAGGTCAATATACATTACACGTTTGTTTGCCACCAAGCCCACCAACCTTATGAACCGAATAGCCAGTAATCATAGAAAAAATAAAAAAAAGATAATCATTAATTAAAAAAATAAATAAATAGAATAATCGGTAATTGATAATGACGTTATCTATGAAGCAAGCGGATGCAGTTGTTTAATAGGAGTAAAATAAATTGCATAATGTTGTTACTAAAGGAAAGCCAACATAAATTCCCATATAAAGTTTCACAAACGGATATGCATAGGTTTAATAAGAACATAAACGTCACTTTCATATTTACTACTAACTTCGGTAAACGCAGATTAAGTTTCGCCGCCAAGTTAATCGGTCGGTTATAAATAATGAGCGATTAAAACGCCGTTAACGTCTGAGCATGATTACCAACGTGTTCTTATCTAGAGATTAACTAAATTAAGCTTTTGAATGAATTGCTTCATCAACTCGTTCAATGATTCTCAGAAATGTTGAGTAGCTTTGAGCAATTATTAATTTATGAATTCAGTTTGACAGACAGATGTTTTTTCGACTAGCCAAGATGTCAGTAGCAATGGCACACACAGCAATCTAGAACATAGTCAATAAATTACACAAACTAGACGACATTGCGCGAACTAATTCGAAAATACCTTCTTTACCCTCGGTCTACAAATTAAAAAAAGATTGTTATCGCACATCACAGACGTAATTGCAATAACTAAAGTGGTCTAAATTATGTCTTATTAGCAGCAAAAAAAAAAACTGGCTTTAGCAGAAACTGACCATTACCGTCTGGCAATAACACACCGTATTAGAGGAGCTGAGAAGAAATATAATTCGCGTCTGAAGTATGAAAGCGCGGCCATGTTTGGTGTAAGAGCCTTGCAGTCCTGGCTGAACGTGTTTGACGACTGACTGATATTGCCTGCCGCCCTTATAAGGCGCAAATAAATAGTTCCTACCCTCGCCTTGTCCCGAAGGAGAGGCATCAACCATAAACACTGAAACGCATTCTCCAAGTTCGTCGTACAAAAACAGTGATGCTGTGTACGATAGTACCGCGATGGTGTTTTATGACTTAGTATCATGGTGTGGTGTTCAAGTATAGTCACAGCGGATGATTCGTACCTACGCGATGCAGGTACAAATAGTACGTTGACGGTTCAGAAAGACAAAGTTGAGCTTTTTGAGCTTTCCAGTTTTGACGTAAGAAATCGGTGGGGTGGCCCTGTTTTTATAGCTGCCCTTTAATTTAGACTTTGACTTAAACTAAATCAGTTGAATGTGGTTAGCGGGCCCTCCACCCCATTGCGTTAGGTAAAACCGTGTTGCGTCTGAAGAGTTTTTTTATTTATTACCAATTTCGTCACTAAAGTCAGATCAGACACGCTGGTAAATTTCCATGATCAATGGTTGCCCAATCGTCACCGCTGGTGGTCGCTAAACATCAATCTACATAATTACGTCGAGGGACATGCACAATGTGTCATAAACGTAGTGTAGACTTGTGATTGTCTATTGTCTCTTGTTAAGCAGTGCTTAACTTTACTGACTCTGATTAAGGTTAAGTGTAACCGACATTTATCACCATGTGACTTGCGAGTAACGAGGAGCCTTTTACAGTGTCGTTGAAATGTAAAGTTTCATGATTTAATAATAATAATAATAATAATAATATAACATTTATTCGACAAAAACCAGCATGACACATATAGTTCAAATTATTACAGAAACTAGGTAATTAAGCAGAGAGGTTTTAAACCTAAAATAGCGTGCGAGAGATGTATATAACGGTCAAATACAAATTTTGGGCCCTGCCTCCTAAACTAGGAGTTTCCTGTATCTTAGGAGGCAGTGTCTTCGCTTACAAAGAGGACAGTAAAAAAGATAGCATTAGTATACTTGGATAGTGCGTACGGCATTCACTGAGCAAGAAATGTAATAATAATATACAGTGAAATGTTGAAGTAATTTTAGTCGAAACAAATGTTTGTGTTGAGTGTATGGCTATAGAGTATTTGTATGCTTTGTCATGTCAATGCAAGTGTAGTGTGTGTGTAAGGGAGAAGGCTGTATGATGTGGAGTGGGGTGATGTGGTGTGGTGTGGTAAGCTGACATGTGATGTGAATGTGCAGTGTTGTGGTGTGATGTAATGTAATGTGATAGATGTGATGTGATGTGATGTGATGTGATGTGATGTGATGTGATGTATTTCGATGTGATGTGGTTGTAACTGATTTAGCAGATCCAGGCAAGTAGACTTTCGGTTGCTTCGTAGTCTTGATCTTTTATCCATTCCATAATTTTAATTTTAGCCCTATAAGTGTCCAATTCAATTATATTTATCTTTTTATTTATTATTGTGTATAGGTGTGAGCTTAGAACGTAGTGTTGGCGTCTAGCGAACGCGGTCCTATGCGTTACCGTGAGATTAAGGGGTTTTTTCTTACGGCGAGTTGGGTCTGGTGAGGGGACTTTGGAGTGTTTCCTCAGTACAGATCGTAACACAAACAGTTGCCTAACAGTAAGCACATTTGCATCTTTGTATAATTGTGTGGTGGGATATATAAAGTGCTTTTTTGACATCACCTTTAAAACAGCTCTTTGTGCTCGCTCCAACTTGAGAAACTTTGTACGAGCTGCTCCTCCCCACACTGTGATGCAATAGGTGATAACGGACTGACAAATAGATGTATACACCATTCTAATCGTGTTGAAATCAGCAGAAGATCTAAGCAGCTTGAATACATAAATCATTCTTCTAACTCTTGTACTAATAGTATCCAAGTGCGAGTACCAGTTGAGTCCACTATCAATAACCACACCCAAATATTTAAGATGGTTTACCTCATGAAGAGAAAAACATGAGCAAGGTATATGGCCATCACATGTGTGAGCTCTAATGCCAAAGTCTGAAGGAGGTTTAGTGCTATGGTGTAGCGTGAAAGGGATGAAGAAGGTCTTGTCCAGGTTCAGAGTAAGGAGATTTAGCTGCAACCAACCAACCACAGACTTAAGTGATGATTCTGCAGTGGTTCGCAAATGCTCCCAATCAGTTCCATGAACGATAATTGCTGTGTCATCGGCATATGTGAATATTTTAGAATTTGTGAGGGGTAAACAGCAAAGCTCGTTGATATAAACCTGGAAGAGGGTCGGGGCAAGCACGCTACCCTGGGGCACGCCGAAGGTGATGGTTTCCTCTCTACTCACATATTCGCCCACTTTAACACGCAATCTACGATTAGTGAGATAACTTGTAAAGAAGTCATGAGCTATGCCGCGTATTCCGATGTTCCCCAACTTCAGTAGGAGGGTGGGAACAGAAACTGTGTCGAACGCTTTTTTTAAGTCTAGGAATAAACCTAGGCAATTCTGTTTTTCATCAAGCTTTCTTGCAACGAATTCAGTTAAGTCGGAGACTGCATCTTCTGCTGACACTCCCTTTTTAAAGCCATACTGATTTTGAGCGATTAGGTTATTTTTATGCAGGAATTGAGTAAGTCTTATATTTACTAGTTTTTCAAAGATTTTAGAGATGGATGAGAGGACTGATATAGGCCTATAATTGTTCATACAGTCTCTGTTCCCGCCCTTATAAATCGGATGCACAACAGCTATCTTGAATGCCTCCGGAAAGATTCCTGTGACAATTGAGCGATTGAAAATATGCGTGATTGGAGATACGAGAATATGACGGCACTGTTTTAGTAAATTTGAAGAGATACTATCCCAACCGGTAGCAGAGTCACGGCGGAGTTGAATGATGGCGTTATTTACATCCGATTCATCAAATTCAAGGAGCACCAGTGAGTTGAGGGGAACATTTTTGCGAGGCTGTGTACTAGGGTTGGGGGGCATCGGAAGACGCGAAGTGATTTTAGACGCGAGGTCTTTGCCAACGTCTACGAAGTACCTACACACATGATCAACAGCTGCTTGAGGATTAGGCTCAATTTTTAATAAATTTGTAGAGGATGTGGGCGTTTTTTTATAGTTTGTAATTTCTTTAATTTTATTCCAAAGAGTCTTAATATTTGTTTTAGCTTTCTCTAATTCAACCTTTTCAAACTGAGTTTTTAAGTTACGCAATATAATGTTACAGTGGTTTCGATAGCGATTGTAGGTGATTCTTAGGATGTCGTTATCAGGTGACTTTTTAGTGTTCATGTGAAGTACGTCACGATGACGAATGCATCGCAGGAGACCGGGCGTTATCCACGGCTTAATATTTCTATCCTTTTTGGGAATTTTAACCTCGTATGTATGTTTTTTGATTAAGTCCTGGATAACACCAATCAGTCCGTATGCGGCTATATTCGCATCATCCATACCCATGATATGTGAGAGGTCCAAACCTTCCATTTCCTGAACCAGCCTGGCGTAATCCACTCGGGAAGTAGTCTTTAGGGGTTTTTTGGGCAAGTTTGTGTGTTCAATATGTAACAAGGTAGGCATGTGATCCGTAATAAATGATTCCAAAATAAGTGTTGTTGCAGGTGTTTTACATTTGAGAATGATATGATCGAGGCAGTTAGTTCCTCTCGTGGGTATTTGATGAGATGGCAAAAGGCCGTGCGATGCGCTTAATGTTAAGTATTCAGTAGTACGCTCGTCATGATTAGAAGGTTTGATGTCCACATTAACATCACCCACGATAGCAACAGTACTAAAAGTGTTAAGTTGAGTAAGTACAGTGTCCAAACTATTTAAAAAACATTGAAATTGTTCTTTTCTGCTTAAAGATGGTGAGCGGTATATCGCGACTATTGCAATTTTATTATTGATTTTGCATATGAGACAGTTTGCATTTGTAAAGTCTGGTTCTAGGACAGAACAAGCCAAGTTATGTTTAGTAAAAATCACAATCCCATCATTCTGATTTTGTGTAATTGATGTAAAATGTGAATTATAACCATCCAGTGTAGGCACATTTGTAACCTTACTCAACCAACATTCTGTCAGAACTATGACGTCACAGTTAATTTTAATAAGAGACAACAACACTAAAAGTTCACTAAAGTTTTTATTAATGCTACGAATATTTAAGTGGAGAATATTTAAGCCAGACATAGTCAAGTTAATGAAATCCGCACATTTATCCGGTGCACACTTATAGCTTTTCGCAATTTCAAGGTTATCCAGGTCACCGATAACGTTCTCAATAGTGTTAGCCATTGATAATGGGTATAAAAAGCAAAACAATAGGCGAAATAGTCGGTATTAGAGATATATTAATATTACAAAAGCGTTGTAAGTACCCACGCGCGCAACCGAAATCCAATTGATAACCCGGTAAGATCAGTAGAAAAAATGTACTAAACAGACGCATCATAACCAAACAAATCATTAAGACACAAATTATTATGAGGGCTGAGTTTTTTAGCGAGCAGCTGTTGAGATAACGTGTAAGGATGAGTGTAGTTGTATCTTGTGTTGTGTTACATTTATAGTTCCGTGTATAGTATAAGATAACTGTTGTTGAGTTATTCGTGTAAAGAGTTGAGTGTAGAATGTGTGATTTAAAGTAAAGAATTGATTTACATAGGAGTATATAGCTGAGAACAATATCCATAACTATATAGCACAATAGTACAGGCATAGGTATGCGTAAATAGCAAAACAATAACAAAAACCTTGGAACTGACACAAACACTATTAGTCACTGAGTTGAGTGGTCCATCCCTAAGTTATACAGACAGCTCTCCGATTTAATGAGGATATGTGGGGCTCCTATTTCTTTCCGAATAAAAATATTGCCATCTTTTGTCCAGCAAAACATGTACTTTTGATTTTTTGATAATTCTCTCGCCTTGAAAAATAGTCTTCTAGCGCTAGTGGGTAGGTTTTCTGCGACATAGACTGGCTGCTGGTCTCCAGTAAAACCGATGTTGCATGTATTCAGTGTTTGACCCTTAGGCAGTTTCTTATTGTAGTTGCGGACATTGGCAATCAGTTGGTTTTTTGTATCCACGGTCGTGAATTCGGTAACGATTGGTCTGGTTGTACCTTTTTTGCCGGGTAGGCGATATACATCCCGAATCTCCCGTTTAGACAGTGGCATATTGATAGCAGTGCCTATTTTTTCAACAATGGTAGTCAGATCGGCGATTGTTTCATTCTGTTTAGGAGGTATATTCCTGAGTACTACACTTGAAGAGCGTGTGGATTGTTGCAAATCTTGGATTTTATTTTCTAGTTCTTTAATGCAGTTTTTATATGCGTGGTTTTCCTTTTTCAATGTATCAATCTGGTGTCGCATCTCTTCAAAATTTGTGTTTATTAGTTCCATTGATTCTTTAATATCCAGGTTGACAGTCTGTATCGAGGAGTTTTGTAGTTTAAGGTCAGCAATCTCCGCAACGAGTTTATTTAAAATCGAAGATTGCTTTTCAAAAAGTTTATTGACTTGCTCATCCTGCTCCTTTTTCCAGGATTTTAGTAGGTGTCTCAGGTCCGCATTGTGATCGTCAGACTGGCTGTTCGGCGAGGACTCTAAACGAAGTCGTTTGTGACGCATTACGGTGTTTACATTGAGATAATCACCCTCACTACATAACGCTTGTGGAATGTCCATATCTGATAACGATTTCGGTGGTATGTTGTTTATGTTTGTGGCTTCAGCGGGTGGAGGTGTTCGCTGTGTGCGAGGCATTATGGTGACGTGCCGAAGATGTAGGGTGAAACGGACCTTATTACTTGTTGTTTGGGCAGAAGTTGACTCTCGCGGATCCAAAATCCCCACACACATGCGCATACGCAGTAATATCGGTGAAATAGATGAAACTATTATAGTGCAAACCGATGAGGCACAGGTGAGAGCGGGAGAGCAATTATGGCGGACGTACTGCTCACGCGGGGGCGAAGGAGGGCGCGCGGTGCTCGCCCGCTACTCGATGAGTCGATGATACACTGGGATTCGGCCAAAAAGCGCACCGAGAAATTATGCAAACACTATGAAATATGTCTGGCGTAGGGTTTAAAGTTCTATGAGGTTGTAATTAGTTTAAAACGAGAATTTACAAGAAATTTTAGCACACGTCCGCTCTCGAACAAGGTACGAAGCGAAGCCGATTTACTGCAATCGTTTTCAGCCTGAGTCTAATTTAAAGCTACAGAAAGTGCAATGTAATATTCCGAGTTTATTTCAGAAAACTTCTGAAGGTCGAGCAATGTTTATAAAATGTTTTGAGAAAATCCACGTTTTCAACAAAACGACGTTAGTTATGTCTCTGGGTAAGGCATCGCTCAAAAGTTTAGACTTGAAAGCTTTTCCGTCCGGGGCGGGCGGTGGTTGTATCCTGTCTTTAGAGGGATTTGTGATAGACGCGCGCCGTCTACCTAAATTAGGAAATGCTTTCACATAAATTGACCCCTGTCTAGGATGGGTTTATTGACTTATAGCAAGGTCGCCAGAGGCCGGACCTGGCGTTCACGGTAAATAATAATAACACGGAGCTTCAATAAATATACAAATTCGTCACCTGCACGATTGGTACAGGATAACTGGTTTACTTCATCAGCATATTAATTTATTTATTAAAAGTGTTATTATGTGTAGAACTTGTTTGAAGTTTATTATTTAATGTGCTCAGCAGGTAGATACTTATGATTTGAATGGTTCATCAAACGGAAACATGTCAATGATGATCAAACATGACAAGTTAGTGGGCGCAGCATGGACTTACCTATATTTGCTTTGAAATCGCTTAAAATGATTTATGTCAATGTCCACAATGTGTTTTAATGTGGGTAGTAAAGAAAAATCAACTTGCGAATTCATATAGTAGGTACTTACATATTTTTTATTATATGACAAAATTTATTAACGACTAGCTGACCCACGCTACTTCGTCTGCGTCACATTTTCCATTAATGCTCGGCTCCTATTAGTCTTAACGTGATGATATATAGCCTATAACCTTCCTGGATAAATGGGCAATCTAATACTGAAAGAATTTTTTAAATCGGACCAGTAGTTCCTGAGATTACCCCCTACATACAAACTTACAAACAAATGTTACCTCTTTATAATATTAGTATAGATTAGTATAGATAGTATAGATAGTATAGATAGTATAGATAGTATAGATAGTATAGATAGTATAGATAGTATAGATAGTATAGATAGTATAGATAGTATAGATAGTATAGATAGTATAGATAGTATAGATAGTATAGATAGTATAGATAGTATAGATAGTATAGATAGTATAGATAGTATAGATAGTATAGATAGTATAGATAGTATAGATAGTATAGATAGTATGGATAGTATAGATAGTATAGACTAGCTGACCCACGCAACTTCGTCTGCGTCACATTTTCCATTAATGCTCGGCTCCTTTTAATCTTAGCGTGATGGTATGTAGCCTATATATATATAGCCTTCCTCGATAAATGGGTTATCTAATACTGAAAGAATTTTTCAAATCGGACCAGCAGTTCCTGAGATTACCCCCTACATACAAACTTACAAACAAATGTTACCTCTTTATAATATAGTCTAGATTACGACTGAACATGTCATTAAATAAAAAATTGGCAATCACTGGATTTGATGTTTCAAGTAGATTCGAGTTTCTCGGACCGCTGCAGCAGAGTTACACATCTCTTACAAAATGGCAGAATTCAATTTGGAATAAAAGCTCTGGCAAGTAGGTTAGATATTTCAGTGAAATAGAAAATCGAGTTTTAAGGTTTCTTTGATGCTGCAGCTATGTGAGCCAGCGTATTTTACTATATGGCTAAGTAAACCGAGAGGATAGGAGATTTACTATGGAATGCCGGCGAACTGGTCCCGCATCCACGGTACACGGCGCACGCTCAAAATGTCCGATTAAAACAATGCAATGGGCCGCACAACGCGCAGATTAACTTAGCAGTGTCTTGATTGCTTCCGACTTAATGCAATGAGCTTAGTTTTTGTGTAGCAGCTGTGACATGTGGCTACTGCCTTCAAGTTATGGGTGCTTTTCATGTCCCTACTTAGTGTAGGTATCTCTTTTTTGTTCGGATTGGTAATCATCAAAATACTCCTTCCGCTCTGGTTGGAATTGGCATTTGATGTGATGTGATGTGATGATTTGAAGTGTCACACTCTTATTACTGACTAAAACCCATCCATGTTTCTCCTAATACCCTTTGCGTTCCATCATCCATGGCCGCGGTGAATATTTCAAACAAATTCCGCTACTCTGGCAGGCAGTTCATGTAGTACCTAGAGATGGCAGTGGAACAATTCTTTATCGACTAACCTACCACAATTTCTCTCTGCATCACCCGAAGGTTGAATTTTGAACATGCCCGAAGCATTAAGGTCGCCTTTGTACACTACATGTTTATGTACGTAAAACATGAAATAAATAAATCTAGGCAGCTGCAAGGCCTGAAAATAATTTAGCGATTGCGTTGATTAGCTAGACTCCTGATCTACGAGTAAGATTTGAAGATTTACATACATCTCGCAAATGTCATAGGACTGACATTCCGCGCGAAATCACTCAGCACATTAGGGATCGAGTGAAGGAAGCGCATGCTCACACTAATGAGCGCGCGACCGATCAACCGCCTTCCTCTAAACGGAGCCGATCCTGGCAATACGCCGAGACGATGCAGCTGAAGATGACGACTTGCTTGCAAGTGGTGAAGCGCTGCGAATGTGTTCAGTTCCTATACAGACGAAAGGTCGGCAGGAATCGGGGTCTTAAGTCATGAGTGAATAGGTTAGGGAAGCGAGCTCCATCTTTGACGACATCATAGCTTAGCATCAGCCGAGATTGTGATAATAATACAAAAAACAAGTTGCCGAAGCTTGGAGACCGAGTACTTATAAAGTCTGCTGATGAAAGGTCTAGATTAAAGGTCTAATTCGAGTCTTTAACACGCATCAACTTTATTTCTAACACAACAGGTCAAATGCCTCGGTGTTTGGGCGCAGAAAGACGTAAATGCTAGGCAATGTTAGTGTTAGTTGTTCATTCAGCGAGTATAGCAATCTGGTGGATCCATTCCCAGACGAGCAATCACACATACGCAACAATTACCACCGGCAGTGTGTGTAGCTCTATGAGAGGAAAGCAAGTGAATTCGTCACTGACATCATTCGTCGTATGCACATTTGTGAACATCTAATATTAGCTCTATGAGCGCTCAAATGTGTATTTTAGAGTTTTGGCGACGCGAGAGCGACGGGGAGCGAAACACGGACAAAATAACATCGGTAATCTCTAGGATTTCAGGACGTAACTGCTCCCATCTAGAACGATTTCCTGGTATTATTGGTTCACTTTGTTTGTTTAGTTTCCCTAGATCTGCCTAGACTGGTGAGAAAATTAGTGTCCCGGTGATGTTGCGTGAAGACAAATGTTTGTAGGGATTCAGACAGCAATGCGGAACTTTGTGGTTCTTGCGGCATCATTTAAGACGAATGTGATCGTGTTTTGATTTTCTCAACGTCAAAAGGATCACCGGATTTTGATTTATAACAGTTAGTTTCATGCTTTCATGCGGATATTAATTCGAAACATTGAGGGAGTGTTATTGCATGAGGCAATATAGGTATTGTGGTTGTAGAACTATAAAGGCTTAATTAGGATCCGGCGCCGTAGTTTGAAGTTGTAAAAACAAATATTTTATAACCAAATTGGATTATCCTTCCTATCCTACTATAATCTTATATATATAAAACAAAGACGGGTTTGTTACAACACTTATAACTCGAGATCTGCTGAACCAATTTTCATGGTTATTGATTCGTTGGATTTGTCTCCGACCCGAATAGCAGAATACATCTTAAAAACAATGAAAACTCGATATGTGCAATGAATACTTAATTGACGGGAGCGAAGCCGCGGGGGACAGCTAGTAATATTATAAATGCGAAAGTTTGTGAGTATGTATGGATGTTTGTTACTCTTTCACGCAAATACTATTGAACCGATAACGATGAAATTTGGTATGTAGGTAGCTGAAGACCCAGAATAACACATAGGCTACTTTTTATCCCGGAGTTCCCGAGTTCCCGGGATCGGGATTTACACGGGAATAACGAGAATTTATACGCGGACGAAGTCGCGGGCGGCCTCTTGTTTAACATAAAATTATGTATATTCAAAAGCCGATATTATCTTAATAATACCTAATTCAAATTTTAATAACAATTAATGAAATCCATCTGTATGTGAGAATTAACAAATAAAATGGTGAGGATAACTGGTTATTGTCAAAGCTACGGAGTTACGTATTCAAGTCAATGCTGTATAGGCTAGCCAAGAGATCTCTTAAGATATGATTGATTATATCAAGACGACATCGATAATTCATGATCGTATTTGCATAGTCTGTATTTAAGCTAGACTTTGAATACCTATTTAAACAACAAATTCTACAAGCTTAGACACTAGACAAACATGCGATGACCTTCTTCGTGTATTTAAAATGTTAAACTTCCTGGAAAACTGCAAAAGTGCAATGTTGAAGAAACTGGCCAAGTGCGTGTCGGACTCGCGTGCATAGGGTTCCAAACGAATTTTTTTTCTGACACAATACTTGATAAAATAAAATAATGAAAAAGTATGATCCCTCATAGTAACCCGTTTCATTTGATAAGTCACACGATATTATTCATTTTCAATTTTTCTAATTTGATCCCCAAAAGTGACCTCCGTACTAATCTATACTTCTATACTAATATTATAAAGAGGTAACATTTGTTTGTAAGTTTGTATGTTTGTCTACATATAATCACGCTAAGACTAAAAGGAGGCGAGCATTAATGGAAAATGTGACGCAGACGAAGTTGCGTGAGCCAGCTAGTAATTTAATAATTTACGTAAAGTCCGTGTTTGTGTCACAGAAGTCCATATGTGTACCAAACAACAGAATCGGTCCGGAGAAAACTGGCTGTGACAGACGGATAGAAAGACAGACAGACAGACACCCGAGTGATCCTATAAATGTTCCGTTTTCTGTTCGGAACCCTCAAAAGGAACAGCTAATGCAGTTCGGTTTTCAAAATCGATTTTCAAACAACTTTTATTTACCTATATTTAAAAGTAAAGCTTTTGCACATTGCAACGAATCCTTTTTCCTACACCCAAACAAAGTTTTGTAGTGATTTGGTCTGTCGCGGCTGATGGAAACTTTAGATAGGTATAGTAGTTAATTTAGTGGTTTATGTAGGTACCTGACTGTCTATTAACCTACTTACTTTTTTTTTTGTTTTTTCTTATCTCGGTTTTAATTAATTTTATGGCATTGACATTATTCAATTATAGGTTATTTATTAATAATTATTCTGCTACGCCGGAGACTACGCCGTAGGCGCCACGTAGCAACGTAGCTATGTTTGGATAAATAGTATAAGTTTTTGTCACTGCAATTTTATGTGAATATTGAAGTATCCTAGTGTGGTTTCTGTGAACAACAAAGTAATACCCCATACAATAGCAACTATATGTATATAGGTAAATAGGCGGACTAGCTAGAACCATTAGCCAGCCAGTATTTCAGGAATAGGTCGTCCATGATAAAACAAAGCCAGTAAAAACAAACAAACCAGCGTGCCTAGAAGTCACATTATTGTTTAGTCTGTGGCGCGCATGACGTGCGCGGCTCCAGTGTTGCCTGAGGTGCCACCCAACTGTGTCAATATAATGGACGTATTTATTTACATTGGCAAGATTCAATCTCTATGATTTATTATTATACGATTCAAAACAGCTCGCAGCTCACATAAAGATTATAATAGTATGATTAAATTTGAGAGTATTCTAGATCTAGTGGCGCTAGACGCCATATGGCCTACGCGCGCTCGCACCGTGGTGGCCGTGGGAACGAACAAACAAACTGTTTACATTTTGCAGATTTGTTCACATTGTTTTTTGTTTTATTGTGATGATTAAAGATTCAAGTACGGCGTATATTGTACACATTCCAGACATACTAAAATGGTTGGCCGTAAAATATATGAGATATTTTTATTGCTTTACTATTTAGGTGAGCTAGTAAACGTAGCGATTAAATATCTCATTTCATCTGTTGGAACGAAACAGTACTTTAGTAAATACTTGAAATCTGTTTGGAATTTGTGGTATTACGTATAAGTATATTTTGTTTGTGTAGGAAACTAGATAGGCTTGAACAAAGAGCACTTTACCACCAACATCATTAATGGAGTCGTTTAAAAAGAGTTTAGATGTTGTTTGTCTATCTATACTATATATATATATCTATGCTAATATTATAAAGCAGAAGAGTTTGTTTGTTTGGTTGAACGCGCTAATCGCAGGAACTACTGGTCCGATTTGAAAAATTATTTCAGTGTTAGATAGCCTATTTATCGAGGAAGGCTATAGGCTATATATCATCACGCTAAGACTAATAGGAGCGGAGCAGTAATGAAAAATGTTACGCAGACGACGTTGCACGGGTCAGCTAGTCTATACTCTATACTAATATTAAAAAAAACTTTTTACAAAAAAATACAACCGACTTCCAAAAAAAAAACACTACAAAGTAAAAAATAACTTTAATTTCGGAAGTCGGTGTTTTTGTTAGTTTCTTCGTATTTTGACACCGACTTCCGAAATTAAAGTTATTTTTTACTTTGTAGTGTTTTTTTTTTGGAAGTCGGTTGTATTTTTTTGTAAAAAGTTTTTTATTTTTCACTTTTTAGTGGTGCCCTACACCTAACAACACCACTCCAAAATCGCAGAAAAGCAAAATACGCAATTTCGATCATCAAAGAATCATCTAAATAGTCAAATTCCAGCTATTTCGATTTAAAATCCAAAGTTCGTAACCGATTTTGATATGATTTAAATGGGACCAATCTGCAAGTATATCCTTTCAGATAAAACAAAAATTTTTCAAATCGGTTCATAATTGTCGGAGATATGAGGTAACAAACATAAAAAAAAAAAAAAAAAAAAAAAAAAAAAACATACAACCGAATTGATAACCTCCTCCTTTTTGGGAAGTCGGTTAAAAAGAGGTAACATTTGTTTGTAAGTTTGTATGTTTGTAAGTTTGTATGTAGGGGGTAATCTCAGGAACTACTGGTCCGATTTGAAAAATTATTTCAGTGTTAGATAGCTCATTTATCGAGGAAGGCTATAGGCTACATATCATTACGCTAAGACTAATAGGAGCGAAGCATTAATGGAAAATGTGACGCAAACGAAGTTGCGCGGGTCAGCTAGTATTAAATAAAGTTACTAGTGAAAGTTTATTACCCGGTCTATTCCAGTAGTAGGTAATTTTGTTTGATGCCTTCCTTTTAATTTAAAATACGTCGTTAACAATTTTCAAAAGGAAATTGAGTAAACTCCTGTGAGTGGTGCATAATGAAGCCCCATTTCTCTTCGGCCGTTACATTTACTCGAAAGTTTGATAATTTCGCGAGAATCGTAATGAGCAGCTGTTGTAATTAATTACGGCGAAGTTTCATCGAGTTCAACATAAATCGTACGTTATTGCAGTCGCGGCGGTGTTTGTCTCATTATTGAGGTGTTTCCAGATGTGAAACGATTTCAATTACAAGTAAAGTCTGGGAAGATTATCCCTTAAATTTTCATTACTGCTCCGCTCCTATTGGTCTTAGCGTTATGATATATAGCCTATAGCCTTCCTCGATAAATGGGCTATCTAACACTGAAATAATTTTTCAAATCGGACCAGTAGTTCCTGAGATTAGCGCGTTTAAACAAACAAACAAACAAATTCTTCTGCTTTATAATCCCTTAAATTTATGTGGAAAACTTATAAGTGCTACCTGTTTTAATTTCCTTTTTAGTGTCGTGAAAACTGTTAACTTTCTCCTACTCTCTATTACTCTTTCCGGCAAAAAACAGTGTAGGTACCTTTTGATCATTTGCCAGGATTGCTGAATTTGTTCGAATGAGTCACCGCGGCCCTGGAACGCAAAGGGCATTAGGAGGAACACAGGTGGCTTTTAGTAAGTTAGAGTAGGACACTCCCGTTTAAAGCATAAGGAGTCATTTGATGATTTCCCACCCTTCAAAAAAAGATGTCTATTATAATTCAATAGTTTCAAACAAACTTAATAGGAAAATTCTTCGTAATTTATGATTTTAATAGTGAACCAAATAGGATTTTTCAAAAAAGGGTTTTTCAGAAAAGTAGTTTTCAACTTCCCAAAAGCAGCCCGTAGTCTGCGTCGAATCTATATGGGCCGTACACGTTCAAGAAATGTTATAACACAGGCATAGGCGATGTTTAAATTGTTAAATAATTTACAGCTAGAGTGGCTCATTCATAAGTTCATAACCCTTTAAAGCTCAATTTGCCGACGGTATCCACAAACGAACGTTTTACTGCGCGTTACGGCATCGGCGTTCCGGATTCCACTGTAATTAAAATTGACATTTCATAATTGGTGTGGTCAGCTGGAAACTGTAATTATGATTAGTTCGGACTTTTCGACGTATTTACGTAGTAGTTTTGGTACGATTTTTTGTGTGTGATTGTGGGTCACTGTGGTAGTTTATTTGAAACTAGCTGACCCACGCAACTTCGTCTGCGTCACATTTCCCATTAATGCTCGGCTCCTTTTAGTCTTAGCGTGATGATATATAGCCTATAGCCTTCCTCGATAAATCTAATACTGAAAGATTTTTTCAAATTGGACCAGTAGTTCCTGAGATTACCCCCTACATACAAACTTACAATCATACAAACTTACAAACAAATGTTACCTCTTTAGGTATAATATCAGTATAGAAGTATAGACTACGAGGGCGAGTTATTATTTTGAGAATAGTTTTTTTTGCATAAAGTATGAGACATACATTGCCTGGAATTTGACAGTCGCGTCTTGTTTCTCACACCTTAATTAAATAGATCGAAGGAGTTTCGCCAGCATGGCGACGATGCACCCGTAATGAATGGACCACTATAATTTACGATCTCAAAAAGTATTAGTTTAAAAATGATTTTTTTTTTATTTCGTAGGACCTTTATTTGTGATAATCAAAAGCACAAACAATTCAGGCTCACGTTTTTTGATATAAGCTAAGAAAACTAAATCTTGGGCTGTTGTCTTCTTTGAACCACCAAGTTGCCATCAATGAACTTAGAAAAACTTGTTCGAGAGGATCAATCGAGTTAACTAATTATTTTCTTGCTTCCAAAGTTAACAGAATATATTATATTCTGTTTACTTCAATTTAACCAACTCTTTGTTTCCTTACTGATTCTAAAGCAAGATTCATACTGGTTTCATTCCATGCAAAGTGCTTTCTTTTTTTCGGCGACATTCTGGAATTTTAAATTTATAATTATTTTTCTATTATAAAAGTGAAAAACAAAATCAATAAGTAATTAGTGAAATACATTTTTATGGATTTTATAAAATACTAGCTGTCCCCCGCGGCTTGGCTCCCGTCAACTTTTTTTTTACATAAAAACCTCCAGGTAATAACAAATACAAACAACAAAAAAAGAATTAGCGAAATCGGTTCAGCTGTTCTCGAGATAGCAACACATTCAGCGATTCAAGTGATAATATAATATACACAAACCAAAAAAAAAATAAGATAAAAAAGTTGCTATTATCGGATCGGTCCAACTCTCTAGAGGTCCATTGATGGCAACACGGTAAAGAAAAACTAACCTAAAATATGAATGGTTATGAATAGACAAAATTAAATAACACTCATAGAATCTCAAATAAACAACCGAATATATCGCAACAGCGCACGCAGAGAAATATGAATTTAATTTACGTGAAATTGTCCTGAGGGAAAATATTTGATCTTGACCGCCACAAACACAACCAAACGCGTCTCTTCTCGCTACATCCCGTCCCCCAGTGACATACTGGGGTAAGAAGAGGTGACCCGCGCAACTTCGTCTGCGTCAAATTTTTGTTGATGTTTTACTGGTCGTAGCGCGATGTTATAATCCTGTAGCCTTGCTCGATAAATGGGCTATCCAACACTCAAAGATTTTTTCAATTCGAACCAGTACTTCCTGAGATTAGCTCGTTCAACCAAACAAGCAAACAAGCTCTTCAGTTTCATAATATCAGTAGGCCACTGTAGGCGCGGGTCACAACCGATCAGAACCAGGCCCGGGACGACGGCGCGCTGTGTTCCACGCGCGCCTCAAAGAGCTGTCAGCATAGAAGACGGGGCCCGCTAGGGCCAGTGCCTGCCAGGGTTGCGAAATTACTTCAAAAGAGTCACCGCGGCCCTGAAACGCAAAGGGCAAGGAGCAACATGGATGGGTTTTAGTCAGTAAGAGTCTGACACTCCTTTCTGCTTCACTCAGAGCGGGAGGAGTCATTTGATGATTTCCCATCATTTAAAAAAAAAGGTATAGAAGTACAGACGTCACGAGCTCTTTTACAAAACAATAAACATTTCATCAGTGTTAGAACTTTCCCAACATAGGTCATCTTTGATCACTTTGACTTAGTAGGTACAACTTAGAAGTGTTATTAGTACAAGTCATGTGACTATCTGACATAATGTTGGCGCAGAGCCCGTCTTAAGCTAATATAAATGTCAAAGCCCCTTTTGTTCATCAGTCTGTTTTAACGGGGATATATCGCTGGAAACACTCACTTTGAAACAATCGCACTGACGAATTAGTTTTAAATTACAAGTGGAATACCTACGCATTAAATGTACCTAAGTGAAATGTGTTTTCTGGAAATGTGTGGATTGTTAGTTAGACCGACTTACCTACTCGTACACGTTTTAAACAAGTGAAATAGTTTTTTTTTTTCATTTATTTGTGAAGAATCTCTTGAAGTTATGATTAGTGAATGCAAACCGGTTTCATCGAAAAACTTTTTACAAAAAAATACAACCGACTTTAAAAAAAAAACATTACAAAGTAAAAATAACTTTAAATTCGGAAGTCGGTGTTTTTGTTAGTTTCTTCGTATTTTGACACCGACTTCCGAATTTAAAGTTATTTTTTACTTTGTAGTGTTTTTTAGAAGTCGGTTGTATTTTTTTGTAAAAAGTTTTTTATTTTTTTCAGTGATGCCCAGCAGCTAACAACACCACTACAAAATCGCAGAAAAGCAAAATACGCAATTTCGATTATCAGATATCAAAGAATCATCTAAATAGTCAAATTCCAGCGATTTCGATTTAAAATCCAAAGTTCGTAACCGATTTTGATATGATTTAAATGGGACCAATCTGCAAGTATATCCTTTCAGACAAAACGATTTTTTTTTAAATCGGTTCATAATTGTCGGAGTTATGAGGTAACAAACATAAAAAAATAAAAACATACAACCGAATTGATAACCTCCTCCTTTTTGGGAAGTCGGTTAATAATCGAAAAACCGGTGTTTCGACATATTTTCCATGGCTAAAAACCCGGGTTTTTCGAGTTTGTTTTTGATTATTTTTAAATGACACGCATTACTGCACCAGTCACCATAAAACGATGCATTAGATGTCAGACATTTCCAAACCGTTAAAAGTGATAAGATGTATTGTTTAATCTTAGAATGTAGGTATTGGTGATATGGTAAATTTTAAAAATATATCGAGGATCTCAATTCAACTGTATATTTTTTTTTGTATGTATGTTACGCGATTATTCCGCCAACTATGAATCGATTTTGACGGTTTTTTTTGTTTGGTAGACAATATTTCAGAAGACGTGGTCTCGTATAAATTTCATCAAAATCGGTTAAGAGTTTTGCTTTGAAATCAAAATAATTGGAATTCGTTAACTTGGGAAGTATTTTGATTGTCATCCAAATAAATGAATGTGCGTATTTTGCTTTCCTGCGGCTTTTCATTGGCGTTGTTAGGCGTACAGTGCCATTAAGAAGTGAAAAATTAAAAAAAAACTTATTGAAAAAAAAAACAACTAAAAACACCGACTTCCGAAATTAAAGTTTTTTTTTATACTATTTTAGTATCTGTTTTTAATTTGGAAGACGGTTGTAGTTTTTGTAAAAAAAGGTTTTATTGGAATTATTTATTTATTTCTTTTAATATGCAAGTTTATATTTAAACATTGAAAAGTTAAAAAAGCTAGATGTAGGTAATCTTAAAATCAGTTTAAAAAACCTAACCACTAGGTTTTTTTTTGTACGTTAACCGACAAAAAACCGGGTATTTTGTTGCACTGATCGAAAGTTCAACTATTGCTGATTTTGTTATTATTTCACAAAGATAATGTTGGAAACAGTTTTACAATTTTCTAACACTTCTTAGTCTTTCTTTTACCAAAATACATCAAAATCAGTTCAACTATTCAGGCGTGAAAACGTAACAAACACTAAAAAAAAGCTCATTTTCACATTTATTACATTTTTTTTTTATATTAATAGGCGTACGTTTGACCGCTATCTCACCTGATCACCTGGTCTCATTAATTAGGATTAAGTTAATTGGTAGTTTCAGCAAATAGGTCATCTTTAAACTCAAAGGCAAAGGTCGCCTACTCACCTATTCTACAGGTTCGTTGCGTAATCTTGACTTCGTTTTAACATGGATGGACGTAAGCATAAGCACATAATATTACCTTTTTGTCTCCAGCGCATAAGCACAAGTTGGCACAATTAACAATGCATGTTTAACCTACATTAAGAGAGTCGTTTCCTTGGAACTGAGTTTCTCAGACGTGCATGTTCTTAATGACATCTTCAAACTTGGTGCATGGCTTCTTCAAACTTTCATTCAGCATCCATTGCTTCATTTGTACACAAGAGGTCCCTGAAACTAGTTTGTTGCCCATCGATAGATGTCGTTGCAATTTTGCGTTGTCGTAATACAGTTTCTGTAAGGAGACAGTCACGATTTGTTACCATTTTCTTCCATTATTTAAGTCCATTATCTAAGATCAAGTTTTAATTCGTTCTGCATTTTAGTGAACTATCGTGCTCGGCCCGTGAAGCTCGGCTAAAAGATAAAATACATTAATCGAGGTAGCATTATAAAGTGGTATCTTTCTCTGACAGAATGCTACTCTTATCGTTAATCCCGTAGGCGAGGTACTTTTCACAAGCTATGACTTTCTTCGTTCATAATTATGTACGTGTGTCCCGTAGGAAATCAGAAATTCATTTTTTAAGTACTTTCCGATTTTAATCAAGCTGTTGAAACTTGGCATAGGTACTAATGTAAAATTTTATCCCGAAAAAATTCACAATAGTGCTAGGTCGCCAGAGCGAAGAATTGGAAAAACGCGAGTAAAAATAAAAATTAGAACCCTTAATACTAGTTTAACACAAGACAGTTAAATAACTATAATTTCAGCGTTCAAATAGTTGAAACAAACTAGCACTTAAACATAATTTAGCTAGGATTAAGTTGCAGGCTTGCATACGATTGGTATCTTTATTACGACTGGTGGTGCTAATAACTGGCAGCCGGCAACTAATAACTGTAGACTCACAGCATCGCCTACTAGTGTGAAATATTACATGGTAATCCAGCGCCTTAGGTACCTCATGTTATGGTCGATTTCAATGCTTGAAAAGCGTAAACCAAAACTTAGCACGTTTCATGTGCAGATTTCGGCAAATATCTCTCTCTTTTAATCCGTCTTTAAACAAGTCGCAGATTAGAAAAATCAAAAACCCGACTGCAAAACTTTTATGAACGATAACTGTTTCCTAATATATATTTTTGTAACCTCCATTTCATTCTTTCATTTTGATACCCTACTCGATAGGTTTGGTTAAAAATAAAATTACGACTTACAAATTTTCATATTGCTTTTGTTAAAAAAAAACCTGTCTAAGGACACTTGAGTATTCGAAATGAATTTATAGTCGAAATCCATCCAACCGTTAAGTAGGTAAAGAAACTTACAAACATACATATACGCGCGAAAAACATAACCCTTCTCTTGCATTGAGAATTGAAAAGGAGGTTTTTATATATTTAAGGTTAACCAACAGCTTTTGTTTACAGTGTTTCTTATGAATACGTAACAAAAGTGTCAGATATATCATATACATATATCATAGATATTAACATAATGTGTTTTTGCCTATTGTCTTGTCTGCCACCTGTTTTAGCAAGTTTATTTATAACTTAATTAAAACACGGCGAACTAGCTTTCGATTTCTAAGTCGTATTCATTTACTCATAATTAATTGTTTGTATTACTTTTTCGCAGAATAAGACATTTAATACCTAGTGCGCAATAAGTTGGTAGGTTAGTGCTAGTACAAGAGGACCAGCCGGTCTGTTCTGACAACGTCTCACCTTTGTAAACATAGGTGGAGTGAGCGTCAAGTGAATTGTCGCATGGACTAGCTGTCAGCTCACTTCACTTCACCGCAGCTTACACGGTTAGAGATTTACAGAATCGCAATGCTAATTAATACGTTAACGTTCGCGCTGGTCATACATTTTAACGTTTTGTCAATCGTAATAGTTGACAGATAAGAACTTTGTCTAGACCGTATGCAATACTTATCTATGGCCTGTAAAGTATCCTATCGGCATTGTGTGGGCAGTGTTATACCTATCACTAAATTCCAATTCTAAATTCTGAATTTGCCAGATGGATAGAAAAAGTAAGCAGTTAAGCAACCACGATTTTTTTTTCCCATTGTGAAGTACGAAATTACCCCAAGAGGGAACTAAAAATAACAATCTCAAATACCTACATCTTCACTAAAATACCATAAACGTTTAACACCCCATTCATTTCATCAAGTTATGTCTGTCGAGCATGATTGTGCTCAATACTCGTCAATTAAAGATGACTCAATGAAAATGAAACTCATAGACGCTGCGTCTGCGCAGTTGATGGTGTTATTCACAGAGTTTGTAGCTAATGGAATGATAGGTTATGGAATTGATGTTACTTACTTACTTACATTAGCAACGAGTACAAAGGTGTATAAAAAGAAGTCGGTTTACGAGCTGTAAAAGTGGTTTGCATGTGGTATAGTAAATAAATAGTGTAGTAAAACAGTACACCTAGTGTCTACAAGATCGTTGTGTTAATAGTTACGTAGGTATATCTGGGCTCTTAAATGGATTTTTGTAAAACTACATTTCTCCAGCTGTTGAATTGTATTCGCGAGTAAAAAGTTTTAACCAGCCTTCACATTTTTTCCGAAAACGGAGTTTTAAAGAATCTGAACACATCTTTCCAAGATGGTTATCTGCCATAGACACTAGCGAGCTATTTTGGTTCTTGTTTGTGTAGTGTTGTACCTATATATCTTACCTAGTTAGTGAGCTGAGATTGCGTAAAAATATGCGCATGATAACTCCATGTCCTATCTTGTCTATGTCGTGATTGTAATTCGACACCGGCTGCCGGCAGACTGTCAGGTGTGCAACCAGTTTGTTTTCATTTACAGTGTAAATGAAAACAAACTGGTCGGACACCTGCAGCACCTCCAAGAACTGTTCTATCATTAACAGAATATTTCCACGCATCAGTGGATTCTGGGTAATGTTTTTCATAATATTCTAGACTTCATATCTGCTTTTGACGGGATGAGTCATTGTCTATTGTACCTAAAGTTGTGTTAACATGTTTGTTTAGGTCAAGTGGCCTCTTAATAAAGCCTGTAACGTAAGAGCCTTTTCAAGGTTTTGAAATAATAATATAAAATTACGAACGAAAATATTTGTCAAAGGTTTAAATGAAGTACATACACTTTTTAGTTTGTTTCTAAGTAGGTTAAGTCTTTTTAGTTTGAGGCAATTTTGGTTAAAGGAAACATAACATTACATAGCCAAACACGTTAACAACACAAAAATCTTTTCATTAAATAAATTAAGGTAAATATACTGCCATTTACCTGTTCGTGTAATAAGGCAGATTGCACCGCGGTGAGTTATTAGTGCTCTTACCGACGCCGGACGGTTGTGTGTTTACCGCAGTGCACAGTTTGCCGGACGAGGATTAGCTCATTTACAGCGCAGTTATCGCGCACAATGGCTCAGGGGCCGGTTACCTCACGTCTAATGAAACTCACGCCCCAGGCCCGGATTTAAGGTCCACATCTCGTAAATAAAAAATACGATGAAAAAAATAACCTCTTTTTATTTTATTCAATTTACCTCTGAATATTGTGCAATGTTTTCTACTCTGAAAAGCTTTTTCACAAAAGCTCGCTCATATTTTTTGTGCAGCGTTTCAGTACCTACTAGATATTCCACGGAAAAAGAATAAAATGTAAAAGGTTTTATTCAGTTACAGGTTTTTTTTCTGTGAGTTAGCTATTGCGCAATGCGAAACGATTGGGTGCCTAGTTGTCTATGGATAACGGAGGCTCATAGGCCTATTAAAATATTCCTTGACTGATAGAGTAGTTAGTCTATTCTACTTCCGAAAGAAGATTTTTAAGAATTTCAAAAATTCTGTCAAGGTGGGGTAAAATCGGGCATAGAAGGTGGTCAAAGCTTAGCTAGCTTAACGTGGAAGCTCCAGGGTAGCCCGCGAAATTCAAATATTTTTATGTTTTTTGCAATTTGCCGGTCAGTGTGAAACTGTATGTTGAACAAAATACGGTTCGCGATCGTAAAAAACATTTAACTAAAGGATTATAACCATTTGAATCGTCAATATAATCTTTTAAGTTCATAGAACTCGATTGAATGTTATTTCGTGAAAAAGTCATTCAATCGAGTTGTATGATCTTAGAAAGTTATATTTATAATTAAAATGGGTATAATTCTTTAGATAAATATGCCTTACAGCCGCGAATCGTATTTTGTTCAACATACAGCTTCACACTGACCGGAAAATTGCAAAAAACATAAAAATATTTGAATTTCGCGGGCTACCCTGGCGCTTCCACCTTAAGCATAAATGGTAAAAAGAGAGAACCATGCATTAATAAAACTCATGAAGCCATGATTGGTCAATTACCAAAGCAATAGTAAATGACAAAACCAGTAAGGCCAATGATATACAGTGGTAGAGACAAGGCGAGTGCACATGGGACTCGTAAATATACCTTAAACGAGTGTGCACGTCACCACCAATCAGTTAGGATTGTGGTGCGTTCGGCCACTTGACATTGATACTCAGCACTAGGAACACTAGGGGTGTGACGACGGAGGCTATGTTAGAGATTTACTTTCAGATTTTAAAATATTAACTGCTTTTTCAAAAAATATTTTTAAGAAAAGTAGTCTAGTTATTTTGATGGATCTCCGTTTCAGAAGAACTGATTTTATGAGTTTCTGTCAAGGTAATTTCTTTATTTCTCACTTGATTTATCCAGAAACTGTCATAACTAATGTCACTGCGACATTGGATAGAAACAGGAAAGTTTGAGTTGCTTATTATATCCCATCCGATTTTCGTTCTTAGGAAATTTCAAATCGACATTTATGGAGTGCGGACTCGACTGTTATTGTGCCGATTGTTGTTACCGCCGAAGGCTGCCAAAAGCTTCGACGACCATCTGTCGAAGCTGGCGTTTCACAATAGGTTAAAGGGCCTCACACAGAAGGCAGTGTTCTTCGATACGGCTTATATTGTGAGGTTATATTTTCTCTGAACCCCTGAAAACCACCGATAGCTTGAACCCTGCTTCCGACACTGGAGATCTACATAAGAGAGCGTGGGTCTCACATCCGCGGTGGCAGGTTGATTCTGTAAATAAGTGAACGCTAGGGTGAAGTGATAATGAAGTCAGCTGTCAGTCCATGTATTTCATATCGACGTGTTTGCAGAATCGCCCTGCAGGTTCCGTCAGACAGCCCTACGACTTTATTTTTACGACTTGTATATGAAGAGATAAATTATTATGGTTATAGATAAGCGTAATTGTGTAATGAGGGGCTTGTAACACGTCTGTGATGTTCATTAGTATCGTCGTGTCGTGTTACGAGTGTTTGACGCTGAGACTGCGGCGAACTAATTTGATCATAATTGTGGGTGCATTAAAACTTGTCTTTCAGCTTGATCTTGTTATTGTTGAAGCGATAAATTTAAACTTGGTTCAAAGAAAACGTAGTTAATGCTAATATAATACTTTTGTAAAACAATATAATAGCCTGATAGTCAGTTGTCATTTTTATTCAATCAGATTAATTTAAATTAATATACTTATAGTAGTTATTTAAACTGTAGGAAACTAGTATCAAGTTGGTGCCTACCTAACTATAAATTCCCACGTACCTACTTGTTTAATTATCGAAGCTTAAAAAACTATAAACTACATGAAGTATTTTTACATACATTTAGTTAATTATTATTACGAGTATATTCGGGAAGCCGGAGTAGATCTTCAATCAAAATACCTTATACCTACCTTACCAATCTAGTATAACTTAAAAAAAAAATATTGCCCATTATAAAACTTAATTAATATTGTAATCAACCTCGTTTAGATTGCTCCTTAGAACAAATTGCACTACATACGGACTTTATTAGTTAACATAACAAGTTAATCGAGAACCAGGAAAGATTGTCAGATTTATGGGGCCACCTTTGACAAGCCTGTAGGTACCTACTTATGTGACAGGTATGCTGCGAGCTCCACCAGAGCTGTGCGAGGATGCGAGCGAGGGATGTGTTTGTAAGGCAGGGTTGCAGTACTTTTTAAGATTTTTGAACGTCTGAAAATCTAATTAATTATGAGTTTTTTAATAAATAAAAATCATTACATAAAAATTGAACATACCCTCAAGTAAATCGTAAAGATAGAAACGCGATTTAGAATAGAATGATTGGCTCGATACTTTTTTTTATCAAACATGACACTAAATTACAATTTTAAACGTGTACTGCTAAGAGATTTTATCACGAATATATATAAAAGTTATATCAATAGATAGAGCTTTTTATTTTGAAGTAAATGTTGAAACCATATTGTATAATTTCTTTATCAGTTCTCGCCAAGAAGAAAAAACAATCAAAATTTAGGCATTATTTCGCTCGCCGGACAGTCGCTGTTGTTCGTCAAAACACACAGTACTGCAACCTCGCCTTAAGAACCAATGGCATCGGTTGCGCTGAGCGAGGCTAGTTAAATGAAGCGATTTCTTTTGATTTTAAACAAGCACATCCCTCGTTAGTCGTTACGCATCCTCGCACATCTCTAGTGGAAACGCAGCCTTAGCCACCTGTCATTAAATGTCAGACATCTTTACGAGTTATTGGTTCTTGATAGACGATCCAATTATTCTTAACTGCCTAGTCAAAAAGTAGCCTTGCTTCTGGGGCGGTCGGTTGAAAAGGTGACCAGAGATTTAAAAAAGTCGGTTAAAAATGTAAATTAGTTGATAACAATTTTATTTTTATCCATAATTAAATACTTATCGAGTTTAAACTTTTAAGTAGATAATATAACAAAGACGTCAAATTATTTGTTTTTAGGGAGGAAGTAATATCGGGAGAAAGCTACAATATCTCTAAGTGTCAAGCGACATTTTGTTTTGGAAAAAAAATCTTCTGTTTTTGCGAAATAGACCACGGAAGCAAAGCAGCGGAAAACAACAACCGGTCGATTCTTGAAACATGTCAAGTGATCACGGAGTGAAGTCTCATTCCATCTTGATTACATGGATTAACAAATCATTTCGTGATCACTTCACCCACGCCTTCTCTTCGACATGTTGTCATGCATGTGACAGAATCGCACGGCTGGTTAGTACCTAACCATAATGAAAGCACAAAAAACAAATTTAACCATTTTTATTCGTCAAACGGTTGAAATAGGCCATAGTCGAAACAAAATTCACGTAGACGAAGTCGCTGGTAAAACGTAAATTCTTAAAATACTTAGGTATTAGTGATAATGAAACTGTTCAGAAGATCACACTTAAGCTCTACAGGTACCTATATGGTTTTAAAAGTAATAAAGTGTCAATTAAATTAGCGGTCACATATCATGGCCGTATTGATATGATTTCATTGACATCAAAAGGCAGCTGTGAATTCAGCGAGATACATTGAGTGGTTAGCACCTTGGCTGATGGTTCTAATTCGTTCTAGCGCCACACCAATTATGAGTAGGATATATTTATGCGGAGTAGTAGTAAGTGACCATTTTTCACAAAGTTCCTTCACTTCACTCAAAAGTATTGTTCTAGGCAAGTGATTTCGCGTCACCTTAGGCTTTTTCGTGAGTAAGTGCATTCAACGTTAATTTGTAGGGCTTCTT
Source organism: Ceramica pisi (assembly GCA_963859965.1). Lineage (NCBI taxonomy): Eukaryota > Metazoa > Arthropoda > Insecta > Lepidoptera > Noctuidae > Ceramica > Ceramica pisi. The sequence goes on from OY982530.1 coordinate 11,778,886, forward strand.
TCTTTCAAATATTTTACTTATTTATAATATTTTTACGTCGATATTGTGCTTTTGTTTTTAAACAATACGTATCTCACACGTGTCTTTTGTATATCTCAAAGGTTTGAAAAACATAACCTATTGTTATTAAAAAGTCGAGCTAACAATACGAAGATATTTTAAAAATAGAAAACCATAGAGAAAAACCCAATAACTATTTTCCGGACCTAGAAAGTTTCACACACAGCAGTCATAATATTAATCGAACAGGTAAAATATTAATTATTTTATTTTATTTATATTACCTAAGCAATATTAATTTCTTTTCAATCTGATTAGCAGATTTTTAATTACCTATTATGTTCTACGGTGAATCTGCTATACCTACAACAGTACACTAATCTGTGTTGAGATTTTTTTATAAATTTCTAAGGTTGATGGACCAAATGGACCTTCTATTTTGCCGAATTTAGCATTTCATCTGCCTAGCCTTTTCCCAACTAGGTATATTGAGATCGACTTCCAGTTAAACCGGATTCGGCTGAACACCAGTATTTAACGCGGAGCGGCTACCTGCCAGACCTCCACAACCCCTTAACTGGTAACACGGTAGTTGTTGGCAAAAATGGAGATCCCTAACGTCTCCCAATCGACAAATGCCAGCCAGGACCATCGGCTTAACTTGCTTTCAGAGGCAAGAAGGAAACTCAATAGGTTAAGATGGTTATCCATCCGTAGACCAACCTTGGCAACCATTGGTTAACCATGAAGATCAACCCTGGCGGCTGTTATTCTTTAGCCACGAGCTCCTACATTTAATTCGAGACAAACAATTGCACCGCCTGCGCAGTAGATACCGAGTGCATCTACAGGATGTTATTTATAAAACACCACCATAAAATATTAATTACTACGATGACACAACAGCAATTGCACATAATGACGATGTACTTGACGATACCGTGATGCCAGCATTTTAACTGTCATAAAAACACAATAATAATATTTACCATCATAATATTTACGTGTCTCCCCACACAAGGATAATAAGCAACAATGTGTTTTTAATTACGTGGAATATATTGAAACACATATGTTTTAGATTATTATAACAAACTGCGAATTCCCAGCGTCGTATTGGGGGTTTCCACGTTGAAATCTGCGGAAGTTATAATATAACTTTATAGTTCTACGCTTGGAATTTGTTTTTGGCAGCAGTTTTTATTGTGATTTATTTACTGTGCTCCTAAGCGATTATTATTAGTGCCTAGATACTACTTGTAGGAATAATTAAGTCATGCTGTAATTGCCCAATCGACGGAAGTACATGATGTGAGTAAGTGGGTATTGTCTGCCATTTGGAACTTTTCTTTACTCTTAACTTTTCTTTAAAAAGGTCAGATATGGAAATATTCAAACTAAACGTACCAAAATGTATATTTTAATAAAATAAAACCAAAAATAAAATGTCTCTACCAAACAAATAACTAATGAATATAATCATATCATGTTTAATAATAGGTAAACTTCATGAATATCTACAAAATAATAATCAATAATCAACGTCTTTGTTGATTTTATTACTTCGTAAATCAAATTCAATTGCGAATACATTAGGTACATGATTACACTATCAATATTTTATGCTTAACGAACAACATAACACCAACTAAGTCAACAAATTATGTAAAGTTATGTCCTTTGACGACCACGCCTTTATTCTTATTTATTGCTCGCACATTTGAAAGTATTGCCCACTATTGCCCACCATTGCCCGGTACAAACGTCCACCTGATTATAATCTTAATATAAATGTGGGCAACTGAATTATATGTAGGGATAAATAGTTCCAAAGATTGGATAAAGATTTACACGAAGGATATTGAGAAATATGGTAACTAAGTCTGATAATGGATACTGATTCAAATAGTACAGATTTAAATATAGTAATATGACTAAATGGTTAAGAATTTAATCAATTTTGAGGTTGGTACGGTGACTTAATTAGTAGGAATCATTCTGCTACTGGTGTCACAGATAGATAAGTTCTTAAAATTATAAAAATGCTTACTAAATACTAGGACACTGACACGGACAAAGGAATATATCTACCAATAAAATAGACGATATTAAATCGATGATAGAACATCAATAAAAACATATGTAAACTAATGGTGGTGGTGGTGGTGGTGGTGTGGTGTATCTTATCTTACATCAAAACTGTATGAAAAATTCAAAACCTTTAAATAATTAGGATTTTTGGGTAGACTATAGACTATACCTATAGGTAAGTACATTATTTTTCTTAATATTGCAAATAAAATCACATAAAATGTAAAGTCACGGTTAAAATATTATAACGATGTCTTGTTCAGACGCCGGTTGAAGATGTTGTTAGGGAGAAGGTAAGAAAACCGTGACCAAAACCGTATGAAGCCAATTGTATCCCCGACTGGGAGACGTCGAAGGAAAATCTTGTGGAAAACTAGAAATGAATAGATATTTTAGTCCAAAACGAGTTAGTAATGTGTTTAAATGGCGTTATTTTGTGAGACAAAATTAATGAAATGGAAATGCTATAAAAATTAACTAAAACGCGAATTTGCAGCTTTGAATGAGTAAACAACATGGACTTTTGTAGGAATCCCTGAGCGTAAAGATTTTATTCATTTTACCGCACAATTGTGACTTTATCAGACTAAGCAAGTAAAACAACAACCTGTATAACGAAACTTCATAAAAAAGCCATAACTCAAAAACAACAAAAATAATATTCCCTAAATTAATTCACGATTGAACGCGGCCCTTTTCTCATACTAACATTAATAAAATGTTCAAAATAAATGTCCGTTTTATTCCGCTTCGAAATTTAAAGTACTCTGAGGTTCACACGAACCGACTCAAGCGCCTCGGCTGTCCTCTATAGTTCTTCTAGAGTAGTATCTCTAAAACCAATCGTAAACATTTTATGCCCTGTACTAATGAGAACGAACTACATATTCATTTTAATGTGCTAGCATTCTGAGCTAGAACATGATTGGCGACTGGTTCTCAAACTGATTTCAATACTTTGCTAGATATGTACCGTGGGCGTTGGTAATCCAATATTATGGGACGGGAACTAAAATAGACGTCATTTTACTATATCGTACGTAAGTTGTAGTTTATGAGTGAGAAATTACTACTTACTTGATAGTATTTTGCTGTAGGGAAATTTAAACTCCGACATTTTAGTATTTACTTTGTAGTGACAAGATTGGAGTCATCTAGTAGAATCGGTGCTGAAACGTGTTCATTTCGATTAAGTTATATGTTGCAGTCAGCTCTTCCAGTTAAACCAAATGCAGCTCCTCCCCCGTCAAGACTGGTCAGATTCGGTTTCTGAGTACCGAGTAACAATTGTAAGATATACAAATGACAGCCGAGAGGTGTGTTACGGGTTTTGATAAATCGTCACATGCAAAAGTTCCACAGACACTTGAGGTAGGTACGTGATAGAAATCTACATAGTTAAAACATTTCAGCAAACACCGCTCTCTCAGACGTAACTTACAAACTAGAGGTGTCACCTAATTAGGCTAATTAGCGTGTTACATATTCGCACTTAATTGCTTAGTGTGCTTTTAGAATCATGTGTCATACTCCAGTTGGAATGCTAAATCGTGAGACACTTCTAGGCACACTTACTCCATAAATGTGTCTCCTCGAGGCAATTTGCATTCAGCATACTGCTGTTTCCAATACCAGGCAGACATAACGGTTTGCAACATGTATTTCGTAATATCTTTATTAATAATTTACCCAGTATTTGTCGGTTGTAGCTACAAACTAATATTAGGTCACTATCTCCTCGATACTGTGGGATTATCTTGATAGTATACCTGTTTCCTCGCCTTGTCTCTATGAAGATATCAGAAACGGTATTGAATACTATTAGCTACGGTTAGCAACCGTCTGAGGCTTTTAATCTTTCATTGCAACTCTATACGATTATACCAAGATGGCTTCGCAGAACTTGACCTTATTGAAGACCGGCATTACATGAGTAGGTATCAGTCACCAAGATGTATTTCAGTAAAAGTATCTTGTACTTCCCAAACAAGTACATAAAAGATGTAAAGTAGTAATCTACTTTGATGCTCTACTGCATCTGCATCAATAAGGTTTACTATTTTCTGATACGTCTACGTTTTAGCGTTCCGTACCCAAAGAGTAGAAACGGGACCCTATTACTAAGACTTCGCTGTCTGTCTGTCTGTCTGTCACCAGGCTGTATCTCAAGAACCGTCATAACTAGACAGTTGAAATTTTCACAGATGATGTATTTCTGTTGCCGCTATAACAGCAAATACTAAAACACAGAATAAAATTAATATAGGGGGCTCCCATACAACAAACTTGATTTTTTTGCCGTTTTTATAGATAACTAGCTGTTCCCCGCGGCTTCGCTCCCGTCAATTAAGTATTCATTGCACATATCGAGTTTTCATTGTTTTTAAGATGTATTCTGCTATTTGGGTCGGAGGCAAATCCAACGAATCCATAACCAGGAAAATTGGTTCAGCAGATCTCGAGTTATAAGTGTTGTAACAAACCCGTCTTTGTTTTATATAATAGATGGTACGGAACCCTTCGTGCGCGAGTCCGACTCGCACTTGGCCGCTGGTTATAGGAAGACATGTAAAACAAAACTTTAAAAAAATTGGCAGAACAACTGTCACTATAGCAATTCCCGTGAAACTTAAAAGAACGAACATTGAAGTTTACGGAGCACTTGTTTAATTGTTTTTAGTTTTATCTGAGAGACAATGGTACCGACTGTCGGTACGTAGGTACTGTCGGCGTCTCGTTAACGGTCAGTTAAACGACTGAACTTAAACTTGCGTAAAATTAATTTGGATGCATTCGCTCTTCATGGATAATGAGCTTGCAAAGAGTTTGACGTGCCGTGGCTGGCAAGTTGAGTAGATTCGACAGCATTCAGGAGTTTCCGTATTGATTTTTTCCCTTTTCCGATTGGCAACGTTAGATATCTAGTATTTTTCAGCAGTTTCATAATGGTGGTTATTATTCGTCGGTTGCAAAAATGAAGTGTGCCCACTCGCATCAAAATGTATTATTATATTTTGTCTGCCAGTCCATTTTCGTATGGGTTGACTCTGTTGACAAGTCGTTTAGCTTATACTTAGGTGTTTCAATGAGATTACTTTCCTGCCGTTTTTCATGCAGTTTTCCCAACCGCGCGTGACTTCGTTTGCCTTCCGCCGAAACATCCCGGCAAATCTCGAACGTAAATAAAGATTAAAACGTTAATCATCTCCAAAAGATAATTTTATATCAGTAGGTAATTAAATAAGCGGCAAAAAACCCGCTCATTTCAACTTTACGAGGGATTTAATGTTATCAAGAGAGTAAAGAATAAAGTTAGTCGCGGCGCCATTACACAGATTTACATGGAACGTCAGGGCTCAAGGCTGGCGCGAACTTCGCCGATCGGCTGATTACCTTTTAATTTGTAAGAGCTCATTAACAATGTTTGTGCAACATTCGACTTCCTAATTTTAGGGTAAACAGGATGTAATTATGGAGTTAATCCCATGTTTTAATTAAGGAGTTTTCTCAATAAATTCTAGGGAAACTTGAGATCAAAGCTATTTTACGAGAGTCGCCGCTGCCGTTTGAAACTGTAGTATTGTAGTATTATAGTAATACTGTGATATTAGATAGCGTAGCATTAACCGCTAAAAAGCAACTCGAAGATCTCGATGAAATCATTAAAAGAGGTTTTTATAAACACTCATCCATATTACGGTGAAGACGAGAAGCTTAACCGGTCCTCAGATCGTAGGTAATCGATACTAATCTAGGATGAAAAGAATACAGCCTTACTGGGCTTGTTTTATAGACATAAGACCCTCTAGTTTTACGAGATAAGTCTTCACAAAGAGAGAAGTAGACAAAGGTATCGAATAATCCTATCATGACGTCGGTATTTCAGCCGCGAGCTACGCGAACGAAATCCTCTGAACGCGCTGATCCCAAAATTGAAACTGGCAGCTTAGTATCGCGGCGAACCCAACGAGGCGCTACATTCCCACTGTAAATAAATGTTATTATTCAGTATTCGGCACATGCTTCGCATAACACACACATAGCGACATACACACTATTTGTGTTTCTACAGCATGGGCGAAACAACAAATCTACAGAGCCATAACAATCACCGTTTGCATATTATTTTCACATTATATTATAGGTTATTGCACTGTTTGCCAAAACAAAACATAGGAAATGTTCTATTTATGTTGTAGCGATGAATTCTGCGTGCTTTCTTCTCATAAACAACGAAAACGCTGAGCGAAAATGTAGGCACGAAAGTTTACAGAAGAGGAACGTTCATAATACTCTACTAATATCATAAATGCGAAATTAGGTCTACCTGTTAGTTATCTTTTCACGACTTACCTACCGGCTTAACGGATTTGGATGAACCTTGGCTGTCCTGGAATAGGACATGCGATACCGTTCATCCCGGGAGTATAGGTACCTACTTCCTTGTGCGATACGATTTTTCGAAATTTACGCGGGCGAAGTCGGTGGCAGCAGCTAGTCTATTACCGAATAAAGCTAATTAAAGCTTCGGTAAACATAAAGACGTCATCTGTGTATAAATTAATTCGCACACGCCGCAGGTGAAAAGGTCAACTGAATAAAAAAGCTGAATAGGATGGCTAAGCTGGGGTTGCTTTGTTCTAACTTGTATGAACACTCATTTATTAATGCGGACCTTAATCCTGAGAGGACGGACACTCACTGGCGCTTCATTCGCTCGGTTACATTTATAATTTTGCTATCGCATGCGACCTTTTTGTGGACAGCACTGTGCCATTTAAAATTAAAAATCTAATTATATTCAAGAAGCTTTTGTGCATTTACAGTAGTGGCTGACCGAAATTATAAGTAACCCAGATCACCGGACAAGACTTTAGCTTTGCGAAAACGGAATAAAATATAAGTAGCCAGCAGACACAGTAGTACACACTAGCAAAATTATTCCTCGGCTGATCTCCAGCTACATTTCCAAGGATAACAACTTTATGACAATTTTGCATGTAGAAAATTACATTGCAATAGAGCGCGGAGCCAAGACCATTCACACTGCACTAAGTATACACATCGTTGGCATCATAAAACGCAGTACTTCAGCATTATGCATGTATTTCAACTTAACTCGTCTCGTTCAGTGTTCTGACTACGTACAACGCACGCATGGATGTGAATACAGCCATTCTCATTTAGACTGAATTGTTTTACGAGCAAGTTGCGAGTAGCGACCAACTATCGAATGGTAAATGGTGGTAGAGGGACAATATACCGGGGTGGCGTGACGTCATCGATCGCATCTCGTCCCCTATCAATTAGGCGGGGGACATAAATCAAGATGAACGGCGCGCGCGGCCGCGTGCTCGCGCGCTCGGCCCGCCGGCCGCACGCGCGCGACTCCCTACGAATTAATGAACATTGAGCTCGGAAAAACCAATGTAACGGTAGTCTTGTTTTATAAACAACTGAATTTTCTGGGGAATCACTAAAGGCGTACTTTTAGAATTTGTTTTCCCGGTTGGAAATCCCGTGAGAATAGTTTAACTATTATAAACAAAGAGTTTAAAGGGTTGTCTGCATCTAATTCACACTATATTTTGTCTCAAATTACACCCTGAGTATGTTTTTAAATACACTATCAATATTGTTCTCGCTTCACACAGGAACAGCGACATAAATAAATAATTATATTGCAAACATAATTTTCGTCTATGAACACTAAACTTCTCTATCAAATGTTAATGTTACCCATAAATACTCGCGCGTATTTTAGTACTAGTTTATAGCGGCATTGCACTTTAGCTATAGGTATCTATTCAAATATTCATTCCTAGTCTCGACATACATGAGTCATAATCTCGTTTATTTATTGAGCTGTGTCTGCAGGATCTCAACTATTTTTAATGAGAACGCTTTCTAGAAAACTCATGCATCGCCAATGCTCGCAGATTGACCAACATCAATTTAAAAAAAAAAAAACTCGAGTAGAAGTTGAACATTCATTCAGTCGCCCCCCCGACCAATGCCAGTCCAATTCTGTTAAAAGCAATTCACGATTGATGCCCTGGTCGAATGCCATTAAATGCTCTGGTATTGATTGCGGACCGAACGAAACATAAATTTCAATATCCAGAGCAAACACGGAATAGGCGTCCTCGGTAAGATAATATAAACGTCCCAAGTTATAGAAACGACTTTGAATCAATGACTTGCTAATTTCGGTTTATTATTTTGCTTTTCACATTACATTGTTTGAACAGCTAAGTATTCATAGAACTAATTCCTTGCCTCCTTTGTTGCAGTTGGTGTACGAAAATGGTGATTCGGAGCCCGAGGCGATCCTTTAAGTCGATAACTTACGTGGAGACGTAATCAATTTACAAGCAAAACCATAATATACTTAGTATCCAAAAAGTTATATATTAACTTTGAACAATAAACCAATATGAATTTTAAGTTCATATCGCTAGTCTTGACATGGAATTTCATACTGATATCTGCAAGACGAGACTCGTATGAAGACGAAGAAACTTCGCGATCCAGAGAATTGAGGAATAGAGAAAACAATCGAAACAGAACAACATTCAATGGGACCCTTACCGATATTCCTGAAAGGAGGAATCTAAGGCACAAAAACAGTTCAAGGTATCGTGGAGAGAGACGCAGATGGGACAGAGAACATGACATAAGAAGAGATAGGCGGAAAGGAACTGACGCCCATTCACTAGAAGACAATGCCAACAGGACTATAGAACCATACAGTTTGAGAAAAGATGAGAAATCAAGGAAGGCTGAGAAACACTGGAACAGAAGTAGCATGGAGAAACCATGGAACTCTGCCAGGAGGCCGATACCTCAGAGTAAGGCACCAGAAAGGCCCCAAGTGCCCGTGCGAGAGAATTCGACGAGGTCGAAGTTGAAATCGGCGAATAAATGGCAGACTGGTGGCTACATCCCGTACCCGCAGCAGAGGGAGAGGAAACCGAATATAATTTTGATCCTGACTGATGACCAGGATGTGGAGCTGGGGAGCTTGAACTTCATGCCGAGGACTATGAAGGCCGTGCGAAGCGCCGGAGCCGAGTTCCGTCATGCTTACACTACCACGCCTATGTGTTGTCCGTCAAGGTACAGTATTTCATTGCAAGTCTTTAAATCTTTATTCTTAAACCTTTGCGATGGTTTAATAACCACTTAGTTTGCACACCTCAAAGATATCAATTTTTCACCATTAAAAGCTAAAATAACTCACAATTCATATCCAGTTCCATATTTTTCATCAGCTCAGTTCTTATTGGCTATTGCGATAAAATCTACAAGCAATTTCGATCAGTATTGACGCCTTTCAGCAAATAACGACTCAGTTAAGTGCTATTAGAATATAAATGATATAGATTCCGCACCATTATCGGTTGCACTGAAATTACTCGCTGCAATGCTGGACTGACTGACAGTTTACAATTGCAACGGGTTGCAACGACTATATCGCTAATTGGAGGCTAATGCGACTGCTTTCACGCTGTACACCGTCAGTGTTTATACCAAAGGATATTGCGAAAAGCCTGTTCTGTTGTTTATGTCGATTAGTTGTGGCTTCCTTTATGGGTGTAATAAATTTAGATAGTGCAATAGAAATTCAAACCTATAACGGTTACACCGTTCAATTATTTTGGCTTAGTTTCTATTTCTTATTAACAAGGTGCTGTAGATTTCTTGGTTATTCTTTGAAGTCTACATTTAAATTATAATTTTCGTTACAAGTACTGCTCCTTCATGCACTCGAGTTTTGCGCCCACGCTGCGGTCGCCGCCTACATGTCTACGCCATCTTACTTTTCTTTTCGCTTATCAATTCTTATCAACTGCCATTTCTTTCCCAGGAGTTCGCTGCTGACTGGCGTGTACGTGCACAACCACAATGTGTACACCAACAACGACAACTGCTCCTCTCCGATGTGGCAGGCTACGCATGAGACCAACACCTTCGCAACCTACCTCTCCAATGCGGGCTACAGGACTGGTAAGACATTTTGTTTCACTTATTCTATGGAGTTCTACCAATATTTTCAGATTATCTTCATCTGTATCAAAAATAATATAATTCTAAACATTTGTTTTCTTCTAAAAGGTTTGAGTGTATGTTAGCTTGTCAAATTTTGGTATCCGGGTTAGGAAAGACAGACAGCGAGATTGTTACGCTCCTAATCTTTTTTACATACCTACTGTTGATTATAAAATCACTTAAATTACTAACTCACCCCCGATTCCTGAATTAAGAATTTTAAGTTGACTGTTTGGCAAACTCAATTTGAAAACCTGTACAACTTGGAATTAAAGAGCTTACTTCACACGTTAGCAATTTCCAATCCCGAGATTTTCTCAACCACAACGGAAAAAAAAAATAGATTGGATGACCACGCACTGTGCCGCGATGACGACCACGCGCTTCCAATTTGCGGTAATGACGGTAAAACTTACGTAAAAGTAAATGTCACGTCAGGCAGACTACGATTTACATAGTAATTTACCAGTTGGCAGGCACCTCACAGCCTGGACTTGTTCAGGTACGCATCATTCATGGTAATTAGTCCCATTTATCATCCGCCTGCAATCACTAAACGTTTCATACATTACTGCTATTCAGATGGTGGGAACTATTGAATTATTTATATTATGTTGAATATTTTTTCACTTAATCAAAGATTTAATTAAGATTTTTAGATGGTTATTGCTGTTTATTTGCTGTTAAAATTTAGTATGCAAATAATAATTTTAATGTAGGTTATATCCGGAAAATTAAATCAACTAAGAAGATATTACTTTTGGTTTATCTGACACTTAGTTTAATTTGTATTTTGGGAATGTTGCCAAGTCATTTAATTATAAAGTGGTTTTCGTTGAATTTTCTGCTATACAAAGTTAAGATTCTGATAAGACTAATGAAAAAACTTGTGTGAGAACCTCAATAATATTATTCAAACATTTTGTCTACTTAGTAAAAATATTTCGCCAATGACTAAATATGATAGCAGAAAAAAAAACAATCTAAATTACAGTCTATGTCCCGCAGTCTGAAATATCGTTTGCGTTGGCACATGCACGGTGCAATTTGCTGGCGCTATTGAAATCGAGACAGATTGGAAGCGGCGCGCTGTGAGCCCAAAAGAACGAGAACTCTATCGCAATTACATACTTGTGCATTTTCAGACACATACAACTTATATTAATTACGCAGCGGTGATTATTCCTTGGTCATCAGGGATGGTTCTTTTATTGATAGGCGTTAGATCACAATCTCACCTGAGGGAAAGCGATGATGTTATACACGATGGTCCCCGCTTGCTTTACTTAAAGACCTCCGGGTTGTAGCAGTTTTTAGAGCATTATATCGATGTGTTCTCGATGCTCCAGTGGTCGTTAGCGCTTCTCAGTAGCGGTCCGGAGATTGGTTTATGCCTGGTTGATGGCAACAGGCACCATCAGCCTGTTACTTGGGTGAAGTGATGATAGCATACGGCTCACCATTTTATGTGTATAGACATCTGAAGATATGTGTACAAAAATGTGTAAAAAAAAAGTTTAGTATTGCCTATATCGCATTTGTATTCTTACACCGTAGTCAGCTTCTGTTCTTCTTAAACTTCCCTTATTGCTGTTCGTACTTTTAAGTTCACAGAACTCTCACTATGCACTTCGGCGTTGGTAGTTTAGTCCATAGCTTTTCGCCGTCGTGTACAATGATCGACGGTACGTCTGGCAGATTAGTTGTTTTATTATGTAGAGTACAGCCATCGTAACTCGACACCCGACCACCTGGGAATGCACTTCGTCTAGATACTTATAACGTACTTTCGAAGAACAAAGTTTTATGGGAATCCCGTCTAATGTATTAATGAATTCAGTGAGGGGCCGTTAAATAAGGTTTTATTTTATTACTGTTATAAAATGTTATGTTTAAGCACGATGAAGAGGATCTATTAGTAGCACTTATTTTGGAAGACATGCTTTTACGTGTGAATGAAGATTTAGTGTGGTAGATTTAGATATGATCACACATTTTTAATAAATTTTTAACGTGATAGTTGGTCGAATCTTAATACAACATTTATATGCATTTTTGTCACTGATTTTATCGTCAGAAACTGTTAATTGCTCTTCTCAATGGATTTAAGATAAAAAAGTTGAAATTAAGAGTGAAACATTTTATAATTATACTATACAACGTGTTTTCATTTTATAAAAAAATAAATACATATTGCCTGTGATAGAACATCATTTTGATATCATCGCCGCGCTTTTGAGAAATGTTAATGTACCAGAAATTGGTAACGCCCTTTTGATTTTAAATTAAATGTTTTAGCAACAAACACCTGCTCGGTAAAACTTGAAATATAGAAGCTTGCGTCCAAAACTTCTACCAAAAGTACAACATTCTTAAAAACCACAAACGATCACGATTTTATTCCCGAGCGTACAATTCGAGGCGGCCGCGGCAGCGGGCGGCGGCGGCGGTGTCCAAGTAGATGAAGACGTAATACTCCTCCCTGTATGTAATACCTGCGGACTGCGGGCTCAGGACGGGCTCGGAGCGATGAACGCTTATCCGCAGATACCGCCATGATGCAATAAGGTCAGGAATGCCGACTGACTCACAGCCACGAACTTGTAACTTGCACAATTTGTTTAATGTTAAACGAATTTATACTTATAGTTGGGGGTCGGTGAGAGAGAAATCTTTACGTATAACAAAAAAAAACAAAAACTGTTGTGTCGTAAACGCCACGACAATCTGACGAATTCAAGTCTTTTTAAAAAGTTGGTGACTAATATAATAATATCTTCAAAGAATTTGAAGATAAAGGCAATGTTGCATAAAACATTGATGTATCGTGTTACAAGATTCATCCATTGTAATCAGAGTGGTCCATGGCCCAACAAGGATGCTGAAACTATAAGGGAAAAAACAAAACAAATCAAGAAAAACCGTGGTATAAACCTTACATTTGAGGTTTCTGAATATCTGAAAGAACACGAGTTTTTCGTCATAGTTCGCGCTCCAATCAACTTGCTTGCTTTTCAACAGGCATTAATGCAATGTGTGCATTCTTCGGGAATCTGCAATATAATAGTCATCAAAAAGGTTTTTCAATTGAAGGCCCAACGCCCAAAACTAGCCTTGAAAACGCAAACCGAAGAAGATTTTGGGACGACTTGTATGTCTTTCCTAAAAGAATTTAAAAGAAGTGGTGCAGAACCGGGAACGATGTAAAGAATGGAGGGAGGTTTTAGCTCAGCAGGGAAACAAGACAAACTACATCAATAATAGACGAAAGGTAACATTATCAGTTGTTGCGAGTTGGAGATTTGTCAACTATCACACATACCTGAGTCATATAAAAAGTGCAATTTAATTGATCTATAGCCAGGAAGGATTAGTGGTATAATCACGGCTAGAGCCGGCGGTACAGATATGTGCCACTTTCTATTTGTGTTAGATTAATGAGCACGGGGTGGTCGGCGGTCGCACAAACGGCTATTCCTGTCCTGCGACAATAATGTGTTTGTTGTTATCTAGCTATTAATAAGCACGAGTAAGTGATACTCGTTTGTAGTAATTTTTGACCATACCTATTAGGACCTCTTTAACGCTACCAGAAAGTAGAATTAACCATATACACAAGTAGGTACCTACCTTGGCAGTCAAGTTTCAGAAACTATGAAATAATATTATATTTTGTTTAATAAAAAATAGACATCCCACAAATGACATGAGTTTCATTTGAGGGATATGTATTTAGAATTACCGAATCCCTATTTTTTTATTAAGTTATGAAGCTACGGTTCTGACAATGTACGCGTTTGCTGTTATTTGAGGACAAATGAATGTCTTATTTCTGTAACTATATTATAAAATAATTTCAAATGTAGTACAGTTAAAATAGGCCGTAGACAAGATGACTTCATCTTTACAATGAACTCTTTTGGACATACTCTACGGTACTCAGTACCACAAATTATGCTGAATTATCCAGTTCTCAAACATTATCCTAATTGGTAGTAGTTTTTATCTCATTCCCCGAGAGCGTATAATTTTTATTTTTATTGCTAAAATTAAAGGTTCAGGATTTCATCCAAACCATCCTGACCTTTGTTTTGACAAACTGACAAAGTTTACAGAGATGAAAGCTTCTTAAGTTTTAATAAATGGCTTACCATATAATTTATTCCTGAATAGCACTTAGATACTAAATTCAAATAGAAGACAAACAACCGCTAGCTCTTCAGTATCTCAAAATCGCGGAAGCAGCTTGTTGCGGCACTCTGCAAAACATCTAAATAGAATCGTACGTCCTTAACTCCTACTTAACATCGGGCATAAATCAATAGCACATTGCAGAGGACAGCCACAATTTGTACAATGCACTATGCATCTTCTAAGATTTGTTCTAAATATCGTCGTGCGGCGTGGGTGCACGTGGGTCGCCGGACGTCGTCCATTTGATCGCATCACTGGCTGTACGAATAAATGTAGATGGAAGTGTCCTTGTCGGTATTTGGGGAGACCGATCGGGCGATCTATCTCCATCCGGCTAATGTACCTCAGATTTGTCCGGCGCGTCTCGACCTACGTCTGCAGACTTCACTACGAGTTCCTTTTTTCCCGATTTGTCTTATTTTTATAGCATGGATTTAATGCATTAATAACAAGAGTGTTTATTACAACAAGTTCGAGCTCTCCAACAGTTTTAGCGATTACATCATTTACAAATGCAGCAAATATGGCGCGTATCATTTATCACATGCTAAATTGTGGCTAACATTTATCTCAGTTGAGGGAAGATTTGTTAATTGCGCATGACAACGAATAAACTAGATTGTATGTCAAGCATCCACAATGATATTCAAATGGAATTAACGCAGGTGCGAACTGCGAGTGTTTAACATGTGCTCAAGAATGTGCACTTCGTACCTACATTCTTAGCAAAATGTTCTGAGAAGTGCCTTTTAGGACACAAAGCACGTGTCGGCACTTTATCACTGTTCTCTTAAGAATCCATTTGGTTTGTAAATTTATGCTTCAAACGAGGTATCATAAATTCGTCCCTTTACTTTCCCTTCCGGGCTAGTTGGTAGGTGCGGTACACCCACGGGCGAGCTGCTGGTCCTGCACGTGTGGCCCGTGATAGAGCCTAATCACTTATATTGCCTCTTCCGTCCTGTTAAGAAAGTGGAGAAGTGTGGGAGTGCAAATTGTCGCTGATTGCTCGGCTACTTTTTCTACTACTATTCCTGCCTCTTGCTTAACTGTGGCTTCCGTCTTAATGTATTTAATTCTGAAAATTCAACTTAGTTTTAATTCTTCCTGGAACTTGAAACCCCATTGGCACAACAGTGATTTGCTGTGCCAATAACCCAATTTAGTTACACTACATTAGGCCCGACGTCGATTCGTGTTTTCCGGGCCCAATTTGGCAGATATCGCAACAAAATCAATACAATCCTGATATGAGAAAAGAGAAAAGTTTTGCTGCAAATAACGCAACAGATTTTACAGTGAAATGACACTTCAAAGGACACTTGCGTAAAACGGAATGCGGTGCGCTGGCTGCCAACAATACTGTAATGAATATAGAGATTAGCAGCTGCAAGTAACGGCCCGTTGTTGAAACTTCACAACTCCGGCGCAAAGCCCTGATTGAACTTAGCTGTAACTTGGTAATTCAAACTAATAGCTACTAAGTTAGGATACCTATGTTTAGCAATCTGTCTAAACAAGCAATTTGCGGCGGTTTGTCTTTATGGCAGGGACTATAAACTTAGTTTCTTCATTTTCTACTGTGGTTTATTGTTTTCAGTTTATATCCTTTTCAAATAATTAGGTATGATCTCTAAAATTGAAATCTCTTTATGAACTGTTCCAATATTAATTTCCTTTGAATTTCATAGAACTTTCGGCAATTTAAAAATTCATAATCTCCAAAGATGGTTAAATTAGGTACATCTTCCAAATCAGGCTAATTTATTAAAATAAACCTTCCAGAAGCCGCCAATGGAGACCTTTCATAATGGATCCAATCTCGGCACCTGACTAGTTAACAAGATGTGGTTACTGTAACGATCCCGCCCATACACGCAGCAGACGGCCAAGAATTACGTTTTATTGTACAGAATGGAACTTGAACACATTGACAGTTCATGTGTAATGTTGGACAAACATTTACTGTGTGCATTATCTGTTGAACGAATCCCTTTATGTAATAGTTAGCACCTTCTCTAGGCTCATTTAATTACACTAGTCTCCATAGTGCACGAGTCGCTTTTAAATCGCAGAGCTGCAACAAAGTACTGAGTTAGTGAGTGAACAAAGTCAAACACAATAAAGAGGTTTATTATGTGAGCCTCCGGCAGGCCAGCTCGCCGGCTACCACAGCCACGTACACTCTATTGTGTTCCTCAGAGGTACAACTTGCTAACACCGCGCTTGTTTAGCTCTTTACTCAGCCAAATTAGTTTATTCAAGAAGGAAACACGATTGTTCTCTCGAATTATCTCGTCGTAAATTTTCTTAGCATTTCGCCGAATAATTTTGTGTTTGGATTCCTCTTAGGCTTCTAAATAAGCTGAATTTACGCTAGAGTGAATTCACCACAGTGCTCTAGACAGTGGGTGAGGCATACTCTTGTTATTCAGGATTGAACCTCAGCTTAATAACTTTTAAATGGTACATTTCACATTTACACCTTTTGCTTCGTTTCCGGTGTTTGTTAGAAGAAGCCCTTCATCATTTTTGAAATTACGATTTTATTCACTTATGATCACAAACCGTGTATTGTTGAAAGCTGTGTTTTTACTGCATCTTGATTCCAAAAAAAAAATCGTTCCTTTTATCAACCTAAAAAAGCTATCCCCAAAAAACTAAAGTGTGAAAAAAGTTCAAGTTCCTCTCCCCAAAACTTCGGCCTATAATAAATATATAAAAGTAGTGAGGTCAATAAGTCAAGCATTTCAGATTTTCATATAGTCCATGAATCTAACATGTGTCTTTTGAGAATACCAGTGAACAGAGAGCTTCGATCATTCGATTTTTATACGGTCAGGACTCTGACCGTATAAAAATCATAAAACACTCGAAAAATCATTTTTTAGTCCCCTGTAACACCCCCTGAAACATTCCAGTATTCTTTAACTAGCTTAGATGGAGTAATACATGGTCCAAGTTTCATGTTGCAATTAAGACGAGCAAAGTTATGAGGGGTAAAAACAGCTCGAAATGTTTCGTGTAAATATACACACTGCGTGCGTTAGGCCGAAACTTGGCCTGGCGCACTACCGTGCGTCGTGTGCCTACTCCACTTTCATACTCCTGCTGTGCAATAATAATCACGATGTCTATTTAGAAACAAGGTGGCATTTAGTGTGATCACCCTGGTTTCCCCCAGACTTCTGAATAAAGTCAGGAAAAACCAGAAATCGTAAACAGAAATTCCTACCTATACATATGATTTACATATCCGATAATACTTCCATGAAGTATTTTGTGTCGATGACGCGGATAAGTAGATACAATATTGCTGACAGGTATCTAACAAAGCACTTGAACAAAGTATACTATGGCTACATTAGCGGCCGAGAGTAGCATTCATTCAAGGTTCATATAGGACTTTGCACCGCCTTGAATATAATACAGCATGGTTCAATATATTTCAGTTTTATGGCCATGGATACCTACCGCGTTAGTGCTTCCAGGCTAGGATAATGGTGGCTTCTGAGAGCTTGTGAATAATAAATCAACGTCGGCAGCCTAATACATATAAATGGCGATCGTAATCGATGTATTTGTTGAAGATTAAATGAAAAAAAGTGTTCCTTGCTGCCAATTTTGGGCGACGAGAGATTTATGTAGCAGCCTTGTCCTCTCCACCTTGTACATCACGGTTTATTATTGTTCCTTCTCCTCCGTCAAGTTCACTCCCAAAACAGACTCCATCGTTATCAAAGTTTGATTTTGTTTTATATCTATCACCGCCAGCATTAATTCTTTCCTCACAGACATGTTGATGGAATAGAGCCAATAAATAATCGTTATAAATAGTGTATTAGCGAGTGTGCGTGGATGCGTGGGCGCAGCGCCGCACTGTCTAGGCAACCTGCGGAACATCATGGCTTGTTGAACAACCTGCCGACACAGAATGGAAATCGTGAGACATGCTGATAATACTCTATTGGCGTTATTAATGGTGCCGATTGTGTTTTATTTTTTTATTAGGAAGTTTAAATTTCCATACGAAGATTTTTAGTTGCTTTTTTTCAAGTTTCAAATTAACTTTTCGGATTTTCTCTCGTACCGATACGAACTAGTGCCAATTCTACTAATTTTCACATTCGCATGTCAATCACAAACAGTCAATATTTTATGAAAATGAAGGCTTTTTTGTCAGTTTGCAATTGACATGCGAATGCGAAAGTTGTTTAAAAATTAGTAGAATTGGCCCTCTGTTTGATAATAGAACACATGCTTTCAATGTTTATGGTAGCGTAGGTACAGAACTTTAAAAACAAAGAAAATGAGAGAAAATCTAACCATGTTTTCCATTGACTGACTGATTGTTAAAGCCATTAATTTTGATTCGAGAGAGATTTAAGGAATGTTCAGTAAAACCGCGGTCATGTTTGAATAAATCCGTGTTCCCATCAAACCACTTTAATGCCGTTATATTATTGTTTACCGAAGCCGCAGCTATTTGCTCCTGCTGTTAGGTTTCGCTGATTGAATTATCGTCGCTCCGACGTATTTTACGGCATATTCACCTATGATGTAACTAGATATCACATATTAGGTAGTTTGGATTTAATCATATTATCTGTTTTAACGTAAATATATTATACCAAACTGATAATAGTCAAAGCGGAAAGTTAATATTTATATACTTAGTTATTCATTTTCAAATGCATCCCATGAACAAGATTTGGAAATAAGTATCCAAGCTTTAGTTCTTTCATGTTTAGTTATGACCCAAATCATCAAAGATGGTTTTATTTGAAGTTTTGCTGAAATTCTATATCAAAACTGTAGAATTGATACCATCCATCGTATCCTTTTCAAATCTTATTCATTCATAAATCTAAGGTACCGAATACGTTAGTACATGGATTAGCAAACAATGAACTGTAAATGAATATCGAGCGCGGTTGCGTTGCGACTGCGCAGGTACGATAAAATGGCTAGTTTGCGGCGCGCCGCTCTGTCTGCCGGCGTCGGGCAAGTACCTCGCATCCTAGTTGTGTAGGGCTGTGTCCTATGTCATATACTATCTTAGATATGTTACACTGTTACTAACGTGAGGTTCGCTACGGAGATATAGAATGCCTGATGTATCTATCGAAGATGAAAACAACTTTGTGGTTGTTTTCAAATCTCTCGATTAACTAAAACTGGAACTATGATACCTATTTATTGTCGTATAGGATCAAACCGATTTCTTTTACTATTTACCAAATAATTCTTATACATATTTTGTGCTTGAGGTTTATCCAAATTAAAATTACTAATGAATTTCCGCTTTTGCTTGCGGAACATACCATTTTTAAAAACCCTCAAATCGTCTACAACGTCCTTTTTAACTAAGCAAGTATTTCTCACACAGGTACTATTCGTAACTCCTAAAACAAATAAATATTAAACATTATGGCATAACTTAGTCTTAGAATGTTGTATTTAATTACAGCCACGATGAAATATGTCAGTCATACTTCACAACCTGCGTCTAGATACATTTTCAAGCTAGTGTTGATAATTACCAATTCCGTTGTGGCGTAATTTATGCGGGCGTATAAAGCTAATTTAAAATTATTAAATCTTTGCTGTGATGCTGCTATAAATACCGAGAGGTTATATAAACGGTGGCTCATAAAACTGGTAATCAAACTGATTAGTGTGTGCCATGTCGTAGTTAAGCCCTTTTCCCTGCTTGAATTAATTTCCTGAACGATAATTATGGCTTGACAACGCCGATAAATCAGAAGCGGCAACCTCTTTGCATTGAAGCTAGCACAAAACAGCTATATCGATAACTTATAAAATATTTACTGACAGAAAACAATCGCACATCAAATCTTCCAACTACAGCTCTTCGTATCAATCTCAGAACAGCACATTGTGTTGCCAGCCGTTATTTCAGCGGAATATGATAGACATCGCCAACCCTAACGGTGCAGTAAGGAGCATCTCTAGCGAGTCTGTGACCTCGTTGTGGTCTCGTTGAGCCGGTGTTCGTTACCAAGTGTTGTCTATACACCTCTAGTTTACCTCTCTACCGCCTCGAGTGGGGAACGTAAGATATTTGATAACCACGCGTTTTTATTACCCGTTACAAACAATAGTGTTGGTTTCCATGGGAAGCCGTTTATGAATGGAAGAGTATCTTGTGGTTGCTGTCATTTAATGAATTAGCCTTGAATTGCGTGAAATTCTTTCATTTTCTTTGCCACGCTTAGAATTGCAGAGAAATCTGTAGATCTAACATTTTTAAGCGCTTGGAAAATCAGAGTATAATATTGGGGCCTCTGAACATTTGCGTAAGACATTTTGTGGAACATAAAGATGGCTACCGAAACCGACTCTATAATACAGGTTTCCAGGTGTCTGCAAGATACAGAATGGCACTTGACTTACACAAAGTAACTAACTGGAAACCACATCGAACATTCAAATTAGTTCTGAGGCGAATCCTTTTGAATACCTATAGAGTACCTACTGGACTTATTGAGATGTTAAAAGGTCGCTTGCCGGCGCCTGCGTAACCTGTAAGTTGTAACTAAAGGTTGTTTGCATTCAACGGAGGAACTTTCTCGCGCACAGTACGGAGGGAAAGCGGCCAGCTGTGTGAACACCCGCTAATTATCCAGCTTAGGGCAGGCCCTTCGAGCCAAGAGTGATTATCATCTCTTGACACCGCCGGTGTGGGAGGGCGTGACCTTTCCCTGCAAGTACCAACTCAAGTGTTTGCTAACAATGTAGTTAGGTACGTAACACGTTTTATGACTGTACATCGATACCTAATTCTGTTGTATAAGAGCAAATATTTATGCAAGGTAAATCTCGTAAATGCTGGCCAGAACTGTTAAATTAAACATCAGCTAAGATAGAGGAAGAGCCGTTTGATAAAGTCAATTTTATCGTAAAAATGTTATTTATAACTTTAATAAAAGTGTAAATTATCTGATTAATAAATTGATTTTGTTTGATTGAATAGCTTGGCAAGTTGTATTGAGATCGTAAGTTTTCTCACATGGCAACACAATCATTTTTGTTGACCGTCAATCTTGTATATTGCATCCGTATTAAACACTAACGGGATAAATGTTCGCATTCCTTCATTTTCGGGCACAGTTCACTCTTTGACATTTACACATTCTTGATGTAGATAAGCCCCGAGCCCCGACCAACTTCTCGTGGCAGTGAAAGTGTTATTTTATGTTACCATACCTATATAAATAGACACCATTTTATTTATCCATAAATGTTGATAATTTATACCTAATTAGTAATTCAATTTATGCCAGTCTGCTTTGCTGCTTTTGTTGCAACGGTAGATCGGTATTACAAAATAAATAAGGCTCCCGTAGACAGGCGCAACAACTAATGATCGTCGCGACATGTCTTTACCTATATCTTAACGAACTACCTAATTCCCCTGAAACCAAACTAACACAAGCACCACCTAACACTAAACAAACGAGCCTGTCACGAATAAAGCTTCAATTATTTACGATATCAGCTTTCGTATCAACAACATGGCCGCCGAATTCCGAGTGCCTTGAGCAGTATGCATGAGAAACGTTTAGTTGCCACGGAGCGTTTCGCAAGGCCCTAGCTTTGCGTGGGGCGAGGCACCGGCCCTTCTCTGAGGTCGTGGGTGCTTAGTACACTCGCGGGTCAAATGCATAGACATCATCAAATACCACTGATGAGTTTGTATGTCAAGCTTTCGGAAACCCACGATTGATTCAATATGGTGTCAAGAAAAGCGAAGGCTTTTCGCCAACAGTAAAAGAAAGCTTATCGCAAGCCTTACCTGAGGAAAATAAAATTGTGGAAGTACCAGGTTCCCTTGCGATGTTTTTCCACCATCGCTTTATAGGTAGTTAGTATTGGTTTATAATTTCTAGGGTAGTTTGTAGTTTCTGCCTATCCCCGTTAGAAAGAGGCAATTTTTAGTTAATGTATGTTTTGAGTAGTTTAGATACACACATTAAACGGACAGGTATGACTGGAGATACCTTACATAATTCTTTGGCACTCACAGTACCTAGTAGGTAAGTATACTTAGTCAATCATGGCGAAAAAGATGCATTGACCTTTGGCGGTTTCATAGACAACTTAAAATAAGTATGTGTAGATGAATAGGTACCTGCAGTAGTAACCTGTAAACATCTCAGCGAGACTGAACTTAGCAGATCTGAGAGTTAGCTTCAGGTGAAATGACTGTTTACTTCGAGAAGATTTTCAAAGAGAAATTATAAAAAAACAAAATAGATTGGCAGATTTATCTCAACTCACTAATCATGTGATTAATTAAATTACATTACGACTTCCAATTAATTGGTGCTAGAGTCTCTTTTATAACTCCCGTAGAGTTTTATTTTTAGATTGGAACGTCCGAGTCCCGCCATCTCGTCCGTGAACTTGAGTACATTTTCATTACAAATGTAATTAGTGAGGCGGAAATGACGCGTCAGATATCGTCAGACCTTCTTCTGACGCAATGAGTTCATTAAGATGTGAAGATGTCATCAAAAAGGGCCGGTAATTGATTCATTAATATTGAACGTCAATTTTTATTGGAAGGTTCTAATTGTGAAGGCGATTTGGAAAGCTCTGTAGCGTAAGTACTGCGTAGCTGTTGCGAGGTCAATTCGACTTTTTATAGAGAGATTGGATATCTCAGGACATGCTTGCTGGCGTTAAAAAAAGTAGAGAAATGCTTATGTCCAGTTCAATCAAGGCTGACATGTAAGATTTAGTAATGAATAGGTCATGAAAATGAATTCCATAGCGAGCTTAATGCCTGTAGGTAGGGTTAGTCCATTCATATTACCTTAATGATCAATCGAAGTGTTGTTACGGACACTACTGACAATATTGGCTAAGTAGAAGTTTCTTTCTTTCTTTCTAGCTGTTGCTGTTGTTATTGTTGTTTTTTTTTACTTTCTCGGATTCCTGGAGACTCGGTCCTTTGGTAGGCGTACGAGGGGCCGAAACCAACTCGCAGAGGCCCCGTTAGACATTTCAAATGTAATGGAGCACCAACCGGCGATTATACCTGTATGTACTGAGAAAGTATTCTCAAGGACAATCCCCGGTTGGAGCAGTACTATTGCAGAATATGGAAACAAAAGTTGAAACGCTATGGGTTGGACTGGTAATTTTTTATTATAGAAGAACTATTAGCCCCTGCCTGACCACTAACAATATACACGGCTTTTATTGTTGTTGTTGTTAACAACATCAGCTATGCAGATGTCATGGTGCTGCTGGGTCCGTCGGCGGGAGCAATCAGAGAGATGCTTAAAACGTGTGAGGCCTACGCTGCCGCCCATGGATTAAATATAAAGTAAAAAAAATATTGTCATGATATTTGTGGTCAGCGGCAAACGCCACGGAGAAGGAGCCGAGTTGCTTGTGAACGGGTCACCATTGTCACAAATTACCTAATAGGGTGGCAACTTTTAAATACCTAGGGCATTGTCTTGCCGCTGACCTCAGGGACGATGTTGACATTGAGAGGGAGCGCAGAGCTCTAAATGATAAATGATATTTATTCTGTACGTAGGTTGTAAATAACACTTTTACACGTCAATCTTTTTTGGTCATTTTAAACTAGATTAGGCCGGCGTTTCCTAGCTGACTGCTCTGATAAGAAACGCCGAAACAAACTCAGAGGTCAAAGTTTTTTTTAAAGTCCATAAGTACAATCGTACTGGTCAAATCATAAGTATGAGAACCATGTAGGTTAATGTCTGAAGTGGTATTTTGAGGAAAGTACCACACAGATTTGAGTGGACCTGTAGCTACCCCTAGCAATATGTTGTCCCGTAGATTTGCGCGTGTAAGTAGGTACAGACCAAGTAAAAGTACCTAACACCTTTCAAGGTTTATTACCGACGCGACGGCTTCATTACAATTATTCGCAAAAGAAACTGCGTCGCTACTGTGGAGAGTGAGGGACTGTCAAAAAAGCATCCTGAAAACTGCATCTGAGAGCTTTGGTTCTCCGATTGTGCAGCAGTTTGTGCGGATGATGATTTTTACTAACAAAAGGCAATAGGTTATTTTTTATATTTAGGTATACTATAATATGGATGTTTGTGTGTCCGAAATAAAGATATTATATTGTATTGTATTGTAGCAGCTAAGTAAACAAATAAAACTAACATAGGTACTGCGTGATCGAATTCGTTTTGTTGTCACAACGTTTCATAACACACTTAAGTAATTTAAATCTCATCACGCAATTAAACATTTGAATTATTAAGTGGGTTTAAAAGTATCATCTGTCTTATTAGGAAAGTCATGTGGGTTGATATCATGAGCTTAATGAGGCAATCGTCACGCTATTCTCAACACAACATAACATGATATTTCAAACTAGGTAGGTATAAAAAGAATGTAAGGGTTGACATTCATATATTATTTTAGGGCTGGATCAAAAAAAAAAAAACGCGCGGAATCAACTTTTAAAAAACTGAAAAAAAAAACAAACAGGAGGTTTCTAAATTCAAATGTAAGCTTGGCTTCCATAGATAACAACTGTCATTAAAGATAATAATTCTTAGCAATTGAAATCGCCATTAGAAATGAGCGAGAAAATCAAGGAAGCTCCATCCCACATAACGGTCATATAATTCTACTTTTTCATAATTGCGTCTGTCTGTTGAAGATTTCTCGTCGTAATTTTACGACACGCCAATTGTAGCAATTGTTCTGTTAAAAAATATAGCCCTCTGGATGTCCTGCTTAACGACCGGATAGAGACTAATTCATTGTCCACACCATCGTCAAATTAAAGCTATTAGTCCATTTTGAAAGAGCATTAGATGTTGCTGATATATTTGCCATCTTGTTTTAGAAGAATGCTCTGATGAGACGTGATGACTTGTTGTCAGTAAATTAATACATTGTCAACTTGAGATAATTTGCACTGTAACAATTTGTAATTCAACATGCTTGATAGGTACCAAATAATATTATTTTCATTCTATAACCCATTAATAGTTTACCTCGTACATTGAAGGTTTATAATATATTTAATAAATGAATAACGTAGAATTATACAATCAAAGGCATTAATTCGATCGCCAGTGTACCATTTCAGTCCATTTTTATCGGACGTAGAAAATGACACTATGTGCCCTTTAGTGTCCCGTACAGTATAATGCATTAGAAGACACATAATATTATGGAAATAAATGTAAATGACGAGCAATAAACGTTTTATTTGGTAGTTCATTCAGATCGTGATAAAGTATGAATGAAAAGCTCCGGCCCGCCCACGCTACTCACCAGTTGTAAAACTTAAGTGTATGCGGTATTTTATGTCATATAAGTACGTAACATAACATGCAAACGTTTAGCGACACATTTCGTAAGTATCTTTTAAGAAAACGACATCTTGCATCTGCAAATATCACAAACAAAACGATAAAGTCAAATTAGGGGCAAGGGCAAATTACTTATATAAATCAAGCATAACGAATACTGTGTTATTTAAATGAAGTACCTATTGGTACAGTTACATTAAATACATGTCTGTGAGCCAGTCAATATGCAAAGTAGTTTGATCGAATAGTTGAATTGAATACCAGACACTATTTCATTTATAAGTGAATTTATTGGAGCTGAAACACCCAATGTTATTATTGGCTCGGTTCAACGGAGCCGAAATATTACAGATTGCGGAGTAAATAGAAATGTCCACTGAAGGGAAATAGAAAATATCTTCAGGTGAAATTACTGCGCTGTATTGTGTTAGTCTTTTAGCAAATATCTGAAGTTGCGCGACGCTTTCAGTAATATATTTTACGTACCTAGTTGAGGCTCTTATCTTTTAATACTTGGTCGAACGTTTACAGAGCTTTTTCATAAACTGCCCGATTAGTCGAAATTGAGAGTGTTAGTAAAACGTATCCTAGAAGCAGTAACAAACGTTATAAATCAAATTGGAAACGACGTAACTACTCACAAAAAATGTTAATGATAAGATAGTTTCATATGAATTAATGTCTGTGATTGATACTTACACGCCGGCAGGCAATATTCGGTTTTTATATTAGGTTGCCTCTCATCCACTGACTCACTATTGTGTTCCTAATTGTGCTGTCAATAGGCGACCGTCCTTGACGAGCTCCTTATGAATACTCCGTAACTCCGCGGTAGCTCATCAACTCGCCCATAGACAATTATAATTTTTATATTTGGAATCACTTAACAACTCACGCAGATAACTCGTTATAAACGAACCAAAGAGAACGGAAATACATTTCACGGTACATTACATGAGAAAATTACAAATCACGATACGACTTTAACGAGAAATTAATTATGATTAAGACTATTATTCATGCCGCTAAGTTGCAAAATGGCGTGACGTGTTTATTGATTAATACAATAACAATTATCCCTATTATACTGATAATATTTCATAACGAGTACAAAGTACATGTTGTTACGATAAAATTTATATTGGTTAACGCAACATTATTCAAATGGTCGGTGTTGTCAAAGGCGTGTAAATAATTCAACGATTTATAGCCGCTGCGCCCACGCAGGTCATGGCATGCAATCACATGCAACTTACACCTTTGGGCGGCGTACGGATTGAAACATAGACTGAAGGAGATTTCAATATTAAAAGGGAAACGCCCATTTTAGGCCAAGTTTCGCCCATCTATGTAAAAATGACTAACAAGATACTAATTTAGTAACTTACATATTGCTATTATCAGTTTGTAATGAATACACTGGAATCAAAAGCCGATTTTTATAAGACACTCAATCGTTCATTGCATTATGTAGGTAGATAATGGTGGCTATTCCTGTCAGTGTCAAAGTAGGGATTGCAATTCTTAATTTCATAAAATGGCGATTCACTAAATACCGGTTACCAAAATCGGTATATAGCAAATATTATTTTTTAAATGTTTACATCAGTTATTTTATTTCTTACAAACAAGAAAAAACAAAAAATAAACAAATTGATAAACAAAAATGTTTATCAATTTATAGACTTCTATATACGTTTCCGGTTATCCGCAAGAATATCGATTTGTCCATAAACCGATCTCACAGCTACATCCTTAAATGTCAATAATTGATCATTGGAAAATCATAGTTCGTTATTTTGGTGCTGTTTTAAAGAGACATGTGTTTTTTTTGCGTTTTACATCGGATTTTAGGGTCCATAATCGACGCTTACGATTATGGACCCTAAAACTGCTCCTGATGACGACCTTGGCTTCACATTGGATTTAGTACCCGCTTCTCACGACGACACCGGCTTGCCAATGGATACCGTACCTGTTTCTCACGAAAGACCCGGCACTAACATGGAGCCTGATTAACATCTTCAGCTTCCATCTTCGGCCTAATCATCACTTTCCATCAGGTGAGATATGGGCCAAGAGTTTCCCCGTTTTGTATATAAAAAAAAAAAAACATGACCGTTAACCACGGAGCGATCTCTGTGTCAATTGTGGTGTAAATGCACGCAGACTTAAGAGATTGACCGTAACCAATGTGGAGGTGCGATCTATAATTCAGCAATGGATTGCACCACTACAAGTAAGTTATTTACCTATTTACTTTCTGTAAGAACATATAATTATAAAGTCACCGACATCGTTTTATAATTAGTCGTCCATCGTTTCGTTTATATTTGTGATTTATGAAGTCCCACCGAGTTCTATGTTAAAAATAGCGGTTGTTTCCCTCCCTATCTATGATGACAATCCTAATGCCGATCATTTATTTCTTCCATGGGCATAACTTGGCTAAAACTTCCTAAGCAATGGGCATTTCACTTTATTTGTAACTTAAAAATAAGGTAAATATTACACTATGTTTTCTTGAAATCTTTAATTAAAAAGTAAAAGTAAAAATAAACTGGCTTATTTACAAAAATGTAAAAAAAAATCCTTAGTTTAAAGACAATTTCAGAGATCCTAAATTTAAATTATCTATAGAAAGTTATAAGTACAGAATCTACTAATTAATAAATAAACTAAGCAACGGTTTAAAAAGTTTTTATGAATAGGGCTAAATAGCGCTGTCGCCTATGCCTTGCACCACCTCGTTACCCGCCTACAGTAGCGCAACGGACGGACAAATCGGACGGCACTTCCGCTCCGCCTCTCACTAACCGCTGAGCATCCGTGGGCGAGGCACGTGGCTAGTCGAGTAGCCACCTCGCCGCCTCGCCTTGGAGCCATTCATAAACAGTTTGTCAATGAAAGCCCATCGGCTCATCAATAAACGTATTATCATAATGTGATTCCTACGCCATCGACTATTTCACTTTATAAAACCTGTGATAAAATGGAGAAAGTCAATTTATGTTTGCTTTCCATGTCATTTTTATTCGTTGAATAAAGATGGTGAGACAGTTTTATACACATTTTGGAATTTCTTTTATTTTAAATAAGCTAACAGACAAATGCTGTATTTCCAGCAAAATAGGAGTTCACAGTCAATACAAACAGGCACAATGTTTCACCGAACTTTTAATTCCATACGTGATCGATTGATGTCACGATGGGACTTGAAAACTTGAAATGAGAAAAAATTTGCTTTTTAATGTTCATCCATTTTTTTTTCTGGTTGTACAAATTCAAAGACACAATTTCAAGAAAAAAGGTTGGCTAATATATTCATACGCTGATCGCTGATAACTTTTTTTAGATGGTAACCTTTACATCCTGGGCTTCTGGAAGGTTTACTCAAAAGTCTGACGGAAATACACCATATACCTAGTCGAAAAATATAATGTATTTTTTATGTGTCTAAGGCTAGGCGCGCACTGGTGACATCAAAAAATACGACCGAATTGAGAACCTCCTCCTTTTTGGGCAGTCGGTTAAAAAGGTTTTGAAAATGAGTTTGCTATCATGCAGTAAGTAAGTAATTATAAAATTAAACTCTGACTATTATATTATATGTATAGTAGGTTTACTAATTACTTCACTGAAATGTCATATTAATCAGAAAATTATATGACTGCTTTTATTTACAAACAAAAAGAAGACTGGAGTAGTCTAACAGGAAAGTCATTAGTCAAAATAGAATCAAAGAGAACAGAAATATTTAGGAAAGTATCTTTGAAGTTTGTAGACGCCGACCGAGGCTGACCACCATTCGTTGGTGCGACTGTCAGTCGGATGAGACGAAATTAAACCAATAGTTTGTCTTTTTTTTCTAAAGAGCACACTTAGATCTTTATTTTGTAGACAGCGATCGCATTGAACATGTCAAAGAGATGGTTGCTCGGCCCAAGACTGTTTCTCTTACTTTTCTTTCTATTGGGAACTTGTATAACTTAATGTAACCACCATTTTAAAATCCACTACGTGGTAGGTGGGTTGAAATTAAAAGAAATAAACGGAGAAACAGACAGTGCCATCTGGTGACAATAATATAAAATACATTTATTCCGTTGGGCTTAAAAAAAAATTAAACGTACAAAGTTTTTAACGCCCTCATAATAGATAATTATAGTAATTCAATCATTTTGGCGTGTCCCGCATAGTTGTATGAAGCTTGACAATTGAGTCTCCATTAGCATAGCGAATGATTTTATTGATCTGCAGCCCTTGGAACATTATTAAATTGTTCAATAGCACCCCTATCCTATTAATCAGAATGTAAGTAGTTGAAGTTTCGTAATGTTGATATTTAAATGACAAAATATGGTATTTATTTACTTAGACCGGTTTAAAGTTAAACAAAAACTTCCAAACTATCTGTCAGAGGTCAGTCCATGCATTATCCTTTTATCTGATAATGATGGTCTTTTGAGGAATGAACCTAGAAGTGAACCGACCCTGTCATTTGTCAGTGATCGTTTCAATGTGTTTCTTTCATAATAAAATAATTAATACGGTGGTAAGTTGTAAACGAAGTCTTGCTCTACTCTAAGGCTGCGTTTCCACAGGGCACGCTACGATAGTAGGGCACGCCACGATAGTAGGGCACGCCACGATAGTGGCGATAAGTCCCCTCTTTGAGGAGTGGCTAGAGAGGCGCCACGGCGTCCTCACCTTCCGCCTGACGCAGGTCCTCACCGGACATGGATGTTTCGGGAGGTTCCTGCACCGAATCGGGCGGGAGGATACGCCCGGGTGTCACCACTGCGAGGATCGACCGGAGGACACGGTGGAGCACACTGTGCAGGTGTGCCCCGCTTGGGCGGCGCACCGCCGTGTCCTCGAAACGGCGATCGGCGGCAACCTCTCGCGTCCAGCCCTGGTCCAAGCCATGGTCCGGAGCGAGACGGAATGGGACGCTGTTGCCTCCTTCTGCGAAGCAGTCATGCTAGCGAAGGAGGTGGCGGAGAGGGAGAGGAGACCCTCTCGTCCCGGCCGCCGTGGTAGACGCCGCGGGCGTCGGGGGACACCACCTGGTGACCTCCGGCCACCGTAGGCGCGGGCCTGTGGACGGCGAGCTATGGGTGGCTCGCCGTCCGTCCGTCTAGTGACGACAGGCCGTGTCGACGGCGCGATAGTGTTCCACGCGCGCCTCAAAGAGAGTCAGCACACAGAGGGGCCCGAAAGGGCCGACGCCTGCCGGAGTCGCGGGATTATTCGCAAGAGACACCGTGGCTCCGGAACACAAAGGGCAATGAAGGAACATGGATGGGTTTTAGTCAGTAGAAGTCTGACACTCCCTCCCGCTACACCCAGAGCGGGAGGAGTCATTGGATGATTTCCCATCCCTAAAAAAAAAAAAGGCTGCTTTTCCACCAGCGATGTGCTATGCAGCTATGCTGCGAGAATGTGAAAGCTGAGCTACGAAGCTATGTGACCATTTCCACTGATGCTAAGCTATGTAGCGGAGCGAAAGACGTGCTATGAAAATGCGCCGCCACAAGGTAGCTGTGCGAGGAAAATGCACAGCTCGCCTACTGTAGAGCTCTGCACATAGCTACACCACTCGCGACCATCCATGACACGCATCCATAGCACACATCTGAAGCATACATCATTCTTTACAAAAAAAACGTACCTAGCTTAGTTTAATCAGTTTCTATGTGGATAAATGAATATGATTGGTGGATATCAATCGCATCCATAGCAACGTTGCATAGCACATCTCTGGTGGAAAAGCAGCCTTAGCCTCGTTTACACCTTGCTAGTAGAGTAGCTAGCTTGGACGAGAAGAGGTCTAGACTTTCCTAGCCGGAGGACACAGAGCGCACTTGACCCCTGATGAACTCTGCCGTGTATTTCACAGGCATCTACATCCTTAGACATTTCTCACGATTGTTATCTTGGCTAGAACTCATGACACATTGAAAAATTAAAGTATTTATAGATTTGAATGAAAGTGCCATTTCCTGAATCCATAACTTACCTACATTATGAGTGAGAATTAAAATTATCTCCCTACCTAATGACTGGAAATAATTGTTTGTCTTTTGTACCAAATTCAGTATTCAGGTGCATAGGGTTACTGGGATCTCCCATTAGGATTATCTTAGCAGCAGCCCGAAGTCTAGATTTGATCTAGTGTAGAATGGTAGGTAATATGCTCACTCCTTGGGACTTAATCATGACTAGCGAACTGTGGGTTTTCTCAAAAGCCAGAGCTTTTTCCCAGTTTACGTAGTTGAGGCCAAATATACTGGGAATATTTCCCAGTATATTTGGCCTCAACGGATATGCTGAAATATGCTTTGTTTAATACGAAGGTACTATACCTACTCAGATATCTACAGGAAAATAAAGTGATATCATGCTGACTATGCTGTAAATATTGCAATATAAATACTAGCAATATTGATAACGCAAAACCACTTGAAGGGCCGGTCCAACATTAATAAATAACACTTAAAATCTATTATCAGTGTCTGGGGCTCCATAAATTACTGCCCGCCTGGTGGTGATATGATTAATGGCAATCTATATGAAATGAATCAAGCGATGGCAATTATGTAAGCAGTTCTGTGTCAAATACTCCGCCCACGCCACGGTGCCACGCTGTGCTGTACAAACTGTGTTTGTGTATGTTTTTAACCCGAACAATGACATTTACAAATACGGGTTGGTACAAAAAAGAAGAAAAGGAAACACAAAAATCTTTGGTGGCGACAATTCCAACCCATTTTTCGATCTTATAACTAACCATTTAAGAACGAAAAGTGGTCGACCAGGATTTTTCGCGGTACCTATCTACTGACAATAAAGTGCAAAAATGATATCTTACAAAAAACAAGTGGCCTAAAATAACTCAGTCTTATTTTAGACCCACCCAAAGATGATGTGAGATCCATTACCGAAATTATATTCCAACTTCTTGTGACGTCCAATTTCCTCCTACAAGACGATGATATTTATTTATTTATAGAAAACAGCTTTCCAAGTTGGCGTCATATTTTTATAAAACATGAATACCTAGACGGCCGGCAAACAATAAAAAAATACTTACCATAGAAATTAATTTTAATTTTCTTTGTGTCTAAATGAGAATAAAAAAAACGTTTAAATGAGGGATATATATGTATAGTTATTAAATGAAAGTTAATACAGCTAAAAAAGGCTGTGTCGAGTTTTTGTAATAAACCTAAGAAATAATAACAATACAAAAAAATAGTCAGTGTGAATAAAAACGTCTTCTTTATCTTCATCAATGGCTTTATAGTATAATATTATAAACCAACCACCATAATTCCCTTAATATGACCACTTTATTTTATCAATGTTTATTTTGTAGAAGAAAAAGTATACTTAAAGAAAAAGTAATAACACTAATGTCACTAATCCTACTTCGGATGTCTTCATTAACGAATTCTTTATTTAACTTTGTGCTTTAAATACCTTCGTTTTAAGCTGTTCTATACACGACAGCTAGTCAAAGCTGTGTATATTCGCGTGCTAAACACCAGTATCAGGTCTTCGCCGAGCTTTGGTCGTGAATGGCCCTCTAACTTAGCTAGATAACGCGCAGTTTACCGAGACATGACACGACATGAGCCTGTGCGATCGACTCTTGTTACTAGTCGGCTAGTAGCCACTAGCTACTAGTAGTACTTCTCAACGCTGCTGACTGTACTTACAGACTGGATATATTTTGAGTAAGACATTTTATTGATGTTGGTGTTGGTGGGTGCTATGAAGTCTCATATATAAGTCTAATCTGTAAAGGCAGCTACTTTTCCTCACATTAATTGGTACTTACCTACTTAAATCATTTCCCGCGCATAAATTCTTGCCGAGTTACCCATTGTATGAATTAGTAATTCAATTTGTTGACTTACTAAAGCTTTTATTTAATGTTTGCTTGTAAAAGATTTTATTACAGTCTTTGTGATTTTATTAGTTTCATCCTACATAATCCTTCTGTCAGAGCAGTATGTCTAGTTCTTTCAATCATCTCTATTTACGGCCACCCCCAAATATTTTTTCACATATCCCATCCATTGTTTATTTGTTCCTCACCTAACTACAACGAATGAAAACAGCAAAAAACATTACGAGTGACCGAAAACTTAAACTTAATTCCTAGGTTCGAGCTGAAAGTCGGCATCGACTTATAAGCTAAGACCAGTATTTACACAGATATTCTACTAAAAGCTTCCCACTACTCAGTGAACTAAACAATCCGCTGAAGGACCGAACGACTAGGAACCACAAACAAATCCCACCGCATTACGTAAGCACAGTTAGAGAAATTAATTGTTCGTCACGATAAGATGTGCGACGTCACAGGGCTCTAGAAAAAGTGAAATTCTATAAACGATAACGACTGTCGTAAAACCTACCTAGTAGCACAGTACTAATAACTAAAAATAGAAATTTCTGATTTGAGTTAAGAACGCCCTACTTTAAGCCCGAGATTATTAAAGTTTTTCAGGCTTAAGTCATTATTTGAGATTATATACTTAATTTGAAATGATAATTCAGAAATCGGGGGAAAAAAACATTTCGGTATCACATTTGACAATCACTATCGCTAGTAAACTGTGACTTTGTCTAGTGCTTAGGAACTTTATATCAATGTATCACTGGGAAACAACCTTAGTAACAGGAAATGGTTGTCATAAGAAAACGTTTCTCTGACTGTACATAAGTACTTATCAATCAGCTGTCAAATCCAACAAACTCGACGGTGAAATACCTCGCTTGTCTAGCCAACGTAATTACTACCGAACTGGCGGGTTGCGGCGGCAACCAGATTAAGGTTGCCGACAACTAAATGAAATTCCTGTTCGGAGCGTGACCCGCGGGTGACACGGGCCCTGACTAACTATGTTGCCAGAAAGGTACCTTATGAATCGATTCGGCTTAGTTTAAGGTGAATTTATTTTGAAACTGGCTATAGTTACGATGGTGTTAAAATCACATTGCAAAGGTTTTTGTAAGTATAGTAAATCATCAAATAACTTCTCCTTTTTTCTTGAGTGCATGGAAGGTGGTGTCAGACTCTACTGACTAAACCGATACGTGTTCCTTCAAATGCCCTCTGCGTTCCAGGGCTTTCTAACAAATTCCGCTACTCATTGTAAAGCTTAAAGATTGCGAAATCAAAATTCTAATTCTAATCAATAACATCTACGAATGACAGCCGGGAACAAGGGCTTATCGTGCTTTCCGAGGCACAGAGGGGTATCGGTACTTATTAAATGAAAGACCAGTGGTCACCCATCTACTTTCCAACCTCGACAAGTGTTGCTTAAACGCGTGCGGCTATCTGCTGCTCTTTTATTCTCTACAAATGAGGAAATAAATCTTGACGCTTAAATACTGCAATACCTATATTTAATAAGCTTTTCAATGGAACTGCCTAAAGGCACTAACATAAAGGTTGTACTTAACTACGTCGATAAAAGGAGAGTATTGTAGTAAAGAGCCTCAAAGTGCTTGCATACTTTAAGGTTCTAATGGGACCCTGATAACATGTTCAATGAACTTAAATCTTATTGAACCACATAAATTAAAGCTCAAGTTGTAAACTTTAGTCACTCCGCAGACATAGCAACTTTGATTTCCGAGTTGTGGCAACTGGCAACTCGCAAATAGCTGTCTGTCAGATTTTCACGTAAGTAATATCGACAAAATTTGCAGAAATCGCAACTTTAGTTGCTTGTGATCGACTACGGTTTCTGATTACTGCACTCGTTGACAAAATTAATTCAAAATTGTCGCAATTATCTTTGTACTTCTTGTGTTATGTTGCTGGATTTCGCACCCGGTCATCGAAACGCGTCGAGATACTTCAGTCCCTCCCCGTTCCCAGCTGCAACCTGTACTAGTCTTGCTCAACGTCAATGCAGCAACCGTAAATTACTTAAACTACCTTTTTGTTGCAGCAACTGCCAACTACTTATGGAAGATAGTTTCTTCTCGCGTAAACTGAAGTTCCGTCTGCGGAGCGCCTAAGTATTGTCACTTTAATGTATTGGGTACACGTTTAGTTTTAGTGGGTTCACGTTGGTTCAAAGGAATTTCAGATATTCAGGTCAAATCACCTCAAATTTACAACATGCATGACAATGCTTTAACTTATGTTAACTGCTTTAAGTTATCTAATATTTAGAGACTGAATACAACAATAGAATTCCTAATTTGCGTTAATAAATTCTAATTTTCATGACGCCAACATTGTCTGTCGTTACCATATTAAATTCTAAAGTTTTGACGTTAGAAAAGATACATTATAGCTCCTTTCAATAAAGAATTTGAGTTTAAACTTTCATGGTCACAATCCCGATATGAACTAAGTACTTATTCTAAGAATTTGAGTATTTGAAAACTGTCGGAAGTCACGCATAAGTTCAATAATTTATCAAAAAGTCACTAGTTGTGGTACACCCACGTACAAAAGTAGCTAGTGATATCCGTCACAACACAAGAGTTCCTCATTAAATAAAAGTGATCATTACGTAAGGGTTTAAAAAAATCACACCCTTATGGGTCTACAACTACAATAGAGGATGAAAGTTTTCGTAATTTTTGCTATCATCGACAAAAAAATATCCATTAAACGGGTTACATCAAGTTATTATGCTTTGTATTTAAACTACAGCTTAACTGTAGGTTCAATTATGTAAACTAAGTCAGTTTATGCAATATTGGTTGCACAGGTGTTATAGTTTCGAACTTATTGATTTATATCAATTTATTGACCGGTCAGTGCCAACTAATAAACACTTAAATGATAAATCCAATAACACGGTGGTGTACAGTGTTTGTCACATCATATTTGGCTGTTGGATAGTTGATGCTGTCATTTATACTTCATGTTTGACAGTGACAGCGTGATAAGCTGAAATGTCAGTTTTAGATTAGATAAAGAGGATCATAACATAAACATTAATGCAGTGCGGAGCGGTTCATAAATGTCCTTATGTTTAGAACTCATTCAATTTATTGTTTGAGAGCTTTAATAAGCTTTCTCTTAGAATGCTTTGCAAATGCAATGTATTAAAACTAACTAGCTCCCTCGGCTTCGCACGGGTGCAATTTAATTTCCAGTGGATATTCAAACAAAAAAAAGCATACTAATCTAATATTAGGATAGAATAAATATTATCAATACCTCTGTGCCAAACTTCATCAAGATCCTTTCTGGCGTTCTCACGTGAAAGAGTAACGAACATCCATCCATACATCCACCCTCACAAACTTTCACGTTTATAATATTAGTACGATCATTGTGTTTGGTCATTAGGTATGTATGTTAAAAGCTGGCATCAAAAATACGAAATCAAAAAGTTTCTAAAAGCATAAAATAGCAGAAATGAAAATATTAACGAATCTACACCTCTTGGGACGAAGGGGTTCGATTACACCTCGACATTTTCGTTGAGATTGCATTGCACGAATTCCTTGTCTGATTTAATAGAGTGCCTATCCAAATAATTTACCAAATAGGTACGGTCTATACCTATTTATTTCATATACTTTACCTACATAATATAAGTAGTCATCTTTGAATCTATAAATCTAAAGACATAAAATCTTTACAATACCACTGTAATAGAAACTGTCATCGTTACCTGTTTGTTAATTTAGACACCGTTTTAATTAATAAGAATATAAAGCTCAATCATATAAAATTTCCACTTTCCAGAAGGAAGAAGAACGCGTAAAAAGTTAAAAAAGTGTTTCGAGGGGATTTCAAGACCGGGAACGCGGTTCCGGATTACACCTACCTATATTATTTTTGAGTGGCACTTTGGGACCATAAATAAAATAAACAAAATTATTTCTTGGGAAAGTACGGTCAACCAAAAAGTTTTGAAGTTATACAAAATATTTAATCTTTTCTTAATTAACACTCAAACATAAATTGAAGTAATGATCAATGTCACATTGATAATTACGAAGAAAGATCCAAGTTACCTTTTCGTTTTATACTTTTTACGTTTTCACCCTTTTCCTATTGCAGGATTGACTAACTCAAAAGCAGTTTCAGGATAACTTTGACCGTTCTTATCCCGTGTTCTTCAAATAATAATATATAACGCTTTATTTTGTAAGTACCTACTAATAATTTGTGCAATTGTTGATCAATATTTAAATCAGCTTTTTGTTAACCGTACCTACTTCATTTTTCTTGTGGTCCCAAAGTACCCCTCAAAAATAATACAGGTGTAGTCCGGGACCGCGGTCCCGGTCCTGAAATCCCCTCGACCCAAATATGCAGGCTACTGAAAAAAAAAAAAAAAAATGTGTTTATTAACTTAAGATCTATACAATTAAATTGCCGGGGCTTCCCAGGAAGTAATCCGAAGATACTTGTGTTGGGACAAGCCTCGCTCTCCCTCGATTTACAGATCGTTAAAAGTTACACATTTTATATAAAAGCCAGTAAAGAAAAGAAAAGTGAATAGTTATAATGTAAGTGTGTGAGCATAGAGTGTAGTGCGTGGAAGTGTGTGTTTATGGGTGAGTTTATGTGTGTGTGAGAAAGTGAGTGTGCGTGTGTCTGTGAGTGAGTGTGTGAGTGAGTTTGTTTTGTGTCTGTGTGTGTGTATGAAGTTCAACCTGGAGTACCTAACCAAAATATCCTCCACGCCTTCGTACTTAAGTGTAAGGAGCCATAAACTGAACCTCTTGATACCATTAAAAATGTTAGAACACAACTCTCTAAAAAAAAAAATTGTTGATAGAAAATGATAGTTAGCTTATTGTAACACATACCTACGCAACTTGTAATAGTTATCGCACCAGAAAGACATAATTATAGCTGTCCGTATTCGGAATTTAATTTCGATAGTAGCGTAGCAGCTGCGTCCCCGTCGGCAGATCGTTTCTCAGAAGTTGCTCTCATTTGGCAGCACCGCCGCGACAGATCCAGCCTCCTGACTCCGCATCCATTATTCTACGTTATCACGACATATTACAACCTAAGTGAAACTAATATCAATCAATTAACTGAACGGTGATTGCCGATTCGTGATCTAAATTAGCATGTGTGTGTCATTTCTGGAGTACAATGAACTGTGTGTTTACAAATTGGTCTGTTATTTTAGGATAGACGCATTTGTACTTTGGATCAATTATAACTGAACGCTACCTATACTTAGTGGTGGTATTACGATAAAGGGATTCCATTTAGTTACACTTCATATCTACATCTAGTAGATCGTCTATTTGAAGGTAAATTGTCACTGGTGATAACAATGGTCAAAACTGTAAAAAAGCTTCGCGGAGGATATTTAGCACAGCCAGGCTGTAGCACAGATAAAAAGTTGAAATGCGTTAATATACGAGTAGATAGACATATTTCTTATTTAAATGGTGCTTTAAGTTTAAAGCTTTTAAGAACAGAAAAATATACTGAAACCTTTTATATAACTAAACGGTTTTGTAGAATTTTTATGTTGATCATTGTTGTGACGCAACTATCCTCTCGATTTGTACTATCGATTATGTAGCGAGTATGTTCTATTTTATAAGTTCTTGAACTCATTTACACACCCGAAACGTGTTTTTATACGTCCAACTTCGACATGTTTTTTTCTTTTGTTAAGTAGAACTCCACTGGCTAGGACTGGGTTAGGTCCAACAACTAATTCGTGTTCAAGCTAAAATCCTTGACAAATAAAAAGAAAATAAATTCCTAAAGCATTTTGTGAAGCTTTCGTGTTTACGTTACGTTTACAGCACCCTGTTGTCTTACCGCCGACAAAGAACCACAATTTATGACCTCTCCGCGACTTTCTCAATGGCCAATTCAATTTTTGGGCACAATGAGGAAATATTGCATTGTAAACGGAGCTAAAAGGTTTCATAATGGTATTGGGATTTCCTTGAATTTATGGGGGTCGTGGTGCAAAATGATTTATGTAGAAACTGGAAATCAAATTGGATTTGTATCTGTTAGAAATAATGCAGTGATGCTATTAGTTTATTTGTTTAAAACCTGGAAGGTTGCTGAAAACCAAACCCCAATCAATTCACGTAGTTGAACACGAAATTGCATTACGTAACTTTGAAAATTGTGCTCGTGACATCTTCCTCCTGTTAGCCTTTACATTGTCCCTCCTCTAAGCGCAACCATTTTTAGACTTCCAGTTTAGTTGTGATTTCAGCAAATTCAAAGTGGTTTGCTGTTGTACTGTTGTACAT
The DNA here is from genome assembly GCA_963859965.1 of Ceramica pisi. Taxonomy (NCBI): domain Eukaryota; kingdom Metazoa; phylum Arthropoda; class Insecta; order Lepidoptera; family Noctuidae; genus Ceramica; species Ceramica pisi. The sequence continues at coordinate 11,818,812 of OY982530.1, forward strand.
ATTGTGCTGTGTCTGGCCTTCTCACCCATAGAATTAAAATGATGACTAAGTGCAATTCATAATGTTGAGAATAAGATGATGACGAAGTGAGTAATGTTTCCCTGGCCTGCTGCCAGCTGACTATGATAAGGTCTTGTGCTATATCAAGCGGTGCAACGACGTCCTCGTTACCGGGAGTCTGTGGTTTACTCGGACGGGCCGTTGCACTTTAAAACTATAATTGTTGGATAGGTACATCTGCTAATTGCTTTTTACCAAATCATACCTTAGTTAGCTGACTGCCCTGAGGCAAGAAGTTCTAGACAAGTGCGCTACCTCAAATATTCAAATAGAGGTACCGTTGCGAAGGCGATTGCGGAAACATGAAAAATGGTACCTACTAAATGCTGGCGACATGTCACGTGACGTTATAGTTTGGCATTTCAACAACCGCCATCGCTAATGGAAAGGTACTTTGTCTAGAGCTTAAGATGGGGTGAGTTAGGTTTGTGTGATTAAACTGAAAGAGTCACAGCTCGAGATGGCATTGCCTCTACAATGTAATTAATTACAATATTTAATTCTTATCACAAATTATACAAACTCAATGACGCTCGATCCAGCTCCCCCTTGCTCCAATCGCGTGCACATCGCAGGGCGCAAGTAATCATCGTCTGTGTCCTACTTCATTGGAGATGACGGCGCCTCCCCGGCTGCCGTGACACCGGCACGCCACTGTATTAAAACCCCTCTCCGTTTCCCTTAAATGTCGCCGAAATTAAAATTTGAGAACTATTGTCTCCGCCGAACAATGATCCCTTGTTACAGCACTTTTCATTCTGAGCTTCGCTCGCGCGTTGTCCTCGTTCATTATTTGAAATGTTTGCCGTTTAAATTAAGATTTATTATTCTTTTTGGAAGTCGTGGAAACCAATTAAAATGCCTGAAGGTACTGTAACGAGTAAATTGTTGGAAATTATAAGAGGTGAAGCTCTGAACAAGGTTCTTGATTTCTGAACCCTTGGTTAATTTTTTTCTCCAATTGTTCTTTGTCTGTCTATTCGTTTCTACCTTTAAATTGTTTTGCTCAGTTAAAGACGAACCGGGTTAACAAAGGCCTATCCACACAAACCAGTACCTACATTTCTAAGCAATTTTCCTAACGATGGACAAGAGAGATAAGTGAGTCTGTTTTCTAAACTTTTAATAGCGGTGTAGTAAAGTTGTTCGTGTGTTTTGTGCAGGTTACTTCGGCAAGTACTTGAACAAGTACAACGGCTCGTACATCCCGCCCGGCTGGCGCGAGTGGGGGGGGCTCATCATGAACTCCAAGTACTACAACTACAGCATCAACATGAACAGCAAGAAGATCAAACATGGCGATGATTATAATAAGGTAAGGTTTTATTGAGATAGGGGCCTTCTTCTCAGGATTACCAAAAAGTAGAACAGATTTTGAAGTTTGTCTTTATTTCCTGGTCACAACAAGCATGAAAAAATTGGATCTCATACAAAATCGTGAACTTATTAACTTACAAATGGTGCACAATATTTTCACCTATAGCACGGATTGCAGTATCTAATTACCTACATGTAGAACATTGCTCCACGTTTTTGAGGGACCAATTGGGTTAAGCCTTAGGTTAACTCGATGGTCTGTCACCGGGTAGGTATCTCTAGCTGGAACCGAATGAGCTAGCCAGGTGTTTAAAGATCTGGGAAGTTTGTGGTGCCACTTCTTCCAGCTAAAGCACTGGATGTGGTGACAGGAGGGCGTTTTGGGGACTGTCTTTATGTAAAACTTATTCGATCAAAATGACTGGCTCTTAACCTTATTTGAATAAATGACTTTTATTTAATAAAAAAAAAAACATTCTTAGCTCATCATTCAGTAACTGTTTTCAGGACTACTATCCAGATCTGATCGCAAACGACTCAATAGCGTTTCTGCGGGCATCCAAGCGTCGATTCTCCCGCAAGCCAGTTCTGCTGGTGATGTCGTTCCCCGCACCGCACGGACCTGAGGACTCGGCGCCGCAGTACTCGCATCTTTTCTTCAACGTCACCACGCACCAGTGAGTATCAACATAAGCTAGCTAAAGAACCTATTCGTTCAAGCTTGATTTCTCCCGCAAGCCAGTTCTGCTGGTGTTATCGTTTCCCGCACCAAACGGGCCCAAGGACTTTGCGCCACTGGACTCCATCTGTTCTTGAACGTCACCAAACCCATCAGTAAGTAGGTACCAACATAACAATCTAACTATAGGACTTTCTTGAAAGGTCATCGAGGGGCTTACGAAAGGAAAATGTCAACTTCGCTGTATATTCTTTATATTTAGTTTTGAGAGCCCTTTTACACTTCACGGTAATTATGTACCCTAAGTACCTAAGTACTTCTTCTGCCAAGACCACTCTTCTGTCAGTCCAAGTTATCTGTAAATCGTCGTTAAATCCTGAAGTTCAAAAGGACAGCGTAAGATTTACGTTTTTCTGTAAAATTTGTACTTCACCTAAATTAATTAGTGGTGACGCTATTAAAAGTTACCATAAATAATGCGTAGCCATAAAACACTAAAACAGATTAAATTTACATACTTAGGTACAGTTAAAATTTTAGTTTCAAGACCAAAATCATTGCAATCATTTACAGCAAGCTACCGTAATAAGCTTTAAAATTCATTAGCTCAACAGGCCTAGGTTGCAGTTGTCACTTGGTTGTCACTGATAAGCTCCCCTGTCATATTAGTCATAATGACCTCTTGCGAATGGCCAGCGCACGATAAGGTCTGCATACCCCTCCAGGGATTATTGCGTGACACTAATGTGCGGTATGCGGTCTATGGCAGTGAATAACAAGCCAGTGTCGGCACTTTATCACTTATGATTTATATTGTCCAAGTTGTAAGAGTAACAAATAAATCACATAAAGGTGATGGGCTATCGTATTATTTGTTGTAGCCGTTGCAGTCGCAATTTTGTGTAGCAAGGCTGGGACGCAAATATGTCTTGTTAACCGTCGAGAAAACAAAAGAACCCTGATCTTTGAACTTTGTCAAGAGGTATTCTGCTAGAACAAAGGTGACCTTGGAAGTTTGCTGTAGTTTTTCAGTGCATATACCTACATCCCGACACTATCAGCTACGTAGGTTTCCACACAAAGGAACACTCAACTCAAGATTCTGTTAATGTCATAACTTCAACACAGTTACGTGAGTCTGAAAGGTGTTCAAACTCAAGTCAACTTAGAAGTATGTTCGTCTGTGAGAGAAGGGAACGCTCAAATGAAAAGTTTCAGTGCCGCAGTCACCACTTTTCCAATATAACTTTTACATAATCGTACGTTACATTATTTTTACTTACGTATAAAATATTTATATTTGTCACCGACTCACCTCTGAAAGTACTAAAAGGTCATTCCCTTAATCGATAAAATTCAATTTCATAATGTAATCCTCGGAGAGTAGTCGATTCACTTCGTTCGTCTTCAGTTGAAATTAAAAATATAAATCGGTATTCAGTTTGAAATCTCGGCGGACTCGCGTCGTCTAAATATCTCAACAAAAACACTAATTGCTGCAGCGTTTTCGCAGCAGCACCGGCAATGTTGCTCTTTTTAAATATTTAAGGAGTCGGAGTTTTTAGAGCTTCATCGAAAGTAAATAGCTTTTAGGATGCCACTCTGATGTTTGTGGTCGACCCCGCTACATTTTACTGCAAAGATACGCTCAAGGATGTTACGAGGTCCTTAGTAAATGAGCTCTGGAGCGCGGGAACGATTAACTTTGAGGGGGTCATTACTGCGTTACTCACACATTAAGCCTCTCACAAAATAACCTTCATTTTAAGCTTTTATGAGCTGCAAAATACCTAGTCTGTAGGATACAACAATGTATCCAAAGTTGTCCTACTAAATTATTCATGCCGAAATAAAAACTGCATAGAAGTTTCCACACATTGATAACTTCTTTATACAAGGTACTAAAAAGCGGTCCACTTTACACTGCGGTGCATGTACTCTCGTTCATAATCACGAGCGGGCTTTTTTCGCGGGAACTCTCCGAAAATTTTACGTGCACTTACGTTACGGCGGACGGTGCCCTGAATAATTTGACTTGCACTCAGGCGAGAGGTGGCGCGCGGCTGATTTATGTTTCATAAGAATGTTTAGAGGAAGGCGGACGGCGGCTATATTCTGGTGACTTACGGTTCGGGGGCATCAGACTCGTTTGCTCGGCGGAAGCTGTAGGTGCGGTCGAGTAATGTGAGGAGATCCGTCAGTGCCTCGCTCTGGTGTCGCCGTCTGGTTGGCGATGAATTGCCTCCCACAGATCAATTGTCTACTGCAAGTTAGCGACGTTGCGACATTTGCACATAAGCTGTCGTACCAAACCTAACCTTCTAAGTGGTGGATAGATCGAGTCAGTTATCCAGCTACGAGTTTGAGACCTACAGACTTCAGTCAGTATTTTTTTATTTTATTTTATTTTATTGTTTTATTAAACTTCATGTGCCTGAGGCATTCAGTGATGAAAACCTGTAGCAGTACCTACCTAAATATGTAGTACAACGGCTACAATTGCACTCAGTGGATAACTATTAATAGGTAAATAAAATACGTCATTGATTGCATTCATGTTTATGTTACAATTCCAGCGAATCGTAAAACAAACATGAGAGCAATTAAGAGTGCGCTCCTGCAAGAACTCGATCAATTGTGCCGACCGACGAGTTAAGTACCGGTTACAGATACGTACCTACCGACTTCGGTTGCTACGAGTAGGTGGCCAATAAAGGGACATATTTTTTTAATATCACCCTAGCAATATCTTCCCATCGGCACATGCGTTTACCAGCTGTTTCGACCGCATAACAGATGAAATTTACTAGAGAAGGACGTAGGTTCCGAGTTTCATCCAAATTCAGGTCAAGGTGTGATTGGTTAACAAATATAAGCCTAAACAAACACTTTTGAATTTATTACATTAGTAGGATAGAATAAATAATTGAGAAAATCGTTCAAATTAACTTTTCATCAATACATTATAGGTACAAAGTAAGGACTTCACTAAGACTAAGCGACTAAAGAAACCTTCTTGCATCACATATTAACTTATAGGTGGGAAACACACAGGAGTGAAACCTATACTTTTACCTACTTACTGATAGACGTGAAATATTTGACGCTTTCAGTTTTACGATGTGCATTGTGAGAACGAGTTTATTGATACAGTTTCAGTTATTTTATGCACAGCTTCTCAGAATCGTTTAAATACAGTAAACTAAATAGAGTACGTAAACATCTTATTTTATGACGATAAATTAAAAAAAGTAACATTGCGAGGTTAGAATCTTTTCAAAAAAGGTCTGAAAAGTTTTCCGAGTCAATTTTTCAAGCAAAAGTTCGCTGCTTACACCTATTCGGAAACTGGACTGCATTTTAAAGAAAAAAAATCGAAGAAATATCATTTTTTTCTGTAATCCTTAACTTGTGAACCCTCGCAACTTCGTTTGCGCGGAAATTAAGTACTTATATAAGTACTTCCTCGTTTATTAGTGAATACCGTAACCAAATCGGTTGCGTGGTTTAGAAGAAAGTACCAGAGAAACAGACTGAGGCAAACAGCAACAATTTAAGAGATGAGAAAGAAACTGGACATCACTATCGAAACCAGGTTTCTATAGAATAATAGATTTGACCAAAAGACTGTCACTAAAAAATAAAAAAGTTAGATTTTCAAAACAAGGCAGCTGTATCGTATCGACTGTCAGATGTGTGGTGTTATCATCCCGCGCAGATCACAATATGCACGCTGAATATGTATTAGAATGCAAGGCGCTCCGACTTCAACTCCATTCCAATTCGGGCCAATTCCCATTGCAAGTTTTGTCATATTTCGTTAGTGTGAATTGCTGCGTACAGTACAGACTGATGAACGGTAAAACAGGCCAATTGCGAGTCGGACCCGCATGCAAAGGGTTCCGAATCAATTTTATTTTTTAACATGTTATTTTATCACTACAGAGTTCTTATAGGTTTTCTGTAATCATTGTGTATAGAACTATTATCTGCATTTTTTTTTTCAAAATTTTAGGCTCAATAGTTTCGGAAGGGTGGGAGGAATGGTCGTTTTTGGTCTTGTTTTTAAAATAACTTCAAAACGATTTATTTACAAATTATGAAAAAGAAACACAATTAAAACCCTCACAGTAAGTCCTTTCATTTGATATGTCACACGATACAGTTTGAAAAACTTTTTTTTTATTTTCTATTTTTACCCCCAGAAGTGACCCCCATACTACAATTTGTTTATTTACGTAAAACGACTGTGTATGCATACCAAATTTCAAGAGAATCAGTCCAGTAGATCCGGAGAAAACTGGTTGTGACAGACGTAGGTATAGACAAACAGACATCCGAGTGATCCTATAAGGGTTCAGGTTTTTACAGACTAACCCTAAGTAAGTAAGTAATTTTCCGAGCATATTTGTTACAAAGTGTGTTACATTGCATATGCTGCGTTCAGAATGATGTTACGTTTCATCATTCTGAACGCAGCTTAAGAAGACGTCAGTGATCATAAACTTGACTTTGATTTTAGACCCAACTACATGACATACCTACTTAACTTAAAATCATCATGATTCAGATGAGGGTGGGAGATGGAGCTTCAAGACGCATCGGGCTATTTATTTATCTCAACGAAAGGGCCCTAGGTCTGACGATTGACGTCAACAATGCGGAAAAAGACTTCCCTCTAACGTCATAATTATGCGGCACCTATAGCTAAAAACCCTAAAACCCTCGGCAGTACCTATAGCAACTAAGCTTTGACCATTTGCAGTGGTATGATTTTATTACGAACTACGGACGGGTCAGCTAGTTCGTTGGGCAGTATTTCTTGTGTTATTGTATAGCCTTAGCCTATGACATTCACAAATCACGTGGCTTTCTATTGGTTAAAGAATTTTCAAAATCGGTTCAGTAGCACCAGAAATTACTTCCTACAACCTTACATACTTTGCTCTCTATAATATTAGAGATAAACTCATCTAGGTCAAAAACGCCTTTCATTTCTCTTTATCCTAAAATACCTTTCAAATGAATGAACACGAAAACTTAGAAAGTGCTGAACAACGGGATTGTTTTGAACGAATTTTAGGATTAAATTGAAAAGTAATAAGGTGGTCTGGAATTAAGAGTGTAGGCATTAAACCGTCTATCAAGTTTCCATCTCGGTTGCCAAGCCCTTTTGAAACAAACTCGAATTGTATGACGCTGAAGAATTTTCACTTCGTGGAACATATTACGAAGAACAACAAAAAATGGATGCCGTTCAATTACGATAGGTAGGTATACCTATCTAGTGCCTTCGTTTGCCGAGTTCATTTTTCTGATATTAAGTGGTACCTACACAAAACAAATGATGTTACTTTCAGGTGCATTTTCGACCTTTTGGGTGGCAAACCAATCCGTGACAAAAACAACTCTGATGTAAGACGTTCGTGATAAAAAGCAAAGAAATTTATCGGCCTCTAGTGTCGAAAAAATTCTTTCGAATATCTTTTTAATGCAATGAATTTTAATATTTTCCTTTTACAAACAGAAAATGAAACGAACATTATTTTTGTACTCAATTATACCAGTTGTTACATTCAGTAAAAACACAAAAGCTGAGCCGCCGCTCCACATAAAATACATCAGGAATGTATGTATGTGCATATTTTACGTTATTTTTTTATACGGACGACTTCCTTGCATGATTTTATTTATCGTGTAGTTGAAACGTTCGATGGGTACTTTTCTGGCTGCGCCGATCCTCGCATAAATTATACCGGTCTGAGGAGCCTTCAGTGTGTGCTTGAAAGTCGCCGATGCAAATAAACGAGACAATCTTTATCCCAATAATTACTAAACATTTAAATGTTAAGCTGTTTATTTGTAATCCTGCTAAGACAGCGGGATGAAGTCGGTGTTTCGTTAAAATGTTACACTTAGGGCTGTTACGTGCTGTCTTTGATCTTAGTGCTACTGGAATAGGATCACTCGCACGTCAGGAATTTGTTTGTTTATGTAGGTCTAGGTGCCTAAATATGTCCAGGCCATTGGAAAAAGGGACTTCTGGACTTGCTTAAGTTTCTGACGCGTTGCGACGACTCGCAGACTAGTTGAAACTTTCTTTACGTCAACATGTACCATTTCGGTTGTTTTATTAAGTAGGTAGGTCTTCAAAATTAAACTTTTCCCATTAGACCAAACTAGTAGGTTTCATGCCCTTAAAGTTCGAGGTATTGAGCTTTCTCAACGCATTTGCTTAAGCTTGATAGCCACTTAGAACATTTTGCTGAAAGCTGTAAGCAACATTAATTCCACACGCTTATAGCAAGGCACGAGCCTATTGCAAAAAGCAGCCGTCCTAACGACATATTGTTGATTACGATTACTAAATATTGCTTATTAATAAACATAGTATTGCATGGCCCATTGTTCCATGGCTACTATAAATTTTATACCACCATTCAGAAAATTGTTTTCCTGTACGACTTTTACTACTAAGTGCATTACATTCCTCTACTTTATAGCTTCCCTGTAATAAATGTGTAAGCCATAATGATCACTTAAATTGTTATGGTTACGATTATTGGTATTCGTGTAACCGAGGAGGTATTTAAGTAATAAGTATCTACTTCAATCGTTACATTAGGTACAGATTAGTTGGTTCAACATTAAGATTGGTTATTTTATTAAACTATTATGGTGGTTTACCACCTCTTCCATGATATCTTTTGCTTATAACCATAGACTATGTGAAAACCCTTGAAAAATACCAGTCAGAAACATTGGTAGCGGAACCTGGGTGGTATCGTCACTTCAACTGCACTTTAAATGATTAAAACTTAGGTACATATTCTACATAATCGCTTAGAAAGCAAGGGAGCTTACATTGTTTAAACAGAAGTGGTGCAACTTTAATAAGCAATATACTACAAAGTTAGGTATCTACTGTAAAATCTTAAGTAGGTACTATAGTAACCACCATAGTTCTATACTTTTGCATACAAATCCTCATCATTTAACTTGTTTCATGCAAATACATAGCGAAACTGTTCCACTCTCATGGATTAACTTAGAATGGAAATTGGAAGGCATTAGTTCCACCCAGCTTGTACCTATTAGTTGGGTCTTACATACATTTGATTAGTGCATGTGCATTCTGCATACATTCCGCGGTGGATCGTCTGCGACTTGCTGGCGCCAGTGACTAGAGCCCAACATGAGTCTGAACGAAGCTTCAGGGTTGCGAAATACCTATAAGATGTGGCTCTCTTTTCTGAACTGTAATGCATTGAATGCATTACGTTTACCTATGTTCGAATTTTGAAAATGACAACAAAAACAACGTCTTTTGAGGGTTTTTTTATTGTATTTGAGCTTGGCGTCAGTCAAGTAACTCATCAATTATTTTACGAGTTTTGATTCAGAATTTTAGACAAATAAGTTACTAAACTGAAAAAATATTCTAAAAGTTTCCGTTACCTAGAAACTTTGAAAGCTTTCAAAGGGCATCGTCACCTTTTAATCATCAATGATTTGATTGTTTTAAGGATATGGTAGGTAGGTACCTTAAAGGTAAAAGTAAGTAAAGTATAGTAAAGTAAAGTACCTACTTCTAAGCACAGCAGTAAACAATAATTGGCAAACAAATTATAATTTTACTATCAACAAAATCTATTAGGCACCATATACGCAATTAAATTCTGCCTAATAAATCTTGATTCAGGTCTCCCAGACACGCGGTATTTCCAAACAAATGCTATAAGCAAAGAGTCTATGGATTTTTTCCTTTTTTATGAATACCGGTATGGTAGCCCTGCTCGATTTAATATTCAGCCATCGGCGTATTGTGTGGTCGGGCGTATCGCAGGAACCTGTCCTCGAGCCGTGCCGACAAACGCGAATTAAAAATGTCTAAAATGAACCTTTAATATGTAATAATGATGTAGAATGAATCCTTTTAAACCTTGATTTTTAGTTAGATAATAATATATTATGTGATTTATTTTGTATGCGGCTTATAAATTTTTGTTGATTATAAAGATAAGTAAATCTTTTTGAGTGCAAATTAGACCTTTCAATGCCATGTCGACACTTGGGCCATTGACCATGCGAATTTATTCATCATTGTCATCGTCCTAGGGGTACCTACTTACCTACCTACCTGTCTCAGTATTTGAGGTCGTTCCAGCTTTTCTTTTTGCAGTATATTCCTACTTTCTTATAAAGGTTAAAGGTCTACAAAATCTTGCAAAATATTGGGCTACCAGCTACCTTATGTAGATACCTACTTTACATTTCTGCTAATCCTTACCTAGATACCTAAGTACTTACAGTACTTACCTATACCTACCTATCTTCATGTACTTATTGTATATTATTAGATTAGTATCATAATATAAGGGTATCCTCCGAGTTAGGATAAATAGACGCCTTTCCTAACGACCTTCGAACTCAAACTAACACCTTGACCATTGGCTTTTGTAGAGTTAATACAAACTCACTAATAAAATACTTAAACATAAATTCTTAATTTATCACGTGGACATAATGCTTATCTTATATAACAATTAACGTCATAAAAGATCTTTAGAATTTATTATCTCCCTGCAATCTGCATATATAATTTTCTGCCTTCTCTTTTTAGTAGGATGCCTATGTTTAGAACTTCTTTGCCTAGATACAGACGTTAAAAGCCGATAACTGAGAGTGCTTTTAAGTTGATGCAAACTTTATGTTGTACTGTCAACCGCAGTTGGTAACCTTTAGAATTATTATTTAAGAGGTAACCGTAAGCAACATTACTGTATAAAATCTATTCGTCCTAACAAATCTATGATGTAAAGAAATAAGAGCTATTTTAAAAGTCGAGCCTAGCTCTTAGTTCAACATTAATAGTCGAGTTACCATGAACGTGTATTCTGTTGACGGTACCTGCTCATTCAAGTAATAAGGAAAACTCGTACTTATCGTAGTTACGTGGATAGTCATAGGTACCTATTATCTTCGGATTATTGTTGTTTAAGTTCTTGACTGTAGCACTTGTAGGTCTAGCTCCATCAATTTTTATATTAAGGGTTATAATAAAATTCAGTACAATATTATTGCCTAAATTGGTGAGCTGGAGCCACAGCTTCGGACGCGCTTTTGACTACTTAGAGCACAATTTTCTCCCAGCAGGTGTGAAAAGTAGAGTATGCTCCTCATTGATAAATGTGTCTTTGCCTTGGGCTAGCTTAAATCCCTCGCTGCATTCAGGATTCTTGTATTAACTTAAGTCCCTCGCTTCGCTCGTGAGTATAACTTTAATCTCCCTCGCTGCGCTCTGGAGTTAACTCTCCTTTCCCTCATTTTGTTTGGAATTCTATATGACGCCCGTGTCTTAAGACACTGCTTTATCCCCTCATTTCATAATCTACTATTATGGAAATTTAACATGTAAAAAGAAACAGAAAGGTTTGAATTTGAATCCGGGATCAGGTCTGTTAGCCCAGTGGAAATTTACATCAAAATCTCAAAGCACTATGTAGTTCGGCAATTATGACATGTTGTATAGATCAGTTAGGGTGATGTCAATCCAAATTTGTGAAAAGCTTGTGCTCGATGCCCAGCACGCGATAAACTTGGGCTTTTTTCACTTTTTGCTCTAAAAGTCAAACACTGTGCATTTTCAACAAGTAACATTCAGCATTTATTCAAAGATACTTAAATTAGCAATAATTTAAGTCCAGCCGCAGCTTTATGAACCCTATAGGGAGCAAGATATGGTCCTTTAAAGATGGTAATTTTTTCTCGAAAATTTTTATTTTTTAAGTATTTCTCCAACACGGAAATCCCGAAGTCACAATTTGCAATAACTAACTACGATAACTAAGTATTCTAACGAAATGTGGCTTTCGTTTACCTATGCAATCTAATGAGTTCAATCACTCACCAGCACACCGACGTACGACATGGCTCCGAATCCGGACAAGCAGTGGATTCTTCGGGTGACAGACAAGATGAAGCCCATCCATCGGCAGTTCACCGACTTGCTGATGACCAAACGATTGCAGACGCTGCAGAGTGTCGACATGGTACGTCGTAAAATAGGTCACTCTGCTGTGTATCTACCATATATAATACCTACACTATACTAAAGTACAAAAATTTATTGTAATAGTGTGCACCAAGAACGTTTTTACCGCGGGAATAAGTACTTAGGTACTCAATTCCAACATGGCGCTGAATTTTTTTATTCAGATTTATTAATTATTTTATTAGATTTAATTGGTTTGGTTTTGATTTGATCTACATTTTGGCGCATTGTTTAAAAAATATCTAATTTAACCTGGGTACACTTTTATTTAGGGGGGAAATAGGTCTTTTAATCAGAAATTTTCTTTTTCAGGCTGTAGAACGAGTTTATCAAGAGTTGAAGGCTCTAGGTGAACTGGACAACACGTATTTGGTGTACACTTCTGACCACGGTTATCACTTGGGCCAGTTCGGCTTAGTCAAAGGAAAGAGCTTTCCTTTCGAGTTTGACATCAGAGTTCCCTTCCTAGTGAGAGGGCCTGGAGTGGAACCCGGCACTGTGTAAGTAATAGTAAAAATGTAATCATCCTCTTTACACAAATACTTCTCCTCTGTTATTTTCGTTCATGTGAGCACTGGTTGAAATGTCGGAAAAAATTAGAGATGCCACTTAAATAAAACAAAAAAAATTGTTTGTTTTTTATTTATATTGGCATCTTATATTATTTCCATTGGTTATAACCAGTTATTGAACATTAGTTTAAAAAAGGCTTGTAAGTTAATGATGAAGCCTCTTTCTTTTCATTTCAATTTATCACTGACACTGGTTGAACTAAGAAAAATGTGAGACGCCATAAAAATATTGAAACCTGATTTGCCTCCAATCTTGAAACCTGATGGGTCGCTAGCTCACTCTGCAAGTGAGAAAGCAAATTTATTTGCATCTCTTTTTGCAAGCAATTCGCGTCTGGACGCTGGCTCCAAGCAACCACCAATTTTACCTCTTGTTGGGTACGCAGATGACAGTACGGTTTCAGAGAGATACATGTCTAGCGCAACAACCAGCGGGGGTGAAGTTCGTTCATTGAGAGAGGTCATGGTAGAGCGGACAAATTTGACCTTGAGCCTTGTCTCCCAGTAGGGTGACGACAATATGGTCACTTTTAACGCCACCAAAACTCAGGCGTGTCTTTTCACCGCTAAAAGGAGTCGTTTCGCCCAAACTCCTACTTTTCGGGGTGTATCTGTTCCTGTGACTGATCGGCTCGAGTTTCTAGGCATGGAGTTGACATCCAGTCTGAACTTCGGCGCCACCATTGAGTACGCAAGCTGGGCATCCTGAATAAAGTGAAGCGATACTTCAGGCCTGGACAGCTTTTAACCCTTTACAACAGTGGAACGCAGAGCTAAGAGGCTCATCGGTGACGAAAAACTGGTGGATGCCGAGCTTCACAGCTTGGCTCATCGCCGCAAGGTTGCCTGCTTGTCGGTCTTCTACAGATTGTTACTTCGGCGAATGTGCCCAAGAACTCCACGACCTCATTCCACCAGCCCCCTTCTACCATCAGACATCCAGACGCACTGCAGCTTACCATCCCTACCTTGTTGCTATTCCACGAATTCGCACTAAGCGATTCCAAACGTCTTTTATAATGCGGACAGCAAAAGAGTGGAACTCTCTTACTACAACCCTAATCTCTTCAAAGTTAGAGTAAACCGGCTCCTTCTGGGTAAGCTCGCTCCATCGTAGACTTTGTCTCTGTCATTTCTGACCAAGACTAAGGTCAAGAGCAAACCCATCACAAATAAAAAAAATATATATAAAACATTTTTATCGGAATCTCATTTTTATCGGAATCTCAATTTATTTTCGAGTTGCGATGGCCAGATGTATATTGAATATACAAAAAAAAAATTCAAACTTGTACTCAAAATCTACTACTTATAATTTAATCTTGAGTTTTTTTCAGGAATATTCCATAATAGCTAAGATTTTTAACTCCACAGCGTGGACGACATAGTCCTCAACATCGATCTAGCGCCAACATTCCTGGATATGGGCGGTGTGGAGCCCCCAGCGCATATGGACGGAAGGTCACTCCTGCCACTGCTGCAACCACGTCGTCGACGCCACGCTGCTGCGCATTGGCCAGACACCTTCCTTGTCGAGAGGTAGGTAATACAATAGAACCTATAGACACAATACATCGTTGCTTACTTAAATTTCTAACTGTAACTAGTATCTGTAGGTAATACCACCCACCACCATTCCGCTGCGACAAAGAGACAGTGCTAGTTTAGTCATTCTGTATAGGTCTGTCCCTTTCTCCCACACAGGAACAATGATGGCTTTAACACGTCATGGAACGGCCCTGTTTTGCTAAGTATTCTGTAACAATCTCACCGTAAAAACTTAAGTGGAGTGAGCTTGAAGTGAGCTGTCAAACCACCTTGCGTGTATGGATTGACAGCTTGCTTGACTTTCACTTCACTTAAGTGTTCACGTTGAGATTTTAACAGAATTGCACCGCTGGTCTGTAAGTCTCCCTATAAATGACCACCTACTGATATCATGAAGGTAAGTATCCTAGTCCAATGAGTCTTTTTTTTTGTTTCTCCAGCTCGGGTCGTCGTGACATCCCAGGTCTGGGCCACCGCTCCAGGGAGAACAAATACAGCCGGGAGATGAATGAGAACAGAGCCACTACATCACCTCCGCAGTCTTCGGAGAGCGGAGACTTCGACGAGGATACTGATGACGATGACTTCCTGGAGCCTGATGAAGATGATGATGATGTAAGGTTTACAGTTGGTTTGGGTTCAATGATTTCAGGGATTAAAAACGAATCGTTCATCGTTAAGTTGTTTGTTTTTTTATTCGATTACTAGCTGACCCGCGCAACTTCGTCTGCGTCACATCTTCCATTATTGCCCCGCTCCTGTTTGTCTTAGCGTGATAATATATTATAGCCTATAACCTTCCTCGATAAATGGGCTATATAACACTGAAAGAATTGATCAAATCGGACCAGTAGTTCCTGACATTAGCGCGTTCAACCAAACAAACAAACAAACAAACTCTTCTACTATATAATATTAGTAAAGATTAGCATATATGAAAAATAGATGAATCAACTTGACTCAAATGCAGACATGGGCGAAGGTCATTCTTTCAAGGAACATCTTAACACCGCGATTCAGAAAATTTACGTTACACGCCAACGCCATCTATCGAATACTGCACGCAGTTGATCTCTAGGTATAGTCCAGTCTAAGTTTGATAGATGGCGCTATTTCAATATTTTACTTCGGAAAGACTATAATAATTATAATTTTATTAATTCACATTTTTCATTATAAGGTATGAACTGATTACGATGAAACAAAAAACTTAACATTACAAAAATTTACGCACAGTTTATTGTAATGTATAAAAGTTACGTGAAGTAATAATGAGACTAAGTGCACATAACCCTAATTTTACTTCTGGAAAACTTTAAATTTAAATATCTTTTGATAGACTGAACCGATTGCAATGAAACAAAAACTAAATGTTACTCAAAGTTACGCTCAATCCTTGTGTGTAAAAGTTATCTACATTGCTTTCGCAGATTTTACGTGATGCCCGAACAAATAAACAGACAAACAGAGACAAATTCTAAAAATGCTGGAAATGGGTTCTATTAGTTGTTCTTTAACACCCTAGCTATTTTTTTTGGATTTTTATTTCATGTACAAAAACCACTTTTCTACAGTTTTATTATATGTATAGATAGATAGATGTTTTTTGTATACCCGGAAACAGATGACAATGAAAAGGACGATTAAGAGTGTGTATTCCGTCCACTAGCGCCGCCAATCGTTTTTTATTAATTGTGGTAAATTTAAGACACGTAGATAAAAAACCGCTCTGTAGTGCACTAAAGAAATGTATCTATTATTTTTTGACAGCTATTTTTAATACATAACTCATGGCTAAATAGCCAAAACGGCAATTATTGCTAAAAGTGGCCACTTAGCAAAAATATCGACTTTGGCAACTATTTATGTTCTAAAGTACAAAACATAACTCTCAAAACATAATAAATACATTTCTTCAGTGCACTACAGAGCGGTTTTTTATCTACGTGTCTTAAAATTACCACAAATAATAAAAAACTATTGGCGGCGCTAGTGGACGGAATACACGCTCTTAAGCTTCGACGGATTAAAAATTATAACACGTAAAGAAATAAACATGAACATAAAACATTAAAATTGTTAATAAGTACTCTTATTAATCTACTTATTTAACCTAAACAAAAATAAAATCATTCACGGTTGTCCTGATAATAGGCCTGAGAATGAGGGTGTCCTGAAAAAATCTAATTAGTCCGTCAGTTATATAATTATCAAAATATTTGACCCGTGTTTTTTTTTTGTTACGGGAACCAAAATTGACGAAGTTACGACGCTTTTAAAATTCTCAATACGTCACACCTTCGCATAAGTTTTAGTGAGTCGTGACGTCACGAGCCCCCACTCCCGAGTTTTTTTGTGTTTTATCTCTGTCAATATTCATTGATTTACAAAAACAAAAAAAAACGTGCCCATTATTTTTCAATACTCTAACTGACGGACTAAATAGTTTTGCAATTTGTGGATGATGGAATCTAGCCTATTATCATTTTAATATGTTTGAATTACAATTTGTAATCGCTAGCTTTCATTTAAAACTTAATAGAAAAAACTTAGAGATATTAAGTATACTTACAGCAAGTTGGTAACTAAATCAAAGACTTAACTGAAATTGTTAAAAATCAACAGAATTAACAACCAAAATTAAATTTTCCAGTTAGTTTTTTTAAGGAATTTATTACAAAAACTGAACTTAAGATTCTATAATTATTATACTTATTTATGCTTGTCATTAGGAACAAACTATAACTTAATTATCGTATAAAAATATACATAATAAACTACCATACATAAAACTTAAAAAAAAAGAAAACCATTAATGTTCCAGTTAGTGTTAGTTATATCTTAAACCTACTTTAGTATCCATAAAAAGTTTATACTTAAATCTTTTGTTTCATATTATCAATCCTATTTACGATTATATTTTTTGCTCTATGAAGGAAAGCTCAGAAAGTGACTCGACCGATCTAAAGAAATCATCGGAGCCACTGATAACAAACGAGAGCCACAACCCATTGCTAGAGGCCAGTCTTGAGAAGGTGCTGGATGCTGAGGAGACACCCAACTACCTTACACCAGGCAGCAAGCTATTCGACCGTAAGTAGTAGTATAATATGTAGACTTTGAGAAACGAACAGTGTTTAGAATTTGTTATTTTTCTTCTCCCGTGTCTAAGATCATTATTTGTGATATCGCTACTTGTTCGTTGCTGCCTTAACTTTAGCGACACTTAGAATTGTAATCCAAAAATCATTTTGGCCCGTTAAGTAATTCTGTCGTCTTAATTCCAGAAGTAGCTGATGCAACAGGGTTGGAGGGAAAAGCAGCCCGCATAGCAGCTGACTGCTCTAAGGCCGAACTACGTGCACCTTGCTCCGCGGGCAGAAAGTGGAAGTGTGTCCTTGTAAATGGACGGTGGCGAAGACACAAATGTAGATATGAGGTCAGTATAAATTGAGGAAACCACAGATCTAGACCACAGGTACACACTATTAAACTCAATTAGAATTCATAAAATATTTCTGTTTTACAGCCTGAATTGAATTCGCCCCAATCAAAGATGAGCACGAAGAAATGTGCCTGCTTCACACCCAGCGGGCTTGTGTACACAAGGCTAGAAACTGATGGGACTATAGCCAGGCGACTCGCTGAGGTCTCTAAAGAGAACAGTACGCGCAGTCGACGGTCGATAGACAATGAGGTTTACGAACCTAACACAGTTGATAGTATTCTAAAAGAAAACCCGAGTATCGGACACTTGAACTTCAAAAACGAGCCGATAGACGAATTAGAAAGTATGAACACAAAGGACAAAATCGACAAACTTATAAAGGAAACTGAAGCATTCCTTGAGGCTTATGAACGTACCAAAGAAAATATAGATCATAAAAGAATTAAGCGTAGGGCCCAACATAATTGGAACCATAATAAACATAAGAAGAACGACGCGATAGTTAACAGTAATGAGTCTTCGTTAGAATGTAAGATAGAAAAAGATGGAACAGTAAACTGCTCCCAAATAATTTATAACGATCTCAAAGCTTGGCACACAAATAGATTGAGCTTAGAAGATCAAATAAGGCAATTAAAAACCAAGTTAGAGGATTTAAAAGAGATAAAGAGACATTTAAAGACTGCTAAGCCAGTCATTGAATCACAAACTGTACACCCTGCTTTCATCAGCAACCACCTATTTAATAAGAGTTTTACTCATGAACACAATACTTCAAAGGAACATTTTAGAAAAGGTAGACTTCACAGATTGAAACCTAAACACAGGAATAGTACAGCCCAGGAAAAGAAATTCAGGCATTCAAATGAATACGTAGTGCCTACAATAAACGCTAAAACCAAAGACGACGTGTTTGATATTCAATTGAAGAACGAGACCAAAACAGAAGCACCTACGACACACACTCTTATTACAACTGAAGCGGATCCAGGCCTGAATAATACCGAACATAATATTGAAATACAAAAGCCCCAGGTTACTACAATTATAATAGAAGGAAACTACGAGCAAAACAGTGTTGAAGAAGACAAAAGTACATTGCATAGTGTACTAACAAGCACAGATCCGATAGCCACAACTGATTTAGCGATGAATTTCGATGTTTCTACAAAACGTATTCCGGAAGAGAATTCAACAGACGAAGGATATTTTTCGCAGAATGTGAACTATTTCAGTTCTGCTATAGACAAGTTTCTGTCGACGGAGAGATCAACAAATACAACAAGTAAACCGAGCACTGCTGAGGCAACTACTACAAGTAGAACAACAACAACGGCACCGAGGCATACGACACTCAGTCCTTTGAGTCTTGGTCCGGCGCGATTAGACGCCTCTGAGTACGAACAAAGGAACCCAAATAAAGCGACTTCAAAAAACATGGGCATTTTCGATAAACCCGTCGACGTGTTCCAGAGAAGACTTCACCCGCTTTTCATAGAAAATGAAGACAAGCATGTCTGTTACTGTGAAGAAAATAGGTCAGTCTCTATCCACTTACAATTCTATTCTTATTTTCTTTAATATTTTTTCTTTAATATTATTATAAGTCGACGTGCCTGATGAAGATTGGATTCATGTTATAATGGTTTCTGCTTCTTTTAGGAAAATGAGAGGACCCGCACATAGCTACTTGGAAGCGGCACAGAAAGCGAGAGAAGAACAGAGAAAGAGGAAGGCACAGCTGCTTCAGAAGAAACTTAGAAAAGCAAGAAAGCGGGTAAGTGAGATCGGCTTACTCTACACCACAGCGATTGACACTCTCTAGTCCATTATAAATGACTATTCTTTTTAATGATATCTTTATCATCTGTTACTGAAGCCCCTACAAACTTCAATGATGTTTTCATTCGTTCAGGCGGAACTAGAGAAGCTGTGCGAGTCTGAGCGCATGAACTGCTACCGGCACGACAACGAGCACTGGCGCACGGCGCCCTTCTGGACGGCGGGCCCCTTCTGCTTCTGCATGAGCACCTCCAACAACACCTACAACTGTATCCGGACCATCAACGCAACGCACAACCTGCTCTACTGCGAGTTTATCACCGGACTTATCACTTACTACAATCTGAGAATTGGTACGATAACCAAGACTAAAACTATTAGGTACAGGACGTTATTTTTTTCAGCGTACAGAGTTAAAATTTCGAGTGATGTCACCAGCTTACTCTCTCTGGAGTCAGTCCCTCATGTCTGAGGATCGTGGTCAGCATCAGGGTTGCACCTGGAGTGGATATAATCTCCAGTGGTGTCTTACACTCCTAAACTTTAATGTTCATTATCTTCGTATTTTTTATTGATTTGAAAAAGCATAAATACTATAGCGTCCAATTTTCTTTTTTAAAT
The DNA here is from genome assembly GCA_963859965.1 of Ceramica pisi. Taxonomy (NCBI): domain Eukaryota; kingdom Metazoa; phylum Arthropoda; class Insecta; order Lepidoptera; family Noctuidae; genus Ceramica; species Ceramica pisi. Next base: position 11,838,893 of record OY982530.1, read on the forward strand.
ATATGTGGTGCGATACCACATATACCTAATTACTTCATTATTATTTTGCAATCCAGAAAAATGTCATTTTGTTACTTTCTGACAAATTTTCCGAAATATTTAGATTAATAACACCAATTCCAATTATTTATTTCAGATCCTTTTGAAACCCAGAACCGAGTCAAATATCTGACGCCAGCTGAGAGAGATTACTTCCACAACCAACTGCAGCAACTGCTCGGTTGCAGAGGGCCATCGTGTCGAAGATTCTCACACTCCAACCCTAATGGTAAAGTAAACCTTGACTTTGAAAGGATATGGATATTATGAAACTGTACTTGATTACTAGGCGAGGTATTAATGTCAAAATATTCTATTTCCAGGCAGTAGTGAAGAAACTGTGAACAGACGTTTTGACGAGCGATTCGAGGACCATCTGTACAGAGGCGACTCTGTAGGATATAACGAGAGGTAACCCCTTTTTTTAACGATGGGAAATCATCGAATGACTCCTCCCGCTCTGACCGCGCGTAGCCCACCGTGACGCTTTCGAACACATTCCGCAACGAGAGGTAACCCCTAACGAATATCATAAAATCATGCAGCAAGCACCACATTTCAAGAATATTCGTCCTACCTACTATACCGTGTCTAGTATATTACGTCCGTGTCTAGTATATCACAATATTTACTTATTTTATTTATTTATTTGGTAGTGGATGGATGGAAGTGAAACTTAAAAAACCAAATTAAAGGTCGATTCAAACTAAATGACGTCTGCGAAGATCGCTCTTTGCTGGTGCACCAGCCCTCAGCCCCGCAGACTCGCGGAGAGTTCCTAGGCACCATTAGTAGGAGTATAGCCGCGGAGTGTACCTAGTTAGCAGCTTATAGCAGGGTAGTGTACCTAGTTAGCACCTTATAGCAGGATAGTCTACCTCACAACTATCGGCTAATAGATTATTTTTTCCCAGGGCATGGCGATGGACGTACGGTCGGAGATACGCGAGAGCGAGGGAGCTGCACCGACGCCGGCACATGACGCCGTACTAGTGTACGGACTGTACATATCTTTGGAAAATGACGAGACAAGCAGACACGGGAACTGCTTTTTTTGTAAAGAGGACATTAGCAGGCAGCACGGGGCGGGAGCAATAACGATAGTTTGATAAATAAGGAAGGAGTCGAGACCCGACGAGAACTTTTGATGACAATTCCGTACTCTAAGTGAAGCTACGAATACAGTGAAAAATATCATAAACTAGCATAGTTGTGGAGATTGTTTACATCTAAACAGATCACCTTAATCTTTTTACGTAAAGATATAAACAGTCAGATTTCTGATATTTCTATGTGACTATATAATTTTGTAATATTTATTCTAAGGTATTCTTACTATACATCGAAAGTAGTAGGGCTTCCTTTGTATTCTACATTCTATATTGTACTATGTGGCTGTCTTCAGAATTATTGATAGGAATATTTATGTCTACAAAGCATAGACAAAGTTTGTCAGCTTTATCAAAAATGTTATATATTTCACTGCCTAACACACATAAGAAGTTTTATACACTAAGTTATTTTTTATCGTAAATACTATGAACAAATCTAGCAATAAGTGTGACAAGATCTTTCAAGAGTCAGTGGTAGAATAAACTTAGATCTGTCTTTCTATGAGTCTGTGTACATTTAGCTTTAAACAAATATTCTGCAATTACATATATATCAATGTAATATTATTGTTACTCTTAGCTTCGAGCAGTTACTACACATTTTGTGATAGCGCTGCCTACTTGTGGATTAGCTGGATGGATTTATGCTAACATGTAAGGTTGGGAATGATGTGCCCTCCGTGGGAAATAATCATTGAAGTTTGTTGTAGATGTTATGATGTAAAAGTATGCCTGTAGTACAGTTGCTATTTATCTAGTAGAAATTAATAAAAGTGATATTAAACTGTTGCCATTGTGATGATAATGTGTATTGGTTGTAATAATAAAATTATTGGAATATTATTGCCTTTTATTATACAGACTATATTTTGTCTTTAAGTACATACCTACTTACAAATTCAAGACTAATAAATATTTTACATTGCCATACATGAATTGGTTCTACAAAAACTAAACAACATCCAGATGAGATCAGTTAAAACTAAATTTAAGTTTAATCATTATGTACTAAGAAGATTATGAGTATTTAAATACCTAAAATACTATCAAGATCATCTCTTGTTTCATCACCCCATGTGAAAGGTTTTGACATCATGTCTGACATGCTGTCTGAACACATCCCATCTAAATTTTCAAAAGGTGCCAGTAAACTTGTCTGATCAGTTAAATCTGGGTCAGTGAATTGAGCCCATTTTGAATTTTTGTTATTCACAGGAGGAACATGCTTATTATTATCAAGTTTACTTTTATTGAAGGTCTCTTCTGGATGATACACCTTTGTGTTGACCACATTAACCAAGGCAATGGGCACAACTGGTGGAACTTCATCATTTTGATCAATATTTTCATCGTCACCAGTTGACTGTGTAGTGCTTGTTTTGTTGTTATTTGTATTAATCTTTCTCCGCTTGGGTGGTAACTCTAAAACCACTTCTGCACCTCCCAGGGTCTCTTTCGTATTAGTATTTGTTTCTACAGTTTCCATTTCGTCAGTATATTTTGACCATTTACTATTTTTTACAGGTTGGTTGTTATCCTTTACAGGCTTTGTTTCAATTTCCTCTGTTTCCTCGCTGCTGTCACTGTCTTGAACTGTGTTGTCCTTTGCTGCCTCCAACTGCCCTCGCATTGCATTTAGTGTTTGAACTTGAAATCTACATTCCTTTGCTGTGCCTAATCCGTAGTGTCTCTTGACTGATTGCTTTTCACCACAAATCCTACAATCCCATTTATTCGATTTGCTCGTTAGGTGGGCCTAGGATAATGTATATCCAAAATACAAAAGAGAAAACCGAATTATTGTTGTACAAATGATACAGCAATGGTACCTTTTATTGAAAACTTTCACCTACCTGGAAGGCGGAACATTTATAACATCTTATTACTTGAAATGTCTGCGGCATTGTAAGGTAACTTCAGTTTATTTCATCAAATTAAATTCGATATTGGTTCTCGCTTTGTTTTCAACTCAATTTTAGGTTTGACTGGGTTTGACATTTGACAATTGGTACTGACAGATTATAATATTGATCGTCATTCGTGGCGTTGCCGTTGTTGCCAAGCCCAATTTAATAAATTCCCCAATTTGGGGACAAATTCCCGTCAATATTTAAACTTTCAACTGATTTTATAAGACATATTTTACCAACTAATCCTACTAATATTAGAAATAAATGCGAAAGCTTGTGAGGGCGGAGGGTGGACTTTAGATACCGGTAGCAAAGGTGGTACGGTTTGGGTCCCTGACTATAACGGTATTACTCATAATGGAAATGGATATTTTTCGAGAAACTACAAAAAATTGTTTCTAACCTAAAATCGTATAAGTAAAAGGGAAAAACGAAACGTAAATTTGGGCGACTGACAACCAAAACTGTACCAGTATAATGTCTATGGTATAAAATGTTGTGGAAAATCGGTGAAAAGGAACGTGAAAAAAAAAAACGCCGTTTTGCGTCATGTGTCACTGTCATTTGTTTTCGTTGTTGTCATACATAGCATTAGGTTGCTTAGCTTGGGACTATATGGCGTTGTGTGAAATGTCCAAGGATATTTATTTATTATTTATATTTTATTTATTATTTTTATTTGTATTCAGTTCTTTATGGTTAAAATAGGTCGAATCTATCCCAAAACCGAATCAGGGAACCTCCGACTCCACCTAGTCTTTTGGCTGCTACCCCTAGAGTGTGCACCCCCTCCCCCTCCCCTCTCAACCCCCTATGCGTGCTACTGGTAACTAAAGTTTATCGGTTCAAACTCCCCGCATTTTTCCTACATTTTGCCAAACCCCAATAAATCTCCAAACAACTTGAGATTCCCCGTAGTTTGTGTAATTGCCCAACAAGTTGGCAACGCTGGTCATTCCGTCTTTTTATTCACAGTAACCCAGTTTTTAGTTCTCTTCCCTTGTTGCCAGTAAAAAACCGGCCAAGTGCGAGCCGGACTCGCGCACCGAGTTTTCCGTACAAACCTGTAGGTATCTAGTTGCAGTCCTACTTACTAGATCTCGTTCAAACCAATTTTCGCTGGTAGTTTACATGGTATTGTACATCATATTTGTTTTTAGTTTTATCATTCTCTTAATTTAGAAGTTAAGGTGAGGGGGAAACAAAAAGGGGGGGGGACACATTTTACCACTTTGGAAGTGTCTCTCGCGCAAACTATTCAGTTTAGAAAAAAATGATAACAGAAACCTCAATATCATTTTTGAAGACCTATCCATAAATACCTCACACGTATGGATATATTTAATGAAAAAAAAATTTTGAGTTTCAGTTCCAAGTATGGGGACCTCCAAAATTTTATTTTGTTTTTCTATTTTTGTGTGAAAATCTTTATGCGGTTCACGGAATACATCTACTTACCAAATTTCAACAGCATAGTTCTTATAGTTTCGGAGAAAAGTGGCTGTGACATACGGACGGACAGACAGACAGACAAACATGATGAATCCATAAGGGTTCCGTTTTTGCCATCAGAATCTGTAATTGCGATTCTCTGCTTAATTTATGGCGCTTCATTTTCGCTCGGTAATCCTCAATCAACTTGAGATTCTCCGCAGTTTAGGGAATTCTGCACACATTGGCAACGCTCCGGTCTATTGTCAAATAAAAGTGTTGCCATTTATCATAATCGTGATCCACCTGCTTTGCACTGGATGGTCCGATGGTGACTAGTAATGTAAAACTGCCACTCTTGCTCACTTCAGATGGCGTTGCCTTACTATCCTTGGGGTCTTGAACACAGAGTACATAAACTAGTCTTGAATTTGACTGTGCTACTTGTACGATCGGCGCCAGATAAACGTGCAAAGAATCACACTGATTTTACCCTAAAATCCCTTTGTAGATAGATACTCGAACAGTAACCTATGAACCGTTTTACATTACCTACTAAAAAAACGTAAAGGTTCACGACAGAAGTCGATTCAGCTAGTCTATTCTGTAAATTTTAATAACCACTTCGATATCGACTTCACCTGAGTGACTAAGCTTACAAAGTGAACTTTATTTCACACATCATAAGGTCTTATATTTGTACGAATTTGAAACTCACCTCGGATTCCGCTGTCGAGACACGAAAATGTTGTTACAGAATAGCACTGCTGGACAGCTTTATATCACTACTAGCTGACGACCGCGGCTTCGCCCGAAGCCCGAATTCTTCCTCGAAAATACCATTGCAATTGGTGACAACAGCATGAAAATCGGTGCAGTAGTTTTTGAATTTATCGCGAACAGGCAGACAGACAGACCCGGCGGAGGACTTTGTTTTATAATATGTAGTGATAGTGATAGTAATGATAGTGATTTCTGTTTTTAATATTTAGAAAGTCAATAAATAAATGTGACCGTTAGATGCACGGGTACCGGATGTTTACCATAGTACCTACCTAACTTCATTGCGCTGCATATACTCGTAGGTACATATCCAATAAGGCGCTGGTGGCAGCTCTGGATTCGCAGTTGTCAAGGTATTTTGACTGTTGCGAAGTCACCAATACCCTGGTACCGCGCGGCTGTAGTCTTTAAGTCAAGAGTGAATAGGTTACTTCTAGGCAAGCGTGCTCCATCTTAGACCGCATCATCGCTTGCCATCAGGTGAGATAGTGGTCAAACGTATGCCTATAAATAGTAAAAAAGTGGTCTAAACTTCTCATCATGTAAGCAGTAAAGTCTAACGATCCCACACACCCTAGTGTTAGAGTTTCTAAACCGCCTCAAGGGCCTTTGACATGGTTTCTTTGACGACCGCCATTTGGCGGCCGGGACCACTGGCTTATACGTGCCTTCCGAAGCACGGAATGATCTTTTTATCAGACAATCAGGTGATTCAAGCTCGCAATGTCCTAGCCAAACAACTTTACAAAGTATGCTTCCCGTGGGAATCGAACCCATAACCACGCAACCAAGGCAAACGCCTAAACCACTGCACCACGGAGGCAGTTATGTAGCGTCATGTCACGTAGCTGCAATCAAATAGGTACAACAAAGATAGAGTCACACGAGTGAAACCTACTGCGCCGGCTTAGCAGTGATTTGCTCCAGGGAGGGCAACACTCGTCCAAGAGTGATGTGAGAGTTCCATGGTCAAGAATAAAATTATTAAAAAAAAAAAGTGATGTGAGACGGGCGTTTTCGGGTACGGATATTAATCCCTCGGTTGCTTCAAGCACGCCTTCCAATGCAGAGGCTGTCATCATGTCGTCGGACACAAAAGCCGTCCAAGTGCGAGTCGGACTCGCACACAAAGGGTTCCGTACCATAACCTTAACTTTTATTAGTTTTATTACAGATTGTGATAAAATAATAAAAGTTAAGACGTTAAGACGGACGGACGGACAGCACAGGCTTAGTAACAGGGTTCCGATTTACCCTTGGGTACGGAACCCTAAAAATTCGAACGTAATTTGTTCGGACTACCGTCCACACGTCCGGATTCGGTACGGAGTAGGTAAACCAAATCCGCTGTGCAGACTAGCGCGGACTCAAATAATATTTGCCGGACTACTCTAGTGACGGTCGGATTGGGCCCCCGCTGCATATCTTAGGTACTGAATCTCACTATAACCCGGGAAATAATGTGATTTGAATATGGAACGCATTTTTTGTAACAACACCCTGCACGGAGGATCAGACTAGAATAGAAAATTTTATAAAATAAAACGAATCCCCCAGGTAAACTTATCCGACCGGAATAACTCGAGTGGAACGATACATACAGAATCACACATTCCGAATATTGTGTGATATTATTGTCTGTCCTACACAATCTTCAGACCAGACAGGCAAATGGCAATACAAATTAACAAACAACAAAATTTTGTTGGTATTAGACGGGCAATACCAACAAAATATTGGTGTTTGTACTTAGCAACTAACATTTGTATACCTACTTAGTATAAATGTTGTGGTCTGAAGATTTTTCAATGATAGTCTTCAGACTAGACGGGACTTTTGACTGGTGAGCATTGTGTTGTGAGCAACGAGCTACCCTGTAGATAGTTGTTGTCGGGCTGTTGTACTTGTATTTTTCGAATAGCACAGATTTTTGGTAGCGTGAATGTAGTGGCATTCAAACCTGTCGTAATACTAAGATTACGACAGGTTTGAATGCCACTACATTTTCATGTACCTACATTTTTGGTACAAACACGAAAGTATCATCTAAATAAAAGTGCTTTAGGTATGCTGATAGATCTTCTGCCCTAAGCATTTCTTATTAGAACAACAAAGGTTTTATTTTCGGATTTTTTCTACTTTCTATCAGACTTCAAAAATGATTTTTTTTATCTATGTTCCCCGATTACTCGAAGATGGCTCGACCGATTTGTAATGTTTTTTTTTTGTTTGAAAGGGTATACTTCCCAGGTAGTCCCATGATCACCAAGTCAGGATCTGATGATGGGATCCTGGAGAAATAGAGGAAACTCTTCAAATTTTATAGGCACACTTGAAGCGATTTGGGTCGGTTTTGGAAGAGTATTTTTTCAGAGTGGTCCAATTTCAATTTATTTAAGATTTGATGAAGAACAACGGAACTCCTCAGTAAATGATAGCAAATGGACCGGGATTGTTGAATTCTCATGTCCGTATATTGTTTAAACCAGTTCATAACACAACATCACGCCAGCACGCTGTGAAGGGGTAAGCACATCTGAACCACTAAACAGAGAAAAATAAAAACATTCTACATTTTTACAAAATTATTTTTTTGTATTTTATTTCGGAAGTCGGTATCAAAAAACAACCAAACACAGAATTCCGAAATTAAAGTTATTTCATACTTTGTAGTATTGTGTTTTGGAAGTCGGCTATATTTTTTTGTCAATATGTTTTTTCGATGGGATATTTCACTAAAACATAAAATGCATGGGTTGACTAGATTTGAATATTTTAGTAACACAAAAAAAAAAACACCAACAATATATTTCTTTACCTGGCTTTTTCTCATCTATATTGGGGTAGGCTTCCAGTCATACTGGATTCAGTCTCAACAATCCATTTCCACAACCCATGGCTGGAACCGAAACTGTGGCCGAAATTAGATTTTTATAGCGACACTGGCCGAACCCGAACCTTCAGTCGGTTTTTAAAATTACCTCGTTGGGTACACGGTACTTCTTGGCAAGACTGTGTCGGATTGCCAACGAACGAGTACCAAAATCTACAAATGACAGCCGGGACTAATTCTGAAGCACGGAACGAGTCCCGGTTTGCTAAGATAGTCCCATCAAAAGACCGATCTCGGCAAGCGTTGCATAAACTTGAAGATCGGCCCGTGCGGCTGTTATTATTTAGCCACGAGTTCCTCGCACCGAAGACAATGACTTTAAAATTAATGATGATGGAGAATAATAACAGAGAAAGTATACCACCTTGTGGAACACCGACATCTACGATGCGCCATCTCTACCATCTCGTTAACATGGACTGACTGTCGTTGTCGTTCCGGGTGATAGGAAGAGAACCATTCCAGATTCTCAGAAGAAACCTTATGATGTGAAAGGATACATAGGAAAATATCGTGACTGTCGGCATTAAGAGCGCTTTCACAAAATCGAATTGCTCAGGTTGACTAAAGTTGAATACTTACCGCGCGTCACAAGATTTATATTGATTTTTGCATTGCATACAACAATTATTTAAAAATATTTACTTTACTTTTAATTAGACCAATTTTTTTTTCAAGCAATATAGCAACGCCACCTTAATTATTAAATATTTTTTATTTAAATTTGGATTATAATTTCATAGATAAAAATTAAAGTTTCGTACGGAAAATTGTCAATAACTCTCAGTTTTACAGAATTATTTTGGTGTATTACTGTATGAATCGTAATAAATTGATTTGAACATTCCAAAGTAGAAGATACAGTTGTACCGTGGACATTTTTATAAATGATTAAATTATAATATCTTCGGTGTACCAAGGCATCAAAAGATTCCCTAAAGCAACATTTTGTGAAACATCCTTTGCGGAGTCAAGGATTTTACTGATGTACGTGAACAAATTGAAATATTTATTTAGAACACTCCCAAGATAAATGATCAAACTGTCTTTGGCATATCTTTGTTTTTTTTTTTTTATGGCTAGGTATATTTAAAGCAAAATCACACATCAAAACTCGAATAAAACGCTAAAATTCAATAAAAATTGTGATAGCCCTCAAGGTGATGGAGGAATCAATTAACATCAAAACAGTAATCAGATTTGTATCCTCCATTGGTTGTCTAATGTCACCAGTCACTTTAGGTCAGCCGCATACATACCTACAATTTGAATTACCTACTTACTTAGTTGTGACGATTTCATGACGACTAATAAGTTTAGTAGACGAGAGTGCGCAAATCTAGAGTCGCGGATCGACTGTTAGTCGAGCGTAATTGCGTATGTGTGCTACAATTAATATATCGAGCTCTTCGTCGGGGGTTTGAGGGCCGAGTCATCCGCGTCCGTAGGAGAATACCCTTCAGCGAATCCCTACACGTGGTCCACGGGTGGTGCTAAACAGGTGACACTAACCGCCTCCGTGGTCTAGTGGTTATACCACCTGATTCAGACCCAGAGGTCCCGGGTTCGATTCCCAGCGGGGGCAATTTTTTTTTTGCTCGGTTTGGTTGGTGGTAGGACTTCTTCTAAGTCCGCCTGGCAAGCTACCACCATCATGTCTAAGTCTGTCGCCATAACAACAATGTTAACAGCATTGTTGTGTTCCGGCAGTTAGAGGTATGATAGCCAGTTCCTCTGTGTAAGAGGATTCCGGGTGAAACTCGCTTCCATCTTCGGCCTAATCATCACTTTCTCTCAGGTGAGATTTGGGCCAAGAGTTTCCCCGTTTTGTATAAAAAAAAAAAAAAGTTGTTCGACTGTTCAATCAAAAAGCGATCGTTCTAATTAGTCGAGCAACTGCCTAGTTGATAGTATGCGTACCTCAATTTATTGTTCTCCATGTACTTTGAACACACAACTGAGCAGAGGCAGTACTGTGGCCATGCGTGGTGAATTATCATATTTTTTTCTCTCTCACAAAAACTTAAACAAAGTGTAATAGAATGAAAAAATCTGAACATTGATGACTTTAGAAAAAACAAATTTTGTTTCTTACGTATATTTCTGAGCCACATTCATCACAGTTTTTGTAAATTGTAAGATATAACTAAGTACTAATATTTACAAGTTTGACACATTTAATGAACATTTATACTTATTTCTACGATTAATATGTATTAAATAGTAAATAGATATTAATTAACAAATCAAACATTAACATTGAAAACAAAATTCAACATAAGTCAGTAAAATTAAGTAGGTCTGTACCTAGAAATAAAAAAAAATATAACCCTGATGCAGGATTTCAATACTTAAGTAGGTACCCTTAATTTTAAAAATATTTATATAGACGGTAGGTAGGTACTTAAAACATAACTAAATATGTTGAGAAACAAAAAAATATAGAAATAATTAGGTATTTTATTTGTATATAAGTACATCTAGTCTGAAATAATAATATAATAGTTAATAAAAAAATAAATAAAAAAAAATGACACCTAATGATGTTTCTTAATACTTAATAATAAAATAAATGGCAAAAAATGGTTCAAATTGCTGATAAATAACGTTATTCCCTAACAATTGCTAGTAACGTAGGCATTTCAGGAGATTCTAACTTTTATTTTACTCTCAGTCTCACATTTCGTTCCTATAATAAATATAGCCGTTATGTTAAAATCCAACGTAGACGAATACGGGACAGAATTTGTTACAATTGTAGGCCTAGATGATACAAGGGAATTAAGTTCTTAGATACTTCCTTAGTATCTTCGCTTTGGGGGTTATTTAAATCCCATAGGACCTAAGTTCTTTAAATAATAACTAATCGTTTATATTCCGTAGGCAGGATAATACAAGAGGAACTAAGGTTTTCCAAGGTAGAAAAATAATTAATAATTCTATTTAGTCCGTCCGTCGATTTATAGAAACTATTGATAGGTTTTTTAATGCGCCATTTAAGGGGGGGGGGGGCACAGTTTAGAAAAAAATGATGTTAGAAACCCCAATATAATTTTTGAAGACCTATCCTTAGATAACCCACACGCATAGGTTTGATGAAAAAAAAAATTTTTGAGTTTCAGTTCTAAGTATGGGGGACCCCCGAAAATTAATGTTTTTTTTTCTTTTTTCTATTCTTATGTGAAAATCTTTATGCGGTTCACGGAATACAGTCATCTACTTACCAAATTTCAACAGCATTAGTTCTTATAGTTTCGGAGAAAAGTGGCTGTGACATACGGACGGACGGACAGACAGACAGACATGACGAATCTATAAGGGCTCCGTTTTTGCCATTTGGCTACGGAACCCTAAAAATCTATATTGGTTTTGGAAATCTTTTTAAAAATGCGCTACAATAGGGAATATGCACGCGATTTTGTTATTTACAAAATGGAATAAGTACTTATTAGCTCTAGCACACAATCGTGAAATTATTTAAACACCTTCATCAGCGATGAAGTTAAAAAGCTTCAAAGATTAAAAATAGAAAGAGAAGTCCGATATGGACTTTGACGTCAAAGTCCATGACGCCTATACAGCTGAAAACAGCGTCTTCGCGAGAGAGACAGATATATTTTATTTAAAATAATTGTTGCTCGTTTGTTTGTTTCTATTTTATCTGTTAGTATTATATTTTAGTAGGTATATTTTTAGATAAACTGTAGAGATAATAATTTTTTTTTTTCATGCATATTCCCTATTATTGTAGGTAAAGGAGAAGTATCCATTTTTAACCTTACTATAATATTTTCAATGGGTAAAAAATATGGTTGATATGATTATTGATGAAACGAATAGAACCTAACTAGTAGAATGAGTGGGAAAATAATGAAGATTTTGGTAATTATTTATCTTTACCTAACATAGCTTTTATAAAGACATCACAAAAATTATTTATTAATATTTAAAATGGAGTAGACGCTGATTTTACATTGTTAGTATAATAAGTAGGTATTTACATGTTGGATATAAATAAATTTCGTAAATAATTATTGGCACGTATTTACAATATTTGGCACAAAAAAACAACCCTATATCAACATTGCTCTGTGATAGGCTTATACCTATAGAAGACTAGCTGAAACGCGGAACTAAGTCTGCGTCACAATTATCATTAATGCTGGGCTCCTATTGGTCGTATCGTGATGTTATATAGCATAGCCTTCCTCGATAAATGGGCCAATCAACACTAAAAGAGTTATTCAATTCGAACCAGTAGTTCCTGAGATTAGCGCGTTCGACCAAACAAACAAACTTTTTAGCTTGATAATATTAGCATAGAAGTAGATATACATATTATAAATGTTACATGTATTATTATAGTATATATAGGATTGATTGATTGACACTAAAACTAAACACATTTTTATGACATAGGCAGGCCGTTTCTTTTGGCAGGATCTCATTTATACAATTTTAATATCTAATTGTACCCTATGGTACAGTAAAACCCCTAAAAAGGGATAAAGTTACCACCAAAATAAACTTTGAGATCTCAAACACTAAATTTCCACCAAAAAAGAAACCGATCACCGAATAAAACGCCCACGACCGTCAAAATAGTCCAGTCAAATTAAGCCAAAAAGATGGCCAACCGCGCAAAGAAAGACATACATCTGTTATCTATTATGCTAGGTCTATTATGAACATTACCAATTTGGACTATTTTTTATAAAATGAATAATTTCTTGAAAAAAGTTGTTTATTTTCATGGGTAGACCGAGACGCAGTTTTTAAAACATGATTACAGCTTTCCTTGTGCCCTGTACTATAATGGATACTTAATAGATATCATACAGAGCAATAAAACTTTCCTTACATCGTTAAAGATTAAAGTAACTTTAGGTTTATTCATAATAATAATACTGAGTTATTTTTGGCATTTAAATCTACGAAAATCACTTTCTGGAACCTGCTGCATTAGAAGTATCCACAAAATAGCGATTTCACGTTTACGACACGTAGGTACCTACCTAATAGGAGAAAATTTTGGCAAACCAGTTTAAAAGAGACCTTTTATCCTAGAATTGAACGTATACCAACATACTTGTACTTGTAACAGTCGCCGTTTATTCAAAATTTTAAAGCTACCTATCCTAGAGGAACTTCAAGTGTCTCGTGCTTATGTGAGTGCGTCTGTTTGTGGCATCGAGTGCATGACCGTGGCGCGGCGCGCGTAGCCCCGCCGCGCGGACGCGGGAGGAGTCGGCTGAGCCTCGCACTCGCGACGCACTCGGTCTATGATGTCAGCCACCAATTTTTCTTCTCTAGAACGTTTTTCCTCCCAGTCTGCTAGTTTCACCGTTGGTTCTGGAGCAAAATATAAATAGTTGAGGTGCCTTTAGATTTTTATATTCTTTTTAAAAATGTCCTGTACTCGCATCTGCAAAGCGCTGATAACTATATGATAGTTGATCCGTACCAACGGAACCCTATTATTAAGCCTCCGCTGTATGCTCGTCCGTCATTACGTCTGTCTGCCTGTCAGCGGGCTTTATCTCAAGAACCAACCGTTCCTATCTAATAGGTGGATAGTTGAAATCTTCAGTGTTTATTTCTATTGCAACTTTTAACAATAAATACTAAAATATTAATGAAATTAAAGGGGACTCGCACTTGGCCGGTTTTTTCTAGACCCGTTCCATTTAGTTTATTTTTAATTTTACTGTAGAAATAGACTTACTCTTGACCACGGCCACGTCTGATGGAAAGCGATGGATGATATGATAAACATTTATAGCCATAAGCTCAGTAGACCGCCCATTGTGTCACGATATCTTTTCTGTAACTTATATGGAAAGTGGCAAACTCCGTAAGATTGTAAAATATCGCGTACAAAGTAATAAGACACGAATATAGGTATTGGAAACTATTGAATTTCGATGAGATTTATTTTATACATTACGTTTTTTCCTAATCTATCGAAAAATTATAATCTTATCAAGATTTATTACAATCTTACGAAGTCTGCCATTTTCCGGTGTGAGATACATACATAAAGAGTACCAATTCTATTATACTTATTTTGCGTTAGAATCTACTGTAAACTACCTGCCAACGCCCGTAAGGCCCTATTGTATTGTCTTACTATTGTTCTTTTAATTTGGCAGATTACTAGCATCATTAAAAGCAGTGCGATTCTGTAAACCTGTGTAAACCTTTCACCGTAAGCTAAAATTAGTGAACATGAAGTGAATTGTCAATCCATACAAACAAGACGAAGATGTTGACAGAATAGACCGGCAGTTCATATGCTCACTGTACCTCAGTTACCACAGCGTGATGTTGTCAGAATAGAGTGGCAGATCATATCATGCTCACTCCACCTCAGTTATCACGGCGTGATGTTGACAGAATAGAGCGGCAGTTCATATCATGCTCACTATACCCAAGTTTACACGACAAGAGGTTGACAGAATAGACCGGCAGTTCATATCATGCTCACTCCACCTCAGTTATCACGGCGTGATGTTGACAGAATAGAGCGGCAGTTCATATCATGCTCACTCCACCTCAGTTATCACGGCGTGATGTTGACAGAATAGACCGGCAGTTCATATGCTCACTGTACCTCAGTTACCACAGCGTGATGTTGTCAGAATAGAGTGGCAGATCATATCATGCTCACTCCACCTCAGTTATCACGGCGTGATGTTGACAGAATAGAGCGGCAGTTCATATCATGCTCACTATACCCAAGTTTACACGACAAGAGGTTGACAGAATAGACCGGCAGTTCATATCATGCTCACTCCACCTCAGTTATCACGGCGTGATGTTGACAGAATAGACCGGCAGTTCATATCATGCTCACTCCACCTCAGTTATCACGGCGTGATGTTGACAGAATAGACCGGCAGTTCATATCATGCTCACTGTACCTCAGTTATCACGGCGTGATATTGACAGAATAGACCGGCAGTTCATATCATGCTCACTCCACCTCAGTTATCACGGCGTGATGTTGACAGAATAGACCGGCAGTTCATATCATGCTCACTGTACCTCAGTTATCACGGCGTGATGTTGACAGAATAGACCGGCAGTTCATATCATGCTCACTCCACCTCAGTTATCACGGCGTGATGTTGACAGAATAGAGCGGCAGTTCATATCATGCTCACTATACCCAAGTTTACACGACAAGAGGTTGACAGAATAGACCGGCAGTTCATATCATGCTCACTCCACCTCAGTTATCACGGCGTGATGTTGACAGAATAGACCGGCAGTTCATATCATGCTCACTCCACCTCAGTTATCACGGCGTGATGTTGACAGAATAGACCGGCAGTTCATATCATGCTCACTCCACCTCAGTTATCACGGCGTGATGTTGACAGAATAGAGCGGCAGTTCATATCATGCTCACTGTACCTCAGATATCACGGCGTGATGTTGACAGAATAGAGCGGCAGTTCATATCATGCTCACTCCACCTCAGTTATCACGGCGTGATGTTGACAGGATAGAGCGGCAGTTCATATCATGCTCACTGTACCTCAGTTATCACGGCGTGATTTTGACAGAATAGAGCGGCAGTTCATATCATGCTCACTCCACCTCAGTTATCACGGCGTGATGTTGACAGAATAGAGCGGCAGTTCATATCATGCTCACTATACCCAAGTTTACACGACAAGAGGTTGACAGAATAGACCGGCAGTTCATATCATGCTCACTCCACCTCAGTTATCACGGCGTGATGTTGACAGAATAGACCGGCAGTTCATATCATGCTCACTCCACCTCAGTTATCACGGCGTGATGTTGACAGAATAGACCGGCAGTTCATATCATGCTCACTCCACCTCAGTTATCACGGCGTGATGTTGACAGAATAGAGCGGCAGTTCATATCATGCTCACTATACCCAAGTTTACACGACAAGAGGTTGACAGAATAGACCGGCAGTTCATATCATGCTCACTCCACCTCAGTTATCACGGCGTGATGTTGACAGAATAGACCGGCAGTTCATATCATGCTCACTCCACCTCAGTTATCACGGCGTGATGTTGACAGAATAGACCGGCAGTTCATATCATGCTCACTCCACCTCAGTTATCACGGCGTGATGTTGACAGGATAGAGCGGCAGTTCATATCATGCTCACTGTACCTCAGTTATCACGGCGTGATTTTGACAGAATAGAGCGGCAGTTCATATCATGCTCACTCCACCTCAGTTATCACGGCGTGATGTTGACAGAATAGAGCGGCAGTTCATATCATGCTCACTGTACCTCAGTTATCACGGCGTGATGTTGACAGAATAGACCGGCAGTTCATATCATGCTCACTCCACCTCAGTTATCACGGCGTGATGTTGACAGAATAGAGCGGCAGTTCATATCATGCTCACTCCACCTCAGTTATCACGGCGTGATGTTGACAGAATAGAGCGGTAGTTCATATCATGCTCACTCCACCTCAGTTATCACGGCATGATGTTGACAGAATAGAGCGGCAGTTCATATCATGCTCACTCCACCTCAGTTATCACGGCGTGATGTTGACAGAATAGAGCGGCATTTCATATCATGCTCACTGTACCTCAGTTATCACGGCGTGATGTTGACAGAATAGAGCGGCAGTTCATATCATGCTCACTCCACCTCAGTTATCACGGCGTGATGTTGACAGAATAGAGCGGCAGTTCATATCATGCTCACTCCACCTCAGTTATCACGGCGTGATGTTGACAGAATAGAGCGGCAGTTCATATCATGCTCACTCTACCTCAGTTATCACGGTGAGATGTGGACAGAATAGAGTGGCAGTTCATATCTTGCTCACTCCGCCTAAGTTTACACGAGAAGATGTTGACAGAATAGAGCGGCAGTTCATATGCTCACTCTATTTCAGTTATCACGGTGAGATGTGGACAGAATAGACCGGCAGTTCATATCATGCTCACTCTACCTCAGTTATCACGGTGAGATGTGGACAGAATAGAGTGGCAGTTCATATCTTGCTCACTCCGCCTAAGTTTACACGAGAAGATGTTGACAGAATAGAGCGGCAGTTCATATGCTCACTCTACTTCAGTTATCACGGTGAGATGTGGACAGAATAGACCGGCAGTTCATATCTTGCTCACTCTACCTAAGTTTAAACGACAAGATGTTGACAGAATAGAGCGGCAGTTCATATCATGCTCACTCTACCTAAGTTTACATGACAAGATATTGACAGAATAGAGCGGCAGTTCATATCTTGCTCACTCTACCTAAGTTTACACGACAAGGTGTTGACAGAATAGAGCGGCAGTTCATATCATGCTCACTCTACCTAAGTTTACATGACAAGATATTGACAGAATAGAGCGGCAGTTCATATCTTGCTCACTCTACCTAAGTTTACACGACAAGGTGTTGACAGAATAGAGCGGCAGTTCATATCATGCTCACTCTACCTAAGTTTACATGACAAGATATTGACAGAATAGAGCGGCAGTTCATATCTTGCTCACTCTACCTAAGTTTACACGACAAGGTGTTGACAGAATAGAGCGGCAGTTCATATCATGCTCACTCCACCTCAGTTATCACGGTGAGATAATGACAGAAGGTTTCATCCTTCGTTCCTTATAAGATATTCCTGATTTCGAAAGTAAAATACATACAGCAGAAAGTTACCTTTGTTCCGATGGTAGGTCTTCTTTGTTTCTGTTGCCTTAGCCGTTTGCTTCACGACAGATGTTTGATAGTTTGGAACGCTCGATTTCGGTATCGCTAATTCTGGATCGGGTTCGTTTTTCGCTTCCTCTAGAGCAGGCTGCAGATTTTCCGTTATAATAGTTTCTATATTTGCGGATACTACAGTTGATACTGGGCTGGTATCTGATAATGCTTCGCTGTGTCTAGTAGCTACGTGACCGATGTACCCTGAAAATGTCGATGTTACAGTTTGTAAATAGGTACTCATTTTAACTTCGGACGGTGGATTCAGCGGGCCGGATCTGGATCGGGCGGGGTCATAAAAGGTTATGGGGCCAAGGTATCTTCTAGCCCCTGAACGCCAAACTTTGATTACGACCGTTTCTAGTGGATTTCCAGCTGTAACTATAGGGGTCAGCTTCCAGTCATCCTTGTCAGAGCCACCGCCAAACTCGAAAACCTACACCAATCAATTTAGCGGGTTACATAATACTTCTTAGGGCTGATTTTTCCAACCCCAGATAACTTTCGCGGAGGAATAATTTTGAATTTTTGACAGTTCTTCCTTACAAAAACTGTCAAACGTTAAATTTATTCCACGAATAAAAGTTTATCTGGCGTTGGAAAAATCAGCCCTTAGTTAGACTGGTTGACTCCTCGGTTTAGCAAAACAAAAATTGTATTCCAGTACTGTTAGGCAATAACAATTTTAATCGGAACTGACTGTGAAACAATTGTTTGAAAAGGAAAAACCCAGGAAGAAGGGTTTTTAATAAATAATACCTTAAAAAGGTTCGCGGAACAGGACGTCAAGTCCCACAAATCTCCATTTAAAAAGGATCATTTGCACACACATTGTCTCTGGCGAGCAACTGCTCCATGGTTGATACTTGGGCTGATACCGTGATGCAGGATTTGTATGACATCAGGCCTTAGTTCATATCTGGTGGTATAAATGTCGCTACCTACTACGTCAGCTGTTTAGTAAGTATAGGTACCCATGGTGGGGTATCGATGCCGCTGCAACTTAATGACCAACTCCCAGCTACCCTAGTAGTGAGATAGGTACTATTACTTTGGGTTAAAGATTCTCACCTTTTCTACTTTTGAAGTAACCAAAACATTGTTCGCATTGGAATAGTGGCGCGGGAGTGATCGGCTGCGCTGCGTGCCGCTTATACTTGTGCCGGTACCAGTGCGTGCGGCTCTGCAGCACCTCCCCGCACATCTTACAGATCACGCTGCCGTCATGCTTCAGCAAGTATTCCAACAGTTCATGTCTCCCTTTGGTATTCTCTTTACCTTCTTCTTTATTCCCAGGACCCAGTTCCTGCATTGGCTCTGTTAGGAAATGAACTCCAGTATCCTTGCTGAGCGCGTCATCCAAGGGCCCGCTATTTGTTGTTGCAGTCACAAAGTTCGATATAATAGGTTCAGGATTGGATGAATCCGACATTACTTCTAGTGTTATGATAGGAATGCTGCTGTTTTCACCATCATCATCGAATGTGTATTGAAAGTCTGGAAGTTCTAATGATAAATTAATTAGTTAGTTAAGTGACCTAGTACTTTTGTTAGGGTCAGCGGGCACCAAGACGCGACGAAACGTGGAATTCGTATTTAAGTGTATTCTTATGTCCCACTGAAATGTACCTTTTTGTGTACCTACTAAAAAAGTTCCACCTACATAGGTAGGTACAATCTGAAATGCCACGTCGCGCCTTGATATGAGCTGGCCTTTATTTGAAGTTAGAATAAAAATAAACCATAGAATACCATTCAATAGGATAGGTACAATAATTAAAGACACAAAAAATATTTTTATTGTTTTATTCGTAGTGTAGGTAAATGTTTTCACAATAATTACTCAATACGTGTTGGTAAGATCCTTTCTTTATAATAAAACTACTATATTTTTGTTACAATAAAAATAAACTTTTGTCTCGTTCTCATCAATTTATTGTTAAAGCTTTGATGTTTGCAACGATAATTATTACATACCTACTATAGTAATCTATTAAAATTATCAGTTAGACTGTGGTAGTAATTTTGTTAATAGCTATTGTTAATATAGACTATCGAATATCTAACGTTCTTAAAACACTTTATCATTAAAATATTGTAGGAGTAGTCGAAATAAAAAAAAACATATTTTAGTATGGCCCACCTTATAACAAAAGATGTATTACTGACGGTCTAAAAAGTACAGAGATAAAACCTTGCGTCGGTATAAAAATGATACTTTTGAACGACTAATTGGTCGGAATCTCTCAAAATATTGAAAAAAGAACTTGACAGAATAAGACAGTTACATGTAAAATAATATTGGATGACAAATAATTCGTAGAGTATTTTATATGTGAACGATAGTAAACTATTAATACTCGATACCAATAACTTATCAAAGGGAAATAATCTTGGACGAAGGAACCTAATGGTTAAATTGTTTGTTCTTCATCACTCTGTTATAGGTATAACAATCAAACAATCACGAGCTGCTGGCATCGAGTAAGAATCAATAGAATATAGAAAAAAATCAACACTTGCATATAATCATTGCACTTGACACGAACCTAAATAGTAAAAACTTTTCTTGCAATATTAGTTAATAATAAACATTTTTAAACTTCTAGACGATCCTCTCATATAACATAGTTTACATTTAGCATTTTATTGCCATAAGAAAGTAGCCTTAATAATCAACTTTCTGCAGGACCTATCATGGAGGTATATAATAATATTTTTTTGAAATATAGCTTTACTTTTTCCAAAGAAAATTCCAATAGAAATCAAGCCAGACGAAGATAAACAATCATTAGAAAATATTTTACATAAATATACCAAGTAACCGCTATTTATAGTTTTGTGCTGGTTAATTTCTCGTAATTTTGTACCTAGTAAAAATAATAAAATATTTAATCGCCCATATTTAAGTTTACCAAATAAGGCTCTAGTTTCCGTAATACTTTATTCATAAAGTAAAATATGTATGTTTTGTTTATGTTTTTATATGTAAAAAAATGACGCTGCCTTGCAGCATGTGTTTATAAGTGAGAAAGTAAGAATTACAATAACTCAACAATGAACATGATCGCCAACTTAGTTAGCACTAATATCACAAAATAAAATACTACAAAAAAGATAAAGGATAGGCATAACACTTCACCACTTCAAATAATAAACACAAAAATATTTCAGAAACAATTCTTCTCCTCCAACATGAGAAAGCCTATGGACTCAATAAGTAACAAAGCATAATTATGATTATACAAAAGGAAGTGGTGAAAAAAAAAGAAGAAAAGAAAATACAAACAAAAAATCTAATTCTTGTCAAAAATATCAACGTTTCGTGACGTTGAGTTAGTTTGTGCAATTGACTGGCGCTGACGTACCTACTTAAATAAAATCACACTGCAAATTGTTAATACCTTGTCGGCGACTATAATATATATCCTAAATGTTTATGTAATACAAAGTTTAACTATATACAAGAACGTGATCTAACAAAATCTTCTTATTCATATAAACTTAACATACGTAGATGAAACTATATCCAAGTTGTGCGCTAAAATTTAAAATACAGAAACACAATTTGTTACCGGTCAATGTTTTAAGTAGATTGAACTAATACAACTCTATTTTAGTATCCAATTAAAAAAACATTAACCGATCTGATAAACGTACCCTCTCTTCCAAAACGTGAACTTACAATAACATAGATAGGTATAAATCATTCCGAAATCGAACTTAACGATATACGTGAACATTAGGCGTTACACTAACATTACCTAACAAATATTATTTCCCTTATTAATGGAAGAACTGCTGATTTTGTTTTAGTTTCTAGTATGTACCTAGAACTTCTCCGTTATCCACTAAATATAATCTAAAAAGTGAAATAATAAGAGTTGGAAACTTTAGTAATATTAAAAATTATACAAAATGAATAAAAATTGCGCTATGGCACTATTAAGTTAAATGTTAACATATTGATATTTTCCCACTATAATTCTCTTGTTAAAATAGATTCAATCAAAAGGTACATAATCGTACTTAACAGTAGACTCACTATTAGGTAGGTAGACAAATATTTTAAATATAATCTATTTTATAAAAGTCTTTAGTTAGATAGAAAAGATTTTAATATTATAAAATATATCTATTTTTATTAATGCTTGCGAGTGATATTGATAGTGTCGCAATATACTTATGTCATGGCCCCTGTCCACCGCCTAGAGTCCTAGCCGCAGTAGACGCGTGCCCTGGCCAGGACCGAGAGTTCCGATCACATACCGGCAATGTTGCAATTTGCGAACATAGACATCATAAAAAATAGTTTTATTTGTAATACAGTCTTTGGTTGGTGTCTTGCGGTATCTCAAATAACAATAAGTATTTTTAGGCACTTTAGGCGACAACTCATTTAATAAAGTAGTTTAATAAACTGCGTAAATGGAAGGCACATTTCAGACTTTTGTAGCACCTACAAATGCTATAATTTCAAAAACAAGTTATATTCAACACGCTGTAACTGGCCTCAAATATTACATTGTATATTATTGTCTAATATTTGCACAACCATACTTTTAAACAAGATAACATAATGAGCTTTATTTTATGTAACAAACATTCGTTATTAAATGCATAACAGTATTCCTGGAAATATTGTAATACGTACAATGTAAAAATGTACATGAAAATTTAACTCCAAAAATAGAACGAATACTATAATCGAAACCTCGATATCTTGAAGACCTACAAACTAGCCAAAGGAAAAGTTTACATATTTACGTGGAATCAACAACAAGCCAGCGCGCAGCGGCGGCACCGGCATGGCGGCACTCAGGCCTGCGCAGGGTCGGGCGAGGAGTGCGAGGGCGTGGAGCCGCGCGGCGAGCCCGAGCCCAGCGCCTCCAGCTTGATGCCCGGCGGCAGCTGGCCCTCCATGCCGGGGATCAAGAAGAACGCGTTCGGAGGATACACGCAATCTTTTGGCACGTAACAGTCGTGCGTTGTTTTCATGTGGTTCTTCATTTTGTCAGGCCTAGAAAATTCTTTGCAACAAACGGGGCACGGAAATACTTTCCTTTGATGACCCTCATGGTACAGGAAAGCGTGCCTCTGGAATGAATATTTGTTTTTAAACGTTTTTTGAATGTTCTCTTTAGCGCACTCCGTGCACTGGTAGACCCCTTCGTTAACAGACGCGTATCTGAAGAGGTTGAGGCCTCTAACAGACATCTCGGTTAGCTGTTCGGCGGGATCGTTAGATGCCGAGTTAGCTCTTCTCCGTATCCGTCTTCTGACAGCTGGCCTTTGCATCTGACTGCCGGTCTGTAGTGTGTTATTATTTAACGAGTCATTCTGATACTCATTTGAAGTAGAAGCCTGTGTTGCCGGATTAACGCGAATTTTTCCTGATCCATCATTTGAGGGCGACGATCGAGCGTATTTCATGTCTTGTTTTTCAGAATCAGGACTACCACGTCCTGGAAAATAAGGTAAAGATTGATGAGTATGTATCTTTATGACTTGCAGATTGCAACATTTATGTATTATTAATATTTCAAAACTATTCTCACAAAAGGACAACGCCATAGTTAAAATTAAATTTTATTAATTTTTGTTACATTCTTAGAAGAGCTAAAACTATTTTACTTAATAATACTGAACCCTATGGTATTGTCCTTAGGTTAAAAACCTACCTAGGTTGCTCAGCTTACTGTGGTGATTATAAGCACAAATGCAAAATAATAAAAATCGTGTGCTACCAGGAGAATGAAAAAGGGCAACAATGAAAAACAAAGACAAACTGAAAATATATTAACTTTATTTGTTCAAATTGAATGACGAAATTTTATAACACCATGATCAAAATGAAAACCACGAGTCATGGAATCATTCCATAGGCAAGTTTACTCTATACTTTGAAATAGCTGCCATTTACAAATACAGACCATTGGTATAATAATTATAGCACCAGTATTATTAGAACATTTTAAAACGATCCACATTATTATTTAAGATTGTAAACTTGTCCATGAAATGCATTCAAAATAAAACATTTAAAACTAGAAAAAATGTGAAATAATATCAATTTTGGAATATATGTACTAAGTGTATATATATTAACCAAAATTTAAATCATCTGTCCTAAAAATTAAAACTCACTAAGCAAATCAATAGATAACAGAAATTGTTCTATGAAAATTTGATGTTTTATTTAGCTTCTTGTAGCAAAGTCAAACTGCTTAAAATTATTTTAAAATAACCATATAAATTAATAAATTAAAAAATAATAACAAAAAAGAATAGATTTCACTATGATATAATAGGACTCAAGTGTTTGCATTTGGAACTATTTCGGCAAGTTCAGTAATAGGTACATAATTATAAAAATAACACTTCAGTTAACTTAAGCTCTTAAGATCACATAAGGTGGGTTGATAGTTGAAAAGTAACATGAACTTACAGCAGTTGTGTGTCGTTCACTCCTTCGTGACACACGAAAACATATTTCGAAAAATTAGTTGCCAATAAATTGTATGTGGACATACAGAAAAAATATGCCGAAAGATACAATCATGTTTGGATAAAATTATAAGGAACATGTGATTAGCCTCATTAATCAATATCTGAATAATATTGCATCAGAAATATCTAAGAGTATGGTATAAATAAAAAATAAAAAGCAACAATTTGTACTGGACCAACAAATCAATACTTTGATCATTGCAGAGCATCAATTTGAGCAACATAGAAAGCATTAAACGTAATCTAGCTCTAACCACACCATCTACGAAACGTGAGAGAAGCGTCATACGACCACGTACCTTGTCGTCCTCTCTTCGTGACTCAGTAACATCCTATACAGTGTTCCGATGCCACTCCTTCGTTAACAACACTATTTATGTCTATAATATTATAAATAACTTAACTTTTAAACTACTCTTTACTAATAACCCGTGTTGTTACTTTGCTACTATTTAAATATAAAAAAAATAATAAAATATTGTTGAAATCGTTAGTGTTCGTCATCGTTGCTGCATAAATCACGGGTGATTGACTGTTAACATAATTCGATCATGTCACCAAGTTTAGTATAAAATCAAAGGCAAGACAAGACATTCAATATCAACTAATACAGCGTTTAGCGCATTACGATTACCACATGTAGGCACGGTGCTCGGTACAATAGGTACTTGAACGTTTTAACGACAAATTATAATAAAGTTTAACAGACATTCAATTATAAGCATTAAATCATAGACCATGTCAATGTCACAATAAATAAAATCAAAGAGGTGAAACTTAAAATAACAATAGCGAATCAAAACAAAATAATAAGTAAAGTCATTAAAAATGTGGGCTGTTTTGCTGTAACTTTTATTATTTTCTTTAAAGTTTCTAAAAATAGTAATTAACACCTTATTGTATACCATTGTATTTTGTTTCGTTAACAAATATTCTATGTCGTGTAACTTTCAATTCTAAATTTATCTAAACATTACTCTTTGCATTTTCTATTGTCTAAGTGCAAATAACAAAAAAATATGGATTTGCTTAACATTTGGCTAAGTTCTAGAATTAATAATTATTATAGTTGTCGTGTGAATTTTAATAAGTACTTATATAATTTAAATATTTATTTATCTGCAGGTTTTAATACAACTTTTGTGAGAGAAAGTCAACAACTTAACGATCTTTGTAATGTTTGAGGAATTGGCATTATAGTTAGGCAATTTCAACTACTTAAGCTTACCTATTACTTTCATGAAAATAAATAATTACTTATACTTTGATTTTAATCGAGAATGATAGGTTGGTATCTATTTATACTTACGCGATAGGGTGAACCTATTATACAACCCTGTAGTTTAAAAATTTTACGTTTTGCTTTATATTTTGTAACCAGTTGACCAATCCCTCAAAAATCCTTAAGTAGTACTTAAGTTTTATAGAAGAAACTATACGCTGTCATTCTGAATAATTTATGTGAGATGAAAATTATGATTTATTTAAACCCAGATTAGATATGAGCGCCGCGTCGGCGCGCCGCCGCCGCGGGAATGGACCGGCACGCCGCCGTTTACCGTTTTTTTTTTTTGTATTAAGGTTCATATTCGTACAAAGTATGCAAGGGTTTTATTTATACTAATGTTACTAAAAATGTTTATGATATAAGAAATAAACGTCAGCCATGCCTAGAAAGAGGTGGCGAGACGAACTAAACCCCGCCTGCCAGGAATGGTTCGAGTTCGAGTCGAGAAGTGAGTCAGCTGGATACATTAGTAGGAGGTACATAAGTTACTTGAAATGGTTGACAAATGCATTAGATAATGTTAAAAACATGGATACTTTCCGGTCCATACCTATTTTGAAAGTAACCCAGCTAAAGAAAACGTGTTGCTCTGAGGAAACAGATATTCACAGGGTGACAATATCGCAAGATGAGAGGTGTCGAGAATCCAGACGAGTGACAGGCAATTGGAGACGTCATGTTTGCAATGAACTGCTCTAGGTTGACGTTGACAATGAGGGGCAGAATCCAAATGGGATTCAATATTTGAAGAATTTTTTTTAACTTCACGCAGCCCGACAAAGGGCCATTTAAGCGTTAACAAAAAAGCAATCCTTCAGCGATCGGTTCAAGGTCACGCCGCCGGCGCGCCGCCCCCGCCGTGCAAAATTTACCTCTACGCCGCCGCCGCGCGCCGCCAAAAATCGCCACGGCGCTCATATCTAACCCGGATACGATCTATGCCATTAATGTTTAACTATCTTTGAATAATTACTTGTAATTATATTAATAAATATTGCTTTATGATTTCATAGTAAACTGTAAGTACCTAGATATCCTTATTATTTTGTTTCAATCAGAAATAAATAGATTAACATTTGTATTGAACTACATAATTGCGAATGTTTAAGTCCCATGATAACTTTGTCAACGAATAAAAATGTAAAGATTGACTATAATGTACTTACATACATGCTTTTTAAAACAACAATATTAACAAACAATATATAATATGTATATTTTAGGGACAATCCATTTATGTCACATCACATGTGACATTTTCTTAAGTATAATTTAGCACCAATTATGATATAATATTAACAAATAATAAAATTATTTATTAGTGATGATAATTATTATTTTAATAGATATTTACGGAGTTCAATATTAAAGAAAAAGAACATTAATTTTACCTGAATTTTGACAAACAGCTGAAATATATTATAAAAAAATAAACAAAATAAGGCTACCATATAATATAGGTACGTAACATTACAAGGAGATGTTCGAGTAGGTACTCGTAGTATTAGGTCCACACAAACAATGAACGGGTTAAGCTTAGGCACTGGCTAAATTGACTATCATAATGTAAGTGATTTGTTTAATCGTCCAATAATAGCCTCACCATTTTAAGTCTAAATTTCCTCTTTAAGTACCTATCAATGTTCAAGGTAAATTTCGTATAAAGATTATGAAAGGTAGGTACAATAAATTCGTTTTTATGAATTTTAACAGTCTTAATATTGATTATCAAGACCCGACGCCTCGAAAATTACACGAATTTTTTTATATTCATTTTGTAAATAACATTCACGAGTTGTTCCGATTTCCAAACAAAATGGAAAACATGAGATGATATATTCTTAATTTTAATTACATCTTTTAATTTAACTACTTGGGCCTAAAAGGTTTCTAAACTCCTAAGGAAGCTTCTTAAAGTAGACATTGTAAACTCTGAATAATGAAAATAAATAATACATAACATTTTGAAATTTCTTAGTAGTCTAGTAGTCGATAAATATTAAACTTATGAATATACAAGTAAAGGCACACTAATAGGCAAGCGTTCCCTGGACCTACGTTTATACATTGGAGAATTTGGTTTTGGGTCGACAAGTATTTACGTACCTACCTATTAAAGTAGATACTACCCATATAACTAAACTCATTTTATAATTTTTTATTAAAACAATTTATTTTTTGTCGTTATAATTGAAATATGAAAACGTGTCGCTATCATTACATGGAAGACTACTTTTGCCTCTAAATTTAACTAAGTAAATAATTTATAAGTACTGTTCCTTACTTTATATTTAAGGCATTTTGTTTTCTACTAAAATAGAATTTACAAATCATCTCATGATTCCAGTTACATATAAACTTCACTCAAAGCACCTTGCTAAGATCACTTCAACAACAACGCCGTGTTGCATCTCTTCAATATATACAATTTAAACGTCAACCTTTAAAATATATAATATGTTACATTTTTATAAAGTTGTTTTAGATAGTAACTCAAATATGAATAAGGTAGATGTGTTTGTGATACGATTATAATACCGCGACTGCACCCATTGACTGCGAGCAGACAAGCGCAGTGCACGTTAACTGTCAGCGCGGCTGCATCGAAAGCGAGCCGGACAATAGGTGTAATACGCGATCTAATAACCTCTAATATATTAACTAAAGTATTTGTTGTATTGTCTTTGACAAATTGATATTTCACATGCGTAAACAATTTAATCATTTAACAAAGTAATATAATCCTATTATATTATATTATAACATTAGGAATTTAAAACTTTTATTAAAATATCTAAATGATTTGGGGCTCTGTTGATTATTCAGGAACTGAACGTGTAATTATAATCTGTAGGCATACTACAACGATCGCCCTTGATATACTGTTGCACCAACTATTCTATAAATATTATTGTAATATACTATTGTATTATTTAAGAGATTTAAATAAGTAGTATTTGAATAGTATAATAACATTTACAACCAAATATTTCAACATTGATAAACTATTTTAAATTAATCTTAACAAATTCTAGAAAATAAAATCATAGCCTGTGTTGAGTTTCACTTCGAACAAGTCAAATCGTCTTCTACAACTAACATCACTATTAAGGCAAGTTAAATGAAAATGCATTTTTCCGCTACTACTTACGCAATGGCATCTTGCTTCAGTCTTTTTATAAAGAGTTCGTTTTGCACTTTAGCCTCTCGTGATACTCCGACGGACATCGACATGCCGAGTGCCGACATGTCGCCTAGCATAACAACACAATTTACAAAAAGACTATGCCATTGCTATAATTCATAAATATATTAACTAAACTTAAACTAACTAATTCAGTTCAATGAGAATTGCATTTAATATTCAGCACATAAAAATTACACTACTTTTGAATTTACGATCACCATGAGTAGTTATTTGTACCCTGAAAATGTTGTAACTAATAAAATTAAGTAACAAGTTAAGTGCAAAATAACAAGTAAATCATAGAAAATTTTATAAATCTCTTTGAAGTCAGCACTCTGAGAAACAAATGGAACAATATAAATAAATAGATAAATATTAACAACAAACGACCGGCGTCGTCTAATATCAACAAACTTATTGACATATGCATGAAACTTAGAGCTCGAACGCTTACTCAATACGCAATCTACGCTTTATAAACTATTGAAAATCCAAATTTTAAGTTAAATAACGTATGACATGATAAATTCTACTCTGGCTAATCAGATCTTAATACATCTGCGACAAAGAGTACTACTGAGTGTTGCCGACAATCTAAAACTGAATGTATACACATTAAGACTCCTGCTTCGCCATTTGCTCGTTGGCATTCGGCTGATTTTTGTGAATGATCTTCAAGTGAGCGATCATGTTATCCTTTCGAGTGAACTCTTTGAAACAAATGGGACATGGGAAAACTTTTACATCTTTCTTGTGAGAAGTGACGTAGTGCCTACAGAAATTACTTATATGTGTGTAGACTCTTGCGCATATTTTACATCTGAATACATTTTCTCCCTCCTTGATGCAGTAATCTCTCACCGACTCGTTAGTCTCCTCGTGGTAGTTACCCACGCTACCCATATTGGCCTTCCTTATAGGCGAGGGAAATATACGATGTTCCCAATTGGTCTGCGCTAAATCGGATACCTCGTTATTAGCCAAGTTGAGGTTATTTTGCTCTAATTCAGCGGCGAACAGCTGTGTGGCGAGAGCTGGCATCAGAACCGGGTCCGGGGGGAATTTATCAAACGTATTGAGCGCGGGGTTCAGACTCGACAGCCCGGAAAGCTGATTGAACAAGTTTCGAGCTCTAATTTTGGACATTTGGGGTAGTAATTTTTTACTATTCTTTGGCTTTAAGTTACGACCTAGTCTGTTTTTGTCTTCTATATCTTTAATAGGACCATCTTGCGAATTGGAGTTCTCGCGGCTTCTGTCTGGATTGTATTTATATTCGATTGGTTCATTGTAACCGTCGTTAAGGTCAGCGGCGGGTTCTTGTTTAATAGATCCATTTTCTATAGAAAGTACAGGCCCGTTTGTTGTAAAGTTTTGTTGTATTTCTTCTTTTGGCGGTTTATCGGGATCTGAAAAGTTTGTTTCAGGTCTCAATTTATACGGAATTGAAGAAAATATTCATTTCAATCGAAACCATCATTGGAAATATTTTAGTGAGACGCATAAATATTGACTTAGGACTTTAAAACAATAATAGAAACTACGAACCTATGTATTTCTTAAGTTTATTGTGTGTGGCAAGCCACCAGAATATTTCCAATTGCTTTATTACCAAGGAAAGCTATTGGGAATAAGCCTTGTTTGTGTTCCCTTTTCTTATTCGTAATAATAAAATATTTTTATTTTATAGAAGTTTATAAAGAAAGAAATTATCAATCAAACCATTAAGTACCACACCGAGTTTGCCCCTGGCCATTCCTCTAATAGCTCTCCCCAAAAGCAGAAAAGCAAGCAATAGTTAAAATTGTTGATTTATAGAAGAAAAATAAGCATCTGTTACTCGTATACGTCAAAAAATTTCATAGATAATCACTTACCCCTTTTCAATAAAGTTTAAATATGATTAAATATAAAGTAGGCATTCGTAATACACTTCACTGTTCACTTATCGTATCCTAACATCAAAGCTTATATCCCATTAGCTTTTCCCTTTTTAATTAAAATTTTACTTTTCTAAACAATGTTAGATGTTTGGAAAGGAAGATTAATACAGGTATTTACAAATAGTAAGCGAGTATAAACAAAAATATCTCCATTTATTAACTTAAGGCGCGACTTATTATTTTTTACAGTTAAAAATTCTATACATCAATACAACAGGTAAAAAGGTATTCGAAGATGATCATCAAAATTTAATAAAATAAGATTATTATTTTATTAACAAGTGAATAGTTTCTACCGCCGTAGTTGTAATGTTATCAAAGTCTAATGGGGATAGCCACATACCTGCCGACTCGGAGTCTTTGCCAGTCATCGGGGCTTCAGTCGATTGGGCGTCATCACCTTCGTCGATGAGTAGCGCCTCGCCAGCCTCCTCGCCCCCTGACGTGGCTCCATCCTCAGCGTTGAAGCTGTCCATGGACATCTTCACTTCCAACATTTCTGGTGAGCCTCTTATCAGTTGGTCACCAGGTCGGTTCGATGAGCCATGAGAGGCAGGCTCAGGAATAAACTCTCCGGGGGGACTAGCTGCTGTGTTCAGAGCATCACTTGAACTTCCACTGAGCTTTCTAGGCCGACCTCGTTTTCTTTTCGGTTGCATCAATGCGTTACCCAATAAAGGCATTAATAAGTTTGGAGGCGCCCCTCCGCTGGGCATTCCGGATGCTGGCCGTTTTTGATGCATGTATGGATGAATTCTGTGAAGCTGCGGGGGAGGTGTGTGCGCATTCGTCTGCTGCTGTATTAACGAGTTCGTTAAAGCTGGAATATCACACTTCTCCTCGTTTACTTCGGTAAGTCCTTTTATTCTTAAGCTTTCAGCTACTTTTAAGAAAGCTGTCAGTCGTTCTTGGTCCACACTCACTTCCCCTCTATACATGAAGTCGAGTAAGCTCTTCATGTCCGAATATGGAACATCCTTCAATATAACAATGGGGTGCTTTTCTTGGTGATTAACGAAGAGAGCTTGAAAGTAAGGGCTGCAGGCCGACAAGACCATCTTATGAGCTTTCAGCAGCTGACCATCAACAGCGAGGGTGACGTCTGTGAACGTCTCCGCGTGCAGTAGTTGGTCGAACACAGACAACATATTAGACTGGTGGTTGTTCCACCGCAAACAAAACCTTTGCGTAGCCATTTTCGCTTTTGTATATTCTTCTTTGGAAGATATGATTTTTGCCAGTCCAGGCTTAAAATCTAATTTTACCAACAACTATTCAATCATGTATACATAAGTATTCTCTCTTGTTCCATGAACAATACAACAAAACGTCAACAATAGATAATGTTTACTTTTTAAAAGCCATTTTCAATTTGTATGTTTCATAGTGCTTAGTGCAGTTTGTGTGACGGGCGCAGGGAGACCTGTAATGGGACAACACTCAGTTTTAGAATTATGATCATCTTATTGAAGTCCTTATCAATATACTTATTAACTATGTAAAGCCGCGCATTAACTTCTGTATAAGTAAAACAGAAAGTTGAGGATCGCCTTGATTTCTCTGCTCTCGTGTCTGTTAGAAATAATTAGGTACACTGCTTAAGTGATTACTTATTACAGTATTTGTGCGCATTTGAGCGCACTTACTTCTGTCACGCTATTATCCTCTTAGGTTATTCACGCAGTATGTATCTACTTGCCCGACTACATATTATTATCATATTGGTACTAAATGAAATAACTACATCTTTTTAGTACCTAACTATTGTTGTTGATGATTCTCTCTCGTTTCATTATTCATTAAATTCCACTCCAGTGTAGCATCTCTGGTTTGTATAGCATGCACTGTTTATAAACATTTGTGTTGAACTAAATAAATTGTCTTACTATAGTTATTTTAAGTAACATGATGTAAGGTACCTATAATAATTAAGTAACATATTTTTTACAGGTGATGTGTTAAATCACAATAGCAGAGGTCGTGGCCGTCGACGGAACATTACAATTTTATTTATTTAGTAGTAACTAATTTAAAAAACAGTATGCAAATCTACGTATACAAACACTTATAAAATGGTAAGTGGAGTTTTTCACTTCCTGAAGGTGGAAAAAACATAAACTGTATCAACGTGGTTGTCCTTTCAAGTCGTCGCTTTTTAATAAAGAAAAACAAAAAGGTATAGACTACTTGGGTAATAATCATATAATTGCTTATGAGTAAAAAAAACAATATTTAAAAAAGTGCTAAGTACTTATTTAGCGTTCTTCAGTATGCGTTTAAAATAACTTCAACTCTTCAAAGTTTGATTGACCAGTGTGTGTCAATTGACACAGCATGAACAAGTGTCCTTTAGTTCCCATGCTTATTTACTAGATCATGCAGCATCATTGCTGAATAATAGGTAACTAGAAACCATAATTCAAAAATTTTATAACGACGTTAATAAATCTCTGTTTTATCATCATACAGATACTAGATACCACATTCATTATATTATTTTACTGGGTTGTGAACGAGACCAATAGCTACACAATTCAATCAAGGTTAAAAAAATCGAGGGCGTCTGTAGTCTAGCGGCGTGGGGACGTGGGGAGCCTGTGCATCGCGTCGGCGAGCGCACGAGCGCACTGCAGTAGCGAACTGAACTGTACACCACCACTGCAGCCATGCCAAACAGAATATTCATCGTGTCCGAAACACATCATGTTTTGTACAACGCCAATCATTACAGATTTAACTTTTTTAAATAATCCAGATTTAATATAATCCAATCAGAATCCAGTTGGAATGGTCTCGAATTTATTCAAAAGCTACAAAAACACGAACATTAGCTCCACATCCACAGGTGCTGACCACAAACGTTATCGCGGTATAAACGGGCGCTCGAATTATTACTACGCACCCAGTCGAGCGCGTTACATTACGTCATCACAATGGCATTATTACCTCCGATGTCCACATTAATTCAACCGATACGTCGAGATAAGCACCGTTTGAGAATAATTATATCACTGCACTAACATAAGGGAACGTACCACACGTATCTGCACCACAATCAACTCGACCCTTTTATGGGAATGAGGATCAGCCCTTCCGCCATAGTCCGAGTCCGCGTTTACGTCGCACCCCGCTCACCCGACGACTGACGGCCGCAGCCCGCAACCCCGCGCGGCTCGCGGCTCACACCGCCTCGCTCGCGACTCGAATATCTCTCACAAAAAATACGCCGTCATCATCGAAATGGCGGCAGCGGATATATTCAGCGCAGGGTGCACGCTAATATTGATTTATTGAAAATTTATTGATTTCCTCTCGTGTGAGGAACATCACCCCCGTCAGGATGTTATTTTATTAAGTACGTCGTTTACTAGGTGGTTCTGGCTTTCGTTAGTGTGTAGGTACGTATTATTTCCTAGGATAAATTCGGTGGATCTTGAAAGTAAACCTTCGAGCTGTAGACGAAAATAAGGGCAATGCCGGTACCCCGAAGCAAAACAATACCGAGTAGTTTTTAGAGAAGTCTAACTTATCGATACCTATGTAATAATTTATTTTAATGTCCATACACCTATTATTCTGGGAAGGTAGAAATGAATACCTAATGCAGCAAGGTACTTCGGATCGAAATATACAGGAATAAAATATTATGCAGCGTAAATTATTACTCCGAAACCTAATCAATGCTTGCTAGCATTGTAAAATAAAACAGAAATGTATAGTTTTCTACTTAGAAAATTATATTACTATCGATTTATTTACATGAATCATCATTATCAACATACCTTCGCATAGATACATTCAAGGGATGAGTTTTCCACGTGAAAAACATCAATCCATTCGTGTTGTCGCCATGTCAGCAGTGTTCGCTGTCTCTGTCCCGCACGGGCGGGGTTGGATGGACGCCCTCTACGCGGCGAGCGCCGCCGATGATGGCCGAGTGCCGCCACTTTTCGCAACCGAACCAACCCGAGTCCGCACGGAAAATAGATCGCAGGGCGCACTTGTATTTTTTTAAGTTTCAAATTCACTTGAACAATCACCAATGTTTTTGGATTTTTTTTTATTTTAGGTCCAGAAAATGTAACTATTTTATTGTTTAGAGCCGATCAATGTACCACTTTATTTAATTTTTGTAGTTTTTGAACCAAAATAGAAAGGATTTCAGGACATGAAAAAAAATCCGCGCGCGATGTTACTCGGAAGTATTTTTAATAAAAATGGCCTGCCGCCTCGGCGGGAGGAGTGGCAATGGGCAATGAGGTCGGTACCCTCTCTCTGGCACCCGCGCGCGCCCCTCCCTGCCGCTTCACTCCGGCACAGGGTTAGAAAGTTTCAAAAGTGAATCGTGGAAAACACAAACGCCGATTCCTGAGTGCAATATACTACCAGCAAGCGAAGGATTACAGGAGCGGAGGAATAATCGTTTAAAATGCTCTAATAATAACAGTGTAGGATAAATAAATGAAAATATTGTTATCAACGTTTCCAATCAAAAGTAAGTATTCATATCACTTAAAAAATCAGACATGATAAACCTTCTCAAATGTCTAGTCCTGTTTCCTCGTTATTTATTGCCGTATGGTTTTTGTTATCGATGACACCCCTCTGATGTTGACAGATCCGACAGAGTTAATACGCCCCGCACCTAGTATATCAATCGTTACTGTCATTTTGGAATTATCTATTATCCTAATTCTATGGCAACTGACCTTTATCAGGATAACCAAAAAGTAATGCATTATTAATTCCGCATCGCGTGGCTTCATCACTTCGCAACGCTGAACATTTTGATTCTATGATTTTTGGCGCGAACCCAGAAACTTCAGGATAAAAATACGAACGCAAGTGGTTTCCTGTGCACCCTTAGGTACCTACCGGTGATATTATAATATTTGTTATGCTCATGTTTTTAAGATGATTGTGACCACACAATATCTTTACATTATTTGCAAATAGTATAGGTTATAAGTATTTATTTTTTTAATTTATAAGATATACCTAGTTTTATTCAATTTATAAAAAAAATGCATACGTAGAGACCTACATAACAATCAACTACGGTTTATTAAATGTTAGATTGTACAATAACAATACAAATCAGTGCTGTCGTTTCGTGTTTATTTATAAAGTCATTTCCGTTACAACGCAGGGTGCGTAAAAATCTAATCCAATTTTCAGTAAATCAATGCAAGTATTTTCCTCTTTTTCCATCATCATTATATTTTTAATTCATGTCAGATTATTATAATCGCTGTTAGCGATTTACCACAGATATAACCAAAGGCACGGGTGTCAGGTTTGATCAGAAAGAAAGCCGTTTATTTTGTGAGAAAATGCTCGTTATGAAATTGCGATATCACATGCTTACTCAGGGAGTATGGACTAAGAAAAGGGTTTCGGGTGCATCAAATTAATTTCTCCCAGGCTCAGCTGTACATAACGGTCAGGCCTGGCTGGCAAGTGTCCTGACTGCTTTACTTATACTTATTGCAAATGTTTATTTCCCAATTACAAGGAATCCTAAAAATTATCTAAATCTGAAAAAGTGGTTGACTTTTCAAAAGTACCTAATTGGGTTAATTTAGGTAGTTTGATTAAACCAACCATATCATCTGTCTATTATGTCTGTTCACTGTAGCGTTCTCACATTCGTTTACAGGGAGGCTCGCGTTCAGCAATTGATGTTTACGAGAGCTGAGATGATCTAGTTTACTCAGTCCAAGGAAATTTCTGGTTTATGACAATGCTATTCGCTTACGGTAGCAACCAAATGTCAGATTTTGCAGATTCTGTCATAATAATATGTCATAACTGTCTGTGTTTTTAGAAAGCGTTCGTACCTACTCGCAATCTGACAAAAAACTTATAATATCCCTAATTTTTGACTGGGTTAGAACCCAGTCAATATTTATGGAAAACATTTAAAATCGGGCGCCCAAAAAAAATATCATCTCAGCCTCAGTCTCTAGACTGAAGCTACGATTATATTTTGAATGGAGTTTAAACGCTCTTTAAGTAGCTTCTAGAACTAGAATTGGCCTTGTGATCGTAAATAACAAAAATATGAAGTGCTCTGAAAACACAGATTGAGGTTCTTACTTTATGCAAAGAGAAAATAATCGCTCTCCTAAAAATTGGTTTATTTTAGGAGTTTCATACTTTATATTTTATAATAATACCTTCGCAAAGGTGTCAGAAAAAAAAACTCCTGCACACAGAAATGTTATCATAAACATCCACAAGAATATTCCTTGAATCATATCAATCAGCGTATTTCAATAACATTTAGATTCACACGTGAATATTATCAGTGAATTAGCGCACCTGCCGCTGTAAACCTCCTCGTATCGATTGGCCGGAGCGCGAGCTATAATTCAGCAGTGACCTGACCTAGGTCATCGTGCCCGTGTTAGCTGAAGTCCTTACAGCCAGGTGACCCAGTTTCCAGGCGGCGCGGCTGATGCATAAAAGCTTGCCAACACACTTTCCCTCTAATAACAAACACGCCCTGGAATAAAGGGGGCACTTTTTGCCAGTCAAGCGTTCTCGGGGTAGTCACAAATATTCGTTACGTATTCACAGGTATACCACTTTTTGATGAACAACGTAAAGTTTTGTGTGCCTTATGTTAACGAATTATTTGTAAAGGTATCGCAATAGAGAAAATTTTGATGTTTCCTGATAAATTCTCACAACGTTTTATTAATTTTCTAAGGGGAAGTTGCACTTGAAAACCGCGGCAAGTCGAGGATGCATTGTAAAATTAAGAATTGGATTATTAAATACTTATTAGTAAGTATTATATTTTTCGCTTTTAGGTTTATTTGAGAATTTCTTTGCTTTTAGATTTGTAGAACCGTGATATATTTCCCTTAATTTGTGTTATTCTATCTATAGTTTTGAAGAGAGTTTAAGTAAGTATATCTATCAAGACCGAGATATTCCATTTGCAAATGAAACTTTTCAACTACGACAGATAGTAAATACTGTGAAACCTGACAATAAAATCTTTGTAGGATATGATGAAATTTATTGATCGCATGTTTGCCACCACTATTCGGACACCACCGATAACGGTATAATAATATGTTCTATTTCCAAATAATAGTCTCTTTTCTCAACTTTGGGTCTTCGAGTGGCCAATGAATAAGCAGATTTGCTGTAACGGCCCACGAAGAACGGTCGGTGTTAACTGTTAAAACTACGAGAGTGGTAAAAGCTATGAACAAAAAGAAATCCTTCGGCTTTCTAACTGAGACGTGT
Organism: Ceramica pisi; assembly: GCA_963859965.1. Taxonomy (NCBI): domain Eukaryota; kingdom Metazoa; phylum Arthropoda; class Insecta; order Lepidoptera; family Noctuidae; genus Ceramica; species Ceramica pisi. The sequence continues at coordinate 11,876,979 of OY982530.1, forward strand.
GCGCACATCGTGGACACTGACAATCTCATCGTCTATGGGATGGGATTTCGTCTTTCATGCGCTATTCAAATGCATAGAAGCAAACTTGACAACTATCTGCTTCTAGGTAACCTAAATTTCCCCAAGATCTATGGTACCAAATACTATCTACACTAACTTATAGCTTATTTTCAGGAAATTATTTTCTCTTCGTTTATTAATATTAGTGCTTTTTTTTTACGTGTAGAAATCCTCATGTATGTCTTTGGGCAGTAACAACTCATCATCGTAGACTTTTGTGTACTTTTATAGTAGGTAAATCATATGACACATAAAAATAACTACACAGCAACTAGACTTTTCCAAAGGCTTCAGCTAGTAGTGAGCTTTGATAACATCCGACGCAACTTCGTATCGTTAAGATTACCAAGCTGTTTGTCTTGTGTTGAGAGTCCAAACCCATGCATTTTTGGTTTCCCAATATTTTATGATCGTGCATCAGTAAGTAGGTGTAGGTAGAAGGGCCCGTCCTGCTAGAGTCGGTCCGTCTAACGGTCAGGTTTCGGTTCAATGACTTGATTCGGACGCTCAATTTTCGCCGTGTACTGTTAGATATCTCACGGTGGCAACACTGCAGCGACCAGACGAATCTGTCCCGAGACGGTGATGTGGATAAAGTATGATGCCCCCTTTTATTTATTGAATAAAACTTACTGCAACACAAAGCTATAAAGGGGGAGGGAGGGTTTTAATGCCTCAGACCTTCTCTAACAAGCAACCAAGAATGGAGGGTGAAGAAATCACATAGCAAGTGCATAAAACAAAAAAAAAATACATGGTTTAGTTTACCTACGCATTGTCTTCATACAAACAAAAGGAGGAAGTTGTCATTGAAGGATCAAGAGTAAATTCCTTCTGGAAACTTTTCTTATTAACGATACCTACAATCATACAAGTAAATACAGTTATCGACAGTGAGAGGAACGGTCAATTTTCGAGAAAGCTTTTCCGAATTCCAAAAGCTCCACCTGAAGAAAGAGGCCATGACTCACGTGTCTTGGTTTTTGAGGATAATGCAAATTATTGCGTTACTGGATACTTAGGCTTACATAACTTACATGTGTAGGCTAGCTATACCTATACCTACATAGTATTTAGTTTAATTTCATTTACGACTTCGTCTTTGAATGTAACAACGTTTTTAGTTTGATCGGTCTGTACCTACAATTTCACTTTTTATGTCGTTATCCTTTTGAAACCCTACTTGCTATATATACCTACATAATGTAACGTGTTTATTTTCCTGTAGCGAAATTATTTAAGTCATTCTTAAAATAAAATATAATTAAGCACAGTTTTGTTTATTTAGGTAGGTACAACACAGTTAGGGAACTACCAAGGACTAAGAGGTCATCAAACAAATTGTCCTATAGAATAATATAGTTATTACTCATTTTATTGGTCGATGAATTCTTGTTGTATGTGTCATGTCAACGGTACGAACCAAGGGGAGCGGCTGATTCCTGCAGCCTACCAACTCCCATTTCCGAGAAGGGCTAGCTAGTGGGTGAGCCACAACCATCTCGTTTGACCTTCTTTATTTCGGATGCAACTTAATTTAACTTCCCATGACCTGTCAACGATACCCACCAGGAGGCCATTAGGAGATCATTTAACTATCAGAATGATACCGGTGCTGTGGCTAATTTACGTAATGCAAAACAATAAGTCATATTGTACCTAATGAGTACAGGTATTAATAAACAAACGATTTCCTGTTTTAATGACTAATTAATTCTAATTTACTAGTGAACATTAAAGTGTCACTTGCATTAGTAATCCTTAATTTTGCTCAAATTTAATGACCGAATCATGGATACTTGTTGAATTTATTGCCCAATTTTATCGTCAGTAAACAGCATGAATTCCGACATTATCATGATAAGCCATGTCTTCTCACAGTTTATCGGGCCGCAGTCGCACAATCAGGGACACCTGTCTGTGCGCATGTGACGGTCCGGGTCTAATCTGTTATTCTGTACATAGGCACTTTTCTTATTCGACTCGGCATTTGTATACTTACGCTTTTTCTTTCATAGTCGCAACGAGTGTGAGCAAGACGACAGCTCAGAGAAGTCAAATGATCTATTCGAGTGATTCGGAATAGGCAGGTGGTGCGAAACATCAGCAGCAGCCGTTAGCTAGGAGGTCCCGTTACCACGCGGCTCATCACTAATTCCATCTCACGAAAGCTCGAATTTTGGCGGTGAATCAATTAACCCTAAATGAGATCCGGTACACGCAGCCGCCTTTACCACGTTTTTTGAGGTTTTCAGTAAAGGGGTTAGTTATTTATTTTTTCATCTCAGTGCTGATTTATCTGACATCTTCTGGCTGAACAAAACTTAAAATAAGTAATTAGGAGCTAGTTGTATTCGATATATGCTTATTGGTAGTAAATTAAAAGTAAAATAATGATTTAGTTAGGTACCTACCTAAGGTTCTTAAGTTACAACTTAATGGGTACGTACATTAGGTACTTCATTCTCATCCACAGCAGTAACGAAATTTTTTCAATGTTCGTAATTAAGACACACGCTTAATGATATTGGTCTGTTACGAGTACGACCATAGTACTAACTACTAACCGTGTTTCATTACCTATACCTAACCAAAAAAATGATATTGATAAATAACTAGGTACTCGTGTTTGGCAGCAAAAAATGAGGTAAAAATAACTTGATTGAACAAGTGTAAAAAAAAAATGTTCAAGTAGGTGTTGATGTTTGGAGGAAAATGTGGAGAGGTAATCGGGCACGGTGAGGCTGGGCGCGCAGCGAGCGTGTCGCGGCGCGGGCGCAGTGGTGTGAACGCGGAGGCGCGCGCGCACCCGAGTGGTTGAGATTGCGTAAGCGCACGGGGCCGATTTCTAGCGCGGCTCCCACGCGGCAAGGTCAGCGCTTCGGAGGATTGCTCCCACTGGCCGCCGCCATCAATGTAAAAATATTACCGAGCATTTCAATATTGATCGTTATGAAAAGTTACCCTGAGCGACTCAGTGCTCCTTGGTTTACGACGGTCCATAATGATCGAGAACAACAGTCGTAACTTCGTCTATCATCTACGTTCTATTGATGATTATTGTTGATATACCTTTACCAGCGTTTGTCGCATATCACGGAAATTTTATTAGTCAACAAGTTCTACAAACTTATTACTACCTACCCCTGGATCGAATATAGTAGAATTTAAATAAATAATTTTTCCATTTTCTCAAACAGAAGAATGAAAAATCCGCCATTTTAACACACATAGATATAATCACACCCTTCACAATCGTGGGATCGAGATCGTTTACTTCTAGACAATAAGTAACATAATATATGATATCATTTATGTGACTGATCGATATCCTGAAGTCAACGTCTAAGTCTAATTCTGCGTGGCCAGGGCCCTGTTTCATAAAGCTGACAATTCGACATAATATGTCAAAAATGACAAAATTGTTGAATTGTCGCGTTTAGGCTGTTTCATGAAGGTGACAAATGCGTCAAAACCCGACAGGTGAATTCAAAAGCGCGTTTCAAGAAACTCGACATTTGTCAAAAAACCACAGTCAAATTAGTTCTGACAATAATAAAATTGTCGCATTGTCGTGATGAATGATTATTATAAACAAGAAAGATTTGATATTTTGTTTGTTTGTTCGTTATGATTTAACTCAAAAAGTTCGCGACCGATTTTAAAAAATCTTTCACCATTAGAAAGATAAATTATCAGGTACAAGGAAGTAACATCTAAACTAATATTATAAAGAGGAAAGATTAGATTGTTATTTGTATGTTTGTTATAATTATGAACTTATGATTTAACTCAAAACTTTTCGACCGATTTTAAATATTCAAGGAAAATACAGGAAATAATATAGGCCATTATTTATTTTTAATAAATAGATATTCTTAAGAAAATTTCAACAGCGCAACCCAAAGTAGAAAAACTACTTGTGCCAAGTATTCTTCATCGCTTCTCTCACTGCTAGATCTTTACAAACACTTTAAATACAACTACAAAATTTAAAATATGATTTAACGACAGAGGTAACGCGTCTGTCAGAATAGGGAATATGCACGCGATTTTTTTTATTTATAAAATGAATCACTTATAAGCTCCAGTAAACACTCTAGAAAATATTTTTTAAAAATCTTTATCAGCGATGAAGTTATAAGTGTTATAACGCTTCAAATATTACTTTTAGAACGAGAAGTCCGACATGGAATTTGACGTCACATTACGTGACGTCTATACATCTGCCATAGAAAACAGCGTTTTCGCGAGAGGGACAGATATATTTGTTTAAAATAATAATATCTCGTTTGTTTTTCGAGCAATTTTGATTCTATTTCCACTGTTAGTAATATATTTTTGTATATTTTTAGATAAAGTGTTTAGATAATAAATATTTTTTTATGCATATTCCCTATTGTCGGACAATGTCAATATGTCATGAGAATTTTCTGTTTCATAAAGTAAATTTGACACGTGTTTCACGACAAATTGTCACCTTACTTACCTACACCTGTCGCTCAAAAAGTGACAATTTTCCATCATTGCAATTTATGAAACAGGGCCCTGGCCCTAGCTGCACACTCTAACTGACTATAACATTTTTGGTAAATGATATCAGTGCAATAAAAACATTATTATCAGTAGGTATCATAGACGCACTACGGACGGTAGATATCTACTAGACAATACGAACATGATTTGTTAATTAGGTCGGGAAGCTGTTAGTTTTAATATCTCAGAAAACGTGTGATAGAGTAGTAGGTAGGTACCTCACCTATTCATTTCTCCATCCTTAAGCTTTTCACAATGTTTCATGATGTTGTAAAATCAGACAACAGCAACCATTTCTCTAAGATTTTATATGACTTTCGCGTACATATGAATTTTCTTTAGTGTCTCTAAAAGCTTTGTAAGCGTAGGAAACCTTAATTTCTCTTGTAAATACGCGAGTCGCTGGTATGGCTAGAATTAAGCAGGCGATTTGATTTTAGTACGTAACGATTTTATCGCTATTTTACGTTTCGGTTCTTTGATCAAAGGGCTGGTAGATCGTAGTTGCTCGAATGATTTAAGCTGTCGTAGTTGTAGCTTTAGCGTGTGGGTATGAACATGTAAATAGCGATAATCTCCGCCACCACCATCGCGACGCGAGACCTTGAGCGACGCCTACCTACCTCACTTGTTACAAGACTACTCTACCCAAGAAGCGCAAAATTTGCGCATCATTTGTAAAGACTCGTTCATCAAAGAATAGGTACCTACTTGCTGTGAACATTTGTGTTTGCAAAGCGTGTTCATTGTTTAATTCTGTCCCTGTTGTTCTAATGTAGAGGAAAAATAAAACGACGGTCTAAGTGTAGGAAAAAGTTAAAATAATCGCTTACTTATCCTAAAAACGTAAGTATTTCTAAGCTGCAAAAACATTAAAAAATATATATTTTTCCGAAAGCCGATGTCGAGGAACCTACCATGGTAAAATTTTTGGATAGGTGCTAATGTTCCTACTTTACAAAAAGATAAAAACTAAAATGCTCAGATTGTCAAATGACGTAGAGATGCAAAAAATAAGCCAACAACGTTTCAAAACTGAAAATGGCTTTAAAAAGACTACTAAGTACTTATGTTTTGCAAGTAGGTAATAATTATTTACTTTAAAAAAGGTTTCAAAAATTAAACACACAGGTAGGTTACGCTAAAATTATATATATATACACAACAGTGTAAGAGTGATGTTATCTTTATAATTACTTTTGTTTTGATTGTTCTCATCTTAAACTTTAACTCAGAAAATTAAATTCAAAGCTGAGGCTGGCGAATTGAACGGGACTGTGTAGCGGTACCTACAAAATGCGTTCACAGAGCCCCAGGCGGCCAAATAAATTAAAAACCATGAGACTGACAAGTAAACGTTTGAAAAAACAATTTTCTCATCTCCTACCTCCTTCTTACCTAACTACTTTCATTATAGCAACCAATTATTTTGCTAACAGAGCGAATCTTATTCTATGGATAAGAACAGACCAAAATAACTTAATTTATTAATATTATGCAGCTCCTTGCTGTTGGCACTTGACTTGGCAAATTATGCATTCGAAACATTTCTAATAACACGAGTATCTTAGGCAACAAAGGCAGCAAAAGGTTTCGGCGTGATTAACTTTTTAATGACACCTGCTTAGCAGTGTTTCTACTACGCTGCTAAGCGGGTCTAATGCAATGCTACGCAGCTTCTACGCAGCTACGAGGTATCTACGCTGCTACAATAGTACTACGCTGCTACGCGTCGTCTACGCCGTTACCATACTGCTACGCGGATACTGTGTAGCTGCGCGGCTTCCACGCAACTTGAAGGCTTCTGTGCTACGCAGCATCTACACTATTAGTGGCACATACTTTTATGCAGTTAATACGCTGAGCACAAGGTTTCTACGCGGTTCATATGCTGCTACGCGGTTTCTACGCTTCGTAGATTGCGTCGACGCTACGCCAAACGCCTACGCTGGCACTCTGGCACGCTTGTATGAAGATACAAAACAGTGGACTCTACTTGGCAAATTATGCATTCGAAACATTTCTAATAACACGAGTATCTTAGGCAACAAAGGCAGCAAAAGGTTTCGGCGTGATTAACTTTTTAATGACACCTGCTTAGCAGTGTTTCTACTACGCTGCTAAGCGGGTCTAATGCAATGCTACGCAGCTTCTACGCAGCTACGAGGTATCTACGCTGCTACAAGAGTACTACGCTGCTACGCGTCGTCTACGCCGTTACCATACTGCTACGCGGATACTGTGTAGCTGCGCAGCTTCCACGCAACTTGAAGGCTTCTGTGCTACGTAGCATCTACACTATTAGTGGCACATACTTTTATGCAGTTAATACGCTGAGCACAAGGTTTCTACGCGGTTCATATGCTGCTACGCGGTTTCTACGCTTCGTAGATTGCGTCGACGCTACGCCAAACGCCTACGCTGGCACTCTGGCACGCTTGTATGAAGATACAAAACAGTGGACTCTACGAACTGGCGGAAAGATATTTCTGTAGTATACGATTAACTTGTTTTAAGATAAACTTGGATAAAAATGGACTATTAGGAACTACATACCTACATACCGCGTGTATCTGACATCGACGCACAAACGATTTCCATGGGTCCAGGGCATGATTCTGGACAGTTTTCCCCAGTGTTGGAATTTTTCGTTGGTTCTTTTCTCATTTTTTCATTTTTTTCAAGAGTACTACATATAGGTATCAGCTCAGCTGAGCTGATATCTATTTTAACTCTAGGGTGTCCAGAATCATGCCCTGGACCCATGGAAATCGTTTGTGCGTCGATGTCAGATACACGCGGTATATTTTCTTTTATAATCGCTCTTGTAACTCGTTTGATTGTAATATTTCTAAATCCTAGACACGAGTAGAACTTTTTGATAGGCGCCGCGTGCGACATAGTGCAGCGTGCGCGCACGTGAGAATGAGCGAAGAGAGCAGTGCAGCGATACTAATCACAGGTACGTCAGAAAGAGACGCAAAATGTGAAATCAGGGTGGTTCCACATGGGGTCAACGACCCACACGCGACACGCGTATCGGTGATTTTTATAATTTGGATTTTGGGACAAATTTCCGTCTTATTGCCCGGAAGAGATTCACCTCCCAGGTGAATAACGAATGAGACTGCTTGCATAAATATAGGCTCTCTATTATCTACATACCTCAAAGATCTTACCTATCTACATGAATATTCATTCTTAATCGGCGCCCTTAAAGTCTCTTAAACAATACCTAAGTAGTAAAACTAACTGTAACTTGTTCCTTATCAATATTACAATTCATTTACTATTAATTGAAAGTACTGTAATCAATTTGCATGTTGTTTTCGAATAGGTATTTAATTTATTACCCGCTAGCTGTTTTAATGTAATAATGAAGTTAGGTTACAAGATAAGCTATATTTATGTTAACTCTTGTAACTTTGACTTCTAAATCAGCAGGAAATTGTTCAGTAATGGGCGAACTCTGCATTATTGTGCCGATAGTGAACTGTGAGGACTATGTGGGATTGTGGAACGATTTCTGTTGCATGTCTGTGATCGATTCTATTTTTCTCTTGCTTCGATAGCTTTTTGTTGTATTGTGTGTCTCCAATACACGAACACCGAACAGAACTGATTCTCAATGGGCCCTAAGCTCTATGTGTAGAATATTTTCACTTTTTTTTAACTGATATAGTAGAGCATTAATCTCTCTGTGTTTTTGCTACCTATTGAAACATGTTAGATTCCTCTTCCACTTAAATTCGGTTAAAAATAAATAAATTCTAAAGTTCAAATAACCCCTAAAAAGCGATAGTCTTCCGCCGTTCAAACAAGTAACTGTAAAGTCGTCCAAAAAGCGAAGCGAACGAGAAGCTTAGTGCGAGTGCATATTTAAATAAGTTGCATAACAACGATTCTGTCACCGACTCACCGACGACGTCGCTCAACATACAGATCGGTTCGTTGCCATTGTATGATAATCGTGACCTTCACTTTATGGCCGCCTGTTTGTTATCACCCCTAATTGTTAAAGAAATATTTATCTGTTTGATGATCTACTTAGCTAGAATGTCTTCTTTAAATTTGATGTTCCGAATGCAAAAGCACTATCCAATAGTGTCCAATATACTTAGTGCCGTAGATAGATGTTACAAAAAATGACCTATTTGCAAACGGTGTTACAGAATGAATATTATACGTTGCTCAATTTAGATTCTATTATCGGAGTCGGCATTGAAACAAGTGTTGAATGTCCCCCCGTGAAGGGTAGTGACCGTAAGGAAAGTAGCGTTGCGCGGGCGCAGGCAAGCGTTGCGCAAGCCTCTTCCACGTGTAAACAGTGGGCTCCACGGACCACGGCACCACGGCACCACAGCGGCGCGGCGGCCGCGGCGGCTTCACGCTCGCGGGTCGCGGGTGAACGAGCCCTCCGTGAGTGCCCGTGATATATCCCAGCAACTGTCTTGTACACTTAAGTATGTAAACCGCGTCATCAAGAATTTTTAGATTAACCAATAAAAAGGGAATCAAAAAGGAATTCAGGGACCTTACTAGGGAAGGTACATAGGAATACGTGGGTAGGTACCGTATGTCTTACCCTAACTTTGTGATTGAATGAATCCATTTCAATAAATTGACTAGTACCTACCGCGTGGATTTGTAATTTAACATTCTTTAACCACACACTAGCAAACCAACTTATGTAAATATTAAGTAATCCGAACGGTTCTAAGTTTACCAAGGTGGCATTTTGACAAGATAAAATGCCCAAAATTCCGTGTTATATTGTATCGCATGACTTGCGTGAATCCACCTTTCTCTGGTGTCCGCTCGTGGCCCCGATGGTCGCGCCGCGGTTTGGGAGTCGCCTTGCGCAAACGCGTCCCACACGTGTGCATCCGAAAGGCGCACTCATCATTCTTTGCACCGTTAGTTTTTCCTACTTCTCAGCAGGTATATTATATTATAGCGATGCGCATATCGTAAAAGTAGGAATGTTTAATTAGAGAAAGGGCTTCACGGTACTCGGACTGTTCGAAATGATTCGAAGGGAGCTAAAGGTTGCAGTTAAATGGACGTTGAGATTGATCGGTAGAATTAGTTTGTGCGTATGGCACCTACCTTAGCGATAGTCAATAGACTTCGATCGGGGTGACGTCAAGCGTTCAACGAGCAGTCCCCCGGAGAGTTGCCCTCGCGACGACGACGCCGGCGTTGCAGGCGAATCGGCGGCTGCGCGGGCGGTGATCGAGAGGCCCCGGCGGGTGCGCGTGCGCACCGCCCGCCGCGCCCTCTGCGCCTTGAACGCGCGCCCCGCACCCCTCGCCGCGCGCCGCGCACCCCTCCGCCGCTCGCCTCCCTCACACACGAGCGCGCAGGAAAATTTTATAATAGGTACTGTTGATGACACCGTCAACTCATGACATATGACGTGGACGCGGCCAACGAGAAAATTGTTATTGGTCGTTGCAATAAATCTAGAAACTGTCTACTTTGTCTACGGCTACAACCTACAACTAGTAGACCTACCAATTTTCTCTAGTCTTTTATGCGAATGTTTTGCTTATTTCCTTACGTAGAAGCATTTGACACTGCGGCATAAAAACGTAAAATAACATTATGAAGAACTCTCTGTCCGACCCGGAGTAGATGCCTAGGTAGATACAAAATCGAATGTTTGCTCTTTTTATTTATGATCATACGTGAATTTGCAAGGTGTAAAATTACCAATATGTTACAAAACTTTTTGTGTAATTATTCCTTTAGCCAAGGCATCCAGTATTAAAGTTAACCCTAATATGTGACTACAATTTAATTTCTAGTCCTTATGTGGCTCAGAAACATTGGAAGCCACTGGACAATTCGGAGAAATGAGCTAAGAAATGAGATTTTCTTCTTAGTCAATTATTACTTGGCCTTATTTACTAACCTTAGTTATTTTCTAAGAAGAAAATGTTACTGATGACAAAATTATAAAACATTTGGGAAGAGTTAGATCTTAAAGGTCTGAACTGAAGAGAGGAAAAAATACGACGCGACCATGTTGTCGAGTAACATTAAATGGGTGAGTCCGTGCGTCGCAGCGTTCCCTCACGTGGGCCTAGCGAATGTGCGATTCATTAAAGATGGCGCCATCGTTTGAACCAACGCTGGGGCCAATCATTTGGCATAGAAATCGTAGAACAAAGATCACGCAGGACGCGAGGGGCGAGCGTGTCCTACAATAATCAGAAGGTCATGGCAGGGTCTGCGCCACTGCGCGCTCGCCACGATAAGCCCGTCCACTCGACTAACCTCATGGAGAGCGCTACAAGTACCTGTGTTGAAAGGCACGTTACAAAACCTAGTTATTATGAAACTTATTACCAATTATCAGATGTTCTAAAGTTTGTCTCTTAGTATAGAGAAACATAGGTGGGATCTATGTATGTTCAAGTCACCTAAAAATCGGTTTTATAAAGTTCCTATCTAGTCTAATTTGGGTAGCGTTGTGGATGTTTCTAATCAAGCGGCCAAAACTATAGCAATCTCTTTCTATGCTAACTCCGTTCTTCAATGCCAAACTTCATTTTAGATCCTGTTACACTGAGTATTTGAAATGTGATTAAAAGATGTCGATTTTCAATGGAACCCTAAGTTTTGTTCAACACTACCTACACGTAAAATAATGTGGATTAAATACTCGCAGTTTCTGCTGAACCTACCTCTATAGACATTATATCTAGAACACCATTTTCCGGGCCAATTAGTTTCACATAAACATGGAAAACCCAGTGGAAAACCTTACAATGAATATTGTAGGGTTATATTTTCATGAAAATAGGACCGGAAATGAACATTTACGGTAGAAAGATTCCGATTGGGGTCAGACCTCAGTCACGCTGCGATGCGACGTCAGGGGACGAGCGAGGGTACGTTTGATTGTGATGCAAATTCCCAACTTCCGGCGAGGGGGGCTACAACAGGTGGGGGTCGAACCTACCGACTGCGCGCAATCACTGCTGAATGCCGATGATGTTGACATGATCTTGTTCGTTGTGAACTACTGGGAAAGAAGCTGCAGATTGTTCGAAGGGTTTGGGTAGCATTAAGCATTTAGCTTTCAAAGAAAAATATCAAAAAAATTAAAAGAATTACAATGTGATTTAGAATATCAACCTTCGAACTGCTATTGCTAAAGCGCTGTCAATAAGAAATTCGACACGCATCCATATATTTTTAATGGTTTTAGAAGTTTCCTGCTGCTTTGCTCGGGGACCTTTCCACTTTAATCGGAATAATAACTAGCTAGGGTTTACGAAATCGGATAAGTAGTTCCAAATATTCCCTAACCTTAACAATCATAATGACTAGTCAACAACCAATTTACCGTATGTACAATATAAATGTATAGTTTCAAAACACCTCTCTGTCAAAAGGTGCTTCCGAAGTCAATATTATATGTCAAATGCTTTACAAATACAGCCACTGCAGGATAAGCTAGAACCAAGACTTGTCCGTAATTTATTGCAATAAACTTGTAAAATGACCGAGTAGAGGTATAATTAATTCGCAAATTCGCATGCAGCGTGAAATTACGGCTGTAACCGTAAAATGTAGTTCCACTAGACATCACCTCATTCTTTATACTATCATAAAAACAAATCATAAATCTCTGCGACAAGAGCGATCTGGACGGAATATAAAATGTTTAGGTGTCTTCCTGCCTAGCCTTTACCCAACTATGTTAAGGTCTGCTTCCAGTCTAACCGCATGCAGCCGAACACCGGTATATTAAAGGGAAACCTCCACTGAGTATAATTCGATTGGTAGGTGCCTCTTCCCAAGAAAATCTGACATCATAGTGTCAGAGAGGCTTGCACGAATATTTTGACGTGAAAATTTACGTTAACGTAAGTGAATTTTGAATGTGAAAAACTACAACCCCATAGTATTTTGGTTATTAATTTTATGGGACATCCACAATTTTAATAATTTAAAAATTTTAATATATTATCTAATTCCAATAAATATTATATGCGAAACGAGTATTGTAGCTATGGTAAAAATTTACGTTACGTTACTATACGTCAAAAATATTCGTGCACTCACTCATAACAATCTACGAATGACAGCCGGTACCAAGGGCTTATCGTGCTTTCCGTGGCACGATGGTCAATGGTCACCGGTCCAGGGACTGACCTCGGCAAGAGTTGCTCGACCCGTGCGGTTGTTATTAGTTAACCAAGAACTCCCCAATCTTAGATTGGGGAGGACTTGGTTGGAGGACACAAATACCTACTTTATGAAAATGAAGATTTCTTAGTGCATTGCATAAGGCTAGATTGTTTGCCTTCAGCACTGGACATAAATTGAGAAAATTGTATTGCATTACAGTTTCCTTATCTCAGTAGCAAGCTGTAACTCTCGATAATGGAAATGGAGTCACTATGTAGGCAATTACTTTCTTGCTCGTCGGGGACAAACGTGAGAAACTGTTGTTTCTTATTTATTGTTATGTAAGTGACCACTGATGTAAATAGAGTTTTACGATTCATAGACAGGAGACAGGTGGTCGACTATAGCGGGGCCACTCTAGGCAATTCTACTAATCGGAAAACTAAATTAGATTGAATTTTCATTTGTATATTCGATTGGTTTGATTTCATCAATTGGTTTTTGAATGTCTGAAGAAATAACACTTAGATACCTAATTAATTATAAAAGCCTTTGTACGCATTTTATCTTTTTACACAAAAACTGCTTTAAAAACACCATTCGTTTGCCTTTCTAGGATCCGTTGAGTAAGAAAATACGTTGCGCCCCACAAGGATATTTTAAGCTGCGATTTATGCGACCGGAACTCTAGATTTTAATAAATACTGTAGGAATGAGGGACGTTACAGACCGCCGGCCAACCGTGCGTATGCGCAGGGGGCGGCCACCCCGGCGCGCGGTCGTTCACCCGCGCCCCCCTCCGCACGCTCCTCCCGCGCCCTCAATCACAGCCCTTTGTGAGACTGGCTGAGGGCTACTCGCTGCTCTGTGAGGGCAAGGACTCCATTTCTTTGTTTTGAAATGCCTTCTAACTTTAAGAGGGCTCGCGCAGGTAGGTATGTACTTACAGGCCCGGTCACAACTTGTTTTTAGAAGAAATGAGATTTCGTTCTTGGGTCAATGACATTGACTGTGCATCCCTTACTAGTTTACACCCAAGTAGTGATTTTATTTTATTCAAGGTCAATACACAAAGACGTAGTGATGTCGATGTCAAGAATTAGCTTTGTACCAAAAATAAATTAATGGATTTATGTATTGCGCGCAATAGGGTCACCTGAAAAAAACATCCTGGCTGTTGTGTATTTATTACCCCAATTTTTAAAAGATCATGTACATAGATATTAGAAATCCATTTTAATAAAGCTTTATCTAGTGTGAAATATCGTAAATATCTACATTACAATGTTTCAAATAGGTTTGTGCCCAAAGCATGCTAATTCCAAAGTATGTTTTTAAATATTAAAGCGGTCTGTAAAGTTAACCTAGTTGAAACTCATTGAAAAGACATTATAACATGAAATATGTCGTAAACCTGCTCATTAATATTAGTCATAATTTGAAGTAGTAGTCTCGGTACCTGATAGAAAATGAGGTCTGAATATTAAACAGAATGCCTCAAGCACCCTATTACTTAAAAAACTTGTTCGAGAAATAATTAAAAACTTTAACTTTGAATGTTTTGAAACGAGTTCGCAGACGCACAATCTAAAACCGACGACAACTTCCAGAATAACTCTTCGAAGATCGTTCTAATAGTAATTTTATCTAGGTACCCTTAAACGGCTAGGTACGTACAGTTAGCAAAGTATCTGATTGCTGCCTTTAAACTGTGTTAACCACGCAATGTTGGTGGAGGTCATCATGGTCACACGTGGTTTCGTCCTGCTTGATGTAACGACAAAAATTGCTCAAATTACGTCCATTTCCTTAATTAAATCATGGAGCAAGCACCCTCGCTCCCTTAAAACGATTCCTGTGAGGGTACCAGAGCGTATGGCGCGAGTCATTCTCCCATGGAGGCACCCTTCGGCATTATACATGTTAAATGTTGTAACCGCATGCTTTGGAACGACAAGTGCATCGTTATTTAAATTGGGGAGGGTATTTGATACTAAAATAAAATAATAATGCGCTGTGTTTTACTTTAAGAACAAAGAACGTTGATGTTTTTAAAGAAAATTGATAAAATTGGTATTGTTTAACTTCTATTTGCTTTTATTTTATGTTAATTCCCTACTCTTGACCTCCATCTCGCCTGATAGTAAGCCGATGGATGAGGGGAGCAAACCCAAAACTCTGTAATTGGAAAACGTAAAGCAAATTCATTGATTTTCGTTCAGTGTAATTGCAATATATATATGCTTTCAAGTATTTACTATCCTATCGTTCTGTTGAGTTTCACTTCTAATAAAGACGAAGAAATTTATTTCAAGAAAACTAATTAAGAAAGTCCGGTCCAAAAGCAACGAGCCCTCCCTAACGAAATCACTTAATCCAGACCAAGTACTTAAATACTAATAGATGTACAAAAAATAAAATGCACCCTTCAACCAAATCGTCGGGTACTCGGACAAATAAAAAACAAAACAGTCTCACCCCACCCGCGCCCGCGCCCGCATGCCAGGGCGCTGCACCCACTCCATCGTGTCAAATTGAAGAGAATTTACTACATTACAATCCTAACACTTACCAGCACAATATACCACCACACAATCAATAATCAACCTTACACTCACACCTTAATGTCGATTTTAACAGACTAGAAACATAAAAATTACATTATGCGAGGGTGAACCATGAGGGTAGTTTGTTTCTATCAATGGTTTTATTATTTCAATCGTAACAATTTAAAAGGCAGTCGTCGGAGCGGAAAATTGTTTTTGTTCATCTAATTAGTCTGCGTTTACTGTTGTGCTTTTTGTATAGGAATTACAGCTTTCAAAACTTTCAAAAAGTTTTGTTACTTCTAAAATGTCTCCATAAATATTAGAAAAGCATGCAGATTTATTTACATATGATGAATCATAACCGATAGAGTCCATTTCACTGGACTTTGTAGTTTCGAATTTTCCAGCAGACAAATAAAACACTTTGGAAACTATAAAGAATCACGGAAAACTTAGTGATTCAACGATATAGATACGTACATATTTACTGCCAAGGAAAATGGAAATAATGATCAAGAAAACTACTTTGGAACTTATTTATATATGAAGCACTTTTCTGCTGGACTTCTGCTTCATTTGTTTCAGTTTGAATCAAATATGAATTAGATTATACTAACCATTTTTTCTTTCTTATTATTGAATCCAGACTGGCTTCTGTTCGAATGATTGTTTCCCCACGTTTTTGTAATCAAATTGTGAAAATATCACGGTTTAGGTACTTACGTAAACGAGTCTAAGTAAGAAGAAAAAATAATCTAAACACAGTAAACACTATTGAATATAAGATTGCGGGGTCGCTTGGCAACCAGAAGGGTCGTACAATACCTATAACACGACTTTGACAAATCGTGCAGCAGACAAAAACTTAATATCTATCAGCTAATTTGGCAAAAAATTGCCATCCTAAATAATATGTAAATTACGAGTAGACCTTGTAATTTTTTTTCGCAAAATCTGGAAGAAACGAACCGAATTTTAAAAAAAAATGGTTTTAAAATCGCATGTAACGGAGTGGTTCGCGTTAGAATCAATGATAAACAGTGATAGTACTAATTGCGTGTGACGTCACTCGCAAGGAATTGGCATGCTAAAGTACAACGGCGTTTGCGTGATAAGTAACTTCACTATGTTTCTTTTTCGGTTTGTTATGATTTGTCAAATATAAGAGGGCGAAATCTACAATATTTATTTTTTAGTTATTTATTTTTTTAGTTCTAAGTTTCCTATTGTATTTAATTTTTGGTGTAGAATAAAGTATATAATAAATAAATAAATATTTATAAAGCAACTTTCGCATTCGCATGTCTTTCAAATGAAAAAGCCTTAATTTTCATTCATTTTTGACAGTCTGCGATTGAGATGCGGATGAGAAAATTAGTAGAATTGGCCTTCAGATTACAACGGCTAAAGGTAGATAATTATTGATAGTTCGCCATCTGCATACATCTAGTCCTTTCACGATAGATAACACATTTTCTCAAAGTTTTGTCACTTCAGACCCTAGTATGAAAACTTTGAAAGATTGTGTTGGCAGAGATCTCAAGTCCATTTGGCAATCGCTCCAGTTTCGTCTGAGTTGTTAAAACACCCACGTAGGGAAACTACATCAACATAGAGCCTTCGTTATTGTTTAAAGGTTTCTTCTCGCTATGTCGCAGAACACGTATAGGTACATATAATATTACCTAATAAATAAAAAAAACCATTCCCTACTATCTTGTCCCTTGACATATTATATGTATATTTATATGTCGAGGCGTATTATACAATACTACGACATAAAAAGTACCCTAACTTGATTGACATAGGCTTACATCCAGACTACATTCAGGCTTTCAGTCAGTACGATACAACGAAAAGCAGCTTTAGTTAGTAGTGCATTTGCTGAATCCAAAACGCCTATAAATAAAAAAGCCTACGTGTTCATTCTGACTCTGACCCATTTTCCGCGGCGACTTTTCATTCTACTTCAGGCTCGCAAACCTCCCTTTCATTACACAGCGCGCGATACGCTGATTGTTTATCGCTATTCGTATTAAAATAAAACAAACACTCCCCGCGGGGCCGGTTTAATAACCTGTGGCTGGAGCCCCTCGGCCCTCGCCCTCGCCACTTATCGGGCTCCGTGTCAAACGACAAGTGCTCGTGGTTTCCACACTTTGCCAGAACTGTATAGTTTGCTGGATATGACTAGTGACACCCGCAAGGAAAAACAGTCAGTCTCAAAATCAGTGCGTGTCGTGCTAAATATATGGTAGCAAAATGGAATTTTCGCGAGGCAATTTCCACAATGTGAATTTTTTCATCACATATCAATACCTATCAGGTAATAAAACGAAATAAATTATCGAAAATTTTGGCTAGGTAACAACATTATGCTTACTCCTAAAAAGTCGTTACTTTTTAGGAGTAAGCAGTTGCAGCCGTTTCTGAAAGTCATCTTATTAAATATTGGGAAAGTCTGAAGTAGTATATATAAAACCACAGCGCAATAAAGAAAACCTTCGGTCATGTCTCTTCCAGCATAGCTTGTACTTGTAGTGTGGTGTCCCGCGGTTCAGTCACGACATGTCACGTGAGATCCACTGGCATGGGGACGCGTTCATTCATAACTTTTATTTGCTCTAATGCCCGACATAACAATGAAACTAATTCTAAACATTCGTTAAATACTGCTGAATAAATCATGAACTCTGTGCAGGAAATATAAATTACGTACGTTGTTGTATGATGACATTTTTACGTGGCGTTGGGCATGAATCTGTGTGACGAGTATCATGTTAATCCACTTCCTGTTGTACTGCAACTATCTCTTCGTAACAGGGAGGTAATAATTTTTGATCTGCCAAACGTGCGTAAAATTAGTTAGGCACAGCTCCTTTTAATCACCCTCTTAGTTCGAGGAATACGGTAGGGAGAAAAGGGGGCTATATTATGGTAGACACATCTACGTTGCAGCGCATAGGTACTATGTATAGTTAGCAACGTTGTGTAACCGTGCCAAAGGTAATTTGAGGCTAATGCCCATTTTTCAGGTTCTCACAAAGTAAATCATTTCCTTTTTCATAGACTCATTACACTTAGTTACCTACACATTTTTCACATGGCTCACCCAGAATTATATTCAAATATCTAAATACAAATCGTTACTCACAAAAAGGACATCGCCCAATCAATTAACAACTAATTATATCCTGCAGCTGCAGACATTTGAATACAAATTAAAATCTAACGATTTACGGAAAGGGCAGATGTCCAGGACGAAGACAGCATGTCATAAACAAAACAAAATATGAATGCAACCAATTAAGCAATTGTTAGAAGCCTAAACGCAGCCACTGAAAAAAGGCTTCTACACAAAATACCACCCTCAAAATGTATCTTTATATTTCTTAGAAAACATAGTAGCTAAGACAAAAAGTTTAAAAGGCATGGATGATCATGAAAACTCTCCCACGAGATGAAGTCGCTCGCCGCGTCCCTCTGAGGGAAGGGGACGCGAAGCATTCCTGGGAGCGGCGGGAGGTGGCCCACTTTTGTACTTTTTGCCGCCGTCCAGAGGGGGATGACCGGCTCACTTTTTTGTTCGACTTTTATTCCTCTTATTTCGGACTTCGGAGGAACGCTGGTCAGTCCACGGCGCATTAGCTTATTATATTCATTTGTTTTTTGTTGCAACTTTCAACTGAACAAGCTAAGTTTTAGTTGCTGGTTTCTAGCTTTTAAAAATCATTACGAGCAATAACGAAGTTGTATTGTAATATAATATGCAACTATACCCAACGAAAGCAATAAATTTTAAACATAAATGCTTAATTTTAGTGTCGGATAGCTTTAATATTTTACGTCAGTTTTGCTCAAACTGAAAATCGACGAGCTTATGACATACGCTACCTGCAATAATATCCGTGCAGTTTCCGAGCGTGAACCCTTATTGATTCAACTCCAGACAGTAATATATCTATAGATATGGAGCTCCCAACAATTAGCGGCGTGCATGATGCGGGCTCTATCGACACATCGGGGGGGTGGCGCCACCCCCGCCCAGGACACAGCTAGTTATCTGCGCCGATCGATAATAGCCATGGAAAACTACCTACATGAAAATCCATACCTAGATGTAGCTATATACCACCTATGTTGGTAGATAGATGCTATCGGAAATATAGGAGTACCTAATATTGCAGATTTTTCTGCTGCAGTTCAATGTACGGTTTGGTTTTCAGTAGATGCTTGCATCTATCGGTAAGCTTTGCACTACGTCGCGTAGTAGTTATCAAGAATCTTCAAGGAGGAAATACTTAGTGATTTTCTATAGTCGAAGTGTCCTATTCTCAAATAAAGCAAGTTATCAAGAGGTGGGATACTGCCTTTCTGTAATAAAACAGTTACGATCGAGTACGTATTTTCAATTTAACTGAGTAGTCAGCACGTCTGACTTGCGAATAGGGAATTAGTCTGCGAATTCAATCATGGGGATTATTTATAGATGGGCGAACAATGTATGTGGCTGCATTTATAGACGTGGTTTTGCTCTACCTATAACCTACCCTCCAGTTCTATATGCAGACTGCGGAAGAATCATAGAAAACTAGGCTACAAAATTTTCAGAATGGTGTCAAATTTGAAACCGTCTATCCAAAAATATTATTAAATATTGCTGATCTACATACCTGTCCGCATCGCTGTCGCCTGAAAGAATACATTACCACGTTGAATGGCAATACCTCTGGCTGGCGCAAAAGCCAGCCCTTGGGTCACGCGAAGTGTCAAATAAGCATTTAGCAAGTTCTTTAAATAACACATGAGCACCCCGACCCCACAGTCCAAGAGTTTCAACCCCAAACGGCTCGAAAATATATTTTCCAACTAGGTTATTTTATTTCCGTCGTTTGAAAAAGTTAAAAATATGTCGCGGCTTTTTCCTTTTTTCTAAAAGGTCTAAACAAAGTAAAACCAGCGAACTTTTCAAAAGAAAAAAAAAAATCTATTTTGATCAATTGACATTTCGATCAAGCTTAAAATACATTTCGTTTTTAAGGTTCCGTAGCCAAATGACAAAATCGGAACCCTTATAGATTCGTCATGTCTGTCTGTCTGTCTGTCCGCCCGTATGTCACAGCCACTTTTCTCCGAAACTATTATTATGTAAGTACTATGCTGTTGAAATTTGGTAAGATGTATTCCGTGAACCGCATAAAGATTTTCACACAAAAATAGAAAAAAAAAACAAGAAATTTTGGAGGAAAAAAAATTAATAATACTTAGAACTGACACTCAACATTTTTTTTCATCAAACCCGAGACGACATCAAATAAAATACGTGTGGGGTATCTATGAATCGGTCTTCAAAAATTATATTGAGGTTTCTAATATCATTTTTTTCTAAACTGAATAGTTTTCGCGAGAGACCCTTCCAAAGTGGTAAAATGTGCCCCCCCCCCCCCGCTCAACTTCTAAAATAAGAGAATACAAAAAATATATGATGTACATTAATTACCCATGTAAACTATCAGCGAAAATTGGTTTGAACGAAATCTAGTAAGTATTTTTTTTTTATACGTCATAAATCGTAAATCGCAACTATTGCTTATAATATAATACCTACTGGTTTGTACGGAACCCTCGGTGCGCGAGTCTGACTCGCACTTGGCCGGTTTTTTTTAAATAGTTATCGCTAATTGTAACTTCAACTTATCATCGTGTGAAGGCTCTCAGGACTCAGGACATATGTTTTTGGAGCAAATCTAATATATAAAATTCTCGTGTCACAGTTTTCGTTGCCATACTCCTCCGAAACGGCTTGACCGATTTTGATGAATTTTTTTGTGCTTATCCGGTATCTATGAGAATCGGCCAACATCTATTTTTCATCCCCCTAAATGTTAGGGGTAGTCCACCCCTAAATTTTTTTTAAATTTTTTGCAATATTATTCATGAATAATGTGACGCAGACGAAGTTGCGCGGGTCAGCTAGTAAAAAATAATAGTGTTGCTGTAATCTACCAATAAACTATCTCTCAGAACACAATAGGGTCTGTGTTCTGAGAGATAGTTAAATGGTAGATTAAAAATACAAAAGAAAGAAGACAAAACCCTTATTTAATAAAAGCTTTGTTGACAAATATACTCGTAGAAGTTCTTCGATATCGTCTACGAAGTTTTAAAGCAGGCAATTAAGAAAAGCTTTAGAAACTCGCGGCGTTGGTTCACTGCTTATAAGTTCTGTGATATTTACTTATTGAAACTGGAAATTTTATAATCACATTATTAAGATGGAAGTGACAATTACTTTAGAAGCCTTATCTGCTGAAAAAGGCTCTATGAAAAATGGTATAACTTTACAGAAAAACACTCGATTTTGTACGATAAAATATAAAATTATGATATGCTAGGTATTTCTATAGCCAGCTTATTTATTGACAAACATACCAATTCCAAATAGAGAAGTTGACTTTTCACTATGACTTCTCTTTAGACGTTTTCGCGCTTTTATGTATTTTTTTGACTTGAAAGTACCCTGCCGGTTGGGAGTGTCATGCTCACTCAAAAGTCTAGCTGATGGTGGCGTATGCGTTTGATCATTTGCCTCCCTTCAAAATGGTTGAGCCGAATGGTGCTCATGCGTCGTGTTCGTGAACGGGCGCCGTCAGTCGGGACTGGTCATTTCTCAGCTGCCATGGTTGATTTTAATTATTTCTTTGAATTGTTCCTCTTTTATTCCGGACGCTTTTATCCTGCTCGTCTTTTCACATGTATGTATAATTTCAACCCGATGTAAATAAATCTTTGTAAAAATGTATTATTTTTAAAAGAGTGTCCGTGGAGTTTCTTGCACGTTCTTCTCCGTAGAGATCTACGCTTTGGAACGTGCAAATAGCTTCAACTTTTTGGACCGACCGACCTTGACAATTCAAAAGTGCCTTTAAATGGTTTAATTGAAATAAATTTATTTATTTATTTATTTAATACTTTCAGCACAAAAAGAGTACAGAGGCGGACTTAATGCCATAGGCATTCTCTACCAGTCAACCATTCTCTACCAGCCAACCAAATAAATGTTTGAATTTTGTTTTTTTTTTTTTAGTTTTATAATTTAATGTAAATGTTTAGTTATTTACCATTTTGGTGTATCACCGTGGGCACAATTTACACTTACAATTAACTTACTTAAAAATATACAGGGTGTAACTGAAAGCTGCCAAATGGTCAAATTTTAACCATATAGATGAACAACTTTCTTCAAGGACAACATAGTAAATTACACGGTTAAACATTACACCCTATACTATTTCTTATCCCAGATCCTGTATTAACTTTGGACTGAAACCAGACATCAACCTGCCTTGCACTGATTTGGCTTATAAATAATTTTGTCCAAATTGTAGAAAGTAGGCAAATGTTATGTGACTGACCCTATAAATACTTCGTATATTAACATAATAACATATTCTAGTGGCTTGTTCTCACAGACATAATCCCGTTCGTAAGGGCCTCACCCAGCATTCGGAGTCTTCATTAACCTCAATGTCGTACAGCGGCGCTATGGATCCAATCAATATTGCAATAACATGAATGGTGGTATCTATACCCAGTATTAGATGCAGCTTGACTACTAAGCTTTAATATGTTCATCAATTGCCTTCTCGTAAGTATTATATTTCTTCTACCTAACGAATGGAAAATAATTCCAAAAAGAAAAAATCAAGTTTATTTTTTGGACGGTTCAACGCCTCAGTCACCATTGAAGCTTTCCGAAATGATTTAGTACAGTTTGATGAAAGCGGTTTTAATTAAAATTAGGAGGAAATAGCCTTGCATTGATAGCTGGGTAAGCGGTCAAGCTCCTCCACAACATGTATAGAACAGTGATAACTGATAAGTGTGTAACGTCGCGGAGATGGTCATTTTGAAAGGTTGTGTCAGCTACGGGTGGGTGCCGGTGGCGCATGCGCAGCGCGGCACCTGTGCGCGGACATTCTAGCCGCAGCAATAGCCGAACTTATCGCCATGCGCTGACGCAACCCAAACAGGATCCACCTCCCAACAAAAAGTTCCACGGCCACTATTTCGAAACTCGTGCGCACCTAAATAGAGAAAGGCATCTATGTGCTTGTACATCATTTGTAGAGCCGCTAGTCGCAACCCACGGGGTACGGGGTGAATGCCCTTAACATCCTCCGTCCTCGTCGAGCATAGCGCCCTCTCGTTCTGGCGTGCGAGAGTCCCTCTTCTTTCGACTTTGAAAAGAGGGCACGATGGTGTGGTGGCTGAGCGATTTGCAACTGATGGTCGTTGACTTTAGAGTCGTCATTGGTACGTCAGGTTGGCTCTGTGTACAGTTAAGGGTGTGTGCGCACGCGCATTGCGTTTGTATTCAAATGAGGACAGTGCGTTCCGCGCCGGAGAGCACTATGATTGTACTTTTTTAGTCCGTGAGCCGTAATCAGCTACAAGGAAATGGGCATCCTTAGGGGTGGCGCGCCGCTGGGCTCGGCTCGGGCTTGTCCGCGGCTATTGAGGACACCATCTTGTTAATGCGCGACAATTAGCTGCTCTGAAAACAGACACAATTTGTGGTGGCCGGGTGGTCGAGCACTACACACTATTAATACTTCGATAGATATGTGTATCGTGCCTAATAACCCCGTATTGTGACAATATGTCAAACGTCTTGAATTTTCAAGCAGAGATTGATATAATCTAAGTACCTATTATTATTTTTTACAGTACCTATTACCGAATTAGACTTTCCAATTGAAAACAAAATTAAGCAAGATTTGAATATGAACCTGTTATCCTCTGGTCTTCAATACAATATTCTCGCAATACCTGCCAGCCATCGGACAATTCACAACTGTCGACTGATTTTTAGGAAAAAATGAGGTTATAGGTCGTTTTTTCTGCGCTAAACAATCATGATCGTTATTATCGCGCGGGACGGCTCGGCGGATATTTATTATGAGTACGCAATCTATTAATCGTTTTCTATTTTTATGAAAATTTTATTTAGCAATTAAAATGCTTCTCAACACTTACTAATACATGTTATTTACCAAAACTGTGTCCATCAATACTTTTGTCATTAGGTAATTAAATATTACAGTTAACAAAAACTTGGCTGTTTAACTTATCATGCATGTTACATACTTGATTGCTTATTACATAAAAATAAATCTGTCTTTATCTCCTTAATATGTAAAATGACCTTCCAACGAGATGATAAAAAAAAACTCGAGACTTGTTCTAAGGATGTAGATTTTAGTTTTTCTGTTTTATTTTAGATTTTGAAACTAACCGCATGACTATAATGATGTGACTTATTCGACCGTAATAAGTAAGAAGTAAGCATCTGAAATTGATAAGGTACTGATATACCAAAAAAAACTACATAAGTATTTTTACGAACATATCAAACTCAATGCTGCATAACAGACAAACCAGCAATCACTGTAAACTTCTTCCCCTTCGGACAGCGGAACTGCGCTATGACTGCGTATTCGCAAAGGGACAATTACATTCAGGAAATAATGAGCGAACCTTGCGTTGATGAAGTCGCTAGTCGTATAATTAGAATGATAAAGATGGCTAGTGAGTGAACACAGGTAGCGATCGCCTAGTCATGGCATAGGCGACGTGGGCGGTGTCGACCTTCACGTATCCTGCGAACTCCGCTGTTTTCCAACTGCTCAGCGTGCCAACACAATCGACGCTGTGTTCAAATATGCGAATGTTACGATGACCGATCTACACTGTTAGATTAACGACTTCGGTTTTTTTAAAGCTACAAAGAGCTATAAAAACATGTGCTACAAGACTACGATGATTTTATGAAGGCAAAAGACAAAAAAGGATATTTTATTCTTAATGACACTCTTCGTGATTTTCGGCGTGTTCTGTTGCTAGGGTTGCTACGCCGTTGATCTAGCACTGTTCTTGCCGTGTGCTCTACAAGCTTCATGATAAAAGTGCAATTTTCACAGTTTATCCACACCTACTTATCTAGGTAAACATTTAATAAAATCGTAGAGTTGCCGTGTCTGTACATTGAATATTTTCGCATAAAAATACATAGTATCAAATAAGTAGTAGACTTTTATGTTTGTTGTTTCAGACATGTCTTCACAATTCGTGCACCTATCACTTAAATACTGACAGAGTACCGCTTATTCGTCGACAAACGTACCAAATTCTACCAGTACCATATTAAAGTGGATTCACACAACTTTTATTCCATTGTGCGTGTCTATTCTTACGCCTACATCTCTATAATTTATTTTATTCATGTTCTTAAACTTCATTCATAGAAGGCTATTGAGAGCTGTCTCATTTGAATCTTTGAAAATTCTTTCTAAAAGGTTACTTTTATGAAAACGTTCGAAGCGTATTCTATCATCAAGATTTTACTTCATTTGATTATTCGCAAATATATGAGGACGTCTTCTTGATGTTCAATGTGAGGTTGTTTAATATACAGTTTAAGTACACAGTAAAATGTACCTACCTTTAAATCGGTCGCCTAGTATGCTAGCAATGATTGATGTCTCACGATAATCGCTACAGCACCTACCCGCCGTACCGCCGTAGGAATCTGTAACCTCAGCGAAGTCGCTCATTCACGACCTTGAGGAGAACGGGTATTTGTCACAACAACATGGAATAGCAAAGAATAATCGTAAATATTTGAGAAGTGCTAATCAAAACATTTTTTGCTTTACTGATTGACGTTATCCTTGCCATTTATCAAATTTTACCAAAGTTCATGACGAGGTTATCGACAGTTTACGAATAAATACCTAATACTGAGTTTGGACCTCCCCTAGCTTGACTCGACTTGGGAGATATTTTAACTCCTCGGCCGGAGGTCACTTAACCCCCCTGATATGGTTCATGGAGCAAACAGCACCATCGGTGAACCCCTTGCCAACTGAACCCCCTGTGATTCACAGGCCATGCGTGACGGCGGTGTGCTTAAGCCATACACTGATTCCGAGTCTATCTAGTAACCTATAGTTTAAGGAATACTTGTTCAAAATGCATACAAATTCCAATGCAGGGTTGTTAAAAGCAAAAAATTCCTACCACGGAAAACGACTAAAATGTTCCAAACAAGTTACTTTTCACGATATCTGTTTCAGTTGTGTAAATTATTTTTAATTCAATCACCAATTTGTTGCCACCATCTGCATCAGAATGCTTGAAAAGTGAATGTTTGGAACTTTTTAGTCGTTTTAACCCTCTTTCTAAGGCAGTCGGGTAAAAATTCAGCAGCCCTTTCGAAACGTACGAAGCTATATCATTACAGTGTCAAGGACCAGTAAGGTAAGACACAACAACGTAAATTCGCATGAATGTGTGTTACGAAGGCAAAAGTATTACGATTTAAATTTAAACAAGATCCTCGTCAAACCTGATTAAAGCTCTACTGGTACAGTCATCTAAAATATTATAAAGATGTAAAATTATTTGTTTGTATTATTAGGTACATTTATATTATTATTCGTTTCACTAAATATTTACATTGGGTACAGTAGAGTGCCGTAGACTGCGTTTTCTTCCTAAAAAATCACAGGTGCTGCGATAGGCCAAATGAGTAAAATTCACGGCAAGAAGTTAGTACACAATACGTACCTACAGAAGTACCTTCCTAGTCGGTACAACTCGAAGGTTCTAAACACGGTGTGACACGCGGTGCGCGTGCGTGCGGCGCAGGAGTGCGGCGGCAGCGGGCCGTGGCCCTGACGCGGCACGCCTCCGTCACAGCGCCGATTTGATTATATAACGATTGTGGAAAATAGCCGTGCATTATTAAGTATTTACATGACTATGACTTTATTGTTGTTGGTCCTGAAATATTCGAAAGGGACTATTTTTACAAGCTTTTTTTTATTTTATTTTTAACTTGCAATGTACCCATGTATGTGGAATCTTACAACTGAATTTTAAATCAGTTATCTTTAACCGATTGAGCTGAAATTTGGTATTCACGGATATTTTGCATGACAATGCATGCTTCTATGTGACGTCATTCTTATTCCAATATGACGGAGTATGCAAGATGGCTGACTAGTTATTTTTTCTGCACTACCACTGTATGCGTGGCAGTGCAGAAACATGAAAGGCCTGCCTGAAAAGAAAAGTAAAAAGCTTTTTTTTTAATCATTATTTTAATTGTTTATTACTCGTACGCAGCATTAACGCCTCGCAGCCCTGACGTGCACGCCTCTATCAGATAACTGATTTCAATTGATACCGTTTGTGAAAAAGGGCACTGAAACCTATGGAGAAACACACACTGCGTTTGTGTATACCGGGAGTAGAGTACCCGGGAGTAGAGTCTGCGCCCTAGTTATCCTTCCGATGATTTCTATTTCTCTACCTTTTAACTTTTAGCGTTCATCTTAGTTCTTCAGTTACCTCTCCAAAATGTACGAAAAAGCAGTTACAATTTTAAGCCTTCTTCCATCCTGCTGAAACTGACACCAGCGAAATATTTTCAATATTACAAGAGTTCTGGGACCTGGGAGACTATCCTACCTTTCTAAAAGACTCCGTACCGTATAAAGTTAATTAATAACACAATACTAAAGAAACGATTAATAAACGTATACGTACATCCCGTTTTGCGCTTTACGATGCGGTGTCATTTTATAAATGATGGATTTGATTTGCGCCCACGCCGCGCCGCTCTAATGTACGTAAGTCCCAAGACTTTTAGAGGTACCGGTGTGGCTCACTAATAAAATATTTCTTTTTATGTCTTCCCCAACCAACAACACGTTTGTGGGCAGGCTCGGTTGCGCAAGCGACGGTGCATTCCGTGTTTCCGTGGCAGTGTCCACGCCGGACACCGCACCAAAACCAGTCAATATACACTTTATAACTACGTATTAGATAGTCTAGTATTAGACGCTTAGCTGCCTGCTGGTCGCCTGCCTAGCACTCTAGTTCAAGGCCAGCCTTTATGTCTTGTCATTTGATAACGACATAATTTATGTCTGACGTAGTAGTTAGTGCGATAACTGATTTCTGGTTCTGTTTAATTCGTCTGCAGTCTGCACAGCTCCTTTCTCCTCTTAATGGTTTGTTGACAAAGTCTGCACGAGTGTACCTTCGTACCAAACAATTAGAAAGGCATGTTTGACTTATTAAATGGTGTGAGCTTTTGGCTCTGTTCTATAATAATATGAGCGATACTTTGCCTGTGTCCGCCATGATTCATTCGGTTCTAATAGAACCCTTTACTGTTTCGAAAGGCTATTTCGTTAAGTCGATGACTGCAAGTAGGTTTAAATTGTCCTAATTTTATTGTGTAACTTCCGCATGACGAATATATCCATCCACTTAATGCAGTCCTTAACAGCCACAACGAAAAAGAAGTATGAATTGGCCTGAAACACAATTATGTTAGTATGCTAACATTAACAAAAAGACACAAAAAGTGGAAGTATGCAACAACGGTCTAGGGTATACCATAGAAAGCGTCATACGAAAGAAATAGGGTCCAGATCTCAGTCACATTGATCGCCAGCTCTTCCTGTGGAGAAATACAGCTATTAGTGTAATCTGTGACATCCTGTGCACACTGCAGTAGCCTGTGCAATCATCACCTCTACAGTGACCTTTAGATCACGTGTCTAACATCATGCATTAGTTCGAACTGTCGTACCTGTGGTCCTGGTGACCTGGAGTTCTATTCTTTGTGAACTTCTGTGTGAAGGCAGGCTTATTTGAAAGACCCTCCTAGCGCTTAGTAAGAAATCGGCGTCTTGTTTAGTAATGTGTAATGTAATGTGTAATAGATATTTATTGAACTCTCCGGAATCATTTCTTCTTCTTTCCTGCTCTGTGGTTAAAAAAATGTTTATTGACCCAATAATTGCAAAAACATTGCAGGATAGGCAGAAAATACAAATTTTTTTGGCTATCATATCCTGAAATATCTAAAAGATATTCAATCGCTACAAAAAAAAATAAGCAGAAGCAATAACCCTGCCTGAATGCATTCTTCTCCCTGATAAACTACTATCAAACCGAAATACTTCAGCCAGTCCATTCTGTCGACATCTTACCGTGTAGGTACACTTAGGTGGAGTGAACGAAGTGAGCTGTCATTCTATCAGTCTTATTTGTATGGTTTGACAGTTCACTTGTCGTTCACTTCGCCTAAGTTTTCACTTCGACATATTAATCGACCGGCTGAACCGAAACACACAAAACTATTATTTTGTAAGTTTAACTTACAAAATTAAGTTAAGTGTTTAAGTTACTTATATTTCTTTCTTATTTTTAAAGTTGTTATTTAAGTTATTATGTAAGTTAAGCTGTTTTTTCTTGTTTTTTAAACTTGTAAAAACATATAACATTTTTTTCAGACTAAACAATAAATATGTCCAATCTATTACAATTTATATTTAATATACCAACTCAGGACCCTAAGATACAGGTTCTACCTAGTTTGGGGCCCACCGTCCAAAAAACACTGTAAGTACTCGTAGTACTATACTTATTATTACCACCATTACTACAACTACTATTACTACACCACCACCACTACTACAACTACTATTACTAACACCACCACCCTACCACCACTACTACCACCACTACTATTTCTAACACCACCACCCTACCACTACTAATACCACCACTTCTAAAACTACTATTACTAACACCACCACAACTACTATTACTAACACCACCACCACTACTACCACCACCACTACTATTACTAACACCACTACTACCACAACTACAACTACTATTACTAACACCACCACCACTACTACTACCACCACTACTATTACTAACACCACCACCACTACCACCGCTACTATCACTACCACCACTACCACTACTACCACCACCACTACCACCACTACCACCAATACTACCACCACCACCACTACTACAACTACTATTATAGTAACACCATTACCCTACCAATACCAATTCTATTCATGAACGAGCTGCCGAGTTAGCCATTTCTATTCGGATGCGGATGTTATATTTATAACAAGAAAAAACCGAATTGAATGATCGAATTACGAACAATTTAGCCCCATACTAGCTCAAACCCCAATTTACGTTTATTATTACCTTGATACAAACTTCATTACTTCCATAATGATTTGCTATTATAATATTTGAAGCTTCTTCATTACTTTTTTAAATGAGTCTCCATAGACAGGTTCTTGGGTGTATTTTGCAATATATATCAATAGGATCTGGATTTTTTTGGCTGTGCACCGAGTAGCACGTATATCGGTCTTAATCAATACTACGCTACTGTGGTAATTGGTTTCGGGTATATTTGAGCTACTTTCATTGCTAGGGGCCGCGCCAATTGAAATGTTTAGGAGAGTAACCAGAAGTTCTGCACGTGCCATACACGCTATTTTTTCCTTTTAACAGTAGATTATCTAAAATTCTACTATAAGGAAAAATATGGGCAGATAGAGCAGTTACAACTAGTTGACATAATACGACAGTGCTGCAAGAAGTACGTAAAGTTATCTAAGCTTTTGTAACGTAATATTTACTTTCAACTGCTCCAGCGGTAAAGAACACTGAAGCTTGGTAAATCGTCTGCAAAGCAATATTTGTTACGATGACGTTAAAGCTTATGGATGTAAATATTAAAAGAGAGATTAGATATTAACTGTTAGTATTTATGAAGAGTCGTTACGTAAAGACACGTAAAGTTAACACTGTGTGACCTTTCGGAGCCTAAGCAGTTATTAGCGTATATTTGGTAGTTCATCAAGTTGATGATGTTTTCTCTAATCGCGCTTGACAATCGACATCATTTCTGAGATCGTAGTGTAACGTCGGTGTATCGGCCTCGATTCACCCCACTGTCTCCGTAGTTTCCATTTGCAATAGCAAAAAGTTGTGAACGGTGGAGCGTCGTCGGGCGGGGCGACATCGAGTGCCATTACGGGCAGCCAGCGCGCGCAGGCACGGCGGCGGCGCAGCCGCAGCGCCGCACGCACCCCGCTCGGGCTGTGCGCGCAGGGGTGGGCAGGCCTCCGCTAACGGTGATGTTTTAATGATACATTGTTGGTCGCAGACAAGGGAACGGTTCGCGATATTGAGAAGTTCTTGCGCGCTGACTATGCCGACGCACTGCGCCCGCGCACACCGTTATCCTATTTCCTCTCCCTCCTTTATGTTCAACGCATTGTGATTGGCAGTATGTAACTATCACTACGGTTTACGGTAGTTCGTCAAAGAAGCGGTGTTAAAACGTAACTGCATAGCATTTATATGTTCAGCAAGATTTATATGAATGAATTACTGGATGCCGCGTCAGTACGGTGACTTCCGCGAGGCTTTTGTTAGTTACTCAAAAAGCAAACATTACCTGGAGTTTTCCGATTATTTTCTTGCGGTAGGCAATGTGATGTTCTTTCTGCCCCTTAGGACAAACGTTTTCAATAAATCAACTCGTTATAAATTCACTATAGACGGTGTCCAATCTCAAGTTGCACGACTACACTGGATCCTTCGCCCTCCACTTGCACTGCACCGCAGGCTACTTTAGATCATTTGACCCAACACACTGCGAAGGCATACCTACTTTAGTATCATGGTAGATACTGTAGTATTCTCTGTTATCCCAAGATTTCAGCTCGAAGAGGATCATATCCCAAAAACGTATAATGGAAGATTGCGACCATTCACGTCTGCTTTGTGTAGCTGAAATGTGTGACAGGTTACCAACTGGCATTTCTCTCCTGTGGTGAAGTGAAGATCTTATATTGCAGTCTGAAGACTGCCCATCCTCGTGAGATTATAACAAAGTACCTACATGCCACTGAACCTCAGACAAAAAGGGGATTTATATAGTCAGAAAGACTATATACATCTCGTTTGTGGCTGAGGCTCGATGTAGGTAGATACCTATAAGGACCCACATGTGGGTAGGTACTTAACTTGGTAAGTTAAGTGCAGCCAGCGACAGAAAATTATATTACTATAACTAAGAAATTGAACATTGATCCTATAAGTACTTCCGCACAAAAATATATTGGCCAGTTGACAAGTCGGCACTCCCTGC
This sequence comes from Ceramica pisi, assembly GCA_963859965.1. NCBI lineage: Eukaryota > Metazoa > Arthropoda > Insecta > Lepidoptera > Noctuidae > Ceramica > Ceramica pisi. Next base: position 11,909,331 of record OY982530.1, read on the forward strand.
AGCTAGTAGGTAGGTACGGGAAGATAAGGTTTTTGCTTTCAGATAAAGATTACGAATTGGGGTATCGCTGCGAACACTGATAATCTTTGTTACTGGCTGGGATTCGCGATACGGAAGACTTGGACAAAACTGCCTACCCACTTCGATATCACGAGATCGTTTTAACTTCGTCCATGATACTAACAGATTGTTTTGTAGAATCGGGCTGTTATATCAGTACCAGCATTGAGTTACATCGGTTCTATCTAGTTATCTGAGGTATAGACCCAAAACGAGTAGCGATACCAGGAATTATAGAAAGTCCCCGTACCATTCATATGAAACAGCAATGAGGAGGATTAATGAAGCTTTAACTACCATGATTCTCTGGATTCCAAGCGTAAGTATGCAAGCGACCAAGTTGGAACAGCTAACAGGGCTTTTAGTGCAAAACACGCGCTGAAAATTTTCAAATCGAAATCTGCTTCTAGACTGTTTAGTTTTCTCCGACTTTTCCTTCATCATCATGGGGTAGCTTAGGATACGTTGTAAAATGTGCTTGTCGGTAAATCTAAATGTGTTTAACAACCTCGGCCAAACGAGCGTAGATTATCCTTGTGGTGAGTGTGGTCGGTAACTGTACAGACTGCAGGGTCGGTTTCCTATAAAGTTTACTTATAGCGCGTGTCAACACACCCGCGTGTATCCTCGCGGCATGTCGGAGCGGTGCTCACTGCTCGGTGCTCAGTGCTCGGCGCACGGTACCGCAAGCGATTAGGATGGACTGCGGCCAAACGGAAAATCCCTCGTTTGGCAATGTGCAGAGTTTTATGACAATGTGCTAGCGACATTGTGCAGTTTGTATCTATTATGGTCAACCTCGTCGAGCTCGCGCTAACCGCGAAAAGGATACCGATATGACTACGTAGGTATGTTCGGAATCTATTTTTTACTGCAATTGCGAAGATTTCTTATTCAGCTTTTAAAAAGCTCTCTATTTTGTCATCAAACGCTAGGCTTTACAGCTAAATAAATCAAAAGGTCTACGAATAGATGGTCATAAAGGTGGCCACAAAAGCCGGAGTTTTAGAGCCCTTCAGAAAGTGTGTCGCCGGGGCGGGTCCCCCGCGCCCCGCACCCCGCGCCTCGCCTGCGCTCGCTGGAAAACGTCCATGTATGCATTTTATAGTTTTCCGTTGAACTGTGAACGTCATTATTGCGCAGGTACCTCACTGTAGGCAGGCGTCGTAAACACTCGCTCACACAGCTAAAAAATTAAATGTCCTATGTTTCTAGCTGTTTCTACATGATAGATTGATACTAAGTGCTGCATTGTATTCATAATGTATGTAGTTCGAGCCTGCGAATACGCTCGCTTTATTGATTTTCCTTTGTAAACCATGGCAGTTGCTACAGTTTCCACGGAACATGTATTACGCCTGAATTTTAAAGTCAGATCGATTCAATTTATTGGAAACCAGGTCATTCCATTTAGTTTCAGGTGTATTTAGTTGCATTACCGTAGCCACATTTGTATAAAACTTCATAACTATCTATAATACGAAGGAATAAGTATAGCAACTGTACCTACTAACTGCAAAGGTGCCCAGATTGTCATTTTCACACGAATATCCAGTCTGTGCTTTATGGGTGCCGGCGATAACGTCTACTTGATGTGATTGGGGGCGTAGGTACCTAGATCTATTCACGAGGACTAGGCACTTCGAGGGTACCTCGTCATGATACGTCATGAACTGCTTACTGAAAACTACAAACTTACCTAAATATTGTTTTTTACCAAAAAAAAATAGGTAACCGACTTCCAAAACAAAAAACTGCAAATTTAAAATAACCTTAATTTCGAAAGTCGGTGTTTTTGGTTTGGAATCTTCGTTTTTTAACACCGACTTCCGAAATTAAGGTTATTTTATAGGTCCTTTAAATGTTTTTTTTTTTTTGAAGTCGGTTATTACATTTTTTTTTCTTAAAAGTTTTTTATTTATCACTTTTAAGTGGTGATACTTGGACGACGCGACGCGCGACGTCTTCGTCTACGCAGAAATTGAAAGAAGCAAAAATAGAGAGAGAGTTTTTTTATATAAAAAAAACTAAATCAGTTCCAGTACGCTCTACATAATCTTAATAAAATAGCAAGCCGCGAAACCGTACTAACTTCATTTCATGCATATGTGACTTCTACATTGCGTTATGGCATAATTTTTTGGGAAAATTCTTCAGATAGGGAGCTAGTATTTAATGCACAAAAAAAAGTGTTTTTTTATTTTTTTATATTTTTTTTTTTATTATTTAAAACGGGGAAACTCTTGGCCCAAATCTCACCTGATGGAAAGTGATGATTAGGCCGAAGATGGAAGCGAGTTTCACCCGGAATCCTCTAACATAGAGGAACTGGCTATCATATCTCTAATTGCCGGAACACAACAATGCTGTTAACATTGTTGTTATGGCGACAGACTTAGACATGATGGTGGAAGCTTGCCAGGCGGACTTAGAAGTCCTACCACCAACCAAACCGAGCAAAAAATTTGCCCCCACTGGGAATTGAACCCGGGACCTCTGGGTCTGAATCGAGTGGTATAACCACTAGACCACGGAGGCGGTTATTGTCACCTGTTTAGCACCACCCGGGGACCACGTGTAGGGATTCGCTGAAGGGTATTCTCCTACGGACGCGGGTGACTCGGCCCCCAAAAGCGAGCAGTGTGCCAAATAAAAGCTACTGATAGTTGTAGACCTCATTTTATTGAGCTAAAAATAATGACTTTTCCGTGTCTGTAGTCATACATCTACTAACATTATATGGATTCATTTTATCTGAAATAAATGATTGAAATTGAAATTGAAATTTGAAGTAGCAATGTTTGTTAAAAAACACTTCAATTTATTTGAAACCCTGACTAGTAAACGTCACCGGGATATAATTCACGTGATGCCTCACAAAACTGCATTATACGCAAAGAGCTTTCTGGGAATGGCTACAAAAATTTTTAATAAGATACCCATGACTATAAGAGCTGAGAAGGATAATGTCAAATTTAAAAGAATGCTTACAGATTTTATGGTTAACAAGGCATACTATTCCATTGGTGAATTTTTATCGGACGATTTAAAAAAATAATAATTGGGTTTTTGTGTGTGTGGGTCATATGTCCGATTTGTTTAAACTCAATTATATGTAATAGTTTTAATATTATGTATTTTAATTTTAGTAATCATTTAATGTGTCTAAAATTTGTACGCCTTTTAGGTTAAACATAGCGATCCTGACATTAGAATAAGAACCTATTATTGTACCTATGTTTTGCAAATATAATAATAAATAAATAAATAAATAAATAAATAAATGATCATAAAATAAAAACTGCTGCTTAGCCAAATTGAATAAATGTTTTTCGACACATTTGCTCATAAAATGCATTTACGAAGCCTGTATACATTGTTCGAAAGTTCAAAATCCTACTTTACCGCACGCTCCGATATAATATGGCGCCTTGCGTATTCTTTACGGATTTTTTTTTTAATGTCCATAAACAATATAATTATAAGAATTCAATCCATCTGCATCCGTCAGCCAAAAATGCTTCCGTCTGCGTCCGTTCCGGAAGCGTTCCATACCTACGCGTTTTTTTTTGCGAAGAACGTTTTGCTCAGAAGGTTTGTCGCACTTTAATATTGAAGAAAAAATGAGACAATAGATGTAGTTCTAATTACCCGACTGTTACACTTATGTTTTTTTCGAGTGTATTTATGTATGATGTCATATTTCTTTGGCACACTGTAGCCTAACCCTGTGGCTTCATAGATTTTAGCTTGAAAGGTGTCGTTAGATTTGTCTAAATAGTGAGAATGATACTGGGTAGGTACCTATATAAAAATTAAAATATCTGAGCTTCGGTGCCATTTTAATGACTTCAGCTTTTTTAACCTATCGAGTGGGGTATCAATAAGGCTCGAGGAGACAATTTAAAAAATGTAACTTATTAAATAAATGATTTTGGCAAAAAAATCCGATTGGTACAATATATAATACAATTTACAATAGGTATATATAATTCTACTAAAATGTTTCACGCAGACGCAAACGGAAGCGCGTTCTTATTTTAAAAACGCACACTATTCCAAACACACACTCCCCATTTGCAAATTCGCGCCATTTTCAATTAGAAACGTCAAAGATAGTTGATAAGCACGGCGCCATACATCGGAGCGTGCGGTAAAGTAGGTACTTAGGTGAGAGTACCTACTTTACCGCGCGCTCCATTGTATGGTCCGTAATTTTGAACTTTCGAACACTGTATACAGGCTTCGTAAATGCATTTTATGAGCAAATGTGTCGAAAATAACTATTATGGGACCAAATGGCAAGTAGGTATGCCGCAACGAACTAAAAAAGATTCACACAAATCGGATTAGAAACATCGGTCGGAGTAATCGGTGTAGGTATACTATACAACATACATAAAATAAATAAAAATCCCGCTGAATTGAGACCCTCCTTTTTTTGGAAGTCGGTTAATAATTCTACATTTATGTGATGATGATTTACCAAAGTAGACAGAATAATCTTAGTACTTAGTATTTTCATGAAGCTCGAGCTTATGTCGTAGTATTACAAAATTATCTATTGCAGTGCTCAATATGTTTAATGATTGTCAGGTATTGTGTTTCATCAGCTAACATGTGTTTTGCATATTTATTTGCTATTCTACACTAATATTTTAAAGAGGAAAACTTTGTTTGTTTGTTTGTTTGATTGTAATGAATAGGCTCAAAAACTACTAGACCGATTTTAAAAATTCTTTCATCATTCGGAAGCTACATTATCCACGAGTAACATAAGCTATATTTTATTTTGGAAAAAAATAGTTTTCCGTAAGATATTTGGGTTTTTCGGACACAAGGTGTAAAAATCAACCAGAAAAGTAACTTATTTTGTGTACGCTGCCTAAACTATAAAAGATAGAACCATACATTGTTCTAATTAATTGTAGATCTTATAAATATCTACAAAAAAGTCCGCGACACACTATACCTATCTATGTCGAGTGAGGCACAACAACCATTTTTTTAATTTAAAAATCTTGATTTTTTTTTGACTACATTTAAACGCGTTTATTTTACTCATGCTATTAATCTTTATCAAAACAAAGTATTTTATCACTAAGTACAGTTTAAGTAGATAATATTTGGTCTTTGAATGATTAAAATCGGACGTTTGGTTTTGAAGTTATGGCGAAATTAAAATATTACGATTTCTGCTGCACGACCCGTTGCGAAGTGGACGTCACCAAGGCGGGCGGTGCGCGTGCGGGAGGGGAGTTTAGATCTATGAGTAAGGTACCCGCGCGGCTCAGCCGCGAGGTCGGCTCCATAGATAAGTATAAGTACGTCGGCTCTCTACGCAGCGGTCGTGCGCGAAGTCTAATAATTTTCGTGCGATTTTCTTTAGATTTCGTTCTTAAAACTACACCTACGCAAAAGTTCTTCTCAGAGCCAAACAACAGTTCTTTTCAGGGCTAAGCAACAGTTCTTTCCAGGGCTAACCAACAGTTCTTTTCAGGGCTAACCAACAGTTCTTTTCAGGGCTACACAACAGTTCTTTTCAGAGCTAGAATATTACACGCTATTAACATTTTCTTAAACATTTGAAAATGCCTAAAGAGAGCCATGTCTCAACTTACTAAACATAGTTCTCAAGCACGGGCAGCAAGAATACGCCGTATGGGAGAATCTTCACCTGAACGTTCACAACGCCTTGCTGAACAAAATCAGAGAAACTCTCAGGTACGCGCACGAGAGTCGAGTGTCGAACGTTCGCAACGCCTTGCACAACAAAATCTGAGAACCTCTGAGTTATCTACACTATCTACACTAATATTATAAAGAGGAAAACTTTGTTTGTTTGTTTGTTTGTTTGTTTGATTGTAATGAATAGGCTCAAAAACTACTGGACCGATTTTAAAAATTCTTTCACCATTCGAAAGCTACATTATCCACGAGTAACATAGGCTATATTTTATTTTGGAAAAAATAGGGTTCCGTAAGATATTTGGGTTTTTCGGACACAAGGTGTAAAAATCAACCAGAAAATTTACTTATTTTGCGTACGCTGCCTAAACTATAAAAGATAGAACCATGAATTGTTCTAATTAATTGTAGATCTTATAAATATCTACAAAAAAGTCCAGGACACACTATACCTATCTATGTCGAGTGAGGCACAACAACCACTTTTATATTTAAAAATCTTGATTTTTTTTTGGACTACATTTAAACGCGTTTATTTTACTCATGCTATTAATCCTTATCAAAATAAAGTATTTCATCACTAATTACAGTTTATGTAGATAATATTTGGTCTTTGAATGATTAAAATCGGACGTTTGGTTTTGAAGTTATGGCGAAATTAAAATATTACGATTTCTGCTGCACGGCCCGTTGCGAAGTGGACGTCACCAAGGCCCCCGGGTGCGCGTGCGGGACCCCGGAGTTTAGATCTATGAGTAATATAAAGTGTCCTCCACACTATTCCGAAGTTGCACGAGGCGAAGTGCTCTCCGAAGTTGACCGAATTCCGAAGTAGGTGTCCACACACTCGAGCAACTTCGCGAGGAGCTCAGACGCCCGTTCCCCCCGTTCCCCTCACGATAGGCATAATGGATAACGTTCATGTGGCAACTGCCGTTGCAATGTGTACTCTCGCACAATACAATTCCTGCGTATTTACTATGGCTGACGCGAACCGAAGTGAGCCGAGTAGTGTGGACAGACGCTTCGTGTTCGAACTTCGAGTCCTTTGACTCGGGCGCAAAAACCGACAACAACTGGAAGTCGCCCGGGGCGAAGCGAAGTTGCACGAGGCGAAGCGAAGTGCCCTTCTACACTATCGTATTCGCTCAACTTCGATCAACATCGGGAATAGTGTGGAGGCTACTTAAGGTACACGCTTGGCTTAGACGCGAGGTCGGCTCCCTACGCAGCGGTTGTGCGCGAAGTCTAATAATTTTCGTGCGATTTTTTTTAGATTTCGTTCTTAAAACTATACCTACGCAAAAGTTCTTCTCAGAGCTAAACAACAGTTCTTCTCAGAGCCAAACAACAGTTCTTTTCAGGGCTAACCAACAGTTCTTTTCAGGGCTAACCAACAGTTCTTTTCAGGGCTAACCAACAGTTCTTTTCAGAGCTAGAATATTACACGCTATTAACATTTTCTTAAACATTTGAAAATGCCTAAGAGAGCCAGGTCTCAACTTACTAAACATAGTTCTCAAGCACGGGCAGCAAGAATACGCCGTATGGGAGAATCTTCACCTGAACGTTCACAACGCCTTGCTGACAAAATCAGAGACACTCTCTGGAACGCGCTCGAGAGTCGAGTGTCGAACGTTCGCAACGCCTTGCACAACAAAATCTGAGAACCTCTGAGTTATAATATTATAAAGCAGAAGAGTTTGTTTGGTTGAGTACGCTAATCTCAGGAAATACTGGTCCGATTTGAAAAATTCTTTTAGTGTTAGATAGCCCATTTATCGAGGAAGGCTATAGGCTATATGTATATCATTAGGCTAAGTCAAAAAGGAGCGCAGAATTAATGGAAAATGTGACGCAGACGAAGTTGCGCGGGTCAGCTAGTCGATTATAAATCTATAAATTCTTATAATTTATTAGATAGGCAGTCAGTATAATGTTTTAATTGAAAACGTTTAGCAGCACAAGGGCTCTACAGACAGGCCACTTACGACACTAAAGGTACACGCCACACTGACCGGAGTCATATTCCTGTACAGACCTTACACAACCAGCCGATAATACATAAAAGATTGGCAACATTCCTCCGATATACGTAGTTTCAAAGCGAATGCATAAACCTCAAGTAGTTCACATACCTTTAAAAGCCTGTACTTACAATTTCAACCAATAAGTCACAGTTAGAGTTCATTGGAATTAATACCCCAGCGGCGGAGGGCAGCGCTGGGCATTGGAAGCAGTGAGGTGGGGGTTAGGGGGGGGATGTTGCGCAACGCATTACAATAACGCGATGCTACGTGCGCCCGCGCAGCCGGGGTCACGCGACGATTCGGGGAACACTCACGAGCCGCGCTCCAACTTACACCTCGCTAGGGTTGCTAATCGAAATGGATGCGATCACGCAATAAAGGCAAACTAGCGGAGGTCTTGCATAGCTGTACATTGTAATTACTACATTCTGGCAGATTTTACGATTTGTCAAATACAGTTAAAACTTCTATAGTGGTGTGAATTTATCTAAAGAGCTTCTCGATTTCCCGTGACAGTTAGCCGAAGACGTAGTACTTTTCATATACCTATAGGTACTTACCTAATACATTATACAATGTAACTCATAGACCGTAAACAAATCTCAGCAATCCATAATTACATTGTAATTGCACTATGACATTGTCCTTAATTCGTGCGTCATATTGCAGCCCTATGTAATGATGTACGAACTGCACAGCATTAATCAAGTAAGAGCAAATCTCGGCACAATACTGTGCGGTGAGTCCTTATCAGTAGTACACACGCGTGAATCAGGATCCGGGAGTCATGTGTACGCATGACCTTAGGTTTATCTATTTTATCTATGGAGGATTGGATTCGCATTTCGTACAAAAATATTTTATATCAGTATTTCGTGTGAGGGTATTATTACTTCGATAACTTTTAATGTGTTCTTGTAAGATAGGGACATGAGTTATAGGTAGGTAGTGTAGGTACCCTATGTAATCTGTAGCATTGACTTTTGTGCCAACCCAAAATTGTACTTATGCCTTTAATGCCTTACAGTTTGATACCTATCGAGCTATCTAATGTTTCAGTTTAAGCAGGACTGTCAGACTCAGGTCAAGGTATCCTTTTACGGGGCATTTGTGTTCCATTCAGAATAATAATGAGAATTTCAGAGAATGGACAAACGAAAACATAATTTTGAATTAAATCGACGTGCTTTACCTCAGGGCAGTCGCGGTAATACCTACATAAACTTGCGATCAAACGCGAGTAAGTATATGTTACGAGAATTCAATTGAACTAATCTAGATCTAGGTATTATAAATATGTAAATTATTAGGTAGCTAGGAACTGGCAGGTACCTACTTAGATTCCTCCACATTATTTACCGCGATGTAATTCGGTAGTTCCTACCTACCTACTTACTGTAGGTACCGAATTTATTAATGAGTCTCCAGTATCTTAGTGTCTATGTTTAATGTGTCTAAGTTTGCTGTACTTACGCTCATTGATATGGGCGTTTGCTCTAGTCTAGACGAAAATAAGTAAGTAATAAAGTAGAGTCGGGAGTTAGTCATCGTGACATCTTATTTCGGTCGAGACAGGTTGTTTAAATAAGGAATAATTTACCTACGATTGAGACGCTTGTGCTATTTTTAGTCGGTCGTTAGGTGCCAAAACGTTTTAGTCATGTAATAGAGAAGCAGCCAGTGTCCCAGCTGTCCACGCAAGGATGCGCGGGCGACGCGCGTTTCTTTTAGAAAGTGGCACGTGTCGGGGTTGTTCACCCTACGCGATCCGGGTCAGGCGCCGCGCCCCGCGCCCGCGCACCCCGCCCGCTCCCGCGCGCGTCTAGCTACAGAACGTACTTCACTTGATGTGTACTAGTCCTTGATAAGGGAACTTCATTGACACCATAATCCAGAACCGGGTCAGCGGATAAGGCACTCCTCGGCGCGCCCAGCTCGCAGGACCACGCCGCCGAGCCGCGCGGGACCGCGTGCGCGCGCAAAAATAGATAAAATATGCTAACACATGGCAGAGCGCGTAAATACTATGCTTACGTTAAAATAAAACGTGGCAAATTGAATGAATTACAACAAGTTGTGTTAACGTTACGATGAATTAAAATAAAAACATGAAATAAATAGGCAGTTACAGCTTTAATGATATAAAATACCTAGGTACTTATAAAACAATCATTAAATAAGGTTTATTAAAATAACTTACTTACATAAATTATGCAACTTGACCACCAATGTCAACAATGCACTTAGGTAACATTCCATTTAATTGAATTCATTTATTAGAAATCAATTAACTGCGAATAGTAATTAATACATGCGTTGGTATAGTTAATTAATGAAAGCAGTTTATAAATAGGTGCGCTAACTAGTAACTATGTCATAACTTGTGCAGTTTATTGAAATTAAATATAATCATTAGTGTGACGTTAACTAATGTGATGTGATGAGCGTGCTTTTCTTACCGCTATCAAGATATTTCAGGTTTTAATGTCGAACTTAGAATCTAGTTGTTTAGATTATTGCTAGGTTTTATCTTCCTAATTTACTTATCTTTAAAACAATTAGGTAGATATCATCTACTCAAGTACTTATGTTATTTCAAGAAGTACAAAACATTGACACAATATTACAGCTTTTTTGCCATTATACTTTTATGCATTATTTATAACTGGACCGTTTGCAAACATATCAGCGATAGAAACATATTTTTATAATATACTCAAAATAAATTAATATCCGGCTCGAAAGACCAACCTCACAATTTGGCGTAAAGAAAACAGACTAAATAAACTTAACATACAATTTAAGCATACTTACATAATAAATTGTACACTACAAGGAAGTGTTCGACTTCGCTCCTCAACAAATGATACTCGTGTTTACGTTTTGACAAATTGACTTCATGATTGACTCCGCCGACATTGCTAATATTCACTATAAGTATTTGTTGAGGACTTATACAACTTAATGTAGAGTGCATGACAATTATTCTGAGAGCCAGACGCAATATGCATGAAGGGTGAAACCTATCCGTTGTCCCCGTAGTCAGCAAACTTGTTTTTTCTTTTCTTTTATAGTCATTAGACAGATATCGATCGATACCAATCACATCTTCGCGTTTCCCTAACTTAACCCTGTTAAATGCATTCGGCGCCACGAAAACCGAGGCTCACTTCACAATCTTCTGTTGTCAAAGAAATAGCATTTTCTAACTTCTGAAGTTCCCATCGTCCATCAGTTGTCAATTTCTCCTTAGGTGTTTGTCGTCATTTCCACGAGTATCCTCAGCACTTATGATGCTCCCCGTCGGTACAGCAGAACTCCTTACCGGCCGAGAAGCTCGTGGGCGTCCACTCCCCGCCGCAGTTCTTTATGAAGAGGAACGCCTTTTCCCTGTGCACGTCGCGTTCCACTGCCCCGCATATGACGGGCCCGGCGCGTGGCAGGTATTTCAGAATCTAAACATGATAATGTACATTCGTTAATTCTGGTTAAAACAGTTGCAACGAAATCGACGAGGAAAATAGGAATACAATCTACTCTTGCATAAGTAGCGTATGGAGATTATTTCTTCATTTTTCAATTGTTGGCAATCATTTTTAAATAATTTTGCCCAGCGATCATCTATATATCTATATAAAAGGCAAACCTGACTCACTGACTTAGGTATACAACGCACAGCCGAAACTCTGTAGGCGATTTTCCGAAATTCGTATGGGAAAAATCTGCATATGCGGTTACGAAGTCGCCGGCGAAAGCTAGTCTGACATACATGGCCTAGGTACTGCCCAACACCAGAAAACGAAGCCGTGGAAGGCCCAGACCCAGATGAGAAGAACCAGACAGTTTCATGAGGATATCGTCCCAAAAGAACTGAAATTTTCACCAAAAATCAATCGCCTAAGAGTCGAACGAAAAATAATAGTAGATTATGAAACGAGGGGATTTAGCAGTGTCTTATGACACGGGCTTCATATTGAATCCCGCACACAATGAAGGATTCGAGAGTTAAATCCCTCGCTACGCTTGGGAGTTCATACAAGAATCCTGAATGCAGCGAGGGATTTAAGCTAGCCCAAGTCAAAGACACCTTTATACCTGAGGAGCATACTCTACTTTTCACACCTAGGTACTGCGAGAAAATGTTGCTCTAGCCATGAAAACAGGTGGCGCGCGTCGGCCCCCGCCAAAAGAGCAGGTCGCGCGTCCGAAGCTGCTGTGACTCCAGCCCACCCAGGTAACAAAATTGTACTAAATTTCATTACAACGCAATAATTTGATTTGAATTTCGAACGGATTTTGACTGCGCTCGCTGCACCTAGTAGCGGAGGCGGACGGCATCCGCTCGCGGGTTAGAATGACGTACTTTAGGTTAGGTTTGCATGACGTCAAATAATTTGACGTTTTCGTGCAGGTGGTGTGAAATAGTACATTAGTGCAGCGGCCAGCAAAAGAGGCATATGCATAGTTGTGGTCAAGGCTTTTAAAGTATTTTTGTCTAAAAATGCTTGGAAATTAAAATACAATTACTTTTCAAAATCTATGTCGTTCAACCAACAACAATAATAATTCCCGCGTAAAAGTGTTATTCATTTTTTATTTCAATAAACAGCTTTCTATTTGCAAGCCAGTTCGAAATTTTAATAAAACCTTTGATAAGCTACCTCCTTGGTTGCCATGTTTCGGAATATAAGATCGTTCCATTTTTAAATTACACGAAAGATATGAGTTCACTATGTAATTTATTTGGCCGCAAAACTCGATAGATATGGATTTTCATACAACTTTTGCCGGCCGCTGCTCGACCAGTACAGTAATTTCGATATATCTCGAAAAAGGTTGTCAATATAATGCTCACATTTCCAAGCATGTTTTAGAAAAATATATTATTTGAGCGCGTGCGGAGTTTAAAATAGCAAATTAGACGAAATAAACCAGATATTTGAAAAGAAAATTCTTGGATTTTGCACCACGATGATGCGCCTTCGCACAAGGCCATTATTGTGAACGATTTTTGCCAAAAACTCTAGAAATTACCACCTTATTCACCAGATATGGCTCCAGCCGACTTCTTTCTTTTTCGTAAACTCAAATTACTACTTCATGGCACCCGTTTTCATTCAGTAGAGAACATAAAGGAGAATTCGCGACAAGAACGGAACTTGATTCCAAAAAATTGTTTGATGATTGGATTATTCGTTGGTGTAAGTGTATCGTAATTTGAAGGTGATAAAATAAATTTGGATGAATAACTAACATTTTGTGTAATATTGTTCTTTTCTCGGTAGATACTTTCTTGACAGAGGAGAGTAGTACATACATATCAAATCCATGCGTTATTGGTGACTGACTGAGTGACTGACAGACAACGTACAGCCGAAATTACTGGTCGTAGAGAGCTGAAGCTTCTCTATACTCCCTAGGGCACTAAGGAGGAAAAAACTGGATTTGCGCGTACGAGGTCGCCGGCAAAAGCTAGTATTTATATAAAAATTGGCGGTTTTATAAGCGGTTACTTCCTATAGTTCCCGTTTTTTCACCAGTTTACCCTAACACACCTACTGACTGTGCGGTATCATCCTCAGTCTCCTCATTCTATGCTATTTCTACAGGACTAACATTTATTCAGTAACACGTTGTATATTGTTATTACATATATGTATAAGTGTTTACGGGCAACCTTCAAGTAAGCATTTGATTGCCATTGTTATGATTACTTGCGACAGCGGCGACCTCTGTGTGTAAGGCAGCTAATTACAATAAAGGGCCGTGAGGTTACGCGTGAATCCGTGTCAGCTTGTGCGAAATTAATCGGCACACTAAATAAACAATTTATAGGTATGCCCGTAATTCTGGAATTGTCTAGAAATGTTTAAATTATCCTTCAGCGGACATTTTAGCTTTAATATTGCTGAGAAATTAATTAGATTTATCACCACACCAGAGCTAACTCTATACCCCACAATGTATTTTTCCCTCGGAAATAAATGGAACACCAGTGCAATCTGTAGGATCAAAATCTCACCTTGGTCCGTGATCTGTCTTTAAGCATGTCCTAGCCTTAAAACTAAATGTTTGATCTTAACACTTGGGTGCTCAATACTGACCACATCAAGACACCTGCTGACGCAGTTCTTGAAGCCCCCCAAGCCGCAGGGCAGGCTGGCTGAGTCAGTGTCGTAGGTGACCACGGGCTCGCCGGTCGGGGGCCCGCGCGGGCGGCTACGACGGTTGTTCTCCTTGATGCCCACCTGCTGGGACAGGAAGACGCCGCACTGGCATGGCTCCAGCTGGAAATGAAGAAGTTCGTTGAGATTGATGTGGTTTAGATACTCCTATTATAAAGGCAACTGATGGGCTGTAGCTTTTACTGACACCAAATTAACGGTTTGCTACGAGCTTAGTAGCGTAAATGCGTTCTTTTAGGAAACACCTTCCGTCTACAGTCCGTGAGCACACTGAGCACACACTGTTTCTTGTGTTTAGTTATAGTATATGTTTTTCGACACACTTGCTCATAAAATGCATTAACGAAGCCTGTATGCATTGTTCGAAAGTTCAAAATTACGGACCATACAATGGAGCGTGCGGTAAAGTAGGTACTCTCACCTAAGTACCTACTTTACCGCACGCTCCGATGTAAGGCGCCGTGCGTATTCTTTACGGTATTTTTTTAATGTCCATAAACAATATAATTTTATTATAAGAATTCAATCCGTCAGCCAAAAATGCTTCCGTCTGCGTCTGTTCCGGAAGCGTTCCATACGCGTTTTTTTTGCGAAGAACTTTTTGCTCAGAAGGTTTGTCGCACTTTAATATTGAAGAAAAAATGAGACAATAGATGTAGTTCTAATTACCCGACTGTTACACTTATGTTTTTTTCGAGTGTAGGCATTTATGTATGATGTCATATTTCTTTGGCACACTGTAGGAGCCTAAACCTGTGGCTTCATAAATTTTAGCTTGAAAGGTGTCGTTAGATTAGTCTAAATTGTGAGAATGATACTGGATAGGTATATAAAAAATTAAAATATCTGGAGCTTCGGTGCCATTTTATTGACTTCAGCTTTTTTAACCTATCGAGTGGGGTATCAATATAAAGGCTCGAGGAGACAATTTAAAAAATGTAACTTTTAATAAGTTACATTTTTTAAATTGTTTTGCAAATTCGCGCCATTTTCAATTAGAAACGTCAAAGATAGTTGCGACACTTGCGACTTTTAATTAAAATATTAATTAGAATATGTGTTCAAGCGAGGAATCAGATATAAATATGGTATCTACTCCACCTGACATCTTGAATGAGGCGCCAATTGCAGAAAATGGTCTCTTGCCGCCAAAATCGCGAGAACGCTATTTAATGATCTATCTTCTATACATCTATACATATAATAAAATCTATACATATAATAAAATCGTAGAGTTGCCGTGTCTGTACATTGAATATTTTCGCATAAAAAATACATAGAAATGTCAGAAAAATTACATAGAACACAAAAAAGCAGTTTTTGAAATTCTTTTCTGTTTGTCTGTTTGTCTGTAATTCTGTTTGTCTGTGCGTTTGGAGGAGCATCACGCATACACCACGGATTGGATTAAACATGTAGGTACTTTAAAATATTAAGTGATAAACGGAGTAACATTTAGTGTTTATTTCATCAAAATCGACCCACAAAATCAAAAGATATCGAATTTTAAAGTTTATGAAGAAACTTCATCGAGCGCTAAAATAGGTAGTTTTCATTATGACTCCAGATACTTGCAATGCCATCTATTGAGAAAAGTTGTAGTTACAAATCGAGCGCTAAAAGAGGTTGTTTGTTGTTTTCATTGTAACTTCAAATACTTGCAATGCCATCTGTTGAGAAAAGTTTTAGTGTGTGAACAATTTGTGAAGAATCAAAGCAATGTATTTTTTTTTGAGTTATCTTTTAATTAAACTTAATATGTAGCAAAAGTAAAGTGAACATGTTATTATCTTATCATTTATCGTAACGTATCGAGCTTCTAAATTCGAACTGACGAGTACATTTTGATAGTTCAGTTTTACGTTGAAAAATGTTAAAACAGATTATAATTCGTTCGATAGTCGTTTTTGTTGATTTTGATTCAAGGTCGATTTTGAATGTCGACCACATTCAAAATCGATCCACAAAATCAAAAGATATTGAATTTTTTAGTTTAGTTGGAAACTGCCTAAAATAAAATGCACGAAACCATGAAAATAACGTTGATGAGTTATTTATGAAACTTTTAACACCTACGAGACAAAATAAAAGTGAACGTTTTAATACCTTACATTATTTATCGTTACATCTTATTTAACGTCTTCCGCAGGCAAATATGTTGTCAGTTTACTTTACGACAAGGGCGATAGATGGCGTTGCTCATGTGACGCGTTTTTCTGAATTGCGGTGTTAAGATTTTCCACTGGGGAACGACCCTCACACGATCTTTGAACAACGTAAGGTTTAGATAGTGGTCTAGGTTCGGTTCTGAAAAGGTTCCGTCTCTGTTAGCTAGGGTCGAATTTCTCAAAACTGATTTAGGGCGGGTTGTTTTGTTTCAACTACACTTGACGCACGCGTAAACGTTAAAAATGGTGCTAACTATCGTCAAATCAAAAAATTGGGTTGTTTCACAAAATGTCAGCGTTAACGCACGTAAAATATAACGTTTACGTTAACAGATGGTCTGAGCACTGGTTAACGTAACTTTAGTTGCGTCAAATAGAACAATATTGTGACATTTCTGTTGAATTCCTCAATACCAGTTCTTCTGATGACACAAATAAGTGGTGGAATGCAAAAAAAAGCTATTTAGGTAGGACCCGTGTCAATAACTTAGCTATTGGAATGAGCAGGATTTTTTACCAGAATGTTTTGAAACAACGCTTCTAATTTAACGAACGTCAAACATCGTCCGTAATCGTAACTTTTTGACGTACGTATGTTACGTTAACCAACTGTTTGATACAACCCGCCCTTATTGTGGTCCGTTTTCATAGATTCGTAGTTCACTCATAAACTAATTTGGTTGTTGCGAAGCCTTGGACGGTCAACTTGCGGATCAGGCCTGTAGGATTCCGTAATAAAGGTGCAGACGGGACCCTACTTAGTAAGCCTTCGCGATTGAATCAATTTAGAGCGAAGCAAGGAACGGTTCGATTTACAATTAACTTTAAATAAATGTTTGAACGGCGTTATACTATGGGGAAACAGTACACACGCACCTACACTCTTCACGCTGCAAAAACGACTGATTAGAATACTAGCTAACGTAGAAGACACAGACAGCTGTGCAAACCACATTTCCAAGAACATAAAGTTTTATCCCTTCTCTCTATTTATATCTTGGAAATGTGCAAATTCGTAAGAAACAACCAACAATTATACACTACACGAGAAGACATACAAACTAAATTTACGCTACGACACTAAAATAGGTTAAACCTACCCGGTTCTAAGCTGAAAATACACTCAACAAGCGCTTTAGTAATGTCAATAAAAATGTACAATAAATTACCTGAAACAATTACAAATGAAAAAAAATATACATCATTTGTCAATAAATTGAAACATCTTCTAATTTTAAAATGTTACTATACTGTTAACGAGTATTTATGTGAAAATGTGAAATAGGTAAATAATATAATTATGTACAGAAAATTCATAAATGTTATAAATAAAATAGCCCTCTTCCACTATCCAATTTTGCTGTGCCCGTCAGGGTCCACAATGATCCAAAGCAATGTATTGTAATATATTATAAGTACCTACCACCCTTTTTTTTTTTTTTTGTAGGAATGGGAAATCATCCAAAGACTCCTCCCGCTCTGGGTGTAGCGGGAGGGAGTGTCAGACTTCTACTGACTAAAACCCATCCATGTTCCTTCATTGCCCTTTGTGTTCCGGAGCCACGGTGTCTCTTGCGAATAATCCCGCGACTCCGGCAGGCAAGTACCTACCACCCTAAGCTCACATTGTGGAATGCAATAAATATATTGAATATTGAGAAATATATACTTTGAATCTTGGAAATATCCCAAGAATAAGATAGGTACTACATACCTTCTCACGAAATAAATCGCCTTAAGTGGGCTATATTTCAGACTATAATCTACCTCTGTGCTGAATTTCATCCAGATCCTTTCAGCCGTATTAGCGTGAGTAACAAAACCAGTCCAGTCATCGAAACTTTCGTATATTATATAAAAAATAGAAAATAATAATAATAATAATGATGAATGAACTGTCGTCAAATAAATGTTTTTAAATTTTCTTTCTTTGTTCCTAGCAGTGAACTAAGCTGGACAAAGTAATGAGCACTTAGTAGGTATACTATTGGCTATTATAAACGGCTGAAAGTAGAAATTGAATAACGACATATACTTATGTCGTTATTCAACTGTACTTTCAGCCGTTTTGAATCCTGTATCTAATATTGAGCTCGTTCCACCACAAATATTTTAGAAATTTTGTTTCAGAATCTAAAGTAGAACAGTGAACATTTTAAGTTGGTACCAACGAACTTACCTACTAAATAACTTTATTAAATTGCCTATTTAAGTATAAACATGTAACTATAAACCCTAGCGATAGATGGTCACAGCTAAAATTAGACTACCTACTACAATATTTTTTATTTTTTGGGGGCCGAGTCACCCGCGTCCGTAGGAGAATACCCTTCAGCGAATCCCTACACGTGGTCCCTGGGTGGTGCTAAACAGGTGACACTAACCGCCTCCGTGGTCTCGTGGTTATACCACCTGATTCAGACCCAGAGGCCCCGGGTTCGATTCCCAGCGGGGGCAAATTTTTTGCTCGGTTTGGTTGGTGGTAGGACTTGTTCTAAGTCCGCCTGGCAAGCTACCACCATCATGTCTAAGTCTGTCGCCATAACAACAATGTTAACAGCATTGTTGTGTTCCGGCAGTTAGAGGTATGATAGCCAGTTCCTCTGTGTAAGAGGATTCGGGGTGAAACTCGCTTCCATCTTCGGCCTAATCATCACTTTCCATCAGGTGAGATTTAGGCCAAGAGTTTCCCCGTTTTGCATAAAAAAAAAAAATATAAATCTTACTAATGACCGTGCGTGTCTTCTTCATTACTGGCTCTAGAACTAGACCTAATGCTAGAGTTTGCGATAGCCTTAATTATACATAGGTACAGTGGATAATCTTGACGCAATGGTAGCTAAATAGCCTTGACCACATAGCAAGGATGTAGTGCATAGAAGCAGAATTATGTAAAACCCATTTGAATGATGACAACTAAGAATTATTAGTACCTACCTACTTACATATCCATACTGTTGAAGCTAACCTGTAAGTTCTTCCGTGACAAACCTGCTGTTTCGTACAACGAGAGTTTCAGAAGCAAAAATAATATCCGTAATATGGAATCGAACTTGCTACACGCAGCGCTTACACGAGCACTGCGCCAATCCTTTCATTAAAGCATGCTAGCTATAAGTCAGGATTCAGTAATATCTACAAAGTGTATTTTCTTTCAATATTTTTATGAGTACCTAGCTACTGGAAAATATATGTCACATCCATAATCCTTACCTCATCATTATAATCATCATCGTAGTTGGTCTCTTCCTCTGACGGAGCGCTGACTTCATAGTTCTCTCGCTTGGCCTTCCGTTTGCCTTCAGCAGCTACTACCAGGAACACACACACGGCGAGGCTCATCCAGCACCGGGCGCCACGCATTTTGAACAGTTGGTGGAGAATCTTAAAACAATTGAATAACATAGAGTTTGTTCACTTTGAAGATCGGTAGCACGATTTGATAAAATATCAAGGGGCGTTTATTAAAACTGCTATCGTGAGTACGGACTATGGTAAACGCTAGATAAAATTGCAATAAAGTAACCCTCATATAAGCTTCCCTAATATCCCTTCCCCTATCTGACGCCTACTATGACCATAGAGATACTAACCCCCGGTTTCTAGAAAAAAAGGGATCAGTCATAATTTTAATTAAACACAAGTATTCGATTGGCTGTTTAAAAATCGTTTCTGCCAATGACATCAATATAATATATCTACATTTAACGAGCATTTGAAAATTTGTAAAAAAAAATCGTGATTATTTTCGTTCGAGAATCTAGCTCCAGCCGGTCGATTCTGTCGACATCTCACCGTGATCACTTAGGTGGAGTGAACGACAAATGAGCTGTCATGCCATCTTGTTTGTATGGCATGACAGGTCACTTGTCGTTCACTTCGCCTAAGTGTTTCACTTCGACATATTAACAGAATCGCACTGCTGGTTTCGCTCGCGTGAAAGTTGAAAATAACCAATTTTAACTACCGGGATTACTAGTTTCATCTCCTATTCCTGGACATGGCCTACTCATGTGGCAAGTTTCATCCAAATCCCTTCAGCCGTTAAGACGTGAAAAGGTAAAAAAAACAGTTAATAAATGACGGAGTTATGAAGTAACAAACATAAAAAATACAAACAAATTAAATACCTCCTCCTTTTTTGAAGTCGTTTTATAATGGTACCACACAACCAAATAGGAAGATAGTACCTAACTTCGCTAAATTCTCCAGGCTTCCAGTATCCTTAGTACCACCACACTGCTTCAGAAATTCACATCACAGAACCAGCACAATCAACGTCTAGTGCCACCTATCCAAGATTAACTGGCCATATAAACACTATCCCCAGTTCATATCCATGATTAAAATGCTAACTCAGCATTTTTGCCGCACAGCGAAACGTGCCTAAATTATTATTGATAGGTATGTTTTACGTGAACATTATCTAGTAATCTTTCTGGGTAAGAAACGTGATTGAAAATTGTTTGAGATAATTTTCACCTTAACTAAATAGCATGTACTCGAAATTCCAAACCGTAGATTTATTATCATGTATGTGGGGAAACTGTATTGACTCTTTCATAGTTATGAATGACAATTTAGTCTATTTTATGCAACCCCAGAGCTTAACAGTGCCCTACACAATATTTATAGTCACTCCAATAAGAGACTGCGTAAGGTATATCTTCTTTTTAGGGTTCCGTACCAAAATGGTAAAAAGGAATCCTTATGATGTGACTAAAAGCGTATTTCACCAATGAAACTGATCGCGATCAATAAATTTAATACATCATGACTGCGTTCAAGAGTTGTCAGTGTCAATATTCCATAGAAAATAATGACTGACAGCTTGTAAACGTGGCTCACATGCTGATCGCGTTCTGCTTCATTTCTCTCTGTCACAGCTGGATATCTCAAGAACTGAAATAGGTTTAGATGACGTTCACTCAACTGTTTTGCAAATAAGATAGAAATAAAAAAGTTTAATTTTATTAACACAGCTCCTGAAAGAGAAGTCTAAAAGGGGCTACTAGGTTATGTAGAGTGTTGTGACGCTGATCTAGAACTCCAATATACACCGCAGTATTAAAATTCTCTGAAGAATATAGGCTTCGACGATGAAAGTTTAAAAACATTTCACGTTTTATATGCACCGACGACGGATTGATGCGTGATTCCGACTCGCATTAGGCCAGGTAAGGATGGGAATTCATCAAATGACTCCTCCCGCCCAGTCTGGGCGAAGAAGAGAGTGTCAGAGTGCTACTGACTAAAACCTCCCGTACGTGTTACTCCTAATGCCCTTTGTACCGTTCCAGGGCCGTGGTGAACTAATTCCACAATCTTGGCGTTAGGTATACTTACCTACCCTGGGCACGCCACGACAATGGCGATAAGTCCCCTCTTTGAGGAGTGGCTAGAGAGGCGCCACGGCGTTATCACCTTCCGCCTGACGCAGGTCCTCACCGGACACAGATGTTTCGGGAGGTTCCTGCACCGAATCGGGCGGGAGGAAACGCCCGGGTGTCACCACTGCGAGGATCGACCGGAGGTCACGGTGGAGCACACTGTGCAGGTGTGCCCCGCTTGGGCGGAGCACCGCCGTGTCCTCGAAGCGGCGATCGGCGGCGACCTCTCGCATCCGGCCCTGGTCCAAGTCATGGTCCTGAGCGAGACGGAATGTGACGCCGTCGCCTCCTTCTGCGAAGCAATCATGCTAGCGAAGGAGGTGGCGGAGAGGGAGAGGGAGAGAACCTCTTGTCCCTACGGCCACCGTAGGCGCGGGCCTGTGCCACGCCGCCACCCCTAGCTCGCCGTCCGTCCGTCTAGTGACGACAGGCCGTTTTCGACGGCGCGTTAGTGTTCCACGCGCGCCTCAAAGAGAGTCAGCACACAGAGGGGCCCGAAAGGGCCGACGAGATCCGTGGCTCCGGAACACATAGGGCAATGAAGGAACAAGTATGGGTTTTAGTCAGTAGAAGTCTGACACTCCCTCCCGCTCCACCCAAAGCGGGAGGAGTCATTGGATGATTTCCCATCCCTAAAAAAAAAAAGGTATACCGCGTGTATCTGACATCGACGCACAAACGATTTCCATGGGTCCGGGGCATGATTCTGGACACCCTAGACTTAGAATTTTTCGTCGGCTTTTTTCTCATTTTTTCATTTTTTTCAAGGGTTTTTTTTACTTTAGACTGCTCATAATCGTTATTCTGACCTAACCCAATGAGATTTTTGATAAAAAAATAATTAATTAACTACTTTCACTAAAAAGAGCAATCTGAATAAAACCACAAATAGATATCAGCTCAGCTGAGCTGATACTTTGTGGTACTCTTGAAAAAAATGAGAAAAGAACCGACGAAAAATTCCAACACTGGGGTGTCCAGAATCATGGCCTGGACCCATGGAAATCGTTTGTGCGTCGATGTCAGATACACGCAGTATTTACCTACAACTACATAAAGTTATTGGGTCGCTGTCTGAGACAATAATGTGATTTAGGTACCTAACTGTAGGTATATCAGTGGGCCTCATCCCGCGCTGATCTTTTTAGGGTTATATACCTCAAAAGGAAAAATGAAACACATTATAGCATCACTTTGTTGTTCATCTGACAGTCCGTCTGTCTGCCAAGACCCTTTATCTCGAAAACGCGTGGAGATATCGGAATCGACATTCTGACAATCCGTAACGACTGCCAAAGATCTACAAATGACAGCCGGGATCAACGGCTTAACGTGCTTTCTGAGTCACAGAGGAAACTCGATATGATAAGATGGTCACCCATCCACAGACCAACCTTGGCAAGCGTTGCTTAACCTTGAAGAACGACCCGTGCAGCTGTTGGTATTTTGCCAAAAGCTCCTCCTTTCCGTTGACATACAACTGAAGTTTTGCAAGTAGGTAATATCGTCTTATAAGTACTACAAGTAAGTAGGGAAAAGTCTCGAAACTACACATTTTTAATTAAATCATCAAAGAATATAATAGTCTTTATTTTATGTAACATGTACAAATTTGTACGAAATCCTCGGTGGGCGAGTCCGACTCGCACTTGTCTGGTTTTTTAAAGTTTCCCTAAACACAAGGAATTTCTCCTGGATCGTGCGTTAACAAACATATAAACTCATATTCACACACAGCCAGATCCGGATTTCCGGAACAACTATCTGTAGGCCATCCTAATATTTGTTCCGTGCAGGAATCGAACCCGCGACACGTAGCGCAGTCAATCGCTCAACCACTGCGCCAACCGTGCCGTCTACCGATCTCTACCGATTGTGGTGCATTGCCGATTTGTCTCTTACCTATAATATTTCAAGTTGCTTTTAAAACAGTATTCCTGAACAAAACTCTTCCAAATTATTTCTATGCATATTTTGAGGTGGAAAATCAATCCTCCGCCATTATCGCTGCCGCTATGACTTTATACCCTATAGCCTTCCTCGATAAATGGGTTGGATAGAGCCCAAATTATGTTTCATTTCGAACCAGTGTAGTTCCTGAGATTAGCGCGATCAACCAAACTCTTTAGCCTAATAATATTAGTAGGTTTAGATATACTTATTTTTGATTATTAGGTATTTCTCGATATATTTTTTAAAAATAAGACAACTATCGAGAAATAATAATCAAATAAACATTTATTAAAATTCAACGGCGTTTAGTCTTCCGTTGACAACCACAAGATATTTCGGTAATATGCATGCCAATCGCTGATAGTGCCACTTTGTGTAGATAGAGGCTCGTTATGGTACAGTCGCCAGCACACCAGGCTATCCGAAACTGTCAAATTTTCCCAATCAAATTTGGACTTTATCTTATTAGCAATAAAGTTGAAAATGTAACAAAGAAATTTGACAGATTGTTGTAGCTTCATGTGCTGGCGTCTGTGCATAATAATTAGGGGCAATGGCGCGTAAAGGATAGAGATGAGCTTTGAGATAGCTGAGCTATTGTTTCAAAACCACGGCGCTTGCTGGACTAATGCTACCGGTACTAGGTACCTACACTATTCCCTTACCTATGCTGTCACTTCAATTTGTCAAATATAAAATTAACCTTATCTCGAAGATCTTAAGGTACCTATATTTTCTTTTGCATATGTGTCGCAAATATTTTGATAAATAAGTGGCCTACGCTAAGTTAAGTACCGAAATTAAAGAGCGGCAATCTTGATGTTTCCAGCGGCAAAAACGTGATTCTGTTTAATACCTAAGTAGGTACCTTGTGTTGAAGATTCGTGCCGCAACAAGCGACAACTTCAGCTGCCTCTTGCCGGTCAACTGCCACTCATCTGTAACAGCCCTAAGAAAATGCTCAACATTCCTAAAATACTGTTCGTGGTATTATTGCCTCTTTTCACTGATTCTAGACGATATCATGTGTCAATTAAACATGTGGCTGTTCCAAAGTGAAGAAACAGAATACTTAATAAGTTTTAAAAAGTTTATTATTTGCAGATAATAAACTCTGATATAAATATTTGCAGATAATAAACGCCGATGGTGATGTTGTCGTCATCGGCTTAGCCTTTTTTCCAACTAAATTGGGGTCGGCTTCCAGTCAAACCGGATTCAGCTGAATACCAGTAGGTATTTTACGTGGAGCGGCTGCCTACCAGACCTCCACAACCCATAAATTGAGTAACACGGTACTCATTGGCAAGACCGGTGTCAGTTTTTCTGGCTTCTGACTATCCGTAACGACTGCCAAAGATCTCCAAATGACAGTCGAGACCAACAGCTTAACGTGCTTTACGAGGTACGGAGGAAACTTGGAATGTTAAGATGGTCACCCATCCACAGATCAACCTTGGCAAGCGATGCTTATCCTTGAAGATCGACCTGAGCGGCTGTTGTTATTTAGCCACTAGCTCCTCTCATCAATTTACAAAAATCTGTCAAATATCTTTAATGGATTTTCAACTTTAGTGCTTAAGATTTTGGGTTAAGATTGGAAAAAATTGTCAGTTTCAGATAGCCTGTGCTTTAGTCTGTACAAGAGTCGCCTAGTGTAAGCAGGCATTTGTCAAAATGGTTATTCAATAAAAAAACATGATTATAACAGGATGCAGTTTTATTTTCTACACTAATTAATGTAAGAAAAACTATCAGACGAAAATATTTACCAAAAAAGTTTCAAGCTTGATTTTATTTTAATATTCAGTATCTTTGAATAGTTGTGCAGTATTTGTCATATTGTTCATTACAGGAGTTCGATTCACAGCCTTCCCAATTAAAGATTGATTCTACAAAATACTTAAGTTTATCTAGCAACTAGCAATACTCTTAGTAAAATTTGAAATTCCAAATGCTACGTGTCACGTAAATATGTACTATGATGTGATAAATATTAAGCACATTTCAAAAAGTTTACAAAATGTTAGAAAATCGATAAAATATTAGAAACACAGATAATACTAGATTCAACAAAAAAGAGCACGGCCGCTTTTAAAATCGCGACATTATTGAGTAACGACTGAATTTTCGACGCTTGGGTTAACTCCGAAGAGTTGAAAATTCAACATTGCCGTTTATCAATTTGAATTCTTACCGCTCAGTTCAACGAGTGCCTTATTATATAACGCCGCTATAGAAAAGCGCCCCTGCTTATGGGTTCCATTTTATAATAGCTAAATGCTCTACCTATTTAGGTACATACTACTTTGGCAAGTCAATGGAACAAAAAAAAAACAAATGAACAGGTTAAAGTTTAATAAAAAAAAACTAACAGGTCTGTAACAGATCAAGAAGTTATGTTAAACAAAAAAAAGTTTATTACAAGAATTCATGTAAAAGGTCATTATAAAAAGTAAAGGTGGCATTTCATGATCACATTTAATGCGATGTGGTGGTACATAAGAAAAACAAGGACAAAAAATAACAAATATTTTACCAATAGCTAACAGAAAAGTAATATAAAACAATCATCTACACTATCTCCACATTCTTCGCATATTGCATCTTTTCTAGCGACTTACTGGCGATAAAAAACTCTGAAAGCAATAAAAAGAGGAATGATGACCTAGCCAGCACTTATAAGAAATTACTAGTTATAGCTACAATACAAATTATTAAAGGTTTAACCGGTTGGGCCCGGAGCGGAACCGCTGGTTCCACTTGACGTCACTGATATAAATCGTATTAACATAAAAATAAAGTAAAAATCAATTGCGCATCTAACCGGATAATGTTACTTTTAAGAAACAGTATATCAAGCAAAATTTAATTAATTGTCTGTCCAAATTATGACATTTAAATATTTGAGCATATCATGTAATATCATTACACACCTATCAAGTCAGCAAAAGGCATGAACTAAATCTAAATTATAGATGCTTCAAAAATGCTAACTATTCAAAAAGTGACAGTGATCTTAGTGCAGCACATATTATTATTAACTAAGCTTTATGAAGACGTTTCGCAAAAATCTGTATTTCTGCAGTTTTTGTAACCCCACAATGCTGTGTGCGGCGCTTCTGAAATTATGGTCACAATAACCATTTAAATTTAGTATTCTGTACATCATTAAAAATGCAAGGCTTTCTAAAGTAAAACATCAGCAAACCACATTTATATAAAATGTACAAACATTTTATTACATGCAACTCTTCAATTGATTAGCTGCCTTGAGCCATGCCTCATACATAATCCTTACATTTACTTGTACATTATACAGTAACATTACTATTGCCGATTCCAAGAGATACATATTATTCCTTTAAGTCAAACATTGCTCTTGCCCAAATGTGGTAATTGACAACCACCAGTAGGTAAAGAGACTGTGATAAACAGTTTATGTTTTCACAAATACATGCAATAATGACATGACATTGGCAAGAAGTTATCACATTGCTGATGAATTGCAGTTAGTAAATAGATGAGTGGTGGTTATGACTGGGATAAGAAATTTAGGACATGAAATTGTACCATATAGTCATGTAGTTTGCATCCCTTGAGCAGGTATGAGGGTAAGTAATGATCTAGTTGCTATCAGTCTTAATTAATTTATAGACTATGAAAATTGTATAATAATGGACATTAAATGGACAGATTTGGAGATACAACTGCAGCATGCTTGGTGTTAAATTACTAAATATTAAACTACCTTGAAGGTAGTGAGTTATCTATTATTAACACTAAATAATTGTACTTTACAGTTTATATTATTTGATTTCATGAATTTATTGGCACTGACAGACTATCATAAAACTTTAAGACTTTCTAATAGTTTTGTTTAATCTTATTACACATTAGAGATTTCAGAAATAATTTTATGAATTTAAATTGCCATATAGCATTACTAAATGTTATTCTTAATTTTTAATACTCAGAATAAGTTACTATATAAAATTAACTTAAATCTCTAGCAGTCTTTGGCTAATACAAGTTTAGCCTCACCCTCAAACACAACCTTCTTTTCTTCCTCGACAATGCAATAAAACTTCACTTTGAGAATCTTCCTCACATCAACAAGTTCTACACTTATAGTCAGCTTCTCTCCAACAAAGCACTTGTTCGGAAATTTCATAGTTTGTGATACAAGTACTGTGCCCGGGCCAGGCAGGTGTGTGCCGATCAGTCCTGCCACTAAACCATTGAGGAGTGCCCCATGCACTATGGGCCTCTTGTTACCATTGTTCTGGTGCAAGTAGTTATGGTCACTTGTGAGGTTAGAGAATGCATCCAAATCTTTCTGAGTCAGTGTTTTTTGAATGCGTATCTTATCTCCTGCCTTGAAAGCTGTATTGCTGAAAGTAGTTGTATGAATTTTGCAAATCTTCTGGTAATTTTTGTTGTTCACTACAATGTAGGGAAACCTGTTTGATAACATTTTGTTCATTTTTATGTCTGACTTTTATTTATGCAATCTCATTGGAACTGCATACATCTTGTAAGTAAATAGTGGCTAAGTTAGCTAATCTTTTGTCCTTTGACTTTTGTATGTCATTTATCCGCTGAATAATCTCTGTAGTGGTGAGCTCAGATTTAGTTTGATGGTTATGGAGATAGAATAAAGTAGTGATTGTATCAGCTAAGATATCATTGTTATCCAACTTCAGTAATTCTTTAAGAGGCTTCAATCCAGAGTGTGTTATTATATAATCAGCATTCAATGGATCTGGAAATTACAGATGTAATTTATGCAAAACAAAATAAACAAAACATTAAATAACGTCTGGGAGGCGAAAGGT
This sequence comes from Ceramica pisi, assembly GCA_963859965.1. Classification (NCBI taxonomy): domain Eukaryota; kingdom Metazoa; phylum Arthropoda; class Insecta; order Lepidoptera; family Noctuidae; genus Ceramica; species Ceramica pisi. Next base: position 11,937,643 of record OY982530.1, read on the forward strand.
TAAGTTATAAACAGCAGTTTAACACCCGGATTAGAACTTTATCTAGGTCGTTGTCCCAGTAACTATAGCATAGACGACTGCATGAGCTTGACTCCTACTGAAAAGCTGTCTACTGCCTGTACCAGCAAAAGACAGAGCTGTGTGAAAAAGATGCCATTTAATCATTAGCTAGATAACACTGTAGAAGCTTCAATGCTTACTTGTACATACTATTCAGATCAACTAAAGAACAGAAGTTGTTATAAGAAACTGGAACATATTACCACTCAAGTTTGCTATAATCTCCAGCCATTTGGTCTGTGTCTATGGTGCAGCTTAAGTAAGATAGAATTGAATAGGTAAATGTTTCTTACCGCAGCTCAAATTGCAGATGCCAGCAGCAGCAAAATGTAGCAGTTGATGGCTGCTTTCATTCTTTAACACATGAAGAAAAATGTCTAGCACACCAACATCCCTGATATACTGATAGTTAATGGGATCATATGCAAAATTAGCCAAATTAGCTAGAACTTGGCATTTGGCATCTGAAAATAAAACAAGATTATGATATAGGTACGTGAAGCACTATTAATTTACATGTACACACTTACAAAAAATGATCATGGAAACTAGACACAAATAAGAGCCAATACTTGTCGTATTTAGTAGGTAATAATGTATTATATCAAAGTAATATCACTTAGTAACTGTAAATTATTTAAAAGATATTTACCATACGAAGTTGAATGCAAAAATTCATCCACTAGTAGCGATAAAAAGCTCTCTCGATCTGTCCCATTTTCAGGAGTACGTTTCTGAAGTTGAGCCTTGTTACTAAACATCGAAAAGTTAATTCTTATGTAATAACTTTCAGTGCACAAACCTCTAAAATATATAAATAGAGGCTAAATTTTCACGCGCCATTCTGAAAAAATTATTACACCATATTGAATTCTTTCTGTGAATTCTGTCACTCACTTCTGTCATCTAGGAATGGCCACAGATAACGACATTTCGATATTTTTTCATAAAAATTGAAATTGATCGTCTATCATATTTCAATTTTATAGTATCGAATTCGCATCAATTTCGATAAAAAAAATATTGCAACTCTGAATCCGTATTTAACGTTACTAACTTCCGTTCTTCCCAGGTAAAAGTTGTTTTGTAAAGGTCTAACGTTATCGCAGCGAAACATATACGCCATTATATACTTACCTGTAACATAATTAACAATACTTACTTACCTATAATTTTTCAAAGTCAAACATATTAAAATACTATTACTTCATGTTTCCAATGTTTTGAATATACGAAACCAATATCGATCCACAGACATATAAATAGTAGCAGACCAAACATTCGCTAAAATTTGCGTAGCCATTACGCACACATAGGGAATGTTGTCATTACAGGGCCGAATTAGGACCGGTTGCCGGTATTATCTAACGATAATGAAACAATCCATACCTATACTTTCTGAAAATCCGTGAAAATCGATATTTTCTGGGTAAATTAAATATAGATTACTTATCAAAAGTCTTAACGAATAGAACCACCCTCTATTCCCGTGGTTATTGTTAAAGGCGACTAAGGGAATATTTTAAGAGGACGATGGGCAGCAGTCCACTCTTCACCTTTTGACGGTGTTTACAAACCGTTGACGGATGTCAGTATCAGCTAGAAGAACCGGCACTGCAGTTATTAACCCGCATGCCCAGTTTTGTAGAACCGAGAGTCAAGGTATTAGTATGTCTGAAAGCTAGTTTAGGAATAAATCAGGATTTGTGAAATAAAAGTAATGTAATTCAAAATTCAAGCATTTATTTCAATTAAACCATTTACAGGCACTTTTTAACTGTCAAGGTCGGTCTGTCCAAAAAGTTTAAGCTATTTGCACGTTCCAAAGCGTAGATCTCTATGGAGAAACTCCACGGACACTCTTCTATCTTACACTCTCATAATGCTTACATATGGAGTAAATTCGTTAAACAGTGTAGGAATTGCTCCGGGACGTAATGTTGTTCGATCAAATGATTCTCAAAATGCTTTGAGCAAAGTACACTTGAAGGTCTTGGTTGCCAATCCTGGAGTTTCAGGTTTTTAATCCAGGCATTCCGTAAACTTCCATCCTTAGGAAACCTGGAAAAATATTAGTACCTATGCTCATTTATTGCCTGCTGAATGAAAATTCATCGTTATGTGAGTAGCGTATTTATACATATGCCTATGTTCTCCATAACACAGACACTGGGTAACATAACATTGATTTTATAATTTATTTTTTATAATAGCATGACATGTGTACATACACTGAAACTACTACAGGTATTTTGAAATTGTATCACCAAAAAAGAATAAAAAATCATACATAAAACTGAGGCTTTATTTGATAATTCAATGGAAATAAATATTTTACATACAACAAATGCAATTAACTAGTTTCGCCTTTGTTGCCGAATTCGTCCCTGACTAATTGAACAGGTACTTGAGCTGTCACTTGATGCCACTTTCTGACTATTTTGTCCTTGTTATGGTTTATTTCTTTAGTTTTAGGTACAAATCGCATCTTTGTTAAAAACTGTATGTAAAAAACGAATAAACAGTATCGAAACATTTGAATTCAGTAAAGAAAGCACTAAGATTTCCCAAAACTTACCGATGATAGGTCAATCCAGGTGTTTTGTGGTAGCTAGCACTGTCACAGCGATACGCACAGCACTTTACCATTTTATTTTACCGTCCTTGTGTATTTTATGTCCCAAACAAGTAATATTTTATTAATTTTAACACGATTGAAACAGAACGTATGTAGCTTATCAATATGGCGGCGCGGGTTAAACAAGCTACGCGTCAAATTTTGTCTATGTATGAGTCAGTGTGACAACACGTGACAGAACGAGACACGCTTATGAAAAGTCACTTAGAAAAAAAAGGATAAAGAATCATACCATATAAAAAAATATATCTACGTATTAATGTTTGGTCTGCTACTATTTATATTTCTGTGTATCGATCGTTTAAAAGTGTCAATAAAATAATTACACTAGTTTACAAAACTTAACTTTTTGCCTGATGCTGCGGACTTTGTCATTGTTTTTTTCAAACGAACCTTCAAAAAAAATTGTGGAGCTATTTTTTTTATTTTATAATTTACTAGCTTTTAACCGTGACTTCGTACGGGTATATTCCGTTTTTTCTCGTTCCCGTAGGAATGTCGAGAAATCCTCTCGAAGTGCTCCCCTACACTCTCCAAAGAACCTGCATGCCAAAATTCACGATCCAGTAGTTTTAGCTCTGCGATGTCTTTCAGTCAGTCACTCAGTACCTAACGGAAAAGTTTGATTATTTGATAACGTATATTTACTACTTCAAAATAATATATAAATTTTTGCGACATGAATAGCTCAAAGGATATTATGTTATTTTATCAATCCAAATCGTTTTCCTATATTTGTGGAGAGCATTATTTATGTAAAAGCTATATCGGAGTTCGTTAGAATCACCTTTGTATTTTGGAATGCATTTGGATAAAAATGAAATGCTTTGGGCCACTGATAATTTTTTGCAAATCGTGTGTTATATATAAGATTCAATGCACGAAAATTTTTATTTGAAAAGTGAAGAAATATGTTTTTTCCAAACACCAACTATTTGGCGAGAAAAACTCAAACTCAAAAACCACAGGTGATAAAAAAAATGTATTTATATATTAATTTGAACTTAGCATACCATGCAGAATCATCAACAGCCATTCCGGCAACAGATTTACTGCAAACTAGTGTTATCGATTTTTTTTTTCTACTGTGAATAAATTACACAAATACTTCAGCGCCTGTGATCAAAATTAGAACTTCATAGGTCACGGACGAAGGACAGTGGAGACTTAGTAATAGGGTTCCGTAACTAAAAGGTAACCAACGGAACCCTATTACTAAGCCTCGGCCTCCACCTTCCTTCGTGCGTCTGTCCGCCTGTCAGCGGGCTAGATATTCCATGAACCGTAAAGTGAGTGATAGACGTATGAACTTATAGTACGTAGTTTGATCACGTATTAGTTAACTCGGCTCGACTTCGGTGACACACGTGAAAGCTTGCTCATTACTCAGGTACACAGACCACATAGAGGCTCTCAGGTAGCTCTATGCTCAGGTATAAAAAGTTTATTTTTCACTCTTAGGCCTGAAAATGCGTTATGCGGGCGCCCGCGACGGGCAACCGTCGCGTGTCTTCACGCGTGGACACGCGGGTGGGCTCCGTGGGAACGCGACGGTCCCCGTCGCGGGTATCCGTCGCGGAGACCGGATTATTTTATTTATGCAGTGTCGCTAGTTCAATTTTAACAGTATAGTCGTGTCGATGGAGAACTTAGTTTACTTAGCAAAACGACGCCTAGCAAGAAAAAAACAGAAAGCCAGTAAGCCCGTTTATTGAATCTAGGTTGCTGTGCGGGGAATTCGTTGTAAAGTTCAGTAAATTAAGAGAAAATAGTAACTCATTTTACAAATATTTTAAAGTTTCGCGGTACAGGTCTATGATGAATTATTGGAGCATTCTCACTAGTTCCACCAGCAATTAGTTCCATGGAACTAGTGGGACATTTTTTTTCTCAGTAGTTCCATGCACTTTCATAATGGGACAAAGGAAACAAAACTAAATCGAACTCGTTTCACTTTTTCCACCGTAGTTGTTCCATGGAACTAATGAGATTTTTTTTTCTCAGTAGTTCCATAGTTCTTCTTAGTGAAACAAGTGAAACTAAAGTTAATCAACAACATTCTCATTAGTTCCAATTTCTAAAAAAAATATCATTATAAATGAATAAAGGATTAAAACGCACAAAAAATATAAAAATTCAAGTAGATAATATAACGTTGTTAATCAAGTTTTAAAACCTCGAAATTACGATTAATTTTTTTATGGCACTTTCCATTCAGAGCCACTAAGTGTGATATGGAGTGAAATACTTTTGAGACGCGCCAGTTTTAGGTGCGTTCAATTGAAATGCGTAGGTAACTTAGCAATAAAAATTACCGCTGGCGGGCACCGCGCGTGCCCCCGCGACATGTTCCGTCGCAAGGAGGCGTGCCCCGTTGCGTGGGTGCGGGGCGCGTTTTCCCGTGACGGACGCCCGCGCAGGACCCCGCGACGGAGCACTTTTGTATGAAACCGCGCGGTCGCCCGCTAAACACAGTTTTAGGCCTTAGAAACAATTTAAATTACTTAATGAAAGCGACGAAAAACGGAAAATTAAAGATGAACATCTCAATTTTATTCGTGACAGAACGTTTGATTTACTGTCCTAAGTTTTCTGTACCATGCTTGACAATTTATTACAAATCACAAACTCAAATCTAGGAGTAAAATATTGTTTTTTGTTGCTGTAACTAGTGTAAACAGCTTCAAAAATCAGTAATTTATGCAACACATTAACATTCGACGTGTCACAAAACAAATTAATGGCTTGCACTTGGCCTGTTTTTCTTTTCAGGGTTCGGTACCAAAATGATAAAAAGGAACCCCTTTTTTTTAGGGATGGGAAATCATTCGAATAGTATAAAAAGGAACCCCTAAGTGGGAAATAGACGGGCGTCCGGGCGTCTATCACCCACTTTACGCCTATCACGATAGAGTGCCAGATTATTAAAAAAAATCACTGTCTTGTTTATGATACGGTTAATTTCGTGCGGCAAGTCGTGAAAATTTAACACGACTTATTTTCTTGAACATGATGTGTTTTTAAACATTATAATTCATAATATTTTACTGTGAAAATGAGTACACCGTACATTGCTGGTAACTATTTTTAATAAATCCAAATAATTCTAGGAAAAAAGCATGATAAGGAGGTTATAATTTATCTGAGCCATAACATTATTTTTACAGGATTGACCAGCAAAAATATTTTTTTAATTGACTTCAAAGAGCCATATGAAGAAACAAATCTCAGAGATGAAACAACTTCGAATATACGTAGCATTATATTTAGTCCAAAAGGCACATATTTAGCGTATAGGACTGATAAGAAGTAAGTATCAAATGTACATCTCAAATTTTAGTAATGATTCTACAAAAATGCACTGTACTAGTATATACTTTCATTGTGACTATTCTATCACAATAAAAAAAAATTAAACAGATAACATACGTGGGCTATCATTGGTTAGGCTGAATTATACAGATTTTAGCAGTCTTGCTAGTCCCATGCGAGGCTATTGCCATTGGTTGATGGCAACGGGCTCTTATCAAACTAGACTCCGGGTGCGCCTGAGTTACATAGATACTTAGTTCTACAAATAATAAACATAAATAATATGTCATGTTTGGTTGTAAACCATTTATAATTTAAATTTAAGTTTATATTTTTGTCTAGCTGTGTGACCATGATTTTCTAAATATTACACCACTGAGTTTCATGCAATATTGACATAAATGATTAATTTTACATTAATGTTATACCTACAAATAAAAAAGCAATCTGTATATTATTTCAAGTAAAAAAAAACTGCAAAGCTGCGGTAGGTTGCTTTGAAAAATATAAGCTATTTTCAAATAACTATGTGTTTCATGATTGTGATTGTCTTATTTTCAGAGTTGATATAGTGAGATGTTCGGACTGGTCTGTAACAGCAACCATCAATGGAAATATCAAAGATATGTTCTTTTCACCCCTGGACAACTTTTTTACTGTTTGGGAAATGTTTTTTATGACAAAAGAGAATCCTCAGGTAATTATTTATAATTGCCAATATCAAAAGGCTGGAAATGGACACACCAAAAAAGATTAGAACATACAATTTGATTGTTTCAGGGCAAGCCTAATCTTCATGTTTACAAATCAGCTGATGGGCAACTTGTAGGCAGTTTTATACAAAAGAATCAAACTGGATGGTATGCCACATTTAATTAAAATTTTATTATAATAATAATTATGCAGCTTGTTATTGACCTGTATAAAGTTCCACAGAGACTAGGAACAACATTGAATATTGCTTACATTTCAGACTACTATAGCTTGTTATCCCATAATTTTTCATTTATTTTCAAGGGAACCCAAGTGGTCATCAGATGAGAAACTGTTTGCTCTAAACGTGAACAACAGGGTGTTGATCTACGAGGATGGCATCCTCGATAGATATGTGCAACAGTTGCAGGCAGAGAAACTGAAGTCTTTCAGTGTCTCACCCAGCCCAGCACCTACATACTATTTTTCTGCATTTACTTTAGGTAAGTAACTAAGGTGCCTTGTAGACATTTAAAATAGGTACTAAAGATAGAAAAACCAAAATATTAAGTCAGTAAGTGTAGTGTAATAAAACCGGTCAAGTGCGAGTCGGACGGCAAAAAAATCACGTTTGTTGTATGGTATTTTTAAATTTGAACTGTCTATCACAGTTCATGAGCCTATAGCCTGGTGAGGAGACGGACGGACGGAAACAGCGGAAAAATTCAAAATAAAAAAAATTGGATTTTGAAATTTATTTTTTTTTAATTTTGACGGACGGTAGCAGCGGAGGTTTAGTAATAGGTTCTCGTTTTACACTTTCGGTACGGAACCCTAAAAAAGGCATAGAAGCTAATTAGTTACCTACATACTAGCTGACCCGCGCAACTAATCTTCATCTCATTTTTCATGAACGCTCCACTCCTATTATAGCGTGATGTTATATAGCCAACTAACTAATGCCAGCGGCTTCGCCCGCTTGCAAATAATATACTATAACCTTCCTTGAGAACCACACTATCCATTGGAGAAAACAGCATGAAAATTGGTGCAGTCGTTTTTGAGTTTATAGCAAACATACAGTCAAAGGTGGCGGAGGACTTTGTTATATAATATGTTATAGTGACAGCTTTCCTCAATAAATGGGCTGTACAACAGTAAAAGAAGTTTTCGATTTGAACCAGTAGTTCCTGAGATTAGCACATTCAACCAGCCAAACAAACAAACTCTTCTGCTTTATAATATTTTTATTACAGTATAGATTTTAGAAGCGGCTAAGCTATCAATCAATGTTACAAGGTTTCAAAGGCTTCTTCTTGCATAGAGAGAACAGCTTTTTATTAGAGTTTTTTTAGATCTATTAAATTTTATAGAAAGAAATAGGATATCAACAGAAAGTTTCCTCTAAATGTTCTTTCTTTTCTGCCACCAATCTGCAGTATAAAGGAAAGGTGTTTTCGTTTTTGTAAAAATCTAAATAACATTGTGGTCGACAGGTAAGGCCGGGCAGCCGTCATTCTGGCGCATATTCAAGTACCCTGACTTCGAGCAGAGCCAGTCGGTGGTGGCGCGCTCGTCGTTCCAAGCCGACAAGGCCACTTTCTACTGGAACCGACGCGGCACCAACGTGTTCGCCATGACGCAGACCGATGTTAGTATCAAAGTTGCTACCTACACACCTACATTACTTCCCGTCTGAACGAATTTAGCCTACTATGGGTGTAGTTCAATAAAGATCTGGTTTTCTGATATTGTTAACTTCAGATGTTTTCATACTGGAATACTGGATTGATTGAATACCTGTGTAGTGACGAAATCAAGGATCTCTTTGTGACCATTACTTACAAATCATGCCCTTGCCATAGGGTCACTTAAACAAACTGTGAGGCAGTTATTTAATGTAGGAGCTTCTTAAAACATATTGATTATCCCCCATTCTTTAACCCAGATGTTACTGAAACTATTTTTATCCTCCGATAACCGTGATTTTTGGATATGTTTCTTTATATGACACATTATACCTAAGAAAAATAATGAAAAAAATTCAACTTTTCTGGAAAAGCCAGGAAAAGGTGGCCTTTTAAAAGGCCCGTCGTAATATGGGGGTCGTATACATGTATGGCGGTCTAGTAATGAAACAAAATATTGTAGAATCAATATTTAATCAATTTATATAGTAAAAAAACACAAAATTACGGTTGTATTAAAACAATAGAAATACACACACACACATGCAAATGCCCTCGTTACTGAGTTTGACTGTGATGTACCATAAAACAGTTTTGGGGTGTAAATGAATTTTACTCTTTTGACAAATAAAAAAGCTTTTTGATTTGCAAGCTTTGCATCTTAGTTGAGGCGCACTATATTGAACTAAGTGATCAACCCCATCATATCGAGATGATTCTCGATGACCTAGGTGTAGGTGTGTGACGATTTCTCCATTTATAAGTTTGGTTTCGCGGTACGATCGGCTGAACAAATCCAGATATAGTTGACGCGCCTGGAGTAGAAGAAACAAACGTAGAAGGCACAGGAACTTCGCTATCTTCACCGATCGTGTCAATTGTGCGTCTTCTCTTACGCAAGCACGACAAAGGTTGCACGTCATCTTCACTCTGAGAGAACGTCACCTCAGCAGGAGCTCTTAGCTGAGAGCCTGCAAGAAAATAATATAAATATTGTTATAATACAAAGCACAACCAAACACCACAAGCAAAGTAAATGAAATAAATTCATAATTAGGTACTTTACCTACCTGAAAGATTTTGTAATGTTACGAACTCTTCATCTCCTGAGTCTTCGTCAGTAACATCCGCGTTGGCATTCTCAGGTGGGAAAATGGTTATTTGGTTCGGCAACAAAGTGTCTTCGTCATCTCGCTCTAACTCATTAACAATTTCGATGAGATTGAGCGCTTTTACTAATCTCGTGCTAAAACAGAAATTATCATATAATAAACCCCTATATTACGACGGGACTTTTAAAAGGCCATCAATTTCAAACGTAAAAAAAGAACATTTATTTTGCATTTCGAACCAAACAAATGAAGTTATATTTTGATGAAATATTCTAACATATAAATATCAAAGCGAAATCTATCAGATTCAGCATATAAATAACATAAACGCTTACCTTTGTGAAGCCATTGTAAAAAAAAAACTCCAAGATCTTCAAAAACACTCAAAATACATGAAAATATGTGTCCAATTGGGAACGTAACTGCATCAAATAAAAGGTGAACAGGTACTAAGTAAGATAATAATATGAATATGTATGTCAAGGAATTGAAAAATAATGAAAAATGCAGGTAGATTTCGTTATTTTTTTGGGCCTTTTAAAAGTCCCGTCGCAGTATCTGGGTTAAACTACAGCCAGTCCATGCAGGACTGTCTGTTATCCAAAAGGTCAAACAAGACCAGGTGAATACCTGGTCTTGTTTAATTTCTTTAAATTTATTCTTTTTCTAGGTGGACAAAACAGGTGGTTCTTACTATGGAAAGCAGTCATTATCTTACGGTGATGTGAAAGGCAACTCAGAAAATGTCACATTCAGTAAGTTTTAGGTATTAATAAAGTTAGAATTGCGTGGATAAGCCATCAAATGAATAGCTCATTTGATGGCTTATCCACGCAATTGTATAAAGATCGTGTGTGAAAGTATCAGCAAATCTAAAATATATGTCCCTGTACTTCTGTATATTTACCGTCTTGATTGACCAGATTCTGGTTAAACTCTGATACTTTTAAATGGGCACGAAACGAGCGGCCTGTAACGCCGCGAGTATGGCCGCGAGGGGGGGTGGCTACAGAACAAAATTGTTCCGTCCATAGCCCCATTCGGCCCCGATCCTGGCCGCTTGTTTCGTGTCACAGGCTTAGTAACAGGTGATATGTCTTAGTATATTGTAATTCAATATTTCAAAACTTTTATGTTCCTTAGGTAAGGAGGGCCCGGTGCACGCGATCTCGTGGAACCCGGGCAACTCGAACGAGTGGGTAGCGGTGTACGGTCACGCGCCCGCTAAGGCAACCCTCTTCAACGTCAAGTGCGAGCCGCTCTTCGAGTTCGGGACTGGCGCCTGGAACTCCATATACTTCCCGCCTGAAGGAAATCATATCCTTTTCATATGTTGTCACCTCCAATCCCGTTTATGGTCGAGAGCGAGAAGGCTTGGGGACGCTAACCTCCTTTTGCGAGGAGATCATGGTCAAAAAAGAGGTTGGCGAGTGAATGGGAGTCGAAACTTTATTTGCGCCTTGTCTGTGATCTCCAGCCGCTATAGAGATATAGCTGACCAATATCAAACCGAGGAAGCGAGGCGAACGGCCGGGGCAAATCTCCCAGCGCTGCGTCTTTACCAATTTTCAACTCATGATTTTTCAAGTGAGTTTTCTAAATTTCATATAATGATACCTTAACTCCATCACACGTATGCTGCTAGGCGGCTTCGGTAACATAGCGTCCGGTCACATCGAGGTGTGGGAGCTCCGCGGGTACAAGAAAGTGGGCTCGTGCGCCGCCCCCGACACCACCAGCCTCATGTGGGACCCCAGGGCTGAGACCTTCCTCACTGCCACTACTTACCCTAGGCTTACTGTCGGTAATGGGTATGTAACAAGCATTTATTATATGTATATTAAGCCTATGCGCGCACTGGTGACCTTTGTTACCGTGACAGTACATTTCTCTCTTTCGCAACAGGGTGAAATACTTATGAGCTCTAGTAAACAATCATGAAATTATTTTTTACATACCTTCATTAGTGATTAAGTTATAACTTCTGTGACGTGTCTTCTGGCTTTGTCGTCAAAGTCCATGACGCCTATACAGCTGCCATAGAAAACAGCGTTTTCGCGAGAGGGCAGATATTATATTTGTTTCAAATAATTATAGCCCGTTTGTGTTTCGAGCAATTTTGATTCTATTTTCACTGTTCGTATTATATTTTTAGAGAAACTTTATAAATAATAAAAATGTTTCTCATGCATATTCCCCACTAGTTGTCAACCGCGGCTTCGCTCCTTCGTGGGATTAAAACTGGGATAAAAACTATTCTATGTCCTTTCACGGGTCTCAAACTAGCTTTGTACAAAATTTCATCCAAATCGGTTCAGTGGTTTAGGCGTGAAGACGAGACAGACATAAAGACAGAGTTACTTACGCATTTATAATATTAGTAGGGATAGTAGGGATTGTGAAGTGCAACAGACAGATATAATACTGTCACGGTGACAAAAGTCACTAGTGCGCGCCTAGCCTAATTTAGTAGTGGTTGTTGCTGCCTAGCACAACGCAGATGCACCTATTTGTAGACGAGCCGATTTGGCCGCAATTTTGAATTTGATCTGTTCGTATAACGGGTGATTGACGTGGATTGTCTGTTTTGACCACAGTAATGTGCGTGTTGCATCAGTCAATAATAAAAGACGTTTCAACTATATTATTTCCGTACTTAGTATTAATAATTATATTGATTCGCTGAGACCTGTTATCTTATTTGAAGGGTCAAAACTGTTCGACCTTTCAAAATACTTATAATTAAACCAGAAATAACTTTTTCTAGCTACAAGATCTGGCACTACACCTGCGCTCTGATGCACAAGCGTGTCTGCGCCGAAAAGGAGAACCTCCTCGCGATCAGCTGGCAGCCAGGCAACTTCCCCAAGAGCGAGCTGTCCAGGACTGCGCCCAAAGGCATCGAGGACTCCACGCCTAAGCCCACTGCGGCGTACCGGCCTCCCGGCGCTAAGAATAGGCCTTCGACCTTCACGCTTCATGAACAGGAGAAGCCGCATAAACCCGGGGAAACGCCTAGTGGTAATACTAGTTGATATTATTTATATGAGTGTCAGAATCCTGAAAGAATACGCACGAGGTTTGCCGATGGTTACTATAGTTAAAAAAAAAAAAACTTGGTTTTGTCAAATACGCAGTCGCGCCATGTAAAAATACTGCTGTTTTCCCTTGTGTTAGACCCCACTAAACATAGTTGAGAAAAACTTTTTACAAAAAAATACAACCAACTTCCAAAAAAAAAAACACTACAAAGTAAAAAATAACTTTAATTTCGGAAGTCGGTGTTTTTGTTAGTTTCTTCGTATTTTGACACCGACTTCCGAAATTATAGTTATTTTTTACTTTGTAGTGTTTTTTTTTGGAACTCGGTTGTATTTTTTTTGTAAAAAGTTTTTTATTTTTCACTTTTTAGTGGTACCCCATACACCTAACAACCTCCTTTTTGAAGTCGGTTAATAATTATACAGAAGAAAAAGTCGCAAAAGTATTTCACTTTAAGAAGTATTTATTAGTTTTTAGACTAGATGCTGATAATCCAGGCTGTAGCATCAGGCCAGACTTATGTCAACATTGCATTGAACTTAAAATTTAGTCCTGTTCGAAATGAGCCCAAACACGACTATGGTGCTGTAATTTCAACGTTTGTACTTTTTCTGATGCTCCTGGCTTCAGCATCAGGTCTCTATGTACTTCGGTGTTCCTCATTAACAGTACGTTTATCCACACATCGAGCCCTTTTCAATGAGCCTAAACACGATATATCTGCTGTTAGGTGTCGAGGAGTTAGGTACTCTGCAGCATCAGGTCATGACTTGATGATCATGAGACAAAATGTGGCAAATGCCCTATCAAACATCAAAACAATTTACTAAAACAATCCTTGCCTGTTCGAGTAATTTATTACTGTTAAGGAGTTGTACCTTCCATCATCAGCCCAGCTACCTGAGATGGTGACAACCATACGCAAATACACAAGATACAGTACGAATATTCTAACTTTACCCATGCGAAGTTGGCTGTTAGTGACGACCGCGCAGGTCCCATCGCTTAGAAAAGTGTTACGTTCGTAGATTATGTTTTTTTTGTGTACGTGTTATATTTGAATTTTGAAAAAATGCATGCATTAACAATAACACGATCACAAAGTAACACATACACTACAAGAAAACACAAAATACAAGTCAAACAGTAAGAAAAAACCGGAATAAAACAACAACAACGTTTAACACTTTTCGCACCAACAGTCGTATTGCATTGAGGAAGCGAGGCACAAGTATGCATCAAACGTATACGAGTGACTGAGACTGCATTAGATGTGCGCGCCGAGTTAATAAAACCCGGCGGCGGCGTGAAGCCGGCGGCGTGAAGATTTTAGCTAATTTCAGTTTCATAACTGTAAATTTAGGCAACAATCCTGTTTTTGAAAAGCAACTTGAGCAACAAAATATAAAATTTAAGTAAGGATCACATCAAGAATCTTTGACATCTTTTTTGCATTGTTTGTAATTGTCATGGATAAATATTATTTTATTTAGTCTCCGGGGGCTCAGGCGAGATCTTTTTGCTGTAATTACGAGCCCTGCAACGGAAAACACTCGTTCGCTCGGAGTGCTTGTTGCAGGAATGCATAATACTGCCTGTGCCAAGGATGACAACCATGGGTAAGTATTTCTTCTTTTCTTCCAGTAAGCCAGGAGATCGCCGTCTTCGAGCTCAGCGGGATCTGCAGTTGCGATATATTTCCAGACTTCTTGATCGATATATTCAACACTCTCTGAATTATGTTGGGAGTAGTTATATTTGCGAGACAGCTGAATTAGTAGTGATTGCTTACTTGTACTTGGGCCTTGGATTAATTCTTGTGCATCTTCACTTTGGCCTCGAGCAATGGATTTTATTTCTGTTGCGCGCTCCGCTAAGAAAGACGCAGGTGTCTTCCCTTTGGCTCCGAGGTATGTGTCTATTTCTTTAAGCCTCATAAAACGGCAGTCTAGCAAAGCTGCAGTGACAAGTGTATCTGTTGTCGGGAACCTTTTATCGAGGTTGGCCAACATATTGTTTTTCAAAGCCAATATGATCAAAGTTTCGTCATCTGCAATTGAATTAAGCACTTCCTTTAACTCTGTTTTGAAAACAAGTCCGAGATTAATAGTGCATCTTTTTTGAGATGATAAAACCTCCACCACTTCTCGGAACCTCCCAAAAAACTTTATCAAATCTTCAAGCAAATTCCATTCCATTTGCACAATTTTGAGGTCGTCTTGGCCGATTTTTCTCAAAGTGTTGTTAATGTTATTTCTGTTACAACAATGTGCCATACTTTCAAGCATCTCTAGGACACTATGCCAACTTATAGGTGTGGACGTTTTAACGCTAGGAACGTTTGACAAATTTCCGAAAAGAGAGCGTTCTTCTTCGACTTCGTTTTCATTTCCGCAAATAGGATCATTTTCATCGTCTTCAATAGTTTGAGCTGCTGTTTCTAGAAGATTTAAAAACTTCTTTTGTTCGTTATCTGCATCTTTCTCTAAATCTGGCAATCGATATCTTAGAACAAGATCGCCGAAATATTTCCAGCACGTGCTGCTTTTCGTTTTAGAATTGAACAAAACACTCACTGAGAATCTTTTTAGTTTATACTTCTCTATATCAGACTTTAATGCCATTATAATATAGATTCAAATACTCAAATTTTTAACTAAACTGCGAGTATGCGAGGCCAGAAATGCTAAATATTTTTCCACTGTTTATCGGAGCTAAGCTTCGACGCGAGTGTGCCGTGCAGTGCTAGCTATGGCCAGCGGACCCTCCTCCCCGCGCGTCACCCGCGCTGCCCGTGTGTGCCACCCGCGCTGCCCGTGTGTGCCACCCGCGCGGATTTACTCTCACTCAACTCGGCGCGGAAATTTGAACGGTCGGCGGCGGCGGCGGCGCGGCGGCGCGCACTTCTAGACTGCATACGCGACGTACCCGCGCATGCGCTTTTCTGTTTCTTGTCAAATTGATATCCTGCGCAATCGATTGCGAAGTACTTCGCATGGGTAAACTTAGATTATTCGTACTGTACTTCATAAAATATGCGAAAAATAATAAGTAAGCCTATAAAATTTGAGGGTTGCCCTCGATTTGTCTAAGATCCCATCATCAGATCCTAACTTGGTGACAGTGGGACCACCTCAGAACTATATACTTTCGAACAAAAAAATAATTTTGAAAATCCGTCGACAATTGGCGGAGTATTCGATGAACAAACATACAAAAAAAAAAACATACAATCATCCGAACATAGTACCTCCTCCTTTTTGTGAAGTCGGTAAAAAGGACGAAACAAGTTAAACTACAATCATCATTGTAGTTTAAGCCATTATTTGGTGTATTTAATAAAAATATAGACTGATTTAATTTAAAAACGGGCCTTACCTGACTAAAAAAAGTTATTTACAATTACTTATCTCGGAAAGTCATCCTTAAATAATGCCTGTATTTAGCGGCACCATCGAAGCAGGCGCTCAAACAGAAAGAAAAGCGCGAGAAGGCGAAGGCCCGCAAGGCTGAAGAGAAGGCGCGCGGTGACGCTTCCCCCCCGCCGCCCGCGCTCTCCTCCCGCGCGCCCTTCGTGTCCACCGGAGACCCCGAAAAGGACAAGAAGATCAAAAACCTCAATAAGGTAATGTTCAGAACAATAACAATTCCTTTCTCCATTATTATTTGAATTGGTTCGTTGGTCTCATGCGCCAAGGTCAGGCAAAAAGTGCTACATGGATTTCCATTAGGAATTTCGCAGTAGTAGCCCTGAAAAATGTAACCATATTCCAACATATACCAGCTCTGTTTTGTCTGGGGTTAAAATACGTACTTTTACATTTATATGATTAGTAAGATAAGTTAAAAGTCGTACTGTGGCAATCTAGTCATGTGAGTATGATGTAAAGGTAGATAGATAGGTAGGTAGGTAGCATTTTACAGTCGCATCAATAACATCTTAGTACAAAAAAAAAAACAAATTCCGCATTTTCGATCACCTCCT
Source organism: Ceramica pisi (assembly GCA_963859965.1). Lineage (NCBI taxonomy): Eukaryota > Metazoa > Arthropoda > Insecta > Lepidoptera > Noctuidae > Ceramica > Ceramica pisi. The sequence continues at coordinate 11,954,173 of OY982530.1, forward strand.
TCCTATTGACGTCAGGGTTTTCGACTATCTTCTTGTCTATTAAGATTTTCGTATTTCTGGTATATAACATGTTTTTTTTAGTCGGCTCATTAAACTTTTAGGTCATAGTAATGAGAGGACAGTGAGCATCATCACAAATCATTTTTATTTTTCTTAACTACTCCCATTTTTGCACTTTTTTTTTTAGGGATGGGATATCATCCAATGACTCCTCCCGCTCTGGGTGTAGCAGGAGGGAGTGTCAGACTTCTACTGACTAAAACCCATCCATGTTCCTTCATTGCCCTTTGTGTTCCGGAGCCACGGTGTCTCTTGCGAATAATCCCGCGACTCCGGCAGGACTTTTTTGTTGCTGAGGTTACATTTTTTCAAGGTTGATAGTAAAAATGTAGCGTCAGCAGCGCGTGTGTAAGAATGCACACGAGGTTATCACAAACCTGAATTCACGGCCGTTCTAAAATTATCTAAAAGATCTGTTCAAAAATTACTTAAATTAGCATGTTGTGTTTTACAATTTGACCGATAACATTGACGACTTAGGTTAGTTTAATATTCAAAATAGACAAGAAATGACGCAAGCTAAATCTAGCATAATATGTCTTCACGCCAATGCTTGGCCGACGGTTAAGCTGAGGTTTGGAACAATATTTGAACATGCCATAATGGCACTTCCATACATTTGTTGTATTCACATAACTTGTAAAAGTGGTTCAGTGACGAGTACAATGACCTGTTTCAGTTTTATAGTAAACTAGCTGTCCCCCGCGGCTTCGCTCCCGTCAACTGGCTACCCTGCAACTTTCTTATTTTTTCTTTCTTTAACCTGCTCCTGACAATAACGAACACAACGAAATCGGTTCAGCTGTTCTCGAGATTTGCGCTTAGCAACGCTTTCAGCGATTAATTTTTATATTATAGATAGATAATTACTGATATTGTTTTTTTTTTTTAACAGAAACTTAGTGACATTGACAAGCTGAAGCAACAGAAGGCATCTGGCAAGCAGTTGGAGCTGAACCAGCTGGCCAAGATCGAGCAAGAGCCAGCGCTGCTGCAAGAACTGGCCCAGCTTAGGTTATGATCGTTCTAGCTCAAGAAATATGCTCCGTTGACAAACCTCTTAGAGTGAATTACTAAGTGTTAAGGACAGCTTTATTCTTGAACCAATCCATTGGAACAGGCCGCCTAATACATGTCTTAGTAAATTAACATTATTTTCCTTTGCATTTATTATTTAACACAATTCTATAAACCTGTTCCACGGGAATGGATCAGTACTCGTTAAAAGTTTAGTTTAATTAAAAGACTTAAAGAGTTAAGCTATAAATACGGCGTGAAATATGAATAAAATTAAATATTCACGTCATTACTATAAGAATATGTGTTTTGTTTTACTATTTTTGTATCAAGAGTTTGCCGCTAACGTAATCGTTTGCATAATATAAGAGAGTATATCTATTTACGCGTGTAAACCGGACTGAATTGAGCTAATGAATGGACTCGCAAATTATTACTGGTTCGATTGTTCGCGAGTGCAGTCATTCATTATAAATCTATATTTTTTCAAATAAATCTGTTAAAAATTGAGATAAATTAAATACGTTATTTCTAGTTTGTTGATCATTATATCGTAGATGTACCAAATCGCTGACTTTATAATACAAGGTGTATTTTTTTTTTGTAATGAATACAAGTTATTGTTGGTTTGTTATGCGTGTAATGAACATGTGCGTTTAAAAATAAAAACATCAATACAAATCTGGTTACTATATTTGTAAGTGGTAGTTTTATTTATCTTTATCTGTTTCCGCTACTGTGTTTTATCAGCTTATCTAATCTAGCACGTTGATCTGACCATACTGCTACAAGTGCGAAAATCGGAAAATTCGACTGGGAGAAAGCTTATAACACTATAAACGATTTCTTATCATGTGCTTTCCCTTTAACTTCATTTTTAGGGTTCCGTAGCCAAATGGCAAAAAACCGAACCCTTATGGATTCGTCATGTCTGTCTGTCAGTCCGTCCGTATGTCACAGCCAGTTTTTTTCCGAAACTATAAGAACTATACCGTTAAAACTTGGTAGATTTTAAAACAAAAAAAAAAAAAAAAAAAAATTTGGGGGCTCCCATACTTAGAACTGAAACTCAAATTTTTTTTTTCATCAAACCTGTACGTGTGGGTTATCTATGGATAGTTCTTCAAAAATATATTGACTTTTCTAAATTTTTTTTTTCTAAATTGAATAGTTTGCGCGAGAGACACTTCCAAAGTGGTAAAATGTGTGTGTCCCCCGCTGTAATTTCTAAAGTAAGAGAATGATAAAAATAAAAAAAATTATGATGTACATTACCATATAAACTCCCACCGAAAATTGGTTTGAGTGAGATCTAGTAAGAAGTTGTTTTTAATACGTCATAAGTCGTAAACCGCAACTTTTGCGTATAATATACCTACCTACAGGTTTGTACGGAACCCTCGGTGAGCGAGTCCGACTCGCAATTGTTTCATATAAATATGTGTCTTGACCTTACATGAATGCACCACAATCTAATACAACTAAAAATTCATATTCACGTAATCGTAACCGCTCCCCTATGCGTGTGCGTTCGCCCAGCGGAATGTTGTTGAATTAAAAGATTTTAATTATGCAGATATTTAGTGTATGACGTCGTATAATTGTGTATGGTATAAAAAAATTTGTGCACGCAGCCATTGTGGAGAAATTCACCAAAAACTGATTCCGCTGGGCGAACGTTGTCCTGGCGGAACTTTTTTTAATCCATAGATTTTAGAAGAAAAGAGATGTGTCCAAAAATTAGTGTGTATTTGTGTGTAATTGTGTATGTATGAATAAAATTAGTGCATGCATAAACTTCGGAGAAATTCAAGTTTCCGCTACGCGAACGTTTGGCCATTACCTAGTTTTCATATAAAGCGCTTACATAGAGAGCTGTAGATTTTTACATAAGTTGTTTTGAATTTGTTTATATTTGTTTAAAAAATAGATTTAGAAAAAATCGTAGGGCTTAAAAGATAAAAATATAAACGTAAAATACGCTTATTAGGTCTTAGTTCTTAAAGTATGCACTTTGGGGTCTAGATTTTCACATTATACAAACCTTGTAAGTGTCTGCAACATGTTGCCAAGTATCAATGATGTTCCGTTAGTAATTAAAGAGTTATAGGACAATTTACCATGAATTGATCACTGTTTACAAAGCAGTCAAATATCACGACGTTCTAAAGGAATTGCATGGTAAAATGTATGCCAATAATTAGTGTATTCATTCAACTATTCACATGCAAAATTTCATGTCATTAAATTCAGTAATTAAAGAAAAACAATTATAATACTGACGAAGCATCGAAAACCTACATAACCCGACCAAGTTCGGATGGCTACAAAAAAGCGGCCGTGCCATATATCTTAGAAACGTTCTTAACCTTGCAATATAGTATTTATTAATATGGTACAGTTACGTACACAAGCGTTAGGAAAAAATAAAACAATTGCATTTCTTGAATGAAAATTATTTTTTAATAATAACGCCACTATCTACGATAAAAATAAATCTTCAATTAACAAGTACTTCTCTATTTAAATATTCGAGTACAAAAATATTTTTAATTACAAATAATACTTAATTATGTAAGTAGGTAATTATGATAACGTTAACAAACGCTTGCAACGACAGCAATAGACTTAAATGTGTTTTAACTAAAATAGGTTTAATAAACGATTATGAATATAAGGGTAAGTATAATATTTCGAGCTTCAATAAAAATTAAAATCACATCACATAACTAGACTATTCAGTTGTTCAACATTAAAAAAGTGCTTATAAACTAAAACATTGGTATAAAAAAGGTATTTTCAAGAAAATATTCTTAAATGAGTAGCAAATACAGTAAATAACCTCAACATACATAAGTCACTACCAGTACAACGGTATACATCAATTAAAAATACAACCGACTTCCAAAAAAAAACACTACAAAGTAAAAAATAACTTTAATTTCGGAAATCGGTGTTTTTGTTCGTTTCTTCGTATTTTGACACCGACTTCCGAAATTAAAGTTATTTTTTACTTTGTAGTGTTTTTTTTTGGAAGTCGGTTGTATTTTTTTTGTAAAAAGTTTTTTATTTTTCACTTTTTAGTGGTGCCCCACACCTACCACACCACTACCAAATCGCAGAAAAGCAAAATACGATTATCAAAGAATCATCTAAATAGTCAAATTCCAGCTATTTCGATTTAAAATCCAAAGTTCGTAACCGATTTCGATATAATTTAAATGGGACCAATCTGCAAGCATATCCTTTCAGATGAAACAAAAATTTTTCAAATCGGTTCATAATTGTCGGAGTTATGAGGTAACAAACATAAAAAAAAAAAAAAAAAAAACATACAACCGAATTGATAACCTCCTCCTTTTTGGGAAGTCGGTTAAAAAATCGATTCAAGAAGTAGTTTTTTTAAGTTATTGGATTGTTTAATCCACTAAAGTTGCAAAGGGGAACGCTCGTGCATGCCTAGTCCATTGGTTAAATAGTGTAATAAGCTACAATATGATAAATATTTACCTAAACAGTAGTAGGTACTTACATGTGGTAATGATTTAATTTCCCTAAGGGGTCTATACTTAGTTAGAATCCTGATCCGTGAAATCTTCAATAGAAATTAGCTGTATGAATTTTATTTGTCTTAAATAATAGGTATATCTAGATTATATCTAAAGTCTCAAAAGCATACTTAAATAAAGTGCCTACGTAAATAGTACCTACTTTCTGTCATAGTCAAATACATTTAAAAAGTAGGTGTACAAAAATAAATGACGTTATTATATCGAAACAACAATTGTGTTATCACCTATACCAATTCAATACCGATATTATACTGTAAATTTTGGGATGTTACCTAAATATATTGCACGGCCGCTTTTTTGTAGCTATTCGAACTTGGTCGGGTTATGTAGGTTTTCGATGCTTCGTCAGTATTATAATTGTTTTTCTTTAATTACTGAATTTAATGACATGAAATTTTGCATGTGAATAGTTGAATGAATACACTAATTATTGGCATACATTTTACCATGCAATTCCTTTAGAACGTCGTGATATTTGACTGCTTTGTAAACAGTGATCAATTCATGGTAAATTGTCCTATAACTCTTTAATTACTAACGGAACATCATTGATACTTGGCAACATGTTGCAGACACTTACAAGGTTTGTATACCTAAACGTGAAAATCTAGACCCCAAAGTGCATACTTTAAGAACTAAGACCTAATAAGCGTATTTTACGTTTATATTTTTATCTTTTAAGCCCTACGATTTTTTCTAAATCTATTTTTTAAACAAATATAAACAAATTCAAAACAACTTATGTAAAAATCTACAGCTCTCTATGTAAGCGCTTTATATGAAAACTAGGTAATGGCCAAACGTTCGCGTAGCGGAATCTTGAATTTCTCCGAAGTTTATGCGTGCACTAATTTTATTCATACATACACAATTACACACAAATACACACTAATTTTTGGACACATCTCTTTTCTTCTAAAATCTATGGATTAAAAAAAGTTCCGCCAGGACAACGTTCGCCCAGCGGAATCAGTTTTTGGTGAATTTCTCCACAATGGCTGCGTGCACAATTTTTTTTATACCATACACAATTATACGACGTCATACACTAAATATCTGCATAATTAAAATCTTTTAATTCAACAACATTCCGCTGGGCGAACGCACACCCCCTATGCTTGACCACTAAGGTGAAAAATTATTGAAGGAACTTGAAATCCAAAAAACACGGATTGCAATTTTTCACTGAAAATGCACAAGCCTAGTTGTCATGAGTTCGATTCTCACTCACCGGTTGCACTTTGGGCACCCATAGGGCGTTGCTCATTAGGTTGGAATTTAAACTAATTATTTAGGGTATAAACTTTTGATTATATTCTGCAGCACATAGAAGTCTATTTAAAACAGCACATCAGATACAAAAGTTTTTATTTATTTAAAAAAAGTGTGATACAGTCTGCAGTAACAAGAGATAGGTTAGCCAATTTATAAGATAGTACAAATGCGACTCCTGGCGTCCTAGCTAGGTTACATAGTAACCTGTATTTAAGGTTCGCCACCCCAAGTTCCCATGATAGGATTTGAAGATTACAAAGAGAGTGATGTTATTATACAAATTAAAGATTAAAAATTAAATTAAAATTAAAAGTGTGTTTGTTTGGTGTATGTGTGTGTGCTGTGTGGAAATCGGCTGAGTTATGATACGGAGTGTAGCTGAAAATCGCTAATCTAATGAATTAAGCAGAAGTTCAGTGTCATCGTAGTTTTTATTGGTTAGAAAGAGTGTTAAGTACCTATCTGCTTTTTACACATGTCATTACAAGATTGATGTATGTTAGGGATGGTTTTGTTTAATCTGTTGTATAAAAAAGGCCTTGGTAGTAAAAGAAATGCTTAGTAAAGGCAAAGCGTGTGAATGGTACTTTGCAAATTTCGTATTTTCGCCTGGTAGAAGATAGTTTTTGTATAAAAGGAGTTTTGCTGTGTTGTTGAAGTACAGTGATAAGGATGAATAATTGACGGATGATAAGGACTTTGCATTTCTGATAGGAATCAAAGGTTGGGTAGAGCATTGGCCGGAAGGTAGCAACTTTTAGGATGACTCGTGCCACTTCCGAAGGTTTGATTATAGTTTTTGCGGCTCCACCCCAACTAGTAATACTTACAGTAAGAGATGACTGACTGACACATGTATGTAGTGTCTTAAACAGGTAAATCAGTTTACGTACCCGACCAGTAAGATGAGTAATATGTGCTTTGAAGTTGAGATGTCTATCAAGAATGATACCGAGGTATTTAGTTGTGTCAGTGGAGGTTATAGTAGGGCAGTTGCAAGAATTTGAGTTAGATTGGCAGGAGTGAGCTTTTAGAGTAATGGGTGTGCAAGGTTGTTGTGTGGAAGAGTTTAGTGAGAATGTAATGAGTTTAGTTTTATAAGTATTAAGTGTAAGTGAATTAGAGATAGGTACCTAAGCCATGTAAGTACCTACGCGATTAAAACCAGTTTGAGCCGTTGCTTGAAGTTTATTCCAGGATTCGTCATAAAAAGTAAGTAATTGCAGTGTCGTCGGCAAAAAAAGTGATGTTACCAGAAGCTAAGTGCAAATTGCAAAGGTCGTTTATGAACACCAGAAACAACGTGGGGCTCAAAACACTGCCCTGAGGCACACCGTATGAAATAGACTGCTCGTCACTCAGGCAACGATTACAAGATTTTTTTTTCTTTTACGCCTTTGGTAGGCGTACGAGGGGTCAAAATTAACTCGCATAGGCCCCGTTAGACATTTCAAATGTAATGGCGGGCACCAACCGGCGATTATCCCTGTATGCACTGAAAGTATTCCCAAGGACAATCCCCGGTTGGAGCAGTACTATTGCAGAATATAGAAACAAAAAATGAAACGCTATGGGTTTGAGTGGTTTAGTGGACTGATGATCGTTTATTACAGAAGAACTATTGGCCCCTGCCTGACCACTAACAACATACACGGCTTTTAAATGGCAGGGGGTGACTTGCACACTCAATGAATGGGCCCCCGAAAACGGTCGCTAGCACAAAGTGACGTAGGGCCAAGGTGGCAACATAGCCTGAGGTGCTAGAGGAGGGGAGAGGTATACCACGGCTATCAGGACAATTCCGGAAGTGCGGTCAAGATCCCTACCAGCATCTTACTGGATTATACATCCTTCTCCCAAGCACGTGTGCTCTAGCGAATCTCCACTCAGACCGGCCAATTAAGGCAAGAAAGAGGTGGGAGCTCTGTTCCTCGTCAGTATTCACTCTGGCCAGCCAATAAAGGCAAGCCGTAGATGAGGAACAAGACTTCTCCCGGGAGATAAGGTTCGTGGGGTCGCTACTGCCCAACAGTTCGCCACAAAACTGCCTTGCGGATTGTACCTATCTCTCTTTGTCAGGCCCCTCACCCTAGGTATGACCTAAGGTCCGTCGGGACGCGCAAGCCCCACCACGACGTCAACGTAGAGATACTGCGGTTTATTATTATTTCGTTTATTCATTTTAAATACTTGTTAATTAAATTTTTAAATATACCTATCTTTAAAAACATTAAAAAAGAATGGGCATTTATTATTATTTTATTGTACCTATGTGGTTTTAGACGCGCACTGGTGAAGTTTACATGGTATAATGTACCTACATCACATATTTTTTTTAGTTTTATCATTCTCTTATTTTAGAAGTTACAGGGGAGGACACATTTTACCACTTTGGAAGTGTCTCTCGCGCAAACTATGCAGTTAAGAAAAAAATGATGTTAGAAACCTCAATATATTTTTGAAGACCTATCTATAGGTACCCCACACGTATGGGATTGATGAAAAAAAAGTTTTTGAAATTCAATTTATTGCTTTTCTTTCTATTTTTGTGTGAAAATCTTTATGCGATTCATGGAATACATCTATTTACCAAATTTCAACAACATAAGTAGTTCTTATAGTTTCGAAGAAAAGTGGCTGTGACATACGGACGACGGACAGACAGACAGACATGACGAATCTATAAGGGTTCCGTTTTTTGCCCCCTAAGACTACCCACTGACCGCCATTTGGCTACGGAACCCTAAAAATACAAAAACAATACTAACAGTGAAAATAAAATCAAAATTATGTAGGTAGTCGAAAATCTAACGAGCTACAATTATTTAAAGCAAATAATTAGGTATATCTGTCCCTCTCGTGAAAATGCTGTTTTCTATGGCAGCTGTAAGGCGTTATGGACTTTGACGTCAAAGTCCATATCGGACTTCTCTTTCTAATTGTAATCTTTAAATCTTTATAGCTTCAACGCTGATGAAGGTATTTAAAAATTACCTCATGATTGTTTACTAGCCCTAATAAGTATTTCTTTTTGCAAATAAAAAAATCGCATGCATATTCCCTATTGTGAACAGAGAGACATGCTGTCACGGTGACAAAGTCACCAGTGCGCGCCTAGTCTAAAACCACATATTCTATGATGACAGCACAGAAAGTTGTTCATAATGATGAGTAAGTACAATTACCGCCTAAGAGATATCTGGACGCACGGCAGAGCCCCCGGGAGTGTCAGACTTTTACTGACTAAAACCGATCCATGTTCCTTCATTGCCCTTTGTGTTCCGGAGCCACGGTGTCTCTTGCGAATAATCCCGCGACTCCGGCAGGCGTCGGCCCTTTCGGGCCCCTCTGTGTGCTGACTCTCTTTGAGGCGCGCGTGGAATACTAACGCGCCGTCGACACGGCCTGTCGTCACTAGACGGACGGACGGCGAGCCACCCATAGCTCGCCGTCCACAGGCCCGCGCCTACGGTGGCCGGAGGTCACCAGGTGGTGGCCCCCGACGCCCGCGGCGTCTACCACGGCGGCCGGGACGAGAGGGTCTCGTCTCCCTCTCCGTCACCTCCTGCGCTAGCATGACTGCTTCGCAGAAGGAGGCAACGGCGTCCCATACCCCCCCCCCCTCCCTATATCTTCGATGTGGACAAAGCTAGGGGTTTAGATTTTTTAGATTCGGTGACCAAGAGTAAGTATTAGAACAAGTTTAACCCCCAAATTACATGACATTTGAATAAATAGTTTACGAGTTACGGTCGATCAAAGTTACAACATTTTGTCACTCACTGACTGACCGATCATCAAAATTCTAAGGTACTTATAGCAGACTATAACGTTCAAATTTGGCACTATTAGCCACATGTAAAGTGAAAATTATAAAAAAAAACATTAATAAATAATATACTTACCTTAATAAATAATAGAAACAATTTATCAGTTTTCGTTAGGCCGGGGCAGGCGCACTAGTGGTAACTAACTATTCTTCATTACTTGTGTAAAAGTGGTAGGGTATGAGCCAGTTCTCGTAGGCCGGGGCAGGCCGGCGCACTAGTGGTAACTAACTATTCTTCATTATTTGTGTAAAAGTGGTAGGGTATGAACCAGTTTTCGTAGGCAGGGGCTGGCCAGCGCACTTTTGCGCACTAGTGCGAAAAACACTTCATTGCGTTCTTACGAGTATAGCCAGTTTTTTCGAGTAGGTAGGTACCTAACTAAATGAGTTGAAAATCAAATTAACATCATCTAATCGGTCGTCTTCAAATGAAGGTGCACTAATTACATATATACCTCAAAAAACGCCAATTATAAAAAAAACACGAAAATAAAAAAACGATGATTAGTAGTTAAAAATTATTTCATTTAAGTACGTTGGATAGGAAAATTTTGCGATTTGGAATGTACTTAGTTATCAACAGGTATTCGACATCGACATTCCATAATAATAAGTCTAATGATATGATTTTTAGTTAGTCCTAGTACTTTAACAGGGGAACAGTTTATTCTTTACTGGGTTTCAATCTATTTTGTTCAGTGTACCCAGTACGGTTATTTTACGTTATCAAAATGTTACTGATGATGGTGACTTGGTGAGTAATAGTCGGTACAGCCCTGACCTCAGATTATACGCACCCTGTTGCTGGACGATTAACCAACGTATTTATTCAATAGTTTCTATAGCCTCATTCGCCTCTAAGGCCTAACCCATCCATGTTCCTTCATTGCCCTTTGTGTTCCGTAGCCACGGTTCGCCTCTGAGGCCTTAAACCGTCATTATTCAAATTAAGGACATCTCGGTTTGCCTAAAATAATGTTACTACATAAATGTATTACAGAGTCAACTAGAAGCAATAAAAAATATCGTTTTAATAAAAGTAAATATTATCCTTAGTTTTATGACATCTATTTTCGTTTCAAGCACCTATAAAACGTTTTCAGTGCATGCTCATACCTACATCACACTGAAAAGCAATTGGCATGAACGTGCATGTGGTGTGAACGAGTGGAACAATTCGGAACCTTTCCAAAACTTTCTTTGGTTAAATTCATGCGATAAACTACTTTCCGACATGGATTATCGCAAGCAAATATGACGTGCGAGTACCTACATACGTATCAGGTACCTACATATAAATAAATCAAAACCCCACCGCACTTCCCACCACCGCAACTTGCCGAATCAACGCGCCATCACTGGCTGGCAAGCTTCGTTTATCCAGGAAATTCTATTTGAACACGATAAGATATCGATAATAAATTGATATACGCGAGGTTGGTTTTTAATTGCTAACAGTAGTAGTCGGTGCGCTGGATGTGTTGACACGCCGATAACTCGGTTTGTTTACGATCGGTTATATTGCGACGGCGACGGCGTCGCGGCGGTGCAATCTAGCATATTCATATTGAGCTGCTCCAACGGACCGAAGAGCAGTGTGGCCCTTCAATATGGACAGAGAGTGCGACGATGCTGACGATAACACGCAGCTGCTAAGTGAAACTGATCGTGAACGAACTACAAGTGACTCGTATTTGAACAGTGGTGTCCACGGAGCAGGTTCACAGGACACGATAGTGTTTGACAGCAAGCTGATGAAGACGTCGACGCACACTGAGGAGCTGGCGGCGACGTGGGGCGGGCGCCGTTCGCTTCCGGACACGGGCCGGCTGCGGCGCGTGCACTCCTGGTCCGGGGGACCGCCCGACGACCTCAGCTCTGAAATAATTATACTAAGAGAACGGTAAGCAAGAGCTTTTTTCCTTCTAATTTCTAATATCTGCAGTAGGTATACCTTCCTAATTAATTATTAGACAAACGTTTAAATACGTGCACATAACTGGGTAAATTAGGTAAAACCACACGTGTTGCAGTTTGTTTCTATTATCAGTCTATTGTAAATGTAAGATAACGATCGTTGTTATTTATCTGTTTAATAATAATCATGTTAAGCAACCATATCAAGTGTCGCATGTAATCCAATACTAGATTGATCTTGGATTCAATGAAGAAACACGATGATTCGACATAAATATACCGTTTACCTTTATATCAGCCAAAATAAATTATGTATAGATAAATAAATAAATCCAGGAAGGGCTAGACTTAACCTTGAATCTTATTGCAGTTATGTAGTTATCACAATTTTTATCAGTAAGCTCTTAGTATAAGATGATGATACAATACACAGTCCATGATGACAAGAATTCTAAAACACTTATCTGTTACTGAAGTAAATATAAACCGCACCTAGCCCTAGAAAGGTGCATTTCAAGTTAACTAGACTACATTCACGTAGGTGACAGAGCATAACAGCTAACCAACAGATTCTAATATTGCATGGTACCTACCTTTAAGCCAGCGCCAGCCTCTAAAGCTGCGGTATTTGTTCGAAAAAGTCACCGTGGCCCGGACACACGGATGGGTTTGAGTCAATAAGGGTGTTACACTCACTCACACCCTTCAGTTGCACCCACCACCCAGAGCAGAAGGAGTCATTTGATGATTTCTCATACTTAAAAAAATGTTTCTTTAAATCTTTACCGATAACATAAACAGCACTCCTTATTGCACGTAGATTGGTGCGGACACAGACCCGCCTGCAGCCGGGCGCAGTGCGTCACCTCTCCAGCCGCCAGAGGCTGACCCTCGCCTCTCTCGCCCTGGTAGACTTTATGAGTTTCTGCTCCATGAGTGTGATGGCGCCATTCTTCCCGAGAGAGGCAGCCGCCAAGGGCCTTTCCGAGACCATGTGTGGAATCGTGTTCAGTTTCTACGCAGTCGTCATGTTCCTCACATCACCCTTATTCGGCAAATTCGTAAGTACTAACTTTGATTTCCCTGTCTTCCTTTTGAATTCTTAGGTAAATCCATAGGGATTCTGACTACCAGGATTCAGGGTTTATTGAAAATCAAGTGCATTGCTGATTTCATCATCGACTAGATGTGTCAGCCCTAAAGTTATTAGGCTATCAGGCGTGCCACCTAGAATTCACAATGTATGGAATAAAATTGTGGAAGTGGACCGATGAATTCGCGGGAATTGGATGGCAGATGTACGTTGTGCCTACGTGTTAGCACAGGCAGGATAATTTTTCTGACATAGGAATGGGGAGGGATATGCAACAATTTACATTGCAGGCTAGTCTTCTATTGCAGAATTTGTTATTTTAAATGATATTTGTGTTTGTAAATAACTATTTCGATATCGAGCTTCACCTGAGTGACAAGCTCAAGTCACTCATCACACACAAAATATGTCTTACACAAAATTATTAATACGAATTTGATACTTACCTCGGATTCCGCTATCGAGAGTCGAGACACGAACACGTTGTTACAGAATAGCACTACTGGAACACAAAGGGCATTAGGAGGAACACGGATGGGTTTTAGTCGGTAAGGTCTGACACCCCCTTCCGCTCCGCTCAGAGCAGAAGGAGTCATTTGATGATTTCCAATCCAAGTTAATCCTGTATTAAGTAACTTCACATTCGTCATTTCTCACTTGAAGGGTATCCTGTTTTTTTCCTGGAAGAAAGTCATGATAACATTACGTAAACTTTCTTTCCAAGAACTTCGAAGTACTTCTGAAGCAAAGGTTACAATCTCCAAATTGACTTTCTAGTCTCTATAGAAATTGTTCGAAGAATAAATATACCAACGTAAGACATGTATTTATAGTCTTTAGGTATCCCTTTAAGTTTACGTCTGCGTCATAAATTTTACTTAGTTCTATAAGCATGATGCAACATGTAAGATTTGGGGTTCCACAAGAACACCTACTCAGGTGTGTACTTCTGACTTGTGGATATTCGGGAACATTAATTATCTGATGTATCTAATCTACTTATGAAAGTTCTTTTTGAAATCTAAAACCACGATGTATAGGTTCTGAGCATAATTTAGATTTTATTTCCCAAGAAACCTGTTCGGGTTCTCAAGGGTGTTATTTCCGCCCTTATCGCCTTCACTGTCTATCAAAACAAATGAGTGCATGCTGAAGCAAATATTTACCCGTTGTTATACAAATACTAGAAGGTTTATTTATCTCATAGACGTAGGTACCTAGTTTAATGATCATGTGTGGTGTTTGTTCTTTGCAGTTGCCGATGGTCGGCGCAAAGTTCCTATTTACGGCGGGTATGTTTGTCGCTGGCGCCTGCAATGTATTATTTGGGTGAGTAAACATGATTAAAGATTTGTGTAACTATGGTCCTCAATCTTTAATTGTTTCCATACTGAAGGTACTTAGATTTGTTTGTAAACATGGCGAAAAAGTTGATAGATAACAAAATTGACTGCTAGGGTTGCAAAATTCTACCAGGGTTGCGGAACTCTTCCAGGGTTGCGGAACTTTTTCGGAGAATAACCGCGGCCCTCTAACTTGGACCGCAATGGGCTGTAGGAGAAACATGGATGGGCTTTATGTCAGTAAGTGTCTGACACTCCCTTCCGCTCGACCCAGAGCGGATCCGAAGGAGTCATTTGATGATTTTCCATACTTAACAAGGTCGAAGGAAATATGTGTCAACTCAGGAAAGTTTTTTCTGTGGCTTTATTCAGAAATCGTTTCGATTCCGATGCCCATTAAACTGGCCTGCAGAGGATATTGTAAGGCTTCTACTTACCTAGTGCTCTGATATCGCTTCTAGACCAACCCTGTATTTCCAATAACAAGAGTTGCCTACTGAGAGAACTGCCCATTAGGTACCTAGTGTTAGCTGAATCGAAATAGCTGTTTGTCAGTGACTGAAATTACAGTTTCCGAGTTAGAATGATTACCTTAATCGTGATGGTTATGTTACGTGTTTCATGTAGGTACGATGTAAGTAGGTATTTTAAATCAATTTTTGATTAGGTAAGGTTTATCGTGAAACTATACCAAGCACTATTTTATTACAATCACGTAATAAAAAGTCGATGGCAGCGTCATTAAAGCGTATTCCTTTATGACTTCATCGTTTAGGATTCACATTTCGTCAAGAAAAATATATTATCTGGAGTTTTTGTTTTACTCGGCCACTAAACAATAATGCACGTTTTCTCATTTTCTACGCTGATTAATCGAATTATTAACTTTGCCGCTGAAGCGTATGACGTTAAAAACATGTGCCTTCGCGTAGAGAAAGGCAGCAATCTAAAAATAATTCCTACCTAAATAGGTAGGAATTATTTTTTTTAATTAACCTACAGTACTGGCCGTATTGTCAAAATATGTGAAAGGCCAACGTTAGTTCCTTTTTTTTGTTTTAAAAATCTTTTATAGCAATTTTCACATTTTTTCATCAAATAAGCCTTTGTTTTGTTAGGCAAAAAGAGCTAATATCTTTTTAGTAAAATCTTATTTATATTATGTACATAGGCTACAAAACTGGCCATTATTGATTACATAAGTATGAAAGGTCATTAGCGATTTTTCCTCTTTTTATTTATAATTTGTTCAACAATGCCTGCATTTTTAACCACATGTCAACTGATGCTCTTTAGTGTAAAACCCAATAACCTAATTAATTATGACTTGCATTTTCTTTTTTCCTATTCCTGTATTGCATTATGGTTTCGGATGTGGGAAAATAATTTCTATGATATCTGTTTTTTTTTAAGTGAAAACTTCTTTAGCGGCTTTGAGCACTTTTCTTGGGATGGGTATAATGTTAAACTCGCGTCAGGACACGTGACCTGATCAAAAATTCGTAAGACGTCAGGACACGTGACCTGTTCGCAATTTCGTAAGACGGATGATTCAAAAATGCACAACGTTAACGTTCAAGTTTTCACTTCTGCCGGCACTCCCGGAGTACAACCAGTTTTTTTTGTTTCATTTATACTATTTTAGTTTCGAATGTAGTTTCCATTTACCTTTTTATTTTCTAGCACACTAGCTTTAATTGAAGACACTACGACGTTCACGGCACTTTGCTTCGTGGTGCGCGGGATGGAGGCCCTCGGTGCGAGCGCGTACTCCACCGCCAGCTATGTCTTCGTGGTGAACACGTTCCCGGACAGCATCGGCTCGGTCCTTGGCATCCTGGAGACGTTCATCGGTCTCGGCATGTCCGTGGGACCGGCCATCGGAGGCCTCCTGTACTCGGTAATTGTATTTATTTTATGAAAGGTAGAAAGGTGACGGGCAGCCGTTTTACCACGTTTTACCTACTGTCTTTGTGTAGGTAACTTGGATGTTTAAAAAGTGCTGGCTCTTAGCTTTATTTGCATAAATGCAAAAGTCATTTAAGAAAATAAGTCAATGGTGGGTGTGATGAGTCTTTTCTCTGCGATTTATCCAGTCTTCTAAGGATAACAACTGGCTATTATGTTTGCAGAGTGTCTTTTGTTATTGTTACATATGCTCCAGGTCCGGACTGGGCAATTCGGGCAAATGCCCGAGTGGCCGGATGCCCGGCGGCAGTGGGCGATGCGGTCGACTTCCTAAAGTTACTGGACTAATGTCGTTTATCGATGATATTCTTGTTAGGCTACAAAATTTTAACATTAGGGTATTTTACTGAAACAAATCTAATTAGTCTGCCAGATAGATTTCAAAAAATGACTGGACCCGTTTTTCATCTTCACATGAGGCAATGTAACACTATTGCGTAGAATAAATTTAATTGGTTCTGATCCACCTCTTAAAAATTGGCCAAATCGTAGGATCCAAAGTTGTCATGTTTGGGCCCACCATGTCTTCGTCAGATTTGCCTATTTCTGTCATTTTGCGTCAAGTGCGTGGTCGTTGTGCCTGGTTGCTCACAATGGACCTCATCAGAAGGCTTAAAGTCATTCAAAGGGCGGTGGAGAGGGCAATGCTTCATGTTTCCTTGCGTTATCGAATCAGGAATGATGATATTCACAAGAGACCAAGGTTACCGACATAGCCCGAAGGCTCGCCAAACTAAAATGGTAGGGGGCTCGCCAAACTAAAATGGCAGAACATTGCTCGCGGAACATGGTCGATGGGGCCGAAAGGTTGGAATGACGACCGCGTACCGGAAGACGCAACTTTGGAAGACGTCCCATTAGTTGGACCAATGTCCTGTTGAGGGTCGCACTTGAGAGCGGAGGTCCGACCGCCTCTAAAATATTCCGATTTATGGTCCCAGTCCGGCCCTGATATGCTCTAAACAGTTTTCTTTAGGCACCTAATTGAAAATTAATAATTTCAAATCAGTAAGCTACTGTAGTTAGTGGCTGCGAAGTTCCGAAAAACAAAATTCTTTTAACGCTAGCTGACCCGCGCAACTTCGTCTGCGTCACATTTTCCATTACTGCTCCGCTCCTATTTGTCTTAGCGTGATGATATATAGCTTATAACCTTCCGATAAATGGGCTATCTAACACTGCAAGAATTTTTCAAATCGGACCAGTAGTTCCTGAGATTAGCGCGTTCAACCAAACAAACAAACTCTTCTGCTTTATAATATTAGTATAGATTCGTTGTATCGATGAATCGTTTAGTTTTTTTTTTTGTATTAATTATGTCAATCATGAAAGTCCCTAGTTAGTGGTTTTAATTAATCTGTATAACGTGAACTCGGGCCTAATTATATGTATCATAATATTATCGCAACGTTTTAACGAAACGAGTAACCTTCACTCCATGATGTTGATACGGAAAGTAGGGCGTTACGTGCGATATTTTGAATAATAATATTTGACCAATCCTTCAAAGGTACCTACGACGAGTCTAACTAACTTAGGTACTTCTTTCCATATCCCCTTTTTCCCCGCTCCCGCAGGAATTTCGGGAAAAAATACAAAATACTAAATAACAGATAAGTAATATTTGTTGCTCCCATACAATAAACGTGATTTTTTTTACTCGTTTTTAGGGTTCCGTAGCCAAATGGCAAAAACGGAACCCTTATAGATTCGTCATGTCAGTCTGTCTGTCCGTCCGTAAGTCACAGC
Organism: Ceramica pisi; assembly: GCA_963859965.1. NCBI lineage: Eukaryota > Metazoa > Arthropoda > Insecta > Lepidoptera > Noctuidae > Ceramica > Ceramica pisi. The sequence goes on from OY982530.1 coordinate 11,971,996, forward strand.
CATTTTTCTCCGAAACTATAAGAACTACGCTGTTGAAATTCGGTAAGTAGATGTATTTTGTGAACCGCATATAGATTTTAGATTTTAGATACAATAAATTTTGGGGGTCCCCATACTTAGAACTGAATCTCAAAATTTATTTTTTCATTGTACCCATACGTGTGGGGTATTTATGGATAGGTCTTCAAAAATGATATTGAGGTTTCTAAGATCATTTTTTCCTAAACTGAATAGTTTGCGCGACAGACACTTCCAAAGTGGGAAAATATGTGCCCCCCCCCCTTAACTTCTAAAATAAGAGCATGATAAAACTAAAAAAAATATATGATGTACATTACCATGTAAACTACCAGCGAAACGGTTTTGAACGAGATCTAGTGAGAAGTTTTTTTTTAATACGGCATAAATCGTAAATCGCAACTTCTGCTTACGGAACCCTCAGTGCGCGAGTCCGACTCGCACTTGGCCGGTTTTTATAGAATGATACGGAACACTTCGTCGAGTCCGACTTGCACTTGGCTGGTTTTTATAGAATGGTACGGAACACTTCGTCGAGTCCGACTCGCACTTGGCCGGTTTTTATAGAATGGTACGGAACACTTCGTCGAGTCCGACTCGCACTTGGCCGGTTTTTATAGAATGATACGGAACACTTCGTCGAGTCCGACTCGCACTTGGCCGGTTTTTCAAAGTTATCAAATCATGTTCTAAATAATTACAAAGTGACCAAACGTTACAAAAATTGCCAGTGACGACAAAGATAGGTACACTGCACATTTATTGAACACTCTTTTTGGGCAGACTTGTAAACGTATTTGTCACTAGGTTTGATGATCGACACGTTTCTGTGTGAATGTATAATAACTTATGTGAATGTTCCAGGTAGATCGGGGGCTTCGGGCTACCATTTTACACTCTTGGTGTTATCATGGTGTTGACCGTGCCTATCAACTTCTTCTTGCTGACTGATTGCGAAGGTACTAAATTCACTTTTTGTTTTCAGCCTCATTCGGAAAGCTGCTCTTATAGATATAATTTCGCAGAGAAGTGTGACCAGCTAATTTTTTAATTTGGCTCTGTATTTCTAACGAGGATCAATTCCTGCAATAAAAATACGTAGGTACAGACGAATATGAAAGATTTACACATAAGCTGTCCTGCAATGCTTGTATTTGCTTGTTTTTTGGGTGCAATAAAGAAAAGTTAAATGACCTCTTTTTTGAAGTTGGTTAATAATCTAAAATTGTCAAAGCTCTATCTATAGATGAACTCACCGAAGTTAAAGACTTGCATAATCGCAACTCTTTTTCTCCATCTTACATTAACCTTTTATCATAAAATCTTCTGCACGCGACTTCGTACGCGCATATCCTGTATAGCTTTCCTCATGAATGTGGCATCAACTGATGACACGGTTGGCGCAGTGGTTGAGCGATTGACTGCTGCGCAGCATGTCGCGGGTTCGATTCCCGCACGGAACAAATATTTGTACGATCTACAAGTATTTGTTCCGAGTCTGGGTGTTTTTCTATCTATAATATGTATGTATTTACAAAAAAAAAAATGTATATAAGTAGTTTATCAGCCATTTCGTTACCATAACACAAGCATTAGGTTGCTTAGCTTGGGACTATATGGCGTTCTGTGAAATGGCCAAGGAAGGATATTATTACTATGATATCAATAAACAAACAGAATTTTCCAAATCGACAAGTCCCAAAGCATAGCGCGTTCAAACAAACTCTTCGGCTTTATTATATTAGTATATTAATTATTTCTTACGCAGAATACGTCTCCGGCTCCAAGACAGCTTCCATCATCAGTCTGTTCAAGATCCCGTCGATCATAATAACGGGGCTGGTGATAGTGATCGTGTCCAACACGTGGGCCTTCCTCGACCCCACGCTGGAGCCCCACCTGCGCCAGTTCGGCCTCTCCACGGAGCAGATCGGCCTGATATTCCTGCTTTTCTCCAGTCTCTACGGGATATTTAGCCCGATTTGGGGATGGGTTGCTGATCGGTAAGCCTTTTATTACCTAACATCATTTGTACTTAAATACATAACTAGCTATAGCCCGAATTCTTTTTTTAAATTAATTGTAAAATTTATAAAAACTTTGCCCCACACTACGAATTTCTCCTGTATCGTGGGTGCGTTTACAAACATATAAATTCACTTGCACTAACAGCCAGACCGGGAACAACTGTCTGTAGGCCTATATATTTGTTTCGTGTGGGAATCGAACCCGCGACAAGCAGCGTGTCGATCGCTCAACCACTGCGCAAACGTGACGACTTCGTACACGCATATTCCATTTTTCCGTTCCTGTAGGAGTTTTGGGACGAATAATACATATTTAAAAGCTTCCTCTTGAATCACTCTGTCTATTGATGAAAACCAAAATCCGTTGCGGAGTTTTAAAAGATATAAGCCTACAAACGAAAAAGGGACTTTGTTTTGTAATAGATATGTAAAGATAAATAGATACTGATTTGAGAGAAACAACGGTAGGTAAAGTGTCGCACGTCAGTTGCACCTCAACTTCGGAATAAAAGAGCTAATAATAAAAGAGCTAGCTATTCGTATTGTTAACATGGACCTGCGGTTGACAGTACATAAAACAATATACATACTTCAGTACAGTGATTGTGTCCAATGTTTTATCTAGTTACAGAGAAACCGGTAAAGCTCCAATATGTATTGTTAAAAGGTTGTTACGAATTTCAGGGTACATAATCACTGGTGTATGATGGTGTGGGGCCTGTTTCTGTCCAGTGCTGGATTGCTACTCCTAGGCCCGTGTCCTTTCATCCCAGGGCTTCCAAGGTAAGCATTATATAGAAGTATACAACACTAATGCTTATTATCACCACTCTGGCCGATTTCAAATTTTAAAACAAAGAATAAACATGGATATCATTTTCAGGGATCTGTGGCTGGATCTAGTAGCGTTGTCTATCCTAGGCATGTCAGTCGCGCTAACTCTACTGCCCACCTTCCAAGGAGTTCTCACTAGTTCTATGTGAGTTGTTATTTGTTAATACTTAATCTTTCAAATAATATGCAATAAATCGTGCTAAATAAAATTTCATCTCAAGTTGTAATCCAAAACTGAATTATTACAAGCTTTTAATTAGATGCGTTCACCTGCCCCGATGTCTTTCTGTCTGTAATATCATTTTGCAAGTTTTGACCCAGTGCAAAGTTTCTGATTGAGCTGAAATTTTTCATACGTGTGTAAATGTAATGACAATGCAATATTATTTTAAAATATGATTTCCCGTGATTTACCTACTCAAGGAAAATCACTAAGTATTTATACCAATCCTTGGTAGTTTTTAATTTCCATGACCCATTTCTGTTTAACAGTTACGAAGGAGGTTGTCCCGAAGCCCTAGCAACATACAGCGCGGTGGCGGGCGTGTGGTCGTGCTGCTACTCGCTGGGCGAAGTCCTGGGGCCCGCGCTCGGCGGGGCACTGACCGAGCGTTACGGCTTCCCCCTCTGTGCTACGCTTTGTGCTGCTGGTTGCTTCACTATGGTGAGTTTCGTAGCATCAGCGTTATTAAATCTAAAGCAGACTATGAAATCAGAAGGTCGTGTAAACAGTCCTGCGCCAAATTTGCACAGCGGACTATTAGTGTAGAAGAAAGTCTCAGTTTTACGGGATTATTTTGTGCGCTAATAATTTCCTGTGCGTGCTACGTAATGTTTACCTAGCAGACTACGAGCGTAGAAGAAAGTCGCAGTGCTACGGGATTTTTCAATGCGCTTAAAATTTCGTCTGTGGGCTACGCCATGTTTGCGTAGCGGGCTACGAGCGTAGAAGAAAGCTGTACTGCTACGGAATCCTTCTGTGTGCTACGGCTTCGGAGTCAACTATTGTGTTGTGTTGGGTACTATTTGTTTTTAGGTTTATTATTTTGATGTCTTGACGTTCTAGCGAACTCTACTATAAGTGGAAACAACGTGTTTCCCCCTATAGATTGTGAATTCACTGCAACTTCATTTTCCCTTTACTCTTGTTAAAATTTTATTTACCGACATAGTACAGCCATAAAGGTACCTTCTTTGTTTATTTCCAGGCCGTAGTGACCCTGACATTTTTCTCCCTACGCGAATCCCGCAAATGCGCGCAGTCTGCGTCAGGCAGCGCGTGCGACTCCATCCCCTACACGGACTCCACGTGGAACAGCAACAACTTCTGTCGCACGCGCAGTGCACCGCAAACCTTAGTGGAACACTCACCACTACTTACCCCGTGCTCTTGCTACAATACTCATAGTAAGTTCCTCTTACCATTTACATGTCATTTTTCAGTTCTACTGTTATCTCTCTTCCAAAACATGTGAAAATCTATGATGAGCGATGTACCGGTGCCCAATGAAAGTTGACTTTAGTTATTTCGTTTAAGTACCTAAGTAAGTTTACCAATAGGGAATATGCACGCGATTTTTTTATTTACAAAATGAATTACTTATAAGCTCCACTATACACTAAAGAAAATATTTTGTTAAATCTCTTTATCGGCGATGAAGTTCTAACGCTTCAAAGATTACTATTAGAACGAGATGTCCGACATGGAATTTGACGTCACATTACGTGACGTCTATACAGCCTCCATAGAAAACAGCGTTTTCGCGAGAGGGACAGACATATTTGTTTAAACTAATGATATCTCGCTTGTTTTTCGAGCAATTTTGATTCTATTTCCACTGTTAGAAATGTATTTTTGTATATTTTTAGATAAACTGTTTAGATAATAAATATTTTTTTATGCATATTCCCTATTGTAAGTTTATCCTCATCCAAATCCAGGCTTTGTTACCCATGCCTCTAAAACTCTATTATAAAATAATCTATTTCCTCAGGTTTCACTTACGGCTCATCACCGCCCAAGCACTTCTGCCTCCTGCACAGCAAGAGCAACAAAAGCGGATACGCGAGCATCGCAGAAATAGCCGCCTACATCCTTAAATTCCAGTTCGTGACCAGCTTCTACATCAAGATCAGAAGGTCCCGGCGTAAGGCACTCGCGGCCCCGGACACCACGCCAGTGCTCAACGAAACACTCTACCAGAACTATCTCGACAAAGAGAATAATGAGTCCCAAGTTAAACTACGCGTCAATTCCAACGGTTACATAAATATGACAAAGAAAAGCGACAAGTACTGTACGTTCCTAGAAGACGCGATCTTCGGAAGTCCCGATATCATGGACAATGTTACTGCGGAGCACTTGAGGGTCAAGAGGTACAACATGGGACTGGTTTCTACGGAGAAGCGCTGCGAGGAAGAGAGGAGAACCACATACGAAATCATACGACACAATCTTGAGAAAGTCCAGTTTTATGAGCAGGATGAGTGTCCTTCGTTTCAAGATATATTTGTAAGTATACTTTAAGTATGCCTTTTATTTCAATTTTGAGTTGTTCGCCAATACAAAGTTAAATTAATCTTATACATATTACTTACTTCCTTTTGGACGAGTCAAGTTATAAATAATTTTTCATATCTGAAGGGCCTAGGGATAGTTTCTCTATTTATTTTTCATTAATTTCGCAGGATAGCTGTGCTTGCAGAGATGGTGTTACCTACGTCAGAGGAACGGTGACTGTCTCTTCAACGGGAGCCTGTGAAGTATAAGATCTCGTTGCGTTTCTCAATCTCAAATACTTTTTTTAGTTTTAATTCATATCAATTCAACCAAATAAAGTTACGCAACTTCAAATAAAATAAAATAAACGTTTCGTACCCCTCTTCAACGTGCCCCTGACGAAAGACAATAGCAAAAATATTCTACGAATTGCGCCACCCACTAGGGTAGCAGAGCCTTGCGGAGGATAGCTCCGTCAAAGCTTCCGCCAAATTCTGCTATTCGCATTTCCCAACAAAACGCGACTGCTTATAGTTTATGTTTTCCTGGTACCAACGACCTCTGCTGACGATTTTGCGACGTTGTCATGGAGATTTCGCAAGTCAGCTTGACCACTGTCCATTCGGGAAATTTGAAAACCTGAAATATATAACTTCATTGGTTGATGAACCAATCCGTTCATCCTTTTCGGCCAACATTCTGTAACGACGCCGACGGCAACCACCAACATTGGATTTTCACGACCAATACCGAATAGACTAGTACGAGGATAACATAAGCTGACAAGAGATACGAAAATACTTTCGGAAGTTTGCGGAAACTTCGGCAAAAAGTCGTGCAAACTTTTTCCTGGTATTTTTGTTTTTTTTTACGTCGTGACATTTTTTTTGTCTTGTGTTAATTATACGCATAAACTAAGTAGGTATTTCAGTTGTGATTGTCGACTGAGAGGAGTTTGTATAAACTAGCAAAAAGTTCGAATTGCAGCATATAATCATGTGTAATATTAATTAAATCAATTAGAATTAATTTATAGATCTAATTAATATTATACAAGTTTATTCAAGAAATTGTTCGATTTTTGATCCTAACACACCGTAGGTATATATTAACGTAGTAAAGGTATTAACTTTTTCATAACAAAACCGCTACAATGCGTTCAGACGCTTTTGTATGAAATTCATTGGACAAGCATCGATATTCGTGAAAAGCGACACTCGGCGTCGATATCTAATAATAGTAATAGTTAATATCGTAGACTGTTCAATAGATATCGTGTCCACAACACCAGGCTAGCATAAGGTTATAAGATAATATTATTGCGTATCTGCTGTGAATAAAGTTTCAAAAGTTTTCTCAGTAACTTATTTTAACTTATTTATTTTAATACATTTTTTTTAATCAAATAGGCCTACCTATAAAGATTTGATTTAAAAAGAAATGTTATTTTTATCTGAAAATAGTTATTTAGATAAAAGTTTCGCGCCCAAAAATTTGTGTATACATACGCTTATTGAGGATTGGTCGGGAAAAGCAGAGGGTTGGGGGAAAATCCAAGAGGGTGCGACCCTCCAACGCGAAAGCGGGATAGATACCGAATGTCCTGTTCTTTCATTTTATATCTCCAGAGTGCTACTATCCTGGTACATCATGCTTTTTGCTGCAGTAATAAAAATTTCTGAAATGGGTGTTAACTTTTTTAAAACGACATTTTTTTTTTCTGAACTTTAATGAAAGGACACGAATGTCACAAGTTAAGTTTAGCGTCTAAAAAGGCCACTTCAGTAGAATCTTATTAGAATCATAATTTTAATCATACGACAATCTGTCAAATTTAATTTTCATCTATCGCTAACTAGCTGATGTCCGCGACTTCGTCCGCTTGACAAATTACATACGGTTTTACTTCCTCGAGAACCACTCTACCTATTCTGTGGTGATAACAGCATGACAATCGGTGCAGTAGTTATTAAGTTTATCGCTAATAGACAGACAGACGCGGTGGAGAACTTTGTTTTATAATATTAACTTGTTGTTGAAATAAAGATCAAAATCAAGTAAATAAAAAAACAAATGATTAAATTTTGCTGTTTCCACCTATGGATAGGGTGGTTCTCGAGGAAGATTTTAGTATACAATTTGTCAAGTGGGCGAAGCCGCGGGCATAACTTAGTTGTTTTATAATATGTAAGTAGTGATCATCGCTAAAGCATTAGGTTCAAGGTTGATTGGGAATATTTGACAGTTTCGGGTAGTTGAATAGGCTAGTTTCCATCATCCACAAATTGAAAAACTATTTAGTCCGTCAGAGTATTGAAAAATAATAGACACGTATTTTTTGTTTTTGTAAATCAATGAATATTGACGACAAAGATAAAACGCATCAAAACTCGGGAGTGGGGGCTCGTGACGTCACAACCCGCTAAAAATTATGCCAGGGCGTAACGTATTAAGAATTTTAAAAGCGTCGTAACTTGGTTCTCGTAACAAAAGTCAAAATACGGGTCAAATATTTTTTGATAATCTAACTGACAGACTAATTAGATTTTTTCAGGACACAAGCCTATTGCTGGCTGATTCTGCTAAAGTGGCCTTGGCCTGACATATGTTAACAAAACATCATGCCCCATAGTACAATCAACTACACTCTGTTTTAACATTTTGATTGACGACGCGTTTATTGCATGGGACCTGATAATTGTTAAACTAAAATCTACCTACCAACATAAACAAATGATTAAACATTTAAGTTACATATGACTTTTAAAAGGTTTACTTACAATCATGGGGCAAAAGTTTCACTATTTCATGGGGATTCGAATAAATGATATTGTCGGAACTATCGAAAGTTATCCCGAAGATGTCCTCGACGCTAGCTATCTCTATGAGCGTGTGGTTCTCCTTGTGCGCCACGTAGATGGCACTCTTAGCGCAGAAGTGCGCGACGCCTTTGTGATTGACTTCAATGGCCCTGAACACTTTAGGCCCGACGTACGGGACTCGATGGTTCGCCCCTTTCTTGATCTCAAACAAGCCATCCCTAGTCGTTATAAATGTGTCACCATCTCCGTCAATAGCGAACTGATATATTTTTTCATGAATGTGTTCCTGCACTGTGACAAGTTTTTCTTTCACATCGTATATATGTAAACGCTGCGACGGGTACTGTATGAAGTACAAGTGGTGTTTGAAAATCTGTAAGTCCCAAATATCACGGTCCTTAACAATGTGCTTCAAGTCGTGGGATTTCTCGAGATTATCTGCGTAGATTCCGTCGTTGCCTCCGAAGTACGCTGTTTTATTGTGCTCGTCGACTGCGACGGCGAATCCGTTTTTAATTCCATTTATATCGGTCGGCATTGTGTCGTTTATCTTCACGTAGGCAATCCCAAAGGTGTCCTCGGTGTCTTTTCCGACGTTGTAGCTGAAGAATATTTGATGTGCGTGGTTGTAGATCGCTAGTTGGTAGGGCCGGTTGATGCCGTTCATTATGACATGTTTTCTGTGCAGTTTCCCGTGAACGTGCACGCCTTCACATGGTATTTTAGTGTCATTATGTGGTTTAGGCGTTGATTTGCCGAATATGCCGCTTATAACACAAAGTAACAATAATATTAACTTCATATTATTTCCTCTAATAAAACACAAGAGAGACGCCTGTCACGTTGCTGAATGCGTTCAGTACTAACTTCAATCAATGTAACTTTATATTTCTATATGATAAATATATTAGTAACACAAGCCAACGATTTAAAACTAACCATATGGCCATAACTAGGAATATTATCATGGCTCACTATTGTTAAGGTAACGGATTTATTTTCATAATTAATTTTCTGCCTTTTTAGGGTTCCATACCAAAATGGTAAATAGGAACCCCTCATGGTGTGACTTAAGTCTGTCCATCTGTCACAGCTGGATATCTCAAGAACGACAAATCTTGAAATTTAAAATAATTTTAGATGACGTTTGCTCAACTATTTTACAAATAAGAAAGAAATAAAAATGTGCATAATTTGTGCACCAGCGACTGAAAGAGGTTCTTGTAATTATTGTGGGGTTACTAGGGCATGTGGGATATCATATAAAAGAGCGCTATTTGCACATTTTCAAACTTTTTAATTTTATTTAAATACCATATCTCAGAAGTTTACATAGAGAACAAATCTGAAAATATTCTATATGATAGAACTTTATGTAAAGATTACAGGAAAAATAAAACGATATGTCTAAATTGCACACTTTCAGAAATCATCGGTAAAAATTACATTACTTCCACAATCGGTCAGGAGATGGCGATGATCTAAAACTGCAACATTATGCACATTCACCACAGTGTTTAAATTCTCTGACAAATACAGACATCGCCCGGGCCTCGCCGATGCAAATTTAAAAATAGTTCACGTTTCATATGATGGTACGGAACCCTCGGTGCGCGAGTTCGACTCGCTCTTGACTGGTTTTTTTCTTCCATTCCATGTTTTTTTTTTGAATCGTTTGTGACTGGAATTGGATGCTCCTTCTCCATAGGTCCATATCACGCTTAGGATTAAGAATATTGGTACATGCCCATTAAAACGAAAATTTAAAACAGGATGTTACATCAATATTTTTCTGAAACTACGATTAATCCTAAAGGGTTGTTATACACCACAGCGAGTCTAGACTATAAAATAAACGTTACGTGTGTGCCACCCTCAGGCATGCCCGCTCCATCACGGGGTGAGTGACGTCATTGCTGAACCACCGAATTGAAATCCGAAATCCTATCCACAAAGAAAATTGAACGTTGTTTGTGTTTGAATAGAGTTAAAAGTGATTTATGAAGGTGCTTGTAGAGAGGCAACCGGTTTAATTGGATCAACGGCGTTTACAACTGTAAACAATTTGTTGGATTTGTTAGCCGACCTTGGAGCTGGCTCTGAAATTTAAAGTAGGTTTTGTCGAAACAGGCAGGTACCTATATTTTAAGTAACCCTTTGTTGGTGGGCGTTAGACTTTATCCGCTTGAGCTTTTTAGTAGTGGAAGTTTTAGCTATGTTTTCTTGAGTAGGAGTAGGTACTTTAGCTACGTACATAAGTAGGTAATCAAGGACGGATTCTGATAGACGATATTCTCATAATGGTCAGTCTTTTGATGTTACGTGGTAATTGGTAACATTGGTTCCAGAATCGTAAGATTTGTTTGATCAATTATTCAAGTCTTTTTACCGACTTCCCAAAAAGGAGGAGGTTATCAATTCGGTTGTATGTTTTTTTTATGTTTGTTACGTCAGAACTCCGACAATTATGAACCGATTTGAAAAATTCTTGTTTTGTCTGAAAGGATATACTTGCAGATTGGTCCCATTTAAATCATATCAAAATCGGTTACGAACTTTGGATTTTAAATCGAAATACCTGTAATTTGACTATTTAGATGATTCTTTGATAATCGAAATTGCGTATTTTGCTTTTCTGCGATTTTGCAGTGGTGTTCTTAGGTGTGGGGCACCACTAAAAAGTGAAAAATAAAAAACTTTTTACAAAAAAATACAACCGACTTCCAAAAAAAAACACTACAAAGTAAAAAAATAACTTTAATTTCGGAAGTCGGTGTCAAAATACGAAGAAAGTAACAAAAACACCGACTTCCGAAATTAAAGTTATTTTTTACTTTGTAGTATTTTTTTTTCGCACATCCTTTCAAGATCAAGGCAGCAAATAATAACCTCAAAATTAATTTACTTGTTGAATGAGATTTATTGGGAATGACGACGTGCGATTTAAAGACTTACATTGAGCAGTCCATTCGATTGCTGTAACCTGCTTATATTTAATTCATTTGCTAAAATGACAAGTTGATTTATAAAAAAACCGGCCAAGTGCGAGTCGGACTCGCGCACCGAGAGTTCCGTACAAATCTGTAGGTATTGTTACGCGCCAGAATTAATGCCGGGTACACAACGTACTACTAACGCCATCTAGTATCGAGTAGTGGAACTAATTGGGTCACGATCTTTCTAGACTTTTCGATGCTAGAACATTCTCGATGTTTCGACACCTAGTCAGTCGGGACCGGTATGTTCCCGAACTTTCTAGATATTTCCATTCTCGAAGGTTCTGGAAATTACAGTGGGACTAAAGCTGCGAATCGCTCGCGACTGGGTCAGTATTGAATTGGCGATACAAGCGAATTTTCATGGAAGTGATCTTCAACTGCGAGTTAAGTGAAGTGAAGTGTTTAATAGTGCGATTGTGGTTGTAATTAGTGTGTTTAAAGTGTTAATTATTTTTGATAATTAAAGTGTCATTTTTTTGGTTAAATAATCGGCTGTTTTTATTGTCACGAACCCCAAGCTCGTAACAATTGGTGTCAGAAGTAAGGATTATCATGCCGATTCTGCCAAAGGACGACACGGAGGGTATACGTACCCGTAGTCAACGCCAGCAGGAGACGGATCAGAGGCGTTTTGGTGGTGCAACGCCGCAGACGTCGGAAAGTCAGCTACCGACCATGGAGGCCGGTCCGTTCACAGCAGCTCCGGCATCATCATCACCAGACTTTGCTGCTCTGATGATGATGCTGCAGGAGCAGGCTCGCCGACAGGAGGAACAGGCTCGTCGGTTGGAAGAACAGCTGCAGCACGACAAGGCGGAACAGGCCCGACAACAGGAGGAACAGGCCCGTCGGTTGGAAGAACAGCTGCAGCTCGACAAGGCGGAGCAGGCCCGACGGCAGGAGGAACAGACCCGCCGACAGGAGGAGCAGGCCCGTCGCTTGGAAGAACAGCTCAAGCTTGACAAGGAGGAGCAGGCACGCCGCCAGGAAGAACAGATGCTCCTCATGAAGGAAATTCACTCGTCTTTCGGGAAAGACATGAAGGAAGTGAAGGATAAGGTTGCTCAGCATGACAACCGCCTGTCAGATGCTGAAACACAGATCAGCAAATTTAATGACGTTATTGCTGATGTGAAGAAGGAGTTGGGCAACCTTAAACTTGGAGATGGGATTGCAACTCCCGTGGCTACTACACCTTCGCTACGTGGATTTAAAGTGCCGCCATTCGATGGGACGTCTTCTTGGTCGGCCTACAAAATTCAGTTTGAGGCCGTCATGAAGGCGAACGGTTGGAGTAAAAATCAAGCCATGACTGCCCTCACCTTAGGCCTGCGCGACCAGGCCTTAACTGTCTTGGAAGCTCTTGGTAAAGAAGTAACTTACGAGCAGCTTCTTGAAGCACTGGAATCCCGGTATGGTGACGCTCATCTGGAGCACGTGTTTCGTGCGCAACTAAGAGATCGCGTACAGCGTAGTGGTGAAAACCTGCAGCAGTGGGCCCTTGAAGTGGAGAAGCTGGTGCGGAAGGCATACCAGTCTGTACCTGCGCTTATTGAAGGAAACCTGGTCCAGGCCTTCATTGACGGCATCCGCGACCTTGAAGTTAGGGCTGCAGTGAGGCTCGGGCACCACGCGACACTTAAGGACGCTTTGGCCCATGCACTGGAGGTGGAAGCTGTGCGGCAAGATCATCGTTCCCACCGCGTCAGGGAGGTCGCAGCGGCTACAGTTCGCGATCGATTAAAAGGATACAGCCCTAGGTGCTACGGCTGTGGTGAAAGGGGCCACCTTCGATCCAGTTGCCCTAAGCGAACTGCAGAAGGGGAAGGTAGCCAATCTCCAGAGGGTAGGGCGGCTAACAGCACCAATCAACAGCAGCAGGGAAACGAGTAAAAGCCAGGACTGCGGGGCGGGTACTGGCTGAGGTTCAAAGAGCCCCAAGGATTTCGATCTCACAAACCCATGACGGGAACAGCCTTATCATCAAGGGCGAGGTCAATGGAACACCATGTAAGCTGACGATAGATACTGGAGCTTCTCGCACGGTTGTCAGTTCACAACTTGCAGGTCGGTTCTTTGGGGACTCTGCATACTACCGAGAGCGCATAAATTTAGTGACAGCCACCGGTCAGCGCATACCCGTCCAAGGAGAGAGAGAGAGATGGAGTTGAAGCTAGGCAACAGAATCTACCAGCATAACGTTGTTGTGGCCGATATAATGGACGATTGCATCCTGGGCGTAGACTTTATGAGGAAGAATCGTTGTGAGATCGACGTTAGTCAAGGAGTTATGAAATGTGGGCAAGAGGAACTTTTCATGGAAGGGGCATTACCAGGAAATATATATAGCCTAAAGAAGATTGTTCTTCCTCCGAGATCTGAAACGATTGTGCCGGTTAGTCTTCCTCGGAATCCTGGGAAGACTCATCGTTGTGTACTCGTGGATAGGGTAGACAATGACCTTCCATAGAAAGTTGCACGAACTTTGGTCAGAGCTACCGGCATCTCAGGGGTACGTGTGCTGAACCTTTGTGACAAGGAACAGGTGATAGAAAAAGGCACTCTGATGGGTACCTGCGAGGAAGTGGAGTGGTTGCGTCGATGCCAATATCCATCAACTGGTAACCTCAGCAAGGATGTCCAAACAAGAGTCACCGCACTTTTAGAAGACTGTCGCAGCGCTCTGTCTCAACACGAAATGGTCAAGGCGAAGAGGATGTTACTCAAGTACGCCGATGTTTTCTCTTCGAATGATGCTGATATCGGGAAGACTGGCTTAGTTCAACACAAAATAAATACAGGAGAAGAATTGCCTATTCGTCAGCGGCCAAGGAGATTACCGGTAGCACGTGAAAAGGAAGTGGAAACCATGATTGAGGGAATGGTGAAGGATGGTGTTATAGAACCTTCATCCAGTCCATGGTGTTCACCTGTAGTGCTGGTAAGAAAGAAGGACGGCAGCATGCGGTTTTGTGTTGACTATCGTCGTCTGAACGACGTTACGAAGAAGGACAGCTATCCTTTGCCAAGAATTGATGACACGCTGGACATGCTCACTGGAGTTAAGTGGTTTAGCACATTAGATCTAAAAAGTGGCTACTGGCAAGTAGAAATTGACCCCAAGGACAAGGAAAAAACTGCATTCTCGACAGGAAAGGGCCTGTGGCAATTTAAAGTTATGCCGTTTGGATTGTGTAACGCTCCGGCAACGTTTGAAAGGTTAATGGAACTTGTACTAACCGGGTTAATTGGCGATGCCTGCCTTGTCTATTTGGACGACATCATCATCGTAGGCCGTACGTTTGATGAACACCTTCAAAACCTGGAACGCGTACTCATGAAGATCCAGAGTGCCAACCTCAAGTTGAGTCCGAAAAAGTGCTCTCTTTTCAAACGGCAAGTTAACTTTTTGGGTTATGTCGTGTCGGAAGAAGGTATCCGTACGGATCCAGAGAAAATCGCTGCTGTCAAAGATTGGCCAATCCCAAAAGACAAGACGCAGGTCAGAGCATTTTTGGGTTTGTGTTCCTATTATCGGCGATTTGTCAAGAACTTTGCAGATGTAGCCAAACCCCTGCACAAGCTAATCGAGGAGAAGCGACAGTTTTGTTGGGATGAAAGTTGCGACGTCGCCTTCCGGGATCTAAAGAACCGTCTGTGCAAAACACCGATTTTGGGGTACCCTGATGCTGACAAGGAATTTATAGTTGACACAGACGCAAGTGATATCGGACTTGGCGGTGTGTTGTCCCAACGGAATGGCGATCAAGAAGTTGTGATTGCGTACTTCAGCAAGTCGTTGTCGAAACCAGCTTTCGCAAACTTTGGTAGAGAATTACGGCTGCCTGCAGACCTGATCACCGGAATACCACCTGACGCTCCACGCAGTATAACCGATTATGCGAATGACTTGCGGAACAAAATGAATGACATTTATGAGCACATCAGACAATCGGGCCAGCGAATGTCAGAAAAGATGAAAACCCGTTATGACCGCAAAATGAACAATAAAGGTTTCGACGAAGGCACACTAGTGTGGTTGCACAATCCAGTTCGCAGTAAAGGGAAATCTCCTAAGCTTCAAGCTAAATGGGACGGGCCGTACCGGATTGTCACAAAAATCAATGACGTGACCTACCGTATCCAGAAAGGTACGAGAAGTGCACCTAAGATCGTCCATGTGGATCGACTGGCGCGTTATTATGGGACCGATGCTCGGGACGAGCATGTCTTAGGAGGGGGCAGTGTTACGCGCCAGAATGAATGCCGGGTACACAACGTACTACTAACGCCATCTAGTATCGAGTAGTGGAACTAATTGGGTCACGATCTTTCTAGACTTTTCGATGCTAGAACATTCTCGATGTTTCGACACCTAGTCAGTCGGGACCGGTATGTTCCCGAACTTTCTAGATATTTCCACTCTCGAAGGTTCTGGAAATTAGAGTGGGACTATATAAGCTGCGAATCGCTCGCGACTGGGTCAGTATTGAATTGGCGATACAAGCGAATCTTCGGAAGTGATCTTCAACTGCGAGTTAAGTGAAGTGAAGTGTTTAATAGTGCGATTGTGGTTGTAATTAGTGTGTTTAAAGTGTTAATTATTTTTGATAATTAAAGTGTCATTTTTTTGGTTAAATAATCGGCTGTTTTTATTGTCACGAACCCCAAGCTCGTAACAGTATATACCGCGTGTATCTGACATCGACGCACAAACGATTTCCATTGGTCCAGGGCTAGATTCTGGACACCCTAGACTTAGAATTTTTCGTCGGCTTTTTTCTCATTTTTTAAAAATTTTTTTTCTTTAGACTGCTCATAATCGTTATTCTGACCTAACCCAATCAGATTTTTAATAAAAAAAATATTAATTAACTACTTTCACTAAAAAGAGCAATCTGAATAAGACCACAAATAGGTATCAGCTCAGCTGAGCTGATACCTATTTGTGGTAGGTACCTCTGAAACTACTCTACCTCTGAAACTACTCTACTCTACCCTACTCTTGAAAAAAATAAAAAAATGAGAAAAGAACCGACGAAAAATTCCAACACTGGGGTGTCCAGAATCATGCCCTGGACCCATGGAAATCGTTTGTGCGTCGCTGTCAGATACACGCGGTACTTATTATACGCAAAAGTTGCGGTTTACGATTTATGACGTATTAAAAAAAACTACTTACTTGATCTTGTTCAAACCAATTTTCGGTGGAAGTTTACATGGTAATATACATCATATTAAAATATGATTTTATTTTAGAAGTTACAGGGGGAGGGACACATTAAACCACTTTGGAAGTGTATCTCGTGCAGTTTAGAAAAAAAAATATGTTTGAAACCTCAATATCATTTTTGAAGACCTATCCATAGATAACCCACAAGTATGGGTTTGATAAAAAAAAAATTGAGTTTCAGTTGTAAGTATGGGGAACCCCCAAAATATGTTTTTTTTTTCTATTTTTGTGTGAAAATCTTAATGCGGTTCACAGAATAATTTCTATCTACTTACCAAGTTTCAACAGCATAGGTCTTATAGTTTCCGAAAAAAAGTGGCTGCAGTGACCTACGGACGAACAGACAGACAGACAGACATGACGAATCTATAAGGGTTCTGTTTTTTGCCATTTGGCTACGGAACCCTAAAAAGGCCTCAAAGCATTCTCTACCATTTAACGTTTGGGTGTCTGCTACTCAAATTCGAATTAACTGCTAATCAGAACACCAAATTCTACAAATTTTTATTAAGTACTAGCTGTTCCCCGCGGCTTCGCTCCCGTCACCATGTATGAAAACCTGACAATACCTAACAAGCACAACTAAAAAATAATAAGCGTTATCGGTCCAGCCGTTCACGCCTGATGCGATGATCACGGGAAATAGGGATTCATTTTTATATCACTACATCACTATCACTACATGATAGAAAAAAACTTTTTACAAAAAAATACAACAGACTTATAAAAAAAAAAACACTACAAAGTAAAAAATAACTTTAAATTCGGAAGTCGGTGTTTTTGTTAGTTTCTTCGTATTTTGAGTATTTTGACACCGACTTCCGAATTTAAAGTTATTTTTTACTTTGTAGTGGTTTTTTTTTAGAAGTCGGTTGTTTATTTTTGTAAAAAGTTTTTTATTTTTCACTTTTTAGTGTTGCCCCCCACACCTAACAACACCACTACAAAATCGCAGAAAAGCAAAATACGCAATTTCGATTATCAAAGAATCATCTAAATAGTCAAATTCCAGCGATTTCGATTTAAAATCCAAAGTTCGTAATCGATTTTGATATGATTTAAATGGGACCGACCAATCTGCAAGTATATCCTTTCAGATAAAATAAAAAAAAAATCAAATCGGTTCATAATTGTCGGAGTTATGAGGTAACAAACATAAAAAAAAAAACATACAACCGAATTGATAACCTCCTCCTTTTTGGGAAGTCGGTTAAAAACAAAGTCCTCCGCCGCATCTGTCTGTCTGCCTGTTCGCGATAAACTCAAAAACTACTGCACCGATTTTCATGCTGTTTTCATCAATGGATAAAGTGGTTCTCGAGGAAGAATTTAGTATATAATTTGCCAAGTTTTTGTATACTCTGCCTAAAATATAATGATTTGTTGGAGGTGGCGGAAAGAAATAAGCCGTGTGGGAGCTTTCAACGAAAACGCTTCCTGAGATATAATAAATGATGAATGGTGGAATTCTGTATCTTATATAGGTCTACAGAAAAGTCCGCGGGTATATGTCTGCCTCTTAATGATAACATACTATATCCATTTTAATCCTTTTAAATAGGGCAATTACAAAGCGGCAATTGGAAAGCTAATTAAACAAAAACGGATGAACGGCTTAAATATGGTAAAGGGATAGATTATATACCTAGCCTGGAATAAGACAGGCTACGGACGCAGCCGCGGGCATCAGCTAGTAATATACAGATGTCTTTCGCAGTCTGTCAAAAAAGACGCAATTGCCCAACATGCTTATTTGACAGATTGCGATTGAGATGCGAATGGGAACATTATTTTTTAGCAAACTAGCTGATCCACGCAACTTCGTCTGCGTCACATTTTCCCTGAATTTCGTTTGCTACAAACCTCACGGAGCCCGAGACCTTTCCAACGAATGCAAAACCGTGGAAATCGGTTCATGCGTTCTGGAGTTATAGCGTCAGGAAGGAAAACCCGACTTATTTTTATATTATAGATTAGTACAATTGGCACTAACATTTTTTTTTATAAATATGGCTGAAAATAGACCTGCAGCCACAAAATAAAGAGAAGAAAAATGACAACTTTTTTATGGATTCATTCAATGTGCAGTGCAAGGTGAAAGACAGCTCAACTTAGAAACTATAAAAAATTAGATTTATTTTTGGTAACTCACGTGAAAGAAGCCGTGTGTGAGCTAAATTCGTTTCCAGGGGCATGTATTATTTAGTCTCTTAGCTCACGTGTGCTTACGTCGAATTTGACCTTATTTCACTTGAGCATAGCCACGGTATTACCGTGACATAGCTGTTATTTTTTAAGACTAGTGGCGTCATCAGTTCTGATAGCCATTATAAGTACCTAAGATTGGGTGTAATAAAATAAGCAGTCGACTTTTAGATTTTATTCTTCAAAAGAATAGGTACATGGACTTAAAACTATACTAGCATTAATAAATCTTTGGTATTAAAATAAATAAGAAATGTACATAGGCATTAACTGGATTAAAAGGAGATTACAAGCAACAACAGATAAAAACTTTCAATCGTATAAATGTATGCCCATTTCTGGACAATATCTCAATGATATGTCTAGTATATGTAATAACAGTTAAAATATAGGTACAACAGCTGCCACTAGAAGCGAGTAGGTATACCGTATAGTAGAAATACCAAGAAGTTTGTACAACAAATTAGAGTAGGTAGCGAAACTCCATAACGTCTGTTGTGTAACCCTAAAATATCAGAGGCAGGCTACCTAATGCGCTTGCAATGTTGGCAACACTTGCAGCCCCGTTACGAGTTCACTTCCAAACAGATTATCTGCATACATTTTTCAAAACATTGTGCTAGTATGACGTCATATAAACATTAGTTATATGAATTCAACATTGAAACAAACGGTCGTTTGTTACAATAAGAAGCGCCGTTGTAATAGACATCTAATTGTGTTTATATTGCTACTTATAGAGTAGCAATTTAACATTGTTTGACTATATTACCTACTTATTATAATTTGCAGCTTCATTCTCAGCAATTTGTGGTCTCCTACCCAATGACGTTATATATATAGACACGTCATAAACCAACATCGCGGCGCTTAAAAACGGCGAAAATACTAGATAGCTACTAATACGCATGAAGAAAGGGAAAGAAAATATGTCACCGTATGGCGGGATGCCTGTTGCTAGAGAGAGATAAATATACATCTTCAGTTACGTCACAGGATAAGTAATAGTCAAATTGACATCAAAACAAACGTAGTGTCGCGCGACAGGTTGGTGCGTAACTAAGCGCGATGTGGCCAATTGGCTTCATTTAATGTTGTCATTTTGGAGTGCGGACAACGTATCTATAGTTTTATATATCATTGCTCCTACCATCTTGCGTCGAATGAAACCACAAATATTATGATCAAACTTTACAATTTCAGCTCGATCATCAATCATTTTCACATTACATAAGGACGGATATTTAACAACGATATAAGTAAGTAGATGTAGTTCTGGGAGAGTCGTCCTTCTCAAAGTCTCAGACCTTTCAAGTGCAGACAAGGACACGCGAGATGGAACCGGTTTAGTATATCGAAGATTCAAATAAAAGGCGAGGGTCTGACCGTCTGACGTACCTACACAATGAAACATTTAACATCTTTACTGCAGCAATTCACGTCACGGACATTTTGCAGCTTTGTGCCATAAACATTGTGTTCCAAAATACAGTCTTAAAACATTCTGTGAGTTTTTATGGAGGCATTTAACATTTAGCCGCGGAATGCAGCTAAGTGTGTGGTGACTTTGAAATCGGTCGTGAAAATTGTTTTAGTACAGACGCTAACAGCATGGAACTCAGAACTTCCGCACCACGTTTTGCGCAGCGCATCTAATCTACTTTCAAGTTCAGCTAGTGTTATGTCATCTTCGATAGTTATGTGGTAACTGCGTGGGCGTTAAAACAGTATGTCGGTGATGTCATCTTGTCCGATTAAATTATAGGTTTTTTTTGTATTGTTATAATAAATAGAACTGTCCCTAGATATACAAAATTAATAGGACCTTATCGTGTAGGCTAGGATTAATAAGATGAAGAACGAAGCTAAGCTAAAAATAGGTCTGTCTGCGCTGTTTCCGCAGACCATTCTTCTGGAGGCGACGGAAAGTTTCTTGTTCTGAAGCAGAGCGTGCACAGAGTCCAGCTCCCATCGCTCCATGAAGCCGGGCTCGCGGGAGAATAGCACGGAGTACAGCTGGGCAGACTTGCCGTTCACTTGGTCTTGACAGAAGTTTAGTAGAAGATGATCGTTGACCGCTTTAAGCACTTGTATGGTACCGCTGAACTGTTGATATTTGGGTTGAGTCGTCAGTGTTCCTGAAATGTAGGAAAGGAAATTATTACGAGTATTTTTGCTATCTAAAACTCACACTGTCTAAAGCGCTGCTTGGGAATATTATCTATACTAATATTATAAAGCAGAAGAGTTTGTTTGTTTGTTTGTTTGGTTGAACGCGCTAATCTCAGGAACTTCTGGTCCGATTTGAAAAATTATTTCAGTATTAGATAGCCCATTTATCGAGGAAGGCTATAGGCTACATATCATTACGCTAAGACCAATAGGAGCTGAGCAGTAATGAAAAATGTTACGCAGACGAAGTTGCGCGGGTCAGCTAGTCTAGGATATATGGGCAACAGCATTTCTGTTTGCTATATTTAAAACTGCTACCATTCATCATCTGCCTAGCCTTTTCCCAAGTGCACTGGGGTCGGCTTCCAGTAAAATACCGGATTCAACTGAATACCAGTATTTTACGCGGAGTGGCTGCCTACCTGACCTCCACGCACATGGCAAGTTTTTGTTGTGGGTTTTATTTCTCATATTCGTAATTAGCGACCTCATGTCAGCCACGACAATCATGAAAATAACAACCATGTCAAAGATCTAGAAAAAAATTGTCAGTGTTATTTCGAGTTACCTACGTATTATAATTTATTTGGAATTAAATTTATTTCATGTAGGATTTGTCCTTAGTAACCCAAATAATCTAAATTTTCAATATGAGATGTTCAATCATCATCTGCCTAGCTGTTTCCCAACTACATTGGGGCCGGCTTCCAGTCCAACCGGATTCAGCTGAATACCAATATTTTACGTGGAGCGGCTGCCTGCCAGGCCTCCACAACCCACTAACTGGGTAACACGGTGTTTCTTGGCAAGACTGGAGTCAGATTTACTGGCTTCTGACAATCCGTTACGACTGCTAAAAATCTACAAATTACAGCCGGGACCAACGGCTTAACGTGCAGCTTTCCGAGGCACGGAGGAAACTAGATATGTTAAGATGGTCACCCATTCACAGACCAACCTTGGCAAGCGTTGCTTAACCTTGCAGATCGACCCGTGCGGCTGTTATTTTTTAGCCACGAGCTCCTCTGCTTCAATTATACTTACTAAATCTATGGTGACTGCTGTGCCTCTTCAATCATAACTCACTCGCGACTCGCCCCGGTTTCACATGGGTCCTCCTTGTTTCATCGCTCTTTCTATTTGTCAAAACCGTTTGAAAACCCGTTGTTGTTGTTTAAAAGAAGTAAGCAGAGAAACAGACGGAAGCAGACTGCGAATTTGTTTTATTCTACTTACATTGTATTTAAAGATGGAGAACAGATACCTAATTAACCAAACGGTACGATAGGTACTCATTTTTAGCTAATTTAGGGCGGTGAATGCTGGGAGTTCATGGATTGATGACAAACATCTTTTTGCCTTGATCGTTTTGTTTTTAAGGAATTGAGTTGGTTTCGACTATTCAGCCAGTGTCAGATAATGCAGATGCAATCTTACCGTTCTGACCGTCGAACACCTGCCAGTAGCCAGCAGAGTCATTCTTGAAGTACAGCGAGTACTCGATGGTCTGGCCCGCCTCATCCCACAGAAGACGCAGGTGCCTGTACTCTTGGCGGAACTTGGCGTTGATGTGCTGCACGTGGAATAGCTGGTTTTCCGTCGAAGGCTGAAAAGTGAGCAGGAAATTATTAGGTTTGATGGAGCTTGAAGAATACGTGAGTTTTTTTGTGTAGATAGTTATACAGCAAAATTGTATCTTGAACGTATTTTTTTTACATTGAGGTTTTAGTAAGAACGAAGATATACGTAGTTATACATATTCCATGATAAGATCCTATTCGGTCTTTACCTACATAGATCGAAATGATCAAGGGACAGTAACTGTCATAGGTAGGTACATCACAGAATTATTACACTATTATATCAATACTGATAAGTCTTACTGACAATATTGACAAACACATTTAGACGTAGTTATCAAAAGACAAAAATTGATCGAGATAAATTATATCTACCTATTTACGTACTTTTATAAATAGAATCGTCCCTAGATACGGCGCTGTTGATAAGACTTATCGTAAAGACTAGCCTTAGAGTAATCCGTGCTATTAGTGGAACGGAGGAACCGAGGAAGAAGACATAAACTGGTCTCAATATAAGTAGGTCGTTCCTTGTATTCGAACACAGATTACATTAGCACAAACAATGAATATCTTAAGCACACGTGTAGATACAGAAGTTATAAACATTCTCCAAGTGATTCAAAGAAGTAAACAATTTCCACGTTCATCCAATTGAACCTGATGTTAGTCACCGAGGTCTACAGACAACATCCTTGGAGATTAAGTGGGTCAGTCAGATTGACCCCTGTGCTGGGTCATGATGCGTCACCGTGGGTGGACCGTTTACAGGTCGCTTCAATTATAAGTACCTACATCTCGAAATTCGACAATTACTACCTTAGTGCGTATAGATATATAAAGTGGGAGCAGCTAATTGCCTCATTGTCGTATGTTAGTAGTATGTATGAGTCAGTTAGAATGACCAAATGGTATGAGTCTCGTTTTCAGAGGCACTCGAGCGAAAACTCAAGTTTCTTTTAGATAATAATTGAAGGTGCAAATAGTTTTAAGTTAAACAAACATTGTTGGCTGTACACAGTTGTACGTAATATGAGGTAGGTAGGTTACTCTTTTGTATTTGCAACATGTCTAGTTATGTTATGCTAAGAATATCGACATTGACACGATGGGGACATTATTGTTGGACAATACTGATGAGGTGTACATTAGTAGAAGCTGAAGAGTTTGTTTGAACGCGCTAATCTCTGGGACTATCTGTCGGATCTGCAGTGGTATTCTGTAACAACATTTTCGTGTCTCGACAGCGGAATCCGAGGTGAGTTTCAAATTCTTATAAATATAAGACCTTATGACGTGTGAAATAAAGTTCACTTTGTAAGCTTAGTCACTCAGGTGAAGTCGATATCGAAATGGTTATTTACAGAATATAGACTAGCTGGAAAATTATGTTTGTATATGATAGCCACATTAAAGACGAAGACGGGATATGCACGTACGAAGTCGCGGGCACAAGCTAGTCAGTACCACATACATCACTAAGTCAACCCGCTACATCTGTCTGTTTGTCTACTCGAAAACACAAAACCAGATGAACGGATTTTCATGTGGTGCTCGCTAAGTTAGCTATATCAAATCTATACTAATATTATAAAGCAGAAGAGTTTGTTTGTTCGTTTGTTTGGTTGAACGCGCGAATCTCAGGAACTAAGTACTGGTCCGATTTGAAAAATTATTTCAGGGTTAGATAGTCCATTTATCGAGGAAGGTTATATATATATCATCACGCTAAGACAAATAGGAGCGGAGCAGCAATGGAAAATGTGACGCAGAAGAAGTTGCGCGGGTCAGCTAGTATTTCATAAAGCTGAAATCTTCTTTCTCTAATATATAAAAATCTTGTGTCACGGTGTTTGTTATCGAACTCCTCCGAAACGGCTGGACGGATTTTTATATGAATTTTTCTGTACAGATTCGGTAGGTCTGAGAATAGGCCGTAGGCTACTTATTTTTATTTGGCAAAACAACGTTTTCCGGATCAGCTAGACCGATCGTTATTCAAAATTAAAAAAAAAAATACAAAGTCATTTATTCAAATTAGGCTGAGAGCCAGCACTTTTTGAACGTCAAGTTCTACAAAAGACAGTCCCCCAAAACGCCCGCCCGTCACCGCTTCATAGTGTTTTGTAGAATGCAAAGTAATCAATACATGACACAGAACAAAAAAAAATTAAAAGCTAGCACACTGTGATACTATAAAACAAAATACACACTCAAGCAAGTGTTGAAGTTTGTAGAAAATTTTACCTACATCTATACTTAATATTTAAAGTAGAAAAGTTTGTTTGTTTGGACATGGAGGATCTACCTATCTGTAACATCTCGCACACTGTTGTAATTTGACCTGTGTCTACAAATAAAGCATTCTGATTCTGATTTGTTTGGTTGAACGCGCTAATCTCAGGAACTACTGGTCCGATTTGAAAAATTATTTCAGTGTTAGATAGCCCATTTATTGAGGAAGGTTATAGGCTATATATCATCTCGCTAAGACAAATAGGAGCGGAGCAATAATGGAAAATGTGACGCAAACGAAGTTGCGCGCGTCAGCTAGTAAATAATAAAAAGACAAACAAGAAATAAAAAAATAAAAATAAAAACAATATTATATGAACACACATAACCTGTCATAAACTAACTACTTATAGACAAAGAACATGATATTGATAAATTATTATGTATTGCGTTCAACACAGCGACCAACTGTTCTTATCATCTAAAATAATCATTAACAGAATAGTATGCCTTCGAACAGAGGTTAGATTTTACTTTAGCTTTAAATGAGTTTTAAAAGGCAGATCAAGAAAAGAAATTGGAAGTTTATTGTATAAACGGATACCGAGCCCCACAAATGAATCATGGACCTAACGAAGTCGGTGTTGTGCTTGTTTCTGGTATTAAATAATATTTATATTATGAAATAAATATATAATTATTATTTAATACTAGAAACAAGCACAAGCTAATGCTAAAATATTATATATTATGAAATTTTTTGTGTTTAATTTGGTAGGTCCGAGAATAGTTCGTAGGCTAATTTGTTTTTTATTTGGCAAAACAACCTTTGCCGAGTCAGCTAGTATGACACGTATTTTTAAATGACGAAAAAAATTACGTTGATTGGGACCTTATGCATACCAAATAATACCATACACTCTGCTACCCGAAACCGGGGCGGGTTGCTAATATTATAAAGAGGAAAGTTTCGTTTGTTTGAATTGAATAGACTCCGAAACTATAGGACCGATTTTCAAAAATCCTACATTATCCCTGATGGACATTTAAGGCTACAGAATATTTTGAAAAAGATTAGGAATCCGTATGAAAATTTCTATAATGTAACCCAAGGTTTTTAAAATTGCAAATAAATCTTTGACTTTGACTTTGACTTTACCAAAAAAAAATCCTTATATAAAAATACAGCAAAGTGATAATTCTCCACACCTAACAACACCACAGCAAAATCGCAGCAAAGCAAAATACGCAATTTCGATTACTTGGATGACATAAAACTATCATCCAAGTAGACGAATTCCAGCTATTTCGATTTAAAATCCAAAGTTCGTAACCGATTTTCATAAAATTAAAATGGGACCAATCTGCAAGTATATCCTTTCAGATAAAACAAGAATTTTTCAAATCGGTTCATAATTTTACTGTCGGAGTTATGAAATAACAAACATAAAAAAAACCATACAATTTAATTGATAACCTCCTCCTTTTTGGGAAGTCGGTTAAAAATGAATTGCTGTTCGTTAGTCTCGCTAAAACTCGAGAACGGCTGGGCCGATTTTGCTGATTCTTTTTTTGTTTAGTTTGCCAGAATACAGGGAAGGTTTAGAAGCAAAAAAAATGTAGCCAGTTGACGGGAGCGAAGCCGCGGGGGACAGCTAGTATTTTATAAATAGTTGCGGTACGTCAAAAACATTCGTGCTAGACCCTCAGGCTATTGAAAGTTATAAAATTATATAATTTGTTTTTAGGGTTCCTTAACTCAAATGGAAAAAACGGGACACTTATAGGATCACTTTGCTGTCCGTCCGTCCGTCCGTCCGTCCGTTTGTCTGTCAAGACCCTTTTACACGGGAACGCATGTTGGAGTTATTGAGTTGAAATTAAAACCATATTCTCAGTTCTATTGTCCCAAAAAAAAGGTCTACAGTCCCTTGAAGTGTGAAAAATCAAACTTCTAAATTAACGTAGAACCAGCTGTGACAGACGGACAGACTTAGTCACATCATAAGGGTCCTTTTTACCATTTTAATACGGAACCCTAAACAAGATACGGCCGTTTATGCCGCAAAAAACGTATATGTATTTCGAAACTCTGAAGGGAATCAAAAATATTATTTTCCATTGACCTAGAAATATGAAATTTTGCTAGTAATATCGTCATAATTATAGTACATGTACTAGTATAGGGAAAACTCTGAAAACAATACATTTATGTAATCATTAAAAAAATAGTCTTTATTTAAAGTAAAATGTGCCTACAAAGTACAGAACCCTCGGTGGACGAGTCCGACTCGCACTTGTCCGGTTTGTTTTTATAAGTTAACCGACTATAAATATGTACTTCGTACAGTGATCATGGTCATGAATACGGGGGGGTCGGCCTCGGAAGCAGCTCGGTTCAATCTGCCGGATGGAGCATTGAGGTCGGAACCTGCTCCCCACTGCATGCGAATTGACACACCTGTGTCACTGAACCCGATGGTCTAGACTACACCAATCAGAACTTTCATAAGTAAAAATATTTAACAGTTTTATCTTATTAATTTGTCATAAAATTGCGTTTGATAAAACAGCCTAGGTAACTTCAAATTCAAATGTATCCTCATTTGAATTATAATATAATTACTAATTATATCGACAATTTGTAATCCACCCAAAACGAGTTCTCTCCTTTTTCCTCATTCCTCAATATATAAGGAAATAATTTAACACTTCATTTACTTTCTTTGATAACCAGGCCTGCATCGTGTGGCTTTTACAGAGGTCATCGTTGCATTACTGTTTGAGCTTCAATAATGTTTTTGTGATGGGTTACCAAACACATGGCAAACTGGTGTATAGAATCGTCCGGAATAATATTACACAATATGTCGTTCCCGTATAATAAATAGGTACTCAGTTGAGCCAATTATTTATTGAACCTTGGGCTGTGGCAATTTTAGTAGATATTTTTCACTGGCAAGTGCCTCCCTAAACGAACCGCAAAATAATTTTTATGATAATTTAAAATCATTTCAAAAAGGTCCCTGTACATACCACTTTTTTCAAGTCTATTGATTAAAGTTGTATACCGCAGACACCTATCAAATGCTTTGCCAAAATTGATAAGGGTATAAAGAAACTGTTCGCGAGCACCCAGGTGCTTATTGACAACATCAGAAAAAGCAGACAATAAGCTGCGAAGTGTTACGACCTCTTTGCAACCCAAAACTGCTTATGATCTAAGTATGATATGATTGCTAGAAAAAAATAAACATTACCTAAATACCTTTCCGCCGACCAATATAGGGCCAACACGTAATTCAAAAAAATTAAATCGACTGCTCCATATAATAATACTAGCTGTCCGGCGCAACTTCGTCTGCGTCACATATTTTATTAATGCCCCGCTCCTATTGGTCATAGCGTGATGTTATAAACTATCCTATCTTTTAAGTTGGATCAAATAACAAATAGTTACGAAGTTTGATCAAAATCGGTTAAGTAGTTTAGGAGTCCATTGAGGACAAACATTGTGACACGAGATTTATATATATTAAGATTATCTGCGGACAACTCGACAAAATGTACAGTTGACTTAATTGTGATTTCTGGGATGGTCTCATTCACAGTCTCATAGTAAAAGTTGTTCATAATGTATATTCTGTGAAATGTATATTTATTTTATTGTATATTTAAATTTGTTTTATTTCTATAGACTTATAGAAATAATCTGTTATTTACATTATTTTTGCCATGTTACAATTTATCAAATAACTCGAGCTTTTTGTAATACATAATATCTCGGAATCTGCTTTTGCTTTTACAAAAATCTCTTGTCATGGTGTTTGTTATCGAACTTCTCCGCAACGGCTTGACCGATTTTTATGAAATTTTTTGTGTATATTCAGTAGGTCTGGGAATAGGCCGTAGTCTATTTATTTTATTTGGCAAAACTAAGTTTGCCGACTCAGGTAGTAATCTTTGAATGACTGCCTGTAGTTCGCGTATTGTGAGCAAGTGTTAAGAGTGTGTATATCCACTAGCGAGCGCCGCCAATCGTTTTTTATTAATTGTGGTAAAAAGACGCGTAGATAAAAAACCGCTCTGTAGTGCACTGAAGAAATGTATCTATTATTTTTTGACAGCTGTTTTTAATACATAACTCATGGCTAAATAGCCAAAACGGCAATTATTGCTAAAAGTGGCCACTTTTAGCAAAAATATCGACTTCTCTCAAAACATAATAAATACATTTCTTCAGTGCACTACAGAGCGGTTTTTTATTTACGTGTCTTAAATTTACCACAAATAATAAAAAACGATTGGCGGCGCTAGTGGACGGAATACACGCTCTTAAACCCGTTATATAATGGTCAGCTATTTTATAGTTTATTACTGATGAGTACACCGCAATACAATTCAATAAGCGTGCCCAAATATGATCAATAGAGGACTTAGTTAAAGAACTTATTGTATAGACGCGCGAGTGCTGGTTAATTCCACATTCGAGATCATTTTCACTCATAAAATTTAAATATGTTGTCCGTACGGTGTTATTTGCTTAATATTAATATTATCTATATCCCTTAGTAAAACATACACAGACACAGACACAAACACAGACTTCATCAGTCCAACCATTTTCTCACACCAGATAAATTTATCCGATTAATTTTTCTTTCAGATCAGAATTAGCTTTCTATATGTACTTCTTTTCCGATGTCCTTGCAGGACTTTTGTTTTGTTTTTGAAGCCAGCAGCTATTGGTCTCGTTTGAACCAAAAAAAAAGAAAGAAAATGATTATTTGCGGTCAATATGACGCGGAGTTAGTTGTGCTAGGAGGCGTTCTCTTAGCACGGCTAACTTTGCGGGAGGGCTTGAGTGGACAAGACTGCCAGTATCCATCTTCGGGGTTGAGATATCTTCAGGGTTAAATAGTTCTTCATTTTCCTGTTCAGGAATACCACAGACTTCAATCTGATTTGCGAGCACCGCTTGCTCCATTGAGGTGATTTTTTGCTTCAAGACCTCATTTACGATACGATACGACCTCAGTTTAAGATTTTCATGCTTCCAATGGCTTTAGGCGGGTATCATGTAATTTTTTCTTCTCAAAATCATGAACTTTGTCTGAGTAGAACGGAGTATTGTTGAATCGACTATATATTTGAATCCGGATCGTTTCCCGCTAAATTAATGTTTGTAATCATACCTACTATTAAGATCCGAGGTAGTATAGGTAAATGCTTTCGTAAAAATTGGGCCCTAGCAGATCAGACCTTCATCACAGTCTGCATGAACTAATAATATCAGCGACATCGATATCTATTAAAGCTGCATGCTTATATTTTGTCAGTAAATTAACCAACTTTAAATCTTTTCTGAGGATGAATGTTTCTCAATAAATAACAGATAATTCGCTAAATACTTATGCATGTTGTTAATGAGAAACATTGCGATAGCGACGCGATGCATCACAAAATATAACTAAAATATTTATTATTTTGTGTTTGCTGGCTCGTCCTTTGCTCAAAGAATATTTAGCATAGCCATGCTGCCAGTCTTCTGGGCACGCTTCAAGATGATGGCGATGCGGAGAAATTATTCGACGCCTACCTAAGCCTACCTGTATTTTGTTTTTGTAGTATATTCATATGGATATAGTTAGGTTTAGTAGTTGTTCTGAATTATATTACGAAATAAACGTGCCTTGTTCAGACTAAAATGTTGTAATGTTTTATAGTTAGTAAAACATATTATGACACTTAGTGATAAATTCACACACGGAAGAAACGCGTCGTTCGAAGGAAAACCATTCTGGTTTTTCCAGGAGTAATTTGTTTGATAATAAACTTATTATAATATCTACATTTTTTTAATTAGGTTCTATGTTAAAAAGTATCACCTCTTATCATTTTGTTACTTTATCAGTTTGTTTATTTGTTACAATAAAAAAACTATTATTAACTTTCAATACCTAAGTATGTATAAAAATAATTTGATTTATTGATAACAGTACCTAAATTTTTTAATATGTTTTTCATGCATTCACCCCATAACGATTAGGCAGACTTAAGGATACCTAAGTATAAGCCTGCCGTCGGAACAGATGATGACAGCTGGTTTACATGCACATGAACATGGAATACTTCCTACAATAAACATGCCTTATTGCTTATTTGTACATTAAATGTAGGTATGACTGCGGATAACAGCTAGATATTAGAATATGGTTCATAATTTGGACAGATATGGACATAAGTACCTTTAGCAATCCCGCTTCGTTTTTTGGTTCGTTGACACTTGTCGATGTCCAGCTAATTTCCAAATATGTGCGGCCAATCGGTCATACTGTTACCAAATTCGTTACATTTCGGGGAAGTTATGTCTACCTATGCCCAATGGAAGTGATTGTATTGTAAACAATTCGAATCTATACTAAAATTATAAAGCAGAAGAGTTTGTTTGTTTGTTTGTTTGGTTGAACGCGCTAATGTCAGGAACTACTGGTCCGATTTGAAAAATCTTTCAGTGTTAGATATCCCACTTATCGAGAAAGGTTATAGGCTATATATCATCACGCTAAGACAAATAGGAGTGGAGTAATAATGTATAATGTGACGCAGACGAAGTTGCGCGGGTCACCTAGTTAGGATTCCTACATATAATTTTGCCTTATTCGATTTTGTAACACATGAATATCAGAATTACCTACCAGCGGCTGTCTAAGCAAGTACGCAGAAAACAGGAATTGCTACTCCTTCAACGAATTCTGTCTTGTTTACATCATAGTGTCAGACAAGACTGCCATTCATGTTAGTCTTCTTAATATTCAGGCAAAGTTATATTTATGTCCCTGTAGTGCTCAGATGTGTTGTTAATGAAGTCTATACTTTGCTTCTTAGGTGGATAATTGGTACCTACCACTAAGGTACCTCTCTATTACTAAAGTTCTCTATCAACAACTGTTGGTTTTGATAGAGAATTTTAGTAAACATTAAATATAGGTATGTTTGCAGATTGTTGGTTTTATTACCAATACAAACTTTCATACTTTGGGTTATCTATAGGAATGAAGCGTGTCGATACTGATTGCCAAAGATTGCACAACTACACATAACTGTATGAAAATAGGTAGAGGCTACACAGCTCTACCTATGTGGTTAAGTGTGTTTTATGTTACTATTTCTTTAGGTAGGTACTTTAATTTAATTTAAAAGAAAAAGAAGAAATTTAAGAAGAAAATATTTGCATACCTAAAACGAAAAAAGAAAATAATTTGCTTAGTGCCATCTAAGGCTACTTTTAATCCAGAAAAACTAGCTTATAGCACGCCCTCTCTACTGTTATTTATTATTTATTATATACTTTATTGTACACCTCATAACAAATACAGGAAAAACTTTGATCAAAACAAGTGTACAATGGGCGGTCTTATCGCACAGGGCAATCTCTTACAACCTTTGGATGGATTTAACGAAAGAAGTTAGATTTAGGGCGGTCAGTGTACCTATCGAAATAATATATAATAATAACTAGCTGTCCCGCGCAACTTCGTCCGCGTCACATTTTTTATGAATGCTCCGCTCCTATTGGTCGTAGCGTGATGTTATAAACTATCCTATCTTTTAAGTTGGATCAAATAACAGATAGTTACGAAGTTTGATCAAAATCGGTTAAGTAGTTTAGGAGTCCATTGAGGACAAACATTGTGACACGAGATTTATATATATTAAGATAATATCCTTGGACATTTCACATAACGCCATATTATAGTCCCAAGCTAAGCAACCTAATGCTTGTGTTATGGTAACGAGATGGCTGATAAACTACTTATACTCATTTTTTTTATTGTAAATACTTAAGTACATATTATAGATAGAAAAACACCCAGACTCGGAACAAATACTTGTAGGTCGTACAAATATTTCTTCCGTGCGGGAATCGAACCCGCGACATGCTGCGTGCATAAGTGTCTGATAAAGGATACAGGATTTCATTTTGAAAAGTTCAAGTAAAACGTGTGAGTGTGAGCTGCAGGCCCAGCTAGTTTAGAAAAGGTCGTTGTCATCGTTTCCAGTCTTAACTGGCTATAAAATTATGATGAATCGGCGCGTGAGTACCTACGCACGATAGACTAATATCGATTCAAGGTGCTTCTAATTCATTTGGAAGGTTTTCAATTTATACAAACTTTAAGGCAGCAAAAATAATTGCTTTATTTTTATTAAACTTACCTACAATAAATAAGTTGCATATAAAAATAATTACAAAACCTCAGACCAACAAAAAAGTATTGGTCTGAGTTCAAAACATAGTTTGATTTACCATTCCGTTGTTTAACTTTTTAGTTTCGTGTTTTTGTAAAAATAATAATATTTAATAATGACCAGATTATAGGTACCATCATTACAGTAACAATTAATTACAAAAAAATACTACCTACCCGAACGCGTTAACTTGGCACCTGGGTTGAATAACGTTCTGACGTTTTAATTTAAATTGAACAAATCTATTCCGATGTAAATAATATAAACGCAACGGTGATGATTTACGCTATTATATTGTTTTCAACTAAATCGAATGGTTCAATTTTAATGAAAACCTCAGAAAGTCATTCAAAATGCAGTGTCGAGGCAGGAGTCAATATAACGCGCACGGGATATATAATTACAAGGTTTAAATGCAGTTAAGTAATAATTTTACCTACTGAAATCATAAAAGGCTTCATCTATTTCCCTACGTGTACCACAATCATCATAATACTTAACAGAAAAATTTCAGCCTTCAGGTTATAATAAGTAGACATACTTCTATTTTCAGTCTTATTGCCGTAGCAACACAGATCAAAATAAATAGAATCCAGTGTTAGAAAATCATTATGGAAATCTCACAGTCCAACATCCATTATACTTACAATGAAATTGGCTCAATTGAAGGAGTTACACAAGACAATCATCAAGTACTCTACAAACACATGCACTTAAATATATAAATAAATAGGTACCTACTCAAAATTATTAACAAATAATTATGTAGTTAGTCCCAGAATTAATTAGAATATTAA
Organism: Ceramica pisi; assembly: GCA_963859965.1. Classification (NCBI taxonomy): domain Eukaryota; kingdom Metazoa; phylum Arthropoda; class Insecta; order Lepidoptera; family Noctuidae; genus Ceramica; species Ceramica pisi. Next base: position 12,005,671 of record OY982530.1, read on the forward strand.
TTTGTACTTCGTTCTAAGTACATATACAGGCTACTTCTGGGTAAGCTCGCTCCATCGTAGACTTTGTCTCTGTCATCTCTGACCAAGACTAGAGTCAAGAGCAAACCCATACCAAGCAAAAAAAAAAAAAAAAAAACATATGGCCTTATAATTATGAGGTCATTGTGTAGCACAGAATACCCGAGATCATCTCACTATTTCTAATCTAAATGCTCAGTAAATATTCTATAAAAATACTTCATGCGTAATACCAGTCTTTTTTCAGCTGTAACAATTTGTTAGTCACAAATCTAAATTTGGCGCCTCAAATTGCCGAATTGCATATTGAAAATCAATAAACCTACCCCAAACGTGGTAGTGGGGAATCGGTCTTCTTGCCAGATGGTGACTTCGGGACAGCTGTGGTACTCGTTCACGCCTTCCTTGCTCAGGTGCAGGTACAGCTCGCGCACCTTCCACTTGCCCAGCACTTCCTTAATGTCTAGGTGGTCGTACAAATGTTCCCGAACACATATCACATTGGTCGCATTGTAAACCCCACTCGAGCTCTTTTCAGTATAGTTCCCATCAAGGTCCATATCATAAATTAAGAATTCTTCAGCCGCTAGCGATGTAAACAGGATCCACATCCATGGTAAAATTCGATAAAATAACTCCATTTTCTCAAGTTATTGTTTCTCGTATTCACATAACAATCACTCCACTTTTTTGACATCAAACTTTTGTGTTATTAAATTTTAAACTCGGATATATCTTGGTATTGCGCTCGCGAAATATTGCGCTGGTAAAAGATCGGAGTCGACTGAGAGGCGGAGAGGCGCGCGCGATGCGCGACTGACTCACGCGGCTTGTGATGTTATCAAAGTGGTTCCGACGCAGCGCTTTTATACGATCAGACATGGCAACATACCCATGAAAAAATACAAGATTTTCCCTGACGTGAATGAAAATTTCACAACATTGCAATTATGATTTGGTTCAAACTAGTAAGGTGTCTAGTGCCTTTTTTGTAGATACCCACTTGAAATAATAAAATGCTTGGAATAATGATGTTGCAAAATATTGTATTTGACATTTTCAGAAAATTATTGCTCAATATTAAAAAGATGTCAATTTTACATAATGCTTCTTTTATATCATAATAATATTTATTTAAAGAACAAACTATATAAAAATAAAACTCCTAACTAAAATATGGCATCAAAAAATTCGTCCCCATCGCTATCGACTGGAAGTGAGCCCAAAAGACTGGCTGCATTGCCACGTTGTATGGCAATGCTTATCCTCTGTCGCCTGTGAGCCGTTTGGGGTTGAAATTCTTGGACCGTGGGGTCCGAGTGCTCAAGATCTTGCAAAACGCTTAGTTGACGCTTTTATATTAAGTATAAAGTTGCAACCAATTTTTAATGGCATCAGGCATCATCAGCAATTGGTTAGGGGTGGTCCCAAAGTAAGAAAACACGGTCAACTGATGTGTTGAAATAAATATGCAGAAAAGCTTAAGAGAATGTAAACTCTGTGAAATGAAAGAGCGAACTTAAAAAGCGAGGACCTGCTGGGGCATGAACAGTGATCTCAAAGATTTACACTGCATTCGTTTAAGGTAGGTCCTTTCTTTCGACTTAACTACCTACGCAGAAAAGCTCAAAAAACCGGCCAAGTGCGATCAGACTCTCTAACGAATGGTTCTGTAAACCAAAAAATAAGGTTTCTTGCATGGGACCCCTTTAGTTTATTTTTATTTTATAATATACTAGCTTCTGCCCGCGACTTCGTCCGCGTGGAATAGTAACTTTGGGCTAGCGTTAACTTCGTTTACGTAGAAGGTGAAAATATTTTGAAATAATAAGTACGATAAGGAGCTATTTTAGCATAAATGCGCGCGCAGTACTTGATCACTATTTTGCTGCGATGTTATTTTAAAACTGCGATATTAATTGAAATCGAATGAAAAACCCTGATGTTGAAACATTCTTCATTAGTGCTACGCTCCTACTTGTCTTAGCTTGATGATATAGGTATATATCCTCGATAAATGGGCTATATATCTAATACTGAAATAATTTTTCAAATCGGACCAATTGATAGTTCCTGAGATTAGCGCGTTCAAGCAAACAAACAAACTCTTCAGCTTTATAATATTAGTATAGATATACCTATATACTGTACCCAGAAAAAGGTTTTTTTTTAAACGAAGCTACTCGCTAGCCTCTAGGCGCCAAGCTAGCCGCCTGCCTGTGCGTTCGCGACCTTATACAAAAATAATCCTTATAGCATGATTCAGTATTAACGCGCGATGGCTTATTATTAGCGTATTTCATGTATAACTTTGGTGTTTCTATACCGATTTCTATGATTCTTTTTTATGGAATAGTTAATAATGTTAACTTTTTTAATTAGGGATGACTGAGAGTGTTATAAACGTAAGAGTAGACAAATATAATCAGAAAGCTTCGAACTGCTAAGCTATCGGGAGTTATACGTGTTATTGTGCGTCAATTATAAAAGATAGACATTATGCTGTCGTTGGATATTTTTTATATAATTTTAAGGAGAACATTTCCGTCATACATGATTTCTGTGTAGCTTTCACCATTAAGGTTGCACACGCGACGGAAGCTTAAAAAATGGAGTAATTTCTCCCGTTTTCCCAACATTTTCCTTCACTGCTCTGCTCCTATTGATTGTAGCGTGATGAAAAGTATACTATAACCTGCTCAGGAGTATAAATAATAATTGTACCAAGTTTCGTTAAAATCCGTCGAGTAGTTTTTGTTTCTATAACGGTTATACAGACAGACAGACAGACAGACAGACAGACAGACAGACAAAAATTGTACTGATTGCATTTTTGGCATCAGTATCGATCCCTAATCACCCCCTGATAGTTATTTTGGAAATATATTTCATGTACAGAATTGACCTCTCTACAGATTTATTATAAGTATATAGAAGATAGATAGATCGGCTTTTGCAAGACGCCAAAACGCTTTCCTTTCCGTATATCTATATAACAAAATTAATAGAATTTTAAATATTTATCCGCTATCACTACACGAATGCAAAAGTAAAGTAAAGAACTGGCTCTTTTCTCTTGGTTATGAGGATGTTGAGAAAATAATAAATAATTAATCTCATTTTACAAAATAATGAACATATACTTACATAGAACATACATACACCTACTCATACACAAATAGGAATAGGTACACACGCACACGTACACAACTCCAACACACACACACACACACACATAAACACACAGCACGATATAATATAATAGAAATTATAAAATAAATTAAATATAATTTAGGAACAATAATTGTATGAAATCTTTTCAGTGAAATCATTTTATTTCTGCCATGTTTCATTTAATTTTTACTTCTTTTTAAATTGTATTTCTTGCATGCATGCTTGTCTATTTCTGTGTTGACATTAATATCTAAGCCAAATGAAACGGGAGAGGGCGCTGACTCCTGACATACAGGTTCACCTAGTTTAGGAATCAGAGGCTTCAAACAAGTTATTGTAACCTATTATGTCAATAAAGAAATATGAAAGAAATATGAAATATGAAATAAATAAATAGATATAGATAGATTGTTATAGCGGCACTATAGGCAGTTGAAAGGACGGACGGACTCTGGACAGCGTGATAGGGTCCCGTTGGTTACCTTCTGGGTACGGAACCCGAAACATGGAGAATGACAGGCGCAGTAGCTAGTGACGACGACGCTACGAAGCGAGCTCTAATACTTATGTTAGCAATTTCTTTTACATTTTTACTCGAATATCAACTCCTAACAGAGTTCCATTTGATACGCATATTTTGCCATCGTTTAAACTTTTATTGAAATTATGTAGTAGAGATTTAGCTTTAAGTCAGGGTGTAGAGTGGGGTGGGGCAGGCGCCCAAGCGCGGGTACCTACGTCCATGACAACGATTCAAGAGGACAAATCTGTTAAACTTCAGTAGGCAGTTGAAGATTTTTCAACTTAAAATAAACTTTTCTATTAGGAGTTTTTATTAAAAGTTTAACAACTTTACATTCATTTGGTTAAGGCAAAATATTTAACATCAAGCAAGGGAGATGGCTGGGGCAAGTTTCCCACGTGGGTACGCCCACGAAGATATCGAATCAAGATCACCACGAATTCAAGAGGAAATTATTGAAGCAAATGATGACATCATCTTTAAAATGCATCCCATCTCCTTGTGGTTTGGATTTTCCAATTTATCTAAGTACATTGGGTATTGACGTTTGATAAAGGAATTCCAATAAACAGTGCGAATAAAGCTATCTTAATGAACCCATGAACTTTAATACGAGAGTTATCTCAGCTTCGGAATTATTGCACCAGTTAATAGTCTAACTTTTTCATTATATTTATTTATTATATAAAGGTAGTCTTTCAAATAAGACGTCATTGTCACTCCGATGAATTCGTAAAAGGTCAGTAGGTATATAAGTATCAGGTGGATAGGTCATAGATATAATAAACAAGTGTGTTCTATGGGATTAGGCACATATTATGCGCCAAAGAATTGTCTTTGGCGCATAATATGTGCCTATCCCAAATCATACCAAAAAATGAAAAAAAAAAGTGGCGTAATATGAGGTAACGGTAGATGCAAGAAAAAGACAAGCTGTCTAGACCTACCTGACAAAAATTGGTAAAAGCGACATACCGATATCGATATACTCGTAGATGCACCATTTACCCAACAGATGAAGACCTCTTGATGAAATAGAATCACCATTCCGTTTGGTGGCTAGAAAATGGCGTTGGGCGTTTGTGGGCTAATAAATGCTCGTGTACAGTATTAGTAGGTCTGTGGCAAGGAGCAATAGAGTCGGCTGGTATTTGTCACAACAATCGTTTAAATGCGGCAACGTCACTAATTGACGGACCGTCAATTGATCCAGCAGCGTTATACTTTTCCAATAGAAAGCTTTAATTACAGCCTTTGTTTCGGTTTGCAGACTGTACTCTTTAGTGGTCAGACAACATGATCGAATAAATGAACTAAGTAGTTCATGTAGGTATGTATGTACTTCCACTAGTGCTGAGTGCATAGGGTACTCGAGTATTAATTTCGTGTGATTGTGTAAAATGAAAAGTCACGCTCAAATTTATAAATGCAATTTTATTGCATTGCCATCAATTTGCAACAGCTTTGGATAGCGGGTTTTGTCAGCTCACTCACTCACACAAAACCACTCAGTAGTCAAATACTTTGTTAGTAGAGATTCACTGCTATTTTCGCGCAATACCGTGATAACTTTTACCTACTTTTTATTTTTACACTGATTTTGTTTATGTCGAGCAACGTGCATTATTCGTATTAAAATTGATAAACAAAACTTACTTGATCCAAAGGCTCTGAGATGTGAATCACGATGCAGGTTCTCGCGTAGTCGATCCTGGAGTCACCGGCTAAATGCTGGACGAACTCCACACCATACCACATGCCCATCAGGCTGTCTACCCAGATGCCCTGCTGCGGCGACCGGTTCACGCAGTAGTCTCTTATATTCTTCATGAACGGCATTTCGTAAGAACTGTAGCCAGTCCCGTAACCCTGACCAGCCTGCCCGTAACCCTGCCCAGCCTGCCCGTATCCCTGACCGTACCCTTGTCTGTAAGTGTCTCCATACCTCGGGGTGATGTCACCGCCCGGGGGGTAGAACTGGTTCGATCTTTGAGTGGTGTAAGTGTCATACTTGCTCGTGGCGACCCCAGGGCTGTAGTTTGGGTACCTGGTCACTTCAGGGAAGTTGGATATGTCACTCCCGTAAGTTGCGGTTTTGTATGGGTATTGGTTTTGGCTGTATGAGCTCGCTGCGGTCGTATAACTGCTGCCCCAGGTGGAGGGCGTCGCATATCTTGCATCTCCAGGTTCGTTGTATCTCTGGTAGTTCCCACACTCGGCTGTGGTCCACAAAACAATAAAAACGAGCACGTTTCGGTACATTTCTTTGTACATGTAGTTTTTTGGTATTCGATGTGTGTCGTCGCGTGATAGTAAGGTTGTGCTACAATGTGTGACTGCTGCGGGCCGCGATGGGAGTGGGAAGTAAACTAATTACGACTAATTCACGACCACTGGGCGCGGAGATGAGAACACGTCTAAGTCACAATTATAATTTCTTGTGTCCAGTTGATATTAATTAGATAAGAGTGTATGAGATATAAGACGAACATTTAATTTTTTTAACTGTGCCTATGGGTTTTGAAAATCCGAGGAAAGTAATCAAGTATCCTAATATACTGACTATAAATTTAGATTTCTACTGAATTAATCTTTGATTTCTCTGAAAATAAAACTTGTGAACAAAATCCTACATGATCAGCTTCTATGTTATTAGTACGTCTTATTATCATCATTGCATTGTGACAGTGTTAGCAAAGCCTCGCTTTAGACAGGAGTGCTTTGTTTTGTCACCACCAAAAAACTATAAAGGGTATGGTTGGTGTCAGGTTTTATCTATGCATTCACACATCACACTACACGTCGTATGTTAGAATTTGTAGATTTTTCATTATCAAGCTTTGAAAAATTCATTTTTGAACTAAAAACTATTGCAGCTTCATCCTGATACGCGGCTCGCTAGGGCTAGTGCCTGCCAGGGTTTTGTGTTGAATTGTTAAAAAGCGATACCACGGCCTTGGCACGCAAAGAGCATTTTGAAGGAACTGGGGTGGGTTTTAGCCAGTGTCTGACACTCCTTTTACTCTCCGCTTCGCCCAGAGCGGGAAAAATCACTTGATATTTTCCCATCAAACATATAGTTTCAGCCTGACGTCCATTAAAAAGGAGACTTACTGCACTTTGCAGGTAGGCGTTTCTTCCCTTCCCTTTTTATCCATTCAAGGCACTTAAGTATAATATGAAAACGTAGAAGAGTAAGGAAACGTCGTAGTTAATATAGGTATGTATTAAGTTTCTGTCTCATTCTTCAAGGTTACCAGGCCTTTAAAGAGATTGGTTTAATTAATAGAGAATCTAAAAATCTTAAGCGTAGCCAAACATCGAGGCAAAAATTGGTTTAAACCGGAAACTGTTGCCAAAAGTAAATATTTTGATTTTTGCGTTGATAGGACGATGAGCTGATACTTGAGTTTTCTTGGGTCACTTCTCATAGTTGATATCCGTCATTGGCGGTAATGTGGTATCGCTAATGCTCTAATCTCAGCTACCTACAATCATCAAATGACTCCTTTCGCTCTGGGCGGAGCAGAAGGGAGTGTCAGACTCTTGCCCTTTGTGGATCCCCCTGCCACGCTGACTCTTTCGAACAAATTCTGCAACCCTCGCAGGCAGTTAAATACCTACCTACGACTACACACATATGAACAGTTATAATGTATCCGACTGTTATCATACTGACACTAGACACAAGTCACCGCCAGATCGTAGTTAAAATTTATCGCCGTTTAATTATAAAACAAAGTTACTAACTACATGTTATTCCAGCATATCGAATGCAAAAATATTGTTGCTCTTAATAACACAAAACGCCGGTTCCTTTAGTTAGATAATAAGTATATAGGTACCACCCGGTGTATTCCGCAAATACATCACCGTGAAAGTTTTGGTTAAGTGAACTTGAAATGTGCTGTAAATTCCTAGTCCCTTGCATAATGTGGAGCTTCACTCTATTTTTATGGTGGCAGTTTTCCAGAAACACCGGCTAGTAGCTAGGCCAGTCGCTCCATTTAGGTAATTACTCGTACTGGTACAGTATCCAAACATGTATAATCCTACTGCGATAGTAAACCCTGAATTCTTCTTCAACCATAGATATGTCTTCAACATATTTTCATTATACGAGGATACACAATAGACAGGTATATAGAGCTGAGTTCACCACATAAATTCTCAAATAGGTATCTACTTATGCAAAGCTGATTCATAAATCCCGTGTGACAGACGGTTAATTGATATAATTCGTTAATGTCCTGTCGCCACGACGGCTACGTGACCCTGCCTCCTGTGCTGTTGAGTGGTCACAGATCAGAGGCCACTGGTACATCCTCGCGCACAAACAACTCCATTGCTGCTAAGGAGAGTAGTTAAGTTTCACGACTCATTCATAAATAGGACTATGTACGGTTAGATATGTGGTAATTGCCTTTTACTGATGACTAATAAAAAAAAACGGCCAGAGGGTCTTAATAGGGTGCGGGAAAAACTAAAATTAATGACCTTTTTATATGATGTCAAAAGTTAAAGTCAATTCATTCATTTCAATCAGACCTGGTCTAAGAAGGCCACTTTAGCAGAATCAGAAAGCATCACGCTACCCGTCACTGCCAAATTTTCCCAATCAAGCATAAACCTTAGCGTTAGCGATCAATATCAAAATTAAATTTGACAGCTGGTTGTGGTTGTGTGTGCTAAAGTAGCTTTTTAGACCCCCAGGATTAAAAGGCACTTTAGAACTTCAACATTAACAGTTTATTAAAATAATATAGGTAGTGACTAAAAATATTGTGATTGAGGTAAATTAATAAAATAATCAAGTTTTTAATACTTGGTTATTTTAATTCATTTTAAAACAATTCGCAATCGGCGATCGACTACGACCAATATTCGGCGGCTTCATCCGCCGTAAGTTCGTTTGGCACCCATGAGGTACGAAGTACATATTTTCATAAATCCTGAAACAAACGTTTCGTAACAAAATGTACCTCTCCTTTTTGCGTACCTGCAGTAAGAGTGGCTACATACTTGGTAGTTTCAGTCATTAAAATTCATGAAAGTCGTAGTATAGATAGATATGTACGACACCTACCAAGAAGTATATTACTATGTAGGTATATTATAGTTGTATTTATGCCTTCCTAATTTCTACATATCAATTTATCAGTTTATCACGCTCTGTTGTTTATCTTTGTTTATACAGCTAAAATCCGCGTCCAGCGGTTTAAAAATATGGTGCAAGCAAGAAACGCCTGTGAATTCGTATTCGTACACTATAACAGTAGCCGACGCCTTCAGACTTCGGAAATCACCTGAGGTAGCAATGTTTTCCTGTTGCCCTGCACACAGTAAAGATAACGGCGCGAGAAATATTATGCAATAGGTACTTGATTACTAACGCAATCTGTACTGTACCTATGCGTAATAAGCTTCATCGCCTAAAGCCGTGAATTATACCACGGCAACATACTCTCGGAAAAAATGTGTAAATACAGGACATTGACTACACGTGTACCGACAAGGTACTATCATCTTCCATACAAACTTTAAAACCGCCTAAATGTGGTAAATGCTTGTGAATGAACTAATAATGAAAACCTTTAAGTATTACTAGCTTCTGCCAGCGGCTTCGCCCGCGTGGTCCCTAGGGAACATATACCCGGGATGAAAAGTAGCTTATGTGCTATTCCAGACTATAATCTATCTTTGTTATAAATTTCATTAAGATCCGTTACGCCGTTCTGGCGTGATTGAGTAACAAACAACCAAACTTTCACATTTATAATATTACTCGTTTGGTATAAAGCGAAATTATCCCCTCATCTTCCCCTCGACATTATTATTATTAAAGGATATTGCAAACTGTCGTAAGCCGTTTTCCGAAGCTACTCGCTAGCCTCTAGGCGCCAAGCTAGCCGCCTGCCTGTGCGTTCGCGACCACTAAAATAATCCTTATACTTAAGTAGCATGATTCTGTATTCACGCGCGATGGCTTATTATTAGCGTTTTTCATGTATAACTTTGGTGTTTCTGTACCGATTTCTATGATACTTTTTTTATAGAATAGATAATAATGTTAAGGGACGACTGAAAGTTTTATAAACGTAAGAGTAGACAAATACAATCAGAAAGCTTCGAACTGCTAAGCTATCGGGAGTTACACATGTTATTGTTCGTCAATCATAAAATATAGACATATGCTGTCGTTGGATATTTTTTATATAATTTAAGGAGAACATTTCCGTCATACATGATTTCTGTGTAGCTTTCACCATTAAGGTTGCACACGCGACGGAAGCTTAAAAAAATGTAGTAACTTCTCCCGTTTTCCCAACATTTCCCTTCACTGCTCTGCTCCTATTTATTTTAGCGTGATGAAAAGTATATTATAACCTGCTCAGGAGTATGAATAATAATTGTACCAAGTTTCATTAAAATCCGTCGAGTAGTTTTTGTTTCTATAACGGTTATACAGACAGACAGACAGACAGACAGACAGACAGACAGACAGACCGACAGACAGACAGACAAAAATTGTACTGATTGCATTTTTGGCATCAGTGTCGATCCCTAATCACCCCCTGATAGTTATTATTTTGGAAATATATTTCATGTACAGAATTGACCTCTCTACAGATTTATTGTAAGTATAGATATAGATTACGATTCTTTCATAAACTTTAGGCACCCCCTAAATCGTCTTTTGGGGGTAGTAATGGAAACCTAATAACGACATCTTATATTATTTACTTTAGACAAAACCTACTTTTAACAAGTTTCAAGTAGGTATATTGGCCCATGGAATAAGATGTTTTTATTAACAGTTAGGTGACGTAGGGGTTGAAATTAGGGGATTTATTTTGAAAATTACACTAAATGAGTCACACGATACAAGTGTGACTCATAATTTAAGGAAAGGTCATATGTGTGTTGTAGATACTACTAGATACTTCACCAAAGGCTAGCTAATGTGTCAGTTAACGAATACATTACATACCAGAGGTGCAGATATTGCGCAATCATAATATTGTAACAGTGCCTGTTTGCTCTTGTGAATTAAACTTGTGTAATAATGATCATAAGGGACAAGTAAGTTCCTCATCTTCATTATTTATATTGATTAAATGTAATCTATTCGGCCGGCAAAAACAAACAATAATGTTGTTTAAAAGTTAAAACTACTTTGTGAAGATTTTGATGTAGGTACAATTAATGTATGTTGAAAAGAATATCTTACTCATATAAAAAGGACACAGACCTAATTCATTTGTGAAGGAACTTATTCTCCGATTCATGACCAATAATATTAGACAGGTACCTATACACCAAAAAATAAACGTATTCAGCTATATCCGGTTACCTAGTCTGGAAACCTAGCTCAATTTAGGAACTGAGATAAGCCTAGGCTAGTGAGTGGGTTGTTATAAATAATAAGAAGACTCTTAATCACATGGAGGAAATGTACTTTAGTTTATAACTTTTGGGAATTTAACGACATCATAAAATAACAAAAACGGCCATACACATTACAATAAACAGTACCGAGCTAGTTTCAACACAGCCCGCACAGACGGCCGAATATCGCACAACGTTAGGTAACTCGAAGTTGTAGAACTGTCTCTTGTAGTCGAACCACTCCCAGCGGTCCACCCTGGAGGGGGACCTTCGCAGGATCAAGGAGAACACGCCCCCGCTGATCTCAGAACAGTGGTTGATGATCATGACGTGGGGTGATACCTTCAGAATTCGTATCACTTGCGGATGCCGTGGAGGTTCGTCTGGGTTCCATACCTCTGTAAAAAATATAAAAATCGTGTGAGAAAGTTTTTTATGACAGAAACAGAAGTTGACTACAGTGGTTTAATTTTTATATTCCATGATGAAATTCGGAAATGTTTGAAGTAGGCTCCAAACATAGTTGTAGTCCGTTATTGTTACAATTCTCCGTCATAACTAAATGAAGAATATCTAACTATTATTTTTTAGATCATCGAGAACAATATTACTTAACTAATCAACCTAAAATGTAGTCCACCAGCACTGACCCTACTTGCTTCTAACCTAACCTCGTATAGCTATGAGAATGTGAGCACAATTTGGCTATTCTTGTTTTTGTACCAGTTTTTCACCAATTCTATTCTATCTATATTTCAGTAAGTAATTACATAAAAGACAAAAACAAAAGCCACAAAATTAGTTTTTTGAAAAATAAACTCTGTATCTGCAAAATAGAATTGTACTACCTATTCCTCTAGCCATCATCTCTCTCTCCAGCGGCCTCCGTTGGTCGGCAGTCCACAGCCCCGGCGCGTCGGGCGTGTACAGGTAGACCTGCTCCACGGACTGCCCGTCCTCGTCCCACACCACTCGCAGCCGCCGCTCAGTGTAGATGTCCCTCTTCACGCGGATGTCCAGCCAGGAACCAGACAACACGTCATCCGACCATGGGTTGCTTTTGTATGACCGCCATTTTTCGTCTGAATAGTTGTGTTTTTGGATCTACGGAAGATTGAGGTGGATAAATGCCATGCTCTTTCTGTTTCTAAGCTGCTACATGTTGCTATTAAAATTGCTATTAGTTCAACGGACACTGAAAAACTGCCGTTTGAGAGGTCATCATAACTAATCTTTTGAAGTAAACCGAATAATCACCGGTAGCAAATAGTTTGTCATATTTTCAGTAGTTTTAATAGAGAATTCATGAAAAAGCAGCAATTACAAACAAATTGGGGGAAATGATGATTAATTTAGTCACAGTATCTCAAAATCATTTCTAATAAAAAGTCAAGTCTATCTTCCGCCAAACGCAAGCTGACGCAAATATAATTCTTTACCGCGCCTCCCTTTGAAGAAATTTGCAAATGCGTCTGTCTTTCGCGTGTAGGAAACATTAACATCATTAGAAAAAACTAACAAAAAATTAGTACTTACAGACCAATCAAGCCAATCATCCTGAGGTTCGGTGGTGACGTCGGTGATGTGAAGAGTGACGCAGCCAATGGTGTTCGGCTTGTTCGTCATATCCGGGGTGTGTTGTGCGTACCCCACGCCATACCACATTCCATACACATCCTCTATGTTAAAGTGGTGGGCCCACCGGACGTTGTCAGCACAGAAACCGTGGACATCTACTAGTAGGAGGATAAGGCTCAGAGAGACCACAGTGAACATGTTCGGAGTAGACTCACTAGTAATATGGGTCGAGGCGTCGCGTCGCCCGCGGTGCCAATTAGCGAATTGGTGCAGGTGATGCTCTCTGGCGCAACTGCACTGTGACTGTCCTGACGGGTAGGTGACATTGATTGACGTGGGCTTTAATTGCGCTGATTGTTTATACCTTATAGTTATTCAAAAATCATATAAGGATAGATTAGATTATGCATTACCTACCCATAGGTTCATGTTTAATCACACCGACAGATTTAAGAGTTTTTAACCGACTTCCCAAAAAGGAGGAGGTTCTCAATTCACAGTATTTTTTTTATGTTGGTTACCTCATAACTCCGTCATTTATGAACCGATTTCAAAATCGGTTAGGAAGTTTGGATTTTAAATCGAAATAGCTGGAATTCGTTTACTTGGATGATGGTATTGTGTCATACATGCTGCGATTTTGCATTGGTGTTATACCACTAAAAGTGAAAAATTAAAAAACTGAAAAAGAAATTCAACCGACTTCTAAAAAAAAGGACTACAAAGTAAAAATAACTTTAATTTCGGAAGTCGGTGTCAAAATACGAAGAAACTAACAAAAACACCGACTTTCCAAATTAAAGTATTTTTTTTAGTTTTAGTGTTTTTTTTTAGAAGTTGGTTCAGTTGGTTGTATTTTTTTGTAAAAAGTTTCTTATTGGTACTTAACGATCTAAGCAGGTTAAACACTAAGCGTAGGCGATCATCTGAAGCGTAGTACGAGTACTTACCGCGTACCTACTGCGATCAGAATAAATCGTTGTCCGTCTACTTTTTCAAATAAAAAAAATATTTGAGTTTCAGCCAGGGCCGGATTTAAACTAAGGCAATTAACACACTGCCACGCACACCACGCAGCGTAATGCGTGGATGCCTGTTCTAACGTTGCTTGTAAGTATCTCCGTTTGTATAGAAAACACGCATGGTCCAACACACAGAAAATTCATCCACGCGCGTTCTTGCAGATCACGCGCCTACAAGCGGAGAATCATGCGCACACGCTCGTGAGTGCAAGGTAGGTATGGCACACCGAGTCTCGCAGTGCCGTACGTGATTATGGATGGTTTTGATGTGTGTTTGTACAAAAACCAAACAATTAGTTTAACTGCTGCATCTTTAATGATCTCCACACTAATAACCCTTTCTTATATCAAAACAGATGCGACGCTCATCTGCACTGCACTGTCACCACTCACCACAGCGAACGGCATTGAATGAAATGAGTCAGAGCCGCCGTGAATCCAAAAAACGCACCTACGCGCGTGAGTGCGTAAAAAACCCGCACGATGATACAGATCTGCACACCCGCAAGTATGCGCGTAGGTGCGTTGACACGCAACATGCAGCGTGATGCGTGGCAGTGTGATAACCGCCTTAGTGCCGCTCCTGGGTACTGCAGAAAATGCCGCCCCAACACTGAAATTGTACCTGATGTTATAGAGTCGAAGTCTTATTTAAAAAAATCATTGATTGATTATAGTTTAAATTTTGAAAATATATTATTAAATTCAAATAAAAAAACTTATTACTCGTCAATTTATTTACGCCAATTATAGTAGATTATGAAACGGGGGGATAAAGCAGTGTCTTATAAGGGCGGTATAAGGGCGTCATATTGAATCCCGAACCTATAAATGAAGGATTCGAGAGTTAACTTCCGAGCGTAGCGAGGGAGTTTAAAGTTTAACGCACGAGCGAAGCGAGGGAGTTAATACAAGAATCTTGCATTCAAGCGAGGAATTTAAGCTAGCCCGAGGCAAATACACATTTATCCTTGAGGAGGATACTCTACTTTTCACACCTAGTGCGAGAAAATTGTGCTCTAGCGAGCCATGAAAACAGGTAGCGCGCGTCGGCCCCCGCCGCAAGGACGGGTCGCGCATTCGAAGCTCCGGACATTGTACTGGATTTCATTATAAACCACCAGCAATAATGTGATTTAAATTGGGAACGCATTTTGACTGCGCTCGCTGCACCCAGCAGCAGAGGCGGACGGAAGCCGCTCGCGGGTTAGAATGTCGTACTTTAGTTTACGTGGCAAATTATTTGACGTTTTCGTGCAGGCTAGGTGGTATGAAATTTTTTTTAATACTCATCAAATTAACCAGAGGCAAATGGCTTCGTTAAATATCGTCTAATGACCTTCCTAGTCAATAAGCGGAACATAGTGCATAGGAAGCTTAGGGTAGCCCAGGGGCCGGTACGGATAGTTTAGGTTCGAATGTTATAACGGGAGCTAGAGTGAGCGAGCGAGGTGAGTAAACTTAGCTCACATGACATGAGCTAAGTACACTCGCATTTAAATTAGGTTCCTTTAAATCCCTGCAGACAGAAATAGGAGACCAGCGCAGCGGGGTTCCGTCGCCGTCGTTGAGGTTCATTTAAATAGCTTTGCTTGTCAATTAGGCAATAGCCATGCGTCACGACTCAATTTTTTTAATAAGAATATTTTTGGGAACTGTTTTGCTGTGCAGTCAGTATTTTTTATTAGGATTGTGATTCCTTTTATAGAAAATCTTTTTTCAAAGAAATATAACTGACTTCCAAAAAAACACTATAATAAAGTAGGTAACCTAACCAAAGTATAAAATAACCTTTTTCGGAGGTGGGTGTTCTTGGTTTTGTATCTTCGTTTTTTAGCAAAAAATTTAGTTCGTTTTTCACTTTTAAGTGGTGATACTTGGACGTCTTCGTCTACGTAGAAATTGAAATACGCAAAAATGCTTATAAAATAAAAACTTGTGAGCCCTTAGTGTGAGCCAAACTGAATGAATTTTTTACGTGACCAAATGACGTATGCCATATCACTGACAGGACTATTCTTGCTAATAAGCCTGATACAGTGGTGGTGGGCCGAATTGAGAGGCGTGTAATGATTGTAGATATAACCGTTCCGAATGACGAGAACCTCGTGAAAGCCGAGAAAGATAAGCAAATCAAATATCTTGACTTGGCTCGCGAGTTTGTAGACATGTGGGATGTGGATTCCGAATCTTTGTACCGATAGTCATTTCAGCCAATGGCTTATTTATAGCCACGAGCCTCGACCAACACCTTATGAGGCTCTCGTTAGACAGCTGGATCAACGGCTTGATTCAGAAAGCGGTACTTCTAGGAACGGCTCGCATTGTTAGAGTGTTTCTCTCTGTGGAGCCCTGGCCGCCGGTAATTTGAACCCTGTTCCCGGTACCGGTGGGCTACTATCGAACTAAACTGTGATTCTTTCACAGAAATCGGAACAGAAACCTTGGGAGTAATCGGTGTAGTTTCATACATAAAACAAAAAAAAACTACCCGCCGAATTGAGAAACTTCTCCTTTTTTGGAAGTCAGTTGAAAAGGAAGACTTTATTATTTACTGTTACCTTTTGAAAAATGCGGAATAAACTCAATGTTTTTATTTTTGGGAAAAAACTAAAAAAAAATAATTACAGAAAAGTGTAAATCAAGCGATGGTTTCAGCAGTGGTTTTGGCGTAGTATCTCCGTCGACTAGGTTGACAGCGGCTGCTACAAGCCGTTATATCAGACTGAAGTCATTCTCTTACTAAATCATTATTATTTCATTGCCGTACAGTTCACATCCATCTATATCTGTGTACTTTTAGTCTGCCTCTTTTTAGGGTGATCTGGCCAGTGGGTCAGTGATTTTGATTAGCCACTCAGAAAAAAAAATACTGCCCCATTCGTTTATGTGCATTGTTGTAAAGACTTGTTCATAATAATGAGTACAATACAATGACTTCTTTCAGGTATTGCTTTTGTTCTATAACGTCTTGTAACACTTGCCATTGAGCAAAATTCTAGCACAAAAAAAGAATCAAATTATTTTCTTGTTAAAAATTTGCGAAATGGTACGAAACCTTTCGAAAACACTCGTATTCGACTCACCGTTTTCGCTTTGTTTAGCTCACCACTTTCGTTCTATTTTATTGGTGCCAATCATACTCCTTCCAACCAAATTGATAAAAAATAAAGAAAAATAAAACACTCGACTTACTCTTAAATAAATTAATCCATTTACGAGTATATTCATAATAGTTAATATAAACTCATCAAAATGTTTCTTACTTGTTCTCGCTCTCCTGAAAACTTTTTCTGTTCGATCGAATATCTTGAGACATGATAAATATTATAGTGCTACAAACGTATTGTTCCACAATGGAGCCAACATCTATATTTTATTATACATGACTCACTTTAATCCTCATTGAGGCAAGAGATGAGATTCTATCTATCTATCACGATTCGACCGTTATAGTCTAAACATAGGACAGGGTTAAAGAAATTGCTACATAAAACTGCGTGTATAAATAATTTAATTTTCTCATACAATCGTATATTTTTAGAAAACTATACAAGTACAATATTATAGTTATCTATTATATTAAATTCGGGCACCCCAAATTGTGTAAGAAATTATAAAGAGCAATAATGTCGATATGGTCATTTTTGTCGCAGAGTTTTCGCAGACTCTCTGTAGAGCAGAGGTGGAGAGGTGTTTCATCGTGAACACGTTGTGGATGCTGGCCAGGTCCTCAGGAGTGAGCTGGTTCTCGTTCCTGGACAGCACGACGCTGAAAAGCTGAGAGTTCGGCAGCCTCATGCAGAAGTTCAGCACCAAGTGATTGTTCGCAACCTTCAAGACTTGGATCACGCCTCCGAAGAAACGGTACATGTCGCCCACAGCTGAAAAAGAAAATGGAACGGTTTTAGTAAACAATATTTCCAGAAAGTGATTTTTTGTAAGAGTTGAAATATTGTATAACATCTGCCGTTATTTACTCGTGGTAGTAAGAAGTGACGATGGTATGATTGCTTAATTTCAAACTGGTCCTCAGTTGCGCAACGCGTGACGCGTCTTAAAATGTCTTGATAAGTTCTTTGTTCTCATGAACCGATAGTTAGACAGTTTAAATTTTCACAGATTATGTATTTCTGTTGCCGCTACAACAAAACAGAATAAAATAAATATTTAAGGGGGCTCCAAAACAACAGACATGATTTTTTTGCCGCTTTCCGCGAGTCCGACTCGCACTTGGCTGTTTTTTTTTCTTATATAGTTCCTTACATTTGTTAGGCACATCGGTGGCCCAGAATCCTTTGTGCGAAGTGTTGACTTTGATGTGGTAGTCGTCCTGCCACAGGCCCTCGTGCCACTCTAGCACAAAGTGCCTGATGCGGTAATGCTCGTGCATGTTGTACTGACGGTTCACGTACGGCGAGTTCGTCAGCTGAGGGTACGGGGTTGGTGGAGTGGGCTGGAAAAATAAAAAAGTTCTTACAAAGGTTACCTAAGCGTTTTGCGATGAGATCGACCCGATGCACGATGCAAAGAACTGTTTTCGTATTTCAGATATTTCCAGTCATCGTCCGCCAAGCATTTTCAAAAATATTTCTAGGTAGATTCAGTTGATTAGCGACGTACGGAGGGTCCACCATTAGGCATGCCCAAAAGATTTTAACATTGATAAAAGAAAAACTTTAAATTAAAAGTTTAAAGTTAATGTTCTAGACTTTTAAAGTTGCTATGACTTTTTATTGCAAGGCACACGTTTGAAGCAGGTAACGCCGGGCGTCTGGGCTTGTATGAAGCTTTAAAAGTCAGCTAAGAAAATAATTAAAGTAAACACATTCACTCACTAAGTTATGGTTCAACAAGCCACCTTCAACGTAATCTTCAAACTTTCTAAACTGAACAATAGGGCAGTAAGGATTAACATCAGTCCTGGTTGCATTTTCTTTGTGGTACACATACTCGTGGACATACCACATGCCTAGCACGGCCTCTTCATCAAAATCATGTATCGGACTTAAATACTGGCAATAATTTACGTTGGCAGCCAAAGTTGCAGACAAGAAACTTAATATGAGTAACACAATGTGGTCCATCATTAAAGTGTATGCTGGGTACTTATGAGTGATCCGTTTCACGAAACCGGGATTCCTAATTAACATCCCAGCGGTCCCAGCCCCACTTAGATACATTACGTCTTGTTACGTTCTACGTGGGGAATAATTACAATTAACCTATTAATTGACACGACACCCTGTATCCTGTTATGAGTAGGCCTTTACAGAGCTTTACCTTGCCTTAACACCGACTAATTTACATAATTATATATCCCTCCCTACTCGTACACTACATTCGAATAATGAGGTATGTGATCTAACTGTATTCTGAAGATAAACAAACAAGTAATCAGCACTACTACTTGCTCACAAAGGTCATACAATTATTATCCATTAAAATATCATCTACCTACAGTTAAAACAGAAGATAAATCTGGAGTTGGTCCTATAACTAATTAAAAACAATTCTAAGTATCATAACAAGGTCTATTTTCCATATTTCTTTTTTATTTCTAATAAACTTTAATTATTTTATTTTGAAGCCACAACTAAATTGATATATGCCATAAAAAAACTGTTTCTTTTAATTTACGACTTTTCTGTACTAGTAATCATGAATATACGCCGCGGGACGCACTGATAGCACTACTAGGAATAGTGTTACCCATACCTCGTACAACAAACTATATTACAATAATCAGAAATAGCGCGCAGTGAAATAAACAAATAAAGTCAACAAACCTCAATATTTAGCTCCTTGATGTCGATATAAAAGCACTCCTGTGTGTGTTCTATTTTATATTCACCTCTCGTGTGAGGTATTTTTTCGACACCGTACCAAACACCAGAAATTTGATCCAAATTGATATCTCCATAAAATGGCGACAAATCATCACAATATTTGTGACTTTCGAAACTGTACTGACTGTAACATTGCACCAAACCAAAACACAACCCAATCAAAATGATACTCCTGCACGCCATTGGATTAACCGCTCGGGATAACCCGGATATTATCGGATAAACTTTCGGATAAACAGAACCGGCAGTACCAGGAGACAATACGCGAAAGGAGATGTATTACAGATTAGCTCGGCGGATAGAGTGAAGGCGAAGTGGCGAGAACACGTGGGCGGGCTCCCAAATGAACAGCACTCGACTGGCGTTGTACAGTCGTGGTAATTTACTACTTATGCGAGAATACTTCCTTAATAAACTTTATCAACACGTTGACAGTCCCCTCTCATGTAAGTCAGGCACGTATGCATCTGTATAAATTATCACATGCAATAATTTTCCTATCTGTTTACGGCTAACACGTAGCCTGTTGCAATGATGAAACCGCTGAAACCAAGGCCATTAAAGAGTATATGAAAATGGTTCGAGAGAAAAGGAGATTTTCTTAAGATTTTCCAGTGCCTTCTCAAGTTTTCCGTAGAGGGACGCTTTCCTCGGCATACTTAGATGCCAGGACTGCAGAAGTATTAGAATATGGGGTGGAAAAAATCAATAGAGCGCTCTGACGTCACGGAGGGTGGTTATCGACCGGGTCACGCTCACGATACGTCTCGTAGTAGTGAGTGTGAGTATACATCGATTTCGTTCACGCTTCTGTGTGTATTTGCGAAGTAGTGCTTGTATGACGTTTTATTGTAAAATTTATTCATATTGCAAAAACAAAAAAAGAAAGAAAAAACAGTAAAAACTAAAGCTATATTGTTTTTCATTCATTCGAAAACAAAAGACCAAACATTGCAAAGACATATTGCACTTTTGTTTTGTTGAGCTTAAATAATGTTCCCACGTACTGAAAACCCTTGCTATGTAACATTTGATGACGTAGACAAAGTCGGGTGCGCAATGCGTGACGTAATGCGCCATGGTTAAGCACGAGACCGTTGGTACTAAGGACTCAAGGCTCAGAGGATGTGAGAGCTTCAAAGTGCTACTGCTGTGCTCAGTAGTCATCATAAAAATAAGTTTTCTAATAAAAATAGTTCACTAACTACGATGCTTTGTGACAGCGTTAAAAGAAATGTGGTGGATAATTACCTAGTTTAAGCAAAAGTTTGTTAATCTACCCAAATACTCAGGCACTTTTGATTCGCGGAATGTAACGATTATTCTCCATTTAAAATCAGTTTTGAAAGTTAACCTCACTGGGTTTGCGCCAGTTCAGACAATGAACGCAAGTTAAAAAGTCCTTGTTCAACCCTAAAATTGTTTGCGTACTTAGTTTATCAACTCACTGACTCCTTTCATCCTTTGTAGCCATTAGTTACGCGCTAGTACTTCATGTACCTAAATACTGGGACAACATATGTATGTTAGGGAATTTCAGACAAAATCTAGGCTAAACAGTTTCTGACAGCGTCTGGTATCTTGGTATACTTAGGTACAGAAGAGTCTGCGAATATGAGATAAGTCGATAGTTTGGTGGATTAGTTGGCATTAACAGTGAGTAGCTTTGAGCAAACTAAACTTAGGTATATCATGACCTGTACTGTACATACATGAAAAGACTATGTCACAAATAATACTTTTAGTTATTGGTTCATTGGAATAATAGTGAACACAATAACGGCATACTAAAGTTACCGATCTAAAAATAGCACTAAAAGATTAATTAATGATAATAATGTAAATCTAATGATAACAAACAACAAAAAGTAAAACAAAATCAACGTTGGTTATCTTTTGTTTTAACTGAAATAGCTACACCATAAAACTCCTACACGGATTTATTTCCCACGCATACCAAAGCATGGGAGGAATGGAATCATCCCCATAACATGCCATTGAATTCTGATAATACCACCCCAAAGACTTTGTGGTTTTCTCTACTAAGGCTACATAAGCTTCGCGTGGTGTCTCGAGTGCTACGTCACCAAGGGGTCGATAATTCAGGCTCGCCGCGCGGCGCGTAGTGCCTCTACGAGTGCTACGAAAACGCCTACAGCGATCTACGCTACGCTCTCGTCGTAGCGTGTCATCGTCACAAGTTGCTCGTAGCACTTTTTTCGTGTTGATTTCGGATTAGGATTTTTTTTTTTTTTTTTAAGACAGTAATTTAATATGTTTATTTTTAATTACATTGAAACATTTAAAAAATTAAAAAAGTCCGTGTTTTTTTTTTAAATTTTGTTATTAAATAATAACACTTAAATAAAATGCAATTTCCTCTAAGTTTAATAAGTAATGCAAACAAAGCAAAATAATGTAGGTTTACTTCGTGCTTTCGTGGCTAGTTCAGATCTCGTAGTAAACTTTCATCTGAAAACACGGGGCCGAACGCGGCGGCGGTGTTTCAGAGGTTATTTCTACCAGGAAGCCAGGAACAGGAGAGGGCTACCTTTCAGGCAGCGTTTCACTACTTCTATCAAACTTTATATAGAGTATAGTCGCTATCAAAACAAAACTATTACGATTGTTTACACTCCGCACTTTAGTAATTTATAGTGATGCTTATAGTCAAGCAAAGAGTATTCGGAATAATATACGCTGAAAACATGTTGATTAGGTGTTTTATATCGTGTTTACTTCTGTTTTTATCTAGATCATATAAATAATAACAGAAGAATTAATGACACGTACAATCGTAAGTAAAAAGGTACTGTGGTAAATAGGTTGTATGTGCTACGGGGCACCTGTCTGGGCCGATAGAGCCACCATAGTGGCGGTTCGTAAATTGATTCAAAACCTGCGTTTGGCTTTGATATTCTTATGCAAGGCGTATAGGACGGTTAGTACTGAAGCCTTACCAGTGCTGGTGGGTGTTCGCCCAGTCGATTTATAGGTGCAGCGGCGTGCTGCAATGAACTACTACGCTAGAAAGATCACGGACCTAGAGTTTTTACCGCAGTGCGACCGTGCTAAGATCTCTAGATTACTAAAACCCTTTTATCTGAATGGCAATGTAGGTGGGAAAATTCCATCAAAGGCCGACACCTCCACCAGTTTTTTCCATTCGTTCGTGAGCGGCTGGATAGGACATGGATGGCTGGAGGTGGATCACTGTGTTGCCCAATTTCTCACAGGTCATGGCAGCTTTAAGAGTAAATTATTTTCCTGCTGACCTTGAATACGAACAAACCGCACAACACATCTTATGGGAGTGTATTCTTTGGCAGACTGAACGTAATATTATGTTAGATAGTATTCAGGTTACATCTGGAGTAGTTTACTATACGGACCTTGTAGAAACCAGAACAAATTTCCGTGCATTCAGGCGATTTTGCCATACCTATTACTGGAATCAAAAGTAGCTCACAATTTAGGACCCATTAGTTTCAGTATAGTGTCCGACCGAAACTATTTTTACGACCGAAACCGAAACCGAAACTTACTTACAAGGATCATATTTTGAGGGAAAAATAAAGAAAACGTTATTATTTATAATCAGTCAGTCTATTGTTTTCTCTTTTAATCACTAGATAAGCAGTCTTCGACTTTTCATTTATTAATAAACAACCATAAAAATAAGATACTTGACCTTGTTTTGCCAGCACCACTGTGAAAAGTTTAGGTATATCCGAAAGCCCTCTTAGTAATATAGACTCAAACTCAAACTCAAACTCAAACATTTATTTCAATTAACATTTACAGGCACTTTTGAATTGTCAAGGTCGGTCGGTCCAAAAAGATACGTTCCAAAGCGTAGATCTCTATGGAGAAGAACGTGCAAGAAACTCCACGGACACTCTTTTAAAAATAATAAATTGTTACAAAGTTTTGTTGACATCGTGTTGAAATTATACTGTATACATGTGAGAACGATGTGACGAGCATGATAAAAACATCCGAACTAAAAAAGGAACAATTCAAAGAAATAATTAAAATAAATTAAAATAAACCATCATCATCATCATCATCATCAGCCTATAACAGTCCACTGCTGGACATAGGCCTCTCCAAGTGCACGCCATTTGGCTCGATCACTGGCAACTCTCATCCAGCTGCTACCAGCCACCCTGCGAAGATCGTCGCTCCACCTAGCCTGAGGGCGTCCTACCTTACGTTTGCCGATTCGCGGTCTCCACTCAAGAACTCGTCTACCCCAACGGTCATCGATTCTACGGCTAATATGGCCGGCCCATTTCCACTTCAGCTTGCTTATTCTATGAGCTATGTCCTCAACTTTGGTTCTCTGTCGGATCACTTCGTTGCGGATTCGATCTCTCAAAGAGACCCCAAGCATAGCCCGTTCCATAGCTCGCTGAGCGACCTTGAATTTATGGACCAGCCGTACCGTGAGTGTCCACGTTTCGGCTCCGTAAGTCATAACAGGCAGGACGCACTGATTGAAGACCTTAGTCTTTAGGCTCTGTGGAATACGTGACGAGAAGACTCGGCGAAGCTTCCCAAACGCTGCCCAACCCAGCTGAATTCTTCTGTTAGCCTCTCTCTCAAAGTTGTTCTTACCAAACTGCAGAGTCTGCCCGAGGTACACGTATTCTCGAACAACCTTAAGAGCACCGCCATGGACAACAATCGGTCCCGGGGTAACGTGTTCGTTGAACATAACCTGGGTTTTGTCCAAGTTCATCCGGAGACCAATGCATGCAGAAGAATCAACTAGGTCGTTCAGCATCTGCTGCAAGTCCTGCAGCGATTCAGCCAGGATGACTATGTCATCTGCAAATCTCAAGTGTGAGATGTACTCGCCGTTGATGTTAATGCCGCGTCCTTCCCAGACCAGCGTCTTAAACACATCCTCTAATGCGTTTGAGAACAGTTTCGGTGAAATTACGTCCCCTTGTCTCACCCCTCGACGCAGTGGGATATGTTTAGTTTGCTGGTCCTGAATTTGGACGGCCATTGTCGCGTTTTCATAAAGACATCTTAGCACTTGGATATATCGCCAGTCGACTTGGCATCGCTGCAGAGATTCCAAAACAGACCAGGAGGTCTACTCTAATTCAACGAAAAACGAAGTTTCGATTGAATTTTCGCATGTTTCCTACCACGGTTCTATTCGTTCCGAAGTTCAATACGAACGAAGATTATTTGACATTTAGTTTCTCTAAACCTACTCTAATTCATTTACGTTACGAACGAACATTTGAGTTTGACAGATGATTGTTCGGAATTTTAACCTCAAATTGACGAAACCAAAAGTGTTACCTTTTGATTTTCGTTAGTTATTCGTTTGTGTGGATTTTATTATAAATGTATTTGAAATGGCTACAAAAATGCTTTTAATCGAGGCTGCTCTACCTGAAGAATGTTTAGAGCGTCGAAAGAACCGGCTTTGCATGTCGCCATCAACTTAATATTAGTGAAATTCCCGACTTAGAGTTTGTAGGAAATTACCGGCAATTATACCATCATAGAACGAACATGTGGTTTATTAAAAGGTTGATGGGACGTCTTTTTGCAATCGGGTACTGCATTACTGTCCAAAACAGCATGGGAAGTGTTAATAGCCTGCTGTGATTTACCTAAATTATGTATAAGGGGTGGTATTGATGTTTCCGAGTTGACATCTATGATGAACTCCCAAGCTGAAAGAAGCAGGCAGGTTCCCACTCAATCTGCTGCTTCTTGAGCTCGAGCTTTACAGGCAGGCCAAAGGGCAAGAGCTGTATTAGTGCAACTCTTAGAAGTAAATAGATAGGATGAAGGTAGAACCTTATCTATCTATTCCTTTCTAAAAGTAGTGATATATCTATCTTTATTAGGTAACATATGTAAGACTTCAATTAAAAGAATAAAATTTACTTTTAATAATGTTTTAATCAAATAGACAACAAATAATGTAAAGTAACAAACAGCCCGTGATGCCTGCGAGCTCGGTGTTGCTGACTGTTTCTCTTTCTACACACTCCTCTTTATAGTGATATAACCCTGCTTCTGATATCACAGACAGCAGCTGAATGTCTCCCTCTGGTAGGTGTGGGTTGTGAGGCTGCAAAAAAACATTCCAATTGAAACGGATCAAGTTTAAAAAAATGAGAACAACAAACAGTAAAGATTACTGTTTGTTGTTCCTTTTAAATAGAATAAAATTATGACATGAGTGAAAATAGCTTTTTTTTTCTGGTACCTATTACATTTTATCACACAAGATAGATACAATTTACTAGCTTCCCTCATTTCTCTGCAGTTAACAATAAATTGCAAATTATTGTTTTTCTGTAATATACCTAAATTAATGGATCATCTCCAGTTGCTCAAGCTGACTTTCGAGAACCAGCAGCTTGGCTATTTGTTTTCTATCAACCCATACCTGCAAAATATAAAAACGTGAGATTTTCATGTCACTATATTATTATGTCATAAATTAATAAAACATTAGGTACCTTTTGCTACTGCTGAATTGTTTTTGTTCAACCGCTCATAGAATCCCACAGCCCTATTGCTCTTCCGTTGTCGAGTGATTCGGGAGTAGCCGGACCCGTATGCGGAGCCATTGAACACTGAAAAGATGTTCACCTCAGTAAATCGATAAAAAGCGATAGTATTCATAACGAAAAAATAAATAATTATGTTATGTAAGTTACTTACGTACAAAGTTTATCAATCCAAAACAAAAATTCCTGGAGACCTAAAATGCAGACTGCAACAAAGTACGGCTTGAAACTTTCTGACGGAATGTGTATCGCTATTGCGAAGTATGTAAAAAAGCACTTGAAAACATGATTTATTATCACAATACAAACTTCACAATTTAACATTTTAAAGGAATTCAAACAAAAAATCTTATAAGTAAGTTGACATGTTATGATTAAATTGCGTATGAATATACAGATAATTTTGGTAGTCATAAGTTACCACCCATCGTGGGCATGAAATAGTAGTTTTCAATTTAGTTGGTTAACAATAACCGTGAAAGGGTGTTTTATAGTGTATCGGTGAATTTCGTAGGAAATTTAAAAAAAATCTGTATATTTATCTTTTCTGCATGAATATTACAAGAAATATTAATTATACCACATGTTCACTGTAAAATTTAAAAATAAAGCAAAATAGTTTGTAGATTTTAAGTTAAAGTAAAAACCGTAACTAACTTTAGATGACATCATAAAAGACCCACACAATATTGTTCATTCCAATCGTTCACGAAAATTGTTTATGGATCCGAACTTCGTCTGCGTGTCCGAAAACAAAACAGAGTAGCGACAGTTACGAAACTTCGTTTAAATTTCGTTCGTTTGCGAAGTTTCGTTTCAGAGAAAGAGAGTAGACCTCCAGGAGGTCTACTCTAATTCAACGAAAAACGAAGTTTCGATTGAATTTTCGCATGTTTCCTACCACGGTTCTATTCGTTCCGAAGTTCGATACGAACGAAAATTATTTGACATTTAGTTTCTCTAAACCTACTCTAATTCATTTACGTTACGAACGAACATTTGAGTTTGACAGATGATTGTTCGGAATTTTAACCTCAAATTGACGAAACCAAAAGTGTTACCTTTTGATTTTCGTTAGTTATTCGTTTGTGTGGATTTTGTGATAAATTTGCTTGAAATGGCTACAAGACCGCTCTTAATCGAGGCTGCTGTACGTGAAGAACGTTTGGAGCGTAGAAGGAACCGGCGTCGCTTGCGCAATCAACTCAATATTAGTGAAATTCCCGACTTAGAGTTTTTAGGAAATTACAGACTCAGTCGGCAATTATTTGAAGAGTCGTGTCAGGAAATAGTGCCTTTATTACCTCCAAAGGCAAGGCGTCATGGAATCGAGCCCACAGTTAAGGTGGTGTATATTTTTTATTATCATTCTCTTCAATAAATAAAGCATTTCACTGTTCACAATCCTCCTCTTTTTCCAGATCCTTCAGAGAGAAAGCCATGTTATGTATGTGTGTCATAAATAGGCTATAATTATATAAACCAACGAAGTGGGCACAGATCAAATAGGTATATAGGTATTAAATTAACAAAACACAATTAACATTTATTTATTAACAAAACATTGGTTGGTAC
The DNA here is from genome assembly GCA_963859965.1 of Ceramica pisi. Taxonomy (NCBI): domain Eukaryota; kingdom Metazoa; phylum Arthropoda; class Insecta; order Lepidoptera; family Noctuidae; genus Ceramica; species Ceramica pisi. The sequence goes on from OY982530.1 coordinate 12,033,350, forward strand.
CTTTTGCCACTGCTGAATTGTTTTAGTACAACCGCCCATGGAATTGAGCGTTTTGCACAATTCTTCCCACAGCCTCTTTGCCTTGGTATTTCCTTCGGCACCCCTCAATCTCCCACGAGCTAGATCTCTACGCTCGTCCAAGAAATCGAGAAGGGTGTCGATTTGCTCAGAAGTGGCCGAACCCGTATGTGGAGCCATTTTAAACTGAATAGATGTTTAAGTAAATGTGTATTAAAAAGGCGATATTTATAAAGAAAACATAAATTATTAGTAGTAGGTATAATATTATGTGTGTTACTTACAAAGTTTTTAAATCCAAAACAAAACTTGTGGAGACCCAAAATGCAGACTGCGACACAGTATGGCTTGAAAGTTTCTGACGGAATGTGTATCGCGATTGCGAAGTATGTAAAAAAGCACTTTAGAACATGATTCATTAACAAAATACTTGAGAAAAAAAACTTAAGAAAACTTTTTAAAGAAAGAAAATTCAAACAAAAAACCTCAAGTTGACATGTTATGATTAAGATTGCGCGAACGTGTGTGAATACACGGATAATTTTGGTAGTCATAAGTTACCACCCATTGTGGGCATGAAATAGTAGTCTTCAATTTAGTTGGTTAACCATAAACTTGAAAGGGTTTTTTATAGTGTATCGGTGAATTTCGTAGGCAATTAAAAAAAAATCGTAATATCTTTTCTATTTTATCTTTTCTGCATGAATATTACATGAAATATTAATTAAACCACATGTTCACTGTAAAATTTAAAAATAAAGCAAAATAGTTTGTAGATTTTAAGTTAAATTAAAAACCGTAACTTACTTTAAATGACATGATAAAAGACCCACACAATATTGCTCATTCCAATCGATCACGAAAATTGTTTATGGATCCGAACTTCGTCTGCTTGTCCGAAAACAAAACAGAGTAGCGACAGTAACGAAACTTCGTTTAAATTTCGTTCGTTTGCGAAGTTTCGTTTCAGAGAAAGAGAGTAGACCTCCAGGAGGTCTACTCTAATTCAACGAAAAACGAAGTTTCGATTGAATTTTCGCATGTTTCCTACCACGGTTCTATTCGTTCCGAAGTTCAATACGAACGAAGATTATTTGACATTTAGTTTCTCTAAACCTACTCTAATTCATTTACGTTACGAACGAACATTTGAGTTTGACAGATGATTGTTCGGAATTTTAACCTCAAATTGACGAAACCAAAAGTGTTACCTTTTGATTTTCGTTAGTTATTCGTTTGTGTGGATTTTGTGATAAATTTGCTTGAAATGGCTACGAGACCGCTCTTAATCGAGGCTGCTGTACGTGAAGAACGTTTGGAGCGTAGAAGGAACCGGCGTCGCTTGCGCAATCAACTCAATATTAGAGAAATTCCCGACTTAGAGTTTGTAGGAAATTCCAGACTCAGTCGGCAATTATTTGAGGAGTTGTGTCAGGAAATAGTGCCTTTATTACCTCCAAAGGCAAGGCGTCATGGAATCGAGCCCACAGTTAAAGTGGTGTATATTTTTTATTATCATTCTCTTCAATAAATAAAGCATTTCACTGTTCACAGTCCTCATCTTTTTCCAGATCCTCCAGAAAGAAAGCCATGTTATGTGTGTGTGTGTCATACATAGGCTATAATTATATAAACCAACGAAGCGGGCACAGATCAAATAGGTATTAAATTAACAAAACACAATTATTAATGTTTCGGACGGCAGGAGCACGTCCAATGCTCGCGCTGTCGTCCTGGGACAATCTCCCACGTAATTTGACATACGCCCCTTGCGCTGGTTACGTACGTCACCACGCACCCCTGAATGCGTAACGTTTTTCGACTACTGTTAGGGACCTCGGGAGACGGAGACGAAGAGCCGGGGAGGCAATAAAACAACTCTTCACGGGGAATCTTGACCCGCAGGTTTCGGCTCCTATTTTCTTCCCGTAGTGTTGCCTCTTCGACGGCTGTGCTGCGACTGCGATTGAGCCGAAATTCGGCTCTGTTTATATACTGCCCGTCGTTACCTTATTGAGAACCGTGATTTTTGGACTCGATTCACGTGTAATTTTCTCTTTGAGCCGAAACCTTTGGAGCCTTTATTTATTGTTTTTTATATAAGACCCTTACAATATATATATATTTAGATTCCTTAAACCTTGCTTAACAATATGAAACACAAATTATTTCGATATCCTTAAAATACAAAAAGTTTCTAGAACTAAGACTTCTAATTTTGTACCTTAACAAATTTTCACTATACATTTTTGGAAATATCTCGAAAAATATAAGTCCCATCAACTCAATTCTTTTTGTCAAAGTGGTTTTGGGTCAAGACCTTTATTTTAACACCAATTCCAAAACGCTATCACTTAAAACAAAAAATCACATTTTCAAACTACGTAATTATTCACAATTCAAAAACCATACATCTAAATTTCCTTATAAACTACTAAAATTCGTTTATGTTAGAGTTTTATTGGACCTAATATACATATATAAGACTTATAAAACTAATTAAAAGGTAATTAAAGCATAATATCATCAAATAATTAGTTACCTACACCTTTCTGTACAAACAAAACATACCTAAAATGAAACATTAAATTCACATTTAAACTACAATCTAACTAAACCCATGATGCGAAAATATCCTTATAACACTAATTAGAGAATGCTAGACCTAATCTAAGCTGATTCCATTAAAATTCTAATTAGTTTTCCTTACAAATTTAAGATCAAGCAATCGAGAAGGGTGTCGATTTGCTCAGAAGTGGCCGAACCCGTATGTGGAGCCATTTTAAACTGAAAAGATGTTTACCTAAGTAAATGTATATTATGAAGGCGATATTTATAAAGAAAACATAAATGATTAAATAGGTATAATATGTGTGTTACTTACAAAGTTTTTAAACCCAAAACAAACTTGTGGAGACCCAAAATGCAGACTGCGACACAGTATGGCTTGAAAGTTTCTGACGGAATGTGTATCGCGATTGCGAAGTATGTAAAAAAGCACTTGAAAACATGATTCATTAACAAAATACTTGAGAAAAAAACTTAAGAAAACTTTTTAAAGAATTCAACCAAAAAATCTCAAGTTGACATGTTATGATTAGATTGCGCGAACGCGTGTGAATACACGGATAATTTTGGTAGTCATAAGTTACCACCCATCGTGGGCATGAAATAGTAGTCTTCAGTTTAGTTGGTTAACCATAACCGTGAAAGGGTTTTTTATAGTGTATCGGTGAATTTCGTAGGCAATTAAAAAAAAATCTGTATATTTATCTTTTCTGCATGAATATTACATGAAATATTAATTAAACCACATGTTCACTGTAAAATTTAAAAATAAAGCAAAATAGTTTGTAGATTTTAAGTTAAATTAAAAACCGTAACTTACTTTAGATGACATGATAAAAGACCCACACAATATTGTTCATTTCAATCGTTCACGAAAATTGTTTATGGATCCGAACTTCGTCTGCGTGTCCGAAAACAAAACAGAGTAGCGACAGTTACGAAACTTCGTTTAAATTTCGTTCGTTTGCGAAGTTTCGTTTCAGAGAAAGAGAGTAGACCTCCAGGTCTCGACAGAGTCAAAAGCTTTCTCATAGTCCACAAAAGCAAGACATAAGGGCCGATTATATTCTTCGGACTTCTGTATAATTTGTCGCACTGTGTGGATGTGGTCTATGGTGCTGTACCCCCCTCGAAACCCGGCCTGTTCCGGTGGCTGAAACTCGTCGAGTCTTCGCGCTAGACGATTCGTAACGACTCTTGAAAACAACTTATATACGTGGCTAAGGAGTGAAATGGGTCTGTAATTTTTTAAAAGGGTCTTATCGCCCTTCTTAAAGAAAAGAACGACCAAACTCCTTCGCCACGCTTTTGGAGTTCTCCCAGAGAACAAGACAGAGTTGAAGAGCTCCCGAAGCTCTTTTAGTATAGGACTGCCTCCTGCTTTCAGGAGCTCGGTTGTAATTTCCATTTTTAAGTTGTCTTAGAGCCGCCTCGATTTCGTCTTGGCTGACTTCTGGCAGGTCTTCCGTGAAATGGCGGGTTAATTTGGCTCTGGAATCCTCATTTTCGGGTTCAAGCCGGGATGCATGCGATGCGTACAATTGGCCGTAGAAGTTTTCGACTTCCGAAAGAATCTCCGGCTTCGAAACGACGATATCCCCACTTGATTTGGTCAACTTCGTCAGGTGGCTCCTCCCAAGAGACTGGACGAACACTTTCGACCCCCGATTTTGCTCAATCGCTTTCTCTATAGAGCGTGTATTAGAGCGTCGGAGGTCGCGTCTTACCAATTTTCTTATATTTTTGTTGAGTGCCCGTTGTTCTGACGAAGTGATAGGTGGGTTTTTACGTCGTTCCGTCATAAGCTCCAGAGTCTCTTCCGAAAGTCTGGACCTCCTGCCCGTACGCCGCATTTTGCAAAATCGCGTACCTTCTTCCCTGAGGATTTCCATAATTTTGTCGAGCGCCTGGTCAACGTCGTTTGTGGTTTCCACAGCAGCGAATCGGTTCTCCAGGTCTAACTGGAACGCTTCAGATCCTGACACAGTTTGGAGCATATTTGGAAGGAGCCTAGACTTCATCAAACGAGTTCGCTCGAGCTTGAAGTTGATATTCAGAGAGCCTCGAACAAGTCTGTGATCACTGCCGGTATTGAACCTGTTGATCACTGAGACATCCCTGAATATATGCTTTTTATTCGTTATGATGAAGTCTATCTCATTTTTCGTCACAGTGTCGGGACTTCGCCACGTCCACTTTTTTTGGGGCTGTTTCTTAAAGAAAGAATTCATCAAGAAAAGCCCCTCCTTCTCAAGGAAGTTGACAAGCATTTGGCCCCTATGATTTCTGCTGCCAAACCCGTAGGATCCTACTACCGATTCGCTGCAATTCTGAACTCCCACTTTTGCGTTGAAATCCCCCATGAGAACGCTGTAGTGGGCCTTAGTGGTTGAATGCAAGGCCTTAGAGATGTCCTCAAACATTTCCTCCACTTCATCATCCGGGTGTGCCGAAGTCGGTGCGTAAACCTGAACAACCTTAAGGCTATACCTCTCAGTTAGCTTTATTACGAGGTACGCTACCCTATTCGAGACACTGGAGACTTCCTGAACGTTGTCACAGAGGGATTTATTTATTAGGAACCCGACTCCGCCTTGGGATAGCTGGTCTCCCCCTCGAAAATACATAAGATGACCCGATTCCAGGGTTATTTTGTCCTCCCCCTCTCTTCGGACTTCGCTCAACCCAAGAATGTGCCACCTTACTTTTCCGAGTTCTTCTTCTAGCTGCACTAGGTGTTCGTCGAGCCGTAACGTGCGTCCATTGTACGTTGCCAAGGTCAGTTGTGTTTGGCGGCCATTCGTAACCCGGGGATTCTTCGCACCCCCTACCTTGCCGTTACCGTGACCGCCGCCAAAGTCAGGAATAGCAAGGCGACCGGGAACTGGAGGCCGTGGTTGATTTTGACTTGCCATTAGAGGGTTTGCCCATAATCGCCACGCTGGGCATGCGGGTTGGCGATCGCAGGTCGCTGCTTCTCGCACTAGTGACGCTGCTGCCCGTCACTAGTCTGAAAAAATTATTCTTGAATTAAGTAAAATATCATGGCAAGCCTTGTTTGCACAATACTGTGATGTTGACGCAATGGTAGACTCATTTTACAAAGTAATATAATAGTATAATGTTATTGAAATATACGTACCTATAATAGGACTAGGCCTAAAACATGCAAATATCCAGTTTGCCTTTGATCTTGTTCGCCTGCTACAAGAAAAAAATAAGTACCATACACTTTATTCTAAATTTAAGAACCCCCTCGATAAAATTTCATACCGTTTGCGTTTCAAAATTAAAACATAACATAAATTATTATAGACAATATATAAAGTCAATTGAATCTTCGATCACTTCTAACCCTAAGCTCTTTTGGTCATTTCTAAAGCAAAAACGTAACGGCAATAGTACGTTCCCTTCATCAATATATTACGGCGATGTTAAAGGTAGAAACGGAGCAGATAATTGCAACATATTTGCCTCATGTTTTTCATCCGTATATAACCCTAATAGTGGCAACAGTGTCGACGATGAGACTGATTACGAGACTTCGCAATGTCAGCAAACTTATTGTTCGACCCAATTGACACTAACCACGGATTCTGTAATAAAAGCTTTATAGAGACTTGACCCTAATAAAGGGCCAGGGCCTGATGGACTGCCTTCCATTTTTGGAATAAAATGTTGTGACCTTTTTGGGGAACCTCTTTTGATTTATAATAAACTAGCTTTTGCCCGCGACTTCGTCCGCGTTTCTGTCGTTTTTCGTAAAAAAAAGTAGCTTATGTCCTTCGTCACGGTTCAGTGGTTTTGATGTAACAGGCAGATTCACTTTCGTATTTTAGTAGGGAAAAATACAATAATAATGTCAATCTACAATACTGTTGAAAAATATCGCAATACGGAACCGCACAATATTATTGTTTAATAGCTGTGCCCGCGACTCCGTCAACGTGTAATTCCTTGTGTGTTATTAAGTTAATGTATTGGTAGTAATATTGTTTAGATCACGTTCACATGAGGCTTAAGTACCTATAGAACGAAAATACTTCAGCGCAAAGCTTCCGGGTAAACTATGTTGGAAGTTGACCCGTCCGGCACGTGAACATAAAGATTTCTAGAACTGCTAACCCGGGAAAGAGCGACGTACAACTGACCATGCGAGAAACAACTGACACCGAGATCTACTCCAGCAATACGAAAAGTCTGCCCTTCAGCCTTATTAATTGTCATTGCATAAGACACCGATACTGGGTATTGTGTTCTTTTAAATTGGAATGGAAAATTATTTGGTATCATGGGAATTCTGGGAATAATGACGGTTTCACCTGCACCGCAACCTGTTAAAATTTGAGTCTCGATTATATTTTGTTGTAACTGGTTTACTTTTAGCCGAGTTCCAATGCAAAGTTGTGTTGGTCTTAAATTTCGAAGTAGAGTAATCGGAATGCCAATTTTTAAACAAATTTCGTGAGAAGGAAGTCCAGAAAATATTTAAAGAATTTTTAAAAATTCTATCGGGTAATTAGTGGCTTCTTGTTCATCGACCAGCATGATTCACGCGCGATGGCTTATTATTAGCGTATTTCATGTATAACTTTGGTGTTTCTATTATACCGATTTCTATGATTCTTTTTTATGGGATAGTTAATAACGCTAACTTTTTTAAATAACATTATAAACTATTCCATAAAAAAGAATGGGATGACTGAGAGTGCTATAAACGTAAGAGTAGACATATATAATCAGAAAGCTTCGAACTGCTAAGCTATCGGGAGTTGTAACACGTGGTATTGTGAGTCAATCATAAAAGATAAACATATGCTGTCATGGGATATTTTTTATATAATTTTAATGGGAACATTTCCGTCATACATGATTTCTGTGTAGCTTTAACCATTAAGGTTGCACACGCGACGCAAGCTTAAAAAATGGAGTAATTTCTCCCGTTTTTCCAACATTTCCCTTCACTGCTCTGCTCCTATTGATTGTAGCGTGATGAAAAGTATACTATAACCAGCCCAGGAGTATGAAGAATAGTTGTACCCAGTTTCGTTAAAATCGGTCGAGTAGTTATTGTTTCTATAACGGTTATACAGACAGACAGACAGACAGACAGACAGACAGACAGACAGACAGACAAAAAATTTACTGATTGCATTTTTGGCATCAGTATCGATCCCTAATCACCCCCTGATAGTTATTTTGGAAATATATTTCATGTACAGAATTGACCTCTGTACAGATTTATTATAAGTATAGATAGATATATAGATCATTGAGCACAGGTAGTTTTCCGAAGACTTGGAAAAAAGCACGAGTAGTACCAATTTTTAAGTCTGGGGACAAGTCTGACGCGATTAACTTTAGACCAGTATCTATCTTGTCAATCTTTGGCAAGGTGTTCGAGGCTTTGGTATACCCTACGCTTTTGTGGCATGTAAAACAATCATTGATGCCTGAACAACACAGCTTCATGAAGGGCCGTTCTACTGCAACCAATCTCGCGTGCTTTATATCGGATTTAGTCGACGCCGTTGACCGTGGATCACCGTTGATAGATGATGATTATATACACTAATTTTAGTAAGGCGTTTGACAGGGTGGATCACATAATGCTAGTAAATAAATTACACAAAATGGGAATTACAGGAAGCTTACTGCAATGGTGTCAGTCTTACCTTGTTAGACGCGCATCTGAGGTTGTAGTCAACGGTTACTCGTCGAACCTGTTTAAGACACCCTCAGGCGTGCCCCCCAAGGCTTCCATCTTGGCCCGTTATTTTTTAATATATTTATAAACGACGTGGCGTCTTGTTTTATACACTCAAATACATATTTATTCGCGGACGATCTACAAATTATAAAACGAATCTAGAGTGCAATCAGGATCCATATAAACTCCAAGAAGACTTAGACCGTTTTTCGCAGTGGTGCTTTGACAATAACATGTCACTTAATGCTGACAAATACAATCACGTACATTTTTCTAGGAAAAAGGGGCCGTATTTTCGTAATTACAAAATTAATGATAAAATCATTTTCGAAAAAGAATTAATTCGGGATTTGGGGGTTTATATCGACATATTCATGTGGATAAAATTGCCACTTAAGATGTTAGATTTCGTTTTGCGGAACTGTAAAGATTTTAAACGCGTCTCAACTAAAATTACTATCTTTAACTCAATAGTCAGGTCAGGCTTAGAATATTGCAGCATAGTTTGGTCTCCATTCTACGAAATACATAAGCGTCGTTTAGAAGCAGTGCAGAAAAGATTTCTTTGGCACTTGTCATATCACTGCAATATGGCAAGAAATTTAACTAGCCACAGCTCGCGTTTGAATCATTTCAAACTTATGAGTCTGTCGTACGATCCACGATCACCTGTTCTTATACAAAATTATTAACACTTATATTGATTGTCCGGGGTTACTGAGCCAGATAAAATGAAATGTGCCTTACGAGCTTGCTCGTAAGTTTAGATATCGGTTGTTTTGCGCTAAGAGCTTTAAAACCAATCTGGGTCATTTTTCCACCATTAACAGAGTGCAAGGGTAGTTTGGTCGCCTGTCATGTTTACCTAGTCTTGATATCGATATGTCTTACTCTTTAGATAAAGTCAAGTCTGTCTTGCAAATTCGTAAGACGTCAGGACACGTGACCTAATCGAAAATTCGTTTGACGGATGATTCAAAAGTGCACAACGTTAATGTTCATGTTTTCAATTCTGCCGGCACTCCTGGAGTGCACCCCGTTGTTTTTAATTGTATTTTTCATCAACTGAAAGATTAAAAAAATTATTGTATTTTTTTCTTTTTTTTTTTGTATTTTTTGCTTTTTTACTGTTATAACGTCGGTTATAACAGTTTGTTGTCCTTAAATTTGGTTGTCCGTTGGTTGTCCTTAAATAAATAAATAAATAAACAACATAGCAACCCTTAGGAAAAAAATATTAGTTGCGCCGTTGCGTCTCAAAAATACTCACAATAGGTATATATTTGAGTGAATAGACCAGAATAGACTCTTATATTATCTATATACCTATAATAAATCTGTAGAGAGATCAATTCTGTACATGAAATATATTTTCAAAATAACTATCAGGGGGTGATTAGGGATCGATACTGATGCCAAAAATGCAATCAGTACAATTTTTGTCTGTCTGTCTGTCTGCCTGTCTGTATAACCGTTATAGAAACAAAAACTACTCGACGGATTTTAATGAAACTTGGTACAATTATTATTCATACTCCTGAGCAGGTTATAGTATACTTTTCATCACGCTACAATCAATAGGAGCAGAGCAGTGAAGGGAAATGTTGGGAAACCGGGAGAAGTTACTCCATTTTTTAAGCTTCCGTCGCGTGTGCCACCTTAATGGTGAAAGCTACACAGAAATCATGTATGACGGAAATGTTTTCCTTAAAATTATATAAAAAATATCCAACGACAGCGTATGTCTATCTTTTATGATTGACGAACAATAACACGTGTAACTCCCGATAGCTTAGCAGTTCGAAGCTTTCTGATTGTATTTGTCTACTCTTACGTTTACAAAACTCTCAGTCGTCCCTAATTAACATTAATAAAAGTTAACATTATTAACTATTCCATAAAAAAAGAATCATAGAAATCGGTATAGAAACACCAAAGTTATACATGAAAAACGCTAATTGCCATCGCGCGTGAATACTGAATCATGCTATAAGGATTATTTTTGTGGTCGCGAACGCACAGGCAGGCGGCTAGCTTGACGCCTAGAGGCTAGCGAGTAGCTTCGGAAAACGGCTTACGACAGTTTGCAATATCCTTTAATAATTATAATGTCGAGGGGAAGATGGTTATAATTTCGCTTTACACCAAACGAGTAATATTATAAATGTGAAAGTTTGGTTGTTTGTTACTCAATCACGCCAGAACGGCTTAACGGATCTTAATGAAATTTAGAACAAAGATAGATTATAGTCTGGAATAGCACATAAGCTACTTTTCATCCCGGGAATATGTTCCCTAGGGATCACGCGGGCGAAGCCGCTGGCTGAAGCTAGTTAAACATAAGATTATGTACTTAAGGAAACTATTTAAGGTGTTACTAATATCACAATCACAACAGGTATTGTAGGTAGTTACTTAATATTTAAGTAATTAACAAATAAACAAAAATAAATCACTTTTATCTTTAGAACAAACAAACTTAAACTTCTTTCTTATAAACTCAATCTAATCTGTCTCCTGCTTGATAAAGAGGGAAGTGAAAATTATATTTATTTTTTCCTACTCCTCCGCTGTACTCTTCACTATCTTCACTGATTAACTTAGTTGCGGCGATCTAAGACAGTTGAATCGTTTCTCCAGGACTCGTCGGGCTTAATTAGCTCGGCGTTTTTTTGGTGGTTGCCACTGTTGATTCTGGCTTTCAGGAGTTGCAGTGGTTGGGAATGTGTAGCGGGCTTGCCCAAAAAATAAATAGGCACATAGAGTCTTCGTAGTAGAAATCTTTGAGTTCGAAAGTTACGTTTCACATAAGAATATTAATGGAGAATGATGACTCGAAATACCAACATTCAACTTCTCGGGAGACAACCACAAGACATGCTTTCTCTCTTTCTAAATCATCTCATTTTGTTGAGATACTAACACTAGAGAATATTAAAGTTTTCTGCACCATTGAAACGCTGATATTATGTCTTTTGATTTTTTATTCTGTTAGTATTCAGAAACCGAGTCGAAAATCAATAGACAGTCATTTGAAAACAAAGCATATATGTAGAAATAAAAACATCAAAATAAACTAAAAACAATCATTTAGTACATTAAGTAGGTATGTGTGATCATACTGATCATTTTAAATCGTAAAATCTATCAAACTAAGTATTCGTAGCGCACCGTAGCAGCAAGTCGTAGACATTTTCGTAGCGCTTGGTAGCGAGGGCCAATTGGCGTAGTCCCTAATATACTCACCCTCTCACATTTTTCGTAGTGACGTAACGCACCGACTACGAATGTACCAGGGAAACATGAACGATGAGGAGGGTGGTACAGTTTGTACACTCCACAAGTTGACAACTAGCGCGGGCGCCCCGCGCTTGCTAGTGTAACACAATAGGACAACATGATAGTGAGAAGGTGAAAATAGTTTCGTCTAACTATCGGGTGGTGGCGGGTGGGTCGCGAGGGGAGGTGACGTCATACATGATAACCACTGGGGAGGGATTCGCGAAGGGCAAGTGACTGATGATTGATAATACACGATAACAATGTTTAGATATGGGAATATATTGGGGCTGTGAAAATATCAAAAGGGGCATCATGTTTACTATCTATAGAACATCAAAGATAACTAGCTTTTATTATAATTATGCAAACTCTTTCATTACTAGAAGTTTCTTCTTAATAGGAAAAAAAAATGTTATTAAGTTCATATATATGTATATATATATTCAAGTAAAAATACATAGATTTTTTAACGAAACGATTCTCATGATCATATTTTTAAAACTCAAAATCCTACAAACAGAGAACAATTTTTTGAAATCTTTTACAATTTACTGAATATAAAAATTGAGAATCAATTATTTTTATTTATCTTAGTTTATTAGAAGAAAAGTTTTTCAAACTAATTTAAAGTTTATTTAACTTCACGTGAAAACTTATGTTAAAAATCCTAAATAGTTAATAACTCATTGAAAAGCAATTAAGAAAAAACTAACCACTAAATAAGTGGTTACACTACACTGCACGTACGTAGCCTTACCTACACTGTAATAAAAAAATGCTTGATGACATTAAAATGGGATCAACCATTGTTGTCTGTACTGCAACCGTGCTTATTCCAACGTACAAACTTATAAACCGATCTGCTACACTATCACGCATTTATAGCCAGACGAACACTGATCGATAAATGACGTCCGCGGGAACTATAGGGGTGGATTGAGCTCCATTATTCTATACAGCCCTGGTACAAAGGGTCACGAGCCGGCGCTGACGTCGGGGCGACACGAGGGGTGACTCGCCTAGGGTGACTCGGGTAAACGGCTACATAATCATGACGTCAGACTAAGTTGACGAGTGCTAGGTTTGAATAATAACTCTAACCCCTTGCTTTCGTAACGTGTGGTTTTGCTAAGTAAATAAATTGGTCACAAAATGAAGTTAGTGCATTAAATATTTTTGAAAAATCAAGATTACCTTATGATAATTAATTATTTTCAAGCGATGCTTGGTAAAGAGAGTAAAACCATTAATTTCAATTTTCAATATTGCACGAACACCGTTGTTCGTTGAATAACTTTCAGTACGCAGGGGCCTTGCAAATTATTTACAAATTGTCAGTACGTGCCAAAACGGTGTATCTTTGGCATTTTGCGTGACCTTTACCCCAAAGATGACGCCGTTCGTTGAGGGAACTCTGTCCGCACCAGAGGTCGATTCCACCAGGAGAGCAGAATACTCCAAGATGTTTCAGCGACGTTATCTACACAGACAATTTGGACCTAATCTTTTGATTTAATAATAAAAACGTCCCGTGATTTAGGGAAGCCAGTCAAGTGTAATGGATTGATTGATTGTCAAGAGCGAGGCAAATTATAATTAATTTGTTATTTCACACATTTATTCTTTTTATAAATCGAAATTTCAGGTTGGTCTTGACAATCCAATTACTTGTACTATAAGGTCAAAATGAATTGTAATAACAAGGATTTTAAGTTTTTAAGAATGAAAAACCTACGTCACAACGTGTGCAAAATTTTGTTATTTTGGCAAAAATTTGAGTTGTTTTATCAGTTTCTATCTATAATTTATCATTAGGTACCTACTCAATTTTTATCAAGACAGATAAAATTTTATCAATGGATTTGTGTAACAACTTATGGTGGGTTATTTTGTAAAAAGAGTAAGAATGTCGGTTATAATTGTAATTCGGCTCTGATGTTTTTCAAGCAGAAATGTAAAGGTATGATGAGCAGCCCACACTTTTTATGTTCCCTTAGTCAACTCGAGTTTTATAGTTTGAATAAACAAAGACTTAATTAATGTCTACTTTTGCTTTAGTAAAGTCTGGTTTATTAATTTGAATAAACTTACCTTAAAACTATAAATACAAAGCAAACTAATGCAAAAACTACCTACTTAAAAATAAATAGGTAACTCACCCCCAACATGAATCTATTTATAACGCTATAACTACTTACGTAAATAGTTATAAGAAACTTTACTTACCTATAACATCAATTTAAACCTAAATAAATAACAAACTTCCAACATTCTTCGAACAGTTACCCTGTTAGCGTTGGTAGTAGTCAGGGGTTTCCAAAAGCTTGTCACTTGTCGTCCTAATTCATTCCTGTATCTCAAAAATGTTCGTAACAAAATCCGTGAGAATTCCAGGAAAATCTGCCCGCCCACCAGCTCTTGCGGAAGGCGGCGCTGAGTTGATGTCACGTGGCTACATTACTAGGGCTTCATAGCAACAAAAGGCAAATTGCTCAATTTAGGGGGACTTTATAGCATTAACTGGGCTTCTTCCACAATCAAACGCGACTTTGATACAAAATTTACCAATATTTTAATGGAACTCCTAATGCTTCTAGGTCATATTCGGATAATTTAGATGTTATGCTTAAATTATGTTGATTAGTGCCAAGAAAATTATTTGTCTCTAGCTGTCTGATCAACGTAATGAATAAATATTGGTACCAATTATTATTATTCATTTATTCGTAAGACAACTTTTAGTCCACAGTAGGTGTTACAGGTGTTATAGTTTACGCCAGATAAACGTGGAATAAAGTACATTGACCCACATACATTTATTGACTTTCTTAAGATCAAAATCAGAAATAATGACATAGGAGCTGTCCTGAATCAACTTCTATCGTGATCCTTTACGTTCTAAAGTAATGAAAAACAGTTTTTAATTTATTGTTCTAGTATCTACGAAGAGATATTAGGGAAAGGTCAATGTACTTTATTCCACGTTTATCTGGCGTAAACTATAGTAATACATAATACTATGTTAGTAAATATAAAATTAAATAATACGACATGAAGGCCCCTTATGTTTGTTTTTTTTTACGTTTAATACTTGAAATTAATTAATTAAATTTACAGTGAATTAAATGTCAAGGAATAAAATAAAATAAATAATATTTAAAAAATGGATAAAAATTAAAATGTCACTTAATAAAATTAAAAATTTCAATAAATTATAAGAAAAATGTAGCACATACATGACTAGCTTTCGCCCGCGATTTCGTACGCGCATATCCTGTTTTTTCCGTCCCCGTAGGAATTTCGGGAAATAATCTCATAGTGCACCCATAAAGAGTGTAAGGAAGCTACATGCCAAATTTCATCCTAGTAAGCTGTGACCTTTCTTAGCGATCAGTAGTTTCGGCTGTGCGTTGATCGATCAGACAGTTAGTTTCAGCTTTTAAATATGTAAACTAGCTTTTGCCCGCGACTTTGTACGCGCATATCCCGGTTTTTTTTCATTCCCGTAGGAATTTCGGGAAATCCTCTTCTAGTGCTCCCCTACGGAGTGTAGGGAAGCCTGCCATGAAAACGTTTAGTTGTCTCCGACCAATAGTTTTGGCTGGCGGGTCTGTCAGTCACAGTAGGGGAACAATTTTATATATTAGGATTGAGATTGTAACTTATTTATAAAATATCTATATACCTACTCGAATCATATAAATATATAACTTTCCAATGATTTATTGTAAATAATAGTTCTAAGGCATTGTTAACTAACTATGAAAGGCGGATATAGCAGCTCCGCCCTAAACCGCCCAAAGTGGTCGGTGTAGGGCGGCGACAATTTTCCACGGGCGGTTACTATACCAGGCTAGCAGAGGACAGGAGAGGCTACGTTTGGATAAAACAAGGCAAGAAATCCGAAAGGGACAGGGCATGGGAGTCCACGCATGCGCAGTAGACAAAAAGGTCAGGGGCTTTTCATATCCTCGAAGATGGTAGTCGAGTACGGACTACAGGACTTACAGAATGGCAGACTTTGACGTCTTTTGTTATGCGTTCTTTACTTCATTAATGCTTTGGGTACATATTAAAACAACTACAAACTCACACAATGAAGTGGACATACATAGTTTAAAACTATGGAAAAGCTTTGTGTAACTGATTTACTTTTGTATGTAGGTAACTATTTATTTTTTTAATGTACAATTAAGAAAAAAATACATCATAGATTTCGTTAGGTAAGTACCTGTGCTGTTTGTGGAAATCGTGCAGATGCAGATTCGATTCCTACTTGGGACAAAACTTTTGTTTTTAAAAGTTTTCTCCGTGCTTATTGTGTCATGGGCCACAATATTGCAATCCCTTCAAAATATATTCTAGGGTTCCGTACCTAAAATGTAAAAAAACGGAACCCTTATAGGATCACTTTGTTGTCCGTCTGTCTGTCTGTCAAGACCCTTTATCTCGGGAACACGTAAAGGTATCGAGTTAAAATAAAAACAACGTTATACTATAGGTAGGTACTCAAATCTAGTCTCTGCAAAGCTGTCAAAAAATAAAACTTCTAAGTTAACGCAAAAAGAAGATACGGTCGTTTATGCCGCAAAACACGTATATATTCGACACTCTCAAAGGAATAATTATAGGTAGAGAACTATGAAATTTGGCAAGTAGGTACTATCGTCTTATACTACTACGTAATTTGTTCCTACGAAGTAGGAAACGGAACCCTCGGTGGGCGAGTCCGACTCGCACTTGTGCGGGTTTTTGTAGTTGAATGGGTTTGCTCTTAACTCTAGTCTAAATCAGAGTTGACAAAGACATAGTCGACGATGGGGTGGGCTTACCCAGAAGAAGCCTTGTTCACTGAAATTTTGAAGATATTAAGGTTGAAAGCGTTCTGATCCTCCGCTCAACTTAATTAGCTGACCTCCGCAGATCCTTAAAAACGCCGTAAAGTCACATAATATTATATTGATCGAATTGATAAGATATACCTATGTAAATCAAAACGCTGTTTCAATAGACTCATCAAAAGGTAACAGAGAAATTCAAGATGTTCATTGAAAATCACCGTCACGATTTTCAGCACAGCAGTGTGTGTCTATTGTCCTAGGCATAGATAGTGTTTTTTAAATTTCTGTGGATAAAGACACCGCTACTACAGATTATTTTCTTAGATACCGTATTTTAGTTTAAAAACTACTTTCTCTACTACCTGAGAACATGCTAGGTTCTTTAGATGGGTTCATATTTAGAGAGACCTGCATACATCTAAATAAACTAACTGACGTAACTGACAAAACAATCTCTAAAAATTTTTAGGTAAACGTTTCGATACCATTACTCCTAAGTTGTCATTTCATTATGAGCCTGGTATCTATTACCTACTATTAATATTATAAAGCCGAAGAGTTTGTCTGAACGCGCTAATCTCAGGAACTTTCGGTTTGAATTAAAAAAATATTTAAGTGTTGCATAGCTCATTTATCAACGAAGCTATGACCAATAGGAGCGGAGCATTAGGTAATGAAAATGTGATTATGTGACGCAGACAAAATTGTGCGGTAAGGAAGTAAATAGGAAGGTACAAACCTATACCTATCAAGTAAGCGAATCAAAGTAAGTATGTATCCTAGGGCAGTTTCAGCGGCTTACAGCAATCAGGTATTCAGGTTTTTGAAGACATAGAAAATAAAAAGTTCTTAGTTCGGTCAATCTGTTATTTTATTTTCAGTGTAATGATACGCACTGGTAGGTTGCTATATTACTTAGGTATTATCTGGATCTAGAAAATACACCTGGATCTTCCTAGTCAAGAAGACTAGGAAGATCCATGTGTATTTTCTAGATGACTTCTAATATTTCAGTAAAGAAGTCTCTTTACCCGAGTAGGTAGGAGGTCCGCAATTACAATCCTACCGTAATTTCAGATTTTTTATGACGCTTTTGAACCACCACGTTTATTTCTCATATAAGTAGCTTTACCTACAGACACTACCATTTACGATATATACAAAAAGCAACATGTTACACATAGGTATGGTGAATACCAGAATCCAAAGTTTCATCTGAGAAAGACAACTGAACCTGTGTAGGTAAGTTGTTCTTAATCCCGTTAATTTTCACACAGAACGACCTTAACCGTACGAAAATTATGTACTGTGCTGACGCAGGCTGTGGGTACTTTCATATTTCATTTTACGTAACGTTTCGGGAGCAGCAGCGACATTTCACGAGGCGTGCTGTTAGGGAGCGGGGTAGCGAGCGGCGGGTGGCGGCGTCGTACGGCGTCGTAGGTCGTGACGCGCTCGAGTGACGTCACTGGCGAGGGTGGAGGGTGCCTCAGCCGGGAGGGCAAGGGTAGTCACCCCCCAGTGAAAGTCGGCCGGCCCGACGGCGTCAGTACAGCCTGGCTCGTCGATGGGCTCGTACACTTTGCTCCTCGCTCCTCTATTTACAACGATCGCTTAACCTGTAAGCTCAGGCATCGGGACCTGATATTAATATAAAATAGAAATATTAATTTAGTAACCACATTCAATGAGACATCAATTTTCTAATTCCGTACAGTGAGTGAAAAGTTATTAAAGTTTCGACTGTAGCGGTTTCGCGCTAGAGATTGTTTTGACAATATCTGAAAACGAATTCGGCACTAGGATTTCAATCTGACCCAGCTAGGTAACAAAATAAGCGACCAGCCAGCAGCTGAAATAGTGGACGGTGTTAGGTATGTACCTACATTTTCCCAGATTTTGTTAACTCTTTGTTTACTGTGTAGAATTTACAATAAGCGCTTTTCGTGACAATGTAAAATCGCAAAATAGGGGAGAGTGGGGTGCATTCGTACAACGGGAGCATTCGTACAGTAGTGATATCTAAGCTATACAGCACACTGGCGTGTTCATGTTTGTGTGCGTAACTCCCACTCGGACGCATAGGCTACGCGCGGAGCGGCGGGGCAGTGCGGCTCCCGGCTTCGACACAACAGGCCCGTTCATGTTTTCGCTCCACGTAAGTAATTTTTGGATTCACTTTGAAATGTGTTTAAATGTTATTAGTTTTACTCTAGTTATAAAAGTGATTCAATTTAGTTGGTGGAATGGTATTGAGGTCTTAAATGCACGCAGTTGTTTTCTAATAACTATAACGGGTATTTTTATTTTAAATTAAATCGTTGTATTTTTGGTTTGGGGTACCTTCGTGCAGTTAGCAGTGGGGTAGATTCGTACTGTACGAATCCTCCCCACACTAACTTGCATAGCATTAAACATTTTTTTTACCGAATATATTATTATTACAGAATCAAAATGCCGCGAAAGTATGTGAAAAAGGGGACGAGAACGGGACAAGTAGACGAAGATAGCATGAAATCTGCGATAGACGAAGTTTTGACAGAAGAAAACTGTAAGGACAACTAAATCAAAGAGGCAAAAGAAAACTTTCAAGTCTGTCAGTGAGGACGAGTCTGATTCTGAGGATGAAACTAATATCAGTTTAAGAGAAAGTTCTTGTTCTCCCATCGAAGAAGCGTCCGAGCAATTGGATGTTCAAGATGAAACTCCAGTTATGTCTATGAACATTAACCAAGGATGTTTCGTGCTAGTCAAATTTACAAAAAAAAAAATACTGTTTTATATTATGTTGGGCAAGTGCTTATAAAATACAGTCCTATTGAATACATAGTTTCATTTATGAGGAAGAAGCCTGGTTCCTGGAAATTTGTTTTTCCCACCACCAAGGATGAGGGGAGTGTCAATATAACAGATGTGGTACATATACTGACACCATCAAAATCTGCTTTGACAGCGAGAACGTCCCACATTTATAGCTTCGAGAAAGACTTATTTGTGTATGCTGTCGGATAGTACGTGTATTAATACGTCTGTTGCTGTAATGGTAGAGTTTATTATGTTGATTCATTAGGTACCTACTTATTATATTAATAAGAGAAAAGTTATGATACGTTTTTGTTACCAAGACTAAGTAGTCATTTTTAGTACTGAGGTACTTACGTTTTTTGTTACTAAGACTAAGTAGTTATTTGTAGTACCTACTGAGGTACACAAAATAATAATTGATATTTGTCCCTAAAAAAAGGCTGATTCTGTGTTAATTGTGATCTCAATAAATGATAATATTACATTGAATAGTGGTTATTTCTCTCATTGTACGAAGGTACCCCACTATGTACGAAAGCTCCCTACGCTATGTACGAACCTACCCCACGTGTGGGGTAGGTTCGTACGTTTTTCTCATTTTAGTAAAGTTGTCGTAGCATCACCATGCTTTCTTATGTCGAAACAACACATCATTCATCTTAAAGGCTGATAAGTGCAGTATGTGACAGCATTAAAGTTATTTTTAAATAATGGATAGTTTTTGTTTTATGTGGCTTAAAGTAAAAAGTGTACGAATCCTACCCACTCTCCCCTACTATAAATAAGCGTATAACCTACGTACTTATAATGGCCATGAAGCGGAATATTGTGGCTAACTAACTTTTCTCAAAGCGCGACACGAAACAATACGACAACCGTCAAAACTTTAATTACAAATTAAGCCGAAACCCTTCAGCTGCTAGTTTAAGTGATGACCTACAACATCGAATAATGAGGCCTTCGACTCCTGTTAACCCAAACTTTTTATTTACAATCTAATTTCAGCGCCGATGCACGAAAGCTGCTAAAAATAGTCGGGGTTTGCGCGCTCGTGTCTGCCCGCAGCCGGCCCGCGTTTCTCTCTACACTATTTCTGTCTTATAGAAAAGCAATAAGATATTCTACATGCTAAAGAATACCAGTGGACGGTTCCCTTGTAGATAATGAGAAAAGTGCGTAAAAAGAAGCCGGTTGTCGCGAGGCGACAGTGACTGATGGTGTTATTAGTGTTTACGAAATAATTACTGTGCCTCAACTGCAACGCATTCGCAATAAGGTAACTAAATACATCCTATTACTAGAGATATAATGAGCATTCATTTTCCCAAATGTGTTAAAGCTTTTATAAGTTTCCAAAAGCATTTCAGATTCATGGAATTTATTGCTTTCGTCATGCTATGCCGTATCTGTACCTATAAGTACTCAACTTTATTGCAGGAGATATTTTCATGTCTATCCAGCCTTTTTGTCCTTGTATGTAAATTGATGAGTCTTTATGTATTACATATTTGCTTTCGACATAGCTACGGCGATAAACTCGGAAATTGATGGCCCTATAGTCTGCTCCGCCAGTGCTGGTAGATATTGAATCGTGATTATTATTATTCCTTGTCCAAGGCAAAGCAGACAGATCTAAACGCACTGACGTAGATTAACGTAAACAAACAATAGCTTAGGTACTATCAAACAAACAACGTAGGCTAGATGGTTACGTGTGGGATCTTCCAACAGCTGGAAAACGACTTCGACTTCAATAGGGGGATATAGTTGTTGACTAAAACTTATTTGTCAACCGTCAATGCAGCGACAAACACACAAGTTGGTACCTATGCTAGGTAGAGAAGGTACCTTGTGTAGGTAGTTGTAGGAAAATAGTAGAGATCAACTGATATGCAGTGTTTTATGTTTTGGTAAAGTTTTAAATGAAACAATTTAGGTAAAACTACAATAACGTTTATTTTTTCTATCAACAAAAAGTCAAGAATATTTTTAACAAAGTTTATACTTTTAAAACAATAACAAAAAAAGTTATTAGCTTTGTGATTTATTTGAGCTCTAAGGGCAATTTGTGATATAAGTCAGAAACTTGATTTTAGTTTAACATTAAAATGTATAATTTGATAATATTTTGTGAGCCCCTTTAAGGCACTATTTTTCTATGATTTAAAATAGTTAATAGCTACTCCATAAGTACTACACTACTAATAAATAAGTACATATCAACAGGGAAGACTAGGACAATAACCAATGTGCTACACAAGAATCATTCACTACATCTTTATCACTACAATTGTCTCTTTACTATCACTATAACTACATAATATGTATTACACACACAACAAAACTTTTGGCTTAAGTTTAGAAAGGTACTCTTAGTATATGGATTTATCTAAAGCTTTAGTTTAATAGATATAGTTTGTTTTATACAATCATCAAAAAATACTACAAAGCTAAAGGATACATGATTGATAACAATAAAATTAAAAGTACACAATAAATTGTTAAAAAAACATACCAACAGTTAAACATGAATAAATTGGCTCTGCTTTGCAAATGATAATTAACAATCATAAAAATTCTATAAAATTCACATCTTTTCATTAGTATATTAAACTCTTAATAGTTATATTTTTCCGAGCACCAGTACAATTCCTATCTGACTAAAACTATACTTCCATAGTAATGGCATAATTTCAGTGATAATTTATCTAAATATATAATGCTTACTTTTTAAAAATCGGGTCTAGGTAACCAGTAACTTTTGGCCAAATCTCATCAGATGTGCGTCCTTCAAACTCTTTGAGTATACCTTTTTGTTTGTAGAATTCTATGACAGGCCTTGTTATACTGTCATAGATCTCTAAACGCTGGCTTACAGCTTCAGGTTTGTCATCAGGTCTCTGAACCAAATCCTCCCCTGTCACATCATCTTTGCCTTCCACTTTTGGTGTGTTGAAACCAATGTTGTACACCCTTCCTGAAGCCAAGTGTACCCAGCGGTTCTTCACTCTATCAATGATAACTTCAAATGGCACTACTAGGTTCACTACAACATCGACAGGCTGTACCTTCCAAAGAGCATTAGCTTGACCCACTGTTCTAGGGAATCCATCCAGCAACCAGGGCTGGTTCTCAACTTTCTTGAGTTCTGTGATCATAAATTTAATCATCACATCGTCTGGTACTAGTTTTCCTTCATTTAAATACTTTTTTACCTCTTTTCCTAGGTCAGTTTGTTTTTCAATGTGGTCCCTTAACTTGTCCCCACTGGAAACATGAGCAACATTGTACTTCTTGACTATTCTAGAAGATATAGTGCCCTTTCCAGAAGCAGGAGCACCAAGGATTAAAGTTTTTAATAATTTACTCGTCGCATTCATAGTTACTGACCTTTGTACTTTGATTGCTAATATTGTGCGCACCGTATCTCCACGAACTATCATGTACTATACGTACAGCCGTATTCGATCGCAGTGTAATGACCTGGTTTGTTTATGCGGAATTTATTGATTAACACAATACCCGAGGATATCTGCATTTGTTAGTTGATTAAACTTGTTACCGCTAAAGACGTAACATTAGTATTTATTTCGTAATATATTTTCATTAGTTTCATGTATGAAACTGGACTAAATATTAGTTTGTTTATATTAATTGTGGCTTAAATAACTTTGTGCATTACTTCACTGTTTTACTTATCGTAAAATAAAATAAAAATACGGATAAATCGTATAAAAACACTGCATTATATCACTGCGCGCAGTCGAAACTTCAAATTTCAAATGTCAAACGTCAAAAAGTAACGGGAGCGTTCGTGTTACACAGCTGCCGCTATCGTGCCATTAAATGTGTCAAACGTTACGATAATATCGATTTTGTTGCCAACTAGTTTAATTGTACTGTTTATTTAATAACTGGTTCTAATTTTAAGGGCATGTTTTAATGAAATAAGCACCTGCTTTATCAAATTATTTGGGCAAGTTACTTTTTGATAAGAATTAGGTTTTCCATGAACGCAATCTTTACGAAGACCGAACATTCTGATTATCGAAATATAAAGACCGCGACCTTTGAATCCCTGATATAATATATTAAAGGTGATTGGTGATTCAAAAAAACAACACAACCAGTTACCTAATTCATAATATTTTTATGAATTAGGTTACTGGTTGTGTTGTTTTTTCCTATGTTAAATAATAAGAATATAATATTCCAGCATGGCGCTTGTAATGTTACCTTGTGATCTTCCCTGGTGGACGTCGGTTCAGCGTCACTTGAAGCACCTGCTGCTGGCGTCTTCGCCGGCAAAGCTTACCGCCAGCATGTTGAAAATACATGACATGTGCAAGTAAGTATCTATTGTAACTATTAAATCAACATATTATTACCTTTTGGTCATAGGTACAAGCACTATTATCTAGTAAACAATGAATATAAAGGTATCATTTGCACTAATAATACGAGCAGGTAGGCAGGCATCATTAGTGCAAATAACACCTTTGAATGTGAAATATTTATTTTTGAGATTTATTTTAAATATAACTTTTCAAATGATCATAGGCGTTATGGTCTTAGGTGTTAAAAGACAAACACCCTACTTTTTTTAATAGAGAATTAAAAAAACATAAGTAGATACTTAGTCCAAGAATGTATCGGTTTATCTTTTATCTCAACAGCATAGGTATAGATCCAGACGACGATATCAAGGACCCGGAGCTCATGAAAGGGTTCGAGGCGTTTCTAGAGGAGGAGATGACGGAGGACGAGCGAAGGCACTTCCTTGACAACACTATCAGGATAATGGTGAATAAGGCGCTGCACCTGAAGCGCTGGCGTCCACCCAAGGGACTCATGTTCAGCTTACAGCAGCAAAGTACGTATCTCTTCTTCCTTCTGAGCTTAGGCGTTTCACGATAACCAGACTCTTTCAGTCTGATAATGCCAACCGAAAAATACAGGTTCTGCTTAGTTTCTACGTACAACAATCTGAACAACGTCATGAGTTATCGATGATTGAATGACGTACTAGAATGATGGATTTACAAGCAGTTACTACTCAATAAATAGGTAGGTACATATAGGTATTACCTATCGAATCGTGTCCCGATTTAATCTGATTGTATCATGATTTATTGCTGCGGTTACTTGCAGTTCCTGAGCGGAGCAACCTAGGAGTTTCGTTCGATTCCGTGAATAGGCAGGGCTTTTCTGGCAAGGGCCCATCCGAAATTTAACTAAGCAAACGTGGAGTTAGGTTCGGTAGTCTTTCTCAACATATATATTTATTTACGTGTAGGTATTATAAAGACTACTTAGGGACAAACAAAGATAATATGTTTCGTACATTAAGACAGGAATATTTATAAGACCAATAGGTCTTATAAAGTTCTCGCTTTATTTAGCTCTAATTTGAAAGCTGTCTAGATTTCTCAGTTACATAGTATCCTGCATTATTATCGGGCTCCGGGAAAACTGCACGCATAACAAGTTACATATTATACGCATAAAAAGAAGATATTTAATCCAGGCTGGAGGCAGACATGTTGAACCTTTAGAGGTAAGATAAGTATTCGCTTGGAATAAGTTTATGAAACGACTTGCTTTTGACATCGACGATTAGATGTGGAGAAGTAACGGACAGACACATTGCAATTCACACACAGATATGCATATAGTGTGATTCCATAATATTATATCACGGTTCGACGTTTCAATGTAGAATTAAATATTGGTACCAACTTATGCCTGCCTACGCTTAAAGCTTTTATAATTTATAGCTTCAAGTTACGTCAAGGTAATCTGCCTAGGTCTAGTCTAGGACATTAACTTACTTAGTACCTAATCCCGAACTAAGTAATGCCGCAGTAGAGACGTACTATCGGGTATCCGAACTCAGGGCCGCGTAGGTTTCACTAGAGGTAAAATTAACACTTCTTTCTTTTGTTTCAAGACTCTGTAATTGGATTTTATTAATGAGTTTAAAGGCTTTATTAGTAATTTAAGGTCTGCTTGTTCTGGTCTCGGGTTAGCACGACCTTTTCAGCTTTCGCAAATAAGTATCTAGATAGCCTGTGTCACCCTATGAATGTAATCTTTTCTGTAATGTACCTGTATGGTCTACAAAATAAAAGAGTATACTATTCTATAACCTATTCTAGATGACTATTAATTTTATTAAAACACTAGCTTCTGCCAGCGGCTTCGCCCGCGTGATCCCTAGGGAACATGTTCCCGGGATTAAAAGTAGCTTATGTGCTATTCCAGACTATAATCTATCTTTGGTCTAAATTTCATTAAGATCCGTTAAGCCGTTTTGGCGTGATTGAGTAAAAAACAACCAAACTTTCACATTTTCATTTTATTTTTTTTCATTTTTTCTATTGATTGTAGCGTGATGAAACGTATACTATAACCTGCTCAGGAGTATGAATAATAATTGTACCAAGTTTCATTAAAATCCGTCGAGTAGTTTTTGTTTCTATAACGGTTATACAGACAGACAGACAGACAGACAGACAGACAGACAGACAGACAGACAGACAAAATTGTACTGATTGCATTTTTGGCATCAGTATCGATCCCTAATCACCCCCTGATAGTTATTTTGGAAATATATTTCATGTACAGAATTATTGACCTCTCTACAGATTTATTATAAGTACTTATAGATAGACAAAACAACGTTGCTTAAATATCCATCGTTCTAGGTCTTCATTATTTGCCATTAAGTAGCATGTACAAAAAGTTACTTAAGTACGTTGGTAGATATATCAGCTACTTAGCCGGAAGCCTACGTTAATGAGCCTATCGATAGGATGTTTAAATAATGACGTCATACAGTGTACTCTGAGATTTATCTCATGCAGTTGAGAGGAGACTGATTAGAGGTGCGACTAGAATAAGGAATGTTTGAAGAAGAAGTTTCATATATTTCTGTGGGAAGTTTGTAGTTTTGTTTTTAGAAACACCGGAGACTTGATAAAAGCTGATAAAGAGGCGATAGTCGATGTATGGACTGGACTCACCTCCAAATCACTTCGATTGGCTATACTTCTCTTCGCTTCTTCAACTCTCGGCTGTGATGCGTTTAAATGAGGAGCGTGTAGCAAAGGAAAGTGTCCCTAACATGACTTTGCATGAAGAGGCAGACAATAGCTGATGAAGAGAATGCCTCAAGTTCGCCTTTGTACCACTATTGTAGGTACATAAAGTTTAAACTATTAGTATGATAGATTTGAGAGCGAAATGAACACTGCGTAGACGGCTAATGGAGAACTAGAATAAGTAAACGTATAGCGCTGACCAAAAAAAAAAACAACGGGTTGCCGGCTGAAGTGAAAACTTGAACATTAACGTTGTGCATTTTTGAATCATCCGTCTTACGAATTTTCGATCAGGTCACATGTCCTGACGCGTCATCCGTCTTACGAATTTTCAATCAGGTCACGTGTCTTGACGCGAGTTTACCATTTTATACCCATCCCAAGGAAAGTGCTCAACGCCGCTAAAGAAGTTTTCACTTCAAAATGGTGGTCAGGGCAAGAAGACGATCAAGACGAGATAAAGCCAATTTACCAAAACTGTTCTTCTTCATAGGTGACGTGACCGAGTTAGAGTACAACTTCGTGTCGGCGCTGGTCGCGCACGCCTTCTTCTCCACCAACCCCAAGCGGACGCTCAAGACACACCCCACCTTGCAAGACTTCAACTTTACACATTTTTTTAAGAATTTACACAGGTATGTTACTAGACGAGTAAGATACGGTAGCTCTGCAATGGTTATTAAGACTCGCCTTTCCGTGACTCAAGATCTTGTTTTTAGATAGATAGGTACCTACTTTGTCCAGACGCTAAGCATTGACTTTCAAAGTGGCAATGCCACCATCAGTTTCTCTTGGGCTTATTACCAGCTGACAGCGTTGAGGAAGAATTTCCAGCTGCTATGTTTTAGTTTGTTCTAAGTTTAGTTTATTTGTTAATTATCATTTAATATTTTTAAGTAGGTAGGTAGGACTTACATTTTGAATCCAATCCGGGTTTATGCGTGATGCTCCCACAAACTAACAGACAAACAGACAAAAATTTCAAAAATTGCATTTTTGTGTTCTGTCTTTTTTCTGACATTTCTGTGTATTTTTTATGCGAAAATTTCAAATGATGCATAACATTGAGTATCACGAATTCCAAAACTGACTAAGTGGATGAAGAGTGAGGTAGACAGCCAACTATAGGTACATTGTAAAAGCCAATACAGTTTGATATTCTATAAACAGTCGCTGACATAACAATTAAGGAAAGTAGTCCGAATTGATTTGTGGAATTGTACCAATCACGACTGAGCGGAGTTTTAATCGAACGTTTTTGTTCCAGAAAATCGCAGAGAAATAAATTAAAAAGCTTGCTCCACTACTTCGAATGGTTAGATAAGAGTAGCAACGAGGGATCCATTAAATTAAGCAGACAGGTAAGCTTCGCTAACCATGAGCGTACAGGGGCCCGAGTCTGCTATTTTTATAAATTTGTCATTCCGACAAGATCCCATTGTCATACCATTGTCATTTTGCTAAAAGTTCGTAATCTGCTAAATTCATAATCGCACGATCACTGGCGCGTCAGTGGCCGGTCACTGGAACGTCAATGGTCTCGTAATAGAATTGCGGTAGGAATGCCGTATTGCCATTATTATAAAACCGAGATAAATTTGAGCATTTATTCATGCCAGATTTTATTTATATTTAGTTTTACATATTACTTATTAATGTTATAAGCAATCTGAAGTAGGTAGTGAGAAGTTCGTAAATACTTAATCTGTCATTATGTACGAGATTACCATACATATGGCTTTCTTTCAATGGCGTGTCAGTGATTGATCATTGGAATGTCATAATGACGCCATTATGATGCCATTATGTTAGTAGATTAACAAACTTGTCAAAATCAACCATTTTGAAATCAGTGATCGACCATTCTGACACTATTGTAATAGCTCGGGCCCCAGTACGCACGTAACACGTTAGACGTGCGTGTTGTCCGAACGCTGGACAGAATACCTAGGCATAATTTAGGAACGTTCATTCATACAACCGTAACACCAGTAAGAAGGTGTATGGTAATTGTTACAAGTCGTACACATTAACATACTCCTACCTTAAGCAGGATTATATTTGACGTATAACTGTGACTCCCAAAAGGCGCTAGAAAAAAATGTTTTAAACAGTTCTAGATGCAAAATGTAGACTATATAGGATGCCTCCATGGCATTGACTTGAATTAATTCATCATGTTCCTAGCCTTTTCCCATCTACATTGGGGTCGGCTACCAGTAAAAACGGATTCAGCTGAATACCAGCGTTTTACGTGAACGACTACGTAGCTGACCTCCACAACCTAGTAACTGAAACTGAGTAACAGTACCTACTTCTTGGCAAGGCTGGTGTCAGATTTTCTGGCTTTCTGGTTTAGAACACGAAACGACTATCTACGACTTTAGATCACGCGCCCAAGACCCTAATAGCCTGGGAAGCACAAGTAGGGTAATTATGCCCTATACCTAATTGCATATTTTAATTTAGGTGATGACTTCAAAACAGTGGCTGACAATAGAGGACTGGTTAGAATGCACACTTCCTCTATGCAAGCTACTGGTGCGGCACGAAGGTCGCCCGGAGAGGTGTGAGAACGACGAGGCCATACGAGTGTGCTTCGCGTCCAGTCGGGTCGGCGGGGACACGCTCATCGATGGAGAGTCACAGGTAAGTTATTTTGGACGACAGGCTTGGGAACAACCCGACTATCGATGATGTTTCATTAATCAAAATTGGTTGAGTCATTGAGTAGGTAGTTTCGAGCCGTCGAGCCGATGTAGGAATAAGGTCTTATCGGTCAGAGATATAACCCACCTTTTGGACTGCGCCACAGTCGGGTAAAAAGACATTTGAAGTAACATTTAAGACCGGTTACAGTTTTGTCCCATTGGTAAAACCCTTAAGAAACTAGGTATAGTTTCTTCATTATAAAGTGAATATTATAATCGAATCAATCCAACGGATTATTTTTTTCTTATAGCGTAACTTGGCCGATACTAACACGAATCCGTATTAGCAAACATTTTTAACCCCCGACACAAAAAGAGGGCCCTCTTTTTGTGTCGGGGGTTAAAAATGTTCGGGTGTTATAAGTTTAACGTGTCTGTCTGTGTATCTGTGTGTCTGTGTATCTGCGTGTGGTATCGTAGCTCCCAAACGGATGAACCGATTTTCGTTTAGTTTTTTCTGTCATAGATAATTTTATCCCGAGTGTTCTTAGCCATGTTTCATGAAAATCTGTTCAGCCGTTTGAAGATTATCAGCTTTTTTCTAGTTGATGAGGGGATCTGACTTACTTCCTTATGTCCGATCGATTCAAAATTTGGTACCGTATTGCTTCAATGATATTGAAAGTATTAGGCAAGGTAACCATGACCTGATCAGCCGTTTGAAGAGCATCAGCTCATTAATACTTGATGAGGGGATCTGACTATACCTTCCATATGTCCGATCGATTCGAAATTTGGTACCGTATTACTTCAGTGATATTGAAAGAACGTGATAAGGTAACCTGCATGACCTGATCAGCCGCTTGAAGACCATCAGTTTATTAATACTTGATGAGGGGATATGACTACCTTCCAGTTGTCCTATCGATTAGAAATTTGGTACCGTATTAATTCAATGACATATATATCTACCTACCTACTTTAAAAAGGACAAACGAAAAGTAAAATTAGAAATTTTAAAAACCCCACCACGACACAAAATATAAACTCTAAAAACTAACAAATAATATTTTAAGTTAAGTAAATAAGTTCGTCGTTTTTGCGAATTTTTTCACACCTGTTTTTCTCACTTAGCGGTCGACGACGCGACGCTTGGAAAACAAAAATATTTGAATTTACACAATATATAGATATCTACTGTGACGATAATAATTACAAATAGGATTAAAATATGATTTGTTAGTTTTTAGAGTTTATTTTTTGTGTCGTGGGGTTTTTAAAATTTTTATGACTAAAGTTCTCAAAACAAATAAACCACACCTGGTAATTTACGAATTCTCAGGCACTTTTGCAATATTTCTGTATGTAATTTTGTAGCAACCTACTGGGCCCACTCAAATAATCTATGGAGTTTACCATAGACTCGTCAAGAAGAAGAATAGGTAAGTACCAGGTACACTATTTTGTTAAGCCAAAATCTTGTTTCCCAGGAATCCCTCTCCATGTTCATGATGCCAGAGCTTCTGCCAGCAATGTTGTCAGTAGAAGCGCTAGAAGATAACGAGGTGCTCAAGGTGGAAGGCGTCCGGCTGTTCAGCAGGATCTGCGACAAGAGGCAGAAGACCAAAGTGGAACTGCTTGACGAACCAAAGACGGTAAGAGTAGGTGTGGAGATGGAAAGCCATAATCGAAAGATGAGTCATCATTGTACGTACTTTCTTATTAAACCTAAAATTCCTAATAGTAAGCTAGATACTTTAAATGATCCAACGATTTAAATAAAAAAATAGATGTTCAAAAGAAATCTCGCAGTTTAATCCTTTTTACACATAAAAAGAAGCACAATTTTTTTAAAGCTGAGTGAAGATTGTCTAAGATATTTTTATTTACAATTACACGCTATAAAAGATTTTAATTGTGGCCGCTTCGATATCAGCTCTTAACAATCTTCTATATTAGATTCCTATTCCGCAGTAAATAAGCATTGAATTCGGTTTAAAAATGATGCTTTTTCTACAGGTAACCGTGTGCCTAATGGACGCTGAAGACTACAGCAAGCTGCCTCTAAGCCAGTGGGAGGAAGACAACGTCCTGCGGGAGCTCAACAAGTGCCTGCTCGCCTTCCAGCAGACGCCTATGAAGAGCCGCGAGGGCACGAGGCATGAGAGGAGACTCTCGCCAATAGGTACGGCTAGAAACTTTGAGATGGGCCGGGGGTAGCCCACATATTGGCACACACGAGTAGTTAGCGGCATGAAGACATTTAGGAGTGGTAGTTTCGAGTTTGGAGTAGAATGTCACAATTTCATGAAGGGAGAATCAAATTATACCCTTAAGGCATAATCGGTGACAAATATACCATGCCCAAGTAGATCTTTAAAAAGTGACAAATCCGATCTATGAAGGCAATACCACTAGTGTTAATTTGACCTACATTACTTGACAATGAAGTAACAAGATTAGCTGAAGCTGAAACACCTGATAAATATACCTTGACATTATTGTAACTCTGAAACTGATATTTTATCTAAAATATGGCTGCCCTACCCTCCAAAAAGAGCTGCGCGACAGCAGTGTAACTCGCTCTAAGCACTTTGATAATTCAATGTTCTCTAAAGGTCTCTCTCCAAAATTCGTTTCAGGAGAGTCGTTCAGCCACACGCCGCCCGAGGTGGAAGCCACGGTGGTGATAAAGCAAGCCTCCTCGTGCAGTACTCTCAACAGCTACAACAGTCGCAGCCCCTCGCCGCAGAACTACTGCGCGGCCACGCTCAACCTTAACGATCCTAGTTAGTACTAATCCACCTAGTAGACCATCATCTAAATTATTAGCATTTTATGCAGTAGGCTGACTGGCCAAATGCGTCTCTTGCTTAGATTGGACCTTGCTAACCAATACGGCCTTTGTCTCAAAGTAATGTAAGGATTACAGCCCAGCATGGCATTGCCTCCTATTTATTCACTCTTTGTTTGTATCATGTCAGCTTGGTAGCCCGCCTCATACAAGAGTTGTTACCACACAACCAATGCCTTAACAGCACAAGATTTCCCAATACATCGTTGACTTTAGACACCGAGAAGTACTTTAAATCTAACTGAAA
Organism: Ceramica pisi; assembly: GCA_963859965.1. Taxonomy (NCBI): domain Eukaryota; kingdom Metazoa; phylum Arthropoda; class Insecta; order Lepidoptera; family Noctuidae; genus Ceramica; species Ceramica pisi. The sequence continues at coordinate 12,065,429 of OY982530.1, forward strand.
CAACACTACCTACTAGCAGAATAGGTATTCGAACACCCTAGACAAGTCCCGTCATACAAATCTCCAGTAATACTCGATCTAATCCACCTTTCATTTGTTTCTAGGTGCAGAGTTCACTAAGAAGAAATGCTGGCTGTCTCCGGACGGAGGCATGTTAAACAACCGACGAGGAAGGTTCATAGTGTTGGGGTCTTCTGGGGAATGCTTGCCGGTGACGCGGTCTACCGGAGCAAGCCTGCAGGATGGGCAGGAAGATAGTCTGTATTCAAGTTGTAACTCCAGCGATGACGAGTATCACAGTGCTAACGACAGCTTTGATTATGGTAAGTTTGAATAAATTTTACTTATAATATTTTTACGTTAAAAAATAGTCCCGGGCGAATGTTTCACCCCCATTACGATCCTCCTAAGACCTCCAGGTACCATAGGCTTGCAATTGTTTCGATGATAAATAAAGCAGTAACTACTAAACAGTCATAACCACCAATCAATTCCACCATTCTAGGTAGCGAAGACGAAGGTCGCGGCGAGAGCGCTCGACCCAATTCATTCCAGTACCTCAAAGAGTTATCAACAGAGGAGAGACGGCTCAGCTTCGCAGACCGACTGCGGGAGGCTCTGAGGAGAGAGGCCGAACATTCTACCACTACCAGCACTGGAGATTGGTCCACTGACAGCTCGAGCTACGCTGTTGGTATCAGTATATCTGGGGCGGAGGTGCAGGACAATGATATCAGGTCAGTTTATTAGCTTGGCTCTGAGGAGAGAGGCTGAGCATTCTACCACCACCAGCAATAGCCTGGTCACGAGAGACGCAGGCAATACCTAACATCACTTTTCTTCTGACAGGGTAAAACGCGGCGGTTCAGTAGGATTCGTGCTGACGGAAAAAGAGACTGTTAGCAACGGCGAACCCTCACCGAGACACCGGCCTCTCGGTAGGAAAGACACCGGGAACAGCTCCAAGTACAGCTTCAGCACTGAATACACGTAAGTCTTACAATTGTGTCTCTCGGAAAAAGAATTCAGAATATAAAGAGAGATAAAGACTAATTTAATTTGTCTGCTTCACCCTTTCTTCTTCGTAGCTCCCTCTTTGTTGAGTGTTGCGACCAGATATGACGCGTCTCTCAGTTATGAGCCTTTCCTGACTATGCTTAGATGAACGCATATGTCCAAAAAGGGAGAGGGGATGCTCTTAGCACATGCACTTGCATAGAGGAGTTTGGTGATAGCCAGTTCCACCAAATGATCTCATTCATTCATATACGAAGTTTTCATCGCACCCACCCTTCAGGTTCAAATTAAAATTACTCATAACTCAGATTCGTGTAGTTTTTTTTTAAGCATTGGAAATCATCAAATGACTGCTGCCACTCTGAGCGGAGCAGAAGAGTGTCGGACTTTTACTGACTAAAACTCATCCGTGTTCCTCCTAATGCCCTTTGCGTTCCAGAGCTGTGGTGACTCTTTCAAACAATTCCGGAACCCTGCCAGATTCGTGACCCTAGGGTCACGAATCGCTGGAATCACCTTTTGATTTCCAAGGATGAAACATAATAAAAAAAAAAAAAAATAATAATAATATTAATTGTTAAATAAATAAATAAATAATACAAAAAAATGTTTTCTGTTCTAGTTCGGAGTTAGAAGAGGTATACGAGCAGTTCAACCAGTGGCTCAACGACCCCATCGTCGACTCAGAATCTGGCGAACACAAAAATCGAGAGTTAGACTCCCGAGACTTAGCTGTGATAAGGTAAACTACCCTCTTTTTTGTCAAAATCAATGGCAGCAAATACCTTTTAGATCTGTTTGAGTAAATGTGAGGCTTAGCGTTTATGTCCAACAGAATTCCAATTGTTTATTAGAATCGTTCGTTAACGGTTCCGAAGTGGACGTTACCACTATTTCGATTCTTGAATTTTTTTTGCGACTGCGCATAAAAATTTACCACGAATTTATTAGGAGGGGTTAGGGATTTTAGGAGTATCCTCTTCCCTTTAGTGCTAACGGTCCTGAGTTGCCGCTTCGTGATAGAGAAGTCTTCGCGGCAGCAGGGCCGAATTGGGAAGACACATCACACAACGTCTTGCCACAGCATTCCCTTGATGAACGGTACTTCTCCAGGTAGAAGCCGAAACCACCGTTTTTGAATAGCAGTCAACGACTTACTTAAACTGAGATTTAAAATTGTTTGGCTCTGCATTTTTTATTTGTGCATGGCTTCTTGTTATGTCCGTTTCGTTCTTTTGCGATTTTTCTTCTTTTTACGTTTAGGAAATGGCTACCTCTTCGGACCAAATACGGCGCAATGACCGAATGTCCGTCTTCGATACCAATAAGATTTAAATTCGACCATGATTCGACCTTAGACTTCTGTGTTAATGATTACCACAGTAATATTTTTCTGGGGGTCACCCCATTTTTCATCCCAGACAGAAAACTAAGAAGTTGAGTGTGTAATACATTATTTTTGGTTTTGGTTGTTACACTGTGGTCGTAGATCTAGGACATTTACACGAGTCGGTTCCCTGTCCAGGTTCGCGGGCTCGCTGCTGAAGCGCACCCTGTCGGAGTCGCTGGCGGGCGGCGGCGGCTCGGGCTCGGACGCGGCCGAGCTGTACGGGCGCGAGCCGCGGCCGCTGCCCCCGCGCCCGCTGGCGCTGGCGGCCCGCTCTCTGTCGCTGGAGCTCGCCCGCCACAAGCATCGGCTGGCGGCGCATCTCGTACGTATTGCACAATCACCTTCATGTCGATACATTTGCTCATAATAATATGAATATTCGAAACTCGATAGTTTAGAGTGTTCAGTTTCTGAAAGCCTTCTTTTTAAGGAATGGGAAATCATCAAATGACTTCTCCCGCTTTGGGCGGAGCGGGAGGGAGTGTCAGACTTTTACTGACTAAAACCCATCCATGATCCTTCATTAAATGATAAATGATATTTATTTTGTAAGTAGGTTGTAAATAAGTTAAATAACACTTTTACACGTCAATCTTTTTTGGTCATTTTAAACTAGATGAGGCCGTTTGTGTGCCCTTAGTGTTCCGGAGCCGCGGTATCTCTTTCGAATAGTCCCGCAGGCCGCAACTCCGGTAGGCGTAGGCCCTTCCGGACATTGTGTGCTGTCTTTTTTTGAGGCGCGCGTGGAACACGAACGCGCCGTCGACACGGCCTGTCGTCATATGACGGACAGACGGCGAGCTACCCATAGCTCACCGTCCACAGGCCCGCGCCTACGGTGGCCTCCGACGCCCGCGGCGTCTACCGCGGCGGCCGGGACGGGAGGTTGTCTCCCCCTCCCATTCCGCCACCTTCGCTAGCAGTTTCTGAAAGCTTGGTCTTTTTATTCTCTGGTTTAACTTTATTCCGTCAGTCACAAATATGAATTTCAAAATACCGATTGTCATAATTCAGAATAGTTCAAAACTTCTAATATCTAGAACAGCTCCGATTTATCATTCATCCTATTTTCATAATTCTTTAATTTCAATATTCCTTTCGTTTATAATTACTATTATCAAATTACCGAGTTTCAAAAGATCGAATAACAAGAAGTCCAACTAAATGATAATTCGATTTATTAGATTATTTTAATTATTATAATTAAGAAGTCACATAAGGTTAAGAAGTCTACACTGTCGCATTAGGTAAAAGCCTGTAATGATAGGTGTAAGGAGATAAATAAATAAATAAAGTAGGTACGAATTAATTTGAATCCCGAAATAAAAACGCCTTCTAAAACAGAATAGCAAGACAAATTAACACAATTGCTCGTCAGAGAGAAGTATAATACTACTACACACACATGCAGGAAGCATGCAGCAATCATGCAGCATGCAAGCAAGCATGCAGTATGCAAGCGAGTATATGCAACATGCAGCAGGCTGCAGGCATGGTTTCTGTCAAGGCTCCGACGCTGCGGGGCTCCGTCGGTCCCTCGCGAACTTATCGTCGCAGTCCACAGATGGTTTTTTGGCCTCAGCCGCGGTGGCCCGCGTTATACCTACCACCTGCACGCGGGCCGCCTCATCCCCCACGCCTACGCGGGCTTAATAACACTCTAGGGGTAGGGCAGAAAGGACTACGTGAAGTCGGTTTTACAGCGATCGTTTCTGTCACTTACTTTTGTAGTAGGTACAACATATTGACTATTGAAGATTAAAAAAAAACTAATTTTAGGTTAAGAGTGTGTATTCCGTCCACTAGCGCCGCCAATCGTTTTTTATTAATTGTGGTAAATTTAAGACACGTAGAGCCAAAACGGCAATTATTGCTAAAAGTGGCCACTTTTAGCAATAATTGCCGTTTTGGCTATTTAGCCATGAGTTATGTATTAAAACTAGCTGTCAAAAAATAATAGATAAGTACATTTCTTCAGTGCACTACAGAGCGGTTTTTTACCTATCTACGTGTCTTAAATTTACCACAATTAATAAAAAACGATTGTTGGTTTGATGGCATATTCGCTGTCGACAAATCAAATCACAAGCTGAAATAAAACAAGGCTTTCAGAAACTGTATCGTAGCCAATTTTTCTTTGTATAGTGGCACTGACAATGTTGATGGTCAGACACGGCGGAGCGTCATTATTTTTTAAAACAAATATTGTTATATCTATGCCTCGACCGTTTATAGATTAAATCTTGTGTTTCTGACCTAAGCTTTAAGGATAACATAAGGTAGGGCAGCTAAGAGAGTTAACGACATAGATTAATTGGTTAACGAGTGTGTTGGTTTGTGGTTTTACAGAGTGCTTATGAACTCATACCTAACTATTAATTCAATAAACAACCTGATGCAGATTGCACATGAAGTGCTGAATTCACTCACATCTAATGAACCAAAGGCTGCGACGCAGCCCTTGAAGCTCTTGCTCAAAATAATTCCTCCAAAGACATAATTAATTAAACACCAAATCACTACGCAGAGTTCCTAACAAAATAAATCCTACGGTGACCTAAACTGCTATATGTTTTGACAGAAACGTAAAGTTAAAGAATCTATACCGGAGGAGTTTGTAGAGGGCACGCGAGCAACCGCCGACACGAGACACGGCGACGAAAGCAAAAGTATGGACACGTCAACTGACACCGACACGGTAGTGTCCAACTCCGACCCCGGTCTCAGGAAGAAAAAGTTGAACTGGATGATAAACATGATCGTAGAGACTATCGAGGAGACCGTCGAGTGCGAACCGGTCACAGTAAAACTAAAGAAACCGAAACCGAAGGTCAGACCGCAGGCGTGCACCCGGCTGTCGCTAACCTGTAAACACTCAGTACTACTAACATACAAATACCTATGTAACATCACTGATTATAATCGTCTTTGCTTTCTGTCGAAACATATACTTCTGTGGTGTTGCATGTAATAACCGAAGCTAAAAAGAGTGGGTATTCAGTTGTGCGTCCATGTAACATGCGCGTTTTTATCGGCAAGACGCATGGACGCAACATAAGCTCGTTCGTTGCACTGTTTCAAAGCGCACCCTCCTCTCCATCTCTGCGTAAACGTTGTTCAGAGATCATCTGTGAACGCTATTTTTTTATATTCAATTATTTCTATTGTGTTCGATGTCCATCCGTAGCCGTACTTCCGTACTGACCAGCTAAATAAATCGAGCTAAAATACTCATGCATAACGATTCGGTAGATATTATACCTACCTAGTATACGTAATGTATCGCTAATCGCTTTAATACTTTTGTAGGTGTGTAGTTTTCATTTTGATTGGTGTTTAATTAGTGGGTACCTACCAAACTGAAAACTGCAAAACTTGCATTGACTCTGGTTTTCTGCCTTAAAAGCGTTATCACGTGTGATCAGCATTTCTTAGCATTGGTGATAGATACACAGAATGTCTGTAGCTCACATGCTTTATGTATTTTCTACTTAAGAGGGCTATCACAATTTTTCTTGAATTTTAGCGTTTTATTCGAGTTTTGATGTGTGGTTTTGCTATATTTAAAGCCTTAAAAAAAAAAAACAAAAATATGCCTAAGACAGTTCGATCATTTATCTTGGGAGTGTTCAAAATAAATATTTCAATTTGTTCACGTACATCAGTAAAATCCTTGACTCCGCAAAGGATGTTTCACAAAATGTTGCTTTAGGGAATCTTTTGATGCCTTGGTACACCGAAGATATTATAATTTAATCATTTATAAAAATGTCCACGGTACAACTGTAGGTATCTTCTACTTTGGAATGTTCAAATCAATTTATTACGATTCATACAGTAATACACCAAAAATAATTCTGTAAAACTGAGAGTTATTGACAATTTTCCGTACGAAACTATATTTTTTATCTATGAAATTATAATTCAAATAAAAACATTTAAAAATAAGGTGGCATTGCTATATATTGCTTGAAAAAAAAAAATGGTCTAATTAAAAGTAAAGTAAATATTTTTAAATATTGTTGTATGCAATGCAAAAATCAATATAAATCTTGTGACGCGCGGTAGGTATTTTACTGTAGTCAACCTGAGCAATTCGATTTTGTAAAAGCGCCCTTAAATCGAAATACGATACTTGCCAACAAACTGGTGAAAAAGCTTTCAGAAATCTTGGGTTGGTCGGCCATTAGATCCATGAGAGGAAGAAATAGAGGAGAGGATTTAGATGACATTGAATAATACACTGCATTTAGTAGCATGCTAAATTGTGCGAACAACAAACGCCTGTCCGGGCGTTTTGAGCTCGTTTGCACTTTACGCCACTAAAAATAAGGTTAATTATTCAATGTCACAAAAAATCCTACGCACTGGCAAAATTAAACTTAAGAAAATTGAATGAAGTTGATCGCTACACGGTCCGCAGCTGTCGCAGTTGGCGCACAAGATCGTGTCGGGCGGGACGTGCCGGCCGGTGGCCACGGGCAACTGGGGCTGCGGCAAGCGTCTGCGCGGCCATCCGCAACTCAAGCTGCTGCTGCAGTGGCTGGCGGCTAGCGTGGCCGGCGTGCCCGCGCTTATATACTACACGTTCGGTAACGAGAAACTGTTTAAGGTTAGTACATGATTGGTAAAACAAGGTTTAACAGGAATAACAGAAAAGAACTGCTGCCACCGCAGCACCAATACGACAAAAACTTCTCAAGTAACTTTTATTTTTCTTCTTCAGTTGGACACGCTCGTCCGAGTACTAGTAGACAGAAAATGGACGGTGGGTCAACTAGCGCGCGCCGTGCTCAAGTTCGCGCGACAGACGCTCAACGAACCGCACGTGATCCCCGACAACCACTCGCTGTTCGACGAGCTCATAGGCATCGAGAAGATACCCGACGACACATAGCTAACACTCGCCAGGAGGAAGGCTACACGGTAGCCGGCGACACCCGGTGCTTGCCACTACTTTGTTTATCAAAAGACTTCGATTATAAAGCAACAGCGTCACACCATGGAGTTGTTAGCAAATGGGGTGACAAAGTCGCCAATCGGTATCAATCAAACCATTTGACGCACCTTCAGTCCGTCGAGTGGGCGTTCATGTTAACATTCTCTTTGCTCACCACTCTGTGACACAATATGTTAGCTTCGTTCGGTCACTCCACTATAACTCATCAATGCATTTATGTTATTCCGTCATCATACTCAATAGTAAGGTGGTTCAACTGTGTCTTATTTTAAATAATGTTTGTGGACTTTTAGATATTTTTTACGAAATAGTTACATAAAAGCAATATTAGCGTTTGATTCGATTTAAAATACAAACTAAAAAAAAATGTATTTTTATACAAAACTATCGATTAAAGTACAATTATAAAGTTTACCTAATGTAAGTTTTATCAAGTCATTGTTAAGAAACTTGAATAAAAAAATAATGTAAAGGTGATTTTTAATTATTACAAATTTTAATAAATTTACATAATTTATAGGGCAGTGCTAATATTAAGACTGTGTACTGTTTATGAAAGGTTTCCAAAGTTTACCAACTTCAAGTTTTTTACTATCGCGATACATAATCATCCTAACGAAGTTAGCTACCATATATTTGTAAATATTGGAAAACGAGTTACTTCTAAAACCATCACATACACTTAGTAGCTTGACAATATAATTATCCTGTTAAGTCATATAACTGACGTCAATTTCGGTTCTCACAACATGGTGTCTTACAGTGTAAAGACTTGACCTGACAAAGTCTTCCATAGCATGAATCTCAATGTGTCCAAAGTTGTTAATTTTGAAGTGAAACTATAGAATTTTCAAACGGGATGCGAAAATAAAATAATGCGTCACATATTTGTGTATTATTTTGGCTATTTTTTAATGAAACGATTATTTTTATTTAAAGTAGCTCCATTTATAATCAGTCACTATGTCAACTGTAGGACGTGACATTCACAATAGACATTACATTTATGTGAATGGATATAAATCAGTATCATACACAGAGAAAAATAATGATACTTGGCACAAAAACAAATTTCGCAATCGGTAAGCTCTTATGCTGTACATGCCCACTGCATTTGTAACGCTACTGAGTGGTTATAAGGTTTAAAGTACTGTTATTCATTTACAAGGGCAAAATAAGATCTTCAACCTTATTCATAAAACTAATCTAAGGCTGTTTGTCCTTAGATCTTAATGAACATTATAGTAATATTTTGAGTGTTTTCAATGAGATCCACTTTTTAAATCCTGAATCATAATTTATTTGGCTTTTTTTAATTATTTCCACCGCATCAATAATTTTTTTTTATTTGCAGTAGTTAATATTTTCCAAATTCAATATAGGCAGTAGAATCAAAATAAACTGCCACATATTAAGCAAAATTTCCTTAAGTTATTGTACTGAGTAGAATAGAAATATAGAATTCGTGGAAATACAAAACTTCCGATGTGGTTACTCAGGGCGACTTTTTATCTGTACTTGGATAACGCATTTAAAAAGATTTAAAAAAATCGTTAAAATGTGCCTTTCGATCAATTTTTAGTTTACAAACCATGTTGGTTTTTGGTTAGCAACACCAAGGGCAGGGCTGGGCAAAATACTTGCTTTGCTTTAATTGAAATACAAATTACAAAATACTGTATCGCAAGTAATTAAAATACGAAATACAATATATCTTTAAGTAAGGTATTTGAAATATAAAATACAAAATACAGTATTTTAGCTATTTTTAATTGAAATACAAAATACAAATTACAAAATAAGTAATCTAGACCGGGCCGAGTCTGCTATTGCAATAGGGTCGGAATGGTGGATCATTGATTTTTAGGGTTCCGTAGCCAAATGGCAAAAAACGGAACCCTTATAGATTCGTCATGTCTGTCCGTCTGTTTATCCGTCCGTATGTCACAGCCATTTTTTTCCAATACTATAAGAACTATGCCGTCGAAAATTGGTAAGTAGATGTATTCTAAAAAAAAAACAATAAATTTTGGGGGTCCCGATACTTAGAACTGAAACTCAAAATTTCATCCACCACATACGTGTGGGGTATCTATGGATAGGTCTTCAAAAATGATATTGAGGTTTTTTATAAGTATAATTTTTTTCTAAACTGAATAGTACCATGTATCTAAACTTCCATCGAAAATTAGTTTGAACGAGATCTAGTAAGTAGTGTTTTTTTATACGTCATAAATCGTAAACCGCAACTTTTGCTTATAATATATACCTACAGCCCTCGGTGCGCGAGTCCGACTCGCACTTGGCCGGTTTTTTGCGTTTTGTTGCTGCTTTACCATCATTACACGCTCGCGGTCTCGCCTCGCACTCACACTCACGATCGCTAAATGCTTAATGATGATGAAATGTATTTTATTGTTAAAATGTATTTTGAAGCCTCAAGTATTTGAAATACTAATTACAAAATACCTCGGCGTCAGGTATTTGAAATACAAATTACAAATTACATTTTAAAGAAGTAATTGAAATACAAATACAAAATACGTATTTGTATTTCAATTACGTATTTTAATTACAAGTAATTCAAATACTGCCCCCAACCCTGACCAAGGGTCAAATTAATAAGTATTAGTTCAAAACGATTACTTCATAACTAACAATTGATCACATAATACATTTTATCGACTTTTTTTATCACAATTTTAACCATTGATTGAGTTATCTACGGATCAAAAAGTTCGCCCTTAGAAACGAATAAAAAATGCAATTTTTTCCACTCACTCTATGGTCCTAATTGCTGTACAAAAGATATAATATTAACGATTGCCCTAAAAGAAAAGCCCTCGCATGCGGCGGCCCATGCCCTGTCTGTCGTAGAGGACGTTGAACCTGTTGACTAGCTGGTTGATGGCGTTGCAGCCCTTCGTGATTGTGCCCAGGTACGTCATAAGCGCCACGTCATTGCATTGCTGAAAAGATAATCAGAATCTACATTATAAATCAGCTAGACAACTGACAGTAATTTTAAATGAAAGTAATGGTTTCAAATTGCTGCAATAATAAACGCAAAAGACCAGACAAAACAATTAATTAAGCTATCGCCCATAATAGCCGTCCGTGAAATAACTTGCTTGGTCGCGGTAGTTGCGAACAACCCGATGAACAAATAAAATACAAGCTACCGAGCTCATTTGATGAGCTAATTGTCGTAGAAGCAAGTATTCGACAATCGGCACCCTAAATTGAGTAACACATAAATTCGCATATTCGTACACAATCGAAAGGAATTCCAGCTCCATTATTGTAGTTGCGCCTGCACGATGAATACTTTTGAATGGATAAATTAAAGAATATGCAATCAATTGCCTATAAGTTTGTGTGACGCAATTAGGTGTCGGGTTCGGTCATTATCAATTAGAGAATAGTATTGAAAGCATAGACAATAGATATACATTGTAGAAGTGTGTGCGGAACTGCTGGGAGGTGAGCAGAGGCAGTCGGTTGGAGAGCGCGCGCGCCTCCCGCAGCAACGCCGGCCGCGGCGGCAGCGATCCGTCGCGGATGGCGCGCACCGTCGCCAGCACGGCGCGTACCCGCGACACTAGCATCTTTATCGCTGAGCGCTGAGCCGTTAGGTGTTCCGCCACTGGAAATAATAGACATTATTAATACACTAGCTGACCCGCGCAACTTCGTCAGCGTCACATTTTCCTTTAATGCTCTGCTCCTAATTGTCTTAGCGTGATGATTTATAGCCTATAGCCTTCCTCTATAAATGGGCTATCTAAGGCCTAAAACTGCGTTAAGCGGGCGACCGCGCGGTTTCATACAAAAGTGCTACGTCGCGGCCCGAGGGAATGCAATCTCGTTCTCGCGAGATCTCGGCCCTTTTCTGCGAGATTAATCTCGGCCTAAAAATGGGCGAGATCTCGCGAGATTAGCGAGATTGAACTCGAGCATGAAAACGTCCTATTTGACGCGCAGCAGCGCGCGAACTGACACGACCACGACCGACACGGACGGAGCGAACTCCGATCGGTTTCGGTGCGCGGGCGGCAGGTCTCGCTCACTCAAATTTCGATGCGTGTGATTGGTTGAAATTTGAACCTGCGGCGTGCGTGCGTTTGTTTACTTACCAGATTTTGTTGTCACTTGTTGTCAATCCTTGATTGAATTAATTGAGTTATAGTGCTATTGTCGCTTAAAAAAATACGAAAAAGTTGTTTGTGATTCACGAAGTATTTAATAACGGACTATGTCGGCGAATATAGTTTATAAGGACTATAGAAGTGTGTCGGTAGTATGGAAATACTTTTCAAGAGCAGAAAATGGATTGAGTGCCAAGTGTAAACTTTGTAAGAAGATTCTGAAAACCAAAGATCGATCTCCGCGTGGATTACATGTGCATTTAAAATCTATCCATCAAATAGACACCAAAACGAAGAATGTGGAATTGCCGCGATTGCCAGGACCATCGTCTACTGTTCAAAACATGGAAGTAGGTACAGCAACCACCTCAACTTCGAGTGGTAGCACGGAATCACCAGAAACATCGGCACCAGCGCCACCAGTGAGCGAAAAGAGGCAAAAAATAACTGATCACTTCGTTTTGTCTGAACCTGAAGATACTTCTATGGAAAAAAGAATATCAAGAATGGTGGCAAAAGACGGTCTACCATTCCGTGTATTTTGCTCGTCTAAAGATATCAGAGACCTGTTCAATTCTTCGGGTCAGAAACTTCCCAAGTCTCCAAACACAATTAAATCTATAGTTATGAACTATGGCATGACATTAAAAATGAAAATAAAGCGTGAACTGGCTCAGCTAAAGGAGAATGATCACAGATTTACGCTTACATTCGATGAGTGGACTTCTTCTATGAACAAGCGATACATGAATGTAAATGTACATGGGAATAATTTTTTCTGGAACTTGGGGCTGATTCGCGTCTATGGAAGTATGCCTGCTGAGAGTGGGGTCAGTATTTTGAACACAAAGTTACCGTATTTGGACTTATTCTAGAAAAAGTTATTGTCAATATTAATACAGATGGGGCCAGTGTGATGAAAAAGTTGGGTCGATTGATAACGCCTTTACATCAGCTCTGCTATGCCCATGGAATCCAGCTTGGCATAATCGATACTATTTATAAAAGACCAACTAATGTTGATGAGCAGCCTGAAATAGAATCAGAAAATGACGAAAACGACGTTGAGATTTCTGATGAAATAGACGAAATGCCCTGCACAGACTCCGAAGATGAAGCTTTTTATTGCTCTATACCAAGAATAGAAGTGGACCTAAATGAAGAATATGCGGGTATCATTGAGAAAGTTAGAAACGTGGTGAAACTTTTTAAAAGATCACCGACTAAAAATGACACTTTGCAAATATACGTAAAACAAGAATTTGGACAAGATATAAAATTACAACTTGACTGTAAGACACGATGGTCGAGCCTAGCTGACATGATTTCTACATTCAATAGAATCAAACTATGTGTCAGCAAAGCTTTAATCGATCTTGGCCTGGAAGCTAACCCAAACTACTATTTGAGTGCAGAAGAACATGCGGTTTTAGCGAACTTAGACAAGGTATTTGAACCCGTTAAGCTGGCAGTGAAGGTGCTATGTCGTCGAGATGCCGACTTGGCTACTGCTGAGAAAACACTTAGGTTTATGATTCGTAAACTGGAAGAGCTAAAAACTCCATTGGCAGAAAAACTAACTGATTTCTTGAGAAACCGCATTGCTGAGCGTCGGACGAATTTAACGGCATGCTTGTTATATTTAAGAAACCCAGCTAAGTACCAAGAAGATAAAGAAGAGTTTGCGAGAGATGAAACCTTTAAATTACTTCCGAAAAGTGTAGTTCGCACTGAACTTAAAGCATTAATACAGCGCCTGCATTCGCAGCATGGTATAAAACAGACTGAGTCAGTCACATCAACATCACCTGCGCCTGCTGCCACTGCCACCCCTGATGAGGATGATGAACCCCTCTCATCCCTTTCCCAGACTCTGAATGAAGCAGGCAAGCTTTCTTTGCAAGAAGAACTGGAGGAAGCAATAACTTCCTGCAAAGACCCTAGGAAAGCAAAGATTTCGCTGGACCAATTGTTGAAGAAGGAAATGAATCTATACGAGTCCGGGGGGTCTAAAGGAGAACTTTTGCAGTTCGCTGATAACTGCCTCACAACTATAGTACCAACAAGTGTGGAATCTGAAAGGGCATTCTCAGCGGCTGGCTATCTAGCCTGCAAAATAAGGTGTAGGTTAGGTGACGATACCTTAAATACGTTGTGCTTTCTAAGAAGCTACTTCCAAAACAGTTTGTAAATAATTGTATAGCGAGATGTTGCTAATGTTCCTAATTTGATTGTTTTTATTTGGTTTTCACTTTATATTCTATTTCTCTTTTTAGTTTGGCGAAATGAGCCATTGATTTGATTGATCTCAACTCAAATTCTATTATTTTTGTTAATTAATCTTTTTGACTTCGTAAAAATAAATGTTGATTTCAAAATAGCTATGGTTCTTTTTCTTTCAATGTCCCGGGAGTTCTATATCTATTTTATTAGTGCAATTATTTGCAAAAATTGATACTCTTAACTACCAATCTCGCGAGATCTCGAAATTGCCGAGATCTCGCGAGATTGATTTTCATAATCTCGCGAGATCTCGTCCGATCCTCAATCTCGCGAGATTGCATTCCCTCTCGCGGGGTCCTGCGCGGGCGTCCGCCTCGGGAAGGCGCGCCCTGCACCCACGCAACGGGGCCCGCCTCCGTGCGACGGAACATGTCGCGGGGGCACGTGCGTTGCCCGCCAACGGTAACACGCAGGGCAGCGTAAAATTTTTCGTAACTTTTGACCCCCTTGCGTAACATGTGAGTAATTTTTATATATATATTCAAGGCAATTTTCGTAACTTTTGAGAACAACGATATTTTTATTGCTAAGTTACCTACGCATTTCAATTGAACGCACCTAAAACTGGCGCGTCTCAAAAGTATTTCACTCCATATCACACTTAGAGATGGCTCAAAATAGAAAGTGTCATGAAAAAATGAATCGTAATTTCGAGGTTTTAAAACTTGATTAACGTTAAATTATGTACTTGATATTTCATATTTTTTGTGCGTTTTATTCCTTTATTCATATTTGATATGTTTTTAGAAATTGGAACTAATGAGAATGATGTTGATTAACTCTAGTTTCACTTGTTTCGCTTAGAAGAACCATGGAACTACTGAGAAAAAAAAGCTCAGTAGTTCCATGGAACAACTACGGTGGAACTAGTGAGACGAGTTCGATTAAGTTTTGTTTCCTTTGTCCCATTATCAAAGAGCATGGAACTACTGAGAAAAAAATGTCTCACTAGTTCCATGGAACTATTTGCTGGTGGAACTAGGTGAGAATGATCCAATAATTCGTCATAGACCTGTACCGAAACTTTAAAACATTTGTAAAATGAGTTATTATCTTCTCTTAATTTACTGAACTTTACAACGAATACCCCGCACAGCAACCTAGATTCAATGAACGGGCTTTCGTTTTTTTTTTTGCTAGGCGTCGTTTTGCTACGTAATAATATATTAAGTACGTAGTACTATACTGTTAAAATTGAACTAGCGACACTACGTAAATAAAATAATCCGGTCTCCGCGACGGGTACCCGCGACGGAAACCGTCGCGTTCCCACGGAGCCCACACGCGTGTAGACACGCGACGGTTGCCCGTCGCGGGCGCCCGCTTAACGCAGTTTCAGGCCTAACACTGAAATAATTTTTCCAAATCGGATCAATATAGTTCCTGAGATTAGCGCGTTCAACCAAACAAACAAACAACAAACTCTTCTGTTAAATATTATTATAGTATAGATTGAATGCCAACTACGCTTTATCTATACTTATATTATAAAGAGGTAACATTTGTTTGAAAGTTTGTAAGTTTGTATGTAGGGGGTAATCTCAGGAACTACTGGTCCGATTTGAAAAGTGTTAGATAGGCCATTTATCGAGGAAGGCTATAGGCTACATACCATCACGCTAAGACTAAAAGGAGCCGAGCATTAATGGAAAATGTGACGCAGACGAAGTTGCGTGGGTCAGCTAGTTACATATACACTGATAATGATGGCAGATGCTGACTTAAGTCCGGCCGCGAAGCAGGAAGAATTTCGTCCGTTGACCTGTTATTACCTGTCTCTGTCACTCCCGCGTAAATAGAATGAGTCTCGCTCGCACAGATGCAATGGCCGCCGTCCTCAGGGATTGTAAACCTTTGCCTGAGAGTGTAAGGTTTCTTCGTGTTTGCATTTGTATGTCACGTAAAAAAAGAAGGAATCGAAATTAGTTAGACTAGATGATTTTGTAGATAAAACTGTTGATTCTTTTGTAATAAATGTGATAGGCGAGACGTTTTCGGAAAGCAGTAACTCCGATACAGAGCAATCGGATTCTGATTTTGAATTTTATTTTTTTTATTTATGCCGTATTAGTAATTGTAACTCGATTTTTATAACTTATTAAAATTTATATGATAATAATATTTTTTTTTTATTTTCTAAGTTGGTACCTCCTTCAAATATCACATGTAAACCGCACTTAATACAAAAATGTTTGTGACCACTGTCAGTAGGTAGAAAGGTCATTGTACGAAATTCTTCCTGCTCCACGACTGAACATTACACATTATTATGCAGGTTTGTCCCTATAGATTAAAAGGGATTTTTTGATGGATGGGAAATCATCAAATTGAGTAATATTGAGTACACAGCATTATATGTATTAGGATACCCAGAATCAAAACCAACCTGCATAGCCTTTCCCCAACCATGTTGGAGTTTGGAAGCCAACACCAATATAGTCTAATCTAGGTAAATTTATAGAAACAAATTTTTAAAACGT
Organism: Ceramica pisi; assembly: GCA_963859965.1. Lineage (NCBI taxonomy): Eukaryota > Metazoa > Arthropoda > Insecta > Lepidoptera > Noctuidae > Ceramica > Ceramica pisi. The sequence continues at coordinate 12,081,707 of OY982530.1, forward strand.
TCCTTAAAACTGTGATAAAAAAAAACAATATGAAAAATTTCTTGCCTAAACTATTTAGAGCAGCTTCACCAGATGACACCCTAGCAACATGGTCCACACCAATCCTCTCTGCCTCCTCGGCAGCCAGTGTGTATGTGAGAGGTGCCAGCAACATTGTGGCTCTACCGTTCACTACATCTATCACCGACTCATATAACACCACTGGTAGTTGCTGAAATATTTAAAATTTAATTAAACAATGGAAATTAGTATGAAAAGATCATAGCAGCATTATGTAGCTTCTGCCTACCCACATAGGAAAAACATACTTTTTCATTATTTTATTTAAAATTGTATTTTAAATAACTTTTTCAAACAATTTGAAACATTTAATAATTATGAGCATTTCTTAGTTTGCTAGCACAAAAGTGCCAGTCATTATGAATATGACACTGAAATTTTAACCAAGACCATAACCAACCTCAATTCATAGCATTTAGTTCTAATAAAAACCATGAATACAATACTGTCAGTCCACTCACATCTCCGTTCCTTCCAGCTGGATTCAGCATCAGCATGACTGGGCACTCATTGATATCACAGATCTGCCGGTGAATTGCGATATCCTTGTCTGTTGGGGTGTCCCCAGTCGTGTACCAGCCGAGGAAGTCCATGTCAGAAAATACTTGTTTGACTGTTAAAATATATGAAGTTATTATTTTTACTTGTGAAAATAACACCACATGTCAAACGAAAATCACTGATAAGTCGGGTGAAGATCCATTTCGTCCAATTATCATGTGTAGAGAATACTCACATTGTTCTTCCTTTAAATTGTAATAATCTCTATCAATTATTATGTCTCCTTCAATTACACTGAACATTAATTCAAATGAATTCATAACTTCTATGTTTCGACCTTTTTGCTTGCCAATAAGTGCCCCAATAACTGAAAGTTAGGAAAAATGGGATGCTTACTAGGAATAAATTTCTTCAATGAACAACTTTAGGATTCAATAAGAACATACCTATCTGAGGGGAACCTTCCTGTGCTCGCAATCTTGTCCAATGTTCAGATACATTCATTATTACAAGAGGATGTAAAGATACTGTGACGGAACCGGACGTGGCTGTTGTGACTACCACGCTCTTCGCACCTCCTGGCGTTGGAGGTGCAGGTGATGTGGGGTTAGGAGGATCTACAGCCGGCCCTGATGAGGCACTCTCCACCTCAACTTCCATTTCAAAGTCAATTCTATCGGCACTTGACATAGTTAAATATAATTCACTATTATTTTGAAGAACTTATTTTGTGCTACAATAGCTGCAGCCACACTGCGTTAGCAACAAATAAATAAATACCTAGAAGATGAAAAACTATCTGCTCTGCGCTTTGACGTTTGATCACTTTATGATCTGATGTTTTGTTTGACACTTTGACGTTTGTTTGACTAGCTACAGATACTACGTTCGTACCATAGATTATACGGACGTAGTTATGCAAAAATGTTTCATTCCACAGTGCATTGAAAAGCATTTACGCGTTTCAATGGTATTCTTTTTTATTCCAACTAGTAAAGGTCAATATTAAAGGTTTTATTGTTGAATTATATTTTGTTTAGATAATCATATGTTTAATTTTAGGCTATTCACTTTACAATAAGAAAAAAATTGATTATTGGTATTGATACATTTTAACATAATTAATATTTACATGAACATTGCTTCAAATTAATTTTGCACTGGTACTTTTTATCCATCTGTACCTTATAATTTATGATCTAAATTTTACATCATCATTAATTAAACATCAAAATTTTATTTTTTTATAAAATTTGTTGTTCAGGTTTTACATATTATCTAAATGTAAAACTTGAACAACAATTAAAAGAATAATTGAATTTTTTTTATTATATCATATCACAATTTTTAAAAAACAGTATAAAATCTTGTGCTATTGGGGAGGTCTACTTCCAGCAGTGGACTGCTGTAGGCTGATGATGATGATAAAATCTTCATACGTCATGCTCATCATCCTCTTGCATTTCGAAATTTGGTTCCCCACCAAACCCATCGACATCATCAGCTATGATTCTACGTACTCTTTAGGTTTTAAAAAAATTCATGACAATCCTCAGGGATGTACTGATACATGGATTGTAAATCTGCTAACTAATTTGGCTGAAGCGTATAGCAATGGCTTTACCATCCGGTAAAGCCATTGCTATACACGAAATAACATGTCCGATTTCGGACATGTTAATGTTTCGTGTTTCCCCTCTAACTTTTTTTTTAATTGTTAATTCCTTGTAATCTTCCTCTAGTGATGATTTCATAAAAATCAAAACACTTTCTCTCTTTCAATTCTTATTTCTTTTGTTTTTATTCACAAATTTTGGATCGTTTATGCTTCGCTATTGTAATTTTGCAAAAACGTTCCAAATATAAATGGAACATTTGTTACAAAATAAATATACTGTTCCTGTCCTCATAGTACGTTCTAGTTAATTTACACAAGTTATTATTTGAAAAAGGTTGTGGGTTGGAAAGTAAGTGAAAAAAATATTTTCTGATATAAGACTTAAAACTTGAAACCTTTTTGCTAATCTGACGCTAAGTGTCATAAAAGGTAGTTTTATCACATTATCTCGATTTTGAATGACTTGTGGGTTGGAACGTTTCTGCATAACTACGTCCAACATTATAAATGTTACTTACGAATTGTAAATGTTAGTACGAAATCCCACCTTGTGAAGCTATTCTTTCTATTCTTGCATCATTGACTTTTTATAGGTTTTCCTGTTTTCTTCTGCTAATAACAGCATTTTTTTTTTTCAAAATTTTAGGCTCAGTAGTTTCGAAGATAAAGGGTTGGAATGCGGTTTTTTGCTCTTGCTCTTTGAATAACCACAAAATTGTTTACGAAAAAAAATAAAATAAATCTATCACAGTAAGTTCTTTCATTTGTTAAGTTGCACAATACAGCTTGATTTTTTCAGATTGTGATCCCCTTACTCATTTATTTATTTATGTAACGCGTCCGTTTTTGGGTCACAGAAGTCCATAATTATGTATATGTACCAAATTACAACAGAATCGGTCCAGTAGATCCGGATAAAACATGCTGTGTCAGACGGATGGACAGACAGATAGACAGACAGACAGACTAACGGACAGACTGACAGACAGACACATGAGTGATCCTGGGTTCCGTTTTTTCTTACGTTTTTTGTTCGGTAGGTAGTATATCTATGGCACACGTTGCAGTCTATGGTTGCTGGCTATCAATGATTGGATCACACAATTCACACAGAACACAATGAACCTAGCGGATTGGATTCCCCGGATTCCCCTCTTTCTTCACTATACTCTTTGATTGGATTGGCCAAATAGAAAAAGTACATACTCTGTGGCCAAATCAGTCTTACAGGTAGTACCCATGAAGGTATAGATAAATATGGAGTCCAGACTTGGAACAACTGTTTGAGTCAAATACCTACGCAACTCTATCTCACTCTATGGTGGCCGACTTCTCTTTCTTGTGTGGACTTAGTGTGGAAATCTCTTTTTTGAAATCTCCTTATAACCTCTTAAAAAGACTCACCAAACTAACAGAATCTGAAGTAAAACACTTTCAGATAATGTGTCTACAAATAAATAGTTGAACTACGATTACTGATATAAAAAATCCTAAAATTGTTGGTCACGGATGCTTATCGTGATTGGCAAATAATGTGAATTTTAATCCCATTTCCTTGCGATTTGGTAATGTGGCAACATTGGCCGCAATATGTCAAGTTGTCAATTAAAATGTTCCAACATGGCGCTTGTTTACATTACGGTTCACAGCTTTGTTTGAAATATTTGTCTGTAATTGAAGGTATAATCAAAGAAATTGTGCACAGTTGTGAAGAGCACGGTTGCGGTAATACGTGGTGTCCATAAAGTGAAATACAATTTCACGTGTAAGTGTTTAAATCGTGATTTCTGACATTGAGTCATTTTAAACATATTTCTTTGTATTTTCTATGAATTACTTCACATAACGCTTAACCAATATGTTCAGCGTACTAATAAATGAGTATACTGATAACTGTGTAAAGATCAAATAGGTTCTCATCGATTTTCATTGACTTATTGTAATTCTAACTTTTTGTTTACATCGGAAGTCATTTTGAAGTAGTGTGACCATATTGAGGATTTATCTGGGACTTTCTCCGGGACCTTTAATTAAATGTGAACATGTTTCTTAGGCATTATATCATACACATACTCATACGGGGAACGAATGTCTGTTATTAGATATTTTATAATTAATTATTTAGAGCAAAAAATAATATACCAACAGTGTTTTTTTTATTTCCTAAAAATAGTACTCAGAGGAAACTGTGGCCATCCATTGCATTATTAGTATATAGTATAATGTACTCTGTGGCATCATTGAAAATGAAATTTTATGAAAGTGCATTTTCAAGAATCAGATTACGATCCAACAACAAGGCGTTTAAAACAAACAGCAGTTTACAAATCAAGAAGCAGTATGACTTAGCAAGGTAAAATTTGAATTATCCATATTAGGTTTTTATTGGTTTCCATTTACAATATTACATATTCGGATACAAAAAAAAAATGTAGCTGACTGGTATCGGGAACAAGGCCCGAGCTTCAAACAATGTACCGAGTCAAGAATTACCGGTAACTGAATCAGGCGGCGGGTCCAACTACCGAACGGGAACCTCCATACACATTATTATGTTTTTAGCAATATAGTAGTTGAAATATTATGGCAAAAAGTAATGTTCTTTAAATATAATTTTCAGATATCAAGTTCATTACATGAAGAGTCTATAGTGAAAATAGCTGATCTGGCTATATCAAGTGCAAGTTTTGGCACTTAGAGTAAATGACATCGAAAATAAATAAATATTGTATCACAACATTTTACTCCTCTGTTACAAGAAATTAAACATCCGATCAAGAACTCAATTTATTGCAATGAATCGCATGAAACCATACTGCTTAAAAAATAACAAATACTATTTTTAACAAGCGTATACGTGCTTACTTATGAGTCATACAGAAAATATACTCAATGATTTACGTGGGTGGAGACAGAAACTACACAGAGCAATGATCGTTAGTCATGTATAAAAGAATAGTTAATAAATGATTTTAATTTGGAAAATGTTTTTATGTAATTTTTGAGGTTTTTATATAATTACTAGCACTTCGCCCGCAACTTCGTTGGAGCGGGTTAACTAAGTAGTACTCCATGAACTTCATCTCCTATATATCCGTTTTAATAATAAAATAACCATTCAAACGTTTATACTGTAACAAACGGCATGTTTTATGCGTAATTTATACGCATTGGTACATATTGTCCACTCAACGGAAAGCAACTACTTACAAGTGCTGTCCTGAGAAAAAAGAATAATGGTCACCGTACTTAGAAAGAGAGAGATTGACCACATTGAGTGAGATAGCGATACTTCATTTCTGCTTCAAGTAGGTATTCGAAGTGTGGACTCCATATTTATCTATACCTTCATGGTAGTACCACAGAGTTGACAGAGTAAGTAGTACTCTATGGGCCAACCAAATCTCTATGTTTGTGATTATGTGGTGATTATTTGGTTATATTTGTGAAATGATAGAAAGCTGAAGAAAGCTAGCAATACAACCATTTTCAACCAATAATACCTACTAATTGCTGTCAATAAACTAGTGACAAATAACAGCTGTACCTATTTTATCATCCGAAACGAAAATACCATCCATTCATCTTTTCATCCACTTCCCCTGTCATCGTGTGTTCAGCGCGGACTGCTGTTGTACTCAGGTCAGCAGTTAACTCTTTCTGTTTAATAATATAGAAATGGCATCTCCAAAAGCATTAAAAGTTATGACAGGCGTGGCCAAAGATATATCGCCAATATACTACAGGATATTGTCGAAATTTCCACAGAATTTATCTTTCTGTTTCGCCTATGGATCTGCTGTGAAACCACAGACGGGGAACAATAAAAAGCAAAATATGATCGATCTAATATATTGCGTGGACAACTCTCATCGATGGCATGCGGCTAACATTGAAATGAACCCATCACACTACTCTGCACTTCGATTCCTGGGCAAAGGGTTTGTTGCGAGGTTTCAGGAAAATTGGGGAGCTAAAGTATACTTTAACACTCTCGTTGAATTAAAAGATGAAAACATTATGATAAAGTATGGGGTTGTGTCACAGAAAGATCTAGTTGCTGATCTACTTGACTGGAATGATCTGTATGTGGCTGGCAGACTACACAAACCAGTAGAGATTATTAAGCAGACCAATAGTTCACAGTTACAGAGCGCTTTACAGGCCAATCTACGCTCTGCGGTCCACACAGCCCTCCTCACTTTGCCAGAAACATTTTCTGAATACGATTTGTACTTTGCTATATCTAACCTAAGTTATGCTGGTGACTTTAGAATGACATTTGGAGAAAATAAAAATAAAGTGAGGAACATTGTACAGCCACAGCTGTTAAATTTTCGTGAATTATACCGACCAACATTGCAACAGTTCCATGCCTATGTTGACATCCCAACTGGAGATGCTCAGTGCCATCAGGATATTAATCCAGAGACAAAATTACATCACCTGATGCAGCTGCCTATGGTACCACAACGAAAAATTGTGAAATTTTGGAACCATGGTGGTCTTCAACAAGATATGGAAGATGTCCTGCGAGCAGTGGCGTATGATATTGACTGTGCTGTCATAATAAGACAAATTCTGAAAGATATAGTTTGGCAGTCTAGTGTGAGGCAATCCTTAAAAGGCATTCTCACAGCTGGTCTGCTGAAGTCTGTGCGATACAGTGCAAAGAAAATAGCAAAAATGTTTTAATTGTGATTGTAGTTTTGTAGAAATGTATAAAATAAAGGTAGTAAGTAAATTAGATTTGTATTATTCCTGATTTTAAAGCCTCTTTTTTGTTTTTAGATACCAATATGTTATCAGATGAGTCAAGCAGTGATTCAGAAACTGGTAGATTCAAGGGTCGATCAAAAACTCAAGAAGATAAATCTTCTAATCAAAGAGCTGACAATTTTAGAGATTCTTCAGGAAGGAGTAGACCATCTGGACCAGACAGATTTAATAGAAATTTTGACAGAAAACGAGATGAAAGACCTCGCTCTGATAGACATTCTAGAGATAGAGAAAAGGACAGAGATAGACACAGGTATTCTCGACATTCACCTGTAAGTAGGAGGAGAAATTCAAGGGATAGAAGCCCTGGCAGAAAATCACATGAGAGGAATAGACACAGAGACTCTAGTGATAAATCAAAAGTTAAAGATCATAGGAGTAGTAGCAGAGACAGACATAAACATTCTGGTTCTACGTCTAGATCGTATGTAGCTCACGATATTCGAAAAGAAAAAGAAGTTAGGGATGAATCGCGGCGTAAAACAGAGCGCATGAAAAGTCCTGAGCAACCCTTAAAGAAAACAAAAGAGAAATCACCATCCCCTGACCGTAGGTCTAAAAGATCTGAAGTATATATACCACCTCCTATGGTAGCACCAAAAATGAAAAGTGAAAGTCCAATCATCATTGAAGAACATGACAACAGTGATGCATCTGAAGAAGTTCAACCTGGCTCTTACTATAACATGATACCAGCCGTTGTGAAAGAGAAAACTGATGAATCCAGTGAGATAGATTCTTCTGATGATGAGAGACTACGGGCGAAATTGTTGAATTTAGAAAAAGAACTACAAAAGACGAAAAAGAAGAAGCATAAAAAGAAACACAAAAGAAAAAGTTCAAAGTCCAGTAAAGACAGAGATAGAGATACAACAGTATCAGTAGAAGTAAGTAGCACAACTGACATTGATATAAAAGCTGATGTTTCAAAAAACGTGGCTGAGGTTGTGGAAGAGGTTTCTTCCACACAAAAGAATACTCAAAAAGAAAGTTGTGAAGAAGGCGAGATATCAAGTGATTCTCAGAGTGAGATTGAAATTGATCCAACAGACTTGAGACACAAGTTGCGGCGGACGGCTCCGAGGGGTGAGGACAATCTGGCGCCGGACGTGTGCGGACCTGCGCTGCCGCCGCATCTCGAGAAACGGTATGAACGAAGCGCCTCTCCAGATATTGAAGGTCCTGCTTTGCCAGCACATCTTAAAAGAAATCCCAAGAATATAGGTAAAGTATAGAATAATATCATCAAGCTTCCTTTCTTGTTGTACATTATCAAATCAACTTCCACATTAAAAAACCACTATGGCGTCAACCCAATAGAAAGTGATAATCGCGCGACAAAAACTGAGAGGAGTACTCACTTGATCGAAACGATCGGCTCTGCCGTATAAATAAACGCTACGGTCGCGTATTCGCGCGATGCCGATGATCACTTTGTATTAGAAAAACGCCTTAGAATGAACTAGTAAGAGCATTAGCCAACTTTTAGTGTGCATTGCCTTCCAGCCCCATACGTCAATAAAGAAATGCACCATACTTGTTATAATACAATTTTTTTTTACTTCAGGACCCTCTATTCCTGATGACATGCGCAAAGTATTAGCAGAGAAGGAAGGAGAAGTCATCAAATACGAAAGTTCTGATGAAGACTTGGGCATAGGACCTCTTCCTGCTGGCTCTGAGGAAAAATGGTCAGATGCACATCGGCGATTAGAGGAGAGAGCCTTAGACATTAAAATAAGGAATTTAGATGGACATTCAGACACAGGCAAGGTGAAATCCAGAGAACAATGGATGTTGGAGTTGCCAGAGGGTAAAGCGAAAATTATTGGCTTAGAAGCACGAAGCTTTAGAGCTAAAGAAGGCCCAGATATGTCAGATAGGTAAGTTGTATCTGTGTCCCTAAACATTACTATTTCCACCTGTACTCAAACTATAATGAATTTTAAACTCATGGAATGCATATCTATGACTCATGTATCGACTCATTTTCGCCTGAAACACAGGATTTCCTAGTTCAGGCACATAACACCCGTGAACTTGACATAGATTTAAGCAAAAAATGTATTTACTGTTTTTACACAAAATTTAATAAATTTGATTTGATTTGATTTGAAATTTGATTTTGATGTGTATTTATGCAATGCAATCTTTTGTGGATACTGTGCTTTGATCTCAACTCACCAGTTCTGGAGACCTATGAAACATTATTTTCTTAATTCTATGTATTCAAGGAAGAAAAAAACTTATTTAGAAGGCCCCAAGTAATATAGGTTAAGGCCAAGAAGATTATGATGATGACCATGTAGTTAGTGCGACTTCGTGCGCGCATGTCCCTTCTATCTATTAGGGGGTTTTGGTTTCCGCACTTAGTCCTGATTTTGGACCATTGTACGTGAGCCATGGCGGCTGTCATTCCAACCACCCAACTTCCCTCCAGAAACAGATAAGTTTTCTGCATATTCAGGATATCTGTTAGCAAGTTTGGTGACCCTATAGTTTGCTTCCGTATTTCGGCGACGCCCTCCCACTCAAGGAGTACGTGCGGTACCGTTTCTTCCCCCTCAATGCATGCTCTGCATAGAGGGCTATCCGTAATACCTATCGTGTGCAGGTGCTTATTCAGTGAACAGTGACCGGTGATGGTCCCCGTCACCATTCGCAGGCTGTGTCTATCTAGTCGCAGAAGGCGCCTGGTTAGTTTACGGTCCAGGTTTGGCATGGCTTCCTTGGACTGCCTGCAGCCTGGTGCCAAGGCCCACCAGCGTTCCGCTTGTTTGTGGGTGTGTTCGCGCAGCCATGTGCGTAGTTGGACGAAGGGGAGCGGTACTATGGGTTCGGGCCCAACAGCCACAGCACCAGATCCCCTCCTGGCCAGTTCATCGGCCGCGTCGTTACCTAATGATCCGCTGTGCCCTTTTATCCACTGCAGCGTCACAGTGTTGCGGTTGGTCACCGTGACGCGTTCTAGCGCATTGTGGCATTCTTGTATGAGTTTCGAGGTAGTGTAATTATTCTTTAGGGATTGGAGGACTGAGGCACTGTCGGAGAGTATCCGGATGTGGGTGTCCGTGACTTCCCTGGCCTCTATCGCATGAACTGCTAGGATAATGCCCACGCATTCCGCCTGGTAGACGGTGTTGAGCTTACCTAGCGATCTGGAGTTTTTAATGTTGAGGTCATTGGAGTAAATTCCAACTCCCGTACCAGCGCTTGTCTTTGATCCATCGGTATAGATTCTTAGCTCGTTGGGACCTGAGTAGTCGTCCAATTCCTCTGCTAGGACCAGGGCTGGGCAAAATACATGCTTTGCTTTAATTGAAATACAAATTACAAAATACTGTATCGCAAGTAATTAAAATACGAAATACAAAATATCTCTAAGTATGGTATTTGAAATATAAAATACAAAATACAGTATTTTAGCTATTTTTAATTGAAATACAAATTACAAAATAAAAAATAAGTAATCTAGACCAGGGGGCAGAGTCTGCTATTGCAATTGTGTCGGAATGGTAGATCATTGATTTTTAGGGTTCCGTAGCCGAATGGAAAAAAACGGAACCCTTATAGATTCGTCATATCTGTTTGTCTGTTTATCCGTCCGTATGTCACAGCCATTTTTTTCCGAAACTATAAGAACTATGATGTCGAAATTTGGGAAGTAGATGTTGAGTATTCACATAAAATAGAAAAAAAACAATAAATTTTGGGGGCCCCGATACTTAGAACTGAATCCCAATTTCTTTTTTCATCAAACTCAAACTTGTGGGGTATCTATGGATAGGTCTTCAAAAATGATATTGAGGTTTCATGTATCTTTTTTTTCTAAACTGAGTAGTACTATGTATCTGTCGCAGTGAGATAGATAAAGCCGTAATATAGTTATATCCCTAGGGATATAATTATATACCGTGTAACATAGTTATACGAAAGCGATTCTTTACTATCTCACTAGGAATATAGTTATAAAACCGTCGAAGTTTAGTGATATACTTATATTACTAGATTAAGTTTAGCGAAATAGCTTTCGGAGTGTGCGGCGCAGTGCTTGGTGGCCAAGGTTATTTAAAATGTTCCTGTAAAAAATCGAATATACAGTGTTCTACTAAAAGATGTGCCTGTAAGAAGCATTCAGTGCTATGTAATTCTAGATGTCATGATTTCTCTTCTTGTCTGAACAAAAATTAAAAAATACTTTTAAAGAAACCAAGATCTCAACTTGTTGATAAGACAGAAAGATATCTCAAAACTGTTTGGCTTTAAAAGATTTTTAATGTTTGATTAGTTTTAATTGTATTGTTAATGTTTAAATTCCAAAAAAATATATTTCGTTTTAATTAAAATTACTTTAATACGTGTTAATATCACAAAGTATTGTAACTGCAGGATACATAAAGTTGATTTATTAATAAAACCAATAAAATTTTGTTATATTTAATTATTTATATATTATGGTAGATTTCTATTTCACTAAGCTTAATCAAGTAATGGGTCTGTCTCAAAAAAGTGGCACATTTTTTAATTTTTTTCAATTTTTCAAAAATATTTGAGAATAAATAAGCTTTTAATAAACTACAATATGATGACAATATGATACAATATGATTTTTTTGAGACAAACCCTAATATATTTATAACACTGAACTTAATCTAGTAATATAAGTATATCACTAAACTTCGACGGTTTTATAACTATATTCCTAGTGAGATAGTAAAGAATCGCTTTCGAATAACTATGTTACGGTATATAATTATATCCCTAGGGATATAACTATATTACGGCTTTATCTATCTTACTGCGACATATCTAAACTTTCACCGAAAATTAGTTTGAACGAGATCTAGTAAGTAGTTTTTTTTTAATACGTCATAAATCGTTAACCGCAACTTTTGCTTATAATATATACCTACAGGTTTGTGCGCGTGTCCAACTCGCACTTGGCCGGTTTTTTGCGTTTTGTTGCTGGTTTACCATCATTACACTCTCGCGGTCTCGCCTCGCACTCACACTCACGATCGCTAAATGATGGTGAAATGTATTTTGAAGCAGTATTTGAAATACTAATTACAAAATACCTCGGCATCAGGTATTTGAAATACGAATTACAAATTACATTTTAAAGAAGTAATTGAAATACAAATACCAAATACGTATTTGTATTTCAATTACGTATTTTAATTACAAGTAATTTAAATACTGCCCAACCCTGGCTAGGACTATGTTGTAATGTTTCTGAAAGTGGTGTGTTTTTTGAGCTTTGTCGTTGGGTGATGTCATCATGGGTTGCCGTTTAACAGCGTCTTCCATGATGCGCGTGTGCTTGATTCTAGAGTCAGTACCTAAGGTTCCAGATGCGCTGAGCCTGAAGACCGCTAGGGCCGCCACGCCACCTCTCGCACTATAAGGTGTAATGGTGGTAGTACCAGCATGGCCTGCAGGGCCGCAGTGGGTGCTGTTTTCATGCTGCTAGTGATTGCCACACAGGCAAGACGTTGCAGTTTTTCAAGGTCTTTCTGTGCCGTGCTGAAGTCGGTCCTGGGCCACCAGACTAGAGAGCCATATGTGATCATTGGCCTAATAACCGTGGTGTATAGCCAGTAGGTGATACTGGGGCTTATCCCCCAGTTCCTACCTAGCATGCGTTTGCATTGCCACATGCAAATACTGGCTTTTGTGGTGGTGAATTCAGTGTGCTTCGCCCAGTTCAACTGCTTGTCCAAATAGACTCCCAGGTATTTGGTTTCAGTTGAGAGGCTTAGGTGGTTCCGAAGAAGTGTGGTAATGCTAGTGGTAGCAACTTTCTCTTTTTGGTGAAGAGAACAAGTTCAGTTTTGGTGGGGTTCACTGCCAGTTCATATTCTTTGCACCAATCCTCTACTATTTTCAAGGCTTGGCGCATGAGATTACATAGTGTGTTCTCGTGTTTTCCGTTTATTATTATGGTTAAGTCATCAGCGTAGCCGACGGTGAAGTAGCCTTTATCGTTTAGTTTTCTGATTAGATTATCAACGACGAGGTTCCATAGTAATGGCGATAGGACGCCCCCTTGTGGGCAACCTTTCGCCACGATGGCCCGAGTTGTGTTATTTATTGTGACTTGTACCGCTCTTTGTTTGAGCATGTTTGTGATCCAGCCGCTCAGGGTTGTGTCTACACCATGCCTTTCGAGGGCCGCGCTGATACTTTTAAACATGGTTTTATCAAAGGCGCCCTCGATATCAATGAAGGCAGCTAGTGAGGAGCACTTGTGGTTTATCGCACATTCGATCTTTGAGACGACGCTGTGCAGTGCAGATTCCGTTCGTCCATTTCCTCCTCCAGTCGTGCCATATCTCGGTCGTCAGTCGGGGTCGGTTCAGTGGTAGTCCTTGAGTCAGTCCTGACGTCAGAGGGCTGGGCCCCGGAGTAGAAGCGGACGTATATAGACCCAAGACGGTATGATATACGCCGCTCCCGCCCCAGGACCGTATCGACTTCATCGGTCGGGATTCCCACGGTCAAATATGGTCTCGTAGTTATCCCCACCGACCGAAGTTGCCCTGTACATAGACCATCTCCCGATGTCGTACCAGGTGCTCTGACGGGTCAGAATACTCTGGAGTCGCGCTATGTCCCCGTTATACCGGGGAACGAAGAGCGCAGCTCGGGCACGGGTCGGTATTTCGTCCTGTCGCATGACGGTCAGAGTCAGGTCAGTCTCTGGAAGTCTAATTCGGGGCACAGTCTGGGTCAACCAAGTCAGGGCGTTGTCGTCCTCGCACCATATCTGCACCGTGCCATCCGCTACCCTAGGGAAACCGCGGAAGGCCGGGAGTGGTTGGGTCGGGTCAGTCTCGAGTAACAGTCGTTCCAGTTCGGTCCGAACGTGAGTCGCTTCCGTCTATGTCAGGTCTCTTGAGGGGGGGGGGAAGCAGATCGCTACGGAGAGCCGCGCCGGGATACCCTTTGTGGCCCGCGCGTAGGTTTTCTGCTCCCCTTGAGTGGCCTGGATCCTCACACGTTTCGGGTCTCCTTGGAGTGTACTTGGCGAGGCTGTGTCATCCGGGCGTTCCCTCTTTGTCGCCCCTGAGCCGCTCGGCCCAGGTTGTGATTCGGAGGTGCCTAGAACAGCTCTCGGCTCCCGGTCCGTCCCGTGTGCAGTTCCAGCCCGTTTCCCCCTCCTCCTTTTCCGTGGCGGTCGTTCCATGTTACGTCCATCTCGGTCTGGGTTCCCTGCTCTGGTTGGTTCCAACGCTTCCGAGGACTTTTCGCGCTGGGTTTCCCCTTCGCGGACTTGTCCCCGGTCGCGCGTTTCCGCGTCCGGCCGCTTTTCGCGCTGGGTTAACCCTTCGCGGACTCGCGGCTGGTCGCGTACTTGTTCTGCGGCAACCATTCGCGCGCCGCGCTGGCTAGTGCCTTCGCAGATTGTGCGCGTCCGGTCGCCGTGTTTCTTTTCCCCAGCTAAGGCTTTTTCGCGCTTACGCATGCGTACTTCACCCGCTGGGGTCGAGATGGAACCACCCGAACAGGCAGCCTCCCCCGTATCTCTTTGGTCATGGTCTGGGTTGTTCCTGAAGCTGTTCCGGACGATGCACTGTTGCCAGGCGCTCGCGGACAGCTTCGTCTGTGTTAGTAGTGGCGCTTGAGTAGCAGCCGGGTCTGTGGGGGTTGGCGCGTGTGTCGCAGCCGTTGTCAGTGGTAGGGGCGCGTTAGTCGCAGTCAAGTTTGTGTTGTCATTTGTTGGTGGCGCTGTAAGAGCAGCCGATCGCGCTGATGGCGCGTTATCATCAAGCAGTAGGTTGCTCCCCCCCAGAATACGATGGGAGCTGACCGACGAGTCGGTGTGGGATTCCCCGGCTTGGCCGGGACCCACCTGGGTAGTTTTTTAGACTTGCTGCTTCATGATGTTGGGGTTGGGGTTGTTTTGGGCTTTTTTGGAATTGAGGCTACCCCTCCTCTGGACCGATGGGAAAAACTGGGAGCATGGAAGGAATGGAGTTTGGAGTAGGTGAAATGAAGGAAGTGGGGTAAAAGGTTGACCCTAGGCCTAGGTACTGGCTTTCGGGAAACTTCTCTTGTCTGGAGTCTTGTTCAAGACACTCCGGCTGATCCCCCGGGATCGACACCGAGTAGTCAGATGGCGGTTCCCCAGCCGGAGCTGGGCTATCCGCAACCCGCCCACCCGCTCGGTTGCACGAGAAGAAATGCCTGGCGGTTTGTGCCGTCTCGCCGCGGGGGTACGTGTATCCCCGCGGAAGGACGACTCAGCCGTGCCCCGAGGCGCATGTCCCTTTTTTTTACCGTTCCCGTATAGCCTCTTTAGCCTTCCTTTTGAATGTGGCTATCATGTACAAAATCAATTTTCCGATTTCGACTGGTAGTTCCAGAGATATTAGTACGTTCAAACAAACAAACTCTTCAGCTTTATTATATTAGTTTTGTTTGGAAATATATTTCAATAATAAAATCCATTTTCCTATTTCCTCAGATCGAGTTGGACAGACACTCCTGAGGAGAAGGCAAAGAAAGCAGCTGGACTAGCGAAAGAGGAAGATGTAGAGCTGACCTTGCAGCAAGAAGCAAGGATGCGCCACATCGCTAACAGAGATGACGAACAGGAATCGGCAGTCAAGTGAGTAATTTCTACAATAGGAGGCCCAAGCTTTTTAGCACTGTTTTTCATAATGTACTTAACAGAACGACGCAACGCTAAGCGCGACGCAAACGAACAACACACAAAACTATTATGCTCTCATACTTCAAAGGGCAGTGAGTTTTCTAATGTTTACACCCACTAGTAGCATTAAATACCCTTCTGTTGGACTGTGCTGTTGTTCTACCAAATATGTTATAATAATCTTTATCCTATCTTTACAGAAAACACAAAAAGAAACACAAGAGAGAAGAAAGCCTTCTAGATTTGCATCAAAAGAAGTTGAAAAAGAAAAAAAAGGTACCTTGTTATCTTAATGTATGATAAAATTAAAAACTCACAGACAAGTAGACCATTAATTAACAATTGCCTATTGGAAAAACTCAATTAAACTGTCAAATCATTACACCATCAAATCAGTCAATTAACTTTCTTAACCATCGAATCCGTCATGTAATTTGTTTGCCATCAAATCAGTTATGTAATTTTTTTTCCCATCAAATCAGTCATCTAACGCTCTTTACCATCAAGCCATCAAATCAGTCATCTGACGCTGTTTACCATCAAATCAGTTATGTATTTTTTTTGTCATCAAATCAGTCATTTAACGCTGTTTACCACCAAACCAGTTATGTAATTTTCATCAAATCAGTTATTTAATTTTTTTTCCCATCAAATCAGTCATCTAACGCTGTTTGCCATCAAATCAGTTATGTAATTGTTTTTGCCATCAAATCAGTCATCTAACGCTGTTTACCATCAAATCAGTCATCTGACGCTTTTTACCATCAAATCAGTTATGTAATTTTTTTGCCATCAAATCAGTTATCTAACGTTCTTTACCATGAAATCAGTTATGTAAATTTTTTTTCCCATCAAATCAGTCATCTAACGCTCTTTACCATCAAATCAGTTATTTAATTTTTTTTCCCATCAAATCAGTCATTTAACTTTCTTTACCATCGAATCCGTCATTTAATTTTTTTTACCATCGAATCCGTCATTTATATTTATTCTATCTACAGAAAGATGAAAAAGAAGACGACGGCAAAAAGGAGCGGCGCCCTTTCAGCCGGGATGTAGACCTTCAAGTGAACCGGTTCGACGAAGCCCAGAAGAAGTCCATCATCAAGAAAGCCCAAGAATTAGATAGTAGATTTTCTCGAGGAGAAGCTAAGTTTTTATAGAAGTATTCGACGGCAGTACAGCGAAATTACTATTACGATCACGGGATGTTGTAACGTAAAGGTAAAACAATTTTGTACGGTTTCTGAGATTTTTAACGGTCGTTTATCTGTAAACGCTATTTGTCATAACGCCATTGGTAGGTTAGTGGTTAAAGGACAGATAAACGACCGATGAAGTACCTTAGAAAGTAGTGACCTAAGCACTCATTGTATCATGGTTCTATTTTATTCTGTCATATTCAATAAATGGGTATGTTTGCTCGTTTCTGCTAATATCCTAACAAGTGCGGTGGTAAAGCAGGAATAGGCAAGAGCTATTGCTTCAGTAAGTTGTAAGTTCATGAGTTTGTACCCGCCCTTTACACAATTGACGTGAATCCACTATCAAGCATAATATCAATTATTTTAGTTAAAAGGGGTACATCCATAAGATGCATAGACTTGTAGAAACAATAATTATACGTAAATTCACGCTTGATAAAAAAATTGTTTCGCTTCAATCAGACCTACATATTTTCCAAAAAAGGTATGGAAATGACTTTTAATTGAATATTTGAACACAATGTCAATGAATTGTTTTATAATTTTTAATCAATTATAATGTATTAGTTGCGTTTGTGCAATAATGGCCTGTGTTACTCGTGCACTGTAGTGGCTTTGAACTTCCATATTTTTAGTAAATTACATAAACACCATACATTTTTAATATTTTCGGTAACTTGCCGGGGTCAACATGTTCAAGTATAACTTGTATTTTTATTGCAAGACTTTTTAAAATCAAATATTGCAACAAATAAAATAATTCTAACTCATTACGAAGTGTCGCTGGACATAGGCCTCCCCCAAGTGTCTCCACAACAACCGGTCCTGTGCGTCTCTCATCCATTGGCTACCCGTGATCATCACCAGGTCATCAGCAGTGGACGTCTTTCGGCTGATTATGAGGATGAAGTGTCGCATGCGGCATTTTCATGCGTTATTCGTAGAACCAGTGTGTTTGACCCCTGCATAGTTCTACTAACCACCTGAAATATGCGGTGTGTAAAATAGTTTTATGATGAACACAATCACTTTCAGAATTTATATTTATGAATTAAATTTTAGAATTGTGTACGAATTCAAGAGGGAAGTAGTGGTAATGCCTTACTCTCGGAACACACTTGTCACGTCATGTTCATTGCAAATAATGAAATAAGTACAGAATTGTAATAATAAGCTATACCTACGTATTTTAGTTATCAATGATTTTACGGAAGTATGAACTTTTAGTTTTATGATTGGTTTGCTATGTCATTGATGGTAACCGTTGGTATAGTTAGGACGTGTCGTAGAAACAGGTAGATATTATACATTGTAGTTATTTAAAGCTCAACCTAACTCTTCTAGAATAGTCGACGTCACAATAAGACCAACATGGTCACGAATGTTGGTCCTCACAAAATATAAAATATTTATGTTATGTATTTAGATTTCCAGCTCACCTGCGCGGCCAGAGTGAATGTTTGTACAAACATCCGCCTGACAGGCTGCGGCGATTTGAGTAAAACTGTTCAGAAACGTTGTTGGACTGGAAACAAGTCTTTCTAAACAACAGGATAACATGATCATGATGAATCACAGTCGGTCTTATAAGTAAAATGTGAACCATTTCACCTCGCCATGCTGCTAACAAGTTTATGTTTTACACTAGGCAGCCCAAATATCACATTGACCGCGCAAGTGCAGGCGTTTACATCGAAATCACGGCTTTGATTACGTTGAATAACTGATTTTATTCATGCTATTTTTGTAATTCGAACTGCTTCGCACGTCCTGTGTTCGTCAAATCGAAAAACATAATTTTACAAGTTCTATTAGAACAATGTATAAAACTCTACTTACAGACTTAGCAGGAACTATTGTAAATATACGGTTTTACCCCATGTACGCTTGTTTATATTATAATTCTAACCGAATGAATACCTTTGGGTAAATAAATAAATAATCAACGCTTTTAATAAAACGAATTCAAAATGATCAATCAAATAGTTGATACAAGTCAATCCTTGCGGAATGGACGCCAAGCCGAAGACGAGGCTGTGGAAAACTGAGAGAAATGTTACGGAGCCGGGAGACAGAAATGAAAAATGGCCAAGTGTATCAAGCAAAGTTTTTAAACACACATATTAAAACAATAATATTTCTTATTTTGTTTTAATTTGGGCTCAGCGTTTTCTCGTGTAAACGTTCGTTTTTAGGGTTCCGTACCTCGGAAGGAAAAACGGAACCTATAAATGATCACTTTGTTGTCCGTCTGTCTGTCAAGACCCTTTATCTCGGAAAAGCGTGGAGATATCGAGTTAAAATTAAAACCAAATACTCGGGTCTGCAGTCCCTTGAAGCTGTGAGAAAATCTAAAAAAAAGATACGGCCGTTTTACCTATGCCGCAAAAAACGTACATTAGATATCTACTCTCAACGGAATCATTTTTCCATTGACCTAGAACATTAGTTCCCAACCTGTGGTCCGCGGACCACTGGTGGTCCACAAGAGCTTAAATATGGTCCGCGGATTTATAATGTCTAAATAACTAATTTGAAATCAGGAATGTTGTATTTTCTACGTTTATGCTCGTTAATTTTGAGTTTATAGAAAAAAAAAATACGTTAAAAGTTTTTTTTAGATATAGAAATTACAATTTTCTTCAGGATTTGTGGTCTCTGCTAACAATCAAGAAACCTAAATGGTCCTAGATTAAAATTAGGTTGGTAACCACTGACCTAGAACTATGAGGCTTTGGCAAGTAATACCGTCTCATACTAAAAGTATAGGGGAAAATCTAAAAACTACATTTGTAAGTAATTCATAAAAAAAAACTACAAATATCGTTTGATGTATGGGCTCCCATACATCAAACGATCGTTATTTTAATTTGCGGGCGCTGACAGATTTCAGCAATAATACATGTTCATTTTATGATTGGAGAAAGTTTCATAATTCGATGTAATACAATATTTATTTATGTAGGTATGATGTTTAATTTATAAACCCAGATTGAATATTCACAGAAAAATAAGGTCAACGTTTACTGACAATATGATTTGAAAAAAAAAAACCTCGAGAGAAAAAGCATAAACACTGGATTCTGGACTTAATGGTAGGGGGCAATAAGACCCAGTTTTCGTGTGTGTTAAAAAAAATCAAGCTATGAACAGTGTCACAAGATTTCCCATTTATCTCAATATTCAAAATCTTGCTGGGTGAATAGGACCCTGTCGATGTCGATTTTAAGAGTCAAAATAGCCAGAGTACTTATGGACTATATAAAATTACTGTATTTACTTTAAGTGATACCTAAAGGTATATAGGAAATACTATGTAAGTATTCCCCTAAGCTCTAAGGTTTAGGCAGAGGTACCATCATCTACACTAATATTATAAAGAGGAAAGATTTGTTTGTTTGTGTGATTTGAATAGGCTCCGAAACTACTGGACCGATTTGGATGAAATTTTGTACAAAGATAGTTTGAGACCCGAGGAAGGATATCCCGGAAATCCCACGGGAACGGGAACTTTGTGGGTAAAACGGGAGCGAAGCCGCGGGGGACAGCTAGTAGATATAATAAGGAGATATAGCCCGCTGGACGAAAATGTATAGGAACCTAGTGTCTCCAGTACACCACTTCCAAACGCCAACTATACACTTCAGTAAAAGCAATATTATAGATACGCAGTCGCGCACACACCTGCATTTCTCAAAACAGAACGTATTGTCGCGCGGTGGTTTAAGAGCGCTCGGCAAAAGTGGAAGGGGTATGCGCAGTATTCAATTCTAAGGTCTATTTAGTGACGTGAGGGGTGAGGGGGGCGGGTATGCGCCGACGGCGACACGTCATTGGTAGATCAGTCACTCTTCAATTCCCGCGTTGCGTTCACGCGTCTTATGCCTCTTGGGTACTGTTGCGTACAGCTTGTGTTATCGTATTAGTAATACGTAAAATAAAGTTTAAGAATAATAAGAATTAATGGAAGAAATATCACCACTGTCGGATGAATAATTTTCCTACAATTTTAAATAGAGTAACAAAAATTTACTTTTGTTTTTATTTTTTCTGAATTTACCTACTTACAAGATAAATTACAAGCAAAACTAGTGTTATTATATGTTAAGTTGCTAAGGTTCAAACATACGAAATAAAAAAATCACTTAATAACACACTAAGAATTTCTGTACGCGATTGTACACATGCGCCGATTGCCCCCACTACTTTCATCGAGCGATCTTAAACCGCCGCGCGACCTGTACTATACAATCAATATAAACCTTATCCTTTCAAACAGCGTGTATCTACCATGCACCGTACCCACACACAAACAGTGGACACTATCGTTGTGCTGTACAAAAGCGATTTATTTACAAACTAGCTGACCCGCGCAACTTCGTCTGAGTCATATTTTCCATTAATGATCCGCTCCTATTTGTCTCAGCGTGATGATATAACCTTCCTCGATAAATGGGCTATCTAACACTGAAATAATTTTTCAAATCGGACCAGTAGTTCCTGAGATTAGCGCGTTCAACCAAACAAACAAACACTTCTGCTTTATAATATTAGTATAGATACGCTAGTCATTGACTAAATCGGAAAGTTATCGAATCTTCCATTTATCTTATTATCTTTCCATATATAATTGTACGCAAAAGTTTTTTCAGTCTTAAAAATAAAATAAACAAAAAACCGCATGTCCAGAAAAAAAAACTAAAATTTAAGTACTTAACTCACTTTATGAAAGTTGTTTACTTACGTATTTCTCTATGTAAATAATAAAAATAAGTAAATACACGTTATTTTACATCGATCTTCTAACCGGGTTAAAAACGGTTGACAAATTAAAAATAAATTTTATAGCAAGATTTCGTTCGACAATCGACATTGTTGTCGATAGCCTACGTAAGTGGGACATCATTAACTCGCGTAAGAACCAGCGGTCGTACTAAATACGCGTTGCACCCGCTTGGTTAAGTATCGTTTTGTGATTTTTAATTTTTATATTGCTTGTCCAGTGGCTTAGTGACAATTTTTGGTAGTGGTTAAAGAACCTTGATATTTGAAAACAAGAATAACATAATAAAAGCTAGCCATATTTTACACGATTGCGGTCGAAAGCGCACTAGTTCGCCGAGAAGACCATTTGCCTATAATACGTGTCCGTTACCCAGGCCAGATGTTGTCGAAAATGGTCATTTGAATCTTATAGATAATTAGTTTTGCGGCTTCTGTAATTGTTACGCACATTTTTAAATTTGTTGCGCTTATAGTTTTTTAATTATTTCACAAAAACATTTCCTGCTGGGGTAACGTTACCCCAGCCGGACCTTTTTCTTTCTAATGGGAATATTTAAATAATTACTAGCTATAAAATTAGTTGTCTAGATGAAGTAAATGTTGTGCCTTATTTTGTATTTGTTCTTTCATCGGTTGCGAAGTTATTCGAGATTTTGATGGGGTAACGTTTTTGGTTTTGCTAGATCTTTGAAATGGTTAAGCGGATTCTTATCATATTTTGTACATGGCTTCTTAGGAATTTGTTTAAATTTGTTCTGCAATAAAAAAACCAAAATAATACATAGCTTAAAGGTTATGGTTCATTAAATAGAAAAACACTTCAATTGGTCCCAGCACTCTCAATAAGAGCTCTAAAGACTTACTTTAAACGTTACTTTAAAGCTTGTAACTGCCTTCAAATGTATGTGAAGTTTCATTAGTATCCTGTAAGTATTTAACAAGTTATGATGATATTGAGTTCTTCACGAGCACGGTCTTGATGCGCGCGGTGTTATTTGGCCACTGGATTGGATATATGAACTGAATGTTATGTCAATTATTAGTTTTTTAGTTCAGTTGTATATCAGTAAAATTTCAGCTCAGTACATTGGATAATTAATGAGATAATACGATTAAAGTCATCAGGAAGTGAATGACCGTGGTAACCCGACCAAGTTTAGGTGGTTACGAAAAAGCGAAAACGCAGAACATTATACTATCTTTTGAAATGTTTAGTATAATACACCTTACAATTTCGGTACAGACGCGTACACTGTTAAATACATTAATAATATAATAATATCTGTACTATGAAAACATTACTATTATCTTCCAGTTGCACAAACTTATCAAAAATCACTGATGAAAATAACATGTCGTTCGGTGGGACGCGCAAGGGGTGGGGTGAAGGGGCGCATTGTTTGCATATCACACTAAACATGCTCTGTAATCACATAATTCATCTTGTAGAGTGCGCATGCGTTTCGGCAGTTCCGTTTCCTGTTCTTGCAAATATTTATAGAGTGCGTGAGAGTTAATGTAAAATAATAAGTGTGGCGAATTACTGCTAATGTGGAGTGCTTCTATTGATGATCATAGTTATGGTGCAGGCTGCTTGATGAATTCACGAACAAGGTAAGCTTGTATAATGTAACTACAGAAATAGTAGCAAAATTATTATTAATATGTACATGTTGTTAGGTACTAACTTATCTAAAACTGTATTTTTTTAAGGCTTAAATATTTAAATTTAGGAACTTATTATTTTCTTTTCTTTCGTACTTAATTATTACCTAGACTGGAATTCTCAACAATGATAACGACATATTTATCCTTAGCTACATAGTACCTATAAAACAAAGTCGCTTCCCGTTTGTCTGTCCCTGTTTGCTTAGATCTTTAAAACTACGCAACGGATTCTGAAGCAGTTTTTTTAATAGATAGATTGATTCAAGTGGAATGTTTTTGTGTATAGGTATATTGTCAAAATATGACTTGAAACATGATTAATGAAATTCATGACTTAGCGACCGATTTTTATCGTTATCAATGTCGGGAGTCGAGACTACCGCAACAGGTAGGTATTTATTTATTTCCACAAACTCCTTGGACACGTAGACTTTAAGAAATCCATAATTACCTTGTTGCGACACTCGCGTTGATATAAACTCGCAAATAGATGACGATTCGAGTTTCAAATATGTAGGTAGCAAAACTACAATTGAAACCCCTGATTGGATTTAGACAAAATAAATGTACTCTTTGTTTTTATTGTAGGCATAAACAGAATGGCAACATAGCAATAGCCGTGGGCCGCGATGATGGACGCGGTGATGGCGACATAATACCTACGTATGGGTGTGGTGGCGACTATGGCTGCGTGGTGAAGTTATAAAAAATATCGTTTGACGTTCTCCTCTACGTCTGTAAAACTCTCAATCTACGGTGAGTACATACTTATATCTAGCTAGGTATATATTACTACGATTTAGGTAGGTTGACCTGCTGGCCACTGTTCAATCTTTATTAGTACTACGGATCATGACTTAAATAGATTATTACAAATGTAATGTGTAGGTAAATAAAAATGCTCTAAATACGCGCGCTATTACAGTCCCCGACACGTAACTTGGCAAAAGTTGTTAGATTCGCAAAAGTCGTTTTTATGAGGTAGCGCCAATCGCGCGCGATTGGTGTGTTACTCGGACTTTTGCCCCCCGCAACCCGTTTACGTCTCGAGCGTACCTATACAAAATTGTACGTTTTTTTATTATGAGTTTCTGTTACGAGTTGTTATAATAGTGTTACTTAAGTATATTTTTAGGTGAAATTTTTTATTTGATACCAGGAAAAGCAGTTTTGTTAGCTGATAGTGACGACGACAACATATAATTTTTAACCCCAGACGCAAAAAGAGGGGTGTTATAAGTTTGTTGATAATGTATTTTTTTGTCTAGGCATTTATTGTGTACAATATTGTTTTGAATCTCTGTTCTTTTTCCTCTATTTTCATATTATAATTCGACAGCCCTTTAGCTGTAAATAAAACTTTATGTTATATTGATAGTTATTTTTTTTGTTTTGTTATAGATGTTCTGATGACCGATGTACGATGGAATGGCAATCTTCTCATCGACCAATATTTGCGGACCTAAATCATGACCATTTCATCGACTGACGTAAGAATCAACAAAATCTGCCTACGCTTATGGTCTCTCTAGAGCGCCAACTAGATCTCTGTTTATGACAACTTTTGTTTCACAAAGTTACTTACGTATTTGGATACTCATTTTACAAAATGATCTGTGATATTTTTATACAAAAACCAACAAAGTTTTAGAATGTGCCTTTACACGTCGACTTTTTGAGATTGTAATGAGTTAAAAGTAATACTTACATGATTATTTGACTGCAGTTTAATATTACTTAATTTTATTATTTTTGATCTGTGATTTTAAACTTAGGAAAAAAATGTGATATTTGAAATGAGACAACAAAACAGTAGGACTAACTGTGAGCATTTTACTACATTGTGATGTCATTTAATATTACCATTGATCTGTGATTTTGATTGATATAAGTAGGTATTAGTAGCCATACGTGAAGGTGCGTACAGACCATGTAACATGTTATATAACACTACAACTCTATGTAAAATGTTATACAACAATGTTAAATAACATGACTAGACTACACTATGAAAAATGTTATATAACATGTTATGTTATATAGTTTGTACGCACCGTAAATTTAGTGTTAACTGAAAAAAACCATTGTATATTATTTATTGTCTGTGATCATTACACAGTCCAATATGTGTATATTTAAATAAAAACTGTGTACTGTGTTTACTGAAATCTATAATTTAATTAAAAAATAATAGAAAATTTCAAAAAAGCATAATTACTATCTGTAATTTTAATCTGTGATTGTTTTTAAGTATAAGTTTAATAATACCTACTTTAAAAGTTCAATTGAAATGATTATATTACCTGTCAATAAAAATTATTTAATAATCACGTAGTTTTTTTTTAAACTTGTGTACATGTCTGTACTAAATTTGTAACACTATCCTACATATTTTAGAAGGTACCATAATGTTTTGCGTTTTCGCTTTTTCGTAACCACCTAAACTTGGTCGGGTTACCACGGTCATTCACTTCCTGATGACTTTAATCGTATTATCTCATTAATTATCCAATGTACTGAGCTGAAATTTTACTGATATACAACTGAACTAAAAAACTAATAATTGACATAACATTCAGTTCATATATCCAATCCAGTGGCCAAATAACACCGCGCGCATCAAGACCGTGCTCGTGAAGAACTCAATATCATCATAACTTGTTAAATACTTACAAGATACTAATGAAGTTTCACGTACATTTGAAGGCAGTTACAAGCTTTAAAATAACGTTTAAAGTAAGTCTTTAGAGCTCTTATTGAGAGTGCTGGGACCAATTGAACTGTTTTTCTATTGAATGAAATAACCTTTAAGCTGTGTATTATTTTGTTTTTTTTTTTATTGCAGAACAAATTTAAACTAATTCCCAAGAAGCCATGTACAAAATATGATAAGAATCCGCTTAACCATTTCAAAGATCTAGCAAAACCAAAAACGTTACCCCATCAAAATCTCGAATAACTTCGCAACCGATGAAAGAACAAATCTATACTAATATTATAAAGAGGTAAAATTTGTTTGTAAGTTTGTAAGTTTGTAAGTTTGTATGTAGGGGGTAATCTCAGGAACTACTGGTCCGATTTGAAAAATTCTTTCAGTGTTAGATAGACCATTTATCGAGGAATGCTATAGGCTATAAATTATAAAGATATCATGCATATTAGCCGAACTATCTCAATTTTTGTCTATCCAGGCGGAACAAAATAGCTCTTACAACAGAGTTATTTGCATGCGCTGCCTTAACAGTTGTATATAATTGAAAACAATGTATGGCAACCTTGTCCGCTTTGAATAGTTCTACAAAAAAGTCCGCGACACCATATTTCTATCTTTTATATTTTAGCAGATATAGTAGCTTTTTTGTGTTAAAAAAAGTATTTTTCGACATACTTACCTTTGGACGATTTTTTAAACAACAAAATATTAAACCTTATCGAAAAAAATATTATTATGATCACAAGAACATCATAGAGATACGATTTGCCCAAAACAGTATGTCAATTGGTTGAATAGTTTCGAAGATAATATAAAATGACTAAATCGCAAAACGCCGCCCGCGCCGTCCATTCACGAACCGCATTAGAACATGCTTTGTACGGACGTTTTATCAATTTACCCATAGATCACCTGCTTAGCCTTTTCCCAACTATATATTGGGATTGGCTTCCAGTCAAACCGGATTCAGCTGAATACCAGTATTTCTTCCAGTCAAACCGGATTCAGCTGAATACCAGTATTTTACACAGCCCAATAACTGGGTAACACGGTACTCCTTGGAAAGACTGGTGTCAGATTTTCTGGCTTCTGACTATCCGTAACGACTGCCAAAGATCTCCAAATGACAGCCGGGACCAACAGCTTAACGTGCTTTCCGAGGCACGGATCACATTCCATCCATTTACCCATAGATGGCGTTGTGCAATTAAGTCATTTTTCTGGTTCGGATTAATGACCCTCTCCAGTTATTATTTAACTTTCGTCGTTAGGTAGGTGAGTTGTACGCAGTTGGTTGGAAGTTGTTGGTCTTTAAAATTGTTTTGGTTGCTCGGTTTCTTAAAACACAAATACTACTTCGTTCTCATTCTTCGAGTTTGAAGCTGTGGTATTTCTGTTTTTGGGATATCGGACAGTTTCAGCGATTGTTTATCATGCCTAAAAGGAAATCACAACTTTCCCGTCAGACATCCCAGACAAGAGCAGCTCGAGTACGCCGTACGGAAGAGTCTGCTCTTGAAAATCATCAGCGCCTCTCGAGAAATTAGAGAAAATATTTCGCAAGCATGCGCTGGAGTATCTAGCTCCGAGCGTTCACAGCGGCTTGCTAACCAAAGCTGGAGAACATCGCAGGTCCGTGCTCGGGAATCTAGCGCTGAACGTGCGCTGAGCGCTCGCAGAGGCTCGCTAGCCTAGCTACATATCAATAAAAACGAAACCCTCCTTTTGGCAGTCAGGAAATAAATCATAGCACTCAGTAGGTACTAACCGAACCACACTCATAATATTTTCATCACAATTTTTAAATGTTTACCGCCCAACGAAGTGGGCACGGGTCAGCTAGTACAAAATAAGGCACAACATTTACTTCATCTAGACAACTAATTTTATAGCTAGTAATTATTTAAATATTCCCATTAGAAAGAAAAAGGTCCGGCTGGGGTAACGTTACCCCAGCAGGAAATGTTTTTGTGAAATAATTAAAAAACTATAAGCGCAACAAATTTAAAAATGTGCGCAACAATTACAGAATCCGCAAAACTAATTATCTATAAGATTCAAATGACCATTTTCGACAACATCTGGCCTGGGTAACGCACACTATAATACACTTAACGTCTCATGTTTTCTATATTTCTATGGGTGCCATGTAAAAAAGGATACGAGAAACAAAAAAAAATCTTATAAATATAATTCATTTACTAATAAATGCATGACTAAACTAACAAAAACAAATGCATTACATGACTATCTTGGCGTCGACGACCGTTTCTGTGGTGTTCTTCTTCTCGGCGGAGGGACAGGTCTTCACCTTGGAATCCTCGCAGCACAGCGCTTCGTCCGCTGTGATGTCGGCGTACGTCCACGGCTGGTCGCACACTTGGTAGAATGCTGACAACTGCAACAGAAAATGGAAGCTAATGGCGAACTGACTTGTCCATCTACAACAAAACGCTTCGAGAAAAGGTAGGTAGCCTTGAAGAGCCCCCTGCTGCTCTCGAATGCTACTTAAGCCTGTTTATTACTGTCATGATAACATTCGGCCACCGGTTGGAAGTTTACAAAAATGTCGGATGGCTTTGTGTTGAAGAGTTTAAAGTTAACCTGTAACATCGCACGTTGATCAACACAACACGCATTGAAAGTTATCGCGGACACATTAGCGAATTACCTTTAATTCCTTCGCGTTCTTGAGTCTACTGCACAACACCTCGGGTCCTTTGGCCTTGGTTGCGGTGGCCAGGGCATTGCACAGGCTCTTGCAAGTACCAGCGCCCACGTCGTCGCACTTCACGACCAGGCCCGGGTTCTGCGAGAGGAGAGGCAGACTGCCAGCTTCTATCGTGCTTGTCGGGAACCCCCCGCACGAGCAGTTGCCTTTGGGTCCATCGTCTGCTGGAGTGCTGTGGACAGTTAACAATATGAAATTGCTCTTGATTAAGTACGAAGGACTGGATCAGTTTTCGTTCGTGTTTGTGGAACAGGTGAACTTCGATGCTGTTTCTCGAAGTCACCACGTCTAGACCCCTTTCCGGATGCTCTATTGTTGCTACGTACTTAGTAGATAAATAAAACTTGAGACGCACATGTTACTTTTCTCCTCGGCCAGTATGAAGCCCAGTCCGCACAGCAGGACGATGCAGAGGTCACACAATAGCACCCTGGAAGACATGTCGACTGCAGCGGAGGCGACTTACTGACGGAAACCATCGATTCCGTAACATTTATATAGTCACGTATTTTCAGTGTTCATCGGATTATGTATTGTACACGCTTTCTGATTTAAATTTCAGGACACATTTTCATGAGGGTAAAATAGTCGGTAGATATGATAGTTCAGCGAGCTCACTAAGAGGGTCGCGGGATCTATTCAGAAAAATAATCTACAGAAGCAACAGATATTCCCTGGTCAGTGTTTTGTAATCTTGTTTTGATACCTACTTGTTCCAAGCATGACAGTCACATAAGACGAAAACAAGTAGTTTGCTGTTTTACCAGACTGCCCCAAAAGGTGTAGGTAATGTCGTAAGATATTTTAGCTTTCAGTCAACCTGCTCGTAAATAAACTGAAAGGGATCTAATTTACATTTGAAACTTTAGTTAGGATCTATCCCGGAATATGCTAACAGTGTGGACACTGCAGTAACACGATCAACTAATGTTTTGATATGTGAAGATCGGATTTGTTATCATTGTTCACTATACAATAAGCCGTTACTTGGTTGCTCGGATTTGTAATTATGCATACAGGTATCATCATTTGACACCAGTATTTCGATCGGATACCATTATTTCGCGTCTCGTATACATCACATTTTCCTATATCAACACAAGCATAGCTCTTGAAAAACTTTTTTACATAAATTATAACCGACTCCCGAAAAAAACACTACAAAATAACCTTAACTTCGGAAGTTGATATTTTTTATTTTGTATTATTTTTTTTACTCTTGATAGGCATACTTACATTTGACCACGATCTCACGATGATGCGGTCTAAGATGGAGCACGCTTGCCTAGAAGTAACCTATTCACTCTTGACTTAAGAGTCCTATTACGAATCGTCAATGCTCGTTTGCAATAGACGAAGTTACGTTGGTCTGAGTTGGGAGTACATCTATAGTCCGCGAAACAATTTTGATACTTACTAGTCTGAATAGGATTATAGTTTATTTGGGCGCTCGCGCGAGAGTGAGGAGCGCGCGCGCTGAATTGACGCAGAATTTATAGTACTTCAATTTTATTTATTGTAATTTTGTTTAATTATATTGACAAACGAAAACTAATGAAACGTATTCATTGTAGATTGATTTTATATCATATTAATTTATTTGATAAAATTGTTTTTATTTGGAATATAATAATAATAATAATAATAATAATAAATATCCTTGGACATTTCACACAACGCCATATAGTCCCAAGCTAAGCAACCTAATGCTTGTGTTATGGTAACGAGATGGCTGATAAACTACTTATATACATTTTTTTTTTGTAAATACATACATATTATAGATAGAAAAACACCCAGACTCGGAACAAATACTTGTAGGTCGTACAAATATTTGTTCCGTGCGGGAATCGAACCCGCGACATGCTGCGCAGCAGTCAATCGCCCAACCACTGCGCCAACCGTGTCGTCATAATGTCAATAATGGACGCTGAATCAAGACATTTCTGGCTTAAATTAGGCTTTCTCTACGTTTTTTTCCGTGAAAACTCAAGTAATTTAAAGAAATTCTAGAACTCCAATAAAGAAGTAAAACATTCAACTTACCTTTTAGTAATTTCAGCTTTTAAAAGAATTGATTGTAACAATGTGAATTTGACCGTCAAAGTTCCATCGCCGACCTTTTTTCTTGCAAACTGAGTTCGTAAAATATTTATAGTAAATTACACGAAAAGAAAAATGAAAATGTGTAACTCTAACTTACAAGAAAGAGACTGGCACTATCGTTATTCAGGATCAAATAATTAAAATATCTTACTGCTGCTGAAAATTACAGCGTCAAAAATCATGAATTTCCGTAAAAACTGTAATAGGACTCTTAAGGCGAGGTTGCAGTAGGTACTGTGTGTTTTGACGAACAACAGCGACTGTCCGGCGAGCGAAATAATTCCTAAGTAAATTTTGATTGTTTTTTCTTCTTGGCGAAAACTGATAAAGAAATTATGCAATATGGTTTCAACATTTACTTCAAATAAAAAGCTCTATCTATTGATATAACTTTTATATATTATATTCGTGATTTAATCTCTTAGCAGTACACGTTTAAAATTGTATTTTAGTGTAATGTTTTATAGAAAAAAGTATCGTGCCAATCATTCTAAATCGCGTTTCTATCTTTACGATTTACTTGAGGGTATGTTCAATTTTTATTTATTAAAAAACTCATAATTGTTTAGATTTTCAGACGTTCAAAAATCTTAAAAAATACTGCAACCCCGCCTTAAAGACTCCAGGTTGTAGCCATAGATTATCTATCTATCTATACTTACTATACTTCTAATAAATCTGTAGAGAGGTCAATTCTGTACATGAAATATATTTTTTCCAAAATAATCAGGGGGTGATTAGGGATCGATACTGATGCCAAAAATGCAATCAGTAAAATTTTTGTCTGTCTGTCTGTCTGTATAACCGTTATAGAAACAAAAACTACTGGACGGATTCTAACGAAACTTGGTACAATTATTCTTCATACTCCTGAGCTGGTTATATTATACTTTTCATCACGCTACAATCAATAGGGGCAGAGTTGTGAAGGGAAATGTTGGGAAAACGGGAGAAGTTACTCCATTTTTTAAGCTTCCGTCGCGTGTGCAACCTTGATTGTTAAAGCTACTCAGAAATCATGTATGACGGAAATATTCTCCTTAAAATTATATATATTTTATGATTGATGAACAATAATACGTGTAACTCCCGATAGCTTAGCAGTTCGAAGCTTTCTGATTATTTTGTCAACTCTTATAATCTAATAAAAAAAGTTAACATTATTAACTACTAGCATCTGCCAGCGGCCTCGCCCGCGTGATCCCTAGGGAACATGTTCCCGGGATCAAAAGTAGCTTATGTGCTATTCCAGACTATAATCTGTCTTTGTTCTAAATTTCGTTAAGATCCGTTAAGCCGTTCTGGCGTGATTGAGTAACAAACAACTTTCACATTTCCATTTTTTTTTTTCATTTTTTCTATTGATTGTAGCGTGATGAAAAGTATACTATAACCTGCTCAGGAGTATGAATAATAATTGTACCAAGTTTCGTTAAAATCCGTCGAGTAGTTTTTGTTTCTATAACGGTTATACAGACAGACAGACAGACAGACATACAAAAATTTTACTAATTGCATTTTTGGCATCAGTATTGATCCCTAATCACCCCCTGATAGTTATTTTGGAAATATATTTCATGTACAGAATTGACCTCTCTACAGATTTATTATAAGTACTAGCTTCTGCCAGCGGCTTCGCCCGCATGATCTCTGGGGAACATATTCCCGCGATGAAAAGTAGCTTATGTGCTATTCCAGACTATAATCTATCTTTGTTCTAAATTTCATTAAGATCCGTTAAGCCGTTCTGGCGTGATTGAGTAACAAACAACCAAACTTTCACATTTATAATATTACTCGTTTGGTGTAAAGCGAAATTATAACCATCTTCCCCTCCACATTATAATTATTAAAGGATATTGCAAACTGTCGTAAGCCGTTTTCCGAAGCTACTCGCTAGCCTCTAGGCGCCAAGCTAGCGCGCGACCACAAAAATAATCCTTATAAGTAGCATGATTCAGTATTCACGCGCGATGGCTTAAGCGTATTTCATGTATAACTTTGGTGTTTCTATACCGATTTCTATGATTCTTTTTTTATGGAATAGTTAATAATGTTAACTTTTATTAATGTTAATTAGGGACGACTGAGAGTTTTATAAACGTAAGAGTAGACAAATACAATCAGAAAGCTTCGAACTGCTAAGCTATCGGGAGTTACACGTTCGTCAATCATAAAAGATAGACATATGCTGTTGTTGGATATTTTTTTTTATAATTTTAAGTAGAACATTTCCGTCATACATGATTTCTGTGTAGCTTTCACCATTAAGGTTGCACACGCGACGGAAGCTTAAAAAATGGAGTAACTTCTCCCGTTTTCCCAACATTTCCCTTCACTGCTCTGCTCCTATTGATTGTAGCGTGATGAAAAGTATACTATAACCTGCTCAGGAGTATGAATAATAATTGTACCAAGTTTCATTAAAATCCGTCGAGTATTTTTTGTTTCTATAACGGTTATACAGACAGACTGACAGACAGACAGACAGACAGACCGACAGACAGACAGACAATAATTGTACTGATTGCATTTTTGGCATCAGTATCGATCCCTAATCACCCCCTGATAGTTATTTTGGAAATATATTTCATGTACAGAATTGACCTCTCTACAGATTTATTATAAGTATAGAAGAAGATAGATTCCATAAAAAAGACTCATAGAAATCGGTATAGAAACACCAAAGTTATTCATGAAATACGCTAATAATAAGCCATCGCGCGTGAATACTGGATCATGCTTTAATTAAGGATATTATTTTTGTATAAGGTCGCGAACACACAGGCAGGCAGCTTGCTTGGCGCCTAGAGGGCCTCTAGGCGAGCGAGTCACCTAGCGAGTAGCTTCGTAAAACGAACATTCTCGAACGTTCGCGACCGGCCTAGCAGCTAGGCGCCAAGCGCGCAGTGCGGCCGGTCGCGAACGTTCGAGGATCGGTCGCCGCCTGTGGTCGCCGCGCTCGAGAAGGCTCGCGGCCGAAGGTATAAAAAGGCGGGGCGTCCGAGCGCGAGCTTCAGCCCTGGCTGGGGGCCTTAAATTCACCTAGGCCGCCACAGGAAAGTCCGTTTAAGTAGCTATGGCTTTATAGAGTCAATAGCTGCGAGAGGGCATCGACAAAAAAAAAAAAAAAGCGCGAGCTTCAAAGCCTGGCTGGAGGCTTTATTAGGTACTATATTAAGGCCTTCACAGGCAAGTCCGGTTAAGCAAAAGCCAATCTGCTCAGGTTGACCTGCGAATTTATTTTTAGATTCCTTTTGTTGTTATTTTATAAAATAGGGATTAGTTATTTTGTTAGTGTTTAAATATTCGTTCAAATTACATTTTATTTCTGTTTAGGTAAAGTAGTAGGTATATAGTTTTAGATACCGACAGGCTTATAAGTTTTGGCTAATTTACGTTCACTTTTTTTTATATTAGATTTATTTTCATTTACGTTTTTTTTTATTTTCATTTGGTATATAAAATTCTTCCGTTACTGAGTGAATGACTGACAGATAACGCAACAACACAACCAAGACTACTGACTGGTCGTATGAAGCTGCACGTAGGGTCTTTGGGGAGTTTAGGGGAGCTCTAAGAGAGGATTTCCCGAAATTCCTACGGGAACGGGAGTAAACGGGATATGCGCGTACGAAGTCGCGGGCAGAAGCTAGTACATTATAATACTGGTAGTTGTAGCTATCAGGAAACACAGACTCAAGCAGGGAATTCCATTCCTTAGCTGTACGCACAATGAATGAATTCCCAAAACGTTTTGTGCGTATAGGTGGGATGTCCACCATGTACCGGAGGCGCGTCGCCGTATGTCTTGTGATCCGATGATGGAACGGGCTTGGCGAAATTAAATTATGCAATTCCGTCGCACACTCCCCAAAATGCGACCGATAGAAAACCGGCAGGCCAGCAACTCGGCGTCGAGGCTCAAGACTTGGGAGCTTTGATTCGACAAGCCTATCATTGCCGGTGAACCTCTTGGCTCGTTTTTCAATTTACTCAAGGGCATCAAGCTGGTATCTGGCAGATCCGTTCCAAAGATGAGAGCAGTACTCCATACACGATCGAACTTGCGCTTGATACAGTTTAAGAAACTGTTCCGGCGTGAAGTAGGTACCTACCGCTGCTAAGATCCCTAACTTTCTAGCACCTGCTTGAACCTTCGCCTGTATGAAAGGGCCAAAATTGAGGGTATATGTTAACGTAACACCAAGAAGCTCAAGTCAGTCGGCTATCGGCACGGTTACACCTCGGAAAGATAGAGCTGGGTGGAATTGGCTCCTTTTAGCGGAAAAGAGACACGCTTTGGTCTTAGCAGCATTGAACTTGACGGCGGACAGACCGAAGGAAGGAAGCATACTAAAAAGGCCATCGTGCCAGACCCTGTCGAAGGCCTTTGAAATGACAAGGGAGACCGCTGATGCCTCCCCGTGCTTCTCGGCCATCGGCCTCACTCCAGATTTGAATGAAATACGCTAGTAGATCCCCAGTTGACCGATTTCGGCGGAAACCGTATTGTCGGTCACTAAGGATATTTATTTATTTAACACTTTCAGCACATAAAAAAGTACAGAGGCGGATTTAATGCCATAGGCATTCTCTACCAGTCAACCCTTGGGTGATGCAGAGAATAGTGGTAGGTGCAATATGGAGAATGAAGAATGGTTGATAATTATTCAAATTAAATACAATTAAAATTAATAATATACATAACAGATACATGTATTTTAAATATATAATAAGTAAATACTCAAATGAACTAGGCAAATATGTAAACGAAATACATAAACAATAAATACGAATACGTAACTAGAAAACATAAGCGCTGTGATAGCAGCCGGTCGATTCTGTTGACATCTCACCGTGTTCACTTAGGTGGAGTGAACGACAAGTGAGCTGTCATGCCATCTTATTTGTATGGTTTGACAGCTCACTGCGTGATCACTTCACCCACGACTTCACTTCGACATGTTTACAGAATCGACCGGCAGTAGTATCACTGCCAACTTCTTCCGAATGTGTTCACGAAGATCAATTTAAAATTTAATCGATTGGTGGCCATCATAGAGAAATAGACTGAACAAAGATTGATTTGGTAGATGCTAAACCATGCATCCAATAATTATGTAGGTATGTTTTTTTTTTAATTCACAACGCACTGTAGTCTTGTTTGATTGCAGCTTAATTAATGGAGATTTATGTGACTGATTCCAAATAATAATTAAAAAAAAACTGGCCTTGTGCGAGTCGGACTCGCGTGCAAAGGGTTCCGAACCAATATTTTTTTTTTCAATTTAGGGTGAATGGTCATTTTTGGTCGTGTTTCTTGAATAACTTCAAAACCGTTTATTTTAAAATTGCAAAGGGTTCCGTGTCGAACCAATTTTTTTAACGTTTTTTTTTTTTAATATAGACTTCCTATAGGTTTTCCTGTAATTCTTAGGAATAGAGCTGTTATTTTTATCTACATTTTTTTCAAAACTTTATGCTCAGTTCATAATTTCGGAGATAAGGGGGGGAATGGTCATTGTTGGTCTTATCTATAATATAAAAAATGAATCGCTAAATGTGTTGGTAAGCGCATAACTCAACAACGCCTGGACCAATTTGGCCAATTCTTTTTTTGTTGTGTTTGTTATCATCAGGAGAAGGTTTTTATGTGGTTTATAAAAAAAAAAGTTACCAGTTGACGGGAGCGAAGCCGCGGGGGACAGCTAGTTTATGATAAAAATATAATTAAAAATTTAAAACTCTCATAGTAAACCCTTTCATCATTTAATGTCGCAGTCGCACGATAACTACAGTCCAGTTTATAAACCTTTTTAGGGTTCCGTAGCCAAATGGCAAAAAACGTAACCCTTATAGATTTGTCATGTCTGTCCGTATGTCACAGCCACTTTTTACCGAAACTATAAGAACTATGCTGCTGAAACTTGGTAAGTAGGTGTATTCTGTGAACCGCATTAAGATTTTCACACAAAAATAAGAAAAAAAGACAATATAGGTATTTTGGGGGTCCCCATACTTAGAACTGAAACTCAAACATTTTTTTTTTTCATCAAACCCATACGTGAGGGGTATCTATGGATAGAGACACCGTGGCTCCGGAACACAAAGGGCACTGAAGTAACATGGATGGGGATTTCCCATACCTAAAAAAAAGGGGTATTTATGGATAGGTCTTCGAAAATGATATTGAGGTTTCTGAAATATTTTTTTTCCAAACTGAATAGTTTGCGCGAACACTTCCAAAGTGGTAAAATGTGTGTCCCCACCCCCTGTAACTTCTACATTAAGAGAATGATAAAACTAAAAAAAATATATGATGTACATTCCCATGTAAAGTTCCACCGAAAATTGGTTTGAACGAGATCTAGTAAGTAGTTTTTTTAATACGTCTTAAATCGTAAACCGCAACTTTTGCTTGTAATATATAACTAGGTTTGTACGAAACCCTCGGTGCGCGATTCAGACTCGCACTTGGCCGGTTTTTTTTTAATTTTCTACTTTGACCTCCAAAAGTACTCAATTTACTTATTTCAGTTTAAAGAATTTTTAAATTTAAAATTTACATAACGCGTCCGTATTTGGGTCACTGAAGTCCATAAAATAAATAAATTAAAATAAAAAAGCCTTTTTATTGTCTATAATTAATCTTATAAAACAATTTTATAGTTTAATGTTAGTAAGTGATACTTATTTCTAATGTTAGTTACAATTTAAAGTAGGTATTATAGTAGGTATACACTATGTGTTTTTATAGAAATCCCTTTAGGGTATAGGCCTCCTCCAATTCCTTCCATTTTTCTCTGTCCCGCGCTGTTCTGAGCCAGTTTTTCCCCGCCACTGACACTATGTCGTCCACCCATCGTTTCTGTGGCCTGCCTACGTTTCTCTCTCAAGGGAAGAGAAACACTGAAGTCCATTATGTGTACCGAATCGATTCAGTAGATCCGGAGAAAACTGGCTGTGACAGATGGACACACGAGTGATTTTTTATTACTTGAAATAGGTTTATGAGGGCCCTTCCCGATCCGTCCATCGTCAACGCGAGCATGGTTGAAAAGCTTGTTGTTTCATCTAGCGCAGTGTATGAAAACTAACAAGCAAGTGAGAAAGCCATAACAATGAACGAATTATATACTTGTTCGAAACTTTCATAAAACTTGGTCCAGGTAATACGTGTTTTTGAATAAGCCTTACAAGTTTGTGATAAAAATATTTGTCTTTTAGAATCTCCATTACGTGTGCAAGGTTTCTATCAAGATGTTTTCTTTAGTTTTACAATAATGAGTACACTATGAACGGCCAAAGTTCAGGTAAAATGTGTGCAAAACAGCCGATTTTCGGAGGCTTATACTGAATTTGTTTGTACAAATTTCAAAGTTCATAGAACTTGATTGAATTTTATTTCGTGATAAAGTCATTCAATCGAGTTGTATGAACTTAGGGGGTTATATTGATAATTAAAATGGGTATAATTATTTAGATAAATATGCGTTACGGCAGCGAATTGTATTTTATTTAACATACAGCTTCACACTGACCGGCAAATTGCAAAAAACATCAAAATATTTAAATTTCGCGAGCTACCCTGGCGCTTCCACCTTGGGTTACGTTTTTGTTCGGAACCGTAAAAAACTGGCCAAGTGCGAGTCGGACTCGCGTGCTAAGGGTTCCGAAAAATTTCATTTGTGTTAGGTAGGTACATGTTATTTTAACACAATAGACTTCTTATCACGGCTTTTTATAGATTTTCCTGTAATTTCTAGGTAAAGAACTATAAGTATTAGTATCTGCATTTTTTTCAGAATTTTGTGAAAAAAATAAAACTGGTTATGACAGACGGACATACGGTCAGACACCAGAGTGATCCTAAGGGCGTTTGTGCACTAGGTACACGGAATTTTACCATCCGGCAGTCAGATTTACATCAAGACAGTTTCATTGAGAATTCATTGACAATTGTAAGAAATCGGACTGCCGGATGGTAAAATTCCTTGTAGTGCACAAACGCCCTAGGAGGGTTCCGTTTTTGTACGGAACAATAAAAATCTGGAATAGAAATTTCGAACCGGAACCGGAGCATCAAGAGCTGCAGCGATTCTTGTGACTGTTAGATCATTATAAATCGTCTTATGTTTAACTTACCACCAGATATAGTAACATTTAGCAGTCAAAAATAGTAAATGATCACCAAAATTAAACCCGCATTTTAATGTAAACTTTTAACCAAAGTTATAACATCTTGCTATCCTATTTAAGCAAACCAACTCCAAAAAAAATATTCTAACCCAAAAATAGTTAAAATGATACGCAAAAAAATTACATCTCGTTATCCGATTAAACCAAATGATTCACCAACAATAGAAGGGATCTGGAGCAGACACGTTACTATAGAATTTGAATATTATACTAACTGAATATTAATTTGCTCGCTAAGATTTATTAGCTAAGATTTAAGTACTAAGCAGAAATATCTGCTTTGTTTGCTCTACCTAGGTACATACGCTGCGACCGGTTATACAGAAGACCGAAGAGAATAAGTAATCTGCCCCTCTGCTTAGCGTTTGTGGACTAAGTAGGTAGGTACCTACGCTACGAGAAAGCCTTCGATTCGAACGAGACTAGGGCTTTTAAAATGCTACAGTCTCTCAACGTTACCAGATTGACTATCGGTCACCATGCTGAAGTGTTTGTACGAAAACGCCACCATGTCAGTCCGACTTCAGGATCGGAAAGACCTCGAAACCTATCCTCTTGAAGCGGTGTGTACGGTAGGGAAACTTCATGTCTCCTAAACCACTCTGCGATTTTGTAAACATGTCGAAGTGAAGGCTTGGGTGAAGTGATCACGAAGTTAGCTGCCATTCCATCTTGATCAATGATATATAAAACTATAGATACGTTGTCCGCTCTCTAAAATGACAACATGAAATGAAGCCAATTGGCCACATCGCGCTTAGTTACGCATCAACCTGTCGCGCGACACTTTCAGTATATAGTAATGTACTCTGTGCGCGACACTACGTTTGTTTTGATGTCAATTTGACAATTACTTATCCTGTGACGTAACTGAAGATGTATATTTATCTCCCTCTAGCAACAGGCATCCCACCGTACGGTGACATATTTTCTTTCCCTTTCTTCATGCGTATTCTATTTTATTTTATTTATTTTTTTTACTTGGGCCAAAAAACAGTTATACGTTACAGCATTTACAGAAAAGTAGGTAGTTATAATAGCATAGTGGAGAAAACGTATAACCCACACTATCGTCCACGAAGTGACATCGGAGTATGAAGATAACGAACGCGTGTCAAACGGGAAGAGAGAAGATGAAAATAAGAAAAAAAAAACTATAGAAGATAAACTATTAGACTCGATAGACTCGATTGAAGTCAGACGGCGCCATAGACTGATGGCGCTAGCTGTCGCGTTAACATCGTGTCCGTGTTACCTATTTATTCTAAAAAAAATAGAAAAGTGTATCTGCTATTTATAACTGTAAAAGAACATCTAAAACCTCTGTGACATTGTTATATAGTGAATTGTTTCACGGACTCAATCAAAAAAAGGACTTAAAAAAAAAATGCAACACCGTACTTCAAAACGTAAAATAAGTGTATAATTATCTCGTTAAAAAACAATTAAACAATCATAACTAAGTGATGAAGTGCAGTTAACAACTAGAACATTAAAACAAAAAGTGTAAAAATACTAATGTGAATGACTTGTGTTTTTGTGATTGAGTGCAAACATTTTTTCGGCATGAATCATGTAACGACTTTTCGAATTCAAATTCAAGCAATATGTTCGAATGTTGTAGAAATTACATGTTCGAATGGCGTGATACTTAACGCATGCTCCTGTGGAAACCTAAAGCCGTGAAGATCGAATCCCACTTGTGACATCATACTTTTTGTGTCATGTTTTTGCAATTTATCTAAACTACGATTTGGGATAACATCTTTTTCAAGAAAAATTGCATAATTAAACAACGAATTTTTTATATAATTTTTTTACAAAATATTCAAAATAAGATGGAAAATATTACTTATAGAAACAAATTAGCCAGGTCACAATCCCAAACTAACTTGTCGCATTCAAGTCAAGATATATTAAACTCCACTATGCTAGATTCTAGTATGATGAGCATACAGAGTGCAACAAAAATAAGCCATCAATCATTTGTGGAAGATTTCAGACAAGAAATAATGGAAATTAAAGAAAAACTAAAAATTGCTGACAAAGAAATAGATAATCTTAGTTGTGAGAATACGAAATTAAAACAAGAGATCCAGGATCAGCAACGACAAATAGAATTACTGAAAGAAATCACCAACTCT
Organism: Ceramica pisi; assembly: GCA_963859965.1. Taxonomy (NCBI): domain Eukaryota; kingdom Metazoa; phylum Arthropoda; class Insecta; order Lepidoptera; family Noctuidae; genus Ceramica; species Ceramica pisi. The sequence continues at coordinate 12,122,878 of OY982530.1, forward strand.
AGTCCACAACTCAAAAAAAGCTAATCGACACCAATCTCAAGAAGACTTTTGAATATGAGAGTAAACACTTCCCGCCATTCACCTCTACGCCTTACCAGAAGTATTCTGTCAAAAAGTACATCGGAGCAACCCAGCAAACATATAACACAGCAGTATCAATCGGAGAGCGATGCTGAAATCCAAAAGGATACCTCACGTCTAATCTTGGAATTGTGAGTTATAGTTCTCACATAGTCGGCGAAGAGGGGCTCGCACCCAGCCTTCGTTCTACAACGCCCAGTGTAGAATAGTTGAGGTGCGCGTACCTCCCGCCGAATAACAGTTCTAGGGACTACGAAACACAATCTATTCGTTAGCTCAGTACAATTAAATTTGTTATTGCATATACCGTGTATCACATCACAGCCATCTATCTATCTAGGTATACTTATAATAAATCTGTAGAGAGGTCAATTCTGTACATGAAATATATTTCCAAAATAACTATCAGGGGGTGATTAGGGATCGATACTGATGCCAAAAATGCAATCAGTACAATTTTTGTCTGTCTGTCTGTCGGTCTGTCTGTCTGTCTGTCTGTCTGTATAACCGTTATAGAAACAAAAACTACTCGACGGATTTTAATGAAACTTGGTAAAATTATTATTCATACTCCTGAGCAGGTTATAGTATACTTTTCATCACGCTACAATCAATAAGAGCAGAGCAGTGAAGGGAAATGTTGGGAAAACGGGAGAAGTTACTCCATTTTTTAAGCTTCCGTCGCGTGTGCAACCTTAATGATGAAAGCTACACAGAAATCATGTATGACGGAAATGTTCTCCTTAAAATTATATTAAAAATATCCAACGACAGCATATGTCTATCTTTTATGATTGACGAACAATAACACGTGTAACTCCCGATAGCTTAGCAGTTCGAAGCTTTCTGATTGTATTTGTCTACTCTTACGTTTATAAAACTCTCAGTCGTCCCTAAATAACATTAATAAAAGTTAACATTATTAACTATTCCATAAAAAAAGAATCATCGGTATAGAAACACCAAAGTTATACATGAAAAACGCTAATAATAAGCCATCGTGCGTGAATACTGAATCATGCTATAAGGATTATTTTTGTGGTCGCGAACGCAGAGGCAGGCGGCTAGCTTGGCGCCTAGAGGCTAGCGAGTAGCTTCGTAAAACGGCTTACGACAGTTTGCAATATCCTTCAATAATTATAATGTCGAGGGGAAGATGGTTATAATTTCGCTTTACACCAAACGAGTAATATTAAATATGAAAGTTTGGTTGTTTGTTACTCAATCACGCCAGAACGGCTTAACGGATCTTAATGAAATTTAGAACAAAGATAGATTATAGTCTGGAATAGCAAATAAGCTACTTTTCATCCCGGGAATATGTTCCCTAGGGATCACGCGGGCGAAGCCGCTGGCAGAAGCTAGTTATAAATAAACGTCTAGAATCCAAGCTCAATATCTCGTAATGCTTTAGCAAATCTGCATAGGGAATATTGGTACGGAAACACTTGTAGTGCATGGCACGAAGAAATTTTTTCTGAACCATTTCTATTGCTTGTTTATATTTCTCATAATACGGGCACCAAATGGGTACCGCATATTCCAACTGTGAACGAACAAGTGTTTTAAATAAGAAGAGAAAAGTAGAAGGCTTTTTGAAGTCTTTACATGAACGCATGACGAAACCATACATCTGAAACGCTTTGTTGATAATGTTATCGATATGGGTGTCTAAATGTAATTTACAATCAAGCAGTACGCCAAGATCACGCGTCACGCGTGCACTCGTTTCTTTTCAATTGAATGTCGTTCAAGGTATATGGGAAGTTAATAGTATTTTTATTTTTAGTAAAAGAGATGAAGTGACATTTTGGTAGACTAAGATGAAGTTTATTGACCAGACAGTATTGAGACAGCCTGCATAAGTCATCTTGTAATAACAAACATTCCTGAGAGCTTGCACAAGCCTTATAGATTTTAATGTCGTCGGCGTACATTAGAAATTCAGAGTTGACTATGCAGGATTTTATATCGTTTATAAACAAGATAAAAAGCAATGGGCCTAAGATAGATCCTTGAGGCACACCCTACCAGACGACCACATAATCAGACTCGAATCCATTGATGACAACTTTTTGGGTCCTATGAAATATATATGATGCAAACCATCTGAGTAAATTCCCTCAGCCATTGAAAGCAATTTTATCCAGAAGCAATTTGTGGTCCACCTTGTCAAAAGCTTTCTGGAAATCAGCGTATGCAGCGTCAACCTGCTTGCGTATGTCCATGTTTTCAAACAAAAATTGAGTAAAAATGATTAAATTTGTAGTTGTCGATTTGGATTTAACAAAACCATGGTTCTCGGGTATAATTAGGTGATTTATAACTATATGTATTAGTAGCTATCTAGTGCGCCGCGATGTTGGTTTATGACGTGTCTATATATAATACGCCATTGATCTTGATGACATGGATTGACAGCTGACCTCGTGACTTCTTCGACATATTTACAGCAGTGCGATTCTGTCGTTAGCTTTCTGGCGTCAAGCGGGTCTGAATAGGCCACTTTAGCAGAATCAGCCAGCTCATCAAGCTACTCGAAACTGTATTTTTTTCCAATCGAACGGGACTTTATCTAGCGTTAAAGATGAAAATTGTTATTTTACAGACTGTTGTTTGATTAATATTACGAGACGAATATGATTCTACTAAAGTGGCCTTTTCAGACCCACAGCAGTCACGCCTTTTGGCTGATATGATGATGAAAGTCAATTAGATCTATTATGTGTGTATTCCGTCCACTAGCGCCGCCAATCGTTTTTTATTAATTGTGGTAAATTTAAGACACGTAGATAAAAAACCGCTCTGTAGTGTACTGAAGAAATGTAGGTATCTATTATTTTTTGACAGCTATTTTTAATACATAACTCATGGTTAAATAGCCAAAACGGCAATTATTGCTAAAAGTGGCCACTTTTAGCTAATTAATATAATTAAGCTAGCTAATTAAGCTATTAATTAAATATCGACTTTGGCAATTATTTATGTTCTAAAGTACAAAACATAACCCTCAAAACATAATTTCTTCAGTATTTCTTTTTACATTTCTTCAGTACACTACAGAGCGGTTTTTTATCTACGTGTCTTATATTTACCACAAATAATAAAAAACGATTGGCGGCGCTAGTGGACGGAATACACGCTCCTAAGCGCGGGTATCACTGTTGGTGATATTCTAAGTAGGTAGGTACGTATTTGGGAATTGGGGAATAAATTCACATAAACAAAAATAAATTGTATTCAAAGATTGCAAAATATTTATTTCTGTAAAATCATACACGTATTCGTGAAGGCCGCAGTCCACATATTTTTACAAATCGTCAAAATAATATTATTAGTTAGCAATCAAATAATACCACATATTAGATCATATTATTTTATTGCTTACCTACTCTTCTAGTGAGAAATACGTTGTCAATATAAATAGTTGCTTCTGCACTTATTTCGGTTTAATTACTGCATACGCACTTAAGCCTTAATTACCACATAAGAGCATTAATTCTTGTGATACAGTATTTCCTCCATGTGTCGAACATAAAAAATAAAAAATAAATGAGTTTAAATTAAAAATAAAAACTCCACGTAAATTATAGTATTGTTATCAGTTAATAATTGTCAAGATGTATGTACCTACTCAGTTACAGATTTCACAAATATTAGTAAGAAACAGGGACATATTTCTACAATTATTATGAAATACAAAAGCATACTTTATAGATACACTTATTTGCTTATTAAAATAGTTTTTTTCCTTTTTACTATACAGTAGCATCTTAAAGCTTTGTTTATTTCAGAAACTGATAGTTTTTATGAAAACTTTGGAAGCTCTGGTTTAATACAAAAAAGTTTTCTTCTTTATGTTGTATGAGGAATTCAGTCTCTGGAAGCCGTAACGATTTGGCCTGGTATTACTCATTGCACTAAACCAATTGTAGTAGTTTTTACTCACCCTCTCACTTCAGCTTACATGAGATTCGGCAGTTTCAGAAACAGGTCACTATTTTACTCTTCAGTCTACATTAACAAACTTTTGTCTCTGCCTCTACCTGTCTTAAAGTCCCAGTCATGAGATATAAATTTTGTCTAATGTGTTGTGGTACTGTAACTTGTCTGATTCATGGAACAAACATTTGAAACAATTGAATGTGTGTTTACAAAATTTATAGCTACTCGCTACGGGGACTATAGCTTGGTTCCTGTCCTGTCTAAAGTCAACTGTCCCTGGAAAAAGTACTTACACTATGATAGTAAAAAACATTATTATTAACTATTATCTTTGGGGTGCAGGCTTTGGTTTAGGCATTTTCACTAACAAAGGCTGTATTTCCTTCTTCTCATCATAACTTTTCCACATTTCATACAAGTTTATAATAGACCTCACTATCTCTTGGATCTGAAATGAAAAGAAAAAATTAGTGAAGTCAAAAAACCCATCAAGTACGAGTCAGAGTTGCACATGAAGAATTCCATACCATAAACCATAATTTTTCTTTTTTGTTATTATAGCGGCAATAGAAATACATAATTTGCGAATATTTCAACTGTCTCCTTATTACATTATTATTATTGAGATACAGCTCGCTGACAGACAGATGGACGGACAGACAAACAGCGGAGGCCTAGTAATAGGATTCCCTTAGTTATCCTTTAGGTACTGAACCCTAAATATAGCAATAGGTTATCATGGCAACCATGCAATTTTTTACACAATTATTTTGAATTGATACTAGCTTCTGCCATTGGATTCTAATTGATTCTGAAATTACTTACAACAGTATAAAAAGTATCCAATGTCTTTGTTCTAAGTCTAATATATCTCTTTTAATCAAAATTGGTTTTAAAAGTCCAGACACACTCATTTACTTTTAAATATACTTATTATATGATAAAGATGAGCGTGATGATGGTATCAAACCATAGCAGATGTGATTTACCTTGTCCATGTCAACATTGAGTTCAGCAAACCAAGGTTTGTGGTTTTCTTTCCCAAGCATCACACATGCTATATGCAGAGCTGCTATAGCTATCTGAAACACAACATCGCAGTTTTATGTTAACAAACTGAATGTATTTGCAAATCTCCAGCATATTATGTGCAATAAGTAAATAATAATTATTATTGTAATGATTACCTGATATGGAGGGTACAGCAAACTGACATCAGTTCTCAAAGAATCATTAACTATCCTCCATGCATAAGTTAACAACTGATCGTCTTGTCCAATGTCTTGCACAAACAATAATAAAGGTCTGTATGGCTGATATACAATCAAACAGCAATCTAAATTCTCCAGCAAGTAGAACTCACATTCTAATATATGATTGGTTCTGTACGGAAACTCTTGCTGGCCATACGCGTAGCTAAACTTATTCTTGATCACAGTCTGGCAAGTGGTTATAAGACGAGAATTCGAGATCACACCAAATTCTTCTACTTTAGAAGCAAGGAACACGCATGTGGGTGCTAATAGCAACGGGTCAATACATTTTAACGAGTTCCTTGCATAAAACCTCTTGAAGTAAACAGTAGCTGTAGCTATGACTTGTTGACGAAGCTTTAGCTGTTCTCCTAAAACCTGAATGATGCTGGCGAAGAAGTTGAATATTTTTTGGTACTCTTCCTCTGACAATATGCCCAAATCATGTTGTCGATCTCTTATTAGATCCTGTTTATCTAATATCCACTGTTGATGATGAGAACTTTGCCAGAAATTACCAGCCATTTTATTATTTGAAAAATCAAGTTTATAAATCTAATTTCTAAATATTTCAGATTTTCAGGTAACCGAATGTCAAAGTTTGGCAAAACGTCAGATTGACGTTGGAGATGTTTTTTTTTTGGGGATATCTTGATCTGGCTACTGGGGTCTTAAAGTCGACTCATCAATTTTTTTATACAATCACAAGTTTGTTTTGCATGAGAATGCGGATGTAAAGCATGTTTTTTTATCATGCTTTTTATTGGAGTATTTGGCAGCAAATATAGTGGAGAACTTTATTTTTGAACGGTTAACTATTGTAATATCGTATCATGGAGTATTTCTAGAGAGAGATGTGGAGATCCTATAAATAAGGGTGACAAGCTGAAAAAGTGTCCAGCTGTAACTGTAAGCAGAAAAAGTTTAAAATGGAGCTAGCGAAGCTGTTGGTAGACGGATTGAGGTGGTTTGGTGGTGCCAAGTGTGATAAACATTTATTCTCTTTATTTTGAACATACCATTTTCTTTCACACCTTAGCAATGTATTTATTTTTGGAATAAGTATTTACTGAAAATGAATACACAAAACAAATATAATTGTTTCTTACTTACCATACCGAAATAATAACGAAGCGGAAGTGGTTCGTTCCTTGTTTTTAATTACTGTTGATAGGCAAGCGTTTGACCACTATCTCACCTGATGTTAAGCGATGATGCGGTCTAAGGTGGAGCACGCTCGCCTAGAAGTAACCTATTCACACTTGATTTAAAAACTCCCAGGTTGTAACTATCAGGAAACACAGACTCCGGCAGGGAATTTCACTTCTTAGCTGTGCGCACAATGAATATATTCCCAAAACGTTTTGTGATAATAGGTGGAATGTCCACCATGTACCGGTGGCGCGATGACTTCGATATCCAATATATTCTTATGAGCGCTTTTACAAAATCGAATTGCTCAGGTTGACTAAAGTTGAATACCGAGCGTCACAAGATTGATATTGATTTTTGCATTGCATACAACAATTATTTAAAAATATTTACTTTACTTTTAATTAGACCAATTTTATATTTTTCAAGCAATATAGCAACGCCACCTTAATTATTAAATATTTTTTATTTGAATTTGGATTAAAATTATAGTTTCGTACGGAAAATTGTCAATAACTCTCAGTTTTACAGAATTATTTTTGGTGTATTACTGTGTGAATCGTAATAAATTGATTTGAACATTCCAAAGTAGAAGATATAGTTGTACCGTGGACATTTTTATAAATGATTAAATTATAATATCTTCGGTGTACCAAGGCATCAAAAGATCCCTTAAAGCAACATTTTGTGAAACATCCTTTGCGGAGTCAAGGATTTTACTGATGTACGTGAACAAATTGAAATATTTATTTAGAACACTCCCAAGATAAATGATCAAACTGTCTTAGGCATATTTTTTTTAATGTTTTTTAAGGCTATATCTAAAGCAAAATCACACATCAAAACTCGAATAAAACGCTAAAATTCAAGAAAAATTGTGATAGCTCTCTTAACATTCGTTTAAAAGCGATATGGTCCATCCCTAGTAGTTAGAGGCTTTTTTTTTTATTTTCCCTTGGTCATCGCATCACGCGTGATCGGCTGGACCGATTTCGCATTTTTTTGTGGTGTTTGTTTTATGTAGATACAAATGTGATGATTTATTTATATTGTTACAGTAATGTTTTTTTACATTTACAAAACTATTACTTATAGACAATCTTTGTAAATTAAGTAGAAGTAAATGAATTGAAAAATGAATTACAAATTTTTAAGGAAGTTCTATTTTGCGACAGTTATGATTAAAGAAGGTAGGTAAGTATTGAATGATTTCCAATTACCTCGTGACAAAATATCGTCAATAGGTTGGTTAATTAACAAATTTTAGGAAGCTACAGTACAGCAGGCTGACCTACAGCTTCCCGGAGATGCTTGAATGCCGCTATCTCTGAGAACTGTCCGTACCCAGTTTCCAATTACAGAACTCGCACTAAGCATACGGGAGGCAGCTTTTGTCTTCTACGCTAATATTATAGAGAGGAAAACTTTGTTTGTTTGTTTGATTGTAATGAATAGGCTCAAAAACTACTGGACCGATTTTAAAAATTCTATCACCATTCGAAAGCCACATTATCCACGAGTAACATAGGCTATATTTTATTTTGGAAAAAAATAGAGTTCCGTGAGATATTTGGGTTTTTCGGACACAAGGTGTAAAAATCAACAAGAAAAGTTACTTATTTTGCGTACGCTGCCTAAACTATAAAAGATAGAACCATAAATTATTGTTCTAATTAATTGTAGATCTTATAAATATCTACAAAAAAGTCCGCGACACACTATACCTATCTAGGTCGAGTGCGGCACAACAACCATTTTTTTATTTAAAAATCTCAATTTTTTTGGACTACATTTAAACGCGTTTATTTTATAATATTACTAGCTGGCCCGCGCAACTTCGTCTGCGTCATGTTTTCCATTACTGCTCCGCTCCTATTTGTCTTAGCGTGATGATGAGTTTGTTTGGTTGAACGCGCTAATCTCAGGAACTACTGGTCCGATTTGAAAAATTATTTCAGTGTTAGATAGCCCACTTATCGAGGAAGGTTATAGGCTATATACCATCACGCTAAGACAAAAAGGAGCGGAACAATAATGTAAAATGTGACGCAGACGAAGTTGCGCGGGTCAGCTAGTATTAAATACAGTGATAAAAAGATTGTTGAAATTGTTAACTTCAGACCTCTTTGTTACCGTACTTTCTATTACAAGCCTAAGTAAAGTAAAAGGCATAAATTTTTTACAATATATTGTGAAAGTGTCCATGCGGACTGTCGATAATAATGTGTATCGGTTTAAGATCCAAATGCAGGTATTAAATATATATTATCGCCATCATCCAAGAAGCTGTCACTTGAGATTTTCAACAAAGTTAGGTCGTGAACCCTTCGGCCTGATGCCAGCAATAAAACTGTGGCTGTTCTACGTGCTAAATCGAAAAGTGTGTTTTTGGGTGCTTTTGATGACAGCCAATTCAATACAACACGTGGTTTCCACGTGAAAGATGGTCGTATTTCTTTTGGTTTAGCTACTGCTAAACTGCCTTCGTGTGATTTATTATCTAGGTATACTAATATAATAAAGCAGAAGAGTTTGTTTGTTTGTTTGGTTGAACGCGCTAATCTCAGGAACTACTGGTCCGATTTGAAAAAATTCTTTCAGTGTTAAATAGCCCATTTATCGAGGAAGGCTATAGGCTATAATAAATCATCACGCAAGACAAATAGGAGCGGAGCATTAATGGAAAATGTGACGCAGACGAAGTTGCGCGGGTCAGCTACAGTACGATTATTTTTATCTTTGCCCATGCGAAGTACGTCGCAATCGATTGCACAGAATGTCAATTTGACAAGAAACATAGAACAGCGCATGCGCGGGTAGGTCGCGTATGCAGTCTCCGTCCCTCGTATACGTTCGATGCATACTTGTGTCCCACTTACTCAATGCAATACGACTGTTGGTACGAAAAGTGTTATTGTTTTAAAATATATATTTTGGTTTTTCTTACTGTTTCATTTGTGTTTTGTGTGTTTTTGTGGTGTATATGTTTGTTGTGTTACTTTGTAACCTTGTATTGTTACTGGTTGTGTTTCTTACTTGTTAATAATACAAAACGTGTAAATCAGTAAAATATTCTACGAACGTAACCCTTTTTTACGCGATGGGACCTGCGCGGTCGTCACTAAAAGCTAACTTCGGAGCGGCAAAGAAAAAATAATCGTACTGTAGTAAAACTTGAAAAGGTTTGCTGTTTCACATGAGGGCCACAAAAAGTTAAGACTGCTGATTTATGGACAAGGATTATACTATATATACTATATAACAAATTCTCTTCTAGATGGAGAAACATAAAAAATTTAGCGACGTCAGCAAGTTGAGGACATTTTGGGTTTACATGAGAGTTACTTTGGTTTGTCTCAGTGGTGGCAAATAGGTTGACCAAGCTGAGCACCGCCAGCTCTTCTTTAGAAGTTCTTTTTCCTGTGTGGAACAGACTTTTATTTGGACACCCTACCCCCAATTTTCCAAACTTTCAGGATCAATGTCTGTACCTGAGGGGGAGGTTGTGATGCTGTAACATCTATCAAGGACTCCGAAAGGTTCAGAAGTTCGTGTATATGGTCTAGAGATCTGGATTTCAGGTCTTGAAGCTAGAAAGCTCGAGGTCACTCTGGAGCTACAACCAAGTAAATTACCGTTGCACTGTTTAGATGTGCAAGAACTCTGATCAGCAAGCTGGGAGGAGGGAAAACCCACGCTAGCCTGTGGTTACATGGTCTGCTGAAGGCATCTATGTAGATTGCCGCTATTACTGCATATAGTTCCTTTTTGTTGCAGTGCATCTTCTTTGGTGCATTGCTCATGCACCTGACATTTGGTTCCCATCTATATGGGCGCTCGAGCCCCAATCCAAAAAATTGGGTTGCAGGCTTTTTGTGTTTAGGCAATGTGTGACTTGTGGCTTCGCGCCTCCAAAATATCTCTTGATAGGTACATAATTTGAGGCAGCAGCTGTTTTTGACAAGGTCGTGTTTTGTTGAAGTGTCGTAGGGAGATTTGCATTTTTCGACAGTGTAATGTCTTCCTAAGTAAATAACAAAGTTGGCGTAGTTTAACTGACCCAGCAGACTCCGCAGTTCCCTGAGGTTGATGTGACTTTTCAAGAACGAACGGTCTAGAGCATAGTTTATGTTTTGGCTCCTTTTTTTATTGGTAGGAACATTGTATTTACAGCTGTTTGCCAACGTATGCCAAGTTATTCCTAATCTTGAGTTGGTACCAAGACAAATATTTGGCGGTAGATTTGCCAGCCCAGATGTTCTAAGTGCCTCACGGCTTTCGCAGCCTGAAGACATAACTTAGATTGGTCTTGGTTGACCAGAAGGAAGTCGTCTAGGTAAACTAGCACTCGACATAGGTATGTCGAGTGCGAAGGGTCGCACGCAAGATCTCCGCGACTCAGCATGTAACAGAGGCAACTAGGTGCGGCACTGACGCCAGCCCGGATGGTAAACATTATGTCATCTCGTATAACTGGCCTTTATAACTGATTCTTATGAACCACCGGTGAGATTTTGCTGCTCGTAGGTAAAACTAAGTCCAGTCTCCAGGTTGAAGAAAATCTGGGACTTCAGAAGAAAATGTTTCGTTTTGACGAACTTGTTCAATTCTCGAACATCGAAAATTGGGTGCATCGATCCGTCGCTTTTATTCCGCCGAAAAATCTTTGATATAAAATTGGGCGATTGCTTCGAACACCTTGATCCAAGAGATCTTTGAGTATCTGAGACATTCCTGGTGATGGTTGGTTGCATTGCGCCATGATTCTTCTGGTTGGTATTAAAAGAGGGGTTTTTTTGTAAAGGGGTAAGTATACGAAATTCCGAAATTGATGAAATTATGAATTTGTTTGCTCGTCAACGGTTTTTGAACAAATTTATAAACAACCTCCCTGAAATGTGTTGACACGACGACTCATTACCAAATGTTTCAGAAATTTTATTCAAGAGGTTATCGGGTTTTAACTCAGCAGGGTTATTGTGAGCCCAATCAATGAAACTCTGTAAACCGGATTGCAATAGTTCCCTTTGATATAACAAGGCGTTGGTAGTTGCAGCCATGATTTCCTCCGTTGAGGCCAAGAAATTCCTTTCATCGTTAATTTTTCAATTGCAAAATTAAGCCCGGAAACGCGAGCATGACCAACAATGCTTCTTATGTCGGATATGTTACGGGTACGGGTATTAAAATGCTGCAAACTTATTAACTGGCGAAATCGAAGCAAAGACGAAGATAGAAGATGGAAGTACGAATTTTGGTAAAAGTCGAAATTCTGTTTAGAAAAGCACCTGAAAAGGATCATGAGTTTTTGATGGAATAACGACGTGTATAAGCATTTAATTTCCGTCTTTGCCAGTTTTATTAACCTGATTATTTATTTAAATATTAAAACCTCGTTGGATACTTATCTCAGTAAATGAGGATGTTTTGAAATTATTTGTAAGCTTAATGACATAGTATTTTTTCAATATCCCCCACGTTCTATGTTCTATGGCGTTTAATCGATAACATTCTCGTTTTTAGCTACAACATTTAAATAATAGGGTATTTTAGTGAAAAAAATCTAATTTTTGGGGTGGTTTGGGATCTACCTCCTAGCGGTCCACCCCGGGCAAAGGCACCACAGGCTTGCCTGTGGTACGGCTGAACGATCCCACTCAAGCGGTGGTAGGCTCTGTAAGGAGCCGCCTGGTTCTCGACCACCCTCCCGCCGGAGTCAAGCCGGAACACAGCAAGCCGCCAAGCAGCTTGCTGTGTTCCGTCGGTGTGCGGGAGTGCCAGTGCCTTTGGGGGAAAAAGAGATTGTCAGTTGAGCTGTTCAGAACCGGTCTTGGATGCTTGGCAAGGCTTTCCGGGTGACTCATTTTGGAGGGTAGCGGGATCCGAAGCACGGTGCCAGCCGTTGGCCGACCGCAGTCAGTAGGGGGCCCAAGTAGCACGCCATCCACGTGCCAAAGGCTGCCCCGCCAACTTGCGAAAAATCCCGGTATGCTCCACCGTGCCAGCCGGCGACTGGATGGGAGGACCCGGTGGCCATATCCGGGGGAGTTCGGGCGTCTCCGCAGTCTCCAAATGAGTTCCCCATAGGTTTGATTAGCTTTAGTATTCCACTTGGTCTACTGAACAGCGCCTCGACAGTTTGATTTTTTCCCCACATACTCTCATCTATGAACAAAGTAAAGAAAAATAAGGCGAAACAACGGCTGCACTTCCTCCCAATTAAAGTGCACCTCACTAACATCAGGGGGTTGCACTCCAATCTCGATCCGGTTCATCACCACCTAGAGACCGAGAAGCCGCATCTGGTTTTCCTAACGGAGACGAAGATAACAACCCCGTCGGACGTGGCGTACCTCAACTACCCAGGCTACTCTCTAGAACACAAATTCAAGAAGCAAGCTGGGGTCTGTGTGTACGTCCGCGATGACATTTGCTGTCGTTGTCTCCATTGCTTTGAGAAATCGGGTTTTTCTGCCATTTGGCTGCTTGTGGACACTGGCGTGGAGAAATTAATCTACATCGGCGTTACACCGATCGCACAGCGGTGATCAGGAGACAACTGCGCTATTTAATTCCCTCGTGGAGTCGACTGACGTAGCCTAACAACGGTACCCAACAGCGAAGCTCATTTTTCTGGGGGACTTCAACGCCCACCATAAAGAGTGGTTGTTCCCGTTCAAGAAAACTGACCACCCCGGGTTACAGGCACGCAAGTTTGCTTTAACGCTAGATCTAACCCAGCTGGTGAATGTGGCAACGCGGGTACCGGATGTTGACGCCCATACACCCAATTGCTTGGGCCTTCTGCTGACAACTGATACGGACAGTCATTCAGTATCGGTCTTAGGTCCGCTGAGAACGTCTGACCACTGTTTGGTGAAATCCGTATCGTACTGCTCTCCTCCTGATGAGAGCCCCAGGGGCACTAGACGAGTATGGCGATACGACTCAGCAGATTGGGATGAGATGCGGCACTTTTTTGCGTCTTATCCTTGGCGGCAAGTATGCTTCTCCTCGGGTGACCCCTCGTGCTGTGCTGACGTGATTTCGGACGTGATTCCAGGGGATGGAGTATTTTATTCCATTCTCCGATATTCCGCTCGGTCACAAATCGCGGCCTTGGTATAATGCAGAATGCGCCCTCGCTGAAGCCCGTAAAACTCTGCTTACCAATGGTGGGATCAAGGCCCGCGACCGAAAGGTCAAAGCACGTAGGATTCGCAAGAGGAAGAGAGCCTTTAATTCTGCCGCTAAGTTTTGCAAGCGGGTTCTACGAAGGGCACGTTTTGGCCATGTTGGACGTATTGGAGCCAAACTAGCATCACACATTCACACCCCCCGGGTAGTAAGCAGTTCTGGTCCCTATCGAAAGCCGTCGAAACGAACTTCTGTCGAACCACTTTGCCTCCAATGTTGAAACCTGATGGGTCGCTGGCTCACTCTGCAAGTGAGAAAGCAAATTTATTTGCATCTCTTTTTGCAAGCAATTCACGTCTGGACGTTGGCTCTAAGCAACCACCAACTTTACCTCGTTGTGATTCTTCGATACTGGAGATCGCAGTCCACAATATAGAGGTCCGTAGAGTATTGTCCAGTCTAAACGTGAATAAGGCCAGCGGGCCTGACGGCATTCCAGCAAAAGTGTTAAGGCAATGTGCGCCAGAACTGTCTCCTGTGCTGACACGCCTGTTCCGCCTCTCTCTTGAAAAAAGAACGGTGCCAAAATCCTGGAAGCTTGCAAATGTGCAACCGGTGCCCAAAAAGGGTAACCGTGCAGACCCTGCTTATTCAGACCAATCGCCATTACCTCCATCCTTTGCAAGGTTATGGAAAGGGTATTGAACAGTAAGTTGCTGACGTACCTTGAAGACAATGATCTCCTCAGTGACCGTCAATATGGCTTTCGCCGGGGACGGTCTACTGGCGATCTTCTTGTGTATGTCACGCACTGCTCACGAAGTTTCAGTAGAACACTGACTCCTCAGTCACAGGGTTCCCCTAGTTTAGGAGGCAGGGTTTTTCACTACTTGTGCAGCCTTTTCCCAGTATCCAATGTACTTATTTTGAAATGTATTGGTATTGTATCCAAAGGTATTTTGTGGCAATAAACTTAGTTTTTTTTATTATTTATTTTTTTTACACTACATAAACATTAACCTATAACATAAACTACCACCACTATTTGAAAAGGCAGTCGCTTCTAATAAGAACACAGATTATGAATGTCAATTTATTTTGGCCGGTTAACAACGTTGGTTCGGTTGTTCGTTCACCATTCGTCACTTATCACGGTGAGCTAACGCGAAACGAATGGTTAATTTTGTATCTGACACTCGCTAGTTATCGATAGTCGATGCGTTTGACGTTAACTCGATTTACGCGATCGAGACGTAACTCGAATTTAAGTATGATACTCGCACTAAGCATACTGATTGTCGCTTTGACAATTTGGCAAGTTAATCAGGTCCCATTTGCTAATTAAACAAAAAAATACAACCGACTTCCAAAAAAAAAACACTACAAAGTAAAAAATAACTTTAATTTCGGAAGTCGGTGTCAAAATACGAAGAAACTAACAAAAACACCGACTTCCGAAATTAAAGTTATTTTTTACTTTGTAGTGTTTTTTTTTTGGAAGTCGGTTGTATTTTTTTGTAAAAAGTTTTTTATTTTTCACTTTTTAGTGGTGCCCTACACCTAACAACACCACTCCAAAATCGCAGAAAAGCAAAATACGCAATTTCGATCATCAAAGAATCATCTAAATAGTCAAATTCCAGCTATTTCGATTTAAAATCCAAAGTTCGTAACCGATTTTGATATGATTTAAATGGGACCAATCTGCAAGTATATCCTTTCAGATAAAAACAAAAAATTTTCAAATCGGTTCATAATTGTCGGAGATATGAGGTAACAAACATAAAAAAAAAAAAAAAAAAACAACCGAATTGATAACCTCCTCCTTTTTGGGAAGTCGGTTAAAAATAAACAAGTCCAGAGGTATAGCAATGTTCTGGAATCATGGAATCAAAACCGATCTAGAGAACAACTCTAGGGAACAAAAGTATAATGAAAACACTTTTCACGCAAACGAAGATGAGATGAGATGAATGGAGGCATTTCTGTTTACCTACTTCTGACTGTACTTTCAAAACAAAATGGTGAACAAACGGGAATGAATACAGGCATTCTTAAATGGTGACAAATCGGGAAAGAATGTATGAAGATCAAAATCGTGACCAAACGCCACCCGCGTTCAGTTGTTTTTAAAAGTTTTGACATAGTGACATACCGGGAATGTGACCAGGGCTGGGCAAAATACATGCTTTGCTTTAATGGGGTTAAAAACTACAAACATAATGTAGGTGGCGACACTGTTGAGTGTTCCTAACCAACCGCCATATTGTTTGTATGCGACTTGTTTGTCTTAGTTTGTTTATGAATTAAATAGCTAAAATGTACGCGACTTGGAGTGTAGTTAAGTTAAAAGAAGAGTTAAAAAAGAGAAAAGCTTCCACAGCTGGCAAAAAAGCAAATTTTCGACCATTTTGCCTCGACCATTTTGTAGGCTTCCAATTTTTTCTCCTAAAAGCGTTTTCCCACAGTTTTCTTCTTTTGGCATCTTTAGGAAATAAATGTATCCCTGTATTTTTGCAATCAATAGCAGCACAAACTGTCATATTCAGAAAATATAACAAAAATATTACACTGGTTTACAACAACTTTACGTATAATGACAGTTGACAGGGAACACTCAATAGTAGCGACATCTAGTGTGAGAAATGAGCAGTTTTTTACCCCATTGAAATACAAAATTACAAAATACTGTATTGCAAGTAATTAAAATACGAAATACAAAATATATTTAAGTAAGGTATTTGAAATATAAAATACAAAATACAGTATTTTAGCTATTTTTAATTTAAATACAAATTACAAAATACAAAATAAGTAATCTAGACCAGGGGGCCGAGTCTGCTGAATTATTGCAACAGTGTCGGAATGGTGGATCATTGATTTTTAGGGTTCCGTAGCCGGTAGCCAATGGCAAAAAACGGAACCCATATAGATTCGTCATGTCTGTCAGTCTGTCCGTTGTTTATCCGTCCGTAAGTCACAGCCATTTTTTTTCGAAACTATAAGAACTATGCTGTCGAAACTTGTTATGTAGATGTATTCTGTGAACCTCAATAAGATTTTCACACAAAAATAGAAAAAAAAAACAATTCATTCTGGGGGTCCTGATACTTAGAACTAAAACTCAATGTTTTTTTTTTTCATCAAACCCTTACTTGTGGGGTATCTATGGATAGGTCTTTAAAAATTATATTGAGGTTTCTTATACCATGTACCTAAACTTCCACCGAAAATTGGTTTGAACGAAATCTAGTAAGTACTTAGTTATTTTTAATACGTCATAAATCGTAAACCGCAACTTTTGCTTTGTAGCTTTGTACGGAACCCTCGGTGCGCGAGTCCGACTCGCACTTGGCCGTCTTTTTGCGTTTTGTTGCTGCTTTACTATCATTTCACTCTCGCGGTCTCGCCTCGCACTCACACTCACGATCGCTAAATGATGAGAGATTTCACATCTCCCTGGGTCTGAGTGGGATCTCTGGATTGCCAAGGTACGTGGGCATGTTTTGCTGCTAATAATTCTCTGGTGGTGGTTTGTCGAGGATTCATCATTATGGAAATTGAATTATTTTGAGGTCCGCCATTACACATAAAATTTAGGTTCTAAAACCTTCACAAAGGTGCAGGCTATTTACACGCCTCACCATAATTTTTGGTGACCATCCCATCGGTGGATTTAAGAAGATTTGGCTCGCCGGCCGGCAGACCAAGTGATCACACGCGCATGAACGAGAGATTTCACATCTTCCTGGATCTGAGTGGGATCTCTGAATTGCCAAGGTACGTGGGCATGTTTTGGTAGGCGCCAAAAAATTATGGTGAGGCGTGTAAATAGCCTGCACCTTTGTGAAGGTTTTAGAACCTTAGTTTTATGTGTAATAGCGGACCTCAAGATAATTCAATTTCCATAATGATGAATCCTCGACAAACCACCACCAGAGAATTATTAGCAGCAAAACATGCCCACGTACCTTGGCAATCCAGAGACCCAGGGAGATGGGAACTACCTCGTTCATGCACCACTCGCAGTTATGGGTTGCCGGCCGGCGAGCCAAATCTTCTTAAATCCACCGGTGGGATGGTTGAAACTCCAAAAATCAACACTGCACTATAATTTCTCAATGAAGCACAGGTGCAGGTTCATTTATTTTACGAGTATCGTCAAGTTTTCACCATAAAGGGAATTTTTAGAGCGTAGCGCATAGGCGCTAAATGATGGTGAAATGTATTTTATTGTTAAAATGTATTTTGAAGCCTCAAGTATTTGAAATACTAATTACAAAATACTTCGGCGTCAGGTATTTGAAATACGAATTACAAATTACATTTTAAAAAGAAGTAATTAAAATATAAATACCAAATACGTATTTGTGTTTCAATTACGTATTTTAATTACAATTTAAGTAATTCAAATACTGCCCAACCCTGAATGTGACATAACGGGCTGTAGCCAAAATAGTAGTACAAAATTCTTTTGTTGATATACACACCGGTAAACTACATAAAGGTATCAAAACGTTTTTGTATAAAATGATATTTTAGCAAAGTGGTTCTTCTGCAGTTTGATGAACAGCAAATTAATCTTTGTCACCTCACCCAGGAGAGTAGGTACCTAGGTATATCGCTGTCTAACAGAATTACCCTTCAGTGGCTTCAGTGGATCAAGGGGCGCAGTGGAATCCCAGGCAACGATGGCACAAACAAACTTGCAAAGAGAGGTTCCGAGATGGCAGAGCTATAATAGGTAGGCCCGTACCCACTGCTTCCCCTAACTTTCTCACAGTTTCGTACAGTTTCGGTCTAACTTCTATGCTTCTGGGCGGAGCTAGGCTGTAATATAGAATTACGATCTACTGATTCTGTTCATTTTGAATCATTAAACATTTTGGACCCGAAAAATGAGTGTAAGCTAACATATTAATTAATTTCAGTTCTATAAAAATAAGGAACACAATTTGTTTTAATAAAATTTTATTTTATGTGATAACCTACCACAAAATAAAAAAATGTTGAGTATTGAAATTCTGTCCTTGTGCCCCTATGTTTGTCGTTTATTTCTTACAATCCTAAGATGTCGTTGATGGTGTACTCCTTGAGGACGTCATTGATTACGTCGAAGAGCTCTTCGCTAAGCATTTGACTGACGTTCTCCATCTCAGCCTGGATCAGCTCCTGCGTCAAGTTCTGCACATAGCTGTTGATGAAGGCGTTGATGATGTTGGAGCCAGTCATGCCGTGGAATTGGATCTACATTATAACAAAAACAAATCATCATCACCATCATCATCATTGTCATCTTGTTAATCGACCAAATACAACTATCAATCGAGACGTCACTTGGATCGTAGGATCGAATATGTTAGCGAAAAGAATTCCATCCATTTGTATGTTTAAGCGACGATCTCAAAAAGCAAATCGAATAAACATTTGACTTACATGGGTGTCATGGATGTCAATGTTAATCGCCAGTTCACGAAGGAGTAGATGCCCCCCGAAGAGATTGGTGCCCATCCTCATGTCCATGCCGACCTCGATGCGGTGGGCAAAGATTCTGCGAGATAATGTCAAAATTAACACAGGTAGCATAGCAGTAATTAGCCCTCATGGACTCTCTTCACCTAGCAACAGTGCCAAAACCTCTGAATAACCCGAAGATAAAGTACGGTACATACCTGAATCCACCGCCAGCTCTGTGGTTTAGAAAACCCAATCTTGCGCGGGCGTCGTAGTTACCTGATAAATAACAATTATTTTGCTCATTATCTTTTAATCCTCTATTGCGGATTGTAGTGCTAATAGGCTTACATACTTAAGAGTCCTATTACACTTTTTACGGAAATTCATGATTTTTGGCGCTGTAGTTTTCAGCAGCAGTAAGATATTTTAATTATTTGATCCTGAACACTAGTGCCAGTCTCTTTCTTGTAAGTTAGAGTTACACATTTTCATTTTTCTTTTCGTGTAATTTACTATAAATATTTTACGAACTCAGTTTGCAAGAAAAAATGTCGGCGATGGAACTTTGACGGTCAAATTCACATTGTTACAATCAATTCTTTTAAAAGCTGAAATTACTAAAAGGTAAGTTGAATGTTTTACTTGTTTATTGGAGTTCTAGAATTTCTTTAAATTCCTTGAGTTTTCAGGGAAAAAAACGTAAAGAAAGCCAAATTAAATCCAGAAATGTCTTGATTCAGCGTCCATTATATTCCAAATAAAAACAATTTTATCAAATAAATTAACATGATATAAAATTTAAATCTACAATGAATACGTTTTCATTAGTTTTTGTTTGTCAATATAATTTTAATAAAACAAAATTACAATAAATAAAATTAAAGTACTATATATTCTGCGTCAATTCAGCGCGCGCGCGCTCCTCAGTCTCACGCGAGCGCCCAAATAAACTATAATCATAGTCAGACTAGTAAGTATCAAAATTGTTTCGCGGACTATAGATGTACTCCCAACGCAGACCAACGTAACTTCGTTTATTGCAAACGAGCATTCACGATTCGTAATAGGACTCTTAAATTGGCTTACATAGGTACTTAGGAACGTGCTGTCGCAAATTATGTAAATGTTATTATTTTTTCTTTTGGTGATGCGTGACGTAAAGAGCATACAATGTAGAGAAGTATTACATAAACAATCACAATCAGACAGGAACCATAGACTTTTAGTAAAAAATAGTCGGTGATCTAGGGAATCAGGTATGGCAGATCAATTGGTGATAGTAGTTTATTTTAATACGAATGGGTTATTGACGTAATTACCTACTAAAAATTATGGGTAACATTCTGTCAGGGAGGCGGCATTTCCTTTGAGGGACGCGCGATAGCCACACGGTGAGCCACTGTCTCTGTTCAGGCAAACAACTTCTCAACACCATAACATTCAGGCCACACAGTATGGCGGCCCGAGTTCATTAGGCACCCTCCGGCTCCCGGTGCGTCTGCTACGCATGAGGTTGTACTCTAGTCTTTAACTCTATTTCCATCGAAACCTTTGCGACCTCTACTTCTGCGCCAAAGGAGGCGACGGTGTTTTGCGCTCTTACTAACGTGCATGGACTGGACCACGACCGATTCGAGAGAGAGTTTATCTGCAGCACATTCTCTGATGGGCTTGATTATGCACAAGTATGTTTCAAAGAAATAAAGTAATTAAGAAATTGTAATATGTATTTACCAGTGACAGTTATCCAGGGAATAGTAATGTGGGCTCCGAAAGAAAGTCGGAGCGCGTTGAAGGTGATGGCGTCCAGCACGTACCAGCGGAGACCTTCCATCTTGAAGTCGTTGATCTGTACGGTGGCGGTCGTACTGCTCAAACAAAAACATTGATTAAGAATACTACTCAAATCAATTGGACCCAACAACTTCGTTAGAGAACTTCAAAGCCAAAATCAAATCTCATACGAGTTAATAAACCACTAGAAACATTTTACGAAATAAGTCAAAGACATAAGATAGACTGACACTGAACTGTGCTTGACGAAATTAATTATTAATTCGAGTTCGTCTATAATTTCATCATTTCAAATTGTATAAATTTTTCGAAAACTTGATTTTTAGCAATAATCAAGTCTGGCCAAAAATCCAATCAATTAAAACAAACGTACGCAGGAGCTTTGTATTCGAAAGGTCCAATGAGGGGGATGTCGAGGGGGTCGAGCGGGGGCACTTCATCGTTGCCGTTGATGACCACGTCCCTGAAGTCTTCGATCAGCTCTGCGATAGCGTCAGCGACCACACTGCGACCCTGTGCGTCTAAGGTCTGGAGTTCAGATATGAGCAGCTTGTCAGCTTCAGTTACGGCATGGTCAGCTGATAATAGGTCAAGTTCCAAATGGAGGTCTTCTAAATGATTTTCTGCATTTTCTACTGAAACGAAAATAAAAGTAATGGTCATTATGTTAATTACAAATAGGTGCCGATCTGCAACATTGGTTTGGTTTTCTAAAAAAATGTAAACTATCTTGAAGAATACCTTGCAGTCTATACCTAAATACCTTCCTACTAGATACATTTCGAAAGAAAGGAAACACTTACCTACAACTTGAAAAAAATAAATGCAAAACCTTTAAGGGGGGTTAGTTTTTGCATTTATTTTTTTCAAGTCGTACATGTATGAGTAAAATGACCCCTTTCAGGTTATGAACCACTTTTACTGGCCACATGAATGTATGGCGATATCGGTTGTTTTTTTTTTTCGAGATTTTACTTTCGCTGATTACATGGGAGTACCACAAGGCTCCGCTATAGGTAACTTTGTTCTGTTAGAACTTTGAGGCACTTTTTAAAAAAATGTCATGCTGCTTGCTAAAAGTGCTTAATTTTGAAAAAAACGTTACAGCTAGGTAAGTGTATTGTGAACATACCCAGCGGAAGGTCTTCATAGTCTACATTTGCGCCTTGCGCAAACGCGCATATAAGTAAAGTCACAAGACACAATAGTTTCATTTTCTGTAATAAAACAATAAAATTATGAGTACCAATCGAAATTTAAGAAAACATAGCAATGAACTTTGTGGTTATTAGTTCCTACCGTTGTCTGGTTGTTATTTGACTGGTTTGGGTATTTTGCACCTGTATTTAATGTTTACGATTAGCTTCATCCATCATAATTAACAAGTAATCACAGCATTTATAGATTAAAATGGAATTATCTTTAATTCATTTTATCAATCTGTGATTTGTTTCGCAGCTGCTCTATACCTCTTTGTTATCAAAAAAGATTAGGTAACATACCAACGTTCAAAATACCTGAGCTACTGTGACGTATATTTTTTGTTTATCTGTCATTCATTCTTATAGCCTGTAAACAATATACGCTTTGTTGATTCTCAGAGTTAGGGGCGTAAATACCGCCGATCAGCCACATCAATTACCTGTACGGAGCCCCCGGTCTTCACCCTAACATGTCTTGAACCCAAATGTCTTAATGTTCTCCAGAACTTTAAATTCGTACGTATACTTAACACTGTGGAAACGGAACTTATCTTAGTCCAGAATGCTCTAGTGAACGGATTTATTTATTTATTTTATTTCAATTACTCTCTGCACTCACAGTAAAAACCAACACGTGCAGAGAGTCAAACAACAAAACAACAAAAACTTACCATAACTCAGGTACCTATACCTACTCCCATTTTTGAGTTGGTTCTTCTATGAATCAAATAACTTTAGGTTTCCATCTTTCTTCTACATCTTCTCATTCTTCTTGTTAGTACGAACTTTGTTAAGGACGAAACCTATCCATTTAGCGCTGCCATCTCCTTCGTGAGTTGCCGCGGCTTTTTCTTTATAAAAACAACTGGCCAAGTGCGAGTCTGACTCGCGTGCAAAGGGTTCCGAACCAATTTTTTTTTTTGAACCTGTAACCTTTAGGTATAGAACAACAACACACTGCACTGCATTTTTTCAAAATTTTAGGCCCAGTAGTTATGGAGATAAGGGAATGGAAGGAATGCTTATTTTTGGTCTAATTTCTTGAATAACTTTAGAGCTAGGTATATATTTTAAAATTATGAAAAAATAATTATAACTCTTCACAATAAGCCCTTTCATTTGATATGTCACACGATACAGTTTCAAAAACTTTTAATACTGAAATAAAATGGCGACCAATCAGAGCGCAAGTCTACAAGAAACTAGGCTCTCATTGGTTTGTTCTGATGTGACGTCACATGTACGCCATACAGTTACGAAATAAATGGACCTCGCGTTGTCAGATATTGGTTGAGTTTACTCTGGGTGTGTAATTTTAGGTATACTTACTTACCGTTACCATGAGTCGGGGGTCCGGGTACTTAAGGCGGGGTTGCAGTACTTTTTAAGATTTTTGAACGTCTGCAAATCTAATTAATTATGAGTTTTTTAATAAATAAAAATCATTACATAAAAATTGAACGTACCCTCAAGTAAATCGTAAAGGTAGAAACGCGATTTAGAATGATTGGCTCGATACTTTTTTTTATCAAACATGACACTAAATTACAATTTTAAACGTGTACTGCTAAGAGATTTTATCACGAATATATATAAAAGTTATATCAATAGATAGAGCTTTTTACTTTGAAGTAAATGTTGAAACCATATTGTATTATTTCTTTATCAGTTTTCGCCAAGAAGAAAAAAACAATCAAAATTTAGGCATTATTTCGCTCGCCAGACAGTCGCTGTTGTTCGTCAAAACACACAGTACTGCAACCTCGCCTTAACTACTTTTTAATATGCATGTCATGCATGCAGACTTAAATTACAGTTGTGATCAGGGCAAGTTGACGGAGCCGCACGGAGCTCCTATTTCTGCCTGCACAGTTTAAAGTAATCTAATCATGAATGGGATAACTTCAATCTTATTCGAACCTAACTTATCCGTGTTTGGGTGCCCTAAGTTCCCGAGCAGCGATCGCTTTTTGTTCAACGAACGAACGAAAACTCTAAAATACCTGTCATATCAGCGGTACTTTTCGAAACATTGTCGAAATCGGACAGAATCGTTTGGGCCTCGTGTTCCGTTCTCGTGTTTTGGCCAGGTGTACTGTACAGCTATCAGTCACTTAGTAGCGGAAGAAATTAATAAAAGAATATGATTTTTCACTTTTGACCTATTTAATCACCGTTAGATGGTCGAAATAAAAATTCTACAAAATTTTGTAACTTTGTTTACTGTCAAATGTCATTATTTTGTGAATGTTCTCAACGAACAAAAAATGTGTCGTTTTTAGACTTTTTTGGCAACCTATAGCACTGTATTAACCTAATCTAAATAATAACGGGCCCGCTAGCCAAGTAAATACTGATCTAGTAATTTTTAAACAAACATTTCAATCGCAAGCTGTCAATTAAGTATTCATGTAAACTTTACCATTGTGAAATCTACATCACAACGGTAAAGTTTACATGAATAATTTTTGCATCGTCGTGTAGGCATTGATGTGTTCTCAGACGATTTATGCAAAAAATATGGTAGTGTGACGATACTGCTTATACCGACTTTAAAGTTAAGGAGAAACATTTCGTTTTTCGTTTTAGCGTATCATGTTAGGTTCCTGGAACAGGAATGTGAAATTGTGGTGTGCTTTTTGACTATATGATCAGTTGGATACTATCCAACTGAAGGAATACACGATACGAAGACATTTTCTCGATAGGAAAAAATACAAAGTTCGAAATATCATTTTACTTTTTTTAGCTACAAGACGCAACGCTTTGGATTGAACCTATGAAAATGACTTTAAAATATATAAAACTTAGCTACCGCCCGCGGCTTCGCTCGCGAATAACGTGTCGCAATTACAGCGGGATATACTTACTCCGAAATGTTACTGGTCTTCTGGTACTTGGAAATCTTTGGTGCTAACAATTCCAGCCCAAAAAATACTTTGACAATTTTCAAGTCTCCTGGTGCTTGTTGATCTTTAGCGGTCACAATTTTAACCCCGGAAAATCAAATCAAATCAAAATGTGTAATCCTACTAATATCATAAATGTGAAAGTTAATAGTTATTTATGATACAAGAGCGGTAAGTTGGTCTTTACAAACGAGTAGACAAATTAAAGCCCGAGACGAAGTCGAGGGTTTACCATAGTCACGAGTTTGTAAAGACCAATATCCGCTCGTGTGTCATACAACGTTTTTCGACACATTATATAAATAGATAATTAAACAAACTTTTTCATTATCTATAAAAAAATATTGTTAATAATTAAATAGCGTTCTCGCGTTTTGGCGGCAAGAGACCATTGCAAATTTCTTTATTTCAAATAGACCAGTATACAGGCACTTTTGAATAGTCAAGGTCTGTCAGTCAAATAGATGTAGATAATAGAGACAAGAGCAGCAAGTTCTGCAACAAAACACACTCGTCGACCCTAACTCCAGCGCGGCAGTTGCACGTTCAAAAGAGTTGATCCTATGGAGAAGAACGTGCAAGAAACTCCATGGACACTCTTTTAAACCAGTTGTCAGTGTTTATAAAATCATGGTTACATTCGTTGAATCAGTATACAATGCAAAGATAATCTTACAATCATCAGCAGGTCCAACAATATTTTCACAATATCTTCATAAAAGTTCGGGTACTTTAGTCGCTGTGGAGCGGACCAGCATTGAGCAAGGCATTTTTATCGTCAATGTACTCCCCTAGTTTAAAACACGCTTGTATGCATACAGTGCGTTTTATAAAAAAAAAAAGCGTCTCATTCAGTTCTAATATATTATGCGGCAGTATGTATGTATGTAAGTGTGCATGTGTGGATGTTTGTAGGTATGTCTATTATTTTGGAACGCCTGGTAGCATAAGGCTGTGTTAAAAACAAAATGCAACACGCCCTCACTCTCAAGTGGAAAAGCAGCCATTAAAAGTAAGTCATTAAAACAAAAACACATGATTGAGGCACTCATTAAAACTTCATTAAAAAATTAATGAAGTTTTAATGAGTGCCTCAATTTAGGATGGATTCCGTCAATAAAATCAATACCCATGAAAACACTAATATCGCGGGCGAAACCGATGCTACAAATGCCATTAATTCGGTCATGCAGCAAAATCTTGAGAGAGAGAAGATCCCTGCGAGGGTCACTGTGGAGAAACAGGCCACTCGATGTCTGAGTGCGCGAGGAAAGCGGACACTCCTAAATGTGCAACGTGCTCGCGGTTTAAGAAGCCCAACAACCATAAAACGGGAGATGTTGAGTGCCCTGCTAGGAAATTTGATGCTGCTGCTGCTTAGGCTCAGACGCACTACTCGCCTTCGTAGTCAATACTACGAAGTTGCGTCGCGTCTTGTAGCTAAAAAAAGTAAAAAGTATTTAGAACTTAGTATTTTATTTATCAAGAAAATTTCTTCGTATCGTGTATTCCTTCAGTTGGATACTAGATCATATAGTCAAAAAGCACATACCACAATTTCTTATTTCTTTGCGAGGAACCTAATAAGATGCGCTAAAACGAATAACGGTTTTATAACGAATGTATCACTTTAACTTTCCGAAGAAAAGGTACAGGTGTGAAGTTGTGTAAGTATGTTGTAAACAACAGTTGTTCTTTATGTGTTTTAGGAATGCATCAATTATGTCATGGATATTATTTCCTTCATGATTATAACCTTTGTAATAAATAGTATTTGCTTATAGTTTCAAACAGCATTTAAAACCATGTTTCCACTTTGGAGAGAATGTTTGCGTGAATTTTGATTTAACAGTTAGTAAAACGAACACTACCTGCTTATAAATGCAATAATTGCTATAGTGTTTCCAATAAACGTTACTTAAAAAATAACTGTGTCACTACTTGTGTGTATAACTTCTAAAAAAATTGCTTGCTTGTAATGATTTTAATGATTTTGTTCGAATAACAAGGTAGT
The DNA here is from genome assembly GCA_963859965.1 of Ceramica pisi. Classification (NCBI taxonomy): domain Eukaryota; kingdom Metazoa; phylum Arthropoda; class Insecta; order Lepidoptera; family Noctuidae; genus Ceramica; species Ceramica pisi. The sequence continues at coordinate 12,149,822 of OY982530.1, forward strand.
CGTGAAATTGTATGGCATAAAATTGTATGGCATAAAATGCAAACTGCGGGTGGAAAATCAATCTTTTGTGACTAATGTGCACAAGCACATATATAATGCAAAAGCAGCAATAATTTAGGAAAATAATTATTTGTGTTATTTATTTGAAACTCGTGTCTTTGTTACGCATTTGACCAAAGAAATTGGAGCAAAAATGCGAGTTCTTTTGATAATGACATTGTTCAACTTAATAAATAATATCCTGGCACAACTTAGTTTTGATATAAGTGAGTAAGTAACGATATATTTTTTTCATAGGTATTAAAAATCGTAGGGTGATTGCGCCGGATGTCGACTAATTAGCAGTGCAGCAGTGTTGCTGCTTCGTGGTCGTGTGGTTTAGGCGCTTGTCTTGTGACCCAGTGATCGTGGGTTCGATTCCCACGGGAAGCATACTTTGTAAAGTTTTTTATAGTATGGCTAGGACATTATAGGCTTGAATCACCTGATTGTCTGATAAAAAGATGATTCTGTGCTTCGGTAGGCACGTATAAGCCATAACACAAGCATTAGGTTGCTTAGCTTGGGACTATATGGCGTTGTGTGAAATGTCCAAGGATATTATTATTATTTCGTTTATTCATTTAATATACATAGAATTTACATTTTTAAATATATCTTAAAAAAAACATTAGAAAATACATTTAAAAATATAAAAAATAGTAGTCCGCCGGTGTCGGGAGCAGGGTCCAAGCTACCGGTGGTTAGGGCTCCAGAGAAAGGAACCTCCTCACAATACGAGCCGTATCGAGGAGTACTGCCTTCTGTATCAGGCCCTTTATCCAACTGCGCAACGCCAGCTTCGACAGGTGGTCGTCGAAGCTTTTGGCCATCAGGCCATTAGCCGTAATGACAATCGGCACAATGACAGCCGAGTCCACATTCCACATGTCGACAACCTCGTGTGCTAAGTCGAGATACTTTATTTGTTTTTCTTTCTCAGCTTTCACGAGATTCTCGTCATGTGGAATGGTAACATCGATTATCATTGTGCGGCGCGCTAATCGGTCTATCACCACTATGTCAGGCTTATTGGCAACAATAGTCCTGTCAGTGATGATAGACCGATCCCAGTACAACGTGACATGGTCATTTTCAAGAACTGGGTCGGGCACATACTTGTAATACGGTACCTCAGAGTCCACAAGTTTGTACTTCAAAGCAAGTTGCTGGTGGATGATCCTGGCCACTTGGTTATGTCGGTGCAAGTACTCGCCGTTAGCCAGACGAGAACAGCCAGAGATAATATGTCTGATGGACTCACCAGGACGGTGGCATGCCCGACACACGTCCACCGTCCCATCCTTCATAATATGTCTCCGGTAGTTATTCGTCAAGATAACTTCGTCCATAATCGCACAGACAAAACCTTCAGTTTCTCCGAAGAGATCACTGAAGCGTAGCCAAGCCACGGACGCTGAAAAATCTACATCGGACCCATGAAGAGCCCGATAGAAGCGCCCGTGAAGCTCCTTGCCTTTCCATACCTCCCTGCGGTCATCTGTGGTAAGTATCACAGGTTTGCGCCAGTTCTCTTTAGCCATGGACAACGGGGTGAGTCCTTTGTCCACTGCGACCACATCTCGGTGCATACCCACATCAGCTTTAAGAAAATATTCTCTGAGACTGCACATCTCGCGGTTGTGGAGAGTTTTGGCGTTTAAAAAGCCTCGACCTCCACACTTCCGCGGGATGTACAGTCTCATCACCGACGAACGTGGGTGATGCATCCGGTTTGCGGTCAACAGTGTACGGACCCTCCTATCCAGGGCGTCGAGTTCGGTTTGAGTCCATTTGAGTACGCCGAAAGAGTACATTAATACCGGCATGACCCAACCGTTGAAGGCGCGCACCTTATTTCCGCCTGACAAAAGGCTATTCAAAACCTTCTTCAGGCGGCCAAAGAAGCGCTCCTTCAACGATTGCTTCATGTTGGCAACATCAATGCCCAACGCTTCCGACATACCCAAATACTTGTAGGTTTCGGTTGAGATGAGGGATCTAACCTGTATGGAATCCGAGAGTTGAATTCCCTCAGATTCCATAATCTCCCCTTTTTTAACATGCATGACTGCACATTTGTCCACACCAAATTCCATCCTGATGGCACTACTGAAGGTTTCAGTGACCTTCAGTAGTTCCATCAGTCGCGAATTGTTGGGGGCAAAGAGTTTCAAATCATCCATGTAAAGAAGGTGAGATATGGTCTGACCACCTCTTCTCAACCGATAGCCTAGACCTGAATCCTCCAGCAATGTGCTTAGAGGATTCAGAGCTAAGCAAAACCAAAGCGGACTCAAACTGTCGCCCTGAAATATTCCTCGTTTAATCCATACAGGCTCGTCATTCCCCTGAATTGGTCGACATCCTGGATAGCGAAGGACTGTTTTCCATTGCCTCATACATGACTCAAGGAAGGTGCGTAGAGTTGCATCTATTTTATACAACTCCAACACCTTCGTGAGCCATGTATGTGGCACAGAATCATAGGCCTTCTTATAATCTATCCAACATGTCGACAGATCCTTGCGAGATCGACGAACCTGTTGGCTTATGGCCATGTCTATGAGGAGTAGCTCCTTAGTGCCGCGGGACCCCTTCCTACATCCATTCTGAGAGGCAGACATAATTGAGTTAATCTCAATGTGATCATTAATTTTCACTCTCAGGATGGATGTAAGAAGCTTATAGACCGTCGACAAACAAGTAATCGGTCTATAATTCTTGGGTTCCGCGGGACTACCTGTCTTATGGAGCAAGTGGGTAACGCCAGTTGTTAGAAACTGTGGTAGCGACCCAGACTCTAAGCATGACTGGAATTGAGATGCCAAGAGCGCGTGCGAGCTGCTATACCACTTAAGCCAGAAGTTGTGCAGTCCGTCCGGTCCCGGAGATTTCCAATTCGGTAACGGACGAACTGCTTTGGCTATATCTAATGTAGATATTGTAATTTTTTCCATTTGTGGTATAGCTTCACACACACTCTCGACATCGCGCATCCAGTCACCCTCGGTGTGACAAACGGGCACCGACCAAATGCTGCGCCAGAAAGTACTCGTGGCGACATCATCCGGGCGGCACACGTCTGACACACTTTGTTCAGGTCGCTCCAAAGCTCTGTATACCCACCTCTCGTCGCTCTGGAACATGCGATTCTGCGAGTATCGATCAACCCGCCGCTTATACCGCCGAATACGGTTTGCCCATGCACAAACTTTCTGCCTCAGGAAGTCGATGCGCTCTGTGACACGGGACGTGTAATCTCGAGGGCTGATACCAGTCCCCGAAAACGCCCGTCTCACAAAGCGCATCACGCGTGGTCGTGTGTTGCCCTCCCTGAAGCAGTATAGTTTGCCGATGAGTGCCCTTGCCTCATCGATACGCCGCTCGATCCTGCACTGCCAAGCTGGTGCAGCAGGTTTTTGTCGTATAGCTTCGTCACAAGTTAGGAACTTGACGTTGGCTATACGACATGCTGCAACAGCCCCGCAAAACAGAATTGAGTGCGTATCAACGAGGCTCTCGCTGCTTGCAAAGATGTTATGCAGCAGCGAGTCCAAGGCACACACCAGCGCCCTATTCTTTTTGTGCATGGGTAACCGTGGTAATCGGGGCCTAAGTTCGGTCGGAGTCGATCTATACTCGCGAAGCGCATCCTCCAGTGCGCTCCTCAGTCTATCGTTGCACTGGCTATTTACCGTGACAACCCTATTATCTACCTCATCACTGATGTTATTGGACCGCGGTGTGACTGCGCCACGAGCTGGCGCCTGAGTCGCGGTCTGTATTGGGGTCGAGATAATAAGGTTGTTCAGTACCTCTGAGCGCAGCCTATCAAGTACGGCATCGTCCAACCTGTGATTACGTTGGATGACCCGCACCTGATCCGACAACCGTTGGGCCGAGACGTTCACAGTTGGTTCCAAGTCCTGAAACAGAGACAGCATCCTGACACGGTACGCAGTAAGGCTAGTTCCCCCCTCTGTAGACCCGTAGTATGCGCGCATGACGTTTTCATTCATAGACTGCGTCCATCTCATGCGCTGCACACAACCACCGGTAGCGGGGACCCGGCTCGGGGCCGGTTGGCCCCTAGGTCCCAAGCCCCTCGGTGGCCGGCCTCTCCCCTGCCGACGCACAGGTGTTGGCGACGTCGGCGGGGAAAAATACTCGTCGCTGGAGCTCGACGCGACTGCGGCCGCCGGTGACTCTGGTAATCCGCTGTCCGGCGGCGGCGAGGCGGAGCTCAGCGACGGGTCCGGGGATGGTGGGCGTGCGCGTCTCCTAGCTGCTGCTCTCGTTAACATTGTATCATAATTTCATTTCATTCGTCATAATTACTTTATTTTCATTTGGATTGGTGACATATGTCATATTCTGTCCGAGACATATAATTTACTTTTCTTTCGTTGCATTGTTGTGCTGTATGTTTTTGCAGGTTGTTATATATTTTTCTTTGTTTGTGGGTGCTTTTGGGTGGAAATCGTGCTTTAATTTGATAGGAAACTATTATTTTAAATTTAAGTTAATACGGACGAATAAAAATCAAACTGGGGTTGTCAACGAGAGTTGCCAGTTCTATTATAATTATTATAATTATTATTATTATTATTATAAGCCGGTGGTCCCAGCCGCCACATAGCGGTCGTTAAACCATGTCAGAGGCCCTTGAGGCGGTTTAGAAACTCTGACACTATGGTGATTGGGGTCGTTAGACCTTACTGCCCACACGATAAGAAGAAGAAGCAGTCTTTCAACGAGGCTTTAGCCGAAGTGCTAGTTATCGAACAATATTTCAGTTGGTGACCTATGCTAGACTTTTTTTGTTACAAGACATACTAAAATTTATTGATAAAAATAATTTTAACTTAAATAAAACTTAATTAAAGGTCAAATAATCTATACTATCTGTTCAAATATTATAAAGCAGAAGAGTTTGTTTGTTTGTTTGTTTGTTTGTTTGTTTGGTTGGTTGAACGCGCTAATCTCAGGAACTACGGGTCGGATTTGAAAAATTCTTTAAGTGTTAGATAGCCCATTTATCGAGAAAGGTTGTAGGCTATAGCTATAAGGTTATAGCCCATATATCATCACGCTAAGACAAATAGGAGTGGAGCAATAATGGAAAATGTGACGCAGACGAAGTTGCGCGGGTCAGCTAGTCATCAATAAACAGACTATTTAAGTTTGCGGCCATCCTTCTTTTTTCTTTTTAACGTTGGTGGTTGGAAACAAACTACTTACTAACAAATTTCTTGTTGTGGTTGGTCGATGATCAATCCTAGCTCGTCACGAAAATGTTTCTTTTCTTCACTTGTGGCTGACCATGTTTGGAAAGAAAGTAAAATCATCTCCAATTCTCCATACAGCGAATCTAGGCGTGTAGGCCTATAGGGGTGCTCTTCGAGCAAGACATTCTTTGGTGATTTGCGTGGCAATTTTTCAATGTAATATTTTTTTTAAATCGACATCTGTTTCTTAAAATATACGTTAAAGTAATATTTTTTATAGAAGGGGCATCTCAGAGAGCGATATACTTACAGTGATAATCGAGGTTTAAAATATTGGAGGCCACGCAAATCACAAAACACCCCCAGAAATTGTTTTTTTTTTAACTTAACTTTCTCAAATAAGTGATTTATTTATCAGGTAAAAGAATAGGTATAAGTAACTAACACGGAAATGGCTTTCAAGCTTTTATTTTTAATAAAATCAGTTAACATTATTTATTCTTTGTTAAAGACATTAAAAACATCTTTGATTATAAAATCAGTCATTTGTTAGGAACATAATCAGTAGATCTTTTAATTATCACAATAAATAATTATTGATAAAAATAATTCTAAAACTTAAAAAAGTAATTTCACTTGCATGGCCAATCAATGATTTGCGTGGGTCAAAACTACCACGTAAACCACGCAAATCACGACCACGGAAATCAAAATAAATCCTTTATTCTAAAAATAAATAAAAACCTTTTAAGCAAATGTACTGTACATCGCATATTTGTTCGCTACAGTATTTTATTCAATAAAAAAGTTGACAGAAAATTGTACCACGCAAATCAAAGTTTTGAGAAACCATACCCATGAAACGAGGTTCTTACCTTAATTTTTCGGAAACTCGACGCTTCATCACAAAAGCACTCTGCCCGGCCGTCGGCGTCGGAGCGCGACTAGTTGTAACGTGAATTAGGATGAGGCAACATCGGGCCGGGAGGTTAGGGATGTGCAAGTGAATTTACAATGACACACGCAAATCAGTAACTACCCCGGGACAGTTACATATTATTTTTTTTAGATAGGTACTATAATTCTTTTAGCACTATGATCTATTTTTTCATAGCATTGTCAACTTCTTAAGACCTAATGTTTTTTTTTTAGTAAGCATGTACCGTTTAATTTAAAATATATAATTTACTAAGTGACTAGATCGGGGTTTGGGACACTCCACGAAAATCAAAGAATGGGGGTGTTTTTATTTTTTTGTCATATTAAATATATAGATAATTGAAAAATAATTAATAACCCGAATAAGAGAGGATTACAGGATTGCCCGAAAAAAAAGGGGCTTGCTGACTTTTCTATTTCAATTCCTTTAATAGGTACACTATTTGTTATTACTAAAATTTTACTCGCCAAACTTATAAGCTGGTGGATGTTTGTTACTCTAGGTGATGCCGCTAAAAAAACGTGTCCAGAAGAATGACCCATAGACAGTCGGGATTGATAAGAATGTTCAAGCCTAAAGTCCGGCCGCGAAGCAGGAAGAATTTAATCCGTTGACCTGTTATTACCTATCTCTGTCACTCCCGTGTAAATAGAATGAGTCTCGCTCGCACAGATTGGGATTGTAAACCTTTGCCTGATAGTGTAAGATTTCTTCTTGTTCGCAAGTGTATGTCACGTAAAAAAAGAAGGAATCAAAATTAGTTAAACTAGATGATAATGTAGATAAAACTGTTGATTCTTTTGTAATAAATGTGATAGGCGAGACGTTTTCGGAAAGCAGTAACTCCGATACAGAGGAATCGGATTCTGATTTTTGAATTTTTTATTTTTATTTTTGATGTATTAGTAATTGTAACTCGATTTTTATACCTTATAATATAAAATCTAAATACATCATCTATATGATAATAATATTTTTTTATTTTCTAAGTTGGTACTTTCTCCTTCAAATATTTCATGTAAACCGCACTTAATTCAAAAATGTTTGTGACCACCGTCAGTAGGTAAAAAGGTCATTGTACGAAATTCTTTCTGCTCCGCGACTGGAATTTAGCAAGTCACTAAAGTCAAACTGTTCATTTGGCGTGGAAAAAATATACAAAATAAACATTTAAACAGTAAAACGAGCTGTTACAACCCCTATTACAAGGCTATAAAGCTGACATCTGCACTCTCTAGTTTAAATCTCATTTTTCATTGCAAAGTAAATGCTGAATTGTAATTATCATGCATTAGTGGGATTTTAATATTAATTTAGTTAGTTAGACTCTGGACGCCGCCGCCGTCGCGTTAACTTATCCCGAGAGATCCAAAAATATTATGGAAAGGCATAATTTCGGTTGGTATATTTAGTAAAACACTAATACAAAGTGAAATCGTGGATTTTTGTGAATAAACAAGTGGTTTGGTAGAAAATAGTTTTTTTTTATTAAAAAGACAAACGGGGTCGGCCTTGTAACAAATTGGTGTCAAAATTGGGATACCAGAGACGAAGTCTTATGACGTTGAGTCAGACAGACATCCCGAATCCCAAGCCTCCCGTTCACTGACTGACAGTAAGACTTGGCCTAAGGCTAAGCCTGCGTCACTGCTTGGGACGACGGTCAGCCTCCGCTCTTCAGCGTGAGCCCGCTCCAGATACAACACATTAAACGACGGTCAGCCTCCGCTCTTCAGCGTGAGCCCGCTCCAGACACAACACATTGGACGACGGTCAGCCTCCGCTCTTCAGCGTGAGCCCGCTCCAGACACAACACATTGGACGACGGTCAGCCTCCGCTCTTCAGCGTGAGCCCGCTCCAGACACAACACATTGGACGACGGTCAGCCTCCGCTCTTCAGCGTGAGCCTGCTCCAGACACAACACATTGGACGACGGTCAGTCTCCGCTCTTCAGCGTGAGCCCGCTCCAGACACGATGACACTGTTTCTGAAACTTATCCACTGCCTCTTATCACTGACATCTTGGAACAATTAAGTCATCTATATCTATACTAATATTATAAAGAGGTAAAATTGTTTGTAAGTTTGTAAGTTTGTAAGTTTGTATGTAGGGGGTAATCTCAGGAACTACTGGTCCGATTTGAAAAATTGTTTCACTGATAGAAAGCTACATTATTCGTGAGTGCTATAGGCTATAAATTATAAAGATATCATGCATATTACTCGAACTATCTCAATTTTTGTCTATCCAGGCGGAAAAAATTGCTCTTACAACAGAGTTATTTGCGTGCGCTGCCTTAACAGTTGTATATAATTGAAAACAATGTATGGCAACCTGGTCTGCCTATAATAGTTCTACAAAAAAGCCCGCGGCACCATATTTCTATCTTTTATATTTTAGGAGATATAGTAGCTTTTATGTGTTAAAAAAAGTATTTTTCGACGTACTTATCTTTGGACGATTTTTTAAACAACAAAACATTAAACCTTATCGAAAAAAATGTTATTATGATCACAAGAACATCATAGAGATACGATTTGCCCAAAACAGTATGTCAATTGGTTGAATAGTTTCGAAGATAATATAAAATTACTAAATCGCAAAACGCCGCCCGCGCCGTCCATTCTCGAACCGCATTAGAACATGCTTTGTACGGACGTTTTATCCATCCCATAGACGGCGTTGTGCAATTACGTCATTTTTCTGAATCGTGGTGTTAAGATTTTCAGCGGATTAATGACCCTCTCCAGTTATTATTTAACTTTTGTCGTTTGGTAGGTGAGTTGTACGTAGTTGGTCTTTAAAATTGTTTTGGTTGCTGATCGGTTTCTCAAAACACAATTACAATATTACTTCGTTCTCATTCTTCGAGTTCGAAGCTGTGATATTTCTGTTTTTGGGATATCGGACAGTTTCAGCGATTGTTTATCATGCCTAAAAGGATATCACAACATCCCAGACATGAGACAAGAGCAGCTCGAGTACGCCGCACGGAAGAGCCTCTCGAGGAATAGAGAAAATATTTCGCAAGCACGCGCTGGGAAATCTAGCTCCGAGCGTTCACAGCGGCTTGCTAACCAAAGCTGGAGAACATCGCAGGTCCGTGCTCGGGAATCTAGCGCTGAACGTGCACAGCGTCTCAGTGATTTAAAGCAGCATGTCTCTGCAACAAGGGACAGGGAGTCTAACGCGAGCGCTCGCAGCGGCTCGCTATTTGGCCGTCAGGAAATAAATCATAGCAGTCAGTACTAACCGAACCACACTCATAATTTCATCATAAGTTAAAATGTTTACCGCCCAACGAAGTGGGCACGGGTCAGCTAGTTCTAAATATTTCAGCATGCTGGATCTTGCCAGTGGCTTTCATCAACTAAAGACCAGCCCCAAGGACGCGAACAGGTTTCACGGTTGGCACAAATTCAAGCACGCTGGACACTATGAATTTACTAGGATGCCTTTTGGGTTGAAAAATGCTCCCGCCCACATTTCAGCGTCCTATGAATACGGTGTTATCAGGCTTACAAGGACTCCATTGTAATATCTATTTAGATGACTGTTTCGTTAACAGTCAAAATTTACAAGATCACATGCATAAATTACATCTAGTGTTAAATTTCGTAAATGTAATCTGAAACTCCAACCGGATAAGTGTGACCTTGGCCATATTATCACCGACAAAGGTGCATTTCCAAATCCTGAAAAAGTTAACGCCGTATCACAGTTTCCAATTCCAAAAAATCCTAAGGACATTAAGTCATTTCTAGGTCTAATAGGATAGTATCGCCGACTCATTGAAAACTTCTCTGTGTTAACTATACCACTTACCACTTTACTGAAAAAGATGCTGTCTTCTACTGGAGTAGAGCAGCAACATACATTCGAAATCTGAAAGAAAAATTAATCACTGCTTCTACCTGGCATAAGGCTAAGCCTGCGTCACTGCTTGGGACGACGGTCAGCCTCCGCTCTTCAGCGTGAGCCCGCTCCAGATTTTTCTCAGCCTTCGACGCTAGTAACTACGCCGTTGGCGCAATATTGTCTCAGGGTCCCGGCGGCCAAGATAAACCAATCGCATACGCATCACGCACCCTTAATAAACCCGAAGGTAACTATTCGTCAACAGAAAAAGAGCTTTTAGCTATCATATTTGCCGTTAAAACTTTTCGACCATATCTATATGGAAACAAATTTATAATAATTACAGACCACAGACCCCTTGTATGGGTATTTAATGTTAAGGATCCTGAAAGTAGACTCATTCGCTGGCGCCTCAAACTTGAGGAGTATGATTATGAAATTATCTATAAACAAGGTCGCCTCAATTCCAACGCCGATGCACTCTCGTTGCCCTGTTAATTCAAGTGACACTAACAATATAAATAACCTTACCTATGAACAATATTTAAAAAAATCTATTTATTAATCAGCTTCCTGTTTCAAATACTATTAGCTGACCCGCGCAACTTCGTCTGCGTCACATTTTCCATTACTGTTCCGCTCCTATTTGTCTCAGAGTGATATGATATAGCCTTCCTCGATAAATGGGCTATCTAACACTGAAAGAATTTTCCAAATCAGATCAGTAGTTCCTGAGATTAGCGCGTTTAACCAAACAAACAAACAAACTCTTCTGCTTTATAATATTAGTATTAGATTATAGAAGAATGTAGTCAAGGTCTACACTTATCTAAGTTAAATTATACAATAGGTTGACCTGTCTCTTTTGACTTTGATTATTCGATGCCTTATTGCGAAGAAATATTATCACAGCTCGATAATTCTGCTGACTAAGTAAATACTGAACGCGAACCTCTTACGATACATCGTGTCGATGATAAAAATAAATCTTACTATTTTCTATTAAAAAAGTTCATCATTATGACCAAACTAACTTTAGAGATGTCTATAATTTATTAATCAAACTCAGAAATCTACTAATCGATTGTCCAAACGTAACAGCTAGACTATTCTGTAAATAACTATTTCGATATCAAGCTGCAGCCTGAGTAACAAAGCTAACAAAGTGAGCTTTATTACACACAGCATAAAGGTCTTATGTTTATGCGAATTTGACTAACTGCACTCTTTATTACAGTAAATGAAGATATCGGAGATCTCCAGTTACACGCCAAAGTCGGGAACCTCCCACTGAAGTACTCCCCGTTATCTGAGGATGATCAGAAGGCCAGCGACAAAGCTGCTGACGTTGTCGACTTCATACCACTCGTGCCCAACATCGATCCACTGGTCATACCTGTGATTCATACGTTTGGAGTTGATGTTTCTTTTCTATTTTTAACGTATGGAGGACTTAAATCACAATTCATTCTTATTTATATGTTGTTGTGTGTTATGTTATTTTTATATGTCGGGATATTAAGCACATTGCTGACGAGTTTTTTGTACCCATTTGCCTATCAAAATAAAAATACTAAACATGCTTCTAATTCTATACTTCACTACACTATTCTAGAGGTCAAGTTGACTTGGAGAACTTCGTCCTGAGTGGAGTCAAGCAGCTCCAGCTGAATGATCTTGAGCTACGTCTCATTAATCTTCGAGGGGACATAAATATCACCATTCCTAAGTTACATGTTGAAGGTAAAATTGATCAGGTTACCTTAAGGCAATGGTTCGCGCATAGTGCTACATCTTCATACATATAATTATGTATTTTTACATGTTTCAGCTGACTTTAACGTGAGGGCTTCTCTGAGCTTCCTGCCTATCGTGATAAGTTGTCATATAAGGTTAGTAATAATCCCTTAACCAGGTGCCAGCCAGGTACCTTTGTTAATTGATCCTATGATTGATGACAACTATGTACATTTGTGTTAACACATAACATAACAATATTTACGTTCACTGGTCTAAATAAAATTGTTAACAGTATGAACACTGTCACTTAAACTAGGTAGGTACCTGTGGTACAAATATTGATAAATTGAAAATAGTACGTATACCTACTTTTCTGTTGTCAGTGCGTATTTGTTCGACGTGAGCGTGGTAGCCACGGGAGGCGGCTACACGGCACTGTCCCCGGGAGTAGGCGAAGTCCTGCAAATCGAGAGTGCGGCTATCAACGTCAACATACGTGATATTGTGGTAAATATTTGACGTTGGCTTCTATATTCTTAAGGCTCTCTAGACAAAGGTCGATGGTAGCGTGGCAAAGGCGTTTGTCAAAATGTATAGAATCGACAAAAGCTCTCGAAATGTCACGTGATCCTTATCATTCGTTTTGTGTAGACTTTACAGGCTGTGTGATCTGAATCTGCATTATTCAGAATAATAATATCCATGTTGTTAATAAAAAAGGCGCAAACCCACCGCGGTGCACGCTGCGCACAGGCACGCAGCGCATTTTAGCTGCGTGGGTTAATTTGTTTGACATAGGTTATATTAACGCCATGGTGCTAGTTGGTGGGTCTACGTTTCCTCTGTAGGTACGCACTACACACCCACGACTATGTACAAATGTAACGTGGCCTACCGCGGTACACGTTGGTTCGTGTATAGCGTGTACCGCGCCCACAGCGTGCACGACTAAGTACCATAATACGAACACACCACGCGGGTAACAATGACGTCAATTGATGCGTAACGTGTCCGCAGGTTGTTGTGGAGACAATCCCATACATTTTCATGTAAGGTGACGTCTCACACACGTGCGTAGCCTCTCCGTGCGCTGCGGTGGGTTTCCGCCTTCATGACAATCCAAACATTTACCGTCCTGGGGGATATGCCCCAGCAATGGAATTATTATTGAGGATATGAAAGGCAAAGAAATACTGTCAAGTGGAAACAGTTCTGGCAGAGAAACAATTTAAGGCCTAAAAAAATGAGTGATAGTAGCAGGCTACCCTTAGACTCTAGCTAGTGAAAGTGCCATTCTATTTGCGAATAAGATTGTCGACATGCCAAAATATGAGGCATTGGTCACGTGATGTTTCGACAGAGGTTATCAATTCGATACATTTTTCATGTTTTGACAATAGCCTTTGCCACCGTACCGCTGACAGAATGTCATTTGTCTGGAGCCACTTGTCACATTTGTTTGAATCGTTCTGCATCGTGTACAACTAAAATTTCTGAGGATTCATGAACATCTGTTGTTTCAGTTTAACTTAACCCGTTTGGTTTTTGGCGAAGTCCCTGATGACTATAATGACGGCCTTATTACACGATTGTTTGGAACTACTTAGAAGTAGTGCTGGTAATTCAGAAGATGGCAACATATTTAATGGTTTGATAAAAAATGCGCTTGAAATGGCCAACAAAGAACTTTTCCAGGTCCCCATGGAAGTGTTTATGGAATATCTGTTATCTGACGTTTATTAGATAGAACAAATTGTTTGATCGAGGATTATTCGGTCTTTCAGTTTATCGTCGAAATAGTGATACGTATGTTTTAAGTGAGCAACACCAAACAGCATTCGTCTATAATCAGGCAAATGCTATTTGTTGGAAGTTCTACCCTTGCAGTACCTATGTTACTTTTAAACTGAAATTACTCAGTTTAATTACGTAGTAGTTACCAATTGTGAAATGAAGAACTTTAAATATTCTTTTGTACCTACTTACTCAAAAAGCTAATTCATTAATAAGCCCTTAACCAGAAAAACTGCAACCAAGTAAACTATACGATTTTATACCCGCAATAAATGCTTATTACAAAACTTATTTTAATAAGATCTTTGTAAAAATATACTTATAAGTTCCTATTAATTTGTGTTTTATTCAGGGACTGAATTACCCAAAAATAAAGGTACCATTAAATTTCGGTATGACGTCATACCTTTAAATAAATGTTACTGAAATATATCGATACTGTTTTTATTATAAGTAGCGGAATTTTGACGGTAACGGTATGCATACCGGTATGTTTCGGTAGAAGTACTATAACCTTTATAAATTTATCGGTAGCAGAACCTAAACCTTTATAAATAGGGGTTTTCTTTGACGCACCGCCTCGCCACTTTGTCGTGCATTTGAGTGGCCCCGATTGCAAATTGTTATGACTCTTTTTTGTTTTTATTTCTAGTCGGAAGGACGCGGCAGTGTAAGCCGGACTAAGACGATTGCCAACCAAAACTTTTCTTATATGGGTTCCGTACGGAATATTTGTGTTGTAGGAAAGATTATATATATTTTCACGCCAGAATATGTCAGAATCTTATTTTTTCTGTTATCCTGCATGCTCGTTTTTTAGTTTTTGTTGTATGTGTACCTACAAATGTTTGGGCAAATAAATTTATCTCATCTTATCTGTACCCGAAGGGTAGAACCTACGGAATCCAGCGGGCGGTAGTTCAAGAACCGTAATAGGTAATCAACGGAACCTACCTATACCTTTTTTTTAGTTTTTTTTAGGGATGGGAAATCATCCAGTGATTCCTCCTTCTCTGGGCGGAGCGAGAGGGAGTGTCAAGACTTCTACGGACTAAAACCCATCCATGTGCCTTCATGTGCCCTTTGTGTTCCGGAGCCACGGTATCTCTTTCGAATAGTCCCGCGACTCCGGCAGGCGTCGGCCCTTTCGGGTCCCTCCCAATGCTGACTCTTTGAGGCGTGCGTGGAACACGAACGCGCCGTCGACACGGCCTGTCGTCAGATGACGGACGGACGGCGAGCTGCCCATAGCTCACCAGGTGGCCTCCGACGCCCGCGGCGTCTACCACGGCGGCTGGGACGAGAGGTTCTCTCCCTCTCCCACTCCGCCACCTCCTTCGCTAGCATGACTGCTTCGCAGAAGGAGGTGACGGCGTCCCATTCCGTCTCGCTCCGGACCATGGCTTGGACCAGGCCCGGACGCGAGAGGTCGCTGCCTATCGCCGCTTCGAGGACACGGCGGTGCTCCGCCCAAGCGGGGCACACCTGCACAGTGTGCTCCACCGTGTCCTCCGGGCGATCCTCGCAGTGGTGACACCCGGGCGTTTCCTCCCGCCCGATTCGGTGCAGGTACCTCCCGAAACATCCGTTTCCGGTGAGGACCTGCGTCAGGCGGAAGGTGAGGACGCCGTGGCGCCTCTCTAGCCACTCCTCAAAGAGGGGACTTATCGCCACTATCGTGTCGTGCCCTGCGCTGGGTTGCGACAGTCGTCGTCTCCATGTCACCATGTGATCACGCCGGAAGTCTGTCCGCTGCGCGACAATTTGAGCGGAGTTTCCCCCGGCGTAGTACCTCCGCGCGCCACTCATGCAGGTGCGCGAGGACTATCGCTTCCAGATCCCATAGCGGCAATCCGGCAAGGAGACTCGCCGCTTCGCGCGAGATCATGCGGTACCCGCGGGCCAGCCTTACGGCTACCATCTTTTGGGGCAGCACGCTGACATCTCTCGCCGGTTCCACTCTCCACTGTGACTAGGGTAGATAACTGCCCTATCGGACAGGTAGTCCCCGACTACACGACGAAGGTAGGTCGGCACCCGATGATACCGGAGTGCCTCCCCAATGCAGCTCCAGGGCATGGTTTTGAAGGCGTTGGCGATGTCGAGAGACACTGCCAAGACAACCGGGAGACCGCATCCCCCGTCGTGAGGGCTCTGACGCGCATGTCGGCGTCCACCGTAGAGCGCCCCCTGCGGAAACCATACTAGTGTTCCGCAAGATCCGGCCCCGTTCCCGCTAGGTGCCCGGCGAGGCGGCCCGCAATGACTCTTTCAAAGAGCTTGACCACCTCGTCGAGCAGCACCACGGGCCGGAATGCGGACGGACAGTCCTCAGGGTGCCCAGGCTTCCGGATGAGTACCAGCTTCCCGGTCTTCCAAGAAAGCGGGAACTGGCCTCTCTCCAAGCATGCACTAAAGAGCCCCTCCAGTCGAAGCCCGAGAGCCTCCAAGGCCAGGGCCCAGGCTTTGCCAGGCAAGCCGTCGGGCCCTGGGGCGGTATTCTTGGCCTTGAGCCTTCGTACCGCCACTCTCAGGTCTATCCCAGTCATAGCCGGGATGACGTCGTCGTCAACCTCTTGGTCCGCAGGCACCACAGGAGGCGGAGCCATAGGCGGGGGAGGGAGTTCCCCTCGCGAAGGGAACAGAGCGCTCACCACGTCCTCCACGAGCTGAGGCTGGAGACTCTGCGTCAGCGGGGGGGCCCAGGTGCGGAGCTTATCCCGCTCCATCTTCTAAGGGCGCCCCCACGGATCTTTGTAAAATTCAAATTCAAATTCATTTATTAATTTTGTGAACACAGGGTACATACAATGATCGAGAGAGAGAGAGAGAGAGAGAGAGGGGGGGGGGGGGTTGTAGAGAGTCGCCAGCATCTCCTCGCGGGCCAGATCTCTAGCCCGCAGGACAGCGTTGCGGAGAGCGGTTTTCGCCGCTCTGTAGCCCTCATACAGGCCTCGATGGCATCCGCATCCGGCCTGGCGTACCGGTGTCGCGCAGAAATGCATGCCGCGCGCAGAGACGCCAGCACTCGCGACCACCAGTACATCTGACGCCGGGCTCTTCCTGGCCGGACTCGGGGAATTGCCACATCGCAGATGTCGGACTTGGCCTCCTGGAACAGGTCGGCAGGCCTGTCCGGTGATGTCACCCAGGCCTGCACGATCGAGGCTTCCAGGAGGAGCTCCCGGTCCAGCTGCTTCAGAGCCCAACGCGGACCACTCGGAGTCTGTACGACCGGCGAGCTTGAGGTCTGGGTGGAGACGTCGAACCGGATATACCGGTGGTCGGAATAGGTCTCCACCTCCTCCATGACACGCCAGTCAATGACCCGCGAAGACAGAGCGGGGCTGGCGAACGAAATGTCCAGCACCGACTCGCCCCGCATCCGCACACACGTGGGGACAGAACCCCGATTGAGGACGACCAGGCTTGTCTCCAGAGCCCAGTCCTCCATCATCCTTCCCCGCACGTCTGTCAAACGAAAACCCCAAGCCAAATTCTTGCCATTGAAGTCCCCTAGGACAAGCATGGGTAGGGAATAGTGTTCGACGACGACACCCAACTCTACAAGAGAGTTGTGGAACTCGGCGAGAGTTCGACTCGGGGAGAAGTAGACGCCTACTACGACGATCTCCCCGAACCGTGCTGCTACGCACCCCTGCCCCCTCCTGACACTTTCAAAGGACGGGGTACCGGCGGCGGCCGACGATATGATGGTCACTGAGCCGCTCAAGTCCGCAACCCAGTCAACCCTGGGTGGGACAAAATACGGCTTTGCATCAGCAAGTGCTGAGCGCAAGCCAAGTGGTTGATGTTCGCTTGGAGGAAACTGAGTGGGGCCGCTACTGGCATTCCATCTCAGCTTCCTCTCCCCGGGCCCCCTGTGAGACCATCCGACAAACCGCGAGTGTTAGCGCCCGACACGGCTGGCACACGTCTGCGATGTGTGCACGTCGGCACTGCCCCTCTGTGGCGGCAATAGCGGCAGTAGTGGCAGAGGCGGCGGATGTGGCTGCAGCGGTTGCAGCTGCGGCAGCCCACTACCTATACCTAAAAATTAAAAAAATTAATTGAAGGGCTGAATACATGATTTTGTTGTTTTATGGTACGAAACCCTTCGTGTGAGAGTCCGACTCGCACTCAGACTGCTCAGAGTTTTGCATAGATTAGTCTTGCGGGACCTGTTTGGAAGCGGACCGACGTATGCGTTTTTATTTTATTCATTTGGTTGGCCTTTAAAAAAATTCAAATAAAATGAGAAAAATGCATCAGATTTTTGAATTGCAAAGCCCAGATAAACGTATCTCTTAATTTTATTATAGTTCAATATATCAATGATTAATAGGTATTAATTGCGAAAACAAGATTTTTAATGCGGCTTGTTGACGGTTTTTTAGTATCTGACAAAAGGGTTCAAACTTTCAAATAAATCGATTAAATATTGGCCAAAGGCAAGACGTAAATAAACTTACCAACCGAAGTAAAAAAAATATTTGCTAAACTAAGCTCTCTAAAAGACTTGTGCATCAGCTGGTAGAAAAATAGAACCTTTGCGTGCAAAAATAGTTCATAGTTATTAAATGCACGCCAACACCGACTATGTAACTTTTTTCCTGCTGCACAGAAATGACCTACTTTAGTCTGGTTTTGTTGGCTACGCAGGTGACAGTACGGTTTCAGAGAGATACTTGTCCATTGCAACAACCAGCGGAGGTGAAGTTCGTTCCTTGAGAGAGTTCCGCTGTAGAGCGGACGAGTATTGCAGCCACCTTTGGGTTTGTTCAGCTAAGTACTAGCCTGCCGCGCTTGACTCGGTGGAACGCAGAGCTATGGAGGCTCATCGGTAAAACTGGTGGATGGAAGCTTCACAGCTTGGCTCATCGCCGCAAGATAGCCTGCTTGTCGATCTTCTACAGATTACTAGTACTTCGGAGAGTGTGCCCGAGAACTCCACGACCTCATTCTACCGGCCCTCTTCAACCATCGGATATCGCACTGCAACTTACCATCCCTACCTTGCTGCTATCCCACCAATTCCCACTAAGCGCTTCTAAACGTCTTTTATAATGCGCATGCATTCGCAAAAGAGTGGAACTTACAAGCCTAATTTCTCCAAAGTTAGAGTGAACAGGCTTACTCCATCGTAGGCTTTGTCTCTGTCATCTCTGACCAAGACTAGAGTCAAGAGCAAACCCATCTCCAACAAATAAGAAAACATCACCAGTTGTTTAATTCAGTGTGACAGGTAATTTTGGACATCGTTCTATATGGTATCGGACGTGAAAGAATAGCACCATCTCATCACTTCCCGTGGGTATCGTAAGGGGCGACTCAGTGACTCACCAGAGAATGCGCATCAGGATCGTTGTACATTGCAACAGCTACACTGCGATCGCCAATCCGCCTCCTGCCAAGCGTGACGTTTATGGCAAACCTGGGGGAGGTTTGCCGTCCCAATATGATGTAAAAATGGTCCCTAGTGCACAGCAGTTCGTCTACTTTTGACTCCGCTTGCGGTCAAGGTAACGGCGAGGCAAGGGATGATAAGAATCCCCGGAGATCCGGCTACCCCGAGAGGGTGACTAGAAGTCCCAGGGTGGTGTCGGGTTTGTTTACAGGTCCTTTGTGGCCAATGTGGTGAGAATCGAGAGTGTGTCGACCGGGTGGCATACCTTCCACTCTCTCAGAATATAATAATAATAATAATATAATATCTTTGGACATTTCACACAACGCCATATAGTCCCAATGGTAACGATATGGCTGATAAACTACTTATATACATTTTTTTTTGTAAATACATACATATTAATGATAGAAAAACACCCAGACTCAGAACAAATACATGTAGGTCTTACAAATATTTGTTCCGTGCGGGAATCGAACCCGCGACACGCAGCGCAGCAGTCGGTCGCTCAACCACTGCGCCAACCGTGTCGTCAACGAACAATATCGTCAAGATATTCGTTGAAGGTCGAACAGGTTAACACCCTAACCTCGCATCCCGACCACAAAATAGAGAACATGTCTGAGAATATATCCAGAGTCATGTATGGTCAAAAAGGTCACTTCACCGTGGTCATGGGGGCCTTCAATGCGAAACTAGGCAAACAAGACAGCGACGAGCAGTGAATGTAGCAATTTAGATTTGGAATTCGGAACCACTGGGAACACCTCCTGGCCATTTTTATGGAGAAAGAGGGTCTTTACACGTTGAACTCCTTCTTCAGAAAGGTGAACACAGGAAGTGGACTTGGCAGTGCCCCGAATGTGCAACTAAAAATGGGATTGACTTCGTCATGTCAACGAAGAAGCAGTTATTCAATGATGTCTGTGATCAACGC
The DNA here is from genome assembly GCA_963859965.1 of Ceramica pisi. Taxonomy (NCBI): domain Eukaryota; kingdom Metazoa; phylum Arthropoda; class Insecta; order Lepidoptera; family Noctuidae; genus Ceramica; species Ceramica pisi. Next base: position 12,169,771 of record OY982530.1, read on the forward strand.
AGTGAAAAACGGAAGTGAGCACTGCATGGTAATCTAAATATCAAGCTGGAAAATACGTTGATGAAGTCTACGCTCCGCCCAGCACAGCTCCAGACCAAAAACTCCGAAAGGTTTCAGTTCGAACTTCACTATGACAATTTTACACGACCATAACTGAACAAAATTCAAAAGTCATTTATTCAAATTAGGCTGAGGGCCACCACTTTTTGAACTTCAAATTTTACAAAAGACAGTCCCACAAAACGCCCGCCCGTCCACCCACTGTGAATCTTGACCCGGCACTATACTGAAGACATCCCGGACGTCAGCCTGTATGAGATTAGGATGGCTCTGAAGCAGTTTAAAAATAGAAGTCATCGAGTGATGACGGAATTATGGTCTAACCTCTGAAGGCGAGTGGAAAACCGGTCTTGAAGGGCCTTTGTTCAATTTTGTCATACTCTATCTCTCTGTTTAGGGTATGTGGACGGCGAGTAAGCCTTTCGATTTGATAGAGACTTGCGCTGTGCTGCAGTCTGTCCAACGGTGCCAGATCGACTTTCGGTATATCGAGATGCTGAAGTTTTTGTACGAATGTCAGTCCGACTTCAGGGTGACACCTCGAAACAAGGTTTAGGACTAGAGATAGCCCTTGATATTAGGCCGTGTTTAGGCGACTACATCACTCACCTTTGATTTGCCGACGATATTATAGTCGTCATGCCTGAGACTATGGAGGACCTCAGTACAATGCTTCATGACCTCAGTAGAGCTTCCGAAAGAGTGGGTCTTAAAATGAATAAAACCAAGTTCAAGGTCAATACCCATGTAGCACGCACTCCTATCAAGATCGGAGACTCTACACCCAAAGTTGAAGACGAGTACGTCTACCTGCCTAAGGTTAGGCAGGGCTAAAAATTTGAGAAAGGGGTCAACCGTCGAACTTAATACGGTTGGTTAGAGTTCGGGAAATGTGGTATCTTCTCGTCTCACATACCACAGTGTCGCAAAAACAAAAGTCTATGACCAGTGCTTGTCGCCAGTGATGACGAGACCAGCTGGTTGCTCACAATGGGCCAAAGGGCAATGCTCGGAGTTTCCTTGCGTGACCAAATCAGGATTGCGATGATATACGCAAGAGTATTAAGGTCACCGACACACCCCGAAGAATCCCCAATCTGAAGTGGCAAAAGATAGGCCACATTGCTCGCAGAACAGATGATCGACGGTACCGAAATGTTCTGGTGTGGCGACCGCGTACTGAAAGACGCAGCGTAGGGTGGACCGATGAAGGTCGCGGGTAGCCGATGGATGCGAGACGCACAGGATCAGTTATTGTGGCGATACTTGGCGACAGAGGCCTTTATCAAGCAGTGGATTATGAACTTGACACCTCTATAAATATTCAGCCATATACGATTTTTGGTAAATTCTTATTTTTATTTTTACTATTGTATTCCAGTTGATGCACAAGACTTTTGGAGCTTAGTTGTTACAAGTGTTGTATATTTTACTTGGGTTGGTAACCAATTATTTAAGACTCGCACTTGCACCATTATTTTATTACAAAATTTGAAACTATGCTCAGATGACAATAACACGTCATCATAACGCATATAAATTAAGATCATTATATCTTATTTTTAAAATTAATAATGTTTATTATTTAAATTATACAAAAATCAAGAGATATTTTTATGTAGGCTGTTGTAATTTAATATATGATACCGTTCTTCTTATTTTTCTATTTTATTTAAAATGATATAGGTCTTCTTCCAAACAAGTCTCCAAAAACACTGGGCAGCTTGTGCGCAAATCAGCTCACAAAAATGAAAATTCGGATAAAAAACGTGATAAAACTAAAATATTTATTATTTTTTTCGTAAAATTATAAAGTTTTCCTAGTAGGTACCTATGGGTTTTTATTCCAGTTAATTTCAGATAACTAGAGAAAGCGTTTAAAGGTGTCTCTCGTCACGCCTTTTAATGCCATTTTTATTTAAGTTTCACTTTAACAGCTCTGCTCAGCTCTTACAACTCGATTGAATGACTTTTTCACGAAATAACATTCAATCGAGTTCTATGAACTTAGAGGGTTATATTGATGATTCAAATGGTTATAATCCTTTAGATAAATGTTCTTTACAATCGCGAACCGTATTTTGTTTAACATACAGCTTCACACTGACCGGCAAATTGCAAAAAACATAAAAATATTTGGGGGCCGAGTCACCCGCGTCCGTAGGAGAATACCCTTCAGCGAATCCCTAAACGTGGTCCCCGGGTGGTGCTAAACAGGTGACACTAACCGCCTCCATGGTCTAGTGGTTATACCACCTGATTCAGACCCAGAGGTCCCGGGTTCGATTCCCAGCGGAGGTAAATTTTTTGCTCGGTTTGGTTGGTGGTAGGACTTGTTCTAAACCGCCTGGCAAGCTACCACCATCATGTCTAAGTCTGTCGCCATAACAACAATGTTAACAGCATTGTTGTGTTCCGGCAGTTAGAGGTATGATAGCCAGTTCCTCTGTGTAAGAGGATTCCGGGTGAAACTCGCTTCCATCTTCGGCCTAATCATCACTTTCCATCAGGTGAGATTTGGGCCAAGAGTTTCCCCGTTTTGAATAAAAAAATTAAAAAAATATTTGAAGTTCGCGGGCTAACCTGGCGCTTCCACCTTAATATCTATGTAAAGTACTTTAAAGTCTTAGCTATACACGGTACGATTTTTCCGCTTGAAAATGTATTGGTATTAATATCTAAAAAAAAAATCAATGCTCCTCGTCCCACAGCCCCTTAATAAGTAGGTATTATTTACATTAGAGGTAAATAAAATTCAACTATAAAATATCAGGTGCAATGTCATCTGAAAGCGCAGATGACAATATTACACATAGCCAAACAAAATTCTAGGTATTACGCGGTCGGCACCCAGTCGGTAAGAACGGCAACGTCGCGCCGCGAACATGCAAACATGGAGCGTCTCACATGTATAACGGTACCGAAATCGTATAAAGGTTAAATAACGGTATAGCCCAACCTTTATTTATAAAGGTATCGGTACAGCTCAACCTTTATTGTAAACTGGTACCGATATATGGTACCGGTACTTTTACCTCTAACCGTAACCGCTTTCAGTCCCTGGTTTTATTATTGCACAGTGAACGCCCAGAAATCCCTGAATTCTAGCTTAGATTCAAGATTCAAAGCATTTATTTCAAATAAACCATTTACAGGCACTTTTGAAATGTCAAGGTCGGTCAGTCAAAACATGACGCTATTGCACGTTCCAAAGCGTAGATCTCTATAGAGAAGAACATGCAAGAAACTCCACGGACACTCTTTTAAATCATGTGATGTTTTACAAAAATCTTAGTTACATGTACTTGCTTCTTCATGTGAGGACAATGCAAAATAAAAATAAAAAAACTTATTACAAGAACTTAAATTATAAAGATCAAAATAAGCCGGTGGTGGTTAAGAGATGACCAGTCTCAACTGAGGGCGCCCGCTCACGAACCTGACGCATGTAGCGGCACCATTCAGCTCAACCATTTTGAAGGGAACTGAATGATCCAACACACGCGCCGCCATCAGCGAAACATTTGAGTGAGTATGACATGCTCTCAATCGTCATGCTCGTTCATGTCAAACACATATATGAAAATGGCCCCATGGTACTCACATTAACAAAATTTGAAAAAATGCTTCTACTTTACACAAAACTATGGTTGTCAATGTCCAAGTAATTAAAGATATATACAAACAATTTCATTCTTACTACAAGACAGACATTCTTGTAAAGAAAGAATAAATAAATTATTGTATTATGAGAGCACAAAAAAGGGCAATGGCATCTCTTCCAGACATGAAAACCTAACTTGTGTACCCCCGCGGCTGTGACTGTGGAGCAGGATCGGCATTCAGCCAAGCATTTTTATAGAGGATTTAATCCTACAGTTTGTAATTTGGTTTACTACATAGTGTGCGTTTTATGCATGCTTTAAATTTTTTCTCATTCAGTCCGAGAATATGAACTGGTATTTTATTATAAAATTCACAGTACCCCATAAAAGAAGTGTGTACCTACTTTAGCCAATCTGAACCGGGGTTGATCTAATTTGTTCCTATTTCTAGTATTAAAATTATGCCTGTCACTAATCTTGTTAAAAAGATGAAGATTTTTCCGAACACACATAATGTTTTCGTAAATGTATTGACAAGGTACCGTCATGATGTTAATATCCTTAAACAGCTCCCTTAGGGAATCGCGCCGACGGAGATTGTATATGGCTCTGATGGCTCTTTTCTGCAGAATAATATGGACTCGATGTCTGCAGCTCGTACCCATAATAAGATACCGTAAGACATGATACTATGAAAATAACTAAAATAGACCACCCTCGCGGTATCTATTATATCAGTGAATTGACGGATTTTCTGACAGCGTATGCTGCTGAACTTAGACGTCCCGCAAGAGATATTAAATGAGGACCCCATTGTAGCCTAGAGTCAAGCGTGATCCCCAGAAAGACCGTGTTTTTGACGAATTCTAATTTCTCTTTGTTCAATACTCTATCGCAATCACTACTTTTAACATTCGGGAGGGCAAATAGTTTTTTCCTCATTTAATACTAAATTATTAGCAGTAAACCAATTTTGGACCTGCTGTAGAGCGTTACTGATATCGTCAAGATTTATGGAATGGCTTAATGGTAAAAACGTCCACTGTTATTTTCAACATGCTTGAATAAACTCTTCAACCTAATTCAGTAGGTACATAATTTGATTACATCTATAATACTAGCTTTTGCCCGCGACTTCGTTCGTGCATTTTAGATTTCCTTACTTTGTTATTAACGTAAACCAACCGTACCGTTTTGTAATTTAATTTTTCTATATAGCACTCTTACTTTTATTAAACTCCCAACCAGCTATCGTCGCCATCAGTATGTACTACTCGTTTTTCACAAGTACCTACCCTGAAAAGGCGATTTACGACAGGTCATTCTTCCAGTTAATAAAATTGAAATTCTGCAAATGTCTGCATCTAAATTATCCAAGGCTGATAAAAAATTTAGTTTTTCCAAATTATCCTGCTTAGTTTGGTTCGGAGTTCCCCGTACCTAAATAATTCAGGTTTTCATACGATCGCCCATTTTAAATCGGTGAACCCTATGGGGGTTGGATTCAGACTGGGCGATTCTAGAGATCTTCATATTTTGTGTAAAAGGACCGTGAGTGATTATTTCGGTGAAAGGTCAGTGGGTCGTCTTAGGGGCGAGAATTTGTAACCTAATGTAAATTCTATTTGATAAAACACCTTTTTCGACGTGGTTTGCAGAAGTGAAGTCAACTTGGGTGGGACAATGCCGTGGGTTGCGCCTTTGGGTTTGGTGACGGCAGTCGCAAGCCATTTTTTAGGAGACGACGAGAAAAAAAACCGAAATGGTTTTTTTTTTTCAGGAATGTTATCACAAACGAAATCTCGAAAAGTTGTGCGCCTCGACGCGTATTTTTTTTTATCACTATCTAAACTGAAATATAATTAACTTCGTTGACTGACGCAATTAAGGCTCATCAACAATACCTATTTCGGCGACACGGTTGGCGCAGTGGTTGAGAGATTGACTGCTGCGCAGCATGTCGTGGGTTCGATTCCCGCACGGAACAAATATTTGTACGACCTACAAGTATTTTTTCCGAGTCTGGGTGTTTTTCTATCTATAAAATGTATGTATTTACAAAAAAAAAAATGTATATAAGTAGTTTATCAGCCATCTCGTTACCATAACACAAGCATAAGGTTGCTTAGCTTGGGACTATATGGCGTTGTGTGAAATGTCCAAGGATATTATTATATTATTATTCCATTTATTCATTGTATATACATATTATTTACATTTTTAAATATTTTTAAAAATTTAATTTAAAAAAAAAAACGTTTAAAAATATAAAAAATAGTAGCCCACCGGCATCGGGAACAGGGTCCAAGCTACCGGTGGTCAGTGCTCCCGAGAAAGGAACCTCCTCACAATACGCGCCGTGTCCAGGAGTACTGCTTTCTGGATCAAGCCCTTGATCCAGCTGCCCAACGAGAGCCTCTTCAGATGTTGATCGAGGCTCTTGGCAATTATGCCATTGGCCGTTACGACTATCGGCACAATGACTGCTGTGTTCACATCCCACATGTCGACAACCTCGCGAGCCAAGTCAAGATACTTACTTATAATATATATGATATTATTATTATTATTACTCATTAATAAGCTCAAGGACTAAGATTAAATCTAAATACAACATCAGGTAATATGTATGAGTGATCAGGTGTGGGAAAGTTACAATAAAGTCTATGCTTAATACTTTCTTAGCTTTAGGTACTTAATATTTTTTTAGATTTTATCATTTTTAATTCAGCTGTTAAGTTATTATTATAATATATTATTTATTATGTAGTCTTTCTCCTTCAAATCTTATGTTATGCCTACTACGGTAGATTTTCTTTTGTTCGTTCATGCGTACCTATAGCTTTATGAATTGATGCAAGAAAGCTGATTAACTGAGAAAGGGCAGAGAGTCATTTTGTTTAGTTATGCAGAAAAGCTCTGGAACAACGAGAGCGCAGAATGTAAGAGCGAGCGGAGTGAGCTCGAAATTTTTACACTTACATACACCCCAACTCGGACAGGTTAGGTACCTACATTGCGACACCCGTTCGGGGTGCCCCGACCGTGACAAAAAAGTCAACAAACGGTCGAATGTCTCTTCTAAACGCAAAAAATCCTCAAGACCTAGATAAATGTTTGCACCTCATCTTGGAAGGGTTTCAGTGTATTTTGATCATCAGGTCGATCCTCAAGGTTAAGCAACGCTTGCCAAGGTTGGTCTGTGGATAGGTGACCATCTGAACATACCGAGTTTCTCCGTGCCTCGGAAAGCACGTTAAGCCATTTGGAGATCTTTTGCAGTCGTTACGGATAGTCAGGACCCAGAAAATTTGACACCATGAGTCTTGCCAAGGAGTACCGTGTTAACCAGGTAATGGGTTGTGGAGTTCGCGTAGGCAGCCGCTCCTCGTAAAATACTGGTATTCAGTTGAATCCGGTTTGACTGGAAGCCGACCCCAATATAGTTGGAAAAAGGCTAGGCAGATGATGATAATTAACCGACTTCAAAAAAAAGGATTCACAACTCAGATAATAAAGATTTATTAAAGCGAGCCATAATTTTTTTTAAAGATTTACTCTTCGCTTTTCTTCATTGCGAAATTGTTGATAGTCTTTTCATACGACAGGCACCATCCTCTGTCGCGTTCAATCGGAAAAATCGCTAGACCGGTCAACCGGTGGAAGTAAGTTTTTATTAATTTGAGCATATAATACTGAATGATCTTTCTCAGGAAGCTACCTTCACTGGCATTGTTAAAAAAAATATCTTTATAGCGACTACTACTACATTGGGAAACATCTCTTTTAAATCTAGTTCGACTAAGTATAGGTTTAAGAAGACCCAGACTTGAACTGCGGTCACATTTATCAAAAAATATAGTTGTTTCAACTTGACTCTTTAAAGTGTCTAATTCAGCCCAAAATTCAGTAGCATCAGCAGATTACCTATGTGCTATTCCAGACTACAATCTATCTCCATGCCCGATTTCAGTCGGATCCGTTCAGTAGTTCTAGCGTAATTGAGTTATAGGTACAGTCAGACTACAAAAGTCGATAAGCATCTCTCAAAGTAATTGGCTTGACGTTTAGTTTGACTTACTACCTTCTATTTTCACGTTGTCGTCAACACTAAATACTCGTTGCTTGTATGAGTATCTCAACATTCCACAGATGGTATAACACAGGGAAAATAAATCAATCCGGATGGAGACATATTTATGACCAGATAATGACCAACACAATGATTGATCATGACTTGTTTTATTCTCAAGATGTTTTTCATGATGAATTAAACCAAAGACTTCCTAGCGAGAATGAGAACGCAACACCATCAACAAGTGGCAATGAGTTTTTTCTATTATAAACATATGTACATCATGCACCAGAATATAGCCGGACTTCTCAACAAGACTGACTTGTTAGTTATCCATATCCAGGAGCTGCTGAATAAGCAAATAGACGTTGACGTAATATGCATCACTGAGCATTTTGTAATTTGTGGACAAGAGGGACTAATCAACATTCCGAATTACAAACTTGCCGCAGCATATACAAGAAAAGAGCACAAACGAGGAGGCTTATTTGTTTATATAGGCCGCCGACGATGTCAAATTTCAATTTATTCTGTGATAGCTTAGAGACTTTATTAAAAAAAATATGTACTAAAAGGAACAAAAAGATATTGTTATGTGGGGATTTCAACATAGATATTTTGAAACAAAATAGATACACATTGGACTTTGAAATCTTACTTCTCAATCACAATCTCAAGTTAGAAATTAGACAACCAACTAGACCAAGGAGCTTATCTTGTATTGATAATTTTGCGCACAACTGTCGTAAAAAGTGTTACAGCGAGGTAATAGACTTTGCTCTATCGGACAACTCAGCTCAATTAATAAAAATACACGTAAATAAAACCTGCATACTTAATTCATGGCGTGTAAAAAAACGGGACATGTCTAAAGTTAATTTGACCAAGTTTAAGAAACACCTAAAAAGTTTATCTTTTATAGAGGTATTCGATTCTGACAATCCTAATGAGGCATGTGACAATTTTTTGGCGCAATTTCGCTTAATATATGATTTATGTTTTCCATTAAAACTAATTAATATAAAACCTTCTAGAAAAATAAAGTGGGTATCAAAAGGTATAAGAATTTGCAGTAAAAAACAGAGACGGTTACTATGGAAATATAGGCAAACACCTTCAGAACAAAATAAAAGTGCATTCAAACAATATTCAAAAACATATAAAAAAAATATTAAACTCACGCAAAAAGCACAAAACAACCACATTATAAAAAAATACCAGAAACAAATCCTCTTGGCAATTAATAAAAGGTAGTAATCGAACTGCAGAACCTATACTACAAATTAAGAAAGAAAACACTGTTATCAATAATCCTAAGGAAATGGCCGATTGTTTTAAGGTGAATGTTCCAACCGACCGTCCATACATTTTTGTCTCGGATTATACACTAAACACAGACACTCATCCTTTAAAATTAATCATTTTATCACTTCTCTACAGTGAAATGTGTACGCGGTGACCTTTTTGGCATTAACTTACATTATTTACTGAGAAAAACAATAGTGAAATCTCGGCAATATTTGACACTTCTTTATTAGTGTGCGTGGCTTTTGACAACTATTGACATGCAAACCAAACGCGTTGTTTAGACTAGACTCACACTAGATGGCGTGCAGACGATCTTATAATTCTGACAAATCAATATCTTAAATTCAATCATTGGTTATTCATTTCCTTTCCTTCCGTTAAAAAAAAAAAAGACAATATTAAAAAAATTTAAACTGATGACCTTAGACATCAATGTTTTGTTTTTTAACCCAATCTACCCATATAGAAAAATTTAAACTTGTTTTTTTCATTCACGCCATCTAGTGTCAATTTTCGTAAACGTAGGGCTTAGGTACTCACCCACGTCTGTGTGTGTAAACGATACTATATTCAATAGCAGATGTTATAATCGGGTTATGTGTCGAATTGGGTTGATTTTGTGGCAATGATATGACCCTATTCGATAGAGCGCAGTGTCCGGTAACCGCAACTGCTACTCCTACGACTTAATTATTTTACAATTATACAAAAACCCAAATAAACTAAAAATGTTGACTTTAACGCCATCTCGCGGGAGAATTACAGGGAACAGCCCGTATGAATCACCTTAATATTTTTTTCATTGATCAAATACAAAACTTAAGTAATGACAATGCTACAAACGAAATTACTGGCATAGATTACAACCCACACTCAATATTTATGGCCCCAGTTCTACCTGAAGATATCGTGAGAGTTATCAAAATATTAAAAAATAAAAAAAGTGTCGGTCACGATGAAATAGCAACCAATGTGGTAAAATTCGTTGCAGATGTAATAGCTGCTCCCTTAAGCCATATAATGAACCTGTGCATAAGTGATGGCACATTTCCAGATAGCTTAAAACTACAATTATTATACCTATACATAAAAAACAGTAAAGAAGAAATGTCAAATTATAGACCGATAGCTCATACTACGAAAAACTGATTTATGAATCTATAACTTCTTTTTTAAATAAATATAATATCCTTTGCAATGAGCAGAAAGGTTTCAGAAAAAATAAAAATATTAACATGGCTATTTACGACTTGCTACATAATATAATGATGAATATTGACAACAAAACACCGGTTTGTGCAATATATACTGACATGACTAAAGCCTTTGACTTCGTTAAACATGACATTCTTCTGCACAAACTTGACAGGTACGGTATTGGAGGAAACGTCTTGAGACTTATTCAATCTTACCTAAGCAAACGCAAACAACAGACAGAAATCACTAGGATATGTCCCAAAAGTAAGATTCAATATAAACATTTATCAGATAGTAGGGAAGTCAAATTCGGAGTACCGCAAGGTACTGTTGTCGGACCCTTAATATTTTTGCTTTATATAAATGACCTGCCTAGACAAATTCAACAGCCAATGGTATTATTTGCTGACGACAGCACGGCTATAGTTAAATGTACAAATAAAACGGATTATGAAACAGATATTAATAACACATTAAAAAATATAATAAGTTTCTCGTTGCTTCTGTTTTAAGATACGGAGTAGTTTTTTGGGGTAACTGCAGTGAGAAAGAAAGGATTTTCAGAGCCCAAAAATATTGCATTAGATCAATGACTGGAATAAATTCAACAGACAGCTGCGTTCCTATGTTTAAATCCCTTAACTTACCCACCTTTCCATCGCTCTATATTTTGGAAATGGGACTGTTTGTGAAAAGTAATAAAAATTTATTGTGTTCAAATATTGATCACTCAACAAGGCCAACATTATTAAGATCTCAATATAAAAATATTTTACATACAGGCAAATTTAAAACAGCACTGCTGAAAAAAAATATTATGCATATGGGTACGGTGATTTACAACGAAATACCAGATGTTATAAAGAATAGCACATAACAAATATTCAAAAAGAAATTAAAGAAATTGCTACAAGAAAAATGTTATTATACAATTGATGAATTTTTGAATGACAGATCAATATGATTGTTACAATATATTATACAATGATTTTCCTTGCTATTTTAATTTTCAAACTTCATTGAATTTTTGACTAATTTATTATTTTATCTTACGAGTATTATTGACTAATTATTAACTTATTATTGACATTGTAATATTGACCAATTAACTTATTTTTGACATTGTTTACCACTGAATGAACTTACAAACTGAAGGATTTATATTTGTATTGACTATTTAATAATTTGATACTCGTTAAATATTTAATTTTTTAAGATTATTTCATAATTAATTCTACTATAAAAAAATTGCATGCCTCACGGTAGAATGTACTGGATCCCTCTCTTACTTAACACCATATTTTTGTACCTACATTCATAGCAAATAAATTATTTCATTTATTTCATTTCATTTCATTGTTACCTAGACAAAAAAAGTTCTCTTGTAACCGTTGATAACATTGTTTGTTTAGTCCAGTAGCCAGAAGACTATGCCCTTCGATAATTCCAAAGTTTTTTATTTTTGGTGAGTGGATTAGTTTAGTAAATTCATTGCTATGTACAAAAATGCTAACTGTTTACAGTTATACTATAGGTATAGGTAGTAGGTATTTCCAATTATTTCGTGTTATAACAATATTAGAAAATTTAAATTAAAATACTATACTGGTTCTTTGTTAGTACTATCTAAAGGACATAATAGTGAAAATGCTAACAGATAGGTACTGTGGAACAATGGAAAACTGAAAATTTCCCGTAACTCATTCAATAAAAAATTTAAGTTTTTCAAATCGTTTTCTATATACTTAGAGAGATTAGTTATACCTTACAACAAAAGTTCTAACAATTCAGTAATATGGCTGCACAAGTAATTGTATTTTTACTTTGCGATTAGCGAAATATTGAATTTAAGTTTTATAAATTTGCGCCTACATATTCGTATTAATAAACTTTACTCTCATACAAAAGTTTCAACATATACATGCTATGCCTTTTGTTTAATAAATAAAATACAATTTGGATATTGAGGCGCGGTGTAGGTACGCGGCAATTCGTGCAGCACGGGGCCGGCGCGGTAACACTACGAACCACACTCACAAACGTAGGTATGATTTCGCGAGTCATTCAATAGGTAGGCCTATTGAATGACTCGCGAAATCATTTCATCACTGTCACATGCACATCTCGCACAAATCACTAGGTAGGTACTAGGTACTTACTCTGTTCCAGTCCGTGACTTCTACCTACGTGTAATTATCAAAATCCCGTCGCTCCAGTTTAAAAGAAATCTGTTTTGAAAATACGTTGTTATACTTTATTTCAAAGAATTTAATACCAACCTACCAAGATCGTAATATGTAGACTATAATTTTATTATATTATGTAGCTACTTGTTATAGTGATAGAGGAACAGAGACAGAAAGTGGAGATTCCATTACAACATTTCTTTCCGGGATAGTTGTCCCGGGTTTTGGGACATCACTTAAGTAGGTACAAAAATAATTATATCAAAGCAATGAAATTATTGGATTCAATAAGTAGGTACCTGTTTTTGTTTCATTATTTTTAATGTAGGTACACTAAGTGATACCTATCCCAAAACCCGAAACAATTTCCCGAAAAAAAAGTTGTATGGAAGTCACTTTTTGTCTCTGAGACTATAACAAATACTGTATACCTATTCCGATCTGTCAAACAGATAGTGCTTTTAAATATTCATCGAACACTATCACATTATTATTAGACATCGACATACATCTTTTTAACAGTCCGTTCAACCTATTTTGACTTCTATTGCGTTAGTGGCATGACAAATGGCAGCTGCAGTAAACAGTTGGTATTATAATCACGTTTTTGCTTTTAATGCCATCCTTATGCCTACGGAGTACGGAATAGAAGTAAAATTCGGTTGAACGGTCTGTAAAAAGTTTTGTTTAAGGTGGAAGCTGCACCGTATCCCGCGAAATTCCAATATTTTTGTGTTTTTTGCAATTTGCCGGTCAGTATAAAGCTGTATGTTGAACAGAATAGAGTTCGCGATCGTAAAGAGCATTTATCTAAAGGATTATAACTATTGGAATCATCAATATAACCCTCTAAGTTCATAGAACTCGATTGAATGTTAATTCGTGAAAAAGTCATTCAATCGAGTTGTACCCACTCGATCTTATACTGTGCGGCTGCAGCGGCATGTCGTGTAGCTCATGTCAAATTTCCCAACAGTGACAGAATTACGCGACCAGCCGTACCAGCTTAGCAGTGCAGGATCGAGCGTCGTATCGATGAGGCTAGAGCACTTATCGGCAAACTTATCTGCTTCAGGGAGGGCAACACTCGCCGTAGAGTGACCGTTTATGTCGGTACAAGCGGCGAGTGGAACGATACACTCAGAATCGCACATTCCAAAGCAATGAGAGGTGGGTTTATAGGGCTTGGGAGCGACCGGACCAAGGTGTGACTGATACGCGCCTAGCGGATGATGACGCCATGTGTTCATTCTGGCGCAGCATCTGGTCGGAGCCTGTCAGTCATACCGAAGGCGATTGGACTCGGGAAGTCGAACGCGCGTGCGACCCGATACCAGAGATGGGGGCAATTACTATCAGCCTCCAAGATGTAGCTCGTGCAGTCCGTCCGTTGCCTAACTGGAAATCTCCAGGACCGGACGGGCTGCACAACTTTTGGATAAAATGGTTCCAAGGATCGCACGCTCGCTTGGCATCTCAATTCCAGTCTGCCTTAGAGTCAGGGTCGCTGCCCCAGTTTCTAACTACAGGAATAACCCACCTGCTCCATAAATCAGGTAGTACCGCGGAGCCTAAATATTATAGACCGATCACGTGTTTACCGGTCTATAAAGTTCTTACATCCATTTTGAGAGCTAAGATGAACCATCATATTGATAGTAATACTATTATGTCTGCTTCTCAAAATGGATGTAGGAACGGGTCCCGCGGTACTAAGGAGCTGCTCCTCATTGATATTGCCATTAGCCAACAGGTTCGTCGTTCCCGAAGGGATCTGTCGACATGCTGGATAGATTATAAGAAGGCCTATGACTCAGTGCCACATGAACATGGCTCATGAGGGTGCTGGAGCTGTTTAAAGTTAATGCAGTTCTACGCACCTTCCTGATATCGTGATAGGGTATCCAGGGTGTCGACAGACCCAGGTGAACAGCGAACACTATCCAGGGTGTCGACAGATCCAGGTGAACAGCGACTCGATGAGGATCGAGCGAGGCATATTTCAGGGCGACAGTTTAAGTTCACTGTGGTTTTGTCTGGCCCTCAACCCTCTCAGTACATTGCTGGAGCGTTCGGGGCAAGGCATCCGGTTGAGAAGAGGTGGTCAGGTCATATCATACCTCCTTTACATGGATGACTTGAAACTATTTGCTCCTAACAAATTGCAAGTGATGAAGCTACTGAAGGTAACAGAAACCTTCAGTAGCGCCATCAGGATGGAATTTGGTGTGGATAAATGTGCGGTCATGCATGTAAAGCGAGGGGAGATTATGGAATCCGTGGGAACGCAACTCTCGGATTCCATACACCTTAGGTCCCTCTCCTCAACCGAAACTTACAAGAATTGGGTATGTCGGAAGCGTTAGGCATCAATGCTGCTGATATGAAACAATCGTTGAGAGAGCTTACTTGGGCCGCCTGAATAAAGAACTTAACAGTCTTTTATCAGGCGGAAACAAGGTGCGTGCCTACAGCGGTTGGGTCATGCCGGTGTTGATGTACTCTTTCGGCATACTCAAATGGACTCAGACAGATCTTGACGCCCTGGATAGAAGGGTACGCTCACTGCTGACCGCAAATCGGATGCATCACCCACGGTCATCGGTGATGAGGCTGTATATCCCGCGGAAGTGCGGGGGTCGTGGCTTCTTAAATGCTAAGACCCTGCACAACCGCGAGGTATGCAGCCTTAGGGAATTCTTCCTAGAGGTCGACGTGGGTATGCATCGAGATGTGGTAGCGGTGGACAAAGGCCTTACCTCGCTCTCCTTGGCTAACGAGAACTGGCGCAAACCTGTGGTATTAGATACTAACGACCGCAGGGAGGTATGGCAGAGCAAGGAGCTTCACGGACGCTTTTATCGGGTCCTACATGGGCCCGATGTAGACCTTTTTGCGTCTTAGCCTGGCTGCGTTTTGGTGACCTCTTAGGGGAAACCGAAGGTTTTGTCTGTGCGATCATGGACGAAGTTATGATGACGAACAACTATCGGAAATACATTGTGAAGGACGGTACAGTTTACATATGTCGGGCATGTCACCGACCCGGGGAATTTCCGGTTGTTCTAGTCTGGCTAACGGACACTATTTGCACAGGCACAACCTTGTAGCCAGGGTCATCCACCAGCAACTTGGTCTGAGATACAATATTGTGGAATCGGAAGTACCGTACTATAGGTATCGGCCCGACCCAGTTCTCGAAAATGGCAATTGCACGTTGTACTGGGATCGGTCTATCATCACTGACAGGACTATTGTTGCCAATAAGCCTGACATAGTGGTGATAGACCGACTAGAGCGTCGCGCAATGATTGTTGGCATAGCAGTCCCTCATGATGAGAACCTCGTGAAGTCTGAGAAAGAGAAACAAAGTATCTTGACTTGGCTCGCAAGGTTGTCGACTTGTGGGATGTGAACACAGCAGTCATTGTGCCAATAGTCGTTACGGCCAATGGCATAATAGCCAAGAGCCTCGATCAACATCTGAAGAGGCTCTCGTTGGGCAGCTGGATCAAGGGCTTGATCCAGAAAGCAGTACTCCTGGACACGGCGCGTATTTTTAGGAGGTTCCTCTCTCGGGAGCCCTGACCACCGGTAGCTTGGACCCTGTTCCCGATGCCGGTGGGCTACTATTTTTATATTTTAAATGTTTTTTTTTTAATTAGTTTTATAGAAATATTTAAAAATGGAAAATATATGTAAGCAACCTAATGCTTGTGTTATGGTAACGAGATGGCTGATAAACTACTTACAGACATTTTTTTTTTGTAAATACATACATACATATAGATAGAAAAACACCCAGACTCGGAATAAATACTTGTAGGTCGTACAAATATTTGTTCCGTGCGGGAATCGAACCCGCGACATGCTGCGCAGCAGTCAATCGCTCAATGGGTATAATTCTTTAGATAAATATGCGTTACGGCCGCGAATCGTATTTTGTTTAACTTACAGCTTCACAACTTCACACTGACCGGCAAATTGCAAAAAACATAAAAATATTTGAATTTCGCGGGCTACCCTGGCGCTTCCACCTTAAATGTCTTATCTTATGGTAAATGGAGTATAGCTCCTTTGGATGCATTTGTGACTAATTTATAGTTGCACTTTCTAGTATGGCGACCATCACTCTGTTGTCAGTATCTACTGCTCTGAAGTATTACGTGATTATAATACCAACTGTTTACTGCAGCTGCCATTTGTCATGCCACCAACGCAATAGAAGTCAAAATAGATTGAACGGACTGTTAAAAAGATGTATGTCGATGTCTAATCTTATTGTGATAGTGTTCAAATTATTCAATTCAATTTTTAAGGTTATGGCTGTGATAGTGTTCGATGAATATTTAAAAGCACTATCTGTTTGACAGATTGGAATAGGTAGGTATACACTGTTTTTTCTGTTCCGTGAGTATACAGCATTTTGTTATCTTTGTGTTATGTATCAGAGACAAAAAGTGACTTCCATACAACTTTTTTTTTTCGGGAAATTGTTTCGGGTTTCGGGATAGGTATCACTAAGTGTACCTACATCTATATATATAAAACAAAGACGGGTTTGTTACAACACTTATAACTCGAGATCTGCTGAACCAATTTTCGTGGTTATTGATTCGTTGGATTTGTCTCCGACCCGAATAGCAGAATACATCTTAAAAACAATGAAAACTCGATATGTGCAATGAACACTTAATTGACGGGAGCGAAGCCGCGGGGGACAGCTAGTTAAAAATAATGAAACAAAAACAGGTACCTACTTATTGAATCCAATAATTTTATTGCTTTGATATAATTATTACCTACTATTGATATAATTATTACCTATTATAATTAGTACCTACTCCCAAAACCCGGGACAACTATCCCGGAAAAAAATGTTGTAATCGAATCTCCACTTTCTGTCTCTGTTCCTCTATCACTATAACAAGAACCTAGCTACATAATATAATAAAATTATAGTCTACGCATTACGATCTTGGTAGGTAGGTATTAAATTCTTTGAAATAAAGTACAACAACGTACCTATTTTCAAAACAGATTTTTTTTAAACTGGAGCGACGGGATTTTGCTAATTACACGTAGGTAGAAGTCACGGACACGGACTGGAACAGACTAAGTACCTACCTAGTGATTCAAGTGTGAGATGTGCATGTGACAGTAATGAAATTATTTCGCGAGTCATTCAATAGGTAGGTAGCTATGTTTGTGAGTGTGTTTCGGAGTGTTAGGTACCGCGCCGGCCCCGTGCTGCACGAATTGCCGCGTACCTACACCGCGCCTAATATCCAAATATTGTATTTTATTTATTAAACAAAAGGCATAGCATGTATCTGTTGAAACTTTTGTATGATAGTAGAGTTTATTAATACGAATATGCAGGCGCAAATTTATAAAACTTAAATTCAATATTTCGCTAATCGCAAAGTAAAAATACAATTACTTGTGCAGCCATATTACTGAATTGTTAGAACTTTTGTTGTAAGGTATAACTAATCTCTCTAAGTATATAGAAAACGATTTGAAAAACTTAAATTTTTTATTGAATGAGTTACGGGAAATTTTCAGTTTTCCATTGTTCTACAGTACCTATCTGTTAGCATTTTCACTATTATATCCTTTAGATAGTACTAACAAAGAACCAGTATAGTATTTTAATTTAAATTTTCTAATATTGTTAGAACACGAAATAATTGGAAATAATTAATACCTATAGCATAACTGTAAACAGTTAGCATTTTTGTACATAGCAATGAATTTACTAAACTAATCCACTCACCAAAAATAAAAAACTTTAGAATTATCGAAGGTTTTGTAGAAAAAATATTGTATTTTTACTGGACTAGTTGGAAATATACCCACTTAGACCATTCATAATAACAATGAAAGGATATTTTAATAATACAAAATATAACTGTCGATAGCTAGTTATTAAAGGTATTGCTATTCAACCAGTTTTATTGAAAAATGATATATCAGTATTTTTAGGTAACGTCACAAATAATGTATTGAGGTTATAGCTTAATTGTTCATTTTCTTGGCGAAAAGAAGATTGAAACTAAACCTCAAGTTCAGTTCAAAGAAATTAAGACAATCGTCAATTAGATGAGAAAAATAAATCTAACTATTAATTTATGTTACAACAATGCGGGTAGAAGAAACAGAACACAAAATAAATCATGATAGTAGCGAGTTCACTGCATTCCTAAGATAAGGCGATGGCACAAGTTAAACCCCGGCCAGACTGTTATAAACAAGCCCTCCACATCGATCTCCACCGGCGGTTTACAACAGTGTAAACACTTGTTTGCAACAAAAATTCGTTTGACCTTCAACAACCTCTGTGGACGGACGCGCGTTGCCAACCGCGTGTGGATGCCGCCGTTGTAAACACGTATTCCACAGTGTAAACGCTTGTTGTAAACCACGCAAGGGCAGTTGCGCAGCAGCAACCGTTGCGTCCGCACGTTACGCACATATTTAATTTGATCCAGAGGCTAGCTATCTGAGAGTGACTAATAGTCTTTCTTCAGCAGAAACTGCCTTCCTCAGATGCGTATTTTTTTTAGTTACCTATATATGGCTTCACCATTTCTAATAACTCATAGAATATTTCCTTTTCCATTCTGAGATAGTTGCGCAGGTCGCCAAAATCAAGTAGATTCATTAAATTTAGATGACTAAGTTTTATTCTTTCCTTAAGCCAACGCTTAAACTACGCACTCACTTTTGGGGGCCGAGTCACCCGCGTCCGTAGGAGAATACCCTCCAGCGAATCCCTACACGTGGTCCCCGGGTGGTGCTAAACAGGTGACACTAACCGCCTCCGTGGTCTAGTGGTTATACCACCTGATTCAGACCCAGAGGTCCCGGGTTCAATTCCCAGCGGGGTCAAATTTTTTGCTGGGTTTGGTTGGTGGTAGGACTTGTTTTAAGTCCGCCTGGCAAGCTACCACCATCATGTCTAAGTCTGTCGCCATAACAACAATGTTAACAGCATTGTTGTGTTCCGGCAGTTAAAGGTATGATAGCCAGTTCCTCTGTTTAAGAGGATTCCGGGTGAAACTCGCTTCCATCTTTGGCCTAATCATCACTTTCCATCAGGTGAGATTTGGGCCAAGAGTTTACCGTATATGTAAAAAAAAAAAAAAACGTGCAAAAGTTAAAGTGGAAATGGGCCGGTCATACGCACGGCCGACAGAAGATGGACCTACAGCACAACCATATGGAGAGGACCTCAAGGGAAAAGAAAAAGAGGAAGGCCCTCTACACGATGGGAGGACGAAATAAAAAAAGTCGCTGGCCCATTGTGGTGGCAAGTAGCACAGGATAGAGAGAAGTGGACATCTTTGGAGGAGGCCTTTACCCAACCTGGGGACCTTGCTAATAATTAATCATAGTGTTATAGTATATAATTAGCAAATTAAGAAGTAATGTAGCAGGATCAAATAAAGGCTTTTTATTTTTATTTTATTTATTTATTTATAAGCCAACGCTTCATCCAAATTCTTTTCTTTTTTCTTTTTTCTCCTCACTTGCGCACACAAGTGCTAATGCCACGCCAACTTTTTGAAGTTTAGTTAAATAAGGAGCCATATCGCAACGCGTGCTTCCAAACAAAGAATCGACAACAAACTGAGGTGGGAGCCTTGTTGTAAACAGTGTGGACGCAAACACCAACCGTAGGCTCCACAAACCTCCCACCAAGGTGACCCCTGTTGGAAGCTTGTTTAGAACAGTCTGGCCCGGCCTTTAAAAGAAATAGCTGTTTTAAACGAAAGTCAACACAACATAATTAATATTATGTCTAGTGTTTCGTTAAACATTATTAATATTTTAAAATGACCTACTAAATATTTAGTTACACCGTCTGATTAATCTGATCATTAAAACTAAAACAAAGATATTTTAATTTAATAAATATTAATATTTTTTATAACCCCCATTATTTTCAATGCAGTCAAGTAGCCGTTTGCGCATGGACCCAACAATATTACCGCATGTTTCGCTCCCTCTTAAATTTTCCCACACCTCCATGCAATGGGTTTTCAATTGTTCCGTGGACCTCTCATTCCGTGAGTCCCACCTTTGCACCATCAAACCCCATAGATTTTCTATGGGGTTGAGGTCGGGTGATCGCGCTGGCCATGGAACAACAATAACCTCCGGGTGATTGTGAAACCACTCACGCACAGTACTCGCCCGGTGAGTAGGACAATTGTCCTGGACAAATGAAAATTGTGCTAACTCATCAGCAGGGTAAATGTTGCGCACAGTAGGTAGCATGATGGAGTCTAATACTTCCGCATAAGTCGAACTGTTTGTGCGTGGAGGATTGAAAGCCAGTTCTCCTGGTCCTGCTGCACTCATCCACCCCCACATATTAATTGTAATACGACCTGATTCGGTGTTAGGGATTACGTTTTTATCACACCATCGAGTGTTATCCTTTCGCCATAAATGAAGTCTGCCCTTTTGACTGGATTTAAATGTTTTTTCATCTGAAAATATGGTGGTATTCCAGTCGAAATCTAAATAATCCCGTCCGAAACGTAATCGTTCTTGTTCATGTTTCTCTGTCAAGTAAGGCTTTTTAGCAGGTTTTCTGTGATGCACACCTTCAGCGTGGAGCGCACGGCGAACTGTTTGCAACGAGGTGTCGAATAATTCCGCAAAGTGTCTCGTTGGTGTGAAACCATTTCTTTCATACTCGTCCACCATATGTCGTCGCTGCGCTTCGCTAATAAGCGTCGGTCTTCCACTTCTCTTTCGACTAGCAAGGCCACCCTCTTCTTCGTATCTTTTTATCCAAAGACTTACAGTATTTCTCTAAACAAAAAAAAAAATTAGGTCGCTATACTTAACAAAATACTAAAGTGACTTCATTTTTTAGGGTTCCGTACCCAAAGGGTAAAACGGGACCCTATTACTAAGCCTCCGCTGTCAGTCTGTCTGTCGGTTTGTCTGTCTGTCTGTCTCCAGGCTGTATCTCATAAACCGTGAGAGCTAGAAAGCTGAAATTTTCACAAATGATATCTTTACGTAGCCGCTATAACAACAAACACTAAAAATTTAAAATAATTAAATATTAAGGGGGTCCCCATACAATAAACGGGTTTTTTTCGTAGTTTTATAGATAAATGGTACCGGAACCCTTCATGGGCGAGTTCGACTCGCACTTGGCCAGTTTTATATAGTTAATACTCATATTTATTTTAATATAATTTTAAAATAAAACACTGCGTATTTATAAATCCAATAATAAACACTATATTTCGCTTTTAAGCCTCATAAAGTGATGGATGGATTTAAAAAACAATAAAAAGAATTAAGCCATATTCTACCAAATAATCTCAGGTATAAATTTTTAGTTAAAATATAAAAAGATTAATTTATAAAGTTACAATTCAAATATAAATATTTTACTCACATTCAGTCCGGTTTCTTCAGATATTTGAGTTTTATTATGACCACTTTTATACAGCGCAATAATAGTCGCCCTCACTTCAATACTAATGTTTGCCTGCATTTTGATAATAATTACGCTACTGCTAACCACACGTCACTAACCAACAACAACCAACCGACAGTTAATTTGGTTCAAGTTAAATATTAATTAAATAACTGATGTCTACCTCGCAGAAATCTAAATTTTTATCTTGTATTTTTTTTTGTGATCTACCTTTCTAACTTATTGCAATGTGAATAAGAACATACAAAAAGTCTGGTAGTGCGTGGGATTTGAACTTACGGCGCACTGGATCACACTTCTCTCTGAGGGCGCTAAACCGTTGCGCTATCTGAGCTCATATTGTAATTACGAAATTATAAACCACAACCGTTTGTTGACTACTGCTGGAAAATAGAAGGTCGTAAGTCAAACTAACCGTCAAGCTGTTAGTGCGTAAGAATGCTTATGAATTTTTGGAACCCACTGTACCTAACAAACATCCATCCAATTTTTCGCATTCTTATTAAGTAGTACCCGTACGAAGATTATATAATTATGTCACCGGACAATGGCAAACACCGTAAGATTGTAAAATATCGCGTAAAGAACCATGCAAAAGATTGTATGGGCGCTGTCCCAACCCACCAACAGACATGGGACTTGTTTCAATATTATTATAAAGTGTCATAAAAACACAAACAACAATTTTTAGTCCATAAATATCAGGTCATTGTTTTTTTTAAGAAACCTTGTTTGACACGTTTTACAATAAACAATTTTTCAAATAAACATTTTAGGTTTGAATAACATGTATAAGTATTATATAAAACTAGGTGACCCACGCAACTTCGTCTGCGTCACATTTTCCATTAATGCTCGGCTCCTTTTAGTCTTAGCGTGATGATATGTAGCCTATATCCTTCCTCGATACATGGGCTATCTAATACTGAAAGAATTTTTCAAATCAGACCAGTAGTTCCTTAGATTACCCCCTACATACAAACTTACAAACAAATGTTACCTCTTTATAATATTAGTATAGATACAAAATTTTGGGTTAGTTTTAATCACATTTTTTGTTATTGTTCATGTACATACATATTTATGCCAAAGGAACTGTTATCCAGTTTTGATAAGTTAATAATTATTCGTCTATCATTATAGTAGATAGCATCACTGCCAGCAGATTAAATTCAGTGTCATTCACCTTTTCCCATATACCAAATAATAGGCTTGTGTCCTGAAAAAATCTAATTAGTCCGTCAGTTAGATTATCAAAAAATATTTGACCCGTATTTTTTCTTTTGTTACGGGAACCAAAATTGACGAAGTTACAAGTTTTTTTTTTTTTTGTACGCCGCTTTTAAAATTCTCAATACGTCACGCCGTGGCATAATTTTTAGCGGGTCGTGACGTCACGAGCCCCCACTCCCGAGTTTTGATGCGTTTTATCTTTGTCAATATTCATTAATTTACAAAAACAAAAAAATACGTGTCCATTATTTTCTATACTCTAGCTGACGGAATAAATAGTTTTGCAATTTGTGGATGATGGAAACTAGCCTATTGACACTATAATAATTATGCGCACAACTTCCAATTGTACGCGCCCCTGTTAAACTTGTGCAGTACCACCGTTCAATGGGATATCTACCAGTTTCACTACGGTTTATTAATATATAAAGTAACTATAGTAAACGCGTGTGTGTACCCAGTTAAGGCCGTACCCTGACCAAATAACCTTGAGCATTTTTTCCCTCAATAACAGCGCAAGAGATACAATAGCGAATACGCTCAGAATGTTGAATAAAATCGTTATAAAATCTAATTTTGGTCGTTTGAAAAAAATACTTCTACCAAAATGTTCATAATTAAATTGCCTATCCATTAGTGTAAGTACAAAATCAAAATAATCGTTACTTTTCGAGAAGATGCATGTTTTCAGTAATTTTTTCTCATTTCTGTGGTTTCGTTGTGAGGAGATTACTTAAACATTATACTTAGTAATAAAAAATAAAATCTACCATTTTGAAGCCAAGATTATGTAGAAATTTAATGTATTTTTTATTAGTTGATATTTCTTTTGGATAAAGAGTAGATAGCTCCAAAAACAGCACAAAAAACGGCTAGCGCTGCGTTTTGCTCGGTGACGCGCCGTGGAGGTCTGGTAGGCAGCCGCTCCACATAAAATTCTGGTATTCGGATGAATCCGGTTTAACTGGAAGCCGACCCCAATATAGTTGGGAAAAGGCTAGAAAGATGATGATGAGTAAACGCGTGACCTAATGTGTCCACACTGTACCTATGCGTCCTCTCAACCAGACCAACAAGACATTATAGTATCGTCATCAATCAATTGGGGAAACTCCTCAAACTGTGGCATATTGGCATCCATGGTCACAAAGTTAATTCTCTTTGCCTATTTAGATTTTTGCCTTCGACATAATTCTGCAAGAGGTTAGGTTCATTCATAATCATAGTTCGGATTATTTCCAGGAACTCAGTCGCGAGCCTGTGGTCTGTAGCGGCACGATAATGTGCGTTTATGAACGATGCTGTAATGCGAAAATCAGCAAAACATGTTTGGTAATGCTCGGTTAAAATAGTTTGAATCTGTTTTTTAATTTTCCATTCACTACCTCTTCAACCCATCTACACACAGTCACAAGACGAGAGTAATTTGCTTCTGCTGTTGATAACTGGGTCGCGTTCCTATTCTTAGTTGGTGGCATGTAAGCTTCATATTCAAGGAATTCAATATCATTAATCTGTCCCTGAATCCCCCTCCTGTCTAAAATAAAGACGTCCCCTCTGAGCAGTAACCAATGCAGTAGATTCTCTTCGTCGTTCATTATTTTCTGCATTATTGTCGTAAGTTACGGAACTTGTGGAGACTATAACTTTTCCTCTGGAATAAGAAATTGGTGCTTTTTCGATGTACATATAGGTTGCATCTGCGATAATAATTCATTTTGTATTGTCCTTATTTCCGAAAATATGTTTTGTTAAAAACAGATTTCGGTCCAGAAGTTCTTCTCTAAAATATGACCGAGGTCAAGATATCTTGGAACGTATTAATTTGTCATTGTCGCGCTATTTTAGTCAATATTCTAATACTTGACTTCTATTACACCGAAAAGTGTAGCAAGTCTCTCGTTTGATTATCCGGTTCTTACGTTTTGTTAAAAAAGCGCCGAGAACTGAAGTAACTTCGGTCCAAAAATTACGTTCACTGTCATTTAATGCACTTGATGATTCAAAATCAAACCTTGATCTATTATTGATTGCTTCCATTAACATATTCAACATGTCACTAAAACACTGGCCAAGTGCGAGTCGGACTCGCACATGAAGGGTGCCGCACTATTATTATGACAGATTTATGACGTATATAAAAAAAAACTACTTACTAGAGAAGTTTACATAGTAATGTACATCATATATTATTTTTAGTTTTATCATTCTCTTATTTTAGAAGTTACAGGGGGGGAGACACATTTTACGACTTTGGAAGTGTCTCTCGCGCAAACTATTCAGTTTAGAAAAAAAGCGGCCAAGTGCGAGTCGGACTCGTGCACCGAGGGTTCCGTACAAACCAGAAGGTATTATATTATAAGCAGAAGTTGCGATTTACGATTTATGACGTATTAAAAAAAAACTACTTACTAGATCTCGTTCAAATCAATTTTCGCTGGTATTACATGGTAATGTACATCATATATTTTTTTTTGTTTTATCATGCTCTTATTTTAGAAGTTAAGGGGGGGGAGGACATTTTACCACTTTGGAAGTGTCTCTCGCGCAAACTATTCAATGTAAAAAAAATGATATTAGAAACCTCAATATCATTTTTGAAGACCTATCCATAGATACCCCACACGTATGGGTTTAATGAAACAAAAATGTTTGAGTTTCAGTTATAAGTATGGGGACCCCCAAAATGTATTGTTTTTTTTTCTATTTTTGTTTGAAAATCTTAATGCGGTTCACAGAATACATCTACTTACAAATTTTCAACAGCATAGTTCTTATAGTTTCGGAAAAGAGCGGATGGACAGACAGACAGACAGACATGACGAATCTATAAGGGTTCTGTTTTTTGCCATTTGGCTACGGAACCCTAAAAATGATCATGCTGCTAAGATGAATTAATTGAGATACGTTTGAAATCTGTTGGTGGTATGGGACGATTTTTGAATGGTCCATTGTAAACTATTTTTTCAAAATAAGATGCGAATGTATTGAAAACTATTGAATTTAGATGGGATAGGTATATAATATACAAAACGATTTTTGCATAATATATCGAGAAATCAAGATAAAGGACAAAGTAACAAGCAATATTAGATTGGGGCGCGAAAATGTTTTGTAATTCCTAGGAAATGTAAAATCGATTTTCCGAGACTAATGCTGACAACAAGGCATCCATTTATAAAATGATTGCATTGTTGTATATTTTTGTCTTATTTCTTTTGTCACGCAGTCGTGGACGATTATTAGTACTTTGCGAACATGAAGGGTCTCCTGCTTGTAGTGTTCTGCGCGGTGTACTCAGTTCAAGCCTGTGAGTAAAATTTCTAGCTGATTAAGTGATAATACACACTATGACTAGTAGAATTATGATTAGCAATTTTTTGGGAAGCGGCTATCTTTTAAGGATTCCTGCGCACTCTGTCCAATATATTTAAAACTAGCTAACCAACGCAACTTCGTTCGTCCGCGTTATATTTTTCATAAATGCTCCGCTCCTATTGGTCGTAGCGTGATGTTATATATTATGTCACCGGAAACTGGCAAACTTCGTAAGATTATAAAATAACTTGAGAGTTCTTAGACTCTCGATAAATTGTAAACTGAACATTCTGAATACTTTGTTACGCATCTTTTGGTAGTTAATTACTTCTCGATTTCATTCCGAGAAATTGTGAACTGAAATAAAATGGCCACCAATCAGAGCACAAGTCTACACGAAACAGGCTCTCAGTGGTATGTTTAGATGTGACTTCACGTGTGGCGTACACGAGCAGAGTAGAGTTTCCTCGAATTCGAGAAAATTAAATGGTTTTCCCGTTGGCCGAAGTTGATTGAGTTAACTTAGAGTGTGTAATTTTAGGTGTAACTAATTTTTAATATGAATGCACATGCGGCGGTGCCGGAGGCCCGCGCTGCGGGGCTCCTATTTCTGCTTGCAGGATTTAAAGTAACCTAACATGAACCTAACCTATCCGTGTAGGGGTGCCTGAACGTTCCCGAGCTGGCCTGGTCTCTCTTTGTTCAGCGGTTAGATTAAATGTCAGTTATACACGATGATAATAATTAGATCAAAAGAACAATTTACTAAATTAGAATATACTAAACGAACGAATATTTTTTTTGTCTTTGGCCTTTTTATTTCGCGAAATTGGAATCGACTCCATTCTATTCGTAACTCTATGGCGTACATGTGACGTTACATCTGAACAAACCAATGAGAGACTAGTTTCTGGTAGACTTGTGCTCTAATTGGTCGCCATTTTATTTCAGTTCACAATTTCTCGGAATGAAATCGAGAAGTAATTAACTACCAAAAGATGCGTAAAAAAGCATTCTTTCTGAATGTTCAGTTGACAACTTATCGAGAGGGATCAAAGAAGAGAAGTCAATGGGGTTGCTACGACGTAGTCCCTGTTGACTTTGAGTCTACGCACGGGTACGCAAGCTTGTGCTACGTCGTAGCAGATATTCGTAGCACTAGTATATTTTGTATAGTTATCCAATTGAAATAAGGTATGTTTGTTCATCAATGCCCGAAGATCCAGAGAAAACTGCGCTAGATGCTCCAAGGCCGATTACCGAGCATTAAAATATATTCCTTATTTTGATTGGATAATAGAACAGGGTCGATAATTTCTGAAACCAAAGAAAATAATAGTAGGATGAAACCCATTGGAAAAGGAAGAGAATATAACAAAAATTAAAGGAAAAATAATTTACGGGCGATCTGAGGTCGGGAAGTGGATGGGGGTGCGTGTTTAAGGGAAAAAAAAACGATTTATCTCGATTTCCGGCAAAACTACAAGTCTTATGGGAAAAAGACAAATGTTAAAGTTGTAGGTAATAAAAAGATCTACAACTTTTGTTTTTTCACTTTTTTCACATAACCTCAAAATCTATGTGAAAAATTCAAATAATGTTTTTGGTTTTTATTTTTCAGATATTTTTTTTCACGTAATTTGGTGAAAACTTACCTTTTCATGTCCCCAATATACTGTAATTTTTTTTATTTAAAATATTTATGTTTTCACCTTATTTTGACTTAATTAGTCAAAAATCACCCTCATGTTCAATCGAAAATTCACGCGTCAAAATATCTGCTTTTTTTAATAAAACGTCGGTGGTCTTTCTGTTTATTGAAATCTCTACTTTCTGATGGTGAAAAAAAAATACATTACACTACAATTTTGCGATTTGTCTTTTTCCCGTAAGACCCGACCTCAGATCGCCCGTAAATTATATTTCCTTTCATTTTTGTTATATTCTCATTCTTTTCCAATGGGTTTCATTCTACTATTATTTTTATTCACCCTGGTCTATAACTATTAAATAAAATTACAGATTATCCTCGTCATGCATGACTATGATGCTGGTACAGATATTATTAAAGATTTTAACCGTTTGAATGTCAAAAAGACTGCAGATTTATGGGAAAATTCAGTGGACGTTGCCAAGTCCATTATTAGCATTGTAGCTCCGACTTTAGCACTTTTTTTTGCACTTTTTTTTTTTTCTTGATTGTGGTGTGTTTCCTGACCTAATGAAGCATAGTAAAGTAATACCATTGTTTAAAGCGGGTAGTAAATCTGCTCCGACAAATTATAGACCTATTTCAGTGCTACCCACCTTTAGTAAAAGACTAGCTGACCCGCGCAACTTCGTCTGCGTCACATTTTCCATTATTGCTCGGCTCCTATTTGTCTTAGCGTGATGATATAATATAGCCTATATCACCTTCCTCGATTAATGGGCTATCTAACACTGAAAGATTTTATTCAAATCGGACCAGTAGTTCCTGAGATTAGCGCGTTCAACCAAACAAACAAAACTTTTCTGCTTTGTAATATTAGTATAGATATCACGGTTCTGCTGTAACAACGGGTGGCCGGCAGGATTCAATTCTTGGCCCATTTTTTTTTCTCGTTTGTATTAACGACCTACCTCATAAAGGATAGTCAAGAAATAGTGTTGTTGACAGATGACACTTCACTTTTATTTAAACTGAAACGTCAGCAATCGTTACCTGACGCTGTAACTAGCGCATTGTCAAAAAGAGTACACTAGTTTAATGTTAATAACTTAAATCTTAATGAAAAAAAATAAGTTTACGATGCCTCAGGTGAGGCAAGTGAAACTAGTGTGCTTATAAAGGGTAAAGAGTTGGGTCCTGAAGATACGACTGTGTTCTTAGGCATAACTTTAGATGCTAAGCTTCAGTGGGGCCCACATTTAGACAGAAAAAAATCGAAATTTAACTGATTTAGAGACAGCCCGTTTAGTTTAGTTATTTCCACATTGTCATGTCGTATGGTATTCTATTATGGGGGAATGCTGCCGATACCCAGACAATTTTCGTTTTGCAGAAAAGAGCTATTCGTTCAATTTATAAATTAAGTCCTAGATACTCCCTCAGAGACAAAGGGCATTGCTACGCGTCCATACATCGTTCGCCTCAGAACCAACAGAGACGATATTTACTATCTGTGTTTTAAATAATGCATATGTTCGACTGAAACTAAATTAAAATCACGGACACTTTTCAGAATTGTAAAATATCGAAAATGATTTCGGATTTTGAAGTTATAATTTAAACATTTTGGTATGTTTAAGTGTTGCCAATAGAACCATACCAAATGTACTAAGATCCCAGAGCTGACAGACCTCTCTTAATATCTCACAAAAAAAATGGTATAGAGTAGTGTTAGTAAGTTATTCTAACATAAGCACATTAAATCACAGTTATTTTTATATTTCATCTGCAAATTGGCAAAGTGTCAACTATTAATTCATCGACTGTCAGTGTCAATTTTGTTAGTGTCATACAGCGCTTTACTCGCTTTATTCTTTTTGTAGGTACGTAAAAAAAAAAAAAAAGGTACCTAACTAAAAATCTTACAGCGCTGAGACTACTTTGTTTCAATTTAAAAATAATGGCGCCGGGGAATGAAAACCAAGTGAGTTACTTTTTATAAAGGTTTCGTTATTAAAAAGTGTCCGTCCTATTCTAATCATTAAAATGTTTTTTTTTTTAACTAGGAATAATGGTAAAGGTTTCGCTTGTGTTGATTCATAGGCCACTTTTTACTATGTCCTTTAAACATATAAACACAATGACTGTTCCTTGTCAGTACATTCATGAAAACATTTTATATGCCTATAAAAATATCAAAATGTTTAAAAAAATACAATGATATACATACATAATGTCATGTTGTTATGTTGTTGTTTCTGCAACCAGGCTTAAAAAAATAAGGGTTTCATTTAGATGTCAATAAATAAATAAAATAAATAAAAATCATTTATTTCAGACATAAAAGTCCATAGACACGGCAATGATGTTAGTAACAAGAATTCTACTTATAACTAATGTTAGTAATTAAAAATGTAGGTATACAGTTAAACCAGCACATCCCTGCACAGTAGGCTCATCGGTCTCGCAACACATGGAGTTCAGTGAACCTACTGAGCAGAACTGAATCAGTTCTCTCGCCAATCATCCTCAAAATACCATTCCGGCTCCCCCGGACTCGCTGCACCACGGACGCAACTTTTTTACGCATAATGGCGTAGAAGTCATCTACGCTGGCGTCTGCAAACATACCGGATGCACTGCAATATCGAGGGAGCCGAAACAGAGCCCTGAACACATTATTATATTGGACACGCATGGCGCTGTAGGCCCCCTGTGTAAACCTTGCCCACAGGCCGCTCGTGTAGAACGTCTGGCAGAATGCCTTGAACATTGTTATTTTAACAGGAGCAGTACACCGAGCGAACCTGTGTGCCAACATATTACCGCGGACCGACAACGCCCTGCGCTCCCTCTCGATGTCTAAATCGTCACTCAAATTCTCAGTTACAATGTGTCCCAGATATTTAAACTGTGTCACACGACCCAGAGGTACACCATTTAGTAATATAGGTGGTATAAAGAGATTGTTTTTATGTTTACATTTAAATAACATGAACTCACTTTTACTTTCGTTGTACCTCAGGCCATGCTCCACAGCATAAACCTCACACACCTTTAACAGCTGTCTGAGACCCCCAATTGAGGGGCTCAGCAGCACCATATCATCAGCATAGCTCAGATTATTGACACATATGTCATCTATGTGGCATCCAACATGCATGCTGCTGAGCTCCTCAATCAGATGGTTAACATACATATTAAAGAGCCGTGGCGAAGTAAGCCCACCCTGTCTGACACCACACTCTAAAGAATATTCATCTGAGTATACATTTCCCCATCTTACTACGTTAATCTGCTCACCGTACCAGTAGGCGAGGATATTAACAAGATCAGCTGGAACACCTGCACCTCTTAGCTTTGTCCAGAGCTTATTATATGACACTAGATCAAAAGCTTTTGACAAATCCAAGAAGCATGCATACACTGGAGTCTGCCTTTTCACATAATAATCAACAGTGTGTTTCAGAGACAGTATTGCACTTTCAGTTGACAACCCCTCTCTGAAACCAAACTGTGTATCTTGTAATGTAACAAAACGATCAAGTTTTCTATCTAATAACCCATCAAACACTTTTGCGATTATAGTAGCTAAAGAAATCGGCCTATAGTTACTTCTATCAGAGATATCAGCAGTAACATTCTTCACAATTGGCACAACTACTGTTCTCATAAGACTAGGTGGTAAATATGAGTGCCGTATGCAAAAAGTGTAAAACATGGCTAATACCCTGTACAGGTGTACTCCCCCATGCTGAAGATGTTCGACACTGAGGCCCTCATGCCCCGGTGACTTCCCTCTTTTCATATTTTTAATAATGTCAGCCACATCCCCACTTGAAAATCCAATAGGTTTTTCTACTGAGCGACATTCAGAATCAGACACCGACAGCAAGGAAGATCGCACCTGAAAATGATCCTTAAATGAATTTGCAATCATTTTAGCATCACTGACGCCATTGACACACTCAGGCAAACTAGCCTTGCCATTTAAACGCTTAGTGCCCTTCCAGAACTTATTAAATTTCTTAGCAGAATGTTGTGAGGCAAGTATATCCATTTTTATCTGTTCCTGGTTGTTCTGACAGTACTTTAAGCGTGACTTGAAAACTCGTCGACTTTCACACATTTTATCATAAAGAGCTCCACTGACTGGTTTACCACCTAAGACATACAATCGATAGTCCAGTCTAGCCTGCTCGTGGGCGTCTCTGACATGCTTGTTCCAGCCATGGACAAACTTTACATTAGTCGGCTTCCTAGGTAAGATACTGCGGCTGTTCGCCGAGGCGTGACTTAATATATTTACAACTAGCTTCTGCCAGCGGCTTCGCCCGCGTGATCCCTAGGGAACATATTCCCGGGATGAAAAGTAGCTTATGTGCTATTCCAGACTATAATCTATCTTTGTTCTAAATTTCATTAAGATCCGTTAAGGCGTTCTGGCGTGATTGAGTAACAAACAACCAAACTTTCACATTTATAATATTACTCGTTTGGTGTAAAGCGAAGTTATAACCATCTTCCCCTCGACATTATAATTATTAAAGGATATTGCAAACTGTCGTAAGCCGTTTTCCGAAGCTACTCGCTAGCCTCTAGGCGCCAAGCTAGCCGCTTGCCTGTGCGTTCGCGACCACAAAAATAATCCATAGAGCATGATTCAGTATTCACGCGCGATGGCTTATTATTAGCGTTTTTCATGTATAACTTTGGTGTTTCTATACCGATTTCTATGATTCTTTTTTATGGAATAGTTAATAATGTTAACTTTTATTAATGTTAATTAGGGACGACTGAGAGTTTTATAAACGTAAGAGTAGACAAATACAATCAGAAAGCTTCGAACTGCTAAGCTATCGGGAGTTACACGTGTTATTGTTCGTCAATCATAAAAGATAGACATATGCTGTCGTTGGATATTTTTTATATAATTTTAAGGAGAACATTTCCGTCATACATGATAATTATCTGTGTAGCTTTTACCATTAAGGTTACACACGCGACGGAAGCTTAAAAAATGGAGTAACTTCTCCCGTTTTCCCAACATTTCCCTTCACTGCTCTGCTCCTATTGATTGTAGCGTGATGAAAAGTATACTATAACCTGCTCAGGAGTATGAATAATAATTGTACCAAGTTTCATTAAAATCCGTCGAGTAGTTTTTGTTTCTATAACGGTTATACAGACAGACAGACAGACAGACAGACCGACAGACAGACAGACAGACAAAAATTGTACTGTTGCATTTTTGGCATCAGTATCGATCCCTAATCACCCCCTGATAGTTATTTTGGAAATATATTTCATGTACAGAATTGACCTCTCTACAGATTTATTATAAGTATAGATATAGATGTTCTCATACAAGCTGTCAATTACAGGTCTGTGTTGTATATTTTGACACATACTATCAGCACATTCATGTAGTTCCTCAGAAAACATAATTTTTCTGAAGTTATTATTACAAATTTCATGATATTTCTGAATTTCATCTAATTCCCTTATCCCCCATACAATATTATTACGTACATAATTGTGAACTTCTACTTTAGCTATAATTACTTCCAAGTTACAAGTCACCTGCAAGGGGAAGTGATCTGACCAATATACATCATTGAGAACCATAACATTCACCACAGACTGCCATGCCGACTTGGATACCACGCAGTGATCAAGCCACCGCTTACACCCATAAACTTCACTTTGAAAAGTATAAGTTCCCGACAACATACCTAACTTAACTATATCGGCACAAATCCAGTCATTTTCCTGACAAAAATCAAGAAGTTCCCTATAAAACGGTGCATTAGGATGAGCATTGAAATCCCCTAACATAAATACTACTTCGATACTATTGTCTTGTATAATTGCATTCAACTCACCCAAACACTGAGTAAATTCCGGCAAGTTCACAGTTTGGTCAGTCGGCATATACACGCACATCACTAACATCTCACGTCCAGCTCCGGTCACGATTTTTATCGCAACAATTCGCTCACTTTTGCACTTCACCACCGTAACATTGCGAAAGGCACTTTTCCGCCACAGTATCGCAACCCCGCCGTGAGGTCTGCCTCGTAGCACTCCAGCAGTCAAGTCCACTGCCGACTTCCCCGTGTAGCTGAAGTTGTCGTCAATCTCACACAATACTTGTGTCTCGTACGGTAAGAGCCAGGTTTCTTGGAGGGCTATCACATCCGCCGATTTACATAAAGTTCTCACACATTCTATACTTCTTTTAATATTTTTGCAGTTATAACTTACTAACGTACTATCCATTTAATTGTGTGCCATCTTTATCTGAATTCCGTGGTCTAAATCGTATGAATCTCCTAAACGTTATCCCATCAGGCCACAAATTATCATTTAGAAAGGCTTCAATTTTATTAATTGAAACGTATATTTTGAAAGAATTGTATGGCCTTTCCTTCTTCATGACAATTTTTTCTAGAGATACTGTTTCCTGAGTCTTACTAAATATATATTCACTTATGTCAGTCTCTAGTGTGTCTTTGTTTACATTAGAAATAAACAAAGGAATCTTTGTTTCCGCCGATTTGAACTTTGTTTCAACACTGGTTATTGCCTTTCCCATTTTTCCAATAAATCGATTCTTATGTCTTCCACGTTGCACCACAGTCCACTCGTCTGTTGGCATGTTTTGTTTCCATTCACCTGCAGACTTAACTATTTCCGCCATCGTTGGTTGCAACGCACACTGTGTGATACACTGCGCCGGTGTTTGTTTACATGCAGCAGTGTCTCTGTCTGAGGACAAAACATTGTTCGCGCGTTCGAGTGACGAGGACTTCATATTAGTACGCATTTGCGACGCCTCCGCCACTGCCGGCCTGTCTACAGACGTTTTCGGTGCGAGTGAGATAGTCCTATTCACACATGCGCGATAGTGAGATGACGACGGCGATGGCTCGGGCGCGTTCCATTCCGGCGATTTAGTTAGAGTGCCGGTATTTGATAAGTCATGTGACAAGCCTACCGGCCCACTGTTCAAAAAATATGCACCTCTTTTTTCCGTGTTAATATTTGGGTAATTAACCAAGGAAGTAAGTTTCAGATTGTCCAGGTCTATTCGTACTGTTTCCACCGCGTCTACAGTCGCGTAGTTTTCCTTAATTACTTGTATCTCATTACGAAGTAGCATAATGTCCTTCAGTAACTTCGTAACATCAATGTGATCAAACGATATCGGAGGCAGTTTTTGTAAATATATACACTTTTATAATTAACTTCCAAGACCGAAGCATAAATAATTTCAAAACATTTATAAAGCGAGCCAGAAAACTTTTTATACTGTAAAAGATTACCTTAAATACAAAAAGGCTTGGGATTGAGATGCTCCAATGAAATATACAGCATAATGCTAAGTTCTATTATTTGTCAGTTATTAATTTTTTTTTTTTCAATTTGAAGTTTTAATTTTTATTTTATATACAATTTGACATTTTTCTTTGTATTATATACAATTTAATATTTATTTTCTATAAACGTTTGACATTTTTCTTATACTATTTGACATTGATATTTTATTTATTATTTTATACATTAATTAGGTTATATTTTTAGTTTGAATGTGAGGACTATGTGGATTCCTTTTTAGTACATGTATTTTTTAAAGATTGTCTGGCGGTTTGAGTACTTTGTACGGCTTACCCAAATGTCCTTTCTTTGGTATTGTTCGTCGGAACGTTGAGCTCCTAAGTAGATCACAGTTGAGCTACACGACTACTGACAAATGCTTGCACTGACTGGACAAGTTCACTCAAATCTGCGTGGTTCTTCCTTCTGAAGACCATCTCAAACACTAATCCACATGGTGCTTAATCCACATGGTGCTTAAATGAAGTATTTTAAGTGTAAGGACAATGTAGGTTGTTTTTTTTTAAGATTTTTTCTTGACTGTCTGGCGGTTTGAGTACATTTTGTGGCCTTCCCAAATGGCCTTACTTTAAGGTATTGTTCGTCGGAGTATTGATCTCCTCAAAGTTCTGAGTTGAGCTGTATGATAACTAACAAATGCTTGCACTGTCTGGACAGGTCTACTCAAACCTGCGTGGTATTTTCCTCAAAAGGCCACCACAGACGTGAACCTACATGGTTTTCATATATTATTCACATTTGTCTGGACTTTAATAGAGACTATGACCTCTGATTTTGTTTCGATGTTTCTTCTCAGGGTAGTCAGATAGGAAACATCGGCCTCATCTAGAATAGTACGACCAAAAATATTGACGTGTAAAAGAGTTACATGTAACCTATTTGCAAAATAAATATGATTTATGATTTAATTGATTAAGACATAATCCTCTGCCATAAGTGCACGGGACTTGGGGGGACGTGAAGGAAGCGCATTCAGCTCAGGTCTGACTGTAATGTTCTACTTCTTTAAAACTGTCATGTATTGAAATGAGATTTTTTTGTTAGTTATAGGTAGGTACCGTTATGTGAGCTTTGACTTTCGGAGTATGGAGTTTATGAGGAATTTACGCCGTTTACAGCAACATACACAACAGAAGATGATTGGTGACATTTTTTTCTT
This sequence comes from Ceramica pisi, assembly GCA_963859965.1. Classification (NCBI taxonomy): domain Eukaryota; kingdom Metazoa; phylum Arthropoda; class Insecta; order Lepidoptera; family Noctuidae; genus Ceramica; species Ceramica pisi. Next base: position 12,206,436 of record OY982530.1, read on the forward strand.
TTTCTTTTGAAGGGCGTGAAATTTTTGGCCCTCTCCACATCGAAACAGCGACAGGAACTGTCCCACAAAAGTACTATCCGTTGACAGCAGACGACAAGCACGCCACCCGCAAAGCTGGTGCTTTTACCAGCTTCATCAAAATCGTACCTCAACTCAACCCCCTCCAACTGCCTTCTTTAAGACCCTGCGACGTTTCTCTGCCCGATGTGAACTTCCAGTAAGTATTAATATTTTATTGCACGAGTAAATTAAAATTTAATTTTGAAGTCGCGCTTATCCTGATATTTTAAATAATAGCCCAAATTGCGTGTTTTTATTTAGCTGTGAGCGCACGGAATGCAAGCTTATGCGAAATTCATAAAACAATTTTGGCTTGTTCGTACTATTTCAGGGGAGTGCTGGTTCTGAGGGACATTGAAGTGAACGGGATCAAGAGCTTGGGCTTGTCTAACCTCGAAATGCGAATGAATCCCTCTAGAATCGACTTCAACGCCTCTTTGCCGGAAGTAAATTTTGATGGTAAGCATTTCAATTAAAAATACTTTTCGGTAACTCAAGCTCATGGAGCCAAAAATAGATTTTCACACCGCCTGCACGAAAACGTCAGATTGATGTCATGAAAATTGAACCTAAAGTCGAATTAGGCATTACACACAGAATAATTGTCCGGCGGGTTTTAATGAAATTCAGTACATATATATATATATATTGCCCGGAGGTCAATAATGTGATTTGATTTCGGAATTCAACTTGGAAGCCGATGGGAACCGCTCCCAGCAACAATTTTCTCGCAGTAGGTGCGAAACGTAGAATATCCCCCTTAAAAATAAAGGTGTCTTTGCTTTGAGCTAGCTTGAATCACTCGCTGCATTGGATTCTTGTATTAATTAACTCCCTCGTTAACTTTCGAATCCTTCATTAGGATAATAATGCATAATTTACTATTGTTGAGTCACCATGCAAGTTCTTGGTCACGTATTTATCCATAACTACTGGATTCTACAAAAGATTCAAATAAAGTTTCGTAGGTCCAATTCTGAATCTTTAAAGTTTAAAGAAAAAAAAACCCTTTCCACAAAAAAATACAATCGACTTCCAAATAAAAAAAAACACTACAAAGTAAAAAATATCTTTAATTTCAGAAGTGTTTTTATTAGGTTCTTCGTATTTTGACACCGACTTCCGAAATTAAAGTTATTTTTTACTGTGTAGTGTTTTTTTTTATTTGGAAGTCGGTTGTATTTTTTTGTAAAAAGTTTTTTATTTTTCACTTTTTAGTGGTACCCCACACCTAACAACACCACTGCAAAATCGCTGAAAAGCAAAATACGCCATTTCGATTACTTGGATGACAAAAACCATCATCGAAGTAAACGAATTCCAGCTATTTCGATTTAAAATCCAAACTTCGTAACCGATTTTGATAAAATTTAAATGGGACCAATCTGCAAGTATATGCTTTCAGATAAAATAATTTTTCAAATCGGTTCATAATTGACGGAGTTAACAAACATAAAAAATTACATCCGAATTGAGAACCTCTTCCTTTTTGGGAAGTCAGCTAATGAGCCAATATATCTATATTTCTGCTTGTTTTAGCCAACTTCGGGCTGCAGGCAGTATTGTCCGGTCAACCCGTGAATGTCAATGGCGAAGTTAGGTAAGAATTTGCCTAATATGTGAACACTGTGTCTCTTCAATTTCCTTTGACACTGTTTCTGAATGGTTTTTTTTTTTTGTATGGATAGTGCAAGGCTCAGTAATCTGGTTCTTTTGGCTGCGATTGGTACCAAGGTAGCACAGTTGGGATTAAACCAGGTGTACCAAATCGACACTGCTGACATCGTCATAGACGTGGCAGAACTTGAGGTAAATATTCAAATCGTGTTTTATTATAATACCGTTTTTTTCCCGCAGCTCCTCTGTTGTGTTCCATACACAATTAAGTAAGTACCTAAAGTGTCGGTCTGCAAAGAAAACCGGCTCAGTTTAGCAAAGTTTCGTTTTATTCTACTTTAAATGCGGAAATTTTCGTAAACGTGTATCAATTCACTCATTGTTTTGTTAATGTTGCAGCTCTCGATGAACATGAATCAATACGCCGAAGACTTCAGGAGTACCGCAGTTCGGTTCCTGCAAAATACGGACCAGTACCCCGGCATCGTGGATGACCTGCTGCGGGCTGTTCTTCAGGCCATCAACAAAGAGCTCACAATCGTCACCGCCGAGGAGATCCTTCAGTACCTGCTGGGGTCGGCGAGACCATCCCTGTCAGGCTAAGCTGTAACTGTCAAGATATCATCTACGAATGTATTGTATTAAATAGCTTAATGGTAGATGAGGTGAAATTATTATTTGTGTGGTTTTTATTTTCCTTGGTGTCTTATTGGTAATGTGATCTAACATAGCGCTAAGACAGCTTTGGAAAATTAATAAAGATAAAACATAACACCCACGCCTGTGTTCCCCGGAGGTTTAGGCAGAGTTGCACTTTTCGGCCCCAATCCAGATCCTGAGCTGCTACTGAGAAATTACAGAGGGAAAACCCAATAGCACATATTATGTAGCCGTAATATATACAATTATACAATTCTTCATGAGCCGACAAAACAAAAGATGGACAGCCTTGAGGCCTTGAGAATCGCTCGATTGCTACAGTTTCTGAACGCACCGCGGCGTCATCTTGCAAGTTTGAGTTTGTATGGTAAGTATATTGGGTTTTCCCTTTAGGACTTTCTCTTTCCTGCCTTTAGTGCTATTCGGTAACAATATTTTCGTGGCTCGACGGCAGAATCTAATATCTGAGATACTTGTACATCACAAAGAAAAGAAAATTGCAGCAGTATGCGTATGTTAAAAGTACTCTATTAGAAGTATTCTATCGCTACCTATAGTAAAATTTGCCACAAGCCCCACGCTTCGGGCACTGAGTAGTTTTCCTCAATCTGGAGAAAGGAGGGCCGACCGGGCCTCTTAAATGCCCGGGCCGATTTCAGGTGCCCTGACCGGCCCTGGTAAGTGTTGAAAGAAAATTCAAATAGGTCGTAAGTATGCTTTTTTATTTAAATGGCAAAACAACGTTTGCCGGGTCAGCTAGTAAAACAATAAATAGGTCAAGCCTGTATTTTAAGGGAGAAGCGTACTGGTCTTCTATATAAGGGTCTTTAATTCAATAGTTCTTTACCCATTTATATAACATTTATAAATAGGCAGCCAGCCTCTTGCTAATTTGACACTAAAAATATTAACGAATTCCATATGGGTTATTAACTTTTTCATAATTTCAGCTGACTATGACATGGAGACCATTTTCGATAACTTACCCATTCGTGACGCAGGTCACTTTAAAGTAAGTAAGTTCTTATTCGTGAGGTGATGCTGATTGGCATAAAATTATATATTATATTATAGGTATTTTCTCTTCCTCCCACAGAGCTACATTGCTGGGGTTGGTTGTTGGTGCAATGATTGGTCTTAAGTCTGTGAAGTTCGAGACCGGCAACGCATACCAATTGAATTCTGCTGTAGTAACCACAGACATAGAAAATGTTAAAGTAAGTCTTTGACAGTCAAATAACATTCTGAAACCCATTACAGCAGCTTTTTGAATTTCTTTTCACATAGGTATTTTTTTTTCTAGCTGGAGATGGATACGAAATATGGTGCCGAGGTTAAGTTAATTTTAAATGAATTTTTCCAACATTTTGAAGATCTTATTGTCGATAATGATGTTCTGAACATGATACTCAAAGCAATCAATCAAGAACTTGCGAAGATTCCAGAGAGGAAAATAGTCAATAACTTGTTGGGTAATGCCAAACCGGATCTGATGCAATTTGGCCCATATAACAGGAGACGGTCTGGCCGAAAGTACGGCTAATAAAATTAAACGATATTTACTGTGAATTTTTTATTTATAAATTCAAGGGTTATTGTTAAATGAAGAAAACCCGATCCAGTTGTTTTTGCATATGACCTGATAACACAACTTCGTTGATGTTTTATTGATGGCAGATATCTCGAGCGAGAGTAGCGAAATCTTCGAAACATTTGCTCAAAAAATGCATGTACGAAGTCTGTATACATTGTTCGAAAGTTCAAAATTACGGACCATACAATGGAGCGTGCGGTAAAGTAGGTACTCTCACCTAAGTAGGTACCTACTTTACCGCACGCTCCGATGTATGGCGTCGTGCGTATTCTTTACGGTATTTTTTTAAATGTCCATAAACAATATAATTATAAGAATTCAATCCGTCATCAAAAAACGCTTCCGTCTGCGTCTGCGTACATACGCTGACGGAAGCGTTTTTTTCGCGAAGAACTTTTTGCTCAGAAGGTTTGTCGCAGTTTAATATTGAAGAAAAAATAAGACAATAGATGTAGTTCTAATTACCCTACTATTACACTTTAAATGTTTTTTTCGAGTGTATTTATGTATGATGTATATTTCTTTGGCATACTCTGTAGCCTAACCCTGTGGCTTGATAGATTTTAGCTTGAAAGGTGTCGTCAGATTCGTCTAAATAGTGAGAATGATACTGGATAGGTATATAAAAATTAAAATATCTGAGCAAAAAAAAGTTGAAGTCATTAAAATGGCACCTTTAATGACTTCAACTTTTTTTAACCTATCGAGTGGGATATCAATATATTTAATAAAGGGCTCGAGGAGACAATTAAAAAATGTAACTTATTAAAATGTAGGAAATAAATAAATGATTTTGTTAAAAAAATCCGACAGGTACAATATTACAATTTAAAATATAATATATATAATTCTACTAAAATGTTTCACGCAGAGGCAGACGCAAACGGAAGCGCCTTCTTATTTAAAAAATGCACATGTTTCCCCATTTGCAAATTCGCACCATTTTCAATTAGAAACGTCAAAGATAGGTTCGACTTTTAATTATAATATTAATTAGAATATGTGTTAAGCGAGGAATCAGATATACATATGGAATCTACTCCACCTGATATCTTGAATGAGGCGACAATAGGGAATATGCACGCGATTTTTTTATTTATAAAATGAATTACTTATAAGCTCCAGTAAACACTCCAGAAAATATTATTTTTTAAATATCTTCATCAGCGATGAAGTTATAACGCTTCAAAGATTACTTTAGAACGAGAAGTCCGACATGGAATTTGACGTCACATTACGTGACGTCTATACATCTGCCATAGAAAACAGCGTTTTCGCGAGAGGGACAGATATTGTATATTTGTTTAAAATAATTATATCTCGTTTGTTTTTCGAGCAATTTTGATTCTATTTCCACTGTTAGTGATATTTTTGTATATTTTTAGATAAAGTGTTTAGATGATAAATATTTTTTTATGCATATTCCCTATTGCAGAAAATGGTCTCTTGCCGCCAAAATCGCGAGAACGCTATTTAATGAACAATCATTTTTAATAGATTATGAAAAAGTTGCCGAGGAGCAATTAAATAAACTTGAGCGTTTGTAAAACATTTGTATTCGTTTTGTGTTCAACCTCAGAAAATATGATCAAGTCTCTGGATTTTGCAAGGTTCTCAAGTGGCTCCCTTTCCGACTTCGCAAGAACTCTCGGATATTGTGTTTGCTATTTAACATCCTTCACAACCCTAAAACGCCTTCATACCTGCGGGAACGCTTCTCCTTTTCCCGTCCCTCAGATGCGCCTTGCAGGTCGCATCTTAGAAACCTCCTTAAGTCCGCTCCCCACTCCACTGATTTTTACTCCTATTCCTTTACTGTGCACGCGGTTAGGTTGTGGAATTCACTACCGCCTGATATTAGAGACTGCAAAACTCTTACAGTTTTTAAAAAAGAGTGAAAGAACACTACCTTTCTGTACCGTCATAGTTGCAAGTAGGTATGTATTTATTTAATTGTATTTATCTTAAAATATTATTTAGTATATATTAGCGTAATATTTTTTTTTTTTGGAATATTTATGTATTGTATGTTATATTTAAAGTTTATTGTTTTATTTTATTTTTTTTACTTTTACTCACGTGACATCTCTTTTATTTGGCTCTCCTTTCGCAAGTATGCTGGAAGAGATTTCACTAGAAATAAGCATCACCTTTGTACCTATTTTTCTGTCTCCTTTTTTGTTATCTACTTGTGTGTGTGTACATAAATTGTTAAATAAATAAATAAATAAAAGTTTGTTTCATTATCTATATTTATATAATCTGTCGAAAAACGTTGTATGACACACGAGCGGGTACAGCTAGTCTATTCTGTAAATAACCATTTCGATATCGACTTCACCTGAGTGACTAAGCTTACAAAGTGAACTTTGTTTCACACGTCATAAGGTCTTATATTTATACGAATTTGAAACTCACCTCGGATTCCGCTGTCGAGACTCGAAAATGTTGTTACAGAATACCACTGCTGGTATTTACAAACTCGTGACTATGGTAAACCTTTGACTTCGTCTCGGGCTTACATTATTGTCTACTCGTTTGTAAAGACCAACTTACCGCTCTGTATCATAAATAACTATTACCGCATCGTGGTACAAAATAAGCCTAGAGATGACAGATTAAGATAACGTATTTTCTTATTAAGTCATCTCAGTCTACAAACTCAAGAAACATCTCAAAAACCCTTCACTTTGGATCAACATCGAGAACAAGTTTCAAGTAGAATGACTTTAAGAGACCGTTCAACAATCAAACCCCCTGATAGAGTTGATGAATTTGTTCTTAATTGAGGTAAAAAGGTGATAAAGAAGAAACAAAGACATTCAAGAATGCGATGAAGTCTGTTGATAAAAATAAATAGCGCAATGCTATGAATGATGAAATTAGTACCCTGAAAGATAACAAAACTTGGAACTAAATGACATTACCCAAAGGATGCAATGCTATTTCAACTAGGTTTACAAGATTAAACGAAACTCGAATAGAAATATCGAGAAGTATAAAGTCAGACTATAATAGTAGCTGTTGGTTATTCTCAAAAGAAAGACGTTGACTATGACAAAAAAGTTAACCTACTCGCAAAAATGAGCTCAGTCGCTTCCAAGTAGCTCGATAAAGCATGATCCCTGCGTACCTATATGAAGAAATTTACGTCAAACAGCCAGAAGGATATTAGGTACGCTGGCACTATCAAAGTATGCAAATTGAAATGCAGTTTATATGGACTTAATCAAGCACCGTTGTGTTGGACCGCAATGGAACATGCGATTCTGTGAGTATCGATGAACCCGCCGCTTATACCGCCGAATACGGTTTGCCCATGCACATACTTTCTGGTTCAGGAAGTCGATGCGCTCTATGACACGGGGCGTGTAATCTCGAGGGCTGATACCAATCCCCGAAAACGCCCGTCTCACAAAGCGCATCACGCGTGGCGTGTGTTGCCCGCCCCGAAGCAGTATACTTAGTTTGCCGATGAATGCCTTAGGCTCATCAATACGCCGCTCGATCCTGCACTGCCAGCCTGGTGCAGCAGGCTTTTGTCGTATAGCTTAGTCACAACTTGGGAATTTGACGTTGGCTAAACAACAAAATGCAACAGCCCCGCAAAACAGAATTGAGTGCGTATCAACGAAGCTCTCGCTGCTTGCAAAGATGTACTTTAGCAGCGAGTATTATAAGGCAACCACCCAGCGCCCTATTCTTTTTGTGCATGGGTAACCGTGGTAATCGGGGACCAAGTCTGGTCGGAGTTGATCTATACTCGCGAAGCGCATCCTCCAGTGCGCTCCTCGGTCTATCGTAACACTGGCTACTTACCGTGACAACCCTATCATCTACCTCATCACTGATATTGTTGGGCCGCGGTGTGATTGCGCCACTAGCTGGCGCCTGAACCGCGGTCTGTGTCGGGGTCGAGATGATGAGGTTGCTCATTACCTCTATGAACGCAAGATCTTAATGCGGAAATTAATGCGTCTGCACGCTACAACGATAATTTGATGCCTTTTTTCATGGACAAGGCTGAAGTAGACATCAATATCAGGGATGCATTGGTAGGTAAGTAACATTTTACATATTTAAACTCGCGTATTTATTACAACTGTTCAATTAAATGAGTCTCATGCCGCATGCGATTTACGTCTGTCTGTACCTACTGCTATTTATCGTTATGTGCAAGCCAGTGGCGTAGCTAGCATAGGTGACACCCAGTGCGGATTAAATACCTCATTTCTCACAAATAGACCCTGAAATAATTATGAGTTGCGAATTTCGTTCTGGTAATTGCAGTCGAAACCCATTTATCTGGGGAGAGGGGGATACTTGTTTATTATATCTATGGGGGTACACTATTGACACCATAGATATAGATAGAATTGACACAGAAATGGTCTTATCACTGTTTGTTAGATAAACACAATATGGAACATTTTGCCCGTAAAGATTGGTTGATAAGCATTCGATTTTCTAGAAAGATAGATAGTGTTGGTCGGAAATCATTCGTACTCAAAGTTAACTGATGATTGTGAGAGGCTTTATACAGAAAAGCTCAAGCAGCAAAAGAGAAAATCAGCCTAGTGCGAGTCGGACTCTCACACCAAGGATTCTGTACCTTACCTAAACCGAAAAAAAAACATAAAATTTTAGCACCCGATCTCCGAGAGGTTTCAAATTTCATTCCGACGTTGCGTTAACCGTTTAGGGGTGATCCAACCGTGAAAAAGCAGTCAACGAACGGCCAGGTGTCATCTCGTCGTGCCGCCCCAATGAATTTGAATAATAATGCTGAGTGTACTAGAGCTCCTCATTTTTTCCGGTTTTGTCTTTTTCGCATTTAACCCTACCCACTTGATAACCTTAATAAGTAGTCCAAATAGTTTTGTGAATACCTACCAATTTTTATGGTTTCTTTTTTAGTTCGATATCAAAGTCCAGGATGGTTTAGAGGAAGTAAGATACGTACCTACTGGCGGAATTAATGAATAACGGCTTAGAGGGCATCGTGGATGCTGTTCTCAAAGTGGTTGTCCATGAAATTAATAAATAGCTACTTGGTACGGTGGATCCTAATTGTGTAACGGATTACCTGATCGCGAAGGTGCCAGGGTATTCCAAGGTGCCCAAAGAATTGATAGCTATTCATTCGGTATGAAAAGAATAATAAAAAAACTACTTTTTGCTTATAAATATCATTTATTTATCACCCAATACCAGAAAGACAATTCTCGCATTTTTAGAGTTGAAATTAAAGCCACAAAATCATCTCAGTTCATTTCAATGTTTAGGAAAATAATATGTGGTTTTTGACAGTTTACGACTGCGTTGCGAATGCGAACGCTCGCTCCTTATGAGCGTGTATTCCGTCCACTAGCGCCGCCAATCGTTTTTTATTTTTTTGGTAAATTTAAGACACGTAGGATAAAAAACCGCTCTGTAGTGTTCTGAAGAAATGTATCTATTAGGTTTTGAGAGCTATTTTTAATACATAACTCATGGCTAAATAGCCAAAACGGCAATTATTGCTAAAAGTGGCCACTTTTAGCAAAAATATCGACTTTGGCAACTATTTATGTTCTAAAGTACAAAACATAACTCTCAAAACATAATTAATACATTTCTTCAGAACACTACAGAGCGGTTTTTTATCTACGTGTCTTAAATTTACCACTATTAATGAAAAACGATCGGCGGCGCTAGTGGACGGAATACGCCCTCTTAAAAATACGAGAATTGCCACTCTGCTGTTATCTGTATCCTTCCTCTCAGCACAAACCAAAGATGACTGCACCATGGTCCATTACGATAAAACAAGGGTAGTTGGCAATGAGGATGTACAATAATCTTTGCTGGCGATGTTTAAAAGCTGCGAGGACGTCATTGTAGCTAGATAATCATTGATAACTTGCTTCAACATGGCCTTAGCAGCCGCCACTAATTCGCTTCGATGGTTCTCTACAATCTTCATAGCGCTGGCATTCAACACTTTGTTGATTGGCCACGAACTGTCTGCTAAGTCTACCTGAAAAACGTATAAAAATCAGTTCATCGTATAGCCACCGACTCCCACCTATACGCACAAAACGGGTATAATTTATTTTTGCGTCTAAGGAGTGAAGTTCCCTGCCGGAGTGTGGGTTTCCTGATAGCTACAATCCCGGGGTCTTTATGTCATGAATGAATAGAATTTTTCTAGGCAGGCATGCGCCATCATTGACAACATAGCAGATAGACCTACAGTTTCAAGTAGCAGTTTCATATATGCGTCATATGCGCGCAAAACGGTCATCTCTCAGCTTAATGCTGGGACTCGTTTACAAGACAGAAAGACAGATCTACAGCGCTGGTTGGACAGGATGTTACGTACTATGCGTCTATACATCGTTCACCTAAGGACCAACGGAGACGTGAATTTACTTTCTTTGTTCGAAATAATGCATATATTCGACTGAAAGTAAATTAAAATCATGGACACTTCCGAGAATTGTAAAAAAAATCCAAATTCTTTCGGATTTTGCGGTTATGATTAGGCCAATAATAACAGCAAATGGACTAAGATCCCAGAACTGCCAGACATCTTATTTCCTCACTAACAAAATGTGTAGTATAATGTCAGTATGTTTTTTTAATTACGCAAACGTGGTAATTTAGGTCAACGGCCGATTTCCAGGTATCAGGTGCCAAAACCAGTAAATCGCTTTTTTAAGTCAGGGTACCTACTGATATGTCTATGTTTTACAGTAGGTACGAGTGAGATCCATCACAAGGCTATAATTTGGGCTTAGTTCATTTACTATAGCTACAAATAACGAAAGCTAAAGTCTGACAGGATTTGGGAGGATGCAAAACTACCTCCTTGACTACTCCACAAGCCCTGCGCTTCTGGCACTGAGTAGTTTTCCTCACTCTGGAGAAAAGAGGGCCGACGGGGCCTACAAATCCCGGGCCGATTTCAGGTCCTAGCAATCTTTTCAAGACAACCTTTGGATGGATTTTAAAGAGAAAGGAAATACAGTAGGTACTGTGTGTACTATGAATAAATACAGTCATGATAGACAAATAAATACAATTATAATTATGAAGTTCTACATAGTTGGGATAAGGCTAGGCAGATTGAATGGCTTCCCGAAAATATGGTCCCCATTGGCATATAATGCCTATATCATCAACCTACTTTTTTATGTAGATACTGTAGATTGATCTTTAGTTTTTAAACCCTATCTATTTAATAAATAAATAAATTTTATGTTAGACAGTTCAACTCACCTACTTTCTCATTATAAGATCAAGACTCTTGTAGTGATGCGACTTGCGTTCTGTTTAGTCTCTCTCTTACCATATCAAAATTAAAAGTTTTATTGAAAACTAGCTTCTGCCAGCGGCTTCGCCCGCGTGATCCCTAGGGAACATATTCCCGGGATGAAAAGTAGCTTATGTGCTATTCCAGACTATAATCTATCTTTGTTCTAAATTTCATTAAGATCCGTTAAGCCGTTCTGGCGTGATTGAGTAACATACAACCAAACTTTCACATTTATAATATTACTCGTTTGGTGTAAAGCGAAATTATAACCATCTTCCCCTCGACATTATAATAATTATTAAAGGATATTGCAAACTGTCGTAAGCCGTTTTCCCAAGCTACTCGCTAGCCTCTAGGCGCCAAGCTAGCCGCCTGCCTGTGCGTTCGCGACCACAAAAATAATCCTTATACCTAGCATGATTCAGTATTCACGCGCGATGGCTTATTATTAGCGTTTTTCATGTATAACTTTGGTGTTTCTATACCGATTTCTATGATTCTTTTTTTATGGAATAGTTAATAATGTTAACTTTTATTAATGTTAATTAGGGACGACTGAGAGTTTTATAAACGTAAGAGTAGACAAAAACAATCAGAAAGTTTCGAACTGCTAAGCTATCGGGAGTTACACGTGTTATTTGTTCGTCAATCATAAAAGATAGACATATGCTGTCGTTGGATATTTTTTATATAATTTTAAGGAGAACATTTCAGTCATACATGATTTCTGTGTAGCTTTCACCATTAAGGTTGCAAACGCGACGGAAGCTTAAAAAATGGAGTAACTTCTCCCGTTTTCCTAACATTTCCCTTCACTGCCCTGCTCTTATTGATTGCAGCGTGATGAAAAGTATACTATAACCTGCTCAGGAGTATGAATAATAATTGTACCAAGTTTCATCAAAATCCGTCGAGTAGTTTTTGTTTCTATAACGATTATACAGACAGACAGACAGACAGACAGACAGACAGACAGACCGACAGACAGACAGACAAAAATTGTACTGATTGCATTTTTGGCATCAGTATCGATCCCTAATCACCCCCTGATAGTTATTTTGGAAATATATTTCATGTACAGAATTGACCTCTCTACAGATTTATTATAAGTATATAGATATAGGTAGGTTCTTTTTTGTTCAAAAGTTATGCGTGTTAAGTAGGTGTCGACAAGCCCAACAGCGGGCACAACGCACGCACAACATGCAACACAGTTTGATTTGCTTTGTTATATTTCCTATGATAGTAGGTAGGTATGACGCATCTTATTACACTACCGGTACCGCCTGCATCCATCAATAGAAGGTCATTTAAATGTTTGCATTTACGTCTTAGTCGCAATAATCTATGAAACTGTGGAGAAATTAAAGGTTTTCGGAATTATGGCGATGACTTGCATCATACCTTTCTTAAAAATACGTGAATTGGTTCTAAGAAATATGGTGCATTTTACAGTAGGTACAACGGTTAAAATAAACTGGCGAAATACTGTGAAGGGTCGCGTTTGACCAGAATTAACCTTTATGGAAAGCGATGATGTGGCGATGAAGCATGCTTGTCTAGAACTAACCTGTACACCCATGATTTAAAGACCCCCCAGGTTGTGCAGCTATCGGGGTAAAAATGCTCTGGCAGGGAATTCGACTCCTTAGATATACGCACAATTTGAAGGTAGATATTCCCAAAACGATTTGTTTGTTTGGGGGGATGCTATGCATGGTTTGTGGCCGCTGTGGGTCAGTTGAGCAAAGATGACAGACAGAGGCAACATGACTAATAAAGAATACCTCGCTGCTGCTTAGCAGTGCGATTCTGTTGACATCTCACCGTGTAGGTAAACTTAGGTGGAGTGAGCGTGAAGTGAACTGTTAATCCAACTTGTTTGTATGCAGTCACAGCCCACTTTATGCTTACTTGATGCTGACAGAATTGACCGGCAGCCAACGGTACGTCTACGTACCAATACTGTACGTCAAGTTTAAATAAATATGCGTCGTAAGTCACAACGCCTTGGTAATCAAAGCACTAGGTATAAAGAATGAAATGAAATTATTTTAAATCCTATTTTGAATATTTTCAAAGTGAAGAACTGCTGGAGATGTGCGAAGCCAAACTCCTCTGAGGAGGAAAAAAAAAGCTGCTGGAGATGGTCTTACCTGGATACTAGCAACACTAAAACTCAGGGCAACGTCATTCACTTGTATGGCAGTGCCTTTCGGAACTAGCCTTGTCCCAACCGTTACTTTTACGTGCTGGAAAGTAGCCCTGAAACATTAAAACGATTATTATTTATATCAATACTTCTATGCGTATACAGAGTGAGTCTTTATAATGCGCACATAAGAAAATGAGGGAAACTATACCTAGCTTTATCGAAGGAAAACGTATTAAATTATAAAAATGTTTTCTTTTTATCGATTTTTCAAAAAGTTTATTCACTACTGTGACCCCAGTGCAAAAGAAACTGTGTAACTTTTCAACTAAATGATCTAATAACAATGAAACAAACTTCATAATGATAGGGAGTAATTACCTATAAGCCATCCATATAAAATGAAATAGTGTAAAAAACTACCCTCAATTGAAATTAACCATGGTTTTAGCAAGAATCTGTTTTCTTCTCATCGATTTTTACAGTAATCGTAAAACTGCTCATAAAGACGCCCCGATTACCTACCTTTTTCATAACTTTAAGTTTTTTTTCATCATAATTATTAGCTAGATACTTAGTAGTAAAAATTGCAGGTCAACACATTAACACAATTCTAATTATAAAGATAGCTACTTACTTCCAATCATTATGGAGTTTGTTTATTTGCAATAGATAATTTAGTTGAAAAGTTTCTTTTGCACTGGGGTCACAGTTGGGAACAAATTAGAAAAAAAATAGTTTTTTTTTAATACGTTTTAAGTCGATAAAATCAGTTATAGTTTCCCTCATTTTTGTATGTGCACATTATAAAGACTCACACTGTATTAAAGCGTTACATACCAGGAGTGCTTGTTCATATTAGGGTGACGTTAGCAAAAAAAAGTGTCGTTTTTCAAAATATTCGACCACTAGCTGACCCGCGCAACTTCGTTTGCGTCACATTTTCCATTAATGCTCCGCTCCTCTTTGTCTTAGCGTGATGATATATAGCCTATAACCTGCCTCAATAAATGGGCTATCCAACACTGAAAGAATTTTCCAAATCGGACCAGTAGTTCCTGAGATTACCCCCTACATACAAACTTACAAACAAATGTTACCTCTTTATAATTAGTATAGATAATATCGGACTAAAAAGTAAAATAAAAAACTGACCGAGTGCGAGTCGTAAGTACCTACTCGCACATGTAGGATTCCGTATCATAAACCTTAATTCTTATAATTTATTGTAACAGCGGTAATAGATATACACAATCTGTGAAAATTTCAACTGTCTACCTATTAATCGGTTCTTCACAAGCAGCCCGCTGACAGTCAGACTGAGGGATCGATGGACGGTTCCGTGAGTTACCCTTTGTTACCCTTTGGGTACGAAGCCCTAAAAAAATCACTTTTCAAGCAGTCTGATGCAGTTGGTGTCATCAAGCTGTGACTGAACTAAAGTACCATAATGCCATCAACTGTAACAAACAGCTTGAAAAATCATATGATCGGAACTTTTTATTCGTTTGTTGTGGTCGAACTTTTTTCTAGAAGGTCAGTTTTCTATGTTTTTCAATTATTTCCTCAACTCGGAACAGCGTCAGGAAAACCATACCGAAGTTCGCGAAGTGGGCGTGTTCGCCTAGACCTAGCAAACAAGATAATTACGTGTAAAGCGTATATAAGGTACCTAACATCATCCTTTTCATATGACCATGCACTTCTGGAACATTCTGTATGATTATTTTCCTGCGACCTTACTTACTTCATCAATCCTGAACCTTTTAGCGTGTACATAACGTATGCTCGTCCTTTCAAATTATAATTCTCTGAAACGAGGATAAGAAAGAATGCTTTTACATTTCTATTCTATCTATAAAAATAAAACAAGAATCATAAACTTATTCTTGACTAGCTGACTCGCGCAACTACGTCTGCGTCACATTTTCCATTACTGCTCGGCTCCTATTTGTCTTATCGTGATGATATAATTATAGCCTATAACCTTCCTCGATAAATGGGCTATCTAACTCTGAAATAATTTTTCAAATCGGACCAGTAGTTCCTGAGATTACCCCCTACATACAAACTTACAAACATACATACTTACAAACAAATGTTACCTCTTTATATTATTAGTATAGATATGTATAGATATAGATATCGTTGAGTACAATTAAGAGAGTAAACATTGTACTCAGCATTATGAACAACTTAAAATATGGGGCCAATAAAAACGGTCAAGAGCGAGTTGGACTCCCGCACCGAGGATTCCGTACCATCATACAAACGTGAAATGTTTTTAAATTTTCACCGGTGAGGCCATACATATATATTTCTGTGGGTGAGGCCTATATTCGTCAGAGAATTATGATATGCGGTGTATATTGCAATTTTAGACTATCGCCATATCTGACTTTTTTTTTTTTTTTATATACGAAACGGGGAAACTCTTAGCCCAAATCTCACCTGATGGAAAGTGATGATTAGGCCGAAGATGGAAGCGAGTTTCACCCGGAATCCTCTTACACAGAGGAACTGGCTATCATACCTCTAACTGCCGGAACACAACAATGCTGTTAACATAGTTGTTATGACGACAGACTTAGACATGATGGTGGAAGCTTGCCAGGCGGACTTAGAACAAGTCCTACCACCAACCAAACCGAGCAAAAAATTTGCCCCCGCTGGGAATCGAACCCGGGACCTCTGGGTCTGAATCAGGTGGTATAACCACTAGACCACGGAGGCGGTTAGTGTCACCTGTTTAGCACCACCCCGGGGACCACGTGTAGGGATTCGCTGAAGGGTATTCTCCTACGGACGCGGGTGACTCGGCCCCCAATTACTCCCGAATTTTTAAGAACCTCTTTCAGTCGCTGTTGCAAAACAATTATGTTCATTTTTATTTCTTTCTTATTTGCAAAATAGTTGAACAAACGTCATCTAAACCTATTCCAAATGTCAATTTGATAGCAATAGTAGGTAATTCTTGAGATATCCAGTTGTGACAGACGGACATACTTAGTCACATCATAAGGATTCCTTCTCGTCATTTTGATTCGGATCCCTTAAAAATGACTGCCCCATAGGTACATTTATGTGAGCATACCTCGACAAAATATACTAAACAGTTGTTTTTTTTTGCGCGATTACAGGTTTGGTTCCAAAAGTTGAAGTAGTTGTCAAGCTTTACTACATTACTCGACAACATTTTTGTTGTATAATTATGGATGAGCAAAAGAAACCTGAAAATAGTTCTGTCGACGTACATGGTAGTAAATGGGCTCTAGACAAAGTGTCATTCTATCAGCGAATGCGGTTGGCGAAATGCCAAAATGTAAAAGATTGATCACGTGACGTTTCGACAGCGTTTGTCAGTTTCGTTTGATAGTCGCCTTCGCCAAGCTACCGTCGTCGATGGAATGTACTTGTCTAGAGCGTAATGCCATCTTCAGGGTACCAGCCCGTGCAGATATAAGTAAGGAAATCAATGAAGTCTCATAGTACCTAACATTTCCATCGCTATGGAAAGACAATCGTACCTTTGCACCATGACAGCGACATAATAAGTTTATGAACGTAGCTGTAGTGATAGGGTCAGTTGGCACAGTCGGGGGTACCTACCCGCGCGTGAATTTTATTGAAGCTAGAGCCCCCGACTCGTGAGTCGTTACCATGGCAACGACTCATGAGTCTGAGGACAGTTGTTGCTGTATTGTGTTGTTGTTGCTTTGTTAGTCAGTTGTTGTATAGGGTTTTAGTCGGTAGGATTCCGACATAAGATGAGGATTTACCCACATAGAAAAGGGGTAGGTAACCTTTTTTTTTTTTAGGGATGGGAAATCATCCAATTACTCCTCCCGCTCTGGGTGTAGCGGGAGGGAGTGTCAGACTTCTACTGACTAAAACCCATCCATGTTCCTTCATTCATTGCCCTTTGTGTTCCGGAGCCACGGTGTCTCTTGCGAATAATCCCGCGACTCCGGCAGGCGTCGGCCCTTTCGGGCCCCTCTGTGTGCTGACTCTCTTTGAGGCGCGCGTGGAAAACTAACGCGCTGTCGACACGGCCTGTCGTCACTAGACGGACGGACGGCGAGCCACCCATAGCTCGCCGTCCACAGGCCCGCGCCTACGGTGGCCGGAGGTCACCCGGTGGCCTCCGACGCCCGCGGCGTCTACCACGGCGGCCGGGACGAGAGGTTCTCTCCCTCTCCCGCTCCGACACCTCCTTCGCTAGCATGACTGCTTCGCAGAAGGAGGCGACGGCGTCCCATTCCGTCTCGCTACGGACCATGGCTTGGACCAGGGCCGCACGCGAGAGGTCGCCGCTGATCGCCGCTTCGAGGACACGGCGGTGCCCCGCCCAAGCGGGGCACACCTGCACAGTGTGCTCCACCGTGTCCTCCGGACGATCCCCGCAGTGGTGACGCCCGGGCGTTTCCTCCCACTTGATTCGGTGCAGGAAACTCCCGAAACATCCATGTCCGGTGAGGAAGGGGTAGGTAACCTAAGTTAGGTGTTCAGCTGTGATTTTACATCGTTCTCACATGTAGGTATGTATAATTTCAACCCAATGTAAACAAAACTTTGTAACAATTTATTATTTTTAAAAGAGTGCCCGTGGAGTTTCTTGCACGTTCTTCTCCATATCTACGCTTTGGAACGTGCAAAGAGTTTCATCGTTTTGCACCGACCGACCTTGACAATTCAAAAGTGCCTGTAAATAGTTTAATTGTAATAAATGCTTGAGTTTGAGTTTGACTTGTTTGATTTTAGATAAATCTACTTGAATATATAAAAGCTATCATTAACACTGGGCACCTACCTGCAGTTAGCGTCAACAGTGGGAAGTGAAGAGTTGTAGATGCTTGCAAATCTGTTGCAGATAGAGACAGTTGCTCAACCGCGAACTTATTTACACCAGCCAGTTGCATGTCACCAGTCGTGTATGTAATTCTAAAAAAAATACACATGGTACCAACACCTTGATAGGAACTCATTCTTAGAGACACGGTTAAGGCTACGCTTCAACCAGAGTTAGATATAATAAACATATTTCTATGGAAGCGAGAGATGTGTTATAGAATCGCTTGTGCTGAGCCTAAGCGAAGCTAGGTAGGTAAATGAAGCGATTCTTTTGGTTCTTAACAAACACATCCATCATCATCTCTAGTGGAAACACAGCCTTAGCCAAAGAAAGAGTATCCGAGCCAGCACTCCGATACCGTTTCCACTACCAGAGTGGCGTCAGTTTTGAATAATCGGGGCAGGGCTAATTCTACTGGGAACCTACTAACATGCAACTACATAATACAATTTTTGACAGATTGCGACCGATATGCGAATGCGAACTTTGCTTAAAAATAAATAGAATTGGCTCTCTGGTTGAAATGTGACTAATTATGATTAACATAAAACGACACGTTTGCGTTCCCATTGAAGGACCACATTTGAATTTTGAGGCAACAGCAGATAGGTAGAGGTGTACGGTGTAGGTACTTAAATCACGCCCAAGGCGAACGGCAAAATTCGTACAGCAAACTTTTTTTGTTGTTTGGTTATAGAATTTGTACCACTTAATAAGGCAACTCAGCCATTTATTTTCATGTAAGTAAACAACTTCTAGAACATGGGATTAATTAATACCTACTACTTATCAATTAAAAGATTTCAATAATCATACCAAACAAAACAGTACCTACCTAAACTAAACACAGATGTTTTTCGAAGTCGCCATATGTAAAATATCACAAATTTCGGAATGATAATTCATTATTCAGAAATAGATTTAATAGTAAAACCCATAATTGTTGCATAAAATCATAATAGTAAACGATGTAGGTAATGATTGGAATGAATTCATCAATGTTTTTTTTTTGTTCTGGCAATTATTTATTGACCGGTAAAGAAAATCTGTCTAGTGTCCATCAGAACTTCATTGTTATCAAACTGTTTCTGTCCGCTGCTAGGCAATAGGTATCTCCTAATGCAATCCCTCCCTCTGAGTAGGTACGATCCTCATCTCAATCTACCTACTTAATAGTAAGTAGGTAAAACACAAGAAAGATGATGACAAGTAATCTAGAACATTTATTTTATCATCATAACAATGTTAATGTACCTGTAATTACAACCTACATTTCTACACTAGTACATAACCTCAAAAAATAAAACTGGGTATAGCTTTTATGTCCCAAGTTCTAAAAAGCTAATATTTTAAATAGGGCTTTTCTATCGTATGGACTACCTATTAAAACAAACATGATCCCAAAACTCGAAAATTTACTAGCTGTACGAAACTCCCATACAAGCCTGCCGTTCGGGTTAAGTCACAATGTAGCGAATAGGATGCGGCCTATCAACTAGGTACAAATCTAGATACCGAGCTGCTACCGAGATTTAACAGATGGACATATCCTACAACACTTTGCACAACCCGGGAATCGAACCATAGAATGGAACACCCGGGTCTCATTCTTAGCGGTAGTGCTTGCAGTAATAAAATAAAATATGGATTGAACTATACGAAACGGACTGTTATATTGTGTGAAAACTGTAAAAATTGTTTAAGCCAATTAAACCATTGTTAGTTGTTTCGAACTAACAAGAATTCAGTGCCTTAATCAATCGCATTTCTTTCTTTGATAAAGGTGTAGGTAGATATAGGTACTTACTTTATACCGAAGCCTTCATACACGCCATCCACAGACGGTATCCATATCGATTCTAGTGATGGAAGTGGTAGAGAAACGTCTCCGTTGCGCCATGTCTTTAGTAAGTCTAGAACTTGGCTCTCGACACAGTTCGTGGCTGTTAATAATAATTTTATAATAATATATTGTTTAGAACAAAAGACCTCAATTACAAACTCTGCTACATCACGTATTTAATATACCCGAATGGGTACAATCATTTTGCCAGTTCTGGTGAAAAGGCTTTGAGTTCGTCTGATACGAGGCGATACTGAGGAAACCTGAAGAAAACTGCCCGGCCCAGAAACAAACTTAGGTACACTGCAAACACATCTTTTTTGACGATTACTGAGGTACAGTGGAAACAAAAATATACTAAAAGTCCCTACGTTTAAAATAGAAACAAAGAACCTCAAATGGGGTATTCCTCATTCCATCCGTTTTTTAACCCGTCTTGAAATGTAATGAAATTAGAGCAATACCTAGTAGGTACCGTTGAAATACACATGTGTGTAGGTAACTATAAAAACATTTTTTCTATACTTACGAACGACTTCTGCCCCAAATGCTCCGAACCCTACCGCAAGGGAAAATATAACGACAAAACTAGTAACGCACTTCATATTAAAACTTCTATAATGTAGAACTATGCGACCGGCAAAAGGAGCGCAACATTTATAGTGGCGTATATTTCGTTGTACGTTTACAAATGAATGGCCTTGCTCATCTTTAAAGTTTAAGATAACACAGCAAATAAAATAAAGGGATTGCATAAAGAACACCTCTTAATTACTTAGACAAATCAAACAAAAACAGTGAATCAAATGTAAGATATCTTCGGTCAAGGCGCTCTAGAGCGATACAAGATAAGCTTGCCCTACTGCAGCATTGTGTTAAGAGCGCTTTTACAAAATCGAATTGCTCAGGTTGACTAAAGTTGAATACCGCGCGTCACAAGATTTATATTGATTTTTGCATTGCATACAACAATTATTTAAAAATATTTACTTTACTTTTAATTAGACCAATTTTTTTTTCAAGCAATATAGCAACGCCACCTTAATTATTATTATTTTTATTTTTTAATTTGGATTATAATTTCATAGATAAAAATTATAGTTTCGTACGGAAAATTGTCAATAACTCTCAGTTTTACAGAATTATTTTTGGTGTATTACTGTATGAATCGTAATAAATTGATTTGAACATTCCAAAGTAGAAGATACAGTTGTACCATGGACATTTTTATAAATGATTAAATTATAATATCTTCGGTGTATTAAGGCATCAAAAGATCCCCTAAAGCAACATTTTGTGAAACATCCTTTGCGGAGTCATGGATTTTACTGATGTACGTGAACAAATTGAAATATTTATTTAGAACACTCCCAAGATAAATGATCAAACTGTCTTAGGCATATTTTTTTTAAGGCTATGTCTAAAGCAAAATCACACATCAAAACTCGAATAAAACGCTAAAATTTAAGAAAAATTGTGATAGCCCTCTTAAGTGTACCTACCTTGTAGGTACACCAATGTCTGCTCAAGTTCAAGTTCTTGTGTGCATACCTTGATAGTCTAAGCTATTCGATTAATGTCAAGACCACAACGTGCTCGGTTAGAAGTAAGCCAAGGGAATCCTAAACGCTCTGATTGTAAAGGTATGCTAGGTACCTACGCAGGAAATAAAATACTTAGTTGAGTAAAATACTTCTTACTTATTGTAACTTAAAATAGTAGCTAATAAAGTCTACCTTGTCGTGAGACTTGTTATGTGCCTGTATGATCTTATTAGACTTGTATAAGAAAGAGAGACGTACGGGCTGTAAAGTGGGTGCTGTAAATACAAGTATCCTGTCTGGCTTTAATACAATATTATTCCTGAAAGTTTCCTGCATTGACGACATCGCAGTCCCTATGGTAGGTACTAGAGTAATAAGCAAGCTTTCACGTGTGTCACCGACATCGAGCCGAGTAAGTTCACAATCTTAAAAACCGCGTAGGGGAATGTGGTCACCCATTGTACACTTTTTAAAAATTTATTTTTTACTGTGTAATTTAATGTCATAATTATGTAGTTTATGCACCAAAGTGTAACAAATATATTGTAGTTTGTAATAAAACTATTATGCCGTAAGTTTAAAGAGTTATAGCCATTTTTCTACGACAAGATATTTGCACGAATGCACCCCACGCGTGGGGTACTTTCGTACAGTAGGTAAAATTTTGTTTGTGCTATCTAAACGATAACGTAATTTTCCAATTTTTATAAAATGTTTGCGCTCTTCTAATTCTGCAGAAGAAATAAAAAAAATCATGTTACTAGATAATAGAACCAAATACATTATGAAATCTGAACTAAGTAAAAGGTTTCCGATAGATAATATAAAAGTGCCGTAATTATTGTAAGCGTATAACAAATTTAAAAAGATAGGTAGGTACCGTATTATTTCATAAAAATATAAGATGTATTGGTGGTAAATAATATCCAAAAGGGAACATTCTAACGCGTACGAAAGCACCCCCTGTATGTCTGTCCGAATGTACCCCAGGCCTTTCTCCAAATTAAATTACAACTTTGTACAAATTCTAATTTAGTATCAAAAAATATAGCAATGAAAACTCAAAATAAACAATATTAGCTTTAATAAATCATCACTATTTAGCCAAAAACACAAAAATTGTACCTACTTACGATTACGAGTTAAACTTCAGGTAAAAATTTACTCATCGCGCGCGAAAACACATTACATCTTTTCAACTCACACAGAGTAAAGCCATTGTCGCGATACTCCGGTAGCAAAGTGGCAGCCGTTATGTATATGCACACATTAGTTAGTTTTTCTGTTTTACTCAGTGTATGAATGTACCCCGCGTACGAAGGGTGACCACTTTCCCCTACTATAAGTAAACGTACCTACTTGCTCACCTGTCTATCACCCACTTTAGATGTAGCAAAGGCGATCAAAACTTAATAAGGTGAATCCACACGCGGTTACTTTTCGTGGAGCAAAGTTATCAAGTGTTAGTGGGCTACATCCGACAGCAAAAGTTATTTGTTGTTCAGTATATAAGTTATTTATAAGTTGAAGAATGTAATCGTGTTGCATTCTGTTGCTCCACAAAAGCAACTACGGTGTGGATTCACCTTTAGAAATTAAAAAGTTAAACATAAAATCTTGATGAGGTGTCGCCACTTTCAGCACAGAATACTGTCGTTGAAAGGGCAAAGGAATTTCAAATAATATCATTGCCTATAAAATGCTGCTGAGTCAAAAATCTACTTGTCACTAATCTGACCTTCTGGCGTCTGTCAACCGTTGCAAGTGTCAATTGTCATTTGTCATTGGCAATATGTCAACGTCAACTGTCACAGAATGTCTTGCTGCCGCCGGGGACCGTCGACCGGTGCGGTGACCTAATCCTAAAATAGAAATAATAAACGGAGTCTGTCAAGCTCTTACTACATCTGCTGGACGTGTACTATACGTTAATTTAATAAGTGGTACAGTTATAAAACAACTGCCTCTATCATGGGCGGTAAGAGAAAATTTCAAGAGTATTACCACGATTTTATGAAGATGTTTACGTGGTCTTTCATGAAAGGGTTAGTCGTAAACCCTGCACAGTTGCCCTTCGCTGCCTTTCTCCTAATCGTTGCTGAACTAATTATTAACGTGCTGGTGGTGGAGCGTGTGCCGTATACTGAAATTGATTGGAAGGCGTACATGCAAGAATGTGAAGGATTCCTAAATGGAACCCTGGACTACAGCCAGCTCCGCGGAGACACCGGACCTCTCGTGTATCCAGCAGGATTCGTATACATCTATTCTTTGTTCTATTTCCTAACAGGCCAAGGTGAAAACATCAGACTTGCACAGTACATATTTATTGGTATCTATCTGCTTCAGTTATGTCTTGTTCTTAGAATTTACATCAAAACTAAGAAAGTTCCGCCTTATGTTCTTGTTATAGCAATATTAACCTCATACAGAATACATTCAATCTATGTATTGAGATTATTTAATGACCCTATTGCTGTACTTTTCTTGTATGCCGCTTTAAATTTCTTTATGGACTCTAAATGGTACCTAGGTAGCATATTTTACAGTTTAGGAGTATCAGTAAAAATGAACATACTTCTATATGCCCCTGCTTTATTCTTCTTTTATTTGACTAATTTAGGTTTCAAGGCAACCATAGTACAACTGTTTATTTGTGGTGTGATTCAAGTTGTATTAGGTTTACCATTTTTGTTGAGCAGTCCAGTAGCATACTTGAAGGGAAGTTTTGATATAGGTCGTGTTTTCAATCATACTTGGACTGTAAACTATAGGTTTCTGGACATTGATGTATTTGAAAATAAATGTTTTCATTTGTCCCTATTAGCAATACATGTCCTCTTGCTGATTATATTCATTCCAATGTGTGTTAAATACTTTAAGAGTTATTGTCGTCTAAAGTATGTGCAGAAGCAAGTGCAACCTCAAATAGATGCTAAAAATTTAGATAATAAGAGGAAAAGCAAATTAAAGAAGGAAATGAAGAAAAAGTTAGGCAAGAAGAATGAAGAAACAGAAAACTTGACCAAAGAACAAGAAGATTTCATTAATTCGTTTGAAACAATGTTGCAGAAGGGTTCTCATAAGGGTGGCAAGAAAGCCATTAAGAAACCTCTTGAACTTGACCAAGATCCTTACTATAATATCAACTTTGATATTTTATCTCAATTATTTATCCTACCTATGTTTATTGTAAACTTCATTGGTGTCATGTGTGCAAGAAGCCTTCACTATCAGTTTTATTCATGGTACTTCCACAGCCTGCCATACTTACTGTGGACCAACAATTTCTCAGTTATAGTGAGATTCCTGCTTCTGGCTCTTATTGAAATGTGCTGGAATACATACCCCAGCACATACTTAACTAGTGCTCTATTACATGTGTGTCATGTCACTGTGCTCTATGGAGTTTACAGGAAAATATCAGCTGAATTGAGAATGGTTTCTAAATTAGAATAGTGTTAAATAGTTCTTTCCCCTTGTGCTTAAAAGATTGTAAGGCATAAAGTTGAAAACAAATTGAAGGTTTATTGAACAAAACATTATCATGTGTTTATTTAACTAACCTAATTAAGAACTTATACAACAGCCTATCATACTCTTAAATTGCATCATACACCTATTTATTAATTATAGTGCCTACTCAGCTATTTACGCCTTACATGACTAACTTCGTAAACGAGTGTGTTCATTTTGTACAATTACGATTTTATGACTGTAAATATTGTTAGAGTATTTTTATTAAAAGTTTTTTACTTGACAGTTTTGCTTTTTAATTTTATTTCCATTTTGGGGGTGGTATTCTCTATGCATATTTTGTAAAACAGTATTTTAAACTGGCATTACTGCAGCTATTTGAGTTGTCCCACCGACTTGGACACCGCTGGTTACATACAGGACAAAAATCCCAACTTACCAGTAGGACGTAACAGTGAAACTGATGGGTTCTGCTCATGAGTTTATTATACATCTATTCTAATATAATAGAATAGAATACTCTATAATAGTACACCATAGAAGTGCGTGTGCATATAATAATCTGCAACTCAACCTAGCTAACCACAAGTGGCCCTATTATTATTTTATCTGTGCCACAGACCAGGTCTAAAAAGGCTACTTTAGCGGTATCAAAAAGCACATCACGGTAAGCTCAGTGTCAAATTTTCCAAATCAACCTTGAACCTAATGCATTAGCCAGATTGTTGTGTGATTAATATTATGATTTTGCAAAAGAAGCATTTTTGACCTGCAGGTACGTCTAATATTCTGTGGTTTATTTATTACAAAACCCAAGCTGCAGGTGAATTAAGTAAAACCACCCAGAGTTTGACGTGTGGTTTTTTTTTGTCAAAAACCTGCATAGTTTTATACATGAAGCTATCAGAGGGGCGTAAAGAAAATCGTTCGCCGCGCGGCAACTTTGCTTATAAATAAATAATAACAACATTATAAGCGTTTTGAGATTGTTTATTATGAACCGTATTAATACAACTAATCAAAGGAAATCTAATTATAATCTTAAATTTAGAGATTGAGGCGCAAAATACTTCCTCTGATATCACAATACCACCATTGCTCGGATCCGACGCCTCTCTACCCAAGCTTACCCAAAGTATTATAGCAGTATACCCATCATACTGTATTATCTTATATAATTTTTACTATATAACAAAGCTATATAAACAATTGAAATATTCTTGAATATTTTCTTACGCTGCCTTTGCTTGCCATCGAGCGATAGAAGTACAATAGAGTAGATGAGGAGAGCAACGAAATGCATACAATGCTAAGTTAGGCCTTTATCAAAATAAGTCCAGAAAAAAAGATAAATAAAATAATTTAGAAAATCAGTAAAAAATGGTTGATCTTTGATTAATATCAACTTCCAACTAATATTGGTATGTATACAGAATTGCGATTTCTATAGGTTCTTTTAAATAACAGTTAAATACTTATGGTCTATGAGCTTATAAGTTTAACAATTACTATGTACTTGTGCGGACCGTTCTTGGGCCTTTTTCTAACAAAAATTACTGCATATTGAATATTACTATTCAGTCAAATACACCCAGTCATATAGAGATAAAGATTCGTCCAAGTAAAAAGGTAAAATAAATAAATATACACCAGTATGTCCGTACTAGAAGTAGATAATACTAGTTATGGCTTTAAATAAAGTGAGCTCTATGATGGTACTTTATAAAGACACGTAATTTCTCTAAACTTTTACAAAGTGACAGAATACAGCGGCAGTCTTACATGACTGGGCTTAAACTTAGGATATACATAACAATTAGTGGCGAGTGTCTAGACGAAGCCGAAGTTCTTGGTTTTGATGGCAAGCAGTAATTTATGCTTGAGCACGTGTCGCGAGGAGTAGAGCGGGATGTACAGGCGCGAGATGCACGTGTTCGCGGTGGGCAGGTGCGCGTCGTCCGCCGGCCGGATCGTCACCGACGGCATCGGCTGGAAGCCTTCCTCCGACGCGGGCAGCGCGGGCGAGCCGGTCCAGAAGTATACCTGTCGAGTACATACAACTTACATTCCAAATAGCAAGTACAACAATCAAAGAGAGCAGTCTACAAAGTAACGCATTTTAAATATACACCTATGCTATATATCTATATCGACTTACCAAGTCCTGGCGTTCCAAATGCGTCATCTTATCGACGATGGCCCAGAGCCAGCGCTTGAAGCGAGCGAGTCGCTCGGAGGGCTCGCCGCTCTCGTCGTTGAAGCTGGTGTAGGAGACCAGCGCGGCCACGTTGATGTCTCCCACGCCGTTCAGCAGCAGCCGCAAGTCCTCCGCGGTCAAACCTTCGAGCGCCGACTCGGGAAGCACGTCGAGAACACCGACTCGCATAGCCTGAACGTAAGTTAAAACTTGTTAGTCATTTCAACACATCATTCTCACATGTGTGTATAATTTCAACGAGATGTCAACAAAACTTTGTAACAATTTATTATTTTTGAAAGAGTGTCCATGGAGTTTCTTGCACGTTCTTCTAAATAGCGATCTACGCTTTGGAACGTGCAAATAGCTTCATCTTTTTGGACCAACCGACCTTGACAATTCAAAAGTGCCTGTAAATGGTTTAATTGAAATAAATGTTTGAGTCTTTGAGACATGTAGATATCAAAATAGGTATGCTTACTGACTAAATCGTACATTTTATACATATTTTAAATGTTTACAGCACAGCAACAACGATGCGTCTTGCAATAGCCGCGAAGGTTTAATCAAGAGTTTCCAATACTGAAAACCAAAAATATTACCTCTAGTGCCTTCTCCTGTGAGAGAAGCATCCGATGCTGCGCGTACTTGCGCACGTAGTAATACACGTTGAGCGCCGTCACCTCGATGTCGCGGCCGCCCGGTACCAGCTCAACGCAACCACCTCCTTCCTCCTCGCACATTTCCAAACTGAGCAAAGTAACTTATGTTTATATTTGCCCTGACGCCAGTTTTAAAAAATGGCAAAGTTTAAGTTGGTACTATAAACGTTGCCATTTTAGTCGTCTTACAAACGCGGGGCAACTTTTTTTTTAATAAAGTAAATTTTCAGATAATAATTACAATAAAAATAAATAGTTCATTAGAACTATGAAACACTCTGTTAATAATGTTCGTATCAAAACAATGTTACGGTTCCATTTCGCACCGTCCTTGGGCCACAAGGCTCGGAATGCTCACTGCTGGATGTTTCAAACTACGTCACGCGTAATTTAATAATTAAAATGTTCATAAATATCATTTTTTTAATGAATATGTAGTTGACATTGGATATTAGATGAAGTGAACGACGCGACGACTAAAATGTTGTGCACTGTGTATGGAAGAGGACAAATAAGGAATTGGAACTCCTTACCTAAAGTTGAGATCTAAAGCAGCAAAAAGGGAATGGGAGTCTCCGGTTTCTGCATCTACGACTAGTTGTCGGAGACTCTCGTACACGATGGGATCGAAGAACGCTAGGTCATGGAACCGCACCGGCCGTCCCAGGATGTATTTGAGGACATGTCTATTTAAGAACATCGGGCACAGTTCGTTTTGCAGCAGGCATAAACCAATTATCCTGAAAATAAAATGATAAAATTGGTTAAGCTCCTCCCCTCCCTTTTAAAAATTTAGAGGGGAGGAGAGGAAGACCAAAGAAATATGATTTTGAGGTTAGAAAAGAAAGAGGGACTGAATGATACTTTAGTTTAACGGTTAATCCGATAGAATAGTAAAACCTTTTATGAAAAACTAAGAAACCATGTAAAATACATATTATTGGTGATTTATTAGTGATATTAAGTCACCAATACTGTGTAGAGGTGGAATATTACAACCCGTAATTTCTTTTTGCAAAGGCATTCCTTACCTGCCGACATTTCTAAAAGCGTTGATCCGCTCGGGCGTGGCGCGGCCCTGGCGCGGCGAGTAGTAGCCGCGCTTGCCGGGCGAGTAGAACAGCGGCGCCGCGTCGTCCGCCGCCGCCGCCGCGCTGCCCGACGTGCCCGCGCCGCTCGCCGCCGCGCCGCCGCCGCCGCCGCCGCCGCCGCGCTCCGATAGAGAGAATACGTCTAGATCTACAACAGAAACAAACGATTTGTATTATGTTCTGCGAACGAATTGCCACCAGCACACTGCTCTGGCACAAGCACTTCGATTAAAAAATTTGCAAAGACAAACAAAGCAAAAAAAAAGTTCGTAGGAAAAATATCAACTCTTTCCGAATATTGAACTTTGGCTATACCACGGAGCAAGTACAAAGAGGAGATGCTGTAATGAGATTTCCCTAAGAAACAACGCGTGACACTTTGCGGGGTGAGGGGGTGTTAGACTCCGCCCATTTCTTTATTTGTCATCTGCCAGTCAATAGCAAAACTACTCGCTCGTTCTGTCGATTTTATTTTGAAGTTACGTAACTATCTCACACTAGATGTCACTAAGTGCAGGATGTAACTGGGTCGTACTCAGAATTAACAGGGAGTTCTGTGAATTAATTTTGCGATCCATCTTGATACGTATTTTTAGGGTTCCGTAGCCAAAATGGCAAAAACGGAACCCTTATAGATTCGTCATGTCTGTCTGTCTGTCTGTCCGTATGTGACAGCCACTTTTCTCCGAAACTATAAAAAACTATGCTGTAGAAATTTGGTAAGTAGGTCTATTTCGTGAACCGTATAAAGATTTTCACACAAAAATAGAAAAAAAAAACAATAAATTTTGGGGGTCCCCATACTTAAAACTGAAACTCAATTTTCTTTTTTCATCAAACCCATTAGTGTGGGGTATCTATGGATAGTTCTTCAAAAATGATATTGAGGTTACTATTATATTTTTTTTCTAAACTGAATAGTTTGAGCGAGACACTTCCAAAGTGGTAAAATGTCCCCCCCCCCCCTCCCCCTTAACTTCTAAAATAAGATAATGATAAAAAAATATATGATGTACATTACCATGTCAACTACCAGCGAAAATAGGTTTGAACGAGATCTAGTAAGTAGTTTTTTTTTAATACGCCATAAATCGTAAATCGCAACTTCTCATTATAATAATACCTACTGGTTTGTACGGAACCCTCGGTGCGCCAGTCCGACTCGCACTTGGCCGGTTTTTTTAAATTGATACAGTGATACTATTATTTGATGAATGACGAATGAAGATCATTCGACATTTATCAAAATCCTTTTAATTGTTCCATTTTTTTTTTATTCTATCAATAATGATAGAAAAAAGCCTATAAAAGCTTTTTCTTTTTTAGAGGCTTATTTTGATACAAACACCGAAACCATTAAATAAATAAATAAGTAATACCAGACGCAAGTGGCAAGCAAAATGGCAAGAACAAATTTTTGTATATATTTATTTGTAAAACACCGGCAACCCTTTATAAATGGACTATTTTTTATTTTTGTATGAAATCCTGATGAGCTAAAATATGATTTTTATAAGTCATAGAACAAAAGTTGTGAAATATCTAAATTGTTTTCATACATTTACGTGATGCGTGCACAGCTAAACAGACCAACAGATAAACAGACAGAAAATCCAAAGATGCTGGAAATGGGTTCTGTTAGTTATCCTGTAACAGTCTGACAATATCTTTTTTCTTCAGTGCACTACAGAGCGGTTTTTTATCTACGTGTCTTAAATTTACCACAAATAATTAAAAACGATTGGCGGCGCTAGTGGACGGAATACACGCTCTTAACCTGAATGTTGCCAGAGGACAGACTATCTCAATTAAATAATTGTAATCGATTGGAATTATCGATCGATTTTACTAATCCGCCGACTAACATGACCGGAGATAGGCTAAAGTAGCTTTTCTCCCGTCGTAATCTAGCTAACAATCTCATGTAACTGATTAGGCGCGAAGTAGACGGCGGGCTCAGATAAAGAATATAAATATAAAAGCACTAACACGAACTAAAAAAAAAAACCCGGAAGAATTATAATTTGAGAGATTGTACAGAAATAATATAATATTATAACCAGGAGATTCTAGCGGTCTTAGCTCTACGGTACTTGAAGCTAAAGTAAGATCCTGAAATGATGTGGAGGTCCTCTGTCCGATAGCGAAGAACTAAGACGGAAACAGACGCTCCGTTTGGTCTCGATAGTCTGATCTGACAATCGGAAGAGCAACCGGAGCGTCTGTGTCCGCCCATATTTCCACATAATTATCATGTATTTCCTACCGTCAGAAATATTCCGCTACATTCATACCTGATTATTTTCTTTAAAAAATAAAAGATAGTAGGTACCACAGACATTATTGTGGTTAGTACTCAGCTTAGTAGCTCCCATTCATACCTAAATAGCGTTTATAATTATCTTTTTAATTATCTAAATAATATAATTTATTAAAAATCGATTTCCAAAATATTTTACATGGTCACACTTAGATAGATCTATCTGTCAAATCAATGCGTTGATCAAATTGGTTCGTGCCGTTCGTTTTGCGCAGAGTTGAATATTATTCTTCCGTATTTACTTCTGTTCGTTACAATTTGAAGCTGTCGAGTTGAGCGTTTCTTCCTCCAGTGGATTTATTTTGAGATATTGGACTCCTGTTTTAGTGACAAGTGAGCACATTGACCTATTTTAGTTTAAGTGAGCTTTTGACTCTTGTTTTAGTGATAAGTGAGCAAATTGACTGTATTTTAGATTTTGAATGAGCCCTGGAATCTTGTTTTACTTTTGAAAAATGTCTACACCTGGTAGAGATCGGGTAAACCGCCCTCTCTCTCGCCGGTGTGTCAATTGCTCCCTACGTTTGGCGCCTAATCTTCGTAGACGTAAAATCTAAGAATTAGATGAACCAATGCTTATCCTCCTGAGATCCTGGGTAACGCCTACACCGGTAAGTTTATAATATGTCATTTACAAGACTTATACGAACATTCAGGATGTCTATTTGGTCAATGACCCCTTGGGTCATCGTCAACTGTGAATCTGTATTATTTCCTCTACAACTGTAATTAAGTTTTAGGCAGTGTAAGGTGATCTGTGAGAAAACCTAGACCATTGCAATGAGCACATGAGTAAATATACGTATTATCTATTTAGTAATTCACTGATTTATTTTTGTAATCTTTTCAGATATTATCCTATGATGACATCTTGTGTGTAGAATGTTTTTTACTATTACAAAACCGGACATCATCAACCACAAGTCTATCCCTTGTATCTCCCGCTCTTGGACACCTCAACATATGTTTTGCGTGAGGCATGTCAATTGCAAGTCGCAGAACTCATAGGGTCAGTCAAGACTGTCTTCAAAGGAACGTTATACTAAGATGGACACCAGCTCATCACGTAAGTGTTAATGGTTAATGTAATTGTGGCCGAATGACTATAATTGAACTAATGGAACAAATTTCTTTACAAAGTTATTTATTTATTTAGACTTTATGCACAATAGTGGTACATGGGCGGACTTAAAGTTAAAGTTCTTATTTTTAGGTCTTGCATTTGGAACGAGTTTGTCGTGCTTGTTGGGAGGCTGCATCGAGAGAAATACAGAGCCAGGCCGTTGCTGGCATTAACAGGCCCACTGTGGAGTCTGCGCCAGTGACTGATAACATGGACGATAAATCACAGATGCTGTGATCCCTGTACCACCTCCACTACCACTGCCGGTTCCACCATCTCAGGAACAACAATTACCTCGAACATTTTCAAAAATTAATTCACTAAAGTACAAACGGGTTTCGGCAAGTTCACGACATTATTCCCTTCACTGCAAGAATCTGCAGATATCATTTACATAGCAATCGTTGGGCTTGGGATGAACTAGAAGCCCCATATTCTGATTTTACTGGATTTCAAGTAGATGACATTTGCACAAAACTTGAAAAAGCTACTGAGAGACAGTTAGACTTCAATGATATAAACTCGCTGGATTCTTGTTTATGCCATTATTGGTTGGGACTTACTGCAGAGCAATTCAATGAGCTTCTAAATTGTAACCCTATGTTATATCTATATCGATGCTTTACGGCCAAAAAGGGATAAGCGACATTTTTTGCGAAATCGACTTATATATATGGTTGAAATCAGCTTTTTTTTTCTGCGTCTATTGGTCTAAGTTTCGTAACTCTAGGTCGAACTTTTTGTCGCTTAGGCGGTAAAGGAATTAGGGTCCTAACACTAAGTTTTTCGTCGTAAACGACAGTTATTTTGGTGTATTTTTTATTATGGTGGTTGGATGAAAATAATATTTTAAAACTGACAGTTATGCACTTTTGGCTTTGCATATTTATTTCTTTGCTTGTGTGTTAACTGGTTTTGGCTATAAATATGTTTTGCAAAAAAATACATTAATCAAATTTTGCTTGAGTCTTTGTTTATTAAACTTCCGGTTACCATATTATGGCAGTTTCTTTGTCTAAAATAATTGTCATTTATTACATTTCGGCGGCATTTCCGAGACTTTTGTTTGGTGCTTAGTGTTATTTTTCCAAGTCACTATATAAATTTCGAAGGCGCTTAGGATAAATCATTCAAACGAATGTCGCCCTAACATTGTCGCTTATCCTTTTTTTTCCTCCCAATAAATTTAACGAGAATGGTGGTTAGATAAGAAGGTAAATCAAAGATTTGGCGGCTAACTTGCGCAAAAACAGCAAAAAGCATCGGTTATCCTTGTCATTCATACGAATCAAATGTCATTTTCATTGCATAACGAACATTCAGTGTTTAATAGACAACCGCGGCATAATGGGCATCTAAAGCATGCATGCAAGCACCTATATCTAAAGCAAAACATGACGATTTACTCAAACTATATCGAGATAAAGTGATTCCACAAATGTTTCATAATGAATATCACAGTCTTACAAGTGCTAACAGTGTCAAGGATACTCTTCCAGAATCAGATCTCAAAGATGGTGGTATTGATTGAACAATGTTTTTTAGTTTGTTTGTTTACATTTGTTGACAAATGTAATTTTTTTGAGAATTTATAGTAAGAATAAGAATTTGTAGTAAGTAGATCCATAATTAGCTTTTGCGAATTGTTATGTGACTTGTTGTTTATTAGATTTTTATGAGGGTAATACTACTATTATGGATGCTCATTTTAAGATTTTTGATCTTTTACTCGTGTTCCTAACTATTAATAAGCCGTCTGATTATTAAAAAGTACTAGTCGTTAAATTAATAAAATAAAACTTACACTAACGTCATTAAAAAAAAATAGGATTTAAGTAAGTTAGTGAATCTTAAATCATTCTAATTTGGAATGATAGTTGATTATTTTTTGCGATTCAAGCGCCTTTACTGGTGTTTATCTATACTAATATTATAAAGCAGTAGAGTTTGTTTGTTTGGTTGAACGTGCTAATCTCAGGAACTACTGGTCCGAATTGAATAATTCTTTCAGTATTAGATAGCCCATTTATTGACGACGCTGAGACAAACAGGAGCGGAGCATTCATGGAAAATGTGACGCAGACGAAGTTGCGCGGGTCAGCTAGTAATATTTTTTTTTTTTCATATTTTATTTGAGTTTAAAATTTAGTTTATTATTCTTTTGTTATACCTGTTTATTATTCGTTTGTTTGTTTAATTTTTCAAATCGGACCAGTATTTCCTGAGATTACCCCCTACATACAAACTTACAAACAAATTTTTTTTTCTTTATAATATTAGTATAGATTACTTATGACAATTTCCTTGTTCGTTTGTCATAAACCAATAGCCGTTTATGTCATATTGACTCCACTTGATGAAGAGAAAACTGACTGATATGCTCTTTTTCTTCAATTGAAATTAAACGAATGGTGCAGTTAAATCATTTCGGTTGGAAGTGAATTAGTGAGTAGTTTTCATTTACGACATATCTTCCTGTTAACAAAACAAGGACCATTTGGGGGTAAACGACAGTAAATGGTGTTAGGAGTGTGATTTATTTTAACTAACAATGACATTATGTACAGAGATACTTAAAAGCTACACGGGTAAATTTTGAAACTTTTGGGACCTACAGAAAAGTTTATATATTTTTTTTTCTTTTATTTTGAACTTTAAACTATTCTCCTGTAAAGTTTGTAAAGTGTCGGTTATCCCTTTTTGGCCGTAAAGCATCGATATGATCACTTTCCAAATCCTTCTGTTGCTCTCAGCATATTCTTAGTGAAACTCAGAACAGGTGACAGCAATCAAAGACTGTCAACTCTTTTTTTTTTAAAGGCCAAGATCCACTTTGGAAAGAAAAATGAATATTGTGAGAAATTGTCTAAATGAACAGTTTGTTTCTCGACATTTAGGAATAAATCACACAGTATCTATTCAAAATGTAGCATCACGGAATAGAATTATACCAGAGGGTTTTTTTGGGGATGCCAACATGGCTTCAAATGTTAATGCATAGTCAAATGTTATTATGGGGAGCATGTGCGGGCGAATGGTAACTACAGTGTAGAAATAAGCAATTAATTAATAGAAGAATAATATTAGGCCCTTAATATTAGGTCAATCGAGACATGTGAGTAGCAGGATTTATTACACATATTTATTGATAAGTAGAGAGCAACATAGGGCAAGTTCTTTAGAGAGTATCATTGCTTATTATTGTAGTTGCTTAGTGGGAAATCGTACAGTAGGGTGGTGCGCTCATACTATGACTGTATTGTGGCATTTAAGCTGTGGTCGTTTTAATGATATAAGCGCCCCAGCACAATTTCTAGACCATATATTCCTTGAAGAATAAATGT
Organism: Ceramica pisi; assembly: GCA_963859965.1. Taxonomy (NCBI): domain Eukaryota; kingdom Metazoa; phylum Arthropoda; class Insecta; order Lepidoptera; family Noctuidae; genus Ceramica; species Ceramica pisi. The sequence continues at coordinate 12,242,272 of OY982530.1, forward strand.
TTTACCTACTATTTATTGTTGTTTTTTTTTAAGTAAGCAGCGATAGAGCAACTTAATTTGATATGGGGATCCATATCAAGTTAAGTTGCTCTATCGCTTTGTGCGGGTTGTTGTAACTTAGCTATGAGCTCCTCTAATCTAAGGCTTTAGCCGTAGGTAAGTATTTGTTTTAACAACACTATCTACTAGTTGTGAGGGTACAGCCTACTTAACGCTGACTGCCGGCACGGCACGGCAAGGGATATTTGTAAGCGCACTTTGTACTTAACCTACATAAATGAGAAGAAGAAGTTATGTAGTGTTTTCAAATATGTTTAAAACAAAAAAAACGGGACATGTAAAGTTTTTTTAGGTGCCCAAAACTCCTAACAAAATAGGCATTCTCCTTTATAAAATCATTTAGCTGGTACATTTGAGTTCTGAAAACAGTCATTCACTTGTTTTTTCCAAATTAGTTTTTTCTTTGGCGTCGCTTATTACCGCACAATGGAAAACATGATATATCGGTATAATTACGAGTAAGATTTCAACCGTGGCACCAGTGCTGCAGAAACAGCTCGAAGAATTAATGATGTGTACGGCATTGGTGTCGCAAAAGAAAACACGGTGCGTTTTAGGTTTCAACGTTTTCGTTCTGGAAATTTCGACCTTCAGAACCAACCCCGTGGACGGCCGGAGACCAAAGTGGAAAATGAAGAACTAAAGGCTATTGTAGAAGCGGATCCATCACAAAGCACTTCAGAGATAACTACAGACTTCGAGGTAAGTGATAAAACTGTATTAATCCACTTGAAGCAAATCGGGAAAGTAAAAAAACTTGAACGATGGGTACCTCATGAATTGAGTGAATGGAACTTGCAAACACGCGTCGACTACTGTGTTACTTTTGCTCAACCGATACAATAATGAAAGGGATTTTAAATCGAATCATTTTTTGTGATGAAAAGTGGATACTGTACGATAATCGGAAGCGCTCGTCGCAATGGCTGAACCCTGGAGACCCAGCCAAATCCTGCCCTAAACGGAAATTGACCCAAGAAAAAGTTACTTGTGAGTATTTGGTGGACTAGCACCGGTGTTGTTCACTAGAGCTTTCTAAAATCTGGCCAAACGATTACAGCAGATATCTATTTTCACTCGCTCTAGGCCACTGCTGCTTCACGACAACGCAAGACCACACACTGCACAACAAACAACCACAAGTTAGATGAGCTAAAATCGGAATGTCTGCGACATCCACCGTACTCCCCGGACCTTGCTGCAACAGATTACCACTTTCCGAAATTTGGACAACTTCTTACAAGGGAAAAAATTCAACTCGGATGCGGCAGTCCAAACCGCTTTCAAAGAGTTTCTTGATTAATTAAATATATTTTACAAAAAAAAATCGACTTTATATTCAACAATTTCAAACGCCAATTTCATAAATGTAAGGACCTAATATTTTCGTTGTACAAAAAACGTTTTTTTTACAGATTTATTATATGCATAGTATCTATCTATATTATAGAACTTTTTATTTATAAAAGATTGTACTTTTATGTCCAGCGTATAAATGCGACAGTCGCGGGACATACGGTAAAATAATTGGCTTGTACTGCCCTGTCTATTTGTTATTTTTATGTTTGTTATTTATAGTTGACGATAGATGGACGATATATGTTTACACAATGATATAAAAAGTACGAAAATAATATTTTGGCGATTAAAAGATCTTTAGGAATGAATGTTGAACTTACTAATTTCACTACATATGATTATTAAAATATATTAATACTGAGCTCTACGTAAATATATTTAGTTCCCATGACCCAAAGTGTCGCCGCATCTAATGTCGGGTAGAATTATATTTGGTAACGACGTCAAGAGATTTTTCTAAAACCATTTTAATAAATTATGTTTAAAATAACTTAAAAAATAAATGTGACACCGTCCATAGCATCAGTACGTCGATCCGAGTAGTTTTTATGAGATAAAACACAAAACATCATTGTGTTTTTCTTGTATCGCGAATGTGCTCTAAAATGGGTACGTTTACGAGTGTAAAATGGGTCTGTGTACTTGCTCCGTGGGCTATACACAGCCGTGATCAGACCAATCAGGCGCTCGAACGAACAGTCCGCTCTGCAGAGACTGATCTAGCGCCGAGGTTTCAGCCACGTCTGGAAAAAATCTTACTAAGCTGTTGGAAGTTAACTTACCTAGTATCGCCTCCGAGGGATGCATGACTATGAGATCCATGGCCTCGCGTACTTTCTGTCGCAGCGCGTCTTCGCTGGCCAGCAGCACCAGAAGTTGCGCCGGCGTCAGCTCCAGCAGCATGCCGGTTATCTTGCCCGCGAATGTAGGGTGGAGCGAGTGAACCTACAAAAGCCCATTTTAAAGACGAAAAAAATAAGTTAAATGCCAAAATGACTGAATAATCATTCTTTTTCACATTTTGAATAGTAGATAAAGTGTACATATAAATTAAATAAATTCTTAACATAATTCTACCGATGTTACATAGTATAAGTCCCTTACCCTAGGGTAGAGTCGCTCGCCCAATTGTGCTTGGTGGAGCGTGAGATGTTCGTTATGTCCGCCGGGCCTGTCGCCGCTGTAGCCGGCGCCTTCCGTCCCTGGGGCAGCCTGCGTAGACACATTGTAACTTCCATAAGGATTTCTACATTACATTCACTTTTTGCTGGTCAGGAAACAAAGTTTTTAAGTTTCTCAGTGTTAAAGTAGGACTATTTCACTTGGCGTATTTGCGCCATTATTACTTATTTGTTAAAATTAACTTTATCGCGATAATTAAGGCATATTTTGTATTACCCAAGTGTCGCGAATATTTAGTGATACGCTATGTGTAGAGGCACCTTTACGCAGAGTTAGAACCGTACCTGTGGCGAGTAGGGCCTGGCGTCCACGCTGAGCACGCGGCGCGGCTCGCGCGCGGCGGGCGGGCGCGGCGCGGCGCGGCCCGGCGTGCGGCGCGCCGCGTCCTTGGAGCGCGCGCGACCTGCGCCGCTACTGAAACAATGCAATATTACAACCTTGTAAATTAACTTACGTTCAAAAGAGAAATGTTTTTCTGAATCTAGCTTTTATATTCATCAGGGTCAGGCAATTTATGAATTTATATATTTACCGGGCTCCACTGTTACTGCTCGCTCCACCTGCGTTCGTGTTGGCAGAACCTGATGTGCCGTTCGCACTGCTACTAGTAGTACCGCTGCCGGTCGTAGGTTCCAATGGTGGCAGTTTCTCGTTAGCTAGTAACGCCTAAACACAAATGTAACCCTTATTGAGAAACATTACATAAAGAGGGTCTCCCTGAATTATATTATTATTAAATTTAGAATTCCCAATCAGGAAAGTATGATAAGAGTTAGGACAATCATGATCTTATTGAGCTACTCAGGAGGATACTGTCTATCCGTTATTAAATAGCTCAAGGTTAATCCTAATTAAAATTTGCTCAATTCTGAGTATTGTAAAGGAGTAGGGGTATAATTATCGTATTTATTTAGAAGTATTTACCTCAGCGACACTGGTGTAGAAGGAGCGCGCTACGCCGCTGCCCTCCCCCGGCTCGTCGCGGAACGTCACCTTGACCCTGTTGACGGCGAGCGGCGGCTGCGCACTGTGCGCGCGCCGGTTCTGTCCGGCGAACGCGCTGTTCAACTCCGCAAACGTCTGCTGTAGCAACTTGGCACGGTCGCGTTCCATCTGCATTATCAAACATGAGTAATTAATTAGTGGATGATTCAGGCGGCCTGTCCGTTGACGCGTCCGTTGAGCGGAGTTGCAGACGGTATCTGTCCGTTGATGCGGAGCGAGGGACTGCGGAGCGGAGTTGCGGGCTGTGCGGTGCAAGTCCGAGTTCACGCAACGAGTAATTTGAGCGGGCGGCCAGCACTTTTTGTTTGTTTCCCGGTTTTGTTTGATTTTTTAAAGCAGTTCACAAACCCCTGTCCACTGAAGCGGAGCGGATATTTTACGCAAGTCCATGGGTAATATTCGCAAAGCTCCTCTCCTCTTCGCTTCAGTGGACAATCAGCCTAAAGGACCACCTACACTATCATTCAAGATGCATGTAGTTTTTTATTGCGATTTATTCAAGTGTTGAATAAAAATCATTTACTTTTACACAATTTTTGTAAGTTTAAAATAAATACAAGTGCACCAGTTTAAAGCACTGCAGAGATGAAAGTGATTGTGTAGTACCCACACTACCCACCTTATGTAACGTCAAATCCCTCTGCTGTGAATTCCTTAGCTTCTCCATATCCCGGCGGAACTTGACCTCTTTGAGAGGGAATCCGCCGAGCTCAGCAACCACGGAGCCAGGCTCTAAGCCGACGTCCTCTGTGAACACTCGTCCGAACAGATCTAGAGACAGACGCCATCTGCCCAGCAGGAGATCGTGCGACACCGAGGCTCCTAGTGACGGACACGCGCGACTGGAAAGTTAAAATTTGTTGTCACCTACGATTTTTTAAGAATTGGAACTGCAGTGTATGCAAAGTGAACTTAAAACATGGATAAATAATAATATAACATCTAAACTAAATACTGTCTCTAACAATGTACATGCTAAATGTGAGGTTTCAATATCTTCTACATTTATTTCTATCTGCCACATATTCGTAAATATGAGGATAATTAGCAACATTTTAAATAACTTACGGCTGCGCAGGTGCATTCAGAGTTGGCAAAAGTGGTGGAGGTGGTAAACCTGTGGTCTCCACAGTCACGTGCGCCGAAATCTCCTGAGACTCGAGCGGATCTGCCGCGCTTAACAGCTCACCCTGATTTTACAAAGAAAGATTAGATAAATATACTGAGGCATGATCGCCAACCAGCTTGGCAGGAACCTTGGACTTTTATTTACCAAGGAGACAGGCTACTTTGATTAATTAACGCAGGGATTGAGGCATGCAACCCAAGGATGCATTTTGAGTTGGTATTTTCTGTTGGCGGCAAGCCAAGCAGATGAAGATTTAGACTTTTCTCATAATTTGGTATGCAAAATTTAGATTTCGTTTTACAAATTTTTCAGAAAGTTACATCCAATTGAAGGGTAGGGTATAATTTTGATAAAGAAAAAGTCCCCCAAATAAGTGGAGTGACTTACAGCACGTACAATAACAGTCTTGCCGGGGCTTCGAGACGATGAGGCGCGGGCTTCCACCACTGTGTTTGAGCCGCTTGGTCCTGAAATAAACACAGACGTTAAAATATCAAAGCTAAAAAAACTACTTTTACCTTTTGGAGAGCACTATAAGTCTAACGCATTTGGTGATGATCTTGTTAGAAGACAAGACCTACCTGGTGACGGCGACGTCGAAATATTTTGTTGGTGAGGCGCGTCCATGATAGAACATGCTGTATCAACCAGCGTGTGGAACTCAGACGGCTGCGCCATAGAGTCATGCATGGAACTGCTACCGGCCGACAGATTCACCGAATGTGGATGTCTGAAAAACAAAACAAAGAGTAGTAAACATGATTTTGGTGAATGCGGAATTACTATTAGTACTTATGAAAATTAAACATACCTGTGATGCTTTTTCCTTGGTATCTGTCGAGCTTCATTAGAATCAGAGTCAGATAAGTATTCACCATCTGTGTCAATGTCCATTTTTGTGGTTGCGTCTTTAGCGCAAGATAAGTCCTGAAACAAACAAGGGGTTAAATTCATTACATAATTTTAGCTTATCTGATGTAGTGTGGACTATTTTCAGTATAATTATATAAGTATGCCATAAATTTAATAGTATTTGCTTGGGTTCCTCAAACGCGAATACTTTGACAGCAAAATCGTTTTGGAATTGTGTATCTTTTTACTTCTTCAAAATACTCTTAGGGCCTCTTTCACCATCTCCAAGTAAAGCGTTGATTAGTTACTTCCCAATTAAAGTGAATCGGCAAGTAAAACTTACGAGTATCTTCTGTCAATTTCACAAGCGAAAATAAAGCTTCGAGTAACAACTTACCGGTTAAGTGAATGACTTAACAAATCATACGTTGCATTCGTTCAATATTACGTCAATGTTACTCGTCAAATGTCATTGTTAGGTTAGCTGTCATTTGTCATTTCATTTTGTGTATTGTTTGTTGTGTTTTTGGTTAGGAAATTATTGCGTGTGGATTTTTTTTTAATAAATTATCATGGATAAAGTTAAAAGAGATAGAAGTGCAAACTTTTCACTTGTACAGAAATACCAAACTGTGTTAGTGTCGGTGATAAGACCCCGTCCGCGTCCATAGGCGCAAGTAATGGTGGACGCGACCGTATCAAACAAGGAAATTGTAAGGAAAACTAATTAGAATTATAATTGAATCAGATTAGATTAGGTTTAGCATTCTCTAATTAGTGTTATAAGGATATTTTCGCATCATAGGTTTAGTTAGATTCTAGTTTAAATGCGAATTAAGATGTAAGGTTTTTGTATTGTGAATAATTACGTAGATTGAAAATGTGATTTTTTGTTTTAAGTGATAGGGTTTTGAAATTAGTTTTAAAATAAAGGTCTTGACCCAAAACCACTTTTACAAAAAGAATTAAGTTGATAGGACTTATGGTTTTCGAGATATTTCCAAAAATGTATAGTGAAAATTTGTCAACCGTCAAGTAAACACGCTAATTGGCAGACGATGTGGCAAGTAAGTTACTGGTCAGTTTAATCATTGATTAGTGCTACTCGAACGTCGTGAAATTGACACGTGCAGTTACGTATGACTTTAAGTGGCGATTAGTCTACTCGATACTTTACTCAAGGGTGGTGAAAGAGGCCCTTACTCTATGAAAATGAACGTGGTACAAACCTGTGGTTCATCTCTCGTCAAAGTATGGGTGTGAGTGGGCGGCGCAGAGGCGGGCCGGGCCGGCGGCGACCAGCCGCGGTCCGAGCCGCGCGTGGACAGGCCCAGGCGCCGCGGGACTACTGCGGAGTAAAACATACAATGCACTCGCTGCTCATCGAAAGGAGGCCATTTCGAAAGTGCTTTTGTATTCATGACTATGGGTTTGGACTGGCTGAGTTGTCTAAAAAGTGAATTACTTTCAAGATTTTTGTTCAAAATAGTGAATTTATTGTTTTCACTAAAGAATTTTAAGAAAAAGTTGCTGTTAAATTAGTTGTTTATATAAAGCACTATTTACTTAATCTAGTAAATACATAAAAAGTGAATATTTACGTGCAATGTTACCTTCTAGCGGGTTGTTCACACCGGGCGGTGAGTCACCGGAGGCCGGCACGGTTACGGGCTGGCGAGGCATTCCGAACAATTCTTCGCGTCGAGCGTTCGGTTGAAGGAGTTGTGGCTGATCCGCTAGCGGTAGTGCGTCTTGCATAGTCACTGTTTTATACAAAAATTAAGTAGCACAAAATCGTTAAAGACCTACATCGACCCTTTGAAAACGAAATGGTTTCTTATGATCTACATAGGGCCTAACGAAAACCTTAGGTAATCTTTTTCGCGGTACACTCAACTTTTACTTTATCGAAAAATTAACTACATAAATTCCTTCTATATTGGTCTAAAACACATAATTAAACGTAAATACAGTATTAGATTTCGAATAAAATGTTAAAATACGTGACATGTAAGAGTAGAATAAAAGCGGGTGGAGACGCGCAGCATGGCGTGAGTGCGTGACGTATGAGAGAGTGTACTGACTGTTGAAGGGGTCGGGCGGCGGACAGCCCAGGCACAGCGTGGAGTCGGAGCGCTGGAAGAAGGCGTGCGCCCGGCCGCGCGCGCCCTCCGCCTCGCCGTCCGACTCGGGCGCCGCGCCGCCGCCCACCACCATCTCCTCGTCGCCTTCCTCGTTCTCGTTCTCGTCCTGTGCGCACGCAATATCATGTACTATGCTTTTTGATTGAAGGGAATCTTACAAGTTTATGACATCTGGCAGATCAAAATGTTGTTCAAGTCAAAATGTAATCAATAAACTAGCGAAGTAGTTCTACAGCACATTTTATCGCTACAATTAATAATCCGACATTATAATAAAAAATACTTGATGGAATGAGAAGAGACCTGTAAAAATAAACAACACAGCTTGAAAAATCGATTAAACATTATCACTATTGCGAATGAGCACGAGTCTAACATGGATCAAACAAAGATGTTAATGCAGTATATGAGGTGTGTGTACCGGTGTCCAGAGGTGTTGGTGGTGGTGCGGCTGCGGCTGCGCGGCGCGCATGTAGTACACGAGCGCGTCCAGCACGTAGGCCACGTGCTTGAGTGCCGCCACGTCCAGCACGGGCAGCTGCTCCGCGTGCTCGGCGCTGTGTGCGCGCAGCAGCGACAGGCAGTACGCCAGGAACTCGCGCCGAGCGCTGCCGGCTTCTACACCTGTACGCAACGAAGCATGGAAACAACCGTAAAAATTTGGTCCGCAAAAAACCTATAAGAATTGAACAACGCTTGCAAAATGTTGCAAATGTTATTTCGGTTAGTCATTGGGTCAAACAATGTTTAAAATGAATGAAAGGCTAGAAACTTCTTCTGACCTTGTTCACGATCACGTGCCCTAGGTCCTTCAGAGAAACCGATGATGCGCGTAGCGGGTGACGTCAGAGATGTAGTGCGACGAGTCGCCGGCGCAACTGACCGTCCGCTGTCGCCGGTCGACGTGCTCGCGTTGTTCGACGTCAACGACGCGCCGAATCTGTTCGTAACATTGAAGTATTGGTTTTATTTAAGAAAATAATACATCGACAACATAGATTTAATACCGACACGGCAGTCAATGTTTCAGCGAGAATTCATACTTGAAATACCTTAGTTGTGCTTCAGTAGCATCCATGACGGTGACTAGCCAGTCCCAGGTGGGTTTGAGTTGTCGCTCGAGGTAGCACTGCAAACGCAGCGCTTCGCGATACGCCAGCGGCACCATGCGGGGTAGCGGCAGAGTTACTCGCTCATACTCCCATAACAAGTCTGCAATTTGGCGGATGACGATACCTGTAAACAGAGATTGAGTTAGAAATAGATAGCTTAAGATTATAGGGTTCTATAGATGACTTAAATATGAAAATATTCACCACACATCAATGGAGCAGTGGTAGCAATCCCTTGCATCAAATACATAAACTTGGGTCGCTCTCTCAACAATTACGTAGCGCATAAACAATAAAAAGGTAGTTACCAAAAGCTCTAGCCAGGCAGGAGGCCGTGGTGGAGGTGGAGTGCGGGTCGTGCGCGCCGGCGGCGGCGGCGGCCGAGCGGCGCAGCGACGCGGGGTCGATGAACACCAGCGACGAGCTGCCCGTCAGCCGCACGCCGCCCGCGCTGCCGCCCGCGCCGCGCGTCGACTCGCGCGACCTGCTTCATGTATGAGTGTTCAACGAAACCGAACATTATTATTGATACTACTGTTTTCATCTAAAACTTTATATCACTAGCTGAGCCGAGCTCAGAGAGAGAAATACTACTTCTTTTGAAAGTCAAATACAGGGTTTAGGCAGTAATCTACTACGATGGAAATCGTTGGTTTATTGTACCAGTTTCGTAACCATATAATAAAACACTTCTTGGGGACTGTACATATATTTGTACTTTGTGCATATTTGCCTGGTTCCGTGGCCATAGTAAATAAAGTGCAGCGGCGGCTCGGCCTCGCCGTCCTGCTCGTCCGTCTAGCAGTTAGCACTCACCGTATGGCCCACTGCATGGAGTGCGGCGCCAGGTTGGGGCGCGCGGGCGGCGCGGCGCGGCGCTCCACCTCGGCGTCGTGCAGCGGCGGCTCGGCCTCGCCGTCCTGCTCGTCCGTCTAGCAGTTAGCACTCACCGTATGGCCCACTGCATGGAGTGCGGCGCCAGGTTGGGGCGCGCGGGCGGCGCGGCGCGGCGCTCCACCTCGGCGTCGTGCAGCGGCGGCTCGGCCTCGCCGTCCTGCTCGTCCGTCTAGCAGTTAGCACTCACCGTATGGCCCACTGCATGGAGTGCGGCGCCAGGTTGGGGCGCGCGGGCGGCGCGGCGCGGCGCTCCACCTCGGCGTCGTGCAGCGGCGGCTCGGCCTCGCCGTCCTGCTCGTCCGTCTAGCAGTTAGCACTCACCGTATGGCCCACTGCATGGAGTGCGGCGCCAGGTTGGGGCGCGCGGGCGGCGCGGCGCGGCGCTCCACCTCGGCGTCGTGCAGCGGCGGCTCGGCCTCGCCGTCCTGCTCGTCCGTCTAGCAGTTAGCACTCACCGTATGGCCCACTGCATGGAGTGCGGCGCCAGGTTGGGGCACGCGGGAGGCGCGGCGCGGCGCTCCACCTCGGCGTCGTGCAGCGGCGGCTCGGCCTCGCCGTCCTGCTCGTCCGTCTAGCAGTTAGCACTCACCGTATGGCCCACTGCATGGAGTGCGGCGCCAGGTTGGGGCGCGCGGGCGGCGCGGCGCGGCGCTCCACCTCGGCGTCGTGCAGCGGCGGCTCGGCCTCGCCGTCCTGCTCGTCCGTCTAGCAGTTAGCACTCACCGTATGGCCCACTGCATGGAGTGCGGCGCCAGGTTGGGGCGCGCGGGCGGCGCGGCGCGGCGCTCCACCTCGGCGTCGTGCAGCGGCGGCTCGGCCTCGCCGTCCTGCTCGTCCGTCTAGCAGTTAGCACTCACCGTATGGCCCACTGCATGGAGTGCGGCGCCAGGTTGGGGCGCGCGGGCGGCGCGGCGCGGCGCTCCACCTCGGCGTCGTGCAGCGGCGGCTCGGCCTCGCCGTCCTGCTCGTCCGTCTAGCAGTTAGCACTCACCGTATGGCCCACTGCATGGAGTGCGGCGCCAGGTTGGGGCGCGCGGGCGGCGCGGCGCGGCGCTCCACCTCGGCGTCGTGCAGCGGCGGCTCGGCCTCGCCGTCCTGCTCGTCCGTCTAGCAGTTAGCACTCACCGTATGGCCCACTGCATGGAGTGCGGCGCCAGGTTGGGGCGCGCGGGCGGCGCGGCGCGGCGCTCCACCTCGGCGTCGTGCAGCGGCGGCTCGGCCTCGCCGTCCTGCTCGTCCGTCTAGCAGTTAGCACTCACCGTATGGCCCACTGCATGGAGTGCGGCGCCAGGTTGGGGCGCGCGGGCGGCGCGGCGCGGCGCTCCACCTCGGCGTCGTGCAGCGGCGGCTCGGCCTCGCCGTCCTGCTCGTCCGTCTAGCAGTTAGCACTCACCGTATGGCCCACTGCATGGAGTGCGGCGCCAGGTTGGGGCGCGCGGGCGGCGCGGCGCGGCGCTCCACCTCGGCGTCGTGCAGCGGCGGCTCGGCCTCGCCGTCCTGCTCGTCCGTCTAGCAGTTAGCACTCACCGTATGGCCCACTGCATGGAGTGCGGCGCCAGGTTGGGGCGCGCGGGCGGCGCGGCGCGGCGCTCCACCTCGGCGTCGTGCAGCGGCGGCTCGGCCTCGCCGTCCTGCTCGTCCGTCTAGCAGTTAGCACTCACCGTATGGCCCACTGCATGGAGTGCGGCGCCAGGTTGGGGCGCGCGGGCGGCGCGGCGCGGCGCTCCACCTCGGCGTCGTGCAGCGGCGGCTCGGCCTCGCCGTCCTGCTCGTCCGTCTAGCAGTTAGCACTCACCGTATGGCCCACTGCATGGAGTGCGGCGCCAGGTTGGGGCGCGCGGGCGGCGCGGCGCGGCGCTCCACCTCGGCGTCGTGCAGCGGCGGCTCGGCCTCGCCGTCCTGCTCGTCCGTCTAGCAGTTAGCACTCACCGTATGGCCCACTGCATGGAGTGCGGCGCCAGGTTGGGGCGCGCGGGCGGCGCGGCGCGGCGCTCCACCTCGGCGTCGTGCAGCGGCGGCTCGGCCTCGCCGTCCTGCTCGTCCGTCTAGCAGTTAGCACTCACCGTATGGCCCACTGCATGGAGTGCGGCGCCAGGTTGGGGCGCGCGGGCGGCGCGGCGCGGCGCTCCACCTCGGCGTCGTGCAGCGGCGGCTCGGCCTCGCCGTCCTGCTCGTCCGTCTAGCAGTTAGCACTCACCGTATGGCCCACTGCATGGAGTGCGGCGCCAGGTTGGGGCGCGCGGGCGGCGCGGCGCGGCGCTCCACCTCGGCGTCGTGCAGCGGCGGCTCGGCCTCGCCGTCCTGCTCGTCCGTCTCGCCCGCCTCCGAGTCCTCGTCCTCCGGCTGCGTCGAGTCACCGCTCTCGTCCTCTGGATATAGAAGCAGGGATGCTATGCCTGTTGCGATGTACCACATCGTTTATTACGAGGGATGTTGTGTAAGACAAGTAGCTGTCGCATTCCGTGTGAGCGCAGGCAACCAACATTATTACTTCGAAGTCGGGTTATGGGAATAAGGTTATAAAGTACAAAAGTTTCGTCGCTAGACCTTTCATCGCCCCTTCCGTATATATATATATGCTGCTTACCTGCGTCAGAGCCCTGCGTAGCGCCAGTCTGCACACTGCGCTGCGCGGACTCCGCGTTGTCCTGATCGTCGGAGTCGCTCTCGGTCTCCACCTCGGCCAGCAAGTCCAGCTCGCTCTCACTCTCCCCGCCCTCGGCGCGCTCCGTGCCGTTCTCTACCACCACATGCTGCTCTTGACCCCTGTACAAGTGCATGAAGTGGTTAGTCCTGTCAAGGTAATAGTACACTGTATTATTATGAATTTAAGCAGACGCGAGTTCCAGATGGGTTTACCTGAGCAACTGTTAAGACAAGGTTATTACAACAAATTAGGAATGATGATATAGTAGTATGATAATAAAGAGGTTAGCTAACCGTTATACAGAAAAAGGATAGTTTTATGGAAACAAAAGAAGAAAAATTATCCATAAATGACTATAAGTAAATCAGAAAGTGTGTGCTTGTTCACCTGTCAGCCATAGGGTCATCGTGGTGCTGGTTGTCCTGCGGCTGCGCGTGCGCATTGTGCGCGGAGTGCGCAGGCGCGTGCGGCGCGCCGGGCTCGTCGGTCTCGGAGGCGTCGTCGTCGTTGCCCAGCGCCTCGCCCGCCACGTCGTCGGCGTACTCGGTGGCCACCGGCGTGGACGAGCGGTCCGGCACCAGCGTGGAGCTGCCCATGGACGTGCCGCCCGCCGCCGCGCCGCGCCCGCCGCCCGCCGCCGACTCTCTGCGCGCACCCAACGAAACGTAAGAACACGTAAAACTCGTTACTTGGAACGTCGCCAACACGCGATCGCAACGCATTTCGTTACGATCGCGTGTGATTTGCATGCATTACAAAACCAGTATAATTAAGGTAAATATGGTCTCATAATAGTACAGACAGCGTTTCACCAAATAAGGAAAGCGTAACTAAAGATGTCAGCCAAATTGACCATCACGGGATTACCTACGCTATCAAGATCACACAATACACACCTGCGCGCATGTGCAAGTCTTGAATGTCCGGTAGACAGAGGTTCTACACCGAACAAGTCTTCGCTACCATTCACGAGGTCCACATACGTGGTCGCTAGCGGGAACGGAGCCGTGGGCCGCACCACGCCCAGCCGCACCGGCGCCAGGAGCGCGTCTGCTGCTTCCACGAGTTCTTCTACAGCGAGAGCGACCAGAGCCGCGAACACGCGACGACAGCGGACCAGTGACGATGTTATTGAGAGAGGTCTACCAACAAACACGAGCTTTTAAAACGACAACATGTATGGCCAAAAACACTCTTATTTACAACTTCAGGATTTCATGTTTTATCGCATCAGTAATTTATCTACTAGTTTCTAGGCCGAACATACTCACACACTAGAAGTGAATAATTGACTTACCCTTTCTTTTTGGCTGCGCCTGGAGCCATTTCAACGCTGAATATGACGAATATCCTTGCGACGGAGCGCACAAAGCGTCGCGCCACTTCACGCGCACGCTCGGCGCGCCCGGGGATCGAGTCGTTTTGTTGCTCACGAATCAACGTGTGTAGCAGAGTGTCTAGCATCTGTAACAAGGGAAAATAAGGAATAAATAGATTTATATTATGGTTATTCTATACTGCGATAGCTACAGTGCCAGCACAGCTCCAGCCGTGAATATGGTACCATCATCTGTTTAGCCTATTCCCAAAAATATTTTGGCTTCTCTGTACATACATTTGATACTACCAGTCTCGTATACTAACCTCATTAGTGCACTTCACAATAAGCGCATGTGTGAACTTGTCGAGCAGCGTGGTGCCGGACTGTGAAGGCGCGGGGCTGCTGGGCCGGCTCTCGGTGTCGCCTGGAGTGCCACTCGCGCCGCACATCACGGCCGCTTCAACGGCCGGCCAATCACCTGAAAGAACATTGCGTTTTAGTATCATGACAGTCTTGCTTTACCTCCTCAGGGAATCCTACCCGCGTATTAAATGATTAGCCAGTCTTTTCAAATTACAAGCATGCTGCCATTCATACGGCGCTGAACTATACGGTAAAAAAGAGTTAGAATCAGACGACAATTTTCCTACTGATAAGGAAGCAACTTTGCTCATTTAAAATGTTCAATTTATAATCAAGCCCAATTTATAAATAAATGTTTTCAATATTTATTTTAGTTTAAAAGAAATGCAGTATGAAATTGCCACAAGATCCGAAAATTGGACAGTATAATAAATACCATACTGAGTGAAGTGCACACAGGGCTTATGTGCGTCCATGAATTGCAACATCTGTGAAGGAAGACTTCTGCATTCGAAGTTCAAATCGCAAGCTCACCCAATAAATGCAGCAGCGCTCTTCTGGCGAACTTGGGCGGCTCGAGGTCATGGTCGGGAGCATCCACTTCAGCGTCGGAGCCCGGCTGCTTGCGGGGCCCGCGCCCGCGCCCACCGCCCGCGCGGAACTGCCGTTGTTCTACTGCCTGACGACCCACGGTCTGGACTAGGAACAGGAGGATTGATTCGCCCCTGTGAACAAACAGAAAAAAGTAATGTAAAAGTAAAACCTATAAATATACAACACGAAAAATGGTAAAACACATCATCAGACAATCTGGTAATTCAATCCTTTAATGTCCTAGCCAAACTGAACTCCACTTAAACGTATTAGTAGGTAGATAATTATTTATCGTGTTGTTACATGTATAATCCGCGCGCGATCAAAAAGGGATGGAACCTTATCAAAGTAAATAGAAAATGACAGTTCTCAAGACAAGTAGCGTTAGCGAAAACATTCTGAATTAATTATAAATTAGTTTTTCTACGATCTATCATAGGGTTGTGTAAATATACCTACAGAAAAGTTTCATGGTTGCAATCCTTTTAATAATAATGATTAGATATACGAGTATATTATGTACATTAAAAATCGAAATTCATTGAACATCTTCGATACTTTTGTTTTCCAATTATATGGATAAAACATGTTTGAATGAATGAAAGTGATTACAAATAACAGCTATAATAAAACAATTAAAACAATTTTATTTTAAGAATAAGGAGGGCTAAGTTCAACTTCAAAAATAACAATTTGAATCAATTTGTAAATAATTATTTACAAAATATACCTAGGTACGATTAATTGTTGGAAACTGGCAACACTGAAGGACGAGTAATGTAAATATGTCGAAGAATAAAACAATTTAATTATTTGATAATTAAATACACATCGTAGGCGCAAGTAGATACAAAAGTATTGAATAAATATGCGTTTAAAAACAAAACATGATTTTTGATTTATTTGTATCTTTTCGAGCATCGTGTCAACGCGAAGCCGAGAATGGACAAATCCTTTGATAGTTTCGGGTAGTATGAATTGCTGGTTGATTCTGCTAAGTGGCCTTTTTAAACCCGCTGGCAACTTTTGCCGACGCTACGGCTGGCCGGCGGACCGTGCGCGTCTCAGTTCCAAAAGGTCGCATCCCATTCTGATCGCGCGCGAGTTATATTTACTTTATTTTTTAATACAGTTGCTCAAAAAGTGGTGTATTGCAGGGACGTATAGCGTTCGGGATGTGGGCTATTACATACTAGTGCTTTTTTTTTACCTTTCCCGAACTCGTGCGTTCTCTTTCCCAACTGTCAAAATAATGTCTATTAAAAAGAAAAACCAACCATGAAGTTTTTACTAAAGAGTTTTTGTGATTCATACAAATACGTATATTTCTAAAAAAAAGCTACTAATTTATTTCAATATCAGATTTAATGATTTAATTGAATGAGTTAGGTTAGGTTTCATTTCATTTCATCTCATTCATTTTCATTTCATATCAATAAAAAAAATCTACTGAAGACAAAGCTGTATGGATAGTTCCCTTTGCCTACCAAAATGGGTGAAGAAAAAAAAACACTGCTTATATTCTACGGTTGGCGCCATTTTCCAGAAATTTTCTTTGCGAGTTTAGTTGTTTGTTGCACAAAATGAGTAATTTCGACCCTATTTTTTTTGAATTAAGAGCGTAGACGGGCTGCGCGAGAATTGAAAAATAGGTATTTGAAGAAACTATTGCCGTCGCGCTGCGCCCTAGCAAACGGGCGGTGTCAATGTGTGAGTGAATAGTCTGTATTTGTGTGCGTAGCTCAGTAGCGCGCACCTGCCGCGCGCCCGCGCGCCCGTCTCGCGCCAAACTTACTTATTAGACATTTGCAGACTTTTACGGACTTGATTCTTTGCTTCACTGTTTCGACTCGGATTGTGCCGGATTTGAATAAGTATTTGTCTACGACTGTAGAAAAATCGTGAGTATATTTTAATTGTAAATAAATTTTATCATTCATCTGTTACTAACCCCCTTCAAATCGACAAAATATTTAAAATAATTGAATTTTGTTTGATAAAATGTCAATCTAATAATAATTATAATCATACTGTAATAATTTTTGTTTCAGGTAAACCCTTTTTCTTTAATAATGGGTGGAAGAAAAGGGAATAAAAAACGTCTATTCTTCAATGCTAAGAGAAAAAGACACCATTTACGTATAAAACGGAAGATTCATTTTACACCGTGTACAGTACCATCTAAGTAATTTAATTTTCATATAGTATTATGGTCAAAGGGGCGTGATCGATTTTCAATGGCATGGCGTGATTCTACCCCAAATGGTCCTTGTCGCTTTGTTTCCAAACATAAAAAAAAAACATTTAAAATAAAATTTATTGGAGGTAAACTTGTCAATTACACGGCCAGAGGTTCCTACCAAGCACGATGCTTTGGTACGGCTCTATCACGGAACCACTGCTATACATTCACGCCTGTCAAATAAAATCCAGGGTTGCAGCCCTGGCAAATACACAAAGAAAAAAAAAAGAAATATAGAAGAAGAGAAATATTATTTAGTATAATTATATTAGCGTCACTTTTTTTTTGTAATATTTATGTATTGTATGTTATATTTAAAGTTTATTGTTTTATTTTATTATTTTTTATTTTTACACACGTGTCTACATCTCTTTTATTTGGCTGTCCTTTCGCAGGTATGCTGGAAGAGATTTCATTAGAAATAAGCATCACCTTTGTACCTATTTTCTGTCTCCTTTTTTTTGTTATCTACTTGTGTGTGTGTGTACATAAATTGTTAAATACATAAATAAATAAATAAAGAAATTCATTGAAAGACAAAGGCGATCAAAAGTATACCTATAATGAACAATGTCGAAAGAGAATCGTCGACGATAGATCATGTAAAAAACGAAAAGTTACTGGACCTGACGAAAATTACGGTCGACTAGAATTAGAGCCTGATATGCAATCAGAAATATTTGAGGAAAAGAAAAAAACATTTGTTTCTGGGCTAGAACTATCGAAAAAGAGTGTCTGTGATCTTTGTTATATTCGCAATTCAAAGGCACTCCTGCAACAAACTACGGAAAAGAGAAAGAAGATGAAGCAGTAATTGAATTTTCAAAATAACTGGATCCGTAGTCAAGTGCGGGTTGTTTATCGATAGCAATAAAAGCTTTTTGGCTTTTTTTAAATGTACATAATTATTAATTATTATATAACTTTTGTATTATTTAAAATCCCACAAGCACCTCTACTGCTGCTTTGGCATAAATATTAAGAACTAGCTTTTGCCCGCAGCTTCGTTCCCGTCAACTTACTAACTACCCTAACTACCTAAAAAAATAATTAAAAAAAAAAACTTATAATCCTAGTCCGGACGACGGCTAATCCAAAAACGCAAAAAATATAAAAATCGGTTCATCCGTTCTTGAGTTATAAATGGTGTAACTAACACGATTTTCGACTTCCTTTAATATAATAATAATAATATATAGATTTAAATATTATAATTTAAAGTAAATAATGTCATGTCAAAAGCAGAATATTACACTAAGCAGCAGACTGCGAACTTTAGGCACGTATTATATGGTTACGGTTTGTATTTTTGCAAGAGAAAGTGTCGCTAAAGTTCATTTCAAATAATATTTAATTGTAAAATGTCATTGAATTTATTGTTACTTCGATGTCTCTTAAAAAATAAAACATAATTAGCATCATATTTCACAGTTCAGTAAATCAGTATAGGATAAACGTCGATATCGACTGACATCACTATGATATCGATAAAAACTTCGACACTAGTCACTTCCCTAATTGTATACGTATTAGTCTAACCCTCCCTCACCTCTCGTCTCCCCCCGTACAGTGCGATAGGGACAACTGCAGCTCAGAACGATTTTACCTACAAAAAACCATGAGCGATCGACGTTTCGTATTCCCCTGTTTTCTCCTCGAAAACTAGGCCGATTAAATTATATTTGGTATCAAAATTTAAAGGAAGAATAGGTCTATGCCCCTATTTCTTGTTTTTATCTTAAAAACTTTTCAAATTTCTTTGGTAGGCGTCTGATTACGTAGGTAAAAACGGGGCATTTTTTTAGGTTTTTGGAAGGTTATATTTATTTTTGTAATATTTTTTTTGAAAAAAAAAAAATGACAGGGGCATGCCTTCAATAGACCTTGATTTTTATAAATAAAAACTATTACTCTAGAGGCATTATCCAGGGAGAAAATAGGGGAATACATTTGTATGGAAAAATGCAGCCCGTCTACGCTCTTAACACCACCGGAACTCAGTATAATTGCACAAAATGCTTCGGAGAACATTTTACCGGAAAAGTCAAAAAGTCGTTACATATCTACATACGACGAATTTATTGCGTGGAGAGAAGAGAAAAAAGCAAATAGTTTTTCAGAGAATGTTATGTTGGCATACTTCTCCGAACTCTCAGCAAAATTAAAACCGTCTACGTTATGGTCGAGGTTTTCGATGATAAAAAGTATGCTGAAAATAAGGAACAACGTGGATATAAGTGAATACCCAAAATTAAATGCTTTCTTAAAACGACAATCAGACGGTTTTACAAGTAAAAAGTCGAAAATATTAACATCCAATGAAGTGGAAAGGTTTTTGAACGAAGCTCCCGATGATCGTTATTTAGCCACAAAGGTAATTTATTAATAAGTACTTATATTTTTCTTTAGTATTCAGTTTACGAAATCGCAAAATACAGTCAATACATTATTTAAAAAAATATTAATCAAATCCCTTTTTTTGTAGGTTGCTCTGATTTTTGGCGTTGTTGGAGCTTGCCGCAGAGAGGAGTTAGCCAATATTACTTTAAAAGATATTGTAGCCCATGGAAAAATGCTACTAATCAAGATTCCGAACACAAAAAATAAGATACCGAGAAGCTTTGTTGTTGAAGGAGATTTTCTTAGAATAGTGCAAAAATATATGAATCAGCGGTCCCAAAAAGGAAAAACCGACCGTTTTTACAAAATTACCAAAAAGGGAAGTGTACAGCTCAAGCAATCGGGATAAACAAATTTGGTAATATGCCAAAAGAAATAGCTACGTTTCTAGGTCTGCCGGATGCTGAGTATTATACTGGGCACAGCTTCAGGAGGACTTCTGCTACATTATTGGCAGATTCAGGAGCCAATTTGACGTCCATAAAGCGACTAGGAGGTTGGAAATCAGACAAAGTTGCAGAAAGTTATATTGGTGATTCATTAAACAACAAACTAGAAACTGGGAAAAAAATCACACAATCCATTAATTTAAGGTCCAGTCCGTCTCCTTCACATGTTGAAGAGAATGTTCGTCCATCTACCTTCGTTGATAATGATAATTCATCGGATCCAATTCCATCAACTAGCAAACGCCATTGTATGACAAATATACATGAACAATCATACGAAATTAATAATAGTTTGTCTCAAACAGTAAATATGCAACCTAAAACTTCCCCAGTTAATATAAAAAACTGTACCAATTTCAATGTACATGTGTACTATAACTTTTATAAGAAATAAATGATTTAGTTAGTTGAGTTTATTGTAATTTTTATTATTTTATTAAATTGCTTCATTTTTTCGCAACTGTATTAAAAATAGTCGTTCAGTACACCTGCGGAACCGTCATTGCAACTTGTTCCGACTGTCAACCCTCGCCTTCGGCTACGCCTCGGCTCGGGTAGACATTTGTCGGAACTCTTTGCAATGACAGCCTTTCCGCACTTGTAATGAAATATACTATTTCGTACGTACCTTGAATTGAAATGCGTGGCTAGAGAGGTGTCCCTAGCGAGTCTAGCAAGAAGATCGCAGCGCGCGGTCCAATTGCCGCCGACGAGTGCCTTGCAGCGGCACTTCTCCCAACAGTCGCAGTACGCAGTCGGAGACGTGCGCTTTAGCTTGCAGTCGTGGCCTTTGTGGCATACCTGAGAGGCAAACAAATATTAAAAACATCACTAGACGTTTTAGCCAATTAATCACAACTATCAGAAAGCTAACAAAATCCAGGAAAACGACTATGACTAGCTCCTTAATAAACATGGTGTCAATTTCTTCTTTACCTTAGCACATTCTGTGCAGCAGCAAAGTGATCCTGTCAGGCCACATGTCTTGCACTCGAATATGTCCTGCAAACAAATAATGTTATCAGAATATCGTCATGTGTAGATAAATATTGACTAAGATCCAGTCGCGGACCAGGAAGAATTTCGTACAATGACCTTTTTACCTACTGACAGTGGTCACAAACGTTTTTATATTAAGTGCGGTTTACATGAAATATTTGAAGGAGAAAGTACCAACTTGGGAAATAAAAAAAGTATTATTATCATATAAATAATGTATTTAGATTTTCTAATATAAGTTTTAAAAATCGAGTTACAATTACTAAGACAACAAAAAGAAAAAAAAAAATTCAAAAATCAGAATCCGATTCCTCTGTATCGGAGTTACTGCTTTCCGAAAACGTCTCGCCTATCACATTTATTACAAAAGAATCAACAGTTTTATCTACATTATCATCTAGTTTAAATAATTTCGATTCCTTCTTTTTTTACGTGACATACACTTGCTAACAAGAATAAACCTTACACTCTCAGGCAAAGGTTTATAATCCCTGAGAACGGCGGCCATTGCATCTGTACGAGCGAGACTCATTGTATTTACGCGGGAGTGACAGAGACAGGTAATACCAGGTCAACGGACGAAATTCTTCCTGCTTCGCGGCCGGACTTTACTATACTCAGATTAGCAAAACAAAAGAGTATTTGTTGTATTCGTAACAAAATAAGCATATCATGGAGAAAAACTGTTAAGATGGTGGAATAATTTGGCCGCAATATAGGAATATGTCCGGTGTTTTCACCGAACACCTTAGTTAGCAATACTGTCGTGACGCCTTGACCTAATTTCATTTCTTTATTAAAGACACTTATTACTTTCAGTTGACTTTATAGTCAGTGGTCTACCGCGTTAGCCGGGTGTATTCTAACATTCAGAAATTTCACTTAACATTTTGAGAGTGACTCAATAGTGTTCAACAAAAACATTTGATTCTCCTAAAACACCGACACCTCGCTTCGTACCCCGACAGAATAGTTGTGAGTGAATGTTAATGTTGATTTTAAATAATACGAACCTGATTGATATGCTCTTGTCCAGTCCATGTGAAGCTACAAGTATCGTTGCAACAGAGCACCAGCAGTGGAGAGTGATCAGGGCTCGCATTTGGCGGGAAGATGGCGGCCGAGCGCTGTGTCTCGTCCGCGTCGGGGCAAGCGCGGATAGCGTCCAGTATCACTAGCGCCGCGCGGTACGCTCGCTCCGCTACCGCTGCCATCAAAGGCGTCTGGCCCATTCCATCCCTGTAGTTGTGAATTTTGATTACAAAGCTACTAAAGATTTTAAGCAATGTAATTAATCTACACTAATATTATAAAGAGGAAAACTTTGTTTGTTTGATTGTAATGAATAGGCTCAAAAACTACTGGACCGATTTAAAAAATTCTTTCACCATTCGAAAGCTACGTTATCCACGAGTAACATAGGCTATATTTTATTTTGGAAAAAAAATAGGGTTCCGTAAGATATTTGGGTTTTTCGGACACAAGATGTAAAAATCAACCAGAAAAGTTACATTTGCGTACGCTGCCTAAACTCTAAAAGATAGAACCATAAATTGTTCTAATTAATTGTAGATCTTATAAATATCTCCAAAAAAGTCCGCGACACACTATACCTAGTCGAGTGAGGCACAACAACCATTTTTTTATTTAAAAATCTTGATTTTTTTTTTGGACTACATTTAAACGCGTTTATTTTACTTATGCTATTAATCCTTATCAAAATAAAGTATTTCATCACTAAGTACAGTTTTAGTGATGAAATACTTTATTTTGATAAGGAATAATAATTGGTCTTTGAATGATTAAAATAGTGATGATTTTAATCATTCAAAGACCAAATATTATTTCGGTCTAGGGTAGGTCTTTGAATGATTAAAATCGGAAGTTTGGTTTTTAAGTTATGGCGAAATTCAAATATTACGATCTCTGCTGCACGGCCCGTTGCGAAGTGGACGTCACCAAGGCGTGCGCGTGCGGGAGGAGTTTAGATCCATGAGTAAGGTACCCGCGCGGCTCAGTCTACGTTAGTACTTATACTTATCTATGGCTCAGACGCGAAGTCGGCTCCCTACGCAGCGGTCGTGCGCGAAGTCTAATAATTTTCGTGCGATTTTTTTTAGATTTCGTTCTTAAAACTACACCTACGCAAAAGTTCTTCTCAAAGCTAAACAACAGTTCTTCTCAGAGCCAAACAACAGGTCTTTTCAGGGCTAACCAACAGTTCTTTTAGGGCTAACCAACAGTTCTTTTCAGGGCTAACCAACAGTTCTTTTAGGGCTAACCAACAGTTCTTTTCAGGGCTAACCAACAGTTCTTTTCAGGGCTAACCAATTTTCTTTTCAGGGCTACACAACAGTTCTTTTCGGAGCTAGAATATTACACGCTATTAACATTTTCTTAAACATTTGAAAATGCCTAAGAGAGCCGGGTCTCAACTTACTAAACATAGTTCTCAAGCACGGGCAGCAAGAATACGCCGTATGGGAGAATCTTCACCTGAACGTTCACAACGCCTTGCTGAACAAAATCAGAGAAACTCTCAGGTACGCGCACGAGAGTCAAGTGTCGAACGTTCGCAACGCCTTGCACAACAAAATCTGAGAACCTCTGAGTTATCTATACTTCTATACTAATATTAAAATACAACCGACTTCCAAAAAAAAACACTACAAAGTAAAAAATAACTTTAATTTCGGAAGTCGGTGTTTTTGTTAGTTTCTTCGTTATTTGACACCGACTTCCGAAATTAAAGTTATTTTTTACTTTGTAGTGTTTTTTTTGGAAGTCGGTTGTATTTTTTTGTAAAAAGTTTTTTATTTTTCACTTTTTAGTGGCCCCACATCTAACAACACCACTGCAAAATCGCAGAAAAGCAATATACGCAATTTCGATTATCAAAGAATCATCTAAATAGTCAAATTCCAGCTATTTCGATTTAAAATCCAAAGCTCGTAACCGATTTTGATATGATCTAAATGGGACCAATCTGCAAGAACAAAAAAATTTCAAAACGGTTCATAATTGTCGGAGTTATGAGGTAACAAAAAAAAAAAACAAAAAGAACATACAACCGAATTGATAACCTCCTCCTTTTTGGGAAATCGGTTAATAAAGAGGTAACATTTGTTTGTGAGTTTGTATGTTTGTAAGTTTGTATGTAGGGAGTAATCTCAGGAAAACTGGTCCGATTTGAAAAATTCTTTCAGTGTTAGATAGCCCATTTATCGAGGGAGGTTATAAGCTATATATCATCACGCTAAGACAAATAGGAGCGGAGCATTAATGGAAAATGTGACGCAAACGAAGTTGCGCGGGTCAGCTAGTTTTTAATAAGCTTCTAAATACGTGGCATGACGAGAGACTGCTCGTCGATTGGTGGTGGCTTGTGAAAGAAACCCAACTCGCCTACAGTATGATTTTTCTATCTTTGCCTATGTGAAGTACGTCGCAATTGGTTGCACATGATGTCAATTTGACAACAAATATAAAACAGCGCATGCGTGTGTAGGTCGCGGGCGTCTCAGTTGCTCGTATACGTACGATGCATACTTGTGTCCCGCTTACTCAATGCAATACGACTGTTGACGCGAAAAGTGTTACAGGTTGTTATTGTTTTCAATTATTTTGTTTCTCTTACTGTTTCGTTTGTGTTTTGTGTGTTTATTATGTGGTGTATACGTTTGTTGTGTTACTTTGTGACCTTATTGTTACTGGTTGTGTTTCTTACTCGTTTATAATACAAAACGCATAAATCAGAAAAATATTTTGAGAATGTAGCACTTTATTACGCGATGGGACCTGCGCAGTCTTGCAGTCAGTACTGTACTTTTCAACTAGGATGGTGCTTGAGGGTTCTGCGGGGTGTGGGTGAGTGTGGGTGGGTTAATAACACGCTTTAGTGGCGTATAACCTTCACATCACCTCTCAGGCGTGCAACCGAGGGCACTGGTTTATTATGGTGAAATTGGTTTATTATGGTGAAATCGGTCAGGCATTCTTTGAACAGCATTAGTAAAACAAATAAGCTAGTGGTGACTTACTTGGCAGTGAGCAGCTGCATGAGGAAGGGCTGCAGCACGGGGCTGTCGGCGAGCGCGCGCAGGCTGGCCAGCGCGTTGCCGCGCCGCTCCGCCGGGTCCGCGCTCACGGCGCCACTGTTACCAGCGCCAGACAGTTTACTGTAAGTGTTTCAAACATCATCACGTTCATCACAACGCTTCAGAACTAGTCTAGTCTTTACTACAACTTTCAAGTCATCACTGCCCATGACAAGTAAGGTTTTACGTCAAAGGTAGCGATATTCATGATTTTATGCGGTCACCAAATTGGTTTTTAATTGCGAAGGAGACCCATGGTGTGTAGTTATTCAAGTGGAAAAGGCTCAAACGTTAATTATTGGGTAACATAAAAGGACGAAATACTAGACCAGAAACTGACTAAACTCTCTTGGAAATTAAGGTGATGATGATAAGAAACAAATACAGTAAACACAATAAAAGAAAATATTAAGACACAGGTACACTGTACAGGCAAGTCACTTGATAGGTAACTGCAATCATGAAGGTAATCGTTCGATGATTGCTTCAAAGTGCCATCAAAATATCTCCACACATTCAGTATAAGAAGGTGGTTGTTAGAGGTCTTACCCGTTGTTAGTGAGTCCCATCAAGCTGTCTTCATCGCCGGACGCCTCGAAGGTCTCGGGCGGCCACGAGATGGCCGGCACCGACTCCTCCGCACTAGCGCCGCCGCCTCCCGTGCCACCCGCTAAATTGGGCATCGAAGCGTTTTCCACTAATCAGTAAATAATGTCAAGTTAGAATTACACCTACGCTAGGACCCTCTTCATACTTTCTCTACAGTTTGGTACGTACCTATATCGGGTTCCTTGTTAGAAGTAGGTGCACACATGTGTACGCACGCGTGTAGAATGTTCCTGTTGCCGTCGCAACGTTCTTGTAAGATGGACAAGACTTGTTGCTCTATGAACAATAATTAATTACCATGTAGCTTTTCAAACTATTGAGTATTAAAAATCAATAAGATAGTAGTAGAACTTACTGCTGGTGTCAGATTCAAGTTGGTGAAGTAACTGACGCACGCCATCAAGGTCGCAGCGTAATACACGCGGCATCATGAGCTGCGGTTCCGGCACCAATATAATGAGCGCGACCTATACATAAAATCATAGATGGATTTAGAACTGTTTGCATAATAAAAAGAATACTAAAAATCAGTCAATTGATCAGTCAAGTTTAGTGCTAGACGAATTAATAAACATCGTAATGTTGCTGGTATTCGTTTAAAGATGTTGGAAACAGATTTAGCTTTAAAATATTTTTAGTTATTTGCCAACAATCGTTGAATCAATAAAGTAGTATAGTAATAGGGTACCTGCGACTTGAGCGCGGTGTGGTGCGGGTGCTGCGCGGCGGCGGCGGCGGCGTGCGGGTGCAGCGGCAGCGCGTGCGCCGCCAGCGCGCGCGCGGGCGGCAGGTTGAGCGGCGGCGGCTCGCGCACCATGCCCACGCAGTCGCGCGACACCGGGTACAGCGCGCCGTTGCCGTCCACCATCATCACGACCGGCTCGCTGCCCTGTACATACGACAACCATTCAAATGACTCTCCATAGCACTATAATTTACCCTAATTACTAACCTAAACAAAACGCTATTGGCAAACAAGCTGACATGATTTTGTATCAACCTCCCCGCTGCTGGACAAACTTTCCATATGATTAATGTCTGAGTAGCCAACGCCTGTCCTTACGTATGCTATAAGTGTCACCTACCCAGTCCCAATTCAGCTTCGCCGATTTAACCTAATACCAAAAATAACAACATCTCCCTAAATCATGATGTGTAAAATTAGTACTAATTAACGCAAAAGACTAACCTCAGCAGCCGTAGCCAGTTGTATGGCCGCGCCATTAGAATAACCGAGCAGCGCACTGTTATCTGTTGGGAACGCACTGTCTGTAAGCGCTCGGGTTGTACCCACAGCGTATACGGCGTACGCTAGGGCGCCTCCTGGTCTGCGTACCACTGCGTGCACACCGCGACTATCCACCTGGATTGGGAATTCAATGTTTAGTTTTTGTTTCTCAAATCAAATGTTTTTACAGAGAGTATGATTGAGATAAAATCTAGGTCACTCAAACAACGTCTTTTTCACACTTACAGCAATAGTAATAACTTGCACATCAGGGGGCAACGCAATCTTCCTAGGCGAGCGTTGCAGACAATCGGGTCCGCGAGGCCCGGCGGCGCCGCCCACACCCCACTTTACAGCCACCAAGTCATCTTTGCGAACCAGCCGACAGTCTTGCAGCAGCGTCGACAAATCATCAGGGGTTGATGGCACAACCTCCTTTCCGTCTTTACCGATGGTAGGGAATCGCACGGCGGCGTAAGCCCCGTCAACTTTGAGTACTCGTCCTAATGGAACGCTCTTGACGTCCTCTAGAAATACAACTTCCTTTAGTGGCCATTCTTCCTCATCGCGCTTGGAGCCATCGTTCGATGACCCTTCTTCACCACGTACTGTCACGCGCTTGGCACGTTCTGTGAAAAACAGGAAAAATGTCAATATTGTATCAAATAAAATATTTTATTTTATAATAAATATAAGAATTATTCTTATATTTAATTTGAATAAACGTGTTTAGTAACTGTATTACAGTTCTACTTACTGTGCGATGTGCTAGTGTCACTGCAGGTGGAAGAAGCCGGGCTGGGCGGTGGCGGCATGTCAAGCCTGTCGGCCATGTCTTTGTTGCTATCCTTAGCCCCATCCTTGCTATTACCGCTTGATGACGAAGCTTTCACGGACGACACTGTCAGTGGCGACTGATTCTGGATGAAGCAAAAGAAGAGAGGTTTTAGCTGATGATGTGGCGTATGTGAATGAATATTGAAATGAAAATGTAAGTACGAAGAAAAAAAAAATTGTTATAAATTAACTATTTTATTAACTAAAATTGTTAAAATTTATAAATTAACCTTGACATGGTTTTGACTCATTCACCAGTTGATTAAAAGGTGCTGATTGAAGGCCGATCCGCACACAACAGTGTCGGCACAGTGCCGACAGTTCCGTCGACACGACATCGGGCTTAGAGAGTAGCCCCCCTGTTCCGTGACGTGCTATTCATATATGTCAGTACCGTGGTGGTGCAGTGATTTTTCCCCTAGTTTCACAGCAGTTTCACGTGAAAATGCCTCGATATTCAAGATCATAATTAGCTTAGATTGCTATAATATTAGATGAAGACAATGAATGTGAGAAGAAGGCAATGGGTTCATAACGCGTAGAGGAAAAGCGAAGAAGAAGGAGAGTTCGACACCCTACTTAAACATCTGATAGAAGATAAATAAAAGTTTTTTGAGTATTTCAGGATGTCATAAATTGCAGGATGTACACGAATTCAATCAAATTTTCGTCGTCCTTCTTGGAATACTGCGACCGTGTCAGGCAAAATATTGTTCGCTAGAAATTCACGTCGGATCACGGCGAGCGTCGGCGCAGTACTGACATCACTGAACGTCACTGTCACTGACGGGTACGGATAGCGTCGTACAAAATGTATGCTACAATATCATTTTTCACTGACACGGATGGATACGTTACTGATCGGCACGTGTCGGCACTGCCGGCACTGTTGTGTGCGGATCGGCCTTGAGTAAGGCTAAGAAAATTGTTTACCTGTAAATCCCTCTTGTCCTTATCGGAGACAGAGCGGTCAGGTTGCGGCGGCGGCAGCAGCTTGAATCGGCACATGTCGGAGAGGTTCCACGCAGCGTTCTGCAGAACTCCTACTTTCGGCACTCCCGTGGACATGTTAAAACCTATTTTCAATATCAAAGTTTACATTACCAACCAAGCCTTATTATTACACAATAACCTTGCAATATGTCATTCACAAGATCTTAAGTAACTGGTAATTATTATCTTACCGACGGCGCCAGGCTGGTACATGGGCGCGTTCTTCATGGTAACGCTCTGGCCGGCCTGCAAGTCTTGCGGCGCGGTGGACGAGTGGCCGCGCTGCTGCTTGCGGGAGCGAGCGCGATGCTTTTCCCAAAGGCGAGCTCGCTGGCCCAACGGAAGGACTCCCCTGGAGTGTACAGGCGAGAATTAAATGGTTGTAAAACAATATACGACACCATTTTAACAAAAACAATAAATCAGCCTTTTATTATATGGTTCACAGGGTTAAGCTTAATACAAAAGAATAGGCTTCAGGCTATCAGGTAAGGTAGAACTACAGTATATGGATTCAAGAAGAATTATAAAATTATGCTCAGTATTAGTATCTCATGTCCAGCAGTGAATTTCCTGCTGAATGTGCTGATGATAAAGTCTGTGAATTTTACTTACCACCAATAAAGTGCACCGGAGTCCAATCTCGCGACAGTATACAGAGAGCATACATGTAGAGAGATTGCCTTGTCAGATCCAAACTCCACGAATGTCTGCAAAGGATGCTCCAGTCGTGATGCCCCAGGAGCATGAGCTAAACAAAACAATAATATTGAAAATTATAAACGGTCAGCCTTTTCTTTGAGAGCAACAATTGGAAAAGGAAGAATACTTCATACAGAAGCGATACTGCAATGCGCATCAGGTTAATCGTGCTTTTGGATGCAGAAATCCAGATTCACTTCTTTACTATGTTTCTATGATACCACATTGGAAAAATTCCAGAAATTTCCAAAAACTACTTACCAATAGATTCATCGAGGAAGGTAGCAATCCTCCCAGTGTCAGTGAGCACCGATATGCGTATACCGGCGGCGCTGATGTTGATGACTCGTTCCCCAGGAGTCATGCCCAGCCACGTGGAGCGCGGGTGGTAAGCGCTCACAGATCCGGACGCCTAATAGTAATGTTAATAAAATTTTGAATACAATATTTTTTTTTTAACATTGCGTCACACTAGGAATTTCTCCTGTATCGTGAGTGCGTTTACAAAGATACAAAGTCACATACACAAACAGCCAGACCCGGAACAACTATCTGCAGGCCATACAAATATTTGTTCCGTGCGGGAATCGAACCCACGACACGCGACGCAGCAGTCGATCGCTCAACCACTGCGCCAACCGTGCCGTCATAACCGTCACTGGAAGTGAAACCACGACTTCTTGGATTTAGGAGCGTTTATACCATGAAGAGTGTTATTTGAAAATAGGTACGAAAAGAAGACATCATTTTGGCACTTACGTCATTGCGCTGATAAGGATGTGCATCTGCCCAGCGCCACTGGTGCAACTGGCCTTGAGTGGAGATCGCGATAAGCTCACTGTAGGTTGCAGCAATGTGAGTGAAACGAATGTTACTGTCCCAGTACTCCAACTCTTCCGACACCCAGAGAGGTGACGCCGCCATCGAAGAATCCTTTTTCTTACTCTCAGCTAAACAATATTAAAAAAAAAATTAGCACACTAAACATTCCGAAATTCCTTATTATTTGCTTGCCTTACTATATATTATGGGTTTCCTTTTTTTCAAAAGGATATTTGCTTACATTCAGATCCAGCAAAATTAGGGAGTTAAACTTTAAACTAACAACATGCACAATCACTTATCTTCGATTGCTTACCTATCATGATCACTGTGGATATTTTGGAAACAATTTAAGTCATTATGATAATTAGGAATTATTTCTAAACAAGAACACTCTATAGCAAAATTATTATAAAATGACCATTTAATATTTACCTCCATCATTGTTACCTCCGTCCTTGTCCCAAGAAGTGTCCCGCAGCGCCGACTCGAGCCACCTGCGCGGCCCGAAGTACTGACGCTCGCGCCACCGACTGAACTCGGACGGACGCTCCTGCGTGGAGCTGCTGCTCTCGCGACTAGCGCCTCCGCGGCCGCCACTGCTACCGCCACCGCCACCACTGCGACTATTACAACACTATGTTTTAATACCATCTTGATGGTGACTGGTATCCACAGATATAAAGAAAGAGGTTTGCTCCCGAACAGAAAGACTGATGTCGAAGTTTCTCGTTCGATTTGCTCAGTCTTAAAGTATTACTTGATCATTAACGTACTTGTGTCTGCTTATTTCTAAAACCTTCATAGACTTTCAACCTTTCTTTATATCTGAGATCCTACCACTACTACTACACTGTACACAGACACATACAGTACATAATACATTCGGGATTGTGGTCAGTGCAGGGATCAAACAATAACATGCACTGTTCTAGAGTATGTAGTCTATGTACAGAACTAATATCAAATAAACACCCAATCACAACATAAACGGAAACTGCGTAAGCTTGAGAGCGTGCCAGAGATTGGGTCGAGGACTATATTTACTACAGGCAGGAGTGTGTGTAAGGCAGAGGAGCGTAGCTTGACAGGTATACCTTCTGATAGCCGCGTACCCGAAGATGTCCTCAGAAAACATGGTGTCTGCGTCAATGATGACGGAGTGGTCCTGCTGCGCGGCGTGGAAGCCACCGTCCAGCAGCGAGATGAGGTCCTCGGGCACGTAGCCGTCTCCGCCCTCGCCGCCCTCTGGCTCCTCGCCCTCCTCGTCGTCGCGCGACAGCAGGTTGTTCACCGCCAGATTCACGTCCAAGTTTGTTCGCTGCATTAGATCACAAAACACATATTCGAAGAACGTTATTCATCATATAATTTGTAGTGCTTTAACAGTAATAAAAAGTTTGGTTATAAAGCAGACTACCACCTATATTCAAGATGTCATCTTACCTGTAACTCCCTAATAATGAGGCTCCTGCTCTTGCCCTGCAGGACCACTTGAGCCTGTGTGACCAGATCTTCCGGCACAAAAGGCGCTGGAACTGATACTACTCGCCCTGAACCAGATGCTCCGATAATAACACCAGTAGCGCGGCTCGTTGATCCTGTACAAATCAAATGCGGTAAGCCCTTAAGCAGAAGCACAACTTCTTCTCCTCCTTTATATGTAGAAATTGTAAGATAGGCCATATTTGTATCAATAATTAATTTTAAATAGGAGTGTAACAGCAAAATCAATACCTTGTGAGCTAGGCGTAGCTCGAATCGAGTTCCTCATAATCCGGGCCCTCGTCCGCGGCTGCTGACGCGAGCCGCAGCCCCCGCCGCTGCCACCTTGCTTGCCCCCGCTCGTTCCTCCGCCCCCGCTTCCCCCTCCGCCATTGCCCCCATTCTTACTAGCGTCCGTTTTACTCAAGTCCAATCGATCGGGAATGATAGAGAAGGCGGCGCGGCAGATAGTTCCATCTTCGAGCAGACAGGCGATGTGAGCAGGACCGGCGGCCACTGCTCGCACGCCTCGAAGGGAACTGAGTGCCGAAGAACCAGCACCTGTCCCATATCTATTCCAACGGTCAGCTACTTCCTTTAGCCTAAAAAAATACAAATATTTTAGTTGAAAAGACCAAAATGGTTTCATTATTTTGTTCTAAGCTAGGCAGTTTTTGGTTGTCACACCAAAGAACTTCCTTGCCAAGATTCAGCTAAATATATATATTTTGATTTTATGAGGCCTTATCATCAGGGTTACTAGCTGTCTTCAGCAACTTTTTCTGCATCACATTTTTCATTAATGTTCTGCTCCTATTGGTTGCAGTGTTATACCTTAGCCTTCCTTCATAAATGGACTTTTGAACACTAAAAGATTATTTAATTAACCAGTATCAAATAAACTCTATAGAATGAAATGAAATCTAAAACGAATATCTAAGGAGTAATCGTAAGAAATTACGGACGCGAGAATAAAATTCAAGCGCCTTGCTTCGCTGGATGCTTTCGCCGACCCTCCCCGCACCATCTTGCCTACTGTTTAGCTAATAAGCCGAACGATAACCCGCGCGTTATCCTTTAATAAACTGACTGAAAGTCTGAAACTAACTGACTGGCTGAAATTTGGTACTAGGATAGATTATATGGACTCCGGTCTGAAATAAAATTATTCTATTCTATAGCCTGGAATAAGACGGTACCCATGGGTTGTGGGAACGGGATCAAAATTAAGTTGCGATAACCGACATCCATGCGAGTGAAGCCGCGGGCATCAGCTAGTATTTTATACATATAATAACAAAAATTCCTGCACTAATAAATAATATTGTAAGCTGTCTTAGTGCTGAGTCCTATATTTTTTATCTTGGGAAAATGAATGGTGACTGTGGGTGGGATTAGTCGTTGAAATGATGCTATGGTAGAAAGTTAGTACTTAATTAATATGATAGCGTAAACTACAAAAAGATCTGATGCCTCTTGCTCTGCAGAATTCTAATCAGAATGAGTGTTAATTTTGGTTTTTATGGACTTTAGCAAGCCAAACAAAGGTGGCAAGTGACAGGTTGTAATCCTGTTATTTCAGAGGTTTTCAACCTGTCACTTATTTACAAACACCATGGTTCTGCTCTTTAAACAATTCATTTAATAGAGTAGAAAGAAGTTAAGTACCTAACTATGATTATCATTAAAACTAAAAATATACATAAATAAAAAATAAACATTAAAATTAAAACTAAAAATAGAGGCTAATTGTGCAGCTCACCATCAAGTCATATTGTGTTAATAAAGTAACACAAGTGGTAATATTGCATTGACTTCAATAGATTTTTAAGTTGAACATTCCGTGTTTAATCATTGTCGCATTATCATTCTCATGTTACCTCATTTTAGCTACTATTAGTTTCTTTTCCACACAATGGAAAAGAATATGCACAGTATAAAATCTTAAACATTTATGTTTAAACTAGCTTTTGCCCATTACACTCCCCAAGGATTTACATGCCAAATTTCATTTCTACAACCAGTAGATTTGGCTGTGAATGTGGAATGTTCTATCAGCAAATATGATAATCTATCATCACTTACTGTAGAAATATTTTCAAATTTCATTCCTTAGTGCTCACCACCTTCCTTTGTTTCAACTGTTGCATAAAAAGGCTCCTATAGACTAGGCTAGGTGGTGTATATTTTCTATTAGTTTTTTTTTTGTAGGTATGGGAATCCCCAACCACATATTGCATCACAATATTTGGGACTTTCTGGAACCATCTTTATATACATGTATGTAAAATGGTTTGTTTGACTAATTCATATTAATTTAGTTATTGGTTTTATTAGCAAGCACTTGAGTACCTAATACTCATTTACTTTGTATTACTAGTAGTTTTTTTTGGGAGAGCAGATAGTTTTGTATGAGAAACCTTTATGAACGCAGAAACAATGTGTACAATAACTGACAGTTAAGACCTGTCTGTCTGACCAAAACATATAGAAAAAAAAACATTACCAATAATAATTTCAGTCCCGAGGTATAAGAGTTCTAGGTAATTAGACA
Organism: Ceramica pisi; assembly: GCA_963859965.1. Classification (NCBI taxonomy): domain Eukaryota; kingdom Metazoa; phylum Arthropoda; class Insecta; order Lepidoptera; family Noctuidae; genus Ceramica; species Ceramica pisi. Next base: position 12,276,354 of record OY982530.1, read on the forward strand.
TCAGATAAAGGTTTCTTAGCGTTATTGAATATTGTCTTAATTTTATTGAAATACTAATCATTCAGAAATAATTACTGACTTAGCCTAGCTAAGATCTAATCTTGTCCAATTTACATAGATTATAATATACCCATTTTGTAAAAAATTACACCAAGTTAAACAAACAGATTAGGTACCTAGTTTCCAAATCATTATTGCTGAAAGTAAATAACCTCTTATGACATCTTGCAAAACAGCAATAATTAGGTTTAGTCTTGATAAATCTAATCAGCTTTTTTTTCCTAAGTACCTACCTTACTTCGCATATTTTGAGAAAACTATTATTTTCACCAGTAATTAGTATTTTAAGAATCTGCTGGGATTCTGATTACTATCGATTGTTAATATGCTCATACAAACAATAATTATGTCACAGTTCGGGATTTAACAAATCCAATATCGGCATTGTCAATGCGAAAAGCAGGTTTGCAAATATATCATCGTCGTTTATAAACCAAACAAGATTACGCCATCCGATCCAAATGAACATTAAACGGTATGTATTGCAAGCAGCTTTATCTAAATTCTACAAAGAAATGTCATTCAATGGAAATTCTCCCATGAGCGTAAAATGATACGGGAAACGTGGCCCTTGATGCTATATCATCAATAAATGACTCAATACAATTTTATGATCATGGAATGTCGGATTTCACAACATGAACGAAATGGAGTCAACTAAAACGATAAAATATGTTTACCTGTCTATCAATTGATCCTCTGTACCAGGCAAAGGATGAACTACAAAATGCATTGAAGACATTTTTCCAAGGTCTTATCCTGTGTTTTAGCAAAGATTTCAAAGAACACACTTAAACATTTGTTAAAAATCCACCACAATACTGCAAGAACAAAAGAACACCATCTAAAATCCTCTTCCAACCACCATATTTCTCGTGGTTTCTTTCGTGTTCGTTTCTCGTTCTCAAATACATGTGAGTCGGTACATGACGAAAAAAGAAAGAAAATATCAACATGGCTTCTCCACCCAGAATGTTGGTATCCCTGCCTTAATCAACTAATTTTTGGAAGACAAAATTTTTTATCTGTATTTCAGAAAGTCCTCTTTTTCATTTATTTAGAACAAAATAACAGTTCTTGACAATCTTACTATTTTCTATTTTTGTAAAATTTACAGATCAGAGGTATGATCTGGAATCTGGAACATAATAGTGATACGCCACGGCATGCCTATAAAATTGGTGTTTTTGGCAGCATTTGCGCTTGCTTTGAGCTTTCTGACATTGTAAATACGTAGCATCTCTAGAATTCTATGTAACAGTATAAAGAACTGATGACTTAACATGGATTTACTCTACTTATGAAAAATATGAAACTGAGGACCTAACCTGGATTTTCTTACCTAAGGAATTTACTGATGACTAGGCAGCATGGTCTCCGACCTTAGCCTGTTCCAGAGGGAACAAAAGGAAAAAAAAAAAAAAAAAAAGTAACAGTATAAAGACATGGACATGACGTCCAAGTGTCAGTCACTTTTTCAATGAAGAGGACCCACAGAGTACATTATAATATACTGAGAGGACCTCTCGCCTATGTTGCGCCAACTGGTGAACTGGTGAGATAATTTTTCCTGAAAACCCTCATTGGCTGGTTCTTCGGCTTAGCCGAAAGAATAGTGAACATGCAGGAAATATAGGAGGCAGCACAGAAACGTCTACTACAAGTTTTCAACTTCAAGAGTATTCTTAAGTGGGTGATAGACGGGCGCACTTTTAGTACGCGGTTTTGAAGATCGCACCTATATAGAAAAAGTACTCTGTGGATCGCAGACTTACTCGGCTCAGCATCGTTGACACACGTGAAAGCTTGCTCATTACTTACTCTGGTACCAGGAGGACTGCAATGTCATCAATGGTGAAAACTTTGTGTTATTCAGGAATAATATTTTATTAGAGCCAGACAAGATATTTGAATGAGACAAGCAACATAATATTGGATCTACTCTACTACTGAACCTGTTGCAATACAATCGTGTTCCTTCCTGAAACAATAAAAAAATCTGTTAATTATTAGGATGAGTAGCTTCAAAAACCAGTCATTTTGCAACAAAATAGCACTCATCGTATTACAAAACAAAAGGATTACTCGCGGCGTTGACAAACGTGCGAGCCGAGGTGAACTATGAGCAAAATCTCAAACCCATTGGATCGCCAACGAACTTACTCGTCGAGCCATATAAGTCCGCGTACTTACGGTGAGACACGAGTGAAAAAGGTCGTCGAGCCTTATGTCCGCGCACTTGCTCGCCTGTCTAGGCTGTCTATCACCAATTTAAGAAAACCAATTTTAGTTGGTATGTAAGTATGTAGTTATTTCTATTTTTGTGGAATGATCAATTCTCATCGATTTTTATTTTAAGTTCAAAATCAGTAATGCTGAAATTACAAATAAAACAATTACGAAGCTATTCTCACTAATAATATACAGAATTTTTGATTGTCGAATAAAACAGGTTCAGGAGTCGACCCAATATTATGTGCCGAAATTATGGCACTAAAGTCAACTGCTATTCGTGTGTCACCGGCGTAAGTTAACGAGCTGAAAAACCACGTACTAAAACTAGCTAGTACGTTAACACTCCACTTCTAAACTATAAAAGAATTACTAAAACTATTAAAAAAGAATTACTAATTGACCCAGCCGTTCTTGAGTTATAAAATTACAACGAAAAGTGGCATTGATTTTTAAATGTATTGATTAAAAAAAACTACATGCTTACTAGATCTCGCTCAAACCAATTTCCGCTGGAAGTTTACATGGTAATGTACAAATTGTACATCAAATATTTTTTTTAGTTTTATCATTCTCTTATTTTAGAAGTTACAGGGGGGGGGGGGGGGACAGTTTAGAAAAAAAAATAAACTAGAAACCTCAATATCATTTTGTAAACCTATCCATAGAAAAAAAACGTTTTTGAGTTTGAGTTCTAAGTATGGGGAGCCCCCAAAAATTATTGTTTTTTTATTCTATTTTTGTGTGAAAATCTTTATGCGGTTCACAGAATACATCTACTTACCAAGTTTCAACAGCATAGTTCTTATAGTTTCGGAAAAAAGTTGCTGTGACATACGCACGGACAGACAGACAGACAGACATGACGAATCCATAAGGGTTCCGTTTTTTTCCATTTGGCTACGGAACCCTAACCTAAATAAAACCCCGTCTACGTTGCATGAGTGCATGACATCATTTCAGAAGTGTAACTCTTACTTTAAACAAGATTGGTTGTCTAAGGCCTCCCTTAAAGGTAAGTGATGCTAAAAGTATGAATATTGAAGAACGAAACCAAACTTCGTAGAAAAAAAAAGAGAAAGAAACAATAATGAAAAATGGCGGCCAAGTCAAAGAAGCGGCTGTCTAAGATTGAAAATAAGTTATTAAAATTAGAAAAATTAGAATTAAAAGACGTATTTTGTTCAATTTGTCAATCTATTTTAATAGAACCCGTAACCTTGCCGTGTTATCATGATTTTTGTAAACGCTGTTTTAATGGCAGCATAGAATGTAATGCTTTGTGTTGTCCTCTGTGTCGATTGCGAATTGGATCCTGGCTGAGAACAGCAACAAAACAAAAGAATTTGGTTAATGTTGAACTTTGGAATTTTATCCAATCGAAATTTCCTCAAGAAATTGAAATTAAAACAAAAGGAGAAGACATCCATTTACCAGAAGGTAAACACTTGAAATGACGCAGAAGAGAACGATCTAATCAATATTATTTGTTTATTGTTTTGTAAAGAAATATATTTTTGTGGAAAAATCCTACCACCTCTAAAGTTTTAATGTGAAGAACATCTGTTTGGTGACGATTTTTTTTAATTTTGGAAAGAGTGTACAGTGCCATACTAAGGCCTCTTAATGTTCATGTTCAGAATCCAATTTAAAATTTAGTCATTTGTCACACAACATACAAAATATTATGTGTGTGTCAAAATTGTAACATCTGTGACTGTCTTTTCCCTCAATTACACAGGCCTTTAAATTTTTCAGAGGCACCCTTACCTCGGCTAAGTGAACCTGGGGAAATTAGGTCTGAATATGAGGCAGAACTAAGGCGCTTAAGAGCTGAGAGAGTAAAATTAGAGCAAAAGCATATACAGGAGACTGAGTTATTAATCAAGTAAGTTTTTTATCATTTCAGTTCAGCATTATATTAGCATTAGTTTCAAGTGTCTGTGTCATCCATACATAAATACTTAAATGTTGAATTGATGGGTTTGTTTTAGGAAAATTCAATGTGAAGAAGAAGAAGCACACAAGAAGTATTTGGAAAACTTAAAACAAGATGAAATTATAGCACAACAAATGCAGCAAGATCATGTTGTCAACAATGTTGCACCATCTAACACTCCTAGGAAACTCAATGTTAAAGCATCAGCTGTTAAACCTAGACTTAAAGCTACAAAAATTGATAGTTATCTGTCTAAATTACAAGTTCCCAATACTAAAGAGTAAGTGATAATTTAAAAACTTAATTTTCTGCCAATGCCATGTTTTGTGTGCCCATGTGTTATTTTTATGCTACTAGCACTTCATCTGCGACTTCATACATGCTGAAATTTTCTAAAGGATCCCTTTTTTTCTAGTAGTAAATGTAGCCTATGGTACTCAAGGATAATGGTGAAAGAATGTTTGAAATTCGTCTAGATGGTTTAAAGTTTATTTTTACAAACATACAAATCTTTCCTCTTTATAATATTAGTTCAGATGTATAAGTGTTATTTGTTGATTTTGCAAGTGGTCATAATAATGAATTTATTTAGGTTAGTGTTTGGTGGACCACAAATTTACATTGGTCACTATTTTGTGATATATTATATTGTACTAGTAAGTTAGTAACTGTATTCTTTGCAGCCTAATCATGTCATTGTAAGTTGATAAGTCTGTGAAATACTTAGAAAAGTTTTACCCATAGCTGCTTCTTCGCATTTCCACACTTTTTTTTTTTGACATGACTAAACAATAGTTGTTAAAAAAATATTTATAATTATTTAAATGGTATACAGATAATTTTGAAACACATTTGCAAACAAGTTATTCATCACAATTAAAATGAAAGGCAATGTCTAGAAAACCAACAATGAGTTTCTGCATAATGTTGGAATCAGCACAGGACAGGTGTCAAAAGATATGCAAACCTTTTGGTTGTTCAAGGTATTCAATTTCTCCTCAATAATCCTGTGGAAAATATTATTGACCAGCACCATTATCTTGTTCCAGTAGTCCACAAGTAAGTAATGAAATTAATGACGATACAAGCACTGATGGGTCAACTAAAGCTCAAACAGTTGTCAAGGCTATGAATGGAACCTCACCAGAAATGGTCCCAAGTTATGGAAAATTAATTAAGAGCTTTATAGATAAAAAAAATAAACTGGGTCCTGGTTTATGGAATAAAGAAAATGGGGAGAGAGTTAAAGAAAAGGTAAGATTTTACTGTTTTTATTTATTCAATTGGTGCTTATTTTGAACTGTATGTATGTGTCGCAGTTTAGTTGGCTGCCTAGCCATTTCATTTAATTAATCAAGGGCGTGAGTAATATCCCAGCATTTAATCAAACAGCTAGACAAATTACTTGGTTCAATAATAATAATAATAATATCCTTGGACATTTCACACAACGCCATATAGTCCCAAGCTAAGCAACCTAATGCTTGTGTTATGGTAACGATATGGCTGATAAACTACTTATATACATTTTTTTTTTGTAAATACATACATATTATAGATAGAAAACACCCAGACTCGGAACAAATACTTGTAGGTCTTACAAATATAGTTGAAATATAGTTCAATATAGTTGAATTACTTGCCTAGCAAAATATAGAGCACAGGGAGTTTCGGGCACTTATTAGGTTCATTTAAACCCAGCAGACAGATGCGTGGGGCTCTGTCGCCGAGATTTGAATGTAGAAATTGATTGTTGTTTATTTTCCATTACTGCTCCGCCCTTATTTGTCTTAGCGTGATGATATATATCGTATAACCTTCCTCGATAAATGGGCTATCCAACACTGAAATAATTTTTCAAATCGGACCAGTAGTTCCTGAGATTAGCGCGTTCAACCAAACAAACAAACCCTTCTGCTTTATAATATTAGTATAGAAGTATAGATTGTATGTATGTAAATGTTCTGAATATTGATAATAAATTCGTTATTTCTACAATCTATACTAATATTAGAAAGCAGAAGAGTTTGTTTGTTTGTTTGGTTGAACGCGCTACTCGCAGGAACTACTGGGTCGAATTGAAAAATTATTTTTGCGTTGGATAGGTAGTCCATTTATAGGCTATATAACATCACGCTAAGACCAATAGGAGCGGAGCAGCAATAAGAAATGTTGCAAGCGGGAAAAAAGCTTCCGTTGCGTGCGCTGCGTAAACGGTTTAAGTTACGCAAAAATCAAGTATTACAAAATTATTCCTCTTTAAAAGTTCTAAAAAAAAGTCCTCAACAACATATAAATGTCTATCCCTTAAGGGGGATGCTCCAGGGTTGCCCGCGAAATTCAAATATTTTTATGTTTTTTGCAATTTGCAGGTCAATGTGAAGCTGTATGTCAAACAGAATACGATTCGCGATCGTAAAAAGCATTTATCTAAAGGATTATAACCATTTGAATCATCAATATAACCCTCTAAGTTCATATAACTCGATTGAATGTAATTTCGTGAAAAAGTCATTCATTCAAAAAGTCGTTAGATAAATATGCGTTACGGCCGCGAATCGTATTTTATTTAACATACAGCTTCACACTGACCGGCAAATTGCAAAAAACATCAAAATATTTGAATTTCGCGGGCTACCCTGGCGCTTCCACCTTAAGGTTAACTCACTATAACCCTTTTTATGGAAATCAAATTTGTTCTAAAATGATGCATTATTTGCGAGGAAGTTTTTATTAACATGGCATTAATCCTTATCCAAATAAATACGTTAATCATCATAGTATTTAATTTTGAACAAAATTGCCATTGACATTATATAATTTCAATGAATATCATCGTTTTTTAACAACTCCGCAACAAAATATTATACTCGGTGCGCCTGCGCGGGCGGAGCGTGAGGCGGAGGGCGCCCGCCGATTCTTGTGTTTGATATTGTCAGGAGAAGGTTTTAATGAAAAAAAAAGTTGCCAGTTGACGGGAGCGAAGCCGCGGGGCTAACGCTACTTGAAGAAAAACTAATTTTCGATTTACTTTGACTAAGTTCCATACCATTTTGATTGCACGCGGATTATACCTACAAGCTTGTACAGAATCCTCGGTGGGCGAGTCCGACTCGCACTTGCGCAGTTAATTATTAGTTATATCACACAATTTTGTGTGATAAAATTAATACAGGGTGGACAGCATTTTATTTCTTTTAATAAAAGCTTTTTAAATTATGCTTTTATGATTTCTTTTCCAGAAAGACGATCCTAAAAATGGTGATAAAGAAGTTGGTGCTTCAGAAGATAATGTGAAAGTAAAAAGCTCGATTCCTTCCCTGCTTGTCTCACTGCCCCTGCCATACACGGGAATACTCCAACATAAAATCAATTTGGCAGAAAACAGAAACATTGAGACTGGAAGTGTTGACTCGATGCGACAGGAGCTGTGTTACTTTAAACCTATTGAGTCAACTACTCCAACAAGGTATACATTGCACTGGTAGTTTTGTATTTATATTTAAATTTGGCTTGTTTTGAAGCAGTAATGCTGTATTTCTAGCAACCCTTTCTCCAGTAGAGTGAATCTTTTTAGCTCATACTCCCAATTTTATCTCGCCTTCTACGTTTATTTTTACTATCTCAGTTTCTTTTTACTAGTCAGTAATTGTGTTTCAAGCAAAAATATCACTTGCAATTTTTTTTCTTATAAAAGTACGTTTTTGTACACTAACTACAACAAAATTAGACAATTTCTACTAACGCAAATTGTTAAAATAAAATAAAAAATGAGAAAGACTATTCCATACTTTCATTTTACATTTCAATTGTGGTTAGTACTGTTAGTTTGGCTAGGTTACTAGTTCTTTTATGTTAATAAGTTTAGTTGTTGGTTGGGACGGAAAAGGCTGGAGGAAGTGCAGTTCTGATTAAGAGTCCTATTACATTTTTTACAGAAATTCATGATTTTTGACGCTGTAATTATCAGCAGCAGTAAGATATTTTAATTATTTGATCATGAATAACGATAGTGCCAGTCTCTTTCTTGTAAGTTAGAGTTACAGATTTTCATTTTTCTTTTCGTGTAATTTACTATAAATATTTTACGAACTCAGTTTGCAAGAAAAAATGTCGGCGATGGAACTTTGACGGTCTAATTCACATTGTTACAATCAATTCTTTTAAAAGCTAAAATTACTAAAAGGTAAGTTGAATGTTTTACTTGTTTATTGGAGTTCTAGAATTTCTTTAAATTCCTTGAGTTTTCACGGAAAAAAACGTAAAGAAAGCCTAATTTAAGCCAGAAATGTCTTGATTCAGCGTCCATTATATTCCAAATAAAAACAATTTTATCAACTATAATATAAAAATTAATCGCTGAAAGTGTTGCTAAGTGCAAGTCTCGAGAACAGCTGAACTGATTGCGCTAATTCTTTTTTTGTTGTGTTTGTTATTGTCAGGAGAAGGTTCTTATGAAAGAAAAAATAAAAAAGTTGCAGGGTAGCCAGTTGATGGGAGCGAAGCCGCGGGGTACAGCTAGTATGATATAAAATTTCAATCTACAATGAATACGTTTCATTCGTTTTCGTTTGTCAATATAATTAAACAAAATTACAATAAATAAAATTAAAGTACTATATATTCTGCGTCAATTCAGCGCGCGCGCTCCTCAGTGTCGCGCGAGCGCCCAAATTAACTATAATCCTTTTCAGACTAGTAAGTATCAAAATTGTTTCGCGGACTATATATGTACTCCCAACGCAGACCAACGTAACTTCGTCTATTGCAAACGAGCATTTACGATTCGTAATAGGACTCTTAAGAACAACATAAGACATCACTTAGCTCACAGCTATTGTACTGAAAAAAATCAGGCTACTATTGTGATAGAGGACTGGTTGGGACCTGTCACAGTATCAGCTTATATAGCCCTCCAAAGCATGTCATAAAGCATAAGGAATACGAAAATTACCTTAAAACCTTGGGACGGCGGTTTGTGTCTGGCGGTGACTGCCAAGCACAAATTCTGGGGTTCTTAGCTTATAAATGCAAAAGGCCGACAGTTAATCCTAGCGATAAATACACTCCGACTGGGCGTTATCTCAACAGGAGAACCAACATACTGGCCCACTGATCGAAATAGGAAATATAGCCAGATCTCATTGACTTTTGCGTCATCAAAGGTATTAGCAACACCGACTTCAGTTGCAACTCTAGTACTGACCTGTCCTCTGATCATTCTCCTGTGGAAGTATTATTGAGTCGAAGAATTCTGCAATAGGAAAGACCTTGCCGACTACATACCCGTAGAACTAACTGGGAATATTTTCGAGAATTAAGAGGCGCGGGCGGAGAGACTTTGTATGTAAATAGTCATAATTCGAGGTTTGGCTCTCGCCTGTTTCCTTCTTCAATATTGGACAGATTTAAGAGATATTTCATGAACTGAATAAGAAGAATATATTTTGTGCCGCTATGTTTTCTTTTTTGATGATATATAAAACGTAAAAGCACTAGGACCCTCAAAACATGCTCAAAATTGTCCAATAAACTGCTGTTAAAAGAGCCTTACTGAACAAGTTTTGCAATTATTAATGAATAGAGAAAAACATAGTGGCACAGTTTATATCCTTCTTATTCAGCTTGTGGAATATCTATTGAATCGATTTAATATTGGAGGAGGATAAAGGCGAGAGCCAAACCTCGAAATATAACTTTTTACATACGAAGTCTACAAGCCCACATTTCCTCTTAATAACCAAATCTCTTGATGTCAATTACGAAAGGATGAAGATATTATAAGCGCAGTTGAGCATTTTAACAAAACAGTCCAACAGGCTGCATGGGAAGCCACACCTCCAGTAAAGCCCATAAATCGAGATGGACTTCAATGCTCATCATCTATTAGAAAACTACTAGATGAAAAATGTAAAGCTAGAAAGAGATGGCAAACCACTCGGTACCCAGGGGATAAAACAACATACTATAGACTAGCTGCACAACTCGAGCAACTATTGAGTGATAGAAGTCAGAAAATCGCAACATACCTGCAAAATCTGGAAATGAATTAATTGTGGAAAGCAACAATAGGCCTCAAACGCCCAATATCTTACCAACCATCTCTGCTCAAAGCAGATAATTCATGGGCTAGGAATGATGTCGAGAAAGCCAATGTATTCATGGAGCATCTGCAAGAAGTCTTCCAACCAAACCCCAATATAGGCTCCACAAAGACAGAAATGGTTTTAGAACTGCTGAACCAGACGCATCAACTAGAGTTACCCATTCAGAAACTTAGCAAAGCAGAGATCAAATCTGCAATCAGAAAACCGAATGTAGGAAAAGCCCCAGGATACGATCTAATTACATCAACCATTCAAAGAGCTACCAGAGCAGGGCATAACATTCCTGATCCTTCGAAGGGAATATGTACCTCCACAATGGAAAGAAGCTAAAATCATAATGATCCTGAAACCAGGCAAAAGTCCAGAAGATGCCAAATCCCATCGGCCAATTAGCCTACTCCCACTTACATCCAAAGTAATGGAGACATTGATCCTCGGAAGGAATCCATTCTTTTTTCCTTTTAACACCTTTTGTATTTCTGTCGACCACCACCACCGGCCATCCCTCTCTATTGTGCCTCTTCCTTTAGTTTCTCCCATAATATCCTCCACTGCTTGACTAATACTGCCACCTGTCTCATTCCAGCTTTCATTGACGCTTCGATCACATTCATGTCTGCCATTTCTATCATTTTGTCTACCACTCTTCTTTAAATTCCTTCGCGCAATCATTCTTCTCTAGCATATATTATGCCATCTTATTTTTGGGGAAGGACGCTCTTTGCTTTTTTACACTGTATTTTTATTACTAATACCATAACCAGGAGTCTGTGTTGCGAGACCAAGTCTTCTGGCAGCACTTTGCAGTCTTTGAAATACTTTAAATTGTTTGGTTGCGCCTAACTAGAAAATAGTCTATTTGGGTGTTGCGGTTGCCCACTTCTGTATGTAACAAGGTGCTCGTCTCTTTTCTGGAACCAAGTTTTGGCTACGAACCAGGCAGTAGCGGATTGCAGAAGCGTCTCTTTCTCGTTATTGGGACTTCAGAAACCCCATACCCCGTGTACTAGTTCATAATAATTTTTCGTTCTTCCAACATGCCCATCAAAATCACCTTCAACTATTAATTCCTCATGCACGGGGATGGTCATGATACTTGCATCAAAATCCTCCCAAAGCTTTTCTTTTACCCTTTCATCACATTCTACCTGCAGGGCATACACACTAACTATATTCAGCATCACACTGCCCATCATTACTTTCACAGCTATCAATCTATCATTAATCCTTTTTACCTCCATTGCGCTTTCTTTCAATTTATATCTAATATTATTCCCACGCCATTTATTTTACTTTCAATTCCACATTAGAAAAACTTTTATCCTTCACCAATTTCCCTCGCCTTTTTCCCTTCCACGTTTCCTGCAAACACGCTACATTTATTCGTCTTCTTTTTAATACGGCCGCTAACTCTCTGGCCCTTCCAGTCATAGTTACAAAATTCCAACTAAATGAGGCGACTAAGGGGGTGTTGTTTTTATTTCACCAGAATGGTTTTGCAACTTCTGTATCCATTTCTTGTGAGTTGTTCGTTTCTTGAAAGCTCTTTTCGCGCCAATTGTTAACATCAGTTTTTGCAATAGCAATTAAGGAGCAGTTGTAGATTCGAAAATTATTGGGGCTCAAAAATATTCATAGCCCTTAACATCTTTAAGTTTCAGTACTGGCAAGACTCTACCACTCCGCGTTCCCGGGGTTCGTGTTGACAAGGAGTCAGTACCAACCAGTGATGAGGCTACGCCGACCCGTGCCCAGTATTTGGAGGGACTCTGTCGCCTCAGGAACCTCTCCTTAGCTAAGAACTTACCATCTGCCTTTGTTATTTCACTAAATATACTTCAAGTTAATAAGGTAAGGCTTTATACTTGTACCTACTTATTTATACTTGCTAAAAGTATGATGTTACAATTAAAATTACCTATGTATGTTTATTTCCTATTATTACAGGAAGCCCCCGGGAAATGTGAAAGAAGCAGGTCGAAAGTAAAGAAAACTGCATCTACTAGCCCTTGTGTTGCTTCTTTACCGATTAAGAGAAATGCCAATAGAAATAAACAAACTATACATATTGATGGTATTACTAAATTAAATAATGCAACAAATCTAAGACGCACAAGATCCATGGGAAGTATTTCAAAAGATGAAAATGAAACCACACCGAAAAAGGGCAAAATGAAACAAAGGAAAGTGTCATCTGAGAGAAAGCCATACTTACGTAGTGATTCCAAAAAGTCAAGTACCAAAAAGGAATTATCCAGTCCACCATTACTTTCAGAAACAATAAATAACAATAAGGTCAATTTAGCTGTAAAAAATTTGTCTAGTCCATTAAAGAATTGTGATGTTAAGAAAATACTGCAAGAGCAGCTAAGAATTGAAAAGTTGATTGAACAGGAAAAGAACGATTTTGAATTGGCTCGAAAGATGGAAGCGGAGTGGAATGGACGGAGGAATCCCCGACGAGCAACAATCAAGCGACAAGTGAGTCTCAACTATGCTCTCAGGCCGGCCAAGAAACTAAAGGTCTAAAGTAACTCTTTACTCTTATGAAGGCATTTTTAGTGTAGAAAATTACTGTGGTTGTTAATTTAATTGTTAGTTATTTTATTTACGGCAGAAATCTGGAAGATTGATTAGCTTTAATCTTTTAATTAATCTCCCAGATTCAGATGTTGCACAGTCAATACAATTGATTTTTTTTAAGAAACTGGAAAGTTAAGGCAAAAATTTCGAGGAAAACAAAGTTGCTGTGTTATACAAACACAACATTTTACCTTATGAAATTTACCTTCAAGCTTTTTCTTTACATATTTTTGTATCCAGACTGTTCGAAACTTTGCAGCTTGTATTTCTCACCGATTATTTTGTAATGTAAGTAAATTGTATGTAAATGTTTAAGTAGATAGATGTTAAATAACCTACTAATATTGTAATTGTATTTAAAAGAAAAATTTAAAAAATATGATTTCAATAAGCACTCAATGAATCACTCGCATACTAGTAGAACTTGACTTCAAATTTTTTAATTTGATATTTGATGCAAAGAGATTAGACATTTATTTTGAATTTACCATCAGTAATTTTATTGGATTGTAACAAATTCGTATTCCCATGCATATATTCTGCTTGAGTCGAGTGCGTTAATAGATGATTCCTCTTTCGCTTGGTTCAAAAAGATCCAGCGAATAACTTAATTTGTAACAGCTCATTTAATAAAACATCTGGTTACATATATTTGCCTGGTTAAATTTCCACAAAGCACTTGTTGATCTTGACCTTGATTAGAGCGCTTGAAGCGCCAGAAAAATAATTTCCACAAATATTAGTAAAATACTGACAAGCTCACATTTTATTCGGCAAAGTTTAAAATTGTAACAGATGACACTGAGTACTTATTAAATTTATCGAATTCGAACGCGTGACATTCGTCCAAATCCGATATATTAAATTTTAGAAAATATAAATTGATGCATGAAAGTTTTGTACAGACTCGTAGTAAAAGAAATTATACAGTCTCGAATAAAGTTATAAGATGATTGAAAATAACATCTCTGAATCTATTTAGTTTTGTGTTTCACGTTAAACTATATTATAGAATGTAGTGTATCAAAATGTCTAATCTCCAATTAATATTGTCAAAATATATCTTGTATTCATAACAAAATAATAAAAACGCAATATTTAAATCTAACGTATAAAATTTTTAAAAACAATCGCTTAAATACTTGTTATTTTCACACAAACAAAGAGGGAGTCAATAGAAAAGTAGCGAAGGTCAGGTTTTACATTTCTCGTAGGTGATATTATTAATTTGAACATACTCTGTTTAGACCTGAGTTTAATCAAGATACGTATAAATTAATGATTTTGTTTGGTTGTACTCTACGGTAGGACAAGTATGAACATATACGAATGCGCACACGCAATATCTTTAAGGCGCAAACCCACCGCGGTGCACGCTGTCCACGGCCACGCGGCGCATTGTAGCTGCGTGGTTTCATTTGTCTTACAACGTGGGTCTACGTCTCCACTACGCAGTACACGTCCACGACTATGTACAACTGTAACGTGGTCCACGGCTTACGGAGAGGCTACGCATGGGCTCCATATTCGAGCAAGCCACGCGTGTGCCAATGACGTCAATTGATACGTAGCGTGTCCGTGGGTTGCAGTGAACACAATTTCCATATATTTTCATGCAAGGTAAAGCCACACGTGCGTAGCCATTTCGTGAGTAGCCTTTTCGTGCATTGCGGTGAGTTTCCCCCTTTAGTAAAAACCTGCGGCATGCAGGACGACACCACATCCTTGTCCAACTCATACTAAGCTCGTGATCTGGTTCGTTCGTTGTGTAGTATTCTTACTTCATCCCACGATGAGCGCATTCGTTAGTGTGGACCGAACCGTACTGAATAAGAAATTGATTTGTAAACATTAACTTTATCCCGAAATGTTAACTGAATTTTGAAATATTACTCTAAGCTTTGCTCTCAAATTCAAAATAATATGTAATTAGTATGTGATTATTCGTCGACAACCGGCTGTTTGGCTATTTTGTAAAGCAAGTAGATCCATAATCGCTTGAAAAACTTTTCTATAAAGAAGGTTAAACATATGTAAAGGTTTGTTTTAATCTAATAATGGTCCTTAAAACGGGTCGAGTGCGAGTCAAACTCGTATTATAAGTGTTCTGTTCAATAACTGTAAAACATGTATTTTTTGTAAGAAATACGCTATAAAATATAAATTCTTTTGTATACCTACTCAAGTGTACCTTATTGTGCAGCAATCAGTTTATCATTAAGTCAATAGACATTACTGGTATACACTTTCATACAGTCAGATAGTCGGTTACAGCGACAGAAATTATCAAAATAGCATGTAGTAGATGCAGCTTCTACTAGCTTCTACAGTCCATCGGAAATAATGCGTAGGAGTCATATTTGATATAGTCCTCATGGTTCGATCGTAAACGACTTTCCATGGATCTCATGACTTGTGATTAACTTGTGATGTAAGAATTTTAAGTTTAAAATGTATAGGTGTACGTATTTATAATGTGGTGCTCTTGAATCCCAATTATCGTAATAGACAGCTTCCACACTTTGCAAACAATATACTATGGAAAGTAAACTGTCGATTTATTTATATGGTCGTCACTATTATTACATAAGATCGTATTTGACTAAATGTCCGGAAATAATCGCTGATTTTACACATTTTGTTCTCATGAATGATTGAGTATAATACCCAATATTGTTAAAGTAATATTATTCGTAATTTTAAACAAATAATACCAGTCCTTATGAATGTGCCAGATAATAAAATATAAATGTTACATGGTGCTTAAATGTCAGTTTACAACATTTTTATAATGCACAATAAACTGATTTTTGCGAAATCTTCTAGCTTTCAATCATGACAAGCTTTTAAACTAAATTTACTAATTTGTCTGGTTGTATAGTCTTAGGCTCCGAAATTACTCGACCAATTTTAACCAATTTTTCACCAATAGAAATCTAAACTATCGGGAAGTACCTAACCGTAGCCTTTATTTTCGAAACAAAAAAATACGAAATCACTACAAAAATTGCAAGGCGAAACCCGCGGGTGAAGTGCTATTGAATAAGATTTTCATTTTTTAATTAGTTAAAATGTTCATAGATTTCTTTTTTTTTTTAATGAATTTGAGTAGGCATTGGATAGATGAAGTGGGCTCCCATTGTTGGACAACGAAAATGGCACCTTGTAGATATACTAGCCGAGTTTTCATTGAATTTTGAGTTCAGCTTTGAAAATGTAAGGCTCTATGTGCTAATAAGCTTCAAGAATCAAGATGTTGCTATCACTTCCATGGACTTATGGTAAAGAATAAAGTTACCGGTTTTTAATATCATGTCATGCAATGTTCCCAAGAACATTCAGAATATTTAACGGCCAAGCAAAGCCATAACCTGTGACTTCTCTAATAGGTTGAAGGGTGTATGTAAGTTACATTTTGTTTTAATAAAGATCGGAATGTTATTTTTTATCCCAACTTGAAAGAGCAAGGCTTCTTAACCTGGCCTGTTAGTTAAGAATAAAATCATTGATGCGCTTTCTGGTGTAGTTTTGAAGTTAAGCCTCTTTTTAAATGAGTAAAATTAATTGTATCGCCAATTTAATTGGTTTTGTATTTCTTAAATAATAAGGTTTATCCGCAAAATAATAGATCTGTCGAAGTCGATGTCAATGTAACTCACATAGAATCATCGGGATATAATAGTATCAAGAGGTAAAAAATAGGTTTTAATTTATTATAATGGGTTTGTTCTGATAACTGCATGTGCCGTGCACCATGAGGGCTCTGCCACCGGTTTTTTAGGTTTCCGGACGTCCATAAAAAACGTAATCCTTATAGGATCACTCTGGTGTCTGTCCGTCCGTTTTCCACAGCCAGTTTCTCCGGATCTACTTGACTGATTCTGTTGAGGACACCAAAGATAAGGATGGGGAATGGTCATTTTTGGTCTCATTTCGTGAATCACTTCAAAAAAAATTTAAATTATTAAAATATATAATTAAAACCCTCACAGTATAAACCCTTTCATTTGAAAGTTCACATGATAGTTTGAAAAAATGTGACCAAATTTCGATTGAATCCGTCCTCTAGATTTGGTGAAAATCTACTGTGACAAACAGACAATCATGTGATAAGGGTGCCGTTTGTTCACACAGAGGTTCGAACCCTATAATTATGATGTTTTATTATAAGTAAGTTCTTTCTAATGCCCTACTCGACTTAATTTCTCCACTTCAAGATTTTTATAAACCCGCTTTTTATTTGTAATTGCTACGTATTCAAGAATATTGTCACCACTTATATCTATGAGGTAGGTAAGTAAATGGATAAGGATCGTCTATAGCCGCATAGGTACCTATTGACTGAGCCAGACCAGGGCCGGACTGGGACCGAAAATCGGCCTGGGCATTTTAGAGGCCCAGTCCGCGCGGGGCCTGTGGCAAATTTTTCGAAGGGGCACCGAAACCTTAACCCTTTGTAAAAGTAATATGTAGGTATATTTGTAAAAAGCGGCGAATGAATCAACAAGTACCATTGATGTGACTCAGGTTGGCTGGACAAATCTTCAAATAGCTTGCATTTAACTAGGTCAATAGGTCACTTTATGTGACGGCTAAACACTCTTATTTCAGAATTTGTGACGCTACAGAATCTTAGATAATCGATCGAAAACGTGTCCAGCCATCTTGAAAAACCACTTCTCGCTGGTCTCTCAATCTCGGTAACGGAAGTGATTTTGACGACTTTTTGCATATCAACGGCGTCACATAAATTTGTGACGGGCACCGAGCTAAAAGTTTTGTGATAAGTACAGTGGTTTAGTAGAAAAATGCAAAAATCAGTGTCCAGCCATCTTGAATTTACGTATAAAACTTATGGCTGGCACTTCCGAATCTCAATAACGGGGGCGTTTTCGAATATGGTTCCTTTACTAGTACTTGGTGACGCAATGTGTGACAGTAATAACGTTTGATTTATGGCGTCACATGTAAGGGTTTACGAGAAATCAATAAACAACCTGAGTTCAAGATGGCTGGACACATGTATCTCCACTGCCTGATGATCTACGACCTTCGAAATGTGTTCAAAATGTTGTGACGGGGACGATAATGATAACCTGAAATTGTGACGGAGAAACTTTGCGTAGTTTCAAAGATATTGACCATTTAAATTTTTCCATACAAACATCCATTAATATTGTGAGGTGACCATAATTTTACATAAATAAAGGATTTCTTTTTAATCGATTAATTGGCCGGTAGCATCCACGCCTGCTTTGTATTTGATTTCCCCGTGGGAATAAAAGGTTTTCCTGCAGTGAAAAGAGTAAGTATGTGTTAATTCAAAATAATAATTGACCACCAGCGCTGAAAGAGAGAGCCCACTTGTATTTCGCGTTTAGTTCATTATCTTATGTAACTGAAAATGAGAACTAAACTCGACAGCCGGCAGTGTATGTACTTACTTTTCGAAGTGTTATCACTAATCAGAGTACTAGTAACTATTAATTAATCTGCGGTAAGACAACCTAAATAAGAGTTATGATTCGACCAGTTGTCCTAGTAGTACCAACTTTAAGCAATAGATGGCGACACCAACATCAGCTATCACGGCAGTATAGTTTGTCTTGTCCTCCGACGTTTTCGTGGTAGCCCGCGAAATTCAATTTTTCTTGAGTTTTTTGCAGTTATTTTTTTTTCCGCGGAAACAAATAACTTATAGATTTGTATGATGATTCTTATGGTTATAATTATGTAAATACATACTTGTTATTGTCGCGAATCATATTTTGATTTCTTTTGACGAACGAACTCAAGAAAAAATTTGCGCTTCAAACACTTAGGCTGCAAACTGGACGACTGCGGGCGCGGCGGCGGGCGATCACGCGTGTAAACTGCCCCCTAGCGAAGTTGCAAACGATAAACGTGAACGCTTAGTAATCTCCAATAGATTTTCAACTTTATACCTAAGAGTATAAAGTTGAAAATCTATTAAAGACTACTGAGAGTTTACGTTTATCGTTTGTGACTTGGCTAGGGGGGCTGGCTTGTTCTCGGTTTCGCTCAGTTTGTCGCGATGAAGAGATGTACCAAATGTACGAACGGGCCAGTTTACGCGTATCGCCGCCCGCCACCGCGCCCGCGCCCGCCGTCTTCCGGTACGCGGCCTTAGGACGGCGGACGGCTGCAAATGCGAGTTGATCATGGTCATTTCGCTGTATAAGTACAAATAAATAAATGGGATTTTATTTCAGCAAACATTATTTTTTCATTTAAATACCTTCAGAGCATTAGTTTAGTTCTCCTGACATAATATATACCTACTAATAAGAATAGATATCTGCACGTAAATAATCAATAACATTTAAAAATTACACCCCCCCCCCCTTCCTCACTTCTACATTTTTGTCTTCTATTAATTTAAATATCTACAGTTGTTCGTATTAGTATCACCAATACACGGATTTTCGTCCATTAAAGATAACACCTTAAAATATACTTGTCCTACATAAAACCTACAATATTGGTTACCCTACTGCAGTGTTTGTTTGGGGAAATTTAAATGATCAATATCTTTGAAACTACGCAAAGTTTCTCCGTCACAATTTCAGGTTATCATTATCGTCCCCGTCACAACATTTTGAACACATTTCGAAGGTCGTAGATCATCAGGCAGTGGAGATACATGTGTCCAGCCATCTTGAACTCAGGTTGGCTGGACATTAAGTTTTTATTGATTTCTCGTAAACCCTTACATGTGACGCCATAAATCAAACGTTATTACTGTCACACATTGCGTCACCAAGTATTAGTAAAGGAACCATATTCGAAACCGCCCCCGTTATTGAGATTCGGAAGTGCCAGCCATAAGTTTTATACGTAAATTCAAGATGGCTGGACACTGATTTTTGCATTTTTCTACTAAACCACTGTACTTATCACAAAACTTTTAGCTCGGTGCCCGTCACAAATTTATGTGACGCCCGTTGATATGCAAAAAAGTCGTCAAAATCACTTCCGTTACCGAGATTGAGAGACCAGCGAGAAGTGGTTTTTCAAGATGGCTGGACACGTTTTCGATCGATTATCTAAGATTCTGTAGCGTCACAAATTCTGAAATAAGGGTGTTTAGCCGTCACATAAAGTGACCTATTGACCTAGTTAAATGCAAGCTATTTTGAAGATTTGTCCAGCCAACCTGAGTCACATGAAGGACCGAATACAGTTTTCAGCGAACTTATATCTTGTCTCATTCAGGCGCTGCGATGTTTTTTCGGGTTTTCATAAAACCGCGATAACTTGAAAACTATAAATATTTTCTTAAATCTAATTTGGGGCACATAGGGGCACACATTAAGAGCTACTCGTGTATCTATGTTAATTCTACATGGGCACATGCAATGGTTTTAGAGATATACGATTCATCAAAACGTTACTCCAGCAGGAAATGCAATATCTCGTAAATCTGAAGGGGCACAGATTTTATTTTTGGGGGCACATTTTGGCACACATGTAAGCTCTCTGGCCATGCACAATTTTTCTCTCTCCGATCATTCGTTTAGAATTTTCCTGCTAGAAAAACGTTACCCCAGCAGGAATCGTTTTTTCCGTTTTTTTCCAAAACGACAGGGGGCACACATTTTTTATGTGGGGGCACATTTACACCAGATAAGGCACCAACTATACGTTCCACTCATTTAACTCTAGGAGATACTTTCTTGCTGGGGTAACGTACACTGTAACGTCGAAGATTTATTTTGGAACATGGTATCGGTACCTATCTCATGTCTTGACATGATCTTGAGGGACTTTTCGTTATCAGTGTTATTCTTGATTTATAAACATAAATCAATATTAACGCTGATAACGATATGGGGTAGTATATTACGTAAATCGATATTAGGGATTTTTTTCAATGAAACTACAATGAAGATAACATATATTGCGATATATTCCATTCACGGCGGGCGTAGGCATGCTGCTCATTTCTAAAAGGTCGAAATATTTTTCGCATACATACACACCCAGAGGTGTTCTGTACCAAAGATTCACGAGAATCGCGCAGTACAGATCATGAGGATCTTCATCTAGATCTTCAGCGATATTCATCAAAAAGTCGTCGTCACATCGTCACATCCAGTGATTCGATTTATCCTTTTCATTACTTTTATTCAGAAGCTTGCAGATTTCACCTGTAAAAAAACTAAGAATTATAAAAGGCCATCAAAATAGTGCGTCGCAGTTCTCTAAAACGCACTTTCAGAGAGTTTACTAGTTTCATTCAGTTACTGGCAAAAATGAAGGATTCAATTAACCATAGTGGGATCTCAAAGCTACATTAGTTTACATACCTACCAAGAGATTAGGGTAACTATGCTATACGTCGGCAGTTAATTGACAATTTTGGAACTCAAATTTCAACCTTAGTTCATCTACACTACACTAATATTATAAGAGGAAAGATTTGATTGTTTGTTTGTTAGAATTGAATAGGCTCCGAAACTACTGGACCGATTTAAGAAATTCTTTCACCAATGTGTAGAATGGACTGTCCGTATGAACATAGGCTATATTAATTTATCCCATTAAAATAAAGGGTATACCCGTACGAAGTCGGGACGGGAAGTAACGGTTTGTACATGAGTACCTACTAGCTGCAGCTAGTAGGTACTCATGTACAAACCGTTACTATCCGACGTAATCGTCACTCGCTCTTCGCACAATGAACGTCAGTCGCGACTGCGCCGTTGAAGCGCCAAGCTAGATGTGAATACACACACCTCGGGGATTGATATTACTACGGCAAGACATTTCTTTTTTTTTGTTTTCAGCTCTATTATCACTAAAACGTTATTTTTACTATTTTCTGAGATAGTTTTTGAACGTTTTGCGTATTGTTTTAGGGCGAAATAGGAGGCCGCTAATAGAGCGCCAGTTTTTAATTAAAACCCGATTCTCG
Organism: Ceramica pisi; assembly: GCA_963859965.1. Lineage (NCBI taxonomy): Eukaryota > Metazoa > Arthropoda > Insecta > Lepidoptera > Noctuidae > Ceramica > Ceramica pisi. Next base: position 12,298,213 of record OY982530.1, read on the forward strand.
GCCGTGGCCGACTTAAAGTAAATGCAGTCAAGATGACTACCTAATACCCACCCAATCAATAAAAAAATACAAAAGTAATCAGCCGGTATAGTGGCGTTTGAATTTGAGGCTGGTCGACATTACGATCTTTAATATTTTCTAATGTCGACCCAGGTCGACCCCTATTTCGTGTACTTCGATTCTTTTATTTCTTAAGATTCAACTAATATCACCTAAACAATAGGTACCGGTCGTGTTTGGAGATTAAACATAAAATAGATTTATTTGCCTATAAGCTTTGCAAATTCTCTTGTTATGTCAATGGAATTGATACAAATCGGTACAACTGGAATAAATACTAGTTACAACATTGCTGCTATGATCCTTTAAGGAGTTGTGTTCCATAACTTTGAAGTTCATCATCAGATCATTCCAATATTTCTATGGGACCTATTCGGGAGTAAGTAGGTACCTATAACATAACAATGAAAAAAAAAAAAAATAGAACTGAAACTCAAAATTTTTTTTTTACATCAAACCCATGCGTGTGGGTTATCTATGGATAGGTCTTCGAAAATGATATTGAGGTTACTAAAATATTTTTTTTCTAAACTGAAAAGTTTGCGTGAGAGACACTTCCAAAGTGGTAAAATGTTTCCCACCTCCCGTGTAACTTCTAAAATAAGAGAATGATAAAACTAAAAAAAATATATGATGTACATTACCTGACTACCAGCGAAAATTGGATCTAGTAAGTAGTTTTTTTTAATACGTCATAAATCATAAATCGCAACTTTTGCGTAATAAATACGTGCGTAATAAAATACCAACAGGTTTGTACGGAACCCTCGGTGCGCGAGTCCGACTCGCACTTGGCCGGTTTTTTCGTTCTCGACGCATCTAAACCTTAATACTTTTTTCTTTTAGTAGAAATGTCAACCTTATGCCTATAAACATGAAATAGATTTATGAAAGTGTCCAAAACATCATCAGAAGCTATCCTTTAGTTGCAAACTGATGGCGCCAGAGCGATCCCGTCAGAAAATCCGTAAGGCAGCCGACATTTAGCGTATTTACCTATCAATCTTAACTGGTTCACAGTTCTATGATCACATGTGGTATTCGCTGATTGTTTAACTATTTTGTCTGCTTTGCGGTCAGTGAACTTGTTAGTAACTTTGTAACTTCTGTTCTATAATTTTATCATAACTACCTACTTAACAATTATTATTGTTCATGTGACATCCTATATTTATTGCCATAGTAATCTCCTACTTAATAGTGATAATGTGGTTGATGATGCAGTACACTTGCCTAGATATAACCTTTCTACATACCTACCTTATCTAATTCATGATTTTATACATACCTTCTCATTACAGAAGAACAAACTTAAATGTTTATTATTATGTAGCAATTACAAGTTTCTTAGCCAGGCATCTTCTTAACACCCACAAATTTTTTATAGTCACCTGTAATAACTTATTCATATTGTATAGAAAAAATTACAATCAAAATATTTCAGTAACAATCCTTTTCATAAAAAAATAAAATAATAGTTACCACAGTTATCAGTCAAACTCACACTGGTAATTAACACTCTTGATAAGTCATTTATCCATAGCTACTGCACAGAAAGAACAAATACATAATGTCATACATAATTGGACATCAGACCATACCATTGATTGCACACCCACCACTTACCGCAGCTCCACAGGATGCAGAACCAGTTCACTTCATTCCAAGGTGATTGATTGCAGTAGACACATCTCGCAAGATCCACACACAGTTGTGCACACCTAATAATAACTAGACATCCTAAACATTTCTACCATATTATTTATTATGACCCATACAGTCAGAACAGGCACTCACACCCAATTCAGTATTTTTTTAAGTTGCTTTCAGTCATTTTATTTTATTAATGTGATTAATATACATATAGGCTCCATGACAATCTAAGCCCCATCTAGACTCAATGAAATTAAATATCCATCTCAGAATGACATACACCTTTATTGAACTAAAGTCCTCATCTCACACATCACATTATTACACACAATACTCTATGTCACCTTACATCTAAAACATCATCATCTGGATCTTATTGCATCCATATAGCATCCTGTGATAATCCTATCACATCAAAATATTTCTTCTGTTACACATCTTTACATAGAAATATGAATTTACTTAGACTAGAATTTAAACTAATGTCACCATACAGACATCTCTGATACAAAGCATTCTTCGTAGTGCTCACCTCATGTCTGGGGTTTGTTGTTATTCCAACCACCAGAGCCAGAGCCAGAACTGGAACCGCCCCCACTGCCATTACTGTTCCAGTTGCCCTGGCCATTTGGCCAACTTCCTTGATTCCAGTTACCTCCATTGCCACCTTTACCACTACCATTCCAACCTTGATTCCCACCGCCTTGATTCCATGATTGTGGAGGGCCATTTTGACCCCAGTTTTGGTTGCCATTCCAATTTTTACCAGAGTTACCCCCCTGTGGTGGGCCACCTTGCCAATTATTTGGGCCAGAATTTCCAGGTCCTCCTAAAAATCCACCCCAACCTGCTTGATTGAGTGCTGCTGCCACTAGACTTATAGGCAGGTTGAAGTTAGCAGGTGGTCCTCCATTGGGATTGATTCCTAAATTTTGCATATTAAGGGAATCAATGTTACTGTTGCCTCCATTGTTACTTGGCCCTCCAGATGGCCCGCCAGAGCGGTTGCCCTCCCAATTATTGGGCCCATAAGAATCATCTTTCCAATTCTGCGATTTAGTTTTGATTTTCGGTGCAGCACTTGACACTGAAACTGATGCTCCTTTGATGACATGATCTTCACCACAGAGACTTTGTGCCACTTCTGGGTCTAAGAAAGTAACAAATCCAAATGCCCTAAATGGTCTAGGAACAAAAACATCAGTCACTTCTCCAAACTTGGAGAAATATTCACGAAGATCATCTGCAGTCATATCTTCAGTGCACCTTCCAACAAATACTTTGCAAGGCATCTGAGGCACTACTCCTTCCTTTGAATTAGGAATACGGACATCAACCCAGCGTCCATCAATGTTGTGCCTCTGAGCTAAAGCTCTCATCTGAGATGCATAGGTAGCAAAACGAATAAAACCGAAACCTTTGAAAGATCCATTCTTATCTCTCTTTAACTGAACCATTACCACTTCACCAAACTGCTCAAAGTACTGCTTTATGGACTCTTCAGTAGACTTCCAGGGCAACCCGAGACAAATTAAATCTGAGCATGTCAGTTTCTTTTCTAAGCGTTTGGTTTTAGCGGCTGAATTTTCGGGTGAGACATCTTCCATCTTACGTTTGTTCTCTTTAGGAAACACACAAATATACAGGTGTTTACCCCATCCTACTTCACTCGGTGGATGCAATTTGCCATCGCTTAAGCGAATACCTCGGATTGACTTGCTGTCCGGGTGCCGGTATTTCAGTCCACAAGCTCCGGGAAATTGGGCCACGAGGGTTGATAGTAACAGCGTACCATCTAATTCACACGGAATTTCTACTGCATTCGAGTCATCCTCATCTTCGCTCACTTTTATATATTCGAATAAGTCACCATTATAGTTACCACCCTTGGAGCACATGGTGGTTTAAGCCCTGAAGAATTATTTCACAATGTTCTATGAATTATTTCTATTGACGACGGAGAATCGCAATCATTGATTTGACAGTCTAAAAACCATAGAGGCATAGACCAAACAAGCTGTCGTCGTCGCGGAAGCGTCGTTTTGTTTCGTGCTTGTGTTTTTTGCTGGTTTGACTATAAGTCTTTTAATAAACCGGCTTCTTTTGGATGAGCATAGTTCATCGTCGACTATGTATCTGTCATCTCTGACCTAGACAAAGAAGAAAAAGATAAAGAAATAGAAAATCAATCCAATGACAGATGCCGCTGCTAAAATTTAACCTCGAGAGGTTAACAACATAGGAAGCTGACGTGGATCGTGGATGCTATATAGTTACTTTACTCTTTGCGTGGATGTGGCGACGGGGTTGAGAACGAAAACAAAATTAGGCGGTAGATACGAACTGAGAGAACGTAGGCGTTATTATACCAAAATAAATTTTATTTAGAAAAGAGCTTCATACTACATGAATTTTACGTCAATTTCACTTCAAACAGATAAATCAGTCACGCCGCTTCATATATGTATGAAGTTGTGCCAGAGAATCGTGGAGCAAGATACAAAAGTGTGAACTGTTCTGTTGCTGTAATTTAATGTTTTTTTAAACTTACCTAATGGAATAGCTATCCTGAAAAGTTTTAACACGTAGTTTTAAATCAATCATTTATTTCCTAAATTATAAATATCTACCTAATATATTTGCAAGCGCGATATCTTCGAGCTCTGTATTGCGTTTCTGAAGCGGTTTTCGCGCGTGAACATTATTTTTAGGCGTCCGCTTGCCAAGTGACAAAAAATTTTTGACTTCCCTTAAGGGGTTCCTGTACTTTTGACTTTACACCTTCAGAATTCAATAACTTCCAAATTTGTCATTAGATACCCGTTCTTTTCAGGAATCAGGTTCTCGCCATACTTACCTAGGTTTCCCGGCGCTGCGCGCGAATCGAAATCCATCCAGACCTGGATGGATTTCTGCTGAAAACTTGGTTTTCCTGTAAAAAACTCATAAAAGTGGTTTTTTGACCACCCTGCAAAATTTTGTTCCCAAAGTAGTGCTGAAAACGTTCCTGTGGGCTCGCTCGCGAAAATACGCGTTTCAGGACACCTCGCACGCACGTCTAGCTTGACGGAAACATCAAAAAATCTTCATTTTATTGAATTTTCCATACAAACTTCATACAAAAGCTTATAACTTTCAAACCCATCATTAGATTCCGATCATTTTTGAAGAATCAGGTTCTTGCCATACTTACCTAGGTTTCCCGGCGCTGCGCGCGAATTGAAATCCATCCAGGTCGCTGAAAACTTGGTTTTCCTGTAAAAAACTCATAAAAGTGGTTTTTTGACCACCCTGCAAAATTTTGTTCCCAAAGTAGTGCTGAAAACGTTCCTGTGGGCTCGCTCGCGAAAATACGCGTTTCAGGACACCTCGCACGCACGTCTAGCTTGACGGAAACATCAAAAAGATCTTCATTTTATTGCATTTTCCATACAAGTTCATACAAAATTTTATAACTTTCAAACCCATCATTAGATTCCGATCATTTTTGAGGAATCGAGTTCTCGCCATACTAACCTAGGTTTCACGGCGCTGCGCGCGAATCGAAACCCCTCCAGGTCGCTGAAAACTTCGATTTTCCATCAAAAAACTGGTTTTTTGGCCACTTTTCAAAAATGTTCTTCCCAACGTACTTCTGAAAACGTTCCTGTGGGCTTGCTCGCGACGAGACGCGTCTCTGGACACCTCGCACGCCCGTCTAGCTCGCAGACAAATACAAAAATTTGCCCACCCACCCATCCTCCCGGTTTTCGCTGACCTCTATATAGGGAAGGAAGACTGAATTTGTCAAAAATATCTTATTTCTTTTTTGACCCCTTATATATTAGCTTGACTCATTGCGACTCCTTGCCTTGTTTTGGTGCTCATCTAGCACCAAGGTAACGAGTGCTGGACATTTTTTTATTTTTTAAATTAACGAATTATACTGACATAACTTTGATCCCTCCTCGTCAGGGACCATTGACTTTTAGTGTATACGAAGAACCGTATTGTTTCGTTTATACTATAATTAGTGATTTTCTTTGACTATCCCCCCTTTACAGGGATACGAAACCTTGAATCGTCTCCTCTGACCGACCTATAAACTTAACGTTTACCCGCTCAAGTGCCATGTTTCGTACTCCAGCAAAGACAAGTGCGGGCTCGTCGGGTTCGAAAGGCTCACCGAGCTCAACAGAGAAGCCTAAACACTCGCCTCCCTCCGTGAGACGAAGCATCGGGAACTGGGAGGCCGGCAAAGCTGCGCCCCAGGCCAAGTCTCCAGCCAACCCAAAAAGTGATGCCTCACCAAGTACATCTCGAGTTACTACCAACCATCAAGAGACGAGCCGCCTCCCGGCAAGCGATGTAACACCAGTAAAGCAGGCCGGGACTTGTTACCCCAGTATCACAGCGGAGGCGAAAGCCTGCCTGCATAAGGCCAAGCTCAGCCTTAATAATACGAAAATTACCAAATTGGAACAAAAGAATACGGCTGTAGCGGCATTAGACCGCATGTTCCAACTGGTAAAAGCGGCGGACGAACAAAAAGATAGTGGTCGGAGTCAACGGAATGGTAGTGAGGGTCAGAAGGAAAAGGAACAAGTGGACGAATTGGACAATATCACTTGGTTGTGCTCCGCATTAGAAGAGCAAACTCGGATAGTGACGGAGGGCAACCAAATGATCAAGCAGTTGCAGGTGGCAGTGCAGGAACAGAAGGAGGCCCAAGAGACACGTGGCAGAGAACGACACAGTGACGAAGAAATCCTAAAGGAGATTCGAGCGCTCGAAGAGACCACCCAAGAAATGGGAAGAATGGTCTCCGAAATTAAAGGGAGAGCTCCTACTTTTGCGGAAGCCCTGACCGCACCCCAAAACACCCGGGGGTGTAAAGCCGAAGCATTCCGTCATTGTGTAGTCCGATGTCACAATGGACACCAGTACAGAAGTGGTCGGGAGGGTGAAACAGGCACTGGACGCGAAGAAGAGTGGCTTGCAGATCGAGAGGGTCCGAAAAGTCAAGGACAAGAGGGTTATCCTGAGCTTCAATAGCAAGGAAGAGATGGCAAGAACAACAGCTGAACTCAAGAAGGATAAAAACCTGAAAGTGGAAGAAGCTAAAAACCGTAACCCACTCGTTATAATCAGGGACCTCTTGTCCTACAATAGCGACGAGGACATCTTGACTGCCATCAAGGCCCAGAATGCCCGTCTGCTGGAGGATCTGACAGCTGAGGAAGCGACTGCCACTGTGAAGTACCGAAGAAGGGCACGGAACTCGCTTGAGAGCCACGTCGTCCTACAGGTGACACCGAAGCTATGGCAGAGACTTACCTCAGCTGGCAGAATTTACATTGACTTGCAGTGCGTCAACTCTGACGCACTCCAAGTCAATTCTGCACTGAATGAGCGGTGTCTGGTCTTGCACTCGCAAGACCAGACACCGCTCATTCAGTGCACAAAGTGTTTAGCGTATGGGCACGGCCGAAGGCTGTGTACGGAGCCTGTGGACCTGTGTAACTTTTGCGGTGGGCCTCATCACAAGGCTGAATGTACCGGGCAGGCAACGGGTGAAGGGCCGACGTGTAGGAACTGTCTCAAAGAAAGGTACGAGAGTACAGACCACACGGTCTACAGTCATGAATGCCCGGTACGTAGGAAATGGGATGCATTAGCCCGAACTGCAATAGCGTATTGCTAAGGTTGTCCCGGGGGTCGAACAGGTGTACGTCGTGGCGCAGGCTAACCTCCAACGCAAACAACTGGCAACCAACGAGCTTATGCTTGAGGCAGCGAAGCGCAAAATAGCCATCGCACTGGTCCAGAAGCCGTACGTTGGAAGAATTAAGGCAATGAAGTCGTACGGGGGGGCTAGAGTGTTCCAAAACTCGAACAGGGGCGAAGGCACTGTAAAGGCTGCGATAGTCGTGTACAACCAAGACATAGACGTCGAGCAGTGCTCAAAATTCACCACCAACAACATCGTGGTGGTGAAGCTACGAACAAGCGCTTGGGACATTCTCGCCGTCTCGTACTACTTTGAGCCGGACCAACCCATTGGGCCATACTTGGACCACTTAACAGCCATGATGAAAGAGCTAGAGCCCAGGAAAGCCATTATTGGAGGGGATGCCAACGCCAAGAGTGCGTGGTGGGGCAGTAACGTTATCGATGATAGAGGTGAAGATCTCTTGGGAACGATCGGAGAGCTTAATCTCCATGTACTCAACTGCGGAAACAAGCCCACCTTCGACACCATCAGAGGTGGACGTAGGATTACGAGCCACGTTGACGTGACTCTATGCACAGAGGACCTCCTCGACCTGGTGGAGGAATGGACAGTGGCCGAAGATGTAACGAGTTCGGACCATAACGGCATAATTATGAAAATTAAACTCAAAAAAGGTAAAGGCATACAAATTAGAAGAACTACTCGAACATACAACACAAGAAAAGCTAATTGGGAACTGTTTTTTGAAAAAATGGACCAATTAAAAATAGAATACGAAATTAATAAAGCACAGGTAGATAAAATTAACAGTAAAGAAAATTTAGACAACTTAATTGAAAAAATTAACTGCCACTGGTGTGGAACGGAAAGGAAGCAGGGCAGGAAGGATCTGCGAGATTACTGGCAGAAACTTTCTACCCGGAGGATGCAAAAGAGGAGGATACTCCAGACCATCGTCGGACCAGAGCTCTTGCAGACCGAATAAACGACTGGTGTCATGGTGAGATCCATGACCCAGAGTTTACGACAGAGGAGCTCAGGTTCGCGACGGGGAGCTTTAACCCTAAGAAAGCACCCGGAGTGGACGGTTTCACAGCCGACATCTACCAGCGAGTGATATCACGCGACGCGGAACTGCACCTGGCCATATTCAACAAGTGCTGGCAATTGACGCACTTCCCCACATTGTGGAAAGAGGCCACTGTGGTGGTGCTGAGGAAGCCTGGCAAGGACAACTACACCAGTCCCAAGTCCTACAGGCCAATTGGACTGCTACCGGTGATGGGTAAGATCCTCGAGAAGATGGTGGTTAGGAGGCTTGTCTGGCACCTGGCACCTCGAATAAGTCATCGCCAGTATGGCTTTATGCCACAGCGCAGCACGGAAGACGCCCTCTATGACTTGATATCCGTGAGAGCAAAACTTCAAGAGAAAAAGCTGACAACGATGGTGTCTCTTGACATAGAGGGTGCCTTTGACAGTGCGTGGTGGCCAGCCATAAAGGTCAGACTGGCTGAAGAGAAATGCCCTGCGAATCTCAGGAGGTTGGGTGTTTCGCATATTTCGTGCAAATTCTCAACGATTCTAAATTTCGAATTTATTATCGAATTATTTAAGTTTTTTTTGCAAATATCATTAGTATATAATTAATCTTTGAACATTTAGTGGTTTCTACTTTCTTTTTATTAGTAACGATGAAATTATAATCATTTCTAAAATTGAAGTGAGACGGTAATGAGAACGATAAAGAGGGGAATGATATTGAGCCACTTAGCGAAGGAATAGGTGTGCGAAGGTAATGAAGAAAAACAGAAGGCAATGTTGTTATGTTATGCATTTTTATATTCAATGAACTACGTTGTTGTAGGCATTCAAATTACAATTAAAATAGGATGATAACAATCATAACATAGGCCTTTTCTCCTAGTATATCAAATTGACACGATTAGGTTTAATATTCGGTATTATGAGATCAAATTGAGGTATTTCTTGATAAAAACTAAAAAATACATTTAATCTTAATTTTATCAAAAGAAATTAAAAAACTTTCGTATTAAAATATTTTTAAATCATCTTCACTCGAATCACTGCAATAGTCAATCAATACTTTAATCTTCTTCTCTTCGTGTTCTTCGCTGATTTCGTCTTTATTTTCTTTGGTATTATCTCCATTTTCACCTTTATACATCATAATAAATTTCTAAAAATCTGTATGATAAGTTGTATTGTTATCTGTTTTCATTTTTGCCAGATTCTTCTTCTGGACATAAAACTTTCTGCTATCCCAATCAGTCACATTAATATCCGATAGTATTTTGACAATCGGTGAATGCGGCCTCTTTAAAGAGTGATTTTCAGAGCTGATCGATGGATCTGAAGGAGTCATTGTAAAGTTTGTGTCATTTATTTCCTGAATGAATTCTGGTGTCGTATTTTCATCGAGAAAACTTTGAAACTGGTCAGTATTGACCTTATCGCAATATGGTATATCATAGTATCCAACATGTTTACTGTGAGTACAAACAACTTCATTGTTACAGCGAAAACAACTTAGTTTTCTTAAACTGAGTTTTGAGCTCCCAAATGACCAAAGAACTTGGTGCACCATCATTGTTCCTTTAGCCGCTTGTAAAGTTTTTGGAAAACACCTTGCTATAATGTCATTTCTGGATACTATACGAATCTCCATTTTTATTCTAGGTCTAAGACAAGCTAAGAATGCGTCTAATGAGTCGACATCACTGCCAAAACGGACTACTTGGTCTGCTGTTCGTTTTAGAACAGCACCAACACCGTCTGGCGCCCCTTTGCCGTGGCCGGCTTCTAAGTAGTTCCAGGTGATAGATTTTAGTTGTGGGAACTCACGATAAAGTTGGCTGATCATATAAAAAATAAAACGATTACGATACTGGCTTGTTGGACTGTCTGTTTCTTTCTCAGTCATAATAACATCAGAGAACTCTTTCTTGTCTTTCTTTTTCAAACATATTTATCCTTCCCCGACACTTCTTGATAGAATTTCACCAAATATTAACCTCTTCTTAATTTCTTCACGTCTTTCTGTACTCACATTTTCTACTAAAAGTTCTATTTTTTGTTCAGTCGAAATATTTTCATTTTTCTTCTTATTTTTGATTACCCTGTGCAACATTTTTCTAATAGCATTCTTTTCTTTCTCTTTTTTTTCATTTTCTTGTTTCAAAATACCTATTTCTTTTTTATGTCTGTAGCGTAATTTTCTCGAAAGAACGTCTTTTTTTAGACACTGTTGACAAGAATTACTATTAGCTAAACCATTTTGTGATGTACTAGGCATGGGGCTTGCAGCTCGTCGAGCAAGAGGATCTTGTTCAGCTGGTAGTGCTTCAGTATCGCTATTAGGTGGAGAATTATCTATTAATAATTGTTGAATAGCTTTTTCTTTCTTTTTATTTTCATAATGACGTTTTGAATTAATTCTCCACATTTTTCTCTGATTTCTTAACTGTCTAGGTGTCATATATTCCGCGCTTTTAATTTTTTTGTTTTCTTTTCTTTTAAGATATCTTGCCTTTTCTTTTTCCTTTACCTCTGCGTACTTTTCGGTATCTTTCTTAATTTCTGCATACTTTTTTTGTTTCTGTAGTCGATCGCGCTCCCGCTTCTGCTCTATTGTTTGTTTGGTTTTCTTTGGCATTTTTAATTATATTTATTCTGAAAAGATACAAAAATAACAGTTAATAAACAAAATAACAAGATTTTTATCCACAAGGTAACTTAAAATAAAATAAATAAAATCACAAAATATATTCTAATTACCATCGTTTCAACCTCATCACCATCGCTAAAAGAAACGAGGGTAAACGATCGGAATGAGGAAGAAGGTAATGAGGTTTGAATACTTTATCCAGTTTTTCTTCAAAAATATCACAATTACGAATCTCATACATCTACTAAACTTCGGAGGTAATCATTGAAATTGATAAAAAGCTACGAAATAAATGAAATCATATATACTCACTTTCTAATACGGACGATAGGAAAGAGAACGAATCCAGAATAATCACCTCCCGCGACACTTAACACGAAAATATTTTAATTCCACGGGCAAGCGTGCATCCGCTACGACGTTTACTGGCAGACTGAGACGTGCGCGGAGCTAAACATGGCAGCAGAGTAGCATTTAAGGTCTAGCGCAAACTACAATATAGATTTCTTCTCATAACGAAGGTAATCAGAAAAAAATTTGAAAAAATATTTACCAGATATAATTTCAATATATTTAGAAGATACCAATATTTAATTTAGACGTAAACTTTGTGTCTATTAATATACTACATTTATATAGTTATTGTTTTTCTATTTACTTCGTTATATTCGGGTAAAATACAAATGTATTTAGAATAATAGTAAATGGACACCGACGGAAATGAGAAAAAGCGAAGTTTTTAATTTATAATTAACTAATTACGTAAATTTATACAGTCAATCTTACACGCATGGAAGCATAACTCTATCACATTTAGTTTTCTATGGAAAGAATATAAAAGTTTATTGAATAAATAAAGTTTTTTCTACTGGACATGTAATATGCACGAAAAAAGAGAAACACCATTGATAGCCAGCTACCTAAGCGACCGTAAGGTCCGAGTAAGGTATGCTGGCCATGAGTTCGCCAAACCTACCAACAAAGGGTGTGTCCAGGGATCGATAGGCGGCCCCATTCTATGCATGGAACCTGGTGTTGAACCCATTACTGGAGAGTCTCACGCAGCGAGGCCATTATTGCCAGGCCTTCGCGGACGATGTTGTGATCATGTTTTCGGGAGAAACAGCTCAGGAAATCCAGGGACAGGCTAATGCCGCTCTGGAACATGTTCGGGAGTGGGGTGTCATGAATAAGCTTAAGTTCGCGCCACACAAAACTTGCGCCATGGTAGTCACCAGAAAACTTAAACATGACACGCCACACCTGACCATGGGGGGGATCGACATTGGCATGTCCTCGGAAATTAAGATCCTGGGGCTCACAGTGGACGCCAAGTTGACCTTCAACAGCCATACAGCTAACGTCTGCAAAAAGGCACTTGGTGTCTACAAGCAGCTGTCAAGAGCAGCTAAAGTCAGCTGGGGCCTCCACCCGGAAATAGTCCGCATTATATACACCGCCACTGTGGAGCCTATCATCACCTACGCGGCTGGCGCTTGGTCATCAGCGTCCAAAAAATTGGGGGTCCAACGCCAATTAAATGCGGTCCAAAGGGGTTTCGCACAAAAAATGTGCGGGGCGTATCGTACGGCCTCTCTCCACTCAGCGCTAGTTCTGGCTGGAATACTGCCACTCGACCTCCGCATACAGGAGGCAGCTGCACTGTATGAGGCGAGGAGAGGGGTGCCTCGGCCGGAGCTGGCAGACAGAGAGGTCGAACGTAGAGTGGAGTACTCTAGCACACCTCACCCGGGGAAACATACCGCGATGGAGTTCGTGAGCCTGGTAGACCAAGAACAAGTAGAGAGCCACAACAACCAGACTGTCCGAATATTTACAGATGGTAGCCGGATCGAGGACAAGGTCGGAGCAGCACTAACCCTATGGGATAGTGCTACCGAGGTAAAGGCCATTAAACTCCGGCTGGCCCCATACTGCACGGTATACCAGGCGGAACTCCTCGCGATATGCAGAGCCACTGAGGAAATACGTCGAAGAAGCGAGGAGAGCTATGGCATATATAGCGACTCCAGATCGGCTCTGGAGACTATCACGAACGCCAATACAACGCACCCCCTGGCTGCAGAAACCCGCAAGAACTTGAGAGCGATTGACGACCAGAACAAAACTGTGTCTTTGTTCTGGGTCAAGGCACATGCGGGACTTGCGGGGAACGAAAGGGCGGATGAACTCGCGAAGGACGCAGCCCTCAAAATGAAGACCAAACCGAACTATGACCTGTGCCCGGTTTCATTCATCAAGCGACAGATTCGAAAGGGGTCGATTGATGAATGGAACCGTAGGTACAAAGAAGGCACCACAGCAGGTGTCACCAAAATGTTCTTCCCCGACATTCTGCTTTCCTACAAAACAGTCCGACAGATGGTCCCAATGAAGATGTGTTGGTGGGTTCTCGGAGTACTTGCACCGATTCAGGTGCAAAGATGACCCATCGTGCATCTGTCAACCCGGGACACCGGAAACCGTCTTGCACATCTTGACTGAATGCCCCGTCTACGCCCTGAAAAGATACGAGGTAGAAAATAGACTAGAGTGCAAGATGGTTTCAAGCAACTTCCCCGAGCTCATCAAATAAAAAGACCAGAGAAATGTTCGTCGAGTTCTGTACAGATATTGCCAAATCTGTTATTTTAAGAAATAAATAGAATAGAAATATTGCTAGATATATATTAATTAGAATATATTAAACTAGCACATAAGAAATTAAGTCGTATAAATATTAATTAAGTTGTAATAAAACATAAGGCATTAGAATAAAGTAGGTAGGTACACATAGGAACATAAATTATCATAATTAAAATAAGTCTTATATTTAAGTAAATAGAGTAAGCTGAAAAATAGGATAAGCTAAGTTCAATTTAAGCTAAATTTAAGAAGGAAACACTAACCTGCACACAAAGTTAACAAAAACAAAATTTTTTCAATAATGTCCTGTCGTCTCACAAGGACTCTGATCATGTCAGGGGAGACTTGAGAAAAGGCAGGAGTGGGTTTTAGCCGGTAAGAGTCCGGCACTGTCTCGGTCGTCTCACAGAGTGGGCGGCCGATTCGTCCATGAGGATTTCCCACTCCTGCCTATAAAAAAAAAAAAAAAAAAAAAATTGCAACGCGTCTCTATTGTGTTTGTTGGCTTGAATTAAGCATTTTAAGAGATTTCGAAACAGGTACGAAAATAATTCAAGTTTTATAGCCTTTTGTTCTTGAACTATGACTTTTTCTTAGACTTGTTATTGATATGTCAAATTTTACATAATCACACCACAGCGCTCACTGTCCAATCTAAATATACATAAAAAGGCGATAAAGCCGTCGAGTCAACTGGAATGGTCCCGTCACTACCTGTTCACCTTGAATCTTGACTTTTACATTTGCTAAATTTAAATGTCTTGAATTCCTATATTATTTGATTTGGTACGTTACTTAAATCCGTGTTCAATACCGGCCTAGGAAAGTATTTTTGAATCGTAAAAAAAACTTCGCACCTTAAATCTATTCTACTTACTACTAGCACTTCGCCCGCGGCTTCGTCCGCGTGGATTTCGTACTTTCTTTATAAACTTTAGCATCCACTAAATCCCCGGCCGGGGTAGTTCTGAAAAACTAATGACGACGCTAGGTATTTATTATTTTAGTATTAAGTATATTATTTAGTTCAGTATTCGTGCAAGTTCCTAGTTTATAAACCCGAGAAATGAGATTCTTCCATACAAATTTTATCCATCATCTTTTAGGGGTAGTTATGAAAAACGAATAATAACTTTTTATAATTCACTTAGGCTAGTGTGCCAGTATTTATTTCAAGATTCAAGTGTATTGACCTAAGAAATAAATAAGTTACCATTCAATGGATCAAAGGACACAGCGAATCCCGAGGCAACGATGCAGCAGACGAACTCGCCAGGAGAGCTTCGAGTATGGCTACGAATGGACCTGAACCCATCGTGCCGCTGCCTTTCGGGTACCTACGCAATCTGGTAAGGAAACGCACCGGACACAAACATCACAAGGTATGGGCTGACCACGCAGAGTGTAGGCAGGCCAAAGAGGCACTTCCGACACTGGCCGATTCACAAAACAAGCCCTAAAACTGACTAAACAATAGTTGCGTTTTGTCACGGGTCTTATAATAAGCACCTCTACTTATTCTATAGAAACCACTGAGAGCCCACTATGCAGAGGCTGCATGGAAGAGGATGAAACAGCAGCACGCCTGCTTCTAAGCTGCCCGGTAGTCGCGGATTACAGGGCCAAGTACTTCGGTAACCTAGGTACCCTCTGTGAGATAGTTGGTAACACGACCAAGGTGTTGCTGGCCTTCCTTGGGGAGCTGGGGTGGATCGAATGACAAATTTGTCCCATTACACGCAAAATACGCGCTTAGTTGTGGAATTGCGGAAACAAGCCCGATTTACATACATATACATACATCCCAAAAAATAATATTTTGCATACAAAGTTGCACACCCCCTATTTCAGCCCATTACGGGGGAAGTTTCCAAAAATCCTTTTTTGCCTGATGTTTCCTACTCATAATCTACCTCAAATTTCATCTTCTTAGGTCAAGCAGCTCTTGAGGTTTTTTTTTATTTTCACCAATGTTTCCACACTTTCCACCCGTTTTCTTCCCGTCAGAGGTTGAATTTCCAAAAACGACAACATATAGTACTACATATATATCTATTTATTCCTCGGAAACTAAAAGTTAATTCCTTTAGAAATGACGGACTCCCCACATAAACTCGCAGTTCAACATCTTAGAGAATACATTTTAAAAAAAAAAACACTACAAAGTAAAAAATAACTTTAATTTCGGAAGTCGGTGTTTTTGTTAGCTAGTTTCTTCGTATTTTGACACCGACTTCCGAAATTAAAGTTATTTTTTACTTTGTAAGTAGTGTTTTTTTTTTTAGAAAACGGTTGTATTTTTTTTAACCGACTTCCCAAAAAGGAGGAGGTTATCAATTCGGTTGTATGTTTTTTTTTTTTTTTTTATTTTTTTTTTTTATGTTTGTTACCTCTTATCTCCGACAATTATGAACCGATTTGAAAAATTTTTGTTTTATCTGAAAGGATATACTTGCAGATTGGTCCCATTTAAATCATATCAAAATCGGTTACGAACTTTGGATTTTAAATCGAAATAGCTGGAATTTGACTATTTAGATGATTCTTTGATGATCGAAATTGCGTATTTTGCTTTTCTGCGATTTTGGAGTGGTGTTGTTAGGTGTAGGGCACCACTAAAAAGTGAAAAATAAAAAACTTTTTACAAAAAAATACAACCGACTTCCAAAAAAAAACACTACAAAGTAAAAAATAACTTTAATTTCGGAAGTCGGTGTCAAAATACGAAGAAACTAACAAAAACACCGACTTCCGAAATTAAAGTTATTTTTTACTTTGTAGTGTTTTTTTTTGGAAGTCGGTTGTATTTTTTTGTAAAAAGTTTTTGTAAAAAGTTTTTTATTTTTCACTTTTTAGTGGTGCCCCACACCTAACAACACCACTACAAAATCGCAGAAAAGCAAAATACGCAATTTCGATTATCAAAGAATCATCTAAATAGTCAAATTCCAGCTATTTCGATTTAAAATCCAAAGTTCGTAACCGATTTTGATATGATTTAAATGGGACCAATCTGCAAGTATATCCTTTCAGATAAAACAAAAATTTTTCAAATCGGTTCATAATTGTCGGAGTTATGAGGTAACAAACATAACAAAAACATACAACCGAATTGATAACCTCCTCCTTTTTGGGAAGTCGGTTAAAAACACTGATATCCGTTCTAAATTAATTTAAATACCAGAAACTTGAATATGCCATGAAACATGACATGCTTCTAACTTTTATCATCACTATCAAATGTGCATCCATTATTTTACCTTTAAAGATGGAATTTCCAAAAATCCTTCTTTACCCTTACCTAGTGGATGTTTTCATCATAAAGTGCATCAATTGCCAACATTTCAAAGTTTTTGTCCCTTGTGGTTTAGGCTCTGCGTTGATGAATAGTCAGGACAAGCAAAATAATCTATACTAACTAATATTATAAAGCAGAAGAGTTTGTTTGTTTTGGTGAACGCGCTAATCTCAGGAACTACCTACTGGTCCGATTTGAAAAATTATTTCAGTGTTAGATAGCCCATTTATCGAGGAAGGCTATAGGCATATATCATCACGCTAAGACCAATAGGAGCGGAGCAGTAATGTAAAATGTTACGCAGACGACGTTGCACGGGTCAGCTAGTAATGTAGAACTGGCAATATCTATACTAATATTATAAAGCAGAAGAGCTTGTTTGTTTGGTTGAACGCGTTAATCTCAGGAACTACCGGCTAATTGAAAAATTATTGTTGCTTTGGATAGTCCATTTATCGAGGAAGACTATAGGCTATAAAACATTACGCTATGACCAATAGGAGCGGAGCAGCAATAAGAAATGTTGCAAGCGGGAAAAAAGCTTCCGTTGCGTGCGTTGCGTAAACGGTTTAAGTTACACAAAAATCAAGTAAGTATTACGAAATTTTTCCTCTTTAAAACTTCTAAAAAAAAGTCCTCGACAGCATTTATGTCCCTTTAGGTTAACTCACTATAACCCTTTTTATGGAAATCAAATTTGTTCTAAAAGAATGCATTGAAGAGTTTGTTTGTTTGAACGCGCTAATCTCAGGAACTACGGTCCGACTTGAAAAATTCTTTCAGTGTTAGATAGCCTATTTATCAAGGAAGGTTATAGACTATATAATATCATCACGCTAAGACAAATAGGAGCGGCGCACACGAAGTTGCGCGGGTCACCTAGTCTATACTTCTATACTAATAATATCATAAAGAGGTAACATTTGTTTGTAAGTTTGTATGTAGGGGGTAATCTCAGGAACTACCTACTGGTCCGATTAGAAAAATTCTTTTTTCGATTTCTTTTCAATTCTATAGCCCATGTATAGAGGAAAGATATAGGCTACATATCATCACGATAAGACTAAAAGGAGCCGAGCATTCATTGAAATATGACGCAGACGAAGTTGCGTGGGTCAGCTAGTAATTATGTATAACTATAATAAATGTCACCGGAAAATGGCAAATGCCGTAAGATTTTAAAATATCTCGTGAAATTGTAAACTATTTTTTTCTAAATAAGACATTGATGTACCTACCTATTGGTAACTATTGAATTTGGATGGGATATGTTATTTTATAAAACGATTTTTTCATAATGTATCGACAAATTATAAACCATTTGCCAGGCGGACTTAGAACAAATCCTACCACCAACCAAACCGAGCAAAAAATTTGCCCCCGCTGGGAATCGAACCCGGGACCTCTGGGTCTGAATCAGGTGGTACCACTAGACCACGGAGGCGGTTAGTGTCACCTGTTTAGCACCACCCGGGGACCACGTGTAGGGATTCGCTGAAGGGTATTCTCCTACGGACGCGGGTGACTCGGCCCCCAAAAAATATATATCTATACATAAAATAAATCTGTAGAGAGGTCAATTCTGTACATGAAATATGTTTCCAAAATAACTATCAGGGGGTGATTAGGGATCGATACTGATGCCAAAAATGCAATCAGTAGGTACAATTTTTGTCTGTCTGTCTGTCGGTCTGTCTGTCTGTCTGTCTGTCTGTATAACCGTTATAGAAACAAAAACTACTCGACGGATTTTAATGAAACTTGGTACAATTATTATTCATACTCCTGAGCAGGTTATAGTATACTTTTCATCACGCTACAATCAATAGGAGCAGAGCAGTGAAGGGAAATGTTGGGAAAACGGGAGAAGTTACTCCATTTTGTAAGCTTCCGTCGCGTGTGCAAACTTAATGGTGAAAGCTACACAGAAATCATGTATTACGGAAATGTTCTCTTTAAAATTATATAAAAAATTTCCAAGGACAGCATATGTCTATCTTTTATGATTGACGAACAATAACACGTGTAACTCCCGATAGCTTAGCAGTTCGAAGCTTTCTGATTGTATTTGTCTATTTTCGCTAATAATAAGCAATCGCGCGTGAATACTGAATCATTGTGGTCGCGAACGCACAGGCAGGCGGCTAGCTTGGCGCCTAGAGGCTAGCGAGTAGCTTCGGAAAACGGCTTACGATAGTTTGCAATATCCTTTAATAAATTTTATGATGTCGAGGGGAAGATGGTTATAATTTCGCTTTACACCAAACGTGTAATATTATAAATGTGAAAGTTTGGTTGTTTGTTACTCAATCACGCCAGAACGGCCTAACGGATCTTAATGAAATTTAGAACAATAAATATAATTAATAATAATAATTTATTAATAATAATATTTAAATATAATTAATATTAATTAATAATAATATTTAAATATAATTAATAATAATAATTTAGAATAATAATTTAGAATAGCACATAAGCTACTTTTCATTCCGGGAATATGTTCCCTAGGGATCACGCGGGCGAAGCCGCTGGCAGAAGCTAGTAATATATATTTCTGTGGCCCGAGTATTATCGTCCATGTAAATGGCATCTTCACCAATTATAATAATACAAAATAATAATAAAATAATTTATTTGTACGGAACACAAGGATAGTACATACATTATGTCTAATAAGTAGGTTGTACAACAGTGACAATATTCAAGGTCGAACGTCTGACTTCTAAACTAGACAATAAGCCTGTATCTTAGAAGCCATTGGTCCCCGAAATTACAATGACATACAATTATTTAATAAGCCATGCGCGCACCGGCGACCAGCGCGACATTACACCTCTCTTTTTCGCAATTGTGAAGTGCAGCAGAGAAAGATACACCGCCGCGGTGACAATAGTCACCAGCGCGCGCCTAGCCTTACACGTGCAAGTACTTTCTATGTTTAAACAAAAGGAAAGTAAAAAATAAAATAATAGTTTAAAACAGAATATTATGTGCATACAGTATAATTTAGTAAATTAACAATTAATTTTCATTAGATTTTCAGTCTCATCATATGATAACTTTTGCAACCACCTGGTAAGAATATTCTTAACTTCATATTTTGTATAAACGTAAATTGTCAAAACTTTATTAATTTTATTATAAAGTCGCGAGCTTGTAGCAAGAAATTGGCGACTGGCGAATAATACGGTACGACATTTAACAGTATCACAGACAGGGAATCCTTTGCGTTTTAACAGGGCACTTGATGTTAGGCAGCATGGAGTGCCTACGCAGAATGGCACGGAGAATAAAGAGCTGTCTAACATTCAAAACTTGCGCTTCGGAATAAAGTTCGGCCGTAGAGAAATCTCTGCGTTTAAAATGCATTATCTTTAGGATAGCTCGTTGTGCACGTTCTACGGAAAGTATAGATGTTTTATAAGTTCCACCCCAGGCTGGTATGCAGTACGAGATTAGGGACTGACAAAGACTCTGGTATACTAGAAGCAATATTTCACGATCAGCAGAATGCCTAAGCTCCTTGAAGACATATATCAGTTTCCTGATCCGGGTGCATAAGGAATCTACATGGGATTGCCAGCTTAGCCTATAGTCAATGAAAACCCCCAGATATTTGATATCTGAAACCAGAGTTAGGGGTGGACAGTTGCAGCCAATATTACCTAATCCTACACAAGTATGAGCTCTAACAAATCCTGATTCTGGAGATGGAGTAGAGGTGTTAGGTAAGGAAAAGCGAATAATTTTTGTTTTGGAAATATTGAGGGTCAAAAGATTTTCCGAGAGCCATTCCATTACTAAGCGAAGCGCGCATTCTGCTCTTTGTTTTGCTTTTATCCAATCTATGTCGTAAATTATCAAAGCAGTGTCATCGGCATAAGTAAATATGTCACAATTTGGAATCTGAGCCTGACACAGATCGTTTATATACAGAAGGAAGAGTGTAGGCCCAAGTATGCTTCCCTGTGGGACACCGAAATTAATAATTCTATGATCACTCGTTAGAGAGTCGATCTTTACACATTGCGTACGATTAGATAAATAGTCTTTAAAGATGTTCAAAGCAGATCCCCGCACTCCTATTCGCTCAAGTTTCGCGACAAGAGTGGAAACAGAAACCGTGTCGAACGCTTTGGATAGATCAAGAAAAATGCCATAACATTTCATTTTTCCATCTAATTTGTCTACCAGAGTTTTTGTGACGTCAACAACAGCATCCTCCGTTGATATACCAGATCTAAATCCATACTGATTACTCGCAATGATCTTATGTTTATTCAGAAAGAGACAATTGTTAAGAATTCTTTCAAGGATCTTTGATAACGAGCTCAGTACGGAGATGGGCCGGTAGTTTGTGACACTAGCCTTATCACCACTCTTATAAATAGGGTGCACAACTGCTTTTTTAAAAGCGTCAGGGAATACGCCAGAATCAATCGCTCGTTTACAGATGTGTGTTATGGGCGCAGCCAAAATGAAACTCGACTGCTGGAGCACAGTAGTTGGAATGTTATCGTAGCCTGTGGCGCAGTCGGTCCGTAGGGAGTTGATAAGGCTCTTCAAATGATCTGCATCTACTGGCAATATAACGAGTGAGTTACAATTAGTTAGTCGTTTCGTTTCCACTGTGTCGCGGCTTATAAGAGGTGTTATGTTTGAAGCCAGAGTTTGCCCTATGTTGACGAAGAAACTGTTGACTTCATTTAATGAAGTTTTTGGATCGTTGGTAAGTTGAAGCAATTCTTTGGGGGACTGCGGTTGGGAACATGTGTTTGTGATTTGTTTAATAGCCTTCCAAGTAGCTTTTGGATTATTTTTCGCCTTAGATAGCTTATTTTTATCATGATTTCGTTTTTTTCAGTAATGTATTTAGAAAATTACGATAACGCGTGTAGGTGACTTTGAGGATAGGATATCATTACTTGGATTTTTTGTTACTTTTTTATGCATTAAGTCTCTATTACGTATACAACGGACCAAGCCTTGTGTCATCCATGGTTTGATAATATAATACGGACCTTTCTTTGGATTTGTATACGCTGCGTGTGTTTCATTATAATTTTTTGCATCATAGTGATTAATAATTCAGTAGCCAGACCCGGATCTTGCTCTTCCAGGACCGGGTTAAAATCGGTGATATCTATTTCATTTTTTATTTCAGCATAGTTATAACAATAGGATGTGTTGGTACTACAGTTTGACATAATACCTTTGGTCTTTAGACACAAAATGATGGGAATGTGATCAGTAATGTGAGAATCCAGTAATACGACGCGTGCTGTTCTCTTTGTTTTTAGTAGAACGTGGTCTAGACAGTTCCCAAATCTCGTTGGTCGTAAATGAGCAGGGCGAAGACCCAGTGAGGCCGTCATGGTAAGATATTCGTTTGCATGGTGATCATTGTTATTCGGTTTTAATGTCTATATTCAAGTCTCCAATAAGAACTATATTATCATAATGTTTCAGGGTATTTAAAAGACAGTTTTGACTGTAATAGAATTGATCCAAATTATGATAAGACGGGGATCGGTAAATGCATATGATAGCAGTACTTTCTATGGTACAGACAAGGCAATTTGCATCAAGAAACGGTGGTTCATATGTTGCACTTGTTAAGGACGCTTTAGAGTAAACTACAACTCCATCATTTTGTGAGCTATTGTTGACAGTTGCATGACAATTGTAACCCTGGATTACCGGCAGGGGCCCTGAAACTTTCAGCCAACACTCAGTGAATATGACAATATCAAATGTCGTTTTCGTAGTAGCCAACACCGCCATAAACTGGTCAAAATTTTTTTTTATACTTCTTATGTTTACATGAATTATTTTAAGGTTTTCATTTGGTTGAACAATAAAATCACTGCAAAGATTAGGAGAACATTCATGGATACTGGCCAAAGAAAAGTCATCAATATCCCTAGATACATCATTAATTACAGCCATTTATAAATAAGCGCACAATAAGCAAGGGTGGGAACATGGCATGTCTTTGAAACATTAGGCACAGTATATTTATACTGTGCATTAGGTCCGTCCCGAGACTTTTTTATAACTAAGAGCATAGCTTTACAATTACAGCGTAAACTAATTTGGGATTTTTTAACGGGTATGCAGTCATTAGAATAAGTTAATATTATGTTGCAATAGTTGATAATATGACTTTCAAAATTAAATAATACGAGAAGGTATTCATGTAAATATACTGTATGACATGGAGACATTAAAATAACATGCAATAAAGGAACATAAAATGTGGCGTTAACAAAAAAGAAGTCAACAATCTTGGAATTAACAAAAATGGGGCAAACGAGAGAAACAAATAAAGAAAAACACAAAAAGAATTAAACGAACAGTATTCTGTATGTAACTCGTTAAATAAAGTAGAGGCAAAAGTAATTTTAATAAAGAGTCATTGTTTATTAATCAGAGCTAACAGACACTTTGCCGAATTAATTTGAGTAGGTTTTTCATTAGGATCTTTGGAATCTTTCCGTATGAGAATTCTTCCATACGAGTTCCAGCAAGAAAAGTTGTTGGTTTTTGCAAATATCCGGGCGTCGTAAAACAGCTTCTTCTTTGATGGTGGCAGATGCTCGTCAACATAAATTGTTTTCTTTTCACCAGGTACACCAATCGAATGGGAGTTCAGCTTGTCAGCTACTGGGCGTTTGGGCGTTACAGTCAGTACGGGTTGTGCATGTTGACAAAGGATTTCTGACTTCTCTCTATCTCGGTACGATAGCTGAAAGTTACGCCCGCCCTCACCGTGCAGACAAATTTGAGCCTCATCGGAGAAGAGTTCACGCTACTCCAGTTACCTAGTGTCCAAGATAGGCAATTTCTAGCGAACCTCAATCGAGTAATCCGGTGTTCACAGAGTAACTTGGAGGCCCGCGCTGGTCGACGACTGCGTATATCAGCCGCTAAAAGCTTCCTCCTCACAAGTCCATAGGCTAACTTGCGCTCCTCGTACCTCTCCAAGGTTTCTTTTGATTTCTGCATCTGCGGCTTCTCATCGCCTGAGTCACTATAAAAAGCGGTCGTCTCGTTGTTGTGTGCAACTTTTTCTCCCCGAGCCTTGCCTTCTCTGAACGAAACCTGCCTCTTGGTATCGAGTCTTTGGATGGTTCAACCACTCAAGCACGGGCGTAGCCAGGTTTTAGTTTCGGGGGGGGGGGGGGGGGGGGGGGGGTTCAAGAAAATTAATCTACCTACTGAAAGTGAATTTTCATGAGAGCCAAGCCGTTCCGTCTGTTTTTAAAGTCTCCGTAGGCTTGAAAAAGTCCTTTCTGGTGTAGCAGTGGAAACAGGTATGGTAGCCAATATTTGTAACAACTTGTAAATATTTGGATATATTTTACGATCGCATCTATGATCTAAGCGTTTCAAAGCAGATTTTGGCGTAGGGTGACGATAGCTGCTTTCCACTGCCGAAAAAAAAAAAAAATAAAAAAAAAATAAAAAAAAAAAACAAAAAAAAAATAATAATAAATAATACTTAAAAATTGCGTCTTCAATTTTAGAACTGACTGCAAAATTTGCAGATAACACACCAGATAATGCCAATACTACTTTGTAAACGGTGTTTCGCAAACCTCTCGATTAATTGTTAAATTGTGTGCTCTTGAAATGGGATGAATAAATTTATTTATTTATTTTGTAAATCGTGCATACATCCGACGCAATGTTAGAGCGATTCAGTTGCCTTCAAACGAAACGTGGCATTTGTAGTACCTATACCACCATTTTCTTTGAGCATCACCTTTGCTTCTTGAAACAGATGACGGTACCCTTTGTCAACTTTGAACGAGTAAAGGAAGCAGTTGATATTAAGGTTTCGGGGGGGGGGGTTGAACCCCCAAAACCCCCCCCTGGCTACGCCCGTGCACTCAAGTTTAACCACTATGAGTCGTGACATATATGGCTACACCCCTCTTTCAGCAGCGCTATAATTTGACTTATTGCTTTTTTGTCATTACCATAGATATCCGTTATAAGATATCCGTTATAAGTCACAATAAGGCAGGATTACCTACGCGACAAACATAAATTATTCTACTAAAAACAACGAGAAGTTAGTTTTAGTTGCTTTAGTCTAGTCGACAAGTTGAAAATGGTACAAAATAGAGATACTGTTCTTAAAATTATGTGCGATAGCTCATTGGATCCGGAATGACGCCTAGAAAAATGTGCCAAAAGCGTATTTTAGCACGTAAAAAATTGCAAAAGTTATAAACAATAAAAGATGAAAAAAAAATGGCATTTCGTTTTTTGCCAAAATTTCATAAAATATTAATATTTAAGTAATTTCAAAAATAGAGACTGAAAGAGGAGGAAATTTCCAATAAAAAACTCCTGACTCCCGGAACTCTATCTCTATTATTTATAACTTTAATTTAACGCTGAAAATAGGTCTGCGCGCGACATTTATAGGTTGCACGCGTGGCGTCAAAAGCGAGTACGGCACATTAATCAATTTATTTAGGGAATTGAATATTGTTTTTTAACCGACTTTCCAAAAAGGAGGAGGTTCTCAATTCGGATGTTTGTTATTTTTTTTTTTAACCTACTTTCCAAAAAGGAGGAGGTTCTCAATTCGGATGTTTGTATTTTTTTTTTTTTTATGTTTGTTCGGGCATAACTCCGTCGCTTGCCAGCCGATTTTAAAAATGATTTTTTTTTGGAAAGGGAATACTTCCCAAATGGTCCCATGATAAGGAAACCAGGATCTGATGATGGCATCCCAGAGAAGTCGAGGGGAACTTTCGAAAATCGTATGGGCAACTAGTGCGTTTGTATTTTGCTTTTCTGCGATTTTGTAGTGGTGTTGTTAGGTGTGGGGTACCACTAAAAAGTAAAAAATAAAAAAACTTTTTACAAAAAAATACAACCGACTTCCAAAAAAAAAACACTACAAAGTAAAAAATAACTTTAATTTCGGAAGTCGGTTATATTTTTTTGTAAAAAGTTTTTTATTTTTTACTTTTTTACTTTTTTACTTTTGCGCTGCGTTTTGCACGGGGACGCGCCTTAACGTTTCGACGCAATAAAACCTTTCGGGAATGGGGCGCAAAAAAATTCTAGCTTGCTTTGCTCGCTTTTACATTCTGCAAGCTCGATTCGTTCTCGAACTTTTCTGTAGGTATAACTAATGATACATGAATCATCAAAACATTAAACCTATTCGAGGTGGGATGCTGAAGCTTTCGAGCTCGCTTCGTTCTTGTATTCTACTCTCGCTCAGTTCTTGAGCTTACTTGCGTCAGTCAATTAAGTTGAGTTTAGATAATGTGGAGGAGAAAATTAAAATAATCTTAGGCACAAATATTCAAATTCCTGAAAAACACAGTCTACTTCGTGCACGTTCCCCTAGACCAGGGTCGGCAACCTTTCGTCGGAAGAGTCAAAAATGACAATTTACAAAATTTCAAAGTTTTTAAAGAGACACAATACTTACAAGAAAAAACTTTTTTATAAAAAAAAAAACTAATCTATTTATCCTGTCAGCTTCCGACTAACTGACAACAGCGTGTCACGGAGGAGGGGTGCGATGAAAGCGAGTCCTGAGACACAGAAATGGTGCCTAATCCTCGTTAATCGATTCAGAACAAATTATAAATATTTTTCTTTTGTAAAATATTATAATATTTGCGGGAACTAAATAGCCGCAGCTTTACATCCAAAGAGCCATATGTGGCTCGCGAGCCGCAGGCTGCCGACCCCTGCCCTAGACAGAGCGTACAGGAACTATGACAGCACAGAAGCGCTAATTTCAAGTAAGTATTTTTAACTATAAAGTTTCGAACATGCACCACTAGATAGATGGCATAATCAAGTCAACGCCTTGCAAGTTCCCTATTCCGCCTTGACTGTAATAACAATGTTTTCTCACTTCCGTCAAAATGTACCTGCCTAGTAGTTTTTGATCGAGGAACTAGCTTACTTATAGCAATCGTATTAGTTGCGTTTTTTTATTGCAACAGTAATGAGACAGTGATGAATGTAAGGGAAGTTAGTTCCATGCTCCGTTCAGATCCAGAAACGGCAGCATATTTTTGCTGACGGTAATTTGCATACAACGATCACAACTACAACCTGGGGCTATATACCTAGGTAGTCATTGTTTGCTTCCAAGTACGTCGTCTGTAGTTATTGATAGGTACTATGTAGGTATAATTGCCATTCTACCGTAGATTTCAGCAAAGACCACAAATCTGCTTGATTCTAAAATGTCACGGAATTAACTTTCGATCTCGTCGACAACACAGAAACCGGTTGGTTTGGATCATCAAACAACTACCTAAAAGTTTACCACACAGTATTCTACTTGCTTAATTTTACGTAATTTATTGATTAGGTAGGTACTTAAATGTTGGCCGCTTTGATAACACTTCGATGTAACTAGACAGCACTACAAGAACTGGTAGGTACTGTTTGAAACTTTACTTAGGTATGTAGGTTCTATTAAGTGTTCCGAACCAAAAATATGGAATAATCGAACCCTTAAAGGATCACTCGGTTGTCTGTCTGTCCGCCTACCACAGCCGATGTTCTCCGGATCTACTGGGCCGATTTTGTTTAAATTTGAAAATCTTCTGTGACCCAAACACCGACGTGTAACGAAATTAAATGGGTTCATTTTGAAAATGGGGACTATTAGGGGGCGGCAATAAAAAAGTTAGTAAGAAGTTTTTGACACATTTGCTCAAAAAAAAACATTTACGAAGCCTGTATTTGTATACATTGTTCGAAAGTTCAAAACTACGGACCGTATAATGGAGCGTGCGTGCGCTCCGATGTATGGCGCCGTGCGTATTCTTTATGGTATTTTTTTAAATGTCCATAAATAATATAATTTTAAGAATTCAATCCGTCTGCATACGTCAGCAAAAAACGCTTCCGTCTGCGTCCGTTCCGGAAGCGTTCTGGAAGCGTTTTTTTTTGCGAAGAACTTTTTGCTCAGAAGGTTTGTCGCACTTTAATATTGGAGGAAAAAATTAGACAATAGATGTAGTTCTAATTACCCGACTGTTACACTTATATATTTTATTCGAGTGTATTTATGTATGATGTATATTTCTTTGGCACACTCTGTAGCCTAACCCTGTGGCTTGATAGATTTTAGCTTGAAGGTGTCGTTAGATTCGTCTAAATAGTGAGAATGATGCTGGATAGGTATAGTTATAAACAAAATATCTGAGCTTCGGTGCCATTTTAATGACTTCAACTTTTTTTAACCTGTCGAGTGGGGTATCAATATAAAGGGCTCGAGGAGACAATTTAAAAAATGTAACTTATTAAAATGTAGGAAATAAATAAATGATTGATGAATGATTGAACTAAAATGTTTCACGCAGACGCAAAAGCAAATGGAAGCGCGTTCTTATTTTAAAAACGTACACGTTTCCCCATTTGCAAATTCGCGCCATTTTCAATTAGAAACGTCAAAGATAGTTGTGACTTTTAATTATAATATTAATTAGAATAAGTGTTCAAGCGAGGAATCAGATATAAATATGTAATCTACTCCACCTGATATCTTGAATTAGGCGCCAATTGCAGAAAATGGTCTCTTGCCGCCAAAATCGCGAGAACGCTATTTAATGATTAACAATATTTTTTAATAGATAATGAAAAAGTTTGTTTCATTATCTATTTATATAATTTGCTCTTGTATCATAATAGTTATTTATGATACAAGAGCGGTAAGTTGGTCTTTACAAACGAGTAGAGAAATGTAGGTAAGCCCGAGACGAAGTCGAGGGTTTACCATAGTCACGAGTTTGTAAAGACCAATATCCGCTCGTGTGTCATACAACGTTTTTCGACACATTATATAAATTATAGATAATTAAACAAACTTTTTATTATATAATTTATATTCGATATTCAAATACTGTGTTTTTTATATATTTTCATAATAAATGGTTATGAAGTTATTCAAGAAATTTAAAAAAGAAAATAACGGTTCCCACGATGGCGTCCGGATAAAACTGGACAGTCAGGCTTTTGGTTCTGTCCGGCCTGTCCGGCTTTAATTAGGCTTTTTGAGTTTGAACGTTTTTAGGGTTCCATAGCCAAATTGCAAAAAACGGAACCCTTATAGATTCGTCGGTCTGTCTGTCTGTCCGTCCGTATGTCACTTATTTCCGAAACTATAAGAACTATGCTGTTGAAACTTGGTAAGTAGATGTATTCTGTGAACAGCATTCAATTAATATTTTCACACAAAAATAGAAACAAAAACAATAAATTTTGGGGGTCCCCATACTGAAACTCATTTTTTTTTTCATCATACCCTTACGTGTATCTATGGATGGGTCTTCAAAAATTATATTGAGGTTTCTAATATATTCTTTTTCTAAGCTGAATAGTTTGCGCGAGAGACACTTCCACAGTGGTAAAATGTGTCCCCCCCCCTTAACTTCTTAAGTAAGAGAATGATAAAACTAAAACAAAATATGTGATGAACATTACCATGTAAACTTCCACTGAAAATTGGTTTGAACGAGATCTAATTAGTAGTTTTTTTTTAATACTTACGTCATAAATCGTAAACCGCAACTTTTGCTTATAATATATACCTACAGGTTTGTACGGAACACTCGGTGCGCGAGTCCGACTCGCACTTGGCCGGGTTTTTTTAATATTAACTTATCATTTGTGTTGATTTCCACTCCGTCTACCTCACCACGTATCGCTAGCTACGAGCTACTGCGAATATTGCTATTGAATTATTGATAATAAATATGACTTCGATTCGTTCAATTTTATTGTTTCATTTGAATTTATGGTAAATTATAAAAATAACTTGTTTACTCTAAAAAAATATCGTGCAGGTCTATAAAGAATAAAAAATTAAGGGTTCGGCCCCGTTTACCCAAATGCTTCACTGGCTGGTCTGTCTGGCTTTTCGGTTTGAATACCTGACAACCCTACCCACACTCTAAACTCCGAAACTGTCCGAGTCTAATATTTTGAATAAATACAGTAAATACATAGTTCTTCAGGAAAATTAAGATTTACATTATGAATGTAATAAAAATGAAATTCGTTCCCCAAGTTTCGGCCAAGTGCAAGCCGGACCCTTGAGCGGGTCCGGCTTGCACTTGGCCGGTTATTTGTTCGTCTGTACATACATACCACTTTGGAAAACGTAAAAGAAAATTGCTTAAAAATTCCCGAGGTGAACCTACCTGTAAAATGGATTTTTCACATGTAGGTAAAGTACCTAATAAAACCTTTGTGTGATTTTCACATCAAATTCCATTTACTTATAACAAAGTCTTCAAATTACGATTATCGAGTACCTCCTATCCTTTCTTATTTTTATTGACTGAAGATTAATGCACTTGGAACTGATTTATTCTAAGGTCTTCTAAAATAGACAGATCAATACAAATATTGCGAAACAATATTCCACTGTTTCCATAAGATTCCATATCCCTTTACTTAGTCTTAAAATATACGTGCCATATTAAATAAAAGGTCGAAGACCAGTTTCGCAACATTTCTCTGTTAGGAACAAAGAGTTGCGAGCCCCTTCACCGCGGGCGTGGCGCACCGAACTGCAGGAAGCCTATCCAAGGCGAACGCTTGAGAACAGCATTCCCTTATACAAAGTGCATTCAATTCATAGGTAATCATTTTAAAGAAACCAATATCTTCCTGTAGTTATCAAGGTACTACCAGCCGGTTTATTCTGAATTTCTGACAACTTCTCACACTTCATCTTTGTTTTCACCTTGATATGTTTACAGAGTCGTACAGGTAGGTACTGCAGTGCGATTCTGCCCGTCAATAATTCTGCAGTGTGATTCTGTCGGTCTATTCTGTTGACACTTCACCGTGTTCACTTAGATGGAGTGAACGACAAGTGAGCTGTCATTCCATCTTGTTTGTATGGTTTGACAGCTTAATTCGTGATCACTTCACCTACGCCATCACTTCGGCATGTTTACAGAATCGACCGGCTGTAGAACATGTCGAAGTGAACACTTAGGCGAAGTTTTGTGTGGTGATCACGGTGAGATGTCAACAGAATCGGCCGGCTGTAAATTTGTCGAAGTGAAGCGCGGGTGAAGTGTTCACGAAGTGAGCTGTCAAACCATTCAAACAAGATGGCATGACAGTTCGCTTGTCGTTCACTCCACCTAAGTGATCACGGTGAGATCACTATCTTGTTACTTGTTAACAACCTCTAGCTAGATCTTGAACGTCCATATTGCTTGGTATCGTAACTAAATAAGTGCTGTTGCACTGCAGTTGAAGTTAAAGTGTCGATCAAACAACGCTTTTCGTATTCTCTACCGCTGTCAGACACGTCGCGTCAAGTTCGCGTCACGCGAGCGCAATAACGGCATTCTACTGTTGCGCGTCTTTGGTGCGCGCTTCGGAACGCAACATGATCGGTATTCTACTATTTGTTTGACGTCTCAAAATAACAGCTGATAAGTTTATGTTTAATTTATAATATGATAATAACGTCATATTCATTGAAATGTAATCGATTCTATTCAATTATTTAGTGAGTAATATTTGTTCTCACCAAATACTTACGTAAGTTTGGTCGAGTTTGGTTGTCGTGCAGTTGACGTGCAGTTCACGCGCAGCTTACGCGCAGTTCAAAGGTTACAAGAATACCGTTTATCACTCAAACTTGAACTTAACTGCAACTTTCTGCACTAAAAATTAATCGGCGCGTCATAAAATTACGTGAATTAGCCCTATTGAAATTTAAATAAAAACTTTCAATAGTAGTAAATTACCTAGCTAAATATAATATTTAATTATTTAAAGTCATTTTATCTATAAGTTATTTTAAACCATTACAAAATACTTTTTTCACTCAATGTTTATAAATAATAATTTTAAAAAATATATCTTGCTTTGCTCATCATACCGAATTAGTTTGAATTGACAGCTATGACTTCACAGTATGGCGCTAAGTCGATCGTATTCTTATTTGAAACGCATTGTATTATTGCCGTGAGCGCGCATTCGTAGGTAAAACGTATGTTGTCGGCGTGTTGAAATACGCCGTCTGCATACGCTCTAAGATAATTCTTGCGTAAGTTACAGTCAAAGTGATTAGGTAATCCGGATATTATATATACTAGCACTTCGGCCGCGACTTTAGTTCGCGTGGGTTCAGGCACCCCACGAAATTCATCTTCTATAACTCCCTCTTTATAGGGAAATGTGTAAATTACTGATTAATAGTGTCAACGTAACTTTTTAACGAAAATTCAGATTTGAATCATTTATCGTGTAATTTATAAGTAGGCATTATCAACCTTATCTATCAAATCATTTAAATGGATAAAGATCAATATCATAATACCAAAATCACCACTACTCCTTTCGGACCGGGTTTTAATTGAAATATTTCAACAAAAAGCGGTAATTTCGACTTATAACCATAATAGTTAAAACACACACATACGGACTTTTTAAAGGTCAAGTACCTACTTCAATTATTTTAATGTATCCTCAATAGTTTTCTTAGCGCACGCCAAATAACGAATTTTATAGGCAACATTTTGCTACTTTGGGTTACATTATTACAGTTTTCTTAAGAATCTCTAATTTAATAGAATATCATTGGTCCTTACATATGAAATTAATAGCGTTTTGTCGCACTAACCACTTTGATCTGAAATATCTCCTCTTTGGTTAAGAATTCCAAATTCAAATGTATAAATTCAATAAGCTGGTGCATTTGAGTCTTGAAAACAGTCATTCATTAATTGTTTTTCCTCATTATTTTTTTATTTGTTTCGTCGCTTATTACAGTTATTACCGCACATTGGAAAACATGAAATATCGGTATGTTTACGAGTACGAGTTCTATTGTAGCACCAGTGCTGCAGAAACAGCTCGAAGGATTAATGATGTGTACAGCGCTGATGTCGCAAAAGAAAGCACGGTACGTTTTTGGTTTCAACGTTTTCGTTCTGGAAATTTCGATCTTCAGAAAGAACCAACCCCGTGGACGGCCGGAGACCAAAGTTGAAAATGAAGAATTAAAGGCTATTGTGGAAGCGGCTCCATCACAAAGCACTTCAGATATAGCTGCAGGCTTCGGGGTAAGTGATAAAACTGTATTAATCCACTTGAAGCAAATCGGGAAAGTAAAAAAACTTGAACGATGGGTACCTCATGAATGGAGTGAATCGAACTTGCAAATACGCGTCGACTGCTGTGTTACTTTGCTTAACCGACAAAATAATGAAGGGATTTTAAATAGAATCATTACTTGTGATGAAAAGTGGATACTGTACGATAATCGGAAGCGCTCGTCGATTTCAATGGCTGAACCCTGGAGACCCAGCCAAATCCTGCCCTAAACGAAAATTTACTCAGAAAAAGTTCCTTGTGATTGTTTGGTGGACTAGCGCCGGTGTCGTTCACTACAGCTTTCTAAAATCTGGCCAAACGATTAGAGCAGATATCTATTGTCAGCAACTGCAAACCATGAAGGAACAACTAGCTGCTAAACAACCGGGATTGGTCAATCGCTCTAGTCCACTGCTGCTTCACGACAACGCAAGACTACACACTGCACAACAAACAACCACTAAGTTAGATGAGCTACAATTGGAATGTCTGCGACATCCATCGTACTCCCCGGACCTTGCTCCAATAGATTACCATTTTTTCCGGAATTTGGACAACTTCTTACAAGGAAAAAAAATTAACTCCGATGCGGCAGTCCAAACCGCCTTCAAAGAGTTTATTGATTCTCGCCCCCATAGTTTTTTTTAGTAAAGGGATCAATGAACTATATGAGATGGCAAAAGTGCATAGATAACAACGGTGCATACTTAGTCTTTGATACATGTATTCGACAAAAAAAAAAACTTTATATTCCTCCCGTATTAAACGCCAATTTCATATGTAAAGACTTAATGTTACTGTAGATTACACAGAATTCATTAAATTATCTAGGCATTTTATATAACATCTTGTAAGACTTGGTCAAAGAAATAAATAACAAAAATAGGTGTAGATTATAAAGTTTTATTTAGTTTTTCTGGTCATTGGATACCACAGGATACCTCTAGGTCAAGGTCAAAATATCCGAAAGACAATATCCGCGATTTTCAGGAAGAATACCAGGTTAATATTCATGGTCATTGACCTTGGAGATAATGGTCAAGTGACTTTGGGAGGGTCTGAACTAGGTACCCACTTCGAATGTTATAACATTTATTTTATTTTATTTGCTTATGAATATCTCGAAAACGGTGTGTCCTATCGCAAAAGTAATGATAACATTCGCCGCTACTCAATGCTCAATACATGTTGAGAATGACGTGGTACTTAGTAGAGCGGGTAATAATCAATTCCAAAAACACAAATTTCACATTTAATATGTACAGTCAGACTACAAAAGTCGATAAGCATCTCTCAAAGTAATTGGCTTGACGTATAGTTTGACTTACTACCATCTATTTTCACGTTGTCGTCAACACTAAATACTCGTTGCTTGTATGAGTATCTCAACATTCCACAGATAACACACACTAATGTACTGTCGTCGCACTACGCGCGTTAGTGTGTCACTAAGAACATGCCTTACACAGTCACAGCTGAGGCGACCATTGGATTGATAAAATTCGCGCTAGTCACTCATGTGCTTGTAGCCGTCAGGGCTAGGTAATAGACTCGCAACAAAAACGACGAAGTCCGAGTTCAAATCCAATTAATGGTCCGTAATAATATTATGATTTATTTATCGTATTCGTTATTTGCAACTATTTAGTAGTGATCTTATTCATCATTTCGATGTTGTAAGGTAGAAATAAAAAAGTCGTGCTGAATGATAATACAAATGTTTATTCGTTATATTCTTCTAGACAAAAAAAGTTCTCTTGTAACCGTTGATAACATTGTTTGTTGGAAAATACCCACTTAGACCATTCATAATAACAATGAAAGGATATTTTAATAATACAAAATATAACTGTCGATAGCTAGTTATTAAAGGTATTGCTATTCAACCAGTTTTATTGAAAACTGATCGAGTCGAACTGTTTGCGCGTGGAGGAATGAAAGCCAGTTCTCCTGGTCCTGCTGCACTCATCCACCCCCACATATTAATTGTAATACGACCTGATTCGGTGTTAGGGATTACGTTTTTATCACACCATCGAGTGTTATCCTTAGCCATAAATGAAGTCTGCCCTTTTGACTGGATTTAAATGTTTTTTCATCTGAAAATATGGTGGTATTCCAGTCGAAATCTAAATAATCCCGTGCGAAACGTAATCGTTCTTGTTTATGTTTCTCTGTCAAGTAAGGCTTTTTAGCAGGTTTTCTGTGAAGCACACCTTCAGCGTGGAGCGCACGGCGAACAGTTTGCAACGAGGTGTCGAATAATTCCGCAAAGTGTCTCGTTGGTGTGAAACCATTTTTTTCATACTCGTCCAGCATATGTCGTCGCTGCGCTTCGCTAATAAGCGTCGGTCTTCCACTTCTCTTTCGACTAGCAAGGCTACCCTCTTCTTCATATCTTTTTATCCAAAGACTTACAGTATTTCTCTAAAACAAAAAAAAATAAAAATATTAGGTCGCTATACTTAACAAAATACTAAAGTGACTTCATTTTTTAGGGTTCCGTACCCAAAGGGTAAAACGGGACCCTATTACTAAGCCTCCGCTGTCTGTCTGTCTGTCGGTCTGTCTGTCTGTCTGTCTGTCTGTCTCCAGGCTGTATCTCATATACCGTGATAGCTAGAAAGCTGAAAATTTCACAAATGATGTATTTCCGTAGCCGCTATAACAACAAACACTAAAAATTTAAAATAATTAAATATTAAGGGGGGTCCCCATGCAATAAACGTGTTTTTTTCGTAGTTTTATAGATTGATAAATGGTACCGGAACCCTTCATGGGTGAGTCCGACTCGCACTTGGCCAGTTTTATATAGTTAATACTCATATTTATTTAATATCATTTTAAAATAAAACACTGCGTATTTATAAATCCAATAATAAACACTAATATTTCGCTTTAAGCCTCATAAAGTGATGGTTGGATTCAAAAAATAATAAAAAGATTTAAGCCATATTCTACCAAATAATCTCAGGTATAAATTTTTAGTTAAAATATTAAAAGATTAATTTATAAAGTTACAATTCAAATATAAATATTTTACTCACATTCAGTCCGGTTTCTTCAGATATTTGAGTTTTATTAAGACCAATTTTATGCAGCGCAATAATAGTCGCCCTCACTTCAATACTAATGTTTGCCTGCATTTTGAGAAAAATTACGCTACTGCTAACCACACGTCACTAACCAACAACTACAACCAACCGACAGTTCATTTGGTTCAAGTTAAATATTAATAATTATAAATAACTGATGTCTACCTCGCAGAAATCTAAATTCTTACTTTGTATTTTTTTTTGTGATCTACCTTTCTAACTTATTGCAATGTGAATAAGAACATACAAAAAGTCTGGTAGTGCGTGGGATTTGAACTTACGACACACTGGATCACACTTCTCTCTGAGGGCGCTAAACCGTTGGGCTATCTGAGCTCATATTGTAATTACGAAATTATAAACCACAACCGTTTGTTGACTACTGCTGGAAAATAGAAGGTCTTAAGTCAAACTAACCGTCAAGCTGTTAATGCGTAAACATGCTTATGCATTTTTGGAACCCACTGTACGTCGTCGTCCGAAATTCGTCTAGGTCGAAGCTGGCATGCGGCTCTCAAGTGCAAGTCAATTGCAGGTGTCGACTCTGCCACTCGAGCAAGTCGAGGCGAGGCCTCTTATATTTCTGAATGACAGTAATAACACGGCGTGGTCGACGGAGCCCGGGAGCAAACTTCGCTCGCTCAGACGCTCACACTAGCTCCCGTCATACCAATTACCATTTGAACCAAAACTAACCGTGTCGTAGTGCCCTAAAGCTCCCTGTGCCCTATATTCCACTACTTGGATAGGCAAGTCATTAAACGAGACTGTATTTTTTAGTTTGGTTACTTTGGACCAGCTAATATGAATAATATCCAGTTAAAGTGATACATTTAGCATATTGTAATCATAATCATAATCATAATCATAATCATAATCATAATCATAATCATTTATTTGCCAGAATATGGTACATAATGGTCTTAAGATTAAATATGTGGTGTCATCACATTCAGCCAATTGTGGCGTGCAAATTCAGTGCTAGGCACATATAGATAATAAAGCAAGCATTAGCATTAGAAATTGATTGCAACCGAATTATAATAACAATATTTTGGAATTATCAAAAATACACCGTACACCGTGTAGCCATTATTTAAAATTACCGGGCCCGAGTCTGCTATTTTTATATATTTGTCATTCCGACACGATCCCATTGTCATGCCATTGTCATTTTGCTAAAAGTTCGTAATCTGCTAAATTCATAATCGCACGGTCACTGGCACGTCAGTGGCCGGTCACTGGAACGTCAATGGTCTCGTAATAGAATTGCGTTAGGAATGCCGTATTGCTATTATTATTGAATGAATTTAATTAAAGTATCTGTAATATTAATGTAATTGAATATAATTAATGTATCCAAAAATTTCAATTTAATATTTAATGTGGGCAATAATGATAGTATAATTAATGTATTGTAATTAGTGTGTCATATTGTTGTATTAATTTTCTATGGGTTTTTATGGCCTGAAATAAATGAATTTTATTTATTATTTTATTATTATTATAAAACCGAGCTAAATTTGAGCATTTATTCATGCCAGATTTTATTTATATTTAGTTTTACATAGTATTTATTAGTGTTATAAGCAATCTGAAGTAGTGAGAAGTTCGTAAATACTAAATCTGTCATTATGTACGAGATTACCATTCATATGGCTTTCTTTCAGTGGCGTGTCAGTGATTGATCATTGGAATGTCATAATGACGCCATTATGTTAGTAGATTACCAAACTTGTCAAAATCAACCATTTTGAAATCAGTAATCGACCATTCTGACACTATTGTAATAGCAGACTCGGGCCCTAGCTCGAGACTTCAAGTTCAAGAGTCTGCTCAGTGGCGTATTTTATCTATTTCACTTCAAAGTCGGTAAAGTCTACTAAAATTTGCAGTAAAAGTAGCATCTATATCTAAAATAGGTGTACCATGAAAGTTTTCACAAATTTTGTGAAATTATAAGTCAGTAGATGCTATCGGAACTGGGCGATAGAATCCTTTTTCGAGGTCATATCCAACCACTTACTATGCGGTGTGCGTCAGATGGACCGTGGAATTTCGCCGCTACTGCGGTCGGCTTGGGGCCACTGACACCACCGGCTGCATTGCTTTTTTTTCACGAACCACCCGTAGGTACTTAGAGATTATTGAACCGCCTCAAAACGAGACAGCGATTACGAAAAATTGTTACAAAATCACTCTTCCAGGAAGACGCGAAGGAAGAAATATATTGTACTTAAGTAAGTAGGTAGGTAATAATTATTTGTGTTATTTTTATAAGATGGCTTATCCAATCTGGGGCATACGGGCATATATCAGTTAACATGCCGTTCAGTTTAATTAATTATTGCTTTCGAAAAAGTATAACCAAGAGATCAGCTGATGAGCTGGATTAAGCATTTAAGCCAATGGTTGGTTCACTATATTGATTAGTGACGGATTTTATTTCCTAGTTAGTTAGTTTCCTAATGTGTCTAGTTGGCCTTCACGAAAGGTGACAAGTTCTAAAGGCTACATACACAAAGAAAAAATAAACCTGATTTTAGAATTGCAGACACAGGTCAGATTTTATTTTAGTTTCTTATCTTGTTATTGGCAACTAATGGCAACGATATCGATGTTTATGCAGATAAAGAGTTTATCACAGGTAGACTACAACTGCACATCAAGAAAAATAAATTGGATTAGAGTGTAGGAGCTCCTGGAGCTCTACCTCTAAAAATATGTGGCATGGTTTTTTTTCCGTTTTATAGCTTTCAACACAGCTGCTCACTTGTTTATCAATTAGACACAGATTCATTGATCGATCGCGGTTTGCAGACGCAGTCGTGAACCTTGTTTATTATTGTGTAGGTAGATGCTGTGGTAGAGATATGAGTAATTTTTTGCAAATTTAATTTAAAGTTTGCACCTCTGTTACCAACTTTTTGTAACAAGTAGGTGCGACGCAAGGAGTCCATGATTAAATAATTCGTTGTGTAAAGACTCCCGTTTGAATTAAGTACTCTTAGACCCCTTCGGCTACCACTTGAAGTACCTACCTAATAGATGAACCCCTGATCACGGTGGGAGCGAATACTTACCCGCTAAGCTGCCTACATCTAGTCAGCGATATAACTACTTAGTTGAATGTAGTGTCAAAAGTTTTGACTCAAAACTTTACGGTGTTGTATTGCTGCATGCATAGTTTTTGTCATTATGTTTTTTTTTTTTCTGCACGCTATAAAGGCCGAAGCAAAAACGATTATAAAACTGTTACAACTTACCAAGATAAAAAAACCTACGTAAAGATTGCTTAAGTATTAGATACGGATCGGTAAGTATACTTCACATAATCATTTTTATTCCCAACTAGCACTAAAGCGTTAAAATAACATATTTATTCATACCTCTAACTCACTTATTTATAACCATGAAAGAGGCCCATTCATACCTTAGATAGGGGCACGTATGTCACGGCAGCATGTTGTAGGAGGTACCAACTCATGTGATAAAACAATTATTCAGCTAACCGTAGAAAGTTGTATAGTATTGTTGTAGGCTAGCTCAATACATGCAGCAACAATAAACAAACTATGTAAACGCATGGTTAATGAAAACAAAACACCTTCAGGCGAGTCAAACGAGTCTAACGTCGAACCTATCGCTCTGACGCAAGGAATGCGCAATTTAACATTTGAGTGGGTGTTTGGCTTGCACACTGCACAGGGTGCACGCAAATGAGATTCAGCGGTCAGGCTAGGTCTTTAATTTCTCATTATTGTCACTTAGTGCACAAGGTTTCATAACATCGGGTGTGCAAATCAAGAAGCGATCGTCTGGAATGCGGCAGTTTTGTAAAGTTTTAGATAGGTAGGTAAGTTTTAATTGGGTTTATTAGATACTTTCACTCATTTTAAAAATGCTTCCAATTACGTGTCTAATAGGCATGTCCGTTTCAAAACGCATTCTACTGAATATTATAAAAAGAAAACAGACATGATATTCTAAGAAATATTGAATCTCAAATCAAATCTAACCAATTCAAGTGTCATTCATTATTATAATAGTTATTTTTTGCGCTAATGGAGCTATCCGAATTACTATCAGTAAAATAACAAACAAGTATATATTCTTAGATTATCTCAATAGATAGATAGGTAGGTATATATTAACTTGTTTTGTCAATGCAGACTGCAGAAAGGAAAACAAAAAGAAGGCAGTCCCTTTTTAAAAAGTAGCAAGAGGGTGTGTGAAGTGTAAATGTACGAATGTGTGGGCCAGTGACCGCGGGTGACCGGCGAGGCGCGGGCGCAGGCGCGCACTCCGGTCTCCCCAGCAGCCAGCAAGCGCTTGGCCCGCGCTGCCGACCGACGACGTGCGCTTGACCCAATGTTTACCAAATTACATCATTACCGCGAAACCATTTGTTGTGTGCCTCCGCATATTTTTGATACTCGTTATCCTCTAGTTTTTGCTGCAAGCAGCCGTTATCAATAAAGGCGGATTTCTAATGAAAACAATGTCCGTTTCAAAAGGAAAATGCTACCTATTTATCAAAAGATATTTTCTGCGATATTGATATATTTTGTAAGGAATGGTATTATTTTTCTAATTTATTATTCTGAAAACAATATCGAATCATTTTTTAAAATCTAATAGGTAGGTACATATTGTAACTTGGAATTAGTCTTATCTTTATTTGTAGCGTACTATCCTTATTATGGTACTTCTGACTAAAATAAAAGCGACTATCCCTCCACTGGGTGATAATATACCTAATCTAATATTTTTAACCTGACAACGTCCGTAAGACCCTATCGGGACAAAGTTGTATTTTATTGTCTTCCTGTTGTTCTTTTAATTTGCTTTTTTTTCCGCAGGGATCTAGCTAATTTGTCATTGGCTTAAATAATCCCCGACTCATGTTTTTGCATTTCCATGAAAAGTTTATTTTTGCTGGTCTGTGAACGTGCCCGAGAGAAAACTAAAAAGGGATGACGAATGTTTGCACTTCGTTTCAGAGATCGAGAGCGTTCTTTGGAGCATATGTCGTAATTTTGGTTTTCTGATTAGTTCTGCTGTGGAGCAGTCGGTGCTACAATTATCAATCTATTTTGTCGTCTCATTTATAACAATAATCTAAAAAAAAACCTATCTTAATCCAATTCCTACTCACTTGAAAACTACCAAGGTACGTTCAAGGAAAATGGATTAATAGAAGGCCAAGAGCGAGAACTCAACCACCTTCACATTCGTATGATCTGCAGGCAGCGTAAGCAGCCGCAGTACGGACAGACTTGAAACAGTTCGAGAGCTTTAGTAGTCAGAAATTCTCAAATATATTATTTTGTAATAGGCACGAGTTGGTATAAATTTTGAAAGTCATTATGTCGCAAGGACAGCGTCTATCATATTGAAGGATTGTTGTAAGCGTTGCTCAATGCCAAAGTTTGAATGTGTTTAACTGGTATGCGCTTGTCTGGCGTGTGTTAGGTGTCGGTGGCGGGGGTGCAGCTATGTGTGGCGGCCTGGCTGACAAGTGGGTCGTGTTGTGAAACAGAGAGAGGTGGTTGACGACGCCTGCGCAACAGCTGCATGGCGCGCGCGCCCCGTCTCACGCTCGCCGCCCGCGCTTTTCTCTCACAAACGCAAAGTCAACGCGACTAAATTGAAATTCCCAATTGTTTGTGGTTTATTTAGCCAGAACTTGCAATAATGTAGCACGAGATTTTAGTTACTAATCTTACTACCACTAAATATTATAAAACAAACGTGCAGTCTGCCTCTGTCTGTTTCTCTGCTTTCTTCTCCTACAACGTGCACCGGCTTTTACTAGTTTTTTCTAAAAGTCGAGGAAGGAATTGCTTCCATACGAAGCCGGGTCGAGTCGCTTTCTATTAAAAACAATTGTTAACACAATCAAGTTTTCAGTAATTCTGTCTCTCTCTACTCTACATAAACATAGATATAGGAAGGTAGGTAGGTACAACTTCCGGAGATAATACCACTACTTTCCTGTTAAGTTTAAATAATAACATTAACAGTAGATATCTTATCATATAAATAACATGACGTTGACGTCCAGATTGGCGCGAGTACGAGGAACAGCTTTGATCTTCAAAAATTATTATCGAATCGATAAAGGCGTTCGATAATGGTGTTATTATCTTGATTTACTAAACAAGGACTTTGAAATGAACACTGGGGATTTACCAGAAGTTCGCCGACTCATTTCAAACTACGGATAGGTACCTATATTACTGGCTGTTGTAGGTATAGATAGGCAACTATTACCAGCTCCTATCTTTATGAGAAGACATAACAATTACAACATAGATTTGTTTCCAAGTGATGACTTCGTGTTTTTTTGTCGTAAACCATAAATTATTCGTATTAATCTAGGGACATATTGTTTTAAACTTTCATGTTCACTAAAATTAGAATAGTTCATATCGGGATTGCTACCATGTACCTTTTGATCATGGCGCTTGCAACAGTGCCGAAATATCGGAAACTCGCAAATAAAAAGGTAGCAATCCCGATATGAACTATTCTAATCTAGGGACTTCAAAATAACTAGAGAATTTTGCTTGCCTTCTTTTGAAAAATTAGGCATCACTTTAGGTACAGTCGCCAGCATAATGAGCACATCAGCATTGTGATTCTACCGGTCGATTCTGCAGTGCGATTCTGTAAACATGTCGAAGTGAACACTTCCATTACCTATGCGAAGCGAACGACTAGTAAGCTGTCAAACCATACAAACAAGATAAGAATGACAGCTCACTTGTAGCTCACTTCGCCTAAGTGCTCACTCCGACATGTTTACATAATCGCACTGCGGTATCTACTGGCAGGCTATCCGAAACTGTCTAATTTTCCAAATCAAATTGGAACCCAATCTCTTCAGAAGTAAAGTTGAAAATCTAACAAAGAAATTTGACAAATTGTTGTCGCTTGATGTGCCGCGTCTGTACTTAACTTATTGAGAGAGATTATTTATAATTATTTATTTATGTACACACAAGAAACTTAAAAAAAAAGAAAAAGTATACAGAGAAGAGAATGGAGCACAAAGGTACCGCTTATTTCATATGAAATTTCTTCCAGCAGACCTGCGACACGAGAGTGGGAAAAGAAACATAGACACAGTGTGTAGAGCTAGAGACAAAGAAGGAAACTAAAAATAGACTAAACTAACTTAACTGAAACATATTATTAACTACTAATAAATACATCAGAATACAATAAACATACAAAAAAATATACAGAAATAGAATACATAAATACGTAATTAGTTCCACAATCGTATTGGAAGAAAAGAATAATAAGAATACTGTAGTTAACTTTTTACTTTGTCAGAGGTTTTTATTATAGTTAGGTACATTTAGATCTACAGGATCTACTGAAAGTTCCGTATCGTTAACAGTGGCGAAGCGCTGTGGCCCGTGTGGGATCGGCAACGGCGGCTCGCTCCGAGCGGCACCTTGTATGTATATATGTATGTATGTATGATGTATGTATGTAAATAAGAAGAAAGAAAAATAGTTTATTTACGCCAAGCATGACGCATAGGTATAATACACTTACTACACTAAAAATAACAAAAAAAAACTGGGATAATATGCGTCACCTCTACGTAAAACGGTCATCGCTCAGCATTATGCTGGGACTCGTGTGCGAAACAGAGCCCCAGCGCTGATTTTCAGCGACGACCGTCGCTGACAGAAAGACGTCTGCCGGGGCAGCATAAAAACTGTACATATGAGGCAACACAAACCAAAATAAAAACAAAAACAAAAAAGTAATAATAAAAAATAAAGATAAAAATATACACTATAATATGTGGTGTTGCGCAGGCGCAGGCGATGAGAACACGCCTGACACAAAGTGGCACTGACACAACTCAAAAGAGTTTTGTGATATGTGCTGTACGCACAAAAAAAAATTCGATCCACCCAAGCTCCCCAAGGAAGGCCAGCAACACCTTGGTGTTACCAACTATCTCACAGAGGGTACCTGCTGGGTTACCGAAGTAGGTACTTGGCCCTGTAATCCGCGACTACCGGGCAGCTTAGAAGCAGGCGTGCTGCTGTTTCATCCTCTTCCATGCAGCCTCTGCATAGTGGGCTGTCAGTGGTTTCTATAGAATAAGTAGAGGTGTTTATTAAAAGACCCGGCCAGTTGTTACGGCTGTGACTGAACGCAACTGTTGTTTAGTCAGTCTTAGGGCTTGTTTTGTGAACCAGCCATCAATAGAGGTAAGTGCCTCTTTGGCCTGCCTACACTCACCATGGTCAGTCCATAGCTTGTGATGTTTGTGTCTGGTGCGTTTCCTTACCAGATTGCGAAGGTACCCGAAAGGCAGCGGCACGAAGGGTTCAGGTCCAATCGGTGTCATACTCGAACCCCTTCTGACAAGCTCGTCTGCTGCATCGTTGCCGCGGGACTCGCTGTGTCCTTTAATCCATTGAATG
This sequence comes from Ceramica pisi, assembly GCA_963859965.1. NCBI lineage: Eukaryota > Metazoa > Arthropoda > Insecta > Lepidoptera > Noctuidae > Ceramica > Ceramica pisi. The sequence continues at coordinate 12,342,953 of OY982530.1, forward strand.
GTTACTTTGTTGTGTCCACCAACCTGGTTGAGACGCTGGTTACACTCGAGAATCAGCCCAGAGTTAACGGTGTGGCTGTTCAGAGCTTGCAGGACGGCCATACTGTCCGAAAGTATGCGTATTGAATGGTCCTTAACTTCCCTGGTTAGGATGGCTGATGCCGCCAGAGAAATGAACATGCATTCAGCTTGGAACACTGTGTTGTGGACCCCCAACCGTGTGGCTATGTGGATATTGAGATCCTCTGAGAAGGTTCCCGCCCCAGTGCCAGTAGGTACCTGTTTTTGATCGATCGGTTAAGATCCGCAGCTCTGCAGGGCATAGACCCTCGCAGCGATGATCCTCATACAATAGGAAATATGTATGAAGATTAAATTTGTCTGGAATATTTTTTTTCCAGTTCTTTATTCACGTCACATTATATCTTAAAGACATTTTTTTTATTTAATTCTAATTTATACCAAAAAAAAAAATATAAAAGTGCAAAATTAGCGCGGGAAATTTAAACTTGCGAAACGCATCACCATTGGTCGCGAGTCGGGACCAATGGTGACGCGCGTGTGAGACGTCACCCTACACGATTGACAGTTAAACAGACAACATTGATATATAAAAACCGTATACAGACTTGGATGTCGAAGCGGATCCATCTGTGGTCTGAGCAGGAAGCCTCATTTGAGACCTGCCACCCGGTGATGAGTTCCGCTGCTCCCTCCGTTGCCAGAGTGAGGTCTATGATTGTGCGACTGCGTCTGGTTACGAAAGTTGGTTCCGAACCTGTGTTTAATGGGGATAGGTTAGGTGGACAGTGGATGGTGTGCATTAAATTTGCGTCGGTCCCGATTACAACCTCATCTCCGCTGCCTTCGCAGTGTGTGATGAGGCGGTCAAGATTGTGTGGGGGCGCGGTGCTTCCGCCTCAGGCATATACACCGAGGCGAAGACGACGGCCACCCCTGTGGCTCCACGCTGCATATTCAGCCTAGCTGCAGAGATATCTCTTCAACAGAAGTCGCTTAAGAGCTGTGCTTTAAGGTTACCTGTGACAGATTCGAGATGCATGATCTAGGGTGATCATGGTCTACAGTAACAAGGAGCTTACCATCGAGATTGGATAGTCCTCGTATTTGGCCTACCGTAATCCACGGCTCCGAAGCCGGGGATAACATTTCGTCGTCCGGCTGACTGTGCTGTTCCCATCGGGTTGCTGTGTCGTGGTTACCACCTCAGCCGGACCTCCTGCGGATTTAGATGGTGGTTGAGCGGCACCATAAGGCGCTAAAATTTAACAAATTAGGTACGTACAGATATTCATTTAAAATAATAAATATTATTTTAATAATTTCAACCATTTCATATTTTTGTCGCACTTATAATTCGAAGTAATTGAAATAAGCACTGAATTATTTGTTACTTATTTCATAACGAAACCGGGGATTAGACGTCTTTCTTCAAAAAACTGCACGAGCGCTCGTTGTAGCGACTGGCAACCCAGTCTATTCTGACTTGCAGGGATACCCCTTTCTGTTGTGCGAATATAAATAGTAACACTTTCTTTTAGTTTTTTTTCGAAGTCGATTTGTGTTTTTATGGTTCCATACCAAAATGGTAAATTGGAATCCTTATGGTGCGACTCAGTCTGTCAGTCCGTCTGTCACAGCAGGATATCTCAAGAACTATTAATGCTAACAACTTGAGTTTTAGATGACGTTTGCCCAACTATTCTGCAAATAAGAAAGAATTAATTTTTTCAACAGGGACTCAAACGGGGTCTAAAAAATTCGAAGTGTGGATACTAGAGAATGTGGGGTAAGTATCATAATTATGAATGAGAGCTATTTGTACATTCTCATACATTTATTCTTTTTCTTTAAGGCCACATAGATTTCAAATTTTGACGAATAATTAAAAAATAAGGTTTTCTCTCTTCTCAAGTTAGGGGGCCTGGCCTGGGCCTGTGGACGGTGAGCTATGGGTGGCTCGCCGACCGTCCGTCTCATGACGACAGGCCGTGTCGACGGCGCGTTAGTGTTCCACGCGCGCCTCAAAGAGAGTCAGCACACAGAGGGGCCGAAAGGGCCGACGCCTGCCGGAGTCGCGGGACTTTTCGAAAGAGATACCGTGGCTCCGGAACACAAAGGGCAATGAAGGAACATGGATGGGTTTAGTTAGTCAGTAGAAGTACAGACACTCCCTCCTGCTACGCCCAGAGCGGGGGCAGTCATTGGATGATTTCCCATCCCTAAAAAAAAAGGGGGGCCTGGCCTTATGTGAAGTTTGCAAGAAAGATCTGAAATTATGCAATGTGATTGAAGTTTATGCAAAATAGTAAATCTTGAGGTGTATGTTTCCAATTGGCGCGAAAACTACTGAACCTTTTGTTCAAATTTCGCATAAGTATAAATAATCTAGGTATGGTTAACATATAGGCTATATATTCACGCTATGTGCTATGGAGGACGAGCAATAGTCAAAAATGTCTTTTGAAATGGATTTTTACACCATAATATTTCCAAAATAATAATAAAATGGGTTTATGCGTACTAACATTTGACTTATAATTTGAATTTTTTCCAAACAGCTCAGCGAGGAATATTGTTATAAGCCACAACATGTTACAAAATTGCACATTGGTACTTATGGGTCTAAACTTAGCAATGATTATCATCACGCTATACCTTTAGGGAGATAAGCAGTGAAAAACCATGACAAAAATAAGATACCTAGACTATTTAAACTAATTTGCCAACAGCAGTCATATAGCCAGTCGGTTTGAAGACTGCCTTTCGAACGACATGGTGTTTGTTCGAATCTCATCAGTGGTTATATATTTAAATTATTTTTGGTTTTTATTTAACTTATGCATTTATATACTTTCTTTTATAATTCTTAATTAACATAATATTTTCAATTATTTATAACGCGTCATTGTTTTATTTGGATAATTTAGTATGCCAAATGATAAAAGCCAGCGTTTTAAAGTACCTACTTATAATTAAGTAACAGAACCTATTTTCTGTTCATCTGTATTCGTTTTCACATCACGTTAAAAAAGTACAAAAGCTCATGTAAGTAGATAGTTTTTAAACATAAACCCTGATAGGAATTGTAGCAATGTTTTAGAAGAATTCAACTTATCTAAGTTACTACGTAATGCCATCTACTGACCGAAATAGTACCTACTATCAACAGCATGAGAATTACACCAAAATATTTTTTTTTGTAAGTAGTGTAGGAGGAGGTACTTTTCAAGGGAAAAAAACGATCGTATTTTTAAGGTAAGTATTAAAAATGTGATTAAAAAATTATCGTTCTGAGGGAAATCCTATTTATAAATACTTTTAAAAAAACACGGAAAAGTGCGAGTCGGACTCGCCCACCGACGGTTCCCTACAAATTTGTAGGTAGGTACAAAATATTAAGTCCTTGAAATAAAGGCTATATTTTTTTTCGAACCAACCCGCCCTAAGAGTCTGACACTACCTTCTTCTCCGCCCGGAGTGGGAGAAGTAATTAATTTGATGATTTCCAATTCTTAAAAAAAAGTGTTAAAAATCTCTGACGTATATAGGTAACTTAAGTACCTAACCCCCTCCGATGAAAATTTAAATACATTTCACGTTTTATATGATGGTAAGGAATCCTCAGTGCGCATTGCGACTCGCTCTCCACCGATTTTTGTATATTAAATGAATAAACATAATAATAATAAAAGCCGTGTATATTGTTAGTGGTCAGGCAGGGGCCAATAGTTCTATAATAAACGATTATCAGTCCACTAAACCGCCCAAACCCATAGCGTTTCATCTTTTTTTTTTTCCATATTCTGCAATATTCTTGCTCCAACCGGGGATTGTCCTTGGGAATACTTTCACAGTGCATACAGGGATAATCGCCGGTTGGTGCCCCATTACATTTGAAATTTCTAACGGGGCCTCTGCGAGTTGGTTTCGGCCCCTCGTACGCCTACCAAAGGACCGGGTCTCCAGAGACCCGAGAAAGAAAACAAAAAAATAATAATAATAACTTAACTAATTTTGTCAGGTCGTCAAGAATGTCAAGATACACATTAAGTGTTTATAAAAAAATATCCTAAGTTAGTTTAAGTATCTACCTACGTGTTAGGTAGGTGACCTAGGTACTTAATATGTCATGTAGAATTAGTGTAGGTACCTAGCTAAGATTTTAAGTATTTTTGTGATTTTATCTTTTAGGTAAATTGGAATAGGTACCTACTTACCTAAATAAGGAGACTGAAATCTATGCTGTGCCACATCACGACCTAAACCCGACAAGTTGTCGGCGACAACATCCAACTGGGTAACAAAAAAACTAAAACAAACACTTTTGATAACATTTTAAGGGGTGGCTAAGAAAATTGTAGGATCCTCTTATTTAGAAATCTTTCAAAAGTTTCAAGATAGTTATTACGTCACAGACGGGAAGACGTTTAAACTGAATCGATAGAGCTGGCGAAAATGCGAGTTGGTACCTAACCTTGAGCAGTAAGTTAACATTTATCAATCAACGTATGTACTGCGTCATCATAAAATACAGCAAGCATGCTGAAACAACACAGACATAGCTACGCGCAATTTGGGAAATTGAGCGTAGCTATGTCTGTAAAACATGCAAATAGAAAAACATGCACTCCCGCAACAGCTGAATAAATAAAAGTACATATTATGCTTAGGAACATAGGGGAGACTGAGGATACTTGATCCCCCCTTTTGTTTTTCCTTTATAAAATCTAAAATATCCATTATTTTTTATACTACAATTGACTAATAGATCCGCAATTTAATAAGTTATAAGTTATGAAGCCATGCAAAAGATAGGATTGCAAACAGAATCACTATTAAACAAAAACCTCTATGATAGCTTTGTAACAAGTGTCCTCAATGTATAGGAGAGTTGATACTACCTGTCAGGAGACTTGATCCCCCCCGGATCAAGTCTCCCACACACGGAGGACACTTGGGACACGAGATGCTTATCATAGTCCTACATAGGAGACTGTATCTAGATCTTATGAAAAGAAGTTTAAATAAAATGAAAGACTGACATAAGTTTCAATTTGTTTTAATCATTCCACATTAATTAATAATGGCAAGAGTTTGAGATCAATCAATCTTATAAACTAAAATTATAACGACAACACCATAAATTACTTTTCCTTCAGCTTTTATAAATTATTTAGTTAAATCACACTGCACTGGAATTCAGTCAAATCTTAATATAATTATGTCTACTCAGTTTCAACTCTGTACCATAAACTTGAAAGATATAAATCTTATTTAAAAAAAGTAGATGTTACAAACATATAACATCTTCTAAAACTTTGTACAAAAATTAACGAGAGCAATCGATAAGTCTTACAAACAAAATGATATTGACTAACTATGACAAAAACACCAAATAATAAAAAGATATAACTAAATTAGCGTTTTTGTCGCCTGTATCAATAGCCTGTCTTTTTTTTGCAACATATCTTTTGAGAGTCATTACGGACAGTTTGTAAGACTTAGCCGTACCCCATGGCGACTTATTATTGTATATTACATCATGGACTGCTAATTAAGAATCTTTGTTGATATGTTCCCGCTTTTTACTGCCTTCTTTAGTTTTGTATACACGCGGCATTTTAAATCTGCAAATAATATACAAACGCGTCAAATACTTTGTAAGGGCCCTAGTTCCTAAAAGCAACAGTTATTTAAAATAATACTAAAAGAATCTATTCAGTTGTTATAATGTAATCTGGTAAGCAAACCGAGTTTACCGAGACTTGATCCCCGGATCAAGTCTCCTCGAACTGAATGTACCATGTCTCCTCAATGGTAGTTCAGTTAGAAAAAATAATACAGAATTTAAACAACTTAGGTCTTTCAACTCACAACTGATTATTATGAAAATATGTAATATACACAGTTATTATTCTATTTCAGTAGATCCCTGATACACAAATTTCATAATAAGAAAAAAAAAATCAAAAACTTACCGATTCTAGTTTCGCTCGCTCGTAAACAACACTCGTGCGCCATTTGCAAAGTTGACGGAATATTGACATATGAGTTTTATATTCTTAAGTTGGTAGCAACGGAAGTGTACGTTACCCCAGCAAGAAAGTATCTCCTAGAGTTAAATGAGTGGAACGTATAGTTGGTGCCTTATCTGGTGTAAATGTGCCCCCACATAAAAAATGTGTGCCCCCTGTCGTTTTGGAAAAAAACGGAAAAAACGATTCTTGCTGGGGTAACGTTTTCCTAGCAGGAAAATTCTAAACGAATGATCGGAGAGAGAAAAATTGTGCATGGCCAGAGAGCTTACATGTGTGCCAAAATGTGCCCCCAAAAATAAAATGTGTGCCCCTTCACATTTACGAGATATTGCATTTCCTGCTGGAGTAACGTTTTGATGAATCGTATATCTCTAAAACCATTGCATGTGCCCATGTAGAATAAACATACACAAGTAGCTCTTAACGTGTGCCCCTATGTGCCCCAAATTAGATTTAAGAAAATATTTATAGTTTTCAAGTTATCGCGGTTTTATGAAAACCCGAAAAAACATCGCAGCGCCTAAATGAGACAAGGTATACGTTCGCTGAAAACTGTATTCGGTCCTTCTTGACGCTAATAATAACCATACAAAGTTTCAAAACTGTTCATGCAAGCGTTTTTGAATAATCTTGCTAAAAGTCAAAACGATGGTGTCATAATTTTGACGGCAAAATACAAGGAACCGGCTCAATCCCAGATGTGTAGGTGTAAACCAAAATCTTGTGCCTTTAGTCAAAAATATATGGTGAAAATATTCAGCTTGGAATGTTTCGCATTAAGTAAATATTAACAAAAAACCAAAATATGTAATCAACGGCTGGTTATCCGACCAAATTTGAATGACTACTAAAAAGCGACGGATTCATACATTTCGATGACCTTCTTTACTTTACTCACTAACCGGTTCACACGTGTTGTGCATGAGTACACTGAAGTAGAAAAGTAATAAGAAATAAAATAATGTTGTTATTGGATTATATTCTACTATCTGTTTCTATGACCTTACATATGATTAAGTACATTATAAATAGTAGCCTAATGCCTAAATATTAACCAAAAACCAAAATATGTAATCAACGGCTGGTTATCCGACCAAATTTGAATGACTACTAAAAAGCGACGGATTCATACATTTCGATGACCTTCTTTACTTTACTCACTAACCGGTTCACACGTGTTGTGCATGAGTACACTGAAGTAGAAAAGTAATAAGAAATAAAATAATATTGTTATTGGATTATATTCTACTATCTGTTTCTATGACCTTACATATGATTAAGTACATTATAAATAGTAGCCTAATGCCTAAGTGCTATTCCAAGGTAAGCTATCTTCTCCATTCAAAATTTAATTAAACACATTCAATAATTTATGTGTGAACGAAAGAAATATATCCAGATAATATATTTGCCATTTGTCAGGTCTTTGACCCAAAATTTGATTGGTCCCGATGTTTAAAAAAATAGTTATGAAATGTGTGATGAACACCTACCTACTATTAAAAAGAGGTAGCTCTTTTTTGTATATCAATAAAAAGCCCGTATTTGTAACGCCTTTATGAACTTGGAGGGTTGTATGAGCTGAATATTTTCACCATATATTTTTGACTAAAGGCACAAGATTTTGGTTTACACCTACACATCTGGGATTGAGCCGGTTCCTTGTATTTTGCCGTCAAAATTATCACACCATCGTTTTGACTTTTAGCAAGATTATTCAAAAACGCTTGCATGAACAGTTTTGAAACTTTGTATGGTTATTATTAGCGTCAAGAAGGACCGAATACAGTTTTCAGCGAACGTATACCTTGTCTCATTTAGGCGCTGCGATGTTTTTTCGGGTTTTCATAAAACCGCGATAACTTGAAAACTATAAATATTTTCTTAAATCTAATTTGGGGCACATAGGGGCACACGTTAAGAGCTACTTGTGTATGTTTATTCTACATGGGCACATGCAATGGTTTTAGAGATATACGATTCATCAAAACGTTACTCCAGCAGGAAATGCAATATCTCGTAAATGTGAAGGGGCACACATTTTATTTTTGGGGGCACATTTTGGCACACATGTAAGCTCTCTGGCCATGCACAATTTTTCTCTCTCCGATCATTCGTTTAGAATTTTCCTGCTAGAAAAACGTTACCCCAGCAAGAATCGTTTTTTCCGTTTTTTTCCAAAACGACAGGGGGCACACATTTTTTATGTGGGGGCACATTTACACCAGATAAGGCACCAACTATAAGTTCCACTCATTTAACTCTAGGAGATACTTTCTTGCTGGGGTAACGTACACGCAACGGAAGCTCAGTGTTGCTACTTTAAATAAATCTAATACGCTTCGTTAATTCATAATGCTCGTGTACCATGTCTCCTAAAGGGATCAAGTGTCCTCAGTCTCCCCTACCTACTTTAAACATAACAAACTAATTGTAAGTAAGTAAGAATGCTACGGTAAGCCGTAAAAGTCTAATTAACTGATAAATTAGTAATAATTCGCTTCAGTTTTTTATTTTTATTATACAGACTTAATTTTACAGCACCAAGTGAAAATTATGTTTAAGTTAGTAGGTACTATGTAGGTTTAGCCATTTATAAAATAGCTATGTTATGACTTCATGCGTAGTCGCTCCAGCGTGCAGCGTATGTAAGTAGTCTGCATACCCTCCTAGGTTGCGGAATTTGTTCGAAAGAGTTACTGCGGATCATAAGTTAAGGTACCTCAGTCCTCAGGAAGCTATGGAAAGCGTTCCTTGGTCCTTGGGCTAATCGAGTCCAGAGCAAAGTGATCCGACAGAGAACTTCTGGTATTGTTATAGTAGAGTACTTGAGCAAGCTAAAGTGGCACCTACCTAATAGGCCGGCCATGTTAGCTGTAACACCGATGATCGTTTTAGTTTTTGAGTGGATCGCGGATCAGCGATAGTAGGATGAGGCGCTTTCAGACTAAGCTTACGTACCTACGCACTAGTGGTTGCGGTTCAACCTCACGGCTGGCCGCTTTTCGAGTTTAATATGCAACCGCTAGTGATTGTGCGCACTTAGCCGCCCTTCGGTTGCATATAAAACTGGAACCGCGTGGTTGACCGCCCTCGCGGCTGAGCGCTAGTGTTGACGTAGGCTTAGAGACAATCTTCACAGGCACCAAAATTGGCAGCAGCTGGATGACAGTTGCCAAAACCGAGACGAATGGCGCTGGCGGGCGATTGGAGACGCATAATTATGTCCAGCTGTGGGTCGCTGTACGCTGACGTAGATGGTGAGGGTACCTATGTGCATCGAGGCCAAAATGGAATTTCAAAAATGAGCGTTATTAGCTAATATTTTAAAAATCTTTTGTTTTTCAAAAAACCGTAGCAATTTTATTCAAGCTCACCTCAAATCGGGTACCTACGGCACTCAAGACTGCTTACATTCCGCAAAATACTTACTTACTTACAACAAAACTTAACAGCTATGTCGATGGCCAGATAACTTAATAAAGTATTATATACATAAAAGTGTATATATATAGTTAAAACTAGTTGGCCCGCGCAACTTCGTCTGCGTCACATTATTCATGAATAATATTGCCAAAAAATTAAAAAAATATTTAGGGGTGGACTACCTCTAACATTTAGGGGGATGAAAAATAGATGTTGGCCGATTCTCATAGATACCGGATAAGCACAAAAAAAATTATCAAAATCGGTCAAGCCGTTTCGGAGGAGTATGGCAACGAAAACTGTGGCACGAGAATTTTATATATTAGATTGAACCAATTAAAATGTATGAACATCGTGTCACAAAAGTCTATTGAGCGTTTCTGAGAAATCGTGCCGTGAGAATTATTGTTGCTTTGTTTTTACACTAAGTAGGTCTATCACGACACTTACAAAAGAGTCATAGTTCGAGACGACTTGCCGGCTCTACTGCCTAGTGAGAGTTACGACCGACACCTCCATCCGGTAGAATACGTATCTATTCGTATTTATTATGTCATATTGTCAACATGACATGTTAACGACAAGTTTTTTCATTACAATTTTCACCATCTGGCCTAGTAAAATTTTTTTTTTCCGGAAGATTTTAGAGCACAGTGTGACAGTACCGATTAAGGGTAAGATAGACTTACGTTTGGTGCGTTCCTGGCACAAACTAGCTAGCCGCTGGACGAACAAGTTTTGTTACTAAGAGTTTGGGAAACATTTTCACTCTATCTTCGAAATTATTAAATGTCGAACCTTATCACTAAAGTTTTAAGACTAGTAATTTTATTTTTGTCTCAGATATCAATTTATTATTCGCCTTTCAGAACATCATCTACATAGGTACTTGTTTTAAATATTCAAATTAATTTAGATTTTAGCTGCTCTAGCCAGTTTATCAATCTGAAGGTCAAATCCGGTGTCCATTCTGTTGGTAACTGTATATCGTAATATTCATAAATACCTAATTATTATGTTTAATAATATGTATGTTTTTACATACGTTACCAATATTTACATGATCCTTAAGGGCGCTTTCACATTTTTTCTTGAATTTTAGCGTTTTATTCGAATTTTGATGTGTGTTTTTGCTTTAGATATAGCCTTAAAAAAACTAAAAATATGCCTAAGACAGTTTTGTCAAAGCGCTCTTACAAAATCGAATAGCTCAGGTTGACTAAAGTTGAATACCGCGCGTCACAAGATTATATTGATTTTCGACAATTATTTTAAAATATTTACTTTACTTTCAATTAGACCAATTTTTTTTTCAAGCAATATAGCAATGCCACCTTAATTAATAAATATTTTTTATTTGAATTTTGATTATAATTTCATAGATAAAAATTATAGTTTCGTACGGAAAATTGACAATAACTCTCAGTTTTACAGAATTATTTTTGGTGTATTACTGTATGAATCGTAATAAATTGATTTGAGCATTCCAAAGTAGAAGATACAGTTGTACCGTGGACATTTTTATAAATGATTAAATTATAATATCTTCGGTGTACCAAGGTATCAAAAGATACCCTAAAGCAACGTTTTGTGAAACATCCTTTGCGGAGTCAAGGATTTTACTGATGTACGTGAACAAATTGAAATATTTATTTAGAACACTCCCCAGATAAATGATCAAACTATCTTATGCATATTTTTGTTTTTTTTTTAAGGCTATATCTAAAGCAAAATCACACATCAAAAATCGAATAAAACGCTAAAATTCAAGAAAAAATGTGAAAGCCCTCTTAAATCTAAATAGATTTGGTGGAATAAGAAACAAATTAATTATAGGTATTTATATTTATTTCAACGATAAACCCGAAATCAATAAAATTAAAACGTGTTTCTGCTTTGAACAGCTGCATTACAGATAATAGTGGTAGTGGTGTCAAATTGTAAAATTACCTAATTAATAAGGAGCGTTTGCGCACTATATCCGATCCTAATCCAAAAACAACGGTCCGAGTCAGCCTTATTACAATTGTATGAAGGGTTGGAAAACTAGATCACAAATCTGACCGAATTCAGAATGTATACATACATATTTTCAAAGCGGATTGATCTTCTTGAATTCAGATAAACATCAGATGCAGTGCGTAATCGTTCGAAGCATTGCAGCCTTTATCAAACTATTCTATTGCGTGTTACACAATGATATCATAAGTAAAAAGGTGCCGTAAAACCTGCTAGCTTTGCCAACGGTTGCCGACTTTGCCATAGCCAACTTCTGAGGGAAAAAGTGTAGTCACATCTTAATATCAGTTTTTTGTCATGTATGCATGCCTTTAAAGTAAAATTTATGAGTTGAATGGCAACACCGAATGAGATGTGGCAACCCAACTTGTTCTTGAGATGTCATTTTCGGCGGTTACTTTTTTCGAATGTTGGTGGCGTAATACTTAGTGCTCCGGAACTTTTACAAAAACAAACGGGAAAAGCATTGCCTACGTAAGTACTTTTTTGATATTATGTTAGCATAATGTTCTTTAGCTAAATAAAAGCTGATTTACTGTGCTACAAGCTACCTGTAGTTCGCAATTGGTATTGGTAAATTCAACAACCCCAATCACATCGTCTGTGATGGTGACTTTGCCATGTTTTGTTGGAGGTTAGGGCTGCCACAAAAATTGTGATGAATATTTTAATTAAATTGTCATTGTAAGTACCTACTTATAAGTAGGTACTTAAAATGACAATTTAATTACCAGGTATGAAATACACACTGCATGTGCTTAAATGAAGGTTATTTACAAAAGGTACACGGGGAGTTGGGTAATTTAAAAAGTTTTTTTTTTTTTTGCAAGCTGTGGACTTAGCAGAAAAGAAATTTCGTCCCTTGAAGCTGAAAAACGATTCCACTTATCACGCAGAACTATGGACAATAAAGTGAAAAATAAGCATAGTAGGAAGCCAGGCGGACAGCAAAGACTTCCTGAAACAGAAGAACAAAATATTGTTAATGTCCAGGTGATTTCGGAGCACCTCTATCTCGTTTCGATCTAAGTCTCGTTGTGTTCAACTACCCAAGTTATGTTTGATGTTACTTTTTCTAAATAACTAAAAAAATTAAAGACTTTGCTACGTGATGTACCTATAGTTAATTTATACTATTTATTTTTTGTTTTATTATGTAAAACACTTCCAGTTAAGAAACTAATTAGAAGTTAAATAAAGAAAAAAGCCTGATCTTACTTTAATTCGTTGTTTTTGTTTTTACTTTTATAAAATTTTTCCTACTACGAAAATAATTTTATTTGACAACCCTAACCCTAACTAGGAAATATTTTGGAAAGGTTGGTGAATTTGCCACCTTCTTAGAGAGTTAAATTCCCAGTGCTAAATAAGATAAAGTTTTTACTTTTTTTTACGGGATATAGGAAGAGTGCAAAATTATATTACTTTGTAGCTTATAAACTCCAAAAATTTCATTATTTCTTTCATATGGCAAATTTACCAGAAGTGACAGCTGACTTTGCCACATTTGTTTTTATGCTTAAAATATTTTAATTTACAAAAATGATGAAGGTATTTAGTAATAATATAAATTTTCATGAAATTTACTACGTCTAGGTGTAGGTTACTCATTACGTTTTCATACAATTATATTTTTTTAAAGCAAATCAAACTTTTTGACACATGAAAAAGTGGCAAAGTAAGCAGGTTTTACGGTGCCTTTTTACTTATGATATCATCACCTTTGCACCTTTTTACTTATAATATCATTGGTGTTACATGCATTTCGGAAGCATAAAAATGGAAGTAGGTACTACTTTGCTGGGAGCAACTCTGCGCTGGTCAATACAGTACAGAGTGTTATTAATTGTTATTCACATGCCTAATTCCGTATTTAGGGTTCATAAAAATAACAGATAAAATAACAATTCTAATGAGATTTTTTTTAAATCGACGACTTGGTAAATAAATAAACACAATGTTTTTTAATCGGATATTTAATATCAAAAATATCTAAGCTTATGATTTTGACTAGCGATTAATTTAGAATATAAAATTAAACAACAGTAAATTAATTAACGATATTTACAAATTTATAGTTATCGTTTTATTTTTCGTAGATTGATTTTGTTTTTTAATTAGAGCACTTTAGTACCTACTTTCCGAGTAAGCATTAAAATAAATATATTTTGTTTTATGAACCAATAAATATAATATTATTATATTTTTACAATACGAAAACAATATCTGTGGGTCTAAAAAGGGCTACCTACTTTAGTCGAATCATATTGGATCATATTTATATTAATCATGCAACTATCTGTCTTTCGTTTTCATCTATATCTAAGCATTAGATTAATGGTTTGATTGGGAAACAAATACAATTTCGAGTAGTTTGAATTGCTGGCTGATTCTGCTAAAGTAGCCTTTTTAGACCCCGCAAGTGTAAATATTTAACACATTATTTCACATTTCCAACTACATGTAGGTACTTCGGGGAATATTTACGACGATGAAAATTCAATTAAAGTAATCACCTGTTATCTAATTCATTAAGTGTGTACTTATCTCTCATTTCCTCGTTTTCAAACCTTATCGACAGCCAGATTTAAAATTATGAAGTTACTTTTGAGTTGTACACACTGAAATCCAAATAACAGTAGGTAAGTTTAATTTATTGCATGACTATTGAGCTTTATTATTTAACTAAATTGTTGAAGTAAGTATCTGCCAATGTTCAATCGAAGGTTTAGAAAACATTACTATTTGATTCATTAAAATGATTTCCATACTTAATCTAATCAGATAGATTCATGTAATACATCCCTGTAATTAGGATGTATAGCATTATATTCTACATCTAGGATATATATCAACTCTAATTATGTATATACAAATCCTACATATAAGTACATACTAAGAATCTCAATCGAATGTGATTATACCGACAATCAACCCGTTGCATGGCGAGGCTTGGTAGACGAATCATATTCGCTCTCGTATGATATCCAAGAAATATTAGACATACATAGACAAGTCCAGCAGGCCGCAGGTTGAATAGGTATCACTTTATGAGTACGTTTACTTTAAAAAATATATAGTAATATAATTATAAAATACAAAGAATATTAACAATCTGATAGCAATAAAACGTTTAGACGACAATCTGATGCTGATATAAAACATTTATCAAATTTTAACATCTGTAAAAATAAAATTTTTGAACATGAAAAATACATTTCGTTGATGTACGTAAAGATAACAAACATTAATTTATCGTAGAATATTATTTCAATGTGACAATTTCATTGTAACTTTGTGTTAGATTTACATTATTTACGGATATATTTGTGGAAATTCCTTAGCTAGAATATAATATACTTCAGCGTGCTGTCAAATATTATGAACTTACTAGTGTAACGTAGGCGTAGAACTTAATTATCACTAGTAAAAAAGTTTCACAAAAATATGATCCATAAAATTACAGCTTAATTATAACATAGAAGGATCATGACCTGGTTTAAGTAATTAAATTTAGTTAACGACATTATTGTAAAAACGTGGCAGTAATCACAAGTAACCTGTCAAGTGATGCCTTCAACGTAAAGTATCTTCTTTTAAAATTGCACAAAGAATTATAAATCAATAAATTGGGCGATTTTAATTACTAACAAGTTAATTAATGCCTGTCGTCGGTAAGCGGAATGCGAGCGAGAGGCATGGCCTTGATACGACAACTTAATTCTTGTAGTTGTAAGTCACCATTACTATTATTATAATGCTAGACCCAAAACATTTACCTATTGACAAAGTAATGGAATGTCAATGGAACTTTTTAAAGTAATAAAATAGAAGTTTTGGAATGTATGAAAATAACAGGAAACAAAGCATATAAAATATTCACACACATGAGTACAAACAAGTTCCCGAATATTGGCAGCAGTAGTTTTATACGTACATCAATAAGTAGGTATATCGAGCGTAGCTTAACCAAAGTATTGTCGAATTCATTTCACAACAATAATCCATAACTTTTTGGTCCATTACTGAGTTACAATATCTGTTTCTGACAATAATTAACTTTACATAGTTAATTATTATTGATGACTTAATCGTACAGTGCTATCAACTTTAGCTGTATGAAGACTCTTACAATAGTATGAAGTTACCTACTCGACGGTTACCGATTTAGCGAGATTGCGTGGGCAGTCTACGTTGCAGTCGCGTAAAACGGCGATGTGGTACGCGAGGAGCTGCATGGGGATAACAGTGAGGACTCCCTGGAGACAGTCCACAGTTTTCGGTATTTGAAGGCATCGCGAAGCAAATGCCATTGTTTCTTTGTCACCTTCTTCACAAATGAGAATGGGGCGACCTTGACGGGCAGTGACTTGCTGAAGTGCATTCATGCATTTTGTGTAAACAGGGTCGCGCATTACGATCATCACAACCGGCATCGAGTCGTCGATTAAAGCCAGGGGGCCGTGTTTCAGTTCACCGGCCATAATGCCCTCGCTATGCATGTACGTCAATTCTTTTACTTTCAAGGCGCCTTCAAGGCAAGTGGCGAAGTTGTATCCGCGGCCCATAATAAGAAGTGATCGCTGACGGTACAGGTCTTCAGCTAAAGTTTTTACTTCTTTATCAAGAGCCAGTACTTGACGGATTTTGATGTCCAATTCATGTAGTCCTTCAATTATGTCAGCGCGCCTTTTTTGTAGAGAGATACGATCCTCGCTGATTACGAGAGCGAACATTACTAACGACACAAATTGAGAAGTGTAGGCTTTTGTCGATGCCACACCAATTTCAGGGCCAGCGTTGATGTGCACGCCACAGTGGGACTCACGACAGATAGAACTGCCCACTGTGTTGGTGATACCAACAATCAGAGCGCCATGACGTTTGCAGTACCGCAGAGCCATCAGGGTGTCTGCAGTTTCTCCAGACTGAGAGATAAAGAAGCACACATCATCACGGAATACTGGAGTGTTCCTGTCCAGGAAATCAGAAGCTAATTCCACCATGACTGGCAGCTCTGTCAATTCTTCCAGAAGCTGACGAGTAGCTACAGCGCTGTGGTAGCTGGTACCACATCCTATTAACATCAACCTTCTGCATCTTTTTATCTCTGGGATATAATCTTTTATGCCTCCTAAAGTAACAGTGCTGTCAGCGAAGTTGAGACGGCCTCTCATTGTATTTACAATGGACTCTGGCTGTTCAAAAATTTCCTTTTGCATGAAGTAGTCATAGTTGCCTTTCATTATTTGTTGCAGTTCCAACTTGAGAGTGAAAATCTCTCGCTGATGAGGGTCCGTACTACTGCCTGACAGACGGTGAATGCTAAGCACGCCATCTTTGATATGAGCAACATCATCATCTTCAAAGTAAAGAACTCTGTTGGTATGTTCAATAACTGCAGAAGCGTCAGAGGCGAAGAAATATTCAACTTCCCTTTCTTCTTCAGGCTGGAAGTGAGCATGGCTGTTCACACGCGGCACAGATGGCACAACACCACGTGTGGCCTTGTTGTTGGTGTACATAATGGGAACATGATCACTGGAGAGGCGACGACGCGTCTTGATGCCCACCAGCAGAGGGCTACCACGGCGTGTTGCCACACACTCATTTGGGAAATAACGGGACTTGAAGCACAAAGCAAAAGCTCCTTCCAACTGTTGGATTACCTGTTCTGCTAGCTCTTGGAAGCTGAAATCCTTGTGCTGGTTGTATAGATGGTGAATCAGCTTGGCAATTGCTTCTGTGTCAGTTTGGGATTCAAAGATGTAACCTTTGTTTTCCAGGAAAGTTTTAACTTCTTTGTAATTGGTAATGATTCCATTGTGGATGACAACGAAAGCATTGTCTTCGCCAGATCGCTGCGGATGAGAGTTGACAGCGCTGGGTTCTCCGTGAGTGGCCCATCTCGTGTGAGCGATGCCACAGTGCGATTCCACACTATCTTCCACAGACAGTTCGACACTGCGCTCCTGCAGGAGTTCCTCGAGGGCGGCTACTTTGCCGCGTCGTTTCAGAACAGCTATGTCTTTCTGATCAGCGGCGTCCACAGCAACGCCTGCCGAATCATAGCCACGGTATTCCAAGCGTTTTAATCCAGTAACTAACAATTCCAATATTTCTCGCCGAGTTTTAGGCGTTAGGTGATTAATATATGCAAAAATTCCACACATCGTAAACGAAGCAGAACGATTTAATGAATCCAAGCGTACAGAACCACGGCTCGCGGCAGACTGCAGTTGCTACAATACACAACAGATATTGAAGGCCTACGCGTATTGCTCCTACCACTAATAATTTACTTTCACTTACGGCAAAGCACACGTCATCGTGTTTCGTTATCAACGACTCACTGGTATCGCAAGTAAATAAGCGGCGAAAACTCATCCACCTCACAGAAACTTGATAACATGAACTGTCAAACTTGCCTTACTACTAAAAGTCACTGTCAATGTCCGTTGTCACTGTCAAATCTATAGACAACGAAGAACATTTTCCAGTTTGAATATTAGCATTTTTAGGATTGAATGTGCAATATTGTAGAAACAAGTTTTTTAAACGTGGAGCAAGATCCCAGAGCCACAGACATTATTTGGTTCCGAATAACAAAGAGTAGATTTTTATATTTTATGGCTATGGTTCACATTCACACCAATGTGGGGCCAAGTTTTTACTTTAACATCAAAACGGATAAATCGTCGAACGAATCATTTCGTTGCTAAAATAAATAATAACAGCCGCACAGGTCGATCTTCAAGGTTAAGCAACGCTTGCCGAGGTTGGTCTGTGGAGGGGTCACCATCTTAACATACCGAGTTTCCTCCGTGCCTCGGAAAGCACGTTAAACTGTTGGTCCCGGCTGTCATTTGGAGATCTTTGGCAGTCGTTACGGATAGTTAGAAGCCAGAAAATCTGACACCAGTCTTGCCAAGGAGTACTTACCCAGTTAATGGGTTGTGTAGGTCTGGTAGGCAGCCGCTCCACGTAAAATACTGGTATTCAGCTGAATTCGGTTTGACTGGAAGCCGACCCCAATATAAATAGGAAAAGGGGCAGATGATGATCAAAACGAATAAATTGTAGACTGTGTGCTGATTGGCCGCCAGATATTGTCAGTTCCCACTTTTTCGAAACGTTCAGTTGCCAATTTATCGACATTATTCGAGAGTTTACAATCTCTCAAGGTTTTTTTACAATCTTACGGAGTTTACAATCATCCGGTGGCATATGTGGGTGGCATATACGTCCTTAGTATATACTAGACGGCAAACTATTCAAACTAAGGGACATACACAGAGTCGGGACAATGCTTGAAGAGGCCAGTTGTTTCGCGGTGCTCAGATTGTATGAGATACCAGTGAGTATGAGATTTTTATCTCGATTAAATGGAAATCCGAGAACTATTTCCGTGATCACCTGTTAGGGCCCATTTCTGGAGAGACTGTAATGGGGCCTCCCTTGAGTCAAGCTGTGAATGGCAATTGCTGATCGCTCTGTTACCGTCTTTCCTAGGGGTCACTCGGAAAGCGGCAATCTCCACTTGAAATGTCTGCCTTAAAATATGATGAAAGCGGGATTTCGGTGGGTAAGGCGCCGTGGCGGTTGCCTCCACGATGCCTCTGCTCCCAGAGGCACGAGTAGCAAGGCGAAGAAAAAGAACGAGGAGGAAGAATAAGAGGAAGGAGACTTTTTTAAATCCAATTTTCTATCTCCGTCAGCAAAGCTTTGTGCTGGCAAAGACAGGTCTCGCCCGATCCTGAACACCCAACACTCAGAGGCCCACATAGGATACTCATCTCTTCGGGTGTGTGCTGTCCAGAAATCAAATCGATCTCTCGCCCAATCTTATTCAGTTAGCAACCGGTGACTACGGCAGGCAGCACCTTATTTAACCGTAGGATCCCAACTAGCAAAACAGTTGTATAATATTAGAATTATACAACTAACAGACATGTAAGGGCTTTATAATAGTTTTGCAGTAACTCAACAGTTGTAAAGTAGTATTCAGTTCGAAGGATTAGTTATATATAATTTAAGTCATATTAATGTGTTTGGTAAACGTCATCTCAATAATTTATATGACGATATTATAACTAGTCGAGGTCGGAAAATAGTAATGAGTCGCCATGATTTGTAAACTAAGAGCCTTTTACTCAACACTTAAATGACAAACAGTGATGTAACGATTTTATAATTAACTATTATAAAATCGTTATATTAGGTTGTATATTTCCACATAAGTAACGTTTAGTTTGAAACATTATTCTAATACGTGTATAAGTCAATTAATCATTTAGATGATAACTAGTAACTTTTATATAACTTAGTCGCCATTTTTCATTAAAAATAATAATAATTCATATTATGGATTCCGAAAAATGGAAAAAAAAATAGCAAAGTGGGGGTTTTAGAAGAAAAGTAGATAAAAAATATCAATTATTCAATACAACAACTATACCCACTTTTAACTGAATAAAACTGGGCAGAGTCAAGAACAAAGGGGTAAAATGAAAGTGGTTCCGTACATTTTTCAACATTTAATATGGTAAAGGCTGCATACAGTCAGGACAAGTTCAGGGTATTAGGACAGTGTTCTACAAATCAAAGTTGTTTCGCTCATCCTCTTTTCGTCAGTTTTCGTCGTCTTGGTACCGCTGATAAAAACTAATTTTCCCCTTTCCAACGCGAAAGTTTGTACAATTTTGTAGGCCATTTCTAAAACAAAACAATATTGCTATATTACCGAACACATCAATTGAAAGTTTTGGCTGAAAATTGGTGGGGGGGGGGGGTAGCTTAGAATCAGAAGACGGACATAGGACATTTTTTTTTCACGGGAACGAGCACTTTGCTGGTAAAATGGGAGCAAAGCCGCGGGGGATAAAAACTAACTTTAGGTTACTGTACTACGTACCTAGTCTATAGTCATTAATGTTATTTTTCGATGAAAATGCGTGTTTTTCCATGGCCATTTTAAATGTTTGAGCAATTTTAAGTCCCTTTTTGTTTAAAACTTATCAACGTCAAAAAAGGTCACCATGATGTACCTGCAATTAAAACATAAAGACTTATACTATACACAAAGGTGTTTTTCTATTTTCCAACAGAACTCTAATTGCAACCGTGGTGGGTGCCATAAATTGTTTAAAAACATCTATCTATAAGACCAATAGTTATACAGGTCTAAATGCAGTCGCCGAATGTCTGTCGGTAGTATGGCGGTGATTATTGACGACCATTAATTTATTTTATTTTTATAAACAATATTGAAATACAAAGATTATGAAGGCCCATTAAAATATTAACAAAGATAACCATACATTTCATCGAAAAATTTTAATTCCCAAGTATAAGTCACCGCTCTTCATCTTTCACCACAATAAGCTTTCTCTACATAAAATTAATAAATTATAATGAGTATTAAAACATTTGACTTGCCTTTTTTCAAGTTTTATGGCCAAGTAAAAAAAATTATCAAATGGTCTAGCTTGCACCACTGAACATCAGTATAGTATAACCAAAAGTATACCTACGTCTATACGATGATATAGTTATGTAAGAGTACTTATTACTAGAAACGATTACAAACCTTACTAGTTAAACTTACAACGTCTATGTGATTTTTACCCAACGTAATTGTCACTGATACGACCGCAAAACGACCGTTACACGATTCAAATGTTATCTAAGTAATTATGCGCCCAAACCTGCGTTATATTTACGTATAAAAAACTATTATAAAACCTTAGATATTCATAATCCTGAAAGTTAAATAAAAAACGTTATTGTACCATTTATATGACATTATATTGCTACTTGGGATATATGCTCCCCCAACGACCATAAAATCCTATGCCCACGCAGCCTTCGAAGTGCGGCAGGATATCTTCAAGAAAGTGCATAAATGTCTGTGGTCTCGCCGTTCCTCCTGCCTCAGACTTGCTACAGCGATTCCTAGATGGCACTACACTATTATATTGCCATTTTGGCACGTAGCGCGAAACCGGTTATAAGCCTTCATGATTCACCCAGCAGGATGTCTAGCGATGGAATAAGCGTACCGAGAGTGGATTATCGCATACCCGCTCTCTTTTTTTGGCCTTCCTCTCCCTCTCTATCCATCCACATATGATCTACACTCACACTATAACGAATGGAAGTAGCTTAGTCTCTAACCAATATATTCACTTCATTTCTCTTTTCTGCTTCATCATCAGACCCTGATCATAATCTATTTATAACCTATTAATTGCGATCATTTAAATGAATACGAAAACGGAAAATCTGCCATAAGTATGTGAGGAGTTGGATATCCTGCAGATTTCAGGACATGCTTTAGTATCAGGTTAAGATTAAGGTTAAGGATCTAAATATAATCTGTTCATTGAAACCAATCCAGTGAGTTCAACAAACACATTACCTCTGCAGTAACTTAGCGAGGAGTTGGGTATTCTCCAGACCTCAGGTTATGCAACAGCATCAAGTCAATATTAACATGTTTTTGCAATAGTATTGAAGTAATAGAATACCAAATTTAGCATCGATCAGACCCGTAAGAGCTGGTTAAATGCCTTCATCAACTAGAAAAGAGCTACTGATCTTCAAACGGCTTAATCTATTTTGATAGAACCACCGCCAGGGCCTGATTAACCCTTAGGCTAATTGGCTGCAGCCTAGGGCGCGAGGATCGGGGGGGGCGCGCTGAAATCGTGTATTCGCATGCACTACCTAATCTAGTCTATCATTGCATCTACCCTACATATTTCAACTAGACTGAGACAAAACACAAACTAAATGCGCTTGAGAGTCCCTGATTTTGACAATAAATTTTGAAATTTTAAAAAGCGCGCGTGAATCAAACTGGGTGAGTGTGTGCATTTAAAAAACCGGCAAATTATTTATAATACAGTAAACACAAAGTTTGTTTTCTTATGGAAACTGCATGAACTAGACGACAGTGAATTTATTAATGATGATAATGATTTACGAATGATGACTGTTACCAACAGAGCTATTTCCACCAATACCGATATTGACATATTCAGTGACAGAATAGCTGAACTTAAAAAAAAAATATTAGTGATTGATTTGTGGTCGACTCCTACTTGTGATATACGTGATATACCTACCTAAAATAATTTATAATTATTGTTTAAATTTTTGTATAATTATTAATATTGTTGAATCAATGTTAGGTTCATTGATTTAACAATCTGTATCTGGAAACTGGTCACTGTTTTTTATTATTTTCATTGATTTTTATTGTTGTCAATAGGTATGTTTAATGATTATATAAATAATTCAATTTCAATACAATCTACTCAAGGAATTTCAATTTTAATCTTTATTGCAATAATTTCATTTAAACTAATTTAATCTAATTTTTATTTAAATGTTAATTTATGTCTAATTTAATGTCAGATGTAAAAGTTGTGTAGGTACACCTGTAAGTGACATATTTGCACAGAACGTAAAGCAAAGGAGTTAAAACAACTATGTTAGAAGTTACAAGTCATCCTGCCAAACACGACATGGATTTGGTTTCCTACTTGGTAGCCTGCACTCACTTGTCATGATTTTGGTTTTATAATGCGTGAAGTACTTTGCCTCTATGTACGGTTTTTTTTTTTGGGATGGTAAAATCATCAAATGAGTCCTCCCGCCCTAGGTGTGGCGGAAGGGACTGTCAGACTTTTACTGACCAAAATCCACCCGTGTTCCTTCGGATGCCCTTTTCGTTCTGGGGCCAAGGTATCCTGTTTAGACAATCTCGCGACCCCAGCAGGCTGCCGTTATGTACGGTCAGCATAAAAAAAATGGTTTACCACCCTAAGGTTGAATGTCATGCAGATTAAAGGACAACTTTATTTCGCTTGCAAATCGATCTGAAAACTTTTGTAGGTATTATGAACCATGTTCAAATTTTCACACTACTACTCTACTCACTACTTTTTAGGCCGTCCGTAATACACCTGGCGAGGGCGCGTCCTCATAATTAGCCTAGGGCGGTCAGAACTCTTGATCAGTCGCTGACCACCGCTAGAAAACCTGCTTTCAAATAAAAAAAACGAATTCAAACCGGTTCACCGGTTTAATAACTACGGTGCCACAAACAGACACACGATAGCGGTAAAACTCATAACACCCCTCTTTTTTGGTCGAGGGTTAATAAAATAACTACATCTGCAGGATTTGATATGAGTTGATGTAGCGCCTGACGCATCATGCGACGCGTCTCCATCAACGAGCGCCTAGTTGTTATAGCTCAAGTATATCCGCTCGTATTAGGGCCAGCTCTCAGACAGTTTTCCCTCCGCCCGCACTCTTCAACCCATCTCCGATTAACGCACGCCTCCCATCCATTTGCCTGCCTGAGTGATCTAGCAGTTGTAACCGACTGCTGCAGCAGCTTCAAGCTTTCGACTATGACGACTGCACCGGACTGCACGAGCGGTCCGCGTATTTTGATCACTGGTCAGTAATCAAAATACATGGATGAACTGCACGTCGAAGTGCCCTTGCACGCCTGCCCTATAATTGAATCGAATGGTCGCCGTGTGATCGTGGCCTAAGCCCTACCCACGCACTAGCGGTTGAACCGCATAACGGTTCGTTTGAGCCAGCCGCTCTTCCAGTTTAGTACCTATGCAACCAATTGTCGGACGAGCGTAATTTTGTAAGTTGGGAGTCGCGTAAAATGAGTCGGCGGAATTCGGTACATCATACTAAAGTCCAACTCGTTTTGCGTCGCCGAGTGGCCCAAACAGGACTTCAGTATAAAACCGTTTCGAACAATATTAATATAAATAAATAATCACTTGCAAAATCGTGACCTAGTTTTTATAAATAGCCGGTAGCAAAGTTAACTGAGTCATACTCTAGGTATACATAAGGTGAATTTTATGAAGATGATAATCAGTGTTTAGCAAGTAAATAAACTGTTACACAATGGAGGATAGTCCCTTCAGCCCGAGAAGTAGGTGTGCTCGCTCCCCGCCGCCTACACCAGCGCGCGCAGTCCTATCCACTCCTGCTCCTCAAGCGCCGAGCCAACGGCATGATGACTTCGAAAGTCTTCCGACTCCAGAAATTCAGAACTGGATGACGACCATTGACCAGAGCCTTCAGGAGGTGTGTGCTATTGCAGCAGAAGGTAAGCTGAACTCAGACCAGAAGATGCGCATCAATGCCTTATGCCGGAAGGTCGGACATGGAACATCGCAGATGGCCGTACAATATCAGTCTCTCAAATCCAGGGCCTTACAATTGCATAATGCAGTGACATCACTCGAAAGTCAACTCGACCTTTCGCAGCAACTAAAGGAGCTGAAGATGAAAGTCGTAGAGTCAACAAAACCTGCACTTCCGGGAACTTCCTTTTCCGACATGGTGAAGAAAGGTACCAACAACTACATCCAGCCATCAAATGTAAGTTCTGTGGCCATTTATCCGCAAGACAAATTGAGGACCAGTGATGAGACAAAGTCTCTTGTCCAAAAAATTATCTGCCCCGAACAGATGAAGCTTCACGTAAGAGGCCTGCGCAAGACCAAAAATGGCGGAGTCATTATCAGCACTGAGACAAAAGACGACATCGAGAAACTGAGGCAATCAGAGCAGCTAACAAAGTCAGGCCTAACTGTCGACGAGCCACATAAAAAGAAGCCCAGGGTAGTTATCATAGGAGTGCCGACATCCATGGCAGAAAATGAGGTTTTTACTTGCCTGTATCACCAAAATCTTGCCGAGAAATTACAAGACTGCAGCCTTGAAACATTTTTGACCTCAATTAGGTTAAGCCATAAGTCAGGTAAGAAAGACGCTGAGAACTGCAACTACATAATTGAAGTACCTGCAGTCATACGCAAAGCCCTGATCTCAAGAGACCGAGTGTTTGTGAATTGGTCATCATGCCCTGTAAGAGACTTTACATTGGTCACACGATGTTATAAGTGCCAGCAGTATGGTCATGCTGCCAAGTTTTGTCGGCAGACGTCCTATACCTGTGGTCACTGTGGCGATCAAGGACACTCTATCAAAGAATGTCCAAAAAAGGGAGATGAACCAAAATGCGCTACTTGCTTTCATTACAAAAAGCCAGATAAGCACAACACAGGCGCAGCTGACTGCCCGGCGAAAATAATGGCCGAAAAACGGTATATTAATTCTATAGATTATGCAGGCGCCTAAGAGCGTCGTCAATAATTTATTTGTTTAGACCAGTTAAGTTTTATTCTTTCTATATTTATTTTTGTATTTTAGTTCCACAGTTATGATTAACAATATAATTAATGAGTTAGACAATTTCTCTGTATCCGAATCAAAAATCTGTGAAGCTGAAAATTGCAAACAATATCTTTCCGACTACAAAACTCCATTAACTGTACTAACACAAAATATTCGCAGTATTTTTAAGAATTTCGATAGTTTCTGCACCTTTATACAACGGTTAGACATACACTGTGACGTTATTGTTTTAACCGAATGTTGGCTTGCCAAGCAATATAACATACCATTAATACCGGGATATAATATGTATAAAAGTAATAGGAATTACAATCAAAATGATGGGGTGATAGTTTATGTAAGGAATCATCTGAAGGTCTCTGTTGAGGAACCTAATATGCACGACTGCAACAGTTTGGTAGTGCAGATTGGGTCAAACTTTGCGATATTAGCATTATATCGACCTCCCTCCTTTAAAAATATAAGTAATTTTACAGAATCGCTGAATGCTGTCTTGCAGAACCTATCATCCATAAAAAACACGATTGTAATCGGAGATATTAATATCAACATTCTTCCAGGATGTTCTGATGTATCTGCTCAGGACTACCTAAACATATGCGCATTTCATGGCCTTCTCCCCGCACATAGCTTCCCCACACATCATAGTGGCTCCTGCTTAGATCATATCATGTTAAAATCAAATTACCCCTCACTTGCACTTGTTGTTAATTCGGCAATAACCGATCACAATGCTGCCCTACTAACTCTCGATTGTAACATACCTAAGCAAAACACTCGCACAATTTCGAAATTGAATATAAATAAACTTGAAGAAGATTTGCGCGTCATCAACTTTGATCCAGTCTATAATTCCGCTGACCCGCAGTTTTGCATGTTGTATGTAATAGAAAATGTACAACAAGCAATTAAAAAAAATACGTTTATATCGCATTTGAGCAACAAAAATTGCAACATAAAACCCTGGATCACGACAGGTCTTATACGTTGTATGAAGCATAGAGATAGACTGCATATGAAAGCTAAATCTCACCCAGATAATGCTACATTGCAACTGTCATACAAAAGATATCGTAATTTTTGTAATGATCTACTCAAAAAAGTTAAAAGCAACTACGATAAAACTGCATTAGAAAACGCTGGAACAAATAATAAAAAGATCTGGAAATGTATTAAAAATATAACATTTTCGTCAAAACAATATGAGTCATCTTCAGGTTTATTACAAGCGCACTCGTCACAGCTGACCTCTGCTAACATAGCAAATAATTTCTTTGTTAATGTTGGAAAGTGTTTGGCAGAGAAAAATCGGGGTCAATCGCCTTATCTAACGAGTGATCCTTTAACAGGCAGCTCCACCTTAACATCCTTCGCACTGCTAGATACTGACGAGATTGAGGTAGAAAGTATGATCATGACCTTAAAAGACGACTGTGCAGTTGGTTGGGATAACATATCAAATAAAATTATTAAACAATTCAGGAAGATTTTGGTACCACCACTGGTTTATATTTTTCGCATATGTTTATCTCGGGGTATTTTTCCGGAATGCCTCAAAAAAGCAGTTGTTGTCCCTATATTTAAATCAGGCAGTAAAGATCAAGTAACAAATTACAGACCTATTTCTCTACTGCCTTCTTTCTCTAAGATATTGGAAAAAATTATAAACAAAAGGTTGTTCAAATATCTGGAGGACAAATCTATTTTGTCGGAACGACAATTTGGTTTTAGACCTAAACAATCAACTGCCGATGCTGTTCATCATCTTACTGACTATCTGGCTCAAGAACTTGACAAGGGTAACCATACAGTTGGAATTTTCCTGGACCTCGCCAAGGCTTTTGACACAGTTTCCATTCCCATTCTTTTGCGCAAGCTTGAGACAGTGGGTATAAGAGGAATTCAGCTGAAACTTTTTAAAAGCTACTTAGAAGACCGTACCCAGTGCGTGAAGATTGGCAGTGTTATCAGCGCAGACCAAAAAACTACGACTTTTGGGGTTCCCCAAGGAAGTATTTTGGGACCCACTTTATTTCTGATATACATAAATGACCTTTGTAATCTGAAGCTAAAGCATGGCATAATAATATCTTACGCGGATGACACTGCTCTTCTTTTTTCGGCTGACTCGGAACATGACGTCTACAAGCTCGCGCAAGACGGCTTCAACATGGTAAATAAATGGCTTCAGCATAACTCACTAACTCTAAATGCACTTAAGACACATTACATTAAGTTTTCGATGCGCAAACAAAGTTCTAATATTACTCCAAAGCTGTATGCCCATTGTTGTACAGTCCTTACAGACTGCCCGTTCGTGTGTCCCAGTATTAACAAGACTAACAAAATAAAATACCTGGGTGTTATAATTGATGAAACACTAACCTTCAAACATCATATGGAAGCATTAAATAACAGAATTCGTAAGCTAATATACGTATTCAAAAAGCTACGATATATTGCAGACCCAATACTCATAAGGCAAGTTTACTTTGCTCTATGTCAGTCAATTTTGACGTACTGCATTACCTCGTGGGGTGGAGCAGGTAAAACTTTATTACTGCCCATCGAAAGAGCTCAAAGAGCGATTCTCAAGGTATCTACTTGCCGCCCTTTCCTCTTTCCCACTAACCTGCTCTATAAATCTTGTGAAGTACTAACAGTTCGGCAATTATTCATTATGAGCATTGTACTAAAACAACACGCAGCTCTTTGCTACAGCACTGATTTTACTAAAAAGAGACGAAAAGACATTGTTTGCCCCACAAAAAGTACAAAACATGCTTTCACAGCAAAATTTTATGTTTTCCTTGGACCACTACTCTATAATAGGCTTAATGCAAAAGCAAACATCTATGCCCTAAATTATAGAAATTGTAAAAAAACGCTCAAGGAAACTCTTCAAATATTGTCCTATGAAGATACAGAGAAGTTGTTGGAGGTATTGAAGTAAAGTTTTGTTTGTGTATATACTATTTATTTTATTTTTGTAGGTTAAGTTAGAATACTAAGGTTATAGGAAGTATGATTTTTACACTATTTACTGTTTTTTACATACCTTTAAGATGACTATTTTATTTTATATAATTACCGTGATTATTACATAACACTCACCTACCTATTTTCGCCTGAAACACAGGATGTCCTAGTTCAGGCACATAACACCCGTGAACTTAACATAGATTTAAGCAAAAATGTATTTACTGTTTTTACACAAAATTTAATAAATTTGATTTGATTTGATTTGATTTGATTTGATTTGATTTGAATGCACCGTAAATTCCGCCGATTCATTTTACGCGACTCCCAACTTACAAAATTACGCTCGTCCGACAATTGGTTGCATAGGTACTCATAACTCAAAAAACTACTCTCGTCTGTCTTCAACACAAGAGCGGCTGGCTGCTCAAACGAACCGCTGGGCTGTTCAACCGCTGGTGCGTAGGAAGACTAAGGGCCCTTTTCCTGTCATAAGCGGCTGGCTGCTCTAACGAACCGCTGGGCTGTTCAACCGCTGGTGCGTAGGAAGACTAAGGGCCCTTTTCCTGTCATAAGTACATGTTTTCACACGCGCACGAATGAGCTGCTCTATTCTGTCAACAGCTCACTGTGTAAACTAGGTGGAGTGAGCGTGCAGTGAGCTGTTATTCCATCTTGTTTATGTATGGATTGACAGTTCACTTCATGCTCACTCCACCTAAGCTTACATCACCGTGTAAGCTGTGAGGTGTTTACAGAATCCGTATCCTATCATTTCATACATGTTTTCCTATTCGGATTGGCTACGGGCGCATAGCCCGCGTGCGTGCTATCCGGATCTGCAGTCGGCGTTTTTCTGTCTTCAATGCTATTTTTACTGTGACGCGGGTCGCACGCATGGCCTATAGACTATGACCATACGCGCGACCCGCGTTACGTGTTTAGTCACTGCCTACACTCACGATACTGCCAATTATAAATTATATTAGTATATGTATACTACAGCGGCTAACTCAATCCTTGTCCTGCGCGTGGTCAGGAGCATGCTATCATTCGCATGCGGACCAGATCCGCGCGCGGGTGAAAACACGCATGACAGGAAAAGGGCCCTCAGGATGGATAGAGCGTTGCTCATTGTGTGACGTTGCGGCGTCATGGAGGCGGGAACATGAAAACCAGTCTTCTCCAAAAATTAAAACAGTTAAAATTAAAACTCTTTTTACCAGTAGCTTCTTTATTGGTTTTATCAGGATCAAGGTCTTTACAAAATTATTGAAAAAATTACAAAGTTACATTTAGCTTAAAATGAGTCTCGAGTTTGTTTTCCGTACATAAGAATATCTAAATAGTAAGATTATGGTAACAATATTAATTGGGTTGATTAATATTGAATATTTCACACAGAAGGTCAAAATTAATTAGTTTTTATTTAAATACTAGGAACCAAAATTCGTTACTTACGCGCCTTACAAAGTTTTCAAAAATTTCTATCATTACGTTTATAACGTTTTAGTCGTACTGCTAACTACAGAGGAATGATTTACAATCAGATTCCCTCAACTACACTGATGTTACCTTTACAATAATCTTCGACCGTAACAATGTGAAACAAGTGGATACGATAATACTTACAACACCTACGTATCTAGGCATAATAAAATACGAATTACAATGAATTTTATTCATCAATTAACCAGAATAATAATTATGAAAACATGAATTTCTTAAGCCAATTTAAAACATGAAAAAAACATACACAATTTGAAAATAAATAAAAATAAAGAAATGATCAACAAGTATAAATCTACGAGAGTACCAAGATTAGTTAGGTGACGCAGCTCACAAAACAGTCAGTATGTTCTGCACGGAAATGGTTTAAAATTATGCGACCACATCAATGCTTTTCCTCCTAAACTCTTTGCGATGGAAAATTAAAACGTAACGAGCTTTCAGATACGGAAACTCAAACTTGGCGAGTAACTTACGACTAAAATAATCACAAAGATATAAACTTAACACGTAAGCGTAACTAAAACGAACTATCTTTAAGAATATCGTGCTATGATAAATGCATACGTAGAGGACGAGCGTGATGTCACCAGTGAAGAAGCTCCGATTGCAGGGAGACACTAGGGGGCTAGTAGTGGTAGTGGTAGTGGTAGTGGTAGTGGTAGTGGTAGTAGGGACGCGGCCAGGGCGCACCCGCCCGCGGCGGCCCCAGTGCGGGCGGCGAGGCGGCTGCGCTACATAGTTTAGGATGCCCCATAGTTATTTTTTCTTCTGGGCCTTCTCGGCAGCCTTGGTAATTTTACCCGTTGTGACTTCCTTGAAGTTAACACTCTGGAAAAATTAAAGTAAAGATCTGAAGAAGTCAAGATGTCAGATACCGCTGAACACCAAAAAGACATGCCTGGTGTTTACGATGAAGCTCTGTCATTGGACAATTAGTGAGAAAATAAGTTGAATGATGCACTCGGCAGCATCAGCGAGTATCTAATAAAATCTGATTGGAACTATTGGAAGTAATCTAGGTTAAAGCCTATTGGCGATTAAAGGCGTTGCTAATTAAAAGATCCACATCAGAAGCTAATATAATGAAGCTGTCTTTATTTACCTTGATGACGCCGACGGCGACAGTTTGACGCATGTCGCGCACAGCGAAGCGGCCGAGCGGAGGGAACTCCTGGAACGACTCCACGCACAGCGCCTTGGTCGGCACCAGCGTCACGATGGCCGCGTCGCCGGACTTTATCGACTTCGGATCCACCTCCGTAGTCTTACCTGTGCCAATTATTCACACACATAAATTATAATCAGGTACATGGTTATGCTTCTTGATGATTTGTGACGATCCTTGAACCATAAAACCACCAAGAATTGCCGTTAACGATGTTAGATCAGAACGTGAAACTTCAGCTATCCCTTTGCTTGTAAGCATCTTCAAAATAGGAGGTAATAAAGATCTTGGTAAGTCAATTTAAGACAGTGAATTAAGACATAGCTATAACTTTAAAAAGGTGTGAATTAGGTCATGTTTCAAAAAATACAACATAGGACGATGCATGACGGCTCATAGGCTAACTGGACCGAGTGCAGTGTGGTACGCACCAGTACGGCGGTCGCACTTCTCCTTGATCTCTGCGAACTTGCAGGCGATGTGCGCGGTGTGGCAGTCCAACACGGGCGTGTAGCCGTTGCTGATCTGTCCCGGGTGGTTCAGCACGATCACCTGCCACACGATCACACGATCAAGATAAGTCAGAAAGTATTTGTGGATTATTATAAGATGGTTTATAGAGGCAACGCTGACAAATATGCCTCCTGGCCCATGAAGTAATGATATCCTCAGAATTAAAATGTATGAGGCTCGGAGGCGCACGTAAGACAATAGAGTAGGTACTATTGGTATTGGACACCATTTGCTGCATTATTCGGTCCTTTGTGGGCGAAACGTACAGTTAGATATGTCGTGCAATGGCAGATCCCAGAGCTTCCAACAGCCAGAAGGGTAAAACATTGGCGGACCACCTCACTATGGCAAGTGGCAAGCGGAAAGCACGTCAAGTCGTGGTTTTCAGCTGTCATTTGTACATCTTACAGTCGCTACAGGCAGTCCAGAAGCCAGAAAAACTGTCAAGATGTGTTTGTCAAGTGGTACCTATCATTTTATCCAGTTATAGGTTGTGGACGCAAGACAGGCAGTCGCTCCACATATGTTAGTACTCAGCTGCATCCGGTTAAACTGGAAGCATAGTTGGGAAAAGGCTTCCAGACGGGAACTATCCATTCCAGCGCCTTCTGACCTCGACGAGCGGAAAGAACTGGATTTAAGCGGACTTTCAATTGAATCGAAATGTAGCTCTTAGGGCGGGTTGTATCAAACAGTTGGTTAACGTAACATACGTACGTCAAAAAGATACGATTACGGACGATGTTTGACGTTCGTTAAATTAGAAGCGTTGTTTCAAAGCATTCTGGTAAACATTCCTGCTCATTCCAATAGCTAAGTTATTGACACGGGTCCTACCTAAATAGCTTTTTTTGCATTCCACCACTTATTTGTGTCATCAGAAGAACTGGTATTGAGGAATTCAAAAGAAATGTCACAATATTTTTCTATTTGACGCAACTAAAGTTACGTTAACCAGTGCTCAGACCATCTGTTAACGTAAACGTTATATTTTACGCTGACATTTTGTGAAACAACCCAATTTTTTGATTTGACGATAGTTAGCACCATTTTTACCGTTTACGCGTGCGTTAAGTGTAGTTGAAACAACCCGCCCTAACTAGACTATTGCTAATGTTAACGTTGGCACTAGACTTATTTCTTGAGAAACCGATTGCATGTATGAGTTTAACGCTAAGTGTCCTCACACCTATTGCATTGTTTTCTGATATGGTAGCATAATCATTACGACCCATTTTTTTATATAATAAGTACTATACCTCTAGGAAAATTCTTATTTACAGATAGTTTTCAGCTACATCTTCTATCACCGTTTTCCCCAAATTCTGAACAAGTTACATCAAGTGCCGTCAAAGAGAAAATGAATAAATTATGATAATGTGACCACACGTCTTCTCCATGGTCCTCTAGGAATCCGCAATCTATACTTATTATACTGTCTTATAATATTATAAAGAGGTAAAATTTGTTTGTATGTAGGTAATCTCAGGAACTACTGTCCGATTTGAAAAATTATTTCAGTATTAGACAGCCCATGTATCGAGGAAGGATATAGGCTACATATCATCACGCTAAGACTAAAAGGAGCCGAGCATTAATGGAAAATGTGACGCAAACGAAGTTGCGTGGGTCAGCTAGTCTATAATAATTATACGCAGTCGATCACTTGCAAGAGTTATTCCACCATAAGCTCATAATCGACAAAAAAAACAACTATTGTCAATACTCAATTCTATAATAGCCAGTCGCTAATTTGGCAGCAATATGGACTTGCAATAGTCACCAAGGAACTGGTACAGTAGGCACAAGGTCAGCCGATAACGTTCATTACAAAACTTGATAGGCGACAGGAAATTAGGGGACACGATATTATTACAAGTACTTACTAATGATTACATTTAGCAATGCACCTAACTGGGGTGTACAAGTTTTCGCAACGCTGTAGAATGTGTGTCGGTAGTTTTAGGCAATTACTATACCTACATGTTGTAATAATAAGAGTGTTCGTGAGCAATAACAATATAATGTAGGTACTTAGACAGAATTAATTTATTAAATACACCTCAAATTATTTCAGTAGATACCTATACTTTCATTGTCTGGCTCTAAGTACGTTCAACTTCACTACCTGTGACTACAAGTTTCTGGAGGTCAAATTTAAATACTCGTAGGAACGGTCTGAGTGAAGATCGAACATGATTAAATTCTTTGACTATGATAAAATGACAATCCTGTGTGTAGGTACGTAGGTTTTGCTTAGCGTACGCACTAGCGGTTGAACGCACGGCTGGCCGCTTTTCCAGTTTTTATATGCAACCGCTAGTGATTGTTCCACCTGAACCGCCATTAAATGACAAGCAATTGCACTGGAACCGCGCGGTTGACCGGCTCCGTCGCTGACTGCTGGTGCGTACGTAGGCTTAGTCAAGCTTTTGGAAGTAATCAAAGAAAGAGGAAGTATCTGATTTTACTTATATGTAGGTATTTCTTATTTATACTTAACTCATATGAATGAGGTTGAAAATTATGAGATGATATGATTATGATGAACTAAACAGGAACATTAAAAGAGTGTCATTATACCTGGGCGGTAAAGTCGGCAGCACCTTTGGGCGGGGCGTTCTTGGAGTCGCCGGCCACGAAGCCACGACGCAGTTCCTTTACGGACACGTTCTGCAAGCAAGAACTACTTTTATACGGGCGTTCAAACTTTAGACGGCATGTCTGCCATAAAAGAAAATTTCTTATGCTATGAATGCATCAACTTTAGCGTCGATCTTCACTCCAAATACTCACCACCTCGAAATATAAATTTAGAATTTCGGGGTAAATTTGTGGAATAATAACTTTAATAATAAGTTGCATAAACCATACGTTGCGAATCTCACAAAATGTTTCCTGGGGTACAGCAGTGCTATTCTTTCTGTTCCGTGTATTCTGTAAATAACTATTTTGATTTCCAGTAGCGGCTTTAGGGCCCACAGTTAGGTAGAGGGCCGAGCGACGCGGGCGGTCGCCCGGGCAACTGGAGGGCGCCGGGACATTCCTACAGGGCGCTGCGCGTGATTTGAGTTCTTATTTCTTTTGAAATTAACAAACACTCAAGACATTGATGGTGATTTGTTGTGCGATGAAATTTTAGGTCGGCAACACAATCTCGAAGACATTCAACACCTATCAAAAACTTAACTTTACTAAAAAGGCCAATCTTCAAGAATTATATCCTGGATATCGCTGCGTATTCTGCTAACAATACAAGTGACTGTTGCAAGTGGCGAACGCAGTTTTTCTAAACAAATACATTATAAGTAGCTCCGAACAAAACTCAAAACATTTTTGCCATAGTTGTAGAGAATAGTGTTTTAAACAAAATTGCACGGTTCATAGACGAAATATTTCCCCTATTTGCCAGTTTTTGGTTTTACTATTTAGTAAAAAGTACTGAGGCGTGAAGCTAACGGGGCGTATAGATGGTTAAAGCTTTAGCTAGCCTCATCAGCTCATAAGCCAGGTTCATCACCTGAGTGACAAAGCTCCCAAAGAGCTATTACACTTTGTTGGGATGTTATCGGATTTGTTTCGTTAAGGGAACAGTATCATACCTTGACGTTGAATCCAACGTTGTCTCCGGGCATGGCCTCCTGCAGTGCCTCGTGGTGCATCTCCACAGATTTCACCTCGGTGGTGATGGCGGCCGGCGCGAACACCACCACCATACCTTTACAAATTGTTATTTTATTACGTTTGTTCTATGACTATTTATGAAGCATAGCTCAATTTACAGTGACCCTCGGAATTTTTGTTATCTTAGGTACGTTAGAGGGATAGTAGTAGTAGTCACGCAGCCCGCGGTCATGTCTCTCAGGTCTGCTCCCTTTTGACCTTCTCAGAAAACCTAGGCGAGATGTTACCTATAGTCCAGTTGAAACCGACGCAATAAAATGCTAAAATCGCAAAGCTGGATGTTTGTTTTTTGGTATGTTGTAAATAGTGTAAATTCAAATTTGGAAAAGGGGATCAATTCAAAGTTTTACAAAGCTTTCACCCCAGCCTCTGAAAACGTCTCCCTCAATGGGGGATACCTCGTGCATACTGTCATCTGGCATCGAAACTCATCTCTCATAATACAGTAGATAGTGGCAACCTACTTCACGTAAATGATTTGCCAAAATTTCGCAACGGACGGGAGCAATACTTACCCTCCAATTATCAATTTTAGAGAAAAAATACCATCTTTCAAGGGCCATATCTTGGTCCCTATGGTTCATTGAGCTGCGGATAGGCTTAAATTGTTGCAAATTTAGGTGTATTTACCCAAATGCTGAATGTTACTCTCGTTTAAAATGCATAGTTTTTTACGTGAAAAACGTCCCAGTATATCGCGTGCTGCGCAGCGAGCACTAGCACTTGCAAATTGGTCTTTATAACGTACCAATAATGGTTACACATCGTGTCTTGAGAATTTAATTCCACTGGGCTACTATATTGTGTTGATTAATAATGTCACAGATAGCAGCTATTTTCAAGCGGCCTTCTGGGCCGCCATTCATTTTTGATAGTTATGATTTAGTGGTATATACGTTTGACGGTCTGTGTCTGTAAAACTAAGGGATGTAATTATAGCAGAAACAATAAACGCCAAGAATGTCTTACCAGGTTTGAGGATACCGGTCTCAACTCGTCCCACAGGCACGGTGCCTATGCCTCCTATCTTGTACACGTCCTGCAAAGGCAAGCGCAGCGGCTTCTCCGTGGGTCGGGATGGGGGCTGGATCGCGTCCAGAGCCTAAAGCAACAAACACCCATATAGCGTATAGTCTAAACTCCTAAATGGTAATGAGTGCTGGGATAATCAGCAGTGGCAGGATCTTTGTGCTAGAATGATATCGAAATCTGTACCTATTGCAACCAAATCCCTAGGTTCTACAACTTTCCAAAAATTTCGACCTTCATCTTGCGTACGATCGAAAGATATCGTTTGCGCGGGTTTATTAAAGATACAAGGAAGCGATCATGATTTTAAATTAGTTTCCTAATAAGTAGGAAATAGTATTATGAAAGGTATATAACAAGGACTTGGAACATTGTAAGAATGCCAACTTGTTTTTTTCCTAAATAAGTATTCGCGACAATCGTGATGTTGCTTCAGCTCGTCTGCCCTTTCAAAGAGAGAGGCTTCGCGATTGTATTGACTAGACCAAAAGGTTAAGGACTTAATCGAAAGGAACGAGATGAAAGTAACCATTCGACCATCTTTACGCATCGCTGGCTCTTAAAACGTTTAGGTCAAAGTTTATTTTAGACTTGGGTAACCATGCCAATGGCGTAAACAATAATTTATATAGTAAACGAGATGTTGACAAATTATTTTGTGACTGAGTAAAAACTCTAGTATTGCCACTTATATTTGTTCTGTTGATTTTTATGTTTGGGATGGATAACAACTAAAAATAGGAGCGATAATATGTATGCAACCAGCCATTTTTTCACTTGAGCCGATTTCCGTACTTGTTCTGTGTCATATTTATGTCCTATCGCGATCTATAACAACTACAGTAATGCGTACCTCAATAAGGCATTTGCCCTCGACCTTGCCTTCTTTGCGGTCGATGGTCCAGCCCTTGAACCAGGGCATTTTGTCGGAGGGCTCCAGCATGTTGTCTCCGTGCCAGCCCGAGATGGGCACGAACGCCACCGTGGCGGGGTTGTACCCTGCCGCATCGAGATTATGTAAGTATTTGACCTCAATGTCACCTTGCGTTTTTAATTTTCTAAGTATGACACATTTTTTCCTCAAGAGCGTTTTTCTCCAAATACCGCGTGTATCTGACATCGACGCACAAACGATTTCCATGGGTCCATGGGAATCGTTTGTGCGTCGATGTCAGATACACGCGGTATAAAAAAGTACTCTTTTCGCCGTTTTGCAGAACAGAATTTCAAAGACCGGCTACTTCTAAGTAATTTGTGAGTTTCTGTGGACCTAGTCTTGAAAAATTTATGACCAGCTTTCTAGTTTACCTAAATACTCGACTTACATTGGTAGTTACAATAGTAGTTACAGTAGGTCTGTTGAAGACCTATCTACGAGGATAGACCAAATTGGCAATGAAATTGAAGCTTTTAGGAACTGATTTATTGGCGCAGTTAAGATTAACGCTGGAGGAAAAAAAATTGGTTTTAATCTTATCAGTTACTTTCAAAGATAAACTTACCAATCTTCTTGATATAGGAAGACACTTCCTTCTTAATCTCCTCATAGCGTGCCTCGTGGTAAGGAGGCTCGGTGGAGTCCATCTTGTTGACGCCGACGATCAGCTGTTTAACGCCTAGGGTGAAGGCAAGCAGGGCGTGCTCGCGCGTCTGTCCGTTCTTGCTGATGCCCGCCTCGAATTCACCCGTACCCGCGGCCACAATCAACACCGCGCAGTCAGCCTGATAGAAAATGTTACCAGATACCAACACGACTGTAATAATATAATCAGAAAGTATGCCGAAAGTGTTCATTAAAGGAGCAGCTGTTTTACTGGCTCTTTTTTGGATATTCGGCCTGCTTGCTACCTCTATAAAAAATATGTGTAAGAAAAAACCAGTTTAAGATTAAGTCAGCACTGAAAATGTAAGTATAAAAAAATATGGAAATAATTAAGACCTCCTCAAGGGTTTTTGACTTGCTCCCTAGGAGTTTTTGGGAAAAAACAATCACAACTTACCTGGGAGGTGCCTGTGATCATGTTCTTGATGAAGTCCCTGTGGCCAGGTGCGTCGATGATGGTCACGTAATACTTGCCCGTCTCGAACTTCCACAGCGCGATGTCAATCGTAATACCGCGCTCACGCTCTGCTTTTAACTTGTCCAACACCTGAACAAAGAAAACTATTACGTTTGAATAGGTAAGTACTTACCTGTTTGTTATTAAGTTCTTCCCAATTGTGAGTTTCAATTAATGAGAGAATCTGAGGAAACCACCAAACCAGTATGTCTCATGTTTAGAACATAGTAGGTACCTACTATAAGGAAGAAAGTAGTTGGAGAAAATTACTAAGTAGGTACTTACACTAATAACTTCTTAGTATTTTAAAACGGTCACGTAGTAAAATGTTACTTAAATGGTAGAATGAGATGATAAGTTTTGTAAATGAATGTCAGTTTCAGTGTGCATCGCAGTTCCCCATTATTAACACCTTGAATTTAAAGTCAAGGTCAAGCATAATAAATATCTTTAAATACTAGGAACTACAGCATCACAGATGTACATACCCAAGCATACTTGAAGGATCCCTTGCCCATCTCCTGGGCCTCCTTTTCGAACTTCTCGATAGTTCTCTTGTCGATGCCGCCGCATTTGTAGATAAGATGGCCAGTGGTGGTGGACTTGCCCGAGTCTACGTGGCCAATCACCACAATGTTGATGTGAGTCTTCTCCTTACCCATCCTTGTGGCGTTAGGCGAAACGTTAATAAATCAATTTGCAACCTGCGCAACATTAGACAACACTGGTCTTAAAACTCAAGGAAGAAAGAGCCATATTATGGCTTTGATAGAGAAGCTGTCACCTTATCTGAAAGGACCTTACAATATTAATGTCACAAGACATGACCGTCTCGTAAGCTGCACTAGAAATCCCAAAATTATTATTACTTATCAAACTGAATTACCTTACTGAAAAGGCTCCACAGACAGTGGATTCACTTAGTTCTATCACAGTAGTTCTATGTTTGTATTCAATTAATGTTGCAAAGGTCAATAAAGAGCATTTCCTTTCACGATGAGATAATATAAGTAGATTTGAATTTATGTAAGCAGTAATATTTATGTATGTATACCTACTTATGTATTATTTGTACACTGGATCCTACCTTCTATGATGAACTTACTCTTTCACTCAAAGATTTGCTGGGAGAAAACTCAACTTTTGAGTTAAGCTCGCCTTTGTACATGTAGGTAGGTACCTACTTCAAAAATAAAAAAATAATAAAAAAATAAAAATCGTTTATTTTCAGACAAACAAGTCCTTATTAAAAGTAATTAACTAAATGTGAACAAAGACTTATCTAACTCCTCGTATATTACTAATCAATACTAACACATGTGCAATTGATTAATTTCTGAAAAATTCCACTAATAATTAATACCATTTAGGTAGGTACCTAGACAATTTTTTATAAAGATCAGTCTTAGATTTTGTGTTCAGTACTAATTAAAAAAAAATTACAGTTGAGGTACTAATATTTTTGATTGTTACTTTGTTAATAAATATGAAATGATGATGTTGACACCGAATTTGTTGATTTTATTTAATTACTGCTTATATATTTTTCTGTACACTTTATGACTAAATAAATTGATATCACAAGCATTCGATCGAGCGTATGAGGCAGTGAAAATGTTTTTCGAAACAGCGTCTTTCGCGACTACTTCATTCGAGTCCATGAGCTTTCGAACCTGTGAGGCAGTGGAAAAATGATTCGCAACAGCGTGTCGCAACAGCGGCGTTCGAAACAACAGGGGACCCCTTTATTATGACTGTATCATAAAAGTTGTTTTGGTGTACAATAAAGAACACGGATTACGTAGGTTAAACCGACTGAAGGTTCACCCTTACCTACCTAAATATTAACATTTACCTAGGCATACAACGACCGCTAAAACCAAGTTAGGTTTAACTAAAAATCCTACGAAGCCCCCGAAATCATTTTTGCCAAGTCGGTTGTTGAGTTTATGTTTTGTGATGACCAGACAAACTTTCATATTTTTTTCTGCAGACTTCCCTCAGGCTCCTATTTTTATTTAAAGCATATTTATCTAGTTACCTAGGTATGGTAGTAAGTCACTGTTAATTACATTTTTGTCAAGCAGGACGCTACTACGCTGTAGCTGCACGCACTAACATTAACACATTCACTGTCCGCAAAGCAGACATAATAGTTAAACAATGAGCATGAACCACATGTGGTTCATGGGACTGTGAACCGGTTAAGTGCGCGATTGAATTAGTTGCATCGCAACATTCGCAACATTCCTGAAAGATTCGCTCCTCCGAGCGTGCGCATAGGACATCCGGGACATCGACACAACATTTATTCCGCCAAATATAGACTTAACCTACCAACGCAAATAAAAATTATTTTACGCCTACCAAATAGACACTCTACCTAAAGGAAATTGACTCATAAAACAATTACAATTAAACAGGTACCTACCACACGAATAACCGAATCATAGAAAATAACTTCATGATCTTCATTTTTCGAAGCTGTATAGGTATGTAAGTAAGTTAAGTAGCCTAGGTAGGATGATTGATATTAAAGCGCACATATAGAATCTGTACCGGTAAATAATACCTGCACATCTATGTGGGTATGTTCTTGTACCGTCAAAATAAAGGTTCTATTCAAATATATACCTACCTGCCTATAGACTACCAAGTTACTCTACGTAGGTCTCTAATAAAGATGTTTAGGTCCTGTACCGGTGCAGTGGTGACTTGACAGAAACTGCATTTATAAAGATTTCGACGCAGTGACGGTGTATTTATTATCTATCACAAGCAGAGTGCATTCAATCTAATTTTAGTAAGCGTGATCTATACAAGTACTAAAGCAAATGTAGGTATTGTAACAGTATGATTCAAAATTAGAATAATCGCATGTCGCACTACGTAGAATGCATGTGTACCGGCGACGCACATGGGCATCACAATGCGTCCATCTTGAGTAGGTATGTTTGTCTGCATCAGATAAGTTACGGTCTATCGCCTTGCGCCCGGTATTTTTTTTAGAAAATTAATCACGGTGACGTTAAATATGACATTGCTTTAAAATTGGAAAAAAACTTTTTCACTTCATGCACAAAAATCAAGGAATGATTGAAACATAGATAAAACAACCAAATAAATATTAATGAAAACCTTAAAACTATGAGACATAAACTCTACCTATACTTGGTTTTGTAACACTGCAAATTTATCACAAAACACTACAACAGTTACGATCATGATGATTAAACGCCAGAAACTATGTTTTGTTATAATCCGTAGTTCATTCATATTTTTTTCGTACAAAAACATAAAAATTGCGTAATTTAAATTCTTATACCGGCAGAATACCTGTACCGAGGTGAAGTTGAAAAATGTTTTCAGGGAAACCACTATGTTTCAGTTTTTTGTTGCTAACAAGTAACAGAATCACACAAACGCCAAAAAATAACTAAATTTTCAATATATTTTACAATAAAACACAAGAAAAGCTCACCTTTGCAGCCGCAGTCACGAATTTTCCGAGCAATTTTCGAGCATGCGCCGTAGACTATTCACCCGGGAAATGCAATCAATAAAATCAAAACCGTGCCTATTTACTTTAGTAGCGCGAAAATGAAAACATATTAATGGATTATGAAACCTTAATTCACCCTATAATTATTGAGATATTTAAAATGAGACAAAATTTACCTATTAGCTAATTAGTCTTTTTTAATCCGTCGGAAAAACCGGAAGCTCGGAACTTTCTTTTTCTTCGTGCTTTCTTCGAGTCGAGCATCTATGTTCGCGTGTATCAAACCTTTTTTACAGATAATGACTGTCATTGGTTATGGTATTTTGCTTTTGAGTCAGTCCTTTTTACTAGATAAAATTAAATATATTATGTAGGTTTGGAACATTGTACGACGGAACAAATAAAATATGAATAGGTTCATAAACTTATTTTTCAAAACAATTTCTTATGAAATAAGAAGATATTAGGTCAAGTAGGTAGGTAAAAGACGATATTTTTCTTTAATTTGAGGTACCTAACATATAACAAGCATGTTGGAGACAAAGAACTTTTTTGAAGTTCCTTATTATAGGGGCGCTGCTATATTACATAGTAATTTAATGGTTCCACTTAAGCTTTGAGTTTGAAACTCCGTTTTCATTTAGCTTAAGGGGCTGTACCTACCTGTCAAAAGACAACAGACACACAGGTAGTGCACCATTGCAGCCGCGTTTGCTGGAACCTTTTCCTGTACCCACCGTTTGCAACCAAGAGGTTCTGCACCCAAACTAATTATATGGCTGAATAATTATAGTGGTTCAAACCACTATAATTCTATTAATAAACTTCAACTAATAAATATTAAATTATATCTCTTTTAGTCTAGTCAGACTGATTGCAAAGGAAGTGTTCATAAAGTATAGGACCTATGTCAGCAACTCCCGCCATGCCTTGAAT
This sequence comes from Ceramica pisi, assembly GCA_963859965.1. Lineage (NCBI taxonomy): Eukaryota > Metazoa > Arthropoda > Insecta > Lepidoptera > Noctuidae > Ceramica > Ceramica pisi. The sequence goes on from OY982530.1 coordinate 12,386,086, forward strand.
GATTCATTCAAAGATTAGTAGATTGTAATAAAAAACAATAGATATTATTTAATTATTTTCAATTTTATTGTTTAAACAAACAGTTCTTATAATTAAATTCGAAAATACTTAGTGAAATTATAAAGTTTAAAATATTGAAACCATGAATGAAAATATTATGTATGGGTGCGACCTGATGTTTTTATTATCATTCTAGGTTTTAGATGATGATAAAAACACCACGTCGTTTGTGAGTGTAAATAATCATTATTTAAATCGAAAAAACCACATACTTCTCATTTACATTAAATTAGCCTTAAAGTGAAGGCATATAAAAAGATATTTTATATTTCACTGATAAAAGCTAGACATTCTCTCTCATGTCTGACGATTTTAAGTAGAATTTGACTATTCGGAATGTAGTCATGATTATAAATTAATTAGACGAATGTACTGATAATACAGTTCAAACTAATTATTTGTGTTTTCAAGAGTACTTTATTTCAAAATAACGTATCTAGTTTACTAATAGTATATAATTATAAACAGGTCATAAACATCGTTTGTTCTGTGTGGCAATTATAATGCTTGCAATAAATTTCGCAAAATTAATATAATTAACAATTATTACCAGAGTAACCAATAATCACTTAATGTTGTTTCTGGAGAATTCTTTTAGAAGATCATTAGTTACGTAATATTGGCGAAAGGTGAAACTGAAATAATTACAGACTTCACTAAACTTTTGATATATTGCTATACAAAAACACTAATATTAGTACAGCTATTGAGAGTTTTACTAAAAAATCCTAACATTATACGAATGCAATAATGATACCTTGCCGATGCCTTGATAAGAGGTGTACAATAAAGTATATAATAAATAATAATAATACCCGGTATTCCCCATCCCCGGCTAGATAGTTTATAATATAAATGAATGCACATTTGATAATAATCTTCTACATTTTTTCTCTTTGTAACCTAATAACTCATGGCTACTTAAAATTCCATAATAATAAATAGTAAATAATCATTAAAATGTACGAACAAAACTGTATTAAAAATATATCCTAAAATGCAGTTCTGAAATCATTGAAAAGGCATCCGTCAATAATTGAATCACAGATAATTTTACTATTGCTTACATTACAGCGATCGCATTTATACTCAGTTTTATACATAGTACATTTATTTCCCTCCCGGCCAGGGCAGGTAACTGCCCCATCCTTTGCTTGGGTTTGGATCCAAACCTGTAACAGAATACAGCGCAATGTAACATTCTGCAAAGAAAACTCTGTTGTGGAGGTCAGTTAGGCAGTTACTCTATGTACAATATTGGTACTCAGCTTTATCGTGTTGGTTAAGGTTGGAAGCCGATTCCAACATAGTGGGGAAAGAAAAGGCTAGACAGGTTTTTCTTTGTATGTAATTCGGGCCGTATTACATCCCTGATTGTGGCAGATAAATTTGATACTAGCAGTATATTGCCTTGTATTAAATTGGATACAGTTTCAATCTCATTTCTGTCTTACCTTTGGCGACGGCGTTAATTTTCTGCGTCTCTTCGTGAGTGAGTGTGAGTATTTTCTGCAGCACTGGCACCAACCTGCTACGCTCGTCACCGGGTGGCAGTGTCAGGAACTAGAATTAACATTTTTCATCGTAGTCAAAAGACGACTAACAAGGGGGTCAATTGCAAGATTTTCAATAAAAAGACCACTTGCAGATCAGCCAATAAGTGGCATCGAATTATTGGATTTGTTTGCCATTCTATAACAATCTCATCGAAAACCTGAACTAAGGTGAATTGAGGTGTCAATCCCTAGAATGACCTAAGTTTGTACGGTGAGATTTGTACAGCATAGACTGGCAGGTGAAGGTGACAGGGATCGTTAGTTTGTGAAAGCGATATGACCAGTCGTTTTGGCAATGCTTGAGGGACCTACATCCGACTGTGACATGCTGACATACCTTAAGCGTGACGTTCTTCATATACTCGGTGTTGTGCGCGTTCTGAGTGGCTCCTCTCACGCGCCGTAGTTCCGCCTTCAGCAATTCGCTGAGCTGAGCCATGCGCGCGCACTCGCGCTCTGATTCTGACAGCAGTACCGTCACGTGCTTCACCCTTTACAAAGTAGAAGAGTATATCATGGTTATTATGTATTTAAGATTTATTTGTGCTATTATTTTCTATCAAGCGCTTTTGCAAATATTCACGAAAATATTGACTTGGTTTGAAATGGAGCATTGAGGGGTTTTAAAATATTATTTTGACTTTTATTCGAAACAAGGCATATTATTATGATAAGCAGAATGTTGGATACAACAGTTCGATATTTAACTCAAAGAACCACGCGACCGCGCTTCCAATTTCTAGTCAAAGGACTAAAAACTAAGGCTATTAAAGTCTTTCTAAACCGTGGACAACCACGGTTTAGAAAGACCTTAATAAATCTACCTTTGTTGCTGAGCCTGAAGCCTCCGCTTAAGCTCAGCAATCTCCTGGTCTGGCGTGAGCGCGAACGAAGAGGTGTCCATGGCCTCGTCATCAGGTACTCCTTCCTCTAACAGCCGCTCTAGAGGTACGGGCGACCGGCCGCTGCCACCACTGTACTGCTTTGACGGGGGCGGTGATGGGGCTGATTCAGAACCCTGGAACATGGATTTTGTAGTTGCATTATTTAATTTAATGAACCAAGGAGACAGGCCGCATATTGCTGCGAGGGACCAGGCCGGAATCCACCACGGACCTCAAAGGTCAGTCTAAAGTGGGTTGACGGATGTCTTTGAATTCCAATTTCATTAGGATATAAATTCCAAGAAATGCCGTTTATTTGATGACCGAAATACAAATGGGTATTGTGATGAACAAAAGAAGGCTGACCGATGTCCTAAGAAAGGAAGAAATATTGTTTTTTCAAGTATAACGTAGGCATCAAATGATTCGCTAGGTCTTGTACGCAATCCCGATGCACACGGAATTGTGCGTAAGGATTGCGTACAGCTTAAGGAGTGGAATTTCGTGCCGGAGTCTGTGTTTCCTGATAACTACAACCTGGAGGTCTTTAAGTCAAATATTGACCAGGGAAGCTATGACAAATAGCGGTTACGGTTATCCTCTAAACATAAAATACACCGCACAAAAGCAAAGTAACTAAAAGTTGTATGTTACGCAAGTTCGTTATCTAAACATGTGCCCATGTAATATTTACGAGAAATGTACGACTGTGTAATTGTGTATGATTGGCCTTATTTAATTAATGCAATGAAATGCTGCGTCGAATTTATAATTTGTTTGGGATGTTAGGTGTATTTTGTAGTAGGTATGGAGTGGCATGTTTTATTACAATTGACGTAATATTTTGTACGATGAGCTGATGATAAGGGGCTGGCCAAGTATTACATAAGTATGATTTTAAAGTCGGTTCCAGATAAACGTGCAATAAAGTACATTGACCCACATACATTTATTGACTTTCTTAAGATCAAAATCAGAAATAATGACATAAAGCTGTCCTGAATCGACTTCTATCATGATCCTTTACGTTTTTTAATGATGAAAATCAGTTCTTAATTTATTGTTCTAGTATCTACGAAGAGATATTAGGGTAAGGTCAATGTACTTTATTGCACGTTTATCTGGAACCGACTTTAGTCATGTTTACCCCACCCTTGTCTTTAAAAAAAATCTACATTTGAAAACAAAAGAAGTAAATAAATATTGTTGTCGTTATCGCTATTATTAGACGCTCCTCCTTCATCCCCATATAATATTAGCAATGCAAAGCCTTTACCTGAAATGTAACTTATAGAAAACCGACTGGCCGGCAACTCGGCGTCAAACACCAAGACTTTGAGGCTTTGACTAGACCAGTGCATCTAGCTAGTATTATAACATATTTTACCTCTCCCTCCTCCCTCGGAATCATAGACACGTTGATATCCATCTCGCCGTCACTGTTCTCATCCTTCGGTATAACTGGCAACATGTACTGGTTTCTGTTGGCGTCCTCGTGAGAGGAAACAGCGACATTGCCAGATTTCCTCATCTCTTGAGCGGCGGATAGCTGCTTCTTCAATACTTCCATTTCTTTTTGAAGCTTTGCCTCCAATTCACTGATTTGAGTCTTGTAACATTGTGTTAGAGTTGAGACCTGTAAAATTAGAAGGTAAAAATTATAAATAACATCAATCGACTGCAAAGTTCTAATAAGTACTTTGTTTTGAAGAATACTACAAAGTTCTAACAAGTTTGTCGAAAATATCATATTTAAAAAACATCGAAGAACGTTAAAATCAAGCATCCCATCTATATGCTAATTCCTGCTGTGCTTGCTCTTGACCTCGACCTTGCATGATGGTAAGTAATAGATGAGCTGTATGATCAATCTAGCGTGTCCAGACAATGGCTGTACTGCCCTGATTGCTTGCCTGCCTGTACATCTTGTTTAGTTTGGCCTTCGCCTGTTTACTATGGAACACGAGTTAACTTTATGGAAATGTAGTTGATTGACCTCCATGCAACATCTCACCTGCAACTTATTCTGTGTCCTCTCTGATTCAATCTGTTGCGACAGACGGGCGAGGTCAGCGTGCAGGCGAGCGGTTCTCTGTTGCGCCCGCGCAGCTTCACTTGTGGCCTCACTCATACGCCTCCGGATGCTGTCAGTTTCCGAAGTCTTCTCGGCTATCTGTTCCCTGAAAAGTAGTATAGAGCACAAAAGTGTTACATTTCCTTAACTTAAGCTCAAGCCTAACCTTTTCCTAAAGTTTCGGAACTTGTTCAAAAGAGTTACCAACACCATGGAACGTAAAGGCAGAGGAGCACGGAAAGGTTTCAGTCAGTAATAGTCTGACACTCCCTTACGCTCCGCCCGGAATGGAAGGAGTTATTTTATGATAACCCATCCTTAAAGAAAAATAATAAGCGGCCAAAGTTACTGAGTACATATAGAAGTGCTAATAGGCATAATTATGTGAGTCTCGTATTTACGGTAAAGAAAAGAAGACAAAAATGTTACGGAAAGAGAAGAACTATTTTTGCTGAACATCGTTTGATCGTATTTGAGGTTTCAGACAGTTTAGTCTACTCCTTTCAAAAGGCAGTTGTTGCATACTACAATGCAGGTTTATAGGGTCAAACCGAAATGGAGAAAGTCGGCCGACGTGACGTGACCAACCGGAATCGATACTAATCGATAAAATCGCCAAGTATTCAATTTAAAATCCAAAAATGAAAACCACAAAGTAAGATTTAGGACGATTTAATCGTTTTTTTATTTTATAAGGTCACTGGGCGGGATTTTTCGGGTTAATATAGCTGATGACACTCACAAATAACGTGGCTTTCTATTGATAAATCAATTTTCTCCCTGCAACCTCACAAACTTTACTTCTTTATCTACACTAATATTATAAAGAGGAAAACTTTGTTTGTTTGTTTGTTTGATTGTAATGAATAGGCTCAAAAACTACTGGACCGATTTTAAAAATTCTTTCACCATTCGAAAGCTACATTATCCACGAGTAACATAGGCTATGTTTTATTTTGGAAAAAAATAGGGTTCCGTAAGATATTTGGGTTTTTCGGACACAAGGTGTAAAAATCAACCAGAAAAGTTACTTATTTTGCGTACGCTGCCTAAACTATAAAAGATAGAACCATAAATTGTTCTAATTAATTGTAGATCTTATAAATATCTACAAAAAAGTCCGCGACACACTATACCTATCTATGTCGAGTGAGGCACAACAATCATTTTTTTATTTAAAAATCTTGATTTTTTTTGGACTACATTTAGACGCGTTTATTTTACTCATGCTATTAATCCTTATCGAAATGAAGTATTTCATCACTAAGTACAGTTTATGTAGATAATATTTGGTCTTTGAATGATTAAAATCGGACGTTTGGTTTTGAAGTTATGGCGAAATTAAAATATTACGATTTCTGCTGCACGGCCCGTTGCGAAGTAGACGTCACCAAGGCGAGGGTGCGCGTGCGGGAAAGGAGTATAGATCTATGAGTAAGGTACCCGCGCGGCTAAGACGCGAGCACTGAGTACTTTTTATACTATATAGGTAGACGCGAGGTCGGCTCCCTACACCGCCATTTTCCGGCCTCGCCGTCGAAGCCCATCGCGACGACCCAGTAACGATATTACTCCCCGTCTTTTGCAAAACGAGCCAGCCCGCGAAGCTGAGCCAGTAGTTTTAAACTCCCTAAATAATGGAACCATGACCCAGCCTGTCCCTTGCTGTCCTCCCCATAACGATGCCGCTGAGCCGAGGCCCGTACCCCACAGGGGGTGCCCCCAGCGAGCGAAGTTGTAGGTTTTAGTTTTTGTTGCCTTGGCTGGGGGCCTTAAATTCACTTGAGGCCACCACAGGTTAGCCCGGTTCAGCAATCTCCGTCCCTCAGAGGGGGTGAACAGCGAGTGGTCCGTCCGAAAAAAAAAAAAAGTCGGCTCCCTACGCAGCGGTCGTGCGCGAAGTCTAATAATTTTCGTGCGATTTTTTTTAGATTTCGTTCTTAAAACTACACCTACGCAAAAGTTCTTCTCAGAGCTAAACAACAGTTCTTCTCAGAGCCAAACAACAGTTCTTTTCAGGGCTAACCAACAGTTCTTTTCAGGGCTAACCACTACTGGTCCGATTTGAAAAATTCTTTCAGTGTTAGATAGCCCATTTATCGAGGAAGGCTATAGGCTATATGTATATCATTAGGCTAAGTCAAAAAAGAGCGCAGAATTAATTGAAAATGTGACGCAGACGAAGTTGCGCGGGTCAGCTAGTAATAATATAAGTATAGATTTACGAAGGGGGGCAACAATGATGCGTGCACTAGGTGCAATTTTCTATTGCTACGCCGGGGGGCGTAGCATTAGAAAATGACGGACGGACGGATGAGAAGGACGATTTCAAGGAGTTGGTTATTCCAATTGTCTCGAAGCAACTGGATCCATACATCTATACATATAATGAAATCGTAGAGTTGCCGTGTCTGTACATTGAATATTTTCGCATAAAAAATACATAAAAATGTCAGAAAAAAGACAGAACACAAAAATGCAATTTTAGAAATTTTTGTGTGTTTGTGAGAGCATCACGCATAAACCACGGATTGAATTCAAAATGTAGGTACTTAAAAATATTAAAAGATAACCGGAGTAACATTTAGTGTTTATTTCATCAAAATATACCCACAAAATCAAAAGATATCGAATTTTCAAGTTTAGGAAGAAACTTCATCGAGCGCTAAAATAACTTGTTTTCATTGAGACTCCAGATAATTGCAATATATAGTGAGAAAATTTCTAGTAACAAATGTGTGAACAATTTGTGAAGAATCAAAGCAATGTATTTTTGAGTTATCTTTTAATTAAACTTAATATGTAGCAAAAGCAAAGTGAACATGTTATTATTATCTTATCATTTATCGTAACATGTGAGCTTCTAAGTTCGAACGTACGTTCGAATACCAGCGCTGTGATATTTACTTACATATCACAGCATATACGCTGAGACAGGGACCTTTTTGGCCTCGCACAGGTTTAGTGTTAGTTTTTTAGGATTTTTGTACCTGTCTACATATTTAGATACAGTTACTTTTACTTTATTTTACTTTATGTGTATTGTGCGAGTCCCAAATAAAAACTTTTTCTCTTCCGTTCTTTCTCACAAGACTTGCGAGTACATTTGACAGTTCAATTACTTACGTTGTCGATAGATAGCGTTGTACTAATGTGACCTCAGCCCCACGTTATTTTGATTATTATCTTGCAATTATATTTTGTTAAGCTATGAAAATTAATGACTATTTATTATTTAAAAAATCGATTGTTTTTCGATTGAATTATCAAGTTTACTTGGAGGAGAGTTGTAAATTGCATCCATAGGAAAACTGTTACTTATACTAACATAAGTGGTGTATTTTGGTATTATGCTTCAAATTGGCTAAACTATACCAGCCGAACACGTCGATCTTCAAGGTTAAGCAACGCTTGCCGAGGTCGGTCTGTGGATGAGTGTCCATTATAACATACGGGTCGATCGGCCTGTGTGACTGTTAGTATTATTTAGCTACAACCTCTTTATTAAATAAGTATCCTCAGTCAGTATCTACTAAATATCGATTTAAAAAATCGATTATTCTTCACAATAAATCGGTTCTATCTGCCTAGCCCTTTCCTTTTAACTATATTGGGTCGGTTTCCAGACAATACGGATTCAGCTAAATACCGGTGTTTTACGTGGAGCGGCTGCTTACCAGACCTCCACAACCCATTGACTGGGTATTCTGGGTAAGACGGTACTTCTTGGCAAGACAGAAGTCAGATTTTACTGGCTTCTAACTATCCGTTCACGACTGCCAAAGATCTACAAATGACAGCCGGGACTAAGCTTAACATGCTTTCCGAGGCACGAAGTAAACTTGGTATGTTAAGATGGTCACCCATCCATAGACCAACCTTGGCAAGCGTTGCTTAACCTTGAAGGTCGACCCGTGCAGCTGTTTTTATTTAGCCACGAGCTCCTCTATAGTAAATCGATTCTATAAACCCATTAAAACTTTTTAATAAAATGTTAAAACAAATTATAATCAGTGTTCTACAATCAGCAATATTGTCAGTAAAATCGGAGTATTTACTGTGCTGGACGAAATTAAGAATCAACTTGATTCATCAGTTTCTTTGTTTCGTACTTTGTAGACCACCACCATTCGTTCTATAGTCGGTTTTGTTGATTTTGATTAAGATAGGTTTGTATCAGGAGATTAACTGGGCTGGTCGGCATTTTAACCGGTAGAGATGAGTAGACTAACGTCAAACGCATCGACTATCGTTAACTAGCGAGTGTCATATACAAAACTATTAACCATTTGTTTCGCGTTAGCTCACCGTGATAAGTGACGAATGGTGAACGAACAACCGAACCAACGTTGTTAACCGGCCAAAATAAATTGACATTATGAATGTCAATTTATTTTGGCCGGTTATCAACGTTAACGATAGTCGATGCGTTTGACGTTAGTTCGATTTACGCGATCGAGACGTAACTCGAATTTAAGTATGATACTCGCACTAAGCATACTGGTGGTGTAGGACACTATAAGTCACACTGTAAAAGTAGTTCAGGTTGGTACTGTTATGATGACAATATAAGCAAAGTAACCACAACTAAATTAAAAATAAGTATAAAATCACATATCATAATATATTATACGCTAAAAAATTATTAAATGTATTTCATATGTGCATAAAAATAAAACAAATTATATTTACATTATTGTCTATGTTTACTTAATTTTTATAGCTATCAAGAAAACTGATTCATAATCAGTTTTCTTAATATACAACTTATTAGTTTATAATTATATTGTAAAGAAATATATGTATTAATTTTGTTATTTGCTAAGAAATTCATAGCAGGCGCTTTCCGGTAAAACATTTACATGTTACTAAAAATCAGTAAGTATTTATATAAAATTGTAGATGTTATCTTGATATACAATAAATATACATTTGTATAGATTATGATCTGTGCGTAATCAACGTGAAATAACCGTTATTTTAAAGTAGTCCTGCTGGAGAGTATGCTCTGTAGCATGACCACTTTGAATTGATATTTGCCAAAAAACTAACAACATACATTTTTTGTTATTAAGCTACAAAAATATAGACATTATCTACATTTTATCCTGTAATTTGTACATAATGTAGTCAAAGTGGTTCTGCTGCGGAGCATGACACCCCTGCATTAGGTATCCTCTTCCTATTTTCTTAATTCTGAGAGAGATCAGGATACATAACTGAACGTATGTTTTGTATATGCAACACATCACATCCATTTTCCGACATCCACGCGAACCAAGTCGCGGTCACAGCTAGTATAAAAATAAAAGGCGATTTCGTAAAAATACTATCAATCAATCAATCTTTGTGAAATATTAACCAATCATGTCAGTCAAAATGTAAGTGACTCACGTGGTGCGGAGATTTTGTGCAATTCAATTGGTAAAATTTTTCCCTTTTTTCTATCTTTTATAGTGGTTCAATACCATTTTACTTCCTACATTGATGAAAAACTACGAAAAGCGGCAACCTTTCCTAAATTCCGATTCGCACGCTCTTGTGCCCGGATTTGAGGTAATTCATCGGACATTAAATGTCCGATAAATTTTATCTGTCTGTTAACCCCTAACCAACCCATAGCGTTATGACAAAAATAGTTAAATGACAGATAAACGACGATAAAAAAATACCGGGCATTGTTTCATTAAATGATTGCGTGGCTGATCGCTTGATCGATATTGAATCACCACGTAAACGAACAGAAAATAGTTTTTTTCACTAATATCATCACGCACGCCTCTGTTCCCAATACTTAGGCAACAGAGCGGTGTACCTAATACTCTCGCAATTCGCCAGTAACAATTTAAATGTAGGTACATACTGTGCCGTATTCAGTTTCGCTGATAATATTTCTATCTGTGCTCTAAGGGCCGCCGCTTCTTCTTTCAGTTGCTCTTCCTGACTATGGTCCACGGTTTGGTTTTGTCGTAACACGGCTTGAGCCCGCACCTAAACACAAATAGATAAATGTAAATCAATCATCAATCAATGATCAATCCTTATATATAAAATTCTTCCGTTACTGAGTGACTGAGTGACTGACAGACAACGAACAGCCGAAACTTCTGGTCGTAGAACGCTGAAATTTGGCATGTAGCTTTCTTACACTCTGGAGGGGAGCAATAAGGGAGGATTTTCCGGAATTCCTACGGGAACGTGAAAAAAAGGACATGCGCCTCCGAAGTCGCGGGAAAAAGGTAGTATGCTACATTAAGCAGTTAAGAGCGTGTTTTCCGTCCACTAGCGCCGCCAATCGTTTTTATTATTTGTGGTAAATTTAAGACACGTAGTGTAAAAACCGCTCTGTAGTGCACTGAAGAAATGTATTTATTATGTTCTGAGAGTTATGTTTTGTACTTTAGAACATAAATAGTTGCCAAAGTCGATATTTTTGCTAAAAGTGGCCACTTTTAGCAATAATTGCCGTTTTGGCCATTTAGCCATGAGTTATGTATTAAAAATAGCTGTCAAAAAATAATAGACACATTTCTTCAGTGCACTACAGAGCGGTTTTTTATCTACGTGTCTTAAATTTACCACAAATAATAAAAAACGATTGGCGGCGCTAGTGGACGGAATACACACTCTTAATCTGCATCGAAAACATACCTTGTAACTAGTATACTCAGTTTTCAAATCCGCCAATTCTATGTTAGTAATTCTCAATTTTTCATTCAGTTCCGAGCACTTGAACTCCAATTTCTTAACTTTATTGTTGAGTTCAGCCTTATCTTCGCCAAGAGCCATTATAATCTTCTCTTTGTCAGTTAGCAGTGATGTCAGTTCTAGGTCTGACTCCTCATTCTTTCTCTTTTCATCTTCCAAGTCATGTTCTAGTTTGGTTACGATGGTGTTCTTCATTTGTATCAGGTTGTCCTTTTCTCTCCCTTCTTCGATGGCGTGCTGTAGCTCTTCTTTCACCAGCCTGTTTTGCCTTTCCTCAGTTTTTATCTGTTCCTCCAGCAGTTTTATTTGTGTTCTCATTGCTGTGATTGTTCCTTCTTGAGTGTCTATTGTTGATTCCATCTATAAGTTAATAAAAAAACATTGTAGCTCTAGTTATTGCTTTTTATTGCCCACAATAAAGTATTTTTGGATATATTTCCTGTACCTAAAGCTTACCTGCATCATTTTTTTCTTACTTTCCTCCATCTTTGTTGAAAGTTCTTTCATGGACCTTTCATAGTCCTCCATTTCAAGACTCAACACATTCTTCTTCTTGACGTCACGTCGAGCTTTCTCGAGATTGTCTTTCGTTACTTTGTGAGCTTCCATTTCAGTTGCTAATTGTTGAGTTTTCAAAGCTAATTCCGCTGAATTACCAAAATGAAAAAAAAAAGTATTAAGGTTTTATTATATTCCGTACTGAACTTATTTTTAATTTATAATATGAATATAAATGGCTCGAGGAGCTCGTGGCTAAATGATAACAGCCGCACAGGTCGATCTTCGAGGTTAAGCAACGCTTGCCGAGGTTGGTCTGTGGATGGGTGACCATCTTAACATACCGAGTTTCCTCCGCGCCTCGGAAAGCACGTTAAGCTGTTGGCCCCGGCTGTCATTTGGAAATCTTTGGCAGTCGTTACGGATTGTCAGAAGCCAGAAAATCTGACACCAGTCTTGCCAAGGAGTACCATGTTACCCAGTTATTGGGTTGTGGAGGTCTGGTAGGCAGCCGCTCCACGTAAAATGCTGGTATTCGGCTGAATCCGGTTTGACTGGTAGCCGACCCCATTATAGTTGGGAAAAGGCTAGGCAGATGATGAATATGAATATAAATACAGTTACCTTTCAACTTGTCTAAGTCAGTCGTAACGTTTTTCGCTGCTTCAAGAGCAACAGTTAATGATTTCACCTTTTCTTCCAGTTCATTATTATCATTAACATTTACGACTGTGATTTCTGTTTTAGAGCCATCCACTTCGTCTGTTGAACTACCAGATTTGCTCTCACACAGTAACTTCTCTAGCTTAGCTTTATCTTTCTCTGTTTGTTGCATCTGAGTTATGGTCTCATTTAATTTCTTTTTTAGCTTTAGAGCGAATATCCTCAGCTTTGTGTATCTGTAAAAAGAAATTAACATGTTAGCTGTACAAGTAACAAGTTGTAATTGTTTTTAGACTCCAATTAAGTATAGATCTGATTATGTTACATACTTTTCTTCAAATGTTTCATCTAGGTCTTTCATTCGCGAATGTTCTTCTGCTTTGGATATCGTAGATGTAGACATATCTTCATTTGGTAACTCTGCTGTAACAGAAATGTAGAAATTTTAGTTTGAAACCTGTTTGTTTAGACTAATACAGAATGTTTTATACATAATCATTCAAAGGCACCCTTGTATTACCTGAAGTAATCTGTTGCTGTTTGAGTTTCTCTATTTCTTCTTTCAAAGTTGATATTATCTCATCTTTTTGTGACAAGCTTTTCAAAGCATTATCCATGTCAACATTCAGTTGGTTGGCAGTTGCAGTCTTTTCGGTGGTCTTCTGCACAGCATTCTTTAAATCACTTTCTAGCCCTTCATTCTTCTTTAGTAGTTCTACTTTCTCCTGGGTCATATTTTCTCTATCTTTCTCCAAAGTCTCTACAAGTTTCTCCATCTCCGACACAGCTTTTTGCAGTTTAGATATGGCCTCACCACGCTCTTTGAGTACTTGATTGATTTCTTTCATTTCACTCAACAGTTCTGTATTTTCAGACTTATAGCTTGCCAATTTAGATTTAGCATCTTCAAATTCAGCAACAAGACTATCAAATTCTTTAGATTTGTTTCGTGCATCTTTAATTTCTGACAAAAGTGAAGCATTTTCCTGTTTATAAGCAGCCAGCTTGGTCTCCAATTTCACTATGTCAGTTTGTAAAGACACATTCAAATCAGATAGATTATCATCTTTTGGTTGCTCCAAGGAAAGTTTAAGAGTCTCAACTTCCTCTTTCAAAAGACCATTTAAATCTTGTAAGCCTTCATGCTCTTTCTTAAGCAAGTTGAACTGTTCTTGCTGAGCCATCAAATCACATTTCAACAGGTTAATCTCACCTTCTTTTTCAGCTTTGAAATTAATCTCAAAAGCAGATTTTACTTGTGCTAGTAGATCCAGTTCACTTTTCAAAGATTGTAATTCTGTTTTTGTTTTAGACAGCTTTTCTGATAACACTTTATTCTGATTCTCAAGCTCAACAACATTATCTCTTGCATTTAGTTTTTCTTTAACCAAAATTGATTTTTCACTTTCTAATGCTCTAACTTGTAAGTTCAGCTTATCAAGCTCATCACTATTTTGCGTTTGATTTTTCAGTTTATCATTTAACTTTTTATTTTCTTTTTTCAATGTTTGCATAGACTTATCAAGTTCATTGAATTGATGAGTAATATTGTTAAACTTTTGAGTGCATTCATTCAAATTATCCTTCAGTAATTTATTTTCATCCAGTTGACCTTTCTTTTCATCCAACTCTGCAATGAGTTTAGTGTTTTCATTTTCACTGTTTCTTAGTTGTTGTTCTAAATTAGACACTTGGTCTTTTAGTGCCAAGTTCTGTTCAGTTAAAACAGTAATTTGGGAATCAGCAATACTGTTATCCATTTTAGATTGTGTTACTTCATGGAGTTGTTTTCCTAGTTCTAAGAGTTTAGCTTTCAATGTCAGGTTCTCACTGTTCAGTTCATTTATTTGATTATCAAGTACTTTTGATGCCTTTATGATATCATTTTGCCATTTAGGAATATTTTCTGAATATTCTTTGACTGTTTTGGAAAGAATAAATCTAGAATTCTTCAATTGATTAATGCAAGCAGCACATTTCAAAATTTTATCCTTATAACTCCTCAATTTCACATTTGCTTTTTCTTTCTTAGCTTTTTCAGACTCATACAATTCATTTGCCTCATTCAACTTAGTTTCATAGTCTACATTGCTTTGAACTTTACTTTCTAATTGTTGAATCTGAGTCTGTAATTCTTCAATTTGTTTCTTATAATGCTCTTCTGAAAAAAGTAAAATGGTAAGTACTAATTTAGAAACATAAACATTTATATCATAACAAATTTCCTTCTTTTATTTTTTCTTTTTACTTGAAATATAATTTTGAAAAGGATTACCTGTATTGACACTTTCTTCTAATTTTTTAAGTTGTTCTCTCTGTTGCATTCCAATATTGTTAAATTCGGCTGCACTAGCTTCAAACTCAGTGAGTTGTCTCAACAACTGCTCATTCTCTTCTAACAGCCGATTATTTTGTCTTCTAAGTGAAGTGACTTCTATATCAAGATCAGATAACTTCTGATTAATATCTGCTATCTTGTTATCTTTTGTGGTCAAATCAGATTTGTAACTACTAATGTTTTCCTCATAGTTTACACACTTAGTGTTAAGTGCTTTTATCTTGCTTTGTGCAGAATCAACTTCAGTTATGTAATTGAGTTTTTGTTCTGTCAATGAATCAACAAGTTCTTGCAGTGTTTTTATGTTCTCTGTACTTGCTTTTTTTTCTTTCATATATTTTTCAAGTTCAGTTTGTAGCTCTGTAAACAGTGTAAAAGATTTCATTAATGAATCTACAATGTGTTAATCAACTTGGTAAAATAAAAGTAATTAATAATTTAATTTGATTAGAACAATCATTATAAATAGGTGAATACCTGATTTTGCTTGTTTAGCTTTCTGAGCTAACACAAGTAAGCCTTTGCATTTGTTTATTAGTTCTTCTCTACCCAAATCATCAAATGGGCTCTTTTTAAGACCACTATCTTCTGTTTGTCGGGGCTAGAAAATAAAATGAAATTGAACAAACCAACCTTAAGATTAAAAATATATAATTTTTATGAATAGTTTAGAAATGAATAGTTGTTACACTGTGATCTTATTTACCTACTAAATTTGCTATCAGACCCAGTTAAGATAAACAAAGACACGAGAAGTAATATGTACACTTGTCAAATTTATTCAATACTAGCTTCTTCCCGCGACTTCGTCTGCGTAGACTTTAGAACTACAGCACAGCTTTTTTGGCTCATTATCTCATCCTTGGAACTGCATCTTCATGATTCAGGTATCCAGATATTGTGAGAGCGGCGCGGCTGAAAGTAAGTTTTCAGCCCCGACATTACTTCAACATGTTTGTGATCTCCTGGTAGGCACTTGTGAATCTTAAGCGCTCACGATTTATGTCGAAAAAATACTTTGATATGTTTCTGGTCCTCTGATTTCTTCATTGTAAACTTGTTTTTTACAAACGTATTTCCTGTTTTGTTATAAGGTGTACAATAAAGTATATAATAAATAAATAAATAATAAATTCCAGCCCCGGCAATACTTTGACATATTTCTGGTCTCCCGGTACTTTTGAATACTAACCACTCACAATTTCAACCCCGAAAATACTTTGACATGTTTCTGTTCTTCTTATACTTTTGAATCATAACTGCTTAAAATTCCAGTGCCGGCAATACTTTGACATGTTTCTGGTCGTCTGGTACTTTTGCATCCTAACGGTCTGCAATTAAAGCCCCAGAAATACTTTGACATGTTTCTGATCTCCTGGTAATTTTGATTCTTTAGCGCTCATAATTCCGGCCCCGAAAATACCTTGACATGTTTCTGCTCTCCGGGCACTTGTAAACAGTTTCCAGCTCTGAAAAAACTTCGGGATGTTTCGGGTCGGGTCGGGTCCTGGTGTTTGCGAATCTATAGCACTCATAGTTCCAGTCCCAAAAAAACATCGATATGTTTCTGCTCTCCTGGTACTTCTGAATCTATAGCGCTCGTAATTCCGGCCCTGGAATGCCTCGACATGTTTTTTGCTCTCCTGGTACTTGTGAATCTATAGCGTTCTCAATTTCCAGCCCTAAAAACTTTGGCATATTCCTGGTCTCCTGGTACATGTGAATTAATTAATTTTCAGCCCTGAAAAACTTCGGCATGTTCCTGGTCTCCTGGTACTTGTGAATCAATGGCGCCCATAATTCCATCCCAAAACACCTCGATATGTTCCTGCTCTCCTGGTATTTGGGAATCTGTAGCGCTCGTAATTTTGGCCCCGGAATATCTAGACATGATTCTGCTCTCCTGGTACTTGAGAATCTATAGCGTTCACAATTTCCAGCTCCGAAAATACTTAACAGGTTTCTGCTCTCCTGTTACTTGTGAATCTTTAGAATTCATTATTTTACCCCGAAAATAAACTTCATCATGTTTCTGTTCTCTTGTTAAACTTGAAACTTACCCGCTCACAATTCAGGCCCCGTAAATAAATCGGCATGTTTCTGCTCTCCTGGTACTTGCAAATCTATAGCATTCTTAATTTCCAGCCCTAAAAAACTTATTTATTTATTTAACACTTTCAGCACAAAAAGAGTACAGAGGCGGACTTAATGCCATAGGTTTCAAAACTTCGGCATGTTCCTGGTCTCCTGGTACTTGTGAATCAATAGCGCCCACAATTCCATCCCAAAACACCTCGATATGTTCCTGCTCTCCTGGTATTTGGGAATCTGTAGCGCTCGTAATTATGGCCCCGGAATATCTAGACATGATTCTGCTCTCCTGGGACTTGAGAATCTGTAGCGCTCGTAATTCCGGCCCCAGAATACCTCAATATGTTTCTGCTCTCCTGGTTCTTGTGAATCTGTAGCGCTCGGAATTCCAGTCCCGAAAATACTTCGAAAAGTTTCTGCTCTGCTAATAAAAAAAATCTTGCCCAAAATTAATTTGACATGTTGCTGGTCTCCTGGTACTTGTGAATCTTTTAGCACTCGTAAAGTCGTAATAAAATTCTAGCCCGGTAAAAAATTTCGACATGTTTCTGTTCTCCTGGTAGTTTTGAATCTGAAGTACTAAGGTAGCAGAAACTTTGGACTTCCACTTCTTCCTCTGTCTCCATTAAGTCATGTATGTTACCGGGATAAAAAGTAGCCTATGTGTTATTCCAGGATGTGATCTACATATGTGCCAAATTTCATCCAAATCCCATCAGCCGTATAATATTAGTAAAATTATTAAACTAGTTCTACATAAATAAATGTTAATTTATCAAGGACAGGATGTTGTCATCGTATACGTAAGCAGTAATGGAACTTGTGTGTATACAAAATTGTTTGAAGAAGGAGAAGCATTCCACCGGACACTGCTAGTGTTACATGAAGTCCTTGAGTTAGTATTGTACTTAAAACATGAGTTTACGTGTGCGATGTTATAGAGTTCTACTATACATAGAGAAATATATTTGTTAACAAACCGATGACTCTGGTTGATCCATGGCGGAATGGTTAGAAATTGTATCGCATTCTTGTATTGAATATTAGGGCTTAATAGTTTACAATGGCACAGTCCAGTAAATAATTATGTACTTTTGTATTTTTTTGGAAATTCAGTCACAACACAAACACAAGTTTTCACAACCCATTCCAACAAGCACAAAATTATGTCACGTCAAAATAAAGTCAATGTCATTTCTAGGATTGTCAAGTCATATGTCAACGTCACTGCCAAAAACAAAACGTTTAGGGTAGATTATTATAGTGATATAGGACTTTTTTCTTTGATGTAGCGGCAAAGCCCGGGCGCTAAATCTTTAAAACCGCCTCTGCCCACATGTCGACAACCTCGCGCGCCAAGTCAATATATTTGATTTGCTTATTTTTCTCGGCTTTCACGAGGTTCTCATCATTCGGGACTGTTATGTCTACAATCATTGCACGCCTCTCGATTCGGTCCACCACCACTATTAAGCCTTATTGGCAACAATAGTCCTGTCAGTGATGATGGACCGATCCATAAGAGAGTATTTTCAGAGCAAGTTGCTGATGAATAATCCTGGCTACAAGTATTCTCCGTTAGCTAGATGAGAACAACCAGAGTTATTGTGGCGAATTGATTCTCCCGGACGGTGACATGCCCGACATATGTCGACCGTGCCATCCTACACAATAAATATCTGCCGTCCTTCACAATAAATAAAAAATCATATTTTCAACTTTAATTTTATACATAAAAATGCATATTTATTTGCGGCTCAGGGTGTGTTTCAATGTACTCCAGACCTGAATGAAACAACGGGAAAGCTTTGGGAAAATTAAAAAAAAATGGGTCAAACTCAAGATAAAATTTTTGACATCGTTTCTATGACTGAAACATGATTAAATTAGATGTTGGTACATAAAGAATTTCGAAATAGAAAAAAGACGAAGAAAAAGTACGTTGAGATTATGACGATAGTTTTTTTTTATAAATGAAAATCCTTTTTTCGGACCATTGTCTACACTTCACCCTTCCTTGTTCCACTTGTCCCTGTTACAATCGTGACCGATTCCCGTTAAAATTAGTGCGAATAGCTTCGAAAATCAGTTTTGCAACAAAGAACACTCAACATGTCACAAAAAAAAGATAGCTCGCAGCGTTGATAGACGTGCGAGCTGAGACGAGCAACGAGCAAACAAACCTGTTGAATTGCCAACGAACTTACTCGTCGAGCGGTTGAGCCTTCACGAGCGAAAAAGGTCGTCGAGTAATAAGTCCGAGTACTTACTCGCCCATCTATCACTTACTAGACAGTCACCCATTTCACGTGTGTCACACGACGTCGACCCAAGTAAGTTCGCAATCACAGAGTACATTACTATATACTGAAATTGGCAAACTTGGCAAACCGCGTGTTATAAGTTCGTACGTATAGCAACCACTTTACGAGGATGGTGGTAGGTGGTACTGGTAGTATTTCAGTACCTAGTTCGATCACAGAGTACATTATACTAATACTGAAAAGTTCGATCGAATTCTTTTAGGATAGTCGATTGTGACACTAATGTCATAAAAATCCATTCCCTTGTGCTCCTCTAATTTATAGTGTAATGGCGGCTCTAGTCATCGCTGCTATCGTTTCATGTGTGTATGATTAAATTAATAAGTTTTGTAGAAAATATGTGTTTAGTGTTGTGATTAATTGAAATGTGATAAAACCTCATATACTATTATTTCATCGACCCTTATAATTCTATAATTTTCCAGGTAAGCGAAAAATGTATGTTTGATATTCAAGTAAAATCTTTTTGTCGCATTCGCAAACCTTTGCGGGGCGCGTCCATGAGTAATATTGTGGCTTACTTTACTCTTATTTTATCGCAATGTCAAGTCTTGTCAAAAGTCCCGCTTGTTGTGTCCATAAATCTTAGTGAAAATGTGCCTAGCGTTGGATGAAGAGTAGCGTGATACTGATCCGTTCTTGTTGCGATGTATTATCGTAGGATATTGTCACGTCTATTGAAATATTCTCAAATGATGATTACTTCTGTATGAATGTATGTTACAGCAACTTATTAAGTATTCTTTGTAGTAGTAAGGTCTTTTTTAACGCATGTAGAACGGGCAAAAGAAGACAAAATGTCGAGTGATGAGGATAAGCCACCTGCGCCGCCGGTCCGGCTCACCAGCAACCGCGCCACGGATCGTGGCGACTCAGTAGCCTCAGTGGACATGAGGCCTCTTCCAAAAGGTAACAAATCTTGGCAGCTATCCAGTTAATGTATGTGTAATTTAAATGTGTATTGTATCCACCAACTAATTGTGTTAATGAGTTTGTAAACAATAGACAAAACCAAAATATGAATCAACTCCAATTAGAATCACATTGTCTTACGGACTGACCTAGTGGTTTTCTTGCCTGTACGCATCTATACTTCAAAATCTAACTAAGTTAGATTCTAAAATTAAATCGATACATTATAATTTCAACTGCTGTTTATTTTTTCAGAACCTGATGATGGTGGAGATAGGAAGAAGAAAACATTGAAAGCTAAGATCAAAGGCTCTAAAAGTACCGCTCACAATGACAACAAACCAAACATTAGCTACCCAACAAATTTTGAGCATACAGTTCATGTGGGCTTTGATGCGGTCACAGGAGAGTTTACTGTAAGTAACATTACAGTTTTTGCCTTTTTTATGATTATGGTGTTCATGAAAAAATATACTTCATCCATATTCTGTGGTCATATTTTTCGGTCTCCGGGGAAAACCCATGACACATCAGTGTACCAAACCATACCCCACATACATAATATTCATTGCACTAATGTGATGTGGACATTTTTAGGTATTGATGACTAATTAGAAGCCAATTAGTTAATTACAGTCGCTGTAGTCTTGGAACTATCAGTATTTTAAATGAGAATGCATAGATTAATATTTGGAACAACCCTTATACCTAATTTAAAAATTAATTATGTTGCTTATCCATAATGAAAGTCCAGAATGCACTGATGCACCTTTGATGCAACATTGTGACTGTCATAATTCTTATAGTTTTTCACTACATTAACTTATAAGTACTGAAGTCCCTATTAAAACAAATAATAATCCAGATGCAACCAAGACCCTCATATTAAATAATACTCTTGATGAAAAGAGTGAGCTTCTTGCCTAAACACAATGCCTCACAGCTTTGATGCTTTGCTTTCTTATAAAAGTGGCATATGAAGTATTTTTATTTAACATTTCATTTTAATTATTCTTAGTTGTTAACAAGTAATGCATAGCAAAACTGAAACAACTTGAGATCAAACTCTTTCTAATAACAATAATTTTAGCTGTATTGAAAACTTATGGTATTTATAATTTTTAATGTAAACTTCTTGATACTAACTGTCTATCAATAATAATTAGTTTGAAAAGTACAATACAAGCATGTTTAAATTAGAGAATGTATCTATATTTAGAATTAACAACTTATGGGTTAACACCATAGAATGTTGATAGACCATCTTTGTTTAAAACTGTGAGATGGTGATGTAGCTGTCCGTTTGTAATAAAATGTATTTAAAACTGAAACAGTCTTTAAGGAACAAGTATGATATCATGTAATTGAGTTCCATGTATTACCGCTTTTGTTTCAAGCTGCCTATGACAGTAAGTAATAGCTTATATTATTATATGTTTAGTACATTGCCACATTAAACCCTTTGAAATATGTAATGTGATAATGTACATTTTTTTTAACTTTTTTGTTCACCCACCTAAGTTACTTATTTATTTGTTTTTAGTTGTTTTTCATGTTATTAAAATTTTGTGTAAAATGCAAATCTATGTGTAGCATGCATAATCTAATTACTGTATATACCTAATACCTTTAACTTTAGGATGTCATAACATTAATCCTCCTCTAGTTCTTGCTTTAGTGTCATGCTCTCATAGAATAAATCTTAAGATGGAATCAATAATAAAAATTTTATATTGTTTAGTAGTAATTTCATTAGTGTAGAGTTATTTCACAGATGAATTGCTTGGAGACTACTCATTATTCCTAGCTGTTTACTATAAACTTCAGTTGTATTTATATTTTGTAGATAAAAACTTTATGTTTACTTGATAATTTAATATTGCAGGCAGTAGATGATCTATCACTATCTATATTACATTTATAAGATTTGAGAAAGCATTTTGCATGACTTAACTATTACTTCAAATCAAACTTGTTGATCTATATTCTTACTATAATTTTCAGTTCAACAAATGTGATAATTTTATTACGCTTGTATGATCATACAAAATTTTATATTTACCATACAAAATTTTGTTTGTTGTGAAGTTTCAGGGTAGTTTTTCATGTTCACCTAAAATTATAGTCGGTTGGTGAGGCCAATAGGCTTGTGTAGAAACAACACTCAAAAGAGATCTGAACTAGCTCTGTGTACAAGCAAACTTACGCTTTATAAATGGCTACAAACCATAGAAGTTTGGATTGAAACTCTGCATGTTTGTTTTAACTTGATTATGGCATGTATTGACGTGTTGGTGGTTGTCCTAAGGGCATGCCGGAGGCGTGGGCGCGGCTGCTCATGGCCGCCAACATCAGCAAGCAGGAGCAGAAGAACAACCCTCAGGCGGTGCTAGACGTGCTCAAGTGGTACGACGCGTCCGCCACGCAGCCACCGCCTTCCAAATACATGACTTCTGCACAGATGCATACTACGCACTCAGGTACATGTTTTTAAAACCAAATTACTCCCACTTTTAATACAAATAAGTAACTTGATATTGTAATTGTCTTGAATAAAAACCTGTTTAACTTTTGTTTTGAACGTGTTTTGATTGTAGTGTTGTTGATTGAGCCTTTTTCTCTGTAATGGCATACCATTGTAGCCTCTTGTTCATGTTTTTATTATTTGACAGGATCATCAGTGTCCCGAGTTTCCTCCAGCAGTCCGTCGTCTTCAACACCTACGGATACGGAACACCCCGAACCACCACCTCCACCACCCTCGCGACCCGATCGTACTAAGAGTATCGTAAGTATCACTTATTCAGTTTTTACCGAATAATTGCACTTTTTTAGCAAACATCACAGTTTAGTCTACACTACAAAGTTACCAAAGGCAACTCTAAAAACGCTCTCTACAAATCACTTCATTTGTAACTGGTTGGTTTGACAAACATCATTCAATGCTGCAATCGTACTCTACACGCAAAATACGCGCTTATTCGTGTAGTTGCGGAATCCAGCCCGATTTACATACTTACATGCTGCAATCGTAACATTAGACAAGGTTCTGTAGTTTGGGCAAAAACAAAATTTATAAAAATGTCTTGTTCATTTCGTTGTCTAATTTGGGGTATCGCGATAGCATCAAGAATTAAAATTGATATCGTCAAGTCTAGCAAACTAAACAAAGAAATTAATGTATGTAAGTGTCTAGTGTTTATTGTAAAATAACATCACATGCACTAGACACCTGATTAAGATCGCAGTCTCTTCAGGATTGTCTGCACAATTACACATACGTCTAGTTGTCCAATATTAAAGTGTAAAACTGTGATTGCAGTACACAAAACCGATTGAGGAGGAAGAAGCTCCGCCCCCGCGGCCCGCCCCCGCGCCCGCGTCCCCGCCGCACGTACCGCACCCCGCTCTCACCACGCACTCGGTAAGTCAGCAAAGAACCACCAACCCATTTAAGAAATGCTAATATGTTTTGATACTGGATATTACAACATATTAGCATTTATTTGTTAGAGTGAACAGGCTACATCTGGGTAAGCTCGCTCCATCGTAGACTTTGTCTCTGTCATCTCTGACCTAGACTGGAGTCAAGAGCAAACCCATATAAAGTAAAAAAAAAACTGCCAAAAGCGCTGAATGTCAGATAAGCAAACTACCATAAGCGCTGAATGTCAGATACGCAAACTGCCAAAAGCGCTGAATGTCAGATAAGCAAACTACCATAAGCGCTGAATGGCAGATACGCAAACTGCCAAAAGCGCTGAATGTCAGATAAGCAAACTACCATAAGCGCTGAATGGCAGATACGCAAACTGCCAAAAGCGCTGAATGTCAGATAAGCAAACTACCATAAGCGCTGAATGTCAGATACGCAAACTGCCAAAAGCGCTGAATGTCAGATAAGCAAACTACCATAAGCGCTGAATGGCAGATACGCCAAAGTTAAATACGCATAGTGCCAGGATAAGAGTGCCTAGAAAAAGATTTGAAATGGATAAATTGCACTTCACTTAATTGGCCAACATTCAAGTGGTATACAAACGTACGTCTTTCATGTTTCGACGTCAGTGGTTTCCCTAACAATTGAGTCCGACTTTTTGTGTTTAATATTAACCTCTAGAACCCTGGCGCGTCAAACGTCAACATCTGTCAACGCCCGGCGCTTTTTATCGCAATTTGACACGCTACGACTGCTAACAAAAAAAATGGTTTGCTTACGTTTCGAGTGGCTCTTATCTTAAACTGTAAACTGTTTTTGGTTCTTGAATAAACTGACCATGCTATAAAATGTATACAATACTTGTAATATGAGAGTGGTATTTATAAATAAATGTTGATAACGGAGAACAGGCTGAAATATTGTTTGTTCCCTTGTTCTATCGATTTCTTATAAAACTACTGTAGCAATCCATGCGAAATTTTGCAAATTACATTATGAATAAACAAATAATCTAATTACAGCGTTTTTTTGACAGTCCTATGTAAAATTTTCATAATATTCATAATCAAACTTCATCGTCCGTCGAGCCGTTTTTATGAAATTGCGTAATAAAACGCTTGACTTTGTAAACGCTCATCCTAGTTATATTGAGTAGTTTCTAATAAAAAAATGTTACTAGGATACTACATAATCCTTTATTGATTGAAAACTAGCTATATGTCGTAAGAATATGCCACTATAATTGTACAATGATAAGATTTCCTTGAAGAGAGAACTAAGCGGCGATGTGTTTTGTATTAGCTAATTTCACATAGTATATTAGGTTTCAGAATTGGAATATTTATCAAACCTACACAACATTGAGCTATAATTTCATATAAGTATAAATACTTACTCACTTTGATGAAAAAAAATAAAGATACAAACCTCTGAATTCACCTAAAAAAAAATAACGGTTTTTCACGGTACATTCTTAGGCAAAACAAGTCAAATTATGAAGTAAAATGGTAAATACATTGTGCAAAACTATGTAGTAACTACTTGTACGACTATTTATTCACATAAACGTTGATTATACTCCAAAAAAAAAACAATTTCATCATTTTAATTGCAAGAATGGCGACTGACATTCACACGTAATGTTTCAATGGCCGAAAAAGTATTATTTTGATGTATTTCGTGCAAACATTTATGTAAAACGATGTAATAGCTACTCATAAATAAATATTCGTACACTTAGCATAAAATAATTTACATGCAAACAAAGTATAAACAAAAAGTCGACCGTCATCGACGTTCCAGAGACAAAGTAAGCGTTTGTTTTTTAAAAAAAATATTTCAATGATACCATCATATATTTTTAAAATTGGAATAGCTTAGTTGAACGAGAATATCATCCCGCAAGTGTGTAAACCTTGCCACATGAAATAAGACCATGCGTTTTTAAATAAACCGCATATTTCGCCATGGCACGCCGGCGTGCCATCGGGTTTTAACGGTTGTAACAGTTTATGGCACGCGGGCGTGCCCCCGGGTGTTGAGCGGTTAAGGCGTTAATAGTTTCCTCCTACGTTATTTTTCGTTCAGATGGAACTTCCTATTATGTTAATGGCAAAATGAATAATTATTTGTTTTGACTTATCACTAACTTATTAAGTGACGACGATACACAAATGACGTATAATGTTCCAGTTAAGCAATACATTAAAATATACTAAAGACAGCATAAAGTCAATCCATCTACTTATAATATAGTGACATTCGACCATTCACAAACTGCATTCAAGTAGAGGGTAGCTTACATCCAATGGTCTTCCATACCACAAGGGATGTTATTTTCTTGCAGATCCCTCAGGTCGCAGTCGCAATCTCAATCACGCAAAAATAGAGCATCGGAGTCAGTTTTCGTACTAGATAGCTAATAAGCTATCCTTTTATTCATCCCAGAACAACGTGATCAAAGCTGCTTACAAAATCTATGATTTATTTTTAGCCTATTCTGTCCCACTGCTCTGCAGGGCAAAAGGCTCATTATTTTTCCAAATGTAGCATGTTTGTAACATGGTGGTGTGTGCACAGATCTGCAGCAGAGTGGAGGTGGGCGGGGGCGCGGTGCTGGACCGCAACAAGAACCCGGCGGGCGCGCCGCACACGCCGCCGCCGCACGCGCCGCACGTGCCTCCGCCCGCCAACGGCGCGCAGACCAACACCGACACCGGGTATAAACTTGTTGTACTAATCATCCTTGCACTTTATGGACTAAGACTTTTTTAATACAGTTGCTCAAAAAGTGGTGTATTGCAGGGACGTATAGCGTTCGGGATGTGGGCTATTACATACTAGTGCTTCTTTTTACCTTTCCCGAACTCGTGCGTTCTCTTTCCCAACTGTCAAAATAATGTCTATTAAAAAGAAAAACCAACCATGAAGTTTATACTAAAGACTTTTTGTGATTCATACAAATACGTATATTTCTTAAAAGAAATTAGTCTTAAACAAGTACTAATTTATTTCAATATCAGATTGAATTGAATGAGTTAGGTTTCATTTCATTTCACCTCATTAAATTTCATTTTCACTTCATATCAATAAAAAAAATCTACTGAAGACTGAGCTGTATGGATAGTTCCCTTTGCCTACGAAAACGGGTGAAGAAAAAAATAAAACTGCTTATATTCTACGGTTGGCGCCATTTTCCAGAAATTTTCTTTGCGAGTTTACTTGTTTGTTGTGTTATTATTATTTTATTAAATTGCTTCATTTTTTCGCAACTGTATTAAAAATAGTCGTTCAGTACACCTGCGGAACCGTCATTGCAACTTGTTCCGACTGTCAAACCTCGCCTTCGGCTGCGACTCGGCTCGGGTAGACATGTGGTGTCAGAACTCTTTGCAATGACAGCCTTTCCGCACTTGTAATGAAATATACCTTAGATTATATACCTCTAGATGTAGCCATGAGACTGTAGGGAAGTGTGGAAGTGAGAAGCATATATACGAAACAAGTGAGAAAATTGAGACAAAACATAACATGCTCTGTCTCATACGGCGTGCCGGTTTTTTGCTTGGCGAACTTCGGAAAGTTAGCCAAACAAAGGCCTGTCACTGTCACTGAGAGGTCGACTCGAGTCAGTTTTTTATGTTTTTAGATAATTTCGGCAATTAAAGTAATAGTTTTAGTGCATTTATGAGAAATAGACTCCAATAGTTAAGTGTTTTGTGCATTTTGTGTGCTATATAATGGGATGGTGTAGTATTTTAGGCTGCAAAAGCCACACAGAAAGAAAGGAAGATGAGAATGTTACTTTTCACTCGTAAGTATGCAAATGTTAAAAGTTATTGTGCACTGATTGAAGAAATACATTTGTGTTTATGTAATGACATGGCTTTCGATGAAAATTAGGCGTAATTCTAGCGATATCGTTTATTTTTCTTTCCACATAACCTATAACTTGATATTCGTTGTGTTGCCATACCTTGTCATCTTTTTTTCCCTTAACTCTGTAATAAAAAGTGCAAGTAGCTAAATAAATAAAATTCAATAAAACAAATAAAATAAGTTTGTTCACCAGATTACTTTGAATTATATAGTAAACTTCATATTAATATATAAAATTCTCGTGTCACATTGTTTGATACAAAAACTTCAATTCAATGTGCAAACAACGAGGCAAAAATATTTCATAAAATAGACCTCTCGAGTCTCTACGATTAGTTTTTTCAATCAAATAAACCATCAGTTTTAATTCTGCTTTGTAACAATAGTTACGTAAGTATTTAAAGTATCATGTAACATGTTCCAAGATTGTTTTCTAAAATATTACTGTTAATATCATTAGAATCCTGTTGGCAATTTCATATGTTGAATAATATAAATAATTTTGCACTCTTCATACTATGTTTGACATTATGCGACTCATATTAGTACATTAATAATAATTTAGTATGTAGTTGTTACAACGAAACACCCTCACGTTTTTGGTCATATTTAGGGAAAAGTTTCCATAATAGCAACATTGAAGTTTTATAGTGCTGTCTCATGTGCGGCCACGAGGTGGCTACATCTAGAGGTATATTATCTAAGAAATATACTATTCTAACTCGTCACTCCATGTCACTCAATCTTCGGCTATTCTCCGCAATTGCTACCATATGAACCACTACGATCGGATCTCCGATATAATAGCAGGAAGAATAGGAAAACCGAGTATCCTATCCTTCCTACTCTTAACCTTTTGAACCGCCACAACATTCCTCTTCCACACTAAACATTCAGTCAAATAAATAATGTTATTATTCGCTCCTAATATAGATGTGGCCATGGCGTGTAGGACGCAAATGTTTGTCTACTACAGAAGACGTGGTGATCAAAATCTCCTAATTATATGGTGTATTTCATCTAATTGTCTCCATCTTCTAATGTGATGTGGATTCTTTTGATCCATGGTTTGATAATCCAAAAAACCGAAACTCACCTTCCTTTGTCCCACTTCCTGCAAAATATGCATTCAAATATCCATTTGATTAGTACTTGTTTTGTCCTTTGAGCAGATTTTTATATTGAGTAATCACTATCCATTACAGAAGAGCAACAGCCCAGCAACAAAGGAAAAAGAAAATGACTGATGAAGAAATATTAGAGAAATTAAGAACTATTGTTAGTGTTGGAGACCCCAATAGAAAATACACTAAAATGGAAAAGATTGGCCAGGGGTAAGTTTAACAGGACATCATCATATCTCTCATATACCAAATTGTTTTTACGTAACTGTTCTTGCAATCATTAAAAGAAGATTTGCAAAAATGTGTTATGAAATATAGACTCTGCCACATTAGCATAAATCACAATTTACATTACTCTCTTCCAGTGCTTCAGGTACAGTGTATACGGCGATAGAAACGTCGACGGGTATGGAGGTAGCCATCAAACAAATGAACCTAAGTCAGCAACCGAAGAAGGAACTGATCATCAACGAGATTCTCGTGATGCGGGAGAACAAACATAATAATGTAGTCAACTATCTGGACAGTTATCTAGTTAATGAAGTGAGTATATGAATAGGTGGTCCAAATTAGACGAATATTCCGATGCGCTTGCAATACATATCCTCATATTTTGTCGTGTGTAAACCATTATTGTGCCAATCCAAAAGAGAGACAGCTATACAGGATGCGCTTGGATTTGGCCCCAGGTTAGGGGCAAATAGCATATACTTCAAAACACAAAAGTAATTTATTAAAATTAGGCTGAGAGCCAGCACTTTTTGAAAGTCAAGATCTACAAAAGACAGTCCCCGTCACCACTTCCTAGTGTTTTAGCTGTGGGAAAGTGGCCAACGAACTCCCCAGCAACACTTTACAACCCCCACAACTACTAACTTACTGCCAGAGACGGCTCGTGACATTTATTTATGGGGGTTCACTAAAAAAAACCAAATCGATCTCTGACACGAAATCAACCAAACCTCTATAGATTCCGGAATTCAGTGATTCCGTAGATTCATCATGCCCCCGTAAGGCTGCGTTTCCACCAGAGATGTTCGAGGATGTTTAGCGAGGAATGTGTTTGTAAAGAACCAATAGAATCGCTTCATTTACCTCGCCTCGGTCAGCACAGCTCTGGTGGAAACGGCTCAGCGGAGCTAGATTGTTGCGCATATAAAACAAGCGAGCAATGTGTGCGAGGGATGTGTTGAGAAGGATGTGTTGCGAAGTTTGCGCATACTATACCAGCCAGATAATTTTTCTTCCATTACACGCAACCTTACGACATGCGTACGACCACAAGCGCTAACGACAACAAAGTGAGACGTGAGCGGCAGGCAGGCGTTCGCGTTACTCCGCTTCCACTACACCGCGCCCCCGTCAACACATTTCACAACTTCGTAACGCATCCTCGCACCACACGTTAATGCGCATTTTCACAACTCCACTACACATCCTCGTAGGCACATTTTCACCGCACAGCTTTGGTGGAAACACCCACACATTTTCACAGCACAGCTAGACATCCTCGCACTACACATTTCCATCAAACATCTCTGGTGGACCAATAGAATCGCGTCATTTACCTAGCCTCGCTCAGCGTAAGCGATTCTATTGGTTCTTAACATACACATCCCTCGCTACGCATCCTCGCACATCTCTGGTGGAAAGCAACTTGAAATGCACCACAAAATACCACACGATCTATTAAACCGGTAAAATACATCGATTTTCATCAACGCAGAATCGAGTGCTTTACGTATATTTATTGTCCGCCGATAGATGCCAACTGCACTTCACTTATCTTATGAAAACGAGATTGTGAATGTTTTTTCACTTTTTTTGAAAGTTGCACTAAATCGACAACACCCGTTTCCGTCCATGGAGATTCACCACCACCAAACAAATACTGACACGGAAAACAAAATAATTTGTTTCTTTCTTCACATCCACACAACCAAGGTGTTTTGAAATATTGTTCAGATTTAAAAACATGCATAAAAGATTTAGTTTTCGTACCACATTTTTGAGTAAATGCAACTTCAGGACGTGGTGGCCCTTTAGCTTTAATTTCGAGACGAATTTCAAGAGTATTTTCACAATTTTTAATAAAAGACATACTCTATTGTTCCATTTTAACACAAATGTTGCACAAAACTAATTTTTAATCCTTAATTAAAAAAAAAACTGCGGTGAATCTACATTCTACCGTAAATTAACGGACTCCGAGTGTTTGTTTACATAAGATCGGCAACAGCGCACAGGCATGTAACGTCTCCCGCGCGCGGAACCGCCACGCCCGCCCGCGCAGCCTTGCGCGATTTGGCAATGTCGCGCGTGAGCGGCGCTCCAGATTAGGCTAATTTCCCATACAAAATCTTCTGTTTCACGCGTCGGACTGTGTCGATGTTTCTCTTTCGCACTCATTGAATACAGTGCTAGAAATCATACTGAATTTTGTTTCATTGGAGCGCAATCACTAGCGCTCCACTCCACACGTTAACAACTTGACGCCAAATGTGCGCGTAGGTAATAGTTAGTTTCTACTACGTTTCTAAAAAACTGCTATTAAGAGTGTATTGTATAGGCATAGTAGAAAGAATGTATAGGATTTTATGGAAATATAGATTATGCAATTTTTGTGGGAGTGCACTGCACCAGCGCTCTTTAGGACGAGCCGCCTCTGCTTACTGCCTTACCAACCGTTGCCAAGAATAGTAATGATTATTTGGATTTGTGTTCAGGGGGGCTACTCTCTAAGCCCGAAGTCCGTAGTTTCGGGCTTAGTTGCGGGCGTATTCTACTCCGTATAACTTATAAGGACTTACGATTAGTCCCGAACCCGAACTAAGAAAGAATGACAACATGATTTGACAATAACTATCAAATCGTGTTGTGATTAATTCTTAGTGGTTAGATTATACGGAGTAGAATACGCTCACAACTAAGCCCGAAACTACGGACTTCGGGCTTAGAGAGTAGCCCCCCCAGAAGTGTACAGTCAATATCATATTGCAGTCACGACCACAATGCACTCGCCATATATGGTTTGACACAAGACACGAGAATAATGTGAATTTATTGCAAGAAGTGTGCATTTGGTGACGTCAACAATGCATCACGACACGAATCACCGCATTGATTTTCTTTCGGCTTTATTTCAAACTTTTACAGTGCCATTTTACTGTCTAAATTAGCTATTTTTTTACAAAAAAAAAACTTTGCTTCACTTTAGGAGTTTCTCCTGCATCGTGGGTGCTTTTACAGACATACATATCACATACACAAACAGCAATACCTGGAACAACTATCTGTAGGCCAAACAAATATTTGTTCTTCCACTTCATTTCATTTTCCACTTTATTTTCTAGGAATTATGGGTGGTAATGGAATACTTAGCGGGCGGTTCTCTAACGGACGTGGTGACGGAGACGTGCATGGACGAGGGCCAGATCGCCGCCGTGTGCCGCGAGGTGCTGCAGGCGCTGCACTTCCTGCACACCAACCACGTCATACACCGGGACATCAAGTCCGACAACATACTGCTCGGCTTAGATGGACAAGTGAAACTGAGTGAGTATCGTAGGCTAATCCTAATATAGAAAATTCTTCCGTTTCAGAGTGAGTGAGTGAGTGACTAACAGACAGCGCACGGCCGAAACTACTCTCTAATTATTTAGAGAGTAGTTTCGGCCGTTCGCTGTCTGTAATTTCGATTTCGAGCTTCACCTGAGTGACAAAGCTCACAAAGTGTGCTGTATAACACACAGCATAAATGTCTTATATTATGAATTTGATATTCACCTCGGATTCCGCTGACGAGACACGATAATGTTACAGAATAGCACTACTGGTCATAGAAAGATGAACGCTGAAAATACGTAACGCAATTTTTGGAGTTTTTTAAACCCGTGGGGGGGAGGGTCCCCCTGAAACGCTCCGTAACGAATTTCTGTACCCCCCCCCCCTCCCCCCTAGTAAAACGTTACGTAACCACCGAGGGACCAATTCCATTTGAGATTTTGAGAAAAAAACGTTTTAAAAAATGAAAGAAAAAAGAAAAGAACCGCCACCGCCGCCGCGTTTATTCCGCCAGAAATGACGCACAAACAGAAAATTAAAAGCAAAACAACTTACAAACTAAATAAAACCTATTCTATACTAGCTTGCCCCCCGGGACTTCACTCCCGTTTTACCCGCATAGTTCCCGTGGGATTTCCAGGATAAAACTATCTTATGTCCGTCTCCTGGTTCTACGTTACCTCCCCAACAATTTTCAGCCAAATCGGTTCAGCCGTTCTTGAGTTAATATTGTAACTAACACGACTTTCTTTTATATTATTATTATTATACAAGTGTCACAAAAATGAAGGGATGTAAAAAAAAAACAAATTTTTGGGTGATTTTCAAAGAGCTGTTACTCCGAGGAAAATGATCATACAGCAAAAAAAATATGAAATTGTAGCTCCAAGTGTCTAGTTTTCAGATATGACCATGAATTTTTTTTATCATGTTCGTGTCTGGAGAAATCCTAAGAGAACTACCAAAAAAAAAGAAGTTCTAATTTTTTCTCGTCGTAAATAAAAATGTTTTTCCATTGTTTCGCTCGAAAGCTCTTTTAGAAAATTTAATGCCCTTTAATTTGACGTAATCAAAAGTGAGTTATCGTCAGTCAAAGCAAAAAAGTACTTTTTCACTTTGGCAATCAGTAACTCTGGAAATAATGATCGTATAGGAAATCGAAGGACGGTTTTGAAAACTACACGATATTCTCTATAAGATACCGTGAATGGCTTTTGTCAATTTTGTCAAAGAGATGAATTTTCAAGGAATCAGAAAAAAAAAAAAATTATGGCATATCAAAAGAACGAAAAATTTACGTGAAGAATTTAGGCTAGAAACAATACAAAAAGTTTAAATTTCGTGTGAAGAAAAGCCGAAATCCGCGGGGGGTACTTATATCCATTTTTTAAAATGAGATTTGAAACTAAGGCAGTTGCAGCGGTCAGAAAAAATCGAGTTATTTTTTTTAAACAATAATAATAGCATTCAGAAGAAGTTAATAAAAAAAGAAAAAAAAAAGATTCAAACAAAAATTGTTTTTTATACAGCTTACGAGCGAAACAATGGAAAATTTTTTTTTGAATTTTTTAAGATGAGTAAAATTGTTTTTTTTGTAGTTTTCTTATGATTTCTCCAGACTAGGGCATGTAATATAATAAGATTTTCAATTCCGATACTGAGTAACGATATTGGAAGTCGGTATAATTCCGATATTAATATCGGAATTACGTATATTTTTTAAAAATCGCTCAATTATCTTTTTAAACTTAGGAAGGTCAAAATAATAAAAGATTTATTGAAACTCTGAAATATGTTAGATAAAAAGTCAAATTAAAAAGTAACAAATAAAATAAAAATGCACAATCA
Source organism: Ceramica pisi (assembly GCA_963859965.1). Lineage (NCBI taxonomy): Eukaryota > Metazoa > Arthropoda > Insecta > Lepidoptera > Noctuidae > Ceramica > Ceramica pisi. The sequence goes on from OY982530.1 coordinate 12,420,048, forward strand.
CAGTAAATAGGAACAAAGAGTGTGATTAGTAAAAAAACATGCCTCCTCTAGTTTTTAAATGCACGCTTTTTAGGGTTCCTTAGCCCTTATGGATTCGTCATATCTGTCAGTCTGTCTGTCTGTATGTCACAGCCACTTTTTTCCGAAACTATAAGAACTATGCTGTTGAAACTTGGTAAGTAGGTGTATAATGTGAACCGCATTGAGATTTTCACACAAAAAAAACAATACATTTTGGAGGTTCTCCATACTTAGAACTGAAACTAAAACAAAAAACATCAAACCGTTACCGTGTGTGGGTATATATGGATAGGTCTTCAAAAATGATATTGAGGTTTCTGCAAACTACAAACTGAATAGTTTGCACGAGAGACACTTCCAAAGTGGTAAAATGTGTGCCCCACATCTGTAACTTCTAAAATAAGAGAATGATAAAACGAAATAAAATATATAATATACATTACCATGTAAACTTCCACCGAAAATTGTTTTGAACGAGATCCAGTTAGTAATTTTTTTTAATACGTCATAAATCGTAAACCGCAACTTTTGCTTATAATATATTATACCTACAGGTTTGTACGGATCCCTCGGTGCGCGAGTCCGACGGTCCGACTCGCACTTAGCCGGTTTTTTAAGCATTTTGTCGGATAGGGAACTGTATTTTATTACAAAAATACCCAGCCGGAGAAAACACGCTCACTCTCAACACTGAGGCAAAATTTATTTTAAAGATTCAAAGATTCTAATTTTCATTACCATACTGTGTCAAAAGTTGCACAACCAAGTGCCATAGTAACTTGCTCAATCTCCTTTGGAATTTTTTTTATATCCCTTATTTTTTGTGACTCGTGTATACCGTATGTCTACGACATATATGCAATCCTTGAAACCACATACTAGTTATGGTATTTGATAACGCTATACAAAAAAGTAACGAAATCGGTCCAGTAGTTTTGTCAAAAAGTCGAGTTTTAATTTAAAGCAAATTTGAACACTCTGTAGAATTGCAACAGTAGGTTAATAGTACAATGAACTTGAATCCTTGAACATTGAAAAGCAACGTTGCCACGCTGGCGCGGTGCGGTTCGTTTGTCGGCTTAGTACAGAAGGACGCGGCACGCGTGTGTCGGCTTTTTCAAAGGCCTTCGGCTTTTGGCGAGGAGGGGCGCGGGGAGCGGGTTGCGCGCGCGCTCGACGCGTAGGGTTGGACACAGTTATCGACAATATTATCAGCTTTCTCTCATTGTCTTTTGAAGAGAATAATGATCGGTTAGCAAAAAAGATGTTCTAATTTTAAAGGACACGGTTAGTTTAGAATTATTATAGCACCACTATGTACCTACCTACCTATTCTGATTAAAAATTATAATTGAGAGGATTTAGAGATAAAAAATAATGTATTAATGTTTACATTTTAGGAAGAAACATCCTATTAAAAAAACGTACTCACCCGTTTTCTACATTACTCACTATCTAGGTAGTACCTACGGTAGTTTCGTAAGTCGAAACGTACAAAAATTAAAATTTATTTTAAAAGTCCAATAAATTTAACTAGGTATCACTTCACTGTTAAATACGGTTATTAAAAATAGTACTAGTATTGTAATGCCTTGATTGCGTATTAAGTCTTTATTAGATAAGTAATTGTAGAAAAGTATCGATAAAAGATAATTATTACATTGTTTACCCTATTTACCTATGACTTTTATTTTTTGCCAGTACGGATGTAAGTTTTGTCAGTTCACCGCGAGTCTTCCGGGATAGCGTGTGTGCATTTCGCAAAGATTTGATAGGTACTTAAGTACACGCATTGTTTTACGTGATTTTTGTTATTTACTTGTATGTATTAGTTTAATTATTTTCTTACAGTGAAATAGACACTGAGTAGGTACTTGACCTTAGTGTGTGTAAATTGTGTTTTTAATTTTATTTGTACTTGTTTTTTACGGTGAAATAAACACTCGGATCCTGGTCGAAATTTGTTGGGCAAGGTTCGGGACAACATTGTTCGGCGATGTCACTTGTGCATTCAAAAACGTGGTCGACATTTTGAACATGAGAAAATTTAAGTTTTAATCCATCTTGTGCTATGACAGAATTTATTTAGATTAGTTCAGTAATCAACTTATCACGAAGTAAAAAAGAACGGGTGAAAAATAACCATAGTGAATTTCATCGCAATTGGCAAAGATAAATCAAAACGCCGCCGCGCGAGCATTGTTGCCGCACTTCTCGAGGTCAGTCGAGGTCAAGGTACGTTTTCTAAATAGGGTGATTTACTTTTACTAAATTTATTTTCATATTTATTTTGTTTGAAAACTTATTTTTTTTCATTTACGTTTTTTTTAATTTATAACAATTTATTTATACTTCTGTGGACAAGTGTTACTTGTGGTTTCAGTTATTGCATATATGTCGTAGACATACTGTATAGATTTTTATGTAGAATCTCTACGCGACCGTTCTAAAAGTTGAAAAAAGCAATGTTACGTAAAGCGTAGTTCAAACTCCCCCTCCCGCCCCCTTAACGCATGGTAACGTTTTACAAGACCCTCCCCCCAAATTCATTACGTAATACTTGAACGCTCCCAGAGTGTGGGGAGCACTATGAGAGAATTTCCCGAAATTTCTACGGGAACGGGATATGCGCGTACGAAGTCGCGGGCAAAAGCTAGTTGAGCCTATAAAACATTGGCATTCATCAGCGATAACCGTAAAATGTAGAGGATTGATGCGCGTTATCGGCAGGTTTGCCGCTATATAAAAGTAGGTCAGATGGGCTACAGTGAGCCAGTGGTACACAGAGAATCGGTATTATTATATTCAAAACTAGTAGTTACCGGATCATGGAACCGACACGTAGTAACGTGTTTCGTTACGTCTCCCTCACTCCCCAGTTGAGGGCGAGCGCCCGTTGTAAGCGGTCGTGTGGTGCAACGATTTGTGTTTTCCCGCGCGAAAAGTAAAAAAATAGGTAAGTTTTGCTTTTCTTCTTCAAAGTCGTGTTTTCTGAGCTTTTCGTACCGAATTTTATATACATGTAAAGTCACTATCTAGCAATAATATGGTTATTATGTTTTAAACATATTCCTTGATCAATTGCCTTTTTTCAACATCAAATGTCATAAACGTAGGTGGTACACAGTGACTCAGTATTGCAGGGTAGGTACACAGTAAACCGTGGTTCAGTGTGAAAAAGTGTGAAAACCGCATTGATTGTATTTTTTTAGAATATTTTATTTTGTTACTGTTCTACAGAAATTTAAAGGTTTTGTATACCAAATTAACAATTATTTCTAAATACATGTGCTGTGTATGTTATCCTGATTAAGTTATAATTCTATTTTTTGTTTTTTCTTGACATTCTAAGCAATAAACTTTCTTGAATGAATGAAAAAACTTTGTTTTAATGACCCATTTTTGGTTGATGACCGATTTACCCGAATTAGTCCAGTTAAAATATAACTTATCTTCGTTTTATTCTGATATGGTTCACTGTGTCCAACGGTGGTTCACTGTGAACTTCATCATGGATCAGTGTGTACCAAAGAGTGTACACAGTGAACCAATTCCCATTTTTTTAAAAACACTTGGTAATGTCTAACCTATCAGTTTTTGAGCTTAATTATTATTATTAGACACTAAATGGTATGTATGCCTATTAGACACTAAATGGTATGTATGAAAAAAGAAAACGAAAACTATAATTTGAGTACATGACACAACTTTGAATTTTTTGTGGTTCACTGTTGCCCACCTGACCCTACACTAAGCTATCAGGCTTGGTGTGTCCCGAGAATTCGATTGAGGTATGTACCTAGAACTCCATAATGCCAGTAACGAGCCAATACACCAGACACAATCGCGTCTGCTACTGAAAAATGTTGATCATAAACGAAAAGGATTTTACTGTTACCCAATTTCAGTATTGAAACCAGGACACAACGCTCAATTTCCTGCCTGCGTGTCTACGACCACATCAACGAGGCAGACTACTGTCTGATATCAAAGTAAATAACCACCTTAATTTTATTTTTGCAGCCGACTTCGGTTTCTGCGCTCAAATATCCCCCGAACAAAACAAACGGACGACGATGGTTGGCACGCCGTATTGGATGGCGCCCGAGGTCGTCACGCGGAAGCAATATGGGCCTAAGGTTTGTTTCACAAAACATCATCGCCTTTACCAACTATATTGAGGCTATTTTACGTGGAGCGACTGACTGTCTGCCCTCCACAACCCAGTTAGAATAGAATAGAGTACTCTCTCTTTAATATGTACACCCATTGATATATAAACACCCAAGATGCACAGTCTCGAATAAAAGTAACGCTCGAAACTGTCGCCGAACACTCACCGATTATACCTACGTAGTTATAGTTATGCTGTACGCATATATTTTTGCAAATTCAACCTTAAGCAAACTGTATAGTTGTTTTTTACAACGCAGTGTTAGAAAAGCAATAAAATTTTACGACCGCCGGTGGTCGGTTAGGACAAGGCATTGAATGGAGGCGAACATTATTATATTTTTTTTTCTTAAGGTGGCTCTAGTCGATATTTTTTCCATAGAAACTTCGGGAGGGTATTACTCCGCTGTTTGACAGAGTACATCAAAAGTTAAACATAATATCGTTTTGTCATATTATTAGTTTTGTCTGTATGGAAACAGAATGGTAAAATAAACCGCCATTAAAAAGTTATGAGCCACCAAAGTTTCGTTTTTCTTGCCAATTTTAACGCATCTTTGGGCGTAAATAATTAATAAACACAATGTAAAATCTTTAAAACCAAGTCGGTACCGACAAAGCTCAACTATCGAAGAATTCAATAACTTTTATTTTTAATCGATATATGCAGTAGTTTTTTCATAAAACTCGATTTACGAAAGGCCTTCTCATATTTTTTTACGCGCGCGTTTTACTATGAATTATCGTGCCTCTCACTGAATAACGTTCCCCCCGGTGCGGTGCGGGGGGACAACGCTCACGCACACGTGCGTATTCAAGTTACAACTGTGTCTGCTGCGGTGTGCTGTGGCCTGTGGCCTATGTCGTTCATACGTATACGTAGGTAGACTATACTTGCGCTCTAATTTATATTGACTCATTGGCTTGATTTTTGGATTTCAACATTATATTTTATATCTGTTTGACTTCGCACTGTAGTTTGGACTCCGTATTTGCGTTTGAAATTGTTATTGTTGCTTTGAGTGGACGCTGCATAAGTACGTGACATTGTTTTGAATCATTGAAAAAGTTTAAAAAACCACATATTATAAACAATGGGTAGAAAAGTCATAATTTGGCGTCGTGACCGGGTCTTCGACACCGCGTCGCTGCCCGCGCCCGCTGCAGTGTAAAATCATCGCGGCGGGATGCTATCGCGCAATGAATTTTCAACTCTCGATGTTGAAACCAATGATATAATTATAAGTTGAAACGGTGTCTTTTTTTGACGCGTTGGGATTAACTCTGCTGAGTGCTGGGTTCTCAACGCTCGGCTGAACGGAATATTTTTACGTCCGTGCGTACGGTGGCTAAGCGTTCTTACAATCGAGCGACATGACGCCGCCGTGCCACCGCCGCCGCACGCGTCTACGACAGGGATAACTGCACGCGTCGTTGGTGGTCGTTGAAGCGCCCGTCGACAGCCAACGACAAAGGTTGCCGGCCGCCAGCGGCAACGTGTCGCTCGTTTAGTTGAGTACCTAGGTAGCAGGTAGCGAAATCCAAAGTTCAAGCCAGGGTCAATGTAATGTTTGTTACTGGGTTCATTCTATTTGCTTTCAAAATAGTTTCTTGCAATTGACAAACCTAATTTTGTGTTCGTAGGTACTTTTGCGGCGGACAAGACTTTTTTATGGATGGGAAACCAAATAACTGCTCCCGCTTTGGGCGAAGCAGAAGGGAGTGTCAGACTCTTCTTGACTAAAACCCATCCGTGTTCCTCCTAATGCCCTCTGCGTACCGTACTTACCAGGGCCGCGGTAACTCTTTCGAACAAATTCTGCAACATCATAGTTTACATAGCTCTCTGCCTAATAGGTACCTACTGTTATATTAACGTAGGTAGGTACTTACCTACAAGCAAAGATGCCATAAAACAAACCGTTGGCGTTCGTAGACACTAAAATTTTAACGTTAGGTAGGTAGGTATGTAGGAGCTAAGTAAACAATCTTTATGTGTCACTTGTCAGTTTGTCACAATATACTGTGCACTTGTCTGATAATTTAAAGCAATCTAATAATGAATGCAAATCTAAACACGTCTGTGTCAACCAATAGGGGTAACTAAAAATAGAAAACCGGCCAAGTGCGAGTCGGACTCACGCACCGAGGGTTCCGTACAAATATTATAATATAAGCAAAAGTTGTGGATTACGATTTATGACGTACCTATTAAAAAAACTCCTTAGGTACTAGATCTCGTTCGAACCAATTTTCGCTGGTAGTTTACATGGTAATGTACATCATATATGTTTTAGTGTTATCATTCTCTTATTTTAGAAGTTACACGACACACACACATTTTACCACTCTGGAAGTGTCTCTCGCACAAACTATTCAGTTTAGAAAAAAATGATATTAGAAACCTCGATATCATTTTAGAACCCCTATCCATACTATACCGGCCTACAGGTTTAGGTAGGTAGTAAGTTCACAGAATACGTCTACTTACCAAGTTTAGAGTTTTCGACAGCATAGTTCTTATAGTTTCGGAATAAAGTGGCTGTGACATACGGACGGACAGACAGACAGACAGACATGACGAATATATAAGGGTTCCGTTTTTTGCCATTTGGCTACGGAACCCTAAAAATTAAGAAGACAGGTAGGTAAGTAAGTAATTTTGATAACAATTTATAGGATGGTACTTAGGTAGAACTAATTTCATTATTAGGTACTAGCGACCCGCCCCGGCTTCGCACGGGTGCAATGCTGATACTAAATACACTACAGAAAAACCGTGAGAAAAACTGTTACCTACCTACCTCACGTCTGAGCCGCGCGGGTACCTTACATAGATCTAAACTCCCCTCCCGCACGCGCACCCCCGCCTTGGTGACGTTCACTTCGCAACGGGCCGTGCAGCAGAAATCGTAATATTTTAATTTCGCCATAACTTCAAAACCAAACGTCCGATTTTAATCATTCAAAGACCAAATATGATCTACATAAACTGTACTTAGTGATGAAATACTTTATTTTGATAAGGATTAATAGCATGAGTAAAATAAACGTGTTTAAATGTAGTCCAAAAAAATATCTAGATTTTTAAATAAAAAAAATGGTTGTTGTGCCTCACTCGACATAGAAAGGTATAGTGTGTCGCGGACTTTTTTGTAGATATTTATAAGATCTACAATTAATTAGAACAATTTATGGTTGTATCTTTTATAGTTTATGCAGCGTACGCAAAATAAGTTACTTTTCTGGTTGATTTTTACACCTTGTGTCCGAAAAACCCAAATATCTTACGGAACCCTATTTTTTTGCAAAATAAAATATAGCCTATGTTACTCGTGGATAATGTAACTTTCGAATGGTGAAAGAATTTTTAAAATCGGTCAAGTAGTTTTTGAGCCTATTCATTACAATCAAACAAACAAACAAAGTTTTCCTCTTTATAATAATAGTGTAGATGTAGATGTATCTAGTACCTACGGACATAAACTGCGATGACTATTCAAGTAAGCATCAGATCTGTCGGTGGCGGCGTGGCGGCTGCATTACCACCAAGGAAAAACTAAACATAATAGCAATAGAATAAGCAATCCATATTAGGTACCTATAGGGCCGTAGAGGTATAAAACGATAACACAGTGCCTACTATTTTTAGTAAGAGTTTTTAGGTAGGTAGTAGCTGATTTCTCGGCGAGCGTCGAACGACTACGCGCAGCGGCGCGCGGTGGCGGTATGTGTGCATCGTGTAACTTCGATTTAGTTCGGAACGGTTCGGAACGATGTTTGTGTGCGTGCGAACTAGACGTGCATGAAGGCTAGCGTCTAACTGCTCATCACTGGTACTATCTCTGTCGGGCATGATGCGAGGTGAGACAGCGTGCTTTTTGGCCATGCCTACCACTGAGTTCGAGCCCGCGACTAGTTGGCCCTTAAGATATTTATTTTAGTATTTGAAGAGTTACTTAAATTGTGTTCTAAACACATAATTATACTTTTATTTGAGCGTAAATATATGTTTTTGGGTAGGACATGGGTATATCAGTAAAACAAATATTAACTGGTAAAATCGTTTATTTTAATTTTATGTATTAAATTATTCAAAACAGATTTGGTTAACGGTTTAAAGCCAAAATAACTTAAAATCAACGGCACGAAACACATTAATTTCCTTGAAATAACAATAAGTTTAGTTTATTGTAAAGTTGTCTTTTTGAATTAGATTTCAACTCTTCTGTTGTTTTTTTAGCAATACCGCGTGTATCTGATCATCGACGCACAAACGATTTCCATGGGTCCAGGGGATGATTCTGGACACCCCAGAGTTAGAATTTTTCGTCGGCTTTTTTCTTTTTTTTTCAAGGGTTTTTTTTGGGAATAAATATAATGACCACCATAAAATGCTTTGATACCCTTAGTTTTGTAACCAAAAATATCTACTTAACACCAGAAAAATAAAGTCTAAAAATACAATAGTACCAGCTATTTTAGTCACGACTCCACTTTAAATTGTATTCGACCACCAAATTTAGTAAATGATCACCAAATCTTGACGACCAAATTAATATTCAGTTAGTATAATATTCAAATTCTCTAGTAACGTGTCTGCGTCAGATCCCCTCTATGGCTGGTGAAACATGTGGGTTAGGTTAGGTTAGAACCATGACCATTAGCGCCAGATCCCTTCTATTGTTGGTGAATCATTTGGTTTAATCGGATAACTAGATGTTATTTTTTTGCGTATCATTTTAATTATTTTTGGGTTAGAATATTTTTTTTTGGAGTTGGTTTGCATAAATAGGATAGCAAGATGTTATAACTTTGGTTATAAGTTTACATTAAAATGCGGGTTTAATTTTGGTGATCATTTACTATTTTTGACTGCTAAATGTTACTATATCTGGTGGTAAGTTAAAGCCGTTTTTTTTACTATGCTCATAATCGTTATTCTGACCTAACCCAATGAGATTTTTAATAAAAATTATGTCAGATACACGCGGTATAATGTAAACGAACGTCTATAAACTTTTCTATAATAGCTTTTATAAGACTCATTTTGTGATTGAATAGAGCAGGTTGCTGACGGGAATGTATGTCAATGCTAGAAAATATATTTAAATGGAAGGCACGTTTTAAAACTAAGGAACACAAATAGACCTTGGTTGTGTTTTTTTGACCATTTATGCGTAGTTCTCGTCTTATAATCTCCTCTGTTTTACTACATACAGTGTAAACATCTTCACTCGCGTAGCATAGACCACCAAAATCCTTCAAATCTATTAGTTTGTGAAACCATAATTTGTTACGTGCTAGGGTAGAATCTTTGCAGATGTCACTTTTTTTTTTTTAATAGATGTCTGACCACGAATCCCGCAATGTAACCAACAATTTGACAGACATATTCAGAGCTGGAATAATTTAAAGAATCTGATAGGATATCACAATTATTTTGATATGTCTCATAACTGCTATCTTCGACAGGCAAATATTCGTTTTCTAAATTACTTACAACGTAAACATGTTCGTCAAACACGAAATATAAAAAAGTTCAAAAGTACACAAACTTATTAATAAAAAAATAAACAGAACAAAAAAAATATCGACTCCATTGACCCTGTTCTTGGTCATTTTTAGTATGCGACTAAAATAAGAAGGAGGCTAAAATGCATCGTTCTTACACTGAAAAAGCGGCTATTGAAATTTGTCGTATTATACTTTGATCGTTGAATGAAGTTTTTAGGATAAATCAAAATCGCATATTTCCTGCCTATATTCAGTCATCAAAACGACAAAAACTAATCAATAAACTCTATTACTTACCGAAAATAAATATGATATCCCATCCTTTTTGTTAGTGTATTTTGATTTAAAATCCAAAATTCGTAACCGATTTTGGTAAAATTTAAATGGGACCAATCTGCAAGTATTATATCCTTTCAGTTAAAACAAAAATTTTTCAAATCGGTTCATAATTGACGGAGTTATGAGGTAACAAATATAAATAAATAAAAAAAACATACAACCGAATTGAGAACCTCCTCCTTTTTGGGAAGTCGGTTTAAAAGAAGGTCAAAACAGCCAAATGGGACAAAAATTATACTTTGAATTTATTTAAAAATGGCAAAAAAATTCATACAAAACATTTTTTTTTTACCGAATGATTACTCGCGCGGCCGCGGATGTCCGGAGCTGATTTTTTTTCCTGGATAAAGAATGACCCTAGCTATCATATACTCACTCCACACACCCAACATATTAGTACAATTGAAGAAAAAAAAATAAACGTGATTCGCTCCAAACAAAAAAATCAATTTTTTTTTTTCACGACAAACTATGAACTTTAGAAGAAATTTTATAAGAGTAAAAGTTGTCAGGAATATCATAAAACGTCATATAAAAAAAAATCGCATTGATATTGGAACTTTGTTGCCTATGTCCACTAATTTTCAATATGGGCCCACTGTGGGGCGTGTCGGTGTCCACGAACTACGGGCTTTCGACCGCGATCGTGACAAATAATAAGAATGCAGTGTTGTTCAGTGGTTTCTTGTAAAAACCGAAGCACAAACTAACACTTTGTTAATCATGGAATCACTTATCATATGTCAGTACAAGTATTTTACTATATTTGTCTTTAAAATCAACAAAAACAACAAATCGTGAAACTTTTCTTACTCTTACTATGTTATTTTTGTTTCCAAATATCACAACCACTACCTAAGTTTGTCAAGTGACTGAACAAGCAATGTAAAAATCACAAAACGATACTTAATTAAGCGGGTGCAACGCGTAGTAGGGCCGCTTGGTTGTTACGCGAGTTAATGATGTGATACTTACGTAGGCTATCGACAACAATGTCGATTGACGAACGAAATCTTGCTATAAAAGTTCATTTTCAATTTGTCAACCGTTTTAACCCGGTTAGAAGATCGATGTAAAATAACGTGTACTTACTTTTTTTTTTTATTATTAACAATAGTTATATATAATTATTATTAATAGAGAAATACGTAACAAACTTTCGTAAAGTGAGTTAAATTTTAGATTAATAGTAATTGGAGTGTTATAATATTTTCTGGAAATGCCGTTTCTTGTTTATTTTATTTTTAAAACTGCAAAAACTTTTTTGTACCATTATAAATGGAAGATTCGATAACTTTCGGATTTAGTCAATCACTAGTGTATATTTATTACGCCGCAATTGCTGCTGCAAACAAACCAGCTGCGTCACTACAGAAGCAGCAGAAAGGGGAAAATAAAAACCGTCGCTGTGAAACCCTTCCAAGGAGTCTGACACAGCGCTGTCCAACGAAGCAAGAGTGTGATGAAGATGGCTTCACCAAAGTGCAGAAGAAGAAGCCTACTTGTCGCAATCAATGCGGTACTGGACTGACAGGACCAAATATGCTGTTACGGGCAGCGGTACCTACAACGTTGCTGTATGTGTCCCGACTACATCACTCCACGAAGGTTGAGGAGATCGTGGAGTACATGAAGGTGAAGACCAACTGGACCTTGAGGGTCGAAAAGTTGGAACCGCGTCACAACACCAACTTCAAGTCGTTTGTGGAGCGGGTTCCGACACAACATCTCGACAAGTTCCTAAAGGAAGAGTTTTGGCCGAAGGGTGTAGTCTACCGACGTTTTCGTGGCAGGCTATGTGACACCGCGCAGCGTAACACGACGCCGTCACTTCGTGTGTCTTAGTGTTTCAAATTTTATATGTATTACTTTATTTTTATTGTATATATTTTGTTATAAATATGTATTTTATTTGGTATGGGCTACTGTTGCCTGAAATAAAGGAATATTAATAATAATATGTAAAATAAATTGGTTTTCGCACAGCACAACGATAGCGTCCATTGTTTGTGTGTGGATAAGTTGTACGGTGCATGGTAAATACACGCTGTGTGTGAAACGATAACGTTTATAATTGATTGTATAGTACATTCTGTTTTGAGAATTGCGGGTGTGTACGCGATTGCGTATCTATTGCTTTTACTGAAGTGCATGTGTAGTTGTTAGCGTTCGGTGGGGCTGTAGTGGAGACACGAGGTTCCTATACATTTTCGTCCAGCGGGCTCCATCTCCATATTTATTACATAAATGGGTTAAACACATAATAATCTCAGACCAAGTAAAAAAGGTAGACGGAGCGTACGCCAACAATAGCATTCAAATAAGTGAAGCGTCGTGTACAGACTTGTGTGCGTGACCTCGTGTCGCAACACTTGCCATGCGTCTGTGTGCTAAGAAAAAAATGTTGCCACTAAAAACTTTTTCTCCCAATTCTGATTGAATAATTATGATTATTCATGAAAAATAAATTCTTATAAATAAAACACTTTTTTACTGTTAGGTACCTGTAATAAAAAATAAAAGAGACAAATTAAACACCTTTGTGTTGCGTTAGTTTCCGGTAGTACTGACTTTTTGTATCCCGACTTTTTGTATCTGGATAGATCTAGTTTTGAAATATGATGAAATCTTATATATAGATACTTTTCAACTACAGTACGTATTAAATTTATTTTGTGATCCATGCCGGAGAAATTATGTTCGTTTTCCAAATCAAAAAATATATTTTCCCTACCAATATAGGTTTTTAAAATTTGAGAATCGACATAATAGATCAACATCTATTATGTCGATTCTCAAATTTTAAAAACCACAAAAACCATCGTACATCAGACATAATAATAAAGTCGGAAAGATGTCTTCTTTGATGATTTTTTTAATTATTATTTCACAAGCGCAGCAAATTGTAAAAGTATCTTTTGACGGAAATTGTAAGCCACCTGTGTTCCTGAGCGTAATTAATTTATGAAAATCATGTCTCTCAGTGGATAAAAGTCTCGAGAGACAAGCTTCTCATTTTAATTTTTTTGATAAATAATGCACGACAGCACCAGCAATATACCCAATAATGTACTATATATAATAACAATAATCACGCGCTATTTAATGCTATCGTATCATATTGTATTCACGTTATACTATAACATAATTAAACCCGAGTTATATATTTAGGGATACCTATGTTTGATATTCAAAATAGATATATTTTCGTAATAGTTAAAAGCACTAAACCATTACATACGAAAAGTAATGTTAAAATTAATAATCCCAAACACTCCCAAACATTGCCCGCGTTTCGGGGAATTTGTATGCGGATATACTTGGTCACACCGACGACACTATGCGAGGTTTTGTGTTCCAAAAACGCTTTATGAAATATTTTTGTATTTATAATATCAAATTAAATCAAATGAAACACTGACTTGTGAAATGTAATCCCAGATGGTTTTTTTTTATTACGGAATTGTTTTTACAAGCTTTTACGACACAGGAAGGCATTAATTACAACAATTTGCGATTTCAATGTTATGACGTCTAAGTGCGTTCGGTGTCGCGCGTCGCTCTGGAACACGGTCGTCGGCTTCCTATTTCAAATTTGGCTTCCTTTACCCTGCTTCACTCTGAGAGCGCCGCGCTCCGTCTACCTTTTTTATTTGGTCTGAGATAATAATATAATAAACACGTTTATAGCTTTAGTTATGCGTACAAAAATGTGTGGGGCAGTCGATTTTTATGTCCGCGATTTCGGTACTTATTAATAGTAAAAAGTTGTTCATAATGATGAGTTCAATGACCTATTAAGAGGTAATTGCGTTTATTCTGTTACAGGTTGTGTAATCTATACTTATAATAAATCTGAAGAGAGGTCAATTCTGTACATGAAATATATTTCCAAAATAACTATCAGGGGGTGATTAGGGATCGATACTGATGCCAAAAATGCAATCAGTACAATTTTTGTCTGTCTGTCTGTCTGTCTGTATAACCGTTATAGAAACAAAAACTACTCGACGGATTTTAATGAAACTTGGTAAAATTATTATTCATACTCCTGAGCAGGTTATAGTATACTTTTCATCACGCTACAATCAATAAGAGCAGAGCAGTGAAGGGAAATGTTGGGAAAACAGGAGAAGTTACTCCATTTTTTAAGCTTCCGTCGCGTGTGCAACCTTAATGATGAAAGCTACACAGAAATCATGTATGACGGAAATGTTCTCCTTAAAATTATATTAAAAATATCCAACGACAGCATATGTCTATCTTTTATGATTGACGAACAATAACACGTGTAACTCCCGATAGCTTAGCAGTTCGAAGCTTTCTGATTGTATTTGTCTACTCTTACGTTTATAAAACTCTCAGTCGTCCCTAAATAACATTAATAAAAGTTAACATTATTAACTATTCCATAAAAAAAGAATCATCGGTATAGAAACACCAAAGTTATACATGAAAAACGCTAATAATAAGCCATCGTGCGTGAATACTGAATCATGCTATAAGGATTATTTTTGTGGTCGCGAACGCACAGGCAGGCGGCTAGCTTGGCGCCTAGAGGCTAGCGAGTAGCTTCGTAAAACGGCTTACGACAGTTTGCAATATGGTGCTCCCACATTGCCGTTAGAAATTGTTTAGTAACGTTAGTAAACATTTGCTGGCTAACATTAAATAACAAATGTTAAAAAATGTTTTCATGTTAGAAAATGTTTAGTAACGATAAGTTAACAAATTATAACAAAACAAATTATAACAAAATAAAACATGTGTTACCTTTTGTTTGTAAACCTTTTATAAAGGTGAAGGCGGGGTATGCGGTGAGTCGGGGATGCGGGGGGGTTAGAGCCAGTACCAGATTTTAATGTTATAAAATGTTAGTAAACATTTTCTATTAGTGTAGGAGCACTTATAACATGTAACAGTTTCTAACAAAATGTAACAATTGACAACATTTGTGAGTAAATATTATTATGTTAGAAAATGTTTACAAACATTTTCTAACGGCAATGTGGGAGCACCAATATCCTTCAATAATTATAATGTCGAGGGGAAGATGGTTATAATTTCGCTTTACACCAAACGAGTAATATTAAATATGAAAGTTTGGTTGTTTGTTACTCAATCACGCCAGAACGGCTTAACGGATCTTAATGAAATTTAGAACAAAGATAGATTATAGTCTGGAATAGCAAATAAGCTACTTTTCATCCCGGGAATATGTTCCCTAGGGATCACGCGGGCGAAGCCGCTGGCAGAAGCTAGTTAATAATAAAGTAACACTAATTCCTCAAAAAACGCATTTTTTGTAGTTTTAATCAATGTTTTAAGAGTGTGTATTCCGTCCACTAGCGCCGCCAATCGTTTTTTATTATTTGTGGTAAATTTAAGACACGTAGATAAAAACCCGCTCTGTAGTGCACTGAAGAAATGTATTTATTATGTTTTTAGAGTTATGTTTTGTACTTTAGAACATAAATAGTTGCCAAAGTCGATATTTTTGCTAAAAGTGGCCACTTTTAGCAATAATTGCCGTTTTGGCTATTTAGCCATGAGTTATGTATTAAAAATAGCTGTCAAAAAATAATAGATACATTTCTTCAGTGCACTACAGAGCGGTTTTTTATCTACGTGTCTTAAATTTACCACAATTAATAAAAAACGATTGGCGGCGCTAGTGGACGGAATACACACTCTTAATTCAATTAAGTAGTACAATCTTCTAGTAAATTGTAGAAGGTTAAAATTACCCCATCACTAGTGTAGCTTCAAAGCGACAATGGCGTCTGCTGATGAACGTATATTTTGAGGTCTTTTCTTCGCCTAAAGTAAGTTCAAATTTGGAATGAATACTAAAAGATCAAGCTTAACTTTAGTCCAATTTTATTTAATTTAAGTGACTTACGGAGAAGACGACAAAATTTAAAAAAACATAATCCTTTTACCTATTTTCTATAATATTAGATTATAAAGTAGCACATCTATTTGTCGCCTAAACTAGTCGTTGGCGTTCCAGCGGCCGATTACGTTTGTCGCTTGTAAGCGTCGTTGGCGTTCAAAGGGTTAACACTAGGGCATTTTTACTTCACTAGCCGATGCTATGCGATTTATTCTTTGTGTATTTTTTTATTCACCATAAATAACCAAAATTCTCATCCTGGTTAAGGGCGCTTTCACATTTTTTCTTCAATTTTAGCGTTTTATTCGAATTTTGATGTGATTTTGCTTTAGACATAGCCTTAAAATAAAAAATAAAAATATGCCTAAGACAGTTTTGTCAAAGCGCTCTTACAAAATCGAATTGCTCAGGTTGACTAAAGTTGAAAACCGCGCGTCACAAGATTATATTGATTTTCGACAATTATTTAAAAATATTTACTTTACTTTTAATTAGACCAATTTTTTTTTCAAGCAATATAGCAATGCCACCTTAATTATTAAATATTTTTTATTTGAATTTTGATTATAATTTCATAGATAAAAATTATAGTTTCGTACGGAAAATTGTCAATAACTCTCAGTTTTACAGAATTATTTTTGGTGTATTACTGTATGAATCGTAATAAATTGATTTGAGCATTCCAAAGTAGAAGATACAGTTGTACCGTGGACATTTTTATAAATGATTAAATTATAATATCTTCGGTGTACCAAGGTATCAAAAGATACCCTAAAGCAACGTTTTGTGAAACATCCTTTGCGGAGTCAAGGATTTTACTGATGTACGTGAACAAATTGAAATATTTATTTAGAACACTCCCAAGATAAATGATCAAACTATCTTAGGCATATTTTTGTTTTTTTTTAAGGCTATATCTAAAGCAAAATCATACATCAAAATTCGAATAAAACGCTAAATTTCAAGAAAAAATGTGAAAGCCCTCTTAATCCCATAACTACTCAACTAACTTATTTTATTCTCCAGACTGCCTCACTCAAGTTCCATTAGGATCGGTTGTATGGATAGATAGAAAGCTGGCTGATTACTTACTTTCACATTTAAGGAATTTAAATGTGATTTTTTCCTTCTTTATTTTCAGGTGGACGTATGGTCATTGGGTATAATGGCGATCGAAATGATAGAGGGTGAGCCGCCATACTTGAACGAGAACCCGCTGCGCGCGCTGTACCTAATAGCCACGAACGGCAAGCCGGACATCAAGGACAAAGAGAAGCTCAGCTCAGTGTTCCAAGACTTCCTCGACCAGTGCCTCGAGGTGGACGTCGAGAGGCGCGCCACCGCGCTCGACTTACTAAAGGTAAACTGTGACTCGAACTACATGCGTGGAAATTAAACCGATATCTAAATGACAACGGTTTTAATGATCTAAAGCGGTTGCTGTAGCTGTTTACACATTCTTAAATCCTAATGAATGTTCATAACCAGCATTTAAGTTGTAATGTGTCGTTCCAGCACCCCTTCCTGAAGATGGCGCGTCCGCTGGCGTCGCTGACGCCGCTGATCATGGCGGCGAAGGAGGCGGCCAAGGGACATTAGCGGCGGCCGGCGGCGCCGCCCCCCGCGCCCGCGCCCCGCTAGGCCCCGCGCCTGCGCCCTCAGTGCCTGTGGACTACACGCGCGACCGCCCGAGTGACCGCGTGGACATCTGTGACGAAACCTTATTAGAGCAATACCTATTTTAAATGTAAAACTGATGCCCGTTGAATATAATAGAGGTAATATTTTTACAAGAAAGAGATCGGTTATAAAGTGCAGTCCACTAACTATAAATCATCATAGTGTTGTGTAGTAGCGATATTAATTGTTCTTTTAGCGATGTGATCTCTTATTGACGTGTTTCTTATAACTGTTTTATGGTAAGATCGGATAGTGTAGATAGATATTAGAAGTTTAGATACGAATTTTTGAAATAATACGAAATATTATAGCTGCAAACGAAGACTGGCAGATGTTTAGGCGACCTTGTAAAGTATAAATAGTAGAGTACAGTAGAGGCGTTACGTTAGTATCGGTTCAGCTTATTCACTGTGATGATAGTTGTTGAGGCAGTTAGTCGGAAACACTTCAATACAGAGCGGACCGCAGCGGCGCCGCCGAGTGACTGGTGACGACTGGATGGAACTTTAATTTCGTTCTGTTTTATGTGTATTCCTATTTCGAGATATTTTTATAATTTTAAATGTTTGTTAGAGCATTGATTGGATATTGTATCGTGAACTCGGTAAGTTCGTGTAATTTGTATGACGTATCTAACGAGACACAGACGGCTTTTGCTTATTTGCTTTCGATAGTTACTAGTAAGTGATACGTTTTATGTATGATAATTGTTAAATTATTTAAAAATCGCTTATGGCTTCTAATTTAAGTTTTTTGAGATTATATTATTATTATTGGTAAAGCAGTTAATTCAATATTCTTCTAAATTGATAAATTTTTACTTGGTACAT
Organism: Ceramica pisi; assembly: GCA_963859965.1. NCBI lineage: Eukaryota > Metazoa > Arthropoda > Insecta > Lepidoptera > Noctuidae > Ceramica > Ceramica pisi. The sequence goes on from OY982530.1 coordinate 12,438,504, forward strand.
TGTTAAAGAAATACGCCAAATATATTCTCATGAGACATTTAACGCGTGACGTAATCATTATTTTACAATGTCACTTTGCAGAGCATTTTATTGTTAGTCATGAGGTGAAGCATTTACATAGTATTAAGTTTATAAAGTCTATCCAGCTGATAGTAGCAAAGAGAAAGAGAAAATATATCGGTGATCGTCTCCTTTATGGCACAAACAGTAAGTATTTATTAGAGCAAGGAATAAATAACTTTATGTGTGCAGAACAATAGATTTTAATAAATAATAGACTTATATAATTCATTTATCGATAGAGTTACGTCATTACGCATATTGTTACGACAATAGTAGGGAATATAGGATTCAGTAACATCCATTTATTTGTATTAAATAATTGAAGTATTTTATTTATATTTATTTGTTAAGTCTTGCAAGATGCCTCTCTGCTTTTACTGTTTAGGTTGTGCCGACAGACGCTGTTAAATTTTGTTTTATTTGATATGTATTCACTATTTTAAGTGTGTGAGAGTAGCGAGTGTATGGGGACGTGTATGAATCGCATTTGTGACGTGACGTGACGGAGGCTGCGGCACAAGCAAGCCTCATGTAAATTGTACAGACACAAGTTAGAGACGAGTAGAACTACTCATTGACAATATGAACGTGACCAATTTACGCTATGTAGAATCTGTGCAGTCCAGGTTGGTGCATTATGTATGACTTGCGTTTATTTCAAACTTAAATATTTATGAAGACATCAGTTTAGATCAAATTTGATTTGAGTTACTGGTTTAGCAATGTCAAAGAGTCTATTGGTATTTTTAAATAATAAACATGATTTCATTATGTCATCCTGTAAATTCATCCTATATGTATTTGTTTAATTTTAGTTATTTTATTGCAAAGGTAAATTATATCGTCCACTGACCATTATAACGCAGTTATAAGTAATTCACACAATAGACTCATTCAATATTGTAGATAGTATTTAAATTTGTATGATAAGGTTATCACTCAGTAAAATACGGCCTAAAACAACATGTTTTATTTGTGATTAATGTTGCAAAGTAATTATATTTTAACAAATTCACAACTATCAATACCGACTGCACCAACCCATACCAAATTGTGCAATAATGTAGAAATGTAAAAATTGTAGCCAAAACTTCAAGAGAGCTTGAACAAAGTTATTCAGTATGTGTATCTAAAATATTGTAAGAAGTGTATTAACTACATAATGTGATCATGAACATGAATTTGAGTATGCATAGAATATTATGTTGAGAAAGTAACTGTAATTATGTACGTAGTCTAAGTTAAAAATGTATTAATTATCGTAATAGGTAACTGAACAAGACATTTAATGTGGTTAAAACATTTTTCATGTTTTTTGACAGTTGTAAAACACCAGTGCCATGTATGAGCAACTTGTGCATATAAATTACCTACTACCATACTATAATAAAAGACTCACCATGATTACTTAATCGTTTTATTGAACACTTAAGACACTGAAGGTTAACTCAATGGTTGCAAAATATGGGTCCATCCTATTATTAAGGTCGTTAAAGCTGAAACAGGGGAAAGGGCGTAGCTCATACTTGAACACATATTTGGGATAAGAAAAACCAGTTTTGAGGGTTACAAAATATATTTATTGTATTATTTAATTATAATATCTATGTGACTAATAAATAATCAGCAGCTACTATGAACAAAGATTTGTACTCAAGTTCAAAGTACCTCTATGTTAATTAAATGGTAGAAAATAAATTAATAACAAATCAAGATCCACACCAGAAATAATCTCCCAGACGGGGGTCTGGTTATGAGTATACATAAACTAGTCCGACGTAATATTACATTGTAACCTTTCTTTCAAAGGAGATTATTTCAGGGTGTAGGCATAAAATAAAATAATAACAATGACTCGGTATGGTAACTAAATTATTACAGAGTTCTTAGATAAAAAGCTGCCTCGTAGTAGCGATACGACGATATATTAGTCTGGTAGATATGACTTTATAAAACTAAAAGACAAAGAGTCTGTGATAGGTACATGGTTAGGCACGGGGTTTCTGTAATGGCCCTTCGTACAAAAATACCATCTTCTGATTCTATTTTACATTATTATTATTTGAAACTTGATTAGAAATTAAATATTATTATATCAAATCGATATAATTATGAATATGCAATTCCGCCGAATTATTTGTTCAAAGCATTTTCTTACAACTACAAACAAGGCAAATATTTATTAGTTATGACTATTCACAAGGCGACACGTTAGTCCTTCCTCTCTTCAGCAGGTATGAAGTCCAAGGAGGCAGAATTAATGCAAAAACGTTTGCGTGTGGGCGCTGGCCCGTCATCGAACACGTGTCCCAGGTGAGCGGAGCACTTGGAGCATCGCACCTCAGTTCGCACCAAACCTGGCCGTGTTAAAACCAGTAATATATTTGCTCCAACTTTATTTCACACACCAGGTCCATTCACCAAAAAGCCATTTATTTACATTTCACATTGAACAATGAATGACATGAATATCCGAGTGAGGTTCACAGAGTTCGTGTCGTGAGGATGTGTCGGAGGCGCGTCGTCCAGCGGCCGCGGCGCAGTGCAGCCGGCAGCATCCAGGAGGAGCACAGGCGGGACGGGACAAGACGGGGCAGTTCAGGTTGCGAGGACAAATGCATATTATTTATCATGCACATTCCAGAACAGTTATGGTGATGTCACAAAAAGGCGTGTAACAGTTATGTAGCGAGTGATGCAGTAACACAATGTTACGGCCGCATCCAAATTGAATTGTGTGATCATTCGTGTATTGTTTGTGATCGCCCAACCAGAGCGGTGAACGAGATTAAAATGATGTAAAATAGCATGAATACATTGCGATATTATTTGCGAGTGAAGCGTATTTATGTGATGAGTAACGATTTGACACACAGTGCATTTCCAAATTGTTAAACGTAGATAGACGAAGCATCAGATTGAAGTTAATCAGTGGTTACCAATCAGGGCCGACTTACGTTTGTTGTGGAGTCAGGATTGTGTCGGAGGATGGTCAAGGATACGGGGAAGACAGAAAAAAGATAAAATGTATTAGCACCAGAATCCATTTTCCCATCACCAGGTTTTTTGGTGGGCATAAATAAATAAAATACTAAGTACATAATAGGTATTTAAAAACTGCATACATATTACTGTCTATAGGTATTATTTTATCCGCTAAACTATCAAGTAGATAAATGCAAATAAAACTTTCAAGATATTTTTAGTAGACGTAGATTTTATCAGGCATGTTTAATAAAATTCATGTAGGTATCGTCTTGTATAAATGCACCTACAAGTTTTTAACAAAAAACGTTCAACCAATTTTTTTATGTAATTCATGCTATTCGAAAACGGTAAAAACCAAAGCACATGCGGTTATGTATGTTAATCTATTTGTATGCGGTTAAGGTCTTGAATAAGTATATCAAAACTAGATATATGAAATTAAACTGCATGTGGTGTTTAGGTATTCTATTAGTGTTATTTAGAATACAAATACGACACCTATTATGACACGGTTGGCAATTCATAATAGGTGGTATCATAGCTCAAAATAGAGAGAGAAAGCGCCATGTCGAATCCAATGTCGCTGAAAAGGGGACTACAAAACGTGCACGAATGTTATCTGCATATCTTCAACTACTGGGTATAATGATAGTTTCAAAGTCAGCTAAATAGTGTGGTCTAAGCGCTCTGCTTGAACCTGAAAGCGATGTCGAGAGTCATCAACCTCTCGGGTGTAGATACTTGTTTAATTAAATGGTTGCTTCAGTTAATTATGACATACCTACATACATACCTACGGTTTTCGAAACATAAAATATTAATGCTTTACAAGCACTATTGTTTCAGAAAGCAATTTCCATAATATTTACATTTGCGAAAGGATATCAACCTCACTTTCTAATAATATATTTTAGTACTTTATTAGTGAAAATAAATGCACATATTGCAGTGTATATGTTTTTAATCATATATTATATGGAGCATCAAAACTTAGTAGGTACTTTCAAACACCTACTCGCATACAAAGGAGTAAAGGTCATAAGTATCTTAATCTTAGTTCACTTAAGATTATTTGCTTTATTAAATTACAAAGGATGATAATTGAAATCAAATAACAAACACAGTGCTTTAGATAAATTTGTAATATAGCAGGTACGATTGGCCAAACAGAAAAATAATAATTACATCACTATATTTAATGCACTTCTCACGTAATCTTAGCATTTATTTGGCTGAGTCATAGTGACTTAGTTTTTTACTACTTTATACCCAATGATTTTTTCTAGTCTTTCCAAGAAACTGAATAATAAAAAGAGGTCCAGTAAAAACTAGTCTGTCCATTTTTTTTTGTCTGAAACATTGTAATCTATTGTAATGTGATAAACATAATACCCTGTACAAGTTGAAGGCCATGGTCATGATCACAACACAAAGTGCTTATAAGCCAATGTATCAAGATATCGAAGTAGCATTGTATGTCCATATAAGTATATTGCTCAAGGTAACTTTATAGCAAGAGGGTCACAATCCATAATACAGGTTGCAGCATATCAAGTGATGTTTATGTTTAATTAGTTATCAGGTATTTGATAAGACATTTATTTGCCATGACTTGTAATTTGATAACTGAGTTAGAATGACAGCAAAAACTGGTCAACTCTATCAGCATTTCATAGACCAATGTCTCAGTTATTCAATTATTTACAACTGTTTACTTAAGCTAAATAAAAACATGAAATTCAAATCTTGAACTTGTGATTTCCAAGTCTACTTCTACATTCAAAATGCTAAATAGAGAAGTAATGCATTCAAAGATAGCCTAAAATAATAATTAAACATAAATTGCACATGTGATATCGCTGCAAAAGCGATGATTGGTCATGGAAATGGGTAAGTCTCCAATTCTATTTATAAATGACAGAGTAGGTAGTGATGATGTTGGTAGTCAACATGCAAAAAATATGATTCATATCAATTACCATAAATACTAAACATATATATTTTGTTTTGAATTGAACTATGAAAATAAATACAAAATGTTTTGGGATTAAAAGTAGATGGTGGCCTAGGTACTTATTCTGTCATTTACTTCTAAAATTGGACTGAAGGATATCAATACTGGAAGGAATTAGACAGCAACCTTGAATGGAGGCCCGCTTTGTAAAATTATTGTTGCCAGTCTTTTATGTTGAATGCTCTGTGTGCTACTGAATGGCATTGAAAATTTGTTCCATTTTGTTCATAGCAATGAATGCTTTAAAGGTTATATGAGGATGGATAAAATGAAAGTGATTTTTGTATTCAAATAAAGTAATTGTTAAGGTTGGTAAATTTATTTTTAAAATTAACATAAATCACTTACTTTTATATATCCATACTTGGATGACTTTATATTGACGACAAAACCATTACTTTCCATGCTTTTAGTCATATATTTACACAGACTAGACATAGAGTATGTTGTAGCATACCTGCGCTTGTGTCCTGGTGCAAGGTAACTTTTTCTTTGGCGAGAACATCATTGAAGGCAGGCCAACCACATCCTGAGTCATACTTTGTCTTAGAGGTAAATAAATCTTGTCTACAGACTACACAACAATACATGCCTTCCTCATAGAATTTGTTGTAACATCCTGAAAATATAAGAAACTTTTATTGAAAGTGCTTCACATATTTTAATGAAATTGAAACAACTGTCATAAAATATGGGAACAAACTTTTTATTTTTATGTAAACAATTCAAATATGAAGTTATAAACATTGTAAATAAAATATCTACTGATTGTCTAACCTGTATAGGGTCTTTCGGTTCCAGCTTCTTGAGTAACATGATACTGCAGCGGCGTCAATCTCTTCTTTAAAGACTCTTTATCTTCCATGGCTCTCCACACTAAGGCTAAAAACACGAATCAAGTTTGATGTTAGTTTAACTCGTCGCATATAACTGGCAAGTTTCCAAAATAGACCGTGAACGAGGCCCTTCCGTATTTATATATCGGCTGAGTATATCGGTAGTCTAAACGCGCGCGCTATGAGCGCCGTACCTGTTGTGAACGGATGCTTCAACTGCAGTAACTGCACGCCGACGCTCCTGTTCGCCTGCAGCGCCTTCCTAGCTATAACTATCGGTCTCAGTAACAAACGCATTACTTTACATAGCCTAATGCGTTGCGTAACACTGGATTATATGGCTTTTTAATAATAATAATAATGTAATGATAAGATAGCGCCGCTAGAGAACGAAATCGATGCCACACGATCGTTCATCAGCTGCTGTGCTGTTTGACTTTGACATTTCAATTTTCAAGTTCACGTCATTTTTGACAATGACAACATTGCATTTGACCAAAAACCTCGTAAAGACAACTAAGTGGGTGATAGACGGGCGAGCAAGTACGCGATTTATGGGCCGACGACCTTTTTCTCTACGTATCTTCTTGTTTAAAAAGCACGCGAAGCATTAAATAACAGAATTTATAAGCTGATATACGTATTCAAAAAGCTACGATATATTGCAGACCCAATACTCATAAGGCAAGTTTTGCTCTATGTCCGTCAATTTTGACGTACTGCATTACCTCGTGGGGTGGAGCAGGTAAAACTTTATTACAGCCCATCGAAAGAGGTCAAACAGCGATTCTCAAGGTATCTACTCAAAATTCAAAATTCAAGCATTTATTTCAATTATACCATTTACAGGCACTTTTGAATTGTCAAGGTCGGTCGGTCCAAAAAGTTGAAGCTATTTGCACGTTTCAAAGCATAGATCTCTATGGAGAAGAACGTGCAAGAAACTCCACGGACACTCTTTTAAAAATAATATTTTTCTACAAAGATTTATTTACATCGGGTTGAAATTATACATACATGTGAGAACGACTTAAAAGACGAGCAGGATAAAAGCATCCGGAATAAAAGAGGAACAATTCAAAGAAATAATTAAAATTAACCATGGCAGCTAAGAAATGACCAGTCCCGACTGACGGCGCCTGTTCACGAACATGACGTATGCGCCAGCACCATTCGGGTCAATCATTTTGAAGGGAGCCAAATGATCAAACGCATACGCCACCATCAGCTAGACTATTGAGTGAGCATGACACTCCTAATCGCCAGGGTACATTCAAGTCAAAAACATACCTAAAACTGATAATTAAAGTTTAAGTTAAAGGTACACAGTACTCACACATGGCTTGCCGCCCTTTCCTCTTTCCCATTAACCTGCTCTATAAATCTTGTGAAGTACTAACAGTTCGGCAATTATTCATTACTAGCTGACCCGGCGAACTTCGTTCCGCCCAACAGTCGATTCTTAATTTTTTTTAAATAACAATATTATATCAGCTACCTGCCAGTAAAAGTCCCGTCAAAATCGGTCCAGCCATTTCAGAGATTAGCCGGAACAAACAGACATACACACAAAATTGTAAAAAATGTTATTTCGGTGTATGTACCATGTATATATTCATATACAGTACGATTATTTTATCTTTGCCCATGCGAAGTACGTCGCAATCGATTGCGCAGAATGTCAATTTGACAAGAAACATAGAACAGCGCATGCGCGGGTAGGTCGCGTATGCAGTCTCAGTCACTCGTATACGTTCGGTGCATACTTGTGTCCCGCTTACTCAATGCAATACGACTGTTGGTACGAAAAGTGTTATTGTTTTAAAATATTTATTTTGGTTTTTTCTTACTGTTTCATTTGTGTTTTGTGTGGTTTTGTGGTGTATATGTTTGTTGTGTAACTTTGTGACCTTGTTATTGTTACTGGTTGTGTTTCTTACTTGTTAATAATACAAAACGTATAAATCAGAAAAAATATTCTACGAACGTAACACTTTTTTACGCGATGGGACCTGCGCGGTCGTCACTAAAAGCTAACTTCGGAGCGGCAAAGAAAAAATAATCGTACTGTACATGTAGGTTATTTCAATATTACAAACAGACACTCCAATTTTATTTATATGCATGTCTGTATGTATGTATGTAGGCACCTATAGATTTTCGATACTAATTTTTTTTTCTAGAATAAACGTACTTAGTCTAAATTACTCCTAATTACATCAGCTACCTGCCAATAAAAGTCCCATCAAAATCGGTCCAGCCATTTCAGAGATTAGCTGGAACAAACAGACAGACAATAATTGTAAAAAATGTTATTTCGGTGATGTACCGTATATATATTCATATACCTACATGTAGTAAAAACGGTTATTTAAATATTACAAACAGACACTCAAATTTTATTTATATGTTTAGATGTATGTATATGTACCTATAGATTTTCGATACAAAAAAAAAATCTCAAATAAACGTGTCTAAGCTACCTGCCAATAAAAGTCCCGTCAAAATCGGTCCAGCTATTTCAGAGATTAGCCGGAACAAACAGACAGACAGACAAAAATTGTAAAAAATGTTATTTCGGTGTTTGTACCGTATTTATATTCATATACATGTAGTAAAAAACGGTTATTTCAATATTACAGACACTCAAATTTTATTTATATGTATAGATGTAGGTACATATAGATGAGCATTGTACTAAAACAACCAGCACTGATTTTACCTACTAAAAAGAGACGAAAAGACATTGTTTGCCCCACAAAAAGTACAAAACATGCTTTCACAGCAAAATTTTATGTTTTCCTTAGACCACTACTCTATAATAGACTAAATGCAAAAGCAAACATGTAACTATGACCAAATTCTAGAAATTGTAAAAAAACGCTCAAGGAAACTCTTACACCTTTGTCCTATGAAGATACAGAGAAGTTGTTGGAGGTATTGAAATAATGTTTTGTTTGTGGTTTGTGTACTACCTATTTATTTTATTTTAGTAGGTAGTTAGAATACTTACTAAGGTTATAGGAAGTATGATTTTTACACTATTTACTGCTTTTTACATATACCTACCTATAAGATGACTATTTTTATCTACACTAATATTCTACAGAGGAAAACTTTGTTTGTTTGAGATGACTATTTTCTACACTAATATTCTACAGAGGAAAACTTTGTTTGTTTGTTTGATTGTAGTGAATAGACTCAAAAACTACTGGACCGATTTTAAAAATTCTTTCACCATTCGAAAGCTACATTATCCACGAGTAACATAGGCTATATTTTATTTTGGAAAAAATAGGGTTCCGCAAGATATTTGGGTTTTTCGGACACAAGGTGTAAAAATCAACCAGAAAAGTTACTTATTTTGCATACGCTGCCTAAACTATAAAAGATAGAACCATAAATTGTTTTGATTAATTGTAGATGTTATAAATATCTACAAAAAAGTCAGCAACACACTATACCTATCTATGTCGAGTGAGGCACAACAACCATTTTTTTTATTTAAAAATCTTGATTTTTTTTGGACTACATTTAAACGCGTTTATTTTACTCATGCTATTAATCCTTATCAAAATAAAGTATTTCATCACTAAGTACAGTTTATCTTTGAATGATTAAAATCGGACGTTTGGTTTTGAAGTTATGAGCGTGTATTCCGTCCACTAGCGCCGCCAATCGTTTTTTATTATTTGTGGTAAATTTAAGACACGTAGATAAAAAACCGCTCTGTAGTGCACTGAAGAAATGTATTTATTATGTTTTGAGAGTTATGTTTTGTACTTTAGAACATAAATAGTTGCCAAAGTCGATATTTTTGCTAAAAGTGGCCACTTTTAGCAATAATTGCCGTTTTGGCTATTTAGCCATGAGTTATTATGTAATAAAAATAGCTGTCAAAAAATAATAGATACATTTCTTTAGTGCACTACAGAGCGGTTTTTTATCTACGTGTCTTAAATTTACCACAATTAATAAAAAACGATTGGCGGCGCTAGTGGACGGAATACACACTCTTATGGCGAAATTAAAATATTACGATTTCTGCTGCACGGCCCGTTGCGAAGTGGACGTCACCAAGGCGGGGGTGCGCGTGCGGGAGAGTTTAGATCTATGAGTAAGGTATCCGCGCGGCTCAGGCTCCCTACGCAGCGGTCGTGCATGAAGTCTAATAATTTTCGTGCGTATTTTTTTAGATTTCGTTCATCTACGCAAAAGTTCTTCTCAGAGCCAAACAACAGTTCTTTTCAGGGCTAACCAACATTAATTTCTTTTCAGGGTTAACCAACAGTTCTTTTCAGGGCTAACCAACAGTTCTTTTCAGGGCAAACCAACAGTTCTTTTCAGGGCTACACAACAGTTCTTTTCAGAGCTAGAATATTACACGCTATTAACGTTTTCTTAAACATTTGAAAATGCCTAAGAGAGCCAGGTGTCAACTAACTAAACATAGTTCTCAAGCACGGGCAGCAAGAATACGCCGTATGGGAGAATCTTCACCTGAACGTTCACAACGCCTTGCTGAACAAAATCAGAGAAACTCTCAGGTACGCGCACGAGAGTCGAGTGTCGAACGTTCGCAACGCCTTGCACAACAAAATCTGAGAACCTCTGAGTTATAATATTATAAAGCAGAAGAGTTTGTTTGTTTGTTTGGTTGAGCACGCTAATCTCAGGAACTACTGGTCCAATTTGAAAAAGTCTTTCAGTGTTAGATAGCCCATTTATCGAGGAAGGCTATAAGCTAGCTATATATCATTAAGCTAAGTCAAAAAGAAGCGCAGAATTAATGGAAAATATGACCGTATGACGCACACGAAGTTGCGCGGGTCAGCTAGTTTTATATAATTACCGTTATTATTAGGTACATACTTTAGGTACTCACCTACCTACTTTCGCCTGAAACACAGGATGTCGTAATTCAGGCACTTAACACCCGTGAACTTGAAATAGATTTAAGCAAAAAACGTATTTATTGTTTTTACGCAAAATTAAATTTTAAAAAAATACCAGGGCTTGCAAGTACGAGTTTGTAAAAATGCGGGGGTCGGAAACCAGTTATTAAAATATTTGAAAGTATTTCGAGCCAAATGCTTATTTCAGTCTACTAGTCTACATCCCCCGAGTTAGGCGTACTTTCATAGGAAATTAACCCATGACTTTATAAAAATAAGGAGCACAATCGTATCTGCAAAATGAAAACAACTTTGAACTTTCAAGTTTTTTTTCTCTCATACGATTAGTCTCCTTTTGCTGAGGGAATACGAATCAATTGCCTATGCAAGTATTTTCACATCGGACGTTCAAAGTACAGCCGCGTGCAGCGAGGGCGTTAGCGGCAACACCAAAATACTTGCCACAGTGTTCGTGTGTCTATACAAATTAGGATCATAATCGAATCATCAAAAAATATACTTGGATTTGCAAAGGTTTTTTATTTGCAAATGCGATTGTGCTCCTGATAATTAAGAGGAAAATGGATCAATTTCCTATTAAAATATTTTCGAGCTCTGCTTGTGCTCGATAGCGTAGCAAATACCATACTTGCAAGTTTTGCTGCCTCGTAGGTACTTTGAAGCAAAGCCCTGGTTTACAAACTTCGTATGGTAATATACGTCTCATCCCTAGATACAAGCACGAAAAAGGTTGTCGAGCCATAAGTCCGCGTAGGTACCTACTTGCTCGCCCGTCTATCACCCACTTTACACGCGAATAAAAACACTGAATCATTGTATAATTTATTTTTATTTGAAACATTCAGTTTCACAAAAATGTGTCTAGGTACAATCACGCGTACTTGAAAATCGTTAAATAATGCTTTTCGCTATAAATTAAACTTCCAGAAATAAGTTCAACTATCTACCTAATAAAAGTAAGTGTTAAAAATATATTGGTACGAATTATTACTAGTAGGTACTAGAGCTAATAAAATATTGTAAGTACTTCGTATTTCAACCTCATGAACTACTTTTTCGAGACCAGTCAGGGCTTCGACTTTTGCTTCAATATCTGCGAAGAAAATAATATTTTGGATAAGTTAGATGTGAAGGAGGAACAAGATAGGTTACTAGGCAGGTTGTTTTATTAGTTTACACTAGAGTTACTAATCTGCTAAAGATTTTAAATTAAATTTTATTTCAGAAATTAATTCCATATTTATACTACATTGTTAATATCATTACAACTTACCAACTATGTTAGTAGTTTAGTAGGTACACAAATACAAAGATGTTAGTAACATAAAACTTAAAAACTATGTTAGTAGACATAAACAGTTACAGGGGCAGTAGCTGGCTTAAGTAGGTACATGATGGTTGATGTTTTTCCTGTACTTGTTAAGAGGTGTACAATAAAGTATATAATAAATAAATAAATAATGATTATAAGGACAATCCAGTTTGTTGGCAATGACACTCAGGTGACCGTTGGTACTGGCACACACCTTGTGCAACAACGATGCTGCTCGGTTGCGCCTGATTGCAGCGAAGCTGTCAGTCTGGACGTCCGCGAACATCCCTGAAGCACTACAGAAGCGTGGCAGCCCCAACAGCATCCTGAATGCATTATTGTACTGGACGCGAAGAGCATAAACTGCTTTTTGAGTGTAGTTTGTCCAGAGGCTACACGTGTAAAAAAAATGCTTTTATTAAAAAGTGATATTTTAACGGCACCTGTGCAGCGTGGTGCATCCTGCTGATCAACTAACGAGGCTCTGAGGACCGATAAATGGCGGTATAACCATTCTAACTTCGCAGCTAAATGGTGCGGACTAGTGACGGGCAGCAGCGTCACTAGTGCGAGAAGCAGCGACCTGCGATCGCCAACCCGCATGCCCAGCGTGGCGATTATGGGCAAACCCTCCAATGGCAAGTCAAAATCAACCACGGCCTCCAGTTCCCGGTCGCCTTGCTATTCCTGCTTTTGGCGGCGGTCACGGTAACGGCAAGGTAGGGGGTGCGAAGAATCCCCGGGCTACGAATGGCCGCCAAACACAACTGAGCTTGGCAACGTACAATGGACGCACGTTACGGCTCGACGAACACCTAGTGCAGCTAGAAGAAGAACTCGGAAAAGTAAGGTGGCACATTCTTGGGTTGAGCGAAGTCCGAAGAGAGGGGGAGGACACAATAACCCTGGAATCGGGACATCTTATGTATTTTCGAGGGGGAGACCAGCTATCCCAAGGCGGAGTCGGGTTCCTAATAAATAAATCCCTCTGTGACAACGTTCAGGAAGTCTCCAGTGTCTCGAACAGGGTAGCGTACCTCGTAATAAAGCTGACTGAGAGGTATAGTCTCAAGGTTGTTCAGGTTTACGCACCGACTTCGGCACACCCGGATGATGAAGTGGAGGAAATGTTTGAGGACATCTCTAAGGCCTTGCATTCAACCACTAAGGCCCACTACAGCGTTCTCATGGGGGATTTCAACGCTAAAGTGGGAGTTCAGAATTGCAGTGAATCGGTAGTAGGATCCTACGGGTTTGGCAGCAGAAATCATAGGGGCCAAATGCTTGTCAACTTCCTTAAAAAAGAGGGGCTTTTCTTGATGAATTCTTTCTTTAAGAAACAGCCCCAAAGGAAGTGGACGTGGCGAAGTCCCGACACTGTGACGAAAAATGAGATAGACTTCATCATAACGAATAAAAAGCATATATTCAGGGGATGTCTCAGTGATCAACAGGTTCAATACCGGCAGTGATCACAGACTTGTTCGAGGCTCTCTGAATATCAACTTTAAGCTCGAGCGAACTCGTTTGATGAAGTCTAGGCTCCGTCCAAATATGCTCCAAACTGTGTCAGGATCTGAAGCGTTCCAGTTAGACCTGGAGAACCGATTCGCTGCTGTGGAAACCACAAACGACAAAATGATGGAAATCCTCAGGGAAGAAGGTACGCGGTTTTGCAAAATGCGGCGTACGGGCAGGAGGTCCAGACTTTCGGAAGAGACTCTGGAGCTTATGACGGAACGACGTAAAAACCCACCTATCACCTCGTCAGAACAACGGGCACTCAACAAAAATATAAGAAAATTGATAAGACGCGACCTCCGACGCTCTAATACACGCTCTATAGAGAAAGCGATTGAGCAAAATCGGGGGTCGAAAGTGTTCGTCCAGTCTCTTGGGAGGAGCCACCTGACGAAGTTGACCAAATCAAGTGGGGATATCGTCGTTTCGAAGCCGGAGATTCTTTCGGAAGTCGAAAACTTCTACGGCCAATTGTACGCATCGCATGCATCCCGGCTTGAACCCGAAAATGAGGATTCCAGAGCCAAATTAACCCGCCATTTCACGGAAGACCTGCCAGAAGTCAGCCAAGACGAAATCGAGGCGGCTCTCAGACAACTTAAAAATGGAAAAGCCCCTGGTGGAGGTGGAGGATGGGATTACAACCGAGCTCCTGAAAGCGGGAGGCAGTCCTATACTAAAAGAGCTTCGGGAGCTCTTCAACTCTGTCCTGTTCTCTGGGAGAACTCCAGAAGCGTGGCGAAGGAGTTTGGTCGTTCTTTTCTTTGTGAAGGGCGATAAGACCCTTTTAAAGAATTACAGACCCATTTCACTGCTTAGCCACGTATTAAGTTAGTTTTCAAGAGTCGTTACGAATCGTCTAGCGCGAAGACTCAACGAGTTTCAGCCACTGGAACAGGCCGGGTTTCGCGGGGGTACAGCACCATAGAACACATCCACACAGTGCGACAAATTATACAGAAGTCCGAAGAATATAATCGGCCCTTATGTCTTGCCTTTGTGGACTATGAGAAAGCTTTTGACTCTGTCGAGACCTGGTCTGTTTTGGAATCTCTGCAGCGATGCCAAGTCGACTGGCGATATATCCAAGTGCTAAGATGTCTTTATGAAAACGCGACAATGGCCTTCCAAATTCAGGACCAGCGAATTAAACATATCCCATGCGTCGAGGGGTGAGACAAGGGGACGTAATTTCACCGAAATTGTTCTCAAACGCATTAGAGTATGTGTTTAAGACGCTGGTAGATGGGAAGGACGCGGCATTAACATCAACGGCGAGTACATCTCACACTTGAGATTTGCAGATGATATAGTCAATTAGTCATCCTGACTGAATCGCTGCAGGACTTGCAGCAGATGCTGAACGACCTAGTTGATTCTTCTGCATGCATTGGTCTCCGGATGAACTTGGACCAAACCCAGGTTATGTTCAACGAACACGTTACCCCGGGACCGATTGTTGTCAATGGCGGTGCTCTTAAGGTTGTTCGAGAATACGTGTACCTCGGGCAGACTCTGCAGTTTGGTAAGAACAACTTTGAGAGAGAGGCTAACAGAAGAATTCAGCTGGGTTGGGCAGCGTTTGGGAAGCTTCGCCGAGTCTTCCCGTCACGTATTCCACAGAGCCTAAAGACTAAGGTCTTCAATCAGTGCGTCCTGCCTGTTATGACTTACGGAGCCGAAACGTGGACACTCACGGTACGGCTGGTCCATAAATTCAAGGTCGCTCAGCGAGCTATGGAAAGGGCTATGCTTGGGGTCTCTTTGAGAGATCGAATCCGCAACGAAGTGATCCGACAGAGAACCTAGCTCATAGAATAAGCAAGCTGAAGTGGAAATGGGCCGGCCATATTAGCCGTAGAATCGATGACCGTTGGGGTAGACGAGTTCTTGAGTGGAGACCGCGAATCGGCAAACGTAAGGTAGGACGCCCTCAGGCTAGGTGGAGCGACGATCTTCGCAGGGTGGCTGGTAGCAGCTGGATGAGAGTTGCCGGTGATCGAGCCAAATGGCGTGCACTTGGAGAGGCCTATGTCCAGCAGTGGACTGTTATAGGCTGATGCTGATGATGATGATGATGTGCAGCGTGAGAACCTTTGGACCAACATATTACACCTCACTGCCAACGCTCTTCGCTCCCGGTCCACGTCTAGATTGTCCTTCAAATCCTCCGTGACAATATGCCCAAGGTATTTAAACTGACGAACACGGTTCAAGATAACACCATTCAAAGAGACAGTTGGGTAGCTCTCAGTGGCCTTATTAGCCGCTTTAAAAATGAGTAACTCACTCTTGACCGTGTTATACCTCAAACCGTGTCCCGCAGCGTAACACTCACACACTTTTATCAATTTTCTCAGACCAGTCATTGACGGGCTCAGCAGAGCCATAATATGTCATCTGCGAAGCAACCCCATCCACGTAACAGCCAGCATGTAAACTACTGAGCTCGACAATGAGGTCAATAATTATGTATAAATTAATTAGAGTAGGGGAGGTTAACCCACCCTGCCTAACTCCACACTCCATGACATATTCATCAGACAGAACATTTGCCCACCTCACACAGTTAACTTGATGAGAATACCAAAACTTAAAAATACGTATGACTTCACTAGGTACATCTGCGTCACTGAGCTTTGACCATAACAGCTGTCTTGTCATAAGACACCATGTCAAATGCCTGAATGATTTTGCAATCTGCTTCTATTCTTTCTTCCCTTATCTTCTCACATTTACTTCCCTCTCATCCGTCGGGCGTCGTTAGCGATAGGTACTTACCGATAGGTAGTAGTTACTGGCACTTACTGGATCTTAAAAATGCCGTATAATTTTTAGACCTGTAGGGCTACACGTCGCAAACACTACCTACTACTTACTGAGCACGAGATACTGGGTTAGATGTTGCGGTTTTCGTGTGGAGTTCCTAAGTGTGAAGTTCCTAAGTTAGCCCGGATTTTAGATTTATGCCCGGTTAGTGACAATAGGTTTGCCATAGGTACTCGGCGCGGCGCCTCGAGAAATACAAGTGCAGTATGTTATTTCGGTTGTCTATAATCCGGTCAGTTTGGAATCAAAACCTGAGGACGCATTGGTAAAAAAATCTAACCGAGAGCGATTCTCGACTCTTCTGCATCTGAGTGATGACGTAGTCGGTGTCGTCTTGCTCCGAGTCACCGCACGAGTCGTGCGCGTCGTGCTCAGCTGGGTCCGGCCCGTGCGGCTCCGCGTGTCGGCCCTCGCGGAGTAGTGGCCGCATCTGCTATCAACTGCTTTATTAAAAACTGGCCAAGTGCGAGTTGGACTCGCGTGCAAAGGGTTTCGAACCAATTAAATTTTTGGAACATGTTATTTTAACACTGTACCTATAGACTTCTCATAGGTTTTCCTGTAATCTGTTCCTAGGCAAAGAAATATCATCTGCATTTTTTTTTATTTTAGGCTCATTAGTTCCGGAGATAAGGGGGAGAATAGTCATGTTTGGTCTAATTTCTTGAATAACTTCAAAAATACAAATTAAAAATAATGAAAAGTATATAAATAAAACCCTTACAGTAAACTCTTTCATTTGATGTGACACGGTACAGTTTGAAAAACTTTTTTATTTTATTTTCTAGTTTGACCCCCAGACTCAAATTTTATTTACTTACTAGCTGACCCGTGCAACTTCGTTTGCGTCACATTTTCCATTACTGCTTCGCTCCTATTTGTCTTAGCGTGATGATATATAGCCTATAACCTTCCTCGATAAATGGGCTATCTGACACTGAAATAATTTTTCAAATCGGACCAGTAGTTCTTGAGATTAGCGCGTTCAACCAAACAAACAAACAATCAAACAAACAAACTCTTCTGCTTTATAATATTAGTATAGATTTCTTTACGTAACGCGTCCGTGGGTCACAGAGGTTCACATGTGTACCAACAGAATCGTCGGTCCAGTAGATATAGAGCAAACTGACTGTGTCAGACGGACAGACAGACACCCGAGTGATCCTATAAGGGTTCCATTTCTTACGGATGTTGGAAACCCTAAAAAGCCGTACTAACAAATCAATGTAAAGTAGTTTGGTGTGCACGTTTCTGCTTTTAAATTACCTGCCTAACTATTTTTTTTTTTTAATATCTGACTGTTTCCCCATCTTCCTACTAGGAATTACTTAAAGGTGAGGTGCTCTTCCTTACCTAGACTGGTCTACCTACTGCATTCGCTCTCAGCTAAAAGTATGCGCTAAACAGCATGTGGAAACCGAGATATTCGCATTCTCTACATATAATAGGTACCTACCTAAATTGTTCAAAAATAGTAGCAGGGCCTGCAAGAGTGCAAGCCCCTACATAGCTTGTTCAAAATTGTATGTGTGCAATTGTGCATACCTACTTGGTTTCAGTGTTTATGTATAAGTTGGATGTCCGTAGGTACCTATACCTATCTCATAATATTAACAAGCATAATTATATCATAAAGATCAGATCTCACGAATTCGCACTGGACCGACGCGGACGGCAAGAAGCCTTTTTCCCAAAGCTCTTTGGAGAGTTCTTGTGCCTGAGGTGTCATCCACTTACGGAGCCCAGCGTGATGCCGTCGCCATCGCATCGCCACCGCCTACAAACAGTCAGGAATTGCACTTTACTATTGCGCAAAACAAAAACAAGAACCTATCTACAATAACAATAGATGTTTACTCAAAAGCAGATACTACGCATAGGTGCAATTCCTTACTGTTTACAAGAAAGATAAAGTAAGCTTAATTATAGGTACCTGCATATCCTGTGTGCTAAAACACTTCTTAATGTCGTCGTTTTTGGCCAGCGGGAAACACTCATCCGCTTTGGGTTTTCGAAAACGTACATACAACTGCTTGGCCAAATCATATGCAATCATGCAAGGAACGGTCACGAAAAATATCACGTTGAGAGCGAATTCCATGGACCTAAAAATGAGTGTAAGGAGAATTACTCCTAACATATAACACAGTTGTGCATATAATTACTATGCCGTAGCGCGCGATCTACACGCTGGCTTCGTGACCTGGCCTGCACCGCCGCCGTCTCTCTTTGCCCGCTGACTTCGTGCACTTCGTTGACAACATAAGTGGGGGATTTTTGAGTCTATAAGTTTCCAATTAGGTATGTTTAGGATTCTAAGGTACCTAATCATTTCAGCTGACACATTTTAAATTGGCTAATGTGAAGATTTGGATGTTTGTTAGTCTATCACGCCTCAACATCTAAACGGATTACGATGAAACATGGCTGGATTAGGACATAAAATAAACGAAAATAATATTTTGGTAATTTAACACTTTTGACGCGGACAAATCCGCGGGCTCAAGCTATTATAGTGTGCAATAGACGACGCTCATTACCTGCTGTACATACGAACTGTTCTCGCCCTGGTATCCGGATGGATCGGCCAGCCGCCACAGTCGTATTCCACCTTGCGACACCTGAGCTGGGGCTCATAGTATGCGTCCAGTTTCCGGGGCACGTGGATCAACTGATCTAAGCCCCAAGTGCCAATACGAGAAGACACCTGCCCTAAAACTGCCTTTATGAATCCTGGACAGAAAAAAAGAAAATTGAGGTTATACTGTCACTAGAAATGTGTATAGTCGACCTCGCGATTGCTTTAGGTAGGTACCACTTTTGGTACAACAATTTCCAAATAAATAAAACAACTTCATTTTATTGAAACTATTCGATTAATGTGTAATTACTTATTTGCAGATATGAGGTAATCTATAATTCTAAATCAACTGGGAATCCCCTTGAGCCAAAGGGTTGGTTGATAGACCGGATTCATTTTTTTTAGGTAAGCACGCTCATGTAGGGTAGGAAAAAGTTAAAGAAAAGATGTAAGTATTTTAAATTGGTCTGACCTAGTGATAACAACGCTAAAATAACGCCTGTAACAATGACAAATATATTGATGTAGACGACGTCTTTGTAGCAAGCGGAGCGAGCGTGGCGTGTCCGATCGCGGCTCGAGAGCCCCGCGGCCGTCTGACGAGACTCTGCCATCTCGTGGCACAGCAGCCGAGGGTCGTCAGCTATAACCAAGCAAGCGAATGGCACATTTACAAACAGTTCAAGCCATCGACTGACGTATCTGTTTGATTCTCAGCAGGGTTGAAGTCAGTATGAAATCGTAACATTCGTTAGGTACAATACGCAAACGTCTCGTGAAGTATGTCTTATTATTATTATTTATTTATTTTTTACTTATTATAAGCAAAAAGCGTTCTTAAAATAAAAATAAATAAATGTTGCACCCGGTCTTAACAAAGTATCGTTTTGTGATTTATACATTGCTTGTCCATGGCTTAGTGAGAGGGAATATGCATGCAAAAAGTATTTATGATCTGAACAGTTTATCTAAAAGTATTCGAAAATATAACACCAAAAGTGAAATTAGATTCTAAATTGCTCGAAAAACGAACGAGATACAATTATTTTAAACAAATATATCTGTCCCTCTCGCGAAAACGCTGTTTTCTATGGCAGCTGTATAGTCGTCGTGTAATTTGACGTCACATTCCGTATCGGACTTCTCTTTCTAACTGTAGTCTTTGAAGCTTTATAACTTCATAAATGATGAAGGTATTTAAAAAATAATTTCGTGATTGTTTACTAGACCTAATAAGTATTTTATTTTGCAAATAAAAAAATCACATGCATATTCCCTATTTTGGGTTTTATTGAAAAAATAGTGCATAAGTATACCTAGTCGCTGTAATATTTGAAAACAAAAATAACATAGTAAAAGCTAGTCATATTTAACGATTTGTTGTTTTTCATGATTTTGAAGAAAAATATAGGTAGTGAAATACATACTTAGATAAATGGGAAGTGATTCCATGTTTTGCAAAGTTTTAATTAAGTTAGGTTTCGGTTTTTACAAGAAGCCATTCAACAACACGGAATTCTTATAATTTGTCACAATCGCGGTCGAAAACGCACTAATTTGCCGAGACGTACATTTGACTATGACATAGTCAACGTGAGCATGTCGCGCGGACACCGACACGCCCTCTTGCCAGTTCTCCTGCTCTTTTTTATATTTCTATGCTATGCTTAATTCCGCCAAGGCCGTTCCATTATCGGACCACAAGACGAATGTCGTTGCGCCACCGTGGACATCCCACCCACACGCACAAAACGTTTCAGGAACACATTCATAGTACGTAGTACGTACAGCTAAGGAGTGGAATTCCCGATAGAGGTGGAGTCGATGTTTCCTGATAGCTACAACCTGGGAGTCTTTAAGTCACGGGACTCACGGGTGAATAGGTTACTTCTAGGCAAGCGTCTCCAACTTGACCACATCATCGCATACTATCAAGTGAGATAGTGGTCAAACGCGTGCCGATCAATAGTAAAAAAAAAAAATGACAGCAGTTGGAAAATGTATCATTTCGACTTCCATGTTTGGTTGGCAGTGAAAACCACGCTGCGTTCTTCAGCTCTGCGCGGCGAGGTATGGTCCAGCAGTGCTATTCTGTAACAACATTTTCGTGTCTCGACAGCGGAATCCTAGGTGAGTTTCAAATTCGTATAAATATAAGACCTTATGATGTGTGAAATAAAGTTCACTTTGTAAGCTAAGTCACTCAGGTGAAGTCGATATCGAAATGGTTATTTACAGAATAGACTAGCAGGTCTGTGATGCTTTATGGGCATAGCCATATTCGGTACTAGTGAATGTGGAGCCAAACGTTCAAAGTATTAAATTATCGATGTGAACTTACACAGACAAACACAGTCACAGTGCCAGACGCAAAAGCATCGATCTCCCTTCTTCACAGCAACTTCTCTAACTGCTATCGACTTCTCGTCATCATTCACCAACGACACTGCGGTACAAAGTTAAGGTTACTTAAGAAACATGACTGTATTGATTGTCACGGCTAGGAAACAAGGATTGTTTAGAGAAGTTGAAACACAACTCAAACAGGAAACGAATCGAAGGCAAAGTTTACTAGGGTAGGTCAAATTCTTAGTCTGGCCCATTCAGAGGCGTATTTAACAATTTGGCGCCCAGGGCCAGATAGCTTGCCACCAAAAAAAAAAAACCTATTTGGTAAATATAAATGAAACAAAAAAACCTAAAAATGAACCATTTATCTAAACTAATATTATAAAGAGGAAAGATTAGATGTTTTGCTTATTTGTTTGTTACGATTGAAATCAAAAACTCCTCGACTGATTTAAAAAATCTTTCACGATTAGAAAGTATATTTTACCGAATAACATAGGCTATATTGTTTTAAAAAAACTAGAGATCCCTACCTAAAATGGATTAATGTAACTCAAAGTATTAAAATGTTGCCTGTTATAGTTGGTACCTACATTGTTATCCAGGGGTGAAAGTAACTTATTTCGATCCGAGATGGCGTTTGGCGCTGGAGCGTAGCGAAGGTGCCAATAGCTCGAGGGACTAAATAAATCGTTCAAACGAGGTGAACACTGTGCTTTTCATTCCGAATACAAGAAAAGTAAAAAATAAAAACACGAATCTGAATCTGATAAAAAAGTATGAACAAAGCTCGAAAAAACAAATGAAGATCGGATTGCCGCTTTCGCGACTATTTTGGTTTTTTTTTCTGTGACCAGCAAGCTAATCAGCCATAACATTTTCATCATTATTTTTTTATGATTTGACGGCTTTCAACTGAAAACGATTCTCCCTAGGGCTTCAAAGTAATACTTTCAACCCGCTCCTCAGGAAACTTCAGGCCTACTTTCCGAGCATGAGTAGTGAAAAAGTCATTATTTTGCGTGCGCTGCGAAAACTACTGACGATAAATAAAATAGTGACTTGATATTAATAGTAAGTACTAAGGATTCCTCACAAAAAAATCCGCGATGGTATATTAAGTTCAAATACGGATGAAATCGAATTTGGTCTCACGATGTCAATCCTTATTATCCATTTAAATGGTTTGATAATAACGGTTGCTTGTTTACGTGTAAATTCCAGTTTAATTATTATAATCGTTTAGAAGTCATGACGGGTATAAAAAATCTCTAAGTACGAAAAATGTGACAGTTTGAAAAAACTGTCCTACATTTCTTGAAACTTGGTTTAAAAAACGGCCTAAGTGACTAACAAAGGTGTTCATTTTTCCTTTTTTACACAACTACCAAATACGATTTATGCGGCCTTAAAGTTTGTATGGAAGAATCTTATTTTTTGACTTTATATTCCAGTTTAATTATTATCATCGTTTAGAAGTCATGACGGGTATAAAAAATCTCTAAGTATGAAAAATGTGACAGTTTAAAAAAACTGTCCTACATTTCTTGAAACTTGGTTTAAAGAACGGCCTAAGTGACTAACAAAGGTGTTCATTTTTCCTTTTTTACACAACTACCAAATACGATTTATGCGGCCTTAAAGTTTGTATGGAAGAATCTTATTTTTTGACTTTATAAAATAGAAACACGGCATGATAGTCCGGTCAATTTAGATATTCGAAGGTGCATAAAATCTCAACAAGCTGAAAATCAGTAAAATTGTTTAAAAACATAATTATAAATAATATTTAAAAGTTCTCCATCATTCCCGTGTATGGCAAAAAAATTATTCAAGGTCAAGAAAACGAGTTTTCGCAATTTTCAGCAAAACGGTAAGTTTTATCATAAAAGCACCTTAGGCAAAAATTGTAGATCATAAAATTATCATAAAAAACGTATCAAAACTTTTTTTCCTACGAGCCACCGTTTCTGAAATAATATAAAGATTCAAAAAGTTATAAAAGTTGTTATCGTCATAATATGCACACGTTTGCACGCCACCTATGAGGTAGTGTACTTATTTAGCGCGTTTTTTTTAACGTGGTAGGCCTACTCCACGGGTCAGTTGTGATCCTGTTTAATGTGAAACTATTGCAAAATAACGGAATTTTTAAAAGATTGGAAAAAAATAAAGCGAGCATCGCAATTGAAAAAAAAAAACACCACTTTTCTTCAAATTCTTCTTGTTCTTCTTCTTGTTCTTGTTCTTCTTCTTGTTCTTGTTCTTCTTCTTCTTGTTCTTCTTCTTGTTCTTGTTCTTCTTCTTGTTCTTCGTCTTGTTCTTGTTCTTCTTCTTGTTCTTGTTCTTCTTCTTGTTCTTCTTCTTGTTCTTCTTCTTGTTCTTCTTCTTGTTCTTGTTCTTCTTCTTGTTCTTCTTCTTCTTCTTCTTCTCCTGCTTCTTCACCTTCATTTTGGATGCAAGTAAATTGCGTCAATAGCGATGTATCGCATGACACTTCGTCGGAATGAAAGGAATCCTCCATTGTTTGTGATTCAACATTAGAGCACGACCGGCCGTGACAATTTGTGCATGCCAGAGAACAAAACAGTCCGACTTTTTGCAACCACATTTAGCACTGCATCCATTTTTGCATTTGCAAAAAATTGTGTTCAGCAGTTTTTCCGGCGCAGGTGGGAGTAAAGTTTGAACTGGCTCTAATATATTGTTGACCAACTTCCAACCCCAGTCTGTAGGGTCTAGCTGATAACCAAGCCACACTTGAACTTGGTAATATACCCGAAAAAGATGTTGATGAGCAGCAACTGAGGTTGGAGGAAGACAAGCTAATTGAACTTGTTTTTTATTTTTTTATTTTTAACGAAACATGCATATCGATGCTTATCTAAACAGGTAGTTTTTTTAGGAGCTCCGTACATAGAAAGAAGAAAGCGGATACCGTTGGTGATAACTTTTTGTTGAGTTGAATTACCCTTTTTAAAAACTTCAGCACATTGAACTAAATCTTGTTTATCAAAAATTTTGAAAACTGCTGTTTTACTCCTCCTGTAAAATGCAGATGTCGTATCACAGCTAGTTATTGCGTGTAAAAATAGTAGGTAGGTACATGATTTTGACACTTTACAAAAGTAGATAAACTTAGTGATAGTGACGCTCAAGACTAACGGTATTTCATTTATTATAGCAGGTATAAGACCCTAGCCACGCACACAATTTAATAGAACAAAAACAGAAGTCTCAAAGTTACACTGGCTTAAAAATTGAGGGACTGGGTTTCATTTTACCTGATATTTTTATAGTTATAACTTATATGTATATTAATATTTTATGTATAAGTTACATTGACCGATAGAAAAATATTTCAACAATAATATATAATACACAACGCATTCTTTATAGATAATTTTATGATCTACAATTTTTGTCTAAGGTACTTTTTATGATAACGTTTTGCTGAAAATCGCGAACATTTTTTTTTTTTTTTACCTTTGACCTTGATTATTTCTTTTTCCATAAACGGGAATGATGGGGAACTTTTAAAAATTATTTATAAAATATTATGTTTTGAACAAATTTGCTGATTTTCAGCTTGTTGGGATTTTGTACCTTCATTCTCCTTTTTTGGTCTAGATTGACCGGACTAATGAATACTCTATTACATAAACAATAAATACGACTTTCGATCCTTCGATTGTATTTTTTTTGTTTTTACCTATAGAGTCTTGGGATATTTAAGTTTGTAAAAGGAAAGTAACAAATACACGCGCTTCTTTGCGATTTAAATTACAGCGATACAAATAAAATATCCACTCAAATAAAATTAAATTATACACTCTTCAATTTTCATTTATAAAAAACATCTTTTCATTTATAAAAAACACAATTTATAATCATAAGTTTTTTATAAGTTTTATAAATAATTAAATAGGTAAACAATACCTATAATTGTCTACTACACGGATCCCGGATTTTTCTCAAGAAGGGGCGCAAATATTTGTCTGTGCGGGAGATAAAATTTTCATTGTCACAACGTGTTTGACGCTGTCACAGTTGTTTAACGGTGTTTTATAAAAATAACCTAAAAAATCGACATCAACAGCGAGCGTAGCAATCGCGATAATTTTAGGAACTCGTAGGGTTAATACCTTATGTTTTTTTACTATTTGCAGAAACGCGCTTATGCGAAAGGCTGTAGCAACCTAGCGAACTAGAAATCGAATGCGAGCAAAGCGAGCTCTCTAATTTAAGCAGGTACCTACCCCGGCTCGGATCAGATTGGATATTTCTATCACTCATATCTATTTCGATCAAAGTGTCTTTGTCAACTTATGCATAAAAAAACAGAAATAATGTTGTAAGAGCGAACGAAGCGAGCTCGAAATTGTTTTGACCAGTTAGCTAAATTATGCCGCTTACACTAACGAATTAATAGGTAACTAAAATTTGTTTTAATATACCTTCTACATTTACCTTTCAATCAACCGAGCTTCTCCGGACACAAACTAGGACAAATCTGGGAAAACCCGGAACGGATGACAGCCCTGCCTACCTTAGACTCATTTTATTTTCGCTGATCACCGGCAACTCTCATCCAGCTGCTACCAGCCACCCTGCGAAGATCGTCGCACCACCTAGCCTGAGGGCGTTCTACGTTACGTTTGCCGATTCGCTCAAAGAGACCCCAAGCATAGCCCTTGAAATAGACCTTGAATTTATGGACCAGCCGTACCGTGAATGTCCACGTTTCGGCTCCGTAAGTCATAACAGGCAGGACGCACTGATTGAAAACCTTCTTGTCTTTAGGCTCTGTGGAATATTTGACGAGAAGACTCTGGGAAGCTTCCCAAACGCTGCCCAACCCAGCTGAATTCTTCTGTTAGCCTCTCTCTCAAAGTTGTTTTTACGAAACTGCAGAGTTTGCCCGAGGTATACGTATTCTGGAACAACCTTAAAAGCACCACCATTGACAACAACCGGTCCCGGGATAACGTGTTCGTTGAACATGGTTTT
Organism: Ceramica pisi; assembly: GCA_963859965.1. Taxonomy (NCBI): domain Eukaryota; kingdom Metazoa; phylum Arthropoda; class Insecta; order Lepidoptera; family Noctuidae; genus Ceramica; species Ceramica pisi. Next base: position 12,464,926 of record OY982530.1, read on the forward strand.
TGTCCAAGTTCATTCGGAAACCATTGCATACAGAAGAATCAACTAGATCGTTCAGCATCTGCTGCAAGTCCTGCAGCGATTCAGCCAGGATGACGATATCTACCCCTCGACGCAGTGAGATATGTTTAGGACGCTGGTCCTGAATTTGGACGGCCATTGTCGCGTTTTCATAAAGACATCTCAGCACTTGCGATATATCGACTTGGCATCGCATAAACTTTCTCATAGTCCACTAAGGCAAAACATGACCGTGCCGATTATATTCTTCGGACTTCTGTACAATTTGTCGCATGTGGTCTATTGTGCTGTACCCTCCTCGAAACCCGGCCTGCTCCGGTAGCTGAAACTCGTCGAGTCTTCGCGCAAGTAGATTCGTAACGACTCTTGAAAACAACTTATAAACGTGGCTAAGGAGTCTGTAATTCTTTAAAAGGGTCTTATCGCCCTTCTTAAAGAAAAGAACTACCACACTCTTTCGCTACGCCTCTGGAGTTCTCTCATAGAACAGGACAACAATGCGATTCTGTAAACATGTTGAAGTGAACACTTAGGCGAAGTGTAAGACAAGTGAGCTGTCAAACCATACAAACAAGATGGCAAGATGGCTCACTTGTCGTTCACTCCACCTAAGTGATCACGGTGAGATGTCAACAGAATCGACCGGCAGATTTGGAGAGCTTCCGAAATTCTTTTAGTACAGGACTTCCTCCCGCTTTTAGAAGCTCGGTCGTAATCCCATCCTCACCAGGGGCTTATCCATTTTTAAGCTGTCTAAGAGCCGCTTCAGTTTCGTCGTGGCTGACTTCTGGCAGGTCTTCCGTGGAATGGAGCGTTCGTTCCGTGTGGTTTCTACAGCAGCGAGTCGGTTCTCTAGGTCTAACTGGAACGCTTCAGAAAAAAAGAAACGCTTGTAAAACTTTGTAAAGTAATATCGTAACGTACCGGAACAGTGAGCCATATCGATAGGAATCTCAAACGGCAGCTCTAGTCGGAGAGACCTTGTATGCCGCGGTGGAATCACTATAGGTCCGGCCATCATCGATTGTTTGTTCTCCTCATTTACCAGTTGAGCCAAAGCTGGACCACAATCCCGCGTCATCGCTCTGAAAAATAAGTTTTTACTCTAGCCACCAATCTCCACAGCTATCTATAAGTTGGGGACGCTTGTAATCAAGCAAGCGTAAAATTACTCAGTTGTCAGTAGAAATAAATAGAAAATCAAAGAAAAGATTCAGATTTCTAACAAGATCCCGTTTCCACATCTAAACATGTAATTTCTTATTTAAATAATTTAGTTTTAAGAACCTGAATCGTGCAGCAGCTAATCCTGTATTTCCGACCTGTAGCGTAAGAACTGTACGCGTTCTTCGCGTGCTATCCGCTACAGCGATCGCGATTCGGCCAGAAGCACTGCGAGAAAGGCGAGTAACCCATAAATGATTATATTTTAGTAAATTACTAGTCTAGTTGTAAGTAATTTTAAGCAGGTACCCAACACGAACGAGCTCGTTCTCATCGGCTCGGGCCTCTAAATCAATCTGCGCGTGATGAGGGCGTCGATGTGGCAGCGTTAAATATTTATCGCTTCCTAGGAAGGCAATATTAACTTTATTTTCATTCCCGCTCAGCAGCGCTCTTGATGAGCGGAGAACTACTTTTCGAAGTCCCTGCAATACATTACCGAAACGTCAGTCACGTAAACTGCCAAAGACATAGATAGGAACTTGGCATTGTTTTGCACCTGCTCATTTCGTTCTTCAGACTTCGGACTAAATTCTGAGTCAGTATTATTATCGTTCCGTTTGTTTATGATATCCTCATCATCTTTGACGCCCATCACATCCTCTTCAGGGAGGACGATGTAGCCTCCATCTTCAGATACACCTTTTAAATACACATTGTTTTGGAATTATTATCGCAACAAGTCGTCATAACCTGATTTAAAAATTAGTTTCTCGACTCCCTATCGGAACGGCCTTACCTTCGGTGTTTATTCCTCCTCGTCTACATCAAAATGTACTAAGATTTCAACAGAATAACTAGAAAACCTTCTTCGACCCCCCCCACTTTTAGACAATAAAGTGTAATTCGAATTAGTGCCCAAAAGTGCCGAATAATTTAATTTGAATTTGAAAACCAATTTTCACAATAATTTGTAATATAACGTTCCATTTACATTAAATTTTAGTTATTTTCTCGAGCAAGCATGCTCCATAACGGCCTAGGCTTCTATTCCACCTCGCCAGCAATGACAAAGTTTCCCCATTTGAATCAAAATGTACTTATTATTTTTCCTTACCGCTTAAGTTTGTAATGTTTTCGCTGTAACTAACGCCGTCAGCGTCGGCACCACGTATCGGCGCCAGAAGGCAGAGGCTACTCGTAGGTAAGGAGAATTCTTCTCTGGGAATCCACTCTGCGGGACGATATCGGACGTTCAAGTCCTGGCCCGTCCATTCAGGTTGCTTTGAACTTACACTGGAATGTTAATGAATGTGCTTAAGTATTGGTGTATCAGGAATTCAGGAGCTGTGCTCAGTACTCAGAAGTCGTTAATGTGTAACGGCTTCTGAGTACTGACTTTTGTCTATATCAAAATAAAAAATAGACATGCAAATACGTAGTTAGAAAGAACATAATTATTATCTTGAGCCAAATACCTAGCTAGGTCGCCTTTCGTTAAGTCATTCCATACAGTTTTACCATCAGCGGTGCTTAATTTCTCAAATAGTTGGACGTGGACAGTGTACCACAACTCAGGATGACCAATTTCATAAACGGCAAAATCTCTCTCGGGCGGTTCTTGCATGTAGTCTTTATTTTGTGTTGTGTCTTGAACGCCGTTATTATTTATTATCATATCTTCATTTTCAACAATGTCGCCATTTTCGCCTTTGTCGTCTAAACGCTTATTTGTAGAACTATAATTTTTATGGTCTTTCGTTTTCAAAGAAGGAGAGCTCGTTTTGTTTTTATATAGATTTCTTTTTCGTCCTGTTTTCGACTCTTTTTCTTTGGCACGGGCAATTCTTAAACGACGCAGTTTTTTCAATCGACTTTTTTCATCGAGGTTATTTATTTCATCAGTCAGTGGTCTAGGGCCAGATATCTCAGCAGTTTCTTTTTTATGATCGACATTCACTTCTCTATGATGAGAATGATGACTAACAATATTCATACCTGCTTTGTCAAGAAGATCACGATTAGTTTCAGTATATTTGACCGGTTCCGATATTCGGAAGTACTGTTCTTTTGAATCCCATTGCTTGCCGTCGTCGCTGGCTTCTTCAACCACAACGTTATGTTCACTGCGCTTTCTGCGTTTGCTCAGCGTTGTGTTAGTGCACATATAATTTTCAACTAGAACAAATATATGAGTTTGATAATGATCAAACACCATCATCAAAAAAAAATAAAAACTAAATAAACAACACAAACAAAAAAAAAACAACAAAACATTGAAATGAGCCCGATTTTGATAAAAAGTTTAATTAAAACTGTAGGTATCATTGGAATTTTGAAAAATCGTTTTTCCTACCCGGAATTGAACTGGTTCATTTTGAAAAAAAAAAACACTTCCTGTATTATTACACCATCCGAAATTGTATCTAATGAGTATATAATTCTGAAAAGTAACAACACATAGCAAACTAAAGGAAAGCTCTCATTTTTAACATAGGTAGTAGTTTAAAAATTTCTGACTATAATATCTAAACCGTATTAAGTGATATTTTTTCAGGATTCTGGTTCTTGATGAACACTAAAATTGCAACATTGATTTATGAAAAAAATTGAGTCGATATTTTTCTCTTTCAAGGTTACAAAGATTTTTTTTAAATGAGCTCTTTCCTTTAGTTTGCCAAGCATTATTAATTCCAGGAATTTTATCTTTATAAGCTACTCTTTCGGATGATGTAATAATAGAGGCTGTGCTTTTTTTTCAAAATGAACCGGTTCGATTCCTGGGTAGGAACAACGATTTTTCAAAAATCCAATTATGCAATTTTGCTTTTCATCAAATTGGGTTCGAGACCTTTCAGTGTTTTTAGATATGCCTTATGGTTTCGGATAAAATTTGGCCCTGAAGGCACACTTTAAAAATTCACCCTGTTTTATAAACCCCGTCCCAAATTCAAAAATAGTTTCCATCATATCCGTGTCTTATTTAGAAAGAAAAATTACAAATTCATGCGATATTTTACAATCTTACGGAGTAACATGTATAATACTCAATTTGGACAAAGCTATTATGAATAATCCAGATAGTGATTAATATTTATTCATTATTTAAAATGACCAGTCAGTATGTATAATAGCAAATTAATCACTTTCTGTGACATTATGGACTTCTATGACCCACACGCGGACGCTTTACATAAATACCTAAATATTATTATTATTATCATTTGTGCTCTCGTAATATCCTGCTGTTTTATGTTAATCTAATAACTTCCACAAATTTATGCGAATCTGGTACAACAATGATGCGATCGCCACCCATAACTAAATCTATGAATCAGTCGCGTTCCGAAACCGACTTAATAAAACTTTGTGAAGATGAGTTGATTCCTGAACCGAGTTCATCAAACGTTACGCGTAGAGCTAAACGTTTCAGATCTTCAAGTACTGAAATACCGGTAGTGGAACAAATTGATTACAGAATTGAACTGAGGGAAATGATGAATCAATTCATAGCGTCACAAAATGCTCGGCTCGAAACTCTGGAATCTCATATATTAGACCTCAAACAACATTGCACTAAGATTGAGACCTCAAATAATGGTTTGGTGAGCTCATTGAACGGTCTATCAGACCAAATGTCTTCTTTAGAGTCTAAGATCACGGGACTCGAGAAAGAGCGCGCTGAAATGTGTTCCCATATAACGGCTCTTGATGAAAAGATTGACACACTGGAACGTAATATAATCAAAACCTGCGTTGAGATTCGGAATGTACCGTTACGTCAAAATGAGACAAAACAAGACCTTTACGGCAATGTTGCTGTACTCTCTAATGTTCTCGGCATTGATAATAAATCAGACATAAGAGATATCACTAGGTACCGAGTTGACAAGCAAAATAACTCCTCCGCATTAATAGTGGAATTTACGAACACACTCTCCAAAAGCAAGTTTCTCGAATCGGTAAAAAACTACAACAAGCGAAACCCTAACCAAAAATTGAACTCAGCCAACCTAGGATTTACATCCAAAGAGGCTCCTATCTATATAGCAGAGCAACTGACAGCGCATTATAGAAAACTGTTTTACTTGGCCAGAAATTTTGCTAAAGTGCATAAATACGACTATTGTTGGATCTCTAATGGCCGTATTCTGATAAAAAAGCTTAAAGAATCGCCTTATGTTGTTATAAAGAATGAAGCTCAACTGCAACACTTGTTAATATCGCCGGAAGCATGACTAGTCCTATCATTTGTTTCTGTTTTTCTTTATTGTAATTTCTATATTTTCTTAATTGTATTTGGTTTTTTTGCTAGCATATGTAATTTTATTATCGATGTAATATGTCACTTAACAAAATGTTTACTCTGTTACTCTTACATACACACAACTTTTACTCTACATTTCACGACACACATCCTTATTTATTTACTCTATTCACACAATGTCATAACACTCACAGCTTACTGTAATCCAATAACAGTATTACATCACCACAAAATATTTATCGATCGGTTCCCTATACTTTATATACCTTTATACCAAAACATTCGATAACATAAACATATTAAGTGAAAACCTTGACGAATTTTCTGTATCTAAAGTTTTTCAATGCACTCCTGAAGATTGCTTGGCTACCCTTAAGTCCCCCAATAACTACCTGAAAGTTATCTCACAAAACATAAGATCAATCAATCGTAATTTTAATGATTTTGAGATTCTTCTTTCTCGCCTTTCTATGGAATGTGATCTAGCTGTTCTTACAGAATGTTGGCTTCCTTGCTTTAGCAATATTACCCTACCCCAGCTTCAATCATATTCTTCAGTACATACTACTAAGCACCGTAATCAGAGTGACGGTGTAGTCGTTTTCATCAAATCACACTTATCATTCAAGGCTTACGAACCCGAATTTCATGACTCTGCCTCTGGCTTGATTATTGAACTTGAGACTAATGTTGCTATCCTTTGTATTTATAGATCTCCCTCTCGAAATGGAATTGAATTATTTCTGAAATGTCTAAATGATATTCTATCTTCTTTGTCTTCCTTTCAAAGTGTAATAATAACAGGAGACATAAATATTAACATAAACTTAGATAGCAATATGTCAGGTGTAGACAATAGATCACACGAATACCTAAATTGTCTCTCCTACCATGGGTTTTTACCATCCTACCACCTACCCACAAGAGGTAATAATTGCCTTGACCACACAATTCTTAGAACAAAATTACCCTCTTCTACATACATTTTCGATGCTACAATTACCGATCACTTTTCTACTCTTCTATGTCTATGTATCAAACCACCTCGTAACTTCACTCACACCTCAGTTTCAAAGACAGACTTTGTCTCACTCGATAAATCTATGCAGAGTCTTGATTTCACTCATATTCTGACCCTGAATGATCCATCCGCTGCTACAGAACGTCTCATTCAAACTCTGTCACATGAGATAACCAATCATACAGTATTGAAACGTACACCTAATCGTGAAAGAATCCTGAAACCATGGATTACTCCAGGACTTCTGCGATGCATGAAGAACAGAGACTCTCTACACAGAAAACAAAAACTTTCATCTGAAAATGAAGTCCTTAAAGCAACGTATATGAGATACAGGAACTTCTGCAATAAGGTTCTAAAAAAGTGAAAAGACAATACGACTCAAATGAAATTTCCAAAGCCGGTCGTAACACAAAACTGTTATGGGATACACTTAAACGCATCACACACACCACTAAAATTACTCGTCCACCCACGGAGTTACTTTCCTGCTCTGAAACCCCTTCCCAATCTGTTAATGAAATGAACGCCTTCTTTGTAAATATAGGCAAAGAACTTGCTGAACGTAGTAGGTACATCCAAGATAAATGCACTCCTTATTCTGCCTTTAACACAACCAACTGCTTGAATTCCTTTGTACTCTTGGAAACAAATCCTGATGAAATAGAATCTACCATTAGATCTTTAAAGGCCAATGCTGCAGTGGGTTTTGATGGCATTTCTACTACCATATTAAAAAGATACTCTTCAATTCTTTCTCCTGTACTTACCCATATCTTTAACCTTTGTTTCATCAATGGAACTTTTCCTTCTTCTCTTAAAAAAGCTATAATTCACCCCATTTTTAAAGGGGGAGACCGCTCTTCCTTTACTAACTATCGCCCCATTGCGGTACTTCCAGCTCTTTCCAAGATCTTAGAACGTCTTATTAATAGCAGGTTGGTCAGTTACCTTGAATCCAATAACTTATTTTCAAACAACCAATTCGGGTTCAGGAAAAACAAATCCACATCGGATGCAGCTTTGCAACTGTTAAATGGAATAGTTGATAAACTGAACCAACGCAAGAAATGCCTTACGGTGTTCATTGACCTTGCTAAGGCATTTGACACCGTACCTATTCCTTGCCTTCTATCCAAACTGGAATGTCTGGGTGTACGCGACATTCAACTCCAGCTATTCAGATCTTATCTCTCCGATCGTAGTCAGAGAGTAAAAATTGATAGTTGCCTGAGTGACGAGCGGTCTATTTCATATGGTGTGCCTCAGGGCAGTGTTTTGGGCCCCACGTTGTTTCTGGTGTTCATAAACGACCTTTGCAATTTACACTTAGCTTCTGGTAACATCATTTCTTTTGCCGACGACACTGCAATTACTTTTTATGACGAATTCTGGACTAAACTTCAAGCAACGGCTCAAACTGGTTTTAATCGCGTACTTACATGGCTTATCTCTCATTCACTTACACTTAACACTAATAAAACTAAACTCATTACATTCTCACTAAACTCTTCCACACAACCTTGCACACCCACCACTCTAAAAGTTCACTCGGACTGCCAATCTAACTCAAATTCTTGCAACTGCCCTACTATAACCTCCACTGACACAACTAAATACCTCGGTATCATTCTTGATCGACATCTCAACTTCAAAGCACATATATTACCCATCTTACCGGTCGGGTACGTAAACTGATTTACCTGTTTAAGACACTTAGGCATATTGCCAATGCCTCTGTAATACGCACCGTTTACCTTGCCATGTGTCAGTCAGTCATCTCTTACTGTATTACTAGTTGGGGTGGAGCCGCAAAAACTATAATCAAACCTTTGGAAGTGGCACAACGAGCCATCCTAAAAGTTGCTACCTTCCGGCCAATGCTCTACCCAACCTTTGATCTCTATCAGAAATGCAAAGTCCTCACCATTCGTCAATTATTCATCCTTAACACTGTACTACAACAACACACCAAAACTCCTTTTATACAAACACTATCTTCTACCAGGCGAAAATACGAAATTTGCAAAGTACCATTCACACGCTTTGCCTTTACTAAGCGTTTCTTTTACTACCTAGGTCCTTTTTTATACAACAGATTAAACAAAACCATCCCCATACATCAATCTTCTAATGACATGTGTAAAAAGCAGATAACACTCTATCTAACCAATAAAAACTACGATGACACTGAACTTCTGCTTACTTCACTATGTTAGCGATTTTCAGCTACACTCCGTATCATAACTCAGCTGATTTCCACACAGCACACACACTACATACACACTACACACATACGCCAAACAAACACACTTACACTTCACACTTTTAATTTCAATTTTTAATTAAATTTTTAATCTTTAATTTGTATAATAACATCACTCTCATTGGCAGTTTCTTTGTAATCTTCAAATCCTATCATGGGAACTTGGGCTGGCGAACCTTAATACAGGTTACTATGTAACCTAGCTAGGACGCCAGGAGGCACATTTGTATTATCTTATAAATTAGCTAACTTATCTCTTGTAACTGCAGACTGTACCATACTTTTTATGAAATACATAAATAAATAAATAAATAAATTATTATTTTTTAGTATGGGTGTCACTTTTGGGGGTCAAACTAGAAAATTAAAAAAAAGTTTTTAAACTGTAAAGTGTCATCGTGTGACATATGTAATGAAATTAATGATGACGATTCGAGTGAAGGCAGACGGTGTGTATCGGTGGATTGAGCCAATGAATAAAGACAGTTAACTTGACAAACTTGTATTGAGAAAAAGAAAATTATGGATGAACAATATGTAGGTAATTCACGGCGATTTATATAAAAAAAGGTTGGCGTGTGTTCGCGACGACGGTCGCAGGCAGAAGGTTTAATTATATTTTTTTCATAATTTTAAAATAAAAATAGAATTGAACTCATTCAAGAAATTAAACCAAACAATCATCCCTTCCCCCTTATGTCCGAAACTCGTACCTACTCGTACTTTTTTTTAAAACTTATTTTTATTAATTTTGAAAAAAATATATTGCAATAAAAAATATATAGCAAAAACATATATATAATGCAGATAAATAAATGTTCGGAACCCTTTGCACGCGGGTCCGACTCGCACTTGGCCAGTATTTTTGATTCATAGATCCGGTTGCAAAATATTAAGATTAATTTTATATGCGTTATTTACCCTACCTAAGGAACAAACCGTTGTTTTTAACTGAATGAGCTTTCTTTGAAATTCGTTATCATATTTTCACATAACTACTAATATTGGTAAGTATCTACCTACATAAATAACAAGATCAAAAGAAAACTATCACGTACGAGCGAGTAGGTACCTAAGTTTTACAACTAATAATTTGTATTTTTTTAATTTTTCATCGGGTTTGCAGTGACAAAAATTGATGCAAGTGTCAATCAAACTAAATTGGCGCCAGTGATGTAAGATTTACCTACATACTCGCCTCGTTGTAGGATGGGGGTAATTTTTATGGTTATTGGGGCAACTACGGAACTCTACTGTGCGTGGTCCGACACGCTCTTGGGCGGTTTTTTAACATAATAGTGCAGGTTTGATAACTACTAACTGTCCGGAAGGTTATTTTTTCCTACTCCACCGCTGTACTTTCTGATTAATTTCGATGCGGGATCCAAGACAGTTGAATCGTTTCTCAGGGACTCGTCGGGCTTTATTAGCTCGGCGTTTTTCTGGTGGTCGCCACTGTTGATTCTGGCTTTCAGGAGTTGCAGTGGTTGGCAATGTGTGGCGGGCTTGTCCCAATAAAAAATAAAATGATCCGGAAGGTACTTACCTACCCTAGAATAGGGAATATGCATGAAAAAAGTATTTATGATCTGAACAGTTTATCTAAAAGTAGGTATTCGAAAATATAATACTAACAGTGAAATTAGAAACTAAATTGCTCGAAAAACGAACGAAATACAATTATTTTAAACAAATATAGGTATCTGTCCCTCTCGCGAAAACGCTGTTTTCTATGGCAGCTGAATAGTCGTCGTGTAATTTGACGTCACAGTTCGTATCGGACTTCTCTTTCTTACTAGTCTTTGAAGCTTTATAACTTCATCGCTGATGAAGGTATTTAAGTAAATAATTTCATGATTGTTTAGGTACTAGAATTATAATTTGCAAATAAAAAAATCGCATGCATTATTCCCTATTGTCGCGGGACTTATCGAAAGAGATACCGTGGCTCTGGAACACAAAGGGCAATGAAGGAACATGGATGGGTTTTAGTCAGTAGAAGTCTGACACTCCCTCCCGCTCTCCACCCAGAGCGGGAGGAGTTATTGGATGATTTCCCATCCCTAAAAAAAAAGGTACCTACCCTACAATTTATCAGTAGCTGGTTTCAGCAGAAGCTGTGCTGAATTGGAACTAATCTATAGGTTTTCGACGTTCATAGATTTCATTAAATACGCACCACTTTCTAGCAAGTTAGTCAGTCAGTGGTGCCCACGGAACAGACTGTTCCGTGGTGGTGCCGATGCCTAACGCGGTCGCGGCACCCTTCAGTGGCCTAGGTAGGGCCTAGGGGTAGTAGACGTACAAAGAAAAATTACACTGGCGTAAGTACATCAAGTTGTTTTGAACATTTCACACGAGTATTTTTTAAGATTTACAACAACATACGAGATAAATCAATAACAATATTTTTTGGTTATACCTACGACTATCCAAAGCCAGAACATTCAATATCTTTTAAAATTTCCTGAACTTGTATCGAAGGACAATAATTATGGTGCCTGAATTGTATACTAATACTTTTAACGATTTTTTTTGTACTCGAATGAATGGCTGTGTCCTTGGACGCTTTGAATGAGATCATGTACATAATAAATAATACAGGTACAAACATATGGTTGGTAAAGCTGGCGGGCTATTAAACGACGTCAGTGTGAAAGCGTTCTAACCGGTTTTATAATACTGTTGGCCGGCGTTCAACACAAAAACCGGTTTGATTGTAAAGGGAGGGCTCCGCACGACATGCAGAGCCAGTCCGCACGCAGGCACGTCGCTACAGCCCTGCAGCGCTCTGAGTTACACAGTGATACCGGTGATACGGCTCGGATCGAATAAAAATAATGGAGAAGTTTATAGAAACTGTACGAGCACACCCCTGTTTGTGGAACCCACAGCATCCTGACTATCCCGAAGTGCATGCACGAGGTCAAGCCTGGCAGAGTGTCGTCAAGCAGATTGACGACAGTTCTATAGCAAACAGTGAGTATAAGTGTATAACCAAATAACCACTATAATGGTACCGTGAAACACGCCAACATTGCCCATTTTTTTCAAATAATTACAATTTTAATACGATTTTTCAATAGAGACGTATGTATTTTCGTTCATCAGTTACAACTGTAAGATCATGTGCACGTGTTAGTATAGCAAAATTTACTATTATTCAACATTTAATTCAACATTAGTTCGATTTTGTTGGCGGGCAAAGTTATCTAGACTTTTAGCCAACTTTGCTCACGTTGATTTTTGACGCAAATATGGCATTTATGCAGAAGACATAAAAACCAGTACAAAAATTTTGGTAAAGATGGCGTTTACTCTAGGAATGTAAACGAAATTATGAAAAGTATCATACCAAAATGACTGGGCAATGTTACCCTGTCATTTTTTCTCTTTTCCATACAATCCACATTTCAACTTCTAAAAGCGCTAGGGTTGGCACATGGTTTAAAATGTTCTGTTTTTTTTCCATTTCTACAAAGAATATGTGTTTAGGTAAATTAAAAAAACGTAGAAAAATGTTTCACGTTTATTAGTATTTAATGGAAATCGAAATTACAAATCACTTTTTTTGATAAAGTTTTAGTAAATACTTATACTAGTAATAGAGATCAAGTCGAGATACTCGTTATGGTAGGTTAAATAAAGACTTGAAGAGACATTTCGTTTAGTACTTAAAAATTATATAATATATGTATTTAAGTAACATTCGCATTAAAATTAAAAAAAATGTACTTATTTGCAATAATGGATATATTTGTTATGCTTTAATTATTGTTTTTTTTAGCATTTCACTAATTCACAAATGAATTAAAGAACTTAAATAACTGGAGAATAAACAAAATTAGATATAATAATTATCACTTCAGTTATGCCATGTCTATTTTTTCTGAACTTAAACACATACCTTCATTAACCATAATAATGTAAAGATTTATAAAAAAAATAATATTAAAAGTATGAACTTATTAATCTTAATTTTTATCCTTAGGTAAAATAATATCAAGTCATTGTTTTGGGGTTATCTACTACTAGTGATTCGTTTGAATCCACCCTGCAATAACAACATAAATCACAATTGTTCATTACTATTTAAAGTCTCACTGATTCACGAATTAAAGAACGAACGAATTAATCGTTTATATTTCAGTCATGTCACTCTATTTTTTTTTTCGTAAGAAATTGTCAGAAGTTGGAATTTCTTACTCTTATTTTTATCCTTATAGTTAATTAATTATCAGAGATCAAAGTTTTTGGGGTCGTTTACTAGCGTCATCTGAATCCACCCCGCAATAACAAAATAAATCACATAGTTTACGATATCACAATATTGTTCATTAAACTAATTATAAACATTAAGAAGACACATGGCTACATAATAATATTTGGCACCGATAGGAACGACATGTATTCTTATTTGTAAGAGTAAAATTCGACGAAAAATATAATTAAAAATAAACTATAGTTAATAAACAACAAGCATTCACTGAATGTTGAAACTACTGAAATCGATATCAAAAACGATTTGACCACGTCGAGTAATCTTTGGCTTGGGTAGTATTGTAATAACATCTTCTAAGTGATCCATAGTGTAAATATCATCAACTATTGGGTACGTGAAAGTGGTTCCTTTTTCACATTTAGACTCCTTAATCTTTCGCACAAACTTAACTGTAGGAATTTTACCGTTGATTGATAAAACGTTACCTACAAAATGCTTTAAAGTATTTTTTGTTGCAAACTGAGCAATAATCCAATCATCCTTTTTCATGTTTTCATTGTCTACAAAATATTCAATATTTTGCAGTCCAAATGAGATATCTGTAAATTCGAAATTCTCTTTTTCCTCTTGTTCCCGTAAGTATTCAGCAATGAGATAATCATCTACTGTTTCGTAATCTGACTCATCTGTGTCAACGGTAAGAACTTCATTTTGATCAATAATCGAGCTACAGTCACTATCAGATGTATACTTCCTTTTTTTCATTGAAACACGCCCTCTAGCTGACTTTTTTCTTTTAGAAGCATTTGTAACTTTATTTTTTCTGTTAGTTTTCTTTACTTTTGTAGAATGTTCCGTCTTTACTGTTCTTAAATTTTGATTTGTCTTCATTTGCAGGCAATCTGGTATATCATATAGAGATGTAGAAACAAATGGCTTATTTTCAATCTTATTTGTAGCTTCTTTCAAAACGCAAACATTTGAGGGCCCTGCTTTAATGATGACATCCGAGAGTACAGTTATTATTATTTTTTTGACAGGATCCCTGTTCACTGATCTTTTTGTGGAAGTCTTTAAGTGTGAAGGATCTGCAAACGTCAATGATGTTTTCTCGATATTTACCCTTTCAGATGTACCAACCATAGATATATTTTCAATCTTATTAGAAACTTCTTTCGAAACACAAACGTTTGAAGGTCCTGCTTTAATGATAACATCTGATAGAATAGTTATTTTGTTTTCTTTGATAGGATTCAGTTTCACTGATCCTTTTGTGGATGGAAGATCTGCAAACGTCGGTGATGTTTTTTCGCTATGTACTGATTGATCCAAGCAGGAGGTAATTACAGCGATGCAAAGCTGAGAGAGACTTCGAGGAGAATAAATATCTTGATGCTGGGAGTCAGCAAAATCACCTTCCCAATCCAAATAGCTCTCTTGATCCTCGTTGATGATATTTTGAGTAATATCTTGATCCTGAGAGATAGCAAAATATTCTTCCAAATCCAAACGGCCTTCTTGATTCTCGTTAATATCCTCATTTGAAACTAGATCATTTTTAGTTACAAAAAGGCCAGTTTCTTCATCTAAAAATAGGGAGCCTTTAGTTTTTCTTTGTCTTTTTGCCACTGTAGAAGATTTTTGTTTTGCTTTACTTTTGCCAAAATCAACATTTAAATCGGAAACCGTCACTGATTTGCCTGGCTCGCAATTAATTTTTTTATTTCTTTTGACTAGCATCTGCTTTGGCGCTCTAGTTTCCTTTAAATAGTCTACCAATGCTTGATCGATTCCATATGATAATATTTCTTCTTGCATTTCTGGGATCTTCTTTAGAACTTCTCGGGGATTCAACGGAAATATTCCTGATGCTTTAAATCCACTTTTTATGTTCTTTGTCTCCCCCATTTGAATTGCTTCAATTAATTCTCTAAGCAATTTCGGAAAGTGTTTTTTGTTCAATGTTGTTTGGTTTGGATTACGGATCTTATACTGGTACAAAATTTTACGCCAAGCTTTCTTCAAAGGCCCAAAAAATGCCACGTCTAGCGGCTGGGTGATGTGTGTTGATCTTGGAGGGATAAAAACAAATTTGATGTTATTTTGCTCGCATAACTCTACTACTTTAACGCTCAAATGACTAGATAAGTTGTCACAAATGATCACTTTAGTGCCTGATGTATTTTGCGCCCATGGGAGAATTATGGTTTCAAAGTAATTCTCAAACGTAGCACTGTCAAACCACCCTGATTTGGTGCAGTTATATCTGGTATCTGGTAGTCCTCCACTAACCCATTCTGAGTACATATTTGTTGATTTGTAAACAACATATATGGGGAGACATTTACCGCTTGCGGTGGCTGTAAACATAAGAGATATATTTCCTTTGGTGGAATTGACTATTCTTTCGGGATACTTTACTCCTCTCCGAAAAATGCACTTTGAAGAACCTGGATCGTCCGACAGGTTGGTTTCATCAAAGTTGACTATATTTTCTGCTGGTATGTCCTTTAATGTTGTACTTAAATTGTCAAAGTATTCGGTTATTTCTTGAGGTCCCTTTTCAGCTCTAGCCTTTGAAATATTTTGAGTGGTTCTCACAGTTAATTTATCAGCATTTCTTGCTAAAAAGCCCTGGACCCATGCATCACCAGGAATCTGATTCTTAAACATATGATCTCGAGAATTTTTCTTTAGATATTCATGGACTACAAGCTTTAGATCCACTTTAGTAAGCGGGGAGCCAAAATCGCTAGAAGCTTGTAAAACTCGTACAATTTGGTTTTCTTCTGCAGCTGATAAAACAGTGGGATGACCCACTGACTTCGAATGTTTGTTTTTTATTTTATTTAATATTGTGCGTCTTGGGATACCAAATTGCCGTTGGGCATCTCGTGAAGAAATTTGACCCGATTCTACTGATTCACATGCAAGTTTTAACATGTCTTCAGTGTAGTTTTTATATAACCTGGATCCAATTATTCGTCTTGACTTCCTCTGTCGAATTCGAGATTTATTTTTATTTTTCTGAAACAAACCATGCAATTCTCAACAAAAAATATAAGAAGTAATAAAAAATACTAAGTATGTGGGTCCCCACATACTTAGTAACTAATGTCGTGTTTATGTTTTATTAATTAAATACCTAATATGTTAAAAATTAAATAACTTCAGCAGTGACTATAAAACAAAAAATTATATTTTTTGAAAAAAAAAAACCACGAAGTTTCAAAAATCGCGTATACCTCCCGCATATACACTTACCTGCTTCATTACGTCGTATAAAAAAAAAACTTTAAGGAGTCGTAATGTGCCAACCCTAAGCCTTTTTTGATGGCGGGCAATGTTGTCAATCGTAAGTCGGAACTTTACTAGATAACTTTGCCCATCGTCATAACTTTAGTCTTAAAAGACCCTGAGCAATGACACTAACATTCATAAACTCTTCGAATAATTTTCTATGACATGTTATAAAGTAAACTCACCTGTGTTTTCGCCATCTCACAGAAACTACTTCCAAAGTTGCACTAAAATTTGCCCGCAAAAACACACACCTCACTCGACGAGTTCTAACAAGTTACTAAGAAAAGTTAGCAACAATCACGATAGTCAGTATTGCCATAAATATAACCTATTTTCCACCACAGTCAATCAATGTTGCCATAACATTAAAATATTTCTGGAAATTTAAGATATGCTTATAAATTGTTCTTCGGGCAAAGTTTCCCTTGGAGGCAAAGTTGGCGTGTTTCACGGTACTTATAATTTGTGCCTAAAACTGCATAACTATTTTTCGTACAGTAAATATCACTAACAACATGCGTATTACGTAGACGGTAGACAACGTACGTGTGAACGATTTATGTGAATATGTGATACCTGAAAAAACCCGTTTTTGTGTGGCGGTCCGCCGCCGTATGTTGTTTACTTTGATTACTTAATCTCTCTTAGAAAATGATAATCCGTGAAATAATAGATATTGCAAGCGAGTGGTAAATGCTTGCAATCTCTTTTCTCTCAATCCTAGCATGAAATTTTGTTCTCTCTTTTTATTTCTTACGTTATTTTATTATTTTTTTCAAGATTCCGCACCAATATGGTAAAATACCGGCCAAGTGCGAGTCGGACTCGCGCACCGAAGGTTCCGTACAAATAACTATGGATTCGATATCTGAAATAAATGAGTTATTTATTTTATTTATTTATTATAATAATAATATATTATAAGCAAAAGTTGCAGTTTACGATTTATGATAATTAAAAAAAAACTACTTACCAGATCTCGTTCAAACCAATTTTCGGTGGCAGTTTACAAGTACATCATAATATATATTTTTTAGTTTTATCATTCTCTTATTTTAGAAGTTACAGGGGGGGGGGGCATATTTTAGCACTTTGGAAGTGTCTCTCGCGCAAACTAATCAGTTTAGAAGAAATGATATTAGAAACCTCTATATCATTTTTGAAGACCTATTCATAGATATAAAAAAAAAATATTTGAGTTTCAGTTCTAAGTAGGTATTATGGGGACCCCCAAAATTTATTGTTTTTTTTTTCTATTTTTGTGTAAAAATCTTAATGCGGTTCACAGAATACATCTACTTACCAAGTTTCAACGGCATAGTTCTTATAGTTTCGGAGAAAAGTGGCTGTGACATACGGACGGACAGACAGACACGAAGAATCTATAAGGGTTCCGTTTTTTGCCATTTGGCTACGGAACCCTTATGGTGTGACTAAGTCTGTCCGTCTGTCACAGCTGGATATCTCAAGAGCTACTTATGTTATCAACGTGAAATTTGGAATATTTTTAGATGACATTTGATCAACTATTTAGCAAATGAGAATAAAATAAAAATGTATTT
Organism: Ceramica pisi; assembly: GCA_963859965.1. Taxonomy (NCBI): domain Eukaryota; kingdom Metazoa; phylum Arthropoda; class Insecta; order Lepidoptera; family Noctuidae; genus Ceramica; species Ceramica pisi. Next base: position 12,482,749 of record OY982530.1, read on the forward strand.
TTTTTTGCAACAGCGACTGCAATGGATTCTTAAAAATTCGAACTGAGGCTACTAGGGCATGTGGGCTATCATATGACTGAAAGCTTATTTATCAAGCTACTCGATTATAGTTAAATATGATTTTTTCAGTCGAGTGTTTTAAAAAAAAATGAAAAATGTGTCAGTACAAACAAAACGCACGTAGACTTTATTTAATAATTTCTATGGAATAAATTATTTTAAATGTGGCTTAAGTTTCCGCTTCTATTAAATCTTTAAGATTTTTGTTATAATTTTAGCTGCAGCACTATGAAATTGAGACAAAAATATTGATTATCATTACAATGCAATATCAAAACGTGTCGAAAAAAGGTAAATTCCTTCTGTAAACGTCAGAATGAAGTTGAAATAAAAAAGCTACCCTTACCACTAGGGATGGGCAGTATCCCGTTTACACGAATGTTTAGAATATTGGATATCGCATCTTGATATAGGTACCTATACATATTTCAATATGATATTGGCTGAATCTATGTGGAACTCGGAAGTGGTAGATAAGGTACTATGATTTTTAGGTTTCAGTTTTAATCGATTTACATATTTTACATACATCCAGAGCCAGCTACAGCACCACTCCAACTCACTGAAGCCTGCAGCATCATCCCGACTCACTGGGATCTCATCACCTCGACTCACTGGGGCACTGTAGACAGTTCCGACTCACCGAGAACTCTGCGACTTCCGGGTCCAACTCACTGGAACCAACCTTCCACTGGCCTGACAAGAATTTCAAGATGTATGAACGACTCAACCACTTTCGACCTCCGGTCTCCGGAAGGGAGTGATGTAGCGGCATCAATGCCGCCACAAGAAAAAAACCAACGGAGCACATCTACCTACATCGCAACAAAAAGATACAAGAAACATCTATCCAACTGGCGGCGAACTAAAAATCATAGCTTACTATGCGATTTGAACATATACATCGCCCGAATATCAACCACAGCGCAGTTGCCCCACCGGCACAACAACCGCCTGGGCGGGGTTTGCGGGATTTTACTCTCTGTACCGCCTACATCCAAATATTTTTTTCACAGAATCGACTAACATTTTTCCGACATCTTTTTTTTTTCAATTACTGAAATAGTCAATCATTCCTATAATTATTTTATTAACAGTCTTCAGACTATTGATAATGACCAGTTATGTGAAGAAAAAGTTTACCGTTTAGGGGTTTAAGGTGGAATGAACCGTAAAATTTCGAGAACATGGCTTTAGGGTTAAGTGAAATAAGCATATCTTGTAGGTACCTCTATGTTGATCGCACTGAATCCATAATAATATAATTATCAGGAATCCGCGTAACTAATAAACACGTCCTTTTTGGCCTCGCACAGATTTAGTGTTAGTGTTTAGGATTCTTCTATCTGTCAACATATTTTTGTTATAGTTAGTTTTTGTACTTACTGTACTTTATGTGTATTGTGCGAGTCCCAAATAAACACATTTCTTTCTTTCTTTTTTTCTTTAATACGTGAATGTTGGTATGAGTCTCAGAACAACACAAAAAATCGTATCGTGCTATGATATTTGGTTCAAACTTTCTGTTCCGTGGTTCAAACAGAGTCGGGTACTATTTACTGTTCTACCGTGTGCGGCTGGGCTGCAATACGCGCGGGAGTTTCTCGAGTTTACAGTTACAAATAAAATACAATGATGTGTATAAATTAATAAATACCGATACCAAACAATCATAGTACCTTACCTATCACTTCCGAGTTTCACATAGATTCAGTCAATACATCGAAAATAAAATATATAATTGCAATATCCGATTTTCTAAACCGCTACATAATTATATAAGATTTGCTATTAGGGTACTTCTACGAGTTCGTGCAAATTTGCTATTTGTAGTCATAAAAAAAATAAAAATCACTTTGAGTGTGTGCTTTCTATCAGAACGAAATAGTATAGTATTAAACTATAGCCATACGGTAACGTGAATTGCTATTTCCAATGGGTCTAATAAATATTTTACAAAAATATGTTAAAAATCATCTACCATCAGTGTCCGATCGTGAGTATTGCCGAATAGGTGTTTCAATTTTAGTGCTGCATTACTAAAATCAATCACTAAGTGAATAAATATTATTACATACATTACAAAGAATCTGTAGTCATGTTTTTTTACAAATTTAAACTGTATAGTTAATTTTAAAAGATAAAACAAACTTTTGTCACGCAAAATTGATCATTACCAGCGGCATAATTTGAAAGTACAAAAAATCAGTATATTTTACTCTGTGGTTTTATTCCCTCGTCCCGCGTTTCACTCACCAGCCAGTTGTTGAGCCACAGGCACGGAAGAGGCAGGCTGCGCGTCTGGGTGGGACGATTATCGAACATTGAATACTCGAAATTTTACTTTGTCACGAAATATTTGTCTTTACCGTCGCCTAAATTGTGGGGTAAGTAATAAGATTTTATTTATGTTTGATCTTTAGAAAGGAAGCTCACTAGGATTATTAATGTTCGTGTTGGTTTGATAATTGCCATATTTACGGATATAGGGTTACAGACTAAAATGTCCTAAAATGTCATTACCCTCAGTATCATCACCTTCTTTTACCTTCAGCTTTGAAACTGAAGGTAATGATCCTAAACGGAAGGTAGTGATGATATATTATTTAATTTTTTTAATTTACTTTATAAATCTAAGATACATCAAAAAACATTATTTTAAGCAAAGAATATCTCAATCATGTAAGTAAAACTTTTATAGTAAGGTAAGCTCAGGGGCGGATTTTATATTTTAAAGCTCTGAGTAGGTACTTAAATCGTTTCAATTACTCGGTACGTTAATGTAGTATATAGGTATAGTATAGTGTTATTTTAACATATTCTATGCTGGGTTGGGAAGAACACTGGTTCTTAAAAAAAATCCTACCCAAGACAGTATAGAACATGTTAAAAATAACTATATTATCATATTTATGGATATTATCGTGTACTTTTTTTTTTGATAAACACATACTTAGTAACTTCTATAGAAAATATATAAAAATATTATGTATATTTGTAAAGGTTGACTGTCACGGCAGAGTGAACTTAAAGTAAGCTAAGTATTCTTTAGTTAAAATTAAATAGATAATTAATTACAGTGTTTTATTTAAAGGAACAAGAATTATGGCAAAACCGAAGGTGCAAAAAAAAACTACCGAGGAAAAGTTAGCTCAACAAAGACTTCATAAAAGACAACAGTATGAAGAAATAAAAAAAGATCCATAATAATATGCTGCTCATAAAGAAAAAGAAAGGTTACGATATTTCAAACGCAAGGAGCAGAATAAAATAAAGTTAATTAAAGACTTGACGCCGCGACAACAAAGACAGAAAAGAAAATAATAGAGAGAAAATCGTCAACGATACATAGAAAAGAAGAAAAAAGAAAAAGCAATAGAGCAAAATGCTTGTTGATAAATCTCCACCTACCAGCGATGATGAAACAACAGGTCGTCAAGTGCCTCAAGTTAGTGAAGTTGACCCACTGGAGGGACCGTCAACTTCTCAGATCGAAGTCAAACAGAATAAAGGAGATCAATTTTATAAAAAAAATTAAAAGTGCGCTAAAAGAATAAAAACAATACGGCGCTGCATTCGTTATATTTATACTAAAAGAATTGGAATATTGTAAAAAGAAATTCACAAAGAACAAAATGAGAAGAGAGAGCTGAAAAAAATGGTAGACAGGCTAAGGAGAGAGAATATAAAAACTAAAAAAGAAAATCCATCAACTGAACAGAAAATTGAAAGTTTAATAGATAAAATATAAAGGCAAAAAAGAAGAAGTGAAAAAGAAGTTGATATTTGGTGAAGCTATTTCTAAACAGCTGAAAGAAGGGTTCAAAAGCCTAAGAAAAACAGATAAACGTAAATTCAGTGATGATATTGTAAAAGACCAAGAAAGTTTCAAAAAACACAGAATAACGACAGCAATAATGCCATTTACATTAAGACATAAAAAAACAAGTACATAAAGATCAGGAGAAAGAAATAAAACGAGAAATAGAAGAGTTCTTTGATGAAGCTAGTAATAGCAGAATTTTTAAAAGATCCTATTTTATTAAAAAAAAATTATTTCACTTGTCTTTAAAAGATTTCAGTGTTTTTGTAGTAATTAATGTAAAATACCAATAAAGTAAAATTCATTTTAAGATCATTTGTAAGTCTGATTTATAATTGTGTTCACTAATTAATAAAACGTTAAAAAACATTATCAAGTCTTTTAATGTTAACACAAAACTTTTTGTAATCATTACCAGTACGACAGTATCACTACCGTCTTCCCTGTTGTCATTACCATCACTATCAAAGTCATTACCAGTTCGAAAAAAAAATTAAAACCCTTATAACTTCCAAGTTTATGAGTGCAATTGGCTATTAATTGGCAAAATCATAAAGAATTATGTATATTTTAGAAATAAAGGTCTAGTTTTGAAATAAAAAAAAATCTCTCATTTTCGCCAAATTTGCACGAAATGGAAGAATTACCCATTACTGTAAAAACGATATTGCCCATCCCTAGACCCGAGTCTTGCTGACTGAGACTGTCATTGACATTTTCAAAAAAAAAAACAATATTATTAATTTGTCACTTGTTAGCTAGCACACTATGATACTATAAAACAAAAAGCACTGTCAAGCAAGTGTTGACGTATGTAGATTAATAAATACGTAAAATAAAAGATTGACCTAATATAATATTTGATACTAACTAATAATAATATTATAAAGCAGAAGAGTTTGTTTGGTTGAACGCGCTAATCTCAGGAACTACTGGGTCGAATTGAAAAATTCTTTTTGCGTTGGATAGTCCATTTATCGAGGAAGGCTACCTATAGGCTATATAACATCACGCTATGACCAATAGGAGCGGAGCAGCAATAAGAAATGTTGCAAGCGGGAAAAAAGCTTCCGTTGCGTGCGCAGTTACGAAATTATTCCTCTTTAAAAGTTCTAAAAAAAAGTTCTCAACAACATTTAATTATGTCTATCCCTTTTAAGGTTAACTCACTATAACCCTTTTTATGGAAATCAAATTTGTTCTAAAATTATGAATTATTTGCGAGGAAGTTTTTATTAACATGATATTAATCCTTATAATGCAAATAAATACGTTAGGTAATCATCATAGTCTTTAATTTTGAACAGAATTGCCATTGACATTATTTAATTTCAATGAATATCTTGAGAGATATCATCACGGAACAGAAAAAACAGTAACTCCGCAACAAAATATTATACTCGGTGCGCGGGCGGAGCGTGAGGCGGAGGGCGCCTGACGCCCGCCGATTCTTGTGTTTGTTATTATGAGAAGGTTATAATGTAAAAAAAAAGTTGCCAGTTGACGGGAGCGAAGCCGCGGGGGACAGCTAGTAAATAATAAAAAGACAAAAAAGGAATTAAAAAAAAGACAATATTACCTATATGAACACATATAACTTATCACAAACTAACTACTTACTTATAGACAAAGAACCAATGGACCTTACGAAGTCGGTGTGAAGTAGTAGAAGTACCAAGTTCCATACATTTATTGAACGTCTACTTTAAAAATTTTGACCATGGCCCTTATCTCCGAAGTTTGCATAGAAAAAAACCTAAAATAATTCTATGTCATAAAAGTTTATGTAAAGACTAGCTGACCCGCGCAACTTCGTCTGCGTCACATTTTCCATTACTGCTCCGCTCCTATTTGTCTTAGCGTGATGATATATATAACCTTCCTCGATAAATGGGCAATCTAACACTGAAAGAATTTTTCAAATCGGACCAGTAGTTCCAGAGATTAGCGCGTTCAACAAACTCTTCTGCTTTATAATATTAGTATAGATAGTATAGATTGCATATACAAAATTTACGTTCAGTTACGTATCCTGATCTCTCTCTCGAATTAAGAATATAATTATGAAGAGGGTACCTAATGCAGGGCACTGTATCATCTCTATCGGTTGAAATGCCGACCAGCCCAGGTACCTAATCTCCTGGTACAAACTAATCTTGAATCAAAATCAACAAAACCGACTATCGAACGAATGGTGGTAAATCAAGTGGATTCTTAATTTCGTCCAGCACAGTCCTAAAAGAAACACATTTTCTCCGATTTTTACTGACGATATTGCTGATTGTAGACCACTGATTAATTTAATTTGTTTTAACATTTTTTATCAAAAAAGTTTTACTGGGTTCATAGAATCGATTTATTATAGAGGAGCTCGTGGCTAAATTAAAACAGCCGCACGGGCCGATCTTCAAGGCTTTACTATAACAGACGAACGCATCGATCTTCAAGGTTAAGCAACGCTTGCGAAGGTTGATCTGTGGATGGGTGACCATCTTAACATACCGAGTTTCCTTCGTGCCTCAGAAAGCATTCCCGGTCCCGGCTGTCATTTTGTAGATCTTTGGCAGTCGTTACGGATAGTCAGAAGCCAGTAAAATCTGACTGAAGTCTTGCATTGAATGAGTTGTGGAGGTCTGGTAGTAGGCAGCTGCTCTACGTATAATACCGGTATTCAGCTGAATCCGGTTTGTCTGGAAGCCGAGCCAATATAGTAAGGAAAAAGCTAGGTTGTTTATTTATTTATTTATTTATTTTTAAAACAATTGCTTCCTACACTAACAGTTTGCACCAAGGCGTATAGGAAGCCAACAACATAGAATTTGTCTTACAAACTAAAAAACTTGACACATATTTTGATCATCGATCTGTGAGTACACGCAAATACATCTACTTCTGATTCCTGAGCAATTAGGGCGTTCATCAAACTAATCGCTTGGGCCGTTGGGGCATATCGAGCCGTAAGGGTACGTGACGGTGGAGCCGCGAACAGGCACCGCTCGGCACCGGCGCGCGACTCCCGCTGCCGGTCCGGAGCGAACAGTGTACAGCGAGCTAGTGTGGTCGCGTCGTCGATCTTATTGTTCAGCAATAAGTAGTAGTGCATCAACAGCGCGCATTTACGTCGCAGTTCTAGCGTGTTGATGCCCACCATTCCCGCGACAAATAGAGACGGATATAAATAGGGATAGTACCCATACATTCTTTTAAACAGATAGCGAGCAAATTTCCTTTGAACCCGTTCTATCATCAGCTTATACTTTTGCTCGTGCGGATCCCACACCAGTGAATTGTATTCCAGTTTGCTGCGCACAAAGGAATAGTACAAGATTACAATAGCATTCCTGTCCGTAAACCTACTCGCCTGCCTCATGACAAAACCAAGTGATTGGAAGGCCTTGGCACAAATATTATTTATGTGCTGATTAAAAGTCATGTTCACGTCCAATGTTAGTCCCAGATCCTTAATTTCACTGACGCGCTCCAGGGGGACTCCCGATATGTGGTACTTGTACTGAATGGGCGCACGAGAACGAGTAAAAGTTATGGTCTTGCATTTAGAGACGTTAAATTCTAAATGGTTGGCTTCGCACCACCTCACCACCATATCGATATCTCTCTGAAGCGCCTCACAGTCTTGTACGCCATTTATCCCCAAGAATAACTTCAAGTCATCAGCGAACATAAGACACTGAGCCGTACTGACAACCTTAGGCAGATCATTTGCCATCACGATGAATTGTGTCGGCCCAAGGGTACTACCCTGGCTCACACCAGAACAAGTCGCATATGTGCCAGATTTATGCCCCAAGAGTTGGACGTACTGAAAGCGGTCAGAGAGATAGCTAACGAAAAGTTGAAGCAGCTTAGGGGTGAATCCTATCGCAGATAATTTTTTAAGTAAGACGTCATTTTGAACCCGATCAAACGCCTTTTTGAAGTCAAAATAGGCCACGTCAATTTGTCTATTATTGTCCATCTCTGTAACAGCAAAATCTACAAAATTAATGTGGTTTGTAACTGTAGATTTTCCAGGTCTAAAACCATGCTGACATTCAGATAGTTGGGTTTTGACTTGCCTGGTGATATACCGATTCAGTATCGACTCGAAGACCTTACCGAAGGCCGACAGGACTGCAATAGGCCTGTAATTGTCAACTTTGGACCTGTCACCACCCTTTGGTACAGGAGTAACCCGTGAAATTTTCCACTTTGCGGGATACGTAGATGTTTTTAAAGCTAAATTGTAAATAAATAGAAGTGGCTCTCTAAATGCTTCTGAACAGTCCTTAAGAATAAACGGCGGAATTCCATCAGGACCTGCAGATGAATGGGCTTTAAGGCGGCGAATAGCTACTGAAAAGTCCGCTGGGTCAACTACATCCACGGCGATACGCGCTGAGCACAATGAGTCCGCTGCCGCCTGTTCGGCCTCTGCTGCAGATAGAACGGGATCACAGGGAAGAAACACCGAGCTAAAATATTGAGCGAATGCGTTTGCTGCGTCTACTCCTGTCACAATCCGTCCATCATGCTGGAACTCATTACAGGTTTGCCTAGAAGTCTGCTGACCCCTAACAAATTTCCAAAAACTTCTAGGATCCCTCTTTATATCCATCTCCGTCCGTCGGATATACTCGTTGTATGCCTGATCAATAAGTTCTTTTGCTCGCTGTCTATAGTATTTATATAATGCCTGATTATACTCTAAGTGAAACTGCTTATACTTTTTTAAATGAAAATGTTTATCTTTAAGCGTTTTAATTATGATGGATGTAAACCATGCCGGGTACTGGTATTTCGAGTTTGGAATAATTTTAGATTTTTTTGGTACTAATTTATCAAAAATATCATGCAACTTATTATAAAATAAATTAACAGCATCATCGACGTCAGTTAATATAAATATCTCGTCCCATTTTAATAAAAATAACTCTGCGTATAAAGATTGGAAATCAACTTTTCTAAAATTCCAATCCGTCGCCGTCGGCATAGTGCCGTCATCGCAGAACGAATTACTAGGCACACGCGTCCTACGAGCCCGCGGCCGCACCGCGCACGTACTTCGCACACTTACTGATAGCGGTGGATGGTAGGCATCAGCCGGGACCACAGGTACCGCGTCACCACTCACGTCAATAAATTCAACGCCCAAACTGCTCAGAACCAGATCCAACATTTTACCAAACTTATTTTTAATACAATTGTGCTGCTTTAATTTACAAAAAGATATCAAATAATTATACTGCATAATTACATTTTCACTACAAGAATTTAAATTAAAATCACCTAAAATTAAAACTTCTAATTTATCAAATTTTGCAACAACATTCTCTAATACACAAAAGGTGTTAATATATTTGCTATCACTCGAACTTGGAGGTATGTATACAACACAACAGATAAGTGTTGTATATTTTAATGTAACGATACCAATCACCACCTCGATATCGTTCGTGTAGCCGTCTATATCTACAACCTGCTGAACTTTGTACTGATCGCGGACCGCGAGCAGTACGCCACCCCAACCTGCATCACCGGCCCGGTCCTGTCGCAAGACTTTATATCCCGGGGGAAAGAGTTCGGCATCGTACACACTACTAGTCAAAAATGTCTCGGTAAATGCAAATATGTCGGCTGATTCAACTAATATAGCCTTCTTACAAATTATAATGGTCACCCATTCACAGACCGACCTCGGCAAGCGTTGCTTAACCTTGAAGATCGACGCGTTCTGCTTTTATAGTTTAGTCCACATTGAAGCATAATACCAAAAATTCACCACTTCTGATAATAAAACAGTTTACTTATGGACAGTGACGGATTAACCCTTAATCAAATTAAGCAATTGCCTAGGGCATCACGCCTGGGGGGGCACCAGAAGAAGCACAAAAAAATCCGTCCTTAGGGCATCACGTCACCAAAAACCACACCAAAAAAAGTTTCTACTACTACGAAAAGAGTTCGTTCTAGTCACAGAGATTGTCTATTAACACATAACACGAAGGCAAGGCTTGCATCAGGGTTTTGATAAGCAAATTCATGAAGAGAATGTTTACTGGGAGCACGTTTTACAGAGAGTTATAGCTGTTATTCGCACTTTGGCAGAAAGAGAGCTTCCTTTTCGCGGTGCAGTAGAACAAATTTGGATCCCCTCAGAATGCAATTTTTCTAGCGTTGCTGGAACTTATAAGTCAATTTGATCCCTTTTTAGCGGCACACATAACCAAATATGGAAACACCGGAAAAGGAAACGTCTCTTATTTATCTAAAACGATCTACGAAGAGTTGATTATGATAATGGCCCAAGAAGTGCATGGTAAAACTATATCTCAGATGAAAGATTCTAGATATTATAGTCACTAGTAGATTCTACGCCGGATTTAACGCACATGGTCCAGCTCAGCGTAGTTATTCGCTATATAAAAGATGGGCAGCCAGTAGAGCGATTTCTTACATTTATTGAGTTGGAAACACATCACACAAGAGATGAACTGGCAAAGCAGACTCTTCAGTACCTTGAAGAATATTGTGGATTAGATTTTTCAATATGCAGAGGCCAGTCTTCTACAATGCTTTAAATATGTCTCAGGTATGTTACAATGGCATGCAGCAGAAGATTATAGAGGCGAATCCGTTTGCAACATATATCCCATGCGCGGCCCATTCTCTCAATGTAGTAGGTCGAAGCGCCGTGGATTGTTCCTAGCCGCTGTTATTTTTTTGTATTAGTCCAAAATCTACAATCTTTATCTGGTTCAGCCACAAGGTGGCGCATAAAAAAAGATGATTTGGATAATGAACGTGTTTTGAATTTTTTATCAGAAACGAGATGGGAAGCACACGTTAATACGACATCAGCTATTTCACAGACACAATAAAATTATAGTGCATTAGACGTCATTTCTGTGGATGACATCAAAAAGGAGAAACCAGAAGAGAAGCAGCTAATTTGTCAAATGAACTACTAGAATTGGAGTTCGTAGGTACGTTGGTCATGTGGGACGAAATTTTGCAAACCTTCCGAAAAGTCAGCAAGGTATTATAAGACCCAGAAGTTACTCTAGAGACACAAATCACTCGTGGATTTTTAAGAAAAATTGCGGTGCAACTTTGATTCTTTGGAAGCCCGCGCAAAAGAAAAGCTACCAGATGTGGAATACAAAGACACACGTCAAAGACGAAGAAAGAAAATGCCCAATGATGGTTCAGCTCCTGAAGTAAGTTTCGGCCCAAGAGAACAGTTCAAAATAACGAGTTATTATAGCACCATTGATAAATTTAATGCAGAGATGTGAAAAAGAGGAGAGATATACAAAGAAACAGCAGACAAATTCTCATTCTTGAATAAAATACCCAATGCTGATAAAATTATGTGTCCCGCTCAAACTGCAGAATACAGTCAGCAAAGTACAAATCTAGTAAACACATATCCAGTAGACTTTAACACCGAATTAATAACAGAAATTCAACAGTTTCATTCATATGTCATACCTATAGTAAAATAAGTTCCAGACCCAGTGATTCGGCTTTCACAATTGTATAAAATAATACATGATGATAAAATTTAATCAGCTTTCCATACTGTGGAAACAGCCCTGCGTATATTTGTATCGCTTATGATTACAAATTGCTCAGCGGAACGTTCTTTTTCAAAATAAAAAATGAAAAAAGGGCAAAGATGATACAAGAAAGGCTCGATAATTTATCGATATTAGACATAGAGTCCGATATGTTAAAACGTTAGACGTTAATACTATCTTGCATGAATTCAATGCCCGGGAAAGCCGCAAGATGCATTTCAATAAATAAATATCTTATTTTACAAAAAAACTATTTTTTAGGCGGTATCGGCACCGATTCTAGTTGACGTACGGGGGCCCACAGGCGTGGATTGCTTAGGGCATCAAGTAGTCTTAATCCGCCACTGCTTATGGATACAGGTAACAACTCTCTCTCACACTAATTCGAAAAAAAATCTAGTCAACCAAACCCATATTACCATGGCTATACCAAATAACTTCAAGATGTATTTAACTACAAATCAGTGTTGCCAGGGCCCTTGAGTCGTAAGTTACGTTTCGTTTCCTAAAATGTTACATTTTTGCTCCAAAAGTTACATTATTGTATTTTTTTTAAATTACGTATTTTTGGGGTCGGTGGGGAAAATGGTGGAATATAATGGAATCTATGATGTATTTAACCTAAGGATAAAATTTCGTCATCTCTCTTTAGTGTGTACTAGCTGACCCACGCAAATTCGCCTGCGTCACATTTACCATTAAGGTGAAAGCGCCAGGGTAGCCCGCGAAATTCAAATATTTTGATGTTTTTTGCAATTTGCCGGTCAGTGTGAAGCTCTATGTTAAATAAAATACGATTCGCGGCCGTAACGTATATTTATCTGAAGAATTATACACATTTTAATTATCAATATAACCTTCTAAGTACATACAACTCGATTGAATGACTTTTTCACGAAATTACATTCATTCGAGTTATATGAACTTAGAGGGTTATGTTGATGATTCAAATGGTTATAATCCTTTAGATAAATGCTCTTTACGATCGCGAATCGTATTCTGTTCAACATACAGCTTCACAATGACCTGCAAATTGCAAAAAACATAAAAATATTTGAATTTCGCGGGCTACCCTGGAGCATCCACCTTAATGCTCGGCTCTTTTTAGTCTTAGCGTGATGATATGTAGCCTATATCCTTCCTCGATACATGGGCTATCTAATACTGAAAGAATGTTTCAAATCGGACCAGTATTTCCTGAGATTACCCCCTACATACAAACTTACAAACAAATGTTACCTCTTTATAATATTAGTATAGATTGTAATGTAATACTCGTTGAGGTTTAAATCACAGTTATCAAAAATCGTTGATTTGTTTCTGTGTAGATATTTTACTTGTTTGCATCTGCAATAAAATACAGATGTTGTATTTTTATTTGTATTAGTATAAGTTGCAAACTTTGACATGCAGTTTGCCAACAAAATAAAATATTAGTTGGAAATAAATGTATTCATCAGAACTTCACTCACGCACATAATACAACAAAACGCAAGGAAACAAAACAAATCACAATCAGTCATTTCTGTAGCTACGAAACCGCGTACGGCGGGAACTTGCGAAGTACGAAAAGTGCGCGTACACGCTCAAGCAAAATCAAGTTTTAAAGCAAATACTTTACGATTCATTTCAATGCAGAGCCATCTGTGAGTGTGATATGGAGTGAAATACTATTTAGATGCGCAGTTTTAGGTGCGTTAAATTGAAATGCGTTCGTAAACTGTTTGCAATAAACATCTAGTGTTACAAATCTCGTTGTTCTCAAAAGTTACGAAAATTGCCTTAAATACAAAAATTACTTACATGTTACGCGAGGGGGTCAAAAGTTACGAAAAATGTAAGAAATGTAACCTTCTGGCAACACTGCTACAAATAAACATGGGCCTGCCAACATGCTTTTGCGGAGAATCTTAACACCGCGATTCAGAAAAACGCGTCGTAAGTACAACGCCATCTATCGATCTACAACGTAACTGAACTGTCTCTATACTCATAAGTTCGAACTTAGAAGCTTACACGTTACGATAAATAATGATCATATAATAAAATGTTCACTTTTTTTTTTGCTATATTTTAAGTTTAATTAAAAAATAACTCAAAAATACATTGTTTCGGGGTCTTTTCACACATTACTTATTACAAATTTTCTCAATAGATGGCATTGCAAGTATCTGGAGTATCAATGAAAACAACCTAATTTGGCGCTCGATGTAGTTTCTTCGTAAACTTTAAAATTCGATATCTTATGATTTTGTGGGTCGATTTTGATGAAATAAACACTAAATGTTACTCCTATTATCACTTAATATTTTGAAGTACTTATATTTTGAATCCAATCAGTGGTTTATGCGTGATGTTCCTCCAAACGCACAGACAAACAGAAGCACAGACAAACATTTTTTATTTTTTTTTGATAATGGCCTCTCGCAGCTAACGACTCTAGAAAGCCTTAGCTACTTAACCGGTCAGACAAACAGACAAACAGAAAAGAATTTCAAAAACTGCTTTTTTGTGTTCTATGTAATTTTTCTGACATTTCTATGTATTTTTTATGCGAAAATATTCAATGTACAGACACGGCAACTCTACGATTTTATTATATGTATAGATTACAGGAAAATTCTCTGATGGGTATAGGCCTCGCCGATGAAAATTTAAAAATATTTCTCGTTTTATGGTACGGAACCCTCGGGCCTCGGTGCGCGAGTTCGACGGCTCTGACTGATTTTTTTTTAATTTTCTCTAGAGAATTCAGAGTTAACTCAAAAACATAACATTACAATTTCAAAAACATATCGCCGTATGCCTTTTAACAGATCATGTTTTAAATTTTCAGTTAAAGTGGCACGAACTGAGTGGCGGAAACTTCGCGACAACCACCGGGAAGCATTAAAGAGAGCCAAACTAGGACAGAACAAATTGTTACCAGCTCAGGTAACTACTTGGAAATATGCTAAAGCTATGCAATTTTTGGAACCACATATGAAATACCGCATCACAGAAAATATAGAAATGGAACCGCCAGTGATTATTCAGAGAAAAGATTCGGAACATGATGTCTCTACTACAAATGCTGTTGAGTCTGCAAAAACAGATATTCCACCACAAAAACGACGCTGCGTCGAGCATGCCGAAGACACAGTCGCTATACCACGTCAAGAAAAAGAGGTTGATGCACTCGAATCTTTCTTCAACTGCATCTTAAAAAGCACCAGGGATATGCCTCAATGGATGCAAACACAAGTAAAGAAGAAAATATTTGCAGTAATTATTGATGCCGAAGAAAGCTTGTCATCTCAAAGTCACGCGCAAAGTGCACCACCTGAAGAGCACGGAAATCATTTTGTCATTGAAAATAAAATTAAGACCGAATATTTTGAAAATACCTAGACATGAAATGTACCGTGCCCTGTGAAAAGGAGGCATAAGTACATATTGGAATGATAGTAATTTAGCTTCAGTAAAGAAAGTGACAAGTGATAAAATATGTGCCAAGCTCATATTAAGATGTGTTTAATACTGAATTGTGATTTAAATTTCCTGGCGTTAAGTTGGTTTTGTTATGTTTATGTTGTGATTAATTCGAGTTTCACATAGGTACCTAGTTAAAATATTTGCTAAAGATACATAATCATTAAATGCACATAAAAAACCTTATCATCCGTTAATGTTTTTCATTTCAAATAGGTATACGGATTGCACATCAAATTAACCAAAGGCTTGGTTCAATATCGTTCAAGAGCTAGCCTACACAAGTAGCGGGACATAGCGCACCGAAACGGATAGGTAGGTAAGGTTCGAATGGTATGACGGCAGTCATGCAATATTTATTTATTTATTTTAAAGACTTACCATAACGCCCGGATGGATGTGAAGCAGCTTTTATTATAGCCGGATGTATCGCTTGTGCAGTAACTGGGTTGGTTTGTAGAAGGAAACCCTCATTATCAGTGGTCCAAGACGACGAGCGTCCTACATCCCGCTCGACGCGCTTAAAGTTTTTAAAAATAATATACATAAGGGTTGGCAAAAAAAAACAATTTTTTTGTGTGTTGGC
This sequence comes from Ceramica pisi, assembly GCA_963859965.1. NCBI lineage: Eukaryota > Metazoa > Arthropoda > Insecta > Lepidoptera > Noctuidae > Ceramica > Ceramica pisi. The sequence goes on from OY982530.1 coordinate 12,498,269, forward strand.
AACATTCCTAAAACATGACATTCATAGTAAGAAAAGATCTCACCTTCGTAGAAATTTTATTTCGACCATCAAACGGTGATTAAAATAGGAAAAAGGTGAAAAGTCATGAATACAACCATTTGAAGTTGTGGTAGGGAGATTATTATTAGGTGTACAGACGTTTTCTGGCGGAACATGAGGCCCAAACTATTATATCCGATTTTAAAAATGTTTGTAAAGTACCGCTGATATGACAGACCTTTTAGAGCGCCCCCTAAGACGACCCACTGACCCCTTCACACTCTTCACACCTTGCACCCGTATTATGTGTTTACAATAAAGCACAAAATAATCACTTTCACTTGACCGTATACTCCTTAATGGGTTCTACCATATCCTTTCATTATTATTTTCACGTTTTCGCAATAATTTTCTTTTTAAAAGCAAAGCCAACAATAGTTTCCTCGTCAGAATCCATTTTGTTATTCATATTTCCGAAACGACAACGCCGCGTTGTCGCGGCGTCTGCGCCGCGTTCAATTGACTCCAGGGGCCCGAGTCTGCTATTACAATAGTGTCAGAATGGTCGATCACTGATTTCAAAATGGTTGATTTTGACAAGTTTGGTAATCTACTAACATAATGGCATCATAATGGCGTCATTATGACATTCCAATGATCAATCACTGACACGCCATTGAAAGAAAGCCATATGAATGGTAATCTCGTACATAATGACAGATTTAGTATTTACGAACTTCTCACTACTTCAGATTGCTTATAACACTAATAAATAATATTTAAAACTAAATATAAATAAAATCTGGCATGAATAAATGCTCAAATTCAGCTCGATTTTATAATAATGGCAATACGGCATTCCTACCGCAATTCTATTACGAGACCATTGACGTCCCAGTGACCGGCCACTGACGTGCCAGTGACCGTGCGATTATGAATTTAGCAGATTACGAACTTTTAGCAAAATGACAATGGCATGACAATGGGATCGTGTCGGAATGACAAATTTATAAAAATAGCAGACTCGGGCCCCAGAGGAAACGCCGCAACAACGCGACGCCTGCGCCTCGTCTGCGCAGCGCATACGTTTTTCGAACACCTACGCTGGACAAACCGTGAAGACGCTCTTAGTTTGATTTGTTGAGTGACTTGATATTTTATCTAGATTTCCATCCGAAGATAATCTAAGACAGCAATGGATTACAAAAATTAATAGAAAAGACTGGTCTCCGACAATATACAGGGTTATTTGTAAAACACCGGAAACCTCTCGGGACTATGTTACTAACATCCTAACTAACAACCATGAAGCAACCACTTTTCTTCTATGACTTTTAAAAAATCATCATATTTTAGTTCATCAGGCTTTCATACAAAACTAAAAAAAAAATATTTTTAGTCCTGACAGGTTGCCGGTGTTTTACAAAATAATAACCCTGTTTACAAAAATTTGTTCTTGCCGTTTTGCTTGCCACTTGCCAATTTAGACTGGTATTAGGTACTTATTTACTTCGGTCTTTTTATCAAAATAAGCCTCTAAAAAAGAAAAAAGCTTTTATAAGCTTGTTATTGATAGTAGATATAAAATAATGGAGCAATCAAAAGGTTTTTGATAAATGTCGAATAATCTTCATTCGTCATTCATTCAAATAATAGTATCACAGTTTCAATGAAAAAAATACGTATCAAGATGGTTTGCAAAATTAATTCACAGAACTCCCTGTTTTAATTTTGAGTACGACCCAGTTGCATCCTGCACTTAGACATCTAGTGTGAGATAGTTACGTAACTTCAAAATTAAATCGACAGAACGAGCGAGTAGTTTTGCTATTGACTGGCAGATGGCAAATACAGAAATGGGCGGAGTCTAACACCCCCTCAACCCGCAAAGTGTCACGCATTGTTTCTCTTTCCTAGGGAAATCTAATTATAGCATCTCCTCTTTGTACTTGCTCCGTGGGATTGAAATACCGAATGTCTATGAATGCATATTGCATAGGCACTTGGGCAAGCCAATTTTTTCACGATTTTTTTTCACCATTTTAAGAGCAGCGATGAAATAAATGTCACAAAGTAAAACGCCTGGCTGGCTTCAAACCCCCGTCGTTTACCTCATAAGTCGGGACCGGGACCGTCGGCTCTGGGACACTGGCGGATACAGGATTGTCGTTTGGGGGGGGCCTTGACCCCGCTTATTAAAGTACCTACCTAAATACTAAAATAACACATAATATTTCATTTTGCTTAACGCATAAAAGCCTCCTTGCATTACTTTTTGTATATTCCTGAGTGACTTTGTTTGTATTGTAAGTATTTTGGGGGGACTTTAGATCCCTCCGCCTGGATCCGCCAATGCTGGGACACCACTGCTGTCCTTCAAAGTTCATTATATTAAAAATATTGTATATATATATACTCACTTTTTGCTTGAAACCGACAGAATAACCTTTACCTGAAGTGTCAAGCAATATACCACTTACAGTCTGGAATCACCAAAATGTATGAATTCATTAAAAAGTCATTACACATTATGATGTTTTGTTAACTGCTTTGGTCGATAAATATGACTGGTAAAACCCAAGATGACCTTTGCCAAATAAAGTCAATTATTTTAACTGACATTGAACACTTGCAAATGTCAGAAATAACAGGCAGAAACTTAAGCTTTCATATGACTGGCTTCTGTCTGCAACTACTAAGTCTAGCCTATTACAATTGACTAGTGTTTATAAATGCCTAGTTATTACACTCTGTGGACCCGTTGGGATTGTTATTTATTCATGCCATCAGTCAGCTGGTCAAGAATCTACATCATACCCAGTAGCACGCTAGTCGTGAGGGCGTCGCTCACAAGGAGTCGAGTCCCAGGCGGCGTTGTGACTATACAGAGATAAAGAGAATGCATATACATGCAGCAATAACGGTCTGCGCTCTATCTCCGATGATTCCTTCTATTGGGAGCGACGCCCGTAAGAATTAAATCAACTCAATAAGGTCCCATACATCAACTCTTCTTAGCTTGTAAGCTTGGAGTGGTGTTTCGCGGCGCAAACGCAGTATATACGGGTCGAGGAGACGTACGCGTTTCTTCTCCGGCCCTTCAAACACATGCTCGATGGGTAGGTATTCATCACCTGAACTCTGTTACGAGAAAAGTCCAGTGATTAAAGCTCCGTAATTATTTAGATATTTTTGCTTCTTACTGCTAATTTTATTAATGCCAAAGTTTGGATGGATGTTTGTTACTCTAGTCACGAATTGACGAATCTGGATGAAATGTATACTTGGAATAGCACATAGGGTATTTGTACTGGAAGTACCTATGTTCCCTTTGGATAATTCTACATTCACGCGAGCGAGCTCGCCGGCAGAAGCTAATTAGAATCATTACGAGCCCAGTATAATGACCACCTCGGGGCATCGTGTTCTCCAAGAACTGTAGTGCAAAAGGTTAGAAAGGATTATGTTCAAATCGCACGGTAAACTCTGCTTGCGCGATGTAGGATTCTTAGTTCGCCGCCAGTTGATAGAACGGCTTTTGCTGCGATGTAGATTTTGTTTTTTTCTTGTGGTGGCATGGCATTGATGCCGCTACAAAATGTTCATTAGCTGTAGTCGACACATTAGTGGTTGAGAAAAGGCTAGGTAGACGATGTTGAATGTAGACCTAGAGTGAGCCATTTTTATATCCGCAACGATAGAGGATACTCAATGATAGGAACACTATTATTGAAAGTAGTGTTCCTACAATCATCGGCAAGATTCTTGAGCGCTGACCTTCACCTGCGCAAAAGTGAGTTATTGGGTCCCTTCGGTGGTATGAAGTGATGCGCGGGGGCGGGGAAAGTGCAGTGATTGGCCATAACCGTCACTCGGGATTTGTTCTTTATCCTTGTTGCACGTAGCTCACGAGTCGACGAGTTCAATTCCGGGCAATTTAATTGATACCAATTGTTTTGTAAAATAAAAATATTTTTCATTTCATTAATGAACGAATGAAATTCGAGGTCAAAAATGTTAACAAAAAAAGTACGTAGGTACGTAGTAGATTTTTTAGTATTTTTTGACAAACTATAAGAACTAAGTTATAATTTAAAATTAGAAACACTTGTTAATTACCTTTTTCTTTTATCTCAATTTCCATTTCTCAATTTAATAAACCATTATTTAATCTTTCTTTCAACCATAGAACCAGTAAGAAATTACGTAGGTAACTTAGAAAAAATAAATAATAAACGGGTGCGCGTTTTATTTGTCATAAGGTGTACTATGCGTGTTGGCGACTGGCTGGCAACAGTTCTGTATTTGATTATTTATTTTCATATTTGATTTGATTGTTGTTTTTGTACTGTCAGTGTCTTTGATATATTTGAAAAGCTGCTACTAGTACCTATAACTTAATTTACTAAATTTCACTTTAAAAAACCATCATAGTTTCATTTCTTACACCAGTCCATGCCTCTCGCGAACATTTTGGTCCTGTCGAAATTTGAACATCTAGTAGATCTAGCCGATGTGTTAACATACCAAACTGCTACGCCAACCGTTCTCATCGGTGCTGCCGACTGGCATCTGTCATTGAGCCGTGAGATGAAAGTAGGTAGAAAAAATGAACCTGTAGCATCGAGAACTCTTTTGGGTTGGGTAGTTCATGGCGCTATATCCACGACAGCTAAACCTATAGTTTTCGCCAACAGTATGCCCGCTAAACTTATGGATTTCATCAATAATACCTCTTTAACAGATTTTGCTTCACGATCTTTCGATTCTCTTGAAACACTTATTAAAAAACAATACGAGATAGATTCATTGGGTATACAAAAACATAACCCGAGGCAAAGCACCGATGACACACGCGCAATAAGCTTAATCGAATCGTCTGCCCGAAGACTAAGCACTGGTCGTTTTGAGGTAGGCTTGCCCTGAAGGAACAGATAATCAACAATTTACCTGACAATTACTTACGCATTATCACGCCTCAAATCACTTGAGCGACAGATGACTAAAGACGAAACTTTCGCAACAGCTTACAAAGGCTTTATAGATGGCATTATGCAAAAGGGTTACGCGGAACTTTGTGATCCGTTATCATATATTATCACGATGAGTTTTAAAAAAATAAGTCTTCTAATTCATTACGATGGTACCTACCCAATTTTGGTGTGTACCATCCACGAAAACGAAAGTTAAGGGTTGTTCATGATGCAGCAGCTGTCACTAGGGGTGTCAGTCTAAATAGCATGTTATTACAAGGCCCTGACATATTGCAATCCCTTCTAGGTATTTTGTTTCGTTTCAGGGAGGGACCGATAGCATTTAATGCGGACATACGGGAAATGTTCTCCCAAATTAAATAAAAGAAAGTGATCGCGAGTCGCGACGCACTTAGGTTTCTATGACGCAGTGGTAATACACAGGATACAGTAAAAGAGTATAGAATGTCTTCTTTAATTTTTGGTGCTATATCTAGCCCTTTCATTGCTATGTACATCAAAAATAAGAATGCTAAAGAATTTGAGGCCAATTATCCCGCCGCTACTCATTCCATTATCTATGATCATTATATGGACGATTTTATCGGAAGTGAATTTGAGCTTTTAGACGCTGCGCATTTAGCCGCCGACATTGTCACAGTTCATAAGTCATGTTGTTTCGAAATGCGTTCGTGGGTGTCGAACGTACCAGAGGCGCTAGCTTTAGTGCCAAAAGAACTTCATAGCGAATCAGACTCTGACGTAAACTTACCACCTAACAACGATGTAGGTGCATTTGGTGTGTTAAATGGAATCCCTATAACGATACACTTGGTTTTCGTATAGGACGTAGAGAAATAGCCGCACGGGTAACAAAACGAAATCTCCTATCTAGCGTCACGAGTGTTTATGACCCTTTAGGTCTGCTCATGCCCATAGTAATCCAGGGTAGGATTTTGATTCAAAAGTTATGGCGGGAAGGAATTGATTGGGATTCGTCTGTCCCTACAAAATATGAAAATGAACGTAGAACCTGGTTTGATCAACTGACAGCCACAGCCAATTTTCGCATTCCAAGGTGGTACATGGGCAGGCTAGGGGCGTGTGACACTCAACTACACATCATAGCTGATGGGGGGGGAACAAGCCTATGCTTGTGTCGCTTATTGGCGTTATACTTTTGATGATGGTTCAGTCCGGCTTGCCTTAATAGGCAGCAAAGCGCGTGTTACCCCTTTGAAGCCACTTTCCATCCCACGAATTGAATTGCAGGCAGCACTGATTGCATGTCGTTACGCACAAACCTTTTTGATCGTTCATCGAACGAAACCTTCTTCTGTTTATTACTGGACCGATTCGACCACTGTATTGAAATGGATCCGCAGTGATGCACGTGATTTTAAACCATTTGTAGCGCATAGATTAGGTGAAATTTTAGAGTTCACGAATCCATCAAATTGGAGATGGCTTCCTAGCGAGCTCAATGTCGCAGACGATGCTACGAAGCCAAAAGAAATTAAATTCACCACATCACATAGATGGTTCGTTGGCCCCTCTTTTCTCATGAATCCATCTTCAGAGTGGCCAAGTGAACCAGAATTAAGTTTAGAGCGCGTTTGCAACGGATCTGCTGAGCTAAAACCAGAGTTCACGGGTCTTTTAGTAGATTACATCTTACATGACCCACCGGTCCCAGATGCAGCCCGTTTTAGTAGTTGGCTACGGTTATTACGAGCGACAGCCCGGGTATTTCAGGCTATACGAAAATTTCGATTGTTATGTCAATCATCTCATTTGCTTCCAGAGGTTGCTCGTGGTACTGCGTCTCCCTCGCAAGTTTCTGCCGCTGACGTCGACCGAGCAGAGAAGATATTGCTACTGAGGGTGCAAGTAGACAGCTTTTTGGAAGAAATCAAGACCCTGAATGCCTCACAGCCACTGTCGAAGAGTAGCCGCATCGCTGCGCTCGCTCCAGTGCTCGGTCAGGATGGTCTACTACGAATATACTCACGCATAAAATCCACTCCTGGGGTGAGCGAGAGTGCAAAATTGCCCATCATATTTGACGGTCACCACCGCATCGTCCGCCTGATGCTTCTACATAAACATGTCGAAGCTGGCGGTAATCATGAACTTGTATTGAACGAGCTAAGACACTGGATCTTACGAGCGAGAACAATTATACGGAGCGTCGCAAAATCCTGCGTGAAATGTAGACGTCAAAACGGCCGACTCATAACACCGCCCACAGGAGACCTACCACTAGAAAGGCTTGATCACCATACGCGACCTTTCACGCACGTTGGTTTAGATTATGTCGGACCAATAGAGGTGGCCGTCGGTCGACGGCGAGAAAAGAGATGGGTGGCTCTATATACGTGCTTAGTTACAAGAGCCGTACACTTGGAAATTGTCACCTCACTTTCGTCAGATTCAGCAATAATGAGCCTTAGACGCTGATAGCACGGCGAGGGACTCCAACGACGATATTCTCCGATAATGGAACAAACTTTGTCGGAGCAAACCGCGAACTTGCCGCTTTTTATGATGACACCATACGAGATTTTACAGCCAGCCGCAAGATTTCGTGGCGTTTTATTCCGCCCGCCTCACCTTTCATGGGCGGTGCGTGGGAGAGGCTCGTGCGCTCCATCAAGTCCGCTCTACGCGCAACTTTAAAAGATAGAGCCCCCCGTGAGGAAATCTTGATTACATTATTGTTGGAAGCGGAATCAGTTATGAACTCCAGGCCGCTCACATATGTCTCAAACTTCACTGATGCTCCTGAAGCAATCACCCCGTTTCACTTCATTCTCGGTTCTTCATCTGTCGCGCCACTGCCACTGCCACGGGCCACTGCCCGTCAAACTTAGATAGCGACTTGTTGCGAAGATGCGATTGGTGACACGCTCTTAGGCTAGCTGATCACTTCTGGAACAGGTGGCTTTCCGAATACCTGCCAACTCTTATTCCAAGAGGACAGAACAAGAATGAGGCAAAATTTTGCGAGGTTTAGTTTTGATAGCCGACAGTACTCTGCCACGAGGTCTTTGGCTTCTTGGAAGGATTTCTAAAACTTTTCCGGGACCTGACGGACTGGTTCCCGTCGCAGACGTCGCGACCAAAGGAGGAATCCTACGCCGACCAGTCCGAAAACTCCCTCAACTCGTGGCTGACCCCCAGCCAGTTGCCACCAGGACTTAGTGTTCCACTAGGAGGCCGGAATATTGGCGACTGGCTGGCAACAGTTCTGTATTTGATTATTTATTTTCATAATTGATTTGATTGTTGTTTTTGTACTGAGTGTCTTTGATATATTTGAAAAGCTGCTACTATTATAATTTAATTTACTAAATTTCACTTTAAAAAACCATCATAGTTTCATTTCTTACATCAGTCCATTCCTCTCGCGAACAATGCGCAAAGCGATTCCCACTCTTCCGCCAAGCGCTCAAGAACCGTGCCGGTATCTGTACCGTTGATGATGATAATAAAGTATGGCGTACGTTACGTGGTGATTATACCAATATATCACCACTCTAAAACTACTATTTTACTACGTTACCGATCTACCTACTTACATCTGGTTCGCAGGATATTTTCACAGTGACAGCCAGTTTTTTGTTGCAGTCGCGTAATACACTGTGCTTGAAGAGTTCCTCCCTTTCGAACCGTATCAAGTCATTGTCAGGCGCAACGCTTTCTTCTTGTACACTGCCTTTCTAAAACATAGTAAAAGTAATGTTTGTGGGGATGAACAATATTTTTGTACGAGACGACATAATTATAATGGATCATATTTCTCATCGAGTTTTTAAGGAACATACCACTACTATAAACAGCACTTACAGTTTCACAATTGATGAACACAGCCCTTACTTCTACAATAGGACTCTCTTCAGGCTTCGTATTCATATTCTCTTCACTTTCCCCGAAAGCTGACGAGTTATTCAGTTGCCTTAAAATTATCATGTAAAGAAGTCCTATCCTGAGGACAGAAAGTATGATTCAGTTTGAAACTTTGCTGATTGGTAATTTACCGTACGGTAAAATATATTTTTACCATTTATTCTCCATGTTAAGTAAATCGAGAAAACTGTAATCAATCAGAAATTATTGTTGAACTCATAGCGTCACATACCAGTCTTATAGTAGTACTCTATGGTCACATAGAGTACTAGTTGAACTTGTCAATATTGATGAATAGGTACACGGATGTTTTTACCAAAAAGAATAATAAAACACAAATGACACAGCGAAGTTACTCTTTAACAGTGAATAAGGTCGTATTTAAAAAAAACACTAGATAAGTGGAAACGAATACGATGATACAGTGTCTTTATAAATTGCACAAATGAAAATGAGGGAAACTATGCTGAATTTTATCTATTTATTTTCTTTTGAATAGTTTTATAAAAAATTATTACAGACTGTGACCCCTGTGTAAACAAAACTGTGTAACACTCAATGATCTATTGCGATAAAACCAACTCCATAATAATCGGAAGTAATTAGGCGTCCTCATAGAATGAAACTACTGGGTTAAAAACTACCCTCAATTGAAAATAAACATAGGTATTTTTTTTAGCACGAATCGATTTTTTTTCATCAATTTTTACAATAACAATCGTTAAATTTCTCAAAAGGGTTCAAATTCCTTTTTAGGGTTCCGTAGCCAAATGGCAAAAACGGAACCCTTATAGATTCGTCATGTCTGTCTGTCTGTCCGTCCGTCCGTCCGTATGTCACATCCACTTTTCTCTATCTATAAGAACTATGCTGTTCGTATCGTATCGAAACTATAAGAACTATGCTGTTGAAACTTGATAAGTAGATGTATTCTGTGAACCCCATTAAGATTTTCACAAAAAATATAAAAAAAAACAATAAATTTTGGGGGTCCCCATACTTGATAACTGAAACTCAAATATTTTTTTTTCATCAAACCCATACGTGTGGGGTATCTATGGATAGGTCTTCGAAAATGATATTGAGGTTTCTAATATATTTTTTTTCTAAACTGAACAGTTTGCGCGAGAGACAGTTCCAAAGTGGTAAAATGTGCCCCCCCCCCGTAACTTCTAAAATAAGAGAATGATAAAACTAAAAAAAAAATATTTTTTTAGTAGGTAGTAGCTGGTAGACGCTGGCTGGTAGATGTTTTTTGGTAAACTACCAGCGAAAATTGGTTTGAACGAGATCTAGTAAGTAATTTTTTTTAATACGTCATAAATTGTAAATCGCAACTTTTGCTTATTATATATACCTACAGGTTTGTACGGAACCCTCGGTGCGCGAGTCCGACTAGCACTTGGCCGGTTTTTTTTATTATTACTTCCAAGTTATTCTTCATCACATTAGCTACCCAATATTAGACATTGCATGTTTATAACTATATTACTTCCAATCATTATGCAGTTTGTTTCATTGCGATAGATAATTTAGTTTAACTGTTAAGTTTGTTTACACTGGGGTCTCAGTTGTGAACAAAATTTTTAAGTCTATCTAATATATAAAATTCTCGTGTCACAGTTTTCGTTGCCATACTCCTCCGATTTTGATGAAATTTTTTGTGCTTATCCGGTATCTATGAGAATCGGCCAACATCTATTTATCATCCCCCTAAATGTGAGGGGTAGTCCAACCCTAATTTTTTTTTTAATTTTTCGGCAATATTATTCATGAATAATGTGACGCAGACGAAGTTGCGCGGGTCAGCTAGTAAAAATATAATTATTTTGTTTCTTTTCTTTTTTAATACGTTTTTATTCGTTAAAATTTAGCTTAGTTTCCCTCATTTTCATAAGTACACATAATAAAGACTCACTGTATAACCCTTGAAGAAATGAAATAAGGCTTACGTATTCTAATTACCAATATATGGGCGATTTAAGAAATGGCAGAGGTATCTGTGTTCTGTGATTTTGAATTAAAATGTGTATGTTTTCGTAGGGTCTATAACAGAAAGACTTGAATTTTAAATCATTTTTCATTTATTACACTTGATTCATCAGATAAAAGTTTAATAATAAGATCACAGTTTAAATGAGAAAAGGAAATATTATTATCCTTTCAAAGGTTTCCATATCTTTCTATTAAGTATTATTAAGTTAAATAACAAAATTACTACAGCAAAATGATCCTTTGCTCATTTAAAAACTATATTTAAAAAATCAATAATCTTAATTCAAGAAATTCACAAACATCTGTAATTAAATCTTCACAGGCTGGATCATATTTAATTTATATGTTATACAAAAAAGTAAGTTTTTAATAAGTTAAAATATTATAAGATGTGAGAACTACATGAATCAAGTTTGCCCAGTTAACAAACATGAAGCTACGAGTGATAATATTCATGTAAACAATCAGTCGCAGCTCCACAGTGACGCGGACGTCTAAAAAGACCTAACCAATTAGGAACATTTGCATCAATATCATTACATAATAAATGTACGCCGTCAAACAAAGTGATCATTTACAATAAAAATGTCAATAAGTGTTGGTTAGATCTCTTTTTGTTGTCGCTATAATACAATACACTTCCATAATTTTGCATCGATATAATTAATAAGCACTTATTTATTTATGTCAGACTATTTGATGAAACTACACAATATGCACTGCACTTCACGTAATTAAAAAGATTTGTATGATTGATGGTACCAAACGTTCTAAACGAACAAGCACTTCTAGATATAGTACCATAGTTTACTACTTTATTTCAGGCATTATTTTTTAATGTTAATGTCATAATTGTTTTCATTGAATAACCGTTCCTATGATAACAAAATGATAAAAATGTTTTAAGGTTTCATGAGATCTAAATAGCAATAATAAAAACAGGTAACAAAATTGGACTCTCATCAACAAAAAAAAGCGTCAATTTATAGTCGCCTAGACTTTAAAAATAACTTCGTAATAAAGATATCGTAAAAACCGGTCTACACACTTACTAACTAAACCCAATACGGAGTTTTAATCTACAGTTGAAGTTAAAATACTTGTTTAGGCGTTTGAATAATATATTCCTACGACTCGGGATCCGTGGACGCGTACGTGGCGGCTTTACTCGTCTGAAACAATACACACAACGAGTTACGTGACGACCGATATACAAATGAGGCGAGGTTTGATAGGGAGTTAATTGGAAAGGCGCGTTATTATTTTTACAATAGAAATGATACTTCTTGGCTCCTGCATAATGTGCCGGCGGCCCATTAATACCCTCCGCCCGGGACTGTGGCACACCCGGCGGCCGTGCCGCCGGCATAGTGTGTAGCAGCCTGGAGACGATATTATAACAAGTAAAGAATTTGATCACCAATGTAAAAGTGTGATTAGTTTTAAAATTTAGATCTTTTGCAACAGTGCTGAAATATCGGAAACTAGAATGAAAATAATCTAATGGTATTGCTCAAGATCGTTTAAAATGTATATTGAAGTTGCAAGAGTAGAAAAGCTATAAATTACTAAAAATAGCAAACCTTTAAGGAGCTTTATTCATTGGATTTAAAGTTCTTACCTCACAACTATCGTAGAACTGCATGGCGGTCTCGCTGTCGTAGAAGTTGATGGTGACCGTCTTGTCCACGGGGTCATTACTGGTATAATCCGTGCCCGACCATATGCACGAGTCGCCGCTCATCTGGTACAAACACAAACTTTAAGTCACTCCTTTCTATTACGATTTGTATTTTCTCGCCAGATAATGATGATAAAATAAAGATAAATGTATTCCACGAGTCGACACACCACCAATATTTGCACCGGTAATGTTTCCTAAGGGAACTTAGTTTATTTACCCCTTTTTGAATTGTACCTAGAAGACTAATGTAGTGCAACTAGGAAGAGTTTAGGGGGTCTATTAGACACTACTTGAAGTATAACCACATAATATTGTTATCACACATTCTTCACAGATATGATGAATCATAGCAATATAAAAAACAGGAGAAGTGGCAAGGGGGCGTGTCGGGGTCCCCGCAACATGCTCACGTTGATCATGTCATAAGCAAATGGTCGTCTCGGCGAACTAGTGCGTTTTCGACCGCGATCGTGACAAATTATAAGAATTCCGTGTTGTTCAATGGCTTCATATAAAAACCGAAGCCTAACTAAAAGTATTTTACAAATCGCAAATATGTCTAGTTTTTACTATGTTATTCAGAAGTTTTGATATAATAGTTTATTTTTCAATTTTTAAACCGTTTTAAGAGGGCTATCACAATTTTTCTTGAATTTTAGCTTTTTTTTTCGAGTTTTTTGTGTGATTTTGCTTTAGATATAGCCTAAAAAAAAAACAAAAATATGCCTAAGACAGTTTGATCATTTATCTTGGGAGTGTTCTAAATAAATATTTCAATTTGTTCACGTACAACAGTAAAATCCTTGGGATGTTTCACAAAATGTTGCTTTAGGGAATCTTTTGATGCCTTGGTACACCGAAGATATTATAATTTAATCATTTATAAAAATGTCCACGGTATATCTTCTACTTTGGAATGTTCAAATCAATTTATTACGATTCATACAGTAATACACCAAAAATAATTCTGTAAAACTGAGAGTTATTGACAATTTTCCGTACGAAACTATAATTTTTATCTATGAAATTATAATCCAAATTCAAATAAAAAATATTTAATAATTAAGGTGGCATTGCTATATCGCTTGAAAAAAAAAATGGTCTAAATAAAAGTAAAGTAAATATTTTTAAATAATTGTTGTACGCAATGCAAAAATCAATATAAATCTTGTGACGCGCGGTATTCAACTTTAGTCAACCTGAGCAATTCGATTTTGTAAAAGCGCCCTTAACCCGGTTAGAGGATCGAAAAATAACTATTTTTTAAGATATTCATTATTTTACAGAATAGTAGAGAAACGCGTAACCAACTTTCGTAATTTAATTTTAGGTTAATAATAATTTAATCGGTGAAGTGTTTAAAGTATTTTCTGGACACGCCGCTTTTATTTATTTTATTTTTAGGACCGCAAATATTTTATTTTGTACAATAATAAATGGAACATTCGATTACTTTCCGACTTAGTCAATTAATAGTGTAAATGTAAAATAAATTGCTTTTGCATAGCACAACGATAGCGACCGCTGTTTTTGTGTACGAGAGTTGTACGGTGAACGGTAAATGCACGCTGTGTTTGATGGGATAAGGTTTATAATAATTGATTGTGTAGTACGTTCTGTTTTAAGAAATACGGGTGTGTTCACGACTGTGAATATATTGCTTTTACTGAAGTGCATTTGTAGTAGTTGCCACTTGGTTGGGGAAAACTGGAGACTCAGGGTCCCGATACAATTACGTCTATCGGGCATATCTTCTTGTTTATTATTTCTTTATTTCTATGTGATCAATGAAATGGAAAAGTGGATATAGGAAACTGATATAAAGCGGGTGCGTGGTGTTACATGACTGATAAAAAGCAGTTATACAACTTCGATTATATTACTCTGCTAACTAGTGGTGAACTCATCAAAAACTGACTGAAACATACCTGGAACTCGGTATCAGTGTATATTAGCATATCCGCGAGTATTTCTCCGGTGCTAGCGTCGGTGACAAGTATCTTGGGCGAGTAGATCTCCTGGTCGAACAGCACTTGGATGTGTGCGTTGGAGCAGGTGGTCTCGTTGTTGCCCTGCCGCACTATCGCTTTGCCGTCACACGTGTAGCATGCTGCTGATTCTTCCTCGTCCTAAACAATGTTAGCATGTTTAGTACAATTACCTCATTCGGGTTTTATTAAGAAAATAGTTGACCCGCGCAACTTTGTCTGCGTCAGTTTTCATGAATGCTAAAAAGTTTTTTTTTATTTTTCACTTTTTAGTTGTACCCCGCACCTAAAAAAACCACTGCGAAATCGCAGGAAAGCAAAATACGCAATTTCGATTACTTGGATAACATAAAACCATTATCCAAGTAAACGAATTCCAGCTATTTCGATTTAAAATCCAAATTTCTAAACCGATTTTAATAAAATTTAAATTGGACCAATCGACAAGTATATCCTTTGAGATAAAACAAGATTTTTTCAAATCGGTTCACAAATGACGGAGTTATCAGGTAAAAAACATTAAAAAATACAACAGACTTTTTTTTTATTGCATTGCACAGTGTAGGTTTAGGTGGTAAACAATATTACAATTTGTTTGTATTGCCTCATGGACTCATGGTGCAGATAGAGATGTACTGTGCACCAATTCACTAAATTTTCAAGTGCTTCGAAATAGCTACAGATCCGATTTACACAAACCGGAAGTTTTATGCGAAACCAGGAAATACGATTTGTAATAACTTTACGTATTACAAATCGAATTGGCGTTTATTACCAAACAACACTTTTTTCAACGTTGACTACACCAGAACCCTCTCGTAAGTCGGAAAAAATATCCGAGTTGTCTATTAATCACAAGCAATACTAGCCTCATTATAATATCCGTCATAATCGTAATCCTCTTCTTCATCATCATGATCTTCCTCGGACTCCTGGAAGTGTACTTGTTTAAACATTTCGTTGACGGACGAGCCTGTGTCGTCGGCCGTGGTGTTGCCGGTCGTGTTGCCGGCCGCTTCCTGCGCCGCTCTTAGGAACACTTGTGCGGTCATCGCGTTGTCTGCGCGCGCACTCTCCTCTAAATGTTTTGGTAACCTCAACTTTGACACGGTGTTTTCGACGACGGGTTCTGCTTCTTTTTCTTCTCTCACGGCTTGAGCAGCAGTTGCTTGTAATTTCTGTTCAATTGGAGTGAAATTAATATAATTAAGTTTAACATGTTGCGAAGTTTTACTTTGGTGAAACCCCGTGAATATCAGGGCCATTCAGAGCAGAGAAGACGCGAGATCATGTAACTGTTGGTATTCAAAGTTGTGCCGCAAATCGTAAAGCAAAGTAGTGATGCGCTCAAACAAATTCAAATCGATACTGCGGACACATTGACGTGCAGAGTAGTGTATGTTATATCAATAAAAAAATTATTAATCTCCTTACCCGGACACATTCAACAATCTTATCATGGAACGCAGTGGCCTGGTCCACGGTCTTGAAGCGGACGGCGAGGGTCTCCTGCTCGCCGGCGGAGTTCTCCGCGAAGTTACGCCCCGCCCACGTCCACGCGCGGTCCGAGTTCTTCATCGGCAGTAGTTGAAGGTCCATGTATAGCAGCATGTTCAGCACCGCTTTATGTACCTGATGGATGATGGACCAACAGATTAATGTCTACTCGCAACCACCTACTAAGTTCAAAGGACCCCGTAACCCTTCTAGTTGCTCAGAAACTTTCTTTGCTAATAGAACGATAATTATACAAAATGTGCTCGAAGAGCGCGGGCTTCGGTTCAAGGAAATACTATAGTGTTTAGCTGAACACGAAGGAAGGAATAAATATTTGAAAAGGCTTAGAAACCCGAATAATCTTAACTAAATGATGAATGAAGATAAGTGTTATAATTATGTTTTGAAACATTACAAAGGTTTGCAAGCACATACCTGTTCACGTCGTAGTAGTAGCCTGTAAGTCTTTCTTTCTGGGTAGAATAGTACTTTCATTTCACCAACACCTCTTTCTTTCCATTCACGGGACGTCTCATCGTAACGGTACAGTTTGCATCGCTCGCCATATATTTTTTCCTAAAAGAAACAGACAGATTTATCATTATATACAAGTTGTAAAGATTTGGCAAGATTGAAAACCCTTTGAGTTTTACAAAGTCGACAAGGGCATTCTCTTATAACTAGAGAAGAGACATTAACTCTACAATGTTATGGTGATACCTACCTCATCCTCCTCCCCCGTGGTGACGACAATCTTGTCGGGCAGCGGTACAATGGGCTCGTAGTGCGGGTCGTACTCTTCGTCAGCGCCCGCGCCGGTGTCGTCGCCCTCGCCGCTCTCGTTCTTTGACTTGTCTCCAGAATGATTGCCAGGTTTAGCGACAAATAGTTGTTGCCCAGCCCCCTCCCATTTGAAATCAGTTTGCTCTAGAAAAAGAAGTTTCGTTACATTTTTACATCATGCCATGGACATCAAAATGCTATTCATATTCAACAAGTGGGTTGGTTGTGCTGTGGGTGGGTTGGCTGTTTTGACAAATTTAAACATTTTTTATTAGTTACTTACTTTGGATAGTTTTGATACCGAAGCCAGATCCAGTGCTAGATGACAAAGCAGCAAATGAAAGGCTGTTGTCAACACTGAATGGCGCTTCTTTCTTCTCAGCCTGTTGCTCAGCAACTGTTTCTTTAGGCTTGTGGTCACCACCAGCGTTGAACAAAACTGACTCTACTTTTGGCTGTTCCACATTTGCAGGTGCAGTTGATACAAGAGTTTGGTTTGATGACCCAAATATTGATTTCCCACCTCCGAATATCGAATTTTGAGACGAAACCGAACCAAATGCTGACATGCCAGCTGACCCAAAGATGCCAGTACCGATTTTGGCTTGGCTGTTGGTTAAAGCACCGGGTCCGAAAATACTTCCCTGGTTAACACTAGTAAATAAGTTTTCAGACTTATTATCATCTCCAAATATAGATTTTACACTGTTATTTTGACCATCTGTTTTCGTATTAGCAGCTGAAAATTCCAACACAGATCTATTAAAAGACATTCCCTTGTCGGTAGTACTATCAGTGGTTGGTGGTGTCTGCTTTGTATCACTAAACACGAATTTTGTGGGTGCTGCCCCAAAGTTGGAGTTCAATTCGATTTTATTCTCATTTGAAGTATTAATGTTACTCAACTTTGGCGGCGCTAGTAGAGAATTCTTAGCGCCAGCTGCCACTTGAGAGTCACCACTGCCAAAAATGGAAGCTGCTTTATTTTGTGGGGATCCAAATAACACGGTCTGTTCTCCAAATCCAGAGAATATACTAGGTTTCTGAACGAAAGTATTTTCCTTGTTAGTTGTATTACTACCAAAACTGCTCTGAGAAGATGTTGATGTCGGTGTTTTTGCATTTGACGCAAGAGACCCCAGAGGCGTGCGGAAAATAGACGTGTCAACAGTTTTTTCAAAATTAGATGGAGTTCCATAAATTGAATTGGTAGGACTTTGGAAAAGTGGTGTCGTTGTTTTCATTGGTGTGCTGGCATTTACCAACGATGCTTTTAAAGTTGCTGCTACTGTGACAGGTTTTTGTTCTACATTGGGAATGTTTGATTCAGTAGTTAATGTTGCATTTGCGTCATCTGTTACTGTTGAGGCTTGTGAATCAGTTCCACATGCACTGGAATCGTCGCTATCATGGCACCCCCGGCAACCCTGACATGGATCCTTATTTTTATAAGTAAAGAAGTTTTCAGGCAGCATGAGTTCCTTGGCTTTTTGTTTTTCTTCTGATGTGGCTTGTATTTCACTTACAAAGACAACATCATCACTTTCTTCTTTTTCTTTATTATCAATTACTTCTTTCTTACTAACTGGTTTTCCCTGTAGTGCATTATCAATTGCATCTTTAAATTCTAGTGCAACCTCTTTACTTTTAAACCTTAGACAGAAATGTTCCAAGTTTAGTTCACCTTCACTGAAGTCATTAACAATGAATTGCCAAGATTTTTCATCTTTCACATTGTATATTATCTCAGGGGTCAAAGCATGATTCAAACATATTTTAAGCACCTGTTCCCTTCGCATGACCACCCTGAAAAGTAAACATTTGTTGTAAATTAACAAGAATACAAATTTTATACCACAATGGAAAATCTCTAAAATATATCATTAAAGTTACCTCAACTTCCCTGTATCTTTGTGTTTTAGTATTTTGACGATTCCTTTCCCGCGTTCTTTCCATTCACCTGAGGAAAATCTGTATAGTTTTGCTAGTTGGCCATAAAGTTCAGTTTCATTTTCTTCGCCCGTTACGACTTCAACCTAAAACATTTGAAATAGCTATGATTACGAAACAGACTTAAAATAAAATAATTTCATTGTTTATTAAAGTGGCCTTTGAACATTTTATAAAGCAGTTTCCCCTAGTACCTTACAGTACTGAATTAAAAGAAGAATTTAACGAAAAGAATCATAAACTTACCTTTTCAGGCAGGGGGATCACAGGAGTGAAGGGATGGTAGCATTCATCTTCTGCTGCATACTCGTTGTCATCACTATCCTCGCCATCTCCTTGGCTATGTGGTGACTTTGCTGGGCTTTTACCTTTGGTTGGCGTTTTAGGTTTAAATACAAAATCAAATGTGCCACTCTCTTTGAACCCAAAGGATACATTAGAGTCTGTCTGTGGTGTGGGAAGTAGTGCTGGTTTCACAGGAGTACTCAGTTCTTGATTCTTTTTAAAGCTAAAGTCAACAGGCTGACTTTCAGTGGTAGTCTTTGGTGCATTAAATACAACATTATTAGCTGGAGGCTTCTGATCCCCAAAAGATACAGGAGTTGCTGATGTTTCAATGTTATTTGATGGCACACCAAAACTAAATTTGTGTGCACCAGTGCCATCAAAAATAGAAGTTGTTCCTGCATTTGGTTTTTGATCATTTGCTGCTGGTGGAATACCAAAACGAAATTGTGGCCCAACTGATGAAGTGCCAAAAATAGATGTTTTATTATTAGCTTCAGAAGTTGGTGCACTGGATTTAAATAAGTCTGCCCCAGTACCAACTAATTGCCCTTGAGTTGTAACAGGGAATATCGATGCGGGTTTTTCTTCATTACTTGTAGTTTTAGGTATACCAAAGTTGAATTTAGGTGCACTATCAGAAGTCAGTTTAATGCTTGTCTTGGCTTTTGTTGGATCTTTGGGACTATTACAGGCACTGCAATTTTCTAGGAAAGGTTCATTTCGAACCAAACAATCCTTGCATTCCCAACTACCTGCCTTGGGTTTAAATTTGTCTCCCCAGCCTACAGTAGCTACAGGTTTCGTCTCAGTGTTAGTGTTGTTGACTGTAGTAGGGGCAGAGCTAGTAGTAGAGCTGGTCGGCTTGGGTGTTTCACAACACGCGCACTTGGCAAAACTTTCCAAATTATTTGTGTAACATGCATCACAATGCCATGATCCAGCTTTGGGTTTAAACTTTTCTCCAAACCCAGTTTGATTGTTTTGTTTAGCAGCATTCTTCTCTTCCTTTGCAGCCTTTGATTCGTCTTTCATTTTTGATTGTGCAGATTTAACAGCTTCTATAAATTCATCACACAACTGAATAGTTTTAAATCGTAAACAGAAAGTCTCAGCTACTAATTCACCTTCCGAGAAGTCTTTTGCACACCAAGTAACAGCTTTATCCAAATTAGGCATTTTTTGGAATACCATTTCATTAGTAACTGCATGATTACAACACACCTTCATAATCTGTTCACGCCTCATAAGCAGTCTTACTTTTTGGATATTATCTTTATGAACCAGTAATTTAATATTACCAAGGCCGCGCTCTTTCCATTCTTTGGCAGCAGCATCAAACCTTAAAAGTTTAGCGCGATGTTCAAATAGTATAGTTTCATCTTCTTCGCCTGTCTTCTGATCAACTAAAGCCGGTAAAGGCACTACAGGCTTGAATTCAACATTTGGTTCATATTCTTCTACCTGGTCGGAAGTATTTAATTTAGTGGATTCTGAAGTTTGTGTGGTATTAATGGAGTTGTTAGTGTCGGCAGAAGGAATGTTACCAAACAGATTAGTGAATGGAGAACTTGTGGTAGTTTTAAAAGATAATCCACTGAATACATTAGCTTTACTAGAAGCAACTTCTTGTGTATTAGTTTCATGCTTTGCATCATCAGAAACTGGTTTAAATGTTGGTGTGCTGCTAAATGTGAAGCCACCAACCACAGCCTTGACTGCAGTCGGCTGGGCAGTGTTGTCTTTATTAGGTGTTGCCAGCTGGCTGGCAACTATTTTTGAAGCTGCTGATTTGAGCTCTCCACCTTTAGGTGCAACTGGACTTAAAGTTTTATTCAACACAGATTCCTGTCTAGCTTTTTCAAAGGCATTGTAGAAATCTTGAGCTATGTCAGCCGTTTTAAAACGAATACAAAACTTTTCTAAGACCACAGTCTCATCTGCAAAATCATTTGCAACCCAAAAGTAGGCTTTAGTTTCATTCATCATTTGTTTTATTTCCATTTCCGCGGTAATTATATGATTAGCGCATATCTTATGTACTTGCTCCCGTCGCATAAGAACTCGGACTTTTCCAGTAGTTTTATGTTTCAGTAACTTCATTTCGCCAAGTCCTCTCTCTTTCCATTGTTTATCGACAAAGCGGAACAGTTTAGCTCTAGAGCTAAATATCACATATTCATCTTCTTCACCAGTTGTTACTTTCACTTCAGCAGGCAGAGGTACAATAGGTTTAAAATCTGGACATGGGTCGTAAGTATCCACAGATGTGTTGCTTTTTTCCGATAAAGTCCTTGATTTATTGAGACTTGTATTGGGAGAATAACCACCAAATAAAGGTCCGTCAACAACAGACCTTGAAGAATCAAATGAATCACCGCCAAGTTTAGGTGCAGTTGTTGAGGAATTAAGCAATGAACTAAAAGTAGATGTTGAACATACAGGTGTTGATTTGAACACCGAAGATTGATTCCAATTAGTCACAGTGTTAGTAGTAGTCTTGTTATTTTGTGCTGGAAACACAAACACAGGAGGTGTAGTGTCACTAGTTGAAGGTAGTTGTATTTGATAATTATGTGGAGTGCCTTTAATATGTTTTGGTGGAATTGTCACACTTAGGATTGGCGCTGGAGTTGTAGTACATGTAGGTAATGGATCTGAAGATGTTATCACTACATTTACAGGCAAAGATCTCGAAGTATCTTTGGATTCCGTAGAAGAAGTAGTTTTAGACATGGTAACAGATGTAACTGGTGGTGGCACAGCTACAGATGACGCACCTGGCATCGTTGGTACAGAAGATAAAGTAGGCGGTACAGGCACTGATGGCGCCGTGGGGGCACTGGATAAGTTAGGGGGTACAAGGTGGGCGACATCCAAATACATCTGATCTGGTGTTGGATAAACACCAGGATAGTTAACTTGAGTTCTTGATGGATCAAACATTGGCTGTGTCCCTGGTACTGAAGAGGGTTGAGCAAATTGTGAATACTGGTTGTAGAGATTGTACAAACTTTGATTATAAAGATATGGATTAGGAGGCACAGGGAATGGTGGTACAAGTCGTTGATTAAAGGAAGGGATCACTTGTGATGGCGCGAATGGTAATTGAGCTGCAAATGATGATGTGCTATCATTTGTTCTGTATTCTTCATCCAAGTTATATAAATCACTGTCATCTATGGTCTGCTCAGAAGAAGCTTTTTTCAACTTGCCCACTTCTTTTTTGAGCTCTGCAACTTGTTTTTTCAACTCACTAACATCTTTGCATTCATTTCTACATTCATCTATTTGGTCTTTTACTTGATCTACTGATATTTTCAGTAATTTAAACTGATCTGTAGTATTCTGCATATTGGATTGAATAGTGCTTATTATCTGATTGCCCATTTTACGATTCTCATCAAACCAATTTCTTGTTTGCTCCATAAAATCTCCAATAGTAGTATCTCTTTTCTGCAAATTTTTGATTTCATTTTCAATTCTTCCTAAATATTGTTGATCAATCCTAGAATTTTCAAGTATTTGAGAGTCCATAGCAGTTCGATAGTTTGTTGCATTGGCATTATGAACAGCTTTTGGTGTAGAACTTATATTTCGGAAGATATGGGAGTTTCCCCTGATTGGCAGTTCACTTTCTCCTGACACATTTTCTTCTGAGGAGTACCTACCGTCACCGTCGTTCGTGACAGTAGAAAAATCGGGATCTATTTTATTCAGCTGGGTTTCTATGTCTTCAATTAATTCTTGAGTATCAGAGTATAAAGGATGGTTTTTGTTTGATTCAGTATCCCTGAGCCTATCTAAAGCTTTGTATGCAAACATTTTAGCTTTAGACAACAATGCTGTATATTTTGATCTTGATTCAGGATCTCTGGACAAATGATTTTCTTCAGAAGCAATTTTTTTATAAGTTTTGCCGAGGTGGTACAATGCTTGCGGTGACTTTAAATTTGAAAGAATATCGATTACTTTATCATATTCACCCTCACTGAAATGATTGACTGCTACATATAACTTGCATTCTTCAAGTAAGGCATTAAGTTCTTTGGTGCCAAGACTTTTGTGTGTGTAATCAAACATTCTTTTGTCAAGGAATTTAACTACAATTTTGCTTTTCAATTTTTCTAGTAATGGTACTGCTGAGCAGTAATACAAACCAGCCCGTATTTCCAGTTGAGCTTTTTCATCTACATTAGTTGACATTTTAGCTCTTTCACTGAATATGCGTCCAAGAGTGCAGAGAAGTTCTGGGTCAAGACCGTGATTGTCTATGCATCGCACCACTTCAATGCCGCGACTCAATGTGGCGCGTATATCCGTTAATTCAGTGCCTAGTTCATTTTGACTGAATTTGTATGCACAGTCCCACCACTTCATCTGGGTTAGGGAACATAGAAGGTCAGTAATGTTGGCTGGAAGGGTGGGTGGCTTATCATTGCTTACATAAGATTCTTTCTTAGATATTTGTTGGTTGGCTGTCAGAGTTGCACAGTAAAGAAATGCATGTATATCTGATCTGTTCAATGTTTCAGGGCCACATGTTGTTGCATTATAAGTCAGCATATCAAAAAGTGTGCATTTGAAGTATGCATAATTTTTATAATTCAACAATGTCCAAACAAAATGGTGGAGGGAACTACCAAATTCTTTTTGAGCATCACCATCATAAGATTCAACTTCCGTCTTCCTTGGAAGTCTCAGAACCGGTGCAGTAAATGCATTTGATGCAAAATAAGATGATCTAATTTTATCCAAATGACCTTTACTGGAAAATATCTTTTTATATAGCTTGTCTCTCCAATGAGTACCAGAGAAACATTGAGAAACTTGGTCTAAGAATGACTGATTTTTTTTCTCTTGAATATTTGAAAGTAAGTAATGGCCAGCCTGAGAGCATCTGTATGTTCCTTCTGAGTACCAACGATTTACTGCAATTATTTGCTTTTCAGGAGCATTTCTCAGCCAGTTCACTTTAGAATCTAAGGGAACTGTTTGCCAAGCAACTAACATCAGTGGAGCAGCAAACTTAGTAGCATCACGCCAGCTCAGTTGGTCTTTTTTAGCCTTTTTCAGTAATAATGTTGCAGCATGAAAAGCCACTTGTCCTCTATGATGTTGCAATAATGCATTGTGGAACTCCCCAAAGCCAGGAGATGCCCCCAACTTGGAAATACTCTCAATAGCTTGGTCATAAACATGAAGTAGTTCATTAGACTCAACTAAACTTTTAGATGATCCACTTGGTGTTTCAGTTATACTCAATAAACAAATACGCTCCTTGACCGAAAGGAGAAGTAATTGATAAAGCCAATCGCTGGTATTGTGCGAGCTATGCTTTAGAAGATCATGAAGTATTTCATACCACCCATAGTTATTAATGAAAGTTTTTCCTCCAAATTCCACATTACAGGCATGTTCAAAAGCTTCTTTGACTTGGTTGATGTTCAGGTAGTGGTTCAAGAGGCGAGCATGAAGCGATGGATCTTTTGGTCTTATTGCCAATTCAGAGCGTAGTAAATGAACAAGGGCTTCAGGATCTGGGTTAGACACTGCTATTAGTCTCTCTCGTAATCTAAATGTAACCGGATGTCTAGGAAATATGGCTTCAGCTTTTTCACACCAGTATTTGGCACGGCCAGGTTCAATAATGACTTCATCATCAGCAAGAAGTTCACAAACTGAAGCAGAAAAAACAATAAGTTACAGGTATGTTCACTTACATGTTAGAAAATGAAATAAGGTCTACTACAGTGGTTTTGATTTGAAAAAATGGTCTACTAAACAAGTTTGGGACAAAAATTAGTTAAATCAGTTCTTAGCATGTTGGCTCAGCTGAGCTGTACCTATTTGTGGTACTCTTGAAAAAAATGAAAAAATGAGAAAAGAGAAATTACTGATCACTTTTAGCCTTAGTGGGGGTAGACTGAAAAGGTGAAATAAGTCCCTAATTACACTATTCACTACACTGTATATACATTGTGATTCTCTAATGCTAAAAGCAATAGAGCCAGTACTGAACAGGATCTTCATGCTTTATAATACCTATGTACAATAACTGATTTAAAAATTAACTCACAGTATTAAAATAAGGTTCCGGTGAAATGGTTTCAATCAGTGAAAATTATTTAACATGACATTAATAAAATTTGTGAACATTGAACTTAAAAATTGTTCTAATGCAAAATAAAGTGCATCTATAATCTAAGTGTTACATTATTAATTGATGAATAATGTAGATTCCAGATCAAACATCATACAGGCAAGGTACCTACTTCTGAATCAAACTCTTCTATTGGTATCTTGATAACCAGATATAACCAAATACTTATTAATGTGAAATGTCATGCACATACAAAATTGTTTATACTTACTGTCCAGAATAGTACTAGTTTGTGCCGGGTCGATGTCTAAAGACGCTTTGTATTGTTCAAGAGCTTTTTCTTTCAGCCCCATTTTCTGCAAAGCTTGTCCAAGTAGTTTGTACGCAGCAGCGTTGTTGTCTTTTTGCGTGAGATATTGCTCGACATATTTCTGGCAATTCGGATAATCCCCCACTTCGAAATATAGTCGAGCTACAGAATAAGCTCGCGAATTAAACTGCGAACAACCAATTTGTGTTACAAAATGAGCAGCAGCAAAAGTAATCCTTGAAAATGTGGTCGTGGTCTTGTTTTACTCACCTCTTTCGCAGTCAATTTACCTAACAAAGTCTCCACGTGCTTATCAACGTCTTTTTTATTTCTATACATTTTTACGAACTATTCACCAAATTATTAGTCTTTTAGGCCTCGAATCACCTTACACAAGAAATAATCGCGTGGGGCAAATGGATCGGCATTCGGTGTTCGTCATTTTTAAGATTTAGGGTTCACAGTGGCAAATCTCATTTCCCCTAATTTGGTTAACCATGACAACTGAAAAAATGACAGGTGAATAATAAAATTATTATCTTCCATTTAAATTAACATCACTGCTATTTAAACCTATTAAATTGATAAAAACAACAAATTAAAGCTAAAGTATTTAAAATATCGTTCCGAACGACTGAGATCAATTTTAGTATTTATTTTCACTTTCTATTGCACTAAAAAACAAAATGTTAATTCAAAAATTATTTTCTACTTTCCCATTATTGTGGGCAATTAAATACTGGCAATAATGGTTTTCTTTTAACGTGGTGTTGGCTACCTTGACAATGCAAACAGAAATTTAAAAAAAAACGTCATTTTCGCCATAGACTAATAACCTGTCCGCACTTCAATTTTTATCGCTCGGATTTTTTACAATGTGTTACAGAATTGCGAAAAAAAAACGTGCGTTGAAAAATCACAGTGCAGACAGGGCCTAAATGAGAATTTTCGCGATATTGCCTGAACCCTACTATTTATATGTCTGTGCCTGAACCACACAGCCGCTGCATAAATACTTTTGCAACCTAATTTTCCAAAATCAAACATTTATGAAATGTAGAA
The DNA here is from genome assembly GCA_963859965.1 of Ceramica pisi. Lineage (NCBI taxonomy): Eukaryota > Metazoa > Arthropoda > Insecta > Lepidoptera > Noctuidae > Ceramica > Ceramica pisi. The sequence goes on from OY982530.1 coordinate 12,524,808, forward strand.
TTGGTTCGCTAAACCCTGTTGATATCTATACTTCTATACTAATATTATAAAGCAGAAGAGTTTGTTTGTTTGTTTGGTTGAACGCGCTAATCTCAGGAACTGCTGGTCCGAAAAATTCTTTCAGTGTTAGATAGCCCATTTATCGAGGAAGGCTATAGGCTATAATTATATCATCACGCTAAAACTAAGCGGAGCGGAGCAGTGATGAAAAATGTTCCGCAGACGACGTTGCACGGGTCTATTACCTTATATTACACGATACTACCTATATAGGTAGCTACGGTGGCTACTACGCGACTTGCAATATTATGCAAAGCCAAATTGTCTTTTAGAGCTTCTGAACTAATTAAAAAAAAAAGCGTATCGGTACGAAACACCCCACGGTGCGGGTGCTTTTTAAAGTCGGTAATTCAATTGCCTTTTACATTTTGGGGTCTTCCAGTAATCGGATAACAACATAAACTCTTCTACTAGTCAATACTTGGGATTCAATACCATAACACAAGCATTAGGTTGCTTAGCTTGGGACTATATGGCGTTGTGTGAAATGTCCAAGGATATTATATATTATTATATTATATCTATATTATAATAACAAAAAAAAACGTATCATCGTTCGTACAAAAATAACAGGTTATTTTTAATAACAGATATTTGGATCTGTTATTTTTGTGTAACAGTAACAGCGATAACAGATATCGTGTATAACCTGGGGGGCTACTCTCTAAGCCCGAAGTCCGTAGTTTCGGGCTTAGTTGCGGGCGTATTGTAGTCCGTATCACCTTACCACTAAGAATTAATGACAACACGATTTGACAAATACAATAAAATCGTGTTGTCTTTCATTCTTAATTCGAGTTTGGGACTAATCGTAAGTCCATAGATGATACGGAGTAGAATACGCCCGCAACTAAGCCCGAAACTACGGACTTCGGGCTTAGAGAGTAGCCGTGTTACAACCGATATCTCCACAGACTGCCTAGCTGTGTATGTCTCATAAGCGTCCTCCACACAATTCCGAAGTTGCACGAGGCGAAGTGCTCTCCGAAGTTGACCGAAGTCCGAAGTAGGTGTCCACACACTCGAGCAACTTCGCGAGGAGCTCAGTCCCCCGGTCCCCCCGTTCCCCTCACGATAGGCATACCGCATAATGGATAACGTTCATGTGGCAACTGCCGTTGCAATGTGTACTCTCATTAATAGATATGCGTGCGTATTTACTATGGCTGACGCGAACCAAAGTGAGCCGAGTAGTGTGGACAGACGCTTCGTGTTCGAACTTCGAGTCCATATGCTTCCACCACACTATTCCGAAGTTGCACGAAGCGAAGTGCTCTCCGAAGTTGACCGAAGTCCGAAGTAGGTGTCCACACACCTCGAGCAACTTCGCGAGGAACTCAGTCGCCCGATATAATAACGTAACGATATATCGTATATGGATAACGTTCATGTGGTAACTACCGTTGCAATGTGTACTCTCGCGTAATAAAAATACGTGCGTATTTCCTATGGCTGACGCGAATCGAAGTGAGTCGAAGTGACCCGAGTAGTGTGGACAGACGCTTCGTGTTCGAACTTCGAGTCCTTTGACTCGGGCGAAAAAACCGACAACAACTGGAAGTCGCCCGAGGCGAAGCGAAGATGCACGAGGCGAAGCGAAGTGCCCCTCCACACTATCGTATTCGCTCAACTTCGATCAACTTCGGGAACAGGTGGAGGCTAAGACAATCACGGACCGGTGCAAGGTGTAGCTAGGTTATTGTGTTCTCTGTGGCACAGGCCACAGATAGTATAAATGTACTCTGTGCAATACTCTGTGGGCCACAGACTACATAGACTTAGAGATATCAAGTGTCAGTAGCGCTAGGATAATAATGTGTTCTGTGGTCAGTAGTGTTTATCTGTGGTGTTTATGTACTGTTCCTTTATATATAATACTACTCTTTGATGTACTGTATTCGCAATTTCTATTGCTCGTATGTATAAAATTTGGACGTGCACCTAGTGTCTGAATTTTATGTGTAATATATCCTTATATTAAAATTAAATTCTCTTTCTGTGTAATTAACATATATTGTAACTAAATGATTTGCTATGTTTAGTCTTTCATTCAAATATTGATAGAATGTTTTCCATTCTTCAAATGAATAACTCCTCAGTAATGAGCATTGACTGCTAAAAAACATCACAACTAGTTATTTATTGTGATTTGGTGTGCTGTGTTACTTAACAAGCTTTGAAGATGGGCGATTCCGATTTCGCTTACGGATCTTCCTTGTCAGTGGATTCTATGAAAACCATTGCTGAAAGTATAGGAATAGCAAGTTTGGGAGATGATGCTGCCAAAGAACTAGCGGACGACGTGACTTTTCGATTGAAAGTTATAGTACAGGACAGTATGAAGTTCATGCATCACTCCAAGAGACAGAAGTTATCAATAACTGACATAGATAATGCTCTGAAAATCAAAAATATTGAGGTATGATCTTACCAGGTCAAACACACTTCGTACTTTTACCTTAGAAAACATTTACTATAGTACCCGTCACAGTATCATTTAGTGGTAGGCTGAATAAAACTGTTCTGACCATAATTCAAAATAAAGAAAATATGGTCATTATCAAATTGTCAACAGTTTCTAAGACAATGGCTGTCTTGATGTACAATGCCATCACTAAAGATTAATATTCGGGTCATACAAGCTATTTCCATTAGTGTTTTTTGTTTCAGTGTCAATATGGATTCATTCAACCGGATTCATTACCATTTAGATTTGCATCTGGTGGAGGCCGGGAACTGCATTTTGTAGAAGAGAAAGAAGTGGATCTGTCTGACATTTTATCAGCTCCTCCGCCAAAAATTCCTCTAGATGTGTCTGTCCGTGCACATTGGTTGAGTGTGGATGGTGTTCAGCCCACAGTGCCTGAAAACCCTCCACCACTATCAAAGGAAGCTCAGAAATCAGAATCAGTTGATCCTATCAGTAAATTGAGCAAACCTACTAATAAGGATGCTGCAGGTATTCAGTTACTTTTTGTTTTAATTTTTAAACTAAAAATTAATTATAATGCATTGAAATGATTGAATTACAGCAAATTATATTTTCAAAATGTCACAATACGATAATATATTGTGACATTTTGAACTCATAATTGACATCTATATTACATGATGCAAACAAATAATAATGTAAGTCTTTTTTATTAGTCCATGACTACTGGATGGCATGTGCAGGAAGTTGACAGAAAGTAATTTGTGATGGCTCTAAAAAGGTCAACTTAGGGCTGTTAATTTTATTTGATTAACATGTTGTGGAAGTTTGAGCTGGTGAATACTTACCTTGGTGATTGCCAAAATCATGTGTTTATTATTTATTTCTTCTTTTAAAACTTTTGTACCTTTTTACTACATCACAAAATTATTAATATTTTGGACCAAAAGCCCTGTGCCTTATCCCTGGGAGCTAAAACGGCCACTTTAGGAGAATCATATTGGAATCAGAATATTAAACACTAGCTGACCCGTGCAACGTCGTCTGTGTAACATGATATATAGCCTATAGCCTTCCTCGATAAATGGGCTACCTAACACTGAAAGAATTTTTCAAATCGGACCAGTAGTTCCTGAGATTAGCGTGCTCAACCAAACAAACAAACAAACTCTTCTGCTTTATAATATATATGAGTTATATCAGAGGTTCTCAGATTTTGTTGTGCAAGGCATTGCGAACGTTCGACACTCGACTCTCGCGTACTTGAGAGTTTTTCTGATTTTGTTCAGCAAGGCGTTGTGAACGTTCAGGTGAAGATTCTCCCATACGGCGTATTCTTGCTGCCCGTGCTTGAGAACTATGTTTAGTAAGTTGAGACCTGGCTCTCTTAGGCATTTTCAAATGTTTAAGAAAATGTTAATAGTGTGTAATATTCTAGCTCTGAAAAGAACTGTTGTGTTGCCCTGAAAAGAACTGTTGGTTACCCCTGAAAAGAACTGTTGGTTAGCCCTGAAAAGAACTGTTGTTTATTTATTTATTTAACACTTTACGCACACAAATGTACAGAGGCGGACTTAATGCCATAGGCATTCTCTACCAGTCAACCTTTGGGTAATGCAGAGAAAAATAATGGTAGGTGCAATATAAAGATAAAGAGAAACCAGAAACACGATTATTAGTAAAATTAATACAAATATAAATAAATACATATAAACTATACATACTATTACATAATATAGGTAATACACGATTATACCTACTTGAACAGTTTATGCAAACAAAAATTAGCTTGGCTCTGAGAAGACCTTTTGCGTAGGTGTAGTTTTAAGAAAGAAATCTAAAAAAAAATCGCACGAAAATTATTAGACTTCGCGCACGACCGCTGCATATGGAGCCGACCTCGCGTCTGAGCCGTGTACCTTACTTACTCATAGATCTAAACTGGGGTCCCGCACGCGCACCCCCGCCTTGGTGACGTCCACTTCGCAACGGGCCGTGCAGTGTGCAGAAATCGTAATATTTTAATTTCGCCATAACTTCAAAACCAAACGTCCGATTTTAATCATTCAAAGACCAAATATTATCTACATAAACTGTACTTAGTGACGATATACTTTATTTTGATAAGGATTAATAGCATGAAATCTTGATTTTTTTTGGACTACATTTAAACGCGTTTATTTTAATAAACGCGTTTAAATGTAGTCCAAAAAAAATCAAGATTTTTAAATTAAAAAGTGGTTGTTGTGCCTCACTCGACATAGATAGGTATAGTGTGTCGCGGACTTTTTTGTAGATATCTACAATTAATTAGAACAATTGATGGTTCTATCTTTTATAGTTTAGGCAGCGTACGCAAAATAAGTAACTTTTCTGGTTGATTTTGGATTTCTCTTTTCTGGTTGATTTTCTGGGTTTTTCGGACACAAGGTGTAAACCTTGTGTCCGAAAAACCCAAATATCTTACGGAACCCTAGTTTTTTCCAAAATAAAATATAGCCTATGTTACTCGTGGATAATGTAGCTCTCGAATGGTGAAAGAATTTTTAAAATCGGTCCAGCAGTTTTTGAGCCTATTCATTACAATCAAACAAAGTTTTCCTCTTTATAATATTAGTGTAGACAACAACCTGTCAAATTTCATTTTCATCTTTATCACTAACACATTAGGTTCAAGGTTGATTGGGAAAATTTTACAATGAAGAGACGCGTGATTTACTTTCTGATTCTGCTAAAGTGGCCTTTTTAGACCCCCTGATCATCTGAGCCAGTGGGAATCCACATTTTGTTGAAATATTATTCATTGTAAAACATCAGATTTGTTGAATGTTTTTATGTCTAAGAGAACTAAATAAATATAATTCATGTTCAAATATCCAACGTAATAGTTAAAAATATGTCTGTGATTGCCTATTGTATGAACTATCCCTTAAGCCCTTCTAATAAAGTAAATATGTAACATTTTAGGTAAACCTATGTGTGGTAAAGCTGCGCGTCTGAAGGCATCTGAGTCGGTTCATGTGAAGCAGCTGGCCACCCACGAGCTGAGTGTGGAACAACAGTTGTACTACAAGGAGATCACCGAGGCTTGTGTTGGCAGCGATGAAGGACGCCGAGCGGTATGTATGATATCTATGTTTCTGTGCGATGTTTATTTTCTATAAAAAGTCATTGTATTTTATCAAAAACCAATATTTTGAGCATACTTTGAATATGTTAGAAGACTTTGCTGAAATTTAATTTTTAAAACATTAAACTTGGATTTGACGGATTGACTTAAAAACTAATAAAATCGAAAATATGAAACAACCATGTTCTAATATTGTCTTGCAGGAAGCACTACAGTCACTGGCCTGCGACCCTGGGCTACATGAGATGTTGCCAAGAATGTGCACATTTATATCAGAAGGCGTCAAAGTTAATGTAGTGCAAAACAACCTCGCTCTGCTCATTTATCTCATGCGAATGGTTAAAGCTCTGCTTGACAACCAGTCATTGTACCTAGAGAAGTATGTAAGTATCACTGCACCTGTTTTGATCACTTTGTAAAATCGAAAACTTTTTTGTTATGGTAGATTACATTATGATTTCTTCTTTTTTTAGATTCTTTATTTAAAAATATAGATTTAGAATATAATACAACTAGATAACCCGCCCAAATTCGTGTGCGTCACATTTTCCATTAATGCTCCGCTCCTATTTGTCTTAGCGTGATGATATTTAGCCTATAGCCTTCCTCGATAAATGGGCTATCTAACACGGAAAGAATTTTTCAAATTCGACCAGTAGTTCCTGAGATTAGCGCGTTCAACCAAACAATCAAACTCTTCTGCTTTATAATATTAGTAGGTATAGATAAAACAGTTTAATTGTTTTTCCATATAAAAAGGCTTTCAGTCCTAGTTTACGCTCATTCAGAATTCTGATTAAGTCAATTTTAACGGATTTAAAATACTTTTTCGCTATATTAGATTGCTGGCAGCCCCTGACCCAACAATCAGCGCTACTAAAATAAAAGCAGAAGTTCGGGCCGCCTCTGGGCTTGAAGTTAGCACTCAGACCATTCGGAATTGCTTACACCAAGCTGGATTACGAGCACGGAGGTCTTGGCGAGCGCCTCTGAATTCTCGGCAACTTCAATGACGTTGATTGCAGTGGGCTAGGCTTCGGCAAAATGAAGAAGATGCAGAAGAAAACGTTTGGCAAAACTGTCTCGGTGTCCTTTTGGGGTGGTATTATGATTGGAGCTAGAACGCCTTTGACCCGTATCAAGGCTTAATGACACAATATGTATAAAGTAGTTGGAATTGTCAGACCAATTACAATTGGTGCCCATAGTCGGGAGATGTGCAATTGCCATGATAGTTTATTCAGCAAAACCTAACGATCTGACGCGTTCTGGTTTCCCATACTAATTTCTAAGCCAACGACGATGGCTTAAGACGACGCCTTTCAAGTAGATAGGCACATTCAGTCCATATTTTTTTATGACCAAGACCAGCCTTTGCATACACAATTAAACCATTAAAGAACTCTTCAATTCTTATGATTATGACCCATTATCATCTGCGCAGTTACACGAGCTGATACCATCCGTGTCGACATGCATCGTGTCGCGCCAGCTGTGCCTCCGTCCAGAGATGGACAACCACTGGGCGCTGCGTGATTTCGCCGCCCGACTCATGGCGCAAATCTGCAAGGCGTTCAACACCTCCACTAACAACTTACAGACAAGAGTCACGAGGTAAAAGGTCTTGATTTATAGCTTCTTAATCATTCTAGTTAGCCTTTCAGTAGTTGATATATAGTTCAGACTCTTTAGCTGAAGGTACAAGCAAAGGCAGTGTGGCAGGTACAACATCCATGTACCGACCATTACCATTCCAGGTAAAGAACACAATCACGGAATTTGACATTGCAGCAATGTGTTTGTTAAATTATTTCATTGCATCTGTATAAAGCCCATGCGGATTTAAAAAGATCTTGGGCCGCTTAACAAGATTCAAAACTTTATGCAAATGCATTATTCTCTGTAGGTTATTTGCCAGAGCCCTGCAATGTCCTTCACAAACTAACAATGAGACTGGCGTCGGCCCTTCCATGGTCACAACTATGAAAGAATCAGAGAAAACGCCATTAGCGTCTTTGTACGGCGCTGTTCAAGGCTTGGCAGAACTCGGTCCAGAGGTGGTTAAGGTGAGTACAATAATTATTTCATAATGAACTCGCTGATAAAATATTTTGCTCTAAATTTTTGATTTTGAACAATGTTTTGCGTTCGTCATTAACTTACCAAACATACAAACAAATATTTCTGAATGGAAAAATAACTTTTAACACTCACACATTAAGTTCAATTTGTTTAAATCAGAAATCAACTTAATAAACCCAGATTTAAAGCTTGTGTTTGTTCAAACTGTATTTACAGTGGTGGTACATAAGCGGACTTAACAATTGCTGAAGTGGAAATAACATCAATGGGAAGCTGTTTAGACTTTAGTTGTCTTGTGTGGCGTCCAGGTATTCATCCTGCCCCGCGTGCGCTGGCTGGGCGAGCGCGTGGAAGGCGCGCTGAGCGGGCTGGGCGGCGCCGACCGCCTGGCTGCCAGCAACCTGAAGCACCAGCTGCTGAAAGTGTTAGCGCCCGTCGTGCGCCAGTTGAGGCAGCCGCCCGATCTCGCCGATGAGTACAAGTCAGTATTTTTGGGGTCGTAATGTGTCTTCACAGGTAAATTTGGGGGCCGAGTCACCCGCGTCCGTAGGAGAATACCCTTCAGCGAATCCCTACATGTGGTCCCCGGGTGGTGCTGAACAGGTGACACTAACCGCCCCCGTGGTCTTGTGGATATACCACCTGATTCAGACCCAGAGGTCCCGGGTTCGATTCCCAGCGGGGGCAAATTTTTTGCTCGGTTTGGTTGGTGGTAGGACTTGTTCTAAGTCCGCCTGGCAAGCTACCACCATCATGTCTAAGTCTGTCGCCATAACAACAATGTTATCAGCATTGTTGTGTTCCGGCAGTTAGAGGTATGATAGCCAGTTCCTCTGTGTAAGAGGATTCCGGGTGAAACTCGCTTCCATCTTCAGCCTAATCATCACTCTCCATCAGGTGAGATTTGGGCCAAGAGTTTCCCCGTTTTGCATACAAAAAAAAAAAAAATACAAATATGAACCTTATTTGTAAAAGATTATTAGCCTTTTATTTAACTATGTGTTTGTTGCTGTTATGTTGTTTATGTGTCGAATAAATGTTTTCTATTTTACATATTGTCGTGTTAACTATGTCGGTACTATTTGTCAGACGCGACTACGGCTACCTGGGCCCGAGCCTGCAGCAGGCGGTGAGCAAGGTGCGCTCGTCGCCAGCGGGCGGCGGCGGCGGCGGCGCGGTGGCCGTGGTCACGTGCACGCCGCCGCTCGTGCCCGCCGCGCCCTCGCCCTCGCACCACTCGCACACCTCGCACCTCTCGCACGCCGCTAAGACTGTGGGTAAGTGGAACAGACGTGACTGCGGCTACCTGGGCCCGAGCCTGCAGCAGGCGGTGAGCAAGGTGCGCTCGTCGCCAGCGGGCGGCGGCGGCGGCGGCGCGGTGGCCGTGGTCACGTGCACGCCGCCGCTCGTGCCCGCCGCGCCCTCGCCCTCGCACCACTCGCACACCTCGCACCTCTCGCACGCCGCTAAGACTGTGGGTAAGTGGAACAGACGTGACTGCGGCTACCTGGGCCCGAGCCTGCAGCAGGCGGTGAGCAAGGTGCGCATCGCCGGCGGAGGTATAGGCGCTAATTGCGTGCTGCAACAATCCCCTACATAAAGAATAATTGGCAGCCACCCATAAATTAATTTAGCTGATATTAAATTTTTGCGTCTTTTAATGAAAAATATCTTGTTTAACTCGGCGTCAACTACTTACTGAATCAGTTTGTGCAAGAATTTTTCAAAAGTCATTTATTCAAATTAGGCTGAGGGCCAGCACTTTTTGAACGTCATGTTTTACAAAAGACAGTCCCCCAAAACGCCCGCCCGTCACCACTTCCTAGTGTTTTAGCTGTGGAGAAGAAGTGGTCAACAAACTCCCCAGCAACACAACTGTCTGTTACGTTTTAGGAACTAGAATTTTACACTAATTAATATGCAAAGTAATCCAAAAATTCAAAATTCCTTCTAAAATTTACATGACACAAAAATAAATATATACATTATTTAACACTTGTTAGCTACTAGCACTATGACACTAAAACAAAATACACACTTAAGCAAGTGTTGACGTATGTGGATTTAAATAAGTATAAAAAATTACCTACATAGTCAGACAGACAAATAAATAAAAAAAAGAAAATAAAAGAACAAATAAAATAAAATAAAATAAAAAATTATATGAACACATATAACCTGTCATAAAACTACTATACTATCTACTTATACACAAGGAACATGATAATTTGTCTTGCGTTCAACACAGCGACCGGTTTTGTTCGAGAAGGCCGAGATTATTAGAAATTCAGTCATGAACTTTTGTAGGTTATGTCTATGGTGATTCCAATTCGAAACCAACCGCGGCCGACCGAGTCCTTAAACACGCTCAGGGTCACACAGAGGAATATCATAAGCAGTCCGGGTCAAGTGAAAATTGAAGAAAACTGAAAGCAATCGTTAGCAATTACCCACGAATCACGATGCTAAACCCAGTTATAGTTTTTTTAGATACTAGTATTTTTGTCTGTCATTAATTGAAAGTAATTGATTTATTTTTACACTACGATATTTTCCACAAATAGAAATAAATAGTTTTGTTAATTTATTTATTCCGTTTAGTTAAAATAAAACTCATTTTATTACAATAATGCTGTACTTACTGTCACTTGGCCGAATAAACATAAAATGGCAACACTAAACGTAAATGAAAAAATTCAAATTATTTTTCATTTAAAACATCTTTTTTATCCGGCCTTAACTAGTTAATGTGATAATTTGAAACAATGTAGAAAAATAATGGAACTGCCTTTATAAGTCACTTTTAGACGCTCAAATCAACTTCAGCTAAGATCTCGCCATTGTTCTTTCCTATACCTTTTATTTTTTGTATGTATGAACACTGAAACGATACTCCTGAAACTCCCTCCTCCTCTTACAACCCTCATCTCTTTAAAGTCAGAGTCTCCTCCTTGGGATTTTTCTCTGTCATCTCTGACCTAGACTGGATTCAAGAGCAAAACCATCTCAAATAATATATATACCTCGTATACTTTCAATGTGATAGCAGCAATATGTCGTGACAGAAATATATACCTCGTATACTTTCAATGTGATAGCAGCAATATGTCGTGACAGAAATATATACCTCGTATACTTTCAATGTGATAGCAGCAATATATCGTGACAGAAATATATACCTCGTATACTTTCAATGTGATAGCAGCAATATGTCGTGACAGAAATATATACCTCGTATACTTTCAATGTGATAGCAGCAATATGTCGTGACAGAAATATATACCTCGTATACTTTCAATGTGATAGCAGCAATATGTCGTGACAGAAATATATACCTCGTATACTTTCAATGTGATAGCAGCAATATGTCGTGACAGAAATATATACCTCGTATACTTTCAATGTGATAGCAGCAATATGTCGTGACAGAAATATATACCTCGTATACTTTCAATGTGATAGCAGCAATATGTCGTGACAGAAATATATACCTCGTATACTTTCAATGTGATAGCAGCAATATGTCGTGACAGAAATATATACCTCGTATACTTTCAATGTGATAGCAGCAATATGTCGTGACAGAAATATATACCTCGTATACTTTCAATGTGATAGCAGCAATATGTCTTGACAGAAACAATGGCGACTCGCAACGTGGTGATAAGCGCGTCGCCGGCGCCGCAGTCGCCCGCGCCCTCCACGCCGCCGCCGCAGAAGTTCGTCATAGTGTCGCAGCAGAAACCGCCGCAGGTTAATGTAAGTATAACCATGATTAATTCATTAATCTTTCGCTTAATTTTAGTATAACTTCAGGTACGGAGCATTATATAGCATTGAAAAGAAAATTATAGACGTTTGAAACTACACTGGTCAGCAAATAAACCGAGCCACCCGCTAGATAGGAACTCTGAGAAAAAGAGGAGAAAATCAAAGTTATACCTACAGAAAGTGCGTTTCATAGTGATTAAAATGAAAGGAAAGTCATTGGGTTTAATCAATTTATTTCAGTGTTTATTAAGGATCTTATAAAGATGAGTCGTTTTCCAGTCGTGTCAATCGTTAGTAATCACGCGCCTGATCCGATAATCGTTGGGCCAAAACGTTGACTGCTGGCTCAAGCACCTGAAACAAAGAGAGCATCCGAACACGGTACGCGGTCAGGTTGTTTCCTCCGCTCCCTCTGTAGCCCCATAGTATGCGCGCATGACATTTTCATTAAAGTGAAAAAATAAATAAAGCCAGTAACAAAGACAAAATCAAAAAAAGTTTTTGGGCTATATTCCGTATTCCCTCCCCTTGCTCGGATAACTGCCAGCATCCTCGTATTCATCGACCTTACGAGCCTGACGATAAAATCTTGAGGAATTGCATTCCACTCCTCTTCAATGCGATTCGCAGCTCTGGAAGCCTTGTTGGAGCAGGTACCCGGGCTCGAACCCGACGTTTCAGCTCATCCCATTAATTTATAGTCATTTGAATCAGCATGAAACGCACTTTTTTTAGGTATAACTTTGATAGTTGTAAGTTTTATACTTTTCGAGAAAATCGAATCAGAGTTCCTAGGTAGCGGGTGGCTCGGTTTATTTGCTGTCCAGTGTAGTTAAGGGAAAAAGAACTAGGTAATTGACGATTCCAAGGCGATAGTGCAAGCACATGAGTCCTTCGTCGATACGGGCGAATCTTATTGTCCTAGTGTACGCAAACGTGACGCATGTGGTTTGCAGGGAATGGAGTCCTGGATTCGATCAACAGTTTAGGCAAAAGTGTTACTGTTTTGTGATTATAATAAGGTTTTCGGGGAGACATGCGGAGTTGTTCGAAGCGGAGACAAGAAGAGATGTTTTTCAGCTTAAGGTGTATCCACCGAGAAACTGTGCAGAGATGCGAACTGGCTAGATTGTAGCAGAGATGTGTGCTGGCTAGGGTGGCGATGTGCGCTGACTACATTGCACTTCGCACACGTCTGGTCTCCACTATGCGCCATCGTCAGCTTGCGAGGCAAAGCTCACATCTCCGCCTTGTACCGCGGCCCAGCTCAATCAAAACAGCTCACATCTCCGCTTCCATTGCGCTATAAAAATATGATACATCTCCGCTCAGTTCTATCCACTTAAGCTGAGCTGATGTGTGATTAACGAATTCCCTTTGAAGGGGTGATGACGATTTGAAAAAAAAGAACTTTATGTATCCCGCCGAACCTACCACACCACTGTCCTTGATACAGATGTTATAGTCATTCTCATAATTGACACCGGTTCTTACAACAGACGCAGCCGGCAAGCGGCCCCGGTCACATCGTCGTCCACAGCTCACAGCCGACCATCGTCCGAAGCCAAAACGTTCAGGTACAATATAAATCACATACTTTCATATAATATACAAGTATATACAGTTATCTAGGAAGTTCAGTTGTACGTTTTTGACTTTGTGAGGAGTGAAGCCTTTGCATATATCAGCATGGAGGAAATTGCATGTTTGAAGTTACAAGTCTTAGCATAAATAAACTGTTTTTGTTATCTAGTTGTAAAGTAGGTAATGGTTATCGTTGTGTGATGTTACTAAGAGACGATTTCGCTTGAGTTTCTTTTAATCTGCTAAGAAGTTTAGTGCAGATGAAAATCTGTTACAATTTTGGTGTGCAATAAAGTACATCCATGTTGGCAAACGATCTTAGTCGATAAAAGTGAAAAGGGGCACTTGTAACGTCACCTTGAAGCTAACTCAACAACCTTACGCAATTAAAGCTACTTACCAGAGCCTTTGGAAAGAGCAATCACATCTATAATACAGTTCTAAATTATCAAATTATAACTTGACTTGCGAACTGGCTACTTGTTCGGCGCACATCAGTTCAGCATAGTGATTGAATTAGTTCGCATGTCATAAGTGGACAAAGTGTATCAAAATATGTAGCTTAGGCGCTAAGATAGTGTGAGCATAGTTAGCTGACAAGTATGTTAGTATAGTTGTTGCATTTCTTTGTATAGTTGTTGCATTTCCTTCGCCGTGGTAATTTAAACCTTAAGTCAATGATATAAAAGCAAAATGCGCTAAGATTAAAGTTGTGACCAAGAAGCCTTAATCTTCCCGTCATTCGTTTGTGTTATTACTCAAACTTTAGTATCACTTCCTCCCTTTCTACACATTACTAAACAGGCACAGTTTTCACGTGCGACAGTGTTCACTGCGCGCTATTTCTAATAACCAAAATCGTTTAATCCATTAAGATGATTCTGAAAGTTCAAAGTCAAGGAACGAAAGTGCTACGCACCTATATGTTAACGTTACACGTTTACTTGCATTATGCATGAGCTACATTTTTAATGCAAATGACACTTTAGTCAGATATCCAAAGAAGCGGTGATCACTTACCATCAAATTGCCGCCTGCTTGTTTGCCACTTATATAAAAAGTTAGAAACTTAAATGCACCCATTATATGGGAAAATAATGTATCTACTTAGAATTTTTTCAAACTTTTGGCTATTTATCCGTATGAGTAGATTTTGGCGTCTTGGTTTCTAATAGTTTGTAAAGTAGGTAGGTGATAGTGCGGTAGTGGTAGCGTTGTGTGGGCGTAGTGATAGTGACGTAGATGCATGTGTCTGCGTAGTCGGTGGTGGTGACGAGCGGGCCGGCGAGCGGCGCGGCTCCTCCGCAGAAGGTGGTGGTGGTGGGCGTGCCGCCGCCGCACGCGCCCGCGCCCGGCGCCCCCCTCCCCGCCCTCTCCGCCGCACATGTCAGCCAGGTCGGTACTTGATTTGTTTTAGCGCTATGTCTGATCTGTTGTCCGCCTAAACATTATTGTGCCCAGGTCTCTTTTAAACGGTGCCCTCCCTGATTTGTTGTCACTCACATACATATTACTTTGTCCAAGCCCCTCGTAAACGATGCCCTGATCTGCAGTCCGCTTAAACAATATTTTGCTCTGGCCCCTTATATCCACATGGGCAATTCTCATTATAAAAATGTTCAAATTCATGTCGCATTGTCATCTTGTAAACAATCAATTTCAAGAATTTGTAATAATGTTGCGGAAGTAGAGTTACCATTAGAAATGCCACAGATTAGAATGAAAACGTTCCTTCAAAGACATGACTTCAAAGTACGGGAATCGTCCATCGTATCTGTTGTAGCCTTATCATTTATTTGCCCAGGAGAGGCTCAACAAACGCTTTCCTGATCCGATGTCCGTCTAGATCTAGACAATACAGCCCATAAACGCTATCCAGAAAACGAATTCTCGTAAATTTAAAAAGGTTTAAATTCAAGACGCAGTATTATCTCTTCGACATTTATTGTCAAAATTTATGGAAATTAAGAGTTCTTTTATAGATTGGCTTAATTAGAATGTGAAAATTAATTAAAATACGGGAATTGGCTTATCTGTTAAACTCCTTATCATTATTTTATTTATAAGACTCTTTACAAACGCTATCCTGAACTGTTGTCTGCCTTAACTTCACTTTACCCCTTAAACTACCTATCGTGCTTGTATTTTGTCAGTGGCGTAAATGCAATAACGATACCAGCTTGAAGATATTGTCCTACTGCAGATGTACTAGAAAAGGTCGTTGCAGTGAGATAAATTGTAGTTTTTATGATCAATGTAGGTGAAAGCAAATGAGTTTTAAATGTATGCTGTTTTATTACTACCACTCGTCAAAAGAAAGCAAGTCCGTTTAACTAAGCTTCTATAGAGGGTAAAAACTGGCGCAGTATTTAAACATCCAGGTACTATTCTAAGATTATATGATACTCCTTCATTCATTATTGTTGTTGAAATTACATTAACAACTTTGGCTGTCTTTTTTTTCAAAAGCGGTAATCCAGTTTCTTAGCTCTGACCGCTGTTGCAGAAGATTTTACAACCTTGTTAGTGTGGGTCCTGGTCCTGGTTATATATTAAAAGTGACACAGCTGTTAAATCGTTACAAAATCTCCCAATAATTTTGAAAAACAGAATCTACCCAATACCTTAATAATAGTTTATTTCATATTTTAGATTATTTTCATCAGTCATCCATCGCCTTCGCCAAATCATAATTTATTTTCATTAAAAACCCTTTTTATATTTACCTTGAATGCAAAGCGTCAAAAATATATTACAGAGTTGTGACCAAGAAGAAACACAGTCATTCAGTGCTAACGAAATTTTGTTTTCTTTTTTTGCCATCAACATCGTAGTCGTGGAGACAACTGGTAAAGTCTGTTATTACGATACCTTTGGGTGACGCGGTTCTTTGCTCCGAACAAATTAATATTCCTCATGAGAGACACATTTTCAAGCGCACTCTTTATGAAGTAATTTTCTACTATCTTGTTGGTACAGTTAAACCAAAGGGTTATTTTACGATGACACTTTCATATAATTAACTGAAAATGGCGTCAAGAGTTTTAAAACTAAGTTTAATATTGTGGTTTTGTTTTGCTTGCATAGCAAGCAACTGTTGACAATAATAGCGAATAACATATCGTTTAAGCCGAAAATGTGTAAATCTAAGATGGGGATTATTTATTTGTATGAAGAAAAGAAAGAATGCGTCTCCTTGGAAGTATTTAGGGGCATGCATAACACGCTGTGTATAAGTTAAGCTTACGACTAATGTTGATGTTGATGCTAAAACTAATGGCAGCTGTTTGACGCTTGGTTTGTAAAGGCTTATTAATTGAAAAACATCAAGCGCATTTTAACTCGAATGAAAGACTAACAGTCATACTTACTTACGCACTTCAATTCAAATAAACATTATGATGCAGCTACAAATTACTATAATGAATTTCGGGCCTATTCAAAACCGACTTTCTCAATTACATGCATCAACACCTACAATAGTTGTATTAGAAACACCGTAATAAGTAAAAACTGACACAAAAGTTCGTCTTTGTACGTCCTGCACTGTGCAGTGTTTCGGAGTGGATACATAACTGTGGAACTAATGGCGCCACTGTCGTTTGTCATAATGCAAAAATATAAGTATATTTTTGGAGTAACTGCCATCTAGTTAAATGGTGTGTTAATCTTGGGTACTTTGTGTTCACTGGCTGATATTAATATTAGCAGCACCACAACACTGCCTTGGAGAAAGCCATATTCATTCTGTTGTCCTAAAGATTAATACAAGTTCAAGAATTCACTCACTTCAGTAAACTAAGACAGTATACGAAACTGCTTGCATGTTCATGATTGACTATATTTTGACTGTTTGTGTCTGACTGTGTGTTCTTATACGTAGGCTCCCGTGTCGGTGGTGGCGAAGCCAGTGTTCGCGCGCGGTGGCGCTGCGCCCCCGCCGCCCGAGCTGGACGACCTGTCCCATCTCGCCTGACCCGCACTCCCCCGTACCTACAGCGTGGCTATCATCAAGCAGTACGCTGGCAAAAAGAATCAGTGAACTATGTTTTGCTAACAGTTTCCGTGACTATATCCGAGTGGGGACTAAATGGATTTAGAAGTAAGATGAACTATTTTCTGTTTAGTAGCTAGGCTTGATGAATTGTATAATCGTTACTTGACAGAATCCCCGTATGAACTTATATTTAATATTAATGTGCGTGTTTAATGCCTCTAAGTCCACAAGTTTGGTCCCCTAGTGATTCAGTTTGTAACTATATTTGGTGACATTTTCTAATTTGAATTTAATTCGTATATCGTAGCCTTACTATGGATACTTTGGTTAAATAGTTTTAGGAGTAAATGGTATATTTACAATTACAATAACATAATATGGATTGTCAATTGATGTTATTTACTTTAGTGCATAACTAAGACTTATTTTGGGTGCCCAATGTATCATAATTTAAAATAGTGCATAGTATTTTAGTATATTATTTTATTTTATTCTATGTATGTAAAAATAGCTGATACAAAATATATGATATGAATTACAAACAGTACACTTTAATTTAGTTTATTTAAAGTTTTATGTAGGCGGAAGTTTTATGCAAACGGAAGAACTATATTTCATTGAAAGAAGTAACATCTTACATGGGATAAAAATAAACAAACACGTATTTTAGACCAACTTTTTTTCAAGCTGAAAACACATAACCTTTAATTTCAGTTCAATTTCAGGTGTTTTTGGGATAGTAATGATGGGACTTAGGATTGATCCTTTGGGTACGCCTTCGTTTATTTGTTTAACGCTAAAACTGTAAAAACACATTCAGCCGTCCCATGGTTTATTAGTTAGATCATTAGACAAAGGACTACCAATATTAAAAGCAATTGGCAGTCTCTTACGAAAGATGTCGTTGGTCGTTCAGCTTTGTGTAAACTATGGGGTAAAAATGCTACTTGCCCACGTAGTCCATTCAAATGCTCGCATCTATGAATTATCTGAGACAGAAGCAGATACTTATGTAAAAACTACATAGGAATTGCCGCAGACATTCTGGTTAACGTACCAAGAGGTAAGTTTTATTAGGGTTTCATCCAAAGCTAAAAAGCCAGAAACTACCGAAGCCAGTGCTACCAAGCAGAAGAAAGTAATTTAATAAAAAAATATGAGGGTTTCAAGAGATAGTTACTGTGACGACTACTCTAGTGGCATGTGAACGGGTAAATAAGCACCGAATCCGCGCATAATAGGCACAATGCTTCACAATGAATGAATGCCCACTCGACTGAATTGATAAGTGGGTTGTACCGCTTGCGTGGGGAACGCGTGTCCGCCCGCCCCCCGATTCGCCGCGCGCCATCGTCAGGGGAATGCCAACCGGCCGCATATTTGTGCCTATAAGAACCGGCTCTCATAGAGTCCTGAATATGTGAATCATGTAGTTATATACATAGTGGATTCAAAGGTCAAATTAATTGAATAGGTATTGGTGAATGGTGATGAAGTGAGCGGCCTGTTTATGTTTTAGAAGACTGTCTTTAGGTATGATAACAAAACAGTTTCGTAAGGCTGTAAGTTTGGTTTATTCATGACAATTAATACTATTACACATTTGCAAATGTGTGCAGAACATAAATCAAAAGGTAATAAAAACGAGCCTCTTAATTTTTTTTGTTAGTACAGAAGCTGATAAAGCAGCCTTTACTGGGACATCAAAGATTGCTTTATGCTCAATTTCTGTCAATAAAATTATTCACGTCCTTATATCCCAACCGAACTTCAATACACTCTTCTGTAAAATGCCCCCTCTGAAAGTAGCAGTTTAATCTTTGGCGATTCTTGCCAGTAGCCGCGGCGGCGCGTTTTGTCTGCCTGACCACTGGCCGAGAGTGGCAGAGGTGGTCGCAGGCGTGCATTCTGTCGCAGTCGCAGCTAGAGAGCGCTCATCCCGCACCGCTCGCTGCCCGCCGCCCACACCGACACTCGACGTTTTCCCGCCAAAATATTTCGCGCACTTTTGTTACTTTATAATTTAAAAAAATTATACTGACATGTTCATGTAATGCAGTGATCGATTTTATTTTGTGATGCGTTCTTATATTGCGTTCATTTTGTTCTTTGTGTTTTTGCCGAAGTCGACGAAGGCGATACGATGGCTGTAAGTACTATTTGATTTATCCCTTTATTCGTTTTCTTTTTGTTTACTATATTGCGCATATACAAATGTATTCGGACTAAACGAGATGAAAACTACGATTTTTTTTCTTAAATGCTAGTGGAAGATGATATTTGCGTCGAAATTAGATGCTCTACAAAAGTCTTATCGAGCTCTGAAATGAGAACTTAACACTGTCTACGAGTTGCTAGTAATTTGTATTAAAAGGATTATCTTTTTTGATACCATTTTCATTTTTTAAATTATAGCTTTCGTTTTGCAAGCGTTCATTTGGATTAGCGCGAATTTTGTTATAAAACTTTGATATTTTCTTCTATCTGAACTTGTGTGTTACACACAATAATCGAAATCCTGGGGTAGTTTTCTAGTGAGTGTCCATATTTGTATAAAACTTACCTTTGCGTAAAGTATGGTCTACCGGTATCAAAAACAGGCGCGTTACCGGCGGAGACCAGGGACTATTTTAATTGATTTTCGATGAAATTTTACTATTTCAAGAACTTTTTATAATATGTATAAGTTTGCTCGAAAACTTGTAAGCCTCCTTATCCGTGGTAGTTTGTCTTTGAACATCTTTATACAGGGTGACGGGTGACTGAGTGCGTTCCTTGAAATATTAGGCTTTAAAGTGGTATTTTTGGTTTGAGTCATGCTACCAAACCCCTACCAAAAAAAACCGTTGTTTTTCGGATTTATGAAAAGTACGCAAGACATAGCATATTTTTGGTAACTGATATTTATAGGTAGACTTCTCACCATTTGCAGTTTTTACTAGTGAGGCATACAAAAAAATCTTTTAAACTTCGATAACTAGAAGACAATTCAACAGGGAGTCCAAGTTTTCGGGGCCAAAATAGTAGTATAGTTTTAAATCAGCTCTTCGCAACTGCACTCAATTATCAGTCACCCTGTATATGACGGAGTTATGCCCGAACATAGAAAAAAAGAAAAACATAACCTTTCGCATTGTTAACGTCCTCTATTTTTGAACAAATTCATCGACTGACATACGTAACTTGGTTGGAGAAGTATTTATTTCATTTTTAATATAGGTAAAGAAATACAGATCTTATGTTTGATTAACAGAGCGCTATGTAAAGCCAGGAGGCATACAATTTTTTTTTTTTTATACAAAACGGGGAAACTCTTGGCCCAAATCTCACCTGATGGAAAGTGATGATTAGGCCGAAGATGGAAGCGAGTTTCACCCGGAATCCTCTTACACAGAGAAACTGGCTATCATACCTCTAACTACCGGAACACAACAATGCTGTTAGCATTGTTGTTATGGCGACAGACTTTGACATGATGGTGGTAGCTTGCCAGGCGGACTTAGAACAAGTCCTACCACCAACCAAACCGAGCAAAAAATTTGCCCCCGCTGGGAATCGAACCCGGGACCTCTGGGTCTGAATCAGGTGGTATAACCACGAGACCACGGAGGCGGTTAGTGTCACCTGTTTAGCACCACCCAGGGACCACGTGTAGGGATTCGCTGAAGGGTATTCTCCTACGGACGCGGGTGACTCGGCACCCAAATATACGTCGGGGTTGCGGAATTTGTTCGAAAGAGTCACCGCGGCGCTGGAACGCAAAGGGCATTAGGAGGAACACGGATAGGTTTTTGTCAGTAGGAGTCTGACACTCCCTCTATATTGCAATAAAAAAAATATAGCCTGCGACCTATTCTCAGACTTAAAGAATATGTACCCAAAAATAAAACAAAAAAAAACGGCCAAGCCGTTTCGAAGGAGTTCGATAGCAAACACCGTGTTACGAGATTTTGATATATTAAAAGATTTACCAGTTAAAAAAAAACATTTTTTGCTTAAATTGTGCAAAATTTAATTCTGTAATGAAGGGTATTTTAGGATTTCTTGAAGGGTATTTCGCACTAGTGCGGAAAAAGGCGACGGCCAGGCCCCACCTATTCAATTGATTATATTTTTAGTAGATTATACTGATAGTAGGGCAACCCCCACAACAATCAGCGCAGAGTAGGAAAAATAACTGAAATTTGATATGCTTCTATGATTTTTTTTATTTCTTGAGTGTGTTGAAAAAAGTCGTTTGATACTCTTGGGCATATGTTACAGCTTACAGCAGTTTCTCTGTCACAGTAATAACTTTAACTTGATGATGCCTTTTTTTTTCTTTTCGTTTTTAGGGATGGGAAATCATCCAATGACTTCTCCCGCTCTGGGCGGAGCGAGAGGGAGTGTCAGACTTCTACTGAATAAAACTCATCCATGTTCCTTCAGTGCCCTTTGTGTTCCGGAGCCACGGTATCTCTTTTGAATAGTCCCGCGACTCTAGCAGGCGTCGGCCCTTTCAGGCCCCTCTGTGTGCTGACTCTCTTTGAGGCGCGCGTGGAACACGAACGCGCCGTTGACACGGCCTGTCGTCATAAGACGGTCGGACGGCGAGACACATAATAGAAAGTGTCAGCAATTTTTTGATGTACGAATGACCACCTACTACGGCGGTTCAGATGAATAAAAAAAATTAAAACGAAAAATGAGAAAAAAAAATCATATCTCTCGACCCATTCATACTAAAGCAACAGGAATTGGTGGAAGGGTCGACTATTATACCTTTTTTCGATAGAATAAATAAATTCTCGAATAAGTACTTCCGTTAAATTATAATGATTTTATTTTCGTTTTTCAAAAGTCGGATATTCGGAAACAATGACATTTAAAAAAAAAAGTACATGTCTTAGCGAATCCGTAGTTTTACTCTAATCCTCAGTATTGTAAACTCTATCGATTGATTCAATAAAAACACGATGTCACAAAAACCGGGATCATACCACACTGTGCGTCGTAATCGACAGAGTCAGTAAGTCAGAAAAGGTAGTTTTGAGAAAATAACACGTATAGTTTTTATTTATTTCTTTTTCTTAATCTGTCATGTGGAGGGCTTACCATAGTCATGAGTTTGTAAATACCAATATCCGCACGTGTATCATACAGCGTCTTACAATACATTTGCGAGGAAAATTAGATAAACTTTTTTAATCATAATGATTAAAAAAGTTAATATAATCATTTTATTGCTTTGCAAACATGGGTATGGTATGGTACATACATAGTTGTTTTTATAATAATGAAGTTCTCCATATTTTACCGTTACATGGGTAGGTTTACAAATTCTGGTAAAAATTTATAAAATGTCAGTTTGATTACATCAATAAAAAAAATAATAAAAATGTCAGCGTGATTACATATTCAATAAAAAAATAATAAAAATATAAATAAAAGGACAGAAGACGATCATAATAATTAGGTATGTCAATCAGAGGAATAGTAATTCAATTATTTAGTGAATTATCATTAAGAAAATCGTCAATTGTATAATAAGTTTTCATGATTAAGAATTCGTTTAGCGCCCTTTTAAATTCTAATACAGTCATATTTTTTATATTATTAGGTACTCTATTAACGAGGGGAGCAGTACCAAAAAAAGTTTTTTTCATTAGTGTGGTTTTACATTTTACTTGACATATTTGGTTGATGTATTGATTCCGTACTGGATTTTTTCATGACCTCTGAAAGCTTTTTGAAAAGATGTGGGTTACTTTTCACATACAAAGCCGTTTCCAATATATATAAGCAAGGAAAAGTTAAAATTTAAACGAACTAACTAAAGAAAGAACAAGGTTTTATTTTGTTTTAGTTTTATTTTTAGATGTCAGACGAAAAGTCGCAACAATATTTGCAATATAAAAACGACTCGAATTTGCAAAATTAAAAATAGAACATACATCCTCGTCTCATCTTTGTCTCAAGAGCGCTTCCAACAAAGAGCATAGTAATATAGATGGAAGGAGGTTCCATCATTCAGCTTTTTACCTGTTCTCTTTTATTATTTTTGATGATTTACTACTTTTAAAACGGAACTTCAAAATACTTAAATTGAATAAGCATTGATTTTCGGACGTTCCTTTTTAAAAGATGAATTCAAAGTACAGTCGCCAGCACATCAGGCTATCCGAAACTGTCAAATTTTCCCAATCAAATTTGAACCCAATCTCTTTTGCGACAAAGTTGAAAATCTAACAAAGAAGTTTGACAGATTGTTGTAACTTGATGTGCTGGCGACTGTACTTAAAATGAATGAGCTTTAGTTTTATGTGGCGGTCATTTTTAATCTGTGGTGTTCGCGATTCTCCCGCCATGGAAAGTTGAAAACAATTTTGTTAGTAAATTAATTGAGTATTGTTGATATATATAAGGAAGCATTAAAAAAAAAAAATGCGCAATATTTCACCTCCTAGCTTAATGTTTTTTCTTATTCTCGTATTGTGAATCTCCTTGGTGGAATTCCGGTATTTTTTTTTTAAATTTAATGAATACGCACGCTCCGTTGTATGGCGATACAACGGAGCGTGTGGTAAAGTAGGTACATAGCTGAGAGTACCTACTTTACCGCACGTTCCATTCTATGGTGCGTAATGCTTAACTTTCGAACAATGTACACAGGCTTCGTAAATGCATTTATTGAGCAAGTGTATTGTAAAAGTCTATTCTGATTTTTGACAACGTCTCACCGTGTAAACTTGGTGGAGAGACGGTGAAGTGAACTAAGGGTGAGGCCCCATTAGTGCGTTGCGCTACGTTGCGTCGCGTCGTCGCAACGGAACAACGCATTGTATGCCACACCTGTGTTGCGTTGACGCTGCGCCAACGCAACGCAAGAGGGTATGCACGCCGTCGCAGCTGTGTCTGTCGTTACGCTCGTCTAGCTTTAGAACCTCTAGCAGTGGATCACTGTCCGTCGTCGCAGCGGAGCTCCGACAACGCAGCGCATCACCCTTCCTCCCGCTTCGTCTCTTGTCCGTCGATCCGTTGAAACGTCGCGCGCGACGACGCAACGGTCTAATGGGGCATGTCATAAAAAATATATGGAGAACGACGCAACGACGACGCCGCGACGACGCAACGCAGCGCAACGCACTAATGGGGCCTCGCCCTAACTATATCATTCCATCTTGTTTGTATGGATTGACAACTCACTTCATCTGCACTTTACCTAAGTTTACACAATGAGATGTTTCCAGAATCGCACTGCAGGAGCAATTACGATCGAACAAAAACCTACTTTACTATTAATTACCATGAACAAATTTTTAAAGTGCGCTAGTAATTTTAATGAACTGATTAATTAACATTGCAATACACACAAAAACGAGGTAGGCATCGCAGATTAAAACTTATTGTAACAGATTAACGTGTAATTATAAAAGCCAATACAGATTAAAATCATTATAAACGTGAATCAAACAACAAAGGCCACGCAGTACGAGTTCCACATACCTACCTAATTAACGAATGCTTAAAATGCGAATTAATCAATACAGGCATCACAACAGCACAAAACGGCACGAAATAACATTGTTATTGTACCATTTGAAACATCCACAGGATTTAAAGCGGTTGTAACGGGTCGGCTCCCCGTCCATCGACGTTCCCTAATTGAACATTGCACTAATGAGCACCGTTGTTCAGTTGCAATCCGCAATTATTCGCCCCCGAGATTACACCCGGTAATATCCCGGGAAATGTGAGCTTTGCTACGAACACGATTTTCGCCAAAGCTCTAAGTGCCTAATTATTTTAATATTACGGTTGCTCGTGTTTATGATAATTGCTAAGTTAATGTCCTCTGGCGCCTCGTAAAACTTGATACGTATGAAATGAAGATGAATTTTATTAATTTAGATACACAGTTTGGTGCATTTTGGCTAATAGTACTCTAGTATTTTTTTTTAATAATTATTATTACCTTAGTTTTAATTAGTGACTTGATGCAAAAAATGTTCATGTGGAAGAATTTAATTTTTAGTTTGTTGGCACTATAATAATATATTCAACCTAACTAAGACCTATGAAACAATTCCATTGCCCTTGGCTTGATGGTATCGTTGAATATAGACAGACGTATATAATCTATGTATCCTCAAAAGCAATAGGTATAGGAAGATGAAAGGTCAATGCTATGTTTTATTAACAAAAAAAAACTGTTCTATTACAAGCGATGGAACTTGTTTACACTTTGGAGTACTATAGGGAGTTGTTCTGAGCCTTTTTTAGGGTTCCGTACCTCAAAAGGTAAAAACGGAACCCTTATAGGATCACTTTGTTGTCCGTCTGTCTGTCTGTCTGTCTGTCTGTCAAGACCTTTTTTCTCAGGAACGCGTGGAGGTATCAAGCTGAAATTCATATCAAATACTCAAGTCTATGGTCTCTTGGAGCTGTGAAAAAATCAAACTTCTAAGTCAACGCGATCAAAAGATACTCCCGTTTATGCCGCAAATTTTCGACACTCGCAAGGGAATCAAAACCTACAGGGTACTTCCCGTGAACTCAGAATCTTGAAATTTGGTACGAAGCAACGTCTTATAACACAGATAAAGGAAAAATTGCGAAAAGCATAAATTTTTAGTTACATCATATAATAAAAATATTTTTAATAATTTTAAACTTATTACCCCTTTACTCATGAACGCGTAGTGGTATTATATTGAAATTCTTAACAAATACTCAAGTCTATAATATCTTTAAGCTGTAACAAAATCAAACTTCTACGTCAACGCAATCAAAAGATACAGCAATTAAAGCCGCATATTTTGAAACTCGCAACTACTCGCAAGGGAATCAAAACCTAAAGGATACTTCCAGACGACCTGGAATCTTGAAATTTGGCATGAAGCAACGTTATAAAGTACACATATAGGAAAAATTCCGAAAATCTTAAATTTTTAGTTAGGTACATCACATAGTATATTTTTTTTAATAATCATAAACTTACTAGCTGACCCAGCAAACGTTGTTCAGCGATTAAAAAAAAAAAACAGATGTTGGCCGATTTTCAGACCTACCCGATATGCACACAAAATTTCATGCAAATCGGTTCAGCCGTTTCGGAGGAGTTTGGAAAACGGAACCCTCGGTGCGCGAGTCTGACTCGCACTTGGCCGGTTTTTTTTTTTCATTTTTGATTAGAAGTTACTCGGTGTAATAGACTTCTACGCTTCTTCGTGGGTCTTGGGGCTTTCGTGGGGATTGAATGGAAATGACGTTCATTCACTGATCACCTTGCAAAATTATTAATTTATTAGTATTGAAATACCTCTTTTTGCCAACCATGGTTACTACATTTATTTACTTTAACTATATTTGCCAAATAACTATAAACTTCTATGGTTACCAAGTTCACTTACCTATATGTAAATTAACAAAAGTACCTACTTAGTACGATTGGGATATTTCCAAAGCTTAAGCATGATTGATTGAGATGGTTCAGTAAGTAGGTAAATAGAAATCTTTCTGAGAAAGCAATTTCAAATCTTTCTTAGAACTAATTACATTGTCATTTTTGGGAATCAATGCTATGTTTTATTAACACAAAAAAACTCATATTATGCCGA
This sequence comes from Ceramica pisi, assembly GCA_963859965.1. Lineage (NCBI taxonomy): Eukaryota > Metazoa > Arthropoda > Insecta > Lepidoptera > Noctuidae > Ceramica > Ceramica pisi. The sequence continues at coordinate 12,551,462 of OY982530.1, forward strand.
TCGTGTAGGCAACTTGAAAATATTTGCCAACCCAGCAGAAGACATCTTCTAATTTGTTCATTCGAAGTCACATAGCGATATTGAATATTTCCGGGAACATATCCAACGTCCGCTTAATATACTTTTATATTACCTAGCTACACATTACTTTCATATCCAAAGTTTTACAGTAAAATGTCCTCGTGTAAGTGATTCCGGTGAGAGGAGCGGTCTCAGTTTTCGCTGAGTTAGCAAGGGCCGTGTGTGGCAGACCGAAAAAATAATTTCCTTCGCTCGAGTTCCCACTGTGACTTTTCCAGGCGGCCGTCCCGTGCATCTGGCGGGACCTATTATTAGGGGACGGCTCTTAATGCTTTCTTAGGTATTTTTATATGGCTGCCGTCTTAGTTTTTACGATTGTGATTTTTATTGAATCCCCCCTTCAGCATAACGTATGTAGGTGGCCGATGTATGCCTGCCGACTGCGGACGAAGGTAAAATATGAGCCACTTAGTACAAGATTTATTTTATTGCACTGTGCTGGACACACGTTTCTACCATTTTATTCTCCACATAAAAGAAGGATTTATGTCATTGACTACTACCTTGATTGAAAGGTGTGCGTTCGCCCAGCGGAATGTTGTTGAATTAAAAGATTTTAATTATGCAGATATTTAGTGTATGACGTCGTATAATTGTGTATGGTATAAAAAAATTTGTGCACGCAGCCATTGTGGAGAAATTCACCAAAAACTGATTCCGCTGGGCGAACGTTGTCCTGGCGGAACTTTTTTTAATCCATAGACTTTAGAAGAAAAGAGATGTGTCCAAAAATTAGTGTGTATTTGTGTGTAATTGTGTATGTATGAATAAAATTAGTGCATGCATAAACTTCGGAGAAATTCAAGTTTCCGCTACGCGAACGTTTGGCCATTACCTAGTTTTCATATAAAGCGCTTACATAGAGAGCTGTAGATTTTTTCATAAGTTGTTTTGAATTTGTTTATATTTGTTTAAAAAACAGATTTAGAAAAAATCGTAGGGCTTAAAAGATAAAAATATAAACGTAAAATACGCTTATTAGGTCTTAGTTCTTAAAGTATGCACTTTGGGGTCTAGATTTTCACGTTTATACAAACCTTGTAAGTGTCTGCAACATGTTGCCAAGTATCAATGATGTTCCATTAGTAATTAAAGAGTTATAGGACAATTTACCATGAATTGATCACTGTTTACAAAGCAGTCAAATATCACGCCGTTCTAAAGGAATTGCATGGTAAAATGTATGCCAATAATTAGTGTATTCATTCAACTATTTACATGCAAAATTTCATGTCATTAAATTCAGTAATTAAAGAAAACAATTATAATACTGACGAAGCATCGAAAACCTACATAACGCGACCAAGTTCGGATGGCTACAAAAAAGCGGCCGTGCCATATATCTTAGAAACGTTCTTAACCTTGCAATATAGTATTTATTAATATGGTGCAGTTACGTACACAAGCGTTAGGAAAAAATAAAACAATTGCATTTCTTGAATGAAAATTATTTTTTTAATAATAACGCCACTATCTACGATAAAAATAAATCTTCAATTAACAAGTACTTCTCTATTTAAATATTCTAGTACAAAAATATTTTTAATTACATATAATACTTAATTATGTAAGTTGGTAATTATGATAACGTTAACAAACGCTTGCAACGACAGCAATAGACTTAAATGTGTTTTAACTAAAATAGGTTTAATAAACGATTATGAATATAAGGGTAAGTATAATATTTCGAGCTTCAATAAAAATTAAAATCACATCACATAACTAGACTATTCAGTTGTTTAGATTTGATCAACATTAAAAAAGTGCTTATAAACTAAAACATTGGTATAAAAAAGGTATTTTCAAGAAAATATTCTTAAATGAGTAGCAAATACAGTAAACAACCACAACATACATACGTCACTACCAGTACAACGGTATACATCAATTAAAAAATCGATTCAAGAAGTAGTTTTTTTTAAGTTATTAGATTGTTTGATCCACTAATGTTGCAAAGGGGAACGCTCGTGCATGCCTAGTCCATTGGTTAAATAGTGTAATAAGCTACAATATGATAAATATTTACATAAACAGTAGTCGGTACTTACATGTGGTAATTATTTAATTTCCCTAAGGGGTCTATACTTAGTTAGAATCCTGATCCGTGAAATCTTCAATAGAAATTAGCTGTATGAATTTTATTTGTCTTAAATAATAGGTATATCTAGATTATAACTAAAGTCTCAAAAGCATACTTAAATAAAGTACCTACGTAAATAGTACCTACTTTCTGTCATAGTCAAAAACATTTAAAAAGTAGGTGTACAAAAATAAATGACATTATTATATCGAAACAACAATTGTGTTATCACCTATACCAATTCAATACCGATATTATACTGTAAATTTTGGGATGTTACCTAAATATATTGCACGGCCGCTTTTTTGTAGCTATCCGAACTTGGTCGGGTTATGTAGGTTTTCGATGCTTCGTCAGTATTATAATTGTTTTTCTTTAATTACTGAATTTAATGACATGAAATTTTGCATGTAAATAGTTGAATGAATACACTAATTATTGGCATACATTTTACCATGCAATTCCTTTAGAACGGCGTGATATTTGACTGCTTTGTAAACAGTGATCAATTCATGGTAAATTGTCCTATAACTCTTTAATTACTAACGGAACATCATTGATACTTGGCAACGTGTTGCAGACACTTACAAGGTTTGTATAAACGTGAAAATCTAGACCCCAAAGTGCATACTTTAAGAACTAAGACCTAATAAGCGTATTTTACGTTTATATTTTTATCTTTTAAGCCCTACGATTTTTTCTAAATCTGATTTTTAAACAAATATAAACAAATTCAAAACAACTTATGAAAAAATCTACAGCTCTCTATGTAAGCGCTTTATATGAAAACTAGGTAATGGCCAAACGTTCGCGTAGCGGAAACTTGAATTTCTCCGAAGTTTATGCATGCACTAATTTTATTCATACATACACAATTACACACTAATTTTTGGACACATCTCTTTTCTTCTAAAGTCTATGGATTAAAAAAAGTTCCGCCAGGACAACGTTCGCCCAGCGGAATCAGTTTTTGGTGAATTTCTCCACAATGGCTGCGTGCACAAATTTTTTTATACCATACACAATTATACGACGTCATACACTAAATATCTGCATAATTAAAATCTTTTAATTCAACAACATTCCGCTGGGCGAATGCACACGATTGAAAGGATATACCTACTGCCTGACATGTCTGACAAATTAACTTGAGTAATTGATCGAAATGAAGCTTATTGATAAACTTTCGTGTTTCAAAGAATGATTGTTTTTCTATAAATTTAAAGGACTAGTACTTCGCCCGCGACTTCGTTCGCGCGGGTTAGTTGGTTCATCTCTGGGTAGTGTGTAAATTACTCCTAATATACTTACTAAACATGTGTACTAAATATATTTGTATGCCTGTCGTAACCTTTCAACGACAGGTCCGATTTGAATAATTTAAAGTGCAATTTATATGTTACATAACCACGGAGCAAGTACAAAGTACATATTAAACCAACCTTAATTTAAATGGAGAACGATTAACCCTTAATTGCATGATTTTTTTAAATATTCTGAAAAAAAAATATATAATAGATTTAGGGGTATAAAACTCGGGAAAAATAATAAAAAAAATATTTTTCAAATTCCAATATTTTTAATAAAACTTCAGGTATCCGTTTTGATACTCCATGCATTTAGCTGATAAAAAATATTACTTTTAATTTTGATGAAATGCTTGGAAACAATTATTATTTCTGTTGTCACACAAAGACACTTTACATTTCGAGCACATGACAGATGTCAACTTCCGACAGTTATTATATTTACACTTATTTCTTTTATTAGAATATTCTCTTTCATGCCCTATATTGTCAAAACGGACATCCCTTGTTGGCATTGTTGGTGGCCCTTGGTGTTGTTTGCTCATGCGCTCAAGTTGTCCTTGCTTTCTTGATGACTTCTTCTAAGCGACTTGAATTTGACCGACCACGTTTGTTATCATGACTGTAAGTTTGGTACTTACATAGAGATTCTGCTAGATCTGTTCTAAAGTCAGCTAAATTCATTACTTGTTTCTAATTCTCTCCTTTTTTGGTCAGTACTTTTTTATAGAGGACCCAAGCGTTGATGACCGTCATGTCGAGCAGATGATAAAACAATCGTGTCGACCATTTGCGAGACTTCATTCTGATGCGGTACCAACCTAAGTAGCTGTCCATTAGGTCGACGCCACCCATATGAGCATTGTACTCTTTCACAACTCTAGGGCAAGGAATTTCAATTGAAGCTTTTTGCTTTTTGTCAAACCGTTTGATAGTTTCGGCTGGTTCTGCTCCTATATAAGTCGAAAGCAATAAAACCTGCTTGTTGTCTTTCCAACTAGTAGCTGCCAGGTCTAACCCATTGCAATGGTTTACATTTTCACAATATGACCCTCTGGGAACATCTGCTTTCATGACGTCTTTTTATTCTGGTAACTTGCAGGTCTTTCCGAGTCCATTTCTTTGCACAGTACCCAAGCAGTAGATTCCTTCTCCCTAAAGATAGTAGAGTAGAGCAAAATTTGTATAATAGTTGTCGAAATACACGATATGTTTCCAGTAACACTTACTGATGAAGTCGATGGCAGCGGTGGCGGTTCAATCTCCTCATTTGAATCCAAAGGCGGATCACTGTCATTTTCATCGTCAAATATTGTTAGGATTTTCTGAACTGTCTTCTAAATCAGCTAAAATGTCATTACGATCAGCATAATATCCAATTTCGTCTTCATCTTCCTCTAAATTATCATCAGACAGTTCTCCACTTTCCAGCTGACGCAGATTTGTCTCAATGTCGCGTTCTGCCAATCTCTTAGCCATAATCTGTGAAAAAAACATCAAGCAGTTGAAGCAAGCACCCAAAACCAAGAACATGCTATATTATAAGCAATTAGAAGTAAAAAACAAATATATTACGACATTCAAATAAGTATGAAATTTTTGATTTTTTTTTGGCGCGCAATGCATGAAGTATCAATTTTGATACCTCACAAAAATAGCAAATTGAAGTATGAAAGCATACAAAGATGATAAATACGCGTACTCAATAATATGAATTACATACTTATACTTACGATGGTCAGAAGAATTTTAGTTGAACGAAAAGTCTCTAAAACAGAAGGTCACAACAAATACAAAATTACGCGGGAATACCTGTACTTACGAACATCAAGCAACTTTTGAAAATGACAGAAAACCATAGACGGTACTGTGTGAATCCGAGTTTTTATTCTTTTTTTCGTTCAGAAGTGAATCAAGGTACATAAATACTCAAATGGAAACTAGCCTTACATTAAATTTGAAGCAATAACCTAAGTTAAACTTTAGGTATCATTTTTGATACTGTAGGTATGCATTTAAGGGTTAATGTCATGATACCAAAATCACCACTAAGTATACCATTCCACCCGGGTTTCGATTGAATACTTAATATGAACAAAAAGCGGCCATTGTGACTTATTGTCAAAAGTGTCCCGTTTAACGAAGTTTTCATACGGACCCCTAACTTTTTTGAAAATATAATAAAGCCTATGTTCATCAGGGATAATATAGTATTCTAATGGTGAAAGAATTTTTCAAATCGGTCCAGTACTTTCGGAGCCTTTTTTTACTATTGATAGGCAAACGTTTGACCGCTATCTCACCTGATGTTAAAGCGATGATGCGGTCTAAGGTGGCTAGAAGTAACCTATTCACTCTTGACTTAAAGACACCCAGGTATTCAGCCTATTCATTTCAAACAAACAAATATTTCCTCTTTATAATATTAGTGTAGATAGCTATAAAAAATACTTTAAACCTGCTTAAGTATTTACTAATACCTATCACGAACCAACCAACTTTCTCAAAAGTCCGCAAAAGCTGGGAGTACGACTACGAAGTTAGTAGGTAACACCGTCCGTCCGTACAGGCCAAAATTTGAAGGGCTTCACGACGAACCATCTTTGTGCTGCTACTCAAATTCACAACTTGTACGTGAATGGGTAGCACTACAAAATTAGCTAGTGCTTATACTGGGGCAATAATGCTGCTTCAAATTTTATCGGGTACCTACATTGTTATCAAATAAACGCAACTTCAGACACCGGAGGTCGCGCAGACTTTGATCGTTTAGAAATAGATTTTATTCAACTGTACTATTGAGTGGTACATGGAAGCTCTTCAATTTATCTTAGCGGAGAACAAACGACTTAATTCTTCAACATCGTGAAGGATTGTTTTTGTTGGTCGCCGGAGGGTGGAGCGGGCAATAAGTGCAACAAATCGTCGTGTGCACGATTCATTTGATCTGACACAAATTTATCCACGCCGCGGTGCTCTTTATTTACACCGACGACGATGTTCAGTTTGTCCTGACAAATTCATAAATTACCGACATCCTCACCGCCGTATTTGTTCGCCTTTTATTTTTGTCACACATTTCTTGTTCGGCCGTATCGACGGCAACCTTTTTGATGTATGCTTCATTAATCAATGGTATCCGATACGATAATATTTTCAACGTAGGATTAAGTTGACTCGGAATTCGGTTGGTATCGTTCAGTATCGTTACTATGTACCCACTTATCGTATTTTCTTTCGTACCTATAAAATGCTTCAGAGCTACAGAGAGGTTCAGTAACGCACACACATAGATGTAGTTTTGCTATCGGAAATATGAAAGAAAATGCTGAGCCGCTTACCAATTACTATAAAAGAAACGCCATAGGCAACGACAAAGAAAATGTAAGTCAGTCGTAGTCGTAGGTAAAAGGTGGCAATACCAGTAATTAGCGCTCCTAGCCGAGCAAGGTGCCGGGTGGTGGAGGTGGGGAAGCGAGGGTGTGGAGGGGGCGGCACGCTGTCTGGCTGACGTTGACTCACGCGCGTACTTCCCGCGCGGCCCGCCCGCCCAGCGCGCCGCCGACAAACGCTACAGCTATGAGATTATCCGCCTTTACTTGTCGCAGTTGTTACCGTCGCCACGTGCTGCCTGCAATCAAAGAACTCTTATGCAAAGCATGTTAAATTATTTTTATAAAAACAACCATTTGATTGTATAAAATAAATAAATAGTACGCTCACTACATCACGTATAGGTACGGTCATTTTTACCAGGCATGTCGTGTATAGCATGTATGAGTAATAAGAACAAAACGCTCAGCACAACAAAGTTACATTGACACCATAAAAAATAACTGAAAAATAAACGATACAATCTGGCAACAAAACAATTCCGTTGAAAACTCACATAAGGCTATCACAATTTTAATATGTCGTTTTGTCCAGCGTGCCACAAGCATTTTCTCTGTAAAGATAAGGCACGTCCCGGCCCTCCATTCCCTCTCACAACTTGCAAAAAACACTTGTTATAATCTGCTTCATTTCTCTTGCAGGATTAGTCGACAAGATTTATTGACTGATGTTTTTTACTTTTTGACTCCCACACGACCACATCCTCGTGTTAACATCTAAAATAACGCAGCTGCAGTTTCTGAATGGGTGTCGAAACACTTCCCGAAATATCACATGTTTGGCTATTAAACGACAGTTGAGACACTACCCTTAATTTATATCTCTTATCCGAGATATATTAGATAAGAAAACATCTTGTTTGGGAAATTTTAACAAGCTATTTTGTATAGGTTACCTATCAATTGTTTTGTAATCAATCAAGTTACATTGTCAATTTATCATTATAAATATTTTACTAACATCATTATTTTATCTTCTATCTATCTATCTATCTATATCTATACTTATAATAAATCTGTAGAGAGGTCAATTCTGTACATGAAATATATTTCCAAAATAACTATCAGGGGGTGATTAGGGATCGATACTGATGCCAAAAATGTAATCTGTAAAATTTTTGTCTGTCTGTCTGTCTGTCTGTATAACCGTTATAGAAACAAAAACTACTCGACTGATTTTAACGAAACTTGGTACAATTATTTTTCATACTCCTGAGCTGGTTATAGTATACTTTTCATCACGCTACAATAAATAGGAGCAGAGCAGTGAAGGGAAATGTTGGGAAAACGGGAGAAGTTACTCCATTTTTTAAGCTTCCGTCGCGTGTGCAAGCTACACAGAAATCATGTATGACGGAAATGTTCTCCTTAAAATTATAAAAAAAATATCCCACGACAGCATATGTCTATCTTTTATGATTGACGCACAATAACACGTGTAACTCCCGATAGCTTAGCAGTTCGAAGCTTTCTGATTATTTTGTCTACTCTTACGTTTATAACACTCTCAGTCATCCCTAATTAAAATAGTTAACATTATTAACTATTCTATAAAAAATAATCATAGAAATCGGTATAGAAACACCAAAGTTATACATGAAATAAGCTAATTATAAGCCATCGCGCGTGAATACTGAATCATGCTATAAGGATTATTTTTGTATAAGGTCGCGAACGCACAGGCAGGCGGCTCGCTTGGCGCCTAGAGGCTAGCGAGTAGCTTCGTAAAACGGCTTACGACAGTTTTAAATATCCTTTAATATAATGTCGAGGGGAAGATGGTTACAATTTCGCTTTACACCAAACGAGTAATATTATAAATGTGAAAGTTTGGTTGTTTGTTACACAATCACGCCAAAACGGCTTAACGGATCTTAATGAAATTTAGAACAAAGATAGGTTATAGTCTGGAATAGCATATAAGCTACTTTTCATCCCGGGAATATGTTCCCTAGGGATCACGCGGGCGAAGCCGCTGGCAGAAGCTAGTCCTTTAATAAAATACTATCTAATAAGTTGTATTCCATAAAATCACCCGCATATTTATTAAATTAATTAAGATGTCGCGTAAATGTCCTTTTGTCGTTGCATTTATATTGTAAGAGCACCACTAAAAATAAACAGAGTCATACCAATCATATGAAACAATTGTTCGTTTCAGCGCGCTGACTTAGATAAATAGCCCTTGTATTGGACAATTTGTTGAGTAAGTAATCCCTACATTTGTTTCAATTAGGTATTCCGGCTTCCTCCTTGATGGCCACTTACCTATGTACATTTAAATCTAATGGCTTTCTCTGACACGTGCTTGGCATATAAACTAGATGAATACTACATTACCTAATTACGCTGATATTCCCGCTCAATATTCATTTTATATAACCCTACCACTACTAATGTGCTATTACTATTCTCTAATGCGAATTTCATATGAATATAAATTTTGAAAATTTTCATTACATGCGCACATTCACTAAATGGAAATTGTATATCTTGATTACGGATAGTTATTAGGCACTTTCTATGTGAGTGCGTGTGTCAAATGGATCATAATTAGGGTATCATTGTCCCGTGTGTAATGGAACGAAGCAGTTAACAGAGGCTGGGAGGAAAGCCAGCCCTTGTAACTGATTATTACAAATTGTGATCTTTCGCTTACTTTACCGCTGTAATTGTTGATTGAATGAATAGTTGAGACGTGTCGGTACCTACCCGTAGTGTATGTGGGCTTGGATGATTTGACAATTCCTTGCGTGTTTTGCCGTAGCAAATGTCATTTAAAGTTCGTAAGGGGGAAGCGAGGAATAAATGGAATCTACCGTAACCATGTACATAATGATTGGACCATAAATGAGCTTAATAGGATGTTGGTAAATGACTGGGATGTGAATTCAAAATATTATGTCGTTATTAGATAGGTAGAGGTTTAGGTACATTTCGAAGCAGTGGCTTGGGAGCCACTACTAGCACCTGAAATGTTTTTATGAGCTTTGGTCGGCCGTGTTATAATTATGTAGCGCTAGTTAAATTCACATTTAGAAGTTTGATGCGGTTAAAGTTTCCTTCCCTTGCGCCGCGATGCAGGCCCGGTGGCCGCAGGGGCGGCTACACCACGCCACCACAATCATACAGCATTTAATCATCATTAAAGCGGAATCAGCGACGCGCCGCTGCAGTCGCGTCAGCTGTATTGCGCCCCAAACGGGTTTTTTGTTTCATCGCAGGTTTTTAGATGTTTTTAAAATGCTTTGTTTTTTTTTTACAATTTTCAAAGTACCAGAGTGCGCAAACAGTACGAAAATTCGATGGCGTTTTTATGTTTCATTAAACGAATTGCGGTGCTTTTTTGGGCTCAAGCACCTTTGTTTTTGGACTTCATACAACGAGTCAACGACGAGTGTAATGTCAAAACGTAGACTTGTATAAAAGTTGGCAATTCAAGTTAGGGCCTAGGTAACACAAAACATAAACAGGCATACGAAAGCAGGAAATTAGAAAATGTAGTAGGTATACAGATGTACGGTTTATCTACCCCTTTTATTTCATTTGAAAGACAAGCCCACTGTAATATTAGCCATTTTTAATAATACTATATTCCGGTTATTGCGTAGACATGTGACCCTTTTCGGTATTAGAAAAATTACATTGTAACTTGACGGCCTATTTTATCTACATGCGCAACACAAAGAGATCTACCCGAAAAATGCTGGGTGGTCTTTTGTGCCGACGACCAGTTATGACAAAGCAAAACCCTGTGCCCCTCTGCACGGTTCTTTGTCTACCAGATCGAGATAGGCGCGTAAAATTTGATACGGGAATTATTTTATTAGATCAAACGTACACGTGCGCGGCGTGACGAATGCGATAATGTTCCCGGCCGGAGTACAACAACGGAACAATTAAATTCCACATGAATTAACCATAATGGTAGGATTACGGAAGCTTTCGGCTCGTAGCACCGTGACTCGATGTCCGGAGTCAATTGGTATTGCGCGACTCTGCAGATGCGTGCTGCGTAGCTGTTTCCAAGTTTGCAGGCTATAACCGTGAGTTGCATGCGGCGCGAGTGACGCGGCCCGTCGCTGTCGTGATAGCTGCCGTGAGTGGTGACGTCGCGTGCGCTGTCCCCCACAGCATTACACGGATATCGGCTTTCCAAGGGATACAAAGCAAATATTAAAGGCCTTCTTTAACAACTTTTTAGTTATTGCCGCTGCTCGTGAAATCTTTCGCTACACACGAATTTTTGCATTGATCGAACTGTGTTATCCTGGACAGTTTTCAGCATTATGTACCTACTTATCAGCCTATCTATTCTGACGACATCTCACTCGTGTACACCACAGAACGGTCGATTCTGTTGACAATTTGACATCGCACCATGATCACTTAAGTGGAGTGAACGACAAGTGAACTGTCATGCCATCTTGTTTTATGGTTTGAAAGGTCACTTGTCGTTCACTTCGACATGTTTACAGAATTACACTGCAGAATCAGGTGGACTGAACGACAAGTGAGCTGACATTCCATCTTGTTTGTATGATTTGGCAGCTCACTTTTCGTTCACATCGCCTAAGTGCTCACTTCGACATGTTTACAGAATCGTACTGCAGTTCTGCTCCGTGTAAAGACACCCTAAAATCGTTCAGGAATAATAAATAGCTGTAGTAACTAGGTATGTTTTAGTCTCACAAAGACAATTTATTTCACCAAAAAAGAAAGCTCATAAATGTGTCTACAGTAGGTACACTTCACATAAATCATAGTTGAATGAAAAAGAACCTCACTAAATTCAGTAAGAAAATTCTTGAGTTATATAAGATCTTTTCGCGGTCCTAGATTTAAATTCGACCAAATCTTTGCAAAGTTTTGCTTATGAAGTTAGGAAAGCCAAATCACAGTATAAATATGGAGCCAAATGTCATGATGTGAAGTAATGTGAACCCACGTAAGAAACGATTGTGCATCAGATTATCCAAGTTAGAAATAGAGATCAGCACATAGATGATATCGGATAGAGATATGTCAAGAAAATTTAATGCACCGACCGCAAATAAACTGGTAGGTACCTAATTATAACAACAGAAGAATGGCCAATCCAAGTCTGAACAATTAAAATTAAACTTATCTCGGAAAGTAGGCAATGCATGGTTTAAAAAAAAAAGAAAATCCACTGAAAGATTTGTTTCAGAAAAAAAAATACAACCGACTTCCAAAAAAAAAACACTACAATGTAAAAAATAAACTTTAATTTCGGAACTCGGTGTTTTTGTTAATTTGTTCGTTTTTGACACCGACTTCCGAAATTAAAGTTTATTTTTTACATTGTACCTACTGTTTTTTTTTTTTGGAAGTCGGTTGTATTTTTTTGTAAAAAGTTTTTTATTTTTCACTTTTTAGTGGTACCCCACACCTAACAACACCACTGCAAAATCGCAGAAAAGCAAAATACAAACGCACTAGTTGCCCATACGATTTTCGAAAGTTCCCCTCGACTTCTCTGGGATGCCATCATCAGATCCTGGTTTCCGTATCATGGGACCATTTGTGAAGTATTCCCTTTCCAACAAAAAAATCATTTTTAAAATCGGTTGGCAAGCGACGGAGTTATGCCCGAACAAACATAAAAAAAACCGAATTGGGAACCTCCTCCTTTTTGGAAAGTCGGTTAATAAAAGAATTCAGAAAATGTGAAAAGTTTCACATAATGTAAAATTAAAGACACATTCCCCATACGTATTATCGCGGACGTAGGGCCAGTGTTAAGCTAAAAAGGATGGAAGGAAGGACGGCTAGTTGTTTATTGTTCGCTCGGTCACAAAGATATGCGCAGCCGAGCGGCGGCCGGCCGCGGAACTAATGCATCAATAATGAACTTGCACTATACTTGGTAATAACTTACGGCAAAACTCAGCTTTGAAGCCATCATTACGTCGGTCCTCTACCCTATTCTGTCCAGTAACAGTCGTATCATACGTTATTATGCTGCATTCAATATTGATTGATTATTTCTCTAAAAACTTCTTCTAGCTCGTGCATTAAGTCGTTAATCAAAATCACCTTTATCAAACAAACCTATATTTTTTCATTACCTTCATTAGCATTCAAGGTAGGTACGAATAATGCCGCTGACTTTACGAGCGTAACAAATTCGGTTAGTTTCACAACTATGGCACAAATTCAACCTAGATATTTGAACAAAGCGTGTTCCCCTCATAATATTGGAAACCGTACCATCGGCAACGCGTGTCCTTGGCAGGCACGACGAAACGTCAATGAAATTTAATATACCGTCTACGATAACCCAGTTATTGTATCGTAAGCTGTATATAAAAAGCGGCAAGTACGCTTGCCGCATCCCTCGGTAGTCAGCGGGTAGTCGGCTAGTCGGGTAGTACGGAGTGCCCGCCCGCCGCCGCCGCACGTAAGCTCCTTGTGCTACGAACTTTACTACGCACGCTTTAGGCGTCCAGCGCACCGCTGCCGCCGCCCCGGAAGGCAAACATGCTTAACTTTTGGTTAAATAAACTATGCACGTAACAAACAGGCACATTAATTATCGTAAGCATTGCTTTAATCGCGATTTATAGAGTGAATGAACCTTTTAAAAGTGTGTTACCCTGAAGCAGGTTGTTTGCACCTTTTAGAAATTGACATAGAACTTTGTACCCCACTCATAGGCCACCCCGTCTTCTGCACATATACAACAACGTGTTGAATTAGCCGGCGCAATGGTGCACAAACAGTGACGAATCGCCCTCCATTGTGGACTGCTCACAAGCACTACTGCGACGTTTCAAATGGTTAACTCAACTCAAACGCTGCCTGTACACAATAGCCCATGTTGGACACACTTCTACCATCACTCCATGCGTGTAAAACAATCATCAATCAGAATATCAAACGGAGTTAAAAATCCATCAATGAACGGTGAAATGTGACTGACATGACAATATTAGTGTACCAGTGTAACTATGTTTAATAGAATTTAGGTAGGTACCTACACCAATATGAGTGAGATAATGCACTTTCATCCACATTTTTTTTACTATTCGCAGTTACCTACTGATCTACCACCACCATGGCACCTGATTCCATTACACTTTCTTTTTTGTTTCAGCGCATGGATGAACTTTTTCGGCTGAAAATGAATTGAGCAAACACAAACATTTAGAACTTTGCAATGAGTTTGTTCGTTGATTTACGCCAAATTAAATCTTCAGTAACAAACCTATCGGAGATGGTTGACAAAATATCTTCCTCTGTTGCAAAAGAAAAGAAAACAGAAGAACGTCCGAAAAAAGATGAAATAATGTACAGCAGTTCCATGTACAGCAGCTCCATCCACAAACCAACAACATTAGGCTTCGGCGTTCGATTTTCCAGCCAAGAAGATGTGTACCAGAGCCTTCCTATGCCTTCGTCTAGACTACGCAGTCACATGTCACTCCCTAATTTGGGGAAAGCTGAGAATGTGTTTGATAAACCGTCCGCGTCACGACAGGACGGCAGACCGAAAATTGTCGAACTTGACGAAGATAGACACGACAAAAATAAAGCGAGCATTAATTTATCATCAGAAAATCTCAGTGATTGGATTATTGCTTCCATTAATAAAAGACCACATTTCGACGACGTGGGAGACACGCACCCGATGGATTTCTTAGAAAGTACTCAGTATTACATATCCGAATTAAAAATGGCAGAGGAGAAACAGCTACCATTCATAATATCATGTTTAGAAGGAGTTCCGCTCATGTGGGCCCGCTGCTTCAGGAGTGAGTTTAAAGACGTAGAAACGTTCTACATGGCTTTCGAACAAGAATTCTGGGGCCCTGACAGACAAAAAGCAGTATTGTACGACATGAAACTAGGAAAGTATGACGACAGAAACCCAAGAGTCAGTATGTCAGAATATTTTTTGCACAAAGTATCCAACTATCGACATCTTACGCCGCCCCCGTCGGATTTGGAAATAGTTTATTCCCTGGCAGCACATTTTCCTACGGCCGTAGAGCTAGAGCTGCGCCTCGCACCAAAACCAACGCTACGCGAAGCGTACCACGTGCTACGGCGTAGAGAAGGCGAAGGCTCCGACTTTCTACCCAATTATTTGTATGAAATGTGTGAAGCGTTTCAACGTGGTCAGAGGCCCGAATCAGCGCGGCGTGCTGAAGGATCGTCGTCCTCTTACAATTTAGAACACGAAAAGAAACTAAACAAATAGTAGTTAAAAGTTCGCACCAATATTTTATATGTAGGTACCGCTCACTGCCATCGAATAATTTAATAAGGTCATGAAAGTAAAATGTTTTTCAAATAAACAGTTTAAATGATAAATTGGTATGTTTTATTTATCGAATAACTCTTAATGCTGCAATTAGAAGGGTTGTCTCGCCCCATATTTTCTAAAAAACGAAATTAATTGCTATAAAGTACACCGGTTACGATAATATTATTTTGATACAGAGCGTTGCATGAGAGCGAGGGCAACTGGACGGAGAGCGAATGCTTGGAGGCCCGGCGCGCGGGATGGCTGTGGGGCGGGCAGGCGCGCGCGTGCCGGCGCCAGCCTTCGGCCATGCCGCACGTGGCGGCCGCGGCGCGCCTGGCCCGCGCCGCCTGCGCCGCCGCGCACCACGGCGAGCGCTGGAACTGCTCCTCCATTGAACTTGCGCCCAGGTTCACCCCAGATCTGCTCACGGGTGCGTACATTTCATCTTTATGTTTTCATTTTTATTATATCATTATCTAGGTCAGGTTATTTTAAGGATCGTACGTACACCTACATTTTCAGTGCAATTTCTTTCCACGCCTTAGAAGAACCTCTTTTAAACCTTTTTTAAGAAAAAAAAACTGCAACTTCTATCACTAATGTAAGATTTAAAGGTGATTTTAGGGGGGATTTAAAGTTTGTCGAGTCTTTTAAATCACCGTGGATGTATTGTGCGAGCGCGGCCGGCGTGACGACAGCGCCCTTTCTTTCAGCAACGCTGCGCGGGTTTCGTTCCGCTCCGACCATTCTTTTTATTTACATGACGCATGAACATATTTATCACTTCTCGGGTAATTAATTTTCAAATAACAACATTGTTTCAATTAAATTTGAATGCTCTATTGTTAATTACCCCCTAATAGAGCAGAGCGAGTAGACAGTAAAGAGCAATCGTGCTGATGCCGATCGTACGGCCGGTGCAGAGACCTTATTAAATAACAGAACACGTCACGCGATGTCATCATAACTCTATGCCAGCACGAAACTCGTAGAACGAGCGCTGGCGTAGGCCGACGTATAACACGTTGACTCTCATAGCGTGACGCGGCTGCATAGCAAGTAGATAAATATTGATCTAATAAATGAAAAAGAGATAAACGCACCACGGCCATATATAGGTATGTAGGTCGAGAAATGTTTTTAGTTGCTGAACCTTTCATTAAAGTTCGTATAGGAACAAGCTTTTCCGTTGATGGTCGCGGTCGCTCTCTAGAATCAGTGTTCCAATAGAGACGTTCAAAAAACAACTATCTAAAAGTTAGGAATAGAAAAGAAGACAAACAATGGTGAAGTTTTTCTAGTTTTAGCATGGTCGGCGACATTGTGTAGTTGGCAGCGAGTGCGGGCCGGATGCCGACGGTCGACTACTGCGAAATACGGAGCATTGTTTTTGGTCACCATTTCGGCGTCCGTCTGCCCACTTTAGGAAATTAATTGACACGGAACGTTGTCGGCTACAAACAAAACCGTTAGGAATCTTTAGAGTGCTCCCGGCTTGATACATTTTAATTAAAAGTTTTACAAAAACGAATACAGTCTGCGGACAGTACAAAGAATAACTTTTCATTAAGAGCCGAGGTGTCTCCTTAGATAGGTGTCCGTCTAATTTTGCATAAGGTCGTTTCACAAAGATGAATGAGCGCATGAATAATTATTGCTGATTTTCTTCACCGATTTTATATGGTACTATATCGACTCTAATCTAATCTACTAGCAATAAGTATAACTAGCTTTTGCCCGCGACTTCGTACGAGCATATCTCGTTTTTCCCGTTCCCGTAGGACGAGAAATCCTGTTATTGCACCCCTAGGGAGTGTAAGGAAGCTACATGCCAATTTTGTACCAGCTTTCTACGACCAGTAGTTTCGACTGTGCGTTGCTAAGTATATAAGTCACGGAGACACAAACTTAAAATCTTACGGAGTCAACCATTTTCCGGTGACATAATTTATAATCCGCGCGCAATCAGAATGGTATGGAACTTTGTCAAAATAAATCGAAAATAACAGTTTTTCTTCAAGTAGCAAAAATGTTCTGAATGTTGATAAAAAATTACTTTCTAAGATAGATCGTAGAAATAACTAATTTATTATCAACCAGCGGCTTCGCCCGCGTGATCCCTAGGGAACATATTCCCGGGATGAAAAGTAGCTTATGTGTTATTCCAGACTATAATCTATCTTTGTTCTAAATTTCATTAAGATCCGTTTAGCCGTTCTGGCGTGATTGAGTAACAAACAACCAAACTTTCACATTTATAATGTTACTCGTTTGGTGTAAAGCGAAATTATAACCATCTTCCCCTCGACATTATAATTATTAAAGGATATTGCAAACTGTCGTAAGCCGTTTTACGAAGCTACTCGCTAGCCACTAGGCGCCAAGCTAGCAGCCTGCCTGTGCGTTCGCGACCATAAACAAAAATAATCCTTATAACATGATTCAGTATTCACGCGCGATGGCTTATTATTAGCGTATTTCATGTATAACTTTGGTGTTTCTATACCGATTTCTATGATTCTTTTTTTATGGAATAGTTAATAATGTTAACTTTTTAAATTAGGGATGACTGAGAGTGTTATAAACGTAAGAGTAGACAAATATAACCAGAAAGCTTCGAACTGCTAAGCTATCGGGAGTTACACGTGTTATTGTTCGTCAATCATAAAAGATAGACATATGTTGTCGTTGGATATTTTTTATATAATTTTAAGGAGAACATTTCCGTCTTACATGATTTCTGTGTAGCTTTCACCATTAATGTTGCACACGCGACGGAAGCTTAAAAAATGGAGTAACTTCTCCCGTTTTCCCAACATTTCCCTTCACTGCTCTGCTCCTATTGATTGTAGCGTGATGAAAAGTATAACCTGCTCAGGAGTATTAATAATAATTGTACCAAGTTTTGTTAAAATCCGTCGAGTAGTTTTTGTTTCTATAACGGTTATACAGACAGACAGACAGACAAAAATTGTACTGATTGCATTTTTGGCATCAGTATCGATCCCTAATCACTCCCTGATAGTTATTTTGGAAATATATTTCATGTACAGAATTGACCTCTCTACAGATTTATTATAAGTATAGATTATATCGGTACGATATTTCAAATCCGAAATAACCAAGGTTGACTGTCAGGGGACTGTTTACCTACAGTTAAACAGAAACGTTACCATAACAATTGACAGTCACTGTTAAGGCTCCTGGCACTGGTTGTAGCCACGTCATCCGTCATCCATGGTCGACGTGACAGCTGGTGCCTATCGCCCCGGTGTCACGGAATCGCAAATATTTGATTTTGTTATGAGCAGGCTGCCGTGACGTTTTCCTTTACATGCGAAAAATATAGCGGTACATATCGCCGCGACATCGCGAAGTCGCGTTATAAACGCGACTTCTTGATTCTTCGCGATTCGTGCGTGAACATGATGAGACTGTTTCTAAACAACAATGTTTTTCTATTCTATTCTATTCTATATATGTCGGCGTCAGCGACGGCTGAGCGATAGCGCCATCATCATTTGGGTTCGGTGGTATCGGGTTCATTGTAGAATAATAAAGTACTGACCTTACTTTAATAAATGTGGCAGTACTTTTTGAACGTCAAACTTACAAATAGACAGTCCCCCAAAACGCCCGCCCGTTACCTAGCCCGTTCCTAGTGATTTAGCTGTGGAGAAGAAGTGGCCAACAATCCAGTCTTGCCATGAAGTACCGTGTTACCCAGTAAATAGGTTGTGGAGGTCTGGTAGGCAGCCGCTCCGCTTAAAATACTGGTACTCAGCTAAATCCGGTTTGACTGGAAGCCGACCCCAATATAGTAGGGAAAAGGCTAGGCAGATGATTCAGTTACTTACATGATGGAAAATTACAATAATTACCTAGATTTCCCATTTTAATCCTTCATAAGCTTCACAGTATTAAATTACACTGGTAGTAGGTAATAGATATTTCATCAAACTTTATGTCTGCAAACTGCAACTACCGAGGAATTCCCAAATTAAACAATATCTTTAAGCGCTCGAGGGCACTTTCATCGGGAAAGCGTACAAAGTTAAGAATATAAATCAATCTCGTGAATCCTTATTGATGAGATAAAGCTTTTCTTCTGAAAACCATGAAACTTATCTTTGGTCTGTTAAATTAGAAAGACGATGGAAAACTCGTCTTACAATGTGATCAGCGGTGAGGGTTTAGGGTCGAGGTACAGCGAGACGGACAAAAGATTTAATTACACGCATGAATCCAGCGTGCAGGGCGCGGGGGGTGGCGACTGAGGGTAGCAGTGGGAGGGGGAGGTACATCATTCGGCGATAACCGTGAGCTGAGCTGTGCACTCACGCGCGGTCTGCGCTGCCGATGTGCTGTGTGATAAGCCCGTCAGATGCCATTGTTTAACTCAGCTAAGGACGTGCGGGCTTTATCGCTCTGATATCGTTTGTAATTAAAAACGATTCTCTAGATTGAAAGTGCCTATCAGTACAAGACTTTGTTTAAGGGTTCGAATTAAAGAGGGGAGTAGATATTGGGTTAAATATTTCTCTCGTTACCTATGCAACTTACGCCAGAGCAATGCAGTTCAAAAATGTCCCACTCTCGCGCTCTTGAATCTGAATAACGCAGCCGTTTTAATTTAAGATTATCATGAATTCATGATCACCTGCCTGCCCAGCTATGTTAGCTCTGTTGGCTTCCAATATAACCGGATGCAGCTGAGTCAATCAATGATATTGATACTCTTCGATCAATATTTTACGATAGTTGACACTTTATTCAGAAAGTCGTCGGCTCATTCAGTTGGAGATAGATTCATAAATCACACTCCGTTATTTTTGCTGACTCTCAGATTGATATTTAAATTAGTTGAACATTTGTGGTGAACATAATTCAGATATTCCTACTCTTCCGTGTGTGACGGAAAAGTTAAAAGGGAATCGCTTGTCTTGGTATGGTCATGTGAAGATGATATAAAAGAAAAGGGAGTTAGTGAAAGTTTGACGGTTGATAGGGCAGAGTGGAAGAAATAACGTGTTGCGCCGACCCCAAGTAATATAGGGCAGGAAGATGATGATGATAAAACGTCGGTAGATCCTGTGTTGGAATAAGGCGTGTATAAATGAGCCTACTCTAGTATTAGTCAAATCGATATAATTATATCAAATACTTCCAATATTGAGTGTTTGAGTGACTGACAGACAACGCACAGCCGAAAGTGCTGGTCAAAGACAGCTGGAATTTGGCAAGCAAGTTCTTTGGGGGAGTGTAGGGGAGCACTAAGAGAATATCCCGAAATTTATGCTCGAACAGGAAATAACGAGATATGCGCAAACAAGTGGCGGGCAAAACATCACTAATAGGTACAATAAATCGAACTACCTGCCTACAAAGCGGTTTGTTATAAAACTGACTGGAGAAAACTTGTAAAAGATTTACTTTGCAAGCTTTCCGAAATGTCGACTGCTTGTCCAAAAGTTTTCGACCGGCGCGGCTGGCGTGGGTGCCAAAAAACAAAGGCAGAAACTTTACGGAAACTTTTCTACTTCCAAATCAAAGGATTCGGAAGGGCGACAGGTCTATAGATAATATAGCAATCATTTAAACACCTGTAGAGTATAACTAGTAGAAAGATATAAGTAACAAAAGTAAAAAAAAACAAGAAGCGCGAAAGTTATCCAACCGTCACAATTTAATGAAAATGTTTGTCGAAAACGCTGTAGACGCTTTGTATTACCGAACAAGGAAAGATTACGTACAGCATTTTTTTTCTAATCACAAGAGATGTCCATTCCGGTAATGAACTCACTGATATTGATACTGAACCTAAGCATTGATCAGCGGGTAGTTAGTAATAAATAAATATAAATTGTTTATTGATAAAAAGGTACAGATGGTAAGAAAACAAGAAAGTTAAGCTATTTGCTGGCAAGATTTACAAAGCTATGTAACTACATTTTATAATTAATAGTAAGTAATAATATTTATTTGCAGAAAACACGGTTATGGTAGAACATGTTGACGTGTATGTACATGGTACATCTGTCGACAATTTACGTTACCCTGTCTCTTAAACTAGGTTATGCCTGTGTCTTAAGAGACAGTGGATGGCCACAACAAGGTTTTAATTTAATATTACCTATTAATTAATGTGTCGATGTCGTTGTACCCACAATTATTACAATATTTTTTTGAAAATGGTAATGGTAAATAACATTGAATATAACATTAAAATAATAAGCTTAATTCTTGTGATTTTGTATGTATGTGTGGGGGTGTGTGTGTGATTCAGTGTGATCATAATCTTGTTGAAGTAGACAGTTTGTAAGTTTCTGTTTAATTATGTCGTTTTGTCAGATCAAGTATGTTTATGTGTTTAATAATGTTTCTGTAAATGTGTGAGCTCAGAATAAGATACTTATGTTTGGCGAGGGCTGTTCTATGAGAGGTACTTGGAGGGATAAAGGTGCATTTTTTTCGGTTGGGCTGTTGTAGGGATGAATGTTTTTTAAGCACTGAGTAGAGCACAAAGAGTTGACGTACTGTGAGAACTTTACAGTCGGAATACAGTTGAGTTGTAGGGTATCTCATCGACAGGGACATCGACTCATGTTTCCATAACTCGAATTTACTTTGTTTTGCTGATGATATGAAGATTGTTTCTGCAATATCATCGGATGACGACAAGGATGCTCTCCAATCTGACCTGGCGCGATTGGATGATTATTGTTTGATTAATAAACATGATTTGAATCCTGTTAAATGTTCAGTAATCTCCTTCACCAGAAAACGCGTCCCCCTCCCTACAACTTACCTAAACTTAAAGGGCAGCTATTACAGAGAAGCGACGGTGTACGCGACCTAGGCGTTTTTCATGATTCCAAACTTTTATTTAACGTGCACATTGAGCAAATAGTGGCCAAAGCATCGAAGTCACTAGGTTTTGTTATGAGACTCGCAGGCTGTTTCAAGAAGGCCAAAACCCTTAAGATTCTTTATTGTTCTTTTATGAGAAGTCATCTTGAATATGCGTCACAAATTTGGAACCCGTTTCATGGCAAATACATAGATCGTATTGAGAATATACAAAAAAGATTTATTCGTTTTCTATGTTTTCGGCTACGTATACCATACCATTCTGATAATTACATAAACCTTTGCTAGTAATTTCACTTACAGCCACTTATAAATCGTCGTCGACTAGCAGATTGCACTTTTCTTTTAAATATTATAAATAGCGAGATTGACTGTCCTGATCTCCTGCATAAACTGCGTTTCAATGTCCCACAGAGATCAGTTAGATTCAATCCGCCTATCTCCATTCCTTTTTCTTCTTCTAATTAATAACTCATGCATGGTGCGAGCGAGTAAGGACTTCAATATTCTTTGTAAACAGTTCTCATTTGACCCATTTACCACCAAAAACTATTCTGTACGTACTCGGCTGAACGCCGACTTTTTTAAAAGTGCATAGTGATTATTGTAATTACTTATATACATGTTTATATATTTATATTCTTTTCTATCGTTCTTGCTGAGTGATCTTAAGATTTCTACTACTTTTTCTGTTTTTAAATTACCCGTGAGAACCTGTAATGGGCTTGTGTCCTGAAAAAATCTAATTAGTTCGTCAGTTAGATTATCAAAAAATATTTGACCCGTGTTTTTTCTTTTGTTACGGGAACCAAAATTGACGAAGTTACGACGCTTTTAAAATTCTCAATAAATAATAAATAAATAAATAATTTATTCACTAAGAAGTATGTACATGGCACACAGAGTAGTCTTACACACTAAAAAATGGAAAACAGTACATTCAGTATAAAGTAGGTCATAGGACTCCCTTTCCTAAACTAGGCAGAAATTCTGTCTGTATCTTAGGAAAGAATATCCTGTTGTAGGAGGTCGTATTACAGTAACAAAATAAAAAAACTGGTACGTGCAGTAGGCGAACAAAGTACTTATGTTAAATAATTATGAGTATAATGTATGTGTGTATAGGTGTAAGTTTGTGTGCGTATGAGAGTGAGTATGTGTGTGTATGAGAGTGAGTATGTGTGTGTTAGGTTTTAAGGATATGGTAATTGTAAGCATATCTCATTTAATGTGTTGTAGTTAGCAGCTCCTCGGTATCATTATATGTTAGTGTCTGAAGCCAGGAATTTAGTTTCTTCTTTACCTCACACTTAGTCAAGGCGTATATATTAAGAAGTTTGTGGGCTTTATTATATAGCCTAGCACTTAAACCATTAAACTGTCGTCTTACAAAGGCGGTCCTGCAAGAGACGGTAGGACATAACGGAAAACCACAGCGCCGCTGACACAGAAGCAGCTTATTGTAGGAAATCATAGAGTGTTTGTATAGGATGGTTCTTAGGATATACAATTTCCGAACAGATAGGACATTACATTCTGTGTAAAGCATCGATGTGGGGTAGTCCCGTGGTTTAAAGTTTATTACTTTTAGCACAGCCCTTTGTGCTCTTTCAAGCTTTAATAGCTCTGTTTTATAAGTTCCCCCCCACACAGGGATACAGTACGTGAGAACTGATTGACACAGGGCCAAGTAAACCATACGGAGAGTATCTTTATCCGCTGAAAACCTCAGATTTTTGAAAATGTATATGAGTCTTCGGGTGCGAGATGTTATTGACTCTAATTGAGTGGTCCAGTCTAGTTTCTCGTCGACGAACACTCCGAGATATTTAATAGATTTTACCTTAGTCAACGACAAACAAGCACAGACTGTATTGTTTAGCGGACAGGTATGGGCTTTTAGGTTTCCGGTTTCTTTAGCTGGTTTTGGTGAGTTCGGTAAATAAAAACGTAAAAATTTGGTTTTTGTAACGTTCAATGTTAATAGATTACTTGCTAGCCAATCCGTTACTCTCCGTAATGCGTTTTCCGAATGCAATTTAGCGTCATCCCAACTCTTACCATATGCCACTAGTGCAGTGTCATCCGCGTAGGTAAAAAGATATCACAGTTGAGGAGAGGTAGTTTACAAAGGTCGTTTATATAAATTTGGAAGAGGGTTGGGGCTAAAATGCTACCCTGGGGAACTCCGAAGGTTATTTGTTCCTCTGCGCTAATTATATTATCTATCTTGACCGATTGTCTTCGATCAGAGAGATAGTCTCTAAAAATGTTAAGAGCAAGACCGCGTATACCCACATTTTCCATCTTCACCAACAATTTGGAAGTACAGACAGTGTCGAATGCCTTACTAAGATCTAGGAAAATACCATAGCTTTTCAATTTTTTGTCTAGTTTGTCAGCAACCGATTGTACTAGGTCAACAACTGCATTTTCCGTAGAGATGCCTTGTCGGAAACCATATTGGTTATTGGCGAGGATGTGGAATTTGGTTAGATACTTGCTAAGACTATTGTTAAGAACTCGTTCCATGATTTTAGACAAGGCGCTTAAGACGGAGATGGGGCGATAGTTGGAGATCTGATCCTTATCTCCAGTTTTATAGACAGGGGTAACTAACGCCATTTTGAAGGCCCTCGGGAATACTCCTTGTGATATGGCAAGGTTGCAGATATGGGTAATGGGAGGCACAAGAACGTTACGAGCCATTTTGATTAACTTGGCTGGTATGTTGTCCCATCCCGTAGCAGTGTCATCCCGAAGGCCTCTTATAATTGTCTCGACATCACTTTCACTAACAGGGAGAAGCGCGATTGAATTTACTGTACTTTGATTGGATGTCTGATAGCGGTCAGTAGTTGGGGTAGTTATTTTAGATGCCAAGTTCTTACCTACGTTAGCAAAATAATCGTTGATTATGTTAACAGAGGACAGAGGGTCAGTGCATAAAGTTAAAAGATTCGTGGCCGGCTGAGTATTCTTTTCTGTATTAGTAAGTTTTTTAACCACCTTCCAAGTTGCCTTGCTATTATTTTGAGCTTTATCAAATTGGGATTTTTCGTAGGAACGTTTGAGTTTATTCATAAGACGATTACAGAAATTACGGTACCTTGTGTAAGTTATTTTGAGAACAGTGTTTTGCGGATCTAAATTAAGCTTTAAGTGCATGCTGTCTCGGTTGTTGATGCATCGGATAAGACCGGGTGTAATCCAAGGCTTTATTATTTTAGCCTTTCTCGAAATTTTGACATGTGAGGTGTGAGTAAGAGCAATATCTTTGAGAATACTAATTAAATTATCTGCAGCATTATTAGCATCTGTGGCGTTCATCACTGGGGCAAAATCAACGCCTTCCACATCTTTTACGGCATTAATGTAATTTAAACGTGTGGTTGTCTGTTGATTAGATTTACGGTTCACTTTGATTCTGTGTACACATAAAGCCGTAGCATGATGATCTGTAACACTCATTTCTAGTATGAAGGAATTTGAAGGGGATTTCGTTTTTATTAGAATATGATCTAGACAAGTATTTGAACTTGGTCTAGTGGGATGTAAAAAAGCCGGTAAAAGGCCAAGCGTTGCTGTATGTAGAAGATATTCGTGCGAGTGTGGGTCCTTGTTGTCAGGTTTGATATCAACGTTCAAGTCCCCCATTACTACGACCGATTTGCAGCTTTTTAAAGCAGAGACGGCAGTTTCCAAACTGTTATAGAAACTAGATAAATTGGTATACGAAGGTGAACGATATATGCCAATGATTGCAGTGTCCTGTAAACGACAGATTAAGCAATTTGCGTCCAAAAAGAAAGGTGGTTCTGTTACACTACATTTTAGGTTACTCTTAGCGTAGATTACTACGCCATCGTTTTGCATTGAGTTTTTTATAGTCGAATACGCGATATACCCGTCTACAGTTGGGGTTGAACCAGCATTTTTCAGCCGGCATTCTGTCAGTATTATAAGATCGAATTCTATAGGCATCTGTGAAAGAACAACTAAAAAACTGTTAAGATTTTTATAAACACTACGGATATTAATGTGAATAATTTTAATCGATGATTGCGCTACATTTTGTAAAGAAGTGTATGTGTGTGGGGCACAGACTTCAAAAGTAGCCACCCTATGTTGATCAATTTCATCAAGAATATTATTTAAACAACAACAATACGTCACACCTTCACATAATTTTTACTGAGTTGTGACGTCACGAGCCCCCACTCGCGAGTTTTGATGCGTTTTATCTTTGTCAATATTCATTGATTTACAAAAACAAAAAATACTTGTCCATTATTTTTCAATACTCTAACTGACGGACTAAATAGTTTTGCAATTTGTGGATGATGGAATCTAGCCTATTGGCTCTTTGTCTCTTACACTATTGTTAACCATTTGTTATAGCTGTTGGTTCTCCTTTAAATAAATAAATCTGTTGGGTTTTCTAGTCATAACTTTAAGTATTGCTCTCTGTGCTCTCTCTAGTTTGAGAAGGAAAGTTTTACTCGCCCCTCCCCACACCGTAATACAGTATCCTAGTATCGATTGACACAAGCCAAAGTACACCATTTTTAAAGTGTCTAGATTTGCGAATTCTCTCAGAGACTTAAAGATGTGTAAAAGACGGAGGGTTCTGGTGGTGAGAGCATCTATTTGTTTATCCCGTGGTTTATCCCATTTCAGTTCACTGTCTATTTGTACACCTAGATATTTAACGGTGTTTGTTCTGGTAAGATGAGGACAGGGACACCACTTGGGAGAAGTAGGAGGGACCTGACATGAGTGAGCAGTAATCAAGAAGGTATCTGAAGGTGAGTTATTACGTCTTATAGCAAACGGTATGTAGCTGGATTTTAGTAAATTGAGCGTAAATAGGTTTGAGTTTAGCCATGTCATTATTCTTCTTAAAGCAGACTCTGCAGCAGTCTTAGCACTATCCCATGTAGGTCCATGTACTATTAACGCCGTGTCATCAGCGTAAGTAAAAAATTTACATTGTGGGAGCTTTAGATTGCATAAGTCATTTATGTAAATTTGGAACAAAATAGGCCCCAAAATGCTACCCTGCGGGACGCCGAAGGTGACAAATTCCTCGTCACTAAGGTAAGTGCTGATTTTAACACGTTGAGTCAATTCCTCGCACACCAAGCATTTGTACCTTAGAGATCAGTGAGGAAACAGAAACTGGATCGAAGGCCTTGGACAGGTCTAAAAATATGCCTAGGCATTTAGTTTTGGTATCCAGGTTCTGTGCTACATGTTGCGTCAAGTCAAGTACTCCGTCTTCTGTTGATACTCTTTTCCGGAAGCCGTACTGATTCTCAGCGATTATCTTCTATTATCCAAAAAATCTTTGAGGCGGTTGTTGAGTATCCTTTCGAGGATTTTACAAAGTACTGGTAGCACCGACATGGGCCTATAGTTATTGACACAGTTTCTGTCTCCTCCCTTATGAATAGAATGCACTATAGCTTTTTTTAAAGTTTCAGGAAAGACACCCTTTTGCAAGCAGCAATTGAAAAGGTAAGTTATGTGAGGAACTAACTCATTTTTGCAGTTCTTTAGCAGTAAGGGTGATATCCCATCCCATCCAACAGCACTGTCATTATTTAATTGGAGTATAAGTAATTTCTCTATTTCGGCTTCATCTACATCTAGCAGAGCCAGTAAATTGCTAATTGAGTTGATATTACAAGAGGATGAACGCTGTTCTTGGAGCAGGACGGACTGTGCACCAGATTCAATATTTGCTGCCAGGTTTTTGCCAACGTTAGCAAAGAAATGGCATACCTTGTTTAACGGAAGAATAAGGATCATCGCATAAGCTTAGTAGCCCTTCAGGTTTTGTCCGAGATTTAGAAGTGTTTGTAATATTCTTAATGGTTTTCCATAACTCTCTAGGATTATTTCTCGTTCTTTCCAGTTCACATTTTTCATAGGATTTATTTAACTTCCGAAGTAAGGAATTGCAGAAACTATAGCGAGTGTAGGTTAGCCCTAAGTATTAGATTATCGGGATCTTTTTTGGACTTATAATGAAGTTTATCACGGTTCTTTGTACATTTTAAAAGACCTGGAATTATCCACGGTTTTATAGTTCGCTTGCGTCTAGGGATTTTAATTTGAACTGGGTTATTGGAAATTATAGATGTTAATGCAGTGATGAATTTATCCATAGATAGATTTGGATCGGTGGTTTCATAAATACCGAAAAATCCGTGTTTTGTACATTATGCACAATGGCGTCATGGTTTATACGGGTTGTAGTCTAGTAGTATGACGTAACTTTCGCACAAGTTTGGGGTCAGCAATATATAAAAGAGTGGGTCTATGATCGGTAATGTGGGTGTCCAGCACAAAGGTGCTTACGGGTAAGTTGGTTTTTAGGAATGTGTGATCTAGGCACTTGTATAGCCGGGTAGGGAATAAGTGGGTTTGGGAAAAGCCCGTGAGAGGCTTTAAGAAATAAATATTCCAGGCATCGCATGGTTTCTGTTATCTTGACTTATATCTATATTAAGATCCCCGACCAGAGCGATATTAGGAAACGAACTCATTTTATTGTAGACACTTTTTGGCTACCTAGAAAGTTATCATAATTTTCTGTAGAGCTGTATGACGGCGAGCGATAGACTGCCACCACTGCCATTTTATTTTCTAATTGATATACCAGGCAATTTCCACGCTCAAAGTCCGTTTCTGAGACTATACCTTTAAGACCCTCCTTATATAAAAAACTACGCCATCATTTTAGTTAGAATTTGTATTTGTTTTTCTAAACCATCCAGTTTAGGTAATTTATTTGTTTTACTCAGCCAGCTTTCGGTCAATATTATAATGTCATGGTTTACATCAGTTCGGCTCAATAGTACTTGTAGTGAATCAAAGCTTTTATTAAACTACGTATATTTATGTGTATTTGTGTGTAAGTGTATATTGTTCGAGTCAAAAAAAATTATATATTATTTGCAATTATCAGGGCTGCAGATAGACGCATCACCTACGCAGAGTTTATCGAGGTTAATGCTAGTGATGTTAGCCATTAATACTATGTAGATGGTTACACTGAAATATTGTTTGAAATAAGGTGACTGGATGTATATGAGCGAGTTATGTGCTACTAGGCGGTAAGTGGTTTTCGTTTTTGGTTGTGTTGAAAGTATATGCGTGTGTTGAGTGAGGTGAGAGATAGTTGTAGGTGTTGAATAATTATACTACACTCGATATGCACTCGATTACTGCATTCGATTTGTTTTCAATCTACGCGAATATGATCACGTCTCTGCGCACCGCTCGCTTCTAAAATGGTTGCCCATACATCAGCGTAGAGAGCAAAGGGCGCTAACTACCCTGTTCTCATTTCTTGACTCTCCTAATTCACCTAGTTATCATTTCCAATATATTTGCGCCAACCACTATAGAAATCTACGCTCATCTCATAATCGTCTTCTTCACTGTCCATCTCACCGTACTGACTTCATTCACAATTCCTTTTTCATACAGTCAATTTCTCTGTGGAATGCGCTTCCCCAGGAAATTAGGATGGCAACCAACCGACTAACCTTCAAAGTTAAGGTTCGAGAGCACATTCGTAAGAAGTTGGCAGTAGTATCGTCACAGCGCAAATTTTTGTTTGCATAAACTGTTCAAGTATAATCGTGTATTAGTTTATTAATTTCAGTAGGTATACCTATATTATGTAATAGTATTTTATTGTATGTATAGTTTATATATATTTATTTATCTTTGTATTAATTTTACAAATAATCGTGTTTCTGTTTATCTTTATATTGCACTTACCACTATTATTCTCTGCATTACCCAAAGGTTGACTGGTAGAGAATGCCTATGGCATTAAGTCCGCCTCTGTACATTTGTGTGCGTAAAGTATTAAACAAATAAATTATACAAATACAAATAGGAACAAGATGTTTCGTAATTAGGCATGGTTAGTCACAGGTCATTACTGGCGGGTACTTGGAGACACTTCGGAGTTTATCAGTTGTTGTTTCTCGCCGTCAGCTTTGCGTAGGAAAATGTTGCCATTTGAAGTCCAGCAATATTTGTAAAAGTTTTGTTTAGCGAATATACGAGCCTGATAGAATAGTTTCTTGGTACTAGCGGACAGTTGTTCTAGAACGTATACTGGTTTTCGTTCTCCTGATATTCCAAGAAGTTTCGTGTTTAGCTTTTAGTTTTCTTTCCCCTTTCTTTTGTTATACGAGCGGATAGCTGACAAAAGTACTTGCTTCGTTTTTACTGCGGTGAATTCGGCTAATATGGGACGCGGGGTGTTTGAGGTGATTGGCTTTCCTGGTAGACGGTGTATATCACGGAAATCAGATTTAGCTATGCGAAATCCAACAAGTTCGCCGATGGTGCATAAGGTTTTGGTCAGAGTCTCTATATTTTCCAAACTTGAATCGGTATATTCCGAAGTTCAATGCACGACCCTCGAGACACGCGCTGAAGATCTGAAATCTTTTGTTCCAAACTTTGAATATATATATATTGTTCCTGGCGTTCTTTTCTCAAGATTTCCACCTCCTTCTTCATATCTTCAAATTTATTTTTCATGAAGATTAGCTGGATCATTTCTTCATTTGACTTCCGAAATTCCGCATTCGAAGACTGTATCTGGCCATTTTGAGCCTTCATTTCAGCAATATCAGAAGCTAATTTAGACACAATAGAAGTCTGGTCTGCCATACATTTAGACAAATTGCTGTCTTTTTCTGTTTTCTATGCTGCTAGTTTTTCTTGTAAATGTATTGAGGACAATCGTATCTCGCTTTGAGGCGAGTTATCCTCACGTGGACGTTTATTCCCATTTTTGTTAACATAATCACTTTGAAGAACAGGTGCGGCTATGTCAGATTCAGAATTGGTTTGCGGGGTTTTTGGAGGAGTACGCTTTAGAAAAGACATCTTTCACAAATACACTTGTAAACAAAGGAACCAACCGACAAGAAACAATTTGGAAAAGATGAATGTGCTCAATACCGGGCGAACCGCGTAGTTGTTGAGTCGTAGCTTGGGTTCGTAGCAGATAACTTGGTCGTAGCCACGCAGCACTCGTAGCACTCGTCGCCAGGATGACGTCAGCGGCACGTAGCACTGGTAGCGTTGTTAAGGCTTGGGCACACCAAAAGCAGTTGCAGTGCGGTAGCAGTGCGTCTACGTGAGAAAATAATGTAGTTATATGAGGGATGACACACTGAACAAACGCGGGCCCGCTGATCCTACCTGCTCCGCCACTGCGCCGCGCCCGCACTGCTCTTCTACAAAACTTTTGGACGGGAGCAGCGCAGGCGCGGGGCGGTGGCAGCGCAGGCGCGGGGCGGCCGCAGTAAGTACACGTTGAATTACTACGTCCGCCATATTGACTAGTTACACCAAAGCAGTTGAGCGGGACAGACGCAGCGCAGGTCGTAAACGGTTGTGATTTTTTACAACTTCAGAGTCAGAACCGTTCAACATCTTGAAGTGTACTGAGTGTGGCTATCGATACGACACACATAACGCAGTTATAAAGCAGGCCCGCCTTCAAACTGCTTTCTGACTGCTCATGTTTCTGGTGTGAACTCAACCGCGGCGCAACTAACCTGCCGGGAAAAGCCCCGGGATTCGACCTGAGCACGCCTTGCATACTTAAAAATCTTGCCAGAAAATGCGTTTCTTTCGTAGCTGGTCTGTTCAACGCAATCTTTCGAATATCTCAGTTTCTTGACCTGTGGAAAATCTACGAAGTTGTAATTATCCATAAATTAGGTAAACCTGAACATGAGGCGTCGTCTAATCAGCCGATAAGCTTAACGCCTGTACTTTCCAAACTGTGGGAGAGGATATTCCTCAGCAGTCTAAAACCGTGCATGAATGCCAATGATGTTCGTCCGTCTCACCAGTTTGGCTTTCGGAAATCTTACTGAACAATAGAAAAGGTTCATCAAGTTTACCAAACAGGAAGACAGGCTTTCGAACGTAAAAAGTACAGCTCAGCGGCATTCCTTGACGTTTAGCAAGCCTTTGACCGTGTCTGGCACAAAGGATTGCTGGCGAAGGCGAAGGAAAAACTTCCACATCAATGTTCCTGCTCATCCAGTCGTTATTGTCCGACCGTTGCTTCCAAGTGAAAACCTTAGGAAGCATCGTTTTCCTTCACCTTAGGAAGCAAGATCAAGATTGATTGAAGCGAAAGCTGGTGTACTACAGGGATCTGTTCTTGGCCCAGTGTTGTACAATATCTTCCCAAATTTTCAGATCTACCCAAATTGGATGGCATAACATAATTATGACGACGACATAGCCTATCTAGCAGTTGATGACAACTCAGAAATGGCCAGCAAAATACTCCAAAAACAAGTAGACGAAACTCATAAATGGCTCTATAAGTGGTGAATACGTGCGAGTGCATCAAGTCTAACCATATCACCTTCACGCTCAGGCACGGAAATATCCCACCTGTTAGACTTGGTCCTGACACCCTACCACATACAGATTGTTTAAATTACTTACTTTTGACATTTTGCACTACTCTAGCATACCTACTTATGTAGCTTAGTTGGAAGGATAAAAAGGGTACCAGACAGTGTTACTGTGACCAACGTTTTTAGGGTCAGCTCTTAAAAGTGGCCAGCGTCTCGGTTTTAACTGACTCTTGGTAGTTATAAAAAAATCCAACCTGGACTCTCAGTTCCAAATAAAAAAGTTTCTGCTGTCCTCAGGCACTCGCGAGCAAGCGTACGTGTATGCGATGTCTGCGGCTGCGCTGACGTGGTCGGTGGCGCGCGCGTGCGCGGCGGGCTCGCTGCCGGCCTGCTCGTGCGCCGCGCCGCCCCGCGCCCCGCCCCGCCCGCCACGCCAGGCACAGATCACGCCTGCGGAACCACATGCGAGGTTCAAGTGGGGTGGATGTGGGGACAACTTTCAGTGGGCGGAAAGGTATGAATAGGGATTTTTTAATCCAGGATTTAATCCAAATGTGTCAGTATTATAGTCTACAACTGCGCATTACTTACTGATTACATTTACAATTCAATTCCTTTATTTTAAAGATTCGCAAAGCAGTTCCTGGACGCTCACGAAATAGACGTTCGAGAGGGGAAGGTAGAAAACATACTAGAAATAGAAACGACGACCACAGAGCTACCCACGACCACAACGACCATGGAGCCAACGACGATGCCACCTATAGTCATCTTAGTGGACGACCAGCCGGCGCCAGCTAACACCAGCGTGGCACCAAAGACCAGGAAGAAAGGACGCCGTGGAAGGAAGCGTCTGCCGCGGTCACCGCGCCGGGGAAGACCTACACGGAAAAGGTTCAGATCTAGACCGAGGTTAGCGTATATGAAAGCGTGTTTGCACGATGCCCACTCAAGCGAAGGATTAAGGCATGAGGTGTATTGAACGCATTTTCACCCTAGGGTGTAATTGGTATTTCTACTTCTCCAGCAAAACGCATTTTTAGGCTTCATCCGACCTTTTTTCACTCTTGTCTTACGTTATATAGAAGTGAATTTTCATTTCATTTTTTTTTCCCAGGTACGAATATGAAGACAGAGGCTCGAGATACCGGAACATCGAATATCGGATGGCGGCTGATGACCCGAGGTTCGATCCTCAAGTGGACTTGCGAACTCGACTCGAACGATTACGAGAGCTCATCGCGTCCGCTAACCTTATGAACGGGCGATTTGGAAGAAAGGTAAATATTTCCAGCTTCTGATAAATAAAAGACTATTGTTTTTAGATCTTGTCCGCAACTCAACATCTAAGAGCGTTTTATCAAAACAAAACACTGTTCAGGTGCTTGACTGTTTAACGGTAGGCCGACTGTTGCATGGAATGATTCGAGAAGAAACGAGGGTAAAATTAAGACTCAAATGAAGTACCGGTTTACATTACGCCGGCTTCAGACACAGTACAAGCGACATTATTCTTACTACAGAAAGTCCTTGAGCGGTGTGTCTAATATCAGTAAAGAGTTCAGCGGTCGAATTGATGATACCTCCGCTGATACCCTCAGCAATCCTTACTAGTTGAGTAGCACTAACATGTGTGTCGGGTGTCCAGGCGGTGTCGTCAGGCATGCGCACGAAGTGCACGTGCCATGGCGTGTCGGGCTCGTGCTCCGTGCGCACGTGCTGGCGCGCGCTGCCGCCGCTGGCGCGCGTGGCGGCGGCGCTGGCGGGCGAGGCGGCGCGCGCGGGCCCGCTGCGGCCGCACGCGCGCCACGCCCGCCGCGCGCGGCCCCGCCTGCGGTACGTCACGCCCAGCCCGGACTACTGCGAGCCTGATCCGGCTGCGGGCTCACTAGGAACGCACGGCAGGTGAGTGTCACATGAAAGATTTACAATATACGAACAACTAGACTTCCTCTGCGTCTATCGAGTGTTTATGGCGAATTTTGATTAAGCAGTTACACTATACCTTTCTATCTACACTTCTTCGTTGTATGTTTTGCTCGTGCAATCAACAGAAAAAGAAACTATCCATACTTACCATTTATGCCATTTTCATCAGAAAATGTAACGCGAGCCTGGGCAGCGCGGCGGGCGGCTGCGGGCGGCTGTGCTGCGGGCGCGGGCGGCGCGGCGTGCGCTCGTCGCGCCTGGAGCGCTGCCACTGCCGCTACCACTGGTGCTGCCGCGTGGACTGCCAGCTGTGCCGCCTCACCACCGAGGAGCACTACTGCAACTGAACCTGCTTTACGGACTTGATGTTGTAGCTAACTGAGAACCTGCTGAGCTTGTTATAAGGATTATTTTGTAACTTAAGTGCCAGCCCAAACCTTCGAGCCAGATTTTGTAATTAGAACCTTACGCATATTGGAATATAATTCAAAATACAATAACTGGCTTGAAGGTTCGGCTTGGAACAAACCTAAAACTCGAGGCGAGTTCGTTCTCATCACTCAACGGGCGGCTCGCAAAAACTATCTATGGCAATACGCCACTGTAAAATATTTTCGTGTGCATCGCATAAAGTATGAAAATAAAAACATGACTTCTCCGAATCGCACTTTGTTATTACAATGTACCGCTGCTATTAAGATATTCCCGGATTCAATGTTTTTCATGATTCCATGCATGTTGTATCACAATACATGTACCTATACAAGATTATTACGTAATTTGGCGGATACACTGTTCAGCTAGAATAGAAGTTTTTTCCCAAATTGACTTCGCCTCTTCCATATTTATATTTAAACTATATTACTTGTTAATTTAATATTTTTCAATGCAAGCCGAAGGTCACTTTTATTTATGTAAGTCATAAGATTTTAGCCAGTAATTTTAAATAGAATAAATATTTTCCCTTTTATAACCAAAGATTAAGAATACAATTTGACTAGTCGTTATACGTTCGTAAATAAATGTGTATAATACTCCCGATCTATATCCGTCTACACATAAATAGAATTATTTAATAATTTTGGCGGTTGACTATTTGCCTCGCACGTAAGGAGTACAAAATGTGAGTGAGATAGCATGTAACGAAAGCAGACGAGTAGCAGCCATCAGTAATGCCATTGAGTAAAATGTTGTATTGTAGTAGAAATAAAGTAGAAAGTAAAGTTTAAACACTAGAATTACAGTCTCAAGAATCCTACAGTAGGTACTTATCATAAAGACATTTTATCAAGTTTATATAAAGACTGTCAGTTATTTTGACTTATTGGATATAAAATTATTTCAACTATCTTATATTTCGACAATAAAATGTATTAAATTATAATGTAGCCTATCTATGCTGTATATACAGCTTCAACAGTATTATTATTCCCCATATTAGGACGATTGTTCATTCGCTCCTTAAGTGTACCTACCATGAACTAATAAAACCAACTACCGAAAGCATTGCAACGGCAATACTATCCAGAACTTGTAATATTTTTATTCCTAGTGTCACCTACTTCTTACATTATTGTACATATTAAGTATTTATTAAACTCATAATAAACTGGTAGATTTAGGTACTTTTTCTCGGTCAAAGAATTTTTATAATACGTAGTTTTAGTTGTACTATCTTTAGTCGTTTAATGTCAAATGATAATTTTATTACATAGTGATGTTAAGAACTCTTGTAAATAAAACTCGTACTTAGAAGAATCGTTTGTTTTACTACACCGCACTCCATGACACGCCGCAATGCGTAAATCTTGAAAAAAGACCCGGCCAAGTGCGAGTCGGACTCTCACACGAAGGGTTCCGTAAATCCGTACCATAGATTCAAAAAAACAAGTGCGAGTCGGACACGCGCACCGAGGGTTCCGTACAAACCTGTAGGTATATATTATAAGCAAAAGTTGCGGTTTACAATTTATGACGTATTAGAAAAAAAAAATATTTACTAGATCTCGTTAAAACCAATTTTGGGTGGAAATTTACACGGTACAACGCCAATTTAAATTACAATGTACCTACATCATATTATATTTTTTTTTAGTTTTATCATTATCATATTTTAGAAGTGTCTGGGGGGGGGGGAGACATTTTACCACTTTGGAAGTGTCTCTCGCGCAAACTATTCAGTTTAGAAAAATATGAGATTAGAAACCTCAATATCATTTTTGAAGACCTATCCATAGATAAACTCAATTTTCAAAAAAAATGAGTTTCAGTTCTAAGTATGGGGAACCCCCAAAATGTATTGGTTTCTATTTTTGTGTGAAAATCTTAATGCGGTTCACAGAATACATTTACTTACCAAGTTTCAACAGCATAGTTCTTATAGTTTCGGAAAAAAAGTGGCTGTGACATACGGACGGACAGACAGACAGACATGACGAATATTTAACGGTTCCCTTTTTGCTATTTGGCTACGGAACCCTAAAAAATGCTTCTTGCCATACAAGAGGCATTGTACAAAAAACATGACATGTTTTTTCGGTTTTAAACTTTATTTTACTTTCAATAAATAGGTAATAAAAATTTAAGGAACCCTCCCTAGCTGTGCCCGCGACATCGTTCACGTGGACGTCGGAAAATGATGTGATGTGTTAATGTACTGTATATACAAAATCTAGTTACGTATCCTGATCTCTCACAGAATGCAGGGCACTGTATCATCTGTACCGGTTGAAATACCGACCAGCCCAGGTAATCTCCTGGTACAAACCTATCTTGAATCAAAATCAACAAAACCGACTATCGAACGAATGGTGCTGAATCAAGTTGATTCTTAATTTCGTCCTGCACAGTCCAAAAAGAAACACATTTTCTCTGATATTTACTTACAATATTGCTGATTATAGACCACTTTAACATTTAATATTATTTAAAAAAAAATACTGGGTTCATAGAATCGATTTATTAAAGAGGAGCTCGTGGCTAAATAAAAGCAGCCACATGGGTCGATCTTCAAAGTTAAGGCAACGCTTGCGAAGGTTGGTCTGTGGATGGGTGACTATCTTAACATACCGAGTTTCCTTCGTACCTCGGAAAGCACGTTAAGCTGTTACGGATAGTCAGAAGCCAGTACAAACTGACTGAAGTATTGCATTGAATGAGTTGTGGAGGTCTGGTAGGCAGCCGCTCCACGTAAAATACCGGTATTCAGCTGAATCCGGTTTGTCTGGAAGCCGAGCCAATATAGTTAGGAAAACGCTAGGTTGTTACAATGGTCACCCATTCACAGACCGACCTCGTCAAGCGTTGCTTAACCTTGAAGATCAACGCGTTCGGCTGTTATAGTTTAGCCACTTAAATTACAAAAAAAATACCATTACTGTTAGTAAATAAAACAGTTTACTTATGGATACAGTTTACAACTCTCCTCCATCCAAGTATCCTCGATAATTCAATCGAAAAGCAATCTAGACTTTAATTTCCATAGCTTTAAAAAATACGTAGGTATATCTTCAGGACATAATTATTGTAACTTCAAGATAATCTTCAAAAAAACATGCGGCTGAGGTCATGCTGCTGCGGAGAATCTTAACACCGCGATTAAAAAAAACGCGTCATACGTACAACGCCATCTATCGACACCTTATTGAACTCTCCTATATAGGTACTCGTTACTACAACTTTTCTCAATAGATGGCATTGCAAGTATCTGGAGTCTCAATGAAAACAATCTATTTCAGCTCAGCACTTGATGAAGTTTGTTCCTAAACTTTAAAATTCGATATCTTTTGATTTTGTTGGTCGATTTTGATGAAATAAACACTTAATGTTACTCCAGTTATCACTTAATATTTTTAAGTACCTACATTTTGAATCCAATCCGTGGTTTACGCGTGATGCTCCTTCAAACGCACAGACAAACAAAAAAAAATCACAAAAATTGTATTTTTGGGTTCTATGTCTTTTCTGACATTTCTATGTATTTTTTATGCGGAAATATTAATTATGAAGACACGGCAACTCTACGAATTTATTATATGTATAGAAGATTGTTATAGCGGCAATAGAAATACACAATGCAAATTTCAACTCTGCATCTATTACGGTTCTTGAGATACAACCCGCTGACAAATAGACGGACGAAAGACAGCGGAGGCTTAGAGTTCCGTTGGTTACCCTTTGGCTGCGGAACCCTAAAAGGGCATCCTAAGACTAAACTAAATACAATCGGACTTTACTAAACAAGTATTATTCCAATGTCCCAATTTAGGGGCGATTTAAATGAATACCGCAAGGGCTGATTCGAGGTTGCTTAGGAAAAAGATACCGGGAAGAATTTGGAGGTGTTGCAAATAAATAAGGATCGAATCACAACTACAGGCATGGATAGAGGCGTCATTCGCTAGAGCAAGTTCCATCGCACCAACGCACTTGAAACGGCAATGAGTGCCGATGCATGCTCGCACACTTGTAGGAGTTTTAGTTGATAAAACAAAAATAATAAAAGTCAATATAAATGTGACGTAAGTTTATTTACAATTCTATTGTATTTTAGCAATGTTTTACCAATTAAATATACTGAGCAATATTGGAATAACAAAATTGATAGGTACCTACAACCAATCTAAAGACAATCACTGTATTGTAGTATTCAGTTCACTAGCTTGTGAGATCTCGAGACTGTTTGATTAATTAACCTTATACATAAACACAGTAGTTTTAATCACTATAACTAAACAGAATTTTGGAATTTTTTACTGGGAATTACATAAAAATAAACTCTCGCTAACATAGGATATCAGTTCAACAGAAGAATCCCTTCACTTATGAACTAAAAAATCACATTATTTTTACTTATTTGATATAAATGGTGGTAAGTAGCTTACATAAAAGAGACATGAAAAATAACTACAAAATTACAGCGTATAGATAGATATCAAGTATTGTTATGTGTAATGTTACAATCTGAACGGTAAATATCGCAATATGGCATCGCAAATTTAAGTAGGTGGTTTTAATTCGAAAATGTGATTTAGTTACGATTATAACAGAATTTCCAAAATAATTCGATACATAACAATTTTAATATATCCAAAAAAACATTGTTATATTAGGAACCGCCAATTTATTTTGCTCAAAAGCTTGTAATGATTATAAATGTGTGAAAATATATACTTTCAGTAGAGTACCTACATGTTTTAATTGAAATGTTCAGCTACATAAAACGCTGAACTGTACAAATAAGTGAGCATTTAGCTACTTACACATTCACTCGAACTCTGCATTCAACAAAATTGGAATAAACTAATAATATCGACACTTTAGTTCATCATAACTCAGAATGCTCGCCGTGTTCTGAAACAAGAGAGTGTACAAAATTAATAATGTTCTCAAATGTCATTACTATGCATTTTAAAAACTATTTTTGAAAACTTACTTGACGAACTTTCACCCGGAGCTTCTTGATGATCAGTACTCTCGATCTCCTGCAACAATGGATATTTTTTATTGTTTCTGACTCATTATGTAATCTAATATTCATCGTGAACCTAGGCTACAGACGGACCCAAAAGGCTGTTTCTTACTGCCCGAGGTTCTTTTTTAACCGACTTCCCAGAAAGGAGGTTCTCAATTCGGTTGTATTTATTTTTCTTATGTTTGTTACCTCATAACTCCGTCAATTATGAACCGATTTGAAAAATTCTTATCTGAAAGGATATACTTGCAGATTGGTCCAATTTAAATTTTATCAGAATCGGTTAGGAAGTTTGGATTTTAAATCTAAATAGCTGTAATTCGTTTACTTGGATGATGGTTTTTTGTCTTCCAAGTAATCGAAATTGCGTATTTTGCTGTTCTGCAATTTTGCAGTGGTGTTGTGTACAATAAAAATTGAAAAATAAAAAACTTTTTACAAAAAAATACAACCGACTTCAATAAAAAGCATACATGCAGCCGAACATAGAACCTCATCCTTTTTGAAGAATTCGGTAAAAAAAACTTTTTACAATAAAATACAACCCACTTCAAAAAAAAACACTACAAAGTAAAAAACTAACTTTAATTTCGTAGTTGGAAGTGGGTTGTATTTTATTGTGAAAAGTTTAAAGTATGAGGTTCTATGTTCGGCTGCATGTATGTTTTTTTTTTCATGTACGAGTTTGTTCACCGATTTCTCCGCAATTGTGGACCGATTTTCAAAATTCTTTTTTTATTCGATTTTAGTCTAGAGGTGGTCCCAGCATTGTCACCAAGTCAGAATCGGATGATGAAATCCCAAGAAATCGAGGGCAGCCTTCAAATTTTGTAGGCACATACAATGTTTTTCATATAGGTACAATGTTTTGTTTTAATGTTTTTCACCTACTTTCTAACGCAATTCAGATTTGTGCCTGGTAATCATCATTACATGTTGCTGAATTGTTGATGGAAGGTATAAGTCAGGAACTGATGATGGGATCCCCGGAAAAATGTTAGTTCAGCGATATTTTCGCCAATTGTTAACCGATTTGGATGATTGTTTTTTTGATTTCCTTGACTGGTCCCATTTCAATTCAGCGAAGATATGATGAATACTACGGAAGTAGGCAACAGAAC
Source organism: Ceramica pisi (assembly GCA_963859965.1). Taxonomy (NCBI): domain Eukaryota; kingdom Metazoa; phylum Arthropoda; class Insecta; order Lepidoptera; family Noctuidae; genus Ceramica; species Ceramica pisi. The sequence goes on from OY982530.1 coordinate 12,592,414, forward strand.
TGTTCAATAAAGAAAAAACAACCAAAACACCGACTACCGAAATTACAAATTAAAAACACTACAAATTAAAAAATAACTTTTACAATTTGTAGTGTTTTTATTAGGACGTCGGTTGTTTTTTTTTTATTTTTGCTTCGTTTGTTAGTGTATGGGGAAAATTAAACTAGTAGTATCGATAGCTCATAATGAACCGGTTGATGTGGCGAGACTTGGGGAAGACCTATGTCCAGCAGCGGACTTTTTTCGGCTGAAATGATAATGATCATGATTCCTATGAGTAGAGTCAGTTCACTAATCCCTCACCTGTTCATGATCAGCGGCTTGGTACAGTCCGCGCCGCACGCGCGCCTGCAATCCCTTTACCTCATCGTCGTACTCGCTCCACTCCGGCACGATACGCATAGCGGCCGATAGCTTCGCTTCCTTCGTCTGCGGATTATTGCACTGTAAATAAAAGAAAGATGATTAACTACCCGTTATGTAGTGGAAAGGAAGAAGGGAGGCCGTTGTACAGCTATGGAGAACCTTATGCCGTAGACCGTAGGGCGTCATATTAATACAAATCGATACTCGTAGAATAGAATAGATTGAATTTATTTGAAAGAATATTGTAAAAAGTTGTTATGTGTATTACTATTGTATTACGTCCACGGAACAGAAAAAAACAGTGGAAGTGCTATACGACGAATTTTGTATCGGAACCTGTGTCGCCAAACTCACACAAATAAACCGATAATCATATTATCCACCACATTTAAAGGACACGTTTGATTGGTTGTTTCCATATTGTTCAAAACAAGCATAAGTCACAGAACCCTTTATTTTAAAATATACCTTCGATCGACCTACGATTTATTTTGCTTAAAGGCAAAAAGTACTCAAGGCGTTTCGGTTTTCTGAAATCATTACTACGAGTAAATTCCGCTACTAGACCATAGATGGCGGTATTTTCAATAGTTGCAATTATAAACTTAAGACCCGTAGCAATAAGGTTGAGATTAGCTTCATTAGTCTATATGGGATACAAAAAGTTGCCACTCGATCAGGGCTGTGGCACATGAACCTATGTCGAAATCGATAAATAGGATAACTGTTTTGCCTTGTAATTTAAGTTAATTCTACTTTGAAATCAGCGTGAGCGAAACATTCCCAGTTTACTGTATAAAAGTAGATAGAAACAAAAATACAAACCATTATATTAAAACGTTTTGTTTTATTTATATCAATATACCATAAAATACATTAAAATCAATAAAAATAACACATATCATACAATTTTTAGGGTTCCGAAATCCGTAAGAAGCGGAACCCTTATAGGATCACTCGGTATCTGTCTGCCAGTCTGTCACATCCAGTTTTTTCCGGATCTACGGGACCGATTCTGTTCAAATTTGGTAGACGAATAGATTTCTGTGACCCAAACACGGATGCGTTACGTATATAATAAATTTTGAGTATGGGGGGTAACTTGTGCGGGTCAAACTAGAAATTTACACTAGCACTACTAGTTTTTTAACTGTATCGTGTGACATATCAAATGAAAGGACTTATTGTGAATGATTTAAAAAAAAATAGTGAACTTATTCAAGAAATTATATACACCAAACATTACCATTCCGACCCCTTATCTCCGAAACTACTGAGCGCAAAATTTTGAAAAAAAAGCAGATAATAGCCCTACCCTACAAATAACAGGAAAACCTATAAAAAGTCTCTAGTGTTAAAATGACTTGTTACAAAAAAGAAATTCGTTCGGAATCCTTTGCACGCGTCCAACTCGCACTTGGCCAGTATTTTTTTCACAGCACAAGTCTTACAAAACTTTGTCTTACTCGGCTGCCGACAAAAATAGGGAGTTGTTTACACTTTAGTTCGAGAACTGTCTATGCAAAGTGGCTTACGATAGTATTTTATTACACAATCATATATTATTCAAATAATCAAAAAAAAAAAAACTTATTTACTTCAATAATAAATTTGACGATTTTTAAAGTTGGAAGCGCTGTAGGATTCGTGTATCTATATCCTTTTTTTTTTAAATTAAAAAACCGCTTTAAAAAAATGCTCGGAGCATATTATCGTGCTTGTTTTGCTTGGCATCCAATCAACTCTACCCGTTGCATCTATCCATTTTTTGTAATGATTAGTAATTTCAATAAAATATCTAGACGAACTACAAAAACATGTTCTTTATCGATATCCATCCACAGTATCCCACCCGACTACATCACTATTTGAGTAGCGAAGAACTTTCGAGAACGAATCAGTTACTGAATCGATGCAAAATAAACTCTGTGCTAATGGGAAAAGGTTGATTTTAAATAGACTTGAATTTAAGTTTTTAGAATATTTATTATGCTAAGATTTTATTAGAAAACAAACAAAATCGTACTTTCCGATGGTATGAAACACCTCCATTTTTAAGATTTATTCTCCTACTATCATTTTGTAATCCAAAATGGAACAATACGGCATGGTTCAGAAATTATAAAATATATTTTGAGAATCAGCGGGACTATCGGTTCGTCGCGTTGCGTAGCTACGCATAATATCGGCACGCGTGCCACGCCTACTTTGCACTTCCACTATTTTTTCTGTTCCATGATTACGTCCATAATATTCTGCCAGTTCCGGCGTATAAATATTGTTGTACAGTTCGAAAGGCGTGGCTTAGCATCTCTCTCCCCGAGCGCACCTCACCCTCTCCTCATACTCCCGCAGCGTAAGTTCAAAAAATCGAATAGAGACACCCTATCAACTAATTAAAACCGCCAAATGATTCAGTCAACCTTTTTAAAGATAGAATTAAATAAATATTCAAAGTAGACAAATAATAAAACTATTTGTGTTATATCATCAACTGCCTTATTCCAACTATATATTTTGGTCGGCTTCCGGTCAAACCCAATTTAGCTGAATACACATTTTACGTAGAGCGGTTGACTACCAGACCTCCAAGTTCACAACCCATTAACTGGGTAACACGGTACTTTTTGGCAAGGCAGGAGTCAAATTTATTGGCGTCTGACTGCCAAAAATCTACAAATGACAGCCGGGACCAACGGCTAAACGTGCTTTCCGAGGCATGGCGGAAACTCGGTGTGTTAAGATGGTGACTCAACCACACACCAACTTTGGCAAACGTTGCTTAACCTTGAAATTCGACCCACGAGCTCCTACATTCGTATTATGATGATGATGTGATCCGACGGATTTCAGCCAAGACGATTGCTTCAACTCCGCTGTTTGAGAGCTCGCACGTGGCCACTCTTATGTAACCAATCTTCTTTTTGAAGATCTTCGCACTTTGCGGGCACGTGTGCACAAAATCTATGAAATTAAGTATAGTTAATTGCTGCAGATGGTCGGACTTTCAACTGGTCACGCTTGGCATCAAGCTTAAGACGTAACTCATTTTAACCAAACTCCTTTTACATATTTTTTAAATACGTTTGCCGTCGATAAAATTAGGTATAGCTTCCCTCATTTTCGTATAAGCACATTATAAAGACTCACACTGTAGGTAAAATATTGAAATTACGAAAATCTGACAGATCTGATCTGCAAAAAAGTTACATCGGTATTGCCTTGAAAAGGCCCACGGACAATCTGATTTGATCTGAATCGACAAAGATGCAAATCTTTTAAAAGGCAAAAGAAGAGATGGCGATAGAATGAGAGCGGCTCGGAATAAATAACGTAAGTGCCAACAGTAAATTTCGGGTTTTATAACATAAAAGTATGATGAAATCATAACCAGTTGTGAATTTAGCTAGATCAGGTTATTTTCTATGTTTGATAGCATTTTTCATAACATCAATCTAATGCATCGGTATTGCCTAGAAAAGGCCCACGGACAATCTGATTTGATCTGAATCGACAAAGATGCAAATCTTTTAAAAGGCAAAAGAAGAGATGGCGATAGAATGAGAGCGGCTCGGAATAAATAACGTAAGTGCCAAAAGTAAATTTCGGGTTTTATAACATAAAAGTATGATGAAATCATAACCAGTTGTGAATTTAGCTAGATCAGGTTATTTTCTATGTTTGATAGCATTTTTCATAACATCAATCTAATGCATTACGTCAAGAAAATGAAAATGACAAAAAGACAGATCGAACATTGCATTTTTTTTCCATCGAGAAAATTTCTTCGCATGGTGTACTTATTCCTTTAGAATTTTGGTAAATCATAAAGTCAAGAAACATAACCAAAATATCAAATTCTTATTACAGGTACTTTACGAGAAAAAATATTTCTCAAAACGGCTTTATTATTTGCTTGTCGCCTTAATCATAAATTGAATAATAGTCTGGTCATCTGTTGTGAAAGAGATTAGGTAAGTCAAAATTCAATGAAGTCAAGGAGATAAAATATGATTTATAGGTATTAAAATCAATTTCGGAAGTTTTCGTTCATAAAATCTTCAGTCGAATAATAACATAAGCTTAAAAAAAAAGGATTAATATAGTATTAATACACATCGATAATCGTGCGAATTCGCGAAGAGGCCCGCACGATGGGGTTAGCCGTACATAAACGCGACGCTCGCTATTCGCGGGTCCCAAAATGTGATAAATATCTTTTCTCCAACATGCTAGGAAATGTGAGCATTATTTGACAACCTTCTTTGAGATAAATCGAAATTGCCGTACTGGCCTAGCAGCGACCGGCGTCGTAAAGTTGTATGAAAATCCATATCAATCGTGATATGCGGCCGAATAAATTACATACTAAACTCATATCATATCTATCGTGTAATTTAAAAATGGAATGATCTTGTATTCCGAAACATTGCAACCAAGGAGGTAACTTATCAAAGGTTTTATTTAAATTTCGAACTGGTTTGCAAATAGAAAGCTGTTTATTTAAATAAAAAATGAACACTTTTACGCGGGAATTATTATTATTGTTGTTGGTTGTTCGACATGGATTTAGAAAAGTAGGTGTATTTTAATTTACGCGCATTCTTGAGAAAAGTAGTTGTATTTTAATTTACGCGCATTTTTGAGAAAGTACTATACAAGCCTTGGCCACAACTAGGCATTGATGGACTTACGTAAGTGTGCCTCGGCTACGCGTCGGCCTACATTTACACGTCGTCCATCAATGCCTCTTTTGACGGCCGCTGCAGTAATGTACTAAAATTCCAAATTCAAATATGCAAGTTATAACAGTAACATACCAAATCGATAGTCTTGGCGTAAGCTTTGGAGTCGTTGTCACACCATGTCTCGCACCACAACCACTCTTGAGGCAATGACTTAATGGCTACTTGGTGAATCATGTTGTTCGGCAAATCTTGATCTGTAACAAATCATCGTGGTACAATAACCGATACACGTACAGACTTACAGAATTAGCACTGCGTCTGCAACTTCGTCCGTGCTGCAATTTTCTTAAGGATCCCTTTTTTATAGCAATAAATAGCCTATGTTACTCGGGGATAATATAGCATTCTAATAGAGAAATAATTTTTTGAAATCGGTCCAGTACTTTTTGAGTTCTGTCGTTACAAATACACAAAAAATACAAAACGGTCCTCTTTATAATGTTATCTATACTAATATTATAAAGAGGTAAAATTGTTTGTAAGTTTGTAAGTTTGTAAGTTTGTAAGTTTGTAAGTTTGTAAGTTTGTAAGTTTGTATGTAGGGGGTAATCTCAGGAACTACTGGTCCGATTTGAAAAATTCTTTCAGTGTTAGATAACCCATTTATTGAGGAATGCTATAGGCTATAAATTATAAAGATATCATGCATATTAGCCGAACTATCTCAATTTTTGTCTATCCAGGCGGAAAAAAATTGCTCTTACAACAGAGTTATTTGCGTGCGCTGCCTTAACAGTTGTATATAATTGATAACAATGTATGGCAACCTGGTCCGCTTTGAATAGTTCTACAAAAAAGTCCGCGGCACCATATTTCTATCTTTTATATTTTAGCAGATATAGTAGCTTTTATGTGTTAAAAAAAGTATTTTTCGATGTACTTATCTTTGAACGATTTTTTAAACAACAAAATATTAATCCTTATCGAAAAAAATGTTATAATGATCACAAGAACATCATAGAGATACGATTTGCCCAAAACAGTATGTCAATTGGTTGAATAGTTTCGAAGATAATATAAAATTACTAAATCGCAAAACGCCGCCCGCGCCGTCCATTCACGAACCGCATTAGAACATGCTTTGTGCAATTACGTAATTTTTCTGAATCGTGGTGTTAAGATTTTCCGCTGATACTAATATTATAAAGAGGTAAAATTGTTTGTAAGTTTGTAAGTTTGTAAGTTTGTATGTAGGGGGTAATCTCAGGAACTACTGGTCCGATTTGAAAAATTATTTCAGTGTTAGATAGCCCATTTATTGAGGAATGCTATAGGCTATAAATTATAAAGATATCATGCATATTAGCCGAACTATCTCAATTTTTGTCTATCCAGGCGGAAAAAAATTGCTCTTACAACAGAGTTATTTGCGTGCGCTGCCTTAACAGTTGTATATAATTGATAACAATGTATGGCAACCTGGTCCGCTTTGAATAGTTCTACAAAAAAGTCCGCGGCACCATATTTCTATCTTTTATATTTTAGCAGATATAGTAGCTTTTATGTGTTAAAAAAAGTATTTTTCGATGTACTTATCTTTGAACGATTTTTTAAACAACAAAATATTAATCCTTATCGAAAAAAATGTTATAATGATCACAAGAACATCATAGAGATACGATTTGCCCAAAACAGTATGTCAATTGGTTGAATAGTTTCGAAGATAATATAAAATTACTAAATCGCAAAACGCCGCCCGCGCCGTCCATTCACGAACCGCATTAGAACATGCTTTGTGCAATTACGTAATTTTTCTGAATCGTGGTGTTAAGATTTTCCGCGGATTAATGACCCTCTCCAGTTATTATTTAACTTTTGTCGTTTGGTACGTGAGTTGTACGTAGTTGGTTGAATGTTGGTTGAATGTTGTTGGTCTATTGTTTTGGTTGCTCGGTTTCTCAAAACACAATTACAATATTACTTCGTTCTCATTCTTCGAGTTCGAAGCCTGCTGCTGTTTTTGGGATATCGGACAGTTTCAGCGATTGTTTATCATGCCTAAAAGGAAATCTCAACTTTCCCGTCAGACATCCCAGACATGAGACAAGAGCAGCTCGAGTACGCCGTACGGCAGAGTCTGCTCTTGATAATCATCTGCGCCTCTCGAGGAATAGAGAAAATATTTCGCAAGCACGCGCTGGGAAATCTAGCTCCGAGCGTTCACAGCGGCTTGCTAACCAAAGCTGGAGAACATCGCAGGTCCGTGCTCGGGAATCTAGCGCTGAACGTGCACGTCTCAGTGATTTAAAGCAGCATGTCTCTGCAACAAGGGATAGGGAGTCTAGCGCTGAGCGCTCGCAGCGGCTCGCTAGCCTAGCTACATACATAAAAACAAAACCCTCCTTTTGGCAGTCAGAAAATAAATCATAGCACTCAGTACTAACCGAACCACACTCATCATTTCATCAGAAGTTAAAATGTTTACCGCCCAACGAAGTGGGCACGGGTCAGCTAGTTGTAGATAAGACTGTTTCATGATACGTGATACTAGTACCCAAGGAAAACGTGTACGCTTCTAGCTTAATTTCTAGTATTGCACGGTGCAAGCATGTCTTATCTCGTAGATAAATTAATGGCAAGCAGAAGTCTAGATACGAGGTAGTCGCGGAACCACTTCCGATGAGGTCAAAACTTATAACAGCTACTACAATGATATTTATAAACGACGACACGGTCACTAGGAAGTTATGTAATGAATTAAGATAAGTATCGGGTGATATAAAACCAGGTGGCCTATGGGAAGCTACTTATACGCGTATATCGAAAGCCATTTCTAAAATCTGAAGAGTACACTAAAGACCTTACCTAAGTTAGACAAACTGTTAGGATCCTGGCTGAGCGCCTGGTACTGGCCTCGCAGACGGTCGCCGGCAGCGATGCGGCGGAACCTCTTCAGGTCCACCACGTACAGAGCGCTGATGTGATAGCTGCGGCCTTGTAGGTGGTTGCGCCAGTAGCCCTGCTTCCAGAACCTAGCGTAGAACAGTAACATGTGGCCTTATGAAATAAGGTGTAACGAGATTGCGGTCGATGATATCGATATTTTAGAGCAGAGCAGTGTGGTGCATTCAGACAGATCAATAAATTAATGTCGATTTATGTCGGCTTTGTTTGATCACAGCCGTTAATTTGCACGATTTACATGTTTTTGCCGTCTGACGGCTTTTTAAGAAAGCAGTTTCACTTTAATGGAAATCTCAATGCGTTACTAATAGTTGCAGTGTGGTCAAAGTTGGAATTTATTCACTGTATTTTTTTATTTTTGACGGGTTTCTATGTTTTAGCAAATAAAGTCTCAGAGTGAGTAATTTGACTTTACAATCGATTAAATAAGCCCGAACTCGTTATTGTAGAACAATGAATGGATATTAGGAACGGCGAAGACTGTGCCATCTAGCGCTGAAAATTTGAAACGTTTACAAAAAAAAATACAGGACATTGACACTTCTGTGCAGTCACCTATATTGGTAATAATTTCATGAACTCTTACCTGAAGCCTTCCATCTCTCGTCTGCTGTCACAGAAAGGCGTGTATCCGTAGGGCGCCCCGCCCAAGTCCAATTCAACCAACTCTTTCAAGTCCGCGCGAACAATCTGCGATTAAATGTCGATTGCTAAATCAAACTCAGACTTTCACAGCAAAAACACGGAGCGGGATTCTTACAACATGCCTATTTGATCAGTTTTTTTATATGTTTTCTAGTCCGAAATAGTATACTATCTTAAGGTAGGTAATTATCGAAATTATAGTCGAAACATCGAGGAAACCCGCAAGGTGATGCAAGCGTGCTTGATTGTCGACCACTTCATCGCTTTGATGTGGTCAAACGCAAGCCTATCTTCCACTTCCTGCCCTTATCCTATGTTACTTAGGGTCGGGACAGCCAGTTTTTATCAGTCCATTTCAAAAGCGAGCCTATCAATAATAGAAAAAGACCCTGCAAAGACATTGCTATTGTTGCGTAATTTATTCGAAAGAGTCACCGCAGCCCTGGAACACAAAGGGCATTAGGAGGAACACGGACGGGTTTTAGTCAGTAAGAGTCTGACACTATCTTCTGCCCCGTCTAGAGCGAGAGAAGTCATTTGATGATTTGCCATTCTTAAAAAAACTGGCCAAGTGCGAGTCGTACTCGCGCACTGAGGGTTCCGTAAGCAGAAGTTGCGATTTGCGATTTATGACGTATTAAAAAAAAAACTACTAACTAGATCTCGTTCAAACCAATTTTCGCTGGTAGTTTACATGGTAATATACATCATATATTTTTTTTAGTTTTATCATTCTCTTATTTTAGAATTTAAGGGGGGGAGGGGGGCACACATTTTACCACTTTGGAAGTGTCTGTCGCGCTAACTATTAAGTTTAGAAAAAAATGATCTTAGAAAGCTCAATATCATTTTTGAAGACCTATCCATGGATACCCCACACGTATGGGTGCGATGTTTTTTTTTTTCAGTTCTAGGTATGGGGACCCCCAAAATTTATTGTTTTTTTCCTATTTTTGTGTGAAAATCTTTATGCGGTTCACGAAATATATCTACTTACCAAATTTCAACAGCATAGCTCTTTAGGTTTCGGAGAAAAGTGGCTATGACATACGGACGGACAGACAGACAGACATGACGAATCTATAAGGGTTCCGTTTTTGCCATTTGGCTACGGAACCCTAAAAATGGGGTCACTGCTATTGGAATTACCTGGTCAGCGTCCACGAAGATGATCTTCTTGACGTGCAGAGGGAAGAGTACGTCGAGGAACAGAATCTTGTAACCCCAGATAGTGCGCTGTCTGTCGCGCTGCCGCTGCAGCCAGCGCGGCCACTGGTACTGAACTAACTCGTACTGGAACCCGTACTCTTGTGCCATGTACGGTAGGATATCCTAGGGGGGTAAATGTATGGTTATGAGGTGGTAAAAAAAGCAGATCAACAAACAAAATAATCTGGCGTTTTTGCATCTCTAAAGGCGCTAACTAAGTTTTAACTTTTCAGATTTCTTACCTTGAGCGAAGGACTCAAATAATTCTTCAAAAACCAGAACTTGACGGGTGACTTGGTGTTCTTGAGTACGGATAACATCATGATGCGGAGGAAGCGCTCGTACAGGTGGCCGGACGCCACGGAGAACACGTTGATGGTCTCGTCCTGCGACTCTAGCTCCTCGCCGCCGCCGAACGAGCTGAGAATGCGTTTCATTTGTTGACTTTATGAGAGGGCAAGGGAATAACTGCTGTATTATTTGGATTTCTTTTCAGTTTAGAATTTTAAGTATCCATGCACGTGTCGTGAAAGCCATGCGTGACCCGCTGATGTGAATTTAGGCACAACGGATTTATAGTTGGTGCGAGCTACTCCTTATAACCTGAATTGATCCATCCAAGAAAGAAGTTTCTTTGGCAAATAAAAAGGTAACATGCACAGTGGTTAATGTTGTATATCAACTTTATATTTCTGTACATTCCGCACTACTTACATAGCATAAACCAAATTTATATACAAAAACAGAAGTCGAAGTTAAGCGAATAACGTGTAATAATCATAGCTCGTCCTATTAAATTCAGCAGTCTCTGAAAATACGATTTAAACTCTATTCACCTCGCTATAGAGTTCCAAATCCCGCCGGAGTTCTTGTCATCGTTCTCGACGAGGAGGTCGAGGTGTTGCTTATCGGGTTTCTTGCTGACTCTCAGCTTGATCACGTGGCTTCTGAACGAACTCATAAGTACTTGGATATCTTCGCTGTCCGCAGGAGTGTCGGTGTTCTCGTGTCTGTGGGGAAGAAGGTTTTGATAATGCAATATTGTGGATCAAGTACCTACATACCCCTAGATCAACATATAATACACGTTTACGTCTCAATCAATCAATCAATCAAATGTACGCCCCGCTATATTCTTACTACTGATATTTTCTTCATCAGAAAAAATAAATGTACTTACAAATTAATTCATGTAAAATACACTTACTTACAAATAAATTTATGCAAGAATGCACTTCCAAATTAATGTTAGTAAATTACACTTATACGGAATTGGCTAATTTAGCAAAGATATCTAAGGACATTAAAAGATATCATATGACGGAGCTCTGCTCAGAACATGCCTGCGAATTTTTCTAAGCGCGTGGCACTACCCGAGAATAATTCGTTTTTAGGGTTCCGTAGCCAAATGGCAAAAACGGAACCCTTATAGATTCGTCATGTCTGTCTGTCTGTCTGTCCGTCCGTATGTCACAGCCACTTTTCTCCGAAACTATAATAACTATGCTGTTGAAACTTGGTAAGTAGATATATTCTGTGAACCGCATAGATTTTCACAAAAAATATTAAAAAAAAAACAATACATTTTGGGGATCCCCATACTTAGAACTGAAACTCAAAAAAAAAAACGTATGTATTGGTCTTCGAAAATAAATGATATTGAGGTTTCTCATATCATTTTTTTCTAAACTGAATAGTCTGCGCGAGAGACACTTCCAAAGTGGTAAAATGTGTGTGTGTCCCCCGTCCCTGTAACTTCTAAAATAAGAGAATGATAAAACTAAAAAAAAATAATGATGTAACCATGTAAACTACCAGCGAAAATTGGTTTGAACGAGATCTAGTAAGTAGTTTTGTTTAATACGTCATAAATCGTAAATCGCAACTCCCTACAGGATTCCGACTCGCACTTGTCCGGTTTTATTATTTTTCCAGAGTCCAAACGTGTACGACCGGAACCGAATGCGCGCAGTATCGCGTTCCTGCGCGTGTAGCGTTCCTACTTTCGCGTGTAGCGCTTCGATGCTCTTCAGGAATTAATTTTTGTGTTGATTGATTTAAGATATTATTTCAATATGGACAATGCCGATACATAATAGTTTGACAGTGAAAAAGGTTTAAGGCTCTCTTAGATTTTTAACGTACCCGAGAGAGATATACTGTCATGGTCACAAAAGTCACCAGTGCGCACCTAGCCCAATTTGCTTGTGCCGATTTCACTCAAAATCAATAAACCAGAAAAAAATCTTCGTTAGAATGTTTACCCTGGGATAAAAATCAAAATACATAGAAGTAACTCACCCAACAATTTCATAGATTTCTTCCGATCGTCCGGGCCGGAGCCTCAGCAGCCAGGCGCCGGGGTTGGCCTTCAGCTGGAAGTAGCCCAGGTTGGCCATCACGATGGTGTCCATGCGCTCGGGGCGGTCGCGCGTGCCCAGCACCAGCTGTAGGCCGCGGGGAGGCGTGCCCAGCGTTGTGTCCCACGCGTGACCTTCTAGTAGGAGGTATTCTAGCTCAAATTCGCTGTTGGGAAAATTAACAAAATATTTATGTCAACTATATGTGAAGTAGTGGTACATAGCCGGTCTTAATGCAACAAGGCATTCTTTAAACCTTTTAGTTAAAAAAAACTACACTGTGAAATATTTTGGTTTGGTTTGGCATAATCGCTACACTTCGCAAACGGGTTGGCAATTGTAGTGTAGCCCAAGGATCGCCAAACTGAAGTGGCAGTGGGCAGGGCACGTTGCTCGCAGAACGGATGATCGATGTGCCGAAAAGTTCTGGAGTGGTAACCGCGTACCGGAAGACGCAACGTTCGAAGGCCTCCCTCAAGGTGTACCTATGACCTGGTGAGGGTCGCGGGTAGCCGATGGATGCAAGACGCACAGGACAAGTTTTTGTGGTGACACTTGGGGTAGGACTTTGTCCAGCAGTAAGCGTCTTTCGGCAGATATGATGATGATGTGAAATATGAGATACTAAGCTGTACCCCGCGGCTTCGCTCCGGTCAACTGCAACTTTTTCTTTTTTTTTTCTTTTTACCGACTTCCCAAAAAGGAGGAGGTTATCAATTCGGTTGTATGTTTTTTTTTATAAGAACCTTCTCCTGACAGTAACAAACACAACAAAAAAAGAATAAGCAAATCGGTCTAGCCGTGCTCGAGTTTTAGCGAGACGAACGAACAGCAATTCATTTTTATATATAAGAAGATTATTCAACAACTTGGCTAATGGCTTAGTTTCCGCTATAAACACATTTTCTGAGCTTTCCGCGGTCATTCTATAATAATCAACGTTATACACTTGGGGAAAGCAAATTCTTACCTATGCACCAAGGTATCGACATCAGCCAGTCGAATGTTGTCGAGATCGTACACAGACTTGACGCACTCGACAAGCCAGTTGGGCGGCGTGCGCAGCTCCATGGACAGCAGCGGCGCGTGCGGCAGGCGCGCGAACCGAGCCAGCGCGCCGCCCGTCAGCGCGCCGGATGTTGTGAACTGCAGCTCTGGCTCCAGCACGTAGCGGTAGAAACTGGGCAAAGGGTAACATTGTAAATAATTTGGTTTATTCTGAGAAAACGGAAACATACCTGCAAAACCAATTAAAAAATGTCTATCATCACTATCACTACATATTATAAAACAAAGTCCTCCGCCGCGTCTGTCTGTCTGTTCGCGATAAACTCAAAAATACTGATCGGATTGTCATACGGTTTTCACCAATAGATTGAGTAACTGATGAGGATGGTTTAGGTATATAATTTGACAAGGTTTTGTGTAAATTGTCTGAAATATGACGCTTAAAAATTGAAGAGATAGGGAAAAAATGCAACATTATAAATCCTTGGCATTGACACTGCTGTGATGCCAACTAAAGCTCCTGCACGCTTTCTTCAGAGGAACGTGCACACTGCACAGCCTAAACTGTGTCATCTTGTTTTGCAAATTCGAAACGTTTACGATAATTAAATAGTTGACATTGACATTTGTGTACTACTAATAGTACGGAAACGTTGCCTAGTGACAAGCCAATAATTTTAAAAGAAATAGACTAAGGTCTAGTCTATTTCTTTTTAAGTTATACACAACTGGCACGTTGCCTAGTGACTAGCCAATAATTTAAAAAGAAATGCACTAAGGCCTAGGGCCTAGATTTCTTTTTAAATTGCCAATGATGTTGTTAAAGTATCATAAAGAAACTCGAGCTAGTAACAAGATTACAAGTTACCTCTTGAGCGGCATATCGGAGTTCTTGTCTTGTGGGTTGACGAACAGCTTGATGCGACAATTTACGACGCGTCGCAGTACAAGCAGCAAGGGCGCTAAGCGTTGTGCCGCAGTCGATGCCGGGTCTAGCACTGCTACAATCTGTTGGACCCAATTGCTTTTTAACACCATATAACATTTATGTGTAAATCGTCAAAAATACTCAAAAGGCGCGTCTCCACGAGCCAGAGAATCGCGGCGAATTGACGTTTTCTCACCCATCGAATCGCCGCGATATTATCGCCGTGTGGAGACACGTTCATAGAGTTGTTATAGAAACATGTGGCACGCGCGATTCCCTCGCTCGTGGAGACGTCTCCAAAGAGGGCAGATAGTTTATTACTTCTGGACATTTACTTATAGAGGTATATTCAAGATAGGGCGGACCGCATGTTTTTCCGACGCCACCAGACCGATACGAACGCGCCCCGCGGTCGGCAATCTACGAGGCTGGTCATATGCACGGGGCATAAAATGTCGTCATTCTTCTATAGCACACGCAAATAAGCAAATTATGGCTATAATACTAACTATTAAAATCTATGATTCTGAAAGTAATATCTACAAATATTGAACCTGAACGTAAAATGCAAAATATTTAAATCAGGTTAATTTACCAAGGAAGAGACCGATGACTTTTTTGCTAGTAATAATAAAGAGCATCATCTTCTGCCTAGCCTTTTTCCAACTACATTAGGGTCGGCTTCCAGTCAAACCGGATTCAGCTGAATACCAGTGTTTTACGTGAAGCGGCTGCCTACCAGACCTCCACAACCCATTAACTGGGTAACACGGTACTTCTTGGTAAGACTGGAGTCAGATCAAGTTACTGGCTTCTGACAATCCGTAACGATTGCCAAAGATCTACAAATGACAGCCGGGACCAACGGCTTAACGTGCTTTCCGAGGCACGGAGGAAACTCGGTATGTTAAGATGGTCACCCAAACACAGACCAACCTCTGCAAGCGTTGCTTTACCGTAAAGATCACCCCGTGCGGCTGTTATTATTAAGCCACGACCTCCTCGTAATAATAAAGAGCGATTTACTAAATATTGTTTTGAGAGTAGGAACTGTCATCTTACCTCAATGGCAGCCTCATCGTCCCGCAAGGGCGGCAGGTCCACGAGCGAGTGTTCGGTCTTCAACCCAGCCGGCAGGGAAGTGCGGACGCGCGGACTGCGCGCCGCCACCACTGACACCACCTTCAGACGATCTTCTGAGTTGAGCTCCTTGCTGTCGAGCTCTGAAAATATTTGCCGCGGTAAGTGCTACGCTAAGGCTAAAGAACAGTAATATAGAATTCTTTATTGACATAATTAATACAATTAAGATTAACAGAAACGACAACAACAACAACAGAACAAGAACAGTATTGGAGATAAACCAAATGATAAGGTAGCCTTTATTAATTAGTCACCCTGGTTTTATGAATATAGTAGAAAATTATATTAATTTTGCATTTTTTGTGAAAAATAACACTTTTGCTCTTTTTAGGGTTCCGAACATCCGTAAACGGAACCCTAAGGGATTAAACACATTTACACAGCTCCATTCGCGTTTCGCTGAACGATTTTGGTCACATTTATACAGCTCTGCTTCTATCAGCCGCGTACAGCGTCGTAAGAATGAGAAAAGTCGTCATACTTACGACGCTGAATATGCTGCGAAGACGGCAAGATATCCGTGTCTACCGCAGGACCACCGACGCTAATCGCTTCCATATTTGGTAAATAATTAGTACTGAATAGATACTAATTAGCACAAAAAAAAATCGTAGTTTTCGAGAAAATCGACTTCGAAGTTGGTCTGGTGGTAGTCACGCTGTTTTCAGCAGGTCCACCATGAGCGCCGAAAAAGGGGGCATACTACAGCTATTCTAAGTATACAGATAATTATTAAATTAAATGTGATTCATTTTGTAAAAAAACAGAACTGAAACATTTGTATTTACTGAGATATCAACGATGATCTAACTTTCGCGCGCTCGTTCAGCAGGACCACGACTTTGAATTTTGATTCCAAGCTTGAGGAGCTTTTCGCTTTCCTCAAACTTATATAGGAAACTATAGTATCCTGCAAGATAAAATTAATAGCCAAAATCCAAAATAAGTACTCTAGTAGTTTACGAGATGTGGTATAATATGGCGAGATATTGCGGTTATCACGTATTTATCGAAATTGGTCGCCAAATATCAGAATTGGTCGGTCACTGGTTCAAAAGGTATAAAGTTGGTGAGACGTGCGAGTAAGTACACGTACTTGTGGGACGACGACCTTTTTCGCTCGTGTGTCACCGTAAGTACGCGTACTTATGGCTCGACGAGAAAGTTCCTAGGCGATCCGACAGGTTTTAAATTTTGTTCGTAGCTAGCCCCGGCTCGCACGTCTGTCAACGCCTCGAGCCGCAAGCCGCAGCCGTTACTTTGTTTTGTGACACGTCGAAAGCTATTATGTTGCCAAAATTACTGGTTTTCGAAGCTAGTCACACTAATAATAATTAATTGAATTCTTGATTGTATTACGAACACGATTGTAACAGGTTCAGTAGTCGACCAAATCTTATGTGCCGAAATTATGGCACTTAAGTCAACTACTATTCAATGTGATATTGCTTCTCTCATACAAATATCCTGTCCGGCTATATTAAAATATTATTCCTGAACTAGCTGACCCGCGCAACTTCGTCTGCGTCACATTATTCTTTATTGTTCCGCTCCTATTGGTCGTAGCGTAATGGTATATCTGCAGTTACCTAGCCTTTTTCGGTAAATGGGCTATAAGATTTTTTCAATTCAAATCAGTAACTCCTGAGAATAGCACGTTTAACCAAACAAACTCTTCAGCTTTATAATATTAGTATAGATAAATTCTATGCCAGCTTATTTATCTTCTTCTATTTTTTATTAATATATAATATGCGAAAGTTTGGATGACTGGACTGGTTTTGTTACTCACGCTAATGCAGCTGAAAGTATCTGGATGAAATTCAGCACAGAGGTAGATTAAAGTCTGAAAGTAGTACCTATCTTGGGATATTTTCAAGATTCAAAGCATTTATTTCAAATTAATCGCAAATCGAACCGTTCGTTGCTTCGCTCTAAACTGATTCAATCGCGGAGGCTTACTAAATAGGGTCCCGTCTGCACCTTAAGTACGGAACCCTACAGGCCTGAACCGCAAGTTGGACCGTCCAAGGCTTCGCATTAGCAACAACCAAGTAAATTCATGACTGAACTACGAATCTAAGATAACATAACGGATCACAATAAATCAGTTTTGACAAATTCGACCCTAGCAGAGACTGTTACAACCTTTTCAATACCGAACCAAGACTACCAACTTACTCAAACCATGTTCAAAAATCGTGTGAGGGTCGTTCCCCAGTGGAAAATCTTAACACCGCGATTCAGAAAAACGCGTCTCATGAGCAACGCCATCTATCGGCCATGTCGTAAAGTAAACTGACAAAATATTTGGCTGCGGAAGACGTTAAGATGTAACGATAAATAACGTAAGGTATAAAAAGTTCACTTTTATTTTGTCACGTAGGTATTAAAAGTTTCATAAATAACTCATCAATGTTATTTTCATGCTTTCGTGCATTTTATTTTACTCAATAGATGATGACGCTGTGATTAAACAGAATATAGTAGGCAGTTTCCAACTAAACTAAAAAATTCAATATCTTTTGATTTTGTGGATCGATTTTGATCAAACCTACCTAACTTGAATCAAAATCAACAAAAACGACTATCGAACGAATTATTATTTGTTTTAACATCTTATAACAACGTAAAACTGAACTGTCAAATGTACTCGTAGATAACTCAAAAATACATTGCTTTGATTCTTCACAAATTGTTCACACACTAAAACTTTTCTCAACAGATGGCATTGCGAGTATCTGAAGTCACAATGAAAACAACAAACAACCACTTTTAGCGCTCGATTTGTAACTACAACTTTTCTCAATAGATGGCATTGCAAGTATCTGGAGTCTCAATTAAAACTACCTGTTTTAGCGCTCGATGAAGTTTCTTCATAAACTTTAAAATTCGATATCTTTTGATTTTGTGGGGCGATTTTGATGAAATAAACACTAAATGTTATTCCGGTTATCACTTATTTTAAGTACCAGTTCCAATCCGTGGTTTATGCGTGATGCTCCTCCAAACGCACAGACAGACAAACAGACATACAGACGTACAGACAAACAGAAAAGAATTTCAAAAACTGCTTTTTTGTGTTCTATGACATTTTTCTAACATTTCTATGTATTTTTTATGCGAAAATATTCAATGTACAGACACGGCAACTCTACAAATTGTATTATATGTAATAACAAATAATTTCCTTAATTGACGACATCACGGTCCTCCTGGTACCGGTACCTGGTACGTGAAAGCTTGCTCATTACTCTAGAGCAAGCTTTCACGTGTGTCACCGACGTCGAGCCGATTAAGTTCGTACGTGTTTCACCTACTTCAGGGTTTATAGGTGGCCGATCTGGTGTGCGCCTACCCCAGCTTGGCCCATTTGAATCTTAAATTCTAGGGCAACTAGTGAAGATTTGTTTTCTCCCAAATTTAGTCGCTAATTAGTCGCAATTTTTCAGTCACATAATTAGTCAGGTTTTAGTTTAAGAGATATAATGAGAGATTACGAAAAATTACCAACAAAAAATATATTTATTAATGACCGACTAATTAGCTACCATTTATTATGTTGTCAAAATTAAAATCCCTGATGGTGGCCATGCCAGTGTCAGTCACATGAGGAGTCGAGAACCATTCGTACAGCGCTGTTCCGCGGCGTACGACGCTGCATGCGGCGGAACAGAGCTGTACGTGGCTTAACAGCGCTGCACGTGGCTATGGCACTCGCATGATAATAACACATTTGTCCTCATTTTACACTTGTTTTCCGCGAAACCTGAATAGACGCGGAAAGCTGAAAGGACGCGTACGCGTCTCCATACAATTTTTTTATTTTTTTTTTCTATGGGCAAAAGCCGAATGGAGCTGAATAAACGTGTTTACTCCCTTATTGGATCCCTCAGGTGTCTGTCTGTCCATTTGTCACATCCAGTTTTCTCCGGATCCACTGGACCGGTTAAATAAATTTTAAGTATGAGGGTCACTTTTGGGGGCCAAACTAGAAGAAAAAAAACCGGCCAAGTGCGAGTCGGACTCGCTCACCGAGGATTCCGTGCAAACCAGTAGGTATTAGGTATATTATAAGCAGAAGTTGCGATTTACGATTTATGACGTATTAAAAAAAAGCTACTTACTAGATCTCGTTCGAACTAATTTTTCGCTGGTAGTATACATGGTAATGTACATCATATAGTTTTTTAGTTTTATCATTCTCTTATTTTAGAAGTTAAGAGGGGGGGGGGCACATTTTACCACTTTGGAAGTGTCTCTCGCGCAAACTGTTCAGATTAGAAAAAAATGATATTAGAAACCTTGATATCATTTTTGAAGACCTATCCAGAGATACCCCGCACGTATGGGTTTGAGGAAAAACAATTCTGGACCCCGAAAATTTATTGCTTTTTTTTTTGTGCTAAAATCTTTATGCGGTTCACGGAATACATCTATTTACTAAATTTCAACAGCATAGTTCTTATAGTTTCGGTGAAAAGTGGCTGTGACATACGGACGGACAGATAGACAGACAGACATGACGAATCTATAAGGGTTCCTTTTTTGTCATTTGGCTACGGAACCCTAAAAAATTATACTGTATCGTGTGACATATCTATCAAATGCAAGGCCCTGTGAGGGTTATAATTATATTTTTTTAACAATTTTAAAATAAATAGTTTTGAAATTGATCAAGAATTAGGACCAAAAATGGACATTCCCCACCCATTATCTCCGAAACTATTGAGCCTAAAATCTTGAAAATCATCTTCCTAGCCTTTTCCCAACTATATTGGGGTCGGCTACCAGTCAAACTGGGTTCAGCCGAATACCAGTATTTTACGTGGAGCGGCTGCCTACCAGACCTCCACAACCCATTAACTGGGTAACACGGTACTCCTTAGCAAGACTGGTGTCAGATTTTCTGACTTCTGACAATCCGTAACGACTGCCAAAGATCTCCAAATGACAGCCGGGACCAACAGCTTAACGTGCTTTCCGAGGCACGGAGGAAACTCGGCATGTTAAGAAGGTCACCCATCCACAGACCAACCTCGGCAAGTGTTGCTTAACCTCGAAGATCGACCTGTGCGGCTGTTATTATTTAGCCACGTGCCTAAAGTCTTGAAAATGATAAGCAGATAATAGTTCTTTACCTACTGATTACAGGAAACCTGTAAGAAGTTTAAAGTGTTAAAATAACATAAATGTTACAAAAATGATACTGGTTCGGAACCCTTTGCACGCAACTTAGACTCGCACTTGGTCAGTTTTTTATTTTAATTTTTATTGTTAATTTAAACTAGATGAGGCCTTCTAGAGCTGGCGCGGAGGTAATTTAAGCACAATATAACTGGCTGAAGTTTACCTTCATCATCATCTTCGAAATTAATGTTGTCCGGGTCTTTGGATTTCTTCTTACTATCCAAAGCTTCTGATAACTTATCGGCGTACATCTGGTTGCTATACCTATTAAAAACAAAATGTGTAATGTATATGTAGAATGTTCAGTGTGGTATCTTAGACACACATGTCATAAGATTGCATTTTTAGCAAAGTATTTATTACGGTCTAATAAAAATGTTATATTTGCAATTTTTTTTTTTTTTAACAATTAATATTTTTCTACACTTTAATAATAATAATATTCTTTATTGATCATTTAAAAGTATTTCAGTACAATGGGTACATAATTTACACATAGTAAAAAATTACTGATTTGCTGCAATCATAGTGGGTGCAGTTCTGACCTCCTAACTAGGTTAGTGTATAACCTGTATTGTATGAAGGAGTGACAGTTCCGATCCCAATTTTTTTTTTTTTTTTTTAGGGTTGGGAAATCATCCAATGACTCCTCCCGCTCTGGGTGTAGCGGGAGGGAGTGTCAGAATTCTACTGACTAAAACCCATCCATGTTCCTTCATTGCCCTTTGTGTTCCGGAGCCACGGTGTCTCTTGCGAATAATCCCGCGACTCCGGCAGGCGTCGGCCCTTTCGGGCCCCTCTGTGTGCTGACTCTCTTTGAGGCGCGCGTGGAACACTAACGCGCCGTCATGGTCTGTCGACTCGGGGCTCGGCTGAGTTGACTTTCCACGGGAATACATGTTATCCCCGTGGCGGGACGGCACAGACCGCCAGGCACTTCTTCTCGTGCAACCGAGCGGGTGGGCAGGTTGCGGATAGCCCAGCTCCGGCTGGGGGACCGCCACCTGACTACTCGGTGTCGATCCCCCGGTCGAAGTGTCTCATACGAGACTCCGGACAAGAGAAGTATCCCGAAAGCCAGTTCCTAGGCCTAGGGTCAACCCAGCACCCCACTTCCCTTGCTTACCCACTCACTCCAAACTCCATTCCCTCCTTACTCCCATCTTCCCATCGGTCCAGAGGAGGGGTAACCTCGTTTCCAAAAAAGCCCAAAACACCCAACCAACATCATCATGAAGCAGGAAGTCAAGAAAACTACCCAGGTGGGTCCCGGCCAAGCCGGGGAATCCCACACCGACACGTCGGTCAGCTCCCAGCGTACTCTGGGGGGGAGCAACCTACTGCCAAGTGATGACGCGCCCTCAAACCCAAGACGACACAAACTCGGCTGCGACTCACGCGCCTCTAACACAGACAACGGCTGCGACACACGCGCCTACAAACACAGACTCGGCTGCTACTTCAGCGCCAACACCAACACAGACGAGACTACCCGCGAGCGCCTGGCAACAGTGCATCGTCAGGAATAGTCTCAGGAACAACCCTGACAATGACCAGAAAGACATGGGGAAGGCTGCCAGCTCTGGTGGTTCTATCTCGACCCCGGCGGGTGAAGTACGCATGCATAAGCGCGGAAAAGCTTTAGCTGGGGAAAGGAAACATGGCGACCGGAAGCGCACAACCTGCGAAGGCAATAGCCAGCGCGGCGCGCAGACGGTTGCCTCAGAGCAAGTACGCGACCAGCTGCGAGTCCGCGAAGGGGTAACCCCGCGCGAAAAGCGGCCGGACGCGGAAACGCGCGACCGGGGACGAGTCCGCGAAGGGGAAACCCAGCGCGAAAAGCCCTCGGAAGCGTTAGAATCCACCGGAGCTGAAGGCCAGAACCAGAACCAAGACCGACAAGACCCAGAACGACGACCACCGAGAAGAAGGAGAGGAAAACGGTCTGGAACCGCACACGGGGCGGGCCAAGACCCGAGAGCTGTCCCGGGCACCTCCGAACCACAACCTGGGCCGAGCGGCTCAGGGGCGGCAAAGAGAGTACGCCCGGATGACACGGCCTCGCCGAGCACGCTCCAGGGTAACCCGAAACGTGTGAGGATCCAGGCCGCTCAAGGGGAGCAGAGAACCTACGCGCAGGCCACAAAGGATATTCCGGCGCGGCTCTCCGTAGCGATCTGCTTCCCCCCCCCCCCCCTCTAGAGACCTGACACAAACTGAGGCGATCTACGTTCGGACTGAACTGACGAGACTCGTCCTTGAGGCTGACACGACACAACCACTCCCGGCCTTCCGCGGGTACCCCAGGGTAGCGGATGGCACTGTGCAGATGTGGTGTGAAGACGACAACGCCCTGACTTGGCTTAACCAGACTGTGCCGCAAATGAGACTCCCAGACACTGATCAGACACTGACCGTCATGCGACAGGACGAGATACCGACCCGTGTCCGAGCCGCGCTCTTTGTTCCCCAATATAATGGGGATATAGCGCGGCTCCATAGTATTCTGATTCGTCAGAATACTTGGTACGACATAGGGAGGTGGTCACTGTACAGGGCAACTTCGGTCGGCGGGGATAACCACGGGACATACTTGACCGTGGGAATCCCGGCCGATGAAGTCAAGAAGGTCTTGGGGCGGGAGCGGCGTATATCGTACGCCCTTGGCTCCATATACGTCCGCTTCTACTCCCGAGATCCAGCCCTCTGACGTCAGGACCGACACCAAGACTGACACGGAGACGAAGACGACCAAACCGACCCCGACTGACGACCGAGACATGGCACGACTGGAGGAGGAAATGGCGAGAGCAGCCATGGCCGATGCAGACGTCGACCCTGCTCCACCCACATCACCCGGGTGGTCATCGCAGCTGCTCGCATCCTCACCCACCCGCGACAACTGGCCCGGAACGGAGGAGGGAGGTGGACTATCCGATGGATCTGTCTCCTCCTAATTCCGCAACATCGGCGTTGCCGCCCACACCTAACACCATCCAGATCATCCAGACAAATCTCCAGCATAGCCAGGCAGCCACGGCTAGCCTGCGCAGGGCACTGGAGGTACATCCCCGAACAATCGCACTGATACAAGAGCCGTGGATCAGAGGCGACAGGATATGCGGCCTTGGAAACATCGGAGGTAAACTAACACTTAACACGCATAATGCCCAAAAACCACGAACTTGCATTTACACCCCCAAAGACGTGACTATCGCGCCCCTAACTCAATTCTGTTCCAGAGATCTCACAGTGATTAGACTCCACACCGGCAGCGATACCCCGGATCTCGTACTGGCATCAGTCTACATGCCCAGCGATGACGAAAACTGTCCACCGAAGGAGATGACTGATCTGGTCCAACACTGCGAGACCGCCAATCTGGACCTGATCATCTGCACCGACGCGAACGCCCACCACCCACTTTGGGGCAGTGAAGTATCGAACACCAGAGGTGAGACCCTAACCACATATCTATTCTCGACTACCCTTAACATCGTAAACCATGGCTCTGAACCCACTTGGGTCACTGCCAGGGGTCAAACGATTATAGACCTTACTCTAGCAACAGAAAATGCAACTAACCTTATCTCGAATTGGCGAGTATCCGACGAGCCCTCTTGCTCCGACCACAGGAGAATTCGCTTTACTTTAGTTGCCAAAACAAAAGAGCCCACACCCCGGCGAAATCCGCGACGCACTAACATACCTGAATTTAATCGCCTTCTAGCCTCTTTACTAGCCAAACATCGAATACCCCAAACCTCGATAACGGACTCCTCTGAAATAGAAACCACGGTAACAAAACTAACTGACTACATAATAGAAGCGTATCACGCCTGTTGCAAACTAAAGCCAACAAACGCCAGGGGTAAGGGTAACCCCTAGTGGAATGCTGAGCTTGGCAAACTCAGAAGCACATTACGCAAACAATTCAATAGAGCAAAAAACAGTAGACTTCCAGAGGATTGGGAGACATACAAAACTACCCAATACACTTTCAAAAAGCATATCAGAACCGCCAGTAAAAAAGCCTGGCGGAACTTCTGCGAATCCATAGAATCAAACAATAAGGCCGCCAGAGTGCGGAAAATTCTATCAACTGAACACGACCGCACTCTCGGCGCACTGAAAAAACCAGATAACTCCTACACACGAACAGATCACGAGACAAGTAGGGTGCTTCTGGAAACGCACTTCCCAAACTGTAACCTTTTAGAGGACAGGACATGGACGGGCGACTCGGGACGGCCCCCTACTGACCAGGACTGGTCTACAGCACGTAATATAGTGACAAAAGAACGAATAACATGGGCCATAAAGACCTTTAAACCATACAAATCCGCAGGTCTAGATGGCATTCTTCCCGCCTTACTACAATGGGGGGAGAGTGTCATAACACCATGGTTGATAGCAGTCTACCAAGCCTGTATAGCACACCGATATGTACCCCTAGCATGGCGCGAGGTCAAAGTCATTTTCATTCCCAAACCTGGAAAAACAGATTACACACAACCCAAAGCATATAGACCAATAAGCCTAACATCCTTCCTACTAAAAACCCTGGAGCGGCTCTGTGATAGGTACATTAGGGATGGGCCCTTGTGCAAATATCCGCTACACAGACAACAACATGCCTACTCCACGGGGAAATCCACGGAATCTGCACTGCACAGCGTAGTCTCAAAGATCGAATGTGCGATAAACCACAAGTGCTCTTCACTAGCTGCCTTCATTGACATTGAGGGCGCCTTTGATAAAACCATGTTTAGGAGTATTAGCGCGGCCCTTGGAAGGCACGGTGTAGACACAACCCTGAGTGGATGGATCACAAACATGCTCAAACAAAGAGCAGTACAAGTCACAATAAATAACACAACTCGGGCCATCGTGGCGAAAGGTTGCCCCCAAGGGGGCGTCCTATCGCCACTACTATGGAACCTAGTCGTTGATAATCTTATCAGAAGACTCAACGATAAAGGCTACTTCACCGTTGGCTACGCTGATGACATAACCATAATAATAAACGGAAAACATGAGAACACACTATGTAATCTCATGCGCCAAGCCTTGAAAATAGTAGAGGATTGGTGCAGAGAACACGAACTGGCAGTGAACCCCACCAAGACTGAACTAGTTCTCTTCACCAAAAAGAGGAAGTTGCTACCACTAGCATTACCACACTTCTTCGGAACCACCCTAAGCCTCTCAAGTGAAACCAAATACCTGGGAGTCTATTTGGACAAGCAGTTGAACTGGGCAAAGCACACTGAATTTACCACCACAAAAGCCAGTATTTGCATGTGGCAATGCAAACGCATGCTAGGTAGGAACTGGGGGATTAGCCCCAATATCACCTACTGGCTATACACCACGGTTATTAGACCAATAATCACATATGGCTCTCTAGTCTGGTGGCCCAGGACCGACCTGAGCACGGCACAAAAAGACCTTGAAAAACTGCAACGTCTTGCCTGTGTGGCAATCACTAGTAGCATGAAAACAGCACCCACTGCGGCCCTGCAGGCCATGCTGGGACTACCACCACTGCACCTTATAGTGCGAGAGGTGGCGGCCCTAGCGGTCTTCAGGCTCAGCGCATCTGGAACCTTAGGTACAGACTCTAGAATAAAGCACACGCGCATCATGGAAGATGCTGTTAAACGACAACCCATGATGACATCACCCAACGATAGAGTTCAAAAAACGCACCACTTTAAGAAACATTACAACATAGTCCTAGCAGAGGAATTGGACGACCACTCAGGTCCCAACGAGCTAAGAATCTATACTGACGGATCAAAGACAAGTACTGGTACGGGAGTTGGAATTTACTCCAATGACCTCAACATTAAAATATCCAGATCGCTAGGTAAGCTCAACACCGTCTACCAGGCGGAATGCGTGGGCATTATCCTGGAAGTTCATGCCATAGAGGCCAGGGAAGTCACGGACACCCACATCCGGATACTTTCCGACAGTGCCTCAGTCCTCCAATCCCTAAAGAAAAGCTACACTACCTCGAAACTCATACAAGAATGCCACAATGCACTCGAACACGTCACGGTGGCCAACCGCAACACCGTGACGCTGCAGTGGATAAAAGAACACAGCGGATCACTGGGAAATGACGCGGCCGATGAACTGGCCAGGAGGGGATCTGGTGCCGTGGCTGTTGGACCCGAACCCATAGTACCGCTCCCCTTCGTCCAACTGCGCACATGGCTGCGTGAACACACCCACAAACAAGCGGAACGCTGGTGGGCCTTGGCACCAGGCTGCAGGCAGTCCAAGGAAGCCATGCCAAACCTGGACCGAAAACTAACCAGGCGCCTTCTGCGACTGGATAGGCGAAGCCTGCGAATGGTGACGGGGACCATCACCGGTCACTGCTCATTAAATAAACACTTGCACACGATAGGCATAACGGACAGCCCTCTGTGCAGGGCATGCATGGAGGGGGAAGAAACGGTACCGCACGTACTCCTTGATTGTGAGGGCGTCGCCGAAATACGGAAGCAAACTATAGGGTCACCAAACTTGCTCACAGATATCCTGAACATGCCGAGAAAACTTATCTGTTTCTGGAGGGAGGTTGGATGGTTGGAGTAACGGCCGCCATGGCTCACGTACAATGGTCCAACGTCAGGACTAAGTGCGGAAACCAAAACCCCCTAATAGAATAGAATAGAATGGTCTGTCGTCACTAGACGGACGGACGGCGAGCCACCCATAGCTCGCCGTCCACAGGCCCGCGCCTACGGTGGCCGGAGGTCACCAGGTGGTGTCCCCCGACGCCCGCGGCGTCTACCACGGCGGCTGGGACGAGAGGGTCTCCTCTCCCTAGTTCCAATCCCCATGGATTAAAGAATAAGAAATTGCAATATACGTACATAAATGTTTTTTACTGCTAAAAAATATGGTAATTTTAACTAAATCCTTATCATATGATAATATTATTACCTCTCCAGCAGCGTGAAGTCTTCAAGCGTGAACCGCTCGTGAGCGTGTAACGGTCCGATGAGGCGAGCGTTGTGGACCAGCGCGCGCGCGCCCGCACGCAGCTTGAGGCTGCGCGCGCACAACACACGGGACGCCTTCAGTACCCACTCGTATTTGTTCAAAGCGGGGACCATCTCCGGCTGTACCAAGAGATAATTATATTTATTTCACAGGATACTGTGGATAAAACCCTTATTTCATAGAAATGAAAAGAAAAAAATGATAAATAAAATACTTAAGTAAATATCAAGTAATGTTGCTTATGCAGATTTCAAGCCTTTCTACCAAGCCACGCAGTTCGAAGTTCGAGGAGACGTATGATTAATTTTCTACTCACACATACGTTTTCACTTTTGTACCTAACATACTACAAAAATTGTGCGAGGTAGATTTACTGACGGAGATCTAAAAACAAAACAGCGAATCTATCTTTCAGAACGCAGCGTACGAACAGTCTTGATTAATGCATCTATTAGAATGTAAAGAAAAAGTGAAAGTGCAATAAAAACTATTGAAACGAAATACTAACAGTTATTATTGTGTCCTGTGATAGGCATTAAGAAAGAAGAGGGTTTGTCAGATAGCCGTTGTGATAGCTTAACGAGAAATGTCTTTATCAAAGTTATCTGGATATTGCTTTAGTTTTTTGGTTCAAGACATAATATTTGGAAGAGATTGTGGAGTACATGATTTGAATAGGAATCGAGGTATAAATGGAGAATTCCACAAGAAGTACGAGAAATACAGAATGTATCAGTGGCGAAGGGTCCATACAACTCGATTCCTATCGGCTTCCCTTTCGAAATAATAATATGGCAAAAACTAGTATGAAATTAATTTGTTTTCAATTATCATTTAAACAAATAATTATTTACGAAGTTACATTGCAGGTATAACATTTGCTTATAAAAGTAACAATCAAAGAATCAATCTATGCCTAAAGTAAGCCGGCCGCTCGCACCGGAATTCAGTACATTTAGTTCATAGTCTCTTGTAGCGATCGTGACCTTGAGGCCACAATGTAACACTGCTAGATTTAGGCAGTTAGCAAGCCGGAATTTGTCGAGTTACGATCAGGACAGAGATAGGAAATGTGTACGCCAGAACGAGATGGAATGATCCTGAAGTTGTAAATCGAATTTGTTCGGATAGTAATATTTGGATGACAGATCCACAACAGAGTTCTTTCCAGTGTTGCCGTTTTAGCCACTTTGTGTTTTTGCCAAAAAATAATCCATTTTAGCCACCAAAATAAATCTAGCTACTTCTGGCTGCTTTTTAGATTGAAAAATAATTTAAGAAACAGACTATGTGCATTAACACTTAATTCCATTATTATGATTAGAAACCAATTTAAAGTAGGTATGTTAGGCCACCTCAAGTTTTAACAAAAGTCACAAAAACGGTCAAATCAGTAAAACAAACCGAATCCACTGACGAAGATATTACAGAATTTTTAATAACATTGTAGACTTTCATTTATTGATTTTTAATTTTTTGTTGTAAATAGGATTAAAACATTTTTAACTTTGATGTAGCCACAAACAAGATTGTCCTAACGGCAACACTGGTTCTTTCGCGGTTCGCGCTTATTTATGTGTCATGTCTAATGATTTCACTAGTTTCATTTGTTTTGTTATATTCGTATCATAATATTTAGAATCTTGTAGCATTACTCGTGTATTATTGTTGAAATTGAGTTATTTGTGTAAACTAGTGATAGTTTTGCGTAGTGAAAACAAGGTTAGTGGCGTTGTATTGTTTGGTGATCGTCTATTTAAATAGGTATTTAGGTAAGTTTATAGTTTTACTAGAAATTAGTTATTTAAGTAGTGATTTTGTTATTATAAAGTAAGTTCGATAGCATGGCGGCATTATTGAACATAGTACTATGCTGTCTGACAGATTATTTGTTGACTGAGGAAACCTTTTCAAAGTTGAGTTTTAAAAATAAAAAACATGTAATTCAGATAGGCCGTGCTCGCCCTGACATGATTATAAATTATAAACGACGCGATGGTTTTTTCAAACATTTTAACAGTTCTTTGTACGACAAATACCCGTGGCTTACGGAAAGTTGTAAATGAAATAAAATGTTTTGTTTCCCTTGCATGCTGTTCAGATTCTAGTAGCTTATGGAGCCACACGGGATTTAAATATATTAATAATCTTCCAAATTCGTCCAAATAACATGTTCAGACCGAAAAACATATATCCGAAGTTGTTTATCTTTGCATGATTTCGGAAATCGTAGGATAGACACATTTTTTGCTAATACGTAAGAAGTTCATAATAGAAAAGTAGATCGGAATAGAAGTTTAATGAAACGGTTCATCGACACAGTAATTTTACTAGGTAAACAAGAATTAGCTTTTCGCGGCCACCACGAAAATCCGGCCATCCGATAACCGCGGTAACTATATCGAAACGTTGTTATATTTAAGCAAGTATGATACTGTAATCGATTCGCATTTGGAACAATGTTCCTCAACACAAAATCCCACATTATCTGGCCTTTCGAGTGATAGGTATACAAAATGATTTAATACAAAGTACCTATCGCATTCGTTTTACGCGAATTTTAAATTAAACTTGAAATAAATAAAGCTCAGTTTGTATCGGTCATGAATAGTCATGATTGATGAAACGCCCGATACAGGGAACAGCTGGAATTTACGCATCACACTTGAGCAAGGTAAGCATTTTTTGGTCCGGCTTCCCTTTTAAGAAAATTCACCCTTCGCCACTGGAATGTATCCAGTTTTTTTTTTTTCGAGTATACCAGAGTGAGTTATATTCTTATTCTGGTTGAATATTATTCAACCAGAAGTGGAGAAAAAAGTCAATGCAGATAGAATTTTAAGTGCCGCTGAAAAATTGTTAGTGCCTTGCTAGTATTTCAGCGCGCGCCCGCGGCGTCTACCACGGCGGCCGGGACGAGAGGTTCTCTCCCTCTCCCATTCCGCCAGCTCCTTCGCTAGCATGACTGCT
This sequence comes from Ceramica pisi, assembly GCA_963859965.1. Taxonomy (NCBI): domain Eukaryota; kingdom Metazoa; phylum Arthropoda; class Insecta; order Lepidoptera; family Noctuidae; genus Ceramica; species Ceramica pisi. Next base: position 12,622,908 of record OY982530.1, read on the forward strand.
TCCCAGAAGGAAGTGACGGCGTCCCATTACGTCTCGACGCGAGAGGTCGCCGCCTATCGCCGCAGTGGTGACGCCCGGGCGTTTCCTCCCGCCCGATTCGGTGCAGGTACCTTCCGAAACATCCGTGTCCGGTGAGGACCTGCGTGAGGCGGAAGGTGAGGACGCCGTGGCGCCTCTCAAGCCACTCCTTGATGATTGACCCTTGCGGCTGTTATTATTTAGCCACGAGCTCCTTAATAATTAATACAATGCTATCAATAATTATCTATTCCATACATATAATAAAATCGTAGAGTTGCCGTGTCTGTACATTGAATATTTTCGTATAAAAAATACAAAGAAATGTCAGAAAAATGACATAGAACACAAAAAAAAAACAGTTTTTGAAATTCTTTTCTGTTTGTCTGTGCGTCTGTTTGTCTGTGCGTTTGGAGGAGCATCACGCTTAAACCACTGATTGGATTCAAGATTTAGGTACTTCAAAATATTAAGTGATAAACGGAACAACATTTAGTGTATATTTCATCAAAATCGACCCACAAAATAAAAAAATATCGAATTTTAAAGTTTACGAAGAAACTTCATCGAGCGCTAAAATAGGTTGTTTTCATTGAGACTTCAGATACTTGCAATGCCATCTATTGAGAAAATTTGTAATAAGAAGTGTGAGAAGACCCCGAAACAATGTATTTTCGAGTTATTTTTTAATTAAACTTAAAATGTAGCAAAAAACAGTGATCATAGCAAAAAACAGTAATATTATTTATCTTCTAAGTTCGAACTTATGAGTTTATAGTCAGTTCAGATACGTTGTAGATATATGGTATAGCTATGGAAGTATGGGTTTGAATGACTAGATTTTTTTTCGAATCGAGGAGAGAGTAGACTTGGGTCGTACTTGCAAAATCGAGTACCAGGGCTTCCAGTACGTCTACCTTAAGAAACTAGGGCTCGGGATACTTTCAAGTACCTATTTTCTATATGGATAGGAAATTGACCCGTAACTTTCTAGGAATAAGGAGCACAATCGCGTATACAAATAAATACTTACAAGGACACCATTAAAATAAAAACCTACGAAATTGTTCCGTAGGCTGTTATAATAAGGAGCATGATCGCATTTCCGAAAACTAAAGCAGTTATTGAACTATTAAAGATTGTATTGGAAAACTAGGTAGAATTTATGAATTTTGTAAATTAAATACGGCTACTCAGTCAGACCAGGTGGTAGGTAAGTAGCACGGTATTAAATTAATAATGAACGAAACCATTCCTTCCTACTTAAAAATAGGCTTAGGACTGTCGGCTGGGAAATATAATATTATTATTATGATTATTCAATGATTATATTCAGTGGTCTACAATCAGCAATATTGTCAGTAAAAATCGGAGAAAATGTGTCCTTTTTGGACTGTGCTGGACGAAATTAAGAATCCACTTAATTCACCACCATTCGTTCGATAGTCGGTTTTGTTGCCGTGTCTGTACATTGAATATTTTCGTATAAAAAATACAAAGAAATGTCAGAAAAATGACATAGAACACAAAAAAAAAACAGTTTTTGAAATTCTTTTCTGTTTGTCTGTGCGTCTGTTTGTCTGTGCGTTTGGAGGAGCATCACGCTTAAACCACTGATTGGATTCAAGATTTAGGTACTTCAAAATATTAAGTGATAAACGGAACAACATTTAGTGTATATTTCATCAAAATCGACCCACAAAATAAAAAAATATCGAATTTTAAAGTTTACGAAGAAACTTCATCGAGCGCTAAAATAGGTTGTTTTCATTGAGACTTCAGATACTTGCAATGCCATCTATTGAGAAAATTTGTAATAAGAAGTGTGAGAAGACCCCGAAACAATGTATTTTCGAGTTATTTTTTAATTAAACTTAAAATGTAGCAAAAAACAGTGATCATAGCAAAAAACAGTAATATTATTTATCTTCTAAGTTCGAACTTATGAGTTTATAGTCAGTTCAGATACGTTGTAGATATATGGTATAGCTATGGAAGTATGGGTTTGAATGACTAGATTTTTTTTCGAATCGAGGAGAGAGTAGACTTGGGTCGTACTTGCAAAATCGAGTACCAGGGCTTCCAGTACGTCTACCTTAAGAAACTAGGGCTCGGGATACTTTCAAGTACCTATTTTCTATATGGATAGGAAATTGACCCGTAACTTTCTAGGAATAAGGAGCACAATCGCGTATACAAATAAATACTTACAAGGACACCATTAAAATAAAAACCTACGAAATTGTTCCGTAGGCTGTTATAATAAGGAGCATGATCGCATTTCCGAAAACTAAAGCAGTTATTGAACTATTAAAGATTGTATTGGAAAACTAGGTAGAATTTATGAATTTTGTAAATTAAATACGGCTACTCAGTCAGACCAGGTGGTAGGTAAGTAGCACGGTATTAAATTAATAATGAACGAAACCATTCCTTCCTACTTAAAAATAGGCTTAGGACTGTCGGCTGGGAAATATAATATTATTATTATGATTATTCAATGATTATATTCAGTGGTCTACAATCAGCAATATTGTCAGTAAAAATCGGAGAAAATGTATCCTTTTTGGACTGTGCTGGACGAAATTAAGAATCCACTTAATTCACCACCATTCGTTCGATAGTCGGTTTTGTTGATTTTGATTCAAGATTAGTTTGTACCAGGAGATTAGGTACCTGGGCTGGTCGGCATTTCAACCGATAGAGATGATACAGTGCCCTGCATTAGGTACCCTCTTCATAATTATATTCTTAATTAGAGAGAGAGATCAGGATACGTAACTGAACGTAAATTTTGTATATTCAATCTATACTAATATTATAAAGCAGAAGAGTTTGTTTGTTTGTTTGTTTGGTTGTACGCGCTAATCTCAGGAACTACTGGTCCGATTTGAAAAATTCTTTCAGTGTTAGATAGCCCATTTATTGAGGAAGGTTAAAGGCTATATATAATCACGCTAAGGCAAATAGGAGCGGAGCAGTAATGGAAAATGTGAGGCAGACGAAGTTGCGCGGGTCAGCTAGTAAAATTAATATATCTGTAACTATTCATTTCCGTTTTCTTATATTAATAGGGACCTACAATAACAATTATAACAACCTAGGTTAAAGTGCCGATATATGTGACTGGCCAGATTTGATTTAAATAAATAGTTACCTGCTGAGCTTCATCACCAGTAGTTTTATTTTAAAATCCTCAATAAAAATTTTCACAGATACCTTCCAAAGCAATTTTTGTTTTCTTGCGACTACTGTGTAAAAGCGACAATCTTTTGGTGTTCCATTCAAATTCTCCCACGTTTATTTCATCCATTTTAAGAAAATAAATAAAAATCAAGGAAATTAGCTCACGTCTATTCACCGCACAATTCAACAGCGACCGATCCTACCGGTCGATTCTGTAAACATGTCGAAGTGAAGGCGTGGGTGAAGTGATCACGAAGTGAGCTGTCAAACCATACAAACAAGATGGAATGACAGCTCACTTGTCGTTCACTCCACCTAAGTGAACACGGTGAGATGTCAACAGAATAGACCGGCTGTTGTCGCACCGCGTACTTTGTATGAAAACAAACGACCGTCCGTACGCAATACGACAAACGCACCGCTTCGGCACCGCAGCGGTCCGACACGAAACGTCTAAATTGAAAGCGCCCTTATATTATTAGTATAGATACTGTGAGAAGTCAATGCTTAAAAAGTCAATTATAAAACTATTATGTGATTTAGCTTTGCAACATCATTGTGTGAAACACATATTTCATTTAGTAAAAAGCTCTATTAAAACCAAGTCTCTGAAGTTAAAGACACTAACACTACTTCGCACATAAGACCATTCCAATTATCAAGAAACTGGAACTTACAGATTACGGCATGGCACTATGATGCGATTTTAGAGCTTAATACAATAATGAGGCTATCAGAAAACTGATTGCTGTAGTAGAGAGAGAAAATTAATGGTAATAAGAGAGTATCCTTAATTTATGCTATTCTAAGTTCAGAGTTTAAAAAGATTTTCGAGAGAATTCCTTAAATATCTTTTTTTTTCAGATTTTTACGATAATTAATGGAGGGAAAAGAATTTACTCACCAAGATATCACAGGTCTGCGTTTCATGGCAGCCTTCATCTTCTAGCAGCCTGGACATGTAGACAGTGGCCTCTGCTGGCTGCAGCGTGGTCAACGCAGCCAACGCTACTTTGTTGAGAGACTGGTCCACATTGGCCGAGCCGTCCACGTTAGGAATGAACGCCACGCGAACGCCGCGAGTACCTTTCTGTTAGGATAGAAAGGAAAGTCTTTATTTCTGATTAATGTCGGTTAGTTGGATTTCAGATGCAAAATGAACCATATTATTTACCAAATAATACAAAATCTAAAATTAAAAACTCTCCACATAAATTTACTATAAAAAAATAAATGTAAAGTACTATTGCGAAAAAGAGATTCATTCACGCATCGGAATAATGGTGAAAAGGTTTCACACTTCACACAAAAAAATATACGACTTTTCCCAACTATATTGGGGTCGGCTTCCGGTCTAACCGGATTCAGCTGAATAACAGTGTTTTACGTGGAGCGGCTGCCTACCAGACCTCCACAACCCATTAACTGGGTAACACGGTATTTTTTGGCAAGACTGGAGTCAGATTCACTGGCTTCTGACAATCCGTAACGACTGCCAAAGATCTACCAATGACAGCCGGGACCAACGGCTTAACGTGTTTTCCGAGGCACGGAGGAAACTCAATATGTTAAGATGGTCACCCATCCACAGAACAACCTTGGCAAGCGTTGCTTAACCTTGAAGATCGACCCGTGCGGCTGTTGTTATTTAGCAATATATAACAGATCAAATATTTTGGTTAAAGTAAAAAGAAGTTATATTTACCATGAAGGTCAACGCATTCTTCAGAAGCTCCCTGGACGCTTTGTCGTTAAGATCGCCAGCTACCCAAATGGTTTGAGAGAACTTCTCAACTTTACTAGACTTGGTGAAGTATTTGAGCAGGGGTAGAGCAGTTGCTAGCGCGTCACGCCCTAAATAATTATTCAAGTCAATATTAATTTTAATCTACAAGTGCAATTTAATTTTTATTCTTGTTTATTGTGTTTACCTGTCAAATGCATAAGTTTATGTATTTTGTCTTCGGCGAATAAATCGTTGGACGATGGCACTCCTGACAAATCTAGGTACTGTGATGGATCTGAGCCCAAAATACGGCGATTCAACCTGTAGGACCAAATGTTAATTAAATTAAATAAGTGCTTACATAATATACATTCTGTTCAGAAAATAATCTAATTCAAATTCAATTCATTTATTTTCAGATAACAAGGATCCATTGGGTACGCAACAATAGTCCAGTCGTAGTGGCAGTGGTCGTAGTAATGTTGGGTTAGTATCTAATATTGTTATGGTGTTTCTAGCTGATTCTTATCTAGAAGAGAGATTGGCAAAATGTTTCGAGAATGAAACAGTGCAACAAATATAAGTATTTCTTTCAAAATTTTTGTAGCAAAATTGACACATTCTACTGTTCTGCGGTTTTATATATTGTGCGATAGGAAGAAGATTTTGAGGTCGTTCTTTACACTTACACAAAAGTAAACAAAATACTCATTAGCATTCATGAAAGGAAACTAACTATTACACATTTATTGGGATAAATACAACCTAGCAAAAAATTGTGTCTTTAGTTCCAAACTGAATGTTGGTGTTTTAATACAAGATACCTCCAAAATTTTCCCGCGACATTCTCTACCAAAGACTTATACACCTTGTATTGTGGATTTGGCGTTTGTGAAGAGTATTCCTTATAGCTGCATACGCATAAATAATACAAATCATGATATAGACACGATCACACGACTTCACAAGAAATACTTCCCGACAGAATAAAGTGAATATTTATGAACTTTGTACTCGGTGAAAATTGGTAAAACGAATATTAAATTGGGAGTCACTTTTGTGTAGTTCCGATTGTAGAAAAAATCTTTTGGGAATTAGTCGTGAAAACAACATCTGCCTTTTCCTAACTATATTGGGGTCGTCTTCCAGTCAAACCGAATCTATTTTAGTATCTAATCTTCTGAATAATAGTATTTAACGTGTAGCGACAGGCAAAGCCTATAACAACGTTAAATACAATAACATACGGTTGAAACTGCTATAACAACGTTAAATCATATTTATTTATTTTTTCAATTACTTTCTGCACTGAGTTACATACCGGGGCATAATATGCGGCTGCTTCATAAGGTAGTCCAGCGCGTCATCCGAGTCGGCCAGTTCTCCGCGGAACACGGCGCGCTGCAGACGTCCCGTGTGCCGCGAGAGCGCCGTCACCAACGCCTCCTCTAGCAGTTCCACTGACGCCGTCACAGGGGAAAAACCTTCTTCCACTAATGGTACGCCGTTTATCAACACCTACCCACATAAAACTATTTGATAAGCAAAATCATGTTAATCTTGATAAGTGCTTCTAATTCTTCTATTTTACCGATTAGTATATATTTTCATTAATATCTTAATATTTGAAAATAGCTTTGTTGTTCAGCATATAATGTACAAAAAAATTAAGAAAGTCCTTCATACCTGAGGATACTTGTTGGTACCGATTTTCGATACAAACTCATCAGCCAGTTGTCTTCCAAAGTTGTACTCCGAGTCTTCAGAGATAATGTCATCCAGATTAGAGTTGAATTTCGTGTACTTGGTCAGTTGTTGCTTAACAAATTCAAGTGATAGTTTCTCATCTTGAGGCGGATGAAGTAACTGCGATAGGTAGGATAAACTTTAAATATGGGAAGGCGTAATCTGCATCTCAAATTATTGGAAATTCAACGACTAGATAAGAATTTAATACAAAGGAAAACATCCAGGTAAAAGCCGCAAAACATATATCGTGACTTGCTGCGTAGGCGCACTTTTAGTCTCACACTATCTATAGGCACTCTTAACTCTATAGGTATTAAAAATTGGTTTTAAAGTTTCGATGGTGTACCAACTTTACTATGGGCTGACTAAACTGTTTATTGCGCAAATTTCTATTTTCTTTTGCTATTATTAAATTAACAAACTATATGAACATACCTGTGTAAGGAAGTAATAAGCCTCCTTGTTGGAGTTCTTCTCCTGCGCGACGTAGTTGAAAGCAGACCGCACGGCCGCCTCAAGCAGCGGGTTGTCAGCACTGGGCGCCAGGACCAGACCAACTCGCACCGGGGTCGCGTGCTTCAGTAATGTCTCACCCAGTTTCAGAGGAGGCCCAGAGGCGGTTGACGTTGGGTCTACTACTATAATCTGTTGGAAAATTTTGTATTAAATTGTGTTGGTGCACACAGTTTGGGAGAGGCAGCACATTATCTCAACACAAGCCTTCCAACCAGATATTTTTAATGAATTTAGTTTAGTAATCTACGATTGATACAGTTTCAAACGAAAAAAATAAGGGATGATGATTTTGCAACAACTGCTGATGAAGAACTGCATTCTATGTTATGTGTTATTCAATAATATATTTGTCGACGAATTTTCATTTCGTTTTAGCACTAAGGTCGGCTTAATTCAAGTTACGTGCAGTGTTCTTCTGGGTAATCTCACTCCGTCGTCGACTTTGTGAAGTCTAACCTAGACTATAGTCAAGACCAAACCCGTCACAAGTAAAAAAAAAAATGCTTTTGTGCTATACAACTTACGTAGTTATAAATGTTCCTCCTCAAGTTCCTCAGCATGCCAGGGTAGGTAGGTCTCAATAGCTCCATGAACGAGGAGGGCCAACGCCGGTATCGTTCATCAGTCTCCAAGTCATTTAGCCAAGTGATTGACGAGTCGCGGATGTCAAGGCCGTACTCCTCCCAGGTGTACGCTTCTCCCAACTCCAGGGACATTAGCTTGTTGATCAGCTTTTTGGAAAGGCCTATACATGAACAGAGTTATTTAACAATCTAGCGAATTATACACATTCAGAAGAAGTAGGTCTGCCTAGTCTTTGCAACTAAATTGAGGTCGTCTTCCAGTCTAACCAGCTTCAGCATACAGCTGAATTACCAGTATTTTATAAAGAACGACTGCTTATCTGACATCTACAACGCAATTGGATAGAACAGGTAAGATTGGTCGGTCAAACTTTTGAGCTTCTGACTGTCCGTAACAACTGCTAAAGATCTACAAATGACAGCCGGGACCAACTACTGAACGTGCTTTCAGAGGCACGTACCTATTCAGAAGCTGTTGGTTAGCAATAATTATTATTACAACATTCACTAAGGAAAGGAATCAAGCGTGCAAAAATAAAACTAGTTCCCACGGCAAAAAGTGGAACGTCACGTGCGTGTCAGGAGCACATGTAGCGCGCGTTTTAACTTGTTTACCTACGTCAGATGTTATATCAGAGAGCCGAGTCTACTACGATATTTTTTGTATCTTTAGTTTTGGGCGATTTTAAGGATATAACGTTGAATGTCAGGTTTCAAGTTGAAATCCGATCCTGTGCCATTGGATTCCTCAAATTCGATTAAACTTATTAAAATTATTATATGTATAATTTACTATGCTAATTAAAATTATGTAAATCATCATCATATCAGCCGAAAGACGTCCAATGCTGGACATATGCCTCCCCAAGTTTCACCACAACAACTTGTCCTGTGTGTCTCGCATCCATCGTCTACCCGCGACCCTCACCAGGTCATCGGTCTACCTTGAGGGAGGCCTTCGAACGTTGCATCTTCCGATACGCGGTTGCCACTCCAGAACTTTTCGGCCCATCGACCATCTGTTCTGTAAGCAATGTTCCCTGCCCACTGCCACTTCAGTTTGGCGATCTTTCGGGCTATGTCGGTAACCTTGATTCCCTTGCGGATCACGCTAGGAAACTTCAAGCTGAGTGACTTTAAGCCTTCTGATGAGGCCCATTGTGAGCATATTTCCGTTCCATAAGCCATCACTAGCAACACGTACTGGTCATAGACTTTCGTCTTGAGACACTGTGGTACGAACGCCGCCCAGACGAGTCGGATTCGTTGACCTCTTTCTCAAAGTTAGCTCTACTTAACTGGACCGTTTGTCCCAGGTAGACTTACTCGCCTACAACTTCGAGTCTAGAGTCTCCGGTCTTGATAGGAGTGGGTGCTACATGGGTGGGTGTGGGTCCATGTTAATTTTAAGGCCCACACTTTCGGAAGCTCTACTCAAATCATTGCGCATTTTACTGAGGTCCTCCGTTGTCTCAGCCACGATGACTACATTGTCCACAAATCGAAGGTGAGTAATGTACTCGCCATTCACGTTAATACCTAGCCTTCTCCAGTCCAAAAGCTTGAAGACATACTCCATTGCGGCCGTGAACAGTTTCGGAGAAATGACGTCTCCCTACCTCACAACCTGCTGCAGGAGGATAGGTTACGAGATCTGATCTTAAAGTCGGACTGACACGGTGACATTTTCGTACAAACACTTCAGTACCTCGATGTACCGATAGTCGATCTGGCACCGTTAGAGAGACTGCAGCATAGCCCAAGTCTCGATCGAATCGAAGGCTTTCTCGTAGTCTACAAACGCTAAGCAGAGGGGCAGATTATAGTCCAGGCATTTTAGGTTTTATCTGCGGTAAAATTCCTAGTGAGTTGAATTTTTGTATTTACTTTTTAAAATGATTTCTTTAGTGTTAAACACGTTTTATATGAATTATTATTGGATGGTGATGTTGTAGATTTTACTAGGAACAATTTCTATATGACCGCTATTGACCTCCGAGCGATAGGTCGCGAGATATTTGCGAAAAACTAATTTTCGTGACCTTTTTTAGCTGGCACGATATCGTTGTTGATTTTTCACATTTTATTACAACACCGTAATAAAATTCCGCAGATTGGGGTTTAAAATGCCTTAAATTACTGGACTATTCCACCCTCAGCCGACGCGACGCCTTGTAGTTTTTAAATTGCTTCAGAGCCATCCTTTTTTTTTTTTTATTTTTTCTTTATTGATTTTAAGGGATTTTTGTACATGAGAGCCATCCTAATCTCATAAAGGCTGACGTCCGGGATGTCCTCGGTACAGTCCCGGGTCAATCTAGCTCTTGGGTCGTTAGCTAGATTCATAGCGGGTTTAGCCATTGTCTCGATCTCCCGCAGAAGCTCTGATTTGGCGGATATGGTTCTGCAATCTGATTTGGCTGACTCTGCCCAATAGCCAGATCTTTTGCAAATACCTTGGAGCCTTTTTATTCCCTTCTATCGCGTCTTTGATCTTTTCAGTATTACAGCGGCGGAGGTCGCTTTTCAAGGCTTTGGAGATTCGTCTCTTGAGCTACCGGTATTTACATTATATGTAAACCAATTCAATGTATTACTAAATTTATGAAAAATTTTAATGCAAAGTGTTTTGAACTCGGGTTGTGCAAGGAATGCGAGGCCCCGGACTGTTATCCTGCTTGCCACATTCTACTAGGCTACTGATAGGCGCACACTCGAGTATCCCAATTTGATAAAGTCGCGCAAGTAACTTACCGAGTGCATGTAAAGTGTTCATGGGTCCAATATCTTCTTTCAACGCAACCAACAGGGCCATAACATCGACTTCCTCGGCATCATACTGGGCCCCTGACACAAGCAGCAAAGGTTCCGCAGGGCGAAGTCCTAGGGATGACGCCCATAGATCTTGGTTGTATAATACCTCTTCGCGGAAAGTACGAGGGACATTCACGTGGATAAGTGATTTAGTCTAAAACAAAAGAGCAAAGTGGTCGTCTTATTTTTCATCAAAATTTCTATGAAACGATGAGAGAGATGCTATGCATATGCAACATCTTAATCATTTACCTGCATAGGGAAATTCTGTGCGATTGACGTGAGCACTTTGAGCGACTCGTCGCCTCCCGCGTCGTTGGCATCAACAACGGCCACCGCGGCTTGCATGCTTAGCGCCTGCATCTGCCACACCTTCAGCGGTTCCAGCTCTTCGTTTGATTCTGACAAGTGACGACGGAACCGTTCCAGTGGAGAACGTAGACCAGGGAACAAATTCCTGCGTAAAAGAGATTATTTATAACAATTGAGATTTAAAGGACATGGCCAACATGCTTAGGAACTGTACCCCAGAATGTACAGCGATGAAACATATGTCGTTCAATAGGGCATATCTTCAATAATAAAGAATTGAAAGTAACACCTATGCTATGCAGTCGTGGAACAAAGTAATGAAGATTTGAAAGTTTTGATTTTTTCAACTCAGTGTTTCATTAACTCAGTCATATTACAATGTATTCATAATATTATAAGTCCCTGAACGTTAAATAGGTTGAGGTGTTTATATTTGTCTTAGGTAATTAGTAAATATCATATTATAACTTGGAAAAACTGCCACAGCAGTTACTGAACTTTTTTGTAGAATAGGTTAGCATTAGGCAGAATAAAACCACATACATTATTATATACCTACATTAAATTTAATCATTCAATGTTACAAGTACAAGTACATTATCCAGAAATTGCAGCTGGTGGAACAATACTTCTTTGGTATCAGGGGGTAATGATGATGTTTCATGCCGCCTGATGCGTTCTCTAATAGCGATACCTCAGTTAACACACGATCGTAAAAGGTCCATTTTCCTTACTTATTATGTTATAACACCATTTATTATAATAAGTAGAGCACTCAGGTGTACGACACAATAAAATAAAGATGAAATAAAATATTAACAAAAACACGAAGCAAACATAGGGTTGGGCAAAAAAAGTCGATGTATCAAAATATCGATATTTTTTCATAAATTAATCGATATATTATATCGCCGATTTTTTTTTCGATAAATCGATTTTCGATATTTATTTTCGGATAGCGAAAACGATATTATTTCGCCTCCGAATTTTCGAGGATCTGTGCCCAATGAGATTAAGCAATATCTCTGGACCAACCATTTCTTGAGAGGAAGTCAGATCCAATAAAGTTTTGGGTGAATCGCCGATATTTCACGTCGGTTCTTTCGGATATCACTCTTAAATATTTTAATATGTCAAGCTTCCTTAGTATCATCCAAAAGAGTTGCTTCGATTGTTAATTTAAAACGTCCTCCACACTATTCCCGAAGTTACTTCGACGAAGTACTCTCCGAAGTTGACCGAAGTCCGAAGTTCGTGTCCACACACTCGAGCAACATCGCGAAGAGCTGAGTCGCCCGTTCCTCTCACGATAGGCATCATGGATAACGTTCATGTGGCAACTGCCGTTGCAATGTGTACTCTCGCGTAATAAAAATACGTGCGTATTTACTATGGCTCGTCGCGAACCAAAGTGAGGCGAGTAGTGTGGTCAGACCCTTCGTGTTCGAACTTCGAGTCTATTGACTCGGGCGCAAAAACCGACAACGACTGGAAGTCGCCCGAAGCGAGGCGAAGTTGCACGAAGCGAAGCAAAGTGCCACTCTACACTATCGTATTCGATCAACTTTGGGAATAGTGTGGAGGACGTTTAACAGAGCCGGATAATAGGAGCAGACTGAAAGGTGAGCATATTACCTCTCGGGCCCAAAGAGTGCTGCTGATGTCCATTTCAGACAAATACTGGTTTCAGTGATGGTTATTTTTAAACAATATAAATGTACGATTTACGAATAAATAAAATAATAAATATTTCAGATATGTATTTTATTTTTTTATAATCTAATTTTTGACATTGCAAAATATATAGGTAACCTTCTCTTGAGCAAAAAATATCGATATATAGGAATATCGATATTTTTAGAAAATATATACTGATACATTTAAAAAGTATCGATACGATATAAATCGATATATTTTTTCCATTTGCCCATCCCTAAGCAAACATGATGCCAGTTTCCTCTCGTCCCGGCCGCCGTGGTGGACGCCGCGGGCGTCGGGGGCCACCTGGTGACCTCCGGCCACCGTAGGCGCGGGCCTGTGGATGGCGAGCTATGGGTGGCTCGCCGTCCGTCCATCTAGACAGGCCGTGTCGACGGCGCGTTAGTGTTCCACGCGCGCCTCAAAGAGAGTCAGCAACACAGAGGGGCCCAAAAGGGCCGACGCCTGCCGGAGTCGCGGGATTATTCGCAAGAGACACCGTGGCTCCGGAACACAAAGGGCAATGAAGGAACATGGATGGGTTTTAGTCAGTAGAAGTCTGACACTCCCTCCCGCTACACCCAGAGCGGGAGGAGTCATTGGATGATTTCCCATCCCTAAAAAAAAAAAAAAAAAAAAAAAAAAAATGCCAGTTTTGACGTTTGACGGATTCATTGAGTGTTACTAGTAATTAAGCCAAGTAATACCTTTATGTCAATATTGTAATGCTACGATACACGACGTAACTGTATTAAAATCTGCTATCAGTATATGTACTTGGACTTTTGATCTAAAAAATCATTAAGAGAAGGTTGGTTTGATGGATTACTAACCGTAAAAAGTATATTTAAATTAATTCTTTGTTACGAATATTTTAATGGGGTTAAAAACTACAAACATAATGTAGGTGGCGACACTGTTGAGTGTTCCTAACCAACCGCCATATTGTTTGTCTGCGACTTGTTTGTCTTAGTTTGTTTATGAATTAAATAGCTAAAATGTACGCGACTTGGAGTGTAGTTAAGTTAAAAGAAGAGTTAAAAAAGAGAAAAGCTTCCACAGCTGGCAAACAAGCAAATTTTCGACCATTTTGCCTCGACCATTTTGTAGGCTTCCATTTTTTTCTCCTAACAGCGTTTTCCCACAGTTTTCTTCTTTTGGCATCTTTAGGAAATAAATGTATCCCTGTATTTTTGCAATCAACAAACAGTCATATTCAGAAAATATAACAAAAATATTACACTTGTTTACAACAACTTTACGTATAATGACAGTTGACAGGGAACACTCAACAGTAGCGACATCTAGTGTGAGAAATGAGCAGTTTTTTACCCCATTGCTACATGCGTTTAGTTATCTTTTCCTCTAAGCATAGATATTATTAAATGGCAACATTGAAGATACTTCAAAGAGAAGTTCGCCGGTAATCGCTTAAAATTCTTTTAATTTAGTATTTTATTCAGAGACTGCTATGAAATATTATTAGCTATTATAAATTATTCATATATTTAAATTTAATTAATAGTAAAACTTTTAACTATGTACAGCTTGGGGTACATTTTGTCCATCTCTTTTATAATATAGAACACTTAAACCAGCCTGCACTTGCACAATGGTATGCAGTATGTAACCTACTTGAATGCTGAAAGATACTAAAATGTTAAAAAAACTGTTTGATCCATACTTGAGCCTTCCAAAATTGAATCCATCAATTTGGTTCTGAGGGTCATTTTCATCTTCTTCCTCAGAGGGTTGAGCACTCGGCTCTCCGTCTTCTGATTCCTTTGGTGTTGAGTCATCCTGACTTTTGTACTCTGTGCTCTTCAGCTGTAACTCTACTCCATAGCCAGATAAGCGTAACTTGGGCTTGCCTCGTGGCTGCAAACAAGGATTACATGAAACAAATGAGTACAACCAATTGTCTCAATAGGGAATATGCATAAAAAAATATTTACTATCTATACAGTTTATCAAAAATAATAATACTAACAGTGAAAATAGAATCAAAATGACTCGAAAAACAAACAAGATATAATTCTTTTAAACAAACATATCTGTCCCTCTCATGAAAACACTGTTTTCTATGGCAGATTTCTATTTACTAGAGCTAGTAAGTATTTCATTTTGCAATTAAAAAATTGTATGCATATGTCTATTGACCACCAATTATAGTGTTGGAATACTCGTGCTGTGATTGCCCTGTGGGAACCCTTAACATTTGATTTTTTTAAGTCCACAATTGAAACTTCATCATTCTAGGTCAATTTACCTTAACATTCCATCGCACAACATAGTTGATGGCACCGCTGTCTGCATATCCAGTCAGTATCTTGTGTTTTGCCATGAAATCTTTCATTCCAAGCTCTCCATACAAAATAGCAGTGAGGCTCTTGTTGTCACTGCTTGGGTATGAGTGATCCAACAGATACGTCTCCAGCTTATGCTCTTCCTAGCAGAGAAAGAAAAATCAATTTCAAATATCCATAAAAAAGCAATCTCTTTTTGTGCCAACAACTGTTTCTAGTTAGAATAACAATATTAAAAAAACCTGCCAAGTGCGAGTCGGACTCGCGCACCGAGGGTTCTGTACAAACCAGTAGGTATTATATTATAAGTAGAAGTTGCGATTTACGATTTATGACGTATTAAAAAAAACTACTTACTAGATCACGTTCAAACCAATTTTCGCTGGTAGTTTACACGGTAATATAAATCATATTTTTTTTTAGTTTTATCATTCTCTTATTTTAGAAGTTGAGGGACACACACACACACATAATACCACTTTAGAAGTGTCTCTCGCGCAAACTATTCAGTTTAGAAAAAAATGATGTTAGAAACCTTTTCAACAGCATAGTTCTTATAGTTTCGGAGAAAAGTGGCTGTGACATACGGACGGACAGACAGACAGACATGACGAATCTATAAGGGTTCCGTTTTTGCCATTTGGCTACGGAACCCTAAAAAGACTACATAGCTTTAGGAGACCGGTTGATTACAACCTTATTTTTTTTAATGCTTTCAATAATAAATTGGAACTGAAAGCCAATCCCAATATAGTTGAAAAAGGCTAGGCAGGTGATGATGATGATTCTCTATTTACAATCAGGCATTCTACTGTTATTTTTGTTTATCATCAAAAGCAGTTAAAGTAACCATTGAATAACACTGGCTTATTGTACTGAATTAGTCAAGAAGCAACAGCCTCATCTATACTAATATTATAAAGTTTAATTATTATTAATTTATTAAGAGTTTCTTTGTTTGGTTGAACGCGCTAATCTCAGGAACTACTGGTCCGATTTGAAAAATTCTTTCAGTGTTAGATAGCCCATTTATCGACGAAGGCTATAGGCTATATGTCATCACGCTAAGACCAATAGGAGCGGAACAGTAATGGAAAATGTTACGCAGACGACGTTGCGCGGGTCAGCTAGTTTCCAGGATAAAGTGGGCGAATGATTTCTCGGCCTCAAAGCAACCTCTGCAAATTGGACTGTCTATGGCTCCTATTTAGTAGAGATGTTTTTAGGAGACCTGAATAAATGTTGGTGTAGGGTCTATTAGATATTTCAAATAGAGAACTATTTGAAATATCTAATAGACCCTCCTGTGTGTTGAATTCAGGCCCTTGTACTTCTGCACATTAGCCAAAACAAAAAGGGACCAAAGGTCCGGCACCCCACAGTACCAATATTGTCAAAGACAAAAGATAAACCAGAATCATAAGCATATGAACTGAAACTACAACACATTAATATTTACAGTAAAGATTTCAAGGCTAAGATTTCATGAAACTCAAACAACTGATACCACATCTTTACAATGAGTACATTTGGTTAAACAATATAGTATATTACAGACTTTTAGTAATGAGATTAAAAGAAACCATACTGTCCAAAAATTAATATATATGAAAGAAAATAAGTAATAGGATTTGAACACTTACCACATCAAATTGATTATAAGATTTAAGAACATCTTTTAAAGCATCATTATCACATATTTTTCTGGAAGCAATTGACACAAATGAATCACATGTGACTTCTTTTGCTCCACTCTGGGTCGCAATCTGATCAAACATGCGAACTGTTGGAGATGTGAGATGCATTGAGAGAGCAAGCTTAGCCATCCGCAGCTGTGCTGGCGCCAGCAGTGTACTGGCAACACCAATGCAAGCATCATACACTTGCTTGTCAGTCTCTGAAAAATATTTGTATCTATACTTATAACAATATGTAAAGCTGAATAATTTGTTTGTTTGGTTGAACATGCTAATCTATCATAGGGACAGCCCATTTATCAAGGATGAAGGCAGGCTATAGACTATTTATAACATCACGCTACCACCAATTTGGGGCGAGCATTAATGAAAAAAGGTGACATAGCCAAGTTACGCAGATCTGCTGGTTGTTAATTTTAGCAAGTCATTGAAAATTATTTATTTATTTAGACTTTATGCACAATAGTGGTGCAAGAATTTGAAGGTTTTGTACTGTATATTGATACATGTATCTCCACCTGAAGGTAAATCAACCAGCGAATACCAGCTGTGAGCATATTTTGCATTGCTGATTAAGAAAATCCCAATTCTAACAATAACAAGAAAAATACATATTTTTTAAACTTGGGAACTTCTATCTGTAACATAATGCTAGTTTGAAAGCAATTTTCATTATTTTCTATACTAATATTATAAAGCAGAAGAGTTTGTTTGTTTGGTTGAACACGCTAATCTCAGGAACTACTGGTCCGATTTGAAAAATTCTTTCAGTGTTCATTTATCGAGGAAGGCTATAAGCTATATATCATCACGCTAAGACCAACAGGAGCGGAGCAGTAATAAAAAATGTTATGAAGACGACGTTGCACGGGTCAGCTAGTAAATTATATGACTGTTAGCATTCCTAAGAGCTCCAGACAGAACATCTTTGAAATAAAGACCGTTTAAACAGAAAAACAATCAAAATGATGATAAATAACATGGAAAAATACATTTTTAATGTCATTTTCATGATTAAAGTTTAACAAATTAATGCTAATATGAAAAATTATATACAGTTAATAACAATTTTGCCCAATTTGGAGTCAATACCAAAAACCTAAGCCAAGAACTACAATCTTTATTTCAAATAGTCTATTTATTATTTTTTTAAATATACGATTACTATTAATTTAACTTACCTAAAATGTCCAGACTAGATTTCAATGAATTTATACCATCGAAAAACGACCAGAATAAATCGGTGCTTTCGCCTGCCAGATACTCGGCGAGCTCCAGGACTATTGGAGTAGCTTCCCATTTTGCACTTACAAACGATGTCACAGATTTTGACTTCTTTTCATAAGGTTTCGCAGTATCATCACTGGAAACCAAATTTACTAAGACGCAAGTAAAAATAACTAAGGAAATTCTAAAGCCGGTGGCTCCCATCGTGAACAGGTTCAATTACAGGAATTTAATTATCTAAAAACGCCACATTTACACAACACTTTACATGTGGTCATACTTTTCAAGTTGTAAAAGTGAAATAATACGAAAACTTCATAGATCCCGGATAATAAAACTCATCCTCTAAACGAGACAACACAACCACCAATTCACCAATGACAGCTGGACACGGTGTTTCACAGACAATATTTGACAGTTTGAAGGCAGTTCCCACATACGTTACAACATAAATAATTCTGCTCTTCAACAATGTCAATATTTTTTATAGGCAATAAGAATTTTGTAGAGTTGAAATGTACCATGAAATTAGAATAATTATGGTCAACCAAGATTTGGGTCAATCTAAAGTGACTAGGTGAGTGATAGACGGGCGAGCAAGTACCTATGGCTCGACAACCTTCTTCACTCGTGTGTAAGTACCATTGCCATTTTCTTTCTCTATGGTAAGTACAGTCGCCATCACATCAAGTTAACCGAAAGCTTTTAGTTGAAAATCTATTTATAAAACATGACAGATTGTTGTAGCTTGATGTGTTGGCGTCTGTACGTGGACTTATGACTCGACGAGTAAGCTATTTTAATTATTGACAGAATTATGGCTTTAAAATTTAAGGCTTTATATATAAACTACAGATCAATCTACAGCATCTATATTATGTACAAACGCGTAAAAAACAAAATAAATCATTGGGCATCAAAAAAATTATCCACATCGCTATCAATGGCAATAGTGCCCAGAACACTGTCAGTCAGCATTGCCGCGTTGAATGGTAGTGCTGAGTCTTTTGCCGAAAAAAAGCCCAGCCCTCTGGTCACGTGAACCGTTGACAAGTGGTTTGCTGATGTCCCGAAAGACTATGTGCACTCGGACCCCATGCGCTTAGTATCTCAACGCCAAAAGGCTCAAATATTTAACTCCCAATTAGGTTATTATATTTGCGCCTTTTGAGGTTTTCTGCACCTGCAGCAGCCGCCCCAGCGCAACCCACCGCGCGCCGTGTTAAGAGGATGGGATGGCGCAAGGGTGTCGACACATGTTGAATCCTACGCCAAAGGCCTACCTACCTTTCAAGGCATTATGGTCATCCCATCTGGCCTCTTGCCATCGTAATGTGCCAAGCCATTGGGTTCTAGAACAACTGGCACCCCGGCGGTGACAAGAGCCCGATGGATGATGCCTGGCGTGCCGTGCTAGCCGACAAGTGGTGTCCAAGGCGGTCGACTGACATACCGCAATGACACCAATGTGGAGCTCCGTTAGGAGCACCCAGACGCAGATACGTTGCGATCCGGAAAGTACTAACTCAGCATAGTACCTATGTTGGGTGACGGTAGTGCCTTTAGTCAAAGACCCGACTCCCATTCACCCGCAGCCAACAGGCGGACACGCTTCGTAGTATTGGTGGTCGTATATAAGAGGTTATTCCGTACCAACCTGCAGAGCGGCTCATCCCGTTGTTTTTAGGAAAATGGGTTCGGGCAAGCCACTTTCCAGGCGTTCACAGCATCGGTCAAGCAAGGCACTTCACAGTTAATCAATGATGGCGTTATCCTTTTGGTTAACTTTTCAGTGATGTTGTACGAATACAGGAACGTAGGCTTAAACTATAGCGGGTGACGAGCTTACCAAAACGAGTGAATAGTGAGTGTGACTTGGAGCCAGGCTCGGTCATCCAAAGCCACATAAAGATAGATAAAATTCTTGATTGCTTCAGGAACACGATTGTAACAGGTTCAGGGAGTCAACCAAATAACATGTTCCGAAATTATGGTGCTAGACATTTTTAGGGTTCTGTAGCCAAATGGCAGAAAACGGAACCCATTATAGATTCGTCATGTCTGTCTGTCTGTCTGCCTGTCCATCCGTATGTCACAGCCACTTTTTTCCGAAACTATAAGAACTATGTTGTTGAAGTTTGGTAAGTAGATGTATTCTGTGAACCGTTAAGATTTTTACACAAAAATAGAAAAAAGAAAACAATTTTCGGGGGTCCCCATGCTTTAACTGAATCTCAATTTTTTTTCATCAAACCCATACGTGTGTGGTATCTATGGATAGGTCTTCAAAAATGATATTGAGGTTTCTAACATAATTTTTTCCCGAATTGAATAGTTCTGACACTTCCAAAATGGTAAAATGTGTGTTGATTGAGAATATTATAAGTAAAAAAAATATATGAGGTACATTACCATGTAAACTTCCACTTAAAATTGGTTTGAACGAGATCTAGTAGGTAAGTAGTTTTTTTTAATACGTCTTAAATTGTAAACCGCAACTTTTGCATACATACCTATAGGTTTCACCCGAACCCTCGGTGCAAGTCGAACCGTAAGTCCTCGTACTTGCTCGCCTGTCTATCACCCACTTAAGGTCGAACATACGTCTATCACCCACTATAGAGGAGCGAAGATGAAGAGTGTTGAACTGTACATACACCTATGTAGATCCACCTCCTATCCATCCTATCCATCCTAGAGTTTTAGACTCTGATAACATCCATGATTATTTTAGTATTCTGTGCTAGGTAGTTCTCCGTCTACCCTATTTCTGTCAAGTGTCACGTCAAAGTTGTCAAATCGACTGTCCGTCAGTCCGTGAAATAAATTTCAATTTCGATTGTCTTTATTTTTCTTTACATACATAGATGAAATAAACTGTTCGAAATAAAATAAAAAACAGTAAGTATGTCCGGTACACTGTTACTATCATACTTTTGTATCCGTCCAAAGGTGTTTCAGATTTCACATAATATTCAGTTAAATATTATTAGGCGACTCGCGTAATGAATCTTACTGATAATAATTTTGTTGAACTTTCATTCCAAATTAATCATTGTTTTAGTTGAAAGGTAAGGTGATTTTTGACCTTTTGTCTAGGTTTTGCTGGTTTATGGTCCTGATCAAGTGTATGAAATGTAAAATGTTGCGCCGTACCTACCTTACTACGTCTATTGTTTTCCCTATTAGGCTTATACCGCCACGATGCAGTACACATCCGACGAAGCCTATGCGCGCCTCATCAGCCACCATATGACTGTGCCGCAAAGGATCAAGGTAATGGAATTGATCATTTTTCTGTTTAAATAGCAATTCTGAAACAAGTAGTAATAACTATATTTTATTGTAGTAACTATATTTTTTACTGGTTGCTTCTATATTATTACCCAACCAATCCAACCAATTACCTATTATTTATTGTATTTCATGACAATAGAGCATAGGAAAGTAAGGTATGGATTAAACTCTACCTCAAACTCAAAGATATGAAACGGTATAAAAATTAAGTATTTCTATATATATCTTTGGAAGCTGGAATAAGCTCTGTGGACACATAACTTAAATGACAAATGAGAACTCCTGTAAACTTGAAGACCTTAAGTAGTATTTACTTTTAACCTCATTATTTCTAGGCTACTGGCGACATAGTGGATGAAGACAGTGCTCCCAATGGAGTAGTCTCTGGCTGGGACTATGCTAATGAAAAGTTTGACATGAAAGTACCCGAGAGAATACTAGTGGTGGGGCAAGATCAACATGTTGGTATGGGCTACTTAATAATATACTTATTACATAAGTATGTAAAGTTGACCTATAATGAGGAAAGATTTACACATTAGGTGCAACATGTTTAAAACTGTAGTGATTGATTGTTTTCATTTCATTTTTGACTGTAGGGTAGTAGGTGCAACAGTTTTAAAATACAGACTTCAATAGTATACTTATTTTATTCATTTCCAAAGTTTATTTTAGTGATGTAATCTAATCAAATGTTTAGCTCCCACATTTCGAAAATAGTTTGCTTAATTTTTTTCTCATTCTGATACAAGTGACATTACAACAAAACACTGATTAACTAAATACCACGATAAGATTATCTTATCCAATACCCACACACTATGTCTATTGATATTTGCCAATATAAACTTTCTAAAATTATGTTTTAAGGATTTTAATTTACTAATGCTTCTTTCTTTACAGTTCTATTAAAAGAAAATACTGGCATGGCTACTATGAATATGTATGTTGCTTATAAATAAACATATTATTGCCATTGTTGTGGCATATTATGCCAGTCTTTCCTTGTATTTAAATTAGATTTGTTTCAATTAGACTATTGGCTTATTTATTCAATATATTATTCTTCTCATCCTTGACTGAATCTTAGAAATTGCCTGCATACTACTTAAGGCGCTTGAGCTTGCTGTATAGCTTGATAGATAATTATATACAAAAGATTCCTCCTTTAAAACTTTTATACAAGTAACATGAATTAACACAACTACAGATGGGCCATATTCTGCCATACTGTGCTTTTTTAAACTGGAATGTCAAGTGCTGAGGCCATGCACACTTCTCTAAACTTCTCTACCAGAATTTTATTAAAATAAGAATAATAATTATGCTCACAAGTCACAATAACGTCATGTTAAATTGCTTAATCCTGCTAATAAAATCATTCAAATATTTTTAGAAAATAGTAGGAAACAGGTTCTTGCACTTCTCAGGAATAACATGACCATGAAACCCATCAAACCCACAACCATGAAATAGTTTATATTATAGGTAAAAACCCATAAAATAAACTATTTGTAACTGAATCTTTGTACTGTTATTCAACCCAACTTTAATTATTTAAATGATATTTGAAACATGGGAAGAATTTGGCTTGGATAATACAGAAAACTTTAACCCTTTGGGATCATTTTTGATTTATAGGTATGCAGCCATCAATGCCACCTGATCTTCAATAATATTAAAAATTAATCTAACTATCCTCTTTTTCAAACATTGTGGGAATCCAGTCTAACCAGCAATGCAAATCTGTAAAGGTCTTACCGTGTAAACTTAGGTGAAGTGAACATGAAGACAGTGTGCTAACAAACCAAACAAACAAGATGAAATGACAGCTCACTTCATAAAGTTGAAATAGTGAGATGTTGACAGAACAGGACTGGCTGGTGCAGCCGAGTACCAGTATTTTGCATGAAGTAACTAACAATACCAAAATAGTAACTGGCAACAGTGGCAACCTTTCCAAGACTCGTATTAGATTTCCTAGCTTCCGACTTTTGAACATCTGAAATAGTTGACTATTAAAGATCTGCAAATGACAGCAAAGGCTTACAATGCTTTTCGAGGCACGGTGAAGTTTCGGAATCTCCGCATTTAATGAACGGTCACCCATCTAGGGACCGACCTCGGCAAGTGTTGCTTAATCTCGGAGGTCGAGCCGTGCGCCTGTTATTATTTAGCCACACACAAGCTCCTAAAATAATAACATTCATAAAATCGACCAAGTACAAGTCGGACTTGAACACGAACGGCATAAGCCGAAAAAACATATCTTTAATTTATCAAATACTAGCTGAGCCACGCAACTTCGTCTGCGTCACATTTTCCATTAATGCTCGGCTCCTTTTAGTCTTAGCGTGATGATATGTAGCCTATATCCTTCCTCGATACATGGGCTATCTAAAACTGAAAGAATTTTTCAAATCGGACCGCAGTAGTTCCTGAGATTACCCCTACATACAAACTTACAAACAAATGTTACCTCTTTATATTATTAGTATGGATTATTTGTTATAACGGCAAGAGAAATACACACTCTGTGAAAACTTTAACTGACTGCCTATTACGGCTCATGTGATACAGCCCGCTGACAGACAGACAGACGGACGGACGGACGCACAGCGCAGCGGAGGCTTAGTAAAGGTGCGTTTAAACGGCTAGGCTCGGCGCGCAAACACGCGAGCCGAGCGAGGCTCGGCGCATGATTCAGCGCACCACGCGCCGTTTAATTAAACAGCCTAGCTCGGCGCGGCTCGACAAAGTTCCTACGATCCATCGCTTGTTGGTTTTTTGACACGAATCAAAGACGCGCGCGGCTCGGCGAGTAGGCTTGCGTTCGGATTTAGCCGAGCCGTACCTATCTACACGGATGGCGCAACTCGCGTGGGATCGTGCTACCCCACGCCGTTTAAACGCACCTTTATAGGGTTCGGTTAGTTGCCTTTTGGGTAAAGAAATTAAAAATTAAATAAATCGAAACGTTGAATTGTTGTAGGTACGAAAGCAACACCTCGTGAAATCCAGCTGGATAATGCAGTGCTGCCAACAGATCCTGGGATGATTCGGGTCAGCACACCTCCTCGTGTGATTACACTTGATCAGCACTACTTCCCCTCTGCTGATGATTTCCCGCAACGAATGCCAAATAATTCTCCTCCAAAGAATTCAAGAAATTACCGTTCGCAAGGCGATGGCGCGCGCTCTACCACCCCCCGTCCTGATAATTTCAATGAATCTACTATGACTGAATCACGCCTGGTGTTGAGGTAAGAAAATAGATATTCAATTCATAAAACTCTTAATTAAACCTTGCTTTATAATTACAGTACAGTCTCACTAATCCGGCACTTCAGTACTTCAGCACATCCAGAAATCAGGAACCTCTCGACCACTTCTTTTACATGCCCTTAACAAATAAGTAGGTACATTCTGGAGTGCTTTAGTAATCCGAACGGACAATAATCCGGCACATCACGGTTTTTAATAGCGTCGGATTAGTGAGACTGTACTGTACCTACTTCATTTTTAACCGACTTCCCAAAAAGGAGGAGGTTATCAATTCGGTTGTATGTTTTTTTTTTTTTTTTTTTTTTTTTTTTTTTTATGTTTGTTACCTCATAACTCCGACAATTATGAACCGATTTGAAAAATTTTTGTTTCATCTGAAAGGATATGCTTGCAGATTGGTCCCATTTAAATTATATCGAAATCGGTTACGAACTTTGGATTTGAAATCGAAATAGCTGGAATTTGAGATAATCGAAATTGCGTATTTTGCTTTTCTGCGATTTGGCAGTGGTGTGGTAGGTGTGGGGCACCACTAAAAAGTGAAAAATAAAAAACTTTTTACAAAAAAATACAACCGACTTCCAAAAAAAAACACTACAAAGTAGAAAATAACTTTAATTTCGGAAGTCGGTGTCAAAATACGAAGAAACGAACAAAAACACCGATTTCCGAAATTAAAGTTATTTTCTACTTTGTAGTGTTTTTTTTTGGAAGTCGGTTGTATTTTTTTGTAAAAAGTTTTTTTCTAATTTAACACTGAAAACAACATGTTTGTATATTCTACTCTGAAGCGTACTTTGCACTGCGAAAAAATATGGCGCAACCGCAACTCGCGCCTCTAGTGGCAAAATTGTGAAGTTGTCTAATAACGACACTGTTTTTTGCACCCAATCTCGGAGTTTTCATTATTATTGGTAATCGGCTAAATTGTATAAAGCTACCCAAAAACTAAAATTTCCCAATCAACCTTGTTCCTAATGCTTTAGCGATAAAGATAACAATTGTTAAGGCCTGCAAGATGTCCTGACGTCTGTTCAAGTGCGACCGAAGCGAGCCCGAAAAAAATTTGCACCTCGGACAGGTTTCATTGCAAGATTGTGAATGACATTATTCGAATCATTCGATTGTTGAAGTCATTCAAATTATTCGAATAACTCACGGAACTGAAAAAACAGTGAAATTGCAAAGTAAGCGTGGCACGCGTGCCGGTATTACGCGTAGCTACGCTTACTACAACCAGATTTTTTTTTATTCTATTGCGAGCGCGTTAGAATTTAGTATGGGAAATTAGGTTCTACGAGTGACCACCAGGTGGCACTGTAACTAAATTCCCATACTAAATTCTAACGCGCTCGCAAACGAACGCGTTCGAACGTGAGTCGAATAAACTCACACTAAGGCCTCTGTTGTGTTCTAACAAGTACAACGCGACGAACCGAATAGTCTCGCTGACTCTAAAAATAAAGTTATAATTTCTCAACCATTTCGTATTTGTTCCATTTTGGACTGTAAATATGATAGTAGGAGAATAAATCTTAAAAATGGAGGTGATATATTATACCATCGGAAAGTACGATTTTATTTGTTTTCTAATGAAATTTTAGCTAATTATATATTACCGAAAACTTAAGTTCAAGTCTATTTAAAATCAACCTTTTCCCATTAGCATAGAGTTTATTTTGCATCGATTCAGTAAGTCGTTTTCGAAAGTTTTTCGCTACTTAAATTGTGATAGTCGGGTGGGATACTGTCGATGGATATTCTTAAGTCCTTTCATTTGATATGTCACACGATACAGTTTAAAAAAGTTTTTAAAGGGTCATTAATCCGCGGAAAATCTTATCACCACGATTCAGAAAAATGACGTAATTGCACAACGCCGTCTGTGGGTAAATGGATAAAACGTTCGTACAAAGCATGTTCTAATGCGGTTCGTGAATGGACGGCGCGGGCGGCGTTTTGCGATTTAGTAATTTTATATTATCTTCGAAACTATTCAACCAATTGACATACTGTTTGAATACATTGAATCGTATCTCTATGATGTTCTTGTGATCATAATAACATTTTTTTCGATAAGGTTTAATATTTTGTTGTTTAAAAAATCGTCCAAAGATAAGTACGTCGAAAAATACTTTTTTTAACACATAAAAGCTACTATATCTGCTAAAATATAAAAGATAGAAATATGGTGCCGCGGACGTTTTTGTAGAACTATTCTAGGCGGACCAGGTTGCCATACATTGTTTTCAATTATATACAACTGTTAAGGCAGCGCACGCACATAACTCTGTTGTAAGAGCTATTTTTTTCCGCCTGGATAGACAAAAATTGAGATAGTTCGACTAATATGCATGATATCTTTATAATTTATAGCCTATAGCACTCACGAATAATGTAGCTTTCTACCAGTGAAACAATTTTTCAAATCGGACCAGTAGTTCCTGAGATTACCCCCTACATACAAACTTCCAAACAAATGTTACCTCTTTATAATATTAGTATAGATGTATAATGAGTTATATTTATTATATAAATAAAATAAAAACCTTTTGATATAAATGGTTTGTATTTATTTTTGTTTCTATCTACTTTTGTACAATGAACTGAGAATGTTTCACTCACGCTGATTTCAAAGTAGAATTAACAAGATATTACAAAGCTAAACTGGACTTATCCATTTGAAATGTGATAGGTAGCTTATTTGATAACGATCGCGATTCCAACAACATAAGTTTCAACTCCAAACGAGTCACATATTTTGGAATTAATTTTGAAAAAAGTTATCCTATTTATCGATTTCGACATAAGTTCATGTGTCACAGCCGTGATCGAGTAGCAACTTTTAGTATCCCACATAGACTAATGAAGCGAATCTCAACCTTATTGCCAAAAGTCTTAAGTTTATAATTGCAACTATTGAAAATACCGCCATCTATGGTCAAGTAGTGGAATTTACTCGTAAATTCAACTTAGGGCTGATTTGTCCAACGCCAGATAACTCTTATTCGTGGAATAAATTTAACATTTGACAGTTTTTGTATGGAAGAACTGTCAAAAATTCATCATTATTCCTGCGATAAAGCTATCTGGCGTTGGAAAAATCAGCCCTAAGAATGATTTCAGAAAACAAAACGCCGTGAGTAATACATCCTAGATGAAAGGCCGAAGGTATATTTTAAAATGGGGGTTCTGTGACTTATGCTTGTTTTGACCAAATTGGAAACAACCAATCAAACGTATCCTTCATTTGTGGTGGATAATAATTATGATTATCGGTTTATTTGTGTGAGTGTGGCGACACAGGTTCCGATACAAATTTCGTCGCATAGCAGTAGCACTTCCACCTGTTTTTTCTGTTCCGTGAAATAATTCATTCGAATTTGAAAAAATAAAGCGAGAAGTAAATAATACCATATTGCGTCGTCTAATTCCTTCCGATACACGCTAATTTGATTATAACTAGTTTATATAATATTCGAATATCCGTAACCTTATCTAAAAGTAAACTCTATTCGTTAGCCTTCCTCGATAAATGGGCTATATAATACTGAAAGAATTTTTCAAATCGGACCAGTAGTTTAGTTCCTGAGATTACCCCCTACATACAAACTTACAAACAAATGTTACCTCTTTATAATATTAGTATAGATAGGTACATTGCTGCCATCTAATAGGAAGGTCATTTATGCCTTTGCGATAGAACTCTGGTGATCTAGATTCGAAAAACTGTGTGAAAGCATTTTGTACTACCTCCTGAGAAGAAAACTTTTTATCACGTAGAAAAAAAAAAAACAATTATTCTTTTTAAGAATCGACTCAAATATCCTATAATGTATATATATTATAATATATGTTCGGCAGGTATATACATATATATATATTTATTTATTTATATTTTATAATTATGTTTTCGTATTTATTATTTTTAACATTAATTTTAAGACTTTGCATACCTACTACTCCTATTCACTTGTTCTTACACACTATTGTCTACTAGACATTTATTTCTCATTTCTCCTGTCGCAGGTCTGCTGGAAGAAATTTCATTGGAAATAAGCAGTTCCTTTGTACTTATATTTATAATTTTAACTTTTACTATTTTTCTGTGTGTACATAAATAATAAAATAAATAAATAAATAAAACTGTCCAAATCACGAAAAAAATGGTAGTAAGTAGGTACGTTGGAGCAAGGTCTTGCCAATACGGAGAGTGACGAATGGTTTCTAATTGCATTTCCTGTACAGTTAAAACGGTTTCTCGTGCTGTATGAGGTCTCGCGTTATTATTGAGCAATAATGGTGAAAATCGATTCATGAGTCGGGGCTGTTTCACTGCTAGTTTTGCTATCATTGTTCGGAGTTCAGCACAGTAGACATCTGCCGTTATTGCTTGACTAGATCGGAGAAAGCTATAGTGAATAACACCATGCTGAGACCACCAAACCATTACCTTTTTATTGGTAGCTTTACATTATGAAAAATCGTTTTGTATATAAATAATAAATCTCATCCAAATTCATTATTTTCCAATGTATCCAAGTTAAATTTAGAAAATAAAGTTTTCAATTTTACGCGATATTTTACAATCTTACGGCGTTTGCCACTTTTCGGTGACATAAATGAAGCTTTGTTTATGTCACCGGAAAGCTTCTTCCGTACCTACCCGCCATTTCGTGTCGATGCCTTACGTGCATAAGAAGACAATCAACACTTTCGGAAAGTAGTAACTAATTTATGCTATTGTTACGAGCTTGGGGTTCGTGACAATAAAAACAGCCGATTATTTAACCAAAAAAAATGACACTTTAATTATCAAAACTAATTAACACTTTAAACACACTAATTACAACCACAATCGCACTATTAAACACTTCACTTCACTTAACTCGCAGTTGAAGATCGCTTCCGAAGATTCGCTTGTATCGCCAATTCAATACTGCCCGAGTCGCGAGCTTTGCGCACCTTAAATAGTCCGACAGTAATTTCCAGAACCTTCGAGAATGGAAATATCTAGAAAGTTCGGGAACATACCGGTCCCGACTGACTAGGTGTCGAAACATCGAGAATGTTCTAGCATCGAAAATTCTAGAAAGATCGTGACCCAATTAGTTCCACTACTCGATACTAGATGGCGTTAGTAGTACGTTGTGAACCCGGCATTAATTCTGGCGCGTAACACTATCTACTAAAAGTAATCTTTATGGCACGCCAAAATGCTCGCTTTTGTATGGCAAAGTGAATTAATGAACTAGCGGTTTAATTCGAATTTGCCAACTAGCGATCGCTTGTTTTTGTATTCGTGTTAATGTTAGGACTTAGTATGAATCATTCTATTATACAGGGTTATTTGTAAAACACCAGCAACCTCTTAGGCAGTGAGAGTACATATGATTATAAACAACTTTTGTTTTGGCAAAACTCCGAAATCTCGAAAAAAATATCAGCTGTTTCATACAAAATGCAGTATGCCAATGAAAATGTATGAAACAGCTGATATTTTTTTCGAGATTTCGGAGTTTTACCAAAACAAAAGTTGCTTATAATCATGTGTACTTTCACTGCCTAAGAGGTTGCTGGTGTTTTACAAATAACCCTGTATATATTTGGAATCAGTAAAAATCGCCTATATTCGTGACACAACTTGACAAAAAAGGTAACGAACAGGGGGTGTCCCCCTTAAATGTAGAAAAGCTCGAAAAAATTTCACCCCTCCACAGACAGGCTTCTTTGCGTAAATCGTTTAGGGTTGAGACCCAACCGATACAAAACACAGCGTTTAGATTGAGGAGGAAAGAAGGAAGAGTGGTTATAATAATACTTGAATAATTTTTTTTGCAGTCAAGTATAGATCCACCCAGGCATTCATTTATTGGGCGTTCTTACTCCAACCCGGGTTAGATTCGGTTTTGTTATCTTTATGCCACTACGCTATATTAATAAAGAGAATAATTCAAATAACTGAAACATTTTTTTCAGAGACCCAACCCCACCAATGGGTATTGGTGAAGGTCTGTCTACTTCGGAAGAGTTGGTACACCTGCGGCGTCAGATTGTCAAATTGAATCGCCGTGTAATGTCAATAGAGGCCGACCAACTGCAGCGACAGCAGAAAGAAAAGATTGCGTATGCTTTTGGTATAGCCTACTTGTTGTTCAAAGTTATTGCTTGGCTGAACAGATCCTAAGCAATGTCACGAACAGCATCATTAAAATGTAAGATGAAGTCCTACCCATGTATTGTTGACGTTATGAAATTTGAATCACTGGATTGTTCATTTAAGGGGCAATATAAAAATGTCACTTTCTGATTGTAGTAAAGGTGGAAGTGTTATAGTTCATCAAAGATATTTCTTAGCATTTAGGTAACACTTTTTATATATGTTGTACGATTCTGTAACTTGTACAGTGAATTCTCACATGATATTTATAACTTTTCTTGCATTCATCTACTTTTAATGAATTGTTGAGAAGTTACATGACCCTTCCATTAGTGTATAGATGTGGGTCATTTATTATTTGAATAAACGATATGAGTTCACATATGTTTGTATTGATATCCTACTAATATTATAAATGCAAAACTTTGTAAGGATGGATGGATGTTTGTTACTCTTTCACGTCAGAATGGCTGACCGGATCTGGATGAAATTTGGAATTTTGGACCAAAAATAGATTATAGTCGGGAATAGCACATAGGCAACGTTTTCTCCCGGGTGTATGTTCCCTAGGCATAAGGGGGGCGAAGCCGGTGGCAGAAGCTGGTATTATAAATGCGAAAGTTTGACGAGGATGGATGGATGGATGTTTATTACTCTTTCAAGTCAGATCGCCTGAAAAGATCTTCATGAAATTTGGCACAGAGGTAGATTATCGTCTGGAATAACACGCATAAGCTATTATATTCCGGGAGTATATTCCCGAATACATATAGAAATATTCATAGCGGTTGAATATTTCGCTAGTTGCGTTGTAACCGCCGCGGCCGCTTTTCCAGTTTAATTTGTAATCGCTAGTGATTGTACGCACATAAGCGCCATGTATATGACAAGCGGTTGCATAAATCAAATTTGAACCGCCCGGTTGACCGCTAGTGCCGTACGTTGGGTCATGCGGGCGAAGCCGCTAGCAGAAGCTAGTGATTATATAAATTTGCTCTTTTGAATATCACTCAAAAGAAAATAAAAGTCATGTTTCAGGTTAACACTCAATATATTCCGAAAATCACTATAAGAACATCAACACAAGAAGACTGGGCATTCTAAAATATGAATGCACAATTACGGAGATATTACTATAGGTACGTATACATATAGAAATTGCGTCAAAAGATCAATGGCTTAAGAATCCTAAATGAATACTGGGGACAGTCACTTTAATCATGTATATCTCATAAACTTGACTTTTTGATGTTTTATGTTTCGGTCTGTTTTTCTTCATAAATAAAGATGACAGAAAAAAGTGGCCCACCAAGTCTCTGTGCTAACCATGTATTCTTGACAACAGCTATTTTCAATGAATCTACAGCAAGACGAGCATTTAAGTTTGTATGTAGGGCTCTGCCCATTCCTTCTAATATTATCAAGTCTACTCCGCGAGCTTTCATATCAGTGCATAAACCTGCAAAGGAAGATTAGGTTAGAAAGATTAGGGACTCTATTATCAGCATTGAGACTCCTATTCAGTCATTTGTGCATGTGGATCAGGTTAACAATATTCTTATAATTACACATAAGATTCTGAATTCCAGCAACTTACCTACACTAATGGTCCTAAGATCCAGACATGGACCTCTTTGGCCACTTGATCTTACTATTAAATCTCCAGTGGAGAGGGCTGCTGCAATAACTGGACAAATTTGGGAAGCTCCTTGTAAAATCTCTTCTAATTCAACATTAGTAACATCATTTAGTGCTGGCCATTCATTAGCACATAATATGACTCCAGTGCCTCTCAGTAATAATGCTCTGACAAACGGCAAAATACCAAGAACTATATCAACTCCACTATTATCAACAAACACTGCAGCACAATGGTGAACAGTTTTCTGTAACAATGAGGTGCATTTTTAAAACAATCATGTTTTTAAAGATCATTCCATTTCATGCTTTGCACAAAATTATATTAGCATTTAGGTGTCTCACCTCCAGTTTATCAAGCCATTTATCTAAGCCATCACATAACCATGGCCTCTTCTGTATTTTTTCTAGAGCTTCATAGAGTCCACTACTTAGAATACTGGTTACAGCCTGGGCTCCCCAATCAAACATGTTTCCTAAAGAAAACAACTTTATGAATTAATTAAGATGCCAGCCCTTGACAGCTATTCTTCATCTTTTATCGCTCAGAATTTTGTAAGTATTCAAGTTTATCATCTATTATTACAAAAGATGTAAGTTCATAAATATTTGGCTGGCAACTAGTACACTACATACTACATCTTACAGTCTAGCTATTTATTGTAATGACTAGTATAGTAACATGCCAAAAATTGCATTGGATAGTGCTTTGGCACAAGCAGCTAGTGCCATTTTAACTCTGCTTACCTTACTACATTAGGGCAGCATCATAGTTACACAAGTTCCCTATAGTAATTATGTACAATATTGATATTCTGTGTTGTAAATATAGTATGATTGGTTACCAGCTAATACTCCTCTGCTTAGTTCTATCCACCTCTGTCGTTCATCTGGCAGTGCATCAATCTCTGCTAATCGTGAACCAAGTGTTGACAATGCTCCTTCATTTTCATATTTCTTCTGTTGTTTCCATAAATCAAAGAATCCCTGGGAACGAAGGCATGTTTCGTTGATGTCAAGGAGTAAACGTATGGTCAACTGCCCATGAGCACTAAAATTAAAAAGATTAAATTAGCAATAAATCTATACTAATATTATAAAGAGGTAACATTTGTTTGTAAGTTTGCAAGTTTGTATGTAGGGGGTAATCTCAGGAACTACTGGTCCGATTTGAAAAAATCTTTCAGTGTTAGATAGCCCATTTATCGAGGAAGGTTATAGGCTATATTATTATATCATCACGCTAAGACAAATAGGAGCGGAGCATTAATGGAAAATGTGACGCAAACGAAGTTGCGTGGGTCAGCTAGTCAATAATAATTTTACAATTCTTCCCAGTATTTTTATAAGACCAATAAAGATTTTATGTAAACGTACTTCGTGTCGTTATGTAGCCGGTAGGTATTGTCTGTAATCTGCATAAGCTATGAAAAAGCAGAAGCAGTAAACAATATGATGAGTTGATGTAAAATTTATTTTGCTGAGTACCTGAACATGCAACTGATTTGAACATTATTATAGTACTTACAGAGGATTAATTTTGAGTTCTTTTAATGCTTCTACGTAACAAGTTTTAAATTTAAGTGCGCGTATTTCTACTGTTGGATCTTCATTATTCAAAAGCGCGAAATTCACATATTTTTCAGTCAGTTTCTCACAAGTATTAAGCCAATACTCTCTCGCTTCCTCGTCGACTAGTAAGTCCAAAGTGTCTGGATTATATTTATCTGGCTCGAGCAATATGTGTGAGAGGCCAAAATGATCCATCCTGTAACTGCTAGCAGAAAATAAATCAGCAACACGTACTAAACAACGTTCCAAGATTCTCATTAGCTACAGTCTTAGCCCATTGTATTATTTTATCATTATGCAAATACAATTGTAACAATATTATCTTATCAAAAACTATCTATTCTTGCGACAAAGACTTAGATTGAATCACAGATTAGATATCCAAAATATTGTTGTAAAATAAAAATACATAGGTAAGATAATAATGACGTTCCCCCTCCTATCATGTTAGTGCCAACACTGCCAACTACAGAAAACAAAAAAAGTGAATTTTGTGACAAATACAGATTTTGTCATGAATAAATAAAACAATAAAATATTGTAATAGCGTTCAAAATAAGCGACGAAAGAAAATTTAAAATGATTTAGTCGATTTTTAAAATGGAGTTGTCATTTGTGTGTCAGACTCATGAATAGCACTGCGAGGGGCCATAAACTGTGGCCATAAACCATGATTAAAAATATCACACTGCTTGCAAGCTTTTTTAACATCTGTCTTGTTTATGGTTTGTCTGGCGGACTTCAATTTGGTTCGTAGATATTGCAACTGAGTTTTAGAAATGTGTTTGAAATGGATAAAATTAATTATTTTCAAAAAAGACTGAGTTCTTTACGTAGTGAGTTATAGTACAATATGTGCCCCTTTAGTGTATTGTAATTTGTGTTGTGATTTTAATGATTGATGTAACGAACCAGTGTACGGCAAGATGGACGAATTGTCTAAGGGCATGACACAAACAGGAAACACCGCTACAACTGACAAAATTCGAGAAAATGATGATGGTAAATATTGCAATGAATTTAACTTCTTCTAAAACTTTTGTGTAAAGGTAACATCTTGTGGTTTACATGTTATGTGCTTGTTTCTAAAATAAAAATATAGGTAAACAAAATTCAATTAATTAAAAAAACAGCTAATTATAGTAATTTTAAAACGTTTATTTATATCTGAGAACTTTAACATTAAAGAAAGAAAAGTCTCAAACCGCTTTATTTAGAAAAATGCGCAGTTAGAGCTAGCAGTGTATTTGTATTCAAATATAAAAATGCTGTGCTACTGTGATCAAAAAAGAAAAACTTGCTGTGATTGGTGAAGATTGCAATGAAATATTAGGAACAATTTATTACTAGAACTAAGAAACTTAAATAGACCTAAGAAATCAAGTAGGTAACCGTTACATCTTCCAGCAATGGTTTCAGCAATCAATTTAGTTGAAATTAAAATTTTTCAGTTTGTATAACTTGATCATCTTCACGAAGTTTTATGCTATTCACTCATGCATGTCTACTATGGTATTAACTACCCGCTAATGTTATTAGTGCAAATGTGCTATTTAGTAAACATTGTTATCACATGACAACAAATAATGGTTTTTCTTGATTTTCCTAATATTATGTATTTTGATGTAAAATAGCAATATAAATTTTGATCAAGCTGCTTCTCTGAATTTTATAACTTCAATCATTTTAAATTAGAAACTACTAGAGATGGTTAACTCAGGAAAGATTATAGATGAAAACAATATGAATCAATCCGTTTCCATTAATCACTCTTTGTATCTGTTCACATCTGAATGTAACAGTGCATCTTTACAACTGATTCACTTATGGCAGCTTTTTCTATCTGTCTTGCAACCTTTAGACCTCCAAGGTCAAATTTAAGTGTCCTTTTTCACTTCTGTATTTGGAATGTTCTGTCGCTCTTTTACATTATCTAGCTCAAACTGATACACTGGATTGAGTTGAGCAAAGCGACAAAGGGAGCCATGCTGAACAGTGTGAGCTACTAATACAATAAGGATATAAAGATACAGAAGAGTGATACATATCCCAGTGATTAAAAGATACATTTCAATGTTTTCTTTTTGTTATACATTTCTCCCATGTCTAGAAAGTACCTATCTAGTTAATATTTTCCACACAAAACATGTAAATAATCAGGCATTGACTGACACAAAGATCCTTGGAGGCAATGACAACAAATTTAATTGCTTTTCAAATGTCTTTTCAATGCTATCCTCTTCATAAATAAAATGAATAGTATGTACTAAAAGGAAAGTCATTGCAGGATAAATTTAATAGCAATCAACACCATCCTGTAATACAGATGTAAATGTTATTATAATAATATAGAATAGGAAATAACATATTTATTTGCAATTAATAAATTATTTCTAATTAAAATTTTCAAACATTTTGTTTAATTTAGAATAAGGAAAGCATACTGGCTATGGTTGACTTTCATATTGAATGCTCATCTTATATATCACCACTATTTATCTTAAATTTCATGCATAAAACCTTAGCTACTTTCCCTAAAAAGTCATAGTGTTATTGTAAAAATAGTTATAACAAAACAAACAAATTAAATTACAATATAATCTTAATATATCCTCACTTGCAAACAACATTGACCCATCCCCATAGTATCTTTGGTGCTTTAGCACTCTATCTCTAATAGGAAATATCTTAGGTATATAATTCTATATCATCTGCCTAGACTTTTCTCAACTTTATTGGGGTCGGCTTCCAGTCAAACCAGATTTAGCTGAATACCAGTATACGTAGAGTGGCTGCCTAACGTCCACAACCCGTTAACTGGGTAACACGGTACTTCTTGGCAAGACTGGAGTCAGATTTAATGGCATCTGACTGCAACAATTGCCAAAGATCTACGAATGACCAACGACTTAACGTGCTTTCCGAGGCACAGTGGAAACTTGGTATGTTAAGGTTTCTCCCAGAACTTAAAACAACAAATGAAATCTGTTATTCCAAATCAACAATAGCCAGCAACAATTTCATGAGAAAATTGAATTCCCCATGGCTAATCTGATTTTATTTTTCCAGTGTAGTTACATGTACATGTAACAGGAGTTAGGGCTATATGTATATTATGCCCTAACTCAACATGAACCATTTTTTGATCCTCAGACATAATATGAACAAAAGCACAATGAATTGTGTTTCTCCATATTATTTTGTGATAAACATCCTTTAATATTTGGAAATTGTCTTTGACCACCTTGAATATCAAAGATGAAGTCAATAACATTGAAAAAACTAACATTGTTGTTTAATCTAATGCTCACTTTAATTATATTGCTAATAGCTTGTTCAGTTATATTTACACTTATTGAATTCATTGTCATATTTACCATAAAAACTCAAGATGAGTTCAAATAATATTCTTAAAAGAAAGTTTTGTTTTTGCTTCTGTGTTATTGTCATAGCTTTGGATTTAAGTTTGTGTAGAATTTCCGTCTCCCAACAGTCACTGCCCTTTTACGCCCAAGATTGTTGAAGAGCACTGCTTTTGCAGATGGCGTAAAGCGTGGTTTGCGGCACGCACGCCAACTATGCTAGCGTTGGTAGAACAACTGCGGTCATACCTCGGTGGAGGATGTGAGTGCGAATGCGTTTGTAGCATGGCGTGTTCTCAACAAAGTTCCATAATCATTATGTAATGCCACCAATCCACATATTAAACACAAAATTAGTAAATCCCTTCACTAATTTACTCCTTAAAACATTATTTTCAAATTATTTTTTTTATTGTTATGAGATGATAATATTGATGTTCCATTGTATGTCTGTCGATTAGGAACGAGAATAGTTTGTTAAACTGTCTGGTCTATTGAGAATGTTAGCAGTCACTAGTATTAGAATAGTTAATATCGGGATTGCCACCATGTACCTTTTTATTTGCGGGTTTGCGATATTCTAATGTTAGTGACCATGAAAGTTTAAAACAATATATAGTCACTAGTATTGTTATTTTCGCTCAAAAAGAATACTCATTTTCTATTATATTTCTCATGTTTGTGCTCACATTACAAAAAAGTAAGGCGGTAATGACCGCCGTCAGCACGATATCTGCTATTTGCCGTTTTTACGTAAATTTTATGTTGTGTAATATCGTGCATGTTTCACACACTACAAAACCATTGATTCCTTTCTATAAACGTGACACATGAATTTTATTGTATTACGAGTGATTATTCATCTACAGAATCTATTATCACCTCTTTGATACCACTGTCTCAACTAAGTTGCTGACGCACTCATCTTAAGAGTGTTGTTTTGTACGATTGTATACTACAGTATTCGACCTACCCAATGTATGAGGTACTGGCAACAGCATTTTGCGTTTGTGTGGTGTTGCATGCCAAGAGTGCCGGGTGTTCCCTGTGTCGCAATCGTGACTCAGCGACCCTGAACCATTAACGTTAGAAAACGTGTCCCGAAAGGTCACATTTCTCGTTATTTTGTATTTTCGTGAAAATATTTTCATCCACTAATCAAATTATCAATCGAGGGCGTTTTCCTTTTTAGTAAAAGGACATCATTAGTAATCATTTCGTGCTACGTAATTCCTAGTACTTCTACCTACACAAGTGGACTATTCATATGTTAACTACTTATCACACCCCTTCAATGACGCCAGATACTGTCTACATGCTTAAATAACTAGTGTACTTAGATGATTTATTATAGTAAAAGGCCCTAATTCAGTTGACATTAAATTGTGACCGAAATAACAATAATGTGTGCCGATGACCGATGTTTACAAGAGTTTGGAACTCGATCGGCATACCGCTGCTGTGAATTCTTGAAGGATCAAAGGAAGCGCTGGTTGTCAGCATCTGTTTCATTTCAAGGGGGAATTGTCGTAATCAGATAAATCGTGCTCATGCCTCACGATTTCCTTACGCCATATATTAAGTAGATATTCTTCTTTAGGATGTTCAATTGTTAACAAAAATGTTATTTTTGACATGGTAATTGCGTGCAATACATGTAAAATGATCAAACGCTGCGCGCAATTTTCAGCAGAACATTACACAACCTTCTAAAAAAATAAACTTTGATTTGGTTTTCTTTTATTATAACTATGTACGTAGGTACCTGCTATATTTTATCAATTAATCGTGTACCTATCACATGGAAATTAATATTTTTCTGCCGTAGCCCGTAGGTCGTGAAAAGCGAAAATTAGAATATGTATTATACGACATAATAGCCATTACCTATATTAATTTGCCATGTAGTTATGTGAGTTAGAAATAATATAACAGGTTTCACAATATAATGTATTACATATTATTATATATTTTTATAAGATAGTAAACAGTCGTGGTCATCATCTTCCTGCCCTTATCCCATGTTACTTGGGGTCGGCGCAACACGTTTTTTCTTTCATATCGCTTCTCACACAATCCATCCATCTTTTCTTTGGCCTTCCTCTCCTTCTCCATCCATCCACACTTATGTTCATTACTCTTTTAGTTAAATACGTTTCCCTCCTCTTCACATGACCATACCAAGACAAGCGATTCACTTTTAACTTTTCCGTCACTGGCGCCACTTTTAAACTACTGTCGTGGTAAGATAGTAAAAATGCGATCTTACGATACTTTAATATCTGAAGATATCGAAAGAACTTGTCGTTGATTGTGGGATCATAATTATAGCTCCTCGAAGTTAAACTTGATAAATCCAGTTGCAACTTTTGCAAACGGCGAAATTGAAAAACAGGATCAATACTATAGGCAAGATTGAATAAGAAAGGGCCAAAGACCCAACCCTGTGAAACTCCTATTTTACAGTCCCTGCGTCGTCAATATTAACATTTGAATTTGCTTCTTGTAAAGATATAGGCACGTCGGCAGTCACAACCTACCCACTAGATGAGGTAGGGAACTAGGGAGACAGAAGGTATTTAACTAAAGAGATGTGGTTTTCGATCTTCCTTATGTGTGCAGGTTAGGCTGTTTTAATGGCAGCCATCCACGCTAGAGTTTGCATGATGGTTATAACTTGACACGCATAACCCACAGGTATAACCGAAAATAAGTTGCACCGATATTTGTACACAGTTTTATTAAATACCCGCTACGGTTTGCCTGTTGGTTAAGCGTGTAAAGGTATGATGGCCATAACGCAAATCCTGGTGTATGGCCGGCCGCCGCCATAAGACATTGTTGAATGGTTTTCAAGCAACATAAAACTATACTTTATTTCAACTCACATCGCCCGCGCTTCCCTTCTTTGCTAGACTACCAGGAGAAGCACCCGAACTCAACATCCTGTTAATAATGACCTATGCTTTTTAATTAACTCAACGCATTCCTCATTGTAATTGCAATCCAACTATTTGGTTCTAGTTAGATTAACGACTAGCCGACGGTTTCAAAGATAGCTAGGAAATGGGTATTGGTACCACGGTCCATCGTACAAATGGGATCATAATGATCTCGTAGTTTCTAAGCCTGCCATGTATTGAAACATTTACACTATGGAATGCAATAAATATTCGACTTTAGTCGTAGTCTGTCTGAGCCCCAGTCTGTACTATTTTAAATCGGAAAATGTGCGCACATATATCATCATAGCAATTTTATTGGTCGAGAGTTTAATCCAACTAAACCAAAACAATCAGCAATGATTATGGCTCTCGTAATTTAGTTCGATTTCGACGTAATACGCTGTTATGGTACTAAAGAAAAAATCTTCGAGCTACTATTTTTTGTGCTTACTTTATTTTCTGGCTTGAGCTTTTTAAAAGAGCTGGTGATTACAAAAGCAGCCGGCTAGGGTTGGCATTAACTACCAATATACTATTTAACCTTTTATTGTACTTTGAAATAAAATGACATCGTCTTACATTCAGTAGTTACTGAAGCAATTTTACTTTTAGAACAACAGAACCACCTTTAACAATGTGATCATTTAGCAGGCTCGTCGACTCCAATAGTGTACGTGAATGAGACGTGCTTGGAGTGTGAGAGGGTGCGCGCGGCTTGCGAGCGGCTAGGCTCGGTGGCGGTCGCTCCAAGCCCAGAAGCTCTGCCGCCGTCTCACCAGCCCCCCGCCCCGCCTTCCTACGTCATCACCTCGCCATTCGATGGCGATTTGTTTGACACTGCACATAGAGCGAAATACAGGTCAGTGGTTTTTTGCGATTTCATTGCAGTATCTGATAAGAAAACATGAAGCTATTAAACGTTTGCTTTATAACTCGTAGTTGAAAATTCCTAATGTGAAAGTAAAATCTCCACAAAACATATTGGCATACCGTGTGGTATGCCAATATAGCACCCAGAAGAAGAATTTAAACTTATAATATGACTATGAATATAATATGGACTGGCTGTACCGCACAATTTCGTCTGCTTCACATTTTCATTAGTAGTGTGTCTTTAGCCTTCCTTGATAAATGGGCTATCCAACACTAAATTTTCAGTGAGGGTTCTGAAATGTCGAACACCACGTGGCAGCAATGAGGCGTCAATCTCAAACACCTATCAAATCGCTTGTTTTCTGACATTTGTTAAGTTGTAGTCGAATCAAAGTCACTTTCTCAATCCTCCCGCGTATGTTGCGCCAACTGACCCTCATTCGAATGAGTAGTTCCTGAGATTAGCTCGTTTAACCATCCAAACAAACAAACTCTACAGCTGTATCATATAAGTATAAAAAAAAAAAGAAAAAAAAAGAAAAAGAGTTTATTTGCGGTAAAGATGGGGTTTGGGTTTGGTTTGGGTTTTGGGTTTGTGGTGGGTATAGATTTGTTGTACGCTTTTGACGAATCATGGAATGGAAAAAGACTTGAGAGTAGCATCCCATTAAATTAAAAAATGTTACAAACGTGGAGTTAACGTGAACAATTCGTTATTGACATTTATTTTGGCAACGCGTACGGTCGATTGCTGCTATTGCTAGACCAGACTACTAATAAGCGCGACGAATGCTTTGTTGCGCGTTTACATTAACGTCTTTTGTGTTACACTCACCTACGCTTTGTACATGTAAACGCAACCGTGAATACGTCTCTAGTGACGTTCAGTCATCCTAAAATAGTGCTCATTAAGATGAACGTTATGATAAACCTTGCTTTTTAAAAAAGAGTAAGATGTTACTGATCTCGGAATCTTACAACAATCAAGAAAAGTACGGGTGCAACTGCGTGATACTCGACAATAACCTCATTTATAGTTAGTTTTATCGTTTTCAACATTAATGAATTTATCTTAACACGATCATGATTGTAAAAGGGAACATGATTATTTCTCATTCAATTGCTTGTGTTGTGATACCACAAACCGTACCTACCGATGTCACCGTAGCACCTTGATAACAAGTGACAAACAACTAGAGAAGCTTAACGTTAAAAATATTTTTTTATGTATTTGATCATATACAAAATATATCTACTCCTCCGACTATTAGAGACTCTGTAGAAATAAGTAAAAAACATGGTGGCTGTTTTATTTTTTTACTTTCTCTGAAAATGACTCAGTGAGTTATCGTGTAATTGGTTTGAGTATAGCCAAATGCACAATGAGCATGCATGTGATGAAACGCGAACAGCCGCGTAGCCGAGGCTGCGGCGTGCTGTGGGTGATGCTTGGCTTTTTGCTGATTTACGAGAACTGTACACAACCACGCCATCGCATCGCCTACTTAATTATGTATAGTGTACCGCAGTCTCTTGATTATGAATAATTGATTTCGTAAGGCAAAAGGAGCACGTAGCTAAATAATAAGAACCACACGACACTGGTGTCGATCTTACAGGTTTAAAACAACGCTTGTCAAGGCCCATGAATGGGTTACCATCCATCCATTACACAGCGTGACTCCCTGGTGCCGTTAAGCCGTTGGTCCCCCCCGGCTGTCATTTGTATATTTGTGACAGTCGTCGTTACATTACGGCTAGTCAGAAGCCAGAAAGTATGGTATCTGTCTTGCCATGGGAAATCGTGATACCCAGTAGCTCATTGTAGAGATCAGATAGGCAGTAGCTTTATATACTTTACTAGTAATTAGCTGCATCCAGTTAGATTGGAAGCCGATCCGACATAGTTGTGAAAAGTCTAAGCAGATTGATTGATTTGAACAACCAATAGCACATAGTATTTGCCTGCAATACATTATAGTGCACGCAAATAATAGCATTTTCAGGTATCTAGTGCTTAAATAGTTATCATTATTTCCCGACAGCGCGACGTCAATGAGTTCTTTTTTAAATTGTTTCGCATTCGCGGGGAGATCGAAAGGGCGAAAAAGACAACCGGCTAGTTCTTGTCCATAGGAAAGTTTAATAGTAGAGACCATCTGTAACCAGAACAATGTTATGTAAAATCTCGGGGTGAAGAAAATTTCGGGGTGTGACAAAGAGTGGCAACAACATTTCCTAAGATGCTCTAGGAGTGCTATCAGGACAACCTGCAAAGTCATAATACCTTTGCCAGCAGCCAACTGATATAATGTTCTTCTTCATCCGAGCGAATCTCCACCTAACCCTAAGAACAACAAGACAAGCTAGAGCCACAGCTAGAGCTGGGAGCACTGTAACTCTGTTCCAAGTCCAGATAGACTCTCATCAGACCAGTTTATTATTGAATGAATGAATGATCTCTCTATTATAACTATTATTTTAAGATTTCATATAACCCAATTTATGATCCTGGTCCCGTATCTTCGGAAGGTGCACAGATGGGCGAAGCCATGTTTGATTCATGGCCTTGATCTTAATAGTGAACTAGCTGATGCCCGCGACTTCGCCCCGCGTGGATGTCGGTTATCGCGGCCAAAGTAATCATGAAATTTTGATGCAACTGCAACCAATGGGAACCTATTCCAGGGATAAAACGTAGCCTATGTCTCATTCAGCGATAGATAATATATCGCTGAACCAAATTTCAGCCAGATCCGTTCATCCGTTAGGGCCTGATTGAATATACCTACCAAATATCCAAAACTTTCACATGATGTTATAGCTAAACAGTAGGCAAGATGGTGCGGGGGAGGGTCGGCGATTACATCAAGAAAAGCGAGGCGTTTGAATTTTATTCACGACTAGCTGACCCGCGCAACTTCGTCTGCGTCACATTTTCTATTAATGCTCCGCTCCTATTTGTCTTAGCGTGATGATATAGCCTATAGCCTTCCTCGATAAATGGGCTATCTAACACTGAAATAATTTTTCAAATCGGACCAGTAGTTCCTGAGATTAGCGCGTTCAACCAAACAAACAAACTCTTGCTTTATATTATTAGTATAGATTCCTCTAAATGATTTGGTGTAAAAGTATAAAATAAATTTAAAACTTACTAAAAATGATAAAGATTAATACCGTATTTGTGCAGTCTTTGATAAATTATAATCATGTTTTTATGTCCTCAAATTATTGTGAAAACTACTTATTCAGTAGAC
This sequence comes from Ceramica pisi, assembly GCA_963859965.1. NCBI lineage: Eukaryota > Metazoa > Arthropoda > Insecta > Lepidoptera > Noctuidae > Ceramica > Ceramica pisi. Next base: position 12,667,133 of record OY982530.1, read on the forward strand.
CTTTATAGAGATAGCACTACAGACTTTTTAGCACTCGGGAGATATGGAGTAGACCAGTTGTAAAAAAATCAGCTTATCATTATTGAAATAATATGTTATGGAAACGAATGAAATAATAAATGGTTCATTTTTTTTACTCTTAAGGCATTTGTCTCACCGCCAGCGATCAGCGAGTAGTGAGAGTAAAGCTTAAAACTAGAAACGAGTTTGCGAGCAGCGAGTAGCGAGTGAAAAGTTTCGATAGTTTAGTTGATCGGCTTTAAGCGAGTGCTTTTGTGCCATGGGCGATTACTGGCAATACTCGCTCCGGCTCACTTCTCTCAGTTCTGACTAGTGTTGCCAGGTCCGATTTGTTGCAAATCGGTACATGAGGTCAAAAAAATCCGGATTTAGGGTTGCAGATCGGGACAGTAAACAAAAAAAAAACAGTGTGTTTAATCTTAGGTACATAACAAGTAATCAGTCTTGCTAGACTAGTAGAAATTATAAAATAAAATCGTATTAAGGTGAAAGCGCCAGGGTAGCCCGCGAAATTCAAATATTTTTATGTTTTTTGCAATTTGCCGGTCAGTGTGAAGCTGTATGTTAAACAAAATACGATTCGCGGCCGTAACGCATATTTATCTAAAGAATTATACCATTTTAATTATCAATATAACCCTCTAAGTTCATACAATTCAATTGAATGACTTTTTCACAAAAAAACATTTACGTCAATAAACCAACAGCAAAAACCAGCTAGGTACAACAACAAAAACATAACTTAAAATCCCTAAACGCAAATTATAATATGAATAACGAAACGCGAAATAATAGGCTAGATTCCATCATCCACAAATTGCAAAACTATTTAGTCCGTCAGTTAGAGTATTGAAAAATAATGGACACGTATTTTTTGTTTTTGTAAATCAATGAATATTGACAAAGATAAAACGCATCAAAACTCGGGAGTGGGGGCTCGTGACGTCACGACTCACTAAAAATTATGCGAAGGTGTGACGTATTGAGAATTTTAAATGCGTCGTAACTTCGTCAATTTTGGTTCCCGTAACAAAAGAAAAAACACGAGTCAAATATTTTTTGATAATCTAACTGACGGACTAACTAGATTTTTTCAGGACACATGCCTATTGTTAAAAGCTGTTGCGTAAACATTCACAATTCACATAGTTCTTACCTGCAAAGAATCTCCAAGAAAAAAACATTTATATTTATAATATAACAGCGCACCGGCCCGCCGGAAAACAAAACTGTCAGGGTGTTTCTACAATGAATCGGATAAGGAATAAGAAGTATAATTTTGCAACGCCATCTTGTAGCAGTGAGTCGAGTTACTGCCCCCATGGATTTGAATATATCCAAAGCCAATAGTTGGCGTTCCGTGTTAAAAAAACTACGTAACGAAAATTCTTTTTTTTTTAATTTTTTGATTAATCGGGACATTTAGCGTCCCGATCAGGTACAAATCGGGACGCGTCCCCAGACCCCTGAAAATCGGGACGTCCCGCGCAAATCGGGACACCTGGCAACACTAGTTCTGACCGCCAAGTGAGCATCGCCGGATGAGTGCTGCTGAGCGTGTACAATCTTTGATAGCTGTGTGAACAGCCAGCTATAGACTATAAATGAATGTGTCTCTTTTACTCACACGAGATCTAAATCATTTGTCCCTTTCCTCACGAACAAATAGTCTATAGCTAGTCGCTTCCTCGCTGCCGGTGAGAAAAGTGCATTACCTTTTATGTTAGTTAAATACTTACCAATTACCCAAGAACCTAAATGGGTTCAGTAAAATTCCATCGGAGGTATCATGTGCATCGCTGCTATTAAAAAATCCGGGACCAAATTTAACAAATAATGTACCTACCTATATTTTCTTTGCCGACGCGACGTAATGAATAGGCTATCAGCATTTGATTGACATACCGTTCAGTAGTAGTATATCTAATGAGAAGTTGAAAATTCTGCATAGCGAACGTAAGGATAACATAAGGATAGTAATATTATGTTTTTACAAAAATATGTCTGATACGTGATGAAGTAAGGCTGGAATAATGAGGGGTAAAGACTCGCCACATATCAGGAGGTTAGAATCATGATGAAGTAAAATTGGGGCTAACAACTATTACCACATCATATTGATTTAGATTCATAATATTGGGTAGGTATTTTTTCTCTTTTAATAGGCATACATTTGACCACTATCTCACGTGATGGTAAGCGATGATGCGGTCTAAGATGGAACACACTTGCCTAGAAGTAACCTATTCACTCTTGACTTAAAGGCTTTTTACAGAATTTTCATTTATTTCTGGAACTTCTGAAACCCACGCAGACAAATCGGGGGAAAAAGCTAGTATTTACTTAGCACAATTGAAACGCGACTCTATTTCCATCCCTAGGCTTGTACAGTACGAATAATCTAAGTTTACCCATGCGAAGTACGTCGCAATCGATTGCGCAGGATGTCAATTTGACAAGAAACATAGAAAAGCGCATGCGCGGGTACGTCGCGTATGCCGTCTCAGTCACTCGTATACGTTTGATGCATACTTGTGCCTCGCTCCCTCAATGCAATACGACTGTTGGTGCGAAAAGTGTTAAACGTTGTTATTGTTTTAATTAATTATTCTGTTTTTTCTTACTGTTTGACTTGTATTTTGTGTTTTCTTGTAGTGTATGTGTTTGTTGTGTTACTTTGTGATCGAGTTATTGTTATTGCAAGCATTTTTTCAAAATTCATATATAACACGTACACAAAAAAAACATAATCTACGAACGTAACACTTTTCTACGCGATGGACCCTGCGCGGTCGTCACTAACAGCCAACTTCGCATGGGTAAAGTTAGAATATTCGTACTGTAATCTTTGACATTTTGTTTAATTCTTGACACATTTATGTTTGGCGTTTTTCAATCCTAGAATCCAAAAATATTTTAGCGTGTGCTTTGAATAAAATATGAAATTAACGTTGCAAAAACACTCTCTAATACAGAAAATGTTTACCCAATATTGCTTTGTGAGGTGAACACATTGGAGGATCCTGTGCGTGTGTATACAAATGAAGGTAAGTTGATGATTTGGAGTCGCTATTTTCAACAAGATGCAAGTGTTTACACAAGATACACAATTCCACCATACATCATTTTGTTCTAACTCAAAGGGTCTACTAGACAGCGTTTTCGTTGAAAGCTCCCAGACTATTTTTTCCGACACCACTAACAAATATCATTATTTATTTATTTAACACTTTCAGCACAAACAAAAGTACAGAGGCGGACTTAATGCCATAGGCATTCTCTACCAGTCAGTCAACCACCATTATGTACTTTAACCTTCCTCGGGAACCACTCTATCCATTAGTGAAAATCGGTGCAGTAGTTTTTGAGTTTATCGCGAACAGAAAGACAGACGCAGCGGAGGACTGTTTTATAATATGTATTGATGTAGTGATAGTGATTAGGCACCAAGCTACTATACAAGTACAACTAGGGATAATGCCAGGTCGGTTTTAAAACATTACAGAACATGGAAACAAAATATAATGGGCTTTTTTGGTTTTAGTGGCTGTTATGGTCGTTATGGAGTAATATCTAACTAAAACTATGGAGAGGATGTCCATGTCCTCTGCCTGATCAGTGTTATTATTTTTTACATGCACTAGATATCTGACAATACATATTTATTATTGTCAGTTCAACAACCCTAGTTTCCTTCAAGCTGTATTTTGTTTGCAGCTAAACTATGATCTGTCTCGAGTTTGATTTATGAGAGGCAATTTGGCTGCCCCATATCATTCAATGTGTTCACTTTGTGTTCATTAAATACAGCCGCAGTTACATTCAGCTGTACAGTATCAGCGCGGCGGCGGCGCGGCGCTGTATCGATGGCGCTGTTAGAATAGCGGGATATTAATAATGCTATATTCTTTTAATTCCAACACCATTCCTTGAGCTGGATGTGAATGCATTTCATTCCTTTTGAAGTGTTACAGCTGCCACGTTAGTGTTTAGGCGACTCTGATGAGAATTAATTGTTTATTGTTTCGGGCCTCTCCCAGCCCTGACCGAGCTTGCATGCGCTGCTAACATTTGACACTGATTAAACATTTTTTTTTGCTGATTCATGGAAGTAATGATGCAAATTTCAGTATCCAACTTCATAGGCACTCGGTAGGAAGTATCAAATATTTCCTAGACATAATAAATTGTGAAATCTTTTACAATTATTCTTAATGCAATAATGATAACACGATTTGAATTAAAATGCTGAGAGCAAGCTGAGGTTTCTCTGAAACAAATGGTTCCACTTTAGCCTCATAAAGTAACACATAACTCCACCCAGCTCACAAAGTCGGGGTTGTTTATACACGCGGGACCTTCCACTCGTAAAGCGGTCGTATGTTAGGTGACTGTTTCATAGAAGGATGGATGTAAATAAAGGTGCGTGTAGAGTGCGCGCACGCCGGCGCGCGGCGACGCTCGGCGTAGCGCGAGGGTCGCCCTTGTGGCCGCGACTCTCCTTGCTATTTTCGGCCTCACATTCCTCTCGACTGTTTTTCAATCTAACGTGAAACGCATAACGCGCACGCCGCTTGTGCCTTTGTTTTCGCGGCTGCCGCGATAAACTACCTATTAAGCTGTTTCTTTTTCGAATTAACACGAATTAATAAGTTAACGAATACGCGAAATCAAAACGAGACTATAAAAGCTAAGATTTCTGTTCAAAGTGAATGAACTTACCTCCATGACGATGATAAAGAGTGTTAGTGAGTGGGTCCAGAGCGAAGCGATAGTGTCGAGAGCACGTCGGACTAGTGCCTGATTACCGAGTGTATGATAGTGATGGGGCCCACGCGGCTGCCTCCTACACCCGAGGAGGAAGATCCTCCGAATCTCGTCGCTCGCGCCGAATCTAAACTTTTGGATAATATTCAGCCCAGTTGCGATGTGTAAGAGTTTATTTGAGCTGAATGTGTTCTAGTTCTATATTATCGTGTTAATGTAGATCACCGGTAGCGTACACTGCTCTAACTTTTAACTAGAATAATTACATTTATAAATGCAATTATGCCACTAAAAGAGCCAGTAGATATCTTTCGTTTTATTTTTATACGAGTATTTCCATGATAATGTCTGATTGCTTATAAGTAGAATAACGGTTCAAAATTTCGTTTAAACATGTATGATGGAAAGTCCTAAAATAAACGTTAGTAAACAATCAAATGTAACATCGGTACTTTTCCTTCCTTATCTGTGGTGAAAAGCCATAACAACAACACATTTGTAATTGCGTAAAAATTACTTGTACCTTGAACTTGTATTGATTATTGATAGTTGCTCACTGTGCTAAGTAGTGCTAAGCCAGCCATAGGTTTCTTAAAACTATAATACCAAATTTCGCTCCCCCGATAGGCACTGATGAGTTAACACGAGGGTGAGCAGGCAGGTGTAGCTGCATTCATACCAAACATTTACACACGGTTGCTTGAATGAATCGGAGGGAGCTACTGCCAACTCATTCTAATGGCATTTATTTCACAACAGTCACTATAACTTACTATTTTAAGATTTCACTGAAACTTTTTAGTGTAGGTATGAGTAATTTTCAGTGCAAAAATATCCTGAAATTTTGATATTTAATTGAATCGCAATGATTGTTTACAAATTCGTGGAATTCGAATGTAACTCATCAACTATTTCTATAGCGACACGTAGATATTAGTAGCGGTGTATGCGGCATCCTGTGACGTCAGGCCTCTCAGTCCCAATAGCAGCGACCGCCTCCTCGTCAGAACGCACTTTTCTTTCAGAGAGCGCGCGTCACACCGACGCCCACCACATCCAACAACAATTTTAATTCACATCTTCTCGGATAAACTCCTTGCCCTATTAATATTTTTTCTACAATGACATACATCTGAATAAAACGAATTCTATAATTAATTTATGTGACTAACAGACGCAGAACGTTCAAACAAAATATTTATCGCGATTATAAGGTTTGTGCTATATGATATGGACTCTACTAGATGGACTTGTAGAAGCATAATGTCGGGTTTTATGAGCTTGCTCTGTAGAAACAAGGGCTCCTCTTGTTGTATATTAAGATAAATAAAATCACACAAATGTAAATTAATTTTAAACCTAACAAGATTTCTTTGACGCTTGTTTTAATTTGATCGTGATCAAGCTTAGGATATACCTACCTAATAAATCATTTATCGTTCCACTACGATTAATTAAATTTTATATCTTTACCACATACGTTAAATGTAAAACTAGAGTTATCTGTGCCTCCGTATATCCGTATTTATAAAAGGCTAACTTTATGGCTATTAGCTAACGATTGTTACGCTGATCAAGCGGTTCGCCGCAACATGTGCTGTGTGTGTGCCTCAGTCCATAACATTAAATCCTTACAATAGACTGAAACACAAGGTTATTTCATGACTGAAAGAAAACATCTAAAACAATGCCCGTCTTTGTTAGGGTTCCGTACCTCAAAAGGAAAAAAACGGAACCCTTGATCTTTTCGTTGTCCGTCTGACGGTGTGTCACGAGTCACGACCCTTTTTCTCAGGAACTCTTGGAGGTATGAAGCTGAAATTAATATCAAACACATAGGTCTATGGTTCCTTGGAATTTAAAATACCAAGCTTCTAAGTCAACGGAATAAAAAGATACGGATGAAAAACCTTCGGGGTACTTCCCGTTAAACTTGGAGAGTGCTTTCATAGTTTACTGATTGAGCCGCTAACGTCATTTTGCCAAATTAAAAAAAAATAGTTTACGATCTATTCTCAGACCTACTCAAAACATTATAATACACATTCACATACACAAAATTATAATACTTAGGAAAAGGCTAGGTTGTTATAATGATCACCCATCCACAGACCGACCTCGGCAAGCGTTGCTTAACCTTGAAGATCGATACGTTCGGCTGTTATGGTTTAGCCGCTTTGAAGCATAAAACCAAAAAATCACCACTTCTGCTTGTAAAACAGTTTACTTATGGATACAGTTTACTACTCTCCTCCCAGAAAACTCGATTTTTCAATCGAAAAAAAAATCTACTTAGTCATTCAATTCCATACTTCCATATCATCTGCCTAGCCTTTTCTCAACTATAATGGGGTCGGCTTCCAGTCAAACCGGATTCAGCTGAATACCAGTTTTTTACGTAGAGTGGCTGCCTACCATACCTCCACAACCAACTGGGTAACACGGTACTCCTTGGCAAGACTGGTGTCAGATTTTCTGACTTCTGACTATTTACTAACTAACGACTATCTCCAAATGACAGCCGGGACAGGCATGGAGAAAACTCGGTGTGTTAAGATGGTCACCCATCCACAGACCAACCTTGGCAAGCGTTGCTTAACCTTGAAGATCGACCTGTGCGGCTGTTATTATTTAGCCACATATATATTCCATACTTCCATAGCTATACAAAATTTATATAACTTCAAGAGAATCAACAAAAAACATGGGGCTGAGGTCATGCTACTGCGGAGAATCTTAACACCACGATTCAGAAAAACGCGTCATAAGAACAACGCCATCTATCGAACTACAACGTAATAGGGAATATGCATGCAATTTTTTTATTTGCAAAATAAAATACTTATTAGCTCTAGTAAACAATCATGAAATTATTTTTTAAATACCTTCATCATTTATTAAGTTAGAAAGCTTCAAAGACTACAGTTAGAAAGAGAAGTCCGATATGTAATGTGTCGTCAAATTACACGATGACTATACAGCTGCCATAATGATAGAAAACAGCGTTTTCGCGAAAGGGACAGATATATTTGTTTAAAATAATTGTATCTCGTTCGTTTTTCGAGCAATTTAACGGCCTGTTATTCGAATTTTGGCTGTTTGAGACTCAATTGAAAATGCTCAAAATATTGAATTTAAGCCTGGAAAAAAATATATGTGAAGGATACATTCTTGTTCTAGAGGCAAGAGGAAGTGAAAACATGAAATAGAATAATTTTCCCGATAAAAAAAAATTTTGAAAAAGGGTCGATTTCAAAAAACCATTTTCAATCTCATTTCCTAATTAGAGCACAAAACAATTAAAAAATTCTACGAACTGAAAGGTAATCGTATTTTGGAGGGATGGAAGCGGCTAGATTTTTGAGTTTTCTAATAAAAAAAATTATAAACATCGAATTTGTGCAGAAAAGCTTACCTTTGAAGACCGCACAGTCCTACGGGACGTGTTCGGAGCCAGACCTGCGACACTTTTTTTGAAAAAAATCGCGGAACTGTTGTTTAAAATATCAATAGCCACTAAAAGAAACAACAGGAAAATGATGACACTCACGAAAATTCCGAAGGTTGGGCAAAATATGTTGATAGTATAATATTGTTTTAATTCACATAATTGTAATGGAAGATGAAAATATTTTAATTTGTTTTGTTGACAATTTTGACATCTGACAATAGGGTTCGACACATTTCAAATTTTTATCGATAAATTTAATGTAGCTACCATAAAGGAGTTTCAATACCTCTTTAATTTATTCATAACTAGCTTCTGCCAGCGGCTTCGCCCGCGTGATACCTAGGGAACATACTACCGGTATATACAAAAAAAAAAATATAATTATGGCCTATGCGTTTGCATAGAATATAAATAACTTCCAGACTATAATCTAAGCGAGGAGCGATGGTGCCAGGCAACGTGCGCCACCATCGCCCCTCGCTCCTCGCCTTGCACGGATGGCGAGCTTTCACCTCGCAGACGACGCGGAGCTATCGCGCTGGATGCTAACCGTAGCCTAAATTCGAAGAGACGCCGTGCTGCTGCTGTGCCATTGCGGTGCCAAAATAATGTGCCATGACCTGTAATCATCACAGGATCAGGACATGCGGAGTAGCATATTAGAGAATCCGCTTTTTCTCCAAAACTTATGTTTTTTTTTCAACGTAGAGGGTAATTGTAGAGAGGAGAGAGTAATGGCAAGGTTCTTGCAGTCTCATTGCGTGATGGAATCAGGGATGTTGATATCCGCTAGAAAACCAAAGTTACCGACATTGCCCAAAATATTGCCAAACTAAAGTTGTGTGAAGGGCACATTACTCGCGAACAGATGGTCGATGAGGCCGAAAAGATCTGTAGTGGTGACCGCGTATCGGTAGACGTAGCTTTTGAAGGCGACCCCCACCAGGTCGCGTGCAGCCGATGGATGTAACCGCACAGGTCATGTTGGTGAGGCGACACGACTATGTCCAGGGGGGCTACTCTCTAAGCCCGTAGTCCGTCGTTTCGGGCTTAGTTGCGGCGGTATTCTACTCCGTATCAACTACAGACTAATGATTAGTCCCGAACCCGAACTAAGAATTAATGACAACACGGTTTGATAGTACCTAACTGTCAAATCGTGTTGTCATTAATTCTTGGTGGTTAGGAGATACGGACTAAAATACGCCCGCAACTAAGCCCGAAACTATGAACATCGGGATTAGAGAGTAGCCCCTCAGTAGTAGATGTCTTTGGGCTGATATGACGATAACCGATTTATAAAGTTTATTTGCAACCATAATACCTTAAATTTTTCGTGTCATAGTTATATTAGGTATCAAATTAAAGTACTCGAGGAGACAATTCTAGATATGCTTAAGAATATTTTATTCGATAAATTTTTACTGAAGCTATAGCAGCACGACTCTAGTAGCCAAAAAAAACAACAGAATATGATTACAGTATAAGCGTTACAGTAGAATCATATAGCTCATTTACATATTTATTAAACACTAGCTTCTTCCCGCGACTTTGTCTGCGTAGACGTTAGAACTGGCTCGCAACTTTTATGCGTCATATTCTCATCCTTGGAAGTGCATCTTCATGATTCTGGTATCCAGATAGTGTGAGTCTTTGCGGTGCGGCTGAAAGTAATATTCAGCTCCGAAATTACTTCGACATGTTTTTTGGTCTTCTTGTAAATCTGTAGCGCTCATAATTCCAGTCCCGACAAAAGTTTTATCATGTTTCTATTCTCTCGATACTTTTAAATCCTAATCGATCACAATGCCGAAAATTAGTGTTGACAATTCCAGCCCAGAAAAAACTTAGACACGTTTCTGTTCTCCTGGTAAACAAAATTCTTGCTCAAAATACTTTGACATATTTCTTGTGAATCTTTGGTTCTCATATTTTGCTTCAAAATTACTTCAACATGTTTCTGTTCTCCTGTTACTTTTGAATCCTAATTGCTCACAATTACAGCGTCACAAATATGTCTGGTTCCTTGGTACTTTTGAATGCAAACCGCTTGCAAATAAAGCCCCGAAAATACTTCGACATGTTTCTGCTTTCCTGGTACTTGTGAATCTGAAGTACTAAGGCAGCAGCGGCTTCGGATTTCCTCTTCCTCCTCCGCCACTAAGCCACGCCTTTTATCGGGATAGAAAGTAGCCTATGTGTGATTCCAGGATGTGAACTATATGTGTGCCAAATTCCATCGAAATCCCTTCACCCATTTTTGCGTGATTGACGGACAAATATCAAAAACAATCAACCTACACGGTGCCATTCTAGTCGTCTTACAAAGGCGGCTCACTTAATGTACCGGATATAAAATACCTCCAAGCGCGATTTTTTTTTTTTAATAATTCATCAAGATAATGGGTACAATGCAAATATATCGCTCCTGGATGATTCAAACTACGTCATTCGTTATGACAATGAGTGATATTTAATTTTAGGTGGTTATCACGTACATAATTTGCTATTGTTAAGTTATTTACGTAAATATGTCTGTTAATTTAGGTTATTAACGTAGGTAGGTTTTAGTTATATGTTTATATTATCAAACAAAAGACTTGTAAAACTAATAATGCCTCAGAAAAAAAAGAAAAAAAAAGCTAATGGCACTAAGTAAACGGTGTGGTTGTAATAAATGCTTTGATTTCAAAATTTTATCGAAACTTCCGTTTTTTTTCTGTTACTACCATGTTAATTTACTTTTTTCATAAAGCTATATTGTGTTAAAAAAAAACAATAACACTACATATTATAAAACTAAATCTCCCGCCATGTTTGCAATGTGTTTCAATAAAATGTAACAAGTTCAGTAGATCAACTACAAATATTTTACACTGTGGCGTATTTATCCTGCGAAGAAGTCGGCGGTCATCGGCAGGACATCGTATAACATCGTCGTGTTAAACATGAGGGGTCGCGGGCGGAGGTAGCGTTTTCAATGCCAAAAGCCCCGAATAAGCAAGCCTTAAATTCTAATTTCACAGTTAGTATTATATTTTCGAATACTTTAAGATAAACTGTTCAGATCATAAATACTTTTTTCATGCATATTCTCTATTGAACTGTAAATATACTCGTAAGTTCGAACTTAGAAGCTTACACGTTACGATAAAATATAATGATATGATAATAAAATATTCACTTTTCTTCTGCTACATTTTAAGTTTAATTAAAAAATAACTCAAAAATACGTTGTTTTGGTGTCCTTCCACATATTTGTTACTACAAATTTTCTCAATAGATGGCATTGCAAGTATCTGGAGTCTCAATGAAAACAACCTATTTTAGCGCTTGATGAACTAAATGTTTTTAGTGCATGGTGAGCTGTCAAGACCTATGTCTGCCGAAGGAGTGATGACCGCTGACGACTTACTCATAAAAGACCGAGAAAATCGCTCTATAGCTCATTAAATGACTTTGCAATGTATAGATCCACCAGAAAATCTATGTATACGTCGGCACCGGATGCCAAAAAAGGTATTTGACTAAACGAAGAAGTTACTCATCGAATATGTCGGCATAGGTACATAGACTCATGCAATGGCATCGATAAGACGGGAATTTTTGATTCGTTATGATAAATTTATGATTGTGTCATTCAAGCACTTCAATCCTTTGCTTTATCTCCACTCATTGTGACAACTTTGCAGTGGTTACGGGTGTACTAAACACAAATGGCCATACTAAATATATGATACTAATTAAATGTAAGAAGAGATGGGTTGTGTGGAGTATGAAAGAAAAAAGCAATAGCATGTCGGCTGACAGGATAGGACGTATTGCGCCGACGCAAATTCCGACTCATTACAATGTAGGTACGAAGCCTTTTCAAAATACTGTTTGGGTGTAACAAAACTGCTTCCGGTTTTCTGTCAACTGCATGAGCTGTTGGGATCATGTTTTAGGAAAAAAACCTTCGTAGTAGGTACTCACCTGTGATCCAATATAAAATATCTTAGTAAATATGATGCAGTGTTGATCAGTTAACCAATAATGAATACACAGTCGTAAAATTTAATCATCGAAAATAACATTAACATTCAGTGCGAGGTAACACCGGACATGCACCGCTAGTTTTAATTATAAAAGGGGACGAACGTTGTACCTGTTGTCCAAGTTTTGAACTACGAAATAACATAAAAGGAACCACCGCCGTGACTTGACTCGATAATCTTTTCGCACACAGATAAGGGCAACTAATTAGTCGGATGTAAGCAAATTGCTAACTGTATCAATGTGCTGTTATCAGTTTGACCGGTGAACTAATTGATATGCATTAAATTAAAGTAATATGATAATGAATAGTCTATCTTAAAGCGCAAACGAAATGCTAGCTAGATTTTATACTGTGCATTTTACTTCAAAACTAGACTGAGTAGTCGTGTGTTCATTCATAATGAAACAGAATTTTACGCCAATGCATATTCCGCTATTTGCATGTTTTTGTAATTTTTGAGACATTTGGTTTTATTTCTACTCATCATCAAATATGAAACCGTATAATGTCGGCTTGACCTGGAAAACAACCACTTATTGTCGTTTGGTTGAAATACATAAAACACATTAGTACACACGTAGCAGTAAATAGGAGTTTTACGACCCATAGATTTTTTTCTGCATGAAATAATGCATATGATAAAAAAAATATTTTATATCTTTGTATATAACATTAAATATTGATACAAGTATGTACATATTTATAGTGGCAGAGCTAGTATGTATAATTGATTTATTGAACATGTTGACTGTCAGTTGCGTCAATATAGTGACTGTTTGTATTGTATTGGCACTAGCGACTAAGTACTCACGGACAGATTCTGTTTGATTTTATAACAGTTGGTAGACGAATTTCGCAATTAATTCAATTATACTTAATGTCATAATCGTCGTTATTGTTTTCATCATTTTAAGTTCTTCATCAGAATTAATGACTATTTCATTTTGTTCTTTACTTTGGTGTCCATCAGCGCGATGTTGACTATTTTCCTGTGTAAAAGCCACAGGATGTTTCGAACCAGCAAGCGTGGAATCTCCGAGGAGTGTTTCACTCCAAAAGTGATTAGAAATTATTAAATGATTCAAAAATAATGCATGGGTTATGATAACCAGTCATCAATTCAGTGGCTCCGTCCTGAAGCGGCGTCAGTCAGACTGATTAGGTATATTGACATTGATTTACTGCGGATGTTTAGTAAAAATACAAGAGCGTCAATGGCGAATCGCAATCCAATAATAGGGAATATACATGCGATTTTTTTATTTGCAAAATGAAATACTTAAATTAAATACTATGAATTTATAAAGCTTAAAAAATTACAATCAGAAAGAATAGTCCGATATGAACTTTGACGTCATAGTCCAAGTCGCCTATACAGCTGCTTAAAAAGCGTTTTCGCGAGAGGCACAGATATATTTGTTTAAAATTGATTGATACAGTAATATATGTCTTTGTCAAAATTATTATCTCGTTTGTTTTTAGAGTAATTTTGATTCCATTTTCACTGTTGGGATTATATTTTCGTATATTTTTAGACAAACTGTATAGATATTAAATATTTTTTTCATGGTAATTCCCTATTATATAGTAACGTTGAATTTTACCTCCAAGACTCCAGGATTCTGTTCTCATTCGATGCCAGAACTTGCTTGGCTATACACGAGGATGACAATTGCAGTCTATCTATGACAATTCAAGGATTAAGTAATCTTTAAACGTCATCGTCAGCTCATTCAGATGCCCTGAAATGTTTCTGGGTTCCAACACCATTTACTTATAAATAATTAATGATATGTGTTTGCATATTGCAGGGTGCTGGGTCCAACGGCGGTGCTACAATTGTCGGAGCGTGATGAGCCGGCGCCGGCGACCGCGCGCCCGCTCTACTCGCTGGCAATGCGCGGTGCCGTCATTTGTTTCTCGGGATTCCGGAAAAAGGATGAACTTGTAAGAACCCAATTACCTAATATAGTTAGTTATGATAATATTAGTGCGGTAAGTTGTTTTTTACAAACGCGACACGAGTTTGTAAATACCAATATCCGCACGTGTATCAACACATTTGCGAGAAAAAAAAGACAACCTTTTTTTATTTAGATATCATCCGAAAAGTCGCAACAATCTTTCCAATATAAAAATGGCAAATTTAAAATAAGAACAACATTGTCGTCTCATCCTCGTCTTAAGAGCGCTTAGCGCTTCCAAGGAGGTTCAATCATTCAGCTTATTGCCTGTTATCATTTATTATTTTGCTGATATTCTACTTTTAAACTGAACCTCAAAATACTTAAATGAATAAGCATTAGTTTTCGGACGTTCCATTTTTAATTGAGTTGGATTTAAAGTACTTACTTAAAATGAATGAGCTTTAGTTTTATGTGGCAGTAATTTTTAATCTTTGGTATTCGTGATTCTCCCGCCATGGAAAATTGAAAATAATTTTGTTAATAATAAATTGAGTATCAAATATATCAGTGCCACATCATGGCTCATGAGGGTGCTGGAGCTGTATAAAGTAAATGCAGTTCTACGCACCTTCCTGATGTCGTGTATGGGGCAGTGGAGGACGGTCCTTCACTATCCAGGGTGTCGATAAGGATCGAGCGTGGCATATTTCAGGGCGACAGTCTGAGTCCACTGTGGTTTTGTCTGGCCCTCAACTCTCTCAGTACATTGCTGGAGGGTTCGGGGCAAGGCTTCCGGTTGAGAAGAGGTGGTCAGGTCATATCGCACCTCCTTTCCATGGATGACTTGAAACTATTTGCTCCTAACAACTTGCAACTGATGAAGCTACTGAAGGTGACAGAAAACTTCAGTAGCGCCATCAGGATGGAATTTGGTGTGGAAAAATTGTGCGGTCATGCATGTAAAGCGAGGGGAGATTATGGAATCCGTGGGAACACAACTCTCGGATTCCATACACCTAAGGTCCCTCTCCTCAACCGAAACTTGCAAGTATTTGGGTATGTCGGAAGCGTTAGGCATCAATGCTGCTGATATGAAACAATCGTTGAAGGAGCGCTTCTTTGGCCGCCTGAATAAAGTACTTAACAGTCTTTTATCAGGCGGAAACAAGGTGCGTGCCTTCAACGGTTGGGTCATTCCAGTTTTGATGTACTCTTTCGGCATACTCAAATGGACTCAGACAGAACTTGACGCCCTGGATAGAAGGGTACGCTCACTGCTTACCGCAATTCGGATGCATCACCCACGGTCATCGGTGATGAGGCTGTATATCCCGCGGAAGTGCGGGGGTCGTGGCTTTTTAAATGCTAAGACTCTGCACAACCGCGAGGTATGCAGCCTTAGGGAATACTTCCTAGAGGCCGAC
The DNA here is from genome assembly GCA_963859965.1 of Ceramica pisi. NCBI lineage: Eukaryota > Metazoa > Arthropoda > Insecta > Lepidoptera > Noctuidae > Ceramica > Ceramica pisi. The sequence goes on from OY982530.1 coordinate 12,682,742, forward strand.
GTGGGTATGCATCGGGATGTGGTAGCGGTGGACAAAGGCCTTACCGCGCTCTCCTTGGCTAACGAGAACTGGCGCAAACCTGTGGTATTAGATACTAACGACCGCAGGGAGGTATGGCAGAGCAAGGATCTTCACGGACGCTTTTATCGGGTCCTACATGGGCCCGATGTAGACTTTTTAGCGTCCGTAGCCTGGCTGCGTTTTGGTGACCTCTTTGGGGAAACCGAAGGTTTTGTCTGTGTGATCATGGACGAAGTTATGATGACGAACAACTACCGGAAATACATTGTGAAGGACGGTATGGTTGACATATATGTCGGGCATGTCACCGACCCGGGGAATCCATCCGCCACATTATTTCCGGTTGTTCTAGTCTGGCTAACGGAGACTATTTGCACAGGCACAACCTTGTAGCCAGGATCATCCACCAGCAACTGGCTCTGAGATACAATCTTGTGGAATCGGAAGTACCGTACTATAGGTATGTGCCCGACCCAGTTCTCGAAAATGGCAATTGCACGTTGTACTGGGATCGGTCTATCATCACTGACAGGACTATTGTTGCCAATAAGCCTGACATAGTGGTGATAGACCGACTAGAGCGTCGCGCAATGATTGTTGATATAGCAGTCCCTCATGACGAGAACCTCGTGAAGTCTGAGAAAGAGAAACAAAGTAAGTATCTTGACTTGGCTCGCGAGGTTGTCGACATGTGGGATGTGAACACAGCAGTCATTGTGCCGATAGTCGGCCAATGGCATTATTGCCAAGAGCCTCGACCAACACCTCAAGAGGCTCTCGTTGGGCAGCTGGATCAAGGGCTTGATCGAGAAAGCAGTACTCCTGGACACGGCGCGTATTGTGAGGAGGTTCCTCTCTCGGGAGCCCTGACCACCGGTAGCATGGACCCTGTTCCCGATGCCGGTGGGCTACTATTTTTTATATTTTTAAATGTTTTTTTTTATTAGTTTTATACAAATATTTAAAAATGTAAAAAATATGTACAGAAAATAAATAAATGAAAATAAATAAATGAAAAAATAAATAGAGTATTATTGAAAAATACACTAGTCACAAAAACTAAGGGATAAAAAAAAATTCATGGGTTATTTTCAACGTGCTGTAACTACGAGGAAAATGATCGTACAGCAAAAAAAAACCCAAATTGTAGCATTGTATTGTAATTGATTGTCAAAGTGAAAAAGTACTTTTTTGCTTTGACTGACGAAAACTCCGCGGCAAATCATCGTACAGGCTTTTTGATTACGTCAAATTAAAGGGCATTAAATTTGCTAAAAGTGCTTTCGAGCGAAATAATGGAAAAAAAATTACCTAAATAAAAAATACCTTTTTTAAGACGAGAAAAAATTTTGATTGTTTTTGTTAGTTTGCTTAGGATTTCTGAAGACCCGAACATGATAAAAAAATTTCATGGTCATATCTGAAAACTAGACACTTGGAGCTACAATTTGTTACAATTTGTACAAGTTTTTTTTTTTTTTTGCTGTTTCACCATTTTCCTCGGAGTTTGAAAATCACCCAAAAATTTGGATTTTTTTTACTTCCCTTAATTTTTGTGACTAGTGTATAAGGAAGTAAGGAAGTATTATAAAGTATAATGCCCTTTATCTCACCAGCTTTTAAACTTTTCTTACTTTCGTATTTTGAATCTCCTTGGTGGAAGTCCTGTATATTTTTTTGGAAAGTTTAAAAAAAAACCGTAAAGGATACGCACGTCACTTTGTATGGCTATACAACAGAGCGTGTGGTAAAGTAGTATTAGTACAACGTGTACCTATGTTCCATTGTATGGTGCGTAATTTTTTACTTTCGGACAATGTAAACAGGCTTGTTTCGTAAATGCATTTTTTGAGCAAGTGTGTTGTAAAGGAAGGTGACTTTGTGTCAAAAGCCCCGTCTTATTCTTTAAACAATTTATTTTGCAGTTTAAAAACTAAGTCGAGACACTTTTATGAATTTTCATGCATCGTCCTTAGCATACATAAAAATTCATCCAAGTCAATGCAACCCATATCTTGGAAAAAATTTGAGCTTGCTTTCTGATGACAATATCAATCAACATGACATATTCAACTTCAGCAAATCTGTTAGCATTTGACATTATAAATTATGATTGTTTAATTTAACGTCATGTGCATGAGCACAGTTACAGCTCAGTATTAATGGTTATAATTTTTAAGATACACAAGTTGATATTTTGTGTTCACACGATAACAGCATGGTAATGAAATGCGTAGGTCAAATATGAATGAGTTCAGCGTGTACAGTAGCTGTATCATTCGGCAGACGTACCTGATAACCCTGATCCACTACATGGGCGGGTCGATCCGCAAGGACATGTCGAGTAAGGTGACGCACCTGATCGCGGCGGCGGCCACGGGCGACAAGTACCGGTACGCGTCAGGGTTCGGCCTGCCTGTGCTGGCGCGCTCCTGGGTCGACGCCTGCTGGGAGCGCCGCGATGATCCCGCCTGCCTGGCCACTGACGATGACGTCATTGTAAGTCTATAATACATAAACCCAACGCCTTTTCCCATAGAAGCAAAAATTGCCACTGGTACGATTGTTACATTGGGTGCTCCTTTAGCTCCGTCTACGTTCATCTGGCAATACACATGCGCTGTTTACGAGTACTATGTACCTAACATTATTGTTTGATGAAATAAACATATACATCGATTTTATGCTTATTAATGTATTCAGAATTCAATTTTGATTTTCATGAAATAGATTGAAAACTACAAAATGGTTAATATCGTGCCTATATTGATCTATACTAATATTATAAAGCAGAAGAGTTTGTTTGTTTGTTAGTTTGTTTGTTTGTTTGGTTGAACGCGCTAATCTCAGGAACTACTAGTCTGATTTGAAAAATTCTTTCAGTGTTAGATAGCCCATTTATCGAGGAAGGCTATAGGCTATATATCATCACGCTAACCAATAGGAGCGGAGCAGTAATGGAAAATGTGACGCAGACGAAGTTGCGCGGGTCAACTAGTTTATCATAAAAAAATGCAAGTTGCAAAATGAGATTATGTCGTAATTACAGAAAGAACACAAATTGAAAGTGTTCGCGGGCGCTCGCGTCTGCTTCGTGGGTTTCCCTGAAGATGAGACCCTGCACATGGCCGAGGTGCTCGCCAGCAATGGCGGCGGCACGTGCCAGCTCGACGACCCCGACTGCACGCACGTTGTGAGTAACATACCTTCTACACTACACACACATACGAGTATACACAATAATCCCGCCCTAATCTCAGTCGTGGTTTACTCAGTGGTGTGCATTGCAGCTGTTAAAAGCTTTATAAATATTATAAAACTAAGCAGTCTATAGCTGACTCTTACACTAGTTTCAATTGTACCGCTCCGAGGAAAGTAAAATGTTTACAAACAATTGTGGCTGCGATTCAGTCGCGCCTTTAACAATGCAGTATCCGTTCCTTCAAGGTTAAACATATTACAATTGACTTGACGCAAAAAGCCTCCTAGTTATTTGTTTACACACAGTCCACTGAGACTCTGAGGAATTTACTCAGTTTGTTAACAATGTAATGATCATTTTAGAACCTCCCAAATGGCACTAAATGTCCCACAGAACGTTTACCTCTGCATAACATGCATACCTGTTTATTTATATACTTCATGCCACATTACACATTATTAGTAACTAATTTTAGCATTATGAAGTCAGCATGCACGTAGATATACTGGGGTACACATATCACTCTTAGTTAGAAACATTGTAGACAATATAAATTAGCTAGTAGCACACTTCTGGTTATTTTATGACACAGTTTACACCTCTCAATTTCTTCCGATGACTGCGTATTTATTAGCGATGCCTTCAATGCCAGCAGGTGTTTGATTAACAATTTATCAGTTCAAACAACGATCAGATGAGCGCGGACTCAATGTCACTTACGTTGCGTACTTTACAAGCACACAATATTTAAATATTAGAAAATCTTGCGCGTTTTCTTTGATTCTTTGTATTGTTTCTCCTTTTTTTATCCCGATTTGGTCTTCCGCCTGTTGGGATAGCCCCAAGTTTTTAACCACTTCCACATCCCTCACCGCACGACGCAAAGTCGACCCATTGTTTCCTTTACATTATTTTATTAACATTTTGATGTTATCACGAGTTTCATAGTATTGTTTGTTCACTCATATTCGCTGTTGTACAATAATTGCGCACATACCTCATTCAGCTAATGTGAATATTACACGACGTCCATATAGTCACGCCTACATACTTCTTGTGATGTTTACATTCGTTACATGTGTTGTAAAGTGGCGACTTGCTTTCTTACTATATCCTCTCTAATGCACTAGACATAGACTTCTAAAACACCTTTATGTCGTAGATATAACTTCACGTACAAATCAGTTTCATAAATCACTTTTCAAATATCTCTTCATACATCTCAATTACGATCCAGAACACTTGTCAACTAAAACTGTAAAAGAATATAATCAAATCTTCGCAAGGCAGTCGCTTTCTGTGTTTAACTACCTCTATCACGATAATAATATATTATTATCGTCGTGCATGTTTGTATTGGAATGGCTTCATTACATCATTGCGTGGTGTGTTTCACACATGTTTCAGGTAATGGCCAATGGGGAGACTTTCGGTCGTTCGCTTATCCTATCACCCCACCCCACTACACCTAACTCTGCGAAACCGTCCCGCGCCACTCCCACTCGCTCCCAGTCCACCCCCAAGAGCTCCCTGTACCGCCGCCTGTCGGCGCGCTTGTCGGGCCGGCGCGCCAGCCCGGGCGGCGCGGGCGGCCCAGCGCTGCCCGGCCCCGACTCGTCGCACGACGAGCGCTACGAGCGCGACGAGCGCTACGAGCGCTACGAGCGCGACGAGCGCTACGAGCGCGACGAGCGCTACGAGCGCGACCAGCGCGTGCACTGCGCACTCAACAGTATTAGAGAGAAACAAGCCAAAGCTGCTAGCAAAGATCAAACGGATAACTGCACTATTAGTTTTGTAGGGAAATCATTCAATGACGATTTGTGTTTCAATTATGACAACGCTAAGAGTCCACCACACGTTGAACGTGTAGAATTGCGCAAATACAATCTTTGTGATAAAGAGAATAACAAAAACATATCTCAGCTTGTCCAGGGATCTGATAGAACTAACTCGAAAGACAAAAGAGAAGTATTTAGAAATAAGTCCATGAACGTATTTAACTTAGTGGAGTGTCTCACTGAAGCGGGATCCTTGCACTCATCGCTTACGAAGAGTCTGTGTGACCTCGACTCTAAAGATGAACCAGTATTCCTATTGGCCAGCTCAACTGTTGGCAAGGATTTGCAACATTCAACAACCACAATATCCTCCGGTAAAAAACGGAGTCGTAACTCCACAGATTCTAATTTCCAAGTTAGCACAGTTGACGCTAATTTATCTCCTGATAAATGTGAAGAGAGCAACTGGAAGTCAATCAAAAGGCTTAAAATTAAGGACTCTTTTAAGTTTAAGAACAGACCTACTATATTCAAAAGGACGAAAAAAGAATCTGTTTCAAAAACAACTGGAGAAATCGTAGTAGAGCCAGTGAGCCCAGAGAGCGTGAAGCCGACCGACCCGGCCGGGGAGTTCGTAGCGTCCACGTCTTCACCTATCAAAGAAGACGACAACGCATCAATAAGCTCTATGAATACAAGTAAACAGTCGGGATTCTTTGATATATCGTTTGCTTCAATTAGGAGTTCAAAAACCGTGAAATCTGCCTCTAAGTTACGACGGAGCGTTAAATCGTTCACAGCTTCGTTCAGGAGTGAAAGGAAAAAGAAGTATGAAAAGCGAGCTGAACGTAATACAGTCGAAGTAGACGCATGCCATTTACCTCCAGATCTCAAAAACATTTCGACACCCAAGAGGTTATACGATGGGATGAACTTAGATATTTCACCAGTTCAAGTGGACACCGTGGACAGCACTGACCTAGTCACCCCGGTTAGAGACCGAGACGCCGACGTGGACGAACTTGATGATTCCACCATATTTAAAACGCCTCAAAGTGTGTGGCTCCGAACTCATCGTCATTCGATTTGTGGCGGATCCGAGTTTCGCCTTGGCAGTGCACTGAGCTTACCCTCCGGCTCGCCCCTGGGCCGCGCCCCCGGGCCGCCCGGCTCGCCCCTGGGCCGCGCGCCCGCCCCTCCCGCTCCCCGCCCCGCCCGCGACCAGCCGCCGCCCGCCTCGACGCCCCCCATCCGCGACGCCCTCGCCATATCGCAATGCCATGGAATATCGCTGCCGGTACTAACACTATTTTATTCAATACTACTAAAAAATATAGTAGCTTGTCATGCCATCGAACATCAGCGGTCATGGTCTGTATCATACGCGCGGAGAGGCCTCCCTCGGCCTCGAAGCGGTCCTCGCTGGTCTGCATGTCATATAAAATTTATCTGCACCTTGAAAACTTTAGATGCTTAATAGGGCGTGCGTACATGAGTACGCCCTTCATGAGAGTTGCATAGGAATCCCGTTCGACGGGTCTAGTAGGTATTGGTGGAGGATGAGAACGTCTAGTGTTCTTTGCGTGATGCCTAATGTTCAGCTGTGTGTATGCAGGTCGTCGACGAGCACAATACGGTCGTAGCGCCGGATTGCTCGACACGGGTGCATGTCGTGAAGGCCGAGTGGTTCTGGGCCTCTGTACAAAACGAGGAGGCGCAGGACGAGCGAGATTACCTATTCAAAGATGTAAGTAACTAATTATTTTAATTCGCCCATCGAAGTTTACAATCAATCACATTTTGAATTTGGCCACTTGTTTAGCCTTGCTTTTTGGGACAGAATTTAGAGGTTATAATCCGCGCGCGATCAAAAAGGGATGGAACCTTATCAAAGTAAATAGAAAATGACAGTTCTCAAGACAAGTAACGTTAGCGAAAAAACTGAATTAAATATACCTAAATTAGTTATTTCTACTATATAAAACTTTGCAACAAAAGTTTCATGGTTGCAATCCTTTTAATAATAATGTTTAAACATACGAGTATATTATGTAGGTACCTACATTAAAAGTAGAAATTCATTGATCATCTTCAATACTTTTGTTTTCCAATTATATGGATAAAACATGTTTGAATGAATGTAAGTGATTACAAATAACAGCTATAATAAAACAATAAAAACAATTTTATTTTATGAATAAGGAGAACTAATTTCAACTTCAAAAATAACAATTTGAATCGACTTGTAAATAATTATTTACAAAATATAAGTACGATTCATTGTTGGAAACTGGCAACACTTGGGAGGTATGGGAGAGCAAGGAGCTTCACGGACGCTTTTATCGGGTCCTGCATGGGCCCGATGTAGACTTTTTAGCGTCCGTAGCTTGGGACGAGTAATGTAAATATGTCGAAGAAGAAAACAATTTAATTATTTATTAAATACACATCGTAGGCGCAAGTTGATACAAAAGTATTGAATAAATATGCGTTTAAACACAAAACAAGCTTTTTGATTTATTTGTATTTTTTCGAGCATCGTGTCCACGCGAAGCCGAGAATCGACAAATCCTTTGATAGTTTCGGGTAGTATGAATTGCTGGTTGGTTCTGCTAAGTGGCCTTTTTAAACCCGCGGGCAACTTTTGCCGACGCTACGGCTGGCCCGCGGACTGCGCGCGTCTCAGTTCCAAAAGGTCGCATCCCATTCAGATCTCGCGCGAGTACCCTCTACAAACAACTTGTCTTGTTATAAAGCAATTTTTATAAGCGTCAATACATATCGCGTGAAATCTAAATAAAATTGATTGCCAGTACCTAGATGAAGTGTCCCGGCGGTCGTCGGTGGGCGGCGCGGGCTGCGCGGGCGCAGAGGCGCGCGCGGCGGAGGAGGCGGGCGCGCTGACGCCGGCGGCCGAGGCGGGCACGCCGTCGCACCTGCAGCGCCTGCGCAAGCGCAAGCTGCGCGGCGGCGACTCGGCGCTGCACAAGCGCCGCTCGTCCGTGGGCGACGCCGTGCTGCTGAGCCTGTCCGGCAACCTGCTCGACTGCACGCCCTCGCCCGACGGCAAGCAGCTGCTGGAGGGTAATTCGACATGACGACTTCACTTTCAATTTAGAGCCTTAGATATCATTATGACCCGATCATCATGCATGAAACCATTTGGACTCTTTTTTTTATCCTTTTGGAACTTTTTTATGGACAAAATTTATATTTGATAATATGGAGATTTAGTCTGGGATTTCGAGTTCAAGCAAAAAAAAATAAAATCTCACACTAATTAATTCTCATAGTTTAAAAGGTTAAGAAGTAACGTCTGTCAATTCTTAATCACCGACGTATGTGATGTGGGCGTTTGATGCAAAATGACCATTAAGGCTTGACCGCACTTGGCGACACTGCGCGGCAGCGGAACGACGCGACACGCAACGGCAAAATATTATTTGTAAGAAATTGTATGAAGTTTAACGCACTACGCAGCAGCGTGCGACGCGCCGCGACACTTCAAGTGCGAACGTTACGTGTCGCGTCGTTCCGCTGCCGCGAAGTGTCGCACAGTGCGGTCGAGCCTTAACGTCGACATGCACAATCAAATGCTTTGCAGATGTTTAATATGTTTGACCATTTATTAGCATTACTATATTTGTTTACTCATAACGCCAATAGTATGTTATTATTACCTTAGCCTCGCCGGCCTTTCTGCTGTAACCGTTGTTGTGTTCATAGAGTCGGAGGTCCCGGACACGGTGGTCAGGAAGCTATTGTCGCCCCGCCAGCAAGTATTTATGGAGCTACTGCAAACAGAATCCAATTACGTTGGCATATTACAGACAATAGTTACGGTAAGATATTTCAGATACCTTCATAATACTGAAATAGGACAATCTTTAACCTCAAATGCAAAAGTGAAGGAGAATTCACATAAAGGAGTCAATCCACAACAGTTCTCTTGTCTACTTTCAGATGTTCAAGCAACCGTTAGAAGAGATGGCTGAGGACGACAATAGTAATGGCAAAAATCAAGCATTGCTCAATAATACTGAACTCAAAATTATATTTGGAAACTTACCGCCTATTTATGAATTACACCAGTAAGTTGCATGGATATTCCGACTGTCCGGCTGCGCGGCTTTTGCTTTTTATCAGCTTTAAGCAATCTGATAAAAAATAAAGTTAACCGACTGCCAAGGAAGGGTTATGTTTGAACACATTGTGTTGTAAGGACCCACATTTGACTAAAAACTTGGCGACATATCTCAAAGTTACAAATTGCAGGCGAATGTTAGAAGAGCTGCGCTACGCCCAAGCGCACTGGAGCGAGGAGACCAGCATCGGGCGCCTGGTGCTGCGCTACACGCCCGACATGGTGAAGGCTTATCCGCCCTTCGTCAACTTTTTCGAAAATACCAAGGAGATGCTGCAACAGTGCGACCGTGAGAACCCAAGGTTAGCTAACCCACATCTAATTTAAATTTCGATACGACCTTAGCCTACGTACGCACCAGCGTTTGACCGCGCGGTTGACCGCTTTCGCGGCTGACCGCTAGTACGCACGTAGGCTTAGTCAGTTGACCGAGCGTACATTGTAAAAATTTGACATTTAGTACGCCTTTATTGTTGTACTTGAGGCAGTAGGCAGGGGGAGTATCACTTCCTGCTGGAGTTGCGGGACTATTCGAAAGAGATACCGCGGCTCCGGAACACAAAGGGTAATGAAGGAACATGGATGGGTTTTAGTAAGTAAAAGTCAACACTCCCTTCCGCGTCGCCCAGAGCGCGAGAAGTCATTTGATGATTTCCGATCCCAAAAAAAATAAAAAAATAGGGGGAGTATCACTTATTTTAAAAATTTGGTAGAATAGAAAAAAACCTGCTGGGATAGGAATCCCCATTTGATTTTGCCATCCCGAGCCCCCAAGTGGTTAAATCACCCACTGACTGCGATGCATAGCACTCACATTCGGTTGAATGTTCGACTAGAAAAAATCCTATAACAACTCTTTCATTTTTGTTACAGATTTCATGCATTCCTGAAAATCTGTCAAACCAGACCAGAGTGTGGCAGACAAAGTTTACAGGAGCTACTAATAAGACCAGTGCAGCGGTTACCTAGTATAAGTTTATTACTAGATGGTGAGTTTCCTTGTACTATACTCTATTCTTAAAACAATAAAAGTCCAACTATAAGACGCTGACTAAAAAGAGAGACGTTATTTCTTTATTTTCATCATTTCGGCTATTGACTTGAACTCACGCAAATCATGAGCGTGTGACATTAAAATTTGACTTCTAAGCCATTGACATTAGGCTTGATTTTCAGTGAGGGTATAAACTATGGTAAGAGTGGACAGTAGAGTCACTTTTTAATTTAACGATGAATAAACATTTTGAATTTTGACTGGTTATTCTTGTTCATCCGAGTTATAGATCTTATCAAACTGAAGCCAATCCTCAGCCGGGCAAATCGCCGCGGAATACGACTATCGCCATAATGTAGCCGTTTTAGGCGGACGGGACGCATATTCTCCCAATTTCTTTTTATAACTGTTATTTATTTGAGAGGCCCAAAGGATGACTGGTAGAACATGTCTATCTCTAAGGCTTTGCATTTTAGTGAGCATTATTTTTCAAGTTCAGCAGAAATAAACTCTAACAAAAACTAATTTAGTACAGACGAGTAAACACTTTATTTTAGTTTCCACTTTGTTTTGAGGAACAATTAAAAAAAAATGTCTGTGCATAAATATATATCTCTCAGTCGAGCCCGCAAGCGTCTCGTCCCACGCGCCTGTGTTCCTTCCGATGTTGCCAGTCGATGCCACGGGGTTAACTAGTTGTCCCCCGCGGCTTCGCTCCCGTCAACTGGCAACTTCCTTTTTTTTCTTTCATAACAACCTTCTCCTGACAGTAACATACACAACAAAAAAAGAATTAGCGAAATCGGTCCAGCGGTTTACGCGTGATGCCGTGACCAAGGGAAATAGGGATTCATTTTTATATATAAGAAGATGTGTTGTTCCAGACATATTAAAGCACACGCACAAGAACAACACCGACCACGGCGCGCTGGTGCAGGCGCTGGCGGGGCTGCGCGAGGTCATGTCGCACATCAACGAGGACAAGCGCAAGACCGAGGGCCAGCTGCAGATGTTCGACATCTACAACGACATCGACCAGTGCCCCGTATGTACACTCTGTTACAAACGAGACGAGTTGCCACTTTTCTTAGCGATGCTTTACAAAACGCGCGACAGCATCGCTACCATCGCGCGTTAGTCGCGTTCATAGCAGCAATGCAGTATCTTGGCGAAGTTTCACAGCCAGCGACAGCATCGTGACTGTATCGATGAGAACGCGCGATATCATCGCTACTGCATCGCTACAAAAAATCGCCGTGGGCGAGGCTTCTAAATACAGTTGCCAAAAACTATTTGAAAAGCTACAAATTCAGGGAAGTCTTTGCCCAAATTGGAACCTGTATTATTTTAATTTAGCAAATTAAAATAAAAAATGTTCACACAAGCATACCTTCATTCTTGCAGCTCCGTCGATTTTTAGAGTTCTGTACCTCAGCCAACAAAAACGATACTCTTATATGAACACTTTGTTGTCTGTCTGTCAAGAACCTGTTAGGAACGCGTGAAGGAATCAAGCTGAATTTAATATCAAATACTCAGGCTTGCTTTTAAGTCAATGCAATTTAAGAATAAGGCCGTTTATGACGCTTGTTTTGACGCTCGCAAGTGAATCAAAACCAATAGGGTACTTCTCGTTGAACTAGAGTCATGAAATATGGCAAAAAGATAGTTTTTAAAGTATAAAATAGGAGAAAGTCTGAAAATTAGGAATTTGTAGTTTTATCACAAACATTTTTTTTTGCCGAATTTAAACAAATATTTTCTGCTGAACAATATTTGACCGTGACGTACAGTCGTCAGCACATCAGGCTATCTGAAACTGTCAAATTTGAACCACATATTACATAATATAAATATTTTGTTCAACAAAAAAGTTATGTATGCAATCTTTCCTGTTATATTTTGCTTTCGTAGTTTATAATCTTCCGAAGTAATGTATACTCAGAAAAAATCTAAACTCGATCGTAACCCTCGGTGCATGTCTGACTAGCACTTGGCCGCATTATTTAATCATGAAAAGCGTGTAAAGTGTGCGCATAAAAATAAAAAAGGTTTAAAAAATTGCTATGTTATTCTACTGTTATTTTCATTTTTCTAATGTTCTCTTCAGCCAAGAAAATCGCGCTACGTCGTGGCGATGTCAATCTAAGCACAATGTGCAGCGCTTTAATTTTTAGGGTTCCGTACCCAAAGGTTAACCAACTGAACACTATTACTAAGCCTCCGTTGTCCGTTTGCCTGTCCGTCCGTCCGTCCATCCGTCTGTCAGCGGGCTATATCTCATGAACCGTAATATGTAGACAGTTGAAATATTCACAGAGCGTATTTTTGTTGCAGCTATAACAACATTATAATCAAAATTAAAGCTTATGGTACGGAATCTTCGTGTACGAGTCCGAGTCGCACTTGGCCGATTTTCGATATCAGGTGAATAATGTGTAATCCTGTGTGTCGTACTGGCAGGCCCACCTGGTGTCGTCGCACCGCTCGTTCGTGTCGCGCTGCGAGGTGGTGGAGCTGTCCAAGGAGCTGTCGGGCCGCGGAGACCACCTCGTGCTGTTCCTCTTTACCGACACCATGGAGGTCTGCAAGAAACGATCCAAAGTGAGTACGTTGACGTCAGATGCACTGCGTTACTATTACTTGGATAAGCGTACTTTTTCTTACGGCCGGCGCACATATGGCGGAGCGCAACGCAGAGCATTTTTCACTGTCAAAGTATTTATCGACGTTGTCCTCATTGAAATGGCACGCAGGAAGGCGACTGCGCGAGCACGCGCGCTCATCCACTCCCGTTCGTGCACGTCTGGTCTCTAGAAAAATTGCAAAACGAATGATGACGGTGTGTCGAGTATGCGCATAATCGCGCATCCGCATTCTCGGGTAGTAATTCGTCTAATGTGTACGCGTTTTGTACACGCGTTTAGAAAACTTTGCGGGCATGCTCTGAGCTGCACTCCGCCATATGTACAAGTAAAATTGAAATTAATGTCTCTTTTCTAAATAAAATTCAAAGTTGAATAAATATCAGAAATAGGTACTTATGACTAGGAAAAACTCTGTACACGACAAATTATACAATAGGGTGTTTTTTCGGATAGAAAAGTTTTAACACTATTTAGTCAGTTAGATTTTTAAAAAGAATTGGATCCTTTTTGCCTTTGCAAATCAATAAAAATTGATAAATATAAAGTGTATCAAAGTTCAGGAGTAAGGGGCTGGTGAAAATTCACTTGTTACTAAAAGTATACCAATGCGGGACATCACACGAAATTTTAACCTACTATATCGTTTATTTATTTAACAATTTATGTACACACACACACACACAAGTAGATAACAAAAAAAAAGGAGACAGAAAATAGGTACAAAGGTGATGCTTATCGTTTTAATTTTTGGTTTAATAAATAAAGAAAAAATACGTGTCCAATATTTTTTAATCTATGTGAGGGACCAAATTGCAATAATTTAACTAAAGCATATCGAAAATTTACTGGTTTTCATATATCCAGCAAACCCTGTTCACTGATGAAAAGTACCTAAAGTAATGTGACGTCATTAATAATGTTTTGTTTGTTTCAGGCTTTCAACAGTAAAAGCCCAACGAACGGCACCGGCACGATGCGGATAGGCTCGAGCAAGCCCTACAGGCATATCTCGCTGATGCCACTTAGCACGGTCAAACGCGTCGTCGATATTAGGGAGGCTGAAGGTAAGCCACTATATTAGATATTCATACGGTTGAGTTAAAAACTCAACTGATGGTCTGTGGTAACTATTGGCCTATGAATGCGACTTTATGTTGTAGCTGTAAGGTCGATTTTTGGAGTAAGTTAGTGTATGGTTGGTAGTACAGACGTCAGCACATCAAGCTACAACAATCTGTTTCTCTTGATTTCTATAGGAGCTGGACCTCACTTTTATTTTTCATATCCCAAAATAAGCTTCACATAGATTGGTTTGTTCTAATGTTGGAAATATAATCCCGTTTGAAAATCATTTCTAAATAGCCATATTTTTTTTCTAAAAGCGTCAAATATAGTTTTGAGGTTTGAACCAACAACTACCTGACTGTTGCGTAGCCAAAAAGTGTACTTAGCGATAAGCAAAGAGGGTAATTAGCGATATCGTTTCTATTTGTTGCGATTTCTATTAAAGAATTTCCCAAAAAATAAGGCATCTGTCGAATGAGATGCGGATACGTTATGATTGCCAGGTTTCAATCAATGGCGCGGGTCGATGACCACAGATGGTAATTGTCCATGACAAATGACGTTCCATTGCACGTCCTAATTGAACAAAACGCTTTCACTTAATTATCTTTTCTTTATGACAAAGATCCAATGCATAATAAATCAGCATAGTAGTGATATAGTGCCTAAATACTAACTTGAATAATAATTAACAACTATTAAGAAACAATTGAATATTCATAGTCTTTGAATAACAAGTCATTTCATACGTGAAATAAATTGTCAATAGGTGCGTTCTGAAACTATTATTCGAAAATATTTTAGAAAGAAAAACAAACACTAAAATAAGGATATCTTTTTTTTGTGGCCACTTAAAAAGATATTTCTTGTGTTTTTTATTACCTTAAATAATAAGGGTATTTTTCATATACAGCCACGGAGCAAGCAACAACAAAGAAGAGATGCTGTAATTAGATTTCCCTAAGAAACATCGCGTGACATTTTGCGGGGTGGGGGGTGTTAGACTCCGCCCATTTCTTTATTTGCCATCTGCCAGTCAATAGCAAAAGTACTCGCTCGTTCTGTCGATTTTATTTTGAAGTTACGAAACTATCTCACACTAGATGTCACTAAGTGCAGGATGCAACTGGGTCGTACTCAGAAAGAACAGGGGGTTCTGTGAATTAATTTTGCGAACCATCTTGATACGTATTTTTTTCATTGAAACAGTGATAAGTACTAATATTTGATGAATGACGAATGAAGATCATTCGACATTTATCAAAAACCTTTTAATTGTTCCATTTTTTATTTTTCGGGCTTAGCCCGAAACTACGGATTTCGGGCTTAGAGAGTAGCCCCCAAGATCTAAAATTCGTAAGACGGATGACGCGTCAAGACACGTGACCAGATCGAAAATTCGTAAGACGGATGATTCAAAAATGCACAACGTTAATGTTCAAGTTTGCACTTCTGCCGGCACTCCCGGAGTGCAACCCGTGCTCCCCTGTTTTTTGTTATGTTTATGTTTGTTGTTTATAGTTGACGATAGATGGCGTCCTGTTTACACAATGATGTATAAACTACGAAAATAATATTTTGGCGAGGATCTTTAGGAATGAATGTTGAACGTACTTATTTCACTACATATGATTATTAAATTATATTAATACTGAGCACTACGTAAATATATTTAGTTCCCATGACCCAAAGTGTCGCCATCTAATGTCGGGTAGAATTATATTTGGAAACGATGACGCTAAGAGGTTTTTCTAGAACTATTTTAATAAATTACGTTTAAAATAATTTAAAAAGTGAAATGTGACGCAATCCGTGGCATCAGTACGTCTACCCGAGTAGTTTTTATAAGATAAAACACAAAACTTCATTGTTTTTTTTCTTGTATCGCGAATATACTGTAAAATGGGTACATTTACGAAGTTGTGCACAGGACGAACGCCAACTATACACTGACTTAAGCCACGCCCACCGTGATGACGTCAGGACCTAGTTGAAAATCACAGTGCACAGTTGCTTAGGCCGTCTCCTCTTTGTATTTGCTCCGTGTATACAGCCTTGGCCAAAAGTATTGAGCACCCATGACAACTTTCAGTTTTATGGCGCCTAACTCTACGCTTTAATAGACCCCATAAATGTTCTATGGGGTTCAGATCTGGCGACTGGGCAGGCCAGTCAAGAAGCTCTGTGTTATTTTCCCGAAACCATGTCATAGTGCGGGCAGATTTGTGTCATGGCGCGTTGTCCTGCTGGAATTTAACACCATCTATGTTCGTGGCGCCGAAAAGTTTCGTGAATGAAGGCAGCAACGCAGTTTCTAGTACATTTATGTACTTAGTAGAGTCCATGCGGCCCTCACACACGAACAATTCGCCAACTCCAGAATCGGTCATGCAACCCCAGAACATTATGCTGCCGGCTGCCGCCGCCGTGTTTTGCGGTTGGGATCACACACTCTGGCTTAAATTCTTCGCCCACCCGGCGACGCACAAAGGTCACACCAGGTGTACCAAAAATCTGCAATAAAGAGAAAAATATTGAGCTCCGGAAAAAAAAATAACTTCATCTATGCGTTTGGTTTTTATACCATTTTATATAATTTTATTAGGGCATTAAATTGACTTACTCACCTCAAAGTTTGATTCGTCTGACCACACAACATTTGACCACTCTTCAGCGGTGAAAGTTCGGTATTTTAAGGCCCATTTATATCGAGCTTTTTTTTTGTTGTCGGACAGCCATGGCTTCTTCCTAGCTTTATAGCCTTTCAGACCAGCTTCCTGAAGTCTTCTACAAGTAGTTCGAGCAGAAATTGATTTCTTAATTTGTTCTGACAACTCAGCAGCGAGCTCTGAAGTTGTATTTTTCCTGTTTTTTAACGACTCTCTCAGTAACTGACGATTCTGACGGTCTGTGGTGATGCGCTTGCGCCCGGGTCTCGGTCTATTTTGATGTGATCCGGTAGCAAGGAATCGCTTAATAGCATATTGCACGGATCGGCGCGAACATTTCACAGTTTTGGAAATCTCTACTTGTGATTTCCCTTGCTCATGCAGAAGCTGTATTTGCACACGTTTTTCTAAAGAAAGTTCGTTTCGTTATGGCATATTGCAACGATATCACTTAAGACTTTGAAATAAAATACCAAAGGTGCACTAGATCACTGGATGTGTTCACAACGAGCGATGGAAGCGAACTGATAAATAAATAAATAAATAAAAATGTAAAAGACACATTTTATTGCACCCAGGTGTTTTATTGCTAGCTGCGGCGTGGGTCATTGTTTTTAAATCTTTGTAGATGACCGACAAAAGAATACTTCAACAGTAGATTTGGTTTTCTCCCATACTTCCGTGAACGAGCGAAATTTGTAAGGTGCTCAATACTTTTGGCCAAGGCTGTATATAGCATATAGGGACACTATCGTTTCGTCGCCAGGTACGTTTTGGCCAACCTTCTTTCTTTAATAGATTTTAAACTTTATCGATCAGGCGTTAGGTTCAAGGTTGATTGGGAAAATTTGACAGTTTCGGATAGCTTGATGAGCTGGCGCCTGTACCATCGTTAGTCAGTTCATTAAACATTTTTCTAGTAGTATAATTATTACGTACATAGTTAACTTTATTAAATTTAATAAAGGGTAAGAGGTATACCAAAGAAAAGGTAAATGAATTATGTGAGCAATGAAAAGATTTAATGACAAAATTATGGCTGACAAGGCACAATGCTTGAAATAAAAAATTGCGCTGCTTCCAAATAATATGGGAAAATGGCAGCTGTGAGCAGCTGTGAAAAGGACAGAATGCAAGTCATCCAACAAAATATCTGAGTTCTAAAAAATATCATATTTGTTTACAGACTGTCACAACGTATTCGCGCTGATGTGCCGCAACAATCAGGAGCTCAAAGAGAAACTCTTCTCGTTCATGATTACCGACGAAACCGTAGACAAGTCACATTTTCTTCGACAACTTTGCAGACAAATGGCCAATACCGTCTGCAAAGCTGATGCTGTAAGTTCGTTTTATACTATTTTAGTTGCCTTACCTATAACCTTACCAAGACGTTCTATGGTAAATTGGTAACCTGCGCTTAGGCAACGTAGCAGCTCTTTTAACAAGTATACTTTTAAATTGAAAATTCCTTTCAGGATAAATTTCTGGCGTGCCTAGAGTCCCACCAGCTCGATATCGACACGAGTGAACTCGCTCTCAGCACTCTTTCTAAAGTGTCTAAATTCGCAGCGCGCACCAGAATCAAGGTATAGTACTTGTCATACAACATAACTTTTACTTTAAATTGAATGATATCTTGATGAGATCCTTGTCTAGGCTAACAATACACTGACTCAAAATAAATGAGATTGTTATCCTCTTGGCTCTCGAATTCTTTTAAAATATGTGTAAATGAATAAAGCATGAATTAGATGATACAGATTAGCTTAGCTTGGACATAGAAATAACAAACACTTAACTGTTATATTGGTAAGTTCTACAAATATCAGAATGCTAAGGATTCGTCACAAGCATTTCTATGTAACTAAGGCATGATATTGTAGTCTGCAGTCGTTTTGCATTCGAATATGTCAACGTGTTATAACATTAGTCATACATTCATCTACTGATCGAATTTCAAAATTTAAATTTAACTTGGGAGTTTTATTACATTCAATCAAGCCAAATAATTGTAAATATGTATGTCGTACTGTCGTTGCGAAAAGAACGAAAGTTCTCACTTAGTTGCGGCCATGGAGTAGTAAATACAGTGCGTACGTGCTAGACCTGCTACAGTGCAGGGCGAGGGCAAAACCATTTACTGGACTATTTCCAGCTATAGTTACTGTATATAGTGAGCCATCACAACGCCGACTTAATGCTACCTATGAATATCTACCAGTCAACAATTGCGTTTACGAGCTGCTTGTGTATATACGAAGGGAACGGGAGCACGCTGGAATCATTTTTTGTTACTCTGTGGTCGCTAGTACCGGCGCGCAGTAGCATTAAGGTGTGATGTCCGATGTGTAGTGTAGCACGTAGCAGTACGGAGGTAGTGGTTCGTGCGTAGTCATGGGCAGTTGAGCGCAGTGGCTGGTTGTGTTGTAGCTGGAGGCGCTGGCGGGCCTGACGGGGCTGCTGCGGCCCGAGCCGGGCTCCGGCCTGCTAGACACATGGGTATTGCGCGCTCACTTACTCGCACAGGTCTGACGCGGCTCTGCCACACTCCTCTCGCTCCGTCCCCGACTAATGTTCATCCGCACACTGCTTCCTGTGTATGTTAACTTAACATTTGTGTGACGTCTGCGTTGTTCTGTGCTTATAGATGTGTTTTGTACTTTTGCCGATTTTGTTGGACCTATGTATTTATTAGGTTTTCGGCTTCTATTTAAGCGGTCCGTATAAAGTGTTGAAAATTGTGTGGAACAATCGCATTTCTAACAACGGTCGCTTAAATTGGTGTATGACTACCTAAATCTCTGTCTCTGATGCACTTCTATTTGAACACATCATTAGCATTAACAAACTCATTATTCAATACTCATGTTGGGTTAAGGAGCATTATTCATTTAATAATTATTATAATAAGGAGAGGGACACTGCTTAATTGATAAAGTTATGCAGCTGTTACGGTATGCTTGTGTTAAGGCAGTGAAACGGGCTGCCGCGTAAGGTGTCGGTTCTGCAAACTAAAGCACAGGAATCAGTATGCGCTCACAGTAAAAACTCAAGAGTTGCTTTATTCAGCGACATTGTATTGTCAACCTAGCCTACTTAATTGTATTGTAATTTCACGTCATGCTTCCTGGCGAAACCACTTTTTCCTTAACAAGCATAAGTTACATAAAAAAATCTATGAAATGTCTACAAAATTCTAGTCCTATTTAAAAAAAGTCTATATATCTAGTTTCGACGTAAACTTTTATTTAAAGTGGTTGCGCTGCGGAGTATCCTTCCCGGCGAAACCACCATAATATTTCTGTTACTATACATAGTATATGCTTACATAATTATAGTATCTAATAATTCTATATTGAACTAACACCCCTTAATCCTCAATCTAATTTAAATATACGAAGAAAACGGTGCCTCAAACTTTGTCTTCGAAATAATCGCTAAGTGTGCCTAGATTAAAGTTCTTAGCAAATAACATTTACGTCAAATGTCATATACGTGTCAAATGTTATATAATATACTAGCTGACCAGCGCAACTTCGTTTGCGTCACATTTTCCATTAATGCTCCGCTCCTGTTTGTCTTAGCGTGATGATATATAGCCTATAACCTTCCTCGATAAATGGGCTATCTAACACTGAAAGATTTTTTCAAATCGGACCAGTAGTTCCTGAGATTACCCCCTACATACAAACTTCCAAACATACAAACTTACAAACAAATTTTACCTCTTTATAATATTAGTATAGATACATTTGTGGTTAAAAACTTGTAGTAATAATATGATGAAGCCAAAAGAAATAATCACTGACAACTCAAGTGCTTTAATCGGAGCATGTGTAAAGGCTGTGTTTTACAGTCCCTTAAAAATTCTGGTAACATTACAGCTGCAGTCAACTATTTGTGTATTATAATTTCGCTTTATTTTTTCAAAAGAGACGGACAAAATTTCAGCTCTTAGTTTTAGAACATCCACAGAAGTATCATTTTTTGAAACAGCCTTAACGAGCGTTGAAAATGATGACTCTTGTGATTCAAGCAATGTTTGAACTAAAGTTATTATCATGATTATTTTTTGATTCTGTGTTTATTTTATCCAGTTTTTTAAGCTAATTCGAAGAACACTGTGCCGATTTAATTTCTCCCGATATATAATTAATCGGTGTGTTTCATAATGAAATGTGAAATCATCAACACGCAAAAATCCACTTCTTGTGTTTAACAAAAGTTCCTTAATATTTTTAAAGTAACTTTCAACGTTACTGTTTCAAGCTGAATCATTCATTTCTTTATAGAAGGGCAGCATCAAGTTAGTCCAGAGAGGGATTTATTTATTTATTTAGACTTTATGCACAATAGTGGTACATGGGCGGACTTAATGCAACAAGGCATTCTCTACCAGTCAACCTTTGGGTTAAAAAGACTACACTGTGGTAGGACAGAAAACTTTTTTTCAAAGTATTTATAAAGCTTGGAAAGTAATAGATATTTTCGTACATTGTGCTATCACAGAGATCAGCATATAACACTTGGCTATCTATTTTCTCATCAAGCCAACGACAAGGTGTATAGTCATCATCAATAAAAGTGACATCTTCTTCGATTATAGATTATTGAATATTTGAAGTGTCCATCACATCATTATCATTTAGTTCAATATTTTTAGTGCTCTTATTATAAATTCCTTAGAAATGTCACATCTAGTTCGTTCTCCATTTTCTGAACACCGATCGAATCTATTGACAGCCACCGTTACTAAATGTCTTATAAATTTCTTTTAATTCCACGTAATTTGTGCAACTTTTGAAATTTAAATAACACCTTTTGACACGTACGGTCTACCAACTTGAAACACTGTTGCCCATACAACATAGAGTATATAACCACTAGAGAGCGTATAGGTCGATTTCTTCTAAGTACGCGGCTCACTACAGCGGGCCGGGGGACGAGGAACAACGCGCGGCTGCAATTGGTCCGTTCAAGATCAAGTTGCATAGGTAGCCTATGGTTAGTGGTGGCACAACTTGATTAAAGGAAAATAGTCGATATCGATAAAATGCATTTTAACATTATAAAAATACTCAATCCAAACAAACAGCGCTAAATCTTGTTTAAACAAAGTTTCCCTATTAACCTTATCTTTCCACTTTTATTTTAATTCTGAAATCTTCGAAAATCTAAAATGAAAACATGTATGTCAAACACACAGATGAAAAAACTGAGACCCTCCTCCTATTTTTAAAGTCGTTTAAAAGTAGTTACGTGTTTAATGTAAGTATGTGAATTGATTAAAAATTGTATTAGTTGTAATTTTATGATCATCGATAAATCGACTTCAATCATTAAACGTAACAGCACAGATTTTTACGATAAAAATACAAAGGGGAAGAAAGGGATAAAAATATAAGTATTTCCTAATGAAAGAAAGAGACTTTTCCAAAAGACATCAACGCGTGCTTCTCACAGTGTGCTCGTTCACCCAACCACCATTTTATATAGACCCCTGCAGTGGCTCATCATCTGATTCAAATCAAAAATATTTTGCGTAGTCTTTACTCTCCGATGAAAAGTTATGCCATATTTTTTGTAACAAGAGGTCTTGGAATGTTTCCCACACAAATTCACCGGGTATGAAGGCATTTTTATGCGTTATAAATTGCATAAAAATTAAAACGATTTGTAAAAACTTAGCGGGCCCACAGGTCTAACACTTGGTCACAACTAAAATGGTTACTAGAGCGGCTGTCTAACATATGAGCAAAAACACTAATAGTTTTCGTGCGTCGGGGCACTGTATGCGCAGTCAAGTGGTTTAATAGTCTTTGCCATACAAGCATTTTATGAAATGAGACTAATCTAAGCGTAAAAAACATGTAGAAATAATTTTGGTCTTCTCTTCAAGGACCTTAAAACTGTGGCTAATATATTCCTTAGTAGACTTAAAAGTTGTAAAAGCCTTTACACATGCTCCGATTAAAGCACTTGAGTCATCAGTGATTATTTCTTTTGGCTTAATCATATATTATTATTTGTATGCTTATAAACTAAACGCCTGGAAAACATTGTACGTATATGACATTTGACGTAAATGTTATTTGCTAAGAACTTTAATCTAGGCACACTTAGCGATTATTTCGAAGACAAAGTTTGAGGCACCGTTTTCTTCGTATATTTAAATTAGATTGAGGATTTAGGGGTGTTAGTTCAATATATAATTGTTATAGAATCATTAGATACTATACCGCGTGTATCTGACATCGACGCACAAACGATTTCCATGGGTCCAGGGCATGATTCTGGACACCCCAGTGTTGGAATTTTTCGTCGGTTCTTTTCTCATTTTTTTCAAGAGTACCACAAAGTATCAGCTCAGCTGAGCTGATATCTATTTGTGGTTTTATTCAGATTGCTCTTTTTAGTGAAAGTAGTTAATTAATTATTTTTTTATTAAAAATCTGATTGGGTTAGGTCAGAATAACGATTATGAGCAGTCTAAAGTAAAAAAAACCGTTGAAAAAAATGAAAAAACGAGAAAAAAGCCGACGAAAAATTCTAAGTCTAGGGTGTCCAGAATCATGCCCCGGACCCATGGAAATCGTTTGTGCGTCGATGTCAGATACACGCGGTATATAAGCATATACTATGTATAGTAACAGAAATATAACGGTGGTTTCGCCGGGAAGGATACTCCGCAACGCAACTTCTTTAAATAAAAGTTTACGTCGAAACTAGAGATATAGACTTTTTTTTAAATAGGACTAGAATTTTATAGACATTTCATCGAATTTTTAACCGACTTCCCAAAAAGGAGGAGGTTCTCAATTCGGTTGTATGTTTTTTTTATGTTTGTTACCTCATAACTCCGACAATTATGAACCGATTTGAAAAATTCTTATTTTATCTGAAAGGATATACTTGCAGATTGGTACCATTTCAATTTTATCAAAATCGGTTACGGACTTTGGATTTTAAATCCAAATAGCTGAAATTCCTCTACTTGGATGATAGTTTTATGACATCCAACTCCAAGTAATCGAAATTCCGTATTTTGCTTTTCTGCGATTTTGCAGTGGTGTAACTAGCCGGCTGTCTTTTTCGCCCTTTCGATCTCCCCGCGAATGCGAAACAATTTAAAAAATAACTCTTTGACGTCGCGCTGTCGGGAAATAATGATAACTATTTGAGCACTAGATACCTGAAAAACTTTTTATAAAAAAAAATACAACCGACTTCCAAAAAAAAAACACTACAAAGTAAAAAATAACTTTAATTTCGGAAGTCGGTGTCAAAATACAAAGAAACTAACAAAAACACCGACTTCCGAAAGTAAAGTTATTTTTTACTTTGTAGTGTTTTTTTATTTATTTAACTTATACTTGTTAAGGTGGAAGCTCTCAATGTGCCGGTCAGTGTGAAGCTGTATGTTAAACAAAATACGATTCGCGGCCGTAACGCATATTTATCTAAAAAATTATACCCATTTTAATTATCAATATAACCCTTTAAGTTCATACAATTCGATTGAACGACTTTTTCACGAAAAAACATTCAATCGAGTTCTATGAGCTTAGAGGGTTATATTGATGATTCAAATGGTTATTATCCTGTAGATAAATGCTCTTTACGATCGCGAACTGTATTCTGTTCAACATACAGCTTCACACTGACCGGCAAATTGCAAAAAACATAAAAATATTTGAATTTCGCGGGCTACCCTGGCGCTTCCACCTTAAGGATAAGGTGGTTTCGCCAGGAAGCATGACGTGTAATTTCTCCTGCGAGTGTGTCTTGCTTAACACCTCAATTTCTTCCCGAAGAGAGCGAGGTACGACGGAGTGAATGTCTTAGTTAATGCTTAGCTTCAAATCCTTTGTGATTAACTGTCTCGTGAGCGTGCCATACCAGTGGTGTTTAACATTTGTCATCCATACAAACATACTCATCATTGTTGCTAAAAACCTGTTGTGTTCTTTCTGAAAACGGGCATGGTTTTGTCTTGTGGTAATATTTTTAATGAATTTATACTGTTTATGTTTTAAGTCTAAATTTCCTCTTGAATCTTTATTTATATTTATAGAACTTAGTTAATTAGCATGTATTTTTGATACTTAGTATTTTCTTTTGATTTGGCCCTAAAAAGTAAAGACAAATCTGTTCTGTGAAATCTGTAAGTTCATTGAGTAATCTCACCATATGATATGCAGGTGGGTCGTGCGTTTTCGTTTAACAAAACGCCGTCGAAGCTGAAGCGCGCGATGTCGTCCATGATCTCTCCGTTCGGCTCCACCTCCAACCTCACGCCCGCCTCGCAGCTCGCGCAGATGAGGCTCGCCAGCTGTAATAACATCAACGTGAGTACCTACCTCCCTATTTTCTTTTAAAAAATCGATCCAGTAGTTTTTGAGCCATTTCAAACCAAAATATATTTTCAAGTTTTTGACCGGTCTGTTTATCCTTTTTTCATGCAGCGACGGACCAATGGATCGACCTAATTTTTTATAGACAGTTTTCGTGTCGGATTGTCACATAGGCTTTTTATCTAGAATAAATGTACGGTTCCAGTGGGATTTATCAAGAAGAGCTAAGCCATGGTAAAAGCTAGTATTTTTTTACACACCGCTTTAGTATTGGCAAGGCTTCCTAAACCAATATTATCAACAACAACGTAGTGCAAAGCTTTCTGTCCGTGGAGCCCTGTCGGATTTAGTTGGCTAGACTGGCTAGTGCCCTCGGTAGTCGTAAGTGCAGTGTAAGTAACGCTCGCGGTCCCCCCGGCAGGAGATGGGCACGAGCGGCGGCGGCGCGGCGGGCGGCGGCGACGTGCTGGTGGCGCCGCTGTCGGTGCAGCCCACGCGCAAGGCGCAGGCGGGCGGCGCGCTGCGGCGCTTCTGACGCCGCCGCGCCTGACCATGACGTCACGCGCGCGTGCGGTGCAGGGACACCTGATTGTAATTTATTTGTTATGGAGCGGCGGGCTAGGCCCGCTCGCAGACATGGTGCGAGGAGTGCCTTCGAATAGAACCGTGACCGGGTTTGAATGGAATTGATTGTGCAGGTTTAGTAAATTATTTGAATGTATTAATAAGTTGCAGTCGACAGACGGCCTATCGAGATCGAATATGAGTGTCGATCGTTAATCAAAGTGTGCTTAGATGTTGTCATTAAAATGTATAAATTCTTAATTATACAAGATTTGATTGTGAATATGCATATCGAACCGATTACTCGGCTGCCACCAGTGAAACTCCACTACTTGAATGAATCTTGTAGATTTATGAACTTATAAATAAATCTAACTATTCTCCTTATAAATTTTGGCCTATT
This sequence comes from Ceramica pisi, assembly GCA_963859965.1. Taxonomy (NCBI): domain Eukaryota; kingdom Metazoa; phylum Arthropoda; class Insecta; order Lepidoptera; family Noctuidae; genus Ceramica; species Ceramica pisi. Next base: position 12,708,590 of record OY982530.1, read on the forward strand.
TGTGGCTTAGCCAACTTGCCAAAAATGTTTCACATCAACAAATCAATACTTACCACTAGCGACCTCAATGAATGCCCATGCCCATTTGAATTTCCATTACGTTAAAACACATTAAATATTTCGCACAATTCGTTTGATTGATATTATCATTGTAATGATCCTGTGATTATTTTGATTTTATGCAGAAATATACCTATTGGTTTGTTGACTAGTGATTTTTTTGAGTATAGAGTACTGTGAATATTATAAAAATATAGCCATAAAATATTAATTAAATACGATGCAATCGATGGCCTAAGTTTAGCTAACTTACGAATTTATTCATCTGTCAACATGTCACAGAAACATTGCTGATATTATTGAGATTTAGTTTTGAAAATAATTTGTACATATGTGATATTTTAAATATATTGTGAAATAGATCATAGCATACACTAGATCATAGTAGAATACCCATGATATCATTCTGATGCTGATTCAAAGTTTTCCTAATGTTTGCATTATTATTTGCTAATGGACAATGAATTACTCAAACCTTTGAATCGTTCAGGCTGGGTAGATAGGTGTTGTGTAAATAGTGTACGGAACATGAGCAGCTTATGGAAACTAGGCGCCCTCGAATGTATCTCTTTAAATATATTAATTCGCGTCTGTAAGTTTTATGAGAGTCTCACTTAGGCTACTATCATCAATCATGTGTACACATGTTGCTAAATTGTACAAAAGAACAATATTTATAAATATTTTAAATGATTGATAAAATAAACATTTATTTTCAATCACTTGCGTTTGTTGTTTCTTGAAACCTTTACACAAGATTAAAACAATATCTGTTTTAAATAAAATATATTTAGTTTCAGCAATCGTGAAACATAGTAGTACTAATGAAATAAAAACAACAGTAGTAGTCAGTTGGTTGGGGCCTTGTGCCGCAGGTACGATAAGGCGTTGACGGTTGCGCGCAGTGGCAAGGCTAACAGCAATGCTGCTAATGGTATTGTGGCTAACCCCATGTACATTGGACTCATTTCGGAATCGGGTAGCGCTGATATTTTCATACCGAGAGCCGCCTGTAAAGTTATTTAATAACATCAATCTTAGACTATATAAAGAACTAAACATTCATAGACAGAACTGTGACTTATGCATTAATTTGATTGGAAGACACCCCCTCATGATAGTAAGGAAAAGGCTAGATAGACGATGATTAATGCGGACAAATAGGTTCATTTTTGTATGTATTCACACGACATGAACCTTATTTGTATGCAATTAAAGTAAGCTATTGCTGACTTCACGCTGCAAAGCAAAGTTCGGTCTGTGAATCTTGATATTAGTATAAACTTGCATACAAGTGTAAGAAATGGCAAATATTGCCACTGTATTCCTATTCTTGACGAGCAAGTGCTATCTTCTGTGGCCACATGCATGTCGGACTGGAAGTCACGGCTGCGGTACACGTACATGAGACAGATGAGCTCCATGATCACCACAAACATTACCGCAATGCCGTTCATTAACGCGTCAACACTCTCCAGCAACGCAATGCCGCCCTGTGCACAAAAACAGAACATTTTATCCTCTCATAACACGTGAACAGCTTCATCATTATTATAAGTAAACTTACATTCGTTGCATATACCAGATTTAGCCCGACGCAGGGTAAAAACAGACCAGCAACTACTAATTGTTCCTTATGTCTGGAACATTAAGATATGGAAGATAATATGAAAATAAATTGTAACATCGTAGCATCACCATCTCGCCTCTATTTTTCCGAGGAATAATTGCATAAACGCCTAGGCTCTGGCCTATTAGAAATCCATATACAGTCCGTGTGTAACGTAACTGCTCGGCACTACAAGCATTAGATTTGACGCTCGTGGCCATCGGGTGCCGTTGTCACTCAATGGAATGGATCAGAGCGTTCATTGAATTTCACCTTTGCAAAGGTAGAAGTAACGTAAAATCTATTGATAATTCTTATTATCACGTATTCTAGGCATATTTCAATAACTTATTCATATTATGAAGCAAGTGATATCATGTAATGTGGCGGTGCTCGATATGCGTTGAGCTACATTTACTATAGTTAAATATTATCTGGACGCGTCTATACCCGCCTTAATGCAATGTTTCCACCAGGGATGTCCGAGGGGTGTTTGGTAAGAACCAATAGAATCGCTTGCGCTGAGCCAGGCTAGGTAAATGAAGCGATTCTATTGGTCCTTAACTGTCATCCCTCGCTACGAATCCTCGCATATCTGGTGGAAACGCAGCCTAAAACGCCTTAATTGGTTCTAACTCGAACATTGAAAATACAAAAGTTCTCTTTTATTTAGTTATTACATTAAGAAGTCGCTTAATGTTTGTGAAACAGGCACTTTGACGACTTCAGTATGTTTAGGATACTAACAGACACAATATCGTGAACTACGTGAAAGAGCAAAGATTAGATTTACGTACTTACACAAATTTTACTTTGTATTCGAATATTGTATGCAATGCTGTTTTCAACAAAATATACGCCACAGTCATGTAAGAAAACGTCAAGCCACCAAATATGAGACACGTCCTACAATAAATTAAAAAATATTAAATCTAACATTAACAATCGAAGATGTGGTTAATAAAAATTAAATAATAAACTCACACAAGATGGGTGTAGTTACCCATCGATGTACATTTTGAATACATTGGCATTATCCATAATGTACCTGTTGCAAAGTAATTTTAATGTTAGTCTCAATATCGATAAGTTTTCAGTGCTTATCGATAATGTTATAATATTCGTGATGACATACTCTCCTTCATGTTATGGGATTTAACTTTAGCGTTGAAGTGCTTGTAGTCGACGATCGCACACATTGCAGAGCCGGACGAGTGAAGCCCCGCTAACATTAGCACTATTGCGGAGTGCCACACGTTCTCGGCGCCGAGGTCCGGGTCTATGTGACCAGAAGCTAGAAAAAGAACATTTATTATTTTAAAAACAAGTCGTTCCAGGAGCAGAACAAATTATGTATTGTTCAAAAAACAGCTCGGTTATGTAACTTGTTAAATCTTAGGGCAGGGTCAGTTTACTATGGAGTATTACTACAATGATCTGCCGTCAGAGTGCAGCACTATCGCACACCGTTAACATTTTATTAAGTGGGAGTGGGATTAAAAATATAATAAAACATTGATTAATTTATTGAGATTAAGGTAGAGAAGAGAATATTTTAATACAAAAATGCATCAGTGCTGCGAATTTTGATGTAAGAATAAAAGGAATCATTAATTTCAATGAGGTGGAAAGTTTTCATAGTTCCAGTCTCTGTAGGTTTCATCTGCGGAAATATCAAAGAGAGCTGATCAGAGCTGAAAATTTGGTATACACCTTTGTTTTTTATTTATATTAATATCGTACCGGCAAAGAAATGATTTAGAAAAAATAAGAAAATATGAATCATGTTTGGTCGTTTTTACAGGCTTTTTTATAGGCTGCTGACGGTATAAAATTAAAACCCACTTCGTAATGTCTATGAATCCGATTCTGTATTTGTACATACCGTAATAATGCAACGCTTTGCCGTGTATCAGCTCAGTTCCGACACCGACGGAATGAATATAAATTGCTATTTCGAAGGCATCTGCTATAGCCTATAAAACATAATTAAACATTTAGCGTTACAAATGCAATTATATAAAATTATCCAATCGGATAACACTACAAAACTTACCGCTACTGTATCCTTACGATTACTGAGCTGGAAGACTCTACGTAAAATTTGAGCCCAGGTAAGGTTGGAAGCAGCTTGAGTGATCAGAACTATACACCATAGCCAAGGAACTAGTATAATCCACTGCTTAAGGTTGTTATAAATAAGCTAAAAAAAAATATCGATTTTATTGATTCTTTACATATGAAATCGACGATGTTTATCGGGGAATTTTGGATTAATGAAAACTTCGGTGACCAGTTTTAAATTCAAATAATGTCTTTATTTTAGTCTTAGCCTTTTATATATCATTCCTTTCTCGAAATCAGTTATTTCTTTGTTTCTGTAAAATGAGTTTTTTTTTTCTGTACTAGGTATGGCCATAATTATTTAGTTGTGATGTTAATTCGTCACATTAGATATTTCGTCGCTATCCCGAATACACGTTCACTAATCACGACGGAAGCCGGACATGGTCAGGCTTTTAGGATGCGTGCGACTTTTGTTAGCCTTTCAATAATAATATTTTATTTTTAGGGTTCCGAACATCCGTCAAAAACGGAACCCTATAGGATCAGTCGGGTGTCTGTCTGTCTGATTGTCCGTCTGTCACAGCCAGATTTTTCCGGATCTACTGAACAGATTCTGTTGAAATTCGGTATACATATGGACTTAAGTGATCCAAACACGGATGCGTTACGTAAATAAATAAATTTTGGGTAAGGGGGTCACTTTTGCGGGTCTACTAGAATATTTAAAAAAAAGTTTTTCTAACTGTATCATCTGACATATCAAATGAGGGTGTTACCTAATCATATTTTTTTCATAATTTGAAAATAAATAGTTCGGAAGTTATTCAAGAAATTAGACCAAAAATGACCATTCCCCCCCCCCTTAAGCTGCTTTCAGACTACGCTATAATATAATAGCATAATAATATTGTAAATAGCTCATAGCACTACAATATCGTACGTGCACCACATATTGTTATGGACACGTTCACTCTGTACTGTACTATTATTGAAAATGTATGGTGCGCGGTATTGTTGTGCTATGAGCTATATACTCTATGCTACATATTATAGCGTAGTCTGAAAGCAGCTTTATCTAGGAAACGAAACTACTGAGCCTAAAATTTTGAAAAAAATGCAGATGGTAATAGTTCATTCATACTGAAAGATAGGTTTTCCTGTAAAATCCTATAAGAAGTCTGTATTGTTACAATATCGTGTTAAAAAATGAAGCCAGTTTTCTTTTTTTACTTTTCGTCGGCCTATATTTGTCAGAGAATTTTAACACCTGATGCATACCTACTGCAGTTTTATATCAGCGCCAGCTCTTGACCGCTAGTGGAACTAATGTGTGAAAACGAAACGGTTGGTGAAGTGGTTGAGCGTTTGGCTACTGCGCTGCTTGTCGCGGGTTCGATTCCCGCACGAAACAAATATTTGTATGGCCTACAGTGCTATTCTGTAACAACATTTTCGTGTCTCGACAGCGGAATCCGAGGTGAGTTTCAAATTCGTATAAATATAAGACCTTATGATGTGTGAAATAAAGTTCACTTTGTAAGCTTAGTCACTCAGGTGAAGTCGATATCGAAATGGTTATTTACAGAATAGACTAGCTGGAGATGGTTGTTCCGGGTCTGACTGTTAGTGTACCTATGTGATTTTGTATGTTTGTATACGCACCTACGATACAGGAGATATTCCTAGTACGGGGCAGTTTATTTTAAAAGAAAAAAAAAATACATTTTTGATGATGATTTCTGAAAAAGTGCTATTTAGAGACATCGTTTTAGTTTTCTTGTAATCTATACAAAAAAAATATCACAGAATAATAATTACAGATTTTTCTCTGTATGTATACAAAGTTCGGAGATTTGGACAAAAACATAAGTCTTTTTCTTTTGAGAATGTGCAAATAGCGCTTTTTCATAAATTCTTCCCACATGTGCCTCGTAGCCCCACTTCGAATTATTTTAATAATTCGAAGTGGGGGTTTGTGGCTACGCTATTATTTTTAGTCACTGTTGCAAAAAAATTATACATTTCAATTTCTTTCTTATTTGCAAAATCGTTGAGCAAACGTCATCTTAAACTATTTCAAACAAGCTGACAACATTTGCAGTTCTTGAGCTATCCAACTGTGTCAGACGAACAGACTTAGTCACACCATAAAGGAAAAAGAAACCCCTTTTTACCATTTTGGTACGGAACCCTAGATAGAGGATTACATAGATACGGTGGAAACTGCCATATAGCCGACATAGGTCAATAACGAAATGATTGTATACCCACTCTTCCATATGATATTTTTTCCATAATCAGGGTAATCCACAAGATAAACCACGTCACAATGATGGTCACTCCAAGTGTTATGTTAAATTGACCCAAAACGATTTCATCTCGGAACTTTATCAATTCCACGCTGCAATAGACAAGACTGTGCTATATATAACACAATGGTTAAAATTAAACTATAAATACTTAGTGGATTTTTGAGATGCGATCGAAAGTACCTACGCGCAAGTTGATCGTTGTAGCTACAGCATGAAAGTTCTTAGAACACTGTGCTTATCTTTTTAAATAATAACTAAAAGCATTCAGATTTTGAAAAAAAAAATACAATGTAATAGAATGAACAGAACTTTCTGTAAGTAAACTATGTACGAGGGTGGTTTAATAAATTAGTGACTTTTTGAATAAAAAAATTTTTTCCGGTACAAAGTCGTTTTATTTCTCAACATTAATATAGAATCTTCTTTTAACTGCATACATTTAGTCCAGCGTTTTTCCAATTTTTATATTCCTTTCAAAAAAATAGGTTTTATCGAGGGTCTCAAAATGGGTGGGTTGTTGTTTCGGTGATGACCTCTTCGTCCGACACAAATCTCTTACCACATAGCCATTTCTTCGGGTTTGGAAAGAGGAAATAGTCGCTGGGGGCTAAATCTAGTGCTAAATAGGGTAGCAGTTCGTAGCCCAATTTATGTTTTTTTTTTCATGGTGACTAAACACGTGTGCACCCGTGCATTTTTGTGATAAAATAACACTTTTTTCTTCGCCAAATGCGGTCGTTTTTGCTTCAAATCAATATCAAATCTGTCCAAAAGCTCTTAATAATATTCGCATAGTTATCGTTTTACCCTTTCCAAGGTAATTGAGATGATTGACACCGTGTGCATCCCAAAAAATTGTGGCCATGACTTTGTTCCGACAATCACAATTTGGCCGTCTTTGGTGTACCTCGGTATGTTCACCTCGAGAAGCCCACTGTTTTGATTATTCCTTGGTATTTTTGGTGTATTCTGGTGTACCTATCTACGTTTCATCAACGGTTATGAAACGGCGCAAAAACTCATTCGGATTACGGCTAGGGATGAGACGTATTTACCATACAAATACAAAATACAAAATATTTTTATTGGGAAAACAGAAAGTTACAATTACATAACGTGTTTGGAGTCTTTACTTTTAAGCAAACAATGCCTGTAATAGAAGGCTCCGCTCGATACGAGGTTTGTTAACCAGGGCTTTGCTTCAAAGTATGGCGCCCTGGTAAGAGGCAGGAAGACTTGCAAGTACAGCCCTCGCCAAACTTTGTGACCGCTCTGAAGTTAACTACAACGGGGGCGCAGTAATAAATCTCATACAAAAACAGCACCGCGCGAGGCTTGCGCATCGGAAAAACTAACTTCAGGGCGGTCACAAAGTTTGGCGAGGGCTGTATGTACTTAAGTAATTGCTACGCTACCGGGCACAGACAGAGCTCGAAAATACTTTCATAGGAAATTGATCCATTTTTCTCTTAATTATAAGGAGCACAATCGCATTTACAAATAAAAAACCTTTGACCAAGTATCTTTTTGGATGAGGCGATTATGATCCTAATTGGTATGGGGACACGAATTAGTTTCCTGTGGCAAGTATTTTGGTGTTGCCGCTAACGCCACGAGCCGGCCCTCACTACACGCGGCTGCACTTTGAGCGTCTGTTTTAATACCTGGTTTCTGACCCTAGTATTTTTACAAACTCGTACTTGCAAGCCCTTACTCGTACTTGGTATTGATATTTGCAAGTACCTATATCTCATCCCTAATTACGTGTACGTTACCCCAGCAAGAAAGTATCTCCTAGAGTTAAATGAGTGGAACGTATAGTTGGTGCCTTATCTGGTGTAAATGTGCCCCTACATAAAAAATGTGTTCCCCCTGTCGTTTTGGAAAAAAACGGAAAAAACGATTCCTGCTGGGGTAACGTTTTTCTAGCAGGAAAATTCTAAACGAATGATCGGAGAGAGAAAAATTTATTGTGCATGGCCAGAGAGGCTTAGGTATAATACGTCCAATAAAGAAGGTCATCGATATGTATGAATCCGTCGCTTTTTAGTAGTCATTCAATTTGGTCGGATAACCAGCCGTTGATTACATATTTTGGTTTTTTGTTATTATTTACTTAATGCGAAACATTCCAAGCTGAATATTTTCACCATATATTTTTGACTAAAGGCACAAGATTTTGGTTTACACCTTCACATCTGGGATTGAGCCGGTTCCTTGTATTTTGCCGTCAAAATTATGACACCATTGTTTTGACTTTTAGCAAGATTATTCAAAAACGCATGCATGAACACTTTTGAAACTTTGTATGGTTATTATTAGCGTCAAGAAGGACCGAATACAGTTTTCAGCGAACTTATACCTTGTCTCATTTAGGCGCTGCGATGTTTTTTCGGGTTTTCATAAAACCGCGATGACTTGAAAACTATAAATATTTTCTTAAATCTAATTTGGGGCACATAGGGGCACACATTAAGAGCTACTCGTGTATGTTTATTCTACACTAGCTGACCCGCGCAACTTCGTTTGCGTCACATTTTCCATTACTGCTCCGCTTCTATTTGTCTTAGCGTGATGATATATAGCCTATAGCCTTCCTCGATAACTGGGCTATCTAACCCTGAAAGATTTTTTCTAATCGGACCAGTAGTTCCTGAGATTAGCGCGTTCAACCAAACAAACAAACAAACTCTTCTGCTTTATAATATTAGTATAGATGGGCACATGCAATATTCTACATGGGCACATGCAATGGTTTTAGAGATATACGATTCATCAAAACGTTACTCCAGCAGGAAATGCAATATCTCGTAAATCTGAAGGGGCACAGATTTTATTTTTGGGGGCACATTTTGGCACACATGTAAGCTCTCTGGCCATGCACAATTTTTCTCTCTCCGATCATTCGTTTAGAATTTTCCTGCTAGAAAAACGTTCCCCAGCAGGAATCGTTTTTTCCGTTTTTTTCCAAAACGACAGGGGGCACACATTTTTTATGTGGGGGCACATTTACACCAGATAAGGCACCAACTATACGTTCCACTCATTTAACTCTAGGAGATACTTTCTTGCTGGGGTAACGTACACCCTAATTACGGCCAACATCGCCAAACAACCCTTTCAAGTGGTCACACGGTTGCGCTTATGGTCAAGTGTGTGCAATCGCGGCAACCATCGCGCGGGGATAGCTTTTTTAAATCCAAATATTCATGTAAAATGTGATGTAGGTACCCGCTCAGTTGAGACGCTTACAGCCTCAGCCACCTCACGCACTTTCGTTCTCCGATCTGCCAATATCATGAACGTTCGGCGTCACTTGTGCTGATACGACCACGACCACAACCACAACAGAAATCAGTAAACCACTTCTTAACCATTGAAATTGATGGTGCAGAGTCCCCATAGTATTTATCTAGCCTTTGCTTGGTATCTTTGATGACTTTTTTTACGCAAAAAATGCACATGAAATTATTTTTTTTCCGTTTTTGTTAAAATTCGAGAGGTTATCTGCTTTCAATGGCAGTCAAACACAAAATAAAAAATGACGTAGCTTGCTAAAAATTTGTATGCAGCCTATTAACAGATGGCAGTTGACGGCAGCACTGATGTACCTAGGTATTTAAAGTTACTACGGCAGAAATTAAAAGTCACTGACTTATCAAACCACCCAAGTATATAGGATTAAATAGGTAGGTATGGTATTTTGGATCAACTGAGGTACCTATAAAAACCATAACAGCTTCAATCGAAAAAAATCCCATACGTTTTTGATGAATAATGTGGATTTTAATTAAATAAGTTAAAATTACTTCTTTGTTCAACAAAGCTACCTGAAAACTGGCTCCTACAATAAAAGTGCTGCCCGTAGTCAGCTCTTTCCACTTAGGTACTTATTATATTTATAATATCAAGAGATCTTTGCCCAGCGCCCAGCGGGACAATGCAGGTTGATAAAACGAAATCTGGATGCGGCGAAAGAAAAAACATTCGCGAGCCATTTCCCACCCTTTTGTTACGTTTTTGAAATTTTATCTATATGTATTTTTGATTAAATAATGCTCACGTAATAACAAACGATATTTCACAACACACGTTGAAAAAGATCGTGAGCATTCGCCACTGCAGCCTACTCAGTCGTCTATTCCGCGTTGGCTGCAATGTCAAAGATTGCCAATTTGCATTAAAATGAACTATTTGTGGAACGTACTAGAAATAGTTATATGCAGGAGTGGTGTACATAGGTGGATATCTGCCAGCATATTTTTCCTTGCAAACTTTAACTTTAGAAAGAAACTGGAACTTTTGAGAAGCACGTCTGCAATAAAAAAATTGAATTAATTAACCTGTCATTGAATAAACCAGAATAACTTAATTCCTTTTTCAAACTACCTCCTCTTATTTCGAATGAGTCTTTTTCAGAGATTTCGCTTACGTGGCATATTGCATTTTTCCGGATTTAGGTGTAAGTACCTAATGTATCTACCCGAACCTAAAGTACCTATCCTATGGCAGCAAGATGCTAGTGTAGCTTTCCATACGTTTTAGTTATACCTATAAGATGATATAAGCACATGAAAAAATAGTAGGTACCTACGGATACGGTCACATTTACCTCGTCAGGAACCTCCTACTATTATACGAAGCATTCCTCCATGCTTTATGCTTTAGGATCAACCCAAGGGTGACACTTTCTGGTTTAATATATTTTTGTTCTATTCTGCTAAACTAGAACATAATAATATATACATTGGTTTGCGTCAACCAAATAAAAAACGAATGTTAAACAAATTAAGGTCTCTTGGTATTTTTTCAAACTTCTGCGTCGAGCCGTTTTCGAGATCTGGGGAATCCCAAAACGTTACCGCAGCAAAATCTTAAATACTTAACTTAAGAACCATAACACACACAAATTTTGCTATTTACAAACATTTATATAGGTACCACTCAACAAAAGTTTTTAATCATTTATTTGGCTACAATTATTGAAAAGCGATTTTGCCAGGGTAAAGTTGCAAACGTTACTCCAGCAAAATAATTATAGACTTTGTCACTGTCATTTCTGACCAAGACTAAGGTCAAGAGCAAACCCATCACAAATAAAAAAAAAATAAAAAAAAAATGTTCTCAAATAACTACAATAAACTACAATTCACACAAATTTAGCTATTAGTAAACAAATTGCTCCAGATAATATACTTATTATTTGTTATAGTCTCACCTCTCGAAGGCACAACATTTTGCTGGGGTAATGCCATAATAGGTAGTCTTTGGGTAATGCACACGTGAGATTTTGCTGCATAGGGTAATGGTTCCAGTGAATGTACCTACACCATAAAAAAGGTATTGGGACGTTTCTACCAGAGGTAGTACTTTTTCATAAATGCCATTTTAATTACAATATGGTCTCCTATATCCCAGTTCATCACACAATCGAAAGTTTTTTTTTTTTTAATTTCACCATTTATTTTATTTCTTCAAGGTTCATGTTTTGGAAGCTATTTTAATAAATGGATTTCTAATCTAGCTAGTATTGGGGCAGATATGTTCACTCATTGGGCGAATGAACTCATTTCTAAATGAATCCAAATAGTGCAAAAAATAAGTATTGATGTGAAAATCGTTACACCATGTAACGATAAAAAGTATGCGACGAATAAATTTTGGACTTAAAACTAGCTAAAGGGCTATCAAAGGCAACCTACAGTATTTTTTTGTTAATTCCCAAAGTGCTTATGTGTTCATTCACTGGAGCCATTACGCTCCGTGCGCGAAATTCGTCTGGCCGGGCGGCCCGAGACAGCGCGAGCTAGATAGGGCCGGCACGTGACAGCGCGTGATAGCGCCAGACATCTTTCGGTGTAAAAGGGTAAGCATGATTTCAAATAAAATCCACGCCTGGCCTCGCCGGTTTGTAACTACATTAAGACGTTGGATGTCGGTTACATACATATTTAATTTCGATGTCATAAAAGTAGGTACCTATCTAGGTATGTTTCGCTAGGAGAACCATATAATATACAGTGCGAGTCTTTATAAAGTGCACTATACGAAAATACCTAATTGTATCGACGGAAAACGTATAAAAAAAAAACTATTTTTTAAATTTATTTGTTATGGATTTTTTTAAAAGAGAACTACTGTGACCCCAGTGTAAACAAAACTGTGTAACTTTTCAACTGAATGATATATCGCAATTAAACAAACTCAATAATGATCGAAAGTAGTTAGCCATCCTCATAAAATAAAAGTAGTGGAATAAACTAGCCCCAATTAAAAACAAACATGTTATTATCATGTAATTTGTTGTTGTTGAGTGTAGTTTTTTTCTTGAGGATGTTCTTTTGTTGAGGATGGCTTATTACTTCCGATCATTATGGAGTTTGTTTCATTGCGATCAGTGCCGGTTTTAGCAAAACTGGGCGCCCTGGGCGAGAATTTTACGGCGCCCCCTAACTGCAATTTAAAGTTTGACGACACGGTTGGCGCAGTGGTAGAGCGATTGCGGTTAGGTTAGGTTATAGCGGTTCGATTCCCGCACGGAACAAATATTTGTAAGACCTACAAGTATTTGTTCCGAGTCTGGGTGTTTTTCTATCTATAATATGTATGTATTTACAAAAAAAAATGTATATAAGTAGTTTATCAGCCATATCGTTACCATAACACAAGCATTAGGTTGCTTAGCTTGGGACTACATGGCGTTGGGTGAAATGTCCAAGGATATTATTATTATTATTATTAATTTAAAACTAAACCAAAAAAAATAGAAAAGATGTAATAAAATAAGTATTTATTAAAATAAATGACCATAAAAAAAAAAGATTACTTAACCGCTTGACCGACCCGAGCACATGTCACGTGATGACGTCGACTCATGTAAACCCAAGAACCAAGAGGGTAGCTTGCAAGAGCGAAGGAAGCGAGCTCGAACTTTTTTGCATCCCGCCTCAGCTATATAGACTGATTCAAGAAAGCTCTTAAACAAGAGCGAGCGAAGGAAGCTTGAAAAGTTTTGCATTTCACTTCGGATAGGTTTTTTTTTTCTTTAAACATTCAAACTTAAATGGAAGTAACTTAATGGACTGGTGCAAGAAAGCTCATTAACTGAGAGAGGGCAGGACACAAGAGCGAGCGGAGCGAGCACGATAATTCATGGAATCTGGAAAGGCTGTAACATTTTAGGCATACTCGTTTTGTTGATTTAGTCAGAAACGGCCGAGAACAAAGAAAGTGCAGAATGTAAGAGCGAGCGCGAACCTCGGACGGGTTTCATTGCGGCCAACGTTTAAGGGTGACACGCGACGTGACAAAAACCAGTTAAAGAGCGGTTGAGTGTCACCTCTAAGTGTGTCAAACAGTGTGGGCTGCTAGTCTATTCTGTAAATAACCATTTCGATATTCACTTCACCTGAGTGACTAAGCTTACAAAGTGAACTTTATTTCACACATCATAAGGTCTTATATTTATACGAATTTGAAACTCACCTCGGATTCCACTGTCGAGACACGAAAATGTTGTTACAGAATAGCACTGCAGCCCCGGTTGCCCACCCTCGCCCTACCCTAACGCAGGTTCTGATTGCAATAGATTATCTATTCTATACATATAATAAAATCGTAGAGTTGCCGTGTCTGTACATTTAATATTTTCGCATAAAAAATACATAGAAATATCAGAAAAATGACATAGAACACAAAAAAGCAGTTTTTGAAATTCTTTTCTGTTTGTCTGTAATTCTGTTTGTCTGTGCGTTTGGAGGAGCATCACGCATAAACCACGGATTGGATTCAAAATGTAGGTACTTTAAAATATTAAGTGATAAACGGAGTAACATTTAGTGTTTATTTCATCAAAATCGACCCACAAAATCAAAAGATATCGAATTTTAAAGTTTATGAAGAAACTTCATCGAGCGCTAAAATAGGTAGTTTTCATTGAGACTCCAGATACTTGCAATGCCATCTATTGAGAAAAGTTGTAGTTACAAATCGAGCGCTAAAAGAGGTTGTTTGTCGTTTTCATTGTAACTTCAAATACTTGCAATGCCATCTGTTGAGAAAAGTTTTAGTGTGTGAACAATTTGTGAAGAATCAAAGCAATGTATTTTTGAGTTATCTTTTAATTAAACTTAATATGTAGCAAAAGTAAAGTGAACATGTTATTATCTATGCTTCTAAATTCGAACTGACCGAGTACATTTTGATAGTTCAGTTTTACGTTGATTATAAAATGTTAAAACAGATTATAATTCGTTCGATAGTCGTTTTTGTTGCTTTTTATTCAAGGTAGGTAGGTTTGATCAAAATCGATCCACAAAATCAAAAGATATTGAATTTTTTAGTTTAGTTGGAAACTGCCTACTATATTCTGATAAATCACAGCACCATCTATTGACTAAAATAAAATGCACGAAACCATGAAAATAACGTTGATGAGTTATTTATGAAACTTTTAATACCTACGTGACAAAATAAAAGTGAACGTATTAATACCTTACATTATTATCGTTACATCTTATTTAACGTTTTCCGCAGCCAAATATTTTGTCAGTTTACTTTACGACAAGGGCGATAGATGGCGTTGCTCATGTGACGCGTTTTTCTGAATTGCGGTGTTAAGATTTTCCACTGGGGAATGACCCTCACACGATTTTTGGACAATGTAAGGGTTAGATAGTGGTCTAGGTTCGGTACTGAAAAGGTTTTAGCAGTCTCTGCTAGGGTCGAATTTCTCAAAACTGGTTTATTGTGGTCCGTTATGGCGTTATCATAGATTCGTCGTTCAGTCATGAACTTATTTGGTTGTTGCGAAGCCTTGGACGGTCAACTTGCGGATCAGGCCTGTAGGGTTCCGTAATAAAGGTGCAGACGGGACCCTACTTAGTAAGCCTCCGCGATTGACGATTAACTTGAAATAAATGTTTGAATGGCGTTATACTATGGGGAAACAGTACACACGCACATACACTCTTCACGCTGCAAAAACGACAGATTAGAATACTAGCTAACGTAGAAGACACAGACAGCTGCAAACCACATTTCCAAGAACAAACTTTTAACCCTTCCCTCTATATATCTTGGAAATGTGCAAATTCGTAAGAAACAACCAACAATTATACACTACACGAGAAGACATACAAACTAAATTTACACTACGACACAAAAATAGGTTAAACCTACCCGGTTCTAAGCTGAAAATACATTCAACAAGCGCTGTAATGTCAATAAAAATTTACAATAAATTACCTGAAACAATTACAAATGAAAAAAAAATATACAACATTTGTCAATAAATTGAAACATCTTCTAATTTTAAAATGTAACTATACTGTTAACGAGTATCGAAGTGAAAATGTGAAATAGATAAATAATATAATTATGTATAGAAAATTCATAAATGTAATAAATAAAATAGCCCTCTTCCACTATCCAATTTTGCTGTGCCCGTCAGGGTCCACAATGATCCAAAGCAATGTATTGTAATATATTATAAGTACCTACCACCCTAAGCTCACATTGTGGAATGCAATAAATATATTGAATATTGAGTATTGAGAAATATATGTATACGAGTACTTTGAATCTTGGAAATATCCCAAGAATAAGATAGGTACTACATACCTTCTCACGAAATAAATCGCCTTATGTGGGCTATATTTCAGACTATAATACCTCTGTGCTGAATTTCATCCAGATCCTTTCAGCCGTAGTAGCGTGAGTAACAAAACCAGTCCAGTCATCGAAACTTTCGTATATTATATATATTTTTTTTTTTTTTTATTCAAAACGGGGAAACTCTTGGCCCAAATCTCACCTGATGGAAAGTGATGATTAGGCCGAAGATGGAAGCGAGTTTCACCCGGAATCCTCTAACATAGAGGAACTGGCTATCATACCTCTAAATGCCGTAACACAACAATGCTGTTAACATTGTTGCTATGGCGACAGACTTAGACATGATGGTGGTAGCTTGCCAGGCGGACTTATAAGTCCTACCACCAACCAAACCGAGCAAAAAATTTGCCCCCACTGGGAATTGAACCCGGGACCTCTGGGTCTGAATCGAGTGGTATAACCACTAGACCACGGAGGCGGTTAGTGTCACCTGTTTAGCACCACCCGGGGACCACGTGTAGGGATTTGCTGAAGGGTATTCTCCTACGGACGCGGGTGACTCGGCCCCCAAAATTAATATTAATAAAATACTATATTAATATAATACAATATTAATAAAAAATAGAAGAAGATAAATAAGCTAGCATAGAATTTATCTATACTAATATTTTAAATTATAAAGCTGAAGAGTTTGTTTGGTTAAGCGCGCTATTCTCAGGAGTTACTGGTTTGAATTGAAAAAATCGTTTAGTGTTGGATAGCCCATTTACCGAAGAAGGCTAGGTAACTGATATATACCATTTTGCGACGACCAATAGGAGCGGAGCAATAATGAATAATGTGACGCAGACGAAGTTGCGCGGGTCAGCTAGTTTAGTATAAAAGTTAAGTACATAAACTTAAAAAAATCCATAATAGTTTTTTTTTTTTTATAGGTTTAGGGGAACTTTTTCCATCGGTAAAATTAGGTTTAGTTTCCCTCATTTTCATATTATGTGCACATTGTAAAGAGTCACACTGTTTATACTTTATGGGCAAACTTTGTAGTACAAAAAAAAAATACCCTACGACCTATTCTCAGACTAGTAGGTACCTACTGATTGAGTGAAACAAAAAAAAAGTCATTAAAACCGGTGAAGCCGTTTCGGAGGAGTTCGATAACAAACATCGTGACACGAGATTTTTATATATAATTATTTGAAGATATACATGTTTTAGACAATACAGATTGCACTTACCGCTCGTCGTAAAGATTTAGTTTCCTTTTTCTCCGGATTATATTTTTCTAAATTAAAATCTCTGAAAATGAAAATTGATATAAAAATTAAGTTCAAGAAAAGTTGAGTTGAAATAAATCAACCTTTTAAAAAACTGGAATTTCAATACGTGCGATGGGTGCACTGATGAAAAAGGTCCTCCTTGATTAGTTTTCTCTCATTGTTTTCCTCGAATAAATATTTTATAAATAAATGACCTAACTTTCCTTAATTAACACCGTAGGTACAAAGGTTAAGGACAAATAATCTCTCTATACATATATATAATAATTATATATATAAATGAATCACTATTTTCCTTGGACATCGTATCAGGCGTGAACGGCTGGGCCGATTTCGCTAATTCTTTTTTTTTGTGTTAAGAAAAAAGTTCATATGAAAAAAAAAATTAGAAAGTTGCAGTTTACGGGAGCGAAGCCGCGGGGGATAGCTAGTTATTAGTAAAAGAAGCTATGCCTTTACTAAAAATGTATGAATAGTGGCAGATACCTAGATGTCAGGTCGCAAGTTTTATCCCTATTCTGAAAGAGGCTAATCTTTAACGGCCGTTCCCAATAACCTAACCTCAGTGAGCGATATCTTGTTATCGACGATAAATAGTAGACTTCTATCTATTCTTACTTTACGTCCCACAAGTGACGGTAACGTCTTCTATCCATTGACATCGGTAGATGAGCTCAGCTATCCAGCCCTCCCATAATTATTTGACTAATTTGATGAGATTATGGTTTATTTACCTTTTAATTAGTTTTATAGGTTTCATTTATGTATTGGTCTAATGAAAGTCTAATATACTTAAACGAATTTTGATAGTTTGTAAGGTTTAGATGTAAGGTTATGAATTACGTAAATTGAAAATGTGATTTTTTGTTTTTTTAAGTGATAGCGTTTTGAAATTGGTATTAAAATAAAGGTCTCGACCCAAAACCACTTTTGCAGAAAGAATTAAGTTGATAGGACTTATAGTTTTCGAGATATTTTCAAAAATGTGTAATGAAAATTTGTTATGATGTAAAATTAGAGGTTTTTGTTCTAGAAACTTTTTGTCATGGAAGGATATTGATAGGTACAATTTGTGTTCCATGTTTGTGCTAAGGCTCCAAAGGTTTCGGCTCAAAGTAAAAATTACAGGCGAATCGAGTCCAAAAATCACGGTTCTCAGTAAGGTAACGACGGGCCGTATATAAGCAGAGCCGAATTTCGTTTCAGTCGCACAAGTCCGGTTAAGTAGCTACAATTTTCTAGAGTTTGTAGCTGCGAGAGGCCATAATAAAAAAAAAACGGTTCAGTCGCAGCACTGCCGTCGAAGAGGCAACACTGCGGGAAGAAAATAGGAGCCGAAACCTGCGGATCAAGATACCCCTTCGATATGGTTTACGCTGGTCTTGTAGATTTTCTGGGATTCATCTTCAAAATCACTGTCCCAATCAGATAATTCCATTAACATAGATAAATCACTTTCACCAGACTCTGACATTATTAGGAACTAGCTTCTGCCCGCGACTTCGTACGCGTTCCCGTGGGATAAAATAGCCTTTGTGTTATTTCAGACCATAATCTATCCCTGTTCCAAATTTCACCCCGATCCCTTCAGCCGTTTTGACGTGATTGAGTAACAAACCTACACACAAACTCACTCACAAACTTTCGCATTTATTATATTAAATAACAGCAGAAATCGTAATATTTTAATTTCGCCATAACTTCAAAACCAAACGTCCGATTTTAATCATTCAAAGACCAAATATTATCTACATAAACTGTACTTAGTGATGAAATACTTTATTTTGATACGGATTAATAGCATGAGTAAAATACGCGTTAAAATGTAGTAAAAAAAAATCAAGATTTTTAAATAAAGAAATGGTTGTTGTGCCTCACTCGACATAGATAGGTACAGTGTGTCGCGGACTTTTTTGTAGATATTTATAAGATCTACAATTAATTAGAACAATTTATGGTTCTATCTTTTATAGTTTAGGCAGCGTACGCAAAATAAGTAACTTTTCTGGTTGATTTTTACACCTTGTGTCCGAAAAACCCAAATATCTTACGGAACCCTATTTTTTCCAAAATAAAATATAGCCTATGTTACTCGTGGATAATGTAGCTTTCAAATGGTGAAAGAATTTTTAAAATCGGTCCAATAGTTTTTGAGCCTATTCATTACAATCAAACAAACAAACAAACATACAAACAAAGTTTTCCTCTTTATATTATTAGTGTAGATATTGCAAACTGTCGTAAGGCGTTTTACGAAGCTACTCGCTAGCCTATAATGCGTTCGCGACCATGGCTTATTATTAGCGTATTTCATGTATAACTTTGGTGTTTCTATACCGATTTCTATGACTCTTTTTATGGAATAGTTAATATAACTTTAATTAGAGACGACTGAGAGTTTTATAAACGTAAGAGTAGACAAATATAATCAGAAAGCTTCGAACTGCTAAGCTATCGGGAGTTACACGTGTTATTGTTCGTCAAACATAAAAGATGACATATGCTGTCGTTGGATATTTTTGAGAACATTTCGGTCATACATGATTTCTGTGTAGCTTTCACCGTTAAGGTTGCACACGCGACGGAAGCTTAAAAAATGGAGTAACTTCTCCCGTTTTCCCAACATTTCCCTTCACTGCTCTGCTCCTATTGATTGTAGCGTGATGAAAAGTATACTATAACCTGCTCAGGAGTATGAATAATAATTGTACCAAGTTTCGTTAAAATCCGTCGAGTAGTTTTTGTTTCTATAACGGTTATACAGACAGACAGACAGACAGACAGACAGACAGACAGACAGACAGACAGACAAAAATTGTACTGATTGCATATTTGGCATCAGTATCGATCCCTAATCACCCCCTGATAGTTATTTTGGAAATATATTTCATGTACAGAATTGACCTCTCTACAGATTTATTATAAGTATAGATGATGAAAACACTGCACTTTTTTTAAATAAATATGTCTTAACCCTGCTTAACCTTGCTTTTCGACGGATTGACTAATTTGGTTATCTTTAGTATTGACATTACTGACAGTAAGCTGTCAAAAGTATATTGGGATGCATAAAGTTGCAATTTCATAGTAATATCTACAAGTAGTAAGCGACAGCCTCTCCCATGGATAGATAGCGTAGGTCGGTTAGTTGTCAAAACCATCAGTATGTTATTGGCACATCAAAACCGATGATAGATAGATTTTTCTATCTTTAGTAGATCAAACCTGGCGATGGATAGTTTATTGGGAACGGCCATAAATGGATACCTACTTGAGGTCATAATCCGCCGCGTAGCTATTAGTAGAAATAGAGAGAGTCGAGCTATCATTAGAAGATATCTCGGAGTGATGCCTGAGCTTAGCAAGTGAAAGAAGCTCACCGACAATACTTGAAGGGCAGCTCTGCATCGGACACAGCGTTTATCACATACAATGCAGCTATGGCGGCCATGGTGCAGCAACTAATGGCGCGCACTAAGGCATTAATACACATGGCTATACCTATACCTGTTTAGATAATGCATAAGATTGATTATTGTGTCCCTAGTTGTAATTGTATTAAGTAGGAAACTTGGTATTAATTATCTTATTATACCGTCTAGCATCGGAATCATTCTGAAAGCGCGACCAGGCCCGCTTATACTCCATTGTCCAAGGTAAACTTCAAAATGTCGCGCAGGGTTTCCAAGAAGTGCCACAGCAGCAACCAAGAACAACATAAAAAAAACTGAAATCAAAAACAATTGAATACCAGTTAACAATTTTTTTTTAGGTTGGAACAATTTGAATGAGACGTCTTTAAACACGCTGAACTTCTGCGTGGATAGCCAAATCAGAAACTATGAGGAGTATCGAAAAACACTGAAAGGAGTCTCCAGCCCGATTTGAAAACTAAAATTGCATCATTGGATTTAAAAAAATCAGTTTTACTGGCCAGGAATTGAACCTGTTGATTTTGAAAAAACAAATACACCATCTGAAAGTGTCGCTACAAAAGATCAAATTTTAAGGTTTTATTTTACAAAACTTGATGGAACTAAAGAAGACTATAGAGCTGGAAGTACCTACCTCAGCTCGGATCCTTGGATTTTCTAGGTTCTCTTTTACTATACCTACATATTCCGCTTAACTAATACATTTTTTTTATTTCTTCATGATTTCGTAAGTACCTACGTATAGGTAGGTACTGAATGGGCAAAAGAAAACCTATCCTGTTCGAGGCGGGATTTTAGACCTGCACCCTTTAAAATAATCCTGGCCTGCGCCCATTGGCTAATTATACGAAGTTATTCCTATTTTTTATTGTCAGTGGACGAAAAAATAGCATTGGACCGCGGGCTTCAAAGTACAACAGTTAGCAACAAGATCGCGTGTCAAAATAACTTGGTCAAGAAAGGAAAAAAATTTCGTGGCCAATAAATTCCTATTTTAATATTTATGTTATTATAATCGAAGGCGCTGGACTGATAGAGAAAGTTCTTTTTTTTTTTTAAATGGGTAAAGGTATTAGGTAGGTATCACATTTTCCCATTGTCCCCAGGTCCCCTGTTCTGACGAACAGTTATTATAGCAATAATAGTGAAAGTTTTCTTATAGATAGAAAAAGGGGGCCCTATAGACGTTCCGATTTTTTGTGAAGGTCGATCAATAAACGAGCAGCTGATGACAAAGAATATGGCTGCCACCGCCCACAAGAATATTAGTACTCACAGAATTCGCCTGTAAGTGCTGCCGCTGTTAGTCGGCAGTGCATGGTCATCAGAGCGCTGACGGCGAGCGAGCCGATGCGCAGCCGCCGGCGGCCGTGTTTGCGCATGCGCGCACTGCGCAGTGCCGCGTTCTCCATATCCGTGATGTGCGTCGTCGACCACACCACCGACCATTGGCTCAGCTAAACGTACCCACAACACAACACTAAATTAATGGTAGTATTTCTACGTCTGGATTGATGGTGAGACTTCCCGACTCCACGTAGACCATTAAATACAAGAACATTAGTGCCAAATTGGGGAGATTTATAGACTTTTTTTTAAAGTAAAGCCATTTAGGTAGTCTCCGCATATCAAGCTAACCGAAACGCATTTTTTTCTAATCAATCTTGAACCTAAATCTTTGGCAATAAAGTTGAAAATCTATTAAATAAAGGAGACTGTTTTAATTTGTATGGGGAGTGCTCTATAAACCATTAGAGATACTGTAGTGGTATTTGTGTAGGGATGCTTCAACAATCTCCTTGTGCAAAGGGGCATCAAAATCAAATCTGGCAGTTTTGAGAGAAAACAAAACTTTAGAATTCACATTTCTTGTTACATTCTCCAGGATTCCATTATCAGATCCTGACTGACCTGGTGACAGTAGGAAGTAGGTATACGTAATACCTTTACCCTTTTAAACAAAAAAAGAACTTTATCGGTTCAGCGTCTTCGAGTAATCGTATATATAATAAGTTGATAACATAAAAATTAAAAAAAAAAAAAGATTCCGACGAACTGATAACCTCCTCCTTGTTTTAAAATTCGGTTAAAAACAATTAAAACACTGAAATTCGACACTGTTGAGGTGGCTTTGTCTATCAGATTAAGTGTTATAAAGTCAGTTAGAAATACCCGCAGAAACGTTTTTAAAATAAAAATGTAGCATTAAAATTGTAAAATATTATATTTCTTAAAACTGCTGGGTCAGATTTTGATGCCCCTTTGCACAAGGGTAGATACCTATAGTTAAGAAATCCCCACCGAAATACCACAGCACTATCGCTATTGGTGTATAGATCACTTTGGTCAGTCTCCTTTGACAGATTGTTAATATAGCTTGATGTGCTGGCGTCTGAACAGTGATAGCGATTAACCCGTTCACAGTCCCATGGACCACATGTGGTTCAGGCTGATTGTTCAACTATTGTGTCTGCTTTGCGAACAGTGAATGTGTTAAGATCCCAGAGCTGCCAGACCTCACTTATATTCACTTATTACCTTCATGCATCAGCCAAGTGCATGTCGGACAGCGTACCTCTACTCTCACAAAAAATAAGCTGTTTAAAGCTTAATAAATCGAAACGATCGAGAATCTGACCCGTTTGCGAATTATTAAGCTTTAAAACTAAGCTAAACTAAGCTTTTAAACAGCTTTTATTTGTGACTCAAGTGTCCCCCCCCCCCCCCTCTGCCGTGTAAATTGTTATTTTTGGGGACGTGAAAAAATTTATAACGAATTTAAAAGGAAAACTACCAGAGCTGTTAACAACATGGTGCCCTAATGTGTCACGTTGCCGAGATATTTGGAGGTGAAGTCGCCAAGTGCGAACAATGACTTTCATTCAAAATGAATTAATTTCGAGCTTATCGTATTTAAATAATATTTTCCACCACACACCACCACCACTCCACCGCAGAAAAAAAAATAAGAGCATGTGCAAACCACTTTATTAAGAACTTGCCTGATTCGGACAGTTTTGTCAGAGTGGTCGTGGTTGGAACATGGAGCGATGTGCGGTGGGTCGTCGACTTTCCAGAGGACTGCTCTCTCAGTGTACGTTACCCCAGCAAGAAAGTATCTCCTAGAGTTAAATGAGTGGAACGTATAGTTGGTGCCTTATCTGGTGTAAATGTGCTCCCACATAAAAAATGTGTTCCATTTCTGCAGGTTGGTCGCGTTTCGTGTACACTGGACCATAGTGGACTCGGTAGTTTTTTTTTGTATCAGGTCAGTCCAGCGAGTTGGTGATCGACCGCGTGCTCTCTTGTCCCAATATCACCAGTCTCTCCATTAAACTGTCATTCCTGCATGTGACCAAAGAACTTCAGTATTGTGCAAAACGCTGTCCACGGGATCTTCAGAAGGCGTCTCCAGTATCACAACTCTAGTCCGTCGATTTTACGTAGATTTAAGTGAATGTTTAAAACGTGCCTTTGATATATCACAATAACAAATTTACCGTCGGTCCAAGCTATCAGGTATGCGTATGTTAAAAGTATATACTAACACTACCCTGTCCCACATATTTTATAGTGAGAAAAAAAGTGAGCTCTGGAGACTTGGTGGATCTCAGTCTGTAGAAATTAGTGAAAGCCCATACCGTATCTCTGTTGTCAAATGTAAGAATTGTTTCCATTGATTGTTGTCTGCCTGGACTCGCCATTGTTACTATTAATTTAAAAGTCTTCTAGATATAAAATAAATTTTAACTTTAGTAAGCTGAAATTTGGCGTGGGCATCAGTTAAAACGTCAGATTTATATTGTGTCAGACTACATCAAAACGAAGAGCATAAAAAGGTCGCAAAAAGGTAGACAAAAATTCCATTCGAATAGAAAGTAGGTTTAGGTCGTAAATAATAGATCTCTCTGTACGACACTTTAGCATAACGTCCTACGAACAGATCAGATGGTCCAATTTTGCCCAATAAATGCTTACTAACTTTGCAGGACATCCTATTAGTACCACAATACAGTAATGCTGAAAAACTACGTCCTCTGTTATGATCTCTGGGTACCATAGGGTGTGGCCTGCAAGTCATATTATACTCCTGGTCTGTTGCCTGAACAGCAATCTCAAATGGTGAACAATACTACGTGTTTCGAACAGCACGTAAAGCGTAGGTCCTGCGTGCGCCTGACATGATCTCTGATTTGTGCACTAAAATAAGTCTTGTAGTCGTGGGCACAAATTGTGCAGGTTGCCAAGTTTGAGGGATTGAAAACACTTTTTCATTCATTCACAGATTAATCACATTGATGGACAGATGAATTGACACACGAAATCTTACCAAGTACGTCCACGCCACACATATATTATGTGCGGTGCATTTGGGTCTTGGCGTGGCCACGCGTGGGGGTACACCGGTAACGCCAATGCATATGTTCTATCGTTCAAAAGGTTAAAGGTTTAGGTGATTGCGGAATGTGATTGTCAATTTTATTATTTACAACATAAAAGGTTGAGATTATTCATTTATTAAATAATAATTTACATTATAGGCTCTTATAAAAGTCTTAAAACATGCGGTTTTATTTGCTTACTCATGATATCTTCCCATCACTGATTGAAAAAGATCTTACTTCAAATTAGCGATAGTCATGTTCGTCCTGACTATCGCTAATTTGAAGTAGGATCTTTTCCCTTCCTCTCCCGCTAGACTAAAAAAATGATGTTGCATTTCACGAAGGCGCCTTTGTTATTCCAATTAATACTTTTTTTACGTTTAAAAAACATGATGCGCGTTCGTGGTTTGCGTTATCTTTAACAATAATTATGCAGCAGTAGTTAACTTACACTTTGTACAAACATGAGTTACACAATAAGCCTTGTGTAATGGCATTATTGTGCTGCCTTCAGCGCGCACTACAAGCACCGCTCGCGCTTTAAGTAGACGCTTCAGGCAGCAAGCAACTCAACTTTCAACCTATTCCACAATAATGCTGGCTATCGAATGGTACCATCAAGTGAGGGCCGATATACAATAAAGATAAAATTATTTATGAATGCACATTACGTTATTCACCCTTTATTTTAAGGATGGGAATTCATCAAATGACTCCTCCCGCACTAGGCGGATAGAAGGGAGTGTCAGACTTTTACTGACTAAAACTCATCTGTGTTCCTCCTTTGTGTTCAGTGCCCTTTGCGTTTCAGGGCCGCGGTGACTTTTTCGCACAAATTCCGCAACACGTTTTTCACCCTGCGCTTCAAAAAACTGCGCAAACAAATTTAACTTTATTTACACACATTTCTAACGTTGGAACACATTTTAAACTTTATTTAATGATAAAGTTGATATTTGCTGAAGAATAAATATTTGTTTCTGACGCATGTAACAACACACCCTTTTCACTATGTCCGTTTGAACATAACACACACACACACACAGCGTGGAGTCGGACGCGTGGTGCAGTTCACAGCATGAGCTTGTCCCACAGGTCGGTGGCGCTGTACTTGCCAGCGTCGGGCCTGCTGAGACTCGGCTGGCGCTACATGGCGTCGTACGCGTGCTGCTAGGGCGGCGGCGGCGCGGCGGCCGGCGCCTCCTGCGGCAGCGAGAAGTTCGTCAGCAGGTCGCGCACGGCCGGCCACAGCGTGCACTCCGAGTGCGACTGGTTGAACTCGTTGAACCTGAACAAACATAATATATTAGTCGGGGTGATATCGTTGTTGTTAGTATAACATGATTATTGGCTTGAAAGTAGGTAACAGCTTCAATGTTGTGGACTACGTTCAGAACAAGTCCATAAAGAGGGAAATTAATTGTTTTTTTTTTATTCCCAATAAATTGAAACTTCAATATGGGTGGAACTATCTGTTACATTAAAATAAACCTTATCGTTTTATGACGTGCAATTGTTACTTGTTTGGGATGGGACGTTATAAGGACGGAATATCCTATCTCATAGCATGTTATCTCGCATATTTACGATCGGTTACTGTTCTCAAGTCATAGTATGTTCAAGTTCATGGAACAATTATCGAGGGAGAATGACCTACCTTTTTTAGGGTTCCGTAGCCAAATGGCAAAAACGGAACCCTTATAGATTCGTCATGTCTGTCTGTCTGTCTGTCCGTCCGTATGTCACAGCCACTTTTC
The DNA here is from genome assembly GCA_963859965.1 of Ceramica pisi. Taxonomy (NCBI): domain Eukaryota; kingdom Metazoa; phylum Arthropoda; class Insecta; order Lepidoptera; family Noctuidae; genus Ceramica; species Ceramica pisi. The sequence continues at coordinate 12,735,109 of OY982530.1, forward strand.
TCCGAAACTATAAGAGCTATGCTGTTGAAACTTGGTAAGTAGATGTATCCTGTGAACCGCATTAAGATTTAAGATTTAAGAAAATAGAAAAAAAAAAAAACATTTTGGTGGTCCCCATACTTAGAACTGAAACTCAGAAAAATTATAGAACCCATACATACGTGTGGGGTTAGGTCTTCAAAAATGATATTATTGAGGTTTCTAATATGATTTTTTCTAAACTGAACAGATTGCGAGAGAGATACTTCCAAAGTGGTAAAATGTGTGTCCCCCCTAACCCCCGTAACTTCTAAAATAAGAGAATGATAAATCTAAAAAAAATATATTATGTATATTAATTACCATGTAAACTACCAGCGAAAATTGGTTTTAACATGAATAAGTAGTTTTTTTTAAAAAACTACTTACTAGACTACTACGTCATAAATCGTAAATCGCAACTTTTGCTTATAATATATACCTACAGGATTGTACGGAACCCTCGGTGCGCGAGTCCGACTTGCACTTGGCCGGTTTTTTTATTCAAAGATGTTTAAAAGCAAAAATCGATTGAGGAACTTGAGTTTCTGTCCGAAAATAGGGGAAATAATGTTCTAAAGAAAAATGGCAGGTGACAAATAAAATTTGAAAAATAGATTAATAATAATAAAAAAATAGACGGTTAACCAACTCAAACCCCAACGAGTAAGGAAACCAAAAAAACTGATCTTCAATACAGGGTGCTACATCAATAGCGTGACTTATAAGAGAAGACGCCAAGGAAGTGGCTAAGTTTTAGGCGAACAAAGTTTGATTTCCTGTAGCCAGGTACACGAAGAAGTGAGAAAGTAAGAAGAGATTTCAAAAAAGGATACCGTTTGAGATGCAAGCTGACGGCGATGAGGTGCGGCTGCGCGTTCTGTTTGTCGGCTAGCTGCGTCACGTTGAGCTGCATGTCGTACACCAGCGGCAGCACCAGCTGCGTGTCGCCGCGGCTCAGGCAGATCTGTCACGGGCACACCTCGTCAATACACATCAACCTTTCTTCTTCACACGAAAAAGGGATAATAACTCAGCCTTTAAAATTGAGTGTAGAGCGCGTCAAAAAGGGCCAGTATAACACAACCATGTTAGAATTAAAATATTCCACACAAAAATCTGTCAAATTTCAGTTTCATCTTTATCGCTAACGCATTAGGTTCAAGGTTGATTGGGAAAATTTGACAGTAACGAGTACCGTGATGTGCTTTCTGATTCAGCTAAGATGGCCTTTTTAGACCCACTGTTGATTTTTTTCTGGCAGATGTTTTAAATAGAATGAGTGCAACGTCTACTACGACGTGCTAATGCAATCATGTTATCGTAATGAAAATGAGATGCTTTCCGCCTTGTATACGTCATGTAGTCGTGATCGCGCTGGTTTTGCAACAAGATTTTCTACATCTGGATCGACATCTCAGCAGCAGCCTGGAGTCTGCATTTATGTCAGATGGGAGACACAAACTTAAACATAATTAAACGTAAAATAAATAAAATATAATTGGCGTAATATGGACTGTAAAGGTACTCCCGATGCTAAACCCTTCGGGGAATACAGGCGTGTCATAACGTAGCACTCACAAAGAAGAGTATCTTGTGCTTAGCCAGCAGCACGGCGGGCTGCCCCGCGGGCACGATGGGCGGCGCGGCGGGCGGGATGCGCAGCGCCCAGTGCAGCGCCCAGTGCGCCGGCGCCGCGGGCGCCAGCTCGGCGCGCATGAGCGCCACCAGCGAGCCCAGCGCGGCGCCCGGCGCGCCCCACGTGCGCGCCCAGCCCTGCAGCGCCGTCGCGCGGTACGGCGCGATGGCTACGCGCTGCTCGAAGAACTTCTCCATAACCTGTCCAAGTGAAACCAGTTCATGTGATTTCCAAAAAGGATATGAAGCTAACAAATCTTAAGTATCACTTGAGGGATGTTATATTTTCTTGGTTTTGGGGAACTTTAGCAGAATGTAAGTCGTTAATAACATTCTAGTTTTCGGCTTACCGAAGTTACCGTATGAAACCATGGTGCGTGATTTTTTAAGTATACAATATTCAAGTTTATCATCACTACATATTATTATAAAATAAAGTCCTCCGCCGCGTCTGTCTGTCTGTCCGCGTTAAACTCAAAAAATACTGCATCGATTTTCATGCTGTATTCACCAACGGGTCGAGTGGTTCTCGAGGAAGGTTTTAGTATTTTATTTGTCAAGCGGGCTAAGCCGCGGGCATTAGCTAATATACAATATTCAAGTATCGCAGGTGCCGCTGCTTCATGAAACCCGAGATGATTTCAAAGTTACCACTTTGACCCTAAATTGGTTGAATGCTGCTTATGTTATGAGCACAGATAATGTGAAATCTTCGTGATCGTTCATAGTTTGGCACTCAGAATGTTACCTGCAGGTCGTCGGCCGACCAGGCCTCCTTGTTGTGGTCGGGCAGCGGCGTCAGCTGCAGGTGCAGCGACTGCATGTGCTGCGGGTGCAGCGCCACGCGCCCCGCCAGCCCCGCGCTCTCGCAGCGGAACGTCAGGCTCGTGGCCTCCACCGACACCAGCGTTAACTACAGACCAGTGCAAGCAATCATGACATGTGACGCGAAACATTTGCAAGCGATGCCTCGTATTCACGAAATGTTTATTATATTTATTACTTTGTAAATAATGAATTAATTGTTGAGTGCTATTTTGTCAAAACATGTCCCTATCTGATATGTCAGCACAAAACTAGGTTCGTATAAATGACTCACAAACTCCTCCTGCTGCACGAAGCGCTGCAGCGTGCGCTTCATGTAGACGCAGGCCAGGAAGCGCTGCACAGGCGCCAGCGCGGGCCCGGGCGGCGCGCCGGCCGGCGGCTCGCTGGGCGTGCAGAGCGTCTCCAGCTTGCTCACCGCCAGCGGCGTGGCCGTGGCGCCCGCCCAGCCGCGCCCGCCTGCTGCAGACGCCGCGCGAGAACTGCTCGAGCTGGCTTGAGGCCCTGACAATGATGTGTGTCATGTTTAGAATTAAGTTGTTAACTTATAGTCGCAACACACGTTCGAATTTGGTACGACCAGGCCACGAATTTGGTTTGCTGACGTACCAAATTCAGCTGTCTGTAGAGTAATTCGGCGAACACACAACACATTCTTATTAACTGAGTCTGCCTCGGTCCGCTAGTCTGCACAGCGGATTTGGTTTGCTAAAAACGGAACCCTATTACTAAGCTTCTGCTGTCCGTCCGTCTATCTGTCAGTAGGCAGACAGTTGAAATTTCAGTTTGATTGTGTTTTTTAATTGCCGCTAGAACAACAAAGTAATGAAAGTTAAGGTTATAGTACGGAACCTTGTGTGTCAGTGTGCGAGTCTGACTAGCACTTGGCCGGCTTTTGTGTCCAACGACATGATGACAGCCGTGTGCAATAGATATGAACGCCGCGCCGGCGCGCCGTGGATTTTAAACAGCGCTCCGCCGCCGCGGCATTGAACCGGCGCGTCGCCGCGAAGTATTTTTTGTTTTAAGGTTCATAGTCGAACAAAGTATGCAAGCGTTTTTAACGAATGTTAACATTGATTTTTACTGAAAATGTTTATGATATAATTAACGTCAGCCATGTCTAGGAAGAGGTGGTGAGACGACCTAAACGCCTACAAAACGAACGGCTTGTAGGCGTTGGTCGTCTCGCCACCTCGGTTGGTTCGAGCTGGCTGGCTGGAACCAGCAGTGGGATGGTATAGGCTGAATAAAAGAAATGCTTCCTTCGTCCTGTGTATAGCAGCATGTACATAAGTTACTCGAAAAAGATGAACAATTTCCGGTCCATACCTATGTTGAAGATAACTCAGCTAGCTATAGAAAATGTTATGCTCTGAGGGATCAGATATTGACAGGGTGAACATCAGCAAGATGAGAGTTAGTTATCGAGAATCGAGATGACAGACAGGCAATTGGAGACACCATGTTCGTAATGGACTGCTGAATGTTGACATTAACTTCACGCCGCATGGGCAATTTTTTTAACTTCACACCGCCCTATAGAAGGCTATTTAATTTAACCTTTAACAAAACGACGTTCTTTCAACGATCGGTACAAGGCCGCGCCGCCGCCGCCGTGGAAAATTTACGTCCACGCCGCCGCCGTCAAAAATCACCACGGCGCTCATATCTAGTGTGCAATGCACGCGGCTGTCGTAAAGGAGTATGTGAAACGGAAAGCGTACGTGAAGTACCTAATTATCCGATCCGGTCGTCTTTAACGGATTTGATTGGCGGATTTAGTCCGTCGTACCAAATTCAAGCGTGTGTTACGGCTAAGTTAAGTTTCTTTATGAAGCTTCGTAACGATAAAATCGCGGTGTTGCTCGGACGGTTATTCAAGTTATCAATCAATCATTTACTTCTTTGGAAATACGAGTAATTGTTACATAGTTGTTATTTGTGTGTGTGTGTTGTGTTATGTGGAAAAAAGAACAAAATGAAATGTTCCGAAGACCCAGAACAGACATTTGGCGAAGAATAATAAAGATAAATGAAATGTTAGAAGGGAATTTTACAAAAATTTTAAATGAGACTATCTTGAACGGTAGATAGTTTGATTCCTCCTTGCAAATCAACGACAATAAAGGTGATATACCCACCCTTATGATCGATGTGGTGTCTCGGCGAGGGGTGGTGTCCGGGCGAGGGGCGCGGCAGCGAGGGCGAGGCGGGCCAGGCGGTGAAGGGCGACGTGGGCGGCGGGTGCGGGGAGGCCGCGGGCGCCGCGTGCGGGGACGGCGCCATGGGCGACGCGGGGGACGCCGACACGCCGCCCCCCGCGCCGCCCGCGCCCGCGCCGCCTGCGCCGCCCGGCGGGGACGTCAGGTTGAACGAGCCACCGCCCATCTATCATGTATAACATACTCATTGGTTTTTCACCTCTTAGGCTAAGTTCATACGACCGCGCGGTACAAGACCACATTAAATAGTGTTTATGGTCCACATAACAGCGCGGCCCTATGAACTCAGCCTTTTAAGTTTACCCTTGAGTGGGTTAAAATCCATTAAAACATAAAACACAAAATTCTATAATTAAGTAATAAAACAAATAAAGGCCACATTTTTCAAACGCTATATATCTTTATCCACCACATCGTCGCTCGCACGACATGCAGGCAACATCTTACTGACTAAACTGAGCTGAGTTCACCAGCACTCATAAATTCTAAAGATTTTCCTTGTCACAAATGTGGTTTACGGATACGATAGCATCAACAAAAAAAAAACACTACAAAGTATAAAATAACCTAAATTTCGGAAGTCGGTGTTTTTGGTTTTGCATCTTCGTTTTTTAACACCGACTTCCGAAATTAAGGTTATTTTATACTTTGTTGTATTTCTTTTTAAGTCGGTTATATTTTTTTGTAAGAGTTTTTTTATTTTTCACTTTTAAGTGGTGATACTTGGAAGACGTCTTCGTCTACGAAAAAATTGAAATAAGCGAAACTGCTCATAAAGTTAAAACTACTGAGCCAAACTAAATAATTTTTATGGGATCAAATGGCAAGTATGCCGCATCGAACTAAAACAACAATCACACAAATCGGATCAGAAACCTCGGAGTACTCTGTGTAAATACATAAAAAATAACCTGCCGAATTCAGAACCTCCTCCCACCTTTATTGGAAGTCGGTTAAAAAGGAAAACATGAGGCTCGGTATAAATTCTTCTTTTAAGGGCCAGTATTTCAATAGTCAGATAAATTTTATCAGAGGAATAAAATCCCGGCTTTTGCATAGAAAATATGTCAAGCAGCCATTTTTATTCTTCAGTTAAAAGTTATCTGACTATAGGAAAATCAGCTCTAAATGTATGAAAAATTCTTAAATTGATTTATTATTTGAGAAGCAAACAGGCGACGGCCAAACCTCGAAATATGAAATTTTGTTCAAAAGTCTTTCAGCCCGCATTTTCTCTTAATAATGTAGCTTTCTAATGGCAAAAGAATTTTTAAAGTTGGTTGAGTAGTTTTTGAGCTATATAGGTCTTTCCTATTTATTTCATAATTTAAGCATACAGGAATGAAAAAAGTTTGTGTGGATGTTCAAATCCGAAACTATGAGGAATATCGAAAAACATTGAAAGGAGTCTCGAATCCGATTTTGATGAAAATGCACATCCTGTTTATGTATTACACTATCTGAAAGTGACGCTAATAAGGATCAAATTCAGGGGAGTAATATATAAGACATGAAAAGCTAGTTAGTTATATGTAGTCAGTTCAGTGTGCGCACCTGATGCTGCGCCGGCGAGGCGGGGTGCGGCGTGACGGGCGCGGAGTGCGGCGTGTGCGGCTGCGGCGGCGTCAGCGGCGCCGGGAAGCGCAGCCCGCCTGTGCCACACGTGTCAATCATATTACTACTATTAATACGAGTTTTTGGATGGATGCTTGTTACTCAGTAACAAACAGTTGTTGTGAGCGAATGTTAGAGCGGGTACACATTGGGCGTTTGGCTCCACAGCTATAACACTAGGAAGTGGTGACGGGCGGGCGTTTTTGGGGGACTGTCTTCTTGTAAACATTGACGTTCAAAAAGTGCTGGCACTCAGCCTAATTTGAATAAATGACTTTTGATTTTGATTTTGATGGCGTTTTGAAACGCGCGCTTTGCTAACGCGCGTTTTGAGAACCCCGAATTCTATTGAAGTGTACACATGCAAGCGCGCGCTGCTGGTGCGCGTCAATCGCGCGTTTACATTTTTTCGTTAGAACGCGCGTTTACATTTTTTCGTTAGAACGCGCGTTGTTCGGGCGTCAGCTGCGCGCTTTGAGATACATGAGCGGCCATTTTGTTGAACATTTCAACGCGCGTTTGTATATAGAGGACGCACTTTTCGAAAATGGAGATCGAGCATTTTAATACTGATTTCTTTATAGATGAAATCCAAAAGCGACCAGCTATCTGGGATATGGAAAGTCCCGATTATATATAAGAATAAGGTGATTAAAAAACGTAATTGGCAGAAGACGAAATCTCTTCGACGTCCATTTTCGAACTGATCCAAAAGTATGTTAGCCCTACTAACGCGCGCTGAACGCCGTGCTAAGCGCGGTGTGTGAACGCGACCAACGCGCGCTCAACGCAACCCCGAGCGCCCAGTATGTACTAGCTCTTAGGATGGCCTAACATTCGCTCAACATAGCGCCTATCACAATAGCACATTGCACGACAATCGGATTAGCACATTGGCTATTTATTCCGGGAGTATATCCTCTTGTGATGATTTCCAAAATAAATGCTAATGAACACTAGCCCCAGACAAAAGCTAGTAAAAAAATACTTCATGCTCCTTCTGTCAGTCGGCCAATAAAACTGATTTGGGATACAAGCAGGTGTTCCTGATACTGATCTTGATTCTTTTTGTCAACGTAAATTATTTTCGTACCTGGCGGCATCGGTGACATTGGTGATGGCGGGTTGTCGTCATCAGCTAGCAGTCTTGCGCTCATATTGTCTTCTACGTATCGTGATAGGAATGCCTGGTGATAGTTTAAATCATTCATAATCTAAATCAGTATTCAGTGGACCAACGAATTGAGAAATGCGTGCATTTAAAAGAAAAAATAAAACTTCTTTTGTAGAAAATACCCAATCGCAATAATCGTCAAGTATTTGATTTCTTGTAAGCACACTTCGATTTCGTCTAGTGGTCTCTGCAAATATACACCCTAAATACAAATCCATAAGATCGATTCTACCTTCAATCCTAAAGCAGGAGCGAACTCGTCGACGACAGTGTTGCGCTCGAACTTGGAATAAGATCCGTCGCGTATCGTGATGACGCCGCCGCCGCGGATACCCACTTCCAAGGAGTATGCGCCCGCATACACTATGCGGATCTGAGGAGGAGAATACCAATGTTTTTACAATGTAAATTAATTAATTAATTTTTTAACATCAGTCAGGGATTGACTGTGCTTAACTTATTTCATAGTGTTTTGAACTATCAGAAGCCAAAACCTTTATTTCCTTGTAGAAAATCCTAAATTATTTGATTCACTTACGTCGCGTTTTCATATGCAAGCGACTCGTAAGTAAATTTAATTACATTGCGAGACACGATCGAGCGATTAATCACAATATATCTCGGTAGACCGAAAAGTAATGGAACTTGCATGCGAGCTGGTTGCAAGGAAAAACATAGCCTTAAATACAACGTAAAGCCTGATTCGCCGAGCAGCATGACTAACGCAACATTTTCAAAAATTCATTCTTTTTAAGTAGGGTTATAATATGTAACCATTCGACATTTGAATGAAACTCTGTAACGAGCCTTTTTGTCTCGTCACATGCTTCCGCGTTTCTTCGTCGATTTCCGAACGCACATCTCTAGTTTTATATTCTATAATCTTTGGTATGCGAATCGTGGGACGTCACTTTCCGACCTGCCATTGTATTAAGATGTCATGTTTTCAAAATTTTAATTAATCTTGAGGAATCCTGTTTATTTTGGGACAGTTTAACGTCCATTATGCTTGAACAAGCTATCCAGGATGACGCTATGGAGAAATTGCCGTAATTTGTGGTAAGATAGAATTCTTCTAGACGAAATGTCTTGTTCCAAACCCCAACGGGAATATTACGAATTAAATTGTTATTTTCAGATATTGTTATCTTTAATACAACGCACACAACCCCTATATGGAGGCGCGTGGTGATTGCGTGACTTTTTTTTAAGGAAACGGTAAGTTTTTGTACAAAAAGGCGAACGTAGCCACGTGTTTTTATATTGGTGATCTTCTGGTGGCTAATCTGGTAATTTTGTTTCAGCCAGCACATTTGTTTGGCGTTTCCTTCTACGTGTTCTTCTACGTTTCCTTCTCGGTTTCCTTCTACGTTTCCTACTCAGTTTTCCAGTTTCCAACTCACTTTCTTTCTCAGTTTCCATTTCCGTTTTTTTCTAATGGACTTGTTTTATACAATTGGATTTTTCATGACATAAACGGAGACGTGCTGTCATGCCAACAGGAGACTCTTCCTTTGGATTTTTCATGACATGAACTGAACCGTGCTGTCATGCCAAGAGGAAACTCATCTGTGGTTAACTTGATAATTTGTTTTTATAAATAGTAATCTGGTATGTAATTTAAATCTATTTTCAATAACATTTACATGAAGATGCAATACTATCCTTAACCATTACTATCCCTAATCAATAGTATCCATAAAGTAGTCTAAAACTTTAAGTGACTTTAACTATAAGATTAGCTTTAAATCTTGCACAAATTCTGCTTCTTGTAATAATTGGTAATTTGTAAACTACTGCAGCTGCTACTACTGCTGTTTGTGTTTGTAATTTGGAAGCTACTGGCCTATGAATAGAGAAAGACAAAAGAGTTTAATTTGTTTTATTTTTCTATTCAGCTACCCACCGGCAGATTAAAGGTTCGACTCTTCCGACAGATACTTTCCGGCATAAGTTATTTTGTTTTGGTCTCCAAGGCGCCCGAAACTGAATCTTAGTTTATTTTTATTTTTTTTATTAGGAGAACACAAGCCTTTCTTTACATGTTAGTCTACCTACAAGTATTAGTGACACACCCATATCACATTTTTTTATATTACATTTGTCGCACACACTTTATATATTATATTTATTACAACTCTAACTTTATAATAGAAAAGTGAACATTTTCTAAGGTGGTCATCTGAGTAATCACTTTTATTTAAACTATACTGCTTACATGCCTATAAAAATAGTCACTAGAGTCAGTAATAATATTGATTTGAGTGAGTGATGTTTCAATGTCATTAATAGTACACATACGCCTACAATACTGTTGCAAGCGAACTTATTATATTTGTATACAAATCACGATTTATTTTGTTTCATATAGGCTATCGGATCGTCACTACAAAATATTATATATGTATATTTTACCATGATGTATGTTATTATTCGTTGGACACTATTTAATAACGAGGACATAAAGGCACAGTCTGTAATGATTTCGCAAGTGGCAGACCTTTCTCCAGGAGTGAGCCAGCAGCGTGAAGGTGGGCGTGGGCATGAGCGTGCGCACGTGATGCAGCCCCAGCTGCGGCAGCGTGGGCAGGCGGGACAGCGCCAGCAGCGGCCCGTACGTCTCGCGCAGCACCACGCCGAACGACATCAGATCTTTGTGACTGTGAGTGTGCGGTCGAATGACACATAATTATATAAAAAATACCGCTAAAGAGAGACACCCCAAACATACAGACAGTTATCGTATACCTTTCCCTTGTCAGTAATATTAATAAAAAGAAAGTCAGTCACGAAAATACAAATACCGAAAGGGAGGTGGTCAATGTTAAAATAACGACTTTGTTGGCTTATTTCCCCAAAAAAAGTTAGTGATTTGATCACGGCCTACTGTTTTAGTGAAAAGAATTAATAGTTTTTGTTTTATATATTTTTGACCTTGAATAAAAACCCTTGTTATGCCTCCCAGCCTTACCTGTTGATGTAGTGGTCCAGGTGGTGGTGCAGCAGATGATGCGCGTTGGCGGCGGGCTGGTGCGCGGGCGTGGCGAGCGTGTAGCGCTGCGTGCTCGCGTTCCACTGCAGCACCGCCGTGGCGCGCTGCGCCGTGCCGAACCCCACCACCAGCGAGCGGTACGTGTAAGAGCGTATACATACGCCCGACCACAGAGTTTCACGTTCTGTGTTACATGTTTAACAGTTTAGATGACAAAAAAGTTAAAAAATCCGGCCAAGTGCGAGTCGGACTCGCGCACCAAGGGTTCCGTACAAGCCTGTAGGTATATTATATAAGCAAAAGATGCTGTTTACGATTTATGACGTATTAAAAAAAACTACTTACTACATCTCGCTCAAACCAATTTACGGCCTTTTCCCAACTGTATTCGGCTTCCAGTCAAACCGGATTTAGCCGAATACCAGTATTTTACGTAGAGCGGCTGCCTACCAGACCTCCACAACCCATTAACTGGGTAACACGGTTCTCAGGCAAGACTGGTTTCAGATTTTCTGGCTTCTGACTATCCATAACGACTGCCAAAGATCTCCAAATGACAACCGGGGCCAACAGCTTAACGTGCTTTCCGAGGCACGGAGGAAACTCGGTATGTTAAGATGGTCACCCAAACACAGACCAACCTCTGCAAGCGTTGCTTAACCTTGAAGATCGACCTGTGCAGCTGTTATTATTTAGCCACGAGCTCGTCAAGTTTATATGGTAATGTACATCATATATTTTTTTTAGTTTTATCATTCTTTTATTTTAGAAGTTACAGGTGGGGGACAACATTTTACCACTTTGAAAGTGTCTCTCGCGCAAACTATTCAGTTTAGTAAAAAGTGATTTTAAAAACATCATTTTTGAAGACCTATCCATAGATACCCAACACGTATAGGTTTGATGAATTTTTTTTTTTTTTAGTTTCAGTTCTAAGTATGGGGGACCCCCAAAATTTATTGTTTTTTTCTTTCTATTTTTATGCGGTTCACAGAATACATCTACTTACCAAGTTTCAACAGCATAGTTCTTATAGTTTCGGAAAAAGTGGCTGTGACATACGGACGGACAGACAGACAGACATGACGAATCCATAAAGGTTATGGCACACTATAACAGCATCGCAACGGCACCGCTCCAGCCCAGCAATTATCTTGTCATTCAAATTAGTCCTTAATTCGTGTGTCTTAAAATACATTTTATAATGTCAATGTCAAAAAGCCAACGGCAGGCAGTTAGCGTGTGAACCGCTTCAATACAACTTGACTCGCAGCCTGCGTGCTTACAGCGCGCCGTCCACGTGTTTACTGCGCGCCAATTCCGATTCGCCAGTCCTAGGCGTGTTCAATGACAAATGCCATGTAAAATTGTGTTTGCGGTGACAGCAAGCTTGCACCTCGCGGCTGGTGCGCGGACTGCGAGCGGACGACGTGTAGCCGGGTAGCCGTAGCTTAAATACGAGGCAACGCCGTGCTGCAGCTGTGCAGTTGCGGTGCCGGTATAATATGCCATGACCTTTAGGGTTCCGTTTTTTGCCATTTGGCTACGGAACCCTAAAAATGATAACGTTTATCAAAAATGACGCAATAGTACAATAGCTATGCCTCATATTTATGAGTGTGAAGTGTTACCGTGTGCGGGGCGGAGCATGAAGTCGTGCAGCAGTGTGTGCAGGTGCACGATGGCGGCCCAGTCGGCCAGGAAGGCGTCCGCCGTCCGGCCCGCGTCCGTGCCCAGGTCGTACTGCAGGTACACGCAGCGACGCTCGCCTGACACACACGCCACGTGCTTATACAACTTGCGTTAAACAACGTCGGGAAAAAGTCATGACAACTTTGGATTCCACAAAATGATAAGGCCGCTGTTTCAGAAGCACATTTATTTATTTAAACTTTATGTACAAAAGTGATCATTAGTGGACAGGGTTTCTCTAGGTACCAGTGAAAAAATTGGACTTATATGATTCTTGTCTTTTGTTTTAGCCTTTTTTTTCATTTTACTAAAGGTTTAACGTTCAATCGTCGTCACAAGGCATGAATAAAACCTTTGTGACAGAGTAAAGTAATACGGGAATTATTGGAATCCAATTCTGAAACGACAAACTCTCAAACAACACCGACACGAGATAATCGCCTTACCCTGTTCCCGTGGATTGGGCGTGCGCACAGGGGAGCCGTGGAACACGATCTCAGCAGTCCACACCCTCGTCTGGTTCTTGGTGGTGAGGCGGATGGTGGCGGCCAGCAGGCGCTCGCGCAGCGCGGCGGCGGCGCGCGCGCACGCGCCCTCGGGCCGCGGCAGCGCCACCACGCGCATGCCCAGCGCCGAGCCGCTCCACTCGGGCTGCACGCCGCCGTGCGTCACGCCGCGGTGCGCCAACTGCGCGTGTAACAACAATGTACCTATACTACCATCCAGAAATATCTGGCTACCTGCAACTTGTCTCTATGAATCAAAAAGGTTGGCAAAGCATTTTGTACGGTAATGTTTACCTCTTGAGCGAGATTGACGAAGGGCACGCGTTCATCGGCAGCGGCCACTACATGCGCCAGTTCCGGTATGAAGTACGCCGGCTGGCGCACGCGCACCGCGCGCTGCGACGCCGCTGATAACTTGCGTTTACCCGGCTGCATACCTACAGGACACGACATTTTTATTTGAATTAAGTTTATAAGTCTTACTACAATTATAAGTGCGAAAGTTGGGATGGATGTTTTTTACTCAATCATGACAAAACGGATGAACGGATTTTGTTGTTTTAGCGATTGGCACCGAGATAGATAACAGTCAAAAAAATATTATAGGAATATCACGAAACTACTTTTCATCCCGGGAGTATGTTCCCTTGGAATTATTTCCGACATTCACGCGGCCCTGAACTAGATTCTGCCAGCAGATTCTAGCAGTAGCTAGTTTTCATCTATACTTCAATACAGACTCAAATATTATAAAGAGTAATTTACATTTTACGCTATAAATTTTGTTGGATTTATTAATTCCACCCTGCCCAAAGGATCCTCTCCAAAATGTTGTTAAAAATGTTGATTTGTAAATAAGTCTTCGGTCTGCCTATGTCAAATAAATAATAAATAAAGAGGGTAGCGGGGAGATGAAGTTCGTGGAGTACCCGCGAAAACGAAGTCGCGGGCGAAGTGCTAGTAGAGAATAAATAGGTTCGCTTTCAATACTTGAAAACACCCAATGTAGCATGTTTCTCTTAACAAAATAAGATTTAATGAATACAGCATGCTACATAAAAGTACTTACCGGGTGTATCGAGCGGCGTGAAGGGCCCATGTGTAAGAGTGAACGTGTCCAGTTCGACCAAGGAGTTCAGTTTCAAATAGGCGCGCGGTGCAGTCGCCGGCGTTGATGAACTGCTGGCGGAGCCCTATGACATTTAAAATACACTATAGTACAAAAAATAAGAGCGATGACAAAACTGCGTATGCCATTTTAAACCTTATCGTCAGTGGTTTTAAAGTTCAAAAGAGCTTGCGTGAGCGCGCGCCATTACACCCTAGAATGTGTACCTCGTCCTCACACTCGTCGGGCGTGCAGCGCTTGGCGCCGGCGAGGTGGAAGGACAGCGCCACGGAGCAGGCGCTGCCACTGTTGGAACTGTTGCTGGTCGTCGCCGTACTCCCGGCCGCTACCTCTTTCATCTCGACTATCTGAACAACACCAATCAGAATTAAATCACACAGTTTTCGAGTAGAGTTAAAAAAGAAACCTGATTAAATCCTTTGTCATGTAATGCGGAGGAATGAGGGAAGATTTTTAAGAAGGAAGATATATATACTAAGGAACTGTTGGGTGAATTGTGTAATTTAAATTCATTTGTGGTGCGTGCAAGTAGAAAATTTAATGACATATGTAAGCAGCGTGATTTTGATACATTCGTGACGAGTGTGTCCTCGGCCAGAAAGTGCTTGAGCCTTAGTTTTTTTAATTAAGATTTTGTGTGCTCAGGTTTTTATTCGAAATGTGAATTTAGCTTAAGTTTGAATTGTTAACCAATTTTTTGTTTTCCTTATTTTGGAGACTGTTTTGTTGTTCACACCCTCTTTCTACTCTGCTTTTTAGAAGTGATGATTTTTAATTGGCTTCCAGTCTCACATGCCATTATGTATTCTGTTTGTATTAGCTGTAAGTCATCCATAGTGATAAATAAATAAATAAATAAATAAAAAAAGATATATTCCTAGGTCAGGTTTAAGGTAAAATACTTGGGATGCCAATCCAAATTTTGCAAAAAGTCATGGTTTGTTATTTATAATTTCGGATGGAAGGATGATGATGACGACTGTGTTCAATACACGTCACAACACAGGTATTCTTATTAATTCACGACCCAGATAACAAATTGTAGTTCTTCTTAATGAATCGGCGTAAAGAAGCCCAGCAACAAAAAAAAGAGATATGGAACGAATGGCGGGCGGCCTTTCCCAGAAAAAGGAGAGCTGACAGAAAAAGTACACAGGTGTTATATTTTTAGTTACCAGTATGTGGTCGGTGTGCCTGTGCAGCGTGACGTAGAGCCTGTCGGGCGCCAGCTTGCCGAGCGGGTGCTCGGGCCCGTGCAGCAGCGGCAGGTGCTCGCACACGCTGGCCGGCAGGTGCTGCAGCGTCTTCTCGCAGCGCCGCGCCACCAGCCAGAACCTACCGGAATTATCTTACTTGTATGATGTTCCTTCAATCATACTTTCAAAGTAGGTTTTGGAAACAGGCGCGCTACTCTCTAAGACCGAAGTCCGTAGTTTCGGGCTCAGTTGCGGGCGTATTATACCGTATACTCCGTATTACCCATAGAGTATATAACCACTAGAGAGCGTATAGGCCGATTTCTTCTAAGTACGCGGCTCACTACAGCGGGCCGGGGGACGAGGAACAACGCGCGGCTGCAATTGGTCCGTTCAAGGTCAAGTTGCATAGGTAGCCTATGGTTAGTGGTGGCACTACTTGATTAAAGGAAAATAGTCGATATCGATAAAATGGATTTTAACATTATAAATATACTCAATCCAAACAAACAGCGCTATATCTTGTTTAAACAAAGTTTCCCTATTAACCTTATCTTTCCACTTTTATTTTAATTCTGAAATCTTCGAAAATCTAAAATGAAAACATGTATGTCAAACACACAGATGAAAAATCTGAGACCCTCCTCCTATTTTTAAAGTCGTTTATAAGTAGTTACGTGTTTAATGTAAGTATGTGAATTGATTAAAAATTGTATTAGTTGTAATTTTATGATTATCGATAAATCGACTTCAATCATTAAACGTAACAGCACAGATTTTTACGATAAAAATACAAAGGGGAAGAAAGGGATAAAAATATAAGTATTTCCTAATGAAAGAAAGAGACTTATCCAAAAGACATCAACGCGCGCTTCTCACAGTGTGCTCGTTCACCTAACCACCATTTTATGTGGACCCCTTCAGTGGCTCATCATCTGATTCAAATCAAAAATATTTTGCGTAGTCTTTACTCTCCGATGAAAAGTTCATGTTCAGCCATCATTTTTGTAACAAAAGGTCTAGGAATGTTTCCCACACAAATTCACCGGGTATGAAGGCATTTTTATGCGTTATAAATTGCATAAAAATTTAAACGATTTGTAAAAACTTAACATAAATTAATGACAACACGATTTGACACTAACTGTCAAATTGTGTAACTTCTAAAATTGTTAATTCGGGTTCGGGACTAATCGTAAGTTTGTAGGTGATACAGAGAAGAATACGCCCGCAACTGAGCCCGTAACTACGGACTTCGGGCTTAGAGAGTAGCCTCCCAGGACTGAAAGTCATCATCGTTAGTGCGAGAAAGACAGAGATAAAGCTACATATAAATAACACTAGATTAGTGGCATAAAGACAAATCATGTCAATACTTGTAAGATGTCCAGATTGATTGCATGATATCTAACAATAGGTAATCAAATCACTTGACATATGACTTAACATAAAATAAAAGTGGCCTCGTGATATTCTGGGGGTGAAAAGCGGTTATTACACTACACAATCTATCGGGCCCGATATCTAAGGCGCTCTGTCCCTGCGGCAGGGTGCCGATTACTACACTACACAATCTATCGTGCCCTAACTGCAGTGGCGGCGTAAAGTGGGGGCGGAGGAGGCTGGTCCGCCCCGGGTGCCTAGCACCAAGGTGACAACGACAACTCACTCGTACATCCAAAGAAGGCGTAGTATAGGTCCAAGGAAGGCAGACGGATATCAAAGTCGCGTATATAAAAAAAATAAAGTGGCTTTTTTGACGTGCCTATAATTTGTTTCCAACTTAAGACATCAATTAACAACTACCTACTCTTGTGACTACTTGCATACAAATTCAAATATTATACCTAGTTTAAAATGCATCGCAACTATAATTTCACTTCTTTTTTTGCAGTATAATTTCTAATTCCTAAAATAATAAAGTCATGTTGCACCCGCGCGAGACAGAGAAATCAATTTTGATAATTAGATCGAATATGTTAGTACCTAAAATAATCAATGGAACATATCTGAATACAAATCCGCCCAAGGTGCCAAACTACCCACTGCCGCCACTGCGGCAGGGCCCTGCCTCCCTGTCTCTTACTTACACAAGGTGATAGACAGAGCAGGGAGATCGGAGCCACCCGATCGCCCGATGGCAGTGTCCTTACACCCGTTTTCTTATTACACTACTCTCGCCCTAGTTATCGGGCCCGATAGATTGTGTAGTGCAATAACCGCTTAAAATGGTCACTTTAGCAGAATCAGAAAGCACATCACGCTACCCGTCACTGTCAAAATTTTCCCAAAAAATCTTGAACCTTGCTTTAGCGATAAAGATGAAAATGAAATTTGAAAGATTTTTGTGTGGTTAATATTATGATTCTACTAAAGAATATCTAATAGAATACTCTTTATTATGTACACCATATAATACAGAAAAAATAGAAGAGCGATCTTTTCAAGACAACCTTTGGATGTATTTTAAAGAGAAAGGAAATACACTGTATGTATACTTAGGTGTACGATTTATACATTATAATCCCAGGTCTCCAAACACGACAACATGGGCACGTAAAAAGATGAAAATAAAAAAACATCGACGCGTTGTTAGTTGTCTTCGTTAGACGCAGTAGAAAATATAATATCAAATAAGTAATTCTGATAATGAGTTTTCTTTTATATCGTCTTTATATGTTTGTCCGCGGCCAGCAACAGATTTCCATGACCAAGATCCTCCCGGACGATAACTTGTAAAATGGTTAAGAGAGATTTATCATGGACCTCTGTGAACGTCAGCTGCGATTCGGTGGGTGGGAGCCTCCCAAACACGGTGAAAAAAATATTTTGTTCAGTCATTTCCTCCCGTATGAAATTGTGTCAGATTATAGCTAACCCAATATCTTGCAGAAAACAAAACATCACCAAACTCTTACAGTGGTGGAAAATACGTCAGCTGGTCTCACGAACATGTTTTTCATGTTTTCAATTTTTTCCTCCCGATTGAAAATTGTGTCAGATTGTCGCTAACCCTATATCTTGCAGAAAACAACGTCAGTCGGCTGTATCTTGGTAGGAAGGACGTCAGCCCTGAAAGGGGCAATTATCGCTACTTAAATTCACCAGCTGACGAGTTTTCCCTCGCCATCTTGCCAGCTGACAAATTTTTATCCGGGAGAAAATGACGCGTCTAAAGTTATTCGACTTTATGCTTCACGCTCAGACTGAAAGATTTCGTCTTTGGAGCCTTTATTTATAATTTTTCACGGTCCTCACCATGCAGACAAATTCGTGCCACATCGGAGAAGAGTACGTTACCTAGTGTCCAAAGAGAGGCAAACGAACATAAACAGCCAAAGTTACCATGATTGTTGGGAATCGCACCCAACACACACGCAGGCGGCTCGCGCAGGCGACGTGAGCAACCTACGCGTCATCATCGCGATCGGCGAGCAGCGAACCGGCTGGCCGGCGCGCATTCGCTTCCACGACGACCACCGCGACGGACGACACTCTTAAACGCTACATTAATTATTTCCATGTTTGTCCGGGACAATTACATTGTTTGTAAAATAGAACGGCAATATACCAAGCCTATTTAGTACTTACAGTCCACTTTTATTTCATCCCCTACGAGCAGTTCGAACATTGGTCCTTCGAGCCGGATCAATGTTCGAACTGCTCGTAGGGGATGAAATAAAAGTGGATGGTCGGGGATCGTTCATACCTGTATTAGGGACATACACAGAGAAACTTTAACTTTCAGGTTTTATAAATTACCGTAACGTACGTCTGATCGTCGCGGGAACTAGCATGGTAAAGTAGTTCCATTTTCTTTCATACTAACAAAAAAATAAGTTCATTCAAAATCTCATAATTTTGTACCTGTTTTTTTTAATTATTTATGTTTTTTTTTTTAATAATAATAAATTTATTCGATAAGATTTATGTACATGGCATACAGAGTAGTCTTACACATCAAATAATGAAAACGGTACATTCAGTATAAAGTGGGTCATAGGACTCCCTTTCCTAAACTAGGCAGAAATTCTGTCTGTATCTTAGGAAAGAGTATCCTGTTATAGGGGGTCCCATTATGGTAACAAAATAAAAAACTTTGGTACGTGCAGTACGCGAACAAAGTACTTATGTTAAATTATTATGAGTATAATGTGTGTGTGTATAGGTGTGCGTTTGTGTGTATGAGACTGAGTATGTGTGTGTAAGCATAATGATACTGAGGAGCATCTAACTACAATACATTAAATTTTAATGTATTGTAGTTAGATGCTCCTCAGTATCATTATATGTTAGTGTCTGAAGCATGAATTTAGTTTTTTCTTTACCTCTCACTTAGTCAAGACGTATATGTTAAGAAGTTTGTGGGCTTTATTTTATAGCCTAGCACTTAGACCATTAAACTATCGTCTTACGAAGGCAGTCCTGCAAGAGACGGTAGGACATAACGGAAAACCACAGCGCCGCTGACTCAGAAGCTGCTTATTGTAGGAAATCATAGAGTGTTTGTACTTGTGTTTTAAACTGTGTACTTTTCAATATAATGCCAGTTATTTAATAACTTTAGTGTGGAGTTCATCATCGGTATGTACATCTACGCAGTACTTAACTTGAAAATAACATCTATAACACACAATTTTTTAATCTGTGGACACACACAGAACGAAGGAGATGCAGCACATTCAACTATTGAGAAACAAATAAAAATAATACTTAAATCTGGACCCATTTATGTGCCTTCCCAGTACGTATCCGCTATCAGAAGTGCAAAAAAACGTGGCACACCATTCATAGTAAACGAAATGGCTTATAACGATTTCAGAGACATCAAACAACTGCCAGTTCCTAGATTGAAAAAAGTGTTGAAAGTGAAGTTGTAAAACTATCTGATATAAAAGTCATCAAAGTGGTGAAAATTGAAGATGATAAGGTAAAAATTTATTATAAAAATCCTACTTTGATGATTTCAAAGAACTTGACCTGATGGGAACTAAAAGGGTCAGTACAAGGAACCAGCGGACTCAAGAACTGCAACAGCTGTATAACCAAAAGATGGGATTTATCTGAAAGAAAAAAGAATGACGTGAAAAGCCTACTAGATGCTGGTTTGATACCCAATTTTTACAATTCCTACTTTGATAGAGTTTTGAACTAGGTAGGTAGAGTAGTGAGAACTCCTTTAAAAAAAACTGTTGATGTATAATTTGTAAGAAGAAGTTTTCGAAAAGTTTGTTTTGTGATTTATGTGCGAAAATGTTTTTAAGTTACTGTTAGTTTATTAATATTTTTCTCGGTTCTAGAACTGACGTTAACGACTAAATTGCTAAAAAGCTTTGCTGGTTTTTACGTAATTCAGTTTTTACAAGATTTTATAGTATGTACCTACAAGATTTTGATACAATATTTTTATAATTACTTACGGTTTTTGTGAAAAACTATATTTTTAAGAGCGTAGACGGGCTGCATTTTTCCATACAAATGTATTCCCCTATTTTCTCCCTGGATAATGCCTCTACAGTAATCGTTTTTATTTATAAAAATCAAGGTCTATTGAAGGCATGCCCCTGTCATTTTTTTTTTTCAAAAAAAATATTACAAAAATAAATATAACCTTCCAAAAACCTAAAAAAATGCCCCGTTTTTACCTACGTAATCAGACGCCTACCAAAGAAAATTGAAAAGTTTTTAAGACAAAAATAGGGGCATAGATCTATTCTTCCTTTAAATTTTGATACCAAATATAATTTAATCGGCCTAGTTTTCGAGGAGAAAACAGGGGAATACGAAACGTCGATCGCTCATGGTTTTTTGTAGGTAAAATCGTTCTGAGCTGCAGTTGTCCCTATCGCACTGTACGGGGGGAGACGAGAGGTGAGGGAGGGTTAGACTAATACGTACACAATTAGGGAAGTGACTAGTGTCGAAGTTTTTATCGATATCATAGTGATGTCAGTCGATATCGACGTTTATCCTATACTGATTTACTGAACAGTGAAATATGATGCTAATTATGTTTTATTTTTTAAGAGACATCGAAGTAACAATTCAATGATATTTTTACGGTTTACAATTAAATATTATTTGAAATGAACTTTAGCGACACTTTCTCTTGCAAATACATTACAAATACAAACCGTAACCATATAATACGTGCCTAAAGTTCGCACTCTACTGCTTAGTGTAATATTCTGCTTTTGACATGACATTATTTACTTGAAATTATAATATTTAAATCTATATATTATTATTATTACATTAAAGGAAGTCGAAAATCGTGTTAGTTACACCATTTATAACTCAAGAACGGATGAACCGATTTTTATATTTTTTGCGTTTTTGGATTAGCCGTCGTCCGGACTAGGATTATAAGTTTTTTTTTTTTAATTATTTTTTAGGTAGTTAGGGTAGTTAGTAAGTTGACGGGTACGAAGCTGCGGGCAAAAGCTAGTTCTTAATATTTATGCCAAAGCAGCAGTAGAGGTGCTTGTGGGATTTTAAATAATACAAAAGTTATATAATAATTAATAATTATGTACATTTAAAAAAAGCCAAAAAGCTTTTATTGCTATCGATTAACAACCCGCACTTGACTACGGATCCAGTTATTTTGAAAATTCAATGACTGCTTCATCTTCTTTCTCTTTTCCGTAGTTTGTCGCAGGAGTGCCTTTGAATTGCGAATATAACAAAGATCTCAATAAACCCCCGCAACTGATGTTTTTTTACGCAGTTTACATAATTTGACAAAATTAGACGCCGTGATACGCTTGCGCCCCTCTATTGCCCACAATTAATTACCACTCTGGCCAATCGTGCTACGTTCAAATTCAATTACTGCTTCATCTTCTTTTTCTTTTCCGTAGTTTGTTGCAAGAGTGCCTTTGAATTGCGAATATAACAAAGATCTTAATAAACCCGCAACTGATGTTTTTTTACGCAGTTTACATAATTTGCCAAAATTTGACGCCGGGATACGTTTGCGCCCCTCTATTGCCCACAATTCATTACCACTCTGGCCAATCGTGCTACGTTCATGTTCTTCAGCACTCTTTTTCGATAGTTCTAGCCCAGAAACAAATGTTTTTTTTCTTTTCCTCAAATATTTCTGATTGCATATCAGGCTCTAATTCTAGTCGACCGTAATTTTCGTCAGGTCCAGTAACTTTTCGTTTTTTACATGATCTATCATCGACGATTCTCTTTCGGCATTGTTCATTATAGGTATACTTTTGATCGCCTTTGTCTTTCAATGAATTTCTTTATTTATTTATTTATGTATTTAACAATTTATGTACACACACACACAAGTAGATAACAAAAAAAAAAGGAGACAGAAAATAGGTACAAAGGTGATGCTTATTTCTAATGAAATCTCTTCCAGCATACCTGTGAAAGGACAGCCAAATAAAAGAGATGTAGACACGTGTGTAAAAATAAAAAATAATAAAATAAAACAATAAACTTTAAATATAACATACAATACATAAATATTACAAAAAAAAATATGACGCTAATATAATTATACTAAATAAGATTTCTCTTCTTCTATATTTCTTTTTTTTTATTTGTGTATTTGCCAGGGCTGGAACCCTGGATTTTATTTGACAGGCGTGAATGTATAGCAGTGGTTCCGTGATAGAGCCGTACCAAAGCATCGTGCTTGGTAGGAACCTCTGGCCGTGTAATTGACAAGTTTACCTCCAATAAATTTTATATTAAATGTTTTTTTTTATGTTTGGAAACAAAGCGCCGGACAAGGACCATTTGGGGTAGAATCACGCCATGCCATTGAAAATCGATCACGCCCCTTTGACCATAATACTATATGAAAATTAAATTACTTAGATGGTACTGTACACGGTGTAAAATGAATCTTCCGTTTTATACGTAAATTGTGTCTTTTTCTCTTAGCATTCAAGAATAGACGTTTTTTATTCCCTTTTCTTCCACCCATTATTAAAGAAAAAGGGTTTACCTGAAACAAAAATTATTACAGTATGATTATAATAATTATTAGATTGACATTTTATCAAACAAAATTCAATTATTTTAAATATTTTGTCGATTTGAAGGGGGTTAGTAACAGATGAATGATAAAATTTATTTACAATTAAAATAATACTCACGATTTTTCTACAGTCGTAGACAAATACTTATTCAAATCCGGCACAATCCGAGTCGAAACAGTGAAGCAAAGAATCAAGTCCGTAAAAGTCTGCAAATGTCTAATAAGTAAGTTTGGCGCGCGGGCGCGCGGCAGGTGCGCGCTACTGAGCTACGCACACAAATACAGACTATTCACTCACACATTGACACCGCCCGTTTGCCAGGGCGCAGCGCGACGGCAATAGTTTCTTCAAATACCTATTTTTCAATTCTCGCGCAGCCCGTCTACGCTCTTAAGTTACTGCAATATTTTACTGACTCTTATGATAATTAAACCTTTAATACGCTGATATTTACGTAACTTTTACAGTTCCTTCTTCGAAAGACTTTTAACCTTAGCAGATAAGTTGAAATACCTCTAATAATTGTACTGATTTAGTAAGTAGTAAGAACAAGATTTTAATATTAATGTTATTTGATAAAATGACGAAGTTTCTGTTATTTTGATAATACTTTTATCTAGATTTAAACAATTTGTTAATTATGAATATGTGTGGTAATTTTGACCGAAAACTGTGAGCATGTGCCAAATAAATATAATTCTTTATTATTTTAGTAGTTATATTGTTTTATTTCTCTCTTTTTTATCATTACAATGTAGGTAAAATAACAATTTAGAGGTCATTAAGCAAAAAGTTTTGAATAACTAGAAAACTAACCGACACAATGCTAAACTTTTTTTTTAAATGCTTCTCCATTGATAAATAATCAATCATTTTATTGTATGCCACTGGATACTGAAACAGCGCTAGTTAAACTGTTATTTTAAGCCGATCACAAAGCTTTATTTATATTTTTTTAGTTCCATATCACCCATTCAATTCTTAAAAAAACTTATAACGGCCATACTGTAAAATTAACATTTTCGTTTAGTGCCATTTATGTTCTAAGGGTGCGATATGTTACTAATGAATAAGTCGTCGGAGTACCTTATATAGTAATAAATAAGTAGAAGGTCGTTCAGCTTACCTCAATTGCGTAAGAAGAGTTTTGATAAGCGTGACATTGGTGGCGCCGAGAGCGTTAGCGAGCTCTGGCATGCGCGGCGTGGCGGGGTAGGCGGGCACGCGCGCGCGCAGCCGCCCCCCGTGCGCGCCCACGCACACCAGCAGCTGCTCCGCGCGCAAGCACGGCGACACCACTGAGCATGCGAGCACGCATGGCCAGCCGCTCACGCTGCACTCCACCTGATGGACAACAGACTGATTATTTTTTTTTCGTATCTCACTTTAGACTTCGTCATGTTTCACTGTTCCGTTTTTACGTCAAATCAAGAGGAAAGTAAATAGTAAGAAGCCTAAGAGTGAAAACCAAACTTAACAACGAGTAGTGTTAACCAATAAATGGGCTATGAAGATCAGATGGATGACTCCCATATCCATGTTAAATACTGGTAATCACCTGCATTCCAAAATGAGAAAAGGCTGAGGATGAGTCGTGTGTAAGGCGATCATCGCGTGAAAGTTAAGCGTATTCGCGCCGAGAAAGGGTGCCTTTCAGTTTTGTAGTTTGTTTCTTTCTTTTAGGACGACTACTCGGTGTGCTGTACTTACCCCCATGTCGTTGAGCAGCACCTTGAGGTCGTTGAGCCGCTGGCGCGAGCGCACGTGCACGGTGTGCGCCAGCAGGCGCTCCATGGAGGGCGCGTGCGGCGTGAGCGCGCTGGCCACGCGCTCGCCGCCCGCCAGTGCCGGCACGTGCCACACGCACAGCTGTGAGCCCTCCGCGCCGATGATGAGCCGGTAGCCCAGCTCGCAGCCCAGCTCCCTGAACATAATACGATACTGTGAGATCGATACTTGGATAATAAAGGTATTTGGTAACCAGTGAACGAGTTTCACCGCACACTTGTACCAATCCCTAAGTCGACCCAACATTTTACTACATTATCACACCCTGTCATTATCGATTATGCTTAGACGCTTACTCGATAAAACACAAAAACTTCACAAAAAAAACATCTAGCCAATTGTTTTATGATATTTAAACAAAAAGTAAAAAATTTGAACTCACCTCCAGTAGGAAACCTGCAGCTTCTGTCCGGGCGTGTACCGATCGACTTGCAGATGCGTGGACAGGCGGTCGCGACACAGTCGCAGCGTCTGCGTATACAACAGCTCCAGTGAGAGCGAGCGACAGAAGTAGCGCAGCGCTGTCAACGCGCCGCTCAAACCGGCCGCTGCCAACCGCGCCTGCGCAACGCCTCGCAACCATGCTAGTTGTGAACTGTGCACTAGGGGCTTGCCCTCTGAAAGGATAACATGTTCACGTTAGTTCCTTGGTTGTCATGTAATTTATATATTGTTTATAATTTTTCTAATGACATTGAAGAATATTCAATGTTATCAGAAATGGCAAACTCTGTAAGATTATAAAATAACTTGATAGATTGTAAACTTTCGATAAAGTAACAACTTTGGAATACTTTTTTACACATCAAAATTTGATAGTTCTTTATTTTATTTCTCGAATTTATTCCGAGCAATAGTGAACTGAAATAAAATGGCGACCAATCACAAGCACAAGATCATAAGTCTAAAAGAAACTAGGCTTTCATTGGTAACATGTTTATAGTTTTGTGTATTGATAGTTTATATGAAAACTCATTTTATTTGTAAGTTCATACTATAATCTTACCTCCAGTTTCACTGTCCTGTATCAATATAGCAATATCCAACAAACGCCATGGCAAATTGGGTGCATCTCCCATCACAGTGAGAGATACACTGAATTCCTGACCTACAGTAAATGTGGCACGTCCATTCTCCACCTACAAACATTAAAAACATTGAAATATTGCTAACGATAATAAATACAATGCGTTTCAAATAAGAATAGGATTGACTTAGCGCTTATTGTCAATTCAAACCAATTCCGTGTGAGTGAGCAAAGCAAGATTATTTTTATTACTAGCTGACCCGCGCAACTTCGTCTGCGACACATTTACCATTAAAACTCCGCTCCTATTTGTCTTAGCGGGATGATATGTAGACCTTCCTTGATAAATAGGCTATCTGACACTGAAAGAATTTTTCAAGCCGGACCAGTAGTTCCTGAGATTAGCGCGTTCAAACAAGCAAACTCTTCAATGCATTATTTTAGAACAAATTAGATTTCCATAAAAAGGGTTATAGTGAGTTAACCTAAAGAGATAGACATGCTGTTGAGGACTTTTTTTAGAAGTTTTTAAGAGGAATAATTTCGTCATACTTGATTTTTGCGTAACTTAAACCGTTTACGCAGCGCACGCATCGGAAGGTTTTTTCCCGCTTGCAACATTTCTTATTGCTGCTCCGCTCATATTGGTCATAGCGTGATGTTATATAGCCTGTAGCCTTCCTCGATAAATGGACCATCCAACACAAAAAGAATTTTTCAATTCGAGCCAGTAGTTCCTGAGATTAGCACGTTCAACCAAACAAACAAACAAACTCTTCTGCTTTATAATATTAGTATAGATTTATTTTTTATAAATATTGAGTGAAAAAAGTGTTTTGGTATGGTTTAAAATAACTAATAATGACTCTAAATAATTAAATATTATATTTATTACTATTGAATGTTTTTATTTAAATTTGATTTAAGACATATCTAATAAACCGTTCATGATATACAACTAAGTTTTCTTTGCAAACCACACTTTTCAAGAGACATTTGAATCGCATTGCAAATATTGAAATGAGGGTCACTTTTTGGAGGTCAAATTAGAAAAAAATATAGTATTTCCAACTGTACTATGTGACATATCAAATGACTCATTGTCAGAGTTACAAAAGTATTTTTTATTGTTTTAATATATTCCATTCCCATCTCCCATCTCCAAAACTGCAGAGCAAAAAAATTACAGATAACAGGTATTTACTTATGGATTACAGGAAATCGAAGTTTTTGAATTTAAATAAACATGTTAAAAATGCAAGCCTGACTCGCAATTGGCCATTTTTTGTATAGTCATCATACAAATAAGTATATTTCTATAGACTTATGCTATCTTTTTGGCTCCATGCTAATATACCTTCAAGTTCCTGATATCACTGGGCAATGATGCAGTAGTAAGACGTTGACGAACAACATGTGCAAGAGCACGCAAAGTAGTGCGTCGCTCGCCAGCCGTTAGCGATGGAGGGGGGACCAGCCGCTCCCTGATGACTGCAGGCAATCTGCTGTATGTGCCCAGCGTCAATACTTCCACTGCTGCAGCCATATGAAAAGTTGGCAACCTGAATATAGAAGTAGCAATGTATAAGTTGACATAAAATTATTCCATATCCCAAACAGATAGAGGAAATAGATTTTCCCAAGTCTTTTAAGTAGTATTAGTAGATTTGCTGGTGCTGCTATACCAGCATGTCCACTACATGTTTTCAAAAAAAGTTTAGAATAATAGTTAGGATTTACAAGAGTCTGGGAAGCAGTGTCTTCTTTGAGGACACTGACTAAAACCAAAATTGTAGGAAATGCAACCTTGCAATGACTAATAAGCTGAGTTAACTTGACAGCTGGCTCAAATTATGTTTAGAGGTTATTCGAGTTCTGCACAATAATATTTACAAAATGGTAATGGTGAAGCTAACGGCCAGTTCAGAGCCATGTGGCAAGTTAAACTGGCAAAATAAAATATTTTTACTGTCCCAGATCACATCTTTCACACAAATTAGCTTACAAAATCGACCCACTGACCCAAATCAACCAAAAGACACAAACAGAAATTTGCTTGCTTCTTTTTTTCAGTATGGGATACACTACAATCCATAGCATTGAAAACACAAACCTTGCATGTACTAGTGTCTCTCGGGCGACTCTGGCCAAGACATCAGCCGTCTCAACAAACAATAAGGCCTGCTTATCAAGAAATCCCATAATGTGCGCAGAGCGGTCCACTTTAGTTGCACTGTTTGCCCACTTCACTAGGGCTAACAAGCGTACAAACAACTGCCGTGTTCGTGCACTGAATTTATATATCTCAATTTTCCGCTCCATATCCGTTTTACGGGGTAAACTGTAAACAAAAAGCAGTTTACAGCTATGTTCCTACATTTGAAATAATGCTGACTATTTACCAGTGTACTTACAGTTCTGCCAATACCGTAAGTTCATCGTAAGTCCTCTGTACGATAAAATCAATAAGTAATCCCAAAGATATGGAGCCACCCCGGGCTCCTCCTCCTTCAGCACCTTGGGTGCATCCTTCTATTGCCACAGGCACCATGGTGCTGGTTAGTAATTACTGGAATAACCAAACCTACATGTGGTTATTTATGATTAATACACCATTTATGAACAGACACACATTTTTTTTTGCTGTTAATTGACAATAGTTTAAGATTTTACACGAAAAAATACTGAAATTATAACGCGACACTTTACATCCTTACTGTCACCATTTAGTGAGTGAATGAATGAAAGAAAAAGCGAATGAGTGAATTTTATTTAAATAGGGCTGTAGCTTACTAATGCGGGCCATACAAATTCAGTTCATTTTGATCAAACATGCCGTTTGATCAAAATGCAGTTTGATCAAAACGAGTTGTCAAATGGCATGAAGAAATCCAAAAGTTCGAATTTCAATTTGATGAAACAGTTTGGACCAGACTGTTTGATCAAATTACTTGAACGGACGCCCTGACCAGCCCTGACAGTCATCCGCCTAGCCTTTTCCCAACTGTATTGGGGTCGGCTTCCAGTCAAACCGGATTCAGCTGAATACCAGTATTTTACGTGGAGCGGCTGCCTACCAGACCTCCACAACCTATTAACTGGATAACACGATACTCCTTGGCAAGACTGGTGTCAGATTTTTCTGGCTTCTGACTATCCGTAACGACTGCCAAAGATCTCCAAATGACAGTCGGGACCAACAGCTTAACGTGCTTTCCGAGGCACGGAGGAAACTCGGTATGTTAAGATGGTCACCCATCCACAGACCAACCTCGGCAAGCGTTGCTTAACCTTGAAGATCGACCTGTGCGGCTGTTATTATCTAGCCACGAGCTCCTCTGAGCCCTGACAGTGCTATCCGATAATTATGTCCGTGCATGACATTTTTTACAAGAACGAGTACAGACGCCAGCACATCAAGATACAATAATCTGTCTTTTTTTAATAGATTTTCTACTTTATCTCTGAAGCATTAGGTTCAAGGTTGATTGGGAAAATTTGACAGTTTCGGATAACTTGATGTGCAGGCGACTGTACAACATGAACACAGAAAACTTTTACTTCTTCATCTAGCGCTATTGCAAACATCGTAAATTCGTTCGGGTTGTGTGCGCATCAGCCACTAAAACAGATTACACTGATACCGATTTCCCTGGTGTGAATATGGGTGACGGACGGCTCCTCCCTGACAGGAATACTGACACGAAAAAAAAATACAACCGACTTCCAAAAAAAAAAATACTATAAAGTAAAAAATAACTTTAATTCGGAACTCGGTGTTTTTGTTAGTTTGTTCGTATTTTGACACCGACGAGTTTAAAGTTATTTTTTACTTTATAGTGTTTTTGTTTTGGAAGTTGGTTGTATTTTTTTGGAAAAAGATTTTTATTTTTCACTTTTTATTGGTACCCCACACCTAGCAAAACCACTGCAAAATCGATACCATACGATTTTCGAAAGTTCCCCTCGATTTCTCTGGGATACCATCATCAGATCCTGGTTTCCTTATCATGGGACCATTTGGGAAGTATACCCTTTCCAACAAAAAAATCATTTTTAAAATCGGTTGGCAAGCGACGGAGTTATGACCGAACAAACATAAAAAAAATATATATATAAACTATCCGAATTGAGAACCTCCTCCTTTTTGGAAAGTCGGTTAAAAACTTGAAACTTGGATAACTCTGACCCGGACGGGATATCGTGGACAGCCCTTTAGATCTCAATGCGAGGATATCTAGAAAAAAAAAAAAATATTGGGCATTAGTCCTCCCCTTTTCATCATCAATGGACCTGATGAATGAATGATTATTGAATGAAATCGAAACGTTCCATTTTATTTTTTCAAACCATTATAAAACATATAACATTATATAACATTATTTCCGAGGAAAAATTACCTTCGTTATTTATTCAGTTATAATAAAATATGACTGCTTAATTCCATGGTTCCCAAAACACGACGTTTGAAGCAACATTTTTTTTTCCTACATTTTATTTTTTGTGTAATGGAACGCATAGCTGTTTGACATGACAGAAGACAACCATTTATCAAACTCCCAGGTTATTTTGGTAGTTGATGAGCGGCGCTGCTTGCATAGGATAATGTCAAAAGTGTGTCAAATTCAGTACATTTAACTTTAGTTTCTTATTTCGCCGCCTTCCAAGATGTGTTGGACTCAATAGATGTTCCATTGATAAAAAAATTGGAGAATTATTGGTGATTACAGAACAGCCTTGTACACTGATATAACTTCATTTCTTTCTAGTTCTGCCTCTATTTATTATGATCAAATAAAGTAATCGGTCGTGTTTCGGTCTCCAGATCAAGAAAAAAAGTGTTTTGTTGAAATTGTGTGTTGTTTTCTTTCGTATTTAAATTGTTATATGAATTCAAAAGGTTTTTTAACTATTTCGGCGTGATTACAAGTTTTTCTGTGTCGTACTTTTCATATCTGATGTCGTAAAACTAATTTCACGTTGCAAGTGTTATAAAGTGGTGATATAAAATGTTCCTAACCGATTAGAATTACATGAACAATATCTTAAAAGGCAGCGCGTTTTTTTATCTTAATTATTTTGCGGTGAATTTGTGCAGATCACGTGTAAATTTTCGGTTTATTCGAGTAGCTAGGATGGGTTTGTTAAGTGAAGGAAGCCCCCTGTCTTGGGATGAGACGAAGTCTCTGGCGGAGCACGTCCGGCAGCACGGCATCGAGCAATTCATTAACCTGTACCTCAAGCTGCAGGAGCGCACAGGAGACGTGCTCAAATGGGGAGATGAGGTTTGTTCACATACACTATTGACTCCGTACTTCTCTCTGAAAGAGTGGCTATTTTTGCAAAATATTCTTGTATTATCACATAACTTGTATGATCCAGATTGTATCAGTTAATCATAGTAAAATATTAATAAACAATGACCGTCTATTTTCATCATAGTATTGATAACAAATAATGCTGTAATAAATTTATCATTTGATAATTTCAATTTTCAATTTTTTAAATCTTTCCTATTTCAATTTTAGCTGACTATGAACTGCACAGCAAGTACATGTGTGTGTGTGTGTGTGTGTGTACATGATATGGACATGTATTATTTATAAATTGTTCAAAAATAAATTGTGTGATCACTATATTTCATAATATTAAATATTATGGTGTAAGATATGGTAGGAAAGTAATTTTCATTATTTACTGATAGATTATAGATCTAGGGTACAAGGTAGAGCAAAACAACTATTAATGGTCCTTTCCAGTATTTCTCAGAAGCAGCTTGGATCCTAAATTAATGGTGTCTAGTTAGTGGAAATGAACACCCTATTTTTTGGGACTACCCTTCTGAATGACCTGGATTTCATTCAAGGAATATATATTTAAATTGATGTTAACTTTTAGGTGGAGTATATAATTGTAAAGTTTGATGATGAGAATGAGCGAGCTACAGTGAGTCTCAGAGCTGATGAACTGCTGCCAAAACTGCAGGAGACAGAGTTAAAAGATCCTCAAAGTAAGTATTATTTCTTAATCCTATTAACATAGCCACCTCCAAGGCTCAATTAATTTAAGAAGCACTGAACAATAGAGAAAGGTTTATAATGGGCAGCTGATTAATTTTTATTTTGTCATTTGAAATTCTAGAACTAGAAAAACCTAAATTGTGTTGGAATCAGATTTCCAGATTATTTTATAGTAATCAAAGAAAAAAAATTGTTTATTCATAAATTGAATATCTTCCTATACTTTTTTCAATTTTCATACAAGAAAATATTTTATACAACTAAAAAAAACTGGAATAAACACAAATTACAATTAATCTGTCAATGTCCATAAGGCCCTATCGGGACAAACTTGTACTGTCTTACTATTATTCTTTTAATTTTCGGGCGCTGACAGATACATCAAACAGTGACAGTCAACAACAACAAAGATATAGTTGTTCTAAATGTGTAAAAAAAAAGTGGGTGATAATTAAGATTTATGTGAATACAGTAAAATGTATTCACATAAATCTTAATTATCACCCACTACAGTAAATGTAACTAATAAATAATCACCTGCTAAGAAGATATTATAATACTTAGTTGCATTGAAACAAAGTTTCAACTTCAATAAAAAAAACCTACATACAGGAAAAAATTACTCTTGATACTGGACATTCTTATAAGGAAATAACCTGACCCTTATTGATTTTGGGCCTAATTATTAACTTACATAATAGTCAATAAAGTTTTGGTTCATGCATACTTATGAGATGACTCACATACTCTAAAAAAATTCCATATGATAATAAATAAAGCAAAATTTTCTAGTCATGCCTTCAGAGTTAGTTTAATGGTTACAATGACACATCACAAAAACTAAATGTTACTTGGCCTTGAAGTTGGAGTCATGATCATGACAGACAATTTATATTTTGTGCTACTAGTGGTCAAACATCATTGAACTTAGTTACATTACTTATTTATTTTTGTGCTGCATGCCTTTTTAATGTCTCAAACAAAAAAAATATATCTTTCAGACTGTTTTTCATAGAAAATCACACTCAGCACACTCGAAATTGGCTTTTAGAGCCCTACTTTTAGATACAGAATCCTGTTAAACACACGTGTTTTTTTACTTTTTGGAGTTTTTAGTGCCCTGCGCCTTCGTTGCCTCGTCTTGGCGGGGGCACTACCTTGGTCCCGCATTTATAACGTTTAACTTTTCTCCATAAGCCAATTTTTTGGGCCCATGCTGGAAAATCACACACTTTTAGCAACCCTTACAATGATATAATTTACTAGCTGACAGCCTGGGCCAGGGCTGATAGCCCATGTATCGAGGAAGGATATAGGCTACATATTATCATCACGCTAAGATTAAAAGGAGCCGAGCATTAATGGAAAATGTGACGCGAATGAAGTTGCGTGGGTCAGCTAGTACTTAATAAAATTACGGAAAAAATTAATATTATATTAACTACTGAAAGTGAATATTCATGAGAGCCAACCCGTTCAGTCTGTTTTTACTCTTGTTCCGCAAGTAGTTTTTCCGTAGGCTGGAAAAAGTGCTTTCTGGACTTTCTGGTGTAGCAGTGTAAATAGGCATGGTAGCCAATATATGTAACAACGTGTAAATATTTGGATATATTTGGATCTAAGCATTTCTGAATCTATCTTCAATTTCTGAACTGACTGCAAAAATTGAAGGTAACACACCAGCTAATGCCAATACTACTTTACGGTGTTACGCAAATCTCTCGATTGATTGTTGAATTGTGAATTGTGTGCTCTTCAAATGGGATGAAATTAATTTTGTAATACGTGCATAGGTATATCCGACGCAATGTTAGAGCGATTCAGTCGCCTTCCAACGAAACGTGGCATTTGTAGTATACCACCATTTTCTTTGACACCTTTGCTTCTTGATACAGATGACGGTACTCTTTGTCAACTTTGAACGAGTAAAGGAAGCAGTTGATATCTGAAGTTTTCGGGGGGGGTTTGAACCCCCAAAACCCTCCCCCTGGCTACGCCCGTGCTCAGCAATGAGGAATACGACGCGAGGAGGAGGGATTATTTAGGGACATTGCGGATATCATATGAAGACTACCGTAGACAGTATTCGTAAAATGCGTATCGCCCATGTGTTTGCTTTGCGGATATACTGACATAAAAGTTAATAAGTGATAACATCTTAACGAGGATTTATTTTTATCATATGACGATTTCAGAATATATGGATAACGAATCAAATATTTTGATTTATT
Organism: Ceramica pisi; assembly: GCA_963859965.1. Lineage (NCBI taxonomy): Eukaryota > Metazoa > Arthropoda > Insecta > Lepidoptera > Noctuidae > Ceramica > Ceramica pisi. The sequence continues at coordinate 12,769,193 of OY982530.1, forward strand.
TAGTTATCATTACATTATGTCATACGTTCTGTGTTAATAGGTAACGGTGACTCAGCAGGAAAAATAACGTTAATTACATAATTTGAAAATAAAAGAGTAAATAAAAATCCGAGTAAGGGTCACACACGTGCTTAGGTGTTCTTTGGTGAAAAAAATATAAACCGAGAGCAGAAAACTAAAAGGACTAATTTATCATAGCAGAACTATCATTATTAAAATTCTTAAAGAAAGAGCAGAATTAATATTCAGCATGAATATCCACAAAAAGTCGATTCGTCAATTAGACCATACTTACTCATATTACTCATAAACTCAACTAAAATATCAGAATGAAATGATAAAAACATATATTTTTCATGTAGTCATGCCGCCGATGTTAGTTACAATGACGCAGCAAAAACTCATTATGTTGAATGACGTCATGAAATATGACTTGGTCGACAATCAATATTTTGTACTATATGCAGCTATAGGGGGATGGTCAGCAGTACCTTGTAAACTCACTTGTTAGCGTGTTGCCAGGGTGCCTGTTTAGGTGTCAGCGCTTTATTCGGTCAAAAAATTATAGTAGAGAATCAGAATCAGCGTTTTTGTGAAACATAGGTTTTTACATTTAAACGATCTTAGATTAGGGATTATAAGTGCGCTATGTTTTGCCGTGAAGGCGTACAAATATTGAAAAGAAAACAAAAAATTATAAAAAATAACAATTAAACTACTAACATACGAAAAAAACATAAAATTAAACTCTTACATGTGAAAAGGAACTTATAACCTTATAAAATTTATAATTAATAAGAACTTAATAAAGAAAAGTCTTAAAAATCTAAACAGTCTTTAAAATGAAATTTTATTAATATATAAGTATAGGTATTTACTGCTTAAGAAATATTAAAAACGATTATCATTCATAAAATCTTCAACAGTATAATAAAATTTTTCCATTAATATTGAGTAGAGAATCTTTTTGAATTTAATTAAGGACAATTTTTTTATGTTATCAGGTATTTTGTTATACATTTTCGGAGTCATGCCAGTAAAACTCTTTTTCATTAAAGCGGTTCTGAATTTTTTGTCGCACAGTTTGTTTGCATATTGAGAACGCATTGGAGTTTTTTTTAACATCAGAGATTTTTAGAAACAGATGTAAATTGATTTTGACAAACAAAGGAGTTTCGTAAATGTACTTACATAGCTGGAAGTGTTAGTAAATTTTAGTGATCTAAAATGAGGTTCACAAGATTCAGTAGTTTTTAAGCCACACATGAACCGAATACATCGTTTTTGCGCTTTGAAAACCGATTCTCTATCAGAAGATTGCCCCCAAAAATAATTCCAAAACTCAGAACAGATGCAACCAATCCGTGATACGCTAATAAAAAAATAGATATCGTGCTAAAGCCCTAAAAGAACTGTCTAAGTATATTTTTTTTGCCCTAATATCACTTTTCTGCGCAGCTATTATTTTTACTACTAACAACTGCAAGAGATTAGAACTGTAGTTAACCATTGATATAAGTTTCTTAATTAGCTTAGGTAGATAACAGCATTATGGAAATAAAAAATAGTGTAGTGTTATTGTCAATAGATAAAGCCACTCAAATTTGTAGAATACTGTAATCTGGGCCGATTACGTTACTAACAGAGTGGCTACTTCGTCTCTATGTAAAGCGTATTATTATTATACTGCCGTTCCGTGTATTTTTCGTATGTATTACGAGTAACGATACAATTTCGCTTTTGAACCACCCAGGCCCCAGACCTAAGGGTTTCAGAAGATTGCTGAACAAACCGGCAAAAATATTAATTTCCTTAATAAGTACTTAGCAAAACTAGACTTTAAAAATATGCCTCATATGGGGAAGGAAAACATACTAAGTATAAATTACTAATTGAATGTGTAATGTCTTTAGATGAATCCTTCACAATGGCTTTCATTAACCACATGTTAATTCTCCATAGCTCATTCGTAGTTACTTAGTTACCTATAGTATTTACGTATATTTAGTGATTCATCTGTTGACGTTAGAAAGTTGTCAATGAGGACCTTTATGCTCAGAAGCATAACTTACGGAGAATAAGTAGTATGCACAGTAGATGTACAAGTTGATACAAGAACATTACCTATAATCATCTGTTTAGCCTGTTCCCAACTTTATTGAGGTCTGCCAGTCAAATCAAATTCAGCTGAATACCAGTACTTTGCGTGGAGCGACTTCCTATCTGACCTCCACAATCCATTAACTGGTTAATATATAAAAAATACCTGTCTTCTTACAATTCGTTACGACTACCAGTGCAGTGTTCACAAAATGACAGCCGAGACCAACGGCAGCGGCTTAGCGTGCTATCCGAAGCAAGAATATGTTACCTTCAAACCTGGTAACCTAGCTGATTACACCATAAGCTGCTTAACTATGTCTGCAATATTCATTGTGTAACTAATTCGTAATGCGTACGACGGAAGTGTCGCGTTGCGTGTTTCATAAACTTGGTAGTGCTTATTTACAATTCATCAACATCATTGTGACTGTCTTGATTTTGTTCGTCTCTTATGCGAAATCTTGGTATCCGTATTCTATTCATGCAGCGCTTATAGTAGTCAGCGTAAACGCAGTGCTTCCATCAACAATGTTGACATAACTATGACGTACTCCTTGACTCCTCTGGGATGCCGTAAACGTTTAACACTAGCAGGATATTATATTTTTATGAGCACTTACCATCTTTTCAGCATTGATATTTTACCTTTTGATTATATTTTTTCATATTTTTAAAATACTAAATAGATTGAAGTTATTCAAGAAATTAGACCAAAAATGAACATTCCTCCCCTTATCTCTGCAACAACTGAGCCTAAAATTTAAAAAAAAAATTGGAAAACCTATAAGAATTCTGAAGTGATTTACATGTCACTTTTCAAATATACCATTTACAGCCACTTTTTAATTGTCAGTCGAACAGATGAAGCTAGTTCTGACGCGCTAGCGTCAATAGGCTTGTGTCCTGAAAAAATCTAATTATTCCGTCAAAATTGACGAAGTTACGACGCTTTTAAAATCCTCAATACGTCACACCTTCGCATAAGTTTTAGTGAGTCGTGACGTCACTCCCGAGTTTTGATGCGTTTTATCTTTGTCAATATTCATTGATATACAAAAACAAAAAATACGTGTCCATTATTTTTCAATACTCTAACTGACGGACTAAATAGTTTTGCAATTTATGGATGATGGAATCTAGCCTATTGCAGCAAAAATGTTCTTCACCAGATCACACACACCGACCCTATCTCCTGCGCGGATTGCACGTTTCAAAGAGTACATCCTCTGGAGAAGAACATGCAAGAAACTACATGGACACGAAAAAATAACTTTTCTGTACTTTATATTGGTAGTTTTCCTGGAACAGCTACTGCGTCCTCCAATCTACATCGGAAACAGCGTTTTCCATTTGTTTTCAAGTTCTCACGTTATCATTAAATAGTAGTTAAAAATACAGACAAGTACTATATGATAAAACATGTTTAGCACTTAACAAAGTAAACACAAACACTTATTGACATGTATTACATTATGCAGTAGGATGCATAATTTATTATGCGTTGCATAAGCATCGTACCAAAGTCATGGCCATTCACAACTGTGCATATTATTTTCTAGACCAACTAGGTCATTAATCAAATTCAATATAAACACCAAACAGTTTGCATTCAAGTTGCACAAATTACTAACAATTACGAAACAGTAAATAGATTGTTATTTGTATGTTTTTGGGTATTCTAATTCGCAACATCATTATAGAACGAAATATTTGTATTATTTGTACAAACCTTTATCCTCAAGCCGTTGATATCTTATTAGAATGTAGTTAGAAATGTTAAACAAAAGACAGATAGTAAAGTACTTATGCCAAATAGAGCGGAAAATATCAACCAATGTCGAGACGCGAATCTGGTTCTGAGTAAACTAAAGCAAATAATCTAAACATAGCGTTGTTGCATAATTATTCTGAACTACATATAAACATAACTACAATATTTTTTTTTGTTTTAGATGCAAAGTCCCTCTGGCGTCCAGAGTATGGATCATACATGGTGGAAGGCACCCCTGGCCGGCCCTATGGCGGTCTTCTAGCACATTTCAATATTGTGGAGGCAAACATGCAGTACCGAAGAGCCGAAGTCTCACATTTATTGGCACCGGGCGAAGTTATTATGAGCATAACGAACTTTCCAAGGTAAAGTAAGTTACTTTATTAAAATGAGTTGGGTTGGGTTTATAATCAATTTTCTGAATAAATGAAGGCCTTGCAAAATAAGTCTTCTACATATATTATCATTTAAACTGTTGGCGTTTTATTAAACTGGTGCCTAGACTGACAGTTTTTGCTAACAATATATCAAGGCGCAATCGACCGGGCTGTTTTTGTGTCTAGCTAAGATTATGTAGCAACTAAATGTGTTGTGGCTCATCTGGGTTGATTGAGTTGTTCTGAGTTGATAATTCGCTATCGTAATGTAGCTGTAAGTTGACAACAAAGCGGAGCCATGGATTGATTATAAAGGTAGGATTTTTAACATCGTTTGCCGTCTGAATTCTTTATTCAGACGCATAGTTTATGTAAGACGGATTATGATAAAACCTAACATTTGTTTACAGATTAGGTTGTCCAAATTTCACAAGTCCGCCGTTCCCCCCGAACCCAAGCGATGGCGTCTCGAAGTCATTATTCTTTCCGGACGAAGGCATCTTTCCTGGACACCCTCGCTTCAAAACTTTGACGTCCAACATCCGACAGAGGCGTGGAGAAAAAGTGGCCATAAACTTGCCAGGTGAGTTGCAAGAAATATCAGCATCACAGTGAATATGTTACTTCCTTGTACATGATAACGCATAAATAAATACTACTTCATGACTGTTAGGTGAATATAAAAATCAGGCATTAGTAGGAAATATAGCATTGCAGTATATTCATTTAATGACTGTTTGATTTATTGAATGGACCACTATAAGTAGGTATTCATTTTATCACGTGTCTCCAAATTTCCTTATACAAAGTTTACCTGTCTTACGTTTTTACCCACATGCAAATGTAATCTTGTGTTTGTTCCTAGTGTTCAAAGATGTAAACACGAAGATTCCGGTGGATAATTCCCACCTATTGGAGCCGGGCGTGGCTAAGCCGGACTGCGTGTACATGGATGCCATGGGCTTCGGGATGGGCTGCTGTTGTCTACAGCTCACCTTCCAAGCTTGCTGTATTACGGAAGCGCGCACACTCTACGACCAGCTCGCACCACTGTGTCCCATAATGGTTAGTTCGATATCAGTTATTGTTAGTTAGTTTAGGGGCTCAAGGAAATATCCATCGCCCCCCACCCGCCATTCATCCGGACCTGTGGTGGTGTTTCTGTGCGCTCCTCTTTGACGTCGCGGTAGGAGTCAAACACCTCAGTCCCCCAGCCGGCCTGAGGTGGCCCGCAGAGGAGAGCCGGAACCAACCGGGGATTACGGAAGTTGCGTATGTTACCGCGATCCTCGGTGTAGCTGGGATATGGAACACCTTGGTTCAACGCCATGGTTTTAGTAAGAGTCAGACAGACCCTCCGCCCGCCCCAAGGCGTAGGACATCAATGAGGATTTCCTTCCGCAAAAAAGGGGCCCAAGGAAAGATAATAATAATAATAATATGGCCTGTTGGCCAAAAGCTTTGACGACCACCTGTCAAAGCTGGCGTTACGCGGTTGGGTAAAGGGCCTGATACAGAAGGCAGTACTCCTTGATACAGCTCGTATTGTGAGGAGGTTCCTTTCTCTGGAGCCCTAACCACCGGTAGCTTGGACCCTGCTCCCGACACCGGCGGACTACTATTTTTTATATTTTTAAATGTATTTTTAAATGTTTTTTTTTTAAAGATATATTTAAAAATGTAAATTTTATGTATATAACAATGAATAAATAAAATAATAATAATATCCTTATACATTTCACACAACGCCATATAGTCCCAAGCTAAGCAACCTAATGCTTGTGTTATGGTAACGAGATGGCTGATAAACTACTTATATACATTTTTTTTTTGTAAATACATACATATTATAGATAGAAAAACACCCAGACTCGGAACAAATACTTGTAGGTCGTACAAATATTTGTTCCGTACGGGAATCGAACCCGAAGATGGGTGGTTTGGGTGAGGTGTTTCTTTCTACATCATTGTAGAAAGAAACAGATTGAATGACAGCTTGAGAGTTGACAGGGAGAATGGAGGGACGCGTTGCTCTGAGCCCAAGTAACGATAAGGGCACGATGATCCGTTATTCTTAGGTCATCATTTATATATGTATACCTATTAGAATGAGAAAAATATTACACAAATAGATACGTATCGTCTAGCTTATTTAGTAGAGATTATCAATTAGTAAATGTATAAATACTGTGGCTGTAATACTACACAGTATTACAGTCACAGTACTAATCAAAGTTTGAAGAAATATCATACAAATATCGATAAAAGTTCAAGATATTTATAAACGACCTTGCCCGTTTTTACGCACAGACATGCAGTAACTAGATACCTACTAGTAAGATTATAAAAGTAAAATATATAAAAAACACGTGTCACGGTGTTTGTTATCGGACTCCTCCGTAACGGCTTAACCGATTTTAATTTGTTTTATTGTGAATATTCAGTAGGTCTAAGCATAGGTCGTAGGGCGCTTATTTTATTTATATGGCAAAACAACGTTTGCCCGGTCAGATAGTAAAGACATAACTTTCATAGGTATGGTCGTATGACGTTTGAGACGTAAGACGCGGACCCCGCAATGAAGAGGTCACAATCGACATCGATTACATCCGTCATACTTTAATTAGGTACACATAATTACTTTAAATTGTTGCTTGTTATCTCCATTAGCTTTTTGCAGATAGCAAGTGAAAATTTATAATTAATTAGAAATACCTAAACACCTGGAAAGCTCATATATACTGTAGGTAATACGCAAAATTCTAATTTAATAATTATTTATAAAATTTTGCAGTTTTTGTCATAAACTAATTGGAAAAAGATATTTTTGTAATGTACGTTTCTTCTAACCAAAATGAAATTTTAGTACATTATCACTAGTAAATAATATTTTTCAATATGAATGCTTTAAACTGTTCTTGTTAGTTTAACCCTTTAAGCAAAACAATAACGTTACGTTGTAAGTAGCAGTGTCCATAAAAAATTCAATCTGAATGATTATTTTCGTTTATGTATTACAACTTAGGGGCGCCACTGTGCTATTCTTATGGCAACTCGCTGCAATTGAATAGCTTACCAACATCTTGATACTAGCTGTATTTTTGCTAGTCATAAATTTATGTATAATTTATCTAAATCAGCTATTAGTATTGTTTAATTGAACAAAGACATGTTAGACTCGTTATGCAACTGAATACGAAGATAAAGTTAAGTAGAAATCGAATTTTCATTTACTTAAACATCAAGTCACTCAAGTATCAATTTAATCTAGGCGCGCTATACCAGAGTAATGCAGACAAAACGTAAACATAACCTATTTGCTCAATGTTTATTGTTCCAAATTTCCACTTATTCCGTATACAAGCAATTGAAAACAGCATTGGGTTCATCAATTAACACTTGATTCAACTAATAACAACAAAAGAAACTCTTACTTAACTGTCTTAACAGCGGCTCTTTGGAAAACATTGTCTAAATCGGAGAAATTAGTTTGGGCCTCATGTTCCACCAGACAATGTCTCTACCTCCTTATAATTAATTTCCCGGCCAGCATTTCGAATGGTGGTATTTATGTTTTATCACTCTTTACCTATTTCAATCACCGTCTGATGCTCGAAATTAAAATTCTACGAAATTATGAACTTTTGTTTACCTACTATGAAATGTATTGAAAGTGTTGTAGTGTTGGGTAACTCAGCACATGTGCTAGCACAGTTGTAGCTACTCACTTGGCTAAAAAGAGTCACTCACTCTTTTTATTTTGATGTGCTAACACACACCACAGATTAGCTACACCACAGAACATTTTTACGTGTTGTGACTTGTGAGTTTTTAAAAACGAACGAGTCACTCACTCTTTTGCCTCGCCATTTGAAAACTTTTCAATCGAAACTATAATCAAATTTCTGTTTTATTTTAACGTAATAAAGCCGAATTTCCAGTAATGAAATCTCTCAGCGACTCCGTCCGATCATTGCCGAAATGCCGATTCGTGAGGGAGCGAGCGAGACAGAACAGCGGTGAGCCGGTCAGCCGGCGAACACACACGATTTGACACGAGTGTCTGTGCTCAACTGTGCTGTGCGAGTCTCCACGCCTCGCGGGCTCGCGGCCCTCAGCCTCGCCTCAATTGTGCTAGCACAGTGTGCTAGCACACTTGAGAAAAAGAGTGCCTCGCACGATACTCTTTATAAATGTGTGTGCTACCCAACTCTAAAGTGTTGCCAAAATACAAAAAAAAAATGTTCCGTTTCTAGACTTTTTTTGCCAACCTGTACTAGTGCTAATCTTAGCCGATCAGAAAACATGCATATTTTAACCATTATCCTTTATTTGTGATTAGCTGGCTCTATCAGCGGCATCGCCCGTCTTCCGAGGCTTTCTAACCGACGTGGACTGTCGCTGGAACGTGATCGCAGGCTCCGTGGACTGCCGGACGCGGGAGGAACGCGGCCTCGAGCCGCTCAAGAACAACAAGTTCCGTATCAACAAGTCCCGCTACGATTCCATTTCTTCTTATCTGTCGCCGGAAAATGAAAAGTAAGTGAAGTTCATTATTATAATTTTCGGTTATATGTTTTTTTTCTCATCTCTTTGGTTGGTTTCGACTACCAAGTGAATGTAGCGTGTGTCGTGTTCTTTAATATGTTGTGTGATAAGGTCCTACTTCGTTCTCATCTATCTACATGAATTTCCTGCAACATGTAGGTACGTATATAAAATCGCAGCCTTTTTCAGTGTTATGTTTTCTTTAAGGTGATAACACCTTTAAGCTATGAAGGAGATGATTTAGAATAACGTCTTTGGTGGAAAGGACTATTTTTTAACTTCATAAACTTTTTCTTGTCACCAGATTGCCAGAGCTAAATCTTTTGAGTCTTGCGTATTACTAAATGAGCCGGTTGTGTCTCACTGCAGGGTCCTGTCCGCACTGCGATTTTCATCGCACAGAAATATTATATAATATTTCTGGAGGAGCTCGTGGCTAAATAATAACAGCCGCACAGGTATCGACCTGTGCGGCTGTTATTATTCAAGGTTAAGCAACGCTTACCGAGGTTGGTCTGTCGATGGGTGACCATCTTAACATGCCGAGTTTCCTCCGTGCCTCGAAAAGCACGTTAAGCTGTTGGTTCCGGCTGTCATTTGGAGATCTTTGGCAGTCGTTACGGATTGTCAGAAGCCAGCAAATCTGACACCAGTCTTGCCAAGGAGTACCGTGTTACCCAGTTTATGGCTGTGAAGGTCTGGTAGGCAGCCGCTCCACGTAAAATACTGGTATTCAGCTGAATCCGGTTTGACTGGAAACCGACCCCAATATAGTTGGGAAACGGCTAGGCTGATGATGAATATAATATTATAATATATATAACCGCGCCGCATCATCGCGTACATTACATCAAATCACAGATTTTTCAGCGCGGATTTTTTACCGCCAGTGTGGATACTCGTATACGATTCAATGTAATACAGAATTGCGGAAAAAAATACCGCGCGGTGAAAAATCGCAGTGCGGACAGGGCCTTAAGGTCTCATTTCTTTTGTTCCACTTTTTTCTATACATCTAGCTAATTCTTTACGTTAGAGTCTAACTCGCCATCTCCTCCTGGGGCTACGGAATCCCATCAGTGGCTACTTTTGCCCAATTCTGTTGCGATATGTAGCGCAGGTCATATCTTGTTTAATTGATTGTTGATTATATAGATAGAAGTTACTGTTACTGTATCATCGATAGTTCAAAAGCTTCAAGTGTGTGACGGCCTTAGAGGTAACATTCAGATTACCATCAGACGAGATACGCGCTCACCTAGAGGAAAGTAGCTCGTAGGTTGGAAGCGTCTATTATTGGTTTGGGTAATAATTTAAAAATGCAGTACACAGGTGAATTTGCCAATATATGTATTATAAGATACTCTACGATAAAAATCCCAGATTATAAAAATCCAAGAAAGAGCATTTGTGGAATGAACTCAAAGCTGTCTTATCTCGTCATTTATGGAAGTAATCCGTTTCTTTTAATTAACTCTGCAGAGTGCATTTATCAACTCTCTGCTTTAAAGCAGATAAAAGTGAAACGTAATCTTTGTATCGCCTATAACTTGTGGAAAGATGATTAAAGGAGTAATTAGTTGGTATTACGAAGCTATATAGTATAGGTCGATAAGCCATAAATGTTAAAATTTATCAGTATTGTTTCCACAAATATAATAATTATTTTTACGATTTAGATTAGTCGTTATTATAATTATTGAAGTTTCTGCTTTGGTTTCGATTGAGGTGTGATAAGATTACGGTGGTGCCATAGAAAATATTCACGATATCTCAAAACATAACTTCCAGGTATCAGCTAACTTCTTCATAGCAATATATAGGTGTAGTTCTACCAAGTATGTCTCACGAGAACTGTGTTTTTGTCTTGCGTGTAGTTGTGGCTTGTAACAGTATGTGGTGTCGTGTCGTTGTGCCTTTTGATGCAGTTCACTGGCTACAAATCTCGTTGTGATATGATGCAGGCTCGAATAGATTCGTTGGATATTAGTGTATCCTGCGCGCCACTACACAACACGACAAACTATGTGCTCCTAGCTTTACGACTGACCGAGTGCCCTTTAGCTTTTGCACACAAAAACAATTCGACGTTAGGAATCTCTTGACCCTCTAGAGGTTTTTTTAAACGATGGGAAATCATCATATGACTCCTCCCGTCCTGGGTGAAGCAGAAGGGAGTGTCAGATTCTTACTGACTAAAATCCATCCGTGTTCCTTCTTATGCCCTTTGCGTTCCTGGGCCGCGGTGACTCTTTCGAGCAAATTCTGCCGGACGCGAAAAGTCGCTGTCGTAGATCGCTTCGACACGGTGGTGCTCTGCCCAAGCAGGGCAGACCTCCACCGTGTCCTCCGGGTGATTCTTGTTTTGACACCCCGGCGTCTTCGCCCGCTGAACTCGAAACAAGTATCTCCCGAAACAACCGTATCCGGTGAGTACCTGCGTCAAGCGGAAGGTGAGGACGCCGTGGCGCCGCTCTAGCCACTCCTCAAAGTGGGGACTTATTTATTTTTTTATATTTATTTATAACGGGTGTAAGGGACAGCCCTCCTCAAACTGATGATTTCAGTATATCGTACTAAGTTGACCGGTACATGAAATTATTTCAGGAACTTTATGGGAATCCAATAAAACTGATTTGTTTAATTACCTCACTCGCAATGTATCACTACCTCTGCAAAACGCACGCAGCGAACGGCAGCGCAGCGAGCTTTCGAAAGGATAGCTGCGCCCGCGCTACGTTTTAACAGCTGATTTCATGCGTCGTTCATGAGATTTTTTTTTATTATTTTTTTATTTTTTCATTTTAGCTGTGTTATTTACATTAATGGAGTTCTGCATACAGATAATGTAACTTTACATTGAAATAAAGCAAAAAAAAAATGAAAAATCGAAAAAAAAATAAAAAAAATCCTGAGGAAATTTCCACTGGAATATGATTCAAAATAAGGAGCTGATTGCACCCTGTTAATTTGTGGAAGGCTGTCCCTTACACCCGGTATATGCTTTATTGTACTTACACCAACAAAAATAAAAACATAAAGAAAACCTTAAACTAAAAAAATATACAAATGGCGGCCTTATCGCATTCCGCGATCTCTTCCAGGCAACCAGGCACGGAAAATATGGCATAGCGCCTCCACGCGCCATTCGTAAATGAGCGCGAGGACTCTCGCCGCCATATCACATGGCGGTAGTCAGGTCAGAAACCGTGCCGTATCCCAGGGCCAGGCGGATGACCATGACCCTCTGGGAAGCGTTGAGGTATTGGGCAGGTCGCTTCCTCAAAGTAGGCGCCCACACCGGCGCCCATAATAAAGGGCCATGGACCGCACGACCCCCGCGTAAAGCCTCCGTAGGAGCCGCTCAAAGGCAGCCCCGGACCGCCCCAATTTAGGAGCCAAACGTCGGAAATGCTCGACGAAGTTCCACCGGCTGTACCCAGGTACTTCAACGTCGACCCGACGCCAATGTGAACGCCTTCTACCGTGGGATCCCGATGGTGCCCTGTTCCGAGAACCATGAAAGTACATGGCTTCGGTTTTGTGTAGGGCCACATCGAGACCCAGCTGCCGGATCCTCTCAACGACTGTAAATAAATTACCGCCGCGTACTTACCCTCTTAAGCCTTGCATATGTAGGTAGTGTGTTTGTTGCTAACAGCTGTATAATAGTGCTGTTAACTGTTAGTAACATAGTGTTTTTATGTTCGCACTGCACGTCGTGCACCGCAACTAGAGACACGCAGACGCACGTTAGGCTCTTGCTTTTGCGCCAGGCCGCCAGATCTCTCCGTCGTGTTAGATTGCAGTCTATAAGAGTGATGGAAGAGAAAGTGCACCTGTGCTTCGGCACACACTTGCGCACATAATATGTCCTGCGCCGATGGCCTTGGCCGCCATTGTCAAAATCAGTCAAGAGGACTATTATAATTATTAGAGATACGTGTCGCTCTGATAGTGTATGTTAGTAACGTGTGCGCTGTGTCAGGTACAACGACATCAACATAGTGCACGACAAGGCGCTGTACCGGCGCCTGCGCGAGGGTGGCATCGACCACCCGCTGGCGCTGCACGTCGCGCATCTCTTCATCAGGGACACGGTGTCGCTGTTCTCTGAGAAGGTCCACCAGGATGACAACAATGATACGGATCATTTTGAGGTGAGTTGGCTTTTATACAGCATGTAAAAAAATGAACGCAAAACCTGAAAAGGGTCATACTACTCATGATTATGAAGAAACTTTTACTACGCCAACCCTGAAATCGCTGCGCCGAACAACTGACTTATTTTTGTTCTAAAGATATAAAATTATAACAACACCACAGACCCGCCGACTCGAATGACACGCAACTGTGGCTTTACTTCCTTACTTACCGACTCATCTTTTCACCCAAAATGTCAAAGTTTAGAAATTCTTGCCTCTTCTCGTTATCACAAGCTGGTCACTGTTCTTATAAGTGTGAAAGTAAATACATTTTCTATAAAAAAAACCGGCCAAGTGCGAGTCGGACTCTCACACTAAGAGCTCCGTACCATAAAACTTAATTTATTTATTATTATAGCGGCAATAGAAATACACAGTTTGTGGAATTTCAACTGTCTACCTATTACGGTTTTTGTGAAACAGCCCGCTGACAGACAGACGGACGGACAGCGGAGGCTTAGTAAAAGGGTTACGTCGGTTACCCTTTGAGTACGGAACCCTAAAAAATTATTCTGCTTTTGGACGTCTCTGTAGTCATTCATGTTGAACCTTTTTTTTTTTTAAATTCGAAATTATTAACTAATTTAGTAGCAATTTTTCAACGCCATATTTTGGTTATAGAACATCCAGTCGACGAACTGGCAGACAATGCGCTTCAAGCCGCCGCCGCCCAACTCGCCGATCGGCTGGCGCGTGGAGTTCCGTCCGTGCGAGGCGCAGCTGACGGACTTCGAGAACGCCGCCTACGTGTGCTTCGTGGTGCTGCTCACCAGGGTCATCCTGTCCTACCGGCTCAACTTCGTCATGCCTATCAGCAAGGTAAGCAAAACAATGAGGGTTCTCTGAAATGTCGAGCACCAGGTTGCAGCACTGAGGCGTCAGTCCCAAACACTTATCAAATCGCTTGTTTTCTGACATTTGTTAAGTTGACGTCGACGTCATGTTAATGTCCAAGTCACTTTTTCAATGAAAACCAACTGGTGGAGTAATTTTCATTATTTATCAGATCTTTATTGCTGAACACAGTTTATACTTGACAAATTCATTTCCAGGTGTTAGTTATAATGAGCAGTTTAGCTAGTAGGCCTACATTGTTTCTAATTTAAAGTAGTAACACACGGAGAAGAATGGAAGACTATAGGGGAGCCCTTGACTCAGCAGTGAGACAGTAAGAGTCGACTAAAAAATTATATTTATTGTGCTTGGACATCTCAGGGACTTTAAAAAAGAAAAAGCGCTTCAAATTACAGTTTAGAGACGAAAATTGTTGTTTTCTTCGAATTGTCCAACCAGTTTAGGATAGAGATCTTATTTATAAAACTTGGTTTCGAGTGGAGATCTTATTCGTGAACATGAATAGGTCTCAGGCATTCCCGCGCACGCTCTTGTGCTAGCCTAACGCATACGTGCCGGGTCTCATCTTCATAATTCATTAAGTCAAGTAAAAACCAATGATATATAAAACTATAGATACGTTGTTCGCACTCTAAAATGACAACATGAAATGAAGCCAATTGGCCACATCGCGCTTAGTTACGCACCAACCTGTCGCGCGACACTACGTCTGTTTTGATGGCAATTTGCCTGTTACTTATCCTGTGACGTAACTGAAGATGTATATTTATCTCCCTCTAGCAACAGGCATCCCGCCGTACGGTGATATATTTTCTTTCCCTTTCTTCATGCGTATTAGTAGCTATCTAGTATTTTCGCCGTTTTTAAGCGCCGCGATGTTGGTTTATGACGTGTCTATATATTATACTTATTGGTAAAAACTATGTATTTTCACTTGTAACATCCGTAAACATTTGTGTTTAACACTACACTTAAAATCTGTGCAAATAAATACCAACAAAATAAGTTTTAACGCAGTGAAGTAGAAGAAGAGTAGATTAAAATTAAGAACAAAGAATTGCAAGTTTTTTTGTTGTTGAAGGTAATTGTAAATTTTTGATTACAACTAGAAAGACCTTGGATTCGCTCTCGAGCGGTCAGGAAACCCAACTCGTAGATTATACAAAGAAATTTTGAACCCGCCCTAACGAGTCCATCTGGCCAAGCGGTATACTCGACGACGTGCGATTGTTGAAGTCGCAGGTTCGAATCCACGGAAACTCAATTCTTTTTGGATTTTATTTTTGGAATATATTATTTTTCCTGCGTGCATCTGTTAGAAAATTGTGAATTCTGCAACACATTATATTTGTAAATCAAATTGTTTACTTAAACAAAATAAAACAATGCCGCCGATCAACAGAATCCTCCGAAAACATCAAAAGACCCTCTATCCGATTCAGAGCTTGACATGAAGACATCAAAATCAATTAGTTTGCCGTCTCCGCAGACATCTAAAAGCAACTCAATGAGATTCAAGCGAAAACATCAACAGGGGGATGATATATCAGAAATAAAAAGATGTTTGCAGAATTCACCCAACAACAGAATGAAAAGTATAAGTCACTGTTAGCTGAAATATCCGATATTAAGGAACAATATTTTGAAATAGATTAATCAATGAAGTTTGTATCCGCAAAGTACGAGGACATAAAAGCTCAACTTCACAAACTGGAGTCTGATAATAGTGAGAAAGTGGCCTACATACAGAATTTAGAAGAAAAACTTGAAAATTTTGAGGTCATTAGCAAGTCAGCTTGCATTGATTTTGAAATTAGGAATATCCCGGAAAATAAAGGAGAAAACAAGACTACCTTGTCACAAATTATCATGAACGTCGGAAACACTCTAGACGTTCAAATAAACAAGTCAGAGATAAGAGACGTCTTTCGTCTTAAACCCAAAATTCGAACGAAAACTGATACTAATACGGTAGTTGTTGAACTTTCAACGGTCTTGAAGAAGGATGATTTATTGCAGGCGTATAAATCCTACAATAAAACCCATAGAGAGTGTAGGCTAACGACTACAGACATAAACCTCGATGGTCCATCAAATCTCATATTCAAGTCTGAACATCTGACCTTAAAGAAAAAGCGACTTTTTTATCTTGCTCGAGATTACGCTAAATCAAACAATGTGCAATATTGCTGGACGTCGTTTGGGAAGATTTGCATTCGGAAGTGGGAGGGACAAAACGCTATAAGAATTAATTCCGAATCAGACCTAATCAAGTTGAAAAATACTATTTGACTATCGATTCCGTGTCATGTTTTAGTAAAGAAGGTCCCTCAGACCGAATTTGATCAATGTTTTATACTTCGCATGCACTTTCTGTTTTTTAGGACGTCTAAAATCTTACTAAAACTAAGGTCTATCCCACCTCTTGTTAATGTCCATATTTTAGTTCTTAAGGTCACTCAGAATAACCTTTGTCGATATTTTTGCATGATTTTTGTGATTGCTAAAAAAATAAATTTAGTAAGTGTAAAACTATTGATAATCACTGTATTTCTTGGTTATGTTATGCAAATGTTATTGCAAATCCAAGTACTTTGCACTAAACACACATTCACTCACAATAAGCACACATGTACACACCTAGTCTCAACTACATTCCTACAACAAAAAATTAACCATAAAAAAATACTGTACATCAAAATTAAAAAACAATCAAACAAGTATCAGCAGTTTACTATTCGCTTCTACTGCAAAAAAAATTGTGAATTTTATTATAAAAAAAATACAGAACACTTCCCAAAGCCCAACCATATTCAGTCTTACCCCATCGCATACCTACACGTCACGCAGCTATCTTGGAAAACTAACTGTTGATAAAGTAGGCCTTTTGCCCATTATCTCAATCCTTTCCTTAACTCATGCTAAAATTTGGTAACATGACTGATTTTTCTTCGGACATTGATAATTTAAATGTCTCTAAAGCAACTGTATGTGACATTGATGACTGCCATAAACACTTTCTACATCCGCAATCTAACCATTTAGTTGTCCTCACTCAAAACATACGGAGTATAAACTGTAACCTACAAGGCTTTGAAATAATGCTATCGCGACTTAAAACTGAATGTGATGTGCTGGTTTTGACGGAATGTTGGCTATCGGCATCATCCATTAATCCCAAATTACCAGGATTTTATTGCTGAGCTACTAAACTAAACCATAAGCAAAACGATGGAGTAGTTGTCTACTACAAAGCTCACCTCAACTTCATAATTCAAGAACCTCAATTCACAGAATGGTAATTGCTTGGTCATTGTAGGCGACAACCGCGCCGCGATTATTTCAATTTATCGCTCGCCCTCTTACAAAAATAGCGATTCATTTCTGTCGTCTTTAAACGATGTCTTGTCACAATAGGGAATATGCATGCAATTTTTTTATTTGCGTAATTAAATACTTATTAGGTCTAGTAAATAATCATGGAATTATTTATTTAATACCTTCATCAGCGATGAAGTTATAAAGCTTCAAAGAATACAATTAGAAAGAGAAGTCCGATATGGACTGTGACGTCAAAGTTCATGACGCCCATACAGCTGCCATAGAAAACATTGTTTTTGCGAAAGGGACAGATATATATATTTTTAAATAATTATATCTCGCTTGTTTTTCGAGTAATTTTGATTATATTTCCGCTGTTAGTATTACATTTTTGTATTTTATTAGGTAGACTGTGTATAATAAATATTTTTTTCATGCATATTCCCTATTTGTACATTTCGATAACGTTATGATAATTGGAGATTTAAACATACCTATAAATTCTTCTAAAATCGAATATCAGGGTGAAAGATACCTTACTCTAGCAGCCTCTCACGGACTCTTACCAGCTCACACGGAAGTGACTCGTGAGGCATCTGGAACATGCCTTGAACATGTGCTGTCCTTCACATTGATCCCGAAAACTTATCTAACAGATCATTTTCCGGTCTTAACATGCATTCATTTCAAGCAGCCACGCCATTTTTCTACCGCTACCATTACTAAGATCGAAACTGAATCCTTAAAACTAGCTATCTCATCTATTAACCTTGAACCCATTTTTGCATCTCAAGACCCTGATTTATCTCTAAATTATCTTATATCAAACATACAAGAAGCTCTAGAAACACACACAAAAGTAAAAACCTTATCGAGGCGGAAAAAAATAATTAAGCCCTGGATCACTCAGGGATTACTTCGATGTACAAAAAATAGAGATATGCTTCATCTTCGGTCAAAAATGTCACCGGACAATGAGAATTTAAGGATAACATAATATGTTCGATACAGAAACTATTACAACAGAATTCTGAAGAAAGTTAGAATGGAATATGATAGATCCCTTATTGAAGAAGTTAGAGACGACCCCAAAACGCTCTGGAAAACGATAAAAAATATCACTAATACTAGCAAAGAAGTCAATCAACCAGATCACCTACTCAAACTACGATCTACACCTGATTTATCAGTCAGTGACATCAATAAATATATTGTCAGGGTAGGTATTAACTTGCCTGATGCATGTATCAACACGCATCACAGTCCAACGTTTTCGTCTCGTGATGGTGACCCACTCCTTAATACAGGATCCTCTCAGCTCAACTCATTTGTAATGACTTGCGTGACTGAAGAGCAACTAGCACGGCTTATTGTGGGACTCAAAATGGATTCTGCAGTGGGCTGGGAAAAAATCTCAAATCGTTTACTGAAAGACAACAAAGCGGTTCTAGTTCCGCCCCTCACACACATCTTTAATGTCTGCCTCGAAACCGGAATCTTCCCTAAGTAATAATAATAATATAATAATATCCTTGGACATTTCACACAACGCCATATAGTCCCAAGCTAAGCAACCTAATGCTTGTGTTATGGTAACGAGATGGCTGATAAACTACTTATATACATTTTTTTTTTTTGTAAATACATACATATTATAGATAGAAAAACACCCAGACGGAACAAATACTTGTAGGTCGTACAAATATTTGTTCCGTGCGGGAATCGAAACCGCGACATGCTGCGCAGCAGTCAATCGATCAACCACTGCGCCAAGTGTCTAAAAAAATCAGTTTTACGTCCTATACACAAAGGTGGAGACACAAAGATCTTGACTAACTATAGACCAATATCAATTCTACCCGCTTTGTCAAAAATACTGGAGAAAGTTGTTAATATTAGACTGGTGGATTTTCTAGAAAAGCAGCACTTACTATCTAACGACCAGTTACAGGAACCTAGATACAGGAAGGAAATGCCTGTCAATTTTCCTCGATCTAAGCAAAGCTTTTGACACAATTTCGGTTCCAATTTTGATAGACAAACTTGAGAGACTGGGAATCAGGGGCACGCAGCTGAATCTTTTCCGAAGCTATCTCACTGAGGGAAAACAGTGTGTTAGAGTGGCTCAACACACAAGCAGTGACCATGCCTTCGAGTATGGAGTGCCGCAGGGTAGTATTTTGGGCCCGACTCTTTTTCTCGTTTACATTAACGACCTCACTAACCTCCAGCTACCCCGAGGCGAACTGATCTCTTATGCGGATGTCACTGCTCTTCTTTTCTCCGCCAATAAATGGGATGAGGTTTTCGCTGCTGCCCAAGATGGATTTAATGTTGTGAAGAAATGGCTAAGGGTCAATATTCTATCCTTAAATGTCGAAAAAAACAAATATTTAACGTTTAGTACACGCCACTTCGACGCAGCTGTTATTGATTGTCGCATCATTTCGCATGAATGCTTAAATAAAGCAGCAGACTGCTCGTGCAGAACTTTAGAGCGTGTCAACAGTATCCGGTACTTGGGTATTATTATCGATAGCAAACTTAGTTTCAAGGAACACATTAAACAACTTTTTGCTCGGGTACGAAAACTGAATTATGTCTTCAGAAAACTGAGACATGCTGCTGATGCCAAATTGATTAAGCAAGTATACTTTGCGCTTTGCCAGACGGTAATAACCTACTGCATCTCGTCTTGGGGAGGCGCCCCGAAAACCACTCTGAAAAAAGTAGTGATAGCTCAACGAGCTGTTTTAAAAACTATGACTTTTAGGCCCATTCTTTTTCCTACAAAGCAGCTTTATCAACAGTGCATAGTTCTCACAGTTCGTCAACTTTTTATTCTGAGCATACTGCTTAAGCAACATGGTCATCTCACTTACGACACAAATTCTCTTCTCAAACGAAGAAAACATGCAGTGTGTAAACGGACACACGTTACCAAAACATCCTTCATTAGGAGATTCTACATATTCCTTGCTCCTTATTTATACGACAAAATCAATGCAATTATAGACGTATATCCACTAACAAAGTTACACTGTAAAAAGAGAATTCAGGACTACCTACAAAAACTCTCTTATGATGAAACAGAAGCAATTTTAGACATACCTAAATAGATCAATAAAGACTAGACACAATACACCGTCACACTTATTTAACAGGCGTCCTATTCTAGTTAAACATAACACACACACACACTAAACACCAAATAGGTACATAACATTTGATCTCATTTTTTCTTTCACGTACCTACTCATGACATGTCAAACTAATTGGATAAATTATTTAAATGGCTACTAAAGGTGCACATCTTGTATGATGGGATGAAATGCAATCCGAGATACAGGCAACCGCCTAGTTCGGATGCAATAAATCCCAAACTATGTATGTATTACAAACCCTAAGCCAATGTTTAGTTGTACAATGTCAATTTTGAAATGTTTTTAATATGTGTGTATTATTTTGGTGAATAAATATTTGTATTTGGACTTGTAGTTATAATGTGTCACGAATGTGTTATTTCATCGCTACTTCAGACCGGAAACTAATTGTGGTGTATAAAGGTTGCGGTTTTATTGATAATAATATCCTAACTAACATTATACATGCAAATAAAGTTTGTTTATTACGCTCCCGTGCCTGAATCGCAGTATTTTGTTTTTGGAAACGGTTCTAGGCTACTTTGGCTGCTAAAGCTGTTAAAACTATAAAATAAATAAACTTATCTGCATTTATGCATATTTGTACATAACCAGGTGGACGAGAACATGCAGCGCGCTCAGCGGCGGGACGCGTGCCGCAGCGAGAAGTTCTGGTGGCGCCGCGACGTCGGCGCGCCCTCCGGCCTGGCGCGCCACGCGCCCGACCCCGCCGAGCTTTACGTCGAGATGACCATCGACCAGATCGTTAACGGAAAGGTACACCACACAAACTACGTACTATCACTGTGTAGGAAGATTCATGCGTCCAATGTACTGTGACGGTTGTGTCCTGGGCTTAAGATACTCGTATGTTTCAAGGCTTTATTTATGAGAATTGGCATTGGCCATTTCTAAAGCTTTGAAGCGGTCAGATAAAAAGTATAGCATAGTTTTTAAATGTGAAGGATAAAGAATTTAATGGTTTTTAGGGGATTCCTTGTATCGATGTGATTTCGGGCGGACGTCGCCAATATATTTTGATTATTGCTGCATTCCTTCTTTAATTTATCGCAGCCCCTGACTCTCCCCCTGACAGTACACACTAAATATCGTAACACCACATTTTTAAATCTAGAGAACTGCCGACGCAAAATTAATACAACTAGCATTCTCCGCAAATTCAACCGCCATCCTTTCATCCTCGCCGCTGAGGCTCACTGCGACGTACCCTTGATGTCCAAATAATAAATGTTTGATTTGATCTAGCTTATCCCCAAGCAACGCCTTAAGCCGATGTCTGTACCCCACACCACAGGGCGTGTACTTAGCGTGTAGTCGTTACTTTTGTAGTGTTTTAATAGTCCTACAGCCTTTGATTACCTATATTAAGGCCACCAGAGGCAAATTCGGTTAAGCAGACGACAACCACTCAGGTTCACTTGCGAGAGGCCATTCATAAAAACAATAATAAACGAAAATGTACTCTGCATGAATCCATCCAAGCTGCTCACCAGCGCTTTTGGCTGCCAATACATACATTAGTTCGTTATAATAGGGAATATGCATGAAAAAAGTATTTATGATCTGAACAGTTTATCTAAAAGTATTCGAAAATATAATACTTACTGTGAAATTAGAATCTAAATTGCTCGAAAAACGAACGAGATACAATTATTTTAAACAAATATATCTGTCCCTCTCGCGGAAACGCTGTTTTCTACGGCAGCTGTATAGTCATCGTGTAATTTGACGTCACACTACGTATCGGACTTCTCTTTCTAACTGTAGTCTTTGAAGCTTTATAACTTAATAAATGATGAAGGTATATGAAAAATAATTTCATGATTGTTTACTAGAGCTAGTAAGTATTTTATTTTGCAAATAAAAAAATTGCATGCATATTCCCTATTACGGTGACATGCGGTGACGGATCTGTTTTCGGACAGAATTTTCTTGTTCTTTTTCATAATCAGTCATTAAGGTATTTTTTTCCTTTTTCTGTGCTCCTGTAACAACAGTCGTCCTTAACGCATCTGATCTGTTCTTACAAACGTGACCCTTCGTGGTTTTGAGGATAACTCGATGATTCATTCAGGAGGGAAAATCAAAGAAAACATGATGATGAAATGATGAATGATTAACGATTAAGGAATATTGACAGATAATAATGTTCCTGCACACGTGCTTAGCAACTTGGTATTTTTTTTATTTGTCACATACAAAGATAAACCCGAACATACAATAATAAAAACTCCAAGCCAGACTGGGAAGCCTGTATTACTCATGAAGTCAACACGATATTTGGGTTACCGGTGAAAATTACGTTCATGCTTATATTGCCCTACAATCGACGTGAAGATAATGCATTTAGTGGCGACCGTAAAACACTTGTTTATTAAAAGCCTATTATTCCACACTTGATACAGTTCAAGTCCAATTATAAATAACAGGACAAGTGATAATAATAAAAGGATGATCTAATTCAACCTGTTTTACCTATTTTAGAGCAAAACAATGGATTCTGATTGTTCATCGTTTTCCTTACAGGGAATTCCTGTCATTATGCTTTACCTTGTGATGAGTTGCGACTAATAAGTAAAAAAAATACCTATCCATAATATTTGCCAGCCTTGTTGTACTTTCTCTGAACTGCTATCACCTTTTGGCATAGTGTATTTAAATGTATTCATCCAAAAGGTCATCCTACTAAGTATAGTGTAGTGAAAGAAAAGAAAGAAAGAATGAAAGAAAAACATTTATTCAACACAGACACAACACAACAGCAAAAACACGTTAAGTATAAAAAAAAATAAGAGAAACAAAGACTTAAAATAAAGAAAAAGAACGGCAGTGCTGAGAACGACATTACACTTTACATAGCAGGAAAATCTCTCTTAAATGGAATGGGGAAAACATAGAAGTCGTTGGATTGTAGTCTAGCAGCTAGGCAATACCTGGAAAAAATTAAAACATACAATGGACGACTATAGTATTCCGCACTATCTGAATTGTTCCCAAAACCTTATTTCCTCGTTCACGAAGTCACGAATGTGTATGTGCACCAGGACGGCATCTTCCCCGGCCTGATCCCGCTGATCGAGTCGTACCTGTCGGGCATGGACGTGGACGCGGACACGCACTGCTCGGTGCAGCAGTACCTCAAGCTCATCGCGCGCCGCTCCTCCGGGGAGATCTCCACCATGGCCTCGTGGATGCGGACCTTCGTCACCTCGCACCCGCAGTACAAGTGAGTACATCGCTGACATGTTGAATGAACTTAAAGTGAGCCGATAAAACTTTGACTATCTTCACACCAAACGTATGCCTAGTGCAGGTATTCCCAACCGGCCGGGCGCAGCCCTCTTGAGTGGCGTAGAGTGTCACAAGGGGAGCATGGCTTCTCCTCCTTACAGGCAAAGGCGTTATAATTGTAGAAGAAAATTAGAAGGATTTGCACGGTAAAAGGTTGGGGACCACTGGACAGTTTTTTTTTTTGTAATAATGTATTCCCAAAACGTTTTGTGCGTATAGTGTAGGCGTTTAAGGCAGTACTCACATTTATTCAGCTCCATTCAGCTTATGCCCATAGAAAACAACGATTTTGTATGGAGAGCCGAAGTCCGTATAGCTTTCCGCGTCTATACAGCTTACGCGGCAAACAAGTATAAAAAGAGGACAAATGTGTTATTATCATGCGTGTGCTATAGATAGAGTTCAGCCGCGTACAGCGCTGTACACGGATGGTTCTCGACTCCTTGTGTGACTGACACCATGGCATGGCCACCATCAGGAATTTCAATTTTTACAACAAAAAAAAATTACTAATAATTAGTCGAAATTAGTCACCAAATACCAGAATTAGTCTGTCATTAATATAAATATTTTTTCTTGGCAATTTTTCGTAATCTCTTCGATCTAACTCTTGGCCTGTACCTTAAAAATTGCACTCATTTTAAACTAAGACCCGACTAAATCTGTGACTTGGCGAAAAATTGCGGCTAATTATCGACCAAATTTGGGATAAAAACAGATCTTCACTAGGTGCCCTAGCTTTTGAGAGACAAATGGGCTAAGCTGGGGAAGGCGCACCCCAGATTGGCCACGTATAAACCCTTATAACTTTTGAACCAGTGACCGACTAAGGCCACGTTCACACGGCGAGCATTCGATTTTTTAACGGTACGTTAAAATCGAGTGAAAAGCAGTCAGTTACATATATAGCGCGCGCCATCGGTCCAATGATTTATCCCATAACATCGGTCGACCTTCAATCAAGGAAATAAAAAATACTTGAATTTTGTTCTTCATAATATTGATAATCGATTGATGCAACGCATATAAATAAATAAATAAAATAAATATTCGATAAATCATTTCGGGGCGCGGCATTCTTTGTGATAATTTCGTACTGTGCGGTCAAAAATGTATCTCGAACACGAGCAGTTTGACATATTGTATACTGCCAATACTTTGTGCGATAAAATCTAGTGTACGGTTTAGGGTATGTACGTGGCCGCGTGTACGTGGTCTTATTCTGATATTTGGCGACTAATTTTTTCATGTTATCAAAATCCCTGATGTAGTGGCCATGCCAGTGTCAGTCACACCGACTCCTTGTCGACAAGTTGCGACCTGCATAGTTCCTTCTATTGTTCTTTTCTTATTCTTGCGACGCTGTTCGCGGCTGATAGAAGCAGAACTGTAAGTGTGACTAAAATCGTTCAGCGAAACGCGAATGGGGCTGAATAAATGTGAGTACACGTTGCGCGATACGAACGCCACGTGAACGTGACTGTTTTGGGTATCATCGTAGATCATGATTCCTCGACCTACGTCAGAAACGAGGGTACCTACCCTTAATTATATGGTTCCAAATTGCCGCCGTGTGACAGTGCTGATGACATTCCTACTAAGGCGAGAGTCATACAATATGCAAAAAGTCCTTGTTTAAAATAAGCTCAAGTTCTGATGGTATTTTTCGACCTTCTAGGAAAGACTCAGTGGTCACCGAAAAGATAAACTACGATCTACTGAAAACTGCTCACAGCATACAAATGGGCACGTTCCCTGCGCCCACACTGCTGGGCAGCAGCACAGTATCCAAGACCAACGAAGACATTCCGAAGGCGTTCAGCAAGATGATGAGTAAGGACTGTCCCTAACCCGGCCGGGCCGGCGCCGTGCCGCGTGTGCGGACCACTTCTAGCTACCTGTGAACAACGACATCTGTATACTTATTTATTAGGCGCGATCTAAATTAACGCTATGCCCCATTACTTTTTTTTCTCAGTGACGTTACTAGCTGTATAGCGATTGCTCGGAGTACAGAAAAGAAAAATAAACCTATAGAAGGACGAAATAATGTAATGACGCACACACCAGAACCAGAAACGGACATTAGATACGTCTATTTGAAACATTTAACACGGTGGTAATAGATTTTTGTTTTTTTTTTCTGTTCCGTAGTTCCGCCTCACGCGTCTAGTTCAGTCATAGATGTCGTTGTTGTTATTTGTAATTAGAGTTGCCTTACTTTGTTTACTCTGACGAGATTTATACTGAATGGCATCACTACCTTAGTCTGTTACTGTTACTATATTAACCTAATGTTCGGCACAGGATACAAGTGAAATCGAAAACGTATTTATTATAACATTCCTCAGTGTTTTGTGACGTCGCAGCTTCCCGTCACTGCTCGCCAGTGATAAGATTGCAACTTTTATCTTGTGACGAGATTTATTCGAATTAGAAGTGATATAATTATCTTATTACACGCGAGTTATTTAGAATAGAGACCCAATGTGACCTTACCTTAGATTTAACAAAAAAAAACACTCGCATTTTATAACATTTATGACAACCGCAAAGTGAAACATTGTTGTAATTTGAGACAGAGCACTTATCCTAGTGATTAGAATCGTGAGTCAGCGTGATACAAAGAAGATAAATCCAACATAGTTTTATTTAGAATGTTTATTGCTTTTTAAATTGACAATATTCTATCAAACGAGTTCAGTTTGCACAGGTTCCATGTAGAATATAGGTAATTATTATGTAACTAAAATAAAAGTTATGAATCAGCTTAAAGAAACTACTGTACTTATCTATGTTATAGTTATAAGTCAAGGTTTAAAAATTACAGGAAATGAGGAATTTGTTATTTTATAAAAATTATGCAAGTTTTATTAGAATATATTTCTTGATGTTTGGAAAAGTGTTCTTATTCTTCATGCTTTAATTTACTTTAAATACTATTCTTAGACACACACCATAGTGCGGATTTTTATTTGCGCCAGATGGCATTTAAAGCAGTATTAGCTAAAACATTTCCAGGGCAGTGTATAAAATTGTCATGTGTGCTATAATTAGACGATGAACTTGTCGTATGGAAATACAGATGTACAATGGAAAGAATAAAAATGGTTGTGAATGGTGAAGTGATGTAGGACGTTTTGGAGAGGGTGATGAAGCTTGTCACAATTTTTATATCTACCGACAATAACTTACATAATAAAGTTTTCGACAAGTTATGTGATAGGTACCGATTCTGGGCCTGTTAAATTTTTTTCCAATGTAAAAATATTATCCGATGAAATTTAGGTCTCGATCAAAGCTGAAACTTATACACGAACTGCTTACAAACGAGGTAAATGCTTGTTTTCATATATAATGTATTTACTGAGTGTTGAATTTTTAATTCTCCATCCGTTCAGTTGAGGGTATAGTGCTATAGTGTAGCGTAAACGCGATGGTTGTTGTATGCGGGGTGTGTAGTAACATCCAATTGACCTCAAGCGATGCGTTGAAATGGAACGCCGCGCCGCTGGATGAAGCATCCTACAACCGAAGTTAGAACACTTCTGGTAGAAATAGTACATTTCAGTCGGATAACATTATACTAGTTTATATGATTAGCAATCTTTAAATAGTGGTTTTCATGAAATGAAAAGTTAGTAAAATAGTGGAATATAAAATGTAAAGTTTAATAGGCATTATTACTATGAAATATTATATTGTAACATGTTCAGTATGCGATTTTTGGACCAGTGTAGCACTCTAAGGTCAAATCCATGTCAGGTAGGTGTTAGTAGTGCCACGTTGAAAGTATGTGGCACTACTTTAACACCTACCTGAGACCATTCGTTGGAATTTGGCAGAGCACAACTATTTGCAATTGTTCGTCAACTTCTATAATTATTTGTTGGTGTAATGGTCACCTAGATTTAATTAAAAGAGTTCCTTATTGAACCCGGGCATAAGCGAGTTAAAAATGTATGAAAGCAAGTATGCACAAAAATAGATTTTTTGTTACAAAAGATATTTTCTAAATTAGATACGCAATTATTTACTGAAAAAGAAAAAGTTATGCACTATTTTATTTACATGCAGAATCATTTCTATGTAGTTTGTTATTTTTATTTTATATTGTTTACTGTTAGCGAATTTTGCAATTATTAATTTTGATTAATATGCATTCAATAAAATTATTCGATTGTTACATGTATTCTTTATTTATTCAAATACAAATTCCTTTATTTCAAATATACCAGTTACATGCACTTTTGAATAGTCAAGTTCTGTCAGTCAAATAAATGAAGCTAATCCTGCCGCGCTAGCGACAAGAGCAGCGGGTTGTTCTGCAACATAACACACCCACCGACCCCATCTCCAGCGCGGCAGTTGCTGAACTCAACTTCAGTTAAAACTGCTGTCCATCCAGTAAAACATAAAAGACTTATTAAAATGGGACTCTCACAAAGCCCTTATTTGATGTGTCAATAGGGAAGATGCAGATATCATATTTATCAATATTTTGTGACTAAAATGTTAAAAAATATAAAATAAGGGGCAGTGCAACGTTTTTATTTCAGTTACTAATTACAAATTAAAAGTAACTTGAAACGGAACGTGTTTTAATTATCAGTCCAAGATCCCAGAGCTCCCAGACGTTAGGTACTTATTTTCGCAGTAACAAAATGTTTGGTTAAAGTTGTGCTGTATACAACGTACTTATGCGTACATATCTGCTAGCTCGGTCCAATGGCCAGTTTCTTTTCTAATGATGTAGCTATGAAACATAAATATTTCAAGTCTAGGAGGTTAGTTTTGCTTCCTCCCAAATCCTGGTAGACTTTTGTTTTCATTTCTTTTTATATTTCGTCATTTTTATAGTAATGAAAATCAGTTTCTTATTTTATTGTTCGGGTATCTACGAAGGGTTATTAGGGAAAGGTCTATGTTCTTTATCGCAAGTTTAACTGGCGCCTACCATAATCTGCAAATGCCCGGTCTGTGCAAAATTATTAACCAACCAATGACAGACACAATTTGAGGATTGAAAAAAAAAAGCTGATACATTCTGCGGTAATTTCCTATGCCTACCATACCTACATTGTACCTATTCGATCGCTATTCTATCCCATACATTTTGTTACCTACTGAGAAAATAAGTAAGGTTTCAGAGCACTGGGATATTGCTCTCTAGTCTTATAGTAGTACTCTATGTTCTATGACTTTGATGCATGACACTTCTTGACCAATGACAGGCAGGAGAGCAGTCATCGTCCGTTTTCGCGCGAAAATGTAATCTGTTCGATTAAAACCGCAATACTGGCAATAAATTAAAGCTTTTTTTTTTTATGTAGCGGTCTATTCTAGATGGAATTCTTTAAAATGAAAGCGAAAATGAAAATATTGCATGTTCCCTATTGGCACAGTTTGACATTGTTTCTTTTTTCCCTGTGCTCAAAATTTATTTACGGTCCGAGTCTGTCGAAATTATTATAAGGTCTCTAAGACCAAAAGTATCGAAATGCAAGGTTCTTTTTGTAGAAATGTACTGGAGGACTTTAAGCAACGTTGGTTTATTTCCAGGAGTTTGTTCTTATGGTAATGCAGAATAAAACAACAAAGCATAGTAGAAGACAGTATCTTATAATTATTTAGAATTTATCTACAAGTTGCAGTATATGTTGCTGTTCTTGTTGACGCCATTCCTCACTGCCAGCGTCGCCGAGGTTACCAGCGTATTCTGTAAACAAAAAGGCCATTATTAGGCCGTTTGTCCACCGCCACCGTGACGTCACCGGGAACGATATTATTTCTGGCTCAGATCAAGTTGACGTGACATCGATGTTTTATCCACCGCGACGATCTCAGTGGTTCAGCCAGTTTGTTGTAGTTGTCGTGTGTGGTAGGGCGTAGAAATAAAACAAACTAGGGAATGACTGCGTTCTACCGACGACAACTTCTCCGATACCTAGGCGATGCAAAAAATTTTGGATTCATCCGATAATACGTGAAAGATACATTAGGTAAAGGAGCGTTTCATGTACTTCACGACAAGTTAAATATAAATAATAATAAATTAAAAATTATCGTCATGGCGGCAGCATGACGAGAAGTCAAAAGCTATTGCGGTGCGACGACCTCACGGCGCCGGCGTAGATGCCACGTTTAAAGGCTCGACCGCACTGTGCGACACTTCGCGGCAGCGGAACGACGCGACACGTAACAACGTTCGCACTTGCAAGTGTCGCGGCGCGTCGCACGCTGCTGCGTAGTGCGTTAAACCTCATACAATTTCTTACAAAGAATATTTTGCCGTTGCGTGTCGCGTCGTTCCGCTGCCGCGCAGTGTCGCCAAGTGCGGTCAAGCCTTGTACGTGTTTTGTTTTGCCGCCATTTCGGCCCGTCATAATCTCGGGGCGAGTTGTAGCGGCAGCGCCGAACTAAGCGATCGATATATATCGGCGGACGGGATGACTGCGCTCCAGTGACGGACGTGCGGTGGACACACTGCCATAATAAATGTATGTATCGCTAAATCGGCGCCGTCATCTCATCGGTGACGGTAGCGGTGGACAAACGTCCTTGCCCACATATTACCGAAACTATAATAGAACTTATATGAATGGCATACAGCTGATAGTGAGTTGTAATAAATAGGGCATAAGTCTGACAATTCAACTGACTATGCATATCCAAACGCTATTCCACTTACCTCTCATTACGTGTCGAATAATTTTCAGCGATCCTCCGCGTAGAGACAGCACACGCTGCACGCGCTGCTTTACTGACGACGACCCCGCAGTACATACCTAATAACAACATAGAATATAATAATATACTAGCTGATGCCCGCGGCTTTGCCCGCTTGACAATTATATACTTTTTGTTTTTTTTTAGGGATGGGAAATCATCCAATGACTCCTCCCGCTCTGGGTGTAGCGGGAGGGAGTGTCAGACTTCTACTGACTAAAACCCATCCATGTTCCTTCATTGCCCTTTGTGTTCCGGAGCTACGGTGTCTAATTATATACTAAAAACATCCTCGAGAACCACGCTATCCATTGGTGAAAACAGCATGAAAATCGGTGCAGTAGTTTTTGTGTTTATCGCGAACAGACAGACAGACGCGGCGAAGGACTTTGTTTTATAAAATACTAGCTGTACCCCGCGGCTTCGCTCCCGTCAATTAAGTATTCATTGCACATATCGAGGTTTCATTGTTTTTAAGATGTATTCTGCTATTCGGTTGTAACAAACCCGTCTTTGTTTTATATATATAAGATAATATGCAGATCTTAAAGCAAAGAAAACATATAATAAATAATTAAAGTTCACCTCTAAGATAATCCTGTCAATAAGTTGTAATGTGAAGAGTCCACCCGACAATCTTCTTAGATACTGTGTATCGTCATCCAACTCGTCTCCCTCTTGCTGTGAACAAATACGTTAAATAAATATGAAATCTTACAAAGCTACCCAAGCTTCGCTCCTCTGGCCTATTAATATATATATACCTATATATATATATTTGTTTAAAGTAATCGTTTGTTTTTCGAGACGTTTTGATTCTATTTTCACTGCTGGGATTACATTTTTGTATATTTTAGAAAAACTGTAAACATAATAAATATTTGTTTCAAGCATAGTCCCTATTCTAGAAAAAGTTTGACAAATATTTATCAAACGTTTGACCACTATCTCATCTGATGGTAAGCGATGATGCGGTTTAGACGACTGATAAACAAAGACTAACAACAACTTGAAGGTTCAAGTGTCGAGCAGAATCAATATCCTCGGGCGTCGGTTGGCAGCTGATTCCATGATACAACTGACTTGAACTGACACATTTTCTGTATCGCATTCAGAGAACTTACAATACCATTAGGCTAAGTTCACATGATCCTGAACGATGAAGATGAACTGCCAGTCGATTCTGTAAGCATGTCGAAGTGAAGGCTTGTGTGAAGTGATCACCGAGTGTGCTGTCAATCCAAGTAATCAAGATGGCATGACAGCTCAATTTGTGATCACTCCACCTTAGCCTTCACTTCGACATGTTTACAGAATCGACCGGCTGAACGAGTCGATAGGGTCGCGGTACCGCGCGATAATATGAACTTAGCCTTAACTTACAAGTTAAAAATTTCATTTTCATTACCTCCATTTCCTTTTCGGTACGATCCACTTTGTCCATATACTTGAAGTGCAACTCTAGAAGTCTGTCCACTTTTTCGAGGTCATTTTCAGTGAACTTTGCTAGTAACCGTTGTCTTTGACTGCCTTGACAATTGCGCAACATTGAGGCAATTATGGAAACAACATGCTCTGAAAAAATATGCAAGCTAGTTTAAGTAGTAACCAGGGATACGTTAGTAGTAGGTACTTCGCATTAGCATTGAACCTATTCTATGCAGAAAAGGTTCCAATGGATGATCCTTATTATATTGATCTTCATCAATAAAGCGTCTATTTTAACAAAAATAAAGTAATGTACCTTCATGTTGGTCAACTGTTAATATTCTCTTTCGTTTGGGTGTCTTCATGAACAGCGGGAAGACAGTGCGAAGTCCTAAAATATCTACGAACTTATTGCAGTTGTCGCGGCCTTCGGGCCCTGCGAGCGCATGGTCTAGCACTTTCAGCGATCCATTCCGAGACATTTTCTTTTCCCTGAAACAATCTCTTCTATTAAGCATATTTCCAGTTGAAGTTACATAATCACAAAAAAATATCAGTACAGAATCTACGCGGGAAAGTCAATGTATCTCCGATCGAACCTAGCTTATCTTAGCATTAGACAGATAGAGCAGAGTATGGGCTGAAAAGTTGTTAAAAAAATGTGGGAGTTGAGGCATGGTTAAAATGAGTGCACAAATACATACATAGGAGAAAATTATGGAATACAAAAAAATCCCGTGTTGATGTTAGAATACCTGAGCATGAGGTTCATGAGCTGCAGCCCCTCCCCGCGCAGGAAGCGGTCGCGGTTGGAGGGCTCCATGAGCGCGCAGCACAGTGAGTCGAACATGTTCTCCATAGCCTCTTGCTCTTCAGCCCCGGCCGGGTCGTTACGTTTGTAGAACTGGGTGGAAATACGACTATACAGAATTTGGCAAGGGGATGACCAAATTCAAAACTATGAGGAACAGCGAAAAATGTTCGGAGATCTATTTTAGTAAAAAACTAAAACTGATCGATGCAGCGGACGAGCTTGCCAGAAGGGGTTCGAGTATGACACTAGTTGGACCCGAACCCTTCGTGCCGCTGCCTTTCGGGTACCTACGCAATCTGGTAAGGAAACGCACCAGAGACAAACATCACAAACTATGGGCTGACCATGGTGAGTGTAGGCAGGCCAAAGAGGCACTTCCCTCTATTGATGGCCGGTTTACAAAACAAGCCCTAAGACTGACTAAACAACAGTTACGTTCAGTGACAGCCGTAACAACTGGCCACGGGTCTTTTAATAAACACCTCTATGCTATAGGAGCCACTGACATCCCCCTGTGCAGAGCCTGTATGGAGGAGGATGAGACAGCAGCACACCTGCTTCTAAGCTGCCCGGTAGTCGCGGATTACAGGGCAAAGTACTTCGGTAACCCAGGTACCCTCTGTGAAATAGTTGGTAACACCAAGGCGTTGCTGGCCTTCCTTGGGGAGCTGGGGTGGATCGAATGACACATTTGTCCCACCTACACGCAAAATACGCGCCTAGTCGTGGAGTTGAGGAAACCAGCCCGATTTACATACATACATACATACAAAACTAAAACTATTGGATTTTTTAAAACTCTGTGATTTCTAGCCAGCAATCAAACCTATGGATTTCAGTCTAAAAATAGACTGAAAGCATGCAAGAAATGCGTTTTATTAAAAAAAAACTGGCCAAGTGCGAGCCGGACTCGCGTGCAAAGGGTTCCGAACCGATTTAATTTTTTTACATGATATTGTAACACTACAGACTTCTTATGGTTTTCTGTAATCTTTAGGTATAGAATTATTATTTTCATTTATTTCAAAGTTTTAGGCTCAGTCGTTTCGGAGATAAGGGGGGGAATGGTCATTTTTGGTCTAATTACTTGTATAACTTCCAAACTGTTTATTTGAAAATTATGAAAAAAATAAAATTATAACCCTCACAGTAATCTCTTTTTTTTATGTAACGATAGAGTTTGAAAAACTTTTTTTTTAATTTTCTAGTTTGACCCCCAAAAGGAAACCCCATACTTACTCAAAATTTATTTATTTACGTACTTGAGTCGATGAAGTCCATATGTATCCGAATTTAAACAGAATCGGTCCAGTAAATTCGGAGAAAAGTGGATGTGACAATGGACAGACAGACAGATACCCCGAGAGATCCTATAAGGGTTCCATTTTTCACGGATGTTCAGAATCCTAAAAATTTGAAGCAAGTGTGCATCTTTTTGTATTAATCAACACTGTGTAAAGTATAACCTTAGTGTGTTGAACTGCAGTTAAAATGTGACATCTCTTTATTACTATGAAAATAATATTATTGTTTGCTTACCGCCAATTGCTGCAATAAAACATCAATGCCATCAAGCTCTCCTAACAACTTTCTATTCTCTGGAGTATTTTGTAACAGAATTGATAAAATTTCTGTGGCATATAATTTGTTGCCATCAAAAGGCACTTTCAACTGAAATCATAAGAATAATGATTGGATGTAAATTAATTAAAAAATGTAGGTGAAGTTCAGTTGACTAATGCATACCTTCAGTCTTTTGAGTATCCATTGCATAAAACCCTGTTTGGCAACTTCTGAACTCAATTCAGTTCTAAATTCAGTTAGGTTCTCTATAATACCTGCAAAGTGATATTTTAATAAAAGAATGAGTAAATTATTGTAAACAAAAATGATGATTAACAGAATGGTAAAAAAGACAGTGACAGACACCCATTCATTGATGATTTCCAACCATTTATTGACTGTTTTGTGTCACTGTTGGGTGTCACCCAATATTCGCACTGGGTGACACCTATGCTAGCTACGCCACTACTTGTATTACACTAATGTTACCTAGGGTGTCATGAACAGCATCTCTCTCATCAGGCACTGACTCGTCAAGGCGTGCAAGGTTGTGCAGCAACAAGGCTGGAGCTTCAGCCTCTGCCAGAGCATTGATCAGCTCATCGGCACCTTCCTCACTCTCATGGAGAATATCCACATCAGTCAATTCCTACAAAATTGTACCCATTAGCAATTATTTGACTACAAAATGTTATTTTAACTGTCAGTTTTATTTAAATAACATAATCTGATAGTAAAATAACTACAACATAAGAAAATGACATGGATAACTTTAGGTTCTCAAGTGCTGATTTTTGGTTGTATCAGTAACTATAATATGGAAACATCTTCACAACTTAGGACTAGCAACAAACACTACTTATATGGTGTACATAATAAAGAGTATTCTATTCTATTCTAGCAAAAAAAATGGGCTTACCTGAAGCAAATGCACCACTTTAGTAGATATATCTGTGTTGTCATGTGACAACAACTCTAACAGTGAGTTTATACACTTCAAGTCCACAAGTAAAGGGTACTGGTCTGGCACTGTAGCTACTGCACTCAGTTCCTGACAGCAAACAATATTTACTAAATATTATGTGCTAGCTATAGCTGAATGGAGAAGTCCGATGTAATGCATACTTATCTGACAATTGTTTTAATGCAAATGTTAACTTAAAAATTATAATGCTAAGTCAATACTTGAGTTGGTTGCAAAGGATTAAAGTTATCTAATTTTAATACATCAGCATCTGCAACTTAATAGAACAATGATAAGACAATACGATTTGGCCCCAATTCAGGCTTACAGTTCATGAAAGGTATTCAAATACAGAGATTTCGGTCAGTGGGTCGTCTTAGGGGCGGCTTCCAGGTTTACTTCTATCTTTCATCTAAAAATCGCATAAGCTTTGAGGATGAACATAGATGATATTATAATGCAACATACAAATACAAAAAAAACCGGCCAAGTGCGAGTCAGACTCGCGCACCGAGGGTTCCGTACAAACCTGTAGGTATATAAGTAAAAGTTGTGGTTAGGCGTGGTTAGTTAGTTATGGTTTTTTTTCTTTCGGGTAGGTCTGAGAATCGGCCAACATCTGTTTTTTTTTTTTAATCGCTGAACAACGTTTGCTGGGTCAGCTAGTAAGTTTATGATTATTAAAAAAAATATACTATGTGATGTAACTAAAAATTTAAGATTTTCGGAATTTTTCCTATATGTGTACTTTATAACGTTGCTTCATGCCAAATTTCAAGATTCCAGGTCGTCTGGAAGTATCCTTTAGGTTTTGATTCCCTTGCGAGTAGTTGCGAGTTTCAAAATATGCGGCTTTAATTGCTGTATCTTTTGATTGCGTTGACGTAGAAGTTTGATTTTGTTACAGCTTAAAGATATTATAGACTTGAGTATTTGTTAAGAATTTCAATATAATACCACTACGCGTTCATGAGTAAAGGGGTAATAAGTTTAAAATTATTAAAAATATTTTTATTATATGATGTAACTAAAAATTTATGCTTTTCGCAATTTTTCCTTTATCTGTGTTATAAGACGTTGCTTCGTACCAAATTTCAAGATTCTGAGTTCACGGGAAGTACCCTGTAGGTTTTGATTCCCTTGCGAGTGTCGAAAATTTGCGGCATAAACGGGAGTATCTTTTGATCGCGTTGACTTAGAAGTTTGATTTTTTCACAGCTCCAAGAGACCATAGACTTGAGTATTTGATATGAATTTCAGCTTGATACCTCCACGCGTTCCTGAGAAAAAAGGTCTTGACAGACAGACAGACAGACAGACAGACGGACAACAAAGTGATCCTATAAGGGTTCCGTTTTTACCTTTTGAGGTACGGAACCCTAAAAATGTACACACATGTGACAAGAAATTATTTACAATGTTAGTAGTGGCATAATAAAAGTAATCTATAAGTTGCAAGAGAGTGCAAATATACCTGCAATGCTTCATGTAAATCTATTTCACTGTCCATAAACTTCTCAGGTTGATCTGGAAACTTAATTCTCATCTCCCTGTTTCTCAGTGTTTTCTTCTCAAAATTCAAAACTAATTTCTTGACTGCAGTTTCATCAAGAATGTCGCCCTAAAATAATAACATTTCATGTTAACGTTATTACATTTTCAGTATTCAAAATTAGGCAATGAGTGAATAAGTGGACGTAGTTATGCTACAACGTTCCAATCCACACGCAGGTCGAACTGAGAAAATCGCGTTTTTATAATTTTGTGGTACGCTTTTTTTTGGTAGCGAGTACAACTAAGTAGTGCGTATCACTTCAACTAAATAAATAAACATTATTTTATTATATACTTGTCATTAAAATATATTAATATTTCTCATACAAATTATGAAAAAAATGTACTTGAAACGTTTTTGAAAAAAGGCTTTTTGTATGGAAGTAGCTTTCAACTTAATTTGCAAAAACGATCCAATATCTGAAAACTGGTATATTTTGGTTGTTAATATATATTTTTTTCTAAAACATAAGTGTAACAATGAAACAACATTATTTAAAAAATATTTATTAAGAAATTGTTGTATCAAAGCATGGAAAATTATCACAATTTATTCATCATCCAGATCGAAATCCAGCTCCTTACCAAATCCATCGACATCGTCAATGGCGCCATTAGCCATAAAAACTAAGGCAATCTGCTGGAATAAACTTGTAAACAGATCGTAAATCAGTCAATTTAGCTGGAACAATGGGTTTCCCGTTAGGCCATAACTGTTTCAGATCAGATCAAAGTCGCATTTCATCTGTTCCCTCAAAAAATGAGGGAACAGATGAAATGCGACTTTGAAACTGCACAAAGTACCCCAAACATAGAATGCTTATCATTTGATCTCGTTAAAACTTTGCCCCTGCCTCGTATACCGACAAACGTAATTTTTTATAAACGTCAGCTTTGTTTATATAATAGTGGTATACATTCAGCATCAGATGATGTAGGGCACTGTTATGTTTGGGTGGAAGGTGAAGCCGGAAGAGGCGCTCAGGAAGTAGGATCATGCCTTGCCAAATATATTGAAAATAAACTACCTCCTAATAAAGAACATCTCATACTATGGAGTGATAGTTGCGGTGGACAGAACCGAAACATAAAAATTGTTTTAATGTTGAAGGTTATCTTACGACTCCCATTCTACATTAAAAACGATTACTTTTCGGTATCTTGAGTCAGGGCATAGCTTTTTGCCAAACGATACCGATTTTTCAAAAATTGAAACTGCGCTTAAAAAGCACCAACGTGTCGCCACAGCTGGCGAATATAAAATTATGAAAAATGCTAGAAAAAAAAAATCATTTCAAGTATATAGAATGGACAAAAATGACTTTTATAGCACTGAAGATATTGAGAAAAACATAGTAAATCGTAAGAAATTTACAGATAAAAGTAAACTAAACTGGCTGCTGGCAAAGGAGATAGAGATTGAAAAAGCTAGATTATATTCTATTTTTTATGAAAACGTTCCTTGATGAGGATTATAACGAACTTAACATTAAAAAAACGACAAAAGGAGAGATTTCGACTATACATAGATCGGACAGTTATGGCCTAACGGGAAACCCATTGCTCCAGCTAAATTGACTGATTTACGATCTGTTTTAAAGTTTATTCCAGCAGATTGCCTTAGTTTTTATGGCTAATGACGCCATTGACGATGTCGATGGATTTGGTAAGGAGCTGGATTTCGATCTGGATGATGAATAAATTGTGATAATTTTCCATGCTTTGATACAACAATTTCTTAATAAATATTTTTTAAATAATGTTGTTTCATTGTTACACTTATGTTTTAGAAAAAAATATATATTAACAACCAAAATATACCAGTTTTCAGATATTGGATCGTTTTTGCAAATTAAGTTGAAAGCTACTTCCATACAAAAAGCCTTTTTTCAAAAACGTTTCAAGTACATTTTTTTCATAATTTGTGTGAGAAATATTAATATATTTTAATGACAAGTATATAATAAAATAATGTTTATTTATTTAGTTGAAGTGATACGCACTACTTAGTTGTACTCGCTACCAAAAAAAAGCGTACCACAAAATTATTAAAACGCGATTTACTCAGTTCGACCTGCGTGTGGATTGGAACGTTGTAGCATAACTACGTCCAATTATTATCGTACACATTATAGAGTACATGGAATGTTTTGAAGAAATAGATAATAAAAAGAAATTAAAAAAAATACTACAAGATGAATGGATCATTATTTTTATGTTATTCAGTCCAAAACGCGAATTAAAACAGTACGATCCAAATGAATTGTCACTTTTTAATATTTAAAATTATTATTTTTAAAACGTTCCAAGTTGATTGGATCATTATTTTTTTTTTATTTAGTACAAAACGAAATAAAATGGTACGATCCAAATGGAATGTCACTTTTTAAGATTTAAAATTAGTTATTTTGAAAACGTTTCAAGATGGTTGGATCCTTATTTTTATTGCATTCAGTCCAAAACGAATTAAAACAGTATGATCCAAATGTAATGTCACTTTATAAGATTATAATTAGATCTTTTGGTTCGTTATATCATTTAGACCGCTTAATTATTTTAATAGTTATTGTCGTAAGAGAGTCAGTGTCTTCAGCACTAGATAGAACGATCCAAAATACCTAGCTTGGGCTCAAAAACTCAATTTTGACTACCTTGTGGATTGGAACGTTGTAGCATAACTACGTCCAAGTGAACAACATGATAAAGATTAATAGTTAGGTACCTCAGTAGCTTCAGTTTCAACAAATCGAAGAATATCTTCTCTCTCCTTATCAGTGATGGTAGGTTCCTTAGGTAGAGTTGTACTCATCGATAGCAACACACGATGATCAGATTTAGACCTCGCCATTCGTCGCATTTTTGAAGTTCTTGCGCCATCGTCATCCGAGTCGCCACTGTCATCTTCATTTGGCCTCTTGGGAGTCGGTGTGGGCTAAACAATAATCAACATTTAATCATGTAAAATCTTTAGTTATTAGGTTCCGATCCCTCCCGTCGAAACTCGACTCGAAACAAATTTTAATCCATTTACTACTCTGGCGTAAATAAGATTTACCTTAAAAGAAAGCAGTTCTCCAACATCCATCCTAACACTCTTTTGTGTCTATTTATTTTAGATAATTTACAATTCTTTATCGTCAAAATAAAACAGTAAACACTCTTGCCCAAAGAGTAAAATAATAATATATATGGGAGCTCTTGCCTGTTTACAATTGCATTGGTTTGGTTAGTTAGATAATAGATTCAATGACTAAAGAATTTGACATTGACAGTCACAAAACTTGACAGCTTGACGCGGGTGCGAGCACAGATTAAATCTTGGTCTAGAAAAAAAAAAATCTGAATCTCACTAGTGTTGTGCGTTAAATTCATCACTGTCATACTGAGACTGGCAAGACCCTTTCGGTTTCGGCCTTTGGAAGACATGTGTATAGTCTGTCTCACGCAAGTAGTCCTACTAGAAACCAACTATATTCTTTACAGGTATGGAGTGTCTCTAAACTCCATATCCCGGAGACTATTTACTTGTGCAAATGGCAAACTGACAAAGATTACAATAGCGTTTTGACATTTTTGCACTTGTCAATTAAGTCTCAGGGAAACAGACTTTTTGTAAGTCGTAAAGTGCATATTACATTACACGTATTCAGGGCCCTAAGTTCCGATTTAGGGTGGTGTAATAAGAGTTCCGTGACTGGAGAGGCCCGGTCTATTTAGCTCCCTAACTCCCTTCCTACCGAGCAGTGTAATAGCGTAATTCTAACTCTTATTACATCACTCTAAATTGGGAGTTAGGTCCCTACCGTGTAGTGTAATAAGCACTTAACTGCTAGCTGATGCTGTCTGTGCAAAACTATTTAGGAGGGGCAGTTTCTATGGACGGAATCTAGTCGTTGTTCATTATTACTTCATGCAATACACTGGTACAAACGCGGACTGCCTGCGCTGGATGCCTGAAGCATTCTTTAACACAAACAAGATTATTCATTTGTAGATCGATTATCAGTCGTCACGGAACTATGGTAGTCGGAAACGCAAAAGGCTTACTCACAGACAGGACTAACTCTCTGAGTTGTCTAAACTAGACTCCATGTAAAATAATCGGCTAAATATAAATACCCGTTGTATCCCTTGCTAATTTTGTGCAAACTGCAAACAGCCAATTGAAATTCGACAAAACGCGACCATATTTTCATGTCTTAAAAGACTGTGATCTATTACTTTTCACCTTTAAAAATGAACGATTGGCGCCTGGCGCCCGCGTGGCGGTAAAAGTAGACTTTTTGAAATGCAAGTGGTGTGCAGATTTTGACAAAGAAACAATAATTAATTGTAAGTGGATTGTTGTAGAAAACAATGGACAGTAAGAAAAGTAACCAGTTCGCAATATTAAAGGTAAGTCTAGTCTTTGGCATAGTATGGCTGTAACATAATATTTTCTTTTTAAGTTTTTCATACAATAAATGGTCGCTTCCAGTCGATGCAGTTTTTATTTCTTCCTACACTTTGTCTGAGTTGCGGGAATGCCTACCTATAGCTAATTTATTACTTTGGTGAAAATATTTGATGACCGTGAAGCGCATTTTCTGGTCTCTAGAGGCCACTTGCTTGGCAGTTTATCATGCTTGGTATTTTACCTGAATGTCAAAACCCCATAAACCCAAAACTATTGACGTGGCATTGCCCTTATTCGAACCTTTACATAAACTTCGTTTAATTACAGGATGTGGTGTCTTCAATGAAAAATGGAAAGGCGTTCAATTTGCCAGGATTACTGGAATTATTAAATAGTAGTACAGAAGTCGATGTGCAAGTTAAATTATTCTCAGTATTATCGGCCTATTTAATGTTAAATGTAATTTAAAGCTATATACGTACGTTTATTTATGATACTATCCTTTCAAAGGTGGCATCAGTTTTTGCACAAGTCTTTTATTTTCAGGATGATAATATTGAGGTAATCGTTACATACAACCCAATCTATGATATGATATGCAAAATCTTAGCAAACTGCCCTCCAAGAAGAACAACAGTTGCGTTAAATTTTCTTTCGACCCTTTTGTACGTCGATAATGAAGACAGCCAAAGGAAACACAGCTTTGTTACGTATGCAAGGAACATGATTAGATGCAGCGGTTGTTTGGCTACCATGTGTGATCTCTTTACTACTTGCATGATGGTAATTCAATGATTCACCAACAATTTTATTAACCTTTTAGTATCCAACCATTGCCATTCCTGCGTGGAAATAAAGACTTGTCAGGAGATGGTGGCGTAGATGTTAGATAATTTAATGCAGTGAGTGGTAAGGTCCTAGAAAATCTCGGGAAGTATAAGGATGTGGGCAATGCTGGGCTTGCCATTATATGGCCAGGCTTGGCCAAGTTGAATGTCCCTAATATAATTGACGGCCTTTTGGTTGATGATGATGTTGTGAAATAGTACTATATATCGTATATACATCAATGTCGTAGTTAGTGATTTTATTCTTTACGCTCAGCATCAGGACGCCTGGCGAGCTTTGTGCCGCTGTCTCGCTGAATCGTGTCGCGGTGTTGAAGCTAATCAGAGCTATTGTACCCACCTTATTCCAATGGTAAGTTGATTATCTCATGTATAAGATTTACCCGCATTCGACTGCATGGAATAAATCTGGATCAAACGCCAATAAATCTTTCGTTATCTAAGAGCAAACAGTCTACTTGGCATCTCGGAAATTCTTTTTTTTCTCGTTTTATTGTTAATGGAGTTGGTTATCATTTTTGCAGTGTATCCAGAGGTCCAGTTTGAGGAACATCGAAGTGCTCCACGTTCTGCAGAGTTTATTACAGAACCACAGCCGTAACATCAATCTGTTTTTGGAATGTAACGGAATATCGCTATTTCAAAGGTTAATGTAATAATATTTTAAAGTATCAGGGTGTGGAGTCAATCAAAGAATATTGGTGCTTCTGTTAAAAAGACAGACTTAAAAGCAGTTGCCTAAAGGTTAAACAATTATTTCTAAAAAATGTCTAGAATTTATTTGCTCATTACTAACATTTTATGATTATTTTATTTAGGGCCATGTCTGCTTAATCATTCTTTTTTGCAATTATGATTTTCTTCGTAATCATTTTTAGGGAATTCCTCCAACACGACACGTGCCTGCAATTGCTAGCGACAATAGTTCAGTCTTCCTCTGAAGCAGTCGCACTTATTGTCAAGACAGGAATTTGTCAGCAGTTACAAGACTTCTTACAGATGTATGGACCTCAGACACAAGTAAGTAACATATCTAAAAATACCTTATTTTTAACTTAAATTATATCATCTTTTTTTTTAAACAGAATTTTCTATTTTTTTAAACAGTTGGGCCAATGGGCTACAATCGTTTTGTATCATACGTCGAAAGTCGAAGGTAACAACTAACAATATTTTTAAGATAATGTAATCACTAGTAAACACTTTATGAACGAACTAGCTGACCCACGCAACTTCGTTTGCGTCACATTTTCCATTACTGCTCCACTCCTATTTGTCTTAGCGTGATGATATATAGCCTATAACCTTCCTCGATACATGGGCTATCTAATACTGAAAGAATTTTCCAAATCGGACCAGTAGTTCCTGAGATTACCCCCTACATACAAACTTACAAACAAATTTTACCTCTTTATAATATTAGTATAGACTAGCGGCCCGTCCCGACTTCGCACGGGTGAACATGTTTTTTTTTTATATTTTTACCTTTTATTTTTATTTTTTTGTTGTTTTATTTCCTTAATGTTTTAAACGCAGTATCACATTTTCTATGTATACTTACAAACCGAATTTGTTAGTCTTTTTTTTTAATCTACACTAATAATAATATTATAAAGAGGAAAACTTGGTTTGTTTGTTTGATTGTAATGAATAGGCTCAAAAACTACTGGACCGATTTTAAAAATTCTTTCACCATTCGAAAGCTACATTATCCACGAGTAACATAGGCTATATTTTATTTTGGAAAAAAATAGGGTTCCGTAAGATATTTGGGTTTTTCGGACACAAGGTGTAAAAATCAACCATAAAAGTTACTTACTTTGCGTACGCTGCCTAAACTATAAAAGATAGAACCATACATTGTTCTAATTAATTGTAGATCTTATAAATATCTACAAAAAAGTCCGCGACACACTATACCTATCTATGTCGAGGGAGGCACAACAACCATTTTTTTTTTATTTAAAAAGCTTGATTTTTTTTTGGACTACATTTAAACGCGTTTATTTTACTCATGCTATTAATCCTTATCAAAATAAACTATTTCATCACTAAGTACAGTTTATGTAGATAATATTTGGTCTTTGAATGATTAAAATCGGACGTTTGGCTTTGAAGTTATGGCAAAATTAAAATATTACGATTTCTGCTGCACGGCCCGTTGCGAAGTGGACACACAGTACAGAAACTAAGCCTAGTTGAGAATATAATTACCTACGCTCTATTGAAGCAAAAGGGTTGTCACTTTTAATGTATTTTTTTACATTTTTGTTCTGTAGTGATCAATCAATCGAATTTGAATAACTAGCTTACAAATACAATAAATAGGTAATCTCATGGCGTTGGTTAATCTCAACAAAACACGATACTTTAAACACGGAACAGAATTTAATATATTTACACACAACAACTTGTAGCACTAACTTTGTCATTATGGCGTTACCTTTTAAAAGTTTTGGCGGGTACGCAAGTTGCTGTTGGACGAAAACGTTTCGGGCGCTCGGTACCTTTGCAGCCGCCATCTTGGATTTCCGTTTTGAAAGCACTATCGGCTTCAACACGCTCGTAAACCATGAAAACGACACCCATGCCGAAAAAATTTATACCTATTGCAACCGCCATCTTGGATTCACGTTTTGACATGACTCTTGGCTTCAGTAACCTCGAAAACCATGGAAACGACACCCATGACGAAACAATTGGTACCTATTGCAGGCGCCATCTTGGATTCACGTTTTGACATCACTATCGGCTTCAACACCCTCAAAAACCATGAAAATGACACCCATGACGAAAAAATTGGTACCTATTGCAGCCGCCATCTTGGATTCACGTTT
Organism: Ceramica pisi; assembly: GCA_963859965.1. Classification (NCBI taxonomy): domain Eukaryota; kingdom Metazoa; phylum Arthropoda; class Insecta; order Lepidoptera; family Noctuidae; genus Ceramica; species Ceramica pisi. Next base: position 12,813,961 of record OY982530.1, read on the forward strand.
TGACAGCGGTATCGGCTTCAACACCCTGGAAAACCATGAAAACGACACCCATGACGAAAAAATTTATACCTATAGCAGGCGCCATCTTGGATTTACAAGAAGTAGTAGTAGGTACCTAATAGTTTTGAAGTTCACGAATTCATTTTGATCGATCATACGGACTTATAATTCGATAACGATTAAATAACAATTTCATTAATGATTCTTACCTTTCAAAATCAGCAGGAAGTTTAAAATATAACGTATTTTCGCTCCGGTTGTGATGACGCCGAGTTCAAACAACCGTATACTACGCAATACGTTCGTAGCATTTTTAAAAAGATCGCGGGGCTAAACTCGTTTTGACGCGGCCGGCGGCAGTCGGCACTCACTACTGAGAGTACCGCGACGGGCACCGAAAAGTCTCGTCGGCGCGCATGTTTGTGTGAGTGAGCCGTTTCGAGCGTTTGTAGGTAGTTTCCGTACTGTCCATATTTATACTGTGACCAAGGCCCGGGTGCGCGTGCGGGAGGGGAGTTTAGATATGAGTAAGATAAGGTAATACGGCTCCCTACGCAGCGGTCGTGCGCGAAGTCTAAATATTCTAAAGAGGAAAACTTTGTTTGTATGTTTGTTTGTTTGATTGTAATGAATAGGCTCAAAAACTACTGGACCGATTTTAAAAATTCTTGAATTAGCTCATATACCAAGAATACCTATGATCCCTACTGATTTGCCTATACCCAGAGATAAACAAATTCCAGGGCCAAACATTTAAATTAGTAGGAATTGATTTACGGAAAGAATGTTTTACGCATGGGCAACTTTTATCACGGGTCGGGGGGCAGTTCCTGAGAAATGTGCAAATTTGCTGTCCGGACTCATAACTAATGCATAAGCTTTCCAATGATTTTCGGATATTTATGGTATTAACATGAACTTTTCCTTTATGGAATCACAGTATGCTGCTGTAATTACTTTAAATTTAAATTTTAAAATGTGAAAATGTAATTACCGTGGCTGTCCCAAACCCCGAAAAGGAATTATTACATTAGGATTAAAGTTATTAAAGTCTTTTATACCCTGTTTCACATAATACTATCAAATTACAATAAATTATTCTACCATACATTTATCTAATTAATTTTAACGAAATAGATAACCCACCAAATAACTTTCAACTTTGTCCTAAGAAAAAATAGTCATTACCGTGGCTTGACTTGTCGCGACGTGCACAATTTCTTACAGAACATTTTGTTTATATAAGTCGGTTCCCCCGCATCCCGCAAGTCATTATTCAAATGTCAGTGAGAACGCACGTCACTTTTTCTCGCCGAAAAATTTGTAAATAATTGTTATCAGTCAGTGTTTTTGAGATTGTCACTGGGACGCGTCATCTACGTTTTTTTTTTTTCATAATATTATTCGTATAAAACGAAAAACCGACGGGCGAAACAGTCCTTGAATGAAAGAATGTTCCAGAAAGCGGTTTCGTTTCAAAGTTTAGTGGCAAAAATAAAGAAATCGTCATTACCATGTTCGTAATTACCATGTTTTACCGTGGTTTTTTTAACCACGGTAATTATTAATTTTGCATGGTAATGACGAAATACCTATTTTTTAGGATTTTGAATGTTAATGATGAGCCTGTTGGTCTAGTGGTTAGTGACCCTGACTGCTATGCCGGGGTTCGATTCCCACCCAGGACAAAATGTTTGTGTGATGAGCATGATCATTTTGTTCTGTGTCTGGGTGTAATTTATCTATAATATGTATGTATTTAGAAATATATAAGTATGTTTATCAGTTGTCTAGTACCCATAACACAAGCTCTGCTTAGCTTGGGACTAGATGGCGTTGTGTGATATTATTATTATTAACCTACAATAACTTTTTGAAAGGTAAAGTGTTTCAATTTGTCATTACCGTGCTGAAAATTGTCATTACCATGTCTCTTAAAACTTTGAGGGGCTTTAACTCTGAACTTTAGGGGGCTAAAAGAAGGCCTCAAGTGAAAATTTCATGTTGATGTTATAATCTGTCGATCTAGATAAATAAAAAAAAAAATACAAACATCCGAATTGAGAACCTCCTCCTTTTTGGAAAGTCGGTTAAAAAACACAAACATACAACTTTGTATCATTCTAATAAATTTTGACAAATATGCACATTTCTCAAGAAATACCCCGGGGCTCCCGACCTTCAGTATATTTTGTTACCTGAAAATAATTTAACGTCAAATGTTGTTTAAAGAGAAGCTCTACAATAATCGCTTTAGTTATCTATCCTAAAACAAAGGGTTGCACTCCAGCTAGTCTATTCTGTAAATAACCATTTCGATATCGACTTCACCTGAGTGACTAAGCTTACAAAGTGAACTTTATTTCGCACAGCGTAAGGTCTTATATTTATACGAATTTGAAACTCACCTCGGATTCCGCTGTCTAGACACGAAATAGTATATTTCATTACAAGTGCGGAAAGGCTGTCATTGCAACTAGTTCCGACAAATGTCTACCCGAGCCGAGGCGAAGCCGAAGGCGAGGGTTGACAGTCGGAACAAGTTGCAATGACGGTTCCGCAGGTGTACTGAACGACTATTTTTAATACAGTTGCGAAAAAAATTTAATAAAATAATTAAATTTTGTGCAATTATACTGAGTTCCGGTGGTGTTAATTCAAAAAAAATAGGGTCGAAATTACTCATTTTGTGCAACAAACAACTAAACTCGCAAAGACTGGAAAATGGCGCCAACCGTAGAATATAAGCAGTTTTTTTTTTCTTCACCTATTTTGGTAGGCAAAGGAAACTATCCATAAAGCTTAATTTTTTATTGATATGAAATGAAAATGAAATTGAGATGAAATGAAATGAAACCTAACCTAACTCATTCAATTAAATCATTAACTCTGATATTGAAATAAATTAGTAGCTTCTTTTTAGAAATATACGTATTTGTATGAATCACCAAAACTCTTTAGTAAAAACTTCATGGTTGGTTTTTCTTTTTAATAGACATTTATTTTGACAGTTGGGAAAGAGAACGCACGAGTTCGGGAAAGGTAAAAAAAAGGCACTAGTATTATATGTAATAGCCCACATCCCGAACGCTATACGTCCCTGCAATACACCACTTTTTGAGCAACTGTATTAAAAATGTTGTTACAGAATAGCACTGCTGGACTGCCGGCAGAAGTGAAAACTTAGTATTAATTACATTTAAATATAGACAATCTGTGCAGCCTGCGGATAATGACTGCGTCGTCGATGTTAGTGTCGGTGTCTGTGAATTAACCTGGGAATCATTTTGCTGACCGTGTCTTTCCCGAGTAGGCTTTTACAGCGGTAACCGACATCCACGCGGGCGGAGCCGCGGCCGACCTACCATTTACTTCAGACAAGGTCCATACATTAAAATCATGGAAAACATTGTAGAACAGAACAGAACAGAAGTATGAATAATTATGGACATGGTCTAATTTTGGTCGGTATTTCTATCAACTTTTAAAATGTAAGAAGTGGTTATTGTGACATAACGATAATAGTTGGACGTAATATCTCGAAGTTTTTTGTAGTTTATTGATTGTTTGAAATGTTTTTTTAATATTGTAGAACATACTTTTGTTCTATCATCAATAGTTTCCGCAGCGCATGCGACTAAAGATGTTTTATGGCATTTTTTTACACCTTGGGTTACGTTACTAAAGTTTTTGTAAGGATCCCTAATCTTTTCTAGCAATAGATACCTATAGCCTATGTTACTCAGGGTGAATATAGATTTCTAATGGTGAAGGAATATTTTGAAATCGGCACAGTAGTTTTTGAGTTTATTCATTACAAACATACGCACACACAAAAACATAAATCTTTCCTCTTTGTAATATTAGTGTAGATGAATGTATGAATGGATAAATCAACTTGTAAGTTCTTATTTTAGCTCCATGTGAAGAGGTCGACGAAATAAAAAAGGAAAACAATAAACTAAGTGAATCCTTCCGAGCTAAATTACATCGGGCCGACCAAAACCGACGGAAAGATAGCAGTGCTGATACCACAAAATTCTTCCAAAATGTTATGAAGGAAATACTTCAGTGTGGCGCACAGAAAGAATTCAATAATTTAAAATCATTTTTTCCAACCGATATTACGACGAACAGAAGTCCAAAGAATACTGTTTATTACACTTCTAGAGTCCCATTCCATGATGTTTCACAAAGAAAGCAGTTCTGCACGGCTCCTCAAAATCCTAATAGGTTTCATGCACAAAACGTTACACAAAGATTTAATCACACTGTCAATTCGCAGTTAAATACAAATGAACTATCATTTTCTTTTTTACGAAAGCAAAATTCGAACAGAAAACACGACGCAAAGAATTTTGCCCCAACTAAATTCCCTGAAAGTTTTCAAAGAATTTTTCATACTAATGAAAGTAGGAGAAGAAAGAATAATGTTTATGAATCCCGTATGGAAATAGACGAAAGTCGCTTAACTACACTAGACACGAACGATTTCAATCCACAGTTCGCATCTACCCCTAAGAGAAATGACTTCGAGTTTTCTAGATATGGAAACCAGCGATCTAATAATAGCACAGTTAGATCTATTCAGAAGTCTGTAAGAAACCATAAGGTTAAGCGCCAATTAGAGAAAAAGAAAATTGCAAAACATTTAGAGCGAAGCAAAATTGAAAAAGAAATTAAACACAAGTCATTTAGTGGGCGATTCTTTGACGCCATCAACACATCGTGCACTACTCTTGTGAAGACTGTCAAAAATATATTTAGACCTAAGAGTAATTTGCACGAAACGGGGAACGATACTGATTATGATAGTCTGAATAAGACTTCTAATCGAGACACAATGTCCTGTAGCTATAGTTTCACTGAATACATGCGTAAAAGGGATGCTGCTTTTACAGTCGGTTGTTTTAATAAGCCAGATGGCGGTGTTGTTGACTTGAAGCCAAAGACAAATGTTGAGGACTTCAGTATGGAGATGAGCAACTCTTGTAACACCTGCAACAACACGATTGCGCTTAAGCGTAAGTTGCTCAGCGATGAACACTTGAAGCAAACTATTAGAAAACTTAAACTTGGAATTAATTTGTATGGATGTCATTTTAAGGTACCTACCTTATTTAAGCTTTATAGTTTCGACGGAGCATTTGAGCTATTCGCGTAAGAGCTAAGCTACCTACTTGTCACGGTATTTAAATTTCGAGAAATCCTCTCTTAGTGTTACCCTCCACTCTCCAAGGAACCTACATGCCAAATTTCAACTTTCTATGAGCAATAGTTTCGGCTGAGCGTTGTTTGTCAATCACTCACTCAATAATGGAAGAATTTTATATATTAGGATTATCCGTTTCAGAAAATATCCCGAACGATGTGGCCAAATGAAAATTACATGACTCCTGCGGTTCTCTACCATTTGTACCGAAAACTTATTATAAAATAATCTGCTAATTTGCGTTTTATTCAAGCCTGTTATTGAACAGGGTTATCTGTGGTCCAAACACTTTCATTTGCACTGTCTAAAAAGGCAAACATAAAACAAGTTTTTTAAAACAAGATAATTTGATTCATGGTCATTTTGTACTATCTTAAATACATAACATAACATCATCATATCATTATGTAATCACTCGTTGCTCTTATAGCTTACTGTAGGTCGATTCATGGCGAACCATATCTCTTGTGATATCAGCAATAGTTGGTGTCCCTGGGTGAAAAAAATTGGCTTTTAAAAATAAATAGAAACGTAAATTGCTTTTGAATCAAATAACTTTAGTCTTAGAATTACTAAAAAAGAAATAAGAAAACATACCTGCTATTTGGAAGGTGTACTCCAGTTCAGTTCGGAAAATGTTGAGCATTCTTTGCACACCGGCTTGTCCTCCAACCGTTAAACCCCATAGCGCAGGACGACCAACAAACACCTTTTAAAACAAGAATTCAAAATTTTATTGGACACCAAGACTTAGGTTTCGTAATTGAATTACTTGGTCGTTGATTTATGATATTAATCATTTAAAAAAAAATATTGTTCATCAGAGAAATATTTTAAGATTTACCATTTTTGCACCAAGTGCTAAGGCTTTGTAAACATCAGTTCCAGTTGACACACCGCTGTCCAAATAGACCTCGATATTGTAGTTTCTTACAGCTTCCACGATTTCTGGTAATGCTTCAATCTAAAGTTTCGAACAAAAAATACTAAATATGAATCGCCCGATGCTTTGTATCATCATTGCATTTCACGAGCACACGTCAAACTTTGCAATATAAACTTTATTCCAAGGACATGACGGGCGCTCAAGTTCTCTATCGAGTGTTAATGATTGTGTAGGCTTTTAATTTCAGATGAATTACCGTAGCTGGAACGCCGTCCAACTGTCTCGCCCCATGGTTTGATACTAAAATCCCTGAACAACCAGCTTGAACTGCTTTTACTGCGTCATCACCACGTAGAATGCCTTTTGCAATAATTGGCAGTGTCGTAATGCTGTCAATACAAAATAGTGTTATAAAGGTCGTATTATAATAATTATGAAATGTTGGGATTGAGAGGTGGAAAGATATTGTAGTTAGGATAGAATATAGTTGAAGGTTGTATTAAGGTTAACTATTGCTTGTTCAGGATTCGGATAAATAAAATAACGTGTTGTTTCAATGCAAGTATATTGGCGACTGGCTCAATACTATAATATGACATGCTTTAAAAGACGGTATGAGATATACATATACTTAGCTAGGTATGTGGATATGTGACTTGCGTAGCTACAAAACAATTCTCGATCTAACATACCGCCCACCAAAAGGACTTTATGTTCTTTTATAATCACAATTATGTTCTAACAAATCAACTTCTAACTACACAAACAATCAATCAAATAACTCGTAAGTTATCGATTTAAAGAACTAAATATTACAACTGTAAATTAATTATTGAAATTATAACTAAAAATTCACAATATCTCAATAATTCAGCTTGCGTATATTTCTTCAGCTTGAAGATCAGGTGAGGGTACCACAATCGGTGGTTCTCCAATTAAAAAATGGCCAGGAGTTAGTAGATCTATGTTTTCTGGGTCAGTATTATCTATTGGGCACAAAGGGCGTGAATTCAGACAAGCTTCTATCTGGCATAATATTGTAGTCATTTCCTCGAACGTCAGGTGAGTTGTAATAATGCGTTTTAAGTGGTACTTAATCGACTTCACACCTGCTTCCCATAATCCTCCAAAGTTTGGACTATATGCAGGGATAAAGTGAAATTGTGTGCCATCTGTTGCTAGCGTGGATGTTACTTCTCCTGCCATCTGTGCTTCATTCCACAAATCATGAAGTTCTCTGCTTGCACCCACGAAGTTTGTACCATTATCATACCACAGCTGGCCACATTTACCTCTTCTGGCAACAAAACGTCTAAGGGCTGCTATAAATGCCTCTGAAGTGAGGTCTCCAACTAGCTCTATGTGGATTGCCTTGGTGGACATGCATATAAAAATTGCAACATAGGTATGTCTTTTTAGTTTTGTTGCCTCTCCCCTTAGATATCAGTGTCTGAAACGGTCCTGCAAAATCTACACCGCTATGCAGAAACGGTCTGGTCGGTGTTACTCGTTCCACTGGTAAGTCACCCATTATTTGTGCTTTTCTTGTGGCATTCATTCGAGCACACTTCATGCATTTGTGAATATGCCTCTTCACCAGTGATTTAGCTCTTATAACCCAGTATATGTTTTTTTTTTTGTATGTTTGTTCATCGAATTGTCGACGGATTTTCAAAATTCTTTTTTTGTTCGAAAGTAGATAGTTCTGAGGTGGTCCCACAATCACCAAGTTAGGATCTGATAATGGGATCTTAGACAAATCGAGGGCAACCCTCAAATTTTATAGGCTTACTTATTATTTTTCGCATATTTTATGAAGTATCTTGTATATTTGCGTATGGTTATCACCATCTCAGGTAGCTGGGCTGATGATGGAAGGTACAACTCCTTAACAGTAAGAAGTTACTCGAACAGGCAAGGATTGTTTTAGTAAATTGTTTTTAATGTTTGATAGGGCATTTGCCACATTTGGTCTCATGATCATGTCATGACCTGATGCTGCAGAGTACCTAACTCCTCGACAACTAACAGCAGATAATATCGTGTTCAGGCTCATTGAAAAGGGTTCGATGTGTGGATAAACGTACTGTTAATGAGGAACACCGAAGTACATAGACACCTGATGCTGAAGCCAGGAGCATCAGAAAAAGTACAAACCTTGAAATTACAGCACCGTAGTCTTGTTTGGTCTCATTTTAAACAGGACTAAATTTTAAGTTCAATGCAATGTTGACATAAGTCTGGCGTGATGCTGCAGCCTGGATTATCAGCATCTAGTCTAAAAACTAATAAATACTTCTTAAAGTGAAATACTTTTGCGACTTTTTCTTCTGTATAATTATTAACCGACTTCAAAAAGGAGGAGGTTCTCAATTCAGATGTTCGTACTTTTTTTTATGTTTGATCGGGCATATCTCCGTCGCTTGCGAACCGATTTTAAAAATGATTTTTTAGTTGGAAAGGGTATACGTCCCAAATGGTCCCATGATATGGAAACCAGGATCCATATTATATGGCATCCGAGAAAAGTCGAGGGCAACTTTCAAAAATCGTATGGGCATTTAGTGCGTTTGTTAATTTTTTCATTAAGGATTTTAAAGCACTACAATTTAATGAAGGTCTGGAGTCGATCTGATGTTGGAGCCGAAAGACAGTCGAGGGAACTCCTCAACGATTTACAGCAGTTACCTTGTGTTTGGGCTTGACTAATTTTTATTGATGAGAACTTAAATTTACACCTAGATGGGTTGTGGCTGTCATTACGGGTCTTTAACGTTTTTTTTTATGTTTGTTACCTCATAATTCCGACAATTATGAACTGATTTGAAAAAAACTTGTTTTATCTGAAAGGATATACTTGCAGATTGGGGTCCCATTTAAATTTTATCGAAATCAGTTACGAACTTTGGATTTTAAATCGAAATAGCTGGAATTCGTCTACTTGGATGATTGTTTTATGGCATCCAAGTAATCGAAATTGCACATTTTGCTTTTCTGCGATTTTGCAGTGGTGTTGTTAGGGTCCACTAAAAAGTGAAAAATACATTTACGAAAAAATAGAACCGACTTCCAAAAAAAAAAACAGTACAAAGTAAAAAATAACTTTTTCGGAAGTCGCTGTCAAAATACGAAGAAACTAACAAAAACACCGACTTCCGAAATTAAAGTTATTTTTTACTGTTTTTTTCAAGGTACCTTATTTAAGCTTTATTTTCGACGGAGCATTTTAGCTATTCGCGTAAGAGCTACCTACTTGTCACGGTATTTAAATTTCGAGAAATCCTCTCTTAGTGTTACCCTCCACTCTCCAAGGAACCTACATGCCAAATTTCAACTTTCTATGAGCAATAGTTTCGGCTCAGCGTTGTTTGTCAATCACTCACTCAATAATGGAAGAATTTTATATATTAGGATTATCCGTTTCAGAAAATATCCCGAACGATGTTGCCAAATGAAAATTACATGACTCCTGCGGTTCTCTACCATTTGTACCGAAAACTTATTATAAAATAATCTGCTAATTTGCGTTTTATTCAAGCCTGTTACTGAACAGGGTTATCTGTGGTCCAAACACTTTCATTTGCACTATTAAACAAGTTTTTTATCGGTACCACAAAAACAAGATAATTTGATTCATGGTCATTTTGTATTATCTTAAATACATAACATAACATAACATCATCATATCATTATGTAATCACCCATTGCTCTTATAGCTTACTGTAGGTCGATTCATGGCGAACCATATCTCTTGTGATATCAGCAATAGTTGGAGTCCCTGGGTGAATAAAATTGACTTTTAATAAATAAATAGAAACGTAAATTACTTTTGAATCAAATAACTTTAGTCTTAGAATTACTAAAAAAGAAATAAGAAGACATACCTGCTATTTGGAAGGTGTACTCCAGTTCAGTTCGGAAAATGTTGAGCATTCTTTGCACACCGGCTTGTCCTCCAACCGTTAAACCCCATAGCGCAGGACGACCAACGAACACCTTTTAAAACAAGAATTCAAAATTTTATTGGGCACCAAGACTTAGGTTTCGTTATTGAATTACTTGGTCGTTGATTTATGATATTAATCAATTAAAAAAATATATTATTAATCAGAGAAATATTTTAAGATTTACCATTTTTGCACCAAGTGCTAAGGCTTTGTAAACATCAGTTCCAGTTGACACACCGCCGTCCAAATAGACTTCGATATTGTAGTTTCTTACAGCTTCCACGATTTCTGGTAATGCTTCAATCTAAAGTTTCGAACAAAAAATACTAAATATGAATCGCCCGATGCTTTGTATCATCATTGCATTTCACGAGCACACGTCAAACCTTGCAATATAAACTTTATTCCAAGGACATGACGGGCGCTCAAGTTCTCTATCGAGTGTTAATGATTGTGTAGGCTTTTAATTTCTGATGAATTACCGTAGCTGGAACGCCGTCCAACTGTCTCGCCCCATGGTTTGATACTAAAATCCCTGAACAACCAGCTTGAACTGCTTTTACTGCGTCATCACCACGTAGAATGCCTTTTGCAATAATTGGCAGTGTCGTAATGCTGTCAATACAAAATAGTGTTATAAAAGTCCTATTATAATAATTATGAAATGTTGGGATTGGGAGGTGGAAATATATTGTAGTTGGGAGAGGATATAGTTAATACCTTTTCAACCACTTCACTTCGTCCCATGTCAATGATTTATCGAATAAATTCTCGACGTACTTATTTAAACCGCTACCACCTTCTGTACTGCGAATCTTTGTAGATAGGACGCCTTCAAAGTTAGCCAGCCTGTAAAGAATAAAAATGGTGTCAGAAAAAATGAGAACCCTTTTTGTTTTTTTATTGTGCAAGTCAAAACTGTAGTTTTGATTACCTCAAATGTGGCGGCAGAGTAAACTTATTTCTCACGTCTGCGCGTCTGATCCCGAACAGTGGAGTATCAACGGTTAGTGCTATGGCCTTAAAACCTGCCTTCTCAGCTCTTTGAACTAGATTTTTGGTCACTTCTCTGAAAATTGAACCAATTGAACCATTTGATAGTCAATTTTACATATTATACTTCACTTATTTCTATAGGAATAATATGACAATTTTATACCTGTCATTATAAATATATAGCTGGAACCATCTTATGGCATCAGGTGCAGCCTCGGCGACTTCCTCTATAGAACTTGTGGCAATAGTACTGAGTGTGAAAATGGTCTTCTCTGCTTGGGCAGCTAAATTATAACGTAAATCAAAACACAACGATTAACCAATAAATTGGAATATAGGTACCTATACAAGTTAGATGTAATATGCTACCTCTTGCATTAGCTAGTTCACCCTCAGGGTGTGCCATCCGTTGCATAGCAGTCGGTGATATACCGACGGGCAATGAGACTTCATGCCCCAATACTTTAGTCCGAAGATCACAACGGCTTACTCCTATTAAGCATTTTGGACGAATCCGCAACCTGTGGAAAAAAGCATTATCACAGAATCGAAGATCAACACGTTGCTTGGCGCAAATTAACTCTTTTCCTTCCTTTCATGTTCCTGCTGGGCTGAAGACGCTTCCTAGCTTCGACGAATCAGAGTTTTAAGAAGCACTAGCTATTTGTATCCACAAATAAATCACACGTAGCTGGTATAGTACCTATACTATCCAGGGTTACGGATTTGTTTGAAAGAGTCACCGCGGCCCTGACACACAAAGGGCAGTAGGATGAACACGAATGGGTTTGTCAGTAAGAGTCTGACACTCCTTTAATTGATGATTTCCCATCCGTAAAAGGTTTACCTAAGAATTATACAAACATACCTTTGAAATGCTAGTTTATTCTCAGCCAAAGTTTGTTCATCAGTTGCACCACTTTTGTAATAGTCGCGAGCTGGTTTCGGTAGTATTGATAGAGCCGCCTCCTCTATATCCTTTATGCTAATATATTTCTCCATTGTCTTTATGAAATAATTTGCTATTTATGATGACACTTCGCGAGCGCTTAACTTGATCATTACTTGCCGTCAACTGCGTGCAAATGATAACACGCCATACATCTTATCTATTTATGTATTATTCGTAAGGGCACAGGTCATTGTAAGTGTCAATCGCTTCCAATACCCGTTCCTACATTACGTTTACTACGTTTTACATGGTAACACCGCGATCGCTACATCTTATGGGCTTATTTTCCTATGAGTCGTGCCATTATTTTATAGACCAAAACGAATGGATCAAAAAGCGTCAGGGTCAACAGAATTCGTGCGTCTATGAGGTAAAAATATCTGAGGAAGAAATATGTGCATTACGTTGTAGAGATAAGGGTGAATTTGCTAAGTTTCAGATTGATGCCTCGATTCTGCGCTATTAGTAATTGATCCTAAGTTTCACGTGTGTTTCTGTGTGCCGCTCTATGGCATCATAGCTCCCAAACGGATGAAACCACTTCGTTTTTGTTTTTTCATCATGTTCGTTAATTTCTTTCTTAACGCCCCAAGTATTCTTAGTGATGCAGTTTTGCTACCAGACCGAGATGGAGCCGCATGACAACATAATATCCTACTAAATGACAAGACTCACTATGTTTGGATGTTTGTTAACTTAATATTAATCACGTCACATCCCTGAACATCATCTTTGTCTGTTATCTCTGACCTAGACTAGAGTCAAGAGAAAACCAATCTCAAAAAAAAAATCATCCATATCCGGATATGGATGAAATTTTAAATAGTTGTAGATCAAATCCAGGCGTGGACATAACAGTTTTTATTGTGGTAGTACATTCATGGGATATAATTGTGTGTGATATTAACTTCGACTCCGGCGAAGCCGTTGGCAAAAGCTTGTTCTGCGTTCTATATTGCAACAACATCTGTGTATTAGTTGGAGTGTGTTGGTTTGTGACAACCTATATGTAGAAAATTAAAAGTCGCTAAAAGATTTTATGAATTTATTTCTTGATTTGAATAGTATAATATCTGTACGAATGCTTTTTTGAGCATTCTTGTATAATCTTCAAATGCCATTTCGTTATATTTGCCATAGAAATGCTAAACAAAACTCAACTGATCTTACAATAATTCTATCAATACACATTTTACACTATTGTGAAAATTGCATGCGTTGAAATACAGTGAATAAATTCAACATATAATTATATCTGCTAAATTAATTGGTGTGTATTAAGTCAAGTTTATAAATACACTACATTACAAAATTTTCAATATAAAAAAATTGCATTTCTCTTTTTAAACTTATGTTCTTGCAAACCCACTGCTATTTATTTAAGATCTATTTACGAATTTCGTGAATATAAAATAGAATAAAGTTCATGTTGAGTTTGACTTATTGCCGGTTGATGATATTTACAAGATTTCGAAACTCGCTCCGAGAATCATACATCTGCTACACATGTGAATAGTTACCAGTATATAGATTCATTTGTACACGAATCATAGCGGTTCACCTATCTAAGATCAATCACATTTTATCTCGTTTCAACATAATATCGTTAATTTTGCATTTTATAAAAGATACAAAATATTTCAATTATTAAGCTATTAAGAAAAGGGCCACCATATTTCCTCTATCTATAACTCCATCTTTGGTAATAACATTAACAACAATCAGCATTTTATCGACCAGGTATCTAATTATTCACAATGCTATTCTGTACTATATCAATCATTACGACTTATGATTTTGGGCTTCTGTTTTTACTTATAAAAACCATGATATAAAGCGACTTTTAAAATTGTAAGCCAAAATAAAATCACGACTTGACATCATTCACTTTAGCATATAAACAATGCTTTGTGTTTTAATAAGCAATAAAATTTAAATTCTATTTTTTATCACATTATTTAAATACTTTGTTATTTAATTATTTATCGAAATATGTTTACATGCAAAATGAATGACATAAGTCTTTTAAATTAAAACTTGTTAATAGATCAATATACAGACTATCAGGTGCAAGCATTGAGCAAATAAAATTAAAATAAGGCACATGGTCTATGCGACCAAATTTGAAGACTCATAATGTTAAAAGTAACATGAAAAAATAAATACTCACAGAATATCACGGTGGTTTTATATTTGTAAAATACTAGAATGCGAAGTGCAAACGTTAATGGCTACTAGTGACTATGCACGGGGCGTACGAGGCGCGCGGGCGCCGGTTGCGTCGCCTGATAGCCTGGATGTTACAACAATTTTACCACTAGAAAAAAAGGAAAATATTATACAACCGTCGTGAAATATAAAAATAAATAACATTATATTACAAAGCAGAACATTGACATAGTGGCAACATTTTCCTGTTAGACTAGTCGTTAATACCTATATCTACACTTTCCACTGAATTAAAACTAAGTTTATTTATTATATTAATACATCTAGCAAATAAAAAACTGAAATATTAAACATTGTTTACATAGTCAGAGTTAGGCCAATATTTGTTCTCTGGCCTCGATATTTGTATTTCTTTTACTATGTACATTTTATTTTACTTCACTCATAAACATTGTACACAATTATTTTAAAAACATGACTCAGTTTGAAAGGCTCTCCTACAGTTCTTACATAATACAAAATTACTGTTGAATATGTCACTATATTCAACAACATTTATAAGTGAAGTATTTTGCAAAGAACTCGGTCCCTAAATATTGATGTCTATTACGAATTGTTTGTTTTTTATATTATTTGAGCTTTGCCAAATATCCAACAGATTAGACTATAACATGAAATGTGTTTTAGTTATTCAGTTAATTGACCGGGAAACAATTTACATTTTATTATTTTACTAATATGTCATTTTTGTAATATTTCGCGTTTATCGACTACGTGTGTAGTGACTGCGGAAATATGTAGGGATAATATTAATAATATGTGACACGAAACATGTACACACACACACACATATTTTCTATGAATGCAAAATAAACGCCAAGGATCACGTGATCGAAACATACTTCTCAAATATCATAGAGATTTTATTTTACCATGTGGAATTAGCTGACATTACGTCATACTGCCGAGGTGTTCCCTTCCTAATAAAGTTAATTATTACACGTCATTCAAATGTGTCACTACACCACTAAAAATATTTGCAATAGCGGCAATGGTTTTTAACTTGAAACCAATTTATAATTATAAAAAACGTAATTTAGAAATGCAGTAACTTTAGTAAATTGTTAATTTACTGCACTCTTCATTTAAAATTATTCGAATGTTGAACGTCAAAAGCTTACAAATTCGCACAAAACAAGTTAATAAGCGCGCGAGCACAATAAAAACAACCACGTGACTCTAATAGATAGCACCCAGCTTTACATTTATTTTGCTGACTCTTGATATTATGTACTGTAAACAAATCTCCTGATTCAGGTCAACTTCTCTGGACTAAAAAGTAAAAAATTGCTATCTATCACTATTTTAAAATGCATCAGATGAACTATTTTAATAAAAGCATTACTTCAAATATTGTTCATTTCATTTAGATTAGTTTACAAAGTCGATCTTGCAGTGTAAATAACTCACTTCAAAACTCAATTATTTTTGCACAGATAAACAAACTTACGTCTAGAGGAGATTGCTTCTCATCGTGTCGGTGAACATAGTAAGATTAAATATTTGGGGACCAAACTACATTTCGAAGTGACTCGGGGAATGCCCGTTCGTCCGTTCGCAAGTCATGCGCGCACTCGACACGTTCGCGACCGAGCGGACACCTTCGACACGAAGCGTTACGACCGATCAATTCGACCGCCGAGAGAGCACTATGATGAATCCTAACGGCGGGTAATAAATATTATGGTAGTTTTAAAGCGGAACATGTAAGTTACATAAATAAGTAATATACGGGCGGGACTAGAGACGCGTTCACAGCGGCGGCAGCGGGTCGCGCTCGGGCGCCGGCCCCGGCTCGGGCGCGGGAGGCGCGGGGGGCGCGGCGGGGGCGGGCGCGGGCTGCGGGCGGCGCGCGGCCGGCTCGTCGTCGGCCGGCTCGTCCTCGTCCGCGCTGTCGTCGGCCGCGTCGCCCGAGCCCGAGCCCGAGGCGCCTTCTCGACCCTCTTCCTCTTATTCGTCTTCTTCTTCAGGACATAGTTGGTACGCCCTAAGTGAAGTTTCGATTAGTAAAAACTCATTAATGGTAGGTGTATTATTAACTATCGTCATTTCACTAATTGTATTTAAAGAAAATGAAAAAGGCACTTGACGTACTTTTCTAGTGTTTTCCTCGCCGAGTTGCTGCGCTCGAGGAAGTATCCGCTAGAGGTTTCGTTGGAGGTGCCGGGCGGGGACCAGGTGCCGTACGAGCCGTAACCGCCGGGACCATACTTCTGAAAGCATTTCCGCTAATCAACTCCAAATCATTCTAGTTAGAGATAAAGTTAATTTCAAATAGTGAACATATTATGTTCATTTGCGTCCTGTTAGACTAGAATCCGACCCCAACCATTGCCATAAAGCTAGGGAGATAATTATCAAACTGAATGATGGCACGTTGACATAGTTTTCACAAATTATTTGAGCTAAGATAAAGAAAAAATCATAACTTTCAGTGAAAAGAGTTACTAAGGGCTTTTATTTGAGCAGTTTATTGAAGCTGTGAATCTCCCCGTCGTATGTAATGAGTAAGCTGGTATGGTGAGCAGGTATAGTTACGCGGTCGAGCTCGTCCTGCAGCCAGGCCAGCAGCTGGCGCCAGCGCCGGCGCGCGTCGCTGTGCGCGTGCACGGCGCGCACGGCGGCGGGCGCGCGGCTCATCACGCCCACCAGCAGCTTCACGCACGCGTAAGCGCGCTTCTGGTAGTGCCCGCGCGCGCGCGCCGCCGTCTCCAGTAGCCCCGGCCGCTCGTCCGATACGCCCTAAAATAATACGTTTATTACAACTCCACTTTTTATTACAATTTAGACTTTACAAATCGTTTTTTATTTTACTGAGGCCAACGAACGGCTGTGATAAACTAGGCCTATGCACTAAGGTTCCGCGTAAACGGAACACCGACCACAGCCACCGGTAGCTGTCGCGCGCCACGTCATTTTGTACCCGCGTAAACGAAGGTGTTTAGTAGCTGTCACGAGTGGGGACATGTCGAGGACACTGATTCGCGAATGCCCGCCTCTGGTAGCGTGTCGCGGACACTGAAGCGCATCCCTTACAAAACGTGTTAAAAACCATGTATGGTGGCTGTGGTCGGTGGCCAATTTACGCGAGAGAGCGAGAGCGCGAGACCTGAGCACATTTTCCTCATATGCAGAAGGCACACTGTCTTACGTCTTAAATTTTCGTTAGTCAGGCACGCCCGTACATTGATCAGCTACAAAATAAATGGTAAAGTATTTACGATAAAACAACACTTAAAACACTGTTACCTTTATAACATTATGTATCCGATGCTGCTGCCAGCTATCCTCCATGAGCAACAACGCAGTCAGAGCATCAGAGTGTCGTCGCAGCTCGTGGCAGTACGCGTACGCCATCTGCCACAGTAGCTCGGCTAACGCAATTCGCGACCAGCCCGCATGCTCCCAGCACAGGAACTGAAGCAGTCTGATGCCTTCCTCGCAGCCGCAGCACTCCTCTGTCAGCTTCTTCATGTAACTTCTGGAAATAATGCGAGAGTGTAGAGTTTGTGTTTGAGGAATGTAAAACTCAAGAGAGATAGGTACAGAGGTTGCGTTTGCTTGACGTCGACCCTCATATGATAATGGATGGATCGATATGAGCGACCGCTAACTCAATAAAACTGAATTTGTCTTCCAAGCACTACTCCTTTTTCCTGCCCTTATCCCATGTTACTTGGAGTCGGCGCAACCACGTTTATTTCTTCCATTCTGTCCTATCAGCCGTCACGCTATCACTAACTTCCTTATTATTGAGAGGCATCCGTGGGTGAGGGGCATCCGTGGGTCGCAAGTTCTTTCAGTGACCTGTCGCCATTTCATCTATCCTGAGCCTGCCATACGCTACATTGGGTCTATTAGAAGGTCAATGTAAACTGGAAATGGAGAAACAAAGAAAGAAACTTGAATCATCTTCAATTATTCCATAGTACAGTCCCGGTCTATTGATAAGGCACTTACCACTGTTCGTATTTTGGCCGGGTAATAAAATAAATAATTAAATACATACACATACATTCGTGCATAGTACAGAGTGACTACCACAAGTCAACCAATCAAAAGTCTAGCAACCGTTACCAAGCGACAATTGTTTTAACGTAGCCATAGTAACGTTAGCATACGGGAAAACTATGATTGGTAGGTAATTTCGGAAAAAGTCGAACTCACGATTTTATCCAATGACTAAAGAATAAGAGAGGACGTACCCTATTGATCTATATAAATTATACATTATGGAAATATCATACGATTATATACAGAAATAAAAAAAATATACATGTTTCTTTCTAACTTATGCAATTCTGCAAGTGTAAAAAGAGAAAACCGTATTTTGTCAGTTTTCTAAAATTGCAATACTGAAGTATAGACGTCACGGAAGCTCAGCCCATCGGCCGGTTCGCCATTTTATTTTCTGGTTTTGAGTACTTCTGAGAGTGTACATGAGGTGTCATTTAGCGTTATCGTGCGACTAAATTATAAAGATTTTTCCAGTTTGAGAACATTTTGAGTGCTGTAAATTTGACTGAGGCTGTGTGTTATAGAGGAAACCATGCCTAAGTGTTGTGTGAGGGGCTGTGGCTCGAAATACAGTAAAAAAGCGCCTCTGATATCCTTGCACAAGTAAGTCCTAAGAATTGATAAATTATTAAGTTTCCTTTATATATTTATACCAATTTCTAGTCTCAATTCATGTTTATTACTGTTCGGTCATAGATTATTGCCTATTCATAGTCTTTCGAACGATATATTTCCTTATTTTGGTTTTGTTTACTAAGTATTTTTTATTGACAAATTTAGTGTTGTGATTGTGTAATTTGCACAACGAATCGATTTTGCATCGTTTCAATCAAATTTCGTTTGAATATTTAGCATGAAAGAATATATACATTTAAGTTAGTTTGCGTGTTTTGTTTGTGTTTTTAGGTTACCAAAAAATGATAAACTCAAAAGAAAGTGGCTTGAATCATTGGGTCAAGAGAATATCGACTCCAGCCAGGAAAAAGTATTTGTCTGTTCACTACATTTTGAAGAGTCTTGTATTAATAGAAGTCTTGATATAGTGAGACTTCACGACAATGCAATACCGACAAGGCGGGATAAGGTAAATTATCACATTTTCATTGTAAGCCTACATTTACCCATATTGATGTCAAATCCAAACAGCAACATCATTTTGTGTGTTATAAAGCTTTCTAATACTTTTAGGATTATCTGAAACAAGGACGAGTTGCTTTGTCTGCGACAACAAGCAATGTAATATGCGAGACAACACCATCAACCACTACCGGCAAAGATGATGTAGAAGATATTTCTATGACTGTTCCTGAACCAATTCAACCAGGGACGTCAACAATGGTAAATACTCATTCTTTCATTCAGAAACTTTTATTTTACTCAAACATGAGCCTTTAATTTTAAGACTTTAAAAAGAAGGAGGTTCTCAATTTGTATGTATACTATATCAACTGTTGAAAGGAAAATATTACAAAACTAAATTTTGGTTCACTCACTTATATGAGGGAAAATTAAGATTAAATAAACAAAATAATAATTAAGCCAATAAAAAGAGTTTTTCAGTATCATAAATAATCATCTACCTAATACCAATTTTTTGTGAGTTTTTAATATTGTCTCCTCATTAGTATTAGATGTCATTATTTTATGGAAGCTTGTTCAAAACATAATCCTGCATCCTTTTTTATTCTTTATTAATATTGAAGTTCTTATTTAAGGTGAAACAAGAACAATTTAAAAAGACGACACCATCAACCACTGCCGGCAAAGATCATGTAGAAGATATTTCTATGACCGTTCCTGAACCAATTCAACCAGGGACGTCAACAATGGTAAATACTCATTCTTTCATTCAAAAACTTTTATTTTACTCAAATATGAGCGTTTAATTTTAACCAACTTCAAAAAAGAGGTTCTCTATTTGTCTGTATATTATATCAACGATGGAAAGGATTAAATGACCAAGCGACATTTTGGTCGATATTGTGTTATACACACTTAACATTGATTAAAATTAAGATTAAATAAACAAAATCAATATTTAAGCCTATAAAAGAGCTTGTCAGAGTCATATTAACTAATACCTATTTTCGTTAATCTGATCTGTAACCTATTACCTATTTTTTTATTTCTTTCAGCCTAATCCAGACATCAAAGTGATACAGAAGTTGAAGAATAAATGTGCCCTACAACAAAAAAAAATCAAACGCTTAAGTGCTAAATGCAGAAGACAAGCAAAGAAGCTTGTTGATTTTAGCAACATTTTACAAGACCTGAAAAGCAGGAATTTTATAAATAATGAAGGTAGTATTATGTTAGAGGAATGCGCTGGCCCGAAAGATTTTCTTAAAAGGCAACTAGCTAAGTCTAAGGGTTTACCCTTACAAAGAAAGTATTCTGAAGAAATCCGCAAATTTGCGTTAACTTTGCATTTTCTCTCACCAGCAGCATACAATTTCATTAGAAATAGTTACAACACGTGCCTACCACATACACGAACACTGAGCAAGTGGTACCAAAAATTGGATGCAGAACCGGGATTCACCAAAGAGGCTTTCGATACTTTAAAATTAAAAGCTCAAATGAGTGATAGAAAAGTAATTTGCACTTTAGTTTTGGATGAAATGTCAATTAGAAAATCCTTGACATGGAATCCAAGAAAGCAAAAATATTATGGAAGAGTGGATATGGGAGTTGATTTTGACAGTGACAGTCTAGATGAAGCGAGCCAATGTTTAGTTTTCTTGTTGACCTGCATTAATGGTTCATGGAAGCTCCCAGTGGGCTATTTCTTCATAACATCTTTGACAGGTGAACAAAAATGTAACCTGGTTCAAATATGTCTACAAATGACTGAGGAGGCTGGAGTAAACGTTGTAGCTTTAACGTGCGATGGACCGGCTACAAATTTCAGTATGTTGGAGTCATTAGGTTGCAAAAACATAGCTCAGAATCCAGAAATCACGAAATTTAAATATAGAGAAAGCACTGTAAATGTATTCATAGATCCATGTCATGCAGTAAAGTTAGTTCGAAATGCATTTGGCGAACTGAGAGTATTTTTTGATGCACAAAATAGAAAAATAGATTTTAAATTTATTGAAAGTCTTCACCAACTCCAAGAAGATCAAAATTTACATTTGGCTACAAAACTTACAAAAGCGCACGTCCAGTTTTTTAAACAAAAAATGAAAGTTCGGCTTGCGACACAATTGCTCAGCAACTCCGTTGCGGATGCTTTGCAATTCTGCGAGCAAAAGCTAAAACTTCCACAGTTTCAAAGTTGCAGCGGCACGATAAATTTTATTAGATCGTTAAATGATCTATTTGACATATTAAATAGCCATTCCATGCGTCCACCAGGCTGGAAAAAGGCAATATGTGCAGCAAATATTGGCTTAACTTCTGCATTTTTATCAAGTGTTGAAGATTATTTAAAATTATTACGCTTACCTTCTAGACAGCTCTTAATCCATTCAAGGCGAAAAACAGGTTTTATTGGGCTCATAATTAACATTAAAAGTGCACTGGATCTATATAATAGGCTGGTTAATGAAAGTAAATTATTACTTTATTTACCCATGTATAAAATAAGCCAAGACCATATCGAGCTTTTTTTTTCATCCATTAGAGCCAGAGGGGGATTCAATAATAACCCGAATGTGGTACAATTTATGGCAGCATATAAAAGATTATTATTGGTACGGGCAGAAATCCGTGAGCATGGCATAGGAAATTGCATCCCATTGCAACAAATTAATATTTTAACATACTCTAGCAAAGTTAATCCCACACAAACTATTAATAATTTAACTGCTCAAGGTCTTTACGTGACATTACGGGAAGATGACAGCGAGCTCTATGATGATTTTTTAGAATCAATAAATAATATGCCACTTAATGAATATACTGAAAGTGTTGTTGAATACATCGGTGGCTTTATAGCTCGAAAGCTAACGCGGTCACTTAGCTGCCTGACCTGCGCTAACTTACTTACCAGTGAGTCAACTAATATGCCCATAAGTCTTATAGTAATGAAAACTTGGGGTGGATTAATTTACCCTTCAAAGGATGTAATTGATTTATTTAAAAAAAATCGAACAATTATTAAAACAAAAATTGAAAGTTGGAGTAAAATCGGAGAACTATTATTTGTATATTTACAAATTTTTGTTAGACCTTTTTGATACAAGAAATATTTTTGTATTTGATCCTGAGCACGACACAAACCACAAATCACTTTTAATTAAAAGTGTGATAAAATGTTATTTAGATTTAAGATATAGATATCACGGGAAAAAAATAACTGAAAGAATAACTTTAAGAAATTATTTAAATAAAACTGTTTTATTTAGAAACGAATAATTATATTTTGGGAAGCCCTTTGGTATGGGACGCAACCTGTATCAGCCTGTATCCGCCGTAACATACCCTAGTTGACACCATTGTGGTGACGGACGGGCGTTTTGGGGGACTGTCTTTTGTGAAACTTGACGTTCAAAAAGTGCTGGCCCTCAGCCTAATTTGAATAAATGACTTTTGAATTTTGAATCTTGCTTAATCCCACCTTTCTAGCACGGCAGAATTTATTGTATTTCACCTTATTAAATAAATAAATAAATAAATTTTATTAGCACCATAAAATACATTTTTACACAATTGTCTATGAGCTACTTATGATTATCCTAATAAATAAAACAGTTGCAATTGTGTGTTACATACGCATCTGCTGCTGAACTAGGTTTGGGGCCTGTGTTTCAGCATGCAGCGCTTCAAGCCCTGGAGCTGGGTCTGCGAGTAAGAGCTCACAAGTTCACAACAAATGGAAACAATGTTTACATTAAGCTTAAGTCAATGATTTTAGACAATATTTATTGAAAGAAAAATGAAGTGTGAAGTGTAAGGTGAAGTGATGAGTGTGTGTGTAAGGGAGTGTGTAAGATTCAAATCAGAAAATTCAAGCATTAAAATTCTTGGACATATAAGTGCATAAAATTCACTATT